>OU342862.1:3492922-13492922 GCA_910591665.1 Ectemnius continuus | reverse complement strand
GTCGGATCTCACTTGGAAATTGTAAAATCCTTTGCCTTGTTCCGTATATCTGTGCGGGAAAAACCATTTCTTCGGACCGACGAGTACCCATCCTGTCCTTTCACCCTTGAACACTTCCAACATTTCTTCCGTCTTCTTGGCATTCAAAAATTCATACTTAGGCGGTTCGTTTGCCATTGTAAAGCGACTGTTTGACTCAGCAGCAACTTCGTGAATGACAGCCACTAACGTGTATCACCCCTTCTCGCGAGATTAATGTTGCTGTTCGATCTTCCTCTCCCCGATAGTGAACTCTCACTTTTCCGATGAATGTGCACTATCGCGCGCAACCTCCACACGAAGGAGAGCCGTCCGTATTACTGTTATTATTATTTCCGTCGTTTAAATGCCCGCACGACAACTTAACTGTACTTCACCAGCTCATGTCGAACTTGACGATGCATTTTCCTACTCTCAAGAGATTGATCGATAAATTGACGAGTTGAAGTATGAATTACTCAAACGCGACACACATTCTAGTCTTTGAATGCGAGATCCGGAACGAGGTGAGGTCACTTTTGAGCGCGCAAGAACATACGAAACCTGTGGTTCGTATTACAGGTGTCCTAGTAACTTAGTACCAAATCGTACACTGCCTTTGACCGAGTGACAGAAGCTTCCAATCTGGAATGGCATCGACAGCACCGTATTTTTCAGATCAAGCGAGCGATTTCTCTCGGGAAACGAAGCCTCACCAAGTGGAGGGCACGTCCGATAAAAGTATTCAAAGTGAATTTAGGCCAAGCGTGACTTTCACCCGACAATTTCCCGTTTCTTTTTCTGTTGGGTCATCCGTCAACAAGAATGCCCTTCAATGTTTCGGGGTCAAAGTCCGAGGTCACTTGATACATATGAACGGGAGTTAGTCTTATATCTCAGGATGCACTTTATTTAAAAAAAAAAAACTTGTGTCATCTTCAAATTCAATTTATTTTTTCTTCAATCGTCCATGTATTCACTTCGCAAGAGTAGCATTTTACATTAAATAAATGAGGTACTTTAGTCAAAAATCGTAAAATGCATATCATTGTAAATAGGAACATTGTTTCACCTCAGAGACTAAATGTTTTGTATAGGAACTTTACGGTACCAGTTTACATATTATCAGTCTTGTCTCCTTATATAATTAATAAGCGTATGATTCCTTCGTTCCACAGTTCCCTATAATCTAGCCAGTGAGCACAGTCTTTCTTTGGTCAATCGACAATTCTACAAACTCCAATCAAATACTAGTCACGTGAAAATCACATACGTGATATTAACTAACATAATTAATTAATAAATGTAAGGGAAAGTTAGAAATAAATTATTATCAGTCGTGGAAATTGGACTGCAATCTAAGGTCTAATCTAATCACAGGATTGATAAGAATTCTTGGAAGAAACACATTTGAAAATGACTTTCACTTGACCTAATGGGTTGGTGAATCAAAACTAAACAATTTTGGGTGGAGTTTACAATGTAGAAAGATCAGTTCACTTTTCACCCCCCATATGTCAATTTCTACTCTTGTCAGTTTTGTATATACGAATTATTATCAAAAATTCTCTAACTTTAGAACATTTTCTAGTATAACAACATCATCCTGTTCGACGACTTCCACATCAGTTTCCTTTTGGACTGATAACACAACAAGATCGGGTGACTTACGATTTGTGTCTGAATTTTCTATGGTTTTGTTTTGGTCCCTGACTACATCCATAGATTCTTTTGCTTGCTCTTTAACTTCCATAGTCGGGGAATTAGAATCACTCTTATTACTTTCGTTATTATCCTTAGATGCACCCTCGCTCTTCTGGATTTTGATATAAGGCACCACATTACTTTGCGACGAAGATCTTTGTCTTCGTAGCAATAAATTCTGTAGTTCTGGCTTTGCGAGAAATTCTTTGCAACGTTTTGTGTGAATCTTCATATTGTCGTGACGATTAAATCCTTTATCACAGCCAGGACAATGAAATCTATATGTGCATAGAATGTGAAATAGTTTACCAACTCGTAATATTTAAGGACGGAATAATAAATTAATTTAATATTACCGTATATTACTATGCACCGCCATATGAGCGGCTAAATGCGATTGCTGTGCGAAGGACTTTTCGCAAACGGTACATTTGTACTTCCTAATGCCCTCATGCTTTAGAAGATGTTCTTTCAAAATTTGACTACTCTTATACACATTCGGGCATAGATTGCATTTATACTTGGCAGCCGAGTGTACCTATTCATTACGGAAGTTCTAGTTAATACCTCTATACTTATTCTACCAAGGTAAATAATGGGCATAAAAACGTGTGACCTACATTTTGATGATTATACAATGCCTTTCGAGATTTCGCATGTTTCCCACAAATATTGCAAACATAATCGCGCATGTGAACATTTTCGTAATGTAATTCCAATGCTTCCGTACTAGATAAATAGGAGGAACACAGTTTGCACATAACTACTTTGTCTTTGTTATGAGTAACCATGTGAGCGCGTAATCTATCCCGAGAATAAAATGCTTTTCCACACACTTTGCAAATAATGTCCTGTAGTGGGAAATGCTTTTCAGTAAAAATGTATGTGGGTCCTTCATTGATCTTAGGAATTAATATTACCTTCATTGGCTTATGCCTGGCAATATGGTACCTGAGCAGTGGTCGACTCGCGCAGGAAAAATTACAAAGCTTACATTTATAAGGCCGATTACCGGTGTGAGTATTTAAGTGTTCTTCAAGTAACACTGCTGTTACGAATCGTTTCTCACACGAGTGACAAGCGAAAGGCTTAATTTTAAGATGACTCTTTCTAATATGGCCGCGAACATTACTCACAGTTACAGTTGAAAAATCACAGACTTTGCATTGATAAGGTTTCATATTTAGATGGCCCCAGATATGGATCTATGGGAAGCATTTAACAATTAGATCTAAATTCAGATTTCTCTTGAATATAAAGTCTTCATCACCCTCATCCTCACCTGACACTTATCCACCCTCGCGTAAAGACTTCCACATATCTTACAACAAATGTTTTTATCTACTATCTTCAGGTGGCTTTGTACTTCCTCGACATTAACTCTCGTCATGTCAACCGTGTAAAAAGTTTCAATAGCAAGTTTGTCTTCCTCGCTTATGAGATCCGACACCTTGCCAAATAATATATTCTTACTCTTATGCTCCTTAAAGCTATCATCTTGACTGATTTCTCCAGAAAACGATTTATCACTATTAATACTGCATTCGAAACTATTCTTCGTAGCATCCATGCTATTCGTTATTTCCTCTACCTCCTTACAATTCTCATCTTGTATCTTTGGTACAATAATATCTGCATTCTGCGAGGATTTTATAGTCGTCTTTTGTTCTGGTTTAGCAGAATTGCTTTGTATATCACAAGTTGATCCTTGCAAGGGTTTTGTATTTTCTAATACTGTTGCGGCGCTGTTCCCGTTTATCTTTGACTTTTCTGCCTCATCGCCTGGTGGAGGACTTATCGTTACTCCATTCGTTACTCCTGTTTGAGACTTTGGCGTTCTGCCTTCGACTGGCAATGCGTCTTTTGGTATCCACACAAAAGAACTTAGTGACGTGGGTCGCACAGAATTATTTGGGGGTGCATCATCACTATCTATTCTTTCTTGTTTTATTGCGACTGGTACCGACTTCTCTTTTGTTGTACTGTCTTGCGCTTTCTCAAGAAAAGAATCCAGTTTTTCTGAATCGATCAATTTCAACGATGTTTTATCGTCACGATCAATATTGCCAGATGTGGAGGGTGCGTTTCTCGTAACTATTTTTTTCATCGATTCTCTTGGACTTTTACCTTGTTCTTTAGAATTACTTTCAGTACTACTTGTACTGGATCGCAGACGCCGTCTCTTGTTCAGATTAAATTGGTCTTGGGGTGTTTTATCTTTAGAGCTTGTTCGGGACTCACCCTGTTTCATCATAGCATTCAATGAATGATTGAGATCTAACATTTGTTCTAACATGCTTTTTCTACCGCGTTTTTTCCGTTTTGCAGGAAGCTCTAAATTCATGGCTTCGACATTCTTTGAATTCACGGTGTTTTGTACTAAATTTGCAGTACCATTCATTGTACCTGATCGAGTCGTGCGAATTAATCCCTTGGCACCCCCGTCAGAGGTCTTTTCTACACTTTTCGTAATCTTTGGAATATTATTTACACCTAATCTCCCTGATGGGCTCCTGACACGGAGAACTCTATCAGAAACGGAGCTTTGTATAGAACTCTGTGCAATTACTGCCGTCTTAATTGGTCCTGCTACATTTTTGGTAGTTGCATCACTTCTCTTAACTTTTTTAATAATTCTCTTTTTAATGGAAGCATTGGACAATGAGGCTTTAGTTGTTCTAAGCTTATTTACAGTTAAAGTTCTGATTTTCCTTTTCCTTCCTTTCGGAGGGGCATTTTCTTTGTCAGTCTCAACATCACTATCATCCATAAGAGCGCCATTGTCACATAGCACACGCGACTTTTTTTTCTGTTCGAAAAACGATAAACGTTGTTCAAAAAATGATAAAATGGGAAAGGCAAACTATTAACTAGGGCTAGGCTAACAGGGTATCTTACAGTTTCGAGTTCCTGTCGGGTACGATGACATCGATCATAAAAATCACATAAGAATTCGAGTGTACCCAAACAATTAATGCAAACAGCCTGTGGAAGTCCATCATTCTGTTCAATCTGTAAATTGTCAAACATCACATTTAGTGATGAAAGAGCACCATGCAGAACTTAGATTATAGAACAGAGAGGAAGTATACTAAGGGCGTAAGAAAGTCAGCGCTCCCAAGATTATTGTCCTTTTTTTTATTGAAAGAGTTGGAAAATCCGTAAACAAGTTTTATTGTCAAAACGTATAGTATTTACTGGGTATTTCACTTTAGTGATAATATGAACACCTATCGATATACGTAAGTGTATATGCCAGTAACGCTATTGACGGGAACGGTATATCCTAGGTGGAAAAATATACTCGATTAATATACGCCATGTATAAAATAGCAATTATTGCTTATCACTTATCGGAAGAAAGTATTAATGTTATATATAATATCTCCCGTAGCATCATTTGTAACGTGTCTCGTACAGAAAGGCCTACCTTTCAGCATTGCTCATTAATTTCATCGGATGATTATAGTTGCCGTAATAATTGCTAATGGACATACTAAATAAATATTAGTTGATTCTAATATAGGCAAGTTTCAAAGGCTATTCTGCCAGTGTAGAAGGCACTTATTCACATCCAAATATATCTTTCGTATGTGATATATAAAGCGTTGTGATACAATTTTCTCTGCTCATGATTTTGTGTAGAAAATATAGTCAAAAATAGACTATGATTTAATTTTATATCTTGGAGTATTGGGTGACCCTTTCAAAAGGGGCACAAAAAATTCCTAGAAAATACTATCGATCCCTATTCGCACGGGAGCGAGAATTCTAGAAAGCCCATCTGCATTATTTATAATTATTTGGAAATTTTGTTTAGTAATGCTCATAAAATAAGATATGTGCGAGTATGGATGTTCTCAGTAAAGCGATAATTTTATACGACTTGCCATACTACGAAATTATCAAAAGCTTTAATAGCATTTGATGTCGCTTTACTAACGGAATGAAGTTGTAAAATTCTTTCTCCCGTAGGCACGTTACGTTACATGAAATACAGTTTGCATTTTCCGCATAAAGTCTCGCATGCATTGAATAATGCATCTCCATCAGGAGGATCTAATTCACCTGTGAATTAGTTAAAACGCAGTTACGTTAGCATTGCTTGAACGCCACTATTTCTCATTCACCGCGGCAGAAGAAATATCAGTAGTGGAAGTATTCTTTTCGTTGTATCCAGTCTTTTTCTCTTCGAAATGTCTTTTTCTGTGTACTTTCATATTGTCTCGCCTATTAAACTTTCGTCCGCATTCCGGACAAGTGTGATTCTTTTCTCCGTGAACATACCTATGAGCAGCTAGGTGACTAGCCTGTGCAAAGCTTGCACCACAGCTCTGACAAACGTGTTTCCGTAGACCCTCGTGCTTCAACAGATGCTCATTTAGGAATGCTTTCGATGCGTATCGATTGTTACAAATCTTGCATGCGAAGGGTTTGGGATTTGTGTGTTGCATCACGTGAGCCTTATACTTGGATGAAACTTTAAACGTCTTATTACACTCTTCACAAGTATAAGTAGTCGCGTGGCGGGTCTTGATATGCTCATTTAAAACGGGTAGACTTGAATAAAGATTGTAACAGAAGCCGCACCTAAAGTTACGGCGATCTTTTAAGTGCACACTGGTAACGTGACTCAATAGTCTCGTTCGATAGGGGAACACTTTGCCGCAATATTCACACGCTAAGTTTTGAGGTGGTAAATGGGATTTCATGTGAATTTGTAAAGACACTCTGTGGTGATAGCTTTGGCCACAGTCTGTGCAAGAATAAGGCCTCACCCCTTGATGAACATTATCGTGTTCTGTCAAGTAGAACTTCGACTTGAACCTTTTAGGACATTTTGGGCACTGTATAGGCCTAGGATTCGTGTGTGAGCATCGAATATGCTTCATAACGTCAGACTTACATACGAATTTCGCGATGCACAAGGTACAAGAATATTGTTTTATTCCCAGATGTGTTTTCACGTGAACCATACATTTGTCTTTCCGTTCATAAAATTTTCGACATAGTTTGCACGCGTATCCATTCTGCGTGTCCGACACAACGTGTTCTATATTGTCATCAACCTTGATTTCTTCCCCATCAATTTTAAAAAGTTCTTCCGGGTTCTTGGTAGAATTCCACTCTGGATCATACTCTCCAGCTTCTCTTGGTTCTGATGGAGTTTTTGTTTTTGGACTGTTGTTTACTATAGTATTAATTATACTATTTACTTCTAGGCATTTCTGGTTCTGTAATAGACTGATTATGGATTGATCTACTGTGCAAGATCCCTCATCTGGAAATACTTTTGCTTGTACAACTGGAACATCATCACTTTCCTTTTTTGATAACTCTACTGTAAAGCTGATATCTTCTGTATCATTGCTGAGATTTCTTGATTCTTTCACTGAAACTTCTATGTTTGGGGAATTTGAAACTACTGTGAGCAGCTTGTTCAATGCAGATGTAGGAATTTGGATTGTTGGAGCAGAGTCTGTTGCATTTTCAGAAACACTCGATGGTGCTGCTTTATCTGCAGATTCTTCACTTGAAACTTGCACATTTCCCTGATCCTTTGTGCTATCATCTTGATTTTCTACTTGGACTTGTTGACTGCATACATTGTTTGAAGTCCTTGTGGTACCTTCCACAATTTGTTGCTCTACATCACTGTTATTTTCTTCAGTCAGAGGGTTTAGATTTTTGTCAATATTATTATTGTTATTACTCGATGTACTTGCTGGTGTTTCTTCTGTTTTTACTCCATCCTAAGAATAAAGTGAACAGAATATTGACAGTGGGTACCAAAAGAACAAACTGATCACCAAAAAATCTAGCACAAATCCATTTTACCTCAAGACCAAAGTAAAATAGATAAGATAGATGAAAATGAAAGAACTTATCTCTTTGTGCAAGAGAGGAATGGATATTTGAATGGCATAACAAGAGCGGTAGAGTGGTGCATGAATTAAAATACTGACTTACAGTCTCTTTGAAAGGTGGTAGATTGAACCGATCGCGTAACACTTGTTGGGTGCGAAGACACTCCTCTTGGAAGTCACAAACGAATTCGAGCTTCCCCAGACATTGTACACAGATCGCCTTGGGCAGAGGATCCCTCTCATCTATCTGCGATTCAAACAAAATACCTAAATACTAAATGAACGTGATTTTGTCAACTTTGAGGACTGAGGGAGTTAAAAAAATTACCCTGGAGACTTGTCAGTACACACCCTACCGCTCTGTTAAATCATCACAACAAAGACAACACTATCAAACAAACAGGTACCCACTGTATCAATAAAATCGATCTGTTCATCACTATAGTTTCAGTTTTAAACTTTACAAGTGTAACAACGCTGCGGAAAACTACATAATAATCGTATGTTTTATAAAACAACAATGCGTGTCAATGAATATTACACATTGCTATCATACATCGATATATGCATATTTCGGAGTATTCTTAATGTGTTCCGTAATATCGTCAATGGATTTTCAAGGTATAAGTCAAAAGGAATAAATCTTGGGAGCGCAGAAACATTCAGTGTTTGAAACAAAGTCGTGGCAGGATAAAACAAATAACAAGAAGGTACAGTTTGCCTAGAGAATGAAAGTATACCGCTTGCGGACGATGCGTGTATGCTAACGGTAATGCGATCGGCAAGCTTAGCATCATGCTCAGAGAACACAATGAAAAAAACAAGTGTTTTTGGAGTGAAACAAGCTATTGTCGCTTATGGATCGGTTGTATCCTCGTGTCGCTCCCCTCAGCCATTTTTCTAACCCCCTCTTCCAGGATACGCTCGAGCCCCGGGATATTCCGGAGAGCCTGAAGGATACTACTCTCACAAAGTACTCACCAGAATGTTGATCTTCGTGTGGATCTTGAGCCCGAGGAATCTCTTGGTGCCCTCCTCGCCGAACACGTCGATGTAAATACTCTCGCACTGGCCGCAAAGTCGGCAAATCTGTGCCTCTTCCTCCTCGAGCTCCATTTTTGTTTACCTTGACGGCTGTCCGACTCCGTTTTCTCGACTACTTGCTTGGCCAGTAATTCCCGTGGCCCAGCCGTGATCGTCGGCCCACTGCGAGTTCGGCGTGCATTCGGTGTTTACGCGCGTTCTATTGTCTTGACAAGGGCTCCCTTGTCCGCCGCGAAAGCAACATAAAGGATAAACAAAAGAGAAAATCGGGCACGCTGGCGTCACTCTCCTCGCAATGTTGCTGGCCAGCCACGGGGATGCAGTCGCGTTCTCGCCAGAACACTCCACGACCGCCCCCCCTACCCGCAAACAACTCGCATTCAGTACGAATTTCAACCAATCATTCTATTCCTTTTCGCACACGGCCACTTACTCCCTTCAACGATTGGCTCGCCCATTTTGCACCTGCACAACTTGAAATTGCCCATTTTTCCGACTTCGATCGACACATTCTTCGAGATTTTGAAATTTTAAAAGTACTAATTCGTAGTACGCCTTTGAAAGCTTGGTCATATGCACAATATAAATTTGCGACTCCTCTAGTTAACAATATGATATTATTGTCGAGCGAATCCATGCTGAAATATTTTGGGATGGAAATAGGATTGTTTTTTAAAATCAAAATTGATGAATATGGACAGACAGTTCAGAGATTTTGCGAAGAGGTCTCTGAATGTCCAGGCCGAATTGCGATATCTCGATTCAACTGACTTGAATCTAATTTCAGTGTTTTGTTCAACATATGCGTACCTATGTAACTGTGGTGTTTGTATATAGGTAGCTTTCTGGGTTATATCCACGAGAAAAAAGATAAATTCTGTGAGAAACGAAGATTCCTTTCGTTTAAAAAGATATACAGCTTCCTGGCTTTTTATGTACATTAATAAGCTATATCCGATCCGGCAATATAATAAAATGCAGGAAAATGGTAGGCCATAGTACACATCCGATTTTTTCACACATGTCACGCAATTACGAAAATTATTTAATAAAAATCGCGGGGTAAATTAATGCATGCTTAATAGTTTTAATGGTATCGATAATGTTATTATTAATAAGATCTTCATCTTGATGCTCAAGCGTTTTCTTGGGACGTAGTTCTTTGTCCATTGTGCTATGCAATTTATATAATGCTTTTCGAGTATTGGATTGTCTAGGCGAGAACAATGATAAATTGAATATGTTAAATGATTCAATTATTATTTGCTCTCCAACCCCAAAGCCTACACGTAAGAAAACTGGTCCACTCACCCAGAAAGGGAAGCAGATACAAAGAATTAAAAGCAGATTAAAAACCTATTATGAAAGTCCTTTGAAACACATTCAAAAAAGGTATTGCTGATAAATTCAGAATGAGATGAAGCATAAAATTGAGTTGCATTACAGTTGAGCTGTATGTAATTGAATTTTGCTTATAGCTCTTTCAGAACTGAATTACTCAACATTGAAAAGAAGATACTAAAGAAAGCACAGAAAACACAACAGTTAGAACAAACAACGAATTCTTTATTGCCACTACAAGATTTTGATAGACAAGACAGTGTAATTATTTTAAGCGACAATGAAAGTGAAACATGTGAAACTCATAATAATAACAAGTTAAACAAAGTACAAGACTCATCATGTTATATAATATCAGATGATGAAAAGTCAAGTAATGTTTCTGACACAGATGAGGGAAAAGAAGGTATAAGAACATCAAATTTCACATACCAATTTGTGACAAAATGATTCACTATGATTTATGTTTGAATTAGAGCCATCAGAACCCTCACAGCCAAATGGGACTTGCTCCCAAAATGCAGATGATATTATGGTTGTGTGGGACAATGGGAAAAGCATTGTAAAAGAAAAAGTAGACTCATCCAATAGTCCTACACCTTCTTCTAAACAAAAGTCTGTAAAGTTAAAGAAACGGAAAAGAGATCCAGGTACACCACAGAAGAAAGGCACACCATTAAATACTGGTCAAGGTAAAAAGGGGAAGACCAACAATGGAGCTATAAAATTGAAGAAAAATAAAGGAAAAGAAGGTCAACAAAGCAGTGGGAATAAGAACAAAAGAAATAGTGAAAGAAAGAATAAGGAAAATAATAGTGAAGTGGAAAATAGTAGTGAGATAGAAAGTAGTAGTGGAGAACCTACAGCAAAGAAAGCAAGGAAAGAATCTTCTGAATTGAATGAAAAAGAAGAAAACACGTTGTCATTTGTTCCAAAATATAATGTCACATTGCCGAGATTTCACTGTTCACAAAAACGACTTTCGGTTGGAGGACAGGGTCCCAAGTTTATTACCTATACAAGAATAGATTATCAGGAGGGATGTTCTGATATATTAACTGCATCTCAGCCACATGAATCTGCTCACAAACCTGGAGATTTGAGACAAATAGTTATAGATGGAAGTAATGTGGCAATGCTGTATGTTTCTATGACTATGCACCATTTCCCATTCAATTTGACCTTGAAATTTCCTTTTTCATGACTCATATTTCACATTATGAACAGGTACACAAATAACCAAAGATTTTCGGAAAGGGGAGTAGAATTACTAACGCGGCATTTTAGAAGAGCGGGACACACAGTAAAGGTATTCATACCTCATTATAGAAGATCAAACAATTATCCTATACTTGAGAAACTCTACAGCGAAGGCGTAGTAGTTTTTACACCGAGCAGATATATTGCCGGTAAAAGGATAACACCTTATGATGACCGGTATATCAACTTTGTTCTGAATCATAAAGACCTGTGCTTGTTTGAATGAATCAGCAATACAAATATCTTTTCAGATATATACTACAATACGCAACTATGTGCGGAGGAATAGTAGTTTCGGCAGATCAATATCGAGATCTTTATGATGAAAAACCCGAATGGCGTGAGACTATTGAAAAACGACTATTAATACCAACCTTTGTTGGTGATTATGTTATGTTGCCAGAAGATCCTCTTGGCAGGGGTGGTCCTAAGTTATATGATTTTTTGAGGCATTAGCTGAAAAAATATTTCTAGCACTGCTCGAAGTGCTTGTAAATATCTTTCAATGTAAATATTAATTACTGTCCTTTCCGCGCTATTTTTGTATTCAAGTGTTTCAAATATTCTTATTCTTTCCTATGCTTGTATATATCACTAAATTATTTCGACTGTGGTTGAAACATAACAATAATATACAAATAGTATTTTCAAATGAAATAATATTTGAAGATCATTTGTATTAAGTGACAGAGGAATCACTTAGTTTTTTTTTTTTTTTTTTTTTGTTAACTCTTGTAACTTTTTTATAATCTTGTCACACTATTTACATTGCGAAATGGGATGTATTCAAAATTGTATCAGCAAATTATAATGCAAATTCGTTTCTCCTTCGTTATAAATTTATGTATAGTATTAGAAATACCTTTTCGCACTTAGTATCTAAAATTTTCAGGCGAAATTTCGAATATACTATACAGAAAAAGCTGAAAAAGACACATAAAGTGTAAAAATGCAAAAACAGTCATATGACGGTCAAAGTCAGTTACATACAAATAATATAATTTAATAACACGCCTTTGTACATATCGTAAGTACAAAATTATTTACAAAGGGACTGATTTTTTATATGTTTAGATGCATAAAATAATTTTTGAACACTTATATCAATATTAATATATAACATCCAACATGCTGCAGCTATAAAAAAAATATATAGGGAATAATATCATTTGTAATACTTTCGCGAGTTACTTCTAGTGAAAGACATAAATTTCTCGATTGAAATCAACGTTTCATTTTATTAGCGCTAAACTAGCAATTATCTTTAGGAGATTTGGGTTCGTCCCACGTTGGCCTCCAACACCACTTTCGAGACTTGCGGACAAAATCCATGCTTTCTTGTGCAGTTTCTCGAGCCAATTTTTGCATAGGATTAGTGTTCACCGAATTACTCTCGCCGTTAGATAATACGGATTCATGTTGAAAAGCCGATCTTATGTCTGTAACAAGTTTTTAAATTCAACCCACATTCTACGAACTTCCTTAATACAAAATAATATGTAAGAATCATGTATTACTTGATTTTGCAAATAATTTCTCGAGTACATATTGATCGTCTTCAGTGGCAACGGGTTCATTAGGTTGTGAATGACCTATTCTTCTTCCAATTAAACATGAAACTCGTTCACCTTCAAAAACAGCTGATATAGTTTCCCCTTCTGGTTTTAAAGCCCTTTTCTTTCGTTTATGTTTACGGTGCGTTTTATGTTCCACAGAATTGGTTTTCAGATCTTTGTTACTCATAACTTCGTCACAATTCTCAGTATCATTCGGCTTTTGTTTGTGTACTTGTTCACAAGGCACACTTTCTTCCTTGGCGTCCTTTGACTGTTCTTGAAGTTCCAACTGAGAGTCCCCTTCGATTTTATCACTCACACCATCAACATTTTTATTCTCCTCAATCTTGTCGTTTAAAGAAACATCAGCAATGTTTTCTTCTGTAGCCTTTTTACTTATAGCTTTGCTTAATGTTGCAGCCAATTTTTTCATTTCCATTATTTTGTTAGATGGCAATTTCCTTGTACCTGGAGATAGTTTAGAGTCCCGGAATAAACGATCGGATTCGCTTGCTTCCCCATTGAATGGTTCATTGAAATTAAATAATTCTGTTAAATCAGACGTTTTAAATAATCTTCGTTGACGCGGATCTTCCAAAACTCTGTTTGAAAGTAATAATTTAAAAATTTGACGATGATATATCTGGAAAAAAATCTGGGTTACTTATAATGCTTCAAAAATCACTTGGCAAAATTGTGTCACTTACTTTCTCTTCAATTGTGCCAGCTGTAATAAGTCTATAAATCGTGACGGCTTTGTTTTGTCCGATTCTCCAAGCACGTTCTCTCGCTTGTGCATCAGTCGCTGGATTCCAATCGGGATCATAAATAATAACTCTATTCGCACCAGTGAGGTTTACTCCTAAACCCCCAACGCGTGTTGTCAATAAGAATACAAAGTACGAAGGAGTTTCGTTGAACAATTGAATAGTTTGTTGACGTTGTGACATTGGTGTTGTGCCATCCATTCTTAGATATGAATATCCCTCGCATTGTATTAATTTCTCTAGGATATGCATCATTTGTCTGCCTTGTGAAAATAATAATACTCTGTGGCCTTGATTCTTCCAGATCTTCAGCAGAGAACGAACAACAGTCATTTTGCCCGCTCGTTTCCAATAGCCGAATTTTTCTAGGGACTCATCTGTCACGTTTAGTTCGTCATCAGAACCAATTTCGGTTGTGTACAGAAATAAATCTGGATGATTACATATTTTTCTTAATGCAGACAGTGCTATTAGCAATCTGGCACGATATCTTCCACTTTCGGAATTATTACTTTTGTCGTGCAAAATGTATGACACTTCTTCAGACTGCAGATATTTCTTGTACAATTTTTTCTGTTCATCTGTTAAAGAACAGAAAAGAACTTGCTCGTTTTTTTCTGGTAAGCTTACATGATGTTGTACATCGTTCTTTGTTCTCCTAAGCATGTAAGGGGTAATAGCATCCCTAAGCATTGTTGCAACCTGCAATGCAGTTGCTTCTTGTAAAGCACTTGCATTTGCATAGCCACCACGAGTGATCGGTGCTGCACAATGTTCTAAAAAAGCAGGAAGAGTGCCTAATTTTCCAGGCAATATAAAATCGAAAAGAGACCACAATTCTCTTAATGAGTTTTGCATGGGACTTCCAGTTAATAACAAGCGATGAGGGGTGGAGAATTCCTTTACTGCTTTGCTAACTTTTGCCTGAGGATTTCGTATTTTATGCCCTTCATCAAGGATGGCATAATGCCATTGGAATGCAATAAGGGCATCTTTATATCGAAGTACCCCAGAATACGACGTAATCAGAACTCCTCCACACTTTAGAGAATGTAATAAATACTCGACATCACCATTATAAGTCCCTGATTGATGAAGCACAACGACTCGCAAAGTCGGCCACCAATCATGAAAATGTTTTACCCACTGCTCCATTAACGTTGCTGGGCAAACGATAATACTCGGCCCTAAACCACGAAATCTTCCTCCGTCAGATAATAATTCGCTACAATCCAAGCCCGCAAGAAATGCGATAACTTGAACTGTTTTTCCGAGACCCATTTCATCACCCAACAGACCACCGAGATTACGACTATGTAGTTCCCAAAGCCATTTCACTGAAACTCTTTGGTATTTGTACAGTTTTTTCCAGATACATCGAGGAACTTTAAATAAATTATCTATGTTATGGAGAGGTGTATTTCTTGAGAAACCACTATCCTCCACTCTCTGTCTATACATGTCCTCATCAC
This sequence comes from Ectemnius continuus, assembly GCA_910591665.1. Classification (NCBI taxonomy): domain Eukaryota; kingdom Metazoa; phylum Arthropoda; class Insecta; order Hymenoptera; family Crabronidae; genus Ectemnius; species Ectemnius continuus. The sequence continues at coordinate 13,477,893 of OU342862.1, read as the reverse complement.
CATCATCAAAAATTCTTCCTGTATGTACTGACACAGATTTAACTGCTTTCTTTTTTATTGAGGAAGGTCCAGCTTCATCTCCAGAATCATTTTGCTCATCACTGGGCACATATTCACTTCCAGAGTCATTACCTGAATCTGCACATTCAGATATATTTACAGAATGTCCAGTATTATTGGAATTTCTTGTAACTCTGTTTGGTATGTTACTCTCATGCCCACATTTCTCATTTAACACTGTAGATTTATTATTCGAATCTTGCTCAACTAAAACATTGGACTTTTCACTATCCAATGCATCAGTCTTTCTCTTGTAAATATTTTTAGCTTTAATCTTTGCTATTTTTTTAGATGTATTTGTAGTTGGTTTTAAAACTTTTGCCTTTTTTGTGGGAATTACATGATCATCACATTTTTTTTGTGATTTAGAATTCTGTTTTAATAGTTGTCTTTGCTTGGCAAGATCTGCTTGTTGTTGTAGGTATTTTTCGAGACTCAATAATTGTGAGGATTTATTACCAGCGCTAGAAGCATTTCATAATAATAGACTATTTAATAAAATATTAAATGCCTAATGCTGCTAGATGCAAATGCTCACCCATTTTCCTTTTTGTTATCAAGCTGCTTTTGTGCTGCTTCGAATGGTGTGATTTCCCCAGTTTGTACCTGTTTCTTTAATTCATCACTCTGTTTATGGTCCTCTTGTATGGACTTGTCATCACCTTCCAAATTCAGTCTTACATTTTCCCTCTCTTTATTTGGAAATGAGGCTTTTGTAATCTCTTGTATATGATCAGATGCTTCTTGAAAAATACTGTCTTCTGATCTCACAGACAGTATCTATAATTATGATATGGTCCATATAATAAACTGCTGTTATAACTGTCAGGGAAGTAGGAAACAAGAAGTATTCGTATAACCTGTTTCGAGATATTTTGCGGGATTCCATCATCAAGTATTTTTCTAGCTGTTTCATCTTCGGTCTCTTGAACACTTTGATCATCAATCTCCATTTTAATGAGTATTAATTTCCAACCATTCAACACATTATATATTCATACACAGGTGTCAGATTACGCGAGACACGAGGAAAGAAGCCAACAGAAGTTAGAATTTCGAGACAATCCACTCATGTTGCTTTGAAATGCGGTAAACTTAATATGACGTAACATTTCGAGCTCTTGTTTAAGATACTTATATTCCCGACAAAACGGAGTTCATCGGTTGTAATCAAATATGAGTGGTCAGACGTACACAATGTTGTGCCGGTGTTAAGTGTGTGTGTGTAAATTCGAATGTGCTATGCTTGTGTGTGGTACCATTTCCATGCAACTTCGTGAATCATACGTAACATACACAATTGCTAGAATGTGTAGGAAAGGTATTAAAAGGTATTAATAAGAAGAAGCATATATAGATTTTCAATTTTTTATTTGTTTTAAGTACACCATGGTGGCTAACATATGAGCCAGCTAAAAATTGCGTTTCAACACGCTAATAAATAGATTTTTTTGCTAAAAGCTCCTTTTTAAAGGAAGCAAATTCAGATTTTGGAGAATCGATTAGATTTTGTCATCGCACTATATAAATTGGCTATAAAAATTCAGAAAATTCATTTAAAAATCAGATCCAAACCCACAGGGGAGAGACACTATTGAAATCGAAAGTGTCAGGTTGGCCGATGTGTGAGATGTTCGGAAAACTTTCGGACCACTTAAATGGGGCCATCGAATTTAATCTAATAGGGCCGGAAGTGGCATCGAAAGTTTGTACGCCATCAGCATCGGCAATCAACACCTTTGAATCGATAATGCCGATAGGCAATGATATTTCATCCAAGTCTCCCCTGTCGGCTAGTTCTTCGGGCAGATCATTACTGCTTTCATTTGCAGTGAGTTCCTCCTGGCTGCGTCCTCGCATCAGTCTTTTGAACTGTTCGAATGTGGTGATATTCTCTTGCATACTGCTAATGTGGTCCTGCTTCGTCAGAGTTTCTTCTTTCGCGTCGACCAAGATGTCTCGGATCTCCTGGAAATAGGGTATCCCCGAACACAATAGGAAACCAGCTTTCTTGAATTCTTGTGTATAATCCACTGCGTGTGTGATGCTCGACAGCTGTTCTACAAGCCAGGTAGTGGCTGTAGTTGGCTCGAAAGTGACCCATTGACTTGCAGACACTCCATTGTGTTGGTAGGCTACCATTCGAGACCAAGACCGACTGTTCGTCGCCAGACGATTAGCGGCCATTAATCTTACGGTTGACATCACCTATTAATGATCAGAATATTCTACAATATTTAAATTATTCTTACATATTTTGTTGTCTCCTCTCCCTATCTGCAAATACCTGATCTTCAGTGAGTAATAAATTCTTCCATGTGCTCCGATTTGATATTGAGAGAGGAGTTCCAGCAATAATTAATTCACGATCTTCTCCTTTCATGATGTAGAGTTCGTCTTGAGACGATAAGGCACCGGGATAAGACGACATTATAATTGACCGACTAGGTATCAATGGATCAGTAGTGGAAGTGGCCAACACGTGGTACCCGAATGTGTATTTCTTAACCAGTCTCAACATTTTTGTATATCTGAGGAGGAAGACAAAATTTCAATTTTTTTATATTCTTCGAATCCTAAACAACACGGAGGAATACCCACATTTGTAAAACTGATCCTGTGCCGCGAGAAGATACGAACGTAGTATTAGTTAAATAGATGTACGATCTATTATAGGTAATTTCGAAAATAAAAATATGAAAAGGTAAACAATCGAATAAATCCTACTTACGATGCAGCTGTGTTATGACCAATTGCTATCAGTGGTTCAGAGTTCTCGTTGAGTAGTGTCTTAAGAAGAATTTGTCCCTCCGATTCTATATTCGAATCCGAATCAGAGATATTGAAAAGTTTTTCGAGCATCGATACATCTGAGGCCATAGCAAGCCATAGGAAATCTTCGTAAGTCAGTTCAACTGATTGTCGACTCCGTCGTACTGCGAATTTCCAGCCTGCTTCTAGACCATCCAGTTGAGTATAAAATAAGCGCACCTGTTATCACAAATATTTTGATTAATTACAATTTTAAAAATAGCAATCTGGCAAGTAGTTAACTTTTAATTTAAAGGAGCATACCATGTGCCAGAAAGGGTCGGTTGGTTCCAGGAGTTGAGCACGTTCTCTTATAATAGCAGTGTTGTTACGGAGGTACCGCGTTAACTTTCGGCATTCGGCTTCTCTCTTCTCACAGACAGAATGGATGGTATTGTACCAGTGATGATGAATCAGTTGCCATGTCAAGCTACCTTCAAGAAAACCTGCAGCGTAGGCTTGCACGAAGTCTGGGTACTTTGGTGATGTTTCGATTTCGATCATAGACCATCTAAACAATTAATCAAATCTCATTAATCTTGAGGTTCGTTTGAAATACATTAGGAGCCAACTGCAATACTTACCCTGATTCAAAAATTCCAGTTCTGTAATAAGCTCGAGCGGCATTGAGTGGTATGGCGGTAAGATCATTGCCTTGGCCCCAAAAGTCAATGCGGTATCCTCCCTTGTGGTTCCACGATACCGTAGCCGAATATGTTCCATCTTGTTCGACGCTATTAATACACAATTATCAACTGGTTAGTGGTATTAATGATTCGCAATACCAGCTTGTGATTTCCTCGAATAGAAAGCTAGAAACTGAGCGCCTATAGCACGAGCGGGTGCTAATTGTCTCATTGGAAAGGGTATCAGAATACAAGAGCTCCCTCAAGAAATAAAGCTAGCTATCTCTTCAGGGAATCGTGTCGAGCGGCTCTTCTACAAAGTGTGTACGGTAAAGCAGGCTGCTGCGTCTGCACATTTACACCTCACACCGCAATGTTTTTGCAGTCTGTTTGTTGAGCGTGTTATACACTTTAGAGTTGTGTAGCAGCAATCGGAGAAGGCAGACGTCGCGTTACACGACACCGTTTTGCGGCACCGGCCACACGCCGACAGGTTTCCTTTTTCTATCGAGGGTGAAGGCACCCAAAAGAGTCTCGGGGAATTCATGAATCTTGCAGGATGAACTTACTGTCCGAATTCACCGAGGATTATCGTCCCGATGCCGAGGAGGGCAACAGCGACCAGTATGTAAGTGGAGATGCGAGTCTGCAGCCAGGAGGCTCCTACTACCTTCAGCATGGCTCATCGGTAAGCTATACACCTTGGTTACCAGAGAAAAGGGGAGCGATGAGTACGAATTTCGCGTTCTCAACCCATCGATTACAGGGTGCTTGAACTTCAGTTTCTCTTCTAGAGCTTATATCATAAGCTTATTCCGTAGCCACTGAAAGAAGAGGGAGGGAAATGTTAATACCTGCACTCTTGTCATTCCTATCGTTTACAAGAGATATCACTCGAGCAAGATATAAGATAGAGGTCATAGCTTCGTATATTTCCTTTCCCATATCAAGAGAAAACTTTCCCTGCCTCGCAGGGGAGTTTCCAATCCGGCTTACGGGAGGATCAACTGCTAAGTAGAATATGTACTCAATGATTCCTCGTACTCTTCTTGGAATGTGACTGATTGCAACAGTGTGAATCGATATATGATTGAGATTCCCGATACAGATAGACGAATTGACGTCCCTTTGTTAAAAGATAGTTGCATGCCTCCGAGATAATAGCCAAGCTTACGCAATGCGTTACTTCTCTCAATAACATTTTTATCGACTGTTTTTTTATAGATGCAGAGATGAGATTGCTTTTGTGCATGCTAGAGAGAATGGAGAAGGTTGCATTTTGGCGCGTGCGAATTAATGATGAAGGGTAAGGTCGTCTTATCCGTGCTGGTACACACTGATTGACACCTACAATTAGATACGTTTAGTGTCGAGTTGCCACACAACGAGAAGCACGCGTTATCAGCTGTAAGCGCAACGCATTGCATAATCCTTGGCCACTCCAGATAATATTTCAACAAACCATTGAACTTAACGAACTTATCAGTGCTCGAGCACTCAGCCAGTCGAGATTGACATTGGCGAACTTTCACCGGAAAGTTCAGCCAGCCACGGAAATTACCAATGATTAGTAAACCAAAGACGATTCCTCGATTCTGTACTTCCCCCCAAGGAGCAACTATTTTTTATCCGATGCTAAGTGAAACTGATAAATTTCCAAGGGGGAAGAATGAAATCATCGCAGACGCGTCTGACTTGTAAATGCATTGCAACAGAAAATGAAATTCCGTCTGCTTTGGCAATGAACAGTCATCGAATTGAAGAGTCACGAGTTTCAGGGATTCGACAACTCAAATTCGAGGGTCGCTTTCGCTTTCAATGAAAGATGCGCGGGAACTGAGCCAACGGGAGCTTTTTCTCTGGCAGGCTCGAGCAGATGGATGTACGTAGAAGTGCTTGTATGCTTTTACGTTACACTTCAATGCCGATCTATATTTGCCGGCGATGAAATGAAAACGAAATGCCAAACACCCTGCCGGTGAACTCGATTTCCTAACGACAAGATGTGTCGCATCTGATTTGCGATGTTGCAGCATCCAAATGAATTGAATTAATTCATTAATTCTTTACGAAATAAAAATTCAACGACGAATACTTCAACCTTTTAAATTTATAAAATTCTTTTATAATTAATAATAATATCACATTTAATGGTGTGTAAAAAAAGGGAGCTTTCGTCAACGGGCTGTCTGAACAATATTAAAATAGCCGGGATAAATGTGGCGCGGTGCTATCTAAAAATAATAATTCGCATCTTGGCGACAGCGGGTAAATTGTCTGGGGATTGCATTGCGCCACTCATTGCTAGAAAGATATAGTTTTGCGGCGCTTATGTTAGCCGATAGAGGAGGACGCCCGGCAGACACTCATCGGAGCAAATTGAATTATCAGAACGAACAAATATCCGCAGAAGCGTCACCTGTTACTCCGGCAATCTTGTGTGCCCGCGCTAGTGAGATAATTGCCAGGGCTAGTAATTAAACGATAGTGTTGACATTGAGGAAACGAACTTCCCGTGTAACAACGTGGCCGCTGATGAATATCTCCTCACCTGACATTTTTTTCATCAAAGAATTCCTATGCAAATGATTGGGTGCGCACAAGCTACTTTGCAATCCAGAAGTGAATCGTAATTAGAATCGCATATTTAAGAATTTCTTCTAACGACGCACCGTATTTATTAGCCATTTTTTCATTGGCGTGACTACGATTCTCAGCACGAAAGGAATATCATTCCGATGTTCACGCGAAAATCGTATCGGGAATGTTGCGAGCATCATCGAAATATGGCCACAGATATCTTTACTCGCTGATATGCGAGCGTTTTGAGGAATCGTTGCTGTTAGCACGTCCGAATTTTTTACACTATTACTGACTATCGTTTAGGTGTTACGTAGAAGCGCAGCGGATGGTGAAATGTAAGGCAATCCACTCGAGACACTTGTCGAAAGGCTCGGAGTCGGAATACAATCGGTAGCATTAAAGAAGAAGTACTCTTCCGATTACTCTATCACCTGTTAATCTGACTCATCCCGTTTCCAGGCACATACATGCCTTGAAAGTGCGATACATTATCATTCCGATGGAAAGATACAAGTTTTGCCTGCGAAAAAGTTCAATGGCATCAGGCGGCAAACTCGAAATCCGCTAGTCAGCCGAAAGCCGACACCACTGCCTAAATTAAATCAGATTTTCGATCGCGCACATGTCACCAATCTTAGTCAGAGTGGCATATCGTTGCAAGTACAATCGAAATATATACGTATTTGGGAGAAAAGAATTTTGAAGCTGTGGCATTGCACTTGCAATTAATTTAGAATATTTCAGCTTCCCCAGACGCTAACGTCGTTGGCAATAATAAATCGTCGCGCGATCGCCAGCGTGGTTGAATTGCTGTCGAACGGCAGACGCGTGCTAGACAGCGAGAAGAGTGGAGTGGAATGAAAGGCGGCAAACCAGCCGGCAATCTCACTCTCATCCTCACCACTCTGCGAAACCAGTCACAAAAATCGATCAGCACTTTCTAAGGAATCTTTGAAAGGCATCTCAGTACTCTTTCGGCAGAGAACAGCCGGATTCCATAGATTTCTCACTGTCTCTAGGCGGTCTTGTATGTCGCGTGCGATCGGGGCGCGTGTTGGTACAAGGTGTACACTGGCGAAAGTACTGCTATACGGGTAATAAAGCCAGACAAGAGGAGCACTCCAAAAGCAAGCCAAGAGAATCTTTATTATTCTACTCACCGTAGCAGAAGTTGGTCCTAAATTGGAGCGCGTCGTACACGGGTAGCGGATGATCGGTCATTCGCATTGAGATTACATTCCTCAAGCACACTTTTTTAGAGAAGCCGTACGGCACGGACCAGTTGCTCCGACACTGAAGTCCAAGCGGAAGCACTCGCTTCTCAGCAGTGACTGCCGCTGGCTGGCTGGTAGGCTGGCGGCATCGGTATCGTCATCGTCAGCGATTGCGGGAGGGTCCCGCAGCCGAACCAAGCCGAGAGAACGAGGGGACGCAAGCGGAGCAACACAAGCACGGCCAGCCCACCAACGCTTTCGTCGCCCCACGCACCATTTCCAGACCTCCGACGCTCTCTCCTCACCCCTTTATCTTCCCTCCACTCAACTTTGCCGATGCTCCGTCGCACAGTCTTTCCATTCACTCGTTTAGCATATCACACTGCGATGCTCACATGAGAGCGTCGTGATGCACTGATGATGTCTTCATGACTCCTCTTGCCAATGAATTAGATATTCACTAAAGCGGCGATGCGCACGATGACCCTGCAATTAGAACTCTGTCTGCCTATAGCTGGTTTATAAGTTGTACTGTAGATAGAGCAACGTGCTCGTTGCAATTCTCTTTAAGTAGAATAGGCTTGCTCAGACTTTCATTCTGATCTCAACGCTAATCTCTAGAGGAGGTGCTCCCCTTTAACACCTTTCTGCAGCTTTCTCCTGGGGACTTTCCTTTACCATCTTTCTGTTCTCGTTGCCAATGTGATGCGTACAGTTTATATTCCGATTGTTATGAGATGGAGTTCATCATTTATGGAAGGAGTACACCATAAAAAATTTGCGAAAAAATAAATGTTGAGCTAGGGCTCTGGAATTTTTCCTACTTCTTCCTCGATGCAAAAAAACACTTTCTACCAAGTTACAGGTCCGGGAAAGGTCGGGAAGTATAAAAAACATGAGGAAAACCGTTGAAATCAAATATTCAAGATCGGTTTTCCATGTGTTTTAGGTAGAATTCCGGCATTTCGCCCACAACATTTATGTTTTTTTTCCGTTTTGAGACACGAGGAATCGAAAAACCAAGCGTTCGTTCCGGTCCCGAGACCTTCGAAAAATCGAAAATTTTTGAAGGGGTATGCCTTAAAAAATTTGCGAAAAAATAAATGTTGAGCTAGGGCTCTGGAATTTTTCCTACTTCTTCCTCGATGCAAAAAAACACTTTCTACCAAGTTACAGGTCCGGGAAAGGTCGGGAAGTATAAAAAACATGAGGAAAACCGTTGAAATCAAATATTCAAGATCGGTTTTCCATGTGTTTTAGGTAGAATTCCGGCATTTCCCCCACAAGTATCATGTTTTTTTTCCGTTTTGAGACACGAGCAATCGAAAAATCAAGCGTTCGTTCCGGTCCCGAGACCTTCGAAAAATCGAAAATTTTTGAAGGGGTATGCCTTAAAAAATTTGCGAAAAAATGAATTTTGAGCTAAGGCTCTGGAATTTTTTCTACTTCTTCCTCGATATAAAAAAACACTTTCTACCAAGTTTCAGCCCCGGGAAAGGTCGGGAAGATAAAAAAACACGGGGAAAACCATTGAAACTAAATATTCAAGATCGGTTTTCTACGTGTTTTAGGTAGAATTCCGGCATTTCCCCTACAACATTTATGTTTTTTTTCCGTTTTGAGACACGAGCAATCGAAAAATCAAGCGTTCGTCCCGGTCCCAGAACCTTCGAAAAGTCGAAAATTTTTGAAGGGGTATGCCTTAAAAAATTTGCGAAAAAATGAATTTTGAGCTAGGGGCCTGGAATTTTTTCTACCTTTTCCTCGATGCAAAAAAACATTCCCCACCAAGTTTCAGCCCCGGGAAAGGTCGGGAAGATAAAAAAACATGAGGAAAACCGTTGAAATCAAATATTCAAGATCGGTTTTCCATGTGTTTTAGGTAGAATTCCGGCATTTCCCCCACAACATTTATGTTTTTTTTCCATTTTGAGACACGAGCAATCGAAAAATCAAGCTTTCGTTCCAGTCCCAGAACCTTCGAAAAATCGAAAATTTTTGAAGGGGTATGCCTTAAAAAATTTGCGAAAAAATGAATTTTGAGCTAGGGCTCTGGAATTTTTTCTACTTCTTCCTTGATGTAAAAAAACACTTTCTACCAAGTTTCAGCCCCGGGAAAGGTTGGGAAGATAAAAAAACATGGGAAAAACCGTCAGAATTAGACGAAATTAATTATTCAGGATGGCCTTTCTTTGGGTTTTGGATACAATCCCGGCATTTCTGCCACTGGTTTCATGTTTTTTATCTATCAGCGCATTGAATACGTGTATTAAAACAAAAGCATATAAAAAATATAGAAGTTTCTGACACCAGCGATGAAGACACTTAGAGCAGCGGTCAAAGCTAGAAACGATCATCCACGCAATGAAGCTTAATCGAGTCTAATTGGAAATATTAACCCGTCTCTAACTACCAACGACCTAAATGAAAGTGCATTAACGTCATGGCATGTTAACTTCTAGGTCCCAGCTCCAATTCCCAAGCGTCTCATCCACTGATTCTTATTCACTGACACATTTGATCATCATCGAGAATTTTTTTTCAACCGCAAAAAGATGCAACGGTCCGAAATTCCAAAGAAGCGAGAGTAATGCGGAAGTCAAGGTCTCAGGTGCGATCGTCTACCTGTCTACCTGATCGCAGACGTGTTTATGGGTTCGTGAGAACAGGCTGGCGACTGCCTTTCACACGAGACACTGCTATTCATGGAAGGGATTAATGCATTGACTGACTCCGAGGGTTGAAGGTTGCTCTGTCCTCCCTCTTTCTGCCAGAATACAGTCTGCACTGGCATTCATCATCATATTCATCATTCGTTCCACTTGCAAGAACAGATTTATTTCACCTGTTCTCTTCTTTCAATATTATCGCAAGTTGGAAATCGATTTCTATCGGATTCAAGGGATTTTAATAGCAGGGAAAAGGTTCGTCACGATACCACCGGCGGCTATATGATCCCCCTGGAATTTCTTGATTGCGAAGATCGCCTCGAGCACGTGCCACCGCTGGAACGCAATATGCGCTTGTCTGGAATTCGATTATTAAGATATTTCCATCAACCCCTCGAACACATCACCTTTCGAACTCGAAGAACAACTGGATCTTCCATCATTAGTTATCGATCCACATTAATATGATTTATTACAAATTTATGGCACTAAAAATTCTCGAGATGAAAATACCCAGCAGTCATAATATTTATTAATTACTGGAACCTTCTTCGCACAGTAAATTGATAGTTTCCTTAATGAAGTTTCGATCTAGATTACTAGTATTATTAGATCTTGATAGATGACCGCTGGTGTTCAAGAGGAGTTCATTAAAATTCTCGAGGATCCCATCGTCATTCCTGTGCAGCTTCTGGAGCATTGAGATCTGCGTGAATCTCTATCCCGAGGGAGACATGCGCACACCCTCGGGATGATCCTACGAGGGAGGAGATATGAAAAGTGTGATGCGAGAGGATCCTCAGTAGAAATCAACCCCGAGCCGAGGGGGTAGCTCTCTCTTTACCATTGCTAAGATCCTCACTCACCAATATGCATCACTTTCCGTGGATTTTCATTTCAATATTCAGTGCTGTGTCTGCTCTATCCTGGCATAATCATCATCAAGAAAGACAAGAAACTGCGGACAATGATGTTCATACTGTTCCACTTGGTTCCGAAGCGAGTTTTCATTGGAAGTATGAAACTCTGATTATTTCATTATTTAAAAGGTAGTAAATATTTATTTAATTAATTTATGGTGTTTCTAGAATCGATTTCATGACTCAGACAATCATCGCAGAGGTGCATTATGTCGGAAACGATAATACTTGGTTCGCTATTGGTTTCTCTAATTACGGGGAATTTAAACCCGCGGACTATTGTATTCTGTGGGTCGATTGGCATCGTCAAACACAATTACAAGTAAAGATTCGAGCAATTCCTGTTGATTAATATAATTAAAAGTTCGTTTACATATCGGTGGTGTTAATGGCAGGACGCCTGGGCTAATGAAGATGGAAAGCTCAACTTGGACACGCAACAGGACTGCGAGAACTTCGCTTGGAAACGACGCGGTAATGTCACCAAGTTCACCTTCTCCCGAAAGTTCGACACGTGCGACGAAAAAGATTATATTATGGAGGTAAAAAGCAAAAAATATAAGGAAAAAATTCAGGGAAATAAAATTCGATTTTATTTAACAGAGAGGAACAACTCATTTAGTTTGGTTGAAAGGTCGTGGACCACTCTCATCATTAGCCGGCCTTCAAACAACCGACGCACAAAGTACTGGCATGTCTCGAACCGAATTAATTAGAGTTCGTCATAGAAAACCAATTTTCCCCTCGAATTCTTGGCAACTTGAAATATTAGCCCACCGAGTGAAGGTTCCCAATAAAGAAACTACTTACTGGTGTCGTGTCCAGAAATTGCCAGCGATTTTAAGTCAGAAGTAAGATCTGCAACATGTTCTTCAATGATCAATTATTATTTATATTATTTATAATTAATTATATTCGTAGACATCACATTCTGCAATTTGGACCGTCGATTCAGGAGGGTAACGAGCATCTTGTTCATCATATGGAAGTGTTTCATTGTGCTGGACCAGTAGACGCAGAAATTCCAATGTATAATGGGCCTTGCGATGCGGCCGATCGACCGCAGAAGACTCAAGTATAATAATAGCAGTGTTTACATTGTTCCAATTGATCTGCCACTGACTTAAGTCCTTAACAATATGTTTAGGTCTGTAAGAAAGTATTAGCCGCTTGGGCGATGGGCGCCGATGCGTTCATTTATCCCGAGGAAGCCGGCCTTTCAATCGGTGGTGCCGATTTTAATCCCTATATTATGCTAGAAGTTCATTATAACAATCCCGAGCTCCAAGACGGCACTGTTGACTCTTCCGGCATTCGCTTTGTTCTCACGAAATCCCTGCGAAAATATGACGCTGGTGTCATTGAATTAGGATTAGAGTATTCGGATAAAATGGCCATTCCACCTCAGCAGGTAAATCGGTTCTGTTCTCAATAGAGGATTAAGTGTTTGGAGGAAATTAGTGATTTATAGCGGGGGTATTATCGATTGTGTATTCCAGGAAGCATTCAGCCTTTCTGGCCATTGTATTTCGGAGTGTACCGGGGTAGGATTACCTCAGTCAGGCATCCACGTGTTCGCCTCGCAACTTCATACACACTTGACTGGCACGAAAGTCATCACTCGGCATATTAGAGACGGTCAGGAATTGTCTCCTCTTAATTATGATAATCATTATTCCACACACTTCCAGGAAATCAGGCTCTTACCGAAGCACGTGGAAATTCTACCCGTAAGACTGATTGTTTTGATGATATTTATTATATATTGAAGGATAAAGATGACTTTTCCATGCTCTCTTCCAGGGTGACTCTTTGATAACAACTTGCACTTACAAAACAATTGATAGATCGAACGTGACACTCGGAGGATTCGCTATCTCCGACGAGATGTGTGTGAATTATATTCATTACTACCCCAACACTCGCTTAGAGGTATGTTTTGATTAAAGTGAGACTTATCAGTCGCTTGATCGTCACGTATCCGTAAGCAAACATTGAATTCAGGTGTGCAAGAGTGCAATAAGCGACGACGCTTTAAGAACGTATTTCCGTTACATGAGGGAATGGGAAAACCAAGCGACCAGCACTGAAAATGGAATTTCCACCAACTATAAGAGTATCGAATGGACTAAAGTTCGTGTGGAAGCTCTCCACGATCTTTACGAAGCGGCTCCTTTAGGTTTCGTATTCGAATCCGCTTGACTATTCAAGATATGACTTCGATTCTATTTCCAGTTTTCAATCATTTCATTAGGAATGCAGTGCAATGGATCAGACGGTTCTCGACTGCCCGGACTCTGGGATAATATTGCTGCTACTCCAGTCAGACTCCCTTTGGCACCGCCAGCCCGTGATTGTTTGGTTGCAGGAGTGCAGCGTGACGTATTGAACACAATGTAAAATTACATCCCCCATTTAATAGAATGCCCTGCTTTTGCCCTTCTTATTTAAACGTTCCAATGATTGTAAACTTCCCGAACAAAAGCGGTACTGATACAATAAATAAAGTACTTGATCAAGTTGAGTATTATTCTCCGAGGGAGGGTAGGAGTTAAAAGACGGAGGTATATTAAAAGTTTAGAAACCTTTCATATATTTATGCACTTTAAGATTTTTGGCAGTACATCGTCTCGCTGCGGGCAAGCTAGCTTGATCGAAATTCGCAACAAATACTTTAATCGTTCGGGATCGGTACTTATACACAGATATATTTATATATATATATATATGCAGAAGAATAAGATTAATAATAGTGATAATAATAAAATAAAGATAATAGCAGTAATAGCGAAAACTTGCCTTTACAAATAGTTCGAATGTACAAAAGAGGGTAAGGTCGCGTCTTATGCTAAATACCATATAAAAAATTAAAGATATTCAGTATTTACCATATTATACACATGGGCGGGATACACATACATACGCGCACACTCATAAGTCAGACACACGATAGTTGCCTATGCTCGAGCACAAAGATCATCCTTGACGAAAGTACCCTTTACGCGTTCAGCGATACTTAAATATGATTCCATTTATCGAACACTCGTCAGACTTGTCTTTTGACCTTGATTACAGCTCACGAACGATCTAGCGTAACATGCAGGATTCTATCGAGTATTAATTTGTACTGCCAAACGCACTATTTTGACTATTGACCCTCTGAAGCACATTGCTGGTAAGGAATTGTAGGAGAAATTTCAAATTCCATACGAAATACACTGATTATTGCGATAGGTGCATTTCTTTTATTTTTGCCTACATATTTTATAAGCAGATTTTATGATAGTGTGCTTCAAAGGATCAACTGTGATACATCGCTACGAAGTACGAGAAAGAAACTTTCTCTTTGGCGTTTCATTAAGCTGTACTTAGACTTTACAAATGAAATTTGCAGAAATGCAGAAAAATTTAAGAAAATAGCTGTTTGAGAGATTTGAAGGAAGCCTCTCTGCTACCTTAGTAGATCGGCTAAGGAATGTTTCCTTACAGTAAAATATAACCGTACTTCAAAATTGTGTATACAAAATACCCTCGTATAATTACATTTATTTCGATATAATATATCGCGTTGCTAAACCACGTGAACTTTAGTAACCCCTTCAGATCGAAAATTTTGGAACGCCAATAAGCATTGCGTTTACATAAAAAGTTCGACACGTTCGACACCGTTTGTGCTGTATCACCTCGACTAAATCGCACAAGTAGTTTGTAGATTTCACGATTAACGGAATGGACGTATCGCCTGAAAAGGTTAACAAATATTTAATAACACAAACGCATCGACATTCAAGTCTACAATAAATGCAGCACAAAAAACATAAACATCATTGTGACCGAAGCATTTCATACTTGGTTGAAGTATAATACACTTGCCATCGGCAACGTCAAAAAATTCGCACGCATAAGCCACTGTAACGAATGGCTTTTAGTATAAGTCTAAAGCAAACGCAGGTCTAATCACAGCTTAACAATAAAATATGATACCACTCACAGTTTCCTTTGCCAAAACTCGGGAACACAAGTTCGTCTGAAAACAGTCATATAAAGAATAGAATGGTTCATTTCCCGCCTAAATTGCACCATCTCGGAAAGTTTTGAGTTGGCAAGGGGAATGGATAATGGTGTTTCTTTTGTCGTGTAAGGATTGTTTCACACATGTGAAGGAACAGCGTTCCCAAAGGATTAGGAACGCGAAGCATTCGAATATTGATATCTCAAACATGGACATTTGTATGGATATACAAAGGACTGCGTAAAAAAATGTAGATTCTCTGCTAGGAACACGACGCATTGAAAAAGTACATACTTTTTCTCGCAAATTTTTTATGTCAAGAATTCCTTTTAAAAGGGTCGACTTCAATCGGTCATACGAGATCTCGATTAAGACCTCACGCGAATATATCTATAAAATATATTATTGGATTTGAAGTGAACATGTGATATATCACACATGTTTCATTGCCCGTTTGAAGTATTATTTAGCGACATTATTTAACCGCGCGCGAATATATAAAAGGAATTTCGTCAAACAGGGTTTGTCAAAGCCTGCCTACTTCTGCATTCTATTTCGTTCACATCTACCGTAGCGATGCATGAATGATACGCCGCGAACTAATAAAATATATTATCGAAAACTGCTAATCTTACATTAGTGCACCTGCCACCGCGAGCCTTTGCTCCTTGAAATCTCTCTTCTTTTACGCGGAACTGTTTCACAGTCAAGCAACTGGCGCAATGGAATTGTAACAAGAATCATCCGACTAGAGCGATTGATTGTTTTGTTGCATATGCATTTGCAAGAAACAATAGAGAATACCAGCTTGTGCCATCACGTCCACAGTACCTGCAGCTAGTGGATCCCGACTCTTCGCGTCTGGTCGTGAATTCGTACCAGGTCGCAGCAACGTGGGGCCAAATACTGTGGCCAAATTATGCAGAGACATTTTATTTTGCGCCTCGTGTTTATTTACCCGCACCAGATGTGCTAGTAGAAAGTCGATGACTGCCTTATTCACCGCAGGAAGTCCTTCATAAACCCTTCGCAAAGCAGCACCTTTGGACAATTCTCCTGTTTGAAATGCTTCCAAGAAGGCTGGATAAAGGGCGTCGGTAAATAAAGCCTCCGGCATTTCGCGTAGATAAAGCTTGAGAACACCTGTTACTGAGTGGACGTCGACCTATTTCATGTGACATAAAAAAAATTGTCAGTAAAGGGTAATCGATCTTGAAACTTGTGACATTTTACACTTGGTTAATCACATGTAGAAAGTTACTGAAGCCTGGGCATGCTAGCTACAACTTAAATCACTCTACCATAGAATTCACCATGTATGATTTCGTAACTACACACCTCTTTAAGTAATTGTTCCGCTTCGTACGAATTGCTTTCAAAAGACTTGCGCAATTTTGCTAAATCAGAAGCAGAACCAGATACGCGATATAAGCCAACCTCTCCTACGCCCCTCCTTTCAACTTCTCTGACGCATGCTGTGATTATGAAAGGAACGTCGCGTTTTTCACGCCTGCAAAATACATCGATACATTATTACGTTGCCACCCAGTGAACACTATTTATAAAGCTATTAGTTCACCTACTTGCAAACTTGCTGGATTTTCGCTCCAAATAATCCTTGCGGCTTTGCTGATGGTACACGCCTTAGAGTCACTTCACTAGGGACGAAGCGAAGGCCGACGTCCAATGTTGCGGGACCTAAGTTTAGAGACCTTTCAACTTGGTCTGACTGAAGCCATGATCTGCTCAAACGTTGTATGCACTTGCCCCTCAGTACTGAACGTGTTCCACATTCTTCATACAATAAGATTCTAAGATTCTGACTTCCTTCCAGTTCAACAACAAAAGTTTCACCTTTAAGGAACAAACATATATTAACAAAAGTTTTCTAGAGAAATATAATTGGCACAGCACTGTAGCTAATCCTTACCCCAAGTTGGTGCTTGGCCTCTGGCTACTCGACTTTTTGCTCGTTTAAAATAGTGGCCATAGCTATCTACCTCGACTATTATATAGAGGTCGCCGACCCTATCCAGACCTGGTGGTGTTAATCCAAGTAAAGTCAAGTGCAGATCTCCGAGGAGTAAACTTTCGTCGCAACCTGATCTTAATAAATAGCTGCCCATGTCTGCTTGGAGATACGTTCGACAAGCTGTTACCCATGCTTGCAATTCATACATTGAAAGAGGTAATTGTCCAGGTGGTTGTCCTCCCTATGTAATATTAAATATATTGGACTCTCTATGGAATCATTGAATATTTAATACTTTGATTATTAATTTCTACCTGTTGTAATGCTTCTACAGCTTCCACCCATTGAGAGCGCTCAAATTCACTGGATAGGAAGAATGTGTATGAGTTTTGTACTCGATGTTGGCTCTTATGGGAAACACGTAAGACTAAATTAGGTGATGCTAAAACAAGTTGTGCTTCAAGCTCGGCAAGTTTTTTTCTATTTTTTTCGGAGCCTCTTCCACCAATTCGGATTCGCTTTTCATCATTTCGTTCTTCCCATAGTATTTGATCTCTTACTGTACATGCCTGTGATCTGTAACAGAAATCGTTAGTACTAGTTGTCAACTTGTGTGCACTAATTGACACTGATGATAAACTTACCTTAATGCTACGACGTTAGCGGGACTAGATTCGCGCGGCTCAATGCCATCTTCTGACACTAACGCTTCTGCCACGGGAACATACCACTTCAATTCAAATGTAAATTTATCTCGACCAGAAGCTTTGTATTTTGCACAAGCAATTACGTCATTGAAAAGAAACAAGTGCCTAAGCTTTCTATGTCCATCCGATAGTTCTACGACAAACGAGTTCTTCACCAGCCTTCTTTGTGCTCTATCATGACTCTGCAATGAAAACTACCTTTTACACACATTCATACCTATCTCGATTGAACATTCATTCGGAAACTTTAAATCTTATCTTACCGGAAACATTGACTTTGTATGAATAATATTGAACTCGTCCAAGAAATTTCTGGTCATAGCAAGAGCTTCCGAGAGAGGTGCATGATCGGCATGATTAACTGGTGTATGCTTCAGAAGATCCTAACATGAATGGAAAAGAAATTATCATTAAGGTCTATGATAAGATATACTTTGCGATGATAACGTCGTTGTAGATAGTATACCCGAGTCGCAGTTCCCATACGACCAGTGTATGTCAAGGTAAATTTCATATAAGCGTTTGGAATGCCGGAAAAGAACGACTTACGTGCAATACTAATGCATTTTTTTGTACTCGAGCAACAGGTTTGTGCAGGAGATCTTCAAGAGATAATCCTGGTCCTTTAGGGAAACCACGAAGTCGAATGTCCCTAGTAATTTCTCCAAATTGCGTTGAATGCGCCGAACATCGTCGTACAGTATCCGTAGCACGCGCGTAATTATGCAGGAATGCACCATATAATCCTATATTACTTGCCATTAACTGTAAATAAAAAATGTTGACCATTATAAAAAAATTCCCTTTTTATTTGTAAGGATATTGTACCTTAAATTGTTCCCCAATGGTAGTTTTACTATCCCATTTTTCTGTCTTCTTTCTAAGGCCATCCAGAAAATTTTGATGCAAGGCATGTAATTCGGGAATTTTATAGAACATTGTACCAAACTCATCTTCTGATATCACTGGTTGAGATGTTGTTAGTGTTGCCCTTATAGCTTTCATATACTGAAAACATTTTATATAGGGATGTAATTAAGTATTTCAGTTAGGATTTCATACTTTTTCATATATCTTACATACCTGCAGCATTACATTAAGACATTCAACATAGACAGCCTCACTTTCTACCACTGAATTTACAATACATTTGATCATTGAATTTCGATCATCTTCACGATCCTTCCCTTTGTCTTGCCGCCGTGGAGTTGTTGGTGTTGGTGACTCCAAACTACCTTCACTTAAACTTAAGGGCTCAGCATCACTGCTGCCTGTTTCATTATCTGTACTAAGAGCTCTCAACAAAATTGGTGGTGCAGGACTTGCTCCTTCTTCATCCTCGCTATCCATAGCAGCTCTATGCCTAAAATAATAATGATGGATTTATGTAATTATAAAATATTATATGAGTTAACTTCTTGTCACATTACATACTGTATGAAGTAATCAATGTTGACATAGTTGCTCTGATTTCCAGGTGAATCTGGAAGCGAAGGTGGTCTTTTGGGAGGCACTCTACTGTTATTATTATTGCCAACAGGTGGGACACGTGCATCAATATATACATATTCTCCAGTTTGGTCTAAGGCTACAGAGTCATAGTAGGGTTCTTCTTCGGATGCCTCAGCATCTCCATCTTCCCCATCTTCATGAGCTGCATTTTCTGCTTCTTTCTCATCTTCCTCCTTAAGAGGCTCCTCATTTTTTTCTTTCTTTGAACTTCCTGTCACTTCAATAACAGTGACATAATTACTTGGCACATCAGGGTCACTGTTCCTCCTAAGTTCAGGCACTTTTTCAGGACTCCTAGGTATTTCACTTTTCGGTCTTTTACTAGTACTTAAGGTAGAGCTCAATTCAGAGACACATTTATCTTGATATTTGCTTATATCTTCGCGAGCTGGAAGAGGTGGTGCTGATGGTTCCACATTCTGGGATTGGGATAAATTCACATTATCCGCCGTGCTGTTTTCAGTCACATATCCAGTATGAATATTTTGGCTCTCTGCCAAATGTTGTTTGTTATCAGAACCTGGTATATTATTGCTGTTGGCTAGTTGCTTGTGTCTTTCAACATCAGCTAATAATCTTTCCAGATATTCAACATAAAATTCTTCCTTCTCAAGTTCTTCTCTCAAAGCAGTCACCTATAAGAATATTATTTTTTTTATAAAAAGTACTCTTACTATTGGCGCCTTCCCTAAAGTATTATCATGCATCATCAATTTATCAGTGTACGGCGCAAGTATAAACATAGCTTTTGGCTGAGTGATAACTCAACAAAGATAACAACATGATGATTCAGTAGCCATACTTATTGAAAGATATTTAATAGTGAGAACCGGTATTCTTAGAATAGTGAGTAACTAAAGTACATTCTAATCCCAAAATCCTAACACATTTCTAATTCTAGATATTTCAGGAATAAGCAAATTATACAAGATACAAATAATATAACATCAGGAGTATTATAATACCAGCAGCAGTGTCATATCTCTCTGATATCCGTACATAATAATTAGGAAGTATGAGTGGGACAAGGGTGTTCTTCTTTGCTTCCCCCCCACGTAATTGTCTTTATTAGGATCTATCAAGTCTTTAGTCATAAAGGTTTTAATCATGTTTTTGAAGCTGGCAGACTGGCCGAGTGTAGGTCACGACAACTGGGTAATAGCGTGAGCAAGTGTCAGCGAGGTTTATCGAGGCATAGAAATACCCGGACAATATATGTCAGATTAAGAAAGATATGTAGCGGAGGAAGCGCGCGGTACCTTCTGTTTATGCTTGACTAGGTTGGCCCTGACGTCTTCTTCCCAGGCTGCCGGCAGAGCGCTGTCCGGGAAGCGTTGCACCCAGACACGCTGGAAATCGCCAAAAACGCTCATCACTCAGGCCCGGGGCGTCAAAGGGGTGTAATCCTGGCCGACGGGGAAGATGACGGGCGCGGCGCTCGCAACTCTCACTTGCAATGCTTGCAATTGCAGATCTGACGAAGCGCGGAGGACGATGATCCACTGGGATAGCAATGCCAGCCGCGCCGAGGCATCAGTTCACTTTGGCCGCTCACTCTCCACGGGAATTTCGTTGCGGATGCGTGTATTGCTGACTGGCAGCCGAACAGTAACGTAATCAGCGTCATACGGTCGCTGTCATCTTGTCGACATCTCCTGCGTAGGTCACCATCCGATCCCCGTGCCCTCTCCTATCATTTTGACGCCTCCTGCTCCACTCTGCTTCCTCGCTTTCCTCTCCACTCCGCTCCGCGTCCCCTATGCCCTCTTCGTCTCTTCGTCTGATCACTCCGGCGACAATGAGCAGGTGCGCCTAACGCACTTCTAGGCCTCCCGCTGTTCATACGCAGCTCCGGAATAGAAATTCCTCGGCATCCTTCCAGAAATACGCTTTGCCGAGCACGACCCTTTTTCGCTCGCGTTACGCGGATGCACCTAGTTCGCTTCGTTAATTATCGGCCGGATATATTTGAGCATTGCGCTCGTCGGCGCACACACGATCGATCCACCGCCTTTTACACACAAGCACTTTTTGAATTTAGGCAGGCCTCCTCCTCGGTCCTTTTGCCAATTTCCATCCTAGGGATACTGTGACGAAGACATTCACTTTTATGACTTATTTGATTCTTCGCCTTGAGGACACAGAGTTACGTAAAATAGTGGTGTCTAGGTCTATTGCGAAAGATTCGTAATAGCTGCTGGAAAGTTGAACTTTTCAGGTCTAATATTTCAATAGGAGGAGTCTGCTATATTCATTTATTCTTTCATCAGTGTTGTATTAATATTACATAATAGTACTTATTAAATATACGGCATTCGGCTTTCATAAATTTGGTAGTTTCAAAATGTTCTATTGCGTATTAACGATGCTGAGCATTATAACGGATGACTCCAATTAACTTTCACGAGGAGTTTCGCTGAAATCGTCATATATTTTGATTTGTTCTGCGAAATCAAAGAATACAAAAATTGATTTCAATCACCTGAAAGTTTTACGCATACAATTGTAATATATATTGGCCAGAGTATTATTTCTGCAGCTGATAGATAAAATAAAAAATAAAACTCCTCAACTGTATCAAATGACGCCGCTTCGGTAATCCTTCAAAATGGATTCGCGTAGCGGCATTTTTAAAAAAGCCAATATACAAATTTAAGAAGTGGAAATTTGTAAACTGATGCATTTGATTGTGGGTAAAATCGTGAGGTACAAATCTATTGCGTGCTATTATAAATTTCCATCAAAAGGAATCAGCTTTATTAGACTTTCCGCGAGTCCCCACTTTTGCACCCCACTGTACACACGTAGCTGTCAAACTTCGTTGCCTAAACAATTTAGAGGTTATGTTTCTTATCGAAAAATAACGATTTTCTACCCATATTAACATTTCTTTGGGAAAATGTCATCAAACGTTGCAAAGCAGGATAATCCCGTTTTGTCCGAATTACTTAAGCACCTGAAATACGAATCGAAAAGTGGTATTACCTCGTGTCTTACTCGACTGAAAAGTGACCAAAAGTGCTACAAGCAATTTGCCAGAGATGGAGGCCTCGGAATTTTGGTGAACTTGTTACGCTATCATAATTTGAAGATATTGAACTTGACTTTAAGTATTTTGGCGAATGCCTGCATGACACCAGATGCCAGAGAGAAGGTAAGCTTCCAATTAGCATCCAATCTGGTACAATATATTTCTTATACTTGTAGCAAATATAAATTATGATAAAAAGAACAAGCAGGGATGATATGATAGTCATTGTCTTTGCTGTATTTCAGGTGACAGGATCAAAGATAACAAGACATGTAGTTTGCATTCTGCAAAATGTTAAACTAGGCAATACTTTACATTGCCGGGCATGTAGATTAATAGGAAACTTATCAGAGTGCAGTGGTCATGCAAAATCACTTTGCGAAGTTGGAGCCGTTCAATCACTGTCAACTATAATACTGTCAGAAACAAACATGCAAACTTATTTAATGGCAGTCAGAGCAATAAGGTAATACATGATATTTTATTAGAGAAGGTTTATATTTCATGTACTTATTTCTTCAGGATTATATGGAGCATGTATGAAGGCAGTAGGGAAGAAATTTTGGAAGGTGGTATCATTAAACGGGTCACTGCATTAATGGTTCAAGCAAAAGAAGATCTTGAGAAGGAATCTAAGTACAAAGAACTATTGGAGACTTGCTTGAAAGCACTGTGTGCTTTCCTTATATCATTAGATCCCAGGTGTGGTGAACAAATGAGAGGGGAGAAGGATGTGCAAGGATATAAATGTATTGTACAATGCTGCCAAGAGAGAAACAAATTAGCAATAAGATGTTTGTACAGTCTTTGCCAAATGGCTGAGTGCAGACCCATTTTGGGCACATCAGGGGCAATTGAGAATGTTATTAGTTTAATTGATGAGCACTCGGAATTATCCAAGGAAATATTAGCCACCCTTTGCTTGTTTTGCCGAGAGGCTGTGAATCGTGCGAAAATACGATCGAGCAATGGTTTGGAGCTCATGTTAACTCTGTTGAAAAAAAACGATGCCGAAAAATATCATCCCATGTTGTTGCACGCACTTGTGCAATTTGTTTATGATGATCCTAGCATCATAATTATGCTGAAACATGGTTTGGTGGATGTATTGGTGGCGAGGCTGCAAAAAATGGTATCCGAAATTGCAAATGACGAAGACAAAAGTATGTCGAAGAAGAGGCCTAACGAGTCACCACCGAGCAGGCAGTCGGAGTTTAAATTCAATCGGACAGGCTTAGGAAAATTTAGCTCAGACTATCAGCGTGATGATTGGAGTCCCGGAAGTGCAGCAAGTGTTTCATCATCACCACCCAGCACACCTCCCTTGCCATTTTACGAATCTGTGGAAAGCGATGAGAACGCAGAAGAAAATTACAGTCCTGTATGCAGCGATACTGAATGGGTGGATAACGAAGAAGGTAAATATAATTAATCATTCATTGCAACGATAAATATTTAATATAATAAACTTATTTTTTTCTTATAGCAATAGAGCAACAACAAGAAGAAGTCGAATCATTAAAAAGTTGCAAGTCGTTAACCATCCATGTAGAAGATTCGTGCGATTCGGAAAAGCCTACCAGCAAGTCTACACTTAGCGAATATGCGAATATATGGACACTAGTCTTGTTAAGTAGGCTTAGTCATTCGGATGATCCCATTGAGAGATTGGCTGATCGTACGACTATCGAAGCTTTATCAGCATACATCAGATACGCTAGAAATCCAAGGGCATCCAGAATTTTAACAAGGATAGTAAGGTAACTAGGATAGTCATACTTGTTATAATACATCTTCAATATCATCAGTATTCAACATTAATGTACAACATTATTTTCAGGAATAGTGCATACTTAATGCCTTTGTTAAAACAAGGCTTTGTGTTTGAGGCGCAAACGTTATTTGGTTCGGAACAGTACACTAGGCAGTTGTGCGCTCTAGCAGAAACAGGCGGTGCAATTGGAGAACTGACATCGATACTACTTCGCGGGGAGGAGACTCACAAGTTAGTTGTAGCTGTGTCCGTCCCTTTTCTGATAAAATCACGATTTATCTTAAAGTCCCTGTTAAACAATTACGGTGGATTGCAATTGATATTTAGTGTGCTCACTGACCAAGAACACAGTCTTCATGAACATGCAATATGCGCTATATGTCGGTTAGCGTGCACGCTCCAGATTCACCCGGATCTAATAGACAGGTGTCAAGGCATAGATAATATAACAGCTGACTTTCCAAAAACATATGATAATCATCCAAAACCAGCAACGGTTACTTTCGAGTTGGACGATGGCACAACTGTCGATGCCTGTCGACAAACTCTTTGCCAAAGATCCGATGCATTTTCTGCTATGCTCGAAGGGAACTTCTCGGAATCGGGTAAAAAACGCGTCAAGTTGAAGAATACTTCAAAGGAAGGCCTTAACACCTTACTATTAGCTGCGACTGGTGTGACTTTCGAAAATAGGACAATAGAGTCATTGTTAGATGCCGTTCTACTTGCAGATCGATTTCTTATGTTAGACATTTCCGATCTGCTAACAGAGACTTCGATCTCAAAGCTAAATTATAAGAATTTTAGTAGGGCCTGGAATTGGGCAAGAGCGAATGCATGTCACGAACTTAAGACATGTTGTGTAAAAACGTTTCTTACATCCTCGATGACAAAATCTGAAAGAGTTCAAGCATTTCAAGACTTCTCTGTGAATGAGAACTTTCATGAGTTCCTCGAAGAAGTGCGAGAAATCATCAGCGGTGTTCTGTGCCAACGTTGAATGGTATATCGTCTTTGATATACTTGTGATATTTAGAGATAGACTGGTAGGCGAAGTTTTAATTACTATAGATATCCTCATAGCATTTAATCGAATTTTTTATATAAAAAAAGTGTTTTCGCTCGTGCATATTTGTTATTTCCGCGGTGGACATCATATTGACACACACAGGTAGCTGCTAATTAAATCGGTATGCTGGAAAATATTATTGCACTGCATGTACATATATCTAACACGTCAACTATTCGTAAAAGGATGCGATTCTATGATATGTCTGACATAAATTAAAAAATATAATGTGTATATAACTTATTCCTTGACTTCATTCATTACGTGGATAATTAATACATAATCTAATTGAATTATTCCGTACGTCTTCGAGTCAATCGTAGTTCAATGGGCTCGGACGGTACGGAAGTCAAGTGAAGGATCATTTTAATTCGATCCTTGTTCGGGCAGTCCATTTTAAAAGCTTTCACTATCTGTAAAAAATCCCCAAAAATATTTTTCGGACGATTATCGAGTTACTTTACTGAAATATGTGATTACAAACCTCTGCCAGTCCGAGTGACATTTGTGTTTCGGCTAATTTACGACCAATACAACTTCTGGCGCCCAATGCAAACGGCAAACTACCGTGGGGTTGTAATACACTCTGGTAACAACCCTCTTCCGTCCTGATCCATCTTTCCGGAAGGAATTGGTCTGGTTGTGGGAAATTTGTGGGGTCACGACTACTCGAATACATCGATAATAGTAACAATTGCTACATGGAATATAATATTTATTAAAATTAACGACAATAATTTTTTTATATCTCAAATAGTAAAATCTCACCCCTTTTGGAACAATATAGCCACCAATTAAATTGTCTTCCGGTAAATATCTCGTGATGAAGGGTGCGATGGGGTGAAGTCGTAGAGCCTCCTTGACTGTGCCCTTCACTAATGGGTCACGCATTATTTCTTTAACAGAAAGATCTTTCACGGCGTCAAACAATTTGTCTTGACAGTGTGGTTGCTGGCTCAGCAATAAAAGTGTCCATTGGATGGACGACGCCGTCTGCGGGGAGCAATCAACTCTCATTATTTTTCCATTTTATCCTTTCCTACCAGTTAACTATATGATTTATTGCCCTCACCGTGTCCCCAGCGGCCAAAATGAAATCTCCTACAATTTTCACCGCATCCTCATCCCGAATACCTTCATCAATCATTTTCCGCAGAAGTCCGTCACCGCCTATGCGGGTCATTTCGGGAACTGTAGTCCGAACAATTTCCATAGCAGTGTCGAAGCAATCGACAAATTTACTCCAAACTGGCAAGCCCAGTTTCATTGCCCACTTTCCCGATATCACAGACATTTGCACCGAGTATTCAAAAATCTTATGAATCATTCTTGCTAATTTCGCACTGTCCTTTGAGAACTGTTGTTTCCGCGCGTGCCATGACGAACCCATTAACGTAGCCAGTACAGCTATTAAAGGAACTCATTAGTTACGATAATCCTGACAACTATGACTCATTGGAAACTTACCCTCGATGGACCATTGATAAAGTTGCACTTGCAAATCATGTATTAAAGAGTCTCCCTCAATTTGACTCTCCCATCTTTTGACGAGATCTTCCGCTGCCTCCTGACAAGCACTCGACATTAGAATTGTCGGATCAGGCACTAACATTATTTTATTTAATATCCTTCGAAAGTGTAGCCATTCCTCTCCATCCCTAATTAAAGTCAATCGTTCTTTAGGATGAATTTTTCAACAGTTCGAGTTAAGAATATTTTATTAAAAGATCATTATACATGAAAAGTAATCCGCGTCGGCATTTACGAATTTTATTATAAAGCAACCAGGGTTCCGGTAGGAAATGCTGTGGCGTTGGCCCCTCCAGTCGAAAGATCCTCCGATATTCATGGGGAGAATTGACAAAAATAGCTTTTACTGGTCCTATACCATCTTTAAAAACCGGTCCCAATTCCTTGTGTCTCTTATCAATGTACTCGTGCAACTTGCTGGGCCCCCCGGACCCTAATAGTGAAAGAGTCGTCCCAAGAATGGGAAGGCCCCGGGGTGCTGGAATTTCCTGGAGTTCATTCGCACTAGCTGCGGTGCTCGCAGAGGTCGTATAATTCCGATCGCATGATTTCCCAGTGGATTCGCAATTATGACGAATGCATGGATCGTGTGGTTTTGATAATTCTTGGAGCTCGTCGAGCTTGGAGTTCTGGGATGCGCCTGGGTGCCTGCAACCCTTTGTATGATACTCGAAGAATCGGATGCCGCACCGCGCGTCCCGGCGCTTCCCTCTGCTTAAAGCAGTGCGAGTGACGTGCATCCTTAATAAGTGAAGAGGCGAGACTGTCCTGCGCCAGAAATTGGGCTTAGCAAGAGGCGCGCCTCGGAGTTCGCTGAGCTTTCAGAAGTCTGCTCGCGCTACACGTGTTTCATTCGACACGGCTACTTATTGCTGGTAAACGCGCCCGAAGACGATACTTCTGTCTGAGTCGAGTAATTCAAGGGAGACCTCGTATGCACTTTCCTTCCTCTCACATTATACTTATCACACGATTTTTCTAGGCAGACGCACTTCATTCGCGAAGCTCTACATTTATTTAACTGGCAATCGACTACTCGAAGATCTCATTAGCCAAGGATTTAATTGGTGGGAGCAAACGCAACGCAGTCGTCGGGAAGGCTAATCGCTCTTGGAGAGCTTTCAGAGTTACGCGCCGAACGCGATGCAGCCTGCACGTAAACGAGATGGAATCCCGTTGACTATGCCGTTATCTAGAAGCCGTTTACCCCTCTGCCACAGGTTTCCACTTTCTTCGCTCGGATGATTCACCGTACTCTTATTTTCCGTTGATTAAAATCTGACTCCGCGCGCGTTCCCGCGCTCGCCCTAATTGCGCATATAATTAAATCGATATCTCACTGGGATCGCTTTTCTATAGGGGAATTGAGTCGGTCCGCTCTTGGAGAAGCCCTTTCCTATTGGGTTTGCTTCTCTGCCATCAATTCGACAAATGAAACCGGAATACTTTACACGTGGTCGTGCGCGCCGCTTGCATTCTAACTCCCTTTAGCACGCTTGATAAGCAAACCGGTACCATCTGCTTTTTCATTTTAGAGCAACCCCCCTCGGCATGCACTATTTATATACACCCGTCCAGTTCACCGACTTCCAACTTTTTCGCCCGATCCTCTCTGTCAAATTCAACTAACTACAATCTCTTTCTCTCATAAAGATAGTCCAATCATTGAGATTTATCAGTTGCTCTGTTCTACCGTAGTAAACAGAGTCAGACGTGAGGTAACTGTTATGCAAAAGGAGAGGAGTTGTCTTTTAAATCGTCGATGCAGCTAAACTGCAAACCTTCCTCGGAGGAAGAAAAGTTGCTTAGAGTGCTTCTGTTCTGTCCACCTTTTCAACAGTCAGCGCGCACGAAACTACACTTTCTCACGGTCCGATCGCGGCTAACCGAAGACCATGACGCCGGCCACTTCCACGGCTGTTATACAGTTTCAAACATTTTTAAACCCCATGCCAGAGACATCCGCGGTGACTGGGAGTGGGGATGATCCTGCCGCAGGCTCTCGCCATGGAAAAATTCGAGCCAACCGAGAAGAGGTAGAAGAAAAATTTTTCTTTCCGGTGAGCAATGGATTTATTGCTGTTACATTGTAGTTTTTACAATTATTGCTTACAGGGATGGAAGAGATGTATTTATATTTTAAATATCTTAGCCTTTCGTAGGTAGGAAGGAGCGTGAGAGGATTTCTCCAGGTGTGCTTTGGTCCCAGGTATTATTTAAACCTAAACATGTATGTAAATATAGATTTCACAGTGGCCGCTATTTCCAAAGGGATGCCTGCTTCCTGCTGCAGCGCTGTTCTTCAGAGAACTAATCCCTCAATGCTAAATGTATATTGACACGTCCGAATAACGAGGGATAATATGCATAGATAAGAAAGAAGCGGCGAGTTTGCCAGTCTCGTAGAATGCATCGGCTCTATAAATAATGCAGCTGATAGAACTCCCATCAATTGGAATATCTATGCTCGAGGTGGAGGTTTGCGGTGAAAGCATGCTTAATGAAATTCTAAATAATGCATCCGTGACACCGAAAACGTCGAACTCATTCTGACGCGCAGTTTTTCTTCAAACCTTACTGCGCAAGATAAAGCGATTCTAAGTAGCCTCCGTACAAGGCGAGCGATCGTGTGGTTTATTCGAACAGGCTATTATTCTAGTCTAACATTTTCTCCTGTCTGCTGAATCAGAAAGCAACACTGCTATATTCCTGTCGGAAGACAGTGTTATAATGGTGGGAATTTTCAGCCGCAATGCATGCGATTTGCAGCCGATAACTTCTGCTGGGTGACTCTTATTTCGACAGAATCATTCGATTTATTCCTCCGTCTGTGAATATAATTGAAATAAACAATGCATTATGCACCAGCTTTTCGAGCGAGGCTAGCAGAGTTCTGTTATGAGAAGCGGCAGTACCGGAGAGACGGAACCGTATTGATGTAACCAGATGTAAAGCGGTCAGGTTTATCAGTAAATGTAAAGTAAAGATACATGATTCGTAGATTGGTAAAAGACCTTGTGAAAATGTGTCTATTTGCTTCAAAGGTGTTAACTACCAGTGTGCGATACAGAAACCTTGACATTTGAACGGTAGACATAATCGAATTGTGATCAATCACGTATCAGATATCGACGGAGTGTTATCTAACACCTTTCTAAGTGCTTCTGTATAAAGAAAGCTGTAGATATATCAACTCATGCTCTATCCGCGTGGTAAGTGGATCGAAAACACCGGAAAGACCCTCCTGATTAGCTCACCCCGTCTGATTTCGGCAGTTTTTTCCACATACACAAGTCTTCCTGACTGTTTCTGGGGCTGAAATTTTGTAGAAAGTGTTTTTTTATATCGAGGAAGAAGTAGAAAAAATTCCAGACCCCCAGCTCAAAATTCATTTTCTCGCAAATTTTTTAAGGCATACCCCTTCAAAAATTTTCGATTTTTCGAAGGTTCTGGGACCGGGACGAACGCTTGATTTTTCGATTGCTCGTGTCTCAAAACGGAAAAAAAACATAAATGTTGTGGGGGAAATGCCGGAATTCTACCTGAAACACATGGAAACCCGATCTTGAATATTTGATTTCAATGGTTTCCCCCATGTTTTTTTATCTTCCTGACCTTTCCCGGGGTTGAAAGTTGGTAGAAAGTGTTTTTTTATATCGAGGAAGAAGTAGAAAAAATTCCAGACCCCTAGCTCAAAATTCATTTTTTCGCAAATTTTTTAAGGCATACCCCTTCAAAAATTTTCGATTTTTCGAAGGTCTCGGGACCGGAACGAACGCTTGATTTTTCGATTGCTCGTGTCTCAAAACGGAAAAAAAACATGATACTTGTGGGGGAAATGCTGGAATTCCACCTAAAACACATGGAAAACCGATCTTGAATATTTGATTTCAACGGTTTTCCCTATGTTTTTTATACTTCCCGACCTTTCCCGGGGCTGAAACTTGGTGGGGAATGTTTTTTTGCATCGAGGAAAAGGTAGAAAAAATTCCAGGCCCCTAGCTCAAAATTCATTTTTTCGCAAATTTTTTAAGGCATACCCCTTCAAAAATTTTCGATTTTTCGAAGGTTCTGGGACTGGAACGAAAGCTTGATTTTTCGATTGGCCATGTCTCAAAACGGAAAAAAAACATAACTGTTGTGGGGGAAATGCCGGAATTCTACCTAAAACACATGGAAAACCGATCTTGAATATTTGATTTCAACGGTTTTTCCCATGTTTTTCATACTTCCCGACCTTTTCCGGGGCTGAAATTTGGTGGGGAATGTTTTTTTGCATCGAGAAAGAAGTAGAAAAAATTCCAGAGCCCTAGCTCAAAATTCATTTTTTCGACTTTTCGGAAGTATTCGAACTGAGCCGAACGCTTGATAAATCGGTTGTTTAGTATTAAAGGGGACAGAACATAAAGAACCACTTATATAGAAGCCAGAACTGCTACAGGAAAGTGAGATTTTCGTGATTGTCTGGAGGAGTATTGTAGCCGCATACGTTCGTGAAGAGATTGCTGAGCGATGTAGAGGGATTCGGCCCCTCATGAATTCAAAATCAGGTCGGTGTAGTGAATTTATGCGCGGCGACAGTAGAGCCAGTAGAGTTCTCCATAGCCAGGTATACATATCCGGTGAGGGAAGCAAGCTTCCGGAATCCAATTCAGATAGCGAATCGCGAAAATCGTGCGCGATGGCGCTCGAAATATAATAATCACGCTCGAGTACCTACGAGTATAGCAACGTTTCTCGATAAATCAGTGTATTTTTATCGCAATTTGTGATCACCGGCTGTGGGGAACTCAGTGGGTTGACAGAAAGCTCTCGATTCCAGGTGAACCTGTGTTGGATGTGTCGACGATAACTGCATCCAGAGTCAGTTGCGAGCGCACCTGAATTTCTATTCGCGTACAAATCACTCGTGCGCATTTTGACAGCAGCTTCTGAGAGTACGTGTACTTTTCCGCCACGATGGACACCGACGTCGAGTCTTGTTTAAAAGACTGGAATGAACTGACACAAGATTTCAAAGACTTCGAGGTAAAGTGATTCGGGCCACAACTCGCGTTGCTTCCTTCTCTTTAATTTCAGTCGTTGGATTAACGTGCTTTAGGTTAACAAGATCTCGATGCGCCGATGTTCTATCGGCACCGGTCTCATCAAAATCTATCGCCACCACTGATTCATGATATTCTCATCTATTCGTGATGTTCTTAATCGAAATAATAAAATCATTTACTCCACCCTGTTCATTACTCTCTCCTTAGGACTTGTTGAAAAAGATCTTTGGTCAAAAATAATTTTCTTATTATATCATTCCATATTGAAGGCTCTGACATATATTGCGAATCTAACATCAGCTGTGAATCAGCAATAACTGCCTCTTCCTTTCAGGCGGTATATAGAGGATATCTGGCTAAATTAGAAGAACTAAACGAACTACAAGGGAAATGTGTGAAGGGTATAACACACCAGAGATACAGAATGGGCGTTATATCGGAATCCCTCAAGCAGTAAGCAATCAAAAATATTTTTAATAAGTCACATTAACTCTGACTCTAATTCCATACTTTAATTCTAGATTACATGCAAGCGAAACCAAAAAGAATGTGGATAAGGAAATGGCTAGACGCGAGCAACAGTTACATGAAATGGAACAAACATTACCAAAACCCAATGGCACATACCTCAAAATCATTTTAGGCAATGTTAATGTCTCTATATTAAATAAAAGTGACAAGTATGTTGAACCAATATATAAAGAAAATCTAAAACATCCAACAATCATTTGTAATTCTAACTGATATGTTTCCATGTTTCAGATTCAAGTACAAAGATGAATATGAAAAATTCAAATTAATTCTGTCTGTAATTGGATTTATGTTATCTGTCCTAAACTTAATTACGAATATTAGGTATGTTGCAATAACTCAAATGGAAAGGAAACTTAATCTAACTGATAATGTTTATCTTACAGAACTTTGGAACTTAGTTTCATGTTCCTCTTAGTCTGGTATTATTGTACATTGACGATAAGAGAAAGTATCCTTAAGGTTAATGGCTCTAGAATCAAAGGTTGGTGGAGATTTCATCATTTCCTTTCAACAGTAGTCTCTGGAGTGTTACTAGTTTGGCCAAACACTGGCCCTTGGTATGCATTCAGGACACAGTTCATGTGGTTCAATGTGTATATAAGTAAGCATTATTTCTAGTATGGCAATTAGACTGTAAACTCAAGTATTCTGTTCAACATTATATTTTTTTCCTTCAGGTGTAGTGCAGTATCTGCAGTTCCGATATCAGCGTGGAGTGTTGTACCGTCTGAAAGCATTAGGTGAAAGACACAATATGGATATCACAATTGAAGGTTTCCATTCGTGGATGTGGCGTGGTTTATCATTTTTATTACCATTCCTCTTTGTTGGCTATCTGTTTCAATTGTACAATGCCTATGTGCTCTATACTTTGAGAACCCATCCAGAAGCTACATGGCATGTTCCTGTTCTGAGTGCCATGTTCTTGGTTCTATTCCTTGGAAATTTAATCACGACTATTATGGTCATTCCACAAAAGTTGCGGGAGCGCGTAATGGATCACCTTCCTTATGTATTTTCATCTAAAGTCGATCGCAAGAAGGAGACGAATGGCGAAGAAAACCCGAAAGGAGAAAAAAAGAATGAGTAGACATATGAATTCAGGTGAAACGAGTGCACTGCCGAGCGTATCGTTCGGCAAGAAGTATATTTGGACATAGTGATGGTGAAACTGTAAATTAATTTATGAACGTGTAATAACAAAACGTTTTTGACGGCGGTAATTCGAGACACAGGTTGTGCATTAATCATACTAGCCACGAGTGAAAAAGAATAATTCCTGTACACGCGCCAAATTTTTTCTATATATAATTAGTCAAGCACAACATCAAGTATTATATCTTCGCATATTGTATGTTACGGAAGAGTACGATTCGGTTCTTTTCATCATTCTGCGAGGTCCGAACTTTTTCTTCCCATCCTACAAAAGGATAACGCTTTTGATTTAGATATATATATTAGCATCAGAAGTTCCACTCATTTATTTATAGTTTTCTTGGACAATAAGATTGAATAAATATCGTGAAAATTTGTATATAACTTTTTTAAGTGTTTCTATAACGGAGAAGCATCTTACAAAGTTATTTTACATAAAGCATTTAAGAATTGAGGAACCTATTGACCCAATTTTAGATATTGCCATTTTTTTTAAATACGTTTTGTTAATCATTCTTCATGTGAGCAGGCTCAACCACTATTGCACCACCAATTGCATATTACAAGATTCCAATAATTGTGGAATCAATAGGAACAAAGCAATTGGCCTTAAATTCGATTCGATCATGCAGCAGTCTTGTTTTACTTATTTTTTTTATGTAACATATATAGAAGACACAGAATTGGTTGATAGACACATCAGACTTGATTTCAACAAAGGTTTGGCTTGCATTTCTTGTACAAGTAATTAAAGAGAAATTTGAAAATGTGTCTGTGTACAGAGATACTCTTCGAGAATAATTATCGTAAGTGTATTCACGCACATATCTGTAAATTTCACCCTTGTCACTGTTGCTATTGTCAGCATTACTTACGAGTTGTTCCACATACAGCATAAACAGATTCTATGTTATACCTCTCCTTGTTCAAATGTATTATAATTATTAAAGTGTACATGTAAATAAAACATGTGACACGCCTAAGAGAATAAAAAACTGAATTGTTGTAATAGCTATGCAATCAACTGGGTATTATAAAATCATGATTAATAGTGGAACTTAATATTACGCTATGCATGTACATAGGCCTTCAAAGCATCGAGCTAGTTGCAACTCGCAACCGCCTTGCGTGACTGATTACGTCAGGCGAATGAATGCAGAAGTGTTAGTCATTGCCATACACATAACTGCAGTTACTTCTGCGTATCTACGGATATCGATGTACTTTATCATACACCGAGTTTCCCACTAGCCAGTATGCACCGTTCATCTGACTAGAACACTAGTATTCGATATATCATAGTCTATCAACTGCAGCAGTTATATTCAAAATGCCTGTGCATATATCGTGGCCTATGGTTCTGGGAATAGCACATCCACCCATTGGGGGATCAGTTGTTGGGCTTCTATCAATGAGAAAGAAGGAGCCATGGTATTCTGTAAGGATCTACAAATTCGTGCAATTTTTTCCTCGTAACGTAGATTGCAATGACCGACTTCTGTCGCGTAACAAATTCTCCGACTTTTTATAATATTAATAAATCTTTGGAGACAAAATTGCGACCTACATAAGAGTTGGAAACCTTGCGAAACACTTGGAATTCAAGTTGAAAATCTGATTGTAGAACTTTCCGATAAGATTTGATATGAAACATTATCATTGTCCATCAATTTTTCCATTGGAATTCTGATTATCTACATTTAATATCTAGACTCTAAAGAAACCATCATGGACACCCCCTGATTGGGTGTTTGGCCCAGTTTGGACGACACTTTATTCCACTTTGGGTTACTCGTCTTATATTGTATGGAGGGATGGTGGTGGTTTTGAAAAAGCTGCACTGCCTCTCACACTTTATGGAACAAATCTTGCACTGAATTATTCATGGTCTCCAATATTTTTCGGAGCACAAAATGTGAAATTGGTATTAATATTTTCCTAGCTATTTTCAATGGAGGTTCTTCCACGAAAGTGACTAATTTTAGACATACTCTTCTAGGCATTATTCGAGATTGTCGCATTATTCGGTAGTACCGTAGCCATGCTCTTTGCATTTCACAAAGTCAATCCTGCTGCTGCTTATCTTAATATTCCGTATATTGCATGGCTCGGATATGCAACAGCATTAAACTACACGATCTATGATAAAAATCGGCCTGCCATAACAGCCAGCGGAGAACCGAAGAAGGATTAAAATAAGGGAAAAGATTTTTCACAGTTTCTTTCAGAGTATTTCTCTCTCAGTATCAGCACAATGTTGTTAGTATACACATGTTTATTATTTGATATGAAATAAAGGTTAGTTAATTAACCATGCGTACATTACAATATATATAACCATAATTCATTAATCGCATCAGTTATTAAATCATATAAAGAAATTTGCAGACTCACTTTCGTACTCTTTCATGGGGTAATCTACCCTATTCTGCCTCGCTCTACAAAGTCCAACTACATTATGAATAAAGTTCAGATGCGCATATTCTACAGTGTTATTTTCGTAGCATGACCACAGTCGATCAATGAATTAACATCTTTTATACAGAATAGGGCAGAATATCTTACATAAGAGAGGTATTGAGTATGGTACGTGTTTGGGCGGGTCACTGCACTTTACTGCCGTATTTCACAAGCGCTACGTCGGGTCTGTGGCGTAGATGTAGCCTTGCTGCTGAAGAACATACAAACGTTTTTCGACGGCATCTTTGTCTGAAAGAACAATAATGATCCATCATTTGCCTTTCAGTATTAAATCAGGACATTAAATGACCTACATTTTATAAGAAGAGCTCTATCTTGACTGTGGTTAACGTGCTGAGAAAGCGAATGTAACAAAATTTGCGCCGTGTGGTATCGTTGAAAGCATTCGGCGGGATTCCCAAACAATTCGTCGAGTGCTGCCGACTGACACTGTTCGCCAGAGTATAAAGGGTCCATTAGAGCAAACTTAGGTACAAAGCAAGAGACAACCTCTGATGTAAAATGTTACCATTTGAATCGCATGATTGTAAAGAATTTTATCTGCTGTGGCTCCTGTCTGCCGAAGTAATCCGGCACTATTAAGTTGCTTGCATTCTGTCAGGCATGACCTAAATTTCTCATTCATTGTACTAACAACTGAAACATATTTTATATATTTCAAACACGTTTCACCCGGTTAATATTGCACCACTGATAATTACCTTCTTTAACACTAGCTGTAGGCTGTAACCTTCCAGCCTTGAGCTGTTGCGTCGCTAGACTTAAACCAGAACTAAGCCATTGAAGAGCACGAACAAGCAAGATAACTTGTTCAGCTCTTCTTCTTGTTGCGGCATTACTTGCCTGCTCAATACCTCCTAAGGGTGCGCCTAAGGGACCTGCTCTGGTTCTCGCGACTTCACAGACACATTCGCAAAGTGCCACAACAAAATTCAATTTGGCTAGAATTTCGTTGTGTTCTCGTTCTAAAAGCGTTTCCTCGGGAAGTTCTGGTGCGATAAATGTCAGTGGTCGGTCATCTACAGTTGTGGAATTCATGTCTGGTAGAAGATTTTGGAAACTTCCTGCTTCTGTAATTTATATGCCATAACTAGAGTTAGTTCCATTGGAAATGTATGCGATTCACGTCCTACTGACGTTATGTAATGAACACCTGTTATTTCTGGAAGTGTGACAGCCCTTGTTCCAAAAGGTATAACAGGTGATTGCCGGAGAGTGTTATTGTTATCTTGGAACGCTCTCGATGTAGGTGAACCTAATACGGCCAGCGGCCCGCTGAGTAGGGGTGAAGATGCACTATTGTTTCCAGTAGAACGTCTTAATGGAGATGTGCCAGTACAGGTGTGAGAATGCCTTGCCACTGGACTGACTTGCCAAGTATTCGGCGGGGGAGGCGTTTCACTTAATCTATAAATCATTACTGTAGTAATATCTCATCTTTTATGAAGTAAGACTTCATTAAAAAATATTTTTATACCTTCTTCCAGGTGGTGTACCAATCACAAATTGAACACTAGGTGGGCTGAGAGATCCAATGTCAGGTGCATGACTTCTGTGTGAGTCAACACTTCGTTTCATGCTAATAGGTTGAGATCGTGGCACAACACTGCTGCCAGATCTAGTATTTGTTGATGGAGATGATGACTGGGCAACACTTCTTTGAGATGGAACTGGAATTGGTTCCGAAATTGGTAGGAAACATGGCCTTGGTGGGCTGACAGCATCTCTGCTGGTTTGTTTGGTGTACCTAAACAAATGATTGAGCATAATCCATTGCAATATCAGACAATAGAATTGAATTACTTACTTTACTTGCTGTGTATTGAGATTATTGTCTGTGTCACTGCTGAGATCACTTGGCACAAGCACAAAGTCATCTTCAGGACTGGAACACGGACTACTGGTTTCTGGTTCTGACTTAGTTACAGCTGTGGCTCCTTCTTGAACAACCAATGTTCCTGGAGATGCGGGAAGTTCAGCAGGAACTGGACTTGGACTTTCCCTTGTTCCTTGAAGGAAAGGGTGACCAAAGAATTCATCAAAAGGCATCCTATCCCTCGCATTCCTTCTTAATAATCCCATAAGAAGGTTTGAAAGCTCAGGAGAAGTTCCTGGAGGAATCCTAATAAAATAGGATGTGGCTATAGTAACAATTAGTACATTTCATATGTTGATTTTATACTGGATTTTACCAATAAACAATTACATTAATTGTCACTCACTTTGGTCCAAGATTGGCATTCTTTTCATAGAATAATTTTAAAGCTTGAGGTGTATGAGCCTGGAAAGGAGCTTTACCAGTAAGACATTGGAACACTATAGTGCCCAATGACCACAGGTCTGCTTTTGCATCATATTGAAGTGACATGATGACTTCAGGTGCCATATACATGGGTGAGCCACACAGAGTTGCTGCCATTACCCCGTCTTGCAAAAACCTTGCAAATCCAAAATCAGCTGGAAGGAAAAAATATATGAGTAACTATCCATACATCCCAGAGTGGATCCAGTTAATATTTTTACCAATTTTCAATGTGATTTGATGTGGTTGTGGACAAGCTTTGCCACAGTTATGACTTAATAAAATATTTTGTGGTTTAAGATCCCTATGAACAACTCCTTTAGCATGCAATGCCTTCATTGCACCAGCTAATTGCTTAAGAAATACCCTGATGGTATCTTCCGAAAGCGTGCCTTTTGCTGTAAATAAAAGATAAATAAAAAAAGGCCTGGCATGATTATCACACTATTCAAACTATACTAATGTAAAACATACCACTTAAATAATCTGCTAGATCACCACCATTACAATATTCCATAACCAGGAAGACATTAAGATTCGACTCCTGTGGATATGGAAAAAATATATGCAGCAATAGGGTAAGGCATAAACCAATGTATTGTTGGAAGGAACGAACCTACCTTACAATCCAACAACGCAACAACATTTTCATGATGCAACTCTGTCAACTCCTGTAAGTTTAAAATAATACAATTGCAAGGGAAATAAGTTAGTGGACTAGTAAATACAGAGGCACCCCAAAGAAAAAATCTACCAGACATAAACAAACCTTGAGGATCTTGATCTCCTTTCCAAGTAAATTCTGGGACTTGGCAAGACTCTTTTTCGTGATACTTTTGATTGCCACGACAAAATTCGCTTTCTGAAAGACAGGGTAAATGCAGATGCACATGCCGAGTGGTGTTGGGAAGTGAATGCCCGTTAGTGTGTCGAGTAATCACGAGTGCAGTGCGTGTATACTCACTTTGCGATGTCTACCTCTGAAGACCACGGCGAAGGCGCCGTGGCCTATCAGGTCCTTGGTATTGTACTCGTAATCGCCGACGATCTCCATCCTCGTCCCGTCCGATTGCCCGGCAATCGAGGAAGCTTCACCGATCTCGTATAGGCAAGGTCAACAGTTTACAAACACAGTCCGTTAAACGAGAGAGATGCATCGCCCGCGGAGGATCGATACGCGCATAGGAAAAGTCGCTCTCTAGTCCCGGGAAATTGCCATCATTCCACTCCTAACGTCCTCCTATGGTTCTTGCTCTACATCTTGCTGGATCTTCTCTGTTCCAGTTAATCACTAAATCGCATTACTACTTCGTGGAGGGGCGCACTCGAAAACACAAAACACCAAGGGCCACGCACAGTCTCACACAGTTCTCGTCGTCGCAAAATGTCAGGCGATCCTTTACAGAGGTCGTCACGATATTCTTAGGCCCGTAAGAAGTACCCGGGGTACCCAATCCGTCCTACAATTTTGTAGATCATTGTAGATCTTGTAAATTGCTCGAAAGTATTCGCTGTTCCATGGATTTTGTAATCGAGAAAGTATTAGAGGTTTTAAGAGTGCTATTTACATTGCCAGTCTCAATCCGCTTACTCTAAACTCGGGCAAGCGTGACTCTTTGTCAGCGATATTGCAAAACATGTTGCAAAACAATATAAGACCATTTTCTTATCGCGGTATAAGGCTGACTGTCTTTGTCAACCTTCTATTGTTCAGTATCCGGTTGCTAAATAGAAATCAACTTATCAGTTCCAGTAGATTAAAGGTGTTTCAAAGATCCCCGGCTTCCAGTTTAATATATCCTGACAATCGTGTAAAATACGGCCCTGTATAAACTGAAGTTATGACTTCGCTCAGCTGTAGAACGCGCATCATTGCATCAATCACCAAATCTACCACATTTACACAGTGATTTCAGTTTGTTAAGTATTTGGGATTGATCTCTTCATTCAGGATTATTGTAGTTAACGCTAAAATGTGCAATATTCCATTGAACATGAATTCCGTTATTAAGAAGATGTGACTGCATTCGCTTCAGAATGATTCTCGTCGTCATTAGTGTTTAATTATGATAACCTGTTGTGAGCACGCGGCAAAGTTTTAATTGGTCTTCAAATACAATCAGAATATGGAAGTGTACGTTATCCTTGTTATTGGCAGTAACGCATTTCGAATAAAGTGATAATAGATGAAACTCTTTTGTAGAATTAAGCCATGTGCAGCTTACTTAAGCAATTTCGAAGTTTTGGATATACTCCAAAACATAAAATCAAATAAGAAGCAAAAGATGACACAAAATCAATTAGCAACTATAACTTATCAGACTATAAGGTACTTGGAAGAGACGCCATGCAAGAGACAATCCCCAGAAAAAATAAAAGGTTTTCTCACAGCTGTTGAACCATTTAAATTGACAAAGTGTGAAAAGCTGACCCTTTTGAATGTGTGTCCCAAGACAGCCTTAGAGATACAATTGGTCAGTTATTAATTGAACCACTTTTAGGAAAGATATTAATAAAAATGCATTCTTTTAAATAAATAATAATATTTATTATTTTAGATTGTGGAAGACAGTGAAGATAGATTAACTGATGAAGAAGTTGAATCACTGTTACAAGTTATTACAAACTACTTGGGGGAAGAGGAACAGGAAGAGACTGAGAATGAATAGATCATAAATAAACCACAGACATCTATCTTCTGTACATTTTATTTATAGTAAAGACGGATGAAAAATGGTATAATATTAAATACAATTGTGCTGATTAAAAGATCATTTATAAGATTATCTCTTTTGATCTCCAAGATCATCTATAGAATCCTCATCTATCTGTGGCCATTTCTCAGGAATCACATCAAACAAATCATCCTTCACATCTCCTTGAATGACAATTTCATCATCACCAGTTACACTAGAACCACAGGCGAATTTGCTTCCAAAAAATTTGACAGCAACTTTTAAATCTATGTCTGAAAATTAAACATGTAATTAATATTTAATTCTGTGATAATACTGGGTGGTTTTAATTGAATCTATATTACCAAAAGTACTAAGGCCTGTAACCACTGTGACAGACTTCTTCTTGCCCCTGGGA
The DNA here is from genome assembly GCA_910591665.1 of Ectemnius continuus. Classification (NCBI taxonomy): domain Eukaryota; kingdom Metazoa; phylum Arthropoda; class Insecta; order Hymenoptera; family Crabronidae; genus Ectemnius; species Ectemnius continuus. The sequence goes on along the minus strand of OU342862.1, from coordinate 13,436,790 downwards.
GCTCTGGATACAGTTACTAATTTTGGTACATCTTCTTTCTTTTTAGTTTTCAGCATACCCTTGCCACCGCGTTTCTGCCTCTTCTTCTCATCTTCTCCACCCTTAGCTTCAGTGGAATTATCCTCTACTGCCAGATTATAAGTAATAAACATTGCACCTTTATCTAACGAAATTCTGCTAAGTCACACAGTGAGAAATACATGAATGTACCTAATTTAACTTTTTCAAATTCGGTTGGCAAGTTCCTCTCCAACCATTGTTTGCATTTTTCGTACTCAGGATAGTATTCGCAATACTGTAGATGACAAAGATACCAATGAAAAGAGTTGGTGTTTAGTCAAGAAAGATCGAAGAAATGTTGGGATCGTACCTCGATAGGAAGAGAGCAATTCCCACAGTATTGTACTTGAATGGGATACGTAATATTCGGATCTGGCCCCAAGCGGAGACCTTCCGGCTGTTCCACAGCTGACATCCTCGGATATTAACCTTACCCTTCGCCGAAAGAAGAGGCTGTTGCCTTCTGACAAGTCGAAATGTCCACTCACAAATTGCCCACCTAAAAAGACAGACGTCCAAGGATTCCCTGGAGGACTTTACCAATACGTGATTTTCTTCTGCCGGAATAATTTTGAGCTTCCAGTAATATATATGTAGAGATCTAGTCCATAAGGTTAAAAAGACGTGTGTGCATCTAGTTACTTTGCCGCTAGTTCGTTGAGCGCAATGAAGCCGTGTTCCTTTCGCACCCTTGGCAAAGGCCAATGGGGCCGTGTTCGCGAATTCTGTGATTGAATCGAGCAGATACAAGAGGAACCTCGAATAAGAACAAACTGCGAAGAAAATTCCGGCAGGGCTACGTTCTGGTTGAGAAGTAGTAGCGAATGCGAGGGGTCCAAAGGATAGTTGGGGGCAAGTCACGGGGAGAATTGGTCCAATTGTGGCGAAGCGAGTAGGCAAGGCGGCTCGGCGGCGAGCCAATCCGAGCTATTGGACTTCGTACTTCGTTCGAAACGCACGTGCGGTAAGGAAAAGCGGTTCAGGCCTCCGAAAGTGCTCCGAGCGGGTGAAGCAGAGTGAGTGTATCGCGCTGTGAAAAGAGTTGTCGGTCGTCGTGTTTCGGCGTTTCCGGGTTTCGAAGAGGTGTGCGTGCGTGATAGAGTGTGAGCTAGTAAGGCGGTGCAGCGGTGCAGGGGTGAGAGCGCGTGAGAATTCGTGTGTAGGGATCGTCCGGGCGAGATGACACTGGGCGCACAGATCGAAGACTCCGGCGAGAACGGGAGCGTGAAAATCCCCCTGCTGAATGGGAACGGGGATCAAACGGCGACTGGTTAGTAGAGGGTAATTTCATAATCTGCGCCTTTTAATCCTCGCTGCGTCTTCGAGGTTAAACGGCCGAGCGCACGCATCGTTATGTAATGATCCATTGAGTGCCGCTGCCGCTCCGACGTGAGTTTCGTCGACGGGATGTAATGCGTGCTCGGCGCCCGATGCCGCTCGCGCTAGAAAAGCCGGGCCCATCGGCCTCTCGGTTATGTAACGCACGAATTGCGCGAATCTATGTACAGTGGGGTCATGTGAGCATTCCCTACAAACCAGCCAACCCAGCCTGCCTAGCAGAAGACGCAAACTTCCCCTCTAGCAGACGAAATTTATTCCTTCTCCTTGCCACATTCATTTCTCATTACTAGACTTTTCTCGTTTTCCCCATTGCTTTTCTTATCGCGCCTCTCAACCGACCTCCTCGCCTTCTCTTTCGCAGGCAGCGGAAGGTTTGCGTGCAGTTGCACAAGACTGCATTAAACCTATCCTTCAACGCGCTTATCTTCTTCCCCCTTGGAAGAAGGTAAGCCTCGCAAATCGATGTAACAATACTCCCATGCCTTCTTCTGCCACCCAAGAATTCCCAGAATCATTTTCTGCAAGCTCGCGCAAGTTTTTGCGAGGCACCGCGGTGCCAGTATCTGCTAGGTGTACAACAAAAATTGAGAGCACGTGATTAGAGTTTCGCCACGGGATGATGAAATCCCGCTACACGAATACCTTTGTTTGCCCAGTGATTTTGGCCAGTTTTCGGGAGATGTTAATTGCGGTCTATGTGCCTATGGTTTATTACTTTCCAAGTTCGGCCAGACTTATCGAGTGGCACTGTGGATTCCCGTTAGATCAGGTGTGGTATATAGTGTGTATGCTTATCACCGGTTTGCTGCGGATTCCAGCATGATACATACGGGAGATTAGCTCTGAAGAAGCAGGAGTGGTACATGAAAAATCTCGTAGTTGGCACGTGTTCGCACGGTGTCGATTGTGTTTCGGGTAGGCAACGTTTCGTCGTTAAGATCGATTTTATGGGTTGCCTACGTCGCGCAAGGGGTTCCCGTGGTGACCCTCCAACCTCTGCTCGAAATGCAACCAGGCTTTTATGGAAATTTGACACGGATGCTGATTTTCGTTGGAAGGGGGGCCCATGTGTTAACCCGCTCCGTCAATAGTCCCGCATCTTTTTCTCGAGCACGAACAACTAATGACCGCCGCCAGGACTGATTTCCTTAATTCATGGTGGAGCGAGGAATTTTGAAGGAACGTGCTATTTATCACTGTCAATTGACACGCGGCTCGATCCGTTAGCTCGATTTTCCTCTCTTCTTCGAAGCCGACTTTTTCTCGAAGGCAGAGGAGGCCCCGGAGAAAAACACGTGCATGCTAATGACCCCACGCGCATAGGCGCCGCTAAGTGGATATTCGTAGAGGCGATTGTACAACCTTCGAGTGCGATTGTGCGTGAAACTGGTAATAGACAGCGGCAATAAGCTCCTCATATATGCATATTCATCAGGCGCATTGTGCAACTCGTCATTTTTCAGAGTGCCACAGCTTTCCATAGAGTTGGCACAAATTGCGATCAGTCCCTCGTGAAAATGACAAACAGTGCAACTATTGTCCAGCACTTGTAATAGTATTATAACGTTTGTCATTTTTTATCCTAATTTATTTGCAAGTCATGGCATTCGTCGTATGTACACACGCAGTGTGTAATGGAAGTAAATTTGAAGGTGGTCAAGAGCAGCTCGGCCTGCGATTTTTCAATTGAGCACGTGTTTCGAAAGAACAATGGCGGATTGCAAAGAAATATCGATAACAGGGGTTATCGGTCTTCCTTGTGGCGCCGCTCCGCACTTTCCACATGTCTTATTATTACACTGATATAATGAGCGGTTACTTCGTACTGATACCTTAAACGATTCTGTGTCGGTGCTCCGCCTCTCTTTATCAGCTGCCAGTGTTATCACGTGCAGGTGTTACGGCTCGTATCGCAACGCATAACAATACACGACTGTTCTATGTATATCAGCCGGTATGCTGTAATTGCAGCATTACATGCATTGAATATTTCTCGAATCAAAGATAGCCACCGTTTAGCATTTCACCAAGTACTCGCACGCTCTAACTATTCCACCTTGAAGCTTAACCGACATTAATACATATCTAAGTTTTATGTATATTTGCTAGTTATTTCAGTATGAATTTAACTATTCTGCGGAGGACTCTGCATATCTCTATTTTCGCGTGTAATTTCGTGACGTATTGATAACGTAAAATTCAATGGAATGGATTAGTATTGGACAGGGAATATGTAGACGCCGAAGCCGGCACGCAACTCTCCCTATCCCATTGAGTCAATTTATCTTCTACTCGCAATAAGACGTGGAGTCTAAATTTGTACCGACTGTCTTTTCAGCTGAAGCTTGCCTAGCGAACCTACTCATACTCATGCCCTACAATATATTAATTTCTCGGTGTATTTTAAGCTCACCAATTTTTTCTCTGCCGCTCTTCCACTGATCGGAACGGAGGCTCGTAACTTAGGCTTCGCTTCGCATATGTATAACTCATATTTTGGAGAACGCTTTAAATATTTGTAATAGGTTTGCGTAACTGATCGAGTTTACGCCAGTTTGGCATGCTTGTTTCGCAATGAATGCTTTACTTGTTACAATTTTACGTAACTTTATAAATTGCACGAGTTTAGGTTATGCTTAGTCATTTATCAGAAATATCTGCCTCTCATTGATTTGTTTACCAGGGGAAAACAATAGGAGCGATTCATCAATGAATTTACTTACACGTGGCTGGTTTGCAAGTGATCTTGAAAGTCAGCAGAGCCTTTACGCCGGGGCCACCACGGTGTCAATGAAACTAAGCGTCGGACAATTAGCATTTACTTTGCTACCACATGTGCAAATAGATCCGTGTCTAAATCGATTATTATCGCGACAGTTTAAATTGATGATTATCGTTCAATCGGGAATGTCATCTTCCTCGTTCGCTAACGGCCGATTTAATTGTTCATGAATGATGGGATGCCGTCAAAGTATTTTGCAGGCAGGAATATTTTTTTAAGGGGTTTTTAATTGTGATGTCTCATTAGAATTTTGGATGGCGGAGTTGTGCTTTCGTGGACGAAATATGGATAGCTGGCTCTGTTTATTCGGGGCCCTTTTTTCCCGCGATCCTATCTCTTGGACCCTTGCTCGCTCTCTTATCTGCCTTCGATAAGTCTGAGGTGGCGCGTAAAGGATAATTTACCGTGAAAGATAGCTAAACGAGGCACGATAAAATCACGATAAGACAAGTAACTCAAGATGGAATGGCGGGAGCCGTCAAATATAAATTATCAGTGTTTAGCTAGTCTTTCGTAGCCGAGGGACTTTTTAAGAAATATGGAAACGTATGGTGGCATTGAAATTTTATAAAGTCAATTACAATGGTTGGCATAGTTCGCCACCAGAAATGGATGTATATCACAAACATGGTATCGATAAAAATAGTACGGCATTCGAGTGCGCACTATTCACATTGCCGTTTATTTATAAGTGCATTGGTGAATGCAAGTGGTAGCCTCACGGGTGTTCACTGCCGTCCCTATTCGAGGATGCACCCTACTTCCAGGAGCATAGTGCATGGAATCATTTATTTTTACTCGTGGTCAAGTTAGACGTAGCCGTGAAATGGATCACTAGTCGTCATTTATTTTTAGGCATTCATACTCGTACATATTATCTATGTAAATGTATATTTACTCAGTCGGCGGCTGGGAGGTAAATGTTGTGCATTACTTTGATGAAAGGCCAATGTTGCATTCTCGAAATATTTCGCAGACTCGAAGGATGCTTTGGAAGAGGCCGGTACCACAAGTGCGCCGGTGAAAAGTGTCGTCGAGAAGGGTGAAGTTGAAGCAACCAAGGAAGATGGAAATGAAAAGGAAAAAGAAAAAGGCAAGGAAAATGAAAAGAGCGAAAAGGAGTCGGACGCCGATAAGGACAAAGACAGTTCTAGCGAGCAGGAAGTTGTCTTCATTCAGGACATGGGCTTCACCGTTAAAATTGTTAGCCCTAGCGCCGAACCTTTTGATATTCAAGTCTCGAGCATGGAGTTGGTGCAGGTAAATGAATATTGATTGTAGTCAAATGTACCATTGGGAGTGTTTCACTTGTTTTACGACTATTATAAATATTGTGACTCGGCCAGGAAATCCACCAATTGCTTATGGACCGCGAGGACACATGCCATCGCACTTGCTTCTCTCTTCAACTCGATGGAAATACCTTGGACAATTTTGCCGAGTTGAAAAACATTGAGGGCCTCAAAGAAGGCTCGATTATTAAAGTCGTTGAAGAACCGTACACAATGCGAGAAGCACGTATTCATGTTCGACATGTTCGTGACTTATTAAAATCTGTTGATCCTGCAGACGCTTATAATGGCGTCGAATGTAGTAGTTTATCATTCTTGAATGTTGTTACGAACGGTGACATTCTCGAAAAAAAGAAGACCAGGGCAGATTCGGTTGACTGCACGCCGCCAGATTACATCATACCTGGTTGCAAAGATAGGCCTTTGCTACCGCTGCAACCCCAAGCAAAGGAACAAAAATGCCCTCCCTGTTTAAAGGTAAAGTTTGAATATTCATGAAAATATCTATATCATGAAAATATCAGTTGAGAAATAATTTTCTTCCCTAGGTTCTAACAACATCTGGGTGGAATCCACCACCTGGTCACAGAAAACTTCACGGCGATTTGATATACTTACACGTGGTAACGCTCGAAGACAAGCAGTATTATTTAACAGCCTGTGCTAGAGGCTTCTTTGTTAATCAATCCACTAAAGAGGTGTTTAATCCAAAACCAGCCACCCCAAGTCACTTATGTCATAGCTTAATCGAGCTGTTGAATCAACTGAGCCCCGCGTTTAAGCGAGGTTTCGCGTCGATGCAGAGGCGAAGAACACAAAGGCATCCATTTGAAAGAGTAGCAACGCCCTATCAACTTTATGCCTGGAGCGCACCCCAAATTGAACATACAATCGACGCTATACGCGCCGAAGATAGTATGTATTGGATAACGTTCAATGTCATACCATAATAAAGATCTTGCAGTTACGAAATTTCCTATTCCACAGCTTTCTCATCTAAGTTGGGCTATGAGGAACATATTCCTGGACAAACTCGTGACTGGAACGAGGAACTACAAACAACCAGGGAATTACCACGCAAGAATTTGCCTGAAAGATTACTTAGGGAACGGGCGATTTTTAAGGTACATTTCACTTTTATATAAATTCGTTGTAGATTTTCTGTTATCCTTGGATCAAATGTTTAGGTGCACAGCGATTTTGTTGCCGCCGCAACACGTGGTGCTGTTGCTGTAATAGACGGCAATGTAATGGCTATAAATCCAGGCGAGGAAGCCAAAATGCAGATGTTTATTTGGAATAACATCTTCTTTTCCCTGGGATTTGATGTACGAGATCACTACAAAGAACTTGGTGGTGATGCTGCAGCGTTTGTAGCACCACGAAACGATCTACAAGGTGTGCGAGTTTATGCTGCTGTTGATTTAACAGGATTGTACACTCTGGGTACGGTCGTTATCGATTACAGGTATATATAAATTATATAAAATACCAGTTCACCTTTTTGATCTTCGGGATTAAGTTTATAATGGTGTATGTGTTGTTTTTTTTATAAAGGGGCTATCGTGTTACCGCACAATCTATTATTCCGGGAATTTTAGAGCGTGAACAAGAGCAGTCTGTCGTTTATGGTTCAATAGATTTCGGAAAGACTGTTTTAACGCACCCAAAATATTTGGAGTTGGTAAGTGTATTAACTATATATTTAATTCATTGGTGATTTCCAGATATTCACATATACTGAATGACTGATATTATTTCTTAGTTAAACAAAGCTGGCCAGCAATTGAAAATCCTTCCACACAAAGTTATCAACGATGCTGGAGAGGAAATTGAACTTTGTAGTAGTGTGGAATGCAAGGGTATCATTGGCAATGATTCGCGCCATTATGTATTAGATCTCCTCCGAACTTTCCCTCCAGATGTCAACTTCCTCAAACGTAAGTATTAAACTGGCATCAGTGATTTTGAAATGATTAATTCCTATCAATGTTATACAGTGGAGGGAGTTGAATTGAGCAAAGAAGCTCGAGCACTAGGTTTCCCTGTGGAACATAAGCACAGACTGGCTTGCCTTCGCCAGGAATTAATCGACTCTTTTGTCGAAGCCAGATACGTACAATTTATAAAACATGCTGCTGTACATCTCCAGCAACTCACATCCGCCAGACGGTTGCAAAAGGAAAAAGATGCGACACCTAAGGTATAAACATATTCGATTTAAAATATATTTTAGTATAACATTTTCCTATATAAAATGATTTGAAATATTAGGAAGATAAAAAAGAGGAAACGAATGCGATCGACAGCAATAAAGAGGACTCTGCACAATCGAATATTGAGGCAGACGAGGCCAAAAAAATCGTTGAAAGTATTACTGACTCCATTACAGGTGGAGATAAACAAGAATGTGTGTGTTACAACCATCACCATATAGTTATAATAAACATTGTAGAATTTTGATTCAACGTTTGATTCCTCCAGTGGAAGAAAGTACTAAAGAAATCGTCCGAGCAGCTGCCGCTGCCGTAGGCAGTTTGCGAGAGGCTGAATTTGACGTAAGATTCAATCCAGATGTCTTTTCACCGGGTGTACGACATCCAGATCCAAATGGTCTTACGTTGAAGAAGCAGAAGCAATTAGTACAAGACGCGGCCGACTTTTTGTTAACAGTTCAGCTGCCAGCTTTTGTACGTATTTCAACTTTTATACATTTAAAATTTATAATTGCCGAAAATTTCTCATAGGACTGTTATATTTAGATCCGAGAATGTTTGGACCATACAGCCGCAGCAATGGATGGTGGTACATTGGTAGAAGCTTTGCACGGAAGAGGTATCAATGTCCGATATCTTGGAAAGTTAGCAACAATGTTGAGCTCGGTGCCGCAGTTGCAGTATCTTCACCGTATAACTGTATCAGAACTTCTCTTAAGATCAGCAAAACATATTTTCACATTTTACATGCAGGTAGGCAACAGCATTTATAATAAAATGCATTTCTGTGACGGAAATCAAAGATTAATTATTTGCAGGGTACAGAACTAATGAGTCTCTCAGCGGCTATTAGTCATTTCCTAAATTGCCTGCTGTCATCAGCACAAATTATTCATCCTCAGCAAAACTTGGAAGAGGTAGGAGGCTGACAGTTTTAATCAGGGAATTGTTATATTATAATGCAAAGTATGATTAATAATGGTTATAAATTATAGCTTCAGAGTAAAACAGCTAAGCGGCGTAATAAGAGAAAGGGGCGGAATAATGGGCCGCAACAATCAGAAGTCGAGTGGGCGTCTTTAACACCAAAATCACTGTGGCAACAAATCAAAGCAGATCTGAAAGCTTATTACGACTGGGAAACTCCTTGTCCAGAGACATTGGATGCTACGATAGAAAACTTCCATTTGCAGAAGATCTCTTTGTTGCGTGGTTTCTGCGTAAAGACTGGTATACAGATATTATTGCGTGAATACAACTTTGAAAATAAAAATCGGGCTACATTCTTTGAGGAAGATATACTCAATATATTCCCTGTTGTAAAACACATTAATCCCAGAGTAAGTATAGCACATCGAGTAGCTTCATCAATATTTAATCTCGAGCTAATTTAGATGATTATGATTATTAAAGGCCAGTGATGCATATAATTTCTATACAACGGGGCAAAATAAGATCCAGCAAGGTTACTTGAAAGATGGCTATGAACTAATTAGTGAAGCATTAAATCTACTGAATAATGTATATGGTGCAATGCATCCTGAGATTGCACAATGTTTAAGAATGCTTGCGCGATTGAACTATATAATGGGCGATCACGCGGAAGCTCTTGCAACGCAACAAAAAGCAGTTCTTATGTCAGAGCGCGTCAATGGAATAGATCACCCATACACCATTACAGAATATGTAAGTGCATATCATATTTTTATCATCAGAGAGAAGGAGAATTATTTTTACAATTTGCACATGTTCTTTAGATTCATCTTGCATTATACTCATTTGCAAATGGGCAAGTTTCTGTATCACTAAGACTGTTATATAGAGCTCGTTATCTTGCGCTCTTAGTCTGTGGTGAAGATCATCCAGAAGTAGCATTGCTTGATGTAAGTATTGGAGTATTTTATAATATTGCTGGACTCTCAGTTTTAATAATTTAAATTTATATAAACTGTATATTTTAGAGCAATATTTCCCTCATTCTTCACGCTGTCGGAGAATATGAACTATCACTTCGATTTTTGGAACACGCGTTAGTTCTGAATCGTCGTTACCATGGCCCAAGATCTTTGAAAGTTGCAGTCTCTTATCACTTAGTTGCTCGCACGCAATCGTGCATGGGAGATTTTCGAGCTGCGTTAAATAACGAAAAAGAGACTTACGCAATATATAAGCAACAGCTGGGCGAAGATCACGAGAAAACGAAAGAAAGTAGCGATTGTTTAAGGCACCTCACTCTGCAAGCTGTTGTATTGCAGAAGAAAATGAACGAAATTTATACTGGAAAGTCAGGTGTCAGCCTACTCCCACCTATACAGGTGCAACCACCAAGTATGGGATCTGTGCTAGATATGTTGAATGTTATCAACGGAATCTTGTTTGTGCAAATTAGCCAGCAAGATATCGAGAATTTTAAGGCAGAAATAGAGAAGCGCCAGAAAGAACAAACACCCGATGCAGAGATTAAGGCAATCGAAGGTGAGAACAAGGAGGAGAAGAAGAACAAAAAGAATGAGAAAGACGCTAAAAAAGACGAGAAAGAAAACAAAAAGGAAGAGAAAGAGAACAAAAAGAGTGATACGAAGATTGAAGCCCTCGAACCAAAGAAGGTGGAAGAGAATAAAAATACATTGGAGTCTGTAGCGACAGAGAGCTGAGCTCCTGTTTGCATGCATAAAATGGCAGTTAGTAGTTTTTTTCCGAATCCTAGTCCTTTCCTGCCCGCGTCCAATCTTTGTAAGAGTAACGCGAGTATGGTATACATAGTTGATTGGGATCACCGACAAGCGATGGTGCTCGCTTGATGAAGATCATCACTTGGTGTATCGTATTTGTTTTAAAATGCTACAGGCTACTGAAATGTTCACAGCGTGCAGTGATCGCATATGGTACGTGTGGAAATCCAAAGTAAATTACAACGAACTCACGATGGTCGATGACTTTCCAAAACTGCAGATTTTATTTTGCTCCTTTACAGTAATTGCGCACGACGATAATAAAAGCTGATTCGAATCTTATGTATATAACAGTGCGAGAAAGCGGACTGAAAGAAAGCAGCAGATATCATATAGTGTATGCGGACGATAAAATTGATGCTAATTGACTAGATGGTCTTGTATTAGGATTCAAACTTCGATGCCAATGCCATTTTTGTGGAGCTCAATTCACGCTAGAATTTCAATAGAGTAAAATAATACTATTACATTTATCGTTCACACAAGTGCTCTGCATATTCTGCCGATCATCGTTCATGTGTGCTTGGGTTGATATTCTGCACGAGTGTAGCTATATAAATCATACAAGAAGTATCAAGTTCCGAAGGACTTCAGCTTCCGGCGATCGTTTATAAAGTAGTGGGCGTTTATTATTGTAGATGATAAGTCAACCCGTTTTTTTACTTCTTCAATAGTCTATTTTATTAGTACATACTGATAGATCATTGTTTTGTGCATCTAGGGATCATTGTCGTTTATCCATCTTAGTTGCCACCAATACTGATATTGATACAATGCACATCGAGTACGTTCAAGTACTCTATATTACACAATTCGCATTATGATGAGATTTGCCTTCAATCTAGCTATAACTCATGAGTCAGATGCATTAAATTCATATTCATCCCCGCTATAGCTAGATATCGTGGGCTACTTACAATCACTCATTGAAGTTTTTACAATTGATTCAACTTCAACTTACCAGTTGGTGGATAATCAATTGAATTGTCCTAATATGCCAAGAACTGCCTAAGAAGTCCACTTTTGTTGTTACCTTCTTCCTTTATACTGTAGATTACATGAAGATTGCTTCCACTTATTTCTTGTAGAGTAACCGCATACAGAGTATTTGAATCTGTAAGAATAAAGATGATTGTGATGTAAGTTTTTTTTTTTGGTTTCGATTTTAAGAAAATGCGGTAAAGATCTGGTGGCAGCAGGAGTATGGCGCAATGAACGGTGCGTTGTTACACTCATGGTCGTTAATGCAGTTACTGAAGCAACTCATTAGTCAAGTTATCGCAACAGTAGTGTCAATTTACTATCACTATTAGAGGTATCACAATTACTCTTAATCGTATAAGGTTTAAGTCGTATTGTTATCGCGGCATTAATAAAACTGTTTTTTGTTATCTGATGGTATGTAACTGCGTTGAGCGAATTGACAGTGTGATTCTATCTTCAGAAAATCCTACTTTACGTTCACCGAAAATATGACGCTAATCGTTATCATATTGTTTTCTTTTTTTTAAATAAAAGTGTTATATTTTATACCCATTGTAGTTGAAACGATATTAAGACAAGAAATGAGCAATGGTTTCAGTTGAACCAGTTCACACTTTATAATACAGAATACTATATTGCACTTGTTAGCCGAAATGTACGATATAACGAATATTAGTTCATAAGAGACTATTGATTATAAATAAAGTTAAATACCTGATTTACATATATCACCTGTTATATGATTCACGTAATGCTCGAGCGTGAAATAAACCGTTTTCTACAGATGTGTCGGGTTAAGAAGATTCAGATGATTTGTCTATCGATGCATCTTCGTGCCGTGTTCGTTTTGATTCAGAAGTAGATTCTTGTGGGTCGCTTGTATTTCCTTTGAGTCTTTTCCGTTTCTTCTTGTTTGTTTTAGAACAGTATTGTTGTAAATACTGCCTGATGTCCAATTTATTTATCAAATATTGGCGAAGAGTTTCCATAGAGTTTTTACCCCCAGAACCTTTTTCAAAGACCATGCATATTTTTACAAGAGTTTTTTCGCATTCATCTTCAGGTTCGATAATATCAGCAAAGAGATTGCAAACAAGTAAAGGATTCTGAATTTCTACTTTGTCCTCAAGGGGTTCTAATTTATCTTTTCTAACATCTTTTAGATCTTTGGAACTGTTTGCCGAATCTGTGCTAGGGGTTTCATTTACTGTTTGACCCTCTATTTTTTTCCTTTCGGCCATTCGGCGTTTTCTGCGTGCATGTGACCATGTATCTTTATCTGATATTATCTGACATGCCCACCCATCAAAATCATCCACAGGTAAATTAATATCTTTGATTGTTACCTAAGTATAAAGCCAATAATAAATTTCCATATATTTACTGGGGTCATTCTTATTTAAAAATAAGTCCTCTTACGTTTAGTTCATCCATGATTTGTTGCAGATTCTCTATTACATCAACGAATGTAGAGAACTTATTTTCCAGAGGAAACACCAGTTCACTGGGTCTTTGATCTTTTAATAATTTAGCAATAAAATTGCCACTTTTCCTAATGACTGGTGCACTGGTCAGATCTAGTACATTTTTTGTTGCAAAAGTCCATGCTAAACCCCATCTGTTAATAAATATATTTTTACTTCAGTGATGGAAATAAAATAAAATCAGTCAATGATATACCATATTTACCTCTTGGTATGACCCTGGCAGAACTCAGTCCATGTGAAGTTTTCTATTTTCTTGCCTTTTAGAAACTTAATTAAATACAGCAGATTTGTCTTGCGACCTATCATTGTAGTATAAATCTTTATTCTATCTTGCAATTCAATGCTCTCTTCTATCATTTGTGTGACAAAAGCTCTTTCCCCTCCTTGAATCATAAGTTCCTTCTCATTCCCTGTAGGAGCATTTCTTGGTGGTAATTTTTTTACCACTGTTTCTGCTGATTTACCAGCCTCAAAGAATGGTGGATTACACATGGAAAAGTGGTACTCTTTGTCTTCTTCAAGAATATTTTTCAACACTGTCTCCCCACTTACTTTCAAGACTAAAAACAGGGTCAAATCTAATATTTGTTATACCATGTATGCTTATATTAATCATACAAACAAATACCCTTTATTAAATGCTGCAATCCATTATTCTCTATTTGTTTTAAGGCACTCTGCGCACTGGATTCATCAACTTCAGAACCAATCATATGAGTTCCATACATCTTTGCTAATAATAAGGGATATATTGAAACTGCTCCAGTTCCTATGGGAAATATTAATAGTTACATCCATCAATCTTTATGTTATGTATATTCCTTACCAATATCAATTCCAATAACTTCATCCATCTCAGAGAAGGTGGCATAATTCAACAGATCTTCTAACCATAAAATATAATTCAATCTGAGGGGTAAAGTGGGTACCAATTTATTAGCTGGTATCTTCACATTAAGATTAAAATCATGTTTCAACAACACTTCAGTCAATATTCGCACAGCCTCCTCCTCTTTGAAGTTTACATTTATCTTCCCACTCAAGTCCTGAAAAACATCAGCAGGTTCATGAAGAATTCAATCTAATGTTCTCAGTTTAAAGTAGAAATATCTCTCACCACTTTTGCAATTTTGCGAAACTCAGGATATTGTACAGCAAGTTGCTTGAAATCAGGTGGCTTTTTGTATATGTTCTTGGAATGCATAAACTTTCTTAAAGACATTTCGTTGTAGTTGGAATAGTACAATACTGAACAATACTCCGTGCAAAGTTCACTTAATTCATAGATATGACTGTCGATTACTAGTAGAAAAAGTGTCTTGCATTATTAATAAATGACGCTAACACTTAATCAGTCACGTGTATTTGTTTTTCATTTAGAACGGAGTGGGTTGCCATGGTCAGCCGGTTCACTGAATGTTTTACCGATCAAGCGTTACAAAACAAACTCGGGAGCTTCGCCGCAGTGATGCGCTGCACTACTGGGTCAGCCAATCATTGTTTGTTCCAGGTCATCAACTTGCTGCACTGCCGGTATATTTATTGGCGATCGGCAAGAGGAATCCCTCAGTTTGTGAGCAGTGCTTGATCGGTACAGAAGGAAGGAAGCCTCAGGAACTAGTGGCATCTTGCGAGCCGACCAGAAGAAGACGCAGTGGTGTGTGTACCGCGTGACAACGACAACGCTACGTTTAACCGCGGTGCTGACTGTTTTTTCGTCGTGCAGTTGAAATTTCCGGGCCCAGTTAGTGATTTGGTGGTGGTGTGAATGGCAGGGTGCAATTGGCGTCGGTGGCACTGATGCAAAGGTAAGTTTTTCAAGGAGCACTTCCACAGAAATCCAATGCGAGATTGGCGTAGCACTTGCCGGATCGATAATTGATTTGCGCGTGTTCTATTCTAACCTTCGCATCCGCTCCCTTCTGGATTACCAGCTCCCCCGCGTCCGCTTCTTAATCTATTTTTCTCTCGCGCCTTACTAGAACTGACATATGCTGATTCGTTTCTATTAATGCAATTTACGCTTCGGCCGACATGTGTCCGCTGCGTGTCGTTTCTCGGTCAGCATTCGCTTCTACCTGCGCTCGGCGATTAAACATGCACCAACTACTGCATGAGAACTCGCGGTAGTAACGCTTTTGGCCAAGCTACACTCGGCAAGTGCGCACGATCCTAGAAAACATTATTTGTTTCATTGGCAGTGGTGATATAGAAGTCGGATCAACACTTGATTTCTAGGTGTGAAGCAAGATGTATAATGGAATTGGACTGCAGACACCCCGTGGGTCTGGGACCAATGGGCATGTCCAGAGAAACTGGGCAATTGTCCGCAAGACAAAAGATAAGGTCAACTACAAAACAGAAGAGGCCAAATTAGATCAGCTTAACAAGCAACCCAACAAGGAAATCCTTGATCATGTTAGGAAGCGAAAGGTTGAAGTGAAGTGTGCCGAACTGATGGACATATTAGAAGAACAAGGGTAATTATCATTGTTACTACTAACATGACGAGCCACTAATACAGCCACTAATAAATTCAGTTATTTTTTTGATCCACAGATTTACAAGCGAAGAAATTGACAAGAAGGTCGAGTCCTACAGATCAATGTTGATGGGAACTGATGCCAAACCAGCAACACCCAGGGATGAATTCGGTCGTGTAAAGTAAGTGGATTTTTATTTACATTTTTATCTTATGTTTGCTTGAATTCTAAATATGAAATCTGTGCTATTCAAACCAAAATGTACCATAAAAGATATATGTAAAATATAAAAAAAATTTAGTTAAGGGTTGTTACCCCATTTTAATATAGTGATTAGTGTTTTACCCATTAAAATGAAAAGAAATGAGAGCAATTAAGTCCTGTAGAAGTGTAGTGTGAGTTAAAACATGTGGAAAAAAAATGGGATTTGTGGGAAATGGTTGAGTTGTCGTGTATATGAAGGATTGGACGAAAAAGCGCGGTAAAAAGGCATGTGTAAGCGTAATATCTTGGAGTAGTGGGACCCTCGAAACACGAGCCCCTTCTAAACCCAATATTATTGGAGGGTGGAGACTTTGCCGATCCCGGCGTCGCTTTTCGGGGGGGTGTTATGCCGGCGATATCGACGTAACTCATGGCGCCGGCGCCACCCACAAAAAGGAGGGGTTGCAACCCCTCCCGAAAGAGAAATAGAGATACCGGGACATCGCGAAGAGGGAGAGCAGGTTCGTTCCAGCATCACGTTCTCCTCCGCGTCGTCTCAGTGCAAGGATGGACCGATGTTGCGACGCAACGCGTCGTCGAGACTCTCCGCGTGTTTCGAGAACGAGAAATCAATTAGGAGAATCAAAAGATCAAGAAACATGTAACTAGTTCGTAATACGCTCGCAAAATCACATAAGTCTTCCATTAGTGTGTAAACCGCGACGCTATTACTCTTCTAAGTACCCTAAGTGTTATGCTCGTGATTAAGTGTAGTTTTTCAAGTACGTAACTTATCGTATAAGGTTTGCACAAGCAATTCCAGAAGGGAAAAGTGGCAAATGAGAATCATAAACGAGAGATTTAAAAGAGCCTGTGCATCGAATCTGCCGGATAAGTATTATTAAGAGGAATCAGATGCCAGATTGGAAACGCAAACCATACGAATAATGATAATTGGGATATGAGAATCGATGTAGCATGTGCTAAAAAAATTTCGATGATCTTTTGACGAGACGTCTTCCAGAACCAAGCTAGACTTAAGTCCACATGAGGTCGTACGATGCCCATGCAATAAAAGTCATAAGTCGGAAGTTATAAGTTTTCGATCGATGAAGCATAATCCCAGATGCTAAAGCGAAGTTATAAAAGTGCCTGAAAAGCGAGAGCTTGGAGCGCAAAGAGAGTAAGATTCGAAGTCCGCTCGGTGAAATGATGGAGAAGTAATCCACGTGCTTCCGATCGATAATTGAATTCGAAGTCATGCTTGGAAGAGAACTAGTTAATAATATAATCCATGTGTCTCCCAATCGGCCAGCCTGCCGATACTACTCTAGAAATTAGAGCATCGTGATCATTGTCTTCCTGAACTGCAATAACATAAGATTGCGATTACGATAATGTCGTGTGCCTGCTTGAAGTCTTCCCATATTCTACTTAACATACGCTAAGATAAGCTATGGAAATCACGCATATATTCCTATATTCTTACACACGTGAGTAAGGTACTTTACGATAAGAGATACTACTAATACAATAGAGGGAAAAAATTCGTAATATAGTACCGTATCGAATATTCCATACTCGCAACTAAATTATTGAGAAAGCTCGTAACAAAAGGCGAGATAATTTTGGAATATCGTCATTTTCCCGAGAACAATTGCTGGGAGAAAAAAAGGGGAGAGAATCGAGGAGTGAATGAAAAAATGCACCCGGCACAAGGAGAGCTAAAAAAGCTGTGAAGCTAAGCTGACATTTTCATCATCGCTGCCGGATGATTGTTCTAGCTACGAAAGCAGAAAGTTCGAACACAAAAGGTGCAGTGGCAGTAGTAGTATAACCGGGGGGGAGGAAGCCATTACCTCCAGTTCCAGCAGCATCCCCCTTTCGCCTCCCCTAAACTACCAAAGCCTACCCAAGAAGGGATTAAGCCGCATCGCAACTACTTTCATGCCCCGGCCCAGCCGGCAGAGCTTCTTAACGTAAATTAGCAAGCGATCGCACTTAATGCTCGGCTAATTAAGCCACTCTTAATTATTCAACAGCCAGGCCACCTTGGGTGTCTGGTGGTTCCTAGAGAAATTCAATATTCACCAAACTCTAAACGACTCAAGATAATCGAAGTCACTATCTACAACAACATTTCATTATCGAAGAATATTTATTTAATACAAGAACATCAAATTTGGAAGATGAACGTTGTCTGAATTTAAAGAAGAAGGAGAAAGGATCATTTAATTTGTAAATTGAGGAATGACTATGTCTGGAATGCTATCATCCCCGAAACCAGCCCGAGGCCGTGGCCCGGCTGACGGCCGTGCCTTCTTCGAGAGCCTTTGGAGAGGCAATTTCTTTCTCAATCGGCAAAAGGTTTTTAAGCGGTCGCGCAAACGTAAATTGCAAGCGACAAATGGCAAGAAGCGGGCACAACTCCAAGTGAAGCAGCATTGCTGCTGTTGCCAGCGCATACAATTGCACCTGCTTGCCGGACGACGAAGTAATATGCGCTCCGTCGTCAGGTAATCATCAGCACAAGACTATTTTATATACTAATATTTTTTACATCCACAGTTTAACCGGCTTTCCTTTAAATCACTGAATTAATATTCGCAATTTCCCTTCACGACGCGTTATGAATGTTCGCGCTTTGTATCGGGAGTTCTAATTCCCTTAACTTTGCCGGGAAGTTGCAGGGACTTGATGAACAAAGTTTTGCCCAAGTGGCAGAATGTAGGGGAAGCTAGGATCAGAGTTCTCTATCCGTGATAATGAATCCCTCTCAATCTTGGCAACTATCGCTGCTGGAAGGTAACGTTGGTGTGGTGCTCGGCAATTAGTCTGCTTGGATTTCTCGTAGAAAAGCATTTCGAGATTAGGAAAGCCTCGCTGCTGTAGAACGGCTGGAGGAGATCTGGGTTAACTTTCACGTCGACATGGGCGCTCCTGACTACGTTGCAAGGGGGTAGCTTATAGAATCGGATTACGCCGACCGCAAATAGCTTATTGCCTCTATGTGGCTTATTTAAGTCCTTGGTCCGCCGGAGAGAACAGGATATATTTCCTGGCCTGCCGAGCGAGCACAACTAAGTCCCAAGCCAATTTCGAAACCATCACATTATTACATAAACGAGGGAGGCAAAGCGGATTCAACACATTCGATCAACAACTTCATTCGCCCCGAACTCTAACCAGTTCTCAGATTCAAAAAACAGCCTCGCTATTTCACGTAGCCATGAAAGAGATGCCATAAAAGATTGTCATCGATCCAATTTGTGACTACGTTAGCTACCCTTGGAAATCGAAGGCGTCTGTTATACGTTCAGCGATAGACTGGAAAGAATCTCAAACCCCTCAGCCCTCGTACATGTGCTACATCAAAGTCTCTAAAAAGATTGGCGATCCTTCTTGGAGAGGTGAAGCGAGTGTTCTTCCAGCCGATACACCTTTTCCAGATTTTCACGTGGCAGTGAGCAATCGCTCGACTGTGCTGTGTATATGAAAACCCTTGAGTGGAGTAGCCCACTCGGCCCACTCGGCCCTCTCGAGGGGGGTTGCTGGAAAGGTTAAAGGGGCGAAAAAATAATTCGGCGCGATGTATATCGATATCGGGCGGGGTGGCAGTAGGCTCTGGTGGAAGGGGCGGTAGCGAGAGAGCGAGAGGGAGAGGGTGGTTCGGAGGAAGCGTCGCCTGGCGAATTTGAGGGTGTAGAGGCGGGCGGGCTGGCGAGTGTCGAGAAAGGGATGCCAGAAAAGAGAACAGCTGGATTGTATTGATCGGTGGTGGAGCGTTGGCGTAGGGGTGGCTCGCTCTCTCCTCGCTCTCCTCGCTCGGCCGCTTGCTTTTCACTCGCGGGGCTGAGGGAGGAAGAGGGGTCGCCTGGATTTCTCTGCTCATACACCCCAGTGTTATGTCACTACCTTTCCCTTTGGCTTTGGCTTTGCCGCATTCCCGGTGCTCCTGTCCGCGTTGCCTTCTCGCTGCTGCTCGGCCTGCATCTTCCCTCTGCTCGTCGAGCTCCGACCTTCCTCTTGCATGAATCCAAGTCGCCAATTTCGCTCATCCCTTTCGATGAGATAGGTAGTGCATCAGCCCTAGCGACGATGACAGTGAAAATCTCGACGCGGTAGGTTCCTCTGAATATCGCCAGTATTAACTACACGAGCCCTTGACCGAAAACATTTTGAGGTGACGATTCTCCTGAGTGATGGTGTCCTCATTTCCTGTGTTGGAAGAAAGTTGTTGAGTGCAAGTTTTTGACACGCCAGAAAATAGGCACGTGTAGCTCCGGTTGTATTGTAAAGTTCGAAAGTTACATGCAAGCGACACACAGGTCGCTTATGTATATAGAGCCAGAGGAGAGAATGGGTGCAAGTGATTCCCTTATTGTTCCCACCTACCGCGCGATTGTACTAGATTGCACCCTCTGACGTAACAGCCGACACAGTTCCTCTGTGCCAGATTCTACATGGTGTTATGCACTCTGGAAATATCACGTGTGAAATAGAAAGCGTCGAATCTGACGAGGGTGTCATAATGTAAATGGTGTGTTCCTTTTCTGTTACAGTGTGCGAGAGACACACCAGATAGCTGAGGCCCAGCAAGAGAAAAACGCGAAATTGCGCGAGGCTTTTGGAATATCAGAGTTCTTCGTGGAGGGAAGTAGTTTAGATCCGGAGAGACACGCGCGCGAGGCCGAGGCGAGGGCGGCTGCGAGCAAAGTGTACGAGCTCGTGAGAACACCTAGTCCAGCACCGGATACCACATCCGTACCCGAGAAAAAGAAGCGGAAAAGATCGAGTAGTACGGCGAAAAAGAAAAAGGGCAAGAAGCACAAGAAGGAAAGGTACAAGACAACGTAATGGTGCTCAGGTCGATGGAGGCTGAACTCATTCTTGCGTTATGCAGTTGGAAGATAGTACTTAGTAAGAGGTTGAAGAATTGGTGAGGGTATTATCGAATGGAAAAGATTTGATTTGGAAGATCGAAGGAGCGGAATTAGTCAATTTCAAATGAAAGTTCCCGGGTTGCAACCCTGTTCGTGACAGAGTGAGCGGCTAATTCTACTTCCTGAGATCTTGCGAGAGATTAGAGAAAATTTAGCGGTTCTCCATGCAATGAGTATGTTTGCTTTGCATTGTTGCGCGGCAACGTTGCGAGTCCAGGCTCCAAGACCGAACAACCAACCCCCGTAGTAGTCCCTCGTCTCCCCGGTTAATTATTCATTTACCGCAACTCCACACTCGTTCATTTGCTTACTACACACCTCTTGTCAGATACTGACTCATGACTCACCTACTATTTCATGTCCCGTACACCTTTCTCTGTTTCAAACAGAACTGAGGAGGACTGAGTGCCTACCCAGTAGGCTCAGTAGGTAAGTGTGGCCGTCGCGTCTTCTTTCCAAAACACTCTCTCTCGAAAAAGACAAAATGTGTTCCAATTGATATGCTCTCTGCTAAAAGTCAGATTGATCGAGTCTCTCCTCATTGCGTTACCTTTAGGCGTCGCCTAATAGGCGCAATTCGCTATTAGACGCGAACGTTTTTTGAGGTAAATGTTTGCTGTAATATGACTGGGATCACGCGACCGAGACTTGAAAATTATGAGGATGATGTCGCGCGATTAGACTCTACGCTACGCTAGCAATACGCGCAATGGGCAAACATTTACTTGGTATACTGTTGACTGCGGATTTTGCAATGAACGTAAAGTCTTTGACGCGTAAATCATGCATTTCTATCTTTGTTGTTGTTATCGATAAAGCTTGTTGTTAATGTCATCTCTCTATTTTTTTCTGACAAGTCCGTCCCTATCGATGGTTTTCAAGGTAATGCTAATCCCATATTATATCAATACGCCTCATATTCTGTATACTTGTCTTTTGTATTGCTTTGAAAGATGTGGTTTTGCGCGCTCGTTTTCTTGCCGCTACGGCCAAGGGTACTGCTGATGACTGTGAAAACCAAATCTTTCAAGTTGACGATTATGTAGCCGGTTTGTTAGCAATAGCCCGATATTGTGATATTCACCCGTACGTCTATCGTTCTATTAGATTATTTTCTTGATCTCTTCAGTTCGGACTGCAGCGAAAGAGTGTAATATTTTTTAACGCCGATGAGACCTTGTGTGATTACGCTGCATTTCCGTAAAAAAGACTTCCTTTCCGTTTCTCAAATCAACCTCATCCCGATACCAGTACAATACGACGCGAAAACTTAAGAGAAAATTCTGATCTCGATCTCGAAGAGCTTATCGTTCTACTGGAATCAGCTCGTGAAAGAAGGTAGCTTATATCGTTAGAATCTAAAGCATTTGTTTCACACACAGATACATTGTACTACAGCTTTCTTTATTGTCAGCACAAGGTATGCACTTGTCGACAGGAAGACGCCCACTGCAAGAATTAATAACAGAATATTATTTACATAAAACATGAAAAACTATTAGTAAAACAGTTGGGATGACGTTCTCTGAATTTCCTAGGTCAGAGTCTCCGAAGGCTAGTAAGAAAAAAGAAAAGTCAAAAAAGAAAAAGAAAGAGAAGAAGCATAAGAAGGCCGAGGCGAGCTCCTCTGATAGTGAATCTAGCGATGCTTCGGATGAGAGCAGGTACCATTCAAAATTTCATTTTTTCCAGCCTACATTCTCTTTATCCCGTCTTCGACGATTTTCTATTTATAATCCGAAATATTTATAATGTATCCTGATTGTCATAGCTCTTCCGAGACTGAGACCAAGAAGAAGAAGAAAAAGAAAAAGAAGAAGGCCAAAGTAGAGGCTAAAGAAAAGCATGAGGTAGGAAATAAAAGGCGAAGAATATAAATATAACATTACTATCCTCTTGTCTCTTTCTATACATATGTCTACATATTTCTACATGTATATTTCGATATATACCTTAGCACGTCAAGCAGGGGCATGTGACATATATTTTTAAGTTCGTTCCTCTTAAATTAGTTACCCGTCGACATTGGATTATCCGAGATTTGTGTTGCCGCCTATCTTTGGATAAGCATGAGTCATTGCTTGTTTCTGTACAAATTTTATCTGATTTCAAGTTAACAGTCATTATTTCAAAAGTGTAAATCTCAGTATTGTTTGTAATTATCAGCGCCATTTGACAGGATATATTCCCTGAGTGAGTACCAGATATGCCGCTACTCAGTGTTCTAATAATTTGTGATTTATATACATATGAAATTGCGATTGTTGTGCCTTTCACTTGTTTTGTGTCAAGCACCGTCATATCTTTGTGCAAAAGAGTGGCGATAGGAGACTGCTTATTCTTGATTGTAGGTACCAGTTTGGAGAATCCACGTAGAGTAACTTTTCGTTTCTGTTTCTCCCAATTAGTTGTTTAAAGATCAATTTAATAGAATAATTGTACTACGCCTTTTTATTGTGAAGTGCCCATATACATGGTAGTGAATGAGCAGACTCCAAAAACTGTTTTGATATTTCTTGAACTCTCCTACAAGTAACTATGCATGGTTGGTGTTCCCTAATTTGTTTCGATCAATTAATTAACCATTGCCATTCTTCTTTTAGAAGAAGAAAGTTGCAACCAAACGGAAGCGTCAGTCATCTGAGAGTTCAAGCGACAGGTAGGTTTGAATATCAAGACAGCTGATTTAAATACTGTTTCTAGATACGATTATACCTATTTTGTGCATCTCCAATTTATAGCTCGCCGGAGAAATCGAAAAAATCTATGAAACATGACAAAGTTGTAGAGAAGGCTAAAAATGAAGAAGCCGAAAGTGTCAAAGAGTCACGAGCACCTCGCTCGCCAAAGCGACAAGAAAGAGTTCGAAATGAGACACCACCTAGTAAAAAGAAAGATTCTCCTAAAAAGATTGCGGTGGAGAAGAAGGACAAATCTCCGATTATACATAAAAGTCCACCACCCCGACGTCATAGATCACCCTCGAGGAGTCGAACTGATAGAGGAAGATCACCTCGACGATATTCAAGATCACGCCGTGTTAGTCCATCCCCTAGAAGGAGGAGGATCTCCAGATCTCCAAGGCGATACAATCGACACTCAATATCAAGAAGCAGAAGCAGATCCAGATATGAACGGTATGGATCAAGACGAAGGCCATCGCCACCACCACGCCGAAGAAGATCTGACTCCCGCAGAAGATCCAGGTCACCAAGACGACCAAGAGATAGAAGGGAAAGATCAAGAGATCGTCGCAGAAGTCGCACCAGATCAAGGAGTCGATCTCGACGATCCACCCTGAGTTACTCACCACTGCGAAAGTATCCAGAACGGTACAAGGAAATCTTGGATGATAGAAAGAAGCGTGACCAAAAGAAGAGCACCGATCCAAAGCCGAAATCACGGTCAATCTCGAGAGGCAGGAAGATGCAAGTAATCACACCAAGAGTCAGTCTGAGATCTTCAAGTGAAGATGAGGCGGATATAGCTGATGATGAACCAAAACAAGAGGACGAAGAAAGAATAAAGGAACTAAATACTCTAAAGAGATTGCAAAGTGGATTAGCTGCTAAAGCTAGAGAAACAATAGGGAAAAAAGTGATAAGTCCAGTGAAGATAAAGGTTGAGAAGAAAGAAGAAAGTGTGTTGGATATTGCTTTACCAAATGAGCCACCAAAAACATTGCAAAATATAGTCCCGCCCACCAAGGAGAAATCCAAGTCCCCTGCGCGACTACCTGCAATACAGTCACCAGTGTCTAGTCGGTCTCCATCACCAGCATTACCACTGACACGAGAAGAGGCAGCCATTAAAATACGATCCCCCAGCGAATCGCCTCCTGCACTACCCCAAGTGTCTCTAACAAAAGTGAGCTCATCCAGATCACCAATTACAGTATCCAAAATAACACATGCGTGTAACTCACCAAGTAGCAGCAAAAAGAGTTCACCTGCTTTAACTAGCAAAGATTCTTGTACAACCAAATCCTTATCCCACTCACCACCTGTGGTAATTTCTCAAGAAGATGCAAGTATAAAATTGCGATCACCAAGCGAATCACCTCCACCAATGCCGAACAACACAATTAGTAGGACAAGCATTCGTTCGAGGTCTCCCAGCACATCAAAGAAACGTTCGCCAGGAAACAACTCCTATTCTCGATCGCCTTCAGGATCCTATACCAGGTCGGCGTCAATAGAAAAAGGATCATCTAGATCACCCAGACGCCGTTCCCCAAGATCAGTGTCCAGAGAGAAGAATCCAAGTTCTTATTCGAGGAGCAAGAAGTCAGCATCTCCTGCGCATAGGTCACCTGCTTCTCCTGCTAAAGTTAAAAAATCCCCTACTTCAGTAGCAAGAGTGGCAAGATCATCAAGATCCAGATCGTCCTCAGAGTCAAAGCACTCAATGTCTAGATCACCCTCACGATCGAAGAAATCTCCCTCACACTCACCAGAGAAGTCTAGATCGAGAAGTAGAACCAGATCCTTATCGAAAAGGTCACGAAGTCGTTCGCTATCGAAGAAATCAAGAAGCAGATCTCTATCTAAGAAGTCACGAAGTCGATCAGCATCGAAAAAATCACGGAGTCGATCCCTATCCAAGAAATCACGAAGTCGTTCGCGATCAGCCTCGAGATTGTCACGAGAAAAAGAAAAGAGAAGTCGTAGTAGAAGCAGTTCACGCTCTTCAGCTAGGTAGGTGTCACTACCCCGGCTCAAGAATAAGTAAATATTTATTCATCGGTAACACTAAGGATCTCATTCTTTGACCGCAGTTCCACGAGGCACAGTCGTAGAAGTTTCTCCAGTTCATCACGATCATCCAGCAGTGTTTCTAGCCGTTCATCTAGGTCCACCTCTAGTAGCTCAGCTTCTAGTAGATCTCGTTCGCCATCGATACCACGTCGTCATGGTTCACCAAGTTTCTTAGATAGACGTCGAATTACGAGGTGAGTAGTTTTACAAATACAGTTTATGTATCGTAGTGCCAAACTTTACGACGCACCATGCTAAATTTGTAAGCTCACTGTATCAGTCGTAGAGTTCCCATTTCTGTTTTTTCAGTTTATTTTTGTTTATTTTTACTCGAATATTGCTCAGATTTACAATGTCGTGGAAACTTTCTCGGGCACTCAACATTGCCAGATTACTTTCGGACCAGTAAATGCATATGAATCGTTTCGCATTGTAATCTAATACTATTTTATGTTATGTCCTGCAGGGACAGATCGAGGGACAGGCATAGAAGATAAAGTTACGGCTTCGCACAGACGTTTATATTATTTTCCTACCAGTTGAAGTAGTAGTAGATGCGATACATTTCGACTCATTCTTTGTTAGAATAAAACAATCGTACAATATAATGAACGATCAATCACTACGTAACAACTAGTTGAATAATTAAACTATAGAGAATTCTGTGCATATAAGTCTATTTTCCTTTAGCGCTAAGGCCACAAATTATAT
This sequence comes from Ectemnius continuus, assembly GCA_910591665.1. NCBI lineage: Eukaryota > Metazoa > Arthropoda > Insecta > Hymenoptera > Crabronidae > Ectemnius > Ectemnius continuus. The sequence continues at coordinate 13,410,798 of OU342862.1, read as the reverse complement.
CCGCAAAAAATTGGCGAGCATAACTCTGTGTTAGTTAACCGTGTAGAGTACCGATGTTACTCTAAAAATCGAGATTTCCCTATCGAAGCAAATGAGTACATTTTCCTTTATATGATTTTTTTCATTTTCCTTCGTACCTAATTGCTTATCGACGATTCAGTCATGACGTAGATGTAGCATGCGTGTACCTTCCTCATAAGTTATTGTAAATTAAAGATTTACAGTAGAGAAGTTCTTTTATTTTAAATTCAGTCACCAATAAAATGCATTTGCAATTGCAAGCGACCAATTCTTTAGTTCTGTATTATTTTCCTGTGATTTTGCGAGTTTCGTTGTATTCCACTGCCTACCACAGTATGTCCTTTGTTTCAAAGGTAAGTGACACATTTTTGATTTTGCATGATCTTTCTATTGCATGTAAACACATATTTTCTGTTTGACGCGTAATATTATCTCAGTCATTTCTACTGCGATAACTATTTTCTATTGCTGTGGATCTGTATTTAAAATGCTAGGATTATTTCCATCAAGTTATTAAATGATGAATATATTGTCAAGACCTTCTGGATGCTCACACTGATGAATTATAGCGCCAGGAAGCGACCGATTCCATATCATCGACCTACCCCAACACCACCCTCATCACCAAGTAGTTCGGAAAGCAGCAGACACAGCAACTGGTCAAGTCCAAGTCATCGCTCCAGTTGTTCTCCAAGTCGCAGCCCATCTTATACTCGTTAAACTCGGCTAATTAGCCGAGGATATCGACGCCTCTTTATGGACGTCATTTAAGGAATAATTCAATCAGCGGCAAGGGAAGTATTAGCCCTATGAAAACTTACATTACGTGCCTGAGTTACGGGCACCTAGGTGAAAAAGGAAACGTCACTCTGAATTTGGTGCATGGTTTTAACTTGTAAATTTATAATATACACTTATTCCACACCGATCTCGTGACGTAAAAATACTCATAAGTGGTGTTCTCTGGTAACACCATTAGCTTCAGTATTAGCACATGTATGCTCCAATTGGGTCGATTGTCGAGCACGAATTGTATCATTTTTACGATCCGTCAAAGGAATAATTATTGTCGCATTAATAACCACAAGTTCGATTCGGTATTATTCGAAGATTTCAACGGGGAAGCAACGTAATACCGATTTCGCCCAACAAACGTTTCTCTCGATTAACCTGCCGTGCAATGTCTCTACCTTCATTTTACTCATTCCTGAGATTCCTATAACGAATGTGCAAGAGACTACTAAAGAGAATATTTTATTAATTGAGGCGACATCTCTAAGATTTGTATAAAGCTGCAATTATCGGGAAAAGGAATATTCCATGAGAATTACGTTGCACCGAAACCTTCACGAAATTGAAAATCTTTGTAAGGATGTTATACTCGTGACTCTGTAACTTTAAACATGTAAGCAATAAGGTAGCAGCGATGGCATGTTACTCATGTCGGTAGCAGCTTCTTAAGATCTCTTACTTATTAGTTAATTATCATTTAAGAGGTACGTTTCTAACTACTCCAGTAGTTTTACGTCGTTGTGATTATTTAATCATGCCACTGTTTGTTATACAAACACGTGCTAGTCAAATTGTAGACATTCCATCTACGATTAATTGAATAGGGGCGACATTATAATTGATCGATCAATTTCTTAGTTAATTAATGGTCAATGTCTCCTAGTGCAATGTTCTACCGCTGTTCCTTTGTACATAGATACTACCAGTATAGTGATGCTCAGCTCTTGACTCACATTCCTTAGTATACTCAAATTTGAATGCTTATATTTATTGATATACCGCCGGTACCTTGAATCGTACGCGTACTATTTATTTATTTATTTATTTATTTATGAAAACTATACTCAATCTGCGAATTAAGACGAAGATTTGAAAGACAGTAAATTATTTCATTTGCTGCAATACTCAGCTTACTGAAATGCTAGTCAAAGATATTATTTCTTGGCCGATCGGCCAGGCAGCGTACCAAAAGACATAAGTAGACTAGTCTTAATTATAAAAAGTTAAGTCTTGAAGATATATGTATGTATAGGGTTAAAAATCATATTTGCAAAGTCTACGTTGTTTATAACTAGAAGGAAAACTACGTAGTACTAGCTCTCGCATAACGACTGACTCAGTTTTATCGGAAGAAAACGTCAATGGCTATGGTGGCGCAACTTATTTCGAAAGCACCATTTTCCACTCTAAAGCATATTCATAGAAACGTAATCAGTCGCAGAAGCCTACTGTTCTATCTTATCGCAAACTCCCTCAATGAATTACGCCTCGATAAGAAAGCCGTTTTCTAAAAACAATGCACGCCGAGAACTTGTTAAAGTTTGCTCACCATGGTCCTTGACTTTCGGCATTTATTATCCATAATTTACAGTCATCGAATGTTACCGTCGTTAAAATGGAAGAAATTCTTATTATATCTGTAATATAACTCTGTATTGTTGTTGTGTGATTAAATCGAAAAACTTGAAGCCTTTTAGTCCTATCTTTTAAACCAGACTATCATTTACAACTGGAATCACACTATTGGAATTTATTGTTGGGTAGACTTGTCTTTTGTTATTATTCATATTTTATTTGCACATAGGAATGTAAAAAATAACGCATCGGACTAGTAACTAGTCGCATAACATTTGTGTAAAGTACATACAAATATATTGAGATTTTTCTGCTAGAGACCCCATTGATGCCCTCGTAAAATATTCCATTTCTCTATAACAATGAATGCAATAAATAACCATATTCAACAACTCACTTTTTTGTTGTTTTGCCTTTGGCGGCTTTGGCTCGCTGCTGGGCAATATATATGGACCACAAGAATCCAATTAAATTGACTGTTAAAACTCGCAACTGGAAAGAAAAAAAGCTCTGAGTTAAATAGTCTCCAAAATTAAATTAGATTATAAAATGCAAGTAGAATGAACTGTACCACTGGTGGGACGAATCTAATGTTAATATACTGTGCCAATGTTAGATATTTAAGATTCGCCGTGAGCACTGGCCAGTACAGTTTTTTCAACTGTTTGTAAGCCTCCTCATAAGATTTGCCCTGTTTGAAAGAACAGAATGTTATAATAAATATACATCTACATTATTTCTATACTATATAATATACCTCAAGGAGAGCTAGCATATATAATGCTAAAGCTTGAAAGAGTGGAGTGTAAAGGCATCTCTCTATCAATAGGAATGTAACAGGATTTCTCACGAAAGGTTGCAAATATGTGTAGAAGTAGTGTGGCACTGGACCACCAAATATAAGTCTAAAAAGTGATGGGACAAAATTATATAGGGTACAGAATAGACTTTTCAGCTTGGGGAATAAGAATAGGGGACTTACCCGAACAGGGCAAAGGCAAGAAGACTGTCCTCATTAATGCGTTTTGCACCAGAGATCTTTTGCGACAACAAGTTGCCAAATGCCCCCAGTAAGCAACTGAAAACAATGATCACGTGTTATCGGATGCCCGTAATCTTCGCGATTGTTTTCATATTGGAATCACAATGGGAATATAATAATACACAGCTCTACCTTGTAATTGCTTTAGTCTTCAATGGGCTGGTGTATAGCCGCTCAAAATAAGCAGAGGTGAGCTGAAGAAGAATATTCGTAGGCTTGGAGAGAGCCATTCTTGCAAGTGTTTACGTGACTCTTCTGTACGCAAAGCAGATATGATAAGAAAATTAGAAAAAAAGCCTGATCGCTCACATCACACGAATGGTAACATAAGGCCAGCAATGATTCCCTCATGAATTACAAAAAATGCTGAGTTTGTCGCATCAACCTTGACATTATTTTAATTTCTGCCAATGCAAACATACAAGTTTAACAGTATGATGAATGTAGTTCTTAAGATACGCAAGTAATTTGTACCGATATACAGGAACTTGCGTGAAAATTTTCGAAATATTTTTGTTCTATTACTAATTCGTATTAGGCGCGTTCACTCACTAACGTTGCACGCACTGGAACATATATTGAAGAGGATCAAGAAAGAGAGAGAGTGATGGCGTCACACGAGTTCCGGCAATTTCCAGGAATTGGGACTGATTGGGACTGATTGGGGTCATCTTAAAATATCCATCGAACATTATCTTGTTTACAATTGAAGGAAAGGTGAATTTAATTAGGGAAAGGGGGTAGAAGTGAGAAACCTATTTCTATAATTGTAAAACGGTGGCAAATACTTCCATCTTTAATGTTTAAATTTTACACAATAGTGAAGTTCTAGGCATTTTTTAATCGAAGGTCCAGTGTTATTAATCCCATTTCTCGAAGATAATATTTAATGCTCGTTCCCTGACTTTCTTTCTATACTGAAGCCTAAAGTGATCGCGTGCGTGTTAGTAGCTAGACATTAGATAGCAATAGGTTAACATTTTACCAGAGGCTACACTTTCTGTTGACGCGTCATCTAAAATACTACTAAAGCGAAATGGCACAGGGAAAGTTGAAGGTAAAGACTAAAGTGCCCCAGTCGTCGAAGGCGAAATCAGCTAAAGCGAAGAAGGGCCCAGCTGTACAACGTCGCGGGAGTGAGTGCTGTTCCATGTGTCGTGGACTCTTAAAAGTGGCTCAAAAGTAATATATCCCATCGTATTTTTCATCTCTATCGTAGATGCACCGATTCAGCCGAAGAAGAAGAAGTTTGAAGAGACCCACAAGTTGAAACAGATGATCACAAGAACAGTGAACAAAGCTATGGAAGAGGAACTGAGAGAAAGGGCATTGGAGGGTAAGAAGGGGCTCACCAAAAAGAATGCTTCCACATCCCAAAAGAAGTAGCGAAGAAAAAGTGAGATACAACAGTGCAAATAATCTGCATACCTTTCTTCATTTATAGATTAATATTTTTTGATACTACAGTGTGTATCAATGCATTCTATATTTAGTAAGAGAAGTATTCAATAAATGTAGGAGTAACAAACAATGGTTTAGTCATTTTTTTATTGCCAGACTCTTAAAAATGCATCTTCTGATTTATATCTAATGTCCACTTCTATAGTAGACATTCAATTGTTATAAATAAGTGTTCCAAGTGATCAATGCGATACACAAGTTTGGAGTGTCACACCTTAAATGGCACAGTTTTCTTTAAATGCTAATTAGAACAGGAAATAGACAATATGTATGTCAGTATATACAAAGCACCCTGCAAATAACTTATTTTCTTGTGCCATACTTTGTGAACTCGCAAGATTCTTATAAATAGAAAAATAAATGGACCTTTATAGGGTACTATGAGATACAAAACTATGAGTGCAATTTAATAAACATACTAAACTTTAATATATTATCTCTTCTTAACACTCTCTTTCACTCTAGATCACAATCATTTAAGGCTCTCTTAGTCTAGCATTAGGATACGGCTCCCTTTTGACTTGTCACAGCAGCACTCTCAAGGTGATGCCACCTGAAAAGTATGAAGTCCATAATAAGAACCAAAATATATACCTTTATTGTTTACATCCATCCATGCTTACCACTAGTAAGTGACCACTTTGCCTATTCTTGCTGATGGCTGGTGTTGTACCCTGCCTAAACTCAATTACTCCTTCCTTACCACTGACTAGTTTATGCGATACACTAGAAAAAAACATTTCACATATATCCTATGATATCTCAACTATCAATCTTTTGGAATTATTAATACTTACGACTCGGTGTTAACTATTTTCAAAATATTCGGATTATTAGTGATATCGATTGCTTTTGTTAAAGCTTCGATAATACGCGGTACTTCCAATATCAAATCGCCCTGTAAATTAATTCAAATAATTTGATAGATAAACACGACATCTCTAATTCTAAGAAGATCTATATGATACTTTACAAACCTTGTCCTTCTTCAGTTCAGGCGGTATCCTAAGTATTAATAAATTGTCGGACTCTCCAGTCACGACTAATTCTTCGATCGATTTGTAAGGCAATCTATGTTTTAGTTTGAATGTCTTAAGACTGTCCAAAATATAAACTGCCTTCTCAGTCAGGATTAATATTCTCTCACGTGGTTTGTAGCCGTGACGATCGTACTTGATGACAGGAGTTGCGTACTAAACATGGCAAGATTTATAGATCATATAATACTCACATTATATTTATGAATATGTTTCCTTTACCTTTATTGTTTCACCACTTGGTAAAACATTAGTGGTGAATGTTTGCCTGACTGCTTTGTGTTCATCACCAAGTCGGTCAGTTTGGAATCTCGGTCCCACACTTTTCTCGTATGATTTCTTTTTATCTTTGAACACAGACTCAGCCAGGATTTTCAGCTCAAACTGCTCTTTCTCTTCTTTCGTCAATGCCAGTCTATAATTTCGCGCTTTCCATCTTTTGTGCATTTCGCGCAAGTGTTCCGAGGCCTAATAATTAATTTTATTAAATAACCCAAATGCTGAAGAGGTCTAATTATTATTGTAAAAAATAGAATTCATACTTTTTGGCAAGCGTACGGGCACGGTGGCCAATAATTGTTGAGGACACCGCGAGGTAGTGACTTGGAGAGCCTAATCAGCCACTGGGATTTCGCCAGCTCAATAAATGCCATATTAATTTCGGTGGGTGGACCATTACGAGTAATGAATCCTTCAATAAATCTGAAATGTTTCGATAGGATGATAAAAAAACTGTTATTATTATTATACTAGATAAACTGTAACTCAGAAAGGTACCTGCGAATGGTTATTGCTGCTTTCCTCCTTTGTTTGGCTTCACGAATTGCTAACCATCTTCGAATATTCTTTTGGAATACAATTGCGGCATCCCTGAGTCTTAGATATTTTCGTCTAACCAAGATACTCTTCCATCTGCTCTGAATTATAGCTGCTATTTCGTGTTTCTTTATTTGGAAAGCATCTTCCGTATCGAATAATGTCTTGGGGAATCGGATAAATAATTTTGTGCTGTAATATAATTAATAATTAATGTGCGGTTAATTGAATAGAGTATTTTAAAAGGATCTTTGTGCGAACTTACTTGCCCATCCTGTATTCATCTGGTTCGTAACCGAGAGAGCAGGCGAGAACTTGCACGCCTTCCTTGGCAGGGCCATGATAGTTCGGCCAAGTTTGTGGACAAAGGGATTTATAACGTTGCAGAAATTGTTCGTAAGGCCTTCGATAAGCGAAACCGGCTCGTCTTACGCGTAAGTTTTCCATGAGACCCAAGTATTTTACTTGGTGAAGCACTATCTTCTCATTGAACTGGTCTGTAAATTATAAAAGGCCTTTAATATAATCCCCAACAACCAAGTTTCTACTTTGAGTATTATGACACCGAAACTTACGGGACTTCTTGAAATCATTGGGCTTAATACAGCGAATATAGGATGGCTCTTTGCCCATGAGGATATCCATAAGATTGTTCAAACTGTTCTTGAATTGTGTAACAGCTGTATCTGGTCGTTTCTTGCTTGTTAAATCTTTCACGTCGAAAACCATCTAAGTAGAAGATACAGGGAATAAATATAGAATGTTTATGTAACTATGTGATCACCTTGAGATCAGATTATGCCTCAGAAATACCTTTGTGATCGAGTTCGTAGTATGTGACATGACTTCACGTAAGTCTCTGAATAGAAGGTCATTATTTTTCTCGAGGAATCCTCGTACATTATATGTTACGTCACCAGCGTAATGTATTAATCTGAATTCCTGAATTAAGTTCAATCTAATTAATTCCCGAATACTTGCAAGACTTGCCGAACATTACAGTTTTTTTTCTCAAATTTTTAAACTGCATATGAAAAAAGGTACTCACGTCACGTCCCATTGTTTTCTGGGTTTGAATGTCAGCTTTCATGTGGCTGATGTAATGAGGGTGATTATTTAGATTGACATTCAGTTTCTCCAAGAAACTTAAGTCTGTGGGCTCGCCAGGACGGAGGCACTCCTCGTCCATTAAGGATATTATTCCTGGAAAGATTGGTACGTTACGATAAAGCACGTGGGCTTGATATCGGTTGGGTATTAGTGTGCTATAGTATTTTAGGAGTGCCAACATTACCTTTGTGCTTCTCCTCGATCAAGTCGCAAATGACTTTATTGTTAAAATACTGAACATTCTCCCACGTTATGCCCTCGCGAAGATATTCCTCTTGCTCGGACTTCAACGTCAGCTGAATGAACAGCTGTTGAAGCTTCTCATTGCAGAAGTTTATACAGAACTGTTCGAAACTGTTCTTCTGGAAGATCTCGAAGCCATAAATGTCAAGGATGCCCATGACCATGCGTCGTCGATGCTGGTTAGTAGATTGGAGGGATTTGTTCAGCCTGGTTACGAGCCAGGTAAACAATCTATCGTAAACTGCTTTAGCCAGTGCATCACGGGCATAAATGGCAAGTTCACGATTCAACGGAGTGGCCACAACATCCCCACGGGCGTCTATAGTTCGGTGTGTAAAAGCTTTCGCCAATTCCTTCACATCGCAGCCGAGTAACTGTAAAGCAATTGATTAACCGTAAGGATCAGCCGATTACCTCGAAAAAAGCCTGCGCTACAGATTAATGAAAGGAGAGTTATGTTTGGGGTCAAGCGTTTATGGTGCGCAGGAAATGATTAAGTGGCAAGGCGGCATAACGACCCATCGAACCTCGTAACTCTACGTGACCGGAGGACAATGCACATCGCTTGGACGTGCTACATCCGTGTCCATTTTAAGTATCGCATTCAAGCCGTGCACTGCTGTGTTAACTTACGCTTGAGACGGCGTCTACGGAAGCGGGCTTCAAGATCTTGGCGATTCCATCCTCCTCAGTGAAGCCCACGTTACCCATGTGCAGCACCGAGGCGACTATGGCGAATAAATCGTCCTGTTCCTGCTGGCTCATTTCCATAGTCTTCATCGCCTTCACCACTTCCTCGTACTGGCTGGCATCGTCTATACTGTCCACCGAACCCTTCGTCTATCGAACAGAACAATTATTTTAAAAAATGTACTAATAAAAATACTCAAAAATAAAAAAGCCACCAACCCCATTGCTCAAGTAAAAGTAGGTGTCCAGGTTTCTTTTCAGGAAAAGTTTCCTCAGAGTATCGTCGCTCGCTCCAGCTAGAAGTTGATAGAAGATATGGAAGTTGCGTTCGCCAGATGATTGATGCACCACGCGTGACTTCTCTAGCAAATAGTTAAGGATATTGCCACCAATTGGATCCCCCTATTAAGAAAATTATCGTGTTCGAATGATATATAACTAAACCAATCTCTTACGTCGCTGGGGAAATCATACCTGGAAATTAAATTGGATGTCCATGTACTTGCCAAAACGAGAGGAATTATCATTTCGATTGGTCTTTGCATTCCCGAATGCTTCGAGCACAGGATTGCTACCAATCAGCTTGTCGTTCACTTCCTCCACTTGTTTCTTATGACCAGTGGCTGCTGCAATGAACTCTAACACTCTCTTGGAAGCCTCGGTCTTGCCCGAACCGGATTCCCCTGATTAACAAATATATTAATATATTAGTCTTAATTACTCCAACCAGGAACAAAAAAAAATTCGACTCCTTTCACTACCTGATATGAGAATACACTGGTCCCGATTTTCTTTGGCAAGCGATTGGTAGGCGGTGTCGGCGAGAGCGAAACTGTACAAAAAATTCTTTAATAGTACTTCCTTAAAATCAAGTATTATTTATAATACTGCATAATATCTCTTACATATGGGGCGGAGCCTGAAAGAAGTTCCTCCCATGGTAATAATTTATCGTCTCCGGATTGTAGATGGGTAATTTCTTGTAAGGGTTCACGGACACGAGCACCTGGCCTATGTAAGTCTGCAAGAAGGTTTCTTACTGTTAGAGAAATCGAGCAGGGGCAAACGATTATCGGCGATAAGGCTCTGGTCGGTTCGATAATCCAATTACCACACCATAAATAAGAGAAGAACCGGTTGAACCGCCAGGCAAATTAGCGCGGTGCTTTACGACGGCTGCCGGCTTTCAGAGAGTAAAGGTATCAGGTGCTAATAGTAAGCACACTTTACGAAACGTTTCATAAGACAAGCCCGATAATTATTTCCTAGTCACGCGCTGCGCTGCACTCTGTTTCGCAGCGGCGTTAATACTGGATACACCGATACAGTGACACGAAACCAGAGGGCTCGAATGACAGATTGCACACGGTGGAGATGCTGGGAGAAATTATTTACAGGTATAGGTGTCGGTCGCCGGGTGTAAGACGAGAGGACAATTTAGAGATTTGTCACGCGACACCTCTTTCTCCACAGCCTCCATGGAGTTTCTCTCCTTACACCATGCGATCTGCTAAGCACGAGAATCCACAATTTTCGATTTTTATTTAAATACCAATAAAATTTTTCCCGCCATAAATCAATTCGTTTATTAACAGGAAGTGATTCAAATCGAATATTCTTAGGGAAGAATAGCACAGGTACTCACGTAAATCAGGTCCTCCTTGAACCGTTTTCGCAAGTTGTCGATGAAAGCAGACTCGCTCTCGAAGTCCTCGAGGAGGACGAAATCCTGGACGCCGACGCGGTCGCGCTCGTGAAGACCACGCTCCATGTCGCGCAGTAATTTCCGGGGTGGCTTCGAGATATCCGGTACTCTGCCGGATGACACGATCAAGCCACCGCCAGTGTCGGTTTCTGAGCTGTCCTCGCTGAAATCACAGTGGAAAATACAAATCATCTACTATAATTAACGTAACTCTAAAACCCTCCAAGTGTTACATCGAAGTTTCTTTTTATATATTCGATAAGCAACTTTTTCATAGTGGATCACCAATTTACGATGATACAATGATAATAATGAAAAATAAAATTGAATCGGACACGCGTGCCCTTCCAGGAAGTCGGCTCCTGTGATATAATTTCGTGGAGCCATGCCAATATTTCTCTCGGAAGAGTCTTAGACAATGGATGAACGAACAAGGAAGAGGATCCTCTCTGTTGGAGTCGGAAGTGGAAGGTTCGTCGTAGGACTTTCTCGTAATGAGTATCGAATGACGAAGGAGAAGTAGGAGGAGATTGGCTGTGAGAGTAGCAGAGCGACAGGATCGAAGAGAGTTGGATTGGCTGGCTGGCAAGAGTTCTGTCCTATCTCTTCTCCGGTGGAAGCGTCGATCGTGCGAGAACACGAGTGCTGCTCCCCGGGAAATAAAGATCGAGAGAAAGTGTCGATGGGATCGAAGTATCGATGGCGCCGGAGACCACCATGCCTATCTAGGATCGCACACGATCCCGGAGAAAATGTAAGCGCGGCGTTATGGAAACTCTTGCCTTCTTATAAGGCTTTGTATCCTTCGCGCGCCGAGTTTCAAAAAGGAAACACCATTGCACTCGATTGCGATAAACCTGGAGCGCACAGCTCGAGCTTAATTGCGCCAGGAATCGCCAGCCTCTGCAATACCAGAATCGAATAAGGGAGAATGTCATTTATCATTTCCCACCACTAAAATCGTGTGACTTGCGTTAAATTATTTTTGCCAGTCATTCGAGAAATATAAATGTATAATTGTACTGATAAATGTCTATTCTTGGGTGGCGATCGGTCAATAAATGTTTAATATTGATTCTGCTAGGCTAATAGGCTGAGTTCTATAAGGGTTTGTAGTAGCTAGTCAAAGAGAGTGCAAAAAATCAAGAGGCTGCTACTGGTTTGCCCTAGACCGATGTCATTCCCCCCTCTTTCATCAACTGGCGAGGTGAGACCGAAACTTTTATTTGGCCTCGCGTGTACTCGTCCGCGATAAAAGGCCAGATTAGATACTGAATTAGTCGAGAGCTCGCACTCGCTCCGAGTATTTTCATTGGCGGCCTCCTCCGAATGCCAATAAGCCAAATTGCTGGATGATTGTCAAATATTTGACGGATTGCCTCGGCCAATAAACTCCTTATAAATAAGTTACGAGCTCCAATGACTTCACTTTCCATGCGCGCTAATTTTATTCCACATTGCAAAACGGTTTTGCCATTATGAAAAATATATTCATTTACTTACACCATCTTTGAGGTAGTTCTTTACTCCTGCAGGAAAATCCAGTGGGAATTAATGAATTGTAATTATGAAACGCGTATTGTCATCGAGAGACGCGTGTCCGACACTGATGCTCCTGTGCCTCTGTCGCTAATGTGATTCGGTTGGATCTAACATCATCACTGGCAGTGATAAGATAGGTGAAATCTATGAAATGAAACCTGTCACGATCGCGATTTTGTTTTCCGTCTTGGGGCTTTTCTAATTTCCCAATAATGTCGTATACTTGACGAACTGTACTCGAGGAAGCGAAAGGATCGTTCGCGGACTGATTTAAATTTTTACTGACCGTCTGCTGACGTCAGAAAATTTCAAAGTAGCCAAAGTACGAGGACTGGAATTCGTCGAAGAATTGCATAACGGCCGATAATGCGAATCGAGCGAGATTAGATTTTCGATCGAAGGATACATGGCTCGAAAAACGAAGCGTGTTCGATCCAGTCTTCTGGATGTCAATGTGTCGATTGTAATAGACACTCGAAGCAGTGGAAGACTATAATTATTAACGACTAGAATATTTTGTCATTCACTAGGCGTACGAGAGTTATGTCGGTCAGTGCCGGCGCCCCGAGACTATCGAGGAATACCGATGATGATTTTTGCAAGATAATCAATCGATTGCCCAGCCCAAGGATATTGTCAACAGGTCTTAAGATCCTCGTGCTGCTAGATTATTCTACCATCATCGATTGTCACACTATTCCCCGGCATTTGTTGATAAACTATTAGATAATCAGCGGATAATGCTCGCACGTTTCGCATTCTTTTTCGCCTCTTATCGAACTTGAATTCTTCACTGATATCGACTTCGGCGAACCTCGCCTTTTTTTTTGTCGATGGCCGCGCACCTTTCCGAGGACTTTCTCACGAGAAATTATTCCTTTCGCGAAGGACACTCGCGAAGAATAACTATTGTTTCACCAAAGTGTCCATTTATCTTGGCACTATCGTCTTATGAATTTCAAATGATCGTACATTCGAGTGAGCCACTCGGTACTTTTCCAGAAGCTTGCGGAAAACTCTATGAAACTGAGTATATCTTGTTCACTGAGAGAGGAGGGAGGGATCCTTGGATTCTGTTATTTTCTTCTGGCAGTGGGATGATGAAATTTCAAGAGATATCGATTACAAGGAGCATCGGTGTGAGGAGAACTTTTCTCGAGGTCGAATCGAACGAGCACTGTCATACGTGGTAGGTAACACACTTTTCCGAGGACGAGGCGAGCGTATCACTTGACAGCTGGACCGAACTGACAGACACCGGAGGATCGAACCACCTGCGGCTGCTACTCAAGAATGACCTGCATGACAGTGTTCACCTTCGTCTCCCATACCAGCAGCAGCACAGGCATCGCCCCTCCACGCCTCCTCCCTTATCCAACACAGATATCTACCAGGAGAAATCCGAGCAGGCATCAATGAAAACTTTGCATCCCCACCACTGCCACCGCCACTTCCAAAATCATTAAACCGCTTATCACACATCAAACATTCTCTTTTCATTATAATATAAAATATTCGAACCCTAGCAAATCATACATTTTCCAGGGAAAGACTCTCAACTTTTGCCCTTCCGAATGTCCGTGGAATTTCCCCGGGAATTACACACTTCCTAGAATAGTCGGAGTATGATATAGTGGCCATATGTCCCTAATCGATTAGCCATTCATACACGCGAGCATGCCCACCATCGTCAAGGTGTGCATTGAACACTCGCAGGTGTTAATCGATCAAAGAGTATTACTGACTGAGGAGGAGTTACCTCTGCAACCGGCAATCTAATCTAATCTAATTCGATCTTTACTTTACGCCGGCAAAATTACCACTTCCACGCCAGGAATAATGATTAGTTCATTCATTGTTCCCCCTTGGAAAATAGTGAAAAAAGATTCCTCTGTAAAATGTTCCTATCTACCACCTGTTTCCCTTTGGAAGATAAGTTGTTCCTGGTGAAATTCGGGGAAGAAACGCTTGTTCTTGTGTTACGTGTTTGGATGTACGAGATTAGCATGCATTTCTTACTGGGTTAGCGTAACAAGGAATAAATTGTCTGGCTTGGAACGAGTGGTTCTTTTTTTTATGATGAGGAATGTTTAATGCACCGTTCATTATTCCGCCATGCTAATTACCTCTCGTGCATGCTTCGTTGCTTGCGGGAAGATCGAGATTTTCACGAGTTCTAAGCGTGCTTGTTGTTGGAGTGCAATCGCCGGAGATGTCGCGGAAATACTGGAGCAACAGCGTTCGGAGATGATAATACTTCGATGTTTCGTGACCTCATTGTTAGTGATACCGCAAGACGCACTCCGATGACCGCACAACCAACTCAACCTCCTATCGTTGTTGCGTCGGGAATACCATCATTGTCTGTCGAATTGTATCTCTGATAATAGTGTGTTAAGGACTTGAAAATGTTGGTGTAGCTGAGGTTAATGACCCTTCGAAGTGTTGGAATAACTTCCGCAATGACATGGAACGAATTGTAAGCTATAAGAAGGTCGTTCCACTTTTGCTAATGGAACGGAGATTCCTTTCTATCAGAAGGAAATATGGATATGTCGATCATTTAGAATTTTAGAACTTTTGTCTGACTGCAAGAAATATGTGAAAAAATGAATTTTGAGCTAGGGCTCTGGAATTTTTTCTGCTTCTTCCTCGATGCAAAAAAACATTCCCCACCAAGTTTCAGCCCCGGGAAAGGCCGGGAAGATACAAAAACATGAGGAAAACCGTTGAAATGAAATATTCCAGATCGGTTTTCCACGTGTTTTAGGTCGAATTCCGGCATTTGCCCCACAACATTTATGTTTTTTTTCCGTTTTGTGACACGAGGAATCGAAAAACCAAGCTTTCGTTCCAGTCCCAGAACCTTCGAAAAATCAAAAATTTTTGAAGGGGTATGCCTTAAAAAATTTGCGAAAAAATGAATTTTGAGCTAGAGCTCTGGAATTTTTTCTGCTTCTTCCTCGATGCAAAAAAACATTCCCCACCAAGTTTCAGCCCCGGGAAAGGTCGGGAAGATAAAAAAACACGAGGAAAACCGTTGAAATGAAATATTCCAGATCGGTTTTCCACGTGTTTTAGGTAGAATTCCGGCATTTGCCCCACAACATTTATGTTTTTTTTCCGTTTTGAGACACGAGCAATTGAAAAATCAAGCGTTCGTCCCGATCCCGAGACCTTCGAAAAATCGAAAATTTTTGAAGGGGTATGCCTTAAAAAATTTGCGAAAAAATGAATTTTGAGCTAGGGCTCTGGAATTTTTTCTACTTCTTCCTCGATATAAAAAAACACTTTCTACCAAGTTTCAGCCCCGGGAAAGGTCGGGAAGATAAAAAAACATGGGGAAAACCGTTGAAATGAAATATTCCAGATCGGTTTTCCTCGTGTTTTAGGTCGAATTCCGGCATTTGCCCCACAACATTTATGTTTTTTTTCCGTTTTGAGACACGAGCAATTGAAAAATCAAGCGTTCGTCCCGGTCCCGAGACCTTCGAAAAATCGAAAATTTTTGAAGGGGTATGCCTTAAAAAATTTGCGAAAAAATGAATTTTGAGCTAGGGCTCTGGAATTTTTTCTACTTCTTCCTCGATATAAAAAAACACTTTCTACCAAGTTTCAGCCCCGGGAAAGGTCGGGAAGATAAAAAAACATGGGGAAAACCGTTGAAATGAAATATTCCAGATCGGTTTTCCTCGTGTTTTAGGTCGAATTCCGGCATTTGCCCCACAACATTTATGTTTTTTTTCCGTTTTGAGACACGAGCAATTGAAAAATCAAGCGTTCGTCCCGATCCCGAGACCTTCGAAAAATCGAAAATTTTTGAAGGGGTATGCCTTAAAAAATTTGCGAAAAAATGAATTTTGAGCTAGGGCTCTGGAATTTTTTCTACTTCTTCCTCGATATAAAAAAACACTTTCTACCAAATTTCAGTCCCGGGAAAGGTCGGGAAGTCATGAAAACATAGGAAAAACCATCAGAATTAGAGGAAATTAATTATTTAGGATGGCCTTTCCTTGTGTTTCCGGCACAATTCCGGTATTTTTGCCACTGGTTTCATATTTTTTATCCGTTTTTCTGCTCAAACAATCGATTTATGCACCGTTCGCCAAAGTCTACAGAAAACTGATTTTTGGTATAACTACCTTAAGGAATTAAGATAAAACATATATTGATTAAGAGGTCAATGAATACATTGATATTGATTTACTAATATTCATTGAGGAAGAAAGTGAAAAGGGTGAAAAATAGTGGAAGAGCTCGCTGTTGAGGATCTCGACGAGCGAGTGAGGCAGTTATATAAATACACCAACGACGTCGTTAAGTTCGTTGTTCGACGTCTGTACACCGGTTGATTAACACGAGACCTATTTTCGATCTGCTACTCGAGCGTTCCGCCACTGCATGATTTATAGGCGGATTCTTTTTCGGCCCGCAGGCGCCTGTTGCGGATCAGTCGAGTAGCAACGCTCGATGGGAAGAATTATCACTGGCATTCCTCGTCGGAAACCGTATCGAAAATACAAACGTACATCGTACAAGAACTAACATAATTTCTAGATGATTTATTACACATTTTTCAAATGGTTGAGATACCAGAACTGCGAAGGTTTGAAATCTACAGTAGATGAAATCTACTGTTTCACTTTCGATATGTGTTTGCGACGGCTTTTCTCGCCGGTAAAAAGTAAAAGGTCTCGAAGGTCTTTAATATTTCAATTTCCTTAAGGAGAGCACCGCTGGAACAGGTTGACGGTGATCGGCTGGCAGCGATAGCCTAAACTAAAGCGAGCGCAGCCACGATACACCTTGTTTAGATGCCTCGAGACGAATGAATCACGTCGACTTTCCCATGTGCCCGCCGACCCAAACAAAAAGTGGATTTTTAAGCGAAAGGACTCGCACGCGCGCGCGCCCATGCTCCACATACGCGACTCACTTTAATCCCACAATAGCCCACATCTTCTTTTATCGCAGTAATTAATTATAATATAATTAATGACCTATTGAATAGCAATGGATCTGGAACGAAGATGGGAAAGCAAGTGGCATTAAGGCAAGATTGCGCTCACCAAGAAAGTATTCTTGAAAGGGGAATCCACGTGAGTCAGTGGTTCGGTCATGACCTTTTAGAGGATGACTAATTTCGTGGCTAGTTCCATTGGCTAGCAGATGACAGAGAAGCAAGTATGTACTAGAGATGCGTGTTAAGAGCTGCGAGGGAACAATCGCGCGAAGGCGGTTTTCATTGTGCCTCCTAGTCATGTGCGATGTCGTCATTCAAGTGAGTGGTAGCGGGCAAAATGTTAAACAGAAACAAAGGAGGCTACTGTTCCCTCTTCACCGCTTCGCCGAACAACTACATACTTACATACTACGTATCATGGTCCGCGAGCGGTCCTATCGCCAATTGCCGATAACTCTGAAACGTTCAATGCCGCAGCAATCCAAGTCGAGTGGCGCACAAGTACTTTTAACAATTCTTCGGCATAATTAAAAGCCGACTATATTGAAAGCTGGGTTATCGTAGCGCGATTATGCAAGTAAGCGGTTGATAAAAGGTGCGCAATGCTACCAGCATGTTTTTGCTCGGCTACTTTCCCTTCTATTGGTGCTATCAGGATTCTATGACCCCAATACATCTACCGATAACTCCTTCATACACTGGGACTTGATCTATTGGGACTGAAATCCAACTTTCTAATCGATCATAGCAGCGAACGGTGTGATTCCTGAGAGTCGAGGTAGTATTCAGGGAAAGAAGAGGGTTTTTCTCTTGGTCATCTTGGAAAAGGGGTCAGGTTCGTTGGCGGCGTTCGCGGTCTGCGTCATCGGCAGATGCGTGTGGATGATTCGAAGGCCCTTCGACTCACCTCCGCGAAAAAAATCCCAAGGCGCCACTCTAATGACACCGCCACATACACACACGCCATCCAAAAATATTCCCCCGGACTTCCACTGGTACTCGAGTGCACGATTCCTCGCCATTTCTCACAAGTGCGAATATTTTACGACTGGATTTACGAAGGAAGCGAGAAAGAGGAAAGACATTTCCGGGAACCGGTTGGAGGTTTGTCGGGGTTCTAGAAAAGATAGAGACAGGTTTTCAACACTGCCAAGACAGAGATATTATTCTTCCCTCTCTTTCGACTATTTCTCTTTGTAGATTCGAACAAAGGTTTCGGTAATTCTCGACGATAATTTTGATAGAATTATTTACCGAGACTATCGCAAGAGTGCGAGGTGCAAGGTGGATATTATCTCTTATCATGCGGTTGGAAGGAGATATTATGTTCCACACGCGATACTTCCGGTTCCTTTTCCTTTTCCTTTGCCGGTGCTTTCCTGCCGGGAGATCTTACAATCTCTGCTTTGAAATCCAATAGCGACTGCTTCCCTATGCGCTGGTACTTTACTATTTCTGATTGGGATCGATAAATTACGGAGAGAATGAAGATCCTGTTAATGGTGGAGGGTGGTAAGTGAGTGCGGAGGACTCGGCGAGAAGAAGGAGGCCTCGAGGCCATGGGGACCTCTTTCGGGGCGAGCACTTCGACCGTAATTAATGGGTCTTGGAGTGGAGAAAAATGGGCGCGCGGCGAGGTCGAGTGCCAAGTAGGGAAAGTGCAGTGCACACGTGTGCGAACACCAAGTATTCAGTCGGTCCTGCAAACCATCGTAAAGAGGCCTCCTTCCAATCCCAACTTGGTCCATCGATCACCCCACACCAATTTGTCCACTTTCTTTCATTTTAATTGCTATTTTCTACTTTTAACACACTTCTTCCCCATTGGGAAAACCAGGCCTGACGATTCCAAGTTCTTTAACAGGCCAACGAGTCATTGACTTCACTCGCCAAGTATAAAGAAATTCTATTTTCAAACGATTCCGTCATTAAAAACTGTTTTTCTTTCCATGAAAAATGATGCAACAGGTTTCCGAGTTCGGAAAGTGAGGAAATAGACTTGCAACTGTGAGGATTCATGAGGTTCGTGATGGTAGAAGGGCGGAGGAAAAGTTGTTGGTCGGTTTAAAGAAGTTCCAGTATTTTTCGAGATCAAGTTGGAACAAAGTGCAAGACGGAGCTGCGCAGTACTCGAAAATAGATCGGTGCTTATTTCGGTAAATCGACTCTCGAGAGTCTCTCGGCTTCTTCTTCTTCTGACTCGAGTCTCCTTCGGCTTCTCTCGCTCTCCTTTTTCCCTCTTTTTATTGTCCCCCGGTTTCGCCCGGCGACTTCTTCGCGTCATGCACGGGAGTTCGGTTTATTATTACACATGGTATTCACTCTCCTCGTTTCTTTCCAGTGAGTTGATGCTGAGGCGGCCGGCGTGCGTCCAAGCACACTCTCACTGGCTACTGCGCTAGTACCTTTTATTTCTCTCTATTATACTTGTCTATCTTGTTCCCTGACTGCCGACTCCTCTTCCTCTCCCTTCTATCTTCTATCCGAGTCTCTCTTTCTTTCTCTGGCGCGCGGAGTAGGCTTATTAAGGCTCTTCGGGACAGAGAGAAACAGAGGAGAAAGACGCAGCCACCTTGAAAGCCCTGAACTTCAGGCTCGAAGCTGACTGACTCAAGGTCGGTCTGAATCAGAAGCGGCCAACCGGTTTTTCGGTGAAGATTCGGAGAGGAAACGCAGGATCGCGCCGCCGCCTCACGGATCTCCACTCCTCGCATTTCAAATGCTAATCCTAACCTGGATCGATCGACCCCCCAATCGCCCTTTTTTCCCATAACGCACCAATCAACCAATTAAAACTCCTCCCACTAAATTTCCATAGTTTCTACGTTCTTCAAATTCATTCTATTATAATACAACTGTAATTTCGACAAAGGCGTACGTTTTTACTGAATCCTGGGAGGAGAAGAACGACGGTTAGAAAGGGCAGGTGTTGGCGAAGGGGAAAAATTGGGAGCCGGATATCCAGAGCCGGTATATATCAGTGGTTCGGCCTGGAACCGGCCTGGACCACGTCCAGTTGGAAAGTGCAGCGTCGGACAGCGGATTCGTGCTCTCCTTTTTCTGCCGAAGCTCGGATTAACGATCCGAAAACACGAAGACAGGTAAACTGGTGTGAAAGGGGTTGCACGCTCCGCTCTACCGGTTGCCAGTTCACGATCGTAATCTTTCTAGGGGACTTTTTCATTGCGCAATTCACTTACGCTAGCTGGAATCGTTTTACAAAGCTGACCTATAATTAAACCGTGAAATACGCAATATGAAAATTTTTTAATAGCAAAATGGGGTATTAGAAAAGAGTGGGTTGAAGTAGAATGAAGCGTTGAGCTGTTGGAAGAAAAATGAAGTCACGTTTCAAGGCAGATGCATCGATGCACAAGGGAGAATCGAGTATTCATGAGAGAAAATGCAAAGCCGACGAAGGCTAGCTGTATCTGTGTATGTGTGTGCGGGGCGCTCTGATCCCCGATGAATTTATAATTGCAAGCAAGTCCAATGTCGGCATCAAGGAAATATCTACCGCTGAGTCAACGGTACGTTGACTGGAATGTGCTAAAATCGTGAATTCTACAAGCTCACGATTTTACGAACCGTTCGCTCTCGACGAAATTCGTTGGAGAGAACCTGGCGTGCGAAGGCAAGTTGCGTTTTTAACTGAGTGTCCGTTAAGTCAAGCGGACCTTTGACGTCAGGCAGAGAGCAGTGAAAGTGAGTGAATGGCCGGCTGATAAATAGGAGAGGAGAGGAGAGGAGAGGAGAGGGCCGATAAGAAGCTGGATAAAAGCCGGTGTAAATTTATGGAGGAAGAAAGCCCGACTGTGTAAACGGCGTATCAATAATTCATGCCTCGATGCATCTTCTCCCTGCGTCTCGGACAACCCTCCAACTTTGCTCTCTCGAAAGAATGCTTCTGCTTGTCTGCCAGCAGTTCCTTCCAACTGCCAGTCCACCGAGAGACTAAAACGAATGAAGGGCGCGCACGAATCATCCGCCAAAAAGAAAGAAGAATCTATTTCTTCTTGGCAATCCCCTCTTTGCGCACAATTCTCACTGAGTTGCCGAAGGTTATTGTAAAGTGGAAGGCCAGGATTCACAGTGGGAACAATAACTTTGCCCCTTTTCCTCTGGAAGAGCGTTCAATCTCCGAGCAGGGCAATCGAGGGTCCCACGTACCTCTCTCGGCTTATGGGCAAATAGTTCCTTCGACAACAATGCTCTTCCTTCCATTTCCTATGCGCTGGGATCATCTTCCAGGAAGCGAGGGCTCTCCTTCAAAGGGAAGCCCGGGAAACTCGGCATAGAAAAACGCTCTCTCTCGCTCTCTCTCGAGTCGGGCTCGATTCTTATCGACGTGGATATTCGAGTCTAACCGGATATCAACTCTGATATTAAAACTAGCCACCTTTGCAACGAGTTTCCTACGAGTCACACACAACCTGGAAAGTCCTGTAATCTCATAGTTGAGTGAACACATCGAGCTAATTTAACGAACGAGAATTCGGTAATTATGTTTGGTAATGGGTGTTCTAAATGCTGTGACAGCATTAACCTAATTCGCCTTATCACGGAGACCTTTTTCCCGGAGGGAGTGTTTTTACTAGAGTTAATTAATTTCATTCCAGTGTAAGTAGATGTGTAATCTGGCGAGGCAAAGGATTGCCAGCTGTAATCTGACCCTACCTTCGCCATGAATCATCACTCTTTCACAAAAAGCGCCGACAACAGTGAGTGCTCGCCCCAAGGAAATTGGACTTGGCTGATGTTGTGCGACTATCATCGCAGCAACGAGGACAATAGTTTGACGTCAGCTCTCTCGGCTTGCATCGGCCAAATCTGCTATACGTGTGTATTAAAGTGCAATCTCAGCTCGATCGATTTGGGTGCAGCCGAGAAATTCGCCTTCTTTTGCCACGCCGCCCTGCAAACCGTTCTTTATCTACCAACGAAAATATCATCGAATGTGATCGCCCGATTAACAACTTTCTCAGTAAAGTCTGCGTTTTATCTCGTTTTTTTATCCGCCAGCAATGTTTGTCAATCATTACCGCGAAAGTCTCCTTGTAATATCGGTCGAGTCTGTTTAACAAGTGGCAAGAAAGAGGATGGTTGACCAATGGGATGCTTTCATCAAGAGGGGCAGCACTTTAATCGCCTGTCGCACACGCCTTGATTCGAACAACGATTTGGTTTGTTCCTCGAAAGAGGTCTGCTTAATAAAACGAGCTGTGACCCTTTTGCCCAACTGGCAGGCCGAGCACGTGCTCGCCTGACAGGCTATTTATAATGACGATTGAATGAAGAGATCAGAAATCATGCCGATATTCGATGACCACGCTCTCACGTACACTCGTCACGAATTCATTCCTTGTTAGAACCACTAATACAATGTTCTCCAACGGAACACCACTCGAATTTACATCTACTTAATGCAATCTACCGTATCAAACATATTTCTATAAAATTCTATAAATTCAAATATAGCAATAATATGAAAAGGGTGATGAAAAGGAATGCGAGCACATTGCACCTGTTCCACGTGACACGAGGAGGATCAGCTTGAAAGGACATTCCAAAGACTTACATGTGCAGATGGCGAGGGTCTCGTGTATCCTTTTTCAAAGAGGCACGTCACTTTTTCCAGCACTGGAGAAACTCATTTCGCCACGGTAGAAACACAACTGTCTCCGGCTAGGATGGCACGAAACTTTCGAGGCTTTCGGGTGTCGCGAGACCTTCGAGAAGCGATAAGGCCCCTATCGATATGTGTCTGTCTCTCGCAGCGAGCGATGATTCTCCGTTGGAAATGGGAGCGGCGTGCACGCACTCCGAGCAGCTGGATGACACCAATGACACCTGGCAACGAGAAGGAGGGTTCTCCGAGGGTTGCTGGAGTGCAACGGTGTGCCAAGGTGGAAGGCGAGTCCGAGTGCCGCTGGCAATGCGCTCTTGTGTGCACACGCCACGGTGTAACACACGAAACTGCCATGCCACCGGCTTAAAGGAACTCTCTCTCTCTCTCTCCCTCTGTCTGTCTCCCTGTCTGCTCTGCTGCTAGCCTGTCCGTGTGAGAGCCTCGTCGAAAGAAGGTGGTGGAGGAAACCGACGGGGCCGCACCGACCAACGAAACCGAGATCGTTCCCTCTTCTTACCATTCTTGGGCCCTAAACCTTCCCTCCTTCCCAAAGCATACTCATTATCCATATTGTAACATTACAACCGTTCAAAATATAAGATTTCCACTATCAAAGTTCGTCTTGTATTTTTTTTAAATTTCTTTTCCAACACTTGAGTAAGATCGACTTGGGATTGTGATAGAGAACGATCGGGAAAGTCGTCGGAGAAAAACTTTCCACTGACGTTAGTTGGTAGCGAAGTGTGAGAGTGAAATATAAAAGCTGGCAGGGGGCAGTGATCGATAGATGGAAGAGGTTCTTCGCGGAGAAGGCGAGGAGAGAGAGAGAGAGAGAGAGAGGAGAGAAAAAAAGTGCAAGCGATGCCCGATATGAAGGAAGTGTTTCGCAGGCCAATCCGGATGAATGGAGAGACTCGCGCTCGAGTTTCCCCGCAAATAAGATCCAAGTTCTCCTCTCCTTCGCTCGCTCTGTCTCTAACGAGCTCCGCCAGTGTTGTACTTCCTGCATAATTGAGTGCGCCTCGACTTTCGTTGCGCACTGGCGCTTCCGGAGATTCGGCGCTATTCTAATAAAGACCGTAGCGATCCACCGTTAGCCAGAGGGGGCGTTCGCGCGCTAATTACACGCGTTACCGTTCGCCCATTTGCACTGGCAGAATCGCCGAGAAAGACTAACGCCTTCTATGGGGGATTTCCTGTTCTGGTAGTTGAGGGATTGCTGCGGCGAATTAGCCTACGTTTTAAATCCAGGGTGGTCTCTCTTCTGCTTCTCTTTCTCATTCTCTTTCTCTTTCTCTCTGCCCTTCCGGCAATGTAATCCTCGGCATGAAATGGTCACGAAGTTGGCAGTAAGTAGATATAGGAAGCCAAAGTATGCATCCCCCATGGATGCACTCTAATGTACTTATGGATCATTGATCCCACCGTCCAAGCAATCACCGTTTTTCCATCGATCCTCCTCTCATCTCTTCCGAGAAAAACGGAAGAGAGACTAGAAAAGATACTCGTATTATAAAAGCACCGACAATTACTCGAAGCGACTCTCAAGAGCGATAAAAATGTGAACGCCAATATCTTTATGACACCTTATCGAACACGACACTCGCCGACTAATTATTATTATCACCGATATGGAAGTTGCTCGGCACTCGTATTAAGATGAGTGAAAAGAAGTCGTAGTGGTCGTCGGGGGAATTGGAAGGCCAGAGTTTAGCGGGAGTTTAGGGTGAGGATCGAGGTCACGGCCTCTCTAGAAAGTGGCCTATTACGAATTTTCCCAGTGAACTCGCAGAGGAAACCTT
Organism: Ectemnius continuus; assembly: GCA_910591665.1. Lineage (NCBI taxonomy): Eukaryota > Metazoa > Arthropoda > Insecta > Hymenoptera > Crabronidae > Ectemnius > Ectemnius continuus. The sequence continues at coordinate 13,386,370 of OU342862.1, read as the reverse complement.
CCTTCCTTCGCCAGTCTTACCAAGAGCCGAAGAGAGACTTGATCGAGGAGAGCGTGCTCGCTCTCTCACGTAGCCGCCGAGGATATCAATGTAAATGTACTCGGCGAAGTCAAGCGGGATAAGTATTATGTTGCCGGTTGCATAGATCGAGAGAAGGACGCTGCGCAATTTCCTGCTTTCACGAAATTATCAACGGCTCGACATGTATGTCTGCCTGGATGAAGTCCGAATGTATAGAACTGCCTAGAAACCTAGCTTTCTACCATCAATCGTGCGCTATTATCTTTGAATTCGATAATGATTTATAGTTTAAACTTTGCAACCCTTTGTAGACTCGAACTCGAAAGGATGCTGATCGCTTTGGAGAAAGAGTTGTGATTTAGAGGACTGTCGGAGAAAGGAGAGTAACTGGGAAGACGAGAGAGCGAGGGAGACTAGCGTGGAATAAGAGGGAAAGTCGTGCGCCAGAAATTAAAACCTCTCATATCTCTGAGGTGGAAAAAGCGGGGTCGCTCGGAGGCATCGTTCCTTTTGCTATTGAACCCGTCGACTGTGTAATTTATGCCTGGTTGCTCTTTGCCAGAACTTTTCTAAAGGCGAGTGCTTATTGAATGGTGGAGACGGCTTCGTTAGAAATAGGCGAGTGCCGTCGGTGGTCTTGGCGATGCTTTGACACTCTGGTAGGCGTGTCCTTCAGCAACAGGTTCTCTTTGTATTTAAAACCTCGAATTCGCTATGCTAGATTCTCCCGCCACTCTCTCATCGACAATCCTAAGACTTTATTTCTATCCTGTCATCTTTGGCATTCGAGCCAGCTACACACCTTCTTCTTGGATGTACGAGATATTTGGAAATAAGCATTGTTATGCGAGCTGCGTCGCACTCCTTCTTACGAGCATCAGCCTCCGCCTACTTCGGTCACCGTTACTCCACTTAATGTTCCAGACACGACCGCCGATGATTTATAGATCCCAGTAATCCTGCTCTCTTTTCACATTCCATCAATCGTGTCGCGTCAAAACACCAATAAATAATACCAAGTATTTGGTAATTGGTTTCGGCTGAAGTAGACATCTCATTAGGCCGGCCCTCACTGTCAGTCTCTTTCGCGGTCACGTGGACGATGACCGCAAAAGGTCGTATTCCGTCACGCTTCTGTTACAACCCTCAATCAATGAATTCCTATGGTACAAAGTTCAATTACCTCGCACATGCGTGGTACAATAATACCAAGAATGTTCTTCTAAAAAAATCACTCATATCTAATTCAAATTAAATATAACTATATTTAAATTTACTTTAAATTCAATTTAAATTAGCAGAAATGTACATTAAATATGAATATATTTAATTTGAATGTAAAGAATATGTAATATTTGGAGGTATTGCAACGATTTCAAGTAACAAGTTCAGGGTTGAAGTTGTGTCGGGGGGGCAATCAGGTGGTGCTGAGGATCGACTGTTTCGATCGACGAGTGACACCATACTATAGGAAAAGTGGCGTCGACGCCGGCGTCCATCCTGGGTCAAGACTACCCCTGCTCTTGTCCGAAGTGTCAGTTGTCTGCCGCCTGTTCCTACCACTGCACGGCTTTTCAATCGGCGCGTTCGCCCCCGCGCGATTACAAACACACACACAGAGAAGCCGATCGATTCTCGAACCTGGCCGTTTCCTTCCTCGACGTTCCAGGCGCATATTAACATCGTGTTTTAAGCCGAGGTGGAAAAACAGGAGTTTTCTTTCGGCCAGAGAAAGGAAAATGAGCATTAAAGTTGCGATGTAGGATGAAGCACCCGTAAATCAATTGGGAATATCTCGGATGTGAGTATTGTTTTGAATTCCATGGCACTCTGAATTGTGTGGATTAACCCTGACATTCAGAAACGCTGACGGACTATTGCAAAGTACAGTAAACTACCCCTAACTCGCGTAAATTGACTTGGCATATTTTTATTCCTCTTGAATTATTATGACTTCACTAAGAGATATGGTTATACGTTTTAAGTGGAATATAGAAGACTAATTTCACAGTCTATTTCGAAATCGGTTTAATTGAGACTTGAAATGATCACCGATCGGAAAAAGAGGCTTCGTTCGAGGCGCGTTTCCAGCCGCCTTTCCCCTTAATTACCTCAACAGCTAATTACCATCGAAAGCGAAAGGTGTGCGGGCTCTATCGCTGGCATACGAAGCGGCTCGTCCCACATTTTACGATTCACGAATTCGCGCAATTAACCGGCCACAGAAAAGCCAGCCGCGTTCGGAGATCGCTCGGTTGGAAAGATCGACTGCGATAACCGGTCGATCTTTCACCATTGTTGCTCCCGGAAAATGCAGCTTCTCACGACAATCGCTACGAAATTCACATGGCACGAAAGTAGAGTTCAAAGATGAAAGTGGATTCTAAAATAATTAATCAGGGAATCTGTCGGAAAGGTTGACGAATGGTGCTTATGAAAAGTCCGTCGCCCAGTCGAGGCGAGCATCGACAAGAAGACAATGCCAGGAAGGAGAGACGGAAGGGGAGGGGCTCCCGGGGGAATAGTCCAGCGACTAAGATCATTTCGAGAGGAAGCAGTCCTGGAAAGAGCAACAACATCGTCAAAACGGCGGAGAAAACTAGCTTGCGACGCTCAGGTGGAAGCGAGTAAGTACCGTTGAACTTCGTGACTCTTGTTACTCGGCCAAAATCATTGGCTCATTAAGCTGGCGTTAAAACGACACGGCTGATTAAGGTAAAAGTAGAAGGGAAAGCAAACTTGCCCCAGCAATATCCAGCAATACGTTTCCTCGCAATCATTTCGAATGAAGTCGCAAAAGAATGACTCTCTTTTTTTTGGAATTATTCGATAGAGAGCGTAGATAGCTTGATTGCTTGGAAAAAGAAGTTCGATCAATTCTGTTTGTACTATCGCATCTTTCCCATCGAGGACTCTTTGTTTGGCAATTGATCGTCGAATGTGTGTCATGTTAACTTTGAGACGGTTGGCTTGGTACAGTTAATGCGGACTTGGATTTCACGCAATATTGCAATATAAGTTCTAACTGGCCTGAAAACCTTCGGTCACGGGATCAGATACTTTTTACATGACACGGCGCATTACTTATGCAAACAATGACGACATCGCACTCGACGGTGCGAGGACGAGGGAAATTCGACGACGATTAAAGTCTAGCGGAACTAATTCGGTCGAGTTTCTAACATTGAAATTGAAAAGAACTGTAGTTGGTCGTTGCGAGAGAATCTCGTATGAAAATGAATGTGTGTACTTAAGAAAGAAGAACTCGCACACGTCTCGACATACTTCGATATCAAACATCGATTGCGCGACCTTGATTCTACCAAGTTTCGATCAATATCGATTGCAATCTTTGATATTCTTCAAGAGAAATCCAATTGTTTCGAGTCCGCTTTGTATGTGGGAATTCTGTGCGTTAAACAATACTGGTTGTCGGAGTAAAATCGAATTTCGAGCGCGCTAAATATACTAGTGCATGACACGAGTGTCCTTGGATGTGTCACTGACGTGCACCAGCGATTATTGCTAGACAACCAGACGGGAATCAGCGTGACTCGCACACTTTGCACAAACGAGAGGAATTCCATGCTGTGAACGGCGCGTTTCCCTCCAATTGGATATCATCATTTTTAATGAGGCGAGCCAGCCAGCGGGAAAAAGAAATAGGTCGACACAATGGAGACCCGAAGCCACCTGATTGCTATTTCCCCCTGGCATTTCTCCTTGTACAAACATTCACGCTGAAAGTTTCAGTCCAATTTTCCCTCGCACGCGCTGACAACGTACAACAGTTGTGCGTCAATCGATTATGCAATCATGAGAATTCAGGCGTCAGCTATGGAAATCTATAAAGTTTAAAGGACTTACGCAGCGGCGGCGGCGGCGACGACGCGCGTCATCGAGCTCTACATATATTCGAATGAACTGGTTGACAGTCAGTGGCAAGAACACTCTGCAACTTACTTACACTTCCCAGTGCAATAACCGACACTGACCCCAACCGCGAGAAAAGAATTCATTTGCATCGAACACACTCCACCGATTGACACAACTTCCTTACTCACTTTCTCACCCTAACTTTTATCTACCCTCGATCAACATACTCTCGGAAATACTAGTCTTCATTTTTTCCCCGCTGCTCAATTTCTATCTCCTTAATTTCCCCTTGATTGCCTGGCACTAAGTGCCACGACCAATGACTAAACACCGCTTCCGGAAAAGGGCGTGCCTCAGGAAAAATTCCTATTTACCAACTAATCAATTGGGTATCGGCACGCTGCTCCATCAGCTTTCAAACATTCAGGAACAGTCGATTTTCCCTGGCAATCGAATGCTCGTTTTAAAAGGGGAGACTTACTCCGAGCAATCAGGCTATTTTCCTCGCGGAGTGACTTTGATTGGGAGCGGTGCATTATTGAGCCCGGATTATTGGGGGTCAATCGTGAGAGATTGGCAGCCGGCTGAAACATTTGTCCTGGGAAACTGGAGCACGAGAATCAATCATAATGGAATAACGGATTTATTGATGCTATTATTACCAGAGAATTCCAGCACTTTCATTGATTGCTTAATCGTATGTTCATTGACTGATTGTGATTTCAGAGTGGGCAGTATCGAGAGACTGGTCGAAGGAGACAAACGAGTGATTGCCACGAAGAACTTGCTGCCGGAGAACAATATCAATGTCGTTGTCAGGTATTCAAACTCGCAGGAATTTTTATAGAATTATAATTCAAGAAAAATAATCAATCCCACGAATTTTGTATTCTCACAGAGTTCGACCGCTTTGCAATAAGGAAATTAAAGCTGGCGATGACATGGCCGTGCAATTTCCCGGCGATGGGCAAATCTACGTAAGTAAAAAGGGCAGAACTTGTCCGATTGTAGTACATAGAATTATAGTAACGAGGTTTTATTTACCACGTGCCAATCGAACCGAGTTATACTCGGAGAGGCATTGAAAACGCGATACTATCTCTTGTTCAAAGAGTCTAAAAGGTGCACTCTAGCGTCGCTCGGTGGTTTTACGAGCATGTGTCAATGTCGAGCATTAATCCTTCCTTTCTAGTGCGAGGGAGCCTTGTCCAGCGGTGACAGGAGGCCCAAGTTATTCTCGTACAATGTCGTATTCGAGCCAACCGCTTCTCAAGAGGACATACTTCAATTCTCCGGCATCAAGAAACTTATCGAAATGGCTGTCGAGGGTTTCAGTTGCACAGCCTTCTGTTACGGGCAAACTGGCAGCGGGAAAACGCACACCCTCACAGGACCTCCGAGATTGGTGGGTCGAATGAATCATTTAGAATCTAGAATCATCTAGAAAAAATCTCCAGACGCCCCGTAGAATATTGCGCGTCAAACCAAATGACTGATTTCCATGTCAAAAAATATCCTGGCACGCGAAATATAAGACTGGTTGCTATCGGACTATCTGACTATGACAAATAATTGCATCGAGATACGTAGTTAGAGCGAAGGTCGAAGTAAGTGTACCAGGATGGCTACCACTGATCGGTATATGTAGATAAGATAATGACTCACAGACAATGCCTGTCGCCCGGTTTATTCGTTGGACGTTATTGGCCACGTGAAAAACACTTGTTCCAATTGCAAAAAACTCTCGATGGGATTGTAAATAAAATGCTCATTAATTTGAGATATATATTTGTCGACAGTTCGAGAGGACAAATACTTACTCGGAGGAGCATGGCTTGGTCTTCCGCTCGTTCGTCTACCTATTTAAACTGCTGCACGAACGCCAGGAGTGCAATTTCGTACTGAAGGCGTCTTTCTTAGAAATCTACAATGAGAAGGTTGGTCGGACTAATTCTGACAGTGGGAAATCAGTAGGAGCAATGCTAACCAGTTGTGCGCACACAGGTGATAGACTTATTAAACCCGGGCACAAGCAGGAAGCCACTGGCAGTCCGCTGGAGCAAGAAGACTCGGGGCTTCTTTGTTGAGAACCTGTTCACGGTCGAGTGCGAGGAATTAGACGATCTCCTAGCGGTTCTCGAGGAAGGTGAAGCAACCATAACACGACCCTTTCACCAAAACAATAGGGATTATCGAAATAAATATTATTTTACTGTCCGGCAGGTATGCGAAACCGATCGGTTGGCACGCACAATATGAATGACTATTCCAGCAGGAGTCACACCATTCTTACTGTTACCATTGTTTCCGAACAACAAGTAAGAAAGCCTAATTCATTTTATGGCCTTCAATCACTTTGATAACACTCTGTATTTATTATAAATAGATGGAGAACGGAGTGTTTATATCAAAGCAGGGCAAAATCAATTTTGTTGATTTGGCAGGCAGTGAAATGACAAAGAAAACACAGAGCGAAGGGAAAACCTTGGAAGAAGCGAATAATATAAACAAGAGTCTGATGGTTTTAGGTGAGTATCGATGAATATTACATAAAATAAGACAATCATAAATATTGCTTCACCAACAGGCTACTGCATTGCATCACTGAGTGACGGAAAACGGAAGGGTGGTCACATTCCTTACAGGGACAGTAAATTGACGAAACTATTAGCAGATAGCTTGGCCGGAAATGGCGTGACATTAATGGTACACGGCAGTAATAACTCAATCCACTAAAAATGATGTTGTAACTTGGCCAGGAGCATAAAATAATTGAGCACACTTCATTCACAGATAGCCTGCGTTTCACCTGCTCGTTCGAACGCTAACGAGACTTTAAATACACTTCGGTACGCGGCCAGGGCCAAGAAGATTCGAACGAAACCCATAGTAGTCATGGTTAGAGACTGGGAAAGCCAATAATAAAATGAAATTAAATTAACCCAACTGTAACACTAATTTCTATCTCTTAGGATCCAAGAGAAGCACTTATTCTAAGCCTGAAACGAGAAGTGGGTGCCTTGCAAACCGAGAACGAACACCTGCGAAGTGCTCTTCACTTGAGCAGCGATAGCCACATAAGCCGTCCTGACTCTAAATGTAATGGTCTCAATTGGCAACGAATTTTCCTTAGCCAATGCGACACTGAGAATCTCTGCCCTTTGTTCTTAAAGCGGAGAGGAAGGTGCCGGTAACTCCGCCACCGGTGGACCTGGACAAACTCTCGGAAATGGAGCGTCCAGAGTTGAGTCAACTAATCCACGCCTACATCACGGAGAACGAGGCTTTGCGCCGGGAGAACGCCGAGCTCTACGCCACCAGGGAGCAAGTAATCCGGGATCAAGAACTCGTCTGCAGGGAGAACGAGAGGTTGCTGAAGAAGTTGGAAGATGTGAACTCGTAAGTGCGAGCTATCACAGTGGCGTCATCCGGCGCAGCTGGTTATTTAATTGATATCCCAGGCATTACTGCAGGGTGTGCTGCCGCTCGCCGATCATTCCTGCGAGGCCTGCTTACTCGGCGGAGCCACTGACCGACCCTACTAACGAGGATGCACCTGGGGCAACTAATGTCTGGACCAATCCCAACGCACAGACCACTCCACCGACTTATTCTCTCGCCAAAGTATGTTCTACCAATGAACAATCCATGTATATTGGAATATCTAAGTTTCTTATTTTTCTGGATTTTTTTTTGCAAGAGTTCTGTTAGAGATGCATTGCACAAATCAGCTGGGAGTATGCCGGAGAAGCTGAAGAAGGAACTGGATAAGAGGCGGATCGTTGGTAGCTATAATAACATAGCGGAAGTGTACAGGGAGAAGAGTAACCATCGCAGACACAACTCCTGGGACAATGGGAACGGGACGAGGATCACTCTCGATAAGAGGATGTCTCCGGTGAATGTAAACCAGTAAGTTTGTTGGGATAGAGATGTTGCCGCTCGATTGAGCAATTGGGAAAATAAATCCGGACGAATATAGGAATGCCGCACTGCGCCGGACTTCGACCGTGCCAGAGGAAAAGAGGCCTTCCCTCACCAATAAGGGGATCGAAGGGAGCCCCGGTGTAATTGGGAATCAATCACTATCCGGAACGCCGGACTCTGTTTTGAGCGGGCCACTGGGCGGATCGATGATTGGAAATCACCATTCATCGGCACCGCACACCCCTTTCACTAGTCCGGAGCCTGATGATATAATGGTCACTCCAACAGAGAAGTCCTCCGAGGAGATGAAAGGCTTTGGGAAAACGGAAGTCGAAAAAGAGGATCAAGCTCGTCGAGCTTTCGGGAGTCCCGTGTCCGTTGACGACGAGGATCGTCTTTAAATATTAAAGATTGCATGACCCTCGCCGAGAATTTACACATTCCCATTGCTCAACCTCGTACTTACCAATAATTTACTTAGTCTCTGCTAATAATATATATTTCAAATACCAAGGACCAATATCTATTACAATAACTTCATAAAAATCCGACAGCAATAATTAGAAGCATAAAGGTAACTGGCACAGGATGCAGCGTAGAACATATTGTATATTTTTGTCTTTTAGTGGAACATATCTACGCGATAAAATATTTTTCAATGTATGTAGTGTGAGTTTGTGACGACTATAACGTAAAGTCAATAAGTGTAATGGAATAGGCGGCCTTTAAAAACCATTGCTACCTCCTGAAGAAGTGTTTTAAAGTGTATAATGAAAATACTCCCCAAAGAAATTGTATTCAATAAAGAATTTAACTATTTTACATCTCGCTGGTTATTATTCCCTGCTATTCAGTGTTCAGCGTAATGATTTTTGCATTGTTCCACATCTGACTCATTAGATAAGTATCGCGCCACGTCAGGTGAGGAGGAATATCGAATTTGCAAAGCCGATAGGTATCTGGCCGGGAATAACATGTGTGCAGAAGAGTCACCAAATGGCCGAAGCAAGGCTTCATGCCTGTAATTGGCAGAAATGTTCGAGAGTGTTCATGCGCGATGCTAGAAGCCGAAAGGGCAGCGCTTCCATTTCATAGATAGCTAACAAGTCTACAGCGGCCATTTGCCTAACGATAGGATCCAATAGGTAGTACACACGGTTCCAAGCCTATCTTCACCATCGATGCCTGCCAATCTAACGAGCTCACATTATCAAACAGCTGAACAAAGAAACAAAGCATTGGGAAATTCCATATGAAAAAAACTATCTAGAAGCTCGATTGTTCGATGTATCAAGTGGGCATTTCCTCCGGTGACGTTTAATTGCAAACTGACGGGGGAATTTAATTTTTGTTGGCGGCGTTTGCGGCGAGAACGCGTTAAAATTTGCGATCCCGCCACGCGCTGCCTTACCGATCGCGTTGCGAAGGAGAAGCGGCGTAATTCAGCAGCAGCACTCGCTGGTGTTGGCCTGATCGAGAGAGAAGGAACGCTGTGTGCCTTCTCCGTAGGAGTAAGAGGAAGAGAGTGAGCGAGCGAGGTCTCGGCGGAGAGTGAAGGTTTTGCGAGAGCGAGCAGCCGGAAAAAGAGAGCGCTAGGGAGATAGTGACGGGCAGAAAGAGGAAGTAGAAGAGAGAGCGGCGGCGGCGGCGGTGGCGGGTAGGTAGGGTATATCGGGTCTCGGATGGAGAGTGGTAGATCGCGACATAGTAGTGCGGTGGTCATAGTCGGAGGAAGGAAGGGTAGAGCGGGTAGAGAAAGAAAGGGTCTTGCGCGAGGTGGAGCGGAGAGCGAGGAAACTGGTCGGGAGAGAAGAGAGCGAGAGAGCGAGTGCGCGACGTACGTGGAGAGCGAGCGGGCGCGTGTGCAAGGTCGGTGCGAGCGTGCGGTGAGAAGTCACACACGGGCTTTATTAAAGTGCAGTCGGCCGGGTTGAAAAAACAATCGACGGACATAATACGGCGCCCCGTGAAGTCCGATGTCTAGTGCTGAGGTGGTGGAGAGCTCCGTTGACCCCCCAGCCAAGAAGCGACGCGTTGCTGCCACCACGGGAGGAGCCGACGACTCGACGACGATCGCAGACATGGCGAAGAATGGATCGACGTCCCGGGCTCCCGCCGAAATCGACGAGGGCCTATACTCCAGGCAGCTCTACGTCCTCGGCCATGACGCCATGCGCCGCATGGCCAATTCCGACGTCCTCATCTCCGGGCTAGGCGGCCTCGGCGTCGAAATTGCCAAGAACGTCATCCTCGGCGGCGTCAAATCCGTCACCCTTCACGATGACGCACTATGCCAGCTCGCCGATCTTGGCTCCCAATTCTACCTCACCGAGGCAGACATAGGTGAGAGCCAGTCGATTCCCTTCCGATCATCCATCCTGACACATACACTCATTGCCAATCCGTCCCGAGAACAACCTATCGCCTCTCCCCGTTATACTCTCCTCGACCACACAATGACCAATCGGCGAACACGTGAGCGCCTACCTATGTACAAGCGTTCTAGCGATTTTTGCCACAAGTTTTTCCCCTCGGGATTTCCATCCTAAACGTTCCCCTGTTTTGTCTCTCTCTCTCTGTCCCGTGGCAATCGCAAGATCGCGCAAGCGGCATATGTGGAGCGCGATGTGACTAATGTTCCTCACACCTTGCGAAATCAGTCGAATTCGAATGGATGCACTTTGCGCCACCCGATAACGATCTGCTCTCGTCAAGTGCGTGCTGGCTTCGACAAAGAATTCAGCCGCAATTCTTCTAACTGGCGTTCCTCTCCTAACGCCGACTTATATGGTCACAGCATTCATTGTATCATGTTACTTGTACAAAAAAATTGGCTGCCTTCCTTTTGTTTTAATGCTTCGTCTCGCAATAAGAACACAATGAATTTCTCTTGTATTTTTCCCGCCTCTGTTTGCCGATGTCGGTGTGCCGACTGATGTCAAGTATTGTTCTGTTTTAATTGCAGGGAAAAATCGTGCTGCAGCTTGCTGTCAACGTTTGTCCGAATTGAACAACTATGTACCGACCCGTCATCATTCCGGGCCTCTCACTGAATCTTATATCAAGAAGTTCAAAGTTGTCGTTCTAACCGAGGCCCCGCAAAATGAGCAATTACGTATCGCCGAGATTACTCACGCAAATGATATAGCTCTAATTATTGCTGATACCAGAGGCCTATTTTCACAAGTATTCTGTGATTTTGGAGAGAAATTTACTGTAGTGGACACTACTGGTGAACCACCAGTCAGTGCCATGATTGCTAGCATTTCTAAGGATGCTGAGGGAGTAGTTACATGTCTGGATGACACTCGTCATGGTATGGAGGATGGTGACTATGTCACATTCGCCGAAGTCCAAGGAATGGAAGAGTTGAATGGCTGCGAGCCAATAAAAATAAAAGTTCTAGGTCCTTATACCTTTAGCATTGGAGACACAACTAAATATTCTGAATATCTAAGAGGCGGCATTGTCACTCAGGTAAAAATGCCAAAATCCTTGCATTTTGTTCCTTTAAAAGATGCTCTGAAGAAGCCTGAGTTCCTGATCACGGATTTTGGAAAGTTTGAATATCCAGAGCAGATGCATTTAGCTTTCATAGCATTACATCGCTATTCTGAGTCAAAGGGAAGGCTTCCCAGACCATGGAACCAAGAGGATGCTACAGAATTCCTAGAAATGGTTAAGACAGTCAAAGAGTCAGAAGGTTTTGAAACAGAAATCAACACCGAACTGTTGGATACATTCGCTAAAGTATCGTCGGGAAGTTTGAATCCTATGAATGCGACCATTGGTGGTATAGTCGCTCAGGAAGTAATGAAGGCCTGCTCTGGGAAATTCCATCCGATATATCAATGGCTCTACTTCGACGCGATCGAATGTCTGCCAACCGATCGATCGGGACTCACTGAAGAAGATTGCGCACCAATTGGTTCTCGTTACGATTCGCAGACCGCAGTTTTCGGTCGGAAATTCCAATCTACAATTGGTGGCCTGAAATACTTTGTTGTTGGGGCAGGAGCCATTGGTTGTGAATTGCTCAAAAACTTTGCCATGCTTGGTGTAGGCGCTGAAAACGGTTGTGTGACTGTCACAGACATGGATCTGATAGAGAAGTCGAATTTGAATAGACAATTCCTCTTCAGACCATCTGACGTTCAAACACCCAAGTCTTCCACGGCTGCACGAGTTATCAAAGGGATGAATCCCAATATGAAAGTCATTGCTCATGAGAACCGAGTATGCCCAGAGACAGAGAAAATTTACGACGACGATTTCTTCGAGGTGCTCGATGGAGTAGCAAATGCTTTGGATAACGTTAATGCTCGCATTTATATGGATCGTCGCTGTGTTTACTATCGGAAGCCTCTGTTAGAGTCTGGTACCCTTGGTACCAAAGGAAATACTCAAGTAGTTGTTCCATTCCTGACTGAATCATACAGCTCATCTCAAGACCCACCAGAGAAAAGTATACCAATTTGTACTCTGAAGAACTTCCCCAATGCCATCGAACACACTTTACAATGGGCTAGGGATAATTTTGAGGGCTTGTTCCGACAAGCTGCCGAAAATGCTGCTCAGTATATCACTGATCCACAATTCGTAGAGAGAACACTAAAATTGCCCGGTGTCCAGCCATTGGAGGTACTGGAATCAGTCAAAATGGCTCTAGTGGACGAACGACCGAAAACGTTTGAGGATTGTATTGCCTGGGCACGCTGTCACTGGCAGGAACAGTACAGCAATCAAATTAGACAACTTCTATTTAACTTCCCACCAGAACAAGTAACATCCAGCGGGCAACCCTTCTGGTCAGGACCAAAGAGGTGTCCAGATCCACTCGATTTTGATGTCAACGACCCATTGCATTTAGACTACATTGTAGCTGCAGCTAATCTAAAGGCAAAAGTTTACGGTATTCCAATCAATCGTGATCGGGAGGAAATCGCAAGGGTCGCCAGCAACGTTGCAGTCCCCGAATTCACGCCTAAGTCTGGGGTCAAGATTGCGGAAACCGATTCGCAAGTCCAAGTATCAAATGGCAGTGGAAATGTAGATCACGAACGGCTAAGCCAGTTGCAGGAAGAATTAGCAAAGATTGAGAATCTAAGTAGCTTAGCAATAATCCCTCAAGAATTCGAAAAAGACGACGACTCTAACTTCCACATAGATTTCATTGTTGCCGCGTCGAACCTGCGTGCTACTAATTATAAAATTCCGCCGGCGGATAGGCATAAGAGTAAATTGATTGCCGGTAAAATTATACCAGCAATTGCTACTACCACATCTGTGGTAGCCGGCTTAGTCTGCCTCGAATTAATAAAGCTAACCCGTGGCGAGAGGAACTTGGCGGTATACAAGAACGGTTTCGTCAATCTTGCTCTGCCGTTCTTCGGTTTCTCTGAACCGATCGCAGCACCGAAGCTCAAGTACTACGACACAGAATGGACACTCTGGGATAGATTCGAGGTCAAAGGGGAGCTGACACTCAAAGAATTCCTGGACTACTTCAAGGATAATCACAATCTCGAAGTGACCATGCTATCTCAAGGTGTTTGTATGCTCTACTCATTTTTCATGGCAAAACCGAAGCGTCAGGAACGTATGGGTCTACTGATGTCGGAAGTAGTGAAGAAGGTATCGAAGAAGAAGCTTGAGTCCCATGTACGTGCCTTGGTCTTCGAACTTTGCTGCAATGACAACGATGGGAATGACGTCGAGGTTCCCTACGTGCGGTACACCCTGCCGTGAACTACATGAGATTGCGCCGGATAATGAGAGATGTCTACTTAACTGACTTAGCCGTAGTGATTTCTACAAATTTCTATTTTACAATACAATACGGGAGAATATAATCTTTGTCTATGTAAGGCTCTCAAAGTGTAAGGGGCGCTGATTTGTTTCTATTGCTAGTGCTTGGTAGCATTGGTAGCGAGCAAACCATTTCTTGGATCCATTCTTGAGTACTATTTATCTGCCGTCTATTCCTTTTCGCCACGCAATTCTACCGTATTTCTCTCAAGCAATTTCTACAATTCTGCTAATTTCCCTCCCGATCCGTTTGTCTCGTCCTAAATCCATCGTGAGCTTCTTCTGTTTCGGTTTCGCGAGTGCCGTTCGATATGCAAGAATACAGCTGAGATCAATTTCACCCGTTTTCAAACGAATTTCCACAAGGGAGAAAATTGCGTCGCGCTCTTTGTAAGAAAAACATTACCCTCGAAACAATTCAAATCCATATTGGATAATACGTGAAGGGAATTGTCCGTGGTAAGAATTTTCTTCGAGCTCACTTCGCCACTTTATGTATAGAGTCTAATGTAAATTACTAGATAATAACTCGATGATCTTTTAGAGAAATATCGCTAGCACATTTAATAAATAGGCCATAGATAGATGTGAGAAACCGACGTCGAATAACGAACTCAATGTAACCTGCTTCTGTTCATCGTTGTCCCATTTACAGTTACTTTAAGGCCAGGTGTATGTGAGCACCCCAGACTTCTTTCTGTTCTCATTACAATAATATTGCTACCAGAATCGATATGCTGAGAATCGCATAATGCAAATGTTGGATCGTCGTCACTTTTTCTTTATCCGCGCAAGCTGTATTTTCTTTTGTTTCGAGTATCGAATAAACTATATTGGCTAAGGCTGTTGGTCGTTGCGTGAAGTACTGCATTTAAATTTATAAGAACACGCCTTGAAAAAAGCTTGGAAAAAAATTGCACTTTTTAGATCGAGGAAGACAGACTAAAAGGGAAGATATTTTGTTAATTTTAGGATAATGATGCGGATATTTATTGTATTATTTTATCGATAGATAATAAATAGCTGTGTTTGGATTTCAAGAGACATGAGAAATATAGTAACAGAAATAAAACTGGGAATCGTGTTACTCGTTATTCGCAAAACCCCGCCCTTTTCCATCCATAGCCCAACGGTCAAATTTTCGAACTATGTACATTCAACTCTTGGAATGTTTCGCGGAAACGACAATGATTCCACATGGATCGCCATCAAAGATCCAACAAATCGAGCAAGTTCATGCATGTTCATGCAACTGGTGAATAAGTATCAACGGCAAGTAAAAAGTTTATAGGACTCACACGATGATCCATGACGCAGAAGATGGACGCCGAAGAGCCGGGTACTGATATTCCTTTTAATCCCCAACGACCACCGTTTCTCCACTTCTCACAAACACAAATTCTCACTGCTTTCACCATTAATTACACTTTTGGGCACAATACACTATAAATCACGCACTCGAACCCGAAGAACTCACTGGTTAAGGAACAAAAGACGCCGGTTTCGACAGGTTTAAACTTGCGAACTGGCGCGTACAAGTACAACTTGAAATTGCGCCGTTTTCAGCGCCTCCACTATGCGAACTTCAGGGTACTTCAGGGTACGCCGATATAGGTTGAAAACGGCGGGAAAATGTCACAACGAAGCATCACGTAAGTATCCTGAAAATAGTGCGCAATTAATGAAATTCGACTTAATAATAATCTATCGATGAGATCGAACTAGTCAAAATATTCTAAAAATCGTTCTTGGTGATTGGTGCGACGCAGATCGTTCTTCACGAAAACTACGCCGAAGGACACATCCAGGAGCAATGGTACCAGGTATGTTTTCCAAATGGAATGTTGTCGTACTTAAAGAAAATGCTGTCTAAGCAATAAATCTGGCAAGAATGATACGTTCACTGGGAACAATTTGTACGAGAGTTCTACCACTTTATTATTCTACCATTAATACTACTTGCTCGCACCGTTCGGGGTTAGTGCAAGCTAGGATAGTAAAAGCTTTTTCTAACCGGCTTTCTATTGATAATAGCACTCAGGATAAGGAAAGCGAGGACAGTTCGAGTGCTGGAAAACGAAAGCGAGATGAGAGTTCGAAAAGTACTGATATCACAAGGTAAGTTCTGAGTAACCTGTATGACATTACCCTGACCCTGAGCAAGTGGTATATTCAATCAAGTGTCTCTACGTATTTAACAGCCCACCACCAAAAAGATCCACCAGTCTTGATGGAAGTAAGAAGACTCCATCACCACTGCAAAAGTCAACTAGTAAAGGTATGGTTTAAAGAATAAAGAGGTGCATGGGTAAACTCATTATCTGAACAAATATGATGTGTCTTATTAAAGGTCCTACACCAAAAAGTAAAGGAAAGAAATCTCCTGCTGTAAAGAAAGAATCTGAGAAGAAACCTAGTAAAAGTCCATTTGCTGCTAGTAAAAAGGAAAAAGTGGATAATATTAAGACAGAGAAGAATGATTCAGTTACTGAGATAAATGAGACTGATTCCCCAGAAGCTAATACTTCTAAGATTGAAAAAGTAAAAGACATTGATCCTGTCAAGGAAAAATCTAAGAAGGAAGTCAAGAAAAGAAAAAGAATAGTTGCACCAGTTGATGATTCCAGTGATGATGATGGTCATTTGCCGGTATGTTTATTAATATAGGTAATATATGAATGTAGCTAATGTTAATATAATATTCTAGCTTGCAGGCAGCCCTGAAACATCTAAAACACCCAAGCAAGAGATTTCTCTAATTAAAGAGGAGGAAACATCAGTCATTGAGGAGCAGGATGTGATGGAGATTGAAGAGAGTATACAAATCAAGTCAGAGTCACCAAAGTCTAAAGTGAAAGAAGAGAAAAAGTCTCCAAAAAAGAAAGTTCATAACTTCTTTGGTAAGTCACCTTTAATTTTAATATTATTCATTATTATCTTAAATGGTTGGATTTCATACAGCACCTAGACAAAAAGAAGATACAAAAGCAAATGATACGGATAAGAAGAAGCCTGCTAGCCATGATTATAATCCAGCAAAACCTAAGTACCATCCCATAAATGATGCTTTCTGGAAAGAAGGAGAAAAGTAAGTTTTTCTTGAGAAACTGGCAAAAAATACATACTAACCTGTTCTATTAACAATTCACAGAGTACCATACATTGCCTTAACACGGACACTAGAATTGATAGAAGACACAAGTGCAAGATTGAAAATTATAGAAATTTTGTCCAATTACTTCCGATCTGTGATAGCTTTGAGTCCTGACAATCTCTTGCCAAGTATATATTTGTGCCTTAATCAACTAGCACCAGCATACGAAGGTATTTTTTGACTTTTAATAATTGATTCTTTCTTTATTGTCTACTTTAATGCTCAAATAATCACTTTATTAACAATTTGGGAAAGTTCGAAAACCTCGAAAAAAATGAATTTTGAGCTAGGGCTCTGGAATTTTTTCTACTTCTTCCTCGATATAAAAAAACAGTTTCTACCAAGTTTCAGCCCCGGAAAAGGTCGGGAAGTATGAAAAACATAGGGAAAACCGTTGAAATCAAATATTCAAGATCGGTTTTCCACGTGTTTTAGGTGGAATTCCGGCATTTCCCCCACAACATTTATGTTTTTTATCCGTTTTGAGACATGGCCAATCGAAAAATCAAGCGTTCGTTCCGGTCCCGAGACCTTCGAAAAATCGAAAATTTTTGAAGGGGTATGCCTTAAAAAATTTGCGAAAAAATGAATTTTGAGCTAGGGCTCTGGAATTTTTTCTACTTCTTCCTCGATGTAAAAAAACACTTTCTACCAAGTTTCAGCCCAGGGAAAGGTCGAGAAGATAAAAAAACATGAGGAAAACCGTTGAAATCAAATATTCAAGATCGGTTTTCCATGTGTTTTAGGTAGTATTCCGGCATTTACCCCACAACATTTATGTTTTTTTTCCGTTTTGAGACACGAGGAATCGAAAAATCGAGCGTTCGTTCCAGTCCCGAGACCTTCGAAAAATCGAAAATTTTTGAAGGGGTATGCCTTAAAAAATTTGCGAAAAAATGAATTTTGAGCTAGGGCTCTGGAATTTTTTCTACTTCTTCCTCGATGTAAAAAAACACTTTCTACCAAGTTTCAGCCCCGGGAAAGATCGGGAAGATAAAAAAACATGGGGAAAACCATCGAAATCAAATATTCCAGATCGGTTTTCCACGTGTTTTAGGTAGAATTCCGGCATTTCGCCCACAACATTTATGTTTTTTTTCCGTTTTGAGACACGAGGAATCGAAAAATCAAGCTTTCGTTCCAGTCCCAGAACCTTCGAAAAATCGAAAATTTTTGAAGGGGTATGCCTTAAAAAATTTGCGAAAAAATGAATTTTGAGCTAGGGGCCTGGAATTTTTTCTACTTCTTCCTCGATGTAAAAAAACACTTTCTACCAAGTTTCAGCCCCGGGAAAGATCGGGAAGATAAAAAAACATGAGGAAAACCGTTGAAATCAAATATTCAAGATCGGTTTTCCATGTGTTTTAGGTAGAATTCCGGCATTTCCCCCACAACATTTATGTTTTTTTTCCGTTTTGAGACACGAGGAATCGAAAAATCGAGCGTTCGTTCCAGTCCCGAGACCTTCGAAAAATCGAAAATTTTTGAAGGGGTATGCCTTAAAAAATTTGCGAAAAAATGAATTTTGAGCTAGGGCTCTGGAATTTTTTCTACTTCTTCCTCGATGTAAAAAAACACTTTCTACCAAGTTTCAGTCCCGGGAAAGATCGGGAAGATAAAAAAATATGGGGAAAACCATCCAAAACAGAAAAAATTAATTATTTAGAAAGCTGTTTCCGACTATTTTCGGTACAATTCCGGCATTTCAGCTACTGATTCCTTGTTTTCTATCTGTTTTGATGCTTAAACAATTGATTTATGAACCCTTTGGGAAAGTTGAAAAAATGTTGAAAAATCTCCCTACCAGGAAACATATGATGCATTATTTTCACAGGTATTGAACTTGGTGTTGCTGATACGAATCTTATGAAGGCTATAGCACAATGTACTGGTAGAACATTGGCACAAATAAAAGCAGATGTCCAAGAAGTTGGAGATTTAGGTATAGTGGCTGAAGGGAGTCGATCTAATCAGAGGACAATGTTCCAACCTGCACCACTCACAGTTCCCACTGTTTTTGCCAAACTAAAAGAAATAGCACAAATGACAGGATCGGCGGTATGATTATTTCTCTCCTAAACGCATCAAGCTTGCAAACCTCATCTAATTTCTGTAATTCCAAAACAGTCTGTCTTGAAGAAATTGGATAAAATTCAATCACTATTCGTAGCATGCCGATTCACAGAAGCAAGGTATCTGATTCGTTCACTTGCGGGTAAACTGCGAATTGGTCTGGCTGAACAATCTGTTTTACAAGTAAATAATTTATCTCCAGCATTGTGCACGCAGTTCTATTGACCCCGTGTTTTTAATATTATAATTATTGGCAGGCATTGGCATTAGCATGTACAATGACCCCACCAGAACAAGACAGACCATTAGAAATTCTTGATGTTAGTAAAAGTATGTCTAGTGATACATTCAAACAAAAGTATGACGAAACTGCACTTATCCTCAAAACTACATACTGGTAAGCTTCATAGATTTTCTTTAAAACTGTATCTGGCACTTACTACTAAGAGTTTAATTTACAGCGAATGTCCAAATTATAACATGATTGTACCTGCTATCTTAAAAGATGGGGTTCATGCTTTACCAAAGACATGTAAGATTACACCAGGTGTTCCACTGAAGCCTATGTTAGCCCATCCTACAAAAGGTGTCCAAGAAGTATTGACGCGCTTTGAAGGATTGAAATTTACATGCGAGTGGAAGTATGATGGAGAAAGGGCACAGGTACATTTTTTAAGATTACAGATCAAATAAACTTATTGCAATTTGACTGATGTTTATATACCCTCAAGATACATGTTGCGGATGATGGACAAGTTAGTATCTACAGCCGAAACCAGGAAAATAATACATCCAAATACCCCGATATTATAAATCGATTTAATAACACACGAGGAGAGAGTGTGAAGAGTTGTATTTTGGACTGTGAAGCAGTGGCATGGGATAATGAAAAGAAACAGATATTACCATTCCAAATTCTAAGTACCAGGAAACGTAAAGTATGAAAAACAAATTACAGGTACTGATAAATTGAATTTACGAACATAGATAACACTAAACTCATTCTTTAGGATGCAAACGAAGCGGATATTAAAGTACAAGTATGTGTATTTATGTTTGATCTATTATACTTTAATGGGGAAGCATTAGTAAAAGAGCCATTCTCGAAACGTCGGGAAATGTTGAAAAATAATTTCAAAGAAATACACGGTGAATGGAAATTCGCCACAAGTTTAGATACTTCTACGATGGAAGAAGTTCAAGACTTTTTGGAGGAATCAGTGAAAGGTATGAATATTCTTACATTAACTGCCAACATATCTTCTTTGTTTATCGTAATATATTCTTCTAGGTAACTGTGAGGGTCTGATGGTAAAAACCTTGGACGCCGATGCCACATACGAAATAGCAAAACGATCTCGGAATTGGTTGAAGCTGAAAAAAGATTATTTGGATGGTGTGGGAGACACGTTAGATGTAATCGTGATGGGTGGTTACATAGGCAGAGGGAAAAGAACGGGAACATATGGAGGATTTCTATTAGCTTGTTATGACCAAGAAAATGAAGAATACCAATCTATTTGCAAGGTACTACATCAATTGTAGACAAAACTTTGCTACACAACACTCTCTGTGCATCAATAATATTTTCCTCCCTTAGATTGGAACTGGCTTTAGTGAAGAAGATCTTCAGAAACATACTGAATTCTTTAAAGAACATATAACACCTCAATGCAAATCATATTATCGATGTGACTCATCTCTTGAACCTGATCACTGGTTTGAACCTGTTCAAGTTTGGGAAATTAAATGTGCCGATCTATCTCTTTCACCTGTACACAAAGCAGCTACTGGAATAGTAAGCCCAAAATACTTATATTTAAAACTTGCAACTAATCAACACATTTTAGAATTCTTCAAAATCTTTGTTACTTTATTCAGGTTGACCCTGAAAAAGGTATTTCTCTACGATTCCCACGCTTTATTCGAGTTCGAGAGGATAAAACATGTGAAGAAGCCACAACAGCGCAACAAGTGGCTGATATGTATAATAGCCAGGAGCAAATCAAAAATCAAACAGCTGACAATAAGAATGCTGAAGAGGACTTCTATTAATCATAGAGTCCTTTGTTTAAAGTAACGATATTCAAGAATATTAATTTTGCCATTGTGTTTTACTTTGAAAAGGCAAATAATACAATCATCACACAATTTTCTCACTTAATACATAATTTAAAAATTATTTGTATGTAACGGTGCCATTCTGCATCAATTACAAGTTGTATATGCTATTCTGTTTGTACTATTTTATGTAATTGATTCCATTGTTTATAAATAATTGTAATATATTCAATACAAAATATTTTCTACGAAGACTACCTATTCCTGTGTTTGAAATACCCCGACCTAAAAGATCTCACCTCTGTTGGAAGTTATTGGGAGTAGTTGAGAGCGAGGGAAAGTAAAGCTGGATGTGGGGAGTGGGGAATGTTGTGTTATGGTGTTCCTAACCCTCTAACGAAAGAAGCAATAGTGCCAAATGAGCTGACACAATGCCGGAAATCTTTGATCAGAAATTATTTTATAATACGGTCTTGTCCCAAACATTCTCCTACGATGGGAACTATTTATTAGCCGGAAATATTTATGGAAATGTTTCTGTGTACGAGTAAGTAAATATTTCATTCCTAGCGAGCTAATATCTTTATGGTATCCTATACATTTTCCATAATTCGACGGTGATATATTGTTTATAGTCTATCAAAAGCTTTGGGGCCACATAAAGTAGAAGAAAATGAATTACAAGGGCCGAATTACCATTTCGTGGCGCATTCCGATCAACATGTACAGAGCATGGTATCCACAGACAACTTCTTGGTGACAGGAACATCAGGGGAAATCTCAGGATGGGACTGGAAAATAATAACATCTAATAAGGCTCAGAAAAGTAAGGTGGCATGGACAGTACAAATACCAGCTAACAAGTGAGTTGATCTTTGTATCATCAAAATATATAATTACACTGAAATAATGACTGCGTACTTTTTCCAGAGACAGCTATGAAAAACCAGATGTAAATTGCATGGTCTACTCCAAGTCAAACCGTTTATTGTATGTTGGTTGTGGTGACAATAAAATATATGTTGTTAGTCTGGAGGATGGAAGAATACTCAGGAATCTGCAGGGACATACTGATTATATTCATGACATGTCAATAATGTGTGTATTATTTTTGCATATAATTCATTGGGAGCCTTAAATTTATTGTAGGGAATTTTTCAGGGGCAATCAGCTTGCATCTTGCAGTGAAGATGGAACAGTAAGGCTGTGGGACTTAAGAAAGAAAGAAAATACAAATATTCTAACACCTCATCTAGTGGACAAAGTTGCTAGGCCAAGACTGGGCAAGTGGATAGGAGCAATTGATTTCACAGAGGATTGGCTGGTCAGTATTACAGGGATTTGATAATTTAAATTAACTATTGTTTAAAAAAACAATTATTCTTATAGTTGTGCGGTGGTGGGCCAAGTTTATCACTTTGGCATATGAGGACTATGGAGGCAGCTACTGTATTTGAATTACCTGATGAAGGGATTCACGTTGGGGAAATTTACGAAGAACGTGTTATCGCTGGCGGTGCAGCTCCGCATGTGTATCACCTGACATACCAAGGTGAAACACTGGCAAAAGTTCCGACCTCGAGCAACACAGCCTACAGTATTGTTTACCAAGAAACGCCTCAGAAAGTCCTGAGTATAGCCGGGTCATCGAACTACCTAGATGTTTGCACGAACTTTAACTACAGGGAGATTGTACTAAAGTTTGCCTAGATTTATTCCAATTCCTTCACGACATCATTCATTGTCAGATTCACCAACAGAAGAGAACGATTCCGTCAACATTTTTATAATAAATATATTACTACAATATGTGTTTTGCATATGACATAAACCTATGTACAACTATATACAGATTATCCTATTAATCACTTTTCCTAAGAGTCCACACCACATACATGTAAGAAATATCCCATAGGATATAATATTATTCAAGGAGGATCACTGAAATTAGAGAAATCCATGGCCAGCAATAACTGCGGGTATAAAACCCTCTCGGCCATCCCTCGATCGAACCCAAAACCAATCGCTGACGTGGTCGCTGAGTAGAGCGACCACGTCACCCTTCGCCACGCTCAATGCATTTCCGCCACGACCCTCGTAATCCGCGCGGATCACGAGGAGTGTATGACGCGAGCCCTTTGACCTCGCATTAGCCGCGGCGCGGAGGTACAATCGATCAACACTCCGTTCTCCGCAAGCAGACACTGCATCCCTCGATCCCCTCCTTACCCTCGCACTTCTTCCGCGTGCCCCACATTCTGATCGTGTATCGCGCAGCTTCTCCGTGTCTGTCATATTGCCTGGAAAATAAACAAAATTATAGTCATTAACAGGTTTCTCTCCAGTCGTTCCAGGAAGCAGGAGAATTTAATAGTTCTTCACCCAGTGGACGTGGAAACACATCAGTAGAGTCTTCCCAGCATGGGCCACGTGTAGGTTGCGGCAGAATTCCCAATGGCAAACAAGCAGCATATCCCACGTATCCTTCCTGACCATGAGGAGTTTGGACGTAGAGCCAGCTCTGATTTTTAAAGACTGCGTTGACGACAGTTCCAAGTGGGAGGGCCATTTCATCTTGTGTGCCACCCTGAGTTTGATAGAGGACCGATGGAAAGGATAAAACTACTGGAATGTTCGCGGGCCTTTCTATCGAAGCCTGAAACCATTACTCTTTCTGGATTAGTTAATGCTTAACTCGAGTATGTACGGCGATCGATAGCTTGGGCATCACAATCAGTTATACCTTGGAGAGGAATGCATCAAGATCAGCTATCTCGTAACCGAATCTACTGGGTGGTCTAGGTTTATGCGAGCGCTTGGTTCTCCTATGCCTGTGCTTTTCGCGTCCGCTGGGTGTCGAGGTCGACTCACGAGAAACGAGCGACGGCTCGGACACTGCCCTCTTCACCTTTTCTTTCTCCTTCGTGTCTTTTACGCCGGCACACTCCTTTTCCGGTTGCTTCTCGAGAGGACTGTCGACGGACCTCTCGTTAGGAAGCACTTCCTTGCCGATTGACTACGGAATGAAAGCGGATATCATCACACTCGACTCTTCACTTCTTTTCTAACAACTGGATGTACTTCCTGGCAAACATACCTTCTCAATTCTCTCGATCTTCTCGATTCTCGGCAGGATCTTCTTCTCACGTTTCTCACCATCGATGTTTTCCTTGCCGGCATCTTTTTCCTTGACACTTTTAGCACTCTTGACGCTCCTTTTCGAGGACCTCTCCTTAATATCTCGCGACAGGCTTTCCCGTTCGTTATTGGTACCTTCAACAAATACAATCTTTATTATCCCAACATTTGATTAAGAGCAACAAATCAATTAAAATAAATAGAAACCTGTGCTTCCATTGGTGGTGGAATGAGTGGGGTTGGCAGAGGGTTGTTGTTGGCCACGAAGTACCCAGGTGAGAGAGATCTTGGGGCGCAAGAGGGTGCTAGGCCGTTGCCCCATGCTCCTCTTGGGACATGGGCCCGGGGTTGTTGGGGGCGTCGAGGTGCTCACTGGTGTCGGGGATCTCGGCGGTGACGGCGACCTCGACGTCGGGGTCACCACCCGCAGTGGACAGTCCGCCACCAAGTCCACCGTCTGCACCGAACAGCCATACTCCTGAAACAAATACCCTCCTTTAGTAAAACACAGGGGAAAAAAATTTATTAAAACTTCTGTCAATGGATATGAAAAGAGGATTATTAATTCGCTTTATGGGTGTTCAATTAAGTCGGAAGCTCTGTCGCAGAAATGAATTACTCTCGCGCAACGCGACCGCCAGTGCTTTACCACAGCGTGGAAATTTACGAGCACCACTAAGCATAAATAACCGGGTTGATATTTACCGCGGGGGGAATCTCGCCTGGCTCGTAAAACTTCCTCTCACCTATTCCTGCGTCCCTCCCGTCCCTCCCTCTTACTTGGACACCCGCGACCGCCTGCCTCCCCGGATTCCTTTCATCGACAACTCATGAGGCTCGATTATCGGCCGGATAAACTGCTCCACTATTTTCCTGCTCGCGCTCTTACTTACTTTAATGACGTAATGAGTCAGCGGGACAAGTGTACTCGTACCTGGGAGATCAAGTTACTGCAGGGTGGTCGACGACCACGCGAAATTTACGTTTCTACTTAATTAATGTAAAATTAGTGTAGTAAATAAGGTGAGTGGGAGATCGTTTGAAGTGAGACGAAGGTGGGTGTTCCTGCGAGGATAAGAAGACGAAGAAGAGAGCGAAAGAGGAAGGAAAGGTGGAAGTGAGTGAAAGGTTGAGGTGAAGGTACGAAGAGAGGTGAGATTGCTTGAGGGTGACAAGTTAAAAACGGGTGGAAAGAGTTGGCGGCGCGAGCGAGCAAGCGAGCAAGCCAAGCCAAGCCTCCCGGATCATGCTAATGAAATTCTCAAGATATCTATCTCGCGCGCCACTGTGCACCGGGCATTAGTTTAGCCTTCTCGCCTTGCGGCCACTTCCGATCTTATCTTCGGGACTCGCCTCGGCTTCGGACACGCGCCTATCAATTTCCCTCGAAGGCGAAACACCAGGGTCAAGGGTGCCACGGATTCGCCACTCGTGCCGTTCTTAATAACGAGTTCTCTTTCCAATTTCGTCATTCCACCCTCCAACTGCTCTTCGCGCGGAAGAGGAAGTCGATGGTACTCACAGACAGGCGAACCAATTCAAAATTAATGACAGTCGATTCGATTATCTCGTTTTCCCTCGGGAAAGATGGAAAGAGGCGAGGGTTTTCCATGGTCGGTTGGCTCGGCGCTTGATGAGCCCGGAATCAATTAACGCTGGCATCGGGGAAATGTCATTAAGGGGCGTAAAAAAGGAATTGGCCAGTCATGGGGGGAGGGGACGGGTATGAAGACGTTGCCACTGACTTATGAACTTCCCTGGCAACGGGGAACCTTTGATGCCGCCGAAGGATTCTCCTCCTTAAGGGACCGGGCTCGAGCATTCAAAGGTCATTAACGGATTTTTAATTACCAAGCCAGAGCTCTGGCAAGCTGGCTATGGGCGTTGCGATGGTACTCACGTAGCAACCCTATATTTTCGTACCTCGGCTGGCTCTCGCACCACTCCCTCCCCTCCCCTTCCCGCTGTCTTACAGTAAATAGGGAGGAGTTTTTGTCTTCGTCAACTAATTTACGGTGGAGAAAGATCAGGCAACCTTGCCTTCCTTCCCTTATCCCTTCGATCATTAACCCAGTGTGCTCGCGAAATGTGGAATGTCGAATTTAGTTGGGTGTTTATTCTCACGAGCTCCTACCCTAAAATGATCGACGGGGTCAGAGTGCAGCTTTAACACAAAAGATCAAGAAAAAGGAGGTAAAGAATGCTGCCGAATGCGGTGTAAGTCACGCACGCCCTCCTTCTGCAAATTCTACCTTGGCACGAAAGAAATTGGCCGGATGCAAGATATAATGAAGAAAGACAGAGAGAAGGAGAGTACTGAATTCGGGAAGTTTTACGTAATTATTGGGAATTAAGTGAGAGCGTGAGACTGAAAAGAGCCGCGAGTCAACAGGTGATTGATTTAAAGGTCAGCCGAGGATAAAATTCCTTGTCTTGCCTCGGCGAATTGTTTAAGCCACAATGATCCCTCTGGCAAAAGTGGCAAGTGGCCATCGGGAGAGTGGCGCGTTGCACGAGTGGGTTGAAAAATTGATTTCGACAAGTGCAACTCTGAACGATCAATGTTGCGGTTCTGCTTGGAGGAGAAACCTCGGCCGAGAGAGAGAAAGAGAGAAAGAGAGAGTTCTGCACAAGGCAAAGGAATCCGAGGTTGGCTTTCGTTGCCGAGCAGCAGCAACCCCCTCATTTCTTCTCTGTTGGAGGATGGCGAGTGTGTCTGTTGCAAAGAAATCGAGTGGAACGAGGAGGGAAAAAAAGGAGGCGGTGGTGCTGGGCCGCGCGGCGAGACAATGAGGAGGAAACCACGAGCGATCGCTGGCGTGTTTGCCGGCTCGATCGGATGCACACGCACTCGCCAAAGGGGAAGAGGATTTCTTCGAAGGAGTCCTTATGGAAAGAGGATCGAGTTGACTCGAAAGAAGCTCGAGTACGATAACGGTATCACCGATAAGCCGCCACCTTGTATTTTCTGGCTAATGGCTGGATGGAAAGGAGCCGCGCACAACCTCGTAAAGAACAATTACCATGTCTAGTTGACGCGAGTGATATATCTGTCGCCGAGTACCGATATACCTGTTATTATAGCGCACGGTTTCCTTCTCAGAGCCTCCTGCAACACTACACAATGTATACACACTGATCCTATCTGGTTAGCTCGTTAACTAAGTGCTAGTACATGCTCCAACATAACTAAACCAACCGAGGAAAAGCTTGATTCCCCCGTGGACCAGTTCCACCTGTACGACACTCTGTTACTTCCATCTGAACATTGTTCGCCACCGACTAATTGCCTTATCCGAGTAATATAAATGTAAGGAGGAATTAGCCGGGGCTAAAAAGTTATTGAGATGCATTTAGATTGGCGGAGTTCTTATTGAATATGGGGGAATAGCCAAGTGTGGCACGTGTGTCTATTGCTTTTTGCAGGAATCCCAGTTAATGAGTGAACATGAAGTGGAATGGGAGTTGGGATATCAAAAGGACATTGACGGAGGAAAGATCGAAGGAGTTACGAGTGCGTCTCCTCGAGTAATTCAAAGCGGAGCTAGAAATGTTGTTTTGTCCTCGTAAGTCCGGCAAGAAAAAGCGTTCATTGGCAGTTCCTCGCCTGTAAAATAGATGGGAGAGGAGGAGGAGCGGGCAAGGATGGCCGCAAAGGTCTTTCAAGCGGGATTATTATCAGCCATTTACACGTTTATGCTCTTTCGCATCTACGCAGATGGCGGTGGTGCACCTCGCTAACGGTAAACCGTCTGATTTTCCGGTGCAATAAAGTCCCTTGGCTAAATGGCTCGCGCTCTAGCAATTAACGCACGCAGGTTCAGTCACCCGGCTTTGATTTAACATCATCGAATCTCCCTCTCTAATGTCAGTGGGATTCGTCGATACCTGCTACACACCACTGTGTTTATCATCCCTCTTTTTATTGGGCGATCGTTATTCAGGAATAATTACGCCCTCGATATGCTTCATAAACGATCCTTCGACCCTCGTCGTGTATAAACCACTCGGTTCAATGTTCTGGAACTGCATAAATATTCGCGATAATGTTGACCGATTCGAAAGAAATATTCGAGGACATGGAATTTCTGTGAGTTTAATTCCCGCGTAAAATAAAGCCTGAAAGGATTACGATCGGACATGGAATAGTAGGAGAAGATTGCAGATGGGAATAAGTGGGAAGAAGCTTTGTTTCGTCGGGGAGAAGTAAGTCTTGTTCTCCAAGAAATCGGTCTCTCTTCCCTTTGTAACTTCAGGAAGACGAGGGCGAGCAAAGCAAAGGCAGTGGTGCGAGAAAATTGCGCCGAGAAACATAAAGACGTATTCTTCTCTCGGAGAGTTTACATGTACTAGCATCTCTTCGGTTTACGATGGCGTGCAGCACTTTTTCTTTCTCTTTTTGCAGTGCTTGGAAGCTGTAGCGGCAGACAGTCTGACTGGCTATCCTGTAATCTGGCAGGAGTCACATTCCAAGGAAGGACGAGCGATCGCACGCTTGTTGCCGCAGGGGTCCTCGCCAAGGATGCCAGGGCAAAAAGTCACCGTCACTCAGCTGAGCTCTCATTTGGCACTCGGTAAAAACTGGAACACCACTCGAGTGGGTGATCCTTTTAAATGCGAGTACACGAAAGATCCGAGGATTTCGCAGGATGACTGGGATAAATCTAGGGAACATTCACGCCGTTCTAAGTCGACTAATGCGATCATCATTAACCAGTCGAATTGCAATCAAGCATAACTTTGCATACCAAAAGAGTCGAAGACCTCGCACTCGAGCAAATCGTATTTCTGTCTCTCGATGAACCAACTATCTTAAGAGAGAGGAAAATACTATGACTGGAACCTCGTGAATAATCCACTCCATTGGAAGAAATATAATTTCTCAAACGTGCCCTTAGAATTCACCATCAACTGGACTATCCATAAACTCAATTGCACCGGTTCTTCAAAGAGCGCATTATTCTGGTCTGTATCCCATAATGTTTCATCATCTTACGACCGGCTGATAAGTATACGCGGTCCGACTAGTAAAGCGATCTTAAATTATACATGAAAGCTCTGGCTCGAGGGGCACACACAGCTCCGATTACTAAACAGTAATTAAATGGAGAGAGGGAAGGCTTTGCTTTGCTAATTCGAATCCGCGTGATTCCTCGAATGCTAATTGCGTCCTTGCCTGCTTCATTAAGAAACAAGGATAATTCCTGGGTCGGAGGGAAAAGAGAGTGAAGGGGGTCGCGGATCGAGAAAGTTCACGAATGCTATTCCATTTGAAGGGCGAGAGAGCAGAGCAGCCACTTAATTAAAGAGAGAGTCGAACGGAATTGGCTGGCTGTTGTGAGTTCCGTGCAAGAGAAACACACAAATAGGGAAAAAGGAGCGTTGGAATTGGGAAGGTAAAGATCGTGGAGAAAAGAACCTTGTAAGAAGTTCTGTCGTCGTCTTCCTGGTTGTGGCCGGCGGCAGCCTCCTCCCCCGAGGACGAGCCGCTCGCTGCTACGGCTTCCGTTTCCGCCGGTTGGTACTCGATCTCGCTGCTCCAGGAGTGGCGCCTCTTCAAGTCACCTGCGACAGATAATAGTGGGATGGCGCCATTAGTGTCTACCTTCGCTGCCAGTCGCGTGTCATCCTCTTCCTTTACCGCCCAATTTATCCCGAGAGTTACTCTATGAATAATTCATGACGGAGCCGGTTCGATGATCGGCCGAGTCTGAGAGTATATCGCGCGGACATTAGGAATGAAAATGAGGCCAATCGATCAATCGATGGCCGATTCCTGTCGGCGCGCATCATCCAAACTCAAAGAGGCACGAAAGAAATGAATGTCGAATGGAAAGTGTAAAAGTGGGAGGCGCGATTCTAAGTGTAGGGTGTAGGGCGCGCGTGCCAAAGCGAGTGCCGGTAATTAATACGAAGGGGAGGTGAGCTCAATCGGGGCATGCTTAATTAGAATTGTCACTATCGCTCATCTGCGGAGTGCGGCGGCGGCCGCGGCCGCGGCGGCTTAAAAGTCACCTTGCCAATCGAAGCGTGCCCTGACAAAACTGGACCGCTATCGCTTTTTGCCCACATGGACAGTTGAACACACGTGGCGCGCGCGCGCGCGCGCACTCTTACCAGCAGCACGAGCAAGCTGATATACGCGTCTCCTGTTACTCGCCGTACTTCCTGACAGGTAGCTCGCCAATCAGATATCCTCGCGACGACTTACCATTTATTTCAATCATTTCCACAATACAGAAAAGGATCATTTTCGAGATCGAGTCAATAATAGGAAGAATCCTCGCGAGAATTAATACGTTTCCTGGTCGTTTTTCTGCTGCGTGTCTGTGTGTATAGAGAGCGGAAGTCCGTAATTCCAGTGTGTATTCTTCCGCATTTGTAGTTGGTTATTAAGGGGAGTCCGGTAATGAGTGCGTGTTGGTGCGTGATCTTGTCAGTAATGGGCTTGAAATGCTCCGGTGGGAGCGAGTGGCACTCGCAGTTCATTAAGTGCCAGGCATTCTGACTCGAAAGCTTAATCAGCCCGATTAATCATGGAATTACTGGGCGGTGGCGGAGCCGTCGGGAAATTGCGGTGACTTCATTAAGGCAGAAAATGATTTCATCCGATCGCTCGTGCAATGATTTCATTATTCAAAATTTTTATAATTAAATCTGAGAATTCCGATGTTGTTTGGTTCAATTCACCAAATATAAGGGTGGTTTTTTTCTTGGTGCTTCTATAAATTATAGAAAATCGAATTGAAGGGATAATGAGGGGTGAATTTTTTTGTTGGGCCTTTTGTAAAATGTAGAGAGTCGAATTGAGGGGATAATGGAGGGTGGTCTTTTTTGTTGGCCCTTCTGTAAAATGTAGAAGGTCGAATTGAAGGGATAATCGAGGAGGGATGTGCTCGGTTAAAGACTGTACTTCTCTGGTGACTTATGGGAGAGTGTATCGAGGATTGCTGGGCTTCTACCTGCAAATTTACTCGTTCGCCTGGTTCGTGGAATGCCGTGGCGTTACCCGCTCTCCCCGCAACTGATACTGATAGTCCCGCTCGATTATTTATCGCTCCTACACGCTCCACTCTCGATTACACTGATTCCCCAGTGAGCACTTGCCAGCGCCCAACCTCTGCGCCACCATCACTACATAATGCACGTCTATTTAAATTCATGAAGGCAACAACCCATCCCACTCTTCAAAGAGTTCCCGAACACTTAACACGAGATTCTAGATCATAGGGAAGCTCCGATCGACTCTCCTTCCTCTGCTCTTATAACACATAATGAATGCAAATTCGACGGAGCCTCTTTCAAAGTCACGAAGACTACTACATCCAACTGAACGTTGCACCCTGCAAACTTGCCAATCCTCACATTATCCACTCTTTCCAATTAAAGATCCTGCTTTTATCGATGTTTGAACAACACGTGTTTCAACACTTAGTTTTTGAAATTTTTTAACGTCACTTGCGATTGATGGCACTCTCTGTTTTTTCTTGAGGAAACAAGAGTGAATTAATGATGGGATGATGTTCGGCGGTTGCTTTAATGGGAGAAAGATCAGAGAGCGGGACTGATTAATGGAATAGAAAATGGTAGAAATCCTTTTTCTTGCGGTGGGTTTCGCGATCTGCTTGTTTCCAACTTCCTGTCGAAGTTCTTCGTAGCGAAATAGTTAATGCGAGTGCTACTTATCCGGCCGTTTGCGGTGCGCGCGGTGTGACAGATGACGTCTCTATCAGCGTGACACGCCGCTCGAAAAAGCACACACGCTTCGCCTGCTCGGCGCGCACTGCGGACGACGTTGCTTCTTTCACCGGATGATCGACGATCTCGCGGAAACTCATTAACATTTAACCGGTAATCAGGCTCCGATTGACGAGGACGAGCCTGCCGACAGGTGGCTCGAAGAGGCTGCTTCTGCCACTGCTTCTGCTTCGAGATCTCTCGATTCTCGATTCAGTGTCACCGTTTCCATGAATACCAGTTTTCTATCCGAGACTTCCTCTCCACTCATTCCACCGATCACTGTCGATCTTCATTTCCAATCATTCGACAACAATCCAATTTATTATTCATCCTATCACAATCACAAGCACATCGATCCTGAATAATAAAGTGAAGTTCTTTGGGAAAGATAGACGAATGACTATCGAAGTAGGGTGTGTGATTCTCTGAGAGGCGTAACGAAGCCGGAAGATTCATGCGGTGGATTACGGAGGAGGCTCGCGCACCCACCGGTTCACTGACACGTGTACTCGCGCGTATCGACGCCAGTCCAACTAGAACAGGATTCCTTATCAGCTTGTCGGGGATACGCGAGGAGACATTGCCGGCAATTGGCTGCCGTTTCAGAGAGGATTTCTCTTTGGTTTTAATGAAACGAGGCACGCGGTCCAACAGTTCGCAAGCTTTCGGTGCTTCGGCGAGAGAGAGCTTGTTGGGAGGAGAAGCGGCGAAGTTGGAAGCGCGTCAGACGGTTGCCGCGGGTACAGGTGCACTACAGGCTCACTCACAGGTGCAGCTCTGACTAGACTAAAGGCTTGAGAGAGCGTGCTCTTTCGAAGCAAGTACTCTAGGAGAAGAGAGCGAGCGAGCGAGCGAGCGAGAGAGGAGGGAAGAGGAGGCGCGAGGCTTCGATTGGTCCATGCTTCCCGCGAAAACGACCCGGCCAATCACCGT
Organism: Ectemnius continuus; assembly: GCA_910591665.1. NCBI lineage: Eukaryota > Metazoa > Arthropoda > Insecta > Hymenoptera > Crabronidae > Ectemnius > Ectemnius continuus. Next base: position 13,353,639 of record OU342862.1, on the reverse strand, counting down.
GACTGCCCGCCGTAATTGCCGGGTATCACGATTCACAAAAACGGGGGAGGGATGATGCCCTTTCGAAATTCCCCCCGAGGGAGGCTTCCTCGACTTTTTTATTGCCCCCGCAACTGGTGCCAGCGCCGCCGCCGCTGCCGCCGCCGCCGCCACACACCCAATCCTGCGGGGCATTCTCTCCTTCATCTCATCTCCAAGAATCGTATCGATCATTTCATCGAAATTCGCCAACTCCTCAAACAACATTAAAATAATTCCCATCATCATACAAATCAAACCGACTCGATTAAAAATCCGTTAAGCCTATAAAATTCCAATTGAAATTCAGGTCGATAATTTATAATTCATAATTTATAATTAGCGGGAGGTATTTCGTGTGAGCGGAGCGCGGTCCGGTAGAAGGGAGCAAGTAACATTTGGAAAGAAGGGAGGTGGAGGAAGAAAAGGAGGAAGGAGAAGGAAGGAGCGGAGAGTGTTACACGCTCGAGCGGGCGGAGGTAAGTGGTAGTGGCCGGTGGTTGCGGAGTGGAAGGGGTGGAATGGGATGGTATGGGATGGAACGGGCGAGAGAGGAGAGGCAAGGTAAGGTATAAGGTGGAGGAGGGCCCCGCGACCTTTGACCCCCCTGGGAACCACGAAGGGCTCGAGGGCCGGCGGACGCGTCGAGAAAGAAGCTCGGGAATCCGGCGTGCCCGCCCGAAATACACTGCTGCCCCCATCATTGAATTAGCCCTACTTATCCTCGAGAGTGTCCCATCTCTAATTCCTCTCCCAACCACTTCTCGAATGCCCATCTCTCTTCACTTAACTTCGATCCAAGTAGTACGAGTCTATCATTACTCAGACCTTCGGACGCACCATCCAATGTGGTTACATTGAGAATTACCAATTGCTGGTACAAAGTTGTAGTTTTATTATTTAGAGAATGAAACGTTAGAAGGTTTATAAATGATGGTTGTATGAATAGCGAAGGTGTATTTATTTAAAAGATACGAAGCGATTGGGTTAAACAGGATCGAAGGAAGTATAGTACAATGCATCGAGTGCGAACGGCCCGGCAATCCTTCTCGCATCGCGTCATTATGGAAGATTGATGCGTTAACGGTACAGGCGCGGACCGGCGAGTAAAACAACTGGCTGTTGTTGTTGTTGTTGCTTTTTTGTGGCGCGAGCGATAGCACATAGGGTGGTGGAGAAGAGAGGCTTAATGGCTGCTCTCTCTCTCTCTCTCTCTCGGCAGGAGGAAGAAAAGGAGCCGCGACACTAGGGATACTTAAAATTTGTATCAAAGGTCAATTTGCCGGTCGGCTTGGAACAGGCGCGAGCGCCCGCGCGCAGCCCTTTACGAACCACGACACTATTTCCACGGCAATGTATACGTCGCCGCTGCCGCCGCCGCCTTCTTGTTGGCCAGCGACAACCCGTAAACCTCTCACCGAGGGATAAATCCTCCTTACTGTGAAACTCTCCTCTCGACCATCATTTAAACGCGGGATCACACACACACAGACACGCATACATACACACACAAGCGCACGACCCTCTCTCTTCCGCGTCGTAATTTCTTTCCGCCGAAGAAGCGCGAGTAAGTCGGGGCTTCCGAGCATCTCCATGTTCTCCGGGAGCTTCTTGGAACTCTGAGATACTTTTAAAGGAGTTCAAAGCGTCTTGGGAATTCGTGGGGAATATTGCTGGCTTTCCAAGACATTGATTATTATTGGCAAGTACCTGGAGAACACTGGGAAATTACGAGGAAGACGGGGTTTCAAGGGGGAGAGTTTGGTAGATGTAAAGTTTTGGGGAAGATCGGCGAGGGAAGTTGGGAGAGAAGAAGGGGCTGTGGAATATTGGGGAGCACTGACCACACGGATCGGCTGGATTCTCACGCGGCATAAAGAGCAGCAGCAGCACGTAGCGCTGTCTGCTCTCTCGTTCTCTCTCTCGGGCTCTGCCGATCGTCCTGGAGGCCCGTCTGGCTGGAGAGCGATATTTTTGTCGGCGCGCACCAGGATTTAAGGGGCAAGCAGGCGCAGAAAGCGCGCGAGCGTGTAATGGTGATTGAATGCGGCTAATGGTCGTCCCGTACGGGACTCACGGCCCTCCGAGATATACGTTATGACTCGGGCATAACATTTACCGGGTGGTAAACAGCCACGCATAAACCTCCGCTCGACTCTCCGCTCCGATCCGCTCAGCCGAGAAAACCCTCGCACTCACTCGACGATCCAACGCCGACCCAATTAACCGATCGCCCCTTTTCCATCCACTACATGAATCTACTAGCCACCCTTCTACTCCCAATAAACCATCGATAAAATCGATCTTTCAATCATTCTGCGCCCTTAACATTCACTTCAATTATTACTGAAGAAAATCGTCTTTATTATAATTTTAAAAAATTCTACCATTAAATTGGGGAAGTTCTTTGGAGAATTTAGATTTAAAACGATCATAATAAAAGAAAGATAGTAGAAAGGCGGAAGGGTGTCGCCCTCTGAGCAAACAGCTCGAACGATACCACCGCGACAGATCGGCCTAAGCAGCGTGAAGCTATAAATCAAAGGTGCGCCGGCTCGGAGAGGTAGAATCGCGAGAGGAGTGCGAGTGCGAGAGCGATATCTGTCGAGTCACACGGACGCGATTAAATTGTAGTCGATAAAGCTTCCACGGCTCTGGCATTAATAACAATTAGTCACAGAGCCACCCTCGGAATCGGGGATTAATGGTTCTTGGCGAGGGAACCGGCGAGCGAACCGGCCGAGAGGAACTTTTCCAATAAAGGAGAGGATCATTCGACAAACGTATGAAGGAATCTGCGAGGCGGATAATAACGCGAGGTTTGCCGGTGCGAATTCAGTAAATTTCAATCGGCTCGGAAGGCGAGTGTAACAGCCGTCAGTGGAATCGTCATGAGTGCCGTGACCCCGGCTGGCGGGCGGGCGGCGAGCGGGCGTGATTGCGTGTGGTCCCTTTCGGTTTATTAAGTCCACCCTCGGTCGAGAAGAGGCCCCGGGCGCCCTTGGTGCCGCTCGTAAAAAGCGTTAAGAGGTTCGCCCGAATGAGATTACTGTATTAATGAAATTACCATAAACTCCTTGCGACTATTACCATCGAATATTCACCGAGCTACTGTCATCCCTCCACCCACCATCATCTATCACCTTCCCAAGCAACTCTGCACTCTCTTACATAATCAGATTGCTTCACCCTCCTGCACACGCACGCACCGTCCAACTATATACTCAATAAACCTGCCAAGTCAAATGTCAGTCGCGTCTTATGTCAGTGGGCCATCAGTGGAATGACTCAATCGCCCTCGGCGGAGTGCGAGTGACTTCTTCCACTGACGTCGAAAGCAGAATTATCATTAACAGGTTCTAAAAACAATAGAGGAGGCAAGTGGCGAACCATTGAGTCTCGTTGGCGAATTAACGATATCAGAAGATAGAGTGGGCGAGGGGTGGGAGGAGGTTTCGAAGGATTGGAGGAGATAGGACCGGCAGGATCGAGATCGAGCGAGGAGAGGATCGAAGAAAAGGTGGAGGAGAGAAGGAGGAGGATGGTGGCAAGGGTGGAAAGATTGACCCGTGACCCGAGTCTCAAAGGAAAGAGGGGAGAGGAGAGGGAAGAGAGGGTGGTGGGGAAGGTTGCGAGGAGAGGGAGATTCTGATTCCTGAAATGCTCTCGCGCACCCTGTAATCACCAAGCGAGTCCCGGCCCCCGCCCTCTCTCTCTCTCTCTCTCTCTCACTCTCTCTCACTCTCTTCAGGATATCTATAATTTAAATCTCGCTCGGGCATAAGTGGCAGGAAATCATTGTAATTAATATGGCGTGCATCCACGTGCGTCCGCCCCGCAAATTCCCCGCACAGTCCCCCTCCAACAGAGTCAACGTACAGGGAACAAGCTCTCCCATCGAACAGATTGTCGCAGCACACGGGAATGCCATTGCCTTTTGTCGAAATTGTATTCACTGCTCGAATATGTGTTACTGTCTCGATGTCAATATTATGATCCTTCACGGTGAGAGTAAAAATCTTTGCAGTAAATGACTTGTTTTGTTCTGAAAATTCTACGTACATATAATTATTGTAGGTTTACATAAGAATTGTATTTATTTTCAATGACTTGTTTAGTTTAATAGGGTAATTGGGGGGAGCAGTTGGGAAACAATGTTGTTCGTTGTAGGAAGAATAATGATCGGGCTGGATTTTCGATGAGGGACTGGTTGAGTGGTAATCAGTGTGGCTTCGGTTTTAAGAGGATGTAAGCCGAGCACGGATACAGGAGCTTACAAGAGCGAGTGGGGCTCGGTTTACGTCTCCGTTCACGATTACACAGATGACAGGCTCACTCCCGATCGGCCTCTCTGACGGACACTTAAACGGACCACTGTAATCGTAAACTCCTCGCCAGGATAATACCCGGATTAAGTGAATGGCCCGAATCTCACCAATGTAACGGTATCGCAACCATATCGGAACCTGGATTTCCATCTTTCCAATAGTTGCTTATATCGAACACACGCGTTCAATTCCAACCTGTTTTCGTGTGAAAGTCCATTCCGTTAACACTAACGCCTACAATTCCAGTGATTATTTAACACTTTTCTCATCGCACAAATTTTTAAATCTTTCTACACCTTGTGAAAAATATTTATTAGCATTACTTTTATCGAAACAACAGTATTCAAAGTGTTAAATAAATTTTCCAATGGATAAAAATTTCCCCAATGGAAATTGGTGTGCTACATTAGATTTTTTTTTGTCGGGGGTGGTTTCATCCCCGTTGCGACCTGCTTCCGAGGGCGGCGGTGCAAGAGAAATTCACGGGAAGAAGCAGTCCCCTCTGGCATCATCTGGCGCAGTTTAAGAGAAGCATTACCGCGTACTTTATGCTCGAAGGAAACGGCTCGGATTCGAGCCGAACGGCCGCACTTTTGCGCTGACTAATTTTACGACGTTCCGTGCGTGTACACGTCGGCCGCTTGACCTCTCTTCTTCTTCTTCCTCCTCCTCCTCCACCACCGCCGCTGCCACATACTTTCTCGTTCTATCATACTGCCAACTTCTTTCCTCGTACGAATATTCAACCCTCGCGATTCCCTTTCGAACGCATTCCTTCCACTGCTTTCCGTAAAAGTAACTCAACCAATGCTTCTCTGAGTGGATAATCAAATTTCAATTCCACCTTCCTTCGATCACATATTTATTTTTTAAAGATCTTTTTAACAGTCGAATATATTCGCTCTATAGTTGGATGAAAGTACGAAGCACAAGCGCGGAGAGAAGATAACCGGAACCAAAGCGAATGATAGTAATCCTTGGGAGGGCGATTGTTAGGGATCTTGTTAAGGGCAGGTGGCCGGGGAGCATAAGCAGCTATTAAATAAGATTTTGGCTACAATGAAACTTTGTCGGGAAGCGAAGCAGTAATTGCCTTTAAATTACATAAGCGGAATCCCGGGAGGATTTCGATTGGAGAAACCGGTACTTGGATGCGCTGGCGTGCTGTGTGTATGGGCGGGAAGAGAAGCAGCCAGTGCCGCCGGGTAAGGCAGTGTATGTGTGTTTAAGGAAGAGGAAGATGAAGATGAAGATCGAAGATGGAAGTGCGGTCCGCTTGAACTTGGATGGCGAAATAAATGCAAGTACCAGATTCGTGGCGATACGTATTGACCAGGAAATTGGGTCAGGAAAGATCTTCCGAGCGAAGAGATGTATGTATGTGTGTGGCGAGCTTGAAAGTGTGGTACGAAATGATGTTTCTGTAGTTGGTGGCTTCTCTTTCTAAGAGTGGCAAGTGCGAGAGAGCGCTTTACGAGGATACATAAATCACGAGCGGTGCAGGCGAGTGTGAGTGGGCGGAACCGTGCGGTACCGCAAGCGCGCACCATAAATTTGATACATGTTCATTGTGCTTCGCTTCAAGTTGGCGAAGCCCTCGGTGGCCGGCCAGACTTCTCGGACCTCGTAAAAGTTTCGTGAAATCAGCACGATTCCGACAAACGGCCTCCTCCCGCCGACTCTTCGCACTCGTCACTTTCCATGAAAACTCCACGATAACTTATACTATCTCTCAACACGTTCTCCGCCACTCACGAATTATCTTTACAGCATCCTCTTTCACATAGTTTCGTCCAAATGAATCTACAAATAAAGCTATTAAAATTGATCAAAGGCAATTTTGTACTTTATTATTTCCTCTTTATATAAACTCTCTAATCAACAATGTGCCAAGGGCAATCGATTGTAACTCCAGTTTTGCTCGGTGAAACCTCTCATTACTTGTTGGCGATCCAACGACTTCATTGCAATTTACTATACTGGAAGCTTGATTGGCTGGGCAAAAGGATGATCTCGAGTCAAAGCGAACGAGCAATATCCGAAGCGAAGTAGCAAGCAGCAGGTGCTTGACCCGGGGACAATGAGATATATGCGTTGGCCGGGGGAATGCGGCTTAAGGGAAGGCCATAAGGCAATTTCGCAACAAAGTTGCATCCACATGGGGCGATCGCTTATTTTCGGGGGAACAGCGGGGATTGGCTCGCTGGCTGAAAAGTAATTGCCAGATCGAAGATAGCACTGGCGCGGGGCTACGCAATTTGACCCTACACCTGGTTTCTTACACGTGAACTCCAACTCGCGCCACTTGCTTCTTTTCTCTCGCTGACCATTCAAAAGTCAACTCTATCAACTCGATTTCATCGACAAACTAACATCAACTGCCAATCTTTTAATCTCTCCTTACAATCTTTCCCAACCAAGTGACACGAGAGTAATAATAGAGGTTGTACCGTTTGAAAATGATGTTGCGTAATGGAAATAAAGGCTGGTGAATGCATGGGCTTTCCAGATAGATGAAAACCCATCATTAGCCGGAGCCCTGGCAATTGAGATTTATGTGCGTGAGCGGAGAGTCCGGCCTCGCTCCAAGGAGAGAATCCACGCAATTGTTGGATTATATGCGGCGGTGGGCCAGCCAGCCAGCGCAGCCTGCGCAGAGGGAGCTTTCCCCATAATCTCTGCGCGTGCATACGTGTCCCTGCAAGATTCCCGGAGGTGTCCAATTATGCAATAGATCACCGCCAGCCGTTCTCCGCTCTCGGATGCTGGCGAGAGCGTGGACCGAGTGGACACTGAAATTCCCGGTCACGTCTTCGCCGAGGTGACTTTGTAACGCGCTGCCTCGTAAATCTCAGTCGCGTTGCACTCTCCCAGTGAACGGTAACAAATTAATCGATTCGAGAGCAGTTGAGAAGCCAGTCTAGCTTGAAGAAGGTGCGATCAACTCGGTGGCCAATAATCTTACGACTTCTCGTACTCTGCCAGAGACAACTATCATTCCTGTTTTAAATGTACATAATAAAAAGGGGAAATATGTAAAAAGTTGGGGGTCTTGCTTATTAAGATCTCAGATGTTAATGGTGTAATCCAGTAATTCCATTGGGCGAGCAGAATTATTCAGGGTGGAAAGGGAGGAGGAGCGGAGACACTCGGCTTTAACAGACATTTCATTTTAATACCTTCATAATTACTAGCGTAAAGGGGTCCGGAGCTGCGTAAAGCTTTGTAACACTCGAAAGCAAAACCGGCCTGGGGGCCGTTAGAAAAAAGTTACGATGCCAGCTGGAAGGATGCTGGCAGGAGAGTCCGGTGATCTTGAAGGGAAGAGCAATACTGGTGGCAAGGATCAATTTCGGCCTGCGATTCAATTACCTCTCGAAGAAGCTTCCTCCCACTTGGACACGCACACGCACGCACGCACCCAGCACGCACCCAGCACGCGCGCTTCTCCGCGCATGAGAAATTGTTTCATCGGTCATTGTTTATGCATCCAATTATTGTGCCATTCGTTCGCCGGGGGTGGCGAATCGCTTACAACAAATCAATTCACCCCCCGCGTCCTCTCCCCACCACCGAGAACACAGTGTCCCGCTGAGCGGACAATGTTTCGTGTCTCGCCAGCCGGAGAGTTCAACTCCTGAAGGATACACGCCTCGCCTCTCCGTATTTCCCTCCTGCCACCTCGTCCTTTATTACCAACATGCTCATCAAACTTTCTTGGTCATACGGCAATTAGTATACGATCTTCCAAGAAAAAGCATCTTCCACCCTCGTAAAGATCGTTCTTTCTAATTAAAAGCTTGGAAACTACGATTGCTTGTGTGTGTGTCTGTCTATCTTGAGTGAACTCATGATAGGTCAAGATCGTTGGTAGGAACTAACGAGTAAACCCATCAGTTTAAAGTGTCGAGTTGACAGTGATAGCTACTACGGTAGTGGAGAGAAGGAGGAGAGTGGGAAGTGGCTCTCTAAATAAGAGGAGATCGTTACGTAAATAGGGAATGCTTGGGGGATCAGTAATCTGGGTAACAGAGATCGAGCCAGGTGAAACACACGAAAGGATGTAGACGTCGCCTCCCATTACCGATAACATCGCTGCCTCTACGTACACATCTGAGAGCAATTAAACCTTCCTCGATCGACTCGGGACGAGGTTTACTTCGGCCTCGAAACTTTCGGTCGATGGTCCGAATGAGTGGCGAGAAAGCGCGCACAAACAAACAGACGACGCACTCATACACAGAGGAGAGGTATGAGAGAGCCGGAAGGAGAGGGAAGATATGGCAAGGAAGGCGCTTAATCGTCGGCAATTAAATTTCATTAGCCGAGAACATTCCGCCGGCCAATCAACGGCACTTCTACTCGCGGCGGCACGGGACTAATCGCTGGCTCGCTTCGATTGGATAGAGCAAAAGGGGGGAGCAGCAGCCACGGCTGACCGAGCGTACACCGATACTACTGGCGATCGTAAACCACCACCACCACCACCACCACCAGCAGCGAGCCTTTGTCGAGCCACACTGACTTTGTCGCGCGTCCATTCCATTGCACTCCTCCCCAGGTTTTCTTCTAGCGAGGAATGCCGGCTAGACTCCGAGTGCACCGCGTTTCTTAATCAGCGGTTAAGCCTGTTAATGAGCGGCTTAACGATTATGGGAGGCCGTAATGGGGAACACCTCGAGTAGATATCCTCTCGTACCACGCCATCTCTCCCCGACACTTGAAACTCCTCGATCCTCCTTGTAAAATTTTCTCCTCCAGCTTTTATAGACTTTTTATCATCTTCTAAAACTAAATTGAATTACAAATCTAGCCCGGATTAATTAATTGGGAACAGAAATAGCCTGTCTGGATGAGGTCGTTGAAATTCCTCGGGTTGGAGAGTCCGGTGGATAGAGTCGGATGATTTAAAAGGGATTGATCGAAGGAAGCTGGCTCGAGATATATGTTATTGGATGGTGGGGTGTGGATCATCCGGCTTCTAGTATTACAGGATCGAGCCGCTTCTCGGCGCGGCGCGGTACGGCGCGGCGAGTGACGATCTCTAATCGAGATCTGGCGTAGCATTATGGCCGAGATTGGAGGCGCTCCCCTCCGGCAATCGAGAGAGAGAGGGACGCGTGGATTTCCGTTTCCATCGTGTCGAGCTCGGCGTTAAAGCCTGCATTTAAGTGGCGTCTCCCTCGCGGAGATAAGGCCTTAATGGCCTTAATGATCGTGCGTGTACAGGACACGCCGTGACTTTTCTTCTTTACGAGCGCCGCGGCGCACCGTTCCTCCGGGATCCTTCACTTTTTCACCCGGCTACTCTCACCTGGCTATGTGCTCCACCGACACTCCCGTAAATTCACCCTTCTCCTCCTCCTCCTCCTTCTCTTTCTCCTCTTTCTCCTCCTCTTCCAACGACGCCGACGCCACCGCCGCCGTTGGACGCTCCTGTCGAATTTATGCTGATCTCACTCTGGTTTATGCGTCGACTTTCCACCATCGCTGCCAACCAACGATCCCGCTTCGATATCGCCGAGTCTCTCACTGATAATTAATTTCCATCATTAACACTTCGTTGACCGATACCACCACCACTGCTATAACCACCAATATTCCTGTATCCCCTTATGCAATTGTTCTGACCTCCTTTAATGATCGCGCTAAGAATTTCTCTCTTATTTCTCGATTCTCGCGGAGGCAATAAATTTCCTGGAGTACTTAAAGCTAAATGTGCCGAGTGAGTCAACAAATAGAGGGAGTCCTTTAAAGGACACTGATAATTCCAACGACTTTCACAAGACGCGAGAGGTAGAAAAAAAGAGTGTTGCTTGTATAATTTAATTGGATACAATGAGAAAGAGGATATCGCGATAATAAAGTAACCGCGATTTCTCTGGTCGAGGGCATTGTTTTATTGGTGTTCGACGATGCGTTAAAGGTGCCGGCGCGGCGTTCGGAGCGAGGGCTTCGCTTTCCCAGTTAAGAGAGTGATCGCTTCGACTGGCCGGCAGAGATTCGCAGCGTTGTAATGCAGTCGATTACTATGAAGAATTGCGAGTACGATCGAGAGCAGCCGCTCGACTTAATCGGAGTGGAGAGCTTTCATACGCCCACGAGTTCGAGCGGGCGAAATAAATTTTATGGCTGGCAGTGTGTGTGTGTGTGCGAGAGCTCTCTCGCCCGAAGGAGTCGTGCGTGCTTCATTATGTCGGAGCGCGAGGCGCTCGCGGCACCGACAATAAAATAATTAACGAGAATCGCGCCATGAGCTTTGGCGAATCGATCACGCGGCCCGAGCAGACATTTTTACCCCTCGCGGTTCACGCGGCACGGCTTCGTACAACTAATTAGCATGATAATTAAGCGGCGCCCCGTCCACCACGTGTTCCACTGGAGCTCTCCGGGGTCAAGCTGTCGACCCTTCTACTACTCGTCCATGCTCCTTCAGCTCCGAACCAATCACGTTAACAGATCGAAATCCTCTCCCTCTCTCTCTCTCTCTCTTCCCCATTCCAGTTACTCCTCCATTTTTAACCTCCCAATTTTATCACCTCTCATTAAACATTCGCAGTGCTTTAATAATTAGTATTTTATCGAAGCACGATTCCCCTGAGAGCTTTTCGAGTGGCGCGAATAATAAAAGTGAACATCCACCGGCATTAAATGGCTTTGTTAATACGCCTGCGAGGAATAAGCTCTACTTATTGGCTAATAACAGGATTTCAATGCGAAGATCTTACTCGTTGGTGGATAAGGGATTATAAGGGATTGGTTGAGAATTGGAAGCGCTCGCCGGAGAAAACAAGCGCTCCTTATCGTCCGATTAATCCGCTCGGCAAGGTGATTCTAAGTGTATTTCATTGACTGTAAGTTTGATAGTGTCGTTTTATCCATAAGCGGCTGAGCGGTCACTCCCGCGCTGCAATATCCGAGCGGAGCTTGGTAACCAGCTCGTAACTTGTGTCCTCCCCGAAGGCCGCCAGCACGATGAAGCCATTAATTGGTACATTAATTCTGAATCACGGAATGCGCCAACGACTCTTTTCCACTTTTAACTGGCCGCCCCTCTCTCTCTCTCTCTCCCGGCAACTTGTGCCTCTGGCGCCGATTAACGGACAATGTATGCGCCGTCTCGACGCCCCCCCCTCCCGCCCTCTCGTCGGCCAACTGTTCGGGAGCCTATGCAAATGACGCTAATCACCAGAGAATGATTAGCCAAGTGTGGGCGAGACGGTGATTCGCGGAGGAGGATATAAAAATGGTGGAGTGCTGAATGGAGAGTGGGAGAAAGAGAACTAAAGGGTGACTGGTAAGGTCTCGTTACATCGACTGGTGTAACTGGAGAACTCGCTTGGCAGTGGAGATCGGCTGTGATGGGAGGGCGAAAAAGAGGAGGAGGAAGAGGGAGGGTAGAGAACCTCGCCAATTTCTCCGTCGAAAACCTTCTCGCGGCGAGAAACAAAAAGGAGTTAATTCGAGGCTTTAAAACCTCCCCGAGGACGTTCCTGTTCCCACGACTCTTCTCCGCGATGCGCGACCTCGCCACGCGAGCAACTTCCCTTTGGCGAAATCGACATAGTTTCCCGCCTGATTCTTATCGAGCGATTCTTAGCAACCAATCCCATTGAATCTCTCGTAGAAAATAGTCAGACGGAGTCGTTTTAATATTGCAATCGCGTCTAAGAGAAATAATGTGAGTGCTGCTTGGTGCTGAGACGTGGAGACGGTCCCACGCCGATTCCGGATCCATTAACGATTTAACGAAGTCATTCGTGAGGCTTTCTAATGCTCCTCTCGAATGTTATTTCCTCCTGCAGGTTGTCCGCTCGTCGCTCTTTCGTTCCCGTGATAACTCTATTAGCCGCGGGCGAGAAATCTCGAGGGCTTGGTTCGTTCAATCCTGACATTACGGGACTTTGTACTATGTGGACGAATCATTGGATAGTTTCAACCAACGAACACAATTTAATATCAAAACTAAATTATATTACTAAATCCTATTTTTTAATGGGTCGTCCAATAAATTTTTTACACTTTTCCAAGTGTGTTCTTTGATTTGACAAGCTATTATTAAAGAGGCGAGTGTTGGTAGTAGGAGGGTAAAAGTGAGGAAGCCAGGAGTTAATCGTAAATCACGAGCGCGCTCGTCTTTCGGCTTAACACTAAGGAGTATCCAGCGTATAAAGGAGCATAAGCTATAAGAGGGATGCGAAGGCGGCAGTGATGCATCGCTGGGAGCTTGCCATTGTCTCTCCTGCTAAGTTCACGGCGATGCAGCAGCAGCAACAGCAGCAGCAGCCCACCGAGAGCCGAGCCTCTTCCTCGTATTAATTACAACGTCCTCCTAGTTCTCCGCTCGAGCACACACAAGCTTCTTTCCCGGAAGGAAACCAGCTCGTCAACTACCGACTTGTTCGAGCTTCTTAAGGAACCAGCAGCCCCTTCGAAAGCCCTGCTTACTTTATGCGATGAGTTCGCATCGCTCGCGCCATTCCTACCTCCGAGCTCTTTAAATCATTCTATTCTAACATTCTCGAATAGAGCAATGATCGTTTAAGAGTAGATTAGATGATCGATGTGTTCAACTCACCGCTCGGAGCCTGTCTGCAGAGCCTCGCGAACATCGTCTAGCTTGTCCAGGATCGTCCAGCTGCAAATTAGTATAATTATTACAAGGGTTCCTTTGGTACCTGGCAATATGACTCCTAGTAATAACATACTCTCCACCAGTTATTTCCATGATAGAGTGCAAAGAATGTGTCGGCATTTAAGTTTCAATAGGCTTCGCCAACACAGATGATTTTCAGACTTTTTTCTCTCTCGAATAATTGCATGCGTTGCTACGCGCGCGTGGTAGCGAGCGAGAGCTCGCAATCACTCAGTAAAATGTTAATTAACCAGATGGAGAATGAAAATCATTATATGTCGAAGTAAATCAGGCTTGGCAAAAGTTGGATTATGGTCTGAGAATAATTGGTAATATTTAATATTCAGTGACAGGTGATGGCTAGTTAAGCGTGGCGTTCGATAATCGTCGAAGGATCATTGCCGTCTAATTGTCTCATCTAAAAGTCAGCGGAGTCTCTCGAGTGCGAGTGTGGAGAAGAGAGGAGGAGGGGCGAGGAGATTGGCTGGGGAAAAAAGGTCGTAGGGAAGTTGTCGCCTAATGAGAGCCGCAGGAGGTAAATGAAAAGTAGAGGAGAGAAGGATGCGTGAGGAGGGCCGGCCGGCCGGGATGCCGATTTGTCTAGCCTTTTCCGTCGGCGCAATAAATTTTCATCAGTTTCATCGGAATTTCCGATGGAACAAGCCCGCTGGGAGGTATCCGTCACAGCAGCTGCTTGCTAGGATTCGCAAAGGAGTTGTCAGGCTTCCCAACGAGATCCTTTGCAATTCACCGACCACCACCACCACCACCACCACGTCAAAAACATCTGATGGATCATTCGAGGTCATCGAGTCATCGAGCAATTATACTTGCACATCGGCAACACTTCGCTCCTACCAAGATTTCTCTTCGGGTTCTTAAGAAATCCTCGCTAGATTTATCACTCTCTTTAAAGCAGAGAGAAGGAGAGAGACTTTCCCCAGAATTTGCATGACGATCATTCGCATTACTTCCAAAGTAAAAATGTCGAATCTGGCACACACACACACACAAGTATTCTCCGGACCACTGAACAACCCACGCGGTGCCTAGCGTTCAACGAGCCGGGCGTGTTTTGTTCGGCATAATTAGCCCCGGCGGATACAGCCATTAATTAGTATCGCTAATTATGTGGAACAACGCCGAGGGAATACTGGGGAGGAGGGAGAGGGCGACGAAGGAGGGATAAAGAGAATCCCGGAGTACCAGCTTGGTTTACCCTATTTGTCCAGCATAAATAACAGATTAATGCGAAGATATGGTGGCTTATGCAAATACGGGTTCAAAGTTTATTGCATCTAATTAACCATATTAACCGAGCGAGGGATTTTAAAGCGGCCAATCAACCGGTTTCCGTATCCGGATTCCATGGAGGTTCTAGGATCGATATAAGAAAGAAGGAGGGGAGCGATTCCTCAATGGAAAAAGAAGGATGGGCCAACTTCTTGGAGGAGCGATTGATAGTGTTGGAGTGACGGGAGCAATGGCGATTACAGGTGGAATTATGTAAACTTGTCGGACGTTAATCGGCTGATGGCCTCGTGCGCGCGGACGTAATACGACGTGGTTGATGGACGAGCGGCTGGCTGGCCGGAAGTGGCCAAGCCAGGTGAAAAAAGCTGGCATTTAGGCTGGTAGGCAGGCAGGCACCCTGCCAAGAGAAGACGCGTCTCCACTGGCAGGGATGCCAGGGCTGAAAGCAGGTTAAACCCGACAGAGAAAGCGAACCAACGGAGACTGGGAACGCGCCCGCGGACTACTGGACTCTTTGACATAACCAGTTCGGAGCTGCGGGCAAGGACGCCCTCCCGCTCTCTCAGCCGGTCATCCGCTTCTTCTCTCACTCCTTCTCTCCTTTATCTTCGGACTCTGTCGCCTCACCTCGCAGACACAATCAGCCGGTGCCTGACCATCTCAATATGTCAGGATCGACTGCTGCCACTTGGAAATCAATGTTTCCCATGAATACTTCGCCGCCTCCAGTACACAACTCTTCCAGTACTCGGAGAGATACCCTCTTTTGGAATTGTCTTGGGAAAGCTTGGTAGCTCCATTGTATAATTGAAGCGGAAAATCTTTCATCTCATTTAAAAGTAGTAATACTGGGAATGCCGGCTCTCTAACGGTACGCTTGTACTGGCCAGGAGAGATACAAGGGTGGTCCAAATGTCGAGTGTCACGTGGCTGGTGCGCTGTCAGATTGAAATCTCGACAGTCAGCACTGTCTCCTGCTTCGCCGACCGCGGCCGACCAGCTTGTAAACGCATCGGGAAACGTTTCGGTGACCTTTGAAACCTCTGTATGTTCCGTGACAACCAACACACCGCACTTGGGACCGCTGGGGATCTTGAACACGGACACAAGCTGCCTCTAGCTAAATCGTTTTAATTGAGTAATATTCATGCCGCTTGCCGTCGAGAGGTACACGATGCCCTTCGAAAAGAAAGAACTTTAATCGTACAGCTAAGCGCACTTCCGCCTCGATTACTGCTCCATTAATTACAATTAATCGGCTGCCAGTAGGCGCCCGGCGCTATTATGCGAATCTATTTATCACGCTCGCTTCCTAACCCACCAGTGCAATCATCCTAGCATACCACTCGATCGAATTAATTGTACAGTCAAGAGTGAACAGAATGACAACAGGGAAATCATGACGCATGATTTCATAATTATACAAAAGTCGAATAATTCTGAAAGACTGAATATTCAGAAGTACGGAAATGAGTATGAATAATTTAAGAAAGAGAGCAAGTAAACAATGCTCCTAGAAGAAGGTGTCGGAATATCTAAGCGAGAGGGCAGCCAGGAGAGAGGAGCGAAAGCGTGACCACCCTCCACGTACGAATGGTAAGCGGATACGAGTGGCCGGACACCGGATACTGCGGTTCGTTACCCCTCACATCTCTCGGACCGGAAATCATTCTTTGCTCTGGCGAGGTAAACGCCCGGCGAACTTTCCGCCCGGGGCGCACCACGAGGGAGAAAGAGAAAGAGCAAGAGAAAGAGCAAGAGAAAGAGAAAAAGGCAGAGGGAGACTGCAACCGTTAATGATCGCCGCTCGAAGATATCCATGGTGAAAGAGGTTGAGCCGCTGGTTGGCTGCTGGTCACATCACGTCTTTCCATGGTTCGACGTCCCCCGGGGAGCACGGGATACCCGTATTTACACGCGTGCCTATCCATGGAAAAACTAGTTCGGGGTTTAGTGAAGCACTTCTTGGTAGGCAAGCATCTACCGCGCAAGGGTAAACGACACTATTCCGCCATAGGATTGCAACGCTCGATCCTACTGAATTAATTCCAACTTATCTCCCAGCAGGTGGGGAGGAAAGCTCCAACGATCTTAATTAGCATTAATCATCACCCGTGGCTATAATAATCTTGTTAACTTTCAAAGTTGGAAATAGCTTGAATTTTAATCGTTAGGAATTTTTATAGAAAGCTTGTTGACGCAAAGGCAAATGATTCGAGGTTTACATTTATCTAGGCCGACTGTAAGACAATGCCAAGATATAAATTGCGTGGCCGAGGCTTCTTTTAAGTAGCGGTCGAAGAAGGTCCTGAAAAAGGACGGGAGGCATCTGCATCCGACTTTGTGGAGGTGCTGCGGTGCCGGCAGTGGCAGGAAGGAGGCAACAGATATCGGCGTGCTTCGGAAAACATTCAAAGACGAAATGGAGCTGGCCGCTTGAGAGAGGAGAGAGAACCGGATCAGGCTGCTGTCTCGGCCGAAATCTCGGACCACTAGCAGGGGACAGTCCCTCGTAAATTTCTCGGTTGACGCCTTTCAGGTGGAATCCGACGCTGGCCAATTTACGATCGCTCGCCCGGGAAGGACGTGGGAAGAAGAGCGGAGGTCGAGCCGAGACCGACCAAGAGGAAGCCGAGCACTCTTCTGACAAACAGCAGAAATCGAATCCCTCCTTCGCCCCCATCTCTTTTGCACTCCTCCTTCCTTCTCTACATCAGCCACTCTGATTCGAGGGTGGACACTTTTGTAAGTTTGTCCTCAGAGTCGTTAGGAAGCCGGCACGGGAAATCGGAATACATACGCTTCTACTTAGAAAATTGTCAGCTGTCGGATTGTGAGCGCCGATAAGGCTGTCGTTGTTCGTACTCCTGCTTGTTAAGGAACACTCTCTCTTTCTCTCTCTCAGCACTTCGACCGCCTGTCGATCTCCGTCCGATGTCGACTGGCCTGTCGTCGAAGGCGCGAACACATGCCTGCCAGCACCGAGGTCCACGACCCCCCGTGTGAACCTACGAGTCTCTTCTATCCGATTCTTCGATAGCAATTCCTTTCAATTCTTAACGCAAATTTCATCTTTATCGACGAAATACACAACCAATGGTTTAAATGCTGGAATTATATCGAAAACAAGCGGAAAAGACCTTCTAAATAGTCAATTTCATCTAATTTAGACAGGTTTTTCCCATGTTTTTTTTACTTCCCGACCTTTTCCAGGGCTGAAACTTGGTGGGGAATGTTTTTTTGCATCAAGGAAAAGGTAGAAAAAATTACAGAGCCCTAGCTCAAAATTCATTTTTTCGCAAATTTTTTACCCCTTCAAAAAATTTCGATTTTTCGAAGGTTCTGGGATCGGGACGAACGCTTGATTTTTCGATTCCTCGGGTCTCAAAACGGAAAAAAAACATAAATGTTGTGGGGGAAATGCTGGAATTCTACCTAAAACACATGGAAAACCGATCTTGAATATTTCATTTCAACGGTTTTCCTCATGTTTTTTTATCTTCCCGACCTTTCCCCGGGCTGAAACTTGGTGGGGAATGTTTTTTTGCATCGAGGAAAAGGTAGAAAAAATTCCAGAGCCCTAGCTCAAAATTCATTTTTTCGCAAATTTTTTAAGGCATACCCCTTCAAAAATTTTCGATTTTTCGAAGGTTCTGGGACTGGAACGAACGCTTGATTTTTCGATTGCTCGTGTCTCAAAACGGAAAAAAAACATAAATGTTGTGGGGGAAATCCCGGAATTCGACCTAAAACACGTGGAAAACCGATCTTGAATATTTCCTTTCAACGGTTTTCTCTATGTTTTTTATACTTCCCGACCTTTCCCGGGGCTGAAACTTGGTAGAAAGTGTTTTTTTATATCGAGGAAGAAGTAAAAAAAATTCCAGAGCCCTAGCTCAAAATTCATTTTTTCGCAAATTTTTTAAGGCATACCCCTTCAAAATTTTTCGATTTTTCGAAGGTTCTGGGACTGGAACGAACGCTTGATTTTTCGATTGCTCGTGTCTCAAAACGGAAAAAAAACATAAATGTTGTGGGGGAAATCCCGGAATTCGACCTAAAACACGTGGAAAACCGATCTTGAATATTTCCTTTCAACGGTTTTCTCTATGTTTTTTATACTTCCCGACCTTTCCCGGGGCTGAAACTTGGTAGAAAGTGTTTTTTTATATCGAGGAAGAAGTAAAAAAAATTCCAGAGCCCTAGCTCAAAATTTATTTTTTCGCAAATTTTTTAAGGCATACCCCTTCAAAAATTTTCGATTTTTCGAAGGTTCTGGGACTGGAACGAAAGCTTGATTTTTCGATTGGCCGTGTCTCAAAACGGAAAAAAAACATAAATGTTGTGGGGGAAATGCCGGAATTCCACCTAAAACACATGGAAAACCGATCTTGAATATTTGATTTCAATGGTTTTCCTCATGTTTTTTTATCTTCCCGACCTTTCCCGGGGCTGAAACTTGGTAGAAAGTGTTTTTTTACATCGAGGAAGAAGTAGAAAAAATTCCAGAGCCCTAGCTCAAAATTCATTTTTTCGCAAATTTTTTAAGGCATACCCCTTCAAAAATTTTCGATTTTTCGAAGGTTCTGGGACCGGGACGAACGCTTGATTTTTCGATTGCTCGTGTCTCAAAACGGAAAAAAAACATAAATGTTGTGGGGGAAATGCCGGAATTCCACCTAAAACACATGGAAAACCGATCCAGAATAACTAATTTCGTTTAATTCCGACGGGTTTTCCCATGTTTTTCACACTTCCCGACATTTTCCGGGGCTGAAATTTGGTGGGCGATGTTTTCTTGCATCAAGGAAGAAGTGATAAAAATTCCAGAGTCCTAGCTGAAACTTTCTATTTTGGTCCTTCTTATATGGCGTCAGTGCCTTCATATTTTCTCAGGAGTAGAGAACGCTAATACGATATTACTCGGTTCGAAAGGTAAGCTGTAAAGAGAGCCACGTAGAGATGGGCTTTTCCATTAGCGGAATAACTCGTCGATTTTGCGCGTGATTGGCGATGATGTTCGATAACTATATTCCTATTGGATGGACGTGGCGATAGCAGGGAGGCATGGTCGTCGAGGCGTACTTTGCGCCGGGGAGCGATGGGATATAAAGGATGCACAATGGCCGAGGGATACGCAGACTGTCCTCTGGTGGAGGCAGGAGTGCCGGGTTATTATGGTGGCGGCTCCCCGCAGGAAAAAGAGCCGCTCGAATGTAATCAGCCGCATTCATCCTGCCACTCACTCGGCTTGTATGCTTAGAAGGTGGCCTCTGCCGGCGCGGGCGTGTTTACCAGCTGTACTGACCCGGCACAATAATGCCATTGCGGGGATTCAATGGGCACCGAGCCTGACAGCGACTCACCTTGGCCTTCATCCACTAATGAGCCGCTTCTAATCAGGCATAACACGCTAAATGAGCTACTTTTCCCCTTGAACGCACTTGAATACAGGATTAAATCTGAATCAGAATCGATTTATATGTATTCACGAGTCTCTCAGAAAAGGGTGCTCACATAAAACTCTAATAAAATATCTTGCACAGTACATGATAGTCACCACCGTTATATCGATCGATATTGATCACTCGTTCTTGAATACAGAAAGTCCTGTTCCAACCTGTTCTCAGGAAAAATCACACTGAGTGATAATCGCACTAGTAATTAATCTCCCGGGAGGATGATACGTAATCGGCTAGAAGTAAAAGGAGAAGTTGAACTTTTTTTTAAAGGTCAAAAGTACCGTTAGAAAATGGTGATATTCTCTGACGGTCTCCTGGAATAATCTCAGAAGGGATTGGTAAGGAGAGTGTTACGATATTGTGAACGAGATGAAGAAGAGATAGGCCGGGCAATCGTGTCTTGGATTGGCTTATCACTGACGAACGGTACAACTCTTATCCGCCAAGGATCCACAGGAAATGTTTACGATTCCTTAAGGAAGATGCGAAGCCAAGTTGCAAGATGGCTCGTTATTGAGATAACTGAGAGCATAGGAGGCCAGACTGTAATTAACTCCGGGTAATACACCAAGAAGCATAATTACCCGTCGGTGGGTCCGAGTGTATCCGACGTTGAAATTCGCGCGATTAGCACATACTTCATTGGCCGTTCCCCTGCTAATAATAGCTATTAGTAAAAAATACCGAGTGCAGAGCTCTCCAACCTTCGAGCCAAGTGAACCTTAAGTTTTTAGCATTGGCTTTTAGTAGTGGACTAATTGGGGCCAGTCGATATTACACATGTGAAGTGGACGCCGGCCTTGATTTTCCCTGACGTTAATTCAGCCAATGATTGCACTCGCCGAACCACTTGGGGCCATTGGCCCACTTCGCGAGTGCATCTCAAGTGGGAATCTTAAACTCGCAGAAACGATGTTACTTCCATGAAAATCAAGCAAGTGAGAACCATAAGAGAAAGCTTAAGCCGTCGCTGCCGGAGGGGAGAAGTCGACTCCAATTCTCCTGTCGATCTTATACCAAGTACATATTGATATCGCGAAAGAATAGTAAGTTAATCCGGCAATTGACAGGGCTATTTAATAAGGCATCATTGATCAATCGCCGTTGGATACTAGTATCATGCAAGTGAGTCTAGTACCAGTTCCTAGTTGTCGATCTATGATTAATCGCTGGGCGTATCGAGAGCGAGATCAGAGCGTCGACTAGATCCGATTGCACGGAGTGCCGGACGGAGAGCATGTAGCCGAGAGCGACTCGGATTATTAAACACAGGATACCTTCCAGAAATGCTCTCATAGAGATCGGATCGTTTTTCTCATCGGGCCGAATGAGATCGAGGCGAAATCTCTATCGGAACCGTCACGCTCCGCGGCTCGGAGCCAAGAAAATTTCTCTCCACCATGATATTCCAGCGATAGCCTATCTACACTCGCTCACAAATTCGTTTTGAGTTACTAACTCGACTTTGACACGCTTCAACCATGAAACTTATTCTCAATTATATTCAACGATCTACAAAAAGCGAGATAAAAAGATCGATTTCTAGTTTGAAATCTAGAAAAAGGTAGTATTCTTAGAATCTTGAAGTAAGAAGTGTTTCCAAAGGAGAGTAGAAGTCGGCTATCTTTGTCGGCGGTGTTCTGGCGCCGGTAGAACAGTAAAAAGCGATGGTTAATTGATGCTGTTAAATAGGTACACGCGCGAGAGCGATTGGACGTGCACGTAGGCACGCACGCACGCCCGCGAAACAAGCACTATTCCGAGCCGTATCGGTCACGTGGCCGCGTGTTCTAACGGTTGTTAGACAGTTGTTAGAGTGCGGCATGCGGGCGTGCGGGCGCGTGCGCGTGCGCGCCGACCACCTTTGGAAATTAACGAGGAGCGATCTAGTCGTCGTTCTCGATGATCCTGGCAGCCTTTTTCCGGAGGCTCCTAATGCCGCATGTAATTAGGAATTACTCGGCGATCGGCCACGCTACGGACTCCAACGATCGATGACTCGATGACTGGTCGAGTTTGATCGGACGAGCCAAGCTCGCCGCACACGCCGCCGTCGCCGTCGCCGTCGCCGCCGCTCAACAAGATCTTCCGCGAAGAGAAGGAGAAAATAAATATTCCGCTCGAAACTCGGAAACACTGGCGCAGACAGACTCGCTTTACTCTTTCACTGGTTGCTAGTAAAGAGAAGATTCTATCGGGCGCTCGTCCGAGCGATACGTGCCTCGGACCAAGTGGCTACGAACTACGTGTACCACCTCGAAGCTATCATACAGGGTGTACACTAAGTAAAACCGTCATATCATCAAAGAATTTTAATTCCCACCAATAATACTATTTCTTTATTCCATCCACTATTAAACAATCGACGACAACTAAATCTTATCATTAAATTTATACTACAAAAATCACTGATTACCCAAGTGCTCTTAAATCAGTGACAAGGAACTCCAGAGAATTCCCACCGCGTACATTGTATTGGAGAGAGATGGGCTTTCGAATTCAAGGCAGAGTCGTCGCGTGGCACGTGTGTGCACATGGGATAAGGTGATCGTGGAGAGTTGAAGCATGCTCTGCCGAAACGCTTAGAGGCGAGGAAGCAAAGGACAAGCGAGGAGGAAATTTCACTGGGTGCGTTGGTCGGCTTGCGCGAGAGATCCTGGCAAGATCTCCGAGCGGTGAGGTGAGTGGCTGTGTGTGACAATGGACCAAGGGAAGAGGGAGAAAGAGAGGGAGTGCGTGGAAAGAGAGAGAGAGTGAGTGGCGAGAGGAATCCTCTTGGAAGTAGAGAAGAAGGGAGCGAGAGAGAAGGAGGAAGCGAGTCACGCTCGCGTCATCACGAATGCTGCCGGCATTCACGACCCTCGTCACCTCACCCCTCGGCCGGGCTAGCCCTTAACCACCAAGACGATGCATCCAGTCACTTTCCATCCGAGCTCCAAGCCACCCCGACCACCGAGAGCCACACATTGCTACATTGCTTGCTACACGTGCTAACCTCCGACCAACCACGCAGAGAGAAAGAGTCAGCAGAAGCAACAACACACAGCCAGAGAGAGGGAGAACTCGCTCCCTGCTCCTACAACTGCCATGCCACTGTCTGACTATCACTGTCTGACACTACTGACACAGAGGCTTCCTTCACACGACGAACTCTAAATTTACCCACGATGAGGCGTACTAGGAAAATGGGACTTCTTTTTAGAGGTGTAGATGCAATCTTTGAATAGTCTGATTTGTATGTGAGATGGAATTAAAGAGATAGAAGAGAGTACGTGGAAGATTGGGAGGATATTTCAAGGGTTTGAAGATTGATGTAGGGAGAGAGGGGGGGTTTTGTGGTTGGTAGTGTAAATGTAACAGGGGAGTGAGAAAAATCAGTAGTGGCTAAGATCTGGCAACTCTGGATCCTGCCGTGTGGCTGGAGCGCGGCGAAAGACGAAGCAAAGCTCGCGGATGATTCCCGGGGCTCCTCTCTTGAGAGGCAGGGAGCGCGCAGAGAGAGCTCCGGTCGATCTCCCTCATTAACATTCGACTCTTTGTCTCTGTCGTCGTCGTGGTCGTCCTACTCCGTAAGGTCGTCCCGGTCGTACCCGAGAGAGATCCTCTCTCGGCTTCTTCTCCTCGGCGAGGCTTCCTCTCGCGTCCTTCTTATTTCCCCGACCGGTCGACTTTTAGTAGCCCTCGACTCTTCGTGCCTCTTTCTTCCTTCGGAGCCTCTGCTCCTTTCGTCTACACCTCTTTCTCCCTTTATCTTCTGCCTCTCAGCATCGGCTTCGCCTCCTCGCTCCCGCAGCCACTTTTTTCCTCCTGGTGCCGAAGGTGGCCGCTGCCACGGTGGAAGAAATCGGGAGGGCGCGAGCGCGGGAACTTCTTCGGGCGTTAAATGCCATCTAGAGAGGCGAAAAAAGTCATGCGCCCGAGAGAATCCTCGCTGTATGATGTGGAATCATCTTTCTTCAAGGTGTGCGCCTATATCCCTCAACCTCTGCCTCCCTTTCTCACTCTCTCTCACTCTTTCTTTCTTTCTTTCTTTCTCCCGTGTGTGTATGAGGACGCCGACTCCGCCCGGCCACTGTCGATCCGTCGTGTAACTTGATAAACAAGTTTACTTGGAGAAGCCAGTATCTTATATACACTCCTACACTGGGTGTCCCGAGCAGACTGAATACTAATTGCGGGACGTGCATCGCGAAACAAAGCCTTCGAGGCATTGCCCCTTGCGATCGTGCCCTCTGCATCCTGGACACTCTCTTGCACTCTCTTTCTCTCCTCGAGCGATCCCTCTCATGAGTCAAGCCGGTCCCAAATACAGACTGCATTTAACCACTCCTGTGTCATTCATTTTAAACAGGCATTCTTCAAATCGCCTAGCAAGAGCCTGTCCATTGCGAAAGCAGTTGCTACATCGATTTATCTTGACCCGCGGAGAATTGCTCTTTCGTCATCGCGTCACTTTAATAAACTAGAATTATTAACTGAATTAATTGTAATTCTTCGGGGAGTTTTTAAATGGATTTTTTGTGCGAG
Source organism: Ectemnius continuus (assembly GCA_910591665.1). Classification (NCBI taxonomy): domain Eukaryota; kingdom Metazoa; phylum Arthropoda; class Insecta; order Hymenoptera; family Crabronidae; genus Ectemnius; species Ectemnius continuus. Next base: position 13,329,415 of record OU342862.1, on the reverse strand, counting down.
GCAAGAGTATGAAAGAAAGGAGAAGTCGTTGAGATTTGGGGATTGGGAGACCAGTAGTCAGCGGGTGGTGGCAGTTGTGATTGGGTGAGTAGCCGGCGATAAGGAGGTGAGAGGGCCGGCGAGCAGAATAATGCCGGGTATGCAGGCACGAGGCGTGCCAGATGAGATAGGGCTGCTGCCGGGTGAGGAGGGTCCAGAAGTGCGGAGTGAACTCCATTCGAGCCAAGTAGTTTTCTGTCGAGGATTAGGCACTCCTTTCCGGAGAGACTCTCGGTCCCATGACTTTCTACCTTTTACTCGCGCCGATGATTTCCTTCTCTCGCGCGCGCCGCGGCCGCCTATCGACACACACACCGCACCGTCCTAAATTACAGGCTACTTTTCCAAAGCTGGCCTTGTAAGATTTCCTTAAACTGTTGCTGTAAGTAGGTAAAATGGTGAAAGTTCTCTATGGATATCGTGCGATCTCTTGTCCGCTTATCCCTCATCCATAAATCCTGCTTCGCCCGATGACTTACTGCGCCTACCGCGCAACATCCACCCACACTTGCACCCGGGCTTTAAACAATGTCTCACTCACGTCGCTGACCTATAGAAATTCTCCTCCGAGTACTTCCAGGAACATTAACAGAACTCTGGTAAAAATCATCGTCGATGAAAAATCTAACCCGAGAATATCCAGGGTTGTTCCTCTTATTTGTCTGTCCATTTCCCAAGGGATCCAATTGGAGTGTACTGCTAAGTTCCGACAGGCTTACACGCGATAGCTTATCTATAAAGTGAAATGCGTGAGCGCATCTCAAATACACAGGCACAGCCAGACAGAAATATAGTTCTGTTCCATCTGTCTATCAGGAGAGTTCATCGCGTCCGGCATCGCGAAGCTTGCGTGGATGCAGATCCCATTATGGCAGTACGATTGCCCTTTTTTTCTCTCTCTCAGCAGAGAGCAGCTAAAGCCCTTCACGCATCTCCCATGTCACTAACTGCACTTCCAGAGATTCTAGGCAGACGGCACACTCGATCCCATAACAGGATGCCGCACTCACCGGCATAAATTCCTTATCACTGATTATGCGCTTCAATTTCCTCCGAGTGAGAGCAGTAACTCCTCCTCCTCCTCCTCCTCGTTTTGCCACGCCAGCAATGATGAAGTTCCTGCCATTAGAAATCACCACCGATATTTATAGTGCTCGAACATCCTCGCTTAATCCAGTTTGGCTCTTTCTTCGATTTTCCGTCTTTTCTCTACTCCAGTTGGTGGACTGTGTGTTCTTTTGGTGGCAGTCGAGCGTGGGATTGATCGGTCAAGCATGTTCGGCGTTCGAGCATCAATTGTTGATGCCTTTTTTTAATAGGTCGGACGATTCTGTCAGCGGTTCCGCCACTAAAGGCGCTCTTGCAATTTTACTGGCTGGTTATTACGGTCGTTACGACACCTACATTGTTCACAGGTCGTCGATCTAGTAGATCTTTCATGGTGGAGACGAGATCGCTTCTTATCGTCTTCCACACACACACATACACAGTGGTTCTGTGGTTTTCTCGTCGAAGAGGCTAACTCCTTTTCTTCTCTCTAATATCATCTATTATGGTACACGAGCCGCTCGATGACTACCCTTAATACAAACTACCTGTACTTAGCAGCTCTTCCTTATCAGAGATTGGCAGTGGATCGCAACGTAAACACGCTTTCCGCCTTGGGGGGAGCAGCTTTCCCCATGAAATGCCCTAGCAATTGCATGGACACTGGATCGGCCGCTAGTTATAAGGCGAAACCTTCTCCAGTGCTACGTGGCCTGGTTCGGTATAACTTCCGCGTATGCGTCGGGCTACGTGGTTACATGGCAAAAAGGCGTGATCCTGCTTGCAATTTGCAACGCGTTACATGTGGCTCCGTTCGCGCGCGCGCGCGAGCAAGCGAGCGAGCGAGCGAGCGAGCGAGTGCGCGCACACCCTCCTACGTGGATCCGAGATCGGCCATACCTGCTTTCGAGAACGTCTCCGACTAGCAGACGAGATCTTCCCCGGTTTCATTTCTCTTTTTCCATTCGACTTATTATTGGGATTATATTCTCCCGCTCTTCGGCTACGAACACGCCGTTCTCCGAGTGTGGGTGTAATATGGCCACATGTTGGATTACCATTGTAAATATTATATTGTTTGATAGTGCATTTCCGAAGGCTATTTTTAAGAAGCGATTGGTTAAGAAAGAATAATGAAATATGGTCGTTAATTTTAAAGGGAGGATGAGTGGAGTGTAAAATTTAAATATATCATTCAATGTCCATCAACGGAACAGGAAAGTGAATGCCTCGAGTGGAAGAGTGCCTTTCTCATGATTCGTTAATAAGTCTGGCAGCGGGATTGTCCGCGCGGCGCTCGGCCAATAATTTATACGGCTTATTAATTGATTATATTCAGGCGCGATGAATGCCCGATGATAAATCGGCCCTCACCGCGCGCCGTTGGGGAACAGGAATCCACTGGTCATACGTGCATAAATTACTACGACTGATAACGATGCCCACGCGCGCTCGCGCGCCGTCCCTCATACAAAGCAGCCCTCCTCCTCCTCCTCCTTGCCGTCCCAGCTTCCCACTGACTGTCGAGAAGTCCTGTTGGACGTCCGCGAGCTTATTTTATACCCGGCGCATTAGAACGAGCGAATAAACTTGGAGACTTGACCGTTCGATGCCTTGGAATCAACGGTTTCTAACTGATGACTCAATGCCGACCAAATTGAATTATTCCACTCAAGAAAATCACGCGAATTCATTAATTAAATTTTAAGGATCGTACATTTTAAATACTGCGAGAATTTCAAGTATATAAATGAGGTGGTAGAGTAATGAGAAGGCGAGTGAATTGTTCATGAGTCAATAACAGAGAGGGAGAAAAGGGAGTAGAGGAAATCTTGGAGGATTCATTGTCGAGCAAGTCGATTTGAAGCCGATAATCGGGCAAGTACGTGCACCGAAGATAACCGGAGGCGATGGTGGAGCAGGCGCGTGCAGGTTGCAGCGCGTTGAAATCACTGAATCCTCGGATCAAGCGTTGTAGAGTATGGGCCCGAGAGGAATTAGATGAAGATACGCCCGGCAGATGCATGCTCGAGATTAAGCCAATAGGCGAGGCTCCATCCCGATAAACCGCTACGAACAAATCCCTCGGTAACAAGTGCATCCACCGATTCCCCAAGGAAAGTCTGCCCAGCAAGCCACTTCACAATTAAAACGGGGAAAGGTCATTCTCTGCCACTTTGTTCGATGCTAGTTGATTCGCATTGGCGAGGAACGCCGAGTGAACGCGACAGCGCTAATTGGAGTTATCAGCTTACATATAAGGACGCGTATGCAAAGCAGAGAGAAGGTATCATGGGATGAAATGATCCGAGACATGGACCAGGAAGACATCAGACTGGTTTATCTTACTTATACCGAACTGAAATCGCCACGGGCTATTTAGCAAGCAATTATTAACCAACGGTTAATGCAGGCCCCCTCTCGGAAAGGCATCAACTTTGTTGAAGTTGTAATCTCCACAAAGTAAAGATAGCCCGATGTACATGTCGACGGAATAACTTCGTTAGCCGCTTATTACTGTGTGCTCGAAAGCCAACGGGCAAAACCACCACGTCTTCATTAGAACTGTAATAATTGTGAGAGGAAAAACACGAAGCTAGGAAAAGAAGAGGAGACTAACCTAAGATAACTGTCGTGGATCGCTGGTGCCGAGAGTGATTTAAAACTCGGTCTGACAGTACGAAAAGGACTTACTTGAGTGCCACCCGTTAGAGCCGGGGACGTTGATGTTCATAGCGTACCGAATGCACGTGGAAACATGTAATTTCGCCGAGTGCACCGCAGCTTCTCGCAGGCTCCTTCGCTCTACCCGGCGTGCGCGCGTTAACTCAGCATGACACTTTTACTAGACTCCTCCGGAGCCCGAGACTTCGATTCCAGGCAGTGGTAAGTCTGTCTGTGTGTGTGTGTGTGTGTGTGAGGAGTGTTCCCGCACTGTGCGTAGCCGTGGTTGCCGGTCGGAGCTGTGAGAGAGCCTCGGGCGAGTAGAATCGGAGCTGGCAAGTGGTCAGGGTTCGCCGGGAACAGAGTGATCACAGTGTAGCTCGTGCCCCGGCAACATCGGCTTCGCCACTATTCCTCCGGTTGCACATGTTCCCCTCGATTAAGCTCGCCCCACACCGATCGCGTCCCACCGACACCAAGATCGAGACTGCACTGCCGAGAAACTAAAGCCCGGAGAGAAAAGTGGCGGGTCCCTCTGTGACCCTCCAACGCCACCTAATGTTTACTTGGGGCCTTCCAGCCTGCCAATTAATCTCGAGGACCGCTCTCTCTCTCGCTCTCTCCCTTTCTCTATCTCCCTCTGTCTCACCGGCTCGAGAGCAGTGATAATTAGACAGTTTAATTCTAATGCGGAACGAATCAGTGAATAGGGCCGGCCGGAGCGAGAAGCCGGCATGCGTCGCCGGGAATTCCTGGCGCGCGACTGACAGCGTAATGACCGGCGATGTTGACGCCGACGTGATTCCACTGGCAAAGTAGAGGCAGCTAATCGCCGGCAGACACGGTAGACGGAGCCCGGCTATTCCTCCTCACTGAGAGCTACTCACTGGCAAGATTAAAGGACTCCCTCGAGTTCCTATTACCTTTATTAAGAGGGCCAACCTACTGTCTTATACTGATCTATACTACTGGAGGAAAGAATGCGCCAAGACGGGTTATACTACTGGCGCACTCGAAGCATAAGCCTGCTGAGCGAGGAAACGACTCACTCTGCGATCCCGAAATCAGAAGCGGTCTGCTCTCGCTCGGCCCCCACACCAGCCAGGAAAGAAGCCAGAAGAAGAGAGTATATTTATCGGGGGGCAGCCAGTCGAATAAAGAAGCGTGTTCTAAAGTTACCTCTGACCGTGTGGCTCTTCACGGGCCAATCGAAGACAGGAAAGCGCCGAGGTAGCCCCGCCGCCTCTCGGCTCGATTCGCTAACTTATTCCAAGATCGGGCGCGCCGATATTTGAAGAGCGACTATCTCCGGGGGGAGCGGGCCAACAACAACAATGCGGGTCCATGTAAATTTAGACGACAGGCCCGAAACCGTGTGCGCACCGATATGCTCGCGTGAATTGCCGTAGCGTGCGATTTCCCTCTCGGGGCCAAGCTATTCACAGCTTGTCGGCCCTAAGAAGAGTACTTAGTTGGCGTAGTTGAGTGCGGGCGTAATAAGACTGCCTGCTGACGGCGGTAGCGCGAATCGTGCCCGCAAGCGGCAGCAGCTGGGGAAGCCCCTCTACCAAGGCACTCTCCGACGACTCCTTCGAGCAAGCCGAGCAAGCCGAGCAAGCCGAGCAAGCCGAGCAAGCCGAGCCAGCCATCCGTGCCGGCTCGCTCTCCCACAGGGCTCTCCTGCCTGCTCTCCTGCTACCAGACCTCCAGAGTCACCGCCACACTCCCAGCCTCTCTCCTCTCTCTCTCTTCAAATCCTTCATTTGCTTTCCTCGGTTAGCAGGAATCACGCGAGCCCCCGGTCACTCGCTCTGCCACTCCGAGAGGGGTCCCCACATGCTGGATATCGCCGGAGGCTCCTGTCGATAAAACCTTCCAGCTATTCTTCCGATATCACCAAGCACAAATCATCAGTGACTCCTATTTCCTGCCCGAGGCTTCCACCATCATCCATAAGGAGCTCTTGCTCTAATAGGGCGTTATGAGAGACGGCCAAGTTTCTTGAGCTTCTTCAGTAAGCCAGGCTTGGTCACTAAGCTTCTCTCGATCGACTCGATGAGCACTTGCTGCTGATTGTACGGTGGGAATGGCATACCCTCTAAATTATAGACGTACACGGCACCCTTGACGTCGCCAGCCACTAACTGATTGCCGTTCCTCGTGAAGCCGACCATGACTAAACGCTCGCTGTTAGGTGATACCCTGACCGATGTCGGAATATACGTCTTCTTCTTGATATCCCAGATGCAGATCTCGTTATTGACGATGCTCACTAGGATCGTAGAGTGCGTCGGGCTCCAGGCGGCGTAGCGCACGCAGGCCATCGCTGTCGAGAGGGTAATTAGCGGTTCCGTCAGATCTTCCACCCATATTCGTGTGCACCAGTCGGCGCCGCATGTCAAGAAGATCTTAGGGCAGAACGGTGAGAATTCCATCACGTATACTGGCCCGTCGTGAGCACCGAAGCTCTCTATGTGCTGGTGGAGGTAAGTCGTCGAGCACTTGTAAATACAGCCCTCGTCCGAGCCGACGAAGTAAATCGTGCTTGAACCTGGTTGCCGCCTCAACACCAGCCCAGCTGGGTTACGGCTGATCGGTATGTCGTGCACTTTGCACTGTTGGCTTCTCTGAATCCCCGGTAGCTTTCCCGCCAACCTCGAAATTTGCATGATTTTTGTTGCCGTGAAATCCTCCGCTGCCCGGTAGCAGAATATCCGACCGTTTTGAGTGCTGGTGTAAATCTGCTCTTGGTATTCGTATTGCTCGTCACCCGGCCACCACTGCACTTGCCAGTGGGGACTGGTTGTCGGCGAACTACCTCGTTGACTCTGGTAGACTATGCTCAGATAGGTTTTACTGACATCGATCACCCGGACGACACCATCGTAGAAACCAATCGCGACCAAAGAAGGCCGATCACGGCTCCAGTCGATATCCGAAATCGGCACGTCGAAGAGGAAGTGCTGGCTCGGTTCGCTCGGGTTCTTCATGCACCAGATGAGAAGTAGTCCGTCGTTTATAGTGGTGTTCGCTTGGGCACCGTACGCCACTGCTAGGATACTTCGATTGAGGTAATTCCATCGAAAGGCAGCGACAGTTCTGTCTCGACTGAGTTCGCACTCATGAGTCCATAGGAGGTCCAAAGTATAAGTGAATTCCAAGTCTGGACTGCATGGGTCCTGCTTGATTAGGCCGTTGAACCGCTTCTGAGCGGTGAGGAAAACATTGCTCGCTATTATCCTCTCCATAACGCGAACCGCGTCCTTGAAACTGTCCAGCTGGAGAATATGCGAGGCTTCTTCTTCGGCACTCTTGAAATTCATGTCGTCATGCATCGGTGGCAATTTGTTTTGCAATTCCTATTTGTATCCAATAGACAAGACTGATGATTATCGAAGGTTGCTATTATATCCGATTTGTAAAATGATGCCAACCTCCAATGCCAGTGCTTCTTCAAGAGACTCCTTCCTGCGGACGACCAATCGACCGTTCACTTCGCTCATAAGTTCAGGCTGAGCGAATGTGTCGTGCATCACCCAATTGTTGACAAACACACCCTGATTCTTTCTGGGCTTTCTAGCTAAGTTTGTCCCGCGGGTCCTTGTAAGGGCATTGATTGTTTGGGTTTCGGCTTCGACTAACTTCCTATTGGAACCAGCCCCGTATTTTATATACTCGTAACGTTCATTCTCTCTCCTGATCTCCTCGGCTTCTTCTGTGTTCGAGTCTACGCACAGCTGTTCCATCTCGAAAATAAAGAATGTCTCGGTTTCCTTCAGTGTGAGAGTTATGGTTTTCGGTCGAGTGGTGAAGAGATTGGGATCGATGCTGGATGAATAAATTGATGGATTTATTGGATCTTCCTTTTTCTGATAATATTGAATCATCATGATTCTTATTTACCTGGGTAAATAAAACTGTGGCGGTGCAGCATCCTCGCCGAAAACTGAGGAAGCAGCATCGTAGGAGTGCGTGTATACGACACTTTCAAGTTGAGGGTAGTCAGTGAGAACGGAGGAGGCTGTTGGAAAAGAGGCGGACTTTGCGATGGTGGCAGCCGAATGCAATTGCGAGCCACTGCCCATTTGAGATAAACTTAACGTTTCGAGTGCAGTGAACTGGCGTTCGTCGATGGCACTGTGGGTTGGATGTGACAGTAATTTTGGTGTCACATCCACCCCGTTCTCGACGATGCGAAGGGCATGTCGTTGCTGCAGAAGCACCGAAGTCACATTCTTCCAAGTGATTTTTCGACCCTTTGTAGTAGGAAGTTTCTGCCTGGAGGAGCTCGCACTGTGCGGCCCCTTCGCAAAGTGTATTTCACTCTGCATTCTTAAATGACATACATTAGGCGCACATCACTCCAACTAAAATCGACTTCTCTTTGGTTACTGCGCTTGGAACTAAGTCCAATCTATGTACGCGTAACAGAACTCAAAGGTTTTAACGATAGGACTAGGAGGTGGCCAAGCTAATCGGTTGTCATGGATTCCAAGTCAACAGGAAAATCAATTCCGCGAGAATTCCTGTCTGAGAAACTAGCCGAGCATTGGGATCAACAAAAATATACACGATTCATGTACCAAATAGACAATCTTCAACAGAATTTATTATTATGGCTGACGTCCCGCTCTTTTTTTTTTACTTCCTCGAGCTAGAGAATGTGACCTCTGATTGTCGCGGAGTACAAATGGTCATAAAAAAAGAGGGGATTCGTAATCTTAATGATCGTTTTGGAAGATACTTTGAGATAAAAGGAGGTACCGGAAATGCATTGGACAGATCGAGCGCGTACTCTATCGCGAGCAGCGAGTACTGGATAATAAGGTGGCAGGACAGTCGAGTCGAGCAGCCGGGTCGGCTGGGACCGTCGATAAGAGTGAATGATATCAGAGAGTAGTACGGCGCTAATCAAGTGATAGGTTTTTGTGCTGGAATTAAGAAGGCGACAGGCTGTTACGCAGCCAGAGTAGTCACTGCTCGGAATAATACAGTGTGTGGAAGTGTATTGGCTGGCTAGGAAAGCTGGTGCTAGGTGACACGCTGGTGACGAAGCCCGTCGATCGTTTCTCTTACGTGTTCTTTCGAACATCCGTTTGGCGAAAAATGATGAAAATCATCTGAGAGGGCTTGCGCAATTGTGAGTGTTGTATACTCGGGCAGTGGTGTCATTTCGGTGGAGCGTGTAGGAGCGTGGTGGAGCGCGTAGATAGAGGCAAAGCGTGCCGAGAGTTTCGTGAACGAGCAGCTCGGCAAGGGGGCCCCGCAGTCAAAAGACCAAAGTAAGTGACATGAATTCTGTCAGCAATGGCAGACACTGCTCCCCTCGTATTTTGACGGAGCACTCGACCTTCGCCTGACAAGGATCGCCCCAACAATTCTAGGAATTACGCACAAACCCATTTACTTCACTCTGACAGCCACTTGGACGGTTTGTTTCGCCTATCTTCTAATGCTAGTACGCACCCTGCCAATCAACTATCATCCTGCACAGCTTTCCTGGCCATACGTTCTTACTGCCGAGACACATGACTTCCGATCTCGTACACGGCTAGCCAATACGTCCGGCTAAACGAATGATTTAAGAAATTGCGTTCTCCAACAGTCGCCCCATCCCAGACGCGGCTTTACATTCCCCGAGCGCTTTTAATGCTTCCTACGATTTCATGCTTATTACGCTTGCACCAGGGGTCACAGCCTACCAAATAAGGCGGCTCGCATTCCCTGCTGGATTTTGTAATTTCTTCGTGCAATTTCAATGCCGAATCGGTGAACCCATCGCTCGCACCACCCATCTCACCCAGCGGAAATATGTCACGCGATCTTGGAATATTCCAATAAGGAATAGCTTGTCCCAGACTCACGTAATTCAGAAGTTTCTCGATTTTTTTATGCCGTGATAAATCAATTTTTTGTACAAGGTGCCAGTGCTGCACTCACAGAGGGGAATAATTTTAGTGATTTCCCATGTAGCAAGGCTTTTACAAAATGAGTAAGACGAGGGAGCAGGCAGGCCCTTCCAAACCTTCAGACTCGTCGACAGAGGAAAAGGAGAAGGATGACCGTATGTTTGAGTGCAATATCTGCCTGGACACGGCTAAGGATGCAGTAGTTAGTATGTGCGGGCATTTATACTGGTGAGTTCAGTGGTCTAATAATGATGTTTGTATACAATGTTCTACAAGGATTGCTCATGCTTTTCACTCCATTAGCTGGCCATGTTTACATCAGTGGTTACAAACCAGACCTGCGAGACAAGTCTGCCCTGTGTGCAAGGCTGGTATCAGCAAAGAAAAAGTCATTCCATTATATGGACGTGGTGCAACGAAACACGAAGATCCTAGGTAGATACAGATTCATATACATGGAGAGTATAGGAAAGAATCAATTTCTAGAGAGTTCACTGTGATTCCAGAAATAATGTCCCACCACGTCCAGCTGGTCAAAGAACAGAACCAGAGACCCATTTAGGATTTTCTAGTTTTGGATTTGGGGATGGTTCCTACATGTCATTTGGTATTGGAACATTTCCATTTGCTTTCTTCACATCTACCTTCAACTTTGGGGAGACCAGACCAAGTACAGGTAAAGCATCAGGGGAATTATTGTTTGGACTAAGATTGATATTTACAAGAGTGTTAAAACATTATTTCCTTTCACATAGCTCCCAGAGGTACCCCTCAATACGAAGAGGAGCAATTCTTGTCAAAGTTATTCTTATGGGTGGCTTTGATACTCATCTGCTGGTTGATAATGGCATAACATTTTTATTTAATTATACCCCTTGTTCCATAATTTGTAATTCCATCACCTTGCTCCAATCTCTCCTCTCCCGCCCCTCCCCCTGCAATCCAACCATCACTCGTTTACATTTCGGACAACGTAGTGACATACTTTTCACACCTGCTTGAATAAACGGTCGGTTATTAGTTTTTTAAATTTACAAGGGTTTTAACTGTATGATATTATAACTTGTACAAATATATTTGATATTGTAATGTACCGAAACCTCTCGTTATTGTTGCTGCGGAAAGATATAGATTGCCCGTTCTTTAAGAAAGATCATACAGCTTTGTATTATCTGACAAGTAATTCGTGACGTGTGTTCAAGCAGGATTTGATTGCTTCTTTTTGGACTTCAGTGACATTAATTTCATGATCCTTGTTTGTGTATATATATACATACACCTATATGTGTTATTCATAGATTTGTAAGATATTATCTACTCTAAAGAGTACGAGTAATTTATATCATAAACTAGATGGAACTCCTTGCGACATCACGCGAATTCGTGCCGTTTCAGCGGACTGCTACTTTGAACAGTGTATATATAATTTAGCTGTTAAGATATATTCATACAGTAAGGCGATAGATTTCTAAGGTTGATAAAATTGGGGAGATATTCGAAGGATAGCGAAATCATGTTATCTACCAGCATAGTCCTAGTTTAAATGATTTTCTCCGCTTGTTTCACGTCGATTCTGGTTGCGGTAACGGAGATCGAGAAAACGACTATGAAGTACTGATTTATTATAGAAGGAAGCAAAACCTCTGTGTTATTACAATTCTTTTTCATAATACAACACTGACCTCAGTTCCTCCACTCACGAGTGAATTCGCTTATTCTTTACTGACATTCCATTGAAAGCAGCACTGTACGAAAGTTTCCCAGTATTAGAAAAAAAGAAGTCGAAAACTTGTAATCGGTACTATTTCGCGCTGTGCTCTCTCTCTCTCTCTCTGCCTCTGTATAACATGGCATTGCGGAGTAGAATAGCACCGACAATGCTTACACGAGGTCGAATTTTGTAACTTGCATTGAGTGCATACGATACCACCACTATAATAAATTTTGGATTCATATGTTCACACTGTTGATTGGTATATTTTTGTACTTCCTCCTTTAATTGTATGACAACATTGTATATGGTGTAATTAAATAAATATGATGGGCAGAAGAACCGAGACATACGTAAACCTTATGTCAAACATTTTATTTCAGAGATCAGAATGGCATACGAGCAGAAGACTGAAATACCTACAACTGCTTTGAGTTTAGCCTGTTTGCTTTTGTTGATCATTATCTAATAATCAAATAACAAATAGACTTATCACAGATTGCAGCTCCGTGTAGAAAAACATCTTAGGCTCTTAAAATGAGACAAAGAAACTTGAGTGTTCTTATCTGTATATGTAAGTTTTGAAAATCGAGTGCTCTAAATATTTTGAAATTATTATCTACATTTCATCTTTCAATGGTATACGCCGTGGAAAGCCTTTTAATACAAGTAAATCATTGCATTCCTTCCTGGTCAACTTGATTAACGGTAATCTTTCTATTTCCTCGTCGTAATCATTAAACAGTACTAAATCGGGATACGCTCCTGGTATGTGTTTAAACTCGACATTTTCGCTGCAATATAAATTAAGGGCCACATAGCATTCACGTAGAATAAGCCTGAAGAAGTAAAGGATACTAGTCCGGAAGATCCTGAGAGATAAACTCGTCGATGTCCGGATACCGTTTCACGATGCAGCCGCAACCCTCGCAACTCTGCGGTTCAGCGCGAAGTCGATAAATTACATTGAGGCTGACAGAAACTGTCATGAAAAACAGATGAACTCTAATTGGCTAATAAGAGTAAAGGGAAGGGATACCTCTATCCTTGCGGAAGCGTAATAATTCTTTTGGGATTTAACGTGAGAAATCACCAAGGCGACTACAAGGAAAACTGTGACAACTATCTTGGAAGCCATGTTTACTTCTGTCGGACGGAAGTTGCGGTTTAGCGTGTAGCATAATTTTTTTATGGAAATACATTTTTTCAACACGCCGAAAATTATGTACGCCGATGATACATTTATCCACGAGAATAAAATGAATTTAACTGGACATAACCGATTCTTTTCTTTCACTATTTATTCTTGCTTTCCCAATTTCCCGCCCTTCTGCCAAGAGAGTTCCTATATTTTGTCCCCATTACGACATACACGAATTTATGAAGCATGCAATTTCTCTAGCACTTGAATAATAATATAAAAGAACACATTTTGAGGAGCCCTTCGAAATTGATGAGGGTAGTTAACCGTTTCAAACGCATTTGCGCAGTGGCGAAGCTCGCGTGTGTGTAAAATGGCGCTTTCTTGTGCGAGTAAGTTTTCTTCCAAAGATTAAGCGTGGTTTAGGTCGAATGGGGTTGCTAATTTATGAGGAGCATGAATGTTAGATTCCAATTGTATGATTAAAATATAGGCTCTCTATTTCTGTAATAAGGGGCAAACTTTGTACCGGCAGTGGTTGCACATAACCTAGGGTTAAGAGTGGTTACCGCCATTAAATTACACAGACAAATATGTATTTTCAGTTTCGAATGAAGTACCCGAACACCCAGTTGTATCTCCTGTATCGGGCTCAATATTTGAGAAACGCCTGATCGAGAAATATGTGGCGGAGAATGGAGTGGATCCCATTAGTGGGAAAGAGTTGACTGTGGAACAACTTATTGACATCAAAAGTAATGCATCCTCTCATAAACTGTTCACAAAAATCAGGCGAATACTAACTTCTTGATAATTTTTATAGCTACTCCAATTGTAAAGCCCAAACCACCCAGTGCTACTTCAATACCAGCTATATTGAAAATACTGCAAGATGAATGGGATGCAGTTATGTTGCACTCATTCACCTTGCGGCAACAGTTACAGACAGCTAGGCAAGAGTTGTCCCATGCTTTGTATCAACATGATGCTGCTTGCCGTGTAATAGCTAGATTAACCAAGGAAGTAACTGCAGCCAGAGAGGCTCTGGCTACACTGAAACCACAGGCTGGAATTGCCCAGGCTGCCACTATACCTCAACCAGTAAGAATGGATATTTCATACTTGCTTTTTATTGGTGTATTTGTATAATTGAATTATGAAATTTCATTATTATTACAGGCTGTTGCAGTGGAAGCGGGTGGTACTGCTGCCCAGCCTATGGAACAAGCTGGTATTACTGAGGATGTAATACAGAAATTACAAGAGAGGGCAACAGTTTTAACTCAGGAGAGAAAACGACGAGGGAGATCAGTTCCCGAAGATTTACTACCACAAGACAGTATTCGTGCATTCCAAACACTTGCATCTCATCCTGTAAGTATCTGAACAATGTTTATCTCTTTTTAATAATAAACAGAATTTTTAAATATATCTTATTTCAGGGGTTACACTCTGCCAGTGTGCCTGGTATACTTGCACTTGATATACACAGTGCAGATACTAGTAAAATCCTCACTGGAGGAGCAGATAAAAATGCAACAGTGTTCAATAAGGATACAGAACAAGTTGTTGCTATTCTCAAGGGTCACACAAAGAAGGTATGTCTAAATGGTTTGTTATGAGTCTCATTGAGTTGAGAAGTTGTTTACAAAATAAACCTCCTCATAGGTCACAAGAGTTATTTACCATCCTGAGGAAGATATTGTTATGACTGCTTCACCAGACACAACCATTCGTGTATGGAATGTTGCAACTAGTCAAACAACATTATTACTGAAAGCTCATGATGCTCCTGTAACTGGATTGTCTCTACATCCAACTGGTGATTATCTACTAAGTTCATCATTGGATCAACACTGGGCATTCTCAGATATTCGAACTGGCAGATTATTGACAAAGGTATTTTTCATAATTTAATTAGTGTGGATGCATGTGCTAAAGTTATTTTCTATTGCAGGTTGCTGGACAAGGAAGTCAACCATTAACCACAGCTCAGTTCCACCCTGATGGTCTTATTTTTGGTACTGGTACTGCTGATTCCCAAGTGAAGATCTGGGATTTGAAGGAGCAATCGAATGTAGCAAATTTCCCTGGCCACTCTGGACCAATTACAGCAATCAGCTTTTCTGAAAATGGTTACTACCTTGCTACCGCGGCTGAAGACTCGTGCGTCAAGCTTTGGGATTTGCGCAAACTGAAGAACTTCAAAACATTACAACTGGAGGAAGCCTATGAAGTTAAAGACATTTGTTTCGATCAGAGTGGAACGTATTTGGCCGTGGCTGGAACTGACGTTAGAGTATATCTGTGTAAGCAATGGCAAGAACTTAAAGTACTAAATGACCATACAGCCACAGCAACGGGAGTTCGCTTTGGAAAGCACGCACAATACATCGCATCTACCAGTATGGATAGAACTCTAAAACTTTATGGTTTACCTTAATAAATTTAAATGCGTTAACGAAATTATTGAGACACCTGTTCGAAATATACGAGCAGGCAATACATTTGTCACCCTTTGGGTGCTCCGTAAAATCAAGAATACCAATTGCAGCAATAGGAATTTTCTACGAGAATGTATTGGGAGCATATAACGACTATGGCACGAACACGAGACTGTGAACTTACGAAATACGCGAACGATTTTAATCCGAGAGCCTGTGTTTAATACATAGTACAAAGAACGAACGATTGTATCCTATGTCGCAGAGTGCGACTGGTTGCACCGAACGCTCGAAACTATTTTTGACAAAATTGTAAAATATACAATGTTACTGCTGTCTTGTAATCGTATGGAAAATAAAAATACGTGCCGTCACGAGCCAATAAAGAGTGCGTTTTACTGGAATCAAAAAGAATATCCTCCCTCAGAAAGTTCATAATTCCGAATTTATCATCGGCCCTGTATGGCGCCAGTGGTCGTGTGCTTTGCGCCTAACCTTATGTTCTTTGTTCTGGGCAAGTGTGGCTCAATCGAATTGATCGAATTAATAAGGAGACTTGTCAGACTGGTCTGTCAGAGGAGTGAGTTGGCGGGACATGCGAGAGGAGAGTAAAGGCGGCAATTATAGGTGATCCGTGACCTGTTGATAGGAAAGGCGCGTTTCTCATGGGAAACGGAGTACGGGCTGGCTTTGAGAAACGGATCTCACACTGATAGTGGGTGGACTTATCGCTTGTGTGTCAAGCAGTGTCAAGTGGTGTCAAGCAGTGACCGCGAGTGACCAGCTGACAATGTTTTGCCATTAGCATAATTTAGTTGGTCGGCGCTCGCGCTTCGTCGAGAATGTTCAGAGCTGAGGGGTCGTCGAGAGACAGCTTCCTGCAGCAAACAAAATGTGCACGGGAGGAAAGGGCCCACGAGGAACGCAAGGAGCGAGCTGTCATCGTGATACAGGCCTATGTTAGGGGATGGCTGGACCGCGTCAGGTTCACCAAGAGAATATTGTGAGTCTGCTCGTGGCATTGTCTTACCAGCTATAGATCGTAGCACGAAGATCTCGTAGGGGAATTGGAATATTCGGAGTAGCTTAATTTTCCCTCCAATCGCTAGCATAAGATTATCAATTGCCTGTAACCACGCTACTATTAGCTGTAGATATTATTTTGTTGTGTAACGTGAAATAAAAGGATTTTCACTCCACTTTCTTTTGTGTAGTAGTATTTTTCTTTTCACGAGAGCAATACGCTTTGTAGCACGGAATTGAAAAAGTCGATGAACACTCTCCTTTTAACGCATAATCAATTACAAGACTGTTGAGAACAACAGAAGACTTTTACTTCCAGGGATGAGTTTGATTCAAATTTTCCTGACGACGGCACAGAGGTGGTTGCCGAGCTGAAACCTGCCCTGCATGTATACAAGCTCACTTCTAAATTTTTATTTGTATATGATACCAAACGGGATCAAGCGAGAATAGAAAGATTATGTAGGTATGTACTTGATCCAATGACAGAGCAGAATGCCACTGAATGTTTGTACACAGATGAACAACAACAAATACATCTTCCAGATATTTAGTACAAAGTCTAGATTCCGAGTCACCCAAACTTTCTTATGTGGGGGTTATGCTAAATAAAGATCACTGTATACCATGGATAGCGCAAATAAAAAAAATCCTATTGCACCATTGTCTCATGGGTTTAGAAAATCTAAAGCCGGAGAGGGTGTCCGATCATAAGACTATCCTTTTAAGATTACATACTTTAGTTAGCTTTACATCCCCAACAACATGGGCAATTCAGGGGGTAGAGGAGATGGAGAAATTGAGAACTGGTATGAATCAATTGTGCGCAAATATAATGGGCCATCTAGTCACCAATGGATTTTATCCTATTATGCAGGTAGACTATTGTAGAAAGAATCCATGGTGTAATAATTTGCAGGTTAAACAAAACATCTCAGATATGACTTTTGATTATAGGGTTTATTAGTAAAGGGATTGGGTAGATCAAAGATTGCTTTGACACCTGTGACTCTATCCGCAGCTGTAACACTGGCACTAAGGCCACTAATTTCTTCTCACATGTCAGACAAATTAGTGTCATTATTTTTGATTAACATTTTTAGTGTACCTGCATTGGTACAACATCTGAGCACACTATCGTCCGAGGTTTGAGCAATAACTACTTTCTCTCCTAGCACACTTCACTCGCCGCAGCCAATGAATGACCTCAATGTTTTCAGTGCATCGCTCTACTTATTACCTATAGTTTTTTCTCAAGAAGTTTGGAGCTTCTGAACTCGGAGCAGAATTTGAGAATAGTTTTCAATGCTTTGGAAGGTAGCTATGCGCTATGTCTGCTTGCCAATTTATTACAACTGGCTAATATAGAAAAGGAAGAGATACTGCGGGACCTATACTTCCCTTCTTTGACAGTATGTTTCGAAACGACTCATGTGTGAATAGTTAGGCTAGAAAATTTCGGTAACTAAAATATTCATTCCTTCTAGTTTGTTGTAACAAAAATGCTGGAGGCATGTCAACAATACGTTGTCGCGAAACAAAGCAATTTGACCCACTGGCATCCAGTGCTAGGATGGTTTGCACAAACGGTCGATACTTCCTTGCAAGAAGCGATGCCATTTGTTAAAGTACAATTAGAATGTTTGTGGACGGGCAGAATCGTCTCCCAATTAATCGGTAGGGTTAACGATTAAACGAACACGTGGAATGGAGAATAATTCTCGGAACTACATTTCAGGAAGACCATTAAATGAGCTTATCGAAAAAGAGATACCTCCATCTCTAGAACAGCAAAGTACATCCGTCAGCACCAACATTTTTCGTAGAGCTTTCTTCGAGGCGCGTACAAATAAAAATAATAATAATAAAAATTATAGAAAATTAGGGAGTCCGGATACAACTAAAATAGCCTTGATATGTTCCCTCTATCAAATTGCTTTGCATACATTGTCTCAGGTGAAATTGGAAATACTAACAGGTATGTAGACTAATAACCTTCTCGAATATTCGAATTAGAGACTAATTATTCCGCGTCACCAGGTCTTTGCTATCAAGAGAAGATTTTATACCCAATGTGGTTATTTTTGGGAACATTAGGGCCTCACTGTGGCCTAAAGGCATTTTTAGATCATTTAGCTGCTAATACGAAATGTACAGCACCCGAGTTTCAAATGCTCATATTATTTGCTGATTGTATGACGCACTACGTTACGTGAGTTATACATAATTTATTTTATACTCGGTGTTCGAGGAATAAAAGTTATATCGTTTTATCGCCGCTACAGAATTTTGGATGACATGGAAATGTACGAGCAACAAGAGCCATTTAAACTCAGTGACTTCGTGACATTATCGTATTTTTTAAACCAATTTTTGTACAAAGCCGTGCTTAATAATTTAATTGGTGCGTATCAAAAGTCTTCACCTCTCTTAATACGAGTCCATCCATAAAGAATGGGCTCGGACTTTTCTGATTATTTTTATCAAGAACGATAGATATATACTGAAGTTTTAGATGTTCCAGATGTGAAGTCAGTCTCTAACAATCCTTTATTCAATTCATTGCATACTCTCTTAATGACAATCTATCGACGGGATTGTAGGCGAACTTTCTGTCCGGAGGGCCACTGGTTGGCAAAGTTAAGTACCTGGGGAAATGTACTAATTCTAAGTACCGGGGAGAATGAATGAATAAAATAAGTTCTTCCTCATACAGGAAGTTCGAGTCTCTGGATTCTTGGCAGATTTGGATAAAGGAAGACCGGGGCCGCGCCTCCTTCTCTCTAAAATGCCCCACGTTATTCCCCATTCGGAAAGAGTCGTGCTATTTCGGAAACACGTAGCGAAAGAAAAGGCGGCAATGGGTTTAACAGAGAGTGCATGCAATAGTGCGCCGACGACCCTAATTGTCGTGCACAGGTATGTAACGATAGTTAACGCGCTACTTGCCAACAGCGTGACCTCAAAGGAATCACTCTGAAAATACTTTGTAGAACACGTATAGTAGAAGATGGATATCGGCAATTGGGCATGTTGCCTCCCCAGGCGCTTAAGGGAGTGATTAGGATACGTTTTGTAAATGAACAAGGCTTGGCTGAGGCTGGTATTGACCAGGATGGTGTATTCAAGGAATTTTTGGAGGAAACAATAAAGAAAGTGTTCGATCCTTCCCTTAATTTGTTTAAAGCCACTAGTGAAAATCGATTGTATCCATCTCCAACATCTGCCCTTCAAGACAATCATTTGCAACTTTTTGAATTCGTTGGAAGAATGTTGGGCAAAGCTGTCTACGAAGCAAGTGATACCCAATCCAAAGAGACTAATGTCACACTTCAATAAAATATTATAAAATGCTTTGTTTTGCAGGGAATAGTCGTTGATGTACCCTTCGCCTCTTTCTTTGTTTCCCAATTTTCTGGACAGGGCGGAGGAGCACTGTATAGTTGGCTGGACGAACTAGCTTCCCTTGACCGGGATTTATATCGGAGCCTAACACTCGTAAAGCACTACAAAGGGGATGTTCGTGAGCTCGAGTTAACTTTCTCTCTCGACGAAGATGTCGCGGGGAAAATAGTAACGCACGAATTGATTCCTGGCGGAAGAGCCACGCCAGTCACGAATCAAAATAAAATCAATTATATTCATCTAATGGCTCACTTTAGAATGCACACACAAATAAAGGATCAGACTGCTGCGTTTATCAAGGGTTTCCGTTCCATTATTAAACCCGATTGGCTAACATTATTCTCTACACCTGAGGTAAGAATGATATTTTTTGCAAAATAATTCTACACCTGGGTTTTCACTCAGAATATCTGAACCAACTTTGTCCTTTCAGTTGCAGAGACTGATTTCAGGCGACAATGCACCGCTAGACTTGCGAGACTTGAGAAAGCACACCCAATATTATGGGGGCTTTCACGACAGTCACAGAGTGGTATGTTGGCTGTGGGATATATTGGAAAAAGACTTTTCTGAAGAGGAGAGGGGCCTGTTTCTAAAGGTATGCAAATGTCAACACCGAATCTCCAAGTGTTTTGGTAGAAGCAATGCACATGAATTGTTTACATTCTGATGTTTACGTTTCTTCCTAATAGTTCGTGACTAGCTGCTCGAAGTCGCCTTTGCTGGGCTTCGCTCATTTGGAACCTCCGTTCTCAATCAGATGTGTCGAAGTCGGTGATGACGAGGACACCGGCGACACAATTGGTATTTATACTTTACGAATTTCTAATATTATTTTGCAAATCTGTTGTACTTTCACGAATATTCTCTTGATTGTTTAGGGAGTGTAATACGAGGATTCTTCACCATACGAAAGAAGGATCCACAGAATCGATTGCCTACATCGTCTACCTGCTTTAACCTCCTCAAATTACCGAACTACCAAAAGAAAAGTACTCTGAGGGAGAAGCTTCGCTATGCTGTTACCAGTAACACGGGCTTTGAACTGTCCTAATTCGTTAATTAATTTATGCTAATTAGGTTCAGAAAAGTCGCTCAAATGACCTCTGTCCACTGTTTGTATAAGGTGACTAAGCGGTACCGGAGCCTAGAAACTCATCGCCGCTTTATGAGTGATAAGAAAGTCGGATAATTTTGACTGAGTTGAAATTTTGCACAAATCTTCAAGAGTATATATGTATACATCTTTACCGAATTTCCCGCACGTTCTCTAGATCACATAATTTTAATTTGAACAACTTTTCTCTGGAAGCACACTAATTTTCTACGAATATAAATGATGGCGCGTGTCCAAAAATGATTTAGCATACTCGACGATTAACGGCTGTGTGTGAATGGGTAATTCACTTTGTTCCTTTATATAAATCGTATGATGGGTGCTAAGAGACCCAGGCAACACTGTGTATCTAACCAGAAACCTACTACTGGGCTTTCAATGACGTTTATTTCAAGATTGTATAATTATTGCCATATGACAAATTAAACGTGTTGTAAAGTATGCTGTACCTCACGAGCTTAATACTGCTAATAATTGTGTGCTTGTTAGTACAGAGTTTTACAAGCTAATGTTAAGTCACCCAGTATGTGGTACGAGGGGAGACAAGTGTTATGTGGTTTGCACCCATTAATGCCCAGCGAATATCAGGAGAACAATGAAAATTCTAAAAGGAGCAAATTACATAAGCTAAGGCTCTATTTTGAGGCGAGCTATTTTCTCAGAGACTTTGTACCAAACTTTTCAAATGTTGAACTAAGATTATTAATATATAACTGGGCCTGGTGGGTTGCAAGCACCGACAATCCAGGGGTAATGGTAAAGGGAACACGAGGACTTTGTTGTCAATGTATCGTCAGAATATCCGGTCAGACCAAAGACAGAATTGTACGTAATAAAAAAGGAAGAGAACGTTTTCGTATTTTCCTACAGAATATATGTGTAAGACGTCAGGCCTGTATTCACAGTTTTTATATGAATGGTATGAAAATAGTAAAGGTATAATAAAGTTCAGTCACAAAGAAAGACTAGTAAGGAAAGTTCTTCCATCCAATGCATTCTGCGAGAAGTAAAATTGAAAAGCCAGGCTCTAATTGTAATAGTTCACACTTTTTTACTATTGTGAATACATGCCTTACCAATGTGTACACTATAGAATAACAAGAGGGACGTAATCCTCGTTAGTTATTAAGATCTAACAGGTGTGAATATCTGGAACGAAGTACCGAATACAACACGACTAATCGAAGTACGAAGATCACACGATTCTACGTTATTTATCGCACGGGACAATGCTTTGTAAATGGCGTGCTTGAAACACATTTTCGAATGGCGATCACACGCTGTTCGTGTTGCGAAACGACAGATTCGTTACTTTAATACATTCGATAAACCTTCGTAATAATGATGTAAATATACACGAAAATGCCTGTCTCAGTTATTCTGAAATCCCATCCCAATCATGCGTCGTGCAAAATATAATGCATGCAGTAATCGGGAAAAGTACTTACTCGAGGATGTTCGAATTCAAATTTAGCAAAGTCCAGTCGGCCATCCCCAAACTCGTCAGTGGTTGAGCGCAGTTACCATTATCTGCCGGTCCAAAAGTAATCCCACTAGACACTGGTAAGCACACGCGACATTTCGAAGTAACCGGATAAAAGTATTCGGCGTTTTAAAGTCGGACGAAAGATCAGCATAATTTTTGCACTCGCGTACCGAAAACCCGCGCATTTTGCACTAACTGTAATACGTCGTACTACCGTGATGGTAATGGTGGCGCTGTTCTTTGTGGGGGGTCACATGATCTCCTTTGTGCGAGGCAGCTGGCGCTGCGTACGTGCTAGCTCGCCTCCACCTTCAGAGTTGAGAGCTAGTGGCCAGCAAGCTTTGGCTGCGAGAAGACGTGCGTGTGTTCCTTCGTACCGCGGCGATCCCTCCATCGCGGCTACGCCAGAGAGAGAGCAGACTCCTTTTCTCTCCTTCCCTCCCTCTCTCGGCTGGAAGTGTGTGAGTGCGAGCGAGCGACCGCGCGCGCGTGTTGTACTGCGAAGCGCGCGGTGTTTTTGGTGTGTGCGTGCCCGCCTGCTTCTTCTGGACTCGGTGGTGTGCTGCTGCTGCTGTTGCTGCTGCTCACGAAAAACTGGCAAGAGTGTCGTCGTCCCTCGCTCGGCAGGCAGGACCCGGACGTACCACAGTGCGAAAGTGTGTAAGAGTATAGTCTGGAATCGTTGCTGCAAGATTCATTGGCTCGGTCTTTCTGGATTCCGAGAGTTTGGTGTGCTTGCTCTCTCGCAGCCAGCCAAGAAAGAAGTAAGCAAGCGAGCAAGCAGTTAAGAACAGGTCTCCCCAATCGGTTGTGCGCTCTCGTGTGTCTCGGCTACTCGTCTCTCTTGCCGAGCCTTTCTATGTTCCCGCTCTCTCCCTCTCGCTCCCTCGCTCTTTCCGCCGCCAGGCCGCCGATTCCTTTCTCTCTTCTGGGAGCGCGCTAGAAGCGTGCGGTGTCCCTTGTGCTCGCACCAGTAGCACCGCCCCGTTTTCCACCTCCGTCCTCGGCGATCGACGTCGTCGCCAGCGAGGCCAGCGAGGCCAGCTGAGAGAGCAGTCCGAGCACCCGACGCACCACCACCACGGCCCCCCCGAACACGCCGGGAGAGTATGTGCGCCGGATAATAACCAGCCGAGCTTTCGCGGCGTGCCTCTCTGCCAGCCGAACATAACCTAGCACGCCTACCCCTCGCCTCACCCTCCCACTATCGCTCTCCTTTCTCACTCTCTCAACGTTGACATCCCTAAAACTACGCGTCCCCAGATTCCAGGACACCTGTGCTTCCAATCGCACATCGCCAACTAACTACATTCGATTCATCCTACGCGAGAGCAACCCAACAATACCAGCTAGACCCTGACGTGGTAAATAATAGTGAACTCCTGCTCCAGAGTTGTTGCTTCCACCACTGGAATTTGAATCCCGCCGGTAAACGCTTTCGCCGCTAGATTCGCGAACCAAGTTCCAATTGAAGCAAGATAGTCCATGCCGACTGATATTACTCTGGCAATGAGGAACTCTAAATCGAGATCTTGATGTACAACTAAGATTCGACAACTGATTCAACTGCAGTTCCCAACAACAACATTCTTCCCTGATCGAGATGTCGATCTCATTGGGAGGAAGAATCATCTAATTTTCAACAAGATGGAACAGGTCCAATAATTCCTAAGCCTGCTATTGGATGCCTGAGAAACCGGTGGCACTTCCAGCAGCAAATCAAGATTCTACGTTCTAACCAAGTCGCGCCAACGAAGTACATCTTGCATGACTTTCGGCCGGTGAATCGGGCAGCTGAAGGGACGTTCGCGTAGAGAGAATACATCGTCGGGGTATTCGAGGAGTTGTGTGCCGTATGCACAGATATCGCAAGGTGTGCGTCGAGTGGGACAAGTGCGAGACTGAGTGGGACTTGATCGGATAGACAAAACAAGTGGAAGAGTGCGCGTGAAGGATCAGCGGCGGGGTTATATCTGCATCGGAGGATAGGGATAATAAGGGATTGTGTGTGCCGGGGCCTTGGCAGGGTCGGGAGGAAGAGGAAGAAGAGGAGAAAGAAGGCGGCGAAGGAGGAAGAGGAGTATCGTGGGTCTTAGAAGAGTGGCGGTGGCGGCGGCGGGCAAAGGGAAAGGGAAAGGGTTAAGGGCTCGGTGAGAGATAAAGAAGGAAGAAGGAAGAAGGTGAGAGAGAGAAAGAGAGCGAAGGGTGGTGGTGTGTGTGCTGCTGCTGTCTAAGGTGGGAGCGGATCGCGTGCGTGCGAGGAGGAGGAGCGGCTGCGATTTTTGATGGCAGTAGTTGGGCCGAGCCGGCACTCCCGGGTGTCCATGAGCGTGTCGATGTCGCTGATGCAGGCGGGAGGGGCGGGGGCGGCAGGTGGCGGCGGGACCACCGGGGCCCATCCCGGACAAGCGGTCCTAGCTGCGGCCGCCGCGGCCGCGGCTGCTGCTGCGGCCCAGCCACCCCCAACCTATTATCACCCTGCCGCTCCTGCGCCACCGCCACCGCCACCCGCACAGGATCCCGTTCAGCCCGACAGACCCATCGGATACGGCGCCTTCGGTGTTGTCTGGTGAGTACTCATCCAAATACATCTTCCACTCTTCATTTTAATCCTAACCTCTCGTTTCACCAATGTTAAATTATGCCCATACCACCTCTGTTAAAACTTATCGCAAGCCGATCCTATTTCAAAGCATGACTTTCGTAGAAACTAAACAGGAGTCGCGTTACCCACCCGATTCAAGATCAAGTTCGGCTCTTTGCTAGAGATAGTCGAGGCGTTGATTGGATAGTATTGGCGCATTGTGTTGGTTGGTGTCCGGCTATCGGACTCCCATCCCACAATAGGCTCGCCATCATTTCGTAATACCAATTGTCTCACGCAATCACTATGCGGACTCGGCGTTACATCACGGGCGCAATTTTCCTACCGGTTCTTTTACTCGCTCTCAGTCCTAGTTTCTCCCTCTTCGTA
Source organism: Ectemnius continuus (assembly GCA_910591665.1). NCBI lineage: Eukaryota > Metazoa > Arthropoda > Insecta > Hymenoptera > Crabronidae > Ectemnius > Ectemnius continuus. The sequence goes on along the minus strand of OU342862.1, from coordinate 13,304,455 downwards.
TGGGAAAGCATTACTTGAAAGCTTCCAATCGCTAACTCTACCAAAGATTTGTAGGAGAGTTCTAGTATCATAGAACCCAGATCTTTATCCTGCTAGCATCTCGTTCCCTTGCACATGTTCCGACATTCTACTCGCTCGCCATTGGTCAGCGAGCGAGAGACATGGCGCGAGAAAAATGCTAGCTTAAGGTGACACCACACTGATGGTTACGCGATAATTATCGCCGAGACGAGCTCCCCTTCCTCCCTCCTCTGAAAGTGGATACCTGGATAATTTTTTCCTGGACGAGATCTATCTCGTACAACGCTCGACATAATTACACGGGGCGACGCATGCTATACTGGCCGTCGCATGGGAATTCTGTAAATGCTTTGATACTTTCTAGAAACATTCTAGTTAGCGTGGAAAAATGTACTTTCTTTCCTGACGCTGAGTCCTTTAAGCGTTCAGCATAGAAAGAGCGAGAAGGAGCAATTCCTATTTCCCTTGCAAAGAGAAGGAGCGAGAAAGAGAGAGAGAGTGACGCATCGTCCTGTGAACTTGTTTCTTGGATTTATCTGGCTATAAGCGGCGCACAGAGGCCCATTAAATCTCGTTTCCGCATACATCTATTCCGGAGGCCTTGCGTCGTGTGCGTGCGTGCGAGAGTGCGGCGAGCTCTCCTGGAATTACTTCTAGCTACGTACATACAATTCCAGCGGGTAGCTTATGCCGCCGGAGATATTCTCGCCTCGGTTCCTATTCAGTTACTCTTGCCAGTGGGCTCTAACGCGAACTACGATCATCCTAACTTGGAAATACTGGCCCGATAATGATCGGCCGTCCTATGACTCAGTGGGTTTTCTGCGCGAGATCATTTTCCCAGGTAAATACCGCGTTAACTGAAGGATGACTCTGTTTACAAGGGAAGGTCTTGTCGAATGGCGCGTCAAGGGTATTCGGCAGTTGCACTGGCAACATCACGCACTTCATAGATATTCCTTATCGCTCGGACGCAAGGAAAATCGCCGAATTCCACCGTTATCGCTTGATATTACATGTTATCTTCCACCGAGTGTCTCGGAAATGGTGTTCTCCGGTCACTCGTGTTCCGTTACGATTGTCCTTCGATCAGATTCGCTTCGCTTATCCAGCACGCAGTGTGTCTTTTCTTGCGCGTCCTTTCAACGCCGATTGTCTCCCACGCTCGCCTTGGAACCTTCCAACTTGGAAGAGACTGTCCAACAACTAAGTCCCGGAAATGGCGCCTTTACCACCCAAGGAAAAGCGCTGTTCATCGACTTTTCCCACACAATGCAGTTTTGCGCGGTGCGGTGCGGTGCGGCGCGGCGTGCGTGTCGAATGGGACAGGATTAAGTGGCAAGGAATACGAGAGAGGGGAAATTTCAGGCGCTTGGCACGAGCACGCTCTCGTCGGTCATCGTTTTCTCCTTTGGTGGATGGAGCGTCGCAGTCGCTCGCAAAAACTCGGAAGCGCTTATTGTGCGAGCACCGCTTTGTTTGCCGACGCAAATGACTAAAGCGGGCTAGAGCCACTGGCAATGAGAGCGAGCGAGGTCACTCGTGTCGAGCCAAACACAGACAGAGACACGAGCGCGCGCGCACTCTCAGTTAGACTGGATTGCAACAATCGTGCAAATTTCATGCAGGCTTGCATTGTAAATCATAGCACGATTTTCCATCTGAGCCTGGAGCAATGCGCGCGGCGCGCGTGCCACCTTCGGGCGAGCACGGCAGATGGAATCAAAACAGAGGGGGGTTTCCAGTACGAGTTACGAGAGAGCGGAGAGTCGAACGGGGAAGTCGACGGCCTCTCATAAATCGGACTCCGCTGAAATAAAGTTAACTAATATCGCAGTAGCCGTGCGGGGAATGTGCGCGCGAGTATGTTTGTGTATGAGAGAGGGAGAGAGGAACGCTTGCTAAATTAAACCGCTTTAAGCCCACGTAGCGTCGGTCCGGCTATGATATACGAAGGGAGAGGCGAGAATTAGAGGACACCAAGGGAGCATCGCCGCCGCCGCCGCCACTCTCAGAAACATTTCCTTGCAACGTTACCTCCTCGCACTCTCTCAATGAAAACACAATGTTTTTCTCTCCACGCTCCTTCCTCTTCTCTCTCTCTTTTTTTAACGACACCGCAGTCTTGGAGGATTAACCGGCACTCGAGCTTGTGAATAGCTTTCCACAGGACTTTTGTTAGCGGCGAGAGGTGAGCGCGTTTGCTGGATAGTTAGTCAAGCAAGCAATATACTTGCCAGACATCCTTTGTTGGCGCGCCTCGAATCCGAACGTCAGGTGGAAAAGTTCTGTCATTTCTCTGGCATTGTCCTCGTCCCTCTCTCTTTTTCTCTCTCTCTTGTGTGTACGAAGCGAGAGCGAGTGAGGTAGCCCGCGTTGGCTGGAATGTGCGCAGGGGCGAAAAATAACAGTAATTGAAGGAGCAGGCAATAATTCCGGAATGACCTGTCGCCGGGCTGTAATTACCGTTAGTCTACCTCCGCCGGATTTGCGGCAGTTCCCTTGGTGCGCGCGCCCTCCCGTTTGCCGAATATTCATTGTTCGTTTAAGGGCCGCCGGATCAGCCAGCGATTAGGCACGTCGCCCTTCCTCGCCCTTCCTCGCCCTATCTCCTCGCAACGGGGCATTAGTTATGGGCAAATCGGCTCGCTTCTCCTACAGTCACGAGTGCTGATTTACTGATCCACGGACTCGCTTGTCCAAAGTCTTCTTCCCGTCGCAGCGAGCAATTAGTTTTCGGGGCCAAAGTTCCGCAGTTTTGCGGGGCCGGCAGAAAAGTTTTTCTTGGCACGCTCCGCCGATTTGGACGCTTCCTGAATCGCAGTTGTTCCAGGAAGAGCACTGAGTGTACTCACTCTTTGTGGTCCAAATTCCCCTTTGTGATCTTCCCGCTGGTCACACACACACACACACACACACCACCTACATACATGCACAGCTGGTGCTCAGTCACTTTGATTTCACTGTGCTTTTCGTCACCCGACATTTTTCTTACTCACTCTCGACTACTGCCGTGCTACCTCGAATTCGGACCTCTTTTTTTCGTCTGCATCCGCGAACAAAATGGTCGTTCTGTCGCGGCTAAATCGCCCACAAAGGTAGAATCATTTCGTGCGTTCGGCCGGGTAATGCATTCGATTTTCGAGTCAAATCCCCCACGCAGGCCAGATAATTTTTGCGAGCTCACACATCGTATTAACGGGGATGCCATAAAAAATACCCTTTACCGGCTGGTTTCCAGATAGCGGGCTTTTTTCAGCCGTTTATTAAATGGTAATTATTTAAATTCGCCGGTGGAATCGATGGTTATCGGGTCGAGCCATCAAAACGATTAATACGAAATTACGATGAGGAAAACAGGCTGCCATGAGTATGAGAGAGAGAGAGAGGAGGAGGGTAGTGAAAGAGAGATAGAAATCGAGAGGGGGTTTGGAGAGCTACGTGGGAAAAACGCACGGCGTTGGCTTTCATTGGCGCAGAGAGGCAAAAGCGTCATAGAAATCGGGCACGCGCGCTCCTGGCAATGCCACCGAAAGGTCGAATCGAAAGCGATGTACGCAATATTGGGGGCGAGAGACGAAGTTTCCCAGGGTTGGTTGCTTCCCGACGGTGCGGAGAAGCAACCACGGAGAGAGCCAGAAGGGCTGCGCTCGAGCGGCTGAAGGAAAAGCTGGAGGGTCACCATGACAACCGCAGCCTCCCGAGATAAGGAGGAATCGTGACCAGATTGTGTATACGCGGCTTCATGTTTAATGAAGAACGCGTACACACCCACTACTCTCTACCAACGAGGAGAGCCGTCCACGTTGCATAATATATTCCACATAAATTGCACCCTATCACTGCTAATATCTGCTTGGCAAATCCCGCGCACCAAACACATCCTCCCGACACTCACTTGCCCTTCATTATTCATTCCAACTCACTCATTTCTCGCATGATCGAGCTCGACCAATAAATCTATCATCGCTATCCCAGCCCAGTTAAAAGAAGCCTTCATTTCCATTGCATTCTAACAATCAAATTATGACTCTCAGACTTTTTTCCCGAACAATTCCGCCTTTTATACCGTGGACTCTGTATTGTCGGCTCGTTTCATACCTTCAAAAAATTGCGAAAAAATGAATTTTGAGCTAGGGGCCTAGAATTTTTTCTACTTCTTTCTCGATGCAAAAAAACATTCCCCACCAAGTTTCAGCTCCGGAAAAGGTCGAGAAGTGATGAAAACATGTGGAAAACCATTGAAATCAAGTTTTCAAGATCGGTTTTCCATGTGTTTTAGGTGGAATTCCGGCATTTCCCCCACAACATTTATGTTTTTTTTCCGTTTTGAGACACGAGCAATCGAAAAATCAAGCGTTCGTCCCGGTCCCGAGACCTTCGAAAAATCGAAAAATTTTGAAGGGGTATGCCTTAAAAAATTTGCGAAAAAATGAATTTTGAGCTAGGGCTCTGGAATTTTTTCTACTTCTTCCTCGATATAAAAAAACACTTTCTACCAAGTTTCAGTCCCGGCAAAGGTCGGGAAGATAAAAAAACATGGGGAAAACCGTTGAAATGAAATATTCAAGATCGGTTTTCCACGTGTTTTAGGTAGAATTCCGGCATTTCCCCCACAACATTTGTGTTTTTTTTCCGTTTTGAGACACGAGCAATCGAAAAATCAAGCGTTCGTCCCAGTCCCAGAACCTTCGAAAAATCGAAAATTTTTGAAGGGGTATGCCTTAAAAAATTTGCGAAAAAATGAATTTTGAGCTAGGGCTCTGGAATTTTTTCTGCTTCTTCCTTGATGTAAAAAAACACTTTCTACCAAGTTTCAGCCCCGGGAAAGGTCGGGAAGATAAAAAAACATGGGGGAAACCATCGAAATCAAATATTCCAGATCGGTTTTCCACGTGTTTTAGGTAGAATTCCGGCATTTCCCCCACAACATTTGTGTTTTTTTTCCGTTTTGAGACACGAGCAATCGAAAAATCAAGCGTTCGTCCCAGTCCCAGAACCTTCGAAAAATCGAAAATTTTTGAAGGGGTATGCCTTAAAAAATTTGCGAAAAAATGAATTTTGAGCTAGGGCTCTGGAATTTTTTCTGCTTCTTCCTTGATGTAAAAAAACACTTTCTACCAAGTTTCAGCCCCGGGAAAGGTCGGGAAGATAAAAAAACATGGGGGAAACCATCGAAATCAAATATTCCAGATCGGTTTTCCACGTGTTTTAGGTAGAATTCCGGCATTTCCCCCACAACATTTATGTTTTTTTTCCGTTTTGAGACACGAGCAATCGAAAAATCAAGCGTTCGTTCCGGTCCCGAGACCTTCGAAAAATCGAAAATTTTTGAAGGGGTATGCCTTAAAAAATTTGCGAAAAAATGAATTTTGAGCTAGGGCTCTGGAATTTTTTCTACTTCTTCTTCGATGTAAAAAAACATTCCCCATCAAGTTTCAGCCCCGGAAAAGGTCGGGAAGTATGAAAAACATGGGGAAAACTGCCTAAATCAGACCGGGTTAGCCAATCAGGAGGGTCTTTTCGAGTGTTTTCGGTACATCTCGCGTTTCTATATGACTTTTACGACAAAATGGATTGTTCCTCGACCTTGGGATTCATACAAGTCAAGGTGGAAAGGAGGGAGGATTGTACCGAACCCTAGAGAGCCGCCCAGGAAAATGGAAAGCCACATTTCCAGCCATTGTTATCTACACCCTCGATTCCCTTGGGTCGCGCACGGCTATTAAGATAAGTGGCAAGCGCAAATAGCCATGTTCGTATTTGTGTTGGCCGGCGACGTGCGCCTTGATTAGTAATGCGAGCTGAAATAACTCGTCCTTCGTTGTTTCGCCGGTGGAAGTTCAACTCGAAGTCATTAGGCGAAGGAACAACGTTCGCCTTTTAAACGTGAACCTCGGTGTCACTCATGGTGAGAGTACAATTGTCATTCAATGACCTCCGCTCGGAGAGCGGGTGTTTGTGTTCGCGCTCGTGCAGGCTGAAGCCAATGAAGAAGAAGAGTTAATGGGCGGCAAGTGCGAGCGAAGCTCGCTGGCAAGAGTGCGACAGGTATTCTCTCAGCAATGACCCACTGATCCCCTTCGATGGCGCGATTGAACTTGGCATAGCTTCTCGAGCCTCCCAGGTGATAATAGGCGGAACTGGGTCAATGATCAGCCAAGTCCTATCGGATCTTTCCTCCCGATAATTCAATGGGATATATATCCAGTCGGTGCACGCTTCCCACTTTCACCTTTCCGCTCGGCATCTGACTTGGAAAGGGTTCAGTCAGTAAGATTGAATCGGCGCACCGCTCCGGCTAACAAGCGATGATGTCTTCACCGATCGGCCGAGTGAAATATGCATGGCGAGGGAGAGAAGGACAGAGAGAGAGAGAGAGCGAGGCGCAAGCATGACGGGCGTGCACGCCAAGGAAATTCCACTGGCTCGATAAACGAGGAAGCGCATTTGAGTTTATCGCCGCCCTTAATTAACACGTTATCCTCCTCGACATCTTGCCCGGTGAGAGTTCATCGAACCGCGATTCGAAGAGACACAAGACCAAAGAAACACAGGCGCGCATCATCCGATACCGAATCAGCTGTACAAGCATCGCCGTCTGCAGCGCGCGCGCGCCCGCTCTTCGCATTTCTATAGCTCGATTATCTTGGCTCGGTCATTAATAACTTTTTCTCTCTTATATACATTCGGTTCGACGACTTGCACACTCATTTCCTCCGGCTCCTAATGAGAGAAGGCACACGTGACACTTTGGCATGTTGGAATATACTGCGGGCAAGGCAATGCCAGCCCTTTCTCAGAGAACCCTAGAAGATCTTGTGAAATAGGTGGTTTTGGGTGAGAGTGGCGAAAGGGGTTAGTTTCTGAATCGGAATTCCTCGTTGCAAATTGGAGCGGTGGCGAATGGTTTCTCAGTCTGGGAGGTTTCCTGCGGCTTGATAGATCGATGGGGATGCGGAATTGAGTGGCAATGTCGGCGTACTCCACTGAAACCCGCCTGGGGTTCCAGACTCCTTCCCTCTCTCGCGCTCGCGATCGCTCTCCTCTCTCTTAGGCCGCTTTGACGCGTGCGTGTGCATAAGTCGGCCCTTTACCCACCTCTCCCTCGAAGGGCAGACATAAAGGGAATAACTTACCTCGGAGGAACCGGTCGAGCACTCATCTCGACCCTCCTCGCACTGCGATTTTCGTACTTCTCGAGAGCTAATAGAGACGACTTACTCGCTACGATTTCCTGGAAGACCACACTGTTCGTGTGACTTTGAAGCCGAGACTGAATTTCGAGAGTGCGAGAACAGGACGTCTCAAGTTCGCCTCGAGGGACCTTTTGTCGGGCGTCTTCCTGGCATCGGTTTGGTCGGTTGGCGCAATCGATTGCCAGGAATTAGCCCTCCGATGTGTCCGGGCACGTATGTCTTCCCTCGCGCTGCGCCAACTTTCTTCGAATTCGTTTAATCTTCCTCGAGCAGTAATACAGCATTAATAGGATTCCCTGCAATTTCTGCTTATAACGATGACACGTTTTTCGTGCGAATCTTCGTCATTCTTTATCTCCGTAGTGAGTTTCTTTTGTATCTTCTTGGCGCTGAAACAAAAAGAGTTCATTGGCCAGTAATTGTCGAGGTTTCCAAGCGGATGGAATTTAATGAATCCTTGCGCGACTGAAAGCAGCCCTTCCTCCTTTGACCTTTGAGAGTCAAATGTAATTCTATTTTGTTTACACCGGCGAAACCCGAGCCGGCACTTCGGTGTGCCCGACCTTGCTTCCTTGTGTTTCGTTATTTCACAAAAGCCCGTGTTTATTACTCGGGAAGCGTTTCGTAAACAATGTTGGTGGAAGCTTTGTAAGCTTCGCTTCCTTAAACAGTTATTTGGTGAGCATCTGACAGTCAATAAAGAATGTTGAGGACGATGCAAAGGTGATTTTCCCCATGGATCCGCGTAAACATAAATCCGGGTGGTTGGCCTGGGAGAGAAGTGCGGGCTTTAATGACCAACCCGTTGAGGAGAGCTGGCGCAATAAAGCGGACTTTTAAAAGTCCCGTGGCCGAAAGACGGAAATAGAGAGAACGATAGTGAGAGTACGTTCATGTGTGTGTGTGTGTGTGTGAGTGAGAGGGGGTGAGTGCATTGAGAGAAGAGGAGTAGCGAGCAGTTTATCCTAACGATCCGCTTTGCAGGAGATAATGCAACTGTCCCTCAGCCTCTTCACTCGCTACTGCATTCTCCCTTTTCCGGCTCGTACACATCACTCTCTCACTCTTATCTTCCTGTAGCATATCCTGGACCTCTCTACTCTCTACCATGTTCTTCTCCCTCGGCTCGGAGAGCAGCCCTCCCGCCGAGAACTTTCCGCTCGCTATGCTTCTCTCTGCCACAGCCTCTTTTTCGGCTATATTCGCATCTCGAGCATCCCACACACATGCACACACACACACACACGTCCAATCTTGATGCATCCATGTGCTGAGCACGCATTCACCGAGTGCAAGGTCCTAGCATTGACTTCGGGCATGCCACCGGGAACAAATTGCACAAGCGTTTGCTTTCCTCGTCCTTCCCTCTCTCTCACTCACTCGCTCACTCTTCGTTCCCAACCTGTCACCGCTCAGTTTCCTCTCGAGCGCTGTCGCCTTCATTTCACCCGGCCCCCACGTCATCCAACATATTCGGAGTGTAACGCTTTCCCCGGCTGATTGATTGATTTTCCATGGGATTCAATGATATATATTCAACTTTCTAATATTACACGTGGTCTGTCCTTGTTTTTTTGGGGGGGGGAAGTGTATCGACTTGGCAAATTGCGAGTCACACGCCAGACGAAATATCGATTGATGTCGAAAGCCTGTCAAAAAGGTTAATCGAGGAAGATTGCTCGATGGCAGATTTATTTGCACTGCGGTGGATGTTTCCAGTCGGAGATAGAACGATGGGGAAATGGAAGGAAAGAGAGTGAGAGGAGGGATGCTGTCGACACTTGCGGCGCGACGGAGGCTCGAGTACTCCTCTGAATGGCGATTGTGCAGAGCGCTGCAACTGCTTCTGCACTCGCAGGTGCGAGAAACATGAAACCATCTTCATCGCATGCCACCGGGAGGCGCGTGATCGCCTTCCTTTCAATTGCGTGCGCTAGAATGCACGCGAGGCAGCGCGCGCGTCGCCTTTCCGCCTTCGCTATTCATCAGCGCGCGCGAGAAGGGAATAGCGCGATAAGAAGTTGCAGACTTCACCGGGGAGCCGCTACATTCTCTGGCTCTCCTCGCATTCCAGCTACTCATTAAACCAGTTTCCCCTTTTCAACCTATTATCTATTAGTCAGTGTAGAAAATCATGAGTGACGTTCTAAAATTGTAGAGCGGTCCTGCTGCTCGGCGTGGTGTATCGGATGGACGGCTGGTATGTATCGGGCATAACGAATGAAATCTGAGCGCATCCGGATGAAATCTCTCGATTGAGAGCGACATGCGGATGAGGAGGGAAATGACGAGCATGGCGGGCAGTGACGATGAGTCCTGAAAATCGTACGCTTTTCGAAGCTCTGCCCGTACGCTCGCTGATACATTTCATGGAGACAGGATGTATTTTCCAATTTATTGGGTCGAGAGCTCCATTCAACTGACGAACTGGCCAATGAAACATTTCCAGTTAAATGTTTCTTCCCTCGGACTATTAAATTGTAAACTACTCGCGCCTCTCTTTCTGTGTATGCCTGCGCGCAGTACGTGTAATACGAAAAAGGGGAATTATACGATCCTGTTAAAGCAACGATCATCGACGCCCCTCAACTCTTTTTTCGTCAGCAGTTCTCGTTACACGCATCGTTCACCTCTGTGCCAGAGAAAAATCCACATCTCTTAGTTTCACGGGCGAAGGTTGCCGGTGCAATCAATTCTTGATCGAAGGATGACTCTTTGAAGTGGCCCTGTTAAAGTGCCGCCCGCTACCGTGGATAATAACTCATACTCTTTTTCATTGGAGTTACGTCGATTTCAGCAGTTGTACCATCGCGTCCATTACGCTCCACTCTTTTTGCACCGCTCGTTTTTGCCAGTCTAGGGAATACGTGCCTCCTTCTCCGAAGGACCCAACCCTCCAATCCTAGCCCTCCGATCGTCCTTGAGAGGAGTCGGGACTCGATTCAGAGTGAGAATCGCACTTTTTCCAAAGATTAGCAACGCGTCACTTATAGAATTCCAAAGTAGTGGCTATCATTCCGGGCGGGCAAGAAAATTCTATAATTTTACGTGGTAAGGGGATTCCTTCGGGGTTATGGTGTCAGGGTAAATGCGAGGAGGTAGAAAGCCGCAGGCTGGCAAGCTGGCAGGCTGGCAGAGTGTCGTAGTTGGCCTGGGGCAACAGCCGAACCAGCTGCCAGGGCAGGTGATGGCGCAGCTGCCTTTCGAGAAGCAGCGGCACGTCCTCGCCAGCCAACCATTTCTCTCTCCCATCCTTCTCGCCCCCTAAAACCTCCTCCTGGACCGAAATCTCGTCCCTCACCGAAGCTTTTCTCCTAAAAACATCCAGCGGATCCCAACTTATTCTCGGATCACGCCCGAGCACCGCTGATGTACTAATTGCTTGGGGGGTGACTCGAATTAGTCGTAAGAGAGACTCGCGTCTAATTGGTATTCAGGCCTCGGCTCGGCTATCATCGGGATAATATCGAAGACATAGAGTGCGCGCGTTGTAAGACAAATCGTCTGGCAGCATGCGGGGTAATTTACGTAGTAATCGACGCTCAAACCGGCGCGGCGCGGCGGGCAGGTGATATCGCAGCTGGCTTCGAGACCTCGAAGAGAAGCACTCCCAACATGTACTCCACCTTGTTTTTCAATCCAACTGACAATTTTCGCCACATTGACATTCGATTTGGCGCAGTGCGCCTTTCCCTCCCGCTTTTTCTTCTATCTAGGCGGCGCTTAATGATGTCGCGTAGGCCGACTCTAGATTTCCAGTTGGATTTCTATGTCTGGTGCGTGGTGTACGTTTGCACGGGGTGTTATAAGTGCGTAGGAAAAGCTGGCACCTTTTGCATACGCACGCACAATCCGGAGGCCTGTCACGCTCCACATACGCGTGCTCCTTCATCCTACTAAACTGGATGTGCTCCAACTGGATGAAAGCAATATCGCGTCGGCAACTGGAGACTGACTACTCGCATGACTAGTTGACACAGCATCGCGCGCCGCTGACAACGGATACCTTCTGCACTGACTTGATTGGCAATGAAAAAGAGAAAAAAAGCCAGAGAGAATTCTTCTCAGGCTGACCAAGGCATTTTCTGATTTTATGCTATTCTCAGAGAGGGAGAGAGAGGGAGAGGTTTTGGAGAGTCGCGCCTGCTCGGACAAGTTGCTCGTAGCTTGGGAATGATATTTTATGGTCCTCCTGGCTCGAGTTGAACCACCTACATGACAGGAAGTTCGCCGAGCATGTGTCCCCGGTATTTCCGGTAGGCGAGATCTCCCCTTGCGTTCTCTCGTCGCTCTCGGCACACATCGAGCTCTCACCCTCCTGACTTTTGACTTGGCCACTCGCTCTTCCCAGCAGTAGCACCAGTAGCAGCTGCGCCTGCTACTGCTACTGCTTCTCCTCCTCTCTTCAAAGAGAAATCGTGCTGCACCGAATTGTAGAGTGCTGCTGCACGCATAGTTTGGACTCGATTAATAATTGTTCCCAACTGGCCTGTCAACTTTCGTCGCCAACTCCCGTCCACGACGTTGATTAATTGCTCGACGAGAGTGCCTTGAAAACACAATTCTCTTGTGGAATAATACCCGCTCGCAACTCGAGCACGATTAATCCGAGAGATTTAATTGACCATTTCTGTCGAAGCACCTTATTCAATCGTCTCGAGGAGATCTTTCCCATCTTTTCAACTTTACCCAACACATACATTCTATAATTGAATCATTTCAATATCAGTACTAGCATTCTCAAGGTTGAAATACTTGTTCGTGTAAGAATTGGGTAGTGGAAATATTTTCACAACACATATCGGCGCCCAATTACAACAGGTAGTCGATTGACAGTGGTGAAAAAATGCGGTGCAGGTGTCGAATGGGCAAAAAAAAAAGAGAGAGCGGCAGCGGAGGGGTGGGTGGTGTCGATGTCAAACGAATTCTCCCGTGTGCTTTCCCGGGGCCGCTCCATAAAGCTCGGTCAGCGATAACGCGCGCGGCCCGCCATGGCGAATTAACTCTTTGTCGACGACAACAAAAATTCGCTTTTCCCGATTGTTTTTCCTGGCGAGTCGCTTCGAATATGGTTAAATCGCCAGTGCAATAGGAAAGCGAGCGCTCGCGCTCGCGCGCGCGCGCCTGCTCGTACAAGCGTGAACGACACTTTTTCAGCTTTTCCGTCGACGCCGCCAATGTGTACCGTGGGGGACGCGCGTGTGCGTGTACACAATCGGTGGAAGCGGGAGTGAGAATTTGGCCCGAAAATCGCATTGCAGGGCTGAAACGGCTGGTTGGCCTCGTCGACGCTCCAGCAATTTTATTGGGGGTCGCGGAGGGGTCGGTGAGGAGGGCGGGCGGGAAAGGGAAAAATTGGAGGCACGGCCCAGCGGGGCAAGGCGATATTTATTTTTTACGCCGCAAAGTGCGATCGGCTATTACGCTAATACCTTTAAACATTTATCGTCGAGCCATTTAGTCGGCCTGTTGCTCTCTCTCGCGGCCAATTCGAAATCCCCTCTCGGCACAGGGCAAAGCCCACAGAGAACCAACGACAAAGAGAAGAGTGTGCCTGCCCGCCTTATTACAATCTCATTTAAATGACAGTGAAGTCGAATCTCGGCTCTGCCATCACCTTCGAATAGCACTGCTTACCAGCCAGCGGCGCGCATTCAAGATATTCATGTGGACGGAGAATATAAATTCGATCGTGGGCGGTATTTAAGCTCGGGCGGCAAAGGAATATGAATAAAAGGGGGAGGGTGGCCGGCTGATTCGAGGGTGGCGGTGGCAGTGGCGGTGGTGGTGGGTATCGAGTGGGGGAGAGGGTGGCGGCAGACAAAGGAGAGGGTTCGGACGAGTCGGCGGTGGTAGGTTCGGCCGAAGGGGCTGGAATCGGCTTTACAGGCGATGTAGTGTTTGCACGGGTTACCGACTGCATCCCTCCGCACACAATTCCATCCCCGGCGAAGCGCAGAGAGTGAGAGAAAGAGAGAGAGAGCACTGCCGACGCCGACGTTTCCACGTCGGAGTCGAGTACACCGACGGCCGAACTTGGTTCGCCGCCCGCCCCTCCTCGTCCTCCCCAAGTTCACCACCCTCGCTCGATATCTCGAATCTCGCGAGAAGCGCGCAGAGCAGCCCCCACGTGCCTCGATTACTTCTCCGCCCTCTTTTCGCCCCCCTCCTTCTCTCCTCTCCTCTTCCTCCTTGGGAAGAGCCTGGCAATTTTTAGGATGTTTATTTTGGAGATCTCCGCCGCCACCGCTGATACTCTCCTCCGTGCTTTTTCACTCTCGTAGGGTTCAAGAATGTGTGCCGAGCACTGTTTGAGATCGAGCGTGTGTGCCGATCGATAGAAAGGACGCCCTTGGAAGAGCGAGCGAGTGGCGGCGCGCAGCGCTGTAATCACTTTCTATTTAAAGCTGGCCTGCCCGAAATTTGCATCTTTTCTCCGCTTGGCTCTCTCGAATTAGCTCGTTATCCGAGGATCTAGCCGCCGGGGTAGCCTTGACCGGCCACCGAATTCGGACACCGCTCTGCTGGAACCCCTTCCCAGTCTTCCTCCTCTCATTCCGTTCGACCCAACACTTCCACAGATTCACAGGAAGTGAAAACCCTCCGAATTTCCAATCGCAATATTGACCAGTGAAATAACAGACTGAAGGAAATGGAAAGTGTTTAATGGAGGGAAATGGAAAGGTCGAAAAATGAAAGTTGTAAGGTCGAAATGATAGAGAGGGAGAGAGAGATTTTTTTGGGTGAGGTCGAATGGAAGGAGAGGTGTTCTATCGTTCGGCTTGGGTGCGCTGTTCAATTGACTGTTAGCGGGCGACCTACCTGCCGGGACAACCTTGACGCATTTCAATGGACAAGTCTCGCTCGCCGCTGCCGCCGCGTTGCGCCGCTCGCCAACCAGTTTCTGCGATAATGCACCGCCGGACTCCATAATCTCGCCGTAAAAGGAACAAAGCAATGGTGTCAAGTCTGTCGGCGACAGATCGTGCTGCGGCTGGCAGGTGCACATCTCGCCAGCAGCGCGCTGCCAACCGAGCGATCCCAAGCTGAACCTTCTGCCTGGACAGACTTGCACTAGCCGCCGCCTCGCAGGTGCAACTGCATCTGCGTGCCTCGTAAAGCCTGACAATGTTTTGCCAGGAACCTCGCGGATCCTCCGAGGATCGCCAAGAAAGAGGCCCTGTCTCTCTTGGCAGCGGCGGCAGCAATGGCAGTGGCGGCGGCGGCGGCGGCGGCTTTGTCTTTGTACTCGTGGAAACTCTCTTTCTCGAGTGCTCCCTCGAGAGAGGATTGTTGCATGCCAGTTCGAGCAGAGTACGTGCGAACGCCAGCTAGTTACAAGTTCGCATTTCAATCGACTCTTTGATTCCGCAAGTCTGACATTTCCAAAAGTTGGAGAGCAACAAAAGAGACCTCGCGGATTTCTCCCGGGGACGAGTTATCGTTGTTAGTACTCTGGATTTGAATACATTGTTAAACCCCGGTGCCCTCTACAATTTTAATTACTTTCCTCGACCACATACCTCCACTCCTACATTCTCTCTCCCACAGGAGTCTAGTTACATTATATCCGAGTACCGACTATCTCAGAACTACCAAAGTTCGCCAAGTTTATATTCCAAATAGCGAGGCATACCTTTCAACTTGGACTTAGGAACTTCGAATTAGTATTATTCTCATACGAACTTAACCAGCCACTCTTCCCTTGTCTTACAACACTCATTGTAAGAAGAGGAGAAGAAGTTCCGCTTTCGGTTATGGGCGTATCAGGTGCGATCGTCGGCTGGAAAAACGAGGTCTCACTCGACCTCCACTCTAATAACTTCACTTTCCTCGTGGCGGCAGAGCGCCACTCTAGGAAAGCCAGCCCCGTGCCACTGGGAAAAGTCAGTGGCGCTCGGTCCCAGCTACAAGTCCCAGCTCTCCTCGGGCTTGGAACGAGCTCTCGTCGCTCGTTTGGTGTGCGGCGCGGCGTCGCTCTCTCGGCGAGTGCAATAAACGCAGAGAGAGGGCGAGAGAGGGCGAGAGAGAGCTTCCAGAGTCTGAGGTCTGCTCGGGGCGAGCGCGTGCGATTGTCGGGGTTATTTGCGGACAGCGGGAGCACAACAGAGCGGATGGGTTAAAGGGAGAGGCGACGTAGAAGAGCGCTATTTCTCGCTGTATCCTCGCCGGCTCTTCTCTGCCACCGGCGCGGCGCGGCGCGGCGCGTCTATGTATAACCGCCAACAGAGGACAGAGAGAAGTCGCTCTCACGTATACACGCGTGTGCACGCGCGAACGTACACCAAGTGAGCAAGAGCAAAAGAGTGAGGAGGAGAGGGGGGAAAGAGAAGCGAGCTGTGTCGAGAGCAATACCGTGACGGCCACTGGCCTTCTTCTTCGCCAGTTCTTTATTCCTCTCCTCGACGAGTCGCCGCCGCCGTCGCCGCCGCCACTCTCGCCGATCTCTTTGCATCACCTTCTCCCTCGAAGCTCTCTCTGCACCCCACTATTACCTTGGCAGATTGAGCCATTGATCATAATGCAGAGCCGAGCCTCTCAAAGAGAGCTGATCGCCGACGATAAGTAATTGTCAGGTCGACCGATCCTTGAATATAGAACAGAACCTGCTATCACTTTCGTCAAGATGCTGCAGTGTTACATGTTTCGCGGGCAGAGAACACGTCAGCACCCTCGTGGCAGGTTTTTAGAAAATTGCGAGTACTCCTTACGATCCGCAGGATGTGTATACACGACGCGGACGGGAAAGAGTCGAAGGATTCGGTGAGCGAGTTGCTTCTGAATGTCGCGACGTGTTACACACAAAGGGGCGGCGGGGCTGCTGCTGCATTACGCAAAATGCGCGACGGTTGTCCACCCCTTTTGTCGTCGGCGACGGGAAAAAGGAATGTTACAATGCCCGGGGAGTGTCGTGCACTTTCTATAGACTGGCGACGACCCACTGCCAACAGGGAGACACGCGCGCGCTCCAATGCGATCTCCGGTTTTTCCTTGACTACGATCTTCCTCGGAGTTTCCCCCTCTCTTCATCAGGGTTTTGTGTTTTGCGCTCGGTATCCGCGCTGCCAGGATTTCGCGAGGATGCGTCTGGCATCGCTCGGGAGAAGAAGGTGGATTGCGCACTGTGCGCCAGAGCTTTCTCTTTCTCTCGGGCTGGCTAGCTCTCTTCTCTCCTCTCCTCTCCTCTCCTTTCTATTGGTTGCGTGCCGAGCGGGCCGCCGCCGCCGCCGCCGTCTCGCGCTCTCGGCTTTTAGCCTCGAAACCGTGAGAAAGCCAGCGCCGCGCCAGCGAGATATCGAACGCGGACGCGTCCTTCGAGCTTTATCACGGCCGTCGCTCGATAATACCAGTCACGCGTGACTCACTTTATCGATGAATTCTATTAAGCACCGAGAGAGAGCATGCTAGGCCTTCGAGGGCCTAAATTGCTAAATAGAGCAACTACTACTGGCACTGCGCGATGCTAGTAGAATAGAACAGTGTGTAGTCAGACGATCCTTTGTCTAGTTCTTCCGGGAATCCTCGGAATGTTCTCAAGAGAAATTCTTATATGGGCGAATATACGAGAAAGCAGGCATGTTTCGAGTATGTGGGAGAGCCAGCACAAAATTACAGACTCACCGAGAGGGCGAAGAGGGTAGCGGAAAGAAGGGGCGGTGGGGGAGGGGGCGCGCAGAGGGCAGATCTACTCGGTGCGGAGGTACTCGTAGGTTCTGTCGTGGGACTCGAGAGAGGCGTGTGGAGCCCCAGTACTTTTCAAAAGTCAATGGCCCTGATTACCAAGTGCCTTGCGCAGCTACTTACCACGGTTACAGTCACTGTTACCCGCCCAGTCCTTCAACCGATTTCCTTTCCTTTCCTTCTACCCCTTTCACTACCCTGCTCTGCTCTGCCCTTCTGCACCACATACTGCCTGGGAACCTCGACTTCTCCTTCCATTTCTTTCCCTCTAAATCGAGCAACGTTAACCTCCTTCGATGACGCTTTAATGATCCAACTTAATCATTCCAAACCTGAATCCCTCCTGTATGAGCTTCAGAAGTAGATAAGATTTGATTGGATCAAGATAAGGTAGCAAGTAGTGGCTTATTAGCCCCGAAAAGTAGTGGTTAACGAGCCGGGCAGATCGGAGGCGGCGCCTAACGTTTGGTGTTTATCGTCGTCGGTGATCATCCGGTGGAATTTATCGGCGTTCGATCGGTTTCGCATGCGAGCGTGTCGCGGCATCATTGCGGCGACACTTTGCCCCGCGATTGCCACTGAGAGACATCGTAGCAAGCAAAGGACGGTGGCGAGGTTCGAGGGGCGGGGAAAGAGGGAGAGGAGAGGCCAGTGCTATGGGAGATTGGACGAGCAAGCGAGGAAACAGGAGGGGAAAAAGAGAGCAGGAACATCAAGGCTGCGAGTGAGAGTCCGCCAGGAGAATTCCAATCGCAAAGGGTCTTCTTCCGGACGAAGTGAGGCAGGCGAGCGAGTGTGCGGGGAAAGGGATGACCGGCTCAGGAAACGAGTTAAATGAAGCGCAGCCCCGTCGTCGTCGTCGTCTCCACTGCCAGAAGAGAGGATGCTGCTTGCTCGATTGTTACGGTAATCCAGCTTCTGGAATACGCATTATGCGCTCCCGTAACGCAATACTGTTACATCGAATGCTCGAGGCCAATTTGCAATTCATCGCCGGTCACTGCCGAGCCGTGCAACAATGCGAGCACTGCCAGCAGCCAGCCTCCCTATTAACCTGCACGCCTTTTCACTCGATCGTTCCACTACGTGCCTATCGTCCAGAGAACTACGCCTATCCCTTCTGTCCAGCCACACTTTTCGATCGACGTCCAGACAGACCCTACTCGCACGCACCTCTTTTTCGATCGAACCCTCTCCGCGTTCCGCCCGTGGGAACTTCGACACGTGCTCTCTCAACCCTTCCAATACACGATCGGCAACAATCGTCATTCCTCTCCACCCTCTCAATCATTTCTCCTTGGCCTGATCCAACTAGGAGTTTAAATTCGAACTGGGAAGCGTTCAAAATATTTACCTTTTGAATGTTGACAATTCTGAGTCGAGTTGGAAAGTACGAGTAATTGAGTAGTGTTTATCATGGTCGGAGGTTGGAAGGGTGGGGAGTTTGGGGTGGGCGTTATGGTATAAAGCGTAATCAGGGTGCAGCAGCAGCAGTGGGAGCAGTGGCAGCGAGTGAGCCGGATGACACGGCTATCGCTGGCCAACTGTGCGATCCTCCGACACAATTCTGTCGGCTTCCGACAAACCCATGAATCCGCTGGCTCTGCGAGCCCACGGAACACATGGAGACAGATCCTCGGTGTACGTGAGTCGCCTTGAACCTAGCTGCCTCTCGGCAACGGACAGATTATTAACCATGGCCATTGTCCATTAGTCGACTCCATCTAACCCGTCCTGCTGTATCATGCGTATTATCGCAGATCCAGGATTCAGTGATACACTTCCATAAGAAAAAAAGCTACCCCATCGATAATACAAAATCCCCTCGGTTGAAAAGAATTTTTTTCTTATTTAATTAAAATTGATACACTTTCGAAACTCTCTCCTCATATTTCCTACAATATTTCCCCGAGAATCCTAACAATCCCTAAGCAAAGGAAAAGGTAGTGCGCCCGGAAAGAATGGTCGCGCAGAGATATGGAACTAACAGCTATATTTGAGTCCAGCAAATAACAACGCGTTAACCAGCGAGGTTCGAGCATACCAAACGGAACTAACACGCCAATCGGTTTGCAGAACGACACTCAAGTGGCGTGAAATCGGCGTAGTATTGTCGGAGGAAGCGCCGTTAAAGAGGAGGGCGAGAAGAGGGTGGCGGGCGAGGGAATTCAGTGTGTTATGTGTTATATGTGGCGTGTGTGTGTGTGTGGTGATGGGGTGCCAGGGTCCCACTGACGTCACTGGAGCGTCCGTGGAAGGGGCGGGGCCCTTGGAATCGATGAGCGTCGCGACGCCGGGGGCGGCGACGTCGACGACGAGTGTAACGAGCAACCACCCGCTTTACCACCCTCCTAGCCGGCTCCGTTTCGACCTCAGCCTCGCTCTCTCTCCTCTCTCGCCCTCTCTCGCAGCCTCCCTACTGCGTAGATACCTCGACACAGACGTCTATGTCGACCTCGTGGCTCCGCATACTCCGAAATTCGATTTCCACCTGGCCGATGAGCGAATTCAACCCCTTCTCTCTCTCTCTCTGCTTCTCCCCTTTATCCCACTTTCCTCCTCGCTGACGAATACTCTCCACCTCCTCCTCCTCTCCCGCATCTGCATACTGATTGCCCGTGATTTTCTAGCCTGATTTTCCGAAGCAATCGATGCCCCGCACCCACCCACCCCACTCCACCTCCAGTTAGAATCAATCCTTTGTTTGGCCAATGCGCGCGCTCTTTCAATCGGATTCATGAACTGCTTGATTGTCAAAGGCTTCTTATGCCGGACAGTCGGACTCTGGCTGCGCGCGAATAACTTGCTCCCCGATGACTCCGAGCTATCAAAGATTATCGTGGATCGCTGCCAGTCGAGATTAGCAGCGAGCACCGCTATCTCCGATTGCCAGCACGCGCGAGACACTACGCGCTTATGGCAGATGCTACAATTTCCATTGGGCATGAAACCCACTGTCCAACCTCAGATCTCCTAGCTCGATAAGCTCCCTAATTGGTAATTAAAGGACCCAATAGAGCAACCCTTGTATTGCTGTGTGTGTGCATTGCTTGACGAGATGAGATGTTGTACTATTGACTGGAATCCCCTTGTCGAACCTTGCCAAGGTCATACGCGAATACGCACTGCATTTCATTGTTCCTAAGTTCTATTTAATAATCAAATAAACGACAGAATGAATGTCATTTGTCGTTGCAATGGTTCTTGTTTGTAGACTGTAATTGTTACACTTGTTGCACCGGGTTTCTATTATTACAATGTGTCAAGAATGCATTTTCCAGGCAGTTCTCTTTGGAGGTGTCAGGCGAATGCAACAAGTAACTCTCTTTCCAATTAGCAGGCGAGGCTCGCTGTCGATCTCCAAACTCCGTTCGAGTGATCGCCACTCGCAGTTGTTGGCCCGCATTCTTCTTTCCATGTGCGTGATTGTGATTCGAGCTGGTTGGCTCGCGCGCAGGTGGTAATCGCCGTGCCCGTTACTATCTGCATACGAGTATTATATGCGCCCATGTATATCTACTTCCGGCACTCCCGTTATTATGATTGGTGTCGTCATTGTTGTCATCGTCGACGCGTTCACGAAATTCAGCGTGTAATTGGGCACATATGGCGGAGAGAGAGCGAGAGGATGACGCGCGCGCACAGAGCGGCGAAAAGATGTCGTTTGGCTTCTGGCCAGACAATGCCGATGGGAGAGTGTTCGTCGCATGGTTCAAGTGGAGTCAATGTATGATGATCTCTCTCTCTGCCCTCGTTTACCTCCGCCATTAATTGATTTATCCTCACTAATCCTCACTTCTCTCTTTCTCGCAAACTCTCCTACCAGCCAATTCCCAAGGAATTTCGAATCACACTTCAATAATCCGTCATATTCGCGAATTCTCCAATCACGGACAAGTTAAAATAACGCAACAATAATACAAACTAACAGATTTACTGATTAAATCGACATTAAAAAAATCCCCAATTAGAAATAACTAATTCTCCAGTAGATTAAGGTTACTGGAATATTAATTGTGGATGGGGTGTATTTTTGGGCCACCCGTTGTATGGTATTCGAGCGAGGTATAATAACGAGGCAGGTCACGACGCGGCAGTCCAGTCTGGATGGTAATGTGTGTATAAATCAGAGCGATATCAGAGCTCCGGCTTGTTTCACGTGCGCCCTGTGCGAGAGATGCATTGCAGGGAAAGGGAGCGAGCGAGAGAGAGAGAAATAGAAAGGAGAGGAGGGTGCGCGCGCGCGCGTGTTGAGGGATTCTAGGGTGCACTGGTAGGAAAAGCCGGCGGCTTGCTAGAAGGGTTGTACGCCACCCTGTTTATGGCTGCTGAAGTGAGCGAACAGGATGGTGAAGTAAGTCTCGCAGTAGAGCGCCGGGCACTCTCTGTTCAGCAGCCTTAATTGTAACCTACGTTCAATTAGGAGCATCTTAACAACCTTCCCTCGCGATGGGATTCTATCGTAACACCTCGTTATAGAATTATAACGGGCCCAGATTCCTCGGGAATACTTCCTTAAATTTATCATGGCTAGTTCTGCTTTCCTGCAGAAGAACTTGTTGTTCTCCTTTTATATCTGTGTATTATTATTACTTGTAGGAAAAGCATATTTATCGGGGAAATAATATTCGATGCCATTCACGAATTCGAGGTGGAGTTCGATCCAATCGGGGGGGAATTCCTGGCTGAAAGGTCGGCCACTGTGAGACCTTAATTGAAGCGGCCGTTCAATTAAACTCGCCTTAACAATCGGCGAACCTCTGCAGCACGTATCTCTCAGTGGCAGCGTGGCCCTCGTTCCCGATAGGCGTCCCTGTTTTCCTAATTTTCTTGCAGGACTCTGCGCTCGTTATAAATCAGGCTTTTCTTTTTTGGGAAAAAAGTCCTTATCCCAGCGCAGATCCCGTGCGCCAGGGCTGTTGCTCTTTTTCTAAGAGACAGAGATTACTTTAACCGGTGGCGTTCCTAGCCAGAGTAAAAAGTACTTTCCTGTTATGTACGCTCGGGGAAGTGCATCCTGCGGGAAGAGGTCGCGCAACCGAGGGTTAAGTGAGCGATCGAAATCTGAGGCGATCTTGTTCGATCACAATTGTTGGAATGGGAGATTTGTACCGCAGCTTCCGGCTTGATGATCTTGCCGTAGGAAAAAGAGAGTTGCGGCCAATAGATTGGGTCCAGGTATATAGCAGTGGCTGGGAGATAAAAAGCCAGGTTGGAAGAGGGAGTAACAGGAAGAGGTGATCGTTCGCTTTCTTCGAGAGAAATAGACGCTCGCCAGGCTCTCCGCTTCCGGTTGTTGACCCGGTTCCACGGGGTTTCAGGATCGGCCGGTCTCTCGCAGCCTCTTTTATCTCCGTTCTCGTTATTATTTGCATCCTGCTCTCCTGCGTCACTGGCAACGCATTCGTCCTCCTGACTGGTTGTAGTAAGTAGTTGGTGCCGGATGCCAGTGCGACGCGCAGCATCCTGTCCTCCCTCCCGAAACCGGAGGACGGATAAACGAAGGTCCTTCCAAATACTTGTTTCCCGATTTCCATCGCAACTTCATCCCCTTATTTGTCCTGGAGGCCTTTTCGCTTGTTGTCCCAGGGATCCTTTGAAGGAAGAGCGGATCCTTCGGGGAAGAAGCCTTGGAGATTAATAGCCGCCGTTTGCTGGAAACGCATCCTTCGTCACTCGGGGCTTTTTCCGATGCAGGTTCTTTCGAGATTTATGGTCGACGCTCACCTCTCTGGTGCGCGCGCGACTCAGTTCTTGCCCGGCCATGGGCATCGATTCCATCTCAGCCTGTATCGATATATTCCCAGAGTCCTCCCTCCCCTCTTACAAAGAAGCGCGGCATAGATATCCTCCTCTATCCAGGACATCGCGTATTTCAGGGACTTCTTTCGCAAAGGACGTCCAGTCGGCACACATCATGGACATGTGGGTCAATTGGTCTCACACTCTCCGCTCTACCTTCACCATCGAACCCGGAAATTCCACCTCCAGGCGGACATATATCCGCTTCATTCCAATTCAGCCTAATTCTTGAATTCCC
This sequence comes from Ectemnius continuus, assembly GCA_910591665.1. NCBI lineage: Eukaryota > Metazoa > Arthropoda > Insecta > Hymenoptera > Crabronidae > Ectemnius > Ectemnius continuus. Next base: position 13,281,514 of record OU342862.1, on the reverse strand, counting down.
TCGAGCTTCCCATCTGCCAGCCAGTCGACATTAGTGTGCGGGCGCGCGTATGTGTTACAGGATCGCACTCTCCCATGTGCGTGCTCTTATCAAGCCAGGGAGCGGTTGGCGTCCCGGCGGCGACGCTCGCCTCATTGTCGTCGAGCTCGCGTGGAACGGATGTCGTTTTATCGGCTTTCCGCTCGCGTTCACCGCGTTTAGAGCTCGCTCGTGTCGCTCTTCGTGCTCTCCGCCCTTTTCCCCCAAGGCTTACCTTACCACTGCGAGTTCACGTTTATTAGACTCGAATGAAACCCTAACCACGCACACACACACACTCACTTTTCCATCCAATGCAATAGAACGATCGGCTCGAATGATTAAGTAGCAGTAGCCATGCAGGCAGACTTCTGTCCCCGAAAATCCCCGCAAGCTTTCAAAAGCTACATCCACGAGGACCTCTTATCTCTTGCGCGGCCCCCGAAAAAAATTCTACCCTGCATATGCAAATGTGTACCCTCCTGTTAATTAAAATGAACGCTCCGCATACAGAAATACTTTACTCGCTTGCCTTTTTGAAAGCGCATTTGGCGCTACGTTTTTAGAATGATATCTGGCGAAAGAGAGGTGAGAGCGAAAGAGAGCGGCGGGGTGGAGATGGTCGCTTGGTGGGAGAGGCTAGGAAGGGTTGGTAAAGCGCGTGATGCCGAAGCCTTATGCCCTGCGTTTTTAATACATCGGGGCCTCTCGGTTTTCGAGCGGCTGGGGCGCCTCTTAAAATTACCCCCTCGCAAACTGAACGAGACAGTGGGCGAGGGAGAAAGAGAGAGGGTGAGAGAAGGAGCGAAGTGCCGGTTGGTACAAAGGGCACATGGAGCACCGACGAATATCGGATCTCCACGGCCGAGACACTCTTTGTATGCGGAGCTGCGGCTCCTGAAACGTCGTCCTCGCTCGCCCAGGATAAGGGAAGGGACGCAGGTACTGGGAGAAAACCGCCGCCTCTTCTCCCAACGCTCTCCTGTTCGCCGCGTCCGCTCTGAATTATATGTGTGTGCGCCGAGGGGCGAGAGAGGGTGAGAGAGGGAGAGAGCCTGTTCGATCGAGGGGGGCGGCTGCTGCTGCAGCCGACGACTTTCTCGGGGGAGCAAGGACCGTTTGGTTTCAGACTCTCCCTGCCACTCTCTCCCCCCCTCGCACCCCAATTCTATTTTACGCTCGCTCCTGATAGCCCTGCTTCTCTCATTTTCGACACACTTCAACCAGCCGAATTGTAAATCTCGACGGCGAGCTTATTCAATGAACCGTTGATACCACCAATTTTCGGGGGGTTTTCAATCCCCTGCCATCGTAAAGTTTCGATGCGAGTGTTGTGTTCCCCCGAATAACACAATATGTAATGAGCGACGTAGTTTCTGTCTCGCTTGTACGCCCGCCCCGAGTTAATCAGGATTAGCAAGGGAATTAATCGACGCCCGGCTGCAACTGCGACCGATTGTTTGCCTCGGATCCTCGATCGTTCGTGGCATAATAAACGCCTGTAATACGATTAGCCATGAAAACGCCTCAGTTCCTTGTGTGAGAGTCCTCTCGGCATTGGTGTAAGTGCGCCGACGAATCCTCGTGTGACAAAGTGTTATAATTATATCGATTACAGGATTCCTGCCCTCGTTGATAGTGTTAAGCTCGATTGATACTCCCGGTAAGCTCCCACTCTATTCAATTCATTCGAACTTCCCACCTCCGCAATGAACTTTACTGGCGTCACTTCCTTTTTTCAAGTATTTTGTGCACGATAATATTCATCAGAGTATGAGTCATGAAAAATTTACAACTCTAGCTTAAATGTTGGCTTTTTTCTGCAATTTTTTCAAAGCAAAGTTCTTCAAAAATTTTCGATTTTTCGAAGGTTCTGGGACTGGAACGAAAGCTTGATTTTTCGATTGCTCGTGTCTCAAAACGGATAAAAAACATAAATGTTGTGGGGGAAATGCCGGAATTCTACCTAAAACACGTGGAAAACCGATCTTGAATATTTGATTTCAACGGTTTTCCCTATGTTTTTTTATCTTCCCGACCTTTCCCGGGGCTGAAACTTGGTAGAAAGTGTTTTTTTACATCGAGGAAGAAGTAGAAAAAATTCCAGAGCCCTAGCTCAAAATTCATTTTTTCGCAAATTTTTTAAGGCATACCCCTTCAAAAATTTTCGATTTTTCGAAGGTTCTGGGACCGGGACGAACGCATGATTTTTCGATTGCTCGTGTCTCAAAACGGAAAAAAAACATAAATGTTGTGGGGGAAATGCCGGAATTCTACCTAAAACACGTGGAAAACCGATCTGGAATATTTGATTTCAACGGTTTTCCCCATGTTTTTTGTACTTCCCGACCTTTCCCGGGACTGAAACTTGGTGGGGAATGTTTTTTTGCATCGAGGAAAAGGTAGAAAAAATTCCAGGCCCCTAGCTCAAAATTCATTTTTTCGCAAATTTTTTAAGGCATACCCCTTCAAAAATTTTCGATTTTTCGAAGGTTCTGGGACTGGGACGAACGCTTGATTTTTCGATTGCTCGTGTCTCAAAACGGAAAAAAAACATAAATGTTGTGGGGGAAATGCCGGAATTCTACCTAAAACACGTGGAAAACCGATCTGGAATATTTCATTTCAACGGTTTTCCCCATGTTTTTTTATCTTCCCGACCTTTCCCGGGGCTGAAACTTGGTAGAAAGTGTTTTTTTATATCGAGGAAGAAGTAGAAAAAATTCCAGGCCCCTAGCTCAAAATTCATTTTTTCGCAAATTTTTTAAGGCATACCCCTTCAAAAATTTTCGATTTTTCGAAGGTCTCGGGACTGGGACGAGCGCTTGATTTTTCGATTGCTCGTGTCTCAAAACGGAAGAAAAACATAAATGTTGTGGGGGAAATGCCGGAATTCCATCTAAAACACGTGGAAAACTGATCCAGAATAACTGATTTCATTTAATTTCGACGGTTTTTCGCATGGTTTTGATACTTCTCGACATTTTCCGGGGCTGAAACTTGGTGGGGAATGTTTTTTTGCATCGAGGAAAAGGTAGAAAAAATTCCAGGCCCCTAGCTCAAACTTCATTTTTTCGGCCTTTCTATCATCTAGAAAAGAGTCGAGAGTGGACGTCAATTCGACAGATACATGTAGAGAGAGAAGCTATCGTGTGGAAATGGTTTGAATGAAGCGAGTAGGAGGGAAGCGAGAGCGACGGACAGCAAGCATTGCCGGCAACAAACAACTTTCACTGTTTCCCCGATAATTGCCGGGGCCCTTTAGGCTCCTCGTTTCCAACATTGTGTAAACTGGCATTGCTCGGACCCACTACGATTTCTTTCTTCTCACGTAGCTTTGCTACAACGCGACGCTTGGAAAAGAGCATCCACTGCTCACCAGTCGTTATCTTTTATCCATGAGTGAGAATAAATCCGGATTGACTGTTCAAATATTTTCACTGTGTCGAACTCGGCCGGGATTGAAGATTATCGTTTTAAAAGAGATTCCATCGAGCACTGACACAATTCTCCGCGATTAATTCCATGTCCACACTTATTCTAAAGAATGAAATTTTTTCTTTATCATCTTATTATCCAATGATCGACGAATATTTATAATTCGGATCTGTTGACAATTACCATGACACTGCCAGTAACAGTGATTCTGTGTTCACTGGCGAAAGAGAGAGGTTTGAATCATCTCGAGTTGGAGAGGAGTTGATAGTGCGGTGAAGAGACAGGGAGCAGAGAGTCGGGCGGTAACGGGCAAGTGCGAAAGCAGACGTCGTCGTCCGTGTGCAAACAGAGTGACGCCTGCGGAAAGGAAAATCAGTTCGGCTCGGAACAAAGAGAAGGTGGAACTTAGCGATAGCGAACCAACGAGATAAAGAGATGAAATCCTATCCATTTGAACCATTTTAAAGAGGTTCCTAGCAGGTTTCTCTACCAGCTACTCTCCTCACTGACTAGAACCCCTTTTAATAAAGGCGAGTACTCGTCGTAAACTCGATGTAATGTTTAATGAAGTCCCTTGGGACAAGTGGATGGGCAAAACAGGGGAGGGGAGGATGAAATGGTGAGTGCGGGAGAGTCGCGCAGCATCGGGAGTGGCTGGCAATGGGGCCAACTTCATAAAATCTAAAACGTGGTAAATAATAATCGTCATTCCTCGGAAGTCAGGCACCGCCATCTAATTGGCACTCCAATCTCCCGGAATCCAGGCCCGCATTCGAACTTTCCTCCTTCCGGCTGGACTCTTCCTGCCGGCCAAGAGATTCTCTCATTACTACGAGGGAAGTGAACTTTTCGAGCGATCGTCCACCCATTCAACTTCAACTTCTCTCGGCGCGAGCACCATCTTGGGACTGACTCTTGCCCTCCCTCCCTGCCACTTCAATCACGCGTCTCCTTTTTCTTCATTTCTTCTCAAATCTTCCTCGCCCTCTCCTCAAGATCTTTCCAACACTTCTGTATTTCAAATAGTTTGCGACTTATCTCGAAGGAGAGGAATCTCTGGCTGGTAGGAGAGCCTGTTAAGAATGGTAGGATGCTGGTTGGCCCCGGAGGGTAAGAGTTTGCGTCCCAAAGGCTAACTAGCGTGAGGGAAATGTCGGGCAGGAATGGTCGCCCTTCCTGTTCGGCCTCCGGTTTCTTATTACCCGAGAGAAATCGGCTGGCACGCGTTGATGACACGTACTTCCCCCTCAGGGAAGAACCACTTCTACGCCACTTCTACTTTGCCTTGAGCGGCGCAGCGCGGTGCGAGGAAGTCCTTTCAATAAGGCCTTTCTCGGTGGTTAGCACGAAAGTAGTGTGTACATAGAGAGGAGGTCGCGAGTAGTATGCCGCAAGGTCGAACTCCAGATCGTTCTACATCGCGTCACATTCTCTAGCGCGCGCCTGCCTTCAAAGAGACTTCCAATAAGAAAGAAGTTCCTATCATCAATTTTATACTCCTCGGATATCATTAGCAGGCTCGGCGTGACTTGCAGGAAAGTGTCTAATGACAGTGAGCGTATCTCTGGTGTGTCACCAGTGCCGTTTTTCTCGTTCGGCGAGCGTCCGAGTTAAGTGGATTCAAGAGCGAGCGAGCGAGCGAGCGGCGAACGCGCCAGTCCCTGAATCTTTCATGGTGTCCCGTTGGAAAAATTCATGCCGTTGGCATTTCCATCCGGCGTGGCAACTCGGACCTTGGCACGCTTACGTAACCCAGCCGAGATCTCACTGGCAAATCCGTTAATTGTCAATGGTTGCAGGCTCCCGCTAACTCGAGAGCTAAGTCACTCGGGCATCGGCTTGCTGCCTGCCTGCCGGAGGCGTTAAATTAGCGGAGGCTTAGCTAGCGACTCGCACCAATCGCCTTTTCGAGTCATCTTATCCTCTCGGGATCTCTGCTGCGAGTCCACTTGGTTCTATATGTCCTCCAGATGTTCCTCGACAGACGCGCTCCTCCGATAAAACCCACCTCCTCCTCCTCTTCTTCTCTTTCTTTCTACTCAACTTATCTGCCGGACGTTCTCCGCCTCCCTCGCCCTTTTTCCTCTCGCACACATGTTCCTCCAGTCCTTCGGCAAGCACTACTCTCGCCACCACTATTCCCGATCACCTTCTCATGTAGAATCGAACACCTTGACGCCAGGCATTTTCGGCCCCGCAAATGTCGCTTTACATAGTCGACTCTGCAGAGTCTACATTCTGCATAGAAGACGAGGAGCGAAAGAGAATGAGAGGGAGAGTTTGGTGGTTGAAATATTCAGTCACCATTGAGAAGGCCCGGAGACTCGAGGAGAGAGAACTATAGCGAGGAAACTTTCCCAGATGGAAATGCTCTTCCGGCTTTTGCGGGGCTTACTATTAAATTAAGGCAGAGTTTATATTTGCACCGCCACAACTGAAACAGTTCAACCTCCTCTCTCTCTCGCTCGTGGCAGGGTGCATCACATCGCGAATGCCTGGAGAGTCTGGCGAGGATCGATTCGCTCTTGGCTTTTACCCCGTAATTAGCGGGGACCGAGAGCGTGTCTCTCCCTTATTACCACTGATTCAATTCACAGCCTCGGTATTAATATGTAAAAATTACTGTCGCATCCCCGACGCCCTCTCCGCCACCGCCACCCTCTCTCACTTGTTTCAACGCGGAAATGAACGCGTGGCAGCGCCACTTTCGCCGGATTAAACGAGCGAGCATCGAAAGCGCAAAAAAAGCTCTGGCGCCCCTTGGCGACGTGCTGAAATACGAGTTTAATTAAGCCGTGAACGGAGTCGAGAGCTCGAAAAGATCCACCCCTCGCTTATGCTGACCTTGTGATATCGCCAATTTTCCTACGATTCGTTATGGAAACATCCAATTCCCACCAAAATAGATCCTAACAATTTTCCATTACACAACTAAACTTGTACGATTATTCAATTGCAATATATTTATTTTTAAAATATAAGTGTTACAATTTTTTTTCTTAATTATTTCATAGTCAAACGATGATTTGTTGGTGGTAATTTCTTAGGGTGGTTGAGAGGGGAGGGAAGTGCAGGTAGAGTGGAGAGAGTGAGGCAAGTTTTACATGGGTATCCAGTGGAAACTGGTCGTAAGGGCGGGAGAGGGCGGGGAGGGGAGCACCTGGCATACGGGGACAGGTAGCAGGAGCCTGGGCTTATGTCGTTCGGGAAGGCCTCCCACGATCCTCCAGAAACTTATTCCTTTCGGTGGGCCGATGGTGCGGCGAGGCCAGGTCCTTTGTGCGAGCGGGGCCAGGATCAACAGCTGGCGAAAACAGAACCTTCTGCCAGAGAGAGAGTGTGAGAGAGAGAAAAGGCGAGTAGGACCAGCTGGTATCCGTAGAAGCACACCCTCTGCTTCCCCCGGCAGCACTGTTCGCCTCTCTTTCACGGAGAAAAAGGGCAAAAATCCTGCTTTCCAAGGGGAAACGAAAGCAAGCCGCCGCCGCCGTGCCGCGCTTTCCTCCTGTTTGCCACCCCCGAACTCGATATTTTCCGTCTGACCTCACTCTGTTTGGCCCAGTCTCGCTCCACCGCCAAACTAGAACTACTTTTCCACGCTCCTTTTCAGTCCGCCGGGATGACTTGAATGTTGGTGTTGCGCAATTCGTTGACAGGAGATGCAATATGTAGTAATCCAGGCTTTCTACCTTAGATGGCAAGTTCGGTTCCCACGCTCCTTCCGATCTGGAACGCTAGCCGGAAAAAATCGAGCCGCTGCTAGCGTTGAATGATTCTTTCTGTCGGGTAAGCGCGCGCCTACTTGCTTTGTACTTCGACATTGGCCGCACTCGGCCCGCGCGCGATCTACTTTCCCGGGAAAAGTGGTTACAAAAGGCGGGAAAATGAGATCAGGGATTTCAGACGGTCCCCGCGGGTATCCTCACAGAATACAAGGAGGATTTCGAACGTGTATAAATGTCGGGCAGCAGCGAAATCTGCTGCTGTTCCATTCCCGCAAACCGAATCAAGCACGATGTAATGTGCCAGCATTTTAGTCGTGCTTTAACAAATATAATTCATATCTTCTTTAGTTTTGGTGAAATAAAAATGTAGAAATGTTAGAATGGTTGATTTAAATAGTTTATTCGTAGTAATAGGAATTATTGCTGGAAGGGCTAATGTGTAAATAGTTAAGGAAATAGTGAGAGGAGAATAGTGCGAGTTGGGAACATTTATGCAGGCCTGGTACACATTGAAGAGAGGGTGGATTGGTGGTGGAGGCCTTTCTATGGTCTGGCGAGCGAGAGCCAGTACGAACTAGTATGGAAATGAAGGCCGGCTTGCAGAGCACAACCCTCTATCCCTGGAAAATGGCACAGATGGCCAGAGAGAGCGAGCCACCCTCCACTTCTGGTCGAAAGTGCGCGCCAGCCAACGCAGCCAGCTTAAATTATCAGAGCTCAGAACTACTTAGTCGATTTCGTATTAGCACCACCAGTTTCTCCCTTCTTCTACTATTCTGTCTCTCGTTATTTTACTCGTAACATCACATTCGCTTGCCCCATAAACCATTTCATTCCTTCAAAAAAGCAATAACAGAAAACTAGTGAAATCCACAAACAGAGAATATACATCGGAGAATCCTTTATCGTGGAAAAGGATCGACAAAGGTTTTAGGGAATGGAAATGGAAGTTGCTGACAAAAGCAGAAATTCCCACGAGATAAAATGGCGAAGGTATAGGATTTTGGCGAGTGGCAGCTTTACATGAATTTCCTAAGGAACTGGGCTTTATCTCGCAGCGCAGGGCAAACGCGTGGAAAGGTCGTTTATCTTGGCGAGCTGGCCAGGCTGTTATCACTGATACGCTTAAGCCTCTCTCTCGCCACGTGTCTCTGCGTATCGATGAGTCAGGCTCATCCAACCAACCCTCTGGCAACGCGCTCCGCTTACTCTTAAACATTTTCTGCTCGCCTCTCACGCGAGCCTCCTCATTTTCCTGCTCGTCCGACTCACCGCGATCAAAGATATCTTGGCGGAGTATCTCAAACGTGGCAGCCTTCATTTGGCAAGGCAAACATTTATGGCGGTTCCGGCTAGCAAATGTGTGCGCTCGGTCTTCCCTGAGAGATACTGCAAACTGCGTAGGGAGGGGGAGGGAGGAGGGGAGCGAAGCTGTGGCTTGCCGGGAATGGTATCGGTAGCCCGATTAGAGCGAGCTGGTTCAAGCTAATCACTGACGGGCCAGGTGTGTGGTTGCCGAGATTGTAACGGTATGGGGTTCAGGGTCAATTACTGGACAATGCTAGGGCGACACGCCATCAGCAGAGTATAAGATGCTCTCGGAAGCGCCGAGAGTGACGATGAGGGTGCAATGTCAGGAGTCTCCAGGGAATACTAAAGCCAGTGTCCTGGCAAGCTTTGATATTCTAGGAGCGATTCCCTAATGACTCCGCTAATGACTTCTCCTAATGATATCTCCCTCGAAATTCAGGCTTCGAAATCCTTATCCGTGCCTGGTATTGTCCGGGTGTGTGTCTCTGGAAAAACCGAGTGCTGCTATCCAAAGCTCTCCGCGTCCCTTAGTTGAATTACGTTCTTAGCGAAAGCTGTCTCCCACTTATTTCGATATACATATACATGCGCACGTACCAGAGAGTGTTCTGTCTGACCTCGACGGTACAATCTCCTGTTTCTTCCTGGCGGCAGCAGCGGCGACGCTTTATCCGCGGACTCGCAGATTTCTCCCTCTGAGAGTTTTGCATATTCAAGGCGTGCCTGGCTTCGCCCCGGAGAAAAGCGGGGTGAAGAGAGAGGAGCGAGAGAGAGAGAGAGAGTCGTGCAATCTCTCCCGGGTGAGAACCCCTCGCGATAAGGGGATACACGCTCGACGAGCCGGCGGCGGCGGCGTAGCGGCGGCTGAGACCACCGCCGCACGCGTCTGAAATGCGCATCCTCTCGCAATTTCCAACACGGCCGAGAGCACGTGAAAGCTTCGCCGTGAGAGAGTTCCGGCCGAGTGCCGGGCGCAGATTACACCTCCTCTCTCTCCTTTTTTTTTCACCCGCCGCGCCGATATTGCCGGCAGGGTGCGCCCGAGACGGCAGAAAAGTCGAGGGCGCATCTTAATCGAGCACTTTCCGCTCTCTCCTTCCAGACACGGCGCGGCGCGCGTACTCTACTTCATCTGCGTATTTACTGCTTTCTCTGTCGCCGCGTCGCTGACGAAACAATGGGCCCGGGGGAGAGTGCGGGATGACCCGATTCTGTAATTACAAACTTGCAGGCAGGAAATCGATCGGTTGGATAGAGCACGGCCAGGAGGTGCAGGAGGTGCCGGAGGTGGTGGAGGAAGAGGGGCGAAAGAGGAGAAGGAGGAGGGGACGCATTATGCCAGGCGAGGCAAGGTTGTAATTAAAACTGGAGGAATGCCTTCGTTATGTCATTCCACCGCTTCCTTATTTCCAACCTACCGTTCGTTGGTCCGTATTATCCACCCGCCGCAGTATAACTATATATTCGTCGTACACATGCTGTCTCGCGCGCGCAACTACCCAACGCCCGCCGACACACACCACACCGCACCGCCGCACCGCCGCTATACATGTATCATAATCGCGAGTCTTGCGGAAAAAAGGCTCTCGCTATCTGATTACAAGGTCAACTTGTTAGGCGAGTGTCGCTCGTGCTGGCAGTTACGTAATAGGATGAGAAAAAAGAGTTGCCACCTCGTCGAGTGCGATCTATTAAAGACGAGAACCGATTCAACCGAACAATCCCAATATGAAAACTGCTGTTGGCAACTTGGCCGACGGAGAAGTACTTTGCAGTTGATGGTTGCGAGAGCTTTTTTCTCTCTCTCGGCAAGGCAGGGAAAAGGCGGAGTGCATATTGGCGCGATAAAGCTCGAAAGGGGTCGCCGCGCCGGCAGGAAAGTTGGGGCAAATGGTGACCTGGAGCACAGGTCGAACGAGCCAAACCAGCAGCAACGTGGCTGGCGATTGGCGGCTATTTCGGAACTTTCGGGGCGCGCTCAAGTGTGTCGTGCGACACACTCTCCGCGCGAGGAGACGACGCTCTCTTCGCACTGGCTTCACACTCCGCGGCTGGACCACATTCTAGTATCGTCGTAGCGAGTAGAACCGCTCCAGACTTCCTAGGACGAGGATCCCAAAGGAAAGAGAGTGTGTTGGTTGGACTGGAAGTGTAATTCCAGTCGAAGGTGTGTGTCTTGGGAAGAATGGAACGGGGAGAATTAATGTCGGCGAAGCTTTTGAATCCCTTGGCGAAAAAGAGCCGGCCGGATTTACTTGGGAGGCTCTTTCTGCGTTGCGCGCTCTTCGTGGAAGGAGAGTCCTCTTTATACGGGGAAACTTTATGGCGACGCGCGTTTCGCTATAGTCGCTCGCTGATACTGTCGCTAAACAGACTTTACGGCCGAGTCCGTCCGGCCACTCTCTGTATGAGCGCTCTGCCTCTGCCTCTCTGCCTCTGCTACACAGCAGACCGCTCCGATACAACCTGAATTGCTCGCTCTCCCATCAATTGGTAACCGCAATCTCCAATCTCGATCGCTTGCCACTCCTTTTTTTTATCGCTTTTCAAACCGATCCAGTCCGAATTATTCACTGTCAGTCGAGACCAAACACTTCGCTCGGACTATTCAAATTATTATTAACCCTTTAACTACAGCCAAATCTGACGGAGACTGCTAATTTCAAACGACAAAATTTCAACTGCGATAAATATAATCTTAAAATATTTTTACAGAATTTAAAGGCATCAATAATAATCAAATGGTTAATATGATATAATTCAATGATGAATTTAAAGATAAATTTAATACGGAACACTTTTAAGATGGAATGATAATCGAATAGATGACTGTATATTATACTAGAATTCCATTTGTCTCATAAAGGGGAGGAAGAGATCGCGTATCAGTGGAAGGAGGGAGGGAGGGGCGGGCTGGCTTCGCTGGGAAAAGGTAGAGCAATCCCATTTCAGGGTAGGGTTGGATGGTCGCTCGAAATTTTTCGTGCAAATTGCGAGGCCGATGCTAGCTGCTGTTGGTGCGGCGGTGGTAGCGGCGGCGTCGGCGGCGTCGGCCTCGTTCCCGCCGCTTATCGTGAAAGCTGGCTCGAGGCAGTCGAGGTGAATTCGAGGATAGTTGCAGGCGTAGGCTTAACACGCCTGTCGAGACTCAGCTCTCTCGCGTGACATTTTTACGCGTTCTACGGATACACTCGACTCCTCCCCAGAATTACATCCCACCCCTCTTCTGCCCATCCTCCTTTCCCCACCAACCACCGTCTCTTTTTCACTCCCATTTATGTTAATACCATTGTTACCGGCAGCAGGGAAAAATCCAGTGAGTAAAATATTTTCTCTGCGGCACGCGCCGCACAATTTGCTCATAATAAATGAGTGAGTAGCGTTCGGAGAGATATTCAGTGGGAAATAGCGAGTGGGTCCGTTGATTATTATGCCAGTGATTATTACAATGATTATCCCCGCTTATTACCCTCGCCGGTACAGGTGTGCGCAAAAACCTTCGCCAATTATATCCCCTTCGCCCTCCCTACCATTTAGGCAGAACACGCTGCAAACATTCTGGCCTTCTCTCTTTTAGTGGATGCGCCTCCGGAAATCCGAGACTGGTTTGTCTGTTTGCAGTTGATATTGACTGCCGGTTTGAGGATAGGTGCGGGGAGGATGTGCACCCTCAGCATGAAAAATTCAGCCGACACAGCAGAGCCTCCTCCTTCCTTCTCAGTTGCTTGCTCTGCTAATTAGAGTTACTGCTCGCATTTGTCGGCGCATTCCCCCGGGAGAAGCTTGCGATCCTGCCTGCTTCTCTCCGAGATTCGTTGAGACACCTTGTGAGAGTTGGATTGGATGTGTGTTGGTTTCGAGGGGAAGAAGAGACCTTTCTCTGGGCGAGCAGCCAATGAACTACTAACAGGCTTTCCTGTATCGAACTCATCATTCTTCCTTGGAGTATCTGGTGCTCGTCTTTCATCGATCTGGAGCGTCATAAATATTCATTTAGTCGATCCTGTAGAAACTTTTGTTCGTACGATCCGCACTGCTGGCATATCCTTGCTCTCTTTCTCATTCGCTGGCTGTCTCCTCCACATGCATATCAATCGATATCGGCAACCAACCTTCACCAAAGTCTCGTTTTCGGTATCTACTTCTCCCTCCTGATCGCGTCTCTCTTTTTGCCCGGCGAGAGCTTCCCACACCTTTCAGCGACGGAAATGGGTTATCAATTCGGTTAACGGCCGATTCCACCGCTACCGAGATATATCCCGTTAATGCCAGCTCTCCTTTTTCCCACCAGTTTTCGGCAGTCGATCGGTCACGGCCCTGCCTGCCATTCACGACCCCGATTTCCTCCGCTTCTTTTTTACTTCCCCCCCACCCCACCCCTTTTATAGATTTATACTATCGCCACTCGATAAATCAATCGACACCTTCCAAGAAATAATATACACAGAGCAGAGAATCTAGGAGAGCTTTTTCTTTCCAATGTTTGTTTATTGTTTGGCTCTTCTCTTACGAGGGATTTACTAGGAGCGAGCAGGCTTACCGTCTCTTGCGCGCGCTCATCCTTTGAAAGGTCCTGTTAATCTCTGGATTAAGTCTCGAGCGAGTCAAGTCACACTCGGAAGCCTGGCGAACTCAGTCGGGATCACTTTAATGTCCGAAACAGTGATTCACTTTGGCAACTGGAACAACAGGTGCAACCAGTCGGATTTCATCTCGGTGTTTTAATCTCTCTCACTCTCTTTCTCAGTCTCGCACTGTCGATTACAGTTGTTTACTAACAGAAGCCGCGCGTCATCCCTCAAGCGGGATCGCTTTCATACTGGAACTTGCGACCTAGTTGATGCAGGCAAACTTTAGACTACCGAATTAGAAGGAGTGTTTACAGTTTCAAAAAGCCGTTGCTCGGTGCTCCTTGAAATTGTCAACAAGGCGTTTCGTAAATTTGAGAGTAGCGGGGTAAGAAAGATTGTGCTGGTTCGGTGGAGGGATTCGGGGCAGAGAAGGTCGAGCGAGAAGGGCAGAGAGAAAAGGGAGGGTGGGAGAGGAAAAATGGCAGAGGAGAGCCAAAATGGCTGGCAACCTGGGCGAGTTTCAGTTTCATTTCGGGAGGACGCCGTCTCATCGACCCGTCTGGACCCTCTCGCGCTCTCCGAGAGGACTCAGAGCGCCGCCGGTCGACGTCGCGCCGCCTCTCTTAAGGGAACGCGCCGAAGAACAGCAAGCATTGTCCGAAAAGTATCGTCCTGCCATTCCACACCGTCCAAATAATACTTGCCTCGACGAATTCTTCCATTTAATCATCGCCCAGATTCTCACTGCTCCTTTCTTCCCTGAAACAGCCTTAACTTCACCCTCCCATTTTAGCCACTTCAATGATCTTTCAGATTTCAAGGAGTAATTGTCAGATAATTGGCCAATCGCAAGTTCCCTTCATTTTCCCCATCGTTCGCAATGATCATTACTATTTTATTCACTCGAAATTATTCCTAGTTCAAGCCAATGAACTAGTGAACAAAGAAATTCAACATTCCCTGCTTGGTTGCAATTTACTAACGATATCTTCATCTTTTTCTGTTGCAGGTAAGCGTCCATGGTTTTTCCGCTACCTTTAACATTCGAGATGTAGGTCGATGATTCCTGGCGTGGGATGACGTAAGTTTCAACCCTGAGAAAGAAGGATTTCTCCGCAGGAAAATTGTGTCTCGCGACAAATTCTACCGTTCGCCGGACTTTAATTGGCGTGGCTCATTTCGCGAGAGTTAATTGCAACAATTACAATGGGGCGGGCTATCGCACGGGGATTAGCGAGAATATAATTTACAGGATTTTCGGCGTGAGAGAGAGAGAAAGGTAACAGGCGGCGGCTGAATTGGGAACAGGTTGGATGGCTCATTCCTCCTCCCCTCCTCCTCCCTTGAAAGCTTTGATTTAAAACTGACCGCAATAGGCTGGCGCATTCAGCAGCGCGCAGCGATTGGTTTGTTTCGTTCTGTTTGCGTATCACTGCAATCGACGTCGCTCGTCCATTAATTATTGCCAGAATTAGAATTTACCCTCCGGGACACGGAAATCGCGTGGCATTCTTTCTTCTTCTAGTTCATCGGCTTTTTGATGGCGCGACAAATAACAGATTTCGATATTGAATTATGCTAGATAATTATTAACCCGGCGCTCATTATTGATATTCCGTGTGTTCGACACGTTTGTCGAGGACGAATAGTTTGCAGAAGTAGCTTCGAGCGGCGGGCGCAAAATTTTGTCGGCTTTACCGGGCGCCTTCCTCTTTGTTGCTGTCCAATCCACATCGATCTTCCGTAAAGCCACGCTCTGTTTCGCTTCGGTCCTTTCCACGCCGAACTTTCCGCCGAATGTTTCCTGTGTCGCCCAATACCGATCGATCCTAGGACTTCGCCCGCTCTATTTTCACTGTCGCCACTCGTGTTTACTATACTCCGGCACAACTGGGCCAAGTTAAGTTCGCCCCTTGCGAAACCATGCAAATTGCGAAGTTTCAATAAATCCATCATTCGCTGCTTTATCACTTTCGTCAAATCAATAATGAATGAAACAGCATAAGTGACGAGCGACGTGCGATGTCAAAGGACATCGAAGGTTCAGAGGGGAGGAAATCCAGCTGTGGGAGGATGAATTTCCCGTTCCATAAATCGTGGCATTGGGTAATTTGGGTGAGGGGCGCGGAAACCGGGCGGGAAAAGAATCGGGAAAAATCGAGGGGTTGGCGCGATCGAAGAGCAGCCGGCTCGGCTCTTCTTTCAGCCGCGCATGTCGTGTCTCTCTAGCTAAACGGGGTGTCCTTGTCGTCATGGTAACCACAGTGCCGAGAGAGCGTTGCTGCGAGTGAGTTGGAGAACAGGACTCGCCAAGGACTAACAGGAGCGAGCGAGCGAGTGAGTGAGAATGAGAGAATGGGATGAAAGAAGGGTTGCTCGGGGCGAAGAGGGAGGAAGGATAAGCGAGGGGTTCGTTCGGGAAGAGGAGGACGCAGGAAAGGATCCTCCGGTCGTCATCATCATTTGTCATCGGCCGTAGAAACTACGAATTCGGCTACCAACGCCAGACGGCTAGCATTCTGCACGCCGTATTTTTCATCCCCGAACCCCATCGCCTCTCTCTTCTCTTCTCTTTCCTACCTTGCTTCTTCAACTCGTCGGACCCTTGTTCATCCTTCCCGCCACGTGTACTACCAGTTTTTCCACTGCCATTCTTCCCTCGCTCCCCAGCCGCCCCGTCCCTCTCTCGCCAACCAAGAATACCCTCTCTAAAGCTCTCACTTGGTCAGCTTTTTCCGAAAAACTCCTTTTACCTTACACAACCGAGCCCCGTTTGTGACGCTCCACTTCCAATTAGCTTTGTAGTGGATTTTAATTGTCCTGATTGTAGTGTAATTTTTTTTCCCAAGTGTTTGAGGAGCGAACTTTGAAGAGATTATGTGTAAAATATACTGAAAGTGGAGAGTGAACTAGGAAAAAGTTGGCTGACAAGATGGGGTTGTTGGAGTCCGAGGGATTTTCATCGATATCCGCCTTTTTTCCGGCGGTGATTTTTCCCCGTTGGAATCTCTTGAACGATAATATTGGAAAGCATGCTCTTCTGGCTGCTTGAGGGGATCAGCAATAGCTGTCTTCTCACTATCCTCCGAGAAAGAAAAGAATCGCCGCGTGGAAAAAAAAGTCCCTGGCATATTAAAGCTGCTCCATTCAAGTTGCTGCTGGCATTGTCTTACGCGAGGGCGATTCACGCGCCGGAAATCCCGAAACGAATTCCTACTACTCATTACCCAGTTTGGAACGAGGTGATTCGCTCGCTCGTTCGCTGGTTGGTCCCTCGGACTTTCGGTTTAGCTCCAGTGGGAAATGGCCGATCCGGGATATCATGTGCGAGCGGCGATCCTTTAATGGAGAATTCGCCGTCCACTGAAATTCCTGCCGAATGCTCCTCGTACCATCGCGAACCACTGAGTTTTCCACGTGCCATCTTTTTATCCCTGACTTTCCACAATCATTCCTCTCCAACTTCTTCCCTCTCGTTGCTCCCTTCTTTTATTAAAGAATTTACTTCGACATTTTATTTGAAAGGAACATCAAATTCTATGTCGATCTTGAATCCCGCCAAAAAATGAGAAATTAGACATGAATTTTCAAAGTACATACTTTCGATAACTGATTCGAGTCACGGCTGATTTTCACGTACGTCAATGGACGTCGAAAGAATCCGGCGGAGCGGATGTTTAACGGGGATAGACTGGTGGCGCGTTATCCGAGCAATCACGCATGCTTAATCGTTTCGCCTTTCGTTACGAAAGCGTATATCAAACGGTGGCTCGCTAAACTACACCTGTCCACCATCTCTCTCACTCTGCTGAGTGGTTTCCGAGGAATACATATATCGAGGGAGGACAGAAGGCGAGCAGAGGGCAGAAGCGAGTGGCTATCTCGGTGAATCTGTCGGCGAGCGCGGAACAATCGATAACCGAAGCCGACGTTAATCTTCGCCGATAATTAGGTGGCGTGCCCGTTTCCTCGGATATTGACTCGCAGACTCACTGCCTCCGTTTTACACGCGTTCCCTCACCAACCGTCTTACATGATTACGCTCGGCGTCACGTCTTGCGTCAGCCTCGACCACCCTCACCTACACAATCCTCTCTTACCTTCCGCCTATCCGCTCTCTCTCTCTCTCTCCGCTATCCACGATAATTGGCACGCTCTCTCTATTAACGGAATAGCTAGTCGCCATGTCAGCTCGATGAAAGCATTGATCCTAATGAGCGGAAATCCATACTGGCACCGCCGCGCGCGCGCTCTCCTTTTTGAAACAGCCTGTAGCAAGTCTTCCCCCCATCTCAGCGAGAGCTATCGCTCCGCGGGATGCATTATGTAGCGCGCGGTTGTGCGTAAACGGGAGCTTCGTACGTGTCTACTGGGTGATGAGAATGTTTGCCTGTGTTGATTTGTGTCAGTGACAGATTGCGAGTGAGGAATTATTGTAGCTCTGTATTATTGTTCTTCGAAGAGATTATTAATTAATTTGGTGTGAATTGAATAATGAATGTGTCGGATGAAGTTGGATGTTAGTGAGAGTTGATTGTTTGTGTTGGTGCCACCGTGTAGATCGGAGGGAGGCACATACGTCGAGGCTTATGGGTCGCGCGTATTACGGAGCGCATGGTTCGCCGAGCGGTGCTACGCAGGATATGCTAATTGCAGGCTGGTTAATACGCCCATAGGCGGACGCACGCAGCATGCGTTGCCCGCCGAGTGCTACACCATGTGCGTGTGCACATGTGCACCTACGTGCCAGGTCGATCCTCACACCGAACCCACCTTCTTTCCGAGTTCTTCATGAAGGAATCCCATAACATCTCTGAATTTCCTTAACTTCTTCCTTTTATAAGTTACGAATTTTTTTCCACTCCAATTTTCACGAGTTTTCCTTCTTAAGGATTATGTCTTTCTAATTTTTTTATTGAAATTTCTATTTGTAATTCTTCTGGTAAAAGTGTAGGTGTTTGTGATTACACAGTTTTAGTGGGAAACGACTGAGTCCGTGCTGGAAGCACGCGGCCTGCATTTCGAGTTCGCAACTGCCAACACTTAGCGAAGTGCGTTTGCAAAGGTGTAGGTAATGATGCGAATGTGTGTGTTTCGAGTGTATAGCAGTAGCGAAGCGATGCATTACGCTTTCCCTAAACTTGGTGAGCGCCTGTTGAACAGTGGGATGTGTGCGCGTCTGTATTAGCGTGCACGGATTGGTTCAGTTTCCTGATAATCCTGATCAGATTCTCGCAGGAGTGAGGCGAAAGGTCGCTCGAGTAATTTCAGTTAGCATTTCCCATCGCATTTACTCGGCCGAACTTCCCGCAAGGAATGAACGCTTCTTCCGTTCACCTTAACGAAAATTCCAACACTCAAACACACGCGTGCGTTCTCACATACACGAGGAGGGATCGCATGGACGAGCAGAGTGCAATTTCTCTTTTCCCGGGAGGTTTTCCGGTGCGAGATCGCCAGTGAAGGTTCGCTCGTTGGTTGGTTCGTTCTGGCCTTCGCCGCTGGCATCGAGAATCGCATCAAAAGTGGAGCGCGAACGAAACCGGCGCACGCAGGGTTTCCACCATGCGATAAATCCCACGTGCATCCACTTACTTTCCTCGCTCGTTGTACATACGTGTGCTACGCAGACAGAGAGAGAAAGAGAGCCGCGCGCGTTCCAGCGAATCTGATATTTTTTACGATCCCATTTATTTATCGTTCATGACAGACATGCTGAGAGAGCGAGAGAGAGAGAGAGAGAGAGAGAGAGCGAGATTGCGAGGAGGAAAGAAAGGGGAAACAGGAGAACGATAGCCACCGCCAGTTTATTGGGTCAACCTATCGATTTCCGGGAAGCGAACATCGATAATCAGTTTACAGTTCCTAACTAGCTTTTTAAAAATGCCCCCCCACCCATAACTCGATCATTGAAAATTTCTCCCGTAACCTCAACCACTTTAAATCTTGTTACAACAAAGCCCACATATTCTCCATCGTAATTCCAACTTTTGCTCTAATTCTAGTTCGACTTTCCTCTAATTAACGCGAGCACACCCACAATGTAAGTCAGACTTAATGCAATTTCGAAGCTGCTTCCCAATGTTCGAGTGACTATTCCTCACTCATAGCGGTCGAAATTGTTTGACCAACAGTTGCCAGTCATTAATAAATCAGCAGCAATGCAACATTTATTTTAGACAGTAGAAAATCTTCTTTTTATCTCTGGTTTTCCAATAGAAGTGGTTGCAATTCTTCGTGTGTCAGACATAAAGAAAAGATAAAGCAAGTAAACACGGTGGAAAGACGGTGTATTACTCGAGGTAATACAGCATCTTTATTACAAGGGTTGAAGCAGAGGTATAGTTGGCTGGGAGAGATCAAGCACGCAGGAGGTTTCGAGCTTGATTAATTATTCCTGCCGAACTCTGCGGGCCATATTGTTCATCTGAGTTAATGGGCCGCTGGAAAGTGTACGCTTTGCCGGGATCGAGTTGAAAAATGAACGAGAATATCCTGGAAATAATGCGCAGCCACTAAACGAATTAAAACGGAGAAAGCCCGAGGGATGCCTGCCCCGCCCGCCTCCCTCTCTCGCGCGCGCTCTCTTCACCAGAGGGTTTGTTTCGCCGATTTAACCAGCGGTCCGGCAAAATGATCGCTCTCGCCCGCAATAAATCAGCCGGCACTGCATCGAGATTGCTAATAATACTGCTGTTCTAACCGAATTACCGCGATCCCGATACTGACACCATTTGCATCCCTATCGCAACCGAGGCGCAACTTATCCTTCTCCCTCTCATCAACCCCCTCGTTTCCTTTATCGAACTACGAGCTTGAGAAAAATTGTTTTATCGAGAGGGAGGGAATTGCCGAAAATTCGATGACTCGAAATTCATGGCGAGCGATATCTCACCGGCAGCGGCTGCCAAATTGCCGGGATGATAGCGTATTTCCTCGGAAAAAACGAGCCTGCACCCGACGTGTCCCCACGCTCTACCAACTCCCACAGTATCTATGTTGTTAGCCAGACCATTTCCCGGCACTAATATCCTTAACGTCGGATTCACTGAACAAACATTATCAAAACATAAATCTCACCAATGAAACAGTTGTTAGACTATCAATTAACTAATAAATTCTTTTATATTTTTATTAGATAAATTTAAAAATGTTTGTGACGAATTTGAGGGTAATTATTTTAGAGGATCGTTTATAGCTTTGATGTTTGAGGTAGAGAAGAAGGGTTGAAGAATATTATTGTGGATGAGGTGTGCGGTGGGAGTCGGCGGCGGCATCAAGGATAGGAGAGTAGAGTCAATGTTGTCGGTTGGGAGGTGTGCGTGCCTCGGCCTCGCTTACAAGCGTATCGCGGCCTGTCTGCCCATTATCGTTTGACATATGGCCACATATGCACGCTCCCGTATTACGAGTACGTGCTGCAGCGCTGCTGTAATGTCGATAGATGGCCATTCGGAAGCGATATTCCTGTTAATAACTCGCCAGCAGCGCGGAGTCTGCTCCTGCTGCCCCTGCACCGTCGCCCCGCATTGATTTTCTCTCGCTTCGAGCGAGAGAGAGAGCGAGAGAGCCGCCGGAAAAGGCAGAGTGGCAACCTCCGGCCGAAATAAAATCGCATCTCCTAGTCGCAATACACTTTCAACGACTACCGTTCAGTCAGGAAAGGTGTCGGAGATCCCACCAGCGAATTACTAGAGTCAATCTTTCAGGATAAACAATCGTCCACCAATTATAATTAAGCAGACTCTAGAATTCTAGGAGGATTGGATTAACTAAGGATAGCTGATTGCTCGAGGACGCGTTGATGTATTTAATTAAGTCTCAGTGACCTCCGGCGGGGGTCACTGAGAACGTCTATGAATAGAATTGGAGGTTGAAGGACTTGGGGAGGGTCTTCGCAGGATCTTGCAAGGGCTTCGGGAAAATGGGGAAGCAAGGTCTCCGATACGACGGACCTCGTAAACTGTCCCAACCGCTTTGGTCCTCTCTCTCGCCATTTCTCTCGTAAGAGGATTGGTAGGGAGTGGGAGAGAGAGAGAGAGCGAGAGTCCCAATTACAGCAAGGGTGTTTATGTGGTCAAGCACAAGGACCAGCTCGATATTACGATGAGGAGAGAGCAGTCCTCCCGAACAAAGGAAACAACCCCCCACCGCCCACCCATCCCACTAGCATCAAGTCGAAGGAACTCTCAGGAAAACTTTGCCAATACTCTTTGCTTCGGGCGGTAACCAGCGAGCCCCCACCCCCCCGCGCCACCCCGTCGTCCAACTTCCTGCGAGCAGTAAATTTGCCGGAGTTAAGGGGACGTTATTACCAAACTGGAAAGCTCCACTGTCGAGGAACTTGTTACACTCTCTTGCCGCCCCCGACTCGAAGATCACCAGCCAAGGAAAATTGTCGCACACTCGCCAATAGAATAATATTTGTAACCCGCGAGGATGATGAATACTATTACAAGATCCTCCGAGAGATGGCTCGTTCGAAGAAGCTTATCCATCCCACGTAATAGAGGAATTACATCTGATCCTCTCCGGCACGTGAAATTTCTCCTATCTATTTTTTCCCTCCTGGCGCACGTGCCGTCGACGCCGCCGCCGTGACGAGGGCGTCGATCACGCCGGACTGGCGAAACTCCCAGATATTCACTCAGGGAATTATTTTCCAAGAGAGACTTCCACGTTAAAGACTTATAACAGATTCCACGTCAATTTAATATCGTCTTTATTATATTTGACCTCGAGTAATAATAATTTCATATTAAATGGAACGTGCGAACGTGCGGACGACGAGGATACCGTGACTAGAAAGTAATCGGATTGGAGGGTTGATGGAACATTGCCTTGTTCGATGCGCAGCATCATTGCATTGTAGTCGAGTGGCAATAGGATCGCGATGATCAAACACGCGAGGGAACACAGGGATCGAAACTAACCGGGGGAATCTTGTCTGGATGAAACGAGAGAGGGAGAGAGGATGAGAGAGGGTGGTGGTTGGCGTCCTTGCCCTCCCAGGGACAAACAGATAGCCGAATGTTATCGACAGTCTGCGGAGGCCTGGCATACGTGATATCGTTAGATAGCCAGCAGCACTCGAACGAGAGCACACGTGGAACTCGGCCTTCGTCACACAAACCAAGAGAGCGAGAGAGCGAGTTATGCCGACGATACAAGCTTCGGGACAAAAGGCTCATCATTAATTCGACGATCGATGAATACCGCAGTGCTGTTTCATCAAGCCGATTAACTAACCTTGCCAATATCGACGCACTTAATATTACTCACCACTTGCTACTCATTCTCCAATCAATAATTAATACTCTCTCCTCTCCTCTTCCTCTCGTTAATATCATAATTCCCTTACTTGGACCGTTTCAATAATAGTCCGATTAGTCTCGAGATTAGACCTCGAGCGTTACACGTTTTCCTGCGGCTTTTCGCGAAGCTCCTGCAACGTCGCGAAAGCGGAACTCCTCGCGAAGCACCTGCACTGCAGTATGGGCTCCCGTGATGCGAGTAACCGGAGTGCATCGCAGTCGGAGCACTAACTGGAAATGCAGCATAAGTCAATTTCATCCCGCGAGAGAGAGAGAGAGAGAAAGGGAGGGAGAGATAGGAAGTGCGAGGAAGAGGGAATAGCAGCACACGCTGACTCAACTTAGCCAAGGGAAGTTCAGTAATTATCCCTGGCAACGAACGTGCGAAGGGCAGACGTTCATCGTTCCCATTCGTTCCTGGCTTTTTAGGTGGGAAATAAAAAATGCGGTGAAAAGTCGAAGCCAATCAAAATTCACAGAGCGAGCGAGGGAGAATGATACTCTTGTATAATAATGAGGAAAGAGAGAAGGTCGATTGGAAGTTTGCAGTGACGCTTGGTCACGCGTGTTAATCCGATCGATGGGAAATTAGAGGCTGGGATGCATGTTCTCTCTCCCTCTATCTCTCACACAGACACAGCGATGCGCCACTCTCGATCGATCGCATACATGCAGACAGACGTGCGTTAATTAGCGAGGGGAAAAAGAGGGCAGGCCGCGCGGATTAGATGCTCTTCCGTTAGAAACGTTTGATCGGCGTATCGTATCATCCCCGGTTTTTTCTATGGAGCGATCAGGCGTCATTAAACCCTCGCAATTGAAAGGGAAGATCGAAATATCCTCTCCTCGAGATTTCCATCGAGTGGAACTGATAAACTAGTCGATTTTTCCGAGCAGTGTTTATCGGATATCGCGCGCGCGCGCGCGCGATTATTGGTAATAGTCGAGCGGGGGCTTTTTTCATGCTGTTTGGCTATGTTAATTTAATCGGTGGTAAATTGGGGCTCGCACGACATGTCTGTGGATACATATCGGGGTTGATGGTCGAAGAGACGCCACTGCTACAACAATGTCCAGGGCGCGTCTCGTGGCGGCTGCTCGCTTCGATCGATCCAACATACACGCGTATTACTCTGCCTGTCGGTCAAGCCTGACGTGTACAAACGCCTCAGAGCTCAGCACGCTTGGCAACCACGCGTGCGACACGCGTGCGTCCTCAAACAACTCACGATTTTCCCCTACAGATTTCGTTGAATTGATTCCTTGTCGGGGCAACTGGTCCATTGTGAGGTGGATCACGAAAAAGGCGGATAAAATTATTTTTGTAGCTCTTCATGAATTTAAAGTATCAGAAAAGGCTTTAATATCGAATTGTAGAAGGCAGAAATATATTTAAATAAATACTGAACAATAGAAGATCGTATTAATTACAGATAGTATAAATATTATGAAGGTTCTTCAAGTTCAAAATTAATTCTCTTTGTATTTTTCTTTATTTAACCCACTGTGCGATCGTTCCAATGAAACTGCAAGGTGAGACTGGGCGAACTTGGGTGTGAGGCTTTATCGGCCCTGAGCGACACTCGACTTTCGACGTATCGACTCAACGAACGGCCAACAAACTCTGTCAGATTAGTCGGACGACAGAGAGACAGCATTGGTCTCGGTGTCGCATTGCTGATGTTTCTCGCTCGACTGCCGAGGAGATTTTTTGCACTTTTCCGCACAGTTGCGCAGCGCGGCGCACGCTCTGCTTTCCAAATCTGTGTGTGTGTGTGTGTTGTGTATGCGTGGCGAAGGGTTTTCGGCCGGTTGGCAATTTTGCGAGCGAGCGAAGCCGCAGCGGGCGAACTGCCGGTGAGAATTACTCGGCTCCGCGAGCCGATACGTCGAAAATTGTCAAAACAATAGATCAGCCGGCGATGCGCCGCAGTAAACACGATTTTTCCCAGTGCTCCGCTTATACCTCCCTCTCTCTCGTCATTGGGAACACCGATAGACAGTTCACCCACCGTTCTGGCAGCCCTCTCGCTCGCCAAATCCCCGATAGAAGCGCCATTGAAAATCGCTTCTAATTGCCCGTCAGATTAACGTCCAACCAACCTGCGAGAGCATCCATCCGACAAACTTTCCGCACACCCCCCACACCCCCCTTTTCTTCCCTGGAATTTCATTGTCCCGAACTCCGAATTATCCTGACAGCAATGAGGAATATTTCCAAACCCTATCGGGCGCATTCCAAAGTCTTTTATTGAAAACAAATTCCTTATATTATATACAAGACTTCCAAATCCCTTTGGTGGAGGTTTGAATTCTTCTGAGATTGAGGAGATTTCATCAAGCAGAGGGAGTGGAGGGGGTGGGCGCGCTCTTTCCCCAAGACTTCAGACATAAATCATCGTCAGGTTTGTCGGGCGGACAAGTTTGTACAAGCATTGTATGTGCAGGCCTGTTTATCGTCTGTGTATGCGCAGTGCAAACTCGTCCCCTTGGACGGACAGCCGGTACAACCCGGCCTCATCGTGTCCTCTCCCATACACGCGCCATCCACACTACCCGCTAGCTATGGCAAAGCCTCTCTCTGCCTCTCTCTCGCTCTCGCTCTCTCTAGTTCGTCGTTACATTGCCTAATGGCACCGGCACTGTCACGCGTATCCGTTAATTGGGATCTTTGCCACTGAGCGGGCCAGAACGCGTTTGCTTCCCACCCGGAGACATCGACGTTCGACCGATCGAGAATCGCGCGCGCTCTCTCTCTCTCTGTCCGCGAAGGATCAATCGAGACATCATTAGTTTTCACTGTCTAATTAGCGCAATTAATGCTCCACCGATTGAACCGAGTAAACCGGCACTGATCAGCGAAAGTTTTCACCTACCACTGATTGGCCTTCCTGTGTTTGTAAAGTTGGTTAATATTCCAGTCGATTATGCTGGTAATTGGATTTTGTATTATAATTATAATCACTGATAAACTGAAATAGAATGGCATGTTTGCCGAGGCTACTTGGATGGTGAGCAGCTGCTAGCGCCAATCATCCGGGATTCCGTCATGATCGCCATGACAGGCGCGTTAACAATTATCTCAAATTACACAGCACTTTTCGCGCGTTCTGTTTAGTCCTTGCGCGGCGTGCGTGCGCGCGCGCGTTTAAAGAGCGAGCGGGAGCGTGAAATCGAGGGAATAATGGTGTCCGGTGAAGAATAGCTGGGAGTAAGAGAGAGGAGGAGCGGCGGGATTTCGCAGGTGAAGAAAAGATTGCAAGGAGACGAGGAGGAAGAGTTATCGGACCTGTTCGACCGGCAAACCAGCAGGCCTTCGCCTGCTCTTCGTCTTCTTCCAGTCGGTTCTTCGCCAGGACAGGAAATCTCCAATCGAACTGCAACTTTCCTCGATCAATTCTTGCCCCTAAATTCATTTCCTAATTGCGAGCTATTAATAATCCAATTTCTTTGGAATTAAGTGAAACCTTGAGAGATTTAAAGAGCGCGCGCGAGGGAAAAGTGGTTCTCGAGGCGGCCTAGGACGGAGTAGGTCTTAGGAAATCAAGGCAAGACGTAAGTCGAGACAAAGATCTGGCCGGCTCTGGAGCACCAAGCCGGAGAGAAAGAGACCTGTTCCACCAGCCAACCGGGAGACCTTCGCTCTCTTCCAGGCCGGTGCCAGATCTGGTCCAGGACGGGTATTATGTGCCTGGGTCGCCTCGAGACGAGGCTAGCCAGAAGAAGAAACCGTCGGCGTTCCCTCTGCAAGTAGCCACTCCACACATATATATACATGTGTCTCTCTCTCTCTGTGTGTGGTGTGTGCGGAGGCGGTGCTCGAGTTATTTAACACCCAGGCTAATGCACAGACTAGTATTCAAAGGACGAACAGCCACCCGTATGTCGCTGCTCTCTCCTCTCAATCTTATCTCCTCCGCTCCTTCGATCTTCTCGCCATAATACGTCTAATTACAACCTGTACTCGTTTCACTACCCACTCAGCCACTCCTGGCTTCGTCATCCACTTTACCGTTATCTTGCCGCACTCTATATTCGCTATTTTATATGGAAACCAAGACAATAATGTCTGCCACCTGCTATTTTCATTAAATTTAATAATACACAACATTTCTTACAAATATCGAAGTTCTTTAATGAAGTCATTATAGAGAAGTTTCGTTGGAAGGTCTGAAATGGGAGTAAAAAATGCAGGGTTGTTATATTAGATGGTGATTCGCATGAGAGGAGGACGAGCAAGCAAGCAGTCATCGAGCGAGGTCGAGGCGCATGAGTGAGGTCGAAGGAAGAGCTCCTGTTCCACGCATTATCGCGCGAGGAAAGTTGCCGTAAACGTGGCCTGCTCGGCCCATTTATTTGCGGGCGGGCGGGCGAGCGGGCGCCGTAGGATTATACGGGCCCGGCGGCGCGTTACACTTGGCTAACTTTTCCAATTATGCTCGCTTTCGACCATCCCTTCAGTTTCCAAGCCCGACTCCTCGTCGCTCCCCCTCCCTATTGGCCGCGGCAAAGTGTCGGTGTAATCACAGCCGAGCAAGACGAGGAAGACGGCTCCCAGCCTCACCTTGAGTTTCCTCGACCTGCGAGTGCATTCAGAGAACGTACATGCGCGCGCCAAACACACACAGAGAGAAAGAGAGAGGGAAGGAGAAGTGTGTGAAGTGTGCGAGAGGGGAACGAAGAGATGCGTGCACGAAGACACGCGCCCACTAAACAGAACGACCTGTTGCGTGGATTTTTAGTGCTTTCGAGCGTGGCACCACCGCTACCTTAATGGTAATAGCCGAGGCCGCCGAGTCCCCGCACCGAAAACTTGTCTTACATCTCTCCTGGCTTCCTTCCCCTCACCTCACCTCGCCCCCTTTCTATCGGATGTGCCACTCACTTTCGAGATGTACCTCGTGTCGCAATAATCATTCCTCTTAACACCTTCACTGTCATTCCACCCGAATTAAATTTTTTTATTTATTACTATTAACCTCCAAGCAGGTTTAATTGTTTTTATATAAGTTTTTGAATAGAACATTGTTGTAGTATCGGATTCTTAATTACAAATTCATTTAAATAATACTCGGAAATATTTATAAACTCATATTAATGTATCAGAGATGTATTCGAGGTGTTGCTATTCCCAGTTCAATTTATTCTTTCCATATATTATTTCTTTCTATTATCTCGCGAACAACCCCTCATCATCGAAGCGTATTCCGCTCGGCATTAAGCGAGGTATTGTCGACACAAGGGAGAAAGAAAAAGAGAGAGAGAAGAGAGAAAGCAGAACGAACGATGATGATGGCGAGTTGGATTTGGTTCGCGTGTCCGAGGCGCCATACGGTCAGCAGGGGTGCGAGGCGGATTCGAGGTGGCGGATAATTGCGAAAATATAATGAAAGTGGATCGTGCGAGGAGCGGGCGTGCAAAAGAGCGAGAGTGAGAGGCGAAGGGAGTCGAGTTAAACAGTGGAGGAGAGTTGGTCTCGGTGGCTGACTGCATCCGACCGCTACTACTGCAGCTGTTTCTGCGCAGATGGCGAGGATCTTTGTCCCCTCGGGGGTGGCACACGCTCTGGCCACCTCGCTACTGCTTATCCGTCTCTCTCCCACTCTCTTCCTCCCCCTTGCACTCGCTGCATTAAGTGGCTTTTCAATAGTAGGCTTTCGTCGATCCCGATGCCGACTCTCAAAGGGCGCGCACATCCGCTCTATGACCGAAGAGGAGTCCGCACCCTCCGAACCCTCAATACGATTTTCCCCGCAAAAGCCGCCGCCGCCATCCCCCACTTTTCATCCCCCCGACTCTGCCATAATCGATAGCAGTGTTACTGACTGAAATCAATGCTCGGCCAGGATGCAATTGACATCGATCTTTGGTTGGATGTTTTAGATTTGAAATTAATTTGGTGTTGGGTGGATCTTGCTGGAAGTGTGACAGTGGGATCGTTGAGGGGGAGTAGTCGAAAGCGAGGAATTGGAGCGAGCGGCTTGGTTACGTGTAACGTGTTGTAGCGCGGAGGAAAGTCTAGTAGTCGAGGCTTGAAATACTGGAGAGCAGGGAGAGTCGAAAGGAGCGCGCGCTCTCTGTGTACCCACTCGCTCTAGAAATGGCAGCGGCAATCGGGTCAACGATTGACCAACCTCTCCAGCCTCGTAACCTCATGAGCGAGCCGATTGTTTCGCAAACTAGTTCCAGTCTCGGTGATGATAGTTCCAATGATCCCACGGAACTTGGGACTCCTCCGCTCGAGGAATTTCCACCTTGGTGTCAGCTGGCTCGTTTCAAGATGTTTCAAGTTCCATTAAAAACAGTTCATTTCACATTAAACATCTTCTGGTTTTATATAATTTTAATGTAGAATCCCATATTAATTAATAGTATATTTATTATTATTTTTGTTGAGATTTCATGCTTGAAAAATTCGAGTACGTCGGAGTTTAAGAGAGTTGATGCGCAAGAAGGCGAGAGAGAAGGGGCTGGATAGATAGCGAGCGAGTGCTGCCAGAGGCTCGAGCGTGTCTGTAATTCCTCGAGTCGTCTAGACGCTTTTGTCTGGCGGAGAAGCGCGTCTCTTCTTCTTCCCCTTCGTCGAGCCACACACCACGTGTATCCACAGGACCATACACTACTCCGTCTCTCCTTTAATGCACCGATACCTACACTCCTTCGCCACTCTCTTCTGTCCCCGTGCACTTGAGACGAGCTCGCTTTCAGATAGTATGTGTTTGTGTACCGAGTAACTTATTCTTTAATGCGGGCACGCGCGTCTCTTCGCTGCTAACCTGCTGGCCCCGTTACAATTTCGGTTCTCCATTCTTGTAAGGCCAATATATTTTTGTATGTTCCTTGAGTCATAACTAAGTCATAAATCGAGGAGTGTGTTTCTTCCTTAAAAGTTCAGATTGCGTATTTATTTCTGCTTTTTTTTTTATTGTAATTAAAATGGATGTTGAAATGAATAATTTTTATGAGTAGGAGAATTAAAGGATAAATCGCGCGGCTTTGAAAGGTTGGGAAATAGATGAACTCTTCAGTTCGGTAGAGATAATCAAGGGTGGCTGTAATCATTAACGGGTGCTTCGTGGTATTCATGAAGCACCCTTTGTGGTAGACGAGCTGGCGAAAAAGGTTCGCTTTCGGCCAGTTCTCTGCTTCTGTTCATATTTCTGCTTCCAAATTTTATTTTCTCGTATCACTGAACTCGAGCGAGCGAGCGAGCGCTACCGGCTTCTCTGACAACACGATGATTTCGGCGGCGCATGCTCATTGAAGCTCTCAGTCAGTCATTCACGCAATTGGTGGTTGGCTGGCTCGCTAGCTACCAATTGCGAAAACTGTTGCTGCAAATTTGCGAGAATTACGCGTGAATAAATCGTCGCCGGCTGTTTGGCATTGTTTCATTTGCGTTCAACGACTTGATAGTGGCTCCGGGGAAATTCAACGCGTTCCCACTGTGATATCGTTGAAAGGCAAAGTGAGAAGAGTTCGTACCGTAATTATAAACTTGAGAACGGCTTGAAAATCGTAAAAAATCGAAAAAATCTGACGGGGTGTACCAGCAAAAATATGTGAAAAAATGAATTTTGAGCTAGGGCTCTGGAATTTTTTCTACTTCTTCCTCGATGTAAAAAAACACTTTCTACCAAGTTTCAGCCCCGGGAAAGGTCGGGAAGATAAAAAAACATGGGGAAAACCATCGAAATCAAATATTCCAGATCGGTTTTCCACGTGTTTTAGGTAGAATTCCGGCATTTCCCCCACAACATTGATGTTTTTTATCCGTTTTGAGACACGAGCAATCGAAAAATCAAGCTTTCGTTCCAGTCCCAGAACCTTCGAAAAATCGAAAATTTTTGAAGGGGTATGCCTTAAAAAATTTGCGAAAAAATGAATTTTGAGCTAGGGCTCTGGAATTTTTTCTACTTCTTCCTCGATATGAAAAAACACTTTCTACCAAGTTTCAGCCCCGGGAAAGGTCGGGAAGATAAAAAAACATAGGGAAAACCGTTGAAATCAAATATTCCAGATCGGTTTTCCATGTGTTTTAGGTGGAATTCCGGCATTTCCCCCACAACATTGATGTTTTTTCCCCGTTTTGAGACACCAGCAATCGAAAAATCGAGCGTTCGTTCCAGTCCCGAGACCTTCGAAAAATCGAAAATTTTTGAAGGGGTATGCCTTAAAAAATTTGCGAAAAAATGAATTTTGAGCTAGGGCTCTGGAATTTTTTCTACTTCTTCCTCGATGTAAACAAACATTCCCCACCAAATTTCAGCTGCAGGAAAGGTCGGGAAGTCTTGAAAATATGCGAAAAACCGCCAAAATCAGACTGGATTAGCTAACCAGAAGGGCTTTTCCGAGTATTTCCGGTACAATTCCAGCTTTCATGCCACTGATTCTTTGTTTTCTACTGGTTTTAATACTCGGACAATCAATTTATCGACCTGTCTTTCGGTATTTTTTTTTAAACGGTAGAGTTGGAACCGAATATGACGGATGTATCTTCGATCAAAAGCACGTCGACGCTTCCTCGATAAAAGCGAGTAGAGACTACTAACTCTACCCTCGCTCTCCCACTGGAAATAGATTTTAACGAAGAGCTCCCACACGAGCGGGATATTAATCGTGCTGTGGGTGAATCCACGTCAATCATACTTTCGCCTCTGCGATGCCGACTTCGGCGAGGCTCAGGAATTACTTTAATTGCACGTGCTAGTTAAACAGATCCGAGCAAAAGTGGGGCTAGTTTCCTTTGATGGCTTGGGAGAGCCTCCTCGCGTCTCTCATCAGCAACAGGCGTTCTTTTTTTAGTGGCGTGGAGTGCCTATGTATCCTCGACTCATAATAGACTTCCACCGAATAAAAATAAACCGTCTCCTAACCAGATTAATTTTACATCCTACAATCCATTATTTTTAAATCACTCTTAGTAAATTTTACAGACTTTATTACCCGAAATGTATGCTCTTTTAATTTTCAAGCACCGACACACCGTTCTCACTAAATTTACATCTCATTCTCACACGTTACTTCCATGCTCTCTCATACTTGCTGATCTCTGAGTCATCGAACGGTATGAAAATCTAATCCGACAAGAAGCTCGGAAATCAGAGTGGCTTGTGCTTGAGTTCGCAGAAAATAGGCGAACTTCCGTCTTCCCGGTGTGCTTTCGATTCTAGCACAGGGCTCGTTCTCTGCTCGGCGGAGCGGGCGATGCAGCCGAAGCTTATTTAAGATCCGGCGCGTGTACTCGCGTGGAGTTCCTCGCGCGCACACCTATACGCTCACGAGGTTATGCTGGCTGGTTGGCTGGCTGGCTGGCTGGCAGTCTCTCTCGACGGCATTTCGAGCTAGTGTCGGAGCAGGAGGATTTTCACAGGGAGTTTCGCCAACTCAGGCGGCAAAGCGTCTGCCGGGGGATAAGCGTGTTGCGTCGCGATGCCTTATTAAAAAGTTTGCCCCGGCCCGATGACTGCTGCCTACAGTATCCAGAGCGGCGGTGCTCGCGAAAGTTTGATGAGGCTTCCTCTCACCCCGGCGCCGTGCCGTCGACGCCCCAGGCCCCTCTTTCTCTCTCTCTCCCACCACCCCTCTCTGAATTCATATTAAACTGGAACCACCGCCCGCGCTTGGCGTACCACGCCATTTTAAACTCAACGTCTTCTACAATGTAACCTGAACCTGTCCGCGTCTCCCTCTTCCCACCCTTCCCAATTATCAAACACGCCACCAACATATTTCCACCCTGTCTTTCCAATTAGACTTCCCATTTGAATTCTCAGTCATCGAATTCTCATCTTTGCAGAGGAGCATAGATAGAAAAATGATCTTTAAATATTTACTGTCTATCGCCGATGATACTTCAACCTAGTTTATACAATGTAGCGAAGCTTTCCTTCCTGTTTCACCGGAAGAAAGAGTTTCCTCGAAGGATGTCGTGGCGCACCACTTACAACTCCCCGAGCTGCACCTGTAAAGCACTCTGGCGGTAGTTGGGAGCGCAGGCGGAAATCGTGGAGCAGTTTGAAGTGCAACAATGAGCATTCCTGAAGCGGAGGATGCCCGGAGGGATAAGATAATCCAGGGATAAGTGAAAAAAGGGCAGGGGACTGTTGGCAGTGGAAGGGCGGGCGAAGCGAGCCAGGCGTGGTTTAGGGAGCGGAGCGTGTAGATCGTCTATCTAGATGAGGCTTGCTATCCGGTTTCGTAAGGGCGGCGAGCGAAGCGTGCAGTCGAATCATCTAGATACCGTCTCTTCCATCCGGTTTTCTTCTCCCTTCATTCTCTTTCTCTCCTAGTCTCCAACCTTTCCTCTCCATCTCTCCTCATCTCTCCTCTCCGCTTCTCTTCTATCCTTTCTGCCAGCTTCGAAGACCCCAAGCGCCCGACGAGGGTCACGTTTCGCTCGCTCTTCCTCCACGGTGACCCGAGAGTTCGCCGCTCTCCAGAAAACCACCTTCGGTAAAGTGCGAGCATCCTCCGGGAGATATGGCATCTAACGCCGCGCCACCGCCACCGCCGCTGCCCCTATCCTCCAATTCCACCCGCTCCACACCCTCTCCCTCCCATTCGATGGAGAAAACGGCGACTGACTTATTTTCATTGCCGTTCCTCGCCTCCATTATTATTTATATCATTGGCAATGTTAGAAAACGATTATTTGGATGTTTGATCGAATATTATTTTTTTTATGGCTTTGAGGATCAAACTGTACGGTGAAGCTTGGCGAAGTTTCGCAGCTTTCGGTGTGCGGCACGTGGGGAAGTTCTGAATCGTGGAGAGAAGGCGCGCGTCGGTTTCCCTGGAGCCACACAGAGAGGAGTTCCTCCTCCCTGTTGAACCTCGAACTAGTTAGGCGGAACTTAATCCCCGAACTTATCCGTGCAAATTCGCCGGGCACTTATACCGATGCTAATTCGATCTTCCCTTCTCGCTCGGCTTCGAGACTGCTGCCGGCCTGGCATTTTGATTTCTCTCCTACACGCCGACTTTCTCACTTCTCGCTTCCTGTTTGTCTCTTCACGCTTTAATTAGCCGTCCACCCTTTTTCGATTAGAGTCCGCAGGACCACCGGCGTTTTTTTTTTGCCCCTCACTCACTCGCTCGCAAACACGTTGGCCGCGACTGATCGCACCCGCTACGACATTCTCTCACCGCATTTTCCCCTGGAAATTTCACTGCGCTGAAATTGGCGAGCTCCAAATATTTGCCGTGTCAGCGGAGAGTGGGAGTTCCGCGAGGAGCGCGGTAATCGTCATCGTTTTATCTTGGCAAATATGAATTATTAAAAGCCGCCGGGCGCGCGCATCAAGCCAATGCATACACGCTGCGTGGCGGCGGCGGCGGCGGCGGCGCGGCGGCAGCACGCGTGTTCCGGATGTACGTGCGTGCCTGTCTATCCTGGGTGGGAAAATAAAGCGTTATCCGGTAGTTCTTGTCTATTCGTTTGCCCGCTTCTCTCTCTCTCGTTTTCTCTTTCGACTCTGAGCTCCACCGCTTTCCAGCCTCGCACACGTACAGACACACACATCGCCGCAAAAAAGCCGCAAGCCTGCTGACAGGGAAAATACATGGATGCACACACGCCAGGCACACTGCACTGATTTCCGAAACACGCGCATGCACCATCGATTCTTCATGGGATTGTAATCGCTTCGTCGACACGCAACACTAACGTACTACACGCGCACACACACACACACTTCCATTTGGTATTGAAACACTATCTTTTCAATTTTCCAAAGCACTCTGCTTTATTAATCGCAGTGTATCGATGCGAAATTATATTAATTAAAATGTAATTATAAGAGAGGTATTTTTAAAGTTGCGGAAATGATTGGGAAATAATTGTAAGTAATTGGAGAGAGGGTTGCTCGGTTGGAAGAGGGACATTCGAGCGAAAGTCAAGCCAGCAGGGATAAGTTAGTGTAGCGGTAAGCCGGGAGAGTGCTCCCAATAACCGGTAAATCAAACTAACGTGGTGTAATCGATCGAAGGAGCCTTGTAACTTAGCCAACGCGTGGACAGGCACACACACACACGCGCGTGTACTTGCGGGTCCTGACCGATTATAAATTATGGTCGATGCACGTGTAATCGCCTGTATTAATTACAAGACGAGCAGAACTTGCTCCTTCCTGTTGCTTGTTTGTTAACCTCTGCCAATAATATCAAACGCACCTGCGAGCCAATCGGAATCAGGAATCATAGAGCAAATAATTAATTGGTAGATCTTTGACGAGGATAATCCAAGTGCTTGATGATTCTTGCTTAAAGTTATCGATGGATTAGTGGGAGTTTGGGGGTTCAAGGGATACGTCAGCAAGTGTTGGAGCAAGTGGGATGGCAATGTGGACAGTGAGGGCTTAATTAGAGCGCGTCGAGTTGCAATGTAAACGTCGGTCTCCTTGATGAGACGTGGCACGTGTCTCTCTCGCCTGCTCGGATCGCATGCGCTCCGCTATAAATTATCGCCTAACACGCATAATTGCCGGTATTAATTAGCGCGCCCGACCACTCCCCTCCGCCGGGAGCACCGGCACATCCCTCCCAGTCATTGGAGATTCGTTCAGTGTCATTTAACATACTCATCCTCCTTTTTTTAAAATACGTTTTATTAATTCTCTTTATTCTCCAAGTCTTTTTCAAAGAAGTTTCGACTTTTTAAATGAGAAAAAGGTGCGTTGCTTGAGCAAACTTATTGGTCAAACAATTCGGATCATTCGAGCCGTCACATTTCGTCCTCTGGCAGGATGGCTGCTCCCAATTCATCACTCCTCCCGGCGTATAAATATTTCGCGATGCACGATATATCCACCCTGCTGCCATCCCTCTTCCACCGCGAGCCTCCCGAAAACCACCCCTTTCGCGATGCCGCGGCATATTTATTCGCGGACTTGGAGCGTGAAATATGAAACAACGCGCACACCAGCAGCGTTGCCCGATAAATTTATGTCTGGCGGGATGCTTAAATTTCGATGACGGTGCTTCTCCCAACGGCATCAATCCCTCCAACTCTAATACTCCTCCCATAACTAATATCCCATGGCTAATCAACTTTATTAATTAGAAACTAAGCCGATTCCACGCTCCCCTCTGCCTCGAATGCTATGTGGAACAGATGTAATTAAGTCTAAACCGTTTCGTCTATTTACACGCTCGAGTACTACGCTCCCATTTTTTTCCTCTCCCTTCGTCCGGCGCAATTACACAATTAGCATGAGCGAGGGTGTGAGAGAGTAGGATTTTTAGCTAGAAACGGAATGAACGCGTGTGTGCGTGGCTCTGTAATCGAAGCTCGAAAGCTGTATTCCCACGATTCTCGATGCAGCAACTGGCAGAGAGTCCGCGGGTAGGTGGAAAGGCGGCGGTGGCGGCGGTGGTGGTGGTGGGGGGGCAGGTCAGTGAGCGTGGTATTAATTAATATGCATCGCGATCGACATTTAAATTTCGATCTGGCAAACGCATCTTTCCTCTGCCCGTTCTCTCTTTCTCTTTCTCTTTCTCTCTTTCAAGCACTCGGACATGCCTGCACGCAGAGACGACGACGCAACTCGACGCTCCTGCGTCGGCCCAATTATAAATTACCGCCGCGTCCCCGCCAGGCTATAATTGACGTGATCGGCGCGTGTCCGTGTACCTCAAATACAAGATTTCGTTCCTATCGATTAACCACTAATGGGACGGCTCAATCTGATCGCCGCACCGAGTAAATTACGCACCGGCTGTTCCCTCGACACCGACACCTGCTGCTGCCGTTGCTGCTGCTGCCTTCCTTCACTTCTACTTTTCATCAACGCCTCACAACTTTTCTCTTTCCTTCGCGCGTCAATATGTTCCTTCTCTCGCTTTCTTCTTTGGATTTTAACACGTGCGAGAATTTGATGGAAGAACAACAATTATCAGGATGGTTAATCCATTTATTGCCAACTACGAGAAACCTCGTATTTTTTTAAATTATTGTAAATCCATTCAGTACTATATCTGCAGTCGAATATTATTATTATATTCGTTAAAATAAAATGCGACCGTCGAGAGAAAAACGTTCGAAATTCGCCTGGCCGGTGAATGGGTTAATAATTAGTGGTACATGTTTTATTCGAGAATTTTTCCACCGATCTCCTGGAAACGCGCATTCATACGCATTGAGAGGGTTTCGGAAATGCGACTCTACATTTACAAATGAGAGAGAACACATTGGAATCCCCGGGGATTGCCGGGAACGGTTGGATCGAGCGAAGTGGGTCTCCGAGGGCGCTGATAGGCTCGGATATGATAAGATATTGCAGTGGGATTTGGTGCTGAGCGAGTGCGGACTAGTTTCTCCCGCGGATGATGACGCATTCGATGCGGGGATCGCTCTCCTTAGCGAGAGCAGCAGCAGCAGCAGCAGTAGCAGCAGCAGCAGGGCTGCGTCCACCTCCCACCGTCTGCTCGCGCGCAATGCGGAAGCCGTAGAGCGGCTCGTGCCGCTCCACCAAGGTCACTGCTGTGCACCTCAAGGTCGACTGCTCGCCTTTTTTCGACGCCCCCGCGCCAATCGGCGCAGCCCTCGGCCTACCGCCGCTCCAGCCAATTCTTCCAAACCCTAAACATCCTTTTTACCACTTCTATCATTATTCCTTTCGATCGATAAAATATTAGAAATTCTAGAATTTAATCTATGTAGATCTTGATTGATGTTAGCAGAGCGCTCGTTAGCAGGTTGTCGAAGCTTTCACTATTGATACTATTAATTGCACGGCGAGCGCTTACTCGCTTCGGCACGCACTCTCCTTCCTCTCAAGCTGGGAAAGCAGGTGTAAGAGATCTGTTGATCGGATCGCGATGGAAGACGGAACATGCGACGGCAGACGTGTTCGCCGCTTCAACGAGCACGGTTCCCACGCATTCTTGGTGGTGGCGAGCTCCTGGAAAGCACTGGAATTACACCGGGACATTAGTTGCTAGACTCGTCGCGCAGCGCATTACGATCGAGATCTCTTGAAAGACAGAGCCTGCTTATTCAATTGGACTAATAGAATATGTGTTGAAAGTTGGAGATTGATTCGTCATAAATGCATCGTCCGACTGGGAGTACGTGTTCCATCGTCGATACAAGTTCTGCCACGTGTTCGCCGCAGATGTACGGATGTATGTATGTGTATAGGTGTATCCGGTCGCGTGCAGTAGCCGGCTGGCATGCGTGCCGGAGATCGATAATACAACTTTTTTCCCCCCGGCATCCTCTTTTCTCGCTCCACCTGCCCTGCCCTGCTCTGCCCTGCTCTGCCCCGTCCCGTCTTCACCTACACTTATCAACCGCCCAGCAATATTCCTATCGATTTCAAATCAATATTCACAAAGCGATTTCATTCATATTTAATCCATTTCATAATTCCTTTATTATTAATACAATTTTCTAATACAATTTGTCTTCTCGAAGAAGAATATCGTAAGAGGTGAAAGAGAATTCTTGTATTTGGCGGATTGCTTGGTAAAAAAGTCCTTGAGGTGTCCTTCCATGGACACGTGCGCTCCGACAGTTAGTGTCGGTGATATCGCAGACATTGGCAAATCCCGGCGGCGTATGTAGCAAGCTGCTCCGGGGTTTGTTGATCCCAGTCATATGTGGCGAAGGTGCGCGCGTGCGTTCTCTCTCTGTCGCGTCTGTTATGGGCCTGTCCTTTCGCAGAGAGGGCCATTCGATGCAAATCCAGGCCGGAGTTCCTTTTAATCGTGCGCGCGCTAGTCTCGGAATGCGATTGCCCGAAGAAGTGCCTCTCCCACACACACACACGCACACACTGTCTATGTTTCTCAATACGTAGGTGGTTGTCACACGTGTGCGCTTGTTATGTGAAGCCTTACGAGTTCCCGTAACACTGCTCCCTTTGAAATGCAGCCGATCGATCCTGCCCGCTTGGTGCTGCGGGCGTCGCGTGCTCTAAAAACAGAGATTCGCCTTAATGCGACCTAACTGAATTAGCCTCTCGAGTGCGCCGGCACGTTTTTCGCATCTGGAGAACCTTTCCACTGGAAGAGAGAGAGAGAGGGTGGGAGGAGTGTCCTGCTTTCGAGCTGCGAAACTCCTCAACCAATTCAGGACGAGACCTCCATTGGACTCTCCTTTAACGCCAACTGGACGATTAAAGTTAATCGGCCGAGCGACAGGCCACCGAGACTTCCTTTCAATTAGAATGCACCGACTTAAACGAGAGTCATTAGAGAGAGGGTGAAAGCCAACCCGGTGCCGATGATATTTC
The DNA here is from genome assembly GCA_910591665.1 of Ectemnius continuus. NCBI lineage: Eukaryota > Metazoa > Arthropoda > Insecta > Hymenoptera > Crabronidae > Ectemnius > Ectemnius continuus. Next base: position 13,242,899 of record OU342862.1, on the reverse strand, counting down.
ATGGTGGCAGCCAGCCTCGACAACGTTATACGCAGCGGCGCGCAGCACACCTCCTGAAAGCAACGCGCGAACACCAACGCCAGAGCGCCGGAGCGCCGGAGCGCCCGGATGCGCATACAAAAGCAAATTTAATCCTTCATTCAAGCCGCCACTCGCCGATATTTATTCCCCATATTTCGTTGCCCGCCGCATTTATTAACGGGATTTATTTAAATTTATATGACAATGATGGCATTAAAAAACAGAGAGCCGCACGATGAAAATTTCCCCGTTGATGCATTTCGCAGTGCGTTGGTGTGTGTGCGTGTGGATATTGGCGCGCGCCACTCTCACGCACGCACACACGCCGCGCATCCACTTGAAGCGAGACTGCCACTTGCGCCTCAATGCAATTATTGATTTGTTTATTATTTCGACGCCCAGCAGCCGACGTTCACTGCCGGCCGCGATAATTGTCCAGCCGTTTATGCCCCGCTCCAAATATCCCCGGCAATCATTTCGATCCTCGTATTGCTGAACGAGCCGGCGCGCCGACAAAAATCGTAAGTCAACAGTTTCCGGAGCGAGCGGTGAAAGTTGAAGCGGTTTGCAAATATTCTGGCTTTCGGTTGATTTATGAAACTCGATGATAAAAAAAGTGTTTGGGTAGGCGAAACTTTATGGAGTTGTGATTAATTGGAAAGACGAGTTATAAGATATTTTGGACGATTCTTTGGGGTTTTATGGGATAAGATATTCCCTGAGTCGACTAGCGAACACGATCGAGTCCGCTCGCATTGTTATCAGCGGGGAAAGAGCGGGCATAAAAATTCTCAGGAGAAAAATCGAGCGGTCCGATTTAGTTTGCCATAGCCGGCAGAGCACAGCCGAGCGTAGAACAGCCCCGTGAAAGTTACGAGGACCGAGCTACACTTCTCCTTTTTCCAACGATAAAACACCACCGGCCAGGAACAACGGGCGCACAACGCCGCCCTCTGCAATTTCTTCCTTTTTTTGTTCCCCCCCTCCGACCAAGAGCTACAATCGTTCTATGAGAGATTAAAGTTCCGCGGGATTAAAGCGTCGAACACCATCGACGTTAGTAATCCCGCGATAGTTCCGCGTCTCTTTTAAACCATTGTCGACGCATCTATCAAACTAACCGTTCATTGTTTCCGACTAACGAATCTTATCAAGCGGAAGCTCGAAACATTTCCAGACTGAGATTCCGGAATGAGTGTGCTATGAATCAGAGGCGTTCCTCTCGCATGACGAGTGAGTAATCATGAAAGAAACGAGAGGAGGGTGACGTTTAGCTGGCTAATCAGGTCGAAGTTGTTAGTTTTTGTTAGGAGGGAGTCCGGTTCTGAGAGCTTCTTTCGAGCGCAAAGATCCCCGAGGAAAGTCGACGCCCCCGAGCGAGCGACTGGCTAGAGTTCGTCTGGGAGGCTTTCCTGAAAAGTGGGTGAGAGAGCCAGCAACGAGTGAGAAGCAGAGGTGCGCGCGTGGCGTCGCGCGAGACACGCAACACAAAGAACACCGGCCTCCAACAGATAATGATGTTATTCGCGCGTGTCTGCACAAGTGTGCCGTCAACCTGCCAGCAAAAATAATTCACCTCTGCTCTGCAACTTACACTTGTCCGACAAACTTTTCCTTATCACCATCTTCTCCAATAATTAAATAATTCTTTCCCCGAATTTTTCTGCAAGGTTTATCTTATTAGAAAATTATAACGAGCGCCTTCTAAAAGATGTTGGCAAGTTCTCGCGTATGTACGTGTGTAGTCTTCGAGATTAAGGTCGAGTTCAACGAGAGCCGACTCACCAGCAGCGGAAGAAAGGTGCGACGACCTTCGAAAAGGGTCAATGCACTGGCTTCTCTGGCGGGCATAACGGAAGTGGAGTCAAGGATTTCGAGTAGAACGAGCCGGAGGAATCAGGCGCGCTCGTGCGACCTGCACCACTCCACGATGACTACCCGAGCCCGTTAAATCACGTTTAGAGTTCTCAGGTGTTCGTGCAATCATCGCCGATCTCGATCCCGAATCCGGCAGCGTGTCCTCCTTCATCCTGTTGGTCCTCTTTTTGCCTCTCGTCCCCTCTCCGCCTTCCCACTCACTTGCTACCAGAAACCAACTGCCACTCCTCTTCATTTTAATCAATGAACAAACCCCAAAGAAATCCCAGAATAAGTACCACAATTTTTAATAAAAAAATCATTGAAAAAACATCGAAACATTAGAGTAATTTTTATTGAGGGTACTTGAAAAATTCAGAATGTAAGACATACGATACAGGAGCAGATCGCGTGATCCTTTTCTCATGGAACTCGAAGGAGGAAAGGAGGTGCGAGCACCCTATCGAGTAATGCGCCGCTATCTTGTAGATAGCTCTGTAGACATCCAAGTTTATCGCGCTCCAGGCGAGATAGCCATCTGCCAGCTGGTAGTTTAGGTAGCTTCAGCCACCGCTGGCTCTCCGATCTTTCTTGCATCTCCCTACAATCCGGGAACATTCTCCACCGCGGAAGACCACCGGAAGAAAAACGAAGAAGAAGCTCTAAACTTCTCTCCGCATTCGATCTAAACAGTGAAATAAGAGATAATAGCGCGCGAGATGTAAATATCAATGATGCTAGGATTCGATTAAAGGAAGCTTAACTTGTAGGAAGAGCGTGGATAGTTTTCCCTATCGGCTATTGATCGGTTGCGGTGAACTCGGCTTTTGCGGCTTGATAGTTATATCGACAAACGATCCCTCAGGCTGAACTGTGCTTCGAAGAGTCGAAATTACTTTATCACTCGGCCGTCTGGATAGACGGCGGCGATGGTGGTCGCTGGCGATAGTTGAAAAGCCAGCGATTGACTGGCGAATGAAAAGCCTCCGGCTTCGATTGGAATTGTCGGTTTCGCGGTTATGAACCCCACCCGCCCGCCACTGAAACCGAACCGCCGCCCCCCGCTCGCCCCCCCACCTCCGTAAACCGACTAATTGCAGGAATAATTATTCCAGCTACTAGCGCAAACCTACTCGCCAATTGTCCTCGCGATGAGATCCTCGATCTCGCGCTGATAGGATTCCTTCTCATTATACTGTTATTAATTGTGTGGTCCATTGTAGATTCGATTGATCAAGGAGAATACATGATTGTTTTGGATAAGAGAATTGTATAGATCTTTTTATTTCTTTGTAGAATAATAAATTGGATGGTACAATTGCGTTGGAATAGTATGAATAAATTTGTGGTTGTATTTCTTGATGGATTTGTCTGACGAGATCGTTTCTTGTTACAGGGCGGTGACGGATCCAAGGGATGGTAGAAGGGTGGCTCTCAAGAAACTGCCAAACGTCTTTCAAAGTCTCGTGAGCAGCAAGCGGGTCTTCAGGGAGCTGAAGATGCTCTGCTTCTTCAAACACGAGAACGTAAGTGACGACTTACTTATTTCGAACAGCCTTGCTGAGTAGACTTATGAATGTGCGACACCGAGTTCAAAGTACTTATACTTCGGAAAATCCTCGGAGTTCTCCTCTCCGCGGCGACGCGACGACGCGGCCATTGTGCCAACTTATACCGAGATCGTTTGAATACACTTTTCTTCCTTCCTTTCTTCCTTTCTTTCTTTCTTTCGTTCTTTCCATGGGAGACCGGTTGCGGGAATTTTTGCGGGGAAATTCCCACTTTTCTGTAACAATCCTGTACCTTCTACTTTCGTAACTTGGCGAGGGGTAAAACTTTTGGCATCTCGTCGGCGTAGGGATTTCCGAGGCCGTGTTCCTTCAGAGTGGACTGCTCGATTCGATTGTGTCCCAATGGATTTATGCATGTTTCCCTCCGGATGCCAATTCCTACTACAAATTCACGCATTTTTTACACCCTCTTCTGTCAGGCAATGTTAAATGAATTTTTAATGAATTATAAAATGATTGGAGGGAATCATTAAAATGTCGCATTGTTTAGGATTGAATTTATTTCTTAAGAGACACAAGTGCATCCTCGAGGAATTGGAATCTTTGCTTGCAGGTCCTCTCGGCCCTCGACATCCTGCAGCCTCCGCACCTGGACTTCTTCCAAGAGATGTATCCTTTTTCCTCGATTGTTCCCGAAGCACCATTGTGCGCTCGGGGCTACGAATTCGGAGAAGCTACGATGCAAAACCTCCTTCTGAAGTGTTTGGTGATCGACGATGCGACCAGGTAGCCACCAACGATCTTCCCCAATTTCTCGTTTTCCACAGCTGACCTACTTCCATCCGAAAGATAATCCCTCGAGAGAAAGAGAGTAGGAGTTTCTTACTCACCGTCGAAGTAAACGAATAAGGCGAGGTAAATCCCAAGTTTTCGCGTGGAAGCTTTTAAGTTCCACCAAGAATTTATTTGTCGCCCACTCGTTTTTCGCAAGATGACTCTCCGAAACGGCCAATACCGCCCACATTATATCTCGACAAAGCTTTGAAGCTCTCCGTTCTTGGAGCTTGGACGTATCGGATTCGAAATTCGATGGTGTCGAAAAAGGGCTGGTATGGAAAATGCCGAGGGGGTGCTCGGATTCCCTTGGAAATCGAGCTGTTTATTTCGAGCGCTTTCCAACCGTCGAAAGAAAGCGAGCTCTCTCGGAGTAATCGGATCGTACGAGTCCAGGCGATTTTTGCTCGTCGCGGAAGCCCCTCGCCGCTACTTCAGGACTTCCTCTCTCTCTCTCGGCTCTCTCCTTTATTTCCCCGAATGCCACCGAAGCCCGGCGCATGCAAAAGAACCGAGCACTAGAAGGCACAAGCACACGCAAATCCTCCTGCTTCTCTCGCACTTCGATCGGCCCTTGCAAACCACGCGGAAGCTTTTAATCGAACCTCCTCTCGTCGCCTTCTGCCCAGCAATTAAACCACCCCAGAGAAAAGAGGGTTGAAAACGCCCATAGAAATCACCCCATCTTAATCTCGCCAGGTCTAATCATTTATTCCTAGACACGAAAAAGAACGACTTTTATTATTTCAATAATACTTTCTCACAAAGTTCCAACTTGTCGCAGTCAGAGTCTTTTTTCTATTGGTAGGCTGAGAAAGTGGGAGTTGGTCAGCGTTCGAGCGGGCTCGTTATTGATCTCGCAAGCTTCAGTAACGTGAGAACGCAACCTCGAGATTTATTGGGTTAGGTCGTACACGTGTCGGGGATCCTCCCTCTCCGGGCCTCGGGCCGGACAGAACTCTCCTTAATTTCATTTCGAAAAGGGGGTGGCAGACGTGGTAACTTCGAGGGGGGGCGAGCGGGGGAGGAGGAGGGTAACTCGATCTGGGAGTTGCGCGCGGTATTTTCGAGTGGCGTCAGAAATTTCCAGTTTTCCAGGCCGCGAAAATTTATCGCTTCCTTTCCTCCCATCTGGCTTTTCTCCGGCTGGAAATCAACCACCCCCGTCGAAAGGGGGAGCAGCAGCAGCAGCAGACGGCTCTGAAAACTTTCAGTCAAGGGTACAAACACACAGCTGGTTAGAATGCGAGATTCATCTCGCGGAGTAACGAGTTGGCAGAATTCAGGCTGAGAGGATCTCTTGATCTTGATCTTCTTTTACTAATCTCGCGAGAGGGTAATATATAATCTTGAGTGTGAGAGAAGTTAAGAAAGTTAACAGTAACGCGGAAGGTCATTGGTAGCACGTGTCAGGAGAGCGTCTAATTAAATTCACTCAGCCGAGAACTGTCGGATAAGTGGGCCTAAAGCTTTGCGAGAGCGTGTTCGTGACCTCTGCGGTTTCGCAACGAGCACCGAGCGAGCGCGAGCGTACCGACGTAATGAAAGCTTCGAATGACGTACACGGGAGGCCGTGAACGAGGGAATCTTCCATGTAATGCCAGCAGAAACATCCCTCGTAAGCTTTGCATACGGAAATCTAGGAATCGGAGAGAGAGAGAGAGAGAGACAGGGCAGAACTTACGTAAGGTTTTGTCGCACTCGGTTATAGTTTTCTTTTAGTGCGGGGCTTGCAAAGGGATTGCGTTCTACCGAATCGACTGGTCGAAAAGCTTAACCAACTGACCTCAAACCACCAACCACTCAGCTCGTTCTTCCTGATCCAACCAAATTGAATGATTCGTTCGCTCTCAATTCTAAACTCCCTTTCTCTCTCTCTCTCCCATTCTCCCGGAGTGTCTGTTTGTTTCGCAGCGTTTATATCGTTCGTTTTTCCAACGATTAAGAGTAAACAATGTCGAGTGGAGGTCGCACGCTACTAAGGGGATTAAAGCGAATAGTAGTATACACCGCTCCGAGTAGAGCTTTGTTTACCTTCCTCGACACTGGGAACCACTCTTTATTGCCATACTTCTCGAAATTCTCACCGAGCCATTAAATCCCTTTTCATATCCCCTTTTGTATCAGTCTCACTAGAGTTATTGATTTATTATATATTGATGACTGAGCAGAGTATGATATAAAAGTCTATTGAAGGCAGTTGAGGATTTTAGGAAGTATTTGGAAGGTCTGACAGTTTGTAAGATCCTGAATCACGAAGCAGGAAGTGTCGAGGTTGGTAGGATGAAGGTCTGGGGGCTGTTGGGAGGATCAGGAGGCAGGCGCCATCCGAAGTGGCCGGGTGATCGATCGATCGATCAACGAGCAGCCGATAGCCGATCCTCCTTAAGCGAACGGGATCGTTCAAAGCAGCTGTGAGAGTTAATCTCGATGTAGGCAGCTCGATAAATCAGTCCCCCTTTCTCCTTTCTCTCCTTCTCCTGGCGCCTTCCCTTCCTTCCTATCCTCTCCTTTTAGCCCACTCTCTCTCTCTTGGACAGTCTCTCGGTGCGCGCGCCCCGTTTCTCTCAGTCGGTCGAACGGGCCCTCGACACTGGGCCCGTTGTAACTACGTAAATCATCATTAGTAATCCCGGCTATTATGGCCCAACTCATCCTTACTTCCTCGCAACTCTCTTTTCACTCGCTTCTTCCCTCAAACCCTCTTCCTTCTTCTTCTTCTTCCACCTCCTTCAGCTTGAGTCGACTCTTCGCGATTACCTTCTGTGGTCCCATGTATAACGTACACCGTCATACAACATCATACACGTCCGAGCTGTCCAGCGGTGCATGCACCGTTCAGATCCTGATGAGCAACGACGCGATGGCTCGATTTACTGCTACCTGCGACCACCTGTTTCACCCTGCCTCATAACCTGATCCTTTTACTTCCTTCCATGCTTTTTCTTTAACAAAGTCCTGTTTTCATTTCGAGGAGGGAATATAAATAGTTCATTGTCCGTGCGTTTGGTTATTAGTCGCGCGGTGAATCTGGTTTTTCTTTGGTCGACCGATCGAAGACGTGTTACATGAGGCTGACGCTGCGGATAAGGGAAATGGGTGGATTCGCGATGGATAGATTGAAGTTTCAGGGGAGCGTGCTGCTCGCTAAATTTTCTCAGCGAAGCTTTTATATCAGGGAGAGAGGAGCGAGAGCTGTGTGCACTCACTCACTCTCCCATCAATTTGTATTCCTCGCTTGAGTGTTTGCGCGCGGCGGATCGATTCCAATTTCGACGCCATTGAAAATTCAGGGGGAAAGCCAGCCGCGCCACTGCTCGGGAAACCACCGTCGGCACCTGGGAGAGACGAAATTCACCCTGGAAACTTTGCTAGAACGTGACTGTCTAATTTGTAATTAATGGACCGAAGGAAAGCGTATCCTGCCGAGATTACGGATTAATTCGAGCACGTTGATGGTGTGATTTTTGAAAAATCGACTTGATGGGATTGATAGTGTCGATTGGTAAATGATGGTACGATTTACTGGTAGTTGGAAGGTGGCGGGTTCTCATTGTCGTATATATTGGGGATTGGCGGAGAGGCTCCGGGACGCCACTTAAGGAGTAAGTTCGAGTTACGAGTCAGGGGCGAAGATACCCGGCTAATTCCAGCTCGTTGAGAGAACCTGCTCTCCTTTAAATTGAGTACACACACCATGAGAACCGCGGCAAGACAAATACCACCTACTAATTTCCCTCTTATCGTTCTGAGCTCGCTTTCTCGCTCTCTCTCTCTCTTTCTCACTCCACCTTTATTACTACTCGTTCGCCCTCCCAAGAAACTTACAGCATAACGTGTAACTGGAACAATTCTACCTCCGCAAATATTCGCCATTCCATCCTGTCTACGCTCCATTTCGAGTAGATTATTCCCAGCCGAGCCCTTCCAATTTCGTCCGGGCAAAACATACTTTCCTACTCCGGGCTATTTTCCAATTGTATAATTCTTGAAAGACATCATCCACTCGGAATAACCAAGGACGCCGACTAATCCCATTTTCCTACTGAGACTAACGCTGGTCGATGAAAGCCTCCTTCAAGGTAACTTCTTCGCCGTGTCGAAAGCAAATCTATTTCTAATTCCCTATTAATCCTACTTATCAATAATCTACTTCGCTATTTATTCTCCAATCTTAAAAATTTCGAAGTCTATCAAATCATAATAATAAGATTTCAATGAATAATTTCTAGATTAGAAAATAGGATTGCTTTATTTTAGAATACAAAATCAAAAGCATCTTTATGTGATTTGGTTTTGGTATCTCCGGTTATGGGGCTGGATATTTCATCGAAAGCTCGGCTGCAATTTCTAATTAAGGATCGGGAGAGCGCGATTAGTCCGTGGGTTTGGTGGGAGGCTTAAGGGCGGCATGGAAACCAGTAGTTGGGTGAGCGAGGGCTGCTTTCCACGTGTGCTTCGCCATGAATAGCGCATGGTGTACCTGTGCGGGCGAGGTTGGCCAAGGCGGGCCGGGCCGGGCCAGGCCGGGCCGATGCTAATCGTGGATTATTAATGCGCGCGTCAGAGTGGCATTGATAGGGCAGCATTAGCGCTGGCAGAACTCGTTCCGTTTACACTGCCCTGTCGCACACTCCCACTGATAATGTTACTTAGCCCTCGGACCATCCTACCATCGATCCACCAGCCCTTTCAACCCCTTCCTGCCATACCACGATTATTCCAACCCTTCTATGCCTCTCTAAAATTTCTCTAACATTTATTGATCTGTTTCTGCTTCGATATATTATCGTGACAGTAGAATATTTTGATTCCAATTCTGTAATATTTTATTAATGGATCCTGGATGATCCTGATGAGCGAAAATCGAGATCATTTATCAAAAGATTCAACCTGACAGGATTTCTCTAGCATCATCGATTTATTTCTGTATCGATAGACTTTCATAAAAGTAGAACATATTATTTCTCATCGTTCATCATGGTTCGCGACTATGTAATATTGTACTAAAGGAACCCGCATGGCTTCAATCACCAGCAGGCACCTGAAATCGAGATCACTTATCGCGAAATTGAATCTGACGGGATTTCTATAGGAAACATAAACGGGGCATGCGGGTTACGATATAATATTCAAGATTAATACTCGATGGGGTAAGACAGACCAGGATTTTCCTTACTCGAAACATCCTGTTAGTGAAAAATTCATTTTACCAGCGTGAGAGGAACATCGTAGTAACATCCTCGAAGCGCGAGGAGAATCTTACCGCAAGAAAACCACGTGGAAATAGTTCGCGATGGCTTCCACCCGAGCTGATATAATATTAGCGAAGCTCCTCTTGGTACGTCTTGAGTAGGAAACGGTATTTTTGCGAGTGGTGGAAATAGTTTGGCCGGCGAGCGAGAAGGCGGAAAGCTGGCGGCAAAAGCGGAAACTCAGGAAATGCGTGTGGTTGGCCGCGAAAGAGCTCTTCTATAAATAAATGTGGGATCGATGGTGACAGAGGAGGTGCGAGGTTAGAAAGGGAGAGAGTGTGAGAGAGTGAGAATATGAACGTGGCAGAAGAAAAAAGAGAGGGGTTGCGCGTCGTTCTCTCGTTTTTCCCCTTCGCGGCCTGAAAACCCGCCGATATTCAGAGTGTTACCTTTCGTTGGCAGCCGGGTAATGAGCTCGAGGGACCTGAAACAGCCCCGGCTTCTCTCCTTTCTCCCAGACATTATAATTGGAATACGGAAATCGTGCGTAGCTATCTGCGCCTCTTCATTTCACTATCGCACGCCTACGACCATAAGTTCAAAGTCCCTTGGAATCATCGCATTATTCAAATCGCCCCAAGTTAACTATAACATCTTCTTTCTATCTTTCGAATTCCCATAAAACTGAACTCCATTCAAGCACTCCATCTTCCTTTCATTAAACATTTCTTATGAACGAAAAGTGAGACCCAAGCGGAGCATCGAGTCGTGCTAGTTTTCTGCCGGTCGATTTTTCACCAGGGCAACTGCTCCATTCTCGAGGTTCTCTCTCTCTCGGAGAGTGTGTCTCGACGACTTGCACTAGTTGGTGAGGGGTGTGTTGCGTTATACGGTTGCGCGACTCATCGAGAAGCGGGCCCACCCACACGCGTGTGAGAAAGGCCCTGGATAAATCGGTGTCGAGAGAAAGAGAGTGTGTGCGTGTGTGTGTGTGTGGGGGGGGAAAGAGTGAGTGGAAAAATGAGAGAGAATCAGGTAAAGAGCAACGGCACCACTAGTCCAGTGTGTGCCCACTGCTCTTGTCGAGAGTCGACTGGCTCTCGTGCGTTTCGACCTAGAAAGGTTTCAGCGTGGAAAAAGAGTTTCCGGCTGCGGAGGAGGAGGAGGAGGAGGAGGAGGAGGTACTAGCAGCAGCCGTGTTCGCGGACATCAGAGGGATGCTCGGTGTATGATGCATTGGTTAAATGCAGCTTTACAACACTCGCTTGTAATGGAACGCCTCCGCCGCAATGCCTGCTCACCCAAGCGGAGACCAAGCCAGAGCTTCGAGAAAACGATTCACGAAATCGATGCAGTAACAGTTCCCCTTCGGAAGGTTGAAGATCAAATTGAAGACTCGTCGAGAGAATTGTTCGTTTCTATTTATTTGACCGATCGATCGCTAGAGAATTCAGATAGTTTACCACTTTCCTATCCGCTTTGTTACTGAAACAACCTCTTACAAAATTTGGGAAAAAATGAATTTTGGGCTAGGGCTCTGGAATTTTTTCCACTTCTTCCTCGATGCAAAAAAACATTCCCCACCAAGTTTCAGCCCCGGGAAAGGTCGGGAAGATAAAAAAACATGGGGAAAACCGTTGAAATCAAATATTCCAGATCGGTTTTCCACCTGTTTTAGGCAGAATTCCGGCATTTCCCCCACAACATTTATGTTTTTTTTCCGTTTTGAGACACGAGGAATCGAAAAATCAAGCGTTCGTCCCGATCCCAGAACCTTCGAAAAATCGAAATTTTTTGAAGGGGTAGGCCTTAAAAAATTTGCGAAAAAATGAATTTTGAGCTAGGGGCCTGGAATTTTTTCTACTTCTTCCTCGATGTAAAAAAACACTTTCTACCAAGTTTCAGCCCCGGGAAAGGTCGGGAAGATAAAAAAACATAGGGAAAACCGTTGAAATCAAATATTCAAGATCGGTTTTCCATGTGTTTTAGGTGGAATTCCGGCATTTCCCCCACAACATTTATGTTTTTTTTCCGTTTTGAGACACGAGCAATCGAAAAATCACGCTTTCGTTCCAGTCCCAGAACCTTCGAAAAATCGAAATTTTTTGAAGGGGTATGCCTTAAAAAATTTGCGAAAAAATGAATTTTGAGCTAGGGCTCTAGAATTTTTTCTACTTCTTCCTCAATGTAAAAAAACACTTTCTACCAAGTTTCAGCCCCGGGAAAGGTCGGGAAGATAAAAAAAACATGGAAAATGCCGTCCAAATCAGGTGAACTTGATTATTCAGGAGGCTATTTTCAACTGTTTTCGGTACAATTCCGGTACTTTGACCATTGATTCTTTGTTTTCTACCTGTTTTGATACTTGAACAACTGGAAAACCGAAAAATTTTAAAGCCCTGTACAAGAAGCAAAATACAAGAGAGGGCAGGGCTTCCAGATTTCTAGAAAGACGACTGAAAGTCCTGTTTATTTATTTGGGAATGTCTCCTTTAAAGCGGACCAGTGCGGCTTTATGCTCTGGCTCGTCCGAATTCGACAGTTTATTCGCTTCGATGTGCGCCACTTGTTATTGGCTGGGCGTTGCGTCGATTCAGTCACATTTCGACATTTCGTTTTGGCCTCTCCTCTATCTCTAATGATTTCCTTTCGGCCGGAACACTGTGTCGCTTGTAGTCCGATTGAGCAGAGAAGCATTCCATGAATCTGGAGCATGTGAACTCTCGCCAGGATAACGAACGCTCATCTCTGTCGGATTGGTTTTTCCTGGACCAGCGAGGTTGTATCGCTCGGATGGATGTTGGTGGAAATAAGTCGGCGGTATTCTAGGTCGGATATCCGGTTGTGCCGGGGGTGGCTCGGAGCTCGCTTCCAAAGGAAAGCACACTCGAAGGAAGTAGGAGCGTCGTTCCCACGGCTGGTGTAAACCAGATCCACTCGGGTTCCGTTCGAATAGCAGCCTGGCTATTCCCATCGATCGTAGGGAAAATCCATCATAAATTAATTTTTCCCCTGTTCAGCTAATTAAATCAAGCAACAAAAGAATCGATCAGGATCACAATCATCTTCCCACTCGTTATCATTATAATATAATTAAGTCCCGCAACGATTTCTTAGTCAACTCTGGAAATAAACCAATGAGAAATTTCTTCGGCGTGTAACAGTCATCTTGAACTGTCACTGTGCAAACCCACACAGGGATTGCGAGAGTTTCTCGTGTTGCAAAGTATCCAGTCATCAGTTTTTGCCGTACGATTACCATTCGAACATTACCACCCACTCTTGGAGTGCTGTGAATAGGCAGGCGAGCGTGTTAAACGCGCACCGATTGTTTCGCCGCGTATTAGCGCCAGGGTATCGAACGGACATCCGGTATCTCGTGGGGGGGGCTGGCTGGCTGAAGGTGTCTGGAGCGAAAGGGATCGAACGCCGAGAGGGAAAAGCTCCGCAAGCCCGTTCCCACGCTGTTGGAAGCTTGTCCGACTGTGTGCGTGTGTGTGCCGCTTGCATACTTGCGAAAGAAAGCCGAGAGAAGCGTATTCTCGGATTACGGATTACTCGCTGGACGTGTAAGTGCATGCGCCGACCACTGCTAAATGCATCACGCGCGCCTCGCATTGCTCTCGCCGTCCCCAGAATCCAGTGGTCCACCAGTGAGATGCTCGAACCTTCCTCCGGATGATATCGCTCGGACGTGTTCCCCATTTCAGAAAGCTCTCATTCCCTCCCTTCAATTATCGTAAACTCCCAGTTCTCATGGCTTTAATCAACTCAAGATCATAAATAAACTCGCCACGATTTATAGCGATTCTAGAAATGATCAATTAATATTATAACACTTAAGAAAATAGAGGAGAGTCGAGGAACTCCTGAATCTCTTGTTCCCCAAGTATCTCTCGCACCTCGTAGTTCTCTTGTTAGTGAAGTTTCCAATAGTTGGGAGCGTCAGCCACTTTCGAGATCAACTGCTAACAGACACCACGGTCATTCCCAACTCTGGCCAGTACAAATATCGCTCGGATTAAAATGCAAATCGACAGTTATCCTCGCTACGTGAGTTTGCATACTATGAACTCTCTCATACACGCGGATCATAGTTCTTACAGTTTGACGTGAGTAAAGACGCCTGCGGATGAGCGGACTCTTACACCGTTAGCTCGAATCCAATTGCTTCCTGATATCCTGGAGAAACTGTCCGCCACTGCCACGTACACATACAAACACAGAACATCTATTGGATGATCATTTGAAAAAGTGAGCGATTGCGGTAGCATTTTACGATTGGTTAGATGGTCCGCGAGAGTAAAAGCTTATCGGAATCGAGAGAAGTTATAGTGATAGAGATTGCTAAGCGTAGTACGCTTTAGCAGAGGTCGGCCAAGTATAAGCGCGACTAATATCCGGCCGGCTCTCGAATTAGCGATAACCCTTACAACTCTATTAATTGATCGGGCCGCGTATCACGCACGCATTCATTAGAGCAGTCATTAAGCTCGCAAACGCACCAGCGCTTATTACGCGATAAACCGATAGAACAGTGTCGCACCTGCGACCGCACCTGATGCGCCAGGAATACATAATGATCTTCGTCCTGATAGATGAATTCTAAGCGAGTGAAAAATTGTGCAAATACTAGTTCTGTGTTTCTCTGGTAAATGGCGTAGAATGGATGAGATTGTAGCGGGCAGGCTTGGAACGCTATTGTTTCGGGATTTAAGTGAAATTTCCGGGTTCCATGGCTACGAAGCTAACGGCGAGAGAGAGGCTCGAGCCGAGTAGCGCGGCGCGGCGCGGCGCGCCGGCGCTCGCCAATTTCATTAGCGTTTCACTTCCAGAAGTGGCGTCGTCCTGTAGAAAGGAAGCACCCCCGCCAACCTCTTTTTTTTTCGGTCGCTCGGTGGCTATGCAACGTTTGCAAATTATTTGCCGGCAGTTCGACTATCCGCTTAGCCGGCTCGATTGCATTCCTCCAGTCTCGAGTGTCCTGGAGTCTCGAATTCCTTTCGAAGGAGTGTCCCACTCCTCCTCCACGTTTTTTCCCCCCTGGCAGGATTGTTTTTAAGGATGTGCGAGGACATGAGAGCGATGGAGCGTCGAGCTCGAACGGTTCTTGTGATTCTTGATGAGTGTAAAGGATGTTGTAATGGCGAGGAGATCGGCGTGAGAGTCGTGACGAAGTGGAGAATAGCGGCTCCTTATTGATTCTCCATGGAGCGGCGTCATTGTGAGAGACGCCTTAGGCGCCGTCGAGCTAATAGGGACCGCCGTCGCCGCCGCCGCCGCCGTCCTCGAGCAGGAGGAAGGATTCGACACTGGAATCCCGTGGGAGAAGTGCCGTGATAAAGTCCGCTTGGCATCGCAGAATTAAATTGACGATAGGTGGAAACCTCCTCTCCTCTCTCCGCTCTCTATTGATCGATTGATCTCATCGGTCAGTGGAACTCTCCAATTCTCGAAATGCCCGGCGATCCTTGCGATCACGCGCCTCAATCAATCGGGCAAGTGCATCTCGTCCACTTTCCGCTAATGGCACTGCGATATATCATTATATCGAATTACATCCAACACTCATCCGCACGTTCACTCACCCGAAATCATCGACGCCACCACCGCCGCCGCCGCCGTCGGCTTCTGATAACTCGGGGCGAGCACGAGTCCTGCTGAAATAAATTATTAATCCTGCGTGGCTGTGGAACAAGTGTCATCGAAATATCAGCGGCTTTCCACTTGCGCGATTGCATTCGCAATGACTCGCTCTCCCTGCTCGTTAAGCCCAGCCCGGATAAACCGGGGAGCGCGAGAGGGAATTTCGCAATTTCCATCGGGCCGCCGCCGCCGCCGCGTCATCCTCCGACCAAAATCATGAAAATCCTTTCTGCGTATCTATCAATCATCGCCATTTGCCCCGGGCTATTTTTCCTCGATGCTTTTCTGCACTCTTTCTAAATTAATCGAGGAGGGGTGGGAAAAAAGCACCCAGGGAAGATGATGATTCCTCGCGGCTGTTTTTGTATGAGTGGTGGATTGAAATTTTCAATGAACGCATTTGAAAGGAACGAACCTACAGGATATATCGAGTATTTCTCCCTCTTCATCCTTGTTTTTCGAGAGACTGGAGTGTCCTTTGTCTCGGAGGGTTGCTGCTGCTGCTGCTGCTGCTGTCTCTCGCAATCGACCCTCACCAAATTTCCTCTCTCTTCCCTTTAACGAACCACGCCCCTCAGCTTCTACATTCTCCAAGGCTCGCTCTGCCAAATTATTCCAGTTCAAGTGGGCCATTCGTGTCATCCCAACTACCCGCCAACTTTCCCAGCCCTCTTCCTCCTCGGGCTTTTCCTATCCGATCACAGAGGAGTTGCCCGCCGATTTCTATCATCCGCCATTCCAAAAGTCTAGAACTCTCGGGACATTTTCTTCTATCAACTTTTCCACTCACCTCGCGCGAGAAACTTGAGACGCACGTGCGATAGAAATGACAGTGACGCCAAGGTGAAGTGAGAGAGAGATGACGTTTCTAGGAAGACGCAACGCTCGTCCGATGCAAAAACCAGGGCGGATTCCTAGCGCTCCGTGGCTTCCGGCTTCGTTCCTTCTGCCCGCCCGAGTTTACCAAACTCCCAGAATTCCTCGGGAAATGCCGCGGGACTCGAATGTTTCCTCGTGGAGGGAAGCGACGACGAATAGAATTATATCTCCTCGGGAAGACAGCAACAGGCTTTCCGCAGGGCCGAGCATTATTTCGAGGCTGGTTAAAGCGAATCCGAAGGATCATTCGGTTACCAACTAACTGTTTGTTATCACTCACTCTCGTTTTATATCTCTCCTGTGTGTTTGTCGACACGCCAAATATTGAATTCGCCGGGGAAGCGCGTGCCACGCAATTCTACCGGTCCACATCTAGTTCTGTGTGCGTGTGTGTATGACTGTGTGAGTAGATAGGTGGTCGCAAATCGATCGATCGAATTGAAGTTGCGGGCCAATTGTAGGGAGCGAGGCGGAACGCGCGCTCGTTGTGGCAAATTGAGCCGGAAAGGACGTTTACGGGGACGTTCTAATCTCAATTTCAGATGGCTCGTGCGATGTCGAGGAGAAGACCGAGCGAGCAAGCTCTGAGCTCTCCACGGAGCAAGAATAGCTAGAGTGCGAGCGAGCAAAATAAAGAGAAGATAGAGGGAGAACTCGAGGGAATGAGAGAGCCCAAGCTAACCAGCCTGGAAGTCGGCAATAATTGGCATCGCGGCATTTAATTACCGGCGCATTAAATGTATCTTAATTGCATGCCTCGCATAATGCGTCGCTCGCAGGCCACTCCTTCTAACGAGCCCTCTCGAAATCCAGTCGATCTTATTAGCATACTTCATCCGTCTTCGATCTATCCAATCCCACCTTCTCATATTATTTCCAACGATATTCATATTATTTATAATTTAAATAATTCTTATATTATTTCCAAACCGTATTAATATTATTTATATTTTAAATAATCTTGTATTCATGCTGGAAAAGTGTCGGGAGAATATCGATTGCTTTTTTTTTCTCGCCAAGGGGGGAGCAACTGCAGGAAGTCGATTTCCCGTGAAGGCCCGGGTGTTCCGTTATTTCGCCTGCTCTATTTTCGCAATTATTTCACTTGATTACTCGCTCGGGAATCGCTGGCGGATTAGGTTGAGGAGGAGAGGATCGATGAATGGTCGAAAGGTCTGGGAAACTAGGAGAGAAGGTGAAAAGGGAGAAAAGGCGACGGTGAGGTCGTTGGTTTTTACGGGGTTGCGAAATACGAGGTGGCTGCCACCGATTCCCTTCCACGTAATGTCCTGCAACTGCTGCGCTCCTCTTCCCCTCCCCTCCCCTGCCCCTCGCTCCGCCCCACCCCGTTCGCATTACCAGAGACCTCCTGGAAAGGACTTTCTTCCAACGGACAGCGTTGCTTTTAATTTAGCTGATGGACTCCTGAATTTATTTCTTCCGATTCCACGCCTGTCCACGCGCAATCTTCCCTTCTTCTCGCCGGAAGTTCGCGCCAATCGAAACTTTTACCGAAAAGAGATTAAATGAACTTTCGGAGAAGAATTTCCCGCGCAACTGAAAGCGTCGTCGAACTTTCCTTTAAAGTAGCAGCTCGCGCGCGCGCGTATGCCAGGTGAATTCTGCGATAGTCGAATCAATCTCGATGATGAATTATTCTTGAGGATGAGGTGGGATCGCCAACGGGAATTCCTATGTTTCCGGTGGAGGTAGAGGAATTGTTGCCGGGAGGGAAGAATTCCAAAGGACTGGCGGCGGCTTCCCGAAGTCGTTTGCGAGCGGAGTTCGAACTCGGTTGACCGGTCGGACGAGCCGGATTGGCCTTGCTCGAACACCTCGCGCTCTAAGCCTTCATCATCCTCCTAGGCGGTGTGTGCCGCCGCCGCTGCCGCCGCTGCTCCTGCCTTCTTTGTTGCCCTGCCTTTCCCGAACAAAGAAGCAAACCCCGCCTTTATCCCTTTGATACACTGGACATCCCACCCTTCCACCCTAATCCACGTGTCCACTATCTAGTCAACCACCCCATCAACTTGACAGAAATAACCAGATATCCACGGAACCACGCAAACCTTTTAAAACGCCCACGTCCTTTTTTCACCCTGACAAAAACAATATTTTTTTGTCAACGACAAATATTTTATAATTCATCAATTCTGACAAGCTTTGAAAGTCCCGTTTAAAATCATGTTCACCTGACGGGAATTTTTCCATAAAACTCTTTTAATTCATATATCGATCTTGGAATAAGTGAAAGGACTCGCGAGGGGGATTCGCATATAAAATGGTATGGTTGGTTGGATTTGCGGCGCGGGTTATAGGGTGTGCGTCCAGGGTCTTCCAGATTCCTCCTCTTTTCCTCGGCAAGAAGGACGGAGTCAGGAGCGGCAGGATACTCGATTCTCCCGTGGCAGTTCTGGCCCGGCTCTGCGGGGAAAGAGGAGGAGGAGGAGGAGGAGGAGAGTGCGAGGCAGATAAAGCGGAAGATGAAAGAGGGTGGAGAAGAGGAGTGGCTGAGTGAGAGAGAAAGAGAAAGCGTGGAGAGGCGAGTGGAGAGGAGAAACGAAGGAACGGCAGGATACTCGATTCCCTTGGCGTTGGCCGAAGATGCTAGGGGCAACTGGCTTTGTCCAGGAACCGGTCGACGTGCCTACCAGGAGGCAGGCACGCATCGATCCTCCAATCACAGCCGACCCCCGCTTCGCTTCCTCGCAACACCATTGCTAAAAGATTTTCATTTGAAAAAAGCGCCCAGAACTCGAATGGAAAAACTCTGCCAAGAGAGTTCTCTCCCTTTCTCTTTCCTCCTTTCTATCCTGACGATTAAAAGTTAAAAGCTCCCGGCATTATTAACTCATCGAGTAGCTACCATCCGAAGCTTACTCTAGCACGAAATGGGTTGGTTCAAGAGAAAGAGGGAGAGAGAGAGGGAGAACGCTTTGGCAGTGGCGGAAGTTTCTTTGACCAGGATTCGCACTCGGTTTCGACGCCGTAGCAAAGGAAAGGAAGGAAGAGCTTGGAAAACGAGGCGATTCCGGGCAGCGTTTCTCCAGTTAAGGGAGTGTCGTTCGCGAGGAGAGTGAAGAGGTCAGGGCAACGTCAAAGGGGCTGCGCTTTGGGAGTTCGAACCCTCTTCTCTCGGAAGCCCGTAACCTTCGCCCCTAAAAGCGATGCTGCGCACCGCTCGCCCCTCCAACTCTCTCCTGCCGCTAGTTCGTTAGATTCGGGTTTCACAAGACTTTCGACTTTATTAAGCTCGCCGCCCCTCTAAAGCGGCAAACTTCTCATTCTCATCTTATCGCTGAAGGATGTTTTGTAACTGTGATAACAACGCTGTCGCGCCACTAATACTGGATCGGAAGGATCGAGGGACTATAAAGGGAAAAGCATTGAAACTCTAGCAACAAGAGGGGCGGAGCTTTCGGGATATCGAGGAAAAAAGCAGGTTTGACTAGTCGGTAAAAGAAGCTTTGTCCACTGGAAAGCTGAAATAAAAAAGCGGGGCTGAGTCGTTGCCGCTGACCGAAAACTGAAGCGTGGCCGAAGTCATCCTTGGGGGACGAGGGGTGAAAAAAAACGTGAGAGAGGAGAGAGAGAGAGAGGAGAGAGGCCCTCGAACGCGAGAGAGTGGAAATCGATCGAGAATCGCGCGCGCAGTCGAAACGCCAACTCTCGCACCAGTGAGAGAGGGAGGTTGCAAGCTTGCCATGGGAAATCCGGAGGGAGCCGAAAGCCAGGACTGACTGCCAGTAAAACCAGAATAACCACGAGTCTTTGCATCCAAAACGAAGAGAGGAGCGCGCTTCCTCTCTATGAAACAACATCCACACTGTCAAGCGATCTCACTCAAAACGAACCCGTTGTTGCCGAAATAACACCGGACACTGGAAAATCCTTTCGAATCGACGTCCGACACGACTCCAAATTAACCAGCCCTTTTTTTTTTGTGTGTCCACCCTCTGCATAGAGGATTTGTCCTCGATCGCTGCACACGAATTCCCATCGACGACCAACCATTCTCATAACCGAGTGACAGTCATGTCGCGTTCTAATAATAATCTGAATTCAGTAACGATCCTGGAAATAGAGGGAATTGATAATTAGCCATGAGTGCTCGCGCACGGTTATTATAAATAATCGCAGTGACAGTGGAACGAGAAAGAACAAGAATTGGAATTAGCTGGGCGCGCGCGGGCGCCCGCGCGTGCGACACCATTACACCGATCGCTCTTTTGACTGGCGGCAATAATGAGGGTACATAAACGAGACGGAGAGAGGGAGAGGGAGAGAGTGGAGCAGGTACACACAGACAGACACAGACAGGTAGCACACAGTAGGCGGCAGCCAGCGGGCTAAAAGCACCACTCTGCTAATCGACTTCTGCAATCGAATCTGGGAAACAGTGGCCGAGATCGGTGGTTATCGATTTACTCGCGCGCGCTCTCGGACCAGCCTTCCTCTTCCACGCCGCTCGTTTCCGGCCAATTCACTTCCGAACCACCTCCTCATCTCTCATTCCCTCTCCCCTTCCCTCCCTCCGCGCATTAACATTTTCTCTCTTTACCACTCGTTAGTCCGAAGTGCAGTGTCGCGTTACAGGATTTCAATTGTACCAACAGGAAAATTGATGAACCCGTAAAATAGAAATCCTAGCAGTCGACTTCCAGTGAAGGATAATTAACAAGTTCATTTTACAGTTCATTATCCTCGTTTATTAAATAACCTTGAGGGGTTGAATCTCTTGGAGGAGACGTTTGGCCTATATTCCTCGGGGGGACAGGATGGTAGGTGCGATTTTAATGCATCGTTGATGTCGGCCAGTTATGATAAAAGGAGGAGTGTCTTGTCGAAGCCTCCGATAAAGGCTGATCTGATTGCCAAGCATAATGGAAGTGCAACTTGCCACGTTGTCCGACCAACCAACCGACCAACCCCTCCCTCCCTTCTCCTCCTGCCTTTCTACCCATGATTCTTATTAGCTCTGGCTAAGCAAACTCGATCGCAGTCCCGATAAGCGCCGAAGCTCGTCCTCTTTACTCGATAATGACACGTTAATCTCTCGCTTCGGTAATTACTGCTGGCAACGCGTTCCTCCTCACCCCACACCCCACCCATCCCTCTTTCCACCCCGCTTGATTCTATCACAGATACATTTTCCAATTAGAGTCAAATATTTCAAAAGAATCATCCCCTTCCCATTGTATTAATACACCGGGGCCCGGTTGTATACTCGAATATTAATGGTGTCAATTTTAATGCAATGTCTGCCCGAGAGAGACTCATCAATCTCGTTAAAAGGCAGCCAGATGAGTAAATGATAATTGGGAACAAACTGTTCGATTGGTCCAATTAAATGAAGATTTATATATACGTCGGGAATATAGTTGGAGGATATTCTCTGTCGGAGCTGTGATTACTGGGAATGTAGTTAGTCTATTTTTGTATTAAGGGTGGCTCGGGCATTTGCGCAGGGATGAAAGGGAAACGGTGGCGCGGCGGAAGGGTTGTAAAATGCTGGTGGTCCAATTGGTAGGGAGGGAGGGAGTAATGCCGCGGCGATGATTGCTGCTCTCTGTGAATGGCGCGGGTCGGTTGAAATTGCCGGAGCTGCAGCTGGAAAAGAGGCTGGTGGCGAGGGGTTCAAAGTAGCCTGCTGGGTTTGGGCCGATCGACGGGCAAAGGCGGCCGCCGCGGCGCGCTGGGTTTAGGTGTTTCTCGAGGCTGAAGCTAGCCGGACCAGTCGACTTGCATACCACGCCGGGTTCGCAGCCAAGCAGCCTCTACCTGCATTCCAACCTACCAGTCGACCTCATTCCGCCATTATACTATTTCATTCTCTTCGAACATTCTCTCTTTCTCCCTGCACGCTGCCTCCTCCTCCTCCTCTCCTCTCCTCTCCTCGCAGTCCTCCGTCTTCGTCACTTCTACCAGATATCTCCCATAAAGACTCTTCTCCAAATTACGTTGTCACCACTCAAGACGAAACTATCATCCAACAATATTCTTCTACATTTTGCCAGTCAAAATTCCAGTATAAAATTGAGGGGAATCGTGTCTCGATATTCCTTCGAGTATTCCTTATCCCGAATTTCAACGACCGCTCGGATAATGCACCGGAAACTCCTCCTCCTCCTCCGCCTCTCTGGCTTGCATTTTGCCTGCTTTCAGTCTGGCAGGAGTCGGTGAGGATCCGCGAGATCCTCAGCTTCTTAATACCTCGTTTCCCGCTAAGTGCTTCCCACGTTCATATTCCCCCACGATTTCCCTCTTCGCGTAGCATTCCGCCGCGAAGAGCACTCGCTCGTAAGCCGATCTTACTTATACTGCATCCTACCAGCACCCCCATTCACCTCTTTTACTCCGCTTGAGAAGTTTTCATCGCCTCTCCCACTTCCGCTATTTTCCATCGATAATATTATCAAAAATAACTAATATTTTTGTAGCGAAGAATTCTTGGTATTGTTTTATGTATTCCCGAAAGAATGCTGGATGACTGAGAAGGAGAGATTTATAGTTCGGAGAAAGCTTTGGTAATAGTTAAGATTTATAGGTTGAAATAGGAGTGGCGTAGGAAGGATCGGTCGGTCTTTTATGTGGACGCGCAATGACCGGTCATCGGTCGAAGGGCGTAAAAACTTTTCGAGTGCTTTTCATCGTGAAACTTGCCAGGGCTTCTCTCTCTCCTTGCCTCCTTGTTCCCCCGTTCGAGCTCGTCTCTGTGTGTTCAGCTGGCGGCAGCGGCGGAACGGAGCGGAGCGCTCGCTCTTTCTTTGTGAGGTCGATCGGCTGGCCGGCGAGCTCCCTCCGAATTACCGCGGCAAAGTTACCGTAAGGCAGCCGAGGTCGGTAACTTTCTATTAGCGTGACTCTCTCGTAATGACGGCCTCGAAATAGCGAGCAACGCCGCTCCTGAGTTCAGCCTCGCCGCCTCTCTTTTTCGGGATCATTCATTTTCATGCAAATGATAGTCCAAAGCCGCCGCCACCCCTCGCGACCAATCACTAATTTCAATGGGAGGAAGGGAGGAACTGGAATAAAGATAGCTAATGAAATTTGAACAAGCGCTGAAAAGTTCGCCCACTGATTGCCAGACAATTTTCAATGGCTCTAATTTTATGGTGGATCACACAGCCCTTCTCTCCGCCCCTTCTCGTTCGATCTTTTCTACTAGCAGCGATTCAAGGGATTTGGGAGACTGCCACTCTCGCCGCGGTGGCGCGCCGATTCTTTTTTCATTTCGACGGATTAAGTCGTTTAAGTCGACAGAGGAATCCGGTAAGCCGGCGACCTCCCCAATGCTGGCCGACGATTGCCAAGGTTTCGACCCGGGTCGATGCCAACCGATCGATCTTCCCGAGAAAAATGCTTGCCAATAACCTTGCTCCTTCCATTCTCTACTCCTCTTCTATCATAAAACTTAATAATAAATCTTCAAACTATTCACAGAAAAATATAATTCGTTCTTAATAGGAATATGTGTTTACGAAACTGTCGGTGTGTTGGATATAATAAGTGAATTTCTCTCGGGCAATGCGAAGGTTGTGATATTGCGTGCGAGGGAGCTTAAAAAATTAATGCTCGAAATGGCATTGAGGGAGGGGGAGAAGCGAGCGATTACATGGTGGACAGGAGGCATTCCAGCGAGATTATTAATTCGGCCGAGTGATCCCGAAAGGCCGTTTTTAAAAATGAGCGGGTTACCCTTTCGGCCATTAATCCTCCGCGGCAGCAATCACTGAAACATATTCGAGCGGTGATTGATGCAAATGGTACCTTCATTAAGCAGACACCTGTTACTTTGCCGGAGAAAAAGGGAGTTCTTAGTCGAAAGATTTTTCGCACCTTTTGGCTCTAATTGATTCGAGTGGTTCCTTGAAAGTCGATTAAGGGGTTTCGATTCCTCTCTGCCGCTTCTTATCAAGGAGCATCTTCCCTCTCACCATACCCTCTCCTGCTACCAGTAATGGTACACTCAGAGAATCATCTGTTAATTGCATCGTAGTGATCCAAGGGTTGCGCCAACTACTCTGTAATCTGACGGAGGCCAATAATAATCCATAAATTCCTTAACGAGCCTCGATACAGATACGTGATCACCGAGCTCCTCCAGAGCGATCTTCACAAGATCATCGTCAGTCCACAGCATCTCAGCCCGGACCACATCAAGGTCTTCCTCTACCAGATTCTTCGCGGTGAGTACAATGTTTCAACTATTTTACTAGTATGATAAGCAACGATCGTTAAAAATGCCCGAATCATTAATGCTCGACTTATCTCTTCACTTGATGATTCTATCTTTATGTGACTCTCGCAGAGAAATGATATAATGTAATTGACAGATAAAGTCTGCCGAGAAAAAGCATGATACTCGATGAGAATTATCATTAGAGCAAGTTGCTCGAAAGCTGCTCCAAATAACTGATTTCTACGATTCAAGAATTCCACGCGCTATCTTACTCGTCCGATTTAGCTCAGGGCTGACTGCTCGGTACTCATTCCACTGCGGCGGTGGTGGCAGCGGTGGCGGTGAGCGCTCGGATACAAGCAGTCACTAACGAAGTACTATGTCAAGCTTTCCCTCTGTCCTGGTAATTTTCGGAGGCAAAAAAGCCAGCGGGCCAGCTTGTCAGAGTTTCGAGGCATTCATGCGTGATGCAAAGGTCGAAGCCTGCTGGAATTATTAAGCTGCGAGAGGGAAATGATGTTTCGCCTATGCAACGTCACAGTCTCGGCAAGCGGTAGCCTGGAAATTCCGGCTCTGCCATCGAGTTTCCTCGCTTCGTTAGCCGCCACTCAATTTCCAGCGCGGCCGAGAGCATCGGCCAAATATATATTACTCATTTGCATAGTTTCCCATAGCTACTTGCCAGTACATTGCTTTGCAACATCCAACTATTTTTCTAAAAGTTCCCTGCGTTCTTGAGAGTCCTTTCGAAAGAAATCGATAGGGTTTTGTGCGGTTCTGAAATAGCTTCTTCCTTCGGGCGTAGATTCGCTTTCGTTGGACTTCAATGCGCTAGAAGGGCACAATGAAATTTCGATAGCCAGTGTGTAATCTCGACTGCAAGCTCTCTGGCTGGCGGTGGGCTGAAGCGCGCGCCGTTGGAGAAAAGGGCGGGCGGGCGAGCGCCGACCGAGGAGATGGATCACTCGACTGACCCCGAAAGCATCGGGCCGGGAAATCCGATGCGGGGACGAGCGCGGCAACCCATTAGACTTTCAAATGAGACTGGCGACTTAGCGCTAACAAAGAAACAGGAATAGAAAAAGGCGAGAGAGCGGTGGTTCGCCCTGTCGTGAAACCTTCCTCGCTGACGTGGAAAAAAAGCAGGAGGAAGGAGAGAATGGTGTGCATCGTCCAGTGAATAACCATCCAACTTGCAATCGACTAATTCCAATTTACATGGGAGTAATAAGCGAGTTCAAATATCCGACGTCATTGAGACGAAGAGTAAGCAGGATCGCGCGCGCGCGATACTCGCAGCAATATCCTCGCGATAAAAACTGCCCGGTGGTGCGCCGGGTGGGGAGGAGGAGTGAGCGGCTTATTAAAGCCTTTTCATCGACAGACGTAAGTGCGCTTTCGTGGCTGACGCAAACCTCTCCAATTACTCTTCCTTACGTAAACAGAGGAGCTGTTTTTTCCGCCAAAGCAACGATCAAACTCACGTAGGTAGATTCGAGAGAGGCCTGTCGTAGGCCACGTGCGTCAATTAATCCCAGGAATACTAGCAGAGTGTCGTCAGAACGATTCCGAAGGACTCGCAGGACGCGCAACTCGCCTGATGAGTTGACAGAAAATGGAAAGGAGAAATGACTGCGGAGGCTGGGAAACAGGGGTGGCATCTGGCGGAGAAGTCGGTGCTTAGAAAAATCCAGCCGTGGCATATTGCCTCCGGCGACACCGCCACCGTATAAACAGGATCGTTTCTATTCATCCCTTGGAATCGTCGCAAGATCTCCGCGCTGGCTTCTAGTTCGCCGGTATTGTCTGCCCTCTCGAATTACTCGGCCCTCTTCCCACCCATCTTCACTCTCTACCATCCTCTATTTCCTCGTATTACATTCGGAATTCGCCTTTTTTATTACCCCTCAATAACTCACGAAAAACAGAATCAACCACTAATTTCTTCATCCATATTTTCAACAAATCCTTTTTTATAGACGGTTAATTTTCAATGTATCGGAAAATACTTTGTATTTCTTAAAAGTTGCATAAGGTGAAAATGGAGGAAGAGTGGGATAAGGGATCAGGGATTCTCGGAGATACTTAAAGCGACCGCAGTGCGGGCTCGGGTTAGCTTGGGTCAATTATTTCTGCTGGCAGCGCACCGCGCCGTGTGCCGCCACCGTTCCTTATCCATGTGGAAATCGAGCGCGCTCTCTCACCGATTTGCAAGTCAACCGTGCGCGCTCATCTATACTTAACGATCTGGGAACTATGACGCAACAGAGACACAGCCATCTGAGAACTCAAGATCCCATTCAGTAATCGGGCGGCAGTGGATTCCTTGCCACTGCGTGTCCTCTCTCTCTCTCTTCACCAATCCAAGCCAGACAGATTTAAGCAGTCTCCAAGAAGAGTCCTGCCATTTCCTGGCGAACCAGTTGAAGCTGTAATCGGATAGCCGGAGCTTTAATCATCCAGTAAGACCAACTTCACCCGTGAAAGCCGACAGAGTAAGCACTCCTCTCTGCCCGGCAAATAGCAATTCTCACCCTTACACTCAGAAGCACATACACACTCAGAGAGAGAGAGGGAGAGAGATGTGTGTGGATACCAGGAGAGAGGACAAGCAGATCCGTCGGCATTATTAAAAAAATTTCTCGGAGAGAAAGAGAGCAAAAAAAGGGTAGCCGTCGCTCGTTACCAGGAAACAGCATGATAAATACATCTGGAGGAGAGAGCCGGTGCGCGCGCGGCACTGTATCAAAGGGGGCGAAAGAGACGAGAGCAAAGGCGCAGTTGAGTCAGTCCGTCCGTTCGTCCGTCGGCTTCGCCCTCTCTCAGTCCTCCTCTCCACGCTTCGAGAGGAACGTTCTCCCGTATGAGTGCTCCCAGAAAGAAACGAGAGCATGTTCCTAAAAATTAAATTCTTCCCCAGTTAAGCATCCAAAATAATCTTAATTCATGGATGAGGATTGATTTAGCACCAAGTGGAAATTGATAGTTGAGGATTTTTTTATTGGATATAATTAGAAGTAATTATTTCGCGGAGTATTGAAGTAGTTTTGGAAGTTGGGAGTTAAAGGAGACTGAGAGAGAGCGAGAGAGTGGTCAGACTCTGAAGGAAACTGGTGGTTAATTGGTGGTTGGTTGACGGGTTGCATAACCAGGGAGCGGGATCCGACGAGCACAGACATTGCTGCTTGTGCTTGCAACATGGATACACGCAACGGGCGAAGCACGATCCCTCACGATTACCCGCTTTGAAATTAAATTCCGAGGAGGGAGAGATGCCGGCTTGAGCTGCGGCGACGCGCCACCCTTCTACAACCAGCAGCGGGACGCAACCCTTTTATCCGGGAAAAAATCAAAGTCGTCGGCCCCTCTTTCGCTTTCTATCTCGGCGAGATCAAAAACTGACATTTCCTCTCCTTCCCTCCATCCCTCGTGTTTACCGCGCGCGCTCGCCCACCTTCAAACACTCGCGCGTCCTTTAACCAACACTCCCTTTTCTATCTTTCACTCGCATATTATCTTTTGCAGTACCTTTTAAATAGTAGCTATGATTTCATCTTGCTGATTTCAATATTTTTACGTTATTGTATAAAGTATGCTCTTCGATGAATTATCCTATCCGGAATTAACGGATAAAGGAAACGCACTTTCACAAAGGACCTTCAACGTGACTTGCACGGAATAGTAACCAATGGTTCTGCTACTTCCTCACCAGAGCACTTCCCTTCAAAATTTACGACCCTTGCAAGGATCCTACGAGTTCGGAGAAAGGAACTTGAACTGACCGCGCTATTCAGTCCCCAGTCATCTACGTTTACGACTCCTCTTGACGAAGCTGTACCTGCACCTTCGAGGATATTCTAATCCGGAGGATCTTTCGGGTGTTTTCCGTACAATTCTAGCACTTTCACTACTAGTTCTATGCTTTTTATCCGTTTTATTACGCAAGCAACCCCTTAAAAAATTTGCGAAAAAATGAATTTTGAGCTAGGGCTCTGGAATTTTTACTACTTCTTCCTCGATGCGAAAAAACATTCCCCACCAAGTTTCAGTCCCTGAAAAGGTCGGGAAGTATAAAAAACATAGGCAAAACCGTTGAAATCAAATATTCAAGATCGGTTTTCCATGTGTTTTAGGTAGAATTCCGGCATTTCCCCCACAACATTTATGTTTTTTTTCCGTTTTGAGGCACGAGCAATCGAAAAATCAAGCGTTCGTCCCAGTCCCAGAACCTTCGAAAAATCGAAAATTTTTGAAGGGGTATGCCTTAAAAAATTTGCGAAAAAATGAATTTTGAGCTAGGGCTCTGGAATTTTTTCTACTTTTTCCTCGATGTAAAAAAACACTTTCTACCAAGTTTCAGCCCGGGGAAAGGTCGGGAAGATAAAAAAACATGGGGAAAACGGTTGAAATCAAATATTCAAGATCGGTTTTCCAGGTGTTTTAGGTAGAATTCCGGCATTTGCCCCACAAGTATCGTGTTTTTTTTCCGTTTTGAGACACGAGGAATCGAAAAATCAAGCGTTCGTTCCGGTCCCGAGACCTTCGAAAAATCGAAAATTTTTGAAGGGGTATGCCTTAAAAAATTTGCGAAAAAATGAATTTTGAGCTAGGGCTCTGGAATTTTTTCTACTTCTTCCTCGATGTAAAAAAACACTTTCTACCAAGTTTCAGCCCCGGGAAAGGTCGGGAAGATAAAAAAACATGGGGAAAACCGTTGAAATCAAATATTCCAGATCGGTTTTCCAGGTGTTTTAGGTAGAATTCCGGCATTTCCCCCACAACATTTATGTTTTTTCTCCGTTTTGAGACACGAGGAATCGAAAAATCAAGCGTTCGTTCCGGTCCCGAGACCTTCGAAAAATCGAAAATTTTTGAAGGGGTATGCCTTAAAAAATTTGCGAAAAAATGAATTTTGAGCTAGGGCTCTGGAATTTTTTCTACCTTTTCCTCGATGCAAAAAAACATTCCCCACCAAGTTTCAGCCCCGGAAAAGGTCGGGAAGATAAAAAAAACATGGAAAATACCGTCCAAATCAGGTGAACTTGATTATTCAGGAGGCTATTTTCAACTGTTTTCGGTACAATTCCGGCACTTTGACCATTGATTCTTTGTTTTCTACCTGTTTTGATACTCAAATAACTGAAAAATCGAAAAATGTTAAAGCCCTGTACAAGAAGCAAAATACAAGACAGGGCTTCCAGATTTCCAGTAAGATCACCGAACATCTTCATCTCATTTTCGAGCACCGAAAAGAAGGTTTCTGCTAGCGCGCTCTTTCTCTTGCGATAAAAAGCTTTACAACCCTTTTTAGAGGCGGCAGGGAATAAAGAAATGGGGTTCGGTCGAGTCGGCATTTCGAGGGATCGATCGGGCATGCTGCTGCTGGTGCTGGTGGCCGCCTCGCTCTCCTCGTCCAAATGAAATCGTCGGCGACTCGCTTGGCAAGACGAACGAGGCAGAGCGAAGAAACTGGAGAGGGAAACGATAGAGAACTAAAGAGAGAAGCAACACGGATAACTTATAAACTGGAGGCATTAATTTATCGGCATTCAGCAGTTGCTCGTGCGGGCGCGCAAAAATCGAAGGAAAAAGTTGAGCGAGTGAAAAATCCAACAACGAAGGAGAGAAAGGGAAACGAAACCGCGAGGCCTCAGTGGAAGAAGAAGAGAGTGTGCGGGAGCGACGAAAAATTATGCGAGTCTTTTCAACATCGGTTTCTGCGCAATTATGCAAGAAAGCCTCGCTCCCTACTCCTCTCTTACTCGGCAGACATGCTTTCGCGTGCTTCTGCGTTGCATGAGAAAGGAAACCTGTTTCGCAGACACGCACTGTCATTTTTTCGTCGACTCTCCGCCGAGAGAATAGATCACGAAACCTTTGGGGCCTGGCTAACTTTTGATTTCCACCCTGGCGAGAGAAACATGTGCACTCACTCTTCCAATAATTATGAGAGACTCTCTGGTGCGCGAGGGAAGAAGAAGAGGTTGGCGCGTTCAAAGACGAGTAGTGAGTTTAAGAGGCAGGCGGCAGTGCAAATTGCCCATCTAAATAAACAGCGGCAAAGCGGCAGCGTGAGTTATGAGCAGCGGGAGAGAGAGAGAGGAAGAGAGAGGAAGAGAGATGGGAGTTAATGCGAAGCCAGTCAAGAGGAAGACATCGATGGGTGGTATCTCAGTGGCTGGCAGATTCAGCTTGAAAAGGCGGAGACGAGTATTATGAAGATAATAAAGTTGAAGCACCGCTCAACTGGGAGGAAACTTGCCTCAATACATCAGCGACTGGCAACATTGACATTCTTGTTTTACTAGGGGATAATCCTAACGACAGACAAAGGGAGAAGGACATCGCGAGGATTTGCCTCGGAGGAGTCACTCGGTATCCCCGAAGAATCGTAATTGGAGATGACAATCCATCCCAGTTTGAATGTACCTTTCTTTGGTAGGATTCTCGTTTGGCTTTCTTTAATGGCCGGCTTTTTCGAGGAAAGAGAGAAGCAGCCGGCTCGAGAAGCCGCAAGCTCCTCTCCGCCGCTTAAATTATGATCCTTGCGAGGAAAACGTCGGTCCGGCTCGGGGAACAAATAAAAGGCTCTTTCGTCAGTTTGTGTGTACCGTCGCGCGGAGAGTCGACCCTCTTTTCCGGTCACTGTACTTTCTAGATTGGACTCCTTGGACTTTCTCCGCTCTATCTCGCTTATCCGTCTCCCTTGGGACGCGTAATACGTCCCCATTAATTTCGACAGGAAAGATGGTAATCGCGGATCGCGTCGAGTCAGGCTTATTAGAAATTCTAATCAACTTTCTGGAATCGAACTCCGTCGGCATTCGAATGCAACCGGTCCTTCCGACCATCAATCCCTGTCTCCTGCTAATCTTTCAAGCACCTTCAAACACTCACGCTCGACACGCACGCACACACGCACACACACACTCCGCGGACTTCCGGCCAGAGTGTATTGTTCCGAAAACGTGATCGAAGTTCCCGATCGAGCTCCCTGTCATCGTTTGCAGAAGCGATGATTCGTCGAGCGCTGAGTTACCTGTTAACCTAATTACACTTATAAACGTAGTTGTAACACTCGCCTCGAGTATCTCGAATGAGTTTGTTGCGCACACTATGACTCGCCAGTTGAAACTACCTGTACGTGCTTCACTCAGTTGCACTCAAGGAATTCAAGTGCGCAAGTATTCAAATATCCTCGCGGCACATGCATTCTACCTACCAACAGCCACGTACATTACCAACTCCACACTAACAAACAACAGAAAAGCACGATATTTCCAAGGTGGGATTTTGTCTTATCTATAAAATCTGAAGATCCAAAATTTCCTCTCGGTTTCCATGCTACTGGAAAGTGTGATTGGGTGCTCGAGCGACACTTTCTCCAGTGGCAGGTGGGCGGTGTTGCGTGAGAGAAGAGGTCGAGGCTGGCTCGTCTCTGGGAAAGGACACTCTCGCCAGGAGAGGTCGATGAATCCTTAAGGTGTCGGCTAGTAAGGATATTCGCTGCAATCCTTATTTTCATTAGGAGGAGTCGGAGGTATGTTTCGTGCTTTGCCACCCGGTATAGCGAGGCACGTAAAGCTCGGACAGATAGAGCAGAGAGCTCCTCTTCTTCTCTTGACTGGTCCGAAACCAGTCCTGCCGCCGCCCATCCGTGACCCCGGACCCCGTCATCCGGTCGGTTGCTCGCTGTGCCATCGTGCCTGCCATCGGACCTCCTCCTCTCTCCTTCCCTCTCTCCCCTCTTCCCTTCTTTCCCTCTCACACTCACAGATCGCCGAGATCCCCGTTGTTTCCACCTTCGCATCTTCCTGTATCTTTTAATTAAGACGATCCGTCTAATTTCATTCCTCTTTTGTGCCTGCTGATTTGTTTTTTTCTTCTCGAAGGATCACTTTTTACGTACGTCCTGGCACAACCCCAGACTTTCTTTCACCCTTTAGAACTGGCGGACGTCAGGTGCGTTTCCCGTAATCGCCGGATACCCCTGACTCTGCTTGGCCAGTTTTGCTCGGCATTATCCTTTGTGCCGCCGGGAGATAGCGTGTCTGTCGGATGTCCGTGGCTTTTTATCGGCAGGAAGTGACAGGTGTTGGCGCACACGAGAGTAACGCTCGTGGAAACTGGTTTTCGTTGTGTATGAAAATATATTCCGCTTGGTCCTGCGTCGCTCCTTTTTTTCCCCTACTCTGGCAGGAGGAAGTCTGCCTTCTGCTTCTTTGGACTTCCTTGCTAGTTGTAATTAAGATCTCTGAACTTGATAGATACTCTCGTCAATTTTCTAACGCGATATTCTTTTTCGTAATAACCATCAGTTATTTTTGTCCATCGAAATTGTTATGGAAGGATGTTACGTGTTCTGATAAAAGTGGATATCCTTTCTAAGAAGTGTTTTAAGAGGATGAGTGTCCTGGTTTCGTAGGAATGCGGAATATCTCATTGTCCTTAAAGCTAGGATAATTTTCGGCTCGCGCTTACCAGAGGGAGGAGCGACGAGCACTGTTTTATCTGGTAACACGCAGAGCTCGGCATAATAAGGGGACGACGGCGGAGAGACTCTAGTTGAATCGCTCTTAAACAGCAGCGAGTCTCTGCTTTCACGGTGACAGTCGCTCTCCAAGGGAGAGAGAGAGAGAGAGAGAGAGAGAGAGAGAGAGAGAGAGAGAGAGAGAGAGAGTTGCCTCTCGTAATAATAAAGTTGGCGGCACGGTGGCCTCTTGTGTGTTTCGGGGAGCGAAACTTCCCCTCGCAGTGAGCGGACGCTTCCCTTGTGTTTCCTTAAGTATGCCACTCGCCTATTATCCGACAATCGCTCCACCAAAGGAGAGAAAAACGTTCCTCTATGTCTTCATCCTGGCTGCTCTCCACTCACCTTTTCGGTTTAATCTTTTAATTAAAAGACTAGCTGTGTGTTTCTTTTTGTCCTTCTTCGCCACGCGCCCGCCAACGTAGACAGAGGATTAACATTGCGTGCGCAGAGCTTTCCGGTCGCAAGTCGACGGGAAGAGTTTCACCCTTTCGAAGTAATGGGGATGCAAGTTTCTCTCTCCCTTCCTCTCTCTCTCTGTGTCTGGCAGGAACCACTGGCATTCGAGTTTATCCTGGCAAGGAGCTCGAAGAATGCTTGTTCTCTTGCGCGGTGTATGTGCGTGCCACCCTTGTTGGCCAACCAGGCCGACGCGCCCTTCTGTTTCGTTGGTTGCGTGGTTGTTTTTAATTAAAGGAACTCCCGCCTGAAAAGTAAATCGTCGCGAAGAAAGGCTCCTTTCTCGAGGACCACTGTTTCCTTTCTGGCGCAGCTCCCTTTTTCCTTCTATTCTTCGCCCATCAACACATTCACTTGTCCCCCTTGGTACGCTTGCTCCCCTTGTCTGACTATTGGCGTCATCGGGACTCGTACTACTTACGAGTAGTTAAGATCGACGAAAACACCGCCGCACTTCTCGCCACGACAATTTTAATCACACGCTCTCTAACTGTCCTCGAGATAATATTCCAAACTCGCATTAATTTTTAATTAAGCTTAATTAGAATTTATGCTGCCGGGAGTACGAAAAATGCGAGCAACCTCTGTCGACGATGGGGAAGGCTTTAATTATCGGGAAAATTACGAGTCTTTTGGAATTGCGAGTCAATCGGATTCTGTTATTAGCAGGCTGAGAGAGGGAGCCACTGCTTTTTAATCGCTGAGTGCTAATAGGCTGTGTGTGGCGCGGGTATTATGTATACCTGATTACACGCTACTCGCGAACGGTGCGTCAATATTTCGCTCCGCCCAATTCACCCTTCCTCCTCCCGAAAAAGCTTACAATAAATTTCACAAGCGGCGACCTCCTCGGCCAACTTTTAACCCTGTTGTTTTTTCACGTGCCGCTGATTTCCCCGAGCAAAGCGATTCGCCATAATCGAATTGCGGGCCGCGATCCTCCAACGACACCGTGAATAAATGCGATCACAAAGGATTAATTAAACCGGCCCCTTTTTCTCCGAAATTGCTAGCAACCTCGTAATAAACAAAATCATTCTTCCTCTGTCCGATCGTTCGCTTATTCAAATCATCGCTACAACCATTTACATCTCCAGGCTGACATCACAGCAGGAATGCACCAAGCTCCTTTCACATCTCAGTGATTTTATGGTGCTCCTTGGAGGATGGCGATTCACAGTTACTACGAGTTGCGTACTTGTCCCGAATTACAGACTTTCTCACAATTAACAATGAAGCTGCGGGATATAAAACAATATTTCATACGTCGGACATAAATGATAGGATAAATAAAAATGGACAGTAAGTGTTTGAATGGATAATAGTTGGTGGTTTTATTTGGCTGACTATCTAGTTAAGAGTGTCGGCTAGTGACAGGGAGTTCCCTTGCTCTAAGCAGGAGGAATGAGAAGGTGTCGGCTCTCAGAGGGAATGGCACGCATAGAGTGGCGGGTTCGGGTGCGATGAACCCGATAATGCCAGCCCGCTTGCCACGTAAAATCGCCCTGCCGTGACGTATTCCGCCTTCGTGATCTTCCCTGGCGAGGCTGCCTTTCACGGTTACCGTTAGTTCGACCAATCCTAGAACAACCCGGATTAGTCATAGTGCGATATCGGAAAGCTTCTCGCAAGCTCGTTAAAAGGTTATTCAACCCTGCCGAATGCTTGATTATTCATTCGTCCATTAAATCGTTCTTTCTTCAAGTTCGTTCGTTTTTTTTCTTCGCTTGAAATTCCTGTTGTTGATTGTGGCAAGCAGTGCGAGTACAATGGCAGTGAGGAGGAGGAGATTGGTGAATCGGGATTCGTTGACCTTGCTGCTAATTTCGAGGCTGACTGTCGCACGCGGCGCGACGCCGCGCGACGCCGCCGCCGCGCCGTAAACAAAGAGGTTTCGGTGTCGGCGCGCGAGAGGAAGAGCTTATTTTGGTTGCGGGCCGATAACCGGCAGCCCTCCGGCTCACCTCCGACAACACCTCATCCTCGCAAAGGCCAACAACCTGTTTCTTATATTTGGAATTTTTATTTATTATAAATAGAACTTATTATTCCTTTGTATTATGACTGGATAAATTGAGATCGTTTAATACTGTCGCTTCTCAAGTTCATTAAAGACGCGGCTCGAATAACAAGACACTCGGAGGAACTTTAGTGTCTGCCAAAGGAATTCCTCGGAGTTCCGGCGCCACTGCGCGCGACTTCAGTCGTCCTCTGTCAGTCGAGCATAGTAAACGAGACAACTCTCGATCAACTCCCATTTCCAATGACGACTTCCATATCGAAAGAATGAAATAACCAACTCCCACTTCTGAAAATGTAATGTTGAACTCGCCCGGCAATATTTATCACGCGTTCGCTATCAGCGTGTCAGCAAAATTGCTGAACACTAAATCCATTATCAAGCAGGCGGGCGCGCGCGCGTGTACTCTGAGTAAAACCGCTGCTGCATTGAATTATGAGAATTATTTATGCCATCGATACTCATTAAATCGCGGACAAGGATAATTTTGCCCAGCCCCGATAAAATCAGCGTGAAAGCACCTTTGACGCGGACACGCACCCGCCCCGCCTCCCTCCCACCCTCGAAATATCATTATTTCCCTCGGAGGAAATTGCTCGCCAATCCATTACAACGAATTTCATTATCTGTCGATTCCTTGACACACTCATTTTTGGGTCCTCCATATCTTTCATATCGATCCTTTGTTATTATAAGAACGATAGTTAAATCATTGTTATTATCTCGTGAAAGATAATAAATCGTAGTCAATGATAATGGAGGACTAATTGTATCTTTGCCGCCTTTAATATTCTTCTTCCGTTGGAAATGATCCGGTGGTAGATGAGGAGTGTCGATGACTCTATCTGGAGGTGTGCAGTTAGACGCGTGGAATCACGGCTTTTAACGAGGGAAGGCCAATGGGGAGAGAGAGTCGGGTCTGGGAAAAGTGTCGCCATTCGAGCCAGTGGCTTTAATCTGCCGCAGGGAGAATCGATCGTCGCTGGTGCGATTAATCACTCTATCACATTAAACCGCTCTCATGCAATTTATCGCGCCGGGATGCATAATGGCAGGCTTCCATGCCATAAGTGAGTAGCGGCTTGTGCCGGCGCGGTGCGGCGCGGCGCGGCGGCGGCGTCTTCCGCGCGCGCCCCGTAAAGTCAAAAGGGAGAGAGAGGACGCCACGGTGAAATTACGCCAAGACGCATCCGGCACGGTTCAGCCTTCTCGGATAATTAAAACCCAGCAGTCTTTGCTTGCCGCCGATTCGTCACGGCCCTTTGCCATCCAGGGCCGCGACGTGTAATCAATCGAAGTATGAACTCCCCATTAAACCTGCTGTCCCTCTAACAACTGGGCAGACTTGATCGACGATCGCCGCGTGTCGATCCGATGTTAATGTGACTGTCGATTATAACAATTAACCCGTGAAGATCGTTAATAAAACCATGACCATCACACCATCACTGTTGGCCGCCTTCCTCCCTTATTTCATCAGGCTCTATCTTACTGCTTCAAATCTCGAAATTACTTCATTACTAAATAATAATCAGACGCTCAGACAGGATGTGCTCGGAGCCAGCAAGACAAAAGAGGGAAATTCATTCGCGGGGCGATGGCGAAGTATCGAGCGATAACACTGCGACGCACGTCTCCGAGACTTACATCAGGGGGAGAGAGAGAGCGAAAAAAAAGGGAGAGCGACTTTAATTACCGGCGGCTGGATTCGCGACCGGACGCACCCATGGGGCAGATTACCCCGGTAATATCAGCCGAGTTTTATTGCGGCCTAGGAGGAAAAGAGAGGCGTGGGGGTTGGAAGGGATGGGGTGGTGGCAGCGGCGAATGAGGGAGGAAGAAAGGACGAGGAGAGAAAAGTCGAGGCTCTGAATGCAGCGTGACTCACAGCATACTCATCTGGCACACCAATGTTTCCACTCTTATTGCACGACTCCCTCGGCACCCTCTACACAGATCCTGTCACTCCTGCTCCCCTCTAATATCTCCTTCATCCCTCCTCCCATCTATCAACCCTTTCCCCTCCCCGCCAGCGCCACATTTCTCCAACTATCAAAGAAAGCCTCTGTAAAACTAGATCTAAATGTCAAATGTAATTCACACGCTTGTCCCAATCGAGCGCTTACTCGAAAGACATTCGAAAGTCGTCTTATCCAAAGAGGAGCATTTTAGGGATGAAACTCGGCGAGGAAAATTCACCTTTCTCGAGGTATTTTCCCTCGCCCG
This sequence comes from Ectemnius continuus, assembly GCA_910591665.1. Classification (NCBI taxonomy): domain Eukaryota; kingdom Metazoa; phylum Arthropoda; class Insecta; order Hymenoptera; family Crabronidae; genus Ectemnius; species Ectemnius continuus. The sequence goes on along the minus strand of OU342862.1, from coordinate 13,205,539 downwards.
GAATAATCCAGTCCCTTTCTCCTCGACAATCCCATTATCCCGCAAGCATTAACGATACACGCAAGGGAGAGTCTATCGGGGAACTTAAGAAATTACGTAGATGACTTTGGCGAATCGAGCGAGTGCGTAGCGGTTCCTTGGCAACCCCTCTGAGCTTTCCAACCCTTGTCTTTGAAGGCAGTATTTCATTTCGTTGAATATTATAAATAATTAAGAGTTCCAGGTTCATTTTTAATAGTTCTCGATCGATTAAAGAAATAATTCAGTTGAATAACATATTTTAATTCAAAATTGAAGGTGAAAAAAATTAGAGGTGCTTGATTTTTTTGCAGTTTGTGATATTTTGCGCAGTGATATCCTAGCGTCGTAGATATCCAACCCTCTCATCACTTTCTCAGAGCGGCCCGAACGCCCGAGCCCTTTCCTCCGGCTGTTTTGGACGGCTGGCTCGCCTTTCGACGAAACCAACCGGCCAAGTGATACATGGGGTTCGAAGGGGATGGTTGCGTAGGAGGGCGAGAGGGTTGGCCGAGCCAGTTGAATAGGGGATAGATTACTGGGCCAGGCTTTACCAGGCCAAGTACGACTACGCCTCAGAAAAGGGAGCCGGCTTTCAACGTAATCTTTCGTGAATAGTCGCATTTGACGAGGGTACACTAATATGTCATCAAGACTTCAAAGCACCAAATAGAACAATCATCGACTGATACCTTTCCCTCCAAGTATTCCAGATTTCTTTTAATGGCGTCTTTCTTCCATGCTCCCTTTTTTAAATCATTGGAATATTAGTGAGAAGTGCGTGCCATTTATTTTTCGAGGGCGAAAATCGAGCGGTGAACGAGCGATCGAATGTAAATGATGGCTTTTAGCAGCTGACTGAAGGAACGCGCGACGTTCATTGAAGCCTCTCGATGAATGGCACACGGCCCTCTCACTCTGATCGATCGGATCGCTCTCTCGATAGCAGCTCGATTCTTCGACAAGCCGCGGAGTCACGCACGGCCCGCTCAATATCAGGAGGTATTCGTGAAATTGACGAACAAGCCCACCACCAACCCACCCGGTCTATCTACGCAATAGTCGAGCGCGATCGTCCGTTAGTAACTAAGTGGAGCATCGAGCCTGAACAGAGAGAGGCGTCACCGACAACCAGAGCCACACCTCCTTCTGATTAACGTTTGATAATCGTCCTTCAAAGGACAGAAACAATCCCAATTCGAAAATAATCGACTAAATACGTTTAATCAACGAATATATTTTTTGGGAATTATTTCAATGGATTTTTAATGAATAATTTGTATCGCTTTTTGATTCCAGGCTTGAAATATCTCCACTCAGCCAGGATCCTCCACAGGGACATTAAACCAGGCAATCTTCTCGTCAACAGCAATTGTGTCTTAAAAGTAAGACTTCCACGTGCTGTTGTATAGTTGATTATTTTCAGGGGAATTGAAGAAAGGGAGTAAATTAAAATTTCTATGAATAGATCTGTGATTTTGGACTGGCTCGTGTGGAGGAGCCCGACCAGAACAAGCACATGACCCAGGAGGTAGTGACGCAGTACTATCGTGCGCCAGAGATCCTGATGGGCGCGCGTCACTACACGGCGGCTGTGGATGTATGGAGTGTCGGCTGCATTTTCGGCGAGCTCCTTCGTCGACGGATCCTCTTCCAGGCTCAGAGCCCCGTGCAACAGGTTCGTTCTTCGGAGTAAATCATTGTCAGGCACCTCGACTCCTCCTCGGCCATGATCCGTCCCAATGATTCTCACTTCGATACAAAATACGATTCTCCCTTTACGAATCCACCTATTGCACTTGATATCGACGTGTATTGGTGACTGGGCGTGGTCGTGCGAGTGTGTGTGCGGGGATAGTATTGGATGGAAGGATAGGAGTACGTGATCTGGTTGATTTTCAGTTGGAGCTGATCACCGAGCTGCTGGGAACACCGACCCTCGAGGACATGAGGTACGCGTGCGAGGGTGCGAGGACCCACATGCTGAGGCGTGCACCGAAGCCACCCTCGCTGACGGCTCTCTACACCCTCAGCAGCCAGGCGACGCACGAGGCCGTCCATTTACTCTGCCAAATGCTAGTCTTCGATCCAGTAAGTTCACTTCCCAGCCCTAGCGCTTCGCCCTTTCCTCTCCCTCCAAGCCATCACCCCCTCTGCTCCTCCCTATTTTTCTCGTCAGCGATGTTGCGAACTCTCCTCCCATTCAAGCTCCTGCCACTGAAAATCTCTGAGAGAGCAAGTACTTCTCCTGGTAAACAATGAGACCTTCATGCGCCAACCGAATCTCCCATACGCTCCAGTTTAGGAAGCTTGTGTAGGATGCTTGCGGTATTTTCGCGCAACGCGCACTTCCATGATAAAAGGGAGGAGAGTCGGAAAACTACCTTCGAAGTTTAGTTCTCCTTCTCGGGATCCTCGGGATCACGGACGTCTTTTATTTATCGGTGAACTTCTCTCCTCCTCTCAGATGGATATGAAAAGCTTTGTTTATACGGGCGCGCGCGCGCATTTCTAGTAGAGATTAACCCCTTCCAGCTTGCCGGCGGCCATTCAGGGTGCGCTGGGAAGTTCATAAGAACGATTTATAAAGCGAGCACTAGCCGCCCGCTGACTTCAATGTACTCTCGTGCGAAAGGGTTCATAAGCATCTTGCTTCGATACTTCGTACAAATATTCCCAGCGATATAGTTAACGTTAAGCTGAAAACCGGCCAGAAATTGCACTAAAACCCTTTATTGCCACTGACGAAACTCGTTTTATGCGCGATATGAGAAAAAAAGGAGATGCAGCAGCCTGTTAAGCGCACTGCTTACAAGTGTTGTTTGCATTCCATGTATCTTCGTAATCCCGCCGAAACGACAATGTAGAAACGACGTTAAAACCTCGACAGGATATTCTTACGTGCTACTGAACGTTTTCGATTACCCATTTACACCAAGAAGTCGATCTTTGTTTATTTTGAAATCAATGCTAATGATACCTAACGAGTGAAGGGGGTGGCAGGATTTATTTCCCTTGGAGCGCGTACCAGCTTATCTGGTTTGGTGGCGTTCCTTGACCCGTTCGTTCTTACTTTCCACAGGACAAGAGGATCACTGTGGTGGATGCACTGGCGCATCCTTATCTCGACGAGGGCAGGCTCAGATATCACTCGTGTATGTGCACGTGTTGCTACACAACTAGTGCCGGCATGAGACAGTACACCGGGGACTTCGAGCCCGCGACTTCGCATCCCTTCGATGATCTCTGGGAGCGCAAACTCACCACCGTGCAGCAGGTCAAAGGTAATTATCTTCAATTCGCCCTCTATTTTCATACTGAACCGTCTATGTCAAGCGAACAATGATGTGATCAGGAATTCTTGGGAGGAACACAATCCTCCCCTTCTTCCCAAGTGATTATCTGATTGGTCCATCGTGTTTATTACCGGGAGTTCGTGCGAGTGACGAATTAGGGTGATTGGAGGTGATTGAAACTGCGAGCGCCGGGCTCTTTACTATGACAATTGTGCGGCCACTTGTTTAAATGAATTAAAGCCTCCTAATCGTGCTTCTCGCATTGGCACTCGCTCTGCTGTCAGTGGTGCTAGCAAGAAATCATCATTGTAGCCTCGTCCCTTTAAAAACATTATTGTTGCCGGCTGCAACACGTGCTAACACGCATACCTACTCCTGTAATGAACTCGTTATGTCGGCGCAGTCATTCAGCCAACGAGTAATGAAATACAATCGTGAAAGCGTCGACGACTCAAGGTAATCCGGTGCTTCGTTTGAACATCTGTAAGCGCGTACTATCATACAATAATGAAAACAGTCACTCGTGGATGCCTGGCTGAAAAAGTCCCTTTCGATTCAGAGGGGAACAATAGTTGGCGAGAGGAAGCGCGTATGAGAATCGGGCCCTTTGAATTGGATCGTGGGCGCAACTTGGTCCAGAGAGAATGCCCGTCAATTCTGGAGGGAGCGATGCATGTTGATTGAGGCAAACTGAAACCTCGGTTGACAGTAACTTCCCATTGAATGCACTTCAGCTGGGTTTCTCACCTGCAAACCCCCCCTGCTTGTCTGTTTCAGAGGAAATGCACAAATTTATAGCGGAGCAGCTGAACACGTCGCGCGTGCCGCTCTGCATAAATCCGCAGTCCGCAGCGTTCAAGAGCTTCGCAAGGTAAGCCATAGCTTAGCCGACACTGCAACCCTTCCGAAAGCCCTTATCCAATCAATCGCTCTAAGTCAGTACAAAGTACAAACCAGTCAGTCAGAATTCTATGTGGTTCAATAGCGAGGAAAAGCACACCTACACACACACACATAACATACGCAGACACGAGACTCATATAGACGTACAGAGAGAAATACACACGCATTCGGGGCGAAAAGAGAACGAGCTGCGAGTGAAACGATCTAAGTCCTCGGAGGAAAAGTATAGATGAATATAGGTGGAAGCAACCCCTCCGCTCCCAGTCCTCCCACCGCCCCTCCTTCCTTCCTCTTCCTTCCTCTTCCCACCGTTTGATCAACGACGCTTTCCCCTTGAGCCACCTTCCTCTCTGAGTGGATCTCCAGCACCCCGAAGACCCACCCCACCAGGCCCGATACACCACACACAACCTGATCGAACAAACCACCCGTCACACCACTCCATCCTCTGGAATCGAGCAAGCTTCTGCACACAGGCACAGGGGGTGGAGGGCGTGTAACGGTGAAAGAGGGATCTCAGAGGGGCGCACAGTGTTTTTGAGGGAAAGCGCGCGCTCGCGCGCGGTACTACGGCCTGAGAACCGAGCAGCATTCGAGACTTTGAATACGGTATTTTCGAAATTCATAGAACGAACGGAAACTAGTGTTTAAAGTCACCCTCTCGGAATTAGTGGCGCGACCAATAAAAGAAGCATTGTGAGCAGCCCTGAGAATGAAGATTCCATCTTCACACATAGCAGCAGTATCAGTAAAGAGAGATTAGTTAGAGTGAGGATGACCTTCTAAGAAGGAAAAGTGTATGACACTGTTTATTACTGAGGAAAGGATTAGTTGATAGTTGTGTCCATGACATATCTAAATGCATTGTTTGACGAAGAAAACCAAAAATGTAACAATTTCTCGTGTTGCTTATTGCCGTCAAGTTAGAGCAAGCCGATCGCCGAGCCAGCGCCCTGCGCCGCGTATACGTATACGTTACTACTACTACCAGTACCGAATCAACTATCTGCCACTGTCAACTACTATCGACTACTACCGCTATCGTCTACCACTACTACTACTACCGCTACTACCAATCGTGTTACGTCTCCTCCTGAACCGAATGAACAGAGAGTCAGCTATAATCAGCGCGACCTCGCTCGCAGAGGTACTTGAACAAAATACCATTTTTTAAGCCACCACTCATTGCGTTTTGTGTTTCTTTTCGTCTCTCTATCTCTCTCTCTATCTATCTCTTTCTCACTCTGTCTACTTCTAATTTTGCGTTCCACCCGCTATCACTCTGTCTCTCACTCTTCTCTGTCTATATATATAAATATATATATACATATACTACATGCTGTCTCTGATCGTATTGATATCCTCGCTTCTTCTTGCATTCCTTTTTGCCTTAGCCACCACTCTGTATGACTGGGAGTAAAGATACATACATGTTTTTACCACCGTGCGCACCCACACGGCGTCCCCTACGTCTCTAGATTATGTATAGCTCGTCGTCTCTGCGTATACATAGATATACATTATATATACATATATTTGCTATATATATCTCTATATATTCATGTGTATTTTTGTCCACGTATATGTACCTGCCATGTATTTGTCAGATCACACCGAGCCGAGTGTCGGACTTCCGCGGTACCTCGCCGGAAGTACCAGCGACGAGGGTCGAGCATCGATTAGTCTCTCTAATTAAGGTGATGCACTTCAGATTCTTTCCATCCCCGTCTAATCAATCTCCTTGAAGACAGTCGCGTTACTTCTCTCTCTCTCTCTCGAGATCCGCCGAGGGTTGGAACACTCGCAATAATCCCGGAATAACAAAGAGACGAAAGTGGAGCGGATGTGCTACGCTACGCGCCTGTCCCCGAGGATTCAGAGGTTTTCCTCGCGTGAGATATAAGTTCTAGTGCCTAATTAGCCTGAGCTTCGTGTACGCGCCTAATTAGCGAGGTCCTCCGGTAATACGAGAACGTTGCTGGTAAACGGGCCCGGCGTTTCAGTTTATCTAAAGTCGAATCGGCGAGCCAAGTACGTCTTTCTTTCGCACAGTATCTTCACGCACCTCGGACCACAAGTGAAATAGTCTAGTTTAAGGATTGTCGCGCGAGACTCGTCGCTGGTGACTACCTGGCAATGAGAGGGGCAAACGAAAGAAAGGAGAAGAAAGAGAAAGAAAAGTCCGGTTAGAACGAAATTAGTACATTCACGATAGTTACCCTCAAAGTTATCCCAGAGCATCCCACCCAAGCCCAGTCTGTAGTTAGATCATTCTGTACATCTTGCAGTAGCTATTGGTAATCCTGGCGTGATCTGGCCATTGGCATAATGACCGTAATATCTTCATTTCTCTGTTGCGCCCCACGACAGTCATCGAATGATGCTTCTCGAGGAGATTGTAACTCATTCGAGGAATTGACGCGTTAGGGACGAGAAAAAAGGGTACGCGGTATAAAAGAAAAGAGAATGGTAGACGATATCTCGGAAGGATTGATACTCTTCTTGGAATTTCCAGCGGGTTACAAGTTGTACCTATTACTGTCATTTCGCCAAAAGAGAAACGGTCGGCTGTCGCGCGTCCTGACAGCTGCATGGAAACTAGAGACGAGCATTTTTCTTCTTCTCCCTACCTTTTTTGAGAGCTCCGCACGCGCGTGTCTCGGCTGCTGCTGCTGCTACTGCTGCTGCTGCTGCTTCTGTTCACCAATGCACGCTCCACGACTGGCAATATCGAATTCGGAAGCTTCACTTCGGAATGGGTGGTCACGGGGACGCAGGCAGGGCGTTTCTTGAGTTGAAGGGCGAGTGGAGAGCGTAGTGATATACTCAGTTTAGAATCTAGCGTAGATAGCAAGCCACAATACATATATATGTATATACCTTGTAGTGAGATTTCGAGTAACTTAGTGTATTCCGAACTTCGGCAAGTTCCCAGGATCGATCTCTGCCAGTGAGAGCCAAGCAACTCGATCAGCTTTATATCCCTACCCTCCCCACCTTCTGCCCTCTTTCCCACCCCCTTAATGAGAGAGACGCACTGCTACCCCCTCGTTGACGATGCCAGTTCGTGAACGCTCAATTAGTCGGCGTGAGCTCCGAGTGCGAAAACGAACGCTTTGGCATTTAGCGCAATGAGCAACCCCTCTAGTGTCGAGGAGCACTTTGCACTTTCATCGTGTACAGCCTTTAGAAGTCGAGCCGCCGAACCGTGTCCCTCGAGGCAGTCGAGCGAGCGCGAGCGGCCGAAGCAGTCGATCAATCGGGAATGCTTGAACCAGTATACTAATAGTAATGACTTAGAGAGGATAAGAAAGGTTCAGCGGCGCCGACACAGTAGCAAACACCTCTGTTTCCCTCCCGCAAATCACAAAGCGACCAACCAACCAACCAACCCACCAACCCACCTTCCGTGCCGCCCCCCAATGTTTCCTCGAAGCAAAAGAAACACAATGATCGCGTGCGCGCCAGGCTCGACGAGTACCATCACTCTCTAATCATGTCTTCCTACGTTTTACAGCTCCACGGTGGCCCATCCCTCGGAATTACCACCCTCTCCTCATCAGTGGGAATAAGAATCCTCCTTCGGTAACGCGCATGGACATACTACGCCCGCCTCGATGGTAGATACTCGCCAGGAACCCGAGGACCTTCCGCAAGCTGTGCCCAGCAACTTTCTGGAGCAATGGACAGGCGATTGGATTGCAAGAGGGAATCCCTCTCGATTGAAGCGGAAGTCTGTAACGGGTTCGGGAACTCTTCACGCGAAGAGCGCGTAAGATCACTTGATTGACGAATGGAGGAGTAGAACTGGTGTCGATTGAAGCCAGGACCCACGGAAGCTGTGGAGAAAGATGAGCCAAGAGAGACAATAGACTGCCGAGCACTGTAGCCTCAATTTTCGACTAGCTGATAAATGCATATACATAGATATATATATAGATATATATATTAAAAAGTATATATAATGATGCATATTATTATACATACGGGAGGAAGGAGGATGGGAGAGAGGTCTAAGAAGAGAGCCGCAAGTAGCCAATTTTACCAGGGAATAGTTAATTTCAAGAAAGAAGCGCGACAATGACCGACTTTCCGAGGTGGAAAAGGTCCTCAGAGAGAAAGGAGAGACGGGGAGACAAACACGAAGACATTGTATAGCCGATAAGAGGAAGCGTCGAAAAGACGGCCAGTCTTTTTTTTAGATTTTACACACTTATACGTATATGTACATTATTACCAATCGCAGTCACGCAAAGACAGCTGGCATTTAAGTCGACTAGCACGAGGGAGAAAGGTGCCTAGAGTCGTCCGCATAACAATGATCTCTCCTCTTATTTTTAATGCCTACTGAGGATGAATCCACGGATGATTCAGGATCAGAGGAGACGCAGGGAGTGCCCGGTATCGTTCGGAAACGAGAGACGCCGATGTTCAGGAAGTACGGAGACTCGTACTTTCCAATCGAACAGCTGTACTCGATCACCGACAAGCCCACTCGGGATTTCTCGTAGGGGAAGCTGAAGAACCACTAACAGATACGGGGATACCTTCGTGCGAGTACCCTCGTCTACTTTGTACCTGCCCACTGAAGACAACGAGGAAAACTACAGCTCCTCCACGAGAATCCTGCACTGTCCGTTTTGCTCACTACGTGTGCCCGACGAATGTACGAGGGATGGAACGAGAGAAGAAAATACGCGTTCGATTGTCGGCCCCTTTCGTCCCCGATAGGAGAAGCAGTGAATGTACCAGTAGCTAACACACTTAATTCTACGAGTACTGCATCCACACATACCGCACGCCTAGGATTAACGATAAGAAGTCTCTAATTAGCGCGTGCCCCTAAGAAAAGGCACGCTCCAAGGAAACAGCACTTCCAGAGACCAAAGGCCGCTGAATGGTGTGTGTTGCGAAAAGATAGAGTCGAATCTGCAGCAACCAGAGTCACGCAAATGCAGAAGCTACGCACGTACTGATCGAGGCATCGAAAGACAAAGTTTTGTGCCGTCTGCAAAGTCGAGAGGAGCGTAAACCTTGCAAGGAACGAGAGTGAGGGGATTTTATCTCATGATGGACAAGATCCACGAGGTTCTTATTCTCAGCCGACGTAATGTTTGCCTCTGAAGCCCTGCCGCTTGTGAGGCGACACGAAATTCATTTTATTCCCCCAACCCCCCCACTTTCCACGCGCTCCAACGATTAAAGACAGTGCGGACAAAGCGCACGTGCTGCGAAAAGGAGAAGCAGCGGAGGAAATCAAATGAGATGTAATTGATTCGACGGACAATTTGGAGTAAATGGATTTTGAATGTGATACCGATGGATCACATTGAAGAAATTGAACGTGATCTCTTCTGTCCAATTTGGACAGCCCACAAAGTGAGAGATGATTCTCGATGTACGTGTGACTTGTTGCTTTGGCGGAGTAATCCTCGTTCCATGGATTCTCAAGAGAACAGAACTAAGTCAGAGAATGCGGACTCTGGAAGAAGAATCACGGCCTGTTCGCCGTTCAGAAAACGTGGTGTCCTTAAAAATGTCGCTTCCCAATGCTAAAGGAGCCCCAAGAATATTTGGCAGCGACCTGAACCAACGTCAAGTGGATCGCTGATAGATCTCACCTAAAGGATCTAACGAGCGAGCGGAAATGAAGTCGCAATTACCGTGGATTTCTGCTGTGAGGCTGCGTTTTTCTCCGTGACTTCCAATGGAGGATACCTGTCGACTTTCCTTCAACCTCAAGGCTACCTAAGGACCGCCAGGACTCCCAGCGGAAGAGAGAGAGGAACAAGGAGGAAAGGCAAGCAGGATCTACTACTGTACTGAATACACTGCCGACGATTAATACATAGCGCGACGGTATCGTTCATAGCAACTAGGAATACGCAAGAGAAGGAGACGCGCGAACAGGGATATATTGTTCCATTGGTCCGAAGTCGTCTTTGCATAAATAGGTACCTTCCACTATTAGTTCTCTCTTCTTTCGTAAGCTCACGTGCAAGATCTCTCCCTCTGGTTTCACATCGTGTCTGATGCCTATTGCGCGAGGACAAGTTCAGTTCTTTAAAGAATCCCTTTTAGTATCGAGCACGCTCTTAATGTCAGCAGTCAGTTAGCATTTGTCTTCGGTAAATAGGCACACTCTGGAAACCATAGTAAGAGAGGCGCGCGATACCCCACTATTACGTTCTGAGTGTGATTTTAGCTTAAGTGATTTAGATAGCCAGTAGAACCAGGAGGATACCTTAAGGACTTAGGTAGCGTTTAAGCAGTAGCCACTCGTTTCACTCGTTTGATTCTTTTGTAAACGACAAAAAAAAACATGTGTTCTCTTTTTTACGCTGGAGCAATTGATTGCTATTAGAATCGCTGCGGTTGGACCAGCCGAGCCCTGCGATCTATTATTCTTTTAAGTATTCTTAGCGAATCTATCGTATCCATGGTGTGGTAGGATTAATTTCTCAATCGGACGGGAAAAAAGAGCGCGGAGGGCAGGAAAGCTGAGCGAGATGGTGTTTCGATATAGGCGCGATACCCTCGCCAACCAAAATAAAAAAAGACATGCGAATCTTCTTCGTCGCCAGGAACGACCGTGAGCACTCTGGTCGTACTTACATATATTTACAAACAAAAAAAAATGTGAAATAATACGAGGCATGTGTATACGTAGACTTCGGGGAAGAAAGAAGCTGTACCGCGTCGCTCCTCATTCTCAGATATAACTAATCCCCCTCATCCCTTAGTTTAGAAACACGCGTTTCCAGCCCAGACCTAGTGTTCTCGGTATATTCTACTTCGTGTCTGAAGTAGCACTTCGGAATTACACTGACTTTTGTACCGCGAGCTAGGCCGTAATGACAGTCCGAGCACCTTTGATCGTATAAGTAGTTAGCGACGATGTTTTTCTATATGCCAGTCTTAAAGAATAAGCAACACTCTCTCTCTGCCGCGAGTGCAGGGAGCAAAACCGAGCGTGACGTGTCAGCTTTTTCCCTCGAAGTCTCCTTCTGTAATTAAATAATGTAGCGTCGATTTCATCACTTCGGGTAGCTAAGCGCTTCTCTCATCATCTGTATATAAATCATCGCGTTCACCCCCCCATGTACATACATACATACGTTGCCTAGCTAACGATATTACACGAAATTACAGATGCACACACAATACACACACACAAACAAACATACACATTGCAACCTCGGTATCCGAGATTTTCGTCGCGAGCCAACCACGAGTCTTCAATTTCCGTAGAGCAAAGAGCAGCAACCACGACAAAAAAAAAAAGCAAGGGAGGAAGAAGCAGACAAGCATGCGTTAATTAATTACATGGGTGTAGTACTTGGCGCGACGAAAATTCATTAGAGTATTTTTAACGAACTTACCCACACTTTGACGAAGGGACGACAATTCTTTAGACTGAACGATACTTAGAGAGCAAGAAGACGTTGATTATCCGCGCGATCACTTCCGGGAGACGCGTGCTCGCTGGAGGACTCCTTGCGTTTGTCATCGACTTGTGCACCTCTACATCGATTTATATAGGGACGAGTTGGTTTCGTTCTGTTTATAAGTTTTCAGTCCAGTGCGCGCCGCATTCGTCGGGATTTGTATATAAGTAGCTCACTGTAGCTGGTCAGTCGGGCATTTAACTACGAACTTTTCTCGAGAGCGTGCGAGATGGGGCCTTTGCCCGGGTCCCTCAGTGTAGATAGGTACACACACAGACACACAGATGCAGACACGCGATCGCACATGTACACAGGAGCACCCAGATATCATGCACTCACAGGAACACACGTACACCCATAAAACTAAGTAAGTACCAATCGGAGACTACTTACATGGAAAAAAGTAGAGGGGCGTGTTGTCTTCTCGCATTAAAGAGCCGAGTAAAAATTGTACTAGTGGAGGCTAGGTGATAATCCATAAGTCGTGTAAGGTACCTAACGTTTATAGATGTGAGTTTAAAATTAAGCATTGCAAGGACAAAAAAAACTCCACGTATACCCCCCCAATCCAACACTAGCGAATATGCCTTCATTATGGAAAGTGGCTGGCACGAGATGCACCAAACAATAAAGTTGCTGCGGATAAAACAACAAAAAATGAGAGAAGAACAGTGGAATACGACCGGAAACGACGGTTCTCTTGTCTCTGATTTGGCACACCATTTACCAACATCCCCATTATCCCGGACTTTCTGCTTTTCCGCCCCGTTCTCTTTTCATCCCTCACTCGATACTCGGACATCGCACCCCCCCGAGTATATATATATATATCTCCCTCCCACTCACCATATTTTATTTTCAGGTAATTTTTATTCGTCCGTTCGGCATTTTCTATTCTCTCCTTCGACCTCGTTCAGTTCAGACTTGTTTTCGCACTCGGGGAAGGCATTCGATCAGCGCTATCTCGATGATTTAATGACTACACCTACACGACACGATATGCATGTGTGCACACACCACTCATTGTGAATATTATGAAACGAGTTGCCTGTCGGCGCTCGATTAGTGTACAGCTAGTGGCTAAGTATATTAAGTATAACTTAAGATGATCGCTTAAGGAGTATAAAGGATACCGTCTGATCGCGCGATGCCTTCCCCCTATTCTTTTCGTTTTGATCATTCTCGACACGAGAATTACTGCCAAAGCAAGGCAAGAGAGGAGCAACTTTCTTGTCGACTGTCGTCGTCCTGAGCACTTTTCGAGCCGCGTGTACATAGAGGAGAGGGAGACACCTCGATTCTAAGCGTTTAAGAGTAAGGAAGAAAAAAACATGATTTAAGGATTTCTCGTCGCTTTCGTATCGGTAGCGTTGTAGCGGTCAGAAGTAAAGTGTGGCGACCTGTCGTTAGTAACTAAGAGGCCTTAATATACTTGCGTTTCCGCGATCACCGATTCTCGGTACGTACGAATTAAGCATAGCAAGTACTTAGAGATACGCCGAGTCATATTGGAAATAATATTGGGGCGACAAGGAGACAAATCTATTCTGTGTCATCAGGAGATGATCGTGCAAGGTTCTTCAACCTTTCGAGATCGTAAGGAACATTCCATTTAGGGTCGGCACCTAGGGACCCAATTACAACTTTCCTCCGAGATATATCTGGGTCTCTATTTCTCTCACTCTCACTCTCTCTCTTTCCACCCTTGGCTCAAGCAGAGTTAGCCCACATCTCCGACTGGCAGACACACCAGCAGCAGAACATTATTATACCTTGGTACACCGTTCACTTCCACGTGTGCCTCTCTTTCTCTCTTTCCCCCCTTCCGTTAAGATAATCGTAAGTGAGCCGAGAAGTGTTTGCGATAAAGTCGTAAAGAGGTGAAACTCGATTGGAACGGGTGCGAGAGCTGTGGCTGTCGCAATACGAAAGGATCATTATTGTTCGGCTTATCTGCCGAGCAATAACGTTAAATCCATGCCAGGGAGAGTATTAGTGTTGTCTGTGGTAATACCTTCTCCCGTAACAGAACCCAGTAGAATTCTCTGGCCCAACAATAAGACCGGAAAGAGAGATTAACGTTGGAACGAAGTACACTGGTAGAAAACGGCATTTCCTTCGTGGTGGGTCACGTAGATTCGTTCTCGGAGGCTGGCGGTGAAATGCGTCGCCGGTATAAAGAAACGATTAATATCACTTCGCTCGCACCTGGTAGAACCAAGTTGCAATCACAAGTGGGTGTCGTCTCATCGTTCGTTCACACTTCCTCCCTGGAAAGCAATTTCCACCCAGCACTGCCAGTTTCCTAGTTTCTTACCGCAGCAGCTTCTTGCCAGCATCCCGAATGCACACCGCAGCGCGGAAAGGACGCGCGCCCGCCTAACAAACGATCTTTCCAATTTGTAGTTTAACAATTCGTAGGAGGGAACTAAGCGCCATTGGCCGCATTGACCACTCGTTCGAATTCCGCTTGGAGTCAGAGTTCGATATTATCGTAGAGCTGTCTCATTGCCAGTGTGAGGTGCCGACCTAATTCTAGCCCTGTTTTTCTACAGCTCCCTTCCAAGTCTCTGTCAGCAATTCTCTCGAAAAAGAAAGACGATAATCGGCAGGGCAGGGCGGGGGGAATAAAAAAAAAAGTCGCAGAGGAATGCTAACAGTTGATGACACAATACCAGGATTTCCTGTAAATATACCTAGAACGTACGATCCTGAGAATTTTGCGTACCTTGAAAGTAGCACGAAGCCTTCTCGCATTCTATTTATAATAAAGGGGAGGAGGAGGAGGAGGAGGAGGAGTTCATTTAAGGAAGACGCCAAGTGAAGTTGGATAGCGGCAGGACGAAGAACCAGGCACAAAAGAGACCTCAGCTATTGTTGTACATAGGCCACCTAGATATTAATAAGGATTTCAAATAGGATCGAATCCAAGGTACACGAAACAAGTGTGAAGGGATGTTTTTAGATTACAAAGCACTCTGGCGAAATCCGACCGACATCCACTTTTGCGAGGCCGCAATCTAGTTGAGAACCAACCACCCCCGCTAATCTTCCACTTCCTTGGTGGCCGGGCGGCTTAATCCGCTGCACTTTATCGATACTTTCCACTCGGACTGATAGCCTTTTGTCCAAGCTGTAGAGTAGAGCACGTGTCTTAGCGATCGGGTTCGACGATCCGGCACTTCTCGCCTGTACCAATATATAGTTCTATTTTTTTTAACACACACACATATAAACATCGGCCACGCACCTTGCACGATTCACACCGAATCCAGGAGAATCGATCTGTGTCTCTCCCGAGGGTGGAATTTCACTTAGCGAGTGTTTCACCCTCCTCGAAATCGTACGGAGAACCGTTGGCAAGTGCTCGATCGTTGACCATCGAAGGTGTGTCGATATATTTAATGTTCTACGTGTCCCCTTGTTCTCGGTGTTTCGTACTACTCTGTAAATAGAAGGAATTCGTAGCCAACCGCCGGCGGATCGCCAATTAATAATTACTCAGCCCACCCCCTTCCGTTTTCTTCTCCAAGAGAGAAGGGCCAACCACCCTCTCAAGGCCCACACGGTTTTTTCAGTGGTAATTGTCGATATTACACTCTGTGATAGTAGGAATCAGGACAGACACTCGATTTCGCCAAAGGGGAGAAAGAATGCTGCAAGCAACAGCACCGACACCACCTCAACAACTCGTAGCAATCCTTGGTAATTACCTTTAATTACCTGCAATTGTAAATAGGATGCACAGACAAATATACACACACACACAGTCCGTTTGACACGAAGCCCTCCTTGGAATCGGGATTTCTCGATAGAGTTTCGAGCCCACGAGGTTCAAAGCCAAATAAACCGAACGCCCCCTCGTGCGTTTAATTAGCAACCGATCAGCAATCTCTCTCTCTTTCTCTCTCTATCTCCACTGTAAATAGGCCAGTTCGCCGGCGATTCTTGTGTGTAAGCGTGTGAAGTCTCTGATAGGAACTAGTGTCAGGTGTAGACACTAGTCGAGGTGTAACATGTATATTCCAAGCAAGTTCTCTATCTCTCGTGTCGACACTATCAATCAAGTATAGGATCGTCTGGTTTAGTCCGATCGTCGTACTTTATACTCGAAGGGTGTCGAATAATCATCGATTCCAATCGATGATGATTGGCAGCCCGTTTCGAGGAACCCTAAACTTCACGGCCAACATAATGTTTAGGAAAGATCGTATGCCTTCTACTTGTCTTACACGTCTCGTGATGGGAAGCGGCGTCTGACTGGCGCGGCTCACTTTCTACTGGCGCGCTCGAAACCCTCGAAGTCCAAGTACTTTTTCGCCAGTCGGCAGTTTGACATTCATTCGAGACTTAATTATATAGATAATCGAGCAAGTATTAACGATGACTCGCGATCAGTAAGACGATGGTTTCCTTTATTAATGTACTCTTAAAAAAAGCAACCGTTCTTCTTCTTCTTCTTCCTAAAACGGTATCCTCGCCGATCGACAATCTCTCTCGGATTCACCGTGTATACATTCATCTCTGACAAGTCCATCGGGAGATCTCAGCTCTCGTCGAGTATATATCTGTACTATTTAAGTCCAACCTCTAAAAGAGGAGGGATGAGGGTGTGGCGGGGTGTAATATAAATCTTTACTAGAAATAAAGAAGGCGGCGGCAAGCGTAGAGGAAAAGGAGAGCTCTACCAAGTAGGTACAATAGCGAAGTAGAAGAGGCTGATATATCTCCGCCGTGTAATTTTTGTATTTTCGAACGACGACGACGCACCGGGCGCGCAGATGATGATTGGTGGATCGCATATAAATATATATAAATATAAATATATATATATATATATATACATAATTAAATATACATCACTGTAACACAGTACAATGCAGCGTTCTTATGAAGTAGAGCAGCGTTTCACCGATTAACGATTATCCCCTTGTAATATAGAAGGACAGAGGAGAGCCGATTGGGAGGAGTGCGAGACTGTCCCGAAGGGAACTCTGCTCTCCCGATGGACCGAAACGCGAATCCCAAGAGAAAGCCAATATTTTTAAAGTTGAATCAAAGTGGAGACAAAAAAAAGAGAGCGGTCGATCGAAATCGTAGTGGAGAAAAGTCGATGAGAGAGTGATCTTTGAGAGTGAGGGTCGATCGGTTTTGGATGCCGGAAATCGATATATGATCTAGAAACCACGTGATAAGGGAAACTGAACGGCCAGGCCTGTTAGGGGGCGAGCGTGTACTCGATGTAAATGTAAATAAATTAGGGTCGGCGGCCGGGAAGGGGTACACACAGACACTTGTAAAATAGATGCGAATCGCGCGGCACACACGCGTCGATCTGCCTATCTCGGTAGTTTCTAATCAACTAGCTCTAAGGTGTACGGAGACGGCGGCGTTTTAACTGCTAATCACTATTAAAGTAAACCAAACTACTACCACTAAACGCCAGTTTATTCTATCTGTGTGTGTCGGTTTCTCGATTGGTCATAGATTTTGTATCAGCCCTTTTCTCTCTCTCTCTGTCTCTTTCTCTCTCTGTATAATGGTGTGTAGCGAGGGGGATGGTCGACTTCGATGAGTACAAGAAGATCGTAAACGAAAAAAGCAAGGCAACCACCATTTTCAAGTTCGTTATTTTTTCCTCCCCTCACTGGATTTTTAATTATAATTTCTGTAAACTTATTCGAGAGAATTGCCTTCGAGTTCTATTTGAATTACCTCGGGCGATGATTCCTTTGCAGTGATACTCGAGTAGAAATAAATGAGTTTATCAGTAATAAGCGAGTGCCGCGTGTATCCTGTACTTGAACGACTTCTCGTGCCTGTCGAGATCGATCTCTCGAGATGTAGATTCGACGGTGTCTTTCACGAACTAATAAGTAGTCCTTGGGAGAAAAAGGGAGTCCAGTGGGAAATCGTGTTTTCCTCGAGAGGCTGTCGAGAGAGTAGTTGCAAGGAGGAAGTTGTGCGAGGGACTTCTTTTCGGGCAGGCTTTTCAATGGAAAACACGATCTCGACGCTGGACCGGTCGATTGCACATTCGAGATTTCTTGTGCACGTATGCAGTAGATGTGTCTGCGCACCCGAGAGCCGGAGACCAGTTTTGAGAAAAGCAGCGCGAAGCCACACACCAACTCTTTTACGGATCACTCGGCCGAATTAGCTCGTACGTCAGACAAGACTGTTTTCAGGTCAGCCACCTGTCTCACTGAACAATGATTCCTTTGCCGGAGGAGCCACTTTCCGTGGAAATCAATACGAAATTGGTCCCGAGCCCTTGTAAACTCTTTTCAACACTATTAGTTGTAATCGAAGTGCGATCCCATCGATCGGAATCATCCGGCAAACACTTGTAACGACCGCCGATGATTCGGCTCGATGCTCGATCGCGGCAATCGTCGCTGTTTCACAAGAGTCGATCGATCGTAATTAATGCACACTTGTCGTCGTAGAGTCGAACACCTCAGCGGGGAGCGTAGTCGATTTTCAGCCTCTTTTTTCACTGGCCGAGAGAGAGAGCACTCTCGGCGCTCTCGAGCACACAATAATCAAACTTGCGAGAATTCTAAATCAAAATGGGTGAAAGAGGAACGAGAGAGGGATTTCTAGCAGCGGAGCTTCTCCCAGCCGAGATTAAACTTTCCGAGAAAACTTGCCAACTTCCTCCAACTCCATTAAAGAGTGGAGGCACTTAATGAACCGAGCGAATCTGTTTTCTCTACAATAAAAT
The DNA here is from genome assembly GCA_910591665.1 of Ectemnius continuus. NCBI lineage: Eukaryota > Metazoa > Arthropoda > Insecta > Hymenoptera > Crabronidae > Ectemnius > Ectemnius continuus. The sequence goes on along the minus strand of OU342862.1, from coordinate 13,187,147 downwards.
TTTGCCAGAGTTCATTATAACCAGAGCGAGATCATCCTGAGAGACGAGGGAACACTTTGATCTTCGATCACACACAGACACAGACACACACACACGGAGTTAATTGGACTCTGATCGGTGTAATAGCGCAGGGTAGCATTTTCACAATTCTAGGATTAATTAAACCGACTTACTACTAGTGCTAATTATCTAAGTAACCACATTCCTCGGTCTCTCGTCTCCCAGTAAATTAACAACGATGCTCCACCAATTTTTCCACGCCAGAGAAAGCTTTTTCTTCGATGGAAACTTTAATCTCTCCGCCTGGAGAAGTAAAAGTATCGTGCAAGATTGATCGGGCAACAGGGCGAGCGAGCGAGCGAGCGAGCGTGCGGCGAATACTAGTGATACACGGCGAGAACAAACAAAACAAACCAAAATCAGAGCATTGAAGACTGGCAATCAAAAAACTATCGTACGGAAAGTTAAACGCGTGCGAATTACCTTCTGCGTCTGGTGCGTTCAATCCGCGAAATCATAAAAACAGATGGAAGATATTGGGAAAAGGGTTTGCGAACCAACCGGAAACAGAGCGGAATCCGAAAGCTTCCAGGTCAACTCTCTCGGCGATCAAAAATTCTATACAACTATACATATTGTACATTAGAAGCAGAAAAAGATTTATGGCAGTATAGGTGGCGGGAGATTGCGTGTAAAGATGGGAAAATGAACCTTTGTAGATTAATGTAAATTCCGCTTGAGTTCCGAGGGTGAATTCTGCTTTGGAGGCGGTGATCGTGCCGGAGCGAGGGTGATTCGCCGGAACTAAATGCAAACTCTATGCAGCTCTCCTTCAAAGAATAACATACCATAGGCCGTACAGTTTTTGCGAGTAAAGAGAAATGCGCGTCTAATGTAACGCTAGCGAGTAGATAGGTAGGTATCTGCATTTCATGAAATTTAACATGCTTGGATAGCTCCTCAATAAATCGTTATACATGTTTTGATAAACGCTCAGCGGCCTTTTTACTCGAGAACCCTCAAAGACCCAAATAGATGGACTAATTACATATATCTAGTTTCATAGAAAAGTTCATGGCATTCCCTATGCTAATTCGGTAGGAGCCAGTCTTATCGGACTTCCTAATAAAGTTTCAGCTAATCATAGAGAAGCTAAAGACAGGAGAGAATGAGCAGAGGCGTCGGTATCACTTAGCAGCTCTCTAGTTGGCAGAGTTAAAGCTAAGATCATTATCTCCGCGGGTTATTACATCTCGGACTCACCGATTGGCAGCTGGGACATTGACAATAAATTGCAGCTGTCTTACGCCGGGAAATGGCACTCGTAGCCGAGACTTCTAATCAGCAGTGCGGACGCCATAAGTTATGGAATTAAGGAGTCGAACCTTAAATAACTCTCTGCTTCCCGACACTATAAAACACTTCATTTCCCCGACCTATTATTACTCCTCAAACAAATGACTCCAGTTTAAAATCCGTTTATGGCTCCAAGCACGATTCTACTTAATGAATTATTACACTTTGGATATTCGCTCATGAATTACTCAATGTTCCAATGTTTACGGGTAAACATGTCATTAGTTGTGTTTACAACCGTGAGTAGTAAGAAGTGCTGCGTGCGCGCGTTTCTACGTAAATGCAAAACACTCTGATGACCTTTCGTCATTCGTCTCGAGTCTCTCATCGGATGAACATCATCGCTCCGGTGGAGGCTACACTTTCCAGCATCAGTTCCATTTTTTGGATTTCAACTAATTTCCTTCTGAAAGGTAATAGAAAATTGTCTGTTAATTCTAGTGGATTAAGTGACAATGAAGTGTGAAGTGGAGAGTTCTTTTTACAGATGCGAGTGAGAATGCGTGGCATTTAGCTGGGAGCTTTTCATTGACGAGGTCGTGCGAATAGTAGGCTGACGTAAGTGCGGTGTTTACGGTGAGCACGTGCTGCGCGGTAAAGGAGTCGCAATGACATCAGTAAGAGTCGAGCTGCCAACAAGCAAGATGCACCTCGACACTGTCAATTTCTTCTCCTCGCACTTACATCTTTTTCTATTTACATAATCCTCGAAAAGACAAGTCTTCCCGGCTCTCTTCGACCTGTCTCTTCGACTCTGAGTAGCAGTCGAGACGAAGTCAGAAAACTTTCTCCACTTTCCACCGGGTAACTCGAACCACACACGCACTTCGCTCCTTCCGAGTTCCAGTGGGATCGAATGTTGCCTGTAATAATCCTTCGTTACACTCTACTAACGCTGCTTAAAGTCATCGAGTGATCGCAGTGGAAGTAGTTGGACTGATTGTGAGTCGAGCGCTGGGAAGAGGAAAAGGGTCATTGAACTCGTCGGATTTCGCAAGTCAGCGAAGATTCGACTATCTTTTTCATCATCGATCCGAGCAAGAACTATCATTGGAAGGAGCGATCGCGCGAAGAGGCGACAGTGATGTAACAGTGGAAAATAAAGCGGTGACTCGCATGGATATTGGTAGCCCGCTCGCACGCGCGCGCACTGACGCACGCGTAAACACGTGGCTGACGACTGCTGCTCGCCGCTCGGCTCCGCGGACTTTCCTCGAATTTGACTGACAGTTCTCGAAAGACAGCGGTGAAAAGATCTTCCGGAGCGGGTCTCCTTAAAAGAGAGTTCAAATCAGTAAAAATTTATCCTTCCTCGAGTGTGTCCCTGAAGATTTCGAGCGCTCTCCCCTGGGATCGGATGGTCCCGTGACTTGGCAAGCATCCGTAAACAAAGCATAGACGGAGTTACCGCTGACTCGAAAGTTCTGCCCTCGATTTCGACCACTGCGGACTAAGGTGAGCAAGTGGAATAATTAGTTTGATTGATTTCAAGACAGAAATCGAAGGAAAACCAGTGTGACAAGTTTCTCGTAGTGTTGAATTATTCGCTCCTTGTAAATTCTGATGCGGCCAGAGAGTTTTATGCCACAAGTAAGATCCTATTTTTAATCTCCATTTGTCAGCGGTTGTTAATAGTACTGAAAATCAAGTGCACTCCATTCGGAACTGTGTCAGATTATTGCGAACGATCGGATTCAAGTGATTCATAAATTAGAAGGCGACGAATAGTGCTTCCTGACACGATTTTTAATAAGAACGTTTAAGGGATGGTTCGCCTACTTTCGATAATCGATTCTTATGCTTCGCCTCCTCCGCTGTAATCCGCATTATCATCGAGAGAATTACTGTCAACTCGTTGCCTCGTTCGATCTCTCGAAACGGGCTTCTTCAATTTCGTGCGGTGGTGCCGATCTCTCGGCGGCAGTTCCCTTCGTGGTCGACGCGCGACCAGCACCTACGCGCACCATGGAAAAATAGAAAAATCATCAGCAAGCCTAAGAAAGAAACAAGAGATCGCGGAATCGTCGATCTAGGAAACGATGACGCAACGAGGATTTATTTAGAACGTCGCCAACTAATAAACGAAAGAGAAAAAACCTGATAAATTGGAAGGCTACGAAATCCAAGCGAAAAATAAACTGAGAGACACGCGTAGATGATTGTTAGAAAGAAGGTGAATTTTTCCCAGTGGTGTTCTTGAAAGCTCTGACTCAGTGAGCGGCTACTTCGAGCCTCTAATCCTCCAGAAACGATCGGGCCATTGAAATTTTTGGCAAGATGTCAGGGCGAAGTGATAAAGAGCGAATTCTTGGGAGTGGGTGCCTCGTGGCGGAGTCATCGACCGGCGATTTCGCAGCACGAGAGTTCGCCGAAGTGGTTTGAGAAGTTTGAAGAGAGAAGATCGTCGCCGAAAGCACGCGAACATCATGGGCAATGGACCATCTTGCTGTCCGCATCGGAAGAAGGTGAGTCTTCTAATTCATTTCTTCCCCTAATTAATCCGAAAGATCCCTTTAGCGAACAGATGTTCGCAAGAACTTCCTCTCTGCGATTGTAATCGCGCATGAGGAAGGAATAGGGCGCGGTTGCAAGCGCAACAATATCGAAAGTAGCAATGGGATTATGAAAAGAGTGCGGCTGGAATGCGCGGCAATGATTCGAGGGAGAATGTGCGCACTCGAGCGCTTGGAATTCCAATGATTCCGGCTTGATAAGGGGAAAGCCAGCATCCGGGGATTCCGTTCTCCCTGAACCGTGGGAGAAGGCACCACGCTGCGAATTACGGATTCCCTCCAACTTCTTGCATTTTCACATTACAGATAACAATCGAGCTTGATTGGTTTATTATAGAAATATTACAGTTGACAGTCGCTTTATTTCCAGCGGGCATATAGAACGTTCAAATTCCAGTTCTCCAATATTTCAAATTCCTCGAGGACTTGGCTTTATGCGCGGCTGAATATTCATTCTAGCTTCTTGTTTGAGGCGATAAAGAAAGACGACAGAGTAACCATGAGGAAAAATGCATCAATATGCAGCAGGCATGTCGCATAAAAGTTGCGCTCATTACGCCAGTAGAAGTAATAGAACAACATCGTTAGATCGGCAATTAAGCGATGTTCGCAAGAAGCGTTGACACGTACAAATAAGCAATCAAGGATCTAACCGAGGAACTAAACGAGGGGTGGCAGTGCTGTCATACCAATGTAGTAAAACTTGTGCAATTGTGCAATTTCGTTCGGTGGCGGCGGCGGAACGGGCACGCGTCCTTCGCACCGAGAATAACTCGGCTTCCACTCGTTTTCTGAAACCAATCTCCGTTGATGTATGTGTGGAAAAAAGCGGCGACCTCTTAACAGAAGCAGGCGCCTCTCCTCTTCCATCCACGCACTGCTTGTCCTTGCACTTCATCAAGGATCACTTGGAAATCCTGCCGTTGGCAATGATTTATGCCTCCGATCCTGCCGGAATCTCTGAAAGTAGATATCTTATGAGGACGCGAGAGAAAGGTGCGAGCAATCATGGTAATCACAATAATCAAGCACTGCCCGAGAAACGTCCGCCACGAAAAAGTCATTTTTTTCATACTGGAAAGGTATTAAAGGTAGACTTCGATCTTAATGACCAAAATCCACTAACCTCGAACTGTCGCAATTAGCAGAGGTCCTACGCTAATCAATCATGCAATTCACTCGGCAAGTGGGACGATCAGATTTATTCGTATGGCATCAATCATGAACTTACAGACTTACCTTCCATGAAATGATTAGCTAGCACTCGCGCGATACTCACGATCGAGAGAAGAAATCGATGATATTATGGTAATGCCGTGGAGTTAACGGGCTCGAGTAGTAATTAGACGATAGTCATAGTGATCGGATAATCAGTACTCTCGTGAAAAGCGGCACGTTAATGATCCCGCGATTGGTAGCGCGGCAGCACTCGTATTACACCTTTCATTCGAGTGATCTTTAACTCCCAGATGAACTATTACCATTCTAAACACAGCGAGAAATGTTTCATTATATTAGCATCGATTTCCAAACATTCCTTGACATTTGATTACTGTATTGATTAGAAGAGGTATGAATATGAGCTCTCGGAGCTTAGAGAGCTCGACTTTGTTTAGTCTGGCTGGTTGGCTGGCTGGCTGGCTGGCAGGATCGTATCGGTGCCGATTTACAGCTACCAGGAATCTCGAGTCTCGATCGCGCAGCTCAGTCGAGACCAGTTGGTGATTAACGAGATCGTGTGTACGTGAGCGGCTATCGCGATAACTTCACCCTCTCGCACAATGTCTCGCCGGGTGACAATGATCCCAGCACGATCTCGCCCGATCGGATAATCGGCTCGCCGCTAATTGGCAATCGGCAGGGAGCTGGCAAAAATTTGTCCGGTGTCCGTGGATCTTGCAACAGTGATACGTCAAAACGGCTCGAGTCGTATACATACTCGTGGAAATCTTGATCGAGCAGGATTAATTAGTAGCCTTGCTCGTCGAGTTTCTTGTCTGGAATCCTTCTGTGCTTTCCTCGAATCGTTCAACTACAAATGCAAATCTTAATGCTAATGATCGTCGTAGGTTTTCTTTTCTCGGAGTGGTCGGATCACTTTGAAGCAGCTGTGCTGACAATAAGTGGGACATTAAGGATACACTAATTTATAGTTAAGTCGAATTGGCTCGATCGACATTTGCCCAACGAGCGACTAGATCGCGGGAGCCTCTCTCGCGGAGTGCGAGAGGCGGTTTGGGTCAAGGCGTTCCTTCGCTCTGCCGCTCATTGTTCGACGGTACTCTCCGCCGGCGAAAGTACGCATACGATTATCGTTTAGTTGGCGTGCCGGCGCGAGAGCTCCTTCTCTCGCTGATGCACGCTCATGTATTCCGCGCCGCGGACCTCTGACAGCTCGGCCGGCCGGCCGCGCGCTTCTCCCTCCGTTCCTTACATTGGAATTCACGAGAGCCACTCGCTTCTTTTATGAGACGTGACTTAAATCACCCGGCATCGCACCGACTCCTCATAGATTCCAACATCCACCGACTTCGAAGCCTCGAAAACACTGATCAATCCGAGTCCTGTCAATTCTTCATTGTTTCCATTTATGTTATCCGAGAATTTTACTCTTCCATCATAATACTTTGAACTTTCAATCCAATTATAATAAACTGAGTGCTTCGAACACTTTCAATTATTGCCACACACGAAATCTATCCACTTCCTATTTAATATGTACTCGTTGAAGAGTGCGCAATAGTTAAGTGCGTTCGCGAGATTCCTGCGAAGCCTCGCATCGCGAGGAATGTTGCAAGCGGTTCACTTAACGCGTCTACCTTTTATCGAAAGAAACCAGTGAATAGCATTGATTAGAGCGAAGCACCCGAGGAATAATACACGCGTACCCTTTGCGCTTTGATGGATGGGCGCCGCGACGCATGTTGCAATCTGTCGACGCGCAGAGAACTCCTGTTCAGTGCGAGGAAATATTCGGTCGCAGTGCTCGTAGAAGCAGCGGCGGCGGCGGCGGCGGCGCACAGTCGGAATGACAGTAGCGCTTTGATCCAAGACGTGGCACAAATCAGTCCGGATGATTGAATCCATTAGGCGGAGTTTCGCAGGGCATAAAGGTGTATTGAGTATGTAACGCGAGGCAAAACGAGCGATAAATCTCGCTTGTCAGAGACAGGCATGTAACGCTGGCAGAAATCACATGTTGCCGTCTAATTTGCTGGGAAAAACAGGAGCACATGGAAGATAGAGTCTTCAATCTTCGCCTCGATTGATGCTGCACTTGAATTCATTTCAATCCTGTCAGTACTGCTCGAAAAAAAATAATAAGTAATCCGAGGGATCTTGGATTGAGATAGAATTTAATCAGAGTGCGAGTTATTCAGAAAATCCAGCTGAAATTTACAAGAGAAGTTGTGGCAGTAAAGTAGGCTGACAAATACGAGAATTTCCCGGACACCATAAAGCCATAACGAGCGAGCAGCAAGTCTTATGGCTACTGGACGGTGTAACGGGCAATAACGTAAATTGTAAATAGTGGAGAGAGGATGGGAGAGAGCCAGCTGTAACCCTGAATAGCAGTGACCACGGTGAACATGGAAATTGCCAACGGGGTGCCCGCTCGTTTCACTCCGATCCCAAAGAGCCGCATTAACTTTCCATACAGTGGCATCTACGATAGCCACGGGACAGTATCACTGCCTCGGTATTTCCTGTGCGCTCCTTCGACTATGCTAATTCCCCGAGCAATACGCCACGGATACGTGGGCGCTGGGAAACCCAGTACAACGTTCCTCAACGTTTCCTCAAACTAAAATCATTATAAATTAAATAATTAAGCGCGCGAAACCTTCATGTATTTATTAGCGCAATATTTCAGAAACGTTTATCCTTAAATATTTATGTTATACTTCCTACAAAGTAAAAACAGATCAAGATCGATGGCATTTGATGTTTTAATAGCTCCACGCTTGGCAATTTAATTATATTAATTAAAAATCGCGTGTTTATTATTGGTCCTCGAAGGGCGAATTGAATTTAAAAGCGCAGGGATATACTTGTACGGGAAGCAACTGAGATGGCGTTAGTGCTGCCCGAGCAAGCGTGCGAGTCGGACGCGTTGGCGCGTGCGGGAATTTTCGTCGGCGATCAAAACAATCCACTGGCAAGGCCGACGAACTATAAGTGTCCTGTCACGCCCGTGATTCTATTCGACTGCGGTTCAATGGGTCCGAGCTCGAATTTAGAGCGAGTGGCGTTCTAGTTGGGCAAAGCGTCCGACCAGTGTGCCGGCCGCAGCTTCCACCAGCGGACACCAAGTAAGCAGGACTCAAAATAACTGTTTACCAGCCAACACTCTCATTTCGATCCACATAATTGAAGAAAATCAAACTCCCACGAGTGTTGATTGTCATTTGCGTCTGAATTGCATTGGATGAAGATCGAGAAGAATTGGATCGGGCGAAGTTGGTTCGAGTTGGACAGGGGGCTTCGATATATCGGTCGAGCGAGAGTGGCGGCGCAGACGCGGCGCACTTCACACTCGCTCGCTTCTCCGCCACTCGCTCAGTGCCGTTCCTGCATTTACCAGGACTACGTGCGATTATTACGTTTCCTCTGCCAGTTGCCATTAAGATCGCCGTGCCACTTTCCATCGGAGCGGCTCTCTCTGTGTTCGCGAGATCAGTGAATATCGTACGTGCGCCCAGTTGACTTTCCTACCGAGTGGCGAATGCACGCGGCGGCGCCAGTTCTTCTACTTTGTCATCGGCACGCTGACCTTTTGTGCGCGCGCGCGCGCGCCCATCTGTGCCTTCACCGAGAGAGAAAGAGAGAACGCAGTGATGTAACTTCCTCGGTGAGAGATCGCCGCCCGGTAAATCGGTAGTCGCTCGGATTCGGCCATCATTCTTCCGCGAGTGTGAATGAGTGCGAACTCTAGTGCGAGAGACAGTTGGATGATCGAGCGTGTGCGCGCAACAAGGACGAAGTTAACAGTGCCAGAAGAAAGATGATGTCGTGACAATACGTAACCCTTTTCTACCGGTGGACCAATCGGACTAATCAAGATGCGGACAACTTCACCACGCAGCATGAAGCAGCTTCGGCGAGGCAGTCTTCACGACGACTACAGAAACAGATTGGTAGGTCGAGATTTCTAAATAACTAGCAAATCCTGGGATGCATTTCGGGTGGGCCGGCGCCTTTATATATCGGGCGTCCAGAAAAAGATGGCTCTTGTTTGTATAATGTAGCCACGGCCAGCGAGGCCTTTACTTTACTCGAGCCTGTTGGTAGCTCGATCCGAATTCGGAGAAGCCGGTGCTCCGCTTGTTTTTGCTCGCACACCAACCCACCGACCTTCGAAACTTTATGCACTACCAGTCCCATGTTCTACGTCTGTGCTTTCCCTAGCATCAAAGTTCTCTCGAACGCGACGAGAATCATTCTTACGATCTTTCACCTCTCCTTATTTTATTTTAATTAACAAATAAATTCGAAATTGCTGTAAACTTGGTATAAGAACTTTCTTATATAAACGAGTTTATGTAAGCTTTTTTTTCCTTCGCCGGGATCGTAAAGATTCGCGGCGATTAAGCAGGCACGCTTTCCCACAGAAATTAACTAGTGGAATGAATTGCTGGCAATCGTAGTTGCGCGTTCTCAGAGGAAGCAGCGCGCGGATAGCTTGCATTCCAATTAGCCGCATTAAGCCGCATTTTCCTTTGGTGGTAGGCGAGCGTAAAAACATTGATTAGCAGGGGATGGGATGGCGCGTAGGCACAACTTGTATACGAGCCTCGTAAAGATAGAGGCGGCCGAAAAATGGTTGAGGCCAGCAAATTAAAGGCAGCCAAGTCTCCGCACTTCCTTTAGAATTCAAATTGACCTGGAACCGGTTCCAGTCCGTGTAAGCCCAGTTTCCTTTCACCTTTGCTTCCAGCCAACTATCACACTCATTGCTATCACAGCTTTAACTTATCTCGAATTTCCTATAAGTGTTTTAAGCACTCGCTCGCCCAATAAAACAGTAAATCAATGGAAGATCAAATTGTCTTCAACAATTCTTTGATCCATATAACAGGAAGACTTCATTAATGAAAATGTTATGGAAGAAGACTGCTGTTTTGACTGTGGGTCATCGAGCCCGGCCAGATATTTCTGTCCCTGTTGTTTGCTTTCGGTGAATGAACATCTATTCGAGCATTTCCTCGTGTGGATGTTCTTTCAAAGTAACGCACAAGCTTTAATTTAAAAATTCCTGTCGATAAAAAAATAAGAGATTATTTGAATAATCGTGAGGAGTAAATGAACACAATGGAGCTGACACACGTGTTTAATCCGATGACATATTATTGAATTGACGTTAATTGTCAACGAGTCATTAATATTCCGAGGATATTGTTAGCCGGGTTGCGTCCACGCTTGGTAAGATAATATCGATCAGAAATATCCAGTTGCAACCAAGCAAAAAGATGACTATGTACGTCGATCGGTGGTGCATCTGTCTTTTTCCATAATAGCCGGTCAATAAGTTACGCAGTTGCTTGGGATTGAGAATGTCTCTATTATGCAAATCGAAGGAGGCAGGCAGGCAGGCAGGCAGGCATCGCCGATGCATCATTAGTCTGATCAATTTAGTGCATTATCCGTCCGGCGATCCGCCCACATCTGACACCATCAGCCTTGACCTACCGCCTTCGAAATTAGAGCCACGTACACCTTTATCCAACCATCCCCCCATAACTTGATGATCTTTCATAATCAATCCTCGTAATTCCCTCTCATTAACTACCCATTACCGAGCATCAACTCTTCTTCTCAACATCAATCAAACGCAACGTCGAATAATAAAAATTTATCAACGTACAGCCACACTATTTCATATCGAAATAAATGTAATTTCGCGATTAGGATCGTAAAGAATGAGTAAAACGAGTTTAAAGTGCACTTAAAGTGCACTAAAGGCTCTCAGGCTTATTCTCCATCGACTGCTATCGAGTGTCTCGTAATCAAAGAGCGATAAAACGATCATTCCCAGGAGCGGGGAGGGAGGGAGAGAGAGAGAGAGAGGGAAATGAGCGTCGGCATCAGAGGCTCATTAAACGGAGAACTGGTGCATCGGTAATCCACCCACGCCGAGAGTTCCCTCGTCCTTGGCCGACTCTCCAAGTAACGCCGACAGAGAGACACTGTGTTTTTTTTTTTCTTTCAATTTTCCCGCCACTTTTGTTCGACGCTCGTTAACGCACTTGAATCTATCCTCGAGAAGATATTGCGCATTATTTACCAGGCTGGCCACAAGTGCGAAAGAGAGAGCCGGCTGTTTTACTCGTCGGTATAATATCCGCATTAGCCGCTAATAATAGTCGGTCGACTAGCACTGAATGTGCATGTGCGGAAAGAGTGAGAGATTTCGCATAATGTCGAATCATGTGGTGTGCGACGTCTGGCGAGATGAGCAACGTGATCGCCGACAGAATCAATTAAAGAATGACGAGCCCGTGGAATTCCACGCGGCAGATCGAATCTCTCGCGATAATTCAATCGAACCCGCATATTTCTCGTCGATCCTCCGTCCAATTGATACCTTCTGACAACGAGTATGCGTTGTCCTTTTTCTATGATTGTGTTTGGTGTACGCGGCTGCCTACCGGCATTCCGAGATAAGTCCTCTTAACTCGCGAACGATTGTTCGCTAATGTCGGACGCATTGTTGTACGCGTAATTGGATAAGATGGAGTGGCGCGCATTAGCTGGCCGATCTGCTTTGAATGGGAGAGAGGCCGATCGCGAAAGGAGGGAATTCCGAGGGACAATGAGTTTACGAAACGGTGGGTGGCCCTCTTGTGTGATAATGCCTCCTCGGCGAATACAATCGAACAGGAATTAAGAGCAAGCCGATTATTTCTTTGCCTTTCCATACTCAGTGGAAGCTGTGTTGATGTCAATTAGAAATCTTGACATATTTGTAATACTGTTTTTATGATTCCTATTGTGTATTATGTATTACTCGTCGGTGGCGGATCGAAGCGCATTGTACTTTCTAAATTCCTCGCCAAGCATCGATGAGATATCGATCGGTGCCGATCGAACTTGCATGAAATGCCATTTGTCTCGCGATAATTCGATATAAATAACAGAAGAGAAGCCGAGAGTTGGCTGACTCGATTATTCCAAAGGATTCCTGTTTCCATGCGGCGCGGCTAATGCAACCTGCATATAAAGTGAATATCTGGTAATAGCTTAGGTAACCAATCCCTCCTGCGAAATCAGTCAATCGATAACAGGATGATGAAATCCTCCAATATAATTGAATCATCCAGTCCCAAATTCTAGCGGATTAAAGGATGAACTTTTGTAGAATCAATCAATTTCTTACAATCGGAATCTTTCGCGAGTTACTCGAAGTCAGTTCAGACTTCGCTGACGATTCTTACATAATCAGAAACCGATGGAACGTCTGATCTATCGATTGCTGGGGACTCGTGGATGCACGCGGATCTTCTACCGATCGATTTCCCAACGAGGAAATACCAGGCATACCGGCACTCACTCGTATCGAGTCGACCACATTGTTTTCTAGTCTTACAAACTATCAAATATAAAATCCCCAAAAATATAGCAATTTTAACAACCTCCTCTTTTTCGAAGTCGTAAAAAATAAATTGCAATCCAAATAAAATGGATTAAATATTTAATCTTTCATTGCAACAAGTCAGACGTTCTTTTAACGGGAGGATTTCTACAAATCTTGAAAGTTGGTTGAATAAAAACGAGTTTTAATCGGAAAGAGTGTAAGTAGCAGTTGGAAAGCGGTTAGTCGAGGGGTAGTAAGTCAGTTAGTCATCGAGTGGACAAGTCTGGAGGCTCGCGCGACAGGAAAGGAGCGATGTATCATGGGGACGCGATAGACTTATTTCCCATGTCGAGACTGCTGTCTCTTTATCGTCCGGGAAGAGGAGGAAAAAGTCGAGGAGGAGAGGAATCGCGGCGAGGAGATCGCCAGGAGAGATTTGCGAGCGTATAGCTTGGCCAGTTGGAGCTCTCGCTGCGATCGCTTAAACCACGTCCGGTCGCCCACGCGTGCCGTGTTGTAAGTTAACTTACAACACACGTACACACCGCCACCAATCGCCGAGAGTGTAAGAGAAACACGGGTGGAGAGTTCTGTTGGTGTGCGGCGAGCACGATTTCATTCATGCGCGACCCACTTAAATTTCATTCAACGATCGAGCAGCCGATCGACTGGCACGCCGCGCCGCCGATTATACCGGTCCGCCTTTCCCTCTCCGCCATTACCCTTTCTACCTGTCCCTTAAATATTTCATAGATTTTCAAAGAGTCTCCCGCCATCATTTAACAGCTCTCTTAAAGCCATTTCATTAGCCTTTCAACCTGTCGCTTGGATGTTTTATAGATTTTAGTAGAACTTGGTAGAACCGGTCGACAGGTCTTTTAACCCTGTCGGACCAGTAATAGTTTAGCGATCGGTTACGCCGATAACGGAATTGTGACAAGTTCGAGCAGAATGATTGATACTGATTGTAAAGGGGAGACTGGAAACGAAACGAATTCCATTTTGCAAAGGACCTTTACGATTGTCAGCTCGCTTTAAAGAGCTGATAACATCTTTATTAATGTACAACAGGTTGAAATGGAGCATTAGATAGGGAAAGGAAAGAGTGAAATAACTTGTCTGCCGAACGTAACACGCCAGGTGCGTAGTACATAATAGAAGCAGGTATGTCAGCTCGATTTTTCACCTGCTTTTTGCGACAGCTTCATTAGCGCGGCGAGCAACGAGTCGCATAAGTCATAATTATTACTTTCTCGCGAAATCCCCACCCCCCGTGCCACACGAACGCTGTGTCGCGGACCGCATTCTGCTCGAATGCAGATTAGCTGAAAGGAGCCGATTTCCATACGCAAGCCGCTGATAAAATCTCCATGGCAATTGAGTGGCAAGTGGCGCACGACACACGCTCGCTTTTTCACGAGCACTGCCTGCCCACCGGCTTTTCCCTCTTTCTCGCATTGGATTGTCGCGATCGCCAAAGACTTTATAGTGGCAAGAATGTCACTATCAAGTACCGGCAATAAACTCGGACACAGGCGAGTGCCTCCAAGTTTTCATTTTCATAAATCCAATTCCAGCGAGCTATATTTCTGTCGAGCTGTAATTGCGGATATCTACGAATTCAGTGGACTTTTTCCATTCGAAACGATTTTTCCCCCGCCCTGTTTTTTCTTTTTCGCATAACTGCTCGATAAATCGCCGATACGCCCACACGCTCGATAACAATTATTCAAATCGACTGTACGTCCGGTTTACACGCCGCTGCCAATGTGTACCCGTGTCTGTAGAACGGTGCGGCAACGAACGACTTCATTCCAATTTTTGCCCAATCACTCGTTCGCTACTCGATCCTACACGAGAAGAGCGCTAGTCAGCACTGCTACAGGAGATCGCGCGTTAATTAGCGCCGCGGACATCGCTGACTTTCAGATTGGATCGAGATAACATCCATCGATTCGTATATCAAGCTCGTTACCTCCTGGCTTCCGGTGAATCACAGCTGTTTACTAAACGCGAGCCTTCCTCTCCCACTTTCTCTCTCGTCTTAAAGAGGAAACGCGCCCCAACTAAAATCTAAACAATCAAGGAAGATGTTTCTGGCTCGAGCACGCACCAGTAGTTCTCTTCTTCGATGAAAGTAGTCTTCGAATACAAATTTCAATCAGTCACTTTTATTATTCCCAATAATTAAAAACAATTTTAAATGAGATTAATCAATCTGAGATGACTGCAGGATACTTGAATGCACGCGCGACGATCGTTAAAAGTAGGATGCCAAGAGCAAATGAAGGCACACGTTGATTTTCCGCACGAGACCGCGCGCTCCGAAATTTGACTTGCTAATTTCGCCGAGACAGAAAGCGAGAGGCGCGAGCGGTGGTGGTGGTGTGTGTTGGTTGGTTGAAAAGAGGAGGAGGAGGAAGTCGAAGGAAGAGCAGGGTGCGAATGCTACCCGGTTTTACACGCTCCGGTACTTTGCAAGTCTAATTCACTAGCCTTTACACCACCACGTGTTCCTCCCTCTCGCTCTCCAGCTATTAATTGCTGGCCTCTCCTTACCCTTGACTCGCCCTCTCACCTGGCCGAGCCTATAAATAGGCGGAGCCTCCAAAAGGTAAGGCAGAACTGCCGTGTTTGCCAATCGCACCGGTCAGAACTCAGCAGTTCTGCCAGTGAAACCGCCGACACTCGCTTGCTAGTCAGCGTTTTATATATTTAACAAATTAGTGGACGTAGACACTTTGGTAATTGCAGATTCAAGGCTTTTTATAAATATTCTCTTTAATAACAGGCTTTATTTTAATAGAACCATTTAAATTTATATATTAAACAATTTGTTATTGCAGGAAAAAATCGTCTTAGACCACTTTCAAGATAAATATTAAAAAAAATATCGAATTATGAATTATAAAAGAGAAAGGAGAGATTTTTTGATCGAAGTAGAATAGTCCGGCTATAGTCAGACGTCCCGAGAGTCGATAGAATTAGAGCAATGCTTCGCGGAGGATATCGCACGTGCGTTGCGCTGACGAAATCGACCCAGTTACTGAAAATCGCCAATTCTGCCATCACAAGCACCGCCGAAAAGTAGTTTTAATTCGTGGCAATGATGATGGACGTTGCCGCTATTGCTCTGAAATATTACCGCTAGCCCCGCTGCTCTCTTCCTAGGAGAGAACTGCTCAACTATCTTTAAATATGCTCGACGACACTCGTGACTTCGTATTTTTGTCCCATTGTCGAGCAATCCTCATCGCATCATCAATCTTCATCGGTGCTTTCGCAATTTTCGAGAGCAGATCATTATCAGCAGTTGGTCTTTATGATTCGCTTGATTGCGTAATTCCTTCGCTCGAGTAAAAATAATTCAGTGCACGTTGCTTTTCTAATAGTTTTCCTTCACTGTAATTGTTCAAGTTTTTTTGCTGTAATCACACCTGCGAATTTTATTAAATTTCATCCGTTCTTAATAGTGATCTTTATTGGATCCTGGCAGATATCTCATGAACAGGATATCTGATTTTTTGGATAGATAATAAAATACGATGGTAGGGTGAGACTGGGCTTTTCTAGACAATGCAGAGGAAGAGAGAGAGAAGCGGCCCACGCCAGTGCCGTTACGTGCGTGAGAAGTGTAATGGAGGACGTTTACGAGGGCTTCAAAGGTGGCGCAAATAAGTAGGCTAATACGAGCTGCCATTTAGTCAGTTAAAGGTCTCCGTGCTGAGAGTCACGTCCCAGAGGTGGTCACCGGCTTACGCGATAAATACATCATTTTATAGTCAGACGACCAGTTAACTTGCCAAGCTATCTCGTCGAGACGTTTCAGACTTAAACATGAAAAGCCGATTGAAAGTGATTTCTCTTGGCTCGGCGCGGCGCGGCGCGAAGAAGTTTCAGTTAAAAGTCAGGCGTTAAGTTGGCAAATTGGAGTCTGACGGTGATTGACGGCAGATAAAGAAAAAGGACCAATCGAATTTTCCCCGCCTCTGGTACTTGTAAAGAGACGATTCCACGCGTCTCTGACACCATTCCTCGGCTTCTTCGAAGCTGGGAGAGAGATGAGCACGTGGTCCATCGGCCGGTGGAATGCGTTGAAGAACAAAGGGTGCAGCTGCCGCCAGACGGCTTCGGCTCGATTGACAGGCATTCGAAAGTATCACCGGCCCTCCCGGAGAGAGAGGTTTTATCTCTCGGTGTACATATAATTGCCTCTCTCACTTTCTCCCCTTGGGGAACGAGCGCCTTCCAATCTCTTCCCCATCGAGAATGGTACAAGGCGTACGGCTGCGTGCCACGGATATTTCATCTCCGCTGATCGAAAGATCATTCGATCTACTTTGAATTTAAATAAATCCACATTCTAATTTTATTCCTCTTTGAATTAACATATGCCTCGGAGCAGCTGAGACAGTTATATTTTTGATTGACAATCTGACAATCTTGTCTAGAACAGCTGGTCGTTAACAGGTTCTTACGGAATGTAGTTGAGAGCGATGAAGTTGGGTTCACATGCACAGAGAGTCGGTCGCACGATCATCGAGGAGTGCTCGAGGCTTTTGCCGCTATCTGGGAATTCCTAGCTCATTAAGTGTCGCGATAAGTGGCGTAACAATGATTCCGCGAGCTCATTTACGGGCGCATAGGAATGGCGCGAGTGCAAGCTCGCATAAATTACCGCGACGGAGACAAAAGGATCGGACATCGCGGAACAGAGCCAGCGGAAACGCTCGTCTGGGGCATTAAAGTACGCTTTGTTCTCGGCGCGCTAATGAGCCGAGCGATACAAAGCGTAACATTGGCGAACATCGGGATAACCTTGGACGGTGTTGTTACGCAACTCACCTCTCTTTCTCCCTCTGCGCGGTTCGTTGGTTGCGTGCGTGCACGTCCGCTTTCGCGTACGCGGGAATACCAAGCTGCGCCGTCGTTCACGCCGAGCGCAGCACACCCCGCCCCGCCCCGCTCCACCTCCCACAATCAATCCAACCCGCTATTTTTGGACCGATATTCAAATTAACCGTTAGCAAGAATAATACGCCCGCCATTTATAAACGCCGACGATTATTTATCCGGCTGAGTCGCCGGCGCACTTCCTTCGCACTTCCTGTCGGACTTTCCAGAAGAGCGCGTCGCACCAGTCTTAATTATTATATATGGGTCTATACTAACATTTTTTAAGTTTGCCGAATTCTTCATAAATTGATTGTTTAAGTATCAAAACGGATAGAAAACATAAAACCAGTAGCAGAAATGCCGGAATTATTCCGAAAACACTTGGAAACAGTCTCCAGAATAATTAATTTCGCTTAATTCTGACAGGTTTTCCCATGTTTTTCATACTTCCCGACTTTTTCCGGGGCTGAAACTTGGTGGGGAATGTTTTTTTGCATCGAGGAAGAAGTAGTAAAAATTCCAGAGCCCTAGCTCAAAATTCATTTTTTCGCAAATTTTTTAAGGCATACCCCTTCAAAAATTTTCGATTTTTCGAAGGTTCTGGGACTGGAACGAAAGCTTGATTTTTCGATTCCTCGTGTCTCAAAACGGAGAAAAAACATAAATGTTGTGGGGGAAATGCCGGAATTCTACCTGAAACACATGGAAAACCGATCTTGAATATTTGATTTCAACGGTTTTCCTCATGTTTTTTTATCTTCTCGACCTTTCCCGGGGCTGAAACTTGGTGGGGAATGTTTTTTTGCATCGAGGAAAAGGTAGAAAAAATTCCAGGCCCCTAGCTCAAAATTCATTTTTTCGCAAATTTTTTAAGGCATACCCCTTCAAAAATTTTCGATTTTTCGAAGGTTCTGGGACTGGGACGAACGCTTGATTTTTCGATTGCTCGTGTCTCAAAACGGAAAAAAAACATAAATGTTGTGGGGGAAATGCCGGAATTCTACCTAAAACACGTGGAAAACCGATCTGGAATATTTCATTTCAACGGTTTTCCCTATGTTTTTTTATCTTCCCGACCTTTCCCGGGGCTGAAACTTGGTGGAAAGTGTTTTTTTATATCGAGGAAGAAGTAGAAAAAATTCCAGGCCCCTAGCTCAAAATTCATTTTTTCGCAAATTTTTTAAGGCATACCCCTTCAAAAATTTTCGATTTTTCGAAGGTTCTGGGACTGGGACGAACGCTTGATTTTTCGATTGCTCGTGTCTCAAAACGGAAAAAAAACATAAATGTTGTGGGGGAAATGCCGGAATTCTACCTAAAACACGTGGAAAACCGATCTGGAATATTTCATTTCAACGGTTTTCCCTATGTTTTTTTATCTTCCCGACCTTTCCCGGGGCTGAAACTTGGTAGAAAGTGTTTTTTTACATCGAGGAAGAAGTAGAAAAAATTCCAGGCCCCTAGCTCAAAATTCATTTTTTCGCAAATTTTTTAAGGCATACCCCTTCAAAAATTTTCGATTTTTCGAAGGTTCTGGGACCGGGACGAACGCTTGATTTTTCGATTGCTCGTGTCTCAAAACGGAAAAAAAACATAAATGTTGTGGGGGAAATGCCGGAATTCTACCTAAAACACATGGAAAACCGATCTTGAATATTTCATTTCAACGGTTTTCCCCATGTTTTTCATACTTCCCGACCTTTTCCGGGGCTGAAACTTGGTGGGGAATGTTTTTTTGCATCGAAGAAGAAGTGGTAAAAATTCCAGAGCCCTAGCTCAAAATTCATTTTTTCACATATTGTTGAAGGGCCGAAATTGCATCAGAAAATTAATTTTTCCTCTCTTATTTTATTAACACAATCACTTGAAAGTATAAGAAATTATCCGAGCTTAAATATAAGGTCATATGATTCATAGAATAACAACTAGTAATAACATAAGAAAGTATACAACATAGGTTCTTCAGTTGAATGACTGTAAATCTGTGTTATCCCTGCGGGCTAATGGCATATAATGCCTCCTACGAAGAAAGTGAGTGTTATTAATGTGCCTTAACGAGGGCAGGCTCGGTAACGAAAAAGGAAATGCCAGTCTGCGTAATTTCCTTGCTCCCCCTAATTAGATGGTAGGTTTCTGGAAAGTCATGATTAACGCGAACATTGTATCCGTATCGAATATACATACATAGAAGATAATCTTTCCTACAAAGACTTTCCTCTCCGTGTGTACCTGTAGACTTTCTTTTTCTGGAGGCAGTCGCTCGAGAGATGCAAGGTCGCACACGAGCGACAAAGCATCATTGCAGTGGAGAAGTGCAAGCTGGACCACTCCTTGCGGTTTACCGTTGCTGATCCGCCACCTACAATGCTCAGCATCTGCCGTGGCCAAGGTCGTAAATAAGGATTTCGCAAGCAAAGAAACCTTACTGCATTCGGTCCGCCTCGAGAACACTCCATTCCTATTGGAATCATTAATCAGTACAATTGTTTCGAACTCTTCTCTTTTCTCTTGAAAGCCAACTGATCCATGAACTTTATAATATCATCCGAGAAGAAAATCGAGCATAGTCAGAGCGACTCTGTCATCCGGACAAACAAATTACGTTTATTTCCCTAGCAATTGGAACTCGTTCCGGGAAGATGGAATTGGTAGCTGGCCTCAATTCGAGTCATGGACTATTTTCTCACAATTTCTCGTTGAATCGTTTACTGGTTGCGCAATCCTCTTGAAAAAGTAGTTTGCATTCCTATTAGGAATCTGGTATTATCCTTTTTTCCTTGGATGGAGTTGCCTTTCGGTGCTTCCACGTATAAATTCTGGGATTCTGGGATAGCTATAGTTGTGGCAATCTGGCTCTTGCTCCGATGCAATCGGAGATTTCGCCTCTTCCTTCTCAGGCGGACATTGCGCTTCATTTCCTAGAGTCGTTACGGTGTTAGAGCCGTCGGCTCGTTTCCCTTTGTCTTTCTCGACGGAGAGAGGATGTGCCAGACTCCCTAAATCACTCAGGCTCACTTGAGATTAGAGCCGCTTCTCTTTAAACTGAGAGAGCGCGTGGGCGCGTCGCATTCCAATGCTGTTTTCAAGATTCCTTCATTATTAATTGCACTTCTCGCTCGAGAAGGACTCGAGTCGAATCGAAGGATTCTGAGATTACACGCTCGAATACGACAAGCATGGATCGTCAATGGTTTCGATGACTTACAAGTGATTATCGATGTGTTTGACAGGCGGTAATAGTCGTCATAAGTCATCGAGCCATAAGATTGCTCAAGCATACAATTAGCAGGAGAGTCAGAGGGATTCTTGGACGATTAATTGAATTCAAGGGACACTTTCGATACGAAGAACTTGTTGCAAGAAATTTTCTGTTTACCTTTGACATTTCTAGAATTCTTACAATACCTTTTAGTCTGATTTCTCAGCTCCTATCGAATCCTCTTCGACACGTGTACGTTGATTCTATCAATTTAAATGAAATTCCAACAAAAAATCGCCTAACAGATAAAAGTGACGTTAACGTCGATGCGAGATTCATGGCCGATTGGCATTATAGCGACAGTTACTAGTAGCGAAATCCCATGTAAACTTGACAGCTGCTTTTACAAGCGCGATCTTACGAAAGATCCACGTCTCTTCGTCGACGATTCCCGGATTAATATTAATCATAACGCGCGCGCACTGGGCAAACTGTACGAGCTGGGCGCGTATTGTCATTGAAACGCTAATAAATTACCTACAACGATATCTCCGAGGTTCCTTCCATCATTCATCGAGGCCGAGTTCAAAAGGCGGGGGAAGTTGGCTGTCCACTCCCATGGGAACTCCTTTTCCAAGTCGCCTTGGCCCAAATTTCATTTCACACTAGTCGATCATAATTCCTAAAGCATTTTTCTCTCCCTCTCCCTCTTTCTCGTGGAATGCACAATCGCACAATGATTTATGAAAACAAGGGTAGAACCATAAAGTGACCGCGGCGTCATTCCCATCAGACACGCCACAACTCATCTGTCGGCGGTTCTCCGCGCCTCGACTAATTACACGCTCGTAATAGAAACATCGTCCGACTATTTTTACTTGTCTCGACTCGACGCCAATTAAACCTGTCTATTTAAAGATAATGATAGGAAGCGCCAGTCCCCGTCGAGCATTGTGTCAGGGTCATAAGGGAGTAGGTTGCCCCGACCTTACTCACACACAAAGACAGAGAGAGAAAGAGTTACTCTTCGATCTAAAGATCGTTCCTTTGAACAATTGCGCATGCTAACACTGAAACTGTGGGTGTTGGTATGCGATCTGATGAGAATTGATGTTTCCGACCATTAAGTTTAAACGCCCTTCCGCCATCGAGATGCCGGAAATCACCTTTCTCCCTCGCTAGGCCGCCGCGCCGTCTGACTACCAACAGGATTATTCTACTTACGAATTTCTTTTAGTAAAACATAATCAATTATAGCTGATTAAAACTGATTATTCGTAAACAGTATATCAAAGGCTTAGTATAGTTGAATGAGAGAATATTAAGCGAGCAAAGTTTGGATGATAAGTCGTTTTGGTCGGCGATCAAAGGAAGATTTAAGAAGACAGGGCGAACCCTGCGATCGCTCATACGCGCTTTATCGAATATGTATGAGGGCGATGTAGCGTCAGGCTGACAAACGGCCGAATTTCATGGCGCATACCACTCCGCCTGGTATTACCAGCGTGACAAAAAGATCACGCGGAGCATTCCTCGCGCTCGTAACATATCGTTTAGTGGCCAAATATACGACTTAATGTGCGCCGCTCTCTCACTCGGCAATTCTCCTTTGCCTTTTCCTTGGGTTTGTTTCACCAGGGAAAATCATTTCTTTCCCTTTGGAAGCTTTCCGTTTAAAGGACAAGTCGGAGAGTTGGATGCCGCTTGAATCGCTCGAAGGACGTCGCTTATTCTAGTTAGTATTCGAGCGAGCTGTGCATTTCCGCTCGTTCGTACCCAACCGCTTCCTAAAAAGGCTGGCAAATGGAAGCCGTCATTACAACTGCTCTTTCACCAAAATTTCTTTTAGAATAATTCCCTTTAGTTCGAAATAAAAATCGGGCGTTTCTTGAGATCTATCATTCCACTTCCACTGACGTTAGAAAGTGGGCGAAGTCGCAGCACGCATACAGAATTTCATACATAGAAATTCGAGGATACAAAGTGCGCGTGGAATAAATTGCTTGGCAAAGGCAGTCTGTATCGAATATTTCAAATTAGTCGACCACCCATAAGAATCCTGTCGATCTACCTTGCTTTTAAAAAAACGTATCTCTAAAAAGGAAGGAATCCTGTTTTATGTAGAGAATGTCTTTCATTTGGAATGTGTCGCTGGGAATCCTGGCCATTAATAACAGGGAAAAATCCTGTTGAGAGTGAAGCGCGAAGAGCAGAAGCTCGCGAACGTCATCTTCGATTTGGAATGTCGCTCGGAATTCGCTGGTGTGACAGATCGCGGTGGGACTAACGAGCGTGTTTGCTGCCAGTGGGTACGCTTGGTACCAACGAGGCGTGTCCTGGAACGTTAGTGTCCGCTCTTCGCGAGGAATCATTTTTCATGAGTTCGCCGCGAGGCCAGCAAGCACCAGCAAGCACCAGCAACAGCGGCAGCATAGTTCATCATTTCTCGGCGATGATGGCAGGAGCAAAAGCGTGGGTACCACCTCCGGCTGCTACCACCTGATTCGTATTCATCATGCTTTTGTGTCCCGAGGCGAGCGGAACCCCCACGATGAATACGTCGTATCCGGAGTAACATTGTAATCCTTCCTCTTTTCCCCCTTTAAACATATCGAAAAGGCAGCGCTAGCCACGTGGGTTGTAAAACGAGCAGAAACCTCTGGAGGTGGACTTCGATTCATTGCGCGCAATAAATGCCGGAAGGATAAATCAGCTCTAACATACCATTCTCTCATCTATTTTTCTCTGCAACATTTAATCATTTATAAGTCATCGTTCAAAATGAATAAGAAGCCAAGTGGAAATACATATAGAAAATTTGGGCCAGTGGGTTAAAAGAAAATCGCTGTTTCGCTAAGCGCATTCCAGAGGAAGCGCGCCTCGAGAGTTCTCCGTCAGCGGCGACGTTTGAAGTAATGCGCAAGCGACTTATTAATAATTACTGAGGCCTCGCGAAGGAGAGTACGGCGAAGTGGCTCGAGCGTCTGTCGCTCGATTAAAAAGGGCCGATCTGCATATTCCTTGCGCGCTTATCGCTGCCCCTTTGTAATGAGCCAGTGGCGACGCGCAGTCGCCGAGCGTAGGCTTCGTGAGATCCAGCGGTGAATCAGGTTAATCGCGTCACGATCGCTTCTGCGGCCTCAGATCGACCAGAAACCACCAGCTATCGATCATAAGAACACGCTTTTCATTGCCACGGAAACTCGCCGTTACAAATTCCGAAAGTAAAATTAATCCAAGTCTTTCATTTAATTACGAAAATATCCAATGACTTTCTTTTAGAATAAAATAACTAATAAACAGGTGTGTCTATTAGAATAGCTAGTAAATAAATGTGTCCATAAATAATTCTCAAGTAGCTTAGAATTAATGGACACTGAAATTATCCGAGATTATTAATAATCAGGGATTAATAATTCCAGCGAGACAAAGTGTCTTTGTTTTTCTTATATCGAAGATTAAATATCGGAGCATGCTCTTATTGGCTTCTCCTCGGCTTTCGCTCAGATAAATCCCCGATCATCATCCACTCTCGGTCCTTCTTGCGAAGAGTGCGAGTGTGCGTGTCTGGTACGTGCGCTCGCCGCTGAATGGGAGATTGAAAGTCCGCGCCGCGCGAGAGTCGTCCGAATGAGTCACGCGGCGGCTCCCTGATTATCGTGCGATGCACGCCTGACACGATTTGTCGCACGCACTCTCCGCCACTCGGCGGAGGAAAGTCCCGCGATCGCTACGAGGAATCCCCCCGGCGAGAGTCCTCTTCCCAACAGGCTCAACCGCTCCTTTCAACTTTCAATCGAGCTCAATCTCCAATCATTCTCTTGTTCTCACTGTTTTGTATCGGCGATCCATTGGAATTAAATTTTTAATTATTTGTCAGGGTTGTAAAATATATTACGAATTTGGAATTACATAAAATCCTCTTGAAATTAAATTGGAAATCTTGTTTGTTATTGTATTCGCATTAATTCTTTTTAGTGTGCGATATATTTTGAATTTGGAATGAAATAACAATCCCTCCTCGTCATTTTATTTATATCATAAATTCGTACAATGTGAAAAAATTAAAAGGATGATTTTTTGATAATGAATGACGTAGCTTGCGATAATTATTGGATGAATGGGATCTAAGATAGATTGAAGGGTAGTTGAAACCTGCTGAAATCGAGGCTAAACAGTCTGCAGGCAGGTGTGAGAGGAGCGGCCGCTTTTGTCGTTCCCAGAAGCGAGATCGTTCCACTTTCGAGGCTGTTTCGCTGCCAGGGCGCTCTCGTAGGATACCACGAAGCCCCTGGCTTTAGTACTCGATGCTCATAACGGTGTTAAAAGCGCGTCCCCGTTGCCGCAGCTGCGAGGCGTCTCGACGTCGCCGAGGAATTGGGCGCACGTCAAAGAGACGCGGCGCACTGCGCGCCCGAGGACAGGTGAACGAGCAATTAACTGCTCCCTCCTGAATTAATCAATTTCCATAACCAATGACTAACTGACACAGCGGAAAAGTGAGCAATAAAAATTAATCTCGAATTTTCCAACGATTTTTCCACGAATCCCAAGTGAATTCTTCAAGATTCTCGAAAGAAAGCGCTTCTGTTTGATGATAGAAATTGGAGCATCGGTTAAAGAACGTTGTAGATTTGTTGGAGTGCCGGCTGATGAGTTCGAGGGTCACGGGAGCAGTTGAAAATTCGTGGTAGATGCCGCGGCGGCCGAGACTGTCATGGAAAATGCTAACATAGAAACGTCATCGAGGGTAACGATGCTTGCGAAGCTAATCGGGCTGGCAGCTCGCTCGTTTATGGCTGTTCACAGGCTCACGGGTGAAATTACCGCTCCGGCGGCCTCTACGTAGGAAAATTCAATGGCTCAATTGAGGCCAGCGGGTTTATGCTCTTTTTGTAAATAAGATAATTATCCTGTCGCGCCGTTCTCCCTCTCGCCCCTCTCTCACTCTCATCCTACCGACGATCGAGGGCTCCTCGCAGATTCCAAGGCAGTCCGTCCGTGTGACCGGAAATCGAGTGATGATTTCATGTAATCGACAACAGGCGCATCCTGCTTAGCCTCGCAACGTTTAATAAAGTGTCTCACGGAAAGCTGATGATCCAGCCAGGTGCTCACTGATTTCGTACTCACGCGCGTCACTCACTCACCTGCTCACCTGCTGACTAAGCTCCCATGGAATTCGCTTACCCCTCGACACTGATTTCCGGGTCGAGCGAGGTCATTTAACTCGGTTACCAAATCGCCAGACACGCGCCCAGACTTTTACAGATCGAAGCAGATCTTGGATGAAAAAAAAAAGGTTGATGGAAAAA
Source organism: Ectemnius continuus (assembly GCA_910591665.1). Taxonomy (NCBI): domain Eukaryota; kingdom Metazoa; phylum Arthropoda; class Insecta; order Hymenoptera; family Crabronidae; genus Ectemnius; species Ectemnius continuus. The sequence goes on along the minus strand of OU342862.1, from coordinate 13,161,293 downwards.
TCGTTTGGGGATTTGTGAAAAAAGAGCGACAAAGTGATAGAATGGGGCGTTGCTGGTCGTAAAATGAGCGTAAAGCCTGGAAAAGAAAGACAATGGGCCGACAGGCATGTATCCTTGTTCACGCTGGCTATTTTTATCCATGTATTATCCTCCTCAGGATGAGATTGCGTAACTGTCGCCACATTTTTCATTCCCGTTGACAGTCATAGCCGCTTGGCTCTCGCGCGCTCTCCGATCGCAGATTCCATTTCTCGAAAGTCAGCCGGCGATTGTTGAGTCGTCTTCATAAATCTTGAGATCCAGGAATTCATTTTCATTCGAGCCTCGCCCTTACTACCCTGTCACCCAATTATTTACTACCTTCCGCCTCCGTTTTATTATCGTAATAATAGAAGGGGAAAAAAGTTACGAGGGAATTCAGAGCAAAGGAGAAATCATTGTCCTATCAATATTCCCACGATTCTAAAGGAAAAGTGGGAGGAGAGTGTGCGTGTGCAGTTGGAGACTACGGAGGATTGAATGAGTTGAGAAGCGCGCGTTGCTGTTGGGCCAATGAAAGGGTCAATTTGCGAGGAGCGCAACGAAACGCGAGACTGGCGGGCGCGACAAAGTCGGCCGACGATCTTCGTGGTACTAATTATTTCGGCTAGACTGGCGAATTAGGGACGTAAGTCGCTCTATGTAAAGAGAGTGCGCGACTGTCGCTTCATTGCTTTATCGCTCGGCCTCGATCTTTCCGCTTGCCGGACCATCTTCTTCCTCTCCAAATGAAGCGTCTTCTTGCTCTTTCACTCTCCATCGTCGAACAAGTGCACCAACATTTGCATCCCTCGCTCCCGATGAAACCCACTGACGAAACACTGGCGCCGTACCAGTGACTAATAAAGGTGTCACTTAATTTTTAACACTGCGTCACTCTAACCACGCTGACTTCATAGGAAGAAAGGGGAAGCCAACCGAGAAAGATCTCCATCCAGAAATATCTCCGCGACAACGCGTCGCCTGTTCCGAACTCGAGGAGAGGAAATTGAAGGAATAGAAAATGAAAAGAAAATCTGAGATTAAATCTAGTTAAAATGGACGAAGTTCAAGTGTAATTGAAAGTATTCTCATCTCAGTTCAAGTGAAAGTGTCAGTGAAAACGGGTTAAGTTTAAAGAAGAATCCTGGCGAAGCCTGTGAAAAAGGAGGCTACTGCTCTCCAAGCAGAAGTCAACACTGAGGAGGACTGGAAACAATTCCTCAGTCGACCAGGACTCATCTTGGCAGATATCTATTCCGAATGGAGTGGTCCATGCCTTGCGATGCTGAGCACCCTGCGACAGGTGAAGATGGACATAGGCGGCGATTCCATCAACTACGCCATCGTCAAAAACGATGAGATCGCCGATCTTGAAAGATTCAGAGGCAGCAGCGAACCCGTCTGGATGTTCCTTCAGGATGGCAAAATGGTGAACATCGTTTTCGGCGCGCATTGTCCGCGTCTCAGGAAGATCCTCATCGATGAGATCAAACGAGTTCAAAACGAAGAGGATCCAAAGTGGATTCTGTCCGTGGACACGCGCAGCCCGGAAGAGGAAGCGCGATGGCAGAAAGAGGAAACTGTCAGGTACAACATTCCAGCAAGGATCTACGACCTACTGAAAAATATTCAGAAGCCAATCACTCCTTTATTATCTTTTGAATCATAAATAAATTATAAGGAGAGCGAACGAAGAGACTCTGCGTTTAAAAGAGGAAGCAGAGAAGCGTGAGAAATACGAGGCGTTCTTGGAGCACATGATGATCGAGTTGTGCGAGGAAACCACTCTGATCCTTTATCCTTGGGTCTTCAAGGACGAAAATGGCCGGCCCAGGGACAAGCATCAGAGTCCACCGTACACTGAACTCGTCCAGGACCTCCTACGCCAACATTTCGACGTGCAGGAAGAACATCGACTTCGACTAACCGAAGAAATCATCGAGAAATTGTTAGTCGAGAGTAGTACTAACATGACCAAAGAATTAGTCGCAGGTATAATCACATCTTAGTAATTCAGGAATTGAATTATATCGAATAAAAAAAACAGGAGTTGATCCTTTAAGGGTTGACAAATGGGAAGTGCATGACATTGAGATTAAAGGGTAGACGACCGCACTCCGATTGGCCAGTGCCATATCCTTATCAAAACGCCGATCCCTCGAAGAAACGCCTATCGAGAGCGATTAACGATATCGAGAATTATCTCACTTATCTCCTGTCGACGAAAGCACCCTTCTCTGTTGACACGCCGGGGGTAAAAGTCGACACCACTCCGCCTTACAAAGACAGACACTTCTTCGCCCATGAACCTGATCCTGAAATCGAGGGTGACTTCGCCCGAGTCGAACCTGCACTTTGGACGCCCACTCAAGTACGACAAAGTCAAAGGATCCACGAAATTATTTTTATTTGGATATTTAAATCCAGGCTAGAAACAAAGTCCATGCGATGAAGACTCTCTTCTCGACTTATCTTGATTTGGTGCACCCTTACGAGGAACCTGTCCCACCCCCACCTTATTGCGCATTCAAGTTCAAGATCGTCAGACTTCCGGAATTGATGGAAGTCTGCGCACTTTATCCGGAAGCGTTGGAATACATCGGTGTGTTCGAATCGGACAAACCACCGTATACTTGTCGATTAGCTTCCAGTCTTAGCGACGTTGACAGAAAGGTGGGAAATAATTGATAAATTTATGAGGAATATTTGATGAAATATTTCTTCGTAGATTAAATATAGAACTGGTCACGAAGTGATAGTGTTGATCATTCGAAGAGTAAGCGAGGAGGCTTTTCTATCATTCGCCAGTATCGAACCTGATTTCGTGACGGAGGATGATGCGGAAGCGGAAGGGATGATCGAGAAATATTTCCCTCAAGGTGCAGTGGACAAAGTAATGAGGGATTCGTTGGTCGATGATTATGATGCGCAAGAGGAAGATCTGGGTTGGCAAGAGGAAGAAGAGGAAATCGAAGAGGATGAAATAAATCCTGATCAAATCGAAGCTATTTTTTAAAAGTGTCATTAAAAAAAATGTCCTTAAAATCAGGTTACACTTGTTCGGCTTTCACAGCACGAATTTCCCCGCTCGATTTCAAGGTCCGCCCGCCTCCGCGCTCCGCGGCTGTTGTAGTTCCGTCGAGTTTTCTGCTCCCCTGCACATTTGCATTCCACGCGCGCTCTCTTGGCAAGCGCGTCTTTCATGCCTGAATATTCGCTGTCGTTCGCAGCGGGTTTGCGTAAGTTTGGCAGCACTCCAGCCGGCGGCGCACAACAGGTTCGAGAGCTTGCGCTCTCCAAGCACCTGACTCTGTCCGAGACATTCACTCGAGCACCACCGACAGATTCGATCATTTTCCAATGTCGAGTAATAATAAAACAATAAAGAAATCGTCTAGTAATAAAACTAGACAAGTGCTAGGATCATTTAAATATTTTTTCATCGTTCTTATAACACACAAACAGCACCAAAAAATTGGATCATCTTCGAATGTCGAATAATAATAAAATAGACAAGTGTTAGGATCATTTTATTTTTTTCTATACATTTGGGAGAACTTTAGGCATTTTTCCATCGTTCTTGAAGCAGTCGACCACGCCAAGCTTTCGGCAAAGTTGACACGGGCGCACCTTGGCAACGCTATCGAGCGACTTCCTCTTTTATCTGGGCGAGAACGTGCTGTGTACTCCTTATCACGACATTACTCCTTCCTATCGAGCGTCCATACGGTAATTCGGCAACAGGGAAAAAAAGGCAGAACACTCTTGCGAGTCCCCGCACCCCGCCGAGGGGGAAACATCACTCTGCCATTAAAGAGGCTTGCCGCGATTATCTCTTTGTACTTGGTTTCTCCGTCGAATAATTGTCCCTTTGTCTCGCGAGCAGAAAAACGGGGAATTATTCTTCCGAGTGGCATCGATTCTCCGAGTAATTAAAGTCGCCGGGTTTAATTAAATGGAGGCCGCTCGATTTGTCTTCGAAGGGAAGCGTGGGTCGCCAAAGTCGGTCAACTAAGAGGAGACCTCCTGCTTCTTTTTTTTTTTCTTCTCTCGCGCTCGCGGCAGAGATCGCACGGTAGCGCCGGAGGCGGTCAATTGCTTAAACGCCGGTAATTATTGCACAAGCGTTACATAAGTAAACAGTTGTATCGAGCAGCTTGCCGCTCGAAAGGCAGTAGCGGCTTCGGCGCGCGGCACTCCGCGGAAGGAAGGGAAAAAAAAAAAGAACGAGGCGCGCAAATTACAGCTGCACGGCGAGCAATTCACATCCATCACGCGCATTACATGCCATTAATGATCGGCTTCTCCTTCCATGTCCACCTCCTTGGCTATCTTTCTCTCCTCACCATGATTTCCGTTCGAGCCAAGGATCCCTTTTTTTCGTCTTCCCCTCGAGGAAACTCTAATTCTCCCACCGCCAGTCGTAGATTTCGTGGGACGTCGCTATCCACTTCCGGCAGGAAGCACTGCGAACTTGAGCGCGAGGTCGCCGCCGAAAGAAAGGACTTTCAAGGATTCCATGCAAAGATAATCGGACGTTCTCTTTAATTAAGGGAAATCAGTGAACTTCCTTTCGGATAATTATCGAATCCTTTCATACGATTGAAGCAATAAATTCTTATTAATTTCATAAATTATTAAACTTCCTCTGGTTAATTTAATATTTCTCGAATCCTTTGAAGGGGGTTGGAGGGAAAAACTCGATTAATTAAAGCAGGGGTTGTTCGAGGGTGACATTTATTCGAGAGGGTGATCGAAATACGAGGCACGAAGGGCGTCTGTTTAGGGACTTGCTCGGAGTCTTACAGTTCAGTTACCGCAGAAAGACTCTCTCCTAACATAGACCGGTGGTGGTGCGATAAAGAGAGAGTAAGAGAGGAGAGGAGGCGAGAAAGGCGGGAGGAGGGGAAGATAAATTTACACGCGACTCGACGGCGTCGTCCGATGCGTATTCGCGCACCCTCGTTTCTTTTCCTTTCGACGATATGCCCGGCTTCCTCCCCGACGTCCCTCCGACGCCCCGCTCCGACGCTCACTTTTGGAGTAGTCGCAAATAGGCGCCCCGGACTCCATCATCGCGCCCCGCCACGGATTAATGGCGTCGCGACGCCACCGAACATGATTCGCCGGCGACGACTGGCGCAACCCTGATTTACAATGTCAAAGTTCGAGATGGGCGGACGACACAGGGATTCCTCGCAGTCATCCCCTTTTACACTTCACTCCCCATCGGCTATTAGTCAGAGGAGCAACGAGCAGCTCCAATTCAAATGACTATTTATTGCTGGCGGGCTTGAAATCTCCAAGAGATCGAATTAAATGCTAGTTGGTTCTCTGATTCATCGATCCATATTCAGATTTTTTCTGTTTGAACGCAGTGAAATCTGTTTTATTTCGAGGGATTTTTATTGAATTCGAAGTGGAAGTATTTAATGTGATTGATATATTTTTTTGAATTTGATTGGATGGATTTGGTAAATGATGTGGAAGTGTGAAGAGATTGGAGGAGTATTGATTGAAATATGTGTTGGTTGGAATGGGTCACCAGAGCTCGGTCAAACCACTGTGCCACTTATGGTCTTCCCTCACAGTCCTTGACACCCTTTCGTATCCTCCGTGTTGGTACTACGAAACAGCTGATCCTTCGACTTACGTAGAATCCGGGAATTTCCATGTGGCGCCTGCGCCCTTTCCGTGACGTCTGCCCACTTCGAAGAAAATCAACCGACTGAGAATACTATTTGTTTCCGCTGGCTGGCACACTAAAAACTCTGAAACTCACTCATCCTGTTTCAGTGTTGCGCGATGATGGTGTTACGATTTCCCATGAATCAGAAAGCGATCGATTCAATGTAATCTTTGAGACCTCGAATTTTCGCGTTAAGTACACTTGTTTCCATGATCGCCAACGAAATTACAGAGCACAGCATCCGATCAGTATCTGCGATCGCTCTTGGCAAGGTGATATCGAACTCCGCAGCGCTGATTTTCCACTCGAGGATCGCGGCAGCCCTCCCCGTTTGTTTAACAAGTGGGATACCAGTCAATAAGCAGGTCCGTGTTTGCATTTGCAATTGCAGGTTTCAGGCAAGCGAAATAAACGAGATTGCGAGTCTACTTTATAGCTCCGGGGAGGACGGTCACGCCTATCTCGCTACTCATAATCGTCGCCAGTCTCATTAATTCCTCATTGACTACCAAATAAAACAAAACAAGACTCCCACACGAGAGCATGAAAAATCCTATGAAAAATCCGCCGAAACTTTCCGTGAAAAAAGAAAAGCTAGAGAAATCTTTTCGGAAAAGCGATAAAAGCTCTCTTCCGCGAAGTGGACTTCTGAAAAGTCTTATAGTTGATCTTTCGACACGTGCGACGTCTCATTAGGCGTCTCTGATCGACGAGTGATCAAGTGGAAGGAGTGCGAGGGTATAATTAAATTTGCATAGGTATATCGAGGATGGGCTTGGAGGAGTCCGAGCGAGTAAATGTCGGTGATCATTCGTTCGTGCGAGATTCTCGTTGGCCTACTCGGAGCGGCGCAATCCGCCTGTCGGCTCTTCTCCAATGATCGTCGATGATTCCCTTCTCGCAACTAGAGTCAGCCCTCGGAAGAGGCGAAGGTCAGATCGCCGGGAGGAGGCTGTGTGCTCGGCTCTTCTCGCATCTGGAATCGTCCCAGTGATTTTCATATGTGCCGCCTCGAACACGGCGTTCTTCAGGAGGCGTGCTCATTGGTCGGCGCGCACAAAGGTAGGGAAGGTATAAATAGGAGTGGAGTGCCGCGCGGCCACCAGTCTCCGCAAGTACCTCGGCGTGGTGGTTGCGCGCCTTTCGTCCTCCTTCCTTTCCAGTCGTCAGCGAGCTTTCGTGCCGAGCAGTTGTTCCCTCTGCCAACTCGGACCGACGCTCTGTGTGATATCGGCAATAGTGTATCGTCGAGATATAATAATCACCGTATTCTAGTTGGAAGATTGCATTTTTACTAAACTCGAATTATGAGAGAAGAGTGTTGCAATCGCTTGGAGAGATAATGTGAGCCTCGAAGAGAAAGAGAAAGAGAGCGGAAGAATCGGCCGCCGTTGCCGCCGCCGCCGCCGCCGCCGCCGGGGTTTCCCTTGCTACCTGAATGCCTCTGTCAATGTTGACGAGGAGAAGCCCGAGGGATTAGTTGCCGAAGCGAGTGCACGATTCAGGATAGATTCCTTGAGAAGGAAGGAGCATCGATTGCAGAGAACCGAAGAGAGCCCTTCGCTCCTGCCATGACAATGGTCGTCAACAAGATCAACATGTCGTCGTACCCCTCGCCACGGCGCACCTTCTTCACCGGCCTTCGCACCAAGGTACTCTTCTTCTTCAATTCCCTCTATCTTTTTCACAGCCTCCTCTTCCTGCCAGGAAAACCTCTTCCGCTCTTCTTCTTCTTCTGCTTCTTCTTCTTCTTCACTCTATCTCGACGTTATAGCTCGAGAGTTATTTGCGATGCCGCGCTTTTGGCAATCGACGATGTATCATTTCGCAAAAGCCGACGGAATACCGCTTGAAATACAATATTTCGGTACTCTGTCTTTCTACAAGCCGGAAATAGAATTATGAGTTTTATTTTATATTAGATTTCTCGATTGAAATATTGATGTTTTATTAAACAAAGTTGCGGTGGAATTATTGGGGAAGGCTGTCGGAGATTGAAACGGCTGAGCCGATACTTGCAGCTGGCAAAGTATCGTCATAAACATTGCAGCTTTTTTTTCAAGTTGGAACATTTCGTATCTTATGGTACAGCGAGTGAGAAGCGTTGGGGAAAAGATAGACGGAGCAACTTAATCCGAGAATCGCCGTAAATGGTGGATGGTTCGAAAGACTTTTACGGTATTTTCCCGATTTAGCGATAAGGTGCGCGCCACGTCTTTCTCTGCGGGATTGCCACTTTGGCGGAGTTAGAGCTCAGAGCCGATTAACGGTTTCTACCGGTGTCTCCTCGATCGTCCTTCGTAGGAAATGCTCGGCCAAGAATGTCCCCGTGTCTCTCTCTATGTCTACGTCTGTCTGTCTATGTCTGCGGCTGTGTGTGTGTGTCTGTCTTTGATCAAATTCACTGCTCTCGCTATTTATAACGGGATTGTACTTGCCGTAGTTGAGCGCACTTGACTGCGCGGTGCACTTTGCACTCGAGATCGACCAGTCTGCTTAGTTTCTACAATTGACACAGTTTACTTCCAACTTCCTTTCCCGCATTTATCGCTAACCATAAATCAACCGATCAATTCGCGGAGAAACGCTGGAAAAATGCAATCTTTTCTAAGATCATTTTGTTTCAACAAGCCAATTAAAAGTGGCTGGTAATTCTATCGTCGATCGATGATGACTTTCTTCTTAATTTAGAACTTGGAAGTTATCTTGTGTGCATAGAGAGTGGCTGTTCTTAATGAACCACTTGGGAATTCCGAGCGGAGTCTTTCCCAAATGACTCGGCCAAGAGTACACACTCTTTTTATGTAACACTCCCTTCGCACTGCGACGATTTCCAAGCGGAGAGTGAGAGAGCGTGTGTGCCGCGTCCTGAGAGCTTTCGTGGTCGAAAATACCTAGACAGTTCTGAGAAAACGGCAGCTCTCCAGAGGATCTCATCCGGCGCGTATGAGAGTGAGTTTCGTGATCGCAGGAAATTTGTTGCGAGTCCGAGAGTAGTCGAGGCGCAACTATCGGCTCTCGCACGACCGTGAACGTGACCGTCTTCTTCTTGGAGAAGAAGCGCAATGAGAAGTTTCGAGGCAAACGTCCGAGAGACGCGCATCAACGCGCAACAGAGAAACAATAAGTGCGTTGGCTCGATATTTTTCAGTTTGTCAAGTTGGCAACTTGCCACGCTTCTCTGGTAATCTTTCCCTTCAACCTCTTCTGTTCGAGCTCGACGCCGACAGCTGCCGGCACTTACATAACGAGCCACCTTGGATTTGTTAAAACCCCCCCGCTTTTTTCCCCCTGGCGGTATAATTAATTAACCAGTGCTTTCCTTTATGGGCTGGGATCATCGTCGAGCACTCTTGAGGGCTTAGCTTGATCTCAAAGACTAAGAGAAATTTATTGCACTCGTCTCTACTCGAATCATCCATCTTTCTGGTCTTAAATTTCAAATATTGTTGAATTACTATAATATATATGAGTCGTTTATTTTTAAAATGAATTAAGTTCACTTATATTGAAATTGTGATATGAAAGAATTTATGTTTTAATAAAATTACATATAAATGGATTTACTTTAAAAATAAACGGCTCGCATCTAATGAAAAACAGTGATTTTTCAAAGTCAAATCCTTGGAATAGAGTTGAAAAGATTTTCGGGACGAAGGTACTTTCGGAGTCATTTGGTTGCAGCATTCCGAGCCTGATGAATTTGGGAGAGTGGGTGATATATTTAGCTTTTCCCCGGAAAAACATTTGTCTCGGCGGCTCTCATTAGCTGCTCTTTCATTTCGAGCATTTTTCATTCAACTCCAACATCCTTCTCGCACACACAAACATGCTTTCTCTCTTTCTCGTGCGCTCGCGCGCGCGCACGCTGCCCATTCATAAGCCAGGACAGTCGCTCGATTTGTCTTGTGGCGAACGGATATACGTGTTATTCCCATCGCTGAAGTTTTAGATACTCTTGTAACCGCGTCGCTTCCGCGTTCTCCTAAGTGGACGCCTCATGAATATTCAATCGTCGAGCGTGCTTGTCTGTGCATGTATGATTAACTCGAAAAAAAACCTCCACTTGCAAGCAAAGACGACCAAATCGTCATTAATGTATTACTAAATTATTCAATGTTAACTAGAATCCATAGAAGTCACTAACACCTAAAATTAATGAATATATTTCGGTTTAAAAAATTGTACATTGTCAAATTATTTCTCATCGCTAAATTATTGCATATAAATTAGACTTTCCATGTCCGATTCATTAGTGGGCATAAAATTAAGAGTCGGGGAAAAAAGGCTTGCAAAAAAGGTGACGGACAGCTTTCTCGACATGAATTGGGAGGTACTCGAGAGAGCGGCGGAGGTCAGTGCGAGTGGAGAAGTGGAAGACCGGGGGTCATTAAAACTGGGCAGGCAGGCACTCATTGAATTGAATGACGGGGTGGCTCGTGCCACTCTCGCGACGATCGCTTTCATTAAACGGACCCTTCGTGCCGCTTATAACGTCATTAATATCAATGTCCGCACGCGAGCCACGTGCTGCCCCTCTCCTTCCAGGCGATCCCATTTTTTCCACTCCGCATTCTCCCTCGGCTGACCAGCCTCAGTAGAATCAGCCCTCGCCAATTCAACCTTTATTCCTCAACAGTCTCTTCTTATCAATAATATTAATCATTGAAAAAACTAGACGTTCCATCTGATAAGAGATAAGCTTTTACGAAGATAAAGGAGAAATAATAACTTGTTTAGAGTTAATCAAGATCTACGGTGGATTTAATATAACTTCGAATCCGATTATCGATTCTAATCCCTGCGCTATGAAAGTGTTGTCCCATTCTAAGGTCAAGGTTGGAATGTACTTTGACCAGTTTCGATTGGTGGTGGCCTTTGCTGGGTAAATCGAAAGTGTGATGGCCGCTGGAAAAAAGGGGGATTGGTAAAAGTGTACGTTGGGTATAAAAGATTCATTTTGTTGGAGATGTGACCCTGTCGACCCAGCATCCGCTCGCCGTGGGCGGCTCTCGCACTCCCTTCTTCTTACATCTCCAACTTTCTCTATCTTTCTCTCTCTTGTTTCAACGCTAGCATTGGAAGTCCTCGTCTTCCAAGGCGCCCCCTTCCTTTCTTCTCTTTTCCAGCATCCTCGATCCTTTCGAGGTGAGCGAGGAAAAAGGGGAGAAGCTCGCTCCTCTCCTCGTTGAGACAATCAAGCAACTCGGAGAACTTTTGCTCTCATTAAGTGTGACTGGCACTAAATTGCCGAGAGTTGGGAGAACCAGCCTATTTCCGGCCAACTCTCCAACCGCCGCGCCGCGCCGCGCCGCCCCTCTTTCTTCCCCGACACAAATCGAATTAAACATCCAACTTTCAATTATTCTTATCTCTCAATCCGATTACGCCAGGATCGTAATTACTACCGGAAGTTTATTGTCGTATGCGGGTTTAGACGCGGCGGCGGCGGCGGTTTCCTTTCGTCGAGACGTATGTACGTCGCTCTGACGTACAATACGTCAATTTGTCTGGCAAAGCTTGAGTAGACGCGCACTGGGATGCCAGACGTGGCTTTTTTTAACGGAACGATGCCGAAAGAAGCATGCGTCACTTTCACGATAGCCGAGCAGCTAGTGTCAACCGGATGCATTTAATCTGCGGCGGTAATAATGCCGTGCCTCCGAGAAACACGTACGCTAATAATAATTACGAAGCCCTCCGAGCTGAGAAATGAGTGGCTCTTCTCTTTCTCTCTTTCTCTCTGCCTTTCTCTCTCTCTCGTTCTGGCGCGCCAAGCGAGATGTGAAGTATGAATGGACCACGGTGGAATGAGACTATTTACTCGGCTCGTGCTCCCATTAATTTCCCTTCTCGCGCGCTCTCCAAGCCTACACGAAACACTCCGATGGATCATCCCAACCTTTTCTTCATTCCCCCAGCACGTGTATTACGAATTGTTTGATCACTTCTACAAGCCACCACACAACTCCACCTCGAAATTACTAAATATCCCAATTTGTATTATTCAATGTAACATCGACTGCCGGAAGAGCGGTTGTATTTCAAAGGGGAGAATTTCCGTGGAAGAGTTAAAAGGTCCATTGGGAAGGTATTATTATTCTGTTCGTTGGAAGCGGTCCATATTTTTCCCGTTATTACGATCAGCGATTAGGTTGATGGTTGGATTTTCACGAGGATTTTACGATCTTAGTTGCCTTTGCTCGGCGAATTAACGATCCTCGTCGCGGCAATATTTCAGAAAGGGGTGGTTGGGTTGGGTTGGGTTGGCTCGGTTTCAGGGCGGTTTCAAGCGTTGGTATTAGTTGGGTTAGTTAGAGGGAAAGCTCGGTGATCCGGGGAAGCGAGGGTGCGCCTGTAAACTGTGTGTAAAGCGTGGAAACCTGCCGCATAATGCTCGGCACCCGTCGAGTATCGGGTGTCGAGAGCGCCGAGCCGCGCCGCGCTGCTCTGCTCGAGCGCACGTCGAATCGTATTTCTGTTGTCAGTCGAGTGTCACGCAAATCGTGTGCTCGCAAGCGAAACGCAGTCACGGAGAGCGCGCGTCGCAGATCCCTCAAAGTCCTGATCTGGCAGCAAGCTGAAATAGAACGGCCACGAGCCTCGTCACTCGAGGAGGCCGAGGAGATCCTCGCGCTAATAACAAATCCATCTTGCCAATACCAAGAAAGGATATCCAAGGATATAGACAACCTGCGAAAAAAGGATTCGTACAGTCAAATTTTATATAATACAATTTTTCAATAGGACAAATATTCTCTTCTATAAATAATTATTTTTGAAGGGAACACTGTCGTTTTTAATTAATTTCATTTAGATACAACGCAAATAGTTGAAGGATCGCAGGAATCCTGGCGTGATTAAGACACACGCATGCCAGCGACGGTGAGAAAGAGGGTGCTCGTCATTAAAATCGCTGAGGAGCCGTCGGATGCTTGTGAATATTTATGAAGGCGAACTTTTATCGGAGCGTTAAGTAACATCGTGGTATGTACACTGGCAATTAATACGAGCGGAGATAATTAGCCGTGGCGGCCTCGCCACGAAAGTAAACGCCGTTTATCATTGACCGAGAGGATCCTTCCTCTCCAGCATTCTGATCGCTATATCCATCCGAGATTTGCATTAATCCGCTGACCGAGACACTTTGTACCCGCTGGATTACACTGCGATTAATTCGCCCGAGTTTTCTGTCAGTGAGAATTTCGCGAGACGAATCAAAGCGGTTCGTGGAAAGATAAACGATTGGGAAAAGAAGTGGGGGGGTTTGATTTTATTGCGAGCAATCGAAGAGGCACTCGAGGAATGCACTTGACATTGGACTCGATGATGAGAAAAGGGCATTAGCGGCCTGTCTCGTCTCTCATTGGCGTAATGAGAGCGAAGATAGCTCGGCCATTAAGAAGTGACGCTTCCACTCTGTATCAGTTGCAAGCTCAGCGTCACTCATTGCGGGAGAACGCTCTTCCATAATCCCGCTGACTAACTCATTATCAAAGTGGAGTAAGTCTAAATTCAAGACGCCGTCAATTTATATCGCTCTCTAGATTCGCAGGGAATTCACGCCAATCGTATTCAATAAAGGATCGTCGGAAGAAAAATGCATTATTTTCCAAGATATCGCAATTTCCCGCTATTCTTGCACTGATATATCTGACGCAATCAAGTGTCCGTCCGGGGTCGTTTACATCAGAGTTTACAGAACATTCTTACACACACTAGTTTCCTCATCTGGCAGCACCATGTGGAGGACGGACACTCTCCTCGAGACTCTCGCAGGTTGATAATCCACTTGAGCGGCGCCGTTCCTGATTAGCAACGCCCACGCTTTTACCTTCTTCCTTGCCATATGTTTCCTAATTCAAGAAACCAGCCAATCATTATAAAGTATTAAAATGATTATAATTATTAGCAAGTTAAACTTAACTTCCTAAGTCAGTTGAGTCTGACTTGCATCCGGTTGCGACGCTAAAGAATCATTATTTATTAGAAAAAATAATAAAAAGGGGAATATTGTGCGTCAGAAAGTGGTTTCAAGATAATCAGTCATCGTAGTCCTGTTTCAATCGGACGTCACTAAATTACACCTGCGCAAAGGGTGGCTGGGTGGGCGTCTGAATAACCAGACCGTAATTAAACGCTCGTCCATTTCAGCATAAACATTCTTCGAGCAGAGGGCACAACATTCGTGTCCCATTCATATTCTAATTCTCTGCCATCTCTAAATCATATCTAACCGGCGTTTTTCTTGTCTGTTTCAGGTAAGTCGGCTGGATTTCCATTTGAATCGTGTCAGGTAGCCGAGTGCCAGTCAGGTAGACGCGTTCTTAGCAACGCATTTTATTCCCTCGACTTTTGCCAGGTGAAAGTCTCTCTGACACAAGTGCCACCTGATGAGCAATTCCTCTCGGTTTCTGTGTCACCTGCCAAATGGCTCTGATTAATATTGACTTTGCGATCGCGTGACTCTTGTCTAACGCGTTCTTTAATTGTTCGACTGGGCGAGGAATGCTTGAATCGTCAAGTGGTACAATTAAAAGTCTCGAAAGGCTGTGACATTCTGTGAGCGATCCGGCGAGCCACGAGGCAAACATCCAACTTTCCCGCTGCTCCCAATGACTCACCCATGATTCGCGCGCGTTCCTTGCATTTTTCGCAAGGGTGGGAGACGAGACAGCGCGTGAAGGGATGCACCTCTCCGCATTCCCGTCCCGTGTGTCAGGTTAATGTTCCATGACTTAATATCTCAGAGGAAAGTTCGACGTGCCCCCATTAAACACATCCTCGTATTTTTAAAAATCCACTCAACCAATAAATAACGACAATTCAATTCAATAGAATACAACAATCAAACACTAGTCTTCATCCAATTTAAAAATCTCTACAAAATTAATTAAATGCCTCTCAACAATAATTCTATTTCATCATTGATTGAATAGGTCTTTATATTGAAAATATTGGGAGTAGAATTTTTTGGGGAGCGATTCTATGAATGGAGAGAGTTTGACCCGATAAAGTGGAAGGTTCGAGAGTGTCCTGGTGGGGTTCTCGACGTAATGTCTAGTGACCCAGAGGTGAGAAAAAGGGAAAGAGGGAGTCGTGGCGAGTGCTCGCACGTCTGGCATTCCTCCGGTGAGTCATCGGCATTCGCCGAGAGGGGCCGAACCCAGCTATGGGAACTGATGTCCCGTGCCCCTGTACCCTCTGCCACTGGCCACTCACTCCTCTTCTTCTTTGCCTCCTTTCCACCACCAGCCACCATCAACACCACCAACCTTCCACTCCAATGACTCAACCCAATCTCGCCTTGCTCTTCTTTCTTTCGATCACCCTGCCTCCCTGCTTCCCTGCCTTCTTTACCATCGCCGCTCCATTCACATCGAATCATCCATTAATTACTACTTATTTTCATCAACCCTAATTACGAGAGAATAGCTAATCATTGAGTCTCTTAAAATTCCATTGAAAGTTGTGAATAGATAAATTTAATAAGATATATTTTAAAGGAGTTTCAGTGGTTCAGTGATGTTTGAATGAAATTTTCGTGGAAGGATTGATGAATCTCGATTTAAGGGCGTCGACCCCTAACAGAGGAAGAGTCTGTCTAGTCGTGCTCGCACGCAATTGCGTGTTCTTGATAGCTCACAATGCGATAGAAGCACGTGCCTCGTATCGTAACCGGCAGCCTTGAACTTCCTGCTCGAATGATTCACGACTCATTCATTCATCTGCGAGGTCTCAGGCCGCGTTCACATGCTCTCTCGCTCTCTCTCGCGCCACTCTCATCTACCTTTCATCCTGGAAAAACAATCGTTCGAAGGAACCTTGTAATGAAACGCTTGGCAAACAATCATGTTATTCCTGTTGGTAAACAGAGCGCGAAACTTGGATATATCCAATAAGAGATGTTTCTCACGCGCGCCAGGAAGTCTGCGGTTAGTTAACGCGTGCTCGAGATTGCGCGAGTGTGCGCCGCGAGGAGAGAGAGAAGTGAATCACTGACTTTTCGTGGAAGAGTCAGTTTCTCCCTGCCCTTTCCCTTTGGTGGTCCGGTGAGTCATCGATTGGACTTCGATCACCTGTGCTTCCCACTGCTTTCACAGCACGCACGCACCGTCTTCCAAGCACCTCCTCCCTGGAATTCATGCTAGTTATCTGAAAATGGTATTAGCCTCTTCATTAGTATCGCTGATAGTGACTCATCCTGATAAGAAGGAAGGAAGAATCTTCATAAATCTTGTTAATCCCATGACGCATGAATAATTCATTCCCGTCCTTCAATCTCATTGCCAAGAATCAAATATTCAGACACCAGTTTTTACAGCATCCAAATACAACTTTTTCTTCTGGCAGAAATCGTTAGACTCATCTTCCACTTGCGGTTTCAACGACACGCTCGTTTGCATAGGAATTCGCCGGTTGGGTGGTCTACGACAGTTGTTAGAGTCGAAGACGAATAGCATTGTCAAGCGTAAGTCGCCATAAATAGTGGGATGACCGAAATACTTACTTGACTTCGCCACTCTCTTATCATACTCGCTGGGAAAGCACGTGTCGTGAACAACGTTGATAAGCAATGAATCATACAAGATGGAACGCCCTGTCCCGTGAGAAGGACATTCACTCACGTTCGCCATGTTAGAGTTCGATTGAGATCAATTCAGAACTCATCGAACTTCATCGGATTATTCTAGCGTCGTCGCGTTGGCTTTAATAGGAGCAATGATAGTTTCGGAGAAAGTCTCAGACGTCGTGTAAAAGTAGAGTCCAGTCAGAGTTGAGTCTGAGTTTAGTGTGACGAGTGCATTTGGTAGACGGCGACTTGAAGTGGCATCTCGATTTAGCCATCATCGAGGGCAACGTGCACGCAGGAAGTGAGGGCGACGATTCAAGCCGGCAATGACGCGCTATCTTCAATTTCATTTGATCCGAATGATGCTGTGAAGTGTAACTTTTATTTTGACCTCTCCGAATGAATTATAGTATTATTTTGACTTGGGAAAAATTCAGTGGACTTTGATCTTTAGTGCTTTTAAATGATTTCGATTTCTAGTCGATGATTCGGTTGGGTTGAAGCCCTTGGAAAGAGGGGAAGGGATAGATATCCTCTTATAGAACATTCCATCCTAAGTCTGGCGTCCTAATAGAAGCCTGCGGTCCTCGGATCGCCCAATCGAGTTCGACGAACTAGCAGCTATGCGAAACATCCGATCCAATCGAATCTCTTCCCCGGGCATATTCTAATCTCGAGCCTTTTAATCTTCACTCTCTCGAGCGATTTATTTACGACCGTCCGCCGATCCCTCTGAAAGATGCCCGGAATTCTTTCATCGTACTCTATTAACCCGCACTCCATGCCCTCTTAACAACTCATACACTCTTCTCAGTTTACATTCGAGTCACTAAAATCAACGTTTGGAAAGAATCAGTAGTGTAAATGTCGGAATTATATCGAAAACAGACGGAAAAAGCCCCCTAAATAATCAATTTGGCTTGATTTTGACCGGTTTTCCTCATGTTTTCAAGTCTTCCCGACCTTTCCCGGGGCTGAAACTTGGTGGGGAATGTTTTTTTGCATCGAGGAAGAAGTAGTAAAAATTCCAGAGCCCTAGCTTAAAATTCATTTTTTCGCAAATTTTTTAAGGCATACCCCTTCAAAAATTTTCGATTTTTCGAAGGTCTCGGGACCGGAACGAACGCTTGATTTTTCGATTCCTCGTGTCTCAAAACGGAAAAAAAACATAAATGTTGTGGGGGAAATGCCGGAATTCTGCCTGAAACACATGGAAAACCGATCTTGAATATTTCATTTCAACGGTTTTCCCCATGTTTTTTTATCTTCCCGACCTTTCCCGGGGCTGAAACTTGGTAGAAAGTGTTTTTTTACATCGAGGAAGAAGTAGAAAAAATTCCAGGCCCCTAGCTCAAAATTCATTTTTTCGCAAATTTTTTAAGGCATACCCCTTCAAAAATTTTCGATTTTTCGAAGGTCTCGGGACCGGAACGAACGCTTGATTTTTCGATTCCTCGTGTCTCAAAACGGAAAAAAAACATAAATGTTGTGGGGGAAATGCCGGAATTCTGCCTGAAACACATGGAAAACCGATCTTGAATATTTCATTTCAACGGTTTTCCCCATGTTTTTTTATCTTCCCGACCTTTCCCGGGGCTGAAACTTGGTAGAAAGTGTTTTTTTACATCGAGGAAGAAGTAGAAAAAATTCCAGAGCCCTAGTTCAAAATTCATTTTTTCGCAAATTTTTTAAGGCATACCCCTTCAAAAATTTTCGATTTTTCGAAGGTCTCGGGACCGGAACGAACGCTTGATTTTTCGATTGGCCGTGTCTCAAAACGGAAAAAAAACATAAATGTTGTGGGGCAAATGCCGGAATTCTACCTAAAACACATGGAAAACCGATCTTGAATATTTCATTTCAACGGTTTTCCCCATGTTTTTTTATCTTCCCGACCTTTCCCGGGGCTGAAACTTGGTAGAAAGTGTTTTTTTACATCAAGGAAGAAGTAGAAAAAATTCCAGGCCCCTAGCTCAAAATTCATTTTTTCGCAAATTTTTTAAGGCACACCCCTTCAAAAATTTTCGATTTCTCGACCTTCCAGCAACTCTCCCGCACTCTTCATAACTCAAGAGTTTCACTATAATAACTAACATTCTTCCTAGAATGATTGGTGTAAAGGCAATTTTCTAAATGGGTGGAACGCCCATAAGTCAGTAGAGTTCAGAGTAGGCTACAGTTCAATCCATTAGGATTTCAGAGACTTCGATCGTGGGATGAGTTTTCCAAGAGCTGTCCAGCTGGACAGAGAAGAATAACGTAATAGCATTGAATGCGCGCGCGCTCTGCCTCCCTGCCGCAGACACACGTGTCCGCCCGTTAATTGTGTGGCATCCTTGGCTCCGAAAGTGAGTCAGCCGTTCGCGTTCACAGACACACAGACACTCCGTGACACCTAATCGTCCTTCCACAGTCCAAGTTCAGGGCTTTGCCTGGCGCTTCCCGCGGAAGGCTAATCCATTCAGCAAGTGGGCAGACATCCTCGTTAAACCGAGTCCCGGAATTCCGTGTGCCCTCTCCTCGCCAGCCACCCAATCAAATCAATCCTTCAACAAACTGACAAAAAAAGTATCCTTCAAATTTCACCTTTCATTATTAAAACATAACTAAATCTTTCATTCAACTGCTCCAACTTCTCTTAATTACTATAAAAATAACAGGAATCACTATTAGAAAACATATTCCATGGATGAAGGTTTTCTTTTCTATTTATATTTATATAAAAATGTTTCATTCATACGAGTTTAACTCTGAGTGAGTCAGTCATGCGAGCTGACTAATGCGAAGGCCTAAGTCAATAAATCTAACAGTACGATAATTGGAATGGAAGCCAATGAATCTAACAATAAGTTTTATTGAATGAGAGAAGTGCTTGGAGTGTTATCGTTCCTTGGACACGGTTGTCCAATGGCTCGGTCATCGTTTATAAAAAGGAGTGAGTGAAGTGGAATAAACTTGACCCAGGTATCGGCAAGGACGTCCATTGATTAGATTCATCTCGGTGATCGGCTCTCGCATTGTGCATCCCTTGCATAGTCAGCCTACTTAATTCATCTCATCTTCTCTCTCCGTCGTTCCTTGCCGCTTCTCCTTCTCAGTTCATCCAGCCGGGTTGCGTCATCATTCGATGAATGGACCGCAACCGGCTACTCACTCGCGCGCGACTCTGTTCCCAGATAAAGCATGAACTACGAAAACAACGATCCGATATCGCGCGATTGACGACTAAATATGGATCGATCGGGATCGATCGATCGCTCTCCATAAACACACTCCTACCGAGAAAACGTATGAATTAATTCAGCGTATTTCTTCGATTCTTATTAATGAACATGTCAGCCTGGAAACGCGTCTGTATACTTCACTAGTTGGAATCGAACCGGTTCAATACCATTTCCATCGAACTACTTATCGCTTCCCAACTAGTTCAGGTGTATTCATTGGCTTGAAGCCACACCTTCGTCGTCGTCGCTGGCGGCGGCGGCGGGTACATTCGTCTTCCAGTCAGGCTCGCCTTCTTCATTCGCACTCTTTATTTCCCGCGATACCATTCCAAGAAATCCGAGATAAGCCGTGGAATTTCGATGAATTACACCGGTAATATCGTGGCGAGGTATTACGCACTCTCAAAATCATCTCTATTTTCGATCGAGCCTCGATCCTTGTGCTATCGCACGAGACTTCAAAAAATGTTATAAAAAAACAACATCGTCGTGGAAGAAGAGAAGTGTCTGGAGACGTGTAAAAATAGTGGGCAAACTGACTAACATCCGATTGCGTAAGATCCGGAAGAGGCGGGCGGCTGGTATTTGCAGCGAGCGATAAGAGGAGAATCGCATAATACAAGAGTAAAATGTTTGCACTCTCTGTACACATTTTTCCCGCTCGATTCCTTTTCTCCCACTTGTTCTTCTCGGCGGCGATGAATCATAAAGGTGCCTGCTGGAAGTGATTAGCGAGGCAGCACGATTAGAGGTGTTCGTCTGCCCCTTCCACCTGTTGTCGCGCTTCCTTTCGATATATCCCTACTATCGAGAGAAAGAACCTCTCATAGCAGCAGCAGTAACAGCACCAGCACAGCCTTGGAAAGCAGCTGATTGTAAAGCGTCCACCTCCACCGACAGCAGGAGAGCACCTCTATCTCACCGACTCGTCCCCTAAAGAGCTTCCGTCACGACGCTCTGGCAGTCAGTGCACGCGCCGATCTCGTTGATAGCGCGCGCGACTGCCAGCCGATGTCGCCGCTTCCCAATCGCGCCACGTATCCAACGAGAGAATCGCCTGTGTCTTTCTAGCGGTAGAAAGAAGTGCTGCCAGTGCCAAGAAAGAGAATACATTAGAAAAATCGGAGAAAAATAAAATCAACAGTAAGAGAGAAAATGTTGAATAAAAATGTTGGAGTAATTCAAAGAGATTAATTGATTCTAAAAATCGTGATGGATGACTATAATAAATAATAGTGCGATTTAACGTTGAATGTCGAGGAGTGCATTCTATTCGGTATCGAGGCGAGCCTGAAAACAGTCGGAGTGCGTCTCGAAATAAAAAGTTGAACCGTTGCCAGATCGAAGACAAAAGCCGATCACACCTATCGAGTGCTTCGATCGCGTTGCATTACGCAAGCTTGATCGCAGAGTGCGTCTCGGAATGCATGGCGTGCACGACATCCACCAGGCTGCTTCCTGTGCGCGGCTTATTAAAAGTGCATTCTGCCCCTCGGCCGCCAGACACAACAGAGACACTTCTTATGGGAGAGTGCGAGCGTGACTTCCTCCAGGAAGTCGTCTCGTTCATTTCCCTTTGGCCGTTTCCCGCGATCCTCATACAATTCGACGTTGCGCCTCTCTCTCAATAAACTTGCTCGGTTAACTTTGATATCGAAATCCTTTTCCACGAAATTTATCGGCTGATAACGCAGCCCGGATGAGTTTCAATGCCTCGCGCGATCTTTCTCGAAGTTGCTAGACGTATTCGGTGAATAGTTGGGAATTGTTACGTCAGAGCCGAAAAAGGATCGACTTTATGTGAAGAACATTCGAGAATCTCGATAAACCTTTTTTTATTACTACTCATTTAATTTCTATCGAAGAATTATGTACTTTTAAAACATTTTTAAATTCGTTTAAGTGTCGAATATTATTAAAAAGATTATTAAAGTAGAATTCAATTAGATTTCATATTTTGCGAAGAGCCACGCGGCTTCGACTGCATAAGAAGAATTTCTTTTTCGCAGAAAAACAGTCGTTGTTTGCACAGTTGTCGCGACGACGGGTCATTGTGTCGGCGAATGAGAGGGATCGACCTTCGACGATACCCAATCGATCCCTCTTCGAATTGGTTCCTTGAAAAAAAAGGCCATCCTGAATTAGAATCGACCCTCTGGGAGTTTCCTGATGAGGAAGCATCCTTTCCAAACAAGCTTAAGCTCGTTCTATTCTTGTTCGGTTATCGCAAATTATTCCGGACGCACGCCCAGCGTAACAGGCGCGCCTGATAAGACGTTTCATAATTCATTGATAACCGATCACCCTGCTCGATGCAGAGAATCACTACGTTGAAAGGAGACTGTGAGCTATATTTACATATTCTACTCTTTGATATTACTCTAACATCGTGAAAAAAATTCATACTTTCGATATATCATAAATTCTTGACTATTATTATAATTCTCTTCATAGAAAAAATTAATTAAATTATATTTACGTATTAAATTCTTTGATATTATTGAAGAAAGTTTAAAGTTTTGATAAAATTATAAGTCCTCCACTATTATAAGAATTCTTTTCTTAGAGGAAATCGAAAGAGTGTGCTAGGAGGTCAGGATAGAGAAAGTTGTAGGCAGTGCGAGTGCCGTGAAAGAAGTGAACGGACATTTGTTTGGCTTCGAAGCGACGACGACACGATTTATGAATGAGTGTCGACCGAGGATTAAACGCGCTTCACAAGCATGGAAGCCGATCAGTCAGCAGCTCTCTTTACAAAGGCAGAGGCGCCTTCTTAAAATCTGTAAGTTCTCACATTCGAACGATCATAATAACTAAACAAACACAATAATAATAATTGGCGTGTAATTCGAAGAGATTCCAAGCGTACCTGGAAAGAGATAATGTTATCAGTGTATCAAAGGTGACTTATTGCATCTCGGGTAATTATACATATTTTCGCGGTGAGTGTTACGCGCCGCTGTTACCCGCTGACATCACGATTCGCTCGAGTAGGTGTCAAGAGAATTCAAAATTTTGCAAATTAATCACCGCGCACCGATTGCCATGACTCATCCTGCCAATCGTACAGCCGCCTTCCTTTTCGAACGAGATTCCAACTCTCTCGGTTCGCAGCATCATTTTTATAAATTAATATACATCCAAGATTTGCATATATGAATCATGATTAGTAATTATAATTTAATTTACAAATTAATTTCATCCGTTCTCCGATCAACAATAAAGATTATAATTCGAGAATGAGTCAAGGTGGAAATTCTTAGATTCGACAGAGGATTCCTGAACTTTGGAGTTTGAAAGCCGATAATGAACTAGGAACACAGTGCACAGGTGCGTCTCTTATCTCATCTTGGAAGTGGTCTCCCATTGCGTCCTTGGCTTCTTTCTTCGAGTCATCGATGTTTGCAGTTCCCTCGCATATTTTCAGCGAGCCGATGCCTTTTGCACTGGCATTATTTATCTGTGAATGACCGAAGTGAAACGTCATTGAGTCGAAGCGTATAGTTGGTGGTTGCGTTCTAATCGAGACGTCATTGAATGGCTGTCATCCTTTTCCATACGTCACAAACGCCGGGATATTCGAGGCGTGCTTCTAATAATCGGCGGTGCAATCAAAGCCATTCCGTCACCTCCCGTTACAAAAGTGGCGCGATGCGCGCGTGTCTGACATCATCGTGTTAAATGACACGAACCCAGCAGCCGTCAGTCAACGCGATCCATCAAGGAGGAAGACACGCGCAACCGCAGGGCCGCCAGACTAGGTCAGGTTCTCTAACTTGTCGGCAATGATGACTAATGCATCGCGATCCGCCCCCTCTCGCCTCCCAATCACTCCTCCTGATTCTCGCCGCTTCTAATCGATCGTCATTGAAATCACGCGAGCAAGAAACGTGCGGAAAGTCAGCTGATCTCTAATGAATAACTTCCAACTTGTATTTTCAATATAATTTTAAAGCAATTTAAATCAAATTAATGACTTTTAAAGATTGCTGTATTAAAAATCGAATTATTAGTGTGTCAGATTATTAATGTTTCTTTTTTTGAATTCGGAATGGTCTTAAATTCGATCGGCAATCAGCCAAACATCCGATAGATCATACGAATTGATTGCTCGCATTGGCTCGTGCATTTTAATAAGCCTTAATGACCGCGCCTCCCCTTCTGCCTCGCTTGCGCAACTCGCAAGGTGCACTCGCATTGGCTGATAGCCATAAATCTAGCAATTTATAAGCTTCCTCCTCGGCGACCAAGCTCACTTATCATTTTTCGCCGGGCAGTCGATGTCGCCTGTGTCGAAAAGAAGTCATTTTCAAGTATCAAGTAATTCTGCGTTCTCTACGCAATAATTCATTCAATATCAGAAGTCTTATCGCAACCTACTATTGGTCGCCGGTCGAGATCGCGCGATCCTCGCTAAAAATATCCATTATTTGTTTACTAATAATTGGGAGCGACACACACAGACACACAGACACAAGGCCGATTACATCAGAGAACGCCGAAAGCGAGAATGAATCGTATCTTTCAAGGGGCGATCTTAATCGCCTTAGTTCCTTATCAGGGAACAGCTTAAGCCCGGCTAGTGTTATCGGACTTCCCCGCCACTGTCAATACAACCGAGCCTCTTATTAGTATTCCACGAATTCCCAAGTACACCTTTCGACATTTCTACATTTCGCACTCGTCCAACCAACTATACTTCATTTATATATTTAAAAACAGTGAGAATTATTAAATTATTTTATTAAATTCGAATTAAATTTCCAAATTTATTAAAATTCCAAGTACACATTCAACATTTCTCCATTTTGCACACGTATAATAAATTACATTTCGTTTATATATTAAATAACAATTAAATACTGAATTGTTTGATTAAATTCGAATGAATTTCGATGTGATTTGAATCGGAGCATGGAAAGACGAGCCTCCAATAGTTTTCGCCAACTGTCCCCGTAGAGTTGAGGCTTATCGGCGGTTGTTGGAGTGCGTTCGCTCGGCCGCTATCTGCATAATTCACGATAAGGATTTTTAAGGTATCGCTTCCTCCTCCGCCTTGGAATTTCCCTTTTGAAAGGCGCATCACGCGCCAGCCGGCAGCCGAGGAGCAGCCGAGGAGCAACAGCGGTGGCGAAGCTCGCCCGAGGAGAGAATCGGCCAGGAATTCCCCGCGCAGCACTGTCCCCCGGCTGTTGGCCTCCTTTATGCATACATAACCGGAGGAACGTGTTTCGTACGCCAGTTCTCGCCCCGGAACCCCACAGAAGACTCCTTTGTTTGAGCGGCTGGCCGGCCGGCCCTCCAAAGCCTCGTTACGCCATTGCCAATCCTCGCCTAATGCACCCTCGCACGCGCACCCTCATTCTTACGTCTCCCAGCCGAATGACACGTGCTTTAAAATCAGTCGAAAACCTTTGTTTACGTTTCCTTTTAATTTTAATATTTTTATCCGTCGTCTTTGGGGGACTTGTAATTTAAGGGATGGTTTAAAACAGCTGACTAGTTTTAAAATAATTTGTAAGTGTTTGTTTACGTTTCTTTTTAATTTTAATATTTTTATCTGTCACTTTTGGGGGACTTGTGATTCAAGGGATGTTTCAATCAGGATTGATACGGTTGAGTTTCTCGAGGGATGGTGCGCCGAGTGCGCCGAGGTCGACAGAGTAATTGCGGTGCAATGATGGACGGGATAGCCAGCCGGTAGGCAGCAGGTATTATAATTCACGCTGGAAGAAGTCGTCTCTTTGTACAAGCGACGACCATAAACGCCGATCGTAAAGGCACACACATTCACAGACGACGAATCTTCGACAACAGAGATTTTTATATTTCTATTACGTACAACCGACACAAACGAAAAGAAGTCTGTCTTTGTTTCGAGTGTGTTTGTGGAAGGCTTAAACATTGCGGATCATATTTCGTGCAGTTGTGGAAGATTTGGACTTTGAATCTTCGGAGTGTTCAAAGAGTGATTCTTCGGACCATGAAGGATTTCGAGCATCGCTCGACTGGCGAGCGCTAACACAAACATAGAGAGAGGCGGCTCTGTGTGCCACGGTGCGACGTCTCCGAATTGCCTCTTTGTGTCTGGCGAGAGAGTCGAGACGCCTACAAGCGTCTGGCTCGATGTTCAGTTCGACAGAGGGCGTCGTTCGTACCAGGATCGTGCCGTAGTACACTTCATTCGCCGTGTTGTCGAGCTTGCAATAAAGCCCCCAGACGATATCAAGTCGAGCAGGTATACGATCCATCAAACTTGATGCTAACACCACTGAACAATCCACCAAACCATAATACTGTCACAATAAATTTACCACCTCAAATATTTCTGTAATAATTTTCATAATACAAATCTTCAAAACAGACCTTTAGAAATTCCCAAGTAATTCAGGAATGAGTTCTTTGTCAGTGGCAAGGAACGAAATCATCATTATACGGGTTAAAGGGTCCACAACCCGAGGCCTCGCAAAAATAAACAAAGGCTAATAAAAAAAAAGGGTGAGTCTCCTCGTCTGAGACTGGGAGCCGACGCGTACGCATTAGTTGGTCGCTGACCCATCAAGACCGGGCGCATCTTTATCTCTTTCTCGTATTTCGACCGCTTCCCTTTATCGGCTTGGTTCTCTTCTCTCTTCTGTCCATGATTCTTGTTGGCTCGAAGCGACTTATCTCTCGCTTCTATGCCCAGTGCGTGCCATATGGCATTCGAGTTCGTTCGCTCGGTGTCGCGGAGAATCGGCCTCGCCTTCTCTCACTCACTGCTTTTTTTTTTCTTTCCTTCATGGAAGGCTCGACAGCCGGTATACTTTCGCCAAAACTTCTCTTGAGAGATTCGACTTGCTCTCCACCAAGTTTTCTTGCGGACACCTTGTTAGACCGCATTCCGGTCTTTGTCCCTCCTTTTTCCTGTGAGTGACCGCCGCCGCCGCCGCCGTCGTCGCAGCCGCCGCGTGGCATGGCGAGTTTCTTGAGCCAAGGATGATTTAATGACGAGGGACTTTCCCTCGGCGCACCGATAGCGATAGTCATTGGCCGAGTGATAATTGTCTCTCGTCGAGTAGCACTCTCACACACATTGGACTTGGGGATGAGAAAATCTCTATGTTTATAAATGATGGTTGGGGTTGTCGTGTGCGGGCGCGCTCTATCAAAGGATGACCGATATGCTTAATGGGCAGCAGCTTGTATGTAGGCACAATGACGATAAGTCAAAACGTTGGCCTGAATTCCCAGACGCTCTTTGCGTTCGCGCGCGCAAGCCCGCTGCTGCTTGCTGCTACTCCCAACCGACAGATAAGGAATTGCCGGCATTCCTTGTGGAGCATAACTCAGTCAAGGGCTGTCGTGCTCGCCGGAGAGAGAGAAAGAGGAGCCTCCTCCTCCTCCTTCCAAGATACATCCGGAGTTATAATAGAAGCGAATCGAATTCCCTTGGAAATGGAATAGACAGCGACAGTTTCATTTACGCGCCCACCAAACCACCACTCAAGTCGGACAAAGATAAACACACTCGATTCCTAGAAGCTTCCAGTCTCTGATACCTTTTGTTCCGCGCCGACCACACCAACTACTTACGTAAAAGCTGACTTAGTTTTCTTTCGGGCAAAACCCACTTTCATTCCAGTACATCCGGTACTTTGTCCGATTGTACACCGAAACTCTTTGACGGACACGAAATCCGACCTTTCCACTTTCGGGAACTTTTTTTTTGTTGCTGGAAATAAACGTCTTGGGACTGTTTGGTGTTAACGAGCTACTCATTACATTCAACATGGTCCATTCAAGAAAAAAGAACGCCTGCAATACGCGCATTGGAGAATCATACGTGTATGGAAGTGACGTATTAGTTACAGCTGGTAATACTTCTTGGAAGAGCAAACATTTGCTGATCTTTGTTTCTTAAAATGTTTCACGAGACTAAAGATATGAAAATGATGATGTGCTCATCTAAAAGTATGGAGAGTGATGAACAAAAGTACAATAGCAATCGATGACAGGTCTGTTATTAGTATCCTTTAAACGAAATCCTAGAGAAAGCATCCTTGATCCAATCAGATCCGTTACGAGTGTCAGTCAAAGGTCTGGTCGAAGCGTTGATCATTCGAGAAAGCTATTCGAATGATGGCAAGGATCGAAGTGGCCTAATTAACGGGATTCTTGGATCAATTGGCGAGGCGGGGGTTCGGAGAAGCGGCGGCCAATATTCCCGGTAATTCGGCCGTCGGGCGGCCGTCTCACGTGCGCTTGCAATGCGGAATCGCGGGACTCCCGGGGTCGCCGTAGCGGCTAGGAGGTCTCTAGCGTCGCAAGTAGTTACAGTCCGGCACGTCTGACCAGTCGGACGCCGACCGTCCAGCCAGACTATCCTTACTTTTATCAACCGCCAACTCAATTAATCCTCTTCCGCTTCGACTCTTTAAACCCACCGGCATAAATCCATCCAATTGCGACCGATGTCAATTTTCATTGGACAGTTGGGAATTTTGGCAAATCCGTCGACGTGTTCGGAATTAATCGACTCTAGCAACTGTGTTATCGCGCTGGCTGCCCCACTCGAGTGCGTCGTGGTTCAGCTGACGCGAACGATACGCGCCGCGGCGGCTCGCCTGAGTTGGGTGCACGCGGATCTCACGGAAGCTCCTCCTACTCCTAGGTGACAGATCAGTCTAATGTCTAATTCGATTGGTCTTACTTACCGAGTCAACAGTGCTCGCTCAAGTGCATAATCATGCGAGGAGGAAAGCGGCCAACTAGATTGCAGCAACAACTATGGAGCAAAAAGTGACTTGGCCAGAGTGCCCTCCATGCACCCTCACGTGGTCAGTGTCAACATTCAAACAATGAACATAGTCTTACAATTAAATATAAAAAAAGACTACTAAAAATTGACTCTTGAAAATTTGTCGATTTGCGTGTTCTCTTATCATGAAAGATACGAAGAAGCAAAGTAGAGTGTACGTCGAGGACTCTCGTCGGCTCGTTTTCCAGAGAGTGCGAAATCATTTGGACAATTGATCGAGCAAAAGCACTTGAAAGGAGCTCGGTGTTGACAGAGAGTGTGCGAGAGTAGGCGAGCGGCTAGTGTAGGGAAGCGCGAGTGCGTTTACTTTGGTTCCGTTGACCACAAGGCTCCATTTACGTAACAGGCGAGTCGCGCGACCATCACACATATCTCGCGTATCTCTTTCTCAGAAGCGGCAGCGGCGAATGTTGCTAGTTTATAGGAGCAGCAAGCACGCGGGAACACTCTGAATGGCCGGGATTATTTTTCCATCGAGCAAATCATCCGCGGTTTATCTGGCGCTGGCCGAAAAGCGAGAGTGCAAAAACAGCTTTATCCTTTGAGGCGCACGATAGCAACAGTGCAAGCTATTCATCATGAGAAACGACAGTCCCATTTGTCTCAGTGTTGCGATACAAGTCGCGCTCGCTCGCTACGTTACGATCAACACTAAATGATCGATCGACTTAGTCGCTCGCTCGATCGATTCCACTGCTGGCTTGGCTCCGTAATCCCAAGAAGAACAGCCTTGCAACTGGTTTGCTTTATTCTCCCGAAAATCATTTTGAATTCCGACTGGGAATCGATTGCTGGCAGCAGTACGCCGCCGCGCCGCTGGAAGGTCAGCCACTCGGGAGTGAATTTTCGAGATCCGGGATCAGGTGGCTGCTGTGTTGTTGTGCGTTCATTAAGAGAGGGAGCACGTGGGTGTCGTCGCCGTCGTCGGCGTCGGCTTCTTGCATATTCCGCCTGTCTTTCCAGCTGTAACGGCTGTGCCTGCTGCCTGCTGCCTGCCTGCTTTGCAGTTCTATCAGTCGTCTCGGGTGTTCCGTGCATGGTGAACGTTCCTAGCAATGTTCACCGGATCCGGTAAACCCGTTTCATAGTTAGATATTACCAGTGACTAAAGTTTCTCGCCCCTTACAATTATTGTCAAGTGAGAATTCAGTGATGGAGAGTCGTTTAAAAGTACTCCCATTCTCCCAAATTGAAATTCCTATGTTTGAATGATTTAATTAAAAGGCTAGTGTTAACTTGGTGTGTTTTTATTGGTTCGCAGATGTCGGAGTTCCCGGTGGATGGAGGCGAGAACGGTGACATGCAAGCGGTCATGGAGAACTTCCAGAAGAAGAACAACCTGGGGAGGACTCACGTCTCCCATCATCCACAGGTCACCTCGTCGTCACAGGTAATTAAATATTCATTGATTTAACTATTGAAAGTCCCACGAAATCGTATAAAATACACTAAATAATTCATACAATCGGCTAATAATAATAATACGATTTTAATATGGGAAATACATTTTTCCCCAACACTTTCGTGGCAGTGAGAAGTGCAGAAATAATTTCTACAATCGATTAATGATGATAATTCGATATTAAAATGGGAAAATAAATATTCTCCCATAATTTCCGTGGCAGTGAGCTTGCAGACTGGTCGGCGAATGCCATGGCAGCGTGCTTTCTATTTAAAGAGCGTGTGAAACGACCTCTAATCCACGGTAACCGAGAACGAGTCGTCTAGACACGTCACACATAGTCATAGAAGAAGCGGAGCGTCGCCGATGTCTGGCTATCTCGCCCACACGAGCCCCTCCGAGACGAATTTCCGGAAAGTCATTGAATCATTCTCACCCTTCGACCGATTCCCAAGAGAGGGCTGTGAGCGCATTTCCAAAATTAAAGCTAGTCGCCGCGCCGCGCCGCGCCGTCCTCGTCGTCACGCGTCCGCGTCGTGCCGCTGACTCGTTGGTAATAATATGTTAAAGCGCCAATCGTTCTCTCCGAGAGTTTGATAGCGCCAACTTTCCGCCAATTGCCTGCCATAAAGGTGAATGTGGAAATAACGGTATTCCCGGAAATATTACATAGGAATAACTGTGATGGAAGTTGACGATTGGTTCGTTTTTTGAATTGGAATCAGTCTATTGGATGATTTTTACGAAATGGACCTTTTATAAGTTCGATGCTCCGAGTGGAGCCAAGTGCTGCTCGGATGGTCGTGTTGTTTTCATGGCATTCCAGGCGGAGCGCGTTCTCTCCGAGAGAGCAGGATCAGTCGTGACCGCCGCTCGTCGATTATGCAATGATACAGAGTCCACGTGCTTCAGTGACGCCCACTGACACGCTTATCTCGGCTACATACACTTTCAATTACACTCGGAGACTGCTGACTTCGATAATCCATGATATTCCGCTCGTTGAAATGTATGTTTCATCGCTCACCGACCGAATCTTTCTTCTTCGATCTGAGAGTGTCGCTTCGATTCGAGTATAAAAGCCGAAGCCAATGAGAGGCAGTTATTGGCCCACCCAAAATAATTGAATAATGAGAATGCCTCCTCGGGTTCTAGTCGCGCGGCGGCCCTGCCTGTCTCTTTCTTTACGTAACACACCAACTCGCCCACGTGAAGATTTTTTACTCCCCGCACCAACCAACACAACCTACCACCTCCTCCAGATATTCCCCTCGTTGAAACCTTGGTGGCACGCTTCAAGGCTTCTTTCTCTTCCTCGAGTTCTACCTCGCTCCGAGAATCTCTTCTCTCGAATTTTAATAGGCCCTTTCCCATCCCTCCACCGCGCCTTCAACACTTGGCTCACCACCAACCACTCATTCTCCTTCCGACCGCGATTAATCACTTTATACACTCATATTTTAATCTCCCGATTTATATTTACACAAGTTCCTCGAGATTTTTGAATCATTGAACATTAGTAAATTTAATTTGATTAAATTGTGTTGGTTCTACTTTTTCCTTTTGTCTGCGGTGCTCGCGAAGCGCATTGGCCGAGCGTCAAGAGGACACTCGGAACACCTACGACGGAGAGAACGTCTTCTTCGAATCACGTTTTCCACTAAGCGTGCAACAGCCCTCCTTTCGTTATTTATGCGATCTATGGTGCATGCATTCCTGTTGCGTCATTGAGCAGCGTTACGCGCGGACAGATTGATCCGGCCGAGGCAAGCAAGTGTAATAGTTAAAAGGAACATTGTCAGGGCGTCGTCGTATCGCCTGACAACTCGCGAGAGTTTGGCAGCTGACCGAGACTTCTTCCTTGGCGACTGGCTTCCTACCAGGAACATCGTGTTTTCGTATCGATATCGGCCAGAGCGCGCCTGTCACATTTGATTACTGCGTCTTTCGACAGAAATAATCGAAGCGTCGACCATTTAAAGTATTAAATATAATTCTCATACATCAAACATAATTTAAAATGAACGTTACATAAAAGAAAATATCTAAAAAAAATATAAATCTGTCAATAATCAAAAATAATTGCTAGGTTTCGATGAAATATATAGATTTCGGGAGATTGTTATGAATAAACAAAGAATTGTTGGGGAAGGGTGGGAGCGAGAGGGATGGTAGTCGAGGAGAGAGTGAAATATAGAGTGACAGAGAAGTATAGGCGAGGGGTGAGTCATTCCACGTGGATTTTAAATAGAACGTAAACGGCTTTTGACTCGGCAGATGCTGACGACCAACCAGACGCAGAGCAGCAGTAGCAGCTCGAGCAGGGTGGCCAAGTCCTCGCAGAGGATCCTCACCTCCTCGTCGTCGAGTGAGATGAAGGCGAGCTCCATGAAGAGCGACCTCACCGAACTCAAACGTGGCATTTCCGAAATGAAGAATATCTCGACCAACTTCTCCCAGCGACTACGCAGCAGCATGGAGAACCTCGTGGACAGGTGGGCGCAACCAAAAATTTCCAATCACTCGTCAGAATTCCAATCAACCACGTGGCACCGTTCTTTTTTTCTGGTCTTTCAAATTCCACGTGCACGAATTGTTTTAGAGTTCGTTCAGGCATTTTTTGGGGGGATTGTTAAATTATTTGAGATGTGTAATTATTGTGGATTTTGTAAAATCATCCCGTTTGATGACAATGAGACAGTAAATTGTCGGGGAATGCGGGTTCGAGCCAATTTTTACTAGATATTAGTGTCGGCCATCAAAATGTCATAAGTTGTTGTAATGTCATCCGCGACGCCTGGTATACTTGGATGGTATAAGTGAGTGTTCCAACATTTATTTATAAACGCGTCTCCTCCTTTTAGTTTGTTCTTACCGGATTATTTTTGAAGCGTTGTTCATAGCGTGGGTTCGCGGGAATTCGCGCGTACAAGTTATATAAGTAATCACCAAGACTTTTTTAGTTACGTTGTAGGAAAAAGGAATGTAGACATGTTTCTGAATCATTTCTTTTCTGCTTTTTTCAGAGATGGCAGTGGTCCGGAAGAGAGTGATTTGTCGGAACCACTGGTGACATTTCCCGACCCCGACACACCACCACCCTCGACAGGCACAGTGACATTAACCGGTGGTTCACCCTCCCAATTAAGTTCACTGAATTCCCTCAACAATCTTCACAATATGAGCCCACCAATGAGCATGTCGAACATGCCGAATCTACCAGCGGGCCAGGAAACGATGAAATTCGAACAGAAGAAGATGACCAGTGCCTCGAAAACAAAGGTAGACGCTTCTGGAAAGTCCTCGCCAGTTGAAAGTATCGATAGTTAGAATGCAACGCTGCGCAACGTTGGAGAGCGGGGGGTGCGGCTTCCTCTGGATAGTCTAGGTCAAGGACTTAGTGTCGTCGTCTTCTCGCCGACGCCGATTGCGCTAGCTAACTCTTATGACGACGCCTTTCCTCTCTCATCCGCTATCGCCGAGCCATCGAAACATCTGCTCCAATTCTCCAATAGCTTCTCGCTTTGCACCACCGCGCCAGAATGCACTCAATTCCTACGAGCGCGCTCACTAATCCCTCGTTATTTTTACACCGAATTCCGTGTCGATCACAACACGCGCTCGCACGCTTCTCCTCGCATCCAGCTGATGTTTTTCCCGCGCGTTCTATCTTTAACTGACTTCCGACGCGTGCTCTGCTAGAGGAATGCTTTGTACAGCTTATCCGTCATCAGACGGGAGGTCAGTGTTCCTCCTTCTCGATGACCTAGAACTGTCAGTTAGTCAAATGTTCTTGAACGTCAACTTAGAATAGTCGAGAGAAGATTGTAGAATAAAATAGTTAAGAGTAGCAATCTATTTTAATGGGTTATTAACACGTTTCTTTAATTATGTGTATTCAGGTGGTCACCGATGGATTCAGTGCAGAGAAGGCGACAGCGAATAGTGCTGAGATGAGAGCACTGCAAGCCGGCGATGTTTCTTACAAAGAACAGAGCGCAGCCACCGCTGCACGAGCTCGTGTCGAGATGGATGGCGTCTCGGCGGAGAAGAGCGTTGCCGCCGCGAGGGTGAGTGCCGCCAATCTTCTAATTAGATGGAAATAGAAAATGGAAGAGGACGAGATTGGGAAAAGATTCGATTGCAAGTCCGCGTCGCTACGTAAATCAATCTGGTCGAACGGTTGGATGAGCCAGGCTTCTTGTGGATTTATGAACAAAGAGGCTCAAGTGTTTGCCTACCCAGTAGTTCGCGCCAAAGGCGTCTACCGCACTCTCTCTCTCATTGGTCTCCCGTTTAAGCGACAAAAGGATCGAGAGGAAATCGTGGAACCTGAGTTCGTCTTAGCATGTGACTCCCGTTAAATAGCTTGGCACGAGTGCTACGTAGTCGTACGCGATTCATCAACCATGTGGTCTTGAGGTCATTGACACTACTTCACAATAATACCTGCTTTCAGACTGGCTAAAGTCGTAGCCAATCTTGATCTCCCACTTGATCCAATCCAGTCGGTTTAAATTAATACAGCAACTTTCTTAAAACATTCCATATTCTGTAGAAATAATATTACGAAATTTTTTACGTTATTGAAATGTTCTTTAATGATTAAATTGGTTTGAAAGTAGTATTAGTCGACTGCATGGCGGGCGCAGTTCCCGATGGAGCTTTCGCGCGCACACAATGCTAAATTTAGCTGATTTTAGTCGAAACGCGTCGTGACTACGTAGCTTTTGAGTCAGCAGGCAGATTTTTGACACGGGGCCAATGAGTTTTCATCCGACAATGTTACTGCCGATTATCACTGGCGGCGAACCCTTGCGAAATTGGCATGCCAACTGACACGAGGCTCTTATTAAATCAGGACCCGTTGAAAGAATACACGATGGATAAGCCAATAACTATCTTTATTATTAACAAAATTACCATAGTTACCGGGTAATCCGTTGCGCAATTCAGTGGGAAAACAAGCTCGCTTTAAGGCTAATGACAGACTCGCGTGATCGCCTTTCGTATTTAGAACGACGGAGAGTAATGGACTTCGAACCTTCCGTGTATATTTCGCGTGTACCAAGAAATGAATGTGAAATCAGCTCGCATGTTCTCTTTACGCGACACTGGGCTCCTAATTACTTTTACCAAGTCCTTGTAAACCTTGACACAGCTAGAATACCACCTTTCCTCCAGCTCGATCATTACAGTATTACATTTCACCGGTGCACCTCTCGTTATTTCAAGTTTGTTTGGTCAATACCGTGAAAATCATTGGCAAGCATCGCGATTTCCGAATTGATTCCGTCACCAGCCGAATACGATGACTCAGAGCGTGCGCGCACGTGCTTCCATTCGGCTTGCATGTGCCACTGGTTCGGGAAATTTCGGGACACGAGATCTCACATTCTAAATCAGCCTTTTCCTACGAATAAAATTAGGAGAAATAAAAAAATACTTGGTATTTCGATGGATCAACGATTCTAGGAATGAGTGATTCAATTTTTCGGGTTCTGGTAGTCGGTGGCGTCCTTTCCAAAAACACTAGTTTGAGTAGTAGAAGCCAATGCTATGGCGAGACGGTTCCCCGTAGCGACTGTGCGGAAGGAAGCTAGGGGTGGAAGTGGGTGGGTGGGTGGTTGTAGTGAGGAGAAAGGGGCGGTCGATAATTCGTTGGCGTGGTGGAGGGCGAAGGAAGCACAGTGCGTCATTGGCGCTGTTAGACGCCGGTTCGTGAAAGCCAATGGGTCAACAGATCTCAAACCTCGCTCGGGGTATCTTCCCTGTCATCAGGCCCCGGAACGCGATCGAGCACAGGAAACTCGTCGCCCCGGAAAATCGTGGCGACACCAAACTATCCACCACGGTACGATCATCCCATCATCGAACTTCCCCAACATTCACACTCACTTTGCCGCTGCTTTCGATCGATTTCGAAGCATCGATGACTTGGCCACCCTCTCAAAACTAAACTCGGCCACTACCACTTTCTTCTGTCAAAGTGAACTCGTTCTTAATATCGACTAGTTCGCCCGGGTCAAGGTAAATCTCTGCTTAGAGAAGAACTCAATGGTTGTGCATGTATGAAGAGTAGCTTTAATCATTTCTCGTCTTCGCCACGTGGACCTCTGCTTTCGGCCGTGCGGCGGCAGTGTTATGTCAGAGTTGTTTTGCCGCGTGGTGCACTTGGTAGGCGGCGGCAGCGGCGCGAGCAACGAGAGTTCTCTCCATTCAGCGACCGAGACCGTGAGATCATCCAAATTTCGGTCAAATTTTCGCGAACCACTGCCAACGTGGAATAGATGTCACCGATATCTCTCCTTCTCTCCCCCTCCCCCCTTCTTGAAACCGAAATAGAGCTCGCTCGAGAAGGAGCCGCGGGTAAACTGCCAGCACTGCCGCACACTCTGTTTCTCTGCGACCAGCTTTTCAAGGACTTGTTCAAGGCCGCCAAGGTCTCACACTAGTCCTTCGAGAAATTCAAAGTCTAAGAAACCCTGATTTATTACTTACATAACTAGAAATATAAATCTTACAAGATAATAATTTAAATTCGTCAATATTTAATAAATATTTCATTTATATTTGATTATTTATTTGAATACTGTGCCAAGTTGGCTGTGATGGACTTGGTAGACTCACATGTTTCGTACTAACGAGCGGTCGTTAATAGAAATAGTGACATTGTTAGTATTGGCACGGAGAAACAGGGAAGGAAGAGACAACCTCGTCATCGACATATAGTTAGTCATAACTAGCACTGACAGTCTGTCATATCCATTGGTGCCTGGTGGGGTAGGAGGATAATCTACTAGAAACTAAAGCTCTTGTTTCGCACCTTAGTCATCGTCGGCCTGTCTGACCAGCGGAGTCTTCTACTACTAGCTGGTCAATTTGAAAGTGGCGTTGTGTTCGCGCGGAGTTTCTCTGTCAATAGAAAGGACAGATTCTACTGGGGCTTTTATCGGTAGCGCGAACGTAACGTATTCGCCGCGTCATCTCTTATTAAATGTTTACTACTTTACTACCGGTGACTCAGGGCAAATCAATCATGGACCGGCAATCGGCGCGGTGACACCTCGAGCATTGATACCGCATCGATGAACCTCTCCGCCACTTTGAGTTACGTGTGTTGTGCCCCTTTATCGATGGACGCGTGACGCGAGAATTCAATTAGAATGCTCTGAGCACTCTCCACTCACAACGCACGCAGACACGTATGAAAAAGCGATATTAATTGACGATTAGTGGCTGCCGTCATTAGTGACTGGCTCGACGATAGCGCCGACCCCTGCGCTTCGTCACAGTTCGTCACTGAAGTTATCAGTGAACGCAGCATCCGCTCGCAATTCTCATACCAACATATCTTGTGTCGATGCAGTTTGATTCGATGCGTCTTGTGCTATTTTGGTCGAGTGCATCCTCTTGGAAAATCGACTCCTTCGACCGTTCTAAATGAGATTTCGATGCAGCATCCTGCACCTGTGGGCGTCGAGAAATGGAGCCGCGAATCCTCAATTTTTGCTAGCTTTGAGTCAAGAATTAGTCGACTGTCGTTACGACTGTCTCACCTGTGAACTCACTTTTTCTCATTCGTGCCAGTCACGGTGACTTACTTTTTTATCGATTCCCCGCACGAAATTTACGATCGCGTGGTATTTTAGCAGCTCGTAAAGAGAGATTTACAGGCGCGATTACTCGAGTGTTGGAATTAACCGGGCGGATGGATGTTGTAGGGCAGATATGATATCAGAATTTTGAGAGACTCTCAGTTGGTAGTAAACAGTAACGATGAGCGCGCCGTGGCCAGTGCATCGTGGAATTGTACAGAACAAGTTCAATCGAAAGAACTGGGTAAGTTTGCTCTCGAAACTTAACGGAAATCCTTTCAAGTTTGAATTAAATTTGAATTAAATTTCCGCTCGCATTTAGAACAACGATTCCTCCGTTAATCTTTCATTTCTCCAGCAAATTCTATCATCTTTTGCGTCTTCTCTCCATTTGGAATGTCGCTGACGCAAAACGATCTTCGAAATATCTGGAATCCCTGTCGACAGAGTGCACACAGACAAAGATTTGTACATGTAAATCCCAGCATCTGTTTACAACCCACGGCCAGCATCCGAAATATCACACGCTCCGAGAATAAAATGAATCTCTTGTGGTCATCGCGCGAACTTGTCATAGCCATTAAAATAAGACAAGGTTCGTTAAACTATTAGGAATGAAAGTAGATGTATTTAGCGCAATGTCGACAGTATTGTGATTCAAGTAGCGTCGAGTATACATCATCGATGACTCCAAGAAAGTCGGTGTATAACGTGGAAAGCGTTATCGGTCCATACTCGCGTGCCACCGATGACTAAGCCTTGAAAGTCTCGCGATAAATCGAAACTTACTCTATCAACTCTCGCTCTTCCTCTTATTAATTGCAACTGCAAGTATTTATCAACTATAATCAGCCTTTTACGAGGAGCGTCTTCTTATTCGTGGAAGTATAAGAAAACTGAAATAAACTAGACGCAACTCGGAGGTCACACATACCACGACGAAACCACTGATAACTGATAAGAGAATTGCTCTTGAGTTGAGGCGCGCCAACTAAAGGTGCTTTCGGAGAATCAATTTGATAAATTGGAAAGGGCGACGGGGGGGGCATTGTGCGAGCCCGGACAGGGAAAGCATCGGCGGCGTCCCGACGACACGGAGGTGGTTTTATATTTAGAGAAATACGTCAGAAGCCGTGTGCGCCGAGATGTCGATCGCCGAGCTTTCGGCACCCTGACCATCAGATTGCCAGGGTGCACCGAACCGCGCGGACGTCCTCGTCCAATTCAACTTTATCAGTTTTATTCATTCTTTTCCCGCGTCTCCTTTGTATCAGTGAAGTTTGTGTAGTGCGAGCTTTAGCTTGGGGACTTGCAGTGGTTCGAGTGAGTTGCATCATGAGAGAGGCCACTGTCCCCTATGTTTCATACGGATATTCCATCATTATTAATGATCGTATGATCGAAGAGAGTAGAAGGAGAATCTGACGAAATTTCGTTGGAACGAACTTAGTAGTTACTGCGAAACTTTAGATGAAAATTGCTAGTTGGACAGTAGGATGCTTGTGGACGTAACAGATGGAACGAGTAGTGTCTCCACGGAGAGATTAGCATGATTAGCATGTTACAAATCAGCCTTCGGCAATCCGATAATTCTCTTTCTATCCTCTCAAATTCCTCGTGCTTGTACTATGATGTCTGACGTGTGGAA
The DNA here is from genome assembly GCA_910591665.1 of Ectemnius continuus. NCBI lineage: Eukaryota > Metazoa > Arthropoda > Insecta > Hymenoptera > Crabronidae > Ectemnius > Ectemnius continuus. Next base: position 13,122,338 of record OU342862.1, on the reverse strand, counting down.
TTTTTGGTTGCAGGAGCAGAGGAGCTTGAAAGCTGGCGACCTTTCTCATCAGGAGAGCAATAACATGGCAGCATCCACCATGAAGCTGCAGAGTGACTCGTTCAGTTCCGAGAAGGTATGCTTTCTTATCAGTGAGTGCACTCACATGCACTTGTCACTCTCCGTTGCATCATTGAATAACGCAATAGTCGGGGAATGTGAAATTAATAATGGACGTTCGTTGGTCCATCTTTTGATTCTCGCCTGTAAGAATCCTTTCGAGGATGCTGTTTTGATTTTTCCCTCTGGCGGTCCACCAAGAAATCCGGGCTTGGTGCAGTAAATCTTCGAGCTTTAAAGATGCACTCAGGTTTGGCGAAACTGGACAGAGGCCACAGTCGCGGTAAAGAGGAACTCACACGTATACGGTCGCGCACACGGTATTGAGAATGTCGCGCGAATGGGGGATGCGCCGATTTAAACCGTGGCGATGCGCTCAGCATTCAGTTCTCCTCGCTTTCCTCATACAGACAAGACCACTCGAAAAAGCTCAAGCGCCTAACGCTATGTTCCGAAAGTGGAGCCTCGACTCGCGAATGGTACTGATACGTCGTCCAAGATACTTTCCACTGATCCCCGAGGAACACACCTCGCCCTATCATACAAGTTATCGGTGAGATCCAGCTAGTATTGATCACAATTTTAATTGCCATATGTTTTACAATGGAAATTTTACGAAGTTCATAGTTTGCGATTGTTTCATCATTCGGTTTCTTTTGGTCGAGTGCCAAGTATATTGTAACTTTTAAGAAGCGTTGGCTGAGGAAAAGAATATTCTTACTATTATACAGTATTTCCATCGTTCGGAGAAGCACGCGCTTGATAGTCGACCATTAATAACAGCAGACACGATAGGCGCCAACACGATAATGTTCCTCGCATTAAATGTCTCAGTTCTTCTCCTCCATCCATAGAACACACTATTTTCTTATGCGGCACGCTCGTGGAACTTGGAATTCGTGTTATTAAATCTTGAATTATTTTGGTTTGCAGAAAGCAATGGCAGCTCAGCAGCAGCGGCAGACAGTCACGTCCACCGGAATCTTCAACCATGAGAAGCACATGGCTTCAAGCTCGCAATCGAGCATTACAATTGCATCGAAGGGTGTCAGCTCGAAATCATCGATGCTCACTGCAGCAAACGCAGTCAATCAGCTAATGAATGGAATACGACCAGCGGACGATGAATTATTATCACTGCCTTTGGACGATCTAGATCTACTCTGTTCGAAATCGAACCCACAGGATGTCAGTCGTGCGATCGCTAAGTATTGCGGTTTTCTTGATAGTTGTGTTGAACGTCTTAAAGCCAACGACACGAAAGGCGGAAAAATGCCACTGCTCTTGAACAGAGTCAATGAAATCATCCGGAAAGCTTGGGCGGTTCCCACCCATGGACACGAATTAGGCTACACTCTTTGTAATACTTTAAGAACCAGAGGTGGTTTGGATCTCTTGATGGGAAATTGTGTAGCAAACGATCAAGAACTTCAATTTTCCTCAGCGCGATTACTCGAACAGTGCTTGACTACTGAGAACAGAGAGCACGTAGTGGAGAACGGCTTGGAGAAGGTTGTGAACGTCGCCTGCGTTTGTACGAAAAACGCGAACTCCGTGGACCACGCAAGAGTTGGTACTGGCATTCTCGAGCATTTGTTCAAACACAGTGAAGGCACTTGTAGTGACGTGATCAGGCTTGGAGGTTTGGACGCGGTCCTCTTCGAGTGCAGGAAGAACGACGTGGAGACCTTGCGTCACTGTGCCGGAGCGTTAGCGAATCTCTCGCTATACGGTGGAGCCGAGAATCAGGAGGCAATGATCAAGAGAAAAGTACCAATGTGGCTCTTCCCACTAGCTTTCCATAACGACGACAATATCAAATACTACGCCTGTCTAGCAATCGCCGTATTAGTGGCGAATAAAGAAATTGAGGCTGCAGTCTTAAAATCCGGCACCCTGGATCTCGTAGAGCCATTCGTCACTTCGCACAACCCTTACGAGTTTGCTAAGTCGAATCTCGCACACGCACACGGCCAAAGCAAAAACTGGCTGGAGCGGTTGGTCCCGGTATTAAGCTCGAAGAGGGAAGAGGCGAGGAACCTTGCCGCCTTCCACTTCTGCATGGAGGCCGGGATTAAAAAGCAGCAGGGCAACACGGAGATCTTCCGTGAGATCGGCGCCATCGAACCCTTGAAGAAGGTCGCCAGTTGCCCTAATGCTATCGCCTCGAAGTATGCTGCTCAGGCGTTAAGATTAATTGGCGAAGAGATTCCACACAAGTTGAGCCAGCAAGTACCTCTCTGGTCGACGGAGGATGTGAGGGAGTGGGTGAAACAAATCGGCTTTGCAGAGTGTGCGGTGAACTTCGTTGAAAGTAGGGTGGATGGCGACCTTTTATTGCAGCTGACAGAAGAGAATCTCAAAGAGGACATTGGCCTCACCAATGGTATTAGGAGGAGACGATTTACCAGGGAACTTCAAAACTTGAAAAAAATGGCAGACTACAGCAGCCGAGACACTGGCAATCTGAACAGCTTCCTGCAGTCGATCGGACAAGAATTCTCTATTTATACGTACAGTATGCTCAACGCTGGCGTTGACAAGGACTCGATCAGGAATCTTTCAGAGGACCAGTTACTCACAGAATGCGGAATAGGCAACAGTATTCATCGATTAAGGATACTAGACGCAATCAAGAATATGCAACACAATCAATTTAGTTCCTGCGAGAACGAATCCCCGGACAAATCGTTGGATGTCTTCGTGAGTTACAGGAGATCCAATGGCTCGCAGTTGGCGAGTTTATTGAAAGTCCATTTGCAATTACGCGGTTTCTCGGTATTTATCGACGTCGAAAGGCTCGAGGCTGGGAAATTCGATAATAATCTATTACAAAGTATCAGGCAAGCCAAACACTTCCTCCTTGTGTTGACGCCCAAGGCTTTGGAAAGGTGTATCCAAGATACCGAGTGCAAAGACTGGGTTCACAGAGTACGTTCCTTTCCAATAAACATAATTAGTTCTGGTATTCCAATGAATTTAATATAACTAATATCGATTGTTCCAATGTTCACAGGAAATTGTGGCAGCTCTACAGTCGCAGTGTAATATAATCCCGATAATAGATAACTTCCAATGGCCCGAAGCAGAAGAACTCCCCGAGGACATGCGGGCAGTTTGTCATTTCAATGGCGTCAGGTGGATTCACGACTATCAAGATGCTTGCGTTGATAAATTAGAGAGGTATTATTTCGCGAATTGTTTACAAACAACTTCTTTTCTATTTCAGTTCTTTTCACAAGCAATTACTTTTGTTAAAGGTTTATGCGGGGTGAGATACCAGCTAGGCCGGAAATGGGTGGTATTCCAAGAGGTATAGCAACAAAGGACACAACCGTTCCCAATACACCGGGAACCACTAACGTAAGGCAAACTCCCAACTACCAGAGGATGCACAGTAACGAAAGCAGAGGCAGTGACAAAGATTCCACGGGTGGAAGAGACTGACTAGACGGCCCGCCCACAGCTGTACCAAGCAGGTAATTATAACTTCTAACATTGTAGTATAAAAGTAACTAACTTTTTTTATCTGTGAAGCTAGAATATCATTTGATATGCCAGCTTTCCAGATATAACTTATTTTGAAATATATTAACAGATCATTTTTTCTATCTCCCATGCAGCCAGGATTATGACTCACGATAAGGCAATCCCGCATAGGTCAGTTAATAATGTTGGCTGTGTGTCGGTGTTTTATGTTGTATTCGAATCTGTTATGTATTTTGTATTTTGGTTAGAATCATTTTAGATGTTCAATGTTGTCATTATTTGTTTCTCAGTGTATTGTAATTTCGAAATATGTTATGCCTGTCACAGTTCCATGACTGCAAACTATGATGCATGACTGTAAAGGGAATATTTTTGTTTTCTTCTAGGCTTAGAAAGTCGTCCAGTCCCTCTCGTTGGTTGATGGGTTTACCGCCCACTTCTCCCAGATTGAAATTCGTCCACACTCATCCTGGAGGAACTCCAGTTCCACGAAGACCACCACGGCATCCTACCTCTCCCTCAACTCGATCTCGCTCACTTGAGCTACTAGAGCAAGAAGAGGAAAAGTCTGTCTCGCCTGCAACGATACCCGAACCACTACCGAGACCAAGGTCTAGAAGTCTCGATGGATTGCTGGATGAAGATGGTATCATACCTGACATAAAGACTGAGGAATCACTTGAACAATCAGACGATAAAATGAAATCCAATGAAGAAGCCCAAGATGATCCTTCGCAAATAAATGAAGAGGAAAACTCTAAACCATCCACCATCCCTGATATAGAAATACAAGAAGCAAATGATGCAATTGATACTCAATCCCAAGTCCCAAGTGAAGAAGATAGTGGTTTCGAATCGAGGTCAGGGGATAATCCGAATCCAATGCCAATCCCTAGAGCAAGAGCTAAGGTATCCAGTACACCCACGAGCAAGCCTGAGGTAAAACCAGTACAACAGGAAAAGCAGTCGTTGCTCGAGGGAATCAGTAATGAAGAAGAGGTAGGAAAACCACCGAAGCCTAGCAGGGTTACGAGTGCGGACGAAAAGATACTCAGTGTCAATTCAATCAAAGAGGAGGAAGTCATGGATGAAGAGAAAGAAAGAGCCAACGATAAGACAAGTCCAGTTTCAGATAGGTTGATGACAACAACAAGTGAAAAGACGACACTGCTCAAAGCCAAAAGCTGTGGAGCGGGATTAGATTCCGATGAAAGTATTTCATCGAATGAGTACAAGCCCAAGGTGAAGGGGCAGGGCTCGCTACTGTCACTGCCCACCGGGGCCGAGCCAAAACGGAAGAAAAACTTTATGGACAAGTGTGTGAATAAGGTGCGGTCTTTCATGAAGAAATGATTTATTGTAACTTGTGGGTTACGGTGATAAAGACTTGTTATTTAATTTTTCTAATGACCACTGATACCTGAGTAGGGTACCGGTATCTCGTGATTTTGTCACGTCGTAATTTCTCGACTCAGTATCGCGTATACTCCACCAATATGATGAGAGACACACTGTGCGTACATAATATCAGAGTACATCTCACGCGCAAGGCCTATTCTTTTTAAGTACAAACTCTTGAACGCACGTATTAGCATTAGAGTATAATATCTTCTTTGTTAATGCAATAGAGAATTGTCTGGAAAGAGTGTCCCGAGATATCGAAGTATACGAGATACTTAGCACGTGTATAGAAAAATTGTTTAGAGTCGAAAGTATTGCGAACACTGCTGTAATTCTCTTGCGTACAATGACAGGCAGCACGAAAGTATAACTGATGTTGTGCCTAAGATAAAGTGTCTTCATAGACTTTTTAAACTCCACTAAAGGATATGCGAGAGATTTTTCTGCGATATACATATAGGTTTACAATAATTGCGGGCAAATACACATACAAGAAAGTAGCCTGCTTTTCCGGGTGGCTTTTATATTTCCTCGTGAAAGTGTATTATAGCCGATTAAACGCGTAGTTAGTTAATATTGTTATTTGTAGTACCTATTTTTTAATCGATCACTTTCAGTATCGAATGAAGTACCATTATATTTATGATCCGCGTCATACACGGAGGTTGTTTCTATTTGCAGCTAACACGTCGAATAAAAAGTGTAACAACAATTCGTTACGATAATTTTATTGCTTAACTGTTATTTTTCATTACTTCACTTTAGTGATTTATCTCATGTACGTAGATACATAAAGTCTGCCTTGCGATACCTATATTACCAAGATCCACTTGTAAACCATAAAATATATATTTTACCAAAGTTTCATAAACTAAAGATAAGAATTTTATCATAATGTTTAAAAGTTTCTAGTAAAATAAATTTTCTTTAGTAAAAGGAACACATCTCTTTTTCACTTTGTAGAAAACCCTTAAGAAGTACACGGTATAAACAATAGAATTAATGTTTTATTATTTTCACCAATATTGAATCATGTCATATACTTTTAAAAAGCATCACCGCATACAAAATACAGAAGAGTCAGTCAATATTTATAAAAAATATATCTTGTACAAATATAATACTTTCTAATATCGAGATATTTTTATCATTGTTGAAAGATTAACTCCACTGAGTCAGGTAGTATCAATCTAAGTCTATGTCAGGTATAATACAAGTGTTTGCACATCTTCATCTATTGATGATGTCATCTCTTCCTCTAAGACGACGCATCAAGATCATATCTTGGCGCATTAGAGTTACACGCTTCGCATGGTATGCTAACAGTGAACTGTCTTCAAAAAACTGAACCAGATATGCTTCTGTTGCTTCCTGAAGAGCTTCAAGGGCAGATGATTGAATCCTGAGGACACATTGAATTGAAATATATAATAAATTAGACAATCATTCACAAATGCATTCAAATTCTTCATTCATACATCTTCTTCAGACTTTACCTGCCTATTTCTTCCCTTGGAAACAGGTCTCTAATGATTTCTCTAACTAATCTAACAAATGGAGACCGTGGTATGAGTAATCCCACAGTTCTTCTTAAGAATCTAATCTCTTGCAATGCACGTGTTTGGGCACGCTTCCTAGAATCCCTTTCAACTATCACCGTTGTCTGAAATAACGTATTCCCTTAGTAAAATACAAAATTAGAACACAACATGCTTTTTTCTGTTGAGTATTTGCTATTAAACCAACTTTAGATTTCTTGCCAGAGCCTGCAGTCGACCGCACAACTGACCTAAAATTATGAAGCTATATACATCTATAACAGTGTACACAGTGGATTGAAATGAAAAGCTGGAAATATACTTCTCATGTTCAGTTCGTGCAGGCCATGTTCAAATATAGTAGGATACACATACTAATAAAAACACTTATAAAAAGGAGCGAAAGCCGCGAATGCAATCAGTAGACGTAAATAATGTTTACAAGTACAAGCAATCATAAATATAGCAAGGAAACATGTTCATACATCAATTTCAACGTTCATAGATTGATAAAATCAAAGCGAAAGAGATGTTGACAAAACATAACGGTTCACTAACCTTGAATCCCGTTTTCGGCGTACCATCTTGCCTGTTGTATGTTGATCACACACTGCATCAGCTCGCCTTTGCAATCACTATAGTCGTGTCAACACGTTTCACAATTTCCCGAGATGCAGATCATTCATCACAACTGGTATAGAAACAGTTATAAATATTTGTAATTCACGTGGAACTCTAAAACACTTTTGGCGCCAAGGCAACGCTATAACCAACTGATGAACTTGAAGTTAGCCACTCATTACTGTCAATTTAGGTGGCGCTGCTACAGCAATTAATTTCAATTCAAATCGTTTGAAAATCTTTATTCAATGAAAGGCATTTACAATGTTTCATTTTAGGGGTATAAAAACGTGATTTACAAAATACTTTATTAATTGGTAGATGTCTCTTTAAATGCCTCTTTTAATCGCTTTGGGGGCAATCGCTACTTTGGTTGGTTTGCATAAATCGATGACGCAAGGATCATCGACAGGTGCGTGATTACACACAGAGGCTGACGGAACAACAAGGGCTAAAGATATTTCAATGTTACACGCTTCCATCCATACTTGATGCGAGAAAAGAACAGTTGTCTTTAGCCTGTAGTCGTTTTGCTTAGCATTTTGCATGCGCAAGTCCGATTGGCGTGGAACCAGCAATTGAATCTGTTGATCTGGATGTCTGAGCTTAATCCTCAATATGTTTGCGTCACGTAAATTGAAGATCTTAGCTGTCAAGGGTATTCCCAGGAGAAGACCACCAGTAAACTTGAGGACAGTGTCTGCATCAGACCTCGGTTCTTCTATGATTGCTCTGCAGAATCGAGTTGAAGCACATGGACGAGGAAGTCGCTCTTCTCCTTGAGCTGGTATGGTCAAAAGTAAAGGTAGAAGTAGCCGAGTCAAAGAGCCTGGCTTCACGTCAAGTAAAGTGGGTAATTGATGCACCAATGCTCTCGAAAAGGCTGGTAACTTTGCTGTGTCTTGTGGCAGACTATCAGCTTCAGTGAGAAAATGTCGTGCCAAGGGCAAAGCACTTCCTGTGGAACTTCTAGTCACTCGTATTAATTCCACAGCTAGTGCCTTCAGCCATAAATCGTTCGCCAGTACCATTTCATTATCCCCCAGTCCACTAAATAATCGTTGTAATCTGCAAAACACTCCATTTATAAATATATTCTAATTAAATTATTAATACAGATAGCAGTCCCATACTTCTGTGTATTTTGAAGAAGAACCAGGATGTTATTGCTCGTATTGGGAGCAAAATCTACTGATATTGAGTTACTCGATGCAGCTGAAAACTCTTTTAAGATTGCCTTAAGTAGTAGCAAGCATCGTATGTACAAAGCAGTAAATCGTGCTGCTCCCTCCATTCGTCGATCCATTTCAGCTAATTTATCCAGATCGATTACTGCAGTTTCTAGAAGCTGTGTGTACACCCTCCCAGCAGGTCTTGCATTTTCTACACCCAATATCATCTTCTCCAAGAATTCTCGCCCTCGTTGGTCCCATGCTTCCTTCTCATCTTCACTTTCTTTACCAACACCAGGACCACTAGTTACACTTGGACGTAATCGTGGAACCAAGTGTGGCATTGTGTCACGTAAATAATGATAGTGTTTGTATGCGTGTTCTGTGAAAAGAGCATGCATGCTTGGGCAATGGAATGCTGCATTAAAGATGAGAACCAAGACACTTGCATCTGATGTCATAAGTTAAAGGCAATATAATTTTTTTTTAATATACTAGGCATCGTTCTTCATTAATTTATAAGGATACAGGATGGTTCATCCACATCTGGTTCTGGAGTATCAAAGAAGGGATGGCGACCTAATAGCTGAGGTACTAAAGGCAGAGTCAAATAGGGATGAGAAGCTCCAAGTGCTGCCAGACAGTTTCGAATACTTTCTTTATCTTGAGGGTATCTAGTCAAATTATCGAGCAGACTATTCACGCACATATGAAGACAATTTCTTGTAGCAAGACGACTCGCAGCTAAAGTAGCGTGAAGACCTTCACGTACTTCGCCGGAGAAATCTTCGAGTGCTCCTAAAATCGTTTCTAATTGATCCTCCCGAAGTGTAACGCTTGATGATATTTTTCTCAATGATTCAATAGCCCTCAATCTAACGTCTTGAATTTCGTCATTAAACATGTCCACCATAAATTCCAATGAAATTCGAGCAATATTAGGTTGTTCAAGGGACAAGGTACATAAGGCTTCAACAGTTGCAGTTCGAACTTCCAAAAATTCATCCTCCAGTCCATGAATAAATGCACCACAGGACCCACTTTTCTCTTCTACTTCAGGTCTATCAGCTTCAACAATTTTCTGTTTCTTATCTAATGCTTGTTCAATGTATCTTCTTGATACTCCCTTCATTGTACCTAAGAGGGACATTGCAGAAGTCCTAACTCTTGGTGACAAATCCCCCATTAAACTACAAATCTGAGAAAAAGCACAATCTGCCATTCGAACATCCTCACCATCTGGACCAACTATCATACTGCAAATTAAATTACTTCTTGTTACCATTAAAATATATTAAATAATGCTTGTACCTAATTTGAATTTAAGTTAACATACTTTTCCGGGTACTCTCTACCCAAAAGCCAAATTAATTTGAGAACAGCCCTTCTGACAATTTCATAATCATCACGCAATGAGGCGCAAGCCTCACTAAAAAAACTTGCTGGCAATCTGCAACCTCTGTAAGAGTGCAATTCAGCCATTGTTTCAAAGGCTTGTGCACGTACTCTTGGATCTTGGGATCTAGCATAGTTGCCAACAAATGTTAGCATATCATCAGCTGCATTAACTGTAAGATATCTCCCAATTATTGAGAGACAACGAGTTTGTACTCCATGCCAAGTGTCTGGCAGATGTTCTTTGGCAATTTTTAGTGCAAGACTCCTATTATAATCTCCCAGTTGCAACAATGTTGCTAAACCTTGACTTTTTACTCTGTGAGACTCTTCATTCTTTAATAATTCTGCTGTCTCATTAACAATATGTGTCTTTTCTGAAGCATCAGGAGTAATAGCTCCTAATTCAGCGAATATCCAAAGAATCTTAGCCCTAACAGCAGCCTCTGCCTCAACAGCAAATCTTTCTGACAATTTCTTCACTGCCAATGGCACATCATCCGGTGAGATGTATGCAATAGTATCAGAGATACGAACAAGCAATTGTAGTGCATCATTTCCACCTTTACATTTCTCAAGGCACTCAATATATGCCAAGGCTGAACTACCCTCTGATCCATTCTTACTACCTGCTGATGATCCTAAACGAAGAGTACGCAACCTCTTCAATGGAGGCTCATTGATAACCTGCAAGAATCAAAACATTCTTTTCAACCCATTCAATAACTTCTCCTTGGAGAATCCAAAATAATATTTACCTGACTTTGAGTCAGCTCTGCCAGGACTCTTTTTTTCATTAAAGCTGCCATGATTATTTTTCACAGGCGAAGTTGGACTCGCTAAAAAATACTTCTCTTATCGCTAGCACAGTTTTTCATAACTTATATATTATTCTGCTTTCCTAACAATGGCATCATCGATTTTCAATACCGTCCAACATTCGAAATGCATGTGCAATTGGTCGTACTATTGCAAATTATACATATGTGCAACTCGACACAAGTAGACTTCGTTGCGTGGTCATGAGAATCAGCTGATTAAGCCATAAATCACTCACACATGGAGTCTCTCATTGAAAATGTTTATAGACTAGTTGCGAGAGTACAGAAATATATTTCCCTTTATAGAAATACGTAGTTAACGCATCATCCCAGGTGAAATACAAAAATATATCATTTTCGGAGTAACTTGGCAGAGTTGATCGCAGAACAGCTGAGAAGAACAAGTTCTAAAAAGGTATATAAACAATTCGGGTATTTTATAAGAAAACGTCTGTGGTTTATTTCATAAATATCTTTTTACAGAGGGAAACAGTTCAGTTTTAATAAATAAATTCCAAAGCGAATATTTTTTTGTAGTGTTTGTTATTAAAATTTAATTAGTGCAATGGCTGGAGGGCTCGGCTTCATCTCTCACATATAATAGTAACCGAACGACTTTGACAAATCAAATGTGCTTTACACTTCGATGTTTAAACTAAAAATCATTGCTTTATATTGGCAAAATCTGACGAGAATACAAGACATTGCGATTCTTGACACTCTAGGAATCTGTCACATTGACAGGCTTGTCTGTGTTAATATGGCTGCCGAGATCAATAGAAAACTGTCATGATTCGAAGTAGCCGGAACCCTCGGCGACATTAGCTTTTTTAAAATGTATCGTGCTATTAGTTTCGCGTAAAGCTTGTCTTTTTCTATGAATCATGAATCGTTTACGCGTGGCTATGTAAGCGTAGCGAATCCCATCACTCCGATGACTGGTGAAAGTGTTCCGGATGATTGTTGACCCGTGAGAAGAGCGTGATTCATAACAATGTAATTCAGTATTATGAAGACGACAGATTTTTTACTGTTTAATTGGTGAATATCGAGAGGCACTGGGATAGTTCCTAATATTTTAAAGAAGAATTCTCAATCATTCTATATACACAAGTCCATTGTTCTACACTGCTTGGAAGATCTTTTAAATGCTCTCAATATTTTTACAAGTATATTGCTTTTCACCTACTGTGGAAGTCAGTGCCTATTTCTGAGACCTCTTTCTGTATTGACACAGTACGATCTAATATTAAAGCCAACTGTCAGACTGCTTAAGTTTCTTCTTGGGTCTTGTTGTCTTAATATGGACATTTTTCTATTTATTTGCGTGGTGATAATCACTTTTGCGTGCGGTGTAATATGTACGCTGGTGGTGGAATTCTACTTGTTCAAAAAGTATTTGGAGCAAGGCCCGATAGCCAGCCCTCCGCCAAAGAGAACTTGTCATGGAAAGGCTCAATTACCTAAAGAGCTTGTTGATAGAATGCAAGATGAGCTTACCAGTAGCAATAGTAATCTGCCCAGGCAAACAATGCCACAGGGCAATGAAAACCTAGCTATCAATCTCACACTTCAATTTCTGTTTAATGAGATAAGAAATGCTGAGAGAGTCAGATTATGGTTGTATAGAAAATTGAATAATGAATTCAAAGAACTCCTTACACAATCAACTACTGGGAAATTGCTGGATAGTGTGAAGGTAAAATATAGTCTTGTAATTATTTAAATTCATTTTACTTCCTAAGATATGGTGATATTATTCATTTCTTGTAGTTAAGGGATCTGAACTTAGGTACACAATTTCCAACAATCAAGGGACTGGAAGTGGCTGACTCCAAGATTGATGCAGACACTGGTCTACTTGATAGTCTTGACTTATCATTGGATTTGCATTACTCAGGAAACTTTCAATTATCAATAGATGTAAAAATGTTATTAGGAAAAACTGCGTATATGGCGCTTCAAGGTGTGTACAGGAATATAATGAGGGGTCTAATGAATTGTGGCAGGAGTCAATTAACAATTACATTCTTTCTTTATCAGTGAAGCGTGTCAGTGGTAGAGCTAGACTCCAGTTTACACGTATCCCATATACACATTGGTCTTTAAGCTTTTATTCTGATCCAATTCTCGAGTTGGAAGTACAGTCCCAATTTCAAGGGAGACAATTGCAATCTCAAATCATATCATTAATAACGGGACAAATCAGACGCGCTGTTCGGAGGAAACACACTTTGCCGCGATATAAGATGCGGTACAAGCCATTCTTCCGTAGATTGAATGACGAAGCTGTAGATTTATCAGAGGTATAAGATTAAATAATTCTGATGTTCTTAAAGTAACAACAATACAACAGGATAATTTAATCGTACAGGTTGCCAGTATGCAATTGACGCCAGGTGATTTGGAAGTTACATTGGTGGAAGTCAGTAGACTGAATCTTGGTCCTAACATGTTAAATGCGGACGATTTATCGCAAATAGAAGTATACTGTACAATGAGCATCGACTCAACTCCTTGGGTGTACTTAACTCAATATAACGGAGTTCCTTATATGGTACTGGACTTGATCATAAGTAAAGTTAGTTCTCAACAGCTTGGTGTAGTATTCAAGCAAGAATGTGTACCAGAAATTGGTCATCTGTGTGTATTAGTCGAGACTATAGTTGCTGGTAGTGCAGCAGCGATTGCTGAGATGCGAAAGGGCGACGTTATCGTAGCAGTCGATGGGAAACGAGTGTCCAATATGAGCCAAGTGGCAAAATTTGTAAAGACTGCTGTGCAAAGGAGGTTTATCATAAGAGTAGAGAGAAAGTATTCCAAGGCTGATCTTGATAAGCAAACCACGATGAAACTCGAAAGTGACAAGTTATCTGTGGAGAAAGGATCAGACAGAAGAACATCAAAGAGTGATACTTTATCAAACAAAGGGGATACGCCTAGTGCGGATGATGCTAGTAAAATTAAATTTGAAAGTCAAATTAAATTCTCCGACTTGAAGGATTCAGAAAGCGAAAATTATGAAACTGGTAGTAAATTATTTAGAAGAAGGAAGAGTAGCTCGCATTGTATCGAAGATCTCACACAGACACCAGACACGACTCCTTCTCGCAGAATCTCCACAACTTCGAGTCATTCAACATCGTCTAGCACAGCTCCACTTTATCTTGTAGACGAAACTTATGTATCAAATGTATCGGAGTTATATTATACGACGAAAGAGAAAAAATATGAGTCTTTGGTCACTTTCGAAGAAACAAGGAATTTTCAGATTGACTCTGAATTATTGTATCTGAACATAGGAGTGTGGGGTCGTCCAGCAGGAGGGGAAACGCCTGCAAAATTATTAGGATATTTAAATGTACCCATGAAATTAATCTTGGCACAATGCAGCACATCTTCAACCGGCCACTATCTTAAATGCCATGCTCTGTTACCGCCAGATACAGGTGTGCTTGAATTTTTACTTCAAGCATCAGTTTAAGAACACTGCTTTTATAATAATATTAAATTTTATTACAGCTTGCATAGCAACGTCTAGTTTAAAGTTACAAGGGTATTCGGGATTCGATCCAACGCTTTGTTACGGGGATATTTTATTATCTTATGTATGGGCATCGCATAATCCAAAGGGACAGACGGTTACTGACTCAGGAAAGAAAGAGAATACCGATACTGCCAAAGTACAACCAACTTTGACCGAAGAAGTTGCTGATAAGAAGATGCACGATTTCATTAGAACCCATTTCCATAGAGCTACACACTGTGATTTTTGTACAAAAAAGGTTTGTTGTATTTTTATCATACTAATTAATTTAATGGTGCAAATCTGTAAGGCAGATGGTATTTTCTGTGCAGATTTGGTTGAAAGATGCTGTCCAGTGCCGAGACTGTGGCATGGTTTGTCACAAGAAATGTGAAGTACGGTGTCAAGCGGCGGGTACTTGTGGTGCCGAAAGTTTACCAGCCATGGCAGTAGAAGCTGACGAGATGGAGTCTAGCACACTCATCGGAGAATCAGGTCCAGAGATATCTCTTACTGGTTGTGAAGATAATGCGCAGGTACTGAATACATAACAAAACGTCAATATTTTTGTCTAGAATTTATTATGAAATGAAAGTGAAAAGGGATGGGAATATCAGAGGCTGCAGTCTTCATTACTTATCCCAATAACCGAATTTCGGTGATTTTGGTAATGCAGAAACCAAAGATACTGGTAGATTATCGTATACACATCGGGATTTGTATATTACAAATTTTTTTAAACATAACTTCTCTCAGTGAGAAGATTTTAAAGGACTTTTTGAGGTGTGAAATTTTCAATGTTAGAAATATTGCGCGTATTTATATTTCGCTAGGAGTGTTTAATTGTGTAGCACACCCTATCACCGGGAAGTCACAGGCTCATGGGCAATTAATGTATACTCTAACTGCTTAGAGTAAGCCTGTCACTCTGTACATAGAGAATCATTGTTAAGCGTGATTTACACTACTGTTGACAATAAAATTAATAATCTGCACATAGGGGGGTGAAGGTTTTTTGTAGGCTTGCACCTTGACCTTGCTTTTACTATTGGTGATTTTCCTAACTTAAAACTGTAATATGTACTTTGTTTAGTATTCTATTATTTTTCGGACTCCGTGGTTGGCGTAACAAGAGTAATATTAAATTACACATTCGTTGCTCGATTGATCAGGGCGCAACTATGATGGCCATGAAGGCTAGTATAGCTAACACTCTGTTGGGCCTGAAGAAGGCTGGAAGCACCAGTTGCTTGGCTCCACCAACTTCGGGTATCGGTCTGGCATCTAGAAGTCTTCCCCCAAGTCCCTGTGCATCCCGCAAGGTAGAACATTATAAGCGAGAGCCTTTCAGTAGGAACGGAGGAGAATTACAAATATTATTTTGCTTCCTAACATGACAGTCTGTGTCTCATTTGTCATATTCCTTCTATGCTCTATTCTCTTTTCACCTATATCGTTTTACACTCGCAGTGGGAATGGACATAGCACCGATATATGGACATGTCGATAGGTGCACGGGCACACTCGCAGCATTTGCCAAGCTTGCTTTATGACATCTGCTTCACTCTCTACTTTCTGCGTAACCAGTTCTTTTAATCACCGCCTCACGCTCTCTTCTTCTGCTCCGGCTAAATTAATACTAAAATCCCTAATTTGACGCTGCTGTCAGGTATTTGTGAATCCACAAACTCTGCCGTAACGAGTGCGCTTATTACTATGCTATTAAACATCTCTCGCATAGCTACGTTTGCGAATGCATTTAGCACCACACGTTACATTGTGTATCGTGAGCATAGAATCAGGCATGCTACTGCCTAGATCAACAATTGCGTTACAGTCGTCTCTTGTTACCAATTTCATGAAATTATTGAAACGTTTAGAGTTCATTGGTCGGCGGCTTGGGCATAAGTCCTGATCTTTTGGAGGGTGCCGAGCCAAGTGTGGCTACTCCTCTAATAGCCGGCGATCTGGATGACGGTCTTATGTCCAGGGCCAAAGATACTGGCAAGTTTATATACAAGTGCTTGGAGCCGCAAGAACGCGCTGACAAGATCAATGACATGGTGAGAGCATTAAACTCTATAGATAAGGATGAGTGCCGGCAGTGCGATCTTGGCGATTGGTACGTCTATAACGCTACGATTTCTATCACAGGTGGGAAAGCTGAAAACTGCTCTCGACGCCGAAACCACCTTAAGATTAGAATTATCCGAAAGCGGGGACCCGGACAATATTCCATTATTAAGGCAGAGCGATTTACGTGCACAAGCGTTCACTGTCTTACTGCTGCATTACTGTACCGGTTTACAACACGCGTACGATGCACTGGATCGTCAGTGCACCAATAAGGAATCTTAGTTTGATAAACGGAAGATCGTGGTCTAATATATCTGCATTCCAATACACATTCTACCTTAGTCAATTGCGGGACTTGGAAACAAGAGGGTCTCTTACGAATTTAGGGTAACTTTTAGGCGATCCACTTGTGGATCGAAACAGTTGTGTATGCTTCCAGCATACATGTACGGCTCGGTGTCAATGTGTGCTTTAATATTTCTTTTTTATTGTTGTTATTATATTGTGGATTGCCGCGGGTAATACTCATCGATATCGACGTGGTACCTTACACTTTACCAGAGAACACCGAATACTAACACCCATATTTATAGAGCGGACTTATATACGTAGGAAAGAGAGTACAATATAAGTGAATGTATTTATGTATCAATGAATAACTCAGTCTAGCGAATAGTACGTCGGCAATAGATTAGGGTGTAGCGAATGTAGTATTCTTATTTTGAAGAGCACATCATATACTTTCGCGGAATATTCAGTAGATGTCCGGAAGGATATGCCTTTAGCTCTAACAGAAACGACTTGACCCAAATATCGAAGTGCAATCAAACATACTAGATCTGCAGGATTTTTTATGTGCCCATTGAAGTTCCCAGTATAAATCAATCGCAACGAAGTATAGAATAACGGATCTCGACTGACTTATTGATTAGCAGTAACGTACAATTTTGCGCATGTGATCGTACATTATATTAATGGCACTATAGGAGTCCATCCATAGCTGTTTGATGTGGCGTTCAATTATCGATGTTCGTTCCGCGATTTAAAGGAATACGACGAATAATATAAGTAATGTAAGGCACTATCATTCAATTGTTAAACTGTAAAATGACTATGGAAATGAATATAGATTGTTAAATGAACTTGCGCTCGTATTTATCCTTAACGTCAACAATTGTACGTCGTGGTTTTTGTTGGACGCGCCGCAATTGCATGGCATAAGGAAACTCCGGCGAGTGACGGCGGAACAAAAGTTGGCATGCAGTCGGGTATTGTTCCGCGGGTTGACAAGGGAAACACATTAAAAGTTTCACGTTGGGATAGAAAACAAAGAGGATACATTATGAACAAAGGGGAGATTTTAAATATTGCGGCTCCAACTCTGAAGTGACGTGAGAAAGTATATAATAATTTGGGAAATCTGTGCCATTGCGTTATGATCTTCTCATCGCAAATCTCGCCAGCTGCAGTAGGAACATAAACGGGTCATCTGTTTTCAAAAGATAGAGGATAGCTTTGACGTAGACGATAATGATGAGAGGACAAATTCAAGGAAACGCGTTCCAAGCTTTGACTGAGAAGGTTGAGTGGCCTTGCTGGCGACGATCAAGCTCGGCTCGAGAGCGGAAATGCGTATAGGAAGACGGCGTGACGCGGGGCAAGTGTTCGCGAAGGTGTGCGTACCCCCCTTCGTAGCTTTTATCCCCGGGCTCCATATGAAAGTCAGCATGAAGAAGAGACGGCAAGAGAGAGAGAAGTCATGGGGGATTTTGGCCGGCAAATCTATTCTGGTCCGCGCGAGATGCACGCGCAGTATCTTCTGGCCACGTGCCAAGCATACCGGAGAGCTGCATAAACATTTTATCCCTCTTGGGCACACGCTGATCGACGATGAATGGAGAGCAAAGTCCTCTCGCGGTGGAAAAAAAAGGGAACAGCCAATTTGGCTTGCGCTTATCGATCACTCGAGAGCACTTTACTGATCAAGCAATTTGGAATCCTCACACTATAACTTTAACACCTGTACGATCTCTTCTATCTTCCCGCCAAACATTTCAAATTACTACCAATTAATAATCCAATACAAGGACATCCAAATCGATCTCCAGAGTCCCCCAAAAATCAGCGCAAAACTTCTCAGAGTTTAAAGAGTACTCGCGATCATTGCGCGCTGTTTCTTGGAAACTGGAATATGCCTCGCTTTCCAAGAACATTAGCTTTGTAAGAGTGCGAGAGCGTCAAATGTTCGCGGCATTTATTTTAAAGCTGACTCACTTGCATTTCCACAGATCGACTCCTATTGTGCCTGGCAAAACAGTTTGGGCGGAGGGAGGCGTGGAAAAAACTCGTTTGACTTACAAGTATATTTGTAGAGTGAAACGGGAGGGTGAATGTTTAAGAGTTGCGCAGATCGGAAAAATCCCTGGAGTGAGACAGAGAGAGTGTGTCTGGAGGGCAGGCAATAATGAGGGAGAAGCTTGCAGAGTGGCGCAGTGGGCACTTTGCCGAAAGCACACGGTTCGTCGTATCGTCGACCTTGCCTCTGAACGATGCTTTTAGCAAAATACTATAACAGCGGCGAAACGAAACCGTTTACTGAATGAACAAAGCTTTTGCCGCCGATTCGTCAGCTGTACCAAGCCAATCGAAACTACTTTCCATCATTTTAACTTCAACTTTAACTATTTCAACCCTTAAACTCTAAATAAAATACACAACAACATAACAACTAAAACCGTAGCAACGTTCGGTCACGCGAGGTCGAGTTCTCCAAATTTACAATGATGATCTAGGCCGCCTATCAGCTAGTTCGTTCAGTGGCTTGTAATTACATGAATCATCTAAGTACTCCTTGAGCACCTTGCGCTGCCACACGCGCGTCTAAAGTCTAGGTCAACAAAACTCGGAGCGCGCAACGTTTACTAAGCCTGGCATGAAAGATTTCCTTCTCGCGGGCTTTTCTCCGATTGATCAAAGGAGAAACTCGGCTGGAGGAAGGCTGCGACATACAAAGCGAAGCAAGTAGAGATATCCTGGGGACGGAGTGACGAGAGCGAGCCTTGGCAAATGCTTCCGTAGAAATGGTCGAAGAGGCCAATTTTGACAGGTTCCCTGCGCGTTGGGAGCAGCGACGCGTGCACCTGTGGGAGCGCGCGTGCACGTACAATCTATGTGCGTAGATCGGCCGGCTGGCTACAGTTGTTTTCAAACAAAGAGAGGGAGTCGGAACAAAGTAGTCAGCTGATCGGAGATGCATCTGGGGTGGGAGCGAGGCAGCGAGGGCTTAAATAGCACCGCGTGGAGTTCTGGCGATCAGTGCCAGGCAGCGTCAATTGAAACGGGCCTTACTCACAACCCTCGGAATCACGCGTCCTTCTTCCTTGCGAATCAAACAACCCTTTGCCAACGTAATCCTCTCGGAAACACCTAGGAAAACAATCGGCCAGGAATAATCCAGCGTTGATCAGCCACCGAGCAGCTTTTCATCTCCGGTGCATCTGTCGGAAGCGCGTGTGCTTTTTAAACTCGTTTCCCGAAGAGATGAAGCTTTCCTAGGACTTCCAGCAGTGATTTGGATGATTGGTTACTAGTGCGACTAGTGTTACAATCAATCGGATCATCTCAAACATAATAGAATCCAAAAGAGCCCTGTTTTAAGGCTTGGACAGGGTGGTTGTGCTTCGAGGACTCTGTTAGAAAGTGTTAGCGAGGAAGAAAGATGAGGCCACCGACGTATAACAATGGGGCTGTGCAACAGGACGAAGTCAGCCAGGAACAAGGCGAGAGGAACGTCGCGATGGCTGTCTGCGTCCAATTGGCCGGCAGAGCTATTATAAGGGTAGTTTCCCGGTGCGAGGAAGCCCAAGACAATTGTAATTTAGGTATGTTTGTTCCTCGCAAATCCCAACCCTCTCGGAATACCAATCGCTCGGTTTATATTGGCAATGCCAAGGAGACAGTTGCCACTTTCTTTCCGCATTTGAGAGATTGTACTTTCGCCAGGCGGAAAATTGCTCCCAAGTGTTGCGAAGGAAAGTGACAGGATCTCCTCTAATCATCGACCACTCAATTACAATTGATTTTCACGTGGGCGCAATCAGCCTCGACCACCAACAAACAATCGGATGTTGTTGGACTGCGTAGTTGTCATTAATATTAGCGACGATAAAGCCAGCATTGATAAGATATCAATCGCTCAAATCCCCCGTTGTTGCAATATCGATGAGTACGTCGATCGAGCGAAGGATCGATAATTACAGATCGAATTAGAACAGTTCACTTCGATGAGAATACGTGGCCGAAATAATAGTTGGGTCGAAAATAGACAGAAGCCATGAACCTCTCTGGCGCACTGGTGACCGGCTGTCTGACCAGCGGCTGGCACAATCCACTTGCTCGTCATTCGACAGCCCACGCAACTTTCGCACGCACTCTTCTTCCTCGTTGCGTGGGACTCCGCGCTTTTCCCAGCCAAATCGTATTAGTAAAACGATCCTTTTTCTAGTAAATTACACTTTCCACTCAGGGGAAAAGAGAATTTGCCTTCTTTCCGATTCGATGGTAACAATGAAGAATAACGGAGTGCGCCCGATGCGCGCCCAGTGCAACGGCTCGTTCTACTTGCGTCGAGATCTCCTGGCTGATCTAATAACACGAGATGATTAGGTGCTCGGTGGCCTTAAAATTCGTCGCCCCGAGGACTCGCGCAATTGCCAAGCTGATATACACCGAGTGCCCTTGATCGACAGTCTAGTCTTGTTGCTCTAATTGCAACAAATTAAGCCTGCCCATTGTCGAGATCCCACTGTTTACTATCTGCTTTACTATCGCACTAATACAATGAGAGATTAAAGTAGCATTGTGAGCGGGCAACCTCGCACGTGCAGCTTACTTCCTCCTGGAAGCAACAATGATATCCAAGCTTCTTTCCTTATCCGCGAACCCGGACACGCTCGTAAAACAGTTCCTAATGCCGTGCGCGCTCCGCTTTGATCTCTTTCGCTCCTCATTAACATTCCCCGAGTAGTTAACGCGTCACTTACTTGGCATAGCAATGTCTCAATGTCGCCATTGTCTAGTGACTTCTTACGCGAACGATTCTCGTTGGATGAAAATACTTTCTCGATAGTTATTGAAAATCGTCCGGAACTTCCTCGATATCGAGGACTAAACAGGTGGTTTCTAATCGGTAACAAGGGAAAGTTCCGAGGCAGGGAAAATGGGAGCGGAGTGAGTTGGCGAGCGAGCGAAAGAGTCATCTCGCTTGCCAGGCGAATCTGTCCTATTATAATCGAGCGGAGAGACGATCTCAATTCACCTGGCGGGTTGCGAGGAATCATTCGAGTGCAATTAAGGAAACTCGCGCGAATTTACATGTAGAAATTGTATGATTTCACAGTGACTACCGGCAGACGTAACAGAGAGTTGTTCCTCATCGCGGAACTTCAATCGGAATAAAAGTGAAATGCTCGCTTCCCGAGCACTGGCATAGATAATTGGCTGGATAAACTGCGCCGGTTGCGCAATTAGTATCCGGTCTTTGTTCCTCGCGTGTACGCGAGCGAGCCGAGCAAATCGTAAAAGTGAAGTTACAACTGCGCCGGTGCGGTACATGCGAGCACACTTGGCAAAAAAGGAACGGCTCTATTAAACGCTATATAAATACTGCAAGAGTCCGTGGAAGATCTCGCGGAAAAGCCAACTAAACGGCGCGGCGAGCAGAAACCTACGAGAAAGTTGGCGGTAATTAGTTCGGATGATACCGAAAAAAGTCGGGGGCAATTTAGAGTTGCTATGAAAGAGACAGTGAGAGAAGTGCGAGCAAGCGGAGAGAGCGATCCGTTTGAGAGGGTGCGCGTTGCTCCTTTTGCAAGACATTCAACGCAAACGAAAGGTCAATCTCGGAATAGTGAACTGGCGGCGAGGCCTTGGCAATGCAAACCTCGGCCTGCGTGCCGTCTTCAAGGCTGACCTCAACACCACCTCCCTCCCTTCCTCTTGGACGCACAACTCCAACTAAATTCATTATTCATTACTATTCTATTACCAATGAACAGTACTCGATTCACTGGTAATTCTGTCCCGCTATCACTTTCTCTCAATGCTTCCCTCGCTCCGCGCCTTTGTTAGCATTTGAAAAGAAGCTAGAAAAAGCGCGCGCGCGCACGCTCGACTCCCCAATGTAACGGCGCGCGAAACTTCGGTACGACTTCCGCGTTTCTCCGCCACCGGAAGGACCACAATTGATTACTTGGAGCATCGCGTAATTATAGCAGTAGAGAAATCAATGTAGAATTTATTATGATATGATATAGAAATAACTAGACTTTGATAGGATGTTTAAAAAATAGTCTGTAAAGAGGGTGCGATTCCATTTCGAATAGGAACAAGTAGAAAAAGATGGCGGACGAGAAAGAGCGACGCAAAAGCACTCAAGCGAGCGTCTAAAAGCGACACTTTCGTGAAGTATCGCTTCGGAAAGTGCTCTTAGTGCGCTGCTAAATTGAGTGGTGAAATCTAGGAATTATACTGGAGCGCGACACATTAGTTGTTAGTAAACGCGGACGCAGGTGAAATATGGAATCGTAGTAGCAAGTAAACTAGTCTGACTCGCGTACTTCCGCCGGGACGAATGCCAAGGCTAGCGCGAACGGCGCGGCTTATTTCTGAAATTCGACAAAAATAAATACTTCGTGCCGACTGCTGGCTAGGTTGGTTAGTGCGTGTTCACCGGCTACCAACAACTCTTCGTCAAATAGTAACGTGCACAAGATGGCGAATCAAGTGACCAGGGTAATATTGCGCTGCGAGGAAGCGCAGGAAAATGAACACCTTGGTAAACTGCTATCCTGTTATACTTCGCGATTATTTTTAAGTAGTCCTCGTTATTAAAATTATCTATACTCGTTCGCTTAATATATACTTGGCTGGATGAGTCTAACAAGAGAGATTTCATAAGAGTCAGTGACCCACTTACTATACGACGAAGTCATGTAAAATAAGAACTCTCATTTTAAGATATGACAACAAAGAAGTAGAACGTTTCCAGTTTTCTAAATACTCCGAAATATATTTCACGCCCTAATTCACTTAATGGCAGAACAGACATGCAAGAGTGTACTTAATAAAATGTTTAGTGGTCATTTGTACTCGAGATCGTACTTATGCTTGCTGCAATATTGAGAGTAGAAAGCGTGGAAGACTTAGTTATCCGTTTAAACATTCAATTATTATAGCCAGAGTAATAATTGTCTGAGTACATATTTTTCACGAAGCGTCTTTACCCTGATTGTTTCCAGACCTTTCGGAATGCCAGCTAATGCAGGTGCCCGATGCAGTCTACCATTTAATGAGACACACCGAGTTAAAAAGATGCGATCTTTCCGGCAACGTGATAACGAAGATTCCGCCAAAGTTCGCTGTCAAGTTCTCGTTAATCAGTGGTAAGTGAAAGAGCGGCATTCAGCCGTAATTATTCATTAACTTCCTCCTAAAAAATGCTCGATGTTCACTCGAGCTAATTGCAAAACTTTCATTTCTGGTGTTGCGTAAATATCCTCTTATCTGATGTTATTACATAGCGCGCTGACTTTGCAACTGTAGCTGAAGTTGATTTGCGACCATTTGCAGAGCTAAACCTGAGTCACAATCAGATGAGCAAACTACCGGAAGAGCTGGCGGAACTTCAAGCTTTGGAAAGGCTTGATATTTCCCATAATACATATATTGCCTTGCCACCAGTTACCTTCAGGATACCACACCTTAAACGGCTCCTCGCCAACAATAACTCCATTATTGGTAATTTTCTTGAGACCTTTTGCCGAGCTATGGAGAAAAAATTATAACAATAAATCATCGAGTCTTTTATATTTACAGACGTCGATGTCGAAAAATTGAAGGCTGCGCCAGCATTGGAGTTCGTTGATCTTCAGGTGAATCCATTGAGGCCCAGATTGCACGATGTCCTTAGCACTTTACCTCGGATCAAGATAGAGCTCACACCACGGCAAGTCGAGGAATGGGAGGACTTGACTGTCTGAGGGTCCTTTTATACCTGCGCCAGACTTCTGAGTGCACATGAACTGGTGTTCTGTCCCCTCCGATTTCTTGCCTGGCCTTGCTCAAGAGCTCGTGGGAAACAAGTGCCTCACTACGAGCGAGGAATACAAGCGACTATTTTTGTACAGTGACAGCATAGACTGATATTTCCGATGTATAATCGACGTGAGAATATAAAGGCTCGATTGACGGAGAGTGAGGAGAACACTTGCGAATGTTCCTGTGATACATATTGAGCGAGAAATGAATTGGCCTATTGGGGACTTGCCGTTAATCTGGGATTTTCTCTCTCTCTCAACTGATCTCGTGACTATCGATCGAAAACTTGTCGCTAACTTTCTTTTCAATGCCGTTTTATACTGTGTGGTTTTTTAAAAATCGTACTTCGCCCAGCCGGCAAGCCGACCTGCTGCGATCAATGTATTTTCACTAACTCCTAATTAAGTAAGGTGTAAGACACCGTTTTCTTCCTTTTTTACGCGTGGACTCGACACATTCACGCGCCGTACAGATCGGCGTGTGATCCTCCGACTGCCAACGTCTTCGCCATAAGTACAATCGCTACTCTAGTGTGTAAGAGCCAAGCGTAGAAGACGTGCTTCGGGTAGAACTGCGAGCATGTACTAATTGACAAATTGTTTGTACTATCAAGATGGAAACGAGATGCGTATCGTATCTCGCGCACAGCTCATTGGAATGTATGACTTTGTATTTCGTATCTAGTCAATTGTCCGCGAAACTTTGAAATACATCTTCCAAAACCAAATGCTTTCAGCTTTCTGCTTTTCCTAAGCAATTATGTGATGCCGATAATGTATGTGTGTATGACTTGATCTGGAAGGCGGGTACCAACTCTCACGCTAATCATACGAACGTATATAAATATGTTATATTGGTTTAGTACCTATATTTTCTCAATATTAATAATAATAATAATAATAATAATTATCATAATAATAATTAAACATGTAATGAGTCGCAGAGTTAATTATCTACAATACTTGTTCATGGATATAAAATCACAAAATATACATAAAATGGACGTGGTTCAATTAAAAATTAGGTTGACGCATGGATACTCCGCTCCCTGATCTATCATCGTCTAATGATTCTCCTTCACCGACGGAGTGTTACAGCCTACCAGCGATCCCGCTCAATCGCACAGAAAATAGCACTCTCACTCTCCACCGGCGATTCGGATCGCCCGCAAAAATACTGTCCCGCTCCTAGCGAATTCCGTGGCTCCTTGACGCGTTTGCGAGCGACGATCCAATCGAGATCGTGAAAGTTGCGAGTGTAAAAAGGCGCGCTACGTGTGCTAGTAAGGCGCAGCACGCGGTAAACATATGTAGAAAATATATCGGAGCAAAAAGAAGTCACAGCGATTAAATTGGCAGCAGCAGCTGCGCCGTAGAGGGTGTCGGGGGGCGAGATAATGTCTAGCGATCTTGTGTTTATCCGTGTAATTGCGTTTTTCATTACGTGTATACCGAAGCTACGCTTTAGTAATTGATTATCATATTTATATATAATATATACATATACATTTAAGACGCGAGAATATATACGACTACACGATTTTCGATAAAAACGCAATCGAATCTAGGACGAATCTAGGCTCTCGTAGCGGCGAAGTAGGTGCTCCTTCCATAGTCGTCGAAATGGAGGCGTTTTGCTAAAGCACGCCTCCACTTCGTACTTGTCCCTGCAGTGGAAGTAAATGCGTAACTTCGCGCGACAGCATCGGATCTGGCACTCACACGCCTATCATTCGCTTCGGTCCTCTCCTTCCACCCCTTGCAAGTATGTACACGAATCTATCCTAACTAAAGTCACATTCAGGCAACGTTAAAAACGAATGTCACGGCAAGACAACCCCCATTCGGATCGGCTCACTTGAACAGCACCTACAGACAATGGAGACAAGAAACTCCTGTAAAATGCGTGCCATAGCAGATTACTCTTTCATTTTGCAAACAACTAAAGCACTCGCCCGTAAAAGAATCCTAATTCGTGTTGCTTGAACGAAACACTTTGATATGAAATAGTCTCTTGTTCCCCTATGTAGATAGCGAGCCGTCCGCCGATAGTCGCCTCGTGGTTAATCGAATCGATACAAAAAGACAGTAAATCTCGTGCAGCTATAACAATCGCAATGTTTCACGTGTGAAGTGTGTAGGCGGATTCATGTTTAAATATATAGACGATATTTACTTTCTTCAGTGGGAATTGCTGATACCTCATTGTGCACAGTTAAAACGAGAGGCACGAAGAAGGCATTAGGGGCCTTCAAAATTGACAGTATCTATTCTGTCTTTTACACCGGAAATAGTGCTCTATGAGCGTGTTCATTAAATGGCGCGAGAAGATGCCATCCTACCCAATTGAACGTACTAATCTAATCTGTATCTAATTCTTCTGTAACTGAGTAGATATTGACAGCTGAGAAAAGGCAAATTGCGGAATCATTAAACTTTGTTCACGGTTTGTTCCTTCATGAAATTGAGTTCTAGGAAGTGGAGGGAAATGTGTTGGTATAATTGACTTTGCATTTGGCGAGTAGTACGATTCAATGAAATGTTGGCACTTGTTAATTTCGATGTATTTACCGTCATAGATATAGGCCCTGACGGTTTGAAAGAAAATTTCGTAAACCCTGTGCCAATCAGCCAACACATCACCCTCGATTGGTGTGTCCGATTCGCTTAGGTGGATGTGTCCCGGTTTACCACGTTGCTTTATGCGCCCCAGCCGTGGTGCGAACAATTTCCCTCAAGCACTGCATTCCAATACTCCTTCAACATTCCGTGAGAAATGGCTAAGTGTTGTACAAGTGACACTCTATATACGATGTCGGAACGAATCCCTCGATTGGTTGCGATATACGACGAACCCGCGTCCAGCCATCACCCTGATCCAACTCGATCATGTATAATTCTTCCCCATCATACATTGGAATTGAACCTTCACTAGTCGCTGCAAGTTTAAATATAAATATAATCAAGAAATCAATTGCATAAAAACTGAAGCCATAAAAAACAGACACTTACCATCGAAGGGATAAAGGGCTCTACACGTTCCCAATGGTGGTTGGGCATCTACCTCGTCGACGTAATACTCTTCACCGCCACTGCCAGGAAGAGACGTCCTCGACTCCCCAAGACCAGATTCCGGGCTATTCGTGGAACTGTGCATCAGTACCGTAAAGCGAAAAGTGTGTCTAATTGTTCTATGTAAATGTTTTATTCTACGTTTAGAATAATTTCTTCGACTACTCATTTCTCTGTTGTATATAATGTCACGAGATGTACCAGATTAAAAAAAAACAAATAGTTGATACTCACCCGTGTGTAGGTTGAGGTGTGCCCGGGGCACTCTTCTTGTGCATTGGTTGATTTGCATTTGCATTACTCACACTGGAGTCTGAAGCCGACCTCGAAAGACTTTCTTCCCCTCCAGAATGGCTGGACCGTCTAGAACTCAACGGCCTCGTTGCCGATCCATTAGTGGTGGGTTTGCGCGGTGCTTGACTCGGACTGGAAATTCAAAGTTGTACTTGAGACACACGGGAAAGGGCATAGTAAATATTCTGTATTATCGAAGGAATCATCGACTCACCTGGATAAGCTAACACCGGCGCGCATAGCTTCTTCAAGATAGCCTTGATATTTCGTTAGCTCTGCGCCCAACTTGTCCAGTTTATTACTAGACTGATTCAACTGCCCTTCTATACTCATAGGATCACCTAGAGCAGGATTCTGTTCATAGACACCCTTCATTTTCATGAGGCCATCTCGTGCTGCTGTCTCCTGCTGAATCTTGGCTTGAATTTCATCCAGTCTCTGCTGCAATCTCTTTTTCCGCTGATTTGGAGGTAAGTCACTGTAGTCCTCCTTCACGCCGTCGCCATATCCAGGCACATTGTTCTGCAATTATTTATAATAAACATCGGTTGCAAGATATTGCGGGGAGGCTCGACTAGCAGGAATCAGTCTCATCAAAGCATGTTACTGATACACACTCTCTATGAGCTGAATCTATATCTTTAGAAAAAAAATATTGAAAAAAAAGTCTTTAAAGCGCGTCTCTGCGGTTAAGCACACTTGGGGGCAAAGATTCACTATAGAGAGAGAGAAAAAAAAACTTATACAAAAATGATATTATGCGGATGGTCTCAGGGCAACTATCGAGTAAGGAGATGTCGGCGATTGTAAGGAGAGAGACAGACCTTTAAAGCTATGCACACCTCGATCAACTTCTGTTGGTCGCATGAAACAAATCCCAAAAGCGTATCATTCAGCGAATGAATAAGACAATCTCAGCAGTAACTCGAGTAAAAACTCAGTGATACAGAAATGTATCATTCTGCTAGTCAGAAAGAACTCTCGCTAAATTGCTGAGTTTCTACTCAATTAACAAGACATGTTTAATTATACACCAGCACAAAGTTCTTCGTGTTTTAGTGCAAACAGTATCGACGAAACACGCTGGCAGGCGAGCAAGCGATCTATTGTGTACTTACTAAGCAAAATAGTATCCAAATTCATAGGCCACGGATGTTCGGAAACAAGAGACCAGAGGCAGATCGAACCATCCACCAAATTAATAGAAAGTAGAGAAGAATAAGTTACGTTTTCATTGTTAAAATTACAGGAAGATAATGAATAAGTCGTGAAAGCCCTGGATCAATGAAGCGAACGAATAATAATGACTCTTATATAATACATCTTGATTTCATGAAATTCAGAAAGGAAAAGAATAAATCTTGAGACTATCGTTTAACTTTGGGAAGTCTGTGCGCACAATAAATTACAGGCCTGATCACCAATAGTTATTTTCCCAAAATAATAAACAATAGCGAAAGAAATGTGGGTGTTGCATGCATGGTTTCCTTTTTATATTATTCTCTGAATGTACGTACGTGAATTTTATGTATGGTGCTTTAGGGACGGGAATGAAGTATTATAAATGAGTTGAGTAAGACTTACCTTATTACTACTGAATATACCAAAGAGTCCTACTCTTTTCTTAATCTTCCCACCGGACACCGTGCCTTTGACTGTGAGGTGATTGTGGATCGGCTGCATCGCAGTCTGCGACAATTGACTATTACTATCGTAAGTTTTTGCTGCGGACAGATCCTCGAAGGGAACATCACCGGGAGGCTGGAATCCACTCTTGTAACGCTCGATTACTAACAGCGTGTCTTCCTTTTCGTTAATTTCGTTCGCCGCTTTTTCAATGCCATCTAGGCACTGAGCAATTATTGGCGCTACTGCCCGTTCAATCTCGACTGACTTTAACATATAATTTCGCATGTTCTTTATCCTCTTCTCGTCCAATTCCTGCCAACATACCAATTACCAGCCATAGGTCGTCGAGTTAATATACAATCTTGCGTTCATTAAATAAATTGTATCTCTAGTTCAATCTTTGAAAGGTAGCACGTACCTGCAGATGTTGGAAGACTTCAGGCATCGCCGTATGATAGTGGAGCCTTTGCATGTCGTTCGTCTTCTGCAGTTGATTGGCATACTCCGTTTTGGCTTCCTCGCTCTGCTGTGTTTTGAGCGCCATGTTCATCCTCTGCTTTTCCACCTAATGTACCCAAAAGGCATTCGTCATCCAGACCATTCTAATCATCCGTAATAGCTGATTATGAGACGTACCTCTGCCCTCGAAAGATTGAGATCAGCATCCGCCCTCTGATAATTTTCCACCGCTCTCTCCGCCTCCCGGAAAGCCTTCTCGTAGGCTTTTCTAGCTCGCTCGAGATTACAGATCTGGCCTGTCAGGGTCGTGACCAATCTAGCGCCTTCCTGCAAATACTTTTTGCGGTCCTCTTTGAAATCCTTTACGAGGATGTTGAGTTCTCGGAGGACATTTGCCTGAAGGTTCTCCGCGATGACCTCTCGTTGGCCAGCCTGATCGTTCACCTCGTTCAGTTCCATTTTGAAGGCCTTGCATGGACTGTACCTAAAGAAGAATCACCAGCTATCTCATCGATTGCCACGAGAAAAGAAGCTATGATGAAAATCCTCGCTGAGAGGGAGACCGTCCATCGAGACGAAGGCCATCATGCGGGAGATGAAACGAGCCTGCAGAGGCGCATCACGAGCAAGTTACTGAACTTATGAGTCGACCTACCCACGCTCGCAGATAAGAGATTAGCTGCCGTTTTCCATCGCGCTACATTCCGAATAGAACGTAGAACGATCCTCGCGCGCTAAGGCATCTGCCTTAGCAGCTCGCGAGAAAGCAAATGCGGCCAGCAGCCTTTTTCAAATGGCTCATCAACGAAAATAGAAATATAGCCGAAGGAAAAAGGCGGAACAGGTTCTCAAAGTTCCAAGGCCCGAACACGCCACCACGAGAATCATCCAATGTAGGTCGCGGTCAAAGTAAAAAATCACTCCGACTATCAGCAATCGACGCTTCGCCTGATAAGGAGCTACGCAGCCAGTGTTTCCTAGCATCTCTGAGTAAGAAATCGAGCGTGAGTCAGAGTCAACGAGTGTCTCGGTACAGTCAGGAAATTCATGAAACAGCGAATTGGCGGGGTCATAGGCAAAGTGCGCGATGACATTCTCATCGGGGATAATTAAGCTTGGATCCATTCTCTCTCTAGGTCGTCCGGTACTTACTGGTGGTCCTCCTCCTCCTTCTTCTTCGGTTGATAACTCTTCACGAGACGTCTGCAAGTAGAAATCATCAGTTATTACCATTGCCATGCCCTTTTAAGCTTCGTACAAGATATAATAGCACTCAATATCCTCCTTGCACTCAATTACAGCCTTCATTCATCACATCAATAACTTTCACGGAGTTTTCAAGACTCCATCGTGCCTGTAATCCAATCTGATTCCCGGCAAGACTTTTTAGTTCTTCGGCGAAATGTATGTTAGTATCAAGGACGGTGTGGGCGCGTTTACTGCCACTCTTATTTGGCAAACGGGAAGCGATGTGGAACTTTGGCTGGATCGCACACTGCGCCAGAAAAAAGTCTTGCTGCAAACAGTCAAACAGAGAGAGAGAGGAAGAGAGGTCGAAAGCGCATTGCGCGCATCTTGAGTCACGCGTCGAAATACAAGAAAGAAGGTGCGAAATCCAAGAAGTACATGGAATTTAATGATTGCATCAGAACTTTTCTATGAAGTGAATTTCTTGGTAAGAGATTTGCAGTCTTGAGAGAGAAAGCTGTTTGAATTTCAGTCGGTGAAGAAAATATGTTCTCGAGTTCGTACGTGTGACAGAGGCCACCCTGAGCCAACGGCACGTTCGAAAGAGTGCGTGCGCGCGATTGGCATATCGACTACCAAACGATTGATAAGTAGAAGACATTATAACGTCCGAGCAAATGCAGTGGCGCGCGTGCTCCGACTTCGAATCGTTGATAATTAGCCAGCCAGAACTAAAGGACGTACGCCGAAAGCGCTCCACCAGCTGGATGTTGGCCCAATCAGTGATAAATGCTACCACAAACAATAGCTATCTTACTGTCCTTGATAGGAAGGAACTACTAATTCACCGACTGCTATGTTAGTTCCTCGAAAACTCCACTTCATTCTCTCTAATATGACAATGTGGGCAGAACAAATGATGAACCGTACGAGTATGATTACGAATTCTAGTTTCAAAGAAAAAGTAATCGCCTTTTCTCATGAGTAATGATCGCGCAAATTATTACTCGTACTTATACATAAATGGGGAGCTTTGCTAGTAAGAAAAGATGAGCAAAAGGCGTCGGAGGAAAGTGAAACAAACGCTTGCTCTTGACGGCGCGTGCATCGGCAGAAATTGCAACGCATTAAGAGGAGTGGAACGTGCTCGCGATAATTTATACGCCGCACTGCGAACGTGCCGGGAGCGAGTATGTTTCTCTCTCTCTCTCTCTGTGTATGTCTGTGTTCGAGCGAAGAGCACGCTGGCTCGCATGCACTGATTAAAGGACCGAGATACCATCTACAATAATTATGCTACCGCCGGTTTCGGAGGAAATCGGCTCCCAGTAGTTTCAGCGGTCTACCACTACTTCCTCTCTCAAGAAACGTGGGATCAACGAAACCCTGGAAAACCCATGTGCAATCGAAACACTTCCAATCAAGTCAGACTTGTAAAATTACACCCATCAATTCTAAATAAATAACTAAACATATTGAAAAATATACGGCGAATAAAATAATCACTCATTCGACATTAGAATATTTTTCGCAACAGTTTTCAAATTGCACCATCACGTAAAATTACACCAATCAATTCTACATTAAGAATTAAACAAATTAAAGAATCCACGAGTAAAATTAATCATTCACTCGAAACTAGAATACGTTTGGCAGGAGGTTTCAAGTAGCACGAAGGAAAGCATCAATCTTCCGAATTATCGAGCAAACAAATCGTTGAGAGGGACGTGTTATCAGTGGCTCGTTAAATTGCATAAAGAATTTATGGTGATTGGAGAGGAGTTTCGTAGCTGGCTGCTTGTGTGTGTGGGAGAGGAGGGTGTTGGCCGATCCTATATCGCCCCTGATCAGTTCGGGTTTCGAAGGCAAAGGGTTATTTTTATTGGACGCGGTGAGCCCGAAAGCTATAGGTTGCCGCTCCGATTTCGAAAAGGCCGGATTCGACGACGATACGGGTACGTGTCGTGGCGTGGTAGAACAAAACCGTCGAGAGGACACAGTAGACGGCATTCACGGAACACAAACAAGGCGGCCTTTAATACAATATCGCCGGCAGAGTCTTCTGTGTGCTTGTGAACTCGTAGGGTGAACCGAGAGACACACTCATTATACAGGATGTCCCATTGAAATCGTTCACCTCTGATACGCAGTTCTTTGTTCGCTCTTGTCATAAACTCGACCAGTGCTTATCAAAAATTCTATCCTTTAAAACTCGCATTCTTACACACTTTTCCTATTAATTTCCATTAACACATTTCTACCAAAACAACAGATTTCGATAGATTTTTTTTAGATTCGATACAAGAATTTTTATAAGGTTCTGTAATTGCCGGCGGAATTTGATTGGATTTCACTATGCCGTTTGTGAAAAAAATAACCCGCGTTTCAGAGATATTTTACGAATGTAAATAAATTTTTACAGAATTTTTCACCATCTCCATTTCGCGTGAAAAAATGCAAATATCTCGCACAGCTTCCATTAAACTTCCAAGTACTCAATATTAATTGAAAAATTCCCACTTTTATCAATCCAAGAAAATCGTATTATTAATCCAAACGAAATGAATGGCAGCTTTGAAAGAATCAAACCACCGAATAATGGCTGGGTTTGTGAGCTTTCCGTGAAGCGATCTAAATCCTCCGATAATCCGATAAGATTAGAGGCGGAGCAATTAATCGCCGAGTGAGTAATTTTGCGAGGCGTACTTTTTCGGCTAATCAGCGACGCGAGGCCTTTGATATCTCTGAATCGAGCGTGTATTTGGTGTATGACTCCTTCGAGTCTGATATATGTTGGTTCGGTTACCTGAGCTTGGCGGCGTATTCCACTTCGATAGCGCATCGGTCTCGGATGAAGTGACCATACCTCTCGAGGAACTCTATCCCCTTCTGCGTGTGCTGGGATAGATTCTCGAACTGGTCCTGTAACCAAAAAAACAAAGCCAAACTTAGACAAGCCTTCCAAAAAATTGCAATCATTAAATCTTCAACCCCTTTAAAAATTGCAATAATAAAATCTTCAAACCCTTCAACAATTTCAATAATGAAATGTTCACATCCTTGCAAGAAATATTTCCATAATTAAATTTTCAAACCTAACAAAAATGCAATAATGAAATGTTCAGACCCTTCAAATATTTCAGTAATGAAATCTTAAACTAAAGTAATTTCAATTTGATGAAAACTTATGGGAACGCGAGATATGCTCGCGGAGGATGAGTGCAAGTATTCTCGACGTGGGTAAAAGTGGTGGAAAAAGTTCGGGTGGGATTTTCATCGCGATGCGAGGAACGCAGAAGCGCGACATTTCTCCGAGCGAGTTGAGTCGGCTGCCAAGAATCGCGAGAGTAAGCGAGAGAGGAGGAAAAGGTGAGCGAGAGAATTCGCGACTTCTGTGCGAAATCCGGTGGGCCGAAGTCCAATGGGAAAAGCTTTAAGTGCACACACACACACGCCTTCTAAAACCTCGTTCAGAAAGACAGATAGACAGAAAGAGAAAGAAAGGCAGAAACAAGACAATGCAGAATTTCGCAAGGCGAGGCAGCGCGCACGAGCGGGGCAAAAGATTTCTGACCGTTTAGCGGCTCGGCACGAAAAGTGAAACTGGACTCGCCAGCGTTGCAGCAACGTGCATACACACGCGGCTAGCAAGCAAGCAAGCAAGCAGCTCCGGAGCCTACCGGTTAACGAGTTCAGGCCTTAAAGGTGAAGCCACACTGTCTCAGCGACCACTCTCCATGAAAGCCAATTCCGAGGAATCGCGAGCACCGGTCGAGGCGCCGCACCGCGCTCTCTTCTCTGCTCAGCTGCTCCAGAAAGTCGTCGGGCAAACGGTGTCATTGCTTTTGTACTGATTCCCTCGCTACTCTCATTCAAATACAATACTATCTACCAATTAACTCGTCAACGATACATAATACTGTCTAAATCTATTTATAATAAGTCATGTAATTATAAAATGATTTAGTAATATATAATATTTAAATTCATTTGTAAGATACATAATTATAAATTGATTGAACCGTTTGACTATGACGAAATTTAAAAAAGAACGTTAATTTCAACTGACAAGATTTTAAATGTGATAAATGCAATCTTAATGAATTTTTAGAGGACCTATAAACCCTCTCAGTGTCAAACGCAAAATTTACACAGACACAGCAACCCAAGGTTCAATAATACATAATATCTTAATCGATCCATAATTAGAAGTCACTCTGTATATAATAATCTCTTTAAATGCTGTTGACCAGGAGAAAGAGTGCGCGTCAAGATCGAAGTACAGTGAACCCCGGCTTATCAAGTCAGTGTGACTCCACCCTAACGAAGCTCCTCGGTTTATCGTCTTATGAATCACTAAACGACACACACAAACACACTTACACACAAGTGGAGACACAAGCGTTACGACGATAGCACAGGCGAGTCCTGGCGCACTATGCTCCCTGATGAATTTCATTCAGATTGGAAGTGACTTTCGTCAATGGAGCGTTTACGCTCTCACGGCCACGCAGTTGCTCTCTCAAGAGAGAGCAGGTCCAGAACGAGGACAGCTCGAGGAATGAGAGAAAAAATGAGGAGCGGGACAGTCAAAGTTCAGTTTTGACCCGAGTGAAAGAATATAGGACGAATATAGAATGCTTGAAATAAATATAATTCGTTAGGATTCGATGTAAAAAATGTAGAGTGTAAATTATTATATCAATAATATTTTAGAGTATAAATTATTATACTTCCCCGTTGGAAACAGTCATTTGACCGGTGATTGGCAGGTTTAGTGTTAATATTGGAGTATGAAAAAGGCAGTCGTGTCAAGGCTGAAGTCGGTACAAGACTGATACTCTCAAACATCGTTCGACGTTGAGTTATCTGTGTCACTGTGACCAGGTTTAGGTGCTTTATGGCACTCTGGATTTTCCCCGAAGGGGAAAAGTGCCCTTCGGAACCTTTCCGAGGCCTTTAGGCAACGGCCACGCTACCTGCGAAAATCTGCCCGCGTACTATTTGTTTACCTGCTCGTCAGAATATTCGTAGCAGGTAGGAAACCGAAAGGAAATCCCTGACACCCTACTAGCCAATCGAAATTTGACCGATAATTACGAACTTTGGGTATTTTGAATTTTACTTCCACCACTTGGCGCCAAAAATATATTTGTTACGCCTGAATTCCATAGAAAAAAATGGCAGTTAATGGATTAATCTTGCAAGAAGATCTTCAAGAAGGATCGAAATTTTCGAGCAATTAGAATCAAGGGTTCAATCTCTCAGGGATTTCCCACTTCCCAAAAGTATTTTTGATTCTCCAAGAGAGCGAAATAATAAAAGAGAAAAGTAGTAAAAGAACGAAATAATAGAACAGTGATGGTAGAATTAACAGGGTTTCTCCATGGAATGGCTAGGCTTTATCGTTCAAGGACGATCGTGTCTTTCAGCATTTGCGCCACTCGTTGCTTAAGGACAAATGCAGCAGAGTATGCACCGGCGGCCTCTACACACACAGGTCTCTCTCTCTTTCTCTCAGCAGTTAGAGAACAAGCCGGTGGCTAACTTGGAGAAAGACAAGTCTCGATCGTTCTCGAGCTATGGCATTCGAAACGCGTTACTTTCATTTACGGATAGCAGACGAGAGTGTCTGCTCCATTTCTCCCTTTTTCGAGGGAAGCTTGTTCGAACCTCTCCTCTACCAGGATTAAGCTCCAACCATTATCGATTGCCTTCTAAGATAAAAGCAACTCGCAGCAAGCTTTTAGGAAGATTAGGATAATTAGCCGATAATCTCGTTATTATCTGCCGAAGGTTTAGAGTCACCTGACTAATTGCACGAGCATTTACTTTCGTCGCTTTCAAGCGCAGTGTTTCTTACTCGGCAATGATCACTGAAGAATGATCAATGAAGGAAGTGGTAGACTGGTGTTTTGCACGGAAGCTCCTTCTCTATTTACTCGTATTGGGCCGCTCTCCTTTTTATCATTGAAATAGGAGGCTGCTGCTCGGCCAAGTTGGAGTGGTGTAGGTGAGCCTAACATGACACCTATATTAGCGATGACGATATATCCATGGTGATACGATACCAGGTGTTTGTACCCTGAAATACACAGTGACTCAGAAATTCGTTCACATCCTTCTTCCAACTAGACTTTCCTTCCTTCGACAATTGTTAGAAGAACGTCTTACAATGTTTCTTTAGATTCGACTACATTGTCTCGCAATGCTCCATTAAGATTCAGTGTTCACTCGTGTCGAACAGGGAACATGAACGAATTTCTGAGTCATTGTATTACATGGAAGGCTATTGTTGGGAAGAAGGCTGCTTGTTTTAGGAAGCAATGCTGCCATTGGTGGGAAATGTCTCTTCTTTGAAAGGAAGACTTTCTCATTGTGGTCTGCGTGGTCCAGCGCAGAGGGCAATGAGGTAGCAGCAGCAACAGCAACAGCAGCCTGCAATTTGCACTCAACTGACTGGGAACTGGTAGAGTAGGTGATAGTCCGAGTGTCCGGCTTTCGAGCGCGCGCAACAGGAACGCCTATCATTTTACTCACGTTTCTCTCGAACCGGCCCACACCTACCACACACACACTCACACACACCATGCGTTTCAGCCCGCTCTATTTCTTCCTATTTCGTACACTGTATCCTGAATATAATTAATTTCCACCGGGTGAAACTAGGAGCGGAGAAAATAATGAAATCGACTTTTCGAAAGAATGCCAGCAGCAGCCCATCGATTTCCTATGGAAAGAGTATCGCAAAGCTGGGCAGCAAAACGAGGGCGAAATTGCCGGTGCAGGGTAATATTGGATTTTGCGGGGATTTAAACGCAATATTGGAAAACCACGTACACATACTCCTACTAAAATTAATAGCTGGAGAGGTGAAGTGTCCGGCGAACGGATTATCGCTGGATTCGCCAATGAAATTGTATTCCATTATCTGGAATCGATTTCCAGCGTGCTGGCGACACGTGTGCCTGCGTATGTGCTCGGAGGAGAAGAGAGTTCGACGCTGCCGTCGCCGCCGCCGCCCCTGGAGTACGTGCGGTGAATCGGCGTGGGTGAGTTTCCCCCGGGCGATCCTGCGTTTTCTCGGCCCGGAGAGGTCGATAGATGGAAAACACAGCCAACCACTACCACCGCCATCGCCAACCGCCCTATGACTCACCCTCGACGACCTTTTTCAACGAGGTGCACCCGTCGCACACACTGATCCAACCTTGCCAACTCATAAGTAAACCCATTGGACGCCGCCCCTCCCTCCCTCACTCACCCAACTTCCTACTTCCATTTACCATATTGACAGAAAACCTTCCCCTCGACCAATTATACTTTACAAAACAGATCCCAAAGAAGTATTAGCACATAGAATACTTTTAGAAGAAGTATTCTTAAAGAAGAATATTATTTCTTCTATGGAAATTGCAAGGTCATTTACTGATTATAATAATTTATACAACCTGACGCAAATTGTTTAAGATCTCAATTGAAATATAAATAGTTCATGTATTAAAAGAATCGTATTGATTGTCTTAGATATTTCATTGTATAAATGATGGGTGCGTTCGATCAGCAAGGAATTTCAGTTAAGTGGAACGATGCAGTGGTGGTAGGAGTCGAAAAGAGGACATTTCCAGCGGCATTCCAGAGATCGGGCGCGACAGACGTCCGGGTTCAGAGGAGGAACAGGTTCTGCCGAAACGATAACGCGGTAAATACACGGATTACCGAGAGTTGCGGAGTTGACACGGAAAGGATGGTTAAAGCGAGATTGTTGGATGCACTTAATGCTTGGCAAGGACTCTCTCTCGAGGACCTCGTGGCAAAAGGGCAGGGCAGGGCACCCAGTTGGTAAGCGCAGGTCTGTTTCGACCCGTTTCTCGCCACGCTCTCTCTCTCATTCCCAACCCAACACACAACTCACCACCGCGTGCAATATTCCACAGAATTGTAGGAAAGATTGTACAAACAATATTATGATCGTTGAAAGAGGCTCGAAGGGGAACGAATCTCGAGAATAGTCGATGCGAGCCAACATCCTATTGTTCTGGGATAAAACACACAAGCACTCGACAGAAATGTATATTGTGAAGGGTGGTAAAATGGCACGTGGCTACTGTTGCCTTTTCTCTCCTTCTCTCCTTCTCTCTTTCTCTCACCCTGTTCTCATGGATGGTTGCTTGGCTGCTTCTGCCACTGAACGCCTGAATTTCGAGTCCCATTGCTGCCCGAGCTGGCAAAGATATCCTTGCCAAGACACCTGCCGACCTTCGCACCACTCTCCGTTCCTCTCCCTAGTGCCGAAGCCTCCACTCTCCGCTATGGAAATTGCCCATCGCGAAATTTCCAACTCTTAAAACCACGATTCTCCTATCAATTTTCTTCCAACACACTTCTTTCCCAACCGACTTTACTTCGTCGACGAGCTAAAAACAACTATTTTCACAGGAACTCTCAAATCACTTTTAATGCAAAGCAGATGAGCACTCGTGGACTCGATAACGAATTTATATACGTCAGAGGAAACTAGTAAAGCAAGAGAGGAGCTGGCTGGTAAAAATAGTATATCTGGAGGAGCGAGAGACACGCGACTGGCTAGTAATCGAGACGGAGAAAGCCTGTCGGCTCGAACAAGTGTGTATTATGAGTCACGAAATCGCATTGGGGTGGTTACCGTCCACCCTATTGATCCTGCATTTCTGTATACTCTCACGATATTCCCTCTCTCTTCCTCTCTCTCTCTTCCTGAAGGAGAGAAGAGGGGCTGAACGCAGAGGGTGGCAGACATAGGGTGAGCAGAAGAATTCTCAGTGGAGCCAAGCCTCCAAGTGTTGGATTCCAAGCTTTATTTCACCGAGAGGAAACACAGAGAACTTTGCAGTTCCAGTCTAGCTTGCTTCCGACAAAAAGGACTTTCGGACACAATAAGGCTAGCGGCTCTTTTCCACCCTCCTGTCTCAGCCTTTCAACAATTTTTCCATGCCGATGCTTCGATGTACATTTTACATACAATGCGAAACAAAACTATCTCTTTTGATACAGTAAAAGATTGTAACACAATTGTATAACATTGTATCATTAAATATATAAAATGTAAAAGGCGTATTATAACATTGATTATTCATGTAAGAAAATGTAATCGCTAAAAATCAAACAGTAATAAAGGGATTTTAAATGAAATTAAAAAAAGGCTAATTCTATTGAATATCTTTGTGATCTGAGAGGATAATCCGCAGAGATGTCTGTAATCATGGAAAAGCATGCTTGGCAGAATGATGGGACGATGCTCGTGTCTGGGATAGTTCGATTCACGTTGAGCGATGAAAGGAGACGAGGCCGACGAGCCGAGGAGCGCTGGCACAATGGCTCGGAACAGGCAAGAATGGCACACGCCTACGCAATCGCCGAAGAAACTATCCGCGCGTACACTTTTTTCCGTCTCTCTTGCCTACGTAACGTCGTCGGCGCGCGCTAGTACACACACTGCACTCTTAACCAGTAAGCGTGTCTCTCTTTCTCTCTTTCTCTCACTCTCTGTGTATGGCTGTGTGCGTTCATAGAAGTATGGCCAGTGAAACATGAGAAGACGGTGGCTGGTTTTAATAAGCGGACGGCACATTGAACCAACTATACGAGAGTCCTACGAGACGAAGAGAAACACAGACGGCAAGAGAGAGAGGGACGAAGAGCGTAATCGTAGGTAATGTCTGCATGGTAGAGTTCGTGCGACGCATACGGGCGAGTGTAACGTCGTCGTCTACTTGGGTGCCTGCATAGTTAAACGTTCAAGGAAAAAGGAGGAAATACTAATTGCCTCCACTGTCGCGGAGACCCACTGACGGACGTACGCCATGAACTCTGCCAGCTTGGTGTAAATAGCCGACAAATACGCCGTTAGTTCCGATCCCAGCTGTCGAAAGTTTTCTCCTCGCCCTTCGCGTCAACCAGTACTTAAATTCATCGGTTTTTTTTATGTTGTATGCTTATATTGTTTGTATTATACGTAACCAGTGGCAGAAATGCCGGAATTGTATCGGAAATACAAAGAAAGGTCATCCGGAATGATTAATTTCGTTTAATTTTGACGGTTTTTCTCATGTTTTTTTATGTTCCCGACCTTTCCCGGGGCTAAAATTTGGTAGAAAGTGTTTTTTTGCATCGAGAAAGAAGTAGTAAAAATTCCAGAGCCCTAGCCCAAAATTCATTTTTTCGCAAATTTTTTAAGGCATACCCCTTCAAAAATTTTCGATTTTTCGAAGGTTGTGGGACCGGAACGAACGCTTGATTTTTCGATTTCTCGTGTCTCAAAACGGAAAAAAAACATAAATGTTGTGGGGGAAATGCCGGAATTCTACCTAAAACACGTGGAAAACCGATCTGGAATATTTGATTTCAACGGTTTTCCCTATGTTTTTTTATCTTCCCGATCTTTCCCGGAGCTGAAACTTGGTGGGGAATGTTTTTTTGCATCGAGGAAGAAGTAGAAAAAATTCCAGAGCCCTAGCCCAAAATTCATTTTTTCGCAAATTTTTTAAGGCATACCCCTTCAAAAATTTTCGATTTTTCGAAGGTTCTGGGACCGGGACGAACGCTTGATTTTTCGATTGCTCGTGTCTCAAAACGGATAAAAAACATAAATGTTGTGGGGGAAATGCCGGAATTCCACCTAAAACACATGGAAAACCGATCTTGAATATTTGATTTCAACGGTTTTCCCCATGTTTTTCATACTTCCCGACCTTTCCCGGGGCTGAAACTTGGTGGGGAATGTTTTTTTGCATCGAGAAAGAAGTGGTAAAAATTCCAGAGCCCTAGCTCAAAATTCATTTTTTCGCAAATTTTTTAAGGCATATCCCTTCAAAAATTCTTGATTTTTCGAATATCCTTGCTCTCCCGAACAATTAATTTCATAAATCTATTGTTCAAGTATCAAAAAGAGTAGAAAGGCATGCCCTAAGGGGAATAAATCTGAAGGACACTCGTCCGGAATATGCTTGAATTGGACCCCCGGCGTGACCTTTCGAAACGCGAAAGATTCGCACGCACCCTATGAGAACTGCACATATGTTTGCTGTGTACTCGTCAAATATTATGAATATCTTCAATATCCAAGTCCTCACAAATCACTAAAGCATGACGGACTTTGTCACGTCTCGTTTTTTGAGTCTGAACAGACCCCCATGCTCTCGAGCTTTTAATAGCCATTATAAATGGTCGGGCGCGCCTGCGGATAAGAGGCTAACTTGATCGGAGATAAATACCAACTCCACACTAATCCATCGCATCCTCTCGAATCCCCAGTTCCTCCCAGTTACTCATCGAATAAACCCATGTATCGTTTAATTTGTTGTTCGGGCCAGGTCGACCTTGAAAGTGACATTCTAATCGTGGCTGCTTTCCAAAACAATGTGTCAAGAATGTCTGGTGGTGCGAGTGGACATTGACCGAGGTCGGTTCGACCGAAACTAAATGATATTCCCGTCAGGTTCAACTATCCTACCCAACAATAAACCGTTTCTCCAGGAGACAATGGGCACTCAAGGTTACAAAGTTCAGGCAAACAAAGGGCGACGATGCAGAAGGGTGATAGGGAAATGATCAAGCTATCAGAACCCTTTGGCACCCTAGTTTGTTGACCTTCAACAATCGCGAGTCTCGCCCTCGAGATTCGGGGATGCTGAGAGCGGCGCCAAGTGGAAAGATAAGCGGAGAGAGAGAAAGAGAGAGTGTGTGTGTGTGTATGTGTATCGAGAGCTTCACCCCCGCCAATCTACGAAAATAGAAGCTCTCGAAAAAGAGCTGCTCGCCAGCAAGGAATGCCGCTATCTTCGCTTTCCTACCAACAGGATACGTGACCCTGGAATTACTATGCGTGGCCTGGCGTAAAAAATAAGCGAACCCCTTTTTCTGGACACCTCAATTACTGCAGAAGCGGCGCTCGCTAATTTGGCGTGTGTGGATTCACTCGAGTCGAAGCCTAACTGCACACCAAGTTCGCCAGCCGCTTATGGTATGCGAACTGCTCTCGCCTAATAATACCGGGCGCGCCTAAGTACCGGAACTTTCCTGTGAACCTGACTTAAAGGAGGTTGCTGCCGCCATTTGGCGAGGGGACGAGCGGGGAGAACGCGAGAGCTGACATAGAATTCTCAGGCGTTTTCAATATAGAATAAAATCAATCTTTGACCAGGAAAATTCAATTTGCCAATGCTTATGTTTAATTTTATAAGTTAACGTTACTTTTATATTCTCTATCATATTATTTCTATAAATGAAACCATTTCTCTTTCACTCTCTGCTCAAATTTTCTCGAATTATCAGATGAAACATTTTTAATTCGCGTCTCACTATTATATAATATATATAAATAATAAATTTTTGGACATTAATTATTCCAAAACTATACAGACAAATAAATTGACATTTTAAAGAGAGCTACATTAACTATTGACTATGATTCTCTGTAAATTTCAGTGGGATCTCATTATTTTCGTTTTGAGCACGAACCTTTTGAAGCACCGAAGAAGCACACGTTTTTATCGGGCGGCTTCTCTCGAAGGCATTGTCATAGTACGCATTGGAAGGTGACCCAATTAGAGTTAGAGATTTTTCTTCGGCCGGTTAAGGTCACCGACCTTGGCATCTAGCAAGCCCATTCATCTCGCCGGCTATCGAAGCTCCCTCCTCCCAATTACCAACTGCTAACTATCCAGCACACACAGCACAGCACACACTCACTTCACACTCGCGAGAGAGAGAGAGAGAAAAAACGAAGACAAGTCCGTTGAACTGAAGTGGCATCTGTCGGATTGAACGCTCCCGAAAATAAGCCGTTTCACTATTTTAATGATACTGGCATTAATTCCTAGGCGCAAATGACTTTTCATTGGCACTGGCACATGGCGTATTATTATTAGCGGCGCTCGTAATGACCACTAGAAATGCCAGGTTATTAATACCTGCCTCAAACAAACCGCCGATAGTAGGACACCGGTAGAATCGAAGAAATCTTACTACGAAGATTAATATTAAAATTACTATAATAATTATTATTATTGAATCAATAAAAAATTCAGAAATATATGAATCTGACTTCTGTAAATTTATTATAATTCATAAATTCCTAATAGAAAACAAATTTCCCTAAGGAAATTAAATCCATCGCACTATTTGCCATATTAAAATTACTAGAAGAGTTGGTTCTCGCGATTCGACTAACAAACACAATCAAGCAGGAAAGCTAACAGTTGGTATAAACATAGCTGTATAATTTTAGCGCGAGTAGGAGAAAGCCAGACGCCCTTTCAATGTCGATGCCGTCCGAATGTGGAGGTCAATTAAAAGTGAGTCAGAGGGAAGCGGTGCTCTGTGGTGCAGGGGGAGCGGATAATCGAGTGAAAAAAGAATTGGCCCTCATCAACATGCTGTTTCCTGACACCGTTCGCTATTAACGACGTCAACTAATAATCTCAATCTAAGTCGAAAAGAGTGGCGGTGCCGAACGCGAAGGAGGCCTGCCTGACACAGTTGCCGAGTTGAGCCAGCAAATAGAAGACGAGAAGAGAAGAGAAGAAGAAGGAGGAGGAGGGAAGAAAAAAGGGTTTTGTCTGGAAAGGGAAGCGTGGCCAATTGTTCGTCGGAGGGAAAAAGAATCCCTGAGGTCTGGGAGACGAATAAAGAAGAAGAGCGAGGAGGTTAAGAGCTTCTCTTCCTTCCGCGAGCGTAATGAGGACACCGACACGTCGTCGGCACACGTCTCGGCCTTCTAGACACTTGAAAACAACACAGGCCGCGCGCTGGGATAGGTTCGCCCGAAC
Source organism: Ectemnius continuus (assembly GCA_910591665.1). NCBI lineage: Eukaryota > Metazoa > Arthropoda > Insecta > Hymenoptera > Crabronidae > Ectemnius > Ectemnius continuus. The sequence goes on along the minus strand of OU342862.1, from coordinate 13,077,654 downwards.
GAACCCACCAACGGCACAGCACAGCAGGCACGAGCCACTCCGCCACGGACTTACGATTCCGGTAAACATGCACTACCAATTAATTACCGGCACGCTGCCCGCTCAAGCATTCTACCTTGTTACATGCCGGATCAATGCCATTGCGGTTTTCGTCGGCCTTTTTCTTTCCGTCCCGTATAACTGTAACGTCCGAGAAGCATCGTTTCGCCCCTCCGATACGCACTTCTTGCCTTTCAGTCATCACTGACTTAACTTCACTTTGTCAATAATACTCTTTTATATACAACCTTCGAATATAAAATTTAATACAGAAATCTAATAAATTATTAATATTATTTTAGTGTTATATTTAATTTATCGAAGAGTGCTTTAATGGGCGTCCGAAAATGTTTGTATAAGAAACCTTCGAGTGATAGGAGGCGCGCGAATCCGGTTGGCGATGGAAAACAAAGTAGCGGCTGTTTGTTGGGCGATTTCTCAGTGATGGAAGACGCGCGCGCGCGCTAAATGAAGCGCTCGATGCACACTTTCATCGTCGAGCGTTTCTCTTTGCGAGGGAATCTCCCGTATGCGTAAAATATACATATGTGTAGGTGGATGTTGAGAAAAGGTTCGTTCTTGAGTCTCGGTCGACGAGGACCCTCGACTTTCTCTCCCTTTGCATCCCTCGGAAAGTGCTCTTTTTTCTTTCTCTCTCTCTCTCTCTGTGGTACACGCGCGGGGTCGCGCACTCGTTATCTCAAGTCGAAGTGATCGTACGCGTGACTGATTCATCCGGTTTCCTCTTCTCCGTGCGCCTCTCCGCTCGCCACCGAGTTCTTTTTCGTCCTCTTAATTACGACGAGCATGAATCACCCGGCAGTGTGTGATTTGTTATGAGCTCGAAAGCGTCCACCAGAAGGAAATATATATACGAACAACGCCGAGGAGGAGGAGAACGCGTACGCCTGTGTCAAGCGTAATCTCGACTTTGGTATCAGCGGGAGGATGCGGCGCGGTGATAATAACTCTGCCGCAGTAGCTATGGTAAACCAGTTCTATTCTCCCTCCGACCGATCTCGTTCATCATACGCCGAAATTATGAGAATCCAGAATTTCCTATTTAATACTAGGTTTATGGATATTTTTCTTCATCTATCTTGAGAGGCACCCATCAAATTGACGTGTAAAAGAAACCACGTGTTTTCTTAAAAGAAAGAATTATTTTCATTTGAAAACAGTTGCAGTATTAATGGGAGGAAATAAATTTGAGTATATAATCTTCTCGTTATAAATTGGAAACAAATTAATAGTAATTCCCTTTGTAATCTTGCTAATAAACGGTTCCCATAAACCTAGTATTAAATAGAACAAACTTCTGCGATGCTTTAACGTTTCTACTTTCCTAATTCCTTAATTAATTCAAGTGAAATGCTTCCACCACAATGGTGCACTGCGAATTATTAAAAGAAATGTTGTTTCACCCAAATTATGCACGATGACACTCCGCGGCGGCAAGTATGTACACACAGTGGGATTTTCAGGAAAATTGTACACTCCAGCAGTTACGCAACAGAGCACTCAGCTCGTAGGCACCTGCGCGCGAGTAATGAAGCAACAAGAAGAACACAAAGCGAAACAACACCTCTAGCCAGGAGGAAAGGCATCCATCTAGAACCCCATTACAACCGAGCCTATCCCTAATCTCCGAATACGTTCAAGGTCCACCGAGCGCACCATGTGCCGGCATATCTCTCCTTCAATAGAATACCAGTTATTAATTAGTATTCATCGCTCCCTATTTGGCAATCGCACTCTCTAACGCATTAAATCTGACTTGAATGATAGGAAAAGCTATTTAGTAAATTATTATAAATGCAAAGTATCTCGTAGTATTTTTTTTTTTAATTACTATTGGCAGTGTTTATTTAATTCCTAGTCGACTAAATATTATTATCGCCTGGGCTACTGTGGGTTTGGAAATTTTGCATTTACGACACTGAGAGCGCCTATAAACGTTCTGAAAATCCATTAAGATTGCATTTATCACAGCTCAGATCTCATCAATTAAAATTAGCGTTCTCCCTTAGATTTCGCGGTAGTCAAAGGCTTAATATATTCCTCAAAATAAAATCTTAACCCGAGGTACAAAGCGTTCCGCGTCTTCCTAGCAGTGAATGATTTAAATCAGTTGCCGTCTTCTTTAATCCACTCATAGAAAAAGCAGTGCTCGAATTAATACAGAAACTATGTTGCTCGATGGATTAAGAGAACCCGGCTGGAACTCGTTTAGTCCGCTTTCGTACTATCGATCGGCGCTCTGTGTGCGCACTGGCAACACACACACACACACAGACAGAATATACACAAACTGTGAGTGAGTGAGTGAATGAGAGAGAGAAAGAGGTGAGGCCGGGTCGAGCATAGAGTGCAAAGCGCAACGTCAGCTTTAATCGACGTGCGCCTCTGCCTGGGACAAGTATGCTCGAGTGTGTCAGGAAACGACAATCCCAGCGGCCTCTTGGAAATCCTCACTACCTAATGACAAAAACTCCCGCCGCCACCGAGTCTACTGTTTCAATCGGTGGGACCAACCATCGATCCGCCATGTGCCTGTAATTTCAACCTCTCGCCGCGTATGGGACACCATCGAGGGTTCTTTCACACCTGGCCGCTTCGACAGCCAGGTGTAATATCATTTATTTTAGTAGTATGTAATACAAATTTAGTATAAGAATATAATATATTGTAATAAAATTCCAGGTACCCAGTTTAAAATTCATTTTTCCGCAAATTTTTTAAGGCATACCCCTTCAAAAATTTTCGATTTTTCGAAGGTCTCGGGACCGGGACGAACGCTTGATTTTTCGATTGCTCGTGTCTCAAAACGGAAAAAAAACATTAATGTTGTGGGGGAAATACCGGAATTCCACCTAAAACACCTGGAAAACCGATCTTGAATATTTCATTTCAACGGTTTTCCCCATGTTTTTTTATCTTCCCGACCTTTCCCGGGGCTGAAATTTTGTAGAAAGTGTTTTTTTGCATCGAGGAAGAAGCAGAAAAAATTCCAGAGCCCTAGCTCAAAATTCATTTTTTCGCAAATTTTTTAAGGCATACCCCTTCAAAAATTTTCGATTTTTCGAAGGTTCTGGGACCGGGACGAACGCTTGATTTTTCGATTGCTCGTGTCTCAAAACGGAAAAAAAACATAAATGTTGTGGAGGAAATGCCGGAATTCTATCTAAAACACGTGGAAAACCGATCTTGAATATTTCATTTCAACGGTTTTCCCTATGTTTTTTTATCTTCCCGACCTTTCCCGGGGCTAAAACTTTGTAGAAAGTGTTTTTTTGCATCGAGGAAGAAGTAGAAAAAATTCCAGGCCCCTAGCTCAAAATTCATTTTTTCGCAAATTTTTTAAGGCATACCCCTTCAAAAATTTTCGATTTTTCGAAGGTCTCGGGACCGGGACGAACGCTTGATTTTTCGATTGCTCGTATCTCAAAACGGAAAAAAAACATAAATGTTGTGGGGCAAATGCCGGAATTCTACCTAAAACACGTGGAAAACCGATCCTGGAAAATTGATTTCAACGGTTTTTCCTATGTTTTCATGACTTCCCGACCTTTTCCGGGGCTGAAACTTGGTGGGGAATGTTTCTTTGCATCGAAGAAGAAGTAGTAAAAATTCCAGAGCCCTAGCTCAAAATTCATTTTTTCGACTTTTTACAAGCATTACGTTATCGAACCTCCCCGCAGAAATGATGCAATGTTACAATTACATTAGTAATTTAGGAATGCGCGGAGTAGTTGGAATAAAGGATTTTTGTGGTTTCCGTAAATCACTCGATCGGAATGGATGATTGGAGAATTTCTTGGTGACCCAGTAGGATCGCTCGTTTCCATGTTCGGGTGGGTATTAGGCCAGTGGGAAGTACGATTCCTATGGCCTCTCTAACGCCAAGCAGAGACCCGAAGAGAGAACCACCAGTAAGTCTGCCATCCAACACACAAGGTGTATATACTCGTGTGCTTTGCTTGCGTACGCGCGCGCGCGCGCGAGCGAGCGAGCACTCTCTCCAGCCGGATATTTATAGAGATTTGGCGCAACGCGTGGGTGTAGCAAGTTCGCGTGTACTCTCGTTGTCCCTCTCGTTCACGCAGGCACGCGTCCAAGCGAGAGTGTTAGTTGATAAAAATGTATTTTTTATAGGGAATTTTGATGTAGAATCTTGTAGAATATTAGCTATGAAAATGATTAGGAAATTGAAAACGGTTTGGGAATAAAGAATGGCGAGATAAAAGATTAAGAAGACAGTTGTAGGAAGACATGCTTTCTTTCCGATTATGTGTCTACACATCCGGGACGGAATGCTGGGGTTTCTCTAAAAAACAGTTGGGCCGTCTCTCGGCAATCCGAGCGATAAATTACAAGCTCGATAGAACATGCTTTCTTCTTAATTACGCATGCACGCGCGCCTGCCAGCCACGAGGAATCAAAGTCTCCGCCCATAATAGCGACGCTTGGTCCCATCAGAAATTCATTTCGCACGCTTCCCCGCCACTCGACTGCTTTCGATTTGGTTTAATTGACTTTCGATGGGAAAAAATCGCCTTCCAAAACGAAAGGAAACACTCGACCACGGAAATGCTACTCCAGCGTAACTCTCAAAAAGCATCGGCTTTCCTTGCTTCGCTCGGCCAACTTTTCAACACGAGCGATTTCTATTTCATAGTCAATGAACGCTTGATTCGTCGACGAGGAACTCTCGCGAATCGAATCTACAAATTGTAGACGCACAATATTCATATTTAAAATGCAGATTTTCTACGATAAGCGTTGGTAGAAGATTGTCCGAGGACACTGGCGAGAAACCGGCTGAGTTGGAGGAGAGAAGTGTGCTTAAAGGGGAAGGAAAGAAGGCACTCCTCATTCCTTCCCACCAAGGTGGAAGGCATAGCCGAACATTTCTTTGCCCACACTCTGGCTTCCTCCCTCTTTCGCGAACCGGTCGCCACGGGAACCTTATCCTTCCTTGGAACGACCTCCCAAGGAATTAAGGCCCACCTAACTGCCAACAGGTCCTTCTCGCATTGCTCGCCAAGCAAACAGGTGGAATCCAGCATCGAAACACCAACTAATCCCAAAGGATAGATACATAAATCGTAATCGGAAGTAATGGACGTCTCAATTGTAGCAATGCGAGTGTAATGACGATGGTGTGCGCGAGGAGCAATCTTCGAATGAAGTGCGAAAATCCTGTCACGGTAACTGAGCATCGGGTGTTCCACGGGCGGATAGAAGCGAGAAGCGAGAAGAGAGAAGAGGGCGAAGGAGTTCCGGGTGACACGGTAAATAGTGGTGCATGAGGAAAGTTATGCGGAGTAACGACCTGAGCAATTGGAGTAAACGGTACAGGCCATTACCATTGACGCGTATCGTAACAAATATTTTTCGAGGCCGCCAGCCAGCAACGGCCGCCGCGCCGACTCTGCGCTCCCCGCATAACTTCGGATCGGTCAGTTTTATCGAGACGCGAGAGTGAGACCGATCGCTCTCGCATGTATAATCCTCCGCGCGATCATTTCAAAGCCGCGAATCCTAACTGCTCGCCCCTGAAACGTGGGAACGATGAACTTGAAATATCCTCAAGTCCCCTTTAGAATCGTTCTCTAGGTAAAAGTTCCCTCGAGCGTTCCTGCACTTTAAGCTTCCTTTTTATCTGATTGGTCAGGTAAGCCCTGATACTAATCGCCATGAGAATTCTACGGCTTTTCAGGCTGCGCATAATGCGAGCACTCTCTTTTGTCCTCCTCTCCATTGAGCAGTACACACTACTTTGTCGATCTATCAGAGCCGGCATTAATGACATCGGCAAGACCAGAGGAAAGTTCAGAGCCAATTATCTACGAGGACGACGTTTCAAGGGAGAATTCTCTGCCGGGAATGAATATCGTTAACCTCGTCGACCTATATTTTGCAACGAGAGTTATACGCCGAGTATAATATGCAGGCCAACTGTATAAGAAGAGTCGGGATTGCGTACTCGAGATGTAACAGCTAGATGAACTCACTTACGGAAAATTCGAAGAGAAATAATTCCCTTTATACATTATTAATTTATAATTCATTGCCAGCGCGAGTTAAATCGACGTATCTTTCAATGAACATTTGGCTATCTCGTATATCTATTATCTTACATTTCAATTTTGTCGTGAAACCACACTATTTGGCGCCTTTTTCTATGTCAATATTTTTGAACCCAGCTTCCTTTATTAATTTCTAACAGATCAGTTAAAGACAATTAATCAGCACGAATGGAGCCAAGAAAGGCAAAGCGATCGGGAAAAAAATCTTTTTCACAACCGATAAGAGTGTGCGCGCGATGTAAAACTGTAAGAACGTCGATGGAACTGCGAAGATAAGAAAGCGGCAGATAAGAATATTGCCGGGCAAATCCGCAGGTAGAGTAGACGTTCCGAGTAGCCGCACTCTTTCCGCTGCGCCGGTCATAATTGCGTTATAAATAGTGGCTGGTAAGCGTTAGCTACTTCCTCTCCCAGGACGAGCGTTCTCCTTGCGAGAAATTTAAATCGCCCACTCCACTTCGATAAGAGTTTTCACCCGTCGGACTTTCAGATTAGGAAGAATTTATGAGTAATCAACCGCTATCTCGTTACTCCCTCTGCCAGTTGAGAAATCACTCTCCGCTCTATGAGTAGTGCCATTCTCAGCGAGGAGAATTGACTTTCCTTGAAACAGCCAACCCTTTAAACCCTCACATCATTTTAATGACAGCATTGTTAGGAGATTTCTCTTCGAAAGAATCAAAGTCCTTTGTCATAAAAGTACAATCTGGTTTCATTAAGTATTATAATACGAAGAAATCATTTCTGGAAGTTTTCCATAATTTTCCAAAGGAGAAACTAACTTTCCTCGAAGTACCAACCCTTTAAATATGACATTAATTAATAATAGTATTATTACAATAATTCTCTTTGGAAAATTAAAACTGCTTTCTCAAATAAATCCAATTATTCATCAACTTTTCTAACATAAAATATGTTTGAAATATTTTCAATGATTTTTCTCTATGGTAACTGAAAGTAGTCAGAGATTCAATGAATTTTCCTGTGTGCGTAAGCGAGAGGAGGTCGATCATCGGTAGAAGGAACACCTTTTCAGGTACACCTGACCTTAGGCTCGCCGGGACAGAGCGTTGGAATGCCGATCCGTGAAATCATCGGGGCTTCGAGCTCCGCCAGGCATTTTCACTATCTCGCTCACCACTTGGACTCTCCGAGCTCCGAGCTGTTACGTTAGCGTACGTTCAAAAGCTCTGTTACAAGGATTACTCACTCGGCCGCGGCGTAAACTTTGCCGAAGGCGTTGTTTGAAGTAGTGGTTCTCGCCAATTGCAGGAATTAACGAGGAGAGTGTGTGTGGATGCGAGTGAGTGCGAGTGAGACTAGGTAACATTGTCGAGAGGAGGAACTTTAGAGAGCTCGAAGGTGTTCATTTCGAGAGCAAATATTGAATGCCGCCAGGCTAATGTACACCCATTGGGAAAATTAATGGAGTCCCATTATCACGGAATTCCCCGCTGATGAGCCGCCAGGACATTAACACGATGTGCCGCGGAATTAGGAATTAATTAACCGCTTCTTGGTAAAGGATGTTGCAACTTAAACGATCTTTCCTACAAGAGTTGCAATGTCGTTTGAAGAACTTCGATGTTTAAATCACCCATTCTTCCTCCAAGTTGAGATTGGGTAAGTGAAAAAGAAGAGATTGAGGAAAGATTGTCAATTTCTGGACGAGATTTCGCCAGCGGCATAGAAGTACTCGCGAAATCGATAGTCGAGCGAGGAGCGAGCAGCCAGCTCCATCGTTCCTCCTTACGTCATTCAAGCCGGATTGTAATTCAGAGTGCGGAGAGGACGGCCAACATATAGCCAAGTCATTTCTGATTTCGTTCCACGCCGCCCGGAGAAAGTAGCGCGTAACCTTCGTGCTTTTCTCTAGTCAAGCATCATTTTGCTTCCATTTTCCTTCCTCTCCCGACCTCGTCGCACTAATCCGCAAACGCGTCGGCGAACCGGAAGTAAAGCTGCTCGCAATTGCAACTGCTGCGAGGGAAACCATATTTGCGGTGTGCAACTCTCAATTTTTCAAAGTCTTTTTGCATTATTTGACTCCAAAATATTTTTATTACAATTATAACATTAAACTAAATTCAAATATTACATATTTGCATTGTGTAATTCTCAATTTTCCAAAGTAAGATTGCATTACTCGACTCCAAACCATTTATTATTAGAATTCTAATATTAATTCGAGTTCAAATATTACACTGATCGATTTCTCCTTGAAATTCGAACCTGCCGTAATTCATTGAGCAGCGCCGATATCCGTGCGAGCAATGTATACACGAGATAATTCCAGCAAATTGTTTTATCGGGCGAAACAACGGCCGATTCTGGATTACCGAGATGAGATAGCGTTCAATGGAAACTGATGCCGATCCTCTCTCGACTGGCAGTGATAGCGAGCGATGTAGCATGTCACATCCGATAACTCAAAGTAAATGCGAGAGGGGCTATACATGCATGCGCCGAGCGTGGGACTGCCGTCGTCCAAGAATTCGATAGCATTTCTGCCAATATCGCTTAGAGCGGCGCTCTTCATCGATTACCGAAATGCTAAGATTACCCGGCGCACTTCTCAACTGGAGAATGCACTCCTCTGTTCCTTAAAATTCAACGAATCTCCCAATAAAAAATAAAGAAAAATATCTGCAATACTCATCTCGTTCTATTCAATATCTATCATTTATCACCGACCAATTAACTCTCTCACATCCAAGATTATTCTCTCTCAAACAATATTCTCCACAAAATCGACTCCAAAAACACTCGAGATATTCTAGAATAATCTCAAAAGCGATGATCGATTATAATCTATTATAACCTTGGCGAGAGATTAGAAGGGAAGCTTGTAATTCGGTGGTAAGATTTAATGGACGAGTGGGATAAAGAAAAGGGTCGTTTTTCGTTGGGTGTAGGCGGCGAGTGGCATTTCGGGAGGCTTGCGAGGGTTACTTTCCAGGCGAGATTCGAGAAGGAATATCATCCTCCCTCTTCTCCCTCTCGTCGGGGAGAAGAGAGTGCGAGGGAGAAAAAGAGAGAGAGAAAAAGGGAGAGAAAGAGAGAGAGATCCGGAGGAGGCACGCCCGTCCTCGTACGTGCACATATGCTCGGCGGCGCGCGAACGAGCTAGCGCCCGTTAGCGGTTAAACACGAACGCGTCCTGTATCATGATTCACGAGGGAGTACGAGCGCAGCGTAGGAACGTCAATGAATCGTAATACGCGATGACAGACGGAATCGAATGCTCTTTCATATCCCACCAGCGCGAGATTGGCAGGCAGGCTGCTGCCGCTGCCGCCGCTCGAGAGGACACGATATGTGCTGCTCTCCTATCGGACTCGGCCTCTCCTAGCCGAGATAAAACCTACCCAACTCTTCATTTTCAACGAGAGCCTATTGCTGCTCGCTTTCATCCACCACTACTGCCACTCTCAATACAGATTTTAAAGGAGACAACTCTCGCTAATTGTCCATGGTTATATGTAGAAAATATGAAAAATATCTGTGGAAATTTAGGAGGTGAATAGTTCTAGTTTTCCTGAGGTACTGAAATAGATAAAACCTCGAGAAGTTCAAAGGGTGAGAGAAAAAGAATTCGAGAGCAGCGTCAATGTCGGGGACGAGAGAGTGTTGACAAGTTTTGTTGGTAAGCAAGATGCACGTCATCGAGCGGAGGCAAAGATGCAGCTGGAGGAGGCGCGGACATCTCCGAGTCTTGGACTCCGCGAGGAAGCGGGAGAGGAAAAGAGGCTGCGAGCGAGGAAAAAGAATGAAGCGGAATGCGCAAATGAATTATTTATAGAGAAGACGGGGTGGAGAACGAAGCGGCGACGGCGGCGCTCGCGAGACGCCCGAGGACTCATCTCTCGCCAGTTCTCGCCGCGAGATACGCATGGATAAATGCATAATAGCGTAATAATCCGTCGTACTATCCTCAGCGCAGGCTAATTACTACAACGAGCATTCCTCTCATTGTGAGGACCAATGAGATGCATATTCCAAGCGGCGGATCAATGCGTTGATCAAGGGCCACGTCCGCCGGCTCTCTCTCTCTCTCTTCTCCTCGACGTGTGGAATCGTAAATGCGAGAGATGCTCTTTCTCTCTCGCGGAGAATTCTGATAGAATCGCTACAAGTTGGCACGCAAGTGCATCGATGTTGGCTTCCCGAGTGGCTCGCGGTCGGACTAGAATCTAAGGGCGAGGAGGAGATGAGAGAACGAGAGAACGAGAGAAAGAGAGAGAGGAGCGAGGCACGCACGCACGCAAATTCCATGGCGTAGTCGGCACGGCGAGCGAGAGAGCTCCGCCAACAGTCTCTGACACACGGCAGAAGAAAAGGCAGAGTATCTGCCAGACTGCAAGAGCCAAGCCGAACGGACAGGTATTCGGGAAACAATGTTCCACCGTCAGCTAGTCTATGAAAGAAGTGGCACTGCCACTGAAAACGAGGGATGACAGTTCGCTGGATCTCGTTGGGAGCGAGCGAGCGCGCGGGACAGCAATGCTCTTTCATATGCGGAGATTTCATGCGAAGAAAAGAAGGAACGAAACGAAATGAAACGAAGGAGGAGTGCGATGAGTGGAGAGGTAGAGAGAGAGAAGAAAGAGAGCCGGCGGGTTGGGTACTGGTCTCTCTGCTGGTCTCTCGGGCCCAGGGCGAAGGGAGAGAGCGAGCCAGCGAGAGGAGAGGAGAGGAACAAGCGAGAGCAGAGCGAGAGGGACGAGAGGGAGGGAGAGCTGGGACGCGAGGGGCCGCGGCCGAGGAAGAGAAGAGAGAAGAACGTCGCCCGCGGCTAGCAACCGAAAAGGCAAAACTGCCGTGAGTGCCGATCTCAGCGGCGAACTGGTTTTCGGGGATATCGTTGAGTTACGTGTTGGCGAAAACGGCGACGCACAGCCCAGCCAGCGCAGCGCAGCGCGCCTCGAGGTTACAGACAAAGTGTGCGCTCTCGGCTTGTACAGCAGAGCACCGTACGTGTGTGTCCCAAGGAGCAGCCAGAGCACAACGAGAGAACAGAAGACGAGAGAGGCCAATGAAAGAAAGAGAGAAGGAGGGATCGCGCGCAGGTAGTCAAGTGCGAGCGAGCGGGAGGGAAGGAAGCGAGAGATCGTGGAGAGGGCGAGTGTGCGAGGAGGCCTGGAGAAAGAGAGGTAGAATTGAACAGACTTACCCAGAGCTCCGTACCCCAGCTCATGGTTGCTGGGCCGGGTAAACACCAGGCACGATCGCTCGCTCCTCGAGCACTTCACATGTAGCGTAGCAATCCGGGCGCACACCTCTTTTATGGACACACGCACCAAAAAGCGCACGGGAATCACTCTCTCGCGTCAGACACTCGCCGCGCACGGTCACTCAAATGCCTTCAACATGTCGGCCCTCTAACCACTGACTGGCCGGGCCCAACTGTCTATCAAAGCCGCCCGGAATCCCGACAGCGCGCCCTCTACCGCAACATTTCACGACGCAGCAGAGCTGCGCGCCGCAAACAACACTTCATCCAACTAAACTCACTGTTATTGGCCCGCTAATGACCAGCTGTGGCGCGCACCCTTTAAAATCTCCGCTCTATTTATCCTTCGCTTTCTCAGTTGTGCTATTAATCGTTGAAACGCGTCGATAAGTGCTGGGTTCGTTAAATTTTATTGTTGTGGCTTCTTGAACACGTAGTGTGGTGAATATGGAGCAAAGTTTACGTGGTAGGAGTTTTAGAAATAGAAATGTTACGCTCTTGATTTGCGCTGAGGTAATAAGTTGCAAGCTTGCAGCTGGTGCTGAAATGGCGCTGGGTGACTCGAGCGAAGTGTCAAAGGTCGCGTAGTTAAAAGTCTAGAATCTTGCTTTTCTTCGTAGAGAAACAAAGAGTTGTTCGTTTACATTGCGTTCCTCTGTGTTCCAAGTACAGTTCCTTTATGAGTTCGTGACGGATCCTAGTTGCAAAGTTGTGTCGTTGTGGTTGCAAGCCCTAAGGAGAAATGCATACCCACTATGGAGGTTGTATTTGTTAGATATGATCTAATGCTTTTTTTGTGTATTACATGACATCGTCATAATGTTAGAGGCATGCTCGTCAATATCACGTTAACGTACCAGATGATTTCGCAAAATTAAGACACGCGAGAATATGGCAGTGTTTCTTACTGCGCAATTTCTGTTTGTATGCGCAGGTAGTCGAATTATTTAGTAAGCTGAATGACAACCTGGGGTCTTATGTATTCTCAAGATGGATTGGCAGATTCATAGAAGAGTACCAGAACTCCCAAGCTCTCTTTATAATAGCGATTTCAGCATTATTAATTTTAATAGTAGTAGCTGTAATTGTAGTAAGAAAATGGAAAAATCAAGAATTCCTACCAGAAGTGAAAGAGTTTGTTGGAGTAGGTACTGGCAAGCCCAGATTCCGAAAAAGAGATAAAGTTCTATTCTACGGGAGAAAAATGCTAAGAAAAGTCAAATCCATCGGAGGGCAAGTCCATGCAACTGGACAAGGAAAGAAGCGAAGAGCTGTTATGAGATTTGCCAGAAGACTGTTACAGCTGAAGAAAGATTCAGCCCCGCAACAATTAAAGGCAAATTTTGCATTTTATATTATGTTCGTTCAAGCTTATTCATGTGCTGATTATTGAAGCTAATTATTATTTTTATTTTAGGTCTTAGAACCACCTGCTGAATATTTAGAGGAAGATCTAGGACCTGGAGACAGAGTACCACCAGATGCTTTGTACATGTTACAAAGCATTAGGGTGTTTGGGCACTTTGAAAAGCCTGTGTTTCTTAAACTATGCAAACACACAGAAATCATGAGTTTACCAGCTGGCAGTCTTCTGTTTAAGATTGGGGATCCAGATGAAAATTTATTTATTATACAACAAGGATTAGTTAATGTTTATATCACAGGGCCCGATAGTGCACAGATATCTTTGAAAGTAGTAAAGACAGGGGAATCAGTGACCAGTCTCCTGAGCTTTACTGATGTACTTACTGGGCACACAAGTACCTATAAGACAGTATCTGCCAGGGCAGTAGAAGATTCAATAGTTGTCAAGTTACCCATGAGTGCTTTTCAAGAGGTAAAACTTGGATGTCTACTGTTATGCTATAGAAATTACAACTGGTTATATGAATAATTTTTCATAGGTTTTTCAAGATCATCCAGATGCGTTTGTTCGAGTTATCCAGGTCATTATGGTCAGGCTCCAAAGAGTTACCTTTACAGCTTTACATCAATACCTTGGCTTATCTGCAGAATTAGTTAATCAAGGAAGTCATAAAAAGAAACAGAGCCCGTTCTCGGGCTCGCCAGTTAGATCGAGAACACGAGATAATTTTGCAACATCACAGAATATAGAGAATACACCTAATATGTATCCAGGAATTCCATCTGATTCTCACGAGGGAAGCGATACCTTGCAACGCGATAGCTCCACTTTGAGCAGTCCACAATTGGTACCACATAATTCCGATCGACGGTACGTTTACAGAATTTAATTACCGACATGTTAATTCATTGCTGTTTTGAATGATTTTATTTAGTAGGTCGAAAGGTAGTAATGACTGGAAAAATCAAAGTGGAAGTTCTCAGAGTGGGCCACCTCCCGCGGACATGGTACCCGATTCTGATTCCCACTGGCCAAGTTCTTCACCTGGTGTTACACAAATAACACCAGCATCTCAACAACATGGATCACAACCTGATGTTATATTTACTGGTCCCAGCTATCCAAAGAAACGTTCTACAACTGTTGAACCAACACAACCATTCGATGAAGCACAACTTGTGCAGATAGCTACAGAAGCATTTGTTAAAGAACTTGGTTTAGAAGATGATTTAGTTCTTAAAGATAAAATTCAAATACGGGAAGTACCAGCAGGAACATATTTAATGAAGGAAGAGTCTCATAAGGTAGAAACAATCTCTTGCATCATAAATCCTCTATATAATTGAAGATATATATTATACTCTACATATCTTTTATAGGATGTTGCGCTTGTATACGTTGTATCTGGTTCTTTGATAATAAGTCAGCGTGTTTCGGAAGGCAGAGACATCGGTCAGGAGGTTCACATGTTTAGTGCTCACCAGGGCGAAATAGTTGGAGGACTGGCGGTGTTAACCGGTGAGCCGTCCTTTTATACTATTCGGGCGAAGCATTCTAGTCGTATAGCACTCCTGAGCAAATCAACATTCTTTGCTATTATGCGCGAGCAACCAACCGTGGTATTGCATGTCGCACACACCGTCGTTCGAAGACTTAGTCCTTTCGTTAGACAGGTGAGATTATTTGCTGTTTATTTTTATATGTATAACTGTGTATCGTGGATGTTAGATATCTTAATGTTATTCCAGGTTGATTTCGCATTGGATTGGCTCTTTGTTGAAAGCGGAAGAGCAGTTTATAGACAAGGCGATGAGTCTGACTCTACATTTATTGTACTGAGTGGTCGTTTGCGATCTGTAATCACGTACAAAAATGGCAAGAAAGAACTTGTCGCTGAATATGGTAAAGGAGACTTAGTCGGTATCGTTGAAATGGTAACACAAACGCCACGATCTACCACTGTCATGGCAGTTCGAGATTCTGAATTAGCAAAACTTCCTGAAGGATTATTTAATGTCATAAAGCTACGTTATCCCATAGTAGTAACGAGATTAATAAATTTGCTTGGGCACCGCATACTTGGCACTTGGCAACAGCCTCATTCAAAGAATGGTGGCAATGATACTCAGTATGTGCCTTTAAAGTCCTTGTTAAAAATTTTCCTCCTGCTTGTGTTCTATTGTTTAATATACTTTTTAGGCAAGTGGCGGCTACAGTTGATGCTCGACCAGCCCAAGTGAATTTTTCAACAGTAGCAATTGTCCCAGTATCCGATGATGTACCTTTGACGGCATTCACTTATGAACTGTATCATTCATTATGCGCAATCGGTCCTTGTTTACGTCTTACGTCAGATGTAGTGAGAAAGGTAATGCTTTATGAGCTTAGAATCATAATACCCACTTATAACAAATGTTTTCCAATATTAGACTCTAGGAACTACTATTATGGAACCAGTGAATGAATATCGACTGACGTCGTGGCTAGCACAACAAGAAGATCAACATAGAATTTCACTGTATCAGTGTGATCCGAATTATACTCTATGGACCCAAAGATGTGTCAGGCAGGCTGACTGCATTCTCATAGTAGGCTTGGGTGACAGACCTCCGTCTATAGGAAGAACAGAACGTGAAGTCGAACGTCTAGTGATGAGAACGCAGAAAGAATTAGTGCTTTTACACAAAGAACAAAGCGGACTGCGGCCTACGAATACGGTTCAGTGGCTGAATATGAGATCATGGGTGTCTAGTCATCATCATATTCAATGTCCAAAGAGAATGTTCACTAGGAGATCTCAATATAGAATAGTAAGGGAATTCCACTCGAAACATTCACACGTTTAGTTCAAATTCCAGAACTGACATTCCTACTTCATTTCAGAATGAATTATACTCTAAAGTTCTTATGTCAGAACCAAACGTTCATAGTGACTTTAGTAGACTTGCCCGCTGGTTAACGGGCACTTCGGTTGGACTCGTGCTTGGCGGTGGTGGTGCACGAGGTGCAGCCCATGTTGGGATGCTGAAATCAATTATGGAAGCTGGAATTCCAATAGATATGGTGGGTGGAGTAAGCATCGGTGCGTTTATGGGTGCTTTGTGGTGTATGGAAAGGAATATTACAACAACCACACAAAAAGCACGCGAATGGTCTAATGTACGTTGATTACAAAGAGACAGTTCAATGATTATAAACATCAAGCATGTAATAAGTATTTCATGTACCTTTACAGAAGATGACTCAATGGTGGAGGCAGATATTTGATTTAACATACCCTATGACATCTATGTTTTCTGGGAAAGATTTTAACAAGACTATTCAAGCTACCTTTGGTGATACGTATATTGAGGACCTATGGCTTCCATACTTTACAATAACCACGGATATCACCGATTCTTGTATGCGCACACACACCCACGGTCTGTAGTCTGATCATAATTTTCTGTAGATAGAGCATCGACAGTTTCCAGTTTCTTATACTCGTGACTGCCTTCTTTCAACGCTTGGTTCCCCAGCACCATAACTGGAAACTCTCTCGCTGTTTTCACTACATCTGTAGATGAGTAGAACTGCTTTCTGCGCGGACCTTTTTTTTCTAAATTTTACTACGTGTTTGCATATAGTGTGTTATGTTGAATGAAGCTAGAACAGCGGGAGTGAGCTTTTTGGGTAAATGTTGTTGACGTACTCTCCGTTCCATGTCGCTTCTAGAGATCAAAAATTGGCAAAATCGAAATATCGTTCATTTCATGTATATGTGAGAGAAAATCTTCCTGTAAGTTTTTTTTTTATTAAACTATGAAATCGCGGAGCTAGAATATTGCTAGCGGCTAAGTCGTGCATCATACGCTATCACATAAGAGAACAGGAAGCATTATAATAAATGTGCGAATCTCATTTTAAGAGACTTCATTCGTGGTGTTTAGGATCGCTGTGGCGGTACATTCGGGCTTCGATGTCATTGTCTGGTTATATGCCACCCATGTGTGACCCTGTCGACGGCCACCTCCTACTCGATGGCGGGTACGTCAATAACCTTCCAGGTAAATTGGGATTAATATGTCGTAAAATATTCGTTGTAAATTAGCAAAGACAGAACTTCTTTCTTCTCTGATCCCTATGAAAGATCTGAGAAGAAATACACGCACTCAAGTAATCTATTAATCCAATTGCTAATAAATTGATTAACACGTTAATAAACGTCACAGACTCACAAAAGCATTGCTTAAAGTAGTCGGTAAAAACTGAAACATGGCAAAGCTCACTCCCGTTGATAAAAGATGCATTTATCAAATTCTGAATAGCTAAGTCAACTCAGGTTTACTATGGAGATACATTCGTGCCAGTATGACTATTGCGGGGGTCTTTCCTCCTATTTGTGATCCTCTTGATGGGCATCTTTTGGTCGACGGGTGTTATGTTAATAATGTGCCAGGTATTATTATTTTGTTTAAAATCTCCGAATGCATAAGAATCACAGTTGGTTGCTCGATGTCAAGTTTTGAGCATTATACTTTTTAAGCTGACGAAATGTTGAGACAAGGAGCGCATCATATCTTGGCCATCGACGTTGGTTCGCAAGACGATACTGACTTGACAAATTATGGTGATTCATTGTCCGGATGGTGGTTATTGTGGAAACGATGGAATCCCTTTGCTACCCCTGTGAAAGTTCCCAACTTACCTGACATACAGTCAAGACTGGCTTATGTCAGTTGCGTACGTCAGTTGGAGGAAGTGAAGAGTTCCGATTATTGTGAATACATCAGGCCTCCAATAGATAGATATAAAACATTACAATTTGCAAATTTCGATGAGATTAAGGATGTTGGATATCAACATGGTAATTGATTGTGGCCTTGTAGATTATTTAAATATCATAACAGCAGATAACTGTCAATTTATTTTTTAATAGGAAAAACGTACTTCGAGGGACAATCGAAAGCAGGTGTTTTACCACGCTTTAATGCAGACAGGGAATACGCAAGGGCTTTACGTGCGAAGCATCAAGCGGCAAATCAACAGACTCTCTCCTCGTACACATTTACAGATTTAGCTCAAATGGTTTGTAAAGTGTCGCGGGGTAATCGATATGTCGATTTGGATGAATCTGATTCAGATGAATTAGAAGAGTACGAAGCAGATCTTGAGGAAGATGCGCAAGAAGTTGGTTATGCCTCGGAGCCTACTGCCGGCATCCTAGATCAGGTATCTTTTATTTATACAATATTTTTTCTTAAAAAAATTTACGTAAATTATGATTTTTATATACTTAATTGTAATACAAAATATTCATTAGTCTTATTACAAAAATAATTTTGCTTTAACTGATTATAGAGTCCAGAGGATGCTCTCTTACGTAGAAGAACCGGTGTGTCATTGAGTTTATCTGATACTGAAGCGGAATCAGAATTAGAATATCATGCAAAAATATTTTAGACATTCGCCTATTATATGGGCTCTGTCTAAATTCTGAAACATGTAATGGGCGCACTCTTTGTATTCATATTTCATATGTGCAGTACGAGTGTCAATCACAAGTTCAGAATGGTCGCTAGGCTTATAAAACACACGTTTGTAATAAAGTACAAAAATGCTAAAAAAAAATATCGATCAAAGATTTTGCCACTTTTGTGTATAAGATAACAATCAAATACCATATTACTGTACAACCAGGCAGTCGCGTCAGTAATGTTATTATTCTAATTATACTGTTTTTAGCAAAATACGTTGTCATTCTTTAACGTACAACCTGTTCACGTTATATATCTTTAAAATTTCGTTCTCATTGTCAAATGCGGATCTAAAACTGTAAGCACAGCGCCAACCAATCTTAACGATCCTGTCACGAGAACCTGAGCCTTACTACTACTGTTGCAGTTCATTTCAGAACTGTTCTTAATATCATGCAAAACCTGATATACGCTCTCTGATACCACAGACCCTTCGCCCCACCAGTCGGCATGTCTTTTACATCTAATTATCTGTTCTTCCAGCTCAGTAGTATTAGCAATGCTATCCATATTTTCAGTGCCTGAATAATTCGGAACAAAGTATACTCTTTCGAAATCTAATGATTGCAATGGTCTTAATAATTGGACTGGGTCTCTATTTCCCATAATATTAAAGATCATAATCTTTTTCCCTTTACTTTTCATGCATTTTCCCCCAAACCAAGAGACACAATTCTCAATGCTTTCTAAAGTGTGTGCGCCATCCAGATAGAAGTCTGCCACGGTACTTCTTAAAATTTGTGTTCGGCCTGGCCACTTGCAAGACGATATTCCCATTGCGATTTTATCCATAGATACATTGCTTGGTATCTCCAACCGACTAGAGGACGTTTTATTCATTTCGTTTTTAAAAGAATCACGAAGTATCCTGTCCCTTTCGATAGGACTTGATGAAGTATTCAAATTATTTCCACCAATTCTGGTCCTCAACCAATGCATCGCCATTTGTATGGCTAATGAAGCGTTTTGTCGCTGAACATTGTTTGTTACATTTAAAACTGGGGAAAGACTTTCCCAATTATATTCCTCGAAACGCGGAATCATGTGCAACGCGCACTTTCTCTCGGATGCCCTTTTTTCTAATACACGAAGTGCTCGTGGAACTTGTGGGACAGTGAATGCCATAGCATTAGGCTTAAAAATACCGGATTTTTGAAAAGCAATTTCTTCAATTGTATTCCCTAAGAGAGCAGTATGTTCGTGTGCCAAACTAGTTATACCCACACATACTGGGTTCCTTACAATATTAGTGCAATCATTCTCTCCACCTATACCCACTTCTATAATGGCAACATCGATATTTGCTTCCAAAAATACGTGAAACATTAGAATTGTCATGAATTTAAAATACGTCGGCATGTCCAATTCATATTCACTCTCATCCTTCAGTTTTTTAAACACTCTCCAAAAATAATCAGAGAATCGCGCCTCGCTAATAGGCTGGCCGTTTATTCTTATACGTTCCCGCACAGAGACTAAGTGCGGTGAACTGAAGAATCCTGTGCAAAAACCATGCTTACGCAAAATTGATTCCGTGAATGCGCATGTCGATCCTTTTCCCTTAGTACCAGCTACATGTATCACAGATAGTTTAGCCAAATCTTCGTACGTAAGTCCCGATCTGCAAAAATTACTGTCGTCTGACATTGCCGTAATAATTATAACAGTACACTGAATATACACCGAATTTACCTAAATAAATATTTTTCCGTATCGAGTAATTTAGAGGCATCATTTTGCGACGATTGGTTGATGGCAGATTTCAAATAGGCGGCATTGCTTTGCAGTGTGTTTAATGCTTTCAAAGTTTCCTATAAATAGATCGATAATCATGGTAATACTTGTGGGGACTTGTTAAATTATGAATCAAGGATTTAACGTATGCATTCGGGACACTGCTGCTTGATTGAATAAAAGTTCGCTACGAATGCCTGGCCCGAGATAATACAAAATTTACCTCGTAACTTGGTACAACGTGAGCAGAATCTCTGGCAGTTTCAGTCCTCATCTTTCTTCGCAGTAGAGTAAATATCTAAACCGAATTATTATGCAATCACCGTCGAAGTAGCGCTGACTTATTGCGAAGGACTCGCTTACGATGCACAAGTATCAAAGTACAAAACTATACTACGTGCAAAGAAAAAAGTAGCACGGAATACGATTAATTTTATCACACTATGCTACAAACTCTGCTCGTACTGCTCCAAAAGCAAACATATAACTTGCAATGCCATATTAAAAGAACGGCTCCGGACCTAGTGCACGCGATATCAGACTATCGGTAAGAGTATCAGTAATATATCTCCTTGCGGGCAGGAAGGTAGTGAGCTCTTGAGATCTATCCGATAGAAGTGTAATAACGCCTTCGATTACAACTATTATCGACATAATTATCGGAACTTGCCCAGTTCGAAGCACACACGTCAAATGTCAGTAATCGTCAATCCTGACATCGCTGTAGAATAATTTTTTCGTCTAATTTTACTCAAGAAAAATCGAATAGTTTTCACTGGAATTGCACAAAAAGGTGTGAGGTTTTTTAAATTTTATAGGACGGATAAACTTAATCTCGGTGTTTACGTTTAGCAATCGACAGTGGGTGATAACGCGTGGTGCTTAGAGCGCGAGCACGTGGCCGCTAGCTCCGGAAGAGTACTGCCGATTATTTCGTCGTGTCAAACGTGCACTCGTCACTTCGCACACCTGTACTAAAAATAATAGTCTAATCGGTTTCTCAGATATGACGCATCACAATAACACAATGATGTTTATGCTTTAATAGCTTCCGAATGTTTATGTATTCCTTAAGATCCCCCGATTTTCACAACACTAGCATTGGAGCGTTGCAGCGTAATTGTATAAAAAGAAACCTTTAGAATCAAGTACATCAGCATTACGTTAAATTAATTGAGCTTACCAGTCTGTAATTTAAATGTCTCATGCTGACCAGAGTATAATACATGACTGGGTGATTTTTATTTTGAACTACTTTGTGCAGCAATGCATATGAAGGAAGGATAAGAAGTTCATCTTGTGTCACTCTGGCGCAATCGCACGTATTATCTTATTCACACGTTTCCGTGTATCCCGAAAACGCATGAGAACATAAAGCATGAAAAAAAGCTTCTAGGAACTGTATAGGTGCACATATCTCGTTATATAAGCGTTGGAAAGTGAAGTTCAAGTTTATTGATCACGACTAGATTAGAGTAACCTCGGTAAATGGTAAGTGGTTCGTGATGACCGGTAAGCACGAGAATTTCGAGCTCTAATTACGAGTAGGGCTGACACACACGATTTCTTCGAGAATAACAGGATGTATTTTAGAATTGTAGTAGGGATTCGCAATATATATTGGCCGATGGAGTAGAGAAGAAGCGAAGAAGACATTTCTGCAGCGGCGTGCATGCGCGCACGTGCAGATCACTTAACGATTGCTATATGTATGTCTTATAGATTGGTATTTTCGCTGGTAACGTCGGTGCTGGGGCCGTGCGTGGAGTGCAACTCGCCAGTAGATTCTCTTTCATTCCTACATTATTGTACAGACCGGTACACTACGCGGAGAGGTTCTCCTTATTTAAGTGCTCGACAATGGCAGACATGCCGATGAACGTAGTCAGCACGCGTAAAATGTCCTTCGGCATAAACGGCAAACTGAACGGCTTAGAAAGAAAGACACCCTTCCTAATTGGAGTATCGGGAGGGACAGCCAGCGGAAAAGTGAGCCCTTCATGCACCGCTATTTCTCAATGCTTCGCAATTGGTTTCATTCTTCCTTCGCGTCCACACGCATATCTCTTCCGTTTTTTTTTCTCCATATATATAAACGTTAACCTAATCAACTGGAAATCTTCAATATTGTCAAACGATTATCTAACAGATTGCTTACTCATTCTCGGAGCACTAATGCATTGCGCGTATCATGCTAACACGCCTAAGACCTGACCTTCCTCTAAAATGCTCGGTGTAGTAAATATACAATAGAACTTCCCTATACCAATTGCGTACCTTAGCAATAGTACGAATCTTACTGAGTTCAGACTTTATTATTCAATAGTCGACAGTATGCAAGCGTATAATGGAGAAATTAGGGCAAGTAGATATGGATCACATGGAGAGGCAAGTAGTCTGCATATCGCAGGACAGTTTCTACAGAGATCTAACGCCTGCTGAGAAAGTTAAAGCCGAGAAGGGTCAATACAATTTCGATCATCCGGATGCATTTGATAATGATCTCATTCTCCAAACCCTCGAAGACATATTGGCAGGTGTAAAGTGCGAAATACCTGCCTACGACTATAAGACAAATAGTTTGTAAGTCTAATTTATAAGGCACCCACGCGTCCCCCTTATTATATATATACGGTTTTGGCAATGTCTCCTCATCTGCCATTTTTCCAGAATAAAAGATCAGATCACGACTATCTATCCAGCAGATGTGGTTTTATTTGAAGGGATTCTAGTCTTCTATTTCCCCAAGATAAGGGACCTATTTCACATGAAGCTATTTGTTGACACTGAATCAGACACCAGATTAGCAAGGAGGGGTAATAAGACTACAAGAAGCTGTGTTACTTTTATCCTATTAATGCATGCAACTACTGCTAGTTTCAACTAACATAATGTATATACCTTCTTAGTACCGAGAGACATAAAGGAAAGGGGGCGTGATTTAGATTATGTTTTAAATCAATACATGAATTTCGTGAAGCCTGCATTCGAAGAATTCTGCCTCCCAACGAAAAAGTTTGCGGATGTAATAATTCCTAGAGGAGCGGATAATACAGGTAATGCAATAGTTGTATGATAATAAATTGCAAGACTCGTTGACATGCAACACTGTACATTTAAGTGTTATGTGATATCATGTTAATTTAAGTTTGTAGGAGTTTTTGTCTTTCATTCATTTTCAAGAGCGTATCAGAATAAGTTACCTATTCATTGAGATAATGTTGCATCAACTTACAACATTCATTCATCCATTTACTTAATCTGCATCTGGGTTTAAAAGAATTGATGAATAATATTGTGAGTCCGAGGATAATTTATTTTCACTTCTACTGATCGGATAAGTTGTGGATATATGTATATATAGTGAGATATCTGGATGCAGATTAAAAGTATCAAGGCAGCTTTATCATTTGTTATTGTTTTTTATAGCTATATATTTATAAAGTTGTTATTGATGGGTGCTGCCTGGTATGCGAGGCTCATTAACATTGTCTTTTAAGTTTCCCAAAAGTTTGAAAAGATCGATTAAAAACATACACGGTTTGATTGTTGTATGTTTACAGTGGCAATAGATCTTATAGTGCACCACATCTGGGACATTTTGCGTTTGAAAAAGGCTGAAAACTCAACCGGGCAGCATCCATACAGCTATCAACATAGGCGTACCGCGGCCACATCCGACACGCTCAGCAGATGATTTAAGCATAATAAATTCACTCGCAAGCACTGAATTTTTGTACTTGTTAATTTTGCATATTATTGAATTTACCGTAACCTACCAGATTTCTAAGTACTTAATACGATGCCCGTATATATATTTGTGAAATTATATTCATATTACAATTTACATCATGCCACCAAAATATTTCGTTTATTGTCCATATATATATATATATATATATATTTTGCTGACTCCCAATGCGACTTTTGATGTGTCCTAAACCGTTCCTACAATTTAAAGTTAAGCATGACCTAGTATGCACTCATTTGACTCATATATTATAACCGAAATAATACCCATTCAGCTCTCTATAGTAGGAACATTATATTATTGTTCTCGCCATTGCCATGACTAGTATTATTTCTGATACATATTTATAAGTTCATTGTGTGTATGTTTACGTGCGAATATGCATGTTAGTATAAGACTTCAATTTTGCTATAACGCTATTCCATTGCCACACAAGTCTTAGACATTACATATATACTGACCAAACTTTTGCATAATATTGTGCAAGACATTTGAACATACTATACACTAGCATTAAGCCATGAAATGTGATATGTCTCTTTTTTAAATTTATGTATGTTTACTCTGTCTTGTATCCAAATTTGCATCAAAATTATTCAATGCGGTGCTGTTATATTCCCGTTTGTTACTCGTTATGTATTTGCTTTTATACGCGCTCAATGACTTTGTAATTTTATTTAATAATGTAAATAATGATACAAACTTGGTGCAGGATTTATATCTCATTGACTGATAGATTTAAATATGCCATTGATTTCGATTGTAAAAGAAATAATGAAATAAAGTACAGAAGCTCCCTTCATACCACATGCAGAATTTTCTACCAGATACTGACTTTTAATGGTTTGTTACAGTGGCAATAGATTTGATAGTGCAGCACATAAGAGACTTCTTAAGTGACAATGATAGGGTTCCTGTGGAACGTCAGAGTCCAATAAACAAGAAATTAGGGCTGTCCAAGAGGCCCCATTAATATTCAAAAAGTATAGGTTTATCCATCCAGATGTTAAACATAAAGGATAATGTTACTCTAGAACTCTGGATGGATCAATGTATTTTTTAACAGGTTCTAATGGGAACTGAAACACACTAAACTTGAGTGCCCATTCATTTCTATAGTTTTTGTGTTATGTTTTAACATTGTTCTTAAGTAAATTATTTTCAAGATTGTGTGTTTGCAATAGCTGAACTATTGGCTTTAACTACTGGTGATCAATCATACGCGATATATATATACATGAACAAAAATGTAATTATAGGCATTAGTTTCCAAGAAGATGAAAATGCCAATGTTATAGATTCAAGCAGTACTTACGAGTTACTCGGGTTATACTGTTGCCATCAAATAATATCTATAGCAAAAAGCAGAATCATTGTTGTCGGTATCAATTATGATTATTAATTATCTTTATAAATGTTATACATAAAATGTACTTATATGTATTATGACATAGAAATTCATGAATATTTAACAGTAAGAACAGGTTGTTATTGTTATGATTTATAGTCTATACCTAATATTAATTTATATAACATTACTGATAATACAGTTCTAAGTTCATCCCATCGTGTATTTCATCTAAGAAATCATATTAAGGAAAAACTGTGAAATTTGCTTAATAGAATAGCGAAGCAATAAATTATTTTGATGTCAAACATTAAAGGATACAGTCTTGTAATTTAATATGATCCTTGAAAATAGTGTACCACTTCTTTAGGACAATTTTCTCCCAATGCGTTCCTGTCTGAGCTGCTATTAGTTTTTTGAGATCCCCTATTGTGTCATCTGGATTACATTTCACTCTAACTTTTTTCCCAAGACGGTCGTTGCATGTAATTTCTAGCATCTTTTCTGTTACCAAAGAAAGAATAATTCAGTGCATTATTTGCTTATTATAGTTCTCCATCTACCAATCTATCATAGCTGTGGCAAATGAATGAAGATTTGACTGTGTACTCAGCTGTTGGCTCTAAAATACAAAATTATGAAAATCTATTGACTGGTATTCGTATAATTAAAAATTCACGATTATATAAAGCGCAGTAATTTTTGTACGTAACCCTCGCATTAAACGCACTCAAGTACAAGGTGAGCGCGTGGTTAAATTGTTAAACGGAGCGCTACGTGGATGAGCAGACGCGTGTTTTCATTGGGACTTGCAAAGGAAAACCACTGAAATTCTACTGCATACGTTTTCTATTCGGGAAACGTGTTACTTCAGTAATTCTCGTGCGTAGAAATACATTACTGCAGGTTATAGTGGATCGAATTCGGAGATACAGTAATTCTATTATTCTACTTTTACTCATTCCAGCGACTATAGAAATTTCAGATTAATAGGTCCAAAATACCAAGGACAATTCCCGAATTCCTGAATAATTACTGTTTATGAATTACTTACAGTGTATTCGTGTACAAAGTCGCACTAGCTCTAGAAATATTCTCACTACCTAATCCCAATCGAAGGCACTCGATGCTACGCGATCGCTGAGGTTCGCGCGAAACATCTACTTTTCTTTCTAGGATTGTTAAAGCACGTTTGAATTCACAATGTTAGGAAGGTCGGCCGAAAGGGAAACAAAGGTAGGAATAGCACGTGAAGGCAGAGAGTAGACGACAGCAGTGATTTCGGCCAAGAAACCATCAGCCATTACCGCATCTCTCTGCTGCTCTCTGTCTCTTACTGCCTCTGGTGTACCACGCCGATAGCCGACACACAGCGGATCACCCCGGCGCTTTGACTCCGTGAAAGATGTCCTCGAGGCTTCTCAGGCAGAAAGCCCAGGAATTTCTTGCTTCGAGGAAGCACGCTAATAATTTGGTCGACATTATCGCTCAGTGGGATGTAAGGGAAAATTAGAGACGACTCCGAAATCGTCACTCCACCCGTAGGTTATGCCAATTCAATGTACTTTATCCTCGTAATCCTACAGGAGTCAACCCAGGCGTGCTTACTCACAGTAGAGATGATATTCGCCGAAATCTTGAAAAGGGGTGACATGTACCTCGAGAGGACGATAAGCCTTACAATAGCAGGTATGCTTGTCCTCCTTGTTAGAACTGACATTATGACAGTACTTCTTCATCCTATTTAAACTCCCAATACATCTTCGATATTGGTGAATTCTTCAAGATGAAGTAAGATTACTTTACTACAAAACTTCTTCTCGGATAGAACCAAGCCCAGAAATACGTTACATTGGGTGGCTGAGAGAATGTTACGAAGATGTTTGGGAGAAGATACTTGCTTCGTTAGAGAAGAATAGGCCAGCAGTTCAAATGCAGGCGCTTACAACTGCCATGAAACTCATAGCCGAAGAAGGCAAGAGCCCGTTCGAACCGACGGGCAATTTAGCATATTACTTTCCCTTGCACAGGCTCAAAAAAGTTCTAATGCATCTACTTTCCCCTGAGAGAGATAATGCTAGTTTAATGTCTAGATTTCAAGAAGTTATAAGGTATCCTGATGCTTTGTATTATACATGGAAATGTCTTCCGTCTCTTACTCCAAAGAGACAGCCACATAAAGTTTATATAAAGAATTTACTTGAACTCATAGATAAACTACCACTGCCAAAGGAATCTGAAGGTATGGTTGTGCAATGGATTCTTGATATTACTTGATGTAATTCTAATGACCCATATTTTTGTTACAGTTGTTAATGCCTGTGAAGATAAGGAATTATTATGTGGACCACAAGATAGTGAGCTCTTTTTACATTTAATATTTTTAATCCTATTTGTTTCCCATAAGCTATGGATAATATTATTCTGTCACCAGGTGGCTTCACGTGGGATCACATTGCAGTAAAGAGAGCCTTAAATAAAGTGTGGGCTTGTGTTATGCATTGGGAATTAAGTCCACAACTACACAAACAATTGTTGATAGTCCTGTTAGAGCGAGTAATGCCACACTTAGAGAAACCTGTACTTTTGACTGATTTCCTGATGGATTCTTTGGATGCAGATGGACCAATAGGGTTACTCGCTCTTCAGGGTGTATTTCTATTAGTGACTAAACATAATTTAGAATATCCAAACATATTCACGAAGCTTTATTCAATGTTTGAACCAGAAATTTTTCACACAAAGTATAAGGCCCGTTTGTTCTACTTGTCGGATCTGTTTCTGAGTTCGACGTAAGTATTTTATATATATCTCTTTTTGATAAAGATGGCATACAAAATTTAAGATTCTCGAATCTATCAACTTTCTCAGACATCTACCAGAAGCATTAGTTGCCGCTTTCGCAAAAAGATTGGCGCGACTAACACTCGTCGCACCACCAGAAGATATTCTCATAATTCTGCTTTTTGTTGGAAACTTGCTGCTGAGACATCCTGGATTAAAAAGGCTGATCGACCACCCCCAGGGTGGAGAAGTGCAAATGGATAAGAACAGTGGTGCCGGCGATCCATTTTTAATGGAGGAACGTGATCCTTTATTAAGTAATGCACTATCGAGTAGTCTTTGGGAAATCAAGGCTCTGCAGTGGCATGTGATACCAAGCGTGGCTACAGCAGCACGATTTATTTGCGAACCCCTTCCCTCAGTAGAATATGACATGGCATCGGCATTAGAACGTACGGGCGGACATATGTTCGATCGTGAATTGAAAAAGAAAGTTAAAGAAATTATGTTGACTTTTGAAAGGCCGAGTTCAATAGCTTTGCCAAAAGGTGAGAAATTGCTAAAGTACTGGCAATTAACATCAATACATTGACATGCTGATGTCAAGATGGTGTGCACACTGTGCAATATGCATTATTATGAACGAAAAGTAGAGGCGTATTTCTGAAAACATTTGATCAGGATATAGTCAATGAGCAACGTTAAACAAGCTCTCCCCGCCGTTTTCTACGTCGAGAAATATTGCATACTTTTGTATTATTTAACATTATAACCATCATATAAAGATTCCGCGAAAGGAATTGACCCGTAACATTGTAAAACCTATCTTGTAGATATGTTATTTACAAGTAAGATGTGTTCGTGTTATTTGTACTCGAAGAAAGTGGAATAATAAAAAGATGCATATTTTGATTCAGCGTGTTAGCGTACTTTATTTGCAGTACTACCTCTGCTTGTAAAATATAGGCATAAATATCCCTTTTAGAGATCAAATTACTCGTTTTCCTTGGAGCATTAAATCTGTGTTTCACTATAATACATTTACATCAATGTTCCGTATCTTCTATATACTTAATTATGCGTAACGACTGCTATATACACGATTATTAGAAATATTTAACATGATCATGATAGGCGTACCTTCTCCAAAAGCTGCAACACAAAACATACTATTATTTCAAATGACATACAATTTTGTGTACCCATTTACATTCATTCTAATACTCGCCTCTGTTAATCGTCGCCATTCTTCTTCGTTCAATGCTTGTTTAGCTTGCAATAATATGTTCGTTGGAAAGTTAGGAGTTGGTGCTATTGTACGCTCGGGCTTTATAGGAATATACTGTATCTGTAAGAGCTGAGCCACTGTGGGCCTAGCCTTTGGGTCATGCTGGAGGCATTTACGCATTACGTCTATTAGGATTGGTGGCACATATACAGGATTTTGTGCGTTCGCACCACTTGGCAAAACTGCAGGAAACGATATGTTCGGTTTTGGATTTGTTATGGCATTCACTTTCGCCCACTGTTGTCGAATATGTTGGAAGGGCGTATGACCATAAACCAAACCATATAGGATGCATCCTAATGACCACACATCAGATTTGAAATTTATCTAAAAGTAAATAACGCGTGCATGTACAATTGCATTCCCTGTATAACATTATAAATACATAATCTTGTGCTCACTTTGTACTTAAGATTATGATTAGGGGAATCTGAATTTCCGCCAATATCCATCAGAGCTTCAGGGCTGATGTAGTTAAGTGTACCAATTGGGCAGTTCTTAACAACCGATGTCATATCCGCGTTCATGCTAGAAGCTATTCCGAAATCTATAAGTTTCAGTCGGCCTCGCACTAGTAAAAAATTAGCGGGCTTCAGGTCGGAATGTATAACTCCTGGAAAGAGAACCATTGTATAAATGATGCTATTAGTAATTCAATGATAAGTATGAAAATATAAAAGATTTACCATTATCGTGTATATGTTTAACAGCTACTAACATTTCTGTCCAATAATACAAAATCATAGTCAATGGAAGATGTTTGTCTACTGCCATAGACTTCAAGAGATGGCTAAGATCAGTATCACCCATTTCCATTACAACATATACCATTGGATACTTTATTTCACTAAATTGAAAATATAAAATTTAGTATAATGCAGAGTATAAATAATTATAAAAAAAGTCACTTACTTATCAAATATCTTAACAATACATGGTGCTTGCAATTTGTGCAACATGGAGATTTCTTCTAAGCAACCCTGTACTGAGTCTTTCTCCATTCGGCTGAGATTTACACATTTAATAGCGCATAGTTCAAAAGTAGTAAGATCTTGTACTCTGAGAACTTCACCACTCATACCCTTCCCAAGTGTACCTAGTATGAGATATTCTCTTCCTTTAACAGTAATAGTCTCACTGGGTTTTGTTTTGGGTATCATAGATGGGACTGTGAACTGTACATTCGATGCTTTGTTTGGATTTTGTCTAATCCCTTGTTGTTTATTTTGAGCATCACTTATAGCACTTGGAACCTGTGATTCTTGAGCCAAAGGTTTTGGTTCCTTGCAAGTATTTAAATTAGATGAAGGCCTCACTTCCGGTACTTTTGCTTGATTTGCTCTTTCCTTTCTTTCTGGATCCTCCAAGTTTGAAGGCCTGTTTTCCTTTAACACTACATTTCTTTGAAGCTCTAATGGAACTGGAGGTTTTTCTGATATGTCAAGTGCTCTTTTCACAGTATTGCCCCTCATGAAAGCTTGATTGTTAAAGCTGGTTTTATTTTGTGTCTGTGGTGTAACTTCCGGTCTTGAAACTTGAGGTAGCAATCGAGCCTTGGAATCCAATGGATAAGCAAGAATATCATTTTGAACGAAAGGTGAAGCATCTGCCAAGGGTTTTCTGGCACTCTTAGTTTCTCTGGTAAAGTATCTTGGTGTGTCATGCATTGGTACATTGGGTCCGTACATTACAGTCTTTGGAGTTTGTAAAGAATCCACTATAGACATATTCCTAGGTTGCAATGGAGTTCTTCCAATGATACTTTGGGAGGAATGTGATAATATTGTAGCTGGTGTTTGAACATGATTTTTAACCAAATCTGCAGGCATCTTGTTTTGAGGAGTATTGATAAGATTCCTACGAGAATGGCATGGCATTGGCCTGGCAGCACCCATGTGTAATTGTTTTAAAGGTGTATCCGTGCTCAAATGCTCGTGCTGCTGCTCATCCGATGAAGATGAGCACTTTCTAAATGATTCATATTTACTATTAATATTATGAGAATTTGGTGGAACATTACTCATTGATATACCACTGGAAATTTTATTAAGGTTGTGTTCCTCATTTAGTATTGGTGGAACATGTCTTCCAGATTCCATATTTGAAGGTTCCTCATGACTAATTCGTTCTTTTATATCTTCGTAACATGGATGGTGATCCTTGGCCAAGTCTGAATTACTGATCTTATCAGACTTAAAAACTTTGTGTTCATGAGGCTGTAGCCCATTATTTTCTAATAGAATATCTTTAGAACTACTCCCAATATTAGCTGCTGTAGAAGCATTAACAATTTTAACATGTTCTTCCTTGTTAAATTCCTTATTATCACTGTAAGTGTCCAAACTATTTTTTTGGGGGTAAGCAATTAAAGGGACACTGGGATTTGAGGAGCTTATTGTTGATTCGTCTTTGCATTCTGATTTGGAAGAACCACCAGTTTCTTCTACTTCCTTTCCACTAGTCCTTCTAATTGTTACCTTGGAGCGAAGAGTTGGGCTTTTGACACATTTAAAAGAGGTGTCAAAGACATTCTCGCCTGAATCATTCTGTGGCAATGTTCCAAGATCCTCTACGTCAGATTCGACATCGGATTCCTGTGCTTTACCTTCACTTTCTTCATCGTCACTCTCGCAAAAGTCCAATAATGCTTTGACACGTACAGGTTGAAATTTCGGATGCGTTCCTGTGTGACTCTGTGAGCTTATATTACCGAAGCTCGCTCTCTCACTCAAGGAAATATCTGACATTATTTTCGAAATGTTATCTCCGAGATTTCTTGGTCCCCCTTTTTTCACTAACAATTGACTACTATGCAACTGTACATACACTATTCTTCCGTGAATATAAATGCTTTATTCGAACTCTTTAATTTAATGACGTGACTTCTCGTTCCTCTCGAATCCGTTGTAAACATTTATGCGTACGTAAATCAAAGGAAACGGAGTATTTTGTGTTTTCTTGTCTTTGTTCCTTCAGGTGCATCGTCGAGTGTCTCGAGCTTGTCAAAGGTGTTCCGGTTTTGCGGCCCAGTTACCGGTATCCACCGTGTAACTCACTAGAAAAGTATCAACGAAACGCAGACGAGTAGCATGTTTTCCGCAAAGTTACATTTTTCACAAACATGAAAACAACTGTGACTTTTCACTCCAAACTTTTTCATTCACATCGCACTGGTCTTCTGTTTTGGTCGTTGAATTCAAAACGTGGTGTTGCACTACCATTGGTCGAATCCGGTTAGATATCAGAATGGCAGGGATGCGCAAGCTCAATATCGAGATTTTTTATTATTGGAAGTGCCAGGTGTTCAAGTTCGATATTATTCCAGTTTTACGGAGTACTCGAAGAAGAATCCAATTAATGCAGTATGATTGGTCAATATTAATTTCGTTGATCATGAGATCTGTATTAAACGCCGATGAAACACGACGCTTGTATCAAAAGGGTTGAGCTATGGAAGATGCCCATATAGATATATATATGTAGAACTGGCGCATATGCTGAGGAGTGGGGATGCCGCAAGCGTTGAATCGAGAAATGATGAAGGAGGTGCCTCATTTATTGCACAAAATATTTTGAAAAGCTATACAGATTTACAGCTTTATAATAAATTCTGATTATATATATATATTTATATGTATATATCTATGTATATGTTGCTTTGGTAAAATATTCAATTTCAATTACTATAGGAAAATGGACTATATACCTGAATTAGTTTAAGCGAGAACCAAAAGTGTACAAATTAATTTAAAGGGTCACGTTATCGTTTTTGTGAAGAAGTCACTGACAGTCTGTATGCAACAGGGGATATTGTCATACTGTGTTCGATCATTAACAAGAAGCGATGATAAATAATTTATAATTTAATTTAAACTTTGAATACAATTTTCTCTTAAAAGAAATTGGTAAGTTCTTCATACGCATAACTTATTCATTTTATTTTATTATACCAACAGTTTGGAACGTCTCTAATGATTGTAATATAAAAACAATCTTACGGGACTTACTACCACCATATATTAAAAATATGCACAGTCTGCGTTAAATACACGTCTTCCTCGAAAAAATCCTAGCCTTTCCCGTCTCACTGCGAGAAGTTAAATAAAAAAAAAAAGGGTGTCCCGACAACTGCGATAGAAGAGAAAGTGCCGCAGATACAGTCTTTAATTCGAAAAATTACTGCATCCCGGTGGTTTCGGGTTTAGTATTTTATTAGGGAAAATTATATATATAAATTAATTGCTTCCTTCACAGTTTACGCTGATGTCGATTAAGAATTAAGTTAAATTATGTATAACAGATTATCGATTGATGTACTATTTCTTATCAACGGAAAGTCGATGTAGATCCGATGCTACCTGCTCCTCTATTTTGCGATCAAGTTCTGCGAAAGTCTTCCTTGCGCATAGGAACTACTAGGCAGCAATCACGGAGATGCGAGACTCGTACGTTCAAGTATATCCTATATTCATATCTCTCATCTGCCGCTTACACGCTAATAATTATCCTAAGTATGTATTTCTCCGTATCAATGGACAAGATTCGGTATCTCGGTAGAAACGTCAAACAATGATCTTATACAAATCAAAAAGAAAAGAAGAACCAAGGCGCTTAATATACTTTCCTATTGTTGCTCTTTCCCCTTCTCAGCCGCGACTGTATTTCGCCAGTGGCTTCGAGCAGTTCGCGTGGTCGTGCCTCGAACACCGCGGACCCACAGTTTCAGTAAATGTCTCGTATTGCAGCGCCGTGTAAAGATGTATAAAGAGCAATATAAAAAATAATATTTTATTTAAATCTTAGGGTCGAAATTAGGAATTGTATTATGAGAAATGAAAAAAAATGTTCTAGACTATATCGAAATGCTTTTAACGTTTTCCATTATTGAAATTCATAACTCGCAATGGTGTTTTGAACGTCGATGCAGATTGCTGCTGAATCTGATACGCTAGATGGTGAATTTTAAAGCCATATAACCTGGAAGAAAAGTTCTCAATCTTCATGTCAGAGCTAAGAGGATTTCTAGCCTGCCATTCTCTGGGGCTAAAGCAATCAAGTATTAATATGGGAGAAGAAATGATGATTAAGACATACCTAGGTACAAACTGATTCGCAGCACGTTTTGGTCTATATTCAGGATGTACCATAAAGAGCATGTGTGGAAATCCTGTTCCAAAATATGCGCCATCGGTGTGATGGTGCCTTGAACTTTTGGGTGTGTAAACATCCATACACTTGGGACAATAATTTTTAACCATAGCTTCCCCAGGAACATCACTAAGACCTAATGGCAACATTGGTTGGGATTCACAGTAGACACGAGGACAATAACCAAAGTCCCCCGCTTGATATTTCTCTATCATCTGAGCAATGCCACGATTGGTAAGAATGTAGCGGGCGTGGATGAGCCCGTAGAGCAACTCCGATGCTTGTTCGATCAGGTCGGATTGTATCGGGTTTACTGCCAAGTCATCATCTATGAAAGTTTCTAGTATAAAATAAAGCAAATTTAAAAGTGCAATATATCTACAGAGAAAATATTGGCCCAGTTGTATTTACCAGCTTCTAAATCAAGAATCATATCTAAAGCTTGTCTGTAATGTGGTACTTGTTCGTTTAACCCAGTCAAATTGAACTTATCCTGAATATAATCCTCGTCGACCTGAAAGTACAGAGAGAATAAAATGTTTTCGATCCTCGGTAAGGCCCTGCACAGGGTGCTACGTGTTTTCGGTAAACTAATATGCTAAGGATACAGACCTTCATCCTTGCACATATTAGACAAGCATTTAACTAATCACATGTTAAAGAAAACACGTAGACCTCCGCGCAGGGTATAGACCACGGGCGCAGCACACATCACACATCACATCATCCATGATGAAGAGTGCGGCAAAACTCCCGACATGTAACCTTAAAGTGAATTATCGATAGGGTAAAGGTGGTTAAGCGGAAGACCGTTTCGGAGATGCGAGCGGCTCGAGAGCGTACTCACCTCGCAGAAGAACTCATTGCCCCGGAGTCCGCAAAACCACGAAATCCAAGAGACCTCCTCGGAACTGCTCATTTTCCTGCGTACGAAGAGAGGAAGAGGAGTATTTCTTGCTCGAAGTTTGTAGGAGGTAGGCGGTCTCGCGGTAAAGCGCTAAAGTAAAGGGGTACAGGGCGCGTGTGTAAAGCATAAAGACGCGTGTGCACGAAAGAGCTGGCGAATCTCGGTGCGCGATATGCGAGCGTATATAACGTCGCGGCGACTTAGCGCACGCCTGGCAATTGGTTAGAAAGGCGCCAACGACTAGTCAGGTGCGGGGGGTGCAATGGAGCGTTCGCTTTACTAGGCAAGATGCCCGACGTTACGACCTGTCCGGTGGTTCACCTACTTTTCCGAAGTCATTGCTGCTTCGTCAACTGACTTTCAAGCACGACGTACAGTCCAACACGGCTAGGAAGCACATTACTCGCAAAAAACCTTCGTAGGACCAAGCGGCCCAATGAAAACCCAAAAATAAACAGCCCTTACGGCTTACCTTTTGGTGCTTTGATTAGCCACGCTTGCTCGTACAAACGATGTAGGTAGCGCTACCGCTTCTCCTCTACCCGCCACCTTCCGGCTATTATTCCTCAAGACTGTTATATAGTTTTTCTTTCCCCTTTGTTACTCCTCCAATTTCACCAATCTCGCCGCCAACTCGCCCCAAACTTTCGAGATTTTCACCAAAAAGGTTGCCGGGATACCGCTTAAACAAAATCGTTTCCAGATCCACCTATGGACCTCCGATCGGTAACTCCACCAATGACGGCACTATGAGTTCCCGACCTCCCTCTTCCCTTATCGAAATCCAACCTTTTATCCAGCAAGACCTGCAACCGTCATATACCACTTCACCAATTTATTTCTTTCCCGACTTCGATATATAAACCTCTTTCGTAATCGAATGAATTTTAAACCGATATCTGATCTGCGGATGATCACGTGATCACCCTCCCGACGGCTTTAACAACGCGGGATTGTTACAAACTTGCCAGAAATACTCCACTATTTTCGTTCAACTTTCTATATAGCCACGCTCATTAATCCCTGGAGATTTTCAAACCAAACACCTCCCGTCCTCATGCTTTTCTATTGGAAACATCAAAACATGTCTATACTTGTACCATACGCTTCGCTGCCTACCACTGAAATTACGTGCTCTTCAGCATGTACTTGTAAGGATGTAGATCATAGTTCCGCCCAACGAATCCATCCTGCCATCGAAAAGCCTCGCCTCTAGTATTGGCAAGCGCATGAAACTGCGCTCCTCTCCAAAATGAAAGGATAGACAAACATTCTAGGAGACGAGAACACGTAATTGTGGGCGGCCACTGATAACATAAACATTCTACAGCTGCTCGCTCAATTCAATGGGTAAAGCTAGGTAGACTGCAGGCTAGATGGCAATTGTGTATACTGTGCTTATCAGTTGGAGCAATTATCTGAAACTCGACCTGTATGTTGAACGTGATCCAAAGCAATTACGGCATGTATAACCTACTGCATTTCTTCCTTTATTATCATCATTCTAATTATTATATTAATTCCTAGCCTTTCTCTCTGTACAGATGCATATGTGGTTCTGGTGTGGAAGCAATTTAGGTGACTTCTTATTCCCAGGGTATAATATCAGCACCACTTGGGGCCTAATATGTACCTGTCTAGGCTTAGCAGCTCTAGCTATATTATACGAGAGTATGAAACTCTTACAAATCAAACTGCAACAGAGGACAACGGCCCAGTTCAAAAGACATAGGCCAAGAACGTCTGAGAACTCCACACTGTTGTTTAAGATGTCTGCGAAATCTTTCTCCACGACCACAATGCCCTGGTACTATTTATATCGCAGTATAATTGGTATTTCAGTGTTTGAAATAAGTTGTGTAAGATCTTTATCCATAGTATTAGTTGGGCAACATGGATGTTTCAAGTGTTACATTGGTCTTTCCACACCCTGCTTGGATATATGTTGATGATGGCAGTCATGACATACAATGTCTATATCAATATTGCACTTATACTTGGAGGAGGACTAGGCTACTGGATATTTGGCCCCAAACTCATCCAGTTAAATATGGCACAATTTCAAGAGAGACAAAAGATATTGGAATGTGATACTGAATGTGCTGGTAAGCAAAGAATGTAAGAAATACAGTATATAAATGTTAGACAGAATTCTGGGGGATCATCAAGGAGATTTTAATTTATTATTATACTTTGTAGATAATATTATAAGTCATAGAAGACAAGGTTCCACTGTGTCTATGGTTGCAGAGCAATTAGTGACAGAGGCTACTGTAGAAGTTCATGCACCAAGGGATGTTTGAAGTGCATGAAACAATTTAAGTCTGATATAGTGTGTAGTTGTTGACTACTTGTTGATATTTGGGATATTTTATTTTATATATAGGTGTATACACGGATACATATAGATATATATATATATCAGTTTCGATATTTTTATACTGATAAGCTGGTATTTAAGCGAATATTCAACAAAGCTCCATTTAAATGGAAAAAACTATCATCACTCATTGTGCTACAATAATGATAATTATTACCATGGTATTGTAAACAGTTGTATAGTGATTGGAACAATTTAGTATTATACAATGTGTTCAATTTGCTCATTAAACCAAAGAACATTGTCCATGACATTCATATCTTCTAAATTTAGCTCTTCCATCCCTTCAAACAAACGCCCATAGCATGTGTTTCCATTTTGGACAAAGTGATTATATGGATTTTTTGCATGGATCAATTCACCACATATCCAACAAAATGAAACTTGGCAGTATGTGCACTGCATTTTGTTACAGCCTTCAATTTTTTGTGTCACTGCTTGACAGCTGGGACATAGCTTGGTATTGTTCTAACATGGAATTTTTATTGTTACTATGAAAAAGATAAAACATTCACCATTTGATAAAAATAATGAGAGATACCTTTATATACTCTTTTGTCAAATGATTTTCAACAATAGCCTCTATTTGTTTCCTTCCATACTGTTTTTGCAACATTTTCTTTTGTTGCTTGTCAGCATTTTTGTAGAATGCAATAAGCTTGGCTATTTCATCTGTTCCCATTTCGCATGGTGCAACTCCATGATATGCCTGACATGTGAGAAAGGGAAAATGAAAGATGCGGCTCTAGTTTCAAACCTAGGATGAATACTTTTCTGCAACTACCTTATTACAATAACTACAAAAGCTATAATTGCATTTGTCACAAATAGCAAGTGGCTCATCCAAGTCTTTGACAACTGGATGTTGACATGTTCTTCTAGGACAATGTATGATGTCACTCATAGTGTTCAATGTAATTTGTAAAAGCATATTTTCATACTTGGTTGCCACGTTAGGAGAAATATTTTTGACTTCATGAAATGTTAATTCCGAATCGCATGATGGATTAGGACATGTTATACATTTTATAGCAGCTTCATCAATTTTTATAGTAATGTAATGTTGCATACATTCCTTGCAGTAAATGTGGCCACAATTTGCAAGTTCTACACACTGTTTTCCATTATATTTCTCAAAACATATAGGACAAGTATAGAACTCTTTTTCAAATTGTACTTTATGCTGTTCTTTGTCATAATCCTTCAAAAACTTTATAGGATCCAGAAATAATGCTCTATTTATAGCTCTTGTATCAGTTATATACATTAATCTAAATTGCACATAGCATTTTGGATTGCAGTACACCATATGCATAAAAGAAATATCTAATGTTTCATTAATTCCAAGGAAAGGCAACATGTCATTTTTTAGAAACTCCAACCAAATGAATAGGATTTCAGTTCCTTTGTTTTCCTCCCAGATTTCATCTAATTTTTGGCAGACAAATGATATTTCCCAGGGAGGGAGCCAGGAAATTGTTAATACAAATTTCGGTGGCTCTTCAGAAGGATAATTGTGTGGAATAGTAATATGTAAGCGTATTGGTGGCAAATGATCAACGGAAAAAAAGTCCGATTGTGCAGCCTCTGCCAAATGATCATTGTTTTCACCTTTGTATGTGATTTTAATCTTGTCTCCTTTGAGTGAAACGAACACATTAAAATCGCATTGTACGGTGCCGGCTTTTTTACAACGAAATTCATTAGTATCTAAAATGTTTGAAATCGCCAGGATTTCATCTTCTTGGCGCTCGGAATCGGTTAACATTGAGCCGAAAATTGTCCAAAGTACAAAGAAAAAACACACTCTTCCACGATATTTACGTGTAAGTAGGCTTAGAACTTCAACAAAAGTTCGTGTATACTTCGAATTCCAATACTGATTTGACTATCACTTTGCCACAACAGAATTATGACTGCATTCTCGTGTAAGAATCACCGGCATCAGCTAGTGTGTTGATATAAACAGAAGGTTCAAATTTGATGCGCATAACACAATACGAGCGTCATAGTATACCACGTGAGATAAGCAATTGAGAAATACGTCCAATCAAACAGTTGATGACTGCCGAACAGCAGCGGAACATTCGACTGAACACACCCAATGGTTTTCTAATGCGACTGCGCGCAATATCGTTCGAATTGTTATCGACCATACTACTCCAATTTTTTAAATATCACGGAACTTGAATGAAAGGTAACAAGAAATAAAAAAGCAATGTGACTTTACAAATTTTTATTGAATTAAATAAAAATTAGAAGAAGAATCCAAGTATTTTTCCTCCAAGATGTTTCCTCCTGGCCTCTTCGTGGTCCATGATACCTCCGCTTGTTGTCAGTACAACATATCTACAATAGATTTAAGGCCATGTATTAGTATTATATTTTCCATGCAAGGAACTATTCTCCTAGTACATTTACATACCCAAACTGACGAGAGGGCAACAAGTTATTGGTCCACTTCTCAATATCATTGATGGGCACATCGAATCTGGGAGAGATAACTCCACACTTGTTTAATCTTCCACTGAGGTTCACAACCACTTTGCCACTGCGGTGGTCATCAACAATTTCAAATTCTCCGATGTATCCTATGTGAGATAGAATAATTACAAAGACATTAATAAGTAAAGATGAATAAAATCATGTAGGAATCAGTATGTATTTCTATGAGCAATAAAAAGCAAAGTTCTGACAGACTAGAAACATATGATATACTTGTTTTACTCACCCTTCTTCATCATGACAGTCAAAAACTTGATTATAACTTTTGAGCAGGGCCTCAAGAGCACCTGTCTCTTTCCACGCTTTTCAGCGTTGTTGATTGATTTCAGAGCATCACTGAGAACGTTCATACGCACCATGGCTGAAAACAAGATACATTTTTCTCTATTTATGTTTCGTTCATATTGATGTCATTTGGGGATAACCTATGTGTCATCAAAAATATTTAAAGTCCGATGACTCCAAATTCAGCTTGATTTACAGGTAGTTTTTATAAACACACTAATGTCACTGTAAGATAGTACAACTAGTACAACAAAAAATTTGTCTAACACTCTTAGCAATAGTGGACAACATGCACTAGCCTACGAGCACCGGTCACTTCATGTTTTAAATTAAGAAAATCACTGGGATCGCGAGGAAATATCATTTCCACATAATGCACAAACTATCATTGTACTTGAAAAAGTATAAATATTCGTTGGATGGTTTGTAATGAAAATGATTACCTGCGATTTGTAATTTGTTTATCACAGCGACGTACACGCTCGATCCTCCGAACGAGAAAGAAAGGCAGCACCTTCAGTGCTGCCATACCAACCACCCTAAGTTCTGCAACTTTATTAGTGAACGCGGCTTAAGTATGACGATCAAGAACGAAGAATAAAATAAGGATATTATTTTGAAACAATATCGAAATGATACTGAAATGAAAAGGAATTGATTGTCTCCTGTTTTTATTTTGTTAGATTGGGATAATTCGGGCTGTCGACAGATAGCCGCAATATTTAAATTACTTTTAGATATCGCGTTCTCTATACCTTTATTGCGTATTTATAGGGTCATGTGAAGGGCACACAAACGTGTCTAATCGTTATTTTAAAATGTACCATTTCATTCCGCCAGCCTACATCGTTCCCCAATGAATTTTCAGTCTAGCAGCCATTAAATAATGCACTCGTAATCCTCGAGTGATTTTCATCAGAGGAATTTAAATGAGGGGAGAATCGAACCGAGAGATAGGAATACGCATAGCTAGGAGAATCGTGCGCGCATATTCCGAGATTTTCAAGTTCCGCCGATAAGGCAGTGGAATGATCTAGAAAAGGAATGCAAGACGCACCGTATAACAATTCGAGCCATGGTCAACTAACTGGACGAGCGATCGGTGATCGAGTGGTTTTGCCGTTCCGTAAATGTGGATCTGTAAAGTTTCGACAGCAATTGTTGTATAAGTAACAAGTACTTGTCGAAACGCGAGACCCGGTGGTCTGCAGTGATCGAGGCTCCAACTGAGTGGCACGAATAGCTTGTTCCTTAGGTGTATCTCATCATGCTGTCAAAATTGATGAGAACGACAGAGTTGACGGGAGATGCTCACTGATATGGAGGTTGTCGAGTATTCTCTGGTCCGCGGGCCACCTTTACTTGGAAGGTTTCCCGGAACTTTTGAGACGAGAACTACGCACGCAGGTGCAAGTGGCTGGACAATCATTGACCACCCAGTCAGCATCGTGAAATTTTAACATTGGCTAAGTCCCGTTTTCGGCTCGCTCGTAAGCGAGACACTCATTCCCATTATTCTTCAACCGAGCCCTCCACTCGACGTACGAACCTCCCTCGTCGTCTTTCACGATGGCTTCAAGCTCCAGTACAGCCGCCCAGGTGTTGATGAACAAAAGCAAATGCCGTGCAGCAGCCTACATTCGCGCAGAATGCGCCAATCTAACTCCGGACTCAGACTGCCCTCAACACCTGAGCGAGCTGCTCGACGTACTCTTAAATCCCAGTAAGCCCATTGATGACTGGGATACCATTGATTGGTGCAAGTGGTTGATGGCTGGTGGTCGGACACCGGATGAATATGCCAATACAGGTACTAGTCCACTCTTCGACCATTCTCTACCAGTTAAGCCTTTCCCGTACACATACAATCCTTAATCATCGCCTTCTGAACTCTTGAGCAGACAGATCAATCATGCTTATATCTTAATCTAACTATAATGCAATTTGCGTATTTGGCATCAGTAAAATTATATAGATAACAGCCGTATGTCACATCCGGATATAGATATGATATAGCTATAATCACTACTTGCAGACATGTATATAACATTACAATAAGTTTATATAGAATAGAAAGAATTGGATTATTGCGAAGGTTCATTAGTTAATTGTGGTCAATATTCATTATTATTACAGTCAGGATCTATGACAATGCTACAATATGTGGATTAGTTTGGACACCTAATTTTGTAGCATATCGATGTAGGACTTGTGGAATATCACCATGCATGTCCCTTTGTACCGAATGCTTTAAGAAAGGCAATCATCATCGCCATGATTTCAACATGTTTCTTAGTCAAGCAGGGGGTGCATGTGACTGTGGTGACACATCAGTAATGAAAGAGATTGGGTAACTATATTGAAAGATTTCTTATGACTGATTCCACCAACAGTTGTAAATCTTATATTTGACTTTATGCGTTTTTATTGGCAGATTTTGTGATAGACACGGCCCAAAAGCAGCTGTTAATAAATCAGCTATACCTGGTGATTTAATGCGTGTGGCTGAAGCAATGATGCCCAGAATTATTTTCCGTCTGATACAGCATCTTCGTGAAAACCAGTAAGTTTTGGTGATAGGGGCACCCTATCCCATGACAGACCAATTTCTACGTGGGCTTGTAGTACAATTTCTCATTTCAGTAAAGCTATTGCGTTTGGTGGACCAAATAAAGATGCGATACAACAGGCAGATGCATATTTGATCATGCTTCTTGACTTAAACAATATGGGTACATTAATGAGGCATGTAATGACATCAGCACTTACCAATCCACAAAAATATAGGTGTATGATGGATCCATCAAACACAACAGGAAATGCTGAGTATGATGCATACTGTCAAAAAATATATGAAATATATAAAAATGCTGTAAAGTCGTTGCCAAATCCTGAACCACCCGATGAATATAAAGGTAATTAAACAAATAGAATTATTTGTATGATAGCAATTTTAATCAGAATATAAAACTAATTTCCACAATTGATTCTAGAATGTATATCACTGCAAGAACACTTGGAGCACACTACTTTTTTAGAAGAATTGATGTTCTGGACTGTGGTTTATGACTTTCCCCAAAAATTAGTTTGTCTGTTGTTAAATATGCTACCAGATCCTGATTATAAAATTGCTCTCACTCGTGCATTCATTTTGCACTACAGTAGGATATCAATGATGTTGGAACGTTCAGAAGATCCTGATACTTTAAGTAATAGGGTAGTTCATATTAGTGTACAGGTAAGTCATACTGAAAATCTGTTTTTCCCCAATTTTATCCATTTAGTTAAAGCAGTGTCTTAACTCACCTTTTAATTTGACTTGCAGTTGTTCAGTAACGAACATTTGGCTATGATAATGGTGGATCAATTGAAGGTGCTACATGTTATGCTTGTTAGTTTAAGATATATGATGGGAAAAATCCTTATTCAAAATACATTACACGGTATGCATAACATATACTGTAATACTGATCATAAAGCATCATTCAAGGCATTGGTACACATGTACATGTACTTTAAATTTCCAGATCCTGACCAAAACTATCATTATGTTGTGGATTGTGGTCGGCAGGTGATGAAAGAACATTGTTATTGGCCCCTTGTTTCGGACTTAAATAATCTTTTGTCGCATAAGCCGGTTGCCGTACGTTTCATGAGCGACGATACACTTTTGGAAATGTGGTTCGATTTCTTGTCAATGTTTCAAGGGATGAATGTCAACCAACGGGAATTAAATTTCCACGTTGAGTTTGAGCCAAATACGTATTACGCAGCGTTTAGTGCTGAACTGGAAGCTAGTGCATACCCAATGTGGGCTTTGGTGTCTCATCTACGAGGTCCGGAAAGCGCTACGTTAAGCAAGAGGGTGCTCTCCTTCTGTCTTTCGGCCTTACAAGATTGGTTAGACGCCATTAATTTCACAGATCCTAACATGGTCAGTAAATACACTTTAATAATAAAATCAAATAATAATAGAAAAGATATTTACGCGAAATATTGACAGTTGCACTCTTATTCAAAATGTGTTTCCTCTTTCGCATTGCAGAGTGATACATTGCAAGTATCCTTCCATCTTCCACTACATAGATACTTCGCAGTATTCATGTGCCAAGCCGTGCGCCAACAAGGAGCGACTCTTAATGAATTGCTACCGCCTACGGACATGCTACATCTTCTAATGATGCATCCCCTACGCGTACAGGTGAGTCCATTTTCCACGCATTCGTCACTATAAATGTAGACACACACACACAACAAGTTTTTTTTACGAGGTTTCATATGGAACGTATATTCATATAGGGCTGGAAGTTGATAATTTCAAATTTATTTAATTTTTCGTTGTCCACAAAAATACAGATAATATTAAATGCAACTCAATTACGTAGTCATGTAGAATCAACTGGGTTTTAATACAAAATTAATCAAGCACATGTTAATTCAATACACACACAAAACAAAAGTTGAAAAGGTTTTTGAATGGAGGACATTAAACAATAACAGAAAAGTGTAGAAAAGTAATTCAACGCACGCAAGTTTAACTTATATTAATT
The DNA here is from genome assembly GCA_910591665.1 of Ectemnius continuus. Taxonomy (NCBI): domain Eukaryota; kingdom Metazoa; phylum Arthropoda; class Insecta; order Hymenoptera; family Crabronidae; genus Ectemnius; species Ectemnius continuus. The sequence continues at coordinate 13,032,728 of OU342862.1, read as the reverse complement.
GTTGTATTTCTAGTAGAGTATTTTACTTTTGAATAAGTGGAGGTGATGGAGGAAGATTAACTTGCATGTGCGGCACAAAGTTATAACTAATCAGTTTCATCGCGACAAAACCTCCTGATCCTCTTGCGCCTTTATGGAATATACCAGCACCAGATATTGGTACGGGTGGTTTTGACTCTACTGGTTGCGTATCAAAGAATGGGATGGTACTTTGGGCAGCGTCTTTTTCACGGTCGGTTGCCGCAAAATTTAAATACTGATTCACTCCCGAATCTGGGAAACTTAGCAGTTGACCACGAATGGGTATATCCGGCTTCTCGAACTTCAGTTCAGTCCTGAAAGAATATCGAATTAGTCAAGTTTCCAAAATAGGATCCTCACGAGAATATCCTACCTATCAGTAATGTCGTTACTGTGCCAGTAACTCTTCCCATTTGGCTGTATCAATTTCCCTGTCGTGAAGTCGAATGGAGTTACCATTATCTCCAAGTTTATACGACTTCCAACAGTACGGAATCGAACACCTAAACAATGATTCGTTTATACAACGTTTGTTTTGGTTATTGCATATTTTAAGCAATACCTGTTAATAGATGTTCTTGGGTCGACGTCAAGTCATCCAAATCAATAGCTCGTTTCTCCCACGCGAATGTGTGATAGTCCACACCATTTTTAACGTTGTTGTCTAAGATTGTAAATGCATCCACTGGTTTCCACGAAATGGTCGATGCATTAATTCCTCCACGTGGAAGAAGTTCACCTTCTTGAATTTGCAAGTGTACGATTTTGTTGATTTTCGTAAATCTAATCCCTGTTACAACTCTGAAAGACAAATATTGGCTTGAAATATTGCGTCATCATCTTTATACAAAATTCTTAACATTAGGATAGACAAAGCATACTTATTGTTCGCTACGTCTGCTACCACTTGTCTCAAACTTATATATCGGTGGGAACTGGCATTGTGATCATCGCAATAGCAGAAACAATAGCTGCAATGCCAGAATAACCATCGCCACCAACTATCCACTTTGGTCGTGCCAGCGGCACAAGTGTCTTTTCGTCCATATACACGCCTATCTTCATATTCTATATATTCATACCTACGATCACTATTCTTTTTCTGAAAACATGAGAAATTATTGATTACAACATGCTACATTAACTTCTAAATAATTCACGGACTGTTCAGCATACCGAAGGACAGATCCACATGTCTGAATCTATGTATTGGCAATTAATCACTTTCCCATTACACTTTCGTTGCTGGGCACAATACTGATCCTGGTAGCAACCGTAAACTTTGGCATATTCATAATAGGCACAATTTTGTTTACAGCTTGAATCACTATTCAAGTCAACCTCATTTACAATATACCCTTGGAATAGTTGTTTCAATTCCGTGTAGGTTTCATCTGTAAAATTCACGTTTACAATCTATATTCTACTGAAAACAAAGGCTTTATTTTCGTGACCTTTTGGGATCTACCTAATTTATGTTCGCGTGGATCACACCTCCATATATCTCTCGGAGCAAATGCCATGGCTGTTTTTACAGCTCTCAGAGTATCAGCTGTTCTCGTCGCATATTGGTCCTTCACTATTTGTGTCTCTTCAGTGAAGTTAGAACCTACAGTTTTTATACATCGAGAATTAATTCCTCCGTTGTACTACCTTGAATCTAATGAATCTAGTATGTCTCACCCGGATTATACATCCTCAGTAACATATACGAGAATTGTATCATCGTGTATCCCTTGATTTCTGTAAGAGCAATGGTAGTGTACAAATTGTACAGCAGTTGTTGGGGGGATTGGAAATCGCTACATATTTGCGACGATGTTTCCTGCGCATATAAAAAGATATCTGGGTCACATCCACCCTAGAAACACTCTGACCTAATTGCTGTTTATAATATCTTTCGGATTTTATATGCCTCTATATTAATGCTATCGTAACAAATTCTTTTCACCGCTATTTCCATTGTCAAGTACCTGATAGGCTGAAATGAAAAGTTTGTCATGTATTATGAAATCAGCTATTCGAGAGAGAGCACGGGGGACGGATCCATTTGGATCTTGTAGAATGTTTTGTGTAAAAACATGCAGCTTTTTCGAGTCTAATGGCGCATTGTGGTCAATGATCTCATGCTGCATGTGCCTGAAGACGTTGTACAAGCCTTCGACTTCATTGAGAACGTCTACTGTTCTTGACCACAGCCAGATATTATTCAATGATTTAAAGTTTTCGTTGCCATCGTGTGGAAACTGTTTCTCTATCTTATTGCCAAATTTTTTGTAGATTCGTATTAGGTGAAGGTATTTTTCGTTCTCATCGACGGAGTTCCATCTGCTGGCAGAGAACTCTTTTTCCACTTCGTTCTCTAATTGAAGTAGATCGTATCTCAATTTATCCACCTCGGTGTAATTATCGGTCGGTGATTGCACACGCCTTGCATAAATTGCGATCACAACCAGTGTAAGCACAAGTGCTAGCTGCTGTGCCGAGTTATCCTTACGCCGTTGAGGCCTCATTCTGCGTATACCGAATTGGCGGTGGGACTGGTGTGTAGCTCTCTCATATCTTGACACAAGATTTATTTGGGATCAAGGATACAGTGAATAGTTTAATCGATCTTTATGGAGACGACACTATAGTTCTCGCGACAATGGAATATCCTTGAGATGCTTGAAAGAAAGAAAAACCGTGAAGGATCACGTCCGGAAGAGAGTCGTAGTAGAATTCATGCCAAGTAAATCGTTTTACACATATGACTCATTCCTACGTGTTGAATACTTGATACAAGGGTTCCTGTCACTGAGAATGCTATACGAGTAAAGACCTTAACTGGTGATCAAATTCAAATGATACCGTCCAGTTCATCCGACTAGCGATTAAAGAACGTCTCGCACAACATGGCCACATATTTTTCGCAGTTCCATTTAATCAGGAAATAAGTCACATCCGTACGAAGTTAGTCAGCCTTCCGGCAAAAAATTAGAAAAAGTTCAGCCCATAATAGTTCGCGAGTGAATGTCCCTATCGAACGGACATATTCATTATTGCGAAATGAGTACGTTCATATTAGGGTTGGTTGTCGTAGGGTTTCTTTGCGATGCAAATATCGTCCGCGCACAACTTTGTTCATTGAAACGAACACGCAAGCTATATTCTCTTTAGAAGTCACATCGCAGTCGATCTTCTTTTTAATTATCTAGTATTGTCTTCATTCCGAGTTCTGCTAAAAGAAAACTATCGGTCACTTCCGACATCATTAGATCCACCACGTATTATTACGCGATTGTTGCGATTCGTGAGCAGTTACGTCCAAGAGCTTCCTGTTTCGACAATGATCGATCGTTAAAAAAAAACACAGAAGCAGAACGAGCAGTAAACTGCTCCATTTTAACAAGTGGTCTATCAACCGTGTTAAATAATAATCTATTACGCCTCTACAGCAGTGATATCCAACTACGTTTCTACGAATGTTTTTATCGGATGAAGATGATACTCTTGTACAAGTAAATCGGCTGTGTTTACACAGAACCACGAGAGATAGGAGACGAGACACTGATGCGGACCAGTATCTCAATGAATTGGAGTGTTCGATAAAGCATTCTACGAATGGTCAACCATTTTTATCCAGTGCACAGCCTGCTGCACTTTTTCACCTTTCACAAGAATAAACAGAGCACTTGAAATAAAATCCATGAATCAGCAAGTGTGGTCATGTTACAAGCGAGAAGCTACAACCATCTCAAGAATATTCGAGACAAATGAACAAGGCAGTGAATTGACGCGTGCAAAGCTTGCTTAAATTATTACATGGTTCAACGCCGAAATACGACTGAGTAAAGAACTGATACTGCGGAATGTCCCGTTGCAAGGGAGAGAGACCTCGTTTCTTGGAAAGCGGACAAATCCACGAGTTCTGGTCGCGCGAGTGAAAGCAAGAAAAATAAGCGTTCACCCGTCCACCGACAGATCTCAACTGAAAGAATCCTCGCTTGTTTCGTTGTGTAGTTTCTCTTCCCCACTTTGCCTTGCTTGCATTCTACATCGTACGTATAACAGTTACCAGGCGGCGCTTGCGCATGTGTCTGCCGGATCTTACTCTCCCCTTCATTTTAAACCATTTGTACTCGATTTATATGACACACCTCGTATTAGGCTTCAACTCCTTCACAATCACTGCTCGCTGCCAGGAATTATAATCATTGGATACACGTGATCCATCTGTCCTTTACTAGGCATTACTACGAAGTTCAGATTTTCAAGGGGAACGAAATCATGTTTTGTATTTTTAATTACTAAACGGTCGAAGTAAGGAAAATTTGTTTGATTTTCCATTTGCAACACTTTCAATGGAAAACATTGACGCGTTCATTCTTATTCGTATCGTGGCGGGAATATGCGCAATCAGCGCAATACAATAGTTGGATGCCGGTCGGATGTTACTTGATCACTGCTATCTTCATCAGTTTGAGCGTATGAGCTTAAGAGTCACAATAAGCTTCCTGTTACGATAACTCGGATTGTATTCGGGAAATGTGAGCAATGATTTTCTAAGATGCATATATACATCTTTCTGGTCGATATTGTGTGTTTGTTATTGGTACAAAAGAATTGTTGGCTCGCGACAACAAACCCATTTAATCTTAATCTTGACAGAATACTGCAATGATGTTCCTAATGACACATAGTTGTAAATATTGCCAACTTCCGAGCGTACCGGTTTTTCCTCCAGACGAAAGGAAATTGATGCAATTGTTCCATTAAACTTTTCATTGATCTCTTCTCGATTAAATAATGGGACTCGCCAATTGATTAAAACTGCGTTTTTACCTGCATGACAATTTGTATTTACCTTCATTTGGTTAGCGATCAGGACCAGTAGACTAGAATTGGAAATTTGACCGGGCGATGGTACGAGCAACCGATTCATTGCTTTCAATGTGCTAGGAAGGCCGTTCGAACTGGACGAAACACATGTCTTAGCGAAGTCTTCCAATGTGTACTTCTCGAAAGTGACTGAAGTTGATGAATACAATTTGAAGAGCTCGAAAAGATCATTGACTTGGGCTGCGCGCTCGTCGAAATCGTGCAAGCTATTCATCAAGCTTTGTTGTAACGGCAAATGGTGCAAAAGTTTCGTTAACATCGAATCCAGGCTTATTTCCATTTTATGCTCGAAGTGGTCCATCTTCCTTGAGATTTCTTTAATCTTAAACCTGAGTTCTCGCTCCATTCTCTTTCGGAAGATTGGCAATTCATTCTCGTCTCCGGGCTTCCCCGGGCGAACTAGTTCGTAGGTTTCGAAAAGATTTGATACAGATTTAATACCAAACTCGAGCAGCTCGTGAAATTCGCCAAAGGTGATATCTATTGCGGGCGCAAGTTGGGCAGATCCTAATGCCAGACAAAGAAGCAGTATCTTCTTTATTTCACGCATCTTCACCAGTCTTCACTGATCACTCAGAAGCAGAGAATGTTAGGCACAATGGAAGGCCGGGCAGCGCGAGTCAACTTGTCTCATCGGTCGAACGCGTCCTTCAGTTACTGTATGCTTTGTCGGGATTTAGTTACCGTTACATGCTCGACGCGCTCACACGAAACCACGTGCGAGGCGAAGGGGACGGAAATGATCGGAGATTTTCACAAGTCTCCTCTGATGAATTGATGCTCAAGAAGCGCAACGTCTGCGACCGATGAGATTCTGTTGCGAACTGCAGAACACATTCTTCGTCGCTGCTTTCCTATCTAGTCCTGGATTGGTCGGAATGTCAAAAGAGAGGGGAAAATGTACGAAAGCAGTGATGTGTCAACCGTCGCCGATGAATGAGAGGACAGGAAACTCTCTTTTTTTTTAGCAATGATTAAGCGAACGCAACTTATAGCTGCGAGATTATTCAGATCCAATAAAAATGTAGTTTGCAAAGCTCCATTCTTCCCGTATCAACATTATATTTAAAAATATTTTCGGGGGCGCTACAGCAGATACGAGACTGCTCAGTGTTGTGCACTGTATTGCATCGGTGAGGCAAGGCTTTCGATTGGTTCAATTGTACAAAGAAAGAGAGAGGCCCTATTCAAGTAGTGAACCAATCGGTTGCAGCGCGGGGAAAGATTTCGATTTGAATGCCATGTGCTATTTTTCATACCACTTATGTAACGAATTCTATCATCTGAATTTTCCATTTATTTAGGTCGTTTTCTACGAGATTTTGAACGAAATGTGGGTGCGCAATGGACTGCAAATAAAGGGCCAAGCTATGACTTACATACAGTGCAATTTCTGCAATTCCATGGTCGATGCAGATCTTTATCTTTTGCAAGTTTGCGCGACCAAGCTACAACCGGACGTTTTCTTGAAAACAGTTATCGAAAAGTACTGTATTTCTCTTGTTTTATATTTTCAATGTTTGTAATTGTTATGACTAATAAAACACTTACTCTTTCATAGGTTCCAAATTCGAGAGCGGTTGAGCCTATCTTTGTATCAAAGTGATGATACAGAGGACGAATATCTTGAAGGGGAACGCGACACACCTATGCTAGAAAGTTGCTTAACATTCTTAGCTACATTGGTTAATGTGCGGACTAATTTAGGTACAATTACTAATTTCACTAAAGTCCAACTGTCATTGAATTTTTTTATTAATATATTTCTTTATTGTCGTAGGTTTGCCAGACCAAGAAATGTCGTGTTTGGAAGTAGTCACTTTACTTTGTATGGGAGACAAAACTCATAGTCAGTTAATGGAGCTAATGCCAGAACGCTGTGGAACAACTCAAAACAGAGATTTCGAATCTGTTCTAGCCGAAGTATGTAATTTATTAAATAGTTTTCATTCTAGTAATAATATATATGATATAACTTTGGATCTTTTATATTTACAGGTTGCTCAATATAGGGCTCCTAATCTTGAAGCCAGTGGAAATATGCAGCAGGGTATGTATGGTCCAAAACCTCGAGTTTGGGACGAACTATTCGATCCCTTACATGTTTTGCTAAGAGCTGTTCACAGAAGAGATTTCCAAATATCAATGGACCGTTTCACGGAATAGTAAGTTATATTGTGTTGTTTATTTATTTTAATTCTAAAGGTTCTCATTGATTGTGTTATCGAATATTCTCTTCCATTTTTGTAGTGTAAAGCAAACAGGGAAATTAAAGAGTAGTGCAACACCTTGGCCACCATTTAGACATCCTGCTCCAGTTTCACCAGATTACGATGATCCTAGAATTGTGTTACGCACGCGGGTATTCCATGCTATGATTTTGATAATACTTTATAAGGCTGTGAATGGACAGAACATATCAGAGCATACTTTGGCCTTGACAATTTACCTGTTGGAAATGGCTGTAGTCACTGCGGATATACCAGATAAATCGGTAAGTTTTCCTGATTGATTCATGTGAATATCATTAGAAGATTTTTGTTTATTAACGATTGTATTAAACATTTAGACAAATCCTTTGTGTCAGTATACTGGCACAGGATCATCCCGAATTATAAAAGATATGGATCTTGCTGGATGGTTTGAAAGCGATAACTTATCGGAAAATCTGAGAACCGTAATACCTCGAGTTCTAGTCCAGAAATCAGAACCAAGTAGTTCAGACAGTGTGTATTTCTTACATTTACTTAATATAAACCAACCTTTTAAAAATTCATTTTTTTCTGTTGCCATTCATCTAGGTGAATTCGAGTGGGAAGTACAGGGTGAAATGACTGAGGAGACACCATTAATGCTAAATGATAGGAATGGTGGCCACTTACTAGAAGTGTTGGCACTTCCTCCTCTTGATCCTGTTAGTGATGACAGTGGTTTGTCAACTGCTACACATGCAACTACATTGCCAGCTCTTCCACCAGCAAGTAGTAGTAAGTGTTTACTTTTAGTTCGACGGTTCTGCTTTGTGTACTGTTCTATGAATAAGTCATTCCATATTCGTGATTATATTGTAGTCGAAAGTGAGGTGCCTATTGTATCTGAAGAAGGAATTGTTGCTATCAGAAGTAATAATGAAGGAGAGTTAATGCCCTTACAAAGGGCTTTACCGTCAATACCTACCAATGAATCCATGGCTCTTGCCATTGAACCATCTCCTCAACCAAATAGTATGACTTTTTCATTATACTTTCACTAGATCGTGCTTTTTGCATTATTCATGATTTTCATTAATCAAATTATTAGATGTGGTTAGTGGTCAACCAACTTGGGATCCTGTGAGGGCAGCAAATGAACTAATCGAGGTAATGTTTCCAACACGTAGTAGGTCCGTTGTTACAGCGACTGAAATCGTTCCATCCACATCAACCTCTCACAAACAATTAAAGAGGCGAGAGCCTCAGGTAACACCCACACGCATTCTAATGTCTTAACGATGAATGTTAATAATCTCGATCACTACAGCTCAATTTCAAACCTTTTCTAGTCTGGAGCAGCACAGCCGCAATCGTTTGTAAAAGTTGGAGAGAGCATCATCTCTTTGTTGCTGAAGTTGCATTCCCACTTGTGCGGTGTGCCTGACAGCTTTAATCTCGAACAAAGTACGGAAAACGAAGCTAGTACCAGCTCGGCGAAACCCCCCAACGAGTCAAGAATTGGTGACGGACCATTCTTCATCGGACAACTCCTTAATAAGATAGCAAATTTAGATCCAATGTGTAAAGAAACAATAATTGAAACAAAGAATAAACTGTGGCCGCGAATGCAGGAGTGTGAGGACGAACAACGTGAAAGGGAACATCGGGAACGTGAAGAACGTCGAAGAAGAGCAAAAGAGAGGCAGCAGAAACTCATGGCAGAATTCGCCAGTCGACAGAAACAATTTATGGAAAAGGCTATGAAGTCAGGTATGCGACAGTTGCAATTTTATAAGACTTATTGGGCTGTCATACAATATGTACTGTAATATTTCTATTACAGATGAACCTGGTGTATTCGATATGGAATGGGATCAGGAAGAAGCTAGTACGACTAAGTTAGCAAGCAAAAAAGAATACGATTGTGTTATCTGCAATCAAACTACCCCCAGCACTGAAGATAAGCCGATGGGCCTTGTTGTATTAGTTCAGGTAGTGTATTGAAATACAAAGATGCCTTTCGATAATCAATAGTTGTGTACCAATTATATTATAAATTCTAGGCAACAAGTATTACTGGTCACGAGAGACAACAACCAGACAGGCTTGTCTTACCAACATCTGACGATGATCCACCGATACCGAAAGATAATACACGCGGTGTTTATTTTGACCGAAGAATGAATGAATTAAAGGATAATTTCGATACATCGTCATGGTTGTTGTCAGTGAATTTAGGCTGGGATGGAGGTGTTCGTGTTCAAACATGTGGACATCACTTGCACCTTGATTGCCTCAAGTCCTATTTGCAATCTTTGCGTAGTCAACAAAGACAACAGAGTCTCGCTGTTGATAGAGGAGAATATCTCTGTCCACTTTGTCGGCAACTAGCTAATTCTGTCCTCCCACTTTCCCCGCAGTTGGGAGACTGTGCAGCTGTAGTACGCTCCCGCCATGCTTCGACTGAGACTATATTACTAGAATTAAATAATTTTTTGAAGGAACTACAACGGAATCCTGTAAGTCTTTCTCTATAATATAATTTCTTGTGGAATTCTTTTGATTTTCGAGCGTGTACATTTCAGATCTCGTCAAATTTGGCTGTGGCAATGGGCAAAGCGATGGAGGATATAACAAGTTGCACATACTTAAAGTATAAACAAAAGAACTGTTCTCCTAGTCACCAAAGTTTCTTTCTCTTTGTAACCTCCGTAGCAAGAACTAATTTTGAAATCGAACTCGTTCAGCGAGGAGGTTCGTTATGTGTTTCACCTCCTACTACGATACCTTTGACACCGAAACGTGACTGTATTGGTAAGTCCTCTCTTCTTAATTAGAATATTGTAATTAATATTCTTTTTGATTATGGCAGGTTCTGTTATTCCGTTGTTTAAACTTACAGTTGCACTTCTTCATGTACTGGCTGTACACGCAAGAGTATTAGCTACATGGCCAGTACATCACGTTTGGCAACAGTTGTCTGGTGTACCTTCCAATCCCGTAACGCCGCTTGCTCTAACGCCACACGAGAGGGAAGTTCCTTTACTTCTTAGAGATCCAACTGCGCTTTTAATTCAATTCATATTATTACTGCCTTTGCATTTGGATCAAAGTAAGTTTTTCCATTATGGTGAATTAATTTTATAATCTATATCAATGGAGGACTAATATTAAAAACTAACACAATTTCAGCATATTTCTCCGCTGTGGTGAAAGTAGTGTATAACTTGCTGTACTATCAAGTAATAGTGCAGTTAAGCTGCAGTCTTACACCTGCAGAAAGGAACACGTTATTAAGGAGAGGTCAATGTTCCGAGCGTTCCCCAGTAACTTCGGAAGGCCTACTTGCCAGGGTAATCGAGTATTTTAAAGATAGTCCACTCTACGACAGTGAGGATTCTGTGAATAGCCCATCGACTTCTGCCTCCACGTCATATGCGAGGGTAAAAACACATTACATAGAACAACAAGTAAGTACTGTGAAATTTAAGACTGCCACAATCAAATAATTACTCTCATATTCATTCCAACCTTGTTGTTTATTCTTCAGATACAAAATTTATGTTTACCATTTCTACGAGTAGCTGCTCTACTACGTTATCACTTGTACCAACAGCCCCTACCGTTAGTCAAAATGCCACAGACTGAATTTGTGAGATTAGTATATTATCTGGAACTTGTTACGGAAGGTATGGGTTGGGATAGTTTCAATTCGACAGTTGCTCTTAATTGGCAAGATGCCGAAACAGGGATTTCGGTGCCGCGAGCATGGTGTCAGCAGTTCCTAGCTTTTGTATATCGAAGCAAAGCAGCTAGGAGTTTGATTATTGACCAGCACATATCGTGGCAAGTGCCCAAGTTACTTAGCCTTCCACGAGAATATGAGAAGATCTTTACGGTAAAACATCATTCTTTAATTGGGCTACGAAAGAACTGTAGGTAATATGATCCGCAATCTCTTCTTTCTCTCCACCAGTATTATCATGAACGGCAATGTCGACAGTGTCATTCTGTCCCACAAGAAATCAGCATCTGCCTATTGTGCGGCACGATCGTTTGTCTGAAGCAACCTTGTTGCAAACAAGGAACTACTTGCGAAGCCGTTCAGGTGGAGAATAATTCTTATTCACATCATTATATATTCTTTTGCACATATCTTATATATTTTTAATTTTAGCATTCAATCGATTGCGGTGGTGGAACTGGTATTTATTTAGTGGTAACATCGACATATATTATCGTGGTACGTGGTCGACGGGCCTGTTTGTGGGGATCTTTATATCTCGATGATTTTGAGGAAGAAGATAGAGATCTGAAGTATGCATTTCTTTGTTTTACATATTACAAAGTTATAATATAATGCCCGGTTTAAATAATGTATGTTTCCATTTTCCTTCAGGCGTGGAAAACCATTGTATCTAAGTCAGGATAGGTATCAACTACTGGAGCAACAATGGTTAGCGCACAGATTTGATCACACGAAAAAGTCATGGGTATGGCACCGTGATGCCCTGTGACCTTTCAGGGTCTTACAAACCGATTATTCGTAAACCAGCCGAAGAGTACTTCTTCGTCACATATATTCTCATAAAATGCCTCGCGAAGAAGCAAGAGCGCTTTAAGGACTTCACAGGACTTGCTCGAATACTATACGGATATTATATTTATTATGATGATTCATTGAGTAAGTAGGAATAATAATGAATGAAAGTATTAAACAGAAAATGAGGTGAGACCTGGATTAAAAAATTGTTTATAGTGAAAATACCTGAATGAATATATCGAGGAAATGTATGTCTTGACTTAAACACAATACAGTTTATTTAAGTGCATAAAAATTACGTCCTAATAAAAAGAGTACTTATCTAGCATGTAGCATTTGTACTTTATAGGCAGAACTGATCGAGATCGTAGCTGTTTCACGAGTCATGCTAGCACTCAGGCAACTTAGGCTGCTAAAGTTCTTGTCGAATTAAATAAAAAAGCCTGAGATTCTTGTCCAGTGATATTTCAAATAATAGATCTGCTCCAATGCGAGATACTCTAAAATCTCCAATCTGCTGTCACATGGTTTCTGCCCATTAATCGCGATTCTATAATACTATTCAACGACAAGAACGATTTAGAAATTTACAAACGATCAATGACCCAGGGCTGGATCGTGAACTGGCGAAATAAAGACTGACGTCTTTAAATAGCGTATGGAACTTTGTTTAAAGTATGTATACGTGGAAGATGCAGAGCTAGATCTTTCTTTACCTTAAGTAGGAGTCTAAAAAATAGTTTCGTGTTATTTGGTTTTATATTGTGTTTGAGCTTTTTAAGACAAAGCCGCCAAATTTTTAAGTTCTAATTAGAACGATTGTAAGGAAAATTTTAGTACAATAATGCTCCATTCATAGACACACATACACACACACACATCTGTGACGTATCAGTGCCCGTACCCTGTCAGTGCAGATGACAAATAGTGCTCTATTGTTTTAATTAGTACTCGTATTTGCAGATGCATACGGTAGAAATATGTAATGAGACAGTATGGGACTGTAAGGCCATGTGCACTGGCATGTGTAAATGGACCATTAATACATTTGGTACTTGCTGATCCGTTCAATTTGATGCAGGCATTTTGTGTTCCATTCTTTCTGGAGTTCGAAGATGACGTTGTTATTCAGACAATATTAGATGCATTATACGTCTCCTCACGTATTATGGGCTGTGTATAAGAAACTATATAAACTCAGTTTATCAAACAAATTATTTATCTACTCGAAGTGTTGCTGCATAATAATTTCTCCGTGCGAATACATATAAATATACTAATCGTGAGACCGAAACATGGCAACTATTTTGTTATTGTTTTGGAAGAAGCAATTATACAATGTGGTCTTTCTCTTCTTTCGTAATATTTTCAATAACAAAAAAAAGTCTAGTAATTAAAAGTGAACTATTACGCTCCCCTTGCACTTCGATATCAATCATGTTAATAGGGGATTTGCTTCTTCTGGAGTAGTAGTTACTTCTGTAAATATGTAATGATAGGATATTATTAGACGTCGCAAGGTAATGTATAAATAACTCAACGATTATTTTTAGCAGTGTCTGCTTATAAAATAAGAATTTGCAAATAAGCACCATGTTACAAAGAGCTGCAAGAATAATTAACTACAGTAATTATAAATTCTGTTCTGTGTATAAATACAAGTAATTCTATTAAATAAATGCTGCATCTTTCCCCATTACCTTCCTCCAAAGCACACGTGTCTCATTAGTGCTGTCGAAACAAATCCATAAGATGAAGATTCATTTTATTTCGTATGTAATTGATTACAAACATTTTTTATACTACTGGTAGGTGTAAACGTGATTTCACACGCTAGATGCACTCGGTGAATGACTGAACAATTGTACAATGCTATAGAGACTGGATAGTGATGTTAAGCGTTTTACATTTCGTCAAAAGATTGCTAGATCTAGGACTTAAGTATTTAAACATTTTGCATTATACTATAGGGTTGATTATTTGAATCGATAGTCGATCGTTTAACGCGACAGTAAAAGGAATGTGTAAGAAAAGAGTATTCCGAACATCAGCTAGCAGTAATGGAAACATAAACATAAACTATTATTTATATGTACAAGAATAAATTTTATTATAGTTTATAGAAGTGTTGTCTTTTTAAATAACCAATGAATAGATTCGTAGTGGGGATGCAGATCTCAGTCGTACATGCTTCGGTTCTTACAGCCAAAATAATTCTTTGTCCCAAACGTTTACATACAAAAAGTGGTGTATCGATTTTATTGAATTTATCGATCTTTTACAAGTATAAGTCTCCGTTCGTGCTTCTTTGTTTCACATTGGATGAGTGCCACGTTCACATTTAATACAGGAAGCAGCGATGAATACACTGTGTGTCATTCTCTAATGGCATTCGCATTACTTACAGCGACGATGTTATATTACAATCACTAATGCTTTCAGATTTCGATATTTTCAAGCGAAAGAATCGAGCTAACGCTAGTTCTATTTTACGATACTGGAAATAATTTCACCTGTTAGATCATTGCGATTACGTGAAGGGACGATAGGGAGATATTACAATCGTTACTTGTTTTATTATAGATGTACCTTAAAAGCAACAATTTTGTTAAATCATGTACACATTACATACTATCCACCATACTCCAATAACAAAACTAAATGTACTTTTCTGACAGCTCCTGAACCCTATACTGATGCTGTTCCGGCTTAGGAAGTACCAGCTGCATTACCGAATGAGGAAACGAACACAATGTACGGTGGAAATATTAAAGAAACATGGTATAATCCCAACTTGGTGGGCTTTTCCTGCTATGCTGTCGACTTGTGGATGGATATATTATCGGAGACTGGCTGCTACTTGTTCTTAATCTTTGCCTCATTACAGGAATGTAGAACAGCATAATCGAATCAATATCGTGAAAATCAAATAAGACAATGCTTCTTGATAGTAGATATGCATACTGACAAACTTGTCCATTTCTTTATGATAGTCACTTTCACTTTAAAAAAACCTTATAACTGAATCGCGCCAGATCTTTAAACTCCTTCAATAATGACCACCTGTTTGTTCTTGGTACACTTCAATAACATCATCGTTTTCCATTTCCAGCTGCAAAATATTAGGAAGCTATTAACTTCTACAGAACAATTGGAACTTTATAGGAATACATGCAATTCCCTAGAGATACAATTATTTCTGCGAGTGCATGCTTTCTAGTAGTAGCGAAATCAAACTTGAAAAGATGCTATACCTGCTTTGGTGTTTCGTCATCATTAATTCTTTTACCATCAAAGAGAAACCTGAGGGATGTCATGGGAACTCCCTAGAGGAAAAACTGAGATGTAAATAATCCTTTACTTTACCAGATTTAAATGAGAATAAACACTAACCACACGGTCACTGTACGATTTCTTTAATTTGCCCATTTGGGTGGTCATCTTTACTCTAAAGTGAATTTCGTTGCTGTCCTAAAAAAAGGAAGAGGCAGTGTTGACTGAGAAGGATTGCGAAACTAGAATCCAAAGTGTTACTCGAGCGAGAAAGGTTTGCTTACATTTCCGACGACTTTAAGCTTGATGTACTCTGAATTCGCGTCGCCTGGACCGGCTTCGGGTTTTTGCTCCTAGTAAACGGAAGGTTAGACCAATAAGAGGGAAACTACGATTGTACATGTCGAGTTTGGCATGGAGTTCGCGAGCGGTTTACCGGCGCGAGGCAAACTCTTGAAAATTAGCTGACTTACCTGATTATCGGACATGGCAATTAATAAAGGGTAACAATTCTCGACCACGCGCCAGAACGGTAACCAAACACAAGCAGGCAATATGGCGCTACACTTTTGTCAGTTTCACAGCCTTCTGTACTAAAAATAAAAATTTTAACGGTTAGCCGACGATCTCGGTTCGAAAAGGCATCAGAGCCGGACATAAACTGATATGGTCGCGACCACTCTTTTCGCCACTTGCTCTCTGTCTCCCCTGATGCGAACAATTACGCCAAGCCGACCACGCGTTATATACATGCCCGCCTATTCGTTTATCTACCGTAATATCCTTCCTCCCCTTTCCTATCCTTCGTTAATCTATATAGCTACTTTAATGTTAATTCATTCACACTATCTCGACGAAATGAAAACCGAAAGCAGTCCCTAGTTTTAACCGCATAACCGTGGACTTTCGGCTGACATGCTAAGCACAAAACTTTCTTACCCCGCATGCAAAGAGCTGGATATATCCTCAACTTTCACACCCAATCACTCCCCGTATTATTAAGCTGCGCAACAGCTTGATAACTTTATGAAGTGCTTCAAACTCCTCGTTTATCGATGAGATAGAAGAATCCGCGGTGATCTTTCTACTGCGCTAGATATATAGGCGATAGAGCACTCACAAAAAAGTGCAGACTCTTGTGCCATTCTCTACGAACACACCGCCCATCTAATGTTTATGTTTACATTTATTGCCCAATTAGCAGTTATTCCATTATTGAGTAAGACTTCTTTAATAAATTAACTTTACAGCAATAATAGTACACTTATTAATTGGACGAATAATTACTTTCGGCGTCGGTTTCTATAATTTTCTTCTTGTGTAGAACGACGCCATAACATCCAATCGAATAACTCAACAATACGACTTTTCGCACGACTCATTTCGGAACACTCCTATACTCGTTATGTTTAATTAAACAAATGATACTATATAAAATCGTGATAAATTATGTATCTACTTGTTGTATAGTTATGATTGTGGAAAAATGACTATAAAACAGTGTAAATAAAGTGGATTTATAAGATTTACTATACCTCCATCTACCTTTTATTGCCTTCTCTTGCGCATGGGGTGAGATTCTAAAGGGGCTTTCTTCGATCTTCATAAAAGTAATCTATAAAAAATATTGGGCAACTCGAATTAGTAAATCCGAGAGTTCTCATATGTTATGCATTTTCGTAGCGCGTACGATTAATTAGTTCTATTGCTATTCGGTTTCGATGGCAATTACGAAACTAACAATTGTACTGCCACACGAGGACGCGCCCGTACGGCGGTCTGGTCCACTCTCGTGACACCGTGGACAAGTTAAAGCACCTTGCAAATTCACTATAGATCGTTTAATCATAGTATGCCATTAATGTTGTGACGTGTTACATTTTTTAACCAAGTGTCCCGTCGAACTGGCCGTGGAGATTGGATAGGAACGCGGCAATAGCCAAGGTAAATTTAATCAGACTCCGAAGCGCCCGTCTACTATCGGCGAGTTTGTTCCATAACTATCACTCCCAGAAGGTTAAGTGTTCAATTTTTCGTTTGCTCGATCTCCGCTCACGATGCATTTCGAACTGTCAATCTTTTCATTCACCAACTCATGTTTATTTACGAGAATTCCACCGATTTTTCTCCCACGCTAAGCTCCTATCTGTTTCTTGGTTACTTTACGCTCGAGTCTACCATTCGTTAAAGTCACTTGGAGTGCTATTTGACGTAAAGTTCCTTAGAGTCTCGCAACCTTGACATCACGATGATTATTCAGTTTAATTATGGTATTGGCTAAGCATTTTCCTTGGCTTATCAAGTTCTCGTATAATTTAGTTGTATATAGGCTTACAAGATTCTATAGAACGTACGCTTATAAAATCCCGTTAGCGTTGCTCCGCGCACATCGGACGGTGAATTTCAATGAATTTCACCACCGATATCTCATTTATTCCGTTCTTACATTTAACTTTAGATCTGCTTCTCACGATTTCTTTGTGTACACCTCGAATTAGATAGGAACTTGTATTAAGGCATGAGTTTCTATAAAGCAAGTCTCTTCGGACAAAATATCTGAAAGTTATATCAATCTTTCTTTAAATTCAGGGTGTTAAAATGATGCAAGATGAGGATCTGGGTGGTCCTTCTACAAGGAACTTCTTTAAACAAGGCGTAACAAGGGTATCACAGGTATGTCGTAAGAATTATACATTTTTCAATTTATATACTTATTATGTTGTATCTTGTTATATAATGTATGTACAACTTTGTGTTATAGATATATCAAAGATATTTGGATCTATGGACACCACATGTAGTATCGAGATGGGTATTCGCATTCTGTCTAGTAGTTATTTTTATTCTACGTATATTCCTTTCACAGGCAAGTAATCACATGGAATATTGTTTAAATTTATAAGGAAATTATCCAGCAATAATGTTCTGATTCCATTTTATTATTTTGCAGGGGTGGTACATTGTCACATATGCACTAGGAATTTATCACTTGAATTTGTTCCTAGCATTCCTTACTCCAAAAATGGATCCTGCAATGGACTTTGACGGTGTGTTTAGTTATCTCAATAAATAATAACAAAGACTACATCTATTATTAATAGTATTATTGGCTTGCAGATGGCGAAGGTCCAGAGTTACCTACAAGATCTAACGAGGAGTTTAGGCCATTTATTAGAAGACTTCCTGAATTCAAGTTTTGGTATTCTGTGACGAAATCGACGGTTTTCGCCACGTTTTGTACTTTATTTGACTGCTTCAATATACCAGTGTTCTGGCCCATACTTGTTATGTATTTCATAACACTATTTTGCATTACAATGAAGCGTCAAATAAAGGTAAGGGTTTATTTGTTAATGCACAAGTTGGATTTAATATATTTGGAGAGGGTTTCACTAACTTTTAAATATTTGTTTCTAGCATATGATCAAATATAGATACCTGCCCTTTACCCATGGTAAACCAAAGTACCAGAACCACGAGGATACTTCGAGGTTAATACCGCCTAAGTGAATATGTGTGACGTATGTTTGGAGATGATGGGGTTGTATAAGTGTGTAGATGCCATTTTTCCGATCACACGACAAAAAAAAAAGCAAGCATTCTCGCAATTGAGAACAGACAGGTTTTCTTTTCAATGACATTGCGTATGACTAAGATTATTGCCTTCTATAAGGACAGATTTAATCTATGAAAGGTGTAAACGCTGAAGTATAATGTTATATGGCATGTAAACTAAATCGTCTTAATATATTTGTATCATAAAACTTGTACAAAGTATTGATAGGGCTTATATGAACGCGAACACGGTAACATGCACGATATTCAGTTTGTTGATGTAAAGAAAGTGACTCGTGTATTCGACGTTCACAATACAGCCGAGTTTATTCCATTGAGATAACAGTACGGTTTTTCCACGTACATTCCGCGTACTCTTTATACGCCCATCACAATATCTCTCTCTCTATCTCTATCTCTCTCTCTCTTTTCTTTTTTACACTGAACTAGAATGATATCACTAAAATCTCGAAACTTTCATACTCAAGTGAATCAAATGAAATCTGTCAAGTATGAACTTTGAAAGTAGAGTGGCTGCTTATTTGGTGCATCGCTAGAGCTTTCGTTTCTTTGCTCGAGAGATAAGCAAATTCTTCCTATTCTATTCAATGTTTCGCAGCAATGATAACTCTCAATCATTTTCGTCTTTGTTAACAGGCGTTATTACCACTGAAGTAATCATCGTGACAGCTTCAACAATCAGTAGTTTTTTATTTCGCACTTCTGTTCTGTCGGAACCAAGCTTAAGTTTAAGCTGTCCAAGCGGAACTGTGTTCTTACATCGACCTCTCCTAATTATAATATAGTAGTACAGAGATCGCAGTCAAGTTGGCAGGAATTAATGTGGCACTGAATCTTCAAATCATTGCAGCAGTTAATTAACGCGTTTAATCATAAATTTGATACACATGCATACTATGGATGCACAGTATAGACACCAGTCGCGTACATGGGAAAGTGTGTGTTATACTTTCTTTAGTGTAATACACCACTCTCGCAGAGACTTTAATGACGGAGTACGACAGAAATTATGTAATATTATAATACAGTATAATATTATATAATGTACATAATACTATAATATAATATGTATATGTATGAATGTAAGAAGGACCGCATACTCTTCCCGCAGTAAGCGGCACTAGATGCACTTTAGGATCGTAATTCATTTGGTCCAGACACCATCAGTGCAGTCACTCCCCCCTTTTTTTTATTTCGTACATTTGCAACAGTCTATCCTATTAGAACGTCCGAATAACCGCTTCTGTGAGTGCAAAGCAAAACTTTTGTGGATAGCTGATATTTGAATGAAGTATATTATGAAGAAATCAAAGAGTGTGAAAATTTGTTAATAGGCGTCAATAATCAATGCTTCTTCCTTGATAAGAAGACTGTGATGAACTCAGAACCTTTTACAGTAATAGTGAATAATAAAAGCGGTGCATGCATAGCGAAAGTTAGCTAATAATAGTATGCGACTAGCAACTAAATCACGTGTCAAGAATTCTGAGGTGTCTCGGTTGCATTTTAATATTTGAAGATTTAGAGAATGATAAATATCGCGTAAGAACAGTGTCTTTGTGAAAGTTACACTATTTTCGTAAGCGATAGTGCCGTCGTCAGGTGGGTAGAGAGATTCATGTTGCGGAATGTCCATCAGACTATTGATTCTACGCTCTGTACATGTACGAAATGAAATAAAGAAGTACGTAACAGTAACAGTCGTAGCCTGAGCCCCAACTTTTCTACCTGACATGATCCTAAATCATTAGTGGGCTTTCTACTGCTTAGCAGTTTTTGCATCGTTCCTTGCGGCTTCCATTCCTACATGTACATTGTTCTTCACATCAGATTTCGTCGAGAATTGTTAAAAATATAGCCTCATTTGATCGCGCGAAAAACGAAAGATGAAAAGGTCTGAGAGATCAGGTACGATTTTTTGAGTGCCTTCGTAATACTAGCAAGTACACATGTATACATATCTGACATTCACATTTCCCACTGACAACGTAGATAATGTAATAACTTAACACCCACTTGACAAATGTAACAGTACATGCAAGGATTCTCGGCTTCGATAGTTCCGTACTCACCCAACTCACCGAGCGCACCATATATTGTAACAAGAATAACAACAACGCACACCATTCATCATTCATTATACTATTCGCAGCAGGAAGTGCGTGTGACCGAAATAGACAATGAAAAACGTGCCTTTGCGGCTAGCGAAGCTTACATCGGTTTTTTTTTCTTTTCCAGCATCCCAAACCCAGTCAAGGAAATATAAGGACACTCGTAGCACTCGCAAAAGAGAATCCTCCGTTCAAATATAGACCTTATTTTTCAATAAATCTGCCATTCTTTCATAATCTCTAATTCCTTAATACCTGTCCAATTATACAAAACTAATCTGCGTCTCGTCTCGAGAAGAAGCGACCTTTTCACCTTGGTAGGCCTGCCGATGGTCGCTTTCTTTTTCCCGACACTTTTTTCGCAAATGAATTCATGACTCAATGACCTCGACAACTACCCTAATAAATTGCGGTGATATATAAATAATTGTTCATGCAGAATGAAATCGATAAAGGGGGAACTGATAGGTCGAATGTTTATTTCACTTTACAAAGCTCCCGTGGAGCGCGCAGTGTGCTCACGCGCTCGTCTCTCACTCGTTCGTTTCCTCCGAGATCGGCTTCTTCGACTTTTCAAGAAACGTCGTGGTAGCGTTTAAACCTATCACCGTGGTAGTCGTGGTCTCGCTCACCGTGGACTCCCTTTTTCTATACGGATTCGACGGCTGACCGAACAATCTGCAATTTATACAATTACATCCTACGAAAACTTATTCAGCCTAGGGTAACAGCTCATCGCAGAGAAAACGAAAAGGGGACTGAAAATGCTGGCGACTGTTCCTCTTTCTACTTTTTCAGGGAGCAATGCTTGGCTGGCTCAGCGGAACACTTTCGGCGTGGCCTCTGAAATTGTGTTTGATCGATGAAAAATAATAGGAAACCACCCATGCTGCCTCTCACGCGGCCACTAAATCTAATTTCTCCCATATTACCATTTCTCTCGCAAGAACACGAATTCATAATATTCGTACTATTGATCATACCGATAACAATATAATCTGCCGATACAATCTTAAGGAAAACTCTTTATCTCCGGAAGCCCGACAAGAAGGAAGGAGCGCGCGGCTACGTACAGATGTGATGGCAAAGCGAAACCGGTTAAGATAACAACTGTTCTACATTCAACGGACCGGAAGATGCTATCTTGGAAGGAAACTTTACAGACGTCGTTCTTCGAGGCGATGCTAAATGGAGGAGCATAACAAGACGTAGATGTGCGAGGGGATAAGGCATAAAACTGGAGCTACTATTTCCGGCACGCGTCGAGGCATCGCATCGGACAGCTGGCACGTGAGAATGGCTTACCTCGCGCCAGCCAAAACCCACTTTAAACCTTGTACTTTTTCGTCGCGCGTTTCGCCCGATTTTTCCCCGACGATATTAAAGAATGAATGCAATACCTAATGCTCTCCGTTCTACACCGCGGCGACCAATTGTCGTAGTATCTTCTGCCAGCCTCAAGTTCGCGGGCCGTGCTCCATCGAGAGAAGTGATGCCTCACTGTATTCTGCACTTCCGTATTCAGGAAGCAATAAAACAGCGCGACAAACAGACCCTGGAATATAACGTTGTGTATTATTATAATTTAATTATGACGAAATCATTTCCAATTAAATTGTTTACGATGATTAAATCATATTAAATTATTTACTAATAAAATTATTGATTACTGAGAGATATATTTACCTGTGAGGAAAGTAGAATAGCTCGAGCATAGCCAAAAGCATTAGCAATTTGGCCTTCAGTCGGTCCAGCAAGCACTAGGATGTAAGTGACGCCTAGCAGTGGTATCAACACAAGCAAGGCCTTGCTGGCCTTTCGGTATTGTTGAGTCTCTACATTGTTCGCCGACCAGAGTTTCGTAATCAGTACCTGAAAGCATTCCACCCTATACAAATCTCGATCCCCGTTGTACCAGCGACGTATGAATTTACAGGTCTAACAAGGTATTAATCGAATTAACACGATTTATGGTGGATGCTTGTTTCCGAGCTAACGAGTGGCCGGAAAGAGCGAGGATCACACTGGATCACACTCATCCCACTTTTACCAGAACGAATGCACGATTTGTTTGCACGAGCCTGTTACGAACCACCAACCACGGGAGAGGGCTTGTTTTGCAGAGATAAAGCAAATATCCTGCCGGATTTTCAGAGAACACCAACCAGAGCGAGCATGGAATATATTTCACGCTGTACTTTTTGACTTTGTCGTTTTAAAGTCTGGCTTAAATTGTCGTTATGTTAAAATACATCCTTTAATACTCACCCACATTATCATGAAGAGGAATACAACATTGACTGCTAGGACAGCTATCGCTGGTGCTTGGTAGAACCAGTCGTAAAGATGCGGCCTCATCCACGGACAATGCTTCCATAATGCGGCTTCCTGCGTTATACATCAGAGTGGTGAAAGCGCGTCAACGAAATTCTAGCTGAGCTTTCCCTTAAATTATACTGTCGAAATCAACAAGTGGCGAGCTACCATCCCGCATGACATGCATACACTCCACGCATCAGAGTGGCACGCGATGTAATAGAGTTTGCACGAATTCCAGACTACTCAGTGCAAATCACGTTCCTCCGACATTGCTAGTCAGCGAGGTGGTGCGCGGGCTCAATGGAATTTTATCAGCGTTAAAGTAGGGTATCGCGTGCCCATGGAATTATTCAAATTTTCCGCTCCTCGTTCGAGATAATTCGCGGCGGATTTTTCCAGAGCTTACCTGATTCTCTTGGCTTATGATAGTTTGATCCAGTAATTTCGCGATCGCCCACACTGCTATTACCACCAGTGGCACACCTGGAATTATGTCGATCGAACGTGTAAATGATTCTAATCCTTTAAGACGTAGGAATTGGTGGAAAGTATTGATTGATTTTGAGGGAAATAAATGTTTCACTCACCCCAGCCTATGACAATGCAAAGCTTCAATTTAATATTGTCACCGGTGAATGTTTTCACTACTAATAGGTAGAGGTACAATCCTGCAACAGTCGATGAAGACTTTCCTGTTAGGAGAGCACGTCTTTCCTCGAGTTGGAATTGGGGAAAAGTTGGAATTACCTTCGACGAACATCCAGAAGAAATTAGTTAAGTGGAAGTAGTGCAGAAGGGAGAAGAGGGTCACGCAAGTTGGTATGGTGGTTGGCATCGAAGTCTGTCAAGTATGAAACATATTTGTTTGTAAACATACTTTACCATGTGTTTACAAAAATAACTTATTCATGAAATCACAATTAATTTAAGTGGAAACGTGTATTTCCATTTGTCAAAGTATTCGCATTAATGTAAATAATTAATGAAATTAAACGGATTTAAATCACCGATTGCGGTGGTCAACCAAAAGGGATTTTCATGTCCGCTATGTTCGTCAATAGTAAAATAATATCCGCGATTGAATTCACTATATTCCGGTAGGATTTCACGCTCGTCTAAATTTGAAAATTGAAATTCTGAATATGATATATTTGGACTGCAGTTTTCAGCAACAAGTGGTGGTCCTTTAATTCGACCTCTTTCCACTTCCTAGTTTGCACTACTTGCTATCCAATTAGAATCGTGCAAACCTCGCCACCCTCTTATAATCATTAATGAGTTTCCGGAGGCGGAGTACACATTCGAAGAAGTTGAGTAATAATTTTCCAAAGTTTAATCAGAGTTTACCTGCAAGGCGGTTGTCAGGATCCACATAAGATCCGCCAGGATGTAGGTGAACATCAGGTTTGTGTGGATGTTATTCCTCAAGCATCTCAGCTCCCTGAAAGCCCCAATTACATATTGCCAGGATAATGAAATTACACACCCAGACAACAATGAACGTCATTCTCAATGGCAATTAGTGGTTTCATAGTAAATTTATATGTCAGGAACGGTTTGCGGCTGACATGTATACATAGCGCTGGCTGACCGCACACGAATCTATACTACTTGCACTCTCACTCACGTCAGTTCCCACAGGAGAACTGCATGTATGTTTCATTCCAGCCTTCATTATATAGCTTGCGCCTGGAATGCTTCATTATTTGCCATGCGTTTCTGGCAGGTAACAGTAACTCCCATTGCAGAATTACAACATCTAGCACATCCTGCCCCTGTTATATATGCATTTGCCTTTATGTTAATATTAGATGCTTTTGTATGAACTCGTTAATTATTGAAACTAGTAAAAAAACAAAGAATCAGTGGTGTAGGAGCCGGAATTGTACCGAAAACACTTGGGAATAGTCCCCTGACTGATCAATTTGGTCTAATTTTGACGGTTTTTGCTATGTTTTTTTATCTTCTTGACCTTTCCCGGGGCTGAAATTTGGTAGAAAGTGTTTTTTTATATCGAGGAAGAAGTAGAAAAAATTCCAGAGCCCTAGCTCAAAATTCATTTTTTCGCAAATTTTTTAAGGCATACCCCTTCAAAAATTTTCGATTTTTCGAAGGTTCTGGGACCGGGACGAACGCTTGATTTTTCGATTGGTCGTGTCTCAAAACGGAAAAAAAACATAAATGTTGTGGGGGAAATGCCGGAATTCTACCTAAAACACGTGGAAAACCGATCTTGAATATTCAGTTTCAATGGTTTTCCCCATGTTTTTTTATCTTCCCGACCTTTGCCGGGGCTGAAATTTGGTAGAAAGTGTTTTTTTATATCGAGGAAGAAGTAGAAAAAATTCCAGAGCCCTAGCTCAAAATTCATTTTTTCGCAAATTTTTTAAGGCATACCCCTTCAAAAATTTTCGATTTTTCGAAGGTTCTGGGACCGGGACGAACGCTTGATTTTTCGATTGGTCGTGTCTCAAAACGGAAAAAAAACATAAATGTTGTGGGGGAAATGCCGGAATTCTACCTAAAACACGTGGAAAACCGATCTTGAATATTCAGTTTCAATGGTTTTCCCCATGTTTTTTTATCTTCCCGACCTTTGCCGGGGCTGAAATTTGGTAGAAAGTGTTTTTTTATATCGAGGAAGAAGTAGAAAAAATTCCAGAGCCCTAGCTCAAAATTCATTTTTTCGCAAATTTTTTAAGGCATACCCCTTCAAAAATTTTCGATTTTTCGAAGGTCTCGGGACTGGAACGAACGCTTGATTTATCGATTGGCCGTGTCTCAAAACGGAAAAAAACATAAATGTTGTGGGGCAAATGCCGGAATTCGACCTAAAACACATGGAAAACCGATCTTAAATACTTAATTTCGTTTAAATCTGACGGTTCTATCCATGTTTTCCATGCTTCCCGGCATTCTCCGGGTCTGAAATTTGGTGGGGAATGTTTTCTTGCATCGAGGAACAAGTAATATAAATTTCAGAGCCCTATCTCAAAATTCAGATTTAAGCCCGGCGTCCTGCTGGCTCCATCATTCGAAAGACCGTAACTCGAGGAGGCGGTTGCTTTATTATTTGTAGCGGAGGAAAAAAGCTCGCTGTAGACTAGGAAGGTGAAGTGCGCAACAAAATAAAAGAAGCTGATGCTGGGTTTGCTCCGGTTACTGGGTTGTTCTCAACAAAAGCCTCTGAACAACTGGAACCTCGCCGAGCGTAATAACTCGGGCAACAACAGTGGAACGAGCTTGGAGACAGGTTGCCCTTTTAAATTAGCCACGCGCCCTTTTCCACATTAATTAGACTAACCAACCATTACAATTTCCTTTCTAATTCCACCAACCCACCACATCCCTTCCAACAAATCTTCCACTCTCACCTCGATCAATGAACATAAATCACGAATTTTCCAAGACTCCTAACTCTCAGGATGAAAGGAAAGCGAGTGCAGTAAGAGCTAATACTAAATAATTAAGAATGTTCGGGGACTCCATTCAGAATCTCCCTTAAGGGAGGCTGCTTGAAAGGATGCAGGTGAGTCCATGCAGCCATTGAAAAGATGAACAATGTTCTTCCATGGACGCATCCTTGCCTATGCATGCGCGGCTAAGCCGTTTATGAATACTTTCTAGCGTGGATAACCGGACGCTCGCAATTCCTCGATTCTCCAACTCCAGCTGCTACCCGCTGATATATTCAGAAATTCAATAAACACATCTGGCACACAATCGTAATTATTATTACTCTGCCAGAGAAAGCCAGTGCAATTATTATCAATAAAAAAAATCGTAGGTAGAATTTTTGTACGATATTTAAATAGATTGAATCAAGAGTGGATCGATTAATGGGATAATTCGATAGCAGTGTATGACGAGGCTTTAATCATACCGGTGGATTATTATTGGACGCGTGGGAGCTTTAAAGGGACTCATTACAGTTTCATCCCACATGCTCAGTAATATTTATCCCGAACAATATAGTAATATTTCAAGAATGGCTATTGTTACATGGCTATTATTGTAATACATAAATTTCATATCAGAACTATTCAAAATTAAATAGTCCATTAAATATATGATCAACTAAAAATCGGATTATTTGGATAATTATATTATGAATGTAGGATGCGTGTACTCACTTATAATAGATGAAAATGGAGACTGCGACGACCAGGGTGAAAAGCGAGAGGCTGTAACCGACGAAGTAGAGCATCGTGGTAATTTCGACACCGGCTTCGTGGGTCGGTCGTCGGACATCGTGGCAAAGAGTATAATTCGAATAACTGCTCCAAGTCCCATTCGGCCAACACCATCGAGTCGCATTCTCTGCAAGCGGACAATGTTTTTACAGTCAGTAACTTGAATCGTTCGAAGCTAATATTGAAACTATGCCGCAACGCTGACCGACAATTATTTCATCATCAACGATATTTCCATGCGAAATGTGAAAAGGTCTCGCGGCTTTTCTTCTGCTCCAGTTTGGCTAAGCGGGCAAACTCGACAAAAGCTGGTCCTACGCAAGGATGACTCTTTTCGATACGCAGAGCACCAACAGCAGCAGCGGCGGCATTGTGTGCCACACGATTTCATGAATAATTCATGCCGACACGTAACCACCAACTGTCGGCAATTCCGAGGCTGTTGCCGCTCAATTTTCGAGGATTATGCCACTCGTAAGACTTTCGAAACAAGCATCTTTTCGCTCGACTTGGCAAAAGTTGAGCGACTCTTTCAATTCATTATAAGCCAGAAGTTTATTATTGTTTATTTGAACTCTGATTATTTAAGATTGTATATAATAGTAAGGAAAATAGTGGCTTTAATGGGAGGAATGGGTGGAATAAGATTTTCAAAGGAAGAACTTGGTGAAAAGTATCACGTCGCTCAGTGAGCTTTAGTAAGAGGAGAGTTGCCTTGGTGAAAGGAGGAGTCCCTCGGCGATATTAATCGAAGCTCCGAGCGAGGCTGCTGACATTTAAATGCCGGGAATCAGAAGTGTCGAGGACAGAGACAACAACCTCCTGCCCATCGGCGCAGCGCGCCGGAAACGTTATACTCGCTCATCCCCGAGAAATACTCCACTCCCAGTTGGATCACAAAGGACAACGGTCAACCGTTGCATTATTCAAACTTGCCCAGGCGAACTCTCGTTCGAATCAATAAACCTGCCCACTTTTATTTCGAAGCTAGCAACACTCTTAATTCGAACGGTCCACCTGCGCCATCCGAGAAAATAGTTGCCACGATCTGTAAAACGAGTGTCAGGCAAACAATGAAATTTGCAAGAGGGTGTTTTCTTCCTCTGAAAGGGGAGTTTTAAAAAATCATGAGTACATGTGCAAGCTACGAAATTTCATGTTTTATCTGACGAGTGTTTTATAGTTTGTGACAACTATTTTCTCGGATGCTGCGCGTGAGATAATCTTTCGGGATTCCGTCACGCGAAATTCCTTAGTCTCCTTGTAAAGGATGTTTCAATGGTCCGTCAGGAAGAGAAGCTTTGTTAATCCTGCCTCGAGTAATTTTCGGCTTTGAGCATAAGCCTGAATGATTAATGGATGGAGAGGAATTCATAATACTCTTTCGAACATGCTCGTTTATCAGTAAAGCTCGCAGGGATCATCGCGGAGAGTGCACCTTTTTGGTAATAAGGATTATTTTTCCCGTTGGATTATCGCGTGAATTTTCGTGCCTCTGGAAAAAGGTGCGTGTGATTGGTTGGAGATTTTCGAAAATCGAGCAGGTGTTCCGACGAACTGCACCAATTTAAATTACGAACGCGCGAGGGAGCGAGCGAGCGAGCTTTTTTCCGAAACTAGAGAAGCGCACCTATTAAAGTTCTACATTGGTTAAAACTTGGTCCTCGAAAAGCCGACAGTACTATGAAATTTAGCACGGGAGAAATTTAATTGGAATCCGTCGAGTTTCACGTGAGAGGAATGTTATTTTTCATCCGTGCTACTACACGGAAGCCTCTGATCTCGTAGGTAACCTGATCGAGTAAACGAGTTATTGAGCCACAGTTTGTTAGCAAATTGGATTGTACAAAGAACCATGGAAGACTACAACATAAAAGATTTCCGATACTTATAAAATAATACTGTTTTATATATAACTAAAAATACATCGAACAATGTTAATATAAAATATTTTGAAAATATTTTGACTATCGTTATTGAGTTTTACGACTGAACCAATCACAAGCCTTTCGAGAAAGGCAAACTTTTCTGCAATAAGTAAATTGAATTTTACGAAGAACGAAGAAATACTACATAGAATATTTCCAATACATCTAAAATAATAATATAACTAGAAATACATCGAACAGATGAATGTGTATATAAAATATTTCCAATGTTTCTAAAATACTAATAATTGAAAAAGCCTTAAATTGGAGATCGACTGGATGAAGGTGTAGATAAAATATTTTGCAAATGTCCTGACTATCGTTACTTGGTTTTACGGCTGAGGGAAGCATAAGCCTTTCGTGAAAGGCAGACGTGTCGTCGTGCTGGAGCAATCTCCTCGAGACGAGAGATGAAATATGGATCAGGCCGAGCTCGCCCATTCTCCCTTGACTCACCGCGAGAAACTTGTTTTCCCGAGGAAATTTTCCGATCAAATATGCAAGCACTCTCGCACGCGAGTAAATCCACGTGAAGCGAAGTCTCGCCCTGAGAAGTGGGAGTTGGCCAACTCGTACAACAATTTTCCGATTTGCCAAGAGTTGACTAAGTTTAGTACAATCCTCGAAACGAAGTTGGAGAGTTCGGCATTATTCAAGGTATTTCAGTGGTGTTGCGGAGTCAGGCTTAAGAAGAGGATGATTATTTCCTCGGGCGATGCTACGGGCGGAACTCCTTCCACGAGTTTGTTGTCTTTCTCGAAGCGTGCCCCGCCTCGACTTATCCTTTGCGCGCTTTTACTCCGCCGACACAATACTACCGGCTCACCATTCTTCAAGAGGACACTAATGATGTTTGAAGAAAACAATGCCGACCTTTGAGGAAACTTTCGCGATTCTGATATGTTCCACGAAATGAGGAACTATATTTCCTCGAGAAGTGTTAACTGATCTTTGATTAATTTAGCTCGCGGATGAAAATGAACTGGTCTCTTCAAAGATTCCCATCGCAGATTGCTTTCTTAGTTCGAGCTTGATTTCCACGATGTTTGTTGGAGGAAAGTAGTCTGATTAAAAATCTTGTATGAATTCCAACTCTCGCACACGGAAGCCAACCTAGTTGGTTCAGCGGTGCAGCAGCAGCAGCAGCAGGAAATTAATAAAGTAAATGGAAGAGTGAACTAAACACAGCAGGCTGGTTGGTTTGCTGTGTTATCGATTACCCGGCGAATTTCCGTTGCGGTTGAAATGCTTGAATTAAACGCTTCCCAGGCAAGCGTAATTCTCTGGTCCAGTATTAATGTATTTCCGGCGATCTCTACGCGCGACCTCTTCACTCTAATTTCAATCCCCCTCAGATAAAATTCATCATCAATATTATTTCGACAATTATTACTCTCACTCACTTGCTTTGAAAAAGAAATAAAAATATTCAAAGCAGTCATCCAAAAGAAATTTGAGCTTCTTCAAAGTTATTTAACAAATTCTAGAATCCTTAGCAGGGTGAGTGAAAAATTTCAGAGGGAATGGATGATTCGAGATTCCTCTCGAATGTCGAGATATCTGTGGTTTGATGGTGAAGGTGCTTTAGGAGAATTAGCAGCTGTGAGAATTCATTACCGCAACGGTTCTATCAGGTGGAAATCTTGGTGGGTTTGGTGAGGAAGGCGTACATCGTGTTTCCCACTGGAATCAATATCGCACTAATGGATTAGGAAAACACATTGTTCAGGCGTCGATGTGAGGGAGGCTCGGTCGGCCATATCAATTCCACCGGATGCGAATCCTGCCAACAGGAGAGACTTCCAATGAATGCGGAGATGTCCTCTCGCGCATCGTCCATCTGCCTGTTTCACGTGGGCATCTGCCAATGATCGAACCTCCCATTTAGATCGAACTACATTTCAAAGTCGAATTCTCCCCACTCGCATCTATCTCGCTTTCTATTATCATCGTAACGCAGCATCCCCATCTCGACCAACTGGAAATAATTACAGAGGATTTTCAAATAAAATCCTCTCTAATTATTTCTTTCTTGGAAAATTATCCACTCAAGTGATTTATTATTGGAATGCAATGATTCGAGTTATAATAAGCGTGGAAAGTTATAAATAACTTTAGAATAAAATCTCTGTCGTTTTTTAATGTCTGTAATTATTCCTTTCCTGAGAAATTCTTCATTGGAATGCAATGATTTTATTAAGTCAGACGATTCCCATCGAATTTCTGGGATTCGACTTATCAAGATTCCGCTTGGTCTTCTTCCTAGCGGAAAATCCTATTACGGCTCGCTTGGGGAGTTGAGATAAAAATGGGAGCACGCTGCGAGAATCTGCTTGACGCTACGGAGGCGGTTGATGTTCAATGATACTTGATTCTTAAGAGATGCAATAAGTAAGGCGGGATAATTGACTTTTAAAGGGGCTGAATGATCGGTGATTATTGAATATTTCTTTGTCCGACGGTAGAACGAAGGAAGAAGGTCGGCGAAGTGAATGATATCCATCGACAACATAATCCCCTCGGTCCATTTTAATTAGCAGACTCCCACGCGCACATTGGATCAATCAATCTTCAATAATTAATAAATACCTCATTGGACGCATTATGCGCGCATAGCTCGGAGTACGATTCCCTCGGCGGTATTACACGCGGTGATCAGTAAATACAATTGCACGTATTACCCATCCAATTGTAATTTCTCTATCCCCGGCTCAGTAGCCGCGTCAATGCCCTCTCGAATAAGCATTCCGATCCTACCAATTGAAACTTACACCCAATAATTATCTCCCAATAAAAAATCTCTAATTCTTCTCTTCGAAAAACCATACAATTCACAAGTAATAATTAATCATTCCAGAAAAAATACAAAGTAAGGCAATGTCAAAATACATTCTCCAAAATTACATAACTTTTAGAAACGAGAGAATTATTGATGTAATTGTAATAGCATGCCAAAGATTCAAATTACAGTGATTAATTATATGAAAGCTTGGTAGTGAAATGTCGAGTTTCCAAATGATTGGAGGAAGAAAATAGGAATTCAGGGCGAACCGCATTAATTTCAGTAGGATCACTCATGCGAGGATGATTTTGGGGGTCGAACTAGGAGAGTGGAGTGATGAAAGCTTCTTAAAATGAATTTGGGAAGGCGCAGCATCCGGTGGATTTCTCTCCTAATCTCAAGTGAGAAAAAGGGAGTCTCGCTGCTAGAAGGATATCAATCGAGGTGGAGAAGGGAAGCGGAGGGAGAGAAAATAGCTCGAGGAAAAAGAGAAATCTTTGAGGCGGGGACAGGCTTGCCAAGGGTCCAGAATGGAGATTTGTAACGGTTGACCTGCAGGGGAGTCTCGAAGCGATCGAACTTGCCAATGGACCATCCTTCCCAGAAGACTTCCAGCTTAATCAAAGGCGTGATCGGATCTTTATCGTGGCGAGAGTGACAAATCGCCAACGATTATCCCGAACATCTTTTTTCGGCCCATTTGCTTCAAGATCGTTCTGGTGAACCAAATACTCGATAGGATCTAATTAAATTTAATTATCTTTTCATTGGAGTGAAGAAACACGCATTGTCACATGTTGGAATGACAATGAAAATTCGTTTTCCAATTCATTAAAGATAACTCCATCGAAATCGCACCTGCCATCTTCGCCTTTCATTCACAAGCGTCGCCATATGCCAGAGAAAAGTAATCGTTCTTCCTGGCTGGATTAATCTCGACGCGAAGCCTGGGAAAGCATACAAAATTACTCGGACGAGGAAAATCGTATGAGTTTCCTAGCATTATTCCACCGGTTGGTTCATTGAAATTCTAATAGGAAAGTTGTTGGCTGCTTCCCTCTGACCAGCAGAGAATTTACATTCGACCTGGAAATCGACAGTGTTTTCGGAAAAGCGGAACCTTGTTTCGTTGAGGAATTTCTGAGAGCCAAGTACTTTCGAAAGGAGCTTGAATCGACACGCGTTTAATCCCGTGAAATTCGAAGGAAGACGAATTGCTGGGTAAGCCGTTGTAATTGGCTTCGTTAATGAGAGCCTGGTAAGAATACTGGAAAGATTAAATCCAGCCAGAGCCGGCGTAATTGTCCTGTAAACTGTTGGCAGGGAAAACCGAGTCGTCTGGCTGCGATGCGTCTTACTTTCCTCGCTGTCTTTATTCAAATTAATTTCATTAATTTCTTCTGAAGCCACAATAATTAATGTTCAACTTCGCCGTCGTCGTCGTCGTCTTAAACTTATCAGATAAATCTTAATAAATTCCATTTTAGAAATGATTGTATTAGAAACTTTCGTTATTAAATTAGTCTCAAGTCAGAGAAATTAATATTTAATGTCGTCTTAAATTGACCTGTTAAATCTTAATAACTTCCACTCTAAAATTCATTGTATATTTCTTTGTGACTGACGAAAATCATTCGTGTTAGAAACTTTCGCTATCAATCCAATCTGTCCAGTACAAACAGCAGTGAGGCTGGGCTATTATTTTCAGAGACGAATTAATTTCTCTCGGTGGAAAGTGGTGGGGCAGTGTGGTATCGCTGTCAGATATTGAGTTTTATTGTTCGCGCTCCCTGCTATCAGATTCCACTTGAAAAAACCTGTCACGCACCATTATATCACCGCTTTCATGAAGCGAATCCATGAGAATGTCAAGTTCGATAAAGTTGGACTGAAAAATTAATTCGATGTCGGATCAAAGGTATGTTAAAATTCATAGATATTTGAGATTCGATTTACAAGCCTTTAAAAATCTGTGCTGAAGTTATAATTAAGTCGTATGGATTTTAGAATTTCAGAGGGAAGCACTGCTTTCCTCGAGGACTCATCCACCAAGCCAAACTGAAGCCAGAATCGATGCAGCTCCCACTTTGAATTTTTTAATATCGCCGGGTTACAAGACTCGCAAGGGTTCCTTCGTCATTCTCATTTCGTCTATTTCAATGTCAAGTGAACATCAATAAACTCCACGTTTCCCATGTATCACTCTCTAATTAATTCCTTCATTTTCCTAGACTTTCCACTAAAAACAGAATTTTTCCTGACAACTAAATTCAGTTATAAATAATTCCCGTTGCATGTCTCGAAAGATTCATTGGTAATCTTCAGAGCTGTTCATTATAGGTTTTCATTAGTCTCGCTTGAAGTCGAGCGGATGAGTGCAATTGCGGGCTCGCTCGATGAACGGAAGTGATGAAGTGGAGGAATTACAATTCCATTGGAGAAATCTTGTCACACATTTTTCCCGGGGAATCTTTTTCGGCGAGCGATTGACGTGTTCTATTTATTGCAGCTTTCTGCGCATCAATTTTTCAAAACTCCTGTCTGAACTAGCTGCTCGCTCTTCCTAGGAAAATTCCCTGCTTCCATTTACAATAAATCTCGCGGATCCTGGCGGAGCGTTGCTTTCGCAAGGACATTGTGTGTCGGCGCGCTTGTTATTCGAGCGCGTCGGCGTCGGCGTCGACGCACTCGCACGAATGGAATCGCGAGAGTTGTGTACATATGCAGAGGCGACTAATAAATTTGCCGCTATTTCATTGGCTGGTAATTATTGCGCCGCACGACGACGATGCCGCCGGCGACGACAACATTGTCGAGGTGTACGTGTGCCAGTGTTTGAGTTTGTCAAACTACCGGCCTTTGCTAATTTCGTCGTTAACCTCGCCGTCGACTTTGCGATATGGGAAGCTGCGCTTTGCAATCCGATCCCCGCCAGAAATAGTATCGGATTAGTGGTTGAACTTTGCCAGAAAGTTCAAAGTTCTCTTTTTCACATTTTATAGACGGCTTGTAATATTTGTTCTATTTGGAATCGTTGAAATTACATTTCTTTCTAAATTAAATGCATTTTCTATTGATATTTCTAACTGCTCACTTTTATCTAATTATAACAAATTAATTCATCCAGATTTATCATGTTTAAATTACAATTTTCTGTATAAAAAAATCTAAAGTTAATATATAATCAGAATTTAATGCTAAACATGTAATAATTATTCCCCAATAAAACTGGAGGGACGAATAAAAAAATTCCCCGGCAGTTCGGCGGAAAATCGCACGAAATACCAAGCGGAGATCAACGCACAGTTCACTTCTACTCGAATTACCGTGTGCGTAAAATGTTTGAACCTGAAAGGGCGATCACGCGGAAGCTGCTTTCCATGGGATCGGCCCGTTAATTCAAGAGAACGGATTTTCTGTTGGTGATATTGTTCGCCGTACATTAAAAGCGTGGCTGAAGGCGAGCGAAACTCCGCTGAATTCCCTCGCATTAAAATCAACATTTCGTGCAGTGGCGATTTTGTCGCGAAAGCAAATATTGAATAATACTTTATTCAAGAACGAGTATTAAAAATCTGCTATCCAATTCCGGCAGATTTTTTCAGGATATAAATTAATTCCATGAGTAATTAAGCCATCTAATTTATTTTATTCTTTCTTTATTAAATATTGTATTAAAAAATAGATGTTAATTTGAAGTTAGACTTGTGGAAAGTAACGTTAGTTGATTCGAGTGAATCTTACGTGCTTGAAACAGTTTAGAATGCCTAAGTGGAAAGAGGAAGATCGGGTCAACTGGATGCTCGAGTTCTATAACAAAGTCTCATTTATACTTTAAATATCCCGGGACACTTGAAGTTCCGTGGAAGAGTCGGCGGAGAAGTTGAAACTGACAGGCTAAACTCCAGTAATCACCAGAACGAGCTTTCTTCCTTCTGTCAGATGCATTGGGAGTCCTTGCGCTATTTCACTCGTTACTCGCAGGACTATTTCGTTAAGCGGGAAACATTCTCCTTCTCCCAGTTTCACCGAATCTATAAAGTTATTGCAGCGAGGAGAGTTATAAATGAGAGTTTCGCGTGGGTAGTTTGATGGACAGAAGTGGAAAGGTGGATGAAAAAGGAAATAGCGAGAGAAGTGGAAAAAGAAGGCGAAGGATTCTTAAAGAGTGGAAGTCCTGAGGGTGTCATTCGCACGGATAGTCGAGTAGGTGGACAAACGACGAGGAAAGAGAAAGAGAGAGAGACGAGAAAGGATGAGAGGAGAACTGACAGATGGTCTTATAAAGGTAGAAAAGGGGTGAGTGAAGAAGGAGAGAGAGAAAGAAGTCCTCTCGAATGCCAGCAGGTTTCTACTCGACCATCACTGCTCCCTTTCCTATGGTTGTTATTTCTTTTGGCCACATCGAACTCCTCTTTTCCCTCTCCCAAGCCACTCACAAATTTTCCAACCCTTCCACCTTCTATTCCTATGATCGAATATGAACCGACCCAGATTTCCCTTCTATTTCTCTAGCATTCGACCTTCCACTAACAATAACACCGAGATCCATTTACAACCGTGAAAAATGGACTCGCTAAATTTTCACGATCGATTTAACAAATTCCAACTTGTTTTTACTGCGCTTTTCCTTTAATGATAGACTGCTGACGATGTTTATTTATTAGAAGGTTGCCTGTCATGGTGAATCGATCGATCGGGGAGCATCGAAGCTTCCGTTGGATCTGGGAAAAAGGTGAGAGAGCGCGTATACTGCAACCATAAATCATGTGTCCCAAGTTCCGCCGAGTGGAAACTGTTTCGAGTGCACACGCTCTTTCCCTTTTTCCATCCCTTTTTTCTCTCCTCTGACGTCGGCTTTTCCCCCAATGAAACCGAGTTACAGAGCCATGCAATTTTCTCCGAGCCGTCAACGACAACCTGAAGAACATTCTAGCAGGGCGAAATGTTATCGTCGACATTTGCCGCGCGCCTCTCCTCTCCTTCCAATTGCTTTCACTAGGCGCTCCAGTTTTCTACCGATAAGAAGAATAATCTCGGTTGGAACACGTCGCGGCCACACTTAGAATACGATTCTTCTCTTTCTCTCTCTGTGTGTATGTTGGGATCATGCGCAAAGGCATTATTCTATCGCTGCACTTGTTGAATTAAGCTACTTGTTGCTGACTTGTTGCCAATGGATTTCGGAAAACGTCTATTGAAATTTCATTCGATTTTATATCAAAGACTTTCTGTCAAACAAACAATTAATCATTCCAAAATATATAAGAAATATTTTTAAAAAATCGCTAAAGCAAAGAGTATTTTGTAGTCGAGTCAAATATTGTTTGGTTATTCAAATATTATGATTGTATTAGAAAAAGGGGGGGTTTAGTGTTTGGGATGGAAAGAATAGGTAGCGCGCATAAGTAGTAAGGTCAACGATTAGTCAGGCGGTCGGTGCTGCCGGCTGCGGGCGCAGTAGTTACAGTCTATCGATCAGCCAGCGGGACAGTAACATTGAATCAACAAGGGAGCCTCTGCAAATTCAATTAACTGTCCGGGCATTTCTTATCCTCGTAATGCAATCTACCGTATCGTGGCAACGCCAAGTATCGCTCATTCCTATTCTCCAATGAGTTCTGCCTTCGTTCGCACGCAACTACGTCCAAGAATTCCTCTGCATTAAGCCTTTTAGTGGCCAGCGAAATTATCGCGCCTATTCAAAGAATATCGTACTAATTTGAAAAAGCCAAGAATAATATTTATAAAATTGCAAAAAGAAGCACATTACGAAATAAAGGAAGAATAAAGTAACGGCAATTATATTTGAATATTTGTTGAAAATCGTACGAATGACATAAATATAAATCATAGAAATTAATGTCTCTTTTACAAACGATATTTAAATCCATAAAGAATTCTTTTGCAATGAAATTATACTGTTTTATCAATTTATTTTGAGATAAAGAACACTTTTCACAAGTGTTGCGAATAATATATCATGGTTCGCCACTAAAAAGGTTAACTAGAATGTTCCAGTTGATATCTTATCTAATCATAAACCATCATCGAACGGGGGAAAAAGCAGTGCACCCTCGCTTCTGTTTCGAGAGCGAAACTGAGATTCGATCTCGGAGAGAATCACAGAAATATGAGACCGATAGCGTGGAGAGACTCGGCTGTTCTCGATAGTGATAAAATGTAGCGTGTACCAGTGAAATTCGAGATATCGTTTAGTGCACTGCTAATGGCAGCGAATGACGATAGGAGAGAACTGTGTAGTTTCTGGGATGGCAAACGATCTGGTCAAAAGGGAATCATCGATATTTTTGTCATCTTTCAAATGAACCAATGGCAATTTTTATTTATCCTTACTAAATTCCATCCTTCACTTAATTAAAAGTGACATAAAACATATTTTTAAAACTGTTTCATTTTTTATAATAGACTGGAAGTTTGTAGAAAGCAATAATTACTGAATAGGAATCCATTCAAGGGATTGGATAGCAATTAATTACAGGTGAGATCAAAGGTAGCAGTGAACGGCGGTTACGATTGCGCGCTATTATGACTGAGTTCAATGGCAAATTGGTGGAAAGCTCGTTGGTGGAGAAGGAGCTCGTGTGAATCGAGGGTGGCTTTACTTCGAACCTTTAAATGATATCAGATCCTTTTGGAAGGTTGGTGGGATAATAATTTGAGGAAAGGTTCCCTCGAAATAGTCCTCGGGCGTTCCCTCGAAGGAGGGGAAATGGCTCGGGGAAAAGGGCAAATGGATCTTGGAAGCTTTTGTCCAGCTGAGACGCCCAATTAATGTCGACACCCTCTTTTTTCTACGAATGACAGAAGAATGCCGTAACAAAAGGCCGCCGAGGAATATTCGAAACGACGCAAAAACCATTATTAATCATCCTTCCTCTCCTGTTGATTCGTCCAACGGAAATAAAACTGACAGCGTCGATTTTACGTCCTTCCCTGGGAATTATGAAATTCGTGACACATGAAAAGCGACGTGTATGAACTCCCGGCGACGACAAATTGACTCTCGCATCGTAATATCGACAATGGAGTACGCGTCGAAATCAGGATGATTAATCGATGGGACCAATTACAGCCGCTCTCGTTAGGCGGCTTGAATACCTAACGAGAGGGGAAATTTTGAAGAAAGTTCACATTTATCTTAAATGGGGAGAAAGAGATTGAGGATAAGAAAAAGAGGCTGATATTTATTCAGCCGTAAAGCGAGTACCAATCATATTTCTAGATGAGAATTCCCCACGATATACCGTGATTACCGTAACGCTTATATTCCAGCGCATAGAAACTTTTAATATCATAGAGAACTATGGTAGTTCCGCAAACTCCCCTTAATTGCACCATGGGGCAGAACAAAGAGAAGTTTCGTTGGGTTATTAAAATAAATAGACATCGATTGTCATACAATTCGAATTGCAACGATCGTGCCAGCGAACTCGGGGGAATTTCTAGCAGCCCCGTTCCCTCGACAACCTAATTAATTTCGGTGAAATATTTTAATTAAAGCTGAAAGCACCGCCAACGACCTTGGCTGCTTCAGAATTTATTGTGAATATAATAAAAGCGCAGCGCTTGCCGGGGAAAAATTGTTACTATTATTTCGGGAGACAGCGCATTACCGTTACGGTCGCGGAGACTTCCGGTAGTGAGATGAAGAAGCGTGGAAAATAATACGCCATTATTATCGCTGCCGGCAGAAGCTCCTGACGCATTGCCGGCACCTTCGCATGAAGGACAATCAATTATCAACGGTCCGAGCCAATTTAAAGGCATCTAATGATTTAGTAGAAAAGTACGCTGCCAGATGGAAGCAGGAAGAAATGATATTTGACGAATGAAAGAATAGCTCATCCAGCGTAAATAACGGGTGAAATTTCCTGGAAATTCATTTGCAAGCTTCCCTCGCCGGAGGCTTCTAGTCCGAGGAAGAGGGAAATAAGGACGAACTGTTTTTCTTCCGTGGGAAAAAACATACGATCTCCTCTTCCCGTGGTCTGTTCAATTAAGAGTGTTAAACCTTCGGATTTGTCAACACTGAAATATCATTATTACATTTATGCACCCTTAATGAAAATCGACGCAAACCTGACGAAAGCTTTCTTTGTTTATAAATGAAACGTGAAAGGTGAATCGGTGATCTTAATCCGCGGATAAGTCAGCAGTGGCTAGCACCGAATAAATAATGAGAAGAACCGCTTTAGTCTCGCGATGACGCTTAACCGACGCGGCCGAGAGCTTAATTAAGTTTCTCAGTGGGCTAAATTTGCGCGAGGACGAAACAACACGCTGGTGCTTCGCGAGAAACTACTAACGTCGACAGTGGGTCGAAAATCCACTTTTAATCAGCAAGTATAAAGGAGCGTTTCACCGGAAGAAACCACCGTCGCGTCGCCTCCTTCAGGTGGCGTAGGAAACCGAGGGTGGAAAGCACTTCCAACGATGATGAAGGAACTATCCCGAATAAAAAGGAATGCCCCATAAGTGCTTTCATTAGTTAGGAATATTGTGAAAATGAGCAGCAATGAGTCAGCCTTCCTCCACTTATTTCCTTCACAGCCCATCAAACAGGATCAACCAGTCATCCAACTAGCACTTACTTAGAGAAAAAAAAATTACAGCAACACTCATTCGAGCATGCTGGCAATTTCCAAGGGAATTATCTTCTAAGAATTACCCGCTGCATACAAAGCACCTCGGAGAGAGAGACAAATTCCTAGGATAAGAAGCGGTATAAGAAGAATAGTGGGAGTGGAAATGGGAACAAACAAGATCATGCCGGGCGTGTTGAGCTCCACCCTTTTATTCCCATGACGCACCTCCCGCTCTTCCGGCTGGCGTCGCTTGCATCTCCCGATTCCCAGATTCCCCCGCTAGATCCAGCTTAACCCAACTGATATATTAAATTCATACGACTTCCGACTGCAAGCTTATACCGCGCCGGAAGCTCGAATACCGAAAACCACCCGATCCAATTAAGCACAGGAAATATATTCTTGCTAAGTCCACGCGTTTAACAATGAATTAACATTGGGGATTCCAGTTCATGGACAGCGAGGAGCTTTCCTTTTGAATTTTCACCACACATTTCTGTTTCGTGCATTCCCCTTTAAAATGCTTCGTATTAATTAAAAGCTTCTAAAAAGATTTAAATATTGTAAAAGATAGTTTCTGAAAAAATACCTCGTATTAAATGAATAATTAATTAGCGGTGAAGAATAAAAGGAACTTGGTGTGTTTATATTTCATAGCTCGGGTTTCTCGAATGAGAGCATCGCAAAGTACGCTTCTGACAAGGGCGAAGCATGGCTTCCAAGAGAATCCGCAAAATAACACAGAACTTGTCCGGCGTTTGGAGCGACAGTTTTTGCGAGTAAGGAAATCTGTCTGGTGGCTGGAAAAAGTGCATTCTGACAGTGCTAGAATTGCCAGAGGGAATTTGGTCGAGCGACCGAACAACATGAAAGACATTCGCGCAAGAAGGGACTTAACGAGAAAGCGTTTCTACGAGGAGAAACGTGATTAGTTCATTAGAAACCTTGGCTTCGAGGGTGTCCCACATGGCTTTAGAAAGAACAGAACATCGAAGTGGGAAAATAGCCTGTTTCACGCACTGACTTAAGAAGGACACTGAAATCATTAAATCTATTTTATTGTCGAACGACTTGAAAGAACTAGTTTTACGAATCCTAGTCACGAAGTTCTGAATTAAAAAAAGCTCTCCAGGAAATTCTGATCTGATTTCAATAGTTTAATATTAAATCCGTTTTTCACAATTAAAATTTAGTTCGTTTTCAAGACTTAAAGCGAACACTAAATAGAAAATGACTTTCAACATGATCCAATTGGGAATCGAGTGACTGGAAATGAGTGGTGTGTCATTTCGAAATAGATTTGAAGGGTGGAAGTCTGTTTTAAGGGGTCGTTGGTTGGAAATAGTAATAGCGGAGTGTCGTGTTAGAGGGAGTTTGAAAAGTGTGACAGCAGTCAATGGTTGGAGATAGGTGCTCGAATCGGGTAGCCATACTTTTTCTCTCCCTCTCTCTGCCCCCCATTCGACTCTGTCCCGCTTTTCCTTTCTTTTTGTATTTTCGAGCTTCGCTCGATCATCGAACAAACGGGGATTCCTGGTTACCAGGCCGCCGCCACTGTGCTCTAAACTGTTCAATCGATTCTGCGGTCGCGCTTTGCATTCGAAACTCACGCAATTCGCCCTCACCGATATTTCTTATAACGCATATCCCCGCCGACTTTTCATATATCGCTGCTTCGAATTAGAATTCAGGGAACTCCCGCTGCTGGATGATGAAAACGAAGTACAAAGTTGAGAGGAAGGTTGATTAAAAAGGAAAAGTTCGCCCTTTAACTTCTCGACGCTTGTCGGAAGTAGTTCAGTCCAAGGAAGCTTGGCGACTCGCTGAAATTTCTCTTTTATGATACTCTTTTAGCAAAAGGCAGCTTTTGTACAATTATTAAATAGAATTAAATCACAGGGATTTTTATGAAGAATTGTTATATTAGACAAGCTTTTCGTATGGAAATAGTTATAGGAAATGTTTGAAAGTTCCTGGCAGAATATCGCGGTGTATAGCAATTACCACGTGTGGGCGATTTATGAGGGCGCATCTGGAGCAGAGATTAAAGTAATCGCGCACCACTAGTGGGAATACGGAACACCAGGAAACTCCGTTCTATCAACGAGACACCCGTGGAGGTTTAACCAATCTGTCTCCCAATAAACTACAATCCAAAGTCATTTAATTATCGTTCGAAACTTGGTGCATCATAATTTAAAAAGTGCCTGCCAGCTCATCGTTTCACTCGCTGAGAGACAAAGCATGGAAACTCGTTCGCCAATAAAAAACACTGACGTCCAATTAAGTTTCTTTCAGCGAAAGCTAATGGGAAACATCAGTTCTCGTTTGGTAAACTCCGCCTGGAAAAAAGCTCCCATAATTCCTACAAGGACTTTTTTTCAAGGTGGAATAAGAATTGATTTGGACGTTTGAATTTGGTGGAATTATGTTTCTGTCTGTTGGAGATTAGTTTAATCGGTTGGGTCAATTTAGAATTTCTCAGAGTGGTAAGCAAGAAGGTTCGTGGCTTCAATGGGAATGCGAGGATCGATCGATTCCCGATTGAGGAGCTGCGATAAGACATAAATCCAATTACGATCAACGACATATTGCCACCTTCCAAGGACAAGCTGCAATTCAATTTTTAGCCTTCGCCCCCTTCGAACATCTTACCCCAACACGTGTCAACGATTCCAGTATACTTGGAAATTCTTCGTATCTCTCGGAATACACCCCAAAAGAATTTCTATTCTTTAAAATAAATACTAGACTACTAAAACTATTTACAATTGCAGAATGAAGTTTGTAAAAGTCAGGGTTGTCCTTTTGGAAGATAAACGAAACTTTGAAAGGATTCTTTGGAGGACTATGAGAATTCACAGGGTCAAGAAAATTCGTTTTGTGTGTTTGCAGGTGAATTACCTAAAAGTCTTGACACAGAAAATTGAGAGAGTACACTGCCAGAATTTCGAAAGTTGCCCAAATTTTCCATATTTTACATTACTCTCAGAGACGCACGCTCACTTTTCTGCTACTTGGAGAACTGTGGATGGTTTTCCCTCTCGTAACAGTATGTGACGCGCAACTTTTTTCTGCTAAAGGCACTTTCATAATTCCAGCAGACTGGAACGCACCATGGAAAAAGGTGAAGTTGAATATTTTCGCCTGGCGAGTGGAGGAATTCAAGCTTTTATGGAAGCTTGTGTGTTCTTTATGGTTCGCCGATGAGAAGAACAAAGTTGGAGATGTTCCAGCCGAGTCCTGGAGAGCTAACTTATTGACAGGACTTAATTGACCACGCTGATCTAATTGTAACACCAACTTTCCGAGCACGCCTGTCGCGATAAATCGTCAATCTATTTACCGGCGTCTCACGAGAGACTAATTAAGCTTGGTACAAGCAGAATCGGCCCCCAAGTTACGATAACTCCGCTAATATTCGATCACCACTTTGCACTCGGAACTTTGCCAATCAACGAATCATACTGGAAGCGAAGTTGGGAAAATATTCAGCTGATTTTCATAGATTTCAC
Organism: Ectemnius continuus; assembly: GCA_910591665.1. Taxonomy (NCBI): domain Eukaryota; kingdom Metazoa; phylum Arthropoda; class Insecta; order Hymenoptera; family Crabronidae; genus Ectemnius; species Ectemnius continuus. Next base: position 12,988,785 of record OU342862.1, on the reverse strand, counting down.
TGATCATCGAAGTCCACTCGTACTTCATCTTAGCACGTCCCAATTTCGAATCGGCTTCCATTTTCTATATCGGTGTGTTCTCAATAATCTGAAAAGCCAGGATCTTAGCCAAGCACTTTTCGCTTACCACGTACACGCGTGTCAAGGCTTATTGCTTGAGCCCTTGGAATTTGCCTTCTCCATTTCTGCCTTCGACCTACCACAAACTATGCAAAATCAAAAATTTCCCACCTTATTTCTCTCTCACACTTTTGTGCACGAAGCTTTCGCTGGAAATAAGGAAAATCCATGGGGAAGAAGAGAGTTTCGAGAAGGAGGAATATTTGCTTACGTGACGATCATGAGGAAACAGTGCAGGCAAGACTTAACCGGGCGCATTTCGAGACGTCAAGGATGCCCGCGGAACGAGGAAATTGCGGGCTTCGCATTATCGAATTCAAATCACGGCTTGCCTCGCGGGAATCCGCACCCTTCCCCATTCAAATTCAACGATCGATCCTGAAAGCCTCTCAACCCTCTTTGAAACATTAGCCAAACCTCCTCGCGTTCCTCATCCTTCCATACTGAAAGGTGTAAATGTGTTTCTACTCTCTTCGGGCCTCATCGATAACAACTCCTCTAGGAAAAGTCACTCGCCTAATTGTTCCTGACGAGGGTGATAAAACAGGACTTGAAAAATACCAGGATCCCCTTTCAAACTAAGGGATTTCATGTATTTCTTGAATTCCAAAGTAGAGATATATCTTAGTACTGGCATTTTATATGAGATGAATCCCCATTGGGGGATACTTTTCAGGAGAGTCGATATCTCGAAACGAGCAAAAAGACACTGCCAGTCAGAGAAACAGTGGGCGAATATTGCTGATAGGCATAAACTAGGATTACACGAAGAGGAGGAGGCTCATAGAGGTTTTCTTGTCAGGGCAAGCTGAAGATATCGCATCGAAGGATTCTCTTCGGGTTTATACAGTTCTTTGAATTATTTATAAAACTCGGTATTGCCAAGGGAAGTTAATAGGAGTGGAAAGGGTCTGCTTTAAAAGCAGCCCCGATTCCCCAAGCTTGGCCATAAAGGGAATGGGATCCTCGAGGTATCCGCGCATCCCAGCTCGACTAACACTGTAAACAAAGCTCACTTATGGCTGGCGTCCATGTCTGCCTATACACCTAAACCTCGGACAATTTAGTCCCAATTATAGGCAGCCAGTCTGTTCTGGGATCGAGCGCTAAGCAAATAAAGTGGTTTACCTGGCAAAATAAGCAAGTGGCGTCGGTTTGCGTTCGAAGGGAGCAATCTGCTGAAAGACAGACCTTTCACGCAGACACGCCCCGTGTCGAAAGCACTCGAATACTGGTGAATGTTGGCACCGAGCCATCTCCAAAGCTATCTGTCCGAACCAACTGAAACACCCTTGCATTTCGAGCGTCGTTTCCAACGCCGGAATCCTCCTCGTTTTAAACCTAGCAGTAGAAACGGATGTTTGGATTTTCTATTTCGTCGGGAAGACCCCGCGCGATAAAGGTGAGATGTGGTGATTGGAGTAATATCTTGGGAACATCCTGAAAACCTGACTTTTTTGGTACGATTTTGGCTATTGTATCATTGATTCTTTGTTTTTTATCCGTTTTAATAGTCAAACAATCGATTTATAAATATTCAGCAAAGTTCGATACCCTTTGTGATATGAGTCAAAAACGAATTTTGAGCTAGGGCTCTGGAATTTTTATCACTTCTTCCTCGATGCAAAAAATCATTACCCACCAAGTTTCAGACCCGGAAAATGTCGAGAAGCATGGAAAACATGAAAAAAAACCTCAGAATTAGACGAAATTCAATATTCAAGAGACTATTTCCACGTGTTTTAGGTAGAATTCCGGCATTTCCCCCACAACATTTATGTTTTTTTTCCGTTTTGAGACACGAGGAATCGAAAAATCAAGCTTTCGTTCCAGTCCCAGAACCTTCGAAAAATCGAAAATTTTTGAAGGGGTATGCCTTAAAAAATTTGCGAAAAAATGAATTTTGAGCTAGGGCTCTGGAATTTTTTCTACTTCTTCCTCGATGTAAAAAAACATTCCCCACCAAGTTTCAGCCCCGGAAAAGGTCGGGAAGATAAAAAAACATGAGGAAAACCGTTGAAATCAAATATTCCAGATCGGTTTTCCATGTGTTTTAGGTAGAATTCCGGCATTTCTCCCACAACATTTATGTTTTTTTTCCGTTTTGAGACACGGCCAATCGAAAAATCAAGCGTTCGTCCCGGTCCCAGAACCTTCGAAAAATCGAAAATTTTTGAAGGGGTATGCCTTAAAAAATTTGCGAAAAAATGAATTTTGAGCTAGGGCTCTGGAATTTTTACTACTTCTTCCTCGATGCAAAAAAACATTCCCCACCAAGTTTCAGCCCCGGGAAAGGTCGGGAAGATAAAAAAACATGAGGAAAACCGTTGAAATGAAATATTCCAGATCGGTTTTCCACGTGTTTTAGGTAGAATTCCGGCATTTGCCCCACAACATTTATGTTTTTTTTCCGTTTTGAGACACGAGCAATCGAAAAATCAAGCGTTCGTCCCGGTCCCAGAACCTTCGAAAAATCGAAAATTTTTGAAGGGGTATGCCTTAAAAAATTTGCGAAAAAATGAATTTTGAGCTAGGGCTCTGGAATTTTTACTACTTCTTCCTCGATGCAAAAAAACATTCCCCACCAAGTTTCAGCCCCGGAAAAGGTCGGGAAGATAAAAAAACATGAGGAAAACCGTTGAAATCAAATATTCCAGATCGGTTTTCCATGTGTTTTAGGTAGAATTCCGGCATTTCCCCCACAACATTTATGTTTTTTTTCCGTTTTGAGACACGGCCAATCGAAAAATCAAGCGTTCGTCCCGGTCCCAGAACCTTCGAAAAATCGAAAATTTTTGAAGGGGTATGCCTTAAAAAATTTGCGAAAAAATGAATTTTGAGCTAGGGCTCTGGAATTTTTTCTACTTCTTCCTCGATGCAAAAAAACATTCCCCACCAAGTTTCAGCCCAGGAAAAGGTCGGGAAGTATGAAAAACATGGGGAAAACCGTGTAAATTGAATGAAATTTGTTAATCAGGAGAGTGTTTCCAGGTGTTTTCAATAGAATTCCAGCTTTTAAACCAAGTATTCATTATTTTCTACTCGTTTTAATATCCACACAATCAATTTATGGCCAATTCGAGAAAGCTAGAAAATCTCCATTAGTGCCAGCGTGGCATATACTGGCGGAAGCAAAATATATAATAAAACTAAAAATGGTAACAAGATCAACCGGTTACCGCAACTCAGGCTTTCAGTCGATCGTTACGCGAGGCTAATGCAATTCGAGCTTAAACAGAGGTGGCGTCCTGTACCCTTACTTTCATAATTAACTAGAAAGTGCTCGCCTCCTCTCGTCCCATTACCCTCTCCCTTTAATTAGAAAGAAAATCTTCAACCTTCCATGCATCGTCACCTTGTCAGGGATGATAATCACTTTAAAAATAACTACACTATTCCCCGATTGATTTTACCTTGCCGAAAATGAAATGATTGACAGAAATATTTGATAGATATTTGCACGGAAAGGTCAAACGGAGTAAAATCTCTATTGGGAAGAGGAGGATTCGACGAATCAAATCCGAAAAGATAAACACAGACTGACGAGGGCACATTTCACTGGAAGCGATATCCGATACTCTTGCGAGATCCGCCAGCGAATAGACGTCTGGCAGTCAAGAATCGTAATCATTAAAGTTATCCTTCCGACAACTATTCCCTCCAACTATCTTCACCGAGTGAGGTTGGATCGTTTCCGATTTGGCATTGCTTGGGAGTCTCGCGATTCGAACGTGTCTGGCGTGTCTGTTTTACTAGCAGCAGCAGCAGCAGCAGGCATGCTTTCAGTTTCCTCGGGCATCCACAATGCCACGAATCGACGCCAGACATTTTGTCCTCTGTTCTGGATCAACTCCGGCTCGCTCATTGAAGTGCCACTGCTCTAATTAGCGGTGCACTGCAGCGGTGATTAGCGTAGCGGCGAATGCCCGAGTTAGAAGTACGCCACTAACAATAAAATCCAGACGATCTCCAGGATCCCAACTGCGATACTCCAGGCCTCTCCCTAAACCGTTCCGGGCCACTGAAACTAGTCTCACCCGGAATCAGAATGACTCTACCAAAGAAAAAGAGAGAGGGTAGTCCAATGAAAAAGGAGGAAAAATTGCGTTTCATTGGACGACGTCATATCGATGAAAATGATAATTGCCTATAATACGAGGCGAGTGGGAGCAGCGTCAGTTCCACGGGATTAAATCATTCAGGTAAATGTAAAATATTTCCCTGGATATTTCATAACGAGAGAGAGAGAAAGAGAGGCAGGCAAAAGAGAAGGTGGATGCCAGAGGCGAACGTGAAATGTAATTGTATAATAAAAACTCCTTTTCCCAGTCGATAGCAGATCACACGACGAGCAGTAACCCAATGCAAAGTGAACGCCAATTAATTACTAGTTATTCGATTTAACAGTTTGACCCAGAGAAACATTAGTCGACTTGTGTATCGAATGAATTTCCTGGCGTAAAATCCTCTGAATCTTTGTTTACAATAAAAAAAAGTTGCCAACTAGTTTAATCTTGAATTGTCGCCAAGCTGTCTGACTCGGACGACCTTTGAAAGTCACTTTGACTTTGCTGTCGAGCAAGTATGTTTGCAGGCAAGCTGACATTCGTTGGTGATTGGTGGCCGCGAATTAATTAGATTTCCACTGGTCTAATAAAGTAAAGGAGGGCTGTCATAGTCAGGTATCAATGATATCAGGGCTGGGCATATATGCATATTCAAAACTGTCCGGGTAATCGACTCGTCAGACGAATAATCGAATGCTGCTGCTCGGTTTAACACTGTTAATACTGCCATGAAGCGTCCCAGTAATGGCTGACGCACACGCACGCTTTCCACTGCGCCCTCCTATCATTCCCAGGCAACGCCTTTCACATTGCCAGCTATTTGATAGTGCGCCGTACATTTTCATAGAACCTGCTCTAATAAAGAGCGGGAAAAATTGTCATTGGAAAGAAACCGAATTAGAAATGATGCGATGTAATATTTCTTTGTGTTGTGCTGGTCTTTTTTCAGGTGATTCGGGTAATAGAATGTTATGAGGGTTTGAGTGACAGTAGAAGATTGGCAATGATCCTTTTTCCTTTTATGGAAACCGAATCTTTGCGATGATTCATTTTTTCCCTGATGATTCACGTCGTCCTTCAACCCTTCATCCATCATATTTATTCCATTATTATTCTTTCGCTCTCGTCGAAATTATTTATGACTATCAATAATTATTATTAACACTGTGCCAGCTGAATCGAAAAGGCAAACATGCAAATTGTATCAACGATTGTTATTATTATGAGTGGCCTCGGCACGATAAACGTCTGAATGACTAAACGATCGGGTATACTGCTCGTAACTATTTACTGATGGTCCATGACTCCCTCGCTTTCCCATGAAACACTAATTTCCGCTTGGAGTGGTCGACGAGGCCACCAATTTCCGGCATGGAATATTGACAGAGACAATATTACCGTATAAAACGAATCTCGAAAAATATAATCAAGAAAAATATCCTATAAATTCTGTTGAATAAGTTGTCTCGACAAAAGAGTTGTGTCTATTGTGTTGTGCGAGGGTGCAGTTCAAAGCTCCAAAAATCCATGCACAGTGGGAAAGGTTCGTGTGAGATAAGTTGCGTTCGATGAAGAGGAAATTCGATCTGATCCAGAAGAGAAAACCTTTGAATCGAAGGTGAAGCATTGTGCTGTCAACGTACACAGTTACAATGATTCGCTCCTCGAGTAGAGCATACACTTTCGAGCGGATTGAAGATAGAGCGGAGCTCTGGCAACGCCCGATAAAGTGTCGAGTGGAGTTCCTTCAAAAGTAGAATGCGAAGGTATCTCGTCGTTACAGCCAATTCAAAGCCACACCGTATCAACATACTACCCAACATTTCGCAGAGGATACTCGATAAATCGAGGGTGTCGAGATAAATCGAGACTTTTAATTTCCGGCCATTTCGAGTTTACTACAAAACTCAATGGAACTACACGAAGAAAACTACTGGGAAAAGGCTCGTATATCAATTGGTTCCCCTTTAATATCGACAGTCTGTTCTTATCCTAGTCGAAGCATTCCCAGAACTTCGAATTTTACTTTCATCGGACAGTACACCTTTCCCTTTATTACTTGCACTCGCAATCGCCAATTCTCTTATTGTAACTCCAACTTTCATTAAGCTAATGGGGAGCCGACACATTCAATGACCGCCACAACTTATTTAGCAAGTAGTACAGGATTAATTAAACTAGGAGTTTCCCAAGGAAACTAGGTGACAATGGCCTACGATTTACGAGGAGCACGTTCGAAATAGCACTGGGCACACTTGGCAAAGTGCTCCGGAAGGACCTGCTGTAATTACGCTATAATGCGCCGGGCAAACGCTTAAATATTGACAGCTGCTTGCAAAGATCGAATTGCAGCAGTTCTCGACAACGAGAGCAAAGCCGATAGACAGGAATAAAAAGAAAATATTATACTTCCCTTCCAGGAGGATTGCGCAAACTATTGTTGGATCAAGAATACGAGTCTTTAGCATGAACTTTAAAGGAGTCGCGGAAGCGCTAATATCTCAATCTTTAAACGAATTCCATTACCGATAAAAGGCCGTGTAAAAAGGTGCAAGTTGAAGCAGCTATAATTATTCCATTTGTATGAAAACGCCCGAGGGAATATTATAAGGGAATTCTCGAGAGCAGCCGTGTTTGTAAAGATGAAAGAGCACCGGCGAGGATTTAATAAAAGAAAAGTTGAAGTGGCGAAATTTCCGAGACACTCGCGCGGCAGAGGTTTTAATACGTCAATGGTGGGGGGATTTGTCGGGTTAGTAAAAGAGAAAAGTTACTTACGAGTGCTGTCATAACGAATTCCGTTGAGCTCCTCGAAACAGTGCAAAGTGGCGAGGCTGCCCGAAGGAGTGCGGGGCCAGCACATCACCGAGTCCCAATCGACGCCGCATCCCACCAGTTCCTCTTTCCTTCTTTCCGCTTCCAGCAACTCTTCCTCCTTCCATTGAAGACAGAGAAGCTCCGGCAGAGAGTTGTTCAAGTCGTTGATGTAGTTCAAGCCGTGTCGCACGTAATTGACGTCGTCGCTGATGTTCGTTGGGAACCAAGCCATTTCCAACACTTCTTTTTCACGGCGAAATGATGATGATAATGATGATCCTTCTTAGATTCCTTGGGTGGGAAGCTGTCTATTTACGACACTAATAGAAGTAGCACTCAAGGAGAAGATCACAGCATCCAAATCCCTTTGGTCCTTTCGTTGACACGTGGTCGTCGATCTTCCCGTGATCCCTTGGCCAGGAGCTCGGTCAGGAAGTCTTGGCAATCAAGAGTCTATCCTTTCGACGATGAATTCGACGATGCCTTGTTTCGTGATCGACTTTATTCCTGGCAATGGGTGAGTTGAAGAGGATGGAATGCTAGGATGAGAGATCCTTTCCTCTCGGAAGGATAATATCGATTCCGGGTATCAAGCTTTCGGCACGTAAACACGTGCTTAATCTTGACGAAGTGTGTGAAAGCCAGCTCTTAGAATCTCGAATCTCTCGCTCTCGCTCTCCCTCTCTCACTGGCAGGAGGATCTCCTAACAGGCTTGGTCCTTGAGAGGATCCACCTCTTCCTCGAGACAATTCGTGATGTTGGTCGAAGCTCCTGGCACTGCAGGGTACACAAGGATCATGGAAGATGCTTCTTAATCCTTGAATCTCTTCTTCTCTTGGCTTGATCCTTTGGGTCCGATGCTCCGAGGGTAATATTTGCCTGCTGCTCCTCTGGAATCTCTAATACGCGACTGGCCAACTTCTTAAGATTCCTCTCGGCAGCGAGCCTTATTCTGCCGAGCGAATGCCATCCTACTTGCGGTGAAAGCTTCTTCGACTCTCATTCTTTTCTCCTTTCTAGTTCAATTTCACTTCTTCTTTCAATTGATTCCTTCTAACAGCTTTTCTCTCGATCCTCTTTGATATTCCCTTGAATTATTGTGTCACTAAGAACGTCCTCGTCGTATCACGGATTCTAGTTTATTTCCTTGTGTCTTCGTGCCAAGTCACTCCGCTGAAAGCTTCCTCTTCCGACACCTGGCAAAACAATAATACAGGACTTCCAAAATCATCAACTTCTTAATTACACCGTGCAAACTGAGATTGGAGGAATTTCGTGATTATTATTAACTAATTAACCGCAGTCAGCAGGAATTATTTATGAAAAGACTCTGTCGGTGAAATTTGCTGGTATTGGAAGTATGCTAAAGTCAATGCTAAATTTAATCCTATCTGATCGAAGCTAACTGGAGAGCTTTGTAGATAAAGCCAATTATCAGGAAGTTCTCGTGTTATTCGTGGATTCGAGCTTCCTAACAATCGCAGTTGGTCCAGCCAATTATCTCGGAATTGTCATCTCAAAGTGGTGCTGGTTGCTGACTCTGCTGCTGCTGCTGCTGCTGCGAGTAGGAGCGTTTGGTCAAACAGAAGCTCCTGTCAAGCTGACGCGCCCGAGGTGATAGCAAGCTCATAGTCAAGTTAAACTTTCCAAGGTACAACTTGATGACTGTGCAACCGCGCGCGCGTACTCCCTTTCCAAGCAGAAACTTTCCAGCAAAGATTGGCAAACGATCCGAAAGATCGACGTAACAGGAAACGAGCGACAGTTGTGCACTTCTCCAAGTTACGATGTTTCCAAGCGTTCGGCGGAAGTGGCAGTTATACACACGTGTTGCGCAAGGATATCGAATATCTTTGAGATTGAATCTCAAACTATCCGAGACTCCCATCGAATCCAATGGTACGGACATGGAAAATACACTCGATAAAGTCTGACATTTCCAAGTTGAAAACCTGACAATCTCAGGAAAAAAGAGACTCTGACATTTTTGAGAAAGTTATTGAAATAGCAGGTCTGTCAGGGATGATAAAAGCAGAGCGAGGGAGATTCGAGGCCGAAAATCTCTTAACAAATTCCCGTGAGTCGAAGGGTAAACGCGGAGTTGGTAGTGGGCGGCCTTGAACCCTCGTTAATATCTTAATCGAATCTTTCTCCGCGATTTGCCCCGATAAAACCGTCCGCTTTCATGTCGTTAGCCAGGGGAGAATTTCGGCTATTTCCAAGAACTCGATAAACTCTCTTCACCAAACAACTCGAATCCGCTGGCTCCCTTTAATTGGGACTGTTGCCAGCCTTAATCACTCCTAACCCAGATAACAGCTTCTTTAATTCCCAAACACGAAACCTATCCCAACTAGTTCGCCGTGTACGTTTCACCGAGCAAATACAACAAAACAAACTAGAAATCAATCGGAACTTCTCCAAGTCCGCGTACATATGCGAGCACACGGAACTCCATAATGAGCAGGATTAGAAGAGAAGTAGAACCTCGAGCATGACTAATTAATAAACAGTCCCTACAATGACCGCACTCCACACGGTTCATCAAACTCCAACGAAAACAACGAGGCTTCTTATCGAACTACAAAAATCGCCACCAGCTTAACAAGTCTCACAACACGCATCCGTCGAATGGTCAGCGCACAGTCACCAGTTGTAACCTGAGATAAAACCGAGTTCATTTGAACTGTTTTCAACAAATCACAACATAGAACAGCCGAGTGCCAAATAAATAGAAAACGTAAACCAACTAACTGTATAATTAAAACTTGAAGCGAGAATGAATCGGAGTGTGAAATCCGGCGAAGAGGAGAGCGAGAAGTGGGAAGATCGAGGAATGACACGCGACTGACTGAGGCACGTGCTCTCCTCTCGTGTGAGTGGAGTGTGGTGGTTGGTGGTCGGGTGTGTGCGCGTCGGCGTCCGGGGCGTCTATGGTGTCGTCGCCGGTGGAAGAGGAGGGTTATGCGCGAGCCAACTGGAGCAAAACTCCGAGGAAGAGAGAGAGGAAAATGCAACGCGGATTCTCCGCTGCTCCTCCGCCGCTTTGCCTGCCGGCCGACACACACTGCGGACATAGAGAGCAGGAAGCAGAGCAGAGCAGAGCAGAGCAGAGGCCGATGCGATATGGATTTTCGCCGGTGCCAGGGGCATCCCGAGAGCTTTGCCCTGGGTTTGCCTGCACCCAGGAGAAGGGGGAGCATGCGCCAGACACTGGCAAGCCGCAGCTCCTGATTACCCTGCCTGCCTGCCTCCCATCCACTCTATCATTCTCCTGCCATTTCAACGAATCCCGTCTTACGCTCCACCATTTATTTCATTCACAAGACATTCCAAGGACTCTAACACTAACCGGTCATTTAACTGGTTTCATGAAGAGATTGGTCAAATTATTATATAACGAATTTACATAAAGTTGGATGAATTAAAAACAATTGTAGTGAATATATAATTTATCACTTAACTGGTTGCAAAATTGTCCAATTATTATAGGAAATAATGTACAACATATTTTTGATGTAATAATAAAATGATCAATCATTTAAGAAGTGTACATAAAATTGTATGTAAAAAAATTACAATAAATGTATTATTTTAAATCATTATCGAAGGGTAGCTTGGTTCTAACAAAAAATACGAACCTTCCAACAAAGTAAAGGTAACTCAGGGTTTTGCTACCCTTTTCGACCTTTGCTAAATTTTTCCATAATCGAATGTACATTTTACATTTCATTGTTATTCGACACTTACATTCTCCAGCAAGATTTCCCCGAAGAACAACTATTGTGTTTACCAACATCGAAAAGCAACTACTCAATTGAACCGCTGACTTTTGTTTTTACTATCATTGTTTACACGCGCGAGCAACCTGTTGGGTGTTGCTCGACACTCTGAGAACTCTTCAAGAGCCTACTTCGCGAGGATGAGTGCACTCTTTCGAATGACTCGCGTGCAGTGCACTCCTTGGGAATTCTCCCTTCGGACCGCGCGGATAGCAATACCCTCGGAATTGTATCCAGTCTATTTTCGACTGCGGATGCCTGAAGACTTAATCCCCCAAGAGAATCAAATCCCCTGACATCTCCCGGAATTCCTATCACTCTCACATAGCAGGATCAGCCAATTATTGTTACAGCTGAGGAGAATAATAAACAGCTGTGATATATGAAGTAATAGGCGAAAGTGTATTATCAGTGTTGGAAATCTTCGCTATTTTATCATAGATAAGCAATATTCGGGGTACTCAATTATTATCAGTGATTTGGAGTATCCATTGTTTGCCTATGAAAAAGGCTTCATATCAACGAGGTTTTTTCAAACTCTCGTCATAAAAGTACTTCCCATCAACGCTGTCTGACCATGCGCTGACCTAGACTACTTGGGCCTTCTGTTAGTGATTCTATAAAGAAAGTATCATCTGTTTATGTTACTTTAATTCAGCAAATTCGTTCAATACGTATTACTGGGACTAGTGGAACATCCCCTTTAATGATTGAATGTTCCATTGGTATTTATCGGTGCAGGTCAATGGGGATCAAGGCATCATATTAACGTGCGAGCTCGGTCCAAGTTACGGATTCTAATACGGTGTATGAAACTATCGGTGATCGGTAATGGGATATGTGAATAGAGGGATTGTGTGGCTGACCTTGATCAGGTGGAGGTTTCTTTGAATGAAAGCATTGGTGAAAGGAATGATGAAAAAGGAGGATCATTAAGGTCGATATAGGTGGAATGGCGTGGGGACAGGTGGAGGAATTGAGGGCAAACGGCGGCAAAAGTCGACGAGGTTCGATTAGGAAGGCGGGGAACATTTCTCTCCGCCAACCATTAAGCTCCTTTTCTTATTCTCTTGCTCCCGAAAACTTGGCCCTCCTTCCTTGGCAACTTTGGCATCGTGCGTTTTCGTATACGTGCACTTAATAACTGCGAAGGAAGTCGATCATTCGACCTAAATCAGGACTGTTTCGTGGCTCGCTATTGCTGCCAACCCGAAATAAGTTCGTCTTTCTCTCTTTCTCTCTCTCTGTGTTATATTAAAGAGCAGGGAGTTCTGGCGGAGACGTGCCGGCGCGTTATAATTGAAGCGGAGCTCATATCGGACTCCGAACTCATCGTCGTACCAACCCATTAACCGTAATCCTCGACACATTACATCATCGGACTCGATAACCCTCCGCTTCTTTGATTGACCGAGTCTCACGAGATAGATCGGACCCCCACCAAACTTCTCAAAGGGAACTAGCTGATAACTGTAAAACTCGATGGTATTGGAGTTTCCTCATTCGAACTTGAGATCCCATTAGACGAGGAAGAACACGAGTCCCTGCTGCGATAAAATCTCTATGAAAATCGTGGCACACTCGTATTTCGCATCGTAAAATCTATTTTCTACTATCCACTCTTCGTTAGTTCCATGCAAAATAATTAACATAATCCAAAATGTCAGAATTTAATAGAAAATGTTATTGAACAATAATTGAAGTGGACTAAGCGTTTATGAATCGAGTATTTCCGATATATTTACTATCAAATATTCCTCGCTGGTATTAGAAGTGTCTATAGAAAGAGGTCGCGTGCCAAATAACAGGATAAAGTTGGTGGTAGATTTTGCAGTGTGAGAGGAAGCATGCGTGGCAACAAGGATGCCTGAGGGGATCGACTCGAGTCGAGGTTTACGATGCCATAAAAATATCTAACGAAAATATAACGCTCTTGACCTCTCAAGCCGATCTGCAGGAAATATCGAGCACTCGAACCAGCCACGTGGCCACTTCAAATCCAAGATTTACAACGAAACGATCAGTTGGCACTAGTAAATTAAAGACTGGCTTAATAAAAAGGGATGGTAAAAAGAATTCGGGAACGATAGGAAATTTGGTGGAGTTCGGCAACGATTGGGGTCGAGCCTCTTTGATAAGAGATGTCCAGAGGGACAAGCTATATTGCTTTCAGCCCTTTTCCTCCACCTCAAATAACGACATCCGTAAAGTTCGATCTCCCTTCGAGCCCTACTTGCTCCTTTTACGACTCTCAATGTTCTCCCTGCCTTTTCTGACCTCGAATTTCATTTTCAAACATCCCAATAACACCATCTTTTCACATTCAATAATAAAATCCCACTCTTAACAAGGTCTAATAAAATACTGCTTTTTTTTACTAAACTAGTGTGTTCTATTGAAGGTTGTGTCATATTTGCAGTATATAAATCTATGAATGGAGAAGATTCGAGCTGTCGAGGATCCGCTTTAATTAATATCGGTTGGAGTCATGAATTGCCGATTATTGAGCAAATCGCCAGTGGTAATGGTCAGTCCAATAGCAGACCGTGGAAATTGTGGCCTGCGGCGCACACTGAAAGACAGAACGATACCGATAATAAAGTATTGACCCTGCGGATTAAATTTAGACGTCGACTGCGATGCTTCAAGCCAGAAAAAGAATTACCACTGTCTAAAGAACGCGTATCGAAATACTTTGGAGCCTCGATCAATCCAGAATTCCTTCTATTAAACTAGATCGAACAAACTTTCCAAGGCACACATGCACAGGATTGGAATGAAATTTATTCAGTGTGTATTACGCATATTTTTCCCGGGGAAAATCGACGAGATATATTTTTCCTTCGGTAAAGAAGACGGATGAGGATTGCGTCTGATGTATCATTGATCATACTACTTACAGGATTGAAAAGATTTTAATTCTTTACTGTAAATGAATCTGTTTAATTATCGCTTTAACATTTTGTTATGCTTGGATAGAAATCAGAGTGAATTGTTGTGAAAGATCCAATAGTTCGTTTCTAGAAGTAGAAATGCGTGTCGAAGTAAAGCGAACACATCAAAATTAAGGTGGCCTCTGCACTGGCTTTTTGCCTGGCGTGCAACTGCTCTCTTCTCGCAGCACTATTTGTCGTTCTCGGATTTAGCGGCGCTTCCGATAAAAGTGGCGCGCTTTAAAACGGCTGGCGTGTGCAGCGAAGGGAGAAGGAGAAAGTTGGAAAAGCTGGGAATAAAACGAGGAACGTTCCTAGATACGATTACGTGCGAAGCTGGAATCAGAAGAGTCGAGGATCGTCAGTCGTTTTCAACGTACTATCTCGAAAATTTCACCCCTTCAAAAATCTCTCTTCTCCCTTCTTCTTTCCGACTTGTATCAATCTATCGTTGGATCGATCGATCGAACCAAGTTGGATTAAAGCTAGCAATACTGGTAACCCTCTCAGTGGGAGCTTTCAAGAGAGAGCTTCGCCAGTATTTCGTGGACAGATTGCAATCGAGCAACGATTTTCAAAAGTACTCTCCGAGGAGTGATAGACGTATGCTCGCTCATGGGAGAAAGGATAAAAGGGCGGCGGTTCTCGAGTAAAAATAGAGTCGCAGAGAGAAAGAAAGAGAGAGCGAGAGAGATCTTCGTGGGAAGAATTCGAGTCGTTTCGAGCTTTCTCACTTCTGCAAGCGAGGAGAGAAGGATTTCGAAGGGAGGGAGCGCGCGCGACTTCTCAGCGGTTCACGTCTCCAAAGCTTAACCGGATAATTTGTCAGCTGACTCTCCCAAAGCCTAGCAGAGATAAAACTTGGACGACTGTGTATATAACTTCGAATTCGATTTGAATGGAGGCAAAGCTAAGAACGCAATCACTTTCCATCTGACAAATACCAACCCTCTACGAAGGGTTGTCTCAAGGCAGATTTCGAGAAATGATTGAATTCGAATTTCTCTCGAGTCTAGTTTTCATAGTTGATTAGGAGAGAGTGTTGGATCCTCTTCTGTCTCTGGGAAGACTGGCAAGAAGGAGGTCGAAAGGGGAAGGTGAAATTTGAGTCGATTAGTTGCAGCAGTGTGCTGCACTGGCACGCGCGCCAACTTGATTTACTCGACGTCGCCGTCACGTTGTGTTCTATTTAAAGGGACAATTGTATTAACTCTGTGTGTGTGTATGCGTGTCGGGACCACGTGGCACTATTGAATCTTGAGGACCACACACCAGGAGCTTATTTGCCCGCTGATTCGCCGCTGAATCGCCACCCCACGAACCTAAAGAAACTCGAGCACGCCACGTAACAAGTGTAACACGCGACCACTGATTTCGACGGCGCTCAAGTGCGAGCAAGACAGCACTCTTGAACGCTCTCATAAATCATTTCATAATACCAGCGAGTGTGGAAAGGGTGATTTGTTATTGCGCTCAACTAGATTTGACACCGCACCGATAAAAAGGCACGCGCGATATCAGCCAGTCTCAGAAACAGTCATAAAGTTCAATTTGCGCCGCGCGCGCGCGCGCGGCAATATTCAACCTCCCACTCTCACATGAATATAAATACTTTTCTGTTATGTCGTTTTGTAACATCTGTCCTGCGATTTTAATTCAATTAATTCTGCTTTCACATATTATCAAACTTCCACTCGAATATTACAAAATTCATGTTTGAGAATATTTAATAAAATATTAAAAATAGTAGTTATCTAATTTTTCTTTTATGTATGCTCACTAAATTCCTAGTTGATTTTCTATTATCGAATCTTAAGGGAGGGAATTCGTTGCACCGAGTAATTCTTGCCGGAGGAATAATGCGTCGATAGTTCGCGTTCCCTCAACAAAGTTGCATTATTGGTTGGGCGTCCTTTGCTCCAGTTAAAAGGAGGGAAGTGGAAGCTCGTTCGATATTTATCAAGGGAGTGTTCGCCCGTTAATAAGAGGGGGGGAAGAAGAGAGGGCTTCGTTACAGCTATTAGAATTTAATGAGATAACTAGTGACGATCCGAGTTTAAGGGTAGCAAGCCTCAAAGATTGCCGGATTTGCATTGGTTAAACAGTGTGGCTGGAAGTTCCTTTGTTACACAGATGAGGCGGATGAATATTTCATGTTGCCGATGTAGGTTGAAAGTGCGCAACCATGGATTATATAAAGGATGGGAGAAGTTATCGGCGGTTGAGAGGTAGTTCGATTAAAGCGTTGAAAGAAGTCCTCAAGGAATGACAGGTGATTGCACTCGAGACACTGGCCCATTCACCGGCTAACTATATCCGATGGCCGTTTTACCGAGGCAAGTGACAGTTTCATTTTCTCCGAAGGAGGAGTGAATGTGCCGCTGGCGTTTACGTCCCCCCGGTAAATGCACCTTTTACAACGGCTCTTAGCTCGACATCCGCCGTCAGCTCGCACTTTTCCCTCGGCCCAAACTATTACCATCTCAAAACACACTGGCATCTAAGCAATGTCAATAATCGAGTCATCTCAAACCCTACAAAGCCATAGAATTCATTCATCATTCGTTTTATTCGGTACAAGCCTGATTTCAAATCGCGAATCTATAAAAAGGGGTGGTTTTACAATGGATTCTAATAAGACGAAGGAGAATTACAATGATTCGAGATTCCTCTCACGTTCCCCTGAAAGCTTTTAATTTATTCGGAACGGAAGCAGTCTACCATTAAAGGCGGAACAGCGATGGGAAATATTCCGAGGGAAGACGCGCCGTCGAAGATTCACAAAGTAATGTCGGCAAGTGAGTGGTCGACTCTGATATTGCTCGGGAAAATGCCCTCTCGAGCTCCCTCCAACCGGAAGGCACCTTTTACTATCGATGTCATCGACGAACAAGGGAATGAAGTTCAACGCATATGAAATTCCGATCTCTCACACGTACAGGTCGCCGCCGCACACACAACCACGCGCCGTTCTCTTCGGTGCATCGATGCGATATTTAATTTAAGGTGTGCACTCCATTCTCAAGGTTCGCCAACCTCTTCCGGTGCAACAGGTGTTTCGTGGGCGCTCGATTTTTCGGCACTGCCATGCGAGGAAAGGTCCAAACTACTCGAGATTCAAACTGACAACTGAAAGCAATCCAGTGGACAATTCTGGCCAAGTGAGAACGACGATTTCCGTGTCATCAGAAGGAATGGTCGTTTTCATGTAATCGTGGATGATGAAAGAGTGATTTGACTGGGATGATAAAGAGCCAAGTCAATTCTCTCATCGAGTCGCCGTGTTTCCTGGCTGGAACTCGGTTCCGTTGAGAGAGAGAGAGAGAGCTCTAATCCCCCCCAGCGAAGAGGAGACTGCTTTTCGCAAGAGACGACTTTCAGTTCGAGCGCTAACGAAGTTTCGGACACTTCACCGGACGTTAATGAAGCGGCGAGTGGCGGACACATACCTCCACCCCCACCCCGTAAATGGAACCCTTCTGATTGCCAACTCAATTACAAAGACGATCCTGTTAGTCTTAATGGCCGGTTTGAATGCTCTCTCCTAATATCCCAACAACATCACACAGACAAAATGCTTCCACTTGCAATACTTAACGAAAAGTATGATCGAAAAATAATGAAGTTTAAATTCGAACGAATAAAAGGCCATTCTGTAATTAAAGGAGGGTTTCATTAAATCGGCGAGGTTTTACGATGGAAAGAAAAGTTGTCGTTTCAAAAGAGGCGATAAAAGAAGCATGTGCAAAGTGAGTGGTTGAGCAACGTTTAACCCATAAAGATGGGCAAACAGTGCGAAATTACGAAGCCGCGTCAACACGCGACGCCAGAGAAGGCTAAAGAATGCCCAATCTTATTCTTAGCGATCGCTCTTTCTCTTTTCTCCGCCAAGTAATCCTGTTTAACTGCCTTCCATTCATACAGCTTCGCGTCGCTCGGCCCTTTTTTACGAGCCGGCCATTAAACAGCTCCACCTTCGAAAATCCCCGTGAGGGGAACAAACGCCAGTTGGTATTCCACTAGCTTGGGAACACGTGGCAAGGGAAATCAAGGTTGCAAGGGAGAATTTACGCGCGAAAGGATAAACCGTCCGCGAAAAGGTCAGATAGTCAAGTGAGGAATGGTCTGGCTAGCCACGCAACTCAACTCTCCCTTGAGAACACTTGCCAAAATGACCTTTCCAAGCTTTACCAAAGCTTGACGAGGATAGAACACAACAAGATGCTTTTGAATTGCATGTATACATCGTAATTAGAATAAATTGCAGGGTAAACTCCAACTTTCCTCTAATTAATAATTAAATCATTGATGAAATAATTCCTAAGTTGAAAGTTCGTTGGTATTAATGCATAGTATTTTGTAATAGAGATATTAAATTATGTTTTTAGTTCGAACTAGATAAAAGATCGCTTCTTCCCACGTGTAATAATGCGGCCGGTGTATGCCAAAGTAGAGGATAACTCGGGACACCCTTCACTCGCGTCATAAATCCAATTTAACACACACTCCTATCTCAACAAAGCTTTGTCCTACGCTGGCGAAAAGCTTCTAAAAATGCTTCTCTGTCAAAAGGCTTGTCAGTCGAGCACTGACAAAAGTCAAGTTCTAAGTGGGTTCTTAAGTTCCTCGCGATATGAAGTATTGCCTCTCTCTTTGGCAGCAGTCGATGGAGGAAATTTCTCGAGCTTAACGGAGAGCTTGTTCTATGCAAATGCAAACTTTCCAATGGACTACTAAGTGCGAGTACCCAGTTAAACGCTCGCTAAATGCCAGACGCATCTAATTAATGCGGCTCGTTCATTAAACGCAGAATAAACTTTCCATCCGGCTCGCACTCTAGTACTTCCCTTAATTGAAAGAACAAACGTATTTCCTGTCCAAGCGATAACCTACCTACAAAGAAATCAGTGTGTTGAATCCTCGCGAAATATTCACCGAGTGATTATCAATCTTATTACAATCTTTCGGGGAGAAATCCGCTTTACTGTGCTTTCACGCTGGCCGGGGCGGGAAAAAAATGTACTGGCGTAAATCAAGCGGGCTATTTTAAGCAGGAAAAATGAGTGGCTGTAAGGTAGTATAGGCGCGTCTCGGCAAATTGAACATACCATTAAATCTTCGTTGAACATAATCTCCTGACTCTCAAGTGGAGGAGTTCACGAGCTTCCCAAGCACTCCGGCGAGCTTTTCTGCAAGCGTCCCACTCACATTATTATCTTTCCCCACTGAATTTCACTTCTAATTCGAGTTAAGTCGCGCTCAACAATTAAACACAATAATGCAAAGGCGAGGAAGGTAAGTTTACGCGTGAAAAACTCGCGGCAAATGGCACGGCGGAGTTGAGAAGAGCGAGATTACGTTACGAAGAATGTTATCTGGGTCTCCTTGGGGCGAAGCGGAATATTAGCCGAGACGCAGCCTCGCTGGTGCTCCGATCAAGAGAGACTGGAGTACTATTTACGCGCATTTTGCATCCCGTCAGCCGGAGGTACACTCGTGAGATGTGATTTATCTTCATCAAATATTAACACTATCAACAAGATCGCGGCCTCCCGCGCGTACGCGATGTATTACGCTTCGCACCGCGGCGGCGGCGACGGCGGCGACGGCGGCGGCGAAGCACAGTCTCTCTCGCTAGCGGACCAATTGTCTCGGCTGTTAAGTCGAACTTTCAACTTCCTCCCGACAGTCGCTCTTCCTCCTTTCATCTGGGGAAAAGTCGTGCCAACTATTTCATTGCTGATTTCTTGCGATATATATTCGCGACGACGCGCAACTTCAGTAATATAACGTGAGTCACTTTACAGCTTCTGTGCGCGGCGAGTACAAGTTTTCCTCTCCGATATTGAAGGTTCCCTCGGGCGAAAAGGGCTTACACGCAATGAAAGAAAGCTCCAATATACCTTCATATCCGACCTATCATTTCTTTTTCCGTAATCCTCGCCTATCAACTCGTTTCAAACGATAGCATCGATTTCCTGGCATCGTCGATGCTCCATGTCCATTAAGCGAGTCGTTAACGCTCCGATACTCACTCTCCCTCCTCTATTCCGGACCTTCCGATACTAACTGCTAAGTGGATTATGGACGAAAGTGCGAATGGTTAGATCTGCTTATATTGTAGAAAACGTATAATTCATTTTATTCATCTAATACAAAGGGAATTGTACAGTTCTTGCAATCATTGTTAAGAGTATCATTAAACGAAGCGTAGCTTTCACGATCGAGACTGTAATCCTAATTCAATTCGAAGGAATCAACCGGTTCTCCCGGTTGAGCTTTCTTCGGCTGTGGCATTAACGTCGCTCAACGAAGAAAAGTACTTTAGCCACATATTCGAAATCAACGTACCACGTAACAACATACACTGTCATGTATCACGCGAACCAGTCTGTTAACGAGGGCGGAAAAAGAAGGGGGGTAAGGATAAAACGAAAACGTTTAATAATTAAATACCAGGCTATGGCATACTGATTAGTTCACTCTTCACCTGCTGTGAGGGCCCGAAAAAACATCGGACACACCGTAAGAATACTTATTTCGAATGACTATTTACATATTCACGAAATCATCACGTTCTTATTACGGAAGAGCGATAACAGAACATTCGCATTCTCACTTTGGGGTTCTGGTGCCAGTTGGCTGTCCAGTCTTCCGCGAAAGACTAATACTATGTACACTATTAACAGTGCTATTGTATAATTCACTTGATTCGGAGCTCTTCGTCGCCTCTTCTAATCCCCTAGATTGACAATTGGACTCCGAGAAAATCGGCCTTCGAATCCTAAAGCAATGTTAAAGTCAGCAGACAGACCTAATTCCCAACGTCAGTCCTAATCACTACTAATGTCCAATTGGACATTTCGTTGCGGCGAATTGCTTTGACTACTCCCTTCTATAGAAGTGGGTCAGTCAGTATTCTTTTCCCTGGAAAATCTCCTTTTACGTATATGGCGCGAGGAAGGCATTTTTTTCCCCAAGTAAGAAGCAAAGGCATTGCGAGAAGCGATTGCACTCGAGCTTTCTGTTGAAGGGCATTAATTCGAGACGGTACATAAGTCCCGCAACACCGTATTCAGGGCTTCTGTGTGTCTTCCTGAGATTCGCTTTCAGCGTCGTCGTTACAGATATAGGCGGAATCTGAAATACTTCCACCTAGAACAAAATGTTCCACGTCAGCGCCTGCCTCGCTCGATGCGCACTGGCGATACTTCGTTCCACCAAAACCTAAACAGAAGTGTCTGCTGAACGCAATCCTTTTGTTTCTCAAGAGGACAAATAACCGAGACAACGAGATCGCGCTTGAATAGTTTTGGTTTAGTAGAAGCAGAGACAACTAGAGGACAAAGTAAAGCCATTGATTTTATGTACAGAGTATGAAATGGATTATCGAAAGGACAAAAGTACCGGTACTTTCTTCTTCATAGAAAGAAAGCTCTACTGACAATCTTCTCGAATTTCTCTTACGTTTCTCTATTGAAAAATCACTCTATTACTGTCATTGACAACTTTCAAAGAATGACTTACACATAGCAGCGAACAATTAATCACACACACTGAGCAAAGATAATAAGGATTACGTTAGACAACGGACTTCGTTTTCTATAGCAGTGTCACTTTTATTCTGGATCGCAAGTATTCTGCATTTCTCTCAGTATGAGCATCGAAGAAGAACTAGTTATTAGTTAAGACTAGTAGAGTTGAAACTAGCTAAGAACTACAATTCCCTCAAAGCCATTCCGTGCACGAAAGAAGCATACAAAAAGAAGGAAGCAGGCATACACTCGATTCGTGCAACATCCGCAAATGTAGCACACGCATCTAAAGAAGACAAGATCAGTTTCCACACCACCTGGCAATAAATAAAATTAGCTGTTGCGTGAAGCTTAGCATTGTTGTTAGAAATAATCCACAGGCAAGCTTCATCAGTTTCCCGTTAGAAACGAAAAGCAACAGACTGAAACTCACACACTCCTAAAGAACACCCATTTCACGAATCATCGGTTTTGCTGTCAGAATATCTTCCAGCAAGGCCGGTTCATGCAACTTTCCGACCAAGCTGTGAAACGCAAAACCAGGGAAACAAGTTGGGAGATGAAACCGGCGAGAAAAAGGACAAAGCGCGACATACCCACGAAAGAAGTAGTTAATCGCATCGAATGAAGAATGCGAATGAGTTCGGATTCATGTAAATCACAGGTAAATGAAGACGTCGACGTCCCCGATAATCAGTTTAATTGTAAATCTGTGATAAGCACACGCATGGAAACTTGTGCCCCGACAGTTCATTGGTCAGCGTTGCAAACAATTAAACTGATTATCGCGAATTACCGCGAGTGACAAAAAAAAAAGGATGAACTCATGGAAATAAATTATGTACCAGGTATACAGCGTACTATCGGGGGAGACCCAGTGATGATCTATAAATGTGTTGATTCAGCTTGCCCATTATTCTTAGAATCTAGATACTTTTCTGCAAGAAAGATGTTTGCATGTTACACAAAAATAAATTCATGCACGTTCCACATTAGGCCGTGAAATATGCATCTGATAATTATATATAAAAAAAAACGTGGTAATCGTAATAGTGCTTAGGCGGTGTTAGATGGGAAGAGTTTACCATTTCACCCACATAAAATTGTAATCTCCGCCTTCTAGGAAATATATCTCTATTACAGCCTTTCGATAACAGAGAACTGTAATCTGTCGAAATCTATCAAATCTATACATGTGCCATTGGCACACACCAATTTATTCTATAATCTAATCTGATCGTGATATGTCTGTATTTCCTAGAAAGATAGCTTGGAAATCGGTGTTTCGCCCAGTTTATTAGTTGGTGCGGTGATTGTTATAAATGGTAAACTCTGTGCAATCGTCAAAAAAAAATAATCAAACAGTGTTGACTATGACATGTTCACTAGCACAAGAACCAGCTGGTAACGTTACTAACACGTTAGTGCTCTTTGCTACACTACTATATGCGGTGAAAACATAATGCATAATGCATATTAATTTGAGAATTTATTACTGTTTACTACTACTACTTCAAGGTGTTAATTACATATATAAATACAATCCCAACTATGTGAACCATTTTCTTTACTGTCCTTTAATCATGCATTCCTAGTTATATCAAAGCACGACTCTTTCCAGTTTGATTCATCAATAAATCTAGTGCTTTTTATTACTGTTGCATTATGCAAGAAACATATATCCCATGAATAAGGAAAGTATATTATACCATGAGTATATGAGTGTTCATATACCAAACAGCAAGCTCGGTTAGTAATCGGGCACTTCAAAAACATGCAGTTGAAGTGGCAACGCAAACATTTTATCTCGTTCACCGCATTAAAATCGGGTACTTACCTGCGATAGTGCGGTCAACCAGGGCTTTATCCTTCTGTATGTGTAAAGCTGTGAATAAGAATAAGAGGCTGCCTAAGACTTCCACGAACATTGTTACGAACAATGCATACTGCAAGCTTCGAAACTCAACGATATTCGTTTCAGTCTGACTTGGTGGCAAGGCTTGCCCTCCTACCGACAGATCGGGTAGAAGTATCGATTTCAATCCCTCGGATATCTGAAATAATATTTAAAAAATCAGAAATCAATCCACTGTTAAAGCAATAGAATTTACAGTCGATCTCCAGAATGTTATACTTACGACTCCAATGAGGTAAGGACTTCCTGCATCCCCGAAAGCATGGGCAATAAGAATTTGGAAGGCTTCAGCAGTTGATCTTCTCGTCGGAATCACCACGTACTGTAATGCATAAATGAACAAACGTGTTAAGAGAAAATTTCAGTTTCGGATACCTATGAATGTAGATAAGTACTTGTAAAAATACTTACTAGTAACATATCGGCGACAATAGCCCAGTTCAAATTTAATGTCAATTGGCCAAAAAATATTAATGTATAACACAGACTTGAGTTTGTATTAACAGTGATTGTTGCAAAGAATAAGAATGGTGCGCTCATTAATAGTCCAGCAGCACATATCAGAGGATCAGCCTGGTGCCACCTTACTCTTAATTTTTGTGCCAGAGCTGACCCCAATGGCACTCCAATTAGTCCTGAAGCCATTCCTGTTAATCCAAACTTGTATGCGACACTGTAACATATAAAAATAATACTCAATATTTGCAGCAAACCATAATTTTGAAATCCTATTGTTAGTATACATGGAAAACTTACTCATCAGAATCAACTTGCCCACCATTAGGATTTAATGAAAAACCCAACTGCAAGAATGTTGGAGCCCACCATGCTAAAGCTCCAGTAACAAATGCAACGCAGGTAAATCCAATTGTTGAAAGCATGAAGCTTGCACTAAAAATGGAGTAGGTTTAGAAATATTTCAATCATATTTTAAAAAGTCTTTTCAGTCTGCAATATTCAAAAGATATACTTTTTAGACAATGCTTTAATATCTTCGCTCCAATTGGTGCTGCTTAAATGCGATCCACCTTCTCTTTCTCCTCTAATAGGATCTCTCACTATGGTAAGCAAGAAGATAATGGCTAGTATGCCTAATACAGGTGTTATACGGAGACCCCACTGCCATGCACCTGTGGCTTTTGCTGTCTCTCCTCCAATTATATATCCTAAGCCACTAAAAGTAAACAAACATACATAAACACTTAGGCTATTAAAGGGGCTGGGTTGATCTTGTTATTTGTTTACCTTCCAACTGGGATTGCAAAGTAAAACAATGCAAGCATTGCTGATCTAACATCTTTAACAAAGAGATCACTAATTATTGTTGGAGCAATTGTAGAATAACTTGCTTCTCCTATACCAACAAGGGCTCTGAACACAAGAAACCATTCGTAAGTCTGAAAGAATATTGTCCATAAGTATTGATACAGATATTGCAGTGTCAACAACATTTATCTCTTCACTATTATCTCCTACAGATAAAAATACACAGCAGCTTTACCTTCATATACGACCCAACAAATGTAGTTAGGCACCATAAGAAAACACCCGAGCTCATGATAATTTTCCTATTATATCTATCACCCAAATAGCCAAACAGTGGAGCAAATATCATATAACTAAGAATAAAGGCTGTCTGCAAAAGGCCAGACTTGTCATTGCCAATCTCGAAGTCCTCTTTAATGTCTGTCAATACCCCTGCAACAGTAAGAAAAATAGATGAAGTTCTTGGGCTGGAAATCAGAAAGAAACAAGATTGAACAATAAGCTTACCAGCAACTGTAAAACGATCCATATAATTAATAAGATTGACAAAGCAGAGCACGACCACCGTGGCCCACTCATTCCTGCTTATCAACCTGAGCTCCGAAAGCATCGTGCTTTTTGTTCGCCTCTGGCGAGGATTATTGCTATGTCCATTCACCCTTACATCCTGCGAAGTACCTGCAGTGATTGCTCTATCAACCATGACTTGAGAAATGAGCAGTTGCACCGTTTAAATCAACGAGTTATGTGGGACTTCGAAATTCATCGGTCGATCCTGACTCCTGACATCACCGTGTCTGCCCTTGCATGTCCGAGACCTTAGCCTTAATGTCATATACTAACATTCCCGTTCAACTAACTTGCACTTGACATAGTAAACTGTCGTGTTAAGTGGGAAGCGAAGATGGATGAGTAAATTGGGTCTGATAACTGAGGAGAACTTGTACAAAGATAGAAGCGCCTGCCGCACACATTAGACCACATTACACGTACTGCATGTGCCAACGACCATACGATGCTTTTCATTAATCGTATGATGGAAGGCTGGCCAATGCATGCAGCCAATTTCGCCCCTCCACCAGCATCGAACACACTTGCAATACGGAAGCAGCCGTAGTGCTGCACCTTATTCGATTATGTGTGTAGTAGTGGAATCTTTTAAATTATCGCCGTATCTTTTTACCCCGCCCCTAATTTAGCTATCGAAAGAACAAGCTGCACCCACCGAACAAGAAATTATACTCAGCTTTTTACGCTGTTACAAACTATCAACAGCATCTAAGATTCAAACAACCGGTGGTACTTGCATCTATATATCAACAGACGCACACACATGCATATCGCGATGCACTTGATATTCGAATGTTGTCTGTCTGGAGATAGAAACTTCAGCGCATAGGGCGTTAGAATGAATCACGACAACTGTCGAACCTGCCGATCCCTCTGCCGCATAAGCAAAGTGTCCGCGAAAGCTTGTTTACAAAATAATACTTGCCAGTTGGTTATTATTTTCTGACAGTGGCGAATGTTTTCCAAGAATCGATGAATTGTATGGCCACGATAGTGCCACTGTTTTCTACTGTGTGTGTGTTGGGAGCATGACTCTTAAAACTTAACAATTTGAATCCTATATATGTGTCGTAGCAGTCGAACTCCCACGGTAATATATGCGTCTTGCAGAAAGGCTTTTAGCGTTAAGAGAACTGATAATATAAGTCGGTAATTCTATTTTGTCGATCATCCTGAATATGTTGTCATGGAAATACACAATACTCCAAAGGTTATACACCTGTTCTGTTCATTAAAATATTTATATAAATTATTATTCATTTCTTCTAGGATTTTCATTGCAAAGACTTTTATTGATAAGAAAAGTTGTACATAGTATAAGTAACATACAATGGCATTTCCACTGGAAAAAGTGGAGCTCCAAACCGATGTATACATGGTGTGCCTTCAACATGCATTGTCCACAGAAAACTTTGAAGTTATGGGTCTGCTGATTGGAAATGTATGTTTAAAATACCTGATAAGACTTAGTTTAATTATGTTCTTCCTTCTCTGAGTATTATAAGTAAAGGAACACTCAACTTTATGTTTCAGTTTGTGTGCGGCGTTGCAAAAATATCAGCTGTTATCATCTTAAGAAGGTCAGACAAGAAAAAAGATAGAGTTGAAATTTCCTCTGAGCAACTGCTTAAAGCTGCAGCAGAAGCTGAAAGATTAACACTAGAATTAAAGAGACCCATGAGGGTTTTGGGCTGGTATCATTCACATCCTCATATCACTGTATGCCCATCTCATGTTGGTAAATAGATTGAGTCTTCCCTATTGTTGTTCTACACCTGCATTTCTAATTTGGCTCATTCTGATATATTTCTGCAGATGTTGGAACACAAGCCACTTATCAAACTATGGACCGTGGCTTTGTAGGCTTAATATTCTCAGTATTTTCTGAAGGGAAGGAGTCCAAGGTGATAACTTTAAGCTACAATTACATGAAACTGAACTTTAAAGTCCAACTATAGGAAATTATTATAGGAACAAGAAATCTTCTTGACATGTTTTCAATCACATAATGGTGAAGCAACAGAAATTCCATTAGAAATTGTATACACACCTGAAATATCTGACAGATGTCTGAGAGTAAGTACTCTTGTATAAATTTCGAGAATTAGAATAGATGGAACATGTTCTGTTAAATTTTCAGACAATGACAGATTTACCAAAAATATTGGTGCAAGAGGAGGAGGATATGGCAGAAGCGTGTAGAGACCATCCGGATACTCTAGCAAGTATTCATAATGATGCTGGTAAGATTTGTGTAGAAATATATCTTCTAATCGAGGATCGAGAGACACATTATACTCGGAAAGGGAAATTGAAAAGAATTATTATTTACAGTGAGAACACGAGCATTAGTTCACATAACGGACATCATTACGAAACCGTTAGTACAGACATTTGAAAAAAGGATAGCTCTAAATAAATTACGCGCAGCGCACCTTCGCAGACAATTACAAGAATTACAGAAAGTTTATAGTGGATGAAATACCCCCTCCATTACATCAGGGAACAAAATGTTATTTTTTCTGTGTTACATTTACAACGCATTAAATACAGTATTTCGTCACTGGACATCAAACCTCCAAAATTCTTTTTGTATTATTCATCATCCAAAGCGAAGTTATAATATGAGTGGGAATTTTACAATTTTGTCAAAATAATAAATAGAATTATGCCTGGAAACAATTAAAAACTCTACTTGGGAGTCATTCAGCATTAATTTGAATCTGAATATAAATTACTGAAATGGTTAAATCTATAACTACCTACGCTCTTCCATATTATTAAACTTATTTACTGAAGTATCACAGATACGACTAGAAAAAAAGCACAATGAAAGCTACACATAATACATTTTTATGACAAGTTTATCTCGTGGAAGATATGCACTGAAATCATTGTGAGCCTCTTATCATTAGCGATTATAGAATATCTACATTTCCATATTGAATTATTCATTTGACAATTGGTTTGACAATTATTCATTTGACAATTGGTTCGAACAATCGATATACCTTACGAAAAAATGAATGACTTCAGAAACATTCATTTCAAGTCTTGCCAAACAATACATATGAGAAACTAAGGCCTTAGCTAGAAGATTGATCGCAGTGTTCGTACGCTGCAGGAATGTCACAAGTGATCATCACAACTAATTAAACGCAAGTGTAATTATTCCAGCGCTATATCGGAAAACCGAAGCAACTGAGTTAATCAAAAATTAAGTACTCGCAACCATATCACCACGTTTAATTACATCAATCCATAAGCTAATAATTTGACGACACTCATTAAACATATTGTATCATACCAAATTCTAATTATTATCCAAACACAAGTTTAGAATCCATTCCATATATATCGTAACCGAATAATAATACAGGCAGACGAACCTTTCAGTGATTTTTATTTTACATCTCACGAACAAAGATCTGGCAATAATTGCGCAGTTCTATATTTACACTACGAGAACAACAGTGTATTTAAATAGACTTAAATGTATTCAAAACACGGATTCTGCAGAACGAGAAAGATGTATAGGATGAGAAGGACTACGCGCTAACCTTTTGCGAGGCAGCTTTTCCAGGGTAGTTAACAACTTTGCAAAGTCGGGTCGATTTTCTGCATGATATGACCAGCAAAGCATCAGGATGTCCTATTAATAGATTAGAAAATCATTATTAGTAGCTTATAATACGAGAATGGAGTTGTGGGGAATACATACACCATAACTGTTTATGATGCTGTCATCAGCTATTGATTGCAGTGGTGGAATATAATGAACGTGTCTAATATTATTAATTAGTAAATTTCGTCCATACCTTTACGTCGCGAGAGGCTTGCAAATTAGCCAAAGTTTGTTTCATGCCTTTGCCAACCTGCCAAATAATGGCTTCAGGAGGCTGTCCTTTAAATGGCCACTCGCCGCATAACAACTCATACCAGACGGTCCTTCAAAATCAATTGTTTAGAATTGCAGAACAATTAAATTCATTACTTCTATATAATGTATAGTAAATTATTTATTCGTTCTTACCCAAATGCATAAACATCCGATGCATCAGTAAACGGTAGCTCTTCCTGATCCCGATTCTGCTGCGGCCTCAGTCGCCGAACAATTTCAGGGGCTAAATAACACAACCAGCCGGGTGGTATACTGAGACCATTTCCTTTCCTGTTCGGGACGATACGTAATATGTAACTTACTCCTTATTATTATTTGAAACTTACGAATCCACGTCTCATTATTTAAAAATTTCATATTTACCTATTGCCGTAACAAAGTTTTGTAACGCTAAACAAGCCGAAGTCGGTTATTACAACTTTTCCATTCTCTAAAAATATGTTTTTGCTCTTGAGATCTTTGTGAACTATCCTTCGAGCATGAAGATACCCCATTCCCTGTTATGAGATTAAATCAAAAGCTTGTAAGAAACAGTTTAACAATTTAACTTAAGTATCGTATCGGCCTTGCCTCGCACCTGAGAAATTTGTTGAGCGATTATAGTAGTTTTATTCATATTAAATTTATCTTTACGCAGGTGAATATGAGTGTAAAGAGTCATGCCTTTGCTCATACTAGTTACAATTGCTAAACGAGGAGGTTTCATGCAAGCTCCCATAAATAAAACCAGATTCTCGTGCCTTGTTTTTCGGAATGTAGCCACCTACAAAATCATTAATAGCAGTGCACATTCCAAACTAGAATTATTCCATGGAGAATAATAGAACCATCATTACCTCGAGCTTGAATGCTTCTAGTGTTTTATCGTCGTCTAGATAATAGTCCATATTCAAGACTTTAATGGCAACATCGCCATGCCAATTGCCTCTATATACTGTGCCAAACCTGCCAGTTCCTATGGGTTCCCCAATCTTCAATTCATCATAAGGAATGTCCCACTCTCGCATAGACAACTATGTAAATAAATAATGTACATCAGATATTGGTATATTACATTTTATCCAACCACCTTTATAAAAGTAATCTTACACTATTCTGACGTGGCCAACGGCTGTCTCCAGGTTCTCCGTCAGAAACCTGTGAGTCTTGAGAGTCTACTCTTACCGGGGTTCTCTCCGAATCAGTACTAACGCTCCCAGATCCCGAAACGCTGACAGTTCGCTCGCTATCACTTGACATTGTCGTACCCTCAAGTCGATGTGTCTCTAATGTAACACCTTTCTCATTGAGCATAACATCTAGGAGTAAGATGAATTAGATTTATTAGAAATCGCAGTGTATAAATAACACTGCAATTGTGAAATACCTGGAAAATGGAACTGCTGTTTGGCAGGTGCCTGTGGAGTTTGGCTAGTATTGGCAGGTAGCAAAGCTGGACTAGAAGGCGTCGAGCTGTTACAGCTCGAGGTATTTGAACTAGAGTCTGCACCCTATTGTAATAAGAAAAAGTATTAATTATCAATTATTAGGAAGATGTAAAAAAAATGTAAACCCTTTGTTATTCAAACCAACCTGAATAGTTATATTCATAGGAGGATGTGGATGCGATCGTTTACGATCTCTCCAATTTAAAGATTGCAGAAAATTGGTATTATGGTGATTCGGAGATGTTATACCAGGCTTGTTTAATATTGGGGAAACATTAACCATACCTGAAATTATACAATGAATTTTTTTTAACACGTAAAACACCTAAAATAGAAGATTTAATATCGCGCATACCATCAGCTTGCACGGTTCTTTTAAATTCATCAAATAACTCCTGGGGTAGGCCACAAGAAGGTGGTACTTTAGACTCGCAATCTCGATGACACTTGTATTTACATTCCTTGCATTTCAAACCCGTGCCTATGAACATCTGCTTCTCACAGAAGTCGCATACCGTCATCATTTTAAAAGTTTTTGTAAAACGGTGAGCAATTATATGGCCCATCCCGCGCGTTACAGTTGGTGTCCGTGGTGACTTTGGCACTTGAAGACTTGCCGCTAAAATTATTGTTAGATGATATTTATGACAAGAATCAGAGCTATAATAGTGATATGATCGACATAAGTCATTTACCTGTTCCCTTAAAACTGTTATCATCGCTCTCTCCACTAAAATATGGTGGTGACTTAACAGGACTATTACTATTCAGCAAAAGGTTTTCCCCAGTGATATCCGCGGTGCTACTGCCAGATCCTGGTTCCGTAGGCAAGCGGTGTCTTCTTCCCACAGAGCCCACATGGTCATTCCCGCAACTAGAAATTTGAATAAGAAAGAATTGCAATATGGATTTGGTGATTCTCTATTAATTTATTGTATATTTAATATTACCTTGATGCTGAGTCTCCATTTTCAAGACGATTCGCTAATTGTGATTCATGAGACTTTGACTTAGTTAATGGATACACCTCTGGTTGCGATATAGTGTTTTGGAAACCTATTTGATGTTTTTTACAAGGGGGAGGAGTTGTTGGAAATTTAATTCCTGCCATTGAAAAACGAAGTGCTACGTTAAGTGCAACTGTTAGATCGACATATATATGCAGTAGAGACAAGCGGCGGGTCTATGGCTTCTATGGTGTTCGGTTCTTCTATAGGAAATGTAACATGTCAACATTCAGGATTACACTTACCACGTGCTTGCTGTCTTGATAACAGAGGTGTAGAAGGAGGACTAGTTGAAGATAAAGATGTGACAGAGGGAGCTTGTGCTAATATATCACTGTTGAGATTGTTGTTGTTATTATGATATGGAATGCTATCTTCGGAAGGAACAGAGCATCTTGTGGTACGAGATCTTGCTGGTCGCGGTGATGCTCCACTGCACATGTGATGCCTATCCCAAGAATCCCAGTACAAATTCATGTCACTGTTGTCCATGTCTCCCCTTAAGAGAACATCTAATACATAGTATGACTTTAGTATATAGCATAGGAATCCAGCATGTTCTGATTACTGACAAATTCAATAAAGTATATACCCATATATCTTCTAAGATTATGCAGTGCTCTACATAGTAGGCGAAGTTCTTCTTCGTGCTTTCCATTATTATCACCCAATATGCTTCCTAATTCATGTTCTGACTTTTCCCTTAGTGCTTCTAATGAATTAGCTTTGGAGCAGACCACCTAAAACACAAC
This sequence comes from Ectemnius continuus, assembly GCA_910591665.1. Lineage (NCBI taxonomy): Eukaryota > Metazoa > Arthropoda > Insecta > Hymenoptera > Crabronidae > Ectemnius > Ectemnius continuus. Next base: position 12,956,692 of record OU342862.1, on the reverse strand, counting down.
AGATATGTTTATTCAGTCTTACACGACCTTTACATGGTAATAACAGAATAAAATCTTACAAAAGTCATATACCTGAATTGATTCTTGCGTGAGCCCCACTACCCTCAGCCATTGTTGCAGAGATGGATATTGTCTCATCTCAGCAGGTAACGACTCTACTGTTAATTTGGATTTAGTTACAAGTTGCTTGGCGTACAGCTTGATGAGTTTTCCCTAAAATGAAATATATTTCCCTTGAAATCAATTGATTCTTGAGATTCATCAGGCTGTAAAAGCATAGTTCATTTCTTCGGTAAATCATTCTGATCGAATGAAAAAGGTGTCGATCGTTACTCCAAAACGTGAGACAAATGGAATTGCTATCGCACAACAATTACTGTCGTCATTTGACGATCCTGCGATAAAAGAGGTCGAAGTGAATGCAGAAAAGGGGAAAATAAAAGCGGCGTGACAGTGCGTGCCGTTCATGGGACGAGCAAGTGGCAGTGTTGCTAGGAATAAAGGAATGCATTTGCAACTTGTTGACAATCGTGAAGCAGCCCTTCACGAGGTCAAGGAAACGGGTCGAAGGTAAGATGAACGGAGGTAGAACGCTCGTCGAAGGAAGTATCATCCTTGAAATTTGATGGCTCCAAGTCTGTGTACCTCGAGCGTCCGAATCTCTTGCTGGGTGAGTTCGGCGCTGGTGGAGCATTGTGTCCTGAGGCCTTCAAGTCGATCGGCGGAGAGGTCAATCATGGATTGAACGACGTCCAAGGCTCGTCGGATATCCTGTTCCGCATCTTCGCCGTCCGCCATCCCGCCCCTACGGTGACGGCTCCTTGTTGCAGCTTTCACGAGTCCCGCTCTCTATTTCACAGGCATAATTTCGCTGGCACGGGACTCCGATCGGCTGCACGGCGTTATCACTGGCACTCCGAGTAACCAAACCACTTATCAACATTGACAACCATCTTGGCCGCCTATCGATGACGTCAATCGGTCCCCGGCAATCCGGGATTTCAGCGAGTACATTCGCGCGACTCCTATACAAACCGCCAGATTTACGACGAGACCCCGTCGCAGCGCCGCTGTAGATTTCCGGTAATATTAGGCGCAGACCTTTAGATAAGATATTCCCGTATGTGTATTTTTCTCTTCTGTATCCTGAACATGCAGAACATTTGTTTACACACCTGTGTTTTTTTAGATAGACGAATTCTGATCATGGAAAAATGAAACCCTTCATCAAGAATAAAGAAAGCTTTCGTAGAAACGTTTGGCTTTGAAAATTTCAATGCCTGTGGTCTGTCAGGCAGTCGGAAATTAACCGCAACGCTACGACGGACTTTCCACCGTAAATTTTGCCGACCGCAGATACATGTGTGCGTGTCTTTATATATATATATGCAGAAGAAATCCTTTTATACTATAGTTAAAGGGTGGTGTCTATTATGCAGGGCGATGGCGCGCAGTTAGAAGTTACAAAAATCAGTTTATCTAATGAAGGAGAGGAATAGAGAAATGCCAGGAATTAGAAAGATGCTGTTCAAACAGAGGTGTATTAGTGTGGATGCGTGAGAGACACTTCAACGATGAATTGGCAGTCTTTTCCTTCATTTGGAGAAGCATGCTGCTAGGTGTGTTTGCAATACAAACACACGCACATCTATAGATGTCGTAAGATATATTGGACATTGGATGTACATACACAGAGGCATATTATTGCGTGTATGTATACAGGAACGAACACCGTCAAGAGTAACGAGGGTTCCATCCGCCTCGCCCGCAACCTGACGTATGAAGTTTCTTATCTAGGCCTCTTCTCTAACCCGATGAGTGATGGTCATTTACTCGCGAACTTACTCGTCCTAAATGTCATGCATTCGCCTATCAAAATTTCCTACCCTGTGTTTGAATTGTGGACCCTGCAATAAAAGACCAGTGTTATATGTCAGCATCACGTAGAAGTTGGAGAGATGGTGAATATCGACACAATACGAAAGACTTATCCGCTGCACTGGCTCGTCTGGAATAACAATTATGTAGAGCTCGAGGAGGAGCTCTCTTCGAAAGCGGTGTGTATGGAAATGTAATTCCTTTTTTGTCACAATCTCTAGCGTCCGGACACTGTTACTCTGCCAGCACTTCTAGTACACAAATGCACACCTGTGTGTAACAAAAGTGCACAGTAACCAATAGATATTAACGTTCAAAACACTTCTAACAACTGCTTCCATCGTTGCCAGTAATAAAATGTAACGCAGTACTTCGAATTCCAGAATCCCAGTTATCGTATGATACAAATTGGAGATCAGTAATGACGATTCTTATTTTGTTAGTTCATTTCATGTGCTTGTTTTCGTTTATTGTATTTACCGGCGGTTAGAAGTTCAAAGTGAGTCACTGTAGAAAATCTACATCGTCGTAAATTGAATGTTCTTACTTATTAATGATCGAAAACTGACTTTAGAATATAGAATGGCTACATACAAATTTAGAAAGTTATACGTAATATAGGATATAAATATAATAAATGCAGGATATATAAGATAATGTTCAATGCATCAATGTTACCAAGTGATATCACACAAAGTAGAGAGATCCTTTGAAGCCTTGCATTGGTGGGAAACCATAAATGTGCATTAGCTTGTAACTTGTGATATTATGGTTAGCATGTATAATCAATCAACTGAATAAATCCCTTAAAGGGATTGCATTGAGTTATATTAATTCTTAATTCCACTGCCATTTGTGTTAATCCAATGAGAGAAAAAAGTTTAAGAGGATTTGAATGAAGTTATAGTTATCATGTGCTTTTTACAGCATGACATCGAAAAACATGATAACAGAGGGAGGACAGCATTGATGCTAGCTGTAACATTAGGCCATATAGAATCTGCTATGGTACTTTTGCAACACGAAGCCAATGTCAATACAGAGAATACCCAAGGATGGTCAGGTACAACATCTATTTTCATTAATGCTGAATTCACTGGAAAATTAATTGTAATGATACTTCTCCATTTACATAGTTGTACAAGAAGCAGTGGGTACTGGAAACCCTGACCTAGTACAAATGGTATTAGCACGTAGAGACTATCAAAGATATTGTAATAGGGTGGCTGGAATTCCAGAGCTCCTTCACAAATTAAAGCAAGTAAGAATCATAGTATAAGAGGAGCTTTCTATTATACGAAACCATTCATACAAATATATTATAATTTTCACAGGCTCCTGACTTCTACGTAGAAATGAAATGGGAATTTACTAGCTGGGGTAATTATTTCAACATAAACCCTTTTACATAACATGGAATAATGAAAGTATTAAGACAGCATCATCTATTTTTTGTCAGTTCCACTGACAGCACGAATGTGTCCAAGCGATACGTACAAGGTTTATAAACAAGGGAGCAATGTACGAATTGATACAACATTACTGGGATTTGACCAATCAACCTGGCAACGTGGCAACCGTAGTTATGTCTTTAAAGGACAAAGTAAGTAACATTACAAATATGATAAGATCATTCCCAGTGAAATTATTTCTTAAGTTTTTCGATCTTTCAATTTTACAAATATTTCCCAGTCACTATAATAGTAGAGTATTTTTATTTGTTCTTTAATTATCTGCATTAAATGCAAGCTGCAGCAAATGCACCTGTGGCAATTAGATGTGAGAGGAGTTATGTATTCAGTATGGTGGGACAGGAGTCAGGTGACAGAATTTCTTACATGCACTGAATATGACCTTAGACGCATAAATTTCAATGTTTTATAGAATAGTCCACTTCCTTATATTCCCTTGAGCAGTATTATGTAATTTTAAACCATATAAAAATTGTGTAATAAACATTGCTGTCAGTTGGAGTGAGTAAACATGTATCTACATACATGCAACCCCTTATTTAACAATGCTGCAAATCCTCAAATAATATATCCTTCAAATGTATATCTTGAAGATTCAAAACATGTAGAGTAATGACTAGAATTGACATATAGGAAGTCGAAAGTAGTGGTTGTAAACTTAAACATCTATGATAAATTTCCTATTATCTATAAGTTGATATCTTACATTGACTGTTGAATACAAAATGTCACCAGATGATGGAGCAACCATGATGGAAGTTGATCACGAAACCAGGAAAGTCTATGTAGAACATATGAAACTTATAGAGGACGACGGTATGCAATTAATGGAGCCATCCGAGGAAGGGGTAATTGTGCGGCTAACAAATCCTATAGTTACTACTTATATTGATACGGATAAAATTAGTTTTGAACGGTAAGAAAATGCTTCTATTGTCAAGAATCCATAGACATATAATATATTATCATCTACTTTTATCTTTCATCTACTTTCACAGCAACAAAGCGGGTTTGTGGGGTTGGCGCTCGGATAAAAGTGAAGTAGTAAATGGCCATGATTGCAAAGTCTTCAGCGCAAGCAATGTAGAACTAATAACTAAAACCCGACTAGAGCATTTATCAGAAACCGATAAAGCGAGAGCGCGAGCGCCTCGTACACCGCTCCAATCTTTCTTCGGAATAGCGGAGCAACAACAGGATACTTGTATCCCTAGTACTAGTGTAATTTATTTCAAAGATTACATCGCAGCACTGTTTAAGCATTTCAAACTTTAACAGTAACTAATGGTTTACATCTCCTTAGGAAGAGTTCAGTAATGTTGGAAATCCTTGTCATATAACGCCTGAAGAATACTTCGACCCAGACGTTGATCTAAATGGGAGGGATATAGGCAGACCAAAGGAAATGAATACTAAAATTCAGAAGTTCAAGGTTTGTAAACATTTCCATGTATACATTGCTAGAACAACTGAATATCTGTATATAAACATAATTATATTCTAGGCAACACTGTGGCTTAGTGAACAGTACCCATTGAGCCTCCAAGAACAAATTATGCCGATTGTAGATATCATGGCAATATCTAGTTCTCACTTTGCGAAACTCAAGGACTTTATTCAAATGCAACTACCTGCTGGATTCCCCGTCAAAATCGGTATATTTAATATTTAAATATTTATGACACTCTTTTTATCTTTATATTACTTTATATTCTGTATTGTAGAAATCCCACTCTTCCACATTCTCAATGCAAGAATAACGTTTGGAAATATATTTGGTATGGATCAAGAAGTGCCGCATGTAGGACGATTACAGGAAGCTAATAGAATGACTTGTTTGGTTGATGATGTATGTTTTGAAGCCCCCCTAGGATATGTTAAACTGGGTAAATATATTAATGACTGTATCATAATCCTGTGTATATATTTCTATTGAAATATTTGTTATATATTTAACTATGGTATTGGTTGTAGGTGCTGAAGTTCGAGCTCAATTCAGTATCGAAGAGGAAGATGATCTATTACAATTTGCCATCCAACAAAGTCTGCTTGAGGCTGGAAGTGAACGCGATGAAGTATGAAATTAATCTTTCAATCATACTGTATTATGCAAAGGAACCATGTGGAAAAATTCTTTTGTTTTGTTAAGGTTGATATATGGGAAGCACTTAGGACACAAAAGCCGTCAAGACCAAATACACCTAGTATGACGACTGAAGAAGAACGGCAGCTACAAAGGTATAGAGGTATTGCATTCCGAGGAATGCCATTTTACACGCTTTCTTTCAATTATAGCATGATGAATTTATTTTGCATGTATCCTCTTTCAACAAATCGTATTCAGACAGGTGGGTGAAGGATTGTTGTATATATTGGCCCCGCAAATATATTCTTACTTGAATGATACCACTATGTGTCGAAAAAGAAAGAGGTGAATTTACACTTCAAGTTATTGTCTTTTAAATGTTACTTTTCTGTCCTATATAGGGCTATTCAGGCGAGCTTGGCATTGTATCAAGAGACCACTGCCGGATGCGCGGAAGTTCGAAGTAGAAAAAGTGAAAGTAGCAACGGTGCTGAAGAAGATACTCTTGAAGGCACTGCCGAACAACTAAGACTGGCATTAAGGCTTTCGGAGCAACAACAGTTAGAAGAGGAGCAACGACGGTTGTTGGAAGAAGAGACTTTTCGACAAGTGCTGGAGTTGTCACTGACAGACAAATGAACATGGAACTGTAAATTAGACACAAGGCAATTATTCACTGTATACTTCCCGAAGCACGAAGTGTTGCAGTCAGACATATGCGCTGCTGCAACAAACAACTGATTTCCTATGGTTCATAGATTATTAAAAACATTGAAGGATAATAATGTTGCTTGTGACAGACATTTGTTATTGCAGTGCACAATTCCCCAACAAGGATCAAACGGGGGAATGACGATAGCACTAAAAACGAAAGTAAATGGTTTAAATTATGTTATTTATTTCTTAGTTAAATTTTGTATGAGATGAAAATTATTAGGATAAGGTATGCGGAACGAAACAGTGGCGAAGTCTTGAAAATTACAATTGCATTAGCAAAAACCAGATTCAGATCGTACTTTCGTTCACGAATGCAACAATCAAATAGCATTAAATTCTTGTTGAAAGTACATACTGTAAGTCACGAATGTGGATATTTACAATAAAAGCTTGTAATTCTCAAGTCTTCCGAAATTATTGTGTCTTACCCTCTCTCCTAGTATTGGGTATGGCAGCCCTTTTTCGGTTTCGATTAAAATAATCTTTGCCAATATGTCACAACATTGCGAGTACGAAAAGAATGAAGTCACTCATAGCTCAAAGTTGTGCTGATCCCTTTTGCGACATATGTATTATATACGAAGGTGAATAATAATTGAATCTAATGGTGAAAAAAATGATGCAAGAAAGTCTTTTGTTTCGTTCAGTGAAATACAATTATTTTATGAAAATAGAAGCTTGCATTACATATCAATATTGCAGAGTGCTTCTATGCGATGTGGTGGCATGTGGGTGTACGTTACACGATTTTGTACAATTTCGGCTATTGTGCGCGAAACCTATTATTCCATCACTCTCAAGTTAAAATATACATTTCTAAAAAAATTATTCCTTCTCATTATCACGTAACTAATCGTGGAAAAGATATAGTAAAAAAATCGGAGCTTTCGACTAAGATAACCCAGGAAAACATATACTGCCACAACTGCTTTACTCAAACTCAGATTGTGCCCTGGAACAAAGTGAAAGCTTGCTGTATAATCCCTTTATTAGATGTAGTATTAAGTGCTGTGATTAGCAAGTGACGTCCAAGACTAATACTATTCATAGTAGAATTTTATACAAACCTTTTATATATAGTACTTAATATATTTGCACTCTGTGCAAAACGCTGTTCGTTCTTATGTGCTTGTTGATGCCATTTTTTGCGCACAGCATTCCAATGTTTCCTATGATCTCTCATAAGTTGTTCCCGGGACTTAAGTACCTGTCCCTCCTACAAAATATCACTTGTAATGTTTCCCTTGAAAGAAGAGAGTGTCCCATACATATAATAACAAGTTACTTGCATAGTCTAATTTCAATATATCTTTCTCTGGTATAATGGGTGATGGTATACGATTTCGCGGCATTGCTTCTTCACAAGGTAGAGGTGGTGGTAATGAATAAACATCACGAACTTCTCCATTGGTGTCCAATATATTGTTGCCCATGTGGACTTCATTTATTATTTCTGGACTTGGGCTACGAATTCTGCATTATATGATAACATAAATTAATTGCATTTTATCTGAACTCATACCTTTGATATTCTACTTACTTAGGTACAATATTAGGATTTCTGGGTTGATTGGCCATCCATGCTCTACATATAGGGTACAATGGTGTATCTTCCTGAAACTGTGCCAAATCTACACTGCGGTCAAACAGTTTCATGACATAAGTGTGATGAAACTGTGTGTCTGCTTGTACTTGACGCCGGCGTCTAATTTTCCTTGGTTGCTGTGCACTCATTGATTTTGACCTACATAAAATTTTAAGGGCAAGATGTAAGTTAGTAAAAACACTGTATAATGAAGAAAACTAATATGACTTTACATTTTTTTCATTTGATGCTTATAATCATGAGAAGAAGTTTCTTCACTAGATTCTGCAGATGAGCCAGTATCACTGTGGTGTAAAAGTTCTCGAAGAGCACCCTTCAACCGATCTCTTGCAACTAATACATCACTGTCACCTAAGTAAATCATAAATATTGCTTAGCTATATTAAGAGTCAATGTTTATTATGACTTCTTATGGCTTTCACATTATTCCATTACCTATTTCATCTTTTATTTCCACCTTTATACGCCCTGGAACTGTTATTGGTGGTGGTTGTTGCATACCTCTCTTTTTCCCCATCTAAAGCAACAATAAAAATACTTGTATATGCATAACACATAAGAATATTGCCACTTTTATACAAGAATATGTACAGAATTACAATATCAAATACTTACTTCACCTCACTGATGACAAAGGATAATCAATGATAAAATAATGTGTAATTTCGTTTAGTGATTGTTTCAATGAGTTGTTATTGATCTAAATTATAACTATAAACGAATCAGCTAGCCGATAGTCGATAAACTTATTTAAATTACAACACGAAAGTTTGTGTTTACGAAAACCAAGAACTCGAGGTTAAGGCGACGAATACAACGCCGCCCTCCACAAATTTTGATTTTGCATCGGTCATAGAAGATTTGTTGCTAATTTATAAATACATTTAACATCCCCTTCATTTTTAACAGCATCGCCTTCACAATTTGATTTAAATAAGAGTGTAATTAAAAGTTCCGAATACAAAGAGCGCGGGCAACAAGATATCTGACTGAACAAACACTTTCAAAATTTATGTTTACGATGGTGTACACACACATATATGTCCAAATAATATAAAATACAATTGGAAAAAAAATTCTAGATGATTCAACGGAGGCATGTACACCAGTACTAAAATGCGGTTGATATTTACCATAGAAATATTCCTCATTTTCAATATACTGGGAATTCATCAATCCAGTGCAAGCAACTGCTTCCTTAATACTGAAAGTTACAAATGCAGGCTTGGCACAAAGACACCTTACAGACTTATTGCCAATTATGATGATACTCCTATTAACTACCCAGGTATGCATGAACTATTGTATTCTTGCTTATATATTGCATATATATATTGCTCATTTTACTAATTACAGGGTGTACTGAAAAAAAAATATGGCTCTTATTCAGACATGGTACCAGGTATCCTGGAAAGAGACATGCATCTGCTATGATAGAAGAGCTGCCAAAATTAAAGACTGCTATTTTGAATAATTTTGAAAGTGGCAAGAATAATTTGTCATCCGAAGATGCTAAGTTATTATCTGAATGGAACATTTCATTCTCTGAAGATGATGTAATGAACTTAGCACAGGAAGGAGAAAATGAAATGATTGATCTTGCAGAAAGATATCAGTCAAGGTTTCCATTGCTCATGCCACAAACTTATGACAATGAAACATACAAGGTAAATTGATTTCATAAGATATGTAAACAGATATAAAATAATACCGAATATTAGTTTAAATTTACAGACTCCCAGCGCACAAGGGAAAGTGCAAGGCACTTTGCTACAGGATTGTTTGGTTGGCACAATAGCCGAAATATCATATATCCAGAACCGGAAGACAAAGATCCTATATTAAGAGTAATTATATCTTGTTAAATAATTTCCATATAAACATTATATATTTATCCTATTTAATACTTGTATTTAGTTTTATAAAAGATGTGCTCGTTGGATCAATGATATAAAAAATAATCCTGGCTCACAACAAGAGAAAGATCGATTCTTAAATAGTGATAATGTTAAACAAACTTTGCTCAATATCACAAGACATATTGGACACAAAGTGAATTACAGTTAGTACGCATGAATTTAATATTGATCTCTGTTTATAGATAAAACTGAATTAATTTGGTTTCAAAATGCTTTTCAGCACATGCACACTTAATACATTTAATATGTGCATTTGAAACTGCATGGAATAAAACTTCTGAGTCACCATGGTGCAGGTTTATGTCTCCAGAAAGTCACAAGATATTTGAATTTGCTGAAGACATAGGATATTATTGGACTGATGGGTATGGATATGAATTGACTTATGAACAAGCTTGTCCTGCATTGAGGGATATGTTTGCCTTTGTCTTGTAAGTTGCATAAAGATATAGGCACTCTAACAGAAACTATCAGTATATAATACATAAAGAATGTTTCCTACAGGTCAGAGAAAGGACCACAAGTATCAGCATACTTTACTCACTCAGGCACAATTCTGAAATTATTGGCATTACTTGGTGTAGCAAAAGATGATGAGATATTAACCCATGAGTGGTTTGCAAAACATGGTGATAATAGGGAATGGAGGACGAGCATCATTGATACATTTGCCACAAATGTTGCATTTGTGCTGTACAAGTAAATGTACATTTGGTATACAAGATTTTTATAGGGAAATTGTTATAATTATGTCTATACTTTATTTCAGTTGTACATCTGGAGGACCAAGTATTCTTTTTATGCATCAAGAGAGAGCAGTACATTTGCCTGGCTGCCCCTTGAACAAACCCTGCCCAGTTTCTATCATGAGAGCTTTATATCCTGATCAAGAAGAGGAATGCCCATTCGAAATAATGTGCCAAATCTCAAAATAGAATCTCTATATATTATAAACTTCTTTCTACTGGTATATTCGGCAAGTTAGGTCAGATCAGATAATCAGGAAGGCCTTTGTCGTATGTTTTCGGTACAGTTTTAACACTTCTGCTACTAAATATTTACTTTCTACTCATTTTGATACTTAAACAATCGATTTATCAAGCATTTGCCAAAGTCCAAGAACCTTCGAAATTTGCGAAAAAATGAATTTTGAGCTAGGGGCCTGGAATTTTTTCTACCTTTTCCTCGATGTAAAAAAACATTCCCCACCAAGTTTCAGCCCCGGGAAAGGTCGGGAAGTATGAAAAACATGGGAAAAACCGCTGAAATCAAATATTCCAGATCGGTTTTCTTTGTGTTTTGGGCAGAATTCCTGCATTTCCCCCACAACATTTATGTTTTTTATCCGTTTTGAGACACGAGCAATCGAAAAATCAAGCTTTCGTTCCAGTCCCAGAACCTTCGAAAAATCGAAAATTTTTGAAGGGGTATGCCTTAAAAAATTTGCGAAAAAATGAATTTTGAGCTAGGGCTCTGGAATTTTTTCTACTTCTTCCTCGATGTAAAAAAACACTTTCTACCAAATTTCAGCCCCGGGAAAGGTCGGGAAGTATAAAAAATATAGAGAAAACCGTTGAAATCAAATATTCAAGATCGGTTTTCCACGTGTTTCAGGGAGAATTCCGGCATTTCCCCCACAACATTTATGTTTTTTTTCCGTTTTGAGACACGAGGAATCGAAAAATCAAGCTTTCGTCCCGGTCCCAGAACCTTCGAAAAATCGAAAATTTTTGAAGGGGTATGCCTTAAAAAATTTGCGAAAAAATGAATTTTGAGCTAGGGCTCTGGAATTTTTTCTACTTCTTCCTCGATGTAAAAAAACACTTTCTACCAAATTTCAGCCCCGGGAAAGGTCGGGAAGTATAAAAAATATAGAGAAAACCGTTGAAATCAAATATTCAAGATCGGTTTTCCACGTGTTTCAGGGAGAATTCCGGCATTTCCCTCACACATTTATGTTTTTTTTCCGTTTTGAGACACAAGGAATCGAAAAATCAAGCTTTCGTTCCAGTCCCAGAACCTTCGAAAAATCGAAAATTTTTGAAGGGGTATGCCTTAAAAAATTTGCGAAAAAATGAATTTTGAGCTAGGGCTCTAGAATTTTTATTACTTCTTCCTTGATGCGAGAAAACATTGCTTACCAAATTTCAGCCCCTGAAACAGTCAGAAAGACTGGGAAACCTGGACAATACCGCCTAAAACAGATGAAATCAGTTATACAGGAGGACGTTTCCGAGTGTTGTCGGTACATTTCCGGCGTTTACACCACTGGTACCACGTTTTCTACTCGTTTTAATACCTACAAAACCGTTTTATGAACAGTTGGGAAAAGTGGAAAAAGTTGAAAAATGGAGATTAAAATATTACTTTTAATAAATCTGCTTTTGTATCTATATCTGTAGTAATAATATAATATAAGTGTATGAATAATAGTAAATCGTAGTTGAATGTGCGCAAACGCAGTCATTCCCACCAATCCAGCACGTAGCATTTATTTTCAGACTGCTGCGCAGTGTGGCCACGCAGGTTACAATAGAAAAGCGAAGCATACCGGTCTGTAGCAGTGGATAGCGATGTGTAGTTGAAGGGGGCGTAGAAATCAACTTCCTTTTATACGTGGAGCGTTGGAAGGCTTACCTCGGCAGGGGCCTTCGGAGTATCATTGAGTTAAAATGGTAAGTGAACCTTCAATAATATTAGCGCAAATTATTAGATGAATGTACCGTGTATACATACGCGATATTTTTAGTTAAAGAATGTTAAAGATTCAAGAATATCAGAAAGATTAGACTTCGGTTCTTCGTCGCATTATTCCCGACCGTTCTGATCATGGCTACCGTTTCCATGCACGTGCCTATTACAGAATATGTTCGCTGATATTGTGTTCAATGCTCTTTATAAACCTTAGAACTCATTATTCCTTGTATATTTGTAACTAAATAAAAAGGATACGATAGATTTCTTACGTGGAATATGGTATATTAAGATTACTGTTTACTACACGTTGTTATTACTAAGTGGGTACAGCGACCGAATTATATTTTTATCTCAGTCGCCTTTTATGATGAAAGCTAGCTCACATTGAAAATGCTATGAAAAGTGCTTTTCCCATTTGTTCTGAATTTTACTTATGTATGTTAAGGCATGCTAGTTTGTGAAATACGACTTTACCAATAACCACATTTATCTTCATACAGGGTTTCGTAAAAGTTGTAAAGAACAAGCAGTACTTCAAGCGTTACCAAGTTAAATTTAAGAGGCGTCGTGAAGGAAAGACTGATTACTATGCACGCAAACGTTTGACCATTCAAGACAAAAACAAATACAACACCCCGAAATACCGCTTGATCGTACGCCTCTCGAACAAGGACATTACCTGCCAGGTGAATACAAAGTATGCTTATCAATCTTGTTGTGTAGTTGAAAATACTGTAGAAACTTAGCTTACCATGCAATGTGCTATGACAATATTAGCATGGAATGATTTTTACGAAGTTCAGTCTAAGATGCGGTATAGAAAGTGTTATTATCCGATTTCAATTACAGGTCGCATACTCAAGAATCGAGGGTGACAGGATAGTATGCGCAGCTTACAGCCATGAACTTCCCAAATACGGAGTCAAAGTTGGCCTTACCAACTATGCTTCTGCCTATTGCACAGGTCTGCTCCTAGCCAGAAGAGTAAGCAATTATTTCAATATCAATGTCTCCTAAAGCTTTGCATGCTCAAACTTTACCAAAATGATGAACCACTCAGCTCACTTCGATGCAACACTGATGATAACACAACTGTTCCCTGATGTGTAATTTCTGACTGGTAAAGACGCAACAAAAATTGCGTCTTTGCTTTATTCAAATACTACCGAAATTTACAATAGAATAATATTGAATGTGCAGCTTTTGAAGAAACTTGGCTTGGACACATTATACCCTGGTACCACAGAAGTAACTGGGGATGAATATAATGTGGAAGAATTGGATGATGGACCTGGAGCATTCAGGTGTTACCTTGACACTGGCCTCATGCGTACTACAACTGGTGCCAGAGTCTTTGGGGCAATGAAGGGTGCCGTAGACGGTGGCCTTAACATTCCTCACAGGTAAACTACTATTTAAAATTACATCAATCTCTCTCTCAGTCACCATATCTTCAGTTCCAAAAATTTTGTAATAATAAACGAAATTGTAAAGATTGTTTGTGATGAATTAACGACACATGCGCGTCATCTGAGTCACCGCGAAGGGCATATTTGCCTTTGTGTTCTACAAAGACTATATATAATCTTCGCACAGACGTAACAGGATTATATCGTGTCTCTGACTACGTCGAAAAAATTCTGTATATATTACTCGATTCTGCAGATAAGTAAAATTTTCGTTTTGAAATGTGTTTGCAGTACCAAGAGGTTCCCTGGGTACGACAGTGAATCGAAATCCTTCGACGCAGATGTGCACAGACAACATATCTTCGCACAACACGTCGCTAACTACATGAGGACGTTAGAAAAGGAGGACGATGAAGCGTACAAGAGGCAGTTCTCTCAGTACATCAAGAACGGTATCAAAGCCGATAGTGTGAGTATTTCGAAACATAATCTTGGACCAGTTTAGTCGTCCAACTTCTAATTACTGCAAGAGAGATACAAAGTTGCAGTGTCGCAGTTGGACAATAGCAATTGCATTGGTCTTTCCGAACGAATATGCAGTCCAAAGCATTTTTTAAAAAAACCTCTGTAACATTTTATCTAAATTTCATAATTACAATTACCAGTGGGGACATGAAAAAATAATTTCTTATTTAACAGATCGAGGGAATTTACAAGAAAGCACACGAAACCATTCGTAGCAACCCTGAACACGTGAAGCCTGTAAGAGAGAAGGAACCAGTTAAGAAGAGGTGGAACCGCGCCAAGCTGACGCTTTACGAGAGAAAGAACCGCGTGGCTTCGAAGAAGAAGGCCTTCTTGGCGTCTCTCAAGGAAGCTGAGGCACTTATGCCTTAATTTCATAATCATACTGTGGTATACCAAGCTATGGTGTGAAAATAAAAAAACATCTAAAATGAACTGTTCGTTTTTCCACGAATCCTCACACTCCAGCAATACTGAATATTTATGGGGAGTCAGCACAGTTGTACAAATGTTACACTTTACATACAATTTTACTAGCAAAATATATTTGAAATCGAACAAAAATAACAAACCTAAGCTAGTAAAAGTGGAACGATATATACGGTGTACATATATTTTTTTTATAACTTATCTACTCGACACATTACGTATCATTGTCACATTTGGACGTCAATAAACTTTCTTAAAATAAATTAAAATACAAACTTGTTACCAAACACTTTCTGAAGTATCCACTTACGGCACCGGAAGATTGTGTGCGAGTGTAAGCACGAGGCTACATGATGATAGAATATACATTTTCGAGAGTAACTCAAAACGACATTAACTTTGTTAATCCACTTTCATCACATGAACAGTATGAGCACAAATATTTAATTTATTTAGTAATGATCAGCGGAAAAGATATAATTTGCCAAGTGAATTTCGTAATCTCCCTTGGCCGGTCAGACCTGCTTGAATATCACCTACGGATGGGATATTTCTAACTTCTCCGCGAGCAGCTACACTCACAGGTGATTTAAGGAGTCGTTTAGCCACATTGACTATATCATCCATATCAACAGCGCCTGAATATTAAAAATAAGTTCATTCTTTTAGTACGAGGAGCATGGAACAATTATAATTTAATATAAAATTTCTTCAGCTATTAGTCGAAACTTACCAATTGCTTTAATATAATAATCTGGTTGCTTGCGTGCTCCACTTGCCAGCACTTGCCGACCGATATCTTCGAATACTACTGGCCTTTGTTCTAAGTTCATAAGTAGCATGCACTGCAATTGTTTTTTTGCTCTCTGGAATGATAGAAAGACAATTATCAATATATATAGCGATTCATCATTTATAGCGTGTAATGCAATGATAAAAAATAATACCGCCAATTCGCTGCCCGTTATACTTCCAGCCATCGCGCACATTTCGTTGACGATCACTTCAGTCATTTCCTTAACGTGGGGTGGTGTACACGATGCATGAATGCAAAATAGACCCGTATCGGCATATGTATAATTGTATGCTGTTGCATTGTACAGCCAATGATATCTAAAATATTTGTATTTTAATGGATTCAATCTAATTTAAAAGTAAGATATATATACCTGCTTAGTACATTGGTGTACAATCTTGAGTACATGCCCTTCCCTGGACCACCGGCACTAAAACTACCCCCGCCACCCATGATCATATTTAAAACACATAATGGCACGAAATCTTTATCTTCAAACGCGCAACTTTCCAATCCAATCATCAAGTGGGATAATTCCGGCAAACCACTTGGGCCCGCGTATACTGGTATATTACACTCTTCCTACGTGAAAATAAGATATAAAATCACTATGTGCAGTACATCATTTACTGAGCACTTAAGTTCTCTCCAATTTATACCTACTAGTACGTAACCACCAGTATATTGGGCTATAGATTTATCAACACCTCTTGTAGATTTTAAACCTTGTTCCTCCCAGATTGGTTGCTCCTTCATGAAATACTTTTCAACTGATTTGACTAGGTCATCGTGCTCAACACCAACTGCTGCTACAACCATTCTGCTTGGAGTATAATGGTTTTGTAAATAATCCAACAAGATATTTCTGTCAATTTTCTCAATGTTTTGTTCCGGGCATATTTTTGGAAGTCCAAGTGTGTTCTCTCTATAAGCAGCCTAAGAGCCATTTATTTTAATAACAACTCAAAGGAATTCTGTTGTAATGTTTGACTTTCATTACTTACTGCATGAATCATATCATTCAGTATTAATTCCTGCTCAGGTTTTGTGTGCAATGATTCTAATTCGAAGGCAATTGCTTGTTTAGCAGAATTGACCTCGTCATCAGTGAATTTTGGCCTTAATACAACATCACCCAACATTTTTGTCACTTCATCCAATCCATCGCGTTCAGCCGAGACAGCATAAATTGCTGTTTCTCTAGATGCTTGGCAATCACATATTCCACCATGGTGTTCTAAAGTACGCATAATGTCATCTTTGCTCTCATAAATTTTAGTGGCCTAAACAGATATAATATATCTGAGTTAGGTGCTTGATTATATTACAAAGTTGATGTATGAAAATATTCTTACCCCGAAAGCTAACTTTTCTAAAAAGTGCGTTATACCACTAGGATATGCTACTTCGTATCTTGATCCAGAATCGACTAGAACTAAAAATCAACCTATTTATCAAGATCAGTCTGTAACAAAGATATCATTTTAAAATACACTCTCACAAGTTTACCTCCTACTGTACAAAATTGACCAAAACGAGTTTCTGATGCTACTTTCAAACCATTTGGTAAAACAGTAACTTTCGTTGTCTGGCACTCTTCTTTCGCTTTGGAGTAGACAGCCTTTGGTAAATTTGGAATTGGTTCGGACAAGGGTGGGAACGGTGTGACAATCGAATTTCGTGTTATTTTCCCCTTTGACGAATTGCCTGACGAAAATCGACATCTTTGTAACAATGAAAAATCCTTCCTTTGACTCACACTGAAACCAAGACAAATTCAAACTATGACTTCGCGACCATCGCACACCAATCTCTATTCGCCTTGCTTCTTTACGATATATCAATATAATATGTCTTTATTCTTGCAAAATTTAGTTGTTAATAGTTCTTGGGACAAGGTTAAAAATAATATTATTGCTAATTCAAGTGAAGTATTACCTTTTCTTCACTGCGGCAAACAGAAGATTATGTGGCACTGTTACTAACATTTTTATCATTTTTTGTCTACCAGCAGTCTTGTGATTTAAGCGCACTGTTTTGCGCTGTGTACTTTAAATACTAATAGTAACTTGTCGAAGGAGAGCGCCTTAGCGGATCATGGGACGAGCGCAACTCGACGTGCCGGAAATCAGTGAAGCATCTGGTGAAATATATACAAAGCTTGCTCGTACTATACGTGAATTCTAAAGGCATCTTTTCATCAGCAACTTGCCGCAATTTTGCGCATGCTTGAGTGATCCACGTGTGTCTACTGTCCCCGTTGAAGTTTGTAAATATGTTTTGGGTAGAACAATTATACGCTCAGTGGAATTAAAGAATAATAGTAGAAGATTGAAAGAGAAACAGTAGTTCCGTACAAAGAGAACTGTACTTCACTATCAGTCGAAGTATGACATGACTGCTATGCATGAATTTGACAACTGATCAAACCTTGAATTTATCATAATACTTTTAGTATTAAATATTCTATAAAATTATGCGTGATGACTGCCTCTGCACGATCAAAGTCTCACGGGAAGAAGAGGGGTACGAAAAAACCCATCGAGAAGACACGTAAGGAAATTCGTAAAGAAGAACGAAAGCGAAAGAAACTAGCTAAGGCAGAGTACTTTCAGAAGCGCAAGGAATTTCGCTCCAGAGACAAATCAGATGTCCAGGTCAAAGCAGACCAAGTTGAAGTAAAGAAAAATGAGGCTGCAGAGGCTGAAAAGACCAAGAAGCGCAAGAAGCAAGTTTCAAAGGAGATGAAAGAAAAGAAACTTGAACGTAGACAGATGAAACAACGAAAGTTACAACTGGAAGAGGAGAACCGCAAAGAAGACAAGCTTATCAAACAATTAGAGAAACAATTGAAATTAAATAAGAGAAAGAAGCAAAGCATACCAAAATCATTTGCAGCAGATGGTCTTGATTGTATCCTTTTCATTGTAGTGTTTCAAATAATAATATTAAGATTTGATAGGCAATTATTCCTTAACTATTGAACAGATCTTCTGGACTTCTGTGTAGAAGAGAACAGGAAGCAAGCAATTGATGCTGAAATGCAACTTGCACAAAATGAAGCTGACACAGGTTTTGATGAAGATTTAACAATGCTCATTGGTGGGAATGAGGCTTCTAATGAAAACTCTGGTGAAGATGATGAAATGAGTGACAATGAAGTTGAAGAGAAACAAAGTAATGACATTATAGAAGACAACAGTGAAGACATGTCTTCACAGGAAGAATCAGATGATGATTTAGATCCTTGCCCAAAAAAATTACAGAAGAAAAAAAATAACAAGAAGAGAAAACAAGAGAAGAAATTATCTGAAAGTGAAGAAATTGATCAAGATGAAGAGAATGATAATTCTGATGTAATTGATGATGAAGATATTAATGAAACAGAAGGCCAAGATCCTGATGATGATGGTACATGGGAAGATATTTATGGGAGAAAAAGAGATCAAGCTGGGAATGTTATAAAGGATTTGAAAAAGTATGTTCCACCTGCAGCAAGGGCTAAAGCTAAAAATTCTGATACAAATGATGAAAGATATTCTCAACTGAAGAAGAAATTAAAGGGTTTAATTAATAGGCTGGCAGAACATAATATTCATAGTATAGCTAATCAGATGGATGAACTATATATGTCAAACAGTCGTAATGACATGAATGACCTACTGTTTAAGTTAATGTTTGATGCTTTGGTTGCTCCAGTTCTGACACCAGACCGTCTAGTGTCAGAGCACATGATGTTAATTGCCATACTGCATGCAAATGTAGGGACAGAAGTTGGTGCTCACTTTTTAGAGACACTCATTAAAACATATGATGAAATGCTGACTCAAAAACAAGATGTTGAGAACAAAGAAATGGACAATATCATTAGTATGATCTCACATTTATACAATTTTAAAGTGTATGGACATGAACTCCTCTATCAGATATTAGAAAGGCTGTTAGATAAATTCACAGAGAAAGAAATTGAATTAATATTGCTAATCTTAAGAACAGTGGGATTCCCACTAAGGAAAGATGACCCAATTGCCCTCAAAGAATTCATTCTGAAAGTTCAACAGAAAGCAAGTGAAGAAAAGATTGAAAGGTAAATTTAATATGCCATAAATCCTTTTATTTATATATGTAGATTATATGTTTGAATTTTTTTTTTTATTCATTAGTTCGAGAGTAAAGTTTATGCTGGATGTTTTATTGGCAATCAAGAATAATAATGTAAATAAAATACCTCAGTATGATCCATCACATGTTGAACATTTAAAGAAAGTAGTAAAAAGTGTAATAAGGAAGGGGAATGCTATAACACAGTTCAATGTTTCATTGGAGGATTTATTACATGGTGAGTTGAATAAACATGATTGAATAGCTATTGTTCAACTTTTATGTGATTGCATTCTACTTTATTTTGATTGGTGCAGCTGATGAAAGAGGCAAGTGGTGGGTGGTGGGGTCTGCATGGACTGGATCGAAAGATTTAAATGGACAAACAACCACTTCCAATGCTAAGAAACTCGCTTTTGGTCAGGATATATTGGAACTTGCAAGAAAACAAAGAATGAACACAGACACTAGGAAGAACATTTTTTGTGTTCTGATGACTGCTGAAGATTATTTAGATGCTTTTGAGAAGCTGCATCATCTTGGCCTAAAAAACAATCAGGAACGCGAAGTAGTACATGTTATTATGCACTGTTGTTTGCAGGAGAAAAATTTCAACCAATATTATGCAGTGTTGGCTCAAAAGTTTTGTGAATATGATAGAAAGTATCAGGTATGCAAGCTGGTTTCTGTTTTTCAACTTCATTCAAAGTGGACAGCATTAATAAATTTAATATTATTTCAGCTAACAATACAGTACACTTTGTGGGACAAGTTGAGGGCATTGGAATCATATACTTCAAAACAACTTTGTAATTTAGCACGATTTTTAGTTCACTTATTTATTCAAAAAAGCCTTGCTTTCTCAATACTGAAAGTGAGTAATTTATCCTTTGTCTAGCTTTAGTACCATTATAGAACATGTGCTAATTTCATTATTCTGCATAGGTAATTGAATTCGCGGAATTGGACAAGCAAACAATGAGACTTGTTAGACAAATTATGCTTGGAATACTTTTGCATGACGATGAAGAGGCTTGTCTGCAAGTTTTCGAAAGGGTTTCCGTTTCTCCTCAACTGCAAAACTTTCGAGAAAGTCTTCGACTATTCATAAATCATTTCTTAATTAAAAAAATAGATATAAGCAAGGGACCAAGTGAGAAGGAAGTGTTATTAAAGAGGCGAGCAGAGTTTGTTGAAAAAATTTTAACAACTAAAAGTGCTCGAGTAGTTTTTTAAGAATTGTTTTTATTAAAGAACTAGTTTTTTTAATGAATATACAAAACAATATCAATATATATATATATATATATTTGTGGCGACGTGATGATTCAATCTCACGACAGGTATTCAACCTGTGCATTCCCAGTCAATAAAAAGGCAATAGAATCTGTGTAGCAGCTATAAAACCAATGGAATACAATTGGAATGTGGCATAGCTAAAATACGTTGAGAGAATGGCACAACAAAGAAAGCAATTGCAAGAGACTGCTTTATTAAATATTAATATTAATGTCACGTTCGCGATACGTGCCAAGTTTAAGTAATAGAGAGGTATAACAAAGTCCGGTGAATGGAATTGTACAACCTTTACATGTCAACATTTGATGATTTAACCGAACGTTTGCATACACTGTCTATATGTATTCTCATATTTCGAATCCAGACCGCCGCTGCAGCCATAGCCGCCAAGTCGATGGATGCGAATATAATCGTCGCAATTTATGGTTCCATCGCCGTTGCAATCCTGTAAATTTTACATATATTTTGCTAGAAATTCTTACTCGAAAGGAAAGGAATTTTTTTAGATCCTACTCACTTGTGCAAATCTAGCCATGTATCCTTGAATAGAACGGGATGCACAATACGGATCGTTTACGCATCGGGCATAAGCTGATAAAGATTAGGATTTAATAAGTCATTTCTTATCTCATTGGACTAGGAAGTAGAGCATATATGTGTCCTCGTGATCTAGAAATAACTATTGGAAAAGTTGATACATACCACCGTCAGCGGAGCTTTGTTCATTATTTAGAGTTGGTTTGCCAGAGTCGGACCAGTATCCCCATGTTATACGGAATGGTCCACATACTTCACCTTGACAACCGGCCGTGACATTGCAGCCCGACGCAGCTTCGCAAATGCATCCTAAACAAGTCTGTGAAATTTCTTGGTTTTGGCCTGCAAAACAGACAGAAAAAATATTACTAAATAAATATAAATCAGGTTCAAGTGGAACTGCTTTGAATTTATATGAGCTTGTTGTTACACTATGAAGTGCGTACAAAAATAGCTGTAAACGCGATGCTAGAAAACCGGATCCTTCTGATTAAAAAGAATCTGATAAATGCAAAGTAGTAAACAGGATCCACTAGTAGACTTGTTGTATCCCGACGAGCATTGACCTCGAAGCACATCTTTAGAAATGATCCTTAGTCGAAAACACAGGGATTTTTACAAATAATAACAAATTTCAAAGTAGTTGTTTAAAATTTTAAATCGGGAGAATTCAATATAAGTATTTGCAGACATTAAATTTAAATCTCATGCGTTCTTACCATGACTGTATGCTGATAAAGCCAGTACAAAAAGTGTAAGTATCGATGCTTTCGCGGAAAAATCCATTTCGCAATCTAAATGCACTTACGCGCCACTAATTTCACTACTCTATTTAACTATATCCAATCTACACTGACTCTCAACAACAAGCAGTTCCCGCGGTTCTCGCCTTCCGCCCACAGCGTCGTCTTCTTATATAGGATGATGCGAGCTACATATGGTGGGGAGAACTTGCAACCGAAGGACGAGCAGTCTTGATACTCCGTGGAATTTGGCTTATGAGTTTCCCCCGAAAAAAGAAAAATTCTCAACCCGCAGAGCAGGTCTTTCTTCAAGCCTCGATTTGTCGAGCATCTTGCTGCAGTCTCCGAAAAAATAGTTTCGCAGAGACAGTATGAAGAAGTTTTTAGTGGGAGGAAGAAGTGGGAAAGAGGGAAGGAAATGTTTGAGGATCATCATAGGATGGATAACCGGATTTCGAGTTCAATGTCATTGCCCTCAGGCCGCAGATCTCCTCTGATTTCATTGCGGTACTATGAAGAATGATGCTTAGCTATACGGAACTTCAACTTAGTTCGAAATTGTTTTGTTAGAAGATATAATCTCGGGAATTCCTGTTGCGCAATGACTATCGCGACTCTCCCATCTGCTAATTTGAAAATTGCCAAGTCGCTAAAATCCCTGCGTTAGTCATACGTGACAATGCGACAATATTTCTCCGGACTACTGCGGGGATCTGTCAATTTTGCGAGAGGTCGCGACATAATTAAAACGAAGGACATGCGTCTGCCCATATGCAGAAGTCGCACTTCGATTTATGTATGCGTGGGCGTCAAGATGGAAATCAATCCGTTCCGTGACGTGGAACGAGAGATCCGTTGACTGCGTGGGTACGAATAGAAATTTGAAGGGTCAAAAGGAGTACTCGTTTTGCGCTTGTATCGTTATATTAGCATCTGGAATAGCATTAGGAATTCTGCAGGTATATCAAGTAACAAATTATATATATATACAAACAATTATTATTTATTAGTTTCGTATTAAAAGTAACGAGAAGTCGCTTATATCTTGTTGAAGGAATCAATATCGACGGATTGAACTAGTTCATCGAATTTCTCAATCTCTTCCATCAGCAGATCAACGGACACTTTCTCATCTTCCACAACACACATTATCCTGAGCTTGTTGAGGCCATATCCAACTGCTACCAGCTTCGCTATAATTACACAGAAATTATTGTCACACATAAAGATCTAATATGAATAGAATAATTAATTTAAAATACTAACATGCTCCCCATACGAGTCCATCCATTGTAATTGACCTGACTGCTTCTTCCAAGGCCTTCATATCAGTTTCATCACCCCATGGTTTTACATCTAACACCAAGCTTGATTTTGCAATGAGCACTGGCTTCTTAGACTTCTTCTCGTTATATGCCTTTAGTCTTTCCTCTCTGACCTTTGCTGCCTCTGCATCTTCTTCGTCGTCAGATGCGAACAGATCTACATCATCATCGTCTTCTGCTTTCGCAGGCTTCTCAGGGGCACCAGTGGTGGCACCTTCACTGAGAATAGAAGCTTTCTTCTCTCCAGGAAGTGCTTTTGGATCGTACGATTTGATGTGTTTGTACCATCTAAGTACATGAGGATTGGATGCTGTAGGCTCCTTTCCCAAAGCTTCTAATACAGCAATATCTGCTTGAGAAGCTTGGTACCTGAATAGAAAAAATAAAGGGCCTGTTAAAACGGGACATCTTTCAGAGCAGCCTTTTCACCAGCTGCATTGTTTGAACATGAATTTCGATGATGAGGTGACAGAATATTTTTAGTCAAAGAAGTACTGGCAGTTCTCTAGCCTCGAAGACTCAAATGCGAAGTACTTATAGTGGCTTCTGCGTTTGAGAGTTCGAGGGTACAGTTGGAAATAAAAAGGATCGCGTGGAAGTAATGTAACTGGAGCAAAAAGGCATGTAGTCGGCGTAACAGCTTGGACGAGTATTTATAACTCCTGGAAATTCCCCGAAGTGGATGCATTGCTAATGTTATGAGTGTCGAATATGAGTCAAGTTTAAAAAAGTTGGGGAGAGCGTAGAAGGTGGGAAATGTGAGGCAGACTGAGAGAAATTATACGTGTGCCGCAGAGGTGGAACAACAGATAGGTGGCTCCAGGATACCGCAAAGTCTAGCACGTGTACCGCAATGAAAAGTAGTTTTCTCGGTAAGTAGACTCACCCTTCGATGTAGCTACGATCTGCAAGGTAGGCATTTAGGTCTTTGACACCTTTGTCAGTCTTAAGGTCGCCGACAGCCATCGTGAAGGTTCTCACGGGAAGGAAATATTTGATGGAATTACACGATAGCGAAATCCCGTTCGTCCGGTCGACGGAAGAGAGAGCTGCGGACGCCGGCTGTCCTTCGATTCCTCGATCTCTCGTTTTAAATCGCAATTCGCAAGGTGACGTTCTTCCGGTATATAAAAGACGCTTGCAGAAAATTGCATTTGCAAATTTAATACTTATTAGCTCTCCCCTGCGAGAGATTTAATTTAATTCGAATGTATTCGTCTTCATGGAAATACATAGGTTTGCAATATTTGCACTTTCATTTGGTCTTCTTTCATATCCAATTGTAATATTAAAACTGTAATCTTAGCAGTTGAATGATTTATTTCGATACATGCATACAATTTTTATAATTATATCATTACAATTAAGCAGCAATTATAAGAAAACTTGTACAATATCAAATGGCAGAATTGAGCAGTCGCACAAGTTCGTTGACGTTCGGATTGCGCATCATCAGTTCCGATCGGAAGGAGGCTGCTGCTGCTGGCGCTGTTGGTCCGTCACGGTTTGGACGGTCCTGACGTCCATAGGGGGCTGGGGCCAAAACAAAATTCGGTAATTCGATTTCAAAATATCCGACCTAGAATGTGTCAAGTGCTGTGCTGCTACTATTATAATTTCAAATTTCTATCTGCCTTTTAAGACAGTGCTTTGCACCTCCGAACCAATTTCTTGACTTAGTAGATCTTCACTGTCCACAGTCGGTGTAGCTTAAGGTTATTTTATTTGTCCGATTCGTCTAACCTATGTGTTTTCTTACATAATCGAACAGAGAAGTGACATTAATAAAGCCTGATCAAAAATGCTGAGGCTCTCGTTAATAAGGGCCGCGGCCCTCTCAAATGGCAGGCTTTCTACAGCCGGCATTCATACGACATCCAAGTCCCAACAAGAGATGGTCGAACTCTTCATTGATGACAAACCTGTTCAGGTTCCTCCAGGAACCACTGTCTTGCAGGTAAGCATGTATTAACTTATCCTAACTATTTCAATTTTACCGGATTACCAATCCCTAACATGTGCCTTGCATTAAATTGCAATATGTTGTGCAATAGAGCGAATAAAACCTATGCCTATATTTCATAGACAATATGTGTCATTGCTCTTGCGTTAATAGTAGTGTCAGGACATTTAAATGCGCGTTTATCTTTGCAGGCTGCTGCCAAAGTTGGTGTGGAGATACCTAGGTTTTGCTATCATGAAAGACTTGCAGTAGCAGGCAATTGTAGAATGTGCTTGGTAGAGATTGAGAAGCAAGTCAAGGTATTAATTTTTATTGAATGAACAAGCCTTGTATACAGAACTTATCAGGATTTTAATCAATGATTTATATATTTAGCCAGTGGCTGCTTGTGCCATGCCTGTTATGAAAGGATGGAGAGTAAAGACCAATTCGGATATGACTAAAAAAGCTAGGGAAGGTGTAATGGAATTTCTTTTGGTGAACCATCCTTTGGATTGCCCCATTTGTGATCAGGGAGGAGAATGTGATTTGCAGGATCAAAGTATGGCATTTGGTAGTGATAGGAGTAGATTTGTAGATATTAACTATACTGGTAAAAGGGCTGTGGAAGACAAAGATATTGGTCCATTGATCAAAACTGTTATGACTCGCTGCATCCATTGTACCAGATGTATTCGATTTGCATCTGAGGTCGCAGGTATTGATGATCTAGGAACAACAGGACGTGGAAATGATATGCAAGTATGTGCAGAAATAGCTAAGACTCTTATTTGATCATATAACATCTCATGAATAAATTATATCATGTTTAATGTACATTGTTATAGGTAGGAACATATGTTGAAAAGATGTTCTTGTCAGAATTATCTGGGAATATTATTGATCTGTGCCCTGTTGGAGCACTCACTAGCAAACCTTATGCATTTGTTGCTCGTCCTTGGGAAACACGGCGTACTGACAGTATTGATGTACTTGATGCTGTAGGCAGTAACATAGTAGTGTCTCACAGAACTGGTGAAGTCCTGCGTATTTTACCCAGGGTAAATGAGGTAAGAATTGTTTGCAGTTCTGATGAATTGGTTACATAAGAAATTGCATTTAATAATAAATATGATCACTGTATGTTTAGGACATAAATGAAGAGTGGATCTCTGATAAAACAAGATTTGCTTGTGATGGTCTTAAACGCCAAAGGCTAATTACACCAATGATGAAAATTTCAGGAAAACTTGAGGCTGTAGGGTGGGAGGATGCACTTATTGCAGGTATGTTATTGCACCTAAATGTTCAACATTTTCATGGGGCATCTTAAGAAATAAAGTGTATTAATTTTCAGGTGCCAAGGCACTACACAGTGCAGGGGGAAAGAAAAGTGCAGCCATTGCTGGAAAACTTGCTGATGCTGAGTCTCTCATGGCATTAAAGGATTTGATTAACAAACTTGGTAGTGAAACTCTTGCTATTGAACAAGGTTTCCCTAAGCAAGGTGCAAGCATTGATTTGAGAAGCAACTATGTTATGAATAACACAATTGCTGGAGTAGAGGAAGCAGATGTAGTTGTTTTGATTGGGACAAATCCGAGGTATGAAGCACCTCTGATTAATACGCGTTTACGCAAGGGATACCTTCACGGTGAGCAGACAATCGCTTTAATTGGACCCGACGTTGACCTTACTTATGATCACGAGGTACATAAACATTCTTTGTGACTTTCACATTGCCAAACATAAATGCTGAAAGACCTTTTGCCTTATAGCATTTGGGTGATTCTCCGGATGTCATCAAACAGCTGAAAGATGGTTCTCACGCGTTCTCTGCAACTTTAAAAAATGCCAAGAAACCTTTACTCATTCTGGGAGCTGAGCAATTGTCAAGAAAAGATGGAGCAGAAATTTTGTCCAAGACACAAGAACTGGCACAGTGTCTTGGAGGAAACTCACAGGTATGCAATTTTAGATTGCAATGAAATCTACTCTAGTTGAATATTATATTATTATTATTCATTATTAGTCTCCAGAAAATTGGAAAGTATTAAATATCCTCCATACAAATGCATCGCAAGTCGGTGCTCTGGATCTTGGCTATAATTCGACTGTTCAAGATGTGAAAGATTTGAAACCAGATGTCCTCGTGCTGTTGGGAGCTGATGATGTACCTATCAGTAAAAGTGATTTCCAGAATACATGTATCATTTATATCGGTACGTCCAATAACAAATGGTACTACAGGGTCGAGTGTATCAGTAGCTCATATTCAAAGTTTCTATTGTAGGAAGTCATGGTGACAAGGGCGCAACAATTGCCGACATTGTTCTTCCTGGTGCTGCATACACAGAGAAAGTTGCTACCTACGTAAACACTGAAGGACGATCTCAACAGACGGGTGCTGCGATTACTCCACCAGGAATGGCTCGACCGGATTGGAAGATTATTCGGGCCCTATCCGAGGTTTCTATATTTCCTCTGTTCCACTGTAGCGAGATGGTTCTTAATTCTAATTGGCTTTATTTTTCATAGTGTGCTGGAGTATGTTTACCTTATGATGACTTGAATCAACTCAGAGCGAGGCTAGAAGAGGTCGCACCACATTTAGTGCGATATGGTGACATAGAGCCAGCCAATTTCTTCCAGCAAGCATTAGCTCTTTCACAGGTATGTGTAATTAGACTGTTTATAGAACCATAAATATCTACCAAAATATTGTATATCCTTATAGGAGTGTGCAGGATCAGTAACAAGTGAACCTCTGGATATCAAACAAAAGACCTTAGATCAATTTTTCATGACGGATGTAATTTCACGAGCATCTCCCACTATGGCAAAATGTGTGCAAGCTGTCCACAAGCAACGTCAAAGTGCGGTATAAAAAACCCTTTGTCGTATAATGTAAATAGGTGAGAGTCTTATGTGTGGGACTCACAATAGCTATTGAAAAGTCATCGCAAATGTGGTACTTCAATCCAAAAGACTAGTAAAACTATTAAGTACCTCTTGTAATGTTTGCATTAAACGGCAACATGAATACCGGAATTGTCAAATATTTATTCCAGTAGTCCCGCTGATCGCTGAATGCTAATGAGTAGCTTCAAATTATCATTTACTTCACTTTCATAGACGAAATCTTAATTATCTTTCTTAAATATCCAAAAGTCTAAGATGCTGTAAATAGAATGTTCACTCATCGAATAAAAAATATTAATTTCTTTACCTCTGAAAATTGTTTTATTCGCAACGAAAATAACATGGAAAAGGAGGAATGTATTTTAATATAGCATAGCTTTATTTTCTGCTTTTGCAAAAAGTCTAAATTTAATTACTGGTTTCCGGTTGGTCATCAGTATCAGGATCGGCGGAACTTTCGTCGGAATCAACCTGAGAATAAATTTAATAGATGTATCATTTGCAGAATCATTTACTAACTACTCAGTATCATTAGTGATTACCTTTTCCCCTAATGCAATTAATCGTTCCTTGTAAAGCATTATTTTACTATCTTGATCTGTTAGCATTTCTAAGAGGTCTTCTTGATCTGTCTTTAACTTATCCAACTCTTCGGTTTTTTCCTTTAGTTTACGTTCTAATTCTTCCTTCTCGTCAAGTTTACGTTTGTACTCCACCAAAGTGGCTGCCTGCTCTTCTAAGCGAGTCTCCAGTTCTGCGATTGTACTTTTATACTTTTCTAATTCATTTGTTAGTTCCACATTACTCGTGGAAGTAGTGCTTTCTTTTTCATCAGACATATTTGTTTGTGCTGCGCGCAAGACCAAATTTTGGTCCTTCAGTTCACTGACTGTTGTGCGAAGCTCTTGCATTTGTACCTATGATAAGGAATATACATATCAGTCCATGATCCACAAATGGACTGTACAGGGTGAGTCACTTGCCTTTGAATCACCATCAAAAATTGGATATTTTCGATGGCCAAAAATATGGGGAAAAAAAATTTTTGAGCGGGGGCTCTGAAATTTATATCACATCTTCCTTGATGCAAGGGCAGACTGCCCGCCAAATTTCAACCCCGGAAAAGGTCGGGAAGTCATGAAAATATGTATAAAACAATCGGAATTATGCGAAATTCATTATTTAGGATCGGTTTTCTTTGTGTTTTGGGCAGAATTCCGGCATTTCCCCCACAACATTTATGTTTTTTATCCGTTTTGAGACACGAGCAATCGAAAAATCAAGCGTTCGTCCCGGTCCCAGAACCTTCGAAAAATCGAAAATTTTTGAAGGGGTATGCCTTAAAAAATTTGCGAAAAAATGAATTTTGAGCTAGGGCTCTGGAATTTTTTCTACTTCTTCCTCGATGTAAAAAAACACTTTCTACCAAGTTTCAGCCCGGGGAAAGGTCGGGAAGATAAAAAAACATGGGGAAAACCGTTGAAATCAAATATTCCAAATCGGTTTTCCACGTGTTTTAGGTAGAATTCCGGCATTTCCCCCACAACATTTATGTTTTTTTTCCGTTTTGAGACACGAGCAATCGAAAAATCAAGCGTTCGTTCCAGTCCCAGAACCTTCGAAAAATCGAAAATTTTTGAAGGGGTATGCCTTAAAAAATTTGCGAAAAAATGAATTTTGAGCTAGGGGCCTGGAATTTTTTCTACCTTTTCCTCGATGCAAAAAAACATTCCCCACCAAGTTTCAGCCCCGGGAAAGGTCGGGAAGATAAAAAAACATGGGGAAAACCGTTGAAATGAAATATTCAAGATCGGTTTTCCATGTGTTTTAGGTAGAATTCCGGCATTTCCCCCACAACATTTATGTTTTTTTTCCGTTTTGAGACACGAGGAATTGAAAAATCAAGCTTTCGTTCCAGTCCCAGAACCTTCGAAAAATCGAAAATTTTTGAAGGGGTATGCCTTAAAAAATTTGCGAAAAAATGAATTTTGAGCTAGGGCTCTGGAATTTTTTCTACTTTTTCCTCGATGCAAAAAAACACTTTCTACAAAGTTTCAGCCCCGGGGAAGGTCGGGAAGTTCACCAAAAAAAAATAAGAGCTAGGAGAATTCTGATTCAAAGGCAAGTGAATCACCCTGTACATATGTGCACGAAAGTGTGCCATACTTCGAGTTCCTGTTTCTCTTTAGCGAGTGAATTCGCTGATTCCCTGAGCTTTGCAATCTGCAAATCTTGTTCTCGAATAAATTCTTTGTATTGTGCTACCATTGCAGAATCTGATGGAATTGGCATACCCATCTGATTTTTATGTTCCTGAGAACTACTGGCATCGAGAACTGACTTAGTTATCACACCTAACAAAGCATATATATTGTAAATGCAATTCAAAGATAACTGTATTTTAAAATAATTTTTACAACTACCTTCTAGTGCTTTCAACAGCCGACAAAATTCATGATCTAATAATAATTCTCCTGGATTTTTTGCAGAAGGTTGAGGATGTTTTAAAGTCCTCGAATATATTTCATGCCTAGCAATACCACCAATGGCATCTTGAAACTTTTCTAGTCCTATCCTATTCTCGATCAAGTTACATAATTCGTCCTGGAAATATGT
Organism: Ectemnius continuus; assembly: GCA_910591665.1. Lineage (NCBI taxonomy): Eukaryota > Metazoa > Arthropoda > Insecta > Hymenoptera > Crabronidae > Ectemnius > Ectemnius continuus. Next base: position 12,925,673 of record OU342862.1, on the reverse strand, counting down.
ATTGTCTTTCACGTGCTTCTATTAATGAACTATATATCTACTTCTAATAGTTGTAATTTACCTTTGTATAATTTGGAACACTATTATCATTGAAGTGTACACAGAGTCCCATTAACATAGCGCACATACTTTGTAGTAGTGTTTCCTGTAAGTCATCGCTATTTTCTAAGGAGGACAACAGTGCTGTTAAGTAGGAAATAGAGGAATCAATATGTAGAAATGCTTTTACAGCAGCTGAACAATGGGCAGTCCATCTGCAAAGCAGTATTAGGAGGCCCAATTTACACTGTGTCTTGTCACTTTGTTGTAACAGAATGACGCATTTTTGCATCAGTGTTACTAAAGGTTTTCCAATGTTTGTTGCCAACAAAACTCTCAGAAGTTGTTCTTTCTGTGTAGTATTATCGATTAGTGCATGAGACAATGCAACAGCCGAGAACCAATTTGACAGTGCATCAGATGAGAACAGACCTCCACATAAAAGTAATCCTAAGCAGAAATATACTAATTAGTATTAGGTAGAATATACTTTGTATTTTGCAAGAGGTATCTTCGCCGCACCTGTAGTTAATGATGGAGGCTCGTTGCCTTGTGGTAGTAATGTTTGAATAAGTTGCATTTGACCAACTTCATTCTTATAAAGGAAACATTGGAAGCAATACAAAACAGAACATCTTAGAATGAACGGTTGCTTTTCGTTTACCATAGACATCAGTAAGACTACCATAGCAGGCCTGAAAGAAGACGAGATTGGTTCTTGGAATTTCATTAGGACACGCAGTTATTTACGATAGTCTAGCTTTAATTTACGATACCTCGGAGGACTAATAGGTGCCATCACGTTTGCTAGAAATTCTTGATTGCTCGCGTTTCCCCTAATTACTTCGGCAACGGTATTGATCGTTTCCGTTAATACGTCTGCCGGCACCCCATTTGCCATTAGAATATCGCACAAAGCTTGCAATAAACCACACGCTCGCATAATTCGTTGGCAATTTGCTACAGACTGAGTATCACACGTCGTTTAATTGGCTGATTTGGATATTACAGTATTTTGCATTATTTGAATGTGTGGAGTATTACCTGTACTGGTGCACTTGGTGCTACCAATGCCCTTATAACTTTCACCATACAATGAACATTTGATACCTTCTGCGGGCTCCAGCCACTCAGAGGATTATCATCTGCTTCTCTTGGTATTTGAAACATGGGTGCCAATCTTTGAATATAGCTACCTGTTGCAGCCACAGTATTCTTTACTACTCCTCTATGATAATATTCCTTATGTTGTTACCACGTGTGGCAATTAATATAATCAAAGAAGATATAAATTAACAATGAATTACCTTCTTTGAAGAAGTTTTGATTACTTATATTTCCCCTCAGTAAATTCAACATAAGTAACAAACAATCTTCTACCACAATGCCACCCTCTGCATTGCCTTCTTGGGCAATTACATCAAAGATTCGATCAAAGGCATTTTCAAATGCTACTATCTTTTGAATATTTGCATTCCCTTTTGTTAATTGTATAAGTAATAATAAAACCTGGAATGACATTTATGTATATCACCTGAGAAATTTTAAAATCATTCAATATTCAATATTATATTATACACACATCATTACGTATAACTTCTCTGCTATCACTCAGCAAATCCATTAACTTAGAAACACCCATAGGACTGGCTAGAATAATTTCTTGAATATCTTTTGGCCTGTTAGTCAATAGATGGGCAAGTAACTTTAACGCGGGCCATCTTACTCTAAAATCAAATTCTTCTAAGAAAGTCAATACTAATCCTAGACTATCCGCATTCTTAATAAATATCTCTGTGAACTGTTCTCCGATCTTATTCTCAGGTCCGTGCATCTCAACTAAAAGTAAAGAATTATTGATAGATGAAAACTCCTGGCACTGACAGAACTGTCATCCAATCAGTAGTACCTTCTGCCTCGAAGGTTTCTGGGCTGGTGATATTGCAAAGAGTTTCAAGTGCTAATCCAACAATTTCGCAGTCGGTTCTGTCTATTTCCAAGATCTGTCTGAATGCATCCATCCCTTGAGCTCCGACTTCCAGACGATACGTGCGTGATAAAGCTTTAAGCGCGCGGCAGGCATCTCTTCTGTCATTAAGTAACGTCGATGATTGTAACCTGTTCACCAGACGTTCTACCTGTACGATTGATATAAAGAGGAAGCTTTTTAGGAGGATGTTTATGTGAGCTCGCTTTGATTGAAAACATCTTGTGCTTTCGAGCGAGAATTCCAACTATTATTCTAATCCTCTGGGATATCCGCCCGTGTACAACACTGTACCCTAGCAGACCGGTTTATTTGTCGAATATAAGAGAGAGCTTATTTCAATAGGGAAGCATTGAAATACCGTATCCGCGCCGGTAGGTTGATTTTCAGGAGGTGCAGCGCCCAAGACCGACTTTAAACTGCTTTTGAAATATTCCATCTTGAGTACGTGAAAGGTAAACTACACGTCACGTATCGCCGACATTTTGAACAGTTGCTGAGGTGTACTCCACAGAGGACACTTTGGTCTGGTTTATTATCTACTTCAATAAAAGCAGAGCTTTCAATACCGGGAAAACGAAAGAGCCGATGCGTTTCGCCTGACAAACTTTTTCTTTCATACATCATTCCTTGTTTACGATATACGATAATCTTATATCCCCCGCGAGAATGGCAGTACGATATAGCTGACCCAAGTGAATCTTCATAGATACACACGCAGCTTCCCCAGCGTCAGTATCGAAAGATATCCCATTGCGTTAAGCGTTCCTCTGTTTACACGATTGTTTGTCTGATCCGCTATTATTAACAAGCATAACACATAGATTACAGTTTTATACCGAGTAAGTTGAAATGGCTGCCCGAAAATAGTTGAATTAGCCCGACAGGTAAATAAGTCTATAGTCTGCACGCCGGGTTCTTACGTAACATTGTTAAAAATAAAGAATTGGTTACGAAAATGTACAGTTTGCTGATTTTCATTGAAAACGAGAAAGACTCCGATAAATTGCCTCATTAATCGTGCTGATGTAATAAAGAGCAATTATTGTAAGCTTTCGCGGAGGATGTCGTATGGATTGAGGATAAGACTGATGATTAGTAGGAAGAAGACGCTAATTCGATAAGGTCCTGAATCAGCCGGTGACCGCGGTGGCGTGTACGCAAAGGTGTGCGCCTTATGCAATCTATGGAAGTAGTTAAGCGACAGAATCTGACGCAAGAAAAATCGAATTAAGCTCGGCTCAAGTTACATCATAAGTATAGCAGATTCACGAATAGGAATATAAATGCATGCGAATAGATGAAAAGCTCGCAGCTAATCGGAACGAGCAGTTACTGTGCATATGAGAGAGCATGTTACAAGAATTGCCGTTTCTCTAATGTTGCGACCGACTTGCCAACGACTGCAACTTGCCGGTTCAGTTTCAGTTGCAAGAGACATTTTAGTAGATCAATCGCCTCGGAGAAGAGTCATCCAAATTTCCGCCGGACAAGTGAGCCAACCGTTCCAATTCGAAGCCGACGATCCCACAGATATCCTGTGCACGCAGAGAGAACAGTCGATGCATTTAGCGTAACGAGCAAACAAGCATTATAAATGTTCAGGGGAGTGTGGATACGTGACGTTAAAATAATGTGCGAACACGACGAGCGTATCTCGCTGTCGCATTTATTGTCGGCTCTATTTTTACAAAGCCGCCGATAAAACCTAGGTCGGGGGAAACGAAAATACTCGAAATATCGCACCAGCGGCACTTTCGCACATTCGTAATGCAGCGAGGGTGCACTATTGTTTTTAAGCAAACGTCAGCGCTGTAGTTGCGCTCCGTGATATTTATAACGATTAAGTTATCGCTGTTATTATGTATGTAGCAGCGGCGCAAGCCGATTCGCCGAGGACTGTCCGTCGGAAATCATCATGCGAGATAACGCGACGATTGTATCGCGCTCCAAACTAATTAATATCCAATGCGCTCTCATGGGAGACTAAGATATCGGTGTAGCGTGCAGTAAATATTCGCAACTCCTTCCTCTCTTTCATTCGTGTCATACAATTTTGAAGGCCAATATTCGACAATACGAGGAGGAGCGACCGATATTCGCATGCTATGGTTAACATGGAGAAGGGTGTATTATATTTTATCCTTGTTTGCGATCTCTTTACCAGTTTTCGTCTCTTGCTTCTCGTTTCGTTCCACTGATGTTCTCCCCAACCCATACCTCTGCTTCTGCTATCTATAATACTGTACTCCCCGCTGCCCGCATCCCGCCGTGCAGTCACCATTTTCGTCTTTTACTACCACTCCTCGCAGTGTTCCCTTTGTCAGCTACCAAGCGCGTTCTGTCCTCTCCGAGGTTCTCTCTCTTTCTCTTTTACGACCGTCCCTCTATACTTTCTCTCTGTCTAATTTCTGCCTTTCCAGCTCCCTCTCCCCTCTCGCGGCCTCTCTCCCTCACTCCATCACCAAGCCAACTCTCTTTCTTCCGACAGTGGCCCTTCTGTTCTGCCCTCTCCATCTCTCCACGGCTTACGTGTCCCTCGTTAAACCTGTCTCTCCCCTCGCATCTCCTAGCCGTCATGCACGGCTCTATACATCTTTCTCTACCTCCCGCACTGGCCTCCTGGTTTTCCAGCTCCGCTCCTCGCTAGGCCATCACGTTTCGGGCTCCGCTCCGACTCCATCCAGCTCTCTTTCTTCTTCTCTTCGTTGCCGCGCTGCACTCTCCGCTGCTCTCCGCCGCGCCGCGCCGCGCCGCGCCGAGAGTGAACTGCTCACATCGCGCATCGCGTGTTCAAACACGAGACTTGCGAAAGCCATAAATATACATGCAGTTTCGTTACCGAACTTCGCTTTGCCCTAAGGCAGACACACAATGGGTTCCGATCGGTTTCCCACTGAAATTTCGAGAAACTTCGCTCTCGATTTTGACCTGGCGTCCTGGTGGTTTCTTTGTCTCTTGGGAGAAGTTGGTTGCCGGTCGCACGCGACCTCGTACACGTACGCTCTCGCTCGCTCGCTCGCTCGCTCGCACACCCTTCCCGATAGCTTTAAAGAGCCGAGCGAGAATCAGCTGGTTCTCTACACGTTCGAGTTTCTTCCTAAGCGCTTACCGAGCCCACCACGATTTTCTGGCCCTCTTGTCACACTCTATGTGGTCTTACGTCAGCCGACGTCTAAATTCGAAGTAGCCGGGGAAGACGCGAAAGATTGTGTATGATTTGCTCATTAGTCGGCGAGGAGGACAACAGTACATAAAGGTCTCAATCACACTCATGATTGTAGAGCTCAATGCTCGAGTCACGTCACTCTTGCCACAAACAAAGCGTCCCTCTGTAACGTACGAGCCGGTAATTGAATTCTGTCATAGGGATCGCATCAACCGCAAAGCGATTCTGTATTGCACATAAGACGAGTCCGAGGAGAGCAAAACGAACGATTAAAAGAAAGTTGCATACATCGGCCAGCCTCGGCCTAGTCAGATTGATGCCTTCCTAAAAAAAGATCAACTTTCGGGCAGAGCGCGCCTCTTAACGACTCTGTTATATAGCTAGTGAGGCAAAGTGAGTAAAACGAGTGGCAGCACTATTTCTCCTAGATTTCCTCCAGGTGTAGGCTCTCTGCCCCTTAACGATAGTAATCGCGCACGTCCGCCATCGAAACCGCGATGCATAGAGCCACTGAAACAAAACAACGCCGAGAGAAAAATCTCGAACTACCGATCGGCTTTGACCTACACACAGAGGCTCGACAGTCCTCCTCCCAACATTTTGAACGGGGCGATAACTGCTCGGCGACGTTTAGCAAGCGAATTGCAACCTGCCTGAGTCAGAGGGCTACGAATCGTGCAAGGAAATCGGTCGAAAATCTTGCATAAAAGTTGCAGGTAAACATCGATAATACCGGCAGATCGTGATTCGATAGCCGCTCGGCCGAGTAGGATGGAGTGTTGGCCAGCGGTGGGTCGGGGCGCGGGGAAGTGGAACACTTGGTTCGGAGCGGGGCGGGAGCGGGGCCCGGGGACAATGAGCAGAGGTGGTCAACAGGCGCTTTCAAAGTCCCTCGTCTCTTCCCTAACAATATCCTTCAAATGCTAGCGCGATCAATCCTCCAGAGCCGTTAGAACTTTCAAAAGTGAGCACCTGTGGATCGTAGCTGATGTAATCCTCTATGAAAATTGAGAGCTATCGCGACAAAGGAATCATATCGTAGCACCACGTACAAACTCAGATAATGTCGAGCGATGATGCACTCGCGCGATACAACAGGCCGCATTGCATGTCGCTCCTCTTATCAGGATGCACAATATTAATTCAGTTTTTACTCAAGAAGCAAATGATTACCCCTGCGATAGAACGGGCTTGATCATACGAGCCGGGCTCCTAGATCCCGATGTTGCTCGGCAAAGCTCGTCGGCTCTCGGGGTGCACGGGACGGAAAGAGCCGAAGTTGATGGTAGATGCAGTGCGAAACATCACGTAGTCGGTGTTGCTAGGCGGTTTGCTCGATGGTGGGGCTGGAAGAGGGCCTGAGTGGGGAGAACCTTATATAAGCGCGTCATCGATACCGGCGAACAGTTGTTCAACTAAGACGCGGTGTAGTTCACGTCGCTTGGATGCATGAGACCCGGTGAAAGTTGGGAGAAAGGATCGGTCGAATTATATCCACCGGCATCTCTCCGAAATCGATAGAAAAGCTGGCGATCGAGTAGCTCGAGTTGAAGTCGCGCTCGGACCGGTGCTAGAAATCGTGCTTTGTCGCGAGTGCCGAAGGACGATACCATTCCGAGAACTCTCCCCGATTTATCCCTTGAAAAGCCGAGCAATCATCAGAAATGGAGGTCCTGCCCTGTCCTGTCAACGTGAACTTCAATAACTCCAGAGGTAAGTTGAGGGATTACCTCCCTTTAATTCGGTAAACTCGTTCCAACATCTGATCGCCCTTTGTCGCTAAGCCACCGCTTGCCTGCTCTCTCTCCGGCTCGAGTAACGGCCCACCAACCACCACCGTCCGCCGTCCAGCTGATCTTGCGAATCAGCTGATTTTTCACGCACAGTAATATCGCTTAAATAATCGAAAGATGATCCCCCAACTACTCGGAAAGGCCTTCTCGTTGTTTTTGCCCTGGGCTTAGCCTACTCTATTCGGTTTGCTGAAGACGTAACCCGTGAAATTGCGTCAGCTTTTAGACCTCGGCTTCGGCAGACAGAGACCGGCCCGGCCCGGTATAGAACATTCGATGCAAGACCCATTTTCAAAGCTTCGTTTCATCATCTATATATATATAAGTTATATGCCGCTTCATTTAATTTGCAATCTTAGTCGACTAGACATTTAACTAAAAGAAAACGAATATTGGATTGGAGCTTATCCCAGCTTTACTCGCGCTCTCTCTCTCTCGCTCTCTATAGTCGTTGCGAAGCCAACGATGCGTAGCGATATTAATACAATGATGCTGCCTCGGTTATCATTAGACGGTGTGTGTCTCTTGCATTGAGAAACAGATAGACGTGCTTTCGTGCCGGTGTGCTATTCTCGTTCGGCCGCGGCACAAACTGTGTTCGGCTTCCGCGGAATTGGGCTTAATTTCAAAGCGGATATACACACGATTGACGCGAAAGCCGAGATATGAAGGTCGTTAATTCATTTATCCGTTTATCATAGCTGGTACCGTTGCTGATGAGTTCGACGGGGCTTGCCAGGCCCTGGCGAAACGGCTGGAGGTCGAACTGAGGAGGGCCAAACATGCTCAATTAGCTTGCGGCGAGGTACTGCTGCCAGCGGATCTCCTGCCGAGAATAGCCAAAAATGTTCTCAGCATGGCAGAAAATGAACCCTGCGGCCTTAGGTAAGATATTTCGGTGCATTCGTCTAGAAAATTTGATTTATAGTCGAACATGTTTAACAGATTTTTTTTTTGTCACTTTCAGAGGATGTACCCTGTTTATTAGTTTCGAGACGGACAACCTATGCCGCAGGCTTTCCAGGATACAGTGTGACCCGAACGCTGTATCCACCTTCGAGCTGTACCTGACTCTCAAACAGGACCACACTTCCTGGCACATTCTGCTTCCGCAATTTTTTAAGTATGTATCTTTTCTCATCACTTATTGTTTTAGTCAGTTAATTAGTTTGATGTGTAACATGTACTCAATTCCAGTTTTAATTGTTTGTTACAGAAACCTTACGCGCGGAGGCACAGTGATGATCAGCAGGGAGTTCACCCTGGAGAAAAAGAAATTGTACAGGTCCTATCAACAAGCTCAGTGAAGATTTGGTTCTTCCTCGAATGTTTTATCTTCTTAACGGGTGCGATTAGTGCGCGGTTTAAACCACGCAAAGCCAATCCCGTCCTGTGACTTCGTTGAACCCATGGAACGCCGCTATGCCGCGTTTAACGAATGATCGCATTCACTCAGAAGCCGGCGGGATTATGAGAATTTTCCGTCGCCACACTCGTTTGTCCTTTTCAAGAAAGGACTGAGCGAACGATCAAGACGAAACACAGCAGGATTATACGAGACTGAATTCGACAAGTCTTGAGAGGAAGGCCGTTCGCCAGAGGCAACAGTACTGACTGCTCTTCGATACCGCAACAGATGAAAGCGATTCTCGGCACTATCTTTCCGCAAGAGTCTGGAGTGTCTCCCATACACAGGTGAGCAGCAAGTGATTCATCGCTTCTGACCGGTGTACCACATATTCGCAGAGGAGAAGCCTGTGCGTTTGACAATTGTGATAGTAAGACGAAACAAATTTTAGTAGTAGTAGTTGTTCTAACCGGGGAAAGTTTTTCCACGCTATACTTTCGCAACCGAGGCACTCTATGAGTTGGCTCGAAAAGTTGGGAAATCTGAGCTGCTTGATTTAAGCGCGCGGACGTGTGTCACATTATCATCCCTCGAAATCATTTCTCACATTGACATATGTTTCACGGTCAAGCAAGCCGTCCACTCTATTTTCCCAGGCGCGCTATATGTATTTTGTTACGGAAGAAAGGGAAGCGATTGTTTGTGTCTTTCAATTTATTTTTAAGCAAATGCTTCCGCAACACCCTAGCGTTGAGTTAAACACGTGTCCCCGGGAGAATCGTGAATCGTATCTCCGTTTAACGGAGATGCGAGGAATAAGACTTGTAACAAATTCCACGTGATATATAGAGTTATACATTAGAATCTAAATCAAGTTTTATTATTTAGTCATAGTTAAGTATATGGATATAGATATATATATATATATATAAATATATTATATAGTCTTTAGTTTTGAAAACACCATTGGATACCTATGAACCAGTTGCAACAAGTTAAAGTTTAACCACGAAACACTGGCCGGTTCATAGCCCTATCAAAGATTCTCGACAATGGTTATATCCTTTAACATCTCTCTCGATCTGTGGCTCACTCGAGCTCTTCCCTCTTGATACACAAGCCGTACCCAGAGGCAAGGGGAAAGCACAGTGGTGCGTGAGAGAAAGATAATGTTGAAAGTTTGGGGTGGAGGGTAGGCTTGAAGGGGGAGAGAAGCCCCCGAGTAAACGCAGTAGGCCATACCCTGGTTGTAATTTTGGATATACGTCGAGAATGTTCGATCGGGGTATGAAGTTAGCTGGACATATTCCGTTTCATTCACAGTTTAGTCCAAATAATTCTAAAGTGCTTTTTAAATAAGCTTACATTTTTCCTCGTACATTCAGGTAGCTTCCTCTGGTTCCCATGAATTACACGTTAACGCAGATATCCAGTGGTGATATTGTGATACTAATAAAAAAGCAAGTGTGATTATCCGTAACGCATATATTAAGATCACGCGTGACTGTTATGTTGCGCCTTGCTGCCTGCCCCTATGTCGATACTGTCGAGGAAACATTCGCCAGAATGAAAATCGCGTGGACACGTATATGTTGGTCACACACAGGGCATTGCAAGAAATTGCAAGACTGATTAATCAGTACAACAGACTACTGTTGCTACTTGGTGAAACTTGTCGAGGCTAAATCAACCGGCGAATCCTCGGCGGTACGCGTCCTATATTCGTCTCATTGTTGTTCGATTACGTAGGAAGCAGAACCACTGGACGCTACATCACGTATATTTTTTATTCGAAAGAGAAGAATCACTGAGGTAGCCCCCTTTGACACTAATATAGAAATGACAATATTTCAATGTAGCTTCGAAACGACAACTGTGTGCCGTGTGCTATCTTGTATCGCAAATTATTTATTTTCGCCTTTTTAATTGACGCAAAGCAAAGCATTTTCGCATTCTTGATATACGCGTACGTAAGCAAATTCGTACCACATGTCGAAATACAAGTATCATAATTGATATGATAAGCACTCAATAGCAGCTCTCAGCGTTTCACGGTCGTCCACAGGTGCACGCTGTGCAAATATAATTGGTTGCGCTATCGCGAGTGAAAAACAGTTTTGTTTAAATTATTGCTCCACTTCTTCATAGCAAGAACAAGTGACATATCGAAAAACCATTTGACCATGCTCATACGCAAGAGTAATTACGAGAGGGCTTCCTTGGTGGTCGTTTTTATCAGTTCAAAATTGAAAGAGAGAACGCGAGAGAGAGAGAGAGAGATGAAAAGTACTAAAAAATCTAGCGTGTAGTATATTTAATTTTTTATATGCAATATTATAATTAAGCCATTGCTGTTACGAATCTAGCGAGATCACGAACGAAATGAGCGCTTAGGAACGGATAAGTTATGATCCACGATGATGAATCTCGTTCGCACCTCCCAGTCGAAGCAACTTGTGGCTGATTTTTATGGCATTGGTGATAAATATGAGTTTCTGTGATTATGTTTCTGGGAGGGAGCGTTAAATAATGTTCTTATGATCACATATACAGTTTCGCCCCTTCTCCTTTGTACTGGATTGGCGCTCTCTCTTTTCTGATCTTTCTGTCCGTTTTCTGTACACACGTGCTCGCGTACATTCTCTGAGGTGTAGCAAGAGTGGCAATATTCTTGGGGAACCTACGACTAGACCGTTCCTTCTCTAGCGAGCTCTGTTGCTATTCGAAAATACCAAAGACACACAAATGCAGCGAGAAGAAATAGAATCAAAGATGCTCTTGTACATTGCAGAGCAAGTTCGCAAGCACTTCATAGCGCTCTTAACGTGTTTTGTACACGAGCTACAACTCTTCGTCCTGCGACTCGTCGTAGCGATTAATCTGCAATATCTTTCGATTAAGTACCCCTATGTGATACGTTGGCTCTAATTTGTAATCTTTACAATACAAAAGAAAAGAATAAATGAATATGTAAAGTTTTATTAAAAAATCCTGACTTTCTTTTCTCTCATTAAGACTCTTCGTCCCCTACCTCTCCCTAATATTTCTTTATCACCTCTTCCTTTTGCTCCAGCGGTAGAATCGCATATTGGATTTCAACTCTGTAACAAGCAGAATGCATAAACGTGACCATTTAGAGATAAGCGCGTCTCTATATAACACTTGCGATATGCCCACTATAGCACGACCCCACCGTAAAGCGTAATCTTAGCAATAGAAATTTATTCTCCGATCGGATACTTAGATGTGAGAGGGGTGTGCGCAGTGTTGGAGGGATGTGGGGGGGGGCAGAGAGGGCAGAGGGGACCGGGCGGGAGTAACACCGCGTGGGTCGAGAGGACGAAATAACCGGAAGAAAAGAAAAAGTCCAATACCGGTTTCGACGAGGCTAGCGGCGCTTGATATTTTTGCAGCGCAACGATTATACCTCGCCTCTATCCCCTTTTCCGCGCAATCGTGCTGCTCTCCCTATCCCATTGGCAAAGTTACTCACAAACAGTTTTCCATTGAATACGACTGCGATATAAAAAGGCAGCGCTGTACGCTAATAGCAATCTGCTCATTGACAGCTGCTTTTCCTACTTGTGGACGGATAGCAGCAGCAGCCTACACAGCTTTATTATCAACCTAGTTCATTCACCCTTGGAATACAATAATCTTGCACTCTATCGCTGCAACATCCCACTGTGCTTTTTACTGGCGCACTCGTATATGTACAGATAGCAACTATAACTGAGCCTTTACTGGCTTTCAGTTCTTGCAAGGCTGAGACTGGAGGGAACAAGTTTCGGCCCTCGCAGATACGAGGCAATCAGTAGTTCCACACAGTAGTCGTTCCGACGCAGTTTTGTTCTTTTCTCAATCTCCGCGTCCGATTCGCAAAAGAGCCGCTTTACTTCGCCTCGTTGAGAGGCTCGGAGAGCTGGTTGCGAGAGAAAAGGGAACAAAACTCTGTGTAACGAGCGGGAGAAGGAGAGTGAGGGAGCGCGAGAGGGAGAGGGAGAGGGAGAGGCCGAGAAACATAAGTGTATAAAAAGAAACGGGAGAAAGGGAGGTGAGCGGGCGAGCAGCGAAGAAGGACAGAACAACGCCCACAGCTGGCAAAAAAGCAGGAGGGGAAAAAGTCGATGCGACAAGAAGCAGGAGCTAGCAGAGGCACGTCGCAGAGAGCGCACAGATGGTCTGCTAAGGATAAATATGGAATATGATAGGCTCATAGAGCTTATAGAGAAAAATGTCATGCGTCCTCTTGGTGACTTTCATGTGTCGCTTGTGCTGGTGAGCACCGTCCAAAATCGAGGAGGAGATGAGGCCACGCAGTATGGGTCCAGATCTTTTCTGGTGTGTGTTCTCTTTCACGATTGACGCGACCGTGTCGACCCGCGGCCAGCCTCTGCTGTGGTACCGGTGGAATTGAGTGGAATATTCCACGAAGCGAGTATTGCTTTCCTTCTCTTGTCCACGCTCTCGACACGAGACTCGGCTAGTCCAGTCCCACGTCCTTTTTCCTCCATCTCTTTCCGCTCCTCTCTTTCCACCCCTCGCAACTGGCTTTCCTCACGGGTGTGCGGCTCGACGAGCAGCTACTCGCGTTCGCTGCTATAACTTGTTCCTCCGTGGCCGCGCCTCCTCAATCCCTCCTGGCTTCAGCATCAAAACAACAAGCCCCTCTCTCTCTCCAACTAACTTTCTCGCTTGCCAGTCTCCTCTCCTTCTCGCCGAACGACCACCAATTGGCAGTACGACTTGCCTCGCGGCCACCCTCGATTACCCAGTCTTTCCACGTAATGCATGTGTAATATAATAGAAACTCATCGAAATTGATGAAAGTAAGGGTGTTCGCCGATAAGAGCTACTGCCTGCCGACTCGACTCGACTCGCGGAAGTAAGAGAAACCGATAACGAGATTTGACGAAAGTTGCCCGATAAACCCCACGCCTATTCATTCAAGTCACTATTGGGAACCTGTTTTCAATTGGGGTTGTATAACATCCAAGAAAAAACACATCTTGGACTTGACTTTTTGCAGTGCCCCTCTGAAACGAGTTGTGCTGGATACGATACTCACCTTTCGGAGGTGAAGTGCCATCCAATACCCTTCTCCGATCCTCGGAGGGGGATCTTCCCTCTCCGTTTGGTACTCTCTACCCGATCGAGGACCGGCGCTCTCAATTTCTCTCGTTCCTGATTGCTTGACTGATCCCCAGCCTTTCCATAGGGAGATGCATGGAAAAGTACCGCAGATTAAGCTCTCCCACGTCTTATCTGTTATTTGTGGCGTTTCGGCGTTTCTATGAAAACGCAGTTCCCAGGAAAATATTTCTTACCGCTAACTTTCGGCCAGTTCTTCTAATAGACTTGGTTTGCTCCTCCGGCGAGGATTTCTTCTTGGCATCACTTTCACGAGCGATTAGTTTTTCCTTCGACGCATTAGTTCTCTTCGCTGTAACGGAACCGTCAAACTTGACTTTTCTGTCTTTGCTTTTTTCGCGAACTATTATTTCCTTTTTATTTGGGCTTCGAGGCTTCCACGGTAACTTGGCTTTATGGCCCTTCACGAATTTCCCCTTGCGTGGTAAACTAGTTTCAGACTTTACAGTGGGATCTGCTTTAATTGATAGCTTTTCATCGGTAGCAGGAGGATTTTCCACTTCTACCGGCTCTTGTTGCAGGGAGTCGTTATCGTTTTGCAAAAGCTGGGGTACATTATCAGCGTGCCAAGTTGTCGAAATGCGAGCTGCATCTCCCGACTCATGCTTTATCCATAATAGCTGTTAATGCAACACGTACGTCAAGTTGCGTACTGCATATAAGATAGGAGAATTGGTCAGGGCATCTGTAAGTCATAGATACTTGCATCGAACGAGCGCAGCAAAGCTCTGCGAAAGCAATCGCAAACGAAGGAAGCGACGACTTTTTCGTAGTAAGCCGACTGTATCTTATCCTCGACACATCGAATTACATGCTCTCGGATACTGGCAATAACAGATTCAGTCTCCTCGTCATTTCTTATCTCTTGCCACTTTGCCTCGTCAATGCGAGACGGTGCAGGCACGGACAAGTCGGAACCTGCACGAGCTGGTCGGCCAGTTCTAACCATGGCGATTTCGACAGACCGGTAGAGAAAGATCAACTATCGCGCCCTCTGAATCAGACAGAGATGCAAATTGCAGATAAAAATCTTAATTGCTCCACGAATATCATTATTTATTTTTCTTTCGTGCTCCCCTTCTTCCGCTAAACAACTTATCAGCCATAGCAATTGTAGATTTGTTAAATCAGACTTGGAAAATTGGAATGAAACGCATGAGTGGAGAAATCTGGGATTGGCACCTTTTGGTACCTTGAAACATAGGAATGAAAGACTTTTGTAGTAGTTATCTCGTTTATTAGGAGTAGTCGTAGTAGATTATGGAAAGTATTATGCGTATTTGGGTGAATTTCAAATGTTGCCAACATGTGTATTTATAGCACTGAGAATGCCCAGGGATTTGATACAAATAGACTAAGGCTTCAACGTTCGATATATATTTATTGTCTCGGAATATCGTTCTTATTGAAATTTACAGTTACGCGTGACAATGGAGTAAACTGAGAAATGCATTGATGTACGAAATACCTGTACATATTGTAGAAATCTATCCGCGTCGTTGCGTTTCTCTTTTGTAAATAAATAACCTACCATAAACATCGTCAAAGGGCTACCTGTAAAACAGGACGGCACCTTACTAGCCATATACTCAAAACTTATTAATATTACAAAAATTATGTAAATAGAGATGGAACGCGAGTTATAAACTTATGTGGACGTACGATCCTAAGTGCTAATCGTCAAGTACGGCTAAGGGTAAGGGCGAGCATCCCAACTCGCAATACTCATTACGCGTAGTCGGATCTCGCAAAAATCATAAATAGTATATTATCGATTGATAATAATAAAAGGAGCTGCACGAACGAGGAAGCAGCAGACAACTACACTGTTTTCAGTTAACACATTCACTTCATCTGTAAACATTTAATGATAAAGTCTCACCCTTTTCTCCTGCAATTCACGACTAGCAGAAACTCAGTCTAGCCTGCTTCGATTCGGGTAAACATTTCTATTTTTAATGATACCGAGATCACAGGAACAGCGATAATTAATTCGCTTGATATGTGGTCTCCTTGGGAGAGTGAGTTCCCTATATGGCCAAAAAACCCAGACAGGTTAGCAGATCATTTCTCGCACTTCCCTATGAGCTACGTAAATCTGCTTCCTCGTCGCTCGCCCCGTCACACTACAGCTAGTCTAAAGTAACAAGACGTAACAGAAACGGCGAAGAGGGATAGCTGAATAAAGTTTCGCCGAGGCTCAGAGCAGATGGACCTGCCGGGTTCTTATTAGAGGAAGGGGGCAGGTGCTAAAACTGCTGCTCCTATATCTCAAAGTTGAAAGCAAAGTATCAATCGATAAGGATTCTCAAGCCACAACACCAGTTATGACACCACCAGCTCCGGGAAGACCAGATTCTCCCATCAATGCTACGTCTATCTCTCTAGCAGCCTGTCGTCCTTCAGTGATTGCCCAAACAACCAAAGACTGCCCACGTCTACAATCTGCATATGAAAAGAATATTCATTGGATTACTCTCAAGATCAAATCCCAACGAAAACAGAATCTTTCAGAAGAGGAGTGTAATTTTTACCTCCGGCTGCATAAACATCAGACAGGCTAGTTTTATATTGTCCCATTGAAGTTTTGTAATTTCCACGCTCATCCATGTTAGTGTTCAACTCGTTTGCAATATATTTCTCTGGACCCAAGAAGCCCATTGCAAGTAGAACCAAGTCACAATCATATACTTTCTCAGATCCAGGAACTTCATCCATCTTCCAGCGACCATTTTCCATCGTCCAGGTCACAGTTACTGTTTTAATACCTTTCACATGGCCTTTTCCATCGTCTAGGAACTCCTACAGATATACATAATCATGAGGCATAATTTCTTTCGACCTTGATACAAAGGACAGCACTGTAAACACGTGACAAAGCATACAGACCTTACTGAGGGTACTGAAGCGACGTGGGTCACGTCCGAATTTCAGGTTCACTTCTTCGTGACCATAATCGACCTTGAAGACACGTGGGAATTGCGGCCAAGGATTATCCTTCCCTCGCCTGACTGGTGGTTCAGGTAAAATTTCGAAGGTGGTGATGGTCTTGGCACCCTAAGAAGAACCCATATTTCTAAATGTCTTCATAGGCGACCAGACGTGAGTCATCAATGTTCGTTACACTTCACAGCTACATACCTGACGCAGAGAGGTTGCAATACAGTCACAGCCCGTGTCTCCGCCACCTATGATAATGACATTCTTGTCCTTTGCCATTAGCCGCATATCCAATGGAGCTTCGTTGCCCATCTGCTTTTTCTGCCAATGTTCCAGGAAGCTGACGGCGAAGTGAATACCATCTAATTGTCTACCAGGGATTGGCAAATCTCTGGGCCAGGTAGCCCCTGTGCACAAAAGAACTGCATCGTTTTGATCTCGCAATTCCTGGAACAGGAAGGAAAGGGTTTGTTTAATAAATTTTAATTGTAAAATATTCCATTTGGAAAAAGGGAACAAAATCTACCTGTGTTGTTATATCCTTGCCTACATTAACGCCCGTTTTGAAGGTAATACCTTCGGCTGCTAGTAAAGATACTCTCCTTTGTACGACTTGTTTTGATAATTTCATAGTTGGTATTCCATACTGTAATAAACCACCGACCCTATCATTCCTTTCATAAACAGTAACCAAGTGACCAGCTTTGTTTAATTGGTGTGCTGCAGCCAGACCAGCTGGCCCTGAACCAACAACAGCAATACGTTTTCCTGTTCTGATTTTGGGTGGATGAGCTACTATCCAGCCTTGTTCAAATGCATGATCAATGATTGCACACTCAATATTTTTTATTGTGACTGCAGGTTCAGATATTCCAAGTACGCATGCACCTTCGCAAGGTGCTGGGCAAACTCTGCCAGTGAATTCTGGATATAAGATAATTAAATATTAGAGTGGGGAGGCATATCCTTATAATTATGAGAAATCAAACATTTAATGTACAAACCTGGGAAGTTATTGGTTTGAAGGAGTTGGTTTAGAGCCTCCTTCCAATTTGATCGAAAAACTAGATCATTCCATTTAGGAATAATATTGCCAAGTGGACAGCCATGACTACTTTGGCAGAATGGAACGCCACACTCCATGCATCTTGCTGCTTGAACGCGTAATCCTTTTCTAACGCCACTGAAATTGTAGATTTCATCCCAATCATCCACCCTTTTTTCAACGGGTCGATAAACTCCCACTTGTCTTTTGTATTTCATAAATCCTCTACAAATATTAATAAAATATATTAATCATAATTTATACACAGTGTTTTTTGCACCTCGGAATAATTTACTTACTTTATTTTATCTAATTTGCGTTGCTCCATGTCAGCATCTGCTATGGAATCCTCGATATCTTTAATACCATTTTCTGCTGGTTGACCATTGCCATTTACAACTGGTTGGGTTTGTGCTAATTTTGCTTCTGCCATTTCTTTTAACGCTCGTTGGTAGTCGTAAGGGAATACCTTGACAAAACGCGTTGTCGATTCGGGCCATAAACATAATAGATCTTGAGCAATTAATGACCCTGTCTTTGCCACAAATTCATCAAGTAGTTCTTTTACATAGGCAATGTCCTCTGGTTTGCTCAATGGAAGTACCTCTACCATTTCAGGATTACACTTGCTGTAAATAAAAAGAGATTCGTATAATCTTGACTCAGTTAGGGTTAATAAATAATACAAATATATTTGTATACCTTTTAAATGATCCATCGACATCCAAAACATAGGCGATTCCACCAGACATACCAGCAGCAAAGTTTCGCCCAGTAAGACCCAAAATGACTGCACATCCTCCAGTCATGTACTCACAGCCATGATCACCTACACCTTCCACTACCACAACAGCACCGCTGTTACGTACACTGAATCTTTCAGCTGCAATACCTCGGAAGTAAGCTCTACCAGATGTAGCTCCATATAGGCATACATTTCCAACAATTACGTTTGCATCCGATTGGAAAGTAGATTCTTTCGGTGGGTATATCACGATTTCACCGCCACAAAGGCCCTTTCCAACATAATCATTAGCATCACCCTCGAGTGTCACATGAACACCTTTTGTCATAAAGGCACAGAAGCTCTGACCTGCAGAACCCTTCATCTTTATGTTAATACTATTCTCTGGCAGTCCAGCTTCTCCATGTTTTCTAAGTAATAATAATCGAATTGTTTTAGAGTACTGAAAATCATATTTAAAAATGATAAAAAGCTCTTGGTACTCACTTGGAAATGTGATAGCTCAACGTTGATACAAATGCTCGACATTCATTATTAATATTCATCTCAATGTCCACACGCTCCTGTTTTCCATTTATCACTGGTTCTGCTAATTCTATTAATTTGTTATCCAATCGATTTTCAAGTTGGAAGTCTTGTTTTACAGAACCTCCTTTTATGTTTACACCAGGGCGAAGTTCAAGGGCATTACGTAAAACATTACTGAGATTCAATGTTCTGGCTTTTTCAATCTCAATATCATCGCGTACTTTAAGTAAGTCTGTGCGTCCGATCAGATCTTGGAATTTACGAATTCCCAAGCTTGCCATATGGGAGCGTACCTATAACAGAAATATTTTATGTATGAACAACGTCTGTATGCTAAAAATATTTCACAATGCGAGAGCTTACCTCTTCTGCCAGAGCGAAGAAGAAATTGATCACATATTCAGGTTTTCCTTCGAATTTCTTACGAAGTTCTGGATCCTGTGTTGCAATACCAACAGGACAGGTGTTTAAGTGACACTTTCTCATCATCGTGCATCCCATAGCAATTAATGGTGCGGTACTAAAACCAAATTCATCTGCGCCCAATAAGGCCGCCACTATAATATCAAAGCCCGTGCGCATTTGTCCATCAGCTTGTACAACTATACGAGATCGCAAGTTATTCAAAGTTAAGATTTGATGGGTCTCAGCTACACCAAGTTCCCAAGGCAGACCAGCTGATTTAATACCAGTCCAACTGCTGGCACCGGTTCCACCATCATGACCAGAGATCACTACGTGTTCTGCTTTGCCCTATTAAGAAAAATATTTTCGTCACCTTCTGAATCAAACATTAAAAATATAATGTAATGAAAAATCGTACCTTTGCTACTCCAGATGCAACTACACCAACTCCCACTTCTGACACTAATTTAACAGAAATACGTGCAAAAGGATTTGCGCATTTCAAATCGTAAATTAACTCAGCGAGATCCTCAATTGAATAAATATCGTGATGCGGGGGTGGTGAGATTAAGCCCACGCCTGGTACTGAATGTCTAGTACTTGCAATTTCCGCAGTGACCTAAAAATTCATTTATGAGAGCCTCTATTTTACCAGAGTACGATCAGTTTAACAGATGTTGTGTTTACCTTGTAACCAGGAAGTTCACCACCTTCACCTGGCTTAGCTCCCTGTGCCATTTTGATTTGTAGATCATCAGCATTTGCCAAGTAACTTGATGTTACACCAAATCTACCACTGGCTACTTGTTTAATAGCTGATCGCCTATTAAATTCTGGATCCTGGTTGAGATATCTATAAAGAAATATTCATGGAAAAAATTCAAAACACGAAGCGTAATAAATATAAAAGAAAATAAATAAATGTACCTGTCTGCATTTTCACCACCCTCACCAGTATTCGATTTGCCACCAATGCGATTCATCGCTATCGCCAAAGTACTATGTGCTTCCAGTGAAATACTACCAAAGCTCATAGCACCAGTAACAAATCGCTTGACAATTTCTGTTGCGGGCTCAACCTCATCAACCGAAACAGGACTTTCTACTTTCTTAAGTTCTAATTGCCCGCGCAAGGTACATGCTTTCACCATATCCATTGTTGATTTACGATAACTTTCATACGAGCTTTGATTTTTGGATGTTACGAAATCCTAATAATACAAATTGGGAGTAAATATTTGCTGACAGACTCAAAGCGATGCAATTACTTACTTGCAAGTTAGCAATTGGTGTCGGATCATTAATATGTTTTTCTCCACCAGCTCGCCAATGGTAAATACCTGGATTGCGAATCACCAACTGATCCATAGATTTGTCCCAATAGGTAATTTGATGCCTTGCAAAAGCCTCCTGACCTAAGATATCAAAGGTCACACCACCAATACGGGATTGTGTACCCTAGAAACAAAGATAAAAATTAAGGATCTCCATTCAAATGAATATATGTGCATTTGGCGTGTTTATATTAATACATCATTAAATATTTGGAATCATATCTTTCATTAATTGGATCCAGTTTATAATCATGTGTATAGTAATCATTACATAAAAGCAACACTTGTAATTAATTGTACGTACCTTGAAACATTTGTCGATCACCTCATCAGCCAAGCCAACTGCTTCAAAAATTTGGGCACCTTTATAGGATTGTAATGTCGAAATGCCCATTTTAGCCATTACCTTGGCTATTCCTCGTTCCATCGCTTCGGCGTAATTTGCACATAAATCATCATCAGTAAGACCAGAATCGAGTACATTATCTGCTCTCAGATTTCTTGCCATTTCAAAGACGAGATATGGACATATGGCATCTGCACCATATCCAAGAAGTACACAAATGTGGTGAACTTCCCGTGCTTCTGCCGTTTCTAAGATAAGGCCAACTTTCATACGTTGCCTTTCCTCAATCAAGAAATGATGAATAGCACCAAGTGCCAATAAGGTACTTACTGGAACTCTGTAATTGGAAACAACATTTTTATAAGTAATATAATCCATTTGTACGCATTTCCAATTAAGATGTGACTAGTGTTATACCTGTTGGGACCACCTTGTCGGTCGGAAATAATAAGCAATTGATATCCTGCCCTTGCTGCTTGATTGGCTTCTTCGCTCACACGGTTCAATGTTTTCAACAAACCAGCTGGACCCTCCTCAACAGGGTAAGTAGCATCAAGCACTTTAGACCTCCATCCGCGATGAGTTGTAGCCTTGAGAACTCCAAGATCATCCAAGGACAGTATCGGTTGCGTAAGGAATAATCTGTGTACTTGTAATTCATTGGGCTCCAAAATATTACTCTCAGGACCAATTGGGCAGAGCATTGACATAACAATTTTTTCTCTGAATGGATCGATTGGCGGATTTGTTACTTGAGCAAATAATTGCTTGAAATATTCGTATATCAACGGTTGGAATTGTGAGAGACATGCTAGTGGCGCATCATTTCCCATGGAACCAAGGGCTTCCTTTCTGTAATGGAACATTTGTTTGTATCATACAAGGTAGTGTTTGTCTTCCAATTTAATTCACACAGAGTTACAGGGAAGAGAAAATCAACTTACTTCGATCGCATCATAGGTAAGAGAAGCAAATTAATAGTCTCAAGAGTATATCCATACAAGGACAATCTTTTATCACCACCCCAAACTTGATTTACAGTGGATACTGGATTCGAATCTTGTCGAATATTTGCCAATTTGTTACTGGCGTCAACGTGTTTTCCACAGAGGGTACCACCTTTAGCTACATGTGCAGCACGCATTTCCTCCATTGTTATCTAATTGATAGAATCATATATTAATTCGTCATTGAAAGTGCATTATTATCAGTTGAACCCATGACAAATATTCTACCTTTGATTTTTTACAATCTAGCCACGAGGGAGTAACACAAAAAACTGGTAAATAAATTGTGAGGTATTTAAAGCCTATTAAGAAATGCTATTTAAATCAAGAAGCTGTTGTAACATTCAGCAAGGACAGTGGGATAAAAACACAGTGTGAAAAGGAGGAAAAGAGCACACAAGGAAGCAGAATTCCAAGCTAGGACGAGGACTCACCATCTGCACGATGCAGCACGACGACAGCATAGTTTGCAAACAAAGAAATGCATGGTGTTAGTAGCCGAAATAGTGAAGATGCCCTTCTTGCATTATATCGTACATACACGCGTTATGAGAAATTTATATTTGAGTATTGTGAGTAAAAGACACGGGTATGCACGAGTACAGCGAGCTTTGTTATTGACAAGAGATTTTATAATAAAGTTATCGTTCCCGGTTAAGAACATGTTGCGAATGCCGACAGAGCTGTAATCAATTATACCTGATCCTTAAGCCATTTCGAATGGGGCCTGTTCCTTGCAATTTGCATCTTGAGCTCGACATCCTGTATAATCTTCTTCTCGTGAGTATCCACAAGGAGCATTCTTCCTGGTTTCAAGCGACTCTGCAAATAAAATGAGATTCGAATGATCGTTAATGAATAATATCTCCTGATGGTCGACATTCACATGACAGCACTGGATGACGGTCCTACAGCTCTATACAAACCTAGTCCCTAGATGACAAATTATACATTGTACATGATATGATTAAAAATAAATAAAATACAGCATGACTTGCTATTGTATGAAGTGTAAGAATTAAAGCAATTAGCGTGTATAAGTGCACGCCGTACGATTGCAAATACCCGCCAGCACGGACACAGCGTCCAGTGAGTGGCTTTGCTGTGAATACTGTCGTTAATCTTTAGTCTGTGATTGTCCTAATATAACTGGGGTCAGACAGTCACTCGCGAGATTCCCCACACCCAAATCTCCAAGGCTCTCTGCCCTACAATGGTTGACCCAGTCCAGCAACTGCTCCGATCAGGCCTGCACCTAGCCACATTCAGTCGCAGGTATTGATGGTCAATCATAAACAAGAGATCAAAAGGCGCGGGGATCCGCAAGTGAATATGGTTTCTACAGGCTTGAAACTATCGTCGAATATTTTTAAAAGTGTGATTGGAACAAACAAGGGCATGATTATACAGTGGAATGGATAATAAAGTAAGGTGAATGGATTAGGATCTTGCAGAATAATAACAGAGTAAAGAAAAATGATGATCATCAGGTGCGTTCATTTGAATGAAGTGCATCCTAGGAGTTCATCTTGCATCGGCGACGTCCAGTCACCAACTTATTCGCCATAAACTTTGCTCGGATCCCGAGGAGCTTGTTCCTATTTTCCCCTAGAGCTGAAATTCTCTATGTCGAGCAATATAGGAGATGCACATAGGTACGATGATGCCCGAACAGTTATATCGTTATCGCTGCGGGAAGAACTAACTCTGCTGAAAGATTCCATAGGGTCGGGCCGACGGTGCGTTTAGTTCCTCGTTTACCTTCAGGATTACATTGCTGGGCGGAGTATCATAGACGCCCACTTCGGACGCCATCACCATCATGTTATCCTTAGTGACGTAGAAGCGCGATGGGCGCAGGCCGTTTCTGCCAAACAAAAATTCAAAAAAGTCTTTTGTATTACCACCTCTGTGTCGTGCGCTAGTATCGGCTGACTATATTCTCTTGTTCGTTCGCTTGCCTTCCTGTTGGCATTCATTCGATTATACTGTCTGTACCTATCCCGTTTACCTCCGTTTAGCCACCCAACGTTGGAACCAACGGTGGAAACTTTGTTTCCGTAAACATCGATTCTTAGGCACTGACTATGCGACTCAATCCGCCGCATTGCTGTCAGCCTATGCGAGGCTTCGAGGGAAGCAGCGAAGTTCGAGAAATTTTAGTCTTTCCATCATATTGCTAACTGGTTGTCTCTTTCAGGTCGATGACGTAACAGAAACAGCAAGCGTGCATTTGTCTAGTAGTGTCAGTAACACCTGCTTCCCCCTTGCTCGACAATCCATGTTTACCTGGCTACGTTTTTTCTATGGGCATGTTCTCGACGCTCTCAGTGTACCTAGCCCGTAGATGCACACCAGCTCACACGCATTTCTGATCGCGTATCGCGGTCATGGCGTACACCTACCTAGTATTACATGCACCACGTTGTTCTCACGTGAATATATCTTAAAGAGCACCTGTCTCTTGAGGGGGTCTTAGTAAGTGAGTGCCATGGCCAATATATTCGTCTTATTTTCACTGATGTATTAATAGTAACGACTTATGCGTCATTTGCGATAAGATATCTTTCCTGGCATTTGCTTATCAAGACTCTATTAATTGCTCCTCAAGAGAGACGCTGTGTTATATCGATTAGGGGATACATGTCAATGGGATTAAAAGACTGACTAAAGTCTCTACCTGTCCAGAATAGCACCGACATAGCGGCCATCCGTGAACGTAAGAAGAGCTGGACCATCCCAGGGTTCCATCGCGCAGGCAGCCCAGTGGTAAAACTCCCGTTTCTCAGTTGCCATTGTGAGGTCATTTTGCCAAGCTTCAGGCACCATTGTCATCACCGCCTATGATATAAATCCAAAAATATATATCATCTTTTACAACTAATTGTATTTGAAAGATAAAAAAGAACTTACCTCTGGTAATGAACGTTGACCAGCCATCACTAAAAATTCGAGAACACAATCTGCTGCTCCCGAATCAGAGAGATTCGGTTCCACTACGGGATAAAGATTTTTTAACTCATCACCAAATATTTCACTACTCATCACACCTTCACGAGCCTTCATAAAATTAACATTTCCTCTCAAAGTATTAATCTCTCCATTGTGAGCGAGCAACCTATAATTAAGGATGTATTAAATTCTCCAGCCATGTTATTTAACTGGATGCTATAATTAAAAGTAACTATAGAATTACCGTAATGGATGTGCACGCTCCCAACTAGGGAAAGTATTTGTTGAGAATCTCGTATGTACCAATGTTAAATATGTTTCGAATTTTGGAGACTGTGTGGAGAAATATGCGATTACATTATTGCTTTCGATCGTTGATGCATTTATGTGGGTTGCATTTATCTTACCATTAAATCTAAAAAGTAAGCCCATAACTGATCTGCCGTCAGTTGGCCTTTATATACCACTGTGCGCAATGATAAGGAACAGATGTAGTACCTCAGACCAGGCTTTGGTATGGTGTGAGAGGATCTTTTTCGCAGAACGAATACCTATGAAAGATTATGATTATTAGACTCGTTAAATCCACAATAACATTCGTCGAGTATGTCATTTTTTGATAATTCCGCGCAGTCGACTTCTATTTTTGGGAATTGGCAAATCCGTTCTCAATGCCAAACGCCTAGTCTAGACTAAGGCGGAATAACTTGGTTTTTCTATTGATAGCTTCTCATGTCCCTGCCAAAATGCTATAGACACCACAACGTTGCTGTTGTCGGAACTGACATTCACTAGTATCTCAAAGCAGAGCCGTATCATTCGATTACCATACGATCATCGTCACTATCAGCGCGGAGTCCAATTGCTTCAAATAGCATCATGCGAGGGAATCGTGATAGTATTATTCCGACCATCGATCTCAAAGTACAAAGTACAAAGATGGTAATACAAAAAGTACTAGTTAACGAAAAGTTGCTTCCATGCTCGTTATACCTGTCGTTCAAGCTTTTCGTCATCTTGGTCTCCAGTAACGAAGACCTGACGCATGTAAGGTTCACATTTTCGCGCCACTCGACCAATCTTGGTGTTATCTGTAGGAACGTCCCGCCAGCCAATTACCTGCAAGAGAAATCTTATCCATTAAAGGCACAGTCTGGTATTTAAAATAACGATCAACAATATCATTGTGGAAGAAGGTCCGAGTATCGCGTTCGTACGTGAACATCGCGGCGAGTAATGCGTACGTTCACGGCCGGTACGCGTGCACGGAAACCCGATCGAAAGAGCATGAACGTCAAAGATAACGAAATCGTACTCTCAAGTTGCATTCTTCGGCCAACTTCTCGAATGCAGCTTCGGATTCCTTATGGGTATTCTTGTCGAGGAACAGGATACCGGTAGCGTAACGCCCGAATTCCGGTAATTCAACATTATGCTGCTCGCTGAAAAGTAAATCATTGGACTAATAAGAAACTCCTCGCAGCATGCTCCGCCTCGCTTCTACCGTGCCGACGTTACTATGTATCTATACATCGTTACATGATCGATTCAACGCTCGCACATCTCCCCTCTACATATCACATGAAGATTATTTATAATTCACAAAAGCAAACGAACACTCTGAAATAGTATCGGGCGAGTTGCGCCCTACTGATAATTCCTTTCCCGGACAGCTAAGAGTCTATTTATCGCTGTCTGGCATTTTTTGCTCGTAATGTTATACTACCGGTTCTTCGAGCCGGCGCCAAGAGCTTATATCTCTCAAGCGCGCAATATTCATCACGCAAGTGATACAGAAATAACAATGCCGAAGGTGTGGTTACGTGTCGCATTGCGTGAAAAGGCCAACGCTCCGTACGAGCAACGGTAGAATACAAAATTTTAATGGAATTTAATTAGTGACTCCCTAACTATTTTTTAGATAGCCTGATTGACGCGCATGGGTTGTCTGTTGCGCAAGAGTAAGGCAAACATCGAGGGGGGTAGCCATGGTTTTAAAAGATCTTTGGTACAGTGAACTACAAAAGCTTTCCGCTCGATGACCCCATGTTGCGTCAGTGACCCACGCGATTCAATCCATTCAGGCTATCATGGTGACAACACGTACAAAGTATCTCAACATCCAAAGATTTGTCTCTTACCGAATTTCATTGGCATAATACTCGTGAGGTATGGCACAGAGCACACCAGCTCCGTCACCAGTGTCATTGTCACAGGCGCAAGCACCTCGATGATTCATACGAGCCGAAAGCGTTTCAGCATCGCGCACGATCTGCAACATATTACAGATGTTATTTCAAAAGAGCAAAATTTCTACCAAGTTGTGATATTGCCTTACGAAATAACGCTTACCTTGTGAGATCTGCGACCATCAATAGCAACGATAAATCCAACACCGCAGGCATCCTTTTCAAGAGTAGGATCATACAGAGCCTGTTTCGGAGGGAGAGACCAGGGCTCGGCCCCGCTCATATTCTCAATCTAAAACAACCAAGAAAAACATTGCGTTGGTGAATTAAAAAAAATTCGTTGAACACTGAAACTAATTTATCCGGCACACAGTAAACCCTTCATTACCCAGAAGATGTGAAAAAGAATTATGAACCAGTACAATCAGAAATATCGAATGAGCAGTGAGTACCAATATAACCAAGCTGAAGGGACGAGTGAGTCCTGGGGTGTTGACGAGTGAATGCAAGGGACCAAAGGAGTGAACTAAATCTGAACTCCGGCCGAGAATGGGCAGCTGACTGATCGAGCTCCGAAAGAGTCGAGCGCGGCGAACGGAGTACGACTCTATCGGCACGCTCAAAGAGTAATAATAACGAGAGTCGTTATCGGCGCACGGGTAGATTTACGCGGCCCATTACGTAAAAGCACGCATACCTAATCGTCTAATGTGATGTGCGGGCCGATAACAGAGCGAGGCGTTGGAATGAGATGAGTGAATGTTGGTAAAGAAAGAGAGAGGGTGTCGCGGAGTAGGAGGGATTGGCGTCATGCACCCCGATAGCTCTCGATTACGCGAGGTTCTCTCGGCTAGAGATCGTCCAGTTGGTCGAACGCCCTTGTAAACAAACCGTGGAAATGCGTCGTGCGGAAATAGAGCACTCGATCGAAGCGAGTGTAAAGTGCTGGGCGCACGTGTCCCATGCACGCATCCCCCGCGTGCTGGTTACCCGATCGCCGGCAGATCTTCGGAGCCCATGAGACTTATCGGTATCGGCTCAGACCGATACCAGCTCTCCTGCGGTCCAAAACTTGAGTAATGAGCCGCTTGCTCCAAGGTCTTGCAACACGACACCCGATCCACTCGTTCCTCCCTCCTCTCTACTTTCCCCTCTGCATCTTCTACTCCAGGATCTGCTGGCGGTAAATCGACCAATTGAATAATGGAACATTCTCCACTGTGTGTAGACCCTTGGAAGGATCGGGCGAGGGAGTAGGCGTAGCTTGTGCGATCGTTAGTCGAGCCGAAAAGTTGGCCTCGGCCACCGTTCTTGCCGCACGTGGGTGTACAATTTATTGATCTTCCCCGGCTGCTCGCTTCAGCGAGATTCCGCGTTCCTACGCGCATGCATATCCGGTCACTGCATCCGTTACCGATTCCCTCCCTCCTCTCTCATATCGCTGGATCGGATGCTGTTTCCTGCTTCGCAGTTTCCTCCTCTTCTTTCTTAATCTTCTTCTACTGAACTTTAGCCAGCGCAACTCCGATCCAGCTACACTTTAGTACACATGTTCTAGATGCATGGTATTTCTTCGAGTTTATGCATATTCATGAGTATTTGTAACAATTTACAAGCGATATTCTGCCGGGGGAATGCAAATCATTTCCTTGGTTATCGCCTCAACGTCGCAGAACATCTTGCAAGCATTAGGTAAAGAAACAGCGTCATTACTCAGAGCGAATGCCAATTCTGGAATTCAGGTGCAAAGTGGCAGTGCTAATCACTGGGAATGGCAGTGACGGCGACAAGAAATGGCAAGTGGCCACATCGAAGTCGTCATCTCTCTCGAGCCCGGCCAAGAAGATTCGTACGACACGAAGAGTATCAATCTTCAGGCGGAACTTAGTAGCCAGGAAATGACAGTAACAAGAAATAAAATAGACTTTACACGATGCGTGACTAGAATCGAGCCAAATCGCAAAGGCAATTCCAAGCCCTGGCACATTTATCTTCTCGTAATTGTTCGGGTAAACGTGAAAAGCACATCGACTGGACGAAAAGCAAACACGATGTCTCTTTTTCTCAGAGAGAAATTCTCAGGGGAAGGAAAATATGCGCGCTTACCAAGAGCGAAGTCTCCGCTCAGTGCTAACAATTGCTCTCTGATTTGCTGGTCGAGGCTAATTCTATAGTTTCGGTGGGCGGCGTGCAATTTCGTTTGAAAGACCGAGCCGTCGAAATCCCGAGCGCAAACTGAATTGCTGCCCCTTCAAGCGTCGCTGAAAAGCTTCCGGCTCGCAACCCTCTCGCTTCTGTGTTCGTTTGCGCCGTCTCCTTCTTGCCACGCGTGTCACACCGCACCCCGAGCCGCCCTCCCAACGCGCCACTCTTCCTCCAGCGTCCAAGCAAGAAGTTTCGCTTCTTGTCTGACCGCCTATAGCTCGCCTTTTCTCCTCTCCACTCCTCGAGGACCACCAGCTTTCCTTCTTGCCTCGCCTTCCTTTGTATCCCGCTCTCGTCTTCTCAGAGACGAGAGCCTCCTTTGTGGGCTTTTTCTCACCGCAGCAGCCTAGATGTGCTGCGATAGCTGGCCGACTAGAACCTTTATCGATGATATGATGTATAGCTTGCTTGCCAGTAGCCGAGGCATATAGTAGGCCGTTGGTGCCGCTCGATCGAAGCACAAGTAGGATTAAATGTCACTTTAAGGAGCATCGTTACCTTGAAGACTAGCTTACCACATTAGGTACACACGTGTACGCACCGGGAAAAGAATGGACGAGGAATGGCACTCGTTAGTAAAGCAAACGCTTTTTAGAGCCTCTTGGAAATATGTGGATGTCAATTGTCAAAGACAAATAGCTATCCTTCGTCACTGGCAAATATTGCTCCAGTTCTGCGGTAATAGTGACGTTCATGTTACTAGCATACCATCAAAGCAGAGATAACAAGTAGAAGCGACACACAAAAAGGTTTCAACGACTTAAGTTCCAGAATCTTTCGAGGGCAACTTAATTGCCCCGACACGATAACGGCATGCTGATGACGGCCTTTTGAAAGGAGCAGATAATGAAAATGCAAGAGGCACTTGTGCCTTTGAGAGCGCGTTAAGAGTATTTCCGTACTTTGATGTACCATTCCACAAAGCTGTTTTACGAGTGCGAGAATCCAGAGTGAGGGGGTTACTCGTACTTGACGAGAGGACGAATACAGCGATGTTCATATCACTCTGGACATGGAAATCCATCTTTCTTTCATTCCCATTACCACCGTATTTTATGAACTGATTAACCCGAGTGGTTCTCGCTGCGGGGATTCGTGGGAACATTCGTCAACGAGATAAGCTGCGAGTGGAGGGCATCGGAAAGCGTTATGCAATCAATCATAGTGATTAAAAGGAACGTAAGAAGGGAGGCCACTAAACTACAGCAAAACTAGGGAAGGATACGCATTACTACTTATTAGTAGGTGGCGATGAACTTGAGATTCGAGAGCCAAGTTTCACGATCGGCAAAGAAACGCGAGAGCTGCGAACAAGAAGTGCGCACTTATTGCGCATTCTCGTCTCCCGTTTCAAGGGGATAGTATGAGATTATTGGCTGGCATACGGCGCGCTGAGCATTCAGGCATAACAGGAGCCGCAACGCAATAATACTAGCCACCTCCTCCGATATGCTCGATAGTGTGCGAGGAGAGCGCGAGTATGCGATCAGTGAAAAACAGCTTATGTTTCAGAGCCGGCACCGAAGATTCAAGTTACCCTGGCGACGTTTATTGGTAGAATGATGCGGCCTGAATTACATAACGAGTTGCAAAGTGCTTGGTCCGATTGGTAGCTCGGAACTGAGACGCCAGCGAAATTTGTGCGGTCAATGAGGAGAGCGAGCGGCTGCAAGTGCCGGAGGAGTCAATGGCACTTGCTGAAAAATGCGCGTCTTCAGTAAGTGCCGAGAGAGATTTCTCGACTGGATGGAGACTGGGGAGAGAGAGAGAGGGCATCGGGCATTATGTAATTACGATCGATTTTCGAGTGAAGAGTTGTTGCGCTTTCTATCCCCTTTCCACTTGAGCTCTTTTTCCCCACGCCCTTGTTATTGTCCTTGCTCTTCCTCGCTGCTAAAGCGAGGGGAGGAGCTCGCAAGGGACTGGCCAACAGCCGAGATATAACCACGGCTGTCCCAGAGAAGACTGGTTTCTCCGACACACCAGTCTTGCGAGCATGTAACAGGCCAACGGAGAGGGGATTCCGATGCTATCAGCGAGAACTCGCGCAGACAGCGTCGACGTTCGCTGAGTCATTATAGTGCCAAGGTCACCGATCCACAATCCACCAGAGCAGTGGAACAGCAGACTGGAAAGATTTCCTTATCGACCAAGAGTCCAAGAGGAGATAAGAGTGTGTCCCCTCTCCGAGATACCTCGTGCACCAGCAGCCCCTTCTTCTCGAGCTCTCCTCTCCCGCGTTCGATAATCTTGCGCAGAGGTTCAAACCCAGCCAATCTCTGTCCTCGCACTACTCGCTCATTTCCGAGAGGCAAAGGGTTCTTCGCCATCCTCTTTATGGCCCTTGGAAAATCCAGGCGTGGTTAATCAGGCATTCAGCCTGCCTGCTATGCATTGCTTTTTCAACGGGGATGATTCTTACTAGGAAGTTGTCGAGTACGCTCACACATGTCTACTTCGTAGAAACTTGGTAATCGCACACCTTGACGTATTTAATCACACGGCATGAGAAGTTTTAAATAGTGGTGTCATTGCAGTATTGCAAGCGCCTACTTGAAACGTGCGATATGCCGCGAGGATTATCTCGGGCTTATCGCTTCCGCAGCACATTTGCGCCAGTTGACGCAATAGAATTTCGTAAGGGCCGATGGATATCCGATCGCACCGGTATTTCGTTATCGTTGCTGCACTTCTTCTCGCTCGGTACACACGCGATATTCTCATTTTTTTCATCGCCAGGACGAGAACGTCCATCCTGGGGCGGGGTGGTCGGTTGTATATGCGTTGCTGCTTGCGTTCTCTTGCGTAACGAAATCCGATAGATTTCGAGCCAACTGCGAGTTACTGCATCCACGACATTACATTCTCCCCGGGGCGAGAAATATTGTATGATTAAAGCCACTGCCAATAAAAGTGACACGTGTTCGTGTACCGAGTTTTCATCGTCAAAGGTACCACGAATTTCGTGCACCTGGCGCGTCGCTTTAATCCATGTACTCTTTAATATTTGCCCACTGTAATCTCTTTCTCGAGCTGGTATGAAGCAATGTGTTGGTTTTATAAAGCTTGGAGCGGAGTAAAAAAAGATGAGGCTCGAAAATTAAGCAGATAGTGCTCTCGATATGTAAATTGTGTCCTGATGTTCGAGTGGAGCGAATATTGGCAAAGAGAGTTGGAATAAGGAACGGGGAAAAGAGGAATTCAAGCGAAGATGTTCGATCTTTCCTTCTACGAATGATTATGAAGGCGAGTTGTGCCTGCGGTCGGTGTATATAGCAAGTGAGGGAGAGAAAGATGATGATCGTTCACATCCTGGCTAAATGCCAGGGCACAGAGGGGAATCCGGAAAGTTCTCGGTTTCCCGTAAAACTTGTGACCGTTTGGGCCTAGCGTGCCAGCCGAGAGCTCTCCTCCTCGGAGCTCTTGGCGACGCTGCTTTCAAGCTAGAGCAAGAACGAGTTTTCAATTCTAAAAGTGGCGAGTCGAGATAATTGGCGATCGATCGGGACGACCAGGAGATCGACTACCACTCGAGCAGGAAGTATGTCGCATTAATATCTTGTGAAACTGCGCACTCCACGTTCTCGCCACGTGCGTTTCCAAGCTTTTGCGGCCACACATTCCTGTCTCCGCCGGGCAAGACACCAGCCGTGCACTTGCGTCCCCACTCAACAAATAGCTAACTGACTCTGCCTTGAGTCGCCTCGGAGCAACCAAGTACTATCCGATAATTCCTGCAAATACGATTCCATCCCAAGAGCCCTTCACTGCTCTTTTGTTCTTTTCACGAAAGAGTCCAACGCTTTTGCCCCTCTTCCTCCTTAATGTTTTGTCGCTCTTGAAAAGTCTGAGCGCGACACTTGAACCGAGAGTTCCGGATTCTTGACAGATAAGCGCAGTCGAGCACGGCGCAAAAGTATGATAAACTCTATGGCTTCTGAATATCTGGGCGCGGGGCTATACCCAATCTATTTCGAGAGACAATTGAGTCGAGGGGAGAGTGCGAGTAGTCTGTCGATAAGGGGTCTAAGGAAATAACCACCGGAAGAGAGACGCGTCTACAGAGGCTATCAGCTGCCTTGACGTTGATATGTCTTGAGGGGGTTTACATTTTGTTTTCAATGCACGTATCTGCGCGTCTTGCTTGTGTGATCTAACGTTACGCTGCTAAGTGTTAGCCAGCCAGCAGCACATACGCTCCCGGCGCCAACAAGCTCGATGTCTGACTTGCCTCGCCTCGCCTCTCTTCCTCCTCCTCCTCCCCACTTCGATCCTAATAACTTATTCCGTTCAGCGCTTTTTTTCTCGCACTCTCGAGCGCATCCTGCTGCTACACAACAACCATTACCGATCGACGAATTACAAAGACGCACATTTTACGATATGTTCTACACGTGGGAGGTGCCGCAGCCGGTTTTACTTGACTCCGGTTCAACTTCCATTTCCCTAACTTACGCCGATAACTCGGCCACGCAGTTCTCCGCACGAGCCGAGTTCTGCGTATTTTTATGCACGACGAAAAAGGTCATCTGGAAAACGGAGCAGGAGAGTTCGAGGCGCACTTATTACACGTGGCACATGCGAATGCGAGGCGGCTCTCTCAGCGCATTCCTCAACACCACGCTCGTAATGCACCAACGACTCTTTGGGCGTCGAGTGCAAAATTTTACGACAATTATTCCCACCGATTTTTCCTCCATCGGCCAATCAATCTGATTTAATACACGCAATCTACGCAACTAACTCGGAATGCGCACATACCGGCAAGCAATTATCGTTCTTTATCGCAAGAATTCGCTTGACTAATGGGAGTTCTATTATTGTTCCAACATCGAGCCACGCTTTTTTATGGCTCGTCGGAACAATGAGAGGATGCAATAAATGTCGCAGAGGAAAAGATTTCAGAGCTAAAGGAATGTGGTGCGCTTACCTCTCGCTCGAAGACACGCGAGCGGCAGTGGATCGTGGGACGCTGCAGCAATGGAGGTTGTCGCTTCTGGATTCAGTCTAAGAAACTCGATGATTTCCTGCTCGAGAGCTTCTGCCTCGGATTTCTCGGCCTCCACGTTCCTCTCGTGATCAGGAGCCAGTAGTTTCTGCTGGATCTGGTGTTCTCAGGAGAAGTCGATGGAATAGTGGCCTGGGGGGGTTCGAAAGAACAAGGGCGAACAAGTAGCGAATGTTCTCTCGGGGATATTCGAGATCGAAGTGCGTGGATATCGCACTGCTCGGTGGGAAGGAGATATGTATGAAGTAAAGTTCGCAGGGATGGTTCGCCGTTGAAAGAGAACCGGGTAGCTCAGCACTGTTGTTCGTCGACCGACTCACTCGATGGCTACCCGACAGACTGAAATCGATGTCCCTTGCGTTGCTCTCCTCGAGTCGCCGGCTGACGGTCGGCCGGCTTCGCTTCCCACAATGGCGCCCTTTCGAAATAGTCAGACAGCGCCAGCTGATATCTGTATGTCCTTTTTTTCGCTACGCAAAACCGCCGCGTCTTCTTTGACCCTTTTTATTTTCACATTAGTCCTTGTCATGTGCAATTATCAATTTCTCCGATATGGCAATGCGTATTAATACGCTTCAGCATGTTTTTATCGAGAAAGAAATCTCACGAGTATGAGGCACTCTTGATTAATGTGCCAGTAAAGTCCCGCGAGAAGGAATGTGATGGGTAATCGAAACGGCACGTAGAACCGACTCTTTATTTCTCGCTGGTATCGCACTCTCCTTTACAGCAGAACGACAGGATGGAAATGTTAAAAAATATAATGTCGTTTCTAAAAGTACAATTGATTATGTAGATAATAAAACACAGTAATAATAATGATGCTGATAATCGCGAGTTGCTTGGTAATTTCATTCTCAACGAGCTGCTATTCCGTTTCGACGGAACGCGATCAAAAGTGTTAGAAAATATAGTGCACATATGTATACATTTATATTTATATATAATATATATACTATTTATGTTCGCTATACACAACAAGGAGGGAACTTCTTCTTACGTTCCTTTACACTAAACTACTATTTTCTCGCCGAACTGGCCGGCGACGTAGGTACGTTTGGACGCCTTGAAAAATAACGCGCTGACCGCCAGACAGGCACTTTCTACTGGAGAAAAGCTTTACACAGTAAGCACAGTGAGCCTACTTCATCTATTACGAAATTTAAAATTGTGTGTATGGTCCACCTAAGTTTCAATGTGTTGGTCCTCACAAAAACTACAACTAGAGCTTCGTTATCGGATAATAGCATCCGTTCATAGACAGTAATCACTTCCGACATTATCAGTTAATTTTTTCCGCGAGATTAAACTCTGTCTGAACCATTTATCTTCATAATGAAATCTTGCCTACGTAGTTTTGCGCGAGTTATCAGCCTCGCTGTCTGAACGCGCGTCACAGATTTCCCTAATCTCTCTTGTTCTACGTTAAAGCTGCCTATGTAGTTTATATATCCGCCTGTTCTCGAGTGAACGGTCACACCGAGATTTGGCGCGATCGACGATAAGCGTGGACGCGCGCAAAATGGAATATTCCCCAGGGGGGCTAACTCTAACAAACTTGATAGGTGCCGTTTTAACATAAATACCAAAACAACATTGTAAATAACAAGTGGCGCTAATCAACCTACCACTATATGTACACTCGCCATGTAATAAGTTTATCGAGTATGACGCTTGCTCCCCGATCGGCTCTCACGAGTTTCGGTTTACACGTACCTTTCTAATTATTTAAAGTTACCTTGGTCCAATGAGAGCGAGGATTAATTATCTCGTCAGAAATAGATAAGATGGACGAGAAACGATAAGGCCATGCCGCCCCGTAGCAAAGTACGATGGTTGTCAATTGTTTTCATGATCAGTTGCTCTGGATTGGTTTGATCTATTCATCGCAATGACTTCCGCCCCCACGAACAATCCTCTTGGACTACGAGGCGGATGTTAAAATTCTTATCTGACTCTAGAGAATTAATTGTTCTATGGCTCGAATTCTCGTGTGCCCTAGTAAGAGCTTCGATGTTATCCAAATAGACACGAAGAAATATTTATACATATGTATCGTTGTGTACTTGGGAGCCTAGTTAACTTCTATTGATATTATTGTTATTATTATTGTTGTTATTATTACTATGATGGTGGTGATTGTTGTTCGTTGCAAGAGGGCTGCCTATATTATCAATCTCACGCTGGGCTCGTGAGATCTTGACTTTATCGCGTGGTGTTCCATCTTCACCAGTTTCCATGGCAAACATCTTCATTTTTTCCTTGAAACTCAACTTTTCTGGTACAGGTCCTACCTGAGAATTTTGTTGCTGCTTTTGTTTCTCTGCTAGACGTTTCGTTCTCGGATCTCTGCACAAGATTTTTAGTCATGATGAATTTTCCAGAATATGAATGAATTTACTTAGAATAATCACTGCAATACTCACTTATACACTTCCTGCGCGCCTATTACTCCGGGTGTAGTGCCGGTGAACGGGGTACCAGGACCTTCGGGTGTTTTTGGTGAAGCCAAAAGATTTTCTGCATCATTGATGAAATTCTAAGGACAGAAATGTGTTTGTCGTCCTGAATACTCATCATCTGTTTAGAATAGAACATTGTAGAAACACACGCATTGCGGCAGATGCAACATATTGTTACGCGCGATCCAAAGTCAAGATGCAAACAATGGCCAAACACAATGAAACATCAGAAATATCGTAATCAACACTCAGCGAATAATTTCTCTTTGTCTAATCTACAAACTCCTCCATGCATTCAGCTTAACACAAACGGAAGAACGATCGAGCAACATAACGCTGTAGTTTCCCCTTTCAAGGCCTGTACCTTGTGAGTTTCTAGAAATTTGCCATTACAGTAGGTGAACAGTTGATACCCTTGCTGGATCGTAGCGAGCTTATTAAAGATTTATATTAATACGCAGTACATAAAATCTCAAGGATTAGATTAATTAAAAATCATGTACTATCTTAGGATAATAATTCTGTTATAGGTGTTGTTCAGTTATTCTTACATTGGGGTCCTCCCTAATCATGTCCATAGTTGTGGTTGGTGGCACAGTTGGAGTTCCTATCGAAGTATTTCGCTGCGAAGGTTCTGAGTTGGCATTCGGATCATGGAATGATACCCTTTTGATTGATGGCGCTTGTTGAGCACTGAGTGTCATTATGCTCGATGCTGTGGAACTGTTGGATCTTAGTGCACTTTGCTGTGACATGACAGCATAGCTAGATCCACGTTCCGGAGGAGGAGGTGCTTCATTGTTGCCGTTTTGTGATGCTGTAACAGAGAAATTCTCATAGAACCTTCTATCTAAATTTATTAACATTTTTGTGTAGATTTCAAACATTACTTACGTGGTGTGCTAGGTCCATTAATGGCTAAGTTATCCAAGCGTAACATTCCTGGATGAAGGGATTGTTGATTCTTATAAATTTGTTGCGTCTGTTGTTGTTGGTACAATTGTTGCATTTGCATTTGTTGCTGCTGTTGTCTCATATCCTCTTCTCTCTTTTTCTGAGCTTCATCGAATTCTGTCTGCTTACGTTTCACTTCGTCAAGACGACGTTGCATTTCTCGATCTTCATTCGTTTGAAGCATACCCATGGAGTAAGATTTCTGAGTTGTACCAAAATGACTGAGTGACGACCCATAGGTGGGAGATAATGGAGTCTGCATAAGTGTAGACTGCGTTTGATTTGATTGTGGCTGTGGTGACAAAGCTTGTACTGAAAGTCCAGTGCTCTCTGGCTGCCCACTAACTAGGTTCTGTGAAGATTGTTGTGAGCCAAGACTATGTGCAGGAGTATTCCCTGAAGTTCCCATAGGCTGTGATAAAGTTGTTCTGATCGATTGATTCGCTACGTTACTCCTCGATAAAGCAGACTGCTGATCAGCTGTGTTGCTTCTATCTTGAGTTGTAGCTGTTCGAAGTAGACCTTGTATTCTTTGCATACTTTCAGTGTCTAAGTCATTGCTTTCTTCATCATCATCTTGTTGATTGGCAGCTTCTTCAGCTCTTTTCTGGAAGTCTCTTTCGAGCTGGAGTGCTCGTAGTTGCTCCTCCTGTTGGGAGGTCCTATGAGGTAGTGCACTTAGATCAGCAATTTGTTGATCTCGCCATTGTCTTGCGGCCTCCCTTCTTCGTGCTTGCTCCTTCTCCCTTTCTTCCCTCTGCCAGGGATTGGTTGCGCTGTATTGATACTGGCGTGGTTGTTGTACTGTTCCACTTGCAGGATAATATCCTCCTCTAGGTGGGTCTTGCATACTTGCTGTGTACCTGGAATCTGTTTGTTTACTATACAGTGGATGGGTCGATGTGTTTGGCGGTGGCGGTGGGGGGCTCTCTCTAAAACCATCATCGGCTAGATTTGGTCGGGCCGAAATAATTTCATTACCCGTGGTGTTTGGTCCCTCTAAAGAGCCCTGTGGCCTGGTAATAGCATTATCGCTACCGTATTGGCTATTTCGGCTGTCGAAACCACCGTTGGGATAATACTGTAAAATTTGGTGGTTGGGATGTTGTCGACTTGGTTCTGAATATGCTTTATTCAGGTCTTGAGAGGCTGATTCTTTCCCATACTCCGCCGAAGTACCATGTGGTCGAGAAAGTTCACCCTTTGCTTTTGTAGCAGGTGCCATTCCATATTGATTGCCTTGTTGTTGTTGGTGTAAATGTTGATGTGGATGCATGTGTTGTTGATACTGGTGCGAATGCTGCATTGGATGTTGGTGTGGATGTTTCCCATAGTGGGCTCCATAAGCACTATATTGAGAATCCGCATAAGTGTAACTTGGTACATTGGCTTGCCTAGTAGGATGCATTGACGCCGCAGGTGTAGGCGTTGGGGTTGGTGTTGGTGTTGGCGTGGGCGCGGTACTCGTTGCGGAAGTTAACATGGAATTTGCTACTAAGTTGGAGGTGGATCCAAGTGGCTTTGTGGGGCGTATATTCTGACCCATTTGCTGGTGATGGCTTGCCATGGTTGGTCTGGCAGCAGCAGTGTAAACAGCTGGGCGATGTTGATTCAAGGTCGGTACTCCACCGCGTAACTCACGTCGTCGGACTTCTTCCTGCATTTCTTGCAACTTTGCTTCTTGCCTTATTATATCCCGGGATGATTGTGATCTAGGAGGTAGCGGGGCTTGCTGTGGAGCCTGCTGTTGTTGTAGTGTACTAGCAATGTATCCTTGAGGTTGAGGAATGTATGCGGATGTAGGTCGATCTTTTGTTGTGGTATTTTCGAGCATGCTTGGACGATTTAACGAGTTCTGGGAACCCCTGGTGGTCTTCTGCATTTGCAGAGGACTCCTGTGAAGAAAAACAATTCATCAGAATTTACCTGCTGGGTGGAGACTCAACCATCTTCACCTAAAATATGTGAAACTGACCTATCGTCTGGATATTGCGATGGGCTAGGTCGACCTACAGCTGAATCTTGATTTCTATAGACACTCAAATTTTGATAGAATCGTTCAGCCTCATTGCCTTGAAGAGTAGTTGGAGCAGCATTCGAAGGTGTTGTGGGATTAAGGTTTGGAGAAGACTGTTGTCTACTAACAAGACCACTGGGAGGTAATGTCCCAATCCTCATCGGGTCATGCAAATTATGACTTGATCTATTGTTGGCAAAAGTTTCGGCCATGTACATTAATTCGTCCTTGGCACTACTAAGAGAAAAACTACACAAATGTTACATACCGAGACCGCAACGACGTAGCTCCATTAATGGCTGGCATTGGTGGTGGTTGAACTGGTGGTGTAACACTGTTGCTGGAGGAAGCTCTACTATATCCAGGGTTGAATACTTCATGCTGTTGCTTGCCTTCCATGCCTACATCTACATTGTTCATTATCGCTTATTAGTATACTTTTCATATAAATGAGCGATAATCTGATTGGACTATGTACACTATGCGGTACGCTTGGACGGACGTGAGGAGTGCGAGGATGATACTTACCGTGCAATGCCGGTACAGACTTGCTGCTATGAATTTGCTGCTGTGGGGTTGCATCGCGTCCAAGCCGTGATGGAAGATCTCGCTCGCTCATGCGACGAGGTCCTGCGGTAGCACAAGATGCAGAGACGATATCTCTATGTTAACGTGATTCTAACAAGCAAGGCTAAATGTGACATGCTACATGCAATGCACAACATGCGGCATGCAGCGATCGCGCGTAACTGAAGCATATGCAAAGCTATGAAACATTGAGAGTTTGCACATCACGCACGAAAAAAGCCTAAGAGATGTCCTATCAACATGACTCCTATTCGTTAAAAAATTTATAAAAATAATGTTCGAATGCTCGTCCTGCAATGCCCACTCCTTTGCATCTGGCCAATCTCCTTGAATAATGTGGGTGGATATTTAGGCGTAGTTAAATAGAAATTTAAAATAATAAAAGCTCCATAAAATAGTCTTGGAATATGTGTGGGTAGATCGCTATTGATCTTAAAACATGATGCGTACATTTATTGTGCATAAATAATATTGTGTGTTCTTGGGCAGGCACATCCACTGTGTAACTGGTAGCTGCTTTCGCAGAGAAGGATCGTTACCGAGTGACGACTTCTCGTAAGAGCTTCTGCATTCTCTTTCATGAACTGTTGTTGATTCTTGCTTGGAACAGTTCAACTCATGACTTGGATGCCGGCGAAGATCAAATACTTTTTTTTCGGTGTTGATCACCTCATTATTTTTCCCACTTGTTGCCACAACAACAACTACGAGAACATTACCTCCATGTTTATCGTCAAGTCTGAGGTTTGCATCTACAATTTTTGTCGTTTCTCGTGGTAGACTGATACGTCTAACTTTTATAGGATTTTGTGTTGTTTTGTGATAATCGGCAGACAATGCTCGAATTAGAGTCCCAGCAAGGTCAGATTTATTGCGGGAGAGCGTTGTGACACTGTGATCAAACGACGTTGAAGAATCAGCATTCGTAATTCTTTGTTTCCCAATTTTATCTGAAGGTATAGTTTCCCAACTACGTGACCGCCCTCGATTCCTCTCCTGTTGAGGCTTATCTTTTACTTCAGCAGGAAAAGATGTATTGGGGATTTCAACAGCATCATTTGTCTTCTTATCGCATGTTGTGCGGTCTAGATATTGTGGTACAGAAGCAGTTCGTCTTTGAGGAGATTTAACTCGCTCTTCCATCATTTTGATACATGGACTCGATTTTGATATATATTTTGTTAAACCACATTTTGAAAAAGTCTTCGCGTCGTTCTCGATGTGCTTCCTGAATGCTAGATTGTTTTGTACTTTTACATTTATTTCCTTGTCATCTGGCGGTCGCGTAATTCCTTCATTCTGAATTTCTGGTATACACAGAGGGGCATTAATGTTATCCAAATTTGAAAACTCCTTCAGTTGTTCTATAATTTTCCTTTGTTCAGTTAAAGAAAGTTTTGTATCATCATGTTTTCGTTCTGATGGCAAAACTTTGATCCCTTGGTTCTGATTGGTCGACTGTTTTTCTTCAGATTCTCTCAAGTCCCCATCTGAACTATATTCCTTCATTTTAGCAAGTCGATAAAGAGTGTCTGCTTCTTCCGAATTTAATTTTCTTGTAGATGCAATATCAGGTTCAGATGCGAAACGCTTGCAGCTTGAAAATTTACCAGGTTCGGCTACACGCAAAGGTGTACCAAGTTTTGAGAAGTGTTTTGCCAATGCTGCAACTCGTCCACAACCCAGACGAACTTCTTCAGGTGATTTCCAACATTTTTCAACAATGTTTGATACTTCACTGGAAGCATCACTTTCTAATCCGGTTAAGTCAAGATTTAGTTCAGGCATAACTATATGCATCTTCTGAGTAGAAAATGATTTTTTAGATCTATCAGAATCTGTATCTGTACCATCACTTAGATGGTCGTAATCCTTACAATTATCGTCTTCAGACATTACTTCCTTAGTATTAATAATATCTTTATCAGGCTCTTCCTGATTTAAATGCGTTTCTCCTTCTCGAAATTCTGAAGTACTGGACTTTGCATCATTAACATTATGCAAAGTCAGATTATTTTGATTTTGTATATCATCGTCAAAAGATTGTGCGGATGAGATAGAAATACGTGGGATTTGTATATTGCTTAAAATATTGCT
The DNA here is from genome assembly GCA_910591665.1 of Ectemnius continuus. Taxonomy (NCBI): domain Eukaryota; kingdom Metazoa; phylum Arthropoda; class Insecta; order Hymenoptera; family Crabronidae; genus Ectemnius; species Ectemnius continuus. The sequence continues at coordinate 12,883,364 of OU342862.1, read as the reverse complement.
TTTGTGGCCACCTTTACTTTCATCATCAACTGTGATAGTAATATTCACTGTTTTTTTATGATTAACATCTGGTCCTGTAGGACCTTCATCTCCCTGATCTATGTACGGTATTGAATCAAGAAGCTGACTATAGTCTTGTGAGCTCACGATGCTATAAATGTTGTCGCTTGTTGACACAGAAGTTGAAGTGGGTAGTGACTGAGAAACGGAAATGGAAGATCGACCAGAGTCAGGTATCGTGACACATACTGCAGGAGGTGTAGCTGGACGGAGACGAATATTCCGTTTGAAAGGAGGTACGTCGATACTTGAGTTAGAAAAACACGCCGGGGGAGAAAGAATACTAAAGCGAGATCCTAATTCCATTGGTTGAGGCATCTGCCATAGACTTGATGTTTCATCAAGACCACGATAGCGCGGTTGGTCGTAAAACAGTTGTTCAGTTGGAACAGCATATAATTGGGAAATATCCGCACCTGGTTGTCGGTCGAGCATATCAACTTCTCGATAAACTGAATACTCCGAAGCTGTCGGGTGTCTTGGCACGGATAGTAAATTACCCATTGAATGTGACGTGGATGGCTGATCGTTCATGTCTTGTCCGGAGGCGTCGAAGTGCTCCGACCTCGGTCGAGCCTTATGCGCTGCTTAGAAGAATGAGTTAGTTGAAGCGTTAGTAAAGCGACCGATATTCCCAAACAGGTACAATGTTTAATGAAGTATGTTAGTCGTAGACTAATGCAACATAGGTATCCTTATTCCTTTGCTGGGGTATTTAAAGTGGTAAACGGACTGAATGAAAGCAAATATAAGCAACAAAAAGCAAAGATAGGGAGAGAGGAAATGGTGCTAAAGGAATTAAGAATTAATAATTGGGTTGGACATACCTCTGGTCATAACAGGGGATGGTTGTGAAAGTAATGTAGCCAATCCATGATATATGGCACCTTGCTTAGCAACTTCCAAGGTCACCACTGGTCCAGTACGTACGAGATACTCTGCAGCTCTGAAGATTTTTTAATTAACGATATCAATTGTTCAAGCAACATTCAAATTCTACCATGGCTACTTACTTTTCTTGTGTAATACCCACTAAACTTTGACCATCTACTTTTAATAATTGATCGCCTGCTGTCAACCTACCGTCCTTTAAATTGATACGATACAATTAATCATTAATCAATTACATATATCAAAAAACCCAAAAGAACACTACTTACAGCATCTGCTGCTCCACCAGCCACGACACTTTTAATATATATTCCAAGTCTATCTTGTCCAGCGCCTTTTGCTGCAACAATACTTAAGCCCATTCCATTTGTGGACTTATGTAATTTTATTACATGAATCTCTGGCTGAGGAGGGTTCATTGAAGAAACATGGCTAGCATAGCCTCCAGATCTATTGCTCATTGCGCTAGGGCTACGTAGCTAAATTAAAAATTAGAATTTTAAATTGCTTTCATTTACTCCCAATAAAAAATTGATGGAGGCAAATATTTACATTGCTTTGATGATCTATCATGTATATGGTCCAGTATCCACTACTCGTAGGTTGGGGAGCCATACGACACAAACCATCACGCTGTAAAGGCGAGAGGAATTCTGCAAGTCCTGGAGGAACACCTCTTATTACTTCGCAGCTATATCCATCTTCAGGTAAAAGTAAAGCTAAATTGAGAGTTGGTTCTTCCTCAAGACGAATTTCACGACCATCTGCACGTGCTAGAGTATCTGCAACGCTTTCAGCCACCTGAAATATTAAGGATATTGCGTAAAATGTGATACTAATTGCATGAATTTTTAACATTGACTGTTTCAATAAAGTGAAATTACCCGCACTACATTTTCGATTAGCTCTGCTGGAAGTCTAGGCTCGTCAGCTGCTGGTTGATACTTTTGAAGAAGTGCTCTAACTTGTAAAGAGTTTAGCTTAAAGCAGGTGGAACCTAAAGCTGCAAGTTCTTCCGCATTATATTTCGGTGCTTGCAGTAGGTGAGTTGCTTGCATAATTGTTGCTAAATGGCATTGACTCGCAAGCTCCAGGCCTTGCCTTTCTGCCCAAGTTTCGAGGGCATTTAGCCTTGCCTTAAGCCTTCGTCCAAACCACCTCACACAAAGGTTTCCATTAGACACCAGAGCATTAAATGCAGTGGCGTTTATCACGTGGAAAAGATGGCTGAACAGCTGAATTGTGAGAGCAGCATTTACTCTGCATCGCCTTAACAGAGCCATCGTATTTAAAAATATTTGCAAGACACCAGCTTCTTTTGCTGGCTCGTCAGCATCTGCCATAAACTGTGACATTGCAGGAGCTAATTCAAGAGAAACGCAGCGCACTAAAGAGGCAAATGCTGTATGAACAGCTTCAGCCAGAATATCCTGTGCTCTTGTTGAGAATGCTCCCACGTGTCTATCACTTTTCAGCATATGTAACAGTTCTGAACCATTGGCCAACCAGAGTGCAAGAGACGATGCATCCATATATCGTTCCTATAACAATCACCAAGTTTAATTTTTCGAATACTCGTCAAAATGTGTATTGAATACGTACTTGAATTACTCGTTGTATCATAGTGGCCACATTTGCCAGCATAACTGTTAATCTATGAGCTCTTTCGGTTGGCTGGAGTTCTGGTCTATAATGTGTACTCGCACGATATCTTGCTGCTAGATACAATGTGTACGTAGGAGCAAGTTTGAATTGCGGTGCTGAAGGCTCTACATCAGTAATGACTGCGTGTAGAAATGCTTCCTCTGTTTCCTCGAGGAATTCCAACACAGCTGGCAATATCGGATCAGTGCCACGAGGTTGTCGATCTGCCTGCGAGAGCCTACTGACATACAAAAAGACTCACATCAGTGGTTAACACTTCGTTGAATGTCTTTATCCAGATATATTGATTGGTGTAGTCGGTACAGTGTATTTTGTGCCGGTTGATGACCATAGAAGCACCATTTTTCAAATGGTTTGACCATTACCTGTTACCATCAGGTTTATTACTGCTGGAAAGGCTCGCTGTTTCCACATTACCATCGAGATCAAAAGTGGTCTCGTAATTATGAGTGGGTTCCGAAGTACTCTGAGATGGACTCCTTGGTCTACGAGCACCTGCAGACTTGCTGGGGCTCGATGGATGCGAGCCCTGGCCGCCCTGGCCTTGACTCTGTCCATCATTCGATGCTGCAGACCCTGATCCGTATCTGTCGGCTGCCTCCTGGCTGGTGGCATCCGGAGAACGTCTACGGTACAGAAGCGGGCAACGTGCAGGAGAAAAAAGCAAACCAAAAAGTGAATGGCAAAGAAAGACGATGTGCGACGTAGCCAGAGTGTGAGAACTCTTATGGGCGTGGAAAAACAACTGTGAGTGCACCGCCCATTTCTTGCTATGTGCACAAATTTTGTCTTTAAGGTTTCTCTACTCTATTCTACTCTATTCATATCTAAACTACTTTCTCTACCCTCACCTAAATCTTTCCTCTCGCCTTCATTGGTCTTTCCTTTGACTCAATGTAATATATATTTTCACTTACCTATCATATGCATATTCAATTTGTCGGCCTGAATCGTGTCGCTGTCTGATGCGGTCTTCTGGAGCAGGGTCAATAAACCTGAAGGTGTGCAATCGTCCAAACTTGACAATTGCTCCATTCTGTCGAATAATAAAATATTGTATTTACAAAATAAGTGTTCAACTGAATAAACGCCATAGAATCTTAAGACAACAATACCTGCAATATCGTTGTTTGGTGTATTCGTTGATTATTCACATATGTATGAGCATCTCGAGAACACGGTGTTAGAGTAACAATATTTTCAGTGAAGGCGATCACACAGTGTCTTGGCATTACAGTTGGCCCACTTAAAGTGAGTGTCTGAGCCTGTACAGCTTGTGGTCCAACGGGTCGTTCAGAGCCTACTTCAGTAACATTGGGTTGCAATCGGTGCCGTGCACCTGCACCATTGGGTACTTCGCTTCCATCAGGACTCAACTCCACCAAGAAGGGTAGTCTCTCATCTTCGTATCTATGATCGTATTCGTTCCATTTTCCTGCAGGTTTCTTTTTCCGTTTACGCGGAACGTAATCGGCTGGCCTTCGACGTACATGAAACATGATAGAGCCTGAAACAAAGTTCGAAATTGGATGTTAATGCTTCTTCTATGAAAATCTTTGCTCATAATCGTCATAATTTCTAGAATCAACATTGCGATTGTGAACCCTTCTTACGTCTTATCCCCCAGTCCATCATTTTGAATTATTTAATGAGGTTCGTGCGTTTCACTCAAGAGTTCGAATTCGCGTTGGTCGTCGAATATTAGTTGGTCCCCCAATCGTTTGACTGTGGTCGTTATTGGTCCCTGAATCTTGTGTATTAAAGTTCAGGATTGTTGATCGTGATCGCGATCAGAGGCAAAGAGGAACTTCCATTTAACTATTGCCAGCGATATGGCAGAGGAACATTTGTCAATAATAAAGGTGAAAGGCAATCAGTAGTACAACATAGAGATGATTGGATCCTGAATTACGATCGATAAAGTTCAGTATCTTCTCCTTCAATAGGTGCATGTCAAATGGTCTAGTGGCTTTAGCCAGCTTATCGTTGCTTGTCGAGTTTCAGGAACAGCCTGTTGCAAGATGTTCCAATGTGACGGTATATCTATTTTCAGTGCAAGGCCGACGGACTTGCAGAATACCTGATGCATCGTGACGACTTGCTTCGGAAAAATTATCGATCCCGGCCCAATAATCAAAAAGGTCACTGTATACGTAGTTCGATATAACTTTCTCGTGTCCTTCCTTTTAGTTGTCGCATTGATCAAATGGAGTACTGGAGTACAATGTTAGACAGAATTATTTATTGCCCTTTGACCGCTTGTGGAACATGAGGAAGGATATCCACTCGTGGTTGACTATTTTTCTGCTGATCATGGAGTTTCGTAAAATGGCATTATTGCTTGCAGGAAATTATGATTGTAACAGGAAAAGTTAGTGGATGACGTTGATGCTTTCGTAGTAATTTCACATCCTGCGATAAAACGATGACTTTTCGTAATGGCACGTAATTCGAGGGCGCGGTCGATGTCGCACCACTAATCATTTGTGATGTCTACTTCGCCAACACTGTCTCCTGGTTCTTCCGTACTCCACCTGCATAGGACGACTGCGTCATAGTTGCGCGGTGAGAATAGGAGAGCTTCCGGAAGTCGAGTGTACGGAATCGCCGACACGCGCCACCCTTTCTGGCGCTTTCTATTCCTATACGCAGTGTGGGGGTGGAGTTTCTTGATCTCAACTCTGTTTACCGACGACCGTTGACTTCGATACTGATGTCTTGCCTCGCATTCCTCCATGTTTATTATGTTTCCAAAATGTTATTGCTTCGTGAACCTTCCTTGTTCTTGAATCTTGCATTATAGTAGTGTTGTCTTCTACCCTTCAGTTATTTTATGCAGTGTAAATAGCGAGAATCACGGAAGTGGCGCCGCCGCAGTCACAATGGAATTACCAGCAACGGCAAAGTTTACCCAACAGCAGCTTATCCCCCGAAACAAACGGAGCTAGCTGGACTTCCGTGGAATATCGACTGACACGTGTGTGCCAGATGCCAAAGCTATACCGGTAGATACCAAACGAACTCTGACCAACCCAACAGTCGGTTCATCGACCTCCCAATGTTTTCAATTAGAAACTTACCCCTTGCGGATGGATGGTTCATCAGAATGGCCAAGGGACATTCATCGTCGTCTAATATGTATTCTTGTTGCGCACCACCATTCACGTTCTCACCATTCACCTGGAAAACGTAATGAATGCATAGTTAATGAGGAGAGGCGAGCATTTTACACGACTAATTCTGTGTTTGCTACCCATTTTAATGGTTTATGCACAGTTCAGCAAAGCTCAAGAACCTTCGAAAAAATGAATTTTAAGCTAGGGCTCTGGAATTTTTTCTACTTCTTCCTCGATATAAAAAAACACTTTCTACCAAGTTTCAGCCCGGGGAAAGGTCGAGAAGATAAAAAAACATGGGGAAAACCGTTGAAATCAAATATTCCAGATCGGTTTTCCACATGTTTTAGGTAGAATTCCGGCATTTCCCCCACAACATTTATGTTTTTTTTCCGTTTTGAGACACGAGGAATCGAAAAATCAAGCTTTCGTTCCAGTCCCAGAACCTTCGAAAAATCGAAAATTTTTGAAGGGGTATGCCTTAAAAAATTTGCGAAAAAATGAATTTTGAGCTAGGGCTCTGGAATTTTTTCTACTTCTTCCTCGATGTAAAAAAATACTTTCTACCAAGTTTCAGCCCGGGGAAAGGTCGGGAAGATAAAAAAACATGGGGAAAACCGTTGAAATCAAATATTCCAGATCGGTTTTCCACGTGTTTTAGGTAGAATTCCGGCATTTCCCCCACAACATTTATGTTTTTTATCCGTTTTGAGACACGAGCAATCGAAAAATCAAGCGTTCGTCCCGGTCCCAGAACCTTCGAAAAATCGAAAATTTTTGAAGGGGTATGCCTTAAAAAATTTGCGAAAAAATGAATTTTGAGCTAGGGCTCTGGAATTTTTTCTACTTCTTTCTCGATATAAAAAAACACTTTCTACCAAGTTTCAGCCCGGGGAAAGGTCGGGAAGATAAAAAAACATGGGGAAAACCGTTGAAATCAAATATTCAAGATCGGTTTTCCACGTGTTTTAGGTAGAATTCCGGCATTTCCCCCACAACATTTATGTTTTTTTTCCGTTTTGAGACACGAGCAATCGAAAAATCAAGCGTTCGTCCCGGTCCCAGAACCTTCGAAAAATCGAAAATTTTTGAAGGGGTATGCCTTAAAAAATTTGCGAAAAAATGAATTTTGGGCTAGGGCTCTGGAATTTTTTCTACTTCTTCCTCGATATAAAAAAACACTTTCTACCAAATTTCAGCCCGGGGAAAGGTCGGGAAGATAAAAAAACATGGGGAAAACCGTTGAAATCAAATATTCAAGATCGGTTTTCCATGTGTTTTAGGTAGAATTCCGGCATTTCCCCCACAACATTTATGTTTTTTTTCCGTTTTGAGACACGAGCAATCGAAAAATCAAGCGTTCGTCCCGGTCCCAGAACCTTCGAAAAATCGAAAATTTTTGAAGGGGGTATGCCTTAAAAAATTTGCGAAAAAATGAATTTTGAGCTAGGGCTCTGGAATTTTTTCTACTTCTTTCTCGATATAAAAAAACACTTTCTACCAAGTTTCAGCCCGGGGAAAGGTCGGAAAGATAAAAAAACATGGGGAAAACCGTTGAAATGAAATATTCAAGATCGGTTTTCCATGTGTTTTAGGTAGAATTCCGGCATTTCCCCCACAACATTTATGTTTTTTTTCCGTTTTGAGACACGAGCAATCGAAAAATCAAGCGTTCGTCCCGGTCCCGAGACCTTCGAAAAATCGAAAATTTTTGAAGGGGTATGCCTTAAAAAATTTGCGAAAAAATGAATTTTGAGCTAGGGCTCTGGAATTTTTTCTACCTTTTCCTCGATGCAAAAAAACATTCCCTACCAAGTTTCAGCCCCGGGAAAGGTCGGGAAGTATGAAAAATATGGGAAAACTCGTCAGAATTAGACGAAATTAACTATTTAGGAGGACTTCTGCTGGTGTTTTTGATAGAATTTCGGCATTTTTACTATTGGTTCTCTGTTTTCTATCCTTTCCGAGTATTTTCGGCATACTTCCATGAACTACTAAGCGGTGAATATACTGAACTAACATACCTGTACAAGGCAATACTGCTGAGGATCAACCTTATCCAGGCCATACTTGGATAGCATCTCACGCACAACTTGTACGGCTGTATCTCGCACGCTTAGAAGTAACGTCTTATACGGCACATCTTTACAGAGGGCTTCGCCATAAATTTTCAAAGTTCCACCTGTGTCCGGGCCACCGTCTTTACTACGGAATTGCTGGAGTTTCCTTTCAAGCTTCTGTTGACGACGTCTTCTCATTACGGCTTCCGGATTGGAAATGCTTCTGGTAAAGCTGGTCTCCGGCAATTCTGAAACAATAATTTTATTTAACATATAAATAACAAATCATAATGAGACTTGTGTAATATAATGAAGATTGTACAGAAAAGAGGCACTGTTAATATGGGTATTCGACGATTCTTTCAGATTTAAATCTGGCATATTTCAATCACGGTTGCTGAGCGAGCCCTAGCAACGAGAACAAGTTAATCGATGCTGCCTAAGAAACCTTCCCATAAAGCCGTGCTTCGGCATATTTTGCCTATGCATCTCCATTCGAGGCAAGCGGAATTCTGACGAATGATTTCGGGGTCAATAGCTCCCTCTTACCGGTGTATAATTTCTCAGCGACTCCATTCTGATCGACTGGCGCAGCGTTTTCGTCTTGCTCCAAACTCTTTAGGCGGCTAAGTTTCTCTTGCTTCTTCATCTGCTTCTTCTCCCGTTTACTCAACTTCCGCCTGAAACTGGATCCATCTGAAGAGGTGAAGCCAACACCCTGGGCATTGGTCTTGTCATCGATTCTTCGTAGTAGGAAGCGACCTTCTCGATCATCGATGTGCCAATTCAACTGAACTAGTAAGGGCTTCTCATCCAAGCCGAGCTTTCGCTCCTCTGCGACAATTGGGAAAGTGAAAAGTAGATGTAAACAAGAAGCACGGGCCTCTCTCCAAAATCCTTCAATCAAATTCCCCGAATCTTACCTCCGTTCTCATGAATCTCGTAAAGGGCGTACTCCGGAACAGAGAGCATCCGCATATCGGGGCGGAACTTTTCGATGAGGGTTTCTATAACTGCTTGACTGGTCGCATCGGAGGCGACTCTGATGCACTTGGTAGCGACCTTCTGTCCACTGTCTTGGAAGTAGAACCTCATGACCCCGTGAAATTCCAGATCCTACGGTGTTTCGTTATTCTGTCATATCGTGTGTGTTTCGGGAAACGAGTTGGCTGAGGGTAACAATAAACCTGGATGCAAGGGACTCACTTCGTTCGGCTCCGAAAGCTCGAACAGGTCCAACCGATTGGCGTTCCATTGTTGTATCACGCCTCGCAGTGCTTCGCGCTCGGCCTTCTTGTTCGCCAGCTCTGTGGCCATCCTGAAAGATTCCGAGCCGATTAGCATTCGCCATTGTCATACAAATTTCTTATTTGCTCTCTCTCGTCTCAGCTCGATGCCGGCTATTAATCCTGCCGGCCGAAATCAATGGCTCGAAAGCTTTTGTCCTCCTCGGCGCTCGCCTGGCAATTCTGGCCCTGTGTACAGCCGATTTCAGGTCGATCACCCTCAGACTTATTGACACTAGCCAGGCCACGAGACAGAGACAGAAAGAGAGAGGGAAAGCGCGCGCAGAGACTACTTAAAGAAAACTAGCAAGAAAATCAAAGGAAATTCCAACCGCAGGATTCTTTCCCGCGATCATCTTAATAACATCAAGCAAGGGCAAAGTGAGCATGACGCATAATTAATGGGGGGGAAAGAGTAGGGAGACGAGGAAGAATAGCTATATAGAAAAAGGTATGGGAGTAATTCAAACTCTGTTCACACTCCTGGCTGGCAATGCTTAACTACGGAGGGGGGTGTATTATCAGAGTGTCTAGACCCTCGTTGCAATTGTTTATAAGGGGCGTGATTCAGTGAGCGAAATGATCGGTCCTCGTAATGGGAAAAGAGTAGGACGCCAAGCGTAAGAGGGAATTGGCCCTCCATTCTAGTCGGTTGTACTCGAGCGGCCTCGGTCCTACTCGAGCGAACTCGGTGCCACTCGGAGGGAACGCACGTCCCAAAGGCGAGTGGTCGCATACCAGGCATTCCTGTCTCTTTTAAGAGCGTCTTCGAGTTGGAAGAGAGTGCGGGGAAAAAAATCATCGTCCTCGGCGAGGGCTGCGTGTGACTCAAACGGGGCGTCTCGCGTCGCCCACTGAATCCACCCTGTTGCGTGGATACCGAGCGCCGCCGCCGCCGCCACCGCCGTTGCCTCGCACCTCTGACTCACGGACGCTCGCCCGCCCGTTCGTGTCGCCGGAAGCGGCCAACGAAAGTTGGAATAACTCGCTAATCCATTCACCAGACTGGTGGGGAAACCCCGGGACAAATCGATAATTTTCCAATGATCTCACACTCGAGCTCTCAGATAGCTTGAGCACACGAAAGCAGGTGCGATAAGAGACAAGATAAAGTATGCCAGCGCACACACTGGCAAGATTCGCCGTATCTCTCTGGATAAACGTTCTGGCAATGACAGAGTGGAATCAGTCAGGCGGTTCGGTGTCTAATTCGGGAGGTGATCATCATACTCCTTCGCCGTACAAACGAGCCTTTCAATGGAGGCATTGTTGTCTCAACTTCTTGTAGATTAAAATGAGAGGCGTATGAAAAATTTGGCAAGCTTTACGCTGAAAGAGATAGCAGGGTCATTACCGAACGATTACTTAAATTGGTCATTAGTAACGACGGGCATTAGTATCCGGGGATCGTTTGAACTGTGCCAGTGCTACTGACAATCAGTGGATCGTTGAATGTAATGACGTAATGCGCTATTAGATCGGATCGTCGAGCGATTGCATTGATGATGCTTAGCCGGAGCGGTAGAAAAACAGACTGGTTCGATTCTTGTCCTAGCTGCTGGTTCGATAGTTTCCGGTGGCGAGGGAGAGAAAAAAAGCGGCAGCGGCCATAGCAGGCCGGTAATCGTCCATAAGCTCATTTCTCGATTACCGGGTTTCTACTAGTCCGCAGGGAGAAACTGGTATTCGCGGGCAAGACGACTATCTGGCACAGAGGCGCGGTAGCTTTCTACCTTGCTCGAAGAAATGATCGGCCAGAGAGCGACGGCACACTTTCGACGCTCCACTGAAAAGTGCGAGCAAGTGCGAGCTATGTAATCCACTCGGAATAAATACTTCGAATACACTACTAAATTTCAGCCCTGACTCCACTACAAATGCATTTCCGCCACGGAGACCGAAGCGGATCTGCATTTCCTGTCCGGCAATCCAGCGAGTACTCCGCTGCAATTACTACCTTGCCTCTAATTTATTTTTACCGTTAATTCCAACAATCTGCGCACTTACGTCGTGGTAGATATTCAAGTGTAGATGAGATGAGAATATCACACGGGAATGATAGAAAAAGAAGGTGTGGGATACGAATAGGGAGATGATCGTAGTTTGAAAACGATCGGTTCAACGGGCCACCGTGTACTTACTCTTCCGGCACCGTCATTCTTCACGTGGGAAGGTACGCAGAGGCAGAACCGCGCGGTTCCGGTGTTGAGCTCGGAGGGTCGATCCAAACGACGACGTCGACGAGGACGAGGAGGACGCATAAGCGGAAACGGGACTACGGACACAAAGTCTCAGCGGTTCCCGGTGCGCTTCATTCCCTCAGGCTTTAAATCAGTCGGAGAAGAGCCCAAGAAAAGACGCACTAAGAGTGTTCCTCTCTCTCTCTCTCTCTCTCTCTCTCTCTTCCAGGAGATGAAGAAGATCCGTAGTCGGCCGAGGGGAGAAGCCGCTGCGCTCTCTAAGTTCTCCTGTTCCCCGCTGGCGATGCTAATTACGTAAGAATGTAATCCGTGGGCTGATGCATCGAGACCGAAGCACCATGCGAACCGTAGGAAACCGTACGGCTGTTTACGGGTGTTAGGCCTGGGTAGGGTGAGGAGAGGACGCTGGACGGCCGACGGCGCTGGCACGCAGCACGCGCGCGCTTCGGAGCCTGCGAGAATACGAGCGAGCGAGTGGCCAGCAGAAGCAATGAAGAGAGCCGCTGCTGTTCTATCCGGTCTCGTGCGTCCTCGCTCTACAACTACAAGGAGCGAGAAGCCAAGGGAGGTCAGTTCCACAGGGATGAAGGCGAGCGAGCAGTGCCAGCGGTGAGACACGACCGACGCACTAGCACAACCAGAGACAACGACGACAGACAACCGATACGTTTTCAAGCGATGAGTCGTCCTCGCACGCGTCCCTTTCCTCTCCAATCACTCGGCGAAGCGAGCGATGCCTGCAATCAACGCCGGTGCACTCGAACCTCAACAAACGCCACACCCAAAGCCGGCCTCTATTGCGATCGTACGCACCACGCTATATTCTTACTCGAGCCGGAGAGCTTACTACTAACGCATACCGAGCACCAACCAACCCTGCCAGCCAACACTGGGCCCAAAGAGAGAGAGAGAGAGTGGGAGAACTTCGGCCCTGTCCCTGACGCGTCCGCCTAGTGCGTCCCTTTACTTTCTGAGCACGGCCTGCCCTCTCCACCCTTCCCCTCCTTCCCTTTACCGGCAATCCCCTCTCTACCACAGCTGGTTGGGACTCTATAGTACGGCCCGGTTCGGGCCCCGGCTTGCCACGACACCATCCCATGCAATGCGATGCGATCGGATGCGTTTCCTTTCCCTCTTTCTCACTCGGCTCGCTCTTTCTCTTTCGATTCGATACTTGGCATGTTCTGCCTACCGGTCAGCGTGCGTGCGTGCGTGCGTGCGTGCGTGCGTGCGTGCCTGCGCGTCACTTTTGGTATTTCCTATATGCGCGCATTGTCTTGTTGGATGGTTTCTTTAACGAAGGATCCTGGAATTGAGAGTCGTCTGTGGGCCGCCTAGACGGGGACCCACATAGAACGTGCCGGTATCGTTTAACACTGCAAGAAGGGCCTTGCGTATCAAGATACCCTCGCTGAAGAGTGTGTCTCCCTGCTTGGATTACGACAGGTACGCGAGCCGGTATAAGGTGCACACACAGAGTGCCCGCCGCCAAGAGAAGATAGCGGTGTACGCGTCGTAAATGTGCGTAAACCGAGCACGCCGAGAACGGGATATACCTGTCGCAGACCTTGGTTCGACGCCGGCAAAACCGTGCGCTCCCGGCTATCGTTGTGGTTCCAGGATTGCAAGGCGAATCGAGACACCCTCCTGCACGACGTAGAATAAATGAGCCGACCAAATCTCCATGTAATGGTTGAATGACACGCGCACATTGCGAAGGAGAGTTTTTGATATGCGATGGAAAGCAGATGTCTTCGTTTAAAAAGAGCTTTTCTATGTTGAATGGAAGATAGATCGATTGCGCAAACGATTAAGAGACTGTGGAATTTCCGCATCTGGTCGGTTTACAAGGTGAGAGTCATCGGGGATGCATTAAGTGGTAGAAATGGAGAAAAAGAATCGGTCAGCCGTAACAGAGAAGCCTGGAGAGAACAACATTGATCGAACGGTAAAGCCTGTAATGAGGAAACGCGCGGCACTCCGTTGTGATTCTTGTAGGAAGGCATATTCCTCTTTGGCGTCTCGGGAGATCTACCGGGAACGAAGCAATAAGTCCGATCTTAATTGTACGGCTTCTTGCTCGGTAACTTCGTTATCTCGGGCATGCTAAACGCGGGAGAAGGTAACGCCGACTGTGATGCGCCTTCTTCTCCGAGTGAAAAGGTGCCAAAGCCGATTAGACCGGGTCGATTAACGAGTTCGAAATGCAACGAGAGCGCGAGTCTCCTCCCTCCGCAATACTTCAACTCCCAACAACAGAGAGAAGCTCATAATTACCCGAGCTAATCACTCCCTGCCAATAAGTGCCGGATTAGGAACAAACCACGACTAATCCTTAATGCGATCAACATTCCACGAGTCATTTCAGAACTACCATTTGCTTCCAAGAAAGACACTGGGAATGTCCTAAATATTGACCAAGTTACCGAGTGGAGGATTGGCAGAAGGCCATACAGTGCGAAAGAGAAGAAATCATGAGAAGGAATGAAGAGCTCAACGAAGACTGGGCGGTGACCTAGACCTCAACCTCGGATAAATTCAGCCAACAACTGCCTACCTACGGTTTCTCCCAGGCTTTCGTAACTCACGACACCGTTTGTTTACGAGCTACGATCCCCCGCGAACAGAGCGCTGCTCTGCGTCCCACCGTTCTCCTCGTCATCATCATCATCATCATCATCATCGACGAGCGACGCAAGCGGTCCGGGGAAAGAGAAGAGTAGCACGGAAGCAGCCGGCAGAGCACTTTCTTTCGCTCTACGAGAGCGCTTTGTCCGTGCCACGTGACAAGCTGTAATGACCGAATGCCTGCACGTAAATGCGCATTAATTACATTACATAGTTACGCCATTGAGTTACTAAAGCACGAGAGAGGAGAAGCGGCGGTGTTGCGCAGGGTTCGGGGGTGGTCATATATTAACGCGCTGTTTATTACTCTTAACTGACCGCTTCCTGCTTATCTCGGACACGAAGGTATGCCGATCGCGTACGCGCCAGGAGCCCCGTCTATTGTACTCTTCGGATAAAGTTCTTTGTTTCGACGCCGGTCGTTCCACCGGCGTGGCGCGGCGCGGCGCGTCGCCGCTTTTGTCTAGCGAGCTTTGATGCCTTCTTAATATTTCGCCGGCGTGGCATGTTCGACATAGCGATCATAACATGGATACATATGAGGGGAGTAGGCGTTCTTTGCAATAAGTGGGCGGTGTTGGCTGAGGCATCGATGTGTCGATTGATTGAGCAGTGTCGTTCCATTGCTGTTGGCAAGAAGGTCGAAAGCTGGAAGGGGAGGCAGTCTCAATCCCCGGCACAGAATCCAAAGTATTCGATGTGTCAGGTATCGCCTTGTCCCGATTGACGGCTTCGGTGTCTCGGTCGTGATTCCAGCGCGACTCTCGTCGAACCTTCAGCACGATGCTCTGCTGGTGCGCGCATCATCCCTTTCATTATTCAAAGCTGTCGTCAGCGCTGCCTGAAAAGCCGGCTCACCGCGATGCTCCGATGAAAGGAGATCCCGACGAGAGAGAAGAGCTGCTGGTGTCTTTGTATGGATGTATATGTGTGTGGCTGGCTGGGACAGGGAATACGCCAAGACACCGAGGAAAGATGCTGGAGAGCGCGTGTATTCTTTCCAGCTCTGCGCCGGCTTTGATTCCATTCTGCGCGTCTAGCCCTTGGCTCTTTCCAGAGTTGGCTGCTGCTGCTGCTGCTGCCGCTGCTCTCCTTCCTCCTCGCCGGCCAGTTCTCGCCCTTCTTCTTTCTTCCCTCCTCTGACCCTTCCACCTTCCACCTTTCTTCCTTCCTTCCTTCCTTTCTCGCAGCACGCTGCGCGCCCTTTTCGCAACCGTCGTCTACGTACACATCATCTATGCCGCTTCCGCTTTCATTTACCCCGCGCGCCACTCGTTAATACTGACGAGGTGTCATTCCTTAAGAATTCCATCCAGCCCATACTTGCGGCCAATCAGAATTGCGTAACTACTTAATCCTACGTTGAATGAGATTCATTTAAATCCGAGCATTCTTTTATTTCATTATGAAAATAGCTGATTGTAGTTCTTCGTATTTGTATAAATCAGCAAATTGAGAATTCGCGTGTGTCAATAACTTGGAGGTATGAGGATGATTGGGGCGTGCGAGAGAATAGTAAACACAAGCGCAAGCGGTTCGTCAGAGATGGGTGCACGCCCACGTTCCTTAGTAAATGACGACTGAAAGTGCAAGCGAAATGTTAAATGCATTAGTTTCCAGTGGAAAGCTGCACCGTTCGACTGGCTGGCAGTCTCGAAGAAGCGCGTAGTAGGCTTTACCTACTTATGTTTATGGTTACGTTATGTGCACAGCGATAAGAAGGCACTCATCCGTTGCGTATGAGTGCTGGGAGAAGCGAGAGCCTCTCTGACGCGTATGCATTGAGATTAGAAGCGATCTATCGAGGCGGGCATGCGGCGCCGGCTACCATTGGCCCAATATAAATGCACACTTGGCCGCCGGCGAGCCTCGAGTGTGCAAGGCGTGTGTGGCTTTAAAGGATTCTTCAAACTTTGTTTACACTTTCGCTGGCTAAGCCCTCATGAGAAACTCGGGCTGAGTGGGAGAAAAGGCAGCAGCAGTAGAATAGCATGAAACAAGGACGCGCCGCCGATCGCCGGAATCGCTCGTCGGATGGACAGGTGTGTCCTGTTCGCGTGCATCGAGCAACAGTCAGTGGCGCGCAACAATCGCGTGCACTGTTTAAATAGGACGGAACAAAAGGGGGGTAATCGTCTTTTGGAATTCATTGAGCCGAGCGTGCTTGCCTCGAGTGGGCTATGATCGGACACGCTTCCAATGTAATGTACTTAGGGACCATTAGAGCGGGGATTATCGCTCCCGAAATTCTTTCGCACCCCATGCATGCTCTCGCTGGGACTCGATCAATTAGAGATTTTCAGGGCGAGGAAAGGAGGACAGAGACTAGGAAGCCGCGGAGTCCAGGAAAGTTTCGCAGTAAATGTCCGGTGTAACGGGTGCGCAGGGAAACGGAACGGCGGCGGCGGCGGCGGGGAGCGAAGCGAGTGGAGCACGGTGGTCGACGTCGCGTCGAAAAAGCGAAAGCGAGTCCAATTGCGAGAATCGCCAGGAAACTACACCGTCCATCGGAGCACGTACGATCGAGTGCAAACTGTAAACAGAAGTTTCGGCGTCGAGTTGCAGCGGGCGGCGACATCGGCGACGTCGGCGCGCGCGCGCGCGCGCGTGCTGCGCCTGGCATTTTTCAGAGTGGGTATTTAAAAGATAGCGGCGATACGGTTGACGTTCCTCGGCGTTGATCGGCCGAAAGGCCGGGCGCCGCTGGTGAAAAAACGAAGCGAGAAGGACATAGAGCGGGAGAAGGACGGGCGAGTTAGCGTGGCGAGGTGCGGAGCGAGCAGGAGAGTGAAATAAAGAGTATCAACAGGTCTATCCAGGAGTGTGCTCGAAGGAAGTGCGCGAGTTGGAGGGAGAGCGCGCGCGGCAGACTCAAGGAAAAAGAGTAAGAGAGCGAAAAGGAAGCGGGGCGCGGAGGGATGGGAGAAAGAAGGAGTAGCAAGGGAGAGAGAGTGAGAGAGAATGAGAGAAGGCGCGCAGCGGGTCTGGTTACTGGCTCACATCGTAGCGGGCTTACTCACCCTGTTGTTCTGCGGGCGTCCAGCAAGGAAGTTCGGTAAGGGCTTCCCGGAAAGAAGTGCGTGCCGATCGAAACTCTCAAGCGACTGGCGATGCCCTCGGTACCTCTGACATCGCAGCACACCGTTCCGTTGCAGCCATGTATGCCACGCACTCGCTACCACCGCACATACCACGCGTTAGCCCCTTAACATGCTCCGCTCCCAATCAACCAGGTATTCACTGTCCCAAGCACACTCGATAGATCACACTTCACTTAGCCAGGAGACCGCAAGACCGGCGAACAATTCGAATACAACAGGCGAATGAATACACCGGGTTCAATAAAGGGACAACCGACGCAGCCCGCTTCGAACAGAGCGCTGCGCGTCACCTCCGAGCGCAAACTGGCTACTTCGGAGCGTTAAACGGCCCCTGTCGCGCACCTAGCACGCATGCGCCATTGATCTACCTTGGCGTTGGACCTATTCCGATATCCGAGCTTTTGATCCACTGATGCCCATTCGTCCAATCCCAGACGATCGCGCCCGATCCCAGTCGATCTCTTCGCTTCTCTCCCGCTTTTAAACTTGTTGGCGGGGCGCTCAAATCGCACCTGGCATTTCCAAAGGAGTTTGCGGGCAATATTGTCCTTTGCCGATACACTGGCACATTATAGATTACAAGGATGTGCCATTCGAGTAATTCTGGGAGATGGAGGATGACATAGATATTTACGGAGATCTGCCGGAGTTCGGGAAGAATGACAAGGATGAAGTCAGTGCTTGTTATTTGGTGCGTGGAGGTTAAGTTCCAGGTATGATAAAGTTAACATATTTTTCAGCTCGCGTCGCTAAAGGGAAAAGAGATCGAGGAGGAACACGGTCAATTGAAAGTACAGGTTGCTAAATTGACCGAGGAGTTGGAGAATTTCAAGAAGGCGAAGGTCAATCTCGAGGTTAACCTGTCATCCCTATTGAAGACTGCCAAGGCAGAACTGGCGCGAAAAGATAGGACTATCTCTGAGCTAAGAAGCAAGTGAGTATATGCTTCAATAATGCAGTGTGTCTTCTTATGTAAACAATTTGTAACATACCACTTTTTGTTACCATCGCAGGTTGGATAATTTTGCCTTCAGGAGAGGTGTTCATGCCAAACACCGTCCTCAACACCAACATATTGTACCAGTTGGACAATCATTTGAACCTGCTTTACAGATTGTAGAAAATGTTGCCACGTATGATTCTCAGCCCAAAGATGAAATCTTTAATTCGTATCAAGGCTATTCCTATCATAAGAAAGAAGAGGTGGAGGAGGATGATGATCACAAACTTAGGAAAGAAGAGCTGATGCGAGCCTCCACCACAGTCTTTGGGGAAAGATTGAGAAAAAGGCTTGCAGAGGAAGAGCAGCTGGAGAAAAAGCAAAAGGGCAATACTGATGTAGAAAAAGTAACAGAAAGCGATAAAGAAAATAATTTAGTTAATCATAAACAGAATCATGAGGTTGTGGATCAACCTGCGGTACAGGAATCTAATGAAACTAATAAGTTTTTAAGTGTTAAGACTGATGACCAAGAATTGAGTAACAGAATTGCACCATCCCATCAGAGGAAAAGAGTAATTGAAGAAGAGACACAGGAGAAATATGTTAAAAGAAAGAGAAATGACAGACATGAAATTGATTTGGAAATCATTTCATATCCTGAATTTTCAGACCATAGTAACCAGAACTTTCAAAATTATAATCACACATCAAAAAAGAGACATATATCAACATTTGAACATGATAGGACTTATAATGAGTATAGAAAATATCGTTATTTTGACGAGGCTTCAATAAATCAAGAAAACAAAGACACTGGTCATGAGCAAGTGTATCATAAACGAGCATTAGATAAACATATGCATACAAAACGATATTCTCCTGAAGTTCAGAGATCAACACAAGGTAGGGCTAATTCTGCAAGCAGGATTAGTGAACGTTTGCGACACAAAGAAAGAAAAGATCATCATACTGGCCCTGATTACAATCATCGCCACTGGAATAAATATGGAGATGATCATTATATCAACAATAAATATGACCGACACATGTTACAAATCCTACATGATAATGAACATGAACAAAGTTCTCACAGAATAAAAAATACACGTTTGAAGAAAAGGGAGAATAGGAATGATTTTAATCATGGTGCTAAGGTTGAAAGGGTTCTCCATAAGGGATCGCGAATTCCAGTGAAATCTCCAAGGAAGTTACGCGAACGACAACTTTCAATACGGAAAAATGACAACGCCGAAGAAGAAATGCATAAAAACATTAAATACAGACGTCGGAGTTCGATATCAAGCAGTAAGTCTGAAGAACCAAGAAGAAGGAAACGAACATTTATTGCAGAAACCACGAAATCTGAATCTATGGAGGGTTCAAATCCAAAATCTACAAGTCGACAATCCACTTCGTTTGAAAAACCAGAGGAGATATCGAAGCCGTATAATAAAGAAGACAAAATCAATTCCATAGACTGTGTAGAAAATGTAGAAGTAGATAAAAATGATGTTTGTGCAAATGAAGGGACAGATAATGATTTATGTCTGGAAGAAGGGGAACTGCCATCCAGTCCAAATTTAAATATAGAGGAAACAGAATGTGTAACGAATGAAGACTTCATTCAGGACAATAAAAACGACGAATCCTCTGTGATTGTGGAGAAGGGCATTGATGAAAATAAGAAGGAAGAACATGTTTTCCAAGACGAAGTAGAATTACAAATTGGAAGTGAATGTGTTGTTGAATCCACGACACCCCTTCCAGAGGAAATTCCTGCAACTTCAGAAACAAAGGATACTGACATCATTGAGGAAATTGTTCAAACTGATCAAGTAAAGGAAACTGAAGAAGAAACTGTAAAGACTCCAGACGAAGCATTTGACATTCCAAAGGACAATTCATTGAGTAATAATGAACCAACACCTGACGACGCAAATGCTACAGAAAAAACAGATGTACCAACAAAGGTTGATATAGAATTAGATAATGACGAGGACATTATAGGTATCTTTGGAGATGGAAAGGACGCCAATTCTCTCACAGCTGCAATTCAACAAGAAAGAGAGAATGGCCTGAAAACACAGGAAAGTCTGATAATATTAGAAGGACAAAATACTGCAAGCGGAGAGCATGTGCCTTTAGTTTCATCCACAGTTTTAATTTACAATGATTCGATAGAGAAGAAACTTGAAATAATGGAAAGTTCAACAACCGTACCGAATAATGTATCCACATTTTTTGAAACTTTCCGCGATAGTGGGGATGAGGAAATAAAGAGTACAACTGAGAAACCTGCTGAGACTATAGAAGCAAGTGAGCACGAAGAGAGTGCTGCTCCAGAACAAAAGGAGGAATCAGCTGAGAACGAACTGAATAATCCAGACGAGACAAAGTCATCCATATCATCCGCATCGTCGTCATCTTCATCCCTCACTTCGTCTTCTTCCTCTTCTTCTTCGTCTTCTTCATCTTCATCCACTTCTACTTCTACTTCTTCTACATCTTTGTCAACATCATCAGAAAGTGATGGGAGCGTCGTAAAAGAGGACGAAAAAGAGAAATCTGTTACAGAGGCAGTACCAGAACAGGTAGAAATACCCACAATAAACATTGCTCCTAGTTCTCCTTGTAACACAGAAACCACAGAAGCCACAGAAACAAATAAACCTGACATCGAAAAGTCAGATTCTGTGGCAAAGTCTTTGAATGTTGAAGAGGAAATAATTCAACAGCCATCAGTGGTGGAGGATCGTGCAGTCACTCCACCACCACCAGCAAAATTAACGTCTCGAAAACGAGACGTTGAACCTAATGAGCCGTTAAAATTAAATGGTCGTGTGGTTGTTGTTGTGCGTCGCAGGAGGCCTGTGCGTTTATCTAATAACAACAACGTAACTGTTGTTGTTAGTCCCAAGAGCTCGAATTCCAGTGTAGCGAAGACAAATAGCGTTCCTACAGATGCTGCAAACACGAAACTACGAACGTGTCGGACGCCACGATTAAAAAATAGCTAGCATTGTCGTGAATGAATTAAATCAATTATATTTCATATTGTGCAGTGCTAGATTGAGAAATCATACTCAATCATTGTTTATAAGTGTACATAAATTAGTTACAAAATCAACAACCTGGTGCGTTTAAACAACTTACTGAAACTGTAAGAAGCTCCTATGAACTTGTACAAATTTGTAATTAAATTATGTGTCAGGTGTGCATAAATACATATATCTTTTTGGTACTGTACAGAATTGCACACCAGGCTAAAAACAACAAATATTGCAGTTTTGTTAACGAATAAAATCGTTTCCTAACTCCACGACTATAGTTTTCTTTCCTATCCTTAACGATTCGTACCAGCGAATGGCTCACGATATTCATATGACACTTTTCGAGTTCTAACGGTTTCGAGCTTGTTGCTTATTTTTAGATCTACTTTTGACCTCGTGAAAAAAGCACTCCGCCACTGGTCGCCACTACTCGGTCTGCTCAGTGTTCTAAAGTCTAGAAATCTTCTTAAGCTGTCGAGCTTCTGCCGATCCAATTAAACGGCTAGCTGTCAAACAGCCCAGCCACCCTCACGATCATTGCCCTTGTCAGTGACAATTAGTCGCTGAGAAATTCGAAGAAGCTCAACAAATTCGTGCTTGAATCGATCATGAGGCACTGGACGTACGAGTAAGTTGGCCAGTACCGCATGAATTAGTAGGAGGAGGTTGGTGGGAATGATTGAAGAATGGAAAAATTGATGAAGTTGCTTAGGAAGAGCGTGAGTGGAGGGTTTCGCGGCGTCTGCAAGCTGAGAGGTTGCCGGCGGTCGCAGAGAGGAGCGCGCACCCCTGTCTAAAAGCATCTCGAGCCGTTTATTACATCACGCGGCGCGCAACATCCCCGCGTCGCGGTGTGTTTCGCGCTGTCGCAATAGCGACGAAGTGCGTGATCTGCAGCGCAAGGGAGAGCGAATGAGGGGCGGGCATACGGGGGTAAAGGACCGAGGAAAAATGGAGAGAGACGGAAACTGCGAATCGAGGGAGCCAGGAGGGGAGGAAAAGAGCGAAACGCTGGGAAAAGGGGAAGCGAGTGGAAGTATGGACGTTATCGGGTGGACAGTCATCGGAGTGGTGTTTTAATAATTATTGTGGACATTCGCGGGCATAGGCCTTTTAGCGAATTACTTCGAGAGGCGCGCAGCTACGTCTCTTCAAGCCGGGGTCAGACGTCCCTTCTGTCTTGTTTAGTCGGCGATAGTAAATCGATTCTGGCGTAGCTCTCTCACGTTTGCGGCGGCTCGAGACTTTCGGAAACATGGGCTCGATCGTTCTCAAATCCTTCTCGGTATTCCTCGCGATCTTCTTCGTGTTCGTCGGCACGATCAAGCTGACATCGTACATCAACGAAGATCTCCATAAGGACTTGGTGAGTGCGAGCCGCCAAGGCGACCTGCCAGAAACGCATCCCTACAAAGTTATGTAATGAGGGATCCTGACAAGCAGTCGCTCGCTTTTGGAGCAACCCCTAAGCGCGTCCTGCTTTCACCCACGGTTGATGGTCGTTGCTCGACCTCGACCCTGTTTCCTATTTCTGTTTTAGCCTTGCGCCGCTAGTTTGCTCTTGATCCGGGACTCAGCGCGCCGCATTTTTCCCCATTTCGAATTGACAAAGTGATGTGTCTTTTTTACACCGGTGTTATTCGTAGAACCGTTATCGATCGGCGACGAATCACCCTTACCTTCGTTTTCTGCTCCACCTCTACCTCTTTGTATATTCACCCCCCACCTCGTCCAAGTAAAGCAAAACTAATGTATTATTATTAGCGATGTATTGAAGCTGCAATGCTATTCCATGGCATTCTGTTTTTCAATGTTTTTCATATATGCGTAAGTTAAGTGTGCCAAACTTTCGCGAGGAATTCCCTGGCTCAAAGAGTCTTGATTCGATTATAGTCCCAATCTTCTGCATACCTTCTTTGCACATTGTGCATTATCTCAAGCTATTTTCAATCTTCCTTGCTCGCCAATTCTTGTAAAATTACGGTAAATGCAGCGTTTGGTAGATCGCCAGCGATGGTAGCTGGCCAAGGTGCGAATGGCTTTGATCTTAAAGACACAGAAGCCTTGTTATCCAGTCGCTATATCCTTCTGACTTATTAATATGAATATTCATTCGATACATCAATGTGTTCTTTCAGAGAAAAGAATATGTCAAGTATGCGAAAGTCTTTCCACTATCACGAACGCTTGATTTCAAAGTTCCGAGTAAGTGGTATCGAAGAATCGTCGGTTCGCTCGAAATAATTTGTGGGCTCGCTATGGCGATAATACCAAATCGTAAGAAAATGGAATGGATATGATAGATCATTTATATGCATCTCCCATGAATCTCATTAATTTTTTTCATTGTTTAGCCAAAGTGAAAAACTTCTCAAATGCAGTGCTCCTGTTCCTGATGATAATGGCCGTCTACTCTCATTATATGGTGAACGATAAATTTGAGAGAACTGCTCCAGCGCTGGTAAGCTTAAGTATCGCCTTATACGTGAGATCACGCCTAAATATCTTGTCGTTGCAGGTTTTTATTTGTATGTTAACTGGGCGGCTAGTAATAGATTGGCAATTAAGGCGAGAAGAAGTGCGATCAGTCGCTGCCAATGGAGTGGACGACGTTTCGGTGAAACAGGACTGAGCAAGATACCGTCGTTTAACATGATCAAGGGAGTTCGCCCCGCGTGCACCTTTTACGAAGAAATATTCGGAGCGAACTGCCTGACATCGAGTGTGAGAGTGATAGTGTAAAGCGAAGAAAACAAATATGGTGTGGAATACAAGAATATGAACAAAAAAGGGAATTCTAATGACACAAAACGTTTATACCACGAGGACTAATACTCGAAAGCCGAAGCAGGCCGCAAAGGTCTGCTGTGCTTTTTTAGATAAAAGTTTTTTCCAGAGGCGGGAAAAGCAGAATTTCATAATAGTATCTTTACGTGATACGAACCACACGCTGATCGACTAAAACCGCCGATAGTATTCTAGTCAGCAACGGAGGGCCACTGAATATTAGCTCAAATGAAGGTACTAACTGCCACTGGAACGAATGCGTTCTCCTTAAGATCCTGTGTAACAAGGATTCTAATAATATACGCCTGTTTAGGCCGTATTCCATGAGTCGTTGGCACTTTAACGCACGCGCGCACCAACGTAACATTGGTTTCGCATTACCAAATGCATGTTCACCGCGGTGGAAGGAAAGATCGCGATATCCGAGTACTTCAGGAATTAGTTATTAGCTGCTAGAACTCGGATATCGTATTGTTGCGCTCAGTGTCCACTGATGGAATGTGTAAGCGAATTTGTTTGATAAGGCGCACGGTTTGTCTCACAAAGTATCGTCTGCCCGTTTTCTTATGTAACGCGTAAGACCCTTCCCGCGAGCGAACACCGCGAATTTACCAAACAACTCTCGGAATCGGAGTTCGAGATGCTTGTACGCGTAGTTTGTAATTGTAACAATTAAGACAACGACGCACATATTTCTGACATAAGACGCAGTGTTCATACAGTTTGGCTAGAACCAATGGCCAAACATAAAACTCCAACATAAAGCAAAAGGAACTCAAGTCACGCGTTTAAGCGATTCTTCGAGATATTGTAACGTTTACCTTGCGGCAGCGTTTATTGCACTTGCCGTGATATCACGGAAAGTGGAAAGAAAAAGAAAATAGTAGGCACCAGAAGGCTGTTATTTATTGCAAGCAATATTTTTGAAGATTTGCCATCGTTGAAGGTGTGGAGGCGACGTCGTTGATCGAATCCCATGCACTGACTCTGTTCATATGTTGTAATGGACCTCTCTTTCCAATAACATCCCTGACATCGGACATAATGCAGTTGCCAAGTGTAAACGATTCAATAAATAACTTATTAATATCAATCGTCTTTTAATTATCTCCACAAAGATAGCTGACTTTTCATCTTGCCATTAGCGTACATCGCTAGTGATGCAAAAGCAGCAAAATATCGTATTATGAAAATAGCAGTAACAATGCATTAACTGTATTAAATAAAACAAGTGCTGTAGAATTAGAACTTAATCAATTGTTTATGCAAGTTCTTGCCCAGTTGTCAAGAGATGTATTGCTTTTTGCAGATTTCCCACTGCTGTTGGTACATCATCATAATTTAAGGCACTGCCAGCCCACTTAATATACTTCTGTGCTTTGTTCATTTGATCTAATGATAGATCTACTCCACCTAGAAAATATTTAATATATATTAATATCTTTCTACCATTTTATGGAGACAGATCTGGAGTAACTAACTTTCTGCTCGAGAAATATTAGAGTAACCATCTGGATTACTCGTGTGTGATTGACTAGGTTGACTGTCGGTAGAAGATGAATGAGATGGTCCCATTGTAGGCATACTGGGTGGATCAATATCTGAAGGCCGTCTGTCTTCAGGAAAAGATTTTGTAGGACTACTTGGAACAACGTTATCTAAATAAAATCATAATAATAAATAAACATAACTCTGTTATAACTTCTTATATACTTGATAGTTCGTAATGGTGTACCATCCCCCATGTCTCTATCAATTCCTTCGTTATCATCTGGATCAGGCACAGGTCCAGGTATCGGTGTCTCCCCATTTTTCAAACAATTGTGTATGTATGTTGCCTTCCATTTGGCGTACTTCCTATTTTGTGCAGCTTCCTCCCCCAGCTCGCCGAACATTGTCAAAATATCATAAAGCAGACCAGCAGTAAAGAAGCTTTGTATAACACTTTTTCCGAAATTAGATGCTCTATCATTTTTATCAGCATATAAGAACAACTTAAGAGCCCAATTCTCCAGATGTGCCTGTGCAGCAACATCATTGGTGATTGCTTCATTGTCAGGCATTTCTTTCTTGGTTGTTTCAAGCCAATCCATAAGTTTTGAGAGGAACTGTGTTCCCTGGGCTGTTTTGGGTGTTATCTTCAACCCCGTTTGAAAGGCATATAGTCGACCTGCGACCAAAGTGTATAACTAAGCAATTTAATGCTAAGGAATTTGTTATATGATACCGCATTGATTTGAGAGACGGTGGAAATTCCATAAATCTATACACGCACACCAATAACTAACGACGGGATCTCGTTGATCGTGCGTTGCTGCAATTTTCAAGTATTGCTGGATACTTTTCAACGCTGCGGGAACTTCTGGCAAATCTGGCCCTGCCATCGCAACAAAGTATTCTTCGCAACACTGACAGAATTCTTATCACCAATCGAACAGTACTGATTTTTAAGTGGCAAAGATCTTAATCTCTCCAAGGAATTTGACTCCGAAATTCTGTTCTCTTTTACTCTGATTGCACTTGTGAAGGTTTTTCGTTTTATTGAGAAACAGACTGTCAATAGAATATGAGTATTTTCAGTACTTCCATTAAGTCGTTGTCTTAGGAAACCCGTGCGAACTCACAACCGGTCGAACGTCATCGCCGAAACTTCTGTTGGGACGAATTTACGACGCATACAGGCACTGATTACACACCGTTGATGGTTCTACGATGTTAGTGTGCGGCGTAATACATGTATAAGGTGTATGTACACGATAGTGAATTGAGTTGATTTCTCTCACAGAGGACTCGCGGTGTTTGAGCTTGCGTTGCACGTGCACGGTCTTACATACATACACAATTGCCTGCATCGATATGTTGTAATTGACACATCCTAAATTTACCGGCAAATTTGCCGTAATATTGAGTTTGTACATAATTCTATTCGAGCAGGAGAAGCCTTGAAAATTACCACCCACCGTCACATAGTAATAATGTTCAGAAAAGCTCTTACGAGTGTGCCACAACGTGTGGTTAGTTTAACAGGTATGAAATCGGAGTACTTTCAATTGTTCTACGTATTATCCTGACTTATTGTTGATTGTTGATGTTCTCTCGGGAAATCACCAGGTCTTCAAGCAGAAGCAAGAAATGCATCGACACAAGCATCCGCCAAACATAAAACAGTATTCCGCGATGAACAAGACAGAGGCTGGCATCTCATAAGTTCTGTCTGTGTAGAACGATTGCCTGTTATAACAGCACAGATGACAGACATAGAGGCGAAATTTTTCAAATACATCCAGCAGAGGATTCATGAGAATAGTTTAAAGTCAGATCATGAATTGAAGCACGAACGGGAAAAGGGTATTTTGGAGCATGAAAACAAGGAGCCTCAGGATGGTATAGATTATACGAAACAAGAAATACTGACAGTAACTGAAATGGAAGATCTATGGGAAGAAGAGAAAGCCAATTTTGAATTAGCACCAAGGTCATATGGTATGTATGTATCCTTTTAGTATCAATTGAAACATGTGGCAAACTTTAGACTACTACTTGTTTTGATTTTCTTTGATAGATGATTCTGATGTAACATCGATAAACAGGAAGTTGGATAAGAATTTAACATTACTGGTTGAACAAACCTTTGGTAGTGACAAGTTTTATTTACCACCCCAGAGTATGAGGCAACCAGCGGAATCTTTAAGAGATGTAAGTTTCTAACTAATTACAGCAATTGTTCTTCTTTATATACTTCCTTCAATGCCCTTAGGCTGCAGAACGAAGTTTGAAAACAATTTGTGGCCCTGATTTTAAAGTTCTCATATATGGCAATGCACCCTTTGGTTTTGTTAAATATGCCTATCCAAAAAAGTATCGCACTAGCGAAGTTTATGGGGCCAAAGTTTTCTACTTTTTGGGAAAATATTGCGAAGGAAATATCCAGAAAAATGCAGGGTATAAATGGTTGGATAGAAATGAATTAAAAGAGTCCTTGCCTAAGATGATATCAAAACAAGTATCCAAATTTTTACTCCCAGATTAGAATTTTGGTAATATGATTTTAAGTTAAATGAAAGTTTGGACTTAGTCGTATATTTATGGTTTTGTAACATCTAATCTTCATTTATACAGAGGTATATACAATTCAGAGAACAGAAGTGACAGAAAGTTTGAGGACTAAGGTTTCTGTGTGTACAGTGAAATTAGTGTGTTAGCTAGCACAAATTTATTTCTTAATATAACTTATGCCAGATATATTAAGAAGTAGAATAATAAATGTATAAAAAAGTTAAAAACGACCACATCTTCTTCTTCCAGTATATTTTGAATCCTCTCGCACATTCTTTCCTTGTCTTCGTCGTCTCTCTTTCTTCTCATTTATCCAGTCTCTACTCTTTTTAAGGGATTTACCTCTTGCTTTTTTCAATTGTTCTCTGTAAAAAAAAATCGATGTGTTATGGCAAGTTAGCATATCATTGCTTAAATAATAGTACAGTAGCCAAATTGCACCTTTTAGATGTATAGGAAATACTATCTCTTCCATCAACCTCTTCTCCTAATGCTTTTGGAAGTGCTGCTGGTCCTCCAGTCATGAGAACAAGGAAGAATTTCTTTGCTTTTGTACTGTTTGGAAAATCTACCACCACACCCCCATAAAATCCTGCTTTGGTTGCTTGGGTCATTACAAGTTCAATCTGTTCATTGTTTTCTGGATAAAACTGAAATACCGCTCTAGCGGATCTTGAAAGGCTTGCGAATAATGTTGAGAAGAATTTGTATAGACGCTTTGGTGGATTGTGAGAGGTTTTATCTGCATTGCAAAGCCACTGTAATGCTGATATACTGACTGCACCGTCAAAACTCCCGGCTCTAAATGGCATACCTTCACCCATATCACCCAGAATCAAGTCTCCCTCTACCTCTCTTTCCAAAGCCACATCTGCATTGATCAATTAAAGAATTAGTACAAGATTAACAATAATTTTAAGAAAGATTTACTTACTAAGCATAGCTGAAGATATATCTACACCAATCCATATATGCCCATTATCTTCAAGTACACTACCACTCAGACCCGAACCACATCCAATGTCTAAAAGTAAGCAGGTTTCATCTTCGGGTAGTACCAAAAGCTCCATAGCACGTTCGCACATCTGCACTTGTATGTCTATCATACGTGAACTAAAAAATTAATGATAGTGATTATATAGAGTGAAAACCAGTTTAATATTAAGAAGAAATATTTATCGTTCTTTACCTCTGCGTATATTTCCGTGCTTCGTTCTCATCATAGAACTAAAATTGATGACAAGTAGATTAGTCTTGATTGTTCAATTTGTTTATACTTGAGACGTGTTATATAATAACTTACAACTTCTGGAGGAGCCAAATGCTCTGGTCGCCTTGCCATTTTATTAAGAATTTGATCTGTATACTTTTTTAATTACACTGTTTACGTTGTACGCTTTATGTTTGTATGCTGGAGTCTTGACTCCATAGGTTAGGCAGGTGTTAACCTCATAACGACTAACCATTTCATCTGTACTAAAGTGTTTACGCTTCAGCCCAGTTTTAGAGAGCACGTAAATTCGTTGAGAAATAAATATATTTTTGTATAAAGTAGATAGAGTAAATTCTTATCGGATACTATGTACTTCTCGGATGGATTCACACAGATCCACATGGATTCGTTTATAAAAAAATACGGAAGTAGCGTCACAAAATATAAGAAT
This sequence comes from Ectemnius continuus, assembly GCA_910591665.1. NCBI lineage: Eukaryota > Metazoa > Arthropoda > Insecta > Hymenoptera > Crabronidae > Ectemnius > Ectemnius continuus. The sequence goes on along the minus strand of OU342862.1, from coordinate 12,853,856 downwards.
GGTGTCTCTTCCGGTTTTCAATGTGTCCTCGAGCATTATTAGCGAACGTGAGTTTAGAAATGCCAGAAATTCGAGCGTTATGTATTGCACAACTTGATTAAACTGATTTTAGTATTTCTTCTATAAAAGCAAGTATAAGTATTAAAAGGAGGAATTGTGGTCGCAGGAGAAGTGTAGGTGTAGGAGTTTCACTTGTGTAACTCGATGCATGTCTACATGCAGAATACTTTTTCCTAAAGTCCAACCCTTGGCAGAAATTTATCGCATACACAATCAAATCCTTAGCTGTTGGCGTCGTTGCAAATACTTCAAAAATACTGTTATATATATATAGCAGAAAGATTGCCCAGTTTTCAATTGCCGTAAGTTAGGAAAATCGTTTAACCGAAAGACTAGCCAAGTTTTCACGCACTGTGATGTCGTTCGGAAATAATCTATTACACGACACGTATCAGGTACGGTGATTGAGAAAGAAAACCAATACAGATTCTTCCACTATGCGAAAGGTACTTACTAAAATAAAGTATAATACTACAGGACATATGTCTATCAACTATCCACGTATATCTATTGCGAATCACGGAGTGCACAAGCACTTCCACAAGCAGTCGCGAATGAAAGCAATAGTTGCAATCCTAGATTCTTAATTCGTTACGCGGATCGCGTTTATAATAGCTTTGTTATCTCGACGCCTCGATAAGATTTAACATTCTGAAAGCATGCGTATGATCTCGTACACTCGAAACGGTTTCCGAGGTCTTTGGCATCCTTAAAGAATGTTGCCTTCGAAAAACCAAAGGTCGAGATGTCTTGCATATACATATAGTTTCGCCCTTTTTTTTATGAGTTCTTGCAAAACTGTACGAAACCGAGCCGCCTTGCTACAAAATCTGCTCGTAATAATTATAATACACTATTTCTACACTTTCAACCAGCGTCAACTGGTATTGCAAATGGCCGTGGTGACATCGGGACAAAGTTTAATCCATAGTTTTTATGAATTCAATTGCAGAGCAAAATTGCGTCCACCAATACTGCTCTTCACCTTCCAGTCGATTACCGTAGAAGCTGTCGACATATTGTATAGTCGAGAGCAAGGACGGTGGATTTGTCTGATAATAAACAAAATAAGATTTGTACATATAAAGCTAGATCTAAACTATAGGTAATTGAAATCAGATAATATATAAATTCAACCTTTATGATGACATAGACGAGTACTGGAATAAGGTCGTCGGCAGCAGGTATTCCTCTCTCAGAGGCCATTGCAAGCAAATTCATAATAGTGGTTGCGCAACGAAAAACACATTGTAACTTGTCCCTTGGTGTTTTGTATGCCGATATTACTGCCAGTTCTGCTTGTGCCCATGGCCAAGGACACTCGTAATGATAAATCTTTGGAATCCTTAGATCCTTATGATTTGGAGTCACAACTTTTGCCAATTTTTTAATGTGATCGTGAAGTAACTGATCCCTATAAACATCCCCATCTCCATTCGGGTATAGTGCATTATGATATACACGAGCCATAACAGTCCTTTCTACAACAATTCTCGCCAATTCCAGTTGTGCTTCACTCGCCGCTAGAAAGAATTTGAATTCGATCATTTACTCTAATACATGATATAGTTTGCACTTTATTTTACTACTTACGTTGCCAAATTGGATCACTATCCATCTTTGTATGAACTTTGGTTAAAAAGCTGTCCACTAAATCCTGCTTTTCATCGGCTAAAGTGAGTTTCTTAAATTCGTCACAAAATCGTAAAGTCAACGTTTCTTTCTTTTCCAGAAATACTCTCACGCATACTGATACCAAATGATTGTTTACAGCATCTCGATCACATTTAACTCGCACGCACAGTCTGTAGAAACACGGTCGTTACGTTTGAAATTATAACTTTGTAATTTATTAGAAATCCCAAGTAATTTTTTATTATATACCTATCCAAGTGTGCTAGTGTAGAAAGCAGGCCTTGTCGACACCTAATTAAATATGCAATATACGGGGAACGCTTTTCGTAATCGTCCCGTAAGGACTTAAATAATTTCCGGCATCCGTCTTCATTGAATAATTTCACGCACCGTAAAGTTTCATGAAGGTGTGCTATCAAAGCTCTATCCTGCAAATTTATAGCTTCTGCCAGTTGTAATTGAAGAAAGGCAACTAATTCATTTTCTTTCTGTAACCATGGTGAAACACGCTGCAAAGAATAACAGTTAATTTATAGAATGTTTAAATATTCGAGATTATTTTTTATATTAAAACATTCTATGATTTTTCACCTCTGATGAATTGGCCGATGGGATTTGCTGGAGATCAGCAGTGCTCAACACCATACGCAATTTTCTCTTGGCATCGGAAAATGCATACGAAAGTTCAACATTGTTTGGATCTATTAGAAGCCTTTCATCATCCACCGTTTCTTTTGAGCGCGATTGATTACTTTCAATAGACGCTGTATCACTGGCAACACTTGGTTTCCTTCTGTATTTCGCCAAAATATCATCTGTGCTGTCTATAAGTTTTGGAACCATGATAGTTATTTCTTGCAATCAGATTTGCCTATATTTAGAGCAAACGACAATTACCGCCGCTGGGTGCATTAGTAGAAGTTACATCTTCTGACATAATTCTGCGTAATCTGGGTCTTCCTATATCGACATTGTCTCCACTGCCATCTCGATCATAACAACGACCAAGGTCATCCGAGCCTCGAATAGCCTTACCTCTACGATTCCTAAGAGACATTTTTAATTTCCCAAAGAAACCTCGTTTATTTTTCTGTTCGTCATCTAACAATTCCTTGTCTCCACGTTCTGCTGTCATATCGAAGCTTATGCTTTTTGGAATAGCTCCAGTTGAAGCTGTGGGTTTAGGGGACTCAGCAGTTACCCCATCAGTGGTATCACAAGTACCATTAACAGGTGGTGCCGACAATGGTAAATCTGATGTGGATTGTGTATGCTTATTACGAGGCTCTGATCCAGAACTGCTACTAGAAGTCAAACTAGTAGTGCTGGCTCTAACAGTATTTTCAGTGACAGCACTTGTGCATCCATTAAGTTCCTGTATAAAATTTCTACGTTTATACTTGTGATTTTTAAAATTTAATGGCATATATTTCATGGGACATACAAATTTTTACGAACCTGTGATTTAGTCTCCACATTGCGCTGAGACTTTTCATTTGTCAAAGGTGCAGCTGAAATATGACTGGCTAACAGAAGGGTTGGAGCAACTGCTGCAGCTTCTATATGATTATGCGTTGGTGTTTGTCTTTCGGCTTGACTCTTACCCGAGTCTGTTATTTGCAGGTGATCTATTAAATGAACTAATCTGTCCTCACGCAAGACTTTACTATAGTCCCCGTCGTTTATACTGTTGGCATTCTTGTCAACATATTCCATGGTACTTCGTCGATAATCAGATGATGTTCCACCACGACCAGTCACATTCGTTGAAGAGGCTACTGATGATGCCGTTGGAGATGGAGGTACTGGGGGTACTTGCATTCCAATGGATATTGTGTTGTCGCTTGATAAAGTTCCCTCTGTTTCAGAGTGAAAATTTATGTCGTCATATTCGTAGAAGATAAGAACATTTTAATTCATTAGTTCTTACGTGTTGATTGTTGTAATGTTTCATCTGCAGCCTCAGATTCCCCACGCCCTTCAACTTCTACTTCCGATCTTGCAGTGTCATCAGATCTGAAAATTGAAAGACATCTAATATCTGGGGAGTCGTACATTTTAAATATTGAGTAGTTAGAAAACTAGAAACCTTGCCACACTAGCGGTGTCATCAGTGTCAACTTCAGTCAATCTTTCGGAATCGCTAGCTAATACATCTGTACTCCAGGCTTCTGATGCAGTCTCACTCATGTCAAGATTTGCTTGTGAAGGTTCAGCCGGAGATAGAATAGATGCACTTGGTTCTGATGGAGGTGGATATGGGATTTTATCTTGCTGCTCAACTATCTCACTGTCTGAAGCCAAAACATCTGTTGACCAAGTATCGGATACCATCGACACGGTCTCATCACCTGAAACATAAATAAATTTCACAATCTGTTTGACCAATACCTATATTTTTTCTTTTTTAATTTTGGGAATACCTTCGATCAATTTTTTTATTTCAAATTTACAAAATTTGTCGTCTATTTCGGAAGGACTTTGCTTGGTTGGTAAATTCGGTGGTGGTATATCCAATTGCCGCACTTCACCTGCTCCACGGCCATCTTCACCTTCAGTTATTTGAGAAGATGGGGTGTCACGTCCTGAATATTATAACATTCGTAAATTATGTTTCACCATGTCTTCCAGTTTTATATTATTCGAACAGACCTGAGATATTCGGTGTGCCACGACCTGAAACACTTGCAGAAACCATATCTGATAGATTATCATTTTGATCCTCTGTTTCCAAATCCAATGATGATGCAACACTATGATTTGATGCTGCTTCCGAGACAGCTTCTAAATTATCGGAAGTATTCCCAATAAATCCCTCGAACAAAACTAAATTTTAAACATAATATCATTAGGACCTGATTGTTATATGGTAACATTGCATAGTGAATTAGGTAAGAACCTTCATCGTGTGAAAGAGAAAATCGTGTTCGTTTTTCTTGAGTCTCTATGCGTTCGGCACCGCAACTTTCCCTCCGGTTGTGTGTTGTCGGTATTCCATCCGAAAGATTAAGAGGTACAGGACCGTTCTTTATGCCATTTTGAAGTTCTGTGCATAGAACTTTTTGTTCACTAAGTAGTCCAACAAATTCTCCTGCATTTGGTCCAAAAGGTATGACTAATACATCCTGAGGATTTTTGTCAAAAGTTTCCTCCTCAGGTGTGGATATGCCATTAGTTTCATCATTTGTTTCTGTTGTGGCATTTGCAGCAAGAGTAGATGAAGAGCTTGAGGAACGGATTACCCGTCCCTTACCTAATGAATGGAAAATACATTTAGAATTAAATTATGAGAGTAGCAAACAGTAGCAAGAATCATTCAATGAAATACCTTTTCCAATCATACCACCACGTTTGGTAGTAGTTTCTGTGCATCCATTAGTCATTTGCTTGTGACTACCAACTGATCCAATTGGTAATTGTGACAACATAGCATTCAGTTGTTTTGAATCCAAAGATGTTGATTGAGACGAAGGATTGGAATTACTCTCATTGCATACTGTTTGCAGAAATGTTACCAGGGAATTCAGTTCATTTTCAGTAAATAATGCAGCTGATCTGGAAAGGCCTTGGAGCTTATTATTGTCAATTGCATTTGGCTCATCCTCAAGATCCTCCACAGCACTCTCAAGCATAGTGTCTATTATAGATGATACTAAATCTTTTTCAAATCTTTTATAAAGATCCAGTGCTTTCTCTTTATCAATTGCTTGATATTTCATCAGGGACAACATTTGCAAGATTTGTCCAACTTGCATTAAATTAAATCGAGCAACATAACTGATTGGTGCATCTGTAATACCATAAGGCTCAGGATTCACTATTGCTGGGCATATAAAATAAGTGAACACCAAGTCAGTGCACATTGCATGTACTTCTTTTGGTTCAACATGACCATTCTTTCCAAGCAGCCCTGCCATTTGCCTAACCAGCCAGTAGACACTTGTAGGAAAGCAGTGCATATTCTCACGTATGCTCACAATAAATCTTTGTGTAATTCTATACAGAGAGTTTACTGTCCACAAACGATATCTTTGCAATTTAGCTTGATATTCAGGAGTTCCCTCTTTACCAAACTTTTTTAATCTTTCTGTGGGAGGGAACCTGATTGGTGCCTTATCTGGATCAATGTCCAAGAACATTTCATCTTCCATCAAAAGCTGCACAATAGGATTATGCAGTGCAGCTGTTAAAAAATATCTTGCTGAGAACAGGCTTTCATGAAAGACTGAGTAAAACCTTGAAAAAGCACAGGTGCCATGCCTGAGCATTCTTCTGGGATTGTCTGATGGCACTATTTGTAATAATATCAAGTGCCTTAATAACTTGAGCACCAGAACTTTGTCTTCTGGTAATAAACAACTGCCATATAATCCTGCTGCAAGTGACTGAACAATGTTTTGCATTGATTCTGGCATAAGTCTGTCCCCTTCCATCAGACACGAGGCCAATAATTTGGGAGACTTTCTTAGAGCTCCCAAAAATTCTCCGTAAGATAGGCATGCTTGATACCTGAGATATTTGAATGCATCAACGAAACATGAGTTTTCTAAAAGGTTTGCTTTATGGCAACACGATGCTGGTGTGCAATCCGGCCTGGCTACAATTAATCTATTCAGATTCACTCTAAGTTGAGCAGTTATCCATGCTTGTTGTGCCAAATTGGACGAGACATATAACACCTTCTCGTTTAATGCCTGCAAATTTTGCTGTTCCGAATTCACAAAAAGCCTCTCCTGCCTGAGGTGACCAGCCAATTCAATCATATCCCACTGTAAGGTACCAGCAGATTCTATACTGTTTGCTGAAGACATTACTGTGCATAACCACAGTACTGGTATGCCGACCGAAATATCGTCGAATGAATCAGCTTAGTTTCTGACTTCGTGGAGGTTAATCTATTATAATAAAAATGACTTCTTTCTTCTAGGATATGGTGCGAAATAAAGCGACAAACGTTGAATTAACAGAGTATGTCAAATACTCTACGGTTCGGTAGAACTTAAAGGTCGTGCCTTTAGTTCCTATCCGGCATCGAATATTGTACACTTCGCTCTAATAGATATATCTTGCACGATGAAAAAATATTTCCTTTCTTTCAAAGTCAATTAGATTATCTTGATCTGGTAGTTGTCCTTGGATCGTAAGTCCAGCACTGTACGTATTAAGGTGAACTACTGTTCTGGTATTACCAACTGGCTACCAACTTTTCTCTCCATTACACGAGCAGATTTCACTGGAATGCATACGGCACTTATGCACCGATGACAACTACCGCAAACCACTTTCTCGTTATCTTCTCTAATTCCGAGTGACACCCCCAACAATGCACGAACATTTTCTATCTCGGGGTTATAGTTTTCCACAAATGGCCGCACTTGTTGTGATTTAAATCGAGAATCGAGTCTTGATCCCTGGATCGAGAGATCGATGGTGAAAGTGGCGGGAGAGGCGTTTGAAAAATCGATTATCGAGGGTGAAATACTACACCCCGATGCGAACAAAGAACAAAGAACACAGAAAGAAAATCGCAACGGACGTTGAAGTACCACGTATTCCAGATAGCAACTACTTGATAGTAGAAAATCGCGTCCGATTGTCGTATTCGAAAGTGAAGCTGAGAATTTCTTCCTTACAAAGTAAGCTGGTTTCATTCAACAGTGGACAAGGCAAACAGATTGTTTCTTGTGAATGTGATGTCAGTGCAACATAAAGATTCTACCGGCTATACGTGGGCGCATGCCCGCCGCTAATTTGTTACGGAAATCCGCGCAGAAACTTTCGTAAGTAAACGACAAGCCTTGAAACCTTTTGTTACTATGGGATAGTTGAAATGGGATGCAGTCATAACCAAAGAAGTGTATTCTTTCCTGCATAGAACTAAGTATATGCATTCTTTTTGTGCCATAGCAATACTACACCAGTTGTGCAAGGCAGTGCACGAATTTCGCACGTGGAAATTTGAAAGAAACGTTTCCGCAACTTCTCACTGGCTGAGACTCATGAATGAAACTTTGTGAATGAAACACATTTCCAACAAGGGATTTACGAGTGATATATTATCGATTCACAAAGATGTCGACAAAGAAAGAAAGGTTTGAAAGCTTGAAGCAAACGATATATGCTTTATTAGTACCGTACAAAAACGGTTGTACCATAAAACAATTGACTCAAGATTACTATGATGTTGAAGGACAAAGTATTCCTTTTGAAAAGTTTGGATATGGTTCTCTCATAAACTTGTTGCGTGATATGAATGATACAGTGTACACTGAATTCAACAGTGGAAAACACTTTTTCAAATGTATACCCTCGAGTAATTCAGCACATCTAACTGCTTTGGTCGCTGGACAGAAAACTGATCCAAAGAAAGGAAGGTTTACAAGAAAACAGTTTAGACCAAGCCCTTATTATCCTAATGTTCCTGTTCCTCCTGTACATTTACCGGTTGAGGTGATGAGTGCAATTATAGATTTAGTTTCAAAGCATCCTAAAGGTATACATAAGACTGAAGTATTACAACTCGTTCATAAGAAAATGCCAGGTGCATTTATAACTCTCCAAGATATGGATGAACAGTTAAAGCAGATTTCACACCAAGTACTTGTGCGAGGCAGTTATGTATATTACATCAAACAGCCAACGAAATCATCTTCAGAATCTTCAGTGATAGATAACAACAATCAACCGATACCTAATTCCACAAATGTTTATGTGGGAGGATGCGAAAATCCTGAAGAGTTCTATTATTGCAACGATGAAGATGATTTTAACTTTTTGCCAGCTGGTTGCCCAAGTCCTGCTACTAAGAAGACTAGTTCTGTGGCAAGGAAACCAATATCATGCTTCATTCAAGACTCCCTTGTAAATAATCCAGACCATGTGGCAAATGAAAGAATAAAAAATTCATCACAGGAGAGAAAGAGTGATTTGGAACAATATAGCTGTAATGTAGATAAAGAATATCATGAAGTTAATACGGTGGACATAGATACTGTGGATGAAGAAGAATCACATTATTTAAGTTCTAAAAATACGGAGCTACTTATAAATGATAGAGTCAAGTTTCGTTTGGAGAAACTTATAGAGAAATACCCTGATGGTATTTGGTGTGCAGAACTTCCAGATAAATATTTGGAGGAGTACAAAGTGTCTTTATGTTATGTGGAACTTGGATTCAGTAGTGTCAGGGAATTTGCATCCCATTTGCCTAACATCTTCCACTGCGTATCATCAAATGGAAAAGGAGATTATAAACTATACTCTGCTAAATCTAATATACCTTCTCATATAAATACTAAGCCTGTAATTTCAAAACTTATGGATCTACATACCATGACATCAAATATATGGGACAATGAAAATGATGTCTTACCATCCATTGCAGTAAGTAGGATTTTTATATTCTTCATTTTTTCAAAGAAAAGCTGATTTAATATATTTGGTTCTTGCAGTCAACTGACACATGTAAGGAGTTAATACCTGATGATGTAATGACAATTGGAGAATGTGTTGCATTGATAAGTGTTGAGAGTTTGGCACACATGGATGACCAGTACTTAGAAGTTGTTGTAGTTGAAGTATTTACCCCTTCATTTTTTTGGATACAATTACGTAAAAACAAGAAACCATTCAGAGCATTCATGAATGAGTTACAGTAAGTATATCTTTTCTAAATTTTCTATATAAATTTAAGACATCTATTTTAAAATGAATGGTATTTTTAGCCGTTTCTATGAAATAGAGGGTAGTAACTATGAAATACCATCAGTAGTATTGGAAAAAGGGTTGAATTGTGCATGTACATATAATGGCTTATGGCACCGTGGAATTATAAAGACAGTAAACCCTGACCTACTAGTTACAGTAAGTTATATCGTTTTTTTTTTACTAAATTTAACAAAGAAGATATTGATAGAAACTGTTCTGATTAGGTATTCTTCTATGATTATGGAACTTTGAAAACTTATCCTGCTTCTCAACTTCGATATTTGCATCGATCGTTTTCTCATTTACCGGCACAAGCTGTACCATGTGGTCTGGTTAATACAAAACCCTATAGTGGGACCAGGTGGACACGTAGTGTTACAAATGAGTTTGCTTCGAAAACTTGCAATATTCCTTTAGTTGCAACAATTTCTGCAATTAATGAAGAGGTAACAGTGGTTATTTAAGAGTGCAGAAGACTGTTTTATATTTCTAGAATTATTGTATTGATTGGTTTTTCTGATAATAGGACAATTCGTTGATGGTTACTCTAACTGATACATCGGATGAAGAAGACCTCCATATCAATGATTGGATGGTGGAGAAGAAGTTAGCGTTACATGGAAAAATGGTGTGTATTAAGAGCCGAAATTTTTTGTTTGCGTATTATTTACAATGTAGAGAAAACTTGAGAAAGCTAATTGACGAGTATGGTAAAAGAAGCAAGAATGTAAAATGTAACAATCACGCGAAACAGAAACACATAATAGCTGCATCCGTTCCACTCGATGAAAAAACGTGCTCTAATAGGGATGAGAATTTTATTTATAATACTAAGACTCCAACGACTGATCTGAAAACCTTTTTATCAACGGCTCGTTGTAAGAGTAGAACACATACATCGGAGACTGATCGACCAGTAACTAGTATTAATACATCTGTAGATGAGAATGCTCGTAGTAACAATAGGTCTAGTAGTTCGATCAGTTCAGATCCAAAGCATCATAAAAAAACATCTGCGCGCTTTCAAAAAATTGTGAGTTTAATGGAACTTAGTCAAACGTCTGAAAAGTCTGGTACTCTCGGGAGTACTACTTCATCTAAGAAAAACGGTCCTTGTCTGAGACCTTCAGAGATTGAACAATTGGACAGTATTAGTAATAAATCGACAAATGAAATAAGAGGAAGACAGCTCGATTCAGGAGAATCAAAGAGTTCTTCAAACGATGATCATGCTGGAACACGCCTATCTCCACCAAATATTTCTTCCAATATTTGGGATGATGATGAAAATCAGGACATAGTATGTCTTGGGACTTGTGGTGGCAAATGTAAAAAGGGACACCAAATTGAATTCGTAGATTGGTCGGAACTTCTGGCAGAAACAGAAAAAAATGACGTAACCAAGTTCACAGTAACTGTGGAAGAGAAATGTGAAAAAAATAAAGAAAAAGGCGGGGACTCTAAAGAGCAACCGAGGACTATTACTGCATTGGATAACTATTTCCTGCAAGCAGTACAAAGTGGTTCTCACATTACATCGTCTGGTGGAAATGTATACTGGACTACTTCGGGAAATATCGCAAATAATGACTGTGATAATAGTGCTGTTTTAAAAAAAATGAGAAATGTTATCGACAACTTTGAAGGAAATTATATTGGTATGACAGAAGAAGTATTCAAAAAATTATCTACAAGTGTGGACATCCAAGAAGTAACTACTTCGGAGTCCGTTTCATCTAATGATTCACAGAAACATATTGATGGATCAGGAGACTCAAATAATGAAGAAATCAAGCCTTTGTCTGAAAAATCTGATTTTCAAAATGAAGAAACAAGTAACTCCCAAGACGCCGAGAGTAGAGATTTATCTGAATGCCATAACGATCTACAAAAATACGAACTTAACGAAAAATTCAATCAGAATAGAACATGTTCGAGGGAGGAGAATATAGAACAATCATCTGACAGCTTATCAAGTATTTCAATTCCGGAGAGAGTGGGCGTATATCCGGCCATCATCTCTGATGCACCAGTAGCACCAGACACAAGTACCCCAGAAAGTCAACAGGACGAAAAAAATTCTGTTAACGCGGATTTAAGCAGTGACATTGAAGAAGTTCAAAGATTAAATCAAAATGAGAATGAAGACTTGCAGACCACGACTGGTTTATGTACAAATTATTATATGCACCTTCAGGCAAATACTGCCAAGTCAAGAATATTACAAATGTTGATGAAAACGCATAATCCTTCAGAAAATTCTGACAGTTTAGATTCAGATGACTATTCAGACTCCGACCACGATAAAGATACCAGCAAATCTGTAAAACAAGTTCAACAAATCGAGCAAGAGAATTCATACGAAATATCGAAACGTGGGGTTCAAGAAATATTAGGAAATTCGCATGTGGATGACATTCCAGATGAATGTAAGAATCAACCTGAACCATTACCACATGCAAATCTTAAAACAAAGGTTGATTCTATGGTACAAAAAGATGACAAGTTAGAAGTGGAGATAATGAATGAATCTGAATGTATACAAAATGCTAAAACTGCAATAACGAAGGAAAGTTACGCCGTACCATCGGAATTGAGCCCCGATATTCCTGTTTTTAATGACCTTGATATGGAACTGGATAGTGATGAATTTGATGTTGAGATACAATTATCAGATTTTTATAGAAACGAGAATATGGCAAAACTTTTGCCATGTATAGAAAATTAAAATATTTCTAGTATTTTGCAAGTTGACGAGCATAAGTAGTTTTACGATTTTTAAAAATGTCTTTATTTTTTCGTATTACAATATGCTTACGCGAATACATTTAAAACAGAGATGCAGCTATAATGTGCGTATGTTGATTGATCTATTTTTTTTATCCTTTTATAAGGAATGCAGAACAAATTTTTCTTATATTACTCTCGGGAAAATACCTTTATCTTATAATATGTATCGTTTCTTGTAATAAAAAGTTTGAGATGACAAACTGTGTACATTTTACTGCACCGCTGCACGTTGCATAAAATTCTATAAAGCACAATCATTCAGCTCATAAAGCAATCATTTTTTTTGAACAACTACTACTGTATGATCACGTATCGTTTTATCTGATCTTTATTTACTTTTAATATACCAGGTTGACTGTGTTGAGATGAAGGACATGCTGCTTTATGTGGAGGAAAATTTATTATATTCGCCAGAACGATGTTTTGAGGATGAAAGTGTCATATCACGACAGCACAAGGAGTCCGACGATGAGCCAATAAATGATCCATTAATTTTCCCTAAAAGTATACTAGTTGACAAGCCACCAGTCCGACCACCTCCGGGATTTTCAGTACCCGGCAAACCCTTAACTTTAGAAACCATCATCGAAGAACATAATCAAAGTTCTTCATCAAGTACAGCAGAGAAAAATGTTCCTACTGTGAATAGTGGAATTAATAACAATCCATTTATCCAAGAAAGAACGCACTCAAGGCTTGATCATCAATTAACAGCACAGCAGCTTATCGAATTGTATAACATTAATTTGCAACTGCAAATGCATATAACAGACGCATGGAAGACATTGTTATCTTCGTGTGCGAACGATCAGTACAGTTCGCGTGAGAGTCTTACAGCTACTCTTGAAGCGTTGATGAAAAATAAAGGGCCAGAGTCTTTTATAGATTTGGTTTCACGTTCCAAGGCCGAGATTCAGAAGCCTACAGAAACAAGAAGTATATACGATCAAAAATGGACCAACGCAGTACCGACAGTTAAAACAAATGAGCCTTGTACTGTTGCTTTAGACAAGAACAATTATTATCAGCATGGGAATCAAAGTGTTCTGTTCAATCCTTGCCCCAATGGCTACAATTTATCAAATAATTACGTTACTGGAAATACTGCTATGGCGAATCTTTGTGAACAGGGAAAGATGATAGCTTCAGCACGTTCTGACAAAATCAGTGAATCGGTACATACACTCACCGAATGTTTCAAGAAATTGGGTGTAGTGGACAGTCATCCATCGACATATTTGACCACACCAATCGGTACCTACCCCAGTTACACGAATGGGGAGCAGACAGAAAGTATTCGTTTTCCAGAACCATCAAGAGTTAATACGAACACATGCAATCCTGCATATAGAAACGATTCAAGCAACCACACCGTAAATAACTATGAGTCGTTAAACAGCAAAGTGGTTGGCCATAAAGAAACAAATCCATTTAAACTTAGTTTAGCTGGGAAGTTAAGAATATCTGATTCAGATGAAACAACGAGTTTGGATGCCCATTATAACAATTCTACTTCTAAGCACTATCATCCTGTACATGGCATTGGGATACCACAACAACCTACCATAAAGACATGTCCTACTGGGGCTGCACCTCAGTATCCTTATCAACAGCATGCAGCAGAAATGTTTTCAAAATTAGACAACTGTGATATGTCTTCTGCAAATCATCTGCAGAATATACCCAGACAAGAAGCAATGTATTTCCCTGGAACTACCAATGTGTTGTCTGCGGAAAATGTAAATGGTCATCCTTTCAATGGCTTCACTCCAAGCAATCCAATGTATTATAATGTACTTAACGGTACAAGACCAGAGGATGTTACTCCGGAAATGCGAACTTCCAATATGTATGCCAGGAACAATGTCAAGAATGATTATTCAAATCCGATAATCGCTCAAGACTCCACATACAGACCAACTTCTAACTGCTCTAGTAATTTCTTTCGAAACGACATAAATGCAGGAATCCAAAACGTTACTTTTGATTCAAGTCGACAATTTGAAGTACCGCATATGTATTCTAACAGAAGATCTCATCAAGAGCAAACTGTGGCAAATGACTTTGATATAAAAGTACAAGTTCCAAATACAACAAGTCGGATTTGTTCAAATGGATTATTGGATGGAAACTTGCATCATTTGGAATCTAATGGGTCATCTTGGTCTCCAATTACGGGATTTACATCGCCTCTATTGATGGAGAATATGGATGAGGGCTATCAGACCCGACCATCAACTTCCAGTACTTTACAAAGTTCGCCACCCTTATTGGAGACAATTTCCGAGGAAGAATTTAAAAGGCAATTCGCAAGTAACGAAACCAGTAAAGGGAAAAATACTTGTGTGAATACGTCGATGCAATTAATTGAAGATACTAAAACATGTAGGAATGGGGCCAGCATAGAGCGTTTAATTGATCTTGGATCACAAAGCAGTACAAATGATTTAAATAATAAGGTTCCTCCTAAAAAAATTAAGATCTTTAATTGCGGCGCTAATTTGTTATGTAGGCAAGTTGGTATGTACCTAAAACCATATTTATTCCCTTGCCGGTTCGTTTTTCTTTGAATAAACATTTGTGTTCTTATATATCGCTTGTTCCAGAATTACCTGGGCATTGTATACACATATTCCATTATCGTGGAGAAGGATGGATATTAACTGCCGATTTTGTTGATGCCTTTACCCAGTTCCAGTCAGCTACGTATATGATCAGTGTCTTTCATATACTCGATTTGAACGTAGAATATTTACAAATGGACAAATTTAATTTTGCGAAAATCCCAGAGTTGGATAGGTAACTATGAGTTCTCGATCTTCGAATTTTTGTGACAATTTGCCCTATAATAAGGTGAGAATAATGATTCCTCTTGCAGTAAAATTAAAAAGATAGCAAAAGACGACGGTGGTTGTGCTTACACGAGAGTGCACTTGATACCTTTGAAAAATGCTATTAAGGTACTCACGAAATTAAATATTGTGACCAAAGACGAAATTCACAATGCTATTGCGAAAAAAGAATTCACTGAGGGTTCAATTACGCATCAGATGTGGGTAAGTAGAGCTAGTCTAAATTTCAAGTATTTATATTATAGAATAGTAAATTGATTTCTTGCTTTCCAGGTCATTATTACTGCCTATGGTGAGTTCTTGAGGGTAATAGAAAATTGTGAAAGCGGAGAGTGGATATAAATTCCGAGATTGTTCCTATATTACCACGATGAAAAATATTTGTGTTATTAAACAGGATTCTTAAGTGCTTTCAAGACTACCTAAATTTGTAATTAACACAAACTGTGTCTTATGATTTTTGTTTGTTCTTTTCATTTGTGATTTCCCAGCTGGGAGTACTTTAACTACTTTTTATGTTTGGACCTATGAAGCGACTGTACTAATTTTACTTTATGAATTGTACAATCATAAGAAAAACAATTGACGATATTTTGTTATAAATGTTACCCTTATTGAGATAGTATTAAGACCTTATTGTAAGTTTTCAATCATGCTGTGAAAGTGATAAGTGGTGTATAGTAATATAATTTATACACAGTTCTAATTGATCATATTTTTATACATTGTATTTCCTAGTAGCTATTATTAACAACATAGCATCCAAATGCAAACAAATCCCATTGTTAAAAAGTAGTTCGTGAAAAACGCGTGTTCACGTTCATATCGTTTCATATTGGCGGAAACGATGAACGCCACCTAAAAATCCAAGTCCGGTTCGTGTCGGTTTCGATATAGCACAACGACAAGAGCAGACGATCTTGTCGTGTCGTTCCTAAACGTAACCCACCTGATACACAATTCCTATTGCGACCGGGTACTACGTGATATATTTTTACAAAAATGGCAGGAGCAGGAGCTGACGATGGCAAATTCACTGGCCTCAGCAAGTATTTCAATAGTGAGACCATCAAGGGTAGGGCAAACGTAAGTAACCTCCAAGATCTTGCATTTATCAACGTATTTAATTGTTCGCATTGTATCGCAACTGGGATATAATTTTGTGCTTTTGATTGAGAAGATCACTGATTTCTGTTTCAGACGACAAAAGCTACCTATTTAGGCTTGGTGGCCATCGGCTTGTACTTCTACATGAAGTCGAAGAAGAAAGAACCAGCCCAGAAGTGATCCGCGAGTCTGCAGCCCAGTCACATTATGTAATAATTATGCTGTATTATAATTACGATTCCTCCGGGAAAATAAACGCGTTGTCACTTTCTTCTGGACCGTTCAATCGTGTTAGGTTTCTCGTCATACTTTCGTTTCTACACACTTTGCAAATTACACTTGTTTTAATTGCGCAATGTACATTGAATTGTACCATGGTTACCTTGATTGCAGATGTAGATTGTGTAGTTCTGTAATCCATAGATACAGTTTGTTGTACACAAGCTAAATAGAAAGAATAGAATACTACTATGTTTCTGTCAGAACAGTAAATCTTGGGCATCGAGATTAATCTTGGTTCTCCAATAAAAAATCAATGTTTCTTGTATTTTTGGTCGTATATTTATATTTTATTCTTAGCAACGAAGGTTGAAATCAGGCGAGGCAGGCAACAAATGATCAGGAGATGTGTCTATTTATTTCAGTTATACATTATATGGAATGCTAAATGAAACGTTATAAATCTCTGTTGATACCAAAGCTTGAGCGATCGGAGACATAGCTAAGATTGACAAACCAAACAGAAGTTTTTCTAAAGGAACAGTCAGAAACGATACATGTTCCTTCATTGTTAAATAGTGCAAGGAACTCGTAGCCTTTCAGATTGAATCGTTCATCATTAAATATCGAATGCACCGCGCAAACTAATCCGCAGAATTACATTATCGTCGCAGCACGACACTTATATTCTAGTTGTGTATGTACACAAATACATGTACACCAATAGGTAGGCTTGGTAGCCATTGGAGCGTGGCTACAATCCGATAGAAAATCGGTGACTAGAACGTGGTATAGTGTTTTTCTCGTAAAGCTAAGAGAGCGTTTCTTTTCCCGTCGTTTCAATCTTAGTTTGAATATATACTTATTCTTACATCATTTCCGTGTAAGATAAAAAGACGGTGTCAGTCGAAATAAGGTTTAAAGTTACAAGAACGATCATACCTAACGCGCTAATCAATCGTCGAGGATGAGATCGGCGCATATCATGGATTTCAGTATGTACAATTTCACCCGCAACATCCACACAATAGCAATATTTATCGACAGATGGATTGTTATAGGAGGAGAAGTGTTCTTTCCTTTTCTCTGTAGTGTATTATTGATAGACTAAGGAATTTTGGACGCTTGGTGGGGTTCGGTATTGAAGATGCGTAGTATATACAATGTGACATTGGCATATCGGAGGTCTTGCGGGAAATATAAAAGAATCTAGCCGCTAGCACTATTGTAGAAGTAGAAGTAGCCTCAGGTACATGTTGGCGGCTCGTTCTTAAAGACTAAAGAGTTCTCGGGGAGCAGGGGAGTGCGATAAAAATAATACTCTTTCTTGCTTTTTACAATTAATCAAGGTCATTGGTATTTCCGAGCAGCAAGAGTCAGAGTATAATATGACAATTGATTCTTTAACACTATTTAGGTATTGTGGTAGAAGGTAATACTGTTCGTCCATGCAATTTCGATACCCAGTGACAGTTAGGATAATAACGTATCTTGGTCGATTCGCGGCAATCATTCTTTGTGGATGGAAGTCTGTATTTACAATCCTTAGATGTGCAGAATTCGCAACTTGTCCAAGTTGAGACAGGAGTGAAGTCCAAATATACAATTTTTTGTTCTTGTCGATCCTAAAATGCTTCGCTTTATGTACACACTATCAAGCAGTCACACTGTATCTAATAAGTGCAATCAGGCAATGGCAAATAGGATGTTTATAGAAGATTCCAAGGTCAATTCCTCGTTCCTGTACAATGTAAACATCGCCACAATAAGGAAAGCATAGTTCGAACGTTTTCGAGAATTCCAAGCACTGTTCTTAGAAAGTTAGAGGGGAACCAGAGGTGGCATTCACTCTCTCACTAGTTCTAATCTTCCAAAGGTTTATTAGAGTCTCAGTCTGTGAAAGGTCGAGGTAAGATTCGCACATATCGAAAGTAGGGATCACTTTCTTTTGGAGGGGAATCCTCTGATGTTTTCAATGGTATGCAATGTGAGCTTCACTCTGTAAGACAGTCTTTTATCTGTTGACCTTTCCGCTGACTGAGTGCAGTCTTCCAATTAAGCTAGGATCAACATAACACCAGGTCGTCTCTGTTGGACGAGAAGTGAAATGTGGCATGTGCTACAGTGCAGAATCACCGCAGTCTTTTTTGCCCCATCCATTCTGATTACTGGATGTCCTGGACATTTGACTAGGGCTCCTCACTGGGCTTCTCGCAGGATAATAAACACAAGGACCTGGACTAGCTGGCCTAGCAGAGAGCTTAACGCTCTGCCTGCTATTGCCATTAGAGATCTGTGAATTATAGCTTCTGCCGAGGGTATTCGATCTAGTCAGATGATAATGCCTAATGGAGTTCCTGAGCTCGATATTAGTCGTGTTTGTCACGATCGATTCATCATTCGTCTGGAACTCCGGACTATCTCTGCCCGGTCCGAAAATCCTCGCGCTGCAGAACATCTTGAGGAAGATTCGTTTGAACTTTCGGCCGAAGATCACATAAATAATGAAATTGATGCTACTGTTGATCGTGACCAGCAGGTTCCCTGTTTGCACCAGCCACAGCGGTGGATCTTCCACGGAGGTTTCGTGTATGTTCGAGGCCAGTGGAAGGATATTACAGATCAGGAACACCACCACCACGCAGAGCAACATCGTCGCCAAACCGATTTCACGTCTTTGGTGTCGAGACAATTGTTGCAAGTCTCTGTTTGCCTTCCTGACCTGAAACCAATAGAAAAACCATTCCTGTAAGACTCCAATCTGTCATGAACACTCATTAATACCTATTGGAATTCCAAACGCGGAAAAGGACTAATGAGAACAGATCCTTTCTTTCCTAGACGGAGGTAATTATACTGTGAACGAGAGAAGGAAGTGGCGGGCAAAGTGGAGCAGGAGGGGTGGATGTTGGAGAGAACGGTAAGATTGGAAGCAGATAAAAATGATTAGTTGTTCCCTCGTTGTCGATTGAACTAAGGAAACCAGGAACGATCCCATAGTGCATCACGAGCTCTCGCCACTTGTATATCTCATTCCTGTCTTCTTGTTTTGTGAACAATGTATTATTTCAGCTGGAATGGTACCTTTTCAAGGGAGAGATCTGTCTCGAGTGCTCCCTTGAGTAGTATACCTTTAATGCGAACCTTTTCCACCCTCGTCATCCATTTTTACCCTTAACTGCGCCCACCAGAGTTCCTCTGTGAAATCATCTAGAATGGAATAATTCTAGTACGCACTACTGTACTAGTTTACTGGAGTTCATGCAGTAATCTTAGTAGAACGCGTAGTACATAATACCGTAAATTTTCGTTCTCCTGATAACACTGAAATATTATGCAACTTTCGTAAGTCTGGCATTTGAAACGCGTGCGAACTGGATATTACCCTTTGCGTTGGGAAGCGTGTAACTACCGAACTTTCTTTCCGTAAGAGCTACCCGTAACTACATGCGGCAATGCTGCAGTGTAGTTCGATAAATGGTACACATGAATCTTGACGGGAATTTTAGTCCAATGTAACGTAACTCCCCTCGTGCATCTTGGAACTGTACGATACGTGTGTCAAGTTCACCTCCTTGGTGAATAATGCACATTTAGGATATACTGTCTGTGAAACATGATACTGGGAAGCTGGATTACCAGAAATGCCATGCTCTTCTTGAACTTCCAACAGAGCATATGACTTCTATCTTTCATAGAAGTTGCCCCGTCCAGCCTAGCTTTCTTACGATCATTTCATTTCGAGAAGCTGGCGAGAGCTGGAGTTTAAGGATACGAGGATAGAACGGCTGGACCATGATCCTCGAATTAAGGTCGGAATTTGTGAGGCGCTGTGGCGAAGTTTTCCGATAAGGAGCGACGAGGAAATTGGGGTACGGAACTGGCGATAGGGAACACACCCCGGCTTTCCCGGCGGCACGTGTTACTCCAGTACGATCGAACTTTATTGTTCTCAACCCTGAGAAAACTTATTGCTTGTCGATCTCTAGCTCTGTTGATAGGCAACTTTTCTCACGACAGAAACACCACTTTACAGGAAGCTTTCGTTCGAAAAGTATTCCTTCGCTACTAAAGTACTAAATCTACTTTGCGATCGCACTGCGAGAGTGCTCTCGTTTACAGAGAGATCTCGCACACATCTCTGATGTTTGGCGAACTGTTTTCTTTGCGATTGGAAAACGTTTTCGCATTTCAAGAATCGATTAAGATATGCTATCGTAGGTAGGATGCACTATGGGCTATCGTCTTCCAGGGACCGTGTTTACAAGTTCTCTCTCCCCATGTAATGCGAAGCGATACTGTCTCAAAAGCTTTCTGAAAGCAATTTAGCGAAACCCACTTGAAACTTCAGACGTATCAAGCTAACATCTGGCGTCCGATTGATAACGCAACTGAAGTTTTCGAATTCTTTTTCAACGGGAATGTAACAAAAAGTGAAAGAAATGTAAATGAGAGTTCTTTCATTTATTATCGTGGATCTTGTTAGAGATTGCCACGATTGCAAAATCCACTAGGAGGATCTTACTTTATTTGGGGATCATGCTGATTCCCATACAATATAGAACTTTACGCCGAGTGTGCGGTTTGCGTAGGCACGGTTGCGGTCGCAGCTTTAATCCGAGCGATCGAACA
This sequence comes from Ectemnius continuus, assembly GCA_910591665.1. Lineage (NCBI taxonomy): Eukaryota > Metazoa > Arthropoda > Insecta > Hymenoptera > Crabronidae > Ectemnius > Ectemnius continuus. Next base: position 12,832,854 of record OU342862.1, on the reverse strand, counting down.
GGAATAGTACTTGGCGATAATAAAATTTTATAGTATCGCCGTTCGCCTTGGGAATTTCAAAATATCGTTTCGGAGCACAAAAGCGTGCGAGTACTGGTATTTTACATCATAGGAATTTGGACTGCCAACAAATTTCAAAGGTGCATCTAATCATCGTGATGGTGACTCTATTTTATTGCTTCGTTGGATAGGCAAAGGAAGGAACGCCGGGAATCGAAAAGTATCCTTTTTCGTAGCGACCAAACTGGGTTGGAAAATGGAGAGGACTCTCTTTCATACGGTTTGCTCATGCATCCTTGCACATTCATGCATCTCGCATATTCGGGTCATCGCTGGAGAGATCTTTGAGAATCGCCTAGGAATAAATAGGAAAAGCTATCTTTCAAAAAATCATGAAAAAATAAAGTGTGAGCTAGGGCTCTGGTTTTTGCACCATTTATTCTCCGATCAATACTGACTTTGTATATTAAATTGCAGCCCCTGAAAAAGTTAGGAAGGCATGAAAAAATGGGAAAAACCGTCCAAATCATACAAAGTTGATTATTCAGGATCGGTTTTCCATGTGTTTTAGGTATAATTCCGGCATTTCCCCCACAACATTTATGTTTTTTTTCCGTTTTGAGACACGAGCAATCGAAAAATCAAGCGTTCGTCCCGGTCCCAGAACCTTCGAAAAATCGAAAATTTTTGAAGGGGTATGCCTTAAAAAATTTGCGAAAAAATGAATTTTGAGCTAGGGCTCTGGAATTTTTTCTACTTCTTCCTCGATGTAAAAAAACACTTTCTACCAAGTTTCAGCCGCGGGGAAGATCGGGAAGATAAAAAAACATGGGGAAAACCGTTGAAATCAAATATTCAAGATCGGTTTTCCACCTGTTTTAGGTAGAATTCCGGCATTTCCCCCACAACATTTATGTTTTTTATCCGTTTTGAGACACGAGGAATCGAAAAATCAAGCGTTCGTCCCGGTCCCAGAACCTTCGAAAAATCGAAAATTTTTGAAGGGGTATGCCTTAAAAAATTTGCGAAAAAATGAATTTTGAGCTAGGGCTCTGGAATTTTTTCTACTTCTTCCTCGATATAAAAAAACACTTTCTACCAAATTTCAGCCCCGGGAAAGGTCGGGAAGATAAAAAAACATGGGGAAAACCATCGAAATCAAATATTCCAGATCGGTTTTCCACCTGTTTTAGGTAGAATTCCGGCATTTCCCCCACAACATTTATGTTTTTTTTCCGTTTTGAGACACGGACAATCGAAAAATCAAGCGTTCGTCCCGGTCCCAGAACCTTCGAAAAATCGAAAATTTTTGAAGGGGTATGCCTTAAAAAATTTGCGAAAAAACGAATTTTGAGCTAGGGCTCTGGAATTTTTTCTACTTCTTCCTCGATGCAAAAAAACATTCGCCGCCAAGTTTCAGTCCCGGAAAAGGTCGGGAAGTATGAAAAACATAGGAAAAACCGTCAGAATTAGACGAAATTAATTATTCAGAAGTCTGTTTCCACCTGTTTTCGGTACAATTCCAACTCTTTCGTCGCGGATTCTTCATTTTCTGTCCATTTTAATACAGAAATAATTCATTTACGAACAATTTGGGAAAGTTCCAAAAGCTTCGAGAAATTGCCAAAATCTCAACCGATAAACAGTAATATTGAAGAGGATAGGATCCGATAAAACTCACCCGTTGATAAATGGCCAGGTTGAAGATGACCAGCGCGAGGAATGGGAACAAGTAGCACATAAAAAAATACATCCAATGGACATAGATTGTGACGTAAAGCTCGTTGTTCCGGAGCTCCGCCGGATAGACGCAGTAGATCGTCACGTTGTACTTCCAGTGGAGTTCCGTATAGAAATCGATCTCTAGAAACCTACAAGGAATTGTGCGAGAGAGAGAGAGAGAGAGAAAGATAAAGAAACATAACTGGTCACGTCGCGACAAGAGCGATAGATCTAAGAACACTCACTTGGGTAGGTTATAAATAATGGAAAATATAACGATAACGAGAACAGCCAGCTGCGCCCGTCCATACGTGCAGAAGGACTTCGCTTTTAGAGGGTGGCAGACAGCGATGTACCTCTCGAGGGACACTGCCAGCGTCAGGTAGACCGTGGAGATTTGCGCCATACAAGACAGCGGGTACAAGAACTTTACTATCTTCGGATACACGATGAATTTATAGTCGAACAGCATCCCCGTGTACGCGTAGATCGCCGGTAGACCATAAAGTAGGATCTGAAAAGCAACGAATAATTCGCCAAATTACTTTTTCATTCCACCCCCAACATATTTACCCTGCCATCCTATATTACAATTTTTCTCTGTGTCAGTGGAACACTGGAGTGCTCCGTTTTCTCATATCGATTGATACTGGCTACATATAGCGACCTACATTATAGCAATGAGTTTTTGTATTACAACCATAAATTACGTCCTTCGTGAGTAAATTGATAAAATCAGGCAAAATGACTTGCTTTAATTTCTACATTATTCCAGGTTTCTTTACTCGTAGGAAATATTCTAAATTGCGAATGTTCATTTTATGAAATTTAATTCATGGTAGGAAAGGTTAATTAGAATGGCGATATAATTAATTAGAGTGGATGGTGTTTGACGTACCGACATGACGATGAGGACTGTGTCGCATCTGGCCAATCCAATGAGGAGGTAGTTGATGGAGGACTTCATCTGAGGCCTCGAGAGTATGATCATCGAGAGGATATTACCGAATATGCCGAAGAGGCCTACTACATTCACAAGTACCCCACACACGATGAAATCAAAGAGGCCCGTTGAGTTCACCTTCTGGTTGCACTCGAGTGGACCATCCTCGCTATAATTTACCAGGTGGCCAGGATATTGGACCGCCTGGTAATAATTAGTGGTATTCGATACCTCAAAACCCTGATCCATCATTTCGATCTTGTCTCGTTGACGCCGTCCTCTTCTACTTAAAAATCTCTCCTCCTCCACTCACGTTACCATCTTCGATTGGGAGTATCCGGTCGGTCCTGGTCGCGATACTCCTTGGAATCGGTTAGTTTCGGATCTAGTGCGAGGAAAAAGCTTCTTGTTGTTCTTCACCCAATATTTATAGACACACATAAATACACCGATGGTGTTTCTCTTTAATCCTGGCTCTCGTTTTACCGAGAAAGAAGAGCATATTACTTTTCTTCATGTTTAATGACGAGCAGGCTGGCCGCGCCAGCCACTCCACGATTGCCGGAACTTCATTTCACGCGGTGCTAGACTTTCATTCCATCTCGTAGTTTCAACTTTGCCCCCATTTGTCTCAGCCGCTCCTTTGGACTTTGGCGCCTGAAACATACGCGAGAGGATATTCGTTAGAGTTGATTCTCCTGGATGAATTTCATATCCGAGGTATTAAACAAGGGGTGGGAAATGCGAGGAAGGTGTTTCTGTGAGTGCAAGAGTAGTTGGAAGTGCTCGCGCGAAGGTAAACACAGCGGGTTCTCAGTCGAGGTCAGCAAACCTAAGGGTAAACAAAGCCGAGGCATACCATCCGATCACTGCCTAAGTGTACACAATTCTTTCTCTCGTTGTGTCAATGTTCGCCGGATACTCTCTCGCTTCGGACGCCACCCCGTAACACATCCCACTGGTGATACCCGTCTCTTCATTTAATCGATCCTATAATTACTAATCAGTGAAACCTCGTGATTGTGTGTGTGTGCTACTCTTCTGCTGGGACTACAATTGAACCACTTCGGATTCCCGGTATGTTTTTAATACCAACAGATTTATAAAAATTAATAGAATAACATTTAAAGTATTTATATATCAAACTTTCAAGCGTATATTTCGAAAGTTTGATTGCATTAGAATTTTATTCCAATACAATAAAACTTCGATTTCGTTTTATCGGCGTTCAGTGACCCCTAGCAAAAAGCGTTGGGTTGCTGGAACAATTTGGCCAGGAGCGGTCAGACATTTAGTAGTCGCTTTGGCGATCGATGTAAACATACGCTCGATTTGGTGGCCGATGTACGTTGCTCGTTCGAGCTCCCATAATCCTTGTATATACAATCGAACTGGCTTGTAGAGTGGCGCTCGAACGAAATCCAACTATTTCGACCGCGCAAACAGGAGGCGTGGTATTAGTGGTAGGATAAAAATAATTTTTTTCGTCATCGGATTTCTTCTCCGCGGACTTCTAAGGATCATGTCGAATCCGTTGCGCTGAAATACGAGGCAGCCACACTTATTTTTGATCGGCGCGCCACGAATTCTCTTCGGCAAGACTACCTGCAGTGTTACATTGACCGAGCGATTTTGATGGAAGTGGCTTTCGCTCCATTGGAGATCGCCGCCAGTCGGAAGAGTAAAGAGAAGCAGATCGTATCGCGGCAAATAAAGGGGGGCAGAGAAATAAGAAATCGAAGGATGAAGAAAAGTGAGTAAGCGGGTTGGAATGAAATCGAAAGCCTCTTGGAATTGCGAGGCAACTGGATCGTCATAGCTTCGATCGTAAAACAAGCTTCTCTTTACGATCGATTCACTTTTTAACCATAAACAATAAATCATCATTCAAATTCCTTCCCAAAATTTATGACAAAAGTCATTAAATTCCAACATATCCCAGCAGGGTTTACCAACAGATTTGATTAATTATAATTTATATCTCAAATTCGAAAAGTGTAACAATACAGTTTGTTAAACTTTATTACATCAAAAGTGGGAAACTCGACCTCAGGAATTTCTAGTTCCTCCGGCGCGGCATGTAATTACTCAAGGATTAATTAGTTGGCCGTCTGAAAAAATACTGTTGGAGTGTAAAGTTTTTGCGCGATGGAGAGAGAGTTTAGTAGTACAGGTCAAGCTCCGAGGGTTCTTGGGTCGGCTTTTTTTCTGGCAGCCCGTGGTCCAGACTGAAGTTCGGCATTCATCTCCTTAATTAAAGTTGGCCGGTGCCAGGTGTCGAGCGAGAGAGGGAGAGAGAGAGGGAGTAAGTTGGGTGTGTTTGGTGTGTCCTGGTGAATAGTCCTGGCGACGGTAAATCGTCGAAAACTGGCCTGGCTTGTCGACAGTGAAAACAAACTCGAAAACTAATTTGCTCGGTGTACTGCCTCTTTCTCGTTACTCGCACACACCATCGCCTCACCGCCAAATATTTTTCCTCCCACCACCTCCACTAATTTTTTTCACTTTCCAACTTTTTGCCTTTCGTAAATCTCCTTGTTATTTCACCACGAGAATTTTTCATAGATTCAAGCACCTTTTTACGTAAGTTAATACAAGCGGAGAGTGATATTAAAATTGATAATTAGCCTCGGCCATCATTCGACCCAATTTCCCTCGCTCTTTCTCCACTTAAATTCTTTTGGTAAAACCTGCTAGTTTTACAAGTGATATTTTAATTGGAAATTGTGCAATTAGTGGTATAATTTTTGAAGTCGAGAGAGCTTTTTTTCTCTTGATTGAAATGAGAGGTTTATGGAAGGGTTTCTATTAAAAGGTGGTCGACTGATCCAATATCCTCGATGCTTCATTTGCATCGCTTTATCTCGCAGCTTCCCTCTCTCATCTCACGGCTCTCTGATATTAATCGTAGTGCACTGCGCTCGACACGTCACTCGATCGCACAATGCACCTTCCAGCCCGGCGGATTAATGCTGGCGTTTCCTCCATTCGCACATAAAACTGCCTTTAATCTGCGAGCTTAACATTCAAAGAATTTTCACACCACATTCACACAAATGCCAGTTGTTCCAAACCCAACTAAAAATGCATTCCTAAAATTCTCTAAACATTTATTTTCTCGCTTTCACTTTGAAAATATTTACACTCATTGCGAAAGAGGAATTTCCTTTGGCTTTAGCGACATATTTCTCTTGTAAATATATGTGCTGTAGCAACTAATAAGCATAATTAGTCAGAAACATTGGCTGCAAAGCCATACGCTTGGTTTACAACGCGAGGTACTAAAAGCTCGAAATTTACAGTCTAATATACACCGGGTGCTTTGTTACAATTTCCACGGTAGTGAAACAGCAGTGGTAGGTTTAATAATGGTAGAGGACTGCTTTTCCCGGACTCGCCGGTGCGTCCAGCTTTTAATTAACGCTCGGCTCATTCAATGTTGCGCCGGACAATTACCAATTCTAGGTAACTTAATAATAATGCGGGGGATATTCTTCTTGCCGGTGGTCCAATGGGGACTTCCCGTGGGACATTGTCATCGTCGAAGGAAGGCTTTCGCTTCCGGTATTGTGAGATTTCTGCGCATTAAAAAGACGACAAGCTCCCGAGCGTTTCCTCATTAAATAAGAGGATTAATCGACAGAAAGGGGATCAGGCGTGTCCCCGTAATTAATGGGAGCCCATTGTGCTTTCCCACACCGGCGATACACAGCTCGATGTGTGCAACCGAGGAATGTAACACGCTGGAGAATCCATGCGGTGTGTCTGCAGAGGAGGAGCGATCGCTCCTGGCCTAATGATGATTAACGTCGAACCAGCGCAGACCCAATGTTCCCGGGAATTAGCGGCTTAATGAAAAAGCAGTGATTAGGCACTGCTTCCATGTAAAAGTAACCCCTAATATCCTCGACTAACTAACGAACGTCACTCTGTATTAGAAATTAGAGTCTGTTATTATTATTCTATCAACTTTAAATTTAGAACTGCCAATATTATTTAAATAATACTGACAATTTAATATCTTGACAGAGTCGATAATTTAGTTTCACCCTTGGCGGTGTTATTATTGGGATTAATAAGTTATAATTACGAGGGGTAGACGACGAAGCGACAAGGAGGATTCTCGACCTCAAATTATCATTAAGCTCGCTTCTGTCTCGGAGTCTTGAACCCAATACTGTCACTGAAGTGGAGTTCACTCGACGGCTTCGGCTTCGGTCAGTACACTTGTGACATGGTTCATTTAGATTTATTACTCGAGCGAAATTAGTGGATCGTACGAACTCGTAATAGGATGATCTGCCCGGTTGAATGATGATGTTATTAGATAAGGTGGATCTATGAAATCATAGAGCCAATATCTGCCAGAACCCCATTGACCTCTGGCGAACTGGGACGACCAGGAAATTACATGAGATTACAGCTCGCCGTTATTGCTAATAGTACCTGCAAATCGTTGCCGGTAGTTTCTACTGTTTTCCTGTCAGCGACTGCAACTTACTTTTGTCGGAGCTTGTACGGAGAAACGGCAAGTCGGACCAAAGAGTTTTGGAAGTCTGAAAGTTCCAGGTTTACTTTGGAGTTCCGCTGGGAAGGTAGATTTCTTGGGAGACTTAGCAAAAGAGACGACCTGTTTTCTTAAAAAGTATTGTACTTTTCCTGCCCCTTGGAACGACTGACGAAACAAGTCCTCGATAGGAAAGATTCCGATTTTGTTGGGAATAGATGAATCCCTATTGATTGAAGTAACATTCGTGTTCTTTAAAGATGACCTACCATTGAATATCGCGAGAATTTTCAATGGGAAATAACTGTCAGTAGAGTCTGATAGAATTACGAATAAGTAGTATCAGAACTTCGAAATCAGACGTCAATATAGAAAATTTCCTTTACAAATATTTCCTAATTTCCAGCATTAATTCCAACGAGCTGGAAAAATTATTTTCGCTTCATCAAACAATTTGGGAATTTTGTTCTACCTTTTTTAAAGACAGAGAATCATTTGTTCGGCTAAACAGTTAAGCAGGAGTGGGAGAGGTGGTGAGGAAGCTATTTTAAAAAAGTGGCAGGGTTTATAAGCTCGCGCGCGATATAAAGTACATACAGTGGCGGCAGGCTCGCTTGCCAGAACTCCGCTGAGTAATTCTTTTCAGGAATAATTCATGCGATCCTCAGATTCTCCCATTGTGCTTTTTTACACGAACCACTCTGCATCAAGTTGACTCCACAAATGGTCTGCTTTTGCTAGATTAGCAGAAATGATAGGTTTAAACTGGCCGACGCGACTAACAGGAGCGCGTTCTATTATTTTAGTGTTCGCTCGGTTGGGTTTGTTTACCGATTAAACCCTAAATCCGGCGAAAGCATTCGTCATCCTATTTATATTGTTGGGCTGGTTGGAGACAGCCGGGCGAAATGTAAACCTCACTCAGTCCTATTTATTTCGTTGACTTAAACAGTCCACCATGAACAGCAGAGCAATGCAGAGCCAGCAGTTCGCTGAGAGGAAATACTACTTGCTGTAATACTGTATTTTGTGCTGGTGGCTTTTGATTAATTAGTTTATATAAGATGTATTTTTAAGATTGTTATGGTGAAATTGGCAGGGGAAACGGTGCTTACTCACGAACCATTTTGGTATCGCGATGACGCGTTATAGTTCAGGGAAACGGCCTGTCGGTTCGTTGGCTTTTGTCTCGTTAGCCAAAACTGGTCCACCAAGTGTGGCAGCTTGGCCGAATATACCTCATAGGAGGCACATCATAATTGTTGAGCTCAACATTATAAATATAACAGGCGTTCTTCTCACAATATTCTCGCCTCAACTACCAACAGTTCCTCGAGTTCAAAAATCGTTATCTTTCCAAGGATCTCCAAATTTTTCCATTGTGAATCATCGACCAGTCGCCGAAAGTTTCTAACAATGCTGGGCCCAATTTTAAAATATCCGATTTCGCAGTGGAAAAATATGATTTGGACTTTCTCGATTCTTCAAGCCTTCTCGAATCCAAAGAGTTGTTGGCGTGCGCGTTTTCCGCACAGCAGTTCGAGTTTCCTGACCGTGCTCTTTCGAAAGCCGAGTTCGACGCACTTGCGAGCCAGTTGAAAAAGCGCCGACTGGACTATTCATAAATGTCGTCTGACAATCTTAACGATGATGAATTATATTATATTTAACTGTTCGCGAAGTTGTGAAGTGTCCAAGGGGTTTGTTTAGAAGTTTAGCTGGATATTTCCCAGTTGCATGACTGGCTCATGAATAATCCGAGTATCAATCTTGCATAAGGGACAACCAGTGAATTTCATGTCAACCCTCTCATTCGCATATGCCGCTTGACCCACTTTCCAGGCTATAATACGTAATAATTAGCTGGGTTGCGCTACTAGTCTGACCCCCACAAATTGCTTGGCCCCTCTCGATTACCAAAGGGCCAGATGCGCTCAAGAAAATCGCCTGCAAACATTAGACTCGCCTACCAAAATAAATACCTATCTACGAAAGCCTCATTTAGCTCGTCGGTGAACGACCGATCACCAATCCAATTCGATTACTTCACAATACTCTCCAATACCAATCCCAAACTAATTATAAATACCTCTACAAATAATTCCAAAGAAATTCCCACATATTCCAGCAGGGTTTACAAACCCATCTGATTAATTATAATATATATTTCAAATTTGAAAAGTATAACAATGCAATTTTACGAGGTTTTCTCGTTCAGTCTGACCTGTCAACACAATGCAGTTGTTTACAAGGCGTGCGGTATCATTGGATTAGTGAAATGATGTTGGATTTGGCGGTGTTTAACGAGAGAGGCCGCTCGACCTCTTCTATCCTCTCTATGTCGCAATGGTCCAAGGTCGACTCGATCTCGGGACGCATCTTCTGCCGATACTGGTCGTCGCGACGGCGACGGCGGCGACGGCGGCGACGGCAAGCGTATCTGAGCGAGTGGTAAAATTAGAAGAGGAGTGGGTATAGTCGAGCGAGGCGAGCGGCCGAGTGCGAAGAGAAGGCGAAGAGGGGCGAGCCGTGAAGTTACACGTATTTTTAGAGGATCGCCAGCAACACGAAAGCAACAGCTGACCACTAGCAGCGAGGCCGAGCAGATCTCTCCAAGAATTGGACCCACCAACCAAATTCTCATGTCCCCCATGTTTCTTATCTTGCAAATCAATTGTCTCTCCTCTTTTTTTCTCTTTCATCTCCCTCGAGATTGTTTGTCTATTTTATTTCTGAATGATGAATAGCGGCGAAGCGGAATTCAGTCATGTGTAAGATTAATCTTAGTGGTTCTGTAATGGTTAAAGCGAGGTTTCGGTTACAGCTGGTAATAGGTGTGCTTTTTTGACGTGGCAATCCTCTCCGCGATCCTTTTTCTTTCGGCTGCTCACTCTCACGCCTCCAGCATCCACTTTTTGCAAGGATTCTATCCTCCCGGAGAATCTAGAGGTTCTTCTACCGGTTAGCCTCGCAGGGATTCCTTTTTCCTCCTCGAACGTTCTTAGCATTATTCCCTTAATGGAGTAAGCGCTTGCCTATTTGGCTGATCCTTCGGACTGCTTTGCTTCCAGCAAGCAAGATACTCCTCCGAGTGAAAGTAGAAGAGAGGAGAGAAAAGGAGAGTGAGTTTCAAAGTAATAGGATTACAGGAGCGAGATTACGCTTGGGAGAAGGTTGCGCTCGCCAGTAAGTAATGGAGCAGTCGCCTCAAACTGCCAATTGCTATTTATTTCGTGGTATCTTCGAATTCCCATAAGCTCGCTTCACCTCTCAACCAACCTGCCAACATTCCCTATTGACTATTAATAATTCTACTTCGAATTTTGGCGACACACACTCACGGAACTTGCTAAATGAAAATTCGATAGCTTGCGAAAGCTTTTAATAGATATTTAATGGAAGTTCGATATTGATTTTAATGCTATTCTCCGGAACATATTGGGATTTTCCTATAATATCTAACGCGCTGTGTCCCATGGATCCCTGGGGATGAGAGTGCGCTATGCAAAGTATCCGGGGACCAGTTCGCCCTACCCTTTGTTCGACAGCGTGGCTTATAGAGTGCCTGGTTACCTTTATCACAACCGCTGGCTGATGCGTTCCCGCACAGCTTCCGAGCAAAATCCTCTCAGCAATCCTCAAATATCGCTGACAAATACTCGAATTACTCTTCCATAGAGATATCGTTGTTGAGTCGAATTCGTTGTCTTTCCACTGGCAAATATATAGCACTCGTTCTAATCAGAATTCATGAAGTTCGTCGCGCTTTTCTCTCGCGGCAAGAACTTATTTCGATAAGACGAAGATCATTTTATCTCGATAATTTTTTTGCGTAGAGAGACAAAAGCTTTCTTCTAGCAAAAAAGAAGACAAGAAAAATACGAAGTTCCATCGATGATGTTTAATAAGTCCAGGCTTTCCAGAATAATTAACTGAAAGTCCCTTTCTATTTTATCGAAGCTAGACACAGCTTCCGGTGGACTGGCCTTAAATTATCCGATCTTGCTGGAGAAGCTGGGCGTGTTTAAGGGATTGCGAGGATCACGGGGGATGTTCATCCCTCGGGGGAGAGCCGACAGGATAAAATCGCCCTGGCAAGGACGAGAGATTGTTGCTCTTTCGTAGGAGTGGCGAGTACGACGAACTTGCCCTCGGGACGCTTATTTACTAAACTAATCTTCACCTTCGTTCCCTTGTTCATCTCTGCTGCGTCGCTCTCATCCGCGAGCAGAGAGAGAGATGCGCTCGTCTAGATAGCACAGAGACAAACTCGCTCACTTCTTTCTCGTCTATGTCACGTCTACCCCGTTTGCTTTAATTTTCCATTAGCTTTCTCTACCGCCAGATGAAAACAACGCCTCTCGTTTCTGCAGTTTTTCGAAAACTGAATTAGTATAATTCCGAGGGAACTTCATTCGATTTCGCGCGGCAGAAGGGTCCTGTATTTGTCGTTTGGTTATGCGGATCCCGAGGGAGGCAAATATAATTTAAGACTCCTTCGCCCTTGGCCTGATAAATATGTACAGGGTGATTCACTTGCCTTTGAATCAGAACTCTCCTAGCCCTTATTTTTTTGGTGGACTTCCCGACCTTCTCCGGGACTGAAATTTGATGGGTAATATTTTTTTGCATCAAGGAAGGATTATGTTCTTCAAAAATTTTCGATTTTTCGAAGGTTCTGGGACTGCAACGAACGCTTGATTTTTCGATTGCTCGTGCCTCAAAACGGATAAAAAACATAAATGTTGTGGGGGAAATGCCGGAACTTTGCCTAAAACACATGGAAAACCGATCTGGAATATTAGATTTCGATGGTTTTCCCTATGTTTTTCATACTTCCCGACCCTTCCCGGGGCTGAAACTTGGTGGGGAATGTTTTTTTGCATCGAGGAAGAAGTAGAAAAAATTCCAGAGCCCTAGCTCAAAATTCATTTTTTCGCAAATTTTTTAAGGCATACCCCTTCAAAAATTTTCGATTTTTCGAAGGTCTCGGGACCGGGACGAACGCTTGATTTTTCGATTGGCCGTGTCTCAAAACGGAAAAAAAACATAAATGTTGTGGGGCAAATGCCGGAATTGTACCTAAAACAGGTGGAAAACCGATCTGGAATATTTCATTTCAACGGTTTTGCCCATGTTTTTTTATCTTCCCGACCTTTCCCGGGGCTGAAACTTGGTAGAAAGTGTTTTTTTACATCGAGGAAGAAGTAGAAAAAATTCCAGAGCCCTAGCTCAAAATTCATTTTTTCGCAAATTTTTTAAGGCATACCCCTTCAAAAATTTTCGATTTTTCGAAGGTCTCGGGACCGGGACGAACGCTTGATTTTTCGATTGGCCGTGTCTCAAAACGGAAAAAAAACACGATACTTGTGGGGCAAATGCCGGAATTGTACCTAAAACACCTGGAAAACCGATCTTGAATATTTCATTTCAACGGTTTTCCCCATGTTTTTTTATCTTCCCGACCTTTCCCGGGGCTGAAACTTGGTAGAAAGTGTTTTTTTACATCGAGGAAGAAGTAGAAAAAATTCCAGAGCCCTAGCTCAAAATTCATTTTTTCGCAAATTTTTTAAGGCATACCCCTTCAAAAATTTTCGATTTTTCGAAGGTCTCGGGACCGGGACGAACGCTTGATTTTTCGATTGGCCGTGTCTCAAAACGGAAAAAAAACACGATACTTGTGGGGCAAATGCCGGAATTCTACCTAAAACACCTGGAAAACCGATCTTGAATATTTCATTTCAACGGTTTTCCCCATGTTTTTTTATCTTCCCGACCTTTCCCGGGGCTGAAATTTGGTAGAAAGTGTTTTTTTATATCGAGGAAGATGTAGAAAAAATTCCAGAGCCCTAGCTCAAAATTCATTTTTTCGCAAATTTTTTAAGGCATACCCCTTCAAAAATTTTCGATTTTTCGAAGGTCTCGGGACCGGGACGAACGCTTGATTTTTCGATTCCTCGTGTCTCAAAACGGAAAAAAAACATAAATGTTGTGGGGGAAATGCCGGAATTCTACCTAAAACACATGGAAAACCGATCTTGAATATTTGATTTCAACGGTTTTCCCCATGTTTTTTTATCTTCCCGACCTTTCCCGGGGCTGAAACTTGGTAGAAAGTGTTTTTTTGCATCGAGGAAGAAGTAGAAAAAATTCCAGAGCCCTAGCTCAAAATTTTTTTTTCCCCATATTTTTGACCACCGAAAATATCCCATTTTTGGTGGTGATTCAAAGGCAAGTGACTCACCCTGTACATCCAAATACAGAATTGTATGGCGGAGAATTTTGTTGTTTGCTTGAATTATTCGTAAGTGTTTTGACCTGATATTCTTTCGTGGATATTGAATTAATCGGGCGATTGACTGGTCTTAGTAATGACCATTCGTATTTCCGATTGGTCGATTATAGTCGTAGACTTCCGAAGGGTTGGAACTCCCTTGGGAAGTATATTCGACCCTGGTAATCTTATTAGTGCAATTGAAATGAGTAATTACTGGAGCCGGCGAAGCAGCGTAATTACTTAAGCGTTTGTTTCCAACTTTTAACGACCTTTCGTTTGGAAGTTGCAACATTGACGTTCGTAGAAACTAAAACAAGCCAGTTTTCGCCCACGCTTGTTTCGCTGCGTTGCGCCGCTCGAGATACATGCGCACACACACACATATTTGTAGGAGTAAAATGGGAGAAGAAGGAAGCTTGTGTTGCCGAGTGCTTTTTCATCTCTCTCATTGTCGGGGAAGCCCGAAGAACAGCTCTGGGAATGGTAATGAACGGTCCATTAGAATGGCTCGCGTCATCCTCTCCTCCTCGGTTAATTCGAAGCCGCGCACAGAATTCCCATGATACTTCTCGCGAGACAAAAGTGGCGCAAACACTTTGGCCCGTCGAGATTAATTAAATTCCAGTGAAATTCGGATAAATCTGCGGTTTCGTCCTGGGAATCCGGCGAGTTTCTTCCATCCATTAATCAACTCACACGAAATTCCGAAAACTTTATCAATGTCGTGTGAATGTTGTTACATTCTGTCTCAATACTTTTATTTTGGAGTCGAATTAAAAAACTGGGCACGATTTATTATTATAAGAATTAATAAATGAAAGTAGGTCGATGTGTTTTCGATACGTTTGCGGAGGAGTGCATTGACGATTAAAGAGGAGCATCTGTTTTCGAGTAATCATTCAGCTCCACGTTTGGCCAATAGTGCGATGAGGGGCGAACTTTTTGTTTCCATCGGTCCTTGAACTAGGTCTTCTATTATCGATTGTAAACTGCCGTCTCGCTCGGACGAATCTATCTTATCTGTTTCTCTTTCGACGAGACTGCCAAGTAACTATCGAGAGATGATGCTTGCAAGGTTAGATTAGCAATTTTATCCGGAAAGCCGAGTGAGGGAACCTTGAGAGAAGTTGGATCGTTGTTTTCCCAGTGTATCGGCGAAGTTGCTTCATTAATTAGCCGCTTATCAAGATCAGTTTTGCACGGACGAGTATCGTTCGGAGTTGAACGCGATATTTTTCACTGCCCTTTATTTCCATAGTCTTATTTTAGAAAGCCTTCTTTCGATATTAACTTTCCTCCCGCTTTAATAAATATTATTAACGGGCTAAAAGCCGAGTGGTGAACGCGAGTGGGTTGGAAAATTCTCGGGATTCCTGGGATAACTGCGTCATAAGGGGATTCCCGACTGAATGTGTATTTACGTGACACTTTGGTCCAGCCAATTTTCTTCCTCTTCCTTCCGCGTTCGCCTCCTACTGTCGCGCCGCGCAGATAAAAGGGAATGAAGCACCGCAAATATTTCCTTTGTATCGACTCCTCGTCTTAGCCCTCCGTGGAAATATGGCAATTCCCGGGATTTTCGGCCGCTTTCCAAGCCAACCCGGAAGTGAGGCTGAGTGCTGAAATCGAGCCCCCTTCCTCGCACGTGTGGCAATGCTGCTTTCCTAGATCATTAGCCGAGCTTCTCTGCAAATGACACTCACTTTATTGGAAAAGGCTGGAACTTCTTTTCCACAGACAGCTTCTATTCTTTCCACTTTTATTCATGTCCTATATTTTTTATTTCTGTTTTACTTCATTTATCTTCTCTAACAGGAAATATTTGTCATTCTGAAATAATACCTGGCGCGTAATTATTATTTTTATTATCTTCTCTGAAGTTTTCCTTGGAGAATCGGTGGGTAGACGATCTTGTTTGGATGTTATTTGTATCAAGAAGCGAGAGAACGTAAGACAGCAGGAGTTAGGACGGTGCTCGCGGTACATCTGCTTTTAGATTGCTAAACAGAATTGGAGTTATCTCCAGTAATAGCCTAATTTCCTGAGAGGGCCGCCTTCGTCTCGGAGAACAGATTGAACCACAGGGAAATGGGATTGGTAGATATGGTGTTCGAGTGTGCTTTCTTCCGCAGCATCCCTTTATCACCCGTTGCTTCCTCTAACTTGAGGCAGATTTGTTTCTGATCCGATTCCATCGAATTATCTGTTAGGTGTTCCCAATAAATTTCACGCGAGAGGAAATAAATGATGAGCGAGTTTAACGCGATCATTTCTTTCCCAAGAGAAGGAGGCTGCGTGGACCACCGGATGAAATACTCGTAGGTGCCATTTGCATGGTTAACAGTGTTACCCGTTTTTCCAAGGCTCCGGAAGATTTAGTCTGCCTCGTGCATCGCATTTGCGGGAGAGAGTGGCGCGTGCGAGTAAGGGTCGAGCAATTTCTCCCTGAGTACTTTGCCTCGGATGACTAGCAATACTGAGAGCAGCCTCCCCTTTTTTTTCTCCACCATCGTTCGATCGCTTCTGTTTAATATCTGATCGTACGATACGTCCACCATATTCGTACATTTTATATTTCTGCTTTTTTTGTTAGGAAAAATATTCTCAAAGGATTTTGTGTTTATTTGAACCTGTTTTACGTTCGATAAATTATTGTGGGATTGGAGGAACTCTCTGCGCAGATATTCCCTGCTATATTTCATTATCAGCAGCGTTGAACTACGTGTCTAGTCAGTCGGACCAGGCAAGGAAGCCAATAGCAGGCGAACTCGCCCTCGTAAATTCGGAATTTAGATCGGATTGGAGCATTTACGCGTGTCGCTTGCTGCAACTGTCAGTAGAACCGGTGTACGTGCGCCAGACTGTATTATTGAAATGGTCTGCCACGAACTGGCAAACAAATTCTCACTTCTTTTCTGTTTTATATATTGTTAATAATTATTTCTAATTTTATTCAGTATGTTTTTCTTGCTTTTATGGTAGAAATAGTTGGAATAATGCTTTGGAGGAACGATTAATTAAGTAATAGATCGAAGTAGGTTTGAAATGGCGTATCCGAATGAACTGGAGCGAGTGACAGGACCAATTTCCGGGATCGCGTTCTCCGGTAAATTCGGCCCGTCAGCGATAAGCAATATTTGGCTGGGAATTATGGTGCGGCATGGTGTGTCGGGCATGTTAAAGTACTTCCATTCACCAAGTCATGTCCGAGCGATCGTTTGCATCGGTTGTAACTGAGATAAACCAACTATCGTTCATCCTAAAATCATTGGGCGAGCTTCCTCTCTGGAAATCGAGGCAATACCGTAATTTCCCATTGACAAGTGAGCGCCTCTTCATTAATGTGGTCGCGTAGGAAGCAGTTGCACGGAAGTTCCGACAATTCTCCGGGTAAATGATGACGCACCGGTTGCCGTCGGTTTGTTTCATCGTCGAACAGTTACGGGAATTTGACGGGAACGCAACAGAAAATCCTGACACTTTTTCCACGATTTAGTGGAGCGACTGTTGTTCTGTTTTTTTAAATGGACTTCCTGGACGATTGAACACGCGCTATTCCGCAGCCCAGCGCTCGAACAAGTGGTTGTAAATTACAGTGGTTATCACTGGGATAGAAAAGATCATTTTCCCAATTGGAATCAATCGCGTCCTGTGATTTGCTGTTACTCGATCGAGACAATTGTTTAATAAGTTCCAAAGGACATGGAACACTCGCTCTTTATTGAGGGCCAATTAATTCTTGTTTCATGATATGGCAGACCACTCAGGACGCAGCATGTATTGCTGCTGGGAAAGCGCATTTTCATCCCTCGGCTTTTAAATTCCATTACGCAGCGGCGGCGGCGGCGGCGGCGGCGGCGTGTCCCAATTATTGTCACCGTTGAATTCCGAACAAAATCGCGTGACATTAATCACTTTGCGGAAATTGGAAATTCGCAATTCATGCTAGCACTGTGCTGCTCGGATATTAGCGGCACTAGTGCGAATTAATCAAGGAAAAATCGTATTTCACCAGGATACTCAGCGAATCGGGAGGGGGAAAAAGCCTTTTCATTAGTCCCCTCATTTTTCCCGGGTTGCAATTGCTACCGCTTGGTGTCAGCTTCGGGTAATTACTCTCCGGATTGGCTGATTAGCACGGAATAATATTTGCCTGTATTGTCGCTGGATGCAATCGGATGCTAAAGCTATAATTAACGGCAGCCGGCTCATCGCGCCCTGTTCCTATTAATCCGGGAAGAATGCAACTGCCATGGAAGTTCACCACTTTGTCATAAACTTCCTTCCCATCAATCAAATTGAAAATCGATAATAATAATTACATCGCAAACTTTGTCAGCTTTATTGCTTCTTCAAATTCCTCAAACTTTCTATTAAAAAATCATAATAAATTCTCGAGATAAATAATTATCGATTTAATAAAGTCACATTGAAAAACTTGTAAACAGGAATGGGTTGACAATTTTATTCTACGATATTTCTATGATCGATTGGTGTTAAGGGCTGTTGACTTCCGTAGGTGCAATTATCGGGGACGGCCTCGGCATTAGGCGTCGACAAAAGGAATCTCGTCGGGCATAATCGATTATAGGTGAAGGGCAAAACGAGCGGTTCGCCTCTCAGGAGGGAATGATCCCTCCTCCGAGACGAGCAATGCTATCCAACGAGTGAGTGGAGTTAGAAGAAGGCAAGCCGCCTTCTTTTAACGATTGTGTAGTTGAATGGACGCTGGTTAAGCGTCGCGGCGGCGCTGGGAATGCCTCGAGTGGAGTAAACGGGCGATAAGTCCTTTATGCTGGCGCTTTCAAGCACCAAGCCGCCGAATTATCGGGCACAAATGATAGATTAGGAGCAGTCACCCTTGAAGCCTCTTTTTCTCCTCGCTGTCAGTAGTCTGGCAGTGACGAATGCCAGCCGTAAGTGGAATAGGAACCGCCCCGAGCAGACTGACCAAATGACACATCATATTCACGTGGATTCAGAGTGGAAAGGCTATAATCAGTAAAAGCTTGTAGGGTCGAATGTCTCATTTAATTTTCTATTAATTTTTAGAAGTCTCTCTTTATAGACTGAAGTCTATTTTAGTGACTGATATAAATTATTAAGAACGTCGTATATAAAACGAGCTTTTAATAATGTGTTAACGAAGTTGTGGTATTTTTAGAATTCTAAGTTTGTATTTTCTGTATGTGTGGAGATATTCTTGTGGGTTTAGTGCGGTGAATTTTGAACGGGGTTAGTTTGGCATTGTCAGTAATGACGAGCCAGTACGCAAAGGGTGTCTGGTGCGAGGAGGATCGTCTATTGAATAGCGCAGAGTCAGCCGCGCGCGTCAATGACTCTTGAGGGCCCGATCGACCTTTCTCTTTCGATTGCCGGCGAAATCGCCAGGCTATTTCGTTGCTGCTTCTCTTCGATAAACGAATTTAGTCGACGCGGTCATTCGCTCGACGTTCCACTGCTAACTAAACAGCCTTCTTTCTTCTTCTTTCTTTCTTTCTTTCTCGCTTGCTCGTCATTTCGACCTCACCGCCTTCATTTCGAAAGGACGAATTGGGGTTCGACGAGAGCGGATGGGTTTCTAACTGGGCAAACAAGCTCCTAACTGAACGCGTGAGCGGAAACGATAATTTCTCTCGAGGACATTAACTTTGCCGTGAAATCAGTCGGATTCCCATTAGAAACGATCGCTTTTACCAACTATTATCGATGTCGATCCAATAGCAAAGAGGGAAAAGTTTGCTGGAAAAAATAAGAAGGCAGAAAAGAAATGTGTTTGAGTCTCTGATTCGACGCTCGCTTCGCAACTAGATAAAGAGGAGGTCACGAAGTTACCCGAAACGCTTGCCCCGCTACAAGTTGCGCCGTAAGAGATACGAACCATACGATTTTTCTCTCTCGCAGCCTGCTTTCATAAGTCCCTGGAAGTTGGCGCCGGCTTTCTGCCACTAGGCGAGAAAGTCCTCTATTGAAAATAATGTTTCGTTCATCCAGTGCTTTCGTTTACTTGCTAAAAGACGGTCCACGAGAATCATTCCTCATAAAATGGTACTAGCAATCGAAAATCCTTTGTTACAAATCTTCTTTGTAGCAATCTTTCAAGACGTACATAGCCCGAATATATTTCCTCCGTCATTTTAAACGGCCTTTTCATGCTTTTATCTCGAAAGCGATAAGTCATAGGAGACTCGCCGAGATTCTTGCAAAGGCTTGGATTTTCCAACGGGATCTATCACTATAGAGAATGGAGATGTATAGCGATCTATACTATCAGAGAGCATGCAAATGTGAAGGTTTGGATCAATGTGCTTTTCTGACGAGAGCCACTTTCGATAGAACGCGAATTTTACTTTACTTCTTGCTCTTGTAAAGAAGAATTCGTTCAAGGAGACCAATTATCATTAAGTTTGGCTTTGGCCAAGTATTCCAATTTCTTTCTATTAAGTGCGTCATAGAGAGGAGGTTTCCCTCGCGATAAAAGTTCCTTCCGGCGCTTTTATCTAGCGGAGTGGCCACGGCCAAGTGAACTTAATTATTCGGCGGGATTGCTGCCATTTTTCCCTCTCCTTTCCAATCGCCTTGACGGCAGCTGATGAAATTCAGCCAGGCGACAGCAAATTACCGCGGCAGACTCACTGGCGACGGCTTCTAGCGGGTTTTACGGCTTCTCACACACTTGGCAACCGCTTCTGGACCCTTTTGCTCCACGCAGAATCGCCGTCGCCACATATCGCGGTCAGCTCGTCTCGTAACTTTCGCCCTGAGGTATTCTTAATCAAGAGCTATCTCATAAAAATCGGCCTAAGTAGAAAAAGAAATGGCCTGCCAAGAGAGAAAGAGAAAAGGCCTTGTTTCGTACTCGGTGGAAGCGTCGGAGAGTAAAGTGGAAGGTTTAATCGAGGGTAAGAAAGTCGACCTAATTAATCGGAGATTAGAAACGAGATCTTAGGGGTTTCAAATGTGATATTCGCCTTCTCGCCCGAGGCCACACTTCCCACCAAGGATCCCACTTGAGTAGCTAGCGTCGTCGCGCGATATCTACTTCAAAGGGAGATGCCGTTTTTCGGGTCAACAGCTTGTCAAGTGGGCCACATGTTAATTCCCCAGTTAATTCCCATCCAAGAACAAATGGTGCGCTTATTGTTTCGATTGAGAGTGGTGCGTGCGCGCGCGTCCTGTAATCTCCGAGCAGTCTCGATGGTAGATTTTGATGCGAGGGATTAAAAATGTCACGCACCATGGAGCGGGTTGGAGAGAAGCATCGATTAACGGAGCGTGAAATTGAAGCAGGTTTAAATAGAATACAAGCGAGCACTCATCCAGAAGAGACTTCCCAGTGACGATGTCACCGACGCACACTCCATATTAATATTACAAAAGCTCGCACCTTTCTGTGGGTTTTTTTTTCTCCTCCAACAATCACTCCTTCAAATTTGTCTTTGGCACACTCTTGAGAACTGGTCGCCGGTATCCGGGAATTAAGAAATCCACTGAAAACTCGAAGTTACACTTCGCCAGTGAGCCAGTCTCGTTCCGAAGGGTTGCTGTCTACTTCATTCTCGGCATTTCATCGCACTCGATCATCTCAACACTTTGTGTCTCTTATTTATTACTTAATCACGCACTATTTCCCGGCACATGCTTGTCCGATCAGTGGTACACCTCGATCACTTTCCTGCCGCTTGCCACTTTCTGTCCGCACACTCGTCTGACTGCGCTCACCTTATTCTACTAGGTTCCAATCACTCGATTCTTATTTTCACCACTCTTTCATATTTTGTCATTTTTATTTGACAGTGTGTGTGTGTGTGTGTTTTTTTTCTTTAACTGTTTATTTGTCTGTTGATTGATGGATGTTGGGCTGCTGTTTTTTTTCCCCGTGGGGGGTTCGAAGGGAAGAATTGGGAAAGTGCGTGAGGGGGACACGCGTTTCGGGAGCGCTCGTAGCGCACTGAGGGATACCACGAAGAAGAGAATCGTCGGCACGGCGTGCAAGAACATTTGCGGAGGAGCGGCTGTGCCGAGAGTGTGACCCTGGCAGTGGATGCCGCCTGCGCGTTGTGCCCTCTTTCACGCTCTGTCCCTCCACTCGCCGCCCCCACGACCATTCCGACCATCAGCCCTCGTCCTCTACGCACACGCTTCTTCCTTCCTCTCCCAACCATTCCGCTCCCCCCCCTTCCTCCCCTTCCCTCCTCTCCGCCTTTTATACCACTTGCTTTTTAATGGTTTTCGCTTGGAGCTCCGCTGGAGAAAGCCTGGCCTAGGTCGGGAATTGTTCCTTCTACCTTCTCTTAGTAGAATAAGAACTCGGGTGTCAGACAATTCCTCTTAGAAGACGTCTTTGAATTTTATTATAATAAATTCGAGAATTCTGAATTTTATTATGAATTATTAGTGAAATATTTAGTGAATGTTTAAATAGCGATGGATTCTTTGTATCTTGATACGCACTTTGAACAGTCTCGAATGTGGAAGATGCCTCCAACTTGGCATAGTTACGATTTGTAGTCTGGTGGCGCGTACGCAGGAGGAGGAGGAGGAGGAGAGTTCCTATTTACAAACGAGTGGCAGCCAATTTTGCCGAGCGGGTTTTCGTCTGGGCGAAGCGCGTTCGATCTCTCCGTCCCACTCGCTCGGAGGAAGGCGTCCTCCTTCCTCGTACTTTCATTCATAGCTCGGCGAGGAGTCGGCGCGGAATACACGCGCTCACCCAGCGAAGAGTAGCGCTCGCGACCGAGTTAATTCCGGATATATCTCCCTTCCTTAGTGTCTAACTAGAGTTATAGATTAGAGCGAGGCTTGTTCCGCTTCTCGCACCACTACTTTTCCCCAAGAAACTCAACCCCCCCGGCAATCTCATTAGCGCTACGGAATTGACCGACTGGAATTCTTTGATTCCCTCGGAGAACAAAACCTGAGAGAGGACAAAGCTCGAAGAATAATAATTGTTTTCTGGAGCGTGAAGCTATACATGAGTTTGCATAGCGGTCAAACTAGTTAAGGGAAGTTAGAGTTCGAGATAAGCCACTCCTAGTCGCGAGAGATAGTCCTTCGAGTGTCGAAGATTGTTTTCATTAGTAAATAGAACAAATATCGGCCTTGTTAAGAGTTTTCTCATTATAATATCCTCGCTGGAACAATGATTCTACCAAGTGAAGGAAACGAGGAGTACTTAAAGAGGAAGGATTCCGAATACTTGACATTTTTCAACGCTCGAATTACCCTGAATTATTTAAATTAAACCCTTCCTTCTCGCAGGGCGAGCTTTCACACCCTTTTGTTCCAAGCACCCGCATTCACAGATTTTATTTCTAAAAGGAGTCGCCACCTTTTCAAGAGAGGTCTGCAAATGAACCAAGTAAATTCGGATTTGGAACTCGCGTGACATTATTCTGGAAACGGGTTAGGGCTTTCAAAAATTCTCTCATCATTGATTAATCGAGAGTGGCGGATTTCGCGCGAGATTTATTTGCCAAGCGGCAGCCAATTGTTTCTTCTTTCTGGGTCTGTTTTTCCGAAATCGAAGGGGAATGTTTGCTCGGCCGAAACTCCAATATCCATCAGGCGGCCATTTCCGGGAGAGCGGCTAAAAAAATATTTCCTCGAACAACAATGTTGACAATGGAAGTGACGAGCGCGTCAGGGAAATCTGCTGGTTCTCGCGTGGAGGAAAGTGAAGGAGCTCGAGATAGTAGGCGAACTTTCATCCATCCTCCCTCCCGAAATCTGTTGTAAGCGTTGTATGCAAATTTCGCCAAGTTTCCCACTTCGGCAGCGTCGTTCTTCTCACTTTGACAATCTCGTAGCGCTTGTTACTTGATAGTTACAGGAGCATCGTGCCAGAGAATTCTCTCCCACCAGCTCGATTTCTACCGCACCGAATACTTGGGCCGATAGAGTTAGCGGGGATGGCGAGCACTTTGTCAAGTATCGCGGAAGCTTTATCTTATTTCGTCCTGACTCATCTAAGTTTCTCTGGCCATAAGTAGCAAGAGAAACGAAGCAAAAGCGTGAGAGGGACGTGGAAATATCGTAGGCGATATCCCCGGGATTCTTGCGGAAACTCCTCCCGCAACGGGGTCGATCATAACTCAGTGCACTTTGTGTTACTGTTTGTCTTCGTCTTCACAAATCGTTACCACCATGAATACGAATCCATTTCCACGACAAAGCACTCCAACTTTCTCGTATTTATAATACTTCGTTACCATATGAATCAACGACTAATCGCGCTGCGACCAATTGTCTGATCGATTCGATCAGTGATCACTTATTGTCAGAGCGAGGGCTAATTTCTACGGGATCAGTTAGACCTCGAAGTGGGTGAAGGTCGTCTGGGAAATATCTGTCATAAATCCCTGGGTGGCATTGGGCGAGTAAAAGGGCGTCGAGGTGCTTGCCAGTCCTTTATAGACTGGCTTCCCCACTGAATATTGGTAGTTATTGATAGGAACCGGCCTCAAAAGGAGGTTTTTTTTTTATCCTTCGCCGTTTACTCTCGATGGAGGAAAGCTTCGATTTCGATCGATCGATTCTAAATAGGCCGATTCGATATTCCGAAAGTCTGGCATTCTGCTGGATTATTAAACTGCACAGTTGCACGGATATACACATCCTGTCGGATTGGCGCGTGGAAACGACACACGAAATGCCAGTCGCTCGGAGCACGCAAACCCCAATGGAAACCTGGCACGGAAGTACGACGGAAATGCAGTTTC
This sequence comes from Ectemnius continuus, assembly GCA_910591665.1. Classification (NCBI taxonomy): domain Eukaryota; kingdom Metazoa; phylum Arthropoda; class Insecta; order Hymenoptera; family Crabronidae; genus Ectemnius; species Ectemnius continuus. Next base: position 12,808,684 of record OU342862.1, on the reverse strand, counting down.
TCTCCGATATCCGGCACCGCCTTCGCCTTTATTTCCACATGCATATGCATGCACCCACTTTTTACTTATGACCGCGAGGAAATTCGGCACGCTTCGAACCTCCTACATGTACAACCTGACATCCTTTATGCTCTCCTTTTCACCCCATTTCTCTCCACCTCTCGCGAATACTACTCGCAAACCTCCAACCACCCTTCAACCTTATCTTTCTCACGTCCACGAAATCCTATCATTTAAAACATCAACTAGTTCTCAGAATTATAATTATTACATCGAATTAATAGATGAATACTATTATTACTGTTCTTGTCATATCTTCAAAGTGAATATTGTCAAGTTACCAAAGCGGTTTAAATGGGAAATGTGATTGGTGTCTTGTGCATTAGAGTGCACATGAAATGGAAGCATTACAATGTCCAATATCGCTTTATTTACCGGGAGGAGGAGACTAGAAAGGCAGTGGATCGCTGGGCTCGTTGGTAATTGGGTCGAGCAGAAGATCTCCTCTCCAGTGAGTCGTGCGTTCGCCAGGGTTTTAAACGGGAATTAAGGATGACGTAGCAATGGCACGACGACGGATGCGGGGCATTATTTTAACGACGCCTGACGATGTGAGCGAGCACTCTTCCTCGAGCCGTCCCGCCTCGCCGAAAGACGTAAATACCTTCTCGTAAATCAAGCATTATTCATGACGGGCCGAGACGAGGTCGTGTCTGATCAAATTCGCCGGAAGTACCTTTTGTTTTCCCGCATAAAATGCTCTTGGATCGTTTATACATTGGCGAATCGGCGAAGAGCACACGTGGGAATATTGAAAATGATTTTATAACGAGATGATAATTTCTTTTCGATAATATATAAGATAGAAAGATGATATTGTCTGTATTCTGTGGAAATAGATCGTTTAAAATGATGATTAGAGGATAAATTGGCGTGGAATCGATCAATATTCGGTGCTTGGCAGATATAAAGGGAAAGTTGGCGATTGGGAAGCCAGAATTCCATGAATCACCGAGAGGAGCATTGACTGCCTCGACGGAGTCAGACTGACTGGAGCCCTTCTCCAAACACATCCCCTCGACCTTAACCCTTCAACGTCTGGCTGGCTTTCACTATCTAAAAGAAGTCACGCACCCCTCATATTTTCACAGGAGAATATCCAGCCTTTCGAAGAAAGCCTTTCGAATAAAGTATTGTTTTGTTAAAGTTTCCTGGCCTTGTCGAATTTAATTCTTCTTCTGCGCCGCGCCCGGCGAAGCATTGTCTGCTGACGGCTGCCATATGTTAAGGGCTCCGCTTAAATTCCCAAGTAACGCGAGAGCGCCAAGTTGTTTTGCCAGCAAAAAAAGTTCACTCGACGAAATTCCCATCATATTCCGTTAACAGCCGCTCGCCCAAGAAAAAAGGTGGGCAACAATGTTTTTTGCTTGCAGCCAGCCACGAATTTAATGTATTCCTCTTGAATCGTTTAATGTATTCTCGGAGGATCCTTGGCTGGATTGATTCGCCGGCCGGCGCTCCGAGACATTTGGTAATAAATCTTCAGTCTCGCTTAAATCATAAAGGGATGCTTTTTCTCATGAACGCCGGAATCGGCTCGCTCCCATTTTCTTCTCGAAGCGGCAGGAAAAAGCAGCCAATCGTTTCCAACCCACTCGAACGCATTTCACGCCGAGTTTTTGTCCAATTACAATCGGCCGATTTATTTCAAGCAACACTTAAACCTCGGCAAATAGCTCGGCGAAATTGAATCGCCGCTTTTTCTTTTAATTCATATTCGCAATATTGAATCTTGATTCGCACTGCTAGATTTCTGCTCGGATTTCCACTCGTTTCAATCGCCAATCATATTTGGACAGTTGGTTCCTTTTGACCAGCGAGTAGTCCGCGAGTATCCGGTGATTGGATCACACTCGTAGTAGTGCTTCGATCAAAAGGTGGCGATTTACCGAACTCCGGAGCGACCCTTTACCAGAGTGAATGGTCGCTCTCGGGAAATAGAGGTCCCGTAAAATTCCCCTAACTGCTGGAATCATTGGACTAATACTTCCACTCTGGCGGAAGGTCAGGCAAAATTCAGAGAAATTGCATCGAGGATGAATCGGATCATCAATCACTTAAATATCCAACGCTTTAGACAAACTTGTTCCATCGTAAGCCAAGTGTACATCAATGGCGTTTCAGTGAAGCGAATGATTCTATAAGACACAGTTTTTCCTAGGCGTTTCCATGAAAGGGAGAGTTGTATGGAATCAGTGAAGGAATAGCCGAGGCTAAAAGGAGAGTTGACGGGACCCTTACAACCACGCGAAAGCGGTATCAATTACGTCTCAACGTCAGAGCCAATTTAGCAGAGTCCCATGCTCCCAGTAGTCAAGGTCCTATGGCACTTAGGCGCCAGGAATCTCGTCGACCCCGGAAGTAATCCGACGTACGCAAAGAGTTGGCTGGAAGGCGGAAAAATGAAACTATCCACTCTCGCAGGGATCGTTATTTCCAGCCATGAGTGGCAAGGTTCGTGGGAATACTCGTGGAAAGTCGAACGTACTCCCTGAAATTGATAGTAGACCATCCCTGCCACTGCAACCCACTATTTTCTTCCGCGACTTACCACTCCACTCACGTTTTCCCACTTGAGAATAATCCAATTGAAGCAGCAGCTTCTCTCTAAAGGCTGCTTTCGTGTGCCCACTTGTCTCCGCGATGCAAACACTCCCCCCACACTATTCCTGGGAATTTCGGGAATTCCGGGGGATAGTGTGTGGTGAATAGACAAGCTCGTATACTTGATGTCAGAGAAATGAATGCAACAAGTCAATGACACGCGTGTCTATTGCATTTAATTTGTAATATTTATTATTCATATGGTAAATTTATATTTCTTTACGATGTTCCAATTGTTCAGGGAAATTTTGGGACATACTATTGACAAGTTTGTTTATCTGATTTCAAATCAATGAATGCAACAAGTCAAAGACACGCGTGTCAACGTCACATATCATTTGTTATAGTTATTATGCATTTATTCGAACATGGTGAATTTATTGGTGGATTCGCTTATGCGAAATGTAGGAGAGAATTCGGAGCGCCAGTAGTACGACTCAATATCGGGTCAGCCGACGTGTGCAGTTGCTCGAAAAAATCAACGCTCCCCACCAGTAATATATGAACGCAATACGAAGCAATATCGAAAGATAGTGCTACCAACCGATTATATATGCGATGCTGGCACTATTGAATTTCGACGTCAGACGTCGTCTGTGGCCAAGTTCTCTTTTAAGAAGCCGCCGGGCGTTCGAAATAGGAAATCGTTCACTAGGAAAAATCCAGAATTCTCTTTCAATCTTTTTCAACATTGCGAGATCTGTTTGCCACATTCTCTGGCAAAAGCTCCTTTTTTTCATCCAAGTATTTGAATAAGATCGATCGAATGAGAATTCGAGAAAATTACTAGGAAATATTAGAATATCTTTGATGAATTATTGATTCTTTTTTATTCGACCAAGGCAATAATGACTTTTCGCTCTAGTTGGCTGGTGTTTCATGGAAATTTATTCGGTCACGTGCTGACTGGAACTCTGCCGGCGGCGGCGGCGATATTAGTGCTTTCAGGTGAGGAGTATTTGACCATTAGCGGGCGCCATTCGTTCCCGCCCGATTCCTCCCTATTGGCATACCGAGCGAACCTGTAATTTCACTTGGAGCCTTCTCGTTCCATCGTTGTTCGGCTCAGTTGGCCTTTCCCTCGAGTAAACTTATTTTTCTCCGCTCTGAATTACTATTCGTCGCGCGCTGCGGAAGTAGCGGCCTCGTTTTAATTGGAAAAAGGTACACATCTTTACCCTCGAGAGTAGATAAATGTCCAGTGTGTCAGGTGATGTTGGCGAGAACTCGTTCGCCAGGAGAGAGAAGCAATTTCCACCTTAAAACGTGTCTCCACTACGAATTAAGAGTGCCTCCCGCCATCTTATATAAATAAACTACTTGGCGACTAATCCGATTTCATCCAGATTCGATTTCCCATCTGATAAAATCCCTCAAAATCGAACCAGCTTAAAATCCACTTGGTAATTTCGCCTTTTCTCCCGCGTTTTCACTAACGAGTTTTTTTTCAATCAATTTCGCCTGGTTCTAATATTTCGTTTGCCGATATAATATTTCCATGCGGTTCACACCAGGCGGTTGGCACACCCGGCATTCCCCAGTAATAACTGGAACTGGTGGCGAGCAAATAGAAAGAGTGTTATAAATGTGCAGTGAAAAAGCCGGCTGGATTATCATGAAAGATAAAACGATTCCCAATTGAATTTTCATAAAATGACCTCGCATTTTGAATTCTGAGTGTACAAAAGTTTCTCTTATTTATGTCGAACGGATATCGATAGCCAATTCTAGACGACTTTGCAGACGAATGCTGCTTCTGAATACTGATCGTGTAAAGTTGCCATCGTCTTGTCGAAGAGTGATTTAAGATTGCTAAACTCGATTGGTAGGTCAAATTCCATGGAATGCTTGTTCTGGTTTCGTAGTTAGTGGTCCTTTACGAGTGAGGGGAACTTGGAAGTGCACTTTCAATCTAGAGAAATGCAAATCCCGCGGTACAGTGTCTTCCACTTTCTGGCTGAGGGAGCACTCGCCTTCCAATCCTCTCTTCTGTTGACACTAAATTCCCTGAAACCCAACTGCAACTGCACTGATAATATAAGTCAAAATCAATAGAATTATTCAGTGGTAGCGAATGCTAATTTCTCGCGAGACCTCGACAATAAATAACTTGAAACAAATTAATATTATACATTCCTGGAACATCCTGTTGTCCATGTATTTTTATCGAACTGGTCGATGTTAACTTTCGCTAGCATTCATTGGATTTGCATATCGCGAACAATGCTCACTGGCGAATACGACTAATGCCAGCAACGTTATCACGTAGAGGACATATGTTTCCGATCAATCGATTGATACAGCGATGCGTGTAGTGAAATTGCGATATTTCCAATGTTCTCTTTGGTACGTGCGTTCTTAAGTACAGCATTACCAGATCCTTCGGTTCGTGAAGTAAATACTTGATGAAGTATACTTCGCGTAAACTAACATACCAAAACCAGACAGTCGAACTACCAAAATGCAGAGCTGCAAAAGAGTTGGGCAGAATTTTAAAGAGTACTGCTTGAGATCTTCGAGTAAATTTGTATCTTGAATTTCAAATATTACGTATTTCGCCCTAGGATCTTCAATTCCGTGGAATTCCTCGGTGAAAAATGTCATTAGGTATTCTGCTTGCAATATCGAATGCATTCAGGGATGTTCCACGTGCCTTTTTCACAGTATATTTACGATAATCTTTCTACATTCAGAAAGAGCGAGTAATTCCTTAGCACTCGGTGGTCCTTTCACTGGAGGGTCATTTCAGATGGTATTTCTAATAAAAACTCAATCCGATTGATTTTCCTTTGAGAGCGATCGAAAAATATATACCAGCAATTCATTCTGGAGACTGGCAATTTTTCGGAGTGCGATTTCCCCCGGAGGGAATTAATGATTGGTGGGCTTGAGGCGAGCATTTCGAGCTTGCGGATTCGAGTGAACAATGATAGCTTCTGAAAGCTGTAATTAATCTAGCGTTGCAAGGGAGTGTGGATGGTGGCGGATAAGCCATGTGGACTTTTTTCTGCTTCGAACACCTTTGTTCCCAATGATTGACGTGGCATAGCTGCTTCGACAAAGGTCTACCTTTTTTTTTATTGGAGGATTTAGTGGAGCAGAAAAGCTCGGCTTGCGGATGGCGCGTCGTCTCGCCAGTGCTCGTTTCAACTGGGCCACCTGAATTCCAGATCTTTCCAAGCATCGGATGGCTCTCTGCATTCCAACCCTTAGCTCGGCGAGGGGGGTGCAATAATGGAATTAAGTTGTTACGCGAGACTGTCCCGAGCATTTCTGCCAGTAGGAAACCGCAATGTCTTAAGTTGCGTCCGTGCATTATCTCTGAGGCACGCTCCTCGCATAACGATAAAGACCTCCGGAAGGAGGATAGACCTCGCACGACTAATGGCCTTCCGCTGCGATTACCAGAGAATGCTCTGCTGATCTACTTCCCCTCATTTAACTATTAAAGTACTAATGCCAACTGACAGCCTGCTTGCTGGATCTCGAATTAGAGCGATTATACAATCTAGTATTTTATTCTCAACTCTTCTACATTTACATTTATTTAAAATAATAATACTTTTATTTAAAAACAGTCTAACATGGTTTGTCCGGTAGATTTCAAAATAGAACAAATATAAAATCTAGTATTCTATTGTAGGTTGTTTTCTATTTACGTTTATTTAAAAGAGTAACATTTTTATTGGAAAACAGTGCGCTATTGTATGAGACTTGGCGCGCAAGGTCGTACTACGTGCTAAAGCCGAATTGTGCCCGACAGTTAGCTGGTGCTGGAAGAGCTCAGGACGCGTGCACTCTCGAGCAGGGAAATTCCACGTGGGCACGCGTCGCCAGTTTCTGCGGCGGGCGTCCTCGGGAATTATAAATCCCATTACACTAACCGGATTTCCCCTCGTATTTTGATGCGCGACAGATTAGCTAGATGAACTCGTTCGTTACGCTTGGAATTCTGGCTTAATACGATCTTTCGTGCGGCAAGATAATCTACTGTAGAAATTCGCCGGTTGCAGAAGAGAGACAGAAGGAATGAGTGAGAGAATGCGACATTTTCGGCTCCAGGATGTCTGGCGTGGAGAGTCCGTGAGCCCGCAACTTTCTTGCCAAACATACTTCCATCTCGACGATATCGTGGGTGTCCCTCTCGACGATAATCCTCTGATACCCGATAACCTCGTTTTCCCTCCCACCCTCCGTGAGGCATTAGTTGATACGAAGATGGCAAATATTTAAGTCAGCCTCTGCCCGAAACGACCAACCAGTGAAAGTGGGCGTTGAGAGTTCATCTGGAGGAAAAGCAGGGATGCTGGTAAATTGTGCTTTCGGCGATATGGGAAAGCGGGCCTCGTTGCTTTATGTCGGTCGACTGGCAGGTTTACCCAAGGATTCTTCTTGATTTCTGGGTCGATCGAAAGGGGGACGGATAAGAGAAGCTCGATCAAAGGATAAGGCTAGTTGGGAATGGTGGAATCCTTGGAGAACTGACACAGAGAGAGAGCGAGGACCACTTTCAGTTCAAACGGGACCACCATGCCAAACTGGAAGTATCGATTTTCCAGCCTGACACTATCCAACTCGGCACATTCATTTTCCAGTTTCCATTTTCCGCCCTCCTCAACGAAAGTAACGCTTCAGGCATTCGTGCTTCATGTGGGACTTCGTTCGGCTTCTCTCCCTTATTAACTTGGCAGCCCACCCTCTCTGCAAACAATACACCGGCCATTTCCGCTAGTATTAATGCCAATGGGAAGTGTATATTTGTAGAAGTACTGTGTGCTTCGGTGAATCGTGTGTGTGTGTGTGCTTATTGAAGCCCGGCTGATAAGGGCACGATCCTTCAAGCACCCTTTGCTAAATTGATATAACCCCTGCGGAGATAATTTAAAGGACGTCACGCGAGATTCCATGGGAATGACGTGATTGATCGATCATCCTTTTCCTCTTCGACCTCCTTCTTCCGGCGATAATCAGATACCTCATCTTTCCTCCTACTAGTTCGATAAGACCCCAAGAAGAATTCAAATCAGATCCTGCCTTTTTTTGTAGCGATTTTAAAATATGACGGATCAATTTTACAGTCTGGCTGGATTTGCATTTTCCACTGGAGCTCGTAAGAGTTGTTTTTCAAGCCCTTGTGAACCAGTCAGCTTTTCAATATCACTGTTTTCACGTGTGTCAAGCGTTTGTTCGAAATTAAATGTTTTTCCCGTTTTCATTTCATTCAACGCATACCTCTGCGTTTTAAAAGCTATTGAAATCTCCAATTACATTGGAGAGTTTTTATTAACAGTAACTATTAACTGTCGAGTGCCTAAAAATTATTGCCACTCAAATATTTACAATCACCTCTTCTACCAATTCGATTCTCCCAAATGAAATTGCTGAATAGAGAAAAGAATGAATTGGGAGTGAAGCAGTTTCGAAATTCGCTAACTTTCTCTTTGATATGGCAGACCCATTTTCCAGGAAAGTTTGTCTGAGAATGGTTAACAGCAGTGGAAACAAGGGGTGTCTGGTTTGTTGGTAGGGCGGGTGAGAGTGGTTGAATTTAGGCGAAGGACACTGGCAGGGTTTTACAGGGAGGAAACAATGGGTGAAGCATGCGGACAAAAGCGAGCCAACGAAATATGGAGAACGAGTGTGCTCTTTCTCTCACACTCCCATTTTTTTCCCCTCCCCCCCTCTTCTCCCCTTTTCCCTTGGTTTGGCCTCGATGAGAATGATGTCGGTTGTATCGTGGGATGGTTTTATTCGTACCGGCTCGATTTCCACCGAGCCATTCACCGACGAAAGGAGTCCAGTGAACGAGGCTGCTACACCAGTGAATAATTCATCGAGCAGAGAATTATTCATCGTACTTCATCGAGGTTATCCGTGGGATCATTTAATTCCAGGCATTGACCGAGCGAGACGAGCGACTCCTCGTTCATTCATCTATCCGAGAATATGATTCACTGGCGCCAGAGAAGAAGCATAGGGCGCTTTCGTACATCGCTACGCTGACAGAAGCCTGTCTAATTCCACTAGGATCGTCTCCTGGGAGGAATTCCAGCCTCCATTCACGTCTCTTCTCTCGAGCGAAGCCTCTAGGAAACTGGCCTCCTCGAATTTCGTAAGATTCTACTTGCCCGAAGGATGCGTGACTCTTTTTCCTGAAAGAGAACCAGAAGAAATGTGTCCTGCTGTGTTTGTCGAGGTTGTTCCGCTCGCTCCTTCAAAGACCTTCGTCCTCAGTGATAAAGTAATCGATGGGAAAGCGAACTGAGAGGGAATCGGCTTATATCGACACCTTCGACTTGTCCTAGCTTGCCCCGATTCCAGGATACCCTGGGATTTATGTTGTCCAAGTCCTGGTGAAGCTTGTAAGCTCGCACCTGCCAGGACGAACCTCCCAATTCGGCATCAATTTCATCTCGAAGAAGAACGCGAGAATGATCGATCGATTCCTTCGACCTTCCCATCCAATTCCAGAGGACAGTAATGAATACTAATTGCTTGCTCCCAAATACTAGGATTTGTAGCCGATTCCATTGTTGACGCCAGTCATTGTCGAGCGTGTCGCACTCTTGGCCGCGAAAGAGACTGCTGCGAGAGCAATTAAAAGTTGGAAAGAGCACGGCGGCGGCGCGGCGCCGCTAGTTTCTAACGAGTTGGAGGAAGTAAGGGAAGTTGGAAGGCTGGTAACAATTTGTGAAAATTCTTAGCACCCAATTGCACTGTGCCAGAGTGAGCCTGTAGTTTCAGGTGTACATGGTGAAGTGTAGCTTTAAGTTCATTATCGTTCGCCTCGTTTGCCGTGGCACGTTAATTCTGACCTCCCATTGGGATCACCGGGATACTAGTAAATTGGCAGAGTTCGAGGCGTCGATGAGCTCTAACTTTTCCTGGCTAAATAGTCACGCTACGGAAGTCAGCGAGAGAAAGTGGAAGTTCCTAAAGAGGATCGCTTTTTATTGTCGAGCGTGTGTTTGGTGGTAGACGATGTTTGAAACGAGAGGAAAGCACAAGGACAATGGAAGCACGAAGTTTCAGGGACGTGATAACCGGTCTAAGGTCGTCCGACATGAAGATATGCTGGACCAACCACACGTTTGTATCGCTTGGGATTATGTGGCTGGACTTTCTTTTAGTCTACGTCACACCTCGGAGAAAGATCAGAAAGCTCAACCAGCTCGTTCTCGAGACTCGCAATTCACTGGGAATTTTCGGTAGGAAGTTGCCAATATTTCATCATACTCTTATCGATCCGCGCCATGACAGAAACATGCTATATATAAAGTAGGGGCTGGCTAGCATTCGAATTTCATAAGGGTGCCTGCTTTGATTTAGGGCGAATTTTATAACTTTCCTTTTCCCCAACACTTTCATTCCTTTCTCGCTGATTCCTCACTTTTTTCTGCCTTGCAAGAAAACATCCTATTATATTGAATAATAATAAAAGTAGCTCCAAGTGCAAAGTTTCCGAATCTACTCTTTGTATAAAAGGCTCTCGGTTGAACAAGTAACACTTGGAAGCTAATTCTTCTTGGTTTAATTGGGATTTATGGAAGCGACTTTAATAGATACGTCAACAGCAGTCTCTCCTTGACCTTTCTCGATCGTTGGACAATTCGTAAAGTAGAACGTATATCCCGAAGCGGGAAACGGGTAGTTTGTTAGCTATGTCGGCCTCGTACTACGCCCGATGAACGAATTTATTTTCATAGCAGGAAGAAGGCAAACTTTCTCCTGGAAAAGAAGTTGTTCCCCAATTTTCCGTCCGGGGAAAGTTTCGTTTACCAACTAAATGCTTCAATTAGCATGGAAGATCGAGTGCAAATATTTGCATCGTTATATCCCCACTAATTGCCCGTTGCACTTGCTTAAATTACGATTTTTTTACTGCTTCCTCTGTTTACCATTAAATTCGAAACATGAACTAGTTATTCCCAGTGAAAGAAAGGAGTCTTAAATAGAAGTTATTAATAGTGCTGGAGTTTGCCAGGATTCCAAGTAAGTGCGAGGTCTAATAGGTGCGCCGTTTAAAGTTGAATAATTTCCTGGCGGACCTGATAAATCTATCGTGTGGGAAAGCAGTCTAGCCAAGCTGATACTTGTTCTCTCCCTCTCTGGTACGGTAGTATTTAAATTTATTGAAATTTCGCCACTTAAGTGCAGGCTAAATTTCGCCAGTTACTTGGCGGGAAACTGCCTAGGAACCGCAGCTAGTTAGCTGGCATCATTAATCCCGAACTTCCAGGCCATTCGACCTCCTGTCGCTCCAATTAATTGCCAAATCGGATACACAATACACACAACTTCGAAAATCGATTGGATAAAAGTGGGGTTGAAAAGACAAGCTCTTTCAAGAGTTCCCTCATGATTGAGAGGACGATGCTTTCCAAATTCCGAAGAGTTCTCGAACTCGTGGAACATTGACGCTTCGACTCTGATCGAAGTTCAGCCGGACTTCGTTTGTCAATTCTCAATTGGACGAGTGCTCTCTCATAGATCCCCGGAAAAACGACGACTCTCTGTATCGAAAGCTCGGCCCTTCATTTGCTCGAGGGTTTTACTGAAAATTCGAAAGTGCCGGCGAATCGCTGGCCATCCGAAAAGCCGAATAATTGAGGGAGGATTACATTTTTAACTGGGAAAACGGTAGTTCCGTGGGATCCCGATATTTGCGCCTCTATAAAGTCTGCCTCATAATGGAACGACGGCCCAACCAAAGCCCTGGTTTAATGGCGAGAGTAAACTGAAAGGGCAAACGCGCGCTACCATCAAGTCCCTTTAAATCCCAATGCATCCTTCGTGCAGGCTTTTCCTTTTCGATCGATGAAAAAACAAATCGTTAAACAAATCACAAATCAGGCCTTCACTATTGGCGCCTCATTAAGCGTTCACTATTGAATGACTCGAATCTTCGCAATATACTATGGCTGTCGAATTGACTTATTTTCAAGTGGGCGTTTCATCCAATTTTCCCTTGGCTAAGTGGTGACTTTTGGACTATTGTCGGTAAATGTTAGATGAGGGTAAGTCAACTTGCCAAGGGCGGATTTCTGACTCGGCGACTTACTCTCCAAAGCTCCTCTGACAAATATTACCCTAGTACCGAGAACCTTCTATCTTCCTTCATCACTCTGCAAATAACTTGCTGTTGCAACACGTTTCCTTCTTCTCCAAACAAGCGCATCACGCAAAACTCAATCATTCCCACTTGAATCTGATTGGCGTTGCAAAGAGCCACTTAGAATTCCGCGGAGAAAGGAGGAGGTTGTCTCGGTAGTTCGGACTAGTTACGCTAGAACTGTTCCACTTATTTCTGGCTGTGGCACTTTTCTCCCGAGAGGAGTGGAGAGGAGAGGAGAGCCGCTTCCAGTTGAAAGAATGAGAATACTGGCTATACATCGAGTAATTCCACAATCGATTCGATTCTGGGCTTACGCATCGCCCGGGGAAATTCTCTGATTTCGAGAGAACCGCATGCAGGATACACAGTTTTGTTTTACTTCCCCCCGATGGATCCCACCTTTTCTATCCAATCCCATTTTCCAAGATATTTGTTGTCTTTATGTTAGTTTCCTCTCACTTTTTCTAATTTTATTTATTGTATAATCGTAGCTGAAGATTTTCAGTAGACCAGTGAAAAAGGGAGCTGTTGATAAATGAATAAAAATGAGTAGTAAGAAAAAAGTGTGTGAGAAATCGTTTTCACCATCGTCCCATTGTGTCCCGAAGAGATCTTCGAGGTCTTAATTGAAATCCCCGAGGAAATCCTTCCCAGACTCTCGGTAAACTTACCTTCTTACCAATTCCTTTGGTTATCTGTTTATTCGCACCGACCGCATATTGAAAATCCCAATTCCCAGCACTTTTATTGCAATTCTAGTTTTCCCTCGCTTTTTTCCCATCATTTCATATTACAGAATTAATAGAAAATTTGTGGCAAGGCTGTGAATGAATTCTGTGGTTCAAAATTCATTGGAGGATCAAAGCTCGCGTCAATTATTCGCCGAGGCAACGAAAAGTGTAATAAGATCTGAGGAATTGAGTGTGCGTCAGAGTGAAAGGTCGCTTGGAGATGCTGTCAATTCCTGTGAGTGGGAATCGTTGGTGAGAAATCCGCGAGAAAGCCGTATATCCGGCGTTCCTGCAAATTGAAAGATCGATCAGATAAGGGAAGAGGTTTCGCGTTGCGAGATGAACTCGAGGAAGGGTCGATTAATGTCTCATTCCAAGGTTATTATGATAAAATCGCGCGACACCGCCAGTATCCAATTTTCCGGCTGATTCATCGTGAAAGTTTCCGCTCTAACTAGTTGGAAATTACGTTTCCAGCCCCTGAATGAAACGCCTTCCCGATTGCGCCGGATACTTCAAGGGAAGAGCTGTGATTCTTTCCGATACATCGAACAGACAAGTCGATTCCCATTCGACAGGATTGATTTCTCTCCAAACCGACAAACGATCCAATACTTTCATCGGCTGCAAAAGGCTAGTCGTTTAACAAAAGGAGTTTACATTATTAAATCTCGAGGAGGCGAGCTTCATCTTGTAAGAATTGTAGCTGGTAGAAGTTATTAAAGTGCGAGATGCACTCCGAAGAAGAGCAGATCTTCTTCCATGGATATTCCACTCAGTCAGAGCAGACGGCAGCCCCTCGAGATTAAATCCTGCGCGCAACAACCAACTTCTCCCAGCAAGAATTCCACCGTCGACTTCGACGACGTAACAATTAAACGACAACAATATGAAATATCAGAAGTCCCTCGAATATTCCGCGCCACAGAAGCAAAACGGAGTCACGAATTTGCATTCGCCGCGGTTGAAATTCTTTCCGGCATAGAACGAAAGTGGGCGGTGATCGCATTTTCATTGGCAGCGAGATAAAGGCGGCAGTGAGTCGTAAAGCAGGTCAGCCGGGACAGGTGTGTGTGCGAGTGAACGTGTATACAAGTGTATGTGTGTGTCGGTGTCACCGGAAATGATGGATGTAAGCCAGAGAGGAACAACTGGGAAGACTTCCCCGGGACTTTTTCCTCCTAACGTATTCCTTATATGTGCTGCCACGGCGGCGGCGAGAGTGGGCGTCCCGACGCCAGAAAAAGACTGGGAAAAAAATCGTCCCGGCACATCTGACTCGATAAGAAAGGTAGGAGCCGCTCTCCAAAAGATAGCAGCTATCTCCCGAAACCGCAAAGACACTCGGGATTTTTTCTCGCTCCGAACCAACTCGCTCGAGACCACCTACGAATTCTTGATGAAGCCTTAATCAAGATCGAGCCGAGCATTTCCATTGGACTACTAATTAGCAGTAGTCTCACGTGTCATTGCTCCTCCTCTCCTTCCTCTCCTAAAGCATGCCCTGCTCTGATAACGGACAAATCCGTCGGCAAAACGGTGAATCTGAATGGAAAGAGTTACGAGAGCTCTATGTGACCTGGAATTCCGAGAGTGTCGAGGATTTACCTTAAGCCTGCTTGGAAGGACGATTCACCCATGGAATCCCCAATCTGCAGTTTCCCATGGACGATAAAAGGATGGTGGTCGAGAAGGCCTGCCTCACAATTCCTTGATGGATCTTGTTCGAAGAGTCACTCAATCAGGAAGTCTAAAAATAGTTGAAGGTCACAGGATAATGCGTGTTGGGGTGATCAATGCATTCTTGCAGTTCCCTGCGAGTCCTGGCAGTGTTCGCCTCTCACTTAAATATGTCTGCTCATGCATACTGCATAAGAGAGGAACGATTTGCAGGGGGCGCACTGACGTCACCGACCCATTCTCACCCACGCTACACTCCTTTTTATCCAGTGGGCACAAAACTACAGGGCTACGCACGCAAATCATTTCATCTTCTTCTTCTTCTTCTTCTCCTTTTTTTACACTCCACCCCCTGAGGCCTTTTCTTCCCCGACCAATCGCTGCGGGGCTTCGGACATTAAAACTTTCCCCTGCTTTCTCTTCACAGAGTACTTACATGCTCGGCGGGGATTCCTTTAGACTTTAACTTTAGACTCGTATGAATTATGCATACACTCGACGCCCAGCTTCGTGAAAACTAAAGGGTGCTGCCTTGTCTGTCACCGTGCTGGATTTTTAATTAGCTGCTAATCAAGGTCTTTGAATTGATCTAGAATTTAATATCTGTCAGAGATATTCTTAAGGGCGAAGTTCTTTGAGAATTCCTGTTGGGATGCTAAAGTGTCGAGGGATTGGTAGTTTCGATTGGGATTGGAAGGGTGCTCGTTTAAAAGGCCATTGAAAATAAATAAGTATTTAAGGGTTGGTTTAAGAATGAGAGATAGTGCGGCGATAGTAAAATGTTGGCGGCTATTCTCGAGGATTTGGTTATAAAATATGAGAAGTTGGAGTGGCATCGTATTTCGAGGATGGACGAATGATATCGTTGGGTTTGGATCAAAGGGCGAAAGGGCCGCCAGGAGAATCGGAAAGGTCACGCCCTGCTATCTCTTTATCGCATGACAAAGCCCTGCTCTTTCTATGTTCTTCGTGACATTCCTCGGTGAAATACGAGCCTTTCAGACGCCCTTATTTACCTCGCTCGGCGAACATCGCTTCTCGCTCTCAGACTAAACAAGTGATTAGATCAGCAAGCCCCGAGAAAATTGTACTTTCACACGGAGCTTGATGGGAGAGAGAGAGAACCCTGCCGCCTATCGATCCACCCGGAAATTGGCCTTCTCCCTTTAGAACCAATCAATTCGTTCAACGTTGATCTCGCAATTAATTATACATACAGAAAACCCTCGATTATTCAATATGAGCCATCTAAGAAAAAGCAGCCATAAATCATTGCTAATTCTGGAATAAAAGTGATGACGGTTCGAACTAATTTCAAGCCACTGATCGTTAATCGTGTCCAGCGTGTAGATACAAGAAGTCCTCGACTAATTGCGGCCTCGAGAACTTGCCGCAGTCCAATTGGAGTGTGTGTCGGCCATTAACCAGAGAGTTGCTCGGCAGATTTTCTCCTGCCGCCAAAAGCGAGCCGAACCACCAGCAGCATTCGCTCGAGTTGACGTAAATTCACATTTGCGGTTGCCAGCAATTCTCGGGCTGGTTAGCGCGAGCGAGTCGCGCACCACCCACGCTCGCTCGCGCCAGAGCGCCTTAACCATCCATTAGGAAAGCATGGGAATTACTTAGTACGCAGAGTTACGGATTCCAGAGACCAGGAGGATTCCTCGAGCGAAATCAGTGGCGGCCAACTGGTAGATATATAATTAGTTCGTTACACCCGGCGTGTGCGCGTCGATTTTAATTAAGGTGGCTAAGAATTCCGTTGATTTTCCCTTGGAAAAATCAACCCTCTAGTTACGAGCCTCCCCTCTTGCTTCCAATTAAGTTGATAAGCGTCTCGTCCTTGCAAGCAACTCTTTGGAAAGGTCGTTGACTGATAAGAGTCCTTTGCCTTTCGGTGCACGTACAATTATTTAATTACGCCCTCCTGCTAATTAACGGGGCAAATTATTCCATAAATCTTGTCGCGCTCCTCGGCAGTCTTAACGCCCTTTTAAAGTGCTCTTCTTCCTTCCTTCCTGAGCAGCTCGTGACTTGAAATCTGCCTCGTTCCCGCTGCAATCCAGCTTCCGAGCGGGATACGATCAAAGTTTGTTTTGGGAGATGCCGCGATAACGCGGTTAAACTTTCCCTCCCGAAAGTGGAAAGCTTTTGGAGCGTCAACTGCTGGCCGATTATCCGCTCGAGGTTTAATCGTATTGCATGGACTATTATTGATGAGGTGTTTCCTTCGTCTTCTACTCGCCAAGCTTGCTCGCTCCATCTCTGAAGGCAGCCTGGCAGGATAACGCCTGATAATTCAGTTATACACGGACGAATTCGTTAGTGGAAATGTACGGGAACACTCCGCAGCTACGACTTACCGGCAAATTGGTCGAGCGAGTCAGCATCATCGATCATTACGACCGCACTCTCCTCTTATTACCTGGCGAACATGCTATCACTCTAGATGCACAGCTACTAATTATCATTCCCCAAACTACAACGTGATTAATTGCGAGTCGAATTTACGCTGGATGCTCGTTGTAATCCTCGAACAATTTATGAATAACTCAGGAAAGTTTGAAAACCTTCGAAAAATTGAAAATTCTTGAAGGAGTATGCCTTAAAAAATTCGCGAAAAAATGAATTTTGAGCTAGGGCTCTGGAATTTTTACTACTTCTTCCTCGATGCAAAAAAACATTCCCCACCAAGTTTCAGCCCCGGGAAAGGTCGGGAAGTATGAAGAACATAGGGAAAACCATGAAAACTAAATATTCAAGATCGGTTTTCCATGTGTTTTAGGTAGAATTCCGGCATTTCCCCCACAACATTTATGTTTTTTTTCCGTTTTGAGACACGGACAATCGAAAAATCAAGCGTTCGTCCCGGTCCCAGAACCTTCGAAAAATCGAAAATTTTTGAAGGGGTATGCCTTAAAAAATTTGCGAAAAAATGAATTTTGAGCTAGGGCTCTGGAATTTTTACTACTTCTTCCTCGATGCAAAAAAACATTCCCCACCAAGTTTCAGCCCCGGGAAAGGTCGGGAAGTATGAAGAACATAGGGAAAACCATGAAAACTAAATATTCAAGATCGGTTTTCCATGTGTTTTAGGTAGAATTCCGGCATTTCCCCCACAACATTTATGTTTTTTTTCCGTTTTGAGACACGGCCAATCGAAAAATCAAGCGTTCGTCCCAGTCCCAGAACCTTCGAAAAATCGAAAATTTTTGAAGGGGTATGCCTTAAAAAATTTGCGAAAAAATGAATTTTGAGCTAGGGCTCTGAAATTTTTACTACTTCTTCCTCGATGCAAAAAAACATTCCCCACCAAGTTTCAGCCCCGGGAAAGGTCGGGAAGTATGAAGAACATAGGGAAAACCATGAAAACTAAATATTCAAGATCGGTTTTCCATCTGTTTTAGGTAGAATTCCGGCATTTACCCCACAACATTTATGTTTTTTTTCCGTTTTGAGACACGGACAATCGAAAAATCAAGCGTTCGTCCAGGTCCCAGAACCTTCGAAAAATCGAAAATTTTTGAAGGGGTATGCCTTAAAAAATTTGCGAAAAAATGAATTTTGAGCTAGGGCTCTGGAATTTTTACTACTTCTTCCTCGATGCAAAAAAACATTCGCCGCCAAGTTTCAGCCCCGGAAAAGGTCAGGAAGTCATGAAAACATGGAAAAAACCGTCAGAATTAGGAGGGTTCGATTATTCAGGAGACTGTTTTCATGGGTTTTCGGTACAATTCTGGCATTTCTGCCACTGATTCCATGTTTTCTATACGTTTTTATACCTAAACAATTGAATTATAAACATTTCAAGAAAGTCCAAAAATCTGACCGAAAATCTCACAAGCATTCCTTGAAAGAAAGTTGGAAACTGTCATTGGCTAGGAATGAAGGTCCTTTATTCCTATCGTAAAGTCGATCGTGTCGTCGTTTTCTTTAGGGGAACCAGCACGAAAATATCTCGACGATTGGTTGTTGTCTATTTCTGGCAGAGCAGGATTCTAGTTGTCTGGCATTCGTCCTTGCAGGGCTCATTGGTCGAAATGGATCTAGAAAATAGACGCTGCTGTTTCTAGAGAATGTAGACCGCGGTGACCCGAGAATGTCAGAGGGTTTCTGTGTGTTGAGAAAAATCGATGACTGTCCTGGAGAAAAGCTCCATGGAGATCGGGCGCCAGATCACCTACGAGATAGACATATGCAGATCCTTTCTATCTGGAGCGGCGAGCGGAAGCAACAAGATTTATGAGCCCACTCGTTCATCGGGATAAGCTTTCGTTGACGATATCCTGAGCTTGACAGACCGATTTCCACTTCTCCCAAGTGTTCACTGTGAAGGCGACCCCTTCGGTCGTTGCACCCCTTCGAGATTCGATGCTCAGATTCCATACAGACTTCCCATATGAAACGATCAGTGCTCACAGAGCATCTGTGTCACTTCCTCGAATTACACATGAGTCGATCTATCATCGAAAAAAGCTTCTTCCTCACTGGTCTCTCTATTAATCAATACAGACACTTGTCATACGAATCCTTGGACCAATTCCTATCGAAGTCATCCCACGCGAAATAATAAATGTTCCAACTAATAGCTTGGTACAATTAAAAAAGGGTTGAATTAAGGGAATCGATAATAGTAAATGTATCGTTGGCATTAGCGGTCGCGTTGTTCGGACTCTCATTCTTTCGGAAGTGGGTCGGACTGTGATTAATGCACTTAATCGAGCAGCAAGCGGTTGGACAAATAGATAAATTCTCTCGAGCAGCATTCCAACAGGAGCTCTTATCGCAAAGTACAAAACAAATTATTCCTCCTCCAGCAAGGGAAAGTTTAATTCTCGCGCACATGACTGATGTCAGGCAAGTTGTGCGAAAGCTGTCATAGCGAGAGAGAATAAGAAGGTAATTCGACTTCCGGCTCGCGCGCGACAGTCGATCTTGCGGGGATGCGGGCCCATAAAAAATTGGCAGGGATAACGAAGCCGCTGTAAAGTCTCAGGGGAAGCAAAGACCAGGAAGAAATAAGGAGCTGTCAGAGAGGAGCACTTTTTCCTCGAGCAACCAGACTGCTTCTCGCTCGGTGGTCCACCGCTTGTTTCTTATATCTTCTTTCATTAACTCAGCAGACTCTAAACTTGCAGTTTCCGCAGCCAGACTTGGCTTATTGTTGCGGTAATAAAGCTGGAAGAGAGGCAGAAATGTCCAATAAAGTCTCGAGGCTTCGTGAAACTCGGGATATTTTGTTCAATCGACATTTATTTCTTCAAACTTGAGGGATAAAACAGTGTATATAAACAAGCTTGCGTAAAATAGTGTACGTTTTCTTAAAGCTAGTAAAATGGACGAATCTTGACAGATCAACAATATAAAAGTAAGAGAAAAATAATAATTTCTATTTAGACGTTGCGAGTCCAATATAGTTTTAGTCAACGATGCGATTATAATTGAAAGACGATCTTTAGGAGTTTCGCTCGTAAAAAGATTAAAGTCTATCTAACGCAGCATGTTCGCAGGGCTAGTGCAGAAGGTTTACGTCAACTTTTCATGGAAAAGCTTTATGAAAAGTATTGCTTGGCGCAAGTATCGTAGTATTACGAGCTATTCGAGAGTCTTATCACCACTTGGAGTCAATCACGCCAGTCGCCAGTTGAAGGGCTATGAACCAACCCCTCCCCATTACTTTTACGCTCGACGAATCCCCCTTTAACACGATGACTGCCGACCCGACAAAGTTCCCTTCTCGTCCTCTCTTTCTCTCTCACTCTCACCAACCAGCCGATTTTCCCTTCCCTCTCGTCGCCCTCACATAATTTCGCAATTAACCCGTTTTTCGCTCGACGATGATTCACCGTGGAAAATAATAGCGGCGTTGCCCGCCGACGAATAATTTCGCGATTAAAACCCTCGCCCAGTTTTGTAATCCGCGTGGAAGGGTAGATTTTTCCGCGTCACTTCACCGCCAACTACTCTCCTGAAAAATCCCGTGACGAATTTCTCTCGGTGTTTAGTCAACTATCACGGAGCCGAATATCAAGGGTCGAGTTAAAAGTCGAGAGAGAAGAGCTTGGAACACGGAAGAAATTGAAGAAAAGCTCCGAGAGATAGCAGATATTAAATGAGGAAAAGAGAGAAAAAGGTCGAGTTGAATTTTTCATCACGTAGAAGTTCGATCCTGGCATCGAGGATGCAGGATTCCTTGGGATTGATTTAGTAATTGCGAGAGTACTTTGCTAGCTGGTGCTCCTGGCAAATATTGAATCGCTGGATTAATTCCCCATTCCCAAAGGGAGGAAGAGGCTTGTGTGTGCTCTCCCGGTGCTCCCTGCCACCGAGACTCCCTGGGATCGCTTCCCCACTTTTATCTCATCGGAAAGTACGAGGTTCCAACGCTTACTCCAATCCCGTCTTGGCATCGCTCGCACGTGTAATTGACTCTCGGCTTCATCAGCAACTTGTTCTCGCACTATCCTCGCTAGGCGCGCGCCTGCACTTAACAAGCACTTAAAAGTCCTGTCGGTAGCTTGGTCTCCTTGGGATTGTCGGCAGTCTGTGTGCCTGGCAAGTTTAAATTCCTAATGAAGATGTTCCACTGTCAACTAGACGTACATGGTAATGACGTACGAGCCACTCGAGGAGCTCAGGGATTCTTCTCTGCCACTGTCATCTTCATAAGTCAGCGACAACGAAGCTATTCGATCATCGCAATCACTTTCGACACTCTGCCCTTTGAAACATTCCTCCCAACAAGGCATCCTAATTCCACTGTCCATCGTCGCTTCCTGGACGACCAAGTTCCTGCAGGATAAATCGTAGAGACTGCTAAACTCGGCAATGTCACTGTGAGAGTCCGATTCGTCATTCCTCATTAACTCCACTGCTGATTTCGATATGTACGGTTGCTTGGCGTTCCAGAATTCCTCGTCGCCGGTAAAGCCGTGATTGAGGAATGTCGAGTTCCAGCAAATATCGAGCGCAGGATTGATGATACCGACTGCTCGGTCAATCGCATCTCGATCTGTCTCCTTATTGGGGCAGCAGTCAGTGCGCATCATATGTGGAGCGTGTTTCAAAGGGGTGCTCGTGTGATTGTATTCCAGGCAGCTGGTCGACTTTCGGAATTCTTGGAGATTCTCTTCAGAGGATCCGCATTCGCCACAGTTTCTAGTGTCAGGTTGTGATTGGTAGAGTCGAGGTTGTTGTCGAATTATATCCTGGCAAAGGATGATGCAGCGAGTTTCACTATGACAGTCGTCGTCTTGGCAGTTGCTCGAGATAGACGAATTTCTACTCTCGTAGATGCCTGAGTCACGTAAAACGGAGGCGGAAGTCGACTCATCGAGCGGTGGATCCTCCAAAGAGTTCCGGCTTTCCCCAGAGATGCTTGAAAGCTCGCCGGAATCCTGCGGGAGTCTGCGCTCAAAAGCATCGACTAAGGCTGTTCTTGCTCTTGAAACGAGCATGCCAAGCTTTCCACCAAGCTGGATCCTTTCTCCTTTTTCGTGGGCCGATTCTACCTTCGCCAGAGGAGAAGATGTCATGTAACCCGAATCATCGTAGGCCTCATTGATCATGGAAGTCAAGGACGAAGAATAAGATTTGTTCTGCCAGCTGGATCCTCGCGAAACTTCCAGTTTCCTCTTCGCGTATTCGTCCAAAGGCTTCATCTTGAAGAGCTTCCTTTTTCCGTCGGCTCGCAGCACTCTTCTTAAACTCTTCTTGCGACGATGTGTGGCGATCTCTGAGATCGCACTTGACAGGATGCTGTCCTCCACGCTTTCCTCTTCAAAGATAACATCCGGGGCATCCTCGATTAAACTATTAGTCGATTCGCTCTTCATTTCTCCAGTTTCCAGTGTTGCAAGACTGGATCTCTTCTTGAACACTGATGAGATCTTCTTTGAGAGCTTTCTTCGCCTCTCATTAAAGGATCTCGTGGATTTCCTGGTAACCAAGGACTCGTCCAAGTCTGCAGTGGTGTTGAGAGAGTCCTCGATGCTCGACATCCTGGAGACTGTTTCCAAGAGTCTCCTGGAAGATCGGGATCTCGAAGAATCGAGAAGTCCAGCTGGAGAAGTCTTCTTTATCCAGTCGAACATTCTGCTGGTTGTGATGATCAATATCCGATGCTTGAACAGGAAGTATAAACTGTGTAAAGATCCTCTTGGAGTGCAGGTGTCTCCTCACTGAACCGGTACTTAATTCTGGAGAGTTCGAATTCTGCACCCTCTACTTAAAGGACGAGCTCCTCGGGATTACTGGGGGTGGGGGTCCAAGGTTTCCTCGAAGGGATTTTATGATACCTTTCGCCCGATAGTTTAAGGAAACAAAAATACACCAAGCGCTCTTAAACTTCTAATAATTATAATTCAGAATTTATTTCAGAATTATTTCAATCTTAAATAATTTAATTTAAACGATTTTTAAGGGTTGAAAATCAAGATAGATATAATTGCTAGTGTTTTCGAGGATCCAGAGAGAAAATAATATAGTTACTGACATTTGATATAAATTAATGACAGGAGTGTCTGAAGGGACGCGTCTCTTCTATCTTACTTCCTCGAAAGTAACACTAGCGAAAATAGAGCGTCGACGAAAAGTTCTCGAGGATTTCCTCGGGAAATCTCGAGATTCGTCATTGGCTGCACTTGGAGGCCAAGTTAATTCTCGGCAGGGAAGCGTGCAGACACACGTGTATCTTCAAAGTTCATGGGGAATGCGTCCTCGACGGGAGTGACAATGCGTCAATATTGGCCTCACTGCTTCTACAAATACATAGGTACACAGCTGTTGGAGTATGTGCAGGCAGGCTTTGCCTTAAGAGAATGACTTCACTAATGACATTACTACTACAAGCCTACTCCGCCAGAGGAACTGTAGGCTTGAATTAGAGATAAGAAACTCTATCAACGTGCTATTTTCGCCCCTTCTGTAGACTCGCTTATCTAACATCTGTCAACAATTCCTGCTGAGTTATCGGCTCATCCGTCATTCTTACTTACACGGAAGCAATTATTAACTACTCGCCAATTACGAATTCATATACTCGCGCGCGAACATATTCACCGATCAGCCCTTTTCGATTTAATCGTATAATTCCCTTTCAAAGTTACCCACTGACTGAGCAACTTTTTCCCTCGCTCGCTAATAATTAATCAAGGCCTGTCCTTTCCATGATGATTTTTGCTAGCGGAGGGGAGAATATGCCGAGAGGATCCTTTTTGTCCTGCGACCATTCGTCCGCCGCCCAATGGACTTTTTATACGAATATTATGTATTCGCCTGACCTCGCGCTCCCTCCAGTTTTTCT
This sequence comes from Ectemnius continuus, assembly GCA_910591665.1. Classification (NCBI taxonomy): domain Eukaryota; kingdom Metazoa; phylum Arthropoda; class Insecta; order Hymenoptera; family Crabronidae; genus Ectemnius; species Ectemnius continuus. The sequence goes on along the minus strand of OU342862.1, from coordinate 12,785,190 downwards.
AGTCAGCAAAAATCTCCCGGAAATACGAATAATGTTGATTTCTTCTCACATGAAAATATTTGTCAACTATTGCGTTCGATACGATCGGATTATTTTTTATATTTATTGATATCTTGCGATTTTGCATATATTTATTGTTAATACTTCAAGTTTTTATTATAATATTGTTAGTAAATGAAACATATAATATTTAACCATTGTATTTATCAGATAGGTATTTTTCCATTAGCGATATTATATTCAAGTACTCACAGTTGGATGATCGCTTCGTGGAAAACAGGGTGGAATATCTTTTCAATGGAATTTCCACGGTTCGCCGGGCGCGTCAAACATTCTTTCACTTTGTGAGTGCTGTTTAACCACTGGCTTAATAAACACGCGGGGCAATCGGCTCGGCGTAAGCGGCAGCCGAAGGATAACTGAAGGGTAGCCGGTAGGTATGATGACCCACATAATCCGCAAGCAGTCGAGCGTGGATCACTGATGCGTAAGAATACCCCGGAGACAATACAAATAGTCATTCCCGGAACGCAAGTGCTCGCAGACGCTCGAACGCTTAGCCAGCTGTGGTGCAATAAATTTCGACGAATTCTCCTCTTGCGTGAAAGAAGGAAGCGGTTTCCTGGAATTCCTGGAAATCGGTGAGTACTGGTAGATGATTTTGAGGTTCGAAAGAGAATGGAAGCACTCGATTCTGCGGATTCCTTTCGTCGACCAGTCGGCACAATTAATTTCGGATTTCCCACGAAACGATTTGTACTCGGCCGCTCGCTCCTGCAAACCGACAGAGAGAGAGTATTAACACTGACACCCCATGAATTATTGATATTGAACTATCGACTACTCTCTCGGCTTGGCCGCGTTATTGACAATGATGGCTCAGCCTTGTTTATCAGTACCACGTAATTACGCCGAATATGTCCCCGCTCTAATTACGAATCGTATCAAAGCGTGGCATTGCCATGGAATTTTTAAATTCTCCCCGTCGCGGGCCGCCGTAATTGCAATTGAAGTGTGCGTCACACGCTTTTCAAACTAATCAGTATGTTTTCGCGTTCTCTTCTCGCTGAATATAAATGGAATCATCAAAGCAACTCGGCCGGCTTTTTCACAATGAATTGTATTAATGAAGTCTTTGGCGGAATACTTTATTAGCTCGAATCTGGAAAGGCGATCATTAGCGGGCGAGTCGAACGGACCAATCGGAGTATAACGTTTTTATTCTTCCTCGTTAATTTTTACTGCCAATAAGTGACGCGCACTATACTCTGATTACCACTCGACGAGAGTGGCCAACCGGATTATAACACCCTCGGAGACTTTTATCGAGTTTCATCTCATTTCATTCTCTCGGTGGAAGGAACATCTTTTGCTTCATCGAGCGCGCTCATCAAGTTCAAATCGAAAGTAGCATTGGGAGGGAGGAGGAGGAGGAGGAGGAGGTGTGCGCCAGTCAGTCGTGTTACGAAATTCTGAGATCGAGATGATTGGGCGCATGCAACTGAAATATGTTTGCCACGAAAGCTGGCAATCCTCGGCAGACATCATTACGTAAATCGCTCGGTGAAAGATGCACCGAATCGCATTAGACCGAATCCTCGAGATATCGATAAGGCCACTGACACTCACATTACTTTCTTTGGCGTAATTCGGACTTTCCGTCAATTGCAACAGCGACACTCTCATTGATCGATCAATTAAATATGTCAACTATTACAAACTAGAATTAAACATTTACATGTTACATGTATTACATCTTACAAACTAATGTTTTAAAATTTAACTCTGCTATTCTCCAAACATTCATAATAATTTCGAAGAGCGTATATATTAATAATAACGAGAAAACTGTACTGGAAGGATCATTTATTATGCCGCAAGCGTCAGGAAAACAAACTCGAGTGCGAGGATAATATTCCAGGAGACTTTACAAGTGTCATAAAGTAGGAGAGAGAAATGTCTCGGTCTGCGTGAATAACGGGACGTCAATCGGTGAGCGAAGGGTGTCCTTTTGCCGTCTTCGAGGAATATTAGCGGTGCTCGACTCGGCTAAGCCGATTAGCGAGATTCCAGCAATTGCGGATTAGCGCGGACGTGTCCTTCACTGGAATCGGTGACAGGTATCCGGTCGCGGTACGCCGAGTATTGCACCACAGTCCGCAGTCCCTTCAATCCCATTGTAAGGGTGACAATGAGTCGGCGGAGCCCTTGGAGCCAGAACCTTCTCGAGAAATGGAAATTGAACTGTAATGCAATTCACAGCTCGACTCGATTTCTCAAGGAACTCAGGAAATTCCTGAGGAATTAAGTACTCCGATACAGGCAGTGCGAACTGATTGAATCAAATTGAAGACGGCAAGCCGGTTCTAAGGACAAAATGATATAACGAGAGGAAATATAAGAGATGATTCTTCTGGATTGGTTCGCGTTGGAGATAGCAGGTGCTCGATTATGATAAGAGAATCGATCCTGCCGCTTCCTTAAACCCGCCGGTAAAAGCCTGGCGAACTGAGCAGTGAAGTTTCATTTTTCGTTCGAACGGCCCGGAAATGTAGAGCTCCCAGTTCATACGATCCTATAAAGATACCCTCTTTTCCACCCTCTTGGAACATATTGCGCGCATCGCGCTACAGATAACCTTCCTTGTTTGCCCTTTTCTTCTTCCCTCAGCCCTTACGACTTTATTAATTAAGCAGACTCCATTTTTTACACGCCGATATTCGTATTATTTTAACCGAAAGCAATTTCGTTTGGGCAAACAGTGTCTTACTGATGGAATTCTCAGGAAGAAGCCATGTCTGAGGGAACGCCGCGCTATGCGTTGACTCGTATCACTGGCGCGCTACGTTTCCCCTCGTCTAATTAATACCGCCCGATCGAATTAATTCCCAGAGTTGTAACACGTGTCTGTTGATACTCGCGGACTATTCGATTAAGGATTTCGACTCGAATTCACGCATTTCTGTTATTAATCACATACAGTCTCTCGCGTAGTTATAATTCGAGACATTAATTAACAATGTCTGCCAAACGATCGTCGCGGAGAATTATTGATGGGACGGATATTACATGGGAATATTGCAATCGAAATATGGAATGTATAATTCGTCGATGTGTGAATTGTAATGATCATGAATGACAGGAATAGTCAGTTGGAAATTGATGAAGCAATAATTCAGGGATTTTAGTTGATTTCCATGAGGATCTGATATTCCACAGGTGTTTTAGAATCTCGGCTGCTGACCTAGCCCCGAAATTGCAAGTCGGCAGTTGGAGGGGTGGGGTGGGGTGGTGGCGGAGTAAGTGGAAGTCTGTGCGGCTCGAGAGGGGTAGTAGGGAAGCCCCGAATTTCCAGCCAGGTACAAATACCGGCCGCCTTCCTCCTTCCACTTCATTTAATCTCAAATTCTCAAGGAGTTCGGAACCAGAGACTTACTCGCAATTGTCAAAACGACAGACTCGCGAAACTTGGTCAAAGTTCTCGAACGTTGAACTTGTCGAAAGTAATATTGTTGAGTTGTACAATGTGAATTTCAATATCAGTTCGAATTCAAAGTTGTTGTGATTATATTATTGATTGAATTATTCGAGTGACAATTTAGTATAAGTGCAAAATGAATAACAGTACGAGAATGAACATGTTCCTTCAGCGGATGCTGAGAAAGAGCGACGACGAGGTTGGTTGTTGATTAACAATGTTTTAATTTGACGATATTTTCTATATTTGGTATTTGTTAAAAATACTGATTTTAGTAGAGGGTTTAATGAAAGATTTGGACAATTTTCTGTTACAGTTGAACGTCGTGGATTCCGAAGATAAAGACATTATCAGAGCAGAGTCGCCAAAGGGAGGACTAGGAAAAAGTGGTTGGATAAAGAAGCTCGGCGCATACTCCCCCAGCAAATACAAAGTTCCCAGCAGCCCTATGAGAACGAGCCCCATGAGAACCAGTCTGGACCACCACGCCAGCTTCTCGAGAAGCAGCGAGTACGTGTGCGGAACACCGAAAAACATTTCCGGCTCGCCGCGCACCCCTCTCGAGATGCCGGACTTGGAGAGTATAATCCGAGAGTTCGAGATGGGCTTCTTATCGCCGACCAAGCACGAAGCTGCCAAGCAAGCCGATCCCGCCAAGCAGAGGAACTTTGTCAAGAAGATCGTAGCTGCTTTCGAGGTGAAATACAACGCGTACAACGAGCAGAAAAGCGAGCACGAGGGAAGTCAATTGGAAGACGATAAAAGCTCGCTTAATTTTACTGACTTGACGAGCTCACCGAAAAAGAGATCAGGAATATTTAGCAGGTCCTTTAAGGGCAATCAAGAAGAATGCAAGAGTTATCAAGGACAATTGAGAAGTCCTGCCAAGTCTAATCAAAGTGATAAATCTGGTGAACGTTGGACATCGGCGTTTTTCAGTCCTTCGAATATTAATTTCAATGAAACGAAGAGTCCGAAGAAGTGCGGGTTATTTTCTAGTTCTTTTAATCGAAGTGTTTCGAAGGATAGTGAGAAACCTATTTATATGAATTCGATGGTAGCTTTGGAACGTCAAGAGACACAGTGCAGTGATACTACAATCGACGATGCTAGTTTCGTGAAATTCGAAAAAGAGGAGTCAATATTCGCACCGAGAATCGAAGCCTATTGCGATAGTTTTCCTCTCGACGAAACGAAGAGTATGAGCAGCCTCGACCTCGACGTGACTCTACCGGAACCGGAAGAAACAATGCGTTTGAGTCCAACCAGTTCGGATAATACAAGATTTCTATCGAGTGGTTTATCCGAGAATCCAGGAACGCCTTTGAAATCTTCGAGTGTGTTGGATCGAACACCAAAAATCGTGGGTGCGTTTTTAAAGAAGCCGATCGAGATCGAAGATACTTCGATCGATTGGATTCCAATCACAGGCAAGAAGCTGCCGAGAAAAAAATCCCTGAAGAAATTGCTGTCAGTGCTGACAGGAAGGAAGTCGTCCTATGAAAAGAAGCAGAAAGCTTTGTTTTCATCTGAAAGAAACCTGAACGAGGATACCAGGGAACTTCAAGATTCCGGCTACGACGAACGATCTTGTTCATCGTCATCCCTGACATCATTGATCTCGATCAGCGAAGCACTTCTCCACCAAGAAAACACTTACGTCGAACCAGAGCGAAGAACAACTCTGCGAACATTCCGCTCGAGGAATTCAATAGACGAGGAGGACGACGACGAGGCCTTCGCCGAGAATTATTGCAACAGACGAGGGAAAAAGAGGCTGCTTTTGACGGAAGTTCCACGAGAAGAAGTGAAGTTGGATCTTGGACCAACCTTTCCCAGTTCCACGAAGATGCTTACAATGTCGTTGGATCGTCGAGCACACTGCAAACCAAAAAACAGGACTCCTTCGCCAAAATATCTGCCAATGTTACCGAAACATCCGTTTTCTTCACGGATCCCAAAACATCCCTTTGTTTCAATGTCGAAGATGGAAGAGGAAGTAGAAGAAAGTGTGGAGAGTCCTGAATCTTCTACACTCATCATTCGAAACGACCTTTACGAGGTGGAATTCCGAAGGAGCTGCAACGATATTCCCACTCCAGCATCCGCGAGGAGTTCGATGTCTCTGGAGAGCGAATACGACGTACCCAGGAGATTCATCTCTAAATCGGAGAGCAGACTCCCCGAGATGTGTGCGCGCGCTCCTCTTCGCAGGATGCAGAAACAGGAGCCTGTTTACGATGTGCCTCGCTCGCAACATCCCGAGCGACCGAAGTCCAGCATCTACGAGGATGCCATTTCCCTGAAGAGAAGAACTGCGGATTTGCCAGCTGCTTATATCTCGGATTATTATTCGACGGCAGAAAGTGGTGAGCCGCATTATGCCACAGTGAAACCAAGAAGCAGAAGGATTTGTTTGAGCCAGGAAATGCTGGCGAAACACGAGAAGAGATCTCCATTTTGAAGCCTTGGAAATTCGTCCCTTAATCGCCTCTGACTTCAAGGTGAGTCAGATATTTGTCTTGGGTTTGTTATGATTAGAAGTTTCTAGTGTTGGTTTACTTATGCGATGACTGTTTACATTCCTCCGACATTGTTTTCTTAGCCGTGAGTCATGTAGGATTCGCACTGACACGATCGGCGAGTGATCGAGATTTTTATAAGTGTGTACGTGAGGGAAATCATTTGGGGGTAATTGGTTCGATTTGTAATATCTCGTGCTCTGGCATTGCGGAAATAATTAGTACGCGAGGAGAGCTTAATTTGCTGGAATTGTCTATAATTTTTCTTTACTTTCTACTTGAATTTTGTAATATTTCGGTGTAACGATTGCAATCGTGTAAGGGATGATCATCTATTTAGTTGTCTAAGAGTCATTTAGGTCGCGTTAATTTAATTACAGTCTAAGTAAATCAGCGTACAATTTCGTACAAGTATTCTGGTCAGTATTATAGGTTCCTCGAGTCATTGAATTATATCATACATTTTTACGGAGTCCAATATATTTTGCGATAAAATATAGTACATGGATCTCCGAGCAGAAGCTCGCAATAATATTTGGGCAGAAATTTTGGCAGACTTTTAAAACGTATTTTATAAGGCATTTTTATAAAATTACACTTGTATTAGCCAAAATATGCCTGAATAAAATTGGGAGTAAGATTAATGAAGGAAGGAGCTTGCAGTCTGGTATCATTTCTACACGAAATGATAATACTGACTCTTATTTTATCATAATTCAATTAACATCCATGACTCGAAAAGTTATATCTAATTATCGATCTATCGAAGATAGTTAAAGATGATTATTGTGGTAAAATGGCCCTTCGAATTATTTACAATGTAACAAACCACCGATTTACCATTGTCTTTCAAGAGAAGGGCATTTTGTTATGTTACTGTGACATAACATAGAATTTTCCTTGGATAATTCGATTTTAGGATAGAAACAAATCATCAGGGTAATATGTACTGCGCTTTTACACGCGAGACCGGAGCGTTATTATTATTACCAGACGACAGTCGACTTTTTACAATTGCGATTAATTATTAGCGATTATTATTGTGCCATGTATTAATAATTAAGCGAAAGTCACGTCTAACAATTACATTCTGACTATTATCATTTTTTTTATTGGAGTGCACTCAATGCGCACTGGGTAAATGTTGTCTACGATTATCTTAACGTGTGATATGAAGGACCAATCAGTATTACCTTTCTGTACAATAAGAGCAAAGACTGGTGATACATCGTTTACCCAAAAGCACTCCAAAAACGAGAGAGAGTCGTATTTACAAATTTGTATATTAGAACTTTTTTATACGACACCAGCGGGATCATGTAACAAATGATATTGTATTTTTATTTTTGTACATCTATTTTTACCTGGAGGATCCTGAAATATAGTTGCTATTTTACTGTACACTGTTTCACGGTTTCTTGAGTCCTTCGACCCTCGTAAAAGCGGAGACTTTACTCCCTTTATGATACCTAGTGCGAGGTGAGAGGTGTAATCGCTCGACTAATAAAACAATCAAACAGTTGGAGGCGATTTGCCTGCGAGCGAGCACCGAGGTCTTAGAACCTTAGCCATTAAGCCCAACGACAACCATAATACAGGCTTATTTACCCTCCAAATCCTAGCTTGGAAGCTTTGCCCAATTATAACTGCACTCCTCGATGCTAACGGTACATTTAGACCGCCTGCAATATTCTAGCGCATTACTGATCGAAATTCAAGTGGTTTCGTTGAATTCGTAAATTTTAGAACGAGGCTGGATTCGCCGATGAAACGACGTAAGTTAGGGGGGGTGGGTTGTAAACTGGTGCGAAACGTTAGAGCCCTTTTGATCGAAGCACCAGCTATCTAACGAGGTGATGGTCATTGCAGAGATTGCGAGCGTCATCGGTGACCTCGCGCTATGGGCATTTCCCGGTGCACAAGTCTGTTGACGTAGAAGATCCTTACGAGCACCATCAAAGGGAATGTGTCTCCCGCAGGTGCTCGAAACCATAACGAGGGAATCTGCTTTTCCCCGCGAAACATACGCACGCACATGCACATATTTTCGCCGTCAGCAAATGTGTTGCGCGCTGCTTCAAAAGCCCTGTTTCAAAAGTCGGATATTTTCAAAGTTGACTTCCACTCGCTCGGAAAGCGACGCCTTTAATGCGATATTCACTCCGCGCCATAAAATCCTGCAGGGCGTTTCGAAACCAGCACGTTTTGCCGATAGAATTCTGGCCGAGCTTAGATTTCATGAGACGTTCCTCGCTCGTGGTCTTCTTTTCGTGTCCTTTTGCGGTTCTCCCTTGGGAATCCTTCGAGTTGGATGTTTAAATTCAATTATTAAATCGGTCAGATATTCCCTGCGGAGGGATGGAAAGGATATGAAATGAGCAAAGAAGATTTCGAGATCAAATGGACACAAGAGAATATTTGGTAATGGCTCGGCTGGCACTGTTTCCCCAGAGCCGAGATCTTGCCGCAAGAAGTGACAGCACGTGACAGAGGTGCTCGGATTCCTTTTCCCCGCTTAATCCTATTACATACTGAGCCGAGATTTGCGGGGAGAACAAGCGCGATACTAAACTAATACATACTGATTTTTGCGGAGAGCGCCGCGGTGCGCGCGTTCCAACTAATGGATTTAGCTTGACAAGCCTGTTGTACAAAGCGAACAGAGGAGACCTCGACTTTTCCACATGTACAGGGTGATTCACTTGCCTTTGAATCAGAACTCTCCTAGCCCTTATTTTTTTCGTGGACTTCCCGACCTTCTCCGGGACTGAAATTTGATGGGTAATATTTTTTTGCATCAAGGAAGATGCAATAAAAATTCCAGAGCCCTAGCTCAAAATTCATTTTTTCGCAAATTTTTTAAGGCATACCCCTTCAAAAATTTTCGATTTTTCGAAGGTTCTGGGACTGGAACGAAAGCTTGATTTTTCGATTGCTCGTGTCTCAAAACGGAAAAAAAACATGATACTTGTGGGGGAAATGCCAGAATTCTACCTAAAACAGGTGGAAAACCGATCTTGAATATTTGATTTCAACGGTTTTCCCTATGTTTTTTTATCTTCCCGACCTTTCCCGGGGCTGAAATTTGGTGGAAAGTGTTTTTTTATATCGAGGAAGAAGTAGAAAAAATTCCAGAGCCCTAGCTCAAAATTCATTTTTTCGCAAATTTTTTAAGGCATACCCCTTCAAAAATTTTCGATTTTTCGAAGGTTCTGGGACTGGAACGAAAGCTTGATTTTTCGATTCCTCGTGTCTCAAAACGGAAGAAAAACACAAATGTTGTGGGGGAAATGCCGGAATTCTACCTAAAACAGGTGGAAAACCGATCTTGAATATTTGATTTCAACGGTTTTCCCTATGTTTTTTTATCTTCCCGACCTTTCCCGGGGCTGAAATTTGGTGGAAAGTGTTTTTTTATATCGAGGAAGAAGTAGAAAAAATTCCAGAGCCCTAGCTCAAAATTCATTTTTTTGCAAATTTTTTAAGGCATACCCCTTCAAAAATTTTCGATTTTTCGAAGGTTCTGGGACTGGAACGAACGCTTGATTTTTCGATTCCTCGTGTCTCAAAACGGAAAAAAAACATAAATGTTGTGGGGGAAATGCCGGAATTCTGCCTAAAACATGTGGAAAACCGATCTTGAAAAATTGATTTCGATGGTTTTCCCCGTGTTTTTGGTACTTCTCGACCTTTCCCGGGGCTGAAATTTGGTAGGTAATGTTTTTTTGCGCCAAGGAAGATACTATAAAAATTCCAGAGCCCTAGCTCAAAATTTTTTTTTCCCCATATTTTTGGCCACCGAAAATATCCCATTTTTGGTGGTGATTCAAAGGCAAGTGACTCACCCTGTACACAGGTAGTAGATAGCGGTGCGGCACGTCCTCTCGACGCGAGTGTGCATGAGAGCCGGCTGGATTTATATGCGCCACCCTCCGGGGTGGCATGTACAACAAGGATATTCGAATATTGCCTGGCAAATGCTCCCTATATACGTGCTAGCTTCCTCCCGAAAGGATTTCAGCTTCACAGCAAGCCTAAAGGAGTAAAACATTTACTACAAAATTCTAGAAATATTTTAGTTCCCTGCAAATAATCCCCTTTGACGTTGATTGAAAGACTAATTTACAGTTTGACAGTATTGTTATTCTGTCGGCTGTGATTGATTCGTGTTGACTCATTGGCCGGAGGGTTCAACATTAATTGGTCGTAACAAGTTGGTTAGTGAAGAAAATAGGCGACGGAAGAGGTAGACTGTTGTAGTATCTGGGATGCCAAATCCTCGGGGAAGATTTATTAGTCGCTTTCCTAGTAAAGGAATAGCAGGCGTCTCTTGGGTCTTAACTACCGTTTGTCCTAAAGAAGGATCGTCCTTTGCAAATTACGGGGAGCGCGCCGCCGCCGTCTAGGAAATCCGGGATCGAAGACGCTACAATCCTTTGTTCATCAAGTACAAATCCTTGCGAAGGTTTCAAGGAAATGTCCTGGCCAGTAATTATCCTGGTAGGCAAAGCAGCTTATCCTTGCGATCCTCGAAGCGAGTCATAGTACACGTGTACTTTTCCGCGAGTGAACTTTCCTTCGAGATCTTAATTCAGCCGTGTTTTTTTAGCAAGCAGCCTTCGTTGGAGAGCCGGTCGTATAAATATCCAAGGGCAACGGGGTTATGCAGAATTAATACAGATTAGCGGCCTCATAAACAGGGCAGGAAGGAAGAGAGGGAGGAAGGGCGGGAGGGAGCAGGGGGGAGAAAGTGGTTCCTGTTATACAACAGGCTCGTAACATTTGCCGGGTAGTGCCTTTAATGGTATCGCGTAAAAATTCAAATCTCTACTTATCGCCCTCTTTCCCATTCGAATGTTATATGAGACCCTCTTCCCACCCTTCTTCGCGCACCTCTAATAATTATTTGCATGAATTACCAATCGCAACTTTTCCAGAATAATTCATACTAAAGTGACAGGAGAAAGCTTCTGGTAGGTGGAAGAATTAGTATGCAGCTTGAAGAAACAGGGTGACGAGTCTCGAAAAAAAAAGGGAGGGTCTTCTGTTCGCTAGGAGCTGTGGAAAGAAGCAATTTTCCAGGGTGATGACCTAGAAAATTGGTGCAACCTCGCCGATTTCAGCGAGTGGCAGTGATTTTTTTCATTGTCACCATAGGGCTATTTGCGCTCGGCGCTCGGGTTTCCTTAAGGATTGAACAGGCAAGCTTTCGTCTGGCGAGACGGCAAAAGGGCTGCTGGTGGTGTTGGTCTTTAGGGGGCTGTGAGTGTCACAGGACATTGCTCGCTGGGTAATCTTGTTGCCGGTGTTGGATAAGGGTAGGAAAATATATATAAGCTTGCAAAAAAGTCTAACGGTAACCAGAACGAGTCCTGAATCTCCTTCACCAAGTGTGTTCTTTGATCGTCACGAACTTTTTGCACCAATAAAATTAGAAATATAACAGTAAAGGGATCGGTTCGCAAACCTGCAGTTTACCAAAGCATTCGTAAGCCTTGGCTGCACAAAACGGGGATGAAAGAACTCGTAGAGGGTTGTAATGGGGGTTGACAGAGCCGTGAAAGGAGCGGCAACTAACTGTACAGTTTTAGGGGATGGCCAGCCGAAAAGGAAGTTTTATATCTGTAATAAGAGGGGCTTTTTTCTTGCCGGCGGGAGGAGGGGGAGGAGGAGGAGGAGGAGGAGGAGCCTCGGTGCTTATAGGGGAGAATAAATGCGTCGGCTGGACAATCAGACGACGAAGTTAAGGCTGCTCTCTCGTCCAGGTGCTCTTTCGCACGAACACCCTTTGTTCAACGCTGGCTGACATAATTAATGATTCCCGGCGGAGAGGTGGGTAGCGAGCACCGATTTACCGCCGCCCTCCTCTTTTTGCAAGGGAGATTAGGATGGGTCGTCCTGGATACTCCTCATCGTCCTTCAGAATTCTCGTTTATTAGTACTTACTTAAGCCGAGGCCAAAAGCTTGCGCCTTGACTGACACGCAACTTGATGATAGTTTAGTAAACCGCACGCTGCTCTTCCTTACCAGATCTCCATTACAGAGAGAGAGAGAGAGAGTAAGTAAGAAATTCCATCCAGTGAACCACACGTTCTTCTGTACTTCAATTTACGACGGCAATTGCAACAGAATAACCAGGTATGTCGAAAGCACAGCTACTATCTGAAAGCGTTGATAATGCAATCATGGAAACAGAAACTTTTTTCCTCGCACTACTTTCAATTTCACGCGATCCCTAATGATAGCCTTGCCACGAGTATACTCATAAATATGTATGAGCTGCAACCTGGCAATTTTCAAGTGCACCCTTCAACTCAATGCGCTCATTCACCACGGCTTATCAGTTTTCACTAGCATTGGCTTTTACGAAGGCAATACTTGATACACTTTGATGGAAGTATAAAAAAAAAAATGTGGGAAGTATTAGGAATGAAACGAAACTGGAAATTATGAGGAAGAGGATTGGATGCTCCCAAAGCTCTCTTAGCTCGTCCAATTTACGATAACTCTCGGGGGATGAAGCCTAAATCGTAATGTCGCGCGCAGACCAATTAACATTTGCCTACGTCCGCGTGTTAGAATCGACTCTCCAATTTCCACGAGTTAATCGCCCTCCTGATAAGGAAATTACCGAGCGCAGGAGAGGAAGATCGACGTAGAAGCATCCCGCCGCTGAAAATTGGAGTTTCCGGTTGAGCATGTGAACTGAGGACTCGACGGCTTCCTGCGAAATCAGAGCAATCAGTATAATCTCTTTGGCAAAAGTTCGTTAAAGTATCAACGAATGATTTAACTCACAGTCGCTGGGAATCTTTTAGCCAATCTGACGTTCCAATCGACTAAGACGATGTGTATGTCATTCGCCTAATTTAGATTCAAGTCTAATGTTATCTTTTAATAATTCAAAACATCCCAGTTGCTTTGTTTACTATTTCGAGGGTTCTCTCACATTCTTAGTAGTGATGTCACAGGCACAATGGAGCAGAAGGAGTTGCAGAAGAAAGGACACGAGCCAAGCAGTGTAGCAGCAGATGAGGGGTATGTAACTCTCATTGAATTTAGGTTCTAGAAGCCAGCTGATGATGTAGTAAATATTGCTGACACTGTGCATGCTCAAATTGGCCAGCCAAAAAAACAGCGACCAACGATACATCGAGTCCAAACGTTCTCCAGCAACCATTAACTCATTATGGAGATCCTGTACTCTCTAGTTTCAAAAAAGTCATCTTACAGCAAAACCATTGTCAGTAGAGTAATTTCATTGTTTGACGAGGTACGAAATTACAATAAAAAGAATGCCTATCGTTAACCTGTCTGCTAACGTTGCCGGGCTTCATGAATCCTGATCGAGGTGGTAGATTCTTAACAGCCAACTCGGTGAGATGAGAAAAACGCTGGCCAAGCACAAGAGTGATGCCAACGAACTTGTAGAGGGCAACCGATGAGCCGAAGTAAATAGTCATGTATGCCACATTATAGAACCACCTTTCGGTGAAGGCATACATGCCAGTCAGATTAACTATTGTCCAAACACAAGCTTGTGCAAGTAAAATAGCCCACGCCACAATTCCGGTTTTGAGTTCCTTTCTTGGGTATCCTAATTGCCGGACAGCGTCATCGTAGTCCTGGATGGCGTTCCACACTTTGACAAAGGATCTTCTTGTGAAGAGGGCCAAGAAAATTTCGTACATTGTCACAAAGTAATTGAAGGCAACCTGCAAAGGGATTTTTTCAAGTTTTTAAAAATATCCTACTTCTATTTTATTTGCTATTCCTATTATTAGCTACAAATAGCAATAATAATTGAAATAGATCCTTTATAATATTATTCAATATACTATTATATAAAATTGAATATTAAATAATATTATATATTATTATTTTGTGTACCATAATCGTGGAGGTCCAACCAAAGATACGATCTCTGTGGGACGTCTGAAAGCCGATATAGATGACGTACATCTCGTAGAGGTACATGCTAGAGGAAATGACGGCGAATATTAAGGGAGCATTCGAAGGCACCATCTGATCCCTGGAGAAATCGTAGGGTGCCAGGCCGAAGAACTTAATGATGCATATCATCGGATAAAGCACCGAATACAAGGGTGAGTCTGGACCACGATACTTCTTCGCACGCAACTTCCTCGCCTGTATCGAATTGGCGAAGACCTCCAGGTCGAAAGGCATAGCCTTATAAGTCACCTGCTTTTCGCTCATCTGGAATGTGAAATTCCGCTCGAAAGCAAGAGATATTTCATTGCCGGAACGCTCGAGACTGTTTTCAAGTGTGGGCGACGCTAATGGGCATACAAATGGAACGGCTGACCTTTAACGCGTGGGTTGGACTAGATTTGTCCTACCAGCGAAATGATCAACGCTGGTCTTTCCTCCCACTACTTTTCCTCTCTGATTTTGCAAAATCTAGCATTCTTGAATTGCAATGGTAAATATTTATAACGGGTCTCGGGAATATTTTATGCTTTAGAAATCCTTAATTACATCTTTTCTTTTTCGGTGATTTCTCGCCGGTCATATATTTCGGGGGATGCGTTATGACCAAGAGGAAAAGTGCAGGGATGAGCGCAATAAATTGCCAGCTTCCGAGCTTCCATTAGTAACGTGTAGTTGCGTGACGTGGTCCAGCGACGATTTGAAAAATGTCTGGTGTTCGTGGGGAAAAAAAGTAACCGGCAAGGGAGTTTTGTCTGTGGCGCACTCAATCGAGTGGTAATGCCAGTCGATGGGAAAGGAATCGATGTAGAATCGAGGGCCAAGGCCAGCACTGCTTTCATTAGCTAGCAAGAGGAAAATGTGCCCGCTGGAATTAAGGGTAGATTCGGTAATAGAAAAGAAACAGGTTCCAATCTCGCCGCTAGTGCTTCACGCTCCATTAGGAGGGATTAAAGTTCACTGTAGTGATTACAGCCGGTCCCAATCGATTTGGTAGTTCGCCGACGGGAAAACTAGCCAACCATTTGAAACCCATTAGAAATTCGAAGTCTAATGAACCTCGGAACGCACTCTAAATTATTGGATAATTAAATTAGCATTTGTTCTAAATAAAAATATCTTTGATAGAAGAAAGAAATTAGCTAAATGAGATTGATTCGATACTTCGAATAAAAAAGCAGTAATTGTATCGGGGAATTCCTTTTCTTTCATTGGACTTTAAGCAGGGACTCTCTTCGATTAAAGCTTGAGCGATTGAATATATTAGCAATCACGTACCTCGTCGACCCAGTAGCGCAGGCGAGCTTGCATCAGAGGACAGGAAAGTTTCCGCTCGAATTCTTCGTCCCGCCATTCACGGGGCAACTTTTTCCCTGAACAACAGCGCACTCGGCCAGAGGAATCCGACCTTTCCGATTTTCCTCAGTCGGCGAGCCGGTGTGAAACTTTTCGAGGATGATTTTTCACAGGACGAGCGATTGATCGACTGTTCCATCAACGCTCGAAGCGTCGATGCACGAATTCCACGATGCAACAAAAAAGCCCAGCTAATATTTATAGGAATCGTTGGTTTCCCGGTGGTTTTTTGGTTTTGCGGCGAAGTCCGTCGTTGGAAAACTGATTCATCCGGGCGTAACACTGGTTGGAGAAGTGCGCCGGGATTGCCGGTAGCTCGCACAACCTGTGCGTTCCATTGGTCGCGATAAAGTCTGGAATTAAAGCTTCCAGTGGACACAGAGAGGGTGCAAGCGCTGCTGGAGAAGTGCAAACATACACTCGAGCCTTGACAGGTGGCCCCTGAACGACCTGTCATTAAACATTATCTTGGAACGGCAGGATGAATAATTGAACGCGTCCGAGAAGAATAACAGCTCGGCGTGCAGGAGTGTCGCTAGATAGCTCTCGACGAAAATACACTTGGGAATGCGCTCACACTTTGCGCACACATTCCTCCAGAGTTTCTCTAATACTCGCACCTCGCTTACCCCAAAAACTCATCTCCAGCTTCCCTCAAATCCTAACAGACCTTACCTTCACCCCCTTTCTCCATTAATTACATTTTCTTACTTTCTCCACTCGAGATTTATCACGTGTTTTTATATCAACTCGTGCTTTTTCTCTATTTTTATATTTATATAGTCGGACCGACATTGATTTTTTGATTGCCGGGAAATTTTTCGTTGACAGCAAATTGGAAGGTGCTGTTAAAGTCCTTTGACGGCACTGGAAACGCTCTGATGATCGATACCAGTAGTAAAAGGCATTGATTACCGAGTGTCCGACTGACTAAACATAGTGCAAACCACTAGAAACAGCTATAGCACTACTGTTCTCGCTTTTTCCTCTCTGTGCAATGCGAGTAGTATTTACACCATGTATCTCAAACGAGACAATAGTGTATAACTACAATACACGTACGTTACATCGCACGCGATCCAATGCGAAGGTTCAACCTTTCAATCGAGAGGGTTCTAAATCGAAACACATCCAGATGGAACATTTTTCGAGGGAGGATAAATTTTTATTATTCAGGATCTCGTAAAATTAGTAATAAAATCTGAGTAGTTATGATTTGGTTTGCTTTCTGGGAAGTATGTTGGGTGCTTTCCGCAATTGGGTGCAATTGGGTGCAATTGGCATACTTACGGATGGGCTAACAGGAGTAGTGATCGATCGTATAGTGAAATAGGGAGAAACTAGGGGTGGGAAGGGGTTGGAGAGTGGCGTATGTGGAGGGCAGCCGTATGTGGCACAGAGAGGGAGAGAGGAGAGGAGAGGAGAGGAGAGGGGTTGCCGGTGGTTGGATGAGAATTTACGAGGGAAAGTGTCTCGTCAGTGGGACGCCTGAGAGAAATGCAATTTAAGTTGGCACGCCGTGGCGAATGATATTCATTGAGCAGTCGACACCCTCCTCTTGCATACATATCCAGGAGAATGAAACCTGTTTTTAGCGAGTGTCCCACTGCCACCGCCAGGGAAATTACTCCCGCTTCTGTCGAGCCAGCTGGTGAAAGCCGCAAAACGAGCGAAACGTCCCCATAACTTCGACGCGCCACTGGGAAAGGCAGCCACCATCCACTCTCACCCCCATGCTTGACAGTTCTTGCTTGAAAGCCGATGACAGCACTGTTGAAACGCTCCTGGATTTAAGCTTTATTCCCGAAAGCGCCAGTCGATCTTCTTGTCCACCGCCGCGCCGCACTAGTCACAACCATATCGAGCTCTTTATCAAATTGATGGTGCCCAGACACTCAGAAGAAATTCACCTTGAATTCGTTGCGTGCGATGCATTTTTAGGAATAAAGGTAGAAAAATGAAAAAGCGCCGAGGTCGGCCGAAAGCATTTTTCCTAGAATTGATGTAAAGCTTGAGTGGGCATAAAAAAGAAAGGTGTACCAAGTCTGGCTTTGAATGGAGGGTACAGGGATTCGACATTTTCGAGGGGTGTGAGATCGAATTATCAATGTCGAGTTCGACAATTGTCCAGTCGACCCTCGTACAACGAAATTGGTGGGGAAATGTGCGCATTACGGGGAACACTCGAACATTCGGAATTTTCATCGTCCACTTTCGCTGAAGGGATTAATGCCCTTGAGAATGGATAGCTAAGAGCTTACTGGGAGGGAGGGAGGGCGGAGACGGGGCTGCGATTAAGGGCGAAGAAGGATCTCCGAGAGACACGTGGCCAACTGTCCTCTTGACAGACGTCGTTCGGGGGAAAAAAAGGACTCTCGAGATGACCAAAAAGCTTCAATTGAATACTACAGGGACTATGAGAGCTTAAGCGCTTTTAGTATCCCCCACTTGTAACTTCCAATACGTCTTGTCAAACAAAATAGACCACTTGAATGAAAGATAAATTTATTATTTCATGCAGTGTTCGAGAAAAATGTTTCCACTATAAAATGATAAAAGTAAATATAGTTTTCTATTGGCGTACCACTCGCAGATCGCATTCTTCGAGACTTCAAGTGAGCTTAGTGATAAGGCAGGTGGGATATTGCGCCGTTAATCTTCGTCGATTGTTAAGAGTGAAACAATGGGGCGGAGAATGCGCATGAAAATTACAGTCTGCGAAAGGCTTGTGTAAACGAAGCCATTCCCCGTCGCCTTATTGGGGAACGAAGATGTTAGGGAAAGCAGGCAACGCTACTAAACTAACGACGAGCATTTCTCTGAATCGTCGACGAAATGAAAGGACCGACTACTATTCAAAATAAATCGCACTGCTGATGGTGGCTGGGTATTAACTTACAATGAGATTCGTCTACGCGCATCTCGGAGAACTTGGGGGTGAAAAGGCAAACCTAGATTTGGAGCGATTGAAATCACGAGAACTGGGAGAAAGTTCTCCTCGATGATTGCCGATATCTTCCAGTCGATAAGAACTGCCGTCAAGCACTGTCAATATACACAGTGGAAATCTCTTCAGCTTCCAAAGAATATTGATACCAAGAAATCGATCGGAGCTGAGAGGAGTATCTTGAAACTTCAAGAAATCGTGTGACATGCTTAGTGAGAGCTCCTCACAGTTTCACCAATGAAGCTCTGCCGTCACCGGTCGGCTCAAAGGCCAAGTAGACTGACGCACAGTGTTTGCCCACATAACGAAGAGCCTAATAGGCTCGTTAGAGATTCCCTTTATAGAGCCATAAGGCCTCTAATGACCTAGAGACGAGCAGCATATTGAATCGAGCACACATCATAACTCTAATACTTTCAAACTGACAACTACCTGAAACAGTAGCTGTTGTATTTATAGATTGGACTCTGTCAACGTGCTGCTGTCGAGAAGAGATAATCAGTGATGACATCATCGGGAAATGAGAAGGAAAAGTGTGCCAGAGATACAGTATCAAGGTTGGCAAGGAGGATGGTCTGACTCATTGAGAATCACAAGTGGGAGTCTAGTTCATTGACGCTTCTACGAAGCTAACGGTAAACATTCACGTATGCATCTGTTTCGATGAATAATTTAGGCTGGCATAATTGGCAATGATGATAGCCGGAGAGGAGGGTGTCCTGGAACTCGTAACAGCTTTCGAGAGAACAATTCCCGTCGGCATTGACTGCACTTGAATAATGCCAAACGGATGCCAGGGCGGGCAGGCGTGCTGGTGCATAGTATGCAAGTGATGCCTAAAGATTTATGGCATGGTGTATGCCATAGTCTTCCTGATAATTCATTGCCACCATCCTAGTTCAGTACCACCTCCAGAGATTCCGAAGCTATATCTAGCTGGCTCGTGCTTTGTATACAAAGCAGTGAATAATTGCAAATCTGTTATAAGTCTTTAAACACGAGATAAGCCAATTGAGTCACGCTGCTGGCGTAGAAAAATTTCATTAATCAATCTGAATGAGGCATGAGTGAGTAACGAGAAATGAGGCATATCGCTGGAATAAAGTTTGCAAGGTCTAATTTATTCGCGGCCCTAATAAAATCGGCAGATAGGTCCGCGACTTATCTCCTCCCCTTTATGAACGCTCCCTCTCAGGCGTATCAAATTTAGACCTGCCAGCCGCTCTGTTACTTTAACTCGATTGTAATAAATTTAAAGCGCTCATCCTGTTCCTCTTCTTCGCCCGTGAAGTTTACGCGTGCGAGCTTGCGTAACTGCACGCCCGAGATAATAAGATTATTTGGCCGCTCGTAAATTTCCCTTCGGCTTCATTAATTCTGCCGCGTGATTTAACTCGGATCTGCCGCGAGAACATTATTAATTCTTCGAAGGGTGTACATGGTGATCGTTCCCAATATCTTGGCACGACAGTTCACCCAACTTTTTAGCAATTCCCCATAGCGCCACTGAAGCGCCGATTATATTGGATAATTCATCAATTCACTGACTTATCGAGCCGATGAAACTGTTGTCAACTCGCGTACTATAAAATGGATCGATGGGACAATTGAACACTTGTGTCTTATGTATTTATAATAAATATATTATCAATCAGTTTTAACAAACATCAACGTTACAATCAACAATAAACAATCTGGAGTATACTCGACTTTGTGCTATATAATAGCTTGTACTATACTGATCTGTATTCATTGGAGGACAAACATATGCGGGCTGTTCATGCTGTTAGTAATACTGGAGAGTATTAGACCGTAGAAGTATGATTGTACGAATGGACTCCTTGCATCATCATCCAACTATCTACATGAATCACTTGTACTAGATTCGTAGAGAACACCCACGGGTTTCTCTTTGACATTGTCTATCACAGCCAGTACTTTTTCCAGAATTTCATTGTGAATCTTCTCTAAATCTTGATTGGCATCAATGGTACTCCAAGTTTCATCCTTCAATTGCTCATAATTGTTTGCTACCTTTCGCTGAAGTTCTGAGTTTTCAAAGCGTTCCTCTCCCCATCCAGCACGCTTTGCTTGAGAATCAAGGGAGACTTTCAACAACACTACCATGTCAGGGGATGGCAAACCTCTGTCGCATTCTTTGCACCATGTAAGACACTTGCCTGTTGCGGCTGATGTGTATGCAGCTCCTGACGCAGCGTATCTAAAATGGTAGCATGATTATTTTGGGCATGCCTTTCATCCAAATGCTTGTATTAGTCACTCCCCAATACATACCTATCAACCACTAGGGTAACTCCGCTTTGTAAAGTCTTCAGAATATCATGCTTGCATTCCCATCGATTGGCCGAAAATAATAAATGTGCTGTTTCCGCAGGCAAGTCCTGTTTCTTCGATAGAAAGCTGTCCAATAGTTTACCTGTTGCCGACGATCTATCTGCAAAGTATTGCAATACTAGAATCAGTATTTTCTCGATTTCGAAAAGATCAATCAATATTCAATCCTTCGCGTCTTATTCTTTGAGATTTAAACTGACGAATTAAAGCAGTCAGACAGTTCGTTTTACTATATTTAACTGTAACAATAAAGAAGAATGTTTGTTTACCTGGGAATGAACGCTGCGCAGTGGGTACCTGCCGCTTGTTTAAAGCCTCGATCAGCATTTTCACTTGAGTTGACTTGCCCGCTCGGTCACATCCTTCTAACACTAGAAAAGCACCTCGTCCTTTGGCCATGTCCGTTTTCTAACACGTTTTGTCTACTTTCGACCATAAAACCGGATAAACTGCTGCTTGTAAAGGGAGAGCAGTAACTGTGAAGCCGACACTTGCCGCGTGGAACTGTTATACCGATGGTTGAAGTTGATTGAAGTCGGTTGAGCGGAGAAGGGGCAAAAACAAGTGGCGCTGCCTGGGTAGCAGGGGAGAAATTTTTTTAAGTCGCACTTTCCCGTGTCATCGTGAAAAGTGTATCGAAGATCGCGTGACTTCCTGAAATCAAGTGTCTTTT
Organism: Ectemnius continuus; assembly: GCA_910591665.1. NCBI lineage: Eukaryota > Metazoa > Arthropoda > Insecta > Hymenoptera > Crabronidae > Ectemnius > Ectemnius continuus. The sequence goes on along the minus strand of OU342862.1, from coordinate 12,763,908 downwards.
CTACGAATAGCGTGCGATAATGCTGAACTTGAGGCGGAATGGGAGAATTATAAAAGGTTCGTCACTTGTATGATTCTTTATTGTAATAGCAATAATAATGAGAGTAATTGCAATATTAATAATATACAGTTTACATTTTCCTTCGTTATCCGTAATTCCCGTAAACATACATCAAACTCTGAATCTGTGAAGTGCATAAAGGTATCATGGTAATATGTTACATCAAGCCAGATCACATCACTTTTATAAACCATCCTATACATACATAACATACAGCTCAATTAATACTTCTGTTCAACTTTAACACTAACCACCGTAGAATCCCATCCTCTTAGTGCTTTTTCTTCTGGCCGATATACCCTATCGCATCTTTACCGAATCGATCGAGTTCGCTGAAACGCGCCAAGGTTTACGTGGAATAAGATTACGATTATCTCGACGAAATGTTGCGTGGCTAGCATTTATATATTAAAGATCTTGAAGAAAATAGTCAAATTAGGATTCGTAGGTATTGAGTTCAAGCGAACTCGATCGTATTCGTGTTCTCGCCCGTAGGTATCGCAGCAGCACAAACCTTAAATAGATACTCGTTCGATAGAGTGTGGTATATATCTCGGCGCATACCATACGCGAAAGTTAAGAAGGGCAGAACGATTCTAGTTAATCGAGAGATCGCCATTCAACAAGAAGAAGCCATTTTTCACAAACAGAACTAGCCTGATTTTGATTTGTTTCACGGGTGAACGTAACACACATACACACACACTTATGCATCGGGGCTCGAGCAACGCGAGAATTTCCTACCTTCCGTGTTTCCGTCGGGCACCTAGTTCTCCATATGTACAAATCATAAATTTCAATATCTATATATACACGTACGCAACATACATAAGACACCGTTCACATTGAATATGCTACAATTTTTTATGCGTGGATACGTGTCCCGAGAGCACATTATCATGTCACGAGTATAAAACTAATCGTCGGGGGAGATATTTTACAAGGCGCGCAAAACCAGCCCACTCCAGTTGTGATCAATGGCATAGGAAAGGTCATTTTTCGCCGATCGGCCAAAGGAGAGAACGATCAAAGAATCTTTCCAACACGATTCTCCTTGGCTCGCTCCACCGTATGTACGGTCACCGTGAAAATTCGCATCTATGTAGCGTCGACATCCCTGTGTGGATCCTTATCCTACATTTGTACATTACGCGAATATCATCCCTCATGGCATCGCCAAGACTGCCCGGCCGGCTTGCAATACGCTCTCTTCATATGGAATATGGGAAACAGTGAGCAAAAGAATAACTGTAGCACATTGACAGTGAGCCCTAGAATTCTTATCCCCCGGCCAATGTTCCCTGCCGCTCAGAAGAATACCTTGCCCCAATTATTTGAGCAGATCAGACGACTTTTAATAGCGTATGGATAACCATTTCAAGGAAAAACTCATGAGCACCCATGACAGAGATTTTCGCTTTCCCCGATATAATTACTATATTGAAAAGAATATTCCTATAATGATAAGAATCTGTGAGGACCATCTCTTCCTGCTATCTTCCCTTCAATGTCTCTATCTTTATCTCCAGAGATAAAGATTGGAGAATCCCATTCTATGACTGCAACACTTCACAGACTGGCAGACTGCCGTTTAAATTGGTATACACAATATCCTGCAAAATGAAATCATTTCCTAAAGAAGCAACCAGTCTGCAGAGTGCTAAACAGATCATACAAGCAGTGATGTTTTAAAACGCATGACGCACTGCTTTCCACGAAACGGATGGCAGTTAACCATTATCGGCATATGAAGTAGTAGAGCTCGATGACTAATAACAGTAGTTGTATTACGCATCGTCTAACAATAGAATCCATAAAATTTGTTATACCCCTAACATCCTCTATTCATCGACTTTGTGATACTTGTTATCCAGCGTATAAAATCAGACTTCAACTTGTTACATCACGCACAGGATCTAATTCTTAGCTACAACATCTGTAATTCTTCTTAATAAGATCGCAAGAAAACACTCCGCAAGAGACAAAAGGAAACACTCGATGTATCATCGCCCTAGCACAGCCCAATTGAGCCGTCGTTGCCACTTTGTATTAATCTGCATAATAATCATTAACCCAATTTCAAACAATCCGTGATTGAATAAAGTATCTCGCCATGGTTCGTAATTCGATTATTTCAGTGTAGAGTAGAAATATGTCTTTTGCTCAAATACGAATAATCTCGTTACAGTGAGACTCAGAGGTCTTACTAGAAAATTCGTGTGCAAGTGTTCTTGCCAAGTTTATCGTGGAGGATATCGGCTTGGCTGTATGTTCTTCGCCGAACGATCCTTCATATCATTCGGGTTGTACATCATTGGTCCCTAGAGATCATTATTTTCTTGAGAAATGCGGTAGCATTAATTCAAAACGAAGCTCAAGAATTACTTTGCACTCTACAGTTAAACAATTGTTATTACCAATCAGTGATATCACTATCTTCAAATCGCTTGAAATTAGAATGTTACAAATATTGGATATATTTTCGGTGCTCAAGAAAATCTTATATGTATGGAAAGCAAATACTTAAGACTCTCAAAAATTGTCAAATAAACCGGCGTTACAGAAGCATAATTAACATAGATTTATCGTCCAAAACCAAGGACACTCCTTCACCAAGCTTTCCCATAGTTTTGCTGTCCGAATTCGCAAGCAAGTGCTCGCGGCGTGTAAATCCATTAATGAAACAAAAGCTTTAGCGGTGAAAGCTATGACTGTGATACATGATGAACGTCTGAGCTTGAGGGTGTTTCTCGATTAAGAAAAAAGATATGCTACCACTGTTAACTCGCACCAGTTCAACTGTGTCTCGCATAGTAGTACTCGAAAATGGGTCACCTTGGAAATAGAAAGTGTTTAATGCCACTGGATTACCTTGTTCCGTGGTAGATGACGCGGATCCCTCATTGTGTAGCTCTGCACCTCTCGCGATAACGAGCTGGTCGAGCTCCATCGAGAGAGCTATATGCCATATACAACACAACACAACGTCGTCTCACTAACCGACACTCGCCACTATGATTAGGCATCATGTATTATTGAGAATACAACACCGATCTACATTACACTCATTATATCAATCTTTAATCCTTAAATATCTATTCCATAATATTAGGTATATTGAAATTCAATATTATAATCGTTGTGGTCGGTGTTGCTAATCTCTCGTGTTGGTGTACGCAAACACGCGTAATTGTCTCTAAGGTAGAGGCAGTACAATTGCAAGGATTTTTCATGCTGAGAGTTACAGTATATTCAAGTGCGTTACATCACGGTTTTGTGCCAAAATATTAATAAGGTGCCTATTAGGTAAACCACCGTAATCCGTAGATAAACATCGGAAAGACATATAGGTGCAAAGGAGACAGTTATGAAGCAGCGTGAAGCAGCGAAGTATAGTGATTTGTATGACACCAAAACATTCATAGTTAAACTAAAATAAATAGAGAGTCAGGTACATATAAGGACGGACCATAACTACATATATCTTCCCTGTGGCACTACGCTATATCATCCTCGCCATGTACCACGTTGCTTACAGTGGTAGTCTGCACTTTTACCCTACGCTATATGCAATCGTGAAAAGAACCGAAAAGCTTTGTGTATTAAAAAGACTTATTCAGACGTCACCCATGCCTGCTACGTACATACGGCAAACCATGCATATAAGACATTAAGTAACGATATATAAAATCAATAAAATAGATGTCCTTACTATCAGCAACAATTATTATTTGGCTACATCATTCTGCCTCCCCGACTGCTTGCGAAAGGAAACACAAAAAAGGTAGATTAAACACAGAATTCTGAGAGAAAGGATATCTAATACTTAGGAGATCTAATTAATGTAACGACTACAAATTCATCTATCTCACTCAGCGCACCACTTATTTAACAGTATACACATATAATACTATGAATGTGCGCTGATTTTGATTATCTCAAATATGTTTTTGCTCCAGTAACAGGACACAGAAGTTTCGGATATGTTTCAACTGATGATAATTACATGGTTACACAGTACAGTGTAAGAACAGTTCTCGTGAAATTAAATGTGCATGTATGTGGAAAGAAGTTAATTCCAGCGGAAGATTACGATACTTTTGCATAAACAGACAATGCACAAAACTAAGGGAAAGTTACGGCATGTACAAATTATTGGTACACGATACCGCCTCTAGGAGGAAAATGTACAGATAAGTAACGTCTTAACATTACAGTTCCGGGAACATGTTCAAAGTAAAACGAAGCTGCATACCAGCATACTGCAGCCAATAACACAAAGATCATAGAGGACCGTGTATTATGAGAGTATGAGGCACATACGTGAAACTGTACTGTTAATGTTGTATAGAAGTGTGGTGACGAGAATCATAAGAAACGTGTAGTTTGCATTAAACTATTTGGGTACGCGAACACTTACCCCCTGTGAAGCAGTTTCGGAATGATTCGCCGACTGTACGGCTGGAGTAGCCGATGGCGTTAGAAAGTCCACGGGGGCATTTGGATCATTCACTGAAATCGACATTGATTACTCGATAAAATCTTTTGAATGGCTCTATTGTATACTGTGGTGGTTAAAGGCCACTAGCATCATACCTGGTGCAGGAATAAACAATTGCGGTGAGGATGTGGCCATCGGAACTAACGGTGATGCTATAGGTGTCGGCATATTCGGTGATCCACTCCCTTTAGTACCATTCGGATTCATTACATCTATGTAATTGGCACGCATACTCCTGCCTTTTGGTAATTTGAACATGTTGCTGCCACTCGGTGGCAATTTTGGGGGGTTTGCTGGTGCTGATTCACCCGGTTGTGGAGTTGGTTGAGACGGCTGAGGCGGTTGTTCTATCACAGGTGCTCTAAATCCCATTTCAGCAGCCTTCGGGGGCGGTGCGAGGGATGCTGAACCACTATCACCATCCTCGTCTTTGTTAATCCATTTCTTACCCACGGAATCCCAGACAATCTGTAGTACACAACAGAAATGAAACATACCATCGAACAATTCCGATTTCAAACAGAAAGTTACATATTTTAATAGGATTTCTGAAGGGCTCAAATGGGAAAAATTGGTATGGTCGAATACTGCTTGTTATGAAAGAAGTACAGCCAAGTCTGATGTCAAGAGGTTCGTTAATCACCGTTTGTTAGTTGCTAATCAGTCATATCAAATTAGAGCAATTTATACTGGCCTGTAATACTTAGTCATAAAATCACAGTTGTTCAATTACCACAAGTACCAGTTCGAGCCCTTAACAACATAAAACCGTCCGATGTAATCTCATAAAGGTCAAAGCGGAAGTAGACACGATAAATATTTACCGTTGGGTTACTATCATCCGGCAGAATCATCTGGTTCCGTGGTTTAGGGGCAAGTTTACTGAAGATGCCACCAAACCATGATCCCCCACTGTTAGATGGTTTTTTCTCGGTCGGTTTCTCAGCTGCTTTTTTGGAGGCTGCTGCTGGCTTCGCCGCCTGTTTAGGTGTGTCCAGAGCATCCAGTTCTTCCAGTGGATCATATTGCTTCTTCGTCGAAGGTGTCATTGAAATGGCCGGTTGTTGAGGCTGAAATAAAGTATACGATTCATTATCGCAAACTTGTTCTGGCAAAGTTCGTCACTATTTACTGTAATAGTGCAGACTTACACATTAAATACAGTACTTTCAATCTTGTACGATACATTCTACACATGTAACTATTACAGTAAGAAGTGAGAAACTTTGCCCTGTCTTAGCTGCTGACTACAGTAATACAAAATAAAATATACTTGGACGAATTATAAAGATAATTATGAGGTATAACATTAGAAACTTTATTTTTTCATCCAACAATAAAATGTATACACGAATAACAGCTAGAATTACAACTATCTACATAAATGCAATTAATTGGTATCAAAAACTCGATAGGGCCATAAAATGTCACGGTATTTCCATTAAAAAGGTATTCTTTCTAAAATACCCGTCTCCATAGTGATTAGTTTTCATAGTTCTAGCATAGCTACATAACAATGTTACAATATTAAGAGGAATCTGCATTATTATTATGGATCTGAATTAAACCTAGTTTAATCGCAATTTGTGGGGTGATCGATATCGAATGTTCGCGCCAGAGACTTGCCAGCAATCAGACTTTTATATTCGATTGAACTAGTTTCTGTGGCTGATCTAACTGGTAAATCTATAGGATACGTTCCACCAAAAACTAGCGGCTTATATCGTGACAACTCGCACGACCGTTGCGCATTATTATCGTACGACCAGGCATCCACTGTATCACAAATCACATCCTTTCTACGAATATGAGGAGCTACTCTCATTACTTTCTTTTCCTCAAAATTACAATACTGCTTTAAGCTTTGACCTTGATCGTCCATAACTACGGGTGAGTCACTCTCCAAAATGCGATCAGACTTGGATAGGGATTCGATTATATCGACCTTGTTAAACTGAATGTCCAAGTCCGTCGTTTCTGAAACTGAACTACTTTCATCCAATTCATCAGTCGTATTCTCTTTCTCCTCATCTGAATTCTTTTTCAGTTTACATTTCAGAAATACAGGGGGCTGGCAAGAGGGCGGTTTCACAAACCTCCCATCCACTCTCTTCATCTTTTTTATGTCTTTCGGGTGGATTGTATTATTTTCTAAGATTCTCGGATATCGTGCAGGTATCTTTGGATAGGAGATAAACTTTCGAAAGTTTCCCGATTTAATCTCCTGATACTTCGAACCGTAAAAATCGACTGTTGGTGATACGGTCCCTGAACTAGTATTCGGATTACTATTACTTTCAGATGAGTCAAAAACATCTCGCGAATCTCGTCCTGATTGTACTTTACGACGCCGCAACGAGCTAAAAGCGAAGTCCAACGACCACTCCGGACTCTCAGTATTATCCGGAGAACGAGTATGACTACTTACTTCAGGAGTAGGTGTCTTTTCTTCTCTTTCCGTCTGTCCGTATGCAAACAGCAAGAAAAATGTGAGAAGTGTTATTTCTGTTATGTTCTATAGATTTACTTTCTACTTTTATTATTAAAAGTGCCGGAGAATGATAAGCTGTCTGAGGTATGTGCTTGATTTAATTTTAGCCAGATAGGTGCTCCCATTAGTATATCCTATAATACAAACTACACGATCCTTGTACGACTTACCTCATAGTTCCATTTTTCCTGCTGTTGGGTGTTATCCATATCAGTTTGGTCTGAAGAGTATGGAGTGTGGGACGATTGTTGCTGCCACTGTGAGGAACCCATTTCATTTGTTCCATAATTCGACTGATAATACGAATCCTGGTTCCAGTAATCTTGCTGTTGTGGTTGTTGATATTGCACGGTTTCATCATTACTTCTTATATATTGTGAATTCTGCTCATATGTCTCTGGGAGATTGGATGGTAAAGACATTGGTTGCCATTCTGTCTGTCCTTCGGTAGATGGGACTTCCATCATAGATACAGGACCCTCTGAGTGTTCAGGTTGGACAGTATTCCACTGTTGTTGTTGCTGTTTAACCTCGACTACTTCTTGACTTGGAGCTGTTGCCTGTGATTCTGATTTTAATTGTGAGCCATAAGCCTCGTTCTGAATTTCCCCGGTCTGTAAAATAATCGTCACACTTTTATTAGTGCATCTCCCTACTTTATAAATATGCGTGAATATATTGAACTTACTTGACATTTTCCAACGATTTCTCCTAAGTTATTGAGCCAAGTAAGAGATGTGACATCGTCGATGGAATCCTTATAAATCGGGTCATGATATTTGATTCTGTCACCCAACGTATAGACAGAATCGATGAAAGTCTTCTTGTATTTGGATGGCTCATTCACAATATTTACGGCTATTTGTTCGGTGTATAACAAAGCCTTTTCGATCAGTCCATAATCAACCATTTTCACAGCTAAGTCGAACTTGAATGTTTGAAGATCCACTAAGGTGAAACCTGGTTCACACAAGTTTCTGGCATACTCATAGATCTCTGTGAGCATAACTGCTTCTGTAGTAAGAAACTCGGCATAGGGTTTATGATGGTTTGTGCCAATTAATACGAGTTTCGCATTGTTTGCTCCATAAGCTCCAAAATCAAGTTGAGCAAGGATGTAGCAGAAATGAGCTGCATAGATATCCCCACGGACAGAAAGTGTATCCCCGAGAGTTGTGATTGAGCGACGATTTATTTCTGGATTTGCAGAGGTGTTTGAGATAATCATAGCTAGATGAGGTCTCCAATCATCCCATCGTGGATCTGACACACACTGCAAAGCAACAAAATAAATTATCATTGTTAGTGAAATACAGGCTAAAATTAATTTTAACATAATGTTTACATGCACGTACAGTGACGACAGAAGGCACTCGTCCAGAGTGAAGCTGATACAATGTTTGTAATGGATCATTATGTGGCAGGCTGTTCGCGAACCGAGTCATCACGGATGCATGTGTACGCTTGTCTAATTTGCTCGCTAAGAAAAGTGCGTGGCCCCACAATCCCTCAGTCATTGCATATTCTAGGAATTTAGAAACATTGTGAGTACATTTGCACCAAAGTAGAATAATATTGATTAATAAAATATATACCTAAAGCCTCTTGAACCAACCCATACAGAAGGGTGTTCCTAAATTCGTCAGTTATCTGTTCGATACTTTTTCGTGGTTTACTATCATCAGTTTTTTCACTAACTGCTGTAACATCTTGTACATTAGGCTCTCCACCTGTAACACCTGATCGTTGTGATATAACGGATTCCCTACGTCCTTTATCATGAGACTTTTGTTTGGCATGGTCATATGGGTATCCATCTTTATTTCTCAATAGTAAGGCTGCTATATCAACACCCACAACATTCTGGAAATGTCATTGTTATTAGTATGAGCATATATAAATGTTAGACATATAGTGGCAATAAGAATTTTTACCCCATTCTGTTGAATTAACATGATCATCAACTCATAAAGTAAAATGTATGAAGCTCGATCGACCATGTCTTCATTAGCAGCTGCTTTCTTAATTTTACTTTCACAATATTCAATAATGGTCTTTTTATGCGTGACACCCCTGCATAATAGAACATACGATTTAGAATGAAAAGTAATTGAAATCTTTATAATAACATCGAAACATGCATATTCATGTAACTCAAATCATGTTCTTGGTTTAAAGTAACAGAAACGAGGAACTAATTTTCCAGGCACATGCACATCTAGAATTCACTTAAGGGAAAATTTAATTGGAATAGGCATGCTTAGATTGTCAGTACATGGATTACACTTGCTTAATCAGAGGTCCGGGGTAAGCCCGCAAGTCACGTGCTACGGGATCATGAGATAGTAGATTATCCAATGTAAGGATATCCACTCTAGCTCTCTCACCATCAGCAGGATAACTTGGGTGTACATGTATCAGGGATCCAATAGAGAAGCAACCTGAATGAAAAACATTTACAACATAAAATTATCTGGTGGAATTAAAATCAAAGAAAAGACAAAATAATTCATACCATAAGTATGAGAAGTGGAATACATCGTTGGAGTCATTCGAGCTGACGCACTCGTGGAATCTTCGATGAGAGACATGTCACCCAATGTTCGTTTATCACCAGTATTTCTGGAATGAAAGCAGTACATATAGCCCATGCTAAATTTGAACCTTTTAATCAAATGTAATAATATAGTAAGCAATATAACTGGCATAAAAAGAAAATGTACAAGGAGCATCGGGATAATATACTGTGGCAGTGGGGGCATATCCTGGGGAACTGTGGACACTCGTGTTCGCGACAACTTGTTACGTGACTTTCCCTTTAAAATAAATTCAGGTATTAAGAAATATATCATTTCTGTCAGGATTAAATGTATGGGGTATCTAATTTAACGATTGTCACGATTTCTAATCAGTTACTTTCAATATAATTCTACTGCCCAATATACGATCTGAGTAACGAACCGAGAATCTTTTCTCGGTCTCACCTATTTAAATTCTGAGAACTTGCACTGCGTCTTTGCAGTGGACTCTTGGTCCAGCCATGACACCCAAAATAGGGAACATAGAGTGCTTTGTTCGGCGAGTAGAAACATGCAGTTGGGTTTGCAAAAAATCTGACGTACAATTCGTATTAAAATATGTATGTTTAGAAAAAGAATTATTCACATGGCTGATCTAATCATGCAGTCATATTGACTCACCTATCATCGCAGGAACTGCGCCCGGAGTGGACACTAGCTCTATCCTCAGGATAGTTGCCGACTGCTCTAGCCATATGTTGCTGTTGATGTTGGTTTGCATAATATTTTTGATACCATTCCCAATAAGCAGCGGGATTTGTTCGACGAAGATTCTCAAGATACGCGTAGTAATTACTGTTGTACTGGGATCCATAATCATATCCAGGATATCCTATGAAATTATATTATCATTTAGTATTAATTTTGTACTGTTCATTAATTTCACCCAAGGATGGCTTTAAAACATACCATTGTATCCATAATAGGGATCCCTGGATCGCATATAGTATTCCCTGTCCCTATCATTGTAAGATGATCTACTAGATGGTCTGGAACTAAATAAAAAAATTAAACTACAGTCAAGCAGCAGTACTACAAAGAACAATATTCAATTGAAATACAGAACATACCTTCTGTTATATGGATCATCATAATATTCTCTCCTGTATGGATCTCGTATATCATATTCTTCGTATCGTCTAGGTCGCCTCTCATCTCGTCGTCGATCTCGATCGAGGTAATCTCTGTCTCGAGGAGGATATCGAGGATCATAGTCTCTTATATCTCTTTCTCTACGTCTCAAATCGTCACCCCTCTCCCTTCTTCGATCTTCAGGCCTTCTCCTACTATCTCTTTCATCCAAATCTTCTTTTCCTCTAGCTCTCCTATCTATTTCTTCCCTAGCATGTCTATCTAAATCGTCACGACTATGATGTTTTCGATCATCCTCTCGATAAGACATTTCCCTGCGTTCGAATTCCTCTCTTGTACTATACGTACGATCGCTTTCACCGCCGCGGCGGCGATCGTAATAATAATCATCGTCATAATCTCGTTCGCGTTCATAATTACTGAGAAAAATAAATAAAATCAAGAACTAAATTAAACAGTCTAACATGCTAAAACACTTACAATGTACTCTTTCTCTCGTATTCATATCGCCGCCGTTCTGGGCTGCTATCGCGTCGTCTCTCACGGCTATCATCTCTACTATTTCCGGAACTCTCGTCACCTTCATCTTCATAGGAATCTCTGCGATTAGGTGGTAGAGAATTACCCTGTACTTCGCCCATGGATGCTCCAACAGCTTCTTCACGTTTATTTCTTGTATCAGCTGTTTGTTCCGGAATTACTGCTGTAATTAAAATTACAAATTTGGAGGATTGATCGTTACACGCGTCTATTTAGAAATCGATATAAATCCTTACATCCACTGGACGGAACTTCCTGCGATCCAGTAACTACCCTGCTATTTGCAAGATCGTCAGGGGCCTGTATCACTTCATTTGGTGATGCACCACCAGGAATTTGTCTAAGATTTTCATCTGTTGGTTGAACAGGCTCCTCGGGTTCATTGCCTCTTCCCGGGACTTCTCTAGTTTCAGTTGGCTCTAAGATTATTTGAGATTGCGACTGGTACCGCTCTTCTCCGGATGGATCATTACGCGATTGCTGTGGGGGTAACGACCTTTCTCTCCCAGAAGGATCATTTCGACGCTCCAAAGTGTCTGAATCGGAGCGTGAAAGTATTGGCACACTTCTTTCTTGGCCAGGCGGAACATCGCGACGTTCTGATCGATCGGCCACACTTCGCAATTGAAGTCCTTGCTCTTGACCAGATGGATCATTTCGTCTTGGATCTGGCAGCCTCTGGGTTGATTGCACATATTGTTCTTGTCCAGTAGGATCATTTCTACGTGGATCTGTGGTGCTGGATTGACCTGGGACTTCGCGTAAGAACGGAATATCGTTAGGTACTTCATCATTTTCATCCTCTTGATTTGGAGGACTTGGCTCATGGTCTTGATGACTATCTGTTAATTCTCCAGTTTCTAAGAATGTATTCCTATCATTGGATGCAAATTCATAATTATCTGGAACTTGCTCAGGAGGTTGAAGTGGTGGATGAGGTCGTGCTTGTTGTTGTGACATAGTGGGAACCTCCACATTGTTGACTTCTTGTCTAAAATCGCGAGCACCAGCTGCTTCCTTAGGGGAACTCACAACTGGTTTTGGATCATTGTCCAAAGTTTCCTTATTTATTGAATCCCTTGATCCATATAAATCACGTTTCTGTATTGCTGGTGAAACCACCTCAAGATTGACAAACTCTGATGGTTGCTGGATATTCTCATAATTTTCTACATTTTGTTCTGCAGCCCATTGTTTTGATGGTCGTCCTGAATCTTTAGCATAACATGTATTCTCAGAGGCAAGTGGCAATGCACTTTGATTATACCACTGCTCATATCCACTTTGAGATACACTATCCATTGTTTTTGTATTTGTTGCTTGATATGGCAATGGTATTTCTTGAGCCACTGTAATGTTATTATCATTGGAATGAATGCTGTCTATACCAGCTGCAGTATAATCTGCAGGCAAGACAGGAATATTTTCAGGAACTGAATTATTTTGTGTCTTGTTAATGTTAAAGCTGGAGGCTGATTCTTGAGCCCAGCCATCACCTGAGTTAGTTTGATGTGCTTCTGTAGGCTCTGTCTGATTATCCAAAGATTTATTAATTTTGGGACCCAAACTCATTTGTTCCACCTTTGCAGGTAAATCTTCAAGCAATTCCTTCCTTCCCCATTCAGTTGAGTCATTTCTTGTTAAATTAAAGTCATTGTTATCTTGAAGTGGGACATTATCAAAGCTTGAATGCATGGAGGTACTTTCTGGTGGAGTAGGCACATGATAGGGTTCAGATAATTGTGTCTTCACTTCTGCTGACTTTGGAGGTGGAGGTACATCCTTTGGTGGTACAGAAGTTGGAGGGAATGAGGCTATAGATTTTTTCCGTTCATCACGATCAACAATGGAATCAGTTGCAGAAGGTGTACTTGACATAGAATAATGGGATGGTGGTCGATTTTGTGGACATTCATCTGGAGCTGTACTTGATATAGAGAAATGAGCTTGTGATTGATTCTGTGGAGATTCATCCATAGTTGTATTATTGTTTCCCTGCTCCATATTTTCTGTTTGGGCATTTGTTTCTTCTTTTTGTGGCCACCACTGAGAACCTTGCCACTCATTTGATTGTCTCCACTGTGAAATATCAGTATGCCCTTGCTGTAGCCATGAATTTACTTCATTATCTGTCTCATAAGACTGGACTGGCTGTTGTTGCATTTGGTTGGGCACTGCAGAATCACGCTTTTGATTTCGCCACTGAGAGCCAGGATGGCTCTGATTTGGCCAATTATTTAAATCACTACTACCCTGTTTAGTATTTGACCAATTCATGGAATGTTCCTTGTTTCCACCTTCACTGGTTGGTGGTGGCATTGGAAACAATGCACTCTGCCTTTGTGGCAATGGTGCACATTCATTTCCTAAATCATCTAAGTGTGGCATTTTATTATCTAGATTTGACTCCTGCCAATGGGGTAAATTAGAATAATTCTGCCAAGTATGGGGAGGCACAGCATTTGCCTGGGTAGGCTTGCTCCAATTATATTGGCTAGCTAAAGGTGGTGGGGGTGTCTGTTCCTTTTGATTCTGAGGAATTGTTCTTTGCACTTGAGACATGTTCTGTAACTGTTGTTCGTTTCCCCATTGAGAATGTTCAGTGGTTGCCAAATTAGTTTTCATAGTGTTAGTTCTTGGCAGTGATGGATATTGTTGATTTTGGGTGTAATTGGTATAGGGTACAAAAGAATCATTGTGATTAGATGACAGCTGTCTGCCAGGCACCATTCCAGGAGTGCTTCTGTCTGGTACTGTATTCTGATTGATCAGATTAGACTTATTCCCATTAGCATTCTGGTAGTAGTCATCCTGAATGGAATTTTGTATCAGCTGTCCTTGATTGGTGAAAGTAGGCACATAATGTTGCTGTTGCTGCTGCTGCTGCTGTTGTTGTTGTTGTTGCTGCTGTTGCTGCTGCTGCTGTGGTTTCTGCTGTTGCTGTGTCTCTGTCTGTTTATCAAAGTCCCAATTCCAAGAACTATTCCAAGGATCACTAGGTTGATTAGGTTGATTGACAACAGGGGACTGATGCTGGACAGAATCATTTGCCCCCATGTCTTGCTGAACCCTTGGCACAGGTTTCCACATATTTTGATTTTGTATTCCATATCCTGCGGTGTGATCGACTCTAGGCCTAGTTGGTCTAGCGCGATACGGATTCTAAAAATATATTAACTATTGTTTACACCCTCGAAAGTTGGTGAAAGTTCGATTTGCAATATGTTGCAATGCTAATTATTCCACTTACATTCATAGTGTCGTTCGGAGAGAGTTGTTCACGTATTACTTATCGGAAACCTAGGGATGAAAGCCGTATTTATCCCTTCAACATTTACGAGCGGGTGGCGTAATGTATTGAATCGTCAACTACACTTGTTCTCATATATGAGCGGGGAGAATATATGGGTCACTTTCAACGAATTCCGTATTTCCCGATCAGGCTACATAGCCGAACTAATCAAATTCTCATTGTATGCTTTTCTCAATGTGAAATAAACGGTGCACCATGTAGACGTCTAAATAGGTATGATGCGCGATCGAGTCAAAACAGAGTCCGTCCAATCTGGCAGGAATACTGTTCAGTAATGAAAGTCACTCTTGCGATGGATCTTGGGGGAATACCAAAATTGGGATAATTATGTAACGAAGAGGGATGAAAGGATGATTTTCGGGTAGAAATAGATTGGCCTGACTTTCGAGGAGTATTTCAGGGATGAGAACCCATCGAACGCGCTGGGAAATGTCGCGGTACCAGCTGTGAAATCGGAGCGTGCGTTCAGGGACCTCTCGTACGTTCACTCACCTAGCTATCGTATCTGGCACTTCTCTCCGCACGCAAGTACAAGCATTATTTTTGTCGAGGGACTCGTTGGGAGTGTAGAGCCGTGAGATTTGCGGGCCTTCTCCACGGTCTTTTCAAGCTCTCGCGGACGACGGCCGAGGAGAGCTAGAGGAACGCGGACATTTTGCAGGAACGTCCGGGATGTGGGTTAAGCACGTCACGAACTTTTCCTCCTTGACTTTCCACGCGAGCAAATTGCTGCCGTGGTCCTTCGGACGCGCGTGGACGCGCGGCGCACACCTTTCGAATTATCTAGATACTAGCCGATTCCCAGAACAAGCAGCAGCGAACAGAGCTAAAAGACATCATCGAGTCTATATTCTAGGTTCCACCGAGCGTTCGATGATTCAGGTAAAGCAACATCGATGACCGAGCGTCGGTACGTCGACATCATCGACGATACCCATACACTAGAATCTAGTCAATGGAGAGTTCCAGGCGACTGACGTGGATGTGGCGAGTGGAGGTTTGACGAATCGGCCACATCCGCGGCCAGTGCGCGTAAATGAATCTCAGGTAGTGAGCTTTCGAACGTCGGCGAGGATTTTCCCCATTTTTCTAAGATTTTGAGCAAGAGGTTGGACCAGTTTTCGGCAAAATGGTGTTGCTGACGATGATAGCAAGGATAGCCGATGGCTTGCCGTTAGCGGCGACCATGCAAGAAGACGAGCAGGTTAGAAATCTGTTATGATGAAATGTCACTTTTTCTTTCTTTCCTCGTATTATCGAGATCAAAATGAAATCCGACCTTTTACAGTCATTCAACTGACGGCGACAAGTTTTTTCTTCTATTCTTGAGAAGATCAATATCTTACATGATCTTGATTTAATTTATCACACTGCTCACTGCAAGATTTAATTGCTTGATTGTTCTTGAATTAAATTTAATTACATTCAATGTACATATCACGATTACGTATACACTGAGTAATTCCACCAAGGATTAATTTTATACTGTTTAATCTAACACAATTCAGAGTGGAAGGAGTATATTGGAATATCAGAACCAAGCAAAGATGTTGTTCAGAAAATTGGGTCCTCAATCCCCAAGCAGGTGTACTATAGAAACAGGGCCATATTTATTTCAGTAAGTGTCAGGTGTTAGTCAGGAGTTTAATGTGTGAATATCATTTAACAGAAGATTTATTAATCTATTTGATTAATAGCTATCTCATTGAGGATGATGTGTGCTATTTAGTGTTGTGTGAGAAGAACTATAGCAAGAGAATTGCATACAGTTATTTGGAAGAGATTGCACAGGAATTTCATTCGCTATATGGCAAACGTGTTAATACTGTTACCAGGCCTTATAGTTTTATTGAATTTGGTTTGTATACAAATATATAGGACAGTGTGAGATTAGCTCTGATGGTTGTTATTTCATTACAACTTTTTCTACAGAAACTTATATACAAAAAGCCAAGAAGGTTTTCTCAGATGGAAGGTCAAGGAGAAATATGAATGCATTGAACAGTCAGTTACAAGATGTTCAAAGAATAATGGTACAGAACATTGATGATGTCTTACAGAGAGGGACAGTTCTTTCAGGTAATTCATTCTCTTATTGTATATACAAAGTTGAGTTATCCTTGAGTACATTTAATATGAAATCTTTTATTATTATAGAGTTAGACACAAAGACACAAAATCTGTCTATGTTGTCACAGAAGTACAAAAAGGATGCAGCACATTTGAACAGCAAATCAATGTATGTCAAGGCTGTTGCAGGCCTTGTGGCTGTTTTGGTCTTCCTCCTGTATTTCTTTGTTCTTTAGTCAAGAAAGTAAAGGCAGATCATAGCTTAAGAACAATGTTTTTATTTTTAAAAGGATGGGGTTCTATTATATTTTCGTGAGATCTTTAAATTATTCCGATTTTCAATGTTCTCATGATCAAGCACACATTATTGTACATAAGTCATGTTCCAATGCAGAGCAATAGTTGCAATGAATACCCTTGCATTCATACAACATACATAGATGCATGATCCTAAGTGTAATTCTATGGAATAAAATTAATACATACACAAAAGAGACAGGTCTGCTAATTAAAAAGAATCCTCGCGATATGAGGCATGAAAGGACTGTTAGAGGAACATCTTATGGGGTGATGTTAGTTGTTTTATAATGATAAAAGACAATATGTACAGGGATATTGAAGTACCAACAAAACTTCGACGAGTGTATTTCTTTCCCCCAGGTACTCCACTTTTGGTACAGGGTCTTTTAAAGAATGAAAGTAAAAGAATACAGTAACCACCAGATTCTTTAGTTTCAATGGAGGTTCTATCGTTTTATTATCGCAGTTTTGATGGGATCATATAATTTATATAAGAGCTGTACTTGATAGTGGAATTTATATTTATGTACCAATTGTGGTTTTAACGATAGTCTTGGTGCAAGAAATAAACATGCACCAAAAAGGAAGAAGTAACCAATGATATATGTATTATAGTTAGTTTTCCGCGTTATTATCAATGTTATCGCCCTTGTATGCATTTGAGTTATACCCGCCTGTTGTGGCATTGTATTTACAATAAAATATTGATTCAATGTTCTCTTTTAACTAATTGATTATAATCCGGTATGTCTAATGCTGGTGGATGGGTTTTTTGATTTTCATTCGGTTTCTCATTATCGGAATCTGAGAAATCTGAATTGAAGAAATAATTTACAGACCCATTCTTATCTTGTTTAGGTCTCTTGTTGAACTGCATTTTTCTTTGTGATGAAGCCTTTCCTCCATTTCTATTCACTTTGCTTACAAATTCTTCATCATCTGTAATTAATCAATAATATTATAAATTGAAATATAAAAACCAATTAAGTCAACCATTATTTTATACTGACCACTGTCTATAATCTCGTACATATCCAAGTGGTTCTTTAAAATCACATAGAGGGTTGGAAATTCAATTAAAACTTTATGTTCTAAATTTTCTTGCAATGTTGATGTCAAGTCCAATTCATAAAATCTAAGACACAGTAAGATATTGTGTGATTATATAAAATTGATGAGGACCTAACATAACACAATGAAATATTATTCCTTACTTGCTATTTGATTTTATTACTCTTTCAGCTTTTAAGAGCACCTTCACCCCTTGTAATCCTGCAGCTTGGTAAAATTGTAATCTTTCATTTAAAGCTAGTCTTAGATTTAACTGCTCTATATCGCTTCTATCCTCTAAAGTTCCAACAGGATCCAGAACATGTTCTAATAATGTTCCCAGTCTTATACTCTCAAGAGCCCTGTAGTATAAAGTTCAGTTCTATATAAAATTTACCATTCAACAGTAATTATCATGGCATATAATTCACTATACCTTTCAGTCACATATTTGGTGCACTCAGCTTGTGGAAAAATCCATTCAACCCTCCAGAATAATTCATTAGTTTTCCAGTTTAAGAATGTTGTATTCTCTTTATGCCTACTAAAATTCTGTGGCATAAATTGTAAGTTTATATTTCTTCTGAATGTGGCTGCCTTGAGCTTGTGCAAGTGCTGTAATAAAATGGAATGTATTCATAAACTTTTCCTGTTGCATTGAGCAGTGTCATATAAAGTACATATTTTTTTATAAACTTACCATAGGTAGTACTGCTTGCCGCGTACATTTTTTAAACGGATTTCTTTTCATTTGATCTACTGATCTACCGACTTCTTCCAATAATCTATAATCTGTAATCGAATAGTTCGAATTATTGTTTGATTTTTTATAATATTAAAAAAGGAATTGACGAAACTGTACCGCTTAATACATCTAAATCAGTAAATGACTTTAACGGTTTATATTTTGTTTTGTCGCGAATTCCATCACATTCGAGCTCCTTTTTGTGAATGTTTACACATGTCAGGCTGCATGTTCTAACCTCGCACTTGGGGCACGTGTACTTGGCTTTACTTGAGTCACACACTTCGCAATCTGGAATTCTGTAATGCAGATTTTTTTTTAGAACTTTCCTACGAGACTTTATATACACGTTCAAGAACTGTCAATTCGTGTAACAATTACAGCAAACCTACTTCTTGGTGGCACTTGCCGACGTGCACTCGTCATGACTATCCATCTCCCTTCCACACGTACTTTTTCCTTCGACTATATTCGATTCCTCAATATCCTACGTAAGAGTATTTCGTGGTCTAAACAAGATTTATGAATCAGGGATTTTGTATTTGTCTTAATTTTATTAAGTTTATATACATATCGATACATGTCGAATCTTAATGGAATAATTTAGCCATATAATATACAGTTACATCAGAATACAGAAAGTTTCGCTTTATTCTTCCTCTGGTTCTGTTCGGCCGCGATGTTCTTCTCCGATACCCTTAGTCCGACGAGTTCCTTTTGCTTCTCGTTATACTGCATTACGATATTGTTATAATGTACGCTACCCTTCATATGCCTACCTAAAGATTCCTTCAATTTCGACGATTCTTTCTCTAGCCTCGTTATATTTTCACCTATTTGTAAACTAGCTACATTTAAGTTTCTGTTGGTTTCCGTCTTCAAATTGCTCTTACTCTTCGAGCCGCTTGCATGTGCGTCGCATTTGGCTGTAATGAAATCTCGCAACATTAGCAATTGATATGGATGGAGTTTGAGCCTCGCGATTAAAAGAAAATGGCTCACGTCTATCTCCCAATGTTGCATTTATGAAATTAAATACATTTTTCTTCTCCTTCTCTTTCTCCCTTTGGTATTGCCGCTCTCGTTGTTGCTCGAGTGCATGTTGCTTTTTACGCATTCTGCGTTCAACAGAAAAAAGATTCTTATCTCCACACGCATTCTCACGTAACTGCATGCAGTGATCTGGGAAAATAAATATATTGTTAAGACTTCCATGAAGAAAGGGAAGATTTATACATTTTTTGGATAATATTCTACCTAAAGATTTGCCAGCAGGTAACACAGTTGCTTCCACAGGTTCTACTCTTCCATCAGCTCTTTTTCCAAGCCCAGTACCAACAACATATCCCATTTGGGCCATTAACTTACTACCTATACCACGGGTATGTTTCTCCCAATGCCCAAGGGGTGCATTATTATCCAATGTTAATAAAGATTTTTGGATAGCTTCGTCTACCGAATATTCCTGTAAGTCACTATCTTCATCACTGTCATCTGATGTATCTGATAGTTCCAAGTCAGCATCATCTATGAAACAAATCAGATTGCATAATAATGCTGCACAATCCTACATTTAATACACCTAATAGGACTTCACTGACCCAATGGCAGAAGGTCTTGCAAGCCTACTTCAGTGATATTACCACTTGCTTCAAATTTTACTCTATAATCATCCTCCTCTTTATCTGGAATCTTGAGTACAACACTCCGATGCCATAGTTTATTTTTCTGTTTTGCTAATACCCTACTGCCCATTTTGATACTCCCAAAATCGGGTTCTCTGCAAATAAGCAATGACAATGCTATAAAAATTCTTTCACAATTACACAGACCTTAAAGCAATTGATTACCTATATTCCTGTAGATTAGAAAAAGGCACTAATTCACCATGCGAAAAGTTGCATTCGTCGTCGGAAAATTTGCATTTACCATCAAGATAATATGGGCAGGGGAGCATTTCCTTGTGTGTTGGATTTAAGAAAAGAACTCTCACCTAGATGACCAATAATTATCAAGTATTACACACATGTATTCCAAGAGATTTGGTATTGGAAATCATTGAACAATGTACCTTTATATCATGCATATTTTGAATTTCTACATCAGAAGATCGATAGACAGAGCACACCATAGCATTATGGTAACCAGTACCACCCCAACTGCTCCCATGAGGAGCTTTACATTTCATACCCTCAAGCTGCCTCAATTCCTCCTACAAGATTAACTTGCACCGTATAATTGTGTCATTTCTAGTCCCTACAGAATACTTGCATACTGACTTCTATGTCTCCCGAAGCTCCATCAGCTTTATTATCCTGCTCAGTACTCTTAGAGTTATCTGAGACTTCTCCCAGTTCAGCCTATAAATGGTAGAAAATAAAGTAACACCATAATACTCAAACCTCCTAAATGCACTCGATGCTGTACCTTGAATAAGGCATATTCCTTTTGTAATGGATCATCAATATCACTGTCATCACTGTCGCTGTGCGATCCGTTTACACCTTCGAGACTATGCAAGCTTTCTTTCGTCAAAGTAATAAGTTCTTCGATGTCAGACTTTAAGCTCAATAAATTGTCTCTGTCGGGTCCAGGCGGAGTCACTGACAAAGTGGTTTCCACTTGAGCCAACTGCAACAATTCCTTTCTAACATTTCCGTACACAATTCTTGGATAAACAATGCGTCAAGAAGTGTCAACGAATTCACGAAACATCGACGCATAGTCACAATGTTGCGAACCTGATCCTTGTACTGGGAGATGGATTCCCTCAAGCTTTGAGCGTCTGTCATTTCGTCCTGTTGTTAACGGACGGTCACGATCGAACTGGGAACTTTCTCACATTACAAGAACGAGCGAGATTTCTGACAGTTCACCCCTGCACCAACTGCAACTTTATAAAACAGTACTGCGGCATCACATTCCGCTGAATTGACGATGGCCAGCCCGTCGCAGCGTGTTAGTCGATTTCCGGTGGTAAATGATGGTAGAGTCAGCCGGATAGTTACAGCGTCTGTAACTTGGCGCCCTCTGACACTCACTTTTAATACGAACCATAAATTGTCTGACTGATCCATAAGAATAATCTTTATCATCCTAAATTCGAAAGCAGTAATCTTTTTATTACTATCTTCATCGAATTTGATTAATATTATTTAACATTATTACTTTATATATTATTTCATAATGGCGTTCTTATAGTACCAATGAAATCGTTGCCCTTGTGCCTCGGTAGCGCAGAAGGCAGCGCGTAAGTCTCATAATCTTAAGGTCGTGAGTTCGATCCTCACCCGGGGCATTTATTTTTCTCCGCGTCGACAAAATCAATTAAAAATATATTACAATCAACTACCTATTTTTTTCCACTTTTTTCCAATCAATATTCCACGATTCCCAAACTTAGGAAGTCATGAACATCCATTTAAAGTTTTAGAGAGTAGAATTAAAAGGAATCAGAGTTGCTCCTTTTCGAATTAGAATAATAATACGACTGTCAGATTAGCTGGGAGTGCCAGCAGATTGGATATCGAAAAGAGAGCGTGGCTGGAAAACAGCCGGGATGGATAACAAGAGTGCGCGTAGGGTGGCTGGCAGAAAGGGAGTAAGAGACAATTATGCAAATGCGTGGCTCGCCAGAGGGGTGTTGCCAGTTTCTTGGGATTGAAATGTCGAAGTTAAAACGAGTTCTGAATTGTTCGCTGCCCTTTAGCGATAGGACAATTTGCAAGCAAACAGGCCATTAAGCCACAACAACACAGTAGTTCTACTTTCTGTTGTGTGGATAGGTGTTGCGACCCTTCCATTTCTCGGAATCTCGACTGCCAAAAGTGGCGCTGCGACCCCATAATATTTAACGAGCTCGTCCCTGTCAAATTAGCGAGGAGCAACTACAATTAACACAATAATTCCCTCGCTAACAAAAGCCTCTCTTCAAGAATGACTTCACACGCATCATAATATTATCGGTCCTTGAGGAGTTGTTATTGAAGTTGTGCGGTTGGCCGAGAGGAAAGACAGAAGCGAAGGAAATAGAGGCGTGCGTCGCGCACTTGCCGGTTGGTGAAAGCCGAGCGGAGAAGCAGAAGTGGTGGAAATCCGCATCGCATCGCATCGCATCATATCAGCGCTGGATTTCCCGGGCTCCGGCAATGCATCTGTTAGGTATAAATGCGGGAGAGGAGACGCGCGGCCCGGTTTGCAGGTGCACGCTCGTTGCAAGCGCGGTTGATTCCGCGTTGATTCAGGCTGTATTCAGTGCATCGAGCCCCGGCGAATGAAAAGGCGTTCCGCTTTCTGAATATATTCCAATTAAAAAGTCGGAGCTTCGTTACACTCGGCCCTGCCCCGCGTGCACCCTCTGCCCTGCAGCGGCGTGCACACCCTGCGCGCTCCCTCTCTCTTTCTCCCTCTCTCTCCGCACCCTCACCGATTTCGCCCTCTCCAACCCTCTCCGCCCTCCTCCTCACTCCTCCTCACTCCTCCTCTCCCACCTTTTCCATCTTCAGAGCGGCCTCCGCCGTTCAGCAGCCTTCCATCTTTCTCTTCTCTTTCGCCGCAACCCCTTTTACTTCTGGCTTTTGCCTTCCGCGAACGGCGCGGCGCCCGCGCTACCATATACATGTATAGATCTCTTTTGCCAACGGGAAGCAGCCACCCTAGCGCAGAGCAGTACACCACAGCACACCACAGCACACCAGGTTCCTTTCTTCAGCCGGCGCTCTCGTTTCTCCAGCAATTACTCCGCCGCTTTTTTCCTCCCACCGAGGAATTAGAAACCCGGCGCGCCGCGCCGCCTCTGCCCGCTTCCTTTCTTCTACGAGACATCGCTGATGGACGCTTTCTAAGGGATGTTTTGAAGTCCTGTTAAAACTGGATCTGGTCAGAGCGGATGGAGTTAAGGGTTGCCGAGGAATTCCCCGGCTGTTTTTTGGGGATGATGGGGGTCGTTGAAGTATTTAACGATGGCCATTGGTTGCGGCGGGGATGGGGCGGAAAGGGGAAGAAGAGGTGCGAGGATTACATATATGGAGATATTTGTAGTAGGTTGTACGTGGATGGTAAAGGCACGAGGGTTAAGAAGGCGCGTGCCCAAGTGCCAACACGACTTACGCACGTATGCACACGCCTCTACGGCTATTCGCTCCGGGACAATGCGCACGTGGCCAGGCACACGCGACACGCCACTTGTCTACCAAGAGAGCACCTCCTCCCTTTCGATCCCCTTCCATTATTCCTCCCTTTCTCTCCTTTTCTATCCTCGACTTTCCCTTCTTCTTCCCGGCGAGAATACGTCGAGTCCTCCACCCTCTTTCTCGAAGCGATTGTCCCGGAAACATTGATAAGTCATCGAGCGATCCTTCGGCCGGAATTGGCAAAGGAGCCGAGCTGTAATAGCAGGATCGGCATCCCAGTTGTTTGAGCCATTTGGCAGAGTTCGAGTATCGAGTGAAACATTAACGATCCTTCAAACTTCCAACCGCTCGAACTCTCCGGCTGTAAATGATGGCAAGATCCATCCATCCCTCGGTATCCCAGCGGCCGGCTATCGGCCGAACAATGGGATGAGGCACAAAATTAGAGAGTAAGTGGAACACAACGCGGCGCCGAGAGCCCAGTCTTTCTTGGATCCGTGCTTTATCGTTGAATAATATACGATTCATTATGGAGACGTAATTATGCGTGAGAGCCTCTTCTTCGTTCCTCCTCTTGCGTATCTAGCCGAGAACTGAAAGGAGATAAAGCCCGAGAGAGCACTCTCTCACCAAGAAGCGTTCCTTTACTCGCGTGACTTCACGCTCGCCGACGGAGATCCATTTTTCTTCTTCAAGTATATTGCACCGACCGAGCACGAAGAGTATGGAAAAAGATGTGGAAGAGTGTTGAATAGAAATGGGGAGTTGTACTGGTTTATTTGCTGCCGTGGAAGGCCCGAGAGATGTCGAATAGGAATGAAGATGTCATCCTGATATTTCCGTAGATCATCGTTCCCATAGAATGTGGAAGCTTAACCCTTGATTTGAAATCCGCTTGATTTGTCGCAAGTCATACATAACTCTCGCTGGTAGACCCTCGAGGTTCTTCTCCTCGAAGCTTTATGGCGCATCCTTCATCGTCTCGAGAATCCAACAGCCATGGATTCTCCAACTGTTCCACCCCTTTCTGGGCTTGGATCCATTTCAGCGGGGGCGAGCACTAATTAAGGTGGCACAGGGAGCTTAATTCCCAACTGGATTTAAGGTGGCACGCCTTCTCATGACTGTCCAACGATAAAGAATCAGTTGGTTCGTTGATCGAGGCAGTCTCGCCGTTCTCGATCCGTCGGATTAAATCATAATGGAGGTTTCATTAAGGGCGGCATTGTCGGCCAAGAGATAATCGGTACTCGACGGTACTAGATTGGTTAGCAGACTCGAAGGAATGCCAGCCAGGCATTTATAGGAATTTGTCGGTAGGCTTTTTCGAAATCGACGGCCGCCCTCTCATTCGCCATTCAATGTTAATATCGGCGCCTTGAGGCGCGCCTGATACAATGGCTCGAGTTTCTCGATCGAGCTTCTCCTTCACGCTTTTCCTCTCGAATTCCTGCCGCTTATTAACGGACCAGTCAGTGCAAGGAAATCGTTAGTTAACGACGTCGTTATCCGCGATCCACATCCGACGTAATAGTCTAATCATCCGTGTAAAGAGATTCATCCCTATCATTCTGCCGCCCCTTCACCCGCCCTTTCCCTTTCCCTTTCCCTCTCTTTCCCTCTTCCTCACTCTCCTTCCAATTAGAGCTTTTCGCCGATCAGATTTCCTTCTGGAGAAAATCGCACGACAATCACACGTGCCAGGTGAGAGCGAGAAAGAGACAATGTAGGCGATGTGTGTTCGTTTTCCGGATATTCTTCATCTACCGTTGTCGATTCCGTTCAATTAATCCCTTGCCACAGAGCCAACTCCTGCCACGAGTGCCGCCGGCACACTCGACTTGTATCGGTTTCAACCAATTACTTCCTGCCTCGCGCACACACACGCGCGCCCACATTGTATATCTATTCTTCTCTGTTCTGATGTTTTGCTCTGGGCCACGTGCCTATTGTCACATGCGAATTAGCCTCTTTATCGAGAACTCGTTACTCGCTCTTCCCATTGCAGGGCGTTCGATTGAAAAATCAAATGAATTCTGGACTGCTTGACCGTTCCCACTCGAATCTAGCGTTGCAACCAACGAACCCCTTTCGCGTGACCGCCTCTCTTCAATCCCACTGAGCGAAACCTGATCTTTCTCATGAAAGTACAATGCGAAGACTCTTCAAGGCGAGTATTGTGCTATCCTGATTTTATTTGCCCACGGGAAACTCGGTGGAAAGTGTGGAAAGAAGGGAGGAGTGAAATTCAGCTTGGTTTCGTTTCGATAATAATTTATTTATCTACAATAATTCTGGCTCCAAGAAAAATGGATGACTAGCTGGAGGAGGTCAATTATCGGCGGTGTGAGTGTCTGTGTTTGTGTGGGTGGGTGTGTGTGTTGGGGGGAGAGAGAGAGAGAGAGCATGTGAACTAAATCGCTAAATGAAAGTCGGCCAGTGGCACGGAAAATACCTGCGCGCACTCCTGGACAGAGTGCGCAATTGCAATGTTAATAATGATGGGCACTCTTCGAATAATTCTCACTCTGCTCCCAATCCCTTCGTTATTACAGTCGTCTAAGACGCTAGTTGCCAGCTACAAACTGATCTCGCTACGAACTTTTCACTAGAAACTCGGCTTTTCCTTTACTTATCTTCGCCGCGAAGTCGCACTATAACGATTTGCCGAAGTAACGCGTTTAATTACTTAATATCTCACAACTGTGAAAGAGACAAAAATTGCTCGAGGCTTAAAAGCGCACAGCCTCGACGAACTTAACATTTACGACAAGAATTCGCTGGGAACTAAAATAGCGAAAATAGGAATGATGCCTGCCGTCGGGCAATCCCTTTGGCAGCAACACATGATATCCTGACTTTCGATCACTTTCGACAAGCTACATCGACTACCACTACCGACCAACTCGCATAATTACATATGTACACTGTCCCGCATGCAAGAGAAAACATGAGAAACAATTGAGATTGACTTGGGAAACTGCGCTTGATATCGCTTACAGTTAACGCACTGAGAACTCGCGCGATACACCATTGATATCCTGGCATCGTTTTCCTACTTTCTTGCGTGTCAACATTGATATTTTATCACTGAATCATTTCTGTGGGAACACAAGCAGTCTTCGAGGGATCGAGCGTAAGAATGGCTAACTCACAATACGGCGAATCCGGCGTTTAGGAGGAAGATAGTTCTTCTGATCTTTGGCAACGTTCTTCGGGATTCCTCGGAGACCGGATATGCTGCTCACTGGAAAGCATCATGGGCTGGCGGAGGAAGACAGCCGCATTCTTCCGGATAGAGATGCTCGTGGTATCCCGGAGATGATGCTGCGGGTTAGAGCGGACAGCCATGAACGTAGGTGACATTCCGGAATAAGGCTGCTGCCGTGGAAAGGAAAGCTGCCGTCGATGCTGTCGAAGGTGTCGGTGGCGGTGGCGGTGGCGGAGGATGGCTCGTCGTTTGCGATTGAGTACTGTAAGGCGGACAATAGGCATCTATGCTCCCAGGATGCAAACCAACTCCTCGGACAAGCAATTCCTTCTCCACCGTCGCTTGATGTCGTAATTGCTCCAAGCGTAATTGATTCTGCCGCTTCCACTTGGTCCTGCAAACAAAATTTCCATCGTCCAATGTAGCCAATAACATTAATTTTAACATTTTCAATGCCATTCACAAATATTTATTTTCGAAAAATAAAGAGTTACAAATTTACAACTTAGACACTCAAAACATTCAATACATAATATTAATAATTTTTTATCGAATGAAAATAATATGTAAAAGAGAATGGGAACTACCTTCTATTTTGGTACCAGGTTTTAACTTGGGTTTCCGATAGTGAGAGTGCATCTGCAACATCACTGCGATCCGCGACACTGAGGTACTTTTGGCAGCGAAATTTCCTCTCGAGGTATGCGAGCTGAGCATGGGTGAATGCCGTTCGTCTTCTTCTCGGCTTCCTGCCACTTGGTGGACCGCTGGTTGTGCCACAGGATTTCCCAGACGTTGCTGGACCAGGTGAGGGCGAGAGTGCTGGTGGAGGACTGCCTAACCGAGTGCAAGGGCTGCTTCCAGGATCAATGGTGTCCTCGGAGTCCGAATGCAGGGCAGAATCATCCTCTGAATCTTCTGCAAACATATATAAAAATTCCCTTACATTATTCCTGAAATCTGTTATTTTTATATAATTTTTTATTGAATGTCAAAAGGTTCTTGTATTATTTTTAAAATATTTTATTCTTCAATAAATATTGAAAGGCTATAAATTTCTGTATTGTTTATTTGAAAGGTTTTATTTATTTGTAGTTGTCTTTGAAAAATAGGAGACATGCAGGAATTATCCTGAGTGGAAGGATCTCGTGAGTCAGCAGTTGGTCCAATGAGGACTGGAGAATAGTGTAAGGATCGACGGCCGATCGGCGGTAATCCAATTGGGAGGCTATTGTATCGGGAAGCGGCGTGGCCAGCCGATAAACCTTATCCCAGGAGGAAAGTCTATTAAGGGAGAGTAGGCGAGTGGCTCGGGAGCGATCGTGATCGACTCTAGTTTGGGATAAACGATGACAATTAGGAGGCGCGCACGCTGCGCCCGGCTTTATTGGCCAATAGAGCGCCGACGGCTCAGCGGGGCTCGATAATCGCAAGCGTCAAATTCGTCCTAACGAGGACTAACGAATCCTTCCGCAGCTCGGACCATCTGTAGGATCTCGGCTGTTAATAGGGCGCTGGCCGGACCACCTCCTGCGCTGAAATGTCGAATCTCCGATAGAAATAATAGAAACAGCCTGCGGGGCGCACCGTAACGAGGATATCCTGGCGACAGGACACGCGACTCCTTGCCGCACCCGATTCTCCCTTGAATTCTTTACTCCGCGCCGCTTATTCTCTCCTTCGACTTGTTTATTCATGTGCACTTGAACGGCTCTCGCGAGCCCCTTGTCGCCCCGTGCGTGCGCCACTGCGATTCACTAATTCGTTAATGGAAGTCATGTGCACGCACGGCAAACAACGCCGAGTCAGTGAGTCCGTATTCATTTGCAAACTAATTTCGACAAGCCAATTATTAGCACGATTTCGGTACATAAATTATATTTCCACAAGATTAACAGACCAAGAAACAACTTCGATTTAGTACAATTAAAAAATCAAAGTCAATCATTTAAATAACAAACTTTTCACATGCTGATTAAACTCACCCTGAACGCGTTCGGTAAGAACATCCCCGAGGAGGTCCCGAATGAGGAAGGACTTGTGCTCCTGCATGCCGTTGTCCTGGTGAATACGAGGAATATATCCTTGCGAACTTGAAATCCTTCTTCTCTAAACTGTTCGACGCGCACTTTCGACAAGAGGAGCCGCGACGGCTCTCGGCGATGAGAAGATCACTATGCTCGCAGTGTCGGCGAGTATCATGCTAGCGTGGAGACGCGCGGCGTCGTTCTGCGCGATTGCTAGGGGTCGTCGGGACGTGCAACCCCCGACGATATCAGGAACGTGCTCTCTCAGACGGGCACACGTTGTGCTCGGCGGTGAGGGGTACGCGAGAACAAGACGAAGGAAGGTGTGCGCGATACAAACACGTCGACACACTGTGTGCGTGCGTGGGTGCGTGTGTGTTAGTGGGGGTAGTTTTGCGGGGGGGGTGCAAGTCGGCCCCGTTAACCCCGCGGTACCCTGCTCGAATTAATCCGCCCGTTTATTTTGAACGGGCTGGCTAATGCCCGCGCGATTTCGCAGCCATTTTGGGGGTGGAGGCGCGCCATCCACCCCCGACTCGTCCTCGCCCCACCAGGCTGAATTTCTCCGCCGGCATTGGTCGCCGGATGATGCTAGCAGGGGTTCGAACGCGGAGGGATTCGCCGGCGGAGAGCGACCCTGCGCGAAAGGGGCTTGGTTCCTGGCGCGTCTTACGTAGCGGTCGCAGCGGCGCTCTCGAGCGCACCCGCACAAGTGGACCAGGCCAACGGGGGTTGCGCGTCGCACCCTCGAGGGCCGCATCATCATCCACCGCGAGAGCAACGCGGCCAACCATCCCCTCCACTCCTCCACTCCTCAGCCTCAGCCTCCTCTTTCTCCTCTGCTCTCGGGAAAGAGAAGCCAGGAATGGAGACCGAGCGAGGAACGAAGAGAGCGAGAGTCATTGGCGAGCGATTACCGCGAAACGAGAGGAACAAATTGGATGTGAAACGTTTCGCCGGGGAATATAATATCACCAAGCCCCCGATATCGGCATTGTTTTCAGCCTCGCGTGACTTAAAGCCTGCACTTACTCACCGCCGCTTTTCTACTGCGGTTTTAATGGAAGCTTCTTTCACTCCTCGAGATCAGTTTTTTTATAGTTCCATTTCTCGCGATGATGATTCTTTTATCCGCTTTCATTTTTAACGCGATGAAAGTCAGTGGAATGGCAGAGCAGGATTAATCCAAGGCGGGAGAGTCCTCCCTTGGATAAGGGATGAAGGAAGCCAGCCAGCGGTGAAGGAGGCAGGAGGCTGCGCGCATATCTCAGGGGTGGCTGGAATGGAGGCGTCGTTCTGGCATCGCAAAAATCCAGACTAGATTCTAACGAAGTCAATTTATTTCGGCGAACATTGCGCACACACGTGTGTGGTGGTGGTGGTTGTTGGTGTGCAAGGTGGGACATGAATGCGCGCCAGGTATTTGCATAAATACGCGCCCGCCCTCGTCTCGCAGTTGGCGGGCCTCGTCATCGGGGGTAGTTTGTGAGCGTAAATATGCATGATGCATGAAACCACCAATCCCCGCCGGCAGAGAGCGCATCCCACCCACCCAACCCCCTCGTTTCCCCAGCGACGGCCTTTCGTCCGTTAGTTTATTCACTGCGCCACTACTTATCCTTTCTCGGTGGATATCCGCGCGACTCTCCACGGCCCATAGAATCCGCCTTAATATTCGAGCTTCCGCAAAATCGGCCGGCCGGCTGTCGATTCAAGCGACGAGTAGGATGAGGCAAAATAAGAAGGCCGTATCACCGAGCGAATTCCACTCTCTCTGTGTATGTGTGTCTATAGTAGAAGTATATGTATAGAGGCCTCTTAAATTGCAAGCGGATCGAGTGGTCCAGCAGCGAGGCTCCGCACGGCACTCGGGACCGCCAATTAATTAATAAAAACTCCCGCCAGCTTGAACCGGGACTCCCGCTCTCTTCGACAACTTTGCCATCATCTCCTACTCCTACTCCTGCTCCTCCGCCATCGAAAGCTCTTCCGCATTTTCGACCAGCGATATACTTCTATCTTGGCTAGCGAGCTACGACTTCCTTCCAAGTATTATTCGAGGGCCACTTTGCTCGCTCCATTAATTCGCCTGGTTTTGTAAGTCCGGCCTCTTTCTCTCTTTTTCTTGGGCGGAGGGAAGTCTGTGTTGAGAATGGAAGGAAGAGTGGAAGGAAGTGTGGGTGTGCTCTTAAGAATTTTTTGGGCAGGACGGGAGATCGCGTGGCAGCGCATAAAGAGCGAGGTGACACGATGACAACGGCGATGAGGGGCTCGCCTTTGCTTTTAATGGGCCGACGTGCCGCCGGCTCGAGTTTGCATCTCCCGGCACCTGCTACCATCCTATAACAGAGAGGGAGAGGAGCCGCGAGTGCTGGTATTCCTGGGCGGGCAACGACGGTGCGCGTTTCTGAATTCATTGGGATTAACGTATGCAGGGTATTAATTCAAGGGGCAGCAAAGCGGCCAGGCGACGTGGCCGCTGAAAAAGGGCTGCGCCGCGCCGCGCCGCTCTACCATCCACCTTTTCTTACTGGTTGCCGTCGACTTGGTCGTCGGGAACTGCGCAAACAGTGGAATAAATGCATGCATAGCAGACGAGCTAAATCGAGGATCGTCGAGCCGCGAAAACAAAGGCTCGCTCTCTCTTACTGGCTGGTTAATAATCGCTCGGGAGCAGAACCCACCCACCCTCCTCACTCCTCCCACCGAGCGATGAGCCTCTCGCCCGCTTCATGAATAACCCAGCCGGCGTGTCATTTTCCCTCGGAACAAGCTGCATTGCCTCCTGTAAATGCGAGTTCACGTTATCCTCGTTGAATGCCGCCGAGTGAGATTTTTCTCTCGCATGTCCCATCCATCCTTCTCTCATCACTCGCGCTTTTTTTTACCCCTCTCTCTTCTCCCATTGCCAACTCTTCACTCGATAGATATAAGTATATGTGTGGGTGAGTGGGTGTGTGTGTGGTTGTGAAGGTGCGTTGCGATGTATAAATCGAGGGAAGTTTCGTTGATAGAGATCGCATCTGGCGCGATTTGGATCGGGCATCCGAATTAATGGAAATCAAAACGCATGTGGAGGGCTGCCGATGGAGATTGGCTGGGAATCATCGCCCCTTGTCGGTTGATTGCTATCGGTAATTTGTGATAGAACCACCCCGGAGCTCTCTTACTCCGCGTGGGATAGTCGAGCGCTACTCGGACAAATGGGATTCCGATTGGGGATGCGAAACGCCCTCTTTGTAAAAGGATGATGCCAAATTAGAGACAAATGCGCCCGATTATGCCTGATTATCACGATTCAATAAATTAGGGATTGTCGGAATAGTTTGGGCATTTTTTTTTTCATGGATGTAAAAGTGACAAAAAAATGTGGAACGCTTCACGATTTTGCGTGTCATCCTTGCGCAGGGGCCATGCTAATCTTCTCTGTATCGTTCCAATTTTAGTATATGTACTGCCGAAGCAAGTACATTTGTCGAACTTCCACTGATCGTATATATTCTACCTGGAATCGACAGGGGTGCTTTTGGGAGAATTTTGAAATCACTAAGCCCTCTATTGAATTTACCTGAAACTACCTTCGCTCCCTTAAAATTTAGCACCTTAAATGAACTTACGAAATATTGCAAGAAAATGTTAATATTTATTGGAGGTACATTAATTAAAATATTAGGATAACTTTGACTGTGGGTTTTTGCATTACTTTTGTACATCATGAATAAATGGATATAAAGATGGCAAAAAAATGTGGAACGCTTCACGATTTTGCGTGTCATCCTTGCGCAGGGGCCATGCTAATCTTCTCTGTATCGTTCCAATTTTAGTATATGTACTGCCGAAGCAAGTACATCTGCACATCTCCTTCCAACAATATATATACTTCCTACACCCTTTTCGGGTACTTGCGAGAAAGAAATAATCGTTCCAGACTAATTCGCCATCTACCAGCGGGCGAGTGAACTAAACCCTCTCACACAAATCCCTCGGCATACATGTGCTTTTCCCAGTAATTGGACTATCTCGAGTATCAAATGAGATTGCGATTGTTAGGCGGAGAAAACAATTCCCGGGAACTAAGTAACTATTAGAACGCGGCCGAACGAAAGGGTGGCGGCTCGCTTGAATCGAAGAAAGAGAGAGGAGAGAGAGAGAGAGAGGGAGAGAGAGAGTGCGGGGGTTCGCTTTCATTGGACTGGAGGACTTATTCATCGGGTTCTCGCGTTTCCTGGCAGTGTCGCCGATGGAGAAGTCGAAGCGTGAATCGAGCCGGATCGATCTTGGAATCGGTGCAGGGCGGTCGATCGTCGCGTGACGAATTGGTAAACACGGATAAAAGACAGGGCGAAGAGGTATCTCACGGTGGAGCGATTTAGAACACTGCTGATACACTCGAGGATCAAAAACTCCCTCTCTCTCTCTCTTTCTCTCTCTCTTTCTCACCCTCCCCTTTCTAGTCTCCTCTTTATCCCTCTGTTGGGATGCCTGGAACCCTGAAAGCTTCGGGTTCCCTCAATCGGTGGCGTTGCGCTTGGAAATCGTTAACAATCGCGGGCAAAAAGCAAAGTCCATTGAGGTGCGACCACGCGTGTGAATATAACTGTCGACTGTGAAGACTCAGCCATCGGGTAACGCAGTATAACAGCGGAAACAGCAGCGGCATCATCGTGTCCAGTGGCCGCCGCCACCACCGTCGCCAGCCGCGATTGTTAGGGCGACGAGCGAGGGAAAGTCGAGACGAGGTTGCTGCGCTCGTTTTCCTTCGAATAGGAGGTTTCGCTCGCTCGCGCCCCTCTTCTACCAAAGATCCGCTTTGTTTATCTGCTCTCTTCTACCCGCTAAGCCACCACCCCCCACCACCGTTCATGTAATTATCCGCATTGGATTCTACTCGATAAGGGATGAACTTGTCCGAGTGAAGAAATCTCGCAGAAAGGGATAGAATTACAGTTGAATTGAAGATATGATTGGGAGACTTTTCCTTGAATAAGCAGAGAGAAATAATGAGACTATAAATTCTAGTGAAGGAGACACGTCGACTATCCAAGGATGACGTGTATGAATTCCGGGGATGCGCGCAGCTTGAAAAGCATCGAAAAGTGTAGGTGAAAGGAGGCTGCAGGAGGCGTTCGCTCAGTTCATTTCTACGAGTCTGCGGATTAAACAGAGCAAAAGGGCCCGATGTGTACGCTCTCGTTTCTCGCTGAATGTGCCCGGCATTCATTTCTAGCCTCCCCTTTCGCCTCCTTCTTACCAGGCCTTTCTATACTTTGTCTTCCACTCTTTGCCCGCCAATGCGCTCAACGGTTAACAACGCTCCGGCGACAGTTTCAAGGCGGCCGCCTCCACCTCCTCCACCTCCTCCTCAACCCCTTCGTCTTCGCTGGCTTTGCATTCGGCGAGGCCGGAGAAAAATAATTACGATTCCGTCAATTTCTCCCTTAGAATCGGCCCGACTATCCAGCGCCCCGGAAAAAACCCACCGCGAACCATTTACAAGGCGCGCGAATTCCTGAATAAACCTTTGTGCCAGCTTGAGAAGGAATCGTCAGAAAGGCGAGGCAGTGTCTTTCGAAGGGAATAATAAAACTACAATAAATCAAGATAAAGATTCCGAAACTTTAAGCATTCTCACGGATCATTGGCGGTCGACGGAATTTCGTGAGGAATCAGAATGGAAGGCAGAGATGCCATTGCGGCTTCTTTCTTTTTTCCAAGAGAAAGAGAGGGAGGGAAAGGGAAAGAGGGAGAGAGAGAGAGGAGGAGACACTCTCGAAGAATGATGGCTATGGGTAAAAAGAGTGCTTGAACACGGACGTTGGTCAGGCTCCCGCGGTTCCAATTACGATTGAAAGGCGGCCCTGTTTGTTCGCCTCCTGTAACTGCGGACTCTTCAGTGCCTCGTACTACAAGGCACTCTTACCCCATGGCCACTTTCGAGTCTCGTCCTTCCGAAGAGCGTGTGTGTTTCCATGGCAAAGCAGCCGCGCTCACATGATTTCGCCAGCCGCGCCAGCCGCGCCACCACCCACCCCTCCTTCCCTTTCGTCCCACCAAAGAAAGCGTTTATTTGCTTGGTAACAAGCTCTCCCGCCTTCGATCCCATTGAATTACACTTCAATTCATGCTGACATTCCAACTTCCCATCGATCATAATTCTATTTGTTGACAGGTTGATTTTTGTCCCTAATAATTAGAGGAACTTTTGATAAGTTCTTCCACCTTGAAATCCAATTGAATTAGACTCCAATTCATGCAGATATTTGAAGCATCCATCGGTGATAATTTCAGTGCGATTTACAGATTAATTCGATGATAGTTGAACCTGTTTACAGGCTGATTCTTATCCGTAATAATGAGAGGAAGTTCTGATAGGGCGAAGTGGATGAAGCGGATAGGAAGAGGGTGGGGTCTGTGTTTTTGCGCGATTTATCGCTCCCCCGGGTATTTCGTCAAAGACACGTGAATAATGCCTCGGATATACATGAATCCCGTTGGAGAGCTAAGTGCCGCGTAATCAAGGGATGATTGCCGCCACAAAGCTGCTTGATTGGCTCGTTTATGTTACGGTAATACTCGGCGCGCCCTGTGTCACGCGATCTGCGCACCCCCCGGCTCGCGCGCTCATCACTCGCTCCTACATTTCTACGCACACACTCGCGTCCCCGCTCTAACGAGATCCCGGAATATGTCGGCTCTTCTCCCGCTTTTCTCGTTAAGGAATTAAATGATCTCCTTCGTGACAATGAGTCCGGTAAAACATTCAATGCAAAGTGCTTCTTATATTTATATTCTTATATAAAAATATTTGCCGAAAGAATTCTGATTTGCGTTGGATTAATTGTAAGTGGAATTTTAGAAATTATGGTATGTTAAATACAAAACAATTATTTGTGGAGATGATAGTGTTGGTATGTGTACCTGCATCGGCAGAGAGGGGTTCGAGGGATTTTGCAGGAGAGCCCTTTGACTCCTATGCAGTTTGTGCGAGTGGGCGCGCACAGTCAATAATGCGCAAGGGCGCACACGGTCACCGGAAGCACAGGATATCGCCCGATCGCTCGTTAATTTCACGCTCCGGGAGACAGGAAAGTAGTCGGCAGAGAGCGAGAGAGAGAGAGGGACAAGTAGGAAGCGCCTAATAGTTACTGTCTACAGGGCAGAGGTTTTGCGGGCGCAGATTCCGCCGGGGTCAAGAGTCAAGGTATTTCTCGACCGAGAAAGCCTCTCCTATATCTACGGCTAAAACACGAGAGAGAGCGGATTCCGCTCTCTGCCGGAAGTAATGGTGCGATTTAGCGCTCGCTCCCGCCGGATCCTCATTACACGAAACCGCTCCACAACCACATTATAAAATAGCACTGCTAATTAATTCATCCAAGCATAGCGCAACCCTAATTTCATCATTCTTTCGCACTCAGATTCGACTAACTTGCCAGGGAATTTCGAAGGGTGGTTTTTCCAAAAGGGAATAATACTCGAGGAGTTGGTCTTCGGGGCTTGAAATGATTTTGGTAGGATCGTCAAGACGCAGCGTCCCGACGCCGACGGGGTGGTGGGTGGTAGTAAGGGACTCGGTTGTTTACAAGCGACAGTTGATTTGACAAAGCCGCGGGTCCATTTATACGAGTGAATATTACAGGGCAAAGTCGAGGGGTGGCTTGTTATCCGCTCATTGAAGTTAACCACGGGGCTAAGTGCGCCGGGGAGTGCCGGTCGGGGCAAGGAGAAACGATGACTAAAGGTTAGGTACACACTAAGGGCGGAAACCCCCGCCCACCCTCGCCCTCTCCCTCTCCCTGCGAGAGAGAACGCGGACAAAGTTTAAAGCCACCCCCACAACATCATCCAGGTGAGCTACCAATCTATCTATTTTTACAACAATATCCCAACCACCCTTAAGTTTCATATTCTCTTCCCTTTTATACTTCCACATTTTATCTTCCATTTAACAAATATAACCAATACAGAATTATATTTATCTATTATAAACTCTCACGAAAAGTAGGAGTAAAAATTATTCAAAGCCAAATAAAAAATTCCCCACTGAATTTGCCAATATCGGCGGAGTGAATATCGATAGAAGAATTGTTGGCAATTGGCATAGAAATTGGGGAGGCATAATGAGGGTAGGGATTGGTGTGCGCGTACCTTGAAGGCAGAGGGTTGGCTCCGGGGAAATAGTAGCCGACGAGGACGAGGCGTCCTGGTGGTTCAGCGGTTAGAGAAAGAAAAGACGAGGCGGCGGACGGGCGCAGGGGATGAAACGAGCGGAGGAGGAGGCCGCCGCCGCCGCCGCCACCGCCGCACGAGGAAAGAGGAAGAGAGAGTCGAGGAGAAAGGCTACTGAGCCAATGAGAGGCCAGATCGTTGCCGAGGTAACCGCGGGGCTTTCCGACGGATTATTCGACCGAGATTGAAAAGTTAGCGCCGTGTTACATAGGCGGCCCCCTCCGCGGGGGGCGGATGCTGCACGCTCCGAGCCGAGAGGAGAGGAAAGTCAGCAGTGTGCAACCCCCCACCGTGCCCACTACCATACCAGAGCGATCTCTCCCGCCGCTGCGAGAGGGCTAACACGATGGATTAAGGCTTATTTTAACATCAACTACCGCCAACCACCCCTTTACCTATTATCACCGAATCCCGCACTAAAGCAAACTTAGAGCACCGTTCATTGAATGGGAAACCACCCCTTTGTTTCCATCATACATCACATAAATATTATTAATATTAAGTATGTTTATATGAGAAATTTTTCGTTGAAAGAATGTTGATAAATAAAGCTGTAAAAGAGGGGTGGATAAACAGTAAGTTTAAGATGGCGCGGATGGCATTAGTGGTGGGTGAGAGGTCAAGCGCGAGGACTCTCGTGAAATGTTTATTTCTGCATTGCAGTAAAGCCGGCGGCGGCCTGGCTCTGCGCTTAGCTACTCCGTGTGGCTGCTGCTGCTGCTGCGATATCCATCCACTCGGGGCTTACCTGACACGTGCATAATTAATTTCCTGCCCGAGGAGGGCGGCACTCCCACGCGCGTGTACAGATGTTCGCGTCACCGAGACGGCGTGTTATCTGTGTCAGTGAAATTAAAGTCGCACATCGGCCGCCGGATGCTGCGGCTTCGCGCAATAAATCAACGAGAGGCGGATCTGCGCTTGCTAAGAGTAATTGGTAGTAGTGATGTGTGAATGTGCGTGAGCGAGCGAGTGAAGGGAAAACAAGTTGGAAGAAGTAAGAAGAAGCGATTCTTTCGAACGGTTGGCGAGGACAGGCAGAGTGCATGAGGATAACAGAGGAGGCGCTCTTGCTCGCTCGGTGTGCTCCCGCTGAAACGAAAAAGTTGTCCGGGTAACCGACGCGGAAACGCGGGATAATGACTACTTTTTCATATTTTAATTACGCAGTAATTAATTGAAATGTTTCCCCGCTCGGGAGAGCACTCGAGCAAAATGAGACGCGAGCGCCCGCCTGGCGAACTGAGAGGTGTATACCGGAGAGAGGGAGAGAACCACCACGCCACCCGTTCATTCGCTCCTCTCCGACTTCCTCCTTTTTCCTTCTTTCCTTCCTTCCTTCCTTCCTTCCGTTCCGCCTTGCTTTTTTTTCACCGCGAGCTCTCATCCTCCGACCACTACCACATTTATTCCCTTCGCCCCCCCGGTCCACCCTCCGACAGCCGCCACCCTTTCTCGAGAAATTAGGTAGCAGTCTTTTCAGCAGAGGCCGCCTCTCCCAATGCGGATTTCCCTCTACTCTTTAAACAATTCGAGCGTATACCTAATTGTACCGCTAATGGCTTTCCCGCGGAGGTGGAACACTGGCAATGATTGGCCAGCCTTCTGATTAGTCGGTCTTGTGCGAGTAAATCGAGTAGGAACAAACGAGCCAATTTATAGGTCTGGTTTATTAGTATTAGTATTATTTGCGAGGGTTAATTCATAGATGGCGAAGGAAAGTAAATTCGAAGGTGTCTCAAAATAACAAGGTGCTCGAAAAATCGTAACGGGGGGAGTTAAAAATTCGCCCTCACGGGCTTCCTCGCTCCGAAGGTTAATTCCCCAATTACTCCGGGGGCTATTTGGCGCGAGGATGTCTCGATGCTTAGGCAGCCGAGATACACTTCGTTACTACTCGTTAGCCAACACTGTCGACTCTCATTGCGACTGCATCCTGGAGAACAATGGGCAGATGAAAGAAGTAAGATGCAAGCACAAAGAAAGCTCGGCGAAAGTGCGGACGGGTGTCAGGCGGGGCGCTTTTGTTATGGCAGTGCCTGCTTGCCTAGTACGTGCAATTGTCGTCTACTCGTGCCAACCATTGTTCCCGGTAACTCTTTCGCGGTAACGAGGAGGAACCTCAATTAGAATGGTTGGAGGACTTAAACGCCCAGAGGGTTTTAAGAGAGAAGGACGCACCAACACCGTCCTCAGGAAAATATCGTCCTCCCCCCAACCCACCCCTACCTTTCTTTCCCCTTGAACTCGAAACTTTCCAATTGTTCACAACTCCTGTATTTCCTAGGAGTATATTCTGAATTCCTTGCCACAATGGCAAGATAAATATCATTTAGAATGTTGTATTACTTACATTGGGCGGCAAATCAGGAGGGTAGAATCCTCTTAAGAAGATCATGAAAAAATGAAGTCTCAGCTGGGGCTCTGGTTTTTTCATCATTTATTCTTTGATGAATGATAACACTCTCCTTCAAATTTCAGCCCCTGAAACAGTCAAAAACACTCGAAAATGTAGAAAAAACCGTCCAAAATAGGCAGAATCCATTATTCAGGATCGGTTTTTCATGTGTTTTCGGTACAATTCCCGCACTTTGGCTACTAGTTTCATGTTTTCTATCCGTTTTGAGACACGGCCAATCGAAAAATCAAGCGTTCGTTCCGGTCCCAGAACCTTCGAAAAATCGAAAATTTTTGAAGGGGTATGCCTTAAAAAATTTGCGAAAAAATGAATTTTGAGCTAGGGCTCTGGAATTTTTTCTACTTCTTCCTCGATGTAAAAAAACACTTTCTCCCAAGTTTCAGCCCCGGGAAAGGTCGGGAAGATAAAAAAACATGGGGAAAACCGTTGAAATGAAATATTCCAGATCGGTTTTCAACGTGTTTTAGGTAGAATTCCGGCATTTCCCCCACAACATTTATGTTTTTTTTCCGTTTTGAGACATGAGGAATCGAAAAATCAAGCGTTCGTTCCGGTCCCAGAACCTTCGAAAAATCGAAAATTTTTGAAGGGGTATGCCTTAAAAAATTTGCGAAAAAATGAATTTTGAGCTAGGGCTCTGGAATTTTTTCTACTTCTTCCTCGATGTAAAAAAACACTTTCTCCCAAGTTTCAGCCCCGGGAAAGGTCGGGAAGATAAAAAAACATGGGGAAAACCGTTGAAATGAAATATTCCAGATCGGTTTTCAACGTGTTTTAGGTAGAATTCCGGCATTTCCCCCACAACATTTATGTTTTTTTTCCGTTTTGAGACATGAGGAATCGAAAAATCAAGCGTTCGTTCCGGTCCCAGAACCTTCGAAAAATCGAAAATTTTTGAAGGGGTATGCCTTAAAAAATTTGCGAAAAAATGAATTTTGAGCTAGGGCTCTGGAATTTTTACTACTTCTTCCTCGATGCAAAAAAACATTCGCCGCCAAGTTTCAGCTCCGGAAAAGGTCGGGAAGTATGAAAAACATGAGGAAAACCGTTGAAATCAAATATTCAAGATCGGTTTTCCATGTGTTTTAGGTAGAATTCCGGCATTTCCCCCACAACATTTATGTTTTTTTTCCGTTTTGAGACACGAGGAATCGAAAAATCAAGCTTTCGTTCCAGTCCCAGAACCTTCGAAAAATCGAAAATTTTTGAAGGGGTATGCCTTAAAAAATTTGCGAAAAAATGAATTTTGAGCTAGGGCTCTGGAATTTTTTCTACTTCTTCCTCGATGTAAAAAAACACTTTCTACCAAGTTGCAGCCCCGGGAAAGGTCGGGAAGATAAAAAAACATGGGGAAAACCGTTGAAATCAAATATTCAAGATCGGTTTTCCACCTGTTTTAGGTAGAATTCCGGCATTTCCCCCACAACATTTATGTTTTTTTTCCGTTTTGAGACACGGCCAATCGAAAAATCAAGCGTTCGTCCCGGTCCCGAGACCTTCAAAAAATCGAAAATTTTTGAAGGGGTATGCCTTAAAAAATTTGCGAAAAAATGAATTTTGAGCTAGGGCTCTGGAATTTTTTCTACTTCTTCCTCGATGTAAAAAAACACTTTCTACCAAATTTCAGCCCCGGACAAGGTCGGGAAGTATGAAAAACATGGGAGAAACCGTCGGAATTTAACGAAATTAATTATTCAGGAGGCTGTTTCCAAGTGTTTTCGGTACAATTCCTGCATTTCTGCCACTGTTTTCATGTTTTCTCTCCGTTTTGATACTCAAACAATCCATTTATAAACAATTCGTCAAAGTTGGAAAAACTTATTAACAAAAAAAATGTTTAACGACCATACTTTCATATCATACTTAAGCCAGAAGCAGTATGATAGACGGATAGAAAATACCAGTTAGTATAAAAAGATATAAGAAAGCAAAGTCCATCCCCAATCGGTGCAGGATTATCCTGTCGAAGCGGGCGTAGCAGGATAAATAATAGAAAGGGAATAGCTCCACGTCCAGCCTGGGATCCTGGTGACAAACCAGCGGGACGCTTTGAAGCTCAAATTGAGATAAATCCTCTCGACACCTAGCTGTCATGCGGTTTCCTGGCAAACCACAAAGGGTCACCGAGTTGTGAAACTCTCTGTCCTCGTCAAACGGCTATATTACTCGCACAAAATGTTCTAAAAGCTATCCAACTCACATTACGTGCGGGAATGGCATTACTTTTATTGCACCGTAATTAGATAGCTTGGGTGATATTAATTGGACAGCGCGAGCACAGAGGGAACTCCGACATTTATTGTATAAAGCGGTTAAATGGAATCGATACTTGGACGGGATGGTGTGGGAGGGGTGGCGCGGCTCAGCCAGGCCGATCGACCACGTGCATGTATGTACATACATATCACCCCACCCTGTTATCGGAAATCCAACCGAATATCTGGAATTTTTTCAGCGGTACGCGCACCCCGTTTTATGATCGCCTGTGACACGTAGCTGAAATTAAGATGTACAGAAGACAGATCCTTCGATTGGCCGATAGAAAAAAAGCAAACTATACAGCAAAGGCAATACTTCCTTAGACTTTCATCGTCTAGGAATTGCATTCAGGACTAATTTCGAATTTCTCATAGGAAATCTTAATCCCAAGCCTAACATACAACCAATTACATCCCCAAAAATATTTAAATCCTTCGCCATAAGGACGAGCGAAGCATACTTCTAGAATCTTAAATTCTTGCTGTATTTTTATTCGCGCGCCGGAGACAAGTGATACGTTTATACTGTGAGTGTACCTACTGCCATAAATCAGTACTAGGATCCTGTTATCCTGGCGTCGTTGTCGTCGGCGAAGCATAGGCAACCACCGCAGGATCGGTTGGGGGCGGGAAGATCTGGGCGCAGGGTGCTCGTGAGTTATGA
Source organism: Ectemnius continuus (assembly GCA_910591665.1). Taxonomy (NCBI): domain Eukaryota; kingdom Metazoa; phylum Arthropoda; class Insecta; order Hymenoptera; family Crabronidae; genus Ectemnius; species Ectemnius continuus. Next base: position 12,721,227 of record OU342862.1, on the reverse strand, counting down.
CTTCCTGGTGGGACGAATGCTTCTGGCGCCACACTGTTGACGAGTGACAGGACATTGACGAGCCCCGAAGGATGTCAAGAACCGGAGGGGTTCGTCATGGAGCGTCTAGGGCGTTTTGTGCCTCGGAGGGAAATGCGGCGAAAAAATTCCTGCTTACATGGAGTCCTGATCGTCGGAATGCTTGGCGCTCGTAAGCTCGTGCTTCGTCCTTCAGGACAAGCACGCTTGGAATTCCGTCAGCATGGTATCCTAGTGCCTAGGATATTCGCCAGATATAAACGTAGCCAGTGGGCGTCGAGGCTCGCTCGTCCTTTCTTTCACCGGCATTACTTTTAATTCTGAACACGTGGCAAGCAACATCTACACAAGCAGGAGGTGTGTGTTGGTGAGTGGGTGCGTGCGTGACATTAATTCGATGGGTAAATTGTTGCTGCCGGTTATGGGAGCCTAATGCCCGCGGCAGTCGGCTCGGGGAAAAAAAAATCCCTCGGTGCGTTTGTATGCTCGGGGGGGTGGTATTCGGGAGACACGTGTGCCTGAGAACGCATACTCCCGGCGCTCCTGGGGGATAGGACGCCAGGGAGTTCAGTAGGATATCTCTCGAACAAGGACCACGTCCTGCTGGCGCAGCAAGGATATACAGGGAGTTCCTTACGCCTGCTGCTTCCTATTATCCTGGTAACTGGGCTCATTTCCTCTTTTGAAGTCCTTTCAGTCACCTAATGCAAATGCTATTCACACCTTCCACCCTCCTCCTACTTACGCTTCCTCCCCCTACAGCAACTTAACTCCAGAAGAATTCCTTAAGGATCGCAATGGGACTTTATGTTCTACTTGCAGATACGATGCACACGCGACGGGTTAATGAGAAATTAATTGATGTACTGTACTAAGAGACAATAAACAGTCTCTTGAAAGCAATGAAGAGATTGTCTTCCAGGATAGAGTTTGCTTTAGTACTGCTAATTGATATTATCGAAGACTTTACTCTGAAAGTACTGATCACCTGTGATTTTTTTTATAACGTCAGTCGTTTAGACTTAATATGATATTAGCAGATTTAGAGAAAAGGAAGTAGTTCAGTGGAGAACAGTGGGAGACGTTTCAACTGGGTCTGACTCAAGTGCACCAGGTGACTATGAAACATCCTTGGCTGGAGCTTACTTTCTCGAGGAGACTGTTGTCCTGGCACAGTGATAATGATATCTACGTGTTGGTACGAGTTCCGTATAGGTCGTAGGAAGTGCAATTGGTTGGGAAAGGCGATAGCCCCGGTTCTGATAGAGTTTCCCTCACTGCTACGGAACTTCCTTGCAGTTCACCTCCACTGCTCTCTACTTCCCTATACTCCCACTTCCTGCTTTCTTCCGGTGTTTACGTGAGCTTGCGGGAAAAGCTGGAATCGATACGGAACTACCGGATAACGTTTCCTGCGTAAGGTAGTCGTCGTGTCGAAGTGAGATAGCTTTCCCCGGCGGAAGTGGCTGTCTCGTACCTTTCAGGGTCTTCATAGACTTCGAATTTTATGATGCATACACGTATTATGTCTAGCATTAAGTCCAGAATTTATTTATATTTTATTTATATGTCTAATTGAAAATAGGCAAATTATTAGAGTGGATGTAATTAGGCTAGATTATGTTAACAGTCGTGTTTTCCTGATAGAAAAGACGACGCCAACAAGTCGGTGAGTCTTAACCGTGAAAGGCGTGGGATCCTGCCGGTTGGAGGGCGAACTAGTCAGGATTCTATCGGGAGCAGGAGGTCCTACAAATGGGGCGCGATGCCGACAGCTCTTGGACACCTGTTTCACCCTATGCGTTCTTGATCCGGAAATATGCTTCGCGTTTGAGGCAATTATCTTCATTAATGTAGGCGTCGTGGCGCTCTTAATTTGACTTGCAGGCCTTTCGCGTGCTTCAGGATTCTTCCTCCTGACGGCCTGTTATTGATCGTATCCTTTCACATACACACATCGTCTACACTGTGTTCAAATGGAACCATTCATCCTGTCTGTACCTGCCCTAGTTTCTAGTTATCTAGTATTATGCTCTTCCACGCTATAAAATAATATAGGACACCGTATTTGGGCCTGGCACGTGACATTCACATTCTTCCCGCACTGTGGAATTTTCGACTTTCGTCCCGACATGATAGCCGCGCCGCAGACTCCGGCAAAACGGGCTGACGTATTCTCTACGTCATCCCTGGAGTCACTCGCAAACAGAGATAGGTGCAATTCATAGGATTATCTATTTTTTTAAAACGTTAATTCACTCACTATGGAATGTGTTAAGGATAAATATATTTTTCAGTTAAAATCGTGAAGAAAAAAATAGATTTTTTTGAAGTTTGTTTATCTGACAAGACTGGCTCTAGTGACGCGGCATTCGACGTCATTCGCTTGTATTACGTATGACCTGGATGGAACGTGACGTTACATTGTTACGTATGAATTCCAGTTGCGACAAGGGCGGTGACGTCGCGAGAACGAGATGCTTTTCCTGCCAGGATAACAGGACTCGTCAGGAGCAGGAGGAGATCGTTTCCATCCTCTCTGGTTGGGGTAGCTTCCCCTAACACACGACCCCACCTGTTTCCTACTAATTCCCCTTCCCGATACGCATGTCAACTCATACTACACTTAAGTGTACTTCGATTTATTATTTATGTATAATTTAAAACATGGTAAAAATTGTATATAGGTAGAAATGCAGGATTAAAAATATTATTAAGTATATGGTTCGCTGGATAACTCGTCATCAGGTTTAAATTCAACGTCCTTGAGATTAAGAGAGGGTGAAAGTGGTCGTACCATTCTTGGCTTCACTGGAGGTGTGGGACAGATGAGACAACATTCCAATTGTTCCCTGACAGTCCTCTCTTCTCTATTTCCATCGATCTGGAAGGCAGTTCCTCCAGCATACTCCATCATACTGACCATATTCTTTTCGTACTCGTCGAGCTGGAACAATCACAGGTATAATATAATAATATTATATAAATAATCTTAAATAATATTACTGATGTTTTATAATTCTTACATCTTGCTCTACAACTGATTCGGCATCCCTTGGATGTATAACTAAATTGGAATCCACCATTCTTGGATGACCTCCAGAAGATACAAAGTGCAAGCTCCCAGTAGAACTGTTGTATCGACGATTTATCAATCGCTGCTTACATATTTCTTTCTCCACGATCATAAAAATGACTCTGTAAATATATAAAATTAGCATTGCTTCAGAGAAAGTGTTTAAAGTAGTTGTTAATCGTTACCTGTTGGGTGGGGTTGGAATTAAGTCCAGTAACTTAAAGTCCTCCACTGTTTTTGGATAGCCAGTTATGATCCAGCCTTTCTTCAGGCACTCATACCGCGACACGTACTTCTGCAATATTTCAAAGTACATTTTTTTAGTTTAATAATATATTTCAATAAATAAAAGTGCTGTACCTCGATTATTTCTGCTCGGACTTCGGGTCGTGGTGGTTCTCCCAATTTGCATTCGCACAAACGAAGCATTTCCCCCAATGGTGTTTGCTGAAGACGTGCTTGTTGGGCAATGTAGTCGAAATCGACTGTAAAAAATTTTATCCTTGAATAATACGAATAAAGGTCGATTAAAGGTCATTATAGATATGAGAATTTTACTGTGAACAATGTCGAATCTCTTCGCCAGATATTTTGCCTGGGTAGTGCAACCGGATCCTCGAGAACCAATGAGAATAATACGGAAAAGGGATGGAGCACCGTAATGCTGTCTTCTCCTTGCCAATTTAGCGCAGTCCTTGCCCAATTCTTCAATCGTCCTTATGCCCATTTCAATGTCCTTGCGATAATAAAAAAAATAAAAATATTTCCATGTATTTTCTAGTATAAAAATACTGAAAAAATGGTACTAACTGTTATAACATTAGCATAAGCCTCTCTGAAACCACGCAAAAATTTTTTATATTCATGATTATTGGAAAATTTCGTCGAAACACTGCTCGAGACTGTTATAGTTGTTGGGGTACTGGATGCTCGGGTGGGAATGTGTTCTTCCAATTCATCACAGCCACAACTGGATTCCTGAATTACGAACACGTGTGTGGGTATTATTCCGAAACGTTGGAAAACTCGGGCCTCGTTCTTTGTTCTTGGAATACCTAGTCAATAAGGGTTCTACAATATTTTTTCCTGGAACATTAACGATCGAATTTGGCTTCCCAATGTATTTTACCAACAAGTATCCATCCTGGATTATTAGTCACACTACTTTCTATGATCTTCTTCATGTTCAACGCCATTTCCTCGGAATCTTCACATTTGCAAAGATCCTACAATTTATTATATTAATGTTGGAGTATAATAAATTTGTTTAATAAATGGATCTCACTTCGGATGACGATCTTTGGGTAGTTAAGAGATCCCTCATCGTCAGAATGCGAATTTGGAGTTCTCCTTTGAGGACCTTTGCCAGGCGCATCGTATCTGCTCGCAAATAGCAGTAACAGCTTATATAATAAAGTGACAAATAGACAGATAAAGACAATTATTGCATTGGACAAGCACCAAAATTCGGTGGTGCAATGAGAATAATTCGAGGCACGTCGCGTTTCTTGGCAATGCGATCGAGGTGTTGCTTTATAAAGATAAAAGGATCTTCGGGTTGCTTTATCACTAATTCCGTAGCTAATTCCTGAAACATTTAATTATGGCCGACCTTTTTTTTCAACTGCGCATTAGGTTATTTACATGAAAAAGTTCATAAATTCGATGATGCTCCAAATAGGCCACCGATCGAGCCTGCAGAGAAAGTGTTCTCGTTGTCGCTTCCAACGAACTAGACATTTCTTCTTATTTCGAATTCAGCGTAAAGAAATAATAGATTTACAACGATAAAATTGTGTCAGTCCGTCTAGGCTAAATTCTACAACTTTCGAATGTTCCATTCTACTGTTCCGAATTGCAATGCTAACCGCGCTCCCCTTTCACTTTTGCGATGTCGACGACTACTTTTTATAGATATAGCTTTTCAATCTGTTCGTGAAAATTCTATGGCATTCCAGGAAATAATAATTTCTATTACAAGTAACACATTTCCCAAGATATTCGAGAGTGAACTCGTTGAACTGTAGTTGGGAAGTGGATAAAAATTGTATTTTTCAAACCGCGGCTCCTTTTACATAACAGCTTGAGCGATTTCTAAATATCCAGACACGCCTCGTCCCTCTCGCTCGACCGAGGGTTGGGTGGCGCCACGTGCTAGTCGGAGCACACGGTGCACGGCTGCACTCTCGTCATCGGTAATCGGGGAGGCGACGTTGGAAAAGTGAGGTTGTCCCAAGAGCAGTGCAGACACGCGTTCGCCAGTATGTCAAATAAGAAAGAGGTGTCCGAAGTGTCGGAGAAGATTTCCGAGATGGAAATCGAGGAGCCGGTGAAGAAGCTCACTCACAAGGAGAAGAAGAAGTTGAAGAAACAGCAAGAATATGAGAGGACCGTGGAGATGTTAACGAAGACCGGCGGTCAGGGTCACAGTGAGCTCGAATCGAATTTCACAGTTTCCCAAAGTCAAACTCAGCAGCGGACGACCCAGCAGCTGGATAACGCTGTTGACATTAAGGTGGAGAATTTCAGTATCGCTGCCAAAGGAAAGGAACTCTTTACAAACGCCAGCTTGTTGATTGCACAAGGCAGACGTTACGGTCTCGTTGGCCCCAATGGGTAGGCAATTATTTTTCATAGATTACTTCAATGTATCCAGCATGTTTTTCTATGTCTCTGCTTCTTTTCAGTCATGGCAAGACTACCTTGTTGAGACATATTGCTAACAGAGCATTCGCCATACCACCCAACATTGACGTACTTTACTGTGAGCAAGAAGTCATTGCTGATGAGACACCTGCTGTTGAAGTTGTACTAAAGGCAGATGTGAAATGCAATGCATTACAAACTGAGTGTAAAAAATTAGAAGAACTTGTGGAGCAAGGAGATACCACTGTACAGTCTAGATTACAAGAGGTTTACGAAGAGTTGAAGGCAATTGGAGCAGACTCTGCAGAACCAAGGGCTAGAAGAATTCTTGCTGGTCTTGGTTTCAACCGTGCAATGCAAGATAGAGCAACCAAGAATTTCTCTGGTGGTTGGAGAATGCGTGTATCATTGGCCAGAGCTTTATTCTTGGAACCCACATTGCTATTACTTGATGAACCTACCAATCACTTGGACTTGAATGCAGTCATTTGGTTGGATAATTATCTTCAGGGATGGAAGAAGACATTACTTGTTGTCTCTCACGACCAGAGCTTCCTGGACAATGTCTGTACGGATATTATTCACTTAGACCAGCAGAAACTATTCTACTATAAGGGCAACTATAGTATGTTTAAAAAGATGTATGAACAAAAGAGGAAAGAAATGGTAAAGGCTTATGAGAAGCAAGAGAAGCGGTTAAAGGATTTGAAGGCATCTGGTCAAAGCAAGAAACAGGCTGAGAAGAAACAGAAGGAAGCCCTGACTAGAAAACAGGAGAAGAATAGGACAAAGATGCAGAAGCAAGAGGATGATAATGGACCTCAAGAACTTCTACAAAGGCCAAGGGAATACATTGTCAAATTCAGCTTTCCTGATCCTCCACCATTGCAACCTCCAATTCTTGGTCTACACAGTATGTACAATTTTCTTATCTTTTTCTTTAATGTGTTGCAGGAATTCTTACAAGGACTAATATCTTTTGCAGATGTGACTTTTTACTATCCGGGACAGAAGCCACTATTCATCAACGTCGATTTCGGTATAGATTTAAGTTCCAGAATCGCGATAGTAGGTCCAAATGGGGTTGGAAAATCTACGTTCCTTAAATTATTAACTGGGGATTTACAACCAATAAAGGGAGATTTGATTAGGAATCATCGATTGAGAATAGGAAGGTATGATCAACATTCAGGAGAGCATCTGACAGCCGAGGAAACACCTTCGGAGTACCTTATGAGATTATTTGATCTTCCATATGAGAAGGCCAGAAAACAATTAGGTACATTTGGTCTGAGTTCGCACGCACACACGATTAAAATGAAGGATTTATCGGGAGGACAGAAAGCTCGAGTTGCTTTAGCAGAATTGTGCTTGAATGCACCTGATGTCGTAATTCTTGACGAACCTACAAATAATTTAGACATAGAGTCCATTGATGCTTTGGCAGAAGCCATCAATGACTACAAGGGAGGAGTTATCATAGTTTCTCACGACGAACGCCTTATTAGGGATACAGAGTGTTGTTTGTACGTTATTGAGGATCAGCTGATCAATGAAATCGATGGTGACTTCGACGATTATAGGAAGGAATTGCTCGAGAGTTTGGGAGAAGTTATTAACAATCCTAGTATAGCAGCAAATGCTGCTGTCCTTCAATGATCTCCCTCAGCTTTAACTAGATAAATGATTTCTTGGAGGCCTGTAAGATTGAAATTAGAAATCGAGGCGAAAGGAAAGATATATTTAGCGCGACTATTACTAGATACGATTAGCATGTGCGTAGGAATGGGAGATGCTGAAAAGTCGATCAATAACTGAGTGCTGCAACATGTTAATTGTACTCTAGTACGGCAATTAGGAAGCATATTGGAGTGAGATGAAATATTTATATTTCCATGCATTCAGTTCCACACAGAATCGTATTTTGTATTATAAACATTTATCGTCGTGTTCGAATGTAAAAATGAAGGTGATTTACGAAATTTGCGTTGTCAATTTATCGAGATACAAGTCTCGCACACCCTGCCCATAATGTTAGACATCAAATTCGAGGGAAAATATCGACTTTTTTCCTTGAATCCCAAATCCCAAAGGTATGGTCGGTATAGCCTGAAGTCCGAAGGATGAGATCGAGGATAGTTGGCGATACTGGCTTGCGTAGAACCGGCGGCGCAATGTTCGCTGCCAAAAGGGGTAGACGAGTGATGTGAAAATTGTCAAATATTTTGTGCGAGGTGGTGTCCCGTGGAGAACCCGAACGTGTCTGAAAAGAGCCTCGCGATGTCGAGCACCCTGGAGAACAAGATTCTGAATTTGCAGGAGCGGCTTAGGGCGGAGAATGAGTCCAGGGATAGGGATAGGCAGAACAGCGAGGTTGGACCAGGAACAGGCCTTCAGCCGTCACCCGCGGGACCTGCTTCGAGTCCTGCCTTGCGAAGACCCAAACAACGTAAGTTCATCTAGTATTTCACCGCGTAATGAGGACCCCAAATTTTTCCCAATTTTTTGAGACTCCTTTAATCACATTCCCTTTACCTCTTTCGTACCCTAGGTTATGTTGATCATCACAATTTCGTATGTGGAACCTATATACGATACTCTCTTGATATCTTATTTTAACGCGTAGTTTATTTTACCTGTTACACCCACGATAACAATTTATTTCTTTACATATTTTTGTACAATCTGTCGTAGAAAGGATATCGAATTGTTCACTTGAATTGCAAACAAAAACAATGTACATTACTCCGAAAAATTCTTTCTTTCGTCATTTGTATCCATTCTCAAAAATCAAGTAAAAAATGTGCTGTCCCGCGTATTTCTTTTTTTACAGATCACAATATTTGTTCACTTTAGTAGTCAAGCATTACAACACTTTCTATACAATGTTTTACTCCTTTAATTTAGTTGGAGAAATGGGTACACCAACAAGACCTAGAAAGCAGCTGGATCTGCCAGTCTCGCAGATGATACCCCCAAAGAAACATGATAGTGAATTTGAATCCAAATTACAAGAAATTATGAAGATGAATGGTATTTTAAGCATCAATGGTCAAAGGTACCAAACGGAGATGAAAGACTTAGAGCACCTAGGTGAACTAGGTAATGGTACTTGTGGGCATGTGGTGAAGATGAGGCACAAGCCTAGTGGGGTAGTAATAGCTGTAAAACAAATGAGGAGGTCTGGTAATGCTGAGGAAAATAAGAGGATAATCATGGATCTCGATGTTGTATTGAAGTCACATGATTGTCCATATATTGTGCAATGTCTGGGATGCTTTATCACAGAGTCTGATGTATGGATTTGCATGGAACTAATGGCAACTTGTTTGGATAAATTATTGAAGAGGAGTAGGCAGGCAATACCTGAGGATTTCTTAGGAAAAGTTACAGTAGCAGTATGTATAAAAGATCAGGATTTCATATTGAAGTTATGAGGGAAAGAATCACATGCCCACTATTTTTACAGACAGTAAAAGCATTGTCGTACCTGAAAGAGAAGCATGGGGTAATTCACAGAGATGTGAAGCCTAGTAATATTCTTCTTGATGAGCAAGGAGGTGTGAAATTGTGTGACTTTGGTATATCCGGCAGATTAGTGGATAGTAAAGCTAAAACAAGAAGTGCAGGATGTGCTGCTTATATGGCTGTAGGTATCTATGATAAAAAAGTTTAATATCTTCTCTTCCTGCAATCTGAAAGATGTTGTATTTCTTGCAGCCTGAAAGGATTGATCCCCCAGATCCCACAAAGCCAGACTATGACATAAGGGCAGATGTATGGAGCTTGGGTATAACTTTAGTTGAGTTAGCTACTGGAGTGTTCCCTTACCGAGATTGTAAGACTGATTTCGAGGTCAGTTTCAGAAAGCTTCTGACAGATTTGTTTATGCCAATACATTGATATCAAAGTTCTTAATTTTTTTTTTTTCAATAATACTGTAGGTACTGAGCAGAGTAGTTCAAGATGATCCTCCATCCCTTCCTCTAGAAGCTCCCTTTTCAAAGGAATTCAGAAGCTTTGTCTGTTGTTGCCTTACGAAAAATTATAAACACCGCCCAAAGTATCAAAAGCTCATGGAACACTCGTTTATTCGAAAGTATGAAGTACCTCAAGATGCGGACACAAACTCGTCTGTAATAAACTCCGGCTGCCAATGGTTTGGCCGAGTTATGCGACAGTTAGAACCAAGGTGGGCTGCTGCTGTTTTTACAGAGCATTAACGTGTTAAATTATGACTTTCATTCGCGTCGAGTATAGTAGTTACGTAAAAACCTGTTACGTAAAAACGTCGATAGAATCATAAACACGGCATGAAATTCCCAACTAATATTATAATGATTGGTTTGGTTTGATAATAACCAGGTTTCGCGATTTACATTGGTTTTAAAATGTTTAACACATCTTAGCATTCAAGGTTGATGGGTAGGTATTAAAACGGCTGAAAAATCGAAGCTGTGTTTTATAGTTGGGTTTTCGTTGGTCTACTAGTCTATTTACGTATACCTTTTATTCTTTGCGTACCGCCATTTACAAACCTTTCCGTAAATTTCGATTAAAAGTTTGCGTGCGTGTTGAATTGTGTTGCAGCGTTGAGCTTGAGGGAGGCAGCGCAGCGTAGCATCCCCTCTCCCTCGCCCCTGCCCCAGCCCCAGCCCTAGCCCCGCCCCCGTCTTCACTTTCCTCAATAAACCACCCAAAAATCCCAAAAAACTTAAAAAAAATACACCTGAAAAACACCCAAAAATCTGCCCGATTTTCATTTCGAGTTGTATGGTTTGTGCACGCGCCTGTTACACACCCCACCCTTCAACCCCCACTCATGGTAAGCATTGTTTTTTATTTATTTCACTATTCGTTTTCTTTATCATTATATTATGTGAAAATTTGTTGATTATGTGGCACGTAAGAGTTTCTCCTGTGCACACTCCATTTATAGAATTAATCTTTATTTATATGTTTACTTGCGCTATTTTCTTCTAGATAGAGCCAGGCCAAGTGAATTGTTTTTCTATTTTTGCTAAGCATGCAATTTCGATTTTTCTACTTCGATCCACCGACTCTCTCTCTCTCTCTCTATATATATATATTTATATAGTCTGCAACCTTACGCGGAATCTCCTCTGCCCTCGTCTATGTTGCATGAAATTATGATTAACGCTCTAACTTCTATTAACTCTATACATGACAAGTTTTTTGCAGAAACCTCATGGCACAGTTATCATAGCTGAGATTGGGATTCGGAAAAAGAGCCCAGCCACTTTGCGAAGAAGCGATATATGTTTTGAGCAGGCTACAATGGACTTTCGCCTTTATTATCCTGTTATTTAGTTTCAGATCGCCAGCGGGGCAGCAGCGAGTTACGGGTCACGTATCTCTAAAACAAACAGCTCATCTCAGGGCTCAGTCCGAAGTACCAGCCTTTCTCCGAAGCAATGCCACCAAAGAGTCTCAGAACTCCACTTTTCTACCGTTTCATCAGAGATCAAATAGTGAGAATGGTGCGAACTATGTAACTCACAGTCCATATGCACTTAGACGAAAAGAAATCACAAGGCCATTCTCTCCACCTACAACCAATGATGTGGATTCATCGGACTCAAACTTACAACGACCATATTCGCCGTACAGGCAATACGGCGAACAAGATAAGGATTACTCTACGAATCGCTGTTCCACCAACGGACAGGAAAGACAGGAAGCAAGATCGTTCTCTCCTTACAGGCAAGAAATCAACTTCATAGAAGCAAGCACTAGACCATATTCTCCTTATCATGGACGTTTCGAAGAACAAAGAGACAGTAATAAGGAGCGGTGGCAGAATGCTCCTAGATCATTAAGTCCATTTGCCCGCGATTATTCGCCCTGGAGGCGAGAGAATGTAGATCCTCCTGGAGTAATACAACCCCCTCCCCCACCAACCAACGATAGCGGTCGTTACTCGCCATTTTTACAGCAACGACTTGGACAGTCCCCTCCTGTGCCTCAAACCCATCCGCAATCTCAAGATATTTATGGAAGCCCGATGATTAACCGTAAAAGGTATGAACCGATCTGTGCGAGGGATCTGGCGTTATATTAATGGATATTTAAATGTTTAATTAAAAAATCCAAGCAGGTTTCCATCAGAGCCTCCCCCTCAAGGATCTCATGGGTCGACTAGTCCAGAATTGCTTATTTCTCGATTCGCACATCAGTTGAAGCAAGATCCACCATCGAGTATGCCTCCTAGCCAAGGAGGAGCGAAAGACCAGAAAACGAAACGCTTCGCTTCATATGTTCGACTCAGGCTCGGTAGTGATCGTGCTCCTTCACCGGAGCCACCACCGAGAATGAGTCGTGGCGAATCCCCGCTTGCGCTCCGAAGGAACAGAATTGATCAAGCATCGCCTTCATTTTCGCGAAGGTATACTCAAGTGTAAGACAGTCTAACTTGGCCAGACAGTTGGCAGATATGTTAAAATGTTCCACTCTGTTTATTCGTAGGTACGTTTCACCCTCCCCACCACAGCCTCCACCCCGAAGGTTGTCGGAGAGTAATTCCGTGCCTGGCAGCCCTCAGCACGTGCGAACCCGACTGCGTTATACCCCCGAACCTCAGAGGAGACCGCCGCCGCCATAACCCACCGTTACAATTAAATCGTATTCCTCGTTGGTGCCATATGCGATAAGGGTCACTGAATTAATCACATGCACCACATAGAAGGGTGTCGTGCCGGAGGATGGTTGCGCACAGAGAATCGTGTTTCGCACGGTGTACTTGATAGATGGATAAACCAAAAAGTAATTCCCCGTAATAGTCAAGCGCCGTGCGCCACTGTTCGCGAGGAGGTTGCCTATCGAGAGAACGATCCATTGATTGGTCTTTTGCACGGCTTTTTCATGGCCGCCAAGCAACGTGTTGGGCTACTTTGTCAATAATCCTTTCATTGACGTGTATTTATATAGAATGCAATCACCGATGCAATACGATGCTCAACTTTTTATATCGCTTGTAAAGATACGAATTAAACGTAGTACGTTCGTCGTTTTTCTAAAGTGATTCATAGGAGATACACGGCATCGTATTAAACGCGTAAACCGTTCCTATCATTCTTCGTTTACGCTTGTTTCGTTCATCGGGGAGGTAGGATTCGTGAGCAACGACCGATTCAACGAAACTCGCGATAGATGCCTCTCTTTCCTCGGACGGCCTTGCAGATTTTCTGCAACTTGACTCTTAGCCGCGACGAATTTTCCGTGTTTCGTTATGGTTTCTAATGATACCAGGCGAGCAGCGATCGTAGTCAGAATCCAATCAAATGCAAACCAAATCATACTGGGAAGAATGCTCTGCCGACATCTCCGTAAGGAAAGCACAACTCTCACGTCTCCTAGACTCTATAAATTTTGACAATTGTATATTATATTTAAATAAGAGGCGTGTCTGGGCTAGAATGTTGTAATTATAATTTTTAATTAACATTTATCCATTAACTTTGTTCAGTCTACACTGGTAATCATCTTTGTCGCTTATCTGACAAGAGGATCTGTTGCAATGTAAATAAACTTATATTTATACGACTTGATTCCTTCCCATTTCTCATGCATGCACTCAACCACGTTGCAGTTCGTGACCAGGGCGGCAAGAAAATTACTGAAACTCTCAAGGAGAGATCAATATGCTGACATACGCGAATAAATGGCACATTTTCCCTTGTTACAATTCTCATTTGCAGCATTCACGCAATTTATGCGTGCCTCAATAGTTGCAGGATAATTTTAGATAATGAATTCTGCCACGTAAGCTCGAGAAATTTTATTCAAACATGCACATGTGCTTGTTGTTCAACAATTTCAGTAACTGATTTGATTTCATTAACTTGTAAATATGCTGAGTGGTGATAATGACAGCGTCTCTACATTGTCCAATATGTCAATCAAAGCAACTAACTGCCTCTTCATTTAATAAGACCAAACCAACTAATCGTAGTGCACGCAAATGCAGTCGATCCATTCCCGAAATGCATCTAGTACAAATATATGAGGAAACGGAAATCCTGACAATGAGAATTGATTTTTCAAAACAGGAAAACTGGTTTTGGATGGACGAACAGTGGTTTATCAGCGACAACAAAGTAGTACATTATTAAGAGGCTGCTGCCCTTGGTCGTGCCTGTTTTACAAGAAAGTGGCAGCTGAATTGAATGAAAACGATTACCGTGACCTCAAATAGACAGTTGTGATAAGAGTATTCGACTGGGTATTTCTTCGAGCGCATAGTGCAGTGAATTACAGAATTCATTATCTTTTTGCTTTCGATGTATAGGTGCGCGTGCCTTGAGCGGCGATCATCCGTTTACGCATTACATATAAGTGTTTGCTAGCTCATCATCGGTTCTACCGCGCCAACTAGCAACCCGAATAAAAGTCTGGCCGAATCGTAAAATTAGATAAACGCTTGTCAGAAGCTGAAAGTAAGCGGCACATGATTTCCCACGATAAGGGCCACGCTCGAGGATCATTTTAAAAATAAATTCCTCGCTTGGATCGGCCCGTCCCTGAACAATCAATATGGCCTCCAGGTCTACGCGGGGCACGCGAGCGTAGAGCAGGTTTTTCGCTGAAAGCGAACGGAACAAGCGAGTTCGATGGCAATCTAATTAGCCAGGCTGGCGGATCGTGTGTGGACGCTCATTTCCGCAGTGCCCGTGACAATTTTCGTGTCAGCGCTCAGTCAGAAAGAAATTGAGAAGGCCTCGCCACCGCCAGCGCGGAAGACACCATCGACATTGGAGCACCGCTCGAGCCTTGTTTCTCGGCCCGCGCGCGGTTAACCGCCCATTCATCGAACATCTTCCAAGAATGAGCTTGCACTCTACTCGTGGAACTTCATAATTTCCGACTGGTTTTTCGAGGTTCAGCATGTCCGAGACTAAAAGCAAGGATCCTCCTACGATGGAGGGTAGTCAGGAAGGGGGCGAAGAGGCAGATATGGCTGCCAAGAGGGTCGAAGATAAGGTCAGTATCCAGCAGATCCTCGAAGGTATGACCAATGAATTTAACAAAAGCGTCAGCCCCGTGAAGAATGCCGAGATTACTCGGCCGGAGGAACCGGAGATCGAAGAGCCTGAGAAACCGGCAACAACCACTGATGAAAATATCACGATCGAAAGGGAGACCGATGTTGATAAGAGTGAAGAAGAACTGCCTGCGAAGCAAAACTCTGTGGAAACCGAGCCCGATGAGGAACCGAAGGAGGACGAAAGCGTGGCGAAACCAGAGTGCGTGAAAAAGGATAATGGCATACCACGAATTGTTCTTACATTTAGGACTATCGATGAAAATACTGACGATGGTAAAAAAACGAAAATATCGAGCTGTCCATCGAATCTTACCATAGTCCCTGACGAATTGGCTAATTGTGATCAGATTGGTGGTGTCTCAGTCAAGATTGAGAATTCTGATGAGAATTCTGATGCAGTGGAGAAATCTGACTCTGAGGAAGGCAGGACTGAGCCACCAAAGAAAAATAAGCATGAGAAAGAGGAGGAGAAAAATGAAGAGCGGCAGTCAAAGAAAGATGAAAATACAGAGCCTATTCAAGAGGATAAAACTGGCACAAATGATGATAAGGCTAAGAGTAACGATGCAGAGCAGCCACCGAATGATGTTGTTGAACAAGTGGAGCAACCGACACCACCGGTTACTAGGAAAAGAAGAATTGGGAGGCCAAGATTAAGAGATCTTAGGTTTATTATTTTCTTCTCATTCCATTTCAAGGACATTCATTTCTCATGTGTGTAAATAATTCCTGGAATTTTTAGTGACTATGCCGAGGAAAATCCTGGGCCAAAAAGGTCTGCTAGGAGGCTATGTAAAGAATCCTTCAAAAGTACTGTATTAGAAAGTGCTATGGCCAGAAAGGAAAAATCTAATTATACCGTAGAAAATTCTCAGAGTAAAAAAAGAAGATATAGTAGACCAGGTAGACCAAAGAAATTGTTTCATGGCAGAGAATCTAAAGGACCTCAAGCCAAACCACCCGATATCCGGCAAGAGGCAGAGACCTCGCTTACTGATGGATTTGTTAGTGGCTCGGATGGAAATTCAATATTAGAGTCTTCTAGAAATTCTACTTTATCAGAAAATAGTGTAAATGAAACCACACTGGATGATTCGCATAATTTATCGTCGGATTTCGATGGCATGCCGAAATTGTCACCTATGACTAGAAGTACAGACGTACCGGCGAAATTGAATAATCCAGTCGGTAGTCCATTAAGCGACGAAACGCCGCTAGCCGAAATCGAAAAGCCGTTTTTAAAGCCTGCCACTGCGCCAGGTCGACCTAAACGAGAAAGAGGTCGTCCAAGGGGAAGCACAGCTGCTAGAAAAATAGCAAAGGCTGATTCTTTTGAAGGTACCTAATCAGAGAAAATCCTCTTATTCCGTGCAAGCTTAATTGCTGGTTTTATTAATATGGTATTTCCAGATGGTTCTCCATCAGTAGCAGAAACTGGGAAAAATAATGATTATCCTGAAGGTAAAGATTTTTTTATTATCTCTGTATGTTCCCATGTATGCTAGGAGTATATATAACATACTATTTTCTTTTAGAGAGTATTATACCTGTTAAAAGAACAAGGAGAAGTATGGCTCCAAGTCCAAGTCCTGCTGAAGGACAGGCTTCTAAACCAGAATCAACAGCAGTAGTGAGTGAGGTAACCATACCACTCAACTTCACTAAACTTTTATTAAACTTAAAGAATCATGGCATACATGGTATAATGCTCCATATATTCTTTTAGCCTTACGGACAGTCATTGTTATGTTTGTGTCAAGTCCGATCGCAATTATATGTGACAATAACTGGGTCTGGGGCTCCTCTTTACTGTACTGCTATAGATTCTATTGATAATAGACTTGTAGGATGTTGCAATGAAGTTGACAGCAATGATGTAGCAATGCGTCGACCTAGCACTCGTGTTCCTTTTATTATTTTATGTCGTATGCATAAAGAAAGACTTTTGAGGCACAATTGTTGCCCCTCCTGTGGATTGTTCTGCTCGCAAGGACGATTCGTACAATGTAGCAATGGTCACCAATATCATCGGGAATGTGAAATTTATCCCAATAAGAAAGGGGTATGTCCACATTGTGGAAGTGAAAGTACGTCGTACGATGTAATGGTAACCATGAGCGGTCTTCGACGACCCGTGTATATTCCCACACGAAAGAAGTTCTCGAAACTACCATCAGCGAAAATGACTCTGCCAGGAAATGGTGATAACACCAAGTTGGCAGAGCATCCACCAAGTCCTTTGATTCCACCCGATATGATTAAAATACCGGAGCCAGTACAAAGTGATCGACCAGAACGTTATACTATTATGAGCCTCTATACCTCTGTAAAAAATGGTGACGTAGAAAAATTGGTCAATGTTCTAGGTAAGATTTGATTACCACATGTTCAATGGATTTCTAAGATGATATTAATAATAATTCATTATTTCAGCTTGCGGATACAATGCGAATCATACATTCCGAGATTATGCTCATCGAACTGGCTTGCACATAGCTGCCGATAAGGGTCATTTGTCTTGTGCACACGTTTTAGTACAAGGTGGTGCTCAATTAGATGTAATGGATAGAAATCAACTAACACCTTTAATGTTAGCAGCCAGTAAAGGCAAGGCGGACGTTGTGAAATATTTGGTAAGAATAGGCGCCAATGTGACTTTAAAAGGTGAAGATGGTATGACAGCTTTGCACATGGCGGCAAAGTCCGGTCATTTGGAAGTCTGCCAGATTATATTGAATGAATGCAAAGTACCGAGGACATTAGTAGGTGAGGATAGGTTTTGAGAAAGAATGATTTCAGGAAGTTTACGATTTTCTCTTGAATTTTATTTATGTGCTTTAAATCGTCTTCTACAATTCCAACAGATTCAGTAGACGATGGGGGATGGACTAGCTTGATTTGGGCGTGCGAATTCTGTCACTCTGACGTAGCTAGATTTTTACTTGACAAAAAATGCGATCCCTTGATCCGGGACGCTGAGCAGAATATAGCACTGCACTGGAGTGCTTATAGTGGCAGCTCTGAAATTACAGAAATGCTGCTGAACGAAGGTTGCGATGTAAATGCTGTTAATGTTCATGGTGACACACCCCTGTAAGTTACTGTACATTAGTTCTATGCATTATATTTGCAATATTTAATAATCGCTGTGTAATATTTTCAAGGCATATAGCTGCTAGACAGGACCAATATGCAGTTAGTGTCCTTTTGCTAGCACGTGGAGCTAAAGTAGGGGAACTTAATAAAGCTGGAGAGACTGCTGTGAATTGTTGTACTGCAGACGGCGATACCATGGCTGCTTTAAGGTTGAATGCCAAAGTCAACGAACTCTCCGAACATATGTGGGAGAAGACGGTCAAAATTTTAACAAAGTGCGTGGTTTGATATGGGACAAATTTTTCTGTTAATTCAAATTTTTTAACGAATTTTATCTTGCAGTGATATTTCGCGCGGCAAAGAGACGAATCCTATTCAATGTGTCAATGGTTTTGATTCCGAGGATAAGCCTACAGATTTCCTTTATGTAACTGAAAATTGTTTCACTAGTAACATAAATGTGGATCGCACTATTACATCGTTACAATCCTGTCGATGTGAAGATAATTGCAGTTCCGAAAAATGTTTGTGTGGAAATATAAGTTTAAGGTGTTGGTATGACGAGGAGGGGAAGTTAATCCCCGAATTCAACTATGCTGGTATGTCCATAATATTGTTTATTTATTATTACTGTTTGCAGTACATATTGAATTAATTATAAATATATTTTAATCAGATCCACCAATGTTGTTTGAATGTAATCAAGCATGCGATTGCAATCGCATAACATGTAACAATCGTGTAGTTCAGCATGGCCTGACACAACGATTCCAATTATTCAGAACGAAAGGCAAGGGTTGGGGTCTTCGAACGTTGAGGCACATTCCCAAAGGTACTTACGTATGCGAATACGTAGGTGAGATAATTTCAGATTCTGAAGCGGATCATCGCGAGGATGATTCGTATTTATTTGATCTCGATAACAGGGTAAGTATTCAACAGGGACATTATAATACAACAATATACAAATATGTAATTATAATAATTGGATTATTTTTAATTGATGCAGGATGGCGAAACTTATTGTATAGATGCACGGCGGTATGGAAATATCGCCCGTTTCATCAATCATTCATGTGCACCAAACTTGTTACCAGTACGAGTGTTTGTGGAGCATCAGGATTTACATTTCCCAAGGATAGCGTTCTTTGCGAACCGTGACATCGAAGCTGATGAAGAGCTCGGGTATGTTATAAACACACGATTCAGACGTGGGAATCACAACACATGTACACACTAGTAAACGTTGTTTCATGTTTTCGTTTGAATAAATCAGTTGTATTCTTGGTTTGGGTTGGCTAATCTTTGCTGCTTGTAGTCATGGCTTCTATACCTTAATTTGATTAATTTCTCTTCCATGTTTCTTTCGTTGTTTCCTTTCATATCGAATGGACCTCTTGATACTTGTAGTGCCTGTTAATAGGAGGGTTGGTAAGTGGTATGGGTGCAGCACGAAGCTAAAAAATGAATCAATTTTTCGAGTCACGTTTGTACGATTACTCTGGACATTTGCTTTAATCAAGTGGAATAGTTCAACAAGAGAAAACCAACACGAGATTCTTTTCCCTCAGCTTCGATTATGGCGAGAAATTCTGGATAATAAAGTGCAAGTCCTTCACATGTACCTGTGGAGCGGAAAACTGTCGATACTCCGAGAAGACGATACAAGTAACCCTGGACAACTACCGCAGGAAGATTCAGCAGGAAGAAATGTTGGCAGCTCAGTCGTCGTAACTCTGTGACGGTGTAGCTAATTTATCGCTTGTTGTATTTTGATTTTTTTTATATTCTCTTTTGATACCCGGAGTGCTGATTGAATCTCCAGTCGTCCTCTTTACCTTTGATCGATCGCTGGGCCATTGGTTTGGTCAGTCGAGGAAGTACAAGTACAAATGGTGGTGGGATTCAGCTATTTTCCAAGGACAGTGACGAATTCTACCTCGCATTTCAAATTATGAATGAACTGCGATATATTCCTGTTTATTGCCAACGAACATTCGTCCAGTTTCCATTTACTTGGATTCTTAGCTGTGCTAATTAAGTTTGCTGATTTTCTTAGGCGAATCAGTAGCAGCCTCTTGATACTGTGCCACCTTATTATCCTCGTTTAGCCTAAATTCTGGATGTGCATAATATATATCATTGTTAACTATTCTCAAAATGCTAGAAGGGGGTCCTACGTGGCGTCTACAGTTATTGTTAATGTTTGCCATTGTAAACGTGTGATAAAATGATCGAAGGATCCCTTTGTCGCAACGGGAAATTGACGAGGGTGATGCATATGAAACACATTTTACGTTGGTATACTTGGAAACATGTTAGCCATGCGATTCCTTCGCATATCCACTTTTTTAACGAGTGATTGTTTTTCGAATGTTCACCTCGCTGGATACGAAGTAGAGTGTAAGGCTATACCTTTTTGTACAAATCATTGATCTTTTGTATAATAAAACGAACGTATAGACCTTTTTAATAATTGTACCACTCTCTTCTACCACTCTGCTCACTCCCTTACTCTCCGTTCTATTACTTAAACATTGTCACAATTTTCATAATTCCCACCAATCGACAATCGATAGTCGATATATATTGGTCGCACTCAAATTTAGCGCCATTCAATTTCAGCAATCAAAATTATGTAACCACTCATACCCCAAATACACAACCGACAAGAGTACGAATTGAAATACAAGTCCTTGAATAACGGGTCTCAAAAATGCCAGTTAAAGTGGAATCGATATGACTTTTTCCTGATATTATAATTGATTACAATCGCTACCCCTGAAGTCTGAGATACATGCGCACATGATAAATCCCAGGTGGCTGCGCAGTGAACCTTCGTGTGATTGGAGGAAGGACGCCAGTCACAGGGAAATTCAAGCGAAGTACCGCCAGTTAGTGTAGCGACCGTCGAGAGTGTACAAGCAGTATGGGTATCCGTGTAGAATCGTAGATCTTTTCCACTTCAATCATTCGCAATCGGAAGCACTTAGTTCGCCGGTGAACGTGTGGTGTTCGGTGTCGATAGGTTTGGCCTTCGCGGTGGATTAGATTCGCGGTACACTCTCGACGATGAGATGCCGCGTCGTGCTTCGATCAGTGAGTGTGAATCAGTGAGCCACCGGACCAGGATCGTTTGGCGATAATCAGGAGGATGACTAGCTGACGGATGGAGGATTCTGCATCGTCCCTACGCCGGATTCGGGCTTGACGATCGAAGCAACACCGGAACGTAAGTTATCCTATTGAAATTCTCATTCTTCCTCTGGGAATCCATTGATTTGTCGAACATAGCCATTGGATCATACCCTATTTCCCATATTATATTTCTATTGCAATGGATAGCGACCCTGTAATATATCCCTTTCAAAGGGAATTCTCAGCATCATCATTCTACTGTGTATTTCTATATCTATATGCATATTTCGAATCTGCTATGTGTATGAACGTTCATCCAGCGTTTTACCTGGCCATTTTAATATTCGAAAACAAATGTAACGAGAAGCGTAGCAATCTGTCGGTGCATAGTTGAGTAAAGATCGGTGAGCCTGACTTATTGAAAGTCCGTATAGCTTCACTGATTGCAATATTAGTGGCATCAGAATCACGCATACAGAAATATGCGTCACTGTGTTTCTATGAGAGGTTTTATTTTTAAAAAAAAGGTAGTACAGTAATAAGATTTGGATTCTTGGAAAATTGTGTAACACTGGTCTAAGACTGGTTGAATATATCGATGGTAAGTATAACGACTTTTTATTAAATTATTACTGCGCTAACAGACTTGTCAGTTGTATGGAACTTTTTATTACGGAACTCATGAGAACTTATGGAAGTTGGGGAGTCACGAATCTCGCGTTACACATTCGGAAGTCCGTGGCCGTTTTCATATTTGGCACTGGAAATATGTCAGCTGAGTAAAATTTATTAAGGGCGAGCTATTTGATTTTAGCCCGAGTATTTGCACTTGGAGCAGTGTCGACAGGGATTTCTGTGTGGGGATTTGCTGGTCGGTTGTAAGTGGGATCCTGTGGTTGCGGGCGCCTCATAAATCCTTTTTCTGCAGGAGCATTAAATTCCATAAATGGGAGTTGTAAAACCTTTCGCCCGTAACAGAGACATATCCGCTCGGAGGGGGATTTCCAAATGTAAAATACTTGGAAGGAGGATAGCGGAGAAATGTGTGTGTCGCCTTGGAAATCTAAGAAACTGGTGGTGCATTAAGCTTGGCACATAAGGAGAAGCGAGCAATCTATTGGCAGCATTGCCCACTTGTTTATCACGCTAGCGCATGCTAAAAGTAGATACGCCTCTGGAAGCTCGAAGCATCCATTGAGGATGCGAGTGGTGCTATTAACGCTTGCGAAATGTCGCGTATAAAGCGGGCGCGCGTCACTTTATATCAGAGTTTCCCCACCGAGGAAGGGTGACAAAATTATTGCCGATCATGAAAATGTCAGGTCGATCGTATGGAACGGCAGCCAAAGCGTTTGCTGTCTATCGGTTTTGTGTTGGGGGCTTGGCCCCGATACCACCAAAGGTTAAACCTGAATTTCCAACTGTCTCGTTCAATTTTTCCTTCCAATGTCCTTCCATAACGACAATGTCAAAAAGCTCGCTCGGCCATTGACGATCAAGTGAAAAGCATTGAAATGGGTTACGTGCATCCAACAATTGGATGTAATGGGTTAACGAGTGGTGGAGGAGTGGTTGTCGGTTGTGTGTCAGTAGTTAGGAAATAGCTTGGCCTGCCAAGACAAAGGGTGGTGAATCGTGGATCGTTAAGTTAGTGCGTGTGGTTGAGAGGCAGCGCTTAGGAGCTTTTCTCTCCCGATTAGGATCTCCCTTTGGTAGGAGGGCGGCGCGGCGCGTGCTTGCCGACTAGGCTTTAAGCATGCACGTGGGCTACATGTAATTTCTCTTGGCCCTCGAATCTACGCTCGACCCACCAACCCACCAACGACTTGTTCCTAGTCCGATAATCGCGAGCGATCTACGCGCGGCTCTCCGACTTCAGGCACAGCCGCATTATACTATTTCTAAGGATCGCTCCGACTCGCACGAGAAGACGCGTGTTACGAAATTCTCGTGCGCCCTTTATTTCCCTTTACACCGTTTAGATCCTCGCCGATTAAATATATATTAGTCGGGAACGAGCGGCATTTGAATGTTCGCACCTATGTACGTAGTTTGTTGGTGGGAGAAAATCACAATGCTTGATTTTGCCGCCAACAGGAGAGAGATATGCAGTTTCATGTACATCAATCGCTGCGGAATTAATAGCCGCTGTTGGCTCGAAATGAAAATTTGGTATTGAATAGTCGTGCCCCTTTGCCGTTGGCTAGCAATGCAGCATGTGCGATATACTCGCCTCGATATTGAATTAGAACCACGCATTCTGCGCCCTTTCAAAGCGTTGCCCACCTTCTCTTTGAACTCGCTAATTTCTTTCGCGATTGATTTTAGCATGGGGTTCGGCCGCCTCGCGCTAATAGACTCGTCGATGCCTGTATCAGGGCTATCAGGCAATATATCGATGCCCAAATCGTGAATGATGATAGTTTCGATCATGTCGCGAAATTCCACTCTCGAACTCAACGGTCCGAGCGCGTTGGTTGGTTGGTTGGTTGGTTTAAAATATTTCGATGCTCGACGCATTGTTGACCGACTCTTCTCGTTATTGAGTAAAAAGCTCACGAGTACACTCATGGCTGATTGAAAACGCCAGTGAACTGTTAATATCAATGGTTAAAGTATTTCAAAGCCACGCGCAGCTTCGCTCGGTGATTCTTTGAGTGGTTGAAATGTCAAATTGCAGTATAAGTAATGAAATTGTGGAAGAGGAAGCGTTCTTTTTCTCTAATTCTTTTTCATCGGTGCACTGACCTTCGACTGAACGGCTTACTTACCAGAAAATAGTGCTCTTTTTCCGAAAGCAGAGACCGCCGAGTAACTTGTCGTCCTTTGTGACCCTTCCACTTGGCTGATTGGATTTCGAATCGATTGGGAGCTCGATTTTCCCTGCAGGCCGCTTGACAAGCTTGCCTCGAGAAATTCTCTGCGCTCGCCAATAGCGCTGATGAAATTAAAAGTTCGATTACTCGTACGCGCATGTTAGCATTCTGAACGACCATTGTTTCCCATCATTTCTATTGTCAACGTGACGATCGGGGCGAATTTTTCTTGGGAATATCTGCCGATTCTCACGAGCAGTTAAGGAAAGTTTTCTTCTTCGAGGGATGATCGGGGATCTTGAGAGTAAGAACTAATATCTTGAAAGCAATTTCGAGTTAATGAAGCGCGCGCGCCCCGCGGAAGACCCTTAAGTACTTACTTATCTGGGAACTTGTGGTCTCGAGAAGATCGTTTGTTCAGGCAAGCGTAATGACATCATTAGCAAATAAATCATAATAAGAATTACACGGCCTATCAAATTTTTCTTCCACTACTTTCTTAATAAAATAAATATGAGAATGTTTCGCTATCAATTTCTATTTCGTTCTTTAATCCTATCATAATTGATGAATGCTGAGCAGAGTTCTAACCTTCTGCTCCCACTGGCATACTAATAGTGTCGTCGAGTGACCGGGAATATAATTCAGGACTCGTCGAGAGCGTTTTGATGTTGGGGAGGCCAAGCACGAGGAATCCCGATCGAGTAGGACCACCAAACGCCGCTTCATTGAAATCGAATTAACCGGGCACACCATTCCAACAACGAATTTAATCAGCACCCAAACTCCATTAGATAACCGTCGGCCATTGTCAACTTCAACCTTTCCCTCCCTTTATCTTAACAACTCCCACTGCCAACATACTTATTCCATCTTCAACAATTCAATACTTCACCATAATCTTTCCAACTTCCACAAAGTACATCTCTCTTTACCCCACAAGAAAGAAAGCTGTCTACATTCAATAATACATAAGAAACAACAAATCCACCATATTAACAAACAAGGCATACCCAACTTGATACTTCCTAGACTTCGTATAAGGATGAAGGGAATAGTAAAAACGTGAGAAGAAGTGAGCTTTGAAAATTGTATCCCGGGGGAGAAGGTGGCGGGCTCTGGCTGGTCCGAGGGGGTTGCGAGCAGGTGGTGGCTGTGGCGGCGGCGAGGGTGGGTGAGTGAGCCAGGGGTTGAAATCAGAGGCAGAAGGTGGTGGAGAGGAGAGGAGAGGAGGGCGCGAGCGGGGGGGGTGGCGGTGGTGGGCAGGATGATAGGGATGATGGGGCAGGAGGCAGTAGACAGTGCGGGGGTGGCGGTGGCAATAGGAAAGGGTGGCTGGGGGTGGAGGAGCGGTGGTGGTTATATATAGCGGGGAGCACCCGGAGCATCGATCGACGGAGCCTGGGAGTCCGGATTCGACACTGTTCCCTCGCAGAGCCCGTGAATCCCGGCTCGGGATCCACGCTGCCTTCCGGTCTCCTGCCTACCTGCCTCCCTGCCTCCCTGCCACCGGCATTCCTCCCCCATACACCCTTCCTTCCTTCCATCTCTTCCCATACAACTATCTCAGCGCTAAACGATCGCCACCCGCGCCACCATAATCGAAAACAATCACTCAGCCCCCCACGAATTCCACCACCACCCCTCCGCGACAACCCGCATATGTTCGCACTCTCGTAAAGATAATAGAGACAAACTCTCTTTTTCGTAAAACAAGCCCTTTTTCGATCGCACTTTTTAATAGTAGTAGCGAGTTATCAGTTTGCCGAGACTTGGACAGAGTGTATATAATCGCAGGACGCTTTAGAGTTTAAAGGCGAGGTAAAACAGATGATAGTCCTGCGAAAGACAGCGAGGACAAGTTGGCGCTCGCTTTGCATGCAAAGTGTTAGACACAGACATAAGAGAGAGAGAGTAAGAGAGAGAGGGAGTGGGGGAGAAGTTGGCTGGAGAGCCAGGACGCGCGGCGCGGCGGCGTGTTTAAGGACAAACTTGATTTCGGGTAATGAGTTTTGGGGATAGCGGCACGAGGTGTACGCTCTCGTCCCAAGCGATCCCACGAGCTTTTTTCTAGTGTCGGCGCTTGTACTTCGTGAAAGCTCGCCTTTTTCTCTTTTTCTCTATGTGAGGGAGAGAGGGAGAGAGTGTAGCAGCGCCACGGAGAAAAAGAAAAAGTGGGAGAGGACGGTTCAATCGAGGAAAGTAGCGGCGACATAGCAAGCCTCCGGCAATTGAGCTCCGCCACCACTGGATCGCGACTTGTTGCATTTCCAGGAGAGCGTGCTCTGCTCTGCTCTGCTCTGCTCTGCTCTGCTCTGCTCTGAGCCTCTTCTCTTCGCTCCTCTCCCACTCTCACTCGCACTCGCTTCTTCCCAACAGTGTCGAGCCCGACTGCCGTTGAGTGCATACTAACGCCTCATTATTTCAGCTAGCCGATATTTCCCGCATTGATTTTGCCATCGCGCTCGATTTCCCAATGCTGTCCTGTTGCCATCCCGATACTACTAATTCCTATTCGATATTGAACTCGCCAGCCCCTCTCAATCCTCTCCTCCCTCCCTCTCACCCTTCGAACCACCTGCCACCTGCTGCATTCTCTGGCGTCGCGATACCACTCACCAACGCTCCTCCATAATATTACTGACACGACACGATATTATAATAGAACTGAAACCGCCGCCGCCACCACGAGAGTTGGCATTCCGAGAATATAAAATCGATAGGGTGGAAATCGGCCCGAGCTTTCCCGGCCGAATTTCAAATTGTTATTGCGAGCGCTCCTCCAGCGGAGCGGATAGTTTCCCTCAATTAACAGGTAAATCGAAGTTTTTGCCGAGTGATTTGATTGGATTGTTGGAGGAAGTTGCCGAGGAGCAATTCTACGCCTGACGAACGAGTCTTTGTAAATTGCTTGGAATTGTTGTTTGGCATTGTTGGAACGACAGTGGGGAGGAATCGAGTTTACGAGAAGATTTGGAAAAGAGAATGGCTCGGTGATAAGGTTGTTAAGGCGGATTCAAGGGAGCACATGAGAATCCCTGTAATCTCGAGCTTGGCGAAAAAAAGAGAGAAGAGGGAAGGGTCGACGCTAAATGAACAGCCGGCACTTTCTAGGAGGGCAGAGGGCAAAGAACGGGCGCGCTGGTGATGCAGCTTTTTGCCCTCGGCCAAAGGAAGCTCCTTTCGCTCGGTGAAAATTAATTTTTTCCCCCGGCAGGCAGCGCAGGTACATGCGGCCTGATAGTGCCCCTGGCGTACCTTCGCCACTGCTCGCCAAAGAGAGTATGTAGTACGCTTGACGCGGACGTCAATTATTCCGAACCCCTTTTTCATGCCATCCCTCGTTGATGGTAACTTGCTTTCGCGTCAAATAGACTACGATCGACCAATGAGAATCGACGTTCAGACAGTGACGATTTCGTACTGTCCACTCGTCAATACTAAACAAACAATATCAATCTATAATTAAGAAAAATCGATGGAGTGTCAAGGGAAAGTCTGTCTCCTTTGAATGGGAGGGAAGAATATTCGAGGATGACTTAGTTTGCCGGAGTTGATGGGGAATTTTCATTATTTAGGCGGTGGAGAGTAGGATGTCGAGTTAGTGCGAGAGCAGATGTCAAGGGGCGCTTGGCGAGAGGGAGATTGTACCTTTTGTTGGCCGGTCGGCAAGCAAAGTCTCCCATACAGGACACACAAAGCGTAGCGCGGCTAATTTCGTCAAATTTGCACGCATCATCTCCGGGAGATGTTGCACAGTGTAGGACGACGTCGACGTCAAAGGTTTCATTAGTCGGGCAGGCGTAAACACCGGGGCCTCCATTCGAGTCCATTAGCTTCGACGAATTTAACGCCGCTCCACAAAGCCACCGCGGAGTTTCCGCTGGCAGTGCCAGCCGTATAAAGAGATATCGCATCCCACCATCCGGCCGCAATCACTTCCCCATACACACTGTACTGACAGTTTTTTCAAAGGCCAGACAGTACAACATCGCATAGAACATCAACTAAAATCTGCCCCATTAAAATTTACTTTTCTTATTTGCATTTTATATCTCGCATCTTTTCATATTTTACTGCTTTGATTCCTCAGGATTTTCGCAATATTTTCTTTGAATTCGAAATGCGAAAGTCTCGGGAACTAGGAATAGTAAGATATACGAACATCCTCCGCGGCAGATCAAAGTTTATCCTGTTGATAGGAATGGTACGGAGCGATCGATTCCGAGTAACGTAATCTTGGAAGCCGGATTACTTGTGCACGTTTCCGCGAAAGGCTCCGAGTCATTGCCCACGCATGCTTAAGTCAGTCAGATTAATTTTCTCGAACTACATCGCAACATAAATATTTTCTTGTTATGACAAACCCATTGAAATCGATGTTTTATACGAAAACTGGAATTTCCAATCGGAGTTTGCTTTTCCCTTTGAATCAGCATGTGTAAAGGTACGCATTCGGCAGCGGTGGACAGTTTGTTTTTGGATTTGCCTTTTCTAGTGGTGACAGAGGCATAGGAGAACATTGCTCGCGCCATTCACAATCTCATTCCTGCAGGAGCGCAGCCTTGAAGGGTGCTTTCAACTAGTAGAGGAGCTTTGTGCGACAGATGATTGCACGCGACTATCCGCTCGGGGAATTGATAGTCACTGGGAGATCGCTTTTACCTTCGTCCCTTTAATAGCAATCTGTGCGCGGTACCGTCAACTTCCTGGACGGTACAATTCCCGGAGAATAATATCGGAAGCTTGTAATCAAGTGGGCAAAGATATTCCAAATATTTGCGAGTATTGTTTTGGTGCTTTGGTTTATTCCCGGAAGAAGGAACGCGAGCGCCGTTTACACTGGCTTTGTATACACAGAGAAGAGTATCGGCGAGCAGTAATGAGCAATGAAAATAACAAGTAATTTCCTGGAATGACGAGGACAAACAACTGTCGAGCGAGAGTTATAATTAAAACTAGTTGGACTTTGGAGAAGGCAATTATTATCGGGGAAGATTTAGCTGGAAATATGGAAGGGCGGGCAGCGAAGATATCGGGCGGAGAAGATTCTCTCAGGTCTCGGCTGGTGTCCCTTTGACGAAAGGCAGTGCCGAGAAGGCTTTGCCGAGGGAGTCTAGTGAAAAATTCCTGAAGGGCCGCTTCCACGCGATTGCCGATTGGCACGTGGAAAACCTCGGCCCCCGCATATTTCAAACCCACACGATATTGGCTCCGTCTTCTCGGAGAGATCGATCTCCCAACTGAGGATATTTGCGCACTCCGCCAATCGAGAGATCTTTCTACCGAGGAGAGTTGGTAGTCGCCGGTGTCTAGAGTGTCGAATAAAAATATCGTCCGCTTTCGGAGAAAAAGGCTGTAGGAGACATCGCTGCCGAACACAGAGGTACGCGCCGCCCGCTTCCTGTCAGCAGGCTTTTTCCCCCCCGGTACTTTCCGGCCTCTCTTATCAATGCCGCTGGCGAATCGATCGACTGACCTCAACTTTTATGGCGCAATACATTACATTTCTGATAAAAGGTCTCCATCACGTGCTCTCCTGTTAAAAGAATTCAGATAGCAGTATCGGAGATAACAGTGTTCGTGAACGATAACCCGACACCCAATTCTTTCGAGTCTTTCCCTCGAATCCTCCCATTTTTCTTTTATGTATAAATTAAGCCGTCGTTCCTGTAATCCTAAAAATAGCCTATTTTACAAACAAACTTTTTTCACACTAACATTTGAAACTAGCAGCTGGGAAAATGTTGAATATCCAGAGGAATGGAGGACTGTGGGAAAGCTGGGTTTTAGCGGGGCGAAGTTCCATTGGACGGGGCTTTTTTGTTTAGGCGGAATGGTAGAGTGAATGGACGAGGAATTAGTCGGGATTCGTTGGGCAAGGAGCATTAGGTTTCCGGTTGCGTTGCCCGGCAGAATATTCGCCCGGGAGACTGGGCAGATAATTACTATCGATCTCTGGCTCTCTCGTGAGTTGGTTTGGTGTTGGCGGTCGGTGACGAGCTCGAGTCGCGGCCTCCACCTGTTGCTAGGCTCACCCCGCGTCTTTTCTTCCCTAGTTACACTCCTCAACAGCTAGGAATTCCCGGGAATTCGTTAAGGAACGCTTCACCCTTCGCCGAGGCTCTCTTCTAATTAAAGTTGAATTAGAACATGCCTTTGAGAGGCCAGCTAGTTACCAAATTATATTCCCGCACAATGAATTTACCAAGTTTCGATGGTAGTTGGTGGTTAAAAGAGATAAAATTCGATTATTATTAATAGAAATGTTGATACGAAATATCGAAGAGAAACAATGGATTCCGAGCTTGGAATATGAATATAGTGGACGGTTAGGGAATTCAAAGGGAATTTTTTCTATGGCGGGATTTTTTCTCCTGTCTCTTTATAACTCTGAAATAGTGGGGAGTCTGAATTGAAGGGTGAGCTCCGGGCGGACAACCGGCTAGAATGAAATTTCGCAATTGTTTCAAGTTGATAATCAGATTCCGCAAGAGAATGCTCCCCCGTGGAACCTATTACGAGCCTCGCCCCGCAAATTAGTCGCGCGTGTAACGGTCATTAAGCGAAACTTTTCTAATCGAATTATCCATCGAGCTGAGGAAACTGTTTTTCCGTGTTCACGTCGATCCTATTAATAGGCATTAACGTCCTCTTAAGTTCTGGCTAAAGCTTCGCTTTTTCCCCGCCATGCTAATCGCGCTACTAGCAAACTCTACTTTAACTGACAATCATTAGCATGCAACACCTCGTCGGCTGTAAAAATTGCAAAACTTTCCGTGCGTCATTCGAGTTTATTTCATTTCCCCCTTTTTCAACTTGGCAATGACGTATCCCTCATTTTACGAAATCACTTTCCTGGAATGATGGATATACTCTGCGCTGGATGACTGCGGGTGTAATGACAGTGAATGAAAAGAAATGGGAGGCGGGCGTACTCGGGGCAATAATGGGACACGCGATTTCCGCGCAAACTTGATGAATAATAGCCTGGCATTATTTGCACCGAGCATTTTTCTAGATAATACGCATTATATCTCGGTGACTGCGTTCTCGAAGTATGCGTTAAAGAAATGGTAGTCGCATGCCAGTGAAATCAGAGTGGCGTGATGGGTGTTGAAATTACAAAGAGGGCTAGATTTCAAGGGTCTTTGCTATTTGATAATCATCCCTCTCGGAGATGGCATGATTAGCTCACCTTGGCACCCTCGTCCCTCTTAATTCCAGCTTATCATTCGATCGGGGACGAGCGTCATTAGTGTCCAGGAGTAACCCAGGCAGCTATCGATTGCCAGGCTCCTTTGAACAGGAATTAAGCTGGACGACAAGCCGCTTCTAAAAGAACTTCCACCCTCTCTCGGTTCATGCAGGAAGCTTCGATTTTTGGCCCCTCGAGGCTGAAATCCTGTGGGGCTTGCTTCGGACATTCAGCAGGATTTCAAACCGACGAGGAAATTTCCTGTGCTCTTTAATTACTGGAGGATGCTCCCTGCACCGTCGCTCAAGGGATCCTTGATCGTCCCTCGCATTAGACGGCCGACATAATTAGTGGACACTCCTGCCATTAGTGTCGAGATTCTGCCAACATCGATTTCAAGTGGTCCATTCCACCGAATGCGTTCCATCCTCCTCGCTATCAATATAATCATCGGCCAGAACAAATACCATTTTCACGATATCCAATTACTCGCTGCTGTTATAATGGAATTACAAACCATGCAAATAATTATGTCGGCTCTGTGGGAAGAGCGAGGGAGGGTGAGGAGGCTGTAACATTAGGTTGAAGTGGGTTGGCGCGGGGGAGGTTTCGGGGGAGGAAGATGAGGAGGAAGAGGCGAGGGTGGTCTCGGCAGGAACGTCAGGATATCGACGTTTTTTTCCCTGGCAATCGAGGCGATGCCTTATCGGCACCGAGCAGAAACGGATAAAGGCTCGGCTCTCAGAGCATTGAAAGCAACAGAGCCTCCCCGATCGGCTAGAGGGCGAATTTTATAACTCGGCTGATTCGATCGGCAGAGAGAGCCCCGGCCGAGTATTTCTGTATTGAATTACTAGCGGCAGCAGCAGCAGCAGTCGACGCCTCGCACCGGCAAACAATGGCTCGCCATGGTCCACGTTGTCTCAATAACTCGCCTCGCAAAATACATCGCCGTCCGAATTAGTCTCGGCTCGGCCGCCATAGAATGAATATAAATCGACGGCCAGAAACCCAATGGAATTTTTTCATCGGCCAATCCTTGCGCGTGTATGCTTTCATTCAATTGGGCCGATGTTTATTAAATCAATGCCCGCATTTGCCAAGCGCGGAGAGCGCGAGGGTTACGCGTCGGGGATCAACAGTCACCACCATCGGTAATTGATCATTTTCCGAGAGTCATGCGCACGCTCGAATTACTCGAAGAGGATCCTTCTGAAAGGGATTATAAAAAGCTCGAAAAGGATCTGCTCGGATTATATGAATCCCAGACTTTCTGTGGCAGTGTGATTACTTGGTTCGTCCAGTTAATGAACTTACGTAATTAAATCATTTTTTCATCAATTTCTTATTAGATTCTTCTCGTTCAATGAGGGG
This sequence comes from Ectemnius continuus, assembly GCA_910591665.1. Taxonomy (NCBI): domain Eukaryota; kingdom Metazoa; phylum Arthropoda; class Insecta; order Hymenoptera; family Crabronidae; genus Ectemnius; species Ectemnius continuus. The sequence continues at coordinate 12,688,801 of OU342862.1, read as the reverse complement.
GTTCAGTTTGTGGAAGGGGGAGAAAGTTTATGGAAGGAGTTGCGATAGAGCCAGAGGAGTTTGTGTTCGGTGATCTTGATGGGAAGCAACAGGGTGGCGGTGCATCTTTGTCAGCTTGAAAATTGTATCTGATGCTTCCTCGCAACTTCACCGAACACTCGCACATCGTAAGTCAAATCTTTGACATTCTCAGACAATCTCAAAGTTCATTATCAGACGGCAAATGTTATTATAACGGCTTATTGGAGGAGGAACCTTATCGGGCGGGGCTGCACTTTTTTTCCAATCCTTGGAAAACGGGAGGAAGAGAATACGATCGGAAGGAGAATGCTTCCTGGTATAATTAAAGCGCGATCGGATCGCAAAACTCGGCGGACGAGGATCGCTTCCAGTCCGTTTGGATATCCGGGATTACCGAGTTAACGATCCCACCTCCAAAGGATCAGATGGCAGTGATTTCCCTCTTTGATTTCTCATGGCAGAGCAGCGAATGTCGCAGGATGTCAAGCTCGTGCGTGCCTGCCATTAACTGTTAATGTCGAGCGCAGAGAAATACGTGGGGGACGCGCGCGTCTGTGTGTGCGGAACGTCGCGCGTTAAAATGTTGACATTCGTATTGGCAGCTTTGCTTCGTTACCTGTCGTTCCGTGTTAATGAGCTTCAAACACAACTAAGACTCTGCTTAGCGTAGCGCAAAGGAACAGTGTGCTGGATGCGCTGTTACCAGCAGGACTTTTATTCTCCAAGCGCTCAGCATTCATTCCTGCCAAATGCGATGCATGAACTCATCCTTCAACGAAACTGGATAGATTCGCCCCTCTTCCCTATCTTCCTCGAGTGCGTTCCACTTTGCTATTCTCCTCTGCTCCAGAAGAATCAATAAGTTGCTCCGCTTGATAATACACGCTTCTCCTGAAATCCTCTTCTCACTTTTCGGGATCAATGTTATCTTCGAGGCAATGTATATTATCAGTTCCAGGATGATATCCAGCTTAATATTGGATCGATTTTATCCTAGTTTCATCAACCAGCTTTGAGAGGCTGATTTTATTCGTCCAGTAGATCAAAGGGTTGTTTTAGTGCGCGTCACATAAGCAAACTGACGCAACAGTCTGCTGGCAGATCTGACGAATGAACATACAGTGCATCGTGCAGATCGATTGAAATCAGGCTTACTGGGTCATAATCGATTCTATCATTAACCCGCTGATTACTCCTGAATTGTTAGTCTATAACAAGTTTCGCAGTAATAAAAGAGCCGGCACTTTTTCCATCTGGCAAGTCAGGTGTTTGAACGTTCAAAGGTCTGACAGGCATGGTAGAAACTAATTTCCTTTTTTATCAGGGCCAAGTGAACACTCCTACGATTACTTATTGATCCCGTGGCAGTTGGTGCTATCATGCGAGACACTGGGCCGCTGCATGCTATGGATTTTCTGTCGGTTGATGAGTCGGTCGACTCGATAAATACCTGCCAAGTAGTCCTGTAATCCGTGTCCGATTTCCACCATAATCATTTATTCTCAAATCAATATTTCATATTATTACATTTATAATAATTGGAAAAATGTCTGCTGCTTGGAAAAAGTAGATGTTCTCTTATGTTGGCTTTCAGAGTATTAGATAAATTGATCAGAGCTCCATTGATCTGGGAGAGTGTGTCCAGACTGAGAATGACTATGCTGGTAATGACTGTGTACGCAAGCACGCCAGGCGTCGTCCTAGCTGTAATACCGTCTGGCCAAGCGGTTGTTTCCGATCCGTTTGCAAGCTTGCACAGCATGAGATAAACTAATCTCCGGCGACGCCTGGGACTCCTAATCCTTACGACCTTCTAACCCTATTCCCCATAGAGCACAGCCACTCTCGCATTACTTCGCCTTTCCCCAATCGCCTTCTACGCGCAATAACTTCTCCTAATCGAATGGATAAACATCATCGAATCATTTCAAGTTTCACGCTAGTTTTGCCATCTCTAAATTTTGAGGTGTCCTGGGACTTTCAGGAATATTGGCTGTACTTTTCGCTCGGTGAAGGATTGAGTCGAGCATAGAACGATCAAGCATTCTTGCGGATGATGCTTTATTGGGAAGCCATTTCCCAAATACCGCTCTGCGGCTCAGCACACCTACAGGTGCTTCGCTCCGATTGGAAATCAGGCAAGGAAAATTGCCACGCAATTCCACGCGCTTTCCACTCGAGCGGAATTCGCGCGCGCGTCCGTGTGTCGGAACTAATTTCCACTGCGCGGAGCTGGAATACCAGAGCGAGTTAAGTTCATCTACGCTTCCAAGCTTTCTATGTTGGAAGAACTTCCGCTTAATAAATCGCTTTTTATACACTTTTATATTAACTCGAGTTTCTTGTTTGATTGTTTTAATGAATCAATGGTAGAAATGTGGGAGTTATACCGAAGATGCAAGAAAAGCGCATCCTGAATAATTAATTTCGAATAATTCTGACGGTTTTCCCTATGTTTTTCATACTTCCCGACCTCTTCCGGGGCTGAAACTTGGTAGGGAATGTTCTTTTGCATCGAGGAAAAGGTAGAAAAAGTTCCAGAGCCCTAGCTCAAAATTCATTTTTTCGCAAATTTTTTAAGGCATACCCCTTCAAAAATTTTCGATTTTTCGAAGGTCTCGGGACTGGAACGAACGCTTGATTTTTCGATTGGCCGTGTCTCAAAACGGAAAAAAAACATAAATGTTGTGGGGGAAATGCCGGAATTCTACCTAAAACAGGTGGAAAACCGATCTTGAATATTTGATTTCAACGGTTTTCCCCATGTTTTTTTATCTTCCCGACCTTTCCCGGGGCTGAAACTTGGTAGAAAGTGTTTTTTTACATCGAGGAAGAAGTAGAAAAAATCCCAGAGCCCTAGCTCAAAATTCATTTTTTCGCAAATTTTTTAAGGCATACCCCTTCAAAAATTTTCGATTTTTCGAAGGTCTCGGGACCGGGACGAACGCTTGATTTTTCGATTGCTCGTGTCTCAAAACGGAAAAAAAACATGATAGTTGTGGGGGAAATGCCGGAATTCTACCTAAAACACGTGGAAAACCGATCTGGAATATTTCATTTCAACGGTTTTCCCCATGTTTTTTTATCTTCCCGACCTTTCCCGGGGCTGAAACTTGGTGGGGAATGTTTTTTTGCATCGAAGAAGAAGTAGAAAAAATTCCAGAGCCCTAGCTCAAAATTCATTTTTTCGCAAATTTTTTAAGGCATACCCCTTCAAAAATTTTCGATTTTTCGAAGGTTCTGGGACTGGAACGAAAGCTTGATTTTTCGATTCCTCGTATCTCAAAACGAAAAAAAAACATAAATGTTGTGGGGGAAATGCCGGAATTCTACCTAAAACACATGGAAAACCGATCTTGAATATTTAGTTTTCATGGTTTTCCTCATGTTTTTCATACTTTCCGACCTTTTCCGGGGCTGAAACTTGGTGGGGAATGTTTTTTTGCATCGAGGAAGAAGTAATAAAAATCCCAGAGCCCTAGCTCAAAATTCATTTCTTCGAAGGTTCTCAGGCTTGGACAAATATTGCATAAATCGATTATCTGTATTCAAAACGGTTAAAGAAAAAAGAATGAGTGGTGTAAGTGTTCCCAATAGCCGAGGACTAATTGCGAGTGACTTGCGTGCACGGAAATAGGCTGGAATAGTAAGGGGCAAGCGGTGATTTTGCTGATTATGTTTGCTCGTAAGAGCTGCAATGAGAAGTGGGCTCGTAAATGTGGCACTGCTTCCTGGCATAGGGCTGGCCTCGACACGTCCATCGCTACTGGCAGCCTGACTGTTCAACACTTATTTCCACCCGGTGCTATAATCCACCATTTCCACATATGTATAACATAAAAACAGCTGACGCATATTGCTGCTGGAATATGCTTCGATTCGACGTTCATTGAGCGAGGATATTTTTAGCCAATAATTAGTTCGGTAGCCGAGAGGAGTGGATTCGTAGTCGATTGATATATTCGATTGGCTAGGGAGAGGAATTTTATTCCGGAACAGCCGAGAAGTCATTTCACGCGGGCGTAGATTGCAGTGACGAGAAAAACATGGGCTGGGCGAATGTGCAACAGATTGTCGGTGGCGCCGTGATCCGCAAAAGGTTCATTCCACTCTGCCCACCTCTCCAAATCCTCGACCACGTCGATCGCTTTTCCCGAGATAATTCTCGCAGAGAGAGAGAGAGAGGGAGAGAGAGAGAGATGCGCATCCTCCCGCGAACGGAAATAAATCCCCCAGTGATTTTTTTGCTCTGCCCCTCCACGATTGTTGATCAATTTTGTCGCAGGTTTATCTTGGATTTCACGCGTGTTTTTCAGTGACATTCAGTCGCTCTCGAGTATCAGTTGCGTCAGTCGAGTGAAGAGCGGAGTGCTCTACGATACGATGATCCCAACTGGCAGTCGGCGTTCGCCCAGTTGCATCATGGAATCCGATCTGGAAACAGTGATTCCCATAGAAGGAGGCATATGGCGGCAGACAATGCGCTGCCAGTCAACCTCCTCGAAGGGAGATCCCAGCTTAAACATATCCATGCATTTCCATTGCTAACTGTGGAATCACAAACTCCTGTCACGTAACTTGCTCGGCCTGTCTCATGGGGATATTAATATGTACGCAGGAGTCAGAACCCTCGAAAGCACAAATGATTGAGTTACGCTGCCTTCTGTCGAAATGCTCGGCCGCAAGTTCCGCATTTCTAGTGCGACTAGTGATGCGAGAATTGGAGGGCCAAGTCGGGATAAAAAGTCAGGCTTTCCGGAAGGTGCAAAATACGATATCCTGCTCAGAGTGAGGAAGTTCTGCTGGAAGGGTCGACGTTCGGTTCGCGGGAGATCCGATCGGGAAATAGATTTTCCGGAGGACGACGTGCTTTCCTTCCCGAACAATACTTCGTCGATCTTCTTCCGCCGCCGTTGAAGAACACCTTCGTGTCACTGGCATTCCACCAGCGAATCGGCTCCACTTATTCCATAATTAATCCGCCATGAATTTCGAAGCGAACAACCGGCATTAAAGTGATTCTCGCTGTGAAATACTGCCGGTAAATAGGTCAGTGTAGTGCAAGTCATTTATCAGAAGTAGACTTGTAAGTGCATGCTAGTCACTTATCGCTCGGCATAGAACTTTCCTATGCTCTATTCTTAACACGAAACGGGACGTACTTGCTAATGCATTCTCGCCTCCATAGAATAGTCATTAATTTCATTTGATTTTCTTGGGTGGAAGAGTTGATTTCTTTTTTATGGTAAGGCCAAGGATTATGATAAAGACAGGCAAGAAAAATGATATTCTTTGCTCGCTCCATTTGTTCGCTCTGGGAATCGGTGAAATGGCATGGAAAATAGGAGGGAGGTCTTGTTTTCTCCGGGGTTGCTCGTAGCCACATGATCGTCCCCCATGAATCCCAACTTTCTTTTCTCCTTGTATCATTCCACCATTGATTCGAGTGAGTAAGTTCTGCCCCATTTTTCTAGATTTCACTAGAGACTGCTCTCTCTCTCTCCCTCGCTCTTTGGCGAACTCCTTTCCCGTTGGAAAGGTCAGCTCTCCTAGAATCGAGTGGTATGGCTTCGCCGTTTCTAATCCACCCGACAATGATGAACGAGTGTAAAGAATCAAACGTTCCTCCAGATTCATTGAAATCGCAGGGTTTTCATGGAATCTGGCCAAAGTGCTTCCTTGGAAAAGTGCATCGCTGCGTGTTCTTCTGGGATAACAGAACGCCCATCAATCTTCTCTATATATTATGTACACTCCGCTCCAACAAATTCTCCTGAAAATGTACATCTCGGTCACCGAGAAATCCTCTTGCCAATATATGCGCGTGTCGACTTTTTTCCCCCTCGGATTTTCGTAAGATAAATTCCGAATTTCGAGGCGGCTCTTTGAGACTTGATCAGCTGGAAAATTTGGATTAATGGTGGGAAATCGAGCGACTCCCATAAATCCGTATGGTTGGCGTGTTACAATCGAGCGATCGAGCCCTCGATAAATGTAATAAAAGCTCTGACGAAAGGGTTGTGTCGAAATAGTCAACCGCAATTTTCCGGCGCGAGAAACAGTTGTCCGGGTGATAAATTAATTTCCGGGTGAAAGGCTGTTTTCGGTGGTGGTGTGAAATCGATCGGAGTACTCGGTATTGCCGCGAGTGAAGTTGAAACTAGTGACGCCCACTCATTGTTGTTCATCTCTCCCATTTGAAAAGATTGATCACCGCATCGTTAACATTTCACATCGACTGTATTGTACGCCTGATCATTTTCACTAACACAGAAACGATCTTAGTGACTGGAAGCTTTAAAATCATCAAGTTTTGAAGGGATTAGTACTTGGAGGGAGAAAGGGTGTGTCGGATGAGGATCTTATGTCACCAAGATAAGCACGGCTGAAGTTGAACCTTAAGTCAGTCGGATTAACTTCGAGGGAAGCAACGTACAATTCGGTTCCACTAATTAACTTAATCAATTCGAGTAACAACCCTGCTTAATACACAACGTACTAGTTGTATCCTTTAGCAAAGTCTGGCATTGCTTTGTCCTTTTGACTTTAAGACCCTTTGTGGAAATGGTAGTGTGTCGCCCGGGCGGAAACAAAAAGTTTGACGAGTAGTTACACGAGCCAAAGGAGTTTGCCAGCCTAATATCACGTTTATGCGTGCACCTCCCCCACCCAGTCAGGCTTTGATCCCACCTGCTGCTGCTGCTGTTGCTGCTGCTGCTGCGCCAGGAGGTTTAAGCCGCTTGCCTGCTAGTACTTTGTTGGGCTTCGTAATTGCAAGGACAATTTGTACGCCCGAGTTTGACGCAAAGCCGGCTGCCACTCTAAGCAGAAGCATAAAGGCATTTTTCCTACAGTTCACTCAAGACGCTTACTTCGTTTCTCTCACTATTAAAGCAGATTCTTCTTCCTTGCTACTTTTAACAACGACAGAATTCCCCTGGCAGATATTAACGAGAAAGGGATAACGAATTAACGATTAAAAGTCAACGGTAAATTGTGGGAATCTTGGATATATACGGCGAGGTTAATGATCGCCGAGAGAACTCGACGTTCCACGGCGAGCGTCGAATCCCTCGACTTTTTACCCAGCACACCATACACCACGGGGATTTCACTGTATTAAATCCACCTTGGCACGGAAGTACTTCACTCTGAAAATCCTCCAGGTTTTTTCGTTCGCCAGTTTTACGCTTGGAACTTAATAACCGCTTCCCAATAACGCACTCATCTTTGACGCCGCTCGCTGGAGCGTCGAGTGATTCCTCGAGGAATTAATGCACGCCCCGCTGCAAAAACCACCGGAGGCATCGCACCCCAATAGACTACTTTCTCTCTCTCACTCGATATTTTCGGGAAAAATTTCTCCCTTCCTCTCCATGGGGTGGGAAAAATAAGTCAAGCAGGAAGTTTACACTGCTCCGATCGAATTTCTGCAGTAGGAAAATCTTTAACAGTAATAAAGCTCGGATTTTCCATTGATGGAATTTTACAATGACGAATGAGACTCGCGAGGGATTACATTTCAATGTGGAGTCTCGCAATTAATGATAAATAATAGGGATGTAATAAAATCGAAATAATAGCATTCAACCGGTTCCCTTTTGTCTCGTCGATTTCCACCTGGCTGCATTGTCTCTCTCTCTTTCCCCCCCTCTCTCTCTGCTGGCAGCAGTGAATTCCTCTCGAGTATGGGAAAGCGCGCGTTTCTCCCTGGCGTATAATGACTACGTCCTGGATGGAGACAGGAAGCAGGCGGCGCACGCCATTGCGTTTGTCTTTGAAATTCCCGTCAGAGGAAAAACTTGACGACGATTCGCCCGGATCAAAGGGATTCGGGTGCAATTACCAGAACACATAGACGCTTTGCCAGTGTGGCTGGCTCGGTATTTTCCTGGACCAGTGCTCTCTTTACGAGGGAGTGTCTCGCGTCGACGATAGACAGCATCCACTGACGAATAAGTGGGTTTATTTTACTAGCCTCGCTCGCAACGAAGAGCAGGGAAAATGCGAGCAGCAACGCAAATGAAGGAATCCTTCGGGATTTCCTAGCGGACTATTAATACTCAAGGAAATCGCCGGGCGAAATGAAATCGTCTCCAAACGGGATTCTAATGGAGCTGACATCACCATTGCGATAATGAAATCAGGAAAATCACTGGCCTCCTATTTGAGTTGAATGCCTGATGGAATTTATCTTGGAACTCTTCCGACAGACACTCAACTCGATACGGCCGAGCTCCATTTTCCACTGGCCGATTCCAGTAGAAAGTGGCCGAGCACTCAGCCTGATGGTGGGCATATAATTTTTCCTAGAGTTTGTCGAGCGGGTCAAGGCGATGCCATTTCGCCGCTTCTTGACGGAAACTTGCCACTTAAAGTGACCACCGCCACCGCACCTTCCCCAAGTTTCGTAGTTGACATTGCCTGCAAGTTTGCCATCCATGCAAATGCAGAGGTAAACACTTGCCTGCTGCTTAATATAGCATCCGCTATCAAGAACAAGTAGACGATAGAAAATTTGGAAATATATCGAAATATGAAGCAGTTATTAATCACGATTTAACTGATCGATCTTCAACTATCTTTCTAAAATCCCTTCACCTTTCAGCTTATCTGTTCGATCGTTCGAGTCTTCCCCGAACTTTTCCACCCTGTTGCTGATTCGCTTATCCGCGAATTCCAACACTCGTCCAACATCTTTCAGAGTGGATAATGCTTTTTTGGCAAAAACACAGTGAACCTTGAAACTCGCTGTTATCTCCAAGTCGATCTTTATTCCCATCACTCTCGCTTTATGAAAAGAAAATATTTCTTGTCTTCATGTACGAAGGCTCAAGCTTTCATATATTCCAGAATACATTGAAAAGCTGGAGGATCAGCACTTAGATTGTACGTCGTCCATTCCTCGAGAGATGGAGACTTGCGCAGACTTTCTTCGAAATAGATACGAAGCGGAGGAGTCTCAGCATTTCTCTTCTCATTCGAGACAATGGTGGGCTTTTATCCAAGGCAGAGAGAGCGCGCTCGGTGATACCCAATATCGGTCGGGCACCGCTCGGAATAAGGTGCCGCTCTTTACACAGAGGGACAGCTGTACCTGTTGATCTTCGCCGAGTATAGAAGCGTTGAGAGCGGATACACAGAGCTCTCTCGGGAGTGGCATGAATATTTATATGCTTCTAGTCCATCGACGTAATAAATGTACTTCCACTCCCGTACTTTCCATCTATCGCCCGGTTCACCCTTGCTTTTTTTTGCCAGCCAGACTCTTGTCAATATCGTAGTAAGCTCTCTTTGGTGCAGGATGCTGGAGAATGGTTTGTGAAAGTGGGAGGAAGAAAATAAAGCCGACACATGGGAAAGGAGAGGTTTGTCTCGACGGATGATTCTTCGCATGTAATCTGTTTTCCTTGAGGAACGTTACTCCTCGTTGAGGGCTTGTGCGACGCGCTTCCCTGAATATCGAGGAACCAGCATCCCTTGGGGGAGATCCATAAATTTGTTTTCCTTTCTCGGACCCTTCTTTCCACCTTCCTGGGTATCGCAGCCTGTCCCGGCAACCCGTCCCACCTTCCACGGCGTTCCTGTGTTCCCAGTGCTCCCACTAATTTCGCGGCAAGTCAGCCGACCCTTCGGCTCTCCTTATTAGATTTCCCAGAACGGCTCGACGAGAGCAAGCCCTTTAGGGAGTAGAGTCCGCTCGAGGACTGGGAAAACTAAGAGAAAAGGAAGTCGAATGAAAGGTTTCTTTCACCCCCCTGACGAAAGTAGTAGCCTCATTGCTCCTGTCAATATCTCATTATCAGCCACTTCTCTTTTCCCAATCGACACTGGAACAGTAACCACTTTGCTTCCCAGTCTCTCGGAATCTTAAGAGATTCCCGTTGGAAAACAATGGCGACAATAAAAATAGTATTACTGACCCTTGCGAGAAGGGAAGACTTTCTTCGAGCTCTTATTTCAAGTGTAATACAATCTCTCAAGGAATGTGAGTTGCATACTCGAAGAACCTTACACATGTTCACTGTCAACGAACTCGTTCTTGTCCCGTAAGAAGTCTAAGAAATTGTCGCAAGCTTGGCGAGAAGTGATAAAGAAGGTTCGATCGGCTGGATCCAACGAAATTCCCGATGATATTCCACTCACGTTGTCGAGGGTTGCGCGGAGGGTTGCGCCGTATGTCAGCCAGGCTGGCGTAGAGAAAATCGAGGGTACTGAGAGGTTGGAGGGTAGAGCAGGGGTTGCCGGGTAACAGTAAGGGTGGGATAAGGGTTCCCCGAGGTGCCTAGCAACAGGTTGCTATCCTAAAATTTCGACGAGCCGATTCACTCGCTCGAGCGAACAGCTCCCACGGAATGCCAAGTAGTCCTGGTTGGACATCATCACTCAGATCTGCGGAAATGGCCTCAACAAATAGTTGATCATCCGTCGTCCACTTGTTCTCTCTTCTATAATTAGCAGATTTCTCCTCATCAATTTCGCCGAGAGTTATTCACTGTTCTGGAGGCTTGTTTTTCTGGTTCTCGGAGGGTGGTGGTGGTCGCCGGGGGTGGTAATGCAGGATCTATTCCCAGGACGTATTGAGCGCGGGGCTTATTCAGCGCTCATTATCCCATCAAAAGCATCAGCCAGGGGGATAAAGTGCACAAATACGCGGACTCCGGTGTGCAAGCATCCAGCCTGATAATACTGATTGTAGCCTGATTGATAAAGCGACCGAGAGCCGCGCGATGAACGGAGACCTAATAATGCCGGCTTCGGGAGAGAGAGAGTTACTCCGCAAAGAGACGGACAGAAGGGCTAGGAACGCGGCAGGCTCACTATTAGACGATCCAATAAAAGTTTCGAGCGCTATTGGAAGAAGCTTCCCCGAGCTTTCTGGCCAATAGAATTAGAGTGTAATTTGCACTCTTCCCTCTCTCTTAGGGATATTAAGTGAATCGATGTCCCGGTGGAAATGCATTACGGCCATTTGTCAGCGATGACGCGCACACCCATCGCCACTCAAATTCGTGGTGTGATTAAAGCCTATTTCACACGGGGGACACCCATCATCGAACGAGAGAGAGAGGGAGAGGGAGAATTTGGAGTATGCGAAGGGTGAACGCACCTGTAATATGAATCGAGCTTTAGTGACCGCGAGACGAGCGTTTAACCGAATCACGCGTGTAATGGACTGTGATTCGTTTTGTCGATTAGAGGCGAGGGCTGTCAGCTTAATAATTCGATGGCGAGACAAATAAAGGCTCGTCGGTGAGAAGGGGAGAGAGAGAGAGAGAGAGAGAGGGAGAGAGAGGAGGGATATGCAGCGCAGATATGGACGCGTTCCCATACGGAAATCATACCGGCGATGAATATTCTCGGTCACGATTCAATCTGCGCGAAATCCAGCACGAATCTAGAAGCGGAATCAGTCTCTGCTTGCACTGGCGCAACTTCTGCACTAGTTCTTCCCCTATTGGCGAAGTGGATCTGTCAAACGAAGTTCATCTAGCAGTTTTAATGGGTTGCCTCCTGGCAAGGGTTTTAGATGCGAGAGCGTGCGAGTGCTAGGTCGCCCAAGTAATTCTCCCGGAAGTATCCGAGATTGCTGGCGATCTTTGCTCAACATATATCGCTGGTATTGGAGCGTAAGCACATGATTCTCCAGGGTTGCTTGCGTCGCACTGGCTGCGTGATTCCGGCGGACCGGAAGTAAGAAGCTGGCGGACGGCGAGTCTAGCCGACAAACAAGACGCTAGAGAGACGTCCAGACTCGTACAGTATTGGAATTCAAGGGAGAAAGGAGGGCCGAGTAACTTCTAAGCGAAGCTATTGGCAAACTCGAGACCGCCGGTGCACCAGCACTCTCACATCCAGTTCAGGACTGAGACTGACGAAGACTCGAGCGTAGAAATGCCAAGTGGAATGGAAGATCTCTGGATAGAGTGTCTGCACGCGTCTGCGAAGCTAAGCTACGAATGGCGGATTTTTTCGTTAGGCTTGTCACTCTTCGTTTCACTCTTCCCGGAGAAAACTGCTTCGTGCAGCGCACCCAGCCGTAACAGTAATAAGGATAAATGGAGAGGATGCGATAGTAGGAAGACGGCGAGTCTAGAAGAGACCTCGGAGAAATATATAAGGATGCTAACAAGGAGCACTCGCCATTGGTCAGTCCGCCCAGAGAGATAGACGGATAGACTTGAATTTATGGTGGGCTGAACTTTGCCTCATAAATTATAATTATCGGAAAAACAGAACCTCGCGGTGATAATCAACCAAGATCTTGATATTCACGGATGTCTGACCAGTGCTCGACCTATACTACTTGCCCTGGTAGAATTGTAAATCGGCGTAACGGTAGGTGAAGAAAATGGAGTGATAAAAATTTTATGGGATCATAAATCGAAGTGGAAGAGTACGGTTGAAAATATTATCTGGACGGAAAAGGCATCAATGATCTGATAGGCGTGACAGAGAGTAAACGAGTGGCATGGTCGGGCGATCGCGTGACTACGCTCCGCTCCCGATGTTCCAAGATTAGGCCAGTCAACCTAACCCAATTAAGGCAAGGCAGTTTTACTGAATTTCCAGTAACCCTCCTCTCACCTGGCCCTCCGTACCACGTCCTCGTCGAGCAGTCCTCGAGGACCCTCATTTGTTTGGGGAAAAAGGGACGCTCGGATACTTGCTCCAAAGTTCGTGAAATTGCTGCGGTCTTCCTTAGGGGCCTGGAATCTCCCGAGATTCCTCGGGGACCTCTCATTAGAGTTTGCGTAATAATACTCGGCCCAACACTCATCCAACTGTTTCGTCAATGGTGAGCTTACAGATTATGAAATCCAGGTGCGCGAATCCTCGAGAATCGATTGCGGCTTCGATCAGACTGGTGAACGGCAGTGCTCATTCTCCTGAATTCTCAGGATGGGCTTTCCCCTTACAATAGAAACAGGGAAGGGAAAAAGATTCAGCGTCAGTCGACGAGGAGAGAGAGAGAGAGAGATTGCGTATATATTCCATTCAGGGTTTCCTCCACGGTCTCCATCTGGCGTTTCCAATAATGCTAGATCGCAGGTGATTATCCTTGGTATCCTGGAGGGCGGTCGCATTATAACGATAAAGCCGGCATCCTCCGCTATCGTTCACCAGCATCTCGCCCCCTATTTACAACGTGTACATCGCCATCCTGAATATTCACCCAAGTTACACCCGACAATACAAACCCTTCTCTCTCTCTCTATCTCTCTTGGCACAGTTACCCCAGGACTTCCGGGCCCATTATTCTCCTACAAATTGTACAGCTATTGCTTGAATTCTCGAAGGAGTTTCGCTGCAATTTTACTGAGTTTTCCTTTCATTATGTTTGCAGGATGTTGGGTGTGGGAGGCCGGCATGTGTCTACGCGTCGGCGTGGCAGCAGCTCGCTGGGGCGTGGAGGTGCGGGCCTCACGTATGGGTCCGCTGGGCCATCCGGCTCCAGTAACACAGTGGAAAGGTTCCAGTTGCCGCCGGATATCCCCAACTATGCCGCCAGGAGACGAAGAGCAGTTACTACTAGTGATTACAAGAGTTGTGCGCTCATTCATACTCGGATCAAGCTCGGTGATATTGTGTAAGTTGACATCTCGCCAGACTCGACACAGTTTAACTTCGCACTGATTTCCTGGCTGACACCAGCGTTACTTGGCAAGTAAGGGGTTGATATTTGCGGGGGTGGATTCTGGGATTCGGTGGTCGGTAAGGGTAGAGCCGAGGGTAAAATAGAGCCAGGGGGTGAATTCTAACAGCCACTGTTTTCTGAATAAGATTGCTCGTGGTTGGTAGCTCGCGAGTTACCGACAGCGGGCTTGTTTCTATCGATTGTATGAAACCAACCCTCTGGGTTATCAGGGTGGACACCCTCAGTAGATAGACTCTGAATTATGCTGGTTCCATCGTCGGTAACTCTGCCTTCTGGCAGATCTTACCGTCTGACCATATACTGACTTATACTACTGGCGAGACTTGTACTACTGCGGGTTAAGGCTGACTGAGCGTTGCTCAGTGTTTGCAATGGGATTTCTCGGTTATCACTGCGTGTATTAAGATATTATCCGAGGAAGATGTCGCTGGTTTATTATTGCTGATTGTTAACATGATGTGGGCACCACTGCAGTCGGTTGAAAATCTAATGTAGCAAGGTGTCGGTACTCCCGGTGCACTTGCACCCGGACGCTCGCCACCCTATCGATTAGGGTTCGATTGTTTGACCATTAGCCGTATTTTTAGCGCCCACTGTCGTCGTCCGCTTCACTGAATCGAATTAGAATTTCCATGCTCGAGCGTCGACACTTTCTTCCTCGCTCTCTTATCGTTGGAGGCTTGTTGCTGCTTTTTTTCTCCCTCTCTCTCTCGACACTCGCTAGTTAACACAGCGTTCAGCGCAACGAGTGCAGTGTCACGGTGCTTTTTTCCGATTATCATCGCGTGCCAGGCTCGTCCGGGCGGAGGTTGTGCTTTCAACGAAGAAGAAGGCGAGTAAGCGGGTCACCCGGTCTCTCGGTTTGCGCTAAAAACCTCGATAATACTCTCTCAGGCATTCCAGCGCTGGGGGCTGCAGGCCGAGTGATCGCCGAGTGATCACCGAGTCGTGATTCGATCTCGAGATCAGTCGGCCAGTCAGCCAGCCAGCCAGCGAGCGTCATTAATTTCTTCCTCCCGGAAAGGAGTGAGAGCGCGCCGCCAGTTGGAGGAGCAGTCTGCCGGACTCTCCGGTATCCAAGGGTGACTGTTCGAACCCTGTAAAAACAGAATCAATAGGGAGAGAATGGAGGAGTTACGCGGAACTAGGTCTGCTCTATATCGCGAGGGAGATCGCGCCGCCGGCCGCCGGCCGGGGTTCACGACCTTTTCCCTTATTAGACGATCGCACCGGTCGCATTGGGTCCGCGCGCATACTTTTCCATCGTCGCTGGCTGCGATCCTGCAGGCGACGGCGGCGGCGGTAGTGGCGGTGGCGGCGGCGTTTGGCTGATTACCAATGAAATCGATCTGCAACCGGTGCATTCCATCGGTGTCCGCTTGCGACCGCTCGCTCGCTCTCTCCGGCGACAATGTGGCCTCGGGCGACGGGGGTCCAGAGGCATGCACGCATTTCTGGGATTCTCCGCGGTGCTAAGTGGCCGGGAGAGAAGAGGAGCGAGCGAGTGAGAGAGAGGAGAGCTGTGTAGCCGGGCGAGCGTTTCGCAGCTCGGGAATCGGGGGCTTTAGAAGCCCATACGCTTAGGAAGTAGAGCAAAAAATTCGATTACGCGGGCAGATCGATCGCGATTATGCTGGGCGGCGGACAGGGCCGATAGCCAGCTCCGGCGGCGCGGCGAGTCGATCCATTAGCGCGGCCACCCTGGCCGAGCAGAGCACCCTGCCGCTACACTCATGTTAGCACCACGACCACCAGAGTGACTGAGCCAGAGTAGGAAGAGAGCGCCGCCGGCGCGGCGGCGGAGGGGAGGCTCGGAAAATTTCTCTCGCGAAATACTCGAAAGACTCGTCGACCTATTTCAGATCGCGATCGATTCCGCCGGTCGCCGAGGGCACTGCTTTTTGGGACAGCTCTCTCTCCCTCTCTCTTTCTCTCGCGCGCGCTCTCCAGCAGCCAACATAAGTCAGATCGACTGCCGGTTGGTCCTCTTTCGAGTTCGATCGTGCCATTCGATTTGCGTCGGCAGAGATATACAGATAAAGATAGATAGAGGGAGAGGAGATGCCATGCTTTCGAAGCTGGAAATCCATGGGTTTCGGTGCCAAACCGCAAGCAGAACTGGGAGCAGCTTCTCTCGAGACATTGGTAGAGCCGAGGAAGCTGGTTTCCAAAGCGATCTCGCGTCAGATGGATTCCTGGCTGGTTCTGGCGATGGGTGGGTGGCCGGCGGCTCAGTTTGCGCGTGTTGGTTATGCTGGATGTGTGTCTGTCTATCTCTGTGGTGAATCGGGTTGGAGCCAGAGTCGCGGAGTCGAGTCGTGTCGAGTCGAGTCGGCTCGCTGGTGTGTTTCAGGCTGGCTGCCGGCTGCCGCCGTGAATCAATACCCGCATTGCGCGTGCCACCTCTCTTTCTCTTTCCCTCGCTTCCTCCGACCTCCACCCCTTCTTTCTCTTACCCTCTGCCTTCGTCGTACCCTCTGCTTCTCTTCTTCTTCCTCCCTGCCACCCTCTCGCTTTCACTCGCCTCTCGCGCGCTCTCCCGCCAACTTTCTCTCTCCCTCGCTCTCTTCGACCTCCTCTCCTCTCCTCTCCTCTCCTCTTTTCACCCTCTGTCGATGCCCTACTCTCTCTTTCTCTCGCTTCTATACACCATCCTACCTTCTCTAACATTCCCTTCCTCTCTCGCTCACTCTTTCGCCACGAATTCGCTTGATTCTCTCCCTCTCTCTTTCCCTTTCTCCCGTTAGCCCACCCACCCCTATTTTGCCTTCATCCCTCTCTCCGCCGCTAGCAGTCCTCACTCTCGCCTTTTCTCTCCGTCAAGATCCGTCAATCGTAGGTTTTTACCCAGCCGCTAACCCGTATCTACTTGGAAGAATGCACACACCCGCCCTCCACTCTGTTGGCCACTGTAATTATCCCATGGTTCCTAGTGCTTCTACTATAAATAGAAACGTAGAAGTCACTATCTGAGTGACCTCACCGCGTCCTATTTATATCGGAAGGCGTCGGCCAATTGTTCCCGTCGACTCTCGAATCCCTGCACTTGGTGGCACTCGGGAAATTTCGCGGAAAATTCGTGGAGGATTTTTCGGGGGCGAAGCCGAGGAGAGAAAGTGACGAAAGACGCGAGGGTGGCGTAGGCGGCGCACTGTCGGGAGGGTTGCTTCTAAGAGAGGGCTGCTTTCGCATGGGGTTGCCGCGAACTCTGTAAAAGCAGCTATCTCTCTGGAAAATATCAGGCAAACCACTGTCTTTTATTACAATGTCTGCGAAGCCAATCTCTATTTTCGTGGAATATTTATTTCTAATTATTCTAGGCTTCTCGATAGATTAAATAAACAGTTCGGACCATTAAACTGAGAAAGTGCTCGGGGACAAACAGATATGCCAATCAAATAGAAGCCGAACTCGTAATTATTCATGATGTTCCACGAAATGCTATGCTAGCTCCACGGACATTTTATTATACTGTTTGCGAGGCGTTCGCCCCTATGTTTGTTTGTTCCCTCGATCGACATTGGAAATTCGCGGACCTACTGTCGCCAGTAACGCCGCTCTTTCCCCATCAACTTCAAACTTGCCCTCTCTTGCAACTGGAATTTTCCCTAGAAGATTGCTGGACTGTCGGTGAGATTGGCCGGTGCATTTTCTAAGCTGCGGGAAAATCGTCGGTGAGAGTGTGTGTGTGTGGGGTTTTGACTCCTTTGGGATTTACTTGGTGGTTGGGTGTGAGTTCCGAAAAGTGTGGGTGAGAGATATCCCGGTTTATTCCCCATGACAGGAGCATGCAGCATCGTCGGGTCAGTAAACCCTGCAGGCGGTAAAGCTGCCCCTCTTTCCATCCGGCCGCTTTCTCTCTATCTCACTTTCTCCCACTCTCTTTCTTTCCCTCTCGCGTCTCGGCTTGCAACTACTTCTGGGAAAGATATTTTATAATAAGGCGCCACATAACGGGTGGTCCATGTTTTCGCTGGGCAGCTTCAGTCCTCCCGAAAGGATGAGAACGCTTGGAGGAGAGGAGGAGGAGGAGGACGTCGACGACGACGACGCCACTGGAAATATCCCGGCAGGAGGCACGAGCATCCCTCGACCGATATCGACCTTTACGAGGCGCGTACTGGCCGTAAAAATATATAAAGCTTGCCAAATAAAATCGCCGTTAATCCCAGCCGGAGTGTCAGCGAGCACCACTTGTCTCGGTCATCGTTCTTTTAAGTACGATCTGCAATAGTATACGGCCTCATAAAGCGCACCAGCGGAGAACCTCCTCGCCTTTCCCCGAGAGGATTAATTGACGAGTCTGAGTGCGGACTCGATAAGGAGAATCTCAGTATTCCACCAACGATGGGATTCATCGTTGACAGAAGATTTCCACCAGGAAAACTTGGACTGCTTCTTAATGGGAAGTGGCTAGCTAACTTTTGCCCGATAAGTTTTTCGTAGTTGGCCGACTGGTTGGAAGGGATTGCGAGTCGATGCTTTCTGGTCTCGTTAAAAGTATAGTAGCGGGCGGGGTAAATCGATCGGCGAGTGACCGCTCTTAGTAATCAACTGGGACGACTCTAGTAAATTCCTGGAGGATCGAGGAGTCTCGAGCACGTGTATCGAAGCATGGCTCGCATCAAGGAAGCAGCAGTTTGAAACGGATTAATTAGAGGGTGAGGGGCGATTGGCGATCGGCGCTCGGTGGTAGATCGCACGAGGTGGAAACCTTATTGTCTCTCTATCCTCGGCATAAGGAGACGTAAATCCATTTGGCTCTGCTTTCGATGCCAGGCCAGCCCCGTGCACCAGTTGGAAGACCAATAGATGACGAAGCTGACGGGGTTCAGATGACTTGACTTACGAAGCCCCGAGCGTGCTCCTGCACCGGAGCAACGCACCCTCCCTCCGATCATTCTCTCCACGGCGCGCCGCGCCGCGCCGCGCCGCGATATGCCGATCAAGTCCTCCTCAATACGGGTCACTGAATTCGCTCCACTTTCCACCGGCCGTTTCACTGTCACTGATGCTGTCCTATTAAACTTCACCTGTCTAAATCCTGTCCCTTTTCTCCAGGACATCACCCCCTTTCTATACTCCTCTACCATCGAATTATTCCATCAATTTCTGATTGATTATATAATACAAAAATTAATTAACATTTACATCATTCATTCCTAGCAATAGAATTATTATTAAATAAGAGTCAGGATGGGAATGTCAGGCAGGTCTAATACCATCAACGATTTTTCGAGATACCGATGGGAATCGATCTGGTTCGAATCGAAGAGTGCAGCCCTTTGCCGTGTCGCGAGTGAACTAGCAGAGCCGGCATTCTTCTTTTGATCGTCCGAGCGTCTTGTCGCTGCTCCGCTTCTTTTGTTGCCGCTCGTCCGGGCTGCGCGGTTGATGAAGAGCGCGCCGCGCCACTCGCTCCTCTCTCCGCGCTCGAGAGAAACACGGGGCCGCCGCCGCCGGCAGCAGCACACAGATTCAATTATGATGGTACACGGGCCGAGAGTAATGCCTCTGTCCCAGCGGGATTAAAGGCTGCTGGTCCTTTTTATTCGGTAGCAATTGACTTTGTAGGGATCGAGCTATGATTAGGTGGATTGCTGGGAGGAATGCGAGTGCTGAGGTGAGATTGTATTAGCAGGTGGGAGAGAGTGGAGGGGAGGGAGCGTGGCAGCAGGTGAAGTAGTAGGTCGAGTAGGCCGAGGACGATTTTAGCCAGACCGCGGAGCAGCCTATCGGCAATCATGCTACTGATACCTCTCGTCTGCTCGATCGGTCGTGTCCACCTCGTGCTCGGCCAATCTTCCTGGCCACTGCCACTCTCTCTCTCTCTCTCTCTCTCTCCCTCCTGACGTCACGTGTCCGCTTTGACAGCTCGATCGAATGATTCGATTAAAATTCTACCGCGGTCACCTCCTCTCCCTCTCCTCACTCTATCTCTCTATCTATTTCATTGGCTCTCTTAGGGGCTACTTTCATCATAGTTACTTGAGAGTGACTTAAAATTGCCCCAAGCACGTCCCAACTTGACGCTCCCTATTTCCAGGGATATACTATAAGGGGTTCTGCTGGCAGTGTAGCGAGCTCGAATGTCCATTTTCATCTGGGTACAATTTTGTTCCGGCGTCCTGCGTCGTCGGATCGCTCGATCGCACGCGTCGAGGAAAATAGTCCCGGCTCTATAAATGGATCGCCTCGTAGTTAATGGGCCGAAGTTAACCCTTTGCGCCTCTGTGTCCGGCGGCGGACAGCGGCGGACAGCGGCGGACAGCGGCGGACAGCGGCGGACAGCGGCAGGTCGGCGTCGATAAGCCGACACAATTTCCGAACGAATTTCACTGGGAATAATAGGCCGGCTAGAATAATGCAAACCGAGGGAGAAAGCGCACCGGACGCGCGGCGGCGCCGGCCAGAGTCACTCTGTGTTTGTTACCCTTGCGTTATTTATTGACAATTACGCAAGCAAGAGTTGTGCCACAAATTTAATTGGGAATTTCATGGCATATCTCTGCACCTGCGGCGAACCTCGTCAACTATTAAATAGTATCAACAATATATGACTAATACACAAAGTGCGTTGCACGCCGCGCAGTTCATCCGAGCGCGCCCGCTTCACATATTGTTGACTGGTTAACAAACAATTAGCGTGATTGAAGTAAAAGTAGAGTAATCCAATTACCAGGCGGGCAAGCTGCTGTGCAGTTTCATTTGGGGCCCGCGCACTCAGGTGGCTCCGGTTCGAGCTTCGGATTTATTAATTTCCGAGGATCACAGGAAAGTTTTCGATACCGCGCACTCTGCTCCTGTATTAACTTGCGAGCTTTCGGGGAATTCCGCTGGTCGACCGCTCATTAGTAGGTGCGATCACGACTCCGCCAACTATTATTAAAACTAGCCGAGCATGGGATTCTGTTTCCGCGAGCTATTGTTCGTTCTCTCAATGTTTTCGGACGGGGGGGTTGGTGGATGGGGCTACTTTGGAAGCAGAAGCCATTGAGGAGGAGGCTTTCGAGCGAGGTTAACAAAAGTCGAAATGTCCCAATTTCCTTATAACAGCCGCGTGCATATGCCTTCCTCGTTTCAATAAAGGCTCCCCTCTCTCTCGCCCTCTCTCTTTCTCTCTTCATTAATGCCCGCCGATGGATGCGGGCGTAATTTGCAGTAAACGAGTGGCGGAACATCTCAGAAAAAGACAGCACTCGAGCGGCAAAAGGGAGAAGTGTACTTAACCCGGCGGTGCGGCGGGGGCAGAGCGAGGGGCGGACGGGCCGGGCGGGCATCAGAGGCTCCTCCCGGTTTCCATTTCTCATCTTCAACGAGACTAATTCCGGATGCTGCCGAGCGGAGATCCTGTAAAGGGGCCGGCGCGGCGTTCTCCCACCAGCCATCTCCGTTCTCGATTCTAGCGTTCATAAAGCAGTTCATCGATAGCGATTTATCGATGACCCCACCCGATAGCCTTCTCTGCCGTTCCCATAAGTTTAGCTAGCACAAAATATTACTGTGCTATCTTAGTTGCCAGCTGCGGCTGGCTGGCTGGCTGGAGCTCACTCCAAAAACTAGGGACTAGTGACACTAGCGATACTTAAGGGGGCGCCAAGGAGTCGTGAGATTTTTCGGAATGACGAGAGTGCGAGGGATGACGGTAAGATTGATGGGAGATTGTCAACGAAGTTGGCTAGCAGAGGTAAAGAATGCTTTCGAAATCCTTGGGAAATTTAATCGCTCCTCTCCGTCTCGCCCCCCTTCTTCTTTTATCTCTCTCTCTCGGTCTCGCTGGGTCTCTCGCGGGCAACAAGATAAATCGAGAGAAGTTCGCGAGGAGCCTCGCAACGGCCAAACGACACGACGACACGAAATGCTAGTTGTAGGTGGAGGAAAGAGGGAAGAAGAGAAGGAAGGAGAGAGCTCTCTCGAAAGATGCCAGAAATATAGGGCGTACGAAGTAGCTGGTGGAAGAGGGTGAGCAGAGGCAGAGGCAGGGTTGGCGGCGGGAGGGAAGCCCATAAGTTCGGGGAATCGTCTGCTCTCGCGAGATAATAAAATCGGGCAAGTTTCCGCGGGGCGTCGGCTGCGCCTTCGACGCCCAGAAGCAAATTTATTCAATTCGCCGCCGCCGCCGCCGCCGGGGTTATTTTTAAATTATCCCTTAATTCGAACTTCCCACCGCCCGGAAGGCAGCATCCCCGACTTCCGTAAATCGGCTTGCATTATTAATAGGGAATTTCCCCGACGAGGTAATCATCGCGACAAAACCGAGAGTTGTTTCTCTGTTAGGGAAACAATCTGTCGATTGCTCTTTCAAAGCTGCGAGAACCGAAATGAATCTTTAAGATAGCGGCGAAGTCGCTGAGGTCCGTGCGAGTCCCGGTTGCACCGTTGCCAGGTGGAAACTTTTCTAATTAGAGTTCGGAGTCCTGCAGTTGGAAGGATGACTCGATACTTGGAGATTTACATCTAGGAAATTCGGGCCATCGCTCACTCGATCAGAAATTGTGGAAAGAGAGCGACGGGTGAAGTTGGGGCGAGCGTTGCACTGAAAGATCTAAAGAATTCATTGAAAGAAGGGTCGGCTGAGAGCAGAGGGAGTTCATTTTCTTGTGGCGTCGGGAGGAAAGGGAGAAAAACAGGTGACGAAGAGCCAGGCGATCTTTGCTCGGGCAATCGGCGCGCTTTCACCGTAAAAGGCTGGCGCGCAAATGCCTTTTAGGGGGTCGGGACGCGAGATAGACAGATAGAAAGGGAGACAGAAGGAGAAAGGTATAAGAGAAAAGGGAGAATGGTTGGTAGGGGGGTTTTATCAGGGAATTTCAGAGAGTGCTTGGCGGAAGAAGGTGGAAGGGCAGCGTTCGTTATTGGGTTATGGTGTTTGTGGGCTAGTGGGTTCGCACACCTCGGGCGAAGGGTCGCCGCGCGTTCAGCAAACAGCCATTAGTAATCGATACTCCCGTAAACAGGCTCGCGGCCGCCCTTCCAGAAGACGGTCAACTAATTAATTTCTCCGTTCATTTGCGTCGTTGTGCAAGTTCCTCCAAGGCATGCGTGTGCGTGTGTGTGTGTGTGTGGCAGGTAGTTATTCAGGCGTAGGAGCGAGCCGCTCGACATTTAATATTTTAATGCATTGCCGCTTTGTCCGCGTTATCTGGGTTAGCCGGGACCATTAGCGCAGGAAGCAGGAGTGCGAGCGAGAGTGGGAGAGAATGAGTGAGTGAGTGTATGTATGAGAGAGCGAGCGAGCGGGAGAAGTCTCGCACACGATCGCCCGTCCGGGAGGACGACGCAGCCAGCGCGCAGAGCTGCTACCCCTGCTGGAGAACACAGCTAGTTCCCGAATGAGGCCAAGTGTGCTGCTTTACGCTACGACACCGCCGCCAAAGGATGTATCCCGGGCACTCGCTCCTCCCGGCGAAACAATATCCGTCTAACCCCTTCTTCGACTTCCAACCGGACGCTGCACCCAAAACTCTACTTCCCGTTAACCTCCACCCTTTCTGTTTTCCTACTCTTCCAATTTAGTATCAAGTTCGATCGTCCAATTAATCGATGGGGATGCGTACGAAATTTTCCCAGGCAGATAGAGTCCCTCGACCAATATCGTTCGGTTACACGCAGGCTTATCGTGAATGCTCGCGGTCGCTCCACCGCAGAGCGAGCGGCATTAATCCGAGAACTATGATAATGGCCCAGTTGGAACTGTCTGACTTAGCTCGCTCGTTTTTCGGTCTGTGCGAGTATCACTGGCCTGTCCGGAGCAAGCGTGCCTTGTGAGGAATAATCAAACAAGCTCCCAAGTATCTCGCGTACACACAGTGAGAAGAAGACCGACAGAGAGAAATAGATCTAGAGAATGAGAGAGAGAGGGTGTAAGAGAGCATGTTTAGTTGGCCCGACTGTTGGAGCAGCCCGAAACTCCGGCACGGTTGGATTTGCATTGGGCGCAATTTGCAATGCACGCGAGCAACATTAGCTCTCTCCCTTCTCCTTTCTACCCGCAATCTGCTCCCAGGTAATTCGATCTAGAGCACAACATTCCTCTCTGTCGTGGGCGCGCGCGCGCCCTCTCCCGGCGAAGCTCGAGGAATTTATTCCGATGGGTTATGCGGCCGGCTTAAATTCGACTAAATACCCGTGGAAAAAATTTGCGGCCTGCAGGCTCGATGCATGGTGTGCGTTAGGGGGGAAAGTGGAGCTAGAGCAGGGGAGTCTAAGGGTGGCGGTGGAGTCGGGGGTGGCGGCGGCGGCGGCGGTGGCAGTGAAATCTGGGTCACCCTGCACCGCGTGTACCTCGAAAACTCGGTCAAGTTTTCTGCACCTGCAGGTCGAACGCCGGGCCATTCGTCCTCATCCGCCAGTCCCACTAACCACCCCCCGACTGCCCCCGCGCCCCACACCTCTCGCCCTCTCTTGTTCGTTCTTGCTCGCCTGATCTCTCACTCTCTCACTCTCTGTCTCGCACATCCGCACCTCCACACATCGCAGTTTTCATCGTTCTGCCTTTTCAATTTGCCATCTACCCACTCTACGTGTCGTTGTCTGCCCCTCAGCATACAGCACACATCGCAACCGCCCTTGCCCTCCCCTTTCTGGCCCCTCCATCCCCCAATGCATCACTCAATCTGTTCCGCTATCCCTCGCTCTGTCTGCTCTTCAGTCCGCAACTGCATTTCGCAACGAGTGAGGGAACTTCGGTGAAAGTCCTCATAACCAATTTTGAATCAACCCTGTATTTTTTGACTATCGTTTATGGACGATCGACTGGTTTATTATAGAATGTTGATTGCTAATTGATCTTGAGGAATGTGGTATATCCTTTGGTGAGAGGATCGTGTTTGATACGGTTCGATGGGGGTAATTAAAGTCGTTGGGATAATGAGCGCGGAGTAAATCAGATCGCAGGGGTCGTCAGTCGGCCTCGAGGACTCGATACTCTCGAAGCGATAGCCTCTCTCGCCTCCCCCCGCTCGAATCCAGTTTAAGGGGCTGAACTGTCATTACATATTAGAGTGTTACATGCGAGAGCCGGGATTCTTGAACGTCAGTTACCGTTAAGAAATCCGACGTTTCGTATGTAATGACCTAATACGCTCGGGACAAAAATAGATGGCTTCCCGATGCGAAACGCTTGCGTAGAGCAGGAGCTTCTTCTGGAGCGCGAGCTATCGGAGAGCTGCGGGGAGGGTGGGCGAGCGGGCGGAGAGGGAGGGAGGAGGGTAGGCCGCCGGTTTATGATTATAAATAGGGCTGGCTTTTACGTCGTCTTTAGGCCGCTCTGGAAAAACAGATCGATGGGGCGCCAGCAGTAGTCCCTCGCTTTCCCCGTGATATCAGTCGGCCTGATAACATCGATCGTCCACCCAGCTGACGTCACTCTCTGCCAGAAGCGTGTAAATCAGCCGGCCGATCGTATTTTACGCCGCCGGATATCTGTCCACCGCTCGGACAATAGCTCGCGCACTTTCTCGCTCTCCGACTCGACATTGCCACTCGTACGCTCCTTACTCTTCCCTCTTACAACAAACCTTCCACTTCAAAGAGACTCCTTTCAGTTCACCTGATGCTTTTTTTTGCACGATTTTTTGGAGACTTCCCCGAAAAATGTCAAAGTTGCCTTGGAGAAAGGTCTTCCCCCGATTGCATTGCCGATTACAGAAGGAGTCAGGTGCTCGAACCTTAAGTCGGCCATTCGCTTAATGCGTCTACGTGCCCTGGAACCAGAGCGATGAGATAAGGAACGGATTCCAGGCACTCTCAACGCCTGTCACCGTTCAGCATCGATTCACTTGGGCAAGCCCGATCGAACCGGGAGAAATCTGTAAAAAAGAAGTCGAGGGGTTCATGGGGGCGAATGGAAGGTAAACTTAGGAGGGATCGATCCAATCGTGTACCACGTGGCAGAAGAGGGCGAAGTGTATCGTGTGTCGAACCGGAGCAGGAAGTCGTGCGTGGCTACCAACATTTATTTGGCAAACCAGCCAAATAGAGAAGAGCTTTGGGAAACTTGTCTCCGTGAGAGAGAACTAGCTTGGTCCGTTGACCGAGCATTAAACTAGGCACCGATAATCCGATAAACTTTGTCTCGCAGGCCCAACTATTTTCACGACAATGTCCTCGGAGTTCGTTACGCTACAATAGAATATTGTATTTTCCACTCGCTTGCTCTTCGATACAATAATCGGCCAACAATGTTAGGAGACGAGAGAAGTTGCACAGGGGTTGAACGACCCTGACACGATAAGTGTTGCTATCGATGCGAGGATCGATCGAACCTCGCGTACTTCGGAGCGATGCTCTCTGGCTTAACACGGTATTAAGAATCAGTCGATCCAAGAAAGTTGTAAAGCTGCTAGAGAAGGAGGTTCAAAAACACGTTGCTTCCCACCATAAGAAAAGCAGGCACGCCTCGCGACAGGTCATTGTGTACTTTAAATGAATCTACCTCGGCGAATTAAAACTCTCGCAGCGAAATGGCGCGTAAGTTCTCGGGAAGAAGGAGCCGGCGCTACTTTAAGAAAGGCGCGTGAGTGAGGTATAAAGAAGGGGAGAAATTACAATTCTCATCTGCCGGGAGACTGCTAGATAGTTCCAAGTTCCAGTATCGGCGGACTATTCTCCCGGATTTCCCGATGAAGGTTCACTGCACTCTCGAGGTCATACCAGTGGTATAACGCACTTGGCAAAAAACCAGCCACTCTCTGCGGCTGTGGCTTGCTTCCGCCTATATCATGGTGTTCCACCTGAATATTCCTAGTCGAATATCCGGCGCGGAAACTGTACGGCCCAATCGACCCCAATGTGATTTTAGGAAATATGAAGCCATCCCATCTGCCTCTCCCAACTTACACATAGCTGTTTCCAGGGAGAGATGTCGAGTGTATCGGAAGGGCGTCGTCCCTAGCCAGAATTCCTAACAGTAATCAGATGTTGTAACACTTAGTTTCCGACGACAGGGTCGACAATGCCGAGGGATTTCTTTCAGCGAGACTTATTGGCAAAGAGTGAGCGCATTGCTATGCGCTGCGCGATGCCCAATAGCAATCAGGGTGAGTGTTGATGGCGGATAAAAATGCAGTCGGGGGTAAACTCGCCCTCTGAGTGTGCATTGTCGATCGGCCGGTTGAAGAGGAGGCGGTGGAGGCGGAGGAGGAGGAGGAGGAAGGGCGGTGGTGGGAAACAGAGTGGATTCGAGGGGCGATTTGCCCGGTGCTTTTCGATCGTTTCGTCGAATCAAGTGGGTACCGTGTTCTCTCCATTAGTCCGGTTACCGCGAGGAACACAGGATTTCCGCATAATTGCCGGGTCTTCGATCGTCAGCGCGACTGGGAGAGAGCGAGCGGCGATTTTCGAATCTTCTGCACGCCCGGATTCCTCGGCGCACCATCCACGCGCTATACAAATACACGCGCGATAGTAATCTAGCGTAAGGTAAAGCAATCGGCCGGCAGAATGATGGCGAAAGCGATGGTCAGAGGGAGAGATAGATAGAAAAAGGAGGGGGGGGGGCAGAACTTACTGTAAAGACGAGGGATGAAGGCGGAGGGTAGAAAGTAAGGGGCGAGGGGAGTGCTCTATAGATAGTAGTAGAGAAGGTCCGGTGAAGAAGGCGAAAAAGGATGGGGAGCGACAGTTCCAGAGAACAGTGGCGTAGGATAGGATGGCTGAGTGCAAGTGTACTCAAGCTACTCGCACCCGGCGCAATTTCCCCGTAGAGATTGGTGGTGCTGCTGCTGGCGTCAACCTCCCATCTGATTTTCAAGCTCGCATAGATCTCGCTCTCCGGCTCATCGCATAGTCAGTGTACTTTACAGTATTAATTCGGCATCAGGCTGGCTGGAAGTCGCGAGGGAGGTTGGGTGGCGTGGCGCGGCGCGGCGCGGCGGGGTGGGTGTACGCCAGTGAGGCCGGCAGTGGGGGGATGGTTAAGGGTGGAGGGATCGAGCGAGGGTGGGAAGAGGAGCCGGAGGTTCGTAGGTATCGCATGAGGGTGCATGCACCGAGGACGGGTAGGCCGCGGCGGGGGTCACGGAGTGCGCTGACCTACTGTTCCATATTCGGTGCAGAGAGAGCAAGCGGCAGCCTTTCCAAACTTCGTAGCTGAGCGAACCCAGAAACCCAGAACGGGCTGTGTGCGGGTTCCCCTCGCAGCAGCACCAGCACTAGCACCAGCAGCAGCAGCAGCAGCACACAGTTCCGCGAGCGGGGCGCTCGCCTCTCTTTTCGTTCCTGGTGCGCCTCCGCCGGATTTCAAGCCGGCTATATCCTTCGCGGACCAACGAATCGAGCGTGCGCGCACACTGCCCGACGCATCGCATTGCATCCTCCCGCTACTCTCCTTTCATGTTTCCTTTTTATTATTGTTTTCTTTTCTGTTTCTTCTTCACAGGACCTCCCTCGTCTTAGGATCCCGCACCAAGGATAGCAATCTAATAGTATTCAGGGGGATCCGGAGAGCCCGGTAATTGCCGGGCCGCCTGCTCCGCGAATATCGATGACCCTTAATTGAGGCCAGCGCAGTGATCCTCTTTGCCGAGCGCAGGAACTTGATCCCCGCGTGACTCTACTCGATCTCTTCCATTCAAAAGGGGCCGCGTGAAAAAGCTCCTATTGAGCTCTTCTCGCGTCGCCTTGAATTCAGCGAGCGAGTGCGTACAGGAAGTACGTACATTGTTGCTGGGCGACCAGTTAAACTCGAGGTACTTAGCGAATGAGCGAGGAAGGCGAAGGCGGAGGAGTCGCGCCCGGCCATCTGATAAAGGTGGCCGCATGTCGGAATTTATCGCGGCCGTTTAGCAGCGGCTCGGCCGTTAGCTCGTTTCGTTAGCAAGGGCAATTAACAGTGTCGGTGCGCCGAGATCGTTGAACCATCCCGCGCATCGCGCCTTTGTCCTCGCCTGCCTTGCGACCTCGATCTCCTTCGAGATATACATCTCTACATATTTGTATACTTCTATCCTTTTCCTAAGCCAGTAATCTCCCAATTGTCCAGACCGATTAAGATTCAACGTTGTAATAACATTGTTAATTTAAAATACTTTACAATCTTTCAACCTTTATATTGTCTTTGATTAATAATATAAATTTCTTGTCAATATTCGATCTAATTCATTTTCCTACTCATGTCAAGAATGATTAAAATTCAACGCTGGAATAATATTATTAATTCGAAATAATTAACAATCCTTGAAGCTTTATATCTTGTTTGATTGGTAATATATATATTGCGTGTCAATATTGGATGCTATTGACGTTCGGAATAGGTGATGCAAGGGCGAATGGGTTGCCGAAATCACAGCGGACGTTCGTAGACCTCTCCAACCTTTCCTATTCCCACTCGCTCCTTCTCTCCCTCTCTATCGGAGAGTGAAGGAGAGGCTTCGGAGAGCGCATGCACAGCCGCTCGTATTAGTTCTCGATGCAGCGACCACTTTGGACAAAGTGAGAGAGATGAGCAGGTTTGCTCGTCCGCGATACACACACACACACAGATCAAGTACGGAAGCTGGATGAAGATCTTCCATAGCGAGCTTCAATCAGCTGGCGAATATCTGAACATCCTTCGAACTAGGATTCACAGGATCTTTCCTATTTCGAGTTCTCAGTCTTCGTTCAAAGTTTTCCTCTTGCAGGATGCTTTTATAATATCAGAAAAAGCAGGCTGATATAGTTTGACGTGGACTGAATTATTCATGGTCGGTCCGAGAATAGTTGGCCAGGAATTTCATGGTATCGAGAGGGATGAGAAAAGAGGGAGGCGCGCGCGCTTTAAGTCGGCCGTCCGAGGGCGGCTTTATTCCCCTCGAAGACGTTTACCCGAAAGGCGCGCTTCTATATCGGCGCTTCCTGTCGATTCGATCGGGCAAGCCGATCGAGCGATGCGTTAGTGACGGTCTAATAAACACTGGCGCGTAACCGTCGCGGATAAGAAGCGGTATACAAACTGGCGACACTATCTGCCGAGCGCGGCCGGCAAAAAACTGTTTGCCAGCCGAGCGACGGCTTATTCGAGCGTCTATTATGATCGCCGGATCAAATACAATTCTACACAGCAGAGCAAACCGACTAGTCCCGCTTTGGAAACTAGTCGCTAAACTCTTCTCGAGAAAACCGATTATCTGTTACTCTCGAATTTCTCGCCAGCAACTTCTTCGATCTCAACTGGCTCTCGCTTTCGAAGCTAGATTCCGGGGTGCCTTTCGCGACTAGCTACGTGGTTGTCCTCGCCGGTGGGGGATGCTTCTCATTGGAGAGACAAAGAGAGGTCACCGACTAACTGGACGCATTGCCACTAGCCGGAGTGAGAGAGGAAAGAAGCGATCTTCCGAAAGGAAGAGAGAAAGCTCGGGCGCCAAGTCCCTCGGAGAAATAAGGAGCCGGCGATCAAGGGTGGAGGGCGAAAGCCACAGAATTATCCAAACGAAGAGGCATAGAGAGAATTCCATCAGGAGGAACAAGGAGACGAGTCCTCTTGGTGGTGGGGAAGACAGAGAATCAGTAGGCGGGGGGGAGAGAGGCTACATTGACGAAGAGGTTGAATGTCGAGACTCCCACGCGAAAGCGAGACTCGGAACCCAGAAGCGACGGAGGAACAAACTGAGACGAATGCATGCGAGAAACAGTGAGCGGAAGCAAGACGGAGGGTCACTCGCGGCAAGAGAAAGAGAGAGAGAGAGAAAGTATAGAAGGAAGAAGAGGGTTTGGAGGAGAACGGGAAAGATTGTAAGGGGGTAGTTTGCGTTGGAGCGAGACATCCCGAGAGGGTGCTCGCAGGGGAGGAGGGTCGGGGAGCGCGGGGGGGTAGCGAGCTAGGGGTTGCTTGCTGAAACGGATTGGAAGGCGAGGGCGA
Source organism: Ectemnius continuus (assembly GCA_910591665.1). NCBI lineage: Eukaryota > Metazoa > Arthropoda > Insecta > Hymenoptera > Crabronidae > Ectemnius > Ectemnius continuus. Next base: position 12,658,280 of record OU342862.1, on the reverse strand, counting down.
GGGCGAGGGCGCGGGGTCTCACCGCGGACGAGTCGCCGGAGGGTGGAGGGAGATTCCGTAGGTGGTGGCGTGGTATCGAAGGTGGTGGCGGCGGCGGCAGCGGCGGGTGGGGGTGCGGGTGAAAGAGAGAGAGAGAGAGAGAGAGAGAGTGAGTGAGAGGTGGAGGGTGTACGAGTGGTGAGAGGAAAGAAGAAGCGATGATAGTGCGAGGGAGCGAACGGTAGAGCAGCGGGGAAGGGTGGGTTGGAGGGCGGCGAGAGGGTGGCGAGAGGGTGATCGGCGGCGAGCCGGTGGTGGTGGAAGAGCGAGAGAGCGTAGTCGAGCGACCGTCCCGCTGTGGCCACGAGCTCCGACGCTCGGTGAGAACGTAGGTAGTGTGTGAACTTCCGGCCGAGTGAAGCGGACAAGGGAGAAACGAAAGAGAGAGAGAGAGAGAAAGAGAGAAAGGACGAGGAAAAAGGGTCCTATTCGATTCGGCGAGGAAGGAAGGGCACGGGAATCGGCGGTGGCGGCTCGTCGCTGGAGAAGAAGGTGTGCATCGGGTGTGCCGCCGCGAGAGTCACTCGTGGCGTGTGCTCGGGTGTGGAAGCGCGCGAGAGAAGGCGAGCGCGGAGGAGAAGAAGCCGAGCCGAGCGGTCTCGAACGGAGTGGACGGCGGAGCGCCGCGAGCCAAGTAGAACAGGACGGTTTGTGGTCGGACCGGGCGCCTTGGTCGCTCTCTCGGGCCTGCCAAGGGCAGGAGGAGGACTGTTCCGCCTCGGCGTCGTACTCAGTGTCTCAAGTGTGTCGGATTAATATCGTGGGGATTTAGTGGGAGTGCTGGTGCGAGTGGATGCCTTAGCCGAATTTCCCTCCCTCCTTTCCTTCTCAGCCGCACTTTCTCTCTATCTATTCATCCATCTCTCTAATTTCATACGAGGGATCACGAGAATAACCGCTGGAGTTGGTAACCCGCTTGGTGTAACCGCCGAGTTGTTCACGTTGTAGCCGTCGTCGTCGTCCCCGTCGACGACACGGTGACGGGCTCCGTAGTGTCTGTTATGCGACTCTGGTACAGTGGCGGTTGACGGCGAGGACGAGGAAGAGGAGAGAGAAGCCCTCGAGGAGGAGGCGGACGTGGACGCGGACCAGGCGGCGGCGGCGGCAGCGGAGGCGGAGGAAGCGGAGGCGGAGGAGGAGGCGGCGGCGGCGGCGGAGGCGGCGGAGGAGCAGGAGGAGGAGGAGGAGGAGGCGGAAGCGGCAGCGGCGGCGGCGGCAGCAGCGGAGGAAGAAGAGGAGGCGGAGGAGAAGAAGGAGGTGGTGGAAGAGGAGGAGGAACAGGTGCTGGTGCTGGTGCTGGTGGTGCGAGTGCGGGTGCCGCGGACGCGGCTGCGGCTACGGGAACGGAATTGCGGGTGCGATCGCAAGCGGAACCGGCGAGTGCGGCGGCGGCTGCGAGTGCGCGGGTGCTCGGAGAGCAGTGTGTTCTGGTGTGCTGCCGCGCGGCCAAAGGGGAGGAGGGCAGCTGGAACAGGAGGAAAGACGACGACGCCGACAACGAGGAAGAAGGAGAGGAAGAGAGGTGGTGGAGGAAGACGAGGAAGAAGAAAAGGAAGCTAGTGGCCGGACCTCGTCTCCGGGGGATACCGAGGGAATCATCTCCTAGTGATCGCGCGACCGACCAAGAGGATCGCCCCCTCTCTTCGCTCTCCCTTTCTCCCCCTTTTTCTCACTCTCTCTCCCACCCTCTTCTCTGTCTCTTGCTCGCACGCACGCACGCACACACACATAGACACCTAGACACCTAGACACATACAACGAGAGACACAGAGGTACATAGATACATAGATAGAAACACGCGCGCGCCGTCTATCTGCGACCTCGCCGACCTCTCCGGCCGGTGCGTTTTCGTGCGTGAGGTCGAGGGCAGGTGCCTGCCAGTGCCGTAGCGTGAAAAGTGAGCGGAGTTTCGAGCGAAACAGAGGGAGAGCGAGCCGGCGCTCGGGCGCGCACCAGCTCCGAAGAAGGAGCGATTCCGTGAGGGAAGAGGAACGTGGAACGCGGCCAGCCAGCCCGTAGAATATTGTGGGTGCTACGTGGTGCTTTTCTACTGGGGAAGGGTTAGTGATCGCCGTGGTAAAGGAAGCAGTCGAGTGTGGTGTGCTTTTTTAAAGTGGTGTCTCGATATAAGGAGGGGATCGCCAGCAGGGCAGAGGCTCGAACGCATGTAGGAACATGGCCGCATCCAGCCCCTGCCTCCCTCTAGAGGTGAGTCCAGCCAAACCAGGCTGGCTTCCCTTTACAATTCTTCTTTTATCCGCACCTCGTGCTCTAACGATTCATCCATCCCTTCGACGATTTACCTCTCCCTCCTTTCAACCGCTCTAGTCCCGTTCGCTCGCTCGCTCGCGTTCCCCTTAGTTTAGGATTCGACACCAGGCCCTCTTTGACCCATTCATCAACTCGAGCATAGAGATTCAATTGATCCGCCCTTCGAATCATTCCCTAATTACGATTTCAGTGGCTTTGTTGCATCAGTGAGACAATGCCACTGCAACAGCGAGTGCTTTGTGTGTTCGATATCAAGCTCCGTCAATAGACACATGTCACCAGTCGTCGACGGTGCACACCAGCGATCCCAGTGCTGGATTCGCTCCGTCGATTTTTAAGGCTCTCCTCTCAGTAGGTCGCAGCGAATCCCTCGAATATCGTGGCGAGCGTGCGAGAATCATTTGCTCGTTAAGGCGATAGCAGCGATTGTCCGGCCTCGCTGGCAGCGAGCGAGCGAGAGAGCGAGAGGGAGCCGGGCATTCGCGCAGTTTACGCTGTCCCCAATTCCGGGGAGAATTGTGCCAGCGGCAATATGGTGCTCCACTGATTTGACCCGTATAGGGCTTTCAAATGAACCGTTGCAACTGCGTTCGCCTGCTCGGCGCCCAATCAGTATGATACAGGGAGTCCGTCTACGTGGAGAAACGTGAGGGGCTTGGGGAGGAGGGGACAAGGCATAGAATGGTGTGCCGGCTTCTCGCTGGCTTTGTCCTTTGACTCGACAAACTGGTAACCCCGGTGACCCGGTACACACAGAAAGCCAGAGGAGGGTGGGAGAGGGAGAGAGTGGAGGACAGCTATTCTAGAGGCTGTACCTGTGCGAATAAGACGTGTTAGCTCATGCTTACCTGCAAGGAAAGCTTCCCCTTTATTATGACTCCACTCATTACTCATGCTTCCAGTCACGTTCTAATTTCGAGAGGGTGACTTTGGTCTTTGCAGTTTAGCTCGAGCGGTGGCCTAGTGCGGCCGGCTTTCCAGCCGCTTCTTTCTCCCTCTCTTCGATCCCTGCCCCTCCTCCTCCCCGGCTCACCCTCTCTCCCTTCCTCCCTACTACTACTTCTTGCTAGCTCGAGCCTCCTATCTCCTTTTCCTTTTCTGATGGGCCGCGATGGCCCCGTTTATTTTGCGCCACTGCTATCGGGCTTTCATCGCGTCACCCGTCCGAGTTACTCTTTTCCTTTCTTGCTGTCCAGTGTCTCTGTCGGCCGAGTGCAACGGAACGGAGAGTAGTTAAAGAGAACAGTGCGATCCATCCCCCTGGGGGGACTGGTGAAAGCTATGAAAGGCTCTTTGCAACGAGCGTTTTCGCACCGTTTCGCCGCGCGCTTTGCCGCCTTCCCTTTGTCCCACTTCCACCTTTTCTCATTCTCATTACCAAAGTGTGTTGGCCGCTCTCTCTCTCTTTCCCTCTGTATTTCCCTGCGCAGGGAAGCCCTCTTCTTTCCTTCCTTCCTTCCTTCCTTCCTCCCTATCCTCCTCTCCGAGGCACTCGGATATGCTCTCTCGCCGCCTTGCGTTTCTCCTCCGCCTACTTCGCAATTCCTCGCGATCAATCCCACGTCCTCCGCTTCGCTCTCCTCGCCAGCGAGACCATTGCCGTCCAAGCTCGACAACGCTCGACTTGCCCTCGCCGTAACACCGACTCGGCAAACCTAGCCGAGGAGAGAATTGCCGCAGAATCGCAGAAGAGGGCGAGAGCAGTACTTTTAACTGGTTTAGCCGAGCGAAAACGGCGAGCAGAAGGCGCAGATAAGAGGGCCGCGTAAAAAGGTTGCATTTACAACGCGAGATACTTACTTATCAGTGGGAAGCTTTTTCACTCTCTTTATAACACGCCGGAGATCCGAGAGATGAGACTCGTAGCTTAAAACTGCGAGGATAGGAAGCAGAGCTCGGCCGTGCTATCAGATTTCGTTGGGTGCAAGTAGTACAGGTCGGGATTAGTCGGACGGTGCTAGTAGTATTGTCAGTCATGGGTCAGACAGGTTTATCACATGGGCTTTAAACTCTTACGGAGAATCCTGTGCACTTTGACGGCTTATCGTATCAATGATAGCTCCGCTCACGATCTTGATAATGGCATGCCGTTATAATGAAAGGCGGGTCGTTTAGGTAATAACTACTCGTAGCTGATTTCCCAGTACAGTATTCAGCGTGTAGACGAGGAGGGGAAAAGTGGGGCGATTAATGAACGACGGGAACTAGTGTTAATTTTGAATGTCGGCCGCCTTCATTTTTCTCTCGGGCCGGCGCGCTGTTCGCCGTCCGCTCGTAAATAGCGCGCGGCCCAGAACTGCTGGGCCCCAAATTCTCCCCGGCTCGGTTCCGCTCGGCTCGCCGCGCGCCCGCGCCTTTAATTTGGCGTGCCGCGCTGGGAATTTATTTTACAACGGTCGATTTATCGCTTTCATTAGAGGGTCCGACAATCATGGACATTGGCGGCCTCGGGCACTCGCGTAATTTACTAAATAGCTCAACTTTTCCGCCTGCCGTCCCTCGGCATGTGCGCGCCTGTGAGCGCCCACTCTGGGGACTCCCTCGAAATGGAGGTCGACGCCTCCGAGCTAGATATTCTTTCGCCAGTTGACACTCGCCACTAGATCTCGCTGAATTAGTGTTGATTCCCGCTGATGAAATTTCATGGGGCTGCCGTTACTGGCTTTGCTCCTTAGAGACATACGAGAAGGTCAAGTATCATTGAGCTAGCTCATAGAGAAGCATCGCTCTATTAGGACTCTCCTTGGTCGATCTTTCGTTAAATTCAAGAGTTATATAACAGGCAATTGAATAATGACCAAAGCTACTTCGCCACGATATTATATCCTTCCTTCTAATTTTCCAAATTAAATCCTATTTAATAATTATTACAACTTCATCAACTAATTACAGACATATATTACACACTATCATAAAATCGTTGTTGAAACATCATCGATATAATCTATAAGATTGTAGTCGAGCTGGGGTTTGAGTTGGAGAGTATTCCGATGTGGCGGCGGCTCGGCATGGGTGATAGTTGGCAAGCGTGGATCCGTAAGCGGCACGTGTGAGGGTGGGAGAGAGGAGGCGGGCGGGAGGGGCTGCACACTTGGGGCAGTTGGTAGAACTGGCTCTGACGCCCGTATCGTCGCGAAGGTTGGGGAGGAAATGGGTGGCAGAGGGGTGGTCGACGTCGTTGCTGGTGGAAGCATTGCCGATAGAGTTGCCGGCGCTCTCTTTCCCTCGAAGAACGCCGCGACTCCCTTGAAAAGCAGAAGCGGTCCAGACGATGCTATGCTTGCAAGGAGATTTCGATTAGACAGAGTCAAGACTGAGCTAGACGCCGAGAGGAAAGAAGGGCCGCTGCTGGTGGTGCTGGTGGTGGGTCGGGCGTACCGGCGGAGAATTACTGGAGGGGTAGAGAGAGGCCGAAAGGGCGGTATGAATGAACGATCAATAGATATATAGTTACCTACCGTGAGATCTCCGCCTTACTCTTCGAACCTCTGCTTTCTTCGGAATCTAGTCTACCTTTCTCTCCCAATTCAACTATCACCTACTTTTTATTTCCTCTGAACTATCAACTATAATAAAATAATGATTCAACATCTGGAACGAATAAATGTTAAACTTATCGATGGAAATTGGAGGATGGAGATCGGAGTTTCCGCAAGCTGTTAATTATAGGAGAGCAGTGGGAATAGAGATTTATCCAGCGGATTTGGAATTAGGCTCGGGAGCTCTGCTGGCGAGCTCGCACCCGTATAGGTCATACATAGAGAGACGCGGCACCGCATTCTTCAGGCAGATTAGCGAAATTTATTCATTGAGGTAGCAGACTACGTGCTCTCGCACCGGGTGGGTGGGGGGGAGGGAAGGGGTGACTGGCTGCATATATCTGGAGCGGCGAAGTGGCTCCGATTATTCGGAGAGCGCATCCCCGTTCGAGATGCTGGCAGCTCTCTCGCATCTCTTTGGATCCATCGGCTCGTCAATCTCCAAAGAATTGCCGTCTCGCGCGATTAGGGGAAACGGTGCACTGTTTTACGAACGCTTTAGAGACCGACTGATTTATGCCTCGGTTAACTTAGAACGCTGGGTTCGCTTAAAGCGAATTGTTTCATTGCCAGCCGGCTCGATTAGGGTCAGTTTATTGCAGGCAATGAGCAAACTTAATAATCTCGAAGGCTTTCAGTGCGAGCCTACCAATTGCGTTGATCGATAGACACGCAACTTTCCTTGCCGAGCGTTGGGGGACGCATGTACCGGAGTGCACACGCCCGAAATGCGCGTGCTAGCCGAGCACGAGCGTAGTAGTATACACTCGCCTCTGTGAGAGTACACGTCCTTGTAAAGCTGACGATTCCCTTGGGTGAGGGAGGGCCGCCGCCGCTGCCGCCGCCGCCGGCCTACTCCACAGAGATGTCTTTTACACCAGCCCACTATCACCCTTCGATCAGCCTCGTATTTAATGCCACATGGCGACGTTAATACCGCTTCATTTGTTAATTAGTCAAGCGCAAATGAAATGAGTGTGCTCCATATTTACTACGAGACTTCTGCGCCCCTTTCGTACAATCTAATATTTGATGAAACTTATCCATCAATTTCACTGTTTCGCCTCTCTCATTTTCCTTTCGGCTTTACCACCAGAAACTTGATGATAATCGATGACTTCGGAAAGTGGTGGCTGGTGCGGCTCGTGTTTCGGGAGTTCGAAGGGGGTGGCCGGCGTTTGCGTACTCCAGCCGGTGCGTGCACGCGTACGAAGAGGCACGTACACACGCGCGCACACATACATAGTGAGAGAGAGGGAGGGTGGAATAGAGTGCGAGGCGCCGGGGTCATTATCGAATGAGCGCGAGCGGGAAAAGCGAGTGGATGCAAGAGCGGAAATTCATTAGGTAGATAGCTAGGCCCGAGAGGCTTAACGAGTGTACCCTACAATCTCGCGCGAACGAGACTTCCCCATGTCGCCTCGACGCTCAAGTATCGAGCCGCTCACTGTCCTAATTAAAAATTCATCGATCACACACTCGCGCCGTACTACGTGCGAGTCTCATCCCCTCGGCGCGCCGCGCCGCGCCGCGCCGGCTAGGAAGGAGGGCTTCATTACTTTTGACATTAGCGCAGGCATCACTGGCGAATTAGCGTTGGCTTTCGACGTAGGTGAGCAGTAGCGGGGCAAACGCGAGAACCTTCCCCGATGACCAATGGCGTTCGAATGCTTGACGGCCCCCGCCCGCGTGGGTATAAGAGTCCTCGTGCATATACGTACAGACGTACACAGACGCAGAGAGGGAAAGAGAGAGAGTACATGCGTACATTAGACTGCGTGTGTGCGTGCATACTCTCTGCGCACACGTCGTAGTTGTGCGGGCTCTCTGCGTATATTCCGGCTCCAACAGCACAGCAGAGCACTCGCTCTCTCTCTCTCTCTCTTCCTCTCCCTGTCGTCCCTCGCGCTCTCCTTCTCGGCCTGCTTCTTCCAGCAGCGGTGGCGGCGGCAGCCACCCCTTCCAACCACTGCCACCACCACCACCACCACCACCACCCAGTGACACACATACACATACTCGGCCGAGCAGCTTTCAGCCTGCTCAGCCATGCGTCCGTCTCTCTTTTTCTTGTCGTCCCCATTTTCCGAGCTGCCCTTTCTCGCTCATTCACTCTCCACTGACAACCCTCTTTCTCTTTCTCTTTAACCCACCCCCCCCAACCCTCCCAGCCCCGCCGCTCGCCCTCTCCTCCTCCACTCTCTGCTCGTCGATCTCTCGGAATCCGCGGTCCTCCGGCTCGCTTCCACGTCTGGCTCTAGACGCTCTCGTACTACTTGGCAAGCGCTGGAGACGCCGAGTCGCCCTGCTCGACCTTACTATTGACAAGGGCGCCGTCCCTGATTTATTAAGCCCTCGGACGACGTAAGGAAATGAGCTGTTCTTCCCCGCCGATAACTACTATCGGCTCTCCTCCTCTCCGAATGCTTCTCAGAGAAAGAAGAGAGAGCTGCGGGCATTCGATTCCCTCGCGACTCCTGCTCTCTATCTCCCAGCTATCAGCATGTGAAAGGAATAGAGAGAAGCGAGAGAAAGAGAGGGTTAGAGCTCTTTCTCGGAATGGTAGTTCGACAGTCATTCCCTCGAGGGAGGAAGTTCGCTCGCTGTAATCAGAGTGCTGAATAGACAGGATGGGACAGGCTGCGGATCGCTGGCGCCATGCGATTAAAGGCGCCAGTAACGAAGCTGATTTCTTCTTTCACGCGGAGTGATACCTTTTGACGAGTTGACGCGAATATCGAGAGTCAACATCGCACTAGCAAAGAATCGAACAACCTCTAATTTTCAGGCTGGATGAACCGTTGTATTTTTCAAGAGTGCGTTCTTTGTGGAATACTTTGCGTGGCGAGGGATGCGAAGGGTGTTGGTTTACGTGTGAGAGGGGGAGAGCGGGGGGCTAATGTAAGAACTGTGTCGATCCAGGGCGGACTAATAATCCGCACAGTCGAAGCCACTTACTGGCCGGCGCTGCTCGCCACAGGCAGAATGTTATAGTTCAAGGATCTGGAAGCCGACGACGTGCCATACGTACGTCGAGGGTAGGTGTCGTCCCCACGTACGTACGTAGCTCTCTCTCTCCCTCTCTCCCTCTCTCTCCATGTACATAGGTAGAAAGGCACGTGTGGTGAGTGGGTGCGCTTTCTACGTATGGATCGTGTACGTGTCTGTTGGGAGCCGATGAGAGAGTGGAGTCGAGCCAGCCGGAGAACTACGGCCAACCTCGAGCGACAACACTGAGTGTTCGCTGCCGGAAATGTAACCTTGTTACGTGGCTTATCGACAACACGCCGACTGGAGATTTGAAAATAATTACGGGACACGTGTGCCTCTCTGTCTCTTTCTTACTTTCTCTCTCCTCTGGAAAAGATGTCTCGATCGATCGAGCGTCTAAGTGACGGCGCAACGAATATAACCGTCCTATTAGTAAATCATTCGTAATCCCATTAGAAAATCCCCCACTCGAGCAATTAAGGGAATGGCGGAGTATGACAGATGGAATATCGCCAGATTGAACGTTGAATCTTCCAGTCCAAGAAATCCGCTCGTCTGCCGGCAGACTGGATCTTGCCGTTGCTATCCGGAGTAGAACAATAAGCGAAACTATTAATAAAGCCTGTCAGTTTGACATCTGAATTTGCATGGGAGTTGCAACGCTCGCTCCAACTCCCTTGCGGCTGTCAATGCTCGGCTAGCCACGTGGAATTAATGCCATCGTCTTCCAATACATTCTCGAGTAAGAAGGGCAAGCTTTGTAGAGAGGCGCGGCTCGAAAATTCACGCAAGTTTGCAATATGTAAGCGTCTTCCTCGTTTCTAAGGCTTAGCCTACGTCAGCCTGACTTTCGACCAGATCTCGCGGGGTTTCCCCCAACTAGTCGCATTCTCATTACACCAGCTGTAATTGATTAATCATCCAACGAAATCTACCAGATCTCACCCACTAACTTCTTAATCCATAAACCATCCCAACAAACCACAACAAAGGCAATTTCAAATAATCCTATTTTCATCTCTAATTTTGCACAATGTTATTCAATGTATGATAAAGAAAAAGAATGCAATATGTTGTTTTGTCCTTGTCGAAGTCTACGCGACTGATTGGAGCCGGGGATTCTCGCTGGATGGTAGAATTAAGGGCGTGCCAAGTTGAAATGCTGCGACGAGTAGTATGAGTCAACGCATGGTCAGACGCGGCCGGCTATTAAGAGCGGTCTGTTACTTGGCACGTGTCGTGATGTTCCAAGTGGTGTAAACTGTTGTAAACTGGTTGGGTCATTCGATTCACGAATGACAGTTGGAGGAGATTGTTCAGTGGAGACGTTTGGCATATCGGAAGTTGGGCCGAGGCGCAGTTTATTTAATGGCCGTTCAGAAGCTGGATCATCTTCTGGCGTCGTTGCACCGGCCATTCTACGGATTGATGGGCCAGCGCTATTGTCATTGGCGAGCGATGTTCTTCCTTCTGCACACCGGTGGCTGTCGTCGTCTGGTGTTATTAAGCCGGCGAATTTTTGTCCCTCCGAGCAATCGCAGCGAGGACATTCGAGGGAGTTCCTCGGGGAATAAGTGGGACCAGCGCCAACTGGTACGAACACTTGTGCGATCCATTGGCCGAGCAGGAGATGAGACTCCAGCTCGGCTGGAAATGAGAGAATATCGCGCAGCGGATGCTGCGGATAACTGATAACCTGGCGCGAGCCACGTTTTTTCCTCCGCTCCGGAATCAAGGTCGTACTCGGGGGAGGAATCGATCGTCCCGTAGCTTTCTCTATCGGCTGGTGGAATAGCCTTTTTAATCACTTGGATTCATCGGCCCCTTCTACTTCTACGAAGCCTTATCATTTTCCTTGGGATTCCCTTCGCTTCTACTTCACCCTTTCCCGGAGAATTAATGACTGGCTTCCCTGGAAAACTCAGTACGTCCTAATTGATAATATTCTTCGAACCACCAGTCACCGAGTGACTCATTCTGGTCGCAGTGCCAATGAAGTTTTTCTCGGAAGGTTCTTTCACCAGGTCGTGCAAGCCTCATTCATGGAGAACGACCGCCAAGTCGTAAATTTACGGAACAAACAGTTGGAGGAGCCTCTCGTCAGTGTGTATGGCTCCATGTGTGCCAGTGTATGTCTATATACGATCATATTCCGGGAGTTCTGACTCAGGGAAAATCTTCTCGTTCGCCTTGCTTTCCTATGAATAAATTCCGGCCTCCATATCCTATCGTGGGTGGAAGTGACGCGGCATCCCTACGCAGAATTCTCGAGACCTTATCGATCTTCCGCCCCGACCCCTCTCCCACTCACCCACACACACTCACACCCTTTCCAGCCTAATTCTTGGAGATCTTCGCGAAGCCGGGAGGCCGTGTGCGCTCGCGAACCACCACGACCAACCTCCACGTTTCACTTAGCCAAGCGCAATAAAGAGTCACGTGGAACACACTCGAGCCGCTCGAAATCGATAAGCTGTGCTAACGCTGCCCTACCAAAAACATATTTCCCAAGGAGTACCATCAAGTGGCTCCTGCATTTTTTCAAACACTCCATTTTTCAAGTTTCCCTATTTAATTCGAGTAAGGCGAAGGTATATGTTTTTGGAATGAAGATTTAGTTTTGATGGAGTTTAGTTGATGGCAGAGATGAATGAGAGATGGAAATGAGTGTTGGTCAAGCAAGGAACGAAGGGATTTCGAGGCGCCAGACGATGCCGAGTGCTTATGACACCCTTTCGAGGACATTAGGAAGATCCTCCCTCCTCACGCAAACCCGTCCTTCGAGCTCGGCTTGAGGAGGGCTGCGATTTGAGAGCTTGCCAATCTCGAAACCTCCCAAGTCCTATCCGACGATCGCTCTCCTCTCTCTCCGAGAGTATCGTCTTTACTGCACTCGAATTGGGTTACAGTGGAACTGGCAGGCACACTCCAAGGATTAACCTGGCATCCTGCACTTAATCTCATTCATAGAGTAATCTCTCTCCTGCGCCCTCTCAGTTTTCTGACCATCTTCCAAGACGACCTGCAGAGCACCCTTTCACCCATTCAGATCACCTGCTTTCCTCGCATTTCCACCTTGAATTTCTCCCGGACGAACTAACGCAAATATTTGCCTAGCACGAGAAACTCACCGTCTCCTATTTGCCCCGGGGCTTTTCACCAATCTGTCATTTCGATCTGACTTGACGCGCAAAATCGAGTATACTCCAAAGAAGCATAGTTATTTCCATGTGTAATGAGGTTGCGGCCAAGCGAGTTTATCGAGGAAAAAGCTGAACAATGGGGCTTCCATTTCGGGCTCTTTCATTACCAAACTGTCCATTCAACTCCGGAGTCCTTGATTCCCTCTCAAGTGGCACAGCATCAATAGCCATTAGGAAATTAAGACTAGCCGGAGTTTCGATCAAGGTATAGTCGAGTTTTTTCAAAGGACACTAGCTTTTGCCGCGGAGATGGCGTATCCATTAAATTGATGGTGCTGCCTGGTAATGCAGAGAGTGGAGGGGGAGTGGGGGGGTGGATGAAGTGACCATAGGAGAGCGTATGATTGACGTAACTCCTGCCTTCTCCGGGCAAACAGGCCAAAGGCTAATTTCACGAGAGCATGTAGGCGACTATAATAGCCGGCTACCTCTCTTTTCCCCCGGATCCGCCATACTTCGGCCCGTTTACACGGGTTTCATGTGCAGACAATGCTGTTAGAGCTATTTATAACACCTCGGCCTTGTGTTCGCTCCTGTAATTATACTAAACTCTCGCTCACACATATCATTTTTAGCTCGCACTTTCTCTCAAACTTATCCCTTGTTTTTTTTCGAACCGATGGAATCGAATTGGAAAAGTTTCGTGAAGTAGATATAAAGAAGTAGCTCCAGTTTCAGTGGTGCTGACGATAAAAGAGGCTTCCCTGTTATTCCTGAGTATTTCAACGTGACTGCCAAAATTCAATTTCAACAATTAAACTTCCCTGCTGTTGGGGATTGTTTAAAGTATGAGAAATTCGAGGAGGAATTTCTCGGGGCGTTTTGAAGTTGTAAATCGTCTCGATAAGACGATGGGGATGTGTATCGAATGTGTGCGTCCTCCAGCGGCTCCTCTTAATAGCTAATTTATTGCCAAGCTTGCAAATCCCGTCGAGCACGCGCCTTCCACGTGTCCCACTTGCATTTTGAGCGAGGAGCCGCACAATGGATACGTTCTCCCTCTCTCTCACACTCCTCGGCCAGCATCCCTCGATTCTATTCCTCCGATCGACCCTCAGCGCTGCGTTAAACCTCGCCGCCGCCGCCGCTGCGTCGCTGGTCCAGCAATCTCGGTAAGGGATCTCCACGAGATTCAATTAACTCCCAAAAGGCGCTCGCTCCCTTTCGCCAGTAAGCTCGGAATCGCAAGAACAACGTCGTTCCAGTAGACAACTGTCCAACCTATCTCGATGAAAATACTTCATTCTTTGCGTAGGTTTTCTTTCGTATATCTTATTATTTGAGTAAGTGGTTCCACGAAATGAATGAAACATGGAAAGAATTGGAGTTCATCGTATTGGTAGAAGACGACGAGAGAGAAGTTGTCTTAAGAGATTCTTTTAGATCTTTGCTGGAGCGTAATGGGGAGAGAGGGTGGAAGGAAGGGTCCGCAGCGAGGCAAACAGATATGACACGTGTGGCGGAGCAGTATGCAAGAGCGAGGAGCGAGGAGAGGGCGAAGGGTAGTTGGTCCGGGGGTGTACGCAGCCGGTAGCCTTCGCCGTCGTAGTCGTCGACGTTGTTGACGTCAAAATGGCGATGATGTGACGTCACGATCGGGAGGGAGCACCCCTCGAGAGAACCCTCGCCCAGCTGGAAACTGAGGCCACCGCTGCGAGAGGGGTTTTGCGTTCCTCCCGAAAGGACGTCTGGCTCCTCCTCTGACGCTCGTTACTTCTACATTTCCACGCATCAACATCCCACCATCGCGTCACACCACCCGATGATTCGATACTAGGAATTCTTGAATCATCGTTAAATGGACCACCACTGTCCCAGCATCTCTCCCTCTCCCCTTCCTTCTCAGGATCCCATAACCTGGGCGGCTGATGTAATTCGAGAATAATGTTCGGTGAGTCAGATGAGAGTCGGAGCCTGGAAACCCGGTCATCAAGGAAAAGCCGGGACTAGAAGACCTGCGAAGAAAGGGTCGAATTCAGGCGAGCTTCGTGAATCACGGCTCCGCTCCAATTCTTCCACTCCCATTTCTCATTGGCCTGGGTCTGACCTTCTTCCTGGAATTTCGGCCTACAATGTTTGGATGTTTCTCTCTCTCTCTCTCTCTCTCTCTCACCCCCACCGAGAGAATGTGGCTCGACCTCTACCTCTACACCTCACTTAATCGTAGGACGCTCGGGGCGAGGGTTCTCTCTCTCCAAATGAGACGCTCCACTTCTGGCCGGGTGTACGCGTGCGCCAATTGTTGCGGCACGGTTTGATCTTATGGCCTTTCGCCACGATAACGTCATAGTTTTACGCATCCCGCTCTCGCATTACACCACCCCCTCCCGCCCTCCCTCCCTCTTTCCCCTCCTCCTTCCACCTCCTCCTCTTGCTCGCGGCCCTCGCCCCTCCGCCACTCGCTCGGGGAGGGATGATACCCGCTGGGGATTGATTTCCATGTGACGCGATAGAGGTGGTGGATGCCAGGCAGGACCGAGGAATAACTAGCAGTGCGTCCCTTTAAAAGGTTCACTGAAGTAGAAGACAGGCCAGCGGAAAATGCACTCGGCTACCGGAGAAGTCTCCCGCCTCGAGCCGGTATTTTAATATCGATTCCAGCGAAAGGTATTAATAACTGGATGGAGGCGCCGTCGATAGCCGATGAGCCATAATAAACTTTTAAGTACCGCCCCAGTTGTTACCGCTAGACACTAATCTCTATGTTTCCCGATCGATGGGGGGAAACTTCACTATTAGCACTGGGAGATATAGCGCGCGCGCGCGCGGACGCGCAACCCGCAGCCCCTAAATGCACCCTCTCTCGCATAATTAGCAGCCCTAATCTGGCAGATATCAAACATTTACTTTGCTTTAGAAAGTGTGGAGCGAACCGCGTGGCAACTATAACCCCGGGAGGCATCATTGCCTTCGAACCTGCAAGATCGTCGTATTGGTAAAGTTTCTATTATATGTTTTTAGTAAATTGTACTCTTAATTGTTCGTAGATGGATTCTTTAAGCATTGAAATGAGTATTCAATAAAGAATCCGTGGCGAAAGGGCCGGGATTGTACCGAAAACACTCGGTGAGGCCCTCCTGATTAGCTAAACTGGTCTAATTTAGATGGTTTTCCCTATGTTTTTCATACTTCCCGACCTTTCGCGGGGCTGAAACTTGGTGGGGAATGTTTTTTTGCATCGAGGAAGAAGTAGAAAAAATTTCAGAGCCCTAGCTCAAAATTCATTTTTTCGCAAATTTTTTAAGGCATACCCCTTCAAAAATTTTCGATTTTTCGAAGGTTCTGGGACTGGAACGAAAGTTTGATTTTTCGATTGCTCGTGTCTCAAAACGGAAAAAAAACATGAGTGTTGTGGGGGAAATGCCGGAATTCTACCTAAAACACATGGAAAACCGATCTTGAATATTTGATTTCGATGGTTTTCCCCATGTTTTTTTATCTTCCCGACCTTTCCCCGGGCTGAAACTTGGTAGAAAGTGTTTTTTTATATCGAGGAAGAAGTAGAAAAAATTCCAGAGCCCTAGCTCAAAATTCATTTTTTCGCAAATTTTTTAAGGCATACCCCTTCAAAAATTTTCGATTTTTCGAAGGTCTCGGGACTGGAACGAACGCTTGATTTTTCGATTGGCCGTGTCTCAAAACGAAAAAAAAACATAAATGTTGTGGGGGAAATGCCGGAATTCTACCTAAAACAGGTGGAAAACCGATCTGGAATATTTCATTTCAACGGTTTTCCCCATGTTTTTTTATCTTCCCGACCTTTCCCGGGGCTGAAACTTGGTAGAAAGTGTTTTTTTACATCGAGGAAGAAGTAGAAAAAATTCCAGAGCCCTAGCTCAAAATTCATTTTTTCGCAAATTTTTTAAGGCATACCCCTTCAAAAATTTTCGATTTTTCGAAGGTTCTGGGACTGGAACGAAAGCTTGATTTTTCAATTCCTCGTGTCTCAAAACGAAAAAAAAACATAAATGTTGTGTGGGAAATGCCGGAATTCTACCTAAAACACGTGGAAAACCGATCTGGAATATTTCATTTCGATGGTTTTCCCTATGTTTTTTATACTTCCCGACCTTTTCCGGGGCTGAAACTTGGTGGGGAATGTTTTTTTGCATCGAGGAAGAAGTAGTAAAAATTCCAAAGCCCTAGCTCAAAATTCATTTTTTCGCAAATTTTTTAAGGCATACCCCTTCAAAAATTTTCGATTTTTCGAAGGTCTCGGGACCGCAACGAACGCTTGATATTTTGATTGTTCGTGTCTCAAAATGAATAGAAAACACGAAACCAATGGGAGAAATGCCGGAATTCTACCACAAAAGTCAGATTTCCATGATGTTCTGATGGGTTGTACCTCTTTTCATCTGTAGTTTATGACAAGAGAACAACAGAGCACGGCCTTCCTAGCTCGTACCAGCGAATGCGTGCACAATAATTGAACTGGAATCGAAGGCCAATCATTTCTCCAACAATTGCGTAACTCCATGCTCGTTAACGATCGACTAATCGGCCAAGTTTGACATTCGGAAGGTACTTTCCGAGCTGAAGGCGAGGGTAGAACAGGCTGGATTTCATTGGCAGGATAAATATGAAGTATTCAGGGACACGGCCTCCATTTGCCGGCGGTTCATTGATCCAGAGAGGCGATCGAGAGGAGAGAGAGAGCCAGGCTGGGAGAGGGTGAGAGCCGCTTTCCCCGCCAGAATAATAGAATCCTGAATATTCAGGGACTAGGAGCGGTGGGGTGGGGTGGTGGGGTGGGGTGGGGAATGCGAGAGGAGTATGCGCAGACAGGCAGTCGGATGAGCAGATCCTCTCTCTGCTTGGTAGGGCGAGGGGCCGGAGAATTCGTCGGGGGTATTAATTACCAGGGTTGGAAAAAAGGGAAGGAAGGAAGGAGAATGGGGGAAAAAAGGAAGACGAGGGCATCGGGTAACATGGGCATTTGGCACGGTGCTCCTCTCACTCGATCGTCACTCGGCCACCAGTAAAAAGCTCCCCATCCTCGCCGGGCTTGCTACTCGCTACTACCGCTGCATAAATCCCGATTAGCCTCCATCGCTATAATTGGCCGTTTTTAGCCAGCATCCCGGCCGTGTTCGATTAACCCGGCCTGCCTCCGTCTGACCATACGTTCATAGCTCCATTTGCCGGACCCCCACACAGAAAAAATGTGGCCCGAAACCCTTCAACAACCCCTTTGGGATTCTATGTTACCGAGAATTCTACCTGAACTTTCCTAATTTCCCAAGTACGTGACGTCTATGTGGGAATCGGGAGTGTAGAAGCCCTTTCACAATTAAAGGGAGTCTAATTAGGGGATCGTTGCACCTGTTGCAGAGGTGCGAAGCAATCGCCTTGCATGTTAACTAACTTCTTTCGGCCAAATAGTACATTGGAGTTGTTGACGGTAGAATTTCCCCTTGGTTATTTCGGCAAGAGTCTTTGGCCCATTTTCGAGAGTAGTATCGATCTTTACATAACCGTGCTCTGTCCGTTAATTATTCGTATTTCGCATTTAATAATTCACTCGCAGACAGACCTACCAGCCCCATTCGTGCGCGGACAAATAACCCGAGAGATTTCCAGCTGATTCTTGGTCGCTCGATACTCTCATTACTTTAGAACAATCCTTCTATTCTCCACTCCAGACAAGAATTGTCAACTCTATTAAAAATCGCATATTTAAATAAGAGGATTTTAATTAGCGGATTAGTGTCTGATGAAATTCGTCAAGTAACTGTGGAAATACTGCGATTTAAGTATACTGGACAGAGTTAGAGAGATTGCGTGCAAAGTTGTAAGGAAAGTAGCATGAACGGCACTGTAATAGTTATAGTTAGAGGGAGGGTAATAAAATTCGCATGATTTGGTGTGGGAGTCGCCGCGATAATGCTGCATTAATGCGTCGAACATGCGAAGGGTGTGCGCGAAGAGGCGTGGGACGCAATTTGCTCGATGATACTCTGGTAATGGAAGCCGTATTTATTGGCGGCGGAGAATGGAATTAAATCATTATTAATTACGGAGCAGTGCTGGAAAGAGGAGTAGCGTGTGTCGCTCGGTCATTTTCTTTGCCGAGCGATACTGGAGAAGGTGGGTGGTTGATGTGGCGTAGGTTCGATCGTCAGCGTGAACGAGTGCTTCCTGGAAGCAAAGCCCCCTCTCTTACGACAACTTTCCGCCGGGCCTCCCACTCCGAATCTCCGCAAACTTCCTTAATTACGCCTGCAAACTGCCGGCGACGCTGCCGGAGCGGGAACAATGCACGCGTTAGCGCGGAGCTGCAGTCCCGTAAGTGGAAGTTGTGCGGAATTATAATTAATAATTTGATATTCACTGCCGCTTGAAAGCAGTTCGTCAGCTTCGACGCGGCAATTATCAGGGTGGAAGGGGCGGGGGGTGGTGGAGGAGGACGATGCCGGGCGTCGCGGGTCGCTTGTCCTTTTATAAGAAATGGCAAGATTCAATGAAGTATCGGCAGGGAAAAGTGGGCAAATGCGGAGCGCAATAATAGAAGGGGCAAAGAGGAGGAATCATCGTGCAAGGGGATATCATTTGCCAAACGAACGTCGGGCGGGATGGAGGTCACTGCGGATAGTGAAAAACTTCGGCTGCTTGCCAGTCAATAGTGTGAGTGTGGATCTCGGTGTGTGTTGCCGGAGAGAGAGAGAGAAAGAAAGGGAGGGAGCGCGCGCCCTCGCTGCAGCGGTCGGCCGACCCGGTTGAACAAACTTTCCATTTTCAATTTGATCGGACGATCGGCGAATATCTACTTTTTCCACCTTGCCCTAAACCAGTCCAGTCGGCTTTCAGTTCTACTTGAGCCAATCCTTGATTTGCCTCGCTTAGTTCATAGAACTAGCTTCCCATTGGAAGGGAAGCCTAACAAAGCTGAATCAGGAAAACAAACCCTCGAGTCATTAAAAGCGTACTACCCCCGCATTATCCAGGTTGGAAAAAGGAAGAAGATAGGGAACTCCAGTCCTGCTGATCCTTCGAGTTGAAGAGGATCTCTCGAGTACCCTTCGCGACGTGTTCCCAGGAAGATCTGGCCAAAGAAAGAGCGCGAGAGGCTGAGACTGCGATCGATCAAGGATACATTCTCCGCGCGCATTGTGCATATTCAGCAGCTGATTTTTTCGGGCTTCCTAGAGGAGACTTTCACCAGGCGTTCTATCGCTCTGACGTCTGTCCGAGGTCTCCTTGGCTTCACGCTTCATTTTACGATTGCGAATCCTCGCGTAACTCTTCCGCCCCAACATCTTTGTATCAGAGACGAAGTTCTCTTACGGATAGAAGAGTGTTAAAATCAAGTGCAAATAGAGCGCTCTCCTTTTTCTGGAAGGCTTGGATCTCGGCAATAGGGTGAAGGTATTGCAGCATCAATTTCTCGAGGTAAATGGTGATCGTTGCTGAATGGGAATGCCGTGAATAGGTGGCAATCTCGAGCGGAGTGTAATACTGGTAGGTGTGCGGGAGAGGATCGAAGGTGGTGGTATCGCAGGATGCAGCCAGCATCGAAGAAGCCGACGGCGGCGGCGGCAGGTGGAGGAAACTGTGGTGCGGGAAAGGGGTGGTGGTTCTCGCAGGAGAAGGACTCCGCAGCGAGAGAGAACGAAGAGAAGCCGAGACGATCCTTGTTACGAGTGATTGCATTAGCCGGGCGGAGCCTTGATTGCACTCTCCTGCAAAAGTCTCGTCTGGGCTAATGCATTTAATTAGTGCCGGGGCCGCATCACGCTCTGATACTGGCCATTAACGAGCTCTCGCGAAAGTAACGCGGAAGCAACACCCCCGCCGCGTCGCTTCGCGCTCGTGCGAGCTGTTTCCTTTAGCAAGCCACATCCCCCCGCGCGCCTCCCCTGAGAACCACCCTCTCGCCTCACTCTCTTTCTCTCTCTCTCTTAGCAAACCCACTCACGAAGCTCTTCTCACTTTCGAGGGAACGAGACACCTAGCTACGCGTTCGACTCTTCGGTTTGTGTCGCGGTAAGAGAGCGGATCGAACCACTCGAGGATGAATAGGCCCGAAACGAATGGTAACGTCTCGATTCTTGATTGCGAGCAATGAACCCGCCCCTTCTCCCAGAAGCACCTACCACACTCGAGGCGACCGATTGACCGACAATATCTCAGTTCCGAGTGGATGCTTCCAATGTTACGAATTTCGACGAGTGACATTCTCTCCATGCGAACTCAATTTTCCTATTGACGTGTATTAGAGTTTTGTGGTGAAGGGAAGTTGTTTGCGGGACTGTTTGAAAGGGTGATTGAAGGGATTCGCACGTGTGACATATTCTACGATATCGATTAAGGGCGCGCCCGGAGGGTGTGCGAGTGCCGACGACACACACGCACACACAGATATATATTGGCGAGTGGACAAAGCGGGCGGCGCGATTTGCATTCGATCGGTCCAGCATTGACCCTGTGATCTCGCTTGGCTTTCCAGGCTTGCAGCACCGGACGAGGCGGCAAAGAGGGACACTGGATACGCGAATCAGTACAGGAGAAGGCCGCGGTTGGCCGGACTGAGTTGTCTCGGTGACTGGACTAGCTTTGAAGGGGAGGTAAGTGCCAGCAACACACTACCGCCGCCGGCAGACACCCTTGCCGTTGCCGGCTTACCACTCACTCCTCCCTTGAGATATCCCGTTAATTGCGAGTTCTTACCGCTCTTCCCCTTTCACCCTTTCCCTCACTCATTCGCCACTACGACACTCTTCTCCCTCAGTCCTTCACTTTCGATCCGCACTCCTCTTTCGCCCGCCGCTCTAGCATCACCCGACTAACGTTCATCCTCTTCTCAAATTCTTCTATTCACCGTCTCACATTTACTTCCCGTGAAAATTTATTTAATACAAATTTATTTCCCCATTTATTTATTTGTTTAATTGTATTCCTATAGAACTCGCATTGCAGATATCTCTTGGTGTATTTCTATTTATAAATTAGATGTCCCTCGACGGAGGAAGAAATATTGCTCGATGGGAATTGGTTGATTTAATAGTGGCTTGAGTGAAGGAAGAGTTAATGAAAGTTGATTGGTGGGGTGTCAGGTACCTGGTCCGTTGGACATGGCGCCAGGCCGGGATCAGGGCGGTGGGGCGGGTGGCGGTGGGGGAGGCGGCAATAAAGGTTTGCCCTCGTCGTTGTTCATCCTGTCGGAGGATAACTGCATAAGAAAGCACACCCGCTTCATAATCGAATGGCCGCCCTTCGAGTACGCCGTCCTGCTCACCATCATCGCCAATTGCGTGGTCCTTGCCCTCGAGGAGCATCTGCCGAAGCAAGACAAGACCGTGCTCGCCCA
The DNA here is from genome assembly GCA_910591665.1 of Ectemnius continuus. Lineage (NCBI taxonomy): Eukaryota > Metazoa > Arthropoda > Insecta > Hymenoptera > Crabronidae > Ectemnius > Ectemnius continuus. The sequence continues at coordinate 12,636,927 of OU342862.1, read as the reverse complement.
GAAGCTCGAGGCCACGGAGATCTACTTCCTCGGGATCTTCTGCGTCGAGGCGAGCCTCAAGATCCTCGCCCTCGGCTTCGTCCTTCACCGTGGCTCCTATCTGCGCAACATCTGGAACATCATGGACTTCTTCGTCGTGGTGACCGGGTGAGTCCTGACTTCACATCCTCTCTCTCGATCTCTATCTATCTATCTCTTTCTCTCTCTATCACGGTCTTCTCCAAAGCCCCATTCGCGCGAACGACCGTCATCCCTGATTTTTTCTACCTGTCTGACTAAGCCTCGACCACCCCACTCTATCCCGATACCTTCCAAGATTCTCGTTCCAGGTGGAGATCACGTTCGTCGCGCGGCAAGATGGCAAGTAGTATAGGTCGACGCTTGGTCGGACGGGCGGCCTTCACAGACAGTTCGTTCTTCTCTCGTTCTTCTCACCGTCTCATCGCGGATTCTCCGTCGCTTCCTTCATTTCTCGTCACACCAATGAAAGTGTACTCTATCTTTCTCTCACACTCTCTTTCTATCTCTCTGACTTTCTCTCTTCTCTCACTTATCTCATTCTTCTCTAACTCTCTCTCTCTCTCTCTCTCTCTCTTTCTCTTTCTCTTCTCTCTCGCGGGGGGTCATATCCCTTATCATTTGACTTCTCTAATCCCCGATGCGTGCTCGCAAGAGATCACACTGTACAGTCAGCACCTATCTCTCTCTCACGGTCTACATATGTGACCAGCCACACCGACGAGTCTCAACCCTATAGTAGCCTGTTGCCTCGAGATCAGTTGTTATTGGTGAGGAAAGCGATGGACGAGGAGAATGTCGCGCGATCAAACCGATTTGTCAATTCACACGGCCCAGTCCCGCGTCTTGAAATGTTGACGGAGCATTGAAATTAAAGAATCCGTTCGCCTAGTTTATATTACTTCCTTCGAGGATACTTGCCACTGGGGAACCAAGCTTTCGCCCTGTTTCCAAGATCATAGGCAAGTTTCAATGGAAAGTGATTTGCTGCTGTTGTTGTTGCTGTTGCTATGTCATTGGAGGGAGGAAGGAATCGAGCAAGTTTGGAGAGTGTGTGAAACAGGACGGAAGCGGATGTCTCCGGGAGGCCTCTTAAAAGATAAGGAAGCACGTCGACTGCGACTGCGGGCGAGCAGATAGATTCTAGAGTGATCCTTGGATTAGGTCGATGACCGTGTTCGCCGAAACAAACGTGGACGTCGACCTGCGTATGCTACGTTCCTTCAGGGTCCTCAGACCGCTAAAGCTGGTTTCGAAAATTCCAAGTGAGTCAGACACAGTTCTGGGAAAGGCAAAAGCAAGCCCTTATAAGTACTCCCCCAAAGCAGTACCAGAGAATCAGTCGATCAGCAGATTTTATGACTAACCCACCCCCGTTTTGTACCTGGCAGTGTTGTGTGCGTTCGATTAGTCTCACCTTAGTTGATTAATATCGTTCCGATCTAACGGACGGCAAACTAGATAATCCAGAATATCCATTATTTAGTTTATCTAATACATATCTGGGTTGTGGTTTTCTCGCTTTAGTTTCCTTGGACGCCCGGTGCTCGGCGTTTAGCTCACTTTTTGCCAAGCGAGAAACGAGCATCGGCTAATCCATTACATACATATATATATATATATATATATATCTCTCTATATTGTTCTCTACTTCTAACGTACTAATTATGCCTAATCTTACATATATATATATTGACTAACAACTTGACTCTTAGTTCGCCATCCATTTAGTTCTCTTCCCATCGCTCTCTTTAGTTTGGACGAGTTTCTTGAACTTACCACTTATGATTGCGTGTCGTGCTCTTGGTTGTCGAGTTTGACTAACCACCACCTTAGTGGCTATGGGTGTCTTAGAACAGTTGATACAGCTAGATATATATATTATATTATTAACAGTTGGTGATCGGTATTTATTGGATCATATACACACTATATATCTATATACATTACACGCATACATTACCTTATATTATATATACATAGTATATATATATATATATCTCTCTCTCTATTTCTATTATACATATACTCTGTGTCTACGTGGTTTGCGTAATTATTCGAGTGTCTACTATATATTATATATATTCTACTGTCTCCATAGAGGAATTGCGTGAACTATAGCTCGCTAGAACTTATCTTGCCGCATACCTTGTCTTTCTGTCGTTGTTTGATCTTTCTTTTATGCACAAGTTCTTGTTCATTCTTAGAGAGTTTCGAGTCCGAGGTATACTAGACGACACACGTCTCTCTGCATAAACACACCTCAGACTCTCAGACACAGCCACAAACAGACACGCGTATACGTATCCATGCATTAGACACGCAGCAACACACACCTGAACACACTGCTCGGTGACACGAAAATCTTGATGTCAAAGTCGCTCGGAGCGTGCACCTGTTGAGAGACCGTCCGATTCAATTAGAGATCTCCCATCGAGTCGTTAGGTGGGAGAGTTTTAGGGGATGATAAATCTTTTGAAATGGTAACAGGAATGATCTGTGATATCCTGCAGCATCCTGGTAGATAAACAGTACGAATGCCGTTGCAGCTAGCCTGGTTTTTATTGTTGTTGCATCGTTCACTAGCTCGTGAGAAAACATCTCGGGGAATAATGTTCAGTATGATTTGCGGTCGCGTCTGCACACACACACACAGAGACATACACACAGAGAAGCACAAACGCATATATACGGACAAACGACAGAGTTTTCGTACACGTACATAGAGAGAGCACCGAGATACTGGCCTGCAGGTGTCTCTATATTTAGCAGTCTCTATCTTTAGTCACAGCCACTGAATAATAGAATTGACTATACATTGGTAAAACCTAGGTACGTGTCCTAGAGCAGTAACGTATTCGAGCAAGCCCGTGTCTGCTAGAGAGTCGAACCTTTTAGAGAACCCCTCGAGAGACCGAATGATCGTCGCAAGGATTTCCAGGATTCGTCCAGTTACCATTTCGTCCCTACCAGTCCCACTCCCCGTCTCCTTTTTCTCTCCCTCTCTATTTCCTTCACTCTCTTTCCCAATATTCCAAGAATCCGCTTGGTTGTTGGTACGCACGACTATTTCGAGGGAATGCTCTTTGCAGCCCTCGCGTCTCTAATGATTGCGCCCTTTTAGCAGCTGGACTCGCGTTAAGGGAGACTTTAACGGGAGAGTGTGAAATATGATATCGGGAGGAAACTAAGGGAGAATCGAGTGGGGGCCAATCGGGCGAGAACAAAATTGAGCGGCTCTCTGTGTGTGTGGCCTGATACCGGCTGGCACTTCTTTCTTGGAGCCATCGGTGGCGAGCAATCGCTCGGGCAAAGTTAGCAGCAGCGCCCGCCTTGGAGAGAGCACTCGGCCGCCGCCGCCGCCGCCGCCGCGCCGTCGAAACTCACTGAAAAGAATGTCTCTGTCTCCCGGGCGAAAGTTTGCAAAGCTTCTTTCGAGCAATCCTCCACTGATTTATCCGTGGAGAATTCTCGTCGTTATTGGCAATGTGGGAGGCGGGCGGGCACGAGTGCGCTCAGATTTCTTCTGGAATTTGCTGGATTGAATTCCGAGAGGAAACATAAGATCGGTTATTCGGTAGAGTCAGTTATTATTAGTACCGTGAGTGCTGGCCACCCTGTTAAGAGTATCTAGAGTAAAAGTTGACTGTCCTACAGTTAGATCCTAGTGCTCTCACTCCCATGAAGATCGCCTAGAAGACTATACCATAGTTTGAGGTCCGAACGAGTACTTATGAACCCTCTAGTGTTGGCTAACTATGTACCATTTCCCAAAGTGAGCTCCGTCGTGGTCGGGCGCGATGCCGACGTGATATGCCTTGAAGATAAATGTGAAGATGAGTGTGAAGATGAATCTGAAGTTTGATTGCCATAGTTGGGAAGCTGAAAAGGTAAGAGAGCGTCTGGAACGAGAAGAGGTCATCGACCGCGGCGGACCGGAGTCCCTCGCAGCATCCCGCAGGATCTCGAGCTCTCTGCTCCTGCCACTAAGTTTATGACCCCGCTGCGTGTCTCTCGTGCACCGATCCTACCGGTCGCATACTACTAGCCCTAGACTACTTAGTATACTACCAACTTTTACCAACTTTCACCACTCGTCAATAGTCCGGGGAGAGTAAAACCGCATTCGCATACCCATTCATTATCACTACTCTTCACCATTTCCAAAATCACCCAATCAGCGCGTTACACTAGATAGGCCCATCATATACATCGTGTAGAGTTCGACCATTTTCCGGTAGCATTAGTGGTGTATCACCTATCAGTAAACAATCGATCTTATGAGAAGCCGAAAGGACGTAATTCGATTTGTGGTAGATATATATATGTGTGTCTTAGAGAAAGAAGTATAATCTCCCGGCGTAACGGGTGGAAGTAGAACGTTGTACGAAAGAACCAAAAAAAAAAAAAACGAAACGAAAGGAAAAGACGACGGCATCCGGTAAACACTGACAACGAACCGATGAGGAGAATCGGCAAATCCTACAAGCGATCATTCCCCATAGACTCACCCTCCCCCTATCAGAGTGTGTCCTCGGGCTAGGCTAGAGAACGCTAGTTACAAACCTAGTGGTGTAGCTTAAGTACTTAAGTAGCGATGAGTATTAGTGTAATAGAGTAGTAAGTAGTAAAGTGTGGCGGGGTGTGTGTGTTTTGGGGCAGGTTCATCACGGCGTTCTCGCAAGGCATAGACCTGGATATGGATCTGCGCACGTTGCGTGCAATACGCGTGTTGCGACCGCTCAAACTTGTCTCCGGCATACCGAGTGAGTAGTGTTTCAGTACCAAAATTGGCCACGAAATTCCGCCAAACCGAAAGAAAGCCTTTTCTCATTCTCTTACTTTATACTTTATACTCTCTTCTTCTTTCTTCTCTCTCTCTATATATATTTGCCTCACCTTCTTTGCCTCTCCACCTTTCACCACCTCTCACCACCTCTCTCCACAGCCTCACTTCTTGTCTCTCTATCTGTTACCACCGCTGTTTACTTCTCACCCACGTGCTCAATCTCTCACTCTCACTCCTCTCTGTGTTCCTACCTTTTTCACTTCTTCTTCTACTCTCTCTAAATCTTTCTCTCTTTCTCTCTGTGTTTCCCTGAGTTCTATCGTTTTTTCTGTATTGAGTTCTCGCGATCGAACTATCGACTCTTCTCGCCGAATTGGCAATGAAATCAAGATCGTTACGCTCTCTCTTTCTGGTTCTCTTCGATCTAGTTCGAGCAATCGAGAATGTGAGCGAGAATTCGTACGAGTATCGCGGTAAAAGACGAAAGTTTTGGCTTAGCTGCGCATCGCTTGATAATGATCGCATTTGGAAGGTGTCGCGCGATTAGGATTGGATATCGGGTGAAATGGGCGCGGGCCTAGACGCGCTTTTTCCTCCTTCGCCACGCGGTGTTGCCAATCTCTGATTAGCTCTCTGCCGGCGGAGAGGATTATTTCTCGGCAGCGGTTAGAGTAGTGTGGCGTGCACTAGCCCATAGAGAAAATCGTTTGCTCGGCGAAAATGCCGCGAGGCTGGTCCCCCGTGGAAGAGCGGCGCCCCTGAGATTCGGATACTTATCAGTACTATACCTTTTGAAACGTCTCTACTTATCGATAGTTGCTCTGCATTTAGCAAGTTGATCGGAGAGCCAATCCAGCAATGTGTTGAGGGGATCACGATCCGTAGATGAGTGGTAGTGTGACCATTTTGCTGCAACTGTATACTTCGTTTATTTCTATCTATCTATCTATACTTATCTTGTCTTTATATATACATATTATATATATACATATATGTAGTACTGCCTTGCCACGTTTAGTACGATTATTTTGGTATCTGTTGGTAGCGCCACCCAGAGCTTAGAACTTTTGAGGGCTATGTATGTTGTGCATAGGTGATGAGATGAATTCTTAAGTATCCGAATCCCCCGGGCGCTGCTTCGTCGCGCTGATGTGACAGTTTCGATTACCGAGCCACACCCCACAGACTTTGTTTTGCGCCATGCGATGCTCAATTTTGCACAGTACATTTCTTACACATTGTGACAAGACCCGAGAACCCCCGGGGACCGAAACCCAGGCACACTTAACCGAGCAGCGACATGAGAAAGGGGTGCACAACGATGAGACAGACATTAGAAGGGAACAAATACCAATGAGTATATAATTAGCGCGCCGCGATTTGCCGGACCTAATTACTCCTCGCCAACCTTTTTGTGAACAGGTCTTCAGGTGGTGCTCAAATCTATTATCAAGGCGATGGCCCCGCTTCTGCAGATCGGCCTGCTCGTTCTCTTCGCCATCGTGATATTCGCCATCATCGGCCTCGAGTTTTATTCGGGAACACTGCATAAAACGTGCTACAGCATTAAGGACATCAGTGAGTACAGCTCCGAGGCGCGGCCGAGACCTGCCTCGGGGCCTCCGCCATCTAAAACCGTTGACAGCTCCACTCTCTTTTTCCATATTCTTCTTTCTCATTGAAATACACGATGGATTAGGCCGAGGGCTCGATCGCTCCGCTAGAAAGGGCAACCGCGCGCTAGAAAGGTGCCCTTCCAATCTAAGAATGGCTGAGACCTCGCTTCCTCTTGCAGATGTGATCGTGAAGGAGGGTGAACAGCCGAGCCCGTGCAACACGGACAACAAGTTTGAGGCGCCGTTCGGGGCCCACGTGTGCGACGCCAACGTCTCGACATGCATGGATCACTGGGAGGGACCAAACTTCGGCATCACCAGCTTCGACAACATCGGATTCGCCATGCTCACTGTCTTCCAGTGCATCACTATGGAGGGCTGGACTGCCATATTGTACTGGGTAAAGCAAGAGATGTGTTCTTCAGTGTTATACAGTCTCTCTCTTTCTCTCTTCTATCACATGGCTGACCTCCGCGTACGGATGCCGGTCTCGTTTCCGAGCAGTCGATATTCCAATTTCCGCGCGACTTCTCCCTCCAATCCCACACACCCCCCCAAATCCCCTCTTATTTCTTCTCTCTCTCAGTTCACGACTCCTTCGTTTTTTTCGTCACTGGCGAAATCGATGTCTACCCTCTGATTTATGTCTGCCGCTTGCGCCTGACAGTTCGTCTCTTTCCTGTCGTGTGTGCGCCCTCTCTTCACCCCTGCCGCCCCGAAATCCGGAGCAAAGTACCCTTCACACGAAATTCTCCAAGCCCTATCCGACGCATCCCTACCAAAGTTAATGTCCAGCATTGCATGCGAGTCGTGTCGAGCGCAGGCGGCTCAAAGCCCCGAACGATTTAGTAAATGTTTCATTCGTGCAATTGGATGTCTCGTACTTTTGGTTCTATGATTGCTTGTGTACGCTGTTGGTTATTCTTCTATTATACATTGGTTTCTCCATTTTCTTCCAGCGATATCTCAGTGTTGGATTTTACGTTCTCGATGTGTGCGCCCTTCCCTGTTTCTTTCCCTCTTTCTACTTGTCTCTATCTCTCTTTACTATATGTGTTGGTGGTCGCGAGCGCCGATGGCTTGTGCCTTTACGCCGATTCTCTCTCTCGCTCTCTTTATTCTATGTCTGTCTACTTATCATCTAGCGTGTTTGCTCGGGCCGATCGGATCAAGAGCTTGCAAGATACAGCTAACACTGACGTATATGTTCACCTTGCTCAGTATAACACTGTCAGTTTCAGCCCTCTCTGCAAATCTCATTGTCAATTATAGTTTTACTACGCTTAGTATGCTCAGCTGGTGGAGAAGACCCCCCGTGGGTACCAATAGTCCACGTGCCGAGAGCTCGTCGATTTTGGACTTCTCGGGTGATCCCTCCACATTGCTTCTCCAACTCCTCGGGGATCAAAAGCATTGATTCTCTTGCCGGGAGTCGGATTTTTGCAACTTTCTCTTAAGACGAAAGCTTCGGAGAAATGGTACTATCCAATGGAACACGTGTCTCTCTCTCTCGCTCTCTCTCTTTCTCTCCCTCTTGCACTGATCCTTTGAATCCTCGTGTAAATAGTTAGTCGATGTTAAGATACCGATTGTCCAGTGCCATTTCTCGTCGAAGGGAGACATTCAACCAGATGGGAGGAAAAAGAAAAAGAAAACAAGCCCAATGAGTGTTTGATGTCTCAGTGTTGCATAAACCTTTCTTTCTATCACTGGTCGATGTTGCGTGCGGCTATGTAAAAACAAAGAACCTCCCTCCCCTCAGTCCCGGGTGCACCATTGTCGCCCGTGCACTCTAATCCCACGGGCTTCACGTGGCTCTGGTCGAATTTACAGACAAACGACGCTCTTGGCAGCACGTACAACTGGATTTACTTTATACCATTGATCGTCATCGGCTCATTCTTCATGCTGAACTTAGTTCTCGGTGTCCTCAGCGGGTGAGTACCTGTCCATCGACAACTGCCCCCCCATTTCCTGCCACTCGGCCCACCCCTAATCAACCGGAACCCTTTCTCGAATATTCCATTATGAACTTGACTCAATAATAGGATAGTTGTTTACTATACTCTGTCGTTAGGGAGTTCTCGAATGAAAGAACGCGTGTCGAGCGACGTGCAGCTTATCAGAAAGCTAAGAGAAAACGTCTCTTCACCACTGCATTCGGCGCGTACCTTAAATGGATCACACAAGCAGGTCTCGGACATATAATTCTATCGCTGTATGGCCCCATTGAAATCTCGTAAAAGTCGACTATTGCTAGCGTCCCAGCAGTAGAACACGACATTATCCCAGCAGTACTTTATGATCTTCGGTACTAATATTATCCCCATAAAGCATCGGTGTATTTAACGAGCAGCGACGCTCCCACCCCAGGCAACAGTGTCTTATCGCTAGAATTCGCTTTTATCAAGCACCAGTGCAATTTCTCCTGGCGCGTGTTTACGGCAAGTGGCACGCACATTGTGCGAGGAGGGATTTCAGCTAGGTGTTAAATCGGAGTAGTGCGCTCGCGAGTATTATCCCCGCGAGATTCTGCGAAAGATGCGCTGCTAGGATGTTGGATAATTATGGAGGAGCGAGTGGACCCTGGCAGACGAATCGTTTCCCATAATATGGGAAAGCTGTCGCTTATCCCGTGAGTAACTCAAGCCCTATCACCCTGTCTACCGCTTGTAGAGAGTTTGCGAAGGAGAGGGAGAAGGTGGAGAACCGACAGACCTTCCTGAAACTGCGAAGACAGCAGCAGCTCGACCACGAACTGTCTTGCTACCTCAATTGGATCACCAAAGCAGGTTAGCGAAATGCTTCTGTACTCTTGGCCATTGCGTGTTGTGTTCTCACTGGATTCTCTCTCCCTCCCTCACACACACACACACCCACACGGTGACGTTGTGTGCGAGATCAACTTGAAATACATGCCTCTCTCTTCACTGGGAGATTGCAGGGAACTAGTGGCGCAATAAGAACGCCATGCGTTCTAAGTAGTATAGCCTTAAATAAGTCAGACCGAGCCTTAATTTGGTGCTAGTGCATTCCATGTATCCTGGAAACTTTGTAGACCTAGCTTAATGAGTAGAGCCTCCCTCCTCCCCTCGCTCAAGGGTCAGGGGGTCAGGTAAAATATATATGTCCTGCCTAATTGAGGCTTGGCTCATTCCAGAGGAGGCAATACTCGCGGAAGCAAGGACCACGGAGGAGGATAGAAAGCGTATATTAGAAGGTTTGTTGCTCATCGAAGCGACTCTTCCTCGGAGACCGCGCGCCCACATGCGTACTATGTGTGTTCTCGAATTATGTGTGTTCGCAGTAAGAAGGAAAGCGCTGGCGAAGAAAAAGAAATTGAAGAATCTCGGCAAGAGCAAGAGCACCGACACGGAGGAAGAGGAAGGTGACGACGATCAGGACGATGGTGAGTTGTATTTTTCCCGCTCGATTGATACAGCCCGCCAGCCCTTTGTAACAAGTTTTTCTCCGACTTTTCTTTTATTGATCTCTTTAACACAAGTTCAAGTTGATCTTCGCAGAGTGGTTTGAACGTACGGTATTCTGACTTGCCGAGTTGGCCGCGGGACTGACTCAACTTTGACCTACCTGCACGGGTGTTCGCGGCCACTTGATTCTAGTAGGATAAAAGTCGAATTGAACGAATGTTATCTTGTTCTGCCATGGGAATGGTAACTCTTCGTGTCATCTTCATCCGAATCATTCGACTCATTATTCGTCTTGTGTACAAATATTCATTCGCACACACATCCACACACACACAGGCGCATCAGTTTCTCTCACAGTAAATCATCATATATATATATATATATATATATACATCCTGGCGTATTCTCATCGTATCAGCGCACCTTGTTAAAAAGTCTCCTCACGATATTCCCGGCCATTTACCCATCACATGAAAACTCGTCTGTACGATATCTCATAATACCCTCTAACTCTCTCTGTCTTGCCGACGAACATTCTAAACACACGCTATCAGATGCTCCTCTTGTTTCAGAGCTAACTAAGAAGAAAGGTAACTACAACCGTCAATGCTACACTGACTTGTCGTAATAAAGACGAGAGCGTAATACGAGGCTGTGTATCTCTGTCGTCTTTTGTAATTGTGTCTCCTTTTTGCGCTTTAGTTCCTTCCTCTGGCCAGGATGGCCTGGCCCCCCCTTGTATAATATTTCTATCTCTATCTATCTATCTCTGTCTCTCTGTCTCTCTCTCTTGCATTCAATTTCACTCACACCGATACGCTAAAACCGCCTAGAATGATCATACTGCGAACGACGTCCATGTTCAATGTTCACCATTTCCTCATCATCCCCGAAATAATTACTTTCGATTACTAATATTCCATAAATTGAAAATGCGTTATCATCTGCTATCTCATTAAACGGTAATGAAAAGGGCACATTGATCAGGGACGATGATTCGTGCAGCATCGTATCACACATGTGTGTAGGCATCTTCTACTATCCCATCACACGTCTAGCTCACTCCAGTTATATGTGTGTACAGAGAGTGTCTGTAATTTAACGAGGAACGAAGGCTGTAACTAATTTCGCTGAGGAAAACGCTTCTGTTGGCTGATGTGACCATCTGTATCTTGATACTATTGTCTATACTTTAGGTGCACCGAATGGTGGTGGAGCAATGATTGAGTTTTCTTTCGAACTGGTCCCGGTAGTTTTCCTACTTTACCCGAGCTAGTACTTGAGGAACTAATGTAGACATAGTACTCTTCGGGGACTACTATAATAAGGAGTAGAACATGAGTGAACATCCTGCCCCATAGAACCTGAGCAAGTGGCTCTAGATACTTGGTATCAGCCTGCTGATCTAATACACTTAGAAATAGCGTAGATCGATACGTGAATATAGCCCATTACCCCCTTTGCAGTAATATATGCTTGTTAAAGTAAATTAGATTAGAGTATTTTTCATCTATGTATAGTGTAAATAATGATAGTTGGAGCATATATGTCCTGTCAGGTTTTGGGAGTAGTGGTATTATACTTATAGACGGGGGAAATTGATGGGTTTACAAAGATAATGAAAGTCAATACGGAGGTTTGTATCGAGAAGGTCTCGAGAAAGCATATAGTTCAAAGTCCTGATAACTAATTTAGTAAAAGACTTCCATTGTAAGAATCCCATTTTCCTCGAGGAAAACGATCGATGGATAGTAATAGAAGTGATAGTCCTAAAAAGTGATGCACTTGGATTTTAGCAGAGTGAATACTCGTTGAAATATAAAGTCAATGTCTGAGGAAGATAGTAGAACGTTTAGAAGTGAATATGGCGCAGAGTAAAGAATGTGTTGAAAGGTTTAGGTCCAAGGATCCCTGAATCGATGGCGATACTGATGCCAGATATCTCGACTTTTGCAGGGTTCTCGAAGGCTTCCTACTTCAGGAGGGAGAAAGACGAACAAGAAGAGAAGCCGTTCTGGAAAGCCGAGAAGAGGCTTCGCATCTTGATACGGAAGTCCGTGAAGTCACAGCAATTCTACTGGTTCGTCATCATCCTTGTGTTCTTCAACACCGTGTGCGTGGCAGTCGAACATTATGGTCAGCCACAATGGCTGACCGATTTTCTTTGTAAGTCCTGCTTTGTTTAGATTGCGATTGGCCTCGAAGAAGTCGCAGGCAAATCAGCCGATTTGTTTTTGTTGACAGACTTCGCAGAATTTGTGTTCCTGGCCCTGTTCATGATGGAGATGTTCATAAAGATGTACGCGCTCGGCACTCGGCCGTACTTCGCGTCGAGCTTCAATCGATTCGATTGTGTGGTCATCTTGGGATCGATCTTCGAAGTGATCTGGTCCGCGGTGAAGTCCGGCTCTTTCGGCCTCTCCGTCCTACGTGCCCTTAGACTCCTGAGAATATTTAAGGTCACCAAATACTGGAAGAGCCTGAGGAACCTCGTAATATCCCTGCTCAGCTCGATGCGTAGCATCATCTCCTTGCTCTTCTTGCTCTTCCTCTTCATTCTCATATTCGCACTGCTCGGTATGCAGTTATTCGGCGGTCAGTTCAACTTCGATTATGGCACGCCACCCACGAATTTCAACACCTTTCCCATCGCGCTGCTCACTGTCTTCCAAGTAAGTGTACACTCAATCTATACTTCTTTCTCAGTCGAGTCAAACGTAGCCAAAGATCGCCAGGAAAGAGAAGAATTAAATGGTCCTTTCCAAGAGCGCAATTGGCATTGAAGAAATCAGTTGTTCCACTCGAATTTATAAATCTTAAGACTTTTACTAATAAGCTATTGAATTGGAATAGATCCTGACTGGTGAAGACTGGAACGAAGTGATGTACCAAGGTATCGAATCACAAGGCGGTCACCGGAGGGGCATGGTGTACTCGCTCTACTTCATCGTGCTAGTACTCTTCGGCAACTACACACTGCTGAACGTGTTCTTGGCTATCGCCGTTGACAATCTGGCAAACGCACAGGAGTTGAGCGCCGCCGAGGAGGAAAAGCTGGAAGAGGATAAGGAGAAGCAGATGCAGGAGATAGAAAAAGAAATCGGGGCATTGCAAAAACCTAGTGACGGTAGTGGGCCGAAAGTAGAGATCTGTCCTCCAAGTCCAAGCCAGTAAGTGCTCCAAATTTTTTTGACTTCCCCTCAAGTGAGGGAACCTTTCACTAATAGAAATACACTTGCAGGAAAGATGGCAAGGGAGAGAAGCAGTCCGAAGAGAAGAAGCAGGATGAAGACGATGACACGGGACCAAAACCAATGCTGCCATACTCCTCCATGTTTATACTGTCCCCTACGAATCCGTAAGTGGCCATAAACAATCACGAATTCCGAAAGGTAAATTTTTGAAAGTCGAAGGAATGAAACGATGGCTTTTGTCTGATTTCAGCGTAAGAAGAGCCGCCCATTGGGTCGTGAACCTGAGGTACTTTGACGTCTTCATAATGGTGGTGATATCGTTATCGAGTATCGCGTTGGCCGCGGAGGATCCCGTATGGGAGGACTCGCCGAGGAACGAGATTCTGAACTATTTCGATTACGCGTTCACCGGTGTCTTTACTATCGAGATGATCCTAAAGATCATCGATCTCGGCATCATTCTTCATCCGGGCTCGTATCTGCGCGAGTTCTGGAACATTATGGACGCGGTGGTCGTGATATGCGCCGCGGTCTCGTTCGCCTTCGACATGACCGGCAGTTCCGCCGGGCAGAACCTCTCGACGATCAAGTCGCTGAGGGTACTGCGTGTCCTTAGACCGCTTAAGACTATTAAACGAGTGCCCAAGCTCAAAGCCGTCTTCGACTGCGTCGTGAACAGTCTCAAAAATGTCATTAACATTCTCATAGTGTACATATTATTCCAATTCATCTTCGCTGTGATCGCGGTGCAGCTATTCAACGGCAAGTTCTTCTACTGCAGCGACGAGAGCAAGTATACGGAACAGGATTGCCAGTGAGTTAACCTTCCCTCGAAATCAATTGAACAAAACACTTTTTCTCCTCTTCAACAGGTGGTAATTGATTTGCGACTAGATTGGAACATGTCTAACTGGTAACTTCGTTGTTATTCAGGGGTCAATATTTCGTCTTCGAAGACGGAGCACTGCTGCCCGAGCCAAGGAAGCGACAATGGCAGTCGCAGTTTTTTCACTACGATAATGTGATGGCAGCGATGTTGACATTATTCGCTGTGCAGACAGGCGAGGGCTGGCCACAGATCCTACAAAACTCGATGGCGGCCACTTACGAGGACAAGGGCCCCATCCAAAATTTTCGTATAGAGATGTCCATTTTCTACATCGTCTACTTCATCGTCTTTCCATTCTTCTTCGTCAACATCTTCGTGGCCTTGATTATCATCACCTTCCAGGAGCAAGGAGAAGCCGAGCTTCAAGACGGCGACATTGATAAAAATCAGGTGAACTCAATCATTCCTATCTAGCCGTCTCATCGAGCCTATTGTCACACTCTCGGGGACAACAATACAGGGAATCCTTTGTCCGCAGAAATCCTGTATAGACTTCACGATACAAGCTCGCCCGCTCGAAAGGTATATGCCCAAGGAGCGCAACAGCGTAAAGTACAAAATCTGGAAGATCGTGGGATCAACGCCATTCGAGTATTTTATCATGACTCTCATCGTATTAAACACGTTACTGCTGATGATGAAGGTAAGCCTCGTCGTTGATCTGTTCCCCTTGCCATCAAGTACATAATACTACTAATGAATTGACGTTCATGCTCAGTGATAATCGTACCCCCCCGAAACAATCGCGTGTAGAAGGGATGCGCGTAGCACAGGAAAGGGCAGATTCTCTCTGTCTCTTTAGCACGATATATATATATTCCCGGTTTGTTCCTCTTACTGTACAAACACCCCCCGCTTTCTCACGTCTGCATACGTCTGTATGATCCGTACGTGTATCTCTTTGTGGCCCCCTCTCGGTTCTCCCATCGTGTCTCGCCCGTGCTAGAACGTTGCTCGCGTTCTCTCAACGTTAACCAATCGAGAAAGGTAGCGGCTATTAAATCGCGACAATCGAGAGAGTACGGTCTCGTTGTACAATATATCTCTATACATATATTTCTCTAGCGTCACAGTTCGTCCAGGACATTGTTGTTCTTGCCTGCCACGTTTCTTTACTGTTCTCTGTATAATTGTCATCCCTCGTCTCCAGTTGATACGTGTACACAGCTATGTCAAACTCTTGCCTCTCCCTCTTGCTCCCTGACGCTCCTCCCTCCACCAGACCCCATCTCACCCTCATTTCCCCGACATTTGTCCAAACTTAGTCTTTATTCGCCCGTCAGATAAGAAGGAAGAGATTTCTAATAGAATTGACAGTTGGAAAATCCACGTTGTTACATACAATGAAGGATTTCGAGTTTCGCTTTCCTCTTTATATGTTTCGTTCTTTCATTATCCCCCTGTTTCTTCTATTCCCTCATGGTTCCCTATGGCTGCATGGCTGCTGCTCCGTCCTCGTTCTTATGCCTAGAGTTCTCAAGACCGTGTCGAACTACGATCGAACCTCGATACGGTGTTCTCACCGACACACACATACACGTGACGTGCGTTCGACTTTTACACCTTGTTAAAACCATGTTTTAACTGGTGGCAGGGTGCTTGCACTGAGGAAACGGCCTGCTTATGACTCCAATCTAGAATCGTACGAAAGCAAACAAAGTGACGGACAGAACGAAGCTGAAGGAGCCTTGCACGCTGAATTATGTGCTTTATTAGAGCACTGGCCTCTTTTCCCCCCCTTTCCCACTTCAGAGATTTCATCCTTATAAATTCAGACCTTTCACGCCAATTGCGCCACTTGTCTTAGAACACTGGCTGTGAACGCAGTTTCCAAATCTTAGCGACACATTGGCTGATATCCTGACAACCTAGAATCCTTGATTTTCCAGTGAGAGACTGGGAAATCAATCTCTCTCTTTCTCTTATAGTTCTCATACTTCCTTGCCATTCTAATCGCACGTCTAATCCATCCCTGCTTGCCGATCCAGCGAGACAGAGCAGCTGGATCGGGAGTGTTGTGTGCAAAGCAAAGCTCGATCGAATACACACGCGTTTCATTGTCTCGGACTCGTCTGCCTGATCACATTGCGAGGAATGTCACGGTATCTCACCCGCACACGCACTGCACATGGTCTTGGAAAAGCGAGAGAGCACATGCGTGTGACCACACGAAATATCGTTTTGTTGGATGTGTATTTGCGAGGGAAGAGCATAGCATTCCTACGGGATTTTTCTCTCATTACTAGGATGTTTTAATGACTCACTATCCCATTTATCGTTTCTGTTCTTTAAGGAGTGTTTGGTTTAATTATTAAATAAAAGTAAGATCTAGGAGTATGTATCGGTTTTGAAAATTGGCTACGGTATGTTCTGTTAGTGGAGTGCTTGTCTCTTTCTACTCAAACCGGCACGTAGCTGTGTCTGCAGCACACTGTGTTTTCCTCTAAGCACATCTCGCAAATAAACGGCAGCCCACATACTCGCCCATGCACCTTGTTACCTCCATCCACCTAGCCACGCGCGCACACGCACACGCACACACACACACACAGCCACACAAAGAGACACAAATATGCCTAGAACAAACTGGTGCAAAACTGCGTGTCGCATGCTGGCTGCTCGCAAACAAACCGAACATGGAATCAAGCTCGACGAACCAAACCACACGACTCTAGTTTCACTGAATGTGTGTGTGTGTTTTATCAAGTACAAAAGACACGCCTCTTTTGTACGGTGCGCCCCCCGCACCCCTTCACTCTCGATGCATCCCAATAACGAAAGAGCAAGAAGTAACAAAACGCTTCGGAGCCAAAAAAAGAAAAAAGCAGAATGAAAAGATGAACGAACGAAAGCGTTCCGCTCTATTGCTCGAAAGCACCACGGGGATTTGCAAGCGTCGACCTTCTTTCCCAAGCGAACCTCCGTTTCTCTATTTAACTGACCGCATCTTTCTCTCAGTCTCACTTGAGTCGGGACTTTCTTTCGATTCGTTTCATTTCCTATATTTTTTCCTTTCCCCCATTTGATCTATTTTCATTATTTTATACACACTCGCTTCTCCTAATTATGTTCTCTTTCTCTCTGACTCTCTCTTACTCTCTCTTTCTTTCTATCTTTCTCTCTCCGAGTGTGTCTTAACGCTCATCAGTCATATCAAAACAAAGTTACAGAGTCTGCCAATTCTGTCTTACCTCGTTAATTCAGAATCTAGTCATCCGACACTTTACAGACACAGACTGCATCTGATATCCTCATGGCACACGACCAACAACCGTACAACACACCATTCCTTTCGATAGTCCACCAAAATACTAAACAGTTCCTTTGATGTCACCCGCAGTGTATAGGGTGAGTCACTTGCCTTTGAATACCACCAAAAGTGGGATATTTTCGGTGGTCAAAAATATGGGGAAAAAAATTTTTTGAGCTAGGGCTCTGGAATTTGTATGGTATCTTCCTTGGCGCAAACAAACATTACCTACTAAATTTCAGCCCCGGGAAAGGTCGGGAAGTACCAAAAACACGGGGAAAACCATCGAAATCAATTTTTCAAGATCGGTTTTCCACCTGTTTTAGGTAGAATTCCGGCATTTCCCCCACAACATTTATGTTTTTTTTCCGTTTTGAGACACGAGCAATCGAAAAATCAAGCTTTCGTTCCAGTCCCAGAACCTTCGAAAAATCGAAAATTTTTGAAGGGGTATACCTTAAAAAATTTGCGAAAAAATGAATTTTGAGCTAGGGCTCTGGAATTTTTACTACTTCTTCCTCGATGCAAAAAAACACTTTCTACAAAATTTCAGCCCCGGGAAAGGTCGGGAAGATAAAAAAACATGGAGAAAACCGTTGAAATGAAATATTCCAGATCGGTTTTCCACCTGTTTTAGGTAGAATTCCGGCATTTCCCCCACAACATTTATGTTTTTTTTCCGTTTTGAGACACGAGCAATCGAAAAATCAAGCTTTCGTTCCAGTCCCAGAACCTTCGAAAAATCGAAAATTTTTGAAGGGGTATGCCTTAAAAACTTTGCGAAAAAATGAATTTTGAGCTAAGGCTCTGGAATTTTTACTACTTCTTCCTCGATGCAAAAAAATAAGGGGTAGGAGAGTTCTGATTCAAAGGCAAGTGAATCACCCTGTACACACCCGATAGGTTCCGGCAAGATACATATCAGAATGACTATCAGTACAGTAACACTTACGTGCTCTCCTTTCTTTCTTCCACCTCTCTCTCTCTCTCTATCTCTATCTCTGTCTCTGTATCTCTCTGTCTCTTGACTGACAAATATACCACCATGTTCTCCACGTGTACCAAACAAGAGCAGATGTCGCACTATATTTTCTTACACGTCGTGTGTCCGCATACTTATTGTAATCGTATGTTCCGAGAGTTTATCCACCCTGACACGATTTATTAGAGAATTGAAATTTAATTGAGGGATGTGTGGTAGCAGAGAATTTGAAATGGGTGTCGTGTCAGGGTGGAAAAGCATCGCCGGAAGGAGGAAGTCTCCTCCTGCGAGAAGGGCGAACGGTATCCCGCGCGCTCTCCGGTCACTAGGCTTGTACGTCTGTCTGTCTGTCTGTCGGCCGTGTGTTTGTCAGTGTATGCATTGCAGTTTCATCGGCAAAGCGACGCGTACAAGAACACGCTGAAGTACATGAACATGTGCTTCACGGGGCTGTTCACCGCCGAGTGCATACTGAAGATCGCCGCTTTCGGCGTGAGGGTAAGCTCCACATCTCCCAAGAAACAACCATCCCTTC
Source organism: Ectemnius continuus (assembly GCA_910591665.1). Lineage (NCBI taxonomy): Eukaryota > Metazoa > Arthropoda > Insecta > Hymenoptera > Crabronidae > Ectemnius > Ectemnius continuus. The sequence goes on along the minus strand of OU342862.1, from coordinate 12,618,223 downwards.
ATCCCCCATCGAAAACAGACTATCGCACAGATACCTGTTTTCCTTTCATGCGACTCGAGCCGATTTTTCCAGATATTTTTCATAGATTGCCTCATTAAATATTAGAATTTTTTAATTGAACCATTTGGAACTCTGGCAAAATCGACTCGCAGAACGTATAAATGGTAAGTCTCGCTTGTTAGACGGCAATTAGATGCGCTCCTTTATTCAGAACAGGTAGCGTCTCATCGACCAGTATGTTGACGTGCAAGCGACAGCTGTCGGGTACATTGATCTATTAGATGAATCATTGAAAGGACCGTCTGTGCGCAGGGCTGAACAGAGGCTCGATGTCCATTGGTAGATGTAGCAGTCGCTCTTTTTCTCTTGTACAAACGATACTTCCTTTTGTAGTACGTCTCTCGTAGTGATTAGTCGACTTAATTGACGTAGATCTTCGACGTATGCCAGTACATTTGGCAGATACGATGCTCAGCTCTGTACACGATGACATCATTTCTATCATCCACACTTCTCTCTCTCTCTCTCTCTCTTTCTCTCTCACGAGGATTGCAGGATCAAGAAGATCATCGTACATTTGCAATAAAAATCCAGCACACGAAAGATTCTATCTCCAAAGTTCATTGACTTCTTCACCCTGTTCTCTTCACTGACTATATACGAGTACCTCGACACAATCTTCAAGGAATACTAATACTCGAACAACTAGCTGATAGAATAGCTGATTTCCAAACGAGCTTATGCGCAATCACGGTCAATGATTATTCGTAGTGATACTTAGCCCGCAAAAGCTTTTACCATCTTTTCTTCTAATGCTTGTATGAAGAGCACTCGCGCATAAACGCGTTCTCGAGCTGAATTAGCTAGCAGAACACAGAGTACTTGAACTAATTTACACACGAGACACGCACACACACACACACACCCACAGAGACACACGCATACATCTGAATATCACGTGGCACTCATCAACATGGGTACATCAAATCTCAAAGCGTATCAGTCACACGAGAGTACTTTAAGTTTCTTCTATTCTATCTGTCTATTTCTGTCTCCCTTATCACTCTCTATCTCTCTCTTTCTCTCTACCTGTTTCTTCTGTCTTTGAGTTGAAGAAACTCTCCCACCAGATGTCTGTACAAAGTGTGATATATATATATACATATATATTTGTTGGGATGATAAAAGCGGGGTTGGGAGGGTGGACAGGGTTTCCGAGGCCGGAGAAAGGTGCACCAGCATTCTGGATGACTAGCGGAACTCAAGGCGCAGCAACCGACACCCTTGCATGATCTACTCTCAGGCTGCTAAGTTCTCTTTGCATCCGCATCCGCATGCCACTTGCACGTTGGTTCCGTCATTATTTTAATATCCTTGCATGCATGCCGCTCTGTGCAACCACAAGCAGTACATCATTGCTGGCTCTCGATTGATGATCACTGCCCGCGCCGGGATCGCCCCTAATTAATATCGGACCGCCGCGCCGGCATTGACGACGAGGACGACGACCACCCACCACAATCGATGGACCCGAATAGTTAATTTCTGTCTTGAATAGTTAGTGGATATCGTTTTGGAGATATAAAGAAAGTGGTCCATCGAGTGTGGATTGCGCGGGAGCGACGACAGAGTGCCCAAGGACGAGGAAATAAAATCGTACGCACACACTTCACCACACACAATCGACACGCAAGTGCGAGTGCTCGTCCTCTCGATGGAAAGGAGGAGTCTCTCCGAAGCCGAGGGTCGAATGTTTTCTCAGAGATTGGTTAGACTCGCTCTGGATAATTCGGGGCGGGGAGGAGAGCGCTTCGAAATGGGACGACACCGAGCGAAAGATCATTCGTAACGGGATTAGACTCGGATCCGGAATCAATTTCCTCTCGATACCCTGCCGGATGCTACAGCTGCTGCTGCTCGTACAATCGGTTTCTCCTATCCCGATAGATACGCGCGATCGGTCCCCCTTCTCGTATTAGTAAAAGGCCCGGTTTACTTGGCGGAGAAAAATACTCTTCTTAGGAGAAAGGAAAGTCCGTGGATCTGCCAAGTCACGGGAAGAGGGCGATCATTGAGAAAGAATGAAATTTCATTAAGAGGGAAAATGAATGCAGGGGCGGGCAATTGATGAGTAGCAAAAACTGGGTGTTACGTCTGTGTGTTGGGTGTATTTTATAGTATCACGAAGCGCCGCCCATTCTATTGGACAGCTTGGCCATCGTGAACTACGTCGTCATCTTCCTTTTCCTCATTGAGTGCATCCTTAAACTCGTCGCCTTCGGATGCCAGGTATAAAAAAGCAACAGCCTCTTAATCATTAACTTCACTCTTCAACCACACTCGCAAAACTTACCTACTATTACTACTACTACTATTTACTATTACTACTACCACAGACTCAAAACTGGATTCAGTTCATTTGACTGTTTCTCCCTCTGCCGGCTCTCATCGAGTCGTCTTCCAGTCCAAATAACAGAGTACACGAAAACGGCAATCCACACCTACACGGCAATAGTCTCTATCACGAAACTGAGTCCACCTTATTTTACGGGGATGCGAGCGTAAGCCAAGCTTTTTAACCAAACGAGCATAAATTCGACGTTGATCGACCTCGAAGAAAAAAAATAGCGTTTAGGGTGAAAATGAATTCAATGAATTTTCAATCGACGAACGAGTGTCCAGTAGAAGAGATCACTTGTATTTTAGTCAATGCTGACCGCTTGTTACCTTGGAATTTCGCTTGAGTAGTAAGCGCAGACTGAATCTGATCGTGTACGGCAGTCGAAGTCTGAGCGGGACGGTCCTGATCTACTTGGGCCGGGCTTGTCGTAATAGATAGAGAGGAAGTTAGAGCGCGATTCTCATTTCGATCTCTGGGTACATGTGTCCAATGTCTAGTAGATCTAACGGAGGGCTGCACGCCAGTTTCTCTCGGCACGCTTGCATTTTCGAGGGCCTCCGACGAGAAGAGCAACAGACCAGAGTGGAAAGAAAAGAGGCCGGTCCTCTTTGCCGGCCTAGACTGAGAGCACAAAGAAAGAGTCGACGGGGAGTAGAGCTTCTTCGAGTATTATACCCGCGTGTTCTCTATATACATATATCTATCTCTAGTTTGCTTGCTATAACCGGCATGCACTCCCGTAGATACATCTTTTTTAGAGGAGATATCCCGTCACTTGTACTTCAGCCAATCATCGATCACCGAAGCGTGCGAGCTGGGTATCTCGTATATAATCGCCTTAAAACTCCGAGGATCACATCTCTCCCTCTACGCGGCTTATTTCATTCATTTAGTAATCTCGTCGGATATCTTTCGATGCTTCTCTCGAGTGAAATCGTTATTGGAAGGAGGCCTGTTTTAGAGGAGAGATCGGGTCCGAATTCATTGTACCATTCGGTAGCACCGTTTTCTACACGTCACACTGGTAGACCATTATTGGTAGGTGTCTTAATCCGAGGGTATGTTCAGTCACACATAGACACTACACACGCTCACACACAGACACCAACACAGTACACACAGGATACAATGGCAGGATTAGGTCCTTCCAGGACCACGCTTTACTTCTCTATCTCACCACGATCTTGTAGTTCTGTTCTTAGTGCTAGTCCTGCAGACTCTTATTATCGCGACCTCCTCGGAACTTTGTCGAAAGGTTTCGTAGCTTAGATTCGCAGTAGAGGAAAACTTGGAATGTGATGTTTTCGATTTCATTAGAGAAGTCTCTCGATAAACTTCCCGAGTAGGTCGAAGATTGGCAATTGATTGTGGAAAGACTTCTAATCGTATCTTTCGATTGTATCCGCGGTTAGAACTTCTTCAAGGATGCCTGGAACACGTTCGACTTCATCACCGTGGTCGGCAGTATCGTGGACGCCCTTGTGATCGAGTTCGGGGTACGTAGACCTTCGAAAGACATAATCCTCACTTAATCCTATTGTGACACCAAACTAACCATGCGTAGTTTTGAGAATCCGGTGATTACCGGATCGTCATGTCCTTCCTTTCTAAATAAGTATCGCTTGATGTATACTCTTCCCGCCTTTTAACTCTTTTGCTGCTTACTTAGAAAGCCAATGCTCACACCTATTACAATGCCAGGCATACTATATCATCGGTCAGTGTATCTGCTTAGGTGCTCCCGTGCAGTAGAACCAAATGTCGAATCAACAATTTTTGAGTGACAAAAAAAAATAAACTGTGGCGCGAACTATCGCGCGGTATAAGATCGATATGTTATACATTTGCCATTTCTTTCTGCAGCTATAATATCCAAGAAGCTTCATTTGTCGTTACTATCAATTTATATTACAAGCTCCAGGTAAGCTAATTGTGTGGATCCTTAGTTTGACATTGAGATTGTGTATACTATCGCTAGATTCGTATCTGCCTGGAGTTAAATCAATTGTTATCTCTACTTTGATCGAATAACCGTGACAATTGCTCGTGTATTTTTGTATTAGGAGCGGAGTGTGCCCGCCGGTGGCGGCCAGCTTGGCGAAAAGAAGGTATAAACTACACCACTCACACATTACAGATCGTAAGTTACGAATAACTTGGCACCTCGTGGTGCCCACCAGACTTACAAATACACTTCACCCCTTATAATCCTTTAAATTATTCTACCACGAATTTTAACAGCCACTTCTTCCTCCGGAATAAATTGCGTACCTGACACCGAAAATAATTGGTGGCGATATTTACTCTAGAAATTGGATGGCAGCAAATGAGTTAAAAGAAATCTCGGGTTCGTCCGAATAACGATAAGAGATAACATGCTCGAAGTTTCACTATAGCTTCGTTCGTGCATCGGCACAATTTTGAGAGGATGTGGAAGGGCAGCAGCCCTTGGACATGCTTCCCTTATGATCTGGCCGTTACACGCACGGAGCCCCATCCAATTTGCGATAAGAGCCCAGCAGCTTTTTGAATTAAGTGCAATTTCCTCTGTTCCCTACAGGAGAACTTCATCAACGTCGGCTTCCTCAGGCTCTTTCGTGCCGCCAGACTCATCAAACTACTTAGGCAGGGATATACAATACGAATTTTGCTCTGGACCTTTGTACAATCCTTCAAAGTAAGTGGCCATTCTTATCCCAATATTTTCTCGATTCTATTTTTATAGGTGAAACAATAAATCAACTCTTTCTTTGTTCGCAGGCTCTGCCTTACGTTTGTCTTCTCATAGCCATGCTGTTTTTCATCTACGCGATCATCGGTATGCAGGTACGAATCTCTTTGCTTTCCCAGCCCTCTCGATCTAGTAACGAAAGAAAGACGCGCGCATAAAATTCTTTGCCCACACTTCCAAGTAATGATTTGCGAAACTCTGAAATACTCCCCCTGGCAAGTTCCAAGTTCTAATAGCTGAAAGCGTAAGGATCCGAGGTATCCTAGCGGGCCCAGAGAGAATGGGACTAAAGTATTACGGAGAGAGGAATATTAAAGCGTGATAGGGCTTTTGGTGGTGGCCACTAGTGACCCTGAAATTCCGTTGTCAGGTTTTTGGCAATATAGAGAACGATCCAGGAACAGCAATCGATGATCACAACAACTTTCAGTCCTTCTTCGCCGGTCTTATGTTGCTTTTTCGGTGAGTCGAGCAGCTAAATACTGCAGGTTCAAAGCCAGGGCCGAATCACTCGAAATACGGAGACGACCAACTTGGACTCTTTCTCAAAGTGCAATCAACTAGCAATAAAACTTGTCGTACATGCAATTAAGAATAAATTACACTTTGATGAAGAGCCTCGATTGAAATCATGGTCGCTCCACGTTCGTGATGTAGAATAATTAAGCTGTTGGCATGAGGTTTAACGAGAGTAAGCTGCTCGACGTGTCAATCTGTTGTAATTTAACCCCCGCAATTAGAGAACCCTTCGCCCCCCGCCCTCTGCCCTCTACTCCCCCTCGCCCTTTATAGCAAGTTGTTCCATAGTACTGCTTGCCCTAGAGTTTGGAGTTGGTCTTGGTCGCAGTGGTCCCCGACAGTACAAGTTCGATTCGATCCGTAAAAGGGATGGCCTGATTATGGGGATGTAAATGTAAGTGAATCTTGTCCTCTCGGGACCACTGCTCGAACCACGTGGTAGGGGAAGACCGTAGCTGATAATTAATGTGGTGGATGCGTATTGCTAGTGGTTAGTCCGATACTCTTTGACACCACAGACACAGTTTCGTTTGAGCAGTAGATGAGTCGTGAACTCGAAACAGACAAGGATATATATAATAATCAGTGCAGCGAGAAGGAACGTAAACGAGGATCGGTAATCACGAAAATTGTTAAAGCAAGAACGAGCTAACAATTGTTAAAAAGCCAGATCTTAAAAGAAAGAAGCTGGTAGAGAGAGTCATGCTAATGCCGCGCTCGCCCTTTGGCTGCGGCCGTCTTCTTTCTGTGGCACTCCAGGTATTCGGTAACATCGCGCTGGACCCTGAGACTTCTATTACCAAGCACAACAATTTCCAAAGCTTCATTCAAGGTCTGATGCTACTTTTTCGGTAAGTAACACACCGGGACCGCCGGCATCCCTCTACACACTTTCACTTTCTATTCGCCACTCGTACCAGATATATATATACGACTTTAGGGATGTACTTCGAAGCGCAACTGCTCTCTCTCTCTCTCTCTCTCGCAAACGCTCACGCTGTCGAACGCAATCCGGGAACTTGGAAAGAATTGGATTTTAATTAAGATATAATGAGCCTTCTCGCTTTATCACACTGTTACATTTAACACTGCTGGCAAGGCTACATTCAAGGCTATAGTCGTAGATCCAACTGTAATTCGAGCAGTAATTCTAGTAAACGGGCCGTGATACGCCTCAAGCCTGTAGCCCTCCTAATCAGATACCCTAGAGCTAATTGTTGAGTAGAACATTGAGTAAATTATGAGATGCTTTCGATGTTGTTCTCGGCGATACCAGAACGATTTTGCATGGCGTCCATTGGATACTGAGACGTGTTATACTTTACTTAATGACAGTAATGACTCTTAAGAGTTACGAGAAAGAATATATTATACGAAAGCATAGTAAAACTCCCAGTTGAGCCAGTGCTTCGCTTAAAGTTGACTTCACTCGCATGCGAAGCCCCCGCCAGGCTTCCTCAATAACGCTTTTGCCTTTCGCAGTCTTCCTGATGCTAGTTCGTGAAGACGAAGCCTTCTCCTCGTCTTTCATAACAAGTGTGAGATAAATCTGACTGAATTAAAGGTGCGCGACGGGAGAAGCCTGGCCGAACATCATGTTGTCCTGCGTGGAAGGTCGGCAGTGCGACGAAAAGGCAGGCAAGACCGAGGGTGGCTGTGGCTCAAACATCGCCTATGCCTACTTCGTCTCGTTCATCTTCTTCTGCTCGTTCCTCATGCTGAATCTGTTCGTCGCCGTCATCATGGACAACTTTGATTATCTCACGCGAGACCCGTCGATCCTCGGCGCTCATCATCTCGACGAGTTCGTCAGGATATGGGCGGAATATGATCCAAACGCGACCGGCAAGATTCACTACAAGGAGATGTACGACATGCTCAAGAACATGGATCCGCCGCTGGGGTTTGGTAACAAGTGTCCGAACAGGCTCGCGTATATGAAGCTCATGAGGATGAACATGCCCCTCGATGACGAAGGGAAGGTCAACTTTACGACCACCCTCTTCGCTCTCATTCGCGAGAACTTGAGCATCAAGATGAGACCACGTAATTACTGTTTAAATTTCTTATTTTTATCAGTTCAATGAACCTTTCGGTTTAATATACAATTGCGATTCGTAGACGAGGAAATGAAACAGGCGAACGACGAGCTGAGGGACACGATTCGAAGTATCTGGCCTCTCCAGGCAAAAAAGATGTTGGACCTTTTGATACCTAGGAACGAAGGTGACGATTGTTGCAGAATTACCTATGCTGGGATTTCTTTGTGTATTCTAACAGATATTTTCGTATCTTTCCTGTTACAGAATTAGGCAGGAATAAGCCCACCGTCGGTAAGATATACGCCGGCCACCTCATATTCGAAACTAAGTTCGGTTCGAAAAAATTGGCTGGAAAGGTGAGTGTCCCACAAAATTCTTTGCGAACTACACACGTAATATTAATGAAAGCCTCTTGTCATATATCCGTATTCAGAACTTGTAGATCGACCTCACAGACCCCCTTTACCAATCTCTTTCTTCGAGTCTAATGACAGAAAAATTACTTATTTCTCCAATGTCACTCAGAAACAATTCATAAACGAACTATCAAAAATAAGTGATTTTCAAAATAAGACCGAAGAAACCTTGGCAAAGGGAGTAAATGGAGATCGATCGATGATTGAGTTTGAATGGATGTTTGTCGTTGGCTTTATCGTGGTAGGATATTTCACACACGACACCGGTGTCAAGACAAAGTTTCAGATAGAGAATTTCCACGAATTCCATGTAGAATCTTGATAACCCAGTACCCAAGCTTAGTATCGCGAGAGGTATTCTCGGAAAAAGGCAAAACAAAATGAAAACAAACAATTAGGCAGCCATTTCGAGTAAACACATTGGTGGGCAGAGGTACATGTTATTCTTTGCGACACCTTCGTCCCAACACAAAAAGGCACCCAATTGGTTTCCACACAATTCGAAGTTTAGGGGTGCGATTCTAAGCTGACTTCCTCAGTCCCAATATTCAGATGCTACATATCTGTGTGTGCCGAGTAGTGCTCAGAATTTTTCTCAGAGGTACACGTGTATACTTGAATGCGTGATAATAAAGTCGCGTGTTACAGTCAAGCACGTTCTTCCAGAATAGAATTTTGAGAAGCTGTTTTCTCCTTCGAGTATAATTTAATATTTGCTGATATAATAATAGGATAAATTGTGTGAGAAAATTTTTGGCCTGGAAAAACGTGCTCGTACAATTTAGTCGAGTATCACTTTATAATCGAAGAAGACGTTCGATCTCTGTCTGTTAATTTGAATTAGCCGAGTCAATATGTGTAGAAGCAGTTTCGATGTCACCCTCTCCCGAACGTCATAATGCAGAACTTAATGCAACTGTGATATTATTGTAGAGTATTTTGGAGTCGATCCATCGATTGCTATTAGAAGAGAACAACAATCTCTCTTGCCAGTCGAATATCAAAAGAAAAGTCTCTGTCAATTATTTCGAAGAGTAAGGACATAGCAAACGTTGAATCGACAATAACAGAGGAGTTCTATACCTCATAGATTATTAGGATACAATATCGTTTTTGAATGAACTTTACACAATTAGACACTTAGAGAAGGATCTGTGTGTGTTGGACTTATTGAGTGTTTTATTCACTGGCAGTATCTTATACATATATATACACAGAATGAAAGTACAGCCACGAGGTTTGAGCCTCCCAATTTCTATTATTGGAGTGGATAGTCTGATACTTAATTGACGTACATTACATAAATAGCGTAGGTGTAATTTCATAGATATGATTCTTCAATCACTGACTGATTACTACTTTTACCTGTTAAATTGAGTATATACCCAGACAAGAGGATGTTCACGCAGCTATCAATCATCTCCTTCTGTCTTTTCTCTTTGTTTTCCAGAGTAACGATAACGATCTTATCGATACCGATAATGCTGGGCAAAGTCCTGCAGCCCAGGCGGTAGTACTTACTTTTTCTCTTACTTATTATCATCTTAATACGGTCCCCATTTTAATTTCTCGATTTTTCTTTTAGTTTCTCCCCGTTTATTTTATATCCACACGCTTACCGCAAAGTCTCCTTTCAAAATATAGTGAAATCTACTTAAAAATATTACTGGGACTCCTTGAAAGAGTCTAATTGTTTGCGGTAGGCGTGAAATTATTTTTGTGTACATAATACTCTTTTTGTTTATATTATACTTATACTCGCCGGACACAGTAATCGGGCGTTAAGTAATATTGTACTAATTCCTTGAGCAAATAGAATGTAAAATAGTAGAAAAGACTTGGTCGCTGTGTCCTGGAATATTTCGTCTTAAATTTCTTTTCTGAACGTTCACACAGAGCACTCATATTACTCATGACACCATTACACTTCGACATTTGTGTTCCAATTGTCTTATTTGGTACCGTAGATTCTCTATCACCTAGCCACTCTCTCTCACCATTACACCAGCAACTATTGTCCAACTTCTGTTTGAGAGATGTTTCAGAAATACTCATACTAAATCGAATTGGAAGATCATTTGGTAGAAATACGATTGATTCTAACGAGGAATTAGGAAACAGCAGTTGGGCCTGGAATGAAACGACAATCACACACAAAAGACACTTGAGATTTTCTTCTATTCCTCTCCAGGCACTTCATACCTTAGTGAATTACCCATTAGAGCATCCATCAGGTTCACACGACCTAGAACTTCAGAACTAGATAGACGGCCCGCCCCAGCCCCAAAACAGACTCCTTTCTTCAACAGCACGCTTCCACTCGAGACTACTAATTAGCCTAGGATAATCTCCAAGTCTAGTTTAAATGCGTCCAATTCTATATATCATGCCCACGACACCTCCGAGCCTCACTTTGTCGGATCCGATATATCCAAAGATTTCTATTGTTTGCTCAAAGGTTTCCCGTCCAGTCAGCCGGGGAACGAGAGACGGGAGTGTGATATATAAAATTGTGCGTTTTGAGTCTTTTTAGTCGTCGTGTCGTAAACCCGTGGGGGTCACACGTGCACGCACGTGTACGCACGTGAATCGGCTCTTTGCCCCGAGAACAAATACCGAAAACTAGCTGTGTGTAAGTAATATACCTTCTAGTTCCAAATTCTCGATTCCTTTAATAGAGATTGAGTTTTAGTGTTTCGAGCATTTGAACCCGGGTGAAATACAATTAGTCACTCAATCCTCGAACATAGTCTCCGCCTTTTGCCTCGTTACGTTTCGTCTCTACGTTTTTTCTCTATTACTCTCTCTCTCGCTCTCTATTTCTCTCTATTTTACTATACTTTACTTCTCTTCCCAGTTAGATCGGCTTCCAATCATCATTGTCTTGGATCTTAGATCGTGCAATTAGAGGCCTCCTCATCTTGGCTTCCTCGAAGCCTTTTCGATTCTTTCTCTCTGGCCAATCAATCACCACGAGATTATTTCCATCTTTCTTTACCGCCCTGCCGAAAGCTCTCTGCATTGAATCAGCCTTCTCGAGGAACCCACTTTGATCTGACTACAACAACTATTAAAATCAAATAAATCCTGCACTCGGCAGTGTTTCAGAATTATCGTACGTTCCTTGAAGAAGTCTGATGAGATTTCGATCCGCCTCGAGCTGATCTTACAATCCACTAGAGTCCGCGCGATATTTGCTACAGTAGACTAGAAACGAAGGGATAGCCTGATCTCGAATTACCTTCTGGATAGATCGGTAGCAGTCTTGCTAGATCACTTTAGGTAGCTTTCTTTTCCGCGAACAGCATCCATACACACGACACACGCCAGACACGAGATTACACGGACAAACAGAAAACTATTGTACAAAAGACAGGGTTTATCTAACAGGGTGACCCAGTAACCCGAGCAGGATATCGTTCCGCCGCGAAAACCGGCGAATTTTCAGTTCCCCCGACCAATTGCCCCCCCAAAAAAAGAAAACAGAAGCTGCAAAGCTGTGAACAACCAACTGTTACTTGCTCCGCCAGCCAAAGTAGTTGATGGCTGAACGACGAGCCGGCATACGAGTGAAAAACACCGGATGAAGGTGTCGTCGTTCGCCTAGTTGATCGTTTAGCGATCATTTTGGAGTGCTCGTATTTTCGGAGGCGAACAGCATCCGCAAGCAGTAGATAACTCGAGTAGTCAGTCTTGAGGCAGGCATGTTGCGCCACTGATACCCGATCGACTTTTAACCATCACCTTTCACACACTCCAGCCCTTTATACCTCTATCTCTCTATCCGAGCTACTAAACAGTGGCCAGGTCACCTTTGCTCTCTACCATTGTTCCTTCGCTTGCCGTCTCTCACCTCTAACCCCTCCCTTGCATATTACTTACTTGAGAGTAGCATAGAGGTACGATTTTAGTCTACAGTCTCTAGTCTAGTCTTTTTAACAAGTAGACACCGTCAATGCTCCTCCAAAAAAATTCAGAAGAAATAGCTTTGATTAATAAAGTCAAGATATGAGTTTATAATTGTAAGAATAATGATCTGATCAAGGAGCACTGACGGTTCATGCATTTTGTGCATGCTTACTGGTAATTGCATTCAAGCAGTCTAGTGAAACGTTACTAACTAATTTTAATTCTCTCTATCTGCATATATTAGTATACATATACATATATAAATATATACATATGTGGTATTTTGCGCTCATTCGTAACACTTGATTACGATTGATACCATTAACCGTTTGTCCGTAAGAATCTAGTATCTAGCTTCTACCAATTCTCTATATATATATATACAGGCTTCGCCGGAGCATTTCACCGTCACCGATATCGGGTCAGACCGATATCTCATTATTCACGATCTCTACAATTTTGTCTTTCTATGTCTTGTCTATCTTATCTATCTATCTATCTATCTCTATCTCTCTTTCTCTCTGTCTTCTCGTCACATGAACACTTTCGCGTGCGCGTGTTGTGCCAGCACTCCCCCGTCGTTGCTCTTTTCTCTTTCATCGCGGGGGTTGTGTCTCAGCATTCAAAATCGAGTGCACCATTCTCACGTACACTTGGTACTTACTTAGCATGGCCTACGTTTTGCTATCTCGATTGAAACGAAAGAAAGACCAAAAGAAGCGAGAGTCTCTTTCTCTAGCCGTGTGTCGCTCTGGCAAGCTCCGGTTCTCTTCTGGCTCGCAATCCGCTCTCGCAAATCACGGGAGGGAAGGTAAAGCAGAGGAGGGTAAAAGGAAAGCCTGTATGTGCCTTGTACATACTGTACGATAAATTGGAAACTAGAATGCTCAAAGTACCCAAAAACCTTTTTCTTTTGAAAAAAAACAACAAAACAAGCAGAAAAAGAAAGCATAGAGTAACGAAACGGTTGCCTCGGGGAGTAGCGCGATCGTCCGTGAATGGGGCGATCGCGGAACCACACGAGAGCCAGTCCTGCCGATCAGCTCTGATAGCCGCTCTGTGCTTTTGCGCACGTTCTCGCATCTAGAACGCGTCGTTCTTCAACTGCCTGCGGGACATGACGGCGGTGAATCATAGCAGAAACAATCACGATGTCGGAAGCCGAGCGAACAGTCTCGATCCGGTGGTGCGCCCGGCGCCGGATACCAAGCTCGATCAGCAAAAGGACGCGCTGGACGAGGAAGAAGGGGCCCTCGGGGTCCTCGCAGCCAGCGAGCACAGACCTCAGCGTAGCATCAGGTATTTCCACGATTTCTTTCTACCATTGTTTACCAACAATAATCTCTCGATCGCCGATAATTAACGAGGGTGATATTCTGTTTACAGAAACAAAAAGGTGAACTGGAAGATGTCCCACCAGTACGATATTCTAGGCAGCAGCGGAGAGAGTAGCCAGGGAGGGGGTGGGTCTGGGGTTGTACCCGTAGTTAATGACGAGGATCGCGCCCCCGAGCTAGAGCCATTGCTGGCTGAGGTGCCCCCCCAGATGGATCTAAACTACTACCACCACCATCACCGTCACGACCACTACGATACCGACAAAGATCTATACTATGACCATCATCATCACCACCACCACCACCACCATCACCATCATCATCATCACCGACCACCCTCGTACTACCAACACCAGAACACCTACGCACCTCGCTCCTCGATCCGTTACCACAAGGTCTCGGCTCGGTCCAATTTTTCTATTTCCTACCAACCTAAACTGATGATGTTCTCGCGAGTTCAAGAGTGCTCTTCTCTTCTACTACTACTACAATTGCTGCCCCCCCACCCTTCTTCATTCACACCTGCCCACAATTTTTCTCACCCCAGTCCTGATCGATTGCGACATAGAACTCTCTTTCTTTTCTTTTCATCACTCTTCATTCCACCCCAGCCCTCGTTTTGTCTTGTCACTAGAACTCTGTTCGTTCGTCGCGAATTAGACGCTCGTGATTAGTTTGCGCGTAGAAGAGTACGCGACTTAGAGACTCTCGTCTGTATGATATTGGGATGTTTAGACCTATCGGCGTGAAGCAGATTATACAGTTAGCTCGGAATGACATATTTGCTTGGCATTTAGTGGCAAAGCTCTTTTTAGTCGACCATTCAGAGTTTAGATTTTAAATGGATTTGCAGTTTGCATCCTTCCCGTATAGTTTTTATTTTACTTCGACCACCCTCCATACCGCGGGGGTGGCGGACTCGTGGGATTTAGAACGCGAACGCGATATCTTCTTAGATGATTCTGAATAAATACGTAGAAGGGGAATTCAGAGCGGCGAAGCGTCGGGAAAATGTCCTCGAAGTACTGTTTATTTTTTTTTATTAAAGACTTGAGAGCGTTATTTTTCTTTCCCTATGCTTGGCCACTGAATCGTAATGTCTTTTGAAATAAATAATCAGATGTCCCGATAGAAAAATCGATATGGAACACCTTTCACGTCAGGTATCCACTTTCTCTCCTACGAATTAGATTGAGATAGTCCTAGATACATAGAAAGACCATCACCACCGATCCTACCCGACATTTTCCCTATTGATTAAAACGCATCTATCAGCCATACATCAAGATCGATTTGCGGAGTTACCCATAAGCCACTCTCATTGTCGCAATTCATTCATACGCATTTCTACCGCGTCCCTTCAAGGCACTGAGATTCAGTCAGCAAAGATTTGGGCGAGCAATGGGTGAGCCTCGTCACTGACATTCTCCTCCTTGGAAGACGAGAGGACTAGCCATACGAAATAGTCTCAGATCTCTCAGAGCGTAGTGTGTTTCACAGAATGAGAAAGTAATCGTTGGAAATAGACCCGTTTCTCTATCCCCCAAGCAGAGTCCATCAGTAGTCCAACTCTCGCGGAGTGAACGTGAGACGTAAATCGATCTTTACCGACTAAATGTTAGCCGAAACTGTAAATACCACACTTAGAGACGAACACCGTTTAGTATGCCACATATAGAAGACGGCCTCGACCACCACGCCCGAATTCGAGAGATTCTTTAGTAATTTCTTACTATACAAGATTTAGAGAACTCCCACCCCTTGTCCCTAGCTGCTTTCAGCGTTAAGATCGTTCTAGGAAGAACGAAGCGATCGCAAACATTGATTGCTCGTTCTCCGATGTGTATCTCGTTCGTTGTCTGTAAATCTGTGTCAGTATCCTGTCTGCCCTGGTGACTGGTAAGTAAGGGCTGCCCCTTCGAGAGAGGACTGTTCGATCCGGAAGGTAGTAGAACCAATGGTTTCTCTTGTTGGCGTCCAGCAGCCGAGCGACGATAACACACGGGGCTATACCTTGTCTCTCAAAGCATGTGCATGGCTGAGATTATTCTCTTAAACTGCATGCATGTACTACTACTACTATTTACTGTCTATCGCTGTCTGTCTATCTCTCTCTCTCTCTATCTATCTCTATCTATCTCTCGCTCTAAAACACACGTGGGTATGTTTCTCCAACGACTACGTGGCTCTCCAATTCATTAAGTGCTACATACTTCCATCCTTGCTGAGGCTTGAAAAGGCCGCAACTTTAGAGCAAATGATACCTCCATGCCGAGCGAATTCCCACGCGCTCGTTCCTTCGTTCGCCCTCGATTATCAGCCAGTTTCCCAGGCGCTTGTCGCGCAAATTCCTTGCCAACTTGCTTCGAGCAGACTCAGTCTTGATTGCTAATCAATCCGAGCGAGTAACAAGGGCTGTCCCGAGGGATCGAGCCCAACTAATTGGAGTACTGGGATCCGCTGTACATAATGAAGTGGCCGAATGGAAAGCGCGCAGGCAAAAGGCGTCTCGAGTTGAGAAGGACATGTGTTCGAGGCGCGAATCGCGTGTAAAAAAAGGAGGCAAAGAATCGATGAGACCCTGACTTCTCCTTAAACCCTCGATCCAAATATTCCCCGGGAGGACTTACTAACATGCCAGTCTATTCGTTTAGGACGAGCCTCAGGACGTCATAGTTAGCGAATCCCGTGCTGGCAGCATGGAAAGCCTCACGCATTCACATCATCCGGCGACCCATCCACCCAGACATCAATCACGCTCGCCAAGTTTAAGGTATGTAACATGCAATTCAGAATTAAAGGGAAGAAGAGACTAATTTGATTGAGGGTGGTTTTTGTCTGGCAGAAGATACTCGCCAGTCACACACAGATCGCCATCGCCATCGCGGCGTAGATTCGACCAGCACGGTGGTCGTTACTACCCGGAAGGACCAGGGTTCAGCGACACGGTTAGCAACGTCGTCGAGATTCAGAGACACACGCATCATCCCCATTCGTCACAGTACAATCACCGGCATAGGATACGAGGTACAAGAGAGCAATGATAATTCCCGTCGAAGAGAACGATACGGTGCAACGATAAGTCCTTTTTTACGAAATCTACGCTACGAATTCCTTCTCACACTGTTTACTTATCTTTGTCTTTTTATCTCTCTTTCTCTCTCTCTCTCTATCTATCTATCTTTCTTTATCACCACTCGATGCACTCTTCTTCTCGCAATGATTATATCCCCTGCGTCACGAAGGCCGATCTACCCAAAAAAAGACACGTGACACACCGCGCGGATAAATGAGAAAAAAAAGAACAAGAGGAAAGAGAAATTCGTAGCCGCGATTCCAAGAGAGAATAACTATATCTGAATGTCGCTATAAATGGTTTTACTCGCAAGAGGCAAACGCTCAGTGTCACACTCGATGTAATGTGTTTCTTCGTTTTGTTCTGTTATGCGCCTACAAAGACTATTACGACCACTGCGACTATTACGACGATGGTAATTTCTTTCGCAACTCCGTTTCATTCCTCCCCACTGCGAGGCAGAATTACTCTCTAACGTTTTGATACAGTTGCGATCGTTTGGCTTACACACCCCCTATGTCTTCTCCTACTGTAACTCTCTCCAACTACTAGGAACACCAGAACAACTTAGTCTCTCTCTCTATATATATATATACCTTCAACATACACACGATATACTGTAAATAACACGAGACACCAGCTCGATGCTCGACAGTTTGGTGATGAGCCCCCTGTGTTTGATATCTTACCCATCAGCAGCAATCTTCTGTTGGAAATTCTTTGCTCGGACGATTCTGTAAACATGGAACTGTTTTTGCCCTCACTACCGACCTTCTCACCAACTCTCGAGATCACCTTTCTTATTTGAGGCCGCATAGCATAGACAGACACGCTTAAAGAATCCACCCCCAGGACATTCCCGACCCGAGTGCCGCCGCACAGCCCCATACTACTTTCCCATGCACGATCTAGGAGCACGTGCTTTCGGCAATGTGCACCCTGCACTTTATCAGTTGATGCAAGTAAGCCAATTCCTGCCCGAACTCTTGAATAGATCCACGTCTCGCAACAGAATCCGTGTCCCCCCCCTCTCTGTCTCTCTGTCTGCAAAAAGATTCCGAGTGCGATGCCCGTCTTGCATAAAGAACCAACGAATTCGGTGCAAGCCTCATTAAAGATTCCCAGCGGCACAGAATCTCCTAGAGATTGCACGAATTGTCAGTCCCCTCGCACTGCTTTTAGAAAATCCCTGAAAGCTTGAAAGTTTGTCCTGTCGAAGTGTAGAGAGTCTCTAGAAAACTAGCATGTATTCCCCCCCGAACGAGCAAGTTGAAAAAAAGTGTACAGGTAGAGGCACGTAGAGAGCATGTTGGCCATTGAGTGCACTGCTTCCCAAAGAAGGCCAACGACTGCCACTCCGAGTTTCATCCGAGAGGCCGAGGTTTAGTCACTCGTGCCAAGACAGTAATTCGTAACTATCCGTGGCGCTAGTCAACATACATATATATATATAAATATATACATAGGAGGTTTCGAATTTGGCCTTATGAGTTCGTAGACTTTACGACCAACCCTTCTTAATGGCGCTCCCTTTTGAGAGCAGATTTCCTTAGGTTAATATCATAGAATAGATGTTCAGAGCGAAGCCCTTGGTGTTACTAATGGCTTAGTTTCTTATTGTAATCGAGTCGTACGATATCAGGTCCGTGGAGCGCCTCGACGAGTCCGGCGAGGTCACCCAGTCCCGTTCATCGTATCGAACGAGGTCGGCACTATGGGACGACCAGTTTGCAGCAACGTTCGAGGAGTCCGAGTCCTATCGGCGGCGGAACTCCCGCTCACCCACAACGCCATCATTATCGGCATCATCCCCATCAGCACAGTTACCCGGTGTTAGCGACGAGGAGGGGGCAAGGCCGACGGCTACCACCCACGCCCAAGAAGCCGTCAACCTTGCAGCTCAAGCCGGCCAACATCAACTTCCCCAAGTTGAATGCCTCGCCGACACACGGGCCACTTATGCCGGGTGCGCATGTACTTCGGCCGGGTGGCATGCCACATCCACCGGGCGGCCATATGCCTCCTATGCCAGTTGACCATTGTCCGCTGAGCTTCGAGCAGGCGGTCGCAATAGGCCGAGGTGGCAGAATTCTGCCTGGTTCGGTACCCAATGGGTACAAGCCCCAACCACAGGCCAAACAGAGGACACCCAGGTAAGATTAATCCATTCCGAAAATGCATCATTCTCCAATGGATCAATTCTAGATGGAATTCATTTATTGACGGACAGGTCCAGGCACTCCGATAGCGACGAAGATGACTGGTGCTAGCCAAAGTGGGACCCTGGACGGTGGTCCGGAGATGTGGACGCCCCCAGGCGTCTTAGGGTCTGCGCATGACATTTCTACGGAAATCGCATCGATGAACTCGCTACGAAATCGGAGCCGATACTCTATGATCGGCACGCCTGGAGTCCGGAGACCGAGTCGGAGTCGCCCGAGCGACATAGACCGGTCTACCTCAGCTTCCCTCAAGTCACAGCGTTCTGCGACACAAGTCCTGCTAATGAGCACCAGGCTCAATGCGGATCGGGGGAAGAATTACGCATAGAGACGTCGCAAGAATTCACAAGGGGAAGAGACACGATGAGGTAATAGACAATTCGGATGAAGAAGCAATGTTCTTCTTGAGACTGGCAGAGATCGAAATGATACATGGCAAGTGGATACACGATCCCAAGGGGAACGATCTATGCGCGCAACAAATATCGAGAATCGAGGCAAGTGAGTGACCGCAGGTCGGATCAGAGGGACGAACAAAGTATCCAAGTCTGATCGCTGTGGAAGGCGATCTTACGATAAACACAGTCCGGAAGAGATGCTGTGTTGTCGAGGAGGAGGAGGAAAAGAGAAACTGTTAGTGGGAAGCATGTGGGCAGTTGGCAAGCGGTGGCACGGTCAGGAGGAAATGGAATTCTTCTGCGCCCGATTGCCCGAGGACAATTCGAACTCGAAACAATAGGCTAGGGTACCTCTACGACTGAGCAGGTACCTGCCGCCGCCAAGGGGGATCCACTTTTTATACGATAATCCGCATAAACACACTGACACGAAGGATCGCGGGTCAGTTGAGATCTCACCTTACGCGAAAGAGAGAGCGGGAGAGCAAGTGAAAAGGGTTCGAGGTCCTCGAGATTGACCGACAGAAGTCCGCGTTCCACGTGGGATAAAGTTTAGAATACGAATGCGTCGCGGGAAGACGTCGCCCAGAAGGAATATTTCCCTATGGACTTTAGTACGATAAGAGTGCTATTCCTTTCGTCTTGTTTTTCCTTGGTTCGTTCTCCGTCTAGTCCTTTAATCGCGCCAGGCGTATTCGCGAGTCACTCCACACTGGCGAGTAGAACTCGCAGCACTGGTCGGACTGGCTAAGCGGAAATGGATCTTCTCTGACGCATCGGTAGCGTCCGAGAACGATTACGATTCGACGAGTGGCCTCGTGAAGAGAGATCGATCGATCGATCGATCGATCGATGGTCCTTGGCATGGGGAGTAACTCAAGATTCGGCTACCTCGGTCTAGAGGATTTCGGGAGGGCGAAGGCGAAGAGGGTGAGGGGCTGCACGCACGGGGCCGAGTCGAATTCCGCTCAGAATCTATTTCGATAAACGTAGACTTTCGCCGAGCTCGATTTTATCGGGAGTAATAGACAAGAATTTACCGGTTCTCTCAAAACTCACTAGCTCCATTCTGCCATTAGTGAAATCGTGCAAAGGACACTCGGATATAATAAGAGAGACGCGAACGGATCGAAGATCAATTCGTGCGCGTCGCCGATTCGTGAATCTGGTCCTCGCGAAGCGATTCCACAAGGACCCTGGCTACGGGACCCGCTCGCTCGTTCATTATATTATTATACAACAGTGACACATACACACACACACACACACACACACAGTCACACAAACAGACAGACAGACAGACATACGTCAGTCGGTAGCTGCAGTTTTTGTAATGATCCAACCCTAGCCCGAAGTCTCTTCTTTTTCCACGGAGAAGATTCATGACCAGCCGATAAAGGTCCTCTTGAAATTAAAAAAACCTATCTCGCCTGTCTCGAGAGAAAAAAAAGTCTCTGTATCGAGTGCGATCGAGTACCAAAAATACATTTATTAAACTAATCAGTCGCTTGGTAACTTAGAGGGATAAAGAACGTGAGAAAAAAGCATATTACAAAATTACGAGTTTCCTAGTATCTTGATACACATTAAACGAATACATCGAACTAACTACGTAGTAATTTTTATTAAACTGTCAAGGTTGTCCCGATCTGTCTTTTACCGTAGTGGATTGTATGAGGTTGCGAGAGCTCGAAAGTATGAGCGAAAGGAGAAAGAAAGCGAGCAAGAGAGAGGGAGACCGGCTGTACGAATGTTGAAAATGACTGAGCGAGAGATTGGCACGATGAACGAATGAAGGGGAGAGAATGGGAAAGTTGATATATTCGTAAAAACCGTTTACTTTATCGCTGGCACGATGACCCTCCGTAAAAAAAGGATAAGTCGAGAAGGATGCGAGGCGCCGAGCTTCGGAATCGGCCGAGCCAGTGAGAAGCAGTGCTAGAGCCTAGTCTTAATAGAGAAGCGCCAGGAGAGAAACTCATGCGAGAGAGTGAAGAGTTTGCAGTTGGCGATGATCACTTATCCAATGGCAGATCAGGCTGGCAGGAGGAGGATCGAGGGGTATGTATGATGAGGCGATAGGCGATATGCGATCACGTCCGGCAGGGCCTCGAATTATATTGGGATCGGGAGAATGGGGGATAGGCGGCAAAGTAGAGCGATCTCGCCAGGGTGGGAAAGGAATGCCGAAAGGAGTGCGGTATAACGTACACGATATTGGCAATGAGTACTTGGTAGGCGAGAGGCACGCGGTATTTAGCCGACCAGTACTGACAGTACTGACTACCGTAAATCATACTCGACACCATACGGACAGGAAGAAACAGGTACTCCGAGCGTGCTATTACTACTGCTCTTACCATTACTTATTACTTATTACTACCCACTACTACTGTTACTACGATTACTATCACTGATACTATTCGCTATTACTATCCACTACGAGTAACTTACTACGACTACTAATAACTACTGCGACAACCAGTCATCGACCACCTACCAGAGTACATACCGCCAGCACTACTCTACCCACTGTACCGCCGCCGCTGCTGCTGCTCGTGCTGTTACTACTGTTTACTATCTCGTACACACACACCGTACTCTCACTAACTAAACCTACTACCGCTACCTACCTGCTGTTAAATACTACCGCAACAAAAAAAAAAAAACTAAACTACCACTATACCATTACTGTTATTACCTATTGCTATTATCTATTACTACATACTACCTAACTACCGCTGCTATTACTAATTACTAATTACTAATTATTATCGTTACTTTATACTAAAAGAACACGAGGAACACGATATTAACCGTGGACATTTTATTCGATCGATGCCGTTGCTACCGTTTGAATCGACATACACACACACTAAGCGGGGAGAGTTGCAGAGCCGTTACTCTCGCGACCGAAACATCCAGTGAATATTAATTGAAGGGAGAGAGAGAGAAAGAGAGCGCGAGAGAAAGATAGAGAGAGAGAGAGAGTGGGAGAAAGTGAAAGAGTGAATGCGGAGAACGCGGGTTAAATAAAAGGAAGGTGAGAGAACGATCGGCAATTAAGTCGCGCGTACTAGGTAGCGCCTGGGCCAATCGAAATTCTAGGATTACCAGGATCTATTATATACGAGAAGAACACATTCGACATACTGCCAATCGTACGGGCAGCGTCTCACGTGCGAGACACCGCCCGTGATACATAAGTGTGTACATATATTACATAGTTCTTTCCCGCGACTCGGATATTTATTGCGTAATTAGATGTAAATACTTCGAGAGAATAAAATTAAGAGAGACAGAGAGAGAGAGAGAGAGCGTGTGTGTGGCTGTGGTTGTGTGCGGGGATGAAAGAAGATTCAAACAAAGGAGCGAGTGGGAAGAGCGAGTGGGGTGTGCGGAGATCGAGCGAAAGTGTTGGGGAGCAAGAGGATTTAATACGATTTAACAAGATCATTTTTCAATACCATTTCTCGCGCTTGTTTGTCTGCGTAAATTCAGCATGTGTGGATCTCTCGACTGAACACAAATAAAGGAGAATGCTGCAATCACGTGTGAAGTGTTACTTAATATACTGGCGGTCTGCGGACGCGCACGAGTTTACTCTCACTCACCGGTCTCCTGTAGTTAGAGAGCAACTACTGCCTCTCTGATAGTCTATGTCTTTTTTCTCACTTATAGTTGCTCCGTATTTCCCATAATCGCTCGCCACCTCCAACACTTATTCGGTTGGTAGTACTTGAGTTATAATCGTGTCGGGTGTGCCTGGTGTTACGGCAATGCGCGTGATTTCTTCCCTTAAGTGCTTTACGAACTCAAGCGTACACCTCGAATCGACGATCCCGACAACAGCGCAAGATTAACAGCAGTCCAAGGAAGAACAGGAAGAATTGGCGCGCGCGCGCGCTCGTGCCATTAGTGAGCGCGTGTACGAATTATTATTAAAAATGTTTTTCTGTGATAATCTCCAAAAGAACTCATAGAACTCGACGATGTTGCGAGGCGCGCTCGTAGGCGATTTTCTAGAGGCGAGAGAGATGCGTTTGTACCAAAGGAAAGAGTGTGGATGGTGAGAGTGGGTGAGTGAATGCGATTAGAGAATCAGTCTCCTTCGAGTGCATGTCGAACACCGATTCTCCCGGAACCTTACGAGACCTTCAAGCGCGGTAATACGGCGAAGTACATATACGACCAAGCCCTCAAAACGATTACGTTAGGTGTCCAGGAGACGAGGCGAGATCCAAACCTACCAGACCTTAGGAGAGTATCGATCTAACCATAAAATAATTGAGATATACGTACGAGCATAGCTGTAAATCGAATCGCCATTACTTTCCACTCACCTTGCGTCCCTGCGATTAATGCCGGCGGTCATCTCTAGGTGGTAATGACAATTCCAACGATACACCAACTATGATTAACAGTAACACTCGATACTCCGGTTCTTCTCGCATCACTTCACGCTAATCCAAACACTGAAACACTGACAAAGACTTGGCGAGTCCGCATCACCCTTCCCAACTCATTTAGGCCCGACTACCACCGGTTTCTCGCGACGAGTGCGTCCAGCCGTGTGTCTCCACTTTATTTCATACTCTTATCAGACCTCTGTCTTTCAGTAAAAGTAATCCGGTAAGAAAAGAATGGGTAGGATCGATCGCACGGAGAAAGTAAAAGGCGAGTACTAGGTTGCAATAAAAGGGGGCCCGGGTCCTCCGATAAAAATGCGAAGGAAGAAGGGAGGCAAGCAGCTCGCAGCAGGGATTGCGTAGTCGTTGGAACGAGTGACTCTTTGCATCATCAACATTACACTTTCGAGCGACGAGCGGACTTCACGCGCGATTTCATGAGAACCTGTACGTACGTAACTTAACTAAAACTCGACGGGACAGACGAACGGCGCAGGAAAAAAAGAGGGCGAGGGCGAGGACGATGAGACACGATGACACGTAAACCCACGCACCTACGGTTAAGAGGTTTTTCTACTTATCTATACATAAGCATCTATAAATATATACATAACTGCATACACGTATGGTGACCTATACATATTATAAATAATGTACTCGTTCGACCGGGACACGAGTTTACGCCCTACATAATGTTTGCGTATGAGACGGCAGCAGTTGGGAGGACGCGCTGCCCAAGAAACGAGCAGGTGACGGCAGTGATTGCGTTAATATACCTTGAATCGCCCTTCTCGATAATAAGTAATCAGCAAAAGGACAAAAAAAAGTCTCTATAAAATGGTAATTAACTTCGTCACTAGTATACCGGCTCGGCCTCGCGGCCGGGCGCTCCGTAGAGTTTCATACTTTTGCAAATAATCGAAACCTCGTCGAATACATTATTATTATCGATCTCTATATACAATATAAATATATACATATGACTATACATATATATATATATATATATATAAATACATTGCGTATGAATATACCCGAGAGATTTAATCGGTTGATCTTTGGTCTGAGATTGCGAAATCCGATAGGGAGGGGGCTGGAGAGCCAGTGCTCGAGGGGCCAGATTCGCTAGACTAAGAGGAGGAGAACAATTCGTACAAGAATCGGCCATGAAAGTTTATCGAATAGATTGCTTTAGTGTCCTCGCACCAAGAGTAGAGGGTGGAGCGACTTGAGAACACCTGTTGTGCAATCATGTTCACTTGTGTCTAGACAAGTCGTCATTCGGTAGAGTTCAATAAATTCATTGGATGGAACTCTTAGAATTCTAAAGCTGTCATCGAAGAAAAGAGCGTAAGATTCTCGATTGTTTGGCGAGGAATTCTGGCGAGTCTGGCTATCGGGAGCGGGAGAGCTGGCGATGCCGAAGGAGGTTCGGGCGGGCGAATGAGCGCGCGGAGGAGACCCATTGAAAGCTTTAACTTTGAATAAACTAACTTTAACGGAGGGTATCTAGAGGAATAAGAAGTCTCTCGAGGGAGAACGGCCCGGGGCGGGGTGGACGCCCGGCGCGGCGGCAGAGACTGGGAAGTGTAAGCCAGCGTCGGCTAGCCGGCTGCTAGACGCCTTCGTCTAACGTTCTAAGTATCTACTATAAATACGTACGATATACGACGCTATACATATAATGCATATTAATCTACCTCGGCATTTCATTCGCGTTTGAACGAGCATCGAAATTTCTTTGGTCCTCTCGGGCGTCCTCTCCAAGCCGGCTCGCCGGCACCGAATGCCGCCCCCAGCCGAGCGTATACACCACCCAAGCACATACATACACACACACAGACACAAGAGGAGACAGACACACACCGCCCGGCCACCATCCGCGCACCCGGGCTTCTGTACACTTACTGTATATTACTTATACATACATGCATATACACATATATATACCGTGCAGATATATATATATGTATATATACATATAGATATATAAACATATATTATAGACGTTCGCGATGAACACTTGTCTCTTTCTCCGCGTGTGCCGGCGGACCGAGTGCAGCAGTTGTACCTTTATACATACAAAGAAATATTATGTCGGTGCTCGCGCGCATCGGCCGCGTCGCGCCGACCTCCATCAAGCATTGTCATCGCGGTTCCAGGTGAATTGTCAATGACGATCGACCTTGCTTCAAGCTCCGAAAGAGTGAGAGAGGGACAGGCGCGCGTATAATAGTCGGCGGGGAAAGGCGGCGCGGCGCGGCGCGGCGCGGTCGTCTCGACACGCACGATTATTTCTCTTCTTCTTCGGGAAACGGATCAACTATGTACTCTACAGACAAGTCTGCCAGTTTGCGAGCCGAGAGAGATTGTGAGAGTCGAATGCACGATACGAAAGCGGATCACGCGATTAACGAAAGGACATAGCTTCATTATTCTTCGAGCCGAGCGCAAAGGGTGAATGTGAGCACAGAGAGTGAGAATGGGTAAAAGAAACCAAAGCAAACCAAAAAAAAACAAACAAATGCAAACAAAATCAGCGCGGACGAGTGCGAGTATCGGGTGTGCGCGAGTCTTTGCGATTCAAGGCGAGATCGTAAGACACGCATTATTACTTATGTATTATGATGCAGTAAACGAGAGAGACGAAATACCTACCTTATACATATATACATATAAATATTATATATATATACATATACATAGCTAGTTAAATTTGCAAGTTAGTGTGTATTGTCGCTTCGAAAATGCCCATTACTCGCCAGAATCCAATGAATCCAATGGAAACCCGACTTCAAGTTCATTCTTTTTTTAAGGAAAAAACCAATAAAATAATGTGTTAAAATATTTCGTAACAGATCTTTTCTCTATTACACTGAACCCTCCAATTTACCGATCTCCTCGAGGAGACAGGGTGGTACAGGGTGCCTTTGAATCACCACCAAAAATGGGATATTTTCGGTGCCAAAAATATGGGGAAAAAATGAATTTTGAGCTAGGGCTCTGGAATTTTGTCTACTTCCTTCTCGATATAAAAAAACACTTTCTACCAAGTTTCAGCCCAGGGAAAGGTCGGGAAGATAAAAAAACATGGGGAAAACCATTGAAATCAAATATTCCAGATCGGTTTTCCATGTGTTTTAGGTAGAATTCCGGCATTTCCCCCACAACATTTATGTTTTTTTTCCGTTTTGAGACACGAGGAATCGAAAAATCAAGCGTTCGTTCCGGTCCCAGAACCTTCGAAAAATCGAAAATTTTTGAAGGGGTATACCTTAAAAAATTTGCGAAAAAATGAATTTTGAGCTAGGGCTCTGGAATTTTTTCTACTTTCTCCTCGATGCAAAAAAACACTTTCTACAAAATTTCAGCCCCGGGAAAGGTCGGGAAGTATAAAAAACATGGCAAAAACCGTTGAAATGAAATATTCCAGATCGGTTTTCCACCTGTTTTAGATAGAATTCCGGCATTTCCCCCACAACATTTATGTTTTTTATCCGTTTTGAGACACGGACAATCGAAAAATCAAGCGTTCGTTCCAGTCCCAGAACCTTCGAAAAATCGAAAATTTTTGAAGGGGTAGGCCTTAAAAAATTTGCGAAAAAATGAATTTTGAGCTAGGGCTCTGGAATTTTTTCTACTTCTTCCTTGATATAAAAAAACACTTTCTACCAAATTTCAGCCCCGGGAAAGGTCGGGAAGATAAAAAAACATGGGGAAAACCATTGAAATGAAATATTCCAGATCGGTTTTCCATGTGTTTTAGGTAGAATTCCGGCATTTCCCCCACAACATTTATGTTTTTTTTCCGTTTTGAGACACGAGCAATCGAAAAACCAAGCGTTCGTTCCGGTCCCGAGACCTTCGAAAAATCGAAAATTTTTGAAGGGGTATGCCTTAAAAAATTTGCGAAAAAATGAATTTTGAGCTAGGGCTCTGGAATTTTTACTACTTCTTCCTCGATGTAAAAAAACACTTTCTACCAAATTTCAACCCCGGGAAAGGTCGGGAAGTACCAAAAAAATAAGGGTAAGGAGAGGTCTGATTCAAAGGCAAGTGAATCGCCCTGTACATACACTGTTAACCAGACTTACCCTTCGCTGGACGAAGCAATCGATACTCTTTCATCCCCTTCGTGGCGACTTCAACAGAGGGCAGCATTCTCTAGGAGGAAGGAAGATTGGTAATATTTTCGTGAAGACAAGGATATATTTATTTGCTGGCTGCTGGTATGTCGGACGAAATCAGACGCAGGCTATTTTTGAGCATTTTATTAAGTTTACGATGAGTTCAATTGATACAATGATTTCTGTGGTATACTGTCACAATTCCGGGGCGCGACTTTAAGTACCCTCTCGTCTCCCAAGAGTCCTTGACGGGGGGGTGGGTGCTACAATCCCTTACAAAAGAATCTAAACCTATCTACGTTCGGCAGGCGTTCTCCCGATTAATGCAATAGCACCGTGATTCCTAAGTGTCCTACAGTAAAGTCCACAAAAGTCTAATGTCGAGATGCTGGATTTTGGTAATGCATATCGATTCGTCCTCTCGGCGAGGCCTCCAATTCCTGGGAGACGAAATCGGAAGTGGCGGTCGCGCCCCACTCTTCCAAACAAAAACGTAAATGCAGTAATAACCGGAGCACGCTCGTGCACCTCGATTGATCTTCCCGGTAGACCTTCTTTTATTATTCCTTTTGTAGTAAGTGGGTCTCTCTCTCTCTCTTTCTCTGGGCGTGTGTGTGGGTCTGCGTGTACCAAAACGGAATCGAATCATCGGAGGAAAGGATCGAGCGGAGGTCTCGGGGTGGATGTTGGATGGCCTGGATGTGTGTGTGGGTGTCGGTGTGTGTGGGGGGAAGGGGAGCAAGGAATATGAATATATAATATCTTATATCGCGTATCCATAAATGTTAAACGTTATTTCTTATTCTTTCTCTCCGCCGGTCGTATCGACCTCTTCGTATTCTCGGCTCGTTTTCATTTCTTTTCTTTCTTCTTCATCATTTTTTTTTTCTTATTAAATGTTAGGTAGAGCTTATAAGGGACGCCCGGAAGGCGCGCTCACAGCGAACTTCAGGCGCTCTTTTGTCGTATACTAGCTGTGCCGAACGCACTTGTACTGGTCGCACGGTTGGCGAAAGAATCGACTGAAGATTGAGCCCTGAGTGGCCAGTGACAACTTATACCCTGGATGGATGATGATATCATTCAATGAGTGCCCGAGAGAAAAACTGACGACGATAACTCCCGCTTGAACCGCTCCAGAGCGGAGCAGCAGATAGAAAGATCCCCCTACGCTAGAAAAGAAGTGTCCGGAGCTCCTTAAAAGTAGAAGAAGGAGATGATGGTACTCAGTAAACGATCCTCAGCCGACTGTTCCACTCGCGACATATTATTTAACAACAGAGTTTAACCACCTAATCATTCGGAGGATACTCGTAATTCTCACCTTCGCCTCGACCTTCGTTTATACAATAAAATGGGATATCCTTTTTTTCCTCATCGTTTCGCCTACGTGCTAAGTAGTAAGTCGTCGGGTCGCGCAATTCGCTCGGCTGAACCGCCAATAATCAATAATCAATAAGAAATCGACAATAATCGCCAGGGACCTTTTCACCGGCGACCACCTCGACCAGGCTTAAAAAAATACGGCCGGCAATCGGGCGTAATAAATCTGCGCAATTCTTTTCTCGTATCGTCGTCGCCACATCGTCCGTAATAATAATACAATTGCAGTGCGATTATCACAACGCGAGAACCGCAAATATCAATAATAACGGCAATAGTAACTAATAGCAATAGCATTTATAATCATAATAAAGACAATAATAATTAATAATAATACAATAATAATAATAATAATAAAATAATTTTTTGCCGTGCTAGTTTAGCATCGTCGCTTACAGTGATGTACTTAGCCGTTACAGTTTCTCGTTTTCTTGTTACCTATTTACTATTCTCTTTTATATACTTCTATGTGTATAGCTACAATATATAATATTTTCCATGTTGAAAAATCGTATACATTAGTGTTGTGTCGCAGGACCATTGCTTCGTTTCTGTTCTCTGTAATCCCTCTCTCTCTCTCTCTCTCTTTCTCGCGCTCAACTCGCATCTTTTCTCCACTAAAACCAAGCGTTTTCACCATCTTCTCTTCTTATCTAACAGACGTCCATACGTTCCCTCTTTCTCACAGTCATCGTCTCACTCTCACCCTCTCTTGCGTCTCGCTCAATTATGGGGTTGTCTCTCGCATAAGGAGAGGGACCGGTGGCGAAAGGGGTGGGGCGCCGATGCCGAGAAGCGTTCACGTCCGACTGGAATCGTGGAGGTTGCCGTGTCTCCTAGGAGTCAAGGCTTCCCGGGGAAAGAAACTGCAAAGTTTTCGGAAGCCTGCCACTGACCGTGCAAGAATCCCTGTCGGACAGTTAGCCCGATGTTCTATTGGCTCCGGGAAAACCTGCTCTCTCTCGCTCTCTGTAGTTGCGCGCCAGTCTTGTCGAGCAACCCTCTTCCTTCACGCATCTTCGCGTACCGCATACACACTCGCATATATTCTCTCTCTCACACACACACACATACCACACGGCTCGAGAACGTGAACGCTTCCTGCTAAGACTGTATTATATAACGTTAATAGCTTAATATCGATTTTTAGTTCGTATTACTCGCCGCGCGCGAGAGCCACGGCGAGCCTCGGATCACAGATAGTGAGGTGATCGGATTGCGCGAGCAGTTTCACGACATCTCATGCATACCTCCTCTCTCTTCCCGTACACATACGTTAGATTCATCCTCTCTTTCTCTCTCTTTCTCTTTCTTTCTGGCATCATCCTCCTCTCTCAATCGTCTCGGTAGCCCATCGCACACTCAGGCACACATTCACCCACTCGTTCTCTCTGTCGTGCTGTCTCTCTTTCTCTCTCTCTCTCTCGGTCAGTGTTTGTTTTTTGTTCAGTACGAGCTCTTCTTGCGTGTGTCTTCTAAGTATTTTCAAGGCGACAGCTCCTGAAAGCAGACAGCATCCGGCCGTGTATGCGCCGCGAGAGCAATGCTTGGTTCAGAGAGTGGTCCATCGCCCGAAGACGCACTCGACTCTCTCTCTCTCTCTTTCTTTCTTTCTTTGTTTCTCTCGCGTGCATTAGGAGGGCACGTGTCGTTTGTTCCTCGTATACGTATGCGTATGTACCGTGTGTCTCCTTCCTGATAAGACGCACCGAATCCCGTATACAATTCTGTGTGAATTCTGTCCGATTTCTTGCAAGTGTTTTCTCCCGCGTGGCTTGTTAGCAGATCGTTCGGTGGTGCGGTATTCCGTTATTACCTTTATCAGGTAAGAGATCGCGAATATATATGCCACTGTAGGGGCGTGCTAGTTGTGATCGATCGACTTTCTCCTAGGAGAGTGTGTGTATATCGCGCGGGCAAGTGCACTTGCTTTTGTCGAGCGTGGCCCACGGGGAATGCTAATAGAAAAGAGTCCTCGGCTCGATTGCCGGCGAGCGTATACGCGCTGTGTTGTGTGTATGTCGTGAGAAAGTGGCCGGCCTCCGCCGGCCGCGGCGATTGGAGGCCGGCGGGAGGAGTTCGTCGTACGAAAGAGTCGTCTCGCAGTGGATACAACAACACACGAGAGTCATACAGATATGAAAAGTATAGAATATAGAATATATATATATATATTTTTCTTATAGACATGTATACGTATACACAATACATATGTACCTACGTACGTACGACCACCTAAGGGTAGACAGGCGCAATCGTATCTTGCCCAGTGTCGAATCGAGCCGAGAGGCCTTCACGGCGATCGGTCAAGTTAAGAGAAAATTCATCCTTTTACTCGCAAAAGTCGGAGAGTCGAGAGACGACCGCGGCAGGCTGGATTCGACACTGCGTGTGTGTGATGGTAAAATGAAAGAGGAGAGAATAAAAAGATGTACGGGAGGAGGATCGTGGGCTAACTGATGTAATGAGACTCCGTGCTGAATGATCAGGGATTTACAAACGACAAAGGAAAACTGAGGAGATAATGAGAAATGAGAAGTGAGGCGAAGTGGGGCACTCAGTTTCAGTTTCTTGGTTCGTTCGTGGATACACTCATGCACACAAGTCACCCCCGCATTGCAACGACCACCTCCGACAGAGCACGGGCTAACTCGCTCCCACCTGCGCCGACAAGCTTTATTAAAAAAGAGTTCGGGTTTCATTAAGGTGGGCGGCCACCGGTGCCGCCACAATTTAAGAGCCGCTCCACTTTTCGCCGGCTCGAATTTACTCCCGGCGAGTACCGCGAGTGCGGTCTACTTTTTACCGTGGGATCTCATGTTTCATCAATAACTAGGGAAGGAAGTCGGTCTTCTCGACGGAGGACAGAGAGTCCTCGTGCGGAAAGAGGCCGGAGGAGGTCTTGCACGCAAACGTCGTCGATGTTTCATTGCACGGGAGAGGGAAACAGAGGAGGAGGAGGCGGTGGATGGTGGGTAGTGATAATGGTGGTACCAAGCTGAACTTAGAACATAAACCGCTGAACTTAAACCATAATCGAACGCAGGAAACATTCTCCAGGCATTGCACGATGAAGCGCACTGGGTATGGAGAGTTGGAGAGAGGCATGTCTAGCCGGGCGAGTAATCTTCCAAATGGCATTTGCCATCAGGCCGCCGCTTATTACCAAATGACAGGCTTGCTTTCGCAGGAGAAACGATACATCATTGGTAAATACATACCCAGTGCGACTCACGCGAAGGTAGGATGGAACGATACATAATGATACCAAAAGTGTCGAGAACATAACCGTGAGACCAAATGAGAAGTGACGAAGGCGTAGGTTTATTGCGATAGGAACAGGACGTACGATTAACGAAAGTCTTAAGGGGGATGATGCTTGATCTGTAACTAGCAAGGACGATCCGTGTACAACTATGGATTGTGTGTGTGTGTCTGTGTGTTAAAAATAATTGGGTCTCTCCCTCACTCTCCTTAGCCAGGCGTCAGTACGCCAGCCTATTGTCTTAGAGAAGGGAAGTTACGTTCTCCGGTGCACATAGTCCCCGAAGGTTTACACCACTGCCAATTTCTGTCGGCCTTTCTCTCCCTCACTCACGCACACCCCCTCTCTTCTTCCAATCGTTCTCTCCTTCGCCAGAGACTCTCCCTACTTTCACCCTTTCTCACCAGGCATCTCATCTCTCTTTCCCTTTCACACACCCTCTTATCTTTCGCTAGGTTGCGACGTACACGCGTAGCTCATTCGTTAAGGCAAGGTTAAACGGAGACGAAGACCTTGTATTTGTATGCTAGTGGATGTTCGACCCCCAAAATGTCTATGGCTCGTCTCTCATCGAGGAAGCCGAAAGCCGATCCAAATCACATGCGCATCCTGTACATGGTCCTCGCTCTCGTCAAAAAGAAGGATAGTCGTTCGAAAACCGGAAGATAACCATTAACCGTAGGAACACCAATGAACCACTGTCTCTTCTCGCGTGGTTCCTAGGAATATGTGTCTGAACAGTGTGTGGCAAGAGAAGGTATGGGTGTGCCGTTACTCTGATTCTTGTTTTTCTTGTATATATCCTGGTGGCTTGGTGTTGATGTTTTCGCCCGTTCCTCTTTACCGTATACTGTGCATGTATGTGTCTCTCTGTGTCGGATCTCCTCGAGTAAGTTGTGAAGAGTGTGTACCTTGAATTTACTCGCACCTTGGATTAGCCATGCTTGCAATGCTTTCTATCTTTTTCTCTCGTTCTCCCTCTCGCGCGCGCGGCTACTCTCTCTCTTTCTTACTCTCACGCAAACCTCTCTTACGCTCTCAATCTCTCTCACTCTCTCTTTCTCGCTCTCGCTCTTGCTCGCTCCTATAGTTTGGAAAATTAACTCTTAGACGCGCGGCCGCTTTTCGTTCTCCCGGTCGGAATCAGAGTCCGCTGAATCGTGGAGTGGCGGAAATTCAGGGACCGCCTCGCGTTGTTGCATCCATCCCGCCGCGCCTGGCCCCCCAGCCAATGCCTTGCCCTGCGTCATTTTTTGCGAGTTTTTTGTCAATTGATTTTTTAGCCCACTGCCTTTATCCCCTGCGGGTGGCGACAAAATAGCGTGTCATTGGTCACTAAGCCTCGCCTTCGCTCTCGAACTTGCGTCTCTGCTCTGCCAACTCTCGAGCAGAGACACTGGGCGCTGGAGTTCCGATTGTCTTCGATGCCCATCAGAGGAGAAATGCTCTAGCATCATCGTTTGAACTCTGTGTTTCGATAAGATAACCACTCCGGGCAAAGTGAGAATGTCTTCGCCGCTGATGGGCATCGCAAGCTAATGATTGCCTCGCTACTCTACCAGTAGAGGGTGAAGTGAATGCAATGATGAAGGGATCTGACGAGAATCCGATGACTAATGCGAGAGAGGAACGATCCAACGCCCAGTCTAGGTTCTACGCGAAATCTTGGAGATTTGCAAACGGGCCATGATGAAATCGTGTCCAATTACACTCTCATTTGCACTCACTAGCAAACTCACATGGAGCTACTCCAATTATTCTCGCAGGCATACCCACACTCGATCTCTCAGGCAGAGAAGTCTTGCTCACACCCACCCAGCTCCAACCTACTCAGCGAAAAAACCCAACCAATCGTCCCTCGGGAAAAAGAACAGTATAATGCTAGGACGCACACACGTGTACTACTGCGTAACACACCACTAGATTTAATGTATCCGGTAAACTTAAACTCTACATGCAGCCATGCATGCGACGAAAGGCAAGCCTCCCTCGGAGACTGGCCAGTCGGCCAAGTACACTCCGATATATCTGCGTGTAAACTTTCGCGTTATGCCGCGTCTCCCGCCACGTGCGCTTTCCGCATCTGCCCAGAAAGCAGGCCAATGCCAGTCAAGCTTCTCTAATGATTGATCAGGCATCAGCGATCACTGGCTAACACCAGTGATAAACAAAGAGGAATCGCAATGACCTCGGCACACGAAAGGACACACCGCAGAGTGGCGATATCCAATTAATACTAAAACTTTAGAACTTTCTGAGCTGCCTGTAAGACTTAAATATCGAGAAACTTAAACCCCCACGAAAACACGTTCGATCTCTTCGAGAGAGACATTCGTAAGTTGCTCATTCTGATAAAAAGTCTATGCTTTGCGTTCCTAATAAAAATTCGAAGTGGAAGAACGCCTGTGTCTAGGAGACTGGAACCAATAGTGTTTCAGGATCCCGTTTACCGTCTGCCACCAATAACAAACTGGTCTAGCTATCAGTTCCTTTATCTAACAGTAGCTCTAAGTCTAAGAGAACCCAACACGAAAATCTTATTGCACACTCGGCGAGATTTAAACCTAATATCGTAGAAGGATAGGAGAGTGAAGACAGAAGGGCGAGTTGCTCGCACGCCCAGTCGAAGTAGTGTCAATTAGAGACTGCTCTAAGTAACCAGATCTGTGTCTTGACAGAATGATGTATTGTGGGTGCGAGGTTTCACGGGTGGGGGGGATTACCGTCTTCAGTGGCAGGACACTCGATGCGAGAGGAAGGCTCGAAGTAAAATCCAGTGGCTGTAGAGGGCCACGTAAGGTATGCGTATGTAAAATGTATATTGCACTATCGGTGAGTCTATGTAAGGCTTGTCCCAGTGAATCGAGGGAAGCGCAATCTTCATCCCTAACAAAGGCTCGGGGCCAAAGATATCTCACACTCGGATGTTTGATTCTCTCTGGTTCTAGCGCACTCGTTTCTGCCGATGGCGTTGCAAACGGACGGCTACGTGAAAATGGGCCGATCTCTGGCACTTGGTTCGGAACGAGAGGAGAAAACAGCAGGCAGAGTCCTTTCTTTCTTTATATATCGGTCCAGCTGCTGGTCTCTCTCTTTCTCCCTCTCACCCTCGCTCCACCTTCTCCAATTCTCCGTAATCTCGCGCGCCTCCTCCTCTCCGCACTTCGCACACGCTTATCCCCTGATTCTCTCTCTACCTGCGCTGAGGCCGCCTCTCTTTCTCTCACTCACTTTCTTACTCGCTTGTTCTTTGCCGCCCTCTAAGAATTTCGCTTCATCTGCGCCAAGAGAAAAAAAAAGAGCGCTGTGAATGGGCGCCGACTATGTCTCCTCTGCTCTCCGCACCGGCTCCTCGTATGATTCTAATTTCTAATCATTGAATAACAACACTCTTCGCACAAGTGGCGGAATATAGAAAGGCCGAATGAATCATCGTAAACTTGATAGGATTGGTCGATGCAGTTCGCACAAGTCGCCAACTGATAGAGAGCAGAGAAGAACGAAGGAAAAGCCGTCCAATCGATCGTAAAAGTATCATACAGGTGTCAAACCGTGCGAACTGTGCTTGTGACAATGCGCCCGCGATATCGATCCTCTTGCCGGATTACTCTTTCGCCTTTTCGAGAGATACGAGTTATCGTCCAACATCACGAAACAATCCCCCTGCTGACCCCCATCGCGCCTACCCTCAATTCTCTTGAGTGGCAAAGTTCCCGGCTTTTTTCTCCCTTAGACACTTTGGACGGTGTGTTTGTCGCGAGTGAAGGAATCGAGAAAACCATTGGCACACGCACAGTTCCCTTAATTGGTATTGTTAGACTCGGAGAGCAGCAACCAGCAGCGATTAGAACGAGATTAAAAGGCGAGGGGGGCCCAAGTGAAACCAGAGGAATGTAAAAGTGAGAGAAAGAAAAAGATATAAAGAGAGTGAAGAGAGTAGCGGGCGAGTGTTAAGTCGTCCGACCTGTCAGGAGGCTCGTGGTGCTCGTGTAAGGAGAGAGTATATGCAAGCGATATTTCACAAGTTATTTATATGCAATTACGGAAATGTTAGTGCCAGCAGTCGCAGCGGGGGGCAAAAAGAGCAAATCGTCTCGTGGACGCACAACTCGAACACATGGTGTTCATCGGACGAGCTATGAGGAACCACCCTACCTTCTGTTATATGAGCTGGTACACCTTTAAACAATGATCAAGCATGACCAAAGGTAGAAGGCGAGCTCGGAGCAGATCGAGCGGGAGAACCCTATTGAACTTTACGACTTCGAGGAACTCGGAGAAAGATGAGATGGTCGCCTTCGAAGAAGAGCTGCGCACGGAAGCGAGTGTAGAAGAGGAGGGTGCATGCATTTTAGTCGCTTCATTTCGAGAGCAGCGGCAGCGGCAGAGGCAGCAACAGCAGACTCTTGGTTCGCAGGAGATCCATGAACGGGGCCGGATGGACCGCGAAATTAATTTTCTTGCCGACTGCTTCGAGAGTGGTGCTTTCAGGGCGAAGGGGCTACCGTCGAGGTGAAAGAAGAGAAACGCGTGCGAACGCTCTTTCGGAATGCAGATTGCCCGCCGGGACAATGCATATTAACTACACTGGCTCGCCCGATCCCTGCTAATCCGCCGCTTGGCTCCGCTGCGAGAGCGAGTTTGTTTGAGTTCACGCCCGAATTTATGCCCGACCAATGGCTACTCCACTCGCTAATGTATGCACACCGGCAACCTCTCCGCCGGAATTAAAGCTGCCGATTGAAATTCCCGTGAACTATCAACCGACGGATTTACAGGCTGCTCCACCGACTGCCAAGTGTTGCCTGGCCAACATGATAATAAACGTACCGGCCGAAACAAGTAATGCTAGATATATTCTTCCATCCGGTTCCATTGGCGCGCTCATAATCATAACTAGGAGAGTTCGCCTTCAGCCGAGTGTTCTTATTTGGATATTCATGGATATCGCGGATATTCTGGCCTGGCACCAAATGAGTTTTAGCTCATTGCTTTCGCCCGGGAGCGGCGCACTCGGCAATGTCTTTCGGTGGAGTGTTGTCCTATCATTTTCATGCCAGGAGCTCGCAGGGGAGCGGAGCTGGGCGGTGCTTTTTCGTCAGGGTCATTATAAAAATTCGCTCTCGGCACGCGCCCCATAATCCCGGTGCGTAAATAAAGTGGGTGATAAAATGAATTGTGCCGATGTTTAACTTGGGATCAGTCGGGGCGCAGTAGCGCTCGAAACGCGCTGTTAATTCCGTATAAATTTTAGTGGCTCCTGGCGGGACCGAGCGGGTCGAAATAAATTTTATAATGATTCGGCTGAGGCCGCTACACACTGGGCAACAGTCGCCCGCCGAAGTATCGACAACCAATCGGCCTATCGACAAGAGGGAGGGGGATATTAAATCCACCGATTGGGAATAGCCGCGCGAATTGCCAAGCTAACCAAATAACTGTTACCCGCCCTCCCTCCTACCGTCCGACCGTCCCACCGCCACCCATCGAGCGAGCCTGTGTGTTTATATGGGCGAATTTAATTCGATGTCACTCTCTGTCACTTCCTACCGAAATTGCACGTCTGCGAGATTTACTGGTATCGAGCGTACACCACCGCATACGCGACATCCTAAGTCCTCCGATCCTCTTTCAATTCATTCTCGGATGAAAAGTCCTTGCCGGGTTATTGTAATACATTCCTGGGACTGTAATGGCTCGGGGAACGCATGAAAGAGCGAGCTAATCAACCCAGTTACCACGGCAGCGAGTGGAAGAGGTGTCAGCCTTTTCAAGGCACGCCGGGAGAAGGGGATAGCTAACGAGAAAGACAGACGAATTTCCCACCGTGCACCTGACGCGGCAAGAGTGCCGAGAGGGCTGCTGGAATAATTTATCCGCTCTCCCGGTGGTATATGCACCGTGCGAGGGAGAACCGAGTGGTTTACATAAGGGGTGCCTAGAGACGTCGAAGAAGAGGTGGCGAGTCCGTGTTTCTCGGAGTTCGCTCTTTCAGACATACTGCTGGCGAGCAGTACACTTTGTCCGAGAATTAGGAAAGAGAGAAAGTGCAGCAAGATTGCACGAGGCGTCGTGAAAGAAAAGAAAAAGTAGCAATGCGCGCTGCTTTGCCATGAGTTGGCGACAGCTCGTTAGAAACTGACGCTCGCTGCCGAGTCCATTAATATGTGAGGGAGGAGAGCCTGCCTAAAAAGTGACTTATCAAGTGCAATGCATACTAAGCGAGCGTAGTAGCTACCTGAGCCAGGGCTGACTCAGTCTCCGCTTCCTGACACCCTTCTTCTCCTTTGACTAAACGCTATTGGCACCACAGTGGATGCGCCGGTTTTTCGCCCAGCCAGCAACAGAGTACCCAGTAGTATCCCGTTTTGTCTAGACCTGCTCTAGCTACTCTACTTTCCCACCTACAAACGTCTAAGCACACACGCACCACTCATCTCCGCCATCCAGAATGAGTAATACGTATGAACCAACAAGTTTTTCAAGAACTATTTGATTCTGGATGGTGCGAGGAGAAGCTAAAGTATCCCACATACACCACCACTAGAACTCTCCCTTTCTTTCTGCACGATTCACGCAGAAGACTCATCCGTACTCTCAGTCTCACTGTTTGTGTGGATATGCGATAGGTGGATGCACATGCAAGGTATCAGGCTTGACTTTCTGGCTTCGAGATGTCTTCGTAAGAATTCAGTTGTATCAATTGAACGAAATATTTGAACTAATCGGAACCAGATAATCATCGGATTCATGGTCAAGCAGGGTATGGATAAAACTTAGCGCATGCATTGTGAATGCAAGAGGCGGCTTGTCGAGAAAGCGAGCCAATGATTGCTAACTACTAGGGGGTTGCAACTAGTGGACTGGTATATTCTAAGAGGGTTCAAGAGAGAGGATTTTTTGGATGGTTACCTGGTGCATAGGATCGTAGCCCATGGAGCCGTCGTTGTAGGGTTGGGAGCCGTAGTCGCTACCGTTTATCCCCATGCCATAGCCTGCCATGTCTTGCGGGCCACCGGGTGGGGCCGGCGACATCATCGGCGTCGGAGTGCCCTGGCTGGCACCACCCATACTGTACGGCGACGCTCCTGCAAAAGCTGCTGTAGAAACAATCGCGGTGCATACAAAATTCGAGGGTACGTCGGTTGCGTGTTTTTCAAATCGCCGCAACTCGAGTCGCGCGAGAAACTAATCAGTGGTGTCTCCGGCAATTACCCATTCATCCCACCAATCTCAATTAAACCAGAACTACTTATTGCCGGAGCCCACTGATTAATCAGCGCACGATTATGTCGAATGCGAAGTGTGAAGAGAGTTCGACAAGAATGAGCCCAGCATTAATTGGGAGTGAGGTAAAGCGCGCGCAACTAAAGGAAAACCCAGGGAAGCAAATCCGTATTAACAGAGTGTACCAGCCAGCGAGCCAGCCAGCCAGCCAGCCGGGCTGAAGCCTGCCGGCGGTACTAGCGGCAGCGAAAGGGTTACTGCTGGCCAATTAACTCTGACGCGATTACTTAGTCTGTGGAAAGTGGCCTCTCGCCGGCGCCCCCGGTACAGAAACAATTTTTCTCCGACGGTACGCGAAAGCATTCACGTCATCCCAGTGGAAGGGAGTAACGTGGCTGGGCGGAGCGGCGCTTATTGTTGGAATTCTGTTTCTTTAATTACAAGAGCAGACTGCGCCGTTTACTGTGGCCGGGGCCAAGACAAACACAAAGGGCGTCGAAAGAAACACGAGACTCCTGGAATCTCCCGCTACCCCTTTCCAGCCCCTCTCCAACTCGCTCCTAGAGCGTTCATCTCTCTCTTTCTCTCAAGCCTTCCTCTCTCACTCTCTCAGTGGCTCACGAGTTCCTTTCGCAACTCGCTGCCTTACCCGAGACAGTTCTCCCGTTCCTCCCGCTATAATTGCTAAGTTAAAAATATCTCCGGGCCTGCCGGCGCACGCGCTCGGTTAAAATAAAGAGACGCCTCGGTAGTTAAGGGAAGTACGCGTAACTGCGAGAGCAGGAGCAAGTCTCGCGAATGCAAGGAATTCCTGGAGGCGGGCAGTGGAATTTTTCTTGCAATTTTCATCAGACTCCGCACTCGCCGAAAGGGAGAGAAGGAGAAAGGGGGAGATAACGGGAGCAAAGCTAGATGGGATGATCCTCCTTACTCTGAATTATCGCGCTCGCTTTTCTCTCCGGCATCGAAAAAAGGAAACGGAATTTCGCGTGAAATAACTCCCGCCCTACTCCCCCCTCCTCCTTCTCCCCCGCCTCCTCGCGAGACGGTAAACACCAAGCAATTTAGATCTCCGCGGTCGATTACTCGAAGAGATGTTCTCGCTCCCCCCTTGATTTATTACTAATAATGACTGAAATTACTATATCTGACGAATGAAAAGTTTCCGGCGTTATGGAGGACGGAAAAGTCGGCTGCAAAAATGAGCAACGTTAATGAGGTCTCGGGAGTAACGCCATTAGCGATTATTTGCTCGTTGGAAAAGGATGGAGGGAGGCAGTCGATACTGTTAATTTCATTCTCTCCCCGAAGATTTATCGTGCAGCCGCAGCAACGCTGCCTCGGCACATACACGCGTATGTGCGCATGTTACGCGAACAATGAGCCGTAACTCAGCCGCCTAATGATTTACAGTAATGAGCGGCCGCCCAGCCACGCAATTCCTTCTCCATCCTAATTTCGCGCTCGGCGTATAAACGATCGAACGAGCATGCAGATGGAGGGGATATATACCGGGAGCCATTGACTGTTCGTTGAGTATCGAATATGCAAACGCTACATAGCGCAAAGTAAATCAGTCGTGGATCGAAAGAATTAGAAATAGTTCCTGTACCGTCCGGCGTCTCTGAGGGTCCGATTGGATTGGACCTTACCTGCTGCCTTCTTGGCCGCATACAGGTTAGCCTCCTCTTGCGCCTTGCCGATATTCTTTTTGTAGCGTATCCTCTTGTTGCCAAACCAATTAGACACCTGCAACACAAAACAAATACATGCGCACATTCAATGATCCGCCCAAATGAATTCAACTCAAATGGGGGGCACTAGACAACAATGTAATTTGTCATACCTGACTGACAGTGATTCCACACTTTCGTGCCAACTCCTCCTTGGCCTCTTCGCTCGGGTATGGATTGCTTAGGTGTGAGTAGAAGTACTCGTTTAAGATTTCGGAAGCCTGCTTGCTGAAGTTTCGTCTCTTACGCCTGTAACAGATCAATCAAACTTGTTCCTAAACAAACAAGTAGAAAACCCGGTCAACGATTCTTGGATCGGGGAAGCGAAACTGTAAACAAAACAAGATCTTCTACACACCTAGCGTCGAGGAACCGACTCCTAAGGATCATGACGGCCTCGCACGTCGACTGTTTCAGCTGCATCTGAATGCTCGAGAACTTCTTGTGAATGATTTGCACCATCCTCTCGATCTCCTTGGGCGTGATAGGTCTGGTACGACTTTGTTCCCTCAGCAAGTTCATTACGTGAGTGGTGAACTCATTGCAGGCCTGCAACAAAAGATGACCCCAGCGATTAATATAAGTTCTATCAATACTTTGATTCGAAGAACTTCTTCCCCACCGACTGTGCTAAGGAATCAATTTTAATTCAGAGTGGCAAGTCGAATAGCTATCAGGGTAATCGTTCATAAAACGAAAGCCATCAAGACTTTAATGCCATTATCTGGCAAAGGAGTAGCTACTCCCGATCTGGGTGGTCTTGCTCTCGGGATCGGGTGTCTTTCAGCCGACGAAGCAGCAACAGCAGCAGCAGCAGCGGCAGCAGTAGTGCGAAAAGGGGTGGCTGGAGAATAGAGGGGTGAGAGAAGAAGGACGCGTACGTACAATGCATTATTCCTGGTGGCTGCTCGGTTTAAGGGAAAAAGGAGTTCGCCTGATATCAGTATTCGAGGCGGGCCCGCTACCTTCCGGCGAGAGGGTAGAGGTAGAGGAAAGGCTGGCTGGGATGCGACGGGTTTGTGTGTGCACGAGGAGAGGAAGGAAGAGCCGTCGTGCCGAGGTCAGGAGGCAGGAGAGACTGAAAGAGGTCTAACCCAGACAAGAGAGACGGAGAGAAGGATGGGAAAGTGTTGGCCGCCGCGGAGGAGGGGAGAGAGAGGGTGGCTTTTCCTGAGGGAAGGCGCTAGAAGGAAGGCAGGCAGCTGGAAGGGGAGGTCCGACAGGGTGGCTCGCAATTTCGAAATGGATTCCACTCTGCCACCATCCCTAGGAATTCTCCTCTTTCTCTCTTCTCCCGTTTCCCTTCCTCCTCTCTCGGCCGATGCTCTTTCAACTGGGAGAGCTGGATCAGCTGCCTTCCTTCCTGCCTTCCTTCCTTCCTTCCGTGCTTTCTAGTAACACTGGCAAGAACGGAAGGACGCGCTTCCTCGTCCAGGTGGATTGGATGGAAAACTCATAGAGAATTATACTCCCGGCAATCCTCTACTCTCCTGTTTTCCTCACTTTTTCAACTATGGCAATCAAGGTATCAAGATGACGCGCGTCTTCCTTGCCAGTTTCTAATAAAGCCAACTTTGAACTGGTCCAATGAGAATGCAGAGTGCGAGGGGAATTTGGGAGGAACGGCCGGGATGCCGAGAGCCGGGGGGCAATAATGGTTTGATGAGTTTCGAGAGAAAATCTCTGCGGTCTGTGATCTGTGGCACTTGTGTGGTTCTCTGTGCCGGTGGCGAATGAATCCCAGCGCGGTTTTTTCACGTCCGCTGCCATAAATTTCGGCGGAGCATTGTTGCGGTGGTGCGCCGACCACGAGAGCCCACTGATCGCGCTTTCGGTAGCTTCTATTTTTGCATTGATATACAGAGCGGGGCGCATACGCGCTCGCCAGGCGTAACGCGAACCCAATTAAGCGTTCATTTGCTCGGAGATTCGTGTACTTTCGTAACACAGACAAACCGTCCTGGAAATTTCGAACTCACGGAGAATTGACAGATTTACAACTGTACCGCTC
Organism: Ectemnius continuus; assembly: GCA_910591665.1. Lineage (NCBI taxonomy): Eukaryota > Metazoa > Arthropoda > Insecta > Hymenoptera > Crabronidae > Ectemnius > Ectemnius continuus. The sequence continues at coordinate 12,575,017 of OU342862.1, read as the reverse complement.
GTGTTTTCCTTGTTTGTCACTGGAAACCATGAAGCCCCGAGTGTGAAGTATCGTTCGGATAGGATTGGTTGCGCGTCAACGAGCAATTCCATCTTGGGCTTTTCACGCGATGACACCCCCGCTCCGCTTTTCCGCGGTTTCTATTTTAGTAACGACGGATCCTACGGGTGAAATCCACTCGATTCCAGTCGGGGGAATTTAGGGAGAGGTGCGAAGGGAAGCTCTGAGTGGTCGGGCAAATTGGATGAAGAGCTCGTGAGAACGCTCTCGCACGAAAACAGAGCGAACTTCGTCGGTGGAATGGCAAGTGTGACTTCTCCCTCTCCCTTAAGTAAAACTACCCCCAACCAAAAAACAAGCCCATTCCCAGCAAAGGCCGCACCACCGCGCCAGAATAAATGCGGCTGGGCAAAAAATCGGGATGAAAGTCAACCTAGTCAAAAATGACTCTCGAAAAACGAAGCAGCGATGCATCTGGATGGGCAGGCTAGCTCAAAAGTTCGAGGGGCGCGAATGCGATTCTGCCAAGATTTATATAGAGCGTGCCAACTTTTGTCGAAAAAAATCCATCTGCCAATTCCATCGGTGCCGTGGCGATCCGATGAGCAAATACACGCGGGCCGATATTAAAAATTTATTGTTCCGCCAACCACGTGTCGTCCCCGAAGCATGACGTACGCACGCACGAGCCTCCAACAATTGGAAGAAGTGGGGGAGCTAAAAGTGATTCATAAGAGACGCCACGACTATTGGAAAGGACGTCACTGATGAAGTGGAATGTATAAAAGAGAACTGGCGGGGAGGATGGAAGAGGGAGAGGGAGAGGGAGAATAGCCAGTGACGAATGTCATCCACGTTCTCCGAGGGATTTCTATGCCAGAGACGTGATCGAAACGAGCCCGATTCAATGAGAACGCCAACAGCAAATGAAACTAACGAGCATACCTTGCCAAGCCACGATGGCAAAGCATTAAATTATCAAGAATGAACAGTTGAAATTATTAAAATGTTGCAAGCCATGCTTCAACTAATTGGTAGTCCAAAGACACATGACCAACACATGTTAAATCGACTATTCCTCGTCCTCCCCTCTTTTTCTCTGTTTCTCTGTTGCTCCGGGCGTCATTGCGGCAAAGTGGATTTCCTCACGGCGCGGCGCGGCGCAGCGCCTCTAATTCTGCTGCGGTTTACGCTATTAATACAGGACGCCCGAGTATTTCGAGTCTTCTCGGGCGTTATCGAAATTCCGCGGCTCGCAAGGCTAAATATATTCGTGTGCGGCACCGCACGCGCTTGCTGTGTGGTGTTGCGGCCGATACGTGGCGGCTACCCTTTCTTACATAATCGAGTTTACGGCTAAGACCGCCTCCAATAAACGAGCCGTTGCCCACCTCGACCTAGAATGCCCTCTGTGCTTCCTTCCTCTCAGCGGATATTAGTCGCTCGGCGAAACAACTAATTAAGGGATTCCCCATTACAAAGCCGAACGCGGATAAGCCTGCGAAAGTTATGCTTCCTAGCAGTTGCTCGCTTCAATAATAAACTCGGAGCGGCTCCATAGCGATTTAGCGTAACTCGCGAACTATCCCTGCGGATTTGGCAATTGCGAGCCGGCTGCTCCCTCTCACGCTTCCTCAAGGAATGAGAACTATGCCGAGGATCTGCGTGCCCGATCTGAGGGGCCGCCGGCGTAGAGGGGATGGAAATCTGGGCAGGGAATCGGACGAAATAAAGGCGGGCATGCACCGACTAAAATTCATGTCAGACGATGTTTGCTGGCGGTGATCACGCGATCTCGTAAAACCCGAGACGCGCGCTCGCGCGCGCGCCGTTCTATTCTCGTACTTGTCACGCCATTCTGCATAGTCAGCCCGGAGACGTTCACCCTAATGCAGTGACTCGCTGCCTTTCCAGCAGTAAATCCTGCTTATGATAAAGGAACCAACAGCACCCTTTTCCACAACCTGGCCTCTGATAAGCCCGAGAACTCCCACTTACGGCTACATATTTCAAGGGCCAAATAAAAGGGGAGGGAAAGTTTGCAGTGAGGTTCAAAAATGTGATATTAGTTGAGAGGAGAGATTGCGACTACGATCTAGAAGAGAGTGGGAGTTACTGGAGGCTTTGCGAGCCAGGGAAGGGAAGTCGACATGCATGGATGTCTGCCAGGAGAATGTAAATTTAAGCCTGTATCGAGGAAAGTACGAGGGGCAGGCACCGTCGTCACGTGCTCGGACGTCCTCGAAACTCTTGCCCGTGAGCCCTGGCAAAGCCAAGCCAAGCGAAGCCAGCAGTGACACTCTCTGCAGTAGGGCTAGAGTTCACGATCTCTATCTGGTAAACGTCGAGGCTCTAGTGGCACAAGAGTGGACGATAAGCGTGATTCGCGTGTCACCGGGAGGCAGACAACAACACCGGGGAATAAGTCGAGAGTGAGTATGTACTCGCCGGAATTGAGGAGTGGAGGGACTCGAGTGGCGAGGCTTAAGTTATCGCGCGATAAACAATATCTGTCAAGTGCAGATCGATATCTCGATCTCGAGAGCACGACAGCCGCAGCGAGAGGGAGAGAAAGAGCTTTGGGAAAGAGGAACTGCCTTTCGGACAAAGGAGAGACACTTTCCTCTTTGTGCCGGACCCGAACGGGGTAGAAACCCCGTTAATGCGGACGTTTATCGATGGGGCGGCTAGTGCCCTCCCTAGTATGCAATCGTATGCACTCGTAAATCGAATGCACGCCAACTTTATACTGGGTGCTCCAATAATATCGCCTCTTTCGAAATTATACAACAAAAACAATCACTCGAACTCTGGGTTAAATCCACAACAATGGATCAAGAGAACTGATGTCGAGTCGACTCGCAGAGAGCTAATTGAAAGGTAACATAAACCAAGAAGCCAGCTGCCTACTGGCAGTTCAATGAAAACTTCTCTAATTAGCGGAACCTGCGGATAGTTCCACTGGCGGCGTCCGGGACTCCGGCAGGAATTTAATAATTACTGGAAGTCTGGAACTACGTTGCAATATTCCCGAGCCACCCTATGTGGCACAGAGAAAGGTTGCATATTGTGTAGCAGCCGCAGAGACAGAGAAAGACAAAAGGGGGGCAGGGCGTGCAGCAGGGTTGTATGTAGAGGCGAGTGGACCTGAAAGCGAGGGGGTGTTGCGTATTCAACTGCGGGGAAACATCAAGAGCGCTGACACCCTGAAATATGGAGTCGAAACGGCTGCGGCAATTAAAGCACACCAGTCACACGTGCGTTTTCACGTCTCGGGCTACAAAGCTTTCACTGCAAATCACTGGGAACTAGTGTGTCTCTAAACCGGATTGATCACCATCCTATGAAAGTCCAGGAGATCATAAGGATAAACTAAATCGAATGTCAGGAAAGTTAATGACGAAATTCCACCACTTCTTGCTGCATACGCGATATGCAAGACAGACTTGGCTAGCTCTAAAAAAAGATCTTCGCCAGTAGATAGAGGCGGCAGCAATGCTGGCGGACACGCGAGATTTTGCTTAATAATAAGCGGCTCGCTCGGTTCATTAGAAGGCAAATTGGCGAAGGACTCTCGAGCCGAAGTTTCTAACACTGGCTGCTAGCCACATTTCCTCCTTATCCTTATCGAAACGCTTGCCGAGCGTAAAAAGGTCCTAGGGTAGAAATTTCTACTAGAAAACTGTAGAGAGGGTGCTCTCGCTCGGGTCTGAACGGCAATTACGAAGAATCAGCCATAAATCTACGTGGCCTCGATTTTACGAGCACATCTTTTAAGAGGCGCGCACTTTTACTGGCGTCCAGTTGATCCCCACCGATTTACCGCGGGCGATTCAGCAGTCACTATTACAAATTGCCAGCTCGGTGCAGAAGAAACATTAGTAATGAAAGTTCCTGGACTCACCTGTTCGTACTTCTCCAATTCCTGATGGTAGATTTGTCTGATCTGAGCGAGTTTGGCCCTGTAATCGGAGTGTTCGATGGCATTGTCAGGTTGTCCTGGTGGTCCAGCAGCGGCTGCTGCGGATGCGGAAGCCGCGGCTCCGGCGCCTCCACCCTTCTCTGGTCCAGCGACACCCTCGGCGATCAACATATTGTCCAGTCGCATCAGCTGGGGATCCGGTGGCTCCTCTTCTTGGGTGTTCCTCAACGATAGCACTGCAACATCATAAAGCATCCAAGCACCATTAGAAGCAATTCATTGGGAGGCGACCTCGACTTCATCTCAACCCCAATATGTTTAGCCCGGGGATCGCTATCACCGCTTCATTCATAATGGAAGGAGAGCGGTTCCAGCCGATGCTGATAGTGCACACTCTGCTTGAGTGCCGCGTGAAAGTTTCACGAAGCCCCGAAGAAGAGGCAGCGATGGCGGTGGCGGGACCAAGGAACAAGAAGTAAAATAGTAACTGGCGAAGGGTGTATCAGGGATGGAAGGGTGGCCGCGATGGTAAGAAGGGAGAGGAGGATGTGTCGAAGAAAGTCGCGCGTTCGCCGATCGTAAAAGAATCAATTTTGCTTCGGTCGGTGGAGGCCGTGCGACTTCATCCTCGTCCATTCGCCGGGTGCTTTTCTTGTCTTAAGGGCCTGCTAGGAGGACGGCGCGAGCGCTCCTCTTTCGAGCACGGGGTGCTTTTCCATGGTGTAACAGTGGTTTTATTGTACTTTTACGGCGCATGATGGAGCTGGACGACCCATAAAACCGCAGGGAAGCAAGGCAGAGGGAGGGAGGGAGGGAGAGAGAGAGAGAGAGCGCGCGGGGGTTCATCCCCCTTGCGCACCCTGCTCCATCGGCAAAGATGCAGGCCCCGTCTCCACCACGCTTTTCACCCCCTTGACGTACAAAACCCACGCGCACACGCGCCACTAACCACCACCACGGGAGGGACGAACCGTGAACGACAGCTCGGGAAACTCGTGCAAACTGTTGCGAGATATACTCTCTCTCCGCCACACACCACCATCCGATCGATTCTTTCTGGTCCCCGCTCGCTCAGATCGAATGTATCTCCTCCCTCGAATGTGGAGGCTAGACTCAAGTACGATAAGAAAGCCAGCGAGGCAACCCCTTTGACAGGAAGGGATGGGCCGTGATATTAAATTAATTTGGAAGAAAATGCGAAGGAGCCACGGTGCGGTGAGAGGTGGGCGTGCGAGAGGAGGGTGGAAGAAAGGCAGTGCTAAAAGAAGGCTAATCGTCTTAATAAATTTACGATGTACCATTTGAAGCGGCGCGGCCGAGGGACAGAAGAGTGTTACGCACTGACTCGAGTGGAATTCGAGGATTAAATTAATCACACTCGGGCTTATTTGAGTCGTGATTTAAATTCGTTAGAACTTTTCTCCGGGAGCATTCTCCCTCGCAACTTTCCTTCTCCGTCGGCTGGAGAGCATGCACGGGACGTCGCACTCGCCGCGCCGGTTACCTGGCGTGGGGGGGAAAAAAAGGCTCTCCAGAGAACGGGGCGAGAGGAAGTGGGCAGGGAAGAAGATGGGGGCTAAAAGTTCTGCGGGATTCGCGGGAGCGTGAAATGAATGCGCGGAACTAATGCATTTATACGAAGTGTTACAATTAGGGCGGCGCCAATGGTAGGAAGGGGTTGCCTCCTTGCCCCTTTTCTCCGGCACTCATGGGACACACCAGCACCGCCACCGGGGTGAGAACTTGGGAAACGTTTCTTCGAGAGTACTGCCTTCACTTCTCTTCGTAAATCTTTCAACTAGACTCCCACGAGCGTTGCTGCTGGTGCGCGCTCCACTAGTCCCTGCTAAACAAACTACCGAACAGTCCCACGCTCGCCACCTCGCAGATGGGACACTTGGAGCAGTGAATCATTAAAAAATGAACGGCGCTCGCTTTATCGCTCGCTAAGAAGATGCGGCAATAAAGATCCATTCACGAGGGCCCTGCGAGTGAGCGAGCGAAGCCACATCCCATTGAAAGTTAAAGGAGCACCGGCAAGTAATCGGGAATGCTGCTGGCCATTTGCGGCAATGGTGGCCGCAATGATAGCAGACAGTATCCTTAAGCTTCTATCTCGATGGTGGCTGGGCCAGGCAAGCTGCCACAATTCCGGACGGTTCAAGTGCAAGTTATACGCTCTCATCAGGCGACAGCAATATTGCGGAGGAGGGATTAAGGATCGCATCGAATCGAAATAATTTCGGGGGCCACTGCCTGGAAAGAAAGTGGTGGTGGTGGTGGTGGTGGTGTCGACTGGGGCTTACGGGCAATAATCTCGCCATTAGGGGCTGCTGCACGAGGAGTCGGACCCTAGGCAGGAGAACGGGGGCAGTCGCCTCCTGCGGGGGTCCTTACAAGCGCGTAAACTCAGTTTTACTAGCAGTTAACATTTTACGACTGAGACGACGGTCTGGCTCTCTCTATCTCTCTGCTTGGCCTGGTGTCCTCGCTCTTTCTTTCTCTGGCTACCCTCGCTTCCCATCGCACATCCTCTCTCTCCCTGGCGAGGGATCCCGACTCCAGTGAAACACCCGGTATACAGAGAGTGTGCGGCGCGCGGCCACATAAGCGTGCGCGCCGCTCGTCTCGTTTTCGAGGGTCGTTAGCGAGAGCGAACTACATTAATATGACACTCCGTTGAAGATCGGGCTAATTGCTCGACTAATTCGCGACCTCCGCGCCCGGGACGCTCGCCATAAAAAAGCACCGGCATTCCTGTTGCTCTCTCCTGCAGGATCCACTGCGGAATCCACCGGGAAATGTAAACGAGCTCTCTGCGGAGCGAAGCTCCGGCTTTGGGGAAAAAGAGCGGAGCAGTTGGGGAGTTGATGCGACGCGGTAGACTCTCTCCTCCTTCTGTCTCCGTCTTTCTTCCGATGGTACAAGTCCCCCGGATAATTTAGATTCCCTAGCAGGCTGAGCAGTAGTTATGTCGGAGGCGCGCCCTGCCCGGAGAGAGACAGAGAGAGGAGCGGCGTCGCTGTGTATTGATCTAAACGGGCAGCCGTGAAAGCAATTAAGATAAGGCACGGTAACAAAGGGTTGTCGACTGCCTACCAGCCGCTTTTCGCACTGAGAAAAGCACAGGCGCGCTCAGCTCTGCTGCTCTCTGCGAGGTAGCACAGTCAAATCTAGGCGCACCATGGAACTCGAGCAGTATTGAACCAATGGACCAAGTGTTACTAAGTGTCGGCCCGGCGATAAAGCTACCTCTGGCAAATGGGAATAATTCAATTCAAAGATAATAGTCGGGTAGAACATAGTCGAGAGTTTCGGACCGCAAAGGGTTCAAATTAAACAGGCGTGATATAATCCGCGGGGCTTTTTACGACTGCGGGATAAAACGTGTTTCGAGATTCCGAGCAAACGTGGTTGTAATTAATGCGCCGCGATATCATTAGTGCCAGTGTAATCGCGCACTAAAACGACCCCACTCTACTCCCTTCAGCCCCGAAAACATACTGCACCAAATGGAACACGCGAGACTGAATAGTGACTATAATATTCTCGGGCTTTATACAGGATGAGCTAGTGGAGTTTCGAAGTTGCTAGTAAAATCAGGCGAAGAGTAATGCGTCTCTCTGTCTCTGACCTTTTACGGTCGAATGGAGTGGTACTTGGGGATAGAAGAATGCCGGGCCGGGCCGGGCCGGGGGCGAGATAGTATCGGGATCTTGACCCAGTTGAGAGATATCCCGGCGAAGAGTTGAGCCTCGTATGGGGATCGATCCCGAAAGGATCCATTCAATTTTTTCTCCGAGAGAGTCCTCTCTCCTTGGGCTCGCGGCGAATGGGGTTGTGTTCTGAAGCAGGCCCTAATCCGGCCGTCCAGATCGCACGATGCGGATGAAAGAGGGTGCCAGAGAAGAGGGGTGAAGGAGAGCGTAAGAAGACTGGAGAGAAAGGGAGAGAGCAACCGAATAGCTGCTCTTTTAATTCGAGGGTGAATCCCAGCGTGGCGTGTCGGGGGGGTGCGAAAGGAAATAAGGGAAGAAGAAGGCGGGAGGGAGCGCGGAGGAGGCAAAGGGATCCTCGTGCCCCTGGGATATCTGATATCGACACCCGTGAGCCAAGAATATCTCGCCCTCTCTTGATTTACCGTCGAAATCGTGACACCTCCACAGTTTCGCTGGCATAACTACACGAACGACCCTACTCCTTTCACGAAAGCCACGGAATACACCAGGTCGAATTATGAACTCCTAATGCCAAGCGGAGTCTCCACGTGTTCTGGCATTAATAATGCATAGCAGTGCTTGTTTGCGCTAGGAGAGATCACAGAATGAAATAGCGGACTGCCTAATGCCCGCAGCTCCGGCGCGCTCGTAATAAAAAGTTCCTGCCATTCCAAGAGTCGGGGAGTAGGTGGAGCGTGGCCGAAAGTGGAGCGGCGAATTTTGCCTTGCGTGCCCAGGCATTATTCCAATTGATCTGTGTGTGCGATAGCCGAACTTTCCTTGCGATATCCCGTTCGCCCCCGTCGCGATTTCGTACTTCCGTTCGCCGAAAGGAATCGCCTTCTCTCGCACAATAACACTGCTCGCGCGCGCACACGTACACACGTACACAGTCAGATAAACAGACAGACAGGCAGGCAGGCAGGCAGGCAGGCAAGCAGCTACCGAGAGATGTGTATTTCTTGGGATCCGTTTCCTTCCCCGGCCCCGACGTCGTGTTCAACTCCAATACAAGACCGTATCTTATATGTAGTACCTTTATCCTTCTCAGTCTCGCGCAAGCTTCTATTATCTTCCTCCATCCAAGCAATTTCGTGCTTCCGTCTCGCGAGCGGGACACGATGCCCAGACTTCCGCTTTTCCCGACGGTGTAAATCAAAACTCCACGAGCAGTGAAAATGTGCGACTGCTTCTCTCTTACAACAACCACCACCATCTACCATTCTAGTAACCTTTAACGCTCTCTGTTAAAACTATAATAATAAATCTCCATCGACTTCTGGCTAGTCACTAAATTATAGCAGGCACAACATTAGAGCTGTCCTCACGTACAATATAAGACGTGACAACATAGGCTGGCCATAATTACAGGCCGGGGACGAAGCTAGGAAATCCAGGATTTACGCGCCGGTATTTCCCGGCCTTATCCAGCCGTAATATTCGGCATTATCCTTTACAGCGGCCGGTGTAAGAGCAAGGAAAATATCGTATCGCATCGAGAAAGCTATTCTGCCGGTCTGAGGCGAGGGTTCGGATGCCCCTCTCTCCTTGGACGGGGAGGGGGTGGGGAGGGGGCGACGGGAGTCTAGAAGCGAGGGCGGAACAGGCGTCGGCTGTGGGGTTCGAATAAAATTTTACGGCCGCGAAATCGCCCAATAATTGTTACGGCTCGCTTTGATCGCGTAAAACACGTCGTAAACGTCGAAAGGGACGGCCCCTGGCCAACAGGAATTACTCTTAACCCCCTTACGGGGCATTATGCCGCATTACCGACACTACTCCTGCATTTGCCTCTCCTCTCCTCTCCTCTCCAGTCAGATAACCGAGATATCTTATCCCTCTGCTTGGGGATCTCCTAGCGTAAGGTCGACAGCCCATGAAACTGATGAAACCACCGATTGCCTTTGGGCCTGCTGCGTCACGCTCCATGCCAATGCTTCACGATTACGTGACAATTAAGTTCACTACACCAAAGACCCATAATGTGAATCGGGCTTAACCCTGGATCTTTCGAACCCCTCTAAGACCCCCAACAGACAACATATGTTGATGGATAATCAATTATTTGTCGATTCGAGGAATTCTATGGAATGCGAAGCAATAGGCCGAATTGAGTAGTCTTTGTTCTTTTGTTCCTCGATCGTTTAGCACTCGGTAGCCGCAGTAGTTGCACACTATCTTTCATGAGACGGTGTGTGGCTGCGCCAAGAGGTCGGCAGCAAGATCTTTTAATGAAACGTGGATGTTAGAATGGTAGGAATGCGGCGGAATGGTCTAGACGTGCTATGTACTCTCCGAGGAAGGCTGCGCATCTCTGATCCGGCGGTGTCGAGGGGGTTTGTCGGGGGTATTCCTCTCTGGTTGCACGCGCCACTATGGAAAGCCTTTACGTGGCGGGAGACGCGTGTATACGTGTACGACGAACGGGAGTACTGCTGTGGGAAGAAGGGAGTAACTACATGGTGCCGCTTCTCCAAGCAAATTAAGCCCCTCGAGCTCGAGCTTCGTTATTGAAGCAGAATTCCTCCTCGAAGACATCAACTATAGCTGTACTTTTTAATTACTTAATAATAAGCGATATCTCTAACGTTCCAACAATATCCAGACTTGCCCCGTCAGGATTCCGAAACATCCCCATTTGAGATTTCATTTGCGGTGTCCGCAACGTAACTCTGCGATGCCCAATATCGTCCGAGTTCCAGCGGCCGGCTGTGAATGATGTTAATACGTGGGCGATAAATTAGAAAAGAGTTAGAACCGAGTTTATTACGTGGAAGCGGCGCGACGCGGCGCGGCTAACATTGCGGGAGCGAGACAAAAGGGTGAATGGTCTTGGTGGCGTTCGGGGGACGAACAGACACGAAGCCGAGTGCCACGTGAGGGAAGAAGAAAGGGGTATTAATAAAAGCTCGGGGATAGAAGGAACGGAGGGAGGAGAGTGCTAGTCTGAGTGAGAGAGGGAGAGAAGGGAAACGAAGGGATCGAGAAGGAAATTCTTATTGCCTGGCAAGTCCGGCTTTTCCGCAATATACAGCGCAGGTGTACCGAATGTGTACACCCCGAGCGCGAGAGAGAGAGGGAGAGAGAGAACCACCCACCGCGCCCTACACTCTACAAGCAGGCCGCGCTCCTCGCCCTTCTCCCACCGAGGGGTTGAAACAACCCTGTGCACGCATGGTCAGGAACGTATTCTGTCTAGCGAGGACCATTACTCTTTGCTCTTGTTTCCCCCGTCCCACGCGCGCCCTCCCACACACCCCCGTAATATCAAGCTTTCCTAACGCGATCCCCTCAACACGTACTCTCTTCTCTATACTCGATGCCCAAGGAAACTCTTGTCAAACGCGACACTGCCAGCCTATTTTAGCACACACACCTAAAGTCTCTCTCTCTTTACACTGGTACGTCCAATTGACTCGGGGCTGAAATGCAGTCATTTCAGCTCGAAGACTACCCTTCGCTAAGTGACCGATTCAACTTTGAGTATAGGGTTGCCAGTTGCCACGCTGCTTCCTATACACTAATCGCATCGACTAGAGCGACCTCCGATATACGCCAGCGACAGAATAATGCCTGTCCGTTGCGCTATTGCGAGGTAACAGTTGTGCATCGAGCTGGTCGATGACGCGAGGGAAATAAGAAGCGAGGAAAAATGCATCGTGTAAAACAGGCATCCTAGACTGGAATCAACCTGCTCTATAATGACTCTCGTAGCTCTCTTGACCTCCCGTCGTCTATTTCTAGTCGTAAATCTGACATTATCAGTGAAAAGTCAGCGGGTTAATATGGTTCGAGGTAAATGTCAAGATCGGAGAGCGGAGGCAGACGGTGGTGGTTGCTGGCAGGATTTCTCTCGCAGAGAGAGAGAGAGCCCGCATGAATCTCCAATTACGTAGCTTCCACGGATTTGTTATTTCCTACTGGCGTCTGGAAAAATCCTGCTGAGCCGCGGACTATTTCCTCGTCCAGCACCGTCCTGACGAGAGGAAGGAGCAGTTGCCGAGGGAAAGAAGCGGGCGCGCGAGAGAGAAAGAGAGAGAAAGAGGGAAGTAGAGGAGGACGAACCGAGAGGAAGAAGAAGATAGGTTTTCCTCGGTCGTCTGTGCTCGGTGCGCGCGGGGGTGGCCGAGCACATCGAGCGTGTACGTCGAGAACGAGGAAGGGTGGGTCGGTCGGTCGCTCGACGAGGATGGGCGCGCTGCGAATACCATGATGCTACATCCACACGGTGAAAGGCGCCCTTCGCGATCCCCGCAAGGTGGCTCGTCTTACTTAATACCAAGCGAAACACTATGCCACGGGATCGGTACTCGAGACCGCCGCCACTTTGCCCTCCGATCTCCAGCGGACTCCTCGAGCCAGTCACTGGTTACCGGAGTACAAAGGGCCGCCAATGTACTCAATGGGACAAAGGGTGAGAGGGTGGTCCTAGTACGTGCAAACAGGATCTAACTCTCAAAGGTGGAAGTGCGCAATGGAGGAAGAGGTCTGAGTTGCAGTGGTTCGAGATCGATGGGGGCAGTGTGAACTCAGCCGAAGGGAGAACAGGCAGGCAGTCAGGCAGGCAGGCAGGCAGGCACAGGCAGTCAGGCAGGCAAGGCAGGCAGCAGGCAGGCAGGCAGGCAGGCAGCAGCAGCAGCAGTAGCAGTAGCAGGGGGTTGAGGGTGAGAGAGGAGGGGGTGGTGGATGGGTGGGTGGGTGGCGGCGTTCGCTGGGGGATGGAGGCAACGTGGCGTATTGATCGAGTGGCTCTCGCGTCGAGCAACAGCAGCACCCGCACACCACACCACCGAGAATAACGGAGGACCTCTACACTTCTCTATGGATGATAGCTATACCTACTAGAACCCACAACCACCAAGAGAGAAAGGGAAAGAGGGAGAGAAATGGAGAGACTGCTGGACCACCGACTCTCCTCTGTGCCTGCCTGCCTACGTATGTGACGCTCTCTCCAGCGATATATGGATGGGGTGGGAGGGTGGGTGGGTGGGCGTAGGGTGTACCTGTAGCGGAGGCAATGGTCAGAAAATAACTCAGTCGCCGGCGGCGTACGTGTGCGTCCACCGCTGAAAACAGTGTGATCTATGGTGCGCGCATCCCGACGAATAACACCGCCGGCGACGACACTCCGCCTGGAAAATCTCCCTGGGTGCACTCGCGTCAGCCCACCAAAAGGATGCCCGAACCCACTGTGAATGCCTTCTCAAGAACTGCCAGGAGAATCGGGGGGATCTTATGCCTCCTCTCTTGCAGACAAGTGTCCAAGAAGTTTTCCTTTCGTTCCGTTTCGATAGAGAAGAATGGGAATGAATATTATTCCGAGAAGTCTGAGGAGTCAATGAAGCTCTATTGTTAATTTTAGACGTCCATTTATACTTTTGAACGGCGGGGCAGAAGCCCCGAGAGATAAATAACGAAGTCGATTATCGAATTCTTGTTTCGGCAATATTGCCGGCGGAGGTGAGCTAAGTTTCGAAGGTTGTTACTTGTGCCCTTCTAACCAGAGTCTCTCGCTCTCTTTCTGGCCCTTGCCCTCCTCAGATCCTTCGACATTATTAGCCATAAAAGGTAACTCTCTATCTCCTCTGATCTACACTCGCGCCCAGAGGAGCAATTCTATCAAAGAGATCGAACATTCCACGACGGAGAGGACACCCTCCATGTTTTCGATGGGGTATCCTCGGGAGCGCTTAAAAATTAAGATTTCATCAGGATAAGGGCCCTCGCTCCTCTCTGACTTTGGTGTTCCCCTCTCCGCAGAAACGATCACCGTCACGTTACCTCGCCGAGTGACGTGTTTCTTGATCACCGCGGTATTAAATGCTGAATTATTCCTTATCCATTTGAATAAGGAATCAGTGAATATGAGATATCAGCTTTGCAAGTGAAATTTAACTGGGAAAGTGTTCGGGAAGAAGTTTGGCCGGCAGAGACAATCTCGTTATCCAAGCGAGCCATAAACCACCACGGGGACGAGCTTCCGAGCAATTTCAACCGATCGAATTAAAAAGTAATCGCACCCTTTCGCTCCCAGCCTCGATTAAACTGGCTAGCAGCTCGAGTTTTACAACTTCGAACGACGTCCACTCCGGAGCCGCTGCCGACCGATTGTCGGCGCGTCCAGCAATACTCGGGCCAGTATTTTTTCCTGGAACTGATTGTTTGTACGGGAAGAACTAGCGAGGAGCAGTAATACGCTCTTTCATAGAGGTTCTAATGGAGCCATAGAGATCAGGCATCGTTCCTGGAGAGGCTGGAGAGGGTAATTCATCCCTGAGGAAGGGTGGACCGAAGCGACAGCGGAGCGGCGGATCCCGGCGAGCGGCGAGCAGCCCCAGGCCAAGTCGCTCGATATCAAATCGTGGAAAAACCATCCTGGAAATAACGGGAGAGGGATCCGTCTGCGTGCGAGGCGCGTCGGCCTGGAAAACTCAACTTGCCCGCCCGCTCCCGGCCTTTCTACCCTGATGCCTCCTGCCAACTAGAGTCTCATTGTAATATCATCATTCCATATGTACAGGGTGATTCACTTGTCTTTGAATCAGAATTCTCCTAGCTCTTATTTTTTTTGGTGAACTTCCCGACCTTCCCCGGGGCTGAAATTTGGTAGAAAGTGTTTTTTTATATCAAGGAAGAAGTAGAAAAAATTCCAGAGCCCTAGCTCAAAATTCATTTTTTCGCAAATTTTTTAAGGTATACCCCTTCAAAAATTTTCGATTTTTCGAAGGTTCTGGGACCGGGACGAACGCTTGATTTTTCGATTGCTCGTGTCTCAAAACGGAAAAAAAAACATAAATGTTGTGGGGGAAATGCCGGAATTCTACCTAAAACACATGGAAAACCGATGTGGAATATTTGATTTCGATGGTTTTCCCCATGTTTTTTTACCTTCCCGACCTTTCCCGGGGCTGAAACTTGGTAGAAAGTGTTTTTTTATATCGAGGAAAAAGTAGAAAAAATTCCAGAGCCCTAGCTCAAAATTCATTTTTTCGCAAATTTTTTAAGGCATACCCCTTCAAAAATTTTCGATTTTTCGAAGGTTCTGGGACCAGGACGAACGCTTGATTTTTCGATTGCTCGTGTCTCAAAACGGATAAAAAACATAAATGTTGTGGGCGAAATGCCGGAATTCTGCCCAAAACACAAAGAAAACCGATCCTAAATAATGAATTTCGCCTAGTTCCGATTGTTTTATGCATGTTTTCATGACTTTCCGACATTTTCCGGGCCTGAAATTTGGCGGGCAGTCTGCCCTTGCATCAAGGAAGATGTGATATAAATTTCAGAGCCCCAGCTCAAAATTTTTTTTCCCCATATTTTTGGCCATCGAAAATATCCAATTTTTGGTGGTGATTCAAAGGCAAGTGACTCACCCTGTACACTACACCAAGGAACTTTGTTGGCAACATTGTTCCTATACTTCCCGAAAAGTAGCATTGCCAATGCACTGACGAAATTCATCTTAAACAAACAAGTATTTCTGTACGTCAAACTATCCAAAAGCTTGGTATGTTGGTGGCAGAAAATGCAGGGTATAGTTGTACGAGAGGGAAGATGGTGGAAGGTTGTCTCGTAATTTCGTGGCTTTTAATTTAAAAAGTACTCGAGCGCAGTGGCGAGTGCCGCGAGAGGAAGCTTCCTAGGAAGAGGAGCTGATACAGGAAACGGAATAAGGGAGCTTATACCCTCTGGAATGAAGGGAAAGAGGAAAGGCAGGCGGGCGGCGATGTTATACTCTCTCAGAGGCGCCGAGACATTTTTCTCGCGGTGCCGTTGGTGGCCGCGTACGTATGCATAATGCATGCGCCAGAAGGATGCCGCAGACTCTTTACGCGCCGAGAATTCGAAATCCTGTGCCGTGAAAATTTCTCTCACGAACAGGATCTTCCTCCCCCGAGCCAGAGGCGCTCTCGCCAGGACAGCCAGCAAGCAGCAAGAGCCACTCGGAAATTCGTGGCGAGGGGGAGGGCGCGTTAACTGGATCTACGGCGCAAAATGCCAGCGAATTCCCCAATCCCAAGGAAAGGGGTGCATCCGTTTCCTAGCATCCCCTTAAACTCAATTCGTATTATAGAAGCACACACATTCCACTCACGATAATCTCTCGAGTTGTGAGTAGAGTCATAACTTAAAAATCATTCCTATCTCTCCCGAACCTCACTCTATCTACAATGTGAATCAGCCTTTATGCCCGAGGATTTCCAACGAATGCAGAAAAGCTTTCCGAGATTCTCGGTGAAGCGACATAGGAGTAGGTTTTACGAGTTCAACTCTTGAGAAATGGATCAGTACTATCGGTAGTGGTATGCGAGGAGCGAGCTACTGTTTCGTTCAAGTTCAAGATGAAAACTGAGAAGAAGAAAACTGGACTGGCTTAGAGATGGTAGGGGATAGGGTAGGGGCAGGGGCAGGGGCAGGCCCCGTGCACTCGAAACGTCATATTCGGGGCGAGGTACTCTGCTGGTTCGGTACAGCAGACACACGGGACCTGTTGCTGTCGAGTTTACGGTGTTTTTACGAGCGACGTTACAGCCACCCTGAGCACACGGGGGGGTGCAGAGGAGCACTGCCGCCCCGCGGAAGGCGATATCCCTCTTCTCATTGCCAGCACCTACGTCTGAACGCCTGAGAAAGAGAGAGAGAGGGAGACTCCAACGAAGACAGAAGCAGCGCTTAACCCTTTATCTCCGGCTGTCTGTCTTACGAGGGACAAACTATCTTCTAAACGACGATCATTCCTAACCAGCAGTATCCTCGATTTCCTGCCGGGCCAATGGAACAGATAATTGCAACGTCAATAAAATATAAGATGTCCATATTAAAATCTTATTGGACGGCACTCGAAAGTATGTATGCGCGCTCCGAGAGCGAAATATCGAATGACAACGCGTAGATAGCGGAGTCAAGGAGGAAGAGTCGGGATGGAATGGGTGACTTCCGTCGAGACAAGTTCACCTATACCACCAACACCACCACCACCAGGCCACACTTTGTAGCCGCGCACGGAGAGGGAGGAGAGAAGGCAGGAAGGAGTAAGGGGTCGCTGGAAACAAGAGCGCGCGCTCCGGCAAGTTTTGCGAGAGTTGAGAAAGTTCCTGGCCGCCGCCGGCATCGGCGTCGGCGTCGGCGGCGACGCTGGGCGCCTACGCGCCCAAACTTTCCAACTAGCACGAGTTTTGTCTCGCGCAATTAGAAGTTCCCTGTATTATTCATAGCTAACGTTGCCTTCCACCACTCTCCGCCGCCCTTTTCATTCGACCGCGCCGCCAGCCCCGCCGCTCCTCTCACCCTTTAGTCTGCCAAGGCTTTCGGTCTTACCCAACGTGTCTTTTTGCGCGTTCTCGCAACCAGTGGATTCGCAAGCAGGAGCCCGCCTGTTCTCGCAGGAGCACGAGGAGCGAGAGAGCTCAAAGAGCGACCTCTCGCACACGGTTCATGAATTTTAATGAAATCTCCCCGGGTCTACGGAGATGGAAGTCTCTCTCCTTTCCTCTCCCTCAACCCTCCATGGATCCTCCTCCTTCTTCACCTAGGCTTCGCTTCCCCAGATTCGCCTTTCCCCGCTTTTATTCTCGCGCACACACGTGCCTCTCCCACTCCCTCCACCCTCATCCTTTCCATGATCTATGGGAGCTACGTGACCAGCGATCAAGCGTCGATGAACCACTGGAAAATTCGGCTTTACCGCAAAGCCAGGCAAAACTTGATCCTTCTTTCCCCAGTGCGAAAGTATGCTTCTTTGTTGCCGCCGCCGCGCCGGCAGTGTACCGCGGAGTGGCGCATACGTATATGCGATAAAAACGAGGGAAGGAGGAGCCAAGAGGAGAAAGGATAGGGATTCGAGTTGTATGGGATTGTAGTTGGAACGGCGAGGCCCATTACAGTCAGGCAATTCCATTGCCGATAAAACTATCCCGATATGTTGGCTGAACGGCAGCCAGGCGATATACCAGCCCCAAGGACGAGCTGTCACTCTCCTGTCATCTTCCACTCCGTCCGGAATTGGAATGGAATTGAATTAACGATAACGTGTACACACACCGGCCGCCACTGGAGACAACACATGCACGCCGCTGGTAATGCTCGTGGCTCGTTTTCTACCGAGTGCGGAAGGTCGTCGCGTGTCCGAACTCTATCGCCGTGCGTACATCAGACACGTAATACGAGCGAGGAGGAGTCGGCCGGAGTGATACTTATATCATAGGGAGAAGCACCGGTGCCGGCTTATTGTTATCCCCTGGGCCGACACCAATTCACCTGTCAGAGCTCGAGTGGAAGCCCTGAAAGGGACACAGCCGGACTTGGACTAAGGTCTATAGCTCTCTCTCTGCCTTGGAAACGGAAATCTGGCATAGGCGAATTCTGACAAGCTTATCTCGAATAGAGTCGAGAGCCCCGAATATATATATCTATATATTGGATTGGGTTACCGATGCGATTGGAGCCGCATGAAACGTAGCGGCAGGGATTGATTCAGACGCGCGAGAGTTCGATGACCCGGAGCGAAAGTGGCCCTTTCCGAAAAGGCGGTGACAACAACGTGTGAAGAGAGGGCGAATGGAATCGGATGAAAAGGGATCAGAGTGCGGGGTCTCTTCTCGTACGGGGGCTGCTGGCGGTGGTGATGGTGGTGGTGGTGGTGGGTAAAGGAGGAAGGTTCGACAGTGTCTCATCGGGAAGGAAAAGGGCCTAACGACCCACGGTACGAGCTTCTCCTCGCCTCGTGCAATCTCCATAGAATTACCATACGATTAAGAGAATACCGGCCGGTCCCTGGCGCACGTATACCGGAGAGGGAAGCCCGGGCTAGCCCTCGAGAGTCTTCCAATTAGCCTCTCGGAAGGATCGCTCTCCTCTCGTCTACCAGCGGACCTCCTCTTCGCCTCCCCACTCCCCACCCCACCCCACCCCATGTGTTACCTGAGAGGACATAAGATCTCGAATATACGCCTGCCAGATAATCAGGATACAAGTGAACCCGAGGCGAACTTCTCCTGCAAAAAAGCCCCACCAAGCCCGCTGTAACTCTGTCCGTAACGAGGCGGACTTTTTACTATCGGAATCACATTTCAAGCCAGCTGATGCTGGACTCGGTCGCGCTCCTATTGCTTTATGTAACTCTGCGGTAAGAGGAAAGACGCTCGAGGACTTCCACGGTTGAGTCAATGATTGACTCTGACGATTCTCAGAATTCTGGGTAGTGTGTGCTGAGTAGATTGACATGCGCGCGAGGTACGCGAAGCTATGAGGAACCCACCTAACTGAGGTACAAAGGGGTGGCTGCATATATGGTTTGTTCTCCTCCTCCTCTCTCGGCTCCTTCCTCTGTGTCTCGCGTTGCCGCTTTACGAGCTTATTTTACTGGATTTTTATGATATAACGTACCCGCACCTAGCTCGAGCCCCAACTTTATAGGTTTGCGAGATTTTATCGTGGCGTAACGTATGGTTTGTTAAATCGACCCCCTGGACGCGGTGCGAGGTGGGGCCAGGCGGGGGGAACCGAGTGAATGCGTCTTCTCTCAACGCACAGTGGATATGTACCTGGGGCGGCTGAGAGGCACACGCACGAGGAATTCCGCAAAGCTGCCTCTCTTGCCGCTAGATATTTATCGCACACGGTGCGTCGACCCAAGTGGATCGGTCATTTATTTTTTTTCAACTCTCCTCTCCTCTCCTCTCCTCTCTCTCTCTCACTCTCGGTCTTGCTTTCGTGACCGCGTCCTTCTCCGGATTCCCGCACTCCGAGCAGCCGCGCATTCGAAGCCTGGGACCCTTCTCGAGCAGTGATTTTAAAGATGCCCCGAGATTGTAGCATTTCTTCCTGGACTCAGAAGTCTGCATCGCGTGTATCTGATTGTAATCGGTCGCTTCGAAGGAAGACAGTGAATTATGAAGTTCGCTTAACAGCCGGCCGAGGACAGGAGAATGAGAAAGAGGAGATTCGTGGGGGGCGATAATGAGCAAACGGCAACGACTCGCCAGGACATTTTCATTTTCAAACGACAATGGTTAATTATACTTTCAACGAAGATCGCCGATCGGGACTCGATCGGATCTGGTAGAAATAGTGGAGAGGATGGGCTCTGATTGGGAGGGCGACGACCATAACGAGGACACTTCCGGCCGTCTAAGTTCGTGCAATTAAAGCGGACTTGAGAGTGCAGTTCCTTTAACGGGACAAGCGTGCAACGTGCAACTGTCGTGTATCCCTTGACAGGACAATACCACTGCTCTCCCTCTTCTTCTCCTTTGTCGACTGCTATCGGTGCAGCTCTAGCTTCTAGCTGCATGCGATCTAAGTACGGCCAACTAGAATTTAGCATAGGCTCGAGCCACACCGTGCGACAACCGCGCGACAAACTGTCAATGTCTCTAAGTGCAACATGGAGAACACTCTACATTGGAAAATGGTAGTTGAGTTTAGTAGTTTGAGGTTCGAGGGAGGCTTACCTCAGCGGGTTCGAGTATTTCAAGTTCCCCGTGCACTTAGAGCGTCCCGAGTTTGCCCGATAGTTGCAACGGAAAATAGAGGAGCAAAGCTGGCGCTTACTGTTCACGGTAAATGAGAAAAAAATCACGAAAATCTGACTTTTTTCGTACATTTCCGGCACTTTCGCCACTAATTCTTTGATTTGTGTCCGTCTTGATACTCAAACAATCGATTTATGATGCGTTCGCCAAAGTCCGAGGACCTTCGAAAAATCGAAAATTGGCGAAAAAATGAATTTTGAGCTAGGGACCTGGAATTTTTTCTACTTTCTCCTTGATGCAAAAAAACATTCCCCACCAAGTTTCAGCCCGGGGAAAGGTCGGGAAGATAAAAAACATGGGGAAAACAGTTGAAATCAAATATTCCAGATCGGTTTTCCACGTGTTTTAGGTAGAATTCCGGCATTTCCCCCACAACATTTGTGTTTTTTATCCGTTTTGAGACACGAGCAATCGAAAAATCAAGCGTTCGTTCCAGTCCCAGAACCTTCGAAAAATCGGAAATTTTTGAAGGGGTATGCCTTAAAAAATTTGCGAAAAAATGAATTTTGAGCTAAGGCTCTGGAATTTTTTCTACTTCTTCCTCGATGCAAAAAAACATTCCCCACCAAGTTTCAGCCCCGGGAAAGGTCGGGAAGATAAAAAAACATGGGGAAAACCGTTGAAATGAAATATTCAAGATCGGTTTTCCATGTGTTTTAGGTAGAATTCCGGCATTTCCCCCACAACATTTATGTTTTTTTTCCGTTTTGAGACACGAGCAATCGAAAAATCAAGCGTTCGTTCCAGTCCCAGAACCTTCGAAAAATCGAAAATTTTTGAAGGGGTATGCCTTAAAAAATTTGCGAAAAAATGAATTTTGAGCTAGGGCTCTGGAATTTTTTCTACTTCCTCCTCGATGCAAAAAAACATTCCCCACCAAGTTTCAGCCCCGGGAAAGGTCGGGAAGATAAAAAAACATGGGGAAAACCGTTGAAATGAAATATTCAAGATCGGTTTTCCACCTGTTTTAGGTAGAATTCCGGCATTTCCCCCATAACATTTATGTTTTTTTTCCGTTTTGAGACACGAGGAATCGAAAAATCAAGCTTTCGTTCCAGTCCCAGAACCTTCGAAAAATCGAAAATTTTTGAAGGGGTATGCCTTAAAAAATTTGCGAAAAAATGAATTTTCAGCTAGGGCTCTGAAATTTTTTCTACTTTTTCCTCGATGCAAAAAAACATTCCCTGCCAAATTTCAGCCTCAGAAAATGTCGGGAAGATTGAAAAACGTGGCAGAAACCGTCAGATTTAGACGAAATTAATTATTCGGGATGCTGTTTCCGTGTGTTTTCGGTACAATTCTGGCTTTTCTGAAGCGGATTCTATGTTTTCCTATTGTTTTAATACTTACACAAATGATTTATGAATAATTAGGGAAAATTTGAAATGCATCGAAAAATCAACTGAATCTGAAGTGGTATCAGAAAACCCGCGGTAATAATAAAAGCATATAAAAAGCATATAATAATATATGAGGAGTGAGGGTCGCGAGCCGAAGTTTCTACGATAAATCAGTGCACAATACGACAGACTGCGGTGCCGGACAAATCTCGTTAGAGCCTGGCGAGCGAGTGCGCACAAGAGAAAGAGGAGTTTGAATTTCTCGAGAGAGCGAGGGGGCCGCCTCCGACGCCGCCGCTGGTTCACCTTGGCTGCGTCGCTGTGGAGGAAGGCACATCTGCATGTTGGGACCAAAGGATCGGGGACCAAGGAGCTCGAGAAACCTGGCGGGGGAAGTGAGCTCGCAGCTCGCAGCTCGCAGTACACTGGGAGAGAAAGGAGAAGAGGAAGAAAAGGAATTGGATGCTAGGGGAACGACATTCCAACTGGGAGGACCGGGATGAGTAGCGTCATCTCGTGGAAAGCAGCGGCTATCGCCACCGGATCGACAAATACTCTTTTAAAAGAGAGTCGCCACGAAACTCCCCACCGCAATCGGATAAGCCTTCCCAATCGAACATTCAACCATCCGTATGCCACGTTAGTCGCCCTCGAGCATCCTTAATTCCAACGTATTGGAAACGTAACTCGAACGCGAGAGTAGAGATACATAGTATGTGTTCCTTTACAGTTACAGATGCAAGAAGCTGAAGTAGAAGCAGAGTTCCGGCCGGTCGGCCGGCGCTTCCAATTAGTAGTGCGGCACAGCGCGCGGGATGAAAATGACCGCAATCAGATAAGGATGCCATGTGGCAGTGATAGGCGAAGGCGCACCGACATATTTCAGGATCGCATGCCAGCAGGAGCATTATCGTCGAGAAAATATGAGTACGTATTAGTGTAGCGAATTGAAGGTAAGTAGAGTTGCCGCTACTGGCACAAGTCAGATTGCAGAGTGCGCGCGAAATCCGCACGCAGTCCATGCACTTTCACGCACTATAAACGCCCGGCAGAATTAAACGTTCGTCGTTTCAGCGTTGCGCGGCGGCTGCCAGCCACGCTTCGTTAGCTCCTTGTTTGCACGAGGCAACGCCCGGCATTTTTATTGGCGATGGCACAACTTAGAACTCTGACTCTCTTAAAACGAGTACACTGTGTCGACGTTGGTTGCATACCTGCAATAGCGTTTGCCGTTACACGGAGCGAAGATGAACTTTCCGGCCGAAAAGCGCTCTGCAGAGAGAACGTGCTGCACGAGCCTTAATTAACGTGAGATACACAGCCGTGTCCAATTAACTTTGGTTCGCTCGCTCGCGCGCGCCGGCCAATATTTGCCAAGGAAATCGAACATTTCACGTGTCGACGGGCGGCGATCGCATCCGTGCGGACCAAATGCGAGTAAATATCGCGGAAGTGAATCCCAGCGTCCAGGAATATTCGCCCAGCGAGGAATACTTAATACGTTCTCTACGATTGCCTCTCCAATTATTACCAGCTGTTTGAATGCACCGATTTCCCTGAGCTGTACGTCGCCCGGCGTTCACTTACGTAAGCTCTTAACTGGCCACCTGGAGTTAAATAATCGACTTCCTCAAAACAGGCTATTATCCTCGCAATCCCATAAATAACCCGGCTGAGCAATAATCGCAGAGTTTGGTCGGACGGCGGCTCGCGATCCTGTTCGCAGCGCTATTCAATTTAATTCGAGAGCATGCGAGAGAAAAAGGGCCGCGCGCGCGTCGAGTGTGTGTGCGCGGGCGCGCGCTTCGGGGGTGAGTGCGAAAACACTTACGGCGCAGGGCGCTGGAAAATGAAATAGAATTACCGGCTGGCCGCTGGCCAAATCGAGTATGGATTTTTAATTGTTGCACCAGGACGCGACCGCGTTACCATTGTTTTAAAACTACGGAGAGAATCGGTCGGGCAGCGAGGGGACCGGCTGTAACATGCGGCTGCAATGCCCGCCTCTCTCCCTCGCTCTTTCACTCGGCGCACTCATTCCTCCGCTCGAGCCGACGCTGCCTACGCTTTAATCAATTGACGATAAATCGCTCGAGCCACCGACGGCACAAACGAGAGGAAATAGAGAGAAAGAGACAGCCACAAAGTACGAATATACGTAGAGACGCATGCATATAATCGATCGCGCGCAAGTTGCATTTGCGAACGCGCGAGCGTTACTGCCGCGCGCGCGCTCGTGCAAGCGAGCAAGACGATAAATAAAGTGCATCGCCAATCAGGCTCCACACCACTCCCAATCAATACTGCCGTTGATTAATTATACTCGAGCGCACAATGCACAACGAATTAATTACTGCATACACGTGAGCACTTAGTAATCGGGAAGTGTAAAAAGTAGTGCAAGAGAGCGTTTAAAATGATTCTGTAACTCTGGAGTAACTGTGACTAATTGTGAGTAAGGAGGTACTTGCGGTATGAGTGGTTAGCCATTGATGAGGTGTCAGGAATAGTTAGAGGAGAGGCTCCGGAGAGTACTCCGGGAGAGATTTTCCTTTGATAATAGTTGGAGTGCGACGCGTCCCCCTCGCGGGATATCTCGAGTGCGCCCAAAATATTTTTAGACTTCAGGGAAGGCGCACAGTATGTGGCGCGCGGACGATTATACCGTCGCCGCGAGGGGCTCGGCCAAAAGGGAAGATTCTCCAGCGGGAGAAAAAGAGAAAAGGGATTAGGACTCGGTCGAGAGGCTGGCTGAGAAAGCCCGCGGATTTTAGGCTCCCTTTCTCTCGCTCTTTCGTTCCCGTTCCCTATCTGCGTGGTTCACGTTTCCTCTCAGGAGCCGGGATCAGCATGCGTCCCGTGGGAAATCGGCCTAAACGGCCTCTGGTCCCAAACAGGTTTCCGAAGATCAACGCGTCTCGTGGAGAGTAGCTCTCTTTCAGTTTGACCGTGACAAATCGTCGCAGGCTGGCCGGCCTTAGAAGGCAATCAATCACACGCACAAGCACTGAGATATGATTTGAATGGGCCTCGTTCTCTACTCTATTAAAAGCGGATCGCTTCCTCCTCCTCGGCCCTCTCCAGCCAACAAAGAAATCGCAACCACGATTCGCGACTCCGCAACCCTCCGATCCTGATATCGATTCAACACGTAACTCGACAAATTGGCAGTCATTAATCAATGAGGGTTTCTTCTGCCCGAGATTTCATTAGCCCTCAAAGAGGAAAAGCGAGCGAGTGGTAAATACACTCAGGAAGAACTATTGAGAAAGTTAAATGAGAACGAAGCGTAAAAGTGACGAGTATAGGGCGAGTGTTATTGCTAGCTAATAAAGAGTTGTTGAATGAGGAGAAATCTCTGTCGTTGGTCTCTTGATCCGCGGTGATCTGCGGGCTCTGCGAAAGAGCCGATTATATTAGATGGCTGATAAAACGGTCTGCTTAACATAGCGTTTATCTGCTCCTCTTGGTTTTAGTACTTTTTCACTGCCTCGTCAGGCATTGCCCATAAACTCTACTGCAAGCATCCTCTTTTTCTCTCACTTTCTCTCTCGCCCCTTCATCTCCCTCACTTACTCCAGACTACCCTGTACATTTTTCTCTTGCGGCGGTGGCGGCAGCGGGCGGCTTAAACGCGTGCATACTTAGCGCGCCACGGCGCTCCAGTCTCGTGCAGATGCAGAGAGCTACGCAGGGTACATTAGAGCCGCGATTCATCCTCTCGAGTGCTCATCACACTTTGACGCCCTTTTTGTTTGAGCAAACCCTCTACTACCCGGCACTCTTGACGCCACGCTCCTCTCCTCTACCCGCACCATCACCAATCCGATATCAAAGGAACCCACTATCGTAAGCGCCATTAAAGTCATACGCGTGCTTAGCCCGTGACACAAATTGTGCTCCACTTCAAACCTTCGCTCTTCAACACTCTGTACACCGTAACGCAAAGTGATCGCTGAGAGGGCAGTATTATAATTGTAGAATTACAAAAACAGAACATCGTGCTGGTGTCTTCGAATGATATCGAAGAGAAATATATGACGAAACGAGACAGGAGGCAGAGAGTCTGGCTTTGTGCGTACGTAGAATATCGTGGACGACAAAGTCGAACCCTCGACCCGCACAATGCCACCCTCGCCGCAGGGAGAAGGAAAGAAAACTATAGCGAGTGCGTCGGCAAAGGGAGAGAGAGAAAGGGAGAAAGCAGGATCGAGAAAAGGAACGGAAAGCGAGACGGAAAGAAAAATGTGTGTACGTGTACACATATAGCCAGAGTAGAACGACGTGAAAGAGGGTGGCTTAGCACAAGGGGCGTGGTGGCCCTTCCACCCCCGTCAAACGACCCGGCTGAAACTACTTTTGGGGTAGCCGAAGCCACCCTCCACTCTCTCGCTCTCTCGCTCTCTCCCTTCCACTCACCACCTCCACACTCCATAGTTCACCGAATTTCTCTCAAGCCCCCCATATCTTTCTGGCACCCCCCACGCTCCCAAAAATAATTGCGCGTTTCGTGGTCTCTTGATCTGCGCGTAAAAGTAATCCAAACATCGCATAAAAATTATGTTTACGAGTTTCGAATGGGTGCTAGGGTGGCGAGCCGCACTGTTCTGCGAGGGAGCAGCAGTCGTGAACGAATGCGAACAGATTTGCGTCTGTCATAGGGAGATACAGGTCTCAGTCTGTCCAGGAAGTTTTGCTTGTCTTGGGAAGATACAGGCTAGGCTACGTCGCATGCGACTGCCCAGACAGAAACACGAGTTACGCATGACACGAGGTGATCGCCCGCCCGAGGAATATGTTTTCCTAACGCGTCAACGGAGATTTAATCGGGCGGCTCTTTATCGCGTTCTGAGGAGACCGCGTGCGCACGCCGCACGTATCACTAGGACGCGATCGGAATACATAAATTGCTCGTGCTGGGATTTTTCCCGCGGCCGGTGTATACGGAAGGAGAGGGAGAGAGAGCATAGCGGCGACAGTACTAACGGGAATCGACGTTTGTCGGGGACGCGATATTGTTTGCCGGCTTGATAGATTGCACGCCATAAAGCGGCGAATGTGGCTCATACGCGTGCTTGCCCGAATGGAACTTCATGGCTAAATGAGCCCGACACTAGTCGCTCTGCTTTCCTAGCTTTTCCGGCAACTGCGGCTCTTTTAAAAATTCCATTCATTCGTAAGCGGGTGAAAGTTGGCGCGAGAGCGCAAGTTGCATAGATAGAGCGGTGAAATATTCCCAAGGATATATTCCATCGCGCGATATGAGAGCCCGAGGCTCAGAAAACATGAGGAAGGAGTCGATGATAAAGACTCACCTGTTTTCTCCTTGATTTCGCAGAGCACGGAGAACAGAGCCGGCTTCATTCTGTGGCAGTTCAGGGTGTGCTTCCTGCAAACAATCAAATGACATATATCATTCCGAGTGCCAAGTGGGTCTTCGGTGTAAATCCTGATTATAAACAAAAGATGATAAGCAGCCGCTTCCGATAATAGCCCCGATGGCAAAGTACCGAAAACAGCAGCCCGCTCGAGTGCCGTTGGTGAATCGTACCATCATTTCGGCAGACACGTATCGTGTCATAGAGCAATAATGCCAGATAAACGAGGGATCTTATCGCACACTTTGACGCCCGAGTACAACCTGCATTATGGCCCGTCATTACGCGTACATTCGCTGCGCGTGAGCATCAGTTAACACTACAAAAGCGACAGAGACAGAGCAGCGCTGTTACTGACGCGCGCGGCACTCTATGAGAGCAGTGAAAAAAGCTGCTCGTAAAAATAATATTTGCCCTGCTCGATGAAATCGTACTAGCAGCCACCGCGTTAACAGCGAGCCAACATAACCTGGCCTCATTACCATCTTTTGTAATCGTCGACTCGCATGAATGTACATTCCGAATAAGAGCGATATCTATGGAAAGCGTAGGCGCCTCGGCTCAGTGGGTAAGGGGAAGGGGTGCGTAAATAGGAGGACGGTTTGAATATATTGAAAGTAGCGTTAGGACTAGTGCATTAAAAAATGGCGGCAGTGATTTGTACTGGGACTCACCTCGCTTGCGCCTCGTCCAAGCTTTGGTCGGTGATATTCATGATCTGCTGAAGAATCTCGCCGATATCCTGTTTCCGTGCCTCGACGGCTTGATCGGGGCCCTGGGCCGCGCTTCCATCCACGGGGCCCATGCTCCCGTAGCCAGTTGTGTTTTGGGCCCCCTGGCCTTGGTTACCTCCCATCAGACCGACACCTGAACCTCCGTGTTGCAGCATCCTGCCAGTCTCATCCATCAACTGTCCACTCAAGCACTATCTGCTACTCTTCTCGGCCGGCTCTTCTCTCTCCCTTTCTCTCGTTTGCTCTCTCTCTTCCAGAGGAATTTCCCCGATATTTCTCGTGCAAGCTCCAGCCGCAAGAGAACCCCGCTCGCTTGCAGCCACAGACAACACTCGCGCGCGCCGCCCGATGTCTATCTATCGTATACCAGGTGTCGCGGAAAAACACGACTGTACAAACAAGCGCGTGTCCCGCTCTTTCACTTTATGACTCCTCCTCCTCCGCTGCCTCGAGGAGAATGCCTTCCGTGCACGTGTTCTCTCTCGCTCGCGCAACACTACGCGTGGAAGACCGAACAGGCATTCGCTTGGAAAAATATACGCTTTTTCTCTCTCTCTCTCTCGTACTCTCGCGCCAGACTCTCTCGCACTCGTGTCAGTTAGGCAGCGACTCTTTCAGAGCAGAGGGATCCGCGAGAAGCACGCAGCAGCAGCACGCGGCTCAATCGGCTTGGAGGTTATGCCGCCGTGGCCTTTGTCTCCTACCTATCGTTCGCCGTTTTAACTCACTCTTCTTGCCGTTGCCTCCACACGATCTCCCTCGATCCTCCTTTCGCCTTCTTCTTCCCTTCTCGCTGTCACGCTGCTCCCGTCTCTCTCTTTCCTCCTTGCTCTCCGTACACTCCGCTTCTCTCGCTCACTCTCATTCACTGGCTGTCGCGCTCTCTGGCTTCCTCACTCTGGCCTTTCTTGCTCGCTCGCTCCCTTTCTCTCTTGCTCTCGCGCTCAGCTCTTCTTCCCGTGTTGCACTTTGCGGTTATCCTTTTGCTCTGTGCAGCTCTTCTCCGTCTTCCCCCGGTGATCCTCGTTCTTGGTCGCGCTACTTGCTCGCTCACTTCCTCTGTCTCTCTCGTTCCCTTGGTATATCTGTCGCTCGGCAGGACACACTTTCACGTTGCGCTTAGGGTATTTCGAGGAGGGGGGTGGGGGGGAGGTTGGGTTGCTTACTGCTTCGATATACACTATACACGACGACGAAAATGGTGCCTTGGGCAGCTTTAAACTTGACGGATTGTCGGGTTTTACGTATACGCGGTTCTGTCGACGGTCGGCGTCGCGCCCGGGCCGCACTCTCCGCGGTGGCGGCCTTGCCTTCTCTCGCTCTCTTCCTCTCCTTCTTTCTCTCTCTCGCTCTGGGCTCTCCGATCTCCCTCTCGCTGCAGGCTACTCCGGCGAGGGCAAACAACACTCTGGTGCAAGCGGCTCAGGAACACGATCGCGGCTTCTTGCTTTTACGAGGCATCCGCGGCGCACGGGCCTCGATCTTTTCTCCACGCACACCGATTCTTTTCGCCAGTTCGCCACTCTCCGCCTTACAAGGCAACGCGCGGACCGACCGTTTCTGTCGCTCTTTTCACTCTTCTCGACCGCGAGCGACTGCTCTGCTCCTGCAACGCTCGCGTGTACGTGCGTCCGTGTACGCGTTCAGCCTTCGTGTGCGTAGCTGCGTGCGCCAATCTCCGGCCATAACACACTCGCCTCGGCCAATCCGGCTGGACCCCTCTTTTCCCTCCTTCTTCGACCCAACTACCCACCTTTCTTACTCCCGAGCGTATTGTCCGCGTGCGCATCCACTTTATCCGCGAGGCGACCTCGCCGCTTCTTTTCGCAAATGCGCGCTGCTCCCTTAACCTGTATGCCACGCTCTCCCCGGCTCTCCACTCCTATCATTGAGATCCTTCGGCTGCTTCCACTCTCTTCACTGATGTCCCTCCAGCCACCAGAACTTCGATGTCCACTCGATATACACCATATACACCTTTTTTTCACTTGAGGCGCACACACGCGCAAACTCCGCCCATCTCCACCTCTTCCTTTTTTTTCTATCTTCTCGTATCAGCTTTTCATCACAGCTTGCCAGAAGATTCTTTGGAAATCCACTGAAAACTAATCGCGGCGGACGTCGGCCCACATCCTCCGTAAAATATCTGATAAAATGAGCAGAGTTCCTACTATCTGCTTGTGAACGGGGTGAAATCAGGTCCCAGCGACGAATCATCCAATGGACTGAAATGCTGCGAGCGTGCGGCCATTTCGCACCAGCGGGAAATTCAAGATGATCGACTGGCGTCCCTACTTTTCTGATTAATGCATTTTCGAACTATATAAATGCTGTTATGAATACATATTATATGAATAAACAATGATTCTTTCTGAATTCGTGGGATAACGTCGAAAAGGGATATGGTTTATTGATTCAAGCTTCTATTGCTAGTGGTTGCAAGCGAAATTGAGTTACGTATGGTACACATTATATACAAGTCGGTGCCAAGCTGCCCAAACACCAAAGCCATCACCAGTGGCTTGTCTGATTCGGTCGGACACACATTAATTACTTAGAATAATTACTCCAAATTTTCGGTGAACATTATCAAAGATTCAACGGTAAAAATCTACATTATACGTGATATTACAAGCAGGTAACCATTCGAAATCAGAAATCTAGCATATCTACTTACAGTGATTGAAGTTGTAACAGTGCAAGCAGAATGGAGTACAAACAATATTATATGAAGAGGCCGGACGGTACTTTCTTTGTACACTTTCCAAATTTCCATGGCCTAACCGAATCGGAAATCTTTCTGCAATTTGCAGAGTACGGAAATGTTGTGTCGGTGGATACACGGGGACAGGTTACCGGTCTATGTTTTGTGACATACAAGAACGAGGAAGATGTGATCCGATGCCTGGAAGGCTTTAAGCATAACAAATCTATTAGGATATTAAAACATAAGACACAGAATAAGTCTAAAGATCAGAAAGACCCAAAGCAAAAACAAGAGTCGAACACTGAGGGAAGTGAGGATGCTACGAAGAAGGAACACTTAGGCCATCAAGAAAGCACAAAGTCTAGCAGTGAGGGGAAAAATAAAGGACATAATTTAAAGATAAAGCAAGAATCGGACATGTATGGAAGCCTGAAATCTCTCAATCAGTTCCATCAACACTTCTCAAGTTCTAGTAGTGAGAAGGGATACAAAATGAATAATTCCGAAACAAAGGAACATTCAGATATACCCAAAGCCATGCAATCTCTCTATCAGATCGCTCAAGACAAGATGAAATTGAACAGTAAATCAGAAAATAAAGAATTCGACCCCAAATCAGAGTCAAAATTTCCAGGAAATGTAAAGCCTGATATCAAGTCAAAGAAGAAGGTTGTTGAGTCCAAAACAAAACCATTGTCTCCAGGAAATATGAAGTCTGATTTCAAGTCAACAAAGAAGGTTGGTGAGATCAAAACAAAACCATTGCCTCCAGGAAATGTGGAGTCTGATGTGAAGCCTAAGAAGAAAGTTAATCCCAAAATGAATAAAGGAGTTCCTCCTCCTCTGATGTCACTTGATACAGGAGCCATATTGAAGAAAGACGTTGAAAAGGGGCAGTCACCCGCTAAAACTAACCCAGGCTCCAAAACCAATTCCATATTTGAAGACCCTGATATTTATGACAATATATTTGAAGATGAGGCATCTGACTTTGGTATATCTTACCCACCGTGTTTACTGCCGAACTTAACAATGCAAAACATAAAGGGTATTGGTTCTTGTCCGTCACCTTCCATTAAGTCTATTAGGAGCATCAACACACAAATTAAGACAGATAGCAATATTCGCCTTGCTCAAGAAGTAATTGTGGCAAATATTGATGCTGCCTATGGAATACACTACATTTTACATCTCTTTGAAAAGTTTAACCCCATTGCCGCATCTATGATAAAAACGACAAGCAATTCTAAAATAAGATATTGCCACATCTATGTTACATCTTGGAAAGAAGCACTAGCTATTCAACAAAAATTTGATGGCTACTCCTTGGATGAGAAAAATCTTATTGTTTTAACATCGCAGAACTTAATTAGAGAAGCGCTAGCTGCATAAAATGTTTGCCAGAGACATTGAAATTATTGTAATATATGTACCAGTTTTGCTGAGAAAGTTGTTTCATTGGGTAAAAATTTATGGTTATTTATTCTTGATTTCATTGTTAGACTGCCAGTGCTTTCTCATTCCTAATTTTAATCTTAATTAGTCGTATTTAATTCAATGAAACAATTTGTTTTGCACGACGTTAAAAGTAGGTACCCCAATTTGTATGATTTGTTACATTTTTTATGTGAAAGCTTTAAAAGTTTTCTACAATCAATATTATAGTTATAATAAATATGGGATGTATATATGATACAAGAATGTAAAGTGGTATTTTTATAGAAATAACATTTTTCCTGCCATGTCTTACAAGTTTTACCTAAGTTACACTAAAGGTACTACTTGTTTCACCCAGCTAAGTGTACTTTTACATGAATGTAATTTAATGAAAATGCCTTTATTTTTACATCAAACGACATTGTTGGGAACCACTGAAATCGTTTTTGTAAGAATGTTGTTGTGCTTGGCTTGGGAAGTATATTTGTAATAAAAAATTTTAACACATTGAAATGCCTCAATGCAATATTTTTTTATACTCTACGTAGTGAAAATACACTCAAGTAGCATTTTGTATTCGCGGGTCAACATAGTAAGAGTTTGCGCGATAAGTACTGTTCTCTAACCTAACCAGACCAGACTGTATCATCGGACAGCTCCGAAAGCAAAAACGTGTCCAACACTGTTCGCCTCCGGTCTGTTTGTGTTTTGTTATACCGTGTGCGTGATACCGCGAGAATAATGCAGTTAAAAATGTCTGAACCCTTTAACGCGAACCTTGCGAAGCAGTTGCTCCAAGACGAAGATGCTTTCATCTCGGATATTTTTTCAAAAGCATTGTTGCCCCTCTCTGAAAATGGTAAGGCTATAAAACAATACAACAGAAAGATTTTGCGCCGTGTAGCCTCTCACGAAATATCTAAGAAAACATTGCTTTCAGCTGAACAGAACGACGCACCGCCAGAGAAAACAAAACCATCACGCAAGGGTGAGTACTTGCTGTGCTCTTGTGCGCGTATTTCTATTGAATAATACTGATTTCCTGTTCTCGTATTTCAGTGAAGGTATTCACAGTATCTGGGAAAAAACCCACTCGTGCACAAACCTACGAGGAATTACGGGAAAAGCTCGAGAGTCTGAAGAATGTAAAGAAACTGGCTCACAAGGACAAGCTGCTGAAAAAGAATCTGAAGAACAGAATAAAAAAGAAAGAGAAGAAAGATGAAAGAATGACAAAAAGATTAGTGAAAACAGAGAAACCGACGATAAATCTATCGAAAATAAAGACAGAGAATGGGGAAGCGCCAAAGGTGGCCAGACCAAAGCCAGTTTTCAATTCAGAAGGTAAAATGGTCTTCAGCAAGTTTGATTTCTCAGAGATTGGCACCAAAAAGAAAATGCCAAAAACAGATAAAGATCCCAAAAAACTCTTACAGCAGTTACAACAAAAGAGAGAAAGGTTAAAAGAGATGGAGGAGGCGGGTGAAAAAGATAAGGCTCAAGAAATTAAAGAAAAAGAAGCATGGAAGTCAGTACTAGCGAAAGCTGGTGGCGAGAAGGTATGTATAACCAATAATAAGCTAATGTTTGACTGGATTTTATGATTTAATATTGTAACACAAAACAATTGTATTTTTCTAGGTGAAGGATGATCCTGATTTATTGAAAAAGACTATCAAGAGGCAGGATCAAAAAAAGAAACATAGTGCCAAGAAGTGGGAAGCGAGGGCCGAGGGAGTGAAGAAGGCCATGCAAGAACGACAAGAGAAGAGGCAGGAAAATATCATGAAGAGGAAAAAGGACAAGAAATTAAACAAACTAAAAAAATCAGCAAAGAAGGGACGCGTGATACCTGGATTTTGAATGAAGAACACTATGATCAGATAATGAGTGACAAGCTGTGAAAATCAGTGATTTTTACTGGACTGTGCCCATTCATTCCTCTTGTGTACATTTTTCCAAATGTTCCTGTAAACTTGTGAATATGGATCTAAGGAATGTAGCCTAAGACACAATGTATCATCGTGATCAAAGAAATTCTAACATTGTTTTCTTACCATTATGAATTGTATAAGTTTAATACGAAATCATGTGGGGACCGTTTGGAAATATATCATCACCAACGAACACATTGATAATACAATCATGAATAACACTTTATTTATAATGATATTCATCTCCCTGTACAATAATTAGCAAACTCTTATTTACACTAATATTACTCCTGGCAGTCTACACCTTGCTACACCTGGAATTGATCGAGCCCCATAAAAAGCCCTACGTCCATTGCATACCACATTGAGTACACATCTTTTGTACAAAAGCCCACTCTCCACTTAGAGTCCATAACTGTCTTTGTTCTCTGGGTCACAGGCATGCTGTGGATGTTCTCGAATAAGTATCAATCAGGACTTGCCTGATTTCAATTTCATATCGGTAGTCTCAAGTCTGGTTGGAGTGCTTGCCGAGCAAAAGATGCTCAGTAAATAATCGGTAAGTCCAAGACGAGTGCTTCGATGAAGCTCCCGTCTTGTACCTCTTGCTAGGTATCCCCCAAAACTGAGGTAACAGAGTTGGCGTGAGTAAGAGCTGTCCACAATGGACTGTAGTCCACAGGTAAGGACACCGCCGCAGGTTTTGGTGACCGTGGCGACCTGGAACAGAACGAGATTCTTCAATGTCAAAAGCGCGTCATCAAAAAAACCAGTAACAATGGCCGATTGAAATTGGCGCAATTTTATAGACGCCGTTTGCAGCGCCTCTACGCGCCATTTAGTTCGGTGGGTTTCGCGCGTGCACGCCACTTCTGAATATCCGACTTTTAAAGTATTAAGTTCTATGTTAATAGTGCTTGTTGATGAGTTTAGTGATCGACACGAGAAAGTGAATTGTCAGTGAATTACCTGGGCGGTGCCAAGGCCGGATGCTAATCGGGACTGCTCAACTCGAGTACAGTGCTCTGTTCTTCAACGACTGTGTCCAAGTCGCCCGTTGGATAGGCCTTCGACCCTCGATCGCTTCGGAAAGACAACACCTGTGCCGGTCGATCGACCCCAGCTGTAAACAACGCCAGTCTCCTAACGATGAGTCCCTCACAATCACTTTTCTATCCTAAGTATTGAATTGCGCAACAAAGGCAACTCTAATCCTTGCATGAAAGCCGGCAGTGAAAACAGGCATGCGCCAGCCTATAACCTGCTAACAGGTTAAGCATAAATCCTGCAGTTCTATTGTTTATAAGTTTGCGATTATTTATTGCGCAGTAGCGTCTCTCATATTGCGAATTTGTTGCTTGACGCAAGCAATACTATTTCGATGGCAGCATTTCTTCAGCAGTAGTATTATGATCCATTAAAAGATTCCTACGATCCAAGCGAATATTATAACTTTACGATTCAGTGAGACTTTACCTAAGTCCTCTTTGGACGCTGTGCTTGACAAGAACAAAGGAATAAGATTGGTAGTTTTTTCTGGAGTATTCTCAACTAATGAGATCCAATTCAGAAAAGAGACAGGGCATTCGATTTTATCGTCGATGGGTACAACTAAGGGGAGCCTTCTTGAAAAATGCTAGTCGTGCTTTATTGAAGATTAGGTTCGTTTCAGTTCTGACGGACAAATCGAAGCCGTTGCGCTCTGTTAAATCACATAAAATCGTATGTATGCGGGCTCGTCATCTGCGGTTTGAAATATTCTGCGAGCATGTGCGCATTCGCCGGGAGATATATTCGGTTCAGAAGTCAATCCGGTTTATCTCGTTTCCCGTGTATTGTACTCGCCGGCCGTGCATACCCCATAATCCTATCGACCTACATCCTATTTGTAAATGTGTGCAACGCGTATTCAAGAAGTGTATTTTCAGATACGATGGAACTCCTTCCTCACTTTTTCATTTCCCCTAAATCTGGCTCTCGAGTTCTTTGTTCTTAGGACATGGAAGAACTTTATAGGTGGGCATAAGTAACTCGATCGAGAGCTCAGGGGTCTTACCTAGGTGATGTACGGGACTGAAGCGAACCAAACCCAGGGCCCCATGGTCCATCTCACAATTTCTTCTTCTGGCTCGCTCTCTAGCAAGCTTCGCTCTCCTTCGCAGGCAGCAAATGACCATTAGTGCCAGCAAAGGAAATCCCAAGATGCACGACACTATCGGGATGATGATACTTTCCGGGGTCACTGAAAAATCGAGCAAACGTTATACCAACGTTTAGGTTATATTGGAGTGAATTATCCAAAGCTGTATATTGCCGCGTATATTGGAACTTGTCTAGTTAGACCTCGATCTAATAGGTAGGCTTAATTATGTTAGCTAGCAAGTTCGTGCTCCCTCCTGGCACTTTGCTCGAAACGAGCCACCTCTCCTCACTTCCAGCGTGCTTTCCTCGAGAGTATGGAGGCTGAGGCAGCCAGCATCTCCGCTCTCTTACTTTAACGAGGCACTTACACCCCTTACTGTTTTTTTTACTCTCTTCTCAACACAGCTTGCTCTTTCGACAACGACCCTAGATGCATTTAATTGTTATTATTCAGGCACGGCTGCCTTCGGGCGGGAAAGACATTAGTGGTACTTTCTAAATTGATTTCCTTCGAACTGCCAAAGAATTTTTTGGGAATACGAGAATGGGAATTTGTGGGGTGGACACTTTTTTCATAGGATTATTGTCTTTATTTATATCAGTTCAATATTCCACAAATTATACCGCTTGTCGAGGGGTGGGAAATTGGGAAAACACTCGTGGATCAAGCTGAGACTCTCGATCGTGGCGTTAAACAACATTAAAATGCATTGGCACGCTTCCTTTCCCACGATTTATCACAATGCGCGACCGCAACTTTCCTGAGATAGCTTATTCGTGTCCTCTACTATGATAATGCGCGACCTATTTTGCAAAACAATTCAGAGACGGATGATTTTTTGGGTAAAAGTCTGCAATAGTTGACTGCTTTTCTTACCAGTTGGATATACTAGAACTGTGGGCCTTTTTGATTGGGGAATGGTCGGCACAGTTGGACGACCAGCTCTCACTTCCACCGACATGGCACTTTTCTATCTGTAAACAAAGTGAAACTAGATTTAAAAGACTATTTGATAAGGGCGAGTGTTGATTATTTACATGCAGTCTTTCGCGAGAGCAATCCTCCCTAATATTATTAGTTCTCTGCAACTATGCGAGCCATAAAGAGTGGTGGCCTCCAGCGTTTCACAGATATCCTTTTGTTCTGGTTTCGTTCGGAGAATCCTCCGGACACCTTGGTTGAAAGAGGGTGTGCGAACGGAACAGGAGAATTCAAGGCCTCCTCCTCTTCGTCCCCCTTTCCACTGCTAATTACAACCTCTCACTATCGCGCTCTCTCGGGAGAATGACACAGTTCGCTAATAACTGCTGCATTGTCTAGATATGTCTGGTTCTAGCGAGCCGGGAGTGGTTCGGTGTAACTTCCGGTATTTACTCGGTACCAGCTTGACCTGACCTTTTTCTATTTATCGGCTCTTGGCCACTTCTACCCTTTTATCGAGAAACATCGCAATGAATTGCTATCGGGATCGTCTGTGAACGGGATTCGTAATAGGTGGCGAAAAAGGATGTTGTCTGCTTTTTGCCCCGAGGCTGAACTTCCTTCGAGGATTGCGGTCACCCCTACTCTGCCCTCCCTCCAAATGTTTCGGCTTTATTTACTCAGGCTGGCTGTGGAAATTTTCGAGAGAGCTCGTATGATGAATCGCATGCTCTGCATGATACTTCAAGCTCCGTAGAGACGAAGTTGGATGAGACTGCAGATGGATGACTCTAAACAATAACACTCACATTCCGGATGGCTGGTGCTGCGTTTGTTTACCGTACTGCACGAGACTCTTGGGAGTACGGACGAGTTGTTTACAAAACCTCGAGTATTAAAGTGAACCTGTGAACTGTAATTATTAATGCTCTCTTCAGTGGAGTTTAAATGCTTTTAGTCACTGGCCAATAGAGGCAGGAGAGAATTTACCATGAAATCAAGTTTCATTTGTTCGAATGCGGCCTGGTTAATAATTCGTTGTTGGGGCAGAGCTCCTCGTTAATGCGCGAATGTCAGTCCGAAATATCAGTCGTTGCCACGGCAAGCGTCTATTCTTCTTGGCCAGTCTCCTCTTTCTCCAGGCTTTTTGCGCGGTTTCGCCCGAATATTGCCTCTATAAATTGTCCTGTCGTACATATAGGCTCGGACTTGAAAGGGCCAGGACGAGACGGTGGGTTTAAGGTATCCCTTTTACCACAAAGTGGCAATGCTCCCACTGACA
Source organism: Ectemnius continuus (assembly GCA_910591665.1). NCBI lineage: Eukaryota > Metazoa > Arthropoda > Insecta > Hymenoptera > Crabronidae > Ectemnius > Ectemnius continuus. The sequence goes on along the minus strand of OU342862.1, from coordinate 12,536,967 downwards.
AACCACTTGGCGCTTCGTCCTTTTGTATGTGCGCTCGTTTGCCAAAAGTACGATAAGGGTGTCCTAGGTCCTCTGCTCGGTGGACATGGAATATGGCGTGTTAGCATCCTGCCAGATTGGATATACGCGACATAAGCCTCAAAACAGCCAGCAAGCGTACGCTAAAGACACACCAGAGAGCCTGGATCTGATAGCAGGGAGATTAAGGCCAGGATTACTGAAGGTTGTCTGTATGTCTCAGTGGCTTATAGGGACTTGACTATTCAATACGCGCCGATTGCTCTGCCAGTGAACTTCCACTGCCAAATTCCATTTTCCTCGTTCACGACACCAAACCAATTAAAGTTGTCGGCCCTATTTTACGGCTGGCATGTTCGCCGCGCTGCCAGTCGAGAGATTCTATTCTCACGAAAATTGGATAGCAACAGGTATATTCAGTCGGAAGAATTTTCATTTTCAATCAGGCTCGGTATGCGCTCGATCTCACTCGTTCCCATTATCTCCGTGAAATTCGGCCGAGAAAGAATCTGCTGAGATCGAGCGGAAGATCGACCGCAATTTTCCAGACCTTAACTCGCTTCTACTTAAACGGGAAAGGCAGGGGGCTACTTAATCGCCGTCACTTGCTTCCAGCGCTGCCATTAATTAAAGCCGTCCTGATTACAGCATAGATAGACCGCGTCTCGTCCTTCCTCTCAGTCTTGGCTTCTCGAACCCACCCTAACTCATTAGCCTCTTGCAATCTTTATTCTTGAGATCGAGAGTGCGGCGATCACGTGACCTTTCCTCTTAAGGACAGCGTCAAATGTGAGCCTGCTCGGTCTAAAGAGTCATCTGTCGTTGGGTTCAAATGTCAAGACCATACTTTCAAGCTGGCACGTTTCACTAGCCTGAAAATCGATGGTCGAACGATTAATTATTCATCGTCCAGCCTGGCACTCTCTATAGAACTGTATTCGCCCGCAAAGAGCAGAAACGTGTATCTTCTCTCATCCCGTAATGACTTGGAGAATTCACTGGCCCTCACTAGACTTTGAGGTTCACCCATTTTCCCTAATGATTGCAGTCCGTATTCTGGAAACGTGGCTGAACTTGACGTTTACTTCGGAATCCAATGGCTCAACTCGTAATTCGCAAAAGTCTGCACCGGGCATGGCGCGCTGCTTCGGCAAGGGATTTCAAAGAGAGTTTAATTAAATTAACTGGTCGCTCTGTTTCAACTCCGAAATTGGATTGATTTCGATTATTCGCCGAGCCAAGAATGTCCGGACATTTGATCCGATTAATTTCCCCGTGGATCGAATCTCCGGCTTTGGATGCTCGTCGAAGAATTGGTGAGCATTACGAGGTTTGCCTTTGTAGTTCGATCAGCCGAGATTTATGAGGTTGTGAATCCCGGCGGTATCAACCGCCATGCTACCTACAATTCTAATGCGAAATCTGAGATGGAGGAGGATCTAATTTCGTTTCCTCCCCTTCCGGCGATCCGCTTTATCAGTTTCCTCGAGTTCGCCTTTCAAGGAAGAGCTCTCTGCTGCTCCGGCATATTTTCCCTCCCTGTCGAAATTCAGCAGGCGGTGCTTGAGAATCAGAGTGTCGATTGCAATGTGATATCGAATCGGACAAGCTGCGAGGATACGCTCTCGCCATCATACGCGAGAGTTTGCAAACGAGAAAAGTTCCCGCGAACCTAAGTGTTTCCCCAGTTTGCGCGCTATTAGAGAGTTCCCTCTGCAACCCTGCCAAGGCGAATCGATGTGGCTGGCGTCATTACCGCCGTGATTTGCATGGCCGACGCTTCCCAGGATACTTATTACTTCCTGCTTTATAAACAAACTATTTCTGAAATAATGTTGATTCACCAACTTTCCACTCTGATAGTTGAACGAGCTGTTATACGAGTAAATTAGTAGACGGAACGAGCTTCTTGCTCGTTTGCCTTAGGCATCACTCATACTCGAAGATGAGGCCAACGGTCATTTATCACTGAGAGGAAAAAAGTGCGAAGACGCGTGAGGCACGCCTCTTGAAAGCGTCCAATAAATTATATCCTGTCCTTCGGTAATCACCAGGTTCGAGTGGTACTAACTCTGTTCCAATTTTCGTGCGGCCACTGGATTCCCTGTCGAGTGGCTGACAGGGTTTGGCTACTCTAGGATTAATTGGCCGTGGATAAATACCTGTGGAGCGTAGATCGAACAACCACAATAGTACCAAGAACGCGTCCTACAAATAGCGATCAATCCAGGCTTAGCGAGCAGGTATTGCAGCGACACAAACAGCCTCGATCCCCGAACCTACCCTTTCGGGGATCAAGGATGTAGCTGAGCTCTTATGCTTGCTTCAATTCAAGGAGCCTTTGAGTCTGAAAACTCGAGTGGCGAGGACAGGGCTTCCAATACTACGGACGTCCTGTCCGAACGACGGCTGAATCGCCGTCCGTTTAAGCCCCACTGCATTACAAAGCCAATTTTTCCTCCTATTTTTCAGAACAATCCTCGACAATATTAAAGCTACTGTATTTCGAGAATGGTTAAGGTATACTTGACCTTTCCACCTATGGTTTATCCGCAATTTGCCCGGATTTACATCGCTCCTATTTAATATCCCATTTTGTCGTGGTCCACGTTCCAGATTGTTACATGTAAAATGTAATAGCTTGTTTAACTAGCTGCCAGTGGCACTGGCGTCTGTTAGAGGGAGCATTCGTTGCAATACAGCAGGAAAATGAGAAAGATTGCATCAAGCTTTCTCGTATTATACACTGAGCTTAATCCCGCCCGGTTCAGGCTTGCTGGAAGATAATCCCTGCTTTAACGAAGCCGGCATTCGTGTATTTCGTGTGTCTTGCCACCGTAATCTCTGGTAATTAAGCTGATTCAGGCTCGTTCTTATGCCGCCGGTGGCTACCTCCAAAACATCTCGATCTCTTTGGTCACCAAGTCGTAACAACAAACCTGCCTTTCCAAGTTTCTCAAGACAATGCGATTAAGAGTTTATTTCACCAGAATTGGAATGTCACTGGGACAGCAAATGTAATTTCGCGAATGCCTTGATATCCTCGGTAGTGGTTTATTCAACATATCGCGGCAGGAGGACTCTGTGGTAATCAAGGGACATTCTTTTCGTTGGACATGATATAGGGATGTCCTTTCTCATTTCATATGCCCGCTCCTCTCATTGTCCATGCGGACTAAACGAGTCCCATATACGTTTCAACCTGACTTATGCGACATTCCGTATTTTCCGGGGGCATTATTCCACCTTGCCCAGCCGGCAAATCTCTCTAATCTTGCTCGCTAAACCAAGATCGCCTCTTCCTCTTGTGTAAACGTTTTGAGGATTGAAGCGTCCGCTAGTCCTTCTTTAAAGCTTAGCCGAGGGTGGATGTTTGTTCCGCGGGAAGAGGGATTTTACTTTCGAATAATGCGAAATAGACATGTATGTGTAATAGGCGTAAGCCACAAGTCCGTCAGGATAGCGTGGCTCGATATTGGGAGCAGCTACGTGTTGACCAGGCCAACCTCTCCCATATGTGTCCACTAATAATACTCACCGACTGACGTCCACCCTGTGCTTCGGCAAGGGACAAAAGCGAATTAACAAGTTTGCGCCTGTTCTACGCCTAAGGGTCACCTGACAAAGTTAATAGTGCGAAAATGGTTTATCCCTCCAAGCCGGACCAACTTATGTATCCGCACGTACACATGTCCTGTTACTAGTAAGCTAACTGCATCGGGCGCATAAATGTCCGATGCAAGCTCGAAAGTTCTCCGGTAGGTGTGCCGTGGTCCAGCAACCTTCATCAGAGCTTTCCCGGATAAATCTGCTTATTTGCCGAGCAGTATCGGACGGTTTCCCAACTTCCCCGTAATGAAATATTAATAGCAATAATTTCAGTAAAACGTGCACAGACGTAGTTTGGGTGTGAATGTTGAAATGAGTGAATTCCAGTTGAAAAGTCTGTGCTGCCAATTGATCATTGAAGGAAAAATGACTAGTAGTCAGAGGAGCATCCTCGGTTCGAGTTTCCGAGCAATTTAGAACTGGCTTCGGTGCTGGGTGCGCGCTGTTTGTTGTTTCGGAGCACGTCTTGTGTAGTAAAGGAACTATTGGGCCGGAGCGGATGCCGGCATTCGGTCAGTCGGTGCTTGCAATATCGAAAGTCGTTCCTTTTTACGAACCAAGCGGGTTTGCACGATAAAAAGAAGAATCCTTATTTTATGCACTCGCCCGATACGAAATCTATCCTGAGCAATGCTTCACAGACCAGCGGCCACTTGGTGCCGCGATCCACTTCGCATTCAAATAATAAAGTGCAATTTTCTTGTCGGCGATCTAACTTCCGATGAATTTCGTATCCGGCTCGCCGCGCAGTAAATAAGCGAAGCCCTCTCCATGAAATAGCGCGCTCCCACTTTTACGATCGCACTGTTTACTCGTCTGTCGTTGCGACCAATAGGATGCATTGGAATTTTCGTAGTTGCGCGCCCGGGGAAATAATTAAAGTTACTGCTCGCTGTACTTTTAAAGTGTTCGCTCATTGTTCTCACGATGAGGAGTCTTTTATTATTAAAGCATTAAACGCCACTGCTTGGGTGCAAATAACCTGGATCGGTTAAGCCGATTAAGGAAAGTCCCGCAGCTCTCTTTTATTATCACTCTATTGAAAATCAGAATTCAATCAAGACCAAAGAGAAAACTGCGCTCGATATTGCTGTGTAATTCCAGCTTTGTTATAGCAGCCGGAGAAACTCGAACCTGTTTGGCCTACCGAAAATCCAATAACATATTGAATTCGTGTCAAGAGCGTGCGAATGAAATTCGAACTTTTGCCTGGTAGTGTATGAGGAGGAGGAGGACGAGAATCGACCAATCGAATCCATATGAATTCGTGAATACCAGCATTGCGGTGCAACCTGTGTATCATTGGTCCGAATCCATCCGGGTATTCGTGGAGATGGCACATACGGTTAGATAGGTGTGCAAAGCGCGCGAGATCAACTCGTGGAAAATGCGTCAGGGCTATTTTTTCCCATCTCAAGCCTGCTGAACAAGTACAGCATTCTTTCTGGACTGTTTCCCGGCTGGGTTTCCAGTGCGGTGTGTGTATGTATGTGTCGAGGAGCGTTCATCTCACTTTGCCGCTCGCTTTAAAATAAAGCTTTTGCCCCCGGGAATATCATTCCACGACAGGGAGTATGCGGCAGTCGGGCGAGTATTAAATTCCAAGTAGGTCTTGCGAAATTTCCCGCGCGTCTCGGTTCGCTGAGACAGACGCCGATGGCGCGCAAAGTCTCTCCTTCCAGGAACTTGCTCGAATACGAAAGATAAATCGAGCAAGCAAGATGCGTGCAAATAATCGAGTCAAGTCCGCTGGCGCAAATAACTTTTTTAACAAGTTCTCCTTGAGAGGCAGAATTATATGTGTTCCTATATTGCTATCATGCTCGTACAAGCAAATAATTTCCTGCCATGCTATATATTCCTGTGAGTGGTTTGTGTCTGCGATGCGTTCCAAGGGAACCCGCAGAATTCCTCGTACTAATTGCTTTAATCCGTCGAATGCATCAAAGCTGTGCAGAGAGAATAGGGAGACCCTAGAATTTGGCACGAGAGTGTTACCGATGAAATTTCCGACGCTTCTCTCGCTGAATCGCGTTATCATTGATACTGATGCCAGTCGGTTTCCCGCTCCCTCATGAACATATCGATCAGCCAGCAAATCCCCTAGGAATGGCCACGAATGAAACTGCAACGCGAGTTAGGCCCACTTATCTTGCTTACCCGCTTCCCTCTCGACGAACCTCATTATGAGGGCTCCCTCCTCTCCCTCCTCAACAATGACTAGATACATCTGCATGATACTGAAGCGAGCTTCCAGAACTTGGCTTTAAATAGCTACTCTCACAACCCTTTCTTCATCAATCCTATGTACTCCTTTGTACCATCCTCTTATTCCATTGGAATCGATAAGTGTTGATTTAAAACCCCTCTTAAAGGAATAAAACGAACAGATAATCCATGGCATTGCCGGTAAAATGAGAGAGTCACGGGTAGAATTTTGTGGCTGGCAGTGTGTAGACAGGTAGTTGCAAGGCTGGAATCGCTGATGCCACCCCCGCATAATTTCCCGCACGTGGGGGGATTTTTGATCCTCTGCCAAGTGCCCGGCTAGGCATGTCTCCACATTATTCTGCAGGAGGCATTTTCTGCTGGATATGATAATTTACTTGTACCAGGGGACCGCTTTAACTCGACAGATATTTCGACTGTTGAAGAAATATTATTTCCTCAATGGGACTTGTTCGAATCAATGATTGATTTTAACTTCATTCTTAATAACGATTCAAGCGTGCCGCAAATAATTGAATGGGGTTTTGTAAGAATCTGTATGATTCATGAAAAGCAGCCTGAATAAAGTAGAACACTGGCTGTGGTTGTGATTTGGAGAAGGACAAAGGATGATAGAGAGGAATTGATGTTACGTAGTCAATGTGAGCGTCGTTCGACAACAGGTGGATTTGCGCCCGTTGTTTATCATCATTATTTATCGGATCCCTATTCGCAGCGAGGTAAATTATAACCGATCGATCCCAGACGTGCCTATCTCACTGAGAGGATGCAGGCAAATTGTACGAGCAGCACGAATGCAATTCGATAACATGCAGCTAACGTTCCAGTTTCCAGAAAAACTCGCCGGAATCCAGGAAATTTTGCAACACTGCTTCAGATGTATTTACGCCGAGCAATTTAAATTTAATTCATGGCAACAGTCATCGACAGATAATTTTAATAGAGGGAAATAAAGATCGGGCAGTATAGCAGGCAATAATTCCGCAATCGACTGTTTAATGAGAATCTTTGAATTTGTCAATTCGTGGCACGTGCACACTTGAGAATTTAATTGCACGAGTTGGAAGTGGGAAAACAGGAGTGTGCAGGTTGAGTGCAGTGAACCCATCGTCGGAATGGGGGAAACGCTCTCCGGAGCAAGTGCAAATTCGTTATCAGCGTTATGAGCTCGGTTCGCTGCAAGTTCCGGCGTACCATAAATATCTGCTCGGTTCTCAACTTCGATTTTCTTCATAGTTCGAATTCCACCGGTCCGACGGCGTTACACTACAGTCATAAATCAAGGGAGGCCTGAAAATGAAATCTTAAATCGGCCGGAAAATTCATTCTCCCCTTTGCTCCTGGCAGACGCGGGACTCCATCAACTAGCAGAAATATTAGTGGCATCGAATTTGCACTTTATTTGGAACTTAGATTATTTCGCCTGGCAAAGGGGGAAGCTCTCGCTCTGCGAGATAGTATAATTTATCTGGGTGGAATTAGGAGGCGCGGCTGGCTTTCACCCTTCGAATCCTCTTGACCCCGAGTACATTTCTGCCGCTCCTATTTGCCCTGCTCTCGCAATTAGCGACCCACGCGATTCCCCCTGCTTCCCTGACACTTCCACATTCACACACATAGACAGAGTCCTTCATATCTGCAGGTATAGTGGATGCAAGGTTGGCCATCAATTTTCATTTACACTCCGCACCGGGACACCTAAATTTCCATATTCGGCATGGTCAATTCTTCCTCGATCCATCGGGTTTAATTACTCGGAGGTCTGTGCGCCGCCGCCTCTAACTAACTGACCTAGAGGCGCAGCATTTTTCGAGGGGCCTTTTTGTCCGGAGCTTTATATCGCTGCCCAACTAACGATCGAATCCTTTGTAATAGCCAGGCGGGCGTGAACTCGATAGCCTGAAATTGGCTTTTTTTAATCAGAGCCGTCGCCGCGTCGCGGCACTCTGTCGCGTAAATCCGGCTGCGGTGCTATGTGGCCTGCCAGAAGAAGTCGCCGCTGAAAACTGCTTCGAACGCCGAACGACACCAATCGCATTCTTGCAATTCCCTGATTTTCTTAGATTTTTCTCTTACCGAGACTCCTACCAGAAAATTTCCCACAATTGTGTACCGCGCAACTTTTGCCAGTCAGCATGTGCCTGTTGCCAACTAATAGGCGATTTTCGAAAGTGCTTCGAAATCAGAGCGCATTCCAGCGGCGCGTCTCTAATTTGCAACGGCAAACATGAAACTTGCATTACCAGCGATAAAGCGCCCACGTAATTCCGCGCGGCCCGGTAATTCTGTTATTTGGGGCGCAACAATGCGGCCCATTCTTCGAAAAGCGAGAGAGGGAGAGAGGGCAGCATAGAGCGCCGTCCCGCATGAAAAGTTGCGGAAGGAGACGAGTGCAAGAGTGCGCGAGTGCACTCGAATACTGTCGGCATTCCGCAAATACCTCGGCCGAGTCCGAAGAGCCATCCTTTTCTTGGCAGCTCACCGCACATCCGACAGGAGTTCGCTCGCTCTCTGTCTTTACCTCCCACGCCCTTTCAGCATCCTATGGGATGAACGTTTGTTCAAGATATAAGGTTCAAAAGCACTCATAGCCAAGAGGCTCAATTTCGATGGGAGTCTCATTGTCCGCGAGATGGAAGGTGTGCCTCAAAAGAAAAGAAGCTTCTACACTGAGAACACACCTCCGAGCCAGAGTAATTGGAGCAGTTGGAAAGAGTCCTCTGTCACCGAAGAGGAAGGACTACTCTATCGACTAGGCTCAGCTAGGTTACGCCAACAGCTTGGTGAATAGGCGAGAAGAATTCCGTGGAGCAAACAAAACCCGGTAAAGCTGCTGATACAATAGCTTCCATACTAGAACCAGTATTTCCGTGTGCGTGCTGTTTGTATTCGAGTCTATTCGTCCGGCACCGTTTACTCTTCCTGTTCTACTTGCATTTCTGACTTCCCATCCGGACGCCGCTGATTGTTTGTCGACAGTCTGTCGAGGAAGAGTGCAGTCTCGGGAATAAGCGGCTCACCGACCCCCACGCACACTCTGCCGCCCTGCCACTAACGAAAGACGAAAGAGGGTCAGGCGTCGACATGTCGCATCCAGAGAATACTTTCCGTCGCGTGGAGGTTCGTGCCTCACGTAGACCAGGCGCCAGTCTCGTGATCTCCTCTAGTTATTGGAAAAGCGAAAAAGAAATGCCCGCTTGCACAGTATTTCACTAACTAAATACAGGATAAATGTCAGCGCGCTCACGATTTATTGAGAACGTATGGCAGCTCGGTCCTCGCCAATCCGTCCTTCCCAATTTATGAGATACACGTGCTTTCTAACGCTTACTTGTACCTCACAGCCTTGTTTTGTACCAGTCCTGTTCACCCTTGTAATCCTAGTCGCTATGCCCCCGTAAATCTCTCTGAGTTACTATGACGAATGTCCATTAGTATTACACTGCCGAAATCCTCACTGTATGTCTCCTCGACAGACACATTTACACCTTGAGATTTTTACACCTTTGCTTCTTCTATGGATACAGACTTTCTACCTCAAATTTCAGCCCCGGAAAAACTCGGGAAAGTCAGAAAACGTAGAAAAACCCGCCTAAATTAGATGAAATCAATTATTCAAGATCGGTTTTTCACGTGTTTTAGGCAGAATTCCGGCATTTCCCCCACAACATTAATGTTTTTTTTCCGTTTTGAGACACGAGCAATCGAAAAATCAAGCTTTCGTTCCAGTCCCAGAACCTTCAAAAAATCGAAAATTTTTGAAGGGGTATGCCTTAAAAAATTTGCGAAAAAATGAATTTTGAGCTAGGGCTCTGGAATTTTTACTACGTCTTCCTCGATGCAAAAAAACATTCCCCACCAAGTTTCAGTCCCGGAAAAGGTCGGGAAGTATAAAAAACATGAGGAAAACCATCGAAATGAAATATTCCAGATCGGTTTTCCACGTGTTTTAGGTAGAATTCCGGCATTTGCCCCACAACATTTATGTTTTTTTTCCGTTTTGAGACACGAGCAATCGAAAAATCAAGCGTTCGTCCCGGTCCCAGAACCTTCGAAAAATCGAAAATTTTTGAAGGGGTATGCCTTAAAAAATTTGCGAAAAAATGAATTTTGAGCTAGGGCTCTGGAATTTTTTCTACTTCTTCCTCGATGCAAAAAAACATTCCCCACCAAGTTTCAGCCCCGGAAAAGGTCGGGAAGATAAAAAAACATGGGGAAAACCGTTGAAATGAAATATTCCAGATCGGTTTTCCAGGTGTTTTAGGTAGAATTCCGGCATTTGCCCCACAAGTATCGTGTTTTTTTTCCGTTTTGAGACACGGCCAATCGAAAAATCAAGCGTTCGTTCCGGTCCCGAGACCTTCGAAAAATCGAAAATTTTTGAAGGGGTATGCCTTAAAAAATTTGCGAAAAAATGAATTTTGAGCTAGGGCTCTGGAATTTTTTCTACTTCTTCCTCGATGCAAAAAAACATTCCCCACCAAGTTTCAGTCCCGGGAAAGGTCGGGAAGATAAAAAAACATGGGGAAAACCGTTGAAATGAAATATTCCAGATCGGTTTTCCACCTGTTTTAGGTAGAATTCCGGCATTTCCCCCACAACATTTATGTTTTTTTTCCGTTTCGAGACACGAGCAATCGAAAAATCAAGCTTTCGTTCCAGTCCCAGAACCTTCGAAAAATCGAAAATTTTTGAAGGGGTATGCCTTAAAAAATTTGCGAAAAAATGAATTTTGAGCTAGGGCTCTGGAATTTTTTCTACTTCTTCCTCGATGTAAAAAAACACTTTCTACCGAATTTCAGCCCCGGGAAAGGTCGGGAAGATAAAAAATCATGGGAAAAACCGTCAGAATTAGACGAAATTAATCATTCCGGATGGCCTTTCCTTGTGTTTTCGGTACAATACCGGCACTGTCGCCACTGATTCTTTGTTTTCTGTGCGTTTTATAGCAAATACAATACTGAGATAAAACGAAATAGAGGAATACAAAAATTCCATCGGGTTTGTCTCTTATAATTACTGGAAGAGCTCGCCCCACTGGGACTGTTACGAGTTACGAAGTTAAGAGGAAGCCCGCTAATTAATCGATATCCGGGTAAAATGCGGAGAGCATGAAATGAGGTCGAAAACCGCAGGGCCACGGGACCAACCAGCTAGACTATGTCTGACTAGTGGCCGACCTATTCCCCTTGCGCCGCACACCGCCGACCCACCATCTATCGACAACCTGCGTGTAGCCAATCTTTTTCGTGTACTCTCCAAAATTCGCCAGAGTATTGCCCTCTTTCCATCAGAGTGAATTCAATAACACTGGGAGATTGGACGTGCGAAAGGTTGCACGAAATGTTGATATCTGCGTTGTTTACAAAAGATATATTCGAAGTCCAAACAGTTCTATTTATATGCTTGCACCTTCTCGTTAACTTTCCTTTGTACCTAGCTGGCGAACTTTCGTAGGAAAGTTGGCTGGCATTATCTCACTTGGTCATCGTCCCTGGCTCTCTGGTATTTACCTTACTTCTTGCTCTGGCCGAGCTCTTTTTTAATGGTCCAGTTCATCTGTAGTTACGACGTGCTCTCCTGGCGTCGGTTGCTCTGGCAGGGCTGCCGCGCCGCCCATGGCCAGTAATGACGCCTGGAGAGCTTCATATATGTTCGTACGTGGAAACAACCCTTCCGTGTGGATGCTCGCTTTCACCGTGTCCTCCTCCAGCCAAAACTATGTCGCCTCTTCCTCTCTCTCTCCCTCCCTCCCTCCCTCTTCGTCCTACTCCTGCCTTAGCCCAGTGCAACTTGCTTTTTTGCTCCCCACTCCGAGTACGCCTCTATTCAAGGAGATGAATGCCAGTGCAAATGAGGGGAGACGGTTTTAATTAGAAAAAGTTCAGCAGCGAATAATAATGTGTTCCGGGCCCATCTCTTTACGGACGGATGATCCGTTTAGGCTGATCGCTCCCTGCTCTGGAATGCTCGTTTAATTAGTGCCGTCCGCCCCACTCTTTGACCCCCAAGTGAAAGCGATTCGGTGATGGAGTTAATTTCATGCCTTTCCCGATGTCAATGCTCGAAGCTTGGGCGGCCAATCTCCAAAGGGAAAGGCGCGCGTGCTTCGAAATTGAAGGAGCGCTCGTGTGAATTTGAGTGGAAGCCGAAAAAGCAGACGGGAGAACTGGAGCGCTATCGGGCTTCCACTCGTTAGTGGCCTGTCATCGGCCGACGCGAGCTTGAAAGCACTCTTTCCAACCCAGCTGCTCCTGGACTTCTATTTCCCTTTCGATCCTCTCTCTCTCTCTCATCTCTCCGCACCCTTCAACTTGTACCTTTCGAAGCTATTTCCCCGGCGGGCCGCCTGTCAGCCACCTATCGATATCCTCTAGACATCCTTTGTCATTCTAGCATGCAACACACTGTTAAAGAACTCCGCTGGGATCGGTTCTCTTCGTGTCAATACGATAATTTTGTTTCCCTTGGCCATGAGCGTGCACGATGTCAGCCGATCTTAATGGAATCAAAGGTGCGACTAAAGGGGTGTGCTTTCGCAACCCCTTACGCGGCAGTGGGTTAGTAGGTCGATCCCCCCCACCCAGCCAGCCCAAAGAAGGAAAGGGCATGTACGTATGACGTTGCGTCATTTTTCAATTCATTGATTCACCGCAAATATACACTGCCTTAACAAATGCTATTTACCGTCGTGATATAAGCGAGGAAAAAGAAGTGTTACAGCAACTTTTCATCAGCAAAATTAGAGCGGTTTCGAAGTAAATGGCGCGGATGGAGATCTCTAATTATTGAATGTAAATCGAAAATCTCGTGCGCGTTATCGTTAAAGGTGCGTCACCGCTTGCGTGCATGCGCGAGTGGGAGCGAAGCACGGCGTAGATTAATTAAAATTTATTTCCATCGATTTCTTGCCGCTGCCTCTCTCGACAGAGCCGCCGCGTGCTATTTTCACTGGGTGAATTTAAAGTTTCGATTGCAGCCGGCTGCGAGATTGAGTCGGAAATTCCTACAGACGAGCGCGCGAGCGAGCGAGCGAGCGAGCGCTGTTGGATCTTGGTCTCTAAAAATAGGGATTCTTTTCGAGGGAACCTATATCAAGGAGCGAGAGCTACTGAATCATCTTGTAAGTGATATTGAAGTTCTGCTGGGAAAAGAGTACTCCCGGTGAGAGCTCGCTCGAGACCTTCCTCATTGTATTGCATTCGGAATGATCGTGGACCGCTCCTGTTTTCCTCGCAAACTCATCGTCGATTTATCGAATCCGGTCCACCCCATATTTTTCAACAACTCCTCCTTCTGTGGGTGGTTAAAGTGGGCCACACTCTCCTATCGTTCGATCACATTCTTTGACCACGACCGGCTACACCAATGAAAACCGGATTTGCGCTCTCATTGAGAAAGCTTTTAAAATTTTCCACTCCGCGGACTTTCCCTCTGTCCGGAGGTCACCTTCGTTGGCGAAATTTTAAGAGGGATCTTCTATGAGAAGGTTCGCTCCCTCGGGCCATTTAATGTGGACACTGCTCGATGAGATTTTACCTTCTGCGTTTCGCATTGGGAAAAATTCAGAAAATTTTCCCAGCAGCCCTCCCTCCACTCGCCAGCTTCGATTTCATTGGTCCAAATCACCCTGGGCTTTCAACGTACTGCCTACCATCACGGTGAGGCCTTTCAGCTCGATTTCCCTATCAACTCGCTGCTCCCTCCCTTCAATCTCGTTTAAAGTCCAACTAACTTCGCATTCACCAGTCGAATATAATCCCAGAGTATAAACGATGAGATTTTCGGGGGAAAGTTATAACTGCGACGGGAGTCCAGTTGGCAGCATTAATAAAACATGGGAAAATCGAAGTTGGTAGTGTGGAATCCTCATTGAGTCGAATTAGAAGACGCGTGACTCGACAGTATTAAATTCGGCCCATTCTTCCGTCTCCCACTGAGTTCTCAGATCGAAATCCTGCTGGTTCGTGGCTCGGTCGTTCCCGGGGATGTAATGAGGTCAAAGCACGCCGGAGGCAAAGCATCATACATTAACTTCAAGTTCCGTTGCCTCCAGATATCCGCAATAAAAATGTCTGTTACTTTTACCGGCAATCGTTTGAGCGCCTATAAACACAGATCGACGTCAGTCAATTCTGGCGTGTAAATCAAAAACCGATGAAATTCCCGCTGGCAATATAAATGTAGGAAAGTGGGAGAGAAAGGGAAAATGGAGTGGTGGTATATGCGGCTCTCTGAACTCGCGATGCGAAATGGAAAGGGACCAGGGGGCATAAAAGCTTTAGATCTGGGTTAAGCACATTCAGAAAGGCCTGCATTACAAAACGTTCTTACCGGCTGGAAATCTCACTAACGAAACCAGTCGAAACTGTTTCTCTCGCTCTCCTCAGTAGATTTACTGAAATGCAGCCAGCCTCGTCCCTCACCCTCCCTCCCTCCTCGGGCAATCGCTTGTAAGAGAAACTAGCAATGTAATATCGTCGGGCGTAATTTTCGTTTCGTTTAATGGCGTCCCCGACCGCTGGAAAATTGTACCAGTGCAGCTAACATACTTTGATCACGGCACAGTGCGGCGCGGCGCGGCGCGGCGCGGCATGCGCCTTCACGGAAGCACGGAGCGATCCAATTTATTCTCGCCACAATTTTCACTTTGCAACCTTGCGCCTCGCCCCTTATTATGACGCGCTTTCCCCCCGGCAACCTAAGCGTGTACAAGCCAGATGAAGCGAATTCAAACATACAAGCTCCGCACCGAGTAGAAAGTTCGTGAGCAGCTGATTATATCTCGCTGATGCGCTAAAGCAAGAAGAAGTGCATTGTAAAAGTAATGGAAGACAGGCAATGAAGATAAAAGCTACGTTTAGATGAAACTCGGGGAAAATGATGTTAGATTCGCCGCGCAATGATAGCCACAATTGCTCCTTTAATAGGAGATTGTAGAATGTCAGGGAGCAGGTAATCTACAGTAATCGGTCGTTGCCTGGCAAATCGAAGTGTGCCTGGCGATAGGAATGGGAGGTTAACGGGCTTATGGTGCAATGGTGTGGGAAGGCCGACCATAGCTAAGCAGGAGTTAGAAGCGAAGATAGTCCTGGGAGCATGAACACCATGGAAGATTGCACATTAAAGCACTCGAGTGGCTTCCAAGTTTATACCAATTCTATTAGATAGCCAGGCGCAGCACTCAAGTCTCTTCCCATCCCGGAAAACCACCCTCTTCTCTATTCGACGTCTTTCCTCGGCGAGATCACGATTTACTCCTAGTATCGAATAATGGAAAATAAATATTCTCCCCTGCTGTGGATTGCGTAGTTTCGCAGGAACGATAACTAAGTGATTTACTTGTTCGTTTCCCTGACAAACTGGGTAATCGACGAGAAGTATTCCCGGTGGTTGCTTAGCGGAAAAATAGAGGGTGGAGTGAGGGTGTGCGAGTTATGGGAAATGAAAGGTATCCGGGAGGGCGGGCGGATGGCGAGGGTGCAACACAAGGGAAATAATAACAAGGCGAAATGAGCTTTATTCCCGTGGCAGCCGGCCCAACCTACCACCACCACCGCCGCCGCCACCACCCTGACAGAACCCTCCTGCGACTTTAATTAAAGAACCGTCGTCGACGCTCTCACCCATCTTCCCTTATTTTCGCGTAGATTATGTTTCCCCAAGATTACTTCTGACCACTATAATTGCCTTCCGCGTCCGTTCTTACCTGGACGGAGGTTTTCGTTGGTCTTTGTAAAGTCGGCGAGCGACACTTTCTACCGACGTAAAAGGAGTCCTACCCTGGTGACGCTCCATTAGAAAGGGAACTGGTTATTCCAGTAAGTGGGACATTTCGGCTAATTGCCGACCATTATCCGACTCCCACCCCTATTTGCGCGCCGATTAAAATTCATTGCGAGTCTGCCGATATCACGAGAGGCTGCCGCGGGACGCTATTTTTATCCGGTCGCTTTGCTGAAAAGGAGCCGAGTGAAATTTCCCGCGTCACGAGAGCACTACCAGTCTCCGAGATCGACGATCGTTAATGGACGACTGCTCGCAGTCGGTTCGATCTACAAATATAAAGAGGGAGAGAAGCGTACACTGAATTATGCAAACTCTCTCCAACTGTTTCCCCAAGCTGATTACATGCCTGTCACTGGCAGCGATTTTCGGCAGATCGATCGAAAGCCTTTCCATCACGGCAACAGCTGTTCCATTCGCACGCTTCCAAGGTTTGCCAGGAAAAAAGACCGCCAGCTCTTCCACATCGAACCGTTCAATATTTAATCGTCAAAATTGCTGGGGTTGTATAAAATATACAGGACATCGGTGATAATCGAGAAAAAGTGAGAGACAGAGCGCTGAAAAAATGCCAGTATGATATTCGAGGTGGCTTTTTGCAAGGGAATTGGATTATGGAGCAGTTGTGAGGCTAGCTTCAATTTCAAAGGGAAGGGGGGGGGGAAGCATGAGATAACAGGAAGTAGAGAGGTGGCGGTGAGGGCGAATTAATGCCTGCTGTTCAGTGCTACCTATTGTAGAATCGAGGCTGTACAAGGGGCGGGTTGTTGGTTGGAGGCTGGCGAGCAATATAGCCCGTCTCGGGCGCACGCTTGCCTCGTAAAAAAGGGAGAAGAAGCCGTCCGAGTGGCGTGGCAGGAACGTCGAGTAATAAAAGTTCAAGTGCCCCGGAATGCCGCGGCATTGCCGCGCACCGACATCGCCTGCCCACCACCAGCCGCCTCTGTCCAGCCGTACTGCCATACTAAACGTAAACTTCTAACGAGCCGACCAACCTTACTGGATAAGTGTCGCTTTGTCTTACGCCATCGTGCCAACACCGTGCTTTCACGCGATCTAACTTGACGATGAAACTTAAGGGCCATCTAAAAGGGCACTAACAGTGAGGTTTCTCGCCCCACTGAACTGATTACCACTTGAATCGATTGCTCAAACTACTCGCTACGGACGCACAGACTCGTGTAGTCGAGCAGAAGTAGTTGAAAAGATAGTTGGTTCTTTTGGGAAAGTAGGATCGTACCGAGGGAAGAATTGCCTTCGAGAGTAGTTGCCAGGATAAAACAGCAAAGCAAACATTCCGCTTGGCTTTGTTCACCGAGAGCAAAAATGTAATTTCCCAGTGCTTTTACTCTTCGAGTTGCCTTCTGCTTCATTTTATACTTGATTCACGATGCTTTTTAGCTCGGCGGGAGTTCTACCCGGCTTGGGTTACATTTCAACTTTCCTTGCTGATTTAATTCGCCGGCTTCATTTAAATGCTAGTTAATACACAAATTAGACGGCGCACGAAGAACGTAGATTCTGGCTGCTGGAAGATTGGAAGAAATGGGGGGAGAGTGGTGGTGGGTTGGGTGTTGGGGCGCGGTGGCCGCGATAAGGGGGATAACCGGTTATAGGGCGGATTCCTGTCGTTAGGGAGTAACAGGTGTGTACAGGAATATACATAGGAAGATCCGAGGAGGAAAAAAGGAGAGTGAAGAGTTGGTAAAGCTGGCAGGAATATTCGGTTTACGAGTTGCGAGCGTCTCTCGTCGAGCAGCTTGACCCGCCGCCGATCAATCACGAATGGAATTCGCGCGAGGGGTGCTTTTGGATCGAAAAATCTTGCCGCATGCAGGAAAAGAAATCCCGGCTCGAACTTGGCTTCCTCGTCGCCCCCAAAACGACGGTCGAACTGTCGCCGTTTACCGTGACAATGGCTTGGGGCGGAAAGCCTTGTTTATCACCATTTTATCGCACCCCACGCGTTATTTACTATTATTAGAGGCCGTAATCGTAACAACCCCCGAGTGACTCTGCATACGAGATTCATATTACACGCGATCCTTATCCCCCTGATTACCAAGCAGCTTTAAGTCTACGGACTCCGGCATACACGCAGGAAGCAGCCTTCCTTACCAAGAGCTTCCCGTAAACTTAAGTGAAATTTGCATGAGAAATATTCACCCTGACTTACTTTCGGAAGCCTTCCACATGATCTCAGTTATGATTAATTAAAAGCGGGCTATCACGCCAAGCATAGATAAAAGAAAGTATGAAGATAAATGGAAAATACTAGAATTTCAAACGATCGATGGAATTATAGTGGCGAATTTAGTAGGTGCCTTGATGAGGTTGATTCACTTGACAGTTTGCCGTCGGTGTCAATCAAAAGCGAATAGTAAAGCGGAGGGTGGTCAGCTTCCCTGATAATACTGACACCCTATTCTGCACCTGATAATCATCGCGTCCCGCTAAATTCATCCCTGTCCTATTCAATGACGGCAAAGCAATCACAACCAATCCGGGTTGGGAGCTTAGAGAGTAAACTCCTGGCACACCTTACGCTCCCCAAAATGTCCTGGCTGAATGTGATATCGTAGTATGAAATCGTCGAGTGATGGTTCTATCAGGAACCGCTGTCAAAACGGTCAGCGGGCCGATGAAACCCTTTGCCAGACTCTCCAGATATTTTATGCCCGAATGACGTCGATTCATTGACAACTCTGGGATCGGATACTACGAAAATGGATTTAGTGCGAAAATAGAGGAGGGTCTAGAAATATAGAGGGCAGGTATATGATTGACTGGTGTGGAATAAGCGTTGGAACAAAGTATCCTAGCCGCCGGTTATTATTCATTAGCCTGGATGCCTGGTAACGTCAGGAATGAACAAAGGAGTGAGGTTCGGCCGGTCTGAGCCATTCACTCGGCTGAATCACCGATGAAATTGAGTATCGAAAGCCGATACGTCACTATGAAAAGCCGGTAGAACAGTTGGCAGGATTTCAGTATACTCGCTCCAAGCGATAGCCACGCGCGTTCGTTTCTATAGGCTCGGCTACCATCTAACTTCGTTTCGATAGTCTCTGTCAATGCTTAACTACAATCGAGATAGCACCGCCGAGTCTTATCTAACGAAAACCTACTCAAATTCCCCTGAAAATAGAATATTTCTCCATCACACAAATTGCGGGTTGGAACCTGTGCTTTTATTCAAGTTAATTGAAATGGATAGTCGAAGTTCTACGTCGGTGAAAGGTAGCCCGATACTTACCGATAAACTTTCTATCCCACGTGTGTATTTCTAGTGGTGGATTTCCCGATGGGTCGTCGAGTCCAAGGGTTCGTTCATCCTTGGCCGTTTCCGTCCATCTTGGTCGGAGCCGATAGCGAACTAGCCGTGGCAGAGGAAAGCTCACTGATAAAGAAATCGGGCCTCGAGGGGCCGATAAACTGTCCAACGGGAGGCCGCTGATCTACTGGTCAACTTTTCCAATTGTCACTGGGGAGCGCGCGCCTTGCCTGGCTCGCCGCGCGGCATACGCTCCGCATCCATCAAACTTGTTTTTCTGCCGCTTGCGCGCCGACCAATACTTCCACCAAACGGACGTCGTGCATGTGGCCAGCCACGTTCCGCGCGACAGCCTGTCAGAGAAATTGCACTGCGCAATAGATAGAACAACAGCGTCTACACAGGATGAATTGGAGTTCCGATGGAAAATAAAGTCTGGATTGGTGGATGGCGGTAGGACGGTAGGACGGTAGGACAGGCGATTCTTCGGCCTACCGAATGGAATTGACCCGTGCTGGCCCACTTTCCTCAGGCGTATTGTGAGCGAGGACCATTTGAAAATAGAGCCGCCTTATCTAAGGGCAGATCGTATCCGGATGGCAAACGGAGGAGAGACGCGCGATCGAGGACGAGGCAAGAAGTGGGAGAGAGAGAGAGAAAGGGAGAGTTCGTCGATCTCAGGATTTCTCGAGTCCGGTCACGTTCGCCTCTCCCTCGAGGAAGACTCCTGCTGGCTCGGCTTGGCTCGCACCATAGGCGCTAAGACGCTCCACGTATATTATATCCCGCGGCTTCCTCTGTCCACCGGGCTATTAATCACCCTCGCACCCCACAACCGTCACTCGCCAAGCGTTAGCCCTGAATCGGCACGAATGAGCCTTCAACAGCCGTCAGTGACACGTCTCTATCTTGCATTATCCAATCCGTGAAACCTCTAACCAGTGAACTCTAACACTTTCGCTACGCGTGGAATCACTTTGACTATGTTTAAATCAACTTTCACTAGCGAGGAAATAGGACGAACTCGTTAGTGAATCCGACGCTATCGGAACTGGTAGTTGAGGGGTAGTTGGAAGTAGATCGGGTGGGGAAAGGGTGTGTTATTGGAGAATGGTCCGCGTGGTTTTGGCTTCGGCGAAGGGTTGAGACTCACGTCTACCTGCTGCGACGGCGCTCGGCCGACTGATTAGGAAGGCGCGCGCGACTCTCTCTCTCCCTCTCTCGCTCTCTTCTTCGCCCTTATCGGGCGCATGCGTTTCCCAAGGACACTGGCAACTTGCGCCACTGGGTCCCTCCATGTTTTTAATACATTTTTCACCGGCTCCTTCGCGCAAAAACTCTGACGCCTATCACCGACCCAGTGGAAGGGAGGAAGATCCTCGGTGTATTACTGCCGCGTCGAATTGAGAATCCTTGCCAGTTAGAAGACTGACGGGGGTAATGACACTTTAGTTGAAAGGGTGGATAGAAGGAG
The DNA here is from genome assembly GCA_910591665.1 of Ectemnius continuus. NCBI lineage: Eukaryota > Metazoa > Arthropoda > Insecta > Hymenoptera > Crabronidae > Ectemnius > Ectemnius continuus. Next base: position 12,516,577 of record OU342862.1, on the reverse strand, counting down.
GATCGAGAGTACTCCGTGTGGAATACGGGCGCAAATGTGGCAGAGAATCAGCATTATGCGAACGCACGCGGAACAGTGAACGAAAGTTGCGATCGTCGGCATTCGAGTGTGCCATCAGTGACGCCGAAATGCTATTTGTTTTCTCTGGCGGAGGAAATTCACGGCTCTCTGGTAACTTGACGTGGAGCCTCGTGCACGACGTGTCTATCGATCTGGTGTTTTGCGTCGTCAGGCATATAACTGCAGAACTCGAAGAACAGCCGGGCCTGCCTGGGGCTGAAGAGAGCCTTGAAATGCGAGCAGGTGCCACTAGGATTTCCTAGCAGCATTACTACTAACGAAGAAACTTTTCGGGAATCTGTCTTTCGCAAAGCCCCCCGAAAGCCCCAGCTCGGTTAAAAACGATCCAACGCACAGACTGAATGCATGTTTCCTTCTTGATTTGTAATTTCTACAGTGCCACTAAAATTAATACGCAGTAATATAATGTTCAGTAAGAGCTTTGTGTTAGAATTCAACCATCAATTTCAGAACAATGAGAATTGGCTGCGGTCGCAGCCAATTGCCATTGATGCGATAGACGTATCAGGCAATATTGGCGCAAACGAAGCGACAAGGTGTCAGTTGGCTTTAACACGGGACTACGATCATTTACATAAATCATGGCGGATCTCGCGATGGAAATGCTCATCGTCGATTTAAACGTGTTACTTGGACAGGCGTAAATAGTATCTCGTTGATTGATGTGTCATATTATCGGAGCGGTGTAATCCTGATAGGAGGAATTAGTTGGCACTGAAATCAGAGGATTACTGGGCCAATATCAGGTAATACCAGCAGGTCGAAACAATCAATAGCTAGTTAGATATCGGATGGGAATGGTGTGGTGCAATTTTGGGAGTTGAAATTCTACTCGAGCCGATTGCTAAGGATGCAGAGGGGCAGAGACTGGAATGGCTAGCACTCAGGTGGTACTGTTTGCCTTGCGTTACAGTGAGGCCTGGTACAATAAAGCATGGTTACCGTCGATTAAGGCCACGTACTTGCCCTAATGGAATATCGAAGGCACGCTACACAGTTTCGCAGACGAATTCAATTTCCCCCTGACGATCATTCTACCTTCCCTCAAAGCAACTTGAGCAAACAAAAAGTATATTGCCGTCGGTCCAGGCTCTCCTTCTCTTTCGAAGCAACAGTTCTCATTTTCGAGGCAATTCGAGAGTAGTGAGAACCTTTTTCCATATCGATTTAAATCTCTGGGGAAGGTGCGAAGGTGTGGTAGAACGCTGCGTGGCATTATTACCTCGGAAGAACACGCTAAACTCTGGCCGATAGCGATGTCGTGTTGCACGTGGAAATTATGTCCAGCGTTAGGCTGCCTCGGGCAGCTTTGGTTGCTTGAGAGAACCCTCTGCATTATTCGGTCCGCGCGCGCTCACGCCGTCGTTAATTGCATCCGTAATCGCACTCTCGCCAACAGCACTTTTCCCTCATTTCGCCTTTTGTCGAAAGTCTCGCCAGTGTGAAACAAGAATGCTTAAATGACTGACTAGGAAAACGAGCCGGTAATGCGGTGCATCGTGTATAACGCGTCCATTATTAGTAAAAGTGCCGTCAACTGATTTAACCCATCAACAGACTGTCGGAATGAAAAAAATCTATGTCGCGAGTACATCGACTGACCTATTTGTATAGTAGCACCATCACTTTTCCGTGGATTTCATTGAGTGCCGATTGATTTGGCTTTTGAAAGGCTGAGTTTGCCAAGCGCTCGGCCTTTTCATGCGTGTACTCACAGTATTGTTAAATCAAGGGTGAAATTGGTTCGTATATCGGCGGGAAAAATATATATATATATTTTTTTTTATCGAACTTTTGATTGTAAAGCTGTACAAGGGATAAATCAATGTACCAAATGATCGAGTTGTTGAATAAAGCAGCCAATTTGGAAGTAGTCCCGCGAACTGCATTGTAACAGGGACTTGTTGCTTCTTAAAAATATCAGTATCATTAATAGGATAATGGGGCATTGTCTTGGTAACTTTCATTGTTTGTCCAACGGTGTCTTGCTTCCCAATCTTAAGTAAAGACGTTCGTCTAATCTTGGTTGCTTTATCCCAGTTAAATTCCTCTTTAAACCTGCCTTCGCGTGCTCTTCCCTGCTGCCTAAGTTCTTCGTCTTTTCTCCAAACTATCGGAGAAGTATCCACTGACTGCGCACGTGTTTCCTCCGAGAACTTTCTGCTTCTATTTGCTTCGTATCTTGTTGTTTTTTTCCTCCCTCCTCTAACACTTCTCCAGCGGGATTCAAAAAGCGATTGGCTAAACTTTCTGACAAGTGGACTAGTACGATACTACTCTCGCTTTGGATACGTGATACTATTAATGATTTATTCAACATCTCGCAAGTGATTTTATTGCATTCATTTACCAGATTGAAAGGATAATCATTCAACGAAGTATTGAAGTATGTTGAGCAGACGAAACATTCGCTGGCGTTCGTAGAGATTATCGGATCCCGATAAGCTGATAGAACACCTTAAACTTAAAGGATAAAAATGACACTTCTTACGCAGCATCGGCAAAAAAAGGTATCCCGACGCCCGCGTAATTCTCCCTCGCTCTCCTAATAATACCAAGGATTAATGTACAGATATATCGGCTCGAAGTCGAGGCTGGTACTAATCTATCATCGTCGTCTTAAGTATATCATCAATTGCCGTTACAAATCTGCGTCTGGATCTACCGAAACCATTACACCTTTAACCGCACTCCTAGCTACCCTTATTCGCAGACTGCAATGCAGCCTTCGTCACAGCTGTTCGAGATTCAAAGCTCCCTCACAAAATCGAGCACGAGGAAAGCACAAAACATCCTCGAGCCTTGAAAGCTTGTGAGATAACACTTCAGAGCGGTCCACTGGCAAATAAGTATGGAATATAGTACTTGATATCAAGGACACGTGTACCAAAAGAGAGTACGTGCGAATGTCAGCAAAAAAACGGTATCCCTGGTGGACCGGCGTCTGAGAGTGGTCTTTTCCATCGGCGATGCGACAAGGAGATCTCCTGGAAGAAATCGATGGCGCTTACGAAAAATCTCGACGGTTCGTGCAACTTGGGGTCAAAGGTCAAGCGTTACAAACCTCGGCTATCGCGATACACGATGGACCCCCCTCGTCTTCTACCTTATCCTCTTGTTCGAGATGAAAGCAATTTTGAGGAGGTTGACGACAGGCGCTTCAAGGGCGATCGAGATGCAGAAGGCCATCAAGTACGAAGCGACGAGATTGCCGAAGTAGACGATCAGCTGAAACAGCAAAAGCAAGCAGTTCGTAGACTCGACCCTTTCCTAAGAAGGCGAACTTATGCACTCGAGAAAAGTGCTTCAACGAGAGATGCGTTGCTACTGGAGGAGCTCACGATTTTTCTGAATAACGCTAAGGATCCCTTACTGACGTCATGGCGGAGAAGAGCCATGACTATGTGAGTCCTTTGACTTAAAGTTCGAGCAGAAAATTACAAGGAACACTCACCACAACACCATTGTGAATATGCAACGGGCCGTCCATCTGGGTAACTGTGATCATCTGGATAACAGGGTGCACCAGGTAGGCGCAATAGGTCAGCCTGGAGAGCGGGTACATTAGCCGAAGGGAGAGGAGGCTGTTGATCATCCTGGCGGAGCCGGTGCAGCACTGTATCACGATGAAGGCCACCGCCATCGCCCAAGCAGTGTGTCCTAGTGCAGCGTAAGCTGCGCTCGCCGGGACCGTTAAGTTCCCAAGGTACAAGCCGTACACATCCAAGAACATCACCAAGCATGACAGCAACCACCCAATGAGCCTGGCGAACTGGAACGCAATTCTTCATGCAATACCTGTCCCGCCAAAACTCTGACATATTTCTTCCCACGTTCTCTAAGAAAGAGCTATTCACAAGACTTTCAATTCACAACTGGTTTTTGCGCCAGTTCGACGATAAGTCGTGTTGGAAGCTGCAAGGGACATTAGTACGACCGCTGGGTCGATGGTACACTTTCCGCGATGAAATATGATCGTGAAGGAGAAATTGATTAGTTGCATTTTCAACGAGTTGTTATCGTTCACTTTTTTCGCCGCTATGAACGAATCGAATGGGCTATTGGATTCTCATTTATGGGCGGCGCACGACAGTCTGGCTTACCGTTGGTGTATTAATGTTGCAGTTTGTCTTGAAGAGAATGTAGCCGGTAATGGTCCCAATGAAATAAGGACCAGCCCTTAACCAGGGCTTATCGTAAAGCTCGTCAAACAGTGCGAAGGGTTCTTGAATCCTGTAATTTTAGATAAGAATATTCTTCTCTCCAGCGAAGATTAATACGAGATGATCGGACGATCGCTCATTTAAGAATAATCGATACTGCTTGAGAGATGCGAGATCGGAGCTACTGAATTATTCAGAGCCAATGTACCTTGCGATATAATCGTTGGTGTAAGCGACGGTGAAGGTAGTGAACCAGGAGGACACCACCAGCAGGAAAACGGTGATGACAACGCTCTTCAAATATTTAACTGACAGTAAAAGCAGTAGTATTCCGAGGACGTAAAATTGGGTGTCGTTCGCCATGTACCAACTCCAGAGCATGCACTGAAAAATTCAATCCCACTCAATTTATAATTGGATGAACTTACACTGCCGGAATTGGCGAGTGGCCGCTTCAGTCTGGCATAATCAATCAATCAATCACTTAGCGTGAAAGATTGAAAGCGACCGGTTGGTCCATTAGGAGCTTTCTCAGGGCTCAAAATTATTTATAGGGCGGGGATTGAAGTAGGTAGGTTGGTGGCGCTGGAGACGCCGAGTGGAGCGACGGTATCGCGCGAAACTCGATTAATTAAGTGTTCGGGGAGCACGCGGCACCCTTAGAGACAGCCGGATATCTATATGTCCTTGCTGAATATTCATCAAGTTAATTGCACCCACCCAGCCAACTATTCCAACTCATTTCGAGCGGGCATTCGTCCCGATTTCGATTGTCCCTTACTTCCGGCCGAGTGCAGACTCACTACGGGAAATTTCCCTCGGAAATATGGAGCGCATGTGTAGTTCATTGGATGTTGGCACTGGCTTTAGAAAATATCGAAATCGAATTTGGTGGGTGGCGGTTGGATCGGATAGTGAAGATTGAAGGTAGTGAGCGATGAGAAGGAAGGGCTAATAGAAAGCGGGAAGCTTACCATCTCAGTGCGTGGGTAGAGGGAGTTCAGATAAAGGGCATTCCTCCACCAGAACTTCTCGCAAGTCAGATGATCGATTATGCCCGGCGAGAAGACTGTCCTGGACATCGCGTGCTTTATGGCGATCTCGTTGATCCCGAGAACGAAGAGGTACGCCGGTGTCAATCTTGGCAGTAGAGGGAAACACCGCAAAGGTCAATGTTGATCCTCGCGCAAACTCTCACGGGAGCCACGTGAGAGATTTCTATTCTAGCGATCGAGCCCGCCACGCGAGATCACATAACTCACCTGACAAATCTATAGAGGATCATGATGATGAACTTGGAGGAGCTCGACCTCAGGAAGTTATCCTTGTCGCTCTTGATATTGCCGAGCGATCGGTAGAAGAGGATCGTTACCAGTAACCCACTGGAAACACGCTCGAATGAGACATCATTTGAAAGGAAGCCGGCATTCCAAACCCTTCGAACTTACCTGATAAAGAAGAACGTGTCCACGGAAAAGGTGGCATTGCTAACTGTCTGGAACATGAAGTTCCTTTCCGTCACCGATCGCAGGGTTTTGTTCTCTGAAAAGCAAAGCCCCATTGAACAAGAATCATCGCTTTGTCTTCTGCGCCAGTGAAAGTCTCCCGATATCGGATTGAATGAAGAAGAGCGATGCACTCCTGTTGCGTCAGAGATTGCGCCGTGCAATCGCACCGTAGAAAGTGGAACGTCTTAATTGCACCTTCTGCTACGAACGTCCGAACTTAATCGACTGATTCGCCGCGTCCAAGCGAACGCTGTCTTTTGTCAGTTACGGAATCCTGATCGAATTTAACAATCGCTTTTCCCCGCATATCGCGGATGAAACAAGCTGTAATTAGAGGCCCTTTCTCATCGTTCTGATACACTTATTAAGGCGCCTCAATTTCTACGAATTAAAAGCAATCGCTCCGCCCGTGCCGGAGAGTTTCTCGATAATTAGAATCGGACCAATTAAACCTGTGAGAAGCGCGCCGGTATTTCTATTGAAAAATTAATACGAGCCAGATAATACTAGGGAAAGTATGACCAAGCCACGGATATAACACGCTTAATTGAAAACCAATATTTATCTGGTAAAATTCTAATACATTACCGGCGATGGAGAAGACTTGTAGATAAGTGTGAACCATTACGACCCAGCCTAGAGAAAACACTCTAAGTCCATGAAGACAAGTTAGGCTGTCTCTCGCCGCAGGCTCGGTACTAATGATTTTACTGCCATTGACGATTGGACTGAACGCCAACAGGCATCTTAACCAGAATCCTACAATGTCATTAGGAGAACCAATTTAATTAATTATAGACGTGTTTATCGACACGCGAATTCTTATTCTAGTGATTTTTTGCTAAGACCTTTATCATTGTCCCTCTTCGGTTGAATGACAGTATCCTCTGTGGGCGTCTTAATGCCTTTCTCTATAAGCTCCTGTCCGTTCTCACGAGTCATTGGCAGCCGGGGATCTTGGGCCTGGTTTTTATCCGGGAAATCAACGATCCTCTCGTTGTTGTTCGAGCCACTTGATGACTCCACGTCCCCGGTGCTTGGCACCATTTGGTACTCGTAAATCGTTGCGCACACCATCAGTAGTACAATCGTGCCACCGATCGAACTGAAAGACGAAGTGTAAATAATAAACAGTCTACTAATTGTAGAGATTCGGTTTTAACTTCAGTCATTGCCCTCCTGGCCGGAATGATTTCTTCCTCATCGTTCGTGGGAAGTTCAATCAGCTGGGAAATTATTCATAGTAGGAATAATGACGTATTTTATGCGAGGACCTTCCGTATAAAGTCTTCCTGCTGGGAAATCATTAGCGGCACAGGCTGCAATGCGAACGTAATGGGACTGCTTCTCGACTATTCACTGAGAAAGTGAAACCTTTCGGTGCGAATGTAGCAGAGGGAAAAATAAAAGCTTCCTCTTCGATAGAATAAAAGAGACTACTAGTTTGATTTGGCGCGGAGCCTCGAAAATCCTCGGCAACCAATATCGATGGAGGGGAATTTAATATTCTCGCTGATATACACACTTGCCATGCGGTGAGGATGGAGGCGTGTGCCGGCCGGGCTGCCTGAATATTCAGGAGAATTAATCCCAGAGAAATGAGAGCGATCAATAACCTGCACGTGCTGCGCTCGAAGTTAATGTCTCCGGGAATTAATATCTTCGATTCCAGTTCTGCCGCGGAATCCAGCCCTCAAAGAAGAGTGCGTTTTTTCGAGCTTTACTCTCCAGAGAAACTAGACTCCGAGAGATTACGATGGATTTTCGCTACGGAGCACAACAAAAAAAGTGCTCTCCTCCTTGATTAATTGTTCCGATAAACGGGACATTAGTCGCTTCGGCATTAATCATTCCCGACCACGCGAATCGCAATCACCAACTGGTGAATCACCCGAATTGCAATTGGAATTATCAATGATGTATTTTTAAAGTAATGTAGCCTGGTATATTGCGATTTTAAATGTCGCGATACGTTGATTATTCATTATCCGGCTGGTCTCTGCTTTTCTGTATTCGTTCTGGCAGGAAGACATTTATCCGATTAAGCTAATTATATTCACACTGGCGCTCGACGGTGAAAGCCGGCATCTGGTAAATAAGATTCAGCAGTTCTGCCAGTGTTCCCTTTTTTGCGCTTCTGAATCGCCACTGCTCCCGGAACAATGAACATGAACGACTTTTATGTGGGAGAGGCCAACGTATACGGGAAATTGAATGTGAAACAATGCGATCGCCGACTGTCCCACTGTGAAAAATTGGACGAGGAAGCAGAGTAACGTTTGTTCATCCATTTTTGTCGATGCCCAAGGTACTTCCGCTTTAAGGCTCGGATTACCGCCTGAGAACGAACTCCCTGGAATTTTCCCAACTTTTAACTCATCGTTCACTCATCCTTTAAATCGGCAGACATCGTCTGATTCTAATTCAGAGCCATGGGCAACTAAATATCCGAGAACTCACCGCTCGCCTTCTTCCCAGGGGAGCAAATAATAAAGCAACATTAATTATCGCCGCCCCTCGTAACGAACGCGCAAGCTCCCCGTAGAGCGTTTTAACTTAGGAGGCAGGAAGTGCGGCCATTTTTGACAGGAATCGATTAGTATCAGGAAAATTCGGGAAGTGGATATACCGTTGGCCGGAAAGTACAGGCGTGGTGAAAAAGTTCGTCAAGAGCTGTCAAACACAGGACGGAGCTTTCCGTCGTCGAAAAGTTACATGGGAGAAAAGTACTTTTAGATCTTTCGACACGCTAGCTTCGCTTGGCCACAGTTACTGGGATTGCTCTTGCAAGGGATGACTTTGTTTTCATCGGGCGCGTCCTTCAATCTTCTTTAAAAATAACCGATGCCCTTCGCCGCTCCGATAGCAAAGTTCCATTTACATCGCTCAGACTTCCTGACATTAGGAGCGTTGCGGGCCAATATTTTACTCGACACTGCGCACACGTATTTGGTCCTAGAAATGCTATCTGTCGGCTGGAAGGATCGCGTGAGCGGCGCAATTTACGGCAAAATTGAAATTTGTCCGATTGCCCGAAGAGGGAGCGAGAGATGGATCTCGTCAGATTCAGATAAGGCCGGCGAAGAAGGACGAAGCGCGGCAATAGCCTGGCAGAAGTGGTTTCTGCGGGAAAGTGACGTTAACCAAATCAGATATCATCGCGCGAGCGACATGTACTTTTTCGAGCAATGGAAAATCCTCTTCCGCCTAAATCGGAGCGTTTTCCCACTTTGGAGGAAAGGTGGAGGACAGCTGGGTGAAAAAAAAATCTAGACTTCACTTCCTTTCGTTTGTTATTCGCAAGGTCCTCTAACTTCGCGAGTGTAACATTCTTGCATAAATGGTGTCGGTGTCCTAGAAATAGAGCGGGGCCACGTGCGCCGAAGAATAGCTCTTTGCTAGGCATTGAGATCGCGTGGAAACGTTGCTTCACCGTCACGGCATCGTGACACGCTCTTCCCAAGGTTCCTATCCGCGTAACAGACAACCCATTTTCACTTAATCACACCATACGTTCTGCTCTTTGACTCTTCGACGCTTCACTGACAATTAGACAGGAATTGAGTCCTTGGGAAAAGAAAAGCCGTCTAATCAGCGAGTGCTGCCATTGGGATCGCTTTCATCCCTAGCAGAGCGCCGCCCTTTATGAAAGAGTAGAAGTGGGTCGGTTGCTAATTCGGCCGACTGTCAAATGAATAATTGCTCGCGGGATTGGAGCCCCGAGCGCCGCGCTGCGCCGCATGAATAAGTGCTGTGCCAGGTAAATGTCCCGTCACTCGCCTGCCAGTACAATGGACACTGACTGTACAAGCTAGCGCCACGCCACGTTATGTCCCCGACGATAAATTTGTTTTACGAGCAGTTCAAATCTTCGGCAAGAGGTGCGCGAGCCAGCATGGTTGACCTCGCGCCTATTTGTTCCGGCCACCAGAACACGCTTTTCTCCTTTCACCCGGCTAACTTGACTTCTGTCTGCCAGGAGTTTGCCTCTATCCAAACTTCCCAAGCACGGTGTTAACTTTTGGCATTAACGAGAGTGCCATGCGAAAGCGAACTGTTTATAGAGACGTTCTATCAAAGGGCAAGCATAGCAAAGGTCCTTCTTTCCACTAGTAGGATCAAATAATAAACGGTGTTTTTTTATCTATATAGATTTAATCAAGGAAAAATGAATTATGATTTAGGAAGGTCAATTAGTTTGGACACACTATTACCGAACTGCCTTTATCCCATCAAATATAATAAGATTTTCTCTTTATTCTTGGCACTAGATGGATTATCAGAGTTTTCATTTTATCACACTTTTTGTTACGGCAAATTTACTTTTCATTATTGCCTACGCTCTGCAGCGAGCTTTCCGCGCCGCAGGCCAGATCGAGCGTCGATAACCTGCGTGGATATTACACGGTATTATTTCGTCCGGGAAATGCACTATTGATCTCGCTGGATTTTAATAATAACGTGCTAGACAGAGCACGGCCGTTAATTAATTCTGGCACGATTATAGCAATAAAACGCTCGTGCCGAAATATGAGGGGTGATGGGATGACAACAGGATGATACGGCGACAGAAACTCTGGCCAATAAAGGGAGTCGTATATTCCGGTTATTTGTTACTTCGGACTACAATTGGCGTGTATTCGAGGATTGTTCGCTTGACGGCCGAGCAATACCAATCACTTTTTATCTCATAATAAAGCGGGAAAGTTCCGTCCCGACGTCTCGGACGCTTAAGGAGATTGTCCCTGTCGATTGTCCGAGAAGACACCGTCCGTCCATAGGACAGGAGGCGTCTGCTTCGATACAGAAACAATAGTTTGCTAGGAGGAACGAGCCCAGAAAGTTCTCCTTTATTTCTTTATAGGATATATCCTTGAATTTTTAGGCAGATACGTTAGTATCATATGTGCAAAAAAAAAATTTTGAGCTAGAGCTCTGCAATTTATATCGTTTGTTCCTTGATGCAAGGAAAGATTCCCCACCAAATTTCAGCCCCGGAAAATGTCGGGAAATATGTGAAACACCGGAAAAACCGTCAGAATTAAACGAAATGAACTATTCAGGATTGGTTTTCCACGTGTTTTAGGCACAATTTCGGCATTTCCCCCACAACATTTATGTTTTTTTTCCGTTTTGAGACACGAGGAATCGAAAAATCAAGCTGTCGTTCCAGTCCCAGAACCTTCGAAAAATCGAAAATTTTTGAAGGGGTATGCCTTAAAAAATTTGCGAAAAAATGAATTTTGAGCTAGGGCTCTGGAATTTTTTCTACTTTCTCCTCGATGCAAAAAAACATTCCCCACCAAGTTTCAGCCCCGGGAAAGGTCGGGAAGATAAAAAAACATGGGGAAAACCATCGAAATCAAATATTCCAGATCGATTTTCCATGTGTTTTAGGTAGAATTCTGGCATTTCCCCCACAACATTTATGTTTTTTTTCCGTTTTGAGACACGAGCAATCGAAAAATCAAGCGTTCGTTCCAGTCCCGAGACCTTCGAAAAATCGAAAATTTTTGAAGGGGTATGCCTTAAAAAATTTGCGAAAAAATGAATTTTGAGCTAGGGCTCTGGAATTTTTTCTACTTTCTCCTCGATGCAAAAAAACATTCCCCACCAAGTTTCAGCCCCGGGAAAGGTCGGGAAGATAAAAAAACATGGGGAAAACCATCGAAATCAAATATTCCAGATCGATTTTCCATGTGTTTTAGGTAGAATTCTGGCATTTCCCCCACAACATTTATGTTTTTTTTCCGTTTTGAGACACGAGCAATCGAAAAATCAAGCGTTCGTTCCAGTCCCGAGACCTTCGAAAAATCGAAAATTTTTGAAGGGGTATGCCTTAAAAAATTTGCGAAAAAATGAATTTTGAGCTAGGGCTCTGGAATTTTTTCTACTTTCTCCTCGATGCAAAAAAACATTCCCCACCAAGTTTCAGCCCCGGGAAAGGTCGGGAAGATAAAAAAACATGGGGAAAACCATCGAAATCAAATATTCCAGATCGATTTTCCATGTGTTTTAGGTAGAATTCTGGCATTTCCCCCACAACATTTATGTTTTTTTTCCGTTTTGAGACACGAGCAATCGAAAAATCAAGCGTTCGTTCCAGTCCCAGAACCTTCGAAAAATCGAAAATTTTTGAAGGGGTATGCCTTAAAAAATTTGCGAAAAAATGAATTTTGAGCTAGGGCTCTGGAATTTTTACTACTTCTTCCTCGATGCAAAAAAACATTCCCCACCAAGTTTCAGCCCCGGAAAAGGTCGGGAAGTGATGAAAACATGAGGAAAACCGTCAGAATTAGATGAATTTAATTATTCAGGAGTGCCTTTTCAAGTGTTTTCGGTCTAGTTTTGGCACTTTCGCTACTGATTCTTTATTTCGTATCCGTTTTAATGTTCGAACAATGAATTTACAAACAATTGAGAAAAGTTGACAAACAGGAGATAATATAGAAGTCAAAGCATATGCGTATAAATAATGAGCGCACCCTTGGGGACGAAACTTCAACATCCGTCGCTTCTGCATCCGATCGAAACCGGGCCACGTTAGATAGTAACTTGCCTTGGAAGTTAAATCGCCCGATTGCCCAATCCCGTAACTGCCGGTTCTTGCTTGCCATTATCATTAATATGCATCGCGCTCCGTGACGTATTGGTACGGTGTGCGGCAATTCCTGCTGATTGCTGATCTAGTAAGTGACATGCATCGGCTTTGTGAAATCCTTGCAACTCCGAGTTACAATCAAGGATTGCCTTTCACACTCTGACCCTACTTATTCCATTCCCAGCACTCTACTGTGTTAAGCTAATTTTTTTTTCGAGAAGCAAGGACTTCCTGGCTTGACACAGAAATGGGAAGGAAGGTAACTTTCCTGCTCCGTGTCGGCTGGATCAATATTTTCCGACTTTTGCATACCTCCAATCTCGAGTGGAAGACGCTCGTCGCCGGTGTCTCGAGGGCTCTCTTGTCGCAAGCCACTTGCCGGCAAAACTACTTAAACTTCGACGTGATTGTAGCCCGCTGCTCAATCTCCATCTCTTTCGCCCTCTCGCGCACTTCCTTCCCCCTCCGGCGAACTTTCGCCCTAAGAACGCCAAGAGGGCACGTTCCCTCTTTCCGTCGTTGAATTCAAGCTTTCATCCGACCATTTCAGCCTTAATCCCGCTCATTTGGAACCAAGGGCTCTCTCTCTCTCTCTCTCTCTCTCTCTCTCTCTCTCCCTCTCTCTCAGCCAAAGTCCAACGTCCGATGGAATAATAGCCGATTTGCAAGTTCGATCTTTATAAAGACCAATCAGCGTGGAGGATCGGAATATTAGCAGCTCAAGCGGAATCTATGACTAAGCGATCATTGTTCCAGCAAACGAAGCGAATCCACGATTATTAACTTGGAAAGTTCGAGCGGCCTCGAAATTTCGCGGAGCCTCGTGTTTTTCTGAGAACTCGAAAGAGGGCGAGAGAAAGAGAGAGAGAGAGAAATGTGACAGAAATAGCTGGAGCAAAGTGAATTCCCTGGAATTTTTAAGCCCCGGCGAGCCAAGCAAAATATTAGCTTGCTTTCCTAGTGGAGACCCAAGATAAAACACTATTACTGGCTTTACTCGTGAACGATGTGCCAACTATAATTCCCCCGGTTTCTCCCATGAAACATCGCCTTTCGAACTTAAAACTTAAACTCCGATGTGTATCGCACGAGGAAACTCGATACTGCTATCTCAACTTTTCCTTATGTACACTTCCACCTTTTGCGAAACAGAGTTCAGTTTAATCGACTTGCAAGTTCCAGCCGAGCGGACTATCAGTCGTTATCTTGAGCGGTATATCATTTGGCGAGGAATTCACTGAAAGTCGCAGTGCTAGATAGCGTGGATATTAGCGATTAGTCAGGGATGAATGGCTGGTGCGGTTGGTCGCATAATTCCGAGAAATGGCATCGTTCCAAAAGCGAGCGACGAGCTCTGCCAGGCATAAGATATAGTGGCCCTTTGTTGCTGCTTGGCTCATAATGAAGGTAAACAAACAGCAAGTCCCTCTCTCGCTCTCTGTCTCTCAGCGGGAGGTAGAGCCTTATGTAATATTGCGTGGAAAGTTAAGGAGAGTGTGCGGCTGGCGCAAAGGCACCGATTGCGCCAGGGGACAATGGCTCAATGTTCACGAGGAAAAAGGGTGAAGAAGTAAAGGCGGCCGTTCATTGTCCTTTCGACTGGTGTGGCCACTTGCCACCTGAGGAGGACTGCGTCAGCGAGACCACCTTTTTCTCCCCTTTTGCTTCACCGACTTGCCGACACTTTATCTAGACCGTACGGTCAATGACGTCCGCGGCCACTCGTCCAACCGACCAGTGCTCTCTGCTCTCTCTCCTTCTAAATACGATCCGACAGATATGAAGATGGAAATTTATATTCCCCGCCATTCAACCACTGGAAATTACCGATCACGATGGCTCTCTACGAGGAATCAGGTGCCATTAGGATTATCGAAAGCCGAGGTAATCCGTCGGTTTGTATGCTGGTTGGTGCGTGCGTCGCTATCTAGTAGTGGATGTCGTGTGTGCGGTCTCGGGATTGATTGCCCGACACGATGACACACGCCTCTCTACCTCCCGCTCGACGAGAGAGACCGCTGAAACGAAAGGCACGTTAACCCTTGCCTTGCAACACCCAATCTCACTCCATTACAATTCAACGATATGTGTAACCTAAGTGTCCTCTCGTTACTGCAACCAACCACGTCACATGTATCTATCATCCAACTACATACACTATCTTTCCCAATCATTTCTCATCTTTTCTCGAGAGTGATGAAACTGATCGCAGCATTATCCCCGACCAACTCTACCCTTTTTCTGGACCCACTGCTATTTATTAAACAGGAATTTTATTGGACGGCCAAGTTGGGGCAATAAATAAATCTGAACAATGTTATATCATGATGTGGGAAAGGGGGCGGCGAGGGAAAGCAGGGGCAGGTTCGGTAATCGCGGCTAACCACGAGTCGCGCATTCCGCATGCGCATAATTCCGTATGCATGCACATAATCTCCGGCGAAACGAAGGATCAAGCGTCCAGGTGAACAGCGAACTTCGTTTATCCCTGGCCAAACTTTCCTCGATAGTTATCGCCTCTCTTTTCGACTCGTCAGTATTATCAGCGACATGAATATTCCGTGAGGGAGGAGTTTCAATGCTCAAGAGGGTGCGCTCGCTCACCGGAACCAAGCTGTATATGCTGATTAAAAGTGCCCGGCTCCATTAGCATCCATTAAAGATTTATATGCACTTTCTGCTACTTGCGCTCTCTGAGTACAGGTTTCATAAATTGATACATATTACTATCAACTTTCTGATCGCTTCCTTCAATAGAACTGAATCTCGCGTTGCGTACTCCATTTCGTTCCGTAACCACTCATCAATGGGTGAAAAAATTCTCTTTAGCAGTCATTAGATGGTCAGTGGTGTGATTTTACTAATGGAGCAAGCAGTAATAACTGCCGGTCTTTGTGGAGGAGAGCCTGTTGGTTGGACAAAGATATTTCCTCGTTTTTACTTGAACACCGTGTACAACACAGGAGCGTGAATCGAAAGTCTGTCGATAAAAAGCGGTCGCTCGTCAATTTAACCGATTGGAGGGAGGAAAAGGGAGCGGTTGGCAACCCGGTTCGATTATTCATCGGGGAGTTTGGCGCGCGCGGTAGTAGGAGAAAAGTGCATCCAGGGACGACGGACGGACAGACGGCGGACTTATGCAAGTGAGAGAAGCCGGCTCGGAAAGAAAGTGGACGGAAAGTATGTTACGCTCGCGGCCCTCCCGAACCACGCGCATTCCCTCAAATTTCACGCTCCTCTTACGACACTTTACCTCCTCGCTCCGCCACTTGCATCTCTTTCTCTCTTATGGCAAACAATTATCATCCTGTCGAGTGAGAGGAAGAGGCTGCAAATTAGTCGGACAATTAAAGTGAGCCACTGTCTTCTCGTTGACTCCCAGCACAGAGCAAACTTATCTCTGACCTAGCCGGCCGACCAGTGGATTGCGTTGGTGTTAATTATGCGAGGAGATAAATTCTCTTGACAGGAAGGTGTGCTAGCTGCACCGAGTTGCCCTGCTGGCTAGCGATATTACGAAATTAATTAATCGACCTCTCGAACGGCCCTTACAGGTCGCGGTGCGATCTATCGACACTATTTCATACGTCACCCTTGAACTTTCCCTATCCAGCAGCGCGTATGCCACTGCGGATAGAATATTCCGCGGTGACATTTAATACAGCGATGATGCAACGGGACCCGCGCTTTTCAGATCTCGTTGCGGCAAGTTAATGAGACGTGGGTGTCTTGCTGCACTTGCATCTTTGCGGTACTCCTTATTAGTCAATGTACACCATAAATGGTTTAATGAAACTCGGCCTATTGATAAATATAGCAGTTGCAGCGAGGTGCAATATGGAAGGGTTTTTATTGGTCCGGTTATGCAATTTGGTCTTGCAAGATTTCAGTCAACCACTTCGTATGTAGCCCAACTGAACGAAACAGTATCGTTTCACGTGCTGGTGTATCGGCGATCTTAACGCAGGTAATTACATCGGCGCATGTGTCCGTGGTTATTTGTCGAGGTGAATGTGCAAGCCGATTGCGCAAATTCCGCTCGCGTAACTCGTACCACCTGAGGGCCCAGCTACGTTATACGTACGTCTGTCCCGTAAAGATCACCTCCCCCGACAGATTCTCCACGGAGTTATCGGAATCCCCTGCGGACGTTTTCGAAAGTACATCTATTTGTCGAGCGACCGCTTCGGGCCAGATCGACTCGATCGTTCTTCCCACTCGCTCGACACTCTCCTCCCTGAGAGGAAGTGGGAAAGGGCGCAAAGTGCCGCCGGAAAGCAAGGATCAGGCAAATTCAAGTCTGCGCCGATATCGTAAAATCCTAGGAAGAATATGCCACTTGGGCTAGGTTCACTGAGCCAGATGGATTTATTCCGAGGAAACTCTTTGGCTGGCTCGCTAGCACCGCTAGTTTCCTGCGCTAGTCACCACTGGCAAACTGTGAGGAATGGCGAGCGCCCAGCATCCGTAAAGCTCCGAACGATACTGCCACGTGAGAGCACGTTCCAACCACAAGTTTCATAAGTTAGGACTACGACGAGCCAGCGACAATTCCCCAACTTCTACCCTAAAGCTTGAATTACACTTTGCGATACGACTGCTCCACTTTTATAGCAAAGTTTCTACCATACGCGAGTTGTTCTACCGGATGAAATATAATCGTAGTTTTATGGCAACCGTCTTGGGTGTATAAATAATTACTGCCTGCACAGAATTATTCCTCTCATTTTTGCCAATTTTATTAGCACATTTACACCAAAGTATACCGGTCCGAATTGCATAAGTGTGTGCAGTGTGAAAGTTAACGAGCCGCTCTTAATGAGTAAGCCCATGTTTCGTCCGTCCATTATCGACCGGACTTTGTCTATTATGTAACAAGGTGTTATTTGGCCAAATGATCTTCTGAGAATTGGCCAGGTAAGAAAGAGGGTTCGAGGAAATTTGGGTGGTACTTACGAGAGAATGTAGAATTTTGGGTCTCTCCAGGGGCAATAATCATCGGAAGGCACAGGCCTCACCGTCACAATATGAATCCTTGGCCCGCTTAATTTGTACGTTGCATTTCCCTCCTTCTCAACACGATCTGCACTCGCTCGTAGCATCGAATTCAAAGAGGTTTTGTTGCAGCTACTGGGTAAACATAGACCCAGGAATACTTGGCGAGTCTGAAATAAGTAATGATTGTTTTTCCTTCGAGGAACGTAATTTTCTTTATAGTTAAGATGTTGAACATTCATCTTAGCATTATTATGTACTTACGGAATAAGTGTCAACATGTTCAGGCATCGTTAAGAACATTCTGGCCACGTGGAATTTGAGGGGATAGGGAGGCTTTTCCTCGCCAAAGTCAGAAGAGCTTTTTCCCACGGTGGCGTTGAGCTCGACGCAGAGGCTGCTCGAGCCTAGCCAAAACCCATTGCCGAAATGGTATTGCGAGGAGTAGCGTCCACTCGCATCGGACACTGCAATAAAAAGCGGGTCGGTCGAAGCTGATGAGATCCATTCGAGCAGAACTCTCCAAATAAGCGCTTGACACGTGTCAGAGCCAACCAAAAAATAGAAGCTTATTTTTTCGCGAAGCTGCTAAATGCTACAAGTCTACTTCAACCCTCAATTTCAAGCCCTTTCCCCTTTTTAAATTAAGGAGACCTGTTGAGTTCTACTTCAAGTGTGAGTGCGGGCACTTTTAAATTCCAAGCACTTGAAGATTTCCGTCCTACCGTGGGAGCTCGCTAAAATGTAATCCAAACGCTCGGGGCACTCGGATGCTGCGGACCCTGTACCAATTTGCAAGATAACCCCTTGGCCATGTTTCTATTTAACCAGTCTCTGTCCAGTTTGTTTTCTCGCCAGCCGAAGCACCTGCCACTTTTTCACCGGCTCGTTCTCTCTCTCAGCTCGTCGTCGTTGTTTTCCCGACAATTTTTTTCCCCCGGACACGAATTTGTGCGAGGGGGCTCGGCTTACACTTACGGCTATATCGATGCCGCATGTGCGAGCGGAAGGTTCATTGCCAGTTACGTAAACCAGGCGGTAGAAAGTGCTGTCCCACGAGCTGCCAGCCGACGCCGGCATCGTTCTATCGCGAAATTCTATCTGGCGTTTGTTGGTTTATATACAAACGTAATAGCCCGATCGTAACTGGAATTCCCCGGGGAATTTGGCAGGCGTATACCTCCCAATCCCATTTGGCAAATTGGCCGAAATAATAAAGCGATCCGACTTCCATAATTACTCTATCTCCATTAGGATTCCGCCTACTCACCAGTTCTATCTGACAACTGGCTGTACCCTTGATTTTTTTGGAGGTTTGATGTTTGTATCGCCTTAACCGTGATAATATACCCGTGATAATATAAGCAGGATAATTAATGATTGTTATACTGTATTATTAATTTTAGAGTCAAGTGTATTTTAATAGTTAAAGATACACTTTATCCTGGTTTTATTATGAATAAAATAGTAGAATGGAAGTGTTGCCATTAAAGAATCATTGGAGGAGAATACTTGGTGTATTCCATAATCCATGTTCATGTTCCAGCAAAATTGGCTCGGATCCAACGAGCTCCCACTTCCACTTTCTAAACGAACACGTGATGTGTTTCGATATCGGGGCAATTGAAAGCGTCAATCGATTTCAAACTATTCTTCCAGTACCTAAAGTTTCTATATCACCGTGGAATCTCAATGTCTGAGCGTCGACAAGTGCTCAGGAGCATCCGGTGCTTTAATTGATTTTTACCGAAGAGGAAAGTGTGTCCGGAGTCCGTGAAGGAATGCCAAGTGGCGAGGGAACGCGGAAGTGCCTGGAAAGTTTTGGCATTTTTTCGAGCCGGAGAAACCTCCGCACAACGAACAATTATAATCAGTCAGTCTCTTCTCCCAAGTCATTCTCCCAGTCTATCTTCAGTGACGCGCCGCAAATATTAAATCTACATTTTCGCGAGCCTCCAGCAACTGAACGATTTAATTCCAACGAATTGAACGGCAACTAAAGTTTCATTACGGTAGAGTTCTCTGCCTGTTCCGCCTGTTTGTCCGCTCTAATGATGGATTATAGGAAAAGTCACATGAAATACGGCTAGAAAGTATCGGGAATACACATGGAAATGGGGAAGGAGCGGGAGAGCGGGAGAGCGGGCGGCGCGGTGAAAAAAACGTGCGGGGACAGGACATATGCATCGTCGGTGTCTCTCCGGTTACAAGTGCCGGTACAACTTCTCCGAATGAAAAATTCCGGTTGCGCGATCCTGACCCCGGAGAGCTTTCCCTCTCAGCGAGCCAGCCGAGCGCAATTATAGAAATGTACCGCAACGCCGTGAACGTGCACACTTGCGCTTGCTTGCTGCCCGGTTGGCATTCTCCCGAGTTTCGGTGCGCGCTTAGTGCACTCTCCTATTGCGAGTTTAATTACTCTCGGCTGGTACGCGGCGCCGCTCTACTGCCGCAATGGGATATGCGATAACTTGTAAGAGCCTCCTACAATTTACACCTAATAATCGAGTAGTTTACGCTTATGAAAATTCTACTCATTCACTGTTAATCAAGAGATGTTAGCGCGGATTTATGGAAGGGGGCCGCGCATTAATCGCGCTGCGTCTCCTCTAATAAAGTTGCCGGCGCATTAGAGGATGAAGCAATGTTCATTTACATTCCAACGGGGTTGAATGCGAGAAGTGTGCTTTGCGCGCTTGCAGATATAATAGATTCGGCTTGCCAGGCCATAATGAGATCAGCAATGAAACAGGCCTGCTATCTACTTATCAGCCTGTGCAGCCTACCACTGCTTTATCGCTCAGGATATTTTCGTGTATGCTTCTATGTCAGCGAGCATTGGACCGCCCGATGTGGATATCTCTGCGTGCGCCGGATTAGCACCAACAGATTTACGGAAGTGCGCGTTACGTAACCAAGCTGGCTGCTAGCCGGCTATTCAACGCAATCAGAGCTCTCGAGAGCCACCGACTTTCAGTACCGGTTAATAGAATCACTCTCTTTGGGGAGATCTCTGTATACTTGCTCCAGACTTTAATATACTTTGTTGCATTTCTGTTCTTTCATCTTTATGTACGGATTTTCCTGTATTCTTTTAAAGAGGACTGCTAATCGAGGAGAGTGGGTTTCGATTTATTAATGACTCAAGCAGTTTGGTCGACTTACTCTTGGCAGCCCAGAGCTTGCCGTCCTTGAGCGACTTGAGGTAGATGTCCATGTCTCGTTTACAATCGGCATCAACTCTCCCGGGTACTCTGGCCCACTTGAGGGGGTCGTAAAGATCAACCAACCACTGTATACTGTTGGCAGTCTTCTCTAGCTTCTCGGTCATGAAGTCGACGTCCAACTCTCGCCGTTCACTCTCTTTCTCCTCGAACATCTTCAAGTAATTCTTCCAGTCGTGCTCGGGATTGTTCTTACTGAATGCGATTAGAGGAGTGCGTGTCTTCGGGCTGTCCTTCTCGACGTCGGGGTAATCGCTCTCGTTGAACTTGGGCTCCGTCGCCTTGATCGATGCCACTCTCTGCGGCTTGCTCAGTCTGAGAATGTTCGACTCGTTTCTCGCCGCCACCGAGCAAATGGCATACGAAATTAAAACGTATCTCAGAAGCGAAGCCATTTTTTCTCTTCTTCCTCGAACGCTTCTTTCCTCCAAGATTCTGTGGACTTGAAATGCGGGTGGCTCTTTCGATCCCGATGACCTTATTTACCGATTGCCACGTGGGTGGTTGGTAGATTCCCAGCTCTCATCTTCGCCCCGATCGACTCGATTCACACCGACGAAAAGATCGTTTCCCCTCACTTTCCGAGAACTATCAGCATGCTTGGCAGCGAATCCTTTTCCATTTACGAGGCGTACAACGAGCAGACGCACTTTCCTTTTCCCGGTGGTGTAGGGAACGCGCGCGTCCAAGATGCTGTTTACTCGGCAGCTGGCCCACCCTGCTCGCACTTGTGTTCATAGACTCGCGTTTTTCCCCGCCACCAGTTTCCAAATATTCCTCTCTATAGGCAAGCCCTCATCCCCCATTCAGGATCGAACGGCACTGGGTTTATTGGGTAGTTTGTCTTCCAGATTTATCTGATTTATCCGGGCAAGGCCATCCGTCACGCTTCTTCGTAGAGGGCCGCAGAGAAAAAGGGAGAGCGAGCTTTTCACGAGGCACTGGGATTCCACTGTATTGGTTGTCGGGCTTCTCCGCTATAGAAGAGAGCACGGGGAGCGATACTCGGCGATCGATGGAAATCGAAAGTGACTCTACTTGCAACGGGCCGAGAGTGCAAGTCCGGTACACGAGAAGTAAGTCGAGGCACACACACGGGGCTAAGGATCACGCACTGAATGAAGCGAATCAAGCCTGCACTCGCTGCTCTCTCTGGACAACGTGCACCAGCAGCACACACACACACACACATACTGTTACACCTGGCGCGAGCTCCCCTTTCTCTTCGACGCCGATGCACTTTACCGTGTGCGACTACCAACTGCATTTCCTTCTCGGGCCCTCTCCCACCCCGCTCCCGAGAAATGTCGCGACCTATCTCATTCACCTCGAAGATTAGTCTCGATTCTTGCCGGTTACTTTCGACTTTGGCCGCCGCGCCGCGCCGCGCCGGTTCGCCTCCAACCGATCCCACTCGCCGAATTTCAGGGTGAACTCCTGTCAATAAGTACCCTTGTACGAGTTGGAGAAGATCGATTGGGAATCTGGCGAGGCTGCCGCGTCAGTGATAAATGTGGTCTCATGTATCCGTCTGGGGATGGTGCAGGGGGATGCTGGGGCCATTGTTAAAGAGGCTGTACCGCCACTGACGCACGACCTTGGCCTTCCAGTCTCCCTTTTCCACAAGAATTCCAAAAGAACGATATCCCTTTCCTCGATTCTCCAATCGGAATAAAACGAATTATTGAGAGACTGTCTGGAAAATGACTTCCCAGTATGAAAGAAGTCATATTTTAAAATTGAAGTTGATCATGCATCATTCGGCGACGGGGCGGATGAAAAATGTCGATGGGAATGTAGTCTGAACAGTGACAAATTTCCCGTGGTTCGAGTGTAGTATGGCTCCAAGTTTGAGAGAGTGGGTGTTGCAGGTGCTCGAGGCAGACATTTCGAGTAGTCTATGGGGTCGAGTGGTTCGGGCATACTGGCTGCTCCCATTGGAGCCATTCACGCTCAGTAAGGGAGCAGCCAACGGTTATACATTTGCACCGCGGCCGAAATAAAAGAAAATAAGAGGAGAAGGCGTCGGACTTCTTTGTGCAGCGTCAACTTTTTACTTTTCACACTGAGTGTGCTGCCCTGTGCCATCCACTCGGATGCACTAGCCGTGAAAAGTGTGCCGCGACATTCAGCGGCTCGCTTTTTCCCCCGTGGAAAGGAGTGGCACGCCCGTGACATCTCCGGGAAACTAGGAATTTCCAGGCTGCTGCTAGTAAACTCTCTTAAAAAGTGGTCTACCGTGCCCGCTACCAAATTCAATTTCCGTTTCTCGCATTTTTATCCACTCGCCCTTGCAATCCAGTTTGCCGCACGCTCGTGTCACATGTCCGCTCCTTTAATTGTGTACACCGCCCACCTGCATGTTCGTTTGAATGTCGCATCTATGCTCGCACACGCGCACGCCCACCGTCGACCAATCTTGTAATTGGATCGAGTTCAAACCTCCACGGCAGAAGTAAAACTCGCCATTTAATTGACGCGTATTGTTTTGCATAGTAAAATGAATTTAATAGAGATTTGAAATAATATTTCATTCGCGAGGATTGACATTATTAATCCTTGTTTATGTCGTTTCATATGGCTCGTTAAACGACGCGGAGTGTCGCTGGCGATTTTCACTTTTATCCAATACTTTACATAATAGAGAAGGCGCGCTAAACCGTTCGAGCGTCGTCGACTTTCGGTGTCGCTCTCACCGGCTTGGCCGCCGTCTCCTTCGACGCCATCATCGCTCGTTACGAAGCTTCAAGTTTCACCGAATTTTATTGGAAGCCCGGCGAACGACGCGAGATGCTTCCCTTGTCCCGTGTGTGTGGCACTTGCATTTGAGATCCGGTTGCACCTTATGCAACTGGCGCGCGCGCGCGCGCTCCTGCCGCCGCCGGCTTGGTGGAGCTTTCTACGCGATGTCGTACCCGTCGTACCTACGCCAACCGGTCCTTGCCCAGGAAACGGCAGAGCTCCTTCCCGAGTCTCGGCTTCATCGAGAGCTAACTTCTCCTCGGAAAAGCAATTTACACGACTGCTCCTCCGATTTACAAGAGCGTGCACCTGGCGACAGTTCAATTTCCCCGTTGTTAACTGGCGCGTGTTTCATCGCTCTAATTGGCTAGCCATTTGCCCAGCCACCAATATGTGCCTCATGTAACAGTAAGGTCGTTAAATCTTAACGACTATCTCTCCTTTACGTAATAAACATCAAAGGGATTTCGCAACTCGAGATTAATGGGACTGCACCAGTGAAATCGATGCTTGCTCCTTGCGTGGGGATTTGCAAAGGCAAACGCGGCATTCTCGGCACGTCGTTGAATTCTGCTATCCGCAATCCATAATACTGAAGGATCATACAACGTAGAATCCCGGGAATAATGTAACCCTCGGCGAGACCTTCTTTTAAAGTGGTTCGACCACTTTCTTTTGGCTTGGATAATTGAGCGGGCTATAAAAAAGAGTCCTTGAAGTAATTCAACTACGGAATTAAAAGCTGAAGGTGCTTAACGTCACTCCTAACGAGTGTATCGCATAAAAGATATATTTTAATCGAACTACTGGAATTCCTATAAAAAGGGGGAAAGTTGATATTTCGAAGTGGTTATCGCAATCGGATATAATCGCAGTTAGAACAATGGAGCCGAATGAAATTGTTTAAAGGCTGAGTGGCGGTGGGTGGGTGGGTGCATGGGGGATTGTTGGAGGCAAAATCAGGGAGGTGGAAAATCGATTTGGCGGAGAGGCGTTATGCGGGTGCCGCTCTATTGCGCGACTCTCCATTACGAAAGCTCGCCGCAAATTGACGCGATTAGCCTAATGTCAATTTGCTTGGCTGGGATGGCTGTCGGGCCGGAAACGATTCGCTAATCCCTCGTGTGGACGATCCGGGAGTGCTCGGAGAATGGCAAGCCGCATATTGACTTTAGGAGAGAACAATGGCACGCCTGAGATAGTTCAGCAATTACGGCAGAGAAAGTTGATACATCCGATGGAAAAGCTTTCCATCTCCGCTTCCAAATATTCCCCGACCAGTTTCTCCTTCGGTGAGAGCAAGATATCGCAGATATTTACTTTGCCACGTGTCGATAAACGTGCTACTGACAGAATTCAACTACCGACCACTCCAAAAAGGTAGCCGCGCTGTAAGAACTACGTGCTGAAAGTACAATTACATACCGCTTCGTGGCGCTTCGGATTAAGTATGCTCTGCTTAAAATATCGACAATAATTAAGCGTTAACAAAAGTCTAACAATTATTTATAACTTAGTGCTAAATATTTTATAAATATTCTAATAGTTGGATTAGCAATTTTCGACACTATTTTAGCTATTCAATTTTCTGTGATGAATGAAATAAGAAAGTGGATCGATTGTGTCATAAAATACTAAATCTGCCAAGAGAGAAAGGGCTGAGAAGAGAATAGACTTTAATTTCTAATAAAAATTATATATAGAATTCGAATCCCATACTAGACTTAACTTTGGGAAGTGAACATCAAGCGTCAGGATGGCCGAGCGGTCTAAGGCGCTGCGTTCAGGTCGCAGTCCACTTCTGTGGGCGTGGGTTCGAATCCCACTTCTGACAATCTTTTTGATTTCCCAAGCAAAGTCTACATTTACAATAATACAGACTTATTGGAGACCAATTTTTTGACTTTTCCTTGTCGATGCCACACATTTTTGTCCTACGATCTTATCTGCGCGCGAAGATATCAGCTGTTTCGTCGAGTTGTGCTGAAGAAATAGGTCGCCGGACAGAATAATCGGCGTGGTCTATGATTGCAATGAGAGCAACAGATTGGAGAGTTACGAGAGAAAGAGATAAGGTCGAGGAACGAAGGCAAGCCTGTTATCAGTGCTGCGGTAGAATTGCCGCGAATTCTCAAGCGAGTAAAGCTAGTATGGTTCGTGCTAGGCTCTGCAGTGGCTGCTGCGAAACAATGCGCCAATAAAACAATGTGTGGAGAGGAGGTTCCGCTGCCACTTTGCTCGCCTATTCCGGCCGATTAAATTTGCACACAAAAGCGGAGAGGTGGTCGCATTGTCCCGTTTGGGATGGCGTGCGCCTGTCGTGGACCGCTCGTTAATTTTATTGGCCGCGCTGCGTGTCCCGGCCAGCCCAATTACATTATACGCTGAAAGCGGAGAGCGAGTTAGCCCGGATTCATCTGAAAATCAGGCAGAGAGAGAGAGAGAGAGAGGGGGAGGAGAGGTGGAAGTTTTGCGATCGAGTAAAATTTCAAGTGGGACAGTCGACGGGACCACCCGTTAACTATGAAAACCTCATGAGAACAGAAAACTGTAGGATTGGCGGGCGACGACCGCAATCGGCCGGACTTTAATTCGTATAATTACTGCGCCTAGCCTGCAACCTCGCTTCCGCGTGTAATTCGCTTTGCGGTTGCATTTCATCCGCGTCCCAGTATCAGCCGCGCAAAGTTTAACGAGCTCCGGTAGGAACGATGCGTACATATGTAAATTGCGCTCGAATCGCCTGCTAAATCGTTAGATTTAATAACAGGCTAAACTGGTCCCGCCGGCCAACTTTGCGCCACTCGCTCTCTTCAGCTGCCGTGTTGAAGTTTGTTGCTACAGCAAGAACTACTAACTGTAGACCGGCGCGCGGCTGCTGCTGCTGCTACTCGAGTGCCGATAGCCGAACAATCACCGGCTATATATTTCACAGATATTGCCAGCTGTTCCTGCCCGTCCAACTATCCTTCTTATTGGCTGTTGTTCGATCGTAGAATTTATTGTTTATCCTCCATAACTTCACCTGCTCCGAAGGTACACAATCCCTGTTTATGTTTGGGGGTCAGGATCGATTGGTAGATACCTCTAAACACAGTTTGTTTACATGACCGGGGAACATGATTCTCGGCTTCCTGTACCATCTGCTGCGTCCTTGCTGCCGCAGGAATAGCGGTCTCCCGCCACTTTGTCTCTTTCCCTCCCTCTCTCCCTCGAACCTAGATTTATCACTGCCACCATCTAATCCTTTGCAACTCAATATCACCCAACTCTATGACTGACATATTCCATAACTGATTGGAGTACATTTCTTCGACTGTCATACGAGAACGAGTGAGTGCTGGCTCATCCTGAAATGGGAGACATTCCTGGATTAAGTGGGAGCCGATGAGTAGGATGGAGATTTGTTCTAACCATTGCTGGAACTCAGTCAGCTGGTGTATCGCTGATGGGCAAATGGCGAGCCGCAATTAAATGGTAGAGGAACGCGGTTAGTTCGCGTGTTAAGGACCATCTGGTGCAACAGCGCTGGAAAGGAGAGCCGGAGGCGTAGCGGTCCAGGAGCTCGCGTGTTCTCCCCAGCATCGCACTCCTCTCCTCTCCTCTCCTATCGCACTGATGGAATCAACACCCCTTTGGAAAGTTGGCTCACACCCGAGGCTATCTCGCTCTCCGTTCGTTCCCAATATCGAACGACCTCTCGTCTTCTAATACCACTATCAACAGGTATGACCAATAGCACGGAGGGTGCCAATTCGATCTCGCAAATCACTGCCACTTTACTGCAAATTGCTCGATTTTTGGCACCAGTTTCCGCCAGTTAGGAGTGGCACTGTTAACAGGCATTTATTAGATCTTGGAAGATGAAAACATGCCAGTTTTGAAGTGATCTACTCTCACGTAAGATTGGGATTGAATGTGCGTAAGAGGCTGCTGGAGAAGCGTGTCCAAAGACTCGATTAAATCCGATTGGAGAGACGCGGTGGTCTCCCCCTTGACCCAGACGAAACTCGGTCGTTAAGTATCGGAGAACTAGTCGACTAAACTCGAATCCTGCGACCTTGCGCTCGATGTACCGTTGATCCTGGCTGGCTATTAGATAAGGCACGCACGCAAACCTCTTAGCGAACCACAGAAAATCTGCTTTAATTGATTTAATTGAAGGCCGGCCAAATCTAATCCTTGCTTGGAGAACCGGATATTCTAGTAGGTCGGCTTTTATCCCGCGACTTTCTTAAATCAAGCACATAGTGTTCCGAGAGTAAAGAGGAAGTTTTTGTTGGCCGACTGGAAGGGTGGTGGAGAGTTCATGGCATGAGAAAGCACCGTTGCTAGAGAAACAGCTTAACCATGGTGTTCGAAGGCACACGTTGCCTAATGCCAGGCCTCCCCACAACTGATCCTGGAAGAACGCAGGAATTACAGTGCGAGAGGAGCCCGGTAAGTAGAAGCCGGGACGGTAAAGCTGCGCTTTAGCATCGTGCTGCTTCCCCTGCTCAACTACCGCTCGGCCATACGCCGAAAGACAAATACTTCGGTAAATCTCTGCCAAAGACCGATCTATTTTTCCTAAGTCCACCTTGAAACCTGCTTATTTCGACTCTTAGTCCGCAATATCCTCGGGGAAAGTAATAATGTACCGTAAGCTTGTTTCGAAGATACGTTCTAGCCTCCTAGTTTCACGATCAAGGCAAAGCCCCAAGTGCTAAGACTTCTGCCCTCGCTTTCCTTACCGGGCAACTTCCCCCACTTAGCAATCTTCCAAATTTGGAGATACAATTCCAAGAATACTCATTAGAAAATCAGGGTATGTTAGCGTCTAATTAGGGTGACCGGGTCAAGCAGCAGTGAGCGCACGATCGCACGCAAACTCAATATTAATTAAGTACTTTCCGATGGGTTCATCGGCACGAGGGGAACTCCGTGTCACGAGCCAGTGAAGTCGACACTTCCGAAAAAGGCAGCCGGCCATTTGTCACGCTGACACACATCGCCGGTGATAAAAGTATCGGATATAATAGGACCATCTATCAGAGATGCATATTGATAGGAAAACGGTACATAATCTACGCGAGTTCGCCAATGATTTCGAATACGCCAGCATAATTCCACCGTTTATCCGTGAATGTATTGGCAAGCTGTTATCTCATTGGACAACTTGTAAGTCATCGCGGTGACAATATTAATCGAGCTATTAATGAGCTCACCGCTAACTCTAAATCTCTGAGGCGATATAAACTAAACAGCACCTCTGCCATTCGTTGCTGTTCCACTTTCGAATAGTGCAACGCAGTATCTCACCTGTACAACACCTTGCCTGAACATTGAACCATGAATTACTGTGTAACGTAACTGTAATACATGGAGCCGCTCCTGTACCCAGCATCCAGCCGGTTCATCTCGTGCGCACTGATGAAATATGAAAGTCTCTGGGGTAAGTGCGATAACCCTCCCGATAGCAATTAAGTTATCCCAAGACCGAGGTGTGCGCGAATCAACTCGTGGAATCTTGACCGAACTCTGCATTCGCTGAAGTAATTGAAGTTTTCTTCCATACGCGGAATGCTACCAAGTGTATCGAAAGAGAGGCGTGAGAAAAAAAGAGATGAGAGTCCTGTATAGCTTGCAGGATAAGAAAGGAATAATAATACTAGAGACGGGTTGGTTGGCCGGTTATCATTAAGTCGGTAGTGATTGCCTGGTTGATCCGATGTCATCGCATTAAAGCGCAAAATATCAATTTGCCAATGGATAATGACTCCGTCGACGTAGATAGCTGATGTGTGTCGGTTGAGTGTGTGTGTTCCGCATGCAGATTCGCTTATGTCACCGGGTGACTGTGTGGCCAGCAGGCGGAAGACAGGTCTCGACTATTCCTCGCTCTGTTATTTCGGTCACACGGCGCCGATGGTGGTGAAGTGGCGCGAGCGCGCGCGACCGCATGCTTATTTGGCGAGCTGGCGCCATTACCTACCTTTCATCAGCCAATATCCTTGGGATCTTGAACTTGACTGAGGTCCCTCGCTACCACGCATGCCATCGGGCGAGCAACCTTGTCGATCCTGTTACCGTTACACATCACGCTTCGCTTCAGGAGAGACCCCCCACGCACACCGACACTCCAATACTCCCTCATTACTTTCCTATCCTTCGACCTTTCACCCTCCCTTCTGCTCCACAAAGCCGCCGCTCTCTCAAGCTGACCTTTCGCTCCGAAATTTGTCATACGTCAACCATCCTCTGCGAGCCGACTCTTTTATTATCCCGGCAATCTTCGAAAGAATCTCAATCTCTCCGGACATATAAAATTGAATGTACGCTTGGTACCAGGGAATTCGTCGTTGTTGAATCAAGTCTTGCCGACAATCGAGCGAACCTCGATCTTTCAATAATACTTCGATTGAATTGCCAGTGAGTGGAGTGAGATGCCGTTTTTAATTAACGTACTCCTCTCGCGTGGGAAGTCCCCGATAACGAGATTCTCAATCTAAAGTACGAGGAGAGTCAACGGGGAGAGGACTCCCGTGAGGGAATATTTGACACGCCGGTCATATTTCACGGACGGTTAACTTGCAGCAATTTGACGTGTCCCGTCGACACTTGGCACTTCGACGAGCCTCCCTCGTCGCGGAGGTGCGACCGTAATTGAATATTCATTGGGAGCCGGTTCAGTTTCAAAGTTCGCCGATCAACGGCTTACTCCGGGCACACAAAAGCGGCGAATCAGAGGCATAAAACGATTAATCATCGGCGCGCAGCTTAATGAAATCGTCGATCGAGACTGACGGTGAGCTCGATTATAACAGTCAGCGGAGAGTGACCCGCATTCAGGTCCTCGAGTTCCTCGAGCGCTTTGCCAACCGACACCCATCGACAATGCTCGTCGTTACCAGATCTAATTGCCCTGTCACTCCGAATTCTCAGCTGGAAGTATACCTTCTCAATTCGATAGTGGCGACCGTTAGACCGCTCGAAATCCTTTTTGCAGACATGCTATATACCTTCGAGTGATTGGGTGCAAGGAATGCCAGAGCGATAAACGCTATCTCCGTGCGTAATTGGAAAGACTCATTAATCCCTGTGGAATACTAATGATAATTAAAGTTCAATGAGTCGGTGAACCGCTAGTAACCGCGTTCCTTCTTCGCGCCGCAACCTTCGAATTGCCTTGGTATATTCCCTCTCATTCCTTCTGTTTAGAGTGCGGTAGCGCGAGGATGTAGAAATTGCAGTCGGCATCTACATCTAATCTTATCGGGGACTATTACTCCGCGAGCCGGTACAATCTGCGAGTCTTATGCCGTCTGGGACCAGCTAGGCTAATCGGCAACTGTGTTGCTGCCGCGGCTCGTTAAGCCATTTCCTCGGTAAGGTTGTCTCTCCCGTTGTCCTTGGCATCACTGACGGCGAGAAGGAGCACGCCAGATTGTGTCTGTGATGTTAGTATATCATTTGGCACTGTGGAAACACACGGAAACAACCACCTCATTAACTAAACCCTCTTGATTCCGACGGTTTTCCCCATGTTTTTCATAGTTCCCGACCTTTTCCGGGGCTGAAACTTGGCGGCGAATGTTTTTTTGCATCGAGGAAGAAGTAGAAAAAATTCCAGAGCCCTAGCTCAAAATTCATTTTTTCGCAAATTTTTTAAGGCATACCCCTTCAAAAATTTTCGATTTTTCGAAGGTTCTGGGACTGGAACGAAAGCTTGATTTCTCGATTCCTCGTGTCTCAAAACGGAAAAAAAACATAAATGTTGTGGGGGAAATGCCCGAATTCTACCTAAAACACATGGAAAACCGATCTTGAATATTTGATTTCAACGGTTTTCCCCATGTTTTTTTATCTTCCCGACCTTTCCCTGGGCTGAAACTTGGTAGAAAGTGTTTTTTTACATCGAGGAAGAAGTAGAAAAAATTCCAGAGCCCTAGCTCAAAATTCATTTTTTCGCAAATTTTTTAAGGCATACCCCTTCAAAAATTTTCGATTTTTCGAAGGTTCTGGGACCGGGACGAACGCTTGATTTTTCGATTGCTCGTGTCTCAAAACGGAAAAAAAACATAAATGTTGTGGGGGAAATGCCCGAATTCTACCTAAAACACATGGAAAACCGATCTTGAATATTTGATTTCAACGGTTTTCCCCATGTTTTTTTATCTTCCCGACCTTTCCCTGGGCTGAAACTTGGTAGAAAGTGTTTTTTTACATCGAGGAAGAAGTAGAAAAAATTCCAGAGCCCTAGCTCAAAATTCATTTTTTCGCAAATTTTTTAAGGCATACCCCTTCAAAAATTTTCGATTTTTCGAAGGTTCTGGGACCGGGACGAACGCTTGATTTTTCGATTGCTCGTGTCTCAAAACGGAAAAAAAACATAAATGTTGTGGGGGAAATGCCCGAATTCTACCTAAAACACATGGAAAACCGATCTTGAATATTTGATTTCAACGGTTTTCCCCATGTTTTTTTATCTTCCCGACCTTTCCCTGGGCTGAAACTTGGTAGAAAGTGTTTTTTTACATCGAGGAAGAAGTAGAAAAAATTCCAGAGCCCTAGCTCAAAATTCATTTTTTCGCAAATTTTTTAAGGCATACCCCTTCAAAAATTTTTGATTTTTCGAAGGTTCTGGGACTGGAACGAACGCTTGATTTTTCGATTGCTCGTGTCTCAAAACGGAAAAAAAACATGATACATGTGGGGGAAATGCCGGAATTCTACCTAAAACGCTTGAAAATAGCCTCCTGATTAGCTGAGCCTACCTCATTTAGGCAGTTTTTCCCACGTTTCCCAAGCTTCCTGACATTTCCAGTCAAACCGCTTAATTATTTATGATATTCCACGAAGTAATATGCTAGATTTAGAGACGTCGCTAGACTGCATATGGTAATCGGGAAACTGGATCGGGAGAATTAATCGGAAATACCGCAGTCGAGTGGCCGCGGTATCGCGTGCGGACGCTCGTACTCTTGTGGAATATGCAGAAAAGAGTAAGAGTAATTCATTCAGTAAATCAGGCCGATTAGACGGAAAATGTTTCCTCCGGGAACTTTCATTAACGGAATTAACTGCTTATTAAGTGATGCTGGCAGTTTGCGCGTTTCATTGGGTGGTTGGCCCGGTGGCTTTCAATCTCGGCTTCATTAAAGCGAGTTGAATCGATCGATGTTTTGAGAGGCGGAAGCCTGGCTGCTATTCAATGGAAGAGTACTGTTACCTCCGAATATCGGATGCTGCCGAGATACGTAGCTGCACGCGGGAATAAACGAGAATCGATTGGCGATCGTGACGCCGGGATTACCTTCTGCTCTGTGGTCGTGCGCGAGAGATGAAGCTATAATGAGTGTGCAAAGCCGAGCATAGGCGTGCGGTGTTATTCCGAAACGGGAGGAGCGGAGGCGGTGGCTGCCAGTTGTACGCTCCACTCGGAAAGAATGTCAGAAGTCCCTAACGCGCGGGTGTGCGCTCTCGGGAATTCGAATTGTCCGAATGCCGTTAGATCCATTACAACGCGCCGGCGAAGCCGCGCGCGCGCTCGCCCGCACTCCTAGGAAAGCTCTCCTCAACACAGCATTCCGATACTGTTCAACAACTTGGCGAACATTCATCCGGCCTCCGAATCGGACGAAAAACACTCGTGTAGAATTCGCCACGCCATGCCACGCCATTCGAATGAGGTTCTGGTGAAGGAAGAGGGTGTGATAGGAAGTGGTAGAGCTGCCGGCTGGTGTAGCAGCGGGAGTGCCCCGATTGCCCGGCGAATGATCTTGGAAAACCGTTGGACCGTTTGCGGGGATCGTTGCCGCGGACACGTTTTACGAGATTTAAGGAATCCCAGGCCAATCGGAGTGCACGTGCGTGTTAATGCCAGGGCGATGGTGTTGAGATAACTGTATGCCCAATTCGAATTCTTGTACCGTCGAAATTGGGCCACTCGTCTCGAGCGGACGCTCTCGTATTTGCGGTACCATTTCCGGGCTTCCCTCTTCCGTTCTCTACACGCAAGAACCTTCCTCTAGACTCTCCGACACCCACGAATTCCTCGCTCCTCGTGATTCCGCTTGGCGAGCGATCGTGTAACCCACCAGTCTACACCGCTCTCCGCCCGTGTTTCGCCTCCTCGTGAGAGCGATCGATCTTGCGAGATTGCGCGAAAACCTTTATCCGAAACTGCACTCGCTTGCCGCTTCGATACTCCACCATCGAAAGCCCCTCGAATGCGGGTGTTAGACCGTTCGTTATGGACACGCTAATTGGAGGCTGCTGTGAGAGCGTCGAGATTGGAATCCCACACTCTTGGCAACGCTTGCCATGATACCGCGCACCCAGCCTAATCCTCTAATGGATAAAGATCGTTCGATCTTTCGTTGTAGAGAATTCCACGAATCCCGAGGGAAGTCACTTATAATATAAAGCTCTTCCTAACTCCTCCCGGCACTTCTACCTGCGATCAAGTTCGTCTCGTGGGAATCCTGAGGAACGATCAAGCCTCCCAGTATTGGGGAGACGGAACCTGACGATAATCACTCGAGTGGGATAGCAAAAAAGATCCTTGAATTCCTCGCAGGAGGACTCTAATGCTACTTGTGAGAAGGAATTCAAAGGAAGAAGGATATCGCGGAAGTCTCGATCCGAGCACATTAGTCGTAACTGGTAACATCTTCAAGAGAATTCAGTGAATTTTGCAATATCGAACAACAAAGATGCGCCAATCGGTTTTTTTCCACATTTTAAATGTCCTTTTGCGGAATGATCTATCTGGGAGAACCGGTCTGCCAATGAACTGGAAGGAAATGATTTCCGAGTTTGTTTATCCGGCAGATTGTACGTTATTAGCGATAGGAGTGGTGAACCCGCAGTGTACACGGGAAGCGAGAAGTGCACTTTCAGTCGAAGTGTACGAGCTTCCAGCGGTGGAGTTTAAACTTGTACTTATGTTACAATTACACGGTGTGTCTAACCCGTTGGAACGTTAACACTGTTCCGCGCAATCACTGACAATTTCCGTAGAGAGCTACACTCACCGGCTATTATCATTCGTGTGATCACTTCTGCGTAGAATTTTATGCTTCCGGAACTCACGCACGCGTATATGAATATTGATTTTACTAGATAACTGGGATAAGGGAACTAATTGAAGGAAGTAGTGCAATTATATGCATATGACGGTCAAGTGTTAGTAACATTGCGTGGAAGTTCAATTATATTATTCCAGATAAAATAGGGTAATTATATCAACGCAGAAATTGAATAATCAGTAGGCAGTGTGCGCGCGCATTGGAGTAACGGTAAAGCAGAGTTTACCCTGTGATCCCGCGGCGTTCGCACTCGCACAGGTTCCATCCGAGCAAAGTGCAACTGTCATTCCTTTAAATTGAGTGTACTCCAACACTGCTAAATTTGTAGTCCCACTCTAAAGCGGAACGTTTCCTAAGAGCGAGGAGAAAAAAAGGTTGGGCTCTCTTATAGCGCGTCTTAGGAGCGCGCTCTCATACTACTTCTACCATTTCCCGGTTAGTGTCGGAGCTGGGCAAGCGAGCGTTCACTTGGCAGTGCGAGAACTCGTACCGGAATCAATTCGACAAGGGAAAATCTACGAGCAATGGGAATAATATCTGAGAGGTGGATTTCGGTACGTGTTGCACGAGGCGGTTTCTTTCCGCATACTCAAGTTTTTCGCGAGTGTCCCACTCTTTTCCCAGGGGTGTGTTCCGATTGTCGAACGGTGACACGTACCAGCTGATAAATACGTGTCGAGCTCGCTTTATTCCCGAGAGCAGTCGGTCATACTAATGAGCTCCCGTGCAATTCGAGGATTCGAGCAACCGGTTCGTCCCGCGCACTCACCGCCAGTCTACGCGCCATTGAAATTATTCACCGGCATTATGTATTGTCTGCCCGGTATGGAAATAGGCGTGTGCGCGCGCTCGATTGCTCGTCAGAAGCGCCCAGACTTGTTTGCGAATTCCTATGAATGCGGTGGCGGTGGGAGGAGGGGACGGGAGAGCTTTTGCACCGCTTAAATCGCATAAGTGGACTTGGGCGAGTGCACTTGGCCTCATTCCTTAGAGTCCTCTCGAGCATTACCACATTTCTGCGGTCAATATCCACTACTGCTAATGTTACATAACTCGAGGAATTAATGACGCGAGCTTGCTAGCGGGAATCAAAAAGTGATTGGTTCGCTCGAGGCATTCCTGGGCGGGCTTATACATTCGCCGGGCAGGAATAATAATTCAGCGTGTAAATCCGAGTCACGACAAGCGATTGCGCCCAGTGTTATCGAGTTCCCGATGCTCGGCTCGGCCCCGCTCGACAAAGACCGCCTTACCGTTATTATATTAATACAGCGGGATGCTTAGATGCGTCGACACTGGGAGACCCGCTTCTCGAGAGTGCGTGCACTGATCAGGCTATATGTATGTATAACCATTCGTATGTAACCAATCCTGCCCGCGGTGTCCGTTATCAAGACAACGTTCATGTACTGTCGAGGGAAACTCGCACTGTTCCTTGTACATCGAGGGAAATGCACGCCTCCCGGAATTGCGTAATTTCAAGTAATCTTGCCAACAACCGCTGGTCATTCGATATTTGCATATTTACAGTTAGCATGCCTGCCGCATAGCAATCGGCAAGAAATAGTACGAATTATTTATACGAGAAATATTTTATCTTTATGTCAGACAAAATTCTCATGGATAGGAACAGCATTCACTGATTTCTCTTTTAATGAAATCGGTTCGGTTGAATTGAACTAAGTGAAAAGTGTGAAAGGCTTTGTATAGTTGGGAGGCATTGATAAAGGCATTTGCCGAGAGTGATGGCGCATGGGACTATTATGGCGAGGGTACAATTTACGTGACGGAATATCATCTGTCGCGGTGGCGGCGACGGCCAGTACCTATCGGAGAATCGCTGGACCGGGAATACAGTTAACTCGGACCGTCTTGAAATATTGTACGACTTTTTTGCACTAGCGCGTGTCCTTATTCGCCCGATGCTAGCTAATAGCCTGTACGCTCGATGCACATTGAGCATCGAATACCAGCCGCGCGCGCGCGCGCGCGTCCCATGCTCGGGAGGCTGAAACACCGCAGGTATACTTCACTGTTACGGGGACCGCTCGGCGTAATAGCGATCGCGTACCACCGTCTCCGAGGAACATCGAACCACCGCGAGTGAGAAGATTCTTTATTTCCCTCCAATCCACTCCTGCTGACAGTAGAATTCGTACTTTGAGCGCGGCGGACAGCGCAAATATTTACGAGTGCGTGTACGCCGTTACCGGTCTGAGAGAAAGAAAGAGAGAGAGAGGACAATCTTCCGTTAGCAGCTGGATCTAAGATTCCTATTAGCATAGACTCAATTATCCAGGTAGTTCCAGTTTCGCGACGAGCCATCTCGGATATCTCGCATCCCACTTCTCTCCATCGTTCTCTCTCACTTTACCTTGGACAGGAATTCAGTACTAATCGCCGGGGTGAGAACGCCGCGCGCGACGATGGGATCGTAAAAAAGCTCGTAAATGGCGGCAAGCGATGCAATCCGTTAGCGCGCGATTCCCAAGCGAGCGGAGTGCGAGCGTACGATCGCAATGAAATTATCGGAAAGCTAGCGGCACGAGCGTGCGACCTGTGCACCAAATGGAAGCGAAAGGCGGCGGTGGCGGCGGTGGCGGCGGCGTGAACGACTAGAGGAAAAAAATACGAGGAGACCGGTGAACGAAGCGTGCGAAATGGTGGCAGAACAGTAATTAAATTTGATCCATCAGCGGTGAATCAGAGTGACGGGAAGATCTCTCGACGAGATGCCGAATGAACAACGAGCTCATCTGGACCGGTGAGACTGAGCCATTCACGCGTTTACCGTTTGTCATCCAGTGGCTTGTGACGAGCATCAGTCGCCGACACGCGCTTTTTTCATTATTCATTAGGCGCTCGGCTGGCAGGGCTTGTGCGCCGCCGAAACCCTCGTCGACTTCAAATCAGCCTTGAGAAAGACTCCCTCGAGCGAGCCAGCCACGTTTTTCCGCGAGTTCTGCGTGCCCTGCTTACTCTAACACGTCAGAGTACGCGACGGGAAATCGGGATTCTTCCTCCTTTCTTCGCGGACCGTTCGATAGGATCTCGATGGAGCCTCCGGCATTTTTCCCGAGAAGGAAGAAACCCGATCCAGTGTTGGCAAGGGGAGCGCGCGTATGCTAATGCCTGCTTGGCCACCGAGACCGCTCACGAGCTCTCTTTCTCTCTCTCTTGTGTCAGCGAGCAAACTTATCCCGCTTCCAACGAAAGAATGGCCCTTGAATACTAATACTAGCGTAACATGCCAGAAGATACGAGTGTCAGGAGGCTGGACCGCTTCGGAGGGAACTCGTGGAACGAGAATGGCGAGCAGGCGTTTACGGTGTCCAGTATTTACATAGCGTCACGCGCTCGCAACAGGTGGTAGAATGTCGAGGGTCAAGATTGCAAAGAAGCCGAGGTGTGGTGGCTCCAGTGGCTGGGACGCGAGGGCAATGCAAAGTGGTGCTGTTGCTGCTTGCTAAAGCCGATCGCGTACCTCCCCCGAGCTCCTGATTTTCTAAGCGCGCGCTACACCTATGAAAAGAAAAGGAATATCTGCCTATAAGCAAGTAGGATGCGGCAATGTTGGATGGGGAGTTGCAGCGAGAGTCCGGTCAGTCACGGCGCCGCCAGTAGAATGTGCCGGCCAGTGGTTAGCAGTCAGACACGGCTATCGGTGCCTAATGCGGCGGTATAAGTTCGCGCAGGTCACCCATGATCACTTAATCAGTTCAATTGAGCTTCTAACTAGAGTCTAGCAGCTCTGATCTATAAGGCACCGCCTTAGCGGTGTTTTATTGTACCGTTTATCAAGCTGATTGCTCGCTTTCGGTCCTCGCAGACCTCGTCGATCTTAGTCATTGATCGGCCGTTTCAACGCTGACCACAGCGAGCCTTGGTAAAAAGGTAGAAAAAGCTGGAATCACGGTTGGGGAGTTCACGCCTTTGCGATCACGAGGCGACTTGTCTTTGGCTTTGTTAATTATCCCAGCTGTTCGTGGCGTAATCCTAGCGCCAGGGAATATAATGGCAGCTGCTGCGGAAAGCAGCGTTACTCGCCGATGTTGAATAATGGTCCTAATAAAATCTAACGGAGATTTACGTTGTCGTGGCGGTGGCAGAGAGCGCGGAAGCAACACGTGCGAACTCCGAAATTTATGTGTCTTCCGCGGAGAGCCCAATTAATGGTCGCTCGCTAACACTCGATCCCCTCGGCTAAGTTCGCGCATCCAAGCGACAGCCAATTATTTCGTGGTGGCTTCTAATGGGCGAATTATTTTCTCCGATGCCGCCCCTCCCCACCCCTCCGCCTCCTGAACGTGGGAAGACTCTAACCCTATCATCAGGCACAAAGCGCCTCTATGTTCCGCCTTGCACCTGGAACAACAATTGTTAAGATGTTCTTTAATTAAAGTTCCAAGTCGCCGGCGCTTCCCGCTAATTTATCTCGGTCCATTGTCTCCGGGGATTTAAGGAAGTCGTTCCTGCTTGGTGGTGACAACTCGTGGATAGTCTGAGTGATTAGAAGAAGCGTGATTCTACTGCGAGATTCTGTTGGCACCGAACTACAGAGTATCCTCGAAGCATTCTTCTCAAGGACGCAAAGGGCACTGGCTCATCGCGATTGCTTTCGCTCGAGATCGTTCTAGCTCTTTGCAGCACCAGTCTCCTCCTCTACGTTAGAGGCGCCTACGGGAATGCTAATCGGCTTGCATCCCAAGGGCTTTTACGATCGCGTATAAAATCATTTTTTCACACCGATTCCCCTGCTGCCCATTTGCATGGGTATCGGCCGTGATTCCGCCGAGTAAGATCCCTGCGAACTCGCACCTTGGCCAATCTAACCCTGGACTTCCATCCACTTCCAGGAACTTATGCATGAAAACACCGAATATGGTGAAAAATGATCTTTTTCACTTGATTCGAGCGATGCAATGACTTTTCGCCGCAATTGCACGTGGCATAGCGGCTAAAGCGAGATCGTCTTGGGGTTTAATATCGAGTGAATGGTCTTTTTGCGGTTTGGCTGAATCGAGAAGTCAGCCAGGCGGAAATGCCACTCGATCACGAAGTACGAAGTCCGGCGGAGGGCTTACCAACTTCCCTGCATCATGACTCGCCATTTAAGCATCATCCGTGGAGTGGCGCACGATGCTTCTTACATCATTTTCCGGCTCGCTCCCCATATTAAATAGTAAAGAACCAAGTATATTATACAGTCGGATACGTGTGTGCCAACTACAAACCACACCGGGGTGGATGATGATCTCACGAAATTGCCGTGTCGAGTACCTCCGAGTGAATCCACCGACTCTCCGCCGCGCCGGAGAGAAACCTCCGGACCATCCACCTTCCACTCCCAGTCTATACAGACACACTCTTCCTTTTTTGCGACAAGCTGAAATCTACTCGCTCGCGTTCGCAATCAAAGATTCCCGTCGGTCCATGTTCATCGTGATTACCAGCGAGGAGAAATCCCGGCACAACATCATCGGAACAAGTACAAGTACAGGCGCGCGCTTGCTCTTCTTTCTCCCCTGGCGGCGGAGATGAGTGGTAGAGAGGAGAGCTCAACATCCAGAAAACTGGGCAGAATGGGTGCAAGGCTTCGAATACCCCAGACAAAAATAATACCAGTAGAGAGAGCATCTATTCTCCGTTGGCAGAGAAAAGCTTGGTATAGCGCCGAAACCGACAGAACTGTCGTGAATTCCTGACACCCTCGCGGAGAGGTCACCGGAAGGCTGATGGTCAGACAAAAAGCCAATAAATCAATCGTTTAACAAAAGGGATTTTTATGCCATCGTCTCTGGCAGGAGTCAGGGGGTGCGGATTGGTAGACGGGCGACAGAATAATTGCCGATTAAAAGGCGGCTTCCTCGCCTTGAGATCGCCTCTTGGACGGACGTGAACGAAGATCGAGGGACTTTTGTCCTCGCGCTCGGTCCCATTTAGAAGTCACTCCCTTCGAGTAGCCTTCGGGAGTCCGGGACACCTTCCACCTATCGATACATCGAAAGATCGAGGGACACGTAGCTGCTTACTTGGCTCTCGCGAGGGATTATTCGAGGAAGCGAATCCAGGCGGCAATGTCTTACTTGGTTAGTGGCACGTAACCTGTCAGAGGATATCTCCCTCGAATGGACAGGACGTACTCTGGCTAGCTCGCTCGAGTGCCGCTAAAGATAGAAGCGTCCAGTGCTTCTCGCCCGGCTACTGCACTCTCACTCGTCTGCAAAAATCTGCCCTTTACTCCGGCCCCTTTTTACAAACCGACCATATACGCCGCTCCCTCTCCCTTCCCATCCCTTCCCTTCGCCGGACATTCTAATAGGTGCTTACCGCGCTCTTAAAGTGAGCCTCCGTGCGCGCTAAATTCGCCCTTGGCCAAGTCGTAAGGTGAACGAGCGCCGCTAAACTATGAGAAGACGCCGTTCTACATACTAACCCTGCCGATAATAAAACTAAAGCCTTCTCTGTCCAACGCCTGCTAAAACACTAGTATGTATTAATAGCTCGGGGCTTTCTTTATCGCACGAGGAGCGCATTGTTTCCCATTAATTAGTATACCAGGTATGCTAAGCCGGTTCAATCGCTTCCTCCCTAAAAAAGGCCATTAATTACTAGTTTAGTGGCAGAGGCTGTACCTTCGCGCCGTTAATGCTACTTGATGGGCTTGGCTCGGGCTCCCGCATACAAATAAGAATTTTACCTATGAGAAACTGAGCAGCCGCTCATTATATATTTATTCCCGGTAGCTAATACTAGCGTATTACAAGCAACGATATTATTTCAATTAAAGATGCGTCGTTTACGGAAGTGCACTTGACGAAGTTGTCGTGAGTGGCGGGTGAACCGGTCTTCTTAATTGTCGAGGGGGGGGACCAGAGTGTCCGGGATTGACGGTGAAAGGCCGATAGATGGTGGCAAATCTAAATGCTCATCTTTCGTGAGAGAAGAGACTTGGCTGGGATGGGATGGTAATTGGCGACGCCGGGGCGTCCAACACCTGCTCTCTGGACGCCGCGCCGCGCCGCGCCTTGCCTTCGGACACTCGAGAGACGTTGGTACTGTTACCTCGGAGATCCACATCCTTCAGGGTCACCTACTCTTGGCGGCAAAGTGGGCATTCCTATCCACGCTATGGGACTTTATTGGCTCCTATATCTTTGAGCTGCATATGCGACAACCACTATGCCCAGTATTATCCGTGCCGCTTATACTTATCCACGCCGTATAAGTCCCAATAGCGAGTTTACGGTGCCATCGCCGCTGTCCAACAACTACTATCGTTGGCATGCTAATCGCCCTATCCCAGGATGCGCTCCATTTATTTTCGTAACGAGGTAATGCACGTGCTCCACTCCGAGGAACCCTGTTATGTTACATGTCGGCTGGCTATTTCAGATGCAACCTCTTGCTAATATTAAAAGCCGAAGAGTATCGGGCGCCGCAAGGCTCAAGTCTCTGCTGAAGTGTCGGTTAGACTCCTTGAACACTGTGCTCGACAATACTCTTAAATCAATCGCAGTCGTTCGAACGGCGCTCGCGTGAGAATTAATTACGAGCCATTGCGAAACCGGTCCAAATGCACACTGTCCCTCTCGCGCCAGTAGATTTGTCATCGTTCGATCGATAAAAAAAGAAGCCTGCTCAGACTTTTTTTCCGATCGACTTCGTTACGATACGGTGCGAGAGGGTGCAACACTATCCAGACAAGTCGCCCGATAAATCGGCCACTGATGCAATGCATAAATTTCAATTAATTGACACGGACTATGAGACTCGCAATTAACCCGCATGCACCCCGAAACCCCAAGGACATTCGATTCCCTTTGAGCAGCCAAGCTATTCACTAACTGTTTCACGGTGAATTCCAGTGTTCCGGTATTCACGATCGCCTCGCTGACCCTATTTCACCTTGCTTAAGTACAAACTGCGTTTCGATCGAATTAACGGCAGACACAAGTGCGGCTCTCCACGCGCTAAATTAATGGCACGACTTCGTCAAGGTGTTCGAGCCGAAAGAAAAGAGGGGATGTGCCTGCTCTATATTTGGTCATTAGGCTCGATCCCCCAAGCATAAATTCCATCAAGAGCCCGATAATTAGATCACCGTCAACGGATTTAAGTGCGTTCCAAGCGAATTACTTGGCGGCGTAGTAACTTGTCGCTCGAGAAAAACACCACTTTCGTCCCATTAGCCCCTGCACTTTATCAGGCTTGTCTTCGATTGGAATTAATTAACTGGATCCAGATGGCACGCGATTCCCTGGACCGTCCTCGCATTGTACCACGAAAACCGGCAGTTCGCGTGATCATCTACGATGGAACGAGTTCTTCCGGGGTTACAGTTACCTCCAAGTTCTTATCTCGGGGACATCAAACCTCCCCTATCCTGAATCCAACGTCGCGCAGCCGGAGCTTCTCGACCGTTGACCCGGCGTTTCTCACTATTACGCAAATTGCAACTTAATATCCTGCGAGATGATCACCGGCTGATCAGTGGAACCCGAGCCAGCGGAGGGCCGGTGTCGTCCCAGTGCTGAAGCCTCCACTCACCACCATCCTTCCCTCAATTTAACCCGATTTTTCGGCGGAGCGATCGCGTTTCAGGGCACACGTCCGTCCCCATAAATAACTGACATTAATTTCGGAATATTGTATTACCCCCGTAATAAACAGGCGAGCAAGGCCGATCTCCTGTCGGGATCTGCCCACTATCCTCTCCGAGATATTACATCTCCGTACTTGGGGAGAGAGTTTTTCATTGGCTACGATGAGGGAGGATGAATCGCGACGTGTCTGAGCTATCGTTAATGCCAGCTCGAAGGATCCCACATTTATCCTCCCTGCAAGGGAGATTGGCTTGCTTGCCGGGCTGGTTGGAGCACTAGCGGCGGCGGCGTCGGCGGCGGCGGCGGCGGGGAGGATAGTCGGTTGGCTACGTGGCAAAGGGACTCCCTATGAAATTGCATCCCACGAGCGAGAGATCCTCGCGGAAACCCATTGATCGATGCGTTACCGGCCAGTACTAGCCGGCTGATTAATCGCCGGGGTCCTGTTTAACCGTAACTGAGGCAGTTACAATTAACGAGGGCCATTAATCAATGGCTGCCTTTTTTCCTTAATCCGCGCGGCAGTGGGAGAGAAAGAGTGGCGAGGTTTATCGTGGGTGTAGGCTGGCAGGGAAAACGGGAGGATGCCGCTTGTATACAGGTGGTAATGGGAGAGAGCGGGCGAGCCAGTACGGCCAAGGGAGAAGAGCGCCGATCATAAATCTGTATAATTGACAGGCCGCGCAGAAAAGCCTCCTGCTCCATAGATGCTCGAGCAGATAGTCCGCTAATAACGCTGCGAGCAACGCGTTCTAGCCGCCGGTATATAATGCTAGTGTCGATGGGAAAAAAGCCTAGGAGCCGGCTCTTGCCAGTTGCTTAATGCCGGCCAGACAATATCCTTGCTCACGGTGACCGCGACCTTCGCTAAATCCAATAACTTTCGATGACACCCTTACTCCCCGACTCCCCTAACTATTGTTCCTCCATTTAAAAAAATCCAACGGCCACTGCCACAAGATTGAATCACACTCGTGTAGAGAAAATCGATTCCTCGAACATCCTACACAAGATAGTCTGACAATCACAGTGGAATAGACCGAGCCTGGTCAGACACTCGGACTAAAATGAACAGCGGAACGTTTCCATCTAAATTCTTTGCGAACAGAGTCCTGAATCGATGTCAATGAGGTTGAAATGTTCGGTGCGGAAATTGGAGTAAGCGACATAGGATCGTAGTGAAAACGAGCGAGGGAGATTTTTCTTCGCTCGGCCAGTGAAACGCAATCCGTATTCTAGGGGTTAACCGCAGGAGGATCGGCGCCCGATCGGGATTACGTAAGGTCAGCGAAACCTCGAGGAATCCCGCCGCTAAAGGGAAAAGGTTCTCCCGTTGCCATTATGGAAATACGAGCGGCCCCGAGCGGCCCCGAGCGACCAGTGTATAGGAAGTGGCGTCTGTTATCGCACCGCGGCAAAGGTGCAAATCCACTGGCAGCTCTGGCTAGCCTATGTCGAGAGGCGGTACGAGAGTCGCCGGGCAGATAAGGAGAGGATCGATCTGCCTATCGGCGTAATCTCGTAAACTATGCGGGCCCCTATCGCCTTACTCGCGACACCCTATAAATTAAACAGCTGATAGCAACACCTCGTTCAATTCCGCTCTCCTCTCGAATCAATTAGTCCTTGACGATCAAAGCGCCAGTAAACACCGCTGCCACTCTTTTAGGAAAGCCTCTACGGATTGCCTGGCTCGATAACTTTACCAACCACGATACAGTGTCTCCTTTCGAAAGCCGTTCAAAGAAGAAATTATATCATTAGAGCAACCAACAGCT
The DNA here is from genome assembly GCA_910591665.1 of Ectemnius continuus. Lineage (NCBI taxonomy): Eukaryota > Metazoa > Arthropoda > Insecta > Hymenoptera > Crabronidae > Ectemnius > Ectemnius continuus. The sequence continues at coordinate 12,471,807 of OU342862.1, read as the reverse complement.
AACCGGGCTTAGTTCATATGGTTGCTTCTGGGGGAATAATAATAGTACGAAGGAGAGGACTCATTCTTATTGGCAATGGAGGGAACGGCGAAATTCGATCGGGATAAAATCTCTGGCGGCCAAGTACTGTCCGGGCGAGCATTAAGAGGCATGCGCTTGCGCCATTAAGTCGTTTTACCGGTGTAATTCGTCGGTGTAACGAGAGCCGGATAAAATAGGCGAGAGAGGACTGGCTAAGAGGGCTTAACGGGTGCCGCTCGCCAGGTAATCACTTTCGATCATCCGTTCCTCGCGATGCCAATGGGGTTGAAGGTCATTGCCAATTTATGAGGAGCCAGGCCACTCGGTATTATTGGTTCCAATGCGGCTGAATTGTTTCAAGCTGGGGCCCAGAAAAAGTTCCCTTAAGAGCGATCGGCGGTACTTTCATGAGGGCCTCATTAGGTCTCGGTTAGGAGGGAGGATGTAATTTCCCCCGGGTAACTACCGGCAAAAAGCCCGACTGACCGAACTCGCATCCCGCCAAGCTTGCCTAAGTTCGAGGTATGCTTGCCTTATTAGTTTTTTGCCACGAACCGACAACAAGCGCGAAGGACAAACAAGTGAAGTGGGGGGCATGTAATCATTGAAGAACACTCGAGATAAATTGGAGCACTGCCAAGAACCACAAGCTATCCGATCGAAGTATGCGCCGCGCGGCACCACTCTCGGTTCGCATCGACAGGTGGTATGCATGCAACGTTCGTAACGACGCCAGCGTGACTCGCTCGTCCTTTTCTGCTTAGCCTATTTAACGCGTCGTTAATTTTTCGAGCGGCGTCGATACTAATCGGAATCCGTGGCCGATTAGCGCCGACAATTAGCAGTCGCTCCGGTCAGATAGGATCTCCATCTGCCTCCCTCTAACACTCCCTCTCTCTATCCCACGCGCGGCTCTCTTCGCCCCGCTATTAGAGCCAGCCTCGCACACCACCACCAAATCACTAGAACCGTTATTATAAGCGACGTAGTCGATCCGCTCTTGATCGAGGACACACTCGCACTTCCGAGAGCACGCCGGTTCCGCTTCTCGGCTCTCGATCTGTCCTTATGAATATAGAGCGTTGCTCTGATTCTTTAAATAATTCTATTGATCCGTAAAATAGATATTAAAGAATCCTGTTAATATTTAGTCGAATACTCTGCTATCGTGTAATTATAGTACTTTAAAAGGCATTCGAGAGAACTTGACATTCCATTCATATCTAAATACTGTGATCAGTTCTACCAATCACCCAATTGGGTGAATATTAAACGGCTTCGATTAATCTAAGTAAGCTGGTCTTTCGAGTGGCGTCAGCACGTGCTCCAATTCATTTATCACATGGAGAATCTGACGCGACAGGATTATTGGGCAATACCGTACGTGTCATGCATGAATATGCAGAGGAAGGGGGGTGCTGGTGGGAGGAAGATCGAGCTACTATTGGCGATTCCTCCGATGGCGGCCTGCTTCCTGGGACAAAACGTGCAGCAAGGATCCATTCGAGCGACTATCGGTGTTAGACATCTCGCTATCTGGAGCACCGGTGATTGCGGTACTGTTACCTTGACACTGACCAGAATATGCATACATGAATGCCAGGATTAAGGACGCGATACTCCTCGACTCACGCATCTTATTACCCTCTCTCTGACAATGATAATATCATTGTAATCTGCAAATTCCAAAGGCCTTACATCGCTCTGTGAAATTTCCACATGAAACGATCTAATAATTATATCATCAATTATTTCGAAGTTTATTTCGACAAAATACATATTTGCGAAGGTGGTCGAGAACATTGAATATCTCGATCGGTGTCTCGAGGAGTGGCAGGGTGTAGCCAATTGATTTGGCTGATCGCGTGACTGAAAATCGCGTGTATTTCATATTGGCAACGAGTGGCCTTGGCGAAACATTGTAAAACATCGGGAGATGCAATTTCTCGCTTGTACGGCTTGGCCCCTGAAAGAGAGTTAAAACACAAGTTCACGGCTGAACAGAAACGCGGTATGCGATAGGACTAGCTGGTCTCTCGGGGTAGTGCGAGGCGCGAGCGAAGAATGCAGAACGAAACGATGAAGATCGCTCGGTGCCACACGAACGACTCTGGTGGGACTTGGCACGGGAAGAAGACGAATCATCTGGAATCTGGATGCAAAGGGCCGGTTGATTCCACCGGAACCGGCAAATTCACCGTGAAATTCCCTTCGCTGTAGTTGGATATCACCGCGGCACTATTCTCTTCGTGGCACTGCTCGCTCACTCTCTGCCCTTTTATTCCCAACTTAATTCCCGCGAGAACCTCTTCATTAAGTGTTCCCTCGCTTCGCAAATAACTATGTACCCTCTATTGAGTTATTAGTTCTCTAAGTGGCCGGGTCATTGTTCCAACTTACCCGCAGGAAAATAAAGCGCGAGAGTGTCGCGATCCTAATTCTAAAAGGATTCTCACCTCTCCCTTTTCACAGGAGCAGAGGACAGCTCTGCAATTTCTTTAACGCTTCGTGGTAATTCCCATTTCTGGGGTGGCGCGCGCGCCCGCGCCCGCGCGTACATGCAACCTACACCATCGCTGCATTAGATGTCCTGTTTCCGTTTGAGCGTCCTCCCTTTATTACAGGATATGACCGCGATCCCCGTCTGGCGTCCATTAATAGCGGACACGACGCCACTTAGAATTAATAATTTCCTCCCGACGATCCTCTCTCGCAATAGGAATTCACTTCTTATCCTGTCGTTACATTGACTATATCGTGGAGAAAAATATGTGCGATGCAAAAAAAGGAAATGTGACATTTATCGAAGATTGATCGAGATATTGGGGAAGTTAATGTGCCGGTGGAAGATAAGTGGAATTGTTAAGGTGGTCGTTAAGATCGGTGGTATGTGTTTGGTGGTATCGGCGTGTGGAGGAAACGGTATCTTCTACCCACGACGCGACGGCGAAGGCTCGCTGGAGAGCGGTCCAGCGAGCGAGGCGTCGAGGAACAGCAGAGCAGATAGATCGCAGACAGCCCCGGCGAGCTAACACTCTCGTGATCCCGAGCGGCGAATGCCGGCACGGATTCGTTGGTTGGGGGTTAGTTACTTTGGAGGGCCGTGCTTTATCCTGTTGCTGCCGCTGGCCAAGGGACCCGCGAAGAACCGCTTCGCCGTGATTAATTAAGCGTCGGCGGTTCGATGTAACTCGAGGATCGCGCTTCGATGTAAGCGGCGATGCGCCGCAAAAAAAGGAGCCGAGTAACTCGAGGCCGCTGCCGTCCTCCAGCGGAGTAAACTACGTAGACGCGCGCGCTCGTACTTTATGCGAAATATGCTACATGTCCGTCGATCCGGAAGACATAACCGAATGCTCGACCTTCTTCCAGAACCTATTAACACACACCTCTTTAGCTAAGCCGACATTTCCTATTGCTAGAGAAGTCGAAGAGAAACGGGTGTCGATCCACTTCTAATTGGAGCGATGCTACCCTAGCGAACAGTGGGACTCTAAGTCGACTAACTGACTATCAATATCGAGTCGAGGCACTTTTTCCTCCGAGATCGAACAAGATAGCAGAGACTGAGAGACACGACACGCATAGGCTGTGGTACATGCGCGCGAGATCGTACTGTGTTCCGTGTCCTGTACCAGCAGTGTTCCCCTCCCTCTTCTTGCTCTTCTTGTTCGGCAGCATGCGAAGCCCCCGCCCACCCCATCCCTCGCGCGCCCTCTCTTCATTTACTTAATAGCCGTCCGCGTACCGGAAGGTTGCCGGATAATGCTCCATAAATTGCCGGAGATTAATCCGGCCGAGCATCCGCAAGGAACCCTCGCCGATTTCTGGCGCGCCCCCAGCCAACCTCCAATGGACCACCTGAAATTCAGGCAAAAATCTTCCCAACACTTGTTTTATCTCAGTCGAGTTTAAACACCGAAGAATTAGAAGCAGCTAGAAGTACACGTTCGAGTTCCTTGTAGAACTCGTTCTGCGAACGATCGAGTCTCAATGAAAGAGAACACTCGATTGAATAATTGTAGGGATCGCGGCAGGAATAATTACCACTTCCAAGGAAGAACGGAAGGATTCATAGCGGACTCTCCTTCTCATTATCGAATTGCAGAGCATGCCGGTCGCTCGAGGTTTCACCGCGAAATCCGGATTCCATCTCGTTAGAGCCACTTCTCTAATAGCGTTGCCCGTTCAGTTGAGCACACGATTCCACGAGAGACTCTCTTCCCGATTCTCTAGCAGAGAGGGAGAGAGCCACGCCGGCGAATACTTGGGCCAATTCCACTGGGGGGAATCTGGAGCCGATCCCTTTTCACCCAACTACGCACAAGTGCGACGCTAACGCGGAATGCCATCAGTATTGATGGCAACAGTCCACTTCAATAGGAAGCTTCTTGGAACACCACAGAATTATGTCGCACCTTTGTTTACATTGATCCTCTGATATTTACTGTTTTATTTTCCCCTACGTTCATAGTCATTTTATTCTAGCTTTTGCTTCTATCAAAATAGTTACAAAGTACTGGCAATTCTGCCTCATTAAAAATGTTGGCTCCAACTATTTTGATTTACGTTGATGCGTCTGTTGCGTGCTTCCTATCTGAGAGAGGGGGGGATTCCCTTAGCGAGGATATTCCGGAGTAGCGACGCCGACTCTCGGGCAAAAAGCGCGCCTTCATAATGCGTCGCTTCCTGCGATCTAGCCAGCCGAAGACAAAGTAAGTAAACTCTCCCGCGGCGGATTCTGCTCTCACGTTTGCGGAATAGAGCGGGCGCGTGACAAACTGCGGACGAAGGCAGTAATAGCGGCTGCGTATATACATGTATGGAGTGCGGCAGTTAATTAAGAGGAGAGAGAGAGAGAGCGAGAGAACGCGCTGGCAAGCGTAGCCGTTAACGGGAGAGTGTTCGGGATCCGTGGAAGAAGAGTTTGATGTAATCCTGACGTAAGGAAAAGGAAATATTATCAAAAGAAAGACCATCAACTATCTTGGTTGATAATCCAACTGAAGAACATCGCATTTCTCTTTTGAATTTATTTCTCGTATTCTTCCGGTCAATGTTCCGTCATTACAGACGATTCTTTTTCAAATGAATCGCGTTACGCTTGTGAACTCGTGGTAGCGGTACCGCTGCCTGGTTCGCCTGATTTTTGGGTCAGTTTTCGGGCGCCCGAGCCCATCATTACTCGCCGGAACCCGTCCATTACTGATTCGTCTCGGAGGACAGTCCAGTTTCAATTGCCACGGAATGTTCTCCCTTGAAAACGCACAGGTTTATCCAAGCAGTGCGAATGATTTGGTTTGCGCCCGTTGCGGAAGAGGCGTCTCGATGATTGCGATGTCAGTACTATCTGATACCGACGCGTACCATGCCGCCGGTAATGATATACGCGGGAAGAGCAAAAGGTAACGGTAATTAGATAGCGCGTACGCGCTCCGCGAGCTTCTGTCATATTAGCAGTGCGAGCCGCCGATTTATACGAGATCCTACTCGCGGAGATCGGATCTCCGCGCGATGCCGATGTGCTGCTGCTGCGGATGTGCTGCGTCTATGTTTAAAAGCGATGCCGCTGGGAGCATCGATCCTACTTGCTGGAAACACTCTTTCCACACCACTGGCAATCGCCGACTCGAAGATAGCCGAGTGATTGAAGGTCATCTTGCCCATCCACTCATCGACCAATTAACTCTCCGCACCGAAAAACAACCAGATCTCTTCGAGATAATCAGAACAACCCAACCGGATGAAACTGCTAATTTCTATTATCAAGAGCGCGAAAACAGTGTGGAGGATTTGTCGGCGGATAATATCGAGACGTAGATTTCCGTGGGAAATTCTCATTAAGCAAGGCTGTGCGGCTCCTTAACTTCATTAAGTGCTCGTTTTCTATAGGATGGAATAACCTCACGCAGGCTAGTTGGTATTCAAGTCGGCTGATGGAAGAAATTCATTTTCCTTTCTACGTCTAGCCCGACAGTGGAAGCATTATAACACAATAATGGTCATGTAACCAAAGAGGCCCCGCTACCGAGGAGAGCGCGTGGGATTACAGTTACACGTTGGAAATCATGCTATAATGTAACACCTATAGGAGAGTCTGCCTGCTAATTATCATCACCGTTATCATCCATACTGTTAGCCGTGAACCAGCGGGATTCCTCGATGAAGTTTTACTTTCGGGCGAGCGTGTCTCTTGGTCCGAGGAATGCCGCACGAAGACAACAACTCCGAGAAACAAAGTGTCTCTCTGCCAGTGTAATTGTAGCGGTAGCAGCGATCCATATCAAATGCGAGCTCTTATCAGGTGCGAACAAACCGAGCGATTAGTATTACGGGATCCTGGAGGAAAGTAGGGTCGGGAAGGGCTCGAGCCAGATGATATCTGTCGTTGCGTCTGACTCGGTGTTGACCCTCACTTCCAAGAATCGAGATCTCCGAGTAGAATATCTAGGATCTGCTATTATTCTGTTGTACGGAGAGGAAAGACGGGAGGCGGAAGTTGATGAAAAAATGGATTTGTTTATGAAGTGGAAGAAGGAAAAATGGGAGCGGTCAAAGTAGGGAAAAGGGGGGCGAGGAGGGGAGAAAAAAAGGTGAGGACACGCGAGAGAGGATCGTGTACCGTAATCCTCTTTTGTCAGGGCGACACACGCGTGGCACCTCGCGTGCCCGTCGCCCGTCGCCCGTCGCTCGCCCATTGTCCCCTCCTTTCCTCAATTAATAAAAGTACTGCAAAAAACGGGATCGCCATTGTAATTAAAGCGCGGCCGCGATACGGAAGTCAGCGCTCTATCTGGGCAAGCAGCCTCGCGCCAGAACGAACGCTCGCTCGCTCGCTCGCCCGCCTTGTGTCAGGAGAAGAAGGACCACTCGCTGGGGCAACCGCTTTATGTAGAAGAGGAAGAAGATCGCGATAGCAAGGAGGCGAGCGGGATGCTAGAGAGTCGAGAGAGGATGACAGAGAGTGTGCAAGAAAAGGAGTTGGACACTGGTCACGCTTCATGCCAATTTAACTCACTCCCTCGGCCCTCCAGGACCGGCGCGGTGCGGCGCGGCGCGGCGACGCGTACAAGTAGTCGACGACAAACTATAACTGGAAGAAGAAGGAAGCGCGACACTGGAATCCAGGGGAATGCTCTCGTTCGTTTATTTATAAGAGCATAAATTATGAGGGATGGTTTAGTCAGTCGTAAATCCTGAATGAAATCGCTTCCTCGTTGCATCCTGCGAAATCCGACAGTTCGCCCGAGGGATAAATGAGTGTTTCAGTCCAAGGAGGAAGGGAAACTGGCTGGAGAGCCGAGTGCCGGGAGTCAGTTTCGCAGGGAAAGAGTGAATGCCGTTGTGTAATTCCGGCATTCCATCCAAGGCCCTTTTTGCCGGACTGCGAGCTCCACTTGAGAGGCCGAGGGCCACAGTGAGAAAGCGGCAAGCGGAAGGAAATAGTGGAAAATTATGAATAGCGCGGGAGTCGGCGAGGCTCAGGAGGCCGAGGGTCGAAGAAAAAAGGTTTGCGCCGAGGGCAACGAGCGAGTGCGCGAGTGAACCGGATGGCGAAGCAACTTTTTCACCGGCTTAAACGCACACTGTACACTGACGCGGCGACACCCGAGAGCACAACGGTGTACCGTTTTTTTCCAGCCAACACTCGCGCCCAGAGGACTCTTGCCTCTTTTCAATTTACATCCCATTCAAATCATCAGATTTATCTCTCCCATCTTTGTAATGAAATCCTCGCCAAATTAGTCAATAATTCTCGCCACCCTAGCCACTCCAATCCCATCTAAGAGCCGTCACACTGCCTCTGCCGGCACTCTATTACCCCAGGCGATAATTACATTCTGCTAATGACGAGTTCCAACTTAAGTATGGATTATTTATAATTAGGAAAATCAGGTAATAAATATGGCACGCGATGGTATGTAATAGGCGCAGGAAGCTGATGTAGGATTTATAGAAGCGATTGGTATCAGTGAGAGGATCGGGGTGCCGCGCCGCTTGGATTCCCCTTCCCACTAATAAGAAGCCAAGGATATTATCTAAATCAATGAACCGGACCAAGTGGGCGACTACGGCATACCCGCGATATCACACCTCTCTTCTTTCTCCCACCGCCGCTCCTCTCCCTCTGTTTTCCTATTCCGATCGGTAATCCCGCTAGAGGAATTTATATGACCTCCCCGAGATTTATATAGCACACCAAGACGGTGGTAGAATTACGCAAGAAACGTCCTCTCCTCGACTGGAGAATACCTTGTCGCACATACTCTCGTGTTGTAGTTGTTGTGCCGTCGACACCGTCTGATCAATCGCACGCGCAAAGATCGATCAGTCAGTGTTGAGCGATTTTTCATAGTTAGCTGGAATGACGGTGTGCAAGTGCTCCCGGGGCTGCTTCGGAGATCAGTGCTCCTTTAGCTGCGTCATCAACACGTAACTATCGTGATCTATTTATATTTATGTATTGAAAGACACGGGGCTTCTTATCGGAAGAAAACACTCCAGCAGCCATCCAAGAACAATAACAAAGATATGATTTAGATCGACTGGTAACAAGTTACTCATTTGTAAGGAGTGAGTAGAAAGTTTCCGAGGATGGAGTGCTGTCGGAGAGTCTCGCGAGACATAAGTGAGGACAGGCAAAGAGATTGGGAATGTAATGCTAGGTGGAAGAGGCTGTGCTCTCTGTAAATACGGAGCGGCAATAGGATCGATAGCTTCCATTCGGAATGATTTCCTGTGGCAGTGCCGCGGCGAGGATCGGCGACGCCTCTCTCGACGGGCCGATGCACCGTGTCGAGCGTGACACAAGCACCAACCGGATTCCTACCCCGTTCTCTCGTCCCACTGCGTCCTCCTGCTGCTCTCGCACGCTTTTTACCCCGCTCGTCCGTGCGTGAACCCTTCCTCTCTCTCTCTCTCGTCCTGCCTTCTCCGCCGCAGTATATGTATGCAAGTGTATCGCCCATTTTATTATTAGAGACTGGATAGAAACTCGAAGGAGAGAAGGAGGAGACTAACGCGACTGGACAAGCGTACGTGCGAATCTACGCTATATACTCCGCCACTAGTCCTCTACCAGCCACATGGAGAACCCGCTCTTCTCCCTCCTCCGAGCGAGTTAATGTCCTGGTAATGGATAGTGCCAGTATTAATAGATACCAGTCTCCGTTTCCCCGAGAGACTTAACCGGAGGAAACGATGCCACTTTAACCCTCTCGAGGGAGCAATAAGAAAAAGCCGAGCACTTTTGTAGCTGTAATCAAAAGATTTACAGTAAAATTCGGAGTACTCTTAGGTAATCTCCGATCCTTCTTCAACTATAAAACGTCAGCTATTTCAGCGCGAATTTCCACTGGAACTATCCCTTTGTATCCTTGGGATAGAAATTCCTATGAGATCCCTTCGAGCAGGTCTCTCTTCAAGTTGAAGTATTCCCGCGCGGCCTGGTTCACTTTTCGCCGGTAGCATATTTTACGAGCTCTAAAGGCATCTATCGGCTCCCAGAAATACCGAGGCGGATAGTGGCTGGGCGCTCCAGTCGACCAAGCACGAAAGTAAAGCACGTCGGGCGAGGATGAGGCGGGGCTTTAAGAGGAAAACACTAAAATGGATAGTTTTGGTGGATGGGTGGGGGGGAAGTTGCGCGGAGGTGCAAGCTGTGCTCCCTTTCTTTCCTGCGAGGAAATGCCGAAGGCCGGGCGACCAGTTTCTGTTAGCGGTGACTCTCGAGTCCAAGGTCCGCGCACTTCTCCTTACCGGCGACCTTGAGAGACCTTGAAGAGAGCCGCGCGCTACACGACGCGCCTACAATCTTCGCGCACCTTCGCGAAGACTTCGCGTACGCGAGCAGCCGAGCTCGCACGCATCTCTTCTCCTTTTACACACGATCGCTTCGATATCGCTTGGTTGGAATTATACCGTGCGATTCCGCTCGCCGGGAAATGTAGCGCATTATCTTTGCTCCTGATCTCGGTGCTCGTCGCGCTGATTTGCTGGGATTTAATTGGGCGGCGGAGAATACTCCGAGGAGAAGCAGGCCTCAGGATAAAGGTGCAATTATGCGAATTAATCGATCCCTGACTCCTCGCAGCAAGATCCGAACCAAACTATGCCTCGGTAATTAATTAAGGATGCGCTAAATAAGTAATGCGCATCTTCCACTAGGTTTAAATATGTTTGTGTCCAGAGTTCATTGAACCCCGCGCCATCCCGGCGCTGTGCACAAGCTCGGTGTTTCGCTGACGAAAGCAGCCAAGTCTTCGCGTTACGTTACACACGACACTCGAGCCGTACACTGCACAGAAGTAAAAGGCAAAGACTAATGACCGGGGGAAATAGTGAGGAGTACCAGCAGATACACAATCAAAATGGCATTCATCCTGGCTTGCTCAAAGGAAATAGGATACACGCTGATCCCCATGACACTTCCAGGAACAGAGCGCGGACCTTTCGCCTGTGTCCCGTTCGAGTGGTTCAGGGTGTCCAGCCAACTACCTGGACCTATTTGTTACTTGAGCGCACGTGCACTCGATCCACCGTATTAAAACTGTACAGGGTGATTCACTTGCCTTTGAATCAGAACTCTCCTAGCCCTTATTTTTTTCGTGGACTTCCCGACCTTTCCCGGGACTGAAATTTGGTGGAGAATGTACCCTTGCGTCAAGGAAGAAGTGATATAAATTCCAGAGCCCTCACTCAAAATTCATTTTTTCGCATATTTTTTAAGGCATACCCCTTCAAAAATTTTCGATTTTTCGAAGGTTCTGGGACTGGAACGAACGCTTGATTTTTCGATTCCTCGTGTCTCAAAACGGAAAAAAAACATAAATGTTGTGGGGGAAATGCCGGAATTCTACCTAAAACACGCGGAAAACCGATCTGGAATATTTCATTTCGATGGTTTTCCCCATGTTTTTTTATCTTCCCGACCTTTCCCGGGGCTGAAACTTGGTGGGGAATGTTTTTTTGCATCGAGGAAGACGTAGTAAAAATTCCAGAGCCCTAGCTCAAAATTAATTTTTTCGCAAATTTTTTAAGGCATACCCCTTCAAAAATTTTCGATTTTTCGAAGGTTCTGGGACCGGGACGAACGCTTGATTTTTCGATTCCTCGTGTCTCAAAACGGAAAAAAAACATAAATGTTGTGGGGGAAATGCCGGAATTCTACCTAAAACACGCGGAAAACCGATCTGGAATATTTCATTTCGATGGTTTTCCCCATGTTTTTTATCTTCCCGACCTTTTCCGGGGCTGAAACTTGGTAGAAAGTGTTTTTTTATATCGAGGAAGAAGTAGAAAAAATTCCAGAGCCCTAGCTCAAAATTCATTTTTTCGCAAATTTTTTAAGGCATACCCCTTCAAAAATTTTCGATTTTTCGAAGGTTCTGGGACTGGAACGAAAGCTTGATTTCTCGATTCCTCGTGTCTCAAAACGGAAAAAAAACATAAATGTTATGGGGGAAATGCCCGAATTCTACCTAAAACACATGGAAAACCGATCTTGAATATTTGATTTCAACGGTTTTCCCCATGTTTTTTTATCTTCCCGACCTTTCCCTGGGCTGAAACTTGGTGGAGAGTCTCCCCTTGCATCAAGGAAGATGTGATATAAATTTCAGAGCCTCAGCTCAAAATTTTTTTTTCCCATATTTTTGGCCATCGAAAATATCCAATATTTGGTGGTGATTCAAAGGCAAGTAACTCACCCTCTACAAAGAGACCTCGCTCCAACGAAATCAAGTCTAGAAAGCCACTTTTCCCACTAACTCAGCCTTCCAGCAAAGATGAAAAATTTCCTGTATTTCCTTGATGCACGCCGGGAAAGGTGGACACTAATTAGATTCACCGATAAGTTATGGCAGTTACGCGAGGGGCAATTAGCCTGCCTACTATCGTATTATCCCGGTAAGCGGATAACTAGTATCCTATCGACGAATCATATCTTTAAATTGCTACCAAGTGCTGATCGCGCATTGCGATACCGCTCTACATTGAAATCGACTGATGAAGACACTAGTGCTTCGGGAATGAAAAATGAGCGGACGCAATTACTCTCCAAAAGGATATGCCAATCCAGTTTCCAATATGAGAAAAAATATCTAGAAATTCCAGTGCAAGGAATTCGGTGTGACCCAAGTAGTATGAGTCAGCGACTAGTCAGCCGGCTGACTGAAGTGAAAAACGAAGGCTGGGCCGTTCTACATTTAACAAAGTACAGAACGAACTATCATTGATCGATTTCTTATTGGAGGCGGTGTGTATTTAAATCGATACAAATGAGTGGATAACGAGGTTGTTGGAGCGATCTACGTTAATCAATCTTAGCCGGTGAAGAGAATGTGGTAGCGAGTGGAATCGGAGAGTGGGTCCTGGTTGTATGATAAAGGCGCGTGTGGCTAAGGTTTAGACCGGGAGCAGCGGGATCCTCGGAGCGTGTCGTCCCGTTCGCGATACGCTTGACGTGGACCAGCGACAGACACACAGCAACAGCGGGAGAAGCTGCTGGTGACATCCGAGACTCCCCGTCACTTCCTCCTCCTCGGAGTTTCCTCATTCCACCGCGACCAGCACTCTCTCCCTCTCCCTCTCGCTTGCCGCACCACAGCCACCTTTCCCACTCACTCTCTCACACATTCGTACACTCACTCACTCACTCACTCACTTACTCCACACCGCAGAAACTTCTATCCATCTCTACCTGCTACAAATTCGTTGTTGTTGTCGTTCCTCTCTCCACCCCGCTCACCTCCGCCTCTGCCGACGCTATCTTGCCCACGTTTCCCTACCCGTTTTGCGGCTTTCTCTGCGGCCGCCGTCTGCCACACTCGTACTGTTGAATGTCGCTCCAACAACGATAGGAAGAAAAGGTGCACGCGTCTCTAGCTCGACTATTCAACAGGCAGGATTATAGTATGGAATTCTGGGGCCGAGAACTGTGGGCGGAGAACACAAGTTGCGATGCGAGAGAGTCGCCCGTTAAACCAGTTGCAATTTCCTGCGGGCATTCGGCGACAGATATCTGCACATCGAGGATCTTACTTTCCTGATACGCATAGACGAGCAAGCATTCTGCTCGAAGGAACATGGATGATCCGATGGGGAAAACGCGTTATCGGGATAGTAATGGAAGCAACTCTTCCGCAACATAGTATCGCCATCCCTGGCGAATTCCAAACCGCGGGAATCTCCGGTATTATCGAGCGATACACCTTTTTGTCGCGTTGCTTCTCGACGAGCACGTCAAAGATTGAATGAGGACAATTCTGTCGGCACATGATGTAAGTCTCGACTAACTGGACAAACCGATGCTCGGCCTATCAACTCGCGTGAAAAACGACCACAGGATTTAATCCACGCGGGTATCTGCGTGTCCGGCGTGTCGAGCCGTCTTCTGCGACAGGATCATCCGAACGAGCCAATTATTCTGGCCAGTCAGAAAGGGAGGCGACACGCGGGCGCCCGTCGTTGACGATTCCCATCACGTGCGTGTCTCACGAGCGCGTATACCAAAGCACGTCGTCGCGCTCCAATTTAGAAGAGCGCTCGCGCTCGCGCCACACAGCCAAAAGAAGATAACAAGTGGCAGCGCGTTCGTTCGTTCGTTCGTTCGTCCTTCCATTCGTCAGCGGCGCCTTCGAACGCCAGGCAAGAGGGACACAGGAAAAATTAGTGGAAGCTAAAGCAACGTCAATCGGAGAACGAACGAGCGAGCGAGCGAATATTCTATGGGTACGCCGCGAAGCCCTAACATCCCTTATCAATCGAACCACAGAAAAACATAATCGAACCCAAGCAATAATTCCCTTTTTATCCACTGACTTTCCCAACGAAACTGCAACTTCTCATTTTACGGACCTAAATAACTGGAAGCCGTAGAATTTTAATGACGGTCGGCACGCATCATTGCAAGGCGTCTCGCTCGCTGTTCTTGCCACCGCAAACAATTAGCTCGAGGCTGGCACTGAACAATGTGTGTACACGGGGCGAAGACAATGCCTGGTTTTTCTGCTTCATCGAGGGAGAGCGTAGGCCCCTTTTTCCTTCGTTACGAAGAGGCAATGGCGGACTCTCGACACCCGATGAGATATGACTTGCACGAGTAATCTTCTCCTTGCGGAGAGACTGGCTGCAAAAGAGAAACGGAGAGCAGGAGAGATGACTTGAAGACGAAGCAAACTAACGACGATAAAGAAGACAAACAACCATGGCGTGCCAACTTGACGAGGAGTTTGACGAAAGGTAAACTGCGATAAACAGGCTGCTGGAGAGCAGGAGGAAGAGCGGACCGATTATCTCCTGGAAACTAGCGAGAAAGCGTCGGGAAACAAAGGTGGTGGGAGTGGGGGTGAGCGCGTACAGCGCGGCAAGAAGGAAGATAAAGTCAACTAGGAGCGGCGTTGAAAAAGCGACAGCGGCTAGTACGCTCGGAGAATAGCAGGAGGCAAGAAGAGCGCAAGAAGAGCGCAAGAAGAGCGCAAGAAGCAAGCAGGCTGCTGTCGAAAGAGCCAGGATCAAAATAAGAACACGTAAGAAGGAGGCTGCTGGCGTACGTGTGTCCAAGGATGGTGGCTTGGCGGAGAGGAAGCGCGCTGTTGGATTCGCGATGCAAACAAATATCTTCACGCAACGACGTTCCCTTTACAAGTGGGCATCGGCGTGTATAGAGTGGTGTAGCCATCGCGTAGATCGCTCTCTGCCCGAACCACTCCTCCAAAGCCCTCTCTCTCTCCCTCTCTCTCTTTCTACCAGAGCAACAAATATCTGGTGTCCCAGGCGTTGCATGACTCCCGGCGAGAGTCACGAGTACATACTCCTCTCCCACCTTTTCTCTCGCCGGCGAGTCATCGCTAAATCGTGATCCTTGCAATTGATGTAGAAGAAACCCTAGCAATTTGTTCAGCCCAACCCTCATCGACTTGACTACCAAACCAATGAATTCTGGTTGACGATCTTAATTTAATAAATAAGATTTCCTATTCGATCTCGCCACGAAATTTCTTGGGAAAAGCTATCGTGTCGTCGAACTGCTTGCGTCAATGCGTGTTCCTAGACGATCGAAAAATCCTGTGGTTCTGGCTGAAGGGAAGGTCCTTCCTTTTGCTTGGAACGTCGAGCTATCAGGCTCTATCGTGGAGAGTCTAGCTAGCGCGGAGGGATATCGCCCGCAACCCTGCGAAAAAAGGAAGAGGGTGCTGGTGGAGGAGGCTGAGATCACGGATGGCTGGTGGCACATAATGCAACCGCATTCAGCTTGATCAGAGAAGGTGCTTGTAATGGCAGAATGGCGAAGGGCTTCGATAGTAGACAACTCTTGTTCTAACAATATCGATTCATGTTGAACTATCCTATCAATAAAGGCATCTTCATTAAAGAATGCCTCTATTTTTTATACTTCTATAATTCTTCTCTAATTTCCAAGCAAACAACTCGTTTTCCGAAACAGTAAACATTCCCGATAGTGAATATATTTCCCTCGCGAAAGACAATAATCATTCCGATCGATTTCCTGATGTAATTTCTCCGCGGCGTGCCTGCGTTGCGTTACTTATGAATGGCCGTCTATTGTACTCGGCGGATAGAAGAAGCGCGACGGAAAGTAGAAGCAAGAACAAGAGGCGGAATGCCACTGTCTTCCGGGGTGGTAGTCCGTAACTACACAAGTCCGCATGCATTTATATAGCGCGCGCGATACAGAAAGGCCTCTTCGAAGTTCCGAGTACTTAGGAGTGAGGGCTCCGGTGGGATTTATTTGCGGATTATGAATATTTATCTGTCCCAGTGCATTGTCGAGGCTATCCCATAGGATCGCATTCCCATTAAGTGCTCTCGGAGGAGCGCAATCGTGAGTTACACTCTCAGCTTCCAACTCACGAGTCGCATCTGCTCGTGCTGAGGGAGCACCGAGTGGCATTTCGAAAGGTAGCAATGCTCGATGTAATCTCTCGAGCGAGGGAGGTTGATTTGAAAATCGAATGAAGCAGCTGGTAAGCGCGCCCTGCTCAAGGGAGCATAGCCAAGAGAGTTCGGGTAGATAGTAAAAGTTCACCAAGGTATAAAAGCGAGCCGGGTGTCTTCTACAATCTTGTAGCGCCCTTGGCAGGGAGCCAGTCGGAGAAACCCTTTGAATCAAGCATCATAAGAGATCACTTCCTTACGCGGCAGACTGCTCGAGCATAAGCGCGGGCCCTTACCTTCAACTGGCGAGCGTGCATACCGACTGCGTGACTTCCGGGCACGATAGAATGCAACAAAGTTAATGCGCATCGCCGAAGAAATACTGCTGCCGTTCCTCTGGCTCCAATCCACTCCGCTCTCCCTCTCCGCCCAAGCACTTTGTAATTACAAGTACATAATGCGGGGCCCCTGCCTCCCTTTCTCTCTGCCCGCCATCTCTAACGGTTACCACTGCTTGCTTGCATAGATACATTCTGAAAGTGATGCCACTTAAAGCAGGGGACAATTGTCCCGGGAACTCGCATCCCTACAGGATATGAGGAAGCAAGTTCTTAAGGATGATGTCGAGTGCGCGCTTGGCGCGCAATTGGATCGCGCGTATGGTTAGGTGTGTTAAAAAGGGGAATAGAGGATCTTTGTTTGCCGATCAGCGAGTTGCCGATGGGGAAACGAGCTCCATTAAAGGTTAAAAGTAGCACTAGGTGTAGGAGAGAGGATTGCGATTGCGAGCCTCCTCCACGATTTATAACCCTTTGGCGAGAGGATTCTCTGTATTACGTACTTCCGAGGCGAACGAATTGTGGCCTCTTTCCCGCACAAATCGCACCGACTCTTCTTCTCCGGGGCGAGTGGGAGGACGGGAGATGAAGCCGGAGATGGAAGAGTGCTCGGCGAAGGTGGTGCGCTCGCTCAACTCGGCGAAAGAAATAACTCATGCTAGCGGAGCGCTCCATTGGCATCGGGTGAATATATTGGCGGAAAGTTGGCGTATACCGCTTGGTAGGCTGCTGCTGTCGGCGCTGCCAGCTCGCTCGACAGGGTATGCCCTTTGAATCGACCGAGACGAAGGTGGCCTCTCTCCCGGCGGAGAGCCGGGGAAGTGCACTCGCGGCCAGTTCCTTTCGGGGAACACAGAAGCGCATAAGCGCGACCTGATCGAGTGTATGGAGCGGGTGCCACCGGGACTTCCGGGCTTCTAGATACACGCGTCCCCACGACACAGCCTCCTTTTAAGTCTAGCCGACCCTTTTACGGACTCCCACCGCTCCCATCATTTTCGTCGACCGATCAAACAATACTCTAACTTGCCCCCCTTAATCTCACCATCCTTCCTTGCTAGTCAATTAATTAGACAAAGCATCTGATCTTCTCGATCTTGGTCGATCCAAGTTATCCTTGAGCTTTCATAAGACTCGAGGCAGATATGTTTATGCATCGGATGCTACGTTCTCCGACGGCTGTCCGAGCCTTTTCACCCCTGGTCTCTCTCGCGAGATCAGAAACCACCCGCGATGAGACGCGCTGGACCAGGAGAGTTCGCCAGTGCGTATGCAACCGAGAGGATGATGACGCTCTCGGTGACAGAGATGGACACGGTGGACGCAGGGATGCACCCTGACGAAGCGAGTGTAACAGCGAGCGAGCAGACTCGATCCTTCCTCGAGTAGTCTATAAATAGCGCGGTGTTCGAGAGCGGCGTGACCTTGGCGAGGAATCACCGATAGAACCCACCTGAATCTCCAGATGAAAAGGATGAGGTCTGACTGATGTAGGGAGACGCTCGGACGCGGGATACCTCTTTGTATGCATATAATGAGGGAATTGCGATGTGTAATTCAGTGCGGGGCCGGTTCCGCCCTCAATCTTGGCACGGCACGTCCTGCCGACACGTTCCTACCAACGCAAATTCAATATCGAATGAACACAAGCCGGCGGCAAATCGCAATTGATAGATGTCTCGAGGGATTGCAAGTAATGGTGCGGAAGAGCGACTCGAATGGTTATGGGGGCTCGGCGCTCACTGCGATTATTTTTAAACGTCCAGGAATCTCTTTGGAGTTTCGTATGCGCGTTGTGTCCCATTGCCCAGCCGGAGCCAAGGAGAAGGAGAAAGAGGAGGACTGTGAGAACGAAGCCGAGTGACGGCGGAAGTTCTTTAAAAGACCAGAATGCATGATAGCCCTAATGAAGTCGCGGATAAGCCAGCTCTTAAACTCTATTTACCGCACTGCCATTCGATATTAGAGATGGAACCGAGCGGAATACGACCGATAATAAAAGTAGAAACGAGCGCGTAACGAGATGAACTCACTCCATCTCTTAACTTTTCTTAACTCGCTCCTCCTCTAAGTTCAACGGCTGCCGCTCATACTACTTAAGCCGAATAAGGTGAGACGGAATCAATGCCAGACCAGTCTCGCCGGTAACTGACATCTCGCTCATATGAAAATTACACCGAGGATATACGATATCTCGCCAGGACTTTAATGAGAACTGCTTGGTTGCTCTATTCGAGCTTGTCCCGCCGGCGCATATCCTCGCCGTCTAAACCGAGGCAAGACCACCGCCGCCGTCGCCGCCGCCGCGCCGCCACCAGAAAATAATCGCTCGAAGGGAAACTCTGGCGGGTTGTGCGCGTGGCCGAGGGTTCGCCACGAATTCTTGGTGTTCCGCCGTGTAATTTACGGGCCAATGACTAATAGCCACAATTATCGTCGCCGAGGAGCATAGCGAGAGGGATTAACGACGACGAGGAAGCCTGTTGGAGGAATCAGCGAGTCGGCGGTACTGGAGGGGTCGCCTGTTGATCCTGGGTAGGCGAGCACTCGCTCAGGAGGAGTGTTGAGCTGCAGCCCTGCCTCTTGCCGAGGGAACATTCTGAGTCCTTGACCGACCCTGAACCCATCCCAGTGGAAAGCCGAGTGGTGCCTCATTGGCCGGCAACACAGAAACTCGGAGAGCAACCGCGCCACGGATCGAGAACGAGGAAAGAGATGAAGCCGATGCCTTTGAAACCGACGGACTAAAATACAGTGATTACTCCGGAAGGAGGAGAGCAGGGCTGCGTAGGTGGAGGATAGCTCGAATCGTCGGGGAATCAAAGAGCCCGCAGGAATCGAGGGCCACCTAGGCCCAGTCGCTCTTACCCTCTCCCCCATTTCCCCTCATTTATTCGACTTCCCTTTACCGGCTACTTCAACGATTCGCCGACTTCAATAAACACCGTCCGACAGAGAACACTTTGTACACCGTCAAACAGACGACTTTCCTCCTTTTGAACCTGGTAATGAGGAGCTGCGGTCCTTAAGGTTGGACTAATAGTCGCGAGGAGAATGAGACGTTCGCTGCGCCGAGCAGCCAAACATGGTGAAAGGTAATTAACGACGAGGGTACAATGGAGTGTAATCATAACGATTACCGCAACTGGCGGGAATGTGGAAGAGGCGCGCGCGGATGCAAATGAGCTTTGTGCGTACGAGCACTAGAAACGACCTTTCTCGTCCTTTGGACTTCCTTCGCCGCTCCACTCGGCACTCTCGGCTCTCCCACACAGTTGGCGCATGTCCGCGCCACATCGCCGGGGACTCCCGTTCCGAGCGAGACTCTCTTTTCGTCGGGAACCCTAGTTTTCTAACGGTACCGGGACACTCCGAGCGAATCGAATGGAGAAACCGGTAGGCCACCTCGGCCGAAAGCCGATCACTGTATCGAGAGCTCCCGAGGATTTTGGCCCAGATTTTCGGACACCATAACAATGGACCAAACCAGTCGTAAGATTCGCACGACAGGGAGATGAACGGATTAAAAGAGCGAGTGAGACGGAGTGAGAGAGAAATCTTTGGATCAAGACTAACGCTGCTTAGCGAGAGTCGCGTTTTTTCGTGAAACGTGAGACGCCAGGCATCAAGGATGCAGTCACGGCCTGGATCTGCTTTTTACTCGCTGTAACAAATCGGTAGCAGGGAAGAGGCACGCAAAACGCAAAAAGCTCCTGCGAGTTTCATAGGAGAAGAACGCTCGCTCCGATCCCCTTTCTTTCGGCCTTAAATTATCCATGCTACTCTCGGCACATCTTCGTTCCGGTTTTTCATTTAAACCGACGTGCCGCCGCGATTCCCTGGAATCAGCGCCGTGAAATGCTCGCGGTGGCCGGATGCTATACCGCCGCTACCCCGGAATTAATTGTCATGGAAAGTCCACGCTGCGTTGCGTAATGCCTGCTCCTTCTTACGAGAGCTTCCACTTCGCTCGAGAAGAAAGCTACGATCATCCTTTTGCCAAAGATCCGCCCTCTGATCCTCTCCTCCTTCCATATCGTCTTAGGCAACTTCTTCCGGCCATTTCTTCCAAGGATCTATTACTGGATCGCAATGAAAGCCTGCCACTTAATGTAATACATTTTCTTGTACTATCGATATTAATGTTTCGAGTAGATCTCCGCTATATGCAAATAGAGATATGCGCAGGGATGTAAAAACTATGTTAGAAAAAGGTGGAAGTGCC
The DNA here is from genome assembly GCA_910591665.1 of Ectemnius continuus. NCBI lineage: Eukaryota > Metazoa > Arthropoda > Insecta > Hymenoptera > Crabronidae > Ectemnius > Ectemnius continuus. The sequence continues at coordinate 12,451,326 of OU342862.1, read as the reverse complement.
TCATCATCGAAATAGGTAGTGTTGGTGGAGGGAAGAGGGCTCTGCGAAGCCGTTAACTCCCCGGTGTGTAGAGGCTAGCTCGATGAGGGCCGTGACTGAAAGGTCTCACCTTAACATCTGACTTCAACTTGCAGAGGGTTCATCGCACATTGGTGCACGATCGAGCAAGCCGAATGCGGCCTCGGGTTCATCGCGGCCACAATCCTTTCGCATGTGCACACGAACGGACTCCCTTTGCGCAACTTCTCATACCGTTCTCGCGTCAATCTCCCGCTGAATCGTACAAGTGGAGTGTCAGGCTGGCCTTGAAGAACTCGGGAGTAACCGAGCAAGCTGGAGCTACTGATTTCAGTAGGTTGAGACACCTGGGCTCCCTGAGTTCACGGGCAAAGGTGGGACGGGGCGCTGCTGCGAGTACCACGATTGACTAAGCACGAAGGGAACGCGGTGGAATTAAATCGCCGTGGATATCACAATTAAGCAGTTAACCCTCGGGTGACCCTGGTGTCAGGAATGACCTTCTCCAGAGGGTTCTCACAAGCGGAGTGGAAGGCCCGGCTTGCCTCCGTGCGCCCCACGCCCACACTCAGCCTCTGAGAGAGCTGCTCGTAAAGCATCGGGCACACCACAGTTAGGCACTTAGTTCGTCCCACAGCGGTCTATCAGAGGCCCGCCTGCAATAACTTCGCACGACCCGCTATCAAAGCTGAATACTGTCTCTCCCGTCGATGGACGGATAACTGGACGGACAGATAGATGAATAGATAGACTAGGAGCGCGGTTAGATTGGCCGGATAGGCCGCGCCGAAGCCGGAGAGTATTTTATTGGCGGGCGAACCGCAACAACACTAATACCAATCGAAGGAAGATAGGGCTGCGAGAGAGGAGGAAGGTTGGATTGATCGTTGGTATGAAAGCGCGAAAATGCCAGGAACTCGAACTGCGAACTCAATTCTCGCCGGTGAGTGTTCGCGATGCTATCGTGAATGGAGTGTCTAAATTTTGCGCCGGGGAATATCTTCGACGCACGTCGGGGCAGTTATGCTCCGCCGAGACAGATACGAAGATGGATAGGCCCGATAGATGGTGCGCCGTCTGGAGATAAGGGTACAGCGCCGGCCGCTTCAAACGGCCGTAAAATTAATCACCCCGCGCAAGTGAATCAACGGTAAGTACATAACGCATCCTGCGCGAGTCGAATGGAGTGGCGGCCTAGGAAAAAGAGTGCTCGAGCGCGCTCGAATGAAAGAGGAGGAGGTGGAGGAGGAGGAGAAGGAGAGGGAATCACGGAGTCGCGAGGCCATAAAAGTCTACAGTTAGGCAGGTACAGCACAGCCGAGCGAGCAAGCGAGCGAGCAAGCAAGCCGCCTGCCAAGCCATGGGAAGCGGCATTTGCATGCTACCAGAGGAAAGCACTTACCCACACACGCTTTAGATCAGCGAGCAGAAAGCGCAACAGTTAGCCACTTACCCTGACCAAGCACCGACCGACGCCGACGTTGATTTCGTCTCGACGCCCCCTCGCTTGTCCTTCTGACTCCCTTCTCGCCACTTCTTCTCCTCGACTGCGGCTCTACTTTCTTTGATCCCCTCTCAAGATTCACGGCAGACAGTCGATTAAAGCTCCAAATGGCAGAAGCGTGGGTGGATAATTGGGAGGATGAGATTGGAACTTAAACGGTGGTCGCTTTTCACATTGCCGATGCAATAATTCCCTCAGTTGGAAACGGTGGGGCGATGCGCCGAAGTTATCGGAGCTTGCATCGACTCCGACTCCGCTCGGAACTGTACCTGGCGCGCTGATCGGACGCTGATACGACTAATAAGTTTTTTTACACCGCAACACATTCCTTTATTCACGCAGCACTTAACGAACGCCTTTGCCGAGGGAACTCTAAGATTCTTGGCATACTGACTTCTCGGCCGATGAGTTATGCGGCAAATCCATGGCACCTGTAAGTGCTGCACTTGCCGGCTGTGTTCAATGTAAAGTGACTTGCAAGATCAGGGATGTTAGTTATGATGGCGAGCGTTCCCGGTAATTATTTTCGCGCCGAGCCGTCACGGATAGCGCAAAACCAACGAATGAACCGGCGGAAGTTCACCAGGACATCTTGACGTACCAAGGACACGAAGATCGAGTGGAGAGAGGAAAAAAAGGAAGTGGGGGGGATTGACTTACAAAGTCCTGCTGGGTTGGGCAGGAGGTCTTAGAGCTCGGTGGTATCGGGCAAGGGGAAAAGAGATGGGGAAAAAATCTGGAGCAGAGAGTGGAGGATGAGGAGCGATCGGAGAGGGCCAGGACTAAAAAGGAGTGAGCTCGCTGGGAGAGAAGATATCCGAGTGGCGGCGGCGGCGGCGGCGTCGGCGACTAGGGGGTAGCGCATCAGGCCCCTGGAAAGAAAAAGACAAAGGATCTAATGATGCCGTGGTCCGCACAGCAGCCCGTTGAATAATCAACGACGGCCCTCTGCGCTTTCAGCTCGGCCCAAGGCCGGCCACCTCTCTTTCCCTCCAATGAGAATCGAACTGGCAAATCGTAACTTCAACCTGTCCTTTCGTTACTCACCTAAATTATCCCGGCCTTCCTTTTTTCAGGCGGCAGGCAATTGGCTTCGCTCGCTTCATAGGCTATCGACCGGCATGTAAGTAGCAGACATGCCCAGCCGGCTTTAATCATGTCATACGCGTTTGCACGCCGATCCTATCGCTCTTCCCGGAATCGTAGCTTCGCCTTGAATTTTCCTGGCATTGCCGGCGCGTTCCGGATTCTCTAGGAATGGCGGAAACAGCGCGCGTCGAGCATTTACCCTGGCGGGGCACGTCCATCGGCAAATCTCCACCAGACGTGACGTCGAGAGGGAAACAGGGAAAGCGACGGTGCAAGGTAGCTTGATGGGAAGGATTTCCTCGCCGATTTCCGCTCTACAGTCTACGATATAAAATGAGTGTTGCGTGCCACTAACGAGTGCCATTACGCTCGAGACTACTTCAATTTGCCGCCGTAAGAAAATCCCAACTAACGAGTCTACCATGATACATACCAAGCGGAGACAAGGCATTGGTCGAAATTCTATCAGACATGCCTCAGTTAATGCGTCAAAAGGAAGTAAAAACACTTTTAACCCATGTCTGACTACGACCGTCCCATACCACTGATGGAGACTTAAATTCTATGGAAACCGAGTAAGGTTCCAGCGGGCAGATATTAATTTCTCTTCGATCCACCGTAATTATCATCAGGACGGCAATCTAGTGATGGACTAAAGTGTACACGTTGTTCCGCAATCTTGGTTATTACCGCAAAGCAGAGTGAAGGACTGAGAGTCGGTTGGAAGTGCGTCATTAAGCTTATATCCTTTAAATTGCAATTATGATATCCCTCGGTAGTAAACGAGACAGATTCGCGGAGGAATTAGCGGATCTTTAGCTGGTTAATGGCCGACGTTTACTGTTAATTCGTCCATCAGGCTGATCGCATTACGTTGGTGGAAGGAAGCCGCCGCCGCCGCCGTTGCCGTTGCCGCTGCTGGACCAATCGTCCTCAGCCTACATTCTTTTTTCGGTCGAGCCGAGCGGCGTACTGCCACCGATATGCCTCATAATCCTCGTTACTCTGCTCGATCGCTCACCCGGTAGAAATGCGTCTCTTAACGATCGCCCGATACACCACTAACGATTCGAGGAGGCTTCGTTCCCCTGAACCAGATACGCTCGTCAAGATCGGGCTATAAATCGAGTGCACCTCGCTCAACGATACATGCCGGACTACTGCCAACCAAGACCGATTCTACTCGAGAACAACTCCTCCCATTAGACATAGTTATCACGTCACACAAATTCAATTACACATAATCATCCATGTTCAATTCCTCGATCCAACTCCTCTTCTTTTTCTTCTATTACTTTTTATTTAAAATCTGAAATCCGAACATTGTCGGAATTTTGAGGTTTATGACCTCGAACACTGCTACTTAGCATGCTATTCGATCAGCCATGAATTTCCACGTGGTTATTTCACCTGGTTGCTCGCATTCCGGCATGTTATCGCTCGGCGTTCCCTCCCGTCTCCTTCTTCTAGCGAGCGCACTATTTGCAGATAACAGTTTCACGGATCAGCGGCGCGTCAGCCACCAAGAGCGTCCTATTACGTTTGCGTTGCATGGAGAAGCGAGTGAACCCGCGGGATTCCAGCGGGCCTTTTATAATGGGAAAAGGGGAGGGAAAAGAGAGAAAGAGAGAGAATATTGTGAAGCAGCACGCGCGCCACCACTCTTCTACCTTTCGTCCTTAAATTACAGGCTCCAAGCAGAGGCATCTCTGATGTGGTCAGTGTGAGTTAGCGACAGTTATCTTTATTCAGAACTCCGCTTAGTTTTACCGTCGATAATCATTATTGCCCTCCCAGCAATAAGGAATTCATAGATTAGAGTTCGCATTATAATGATAATAGCAGTAAACTCTGCGTGACAGCTTCAAGTACGCGGAGAGAATTGAATATTCCTCGGTCCATCAGTCGTCATAAATCATCGGAACCTCCCAGTGGGATTAGAATCGATCCCTTATTGGATGCACCGACGATTAAAAGCTCTGGAAGCCGTAGTTGCCTATTTCCATGGCGCAATACGCTTCCTCAATCCGAATAGCATATCTTACGAGCATCCATTTCGATTTTTCTCTTCAACGCGCATCGAACTTTACAGCGGCATTACGCAAGTTTCCGGTTTGGTGGGATTACAGCGCAGATATTACTCGAATGCTAGGTTGCTCGGGGCGCTTGCTAAAGTTATGTGGTGTCGATGTAGGATTACGAGATTTTATTGAGCTGTCTGGAGTTTCTAATGTCCCCGGAAGGTCGAGGTCCTTCGGCTGCCGGTCTTGAATCGAACGAGGCCACGTTGGAAACACCCTGCGCTTCTTATCCGTGCTGATGATCTCGTTATCCGGGAGCGCGGATCGCTCGACAAACGATACACAATAATAGCGATCGTTCGGCTCTACGCTCCAATCGGCACGAAAAAGGGTTGCTTCTTGCCGCGCATAGCGCGCGCGCGCGGCAATTGCTTTGCTCGAAAAGTTGAAATGAGATCGTCAGGATATATAATCGGTGGGCAGTGCTGGCTGGAGCCAAATCACGTCGTTACGCTATCCCCCAGATCAAGTCACCTGGAATTGCAAAAACGCCTGGGATACTACTAATCGAGCGACCAACTACCGTCCGCCTAGCACACACACTTCGCATCGAACTTCGTTCCACCGGAGGATCTCGAGAATCGAGTGGAGTCGAATTAATCTTCCTTATTACCTTACTCACTGGACTTGACCCTTGCTCCCAAACATAAACACCTGGTAATATGCGCCCTCTGCCATCACAGCGAGCATTTTTCAATTCTTTCAACTCGAAACGATCCTCTCTACAAAACTCGACTCTCACTCTTTCCAATCTTCTTTTGAATTTATTTTCCTTACTCGACTTCGAGCTTCCATGGATTCTGAGAAAGGATTCCAAGATAAGTTAGAGATTCGCGCGAGCCGAGTGATGAGAGGCTATACTGTTAGTGATACCGTTCCCCGTGGCTCCAAGTATCCGGTGATCGGGAGAGGCGAGTGTAATCGCAACTAGAGTTTGCATTCTTCTTGAATTATTGTCGGCGGTGCTTGGCTGCGTGACAATTCAGCGCAAGTGGTTACGCTCGCGTTGAGCAGTGGTTTCTAGGAGGAGCGACGGCAGAGGAGCGGAGGCATAGCAAACTCGGTGCTAAGACTACTCGGAAGTCTGTTCCGAGGAAGAAGGAGCGAGACGGATAAACAGAAACATATAGAAAAGGGGGGGGGGAGGAGAGAGAAAGAAAGAAGGAGGAGAAAGAAGAAAAAAAACGGTAAAATGTCACTGTTCCCTAATTACGCGGAGTAACTAAGCTGCACTGGCCCGAGGAAGAGGAGAGCCGAGCGCGGAAAGATCGCTCGGCGGGTCCGGGGAGCGCGTTGCTCGAGTCCCCCTTAAGTCGGTGTACCCTGGTACCGCTAGGATTCCACGTCCAATGACCGGCCGGCTTTAGGAGCGCTCTACCAATGACGGTGGGCTTTTAGCCGGCTTGGCGAGCGGAGCCACCACTCGAGCAGAGCGCGGTTTATAAAGTCAGGGAGATGCGCCGCCTCAAAGACAGAACCGTGCCGTCAGCCTAGCCATCAGGAGCCTAGTTTTTTTTTTGCCGTTGCCGCCCGCCTGTCGTTGGTGTCGGTTCGCTCTCGTTGCTTCGTCGAGCTCGGCAGACGACGACGACGACGACCACGACGACGACGTCGAGCACCAGCAGCAGGACGACGAAGGGAAGCGCGCTCTCCTTTCGTTCTGTCACGCGTGTGATCGACCGGTGGAAACGATCGGTGGCTCTCTACCGGCTTCACGCTCCTCCGGGCCGCCTTCCCCTTTTCCATTAGCTGCGCTTCGACATCGTTTCCGGCACTCGGCGATCGTCCGCCTCGTTCGCCAGGCCGCGCGCGCGCCTCTCTCTGTCCTTGCTGCGCTCCTCTCTTGCTACCGGTGGACTGATAGTACGGGACACTCAAGTGCCAAGGAAGTGATTGGAGAGCATTGACGGATCGAGAAACGGACGGTGCAAGCTGCTGAGGACACCTTGGACTCTCTCTACCAGTGGATTTTCACGGTCAAGGTACGTGCGGTCAACGGCGGCAGTGTTGCGCGACCGGCCTCCGCTCTGGCATGCCGCGCCAGCCAGCCAGCCACGGGCCACCCTTCGCAAAAAGTGTCTGCCTCTACTTGCTTCTCTCGCTTCTCTTCTACTGCCGGATATCACCTCGCATTCTTCTCTTTCTCATCCTCCTCTTTTCTCTTTCTCTCTCTCTCTCTCTGTATTTCTCGCCGATCTCGGCCAACTGCGCGAAGAAGATTCCCTCGGAGATAGAACCGAGGTACTTACTCTCCCGGCGGACGACGGCTGACAGGATCCTACGCTTCGCAGGATCATCGATTAACGGTCCGTTCCCGGCCACGCACAGATATCGAACAGTGATAGACGCGCGCCGAATGATATCAGGTCTTTCGCGCGCACCACACAATCCTCTCTCAGATGTCCTATTGCGAGAAATTCTTTCGAGAGCGACAGATACTCCCGCTGGAGCAACTAGGCTCATTGCATCCGATATTCGAGTGGGTTCGAGGATCAAAGACTGTTTATTATCAGGTGGAGGATCGAGGAACCTCCTGTTTAGTTGGAACTCGTGAGAGATAGTCGTGTACGGTTGGGAGCGTTGCATGCAATGATTTCGGAGGATGCGAGGGCGATGATGAATGATGATCTCGTGCCGAGAGGCATTGCGCACCGGTGTCTGTGTGTGTGTTGTGCCTGGTGGCCGCCATTCCCACGACGAGAGAGTCGGGCAAACGCCGTTGAAAGTCAGGGCCGTAACTTTGTGTTGAGGGGAACGGTTAGCAGTGCCCTGTAATGCTCGGTAAACATGTGCCTTTTGCCTTGAGCGAGTGCTTCCTATTCCAAGACTCTGGTAGGGAAGCGTCCGCGGTAGCGTGAAAACTCTCGCGGGAATGAAGCGTTCTCCTCCATTTCGCCGCGCGAGCGTCGACCCTGCGCCTATCCTCTCAAGGACGCGACTTTTCTCGAGCACGATCGGTCGAGCATCAGCGAGTCGCTTAATTTGCCCCAAGTCCAGCCCAGCGAATCGGGCGGCCTCTTATTCTCTGGATATTGCGGTAGCAACTACCTAAACTGGAAGAGAGCTAACAGTACCTGGCGGGCTAAAGAAATGCAGCCGCTACCGACATTTGCATTTCAACGCAACGATCGAGGCAACAAGTACTTGTAAGAAAGTTTTCGTCATTGTGCCACTCTGCTTGTTGTACCGTATGAGTTGGTCGAGGAATGATCGCGGCAAGTCGAACGTGACCGCGTAGCAGCTCCGCAGTCATTCGTATTCGAGGTACACGACTGATTTCACGTGTTCGCGTGGCCCGTGTGCCGAATACGCATGCTGGTACCTGGCTGCTCGGTTAGCACCAGTCTAATCGTGAGTCCGTCGACCCTCCCAATCCTCGAACCACTAAATAACCACTGCTAGCATTCCCTTTTCACAAGTCTCGCCAACCACCTGCCGACAGGGCCTTCTTCCCCTTCCACAACATTTCGAACACTTTCGGCATCCGGAATATTTTTTACGGCTCCGAATTTCGAGCAGGTGAGAATCATTGGTAAGGAAAGAGCGTCTGAATCATCGGAGTCATAAAAGAGAGAGAGAGTAGAACGCTTGGGAAGACGGTAGGAGCTCTAGTGAGTTCGATGCCAGGGAAGCGTAACCTCTGAAGCCGTCGGCTTGTCGGCCGTCCAATATTATGAATCATTGATTCCAGGAAGCAAAACCGCTCCAGCAACCCATACAATTATTCAATAACGAGCGGTCTTATTTAAATAATCCTGAGCGGAAGTCGAGTGGGTGCGTTCCTTGGCTGTAAGGGCTTTTCCCTTTTCTCTTTTTTCTTAGGCTATGCGACTCTTGATAACGAAGGTTGCCAAGCGAGACAGGTATTACTTAGCTCTCGAAGTACACGCTAGATACAAGTGAAATATTTCCCTTGGCGGGCGAGGCGTGTTCGCGCGCGCGCGCATCACTCGAATACTAATGAAGTCTAACCGGAAATTTGGCCTGCCGGTAGGAGCGCAGATAAACACTGATGGCAACCGATGCCTGGTCCCTTTAGGCTTTTCGCACGGGCATTCCGAGAATATCATGGTAATTGACTGCGCGGTCTTCCGCTTAATGGCGTAACGCGCCTTTCTAATTACCGACAACCGCACGCACATCTCCCTCGGAACCGCTTGGAAAAGCTCTGATTACATCTTCGAACATTTTCTTCGTCTCTTCCCTTTATTTTATTCTATTATCTTGCTTACTATCAAGTTCAAGGTAGAATGAAAATAGAACGATATGAATTAACAAAGGGATTCCAGCGAGGGAAGTTGCGAAAGTTTTGCAAGCTCCTCTCGGCGGGATATAAGTCCCGATAAATATCGGCGATGCTATCGAAAGAGTTTGGCTTGGACGGTGACGCTGGCAGGAGTGCAAGGATTACGCAGCGCGGCCTTGGTAAAAAGGACGAGGAGCTAATGCACGCCCCTACATCCTGACACAGTATCCTGCTTTCCGAGAATCGTGTCCCTTCAGGATACGTGTCGCGCGCACGGACACGATATCGGGAGGTAGCTATTAAGCCTGGCGAGATCGCACTCAGAGACAATGCAAACGAGGAAAGAGGGCTGGCCCTCCCACAGGAGGTACTGCTCTATTCCCGAGAGAGCTCACGACTCCGTGACGACGTTCCACCGACCATCATCGTCGCGCCCAACATCCTCCTCATCATCTTCATCATCCCCCACCCCAACACCCTCACTCTCATTCTCCTCATCATCCTTCAAACTCTTCTCCAATTATTATCCTCTCAAAATGTCGAGGTCCTTGTTATTTTGCGTCTTGAAAAAGCATTCTAGTAGCACTTTGAAGATAGAAGGATGGGTTGTTTTGCGATGGAGCGTTCTTCTCTCGAGGCGGCCTTTTTCCGTTTCCTCGGCGTTGCAGACACGACCTGCCACACTATCTCGCCTTCCTTCGACTCGGAGGATCTTGGAGGCGCCGCCTGGCCGTTGACCCCGAGAGAACTGCTTACGGCCCTGACCAACACTCTGTTCGAGTTCTGCGCGCCTCTTCTCTTCTCTTCTCTTCTCTTCTCTTTTCTTCTTCCGCCCCTTCTTTCTTCGATCTTCCTGTTGCTCCCTTACGAACGAGCAGCCTCTCAGAGCAGGTACCAGATCTAGCTCTGACGTACGTCGCACCAGCTCCCTCTTATCCGACTAGAGCCTTACCGCAATTCGAACCGAACAGTTCACGTGGGACCCGCAACTTTTACAACCGACTCTCTTTGTCGACAGATTCTTGACCCCACCTCTTGACTCACACCCGGCATTCCCACCTTTTCTAATATCTCTCCACTACAAATAGTCCATGCCGACCTCTTCCACTATAGACTTATGTAAATTTTAATTAGAGAGAGCATACTTCGATAAGATCTCTATGGGATTCTGGGAACTCCTGTCATACGTGTCTTTTGAGTAACGGTGCTGCGGATGTTCCCATTTACCGTAAGACTCGTTGGTCCAAATAAGAGTAACTTGGCGCATCTCACGTATTTTTGGTGTACGTAGAGCTGGGATGTACTGCTTTATCCATGGGTGATCTTGTTAATTAGAGCGAGTCTCTTAGATCAGCAGATAATACTCTAATGATTCCAGTGAAGTGGAATGGTCCGGAGTGGCTCTCGGCAGGAGGACGACGACGTCCATCTATCGCTTGACTTTTGAGAGATCTGGAGCAGAACTTTGCTCGGCGTTGCTCGCGGCTGGTATTCGATTACACGGTGCTCTCTTGGTGAGAGAGTCTATAAGTCTCCCGACGGGTATCCCAGTGCAATGTCGGGTCAGTTACACAGGACTAATGATATCGGTCAATGTAATCTCCGCCCCACGAACTCATGCTTTATGCTCGAACGGACAAAATGCGCTATGTGGTTCGAATAACGGATGTCGCACTCATAACAGAGATTCAACGAAAGGCTCTCGCTGCTGGAATGCCCTCCTAACTAACCATTAGTCCAATTGTCATTTGCGAACAATGCCAGCTGGCTAAGGATCACCTGCGCCCGGCGCAATGACGCGCAGGAACGCGCCTCTACCGGTTCCAGTTTCTGCTCTCGTAAATCGACATGGAATAGTTGAGCGATTCCTTCAGAGGAGAAGACCATCTCTTTGATGAGTCTTGCTTTAAGAGCCATGGACAGCTTTTTGTAATTGCCACCTATCATCGCTCGAGGAACAGGCCTATTAAACAGCAGCCGTTCGCCTTTATTGCTTCGAAGGATAAGTCTGACAGTCTGAGATAATTGTAATGGGTGAATTGTCAGGCGAAGTGGCTCTTGGTTATTTAAATCTCGCAGATGTCAGTTTCCGGGGAGTTGTTTGGATGAGTGTGGAGAGTGCGAGGCGGAAGAGAAGATTACGGTAGGACGTGTGAAGTGGATCCTCTCGAGTGTTACTAGTGTAATCGATCGCGCGAGGATCAAGGCTTACTCGAGCATGAGTTGTCGAGCAGTGGCCGAAGAGAGGAGGCCCGCAAAGGCGAACGAACTCCCGAGAAAGGAAGAAGTAAGGGCCACTCGCCTTCTGTTCGCGCCGCTCGAGAAAGAAAAGAGGAAAGTGAGCGGGCGCAGGAACGAGCGAGATGCCAGAGCGGCGAGGCTCATTACGAAACACTTAGCACGTTTTAAACTCGCTTCCTGAGCACGCGCTCGCCAATGATAGGTGCATCCACTTCGATTTACCTAGGCGAAATTTCATGGCGTGTCTTATCGGCCTGACTTCCTGGCGAGTGCGCGCGCTACCACTCGACATGCACTTGTTCTCTCCGAGCGAATGGTCGTCGCTCTGCCATCAGAATCCCAAGGCGGAACAGCTCGCCTAATGGCGACACGAAACGCCCGCTCTTCACTCAACTCCAATTTTCTCGGATCCCTCGGTATATAGGATATTAGATGTCTCTCTAATAGAGATGGGTTAAGGTGCATCTCGAACACATCACGCCCGCCGTCGATCCAATTTCGCGAGGCGGCTCCTATTAGAGCGAGCTCAATTTCCTGAGAACGGCCCTTCTACTTTCTTGAGGAAGGCTGGCACGAGTGCCGGCGCAATTTCGGTCAATTTTCAATTACCGATTAGCAGCGGCGGCGGCGGCCAGCTAATCTTCGCTCCACTTTCGCTCAAGGATAATGAAGCTTAGCATTATCGACATGACTCCTCGAGGAAGGATCCTGGTATTAGGCGGAGGGCAACGCGGCAATTTTCCGATTTCGAGGTCGAAATTAGCCTGAACTTGGACGCGCTGGTGGCGGCGCGGCGAGTGAGTTCGCCGGCAGATGCAATCGGGACATGCGCCTTGCAAATTGATCGATTAACGGTACGAGGGAGCATTGATTCGCGTCCTCCGTGTTCGCGAAAGGAGGTCGTACTCTCGGCGTTGGGCCGTGCGAGATGGGCGATTGAGATAGCCGATAATACCCACTGGATGTGGAAGAGAGGCTGCTGGCTGGGCGTAGGAAGCAGCGAAACCCGGAATCCGATCTGCGGATCGCTCGGTCGGGCGAAAACAGGCCCAATCCCCGGTTTCTTCTGGAGCCTCTCTCGCTCCCGATCTCCACTGTTCCGGTAGACCGGACGTCTCTCGATACTTCCCGACGTATTATCGCTCGGGCAACGGTACTCCGGATTCCTGGCAATGCGAGATCTCTAACTGCCCTATTCAGTTTTAATTAGCCGCGGTTGCGTGCTGCTGATGCCACTTTCCAGCCACGAAATTCTACCAAGCAAATACTCCCTTTTGAATAAGAAAGATCTCGTTTTCAAGTGGGACGCCGCAATGAGAAAATAAATGGTTCGAGGTGTTCCGTGATGACTGGCAGGGCTCTCCACACACTACCGCCTCTAATGCACCCGTCGAGCTAACATAATCTACTATTAAGTGCACGTGTCCGGCGTGCGCGATGCCTGGCAGGTGACATGACGACCGGAAAACTGGAATTAACGCCCTCGGACTATCCGTTTCCCATGGATTTCTTTGGCCCAGAAATTCTCAGACAGTCTATCAGTGTGCTCCAAGGAACGTTACTCTTTCGGAGTGCAAGCAACCACCCACCTTCTTATCTCGGAGGTGTTCTGGTGAACGGTTCTCCGCTGGCGACGATCCGGTTCCTCCGCTGTATTTTCTGCGTTTTGCCGGGCGCGCTCTACGCTCTACTGCGCTAAAAACACACTTTGTTATCGAGATGGTAGTGTATCGGTGGGCCGGACCTCCCACGGCCAGGATATCTCGCTCTGCCAGCGGCGGCAAAAAAGGGATAACAGTTCCACGGACTAAAATAGAGCGACAAAAACTCTTGCCACCGGTCTTACGCTCTAACTCTTCGACAGAGATATACGAGCTTGCTCTCTTATGTCCTGCGCAGCCTCATCTCTAAAGTCTATCATCTTTCAATGACAAAAACCTTCGATTTTTTACGATGCACCAAAGAATCAGTAGAAATATTGCGGTAACTAGTAAAAATAGTTGAAGAGTTAGTGTTAAATTGGTAAGTTAGGATTGGCAGTGGTATTAAGCGAGGCTATCATTAGAGAAATCGCCAGAACCTAGCCGATTGCGCTGTTCTCGGCAGAAGAGTGGCGATGATGATCTCCTCGCATTAGCAGTTGCAATAATACAATGTACACCGGGTTCGCTGCACTTCACGGCGTATTCGTCTTATCCGTCGATCGTGTAGCACGGCCCATAAACGGGCAGGATAAGCCCTCGCGGAAAGAGAGACCGCGGAGCGAGAATAACGGGAGAGACGAAAACGGATACGGATACAGGCCGATTCGCTAATGCCGACTGATATCGGTCTACACGTGAACGGGCAAACGGTATACCGCACTTTTACCATCTCTTAATGTCCGCTGGCCCAACTCTCGCGCCAACTTCTCCAAGATAAAGTTCATCTCGTTGCGTATGTCACTAACCTTTATTGATAAGACAGGTTCCTATCAAACGAACTCGTTTCCAAGATCGACAATTTATAATCTTCGATTCTCGCCAGTTCTCATTAAGCAACAACTGGCAATCGACCGGATCTAAATGCTGGGAACGAAGTCGCAATTATAAAGGATGCGTCCGGTGCAAAACGAATTGCGCTTGGTATCGGAAGTATTCGTGGCTAACGATGAGAACTAAAGCGATCGAATAAATAGAAGGAGAGGGTGGTGGAGAAGTTGAGGAGAGACACGCGACGACCCGGACCAGAGAGAGAATATCCACAGTGTTCTGGAAGGGAAAACAGAGTTTCTGGACCGGACAACGGTAACCGTTGGCTCCTCTCGAGCACCCAGCACACTCAGCTGTGCCTTCGCAAACCGTTACACTTATGACTCTTCCTTCTGTCGTGTCCATAAAACGTCACGAGCCTTGCCGCGCGCCCCTCAACCGCAACTAACACCCGTTCGCCTGACCTTTCCTCTCCTTCGGATCCTTTTCCCTCCCAGAGAATCGTGCTCTCCATTCTCTCCCTTTGAAAGATAAACTTCCAATGAATCCTTCGCCATGGGAGATTCAGACTTCTCCACTAAAATGATTCTCAATGATGCTTGGGAAAATCTACCTTAATTACCGGACTGTGTTCTGGTACTTGGTGAAAATGGTTCGCGTTACAACCGACGCTCGCTCTTCCGACTAGCTTAATATCCTCGCTAACGAGCACGCATGATCTCATTCGTAGTCTAGAGGAGCGACATCCTGCAGTCCTCGGGCGGACTCGGGCGAACTCTTATCCTGTCTGGGATCGTTGCAACTACCAATTTGCTTGCTAGAAAAAGAGCCGCGCAAGCTCGTAAGAAAAATGATAAGGGATCCTTGGAGGATGATGGCAGCGCTGCCATGCTCCGCGTTCAACGTGAAATCGACCGAGCGTCGCCGATATTTTGCATCGAACATTTAACCTTCTGAAATCGAGCGTGCACCGCTAATGGAGATTCCCCGATCGATGATAACGAGGCTGAACATGCTGGCCGAGAGCGGTTTATCGCTTCCTCGAGCGGGGCGGATGCTCTCTCTCTCTCTCTCGCTCTCTCTCTCTCCCGATTTATCCTGGCACTCGTTCCAAAGATTGCGCCTTAATGTCGTGCCGGCACTTCCTGCATCTGCGAGCCTCGCCGAGCCTTTCCTAGCAACGGTGCTTTGTTTCTATCGGCCAGATGTCAAGATGGAATGCGAATATTAAGCGCGCCCCCCATTCCTCACTCCTCGATCTCCCACCTAATCGAACCGAGCCTTCGTCATTCTTCACTCGCATGTAGGAATGTATGTTCTCACTAATAAGTAGTACATTAAAACGAACATTCGCCTGGATGGATTGCCGTGGCGAGCTCCATCTGGCTTGTATAATATCGTCGGACAATTAGCTGGCACGCGAGGTCGCCGCGAAATGGGTAGTCCTATTCTCACGATCCATAAGTGGCAATGGGTCACCGTAATTTGCCAAGGAACCGCACACCAATTGCTTGGCTGACTGACCCCGTCGAGAAACCAGCAGATCCGCTAACTTTTCCCCAAATTAACCATTGTATTCAGTGGCGCACTTTGCCAGCCTCTGCCAATGGAAGCGTAAGTCTTCCGCGCCGAGTGAATGAACTCCTTAAGAAATCCTCCACGAAAATGGTTGGCGTTCATCGAGTATTAAAAGGCTGGCATTCCCTCGGGAGCTTAAATGATAGCGGAGAGAAGGGCGCCAAGGAGAAATCGATCTGGGAATCGCATCTCCTCGGCAATTTACGAGTCCAACTGGCGATCGTTTAGGAAGAGGAAATCGCAAGGCTGCGAATCGCGGAGGGCTTTTAATAGTCCGCGCTGGCGTTGAACGATAAACGCGACCGCTGACGATCGTTTTATCGCGCGCTACTATCGACGAGTATAACCGGCTGCCGGCGGACTTAACGTCGCTTTAACGGCGATCTCCAACTTCCTCGTTACTCTCTCCTGCTTCTCTCCACGATGGACCAACTAACTCGGCGCGTAAATAACACTGTGGGAGCTTAGCCGGGAAACTGTACTTTCGCGTTGGCCGCGCCAAACTGGGATCAATGAGACCGATCGCGCTTCGATTAACGGGACACACACAACTAATGACTAATCGGGAAACGCCGAAGGAAGTATCGTCCACACGGCGCACACTGATGCTAAATGAAAGGCGGCTCGTGAGTTCCGCAATATGGAAGAAGAAGAAAGAGGAGGAGGAGAATAAGAAGAAGAGATGATTTCGCGATTGGCGCGGGCCACTCCTCTTCCTGTTTTCGATGCGGACTGCTGGAATCTGATAAAACGAGTAGGCGATGGTATAATGAAGAAACTGGATGATCATAGGCCGAGCCATTTCAAGGATAATTAAGAGGATTCGAATTGTCTTTACCCAATTACTATTCGCCATTACTGGCATGCAGCATGCCTGGCTTTAAGTGGATTGGGACCACCACTGGTCTGGCTAGTAGAAAAGTCTCTTGGACTCGGCATTCTCTACGCTCGGTGGCTTTGCTCGCCGGCAATATTCGTCGAGAGACAGAGGATAATGAAGATGGACCGCGGTGGTCGAGCGTACCGTTAGCGAATCCCTCCGCTAATGAGATAATTAGTGATGTCAGGTGTAATCGCGCGTGGCCCGGGCCCAATGCAGAACCCTTTCCCCACCGTTCTCGCTCGCGCGTACTGCCTGCCCCTCTCCCCCTCACCCCCTCTAACTATTAATTAACGCGCTGCCGGGCGACGTAACTGTATCAATTAAAGTCGAGCGGCGGCGACCAATTGTTGCCAGTATACCGAGTGGCAAGCATCGCACGGTATCCTCGAAGTGCGAGCAAAGATATTTTCTGATTTATGACTCGAGGGAGCAAGCAAACAAGCGAGCGCCGAGTGCTCTTCACCGTTAGCACCGTTTCCGCAACGAGATTAACCGAGATCAGCGACTTAATGCGCGCATACGAGAACCACCGCTCTCATCTCCTCCTCTCTCTCTCCTCATCGCCGATCTGAATTCCAACGCTCTCCGCTCCTCGCGATTCACCTAACTGTACGCGCCTGCACTCCGGTAACTGTGGCACAAGGTGAGCGATTGTTCCCGACGTGCCCTTAACGACACGCGCCGAGCCGCGCCGCGCCGCCTCGCACGCTTATCAATCTCGATCCGCACGATCCTTCCGCAGGAATCTTTGTTCGAGACCAAATCCCAGAAGATCGAGAGTGGCATTCTCAGGCTGACGTGGGAGTTCTCAACTCCCTTGGATTTTCTCGGTTTAATAAAGTTCGGCCCCGAATTTCGTGAAGTGTGGGTTTTTCGGGGATTTGGGGACTTAGGAGTTAACGGGTCCCAGGAGCAATGCCCATGGCATGTGGCCCGACTTTTAAGGAAGTCTGTGCGTGTACGCCATTAACATAAGAGTGCTTGTACAAGAGTAATGCTGATGTAAGCCAGGCAAATGCTATTTGATTTGCACTTTCCTATGGTTCTAGCTGGCGAGCTGATACATCCGCATTCCTTCCTAGCGGAGGATTTACATGCTCGCCCTTGAGCGTGACTTTCGAGGGCTCGGGGACAATGGGCTTGTGAAATTAACTCGAGCCTCTCCGGTGGATCAAAGAGCTCGATCGAATATGTACACGCGTCCTCGCAATCTTTTTTCGCCGAAAGGAACCCTTGGAATTCCAAGCGGCTTCCCAGATATTCTTATCCCAGGGGTCCGCTTCCTTCCAGGATCCCCGTGGGTGTGCTCCACCCACCGTCGCTGCGAGCAGCTTGGATCATCGGTCAGGTGGCTTTTTATCACTCTTGTTTTCATTAAGATCGGGACCCCGACCTGGCAACGTATAATTTAGGGGCCGATCCGATCCTCTCAATGGTAGTGAATAAGAAAGAGAAGATCCGCGTTCTTTCTATTTCTCTCTTCCTCTTTCTCTTGATCTCTGTGTACGCCATAAACTGCCTCGAGTCCTCTTCTCCCTTGGAGACTCGTGTAGGCGTTCTACACGGGATGTACGCACGATCGATGCCTAGTTGGCTTACCCTTTGAAGAAGACGCTTACCTCCCACCAGTCAACCATCTGTCCATTAACCCCGAGTCTATTATTCCACGGCTCATTACCGGTACTGTTTAATTCGGCATGCTGCTTTTGCCGTTCTCACCGTTCCACGTCGATGAATGGCGCCGATTAACCGAGTATTTCCGAGCTCTACGTACGCGGATATGCCACGTACATTGTTGGACGAACAACCAATGGGGAACCTGTTCTTCTGTTGGGACGATATTTTTCTCTGACTCTCTTCCTGGAGATATGGCTCGGGTACCGAAGGATCTCGACGCGATACTTCGCCAAATTAATGTCACCAATTTCTTGAAACGGCTTCGTTAACTCCTGCGAATCTCGCGGGTAATCGAGAATGAGGTCCTTTTTTATCGGGATCGTGGCGCAATCATGGTAGATGTTAACAGGACGCCGGAGCTATTTTTAGAACGGCAGGATAATTGAGCACGAGTGTTACTGCACGCGTTCGCTCGAAGTTCAGTGATCTCCTTTGGAATTTCTTTCGTATAAGACTGTTCATGGGCGATTTTTTAATTGTATTAGAAGGTGCCGGTATGTTTGGGGCGCCGGCAAGCGTCGTGACGGTCTTCTAATACCGTTAAAGTCGAACGGAAGCGTGGCGTCCCCATTTCGCGTCCTCTTTAAATCTCGTAGTAAATTTCGACCTACTGCGTTGGGTTCATGCTTGATAGAAGAAGTGGTAATCTCAATTCGTGATCAGTTCGATGCGGCAGAAGAAAAAGGGATTAATCACGAATTGGTCACGGACGTCTAGCTTTAATTGATAGTTTCGTCGATTATCCAATGTGATCGCATCGGCCTCGCTTGTAATTCATTGTCTAATTTAGACTTTGGCCACGCCAAACTCGTGCTCGCAATAATACCATGTTAGTCGTACGAGATTAGTATTCAACAATGCTTGACTCCAGTTAAAGATCTTTGAATTATAGAAGCAACACGTAACAAGTGTGTTAGGAACACCTGTCGGGAAGGTCTCGGCTGAAGGAGTTTCTCTATTATCGCTTCTGCTGGAAACACTATCATTACGATTACTTTCCATTCTTAGCTCATCGCACTTTTCCTCCAGCGGCTCGTTTTCGCTGCATCAGTGAATCCTGAATGCATGGTTAGCCATAGTTGTTCTCGTTAGGGAAAGAATAACTTACTGGGCAACAGACAATCTTATACGCCGATGTCTAAGTAGCGCGTTCTGCTACTCTATATTAAAGTGATTAATTGATCGGCCAGTTGATTCGGAGTGTGCTTCATCGAAATCGATGTAGATAGGATTGTGGCTTCGGAGAAGTGCTAGGTCACCGCTGCGGTGAATGGTAGTGGCCTTTTAACAACTACACACCTACCCACAGGCATATTAATGGAACAGGCATAGCCAGTGGTAAACTATACACTTTATAGGATGCTTACTCAACGATTGTTATTAATGAATCACAGCTGTTATGGATGAACCGGTGCTCGGCCTCCTTTTCTTCGGGGCCAGACTTCCCCGGCATTCCAGCCACTCTCCAGTACTCTTGAAGCGAACTGTACGAATTATTCTGGGATAATTAGACGATCGAACAGTGGATCGTCCGGTTGGAAGGAGGAGTGGAAGAATTAAAGTGCGGGGAGATGGGTGGGCAACTCCTGACACAGTGATTGCCCATCTACCTGCGTTCCTCGACCACCCAACTGACTCAGTCAGACTGGCAGAAGCTGTCGCATTCCAACAACTAACCACTACTCGAAGAAATCATCTCGACATTCGAGAAATGAGTACTCATTATTGGCAGTAACGATCAGCAGACTCTTCTACGGGAAAGAAATGCATTTTTCATCGACTGACATAGTCGGATTTGCATGGGGAAAAAGTAAATAAACCAAATGTTACTGCAGAGTAACGTATTCGATGTTAACCAGTAGTTATTAATTAAATGGGACAGGTATAATCACCTGATTAATACATTCAAGGACGTTCTCCGATTGTATTACATAGGACGAGCAGTAGAAACTACCAATTTTCTCGTAATATTCATTGGAATTCCTCTGACAGGACTCTACTTTGCGCTGGCTACTCCACACTTGGCTGAGTTGGCACTTTAGTCGCGCCAAGTCGGTCAGAAAATTCTCTGATTACCGGTTTAGCTTTTCTCAACGAGAGATTGCTGTCCAAAGATTGACCGTCAGATTTTCACGGCTTCGAGACATCCAAGTCGTTGAGAGTGTTGTTTGATGTGCGGTCACGCGAGTCTCGAATGATTTCTATCACCGGCAATGTCAACGATGGGGAATGCGGAGCAACTCGGGTGGATGTCGATTCAGGACTAATCGGTAATTTGCCCGGGAACGTTCGTGCGTTCTACTCGAGCAACTATGTCCGCGCACGGTGCATAAACATCGCCGCTCTTGCGGAACAAATCCCTCGAAGATCTGCCCTTCCGCTCGGTTGGATGCGCCAGTTTTTCGATCCACTGTTAAAAGTGCGCCTCATTCACATAAGAACAAGAGAGCTTACTGAAATTGGATTACTTCCCAAAATGCGAGAATTGCTTCGCAGGAAGAGGCTCGTAAAACTTAGTATTACATCGCAAGAAGAAAGGTTCACCTCGACCAATTCCAGCGTGGCACAGTCGATCTGTTTGTCTAACGGTAAAGTCTCCGGATCGTAGTGCTAGCAAGAAAAGTGTCGCTCAAACACCGCCCTGGAACCACTGATTAATTGACCGGAGTACCAAGAAAAAGGTTCATGTGTGTACATGCACAGATACTGTGAGTCATAAAGAAGGATATCTGAGCGGCGGGAGGGCGAGGGAGGGCGGCTGTCCGAAGAGGTGGTGTTCCGGTGGGTACCGTTAGAATCTCTACTTGAGCCTGAGGGAGCCTTCAATTTTCTCGTGACGATCTTTCGATTCGTTAAAGGCCTCGCAGACGAATGGTAGGAAGGAACGAAGGCGGATCGACAAAACCTTCTCGATTGTGATTACCAACTGCGCTTCTCTTGTGGGAGGCAGAAGAAAAACTTGAAAACGACAATGCTTCCCTCTGCCAGTCACATGGCCTTTCATCGAATCAGCATGATTACGCGAAGAATGATTCAATTAGTAAAGGATAAAAAATGCTGGGCATTCAAGCCGGCGATGGTTATTCTGGCGAGGTGAAGTGTGCGTGGTAGTTAAAGGCCTCGTGTGGCGGTCTCGGCCGCGTTCCACAGTGTGCATAGTTAGTCGCAAGTGGCAAGAGACGCCGAGGAAAACATGTTAATCTCATAAAGCGCTCGCGCGCTCCTGCTCTGCCGCGGTGTACCGTTCTAACGGGCCGCCAGTTCGTAAGTAACATCACGTGCGCCAGAAAAAGCCGTGCGGGGCTTCGCACTATCTCCTCGGGCATTGAGCTGCCCGTAGAAAAATCCAGCAGGAACAGCGATCCGTCCCTTTAATACCGCGCCACATGCTTTGATCCCAGCGAATCTAAGAAAGCCAACACTTTTTGCCCCGAACTTGCCGAGAGAAATCCAGAGAAACGCACTCTCTTCCCATCTAGCCAAGCAATTAGGAGACGCGAGTCGATCCTTCAACATTATAGCTCGATTCCCCACCGAGGATCCTTCATCTTCAAGCGTGCCAAGTGATTTATCCAAATACCACTTCTGACAAAGTGTAAATTCGATTAGTCAGTACAGAAGAGTCGAAAGGAATCACTGGGGAATGTCCTCGACGCCGAGAGAGCTACCACTTTAAAGAACAGAAGGTCCATCAGTCAAAAACTCGTCACGCGCTCGTACGCGTTAATTCGGACAACGAATTCAATCAGTTCGATCGAGCGTCACCGTGGGAACACCGGCAAACTATCGACACCTTTTTTTCCGAAAGTTCCTGGACCGCCTACGTCGATTAACGGCGACCCGATTCACACATCCTGTAACAAAACCTTAGCGAATGCTTAATTATAACTAAGGAATTGATTTGTTTCGATTATCTCGGAAGACTGAGCGAAGGTGAATGACTGTGTCGGTGGCGGGCAGGGATTATTAGTCAAAGTCGGCGGGGAGCGAAAGGCGCGCCTGTAGATTGATTGCTGGGGCACAAGCGCGTCGATGCAGAGAGAGTTCATCCGGTGTAAGGAGCGATTGCGATAAACGCGAGAAGAAGGCCTTAAGGCCGGTGCACGCAGCAAGCCTCAGTAAAACCTGACCAATGTAGCAAAGCGGGTTTCATCTCCCAAAGAAATAAAGTAACGTTGGCCTAGGAATTCTTGGCGCGGAATAGGAAGGGCCGACGCCGACGCCGACGTTTCAATGAAGTTGCTAAGAATTCAAGATGCCACTTGTCTCTGGCAGGAGATGGATTTTCCTAATCGTAGCATCATTGGAGGCTTCGGTCCCCGTTATAATCCATAACACGCGTGGTCACTAATGATAGACATTAGTCGGTGGTCACATAGTTGGCTCCACAATGTGATCGAGTGTAATCACTTTGGCGCGCTGATGGACGATAAACTAGCCTCTAGATTAGGGTAATCGCGGCCTAACGAGAACAAGAACACCGCTGGAAGGTGGTGGCTGCCAAGTAGCCGAAGAAGGAAGTGGAGAATGGCGAACGTGGGCCGCTAAAGGCAAGGAAGACTGGTTGGTAGTGCGGAAAGTTGATTTAGAAAAGTTTTTCTCGAGCGAAGCCAGTCCTGCCGGTCGAGCCAGCTGATCCGACGCGGCCTCTCTGTAATCTTCTAGATGACATCGGGTATTATGGACCGTTTGCCCGCTTCAATTACCCTCTCCGAGGTGGTAATGAATATGCACAGCAAGCCAGAACGTCCGCTACGATCATCCGGCCGCATTTTTGTTGACATTGCAAATTGATCTCGGCAGCGTGGCGCGCGGCTGCCACCATCATCCTCGTTCGAAGCTTCCAGCCTCTTCCAGTCGTTATCCCCAGAGTACCATAACCGGTATACCATCGCGTCTCCAAGTCGCGCCCTGAACGTCGCCTCATTATCAACCCCCTCACGCACCACTTCCCTACCATAAATGTCTTGAAATTAATCGACACCTGACAAGCCAACTCCCTCTAACAGAGAGACCTTCATTTCCCCGCTAAAGTGGACAAATTAGAGCGCTAAACTGTATGAAAATGACAGCGTTGGGAATAACAGGGCTTCTGTTTCGACTGTCAGTCATGCGGTGCGTGTTGGTGAAGGAAGCAGGTGAAATTGGCGGAGGAGAGAAAATAACGAGAGATGGGTGATCTGGTTGGACCCCAAGAGAGAGGAATTAACATGGCCGTATTGATTCACTCGGCACCCTGGCGGAACGCGACACGAAATCGCTTAGGCGGAGAACTCACGCGAGCGAGCGAGCTGCGCCAAGCCAAGGCCGACCTCCTTCGTTGATTCAAAGTGGCCACGTACACGTGTATGCACGCACCACCGTAACACGTGTAGAGCCGAGCCCAAGTACACACGTACCATGTACTCTAGCCCTGTTGGCCAGGATTCGTGCTGCACGCACCGGCTACTCATCTCCCTGGAACACCGACTCCGCACCTTTCAGAGAGAGCGCGCGCGCCAGCAAGAGCTCTGCTAAACTTGCGATTACACCGCCACCTTTTTTCTCCCTCCGAGGATTCCTGCACGTACGAGCGCCGACTCTCCGCGAGATCTCGATTCGTAAATAGTCTAGTGCGACTAGAGTCACGAGGAAATGAGAGCTACACTAGCCAACAGGAGACAGAAGTGGAAGAACTGGAGTGTGAAGTAACACTCGAGAGATTGAGACAGTGGAAATAGGAAAATATAGAAAGGAAGAAAAATCTATAAGGAATCGTCTGTGGATGGAAGTTTGCCACACGTACGAGTGGTCTGTTCACGGACCGGCAAGTGCGAGTTCGTCAACCGAGAAGCTCATTAACTTCCAACTGATTTTTCATTATCCCCCTCTGGCTGTTCGAGGCTAATAGGTGCGTCGGGGTTTTGCTGGCGGCGCTCCTCGTTTCACGCGTCGAGCATACGCCGGCGCCGCCGGTGGAATATTGCTTCTTTCACGCTTATAATCAAACGCTCGAGTAATCCCCCTTCGAGGCAGAAGCACGCACGGCAGGCAGCTATATTAAATCATAAGTATATCGAGCTAGCTTCTTTACGCCGTAATGAAAGACGATCGGTGCAGCCTGCAGAAATTGCTCTTAATACGCTCGGCAACCATACAAGTGCATCGCTGACATTCGAAAGGAGTCCGAGTCCACTTCTCCCATCAAAGCGAATGCCATTGTTTCTGCGGCTTTCACGTTACGTAAATGCAATCGAGATTACCTCGAACTCTCGAGCGGGGTACGGTGAAAGTCGAGGCGCCATCTTCCGCGACACTGACCCGCTTTTTAAGTGACCGTGAAACCAACGCGAGAAACTAACACTCATTACGTAAGCACGTGCGGTTTTCTCGAACGATCCTGAAAACTTCACGTGTATCCTGTAAGAATAGCCGTCCCATCACTTTTCCATTCGTATCAGTTCTTTTACATAATAGAATTCCTGGGGATCGCTGAGAAAGGGAGAAGAAGCCACCCCCGCAGTCTTCCGATCGCAGGGAGAACACTGCAAGCTCATTAAATCGTTACTCCCACGAGCGGAGGACGTGCTGAAAGAAGGGAGGAAAGAGGGAGAGAAAGATAGCGTATGAAAAATGTGCTGTCCATCGACGCGGTAGATGCTATCCAGGAATCATTAGAGTTTCGTAGTGGGCCGCTGGTGGTGGTAGCGGTGGAATCACGAATTCGAAAAAAAGCTGGTGAACGAGGCATTTCGTGTAAGAGAGATCGACGGATAGTTCTTCTTGCCGGGTTGGTTGTGGTTGTAGGGTAGGCTCTACTCCTCTCTGCTCTTCCTCGGGGAGGCAGTGCATATCCGCTTCTGCCTCCTCTTCTGCCTCGCCAGGATGCCGACTCGTCTTCCTCCCTTCCTTCTGCTCGCCGCCTGCGCATCCTTGTCACGAAGCTTGCTATTGCGGTAGATCGTGTCCTTGAGCGGTACATCGGCTCCTTCCTCGAGGTCCTTTTTCCCCGGTTCCGTCGGCCCTCTCGCACACTCTCTCCTTCTCTTTCTCTTGGATCTCTCTTCTTGGCCTCTAGCTAGCTAGCCGGCTTCTTTCGCTCGGCCCTCCTATTCCTGGCCACTCCATTTGCATCGGCCAACAAGAAGACAAAGTAGCGAGAGCCCCCCGGGCTACAGCCCCGTGCGAAGCGCGCCCGCAACCCGCAGCCCGCAGAGAGGAGAGAGATCCGCTTAGACGACGCACGCCGGCAAAAATCCCCGAACACGAAAGCGAGCCGCTCGTGCAGCACTCTCCCCCTTCGTCCTATCGCTCTCTCTTCTGGTACCTCTTGCCAGGACACCAAGACTCCGCGACAAAATGTCCAGCTAGATGCTTTTACATGCTCGTGGCTACGTAATATCGCCAGGACGAGACTCTCTCTCGCTCCTCGAGGAGGAAGTCACCGATGCCGCATACCCACCTCGACTACTACATTCTACCCCGATCTTTTTACAGGGTGAATCGTGTCGTGAATTTGCAACCGCTCTCTCGCGCTGCTGCGCCTCCACGATAAACGCCGCTTCGTGTACCTTGCGAGACAAGCTTGTCCGCTTGACGAAAGAAAATAAGGGAGCAACAACCAACGACACTCATGCTTGTACTCGCACCACTCGAAAACTCTGTTTCAAGTAGTCGAGTGCTACTTGCGATGCGCCGCCGTGTATTCTGACTTGGCTCTCTTTGTAAAGGCGCATTACCCGCGTTCCTCGCCGAGCATGTTTCTCTGCATTTGTAATTCTTTACGAGCACGATATGATCTAAGTTGGGAGAGCGATGCAACCAGGAGGGAACGCTCCAACCCCTGCTGTCGGTGAACTGCGCGCCTTGCTTCTCCTGTAACGCAGAGTACTGTCGCTTGGCATCCCACTCACGTACTCGAGTCACGTTACTTTGCTACTGTATGTTCGTCGATGTAACGGGCCACCCGCCGTCATTGCGGCCACATTCTACATATTGTTTCTGGATTACACTTGCTCAGTAAATACGACCGTGAGACTACTATTTAATTGTCGATGTAAAGTCACCGCAACCACCGGATCCTGCTCGATTCAATTAACTGGTGCACCATAAATTATACGATCCATTTCACCGGACCTGATTATCGTGTCTTATCACCGAGTACCGGCTCTGAGTCCTAAACGGCTATCTAAGCAGGAAATCAAGTTGGCAGAGTCTGGGCGAGATCAGGAAAAGAGCATTTTTGCCCTGAGAACGCGCCCGCGACCGCTGCCGCGGCACCGGTCCGCGTGACTCCAAGTACGTGCAAGGGAATTTCGAGCGACTGCTATCTCACGCAACTCTCGCGCCCCCTTC
Source organism: Ectemnius continuus (assembly GCA_910591665.1). Classification (NCBI taxonomy): domain Eukaryota; kingdom Metazoa; phylum Arthropoda; class Insecta; order Hymenoptera; family Crabronidae; genus Ectemnius; species Ectemnius continuus. The sequence goes on along the minus strand of OU342862.1, from coordinate 12,425,204 downwards.
CCTTCGGGCCGGGACATACTTGGAAATTGCCGTTTTATGGAACAAAGGATGCTTCCGTGCTTCATTTTTCCACCTACCAAGTAAACACCGCAATTTGCTTCGGCTGTAATTCGTAGTTGCGCCGCTGCAACATCACGCAGACGTTGGAACTTCGCCGAATGAAGTTCGCCAACGGGAGCTTCCTCGAAGAGGCGGCCCTTTGGCGCTTTGGCGCTCTTAGAGACAAGGTTTTGATTTTTCACGAGGGTCATTTGGTGTGCGCGGCGTGCCGGGGAGAAAATGATCGTACTTTGCTCGATCCACTTTGTCAAGGGTATCATAAAGGGGAGATGGATTTTGAGTAAAAAGAGCATTACCCGTGCTCTTCTTGATGCCGCTCGTCCTTATGGATCCTTCTCACTCCGTGCTGCCCTCTTCTGACCGGCGAGCTGATCGACGTAATGCACGTAGTTTGTCATGCTAGTCGAGCAACGAGGCGTAACGACTTAAAGGATCATTAAAGAAATACCAAGGAGCCAAGGACTCCAAAGGGGCCAGCCTTTTTATCGTCCATCTTCCCAACGACGCGACGCAGAACCCCTCATCCAAAACGAGCAGAATGCCCCCTCTAACTGCGGATGCTCCTCGCTCGGCACTATCATCTTCTCAGCTGCTCCCCACTCCCGCCCCGCCGCGCCGTGCCGATCTTTTTATCACAGCGGATATATCTGGCTCTCGGTGAAGTTAGCTTCGATCGTTGCGTTTCCGTGATCCGTGACTTCCTGCGAAATAGCGAAGATCGAGGGAGAAGCCTACGGCAATTCCTCGAAGAGCGAAATGCCCGCTCTTTTTGACGTTCGCCGAGATGAGCTGGAGAAGCTAGCGGGACGTTTAGATGAACGATTAAATTTGCACTGAAGACATTCAGGAAGAGAGAGGGAGAGAGCAAAATGCCGTCCTCCCGGACGACTAGTGCTCCTCCCGAGCAAGCAGAAGCCTGACAGGTTGGAATAGAGTTTTCATCCTAGCCAACAGCAGCAATAAGTAAGCCTCACGACAGGCGTATGCCTCGGCTTTACGGCCCCGCTTCGACTTTAATTCTTCATCGGCACCATGGTCATTGACTACCACTTTCACGCGGCACTTCCTTCGAGAAGTGCCGCTCCCCAGCACGGCAGAGCAATACTTGTCACCTTGGCGAAACATTATCCTGGAGATGACGGCGGTTCTTGTTGTTAAAAGTGAGAGGGAAAAGATGGAGTGGTCGGGGTGGTGGGGTGCAGAAGAGAAAGATAGGCAGGAGGACGAAGATGAAAGCCGAAAGGTCGGCCGCTCGGCCTCCTAGATTATTATTCCTGCGCCGTGATAGCGCGCAAGGAGTCAAGGGCTTCTAGCTGGAAGGTCGTTGCACCAGGTACATCCACCTCCTCTCTTGGCATGGAGGAGTGTAATCATATTTCTTGGTTCGCCTCCACCTTCGTCCTTCGAGCCCGCTCCCCCGACGTCCTCTTTTCCGCTTCCACGACTTCCATACACACGCGCACACATTCTCTCCTCTTCACCTACGTCTACCACACCCCCTTGGCATCGCATCGCATCGCCAAGAGCGCACCGCGACGATCTAGCTGCTAATTACTTTCAGGATTTATCGAGATCGAGAAGAGCACGGTACGTGCGCCCTGTATACTTCAACTCCTCTCTCTCTTTCTTTGCCCTTCGCTTCTCTCTCTCTTTCTCTCTCTCCCTCTCGATCGATCTCCACGCGATCATTATCACTCGAGCACATCGCCAGTCCTGCTGCTCCCTTGATTCTCTCGACCACCCGACTACCTGTCCCCATCCATTCACCAGCACTGCCCGCTCCACTCTACTCGACGCGACCCAGTAAAAATTAGTCAATTACAGGACATCCCCGGAGCAGATTGAATCTTGGATTCGTGTCCCCCCGTAGTGCTCGGTCGCTTGCTCTTACAGCTCCTCGCCTGGGAGAATAAGCTAGCTCGCCTTCGAGCAAGAGCCAAGGCGTTTAAGCGGAAAATTCAGCGATCGCGATAAATTTTGCCGCTTACAAGATTCCATAAATCTCGGACGTACGCGCGGCCCCTCTTGTACCAACTCGCCGCCGAGGATCGAAACTCTTTCTCAAGGACTCCTCTCTCTCCGCATGTCGGACTTTCTCACGGAAGACGCGCGCCAGTACCGAATGCCAGTCCGATTCCTGGATTTATGCGAGCGACACGGAGTTGCGACGCTCGAAAAAATTATGCTTGATCATCTCCAACCTCCGTGAAGATCCTTCTCAAGATCGCCGGCGCCACCGAGTGGTCCAGCCTACGCGAACGGATTCTTCCTTGCTTCTCTCTTCTCTCTGGTCCGATTTACGTGTCTTCATTGTTTATGAATCTCGCCCTCTTCCCGGGGGATCGGCCTCGCTGTGTTTCACGGTGCTCTACCTCTCAGGCTCTCATTATTTATGAATCTCTCGGAGAGAGAGCGAACTGCTACCGTTGGTCGGGGCGCGTACAGCTCGTAAATCAGATTGCTCGGATTCGGCTTGGCCGTAGAGTGCCGTGGATCGTATTAAGATAACTCGAGGAAGACCCGCGACCTGTCTGCTACGAGAGCGACCTAATCCTCTTAGCGACTGATTAGCGCGCCGAACAAATCGCTCTATCTACCGCACCACCGATAACATCCTCCTCGTCAAGCGCACCTTTTCTTTTTTCCTTTTTGGTCGGCCTCTCGTACGCGGAACTACCGGCGAAGAAGCTGCTCGAGCGGCAGCTCTCCACCTGGAGATTACCACCTGAGCGGAAAACTCTTCCGGTGAGAAGAGACTCCGAGGAGTTTATGACGGCGAGCCGCTTAGGGGTTTCGCGTCATGGCTGCCTTGCCTTTGCTATTTATCGCCGGGGAATTTATATATGCCTCTAGCTAGACCAACCAACACTCGCGAGCGCGCACGATCGTTCATGTAAATTTCATCCGCGCGCAAATCGATTTATCATGGAAACGAATGTACCACCAGCTTGCTCGTGAGAGGAAGGGATGGGGAGAGACAGTGAGAGGAGCCCTGCCAACCTGCCTCGTGTAAACTCACGCGTTGCGCTAGCAATCGAGCGCCAAGGAGAAACATCTTTACAGATAACAATTACTCTCTGCACAGAATCTTCCCTCGCTTGCGGAAGTGAACGCACCTTCTCCCTCGCCGCTGAAATTCCAACAGAGCCTAGCCTATTAAAACGGGTTAATGGAAACTGAGAATCTTCACTGGTGCTCTTCCGCTATTATCTAGGAAGTGTCTTCAAAGCAATAAAGGTGTATTGTTAAGGAGTAGTTAAGATCTACACTGAAATGCGATGAAATATACCTTCAAATTTTTGCGAAAAATTTAATTTTGAGCTAGGGCTCTGGAATTTTTACTACTTCTTCCTCGATGCAAAAAAACATTCCCCACCAAGTTTCAGCCCCGGAAAATGTCGGGAAGTATGAAAAACATAGGGAAAACCGTCAAAATCAAATATTCCAGATCGGTTTTCCACGTGTTTTAGGTGGAATTCCGGCATTTCCCCCACAACATTTATGTTTTTTTTCCGTTTTGAGACACGAGCAATCGAAAAATCAAGCGCTCGTCCCGGTCCCGAGACCTTCGAAAAATCGAAAATTTTTGAAGGGGTATGCCTTAAAAAATTTGCGAAAAAATGAATTTTGAGCTAGGGCTCTGGAATTTTTTCTACCTTTTCCTCGATGCAAAAAAACATTCCCCACCAAGTTTCAGCCCCGGGAAAGGTCGGGAAGATAAAAAAACATGGGGAAAACCATCGAAATCAAATATTCCAGATCGGTTTTCCGCGTGTTTTAGGTAGAATTCCGGCATTTCCCCCACAACATTTATGTTTTTTTTCCGTTTTGAGACACGAGCAATCGAAAAATCAAGCGTTCGTTCCAGTCCCGAGACCTTCGAAAAATCGAAAATTTTTGAAGGGGTATGCCTTAAAAAATTTGCGAAAAAATGAATTTTGAGCTAGGGCTCTGGAATTTTTTCTACTTTCTCCTCGATGCAAAAAAACACTTTCTACCAAATTTCAGCCCCGGGAAAGGTCGGGAAGATAAAAGAACATGGGGAAAACTATTGAAATCAAATATTCAAGATCGGTTTTCCACGTGTTTTAGGTAGAATTCCGGCATTCCCCCTACAACATTTATGTTTTTTATCCGTTTTGAGACACGAGCAATCGAAAAATCGAGCGTTCGTTCCAGTCCCGAGACCTTCGAAAAATCGAAAATTTTTGAAGGGGTATGCCTTAAAAAATTTGCGAAAAAATGAATTTTGAGCTAGGGCTCTGGAATTTTTTCTACTTTCTCCTCGATGCAAAAAAACACTTTCTACCAAATTTCAGCCCCGGGAAAGGTCGGGAAGATAAAAAAACATGAGGAAAACCGTTGAAATCAAATATTCAAGATCGGTTTTCCACGTGTTTTAGGTAGAATTCCGGCATTTGCCCCACAACATTTGTGTTTTTTTTCCGTTTTGAGACATGAGGAATCGAAAAATCAAGCTTTCGTTCCAGTCCCAGAACCTTCGAAAAATCGAAAATTTTTGAAGGGGTATGCCTTAAAAAATTTGCGAAAAAATGAATTTTGAGCTAGGGCTCTGGAATTTTTTCTACTTCTTCCTCGATGTAAAAAAACACTTTCTACCAAGTTTCAGCCCGGGGAAAGGTCGGGAAGATAAAAAAACATGGGGAAAACCGTTGAAATCAAATATTCAAGATCGGTTTTCCACGTGTTTTAAGTAGAATTCCGGCATTTCCCCCACAACATTTATGTTTTTTATCCGTTTTGAGACACGAGCAATCGAAAAATCAAGCGTTCGTTCCAGTCCCGAGACCTTCGAAAAATCGAAAATTTTTGAAGGGGTATGCCTTAAAAAATTCGCGAAAAAATGAATTTTGAGCTAGGGCTCTGGAATTTTTTCCACTTCTTCCGCGATGCAAAAAAACATTCCCCACCAAGTTTCAGCCCCGGGAAAGTTCGGGAAGATAAAAAAACATGGGGAAAACCATTGAAATCAGGGGGTTTTAGCTAATCAGGAGGGTCTTTCCGAGTACACAGCTTATAATTAGCGTTGGTAGTAGGTGCCAGCAAGTGGTAGATTGAATGGAGAGAGAGGGATGGTGAGTGACGTCGTCATCATTTATCGTGGAGCTTTCGAACTCGTTAACGAAGTGGAAGGAGAGTAGGGGGATTCGTGGAGATAAAGGAGAGTAGCATCTTCCATGGCTGAGGAAGCCGAGGAGGCGACGCGAGCCATTAATCTAGTCGGCGGTGACGTTGCAAGGAGCATAAATCTGCATGTTCCAGTAGCCGGTGCGCGCAACAGGACCGCTGCCTTCCTGGTGGATCTCGGCGATCACGATATCGCGATCATACTCTCCTCGGTAGTGCTTTATCTCGGGAGTCCAGAGGATCCGGCGTAACCCTCGTCGCCATGGGAACGCGGAGCGGACCTTGGAAATGGCGCGAATTATCCGAGCGTCGACGAGAAAGGCGATCGCACAATGGGACGGGCGCTGCAAGCGTCATCATTCACCCAACAATTCCTCTTGACGACTGACCTCCATACTCGGTGCAATCCGGACGGCCGCTGGCTCAGCTGCACCGTTACCACAGCCATTTCTCTCCCGATAGCTGTCGATTCCTCGACACACTTTCCACAAATATGGTCATACGTCGGCCCGATCCACCGGGAGGAGATCCGAACCACCCTTCGGTTGGTGTAGTCGCGCTAATCTCACGGTACATCGAAGTAGGACTCCGCTGGTTAAAGAGCGAGCCACGTACAGTAGATCTGGCTGTCCTTTAAGTGTCAGGATAGGAAGGAATGGGTGGATGCATGCGATATGTCGTGAAGGCAAATGGGAGCTAGCCAGCAGCCATCGAGGAAAGACGCTTTCGTTGTCCTCGGATACATCGCCAACCTCGCCACTGGGTAATTGATTCTTCACGGAACACGAGGAGATCGCATCGTGTAATTGCGCGCGGATAGCTGCCTCCCTCTTTCTCCGCGGCGTACTCCGTCGAGAAGAGGCGATCGTGACTTTGTAATTAAGCGCCGCAAGGAATCCCTCTTTCTAATAAATACCGAGCCGATTCGCCCTCGTCGAGCGGTAATCCTTAACCACTCGAGTCAACTCAACCCTTGTCGCTTCTGCCCCACGGCCAATACTGGCTCCGTCCAGTAATCGTCGTGTAAGTAAATGTCTACCTTGGCAGAGGAGTAATGTGCCACCGGCAGCAACGTCGTCTCTTTAAACCCGAGCCAATATAATAGCAAAGCAAGGGGTTCGATCGAACGAAGATCTCGATCCGATTGGCTATACGAAGTCTGGAGGCTCATCAATAAACATATTAGAAATGCCAAGTCTGGCTTGAGCGAAACGATGCACGTTGCGGAAGAGTTCGGGGGAAGCACGAGTTCGTCATTCTAGTACAAGTTAATAAGGTGGATAAGAGGATCGCCGATGGCACTGGGAGAGTATTACCGGGGCGAAGGTGAACGCCTTGGTGAGAGGGTCCAGTGCATTTGTTAGGAGATCATAGTACCATCCGGTCACGAGCGTGCTCATGAAGGCTCGCTCAAGACAAATGTAAGTACGTGCGCTGGGACGAAGGGTTCCATGATTCACCGAGTAATTCCAGCTGTGGCTCGCCAGGGATTAAGCTCGACTTCGATCCCCGGCGATTACAAAGGGCCCAACCCCTTAATAAAGTCAGCCCGAGCAAAAGGCAAAGAAACTGCAGCTCGAGTCCTAGAGCCGGTCGGAGTAGATTTTCTTGCCGGGCAAGAACGCTATCGCGCGAGATCTCGCTATTATCTTGTCGCCGGGCGATGAATCCCTTAACGCCATCCGCGGAGATATAATGAATAGCGCATGGTGCCAGTACCAACCTGGTCCCCGAGTACCTTTCCCACATGGTGGCCGATGCGGATCCACCACATATACCTACGTGGACGCACACCTATACATCGGGGGAATACGAGTACGAAGAAAAAGGACCAGCTGGACTCCGGGAAACGAGAGCGTTCGCGCAAGCCCACGGGAGAACCGGAAGCCAGGCTCTTTCTCTGCGAAGAACATACCCCTCAGCGACTGCACGCCTATGCACCAACGTTAGTCGAACCCGTTCGCCAAGTTACTCAGTTACACTACCGGCTAAAAGCACCGTCATTACGTGCGAAACTCTTCTAGCCGCGATGAAACCGTACTATTCTCTCAGCCGTTCTGAGTAGAGAGGCATTTGCGCGGCGAGCTATGGCTGCACGAGGAATTACTTCATTAAAGCTCGCTACTGTGAGAGAAGAGGGGGAGGAGTGGCGAGGACACCTAATTCGGGGTTGGCCTTAAAACGGCAGGAAAGGAGGAACCGGTTGTGATGTAAAGGTCAGGGATCGGTGCGTACGCGGGAGAGAATGCTGCTTTCTTGCAGGCGTAACGAGCGAGGACAGCACAATGCACCGAGTTCGCACGTGTTTCTCGATCGAGTGATCTCGCCAGTTGAACGCGTCCTGTTCTCTCGCTCCTTCCTTCTACTACCCGATCTTCACGGTAGTTTCAATTAATTGCACTCTCCTCTCCAAGTCGCGCCGACTCCCCTGGGAAGATCCACCTGCACGATCCTGCCTCGAAACAATACCTGCATTACCCGGCGAAACATAGCCAGGCTCCTCCTTCTTCCCATGGAATTCAATCGGGTGCTCTCTCCCTCTCTCGAGGCGAGACCGTTCGGCAAATCGATTTCAAGCCGTCCTCATTAGTCGGGCAATATTGCCGCGTGTACGTCGAGCCTTCTCATCCTCCCCTTTAAATGAGCCTTATTATGCAAACGTTCGATTCACCGTTGGCTGGGATGTCGTTTCTTCGGGATCGCCATCCGTCAGCCTCCGTCTTTCTATCTGCTGCGTCTGTGTGTGGCTGTGTGCCGGCTCTCTCCACTCGGAGTTCACTCACGTTCGCCCCGCTATTTCCATAAAATTGAGTCTTCCTAGGAAGGGCGACAGCGGGGTCAACGTTGCGTGTCACGAGAAAAATCATCAAGACCGTTAAAGCTGATCGAGTGTAGAGGTTTACCAGGGACGAATAGGCGGGTTGCATTGCATAAGCGTGAGTGCTGAGAGCGCATACCGTAATATTATGTTATTATGTGACGATGGCGCATTATACTGACGAGCAGCAAAACGGCGCTGTAACGCCTCCTCCTCCTCCTCCTCCTCCTCATTCTCCGCTTGGTGCGAGAACCCTCCGGCAGGAAAATCCACTTTTCTTAAGGCGGCTCCTCTCTTTCTCTCTCTTTCTCTCTCTGTCGCGGAAGAGAGCCACGCGGCCGCGTTTCTTTCGCCTGCCGTTCACTCGAGGCCGCCGAGCATTAATCTTCCGCCAAGAGTGCGTTTACCCGAGGCCGCGCCAACTCAACCAAAGCGCATTTCTCATTGTTAGCCGACCACTTTGCCGCTCCAATTTAGGGGGTGTGAACAATGCCACCCTATTAGGCGCACTCAATCCAGCTGGTACTAGACATTGATCTCGTCTTCCACAAATTCATCATCGAGTCTACTTGGATCTTAATATTTATTATTAATTGTCGTTGGATGAAGGTGTATTTTACGATAAAATTTCACGCGATGAAGCGTGGGAAGAAACATCGATGATGTTGAGGGAAGGTTTATGAGGGAATCTGGATGTAAGAGCGGTGAGAAGACGAGCAAGTTAAGTGAGGAAGGAGGAGCCGGAGAAAGAGGCACTCGGCGGAGGAAGGGACGCACAGGCTGAACCTTTGACCCCGCTACAAGCCACGACAAAGCTCTCTTTCTCCATTGGCCGCGCACTGTCTCTCGCGTGTGTCGCTTATCCTGAGCTCGATGACCTCCACCGGCGTGTAGAACAGAAAGCGGCCCTCTGAGGTCGCAGGTCATCCCGTGGTGGTCCCGCGTCACCCCAGGGTCGTTATCGCGATACGTTAATTTCTCCATGTGCAATCTTGCACGTCGTTTACGTGCCAACGCAATTACTGCCGACTACGATGACGCCGATAGCAACGTGCTTTACGTAATAATTCATCCACGGCGCATGCCTTTAGTTTCCTCGGTCGCTGTTCCTCTTCGCCAACAACTCAACCACCAAATGAGACATCTTTCCTAGATTCATGCATCATGTACATACATAGCCAGTGGATGATCCAGTTGGTTACATGACAGGTCGGCATTGCTCAATCATCAAGGGCGACTGTTGCTCCGAGTTCTACGTAGGATTGAACGGAAAACCAATCAGGCTCGGTGTAGTCCCACGATACCAGAACAGGAAAGAGTAGGAAATGGCTAGGAAAGAGAGAAAGAGAGTGGCGGAGGGAGATAAAAAGAGGAGAGGAAAAGCGAGTAGTCCGGAGGCGTTAGCCGAGGCAAGCAGTCGCGAGCAAAAAGCGTGAAAGAAGACGAAGAAGAGCAGGAAGAAATGCAGGAAGAGCAGAGTGCGCACAGAGTGAAACGCGAGCAAAAGGTGGACGGAAGCCAGCGGCAGCAGCAGGAGCAGCAAGGGAGGGAAAGCAGCGGTGACTAGCATGCTTCTTCAAGTTGCCACGCTGTTACAGCTACGCGAATTACGCGCACGGTAATCTCGAGCCGCTTCCTAGAGCTGGTCCGACCGGGCCTGCTCATCGATCGTCGTTTAACACTTTTATCAACCAAGCCCGCTCTACCTGGCGCCCGATCCTTAATGAACTCGACGATTCATTCTCCCCTCTTGATTGAACGCTACCCACTTTAGTCCGCTACTAATTCATTCGCAAACTCGTTGTAGATTAACTTAACTCCTCTGGTATTCACTGGTTTGCGTATACCATGCGAAATATGCGAAGATGCGACCAATATATCATAAAGTCGACGCACCACATTGCAAGGCGTACCAGTTCTCGAGGAGAGCAGCTTTTCCCCGAGAAGCCTGTTCTCCAACTCGTATAATTAAAGAGTCATAGGCCAAAGGAGCGGCCAAGTAGTGCGGGTCAACGCATGGTCAGACGCGCGTCCGATTTTTTCGGTGCCTACCTGTTTTAGAATAGCGCGAATAACGAGATGATTCCGAAGGAAGTTTCCACGCACGTCCGCATGGAAAACACGAGCGATACATCTTCCGCGGTTTTAGATTGGAGTGAGCGGCTTCCCGTAAATCTTGTAACCCTCTTTCACTCACGACTAGTTCCCTCATCAATTCCCAAGCTCTCGAGCGAGATAGAGATATCCCTGGTAGATTGGCGCAGTGAATTCTTGGAAACCGTTGCTCCAGATCGGCGAGAATTCCGTAAAGCGACGACACACGTGGCCTAGAGCGATAAGGGAATGTACGTGCGAGCGGATTTTATTTCGTCCGCTCCCAGCATAAAAGTCAATTCGCAGGAGTACAATGGAGGAGGTCAGGCGAAGTTTAATTAGTGCTATAATCCTGTTCTCTGCTTGCTGTTATAGATGGGATACCACCTGTTGGAGAGGAGGATGGCGACAGTGGCAGCTACTTTGATATTCCTAGCGCTGATCAGCAATTGCCAAGCTGCTCTGGGTAAGTTAATCCTCCGATAGAAATGCTGCTGGAAAAGTATTTCTAGTTTCTAAAGCTCAGCGAGAATAATCGATTGAAATGGACTGCTCGGCCGACAGCTAGGACGGCCTTCGAGAAACTGACCGACTATGACTACCGCGGCACCACGTACTACAGCGTGAGGAATCTCTCGCTGTACGAGTGTCAGGGATGGTGTCGGGAGGAAGCCGAATGTCAGGCGGCAGCCTTCTCCTTCGTGGTGAATCCTCTGGCACCGATGCAGGACACCCTCTGTCAATTGCAGAACGAGACTGCCGCTACTAATCCTGCCGCGCAGCCCCAGCGAGCGGCCAACATGTACTACATGACCAAGCTGCAGATCAGATCAGGTACAGCTATCTTCTTTTATTCGCAGACACAACCACCACTAAGACTCTCCACGCGAAAGGCCAGAGAGAGCGAGAGAGAGACTATCTCGTAAAGGAAGGATGCGAACGGCATTAAAAATATTTGCTCGCAAGAAAAGTACCTGGACACCTGTCGAAGAAACCCTTTGGGCTTCCGAAGGCTGTGCCTAAGCGCCCGAGTACAATCGAGCCACCAGCACGACTTTGTTAATGAATATTAATACCCTCACACCTTCCTCTCACCTTGGCCCGAGGCCCTAATCCCTTCTCGGGCTATCCTTGAACAAAGGAGCGAGGCCAACGGTGCCGAGCAGCTTCCTTCGAAATCCCGCAATAAGCGTGGATAACGAACCAAGCGGCAGAGCAGTCCAGCTCTTCTTCTCTCTCTCTATCCTGGGGAGGAAAGGTGCTGTAATCCAGGGTTAAATTCGATGCGAAGTCGTCCCTTCGCGCCAGGTAAATCTCGACGAGGAACGACTAATGACGCCGGCAAACAGAACTGGTAGTAATTCGCTATCGCAAGACACGTTCATGACGATCGTATACTTGTATAATATCCGCAAGGGATGATGGTGTTGATTACACGAATGGCAGTCGTAAAATGAGTAATCCCGCTTTCCTCTGGCAAAGTACCTGTCGAAGGTGTTGGTATGGAGTGGGGGAAAAAAAAAAAGATCTGGTGGATTTGTATTGCACGAATCTGCAGGATATTGTTGAGGGGAGAGCTAATAAGGGAGCAGGGCGAAGAAGTGGACAGGCATGAAATCGTCGGTGCCGGCGGAGTCCCTTTCGGCAGAGGGCAGATTTTCACCGGTCAAATCGGGGGCTGGTTGCGAGGCGAGAAAAGGAGGGAGAAAGTGTAAAAGGGAGCCGGGTGCCGACAAACAATAAGGAGCTGCTGGTACCTTTCGCATGGCATGAAGGGCGCTTAAGCACGGTCGCCGCCGTAAACAGGTACCTGCAGCCTCGTCGAAGGTGTCGAAAAGGACCCGAGGGGGTCTCAGAGCCTCCTAATATTGGTTTAACGAGCCTGCTGGTGCCTTCGATCCTTCGGGGTACCTCTGGGCAACTCGTAAAACCCACCCTCATGAGACCACCGACACCCTCGACCAATTGAGAGGCCCTCTCTCCTCGCCCGACGACTTCGACTCGGCGCTCACGCTCCAAAGGACTATCGAGCACTTTTCCTGGAAGCCGTCACCCCACTGCCAAGACAAGTTTCCCTTGACCGATTCGATCCTAGGCGCCTCCTTAGGGATTCCTTTCTCCATTTATATCCGGCTTCCTCTCTATTCTAATAAAACTCATTAATCATGCGAGGCCGCTCCCCGAAAATAAGTCAGACCTTCAAGAAAACACGATGTTTTGCGAAGCAAGACAGAACTTGCATTTTTCAATCATTGCCGGGAATAGAATGTCTAGAGATGAGATTATTTAGCAAGCCAAGATAGTAATTGGGCACCAGGCTGTCTAGGATTTTTAGAGGAGAAGTACAGCTTCTCTAAGCTGATGTCTGAAGAGGAGAATAGAACAGTGAGTTCGGGGAAGGATCTCCACGGTTAGTTTTCCGTCGATCGTTGGCACCGAACAAAAGTAGCCAGCCTCCTCCTCTCGCTCTCTCTCTCTTGCTCCTTCTCGCGTCGTCACCGAAAGTGGCAGGGTCGTGCCAGGAGTAATTTAAACTGTTCTCGGTACAGCGGTGCTGCCCTGCCTTCGACTGTTTTTATAAATAGAATCCCAATAAAAATACCCGTGAGATCGCTCGGCTATCTCTTCTCGGCAAAAGCCGGTGTCTTCCCGCCTTCAATTATGCAGCACGGAAACTGGCAGTGAGATCGGCGCAGAAATTCATGCCTATTTCGCTCGCTGTTTGTTCTTTCTATTGACTTGCCTCTCGAGCTACTGTTTGCATAACACCAGTGGCCTTTCAAAGCCGTGGAAGAAGTTGAAATAACTCTCGAGGGAAGAGCAGAGGGAGAGAATGGGAGAGGGAAAGCCTTGCCCTTGCCCCATGCCGTATCACTGTTTACCAGAAGAGATTCTCTGCCGAGAAGCAGCAACACCTGCATCGAACCGGAACCTTTTTACATAATACCAGCCCATTTTCGTCGGGCTCTGACTTTAGAGCCTGAGAATCTGGCGCGTCCGGAATTTACGTAACGCGGCCCCTTAGCGTTAATTTAAACGCGCGCCTACCAAACTGCGGCATGATTAATTTTAGCAGGAGCGTGGAATCTCGTGAGTCATTGGTGAGACGGGAGTTCAGCTGGACGGTTCAATGCCAATCGTCATAATTTCACACCGCATAACATTACGAAATAGCAGTATGCAAATCTTGGTCCAGTCATCGTTTTAATTTCTAAATAAAGAATAGGTGGAAAATGAAGGTGTGGAAAATTGTGAATATTAGAAATAGTCTTTTGTAAGAGGAGCTTAATTAGTGGGCGCCCGAGGACGTAATCGGGAGTAGAGATGGCAGAGTAGGCCAGTTGCGCGTGGTCCAAGTTGAAGCTGGCCCAGAAAAGCAGACTCCGATCGGTGGAAGGGTTGGGAAAGGTGGATGTGTAGCGCGGGACGTGTAATTCGGGCGGTGGGCGTGAGCCCGAAGAATCCACACGGGGCCGAGGTGAATCATCCGTGTCGGAGTCACGCGTCGTCGGTTCGTTGGCATCGGGCACGGACGGCGTCGTCCTCTCTTTGGTGCTGCTCGTCGCCGCCGACATTAGCGCCGCTTTCGAGGGCGGAACAAAAGAAATTGGAGCGCAAGAGCGATCCCGACGAAATGTATTCTGGTGCCGGTTGCCAAAATCGTCGAGCTACGTGCGTCAGAGCGACGGGAGCGCGCGTCGCGCCCCGTCCATTGCCAAGTCACATGTCCGCTCGCTCGTGATTTCGGCATCGTGCTCCTGCCTCCACGTCGTCTCGTGCACCTTCTGCTCACCCTAATTACGCTTGTCCTCTAATAAACAAAATTCTCTGAATTCCCAGCCCATACTGATCCTTCCACCAAATCAAATACCAAATAATTAACTACCAACTCCCATAACTGGCAACTTTCAAAAGTCATTAGAATCTTGTTAGGCTCCTCCCACTCTTGGAAAGGAAACAAATCCTCTCGAATTCCAACTGTACATATTACGTCATCATAGTATTTTATAAGAGGGTGACTCTTGCCAACTAAGAGTCAGAAAGTACAAACTACAAAATACCAAGCCGACACATAGTGGGCCCGTCCATCTTCCGCGTGCCAACAACTCTATTTTATTTGCAACAACAGTTAGTCGAGCATGAGAATAAATCTAAAGGGGCGTGCACTGAATCTTTCCAGAAAATGTCTGTCTGCGACCCTGGTCGTTCGAGCGAGTCCCCAATAAAATGATTCGAGGGCTGGACAATGCTCTGATTTACACATCAACGAAAGAGGCTTGCCTGGCAGCCTGCTTGAACGAGCATCGCTTCACCTGCCGATCGGTCGAATATAATTACGTCACCCTGCAATGTCACCTAAGCGATTCCGACCGGCGGACCACTGGGCAGTACGTGCAATTCGTAGACGCCCAGGGTGTCGACTATTTCGAGAACCTCTGCCTCAAAGGTAAACACGGCGATGACTATACTCGAGAATTAGCCGCGCGAAATCCTCCTACTGAGCAGCAATGATCGTGCCGTTTCTTAGGAAAGGAAGCCTGCAAATCCCAGAGGGTCTTCCAAATGCCAAGAATCGGAGTGGCCGACGATAAGGTCGCCCAATACGCCGGCCTCCATTATTACACCGATAAGGAGCTCCAAGTACAAAGTGAATCAGCCTGCAGACTGGCTTGCGAGATCGAGAATGAATTCTTGTGCCGATCCTTCCTCTATCGAGGAACCCCTCAGGGCTCCGCTTACAATTGCCAGCTCTTCCACTTGGATCACTGGACCCTCCCCGATGGACCCTCCACCTACCTCAATGCTGAAAGACCCCTCATTGATAATGGCGAGAGAGTCGGAACTTACTTCGAGAATTATTGCGAGAGTAAGTCTATGTCGATCCGTCATTTCAATCAAATATAACGAACAAAGGTGAGAGTATTGATTCATGTGTAATTTTAGAGGGAACAGGTCCGATTTCTGATCCACTGCCAGTTGTCTTCGAGACCACCGAAGATCCGACTATCAACAATCTCACTAGGAACGACATTAATTGCGACAAGACTGGCACTTGCTACGACGGTATGTAGAGAGGGAGAGAGGACTAAGTTCTATTGAGATTTATTCGAACAGTTTGAAGTGCACTTGGGAAATGGTTGCAGTGTCCGTGGACTGCAAGGATACGAGAATCGCGGTGCAGGTTCGCACGAACAAGCCATTCAACGGTCGCATTTATGCCCTCGGTCGATCCGAGACTTGTAACATCGATGTGATCAATAGCGATCTATTCAGGCTTGATTTGACGATGAGCGGCCAGGACTGCAACACTCAGAGTGTGGTAAGTGAGCGCAACAGACTAGCCAGCTTGCAAACAGGACTGCTTCATGTATTGACACCACCATGATTTACGGAACTGCACCGCCTCTATCTATTCTCACCATACGACTGTCTGTTCACCATGGCAGCGTGACGGTTTTCAGACTGGCATCTACTCGAACACGGTGGTACTCCAACATCACTCAGTCGTCATGACCAAGGCCGACAAAATTTACAAGGTCAAGTGCACCTACGACATGTCCTCGAAGAACATCACCTTCGGGATGATGCCAATCAGGGACCCGGAGATGATCAGTATCACCAGCGCGCCCGAAGCTCCTCCACCAAGGATCCGCATCCTCGACAGCAGGTCCAGGGAAGTCGAGACTGTGCGCATTGGTGATAAGCTCACTTTCCGAATCGAAATCCCCGAAGACAGTAAGTTCCATGGGAAAAAGTATGGTTTTCCACATTTCTGACTGAGATATAATACGATTTGCCTGCCGATTACAGCACCATACGGCATCTTCGCTCGAAGCTGCGTGGCCATGGCAAAGGACTCCAAGAGCACCTTCCAAATTATCGACGATGAAGGGTAGGTTGATTGAACAACAATGTTCAAACGTGGAACTGACTTGTTTTTGAGATTGCAAAAAAATGTATTTATATTTTCCAGGTGTCCTGTCGATCCATCCATCTTCCCGAGCTTCACCCCCGATGGCAATGCCCTGCAGTCGGTCTACGAAGCCTTTAGATTTACCGAGTCCTACGGAGTCATATTCCAGTGCAACGTCAAGTACTGTCTGGGGCCGTGTGAACCGGTAATTGAATGAACGACCGTGGACTTTAATTAATGTAGAGGCATGCTAAAAAATTGCATTAATTACAGGCGGTCTGCGAGTGGGGACGCGAGTCTGTTGAGTCTTGGGGCAAGAGGCGTCGAAGGAGCGTATCCAACAACACCGAGGAGAAGGCGGAAGATATGACCCTCTCGCAGGAAATCCTCGTTCTAGACTTCGGCGATGAGAAACAATCGGAGTTCCTCAAGAGCGATGCGAGTATAGATTTCAACGAAGCAGGTAACAAGACAGACATTTTCTAGAAGAGGAGAGAAGCTTCCAGAAGGTAAGGAATATACGAGAGAATTTTTTTGAATCGCAGATAAAACGGTGACCATAGTCGAGCCATGTCCCACGAAGACGTCGGTCCTGGCATTGGGAGTGACGTGTGCCCTGTTGGTCCTCCTTTACGTTTCGACCATCTTCTGCTACTATATGAAAAAGTGGCTTTCACCTCGCAAGATGATGCCTTGAAGGATGGAAATCCCCCTTGAGGAAGCCTTGGGAGTGCAGAGGGGAAGGGCTGAGCGAGACTGACATAATACTTAAAACGTTCAAAACCACAAAGGACAAGACTTCACGTTAAAACTGCCAAGTTAGATCGGGTTCGCGTAACTCGCTACTTTAAAAGATCGCATAAAACACCATGAGGACCTGGCAATCATGCATCTGCACTTCGCACACTGATGCCTAACGCGTTGCTGTGCTACCCGCTGCTCCGAGGCAGTTTGCGCAACAAGTGCGTGTATTCTTGCGAGTATTACTCACTTTTCGCGCGAATCGCCAGGAGATAATGATTTTTCCTGGGGAGCGGGGAGCCAGCAACTCGTCGACTCGAGCAAACGGCCGACATTGAAGTGGGCGCTCGAGAAAAGAGCGGCGTTTCACGCGGCGGACGTTTGTTACGACTCTCATCGTTTTTCTTCAATCATCGTCATCCCCCTCGCGCAGCATCCGAGAAGGCAGACAGGCAGGCAGGCAGGCAAGCAGGCTGGCATTTCGCTGTAGCATTTCGAGCTCGGGCTGGCGAAGGGGCGAAACCTTCGCAATAGGTCGGCGATGGGATAGCGAGAATCACACGGCACTTGTGCAATATTCTAAAGAAGCGAGCGGTGCCGAGACATTCGGCGATCCTCGAGTGCACTCATTATAGATCGCTTTAAAAATACATTTACGCGGACATTCAACGATTATGTAGGTAGAGAGCGGCGAGGAGGCAGCCGAGGGGGAGGGTCACGAGGGCGCGTGCGATTAGGTTGTGCAACTGGCACCCTCGTGCTCCCACATTCATCCGCTATATTAATTTAAGGATACTTTAGAGGAAGGTCGTCCCCGCACTCACGTAGCCACGTACTTAAGCTCAACTTGCATTCTAAGAGGAAAAGGGACAATCGACCCATTTCAGTGGAAATCCCTCTCGTTATCGATGTCGAATTCTACTTGATGATTATACCGAGAGAGAGCAGAGAGAGCTCCTATGACGCGGGGGGAATTTTTGTAATAAGTACAGGTTTTTCTTTAAGTGCATCTTAGACGCAGCTAACTGCCTTATCCATTAAGGGCTACTTCTGATTGGGTTGCGAGGAGAAGTCGGCAGGAGAAGCGAGATTTCCTTCTTCCCCTTACGATGAAATTCTCGGGCTTTCAATGTCGCGTGACAAGCCGGGGGAACAAGGGTCGACGTGACCGCTTTTGTGTGTCCCCGCCCTTATCTCCCCCGGAAATCGACTTGTAACCCGTATCAAGACTAGCGATATTTAAAGGATCACGCTTCACTAACGTTCTCTAACGATACATCTACGGTTTAAGTTTAAGTTAGGGAATAAGCGAGAGGAGAGCGAGGTGTTGGCAGGATAGTATGACGGGCATGGTGGAAAACTAGAGGATGATCGCTGATTCAATCACGATGAGCAGCCTTGATATCAGAGACCAATCCGTACTTTTATGGAGCGACGAAAACGTGAGGTCGGACTTGCGATAAAGCTGGAATAAACTTCTCGGAAAGGAGTAAAGATAAAGAAACATTTACGAGAGCCGATCGATCCGGCACGAGCTTTGTTGGACCGCGGAGTAATATTTTGTAGCTCTCCACTATTAATCATCGTCTTAACCCAATTAATACGCCCTCCACGAGTCTGGGAGATTCAGTTTTCATTACATTTAAATGCAAACATCGCCATTTACTCATTAAGACCCGTGACCTCATCGGGCGATAGCGCGTCAGCATAATTATCAGTTGATCCGCTGTCACTTAATTAATAGAATGAATTTTTTCAATCCGGCTGAGATAAACATTCGAGAGCCGAGGATTACGATTCCGGAACGGCTCGATTTTATGAGAGTCACCGTTTTAAACCAAGAACCAGAGATAGGGGATATTCGGAGCGAAATCCCGAACGAGGCACACTCTTTTATCTGACCACAGAAAGTAGAGCAATTTCGGTGGAGGCTACGTATATACATTGGCTGAGATAAGTGAAGCTTTCCGACTTAAGGTGCTTGCTCGTCAAAGGTCGTAAACTCGAATGACACTCCGACATGAGAAATGGATGTTGCGAAGGGAAGACTTTCGGAGAATGGACGACAAAATGTGTATATATTTACGAAAACGGATTACAGTAGGCATTCAGGAGACACACACATATGCATCAATATCACATGTACTTGTACTCTATTTATGTACGTGAATACGTTTTAATAATTAAACACAGAACGATTTCAACAATAATAATACCCTCGCTTTTTCCTCCAAATTTATTATCGCAAACAATGTTTACGACACAAGAGGTATTGATTCTGTTCGAAATCAGTTCATTGTAGAATGCGCAATGCATTCTGTAAGAGGAGGTTGTCGAAAAATTCTCCCTTGGAATATTGACTTAGCCGAGGGTGAAATGCAACAGGAGTAGAAGGTATTAGGTTTCCCGATTGGAGCCGCATCCGGCGGACTAGCGGGATCCACGGAAAATGCCAAGGACTCGAACTTCTTTCCTGATGATATCGCAAGAAGGGATCTCGTCTCGAGATTCATACTAGGCTGTAAATACTCAACTGTATTCCGACTGTATTGTGTTACGTCGTCCACCTGCATCGATGGGCACGCAAATAAGTCGGTCAACAATTGGTCGATCGCCAGAGCACGATCCTAGGAGCTTGTGACTAATTGACTGGCGTGCAGAACAGCCTACATAGGAGATGCACGTGCAGAAGTTTATTATTGCTGATCGACTGTCATCACTCGAAATGCTTGTAAACATAGGCGGGCGCAGTATGTAGATAGGCGAGCGGCCCAAGAAAAAGCACACCATCCATTCGACATCGGAGACAGCGCAGTCGGAAATTATTAATAGGCAGAGAAGTATGAGTTGTGCGCGCAGGATTTCGGCCGCTCCTTTTCTCCATAGATCAACGAGGACTTCGCACTTCGGACTGCTCGACAGGCTTCCTGTAATACAATCTTTTAGGATCTCGCTCCACAGCCGCTCGTAAATCAAGCGATTTTCGAAACGGACGAAGCGAGTCATATTTTCGGGCTTCCCCATTGGAACAGGAGATTCATCGTCCGGACACAAAGGCCAGCTGAAAATCTCATGAGAGTCCGCTCGAAACGCAATTAACGCATCACGAATCCAGTCTCTTGGAGTGATGCTCAAACGTAAATCGATGTTGAATCATGCTTTAATGAGGTTTCAAAGGCTAGAATTAATCGATAAGGAATTTAACGAGCACGAGCGAAGAGCGACCTCCATTCGGCGCTCGTCCGAGTTATCTCGGAGATAAATGTTTTCAAGCGCTCGTTAAAAAGTCGCGCTTTTGCAAGAGCGATGAAAGCCGGCGCTGAATCACCTTAGCCCTCCTATCCCATCATCATGGCTCAGATCTAGTTTTGTTGGGCGAGCGAGCAGCCTGCTCCCGAGTTTACTGACACTTGGTAATCGGTAGAACTTGACGATCGCCTCTCGACGCATTGTTGCGACAGACATAACAAACGATCCCCGCCATTCGATTCCATGTCCAAGTTCCATGTAATGCGAAAAAAGGGTGCGTGCGCGAGAAACCGGTACCGACACGATGAAGACAAATGCCCACCCCGGCGAGTCCTGCAAATGCAACGACGAGTAGATAAATCAAAGTGATCGGCACGTAGGCAATCCGCCGGAAATACCTGCCAGTCAAGTGTCCGAGCAAGAGAAACAAATTTCCCCGAGAGATCACGCGACCCGGAGATAAATCGGTGTGAGGAGCAATCCCACCCTCGCACTGGGTCATGCCAATTAAAAATAATTAGGGCCAAAGGTGGCCGGGATTAAAAGAGGACTGGAATCCGCTCGATAGATCGAGCAGCGGGTAATGCAGCGCGTCAGGTCGTCCCGCGGTCGGCCGGTGCTTTTTTTAACGCTCGGTCGATAAGCCTCGGGATAATAGTGGTTGGTGGCGTGTGTGGCGAGGTGGGAGAGGAGTGAAAGAGCGGCGCAACTCGTCGAGGTAAGAGGAGAACGGGCAACGGGCACGCTAACGTAAGTAGACGAGTATACATTCTACGAAGCAAGAGGATTTCCGCGTAAAGGAACGAGGCGCTCGGAAGATGCTAGGCTTGCCAGGAGTCCGGTGATTCGTCGTGCTCCGGCATCGCTCTGCCAAAGGCAAACACATGGCAGTCAACCTCGATACGCCTTCGCCAATGATAAGATAAAGGTTAGCCGGCGCACTCACTGACTCGTAAGTATCCGAGTGTTTGCGAATGTGTGTGTCTGTATGAACGTGCACCGACTCGCAAAAGAGCACGCTACCACGCTTGGCCTGTGGGCGTCGAGCGAGAGCAAGCATTGTGCACTTCGCCTCGTGTGCGCATATCGTTCACTCGCTCCTCAACCCCGCTCGCACTTCTCCCCAGCCAGCTTGACTGCCTGCCTGCCTGCCCGCCCGCCCGCCTGCCTTCCGCCGCTCGATAATACTCTACTTCTCCTCGCCGCCTCTCTTAGCACGCGGCGATTTCACCGCTTTTCGTTTTCCCTCTCGCGCTCCTTTTCTCCACTTCCGAACGCTTTCATCCGCCTTCCTTTGTCGGCTGCGCTCGACGTAACCTCCGGCCAGGTGGAGCGCGCGCGGGCGGGCGCCTCCCTGCTACTTTGTAAAGGGGAGGTTGGCTCGAGCCGATCGAGGAATCTCCGTGGAGAGGAAAATTCGGTTGAAGCGGGCCAGCTGGGCCAGTACTCGCACGGGAGGTTAAAAATCTGGCCCGGGCTTCGGGCAGGTATCCGCAGGTATGCGCGAGTAGGCGCCATCGTGCGACCGCCCACGGAGAAGGTGTATATTTCTGCGCCCGTACGTGGCCACGCACCGGCGATGCGACCAACTGTGACGATTAACCTATGCACACTGCACGCCAACCACGCCGAATCAATTCCACTGACTAGCCATTTCCCTCGCTCGTGAATCTCGCTCTCTTGATCACGTTCGAGCCGGTGCCGCTGCCATACCCAGCGAAACTCTTAATTGGACCTTAATTGGTCTGCCCATGCGCACGCTCGCACTCTCTCTACACACAATCAGGACCAAGAGCAGATTGTAGCTATTAACTGCGTTAAGAGTTAAAAGCGACTTAGAGTAAAAGAGGGAAGTGGAAGAATAGTGTATGTTTGAATGGGCGAGCGGCATCAACAGAGCAGATTAGGTGCTCGAGGCAAGAGCCTAAGAATCGGCTTGGTATTTATTCTAGAATTACGTAAGTCGCGTGTGTACCGGTCAGTGATATCATCTTATCTCGAGAAGCCACCGAACAGCGAAACGAGTTTAAGTGACAGGGACAGAGCGGCCATAAGAAAGCCATTAGGATATTGGACTCTTTTTGAGCGAGCATCGAGCCATTCCTGTTTATACACGCGATTATGCCGGAGAGCGCGCGTACGTGCACATGCGGGAGAGAATGCAACTCGAGCACTCTCTCACACGCACACAAACCCACCTACACACACAGTGGCATACACCCCGAAGGGGTATGGGTTTGGTGCACGTGTGGCGCTCTCCCAGTTAGCGTGTACATAAATAAACTTAGGCTTGTACGCCGGGCCTACCGTTTCAACGAGTGGCGCTCCTTAGTCTCGATAAAAGATGAATATGCGTACAGGAATCGGTAGCGAACGTTCACCGCCACTTATCGGGCCTCGAGATTTAAGAGCCGGCAATTCCCACATTTTTCCATGCCAAGTGCCTATGGCGAAATGCCGCATGGATTGCCGCGTGCATGCGAGAGCGGTGAGTGCGAGTTACGAGCGCGAGAGCGCACGAGATACGAGTGTAATATGAAATTCAGCGATAAACGGTTCATTCGAATAATAACGGGGCCTCCAATGTTTACGACGAGCCCCGATAAGGAAGGATAAACGAACGCATATATTTTCTCGAATACGCCGCAAGTAATGCCCGGCGAAAAAGTGCGTAGACGTATCAACAAGCAGCCTCTCTGTGTGCGCTGATAATACGCACAGATAAATGCAGGCCTTGCAAGAGAGAGAGAGAGAGAAAAAGATACGATGCTCGGAGGACGCGAGAGCAGACCCCGGAATAAATGCGATGCACATTGAACGGGCGCCAGCGCTAGGAAAATTTGAAGAATCTTACTCAGCGACGAGATTTAATCCATCGGCTTCTCCAAGCCGACGACGTCGCTCGTAGGCGACTGCGTGTCTGCTGCTTGCCAAGATACCCGATCTCCGCACCTCTATACCAGCAATCCCAAGCGAACCAAGTGGACGACGAGAAGTCGTCTACTGCACTTTTTGCCGCACAATCCCGCTACGCCCTTTTCTCTTTCACGCATACTTCTATGGGCTAGGTAAGGTAGGTAAGGGCCCGGAGAGTAGTGTAATGCAGCTTCAAAGGTGAGGTGTCGCGAGTCGTGCCGGTGGTAAATAGAAGTGGTATGTCTCCCTCATACTTAAGGCTGCTTCTCTTTCATACAAGTGTACCCATACAGAAGTACATGAAAAGGGAGCGAGGAAAGCGAAGGCTGCGGTGCACGTAGTGAACGCGCGCCACCGCCAGTCCGAGAGAGAGAAGGGGAATGCTCGGCGTTCATCATTTGGGCGCCGAGAAGTCTGGCGCGACCAGGCCAGGCCAGGCTGAAGGCGCGTCTCTGGTTACGCGACCATTTGGGGCGCCAAGCCCAGGATGCTGAGGAGAGAGGAACGGTGGCTAGGTTGTGGGCAGGGGGAGCAGGCGGGGCGGCAGGGCCGAGGCGGGAGAGGAAAGATGATCGAAGGGAAGAAAAGGGAAAAACCCGCGGGAGGGTAGAGGGAGAGAGAAGAGGGTTCGAGAGGAACCTACAGGAGATGCAAGCACTTGGGTAGGCGTCCGAGCATCGCTGAGCGAGTTGGAGAATCGCAGGGTGGTGGTGGTGTGTGGAGGAAGGAAAAAAAAGAGGGAGATCGACGAAGGGGCCCCCGCAGGCTACATTCCAGTGGGACGTGAGTTTTCAAACATGGTTGCCTGCGTGAATGTAGGTCCACGACCGATCCTACACGCGCACAGGCTCAGACCCTACGTGGTGCATGTTAGCGGCGTCCTCCTCGCTCTTGGTGCTGGCGGCTGCTCGTCTCGCCCTGGCGTACTACTCCAACGATTCCCCCCCATTACGTGCCCGTTCTCCCTGATGCCTACTCCGTCGCACACTCGTGCATACTCTAACCCGGAGATCCCCCTTTCCTCTTCTCCATCGGGGCTCTCGGCTCGGCTTCCTCTCTCTCCCCCCGCCGGCAGCTTGGACGACCAGCCGACCGAGCTGGCGACACCCTGTCTGGCAAGACCGGCCGGCGGACAAAGGAGGGGAACTTGGCCGCTGTGTTGCCACGTCTTGGGACTTCGGGCTGCGCCTACCTTCGGCCCCAAGGACAAATCCGACCAGCCGTGCCAGCCGTCGTGGCGTACTTCGGCGACTGCCGGTCTGCTACCGCCACGTACCATGCGATACCATACGATGTCCTTTGCTGATGCAGCCCTCACCCAACAAGTCACTGCATCCATCGCATACGTGATTATGAAAGGAAAGGTTTCCAATGCGAGATTGTGGTCACTGATCTCGGCCTCTGTGATTTAACATGTGAGATGAGGCTCGAGGAATCCTTCACGATGAAGGACGGCAGAGGCGAAACCGAGCTTCGACAAAGCCACGAACATTCCGCAGCCGCGGCTCAAGCGGACGTGGATAGCGGAATACCTGGACGATGAGTCTTAGCCATGTAACCACACGAAGGCCGTGTCGTGCGGGGAGGCAGGTGCCTCTCATCACGATCACTCTTCGGATATGCATTGAAAAGGGCTTGGAGCCGGGCCTGATCGACGGAGCGAGAATAGCCCGTCAGATTCTCAGAAGCGAAATACGCTGCTCCTTCGAGGAAGCTCGGAAAGATCTGGCGGCGGCACCCTTAGTTTCTACTGGTGGCGCGAATCGTAGAAATTTACGAGGTTACGCCCGCTTTCTTTCTGGCTAGCCGATATCGCTGCCTCCCACCGTCTCTCGCTCTCTCTGTCTTTATCTGTCGTTAGTTAAAGTATGTATATACTAACTGTGCGGCTTGCGTCATTGCCTGGCAAGTCCCTCCGCGTCCGCAGCGAGTGCGGCCTACGTGTGGCTGGGCGACATGGCAACTACGCGCAAAGCTAAACATATTAACTGTCGGCTCACGCCACAAAAACAACATGATCTCATTCCATGGCGCATATGCAAGAAACTCGCGGTTCACGTGCACGCTTCGAAATCCCGCTGGAAGGTGTATCCCTTGCGGATGATGCATCTAGGTAAGAAGGTAAAGGAAGGGAAGGGCGCAACGGCGGATGACAGAGCTATCGACAGGGTTGTCAGGGCTTTAACGGTAAGCCAACAGAGTGCTGGTAATAACCAGTAAGAACAATACAGATCGCATTACCCCGCCGGGTTATAATAGGGACGAGTTCAACCCTAATAAGACTACCATTACCGGTAAGCTGACATGGCCGCGAGCGCTTTTCCTAGGAAGCGAAATCCCCTCGCCTGTCCGCCCCTTGTCCAGGCCTCGAAGCCAGCAAAACTTCCTAGCCTGGGGCGGTCGGGGAGCCGGCGCTCCGGCAAACTTTCAAGAATCGTACCACATACATACGAAGCCCTGACGTGCGTCTTCCACGATTTAACCTAGATAACGCGCCTAATCGGTGAATGCGAGAGCAGCGTGCCTCCGAGCCCGAGGCACCTTTCCTGGTACTCTCCCTGCCGCCCCTCTCGATATGGGCCAGAGGCAGAGTGCGCGAGCGGCCGATTGTAAGGCCAGAAATTCTTGGCCGAGCGCGTATGCTCAATGCTATCGCGCCGAGAGCGGCGGCTCCTAGCTTGCCAGCCAGTCAGCTCAGCCAGCATGAGAAGCACGGCCGCCGATCGGAGGAGAAAGGCGAGCAAAAATCGAGGCTCCATGCCGGCTGCCGCTGCGAGATACTAAGCCTGGGAGGAGAACGTGCGAGCGAGCGAGTTCACCGCCGCCGACGCCGCCGACGCCGGCGAGCGAGCGAGGAAGCAAGAGAGGCGCAAGCACGGCCGGCCAGGCCAGGCCACTCCGGCGAGCGAGGCAGACAACATGGCGCCGAGAGCGTCGTCACGCCGGCGTGACGTTTCCCGCGCGCGTCATTAACGGAAGTGAGCACACAAAATGGCGGAGGCTCACGGCGCTGAGGTGTGAAAGAGAAGAGAGAAAAGATCGGCTGGCGGCAGTGGCGGCGGCGGGGGGGCAGATCGTGGGGCGCCTACGCCCGCGGCTAGCCAGCTAGGCCGCCAGGCGAGCGCGCACCAGGCAGGATGACGAGAGTCAGAGAAAGAGAGAGCGAGAGCGCGAGAGACACGAGGTGGGAGTGGGAGTAGGAGCGAGAGAAAGAAAGGATCTACTGGTGGAGGTTAGGTCGGTGGCGTAAAGAAAGAAGAATGACTGGTGGCCGTCGCCGGCGGTGGACTAGAGCTCGTGCACTCGAGTGGGACGCTGGGGTGCCAGAGGGTATCTGTTGGAGCGAGTGGGAGAGGTGGGGCCAGACCGTGCGACCGAGGGAGATGGAAGTCTCGGAATCAGGGTGTCGGCCGGGGCTGGCGGGTACGAGGGGCCCCGCTCCACGGTGGGGGGAGGAGGGGCGGCGGCCTGGCCGCCCGGTGGGGGTAACATGGCTGAGAGGCCGAAGGTGGGAGAGAGAGGGGCGCACAAGGATGAAGCGAGAGAGGGCGATCAGAGCCGGTGGAGGGAATGGAAAGACTGCTTCAGTGGGAAGCGGCGGCAGTTCTCTCCGGTAGAGGGGATGAAAATTAGTTACGGCATCTACCAAGACCTAAAAGGAACTCCGTGCGCGGTGCGGCCAGGCCACTCCGTGCAATGTTACGCGTTAAGGTACCCCCGTGCGTCGTTAACAGTACCCGGTTCCGAAGCTCGTCGTCGCCGTCGATCACGTTATCGTACTCGGTGTGACGGCCAGCAGCGTCGTCACGGTGCTAGAGTTCAGTGCGCGAAAACAATAATGGCCCATGGCGTGAGCGAGGTGCTCAGTGACGGAAGCTCGGTAAAAATGGTGCACCAAAAGCAGCCGCCGCAGTCGGTGCATCCGCCGCAACAGCAACAGGCCGCCAGCCGGAAATCTGTCGGCGTGATGGGCAGCAGACGTATATTCGCCCCGGCTTTCAAGCTCAAGGTACTCGACTCGTACAGAAACGATATCGACTGTCGGGGCAATCAGCGTGCCACCGCGAGAAAGTATGGGATTCATCGTCGTCAGATCCAGAAGTGGTTACAGTGCGAGGACAATTTGAGGATCAGTTGCGCGGAAAACGGAAACGCCGGAGTCATCTCGACGACAGTAATCTCATCGACGGGTGTTTCCAAGCCGGAGGGTACCGTGACGGAAGTCACGGGGCCTGCCGTGACTCCAGCAGCGCCGGCCTTGAACCTCAGCCTCGCCAGACTGCACGGCGACGAGCTGGCTGCACAGCAAGGGCCCCCACCTATTCTTCCTCATCCTCCTCACGGCAGTTCGCCCTCTTCGCCCCAATATGGCTCGCAAACCAACGCTACCTCCAAGAGCATGGCCCTGCGTATCGCGCCTCTTGGATATCAAGAATATTCCGCTCAAGAGCAGCCGCAGCTGCGTCGAGAAGCCGAGGACAGAGTACAGGTACCGGATGTTCACGGTTACCCCGAAACCCGATTGGATCAAGAACGCTCTTACTACGAGAGCCAGCACAGAGAATCCGAGGCCCCGTCATCGTTCGACAGTCGGAACGAGGTGAAGGTATACCAGACCCTGACAAACTATCACTTGCCCCGTGCAGATCCTAGATACAATGAGAAAGAAATCGCGACCAGGCTTCACCACCTTTCTCCGTCGCATCGTCCAGCTAAGCATGAACCAAGCTACGGGGAGGTGGATTCCTCGGTGGACGGGAAATCGTATGGTGCATTGCTAGCACCGTCGATGATAAAGACGGAACGAGCCAGCCCAGACTCGGCGGCGACACCAGGGCCGTGCGAGTCTGCGAGCTCGCCCGTGGCTTCCAGGGTCCCACTCTCGCCGCTCTCGCAACAGACAAGCAGCAGCAGCAGCTCCTCGATATCCGCTCACTTCGATTCACCGCGAGCCTCCATCAGCCCGTGCTTGCACGTGCACGTGCATGAGCACGCACACGCATGCACCGTGTCGGATTCCGAGAAGCCGACGCCGTGCCTACACCAGCAGCACCAGCAGCACCAGCACGAGAGAGAGTCAAGAGAGTCAACGGGATATAAGCAAGAGAAGGGAACGGAGAATGCGATGGAAGAAGGAGACCTAGGTAGGGCGGTGGTCAAGGAGGAAAGGCACCTCGAAGAGGAGGAGGCGAATGACGAGGGAGGACATGGATGCTCATCCTCGTGCACCGACTATCAACGACCACCTGCAACCTCGTCCCTGAGTGGCTCGCGTCCAGTGAGCCCTGCACACGATAGGGAAGGATATTCCCTGCCCTCGAGTCCTCGCGGAGCCGCTGCCTCTGAGAGATCGAGCAGCAGTTGCTCCGACAGTGAGATGGATCCTCTAGATTGCTCCTCTGGTAGCCATGCCTCTTCCAACGACTTGGCTCGCCGTCGCTCCTTCTCGTTACGCTTCAAGCTAGACGTTCTTGACGCCTTCCACCGGGACGTAGGGGTAGCCGGAAATCAAAGAGCTACTGCCAGGAAGTTCGGCATAAACCGACGCCAAGTACAGAAATGGCTCGGCCAGGAGACGGAACTCCGGGGCGAAATTGCTCTTCGGGGAAATACGCGGCAACGACTGGGCCCGATCCAGGATGCCACTTCCGGTGAATCACCGGTGGACCTCAGAACGGCCAGCTACGTTTCCAGCTTATCTCATGATCGAGTTGATGCCGAGTATGAGCGATCGCCTCCACGTATTGCGGAGTGTTGCGACGGAGTGGGTTCCTCCTCCACGCAACATCTTTCCTACTACCATAATCCCGCCACGTTGGAGCCCTCCACCGAGCTAGAGCCTGTGGGACCTTGCAATCTTTCTTGCTGTGTCGACAGCCACACGGCGTTATCAGCAACGTCATGCTACCAGGAACTGCCTGCAAGAGGTTCTTGCTACCCGGAAGCTCAGACCAGAATGTACTGCTACTCGCCAAGGGAATATACCGAAGTTATATCGGCACTACCGGAGGATATGTCCTCTCCATTGAAGCGGCAGCGTTGCAATCTCTCCTGCTGCTACGAGCCTATCCCATCGCCAAAGAGACTCTGTCTAGAGAACGAAGAGGCGATGGGGACACTCACGGGCCAGGACACGCCACCCCAAGAGACGCCACTCTGTCTGGTCAAGCCGAAGCGGGTCTTCGACGCGTCACCGTGTCGGGTCGAGCCGGTTACCAGCACGGTACCGACCCCTCCGACTTCAGCGGCACCGCCGCCACCAGCCTCCAAGAAGGACGCCATTCTCTTCAAACCGTACCTCGACAATCCCGTGAGCAAGCCCTCCAAGGAGCACGCCATCCAGCGTGGTCTCTCACCAGTCAGCAGTCAGAATGTCATCATGAACAACAACAACAATTGCCAAAGTATTTGCAATTTGAACGAGGGTAGGGGTCACGATTTCGCTCTAGAGCTTAGTCTCAGGCTGCCGGTATCGTGGAGGACTCATACGAGTCCATACACCGAGTTCCCGCAGGTCAGGAGCACATTTGTTAGGTACCCTACGAGTCCGCATTACACTTATCCCGTTAGCGATTCCTCCCGGTAATCCTCTATGAGAACAATTAGAATTCGCATGGACCATTACAGAGACAATCTGCCGCTATTCTTTCATATCCAGGAAAAATCAACATATTTGCTAAAGAAATTGTTTGAATATCCTTCTACTTTCGTAAGAAGCTGGGGATTCCTTCAGGCAGGATCTTCCTCGAAAGGATCAATTCGTACGTGATCTACGACACGTCGCTGACCACGTAAGCGTTTATCGCTGCTACAAAGCATCGGTGGCGGGCTGTATATCGCGATAAAGTCTTAATCGGTCATTGGACAAAGCGAGACAGGGAAGGAGTTTCTGGAGGATAGCATCCTCTTCTAACTTCTTCCGATTCGCCTTTTCTCGCATGGCTCGTCGTTCCGCGAAGTGCGAACAATTCACGAGAGATATACCGGCAGACTTTTTTCTTCCGGCGCTTATCATCGAGATTAGAGCCCAGTGGCTATCGGCTAGGCCGTTTAGAGGTCGAGTGCGTCTGCTATAATTGCGGAATTATGTCAGCTCATTCCTGCTTGGCGAGGAAAGGGAGAGGATTTGACGTGGAGAAACTATCTTCTGGGAAGCTTCTACCTCGACGTTTCCTTCTTAGCCAATTGATCGTATCAGCATTCCTTTCATCATAGCGCGACTACTCCAAAGTTGTCCGATGAGCCACTGGGACGCTGTTTTATATGGTAGACTGAGAAATAGAGAGAGGGCTCATTTGAACCTACAGAAATTCTGCCGGTGCACGTGAATCGGCCATGTTCTAGGAAACGGCAGCTTGTCTCTGTACTTTTCCACAATGGGAGTCTCGCGGCTCGTACTTCTCGTTAATCACGAATCGAGGATCAGCCGTACCGAGTGCGTTTAATTGCTCAAAGAATTTCTTCCATAGGCTCACGTGTGTTTGTGTGTGTGCGGCACGCACGTCGTCTCGCCAGTATTGTGACGGGATTTCACTGGGTCCTCTAGAGTTTTCTTCCCGACGCGAATGAGCTCTTGGCTGTAAATATGTAAATACGAATAATCGACTGATCCATTATGGCACACGAACTCTTATACAGGGTACAAAGTAAGCGGACAGCAAAATCGAGCCGAATCCCGGTGAAGCCGTGGCATCAGTTTGATTTTGCTCTTCGTATAAGGAAAAATTTTCGTGAAGAGCTCACTCGCGGGGGAACAAAGATTTGGTCGAAGAGGCTTCCGGTGAAATACGGCGCAACTACTTCCGTTTTCGACGAGACCACTCCCCGTGCCTTTTTTCGCCGACCTTAAGACAAGCTCGCAGCGTTTCCGCTGACGAGACTATACGGTTATACATATATTCATATTAGTAGATGCACGAGTCGGACGGCTCGTGTCTGCGGACGATATATTTTGTACAAACTTTAGGCCTACGAGAGCGGAGAGCCAGGAATTGTTCGGCGTGTCTGCATACAAGTGTAGGAGTTAAGACGTCTATAGTGTTGTAAGCGAATCGATTCGCGCCGTGGGGACAGCCACAATTTCCAGTGGGAAAAACGCTCGGTTCGGTTGTACACGTACCACCACTAGGTGGACACGTACACGCAAACCCTCGGACAAATTCACAGTGCCTTACATAACTAAACGTAGCGGCGAAGGCGTCGCGAGCGCGCGACCGAAGCAACACGTGAGAGAGATAGAGCAGGGGGTCGAATTTAGGATAAGCATTACGTGTAATGAAAACGCCTTGGCAATCCTACCGGAGAGACATAATACTCCCGCCGCATATTTAGGATTAGCACGTCGACAGAGAGATAGTAACACGCGCCAGTCGAAATGCCTAGATATTCTTTATAAATTATTTAATAGATTAGAAGGCCCCTGATTAAGGCAATTTTAAAGGAAGGAGAGCGTCAGTCCCTCGCCATCCCGAGCCGTGCTCTCGCAAGTAAGTGTCTGTGTCGTGTTTTAATCGACAGACACTTCGATAAGGCTGGCATGTTGCGTCACGATCGCCATGATAATAGGTACAAATTACATAGGCGCGTATACGCCGAGAAATGACTTTTGAAGGCCTGAATAAATATTGTGGAGTTTTCTCTTACGGCGGGGTTAGAATAGCGGATTCTGGGGGACTGAGAGCGTGACACAAGTGCGGTGGATTCGATGGCGATGGAGACTTCTCCGCAGTCGATTTCCAGGCGAACACCAGGCATTGCATCCATCCTGCGGTCGCGTGAGTCACGGTCGAAGCGACTGTATCAAATCATTCTAACAGACCGACGACTAGATTGAATTATCCCAGCCGACCACATAGAGTGCTCGCCACCGTCGCA
Source organism: Ectemnius continuus (assembly GCA_910591665.1). Classification (NCBI taxonomy): domain Eukaryota; kingdom Metazoa; phylum Arthropoda; class Insecta; order Hymenoptera; family Crabronidae; genus Ectemnius; species Ectemnius continuus. The sequence continues at coordinate 12,393,390 of OU342862.1, read as the reverse complement.
TTTCCAGACTTGTTCTACGTGTTGTGCCAGCAGATTAGTACCGTCAGCCTCAGTAGGAGCACTCGACCAGAATTCGATGTAGTTGGGAGTCTGGTGGTGCGGCGCAGCGGGTACTCCGATCTGTTGGGTTCGCTTGCATGCAAAAAGCATGAGACATAGTATTCCTCAGACTTTCGACATCAGACAGACAGACAGACGGACAGACAGACAGGCAGGCAGACAGAGAGACAGAGAGACAGACAGGAGGCCATCGAGTTCGCGTGTGGCGTTACGATCCTCGTGGCGATAAGTGAGTCGCGCGCGCGCTGGTCTCTCTCCTATCGCCCTGTTGTCGACCTTCGCAGTGGTCGCCTATTATCAGGTAGAAAGTCTCTGAATCACCATTATTGCAAGCTGGAATAAGCGTGCCGTCCTTAAGCGTGTGTACCCCCGCGAGATACGACGCCTCTCAATCCCCCTTCCTCTAGCTCTCCGGAGTATTATCTTTCGAAACTGATTACGAGAGATAAGACGCTTTCACTGTTATCCTCACTGGACGAGTTGAGAGAACCCGTTCGAGTATGTCCGCACGTACCTAGCTAGAGCACTGTGCACGGCCGGACTTTACGGAAAGGAAAGCTTCGATCGACCACTGAAAATAGCATTCTACGAATCTCTATCCCTATCTCACTCTCCGCGTGTCCCATAGCATGACAATTGAGCGTATCATCGCAAAGAAGGGCAATTTTGTAAATGACCAGCGCAGACAGACTGGTTACGTCAATGTTTCAATATTCAGGCCCAATAGAGCTCGTTCGCACTCGCCGGTAATCTCACGCATTGCGACATTGCCGGCCATTACCGCGCGTATGAAATGCACTTTCTTGCATTAGCGTGCCCGCGCGCTGATGAATGCTATTTCAACTGTGGCTTCGTTTAATCTGGGTAACAAGGGTGTCCATCGGGATAATGACATTAAATGCTGAATATTCCAGCTTGCGAGTCTCATTTCGAAATTGAAGGGGAACTGGTCGTTCCGAAAAATGTCTTTCATTATTTGGTTGCTACTTTTACTGGGAGTAGCGTCGCTCTTTGGAGAGAGAGAGCGGGCGAGACACGAGTGCTCGTCGAGAGGATGAGAGTAACGCAGCGGGGCAGCAAGGCAGATTCACGGCAATGTACAATAAAGCGTAGCATAATGGTTAAGCCATAATCGATTACATAATGCCATACCGTTCTACATAGTAAACTCTAGTGCCGTATGAGGGCTGACTGAGGAGAGGAGAAGGAGGAGAAGGAGGAGGAGGCTGCATACTCTCCAGGTGTCCATAGGCGCGTCGCGCTTGAGATAGAGGCTGAGCGAAAGAGGATATTCCCCACGTGCGCAGCCCACAAGAGTCTATTAACGAGGTTTAAGATTATACACGCATACAGATAGGCAATATTTTCTAAGCGCATAGAAAAGTAAGATGCCGAGGGAAAGTGGGGAGGAAAGTGTCTCGTGGGCGAGCCCCCACGTCTGTAGTCCGTACCTAGCCAGATACTCGTTCCAAATGACACACATATACACGCAGAGAAGGCGTACTTTCACCGACACACGTAGCCCCCTGCGTGTGCCTTTAATCGACCTGGAGGATATACACAGATACACACACACACATACACTCTTGGATAGATTTTAAGAGCCGCGCCGATGTTTTACGTGTACAAAGCAGAAATTTCGATATACATACACACATGTTATATATGAAAGCGTTGAGCGATAATGAAGGAGCCGAGGAGGAAGTGCGCGCACGTCTATTACGAATCTATATGTATATTATAAATAGAAATATTATATTTTAATACGATCGAGTTATACCGCGACGAAGAAGAAGAAGAGCCTCTTAACTCGCCCGGTGCCTTTGCGTGGAGAGATCGCTCGTGCCTTATTAGAGGAGGAAGTTAATCAAGGACCAAAGTGTCGGGCGTCCCCAGAACGAGCACGCCTCACCTGATCAGTTTTGTATTTACATATCGCGCGCTCCTAGAGGAGGAGGTGGAAGGTAGGGCGACGGCGGCTGGCCACGGGGCAAGATGCGAAAGAGAAAAGACAGAACCGGTGAGACCTCGTGACCGCGCGAGCCTTTACTATATCAGTATTCGAACCATTCGACTTTATTTATTAAGACTTACCTCGAGCCCCCCCTTCTCTCTCTCTCACACTCTCACACAGACACCCGCCCAAGTCTGGAGACAAGCTCCGGCCCTCAGCCCGAGAACGTGCCACTGCGATGCAATGCGATCTCCTTCCTTCTCTCTCAATTGGATTTCTCGGGACCGCCGTCCACTTTGCAATTGAAGCGGCCTTCTAACAAAGTCGACAATCGACAATGGGACTTTCTTGGTTTTGACATTTATCGTGACTATTAGTCGGTCACTTTTTCGGAGCTTCGAGTGATATCAGAGTTTTGTACCTTGGTTGAATGAAGGGGAGGCCGCGAAACTGTGTGTGCGCGCGCGCGGTACTCGTTCTGAGGGTCGCTCTCCACGAGAGCGAGGTGGAAGTGTGCCCCCCTTTCGTGGCCGGCGGCAGCAGCTCAAAATGTGATAATCGACGAAGATTCGCCGAAGCCTGTCTGCGTAGATTTGCGTTAGCGAGCACTCGCCTCTTGGCTCGCTCGGCCGAGGGCAGCAATAATATCGTTCATTCCGACGGACTCACTCGACTCTCGGTCTCTTTCTCCTTTCGTGCGCTGATCGTCATTGTGAATCATGGCACGAACGGGAGAACGAGACTCGAAACGAGTGAGCGAGCGAGCGGAAGGGGCGCAGGGCTTGGCAAATTTATAATATTAATAAAAATTGGAAGAGCGAGATCGAAGGTGAGGAGGGAAGAATAGGAGCAGGAGGCGAGGCGGCAGGTCGTTCTCCTTTTTGTACACACTCCAGGAAAGACGTGACTTGAGAGAGAAAAAGAGAGTGAGTGAGTGAGAGTGGGAGCGGACGAGAGGAACGCGTTGTATTAAATGTTGTATTATGAGCATGTATATAATAAATCTATCTATGTATATGTCGCGGAGTAGAGAGCGCGAGAGGCGATGCGCGCTCGATCGAAATTTCAGAGGAGAATATAAAAGATTATTTTAAAAGGAACTGCTCTTGTCTTCTTCTTGGCATACTTTCATTACCCGACCCCTTTCCCACATCTCCAGCCACACCGTCCAAAAACACACCCCCACCGCCGCGAGAGTACTCGCAAAGAGCAGCCAGGAGAGACGCGCCAGAGGCAAAGTCGAATTTTGCACAGCTTCCACACACTGGCGCACCGAAACTGAACAAATATGGGCTGCAACAACAATTACTCGAGCCGATAAAATCGTGCTCTCGGGTAAACACGCTCTTCTCGAGTTCACGAATTCTTTTTACGGCGGCGACGGCGGCAGCGGCGGCCGCCTCCTCGCCTTTTCTCTCATCGCCCATCGAACCCGGTGGTGCGCGGTCGCATCGTGTTGTTCCGACGCGCTCGGTGGAATCTTACCCGGGCACGGATGTTGCTCGATCTTGCCCGGTTATTGCACGACTTATCGATTCATTTGACAAATACGCCGGTCGGGATGATAGCGCCTGCAATAACGAGGGTGCGCCTGATAATATTCTGCACTAATGGAGAATGCTACCGGGGCTTTATCGGCCCCGGCAACTTCCACCCTGCACTTTCCTTCTATGTGCTGGCTCCCCTGATTACTCCATAATTTAGAGAATTAAGTTCAATTGGTTAAGAAAGCAAGAGCAAGACGTGGAGAATCTCAGAAGGGCAAGAAGAAGAAATTCTTGGTGGGTAGCAGGTAGGTGTTAGTCTAAAAGTACTCTCGAGAAGAATTCCTATGAGTTATTCGCAAGACTACTGTCCAAGTATCGACGCTCTTTGCTTCTCTACAGTGGACTTCCACAAACTTTGAGTAGCTCGAGCGATTTCTCTGCGGAATCGCTTGGCTCACCCGACAAATATAAATACTCGCTCAACCAATACAAAACATGCGCCGAATCGTTTACCAGCTACGTTGCCGACTAATAAATAGCCGATTATCTGTAAATCCTGTCAATTTCGTCGGAGCGCTCACGTATTCTTTAATCTTGTCCGCGAATCCAGTGGGACCCGATGAAAACACGCCGACGCAGAGTACGATAAAGATTATTATGAGTGGATGATGCCGTCTGCAAGTCATTATCGCAAAATTCGACGATTGATCGGGCTGGATTGATTAAAGAATAATTGAAACGCCTTTGCGCGCCGAGCTGCGTTTGATGAGCGCTGTTTGCATTAGCCCTAACGAATTGGCAAGCCACCGCTAAAGACGGCGGTGCGCTTAGCAATCCAATCAGGTTTCCAAATACGTAACCAGCTTATGCATTCATCATCGAGCATCGGCTCATTAAGCACATACATGTGTAATTACAGGAGAAATTGAAAAAAACGTCGAGCAACAACTGGCTACTGAAATAAAAATTTTTCAATATCATCCCTCCCACTGACTGCATTCCAAAGTGAAAATATACAGAATTTTCGGGCGAATCGCAATGCTCGAAAATACAAGTGAAACGTGGAAGGATCAACAGCTAGAATTGTAGGAAGTTATTAAAAGAGCGCCGGCTACGTGAAGCGGCCGGTTATCGGCTGTAGGAACAAGCCTCTGCTGGTTTATCGATATGCCTTTCGGGGCCGGCGCTTGACTTTGAGTTGTGCTTGAAGCTTGGCTTCTCCGATTATTGGAAGATATTGGGATTCCCGATGAGTGCCAGATAAGGGAAGTCGGATTAAGACGGCGGGCAGTGTGTAACGCAGATGTTTGACGGAGAGGCCTCCGCAAGATTACAATAGTCTTCTATCTGCAGTGTGCCTTTATTGAGGGCACGGAATGCGCTCGAAGGAGACCTTGAGACGAGGCATAACTGATGCAATGCCACACAATCAGCGCCAATAAATGTCACCGGGTGCAATTATAATAGGAAGAATAGGCGCGGCCCGCCGGGAAAAGCGGTCGCTGACCACAACATTTCAACAATCCAACATTTATCGAATCTGATCTGATAAAAATTCGTCTCTTGCCTCCCTGGCTCAAATACACCCATCGCCGACGTTGCGTCCAGTCTGGTGTTTTGTCGCAAGAGCAAGAGAGTGCAACATTCTTGGCAAGCAAAGAATGGGAGAGTGGTTTTAATGCGCGTTTCGTTAAAAGCCTCTCTCTCACGTTCGAATTCTCGTGGTAGTGTTTCGTACGACCGGAAATTCGAAAGGGATACGAAAAGCTCCTGGCTCCGGGCCAACACGGCGCGTTGGACGAGTAACGTGACTGATTCTGTTTGGGCATCGTCATGCTGTGAGACAAAGTCTCGAGTTTCGTTGATTACTCGACCATTGTGTCCGTCGCTTCTGGACGCTCCTGATTTCACCTAACACTTACGACGAGGTGAGTTCAGCAGGGACAGAGGGGAAATCCCTGATGACGGAGTAACTGCTCGTCCCGAAGAATTACAGATTTTCTACACTTAAGTTCCTAGTCAGAAAGATGTCTATAAATACTGGAGAATAATCAGTAGAACATTCGATGAAAACCCATCGAAATGACAAGTCAACTTGAATGGTGGAGTCCGGAATCATACTATATACTGATAGTAGGAGTTAGAGTGAATTGCACCTGAGCGCCAGATAACATTATGAGCGCGGGAAGGACAGGAATAATTCGGCTACTCTTGCCGACATCAAAACAACCGTCATATTCGAGGCAGTAATTTGGCCTGGGGGGCCTTCGAGCGGCACGTTTGCTCCTCAAAGGGGCAAAAGCACCGCTCATTTTCGCGATGTCGGCTAATTATAAAGCGCACTTGCAAGCCTCTTCGCCGAGAATGAGCGAGAAACGAGCGGTCCCACTGGTACACGTGTTCCGCGAAGAACAAGAAGAACCAGATGGAATCGTAATGCGCACGAACACTTACTTCCATGCGAAAGGCTGCCATGCGTTTATTTTTATCCTAGATCGTGCTCTTCCCTTTCTATTTCGCTTGTGCTTCTTTCTCGCGGAATCACTCCATTTATTTTGCATTCTAAAGGGATTACCTTCTGGCAAGAGGAGTCTTCCTGGAACGAAAGTTCATTTCATTGGCCAGACCATTTTGAGCATCAAGATTTCCAGGAGCAGACTACTGGAGATTGTAAAACTTCTGATTACAGGTTGCCTAAGTGCTAATCACGAACAAAGTGCTTTCTTGCCAACACTGTAAAGCCTGAATCTCGTAAATGACTGCACGTTATGAGTCGCCTGATCTCGCGCCATTGACGACCGAAGAAATACATAATCGTTACCAAGATACCTCTCTAATTATATTCAATGTGAATATTTTCTTTCTTTAGAAACACAAGGTATAATTTCGTGGAATTCATTGCATATACTTGCTTCTAGGAACAACAAAGTACAAAGGAGACCAGCTACCTGAGTTTTGGTAGTAGTCGCAGGACCATGGAGTACAGTAGCTATGGGAACGAGCCGGTTATCGTTCGCAGGCCAGTAAGGACTCACACGTTTCGTGATGATTTATCCTTTCAGCTCCAAAGGATATCGAGGAAACCTCACGAAAGTTGTGTTGTCAGTTGATCAAGAACGTAAACACTGTTTTACAGAATATCCGTATATTGGATTAAAACACTTTCGTTCGCTTTCGGCTTTCACTAGCAGACTACACTTGGACCACTTACTGCGGTATTCAATAATCCGATCTTGTTTTGCGTCTGCACTTACATTACAGTCACTACGTAGTTATTATATACATAGATTATTTAAATAATTGTATCACTAGATTTATACAAGAAATTTCTTACGGGTAGAGCTTAATGTTGGTATCTTGTTACCCATTCGCTCGATGCCAAGTGGAACGGAACTCTAAAGAGCAAATAGCGCATTGTCACAAAGACAGAAGCAACGGTATCCCTACTACATGTACACCTTGTTGGCATGGAATAGTGGAGAACGCGAGATGATTATGCTTCATTATTATGTTTCAAAAACGTATATGATTTAGTGTAATGGCAACCGAACGTAATAAAACGATTCACGATAGAATCTTCAGTGCGAGTTCGGCAGAATTCACCGATAATATCACGGAACATGTTGCTTTGGCGGGAGAGCACAATGGATCCAGATATTGGTTCCAATATCGCGGCCAAAAATTATCGACTTTCACGCGTTCAGCGTACGTTACGCTGTGGTGACGATTAAATGCAGAAAATTGTCGGGATAACTCAAGTGTTCTGACATCCACTGTAGTGGTGTCTCTAATGGTGGAATGATACCTTGAGTCCTCACTTCAACTGTAAACAAAAACATATCATTATGTACCAAAACAAAAATAAATCATACTTAAGGTGATCAAGGACTTACCATTCTCCTGATCTGGAAAGACTTCATGGAGTAAATGCTTGAGAGTCTTCCTCTGCCCCTCTTCGTTCACTGGCTTCACCAATTTCTGGACATATTTGTCCTCACTGGTGTAACAGCGAAAAGGGATATACTTGAATCCCTCTTCGCTGTTACCAGACTCCATGAGTCTTCTGTTCACTGACCAGAATTGGTCAAATTTGTCATTAAGTAGACCAGAAAATAGTTGACTATGATCTTTCTTTTGCATGCTAGTTACTATCTGACTTCTGTGCTTCAACACATCAGCTTCCTTGACGCAGGTGAGAAAGTAGGACTCCACGACTTCCCTAAAATAGATTTGACCATTGGATCACAATTCCACACCCATTTTCTCTCAATGTTAATTGCTAGAAGGTTCATACTTATTCTGGCAGTGCATCAGCACATTATCCGGGAACTTGTCAAAGTGGACAACAATGTTCCAGGGTAGCTGAACATCGTTGGAGTAAATGTCGAGCAGTACCCCAATGGGATAGTGCCACTTGAGGGGAATGCCATTGAACTCTAGCCACATTTCGAGCTCCTGTTTACTCTCATTCTGTATGTGTCGTATGAAATGCTTGCGCACCTTGAGCGACAGAAAAAGGTAGCCGGACGTGAACACACGGTGTCATTAGCTACTAGTCGTGAGAGCCATCGAAAGAGGAAAAGATGGAGACTTTTCTCGGCTCGATCAACGAGCTAGTTTTCCGGCTATTTACCTTATCGGTGCAGAGAGGAAAATAGCTTAACCTAGGCACCATTAGATAAAAGGGGTCGGGTCCCTGGAGTTCGCATATCTCCTCGGAATCGAGGGTAAAGCAAACCGGGATCTTGCCGTCCCAAATCTCCCGGAGCACCTCCCTGTCGTTCGCCATAACGCGCAACACCCAGCCACTCACTTTGTCCTAATTCATTCGATCTGCGTCTCAATGACAAGCCACCGATGATGCTCCAGGTTATGTTTTTCGTCTGCTACGATCTCCTACTCCCTCACAGATTATCTAGGCGAAGGCACACGGTGTCGTGGCAATCTATTTCCAATTATAATCACAATTCACCTCAGGATAATATACCAAGAATTACGAAAGCGTTTCAGCCTGTCTTCCGGCAGACAGCGCTATATGTAAAGTACTAAACAAACTTCGTTGGTAACTTGTCACTTCACGATAAACTTCGATAGATTGCAAATGATGCAATACGATGGAGTACGTCTGTTATTCTCTTAAATAATTTGAACTTCAATTATTCCAGCGATGTTTACGAATTATCATGAATATGCCATTACGCATGAATTATCGAAGGCAGAGTCAAAATTATTTATAGTTAAAAACAAGAAAGAGCAATAGAGATGAAATTAGTAAGAAATTAGAGTTTGTGTTGTGATCCGTCTGGAAGAAAGTGCGATAGCGTGGCGAAAGTATCGGAAGGCACGCGCTCGCTGGAAGCAATATAAATAAAAGCACTAGGACTCGCTATCTATTAAGTATAGATGTCAGTCGAGTGTGCGGCATTATCGGTGGGAACCTTTGAACTTCGAGAGGCCAGAAAAAAGAAATTCCTCTCATCGTCTTGGCTGAAGCGCCGATAAAGTCCGCCCCACCGTATGGGCCGGCCGGCGTTCCGACCACTTAACTTAGACATACGTGCGTGCACCGTGACGTCAATTATAGCAACCATTAAATCGTACCTCAGAGACGGAGACAGCGACTATAATAGTAACCAGCACCAACACCCAGCCAGGTCAACCTGACGTGTATGCTTTCGTCGCAGAAAGCCACTAACAAAGGATCGCCTTTCTTTTTATTATCGGCGCCACGTTAAATCCACGATACGAGACAAGCCAGTGGACACACCAGCCATTATTACATCATTAATATAATCGTTTTCATAATAATTCCGATATAAATATATTTTAGAGAAAACGAATAAATACTAAAACCCTGTACTGGTTTTTATTTGTATCAGTCGTTTCAATTGACGAGTGACTATATAATTTGAAAATGGACTTCAAATTATTGGATTGATATCTGGGAGAAGTGTGATAGTCTTGAGAGTACTGTGGCATAATATTAAGTAGTAGAAGGGAGTTGCTTTCACTGTGCAAGTGCAGATGATCGGGAAGGGGGCATCGCTTCTATCGTCGCCTATCGCTCGATCGTACTTGTATTTTTTACTTCACTCGGTGACTTTATCGCTGCTATCCGGTAATTACTGGTACGTTCGCATAATGTGCCCGCTCCTAAATAAGACAGTGATATACGCCATTAATTTTGTGCACAGCTGCACTCGCTCCATCCTGCGAACACACTTTCCGCCATTCTAAGGAATGATTACGAGACTGACTCGTCGCCTGTCTATGCCGATATCATTCGCAATGATAAATGCCCCGGTAGTTTATAAACACGACGAGTCGCACTTACTGACCAGACCCTGTGAATCAGGAAGGAGAAGATTCTGCTAAGAGAGACCTACCGAAGACCGTACAATATCTTCATTCGCTATTAAAATCCATGCATGCATCCACGAACTTCATTAAAAGCCTTAATAAAATTTAAAATTTAAATCAAGTCAATGAATCATACAGATCATTTAAGTTTATCAAGTCTCTGCGATCTAGGAACGTTAATCAGATGAGCAAGGCAGTTATTCATAGCAACAGCTTTCGATCATTAGTGCGAGTATGTACGTATATGGGCCGTGGACAGTAGACGTAATAAGTAATTATCTGGCGCAGTCGATCAAGAAGAAAGGGGAGTCATGGCTATCGGAGACAAAAGCAGCATTCTCGATAGGAGTGTACCTATCTCAGCAAAGCGAGGAGCTAATCTCCGCCTCTCTTGCTGCTTGAAATCCAATCGAAGTTGCGGAGGGTTAATTAGGAAAAAATTGCGGGGGACTCGAGATAAATCTCCACGCATTTTCTGCTTTTTCCGTATATGTTTCCCCAGTTTTTCTTTAATCAGTGACTCGCAGACGTCAAGCCAAGAGCAATCTTATCTGAATTTCACTGCATCGTGACTGGTTAAACTTCTTCTTCGAGGGTAACTTGGAGGCACGATAACTGCTGCACGTTCCTGTAAACGTGATTGTCGGAAGAAACTTCCTAGCGCCACAATAGATTTGACGCGCTTGGAAAACAATGGGGCAACGTTCGGCAGAAGAAAAGAGAGAGAGAGTGCCGCTGGGCCTTTTAGTTAATGAACGCGCCAGGGGGGAAACATCTACGTGGAAAAGCCGAAAGAATCATAGTGCAACCCTATTAAAGAGCTTTCCACCGCTGGAGGCTCTCCTACTAATTTCCGAGCCACCTTTCCTCGGCGCAGCCTTTAATTCTGACGTTTCCAGAGTCACCTGCCGCGCCCACTCTCGCACACACAGACCACGAATTCCTCGCATATTCCCAACCAAGTTTCCGTAACGATCGCACCAAGTTCATGCGAACCCACTCCATTTTCCATGGAGTACTTTTTTCCATTTACCACCGTAAATACCTTTCGTTTTCACGATCAGGCTTCTTTTCTACGTTTTTTCCTGCCTTTTTCTGGCAGTCTCATTAAAGGATCAAGCGGCGAGGATTGATACCTTGTCGAGAGAAATGGTCGAGTTCCGGAGCCGGACGCGCCAACTGGAGGATGACAAAGCACTATTCCGGTCGAGATTTCGGCTTTCGAGAGTCGTTCTATAGTTGAGCCAATGGCTGGACGATCCACGAAACGTCAGTGGGTGGTATGAGGCTGCATTTCCGGTGCGTGCTTCACCGGAAATGCATGGAGGGTCGGGTGCGTTGTCGCGCGCAGGAGTCAGCGCCAGGAGCGCTGCCAGGAGAACTCGCCCAAAGTCATTTCACGCCCAGCGAAGCACGGCAACGGGCGTTTACTCCAGATTTTCGTTCATAAATCAAGGCCTGCGAGGCTGATTGCTCGCGGGGGTTGACCCGCCACGGTATTCATCGAGTTTAATCGCCGTTCATATTCATCGGGATCACGCCCATCGGGAAAATCGACCAGCAGGACGGAAACGTACACTTCCGAATCGGAAGTATCGACCTTCCACCCCTTTCATCGTCGGAATCATTAATACATTGTTGTACGACTATTATGTGTGCGGAAAGTCATACTTTTCGAGATAATTCCCATAACCGGATAGAGAAATACTCCGATGTACTAGGATATATTTTTACCATTGAATTAATAACACTTAGAATCCCATAAATGGTAAAAGATCCCAATTAGAAGATTCTGGTATGTTCGGACCGGATGGGGCTATTTGTGTTTCCTGGGAGGAAAAGCAGCGGCCAGCCGAGTAGCGTCTAGTAGAATGGAAATATAGGGACCGTGATATTATTTTGATTTAAGGGAAAATCAACAGGTGAGGGTCGACAGACGGGCAGCGGGTGACGAGGCTTAAGCAGGGCCGTTTGGTTTGCCGTGGCTGTTTCGGATCATTTTCGATGTTATCCCGACACGGCATATGCACGGGAAGAACTCGAGGCCAGATGGCGAGAGAAGTGTCGGCCTCACCGAGTACCGTGTGACAACGGACAATTTAAAGGGATCATCTCACTAGCGAATTACTCCACCAATCACGATCAAAAGTCTGACGTTTCGCCAAGTGCTAGAAAGCCCTGAAAGGCTATGCTTTGCGCGGCAAACCCGGAACGCAACAGCCTCAAAGACTTCTTGCTTGATAAGTCATAAATCATCGGTGCACGCCGAGAGTTTTACTATGGCGAGAGAGAGGAGAAGGTCTTTTCACTTGGCCTCTGCATTTTGCATACTGGCCAGCGGGTAATTTTACGCCGTGTTTTAAGAGCCCTAAGTGGTACTTGATCGCATAACGAGGCCCGTCAAGTCCCCGTGCTCCCGCACTGAAATGTGACCTAAGTACTCCCGTTTCTGAGCGGCAACCTGCAATCACCTCTGCTCTAAAGCTACATTCCGATGGCAGCGTTGACGGCAATGAAAAATGCCTCTCGCACCCAATTCGGAAGAAGTTACGCAATTACCGGCTGAAGGAGCCTCTTGCGAATAGCGAGTGCCTCGGAGAATTACGTATTAATACGAGGTCCTCGGAGGAAAAGGGAGACTGGAAAGGTTGCCCGATGGGAGACGAGCAGTTTGAAGAAGTGGATGTCTGAAGTGGCCGGTGCCGTTCTTTGCAGGATGAAAGTCAAATTCCTGATAAGCGAGCGATCCTCGAGGGAGGTGGCCGAGGAAAACGATGATGATGCCAAGGTCCACCTGTAGCCGTGGACGACGCACGACCATTTACCTGGCAGGGCAGTGTGACACGCGCCGGTTCCACATAGGCCCAGCTGCCGCCTCCGATATCAGCCGCTTCTCCACACGAGAGAAAGGCCCCGGCTACAGGTGTGATCGTTAACTCAATTGAACTTTGATACTGGAAAAATGCGAGAACGCCCCGCCACTTATATCATTAAAGAGGCCGTTATCGCTGGCTCGAGCAATGAATTATCATTTCCATCGGGCACAAAGAGACGCGCCACAAACAAGGAGCCATCAGTCAACGTGTGATGCTCCAAAGATATATATCTGGTAATTGGCTAATTCAAAAATCCCCAAGATTATCAAATAAAATATTCGCCATATTAAAGAGAACGTTAGATCTCCAATAAAAGATTGACAATGAAAATTCCATGAGATGTTAGCGTATCAACTTTCTTCTTGCCACCGAATTAATTACTCTCCTTAGAGTTGCCCGAGGCGCAAGGTGTCCGGAGCGAGCACACGCCCAGAGGAAGCCAGGATGGATGGGTGGTTGGAAACCGGCAACGGAAACGCGTTCAGGCCACGAAGGAGAAGCGTATCGAAGAAAGGTGAAACTTGGGTGCGCGCGCGCGCGTATGCGTGAAGGTGAATATGTAGTATAGAGGGGTTCGTCGTGGTGCCGGCGCCCGTGTGGGACACAACGTGTCATTAAATCGAAAAAGCACTTGCGCCGTCGCCGCCTGCACTTGCCGTCCAGGAAGAAGCACCTGACGCTTCTAGGACAGGGTGGGTTTTCAACGGTCGAAAGCGCATCGCCACATAGAGATTCCAAGGGTAGTTCCCTTCGGGACTGAAGGCACCGATCGATAGATGATCGATAATGAGCCGCAGGTGCTCTTCTTCGCCTCCTCTTAACAGGGCCTTCTCCCTTTCGACTACCTCTCATTCTTCTCATCTTCCTCCACCCTCCACTCCCTCTTCCATCCCTCGCCTCCCTAGCACCTAATCCCGTTTTCTCGCTTCCCATTCACCATCTCGATTCCCTATCTACGGGAGAGCGTTCTTCAAAAAGTTCTTTGCACCCAGCATCCGAAGGAAAACGACCTCCTTTCGCGCCCGCAATGGAAGTCATAGCTAATCGATTTACGGAACAGCAGTTAATTGCAGAGTGTGCACGGCACTCTGCAATTACATGTCCCCATCACCGAGATTTCTTATAGCTATAGCTATTCCTGTATCGTGTAAACGGGCGGGGAATGGTCGCAGGATCAGTTGGATTCTGGTCACGACATCTGCCCCCGTTTGCCGGCAGAAGTGGGGGGAGGAGGAGGAGGAGGATGTCCTCAGCTGTTGCGGAGGAGGGCTCGCGGGACAGTTGGTGGTCCATTGGCGAAAGATATGATGGCCCACAGGAGTGAACGGTTTCGCGGGCTCACGTGGATATGCAAAGTGGGCACGATTCAATATCGAGATATCGTGTGTGTGCGCGCGCGCGCGCTGCTGGGTTTGCCAGAGGATGAGGAGGAGGAGGACGAGGAGGAGGGTTGGCTACGTGGCGCATTGCACTGGCTCGGAAATATTTCGCCGGCCTCGGGCTGCACTTCCTCTTGGCGGTGCGCGCCATTGTGCTGTCTTCGGCCGGGAAGACGGAGAACGGCTTCCTTGGTAGCCCTGGCGCTCCTCTCCTACGATATTCCGTAAGCGTAGGACACCTCCGTGGGGTGGGAGCCGGGCGAAGGGTGCCGTCGCCGCTGCCGTCGCCGCTGCCGCCGCCGTCGCCATGCTCAGCTTGGCTGGCGCTCGAAGAACGACGGTTGAAAGTCGCCCGGTTTCTCGCGTGGGACCTTCAGGTGGACGTGAAACTTTTTAGCTCTCCACGGCACTCTCCAAGGCGCTCGGGGTGTGCACCTGCTATACACCTGTTGCCCGTTGCTGCTCCTGCTGCTCCTGCTGCTCGCCGTGAAACAAATGCGAGCGAGCGAGCGAGCGAGCGAGCGACCGCTCCGCTTCGACTCGCCAACGGCTCCTAGTCCGTTAGAACCCTGCCCGAATCCATCTGACCCTCTTCCCACCAATAAGCTTCACCCTCATTCAGAATTTCCTCGAGAAAATTCTAGAGTCGTAAGACACCACCACGTGTGGAATCGCACTTCTTTTTCGTCGCGACGAAATTGGATTGGTAAGTATCGAAGTGGTCGCCACTGAATGAGTCAGAGTTCTTGAAATCACCTAGAGAAAAGGAGAGTGGTTGGAGCGACGTGCTCCTTTTCGGTGCGGAGCCTCCGCAATCATTCCCCATTAACTCCTTACAACTACGGCTTGATCCGCCTGGCCACGTATACGCTTGCCCCGGGATCGTTTTCACTGGGCGAATTCGGCCGAGAGTAATTTCCAGAGCCGGCTATCCTACCCACGAAGGAGGTAGGCCGAAATCACAAAAGCAAGCGAGAAGGAGGCCATCCTTCTTCGGTTACGTCGATCGACACTACCCACGCGAACCGAATACCAGACAGCCAGAGTTCGCCATGAGAAAAAAGTCCTTTCTGCCTGAGAGAAAAGTTCCCAAGATGACCAAACTCCTCGGTCAATGCCCATTAACGATAGTAACAGATCCTTTTGGGAAAATCAGCAGATAAACAATAAAAAGAAATTGAGAAAAGTTGGAAATAGAAGAATGATCGAATTAGAGGTGGAGGGAGATGGAATTGAGAGGGAAGATGTACATACTGACGAGGAGCTGATCGAGGGAGGCTAAGAAGATCAGATGCAGAGAAGTGGAGGCGAGCGCGAGCGCGAGCGCGAGGGAGAAGAGGAGGAAGGCCGAGAGAGGCTGGAAGAGGAAGGCCTGATACACTTTTAATACGGGACCGAAGGAGCCCCCTGCACAGCAGGTGCACCGCAGGTGATTCTCCTCGTCCTTCTCTTGCCACGCAGGTTTCCTCTCACGACTCCTCGGTTCAGGCCTGCACCCTGCGTACGCGATCTCCCACAGTGGTGGACTTCTCCTTTTTTCTCTCTCCGCTCAGGGAACAGAAGGATCTCCTCTCCTCTCCTCTCCACTACATTCGGCTACCCGACTCTCCGCCAGGAATAAGAAGCCATCCCGATGATCCATCCCATCGAACCATCCGACTTCTCTGATTCCCGATCACCCCCGAAATTCATTAGAAAAACCCCTTGCTATCCTAGGATCCTGAATGATTATGAGCTCCAAGGGTAAAGACATCATAAAAGGGTGGTGGAAAAAAGAATTCATCCAAATAGAGAGATTGGAATGTTAAAGGAAGAAAAGTGGATCGATCAATATTGGAAAGATCTGGACCAGGTTGGGAGGGTACTCCCCGTGGTCTCGAGGAGGCCTCCTCGTGCGACCATAAATCGAGGATGACGTGCCAGGTCGGAGATTTTTTCCGAAAAGTCGAGCATCGAGGTTGTTGGACGTTGGGTTGGCTCGGGTCTCGGCCAAGGCTCCGATTAAGATTCCATGTCCGTGGGAAAGCCGAGGGGCGCCAACCCTTTCGCTCGGCTGGCTGGCTGCCGGCCACTGCCGTCCACCAAGACGCTGGGGGTGGAAGCGTAATTGATACGCTTCGTAGAGGAGGGTATTTGAATTTCATTAGGGTTCCCGACGCCACCTCAAGATCCGTTCCACTCGAGCGATTGGTGCACTCAACCGGCTACAGACTCGAACCCATCCTGATCCTTCTCTTCCTCTTGCACTCTCCAACCGAAATTCTATCGCCTTGCCTTTTGATTGGCAGAGATTCGCCGACCATCTTGGGGAAAACAGTAGTTCTCTTAATCCCAGTAGTCACTACCAGTCACCGTCAGACGCCTCCACTCAGGCTTATACTAAGTCTGACTGGATTTTCCCTGAGCCGCTGGCAGTGACGGGCGCACGTGTATGTACTCAAGATGATTTCACCGGACGACTGATGACTCCTTTCCACGAGGGATCACGCGAGTTTGTGGAAAGTGTCCACGCATTCTTGACGAATTGGCCGGCGAGACCGTTGCCCGAGCCAATTCACCTGCTGGACGACATGGGACTGACAAAAGGCCTCGGAGCACTGTCATTATCTTCATTGTAGCGGGCTATGCGTGAGCAAGGTGCTCCACGCTTCATAAGCCATTTCGAGAATGTTACGTAATTCCAACGGACGAAGTACGACCACCTCCGTGCTCTTGTTGCCACCGTGAAGAAGCATCGTTTAATCAAGATGAAGCGATCGGCCCGAATATCGAAGTGCGCCGCAGTTTCGAAACAGGGGCTATTTATTATAGCAGCCCGTGCGTGGAATCGTAAATGTCTCGAAGCCGCACACCTGTGATACTACATCTTGGCGAAGTCCAAAGTACGACGAAGTTCATTAGAAGACAAGGTCGGTGCAGGAGAAGCGGGAGAGGAGCGTGCACGTCAAGAGTGTGCATGCAAGCTGCATGCTGCACTTGGGAGCCAAGTGCAGACGGGCAGGCAGACCCCCATAAAAGAGAGCTCGATGCAGCTGGGTGTTTTCGGGAAAAAATCCGTGGCCTTGTGTGCATGCGCGATCGGGCATGTGGTTGCCAGGAGAAGAAGGCGCGCGCCTCTTCAACGCCCCGTTCAAGAATTAACCAGCCTCGAACTGGGACACACTCCAAGTCCCAATCAAATTCAATGAGAATACATAGAAGCCTTTTATCTCGACGATCTAGTCCAATTTCACTTCAACCCTTTGCCTCTTGGAAAAGACAATGTTTCTAATCTGGATCCTGCAGAGACTTCATCCCCCACGATCGAGATCTTGGTGAAGAGGAAGGAAGATTTCTTCCCAAGAGAAAGAGAAAGAGAGAGAAAAGAGGGAGGGAAGAGGGCTCGAAGACAGTCAGAAGGATGGTGCGATCGGGGAAGAGGTCTGGTGAAGAGGTGGTCGGAGGTGAAGGAGGATAAGCGAAGCGGGCAAGGTGCTGCCAAGGTGGCGGTTAGGGCAGCTGATCTTCGAATAGCAGCAGGTGAATGCGGAGGAGCCGGGCCGGGCCGGGCTGGGCCGCGCCGCGCCGCGCCGCGCAGAAGGAGCAAGACAAGGCAAAGGTGGTAGTTGGTTGCGGTGGATGCGAGGCCTGGCGCAGGAGTAGCCATCCGGAGGAAGGTGCAGGACGAAGAGGTGGAATCCACGCGCGCATAAAAGGTGTTTCGTTATATTGTTACCAGGCGCGCGAGTCCCGCCGAGCGACTGCTCGCCCTCTCCTTCTTTCGATTTATTAATCTTGTTCTTCTCTCGGCGAACCACCGACACCACGTCCATCTGACCGAGTGCCATCTAAAAACGCCACTCTCCACCCCGCACCCCGCACCAACTAAGATTCACACGCCTGCTCAAGCTAAGAATATACTAGAACCAAGGAAAAGCAGGAGTAGTACATCCAACACAGTGGTTGGAAGTTGAAAGCATGTGGAGCTAGTAACAAGTTCCAATTTCCTCGTTGGAATGGGGTGGGTGGATTGGCAGCCTCTGTCATGAGAAGCCTAAGCATGATTTGGTGTCGTTTCGGCGTGGCCAAGGGAGCGGAAAAGCTTCGTCAAGGGAATGGCTGGACGGTTGAGTAAAGAGTGGCTCTTGGAGGTTGGTTCCTTGCGGTCACGAAGCCCTTACTCGCACCTACGCCTTGGCACCCCTCCTCCTTCGGCTTCCACCCGACCCGGGCAGAAGGTGAGGGGGCCCTGCGTAGGACCGTACGACTTCCTTGCGAACGCCCGTTCCCATGTCCTCCTTGTCTCTCTCTCGCTTTATGGGGCTTTCCGCTGTCGCCGCTTCCCATGGACTTCCTAAACATTGACTTCCTTAAAGGAGAGCCAGTGCGCAGTGGCGGTGGCGGTGGCGGCGGTGGCGGTGAGCAGATGGCCTATTAATTCGACGGCCACGTACATACACACTGGCAGGAGGCACTGCCGCACCTACCTCCTTCGCAGACCAGCATCGGAAACGTCGTAACGTACATCGGTGCCCTCTCGACGAGGAAGTACCCTCGTACCCACGTTTTCTTCCCATGAGGGCAGCCCGAGCACTTGTCGCAGCCGTCTTCTTCTCCTACGACCGTTCGAATTTCTCAGATTCCTCGGACACCTTGCGTGACCAGCTTGAGGCCTGTCGAGCTTCCTAACGAACTATCACCCTCTGCCAAGAGCCTCCCTCCACTCCATTTTTTCCCCCTTTCTCCGTCTCTCTTTTTCCTCCATCCGTAACGATGACCAGCTCATCTCTCATCTTTGAAACTGGTCTTGTATTTACTAGAGATGCTTGTGTGCTCCCTGACAATAAAACCTTTTGCCAACTCCTCGAGACTGAACGCCTCTTATCGGCGAAGATAAGTGCAAGGTGATGAAGTAGTTGGAGTCGCGGCGCTCGGACGCAAGCAGGGGTAATGCGATGACGAGCCAGAAGCCCGTTTAATCGCTGGGCTATCGAGCGATCGCTCGCAATAATAACAGGCCTGACGTTGCACTTGAGCCCCCTGAATCGGCCTGAATAAAAACACGGCCAGATCGATACCGATACTGATTTTGGCGAATGATAGCGCTCTATCGTCGCTACGTGTTGAGGGAGCGACTGATAAGAGAAGAGTACACCGACTAATGTACCAGAGAAATCGCTAATGCCATTATTCGAAAACATTGGGGGAGGTCGCGAATCCTTTTGTTGGTCGACAGAATCTTTGCCAAGCATCGCACGCAGATAAGAAGAGAAGACAATCTTTATCTCGATGCTCCGATGACACTAAGTCTTCCTCATTCATTTAATACCACCTGGTGGAAAATAAAAAATGACCTTGTCGAAGTATCTTCGAGAAACTTATCTGATTTTCCCATATAAATAAAAGCGGGCTAGACAATAAACTCTTCTGGTTTCCTATTCTTTTAGGCGCCCTGACTAGGTGGTCCTCGGCCGGAGTTTCCCTCTGTCCGAAATCCAATCGTCAAAACGACCAATTAACTCTACCGCCCGTGACCAACCTGCATCGACAAGGGGTTGAAGGGACTTTGGCAGAAGTCCGACTACCGGAAAACCTGCTGACCAATATCTCGTTCGACAGATGAGTCTGCGAGATAGGTGCAGCGAGCGGCGCCAAAATTTTCTAGCCGGGCGAAAACTTGGTCGGACCAAGGTAGCGCTACCTTGGTAGATGGAAACTCGAGATGAGAACTGGTGGGATGAAATAATGGTATGGGGGGATGAAGGGCGAAGGTACAGAGAGCAGGGAGGGTCAGGTCGAATACTGCGGTCGTCGGCGTTACCAGGCGAAGATGAGCCAGTGGAAAAAGGTCGAAGCGGACCATAGGGAAAAGTGAGAAGGACGAGCGAGGAGAGGGAGATGGAAGGATACACGCGATAGGATCTACGAGGACTCCCGTCTTCAGCGTGACTGGTAAAGGGCTCCGGAGCTTCGGGATTCTCCCTTTGATAAGTGCCGACCGACCAGCCGATCCTATTTACAAGTATACTCCGGTCCTTTCGAGCATTGTTTTGACGTACAATTACGCTCTTTTCCCTCTGAAGGCCTGCCGCCAATCGGAAGCCGAGCGTGTAAGCGCGGAAGCGGCGCGGCGCGGTGCGGTGCGGCGGCCTCCTGCGAACCACGCAGCACCCACAAAAACTAGAAAAGTGTCTCTCTCTCTGGACAACTCGTCGTCGCTCTATCCACCCGTAAATTCACCCAGCCAATGAATGAAGTGAGTCATATTTTTTGTTTGTCGCAGCTGCTACTCCTGACCTCATTATACTTTTGTGTACGCGCTGATTTACGATGCTGCCGGTTGGGGAGGCGGCCGAATAGAGGTCGCCCGTGGGACACCGGCATTATTCGGGTTAAGTATCGGGTTATCGGGAGATTCAGCACGATACCGATGAAATCGACGAGGGGGCATTAAGCGACACGATGAAATTCCAAGAATTTATCGGGGGGCTTGCTTGACCTTCGATTCAAAAGTGGTCTGATAAGTGTTCTCCATCGCCGTAGCTAGAAATGCGCGACTCCCACTCACGGATACCGGGGAGCAAAGGTCGTTCTACTGTAATTAATACTAAATCTCTAAGCAAAGCTATCTAAAAAGAAGAGAGTGGGAGTCAGATATACCAGTAAAAATCTAAATTCGTCTATAAATAGTTGCGAAAGTTAATTACATCCGAAAGCCGACGAAAATCGAGACTCCAGCAGCCAGTGGAATGAGTCAGAGCCGGCTCATTGGCAGTCAGGCATGCCGGCACGTATACATGTTCAGGGAAAAGTCAAAGAATGATCACGTACTGAGTGTTGGCAGTCCCCGACAAAGTCGAGGTAGGCTCGTGTCGCGCCAATGAAAAGGAGAATGCCGTTCCGCAAATTGCTCCCTCTCTCCCTCTCTCCACAAACACGAGATACCCGTTATCGTCGAGGGGGAGATGCTCGTCCATCGAATTTTCGAGTTAACCGACACGTCCAACTCAAATAAACCGTTGCACTAATTAAATATCTCAGCGCATTGTCATCGAGACTTTCCATTCTACCAGAAATCATAGTGGATTTAGGATGAGCATGCTGGGAGCCCCGCGAGCCGAGAGTGCACACGTGCACAGAGTGCACATGCAGCCGGGGGTCACGGTGCATTCACGTTTTGTGCCAACTCGACGGGAAGAGCGTGAAAAAGAGAGCCGGGAAGAAGAAAACTGGTTGGCGTCTTGACAATGGCGGGCGGGATTACGTAGGCGCCCTTGGGATCCCTATTCAGGATCAGCCTCCTTGAATAGAATCTCGGAAAGGATACGCGACTCCGTGTGCTCGCCCCGGCTAGACAGAGAGATTCTCTTACCCATGCCTGGCACGTATTCACAGCATTCTCTATCAACCTCTCCCTCCCTCACTCTCCCTCTCTCTCTCTCTTGATCATCAAGTGATGCATACGTCAGAAAAATTCAGGAAAAAATAACGGTAGAGCCTTCGGGCTGCCTTAAACAATCTCGAAAGGACAGCTGCAGAGATCCACTCGGTTGGATCTTATTAATGTCTTTATCTGAGAGATTCGATGAAAGTGCGGTGATTACTTCCTGACATAGATCAATAGGTGTTTCTGGGGAAAGGAGAGTGGAGCGATGCTCGAGTTGTCTGCGTGTGGGGCGAAGGGAGTGGCGAGGATGAACACGGGGGGGAAACAAGAGCAGCACGTGTAGCCGGTCCCTTGGTAATCGTAAGTTATTCGCACGATAGAGAGGCCGGTACTAACTACGGATTAACAAGAGGACAGATCGCGCGCCGGCCGCGGCTCCACCAATAATTAAGATAAAACGGCTGGCCTTTATCTTGAAAGAAGGGGCAGAAGGTGGAAGGAGAGAGGGTAGCGGCGTACGTGGACTGGGCACACACGCATCTCTGCGGTCCACCTTCGCCCTGGCTGGGTGCCCGTCCACCTGTTGCCCCTTCCCCGGACGAGCCTGCACCCACACGCGCCAACCTCCTCACCGATGCACCCTCTCCTCCTCAATGCACCTTCCTCATGCAACTCTCACACTGAATCATTTTGTAATTAGTGAATGAGTAATTCTGGAATCATTGAAATAAATAGACTTTGAAATTTGGGAAGTTCCTCTTTTTTAAAGAGTGATTTTGGTGAGAAAGAGATCGTGTGGATGAAGATGCAGTAGTGTAGTATGGATAAAGCGGAGGCGGATGCGTGTGGATGCTGCTTGAGTCGGAGAACGATCTCCGAAAGGAAGAAGGTCGAGGGAACCAAGGTTAAAAGAGGACAGAGGAGGCCGGAGTGGAAGGCAAAGCGGCGACGAGGAGCAAAAAGATGAGGGCCAGCGAGCGCAGAAGAGAGAGATGAGCCAACCGCCCCCAGCAGAGCACGCAGCAGCCTCCGCACTCGGTCCACTCTCACGCCGGCAGATACGCTTCGCTCCCTTTGAGTTCTCATTCCTCTCACTTAGACCCAATTTATCCCTGACACCTTCTTGCCCTCCTCCACCGTGCTATACTCACTGGCACAATTTTCCATTTCCAAGTGAGTGCCACAAAAAATTCAGGACAAAGGATTTCTTATCGGCCAGTGGCGCTTATAAAAGATCGATCAAAAGTTGATAACATATCTCGCTTTCCAGGAAAAGGTGTTTCTCTCGCGAATCTTTTATTGCTGGCGTGCAAGAAGTATCATTAACGCCACTTCCTTCTTACTTCAAGGAACTTCTAATCAAGGAGGAAAAAACAGGTGTCACGTTTGAGAGAGGTCTGTGCTGAGAGACATACGGATGACTGGCCGTGCAGAATTTAATTGGGGAGAAAGTATGCAGGGGGGGAAAGTGAATGGAGAAACAGGCCGTAAGAAAAGGAAGAGGAGGAAGAGTGCAATTGAGGCAGAACGAAACGGAGAGACGTCGGCCACCCCCAGCAGAGCGCACAGCCTCCGCAGCCTTCATCCTGTCCCACGCTCTCCTACACTCTACTCATCTCAAGTTCTCCACTCCTCTGCTTCGAGAGGTTCGATCCAACGTAAATTCACAGCTCGTAAGACCGGCCCACTTGGCCTGGTATTAAGGTTTAAATCCTACCAGAGTTAATACAGGGTAATCACTGTTGTGTTCGTAAAGTAGAGATTAAGAAGACGAGGATGCATTAAGCATGGTTATTTGGCCATCATCGTGCCGGTGGCAAAGAACCGACGCTTCAATGACGCGGCTCCCAAGATTCGGTAAACCGGATTCTTAACAGCGGGAAAAAAGGCAAGGATCGAACTTAGATTCTCTTAATTGATAGGAGACCGGCACCCGGTGCGACGTGCCAGATTAATTCTCTCGTCGATTAGGCACCCAGGCTCTGATACCTGGCTTAACTCTTTGAGTCATCCTACCATGTCCACCTTGGATACTACAGTTTTTATAAACACCTGACTTTTTCGGTACTATTCTGGCTTTTATACCACTGATTCCTTGTTTTCTACTCGTTTTGATACTTAAACAATCGATTTATCAAGCGTTCGGGAAAGTCCAAGGTTCGCGAAAAAATGAATTTTGAGCTAGGGCTCTGGAATTTTTTCTACTTCTTCCTCGATGTAAAAAAACACTTTCTACCAAGTTTCAGCCCCGGGAAAGGTCGGGAAGATAAAAAAACATGGGGAAAACCGGTGAAATCAAATATTCAAGATCGGTTTTCCACGTGTTTTAGGTCGAATTCCGGCATTTCCCCCACAACATTTATGTTTTTTTTTCGTTTTGAGACACGAGCAATCGAAAAATCACGCTTTCGTTCCAGTCCCAGAACCTTCGAAAAATCGAAAATTTTTGAAGGGGTATGCCTTAAAAAATTTGCGAAAAAATGAATTTTGAGCTAGGGCTCTGGAATTTTTACTACTTCTTCCTCGATGCAAAAAAACATTCCCCACCAAGTTTCAACCCCGGAGAAGGTCGGGAAGTATGAAAAACATAGGGAAAACCGTCAAAATGAAATATTCCAGATCGGTTTTCCACGTGTTTTAGGTGGAATTCCGGCATTTCCCCCACAACATTTATGTTTTTTTTTCGTTTTGAGACACGAGCAATCGAAAAATCACGCTTTCGTTCCAGTCCCAGAACCTTCGAAAAATCGAAAATTTTTGAAGGGGTATGCCTTAAAAAATTTGCGAAAAAATGAATTTTGAGCTAGGGCTCTGGAATTTTTACTACTTCTTCCTCGATGCAAAAAAACATTCCCCACCAAGTTTCAACCCCGGAGAAGGTCGGGAAGTATGAAAAACATAGGGAAAACCGTCAAAATGAAATATTCCAGATCGGTTTTCCACGTGTTTTAGGTAGAATTCCGGCATTTCCCCCACAACATTTATGTTTTTTTTCCGTTTTGAGACACGAGGAATCGAAAAATCACGGTTTCGTTCCAGTCCCAGAACCTTCGAAAAATCGAAAATTTTTGAAGGGGTATGCCTTAAAAAATTTGCGAAAAAATGAATTTTGAGCTAGGGCTCTGGAATTTTAACAACTTCTTCCTCGATGCAAAAAAACATTCCCCACCAAATTTCAGCCCCGGAAAAGGTCGGGAAGTGATGAAAACATGGGGAAAACCGTTAGAATTAGACGAAATTAATTATTCAGGAGGCTGTTTCTATGTATTTCGGGTATAATTCCGGCATTTCTGCGACTGGCTTTATGTTTTCTATCCGTTTGGTGATTCAAATATTATAAATATAATAGTTTTTGAGAGTCAATTTCTTAAAGGCGGAAGTTCCAAGAGGAAAATCTAGTCGGTGGTCTTAAATGGATCGTCGATTTGCCGTAGTCATAGGGGACTCCCGAGGGAGAGTAAGGCGAGCCCTTTTTCGGCATGCCGAGTGACCTAATTGGGACCACCATGGTCGAGGTGGCCATGTTGACCAATCGGAGCGAGCGACCACTCGCGCAATTAGCCCGATTTACTGCGGTAGGTCCTTGAAAAATTAAGCGTTCCTCGCGTGGAAGGGGTCCACCTCCGTCATTTTTCGTCGCCGCTCATCCGGGCAACCGTGACCTTTCCAACTCTCCGCCACCTCTCGATTCCGCCTTCCGCCTGCGCCGATGCTCTTGCATCTACGCTCGCGATTACGTGAACCATCACGTAATCCGTGCGCCGCCGGAGTAATCCATAAGACTTTTTCGTCGAAAGCAATCCTGCTGTGAAAGAGATGGTCGAGGTATCCTCGAGGAAGGACGAGAGCAGGCAGATTGGCAGCAGTGGGAGGAGAGGTAGACTCGGGTGGCTGGTGCGTGCCGAATTAAAGTCGATTTAAATTTAACTCGCGCAGCAAATCTCTCGGGCTACCTTAAATCTCGGCCGGCTGACGATCTCGCGGCGAGTGTAGCGTGAATGCAGAGGCAGGATGCACGCACGCAGGCACGCACGCACACTCACGCCCATCCATACATAGAGAGAGAATGTTGGTGCGGTGCGGCCCCGTAGGCCCACGCACACAAGCGTGAGGATGGTGTGCCGGTATTACACGCATCGCGAGTGAAACGCATTCGAAGCAGGGGGCAGGTCTCTGCCTACGTCTCTTCTCAGGGTATATTAGGATGATTCCCTCTCCCCTCCGCCCGCCGAAGAGGCTGGAGCACTGTGGATGCTTTGGCTGGGAGGAGAAGAGGATCTTGAGAGGACGCGAGAAGCCGATGTCCCTTTGCGATCGTGTGGGTTGCCCTGTGGGAGTCCCCCAGGGCTTTCTTATCCGAGCTCGCTGCTGCTCCTGCCTCGCTTCTGGAGGCCCCGCTTCTTCTTCTTCTTCTTCTTCCTTCTCCTCCTCTTCCTCCTCTTCCTCCTCCTCTTCCAATGATGCAGCCTCTCGTCTCTCTGCGTAAATGCGTGCACCCGTGCGCGCCTCTCTCGTTCTCCCCCCGGCGCCCACGAATACATTACGCACCAACTACTACTACCGCCGCGCCGCGCCGCCGCCACCGCCGCCACAGCCGCCGTTTGAAAAAGCATGCGAGAGGCAATAATTCTCCCCGGCGAAGTGAGCGAGTCACTCGGCCGGACAATAAGCATTTGTTTCCTGCGGATCGCGCGCCAGGAATTAAGATCGGAGACAGCGGGCGAGTAAAGTGAATCGGAGGAATGCGAGGGCTGCTGGCCGCCGTGGGGGCCCACGTGGACTAACCCTGTTGTGGAGAGACGTAATCAGAGCCGCGATAGGCAATGCCCGCACAAGGTTATTTTCGTGCGAACTTTCTAAAAGTAGCATATCACGCCGAGAAGAGTGACCGGTCAGATAATGAGCGAGCGATATGTTGGACGGTGGCAAGGGCGCGGCCCTCGGTCAGCCAATCAGCCACGTTCCCCTTATCGTTCTCGTCCTTGGACCGCCGAATTTGATAGTCTGCCGACAAATACGCGCCTTGTATTTTTAGTAGCGATGCTCCGCCAGCTTATCAGAAAGCTTGAGGGGTCTGATGATTTTGGTGAGTGGGCCATTCTGTACGGAGGCCCCCATAAAATCGTGAGTTCGAATCGGATTGTGGGCTATCGCAATTAAGCTAGTGACTAATGCAAAGTAGCATCCGGCAGCCGGTGCCGAGTAATATCAGTGTTAAGCGAGGATAAAAGATCGGTAGTCAGCAGGCAAGTAGAGCCGAGAGCGGGAGACAGAGAGGCTCTCTTCGCTGGGATGCGAAGTGTCGAGCAGTGTCGAGCGGGCGCACAGAGGGGATAAGGGTTGAGGGTGTGAGGTGGTGGGGGCTGTTCCATTCGGGTTATGTTAGGTTAGGGGTGCCCCCACTCCCGGGGACCGGGACAACTCCTCCTGAGGCCCGGGGGGCCCGCAAACGCCAGGCCGTCCTGGGCCCCGCTCAGAGGAAGGAGGAGAACTCCCGAGAGAAAGGAGGACCGAGAGATTGTACGAGAGAGAGCAGCACAGGCAGACGCCTGGCCGAGGAAAGGAGAGGCCCAAGACAAACAAGTGCGAGCGAGATGGGAGGAGCCTAGCAGGCGGAGTGAGAGAGAGAGCGAGTGAGGGCACCGGCGGCTCGAGAGAGAACGGAAGGCGAGTGCGAGTGAGAGGGAGAGTGGGGAAAAAAAGGGAAAAACGAACCGAAAACCCACACCCGGGACAGGGACTCGCGAGGAACCTCTTCGTGCTCTCAGTTCGAACCGAGCATCCTTGGAAACACCAGCGGTTCGATTCAGGCACACACCTCGGAGTTATTGTGATTCGACTCTCGTGATACTTCTCCGCTTCCTCCTCTTTTTCTTCTGCCAACTCGTCCTCCTCTTCCTGGTGCACCTTACGCCTCTTCCTGTTAGCCCCGCCGGCCTGTCTGCCTCTGGTGCACGTGCCCCTCGAGGAGGACCCAGCGCAAAATCATCGTTGTTCTCGCGGGAGGGCCCCGCTTTGGAGAAAAAGTCCCGCGGCAGGTGAAGTACGCTGAGGGGACAACCGCCACCTCCACCACCACGTGCTATCGTCAAGGATAATCACCGCGTCTTACTCTCCTCTGCCGCGACGAGTCGCGCGATTCACGCAATCGCTCGTTCCTCGAAATCTACGTCGAGTGGAGAGAGCCAAAGGTTTCCGGCTGCTCGTTGAGTGACGTGAGAGGGGCAAGACGCCGGTGGATCAAGGATTTTTCGGCCACCCGCTCCACGAATGACACGCGCCAAGGAGATTCGCTGATTCCGGCTGATCCGACGTTGGTGAGTCCTCACTTTTGACAGTTCGATCTGGTTTGATTTCGCGCGGCCCGTCTCCCAAAGGAGCCTGGAGTTCACCTCACCCTCTTCTTCTCGCCTTCTTCCTCCACCAGCCGGAAGAACGCCAACGCGCACGTGTTGACAGTCTGTTTTGACTCTTACTCCGTGCTACGGTAGATGGTGAGCCAGCCAAAAAAAACCAAACATACGTAGGACTGGTCCGCGATGAGTTGGACGGTGGGAAAAAAACTAATTACAAGAGTCAGGCTGACAGTAGACGTCTAAGTTTCTGGTGAGTGGAACTCCAGGGCTCTCCTCCTCGCCCTCGATCCTGTCATTTCGTGGCACCGTCACCACGAGGAGTAGTCTCGTCTTGTTGCTCGCCCGACATTCCAACAACGAGCCACAAGCTTTATCGCGATCGGATTTTCGGCAGGAGCTATCGATCTCCCGCGGTTCCACGAAACGACAGCTTCGAAGGACCTTTCAAACCAGTTTCCTAAACATCCTGCACGTGAGAAAGGTCCCGAAGGACGAATCGCCGCTGCAATTTCGTGGCATGTGCGTAAAACTCGACCAGAGACGCGCAGATTATAATACTCGTTCGCCTTCCGACTTGCGACCAATGTGGTAAAGTGTCGCAGCCCGCTCAACAACATCCTTTATTAAGAGATGTATGCAGTTGCCCTAAATTTAAACTCGGCATTCTCAACGATCACTCCCACTCAAACTTTACTATTATTCACAAACTGAGAGACCAACATTCGATGGATAATCAATTTAAAAAAAAATTCAAGCACCAATGTAATATGTCAAAATTCATACAATTGCGTGTATTAAAAATGGCATTCACGTATCGGCGGTAAGGAAAACCGGTGAGGACGGTTTTTACGAGGAAAACACGCGTGTCCCCGAGATATGCGGCATTCTTATTTTCGGCGGATTTGTGCCTGTTTGTCGACGGTGCGCTCCCTCCGCCGAGGAGGAGATCCAAAGGGAAGGAAGCGATTCAGGGTTGGATTGGGGAAAATAGAGGGTGACAAACGTCGTCGTCGGTAGCCGCGAGATTCGTGTAGAGTGTGACAATGAATCGGTGAATGCTGGATGAGAGAGGAAAATTGGAGAGGAGAGCGTCGAGGGATGGGGTGGCTCTCGTACCATAGCTATTTCAAAATCCATGGGGGGGAGTGAGAGAGCAAGAGAGCAAGAGAGCGGGCGAAAGAGAGGCAGGAAGATAGAAAGAAAGAAGAGACTAGCCGGGATAATGCCCCCCTGGTCCCAGGATGGGATTATCTCAGGTCAGGTACGAGCACCAGAGATGGTTCGACCGAGTTTCTACAGCATCACCGGCCGACCTCCGAGATGCATCCCTGCACCAACAATACAGCCCGCAGCCTCTTCAATGGGATTGCGCAAAAATCGGCGCGACTCATTCAGAGTGTGGGAGTCCGCTCTCCGCTCTCCGCTCTCGTTCACCCTCGGACCAGTCACGCATTGAACTCTCCTTACCATCGTTTGGCTCGCTCGGCTTGGAAAGCCGGGAAAAAGTAAACGATGCGGGGCGGAGATGTTGCGTGAATCGTAACGTATTCTTGGGGAGGCTGGCGTTCGTACCTGCACCGGAAAACACCCTCTCTTCTCGTGGGATGAGAGCACCTGCGCGCAACTGCTACTGATTTCTCGTGAGAAGAGCCATGTATAACTGGCGTCCCATGTCAACTTTGAAAAGGATACATGGAATTTCGAATTCTCGACTGTGTCTGAATGAAACTAGGGAAAGGCCGAAGCTCTGCCGGCTGAGGAATTGCGTTTCTAACGTACTTTGAAACGGCCCGTATCAGAAACGGGTCCAGTATCCATCTGGATGGCTAACCCAGCTTGACCGATAGGTCAACCTCAGTCCGGATAGAATAGCGAAGTTTTCCGGTGACGATGAATGATCCAACGTACTGGAGAAGCGAGTCTTCTCGTTGGTACGTTGGCAGGAAAAGGGCATGCGAGATGGCGTATACGGGAAGTGGGTCCCGGGACGGTTGAATCGATGACGGTGGAAGAGTCATTTCTCGCGGGGAGCTAATCTAAGGTACAGACAAAGGATGCTACGGGCAGGACGAAAGGTCCCGCTTCAGGATACCGGGAGGAACCGGTATCCTGTCGCAGGACCGTTGGCAGCTCCTCTGGCGCGCCCGCTCCGGAAGAAGGATAACGGGGCACGTGGTAGAAGGGAATCGAAGGAAAGTTGGGACGCGAGGATGCATATGTATGACCCCCGTAGACACACACGGGAGAGGCCCTTTCTATATGGCCGTGATTGTTCCATTGTTACGCTGGATAGAGGAGACAGGTTTCATTTATGGTCACGTATGGTAATGACTGGTGCATAGAGGGAAAGAGAGGAGGAATTCGGGCGAGGCCGCGTGCGAGAAAGAGAGTACAGGGCTCCCATAGCTCTCTTGGTGCAAGTGGGTAAACCAGACAGCCAGTCAAGCAGGATGAGGAATCGTTCGGGGGATAAGTAGAGAAATTTGCATATTTTTGGCCCGCATCCTTCGCGACGGTCCCACGTGGGAATCCACGGACTCCTCGCTATCTTTTAACGGTCCCTTCCGTAACGGGCCCTCTTGTCAGGGCTGCTTTCTCTCTCTCGTCTTCCCTCAACATCTAGGACATTATCGCAGTGCACACAGTTCCATCCTTGAACCGTGCCAACAAATGTCCTTGTCGTAATCAACCATGCGATCGACACTCCCATCTGATTGTGATTGTTGCTGGTGGGCAATACACTTTGCTGGTAAGGGGTTCCATGTGGCGGAGCATTAATGAAAATTTACCACCGGAATCGGACTCCTCCTCCTATTGCACTTCTGATGGTATTCCGATTGCGCGCGATGCATCCTGCCTTTCAGCCACTTTTTTGCGCCGAGTCTGCCCTTCCCCTCCGCCACCTGTGGAATGTATCAATGCACTTTGCGAACGGGTGGCGGCCTTGCGCTCAAGACTAGGGGTGCACCCAAAATGTAGATATCCAGAACAATGAGTCGTTCTGGTTGGTTGCGTGGACGATTCAGTGTCATGAAATAATGTTCCAAAGAACTGTGAGAGTGGCAGTGCTTTCGTTGGCTTCTCCGCACGCTGTGAATCTTGTCGCGAGATCCGGACAGCCTCCCGCAATCTCGTCGACCTCCGCTTGGAGGTTTTCGAAGAAGGTTTTCACGCCGAGACGGTTGTTAAAAGTCCCAAAACACGCCATAAACCGGACAATGTGATGTTTTGGTTGGCCGGTGGGCCTTGGCTATTTTTCCGCGGCCGCAGACGCCAAGACGTGCTCCATGAGCGGTCCTAAGCAATGCAGGCCCTTTGTCAAGGTTTACGGGAGGACGGACGACCTTCGCCAGCGGTGGCCGAATCCACTCTCGTAGGTGGCGGTGAAGATTTCGTGTTGGCATTGCCGTGTCGCCGGTCGCTTTCCTCTCTCGGAGGACAATGGACCACCAGGACGGTGTTTCCATCCTAGAGACGCACAATTAGCAACAATGCGGGAAACCCCCTGCCAAGCATCGCTCTTTTCAACCCGCATAAATCCTTCCCAGGGAGATCCTCCTGTCTCTTTCCACTCATGTCTCTATCCCTATGCGACACCCTTCTACCACCCATGGACTCTATTTTGCCAACACAGGCCATTTACCAAAACTGGCTGCTTTCGAAAAAAAAGCCCTATCCAGTTTGCACGCTTCCTTGCAAACTGGACGGTCCGAAGGTTAACGAGCAGGAGAGTTTAGCCCTTGCAGGAATCTTGGAGCCTTATTTGGTAGACTCGAAATTCTGGAAGTACATTCCTATAATCATCCAATTCATAGGTCGCAGTTTGCTCGAGGCAGTTAACTGGTGGTGGTAGCAGGAGTGGCTGACACAGCCGGCTCTTATCATCGAGTTCCTTACACTGTTCTCGGGAGCATTGACTAATCACCATGGTTCCACCCTTGCAGTCCGGTTAATGGCAAGGTGGTTAAGTGACTGCTCTGGCGGGCAGCCGCCTCCTCGCGTCCTTCCCCCTCGAGCGGCCGGCGGTTTTTTTCATTTTCGTGAGCTGTAGCTGGACGAAGTGGTCAGTTCGGTGGGAACTGAAGGTTCCGGCGGGGCGCCGGGGGAGGGAACGCCGCTCCTTCGTGTGTGGTCCTTGGTGGAGGAGTCCTCGGTCAACTCTCTGAGGAGCCGAGGTGTCGCGTTGTGTGTGGCATGCTGGGCTGTGTGTCTTGCGTCGCGCCACGCCACGCCATGCCACGCCATGCCACGCCAAGGGCTCGTCCCACGTTTGAACCTTGCCATAAGCATTCGAAACCACGTCCCAGGATCTCTATGCGCACTTATGCCGCTCCAGGCATACCATGTAAGAAGAGGTCCTGCGCCAGACTCGTCCTCCAAGGACCCCCTAAGGTGCCTCCAGCAACTGCACTCCCCGTATCTTCACCTACACTGCCTCTGTTCACGATTCCTCACAGCCTCCCACCAGTTTCGTTCAATCTTTCTTATTTCGCAAGGATGTCGATGCGAGCATACTACTTTAAGGGATGAATAATCGTCGGCCACTTTGCACCGTGTTCATTCACGATAAAGTATCATTGTGTCCGATCTTGGCACTCCCGATGCTTTGTCACCCCGTTGCAGGTATGCCGTAGTTCGTGGCTCAGTTTTCTGAGGCTTTTCTTGTAATCCAATCTATTGAGGAAGCATCCGAGTACACAGGCATCCGGTGTAACCGCAGAAACAGCTTGTAAGAGGTATCCCCTTGAAGTGGGGCCATAAGGAGCGCGCGAGCACTGTTTGCGGCAAAGGGGACCGCGCTCCTGGTGTGAATTTATTTGCACGCACTCCCGGGGAAATGCTCGGTTTCGATTTACAAATCGGCCGGGAACACTGACATTCCTCGTATGCAGATTCCGCCCTGGCACCGAGTCCTCCCACCTTTCCCAATATCGGGGATTCGCGCCAATCTATTTTTAATCCGGGAGGGATGGCCGCGTGGAGCATAAGTGGCCGGATCGTCCGAGGGAGAAAAAGAAACGAGAGGAGAAAGGAAGAAAGAAAGCAGGAATGGGCGGCTTCTACGATGTGGGAGGTCCCACGGGTTTCCTTGCCACGAAACCTTCGAATCATTTGTCAATGCAGCCCAGTTTAGCGATTCGTCTCAGCGACGCCGAACTTCTACAGTGCTTCCATGCACGGCGCACCTCCTCCGCTGCTCTCGGACCCTCTACCCCCCTCGATTCTATTCATCCAGGCAGCTCGTCGCTCCGCGCACCATGCCAGAAAGAAGTCTCGCTACCCTGCCGATCCACCGGCGTGCTTCCTTTCTTTCTTCCGAAGCGGACGGAGGTGTGAAATTCGTGATTAATTATCGGTTCCCGTGGGCGGGTTGAAGTCGAGAAGATTGCAGCCCGTTCGGCAGATCCGCAAAAGGAGCTCTCCTCGTAAGGCATCGTCCGAGGCTCACAAGATTTCGAAATGCCCGAGCCATCAGCTTCCTCTAGACCCCCATCGACTTGTAGTCCATTTTCGAGAGAAGTTCTAATGGCAGTCGATGAGCCCAATTCTTTCAACATCGAAACGGAAGAGTTGGCCTCAAAAATTAGCTGAGCAATGACGAAGAACTATCGTTTACTAAGTTCTTCTTCCTGGGGATTTCCGAGGGGCTAGCGCGCTGCATTCCTGCATGGACGCGCCGGCGAACAAACAAGGGAAAGTCGGCAAATATTTTCCCTTGTAACGTTGGCGTGCGCGCGCGCGCGCGCCGCTGTAGACTCCGGCATTCCTTCCAGAAATCGAGAAACGTGCGAAGGGTGCCGCGCGTCCGATACGGGTGTCGGAGAGGAGCGGTGGTTTACCGCCGCACGCGGCCGAGGAAACAAGCCGTTTCCGAAACGTGGCTCGGCCTGTTTATTTTTGACCTCGTGAACCCTCCATGGGGCCTTCTGCCAGGTCTCCGAGCAAGGTAAAGTCCTTCCGACGTCTCCTGGATTGCTGGATCAACTAGCACGTGGTATATCTGTCGATGGTTGGGGCGAACGGTAGAATAAGAGAGAAAAATATCTTTGACCTAGGATCGACTGGGTTCTGGCGTGGCCATCGAATCCTGCTGGCTCGAATTAAGTCTCAGGGGGCTTTCGGCCGTGGCCGATTCAGCCATAAATCAGAATCGTCCACGGCCGGAATCGTCAAAGTAACCGACTGGACCAATATGGTCAGCCGTGTCTCCCAGCCATGCCACATGCTACAACTCGAAGCTCCACTTTCTCACGATCGGCAAAGACCGGATCGAAATCGTCGATACAACGAGGCGATAGAAATTATTATCGGATATCTTCTAGATTGGAGTGACAAGGTGGCGATAAAAAGTGGCAAGAGAGAGATTAAGACATCAGAATGATCGCGATAAAGGGTAACGGAAGTCGAAGTGACACACCGTGTCGTCTCTACGGGGGTCCGTTGCGGGTTGCGGCAGTGGAAGTAGCCGCCGACGAGGGGGAAGAGAGTGCGGGACCGCTGCTGGCTCGGCGCCAGGGGCCTATTAAAAATGATGCTTAAAGAACGAATTATGGAAATGAGCCGTTATACCAGCTCCGGGTTCCCATATTACCGGCGACTTACTTAGGCCGTTCGCGCTGAAATTACAGGTTGCGCCGGCCATTTCTTCCTCCTCTTCTAAGCCGAGCGCAGAGAGCAGGCCCCTCGGGGAGGAATACATTAGGTTGCTTTTCGGAATTGAAGATTAAAACCTCCCGCCGGGGGCCCTTCCGCCGCCCTCGCTATCCTCCACTTCCCTCATCCCACATTTTTCGAGGCCTCAGGCCCTCGCGTGATCCTAAGTGTTCCCCGAGTGTAAATGCGATCCTTCCCCCGAATTAAATCGTGCCTCGTGCGGCTATTAATTACGCGAAATCAGCGCGCCACGGTTACCAATTGCAGTTATCACTCAAATCGATTAAAGAATCGTGTGACAAATGGCGTAAAAGGAGTTGACATATAAAAATGAAGTTCTGAAGAGAGGAGCGCTAAGCTGCTGCCTCGCGATAGAAAGCGCATAAGGCGAATGGAGAGGACGGGGTCCGTGGGGGCCTTATAAGCATGGTACAGTAGCGCAGTCTATGCGAAGGAAGGAAGGAAGGTTAGCCGGGGCTCGAGAGCAAGGAGACCAGGTATGACGAGCAGGAGGAAGGGGCAGACTGCAGACGGAAGGAGAGAGCGGCGAGTTGGTTTCTTTCTCGGTAGCAAGGGCCAGCGAGAGTCGGCGGAGAGGTAGAGGACCCCCGCCGTGCTCTCCCGCTGTGACCGGTAGCCATCCTCTGTCCCGATCGTAATACGTATTATACAGATGTGTGCGTGGATCGTGCTAGAGGACCCGCGAGCCATGCAAGGCTCGGCGAGCGAGCTGGGCCCACGGGCCCACGGGCGCACGCCATTACGATATTAATATTCCAGCATGAAACGCGATAAATCACCGGGGGAGATACGTCCTCCAGCCCCGGCACTGACCTCGTGCCGGTCCTCGCGTTACTCCAGCAAGGACGTTCCGA
Organism: Ectemnius continuus; assembly: GCA_910591665.1. Lineage (NCBI taxonomy): Eukaryota > Metazoa > Arthropoda > Insecta > Hymenoptera > Crabronidae > Ectemnius > Ectemnius continuus. The sequence goes on along the minus strand of OU342862.1, from coordinate 12,358,023 downwards.
CATGAGGTTGCTCTTACACCGCCGGATTAACCCTGCTTTCCTGACCCAACACCAAATCGGCCCCCTTTCCTAATAGACCTCCATTGGGACTCCAATGCCCAGAAATGCATTACCGTTAATTACGACTACGCCCATTCAGTCCGAAAGTGGGGCCGGGCGAAACGTGGGAAAGCCTGTGGGTACCTGGGATTCTCGAAAGTCGAGAAAAGGCGGCCAAGGGGGGTTGGGCCTGCCAAGTTCGGGGAGGTTTTCGCGAAAAGTTGGACGCTAACTTCTCTCACGGCACTCGAGGGTATTCACGCGCTCTTATCGAGCTTGTGGTCCTCGAGATAGAGGGAAGCAGAGGGAGTAAGAGAAGGAGAGGAGGAAAAGGAGGGCCTCTGGATAGGGCCCCCAACAGCGCGGCTAAATAAAAAGTACCTCGAGGACGAGTACTCGCGACGGTGTGCGGTACCGCGCGCGAACCACGGGAACTTCAGCCCCCGCTGTGCGAGACGGCGAAGGCTTCGTGCTCTCTCAGAGATGAAGAGCGGTGGCGGCGGCGGCAGCGGCAGCGCTGGCCTCTCCTGCGCGCACCCCCTTTGCACGGGGTCTACGTATTTCTGTAGGCGAAAGCCACACGCAAAGCGCCACTCTATCCATACGTCTTCGAAAATCAAAGGGAAGCTCGAGAGAGCCTGGAAGTGGTTCGAGGCAAAATTAGAGAAGCCCGCCGGTGGAAGCCAATAAATCCTGTATAGCTGTGTAAAGGCAGCAGCGGAGAGTGCTCCTTGCAGGGTGAAGGGACGCCGGGCACATGGGAAACGGGTGCCCACAGCGTGGGGCCCGTAAAGGACATCGTCCACAGTGTCAGCCGGGCAATCGGAGGATAATTTTATACAGTCGCAAATCCCCTTCTGTCCCATCAAATAACCATTAATAAGGAGAGAGCCACGGGAGCCAGCGAGCAGTGGGAGAGCCGAGAGGAGGTGGGGGGCATCCTTCGGGAGATAGAAGAGAGCACAAGAGAGGGAAAGAGAGAAGGATCTACCGGGCAAAGGAATACCGGAATCAAATCTAAATGAAAGATCTTGGGGGCAAGGGGCCCCGGCCGCCAGGAGGAGAGAGGCTGAAGCCTCTTTCGGCGTTTCTCGGAGCCTGATGTCCGATGAGAAGACCCGCTCCAGTCTGGGGAAGCTCGGGGGACGAGGGAACGGAAAGGGCTATCTGGCGGATCTCAATCTAAAAACTCCGGGGCATATTTCCTCGAGTTTAGAGCCGGGACCCACTACCCACTAACGCTTGGTCCCCGCGTGGAATCTCTGTCTCTCGCTCGGCCCGTCTCCGCTCTCTCCTGGCTTTCCGGAGCGGCCTCTCTCCTCGCCTACCTGTTCGCTGCGTTCCACGAGATCAAAGGGTGCCGACACCGGCAGCTCGCCGCGTTCGTGGGGTGTCATGCGAGACGTAGGGTGGGCGGCCACGCGGCCAATGGCACCGAAGGAAGCTGCTGGTACCTTATTCATTAATATCTTCGGATACGACCGCTGGGGGTATTTAAAAAGAAGCCAGCCATCGCCATCGGCTCGATTACATATTGGACTTTGGGCAACCCGACCACCTGCCCTCATCTCATCATCTCCTAACAGCCCCTTTCATCTCTCTCTCGCTCTACCAGCGAGCTATTCCTAGCGTGCCGTGCACTATGAAATCTAGAATTACATTTCTCAAGAATTGTGACTTGGAAGTTTTAATCTCATACAGATTAAAAGTACTTGTACGTGTGAACCGGTATCTGGATCTGGCAGGAGCACGCGAAAATAACACGCGATAAGGTGCGATATTTCAATGAGATTGCGGAATCATTCCGGACTCGTGAGCGGTCGGCGGGGGAGCGGGAAATTTACGAGAACTCCGGGGAGAGAAAAATTGCTGGTGGCAGAGAGTGGACTTCGACTGGAAGTCCTCGACGAAACCCGAGGAAACTCTAGGAGATCGAGCGCCGATACGATCGTTTAGAAGCGGTAGGACACTCTGGCGAAGGTCGATCATCTAGGAGTTAAGATCGCTAGACAATGGCGTCCGTGTTCCTCAAAGGATCCTCTATTTTTTCTCATCTCTATCTGTCGTCTGGCATCAGACGTGTCGCCAGGAAAAAATTGTACACGTTTGCATCCCTCCTAAGGATCCAGCACGATTCTGCGGTCTTCCCAGCTTGTTTCTTCCCTCAAAAAGGTCCATTGACACAAGGAATTCATTCTCTCACGAGAAATCCTACTTTCACAAGACAGGACAAGAAATAATTAAATCCCCCCGCTAGAGGAACATCAACATAGACGGTTCTATCACAAGAGCAGTGATGCCCCCAGTAGCAGGAATTTTTGCTGTCGCTCGGTAAAAGTAAATATTTACGAAGTCTCGGGAAGAATTGTCGAGTCAACGAGAGCGAGTGTAAAAAATCGAGCACCGCTAAATTCATACTGGCAGGCCTATATATCTCTTACGAGAGCGAGGAAAAAAAGAAGAGAGAAGGAGAACACAGAGTGCAAAGCTCGGACCCCCCCGGATTCGTGTTATCGAAGAGTCACGCTGATAATAAGCAAGTCGAGTGTCTGCCCCCCTCGTGTAATTTTCGTGAGTGCACGGAACGAGAGTCTCCGACACCGGCAACCTTGTATCGAGTACGGTAAACCGCAAAGAACACTGTCGTCGTCCAAGAGACCAGTATATATATCTGTATTCTCTCATTTCTACGGTCAGCATCCAACATCCCTCGGATCTTCTCTCGTTGCTCGCAAGCCGAGAGGAGCGCTTGTTTGCCGAGCGTATGCTAATGCAAGAGCAAATCGAGGTGCTCTGCAAGGTGCGCCAATGCTTTCAGCGCGTCAAGTGAAACCGCACGTGTGCGCGGCCCACGTGTCGCATTGGATACTGGCGCTCTCCTCCCCACTGGCTTCCGGAATTACATGGACGCGAGAGCCGCGGGGATGTAAAGGGGTTGAGAAACAGGATGGCGAGTATTACTCGAAGAGATGAGAACCGCTCCTCGAGCTTGATAGCTGCAGGTGCACGTCGATCGCGTACTGCTTGTTTACCAGGCTGCGAAAGCAGACAGACGAATTCGGGCTTGAGATTAGATTGCTCTTCAATTAGCAGCTTGGTGGCGTAACGTCTGCCTTCACCGACGGATGCTGCTGCTGCTGCTGCTGTAACCTCTCATAAGAGACGAGGTGAATGGGACGCGGCGTAATCGAGCAGACCCTTTAACCATTGCCAGGCTAATGTGCCGGGGAAAATCGTAGAATGCTCCTGGGCGAACAATGCATCCAGGAGGAATAGAGCAACTTCTCACGCGTCATTAGCTCGCCCGGAGAATCTTCCCGAAGCTTTTTGTTCGCGAAAGGGTCAGGACGCATCGAATGCGCGCGGCCTGGGTCGAGAAAGGAATCATGAAAAAAGTGGGAAAGCTGTAGGCATCGACTCCTCTCCACGTTCGGTGAAGGTGGCTTTGTGCGCTCGCTCGCTCCAGACTGGATCAGCTGGACTCGCAACATCTGTCGCGCTGATCTCTCTGGAGGGAGGAGGGAGGCGGCGGGAGTGCGGCCGGTAGATAGGAGTGCTCCCAAGTGATCTTGGTATCTCTCCACATGCTCCTTTGGCCGGCTTCGACGCTCTTTAGCATTTATACATATTCGATCGCGCAGATTAGCCGAGGGACCGACGACGACGACGCCGCCGCCGCCGCCCGTTCAATATGTCGTAGTACGAAATTCCGGCGTTATCTTGAAAGGAAGGATTACACGGTGTATGCTGGCCGACAGTGCCCACTGTCTTTCTCTTCGACTCGGTCTCTCTCTGTTGCTCTTGTCCGCGGTATGCACGAAGACAACTGCGCACTTGGCCTCGCGGCTCAAAGAAGCTCTTATTCCAATCAGCGCAGTTGAACTCGCCGTAGATGGGTAGATTAGCAGTGTCACTCGGGCGAGGAGTGTTCGCCCGTGGCGACTCGATGGACTCACGCGAAGAGCCGCTTTGTCGAATGTCAGCGGGTCAAAATGACTCGAAGGCCGCGAGCGCTTCCCAATCTCTTGGAATTATTAGCAGTTCGCTTAGCTTCTCCTCCTTTTCTTCCCATCGTGTATCGTGCACTGTCATTCCAAGTCCAGGAGACACTGGACCATCTGTTCCAATTGCCTGTTATTCATCCCATCCACTTGCAATCTTCTCTTTCGCGCTCGACTCCGTCCGAGTCGTAAGAGGAGATTTACGAAATTCAACCGGTTGCACTGGCTCGCCCGATTAATGATCCACGACCAGCGCATTACCTAATCGAGGATTTTTCCTATATGCCAGTGGCGATAGTAGCGTGGAAGCGACGCGTTCTGACGACAGAAGTTTGCCAGGCATCAATGGCTCGAAGGCCCCCCCACACACACTCCTACTCGCTCACGTATCGTAATGACCGTGAGAATCCAAGTTCCGCGAAATCGCGCAGCCGACTCGATCGGCTCAGCCTCGGATAAAGCGCCGGCGAAATTTCCGATGGCCGGCTGGCTGCGCGCAAACATTGGCTATCGCGTGGAATTTGCTGCTGGCGACGACACTGCGATCTCCGATCTTATTGGGCGGCCGCCTCTCTTCCGCTTCGCGATTTCTTGGCTTTTGTTTGAAAACACAGTGATTACGGGCCATTACCAAGCGGGGACCGGATCGGCTTGTTATCTCTCGGCATCTAAATTAATCTCGGCGTGGCTCTCCTTTTGTTTTGTACGCGGCCAAACTCGCTTATCAACATTTTACGGTGGGCCGTGGTGGCTGGCGAGGTCGGGGACGAAGGGGCATGCCAAGGAAGGAGGACTCGTCAAAGGCCGAGACTAAGATGGGCCCACCCAGGGCCTGTCCTCTTCGGGCAGCCAGGATTTCGCCCTGCAGCGAGCAATCACTCCGGTGGTTCTGGGCCATGTTGACTCAGCTTGCGAGCATTCGTTCGCACTGGAGCGCTAATGCCAGTAGCGATAACGCGTCGCTGGCCTCTCGGCGATACGCGGGACTTTGTTCTCACCCACTTGCTCCTATCAGCGGTGAGCGCGAGAGAGGAGAGTGCTTGCCGAGTACCAACGAGAGAGATAAAGAAAAGAGGATCGCAAGGAACCGATGCGACACAGCGAAACAGCCGAAATTCGTTGGGCTGGTGATACGTGCGAACCGTTGGGGGTAGGATCGCCGATATCTCCCCGTTTACGTTTCCCCTTCTCCACCGCCAGGGTCAATGAGACCTCATTGTCGCAGACCTTTGCCTCGCCTCTCAGAACAATACAGGCTCGCTCACAATTCGGCAATTCTCCAAATTCTAATCGACCTAATCGACTCTGCGATATATAATCACGAAATAAGAAAGTGGGCTGTTTGTGAAAGTCTAGTAAATGCAGTGGCAGTAGTAATATGCGATGTTAAGGGGTGCGAGTAGAATATATGGAGGGCCAGTGAGGCGAGCAAGCGGCCGATTATTTTAAACGGCGCGGTAAGCACTCGAGGGCAGCCAGAGCATTATGACACTGACGCGTCTCTCGAGACGTCCAGCAGTCAGGATTCATGGCTGGGTAGTCGTTATCAGAGAGAGGGAGAGAGAAGTAGAGTGTGCGAGGCTGGAGGGGCCCGCGGATGATAGCGCGGCTATATATAAGGCCACGAGTTCCTCGCTGACGTTAGTTCGATGCTCGACAAGACCCCCCTGCTGCTCCTTCTGCTTTCTGGTGCAAGCGACTCGTCTTCAACGCGATCACACTCCTCGCGCCTTCCTTATCTCCAAGAAGTCGTCTTTGCCCGCTCCGAATCTCCTACTCGGACCGAGGGAGAGCGAGCAGCCGCTGCTTCTGCTCGATATCGCCGATAAACGCTGCCCAGAGATATATCCGGGAAGGAGAGCGACGTTCGATCGGTTGGGAAGCCGGGAGCGAAGAATCATCATCGCCATAGAGCTCAGCGAGGAAGGAGAGAGCAAGCGGTGGCCGGCAGTAGCGCATCGCAAGACCGGATAAGGATCTACCTTGAGCGATGGAGTCGGCGTTCTCTTAGCATCGGTGCAATCGGTCCTCCTCGAACGGGATCGAGCCAACAGATATCGGGAGCGAGCGAACGAAGGAACGAGAGAGAAAGATCCATCTTCTCTCTCTCTTTGTTGAGCGAGCGAGGTAGCGAGCGATCGTGGAGCGTTCGGGGCAACGTGTTAAAGGACTCGCAAGGGGCACGGCTTCCTCGGGGCATAAGAGAGCAGCGTCCTGGTGTTGTTGTCGTCGTCGTCTTATGAGTCGTGCCAAGCGGCCCAGCCTAGTTATGTTCTCGATCGAGTATAGCAAGCAATTCCTGAGCTACCGTATACTCAAGTCGAACCGGTTCAAGTACATCTGACGATACGAACTCGGACCGAGTGATAAAGGGTGCGTGCGCAAGAGTGTGTGTTTATTGTGCCGTGGTCGACTTGTCCTACGGTGCTCGGGAAAGCCATTGAGAGAGGCCACGGAGAAAAAGAGGGCTCGCGCAAGACCTGGAAAGTCTTGTCTATGAGCGAATTCATGCGAGCCTAAATAGATCCGTGCGATCGAGCAGCGACGGCGAAATCGGCGCCTTCGAAAGTCGTTAGTAAGACGAAAATTTCCAAGGCTGGTTCGCCGCGCTAATCGAAACTAGGAGAGGAGGAACGGGAAACTAATGCTGGAAGCCACCCCAAAGCACAAAGAGAATCTGAATTAAAAGAAAAAGTAAAAAAAAGGTTGCCCAATTTGTAGTAACATCGCCTCGACAAGCGAGGTATGAAAATTGGCTTTTTCTAAAGCACTTAAGAAAGCAGAAAGTTGGTCTCTCAGTTGAAACTCGTACTAGATATAGAGGAGATTGGTAGGAAGGTGAACGAAAGAGGAAATAGGTGTATCTGTATCGATCGAAAGTCGGCGCGTCTCTGGTTCGATCATTAATAAAGGGCGGCAGCGAAGGGATTAAAGATGATCGTTTACGTTCCGGGCAGAATGCCAAGCCACGTTGGTCCGTACGGCGCCGCTCGTTACCCGGGCACCCTGCTAGGAGCTGTACCGGGTTTTTACAACCCGGTTTCCGGTTACTCGACGAGCCCGAGCTCGAACTACTACGGGAGCATCGGGCTGCCGCATCAACCACTGGACCTTCCGGTTTGGCCGCGAAGGATGCCCGTCGAAGAAGAGCTAGCTACCTCGCCATCGGCAGGCCTCCAGGGCTTGGGGGTGTCTCCGAGCCCTTTGGGCAACACAGGACCACCCAGCCCAACACACAGCGATTCCGATGCTTCCAATTCCAGCTTGGAAATGGGTTCCATCCGACGTGGAGACAATGCTCAACTCAAATGCAGGTAACACCCTTTACTAATCTCTTCTCTAATAGACTTATCAACAATAGTTATCAAGGCACCGACAGACGGTGCGGTTGCCATGACCGGCATGACCTCCGTGCCACCTGTTTTGTCTGGAATTTTTGCAAGGTGCTCGTAAACTCAGCTTGTCTCGCCTCTTGATCCATAATGACTGCGAGGCGTGTCCTTGTCTCGTAATACCGGCGTACGATTGTCCTCGGCGTCGAGCCGAAATGCCGCGGCGCGGCGCATTTCCCCTCTATTAATATGTTTGCCGATGCGCCACTTTCGCAATACAGCTCTCTCGTCTCGAGTCCCTTGCCTCTTACGTCGAGGCTCTGTTTACTCCGGCAATTATTGCTCGCTTCTTCGTCGTTCACTTCCTCGTCTACGAGGCCGCTCGCGCGCGCTCGCTCGCGCATACGCCGAGGTTCGTCCAGGCCAAGCAACTAGCCGCGATGGATCCTCGACCTGCGAGTCGAGGAGCGGCGTTTGTTTACTGGGCGAAGGTAGACGCTTCCGTGAGTCGGCATCGCGACGACCAGCACCGGTATCTATCTCGGCCGGCGCATTATCTAAATTGAACGGATCTGGCGACGGCGGCGGCGGCGGCGCTTCATCAGCGACGAGGTTTGCGTGGCTTAAGTCCTTATCGTCGCCGTTGCATCTTCTTATCTTGTCTCAGAGAGAGGTGGCGTAATCCCGATGATCCTCTTTGCTCTTGTCGTCCCCGCAACGTAGACCACAGCGGTGCGGTAGACGCTCGCCTCGACTACATTGTGTGCTCAGAGTATCAACAGCACCCGACCTCTCCCTCCGCTCTTCCAGCCACTCTCATACTCTTTCTCGCTCTCTCTTTCCTTCATTTGCACCTCGGACGCTCTTGGCAGACTTTATCATGCGATTATCGTCGCCGATTCTTTTCGCCCGCTGGCACATCTTTCCGCATACATAGACCAAACTACACCTGCCTCCTCGACGCAAAGCGAAGCGCAGCGACAGGGACATCGGCGCGGCGGGGAAACACGCAACTGTATGCGCGTACTGATCCTACTCTTGTTAAGTGACGCTAATTTATCTGCCGCACGAGCTCGAGCGTATGCGTACATGCACGTACACGTGCAGCACGCGCCATATTCCGGTTACAACCAGTTCCCGATATCGAGAGACTTACACCGATATCGTTCAGCAGCCATCCACTCTCTACGGAGTCTGCTCTCTTTAGATCGATTGGCGATTTTAAAAGCCTCTCTCGCTCACTCTTTCTCGAGAATGTGCGCGCATCATCCTAGTTCTCATTTTTCCCGTTCGCTCGACTTTTTTCTTTTCCCGAGCTTGCTGTTGCTCTCGACGAAGAAAGCGTAGTCCCTCGATAACCCCGGCGGTAGCAAAGTACGACCGCGTCGAGTAATACTGAATTCCTAGTCGGCGGACTGCGCGTCGCCCTGGATTTACGTTGATTTGGGATCCGGCGACGAAAACGATAAAAGGCGGGCGGCCGCGCGCTTGCCAGTGTTTATCATGCGGAAGAGAAAAACTCTTACGTGCCGTGGTGGTAGCACGCGCCCGGCGCGTGAACACAGCTGGAAGCACACATTTCTTATCGGCGAAGTGCGGTGTGGTCACTTTGCCTGTGGAATCTCTATCGTTCCAACAAAACGATGCTTTCTTCCTCAGTCAAGAAATCGTAAAGCATCCTCGCGTATTTCTATGGTGCGCCATGCGTCACTCATAATTCGACAGTGAATGAGGCAATCGGCAGCGATTTAAACGCTTGGACACACGTCAACGAGTATTGGGGAGTGGGCGGTCACGATTTGCCCGCTAGTTATGATAGTGGCGATGATTAAATGACACTTGTATGGTCACAGACGATCGACAGATAGGACTCATCCCCAGACAGCTAGATATAGATAGATCGATCGCGTAGAGGCTAGAGTTTTTTTCCATAATAGAAGCTAGACGCACGCTTTAGATTAGATTGAATGGCTTCACGTGCGGGTAAAACGGTGTATCAAGGTCCGATCAGCTGGAGTTTCCGAAGGGTATTTGCAATGAGGATCGATGAGTTGTTGGATGATCGGGGAAGTATAAACTAGCGATAAAGGTTGGAGGCTTCCGCGGAAAGTGCCAGGATTCGTTGGGGTAATGAGGAGCGATGGATGCGCTTTGGCCCTTGACCTGTTGCGCCGAGGCATATCCGTCAATGGTAGTTCGAGGAATCCTAAGTCACTGATTGAAGCCGTGCTCTCCTCCGATCAAGCGGTGTCAACCGGCTCCAATTGCTGAATGACTGGAATTGGCGTCAATTGGAGGGGTCGTGGCAGTATGTACCCCCGTGACGCAAATCGTGTGTCAATACAAGCGGATTCCCGGTTTCACGCTCTCGAGGCCCTCTTCAGAAAGTAGACCGGTACGGTACGGGCGACGCGTGATAAGCTCGTGCTGGCCTAGGTGTCCATTTAGCAAGAGATGCGTGACGAAAAATCGTCAACATATCTTATCGGGTTCCTACTAATAGCCACGGCTAAGCATATGATCCCATGGCTCGTCTTATCGCGCGCGACTCTGTCTGCCACGCGCCTACTTCACTTGGACGAGATGCAGGCCACAATTAATATTTCCCTTCCTCTACAGCGAGAGCGAACGCGTTTTACCGATGCTGTTTATATTTAGAGAGGGCTCTGATAAATTGGCGAGTCAGAGGGGCCAATATAGATGCTCGTGAATCGAGAGGTTGTGAGAAGCAAATACCAGTTATTGACAGACGATTATAAATAGGAGAGGCGCGTGTGGTCGTAATCGAGCAGTTAAAAATGAAGAACCCCTTAATGTTTTCAGATGGCAAAATTGCGGACGAATGTTTACGTCCTTGGAACAACTGGCAGGACACGTGGCGCTGAGACATGCCGCCCCAGGACTACGGGGATTATTCTACTGCGGCTGGGAAGGATGTGCGAGAGGTGAACGTGGATTTAATGCAAGGTGTGTTAAGTTCCTTATGAATTCAATGCTATAAGAAAATCGTTAACGTCACATTTCATACCCCGAATTGATTATTGTATTTGGCGCGATGGCGTTTACGCCAGATTACGTCGTGGTAAAAACGCCCGGCAATCATGATATCGTGGAAATTACTTGGTTTACTTTCTCGAGATAAGGAGCGGCGTGTTTACCAACTTTTGAGAACGCTCACGCGATAAATCGACGAGGTTGGCGAATCGTACGATCGGCGGGTAACGCATACTTTAAGCCTGGACCTAACACGAGGCCTTTTTATCTGATTTCGCAGATACAAGATGTTGGTCCACGTGCGAACGCACACGAACGAGAAACCTCATCACTGTTTCCAGTGCGACAAGAGCTTCAGTCGAGCGGAGAACCTGAAGATCCACGCCCGCTCGCACACCGGCGAGCGACCTTATGTCTGCCCGGTCGAAGGGTGCAACAAGGCCTACTCGAACTCTTCCGATAGATTCAAGCACACCAGAACCCACGCGGTCGATAAACCATATTGCTGCAAGGTGCCTGGCTGCCCCAAGAGGTACACCGATCCATCCTCCCTCAGGAAGCACGTCAAGACTTACCGGCACTACGTCAACAACAACGACAAGGTCCAAGAGAAGAGTTTCGACGAGTCGAACTCCCAAGAGAAGACCAGATTGGACATCACCTCGCCGGAAAAGCAGAGCAGCACCACTCACTCCGAGTCGGAGAAAAAGGACTCGAGTATCGAGAGCAGTAGCGGCTCGGGTTCCAGTCCGAAGATCAGTAACAGTTTCGAGGAGCAGAGAAACTTTGTCGAATGGAACAACATGTACAATCTGCAAGAAAGGCGCAAGGAGCCGGAGCAACCAATCACGCCCATCAAGCCATTCGAGAAGGATGTGAAAATCTATCAGAGGATTTATGACGACAGCTATATCATTCAGGACAGGATTCAAGTGAACCCCATGTATTCCACGAACAACGCCATCGTCAAGGATTGCCCGCCAGTTCAGTCACCACAAACTAGTCCGGGACGTGTCACCGACCCTGTGCCATGTATCGGACTACAGTCCACACCTATCAAAGCCGAGGAACCCATGGAGACTGCGAACAAAGTGAGCACAGTCGACTACAGGAACATCGACTCGATTGTCAACGGTACACCCTGCAAGAAGGAGAACAAGGCCGGCTGCGACCCTGTGAGAAACTCTGTGATAATTCGGGCGGAAGATGTGAAGATGGAGGTGGAACCTTTAGTTGCTAAAGAGGAGGTTTGCAAGGAGGCGAGCGATTGCTGTTGCCGTCACAAGTGCTGCGTGCACAGTAATGATAATATCCTTGAGAAGACCAAGATTCTGTCTGACCTTCTGCTGAAAGCACAGAACCCGCTCTTCCGCCACTTGCTGGGATCGGTCGATCTACAATACGGCCTGCAGAACATGTGGAGCAACATCGTCGATAGTAACAACACTTGCGGCCAAGACTTGAGAATTAAGAACGAGAGTGTCGTCGAGATCGAGCAAGATCTCCCATTGGATTTAACGATCAACAAATAATGTCTGCTGTGAGTGGCCTCATACCAAAAAGCTTTATGCGCTCGCCCACGGAAGCACGTGGGATCTCGTGGGCATGCGATACCTTCGCAATTCGTAATGGATGAAAGGAGGCAGGCTTTCAGTTCCGAGAGATCGAATTCTACCGGTGAAAAGAGATATCGGGTCTTGTAGGGCCGGGGGCTACTGTCCGTTCTAATCAGACTGCGAGAACCAAATATATTTTGTTAATTCGTTTTAGCGGATTGCCAATCGGACTCTAGTTGGCGTTTAATCAGGTGAAATTTGCTCAACTGTAATATGCGCCGAGTGCGCTTCGCGTGCCTTACGCTTTCCTCTTTTTCTCTTTGTAGCTATTTACTTGGGTTTCGAGTTCAGGTTTCATTCGATTGACACTTGGAAAGTGGGGAGAGTCGATTAGCAAGGATTCAATTCGAAATAATTCTGCTTTCGTGTACATATGTTCATCCGAGTACTCTAACGCTAGGCTCGTACAATTGGGGGTACAAGACTGAACATCATTCACGTTCCTTCACCTTCTGTCGAAATGGGGCAGACAGGAATTGTCAAGGATTTTTTCTTATACCGACAACACTTGTCTGCAGAATTTAACGTCGATGTATGAAAGACGAGCTATAATGTTCTTGTTTGCTCCATTGTCCTATGTACGAAGAAGTTCTACCCCCAATTGTACGACCGTAAATAAAGTTCCAACGAGACGTCACATAACAAAGACCCTACGTGAGATGTTCCACGGAGTCAAGTGTATACCGATGTTTTATATGTTAGAAACATATGTATCATATGTACATAAAGAAAAAGTAAATATATATAGATATATGAATATAGTCATCCAAAAGGATAGGAGATAGGAAGAGATGATGATGATGATGATGATGGAAGTGCCTTTCTACAACGAGGACAGCGTGTTTCACGACCCGAAGTTACTCAATAAAATTCCTTATTTATGTAAAAATTGTTTATTCCTCTTACATTTAACAAACCTCTCTCCTGCACTCGTACTTCGCATCTCAGATATAAACGTACTTCTCGAACTTCGTGGCAAGTGTAAACTCAACGCGAGAGAATCGCGTGTCTAATTGTAAGTCGATGAATTGTACAAAATAATTCATCTGTTACCAATGAATAATGCTGTTAACGACCTGATACTTTGGCTTGCCCGAAAAACGTCGGAGAAGTCTTGTAACTGGTTAACAACAATATTTGGTAACAAAAGAAATTATCCTTCAATAGTTCGAAGTAAGAAAACTACGAATATAGTGTCCAAAAAAAGTTATGGCACCAAGGAACTAAGTTCGTGCGGCAATTCTATAAAAGACTGTCTTAATTCCCGGGAGTGTACCTTTGCAAATTAGATTATCAACGATAACGGTAAACTCTTCACCAGTTTCATTGTAAAAACGTACGAACAAATTATACAGATACATGTGTCCCTCAGGATATACTGTGACTCATGAGAAGGTCTGACATCCCATCCTTGATTATCTTTAAACTCTCCAAATCTGCATTTATCGTTCCTATGAGCTGCGCCATACCCTGCTGCTCCATACTGAGATACTACAAGCAAAAAGGAAACCTGTATTAATATCTGCATCAATAATTAAATTAATAATGACTCTTAAAGACCTACCGCTTTCATATCATCTTGTGCTAGTGGGTCCATTGTGTATCTTTCTTGATTCTGGGTGTCTATGTGCCTTCTCATTCGCAATTGAGAAAGCATTTCACTAATTCTACCCTTAAATTGAGTAGGTGCACTAATTTGCGAGTGCATCGCCTCCAATCTTCTGGTGAGAACTTCTTCTTCTGGTTGTAAAGATAATCCAACTTTACGGGTTATTTCTTGACGCACCAATACTTGCAGTACTCTATGTTGAAGCTCCAATAACGTTCTCCGATGTTCCTTGAGCCTGGTTTGGGTGGCAGTATGCTGCCTCTGTAACCCTTGAATTTTTTCTGCGGCCATATCTAGGAACGCCCTGTGTCTTGCTGTTTCTTCCTCTTGGCACTTCAGCCTGTGCTTCACTTGCTTGAAACCAATCATCGGGACCGGTATGTAAAGCTCTGGATTTGGATTATCCAATTGTGCTTGTTTCCAAAGTCTTGGATCGATGGAACACGGTGGATTGTCTAGATATTCTTTTAACTGGGCGGGATCAGGTTTCACTAGTGGGAACATATCTTCTACACCACTTTGAATTAATTGCTGCTTTTGCATTGGCTGTAGCAGAAATGCCACTAATTCGTTCGCAGGGATTTTTCTTGAGGCTCCCGTTATTCCCTTTTCCGAAACGAAAATAGTCGCTTGACTTGTCTTTTCACCGATTGACTTAATATTATCAACTGATAACGTTAAGTTCGGTTTATTTCCCAGGATGCCAGTTAAAAATGCTATCAACTGTTGTTTCCCTTCTTTCAATTCTTTTTTCTTTTTATTAAAGCAAAGTACCACCAGCCCCTCATTATTGTCAGCTTCGGGTATACGACTATACCCGATAGCTTTGAATCTACAGAGAGGATTCTCTTGAGTGAGCTTTATGGGAGGCGCATTCACAGAGTAATACGCCTTTCCCGTGCCCCACAATGCTTGGATAAGATTCCACCGTGCCATCGTATTGTCTCGTTCGTCATTATACAACTGGCAGTTAAAAACTGCGTTGTATAATGCTTCCGAGACAGCGTTTGGATTTTGTTGCTGTTGCTGTTGCTGCTGTTGTAGTTGCTGAGGCTGTGATAAACCTCCTCCAAAGCCAGTGAAGCCAGAACCTCCAATAGAAAAATGTATCATAAATATTATGAACGACATACAAGATATTAGAAACGTACCTGTGCCAAACCCACCGAAACCTGTAGCTGTTGTAGTGGTGGCTGGTTTTGCACCAAAAGCCCCAAATCCTATCGATGTTCCGAAACCAGTCGAAGGTTGAGTAGTGGTGGTACCGAATCCTCCGAAGAGCGAAGGTGCCGATGTAGTGGTTGTTGTTCCAAATCCAGTAAAGGCGCCAAAGTTTAGAGAAGAAGTAGTCGTTGCTGTCCCAAAGCCTCCAAATCCAGTTGTTGATGCTGGGGTGGTTCCAAAGCTTGGGGTCGTGCCGAATCCTGTGCTCGTGGAGACTGGCGTCGTTCCAAAGGCTGGAGTAGTCCCAAAACCACTTGGCGGAAACGGTGTGGCGGTGCTAAAACCCGTAGTTGGTGTGCAACCAAACGCTGCTGGAGCTGCGGACGCTCCAAATGCAGGGGTTGTGCCGAATCCACTTGCGGGGGTTGTGCCGAAACCACTTGCCGGAGTGGAAGTAGTTCCAAAAAGGGAGGGGGCGGATGTAGCAGGTGTGCTGAATCCAAACGACGGTGTTCCGAATCCTGCCGATTACGTAGTTTTCCAAAAATTCAATGGGCCATATTCGTACCCTTTTTGGAACAGGATCGTTGATGGGTTGGGAAAGGATTGCGAACAGTTGCTAATAAGGTGATGTTAGCCAAATCTTCTTGAAGCAGTTACTTCTTTGTTTCAAGCAGGCAAAACGCGTGAAGCAAACGTCAACCTCGCAATGACGGAAATGATACAACAAATAATTCGCGTTCATATAGCTTCGAAAAACGTAACAGTATAAATCTCAATTTTGATCTTATATGGTGGATGACTGATCAAAACATCTCACCATATAATAAGAAAGAATCATTCAAAATTATATTCATAAAACATAGGCAGTTAAGAAATATATCCAATTTGGATCAACAGCATTCTCAAGTAAGATATAAACAATAATTGGTATACAGAATAGGTGACAAAAATTAATTGTCACAGATGAACAAATATAATGTTCAAGCAGAAGGTTTAATAGAGGCAGCAATGATATCCAGACATAAAGTTTCGCATAGGGATGTGGAAGATTCAACTGAAATCTCAAATGAGGAGGGTACTACTGATAAGGCAATAGGTGTATGTACTCCTACTAATACCATACACAAACCATGCCATAAAATAATGGGAGTGTTACTATAATTAGGATGTTACGGCAGAAATTATGATCACCACCCCAGGCAAAATACCAAATGAAATGTATTACATGGAAGACACTACAGCAGAGGCATTAGTCACTAGTCATGATCCAAATGGAACGGATGACTTTTCCCTTACACCATTAGTAACATCTAAAAGACCCACTGATAATGAAATCAGTGGACACTCGGCTATATTCCTGTCCTTGTTAATTGCTCTAGGAATTATATTATTCCTGTGTTGCAGTACAGCGTGCTTTATAGCAAAGACAAAACGGAAAGGCATTTTCATGCGTCGCAGTGATACAGAATGTGACCCAAATTGTAATGGTACAAAGCAGCCACTGCTTGGCAGAGGCAAAGGATCAGACTTGACTAGTAAAGCAAGCGCTAGCAGCGGAAATTAGTCAAATCTTTAACTCTCGATGTAAAAAGACATACGAGAGTTAATAAAACGTGCTTATAAGTGTAACATTGTCATAGTAGATACATTCGAACGATAAAACAGGCCATATTTCGACAAGGCCCAAGCGTACTAACGCAATGGGACATGTGACAGCAGCACTATGCTCTAACCTTGGGTTTCGCATGCGAGCAGTGTGCAGATAAATATATACACAACATCATCGAGATAATGAAGAGGCATTCAGAATAATATGAAGAGTCAAACTTAAATCTAACATGCACAGTCGCATACGGAAAAGTAAAAGCATCGGCAAGAAGTGATTGGCATGCACGCTTGTGAGGAATGCTAGGTTAATGCGGTGAAGTCTGACTTACCGGGTCGAACCGGTGTGGCCGCGGTGGAAGTTGCGGTGCCGAAGCCAAAGGTTGGAGCGGGCGTGGAGGTCGCGGTACCGAATCCCTGGCCGAATGACATGTCGCCGGTGAATTCGCACTTGACACACAAAACACAGGCGAACTATAATCGGCGGGCCCGCACCCCGCCAGAATTCCCGTAAACGACTGCGCGCCAATATGGCCACCGTGACCGCGTTGATGACTTTGATCGCGCGCTTTTCATCGCCGGCACGCACGCGCGCCAACTTCTTTCCCGCACTTCTCCATATTGGCAGCAGTTGCGACGCAGTTCTCGATAGTGCGTGCGAGTTTTGAATGATTCCTTTTTCCCCTCTTAACCTCGAAGGGCCAAATCAAGCGAGATCTCGGCGTTATTGTAAATTGGAACTATTGCTTTATTGGATTTTTATTACAATCTTACTCCGGCTTTTGTACTACATACTTCTTTACGGCAATCTTGGCGGTATCCACCTATGCAGTAAATAGAAATATATACGTATCCCTTTGGAAAATGATGCTGTCGGTGGCTGAGCGTGTATGTCGGTTGAACGTATAAATGAATGAGATCCGGTGTTCCCGCGTGATTCGTCAAAAAGTGCGACGTTTCGAGTGTCCTCGCAGTAAAAGAAATGTCGTGGATCGCGATGTGCGTGGAAATCTAACGCGACGAGTGTTTCGACTATTTCAAGTGTTGTGAGAAGCACGAGCACCACGGCGCAGGGTTCAATGAGAATAGGTACCATTTGAAGTTTCAACGAAGTTTTATAATTTGAAAAACTTAAAAATAAAATATATCTCCATATTCTAACGTACATAGATATATGTATGTATGTATGTATGTATATATAATATATATATATATATGATACTTTCTTTTTGTAACAGTTCGATAAGATCGTTTATCGTAATAATAGAACTAGAGCATAAGAGCCAGTCGCGCGCGACACAGTCGATGAAAGAACAGTACAGTAAAAAATACGAGGTTCAGATGGGCGCGCATCGAGGATAAAGTACGAAACGAAACGTAACTGTTTCGATAAAGTCTCTCTAAACACCGTATATGTATATATATATAGATATATGCAAGTATGTATAGGTATGCATGTATATAGATATTAATGTAATCCGAATTGCAGTCAAATCGCATTAACGTTGGCTGAACGTCGCACACCTCTTCTCCCGCCAAGTCCTAACTTATTACTCCTTAAAAGTTGCCCACGTCTGGCACTCGATCAATCACTCTTGCCGTCTCAATGGCAAAATCACATTTTGGCATTGCGACACGAGCCACGGATTGGCCGGTTAGTCCCCCGCCAAGTTTTGTAAAATAAAGCCTCTTAGGATTGCATGATAATTGCGCGTGTACGTTACGTCTTGGTGTGCGGGTGTGTGTATACGTTAAACGCTAGTTTTAGAAGGTAGCACTCTCGTAAGCATTTGCTTGTTAGCCCGTTCGTACGTATTGCTTTTCTCATGGTAGCACCGACGAGCTGCCTGCGATCAGCCGAGCTGGTCCGTGTCTAGAAAGAAGAAGAAGATGCGAAACGTCACCAGTCCGAATTCCATACCTTTTCTCGTCCCATTCATAAATAATCACGCTTCCCTTTCGATCTTTGCCAGACCGTAGGAATCTCATTGAACTGTCGCTTAATCGCGCGAGTTACATCGGCCCGATCGCACTACCTCATCAAGACTCCCAAATTATTTATGAATGGTCCTCGGCTTTAGCATTAAGCGTTTAAATCTCGTTAGCATGTTCCATTCGGTCTCGACACATCACCGAACTCGCCCGAACTGAGGAGATCCAAGCTGTTCTGTTCTCTTAGCACTGGCAATTTGGGAGTACGCTTCATGAGGCTAACATTGATTGGCAAGCTGCCAAGTAACGAGATCGTCATCATCTAACGAGATTTAACTGCAATTGGTTAGGGGCATGAGAAGAGAGTGAGAGAAAGAGAGCTGTGAGAGATGGAGTGAGTGGATAAGTAATGTGTTAGGCCACATGTGACAGAGGTTCAACACAAGTCGCGCGGTATTGTTCTACGATTAGTCTGCCATATAGGTTAGGTACTCTTAGGTCACTAGAACACATCTGTTTTTGTCTGTTTGCAGTTAGGATGAGACATTCTAATTGATCGGGAATGCGAGTCATCGCTCGCAGGCTTTGATACTATGCATTTAATGTCGCACATGTTTACGACTGCCCTCCTAATCGCGGCGGGATTTACGCATTCTGCTCTAGTTTGGACCCGTAACACTCAGGCGTCGTCGAGAAATTCGGATTTCTGCGTATTGCGTTCTACGTTCCTAATCAACCGGTAGCAACGTAATTCGTAACGATAGTCGCGTATAAAAGATCGAAAGCGAACGACTCGGGGAAAGCACTCTGACGATTAGCGCTTGGTCCATAGGGCACGTACAATAGTGGTTCCGGGGTTATGCTAGTTATAATCTGCACCCTTTAAAATCTAACAACATCCTCCGTGTATATAAATACCGTGTTCGTATATAAATAATCGTCTCTCCTCTTAAACCGTGCGGTAGAGCTCGGAAAATAATGGTAAAATCCTCGTTGTAAAAAAATTGGCGTGAGTCTCGGTGTATAGGCCAATCTCTAATCTTTTGGGTGGTCAGACACGTAGTAGGTACTAATTGGTTTCACATTGCGACTGGGATATTGTACGATGTGAAGAGACACTGGCTTCTATAACGTACGCGCGTGCGTTCTCGGTATAATGATACGTACATCCAACATTTATACATTTACACATTTAAGACATCAACGAGTACCCGTAGGAAGCGGTGCGTTAGGTCAACTATGAGATCACGTGTGTGTGTGCGCAGAGGACACGGCTCCCCGAACTCCGTTCCTGGCAATTTTGATACTTTATCCAGCATCCAGCCGGTATTCCTCGCGGCCCTTGGTATCCTGATCGGTAGAAAAACAGTGGCAGGACGCCCGTAGAACGTCTAACACGTGCTCCGTTCGTGAGAGCAGTAGTAGCTGCATGATAGAGAGACTGAGAGTCGGGCGTGAGATAGCAGGGAGACTGATAGAGAGATGCTTGGGTCAGTGGCTCGTGGCTGGATTTCTATAAGTACGGCCCAGAGAACTCAATTTCAGAGTCAGATCTTGTATTAACAGAATTGCCCCCACCGATAGCGCTGTCGGAGGTCCCTTCGGTCACGAAGTCAGCGGCGATCAACGAATCTTTCGGCATGCTTATGTTCCCGCCCTTCAGCGCGTCTCGTTCCGCTAGCTTTTGCTTCAACGCTTTGATCTTCTCCTCTTTCTGCAACAATCGTTATTCGATCAATCCACACTGCTTGACAACCCCTATTATTAATCATCTTACCGCAGCAATGAGTTTCTGAAGTTCCTCGTTCTCGCTGAGCAGTTTCTGATATTTCTCCTCGTCCTCCTTTGATATTCCCACGTCAGGATTGTATTTGGACTCAGCCTTATCACTGGGATGCCTGATCACCTCGATTACTTTCGGCACGAATATCAAGGCCATACTCAGAAAACAGCAGAAGATTATTGACAGAGCCACGAAGGCGAAACTCGCGTCCTGCTGGCTGGCGATCACCATTGTTACAGGCGCCGTTATTAGGCAGAGGACAACTACGTTGTATATTGACATCCCTACGTATCTCGAATCGTTGATCTGCTTCACTTTTATGCTCCTAGTCTCGTAAGCCAGGAACAAGCCGAACACCAAGATGATTCCTTTGTAGCTATAAACCAAACCTGAAGAAACAATTTATTTTTACGTCTTTTTACATAGTTCAATTAGATTTGGGCTTATGAATAGATCACTCACCGAGCCACATGCTATTGTGTGTGCTCTCGCAGTGTTCTAGCTCAGGGCTGATCCTTGCGTCGTCGTCCCCAAAGGGCGAGGACTCCAGGGGAAATGTTTCGATGTTTCTTTGCAACGGATCGAATATCTGCCAGACGATTAAAAGCACGACGTCGACCGCCAGCAATCCACTGACCATCGTGTACAGCTTCCAAGGCTGAACTTTCTTCTGTATGGACGAAACTTTTTGTTTAGCCATAAATAACTAGAAAGAATGGGAATTTCGTTAAAGATGCGGGGGCGGTTTAGGCGCAGGGTCTCTCTGCGAGCCATGCAGGAGGAGAATGAGTGCTTGAAAGAGACTGGATGTGTTAGCTTGAAATTAACATAAATTTGCGATTCAAAGTGTCGGAGAATGCAACTGACAGTATATTTTAAGACTTACTTTCGCTTGATCAGCCTTCGTCTTGGTAGTCAGCCGGTGGACCCGCCACACTTTACTAAACATTGCACCAAACGCTAAGGTAAATCCTATCGAAAGCATCCAGACTCTCGCTTGACAAATTGCTGGATATTCCCAAGGTTCGACGAATCTTCCATCAATTCCGAGGAGAAATACCGATACGAAACATGCGATCACACCCACCAACATTATCGTATTGCAGACTGGGTGAGAGGACATTATCACTCTAGAATTGCACAAACGAATTAAGTCGTATTTCTAAACGTGATTAAACTTAAAGTTGCATTGAGAATGGAAGTACCTTCGATGCCTATTCCAAATATTAAAAATGATCAGTATAACAGCTACCACAATGCCAATGGATGACACAGTCCCCATGCAAATGAATAAAGGCAGTGAGACCGTTCTCAGGACGGTCCGGACAATGGTCCGATCCTGTGGCACCTTACCGCCGATCCACCTCTCCATATTCCTCCACGTGAGATTGTCACTTTGCGTATCGTAGTATCCTAATTTTACGTACTTTCCATCGATCACCTGCTCGATTTGGGTGAGTGCGATCCGGTCACCCTGCGAGCTGAACGCAACATAGCCCTGCATCACAAGACACCGAATAAAAATCACTCGCGAGAAACATTGTACAATCAGTGCAGTTTTTCACTCACAGACACCCCCAGGAACTGTGTCGAATTTATCGCCGAATATATCTCATCGGCGATCTCCTTATCTGTATAGGTAAAATTCTTCAGGCTTTTGCCTTGCTTGCTCAGCCTCTCCATGGTTTTATTGAACGCTATTTGCCAGAGAAATTGTTGTTAATTTAAGGAAAATATGAATATCACTGTAAACACTGGACGTACCTAAAGCGACCGACCAAACAGCATCATAAGCAAGGGGTGCTTCCTGGTATCCTTCGGGATACCTGTTATTATCTATGTCGTATCCATCCTCCTTCAGCATTTTGTTCAATCGTTCTCTGAAGTCCTCAGAGGTCATGCCGCTGATTGTCGTGTCATTATTCTGGTTCCACATGAGGGCCTCTGTTGTTAAATGTCCCTCGGCGGCGAGACGCATCTGTTCCTTCGTGCATGTAATGCCCTCCTTATCGAGGTTCACCTCGAACCAGTTATCCTCGTACCAACCGATAAAGAACCAAACGTAACTCTTCCCATAGAGGTTCTGGTGATAGAGTTCACAAAGGACCCTTCTGGCGGCCACTACGTAGAAGAGGCCGACGATTATCCTCGCATCCTGTCGACGAAGGTTCCTCACGGCATCCGCAGGATCCGAGAGGAAACTCTGACGGGTGACGATCTCGATTCCAGCTTCTTTGCAACGCGCCTCTAAATCCTCTACGGTCTAGATTGACGATATAATAATTACGTCAATGCTAGCATAGATAACGAAATTGAATTACTGAAGGAAGTCTCACAGATATGAACACTTCTTCGGCTTGTTGCAAGATCGCCACTCGAGACCAGCCAAACTTCTGTAACAACTTGATCCTCGTGGGGTTGTGCACCGTGGCGGAGGGGTGAGTCCTGAATAAAGTGGGAAAGCGATTGCGATCCGAAAGGGCTGGCGAGGAGGCACCGTAACACAGCTGAAAAGGTTTGTCTTTCAATCTTTTATTCAACAAGGCTGCTCTCGATGATACGCACCACCACCAAGTTCCACATTTTCGCAGCCTCAGCCACGGTCGTACAAACTGTACTGCAACCGGCTAGTAGCATTAGTTTGTGTGGCTTGTAGTATAATAAATTGTACATTACCGAGGCACCGAGGCCAGGCTCGCACTAAAAAAAAATATTTTAGTAATAACAGGAAAGACTTCTTGAAAATAAGATAGGTACCTCGCTGTCGTTCGAGTGAAGCTTGAGGATAAAACCGGGTAGTAGGTTCTTCTCGCGATTGACGTCGTCTAAAGCCAGATTCACGGCCGGCATGCATGCCTATGAATAATAAATTCTTTAAACTTTAAACGAGACCCAGATATCTTTAACATTTTATATGCTAGAGAAAATTTAAATTTCATTGCTAGGAAATAGCAAAAAAATAAATGAAAATCGACTCACTTGGCCACCCTGCCAACCGCCTTCTCCAGCGATGGGGAAGATGCCACCGATGTGTAAGACATTGTCAGCGTCCTCGGGTGGCCCTGAGGAGTGCACTAAGCCCGCGATCGCCAGGGCTAAAAATGAGCCCAGCATGCTGCCAGCAGCTTTCTTTCCTTCGCTGCCCATCCTCTCAACTTTCTTCCTTCGGTATTCCCTACGAAACAGCCCAGGGGCACGACACTGAGAATGGTAGCTTCCCAACGGAACTCACGGCCCTCATCGTCCCACTGTTCCCTATCGAGTGCAGAATCGCGGTGAAACTACCCTTTAGCCAAGCCTCGCTCGCCACCCTCTCGTGGCACAGGACGAGGCACTCTATTGGGGCTCGGTCAGGGCTTTTAGATATAAATGTCGAATGGCTACTCGCGCGAACAGTCAAAGCGTCGACGTGCAATCAGCCATTCTTCGCCCGTAGCTCTCTCTCTCTTCGAGGGAGGATTCGCGTGGTCTCTCACCAATTTTCGCGGTGAGGGTAGCTTTCACGGGGCACACGGTTTCTCATATTGATTCCATCCCGGGCTCTCGGGGCTTGTAGTGGGGATTGGGGTGTATGCGTCTTAGCTTTGTAGCTTGCTAGATCAATATACATAGATACATGTAAACGATTCGACCTCGCTCACGATGCATCGATTTTCGAAGGACAATTGAATCGGGTAATCCGATGGCGTGCAGGCAACTAGGCCGGAGCGAACCCCTGATGCACCGCAATCGGGTATGCTCGATGGCATTCCTTGCCGGATCGCTGAGCAGATGATAGACTCGACGCTGTCGGTATAAAAGACTCTCAGCTGATCGGTCTGTCATGAGTGCGTGGAGTCAACGATTTGTTTTCGTTCGCAAGTCCAAGGGGAACAGGTGATTTTTGGTGGAAATCGAGAGAGTCTTTGGGGAAATCATGTCGGCCCAACGAGCATTGCCACAAAGCAAGGAGGCTCTCCTCAAATCTTACACTACCAGACTGAAAGACGATGTGAAATCGATGTTAGAAAATTTTGAAGGTACGTTCTAACCTCAAACAATACGACGCAATGTTAATATTGCTTGGAAGTATGTACTTTTGATGCTAAAATCGGGTGTGTAAATATTGGCGTCGATGTGCGTCATCATACAAGTGACTTTCCGCTATGATTCGCTAAGGATTGCAAATATTTCGTATCTTGTACGATGCGGTTACCGTTTGTCAGCAATGACACTGACTGGTTCTTATTCTTACCTCCGCAACAGAAATAGTGAAATTAGCAAAAGGAGAGAATGATTCTCAGTTATCTCGAATGACTCAGTGTGAGCAGGATACATATGAGATGCATGTCAGAGCAGCTAATATTGTTAGGGCGGGAGAGTCCCTCATGAAGCTGGTCTCTGATATCAAGCAGTACCTGATTCTCAATGACTTTCCATCGGTGAACGAAGCAATAGCACAAAACAGCAAATTGTTCAGGACAAAGCAACAGGAGTGTGATCAAAAGCTAGCTTCTCTCAGGGATGACATGGCAGCAGACTTATATGATTTAGAAGAAGAGTATTATACTTCTATTTACAAATAACAAAAAGCCTTGGTCATAATGGACATTGTACAATTGATGACCAGACCATTCATTGGCCGACAGAGGGGTGTCTCATCCACTGAACTGTATATTGTATTTATTTAAATAAATAGGAATAATTTTGATAATACAAAGATAGAGATAAACAAGGCGAAAGGAGTTGGGTGTACTTGTTTTCGTTTTATTACTTCAATAGCTTGTAACACACAGACGATACATCACACGATACTTCTAACTGGTAAGTATATTCAATAAGGTAGTAATACGGATCCAAGCTTCGGATATTAATAATAATCCTTGCCATAATACTACTTCCTTTGCGAATCCTTCATCCGAGTGTTGACTCGTCCCCTCGGTACTGTACAATAATAATTTACAGAAATGTTAACACCGCCGCGGTTTGATAATCGCATTATCGGTGCGACCGATCTAGATAAGGGTAAGGATATAGGAATAAGAGTAAGGCTAAAGCGTGTCATTCGTTCTCGGAATGTTACGCTAACTGAAGTTCACTTTAGTCCACTTGTAGTACGTAAAGAGTAGCACGAAAACAATGTGGGCCTTGGGCCCAGTACTGTTCCTTCATGAAGCATTGGTGTTCCGTCGTTATGGGACGAGCAATAACAAACACAAACTTATCACAGTGGAAGACGCAACCCTGTGATACGGATTTCTTGAGCGAAAGGAACAACGTGCCGCGTGTGTGTGTGTGTGTGTGATTGGCGGAAAAAGTCGCGGTTAAAATAAATGCACCCCGTTTCTCGAATAAGTTACAATCATCATAGTCTGCGGATGCCTCCTCTGTTATCAGACGCGATTTATTCTGTTACCATACTGTGTCACAATCATACTTTAAATACTTATGCCATTCAACGTACAATTTCAATATCCGGAGCGTGCAACTTACTCCAATAACACAACATATTGACACTGAGTGAGAAGAAACGAACAAAAATACGCGCAAAACTGGCCCCAAAGTGAATTCTCCAGTGAAGTGTGATCGAACGACTTTAAGGCCAGTGCCAATTCAATATGTACAAAATTCGATTTGCTTAAAAATAACATGTAATCATAATAAACCAATGTTCTGTTTTGTAACACAAATATCGCAACGCTTGGTAGCTTGCTTTATAACATTTTTTGGTCCTCGTCCAAATGTAAGAAACGAAATAGAAGGAAAACAAAGTAATTTGAAACGGTACAAGATCGTATATCTATCGTGATGTATGAACGAACCTTGAGCATCCACATGGAATATAGTATGGTTTGACATACACTCGGTATAAATAATACAATTTTGGAATTTACAATTTCAACAATTTCTCTGGACCGAAACCTCTTGACTTATTGTACATATACATTAAATATACTAAGTAGACTTATGCTCTACTTTGGCAAAAAACCTTTTACAAATCCGAACGCGAGTGCTTCTCTTGTTTCAATGTTCATTGATCGAAATTTCAGGCTGCACTCAATCGTTGGTGGGTTTCTTAAAAATCTTCCATAAAATTCTGGCCTTCGACTGGCAGCATGAACGTTAACGGCTTAATAATAAAGTAATCTCAAAATGGTTACAAAACTCTCAGCTTCGCATTGTCGACTTTCTGCCGCTCGTTATAAAATACGCGAAAAAGTGCTGATATGCTCTCCGCTCTTCCCTTTTAATCTTTATGATCGCTCGAAAGTATCAGTAGTCAGCGGGCGCTCAGCACTGGGTGCTCATAGAAAAAGGAAAGCACTGGAGCTTACCTTGGCAGTTTTCGTTACTCATCGTTTAGAAAAGTTTCATCACTTCGTACATCATAATAATACAAAGTAAATGAAGATACGCTTGGAATGATACTGTATATCTTGCGCTTAATCAAGTCTGAGAAACGAACCCTCTTCGACGCGTTCGCGAGTCAGCCAGAGTTCTCTCTTTTACCTTCAAACCTTCTCTACCACCAAAGAGTAGCATACCTTGAGCGGACACCTTAGATTACATTGCCGTACAATTACACCTACATTCGAACCGCAAGCAGAGAATCGATTCCGAGTCGCGAACGTGTCGTGCGATGCGTGTTCCCTCGAATCCTAATTGCTTATGCATACGGTGAGCATTCGTCGCTTATGTTCCCCGAGGAATACAATATTTCTCTTCATCCGACTCTCGACAGAAAGAACGCACATAATTTTTTCTTTCGTCGCTACGAAAAAAATACTTTCTCTCTTTCAGTTTCATTTTCGTCGTTTCGGAGCAGCAGGTTCTTCCTCTCTCTCTCTTGTTTCGGTCGCTCGAAGCTTTCGGCTTCGGCTTCATCAGGAATTCTTCGACTACTTTTGGTCGCCTCAGTATAGTAGATCCCCCGTCGTCTCGGAGCCCCATGCGCCCGCGTCTTGAGCCGGTTTCAGGTAGTCGACTTCACTCTCATTTTCTGCCTGGGACTCCGAGCTCGCAGCTCCGGACGTTTCCGTGCTCGAGGCCGACGTCGTTGACGAGGACACCGCCCTAGTAACTCCCAGCTCGAATCCCTCCGATGCTAAGTCCACTTTACTCGGAGTATAGCTCGCCAGTCCTCCTCCACCACCTGCGGACAAGTAATACCTTTCAATACTCCAAGCCCAATTCAAAGGAACAGACTCCTCCGCAACTATGAACGCTATGCCCGCCAGCATTTCTCCTAGTGATAAATGAGTAGATTTCTCAAGCACCGTACTACGACTCCTAATTAGAGAGCAGCCATGAATCCAAGGGATTGATGCCGTAGGATTGCGACTGTTTAAAATTCCAAAGAGAACACGTGACCCTTGCATCTGACAAAGGTCACTACCGAGAGAGGTCTCCAACGACACTTATCGCGTTAAAGGGCAAATCGTGCACTATCTCAAACGGCTCTCTTCAAACAATCTCTACAATCCCCGAGCGTACTTTGAGCCCAAAGGAATTTGACTAAGGATAAAACTTACCAAGAAGCGTTGGTATACTTGGCGGAGTCGTCGCGTTCTTACTGCTAATCTGCGGGAGTTGTTCGACCGATGTAGAACTCTCGCCGTCCACGCTACTGCTCTCACCCTCGAACATCGAGTTCTCACTGGGATATTCAAAGGTCCTAGTGGCCGTGTCGTCGAATTGTATCCGATGCTGAAAAAATACAATGATCGTACCATGTTAACAACGTGAATATCTGTTCTGCGAAACGAGATGAAATCTGAGTGTATCGTTAAAATTCAGACGGTATACGCGAAGCGTCTTTATTCAGTGGGGGCACGTGGGTTGTCGTGAAAGAGCTCGGCGTACGCACTTAATGAGACAGTTATGGAGCGCGACGAGCGCGGCACATGTCTTATACGTTATATCAGGCCGGTAATAAGGGCCGGCAATGCTACAAAGCGAGATAGTCGAAGAACAAACAACACAACAGCTCCGAGGCGACGAGGAATTGCAGCCGCTCGAATAACAGTAACCGGTCACACTCGATGCTTTTTCGAGCGGCAGCAACGTCGGGAACGCACGGCTTTTCCTTCTCCCGGCGGCTCTGTACACGAGGATTATCAAAAGAGAAAGCTATTCTTTCATCGTAACGAGGATCTCGTCCCCGATAGGCGCGTGTCCCGATGTCAATGAGAGAAAAATCAATTGGCAGAGCGGTGGCATGGTGTCAGGCCGATTTCAGAGCGGCCTGCTGGGATTCACGGTACGCTGAACACAGGCACTCGTTCCTCGCAGGATTTCTGATGAGCATAAAGAAGCCGCGTGAATCCATTAAGAGCGCGAGTCACTCCGACTGGCGATAACAGTACCCGCTATTATTTCAACTAGGGGTTGACCACTCGTCTCGTTTAATTACGTCCAGTCACCGTGCTACTCTCCTTCGTCTCTCTATCTCTCTTTCGTTTCCTTTCGATCGCAGCACTCCCTCCCAGAGGACAGTTACTGCCGTCGTTATCGCTCAATTTACCATCTGTCCATCGGAATTATCATGCCTCACCATTTTCTAATAAACCCCGTGACGCGCTCGCTCGGCCACTCGCAGCCCGAGCGAGCACTTCCAGCTTCCCAGGGTCACAGTCGGGAATCTTTGACTTATTTTATTACCTCACTTTCTAAAGTGGCACTGCTTTCGCGATGCCCGACAGCCCCGATTAATATTCCAGCCTGAACTAACGCGACAAACCGACAACTTTCTACCAAAGCGGACATTCATTGTTAATCGAATTATTAAGGCGGATTAAACGGATACTTCCTTGAGACTCGCCTTTTCATTTAACTCGTTCGAGCTACTGCGAGATATAATATACTTCGAATGTCGGGATCTCTAATTTAAAGTGAGTGGGTGGTTGTACAGGATCAAGGTCGGCAGTTGCCTAGTTTCTTGGGTAATTAAGGACTCCGGATAATTAAGCCTGATAGGCTTAATTAAGAGAAAGGAGTGGTGGACTTTCTTTGCAGGTGTGTTTCTCTTTAGAGGCAAGAGGTTTAATCGAAATGACCTGATCAAGCAGATTCCATGCATTCCTCCCCTTTCGAGCAACTTCTATCGGTTGCTCGAGGTAGCTTGGAGGCTCGGGTATTGCCACCAGTAACACGAATAACAGAAAGCCACATTGGAATGCCCGACGTGCACTTCTCCGCACTCGTAAAACGGTGACATTTCGCGGCGTCGTGCACGCGTTAAAGTCACCGCGAGGAGATCGTGCCATCAATGATATATGCCGTCCAACAGTTTTACTAGCTCTTCCCAAAACGATTCCAACGAAGGTCGTTCAGTTTGATTGAAAAAGTCGAAAGAGGAAGTTGTGAAATTTGCAAAGGTACTCGTGAAAAATAGGTGGGGGAAAAGAAGGCTTTCGTGCCAGTGTGAAAACAGCACTGTCAATAGGCAGAGCACGCCTGTCAGCGAGCAGCAAATATCAAGATGGAAAGTGCTGGTTCTCGGCGCACTCAGGAACTTTCCTATCTTCAGTCATCAGGGGGAGAAAAAAAAAGCTTTGAACAGTACTTCGACATTACGGGAAAGAGAAGTTCCAACTGGGAGAGTGCTTTTTCATCGTATCCGACGAATGGCGGGGCTTTGCCATAGCCACCCCATTCAATGTTCACCCCGACATGACGCTAGGGGACGATTGCGTTTCCCTTAACGAGCGCCAAATCGTTCTTGGAGTAGAGATGCATGCGAACCCAACAGGACTCCGCGCCCATTGGCCGACGTTTTATTGATTTCCAGGAAGAGACAAGGAGAAACTCGACGGTCCCTGCTACCACGACTTTACAGTGTTTTAGGAGCGATTCTCCATCGAAGGACTCTCATCCGCAAATATTTGGAAGCACGTACTTCCGAGTGCTCGACTCCTGCAAACCCATCCAATCGATCATACTGCTCTTTCCCTCTCTTTCTTCCTTGCTATGCAAAGTCAGATGAACGGGGAAACGATTTGCGAGGAAAGGGACGATAATACGGGGGTAATAATACGAGTGTCATCGATATTCGATAAACGAGAGATGCCTCCTGGGATTTTCACTAACGGTACACTACTTGATCCCCGTGTCTCTCTCCCTCTCTTCTCCCTCCTGCTCCTCCTCCCCCCGTCCCGGCAGCACGCTCTCTTCACGCTCGCTAACAGATAACTGTTATCCCGCTTGCCCGAGCATTCCGGGATTCGAATCTTCTCTGTTGCTCGACGGGCCGAACCAGAGGAGGACAAATTCCTGTTATTAAAAGGAGCCCTTCGGGCGAAGAAGTGCGCTGGATTCCGAAGTGAGAATGCACCGGGTGTTATCTTCCTCTCCGGCAGCCGTTACTTTCGGCCAACTCCGACAACAATGCCTGCCTTATCGCGAGGCGCCCGGCAAAGGAAACAGTTTATCGTACCGCCACAATGGAAAGAGGAAGCTCCATGCCTTTTTGCGTATTACGTTGATTGTTACGCGTTATTTGCGTCCTACATGCATGCCAATGCTCCGCCAATGAGGAGAATAGCAAGGATTGTCTGTCTATTAGAGGATTTACATTTGCTCGGCTTAGGAAGATACCAGTGAAAGAGTGGACCGAATTGAAAGTGGCGCATTTTTGTTAGAGCCTCCAGTGTAGAGATTCTAGCTTGACAGTGTTAAATGGACGAGCGGAAAGGTCGGCTTGCGTCAGAAAAAACCTGACGCCGGCGCATCCGTTAGCTCCCCATAAAACAGTCCGGTCTAACTACTGCTGGAATCATTGGAGTTGCGGGACTACCAGCAATCGTGAGCCGAGCATGACTTTCAATCAGAGATGTCCCGAAAATTTAAAGTACTCATTTCCGTAAGACCAGTCCTCTTACACTTCTCTTGAGAAGCTCACAATGGCACACGTGCGACGACATGTTATCGCGAGTGATCCTGATAAATCGGTTGCATTTCGTGGAGATCGATCGGTATTTTGCGGGTGGAAGTATAAGCGGTTCTCATGAAATGGCCAATCTAATTTTAGATCGATCGGTGCTATTACCTCGAGGGGGAATTTGAATTGAGTCGAATTGAATCCGAGTGGCAAATCTTATCAAGGATATCTCGTGTCTGGGATATCGCGTTAAGGTGAAATTCAGAGTAGAGTATCTCAATTGGATAACGGCGGGTCGTAGCCTTGCCCCCTTTCTACCATATTCAAGGATACCAAGTCCTCGCAATCGCAACACTTCTGCTGACTATTGTCAACAAATCCGCGAAAGGTACTGTCAGCATTGGGAATCGGATAGCATTGCCTGTCAGCAAAACGAGTGCTCGGGGCTACGCGATACCCGAGCGAGAACGGGCTTATTAATCGCCAACCACTTTCCACCGATCTGTAGAACACAGCATTATGCAACAATGCCTCGGACGCCTTGTAGAAGTTATTGTTAGTATCGTTCGAGGAATGATTCGTGCGAGAATGTGCCAGATAACTTTGTCATCAAGTAGTTCTCTCTATCAGCGCAGACTTATGCTATTTGGTAAACAGGATTAGCCACAATCCGCCGCGTCCACTGCCGGTAGAGTTCGCTTTGCCAACGTATCTCAGACCTCGGAATCGGCTCTCTCTGCACATACAATATTACCCATTGCTTGCTTATGAATTCGTTGAATCCTCGGTTAGCCGTAAAGTTCCAGCCTCTCGAGTACCCTAATCGCCGTGCGTCAAAGGCACTCCAGCAATTCCAGCGCGGCGTAACACTAGAGCACGGTAAATCACACTCCCCGTGCCTTCCTGGATGCTGCGGCATCATTAATCTCCGACCAATGTGAATCATTGCTCACGCGAGCCCTCCGCGTCTTCCACATGCGAGGATCTCGAATGAGTTAGCCAAGCTGCATCAATATTATAGAATATAGATAGAATTCCGGCTTTTATACTACTGATTCTTTCTTTTCTACATGTTTTAATGCACAGACGATTGAATTATGAACCGTTTGGCAAAGTTCGGGAACCACAAAAAATTTGTGAAAAATAAATTTTGAGCTAGGACTCTGGAATTTTTTTTACTTCTTCCTTGATGCAAGAAAAGACTCTCCACCAAATTTCAGTCCCGGGAAAGGTCGGAAAGTATGAAAAACATAGGGAAAATCGTTGAAATCAAATATTCAAGATCGGTTTTCCACGTGTTTTAGGTAGAATTCCGGCATTTGCCCCACAACATTTATGTTTTTTTTCCGTTTTGAGACACGAGCAATCGAAAAATCAAGCTTTCGTTCCAGTCCCAGAACCTTCGAAAAATCGAAAATTTTTGAAGGGGTATGCCTTAAAAAATTTGCGAAAAAATGAATTTTGAGCTAGGGGCCTGGAATTTTTTCTACTTTCTCCTCGATGCAAAAAAACATTCCCCACCAAGTTTCAGCCCCGGGAAAGGTCGGGAAGATAAAAAAACATAGGGAAAACCGTTGAAATCAAATATTCAAGATCGGTTTTCCATGTGTTTTAGGTGGAATTCCGGCATTTCCCCCACAACATTTATGTTTTTTTTCCGTTTTGAGACACGAGGAATCGAAAAATCAAGCGTTCGTCCCGGTCCCGAGACCTTCGAAAAATCGAAAATTTTTGAAGGGGTATGCCTTAAAAAATTTGCCAAAAAATGAATTTTGAGCTAGGGCTCTGGAATTTTTTCTACTTCTTCCTCGATATAAAAAAACACTTTCTACCAAATTTCAGCCCGGGGAGAGGTCGGGAAGATAAAAAAACATGGGGAAAACCATCGAAATCAAATATTCCAGATCGGTTTTCCACGTGTTTTAGGTCGAATTCCGGCATTTCCCCCACAAGTATCATGTTTTTTTTCCGTTTTGAGACACGAGCAATCGAAAAATCAAGCGTTCGTCCCGGTCCCAGAACCTTCGAAAAATCGAAAATTTTTGAAGGGGTATGCCTTAAAAAATTTGCGAAAAAATGAATTTTGAGCTAGGGCTCTGGAATTTTTTCTACTTCTTCCTCGATATAAAAAAACACTTTCTACCAAATTTCAGCCCCGGGAAAGGTCGGGAAGATAAAAAAACATAGAGAAAACCGTTGAAATTAGACGAAATTAATTATCCAGAGGGCTGTTTCCACCTATTGTCGGTAGAATTCCGGCATTTTCGCCACTGATTCTATGTTTCCAACTCATTTTAATGCTGAGACAATCGATTTATGAACAAATAGGAAAACTTGGAAAAATGACCAAAAATCGAGAAAATCTAAAGGACTACTTCTCGATAAGAAGGGATGGGTCATGTCGAAAGAGTGTCACTCTGTCGTATATTGGGTTTACAGTATTGGGTGTCGATTGGCAGAAGAAAAACTTGGGAGACCGCAGCCTTGGCGTATTAGCCTCGTCGCGATTGTTCTCTATTATCAGATGTTACGCGAGTAATATCTCTTTCTCTGCTTCTCCCACTCCACCCACCTCTTCGTAACTCTAGGCCGGCGCGCCGTTACTTATTGCCTTTCACGCAGCACTATTAATAGAAGCACGCATTACCAGATGCATGTTGGAACTGCCACTGCCAGCAACAATCCGCCCCCTGCTGCCCCGCGCCGGTCATTCGATCCCTCTCTGTCAAGTCACGCACTCCGATCGCCGACTCGCCAGCTACTGTCACACATCTCCCTGACGCTCCTTCTTTCTTTCTTTCTTTCTCTCGGACGCTCTAATCCCGCTAATTAGTGGCGATTTGTAAGTCGCTTGCTAAATTGTCCGCGAGCGCGTGCTAACGACAGCCTCGACTATCGAGCACACTTATTAGAACTAATTGAACAGGACGTTAATTCTCAGGACACTTTTTCACTCACGCGTGTAATTATATAGAACGCATTTTGCTGATCGTGTAACCGAATACTTATTGAAGTAGCGAAAGTAACATTAATTCGTCGAAGTATGCTCCGATTACTGGTGAACATTACACTGTTACATATTGGGAAAGAACAGGTGGCATTTGTAAAATGATGTTCACCTGTGCATTTCCAGTCGACGAGAGAACACGTGTGGTTTTATTGCTGGTGCATTGGTAATAAGGCAATTGTTGTGAGTGAAAAGGTAGGCGCGCGCGGCGCAAAGTGGATCGTAAAGCATAAATTGTCTATTAAGTGCAGCAATGACTCGAATGGAAAAGGAAAGCCGGAGAGGAAGGAATGGGGCATTCAAAACTACTGGTGGTGGTGCTGCCCTCTCCCTTGGCATACGATTCTCCAGCATAGAATTTCCGCAGTGCGGTGAGAAATCTGCGAAGGCCAATTTCCTCGGAGCTTTCAGCGTGGTTAAGCGAGCGGTGCGAGAGAGGAGCGGCGACGCAATGCTCGAGCGATCTACAATTTTCCCAGCCGAGCGAGCAGTAAGCGGTAAGCGGTGGAGCGGCGTGCCCAATAAAGTGGAAATGTGGGACGAGACTTTACTCCAAGTCTCCGACGCCTGAAATACACAGAGGAGACACGCACGCACGCACGCACGCACGCACGCTCCGTTCCGAATCACGCGGGAGAATATATACGCTGGAGTTTCGAGAAGAGAATCTCACTGTTCCGAGGAGAATAAATTCAATAATGTGGCAGAGCCAGATTTTCTATCGAGCGGAGCGCAATCCAGTGTTGCCCTGAATTCATGGAAACCAACACCTCTAATGCTTTGAATGCCGGCATTCCATTCGTCAGACTCTTTTTACCCTGGCATTTCCGATGCCCTCCGTGATTGTAATCAGGAATTCTCGCCGAGAACGGTGGATAATAATAATTAAATGACTAAGAGAATTAGTTATACAAAGAAAATCGAGAGAAGTATCAGGACTGGAACGACTGGACAAAGAGCTGGATCGAAAGTAAATGCTCCCGGAAATAAAAGGTTGGCCTTTCTTGCTGACGATAGTTTATCCGAGGATAACTGACCATGCCAAGTATTCCAGGCGGAACAATACGCAAGCCGCTCTTTCTGCACGCTTCCATCAATTGGGCACGGTATGCGGCTACGAAGAAAACGAGGGGGAACAATCGATTCAAAGATTCTCTCTCGGGCTTGGAACAATAAGTTTCAGTTGGGACAATCGCCGAATGAATAGGATGTCGCGGCTGCCACTACCTTCAAGATTCGTCTAGCCCGATTCCCATGAACCACTCTCCTTCTCCCGTCACGGAGAATCGAACTTTCCAATATGCAAATCTCCCTTTTTATGACACTCGTCTTTTTATGCGGCCAGTTTTAGCGGAGCTTAATCAAGTGACAGCTTATCACAGCTGGAACACGATGTTTTTCAAAGATTGAAAGTAAATCGCTTAATAAAATAAAAACGCAACCTTCTCGGACTTATTTCTCGACGAAGATTTCGAAATCTTGGCATTCCGCCGTTTGGTGAGTGTTCCGGATAATGATCGTTTCTTCCTACGCTGTAAAATCATCATTGAACGACGTAAATGCAGGCGGAAGTGGCCATCGAAATCGTGAGCCATTCCTATCGCGGTGACCTTTCGCGTTCGCATAAATCGCAGGTAAACCTTGCGTTCTCTTCACATTTTTGAGGCGCGATCCGCCGTTTCTCCGGCACGGAAGAGCGATGATGGAAAGGAGATCCGAGATGATGCGAGCCAGGAATCTCCACGCTAGATTAACTCTTCGCGAAGTTTGCCCCGGAAAATTGCCTCGCAGTGCGTGCGCGTTCCCCGGGTAGTTTTTACAGGGAAATCGGTCTGATGTACTTCGACTTCAAAGATCTCGTGGGAAAGTTGCAGCATCCGGCGCGTGCCAATCTTTCGATGTAGCAACGCGAGCATACATATTATCGATACTCGACGAAAGCCACATTCTTTGTCTGTCATTTAGCTAGAGTTAGTGCTCGGTAAGACTAGAGAGAAAAATGACGCATGCACCAAGGGAATATCAGCGTACTTTCTTATAGTTCCTAATGGTATACTTGGAGCGAAGTGCGACAAGCTGTATAATTATATTTAAAGCTCGAGTCATTTTCTCGAAGCGCACGCACGCACGCTCTTTTCTGCAGGCCATGGAAGTTAATGACGTGTCTCTCGACAGCACGCGGCGTTAATTATTCGGGCCGTTTGCGCTCGAGAGCACCTAGCGCAACGAGAGTCACTTTTAATTCTGGAGTAGAATCAAGTGGGGAAAAAAGTGGCTTATCCTGACAGTGGTTTGCAGCACTCGTGGTACAATTCCCTGACATTGAATGGGACTAAGGGACGTTCAACGAAGAAAAATCGTGCGATAAGGTGGTCGTGTAAATCGATACGTTCCGATAGCTTATCGTAAGCTACTCTGCCATTACTCTGTTATCAGAGTCAATGCAATAGTAGAGCTGGCAGAGAGAGAGGGAGAGGGAGAGAACAGACGCGAGAGGAAAAGCTTCGTTACCACATCGAGCACGTCAGGAATCCTTTTGACCTCGCTCGTATGGGATACAACGGAGAGTGTTGCGAGGGAACTTTCTAACGAGAGCGTGAAAAAATGTTGAAACGTGACGCAGATCTAATCTGCCCTAATCTCCGGCTCCGATGAACCATGGCCAGATGCCCATGAGGGAGAAGCTCCCAGACGCAGCCAAGTGGGCAAGTCGAAAAAAAGAAAACACTTTGAAGAAGTTGGAGTACAAAGTAGCTCCAGATGAAAAGACGAAAGGAGAGGAAAGGAGGAACGCTTTAAAGGAGCACGCCCTTTAATATCTTACAATCTCTTCATGGGGAAAGCCTATTCCCACGATGTGCCCTTGATAATAATGTTACGCCCACTGCCTTTTCATCCGAACATGCCTTCCCAGATTAAAATCTATGCGATTCAATTACTTGTGAACCTCGACATTTTCTCTATTTCTACGAGAGAACGAGAAGTCTGGGAAAAATTCTGGCCTTTGTTATGACAAGTGGTCAGCAGAGTGAGCCATGCGGTTCAGAGAGCCCAGTGAACAGGCGTACTCGACCAATAAGGAGTAGGAAGTACAAGTGGCTCGTTTCCATTAAAGCCGATAAGAGCCGGCTAACAATAATTATTTGAGCCTTCGATAAACAGTATTAGCGCCAGTGTGTGTAAACCAGAAAACGAGAGAGAGAGAACAAGGTCAATATTTGCCGAGCGATTAACGCAGGACATGAACATTCGCGCAATCCCGGGAAGAATAATTGTATGAGAACGCGTGTGTTGATTAATCCTGGGGAAGAATTCATCCAAGGAAAGAAGAGTGAGTGTACGGTGGGTTCGCTCACCTTGTGATTGCGAGGTGTTCTCGAGAGATTGCTGCGCCCGTTGATGAGGATGTTGTCATTGAGGAAAGAGACGTCGCACGGGGACGGCGGACCACCGGAGATGTCCCACTCGGAGTCATCAGTCGTCGAGGCGTCCAAGGTGGCGTCCAGGACTATGATCCCACCGTCGCCAACCTGAAACAAAACACAGAACCTTCAAACATTCTGCTCTCAACATCGAAAGAGACTACCACGTCAGAGGAATAAGAACAAGTTCTTATTTCTTGGTGGATGAAAAACACAAGTCATGTAACATGTTTTGCCATTAAGGCAGCCAGTGTCGGTTAATCCCAGAGGGAAATGCGCTTTCTTAGAATTAGCATAAGTCAAGAAAGATTTCTCCGAAGTGCACCGGTGTCTCCTCGCGTCCTAAGAGGATTTCCTATTGACGGGGCGCATACACTGTTGAGAGTTCGCACGTGAATTGCCGGGCACATGCATCGTGTCTGCCGGCGAGCATGTGAGACACGTTTACGCACGAGGAATAACTGGCTTCCATAGCCAATGCAAAAAGTCCTTCTTTAACGGAACCAGCTGTTGTAAAGTATCCGTTCGTTATGCCGAGTCGGTGCGCGAAAGCTCTCACGCGGCCGACTGTCGCGACAGATAAATCGACGAATTATTCTCCATTTGATAATTAAATTTTACAAGATTTCTTTCACAAGAACAGCTGTATGTGTTTTCGGTTTGCGATACGAGTTGGTCCGTTACAGTGGGTCAGTAACCCAGGCTTCTCTCATCTATCACCTTGTCCTCTTCGAATACGAAGGACTTATTCTCAGCGAGGTTTGTGTACTTTGTTTGACGGCTCTCGCTAATTCAAGTGGACCCTCGTAAACGCTCTACGTGTGTCTGTGAGTCGTTAGGATTTTATTGCGCGGGACTTTGAGCCTTTGTTTGCCAGTAATTTCAAAGCGAGTCCACCTTTCCCTTGGCAGAACCACTTTGACAGGCCGCCTCGCAGCAACTTTCTTTGACAAAGTTCTTCGCTAATGGCGCATTTTCACCGATCATAGCGAAAAACAACGCGGGGGAGAAAAATCGAATTTCAAAGCAAACGGCGGACTTTCATTCGTGGCAGTGTTTGCCAGCGGAGCGGAGTAAACGCGTGCGGCACGCACATCCTTGGGGAATTACGAGCGAACAGCACCTTTCAATTATTCCATGAATGGGACATCCTGTCGAGACGCGGAGAGAAAAAGAGAAGGCTGCCATCTTGAAGGAGTACTTTTGACACGCACCACCATCAGTCAATGAATGAATACGACATCCTGAATGATCCACGCCCTTTATCCAAGGGGAATAAGGGACCAAGAACTTTAATTTCCAGACGGGAGAACATCCGGAATGAACCGAATGTGTATGCCTTTAAGGCGAGCTCTCCTCGTGCAACTTTGTGCCCGGTCGTCCTTGGGGAAATGTGGCTCGAACTCGGCATGCAAGTTGGCCAACCGATAGCCCGCAATTACACAACAGAACTGGCCGGGGAAAGCATGCGTAAATGGAAAGGGAAATAATTGGAATGCAAATGAGAAGACGCGGGATAAAAATGGAATTGAAGCGGGAGAGCGAGGAGAGCTTTGTCCAGCCGAGGGAGAGATGCCTCGCGTGAAAACGCATACCAACACGCTGACCGATTTCCGGCCGACTTCCGGCGTCGCTCTCGAGTGGCCGAGTGATGATCGGTAAGTTTGGAAAGTGATTGGAGGGCTCCGTGGTGCGGACAACTGCTGGGAGAAGCGGTGCGCGCACGAGAATTCGGGGCGGACGTTCATTAATCCAAGAAAAAATGCGGTCACGGATCATAACACGCGAAGCCGCATCACGGACGAGCAGCGATCGGGGCCGAGCAGCATAATCTCGCCGTGCATTTGAATATAAAACGTGCCTCGGCTTCACTGAAACGCGAAGGGAGTTTCGTACGTACTTGCGCGCTCCGCAGCCTCCATCTCCGAGCATTCCATCTCATTTCACTCGCTGCTCCCACAAAAAACCTCCCATTCTCCTCGCGGAGAGCCTTCGAACTCGAATGCTCCGACGCTCTTCTCGTCCTTGAATTATTACTCGGTCACGCGAGACCGCCATTTCACGAAAAATGCAAAAAAATCAGGGAATCAATTAGACGAAGAGTAGAAAGGTATAATTTAATACTTCCGCTCGCCGCTAGTTATTAACAGGCTCATTATCGACGGAATTCCTACAATTTATTTTGATCTAAATCGAAGATAAAGATTGACCAGCACTATCCAAAGACATATGGCAAAGGGACGATTCAATATTTCCGCTAATAATTCACCCAGCGGTAATTACTATCTTGTTTAGCAAGTGCATCGTGAGATCGTGAGAGAGATACCAGCACGCACTAAACTACCAGCGATTAGCACGGACAGGCTCGATCCGATTGGGGGAGACTCGAGCTCGTAAATAAAGCCGTCGATTACAGGTTTATCGCGATTAGCGAGAATCCAATGATTGAAACAGCTCTAAATCAGAGAATCATCCGTTCAAACCCATACTAGATGGCTAATGACACCAATGTTCGACATCCGGCGAGACTTATAACGAAAGGATGCTCGCGACACGCGTGCCTCGTTGGTGGAAGAATTTTTTGCCGAGTGTTAAACGACAGGTTCGATCAAGAAAGGAAAATCGTCGAAGCGAGAAATTCCTGGTGCTTCATCTGAATATCTCGTGGCGATCGCTTCCAATTGGTTGAATTTTCCCCGCCTCGAAGTACCGATTGGAAAAAGGAGCAAGTACAAACGAAGTAGATTATAGAGGAGCGAAGTACTGCGAAGGGCGGTGGGAGATGCGATGTTGCGGCAATGAACCTGAGTGGGACACGCGGTGTTGGCATGACTGTGCCATGAGAAATTCTCAGGACACGTTTCTTTCCATTATTCCGACCGCAGTGAAGGTATCACTCTTACGGACGCTCTCGCCGTGGGCCTTGAACCCTCGAGGAGTCCACGACACTCGCTCCTAACGATTGCATGCGAATCCACTCCCTGAGAGCGCACCTGCCTCCTTGCACTCCACCCGGACACCTCTCTTCTTCCTCTCCTCTCCTTCTTTATCTAGCATCCCTTTTCCCAGCCGCTAGTATAACCTGCGTCCTTCCTTCTCTGCGTACTACTAGCTATGCTTCTAGTGTGCGCGCCGCGCCGCGCCGCCGGTCCCAGCAGCGTGTTGGAATGCAACTGCCAGCTAGCCAGGTGCAGATCCTGATTCCAGCACGCGCCGCATAAACCTGCCCTTTGATTAGTCTCATCGAGCATACTTGATCTTACGAGAGATAAATTTAGAAAATTTTCATAAAAGTTTAAATATAAATCGAAAGATTTATAAGTATATTTGTGCGAATGTTTGAGATAGATTCCTTTGGGGATACTGGTTGTGGGGTGGGATAGTTAGAGTGTATTGAATAGCCAACGAGAAAGTCTCACGGTGCTCCCTAAAGCCGAACGAGCCTGTTTCCCGACTAGTCCTTCTCTCTTTGCCCGGGCTCACGATCGTTACACATTCCTGCTCGCCTAACAACAAGTTCACCGAGGCTGTTCGAATAACAACACTGTCAAAACACGAGTAAGGAGGCTGCTGCTTTGCTTGTCTTGGCGTAATTAAGTGCATTAATAGCTGAGCCCGCTAGCACGTGCATCTCGTTTGTTACGGGCGGATTACACGGCTCCGTTTATCCAACTCGGCTTATCCGACTCCTCTTTTTTTGCTGCCGCTGCCGCCGCCGCTGCCGCCGCCGCTGCCGCCGCCGCTGCCGCCGCCACTGCCGCCGCCACCGCTCACCCGTTGCCAGCCTCCTCACTTTATCTCTGGGCTCGAGCATTTTTTCGAGAGCAGCTCCGATCCGATCGCTAATAAAATCTCCGAGTGCCGAGCGCGATCGTTGCCTGTTGGCACGAGCTAATTGCTTCGCTGAGAGATATCCCTTTTCAAAGATGACTTGTTTATCGGTGGCGCGCGCGCTCGATACGCTATCGCTCTCGGCGGCGAGCTCTTCTTTCAAAAAGTCAGCACACCTTCGGAATACTCCTATCGGCTGCCTGTTTGTCTCTGTAATCTCGGCGGTACTTTGCCGCTCGAATGTTACCGCGATCGGGAAGATCGCACATTGCTACGGGACCAGCATCCGCGGAAGGTGATAATCAACCCTAATTAAAATATCTCACGCTTCCAATTTGAGAACGTGTGAAATAACAGTTTATCCTACTCGTGTTAGGAATTGAAATGTTCCTTGCCAATGGTGTTTCGGATAAATCGATAAAGGATATTGGAGCATCGAAAGTGTCTTGAGACGTGATCGCAACCGGATGTACGATCCTCCGACGAAATGTGTAATTTACAACGCTCAGATTTAATGACACTGTGTCGACGGTCTAATTTGCACAGGGAATTCAATAATTGCCAGTGGCACATCACGCTACTATTTCTTTCCCGCGCAATCCATCATCTCTGGCAAAGATTGCCTAATTGCCCGTCGAAATCATCAGTAACCTGGGCACTTGATCATTCGACGAGAAAAAAGTAGCATGACTTGTACGCCAAGTTCATTTTTAATGTTTTTGCGCGAGGTCAATTTAAATCGAATGGCGATCGGTGGACTTTCACGGCTGCCAAAAAACGAGCTCGGTATACATATATGTATTTCCGGACTAAATTGACCGATGGCTTCGAGCAGTCCGCTCGAAACTTCGCTAAACGATTGTGAGACGTTGTGTTCAGAGTGCGTAGTCGACTCGGAACCGATGATTTCTAAGAAAACTGAACTCAAAATTAGGCGCATCCTGGGCAAAACGGTGTGTTCCGCCAGAGAAAGTCGTCCGATTTTTTTGACGCAGCCACGAATATGTATAAGGTGGCTGCGATGTGAAAGCGGAACAAACATTTTCTCGCATCTTCATCAGTGGATGAATATCTAAATGACGATTTGGCGACTACCGAGGGACCGTCTGGACTTCTGAATAAAGGTGAAGGCGGTTTACTTCTATTTCGGGGAATCAGCCGATTCCAATCAATCAATTATTCTCAGATTGTCCGATAAAAGTTCTCGGTGATCGTCGGCTCGGTGAAACATATCATTGGGCACGAAGTAAACAAGCATCTTCATCCCACTTGCCACTCAACTTTCAGTATCGGCTTTACCGGCCAGCTATTTTAACGGCCATCATCCTGCAGTCAGGAGTACTTTATTGCCCGCTTGAAATCCTATTGGCAATGACATCTCATGCTTCGTTAACATTTCTCTGCTCGAACGAGAGGAAGTTCGTGGTGGAATGCGATCGGACGTTTCTTCGAGCGCGGTGTTACTTTACAAAGAGAGGGAAGCCGGTCAAGGTCAAAGGAGGTCGCCCACTCCGAATTTCTCCGGGTGGCGAATCCTTTCACAAAGCGGAAAGAAGATTTCACCGCTCGGTTCGTCGTCATGGCTATCCTCCTGAATTAAGCTCGATAAGTGGAAAGGAAGGAGCTGGTCATAATAAATTGGATTCCTCTCTCGATCAGCTGGGCTCCGAAATACCAAGGATTTCTCACAGCAGAAACATCATGAAATGATCGGGCGACATAACACGGCATCGGAATGCGACCGAGCCAATTAAAGCCGAACCAATGGTAAATTCAAGCAGGCAAGCGAGCAAGCAACAATACTGGAACTGTTGAATTCGAAGGAATTCGAGGAATCGCTTCTGGAGGAAAGTGGTCCAATGGTTATCGAGGCTATCGCCGGGAGATTTCACGGCTGGTGAGAATCAAGTTGGCGACAAATGACAGCAATGCGATGGGGTGTGCGTGTATAGAGCAGTGTCGGATGGCCTACATACCAAAAATCGAGCAGTCGAACAGATTGCGACACGATCGTTAGAGCGTAATGCACCCTAGAAGGCCGAGACTACCGAGCCCACTTGAAAGAGACACTCTAACGGATCTCCGAGTTCTCTCTCGTGGTCTCCTCTACCTCTAGGACGGCCTTATACGATACTTCCAGCTAGCATCCCATGGAATGTCACCGAGCGTGATTGCTCTCTTTCTTTTTCCAGCTAATCTCCACTCCACGACTTAGCCACTACTTCCAACTCCCTACTACTTTTTACCTAGATCAGTCGCTTCGCTAGCTCTCAATGCCCACATTTTCATGTTCTGATTATTAAACTTAAATAATACTGCTTTTACCCTGAAACCTCGAATATAGTTTCATAGAAAATATTAGAGTGTAATAAACGATTTTTGGAATGTTTCGGTTTGCCATTCCAGAAGAGTGACGTATCAGTGCTTCGCAGAAAAATATTTCGATGCGTTGAAGTTGAGTAGGGATTGGTTGGTTTTCGGGGAAAAGGAGGGTGCTCCATAGCCGGTAGGCTCTGACTCACTTTTTCCCCCTAATCAATATTAGCAGTGCCCAAGCCAAACTGCGTTCATCGCTCTGAGGAAACGACGCACCAGTTTCGGTGGGTGATATCAAGCGATCGCAGTCGAGCACTCGATAAGATTAGACACGACCATTTTTCACATCGTCTTGATACAAAAACAATTATCTCTCTCGGTCAACAATCGCCAATCACAGTTCTATTCC
The DNA here is from genome assembly GCA_910591665.1 of Ectemnius continuus. NCBI lineage: Eukaryota > Metazoa > Arthropoda > Insecta > Hymenoptera > Crabronidae > Ectemnius > Ectemnius continuus. The sequence continues at coordinate 12,314,102 of OU342862.1, read as the reverse complement.
AGCCAACGTATTTATTTCAGAGCTGTTGCAACAAATGACAAATGAAAAAATAATCCCACACACTTGATACATTTGTGTGGTAGTATAAAAATGACGTCATTTAGTGAATGGAACTCTGAGGTTATCGGAGAGTGTAATATTTGAGGGAAGTTAGAGAGCGATGCGTCAAGTATCGTCGATATCTGATATCAGTGTCTCCTTGGGGAGTTCTTAATTTCCGATCGATAGCGAGGGCTGACTCAACAACTCGCTGCGTATATATCCTTGCGTCCCCATGCTGGACTCTTCCCACTGAAGGAGAGGAGCACGTGTTTGCGCAAGGATAAAGTGCGCAGTGCTGTTGATTCTATTGGCAGCAAGATCTTCTCACGAAAGGTGAGGCTGGCTGCTTGCTCGCTTTCTGGATGACTCGCGACAGAGAGACAGAATGGCAGGGTTTGCAATGTTGCAACTCGACTCCACTTTCGGTCAGCTGTCTGCCTGCGGTGGCGGAGGTGGTACACGGTGTACCAGTCGATCGAACTGACGACACCGTCTGCCGATCAAAGACCGCAAAACATGCCGGCTGCCGACTAGAATCGGGCTCGATTGCATAAGGCGGCGAGAAAAACGGCAGCTTCTTTGCCAGTCGCGCGCACTCGGGGCGACGCTCGCCGCGAACACGCGCGCGCAAAAGTTACGTCAACCGGCGTCACCGGCTTTGCCGTGCCTTCGGGTGAGATAACAGTAATAAGGTGGAAAGCAAGGAGACGCATTTAATGCTTGCGAAATCGCTAAACTAAGCAGTGGCGTTCCAGCGCTCTTCCGGCAGCATTGCCCAGCCGAGTGTGGGCAAAGAGGAATGATGTTCAGTCGAGAAAGAACCCTTTTCTTCTCTATCTAATATAACAGACGGACTCTCCGATTTAACTGACGCGGCTCTTCCTCGGGGAGAGTCGCGACAAATCCACTCGCACTGATTAACCCGACAATTAAGAGTGGGAGTGATCCCGTCGGCTTTCACTACGAGTTTTGGCGGATTGCGAGAGCGCCAGTTAGAAAAGCCCGAGGAATTAGAGGCACGTGTCTACAGTTGGCAGGGCTGGTTTGGTCGGGGGAGATTTCCATCGTGGCTATGAAAGGAGAGAGGATGCCGTGGAGAGATTGGCTGGAGATAGAGAGAGAGAGGATGTGGTGCTATCAGGGGATTTATTCCGGCAGGACGTGGGACTGGCATTCATCCGGGAGACACTCGCCGTCCAACCACTCCGTGTCGTCGGCTTTGTCTCAACTAGTTCGGCTTCTACGTAATTATCCTCTCGTAACATCCTTCCTAACAAACCTCCCATCTAGCGTATAGCTCCACTCTCGAGCGATCGCTCTATCGATTAATCCGAGTAATCGGCGATCGAGCTAATGGCGCGGAATGCCGGCGGAGCTTACTGCCACTAAATCCTTCTTTTAACGATTGATCCATCACGCCCGGCCTAAACTACGCCTGACCCATTAAATTTAGAGTACCCATAAAGATTAGCTCCAATGATCGTACAAGGAAAGTCCCTCTCCCATTAGCTTTGCTCGTTACATGAATCGGCGAGTCTTGTTTTTTTTAAACCCAAGAAATCCAATATTCCTAACAACGATCTTTCCAATGAGTCGACGGTAATTCCAGCAAGAGGAAGTCATTGGTTCCAATTAGAAGTGAATACAATACAGTCGAGTCTCATAATTGTCACTGATATCTTTATTGACGGTACTTAGGTTGAAAGAGGGGATCTGCGAAAATGATGCAAGGTAACATTGCGAGTCGAAAGTCGTGTTGTTACCTCGTGCAGTTGGCAATTGGCAGGCATATACTGTCTGCGTGTGTATGTGTATGAGAAAGGTAGAATGTTATCGCGGCAATCTGAAGCTGGTTAATCTCGATTTAATTACCGTGCGCTCGTTCGCTCGGCTGGCAGAAGCTCTATGAATGCCAAGGTGTCGTGCTCCGATACGAGCGGTTTATTGTACGCCGAGGAAGAAGGTACACAGCACCGCGCATTCCCCAGCAGAACGATATCCAGTACTCACAACACGTCGCTGTGATTGAATTACCCATCCACTTGCACCACGTGTCTGCCTTCTTAAGTCCGATACACATCGTAGATATACTCGAAATCATTTCTCTCTCACACTGATATTCCCCTGTTAGTTAGACTCCGGTTGGATCTTACCTCTAATTTGAACGGCTCTCATTAAATGATAATTGTTTTAATCCACTCGAGGCTATGCGAATCGGGCTTAACTGAAGCTGCGAAGGACAGCGACACTACGAGATAAGAATCGGCGGTTTTTTTTGCCCCCGAGAGAACAACCGCAAGGCCCGACAGCCGATCGAATGAAATCAGGGTAGTGGCGACTGATACATAGTTGCGAGAGCGTGGACGCAACTGTTGTTGCGGTGGCGAGATCAATGTAAATGAGTATCGATCTGACCCTCTAAAAGGCCAGCTCCGGCAGTAATCTAATTAGAAGAGAGCCAGCCAGTCAGCCAGCGAGCTAAAGGCTTCTTAAACCCTCAAGGTACTAGACGCGCCTAACTGCTAAACTTTCCGATCGCCTTATGCGAGCCAAGGTAAGAGAAGCAGCACTCTCACCAGACAAATAAAGGATCTCCTGCTACTGCTACTGGTAGAACTTTTCCTCAATGATGAGAGACACTCTTATTATACCTGGCTCGGCTCACCGAGAAGACGACAGTCACGTGCAACGAGCGAGAGACACGCAGCCAGGCCAGACAGCCTGCGGGATAGTCTTGCCTCTTTTTCGCTAGGGAATAGCACGATCGCGATGACCGTTCTAGTTTCTGCTTCGTTAAACGATCATCTTCCCTCGGACGCCTTAAGTGGACTGCATCCTTTTCCCCGGTACTGCCAACCGTTACCGACCATTAGATCAAGTAGACACGATTTCGCCAATGGGATCTTAATGAAAATCTGGTTTCACTGCCGCCATCGCCTCCAGCAACACTCCTCATTGCAAAGAGGAACTTAATCGTCCTTCTTTCTCGCGCGATACGCCTTTTATAGACGATACAACCAAACATTACACTCTGTTTAATCGACTGAATTAAACAGAATGAAATTGCAAACTTCTCGTGGAATATATTTACTAGAGAGTATGATTTGCTAGAGTTAAAAGCTAGTAGAGTACGTGTGGCGAATAGTCGGGCGCCACTTGAAATTCTGCGTGTATCATGTGCGAGTCTATGGGAGGCGCACGTACCGCATGGGAGAAGTGGAAGCGAGAGAGGAGGATGCCTTTGTGCCGGACGGTGTTATGGAAAGTGAAATGGCTGGGCGAATATATGTGCGAAAAGAAAGTTGCCCGTACCAGGCCCCCATTGAACCGTATCAATTGCACCGCCGCGCCGCCTCCTAACTACTGCTAACCTTTCCATAAACTCCCAGCATGTCGAAAGTCTTCCGTTTCCGATAGCTCGCCAACTATATGAATTATAGTTTCCGACATATTTCGCATGCTTTTGGAAAGGTTTTGCTAGATGCAGCTTGATACAATTCTAGACAATTGGGAGTCATTGTCGGAGCAGTGATATCGGGCATCAACACGATATCGTCAACAGGCGATCGGCCAAAGTGTGAGAGGAGTGACTCACCTTTGGCTTCTCCCGCTTCCTCTTGATGATGAGGCCGTCGTTCTCTATGTAATCAGGCACGTCCTTCCGGTTACTGAAATTGAACACCATCGTGTTGTTCTGCTGATTCCAGGGCTTCGTGTCCCACAATCCACCGCCGCCTCCGCCACCACCACCCGAGCCAGCCTTTTTCGCTGGTTGGATCTCGTCGGCGCTCTTCAAGCTGACCACCACTTTCGTCGGCTGTTCGATGCTCTTAACACGATTGATCAGATTCTTCTCGAGTTCCCGATTACTCAGGTTCTGCTGAGGAAGCTGTGTCTTGGTAGAGACGAGGGGGCGTATTATGCCGATTTGTTTCTGGGGTGTTGGCGAGGCCTCGTTCTTTTGGGGCCTTATCGTCTTAGAGTCGTTGGCCTGCGGGTAGGAGGTGGTCGTTGAGGTTTTGATGAGGCCGAGACTCGAGATCGCTCCTATCGGCTTGCTCTCGGTCACGCTTCCCTTGTTATCCCCGTCCTCCTTGTTGTCCTCGATCTTCCTATCGCACTTGTCCGGCTCTAGCCGTTCCTGGAGCCTCGCTACCGTTTCGGGCTCCGTTACACTGTTTACTCCACTGGCCGGCGAGCCAGGCAAAAACGACTTGCCCCTAGATTCCACTGGAGGCTTGCTCGCGATCGTACAACGCGTATCCATTGGCTCGTCCCCCGATTTTTGCCCATTCTGCCTTGCTCCCGGAAGATAACTCTTGTTCGCGCTCGATTTGTCGCAGAAACTAAACTGCATCGTGATGCCGGCCTTGCTTATACTGTCCAGAGCGGACTTGGTGATCGTCTTTGGACCGTCTATGTCCTCGACCTCCTCGACATCGGCGCGCCTTTCTTCCACGCTCGATTTCACCTGCTCCTTCTCCTCGTATTCCGGACTCTGGACGCGTTCCGACACTGGAGACTTTGCAACTTCCGCATTATGACTTGGCTCTTTCTCGCTTTGTCCTCGGCAGACCTTACTACTCTCGGTGGCGGAGGTCTGCCTGAATATGTCCCGATTGGGACTGGGGGGAGGTGGTTTGTGGACAGGACTCATATTCTGCCTGACCGTTTCTTTCATCGGCGAGGACGGACTTTGGAGCCTTGGGGAGGAAACTCGTGGCGACAGGACCGGCGTCACTGGTGGTGACTTCACGTTTATCTCCAGTGAGATTTTCGGCTTGTTCTGCGAGGGTTCTGGACTGGGAGCCGGCGAGAATTTGAGCTTGAAGGGTTCCGGCGAAGGCGAGGGTGATTGGGCCTTCTCGAATTGCTGGAACTTACTAACCACCGAAGACACCGACTGAACGATCGACTCGGTGATGACTCCGTCTATGTGGAACTCCCCCTGACCTTCCTGATTTTCGATCAGTTCAGCAGTTGGTTTCTGAGGAAGAACTATCTTCTTCGGGGAACCAGGCACTCTCGAATTACCGTTTATGAATGGTTTCGGTTGGATCGGTGGCTTGGCAAGTAACTTCTTCTGTGTTTGTGCCTTGATGGTGTCGTTGATGGTTTTGAAAGTGGCCACCTTCGCTGCCACCTCGCCCTTCGGCTTCAATTTCTTGGCGGAGCCCTCGAAGATCCTCATGGTCGTTTTGACTAGATCCGGCGGCGGCCTTTCCGTCTCGGCGAGTAGCGGCTTTAGCCGCTTTGGCTTGTTCACGGCTTTGGGCCGATCGAGCTCACCGAGCCTGCTCTCGATCTTCACGGATGTTCGGTCCACGAGGATTATATGGTCGTTTATCGGCTCCTGGCGCAAGCCGTTCGAGGCCGGTCGACTCGGGGTGGCATGGGCATTCACTTCCTCCGCGGCGTTGTACCTCATCAAGGTCTCAACGCTTCTCGCCCGTTTCATGGAGTCGTTGCCCCGCGAGGCGTTCCTGTACCTGTCGGACTTAGCGGCGACACCGCCCGCATTCCGTTTGGTGTACTTCCGCGCGGCCTTCTCGCCACAGGGCTCATCCTCGCAGTCGAGGAGGTCCTCCAAGCTGGCAGCCCGCCGGAACCGTTGCACCGACACTCGACTTTTATTCATCTCCCTCAGGGTTAGGTTAAGATACTTGCTCTTCAACTTGTTCACTATCCCAGGCCCATATTGGAGCTCTTCGGAGCTGTCGCTCTCGGCGTCCTCGGTTTGGCTCCTGTTCCTCGTCGGATCCCCATCCAGCCGTCCGCTTCTCGCTCTCGCTAATTCAGCCAACACGTCCCGCTCGAGCTTGCTGCTCCTGCACGCCCGGTTATTACTCTCGCCATTGGATTCCGGCCGTTTGTTATCCTGGCGGGAATCCTCGCTCTCGGAGCCATCCTGCTCCTGCTTGCGATCCATGTCCGCGTTTTTGTTCACCAGCACCGCACCGTTGGCAACATCCTCCGAGTCGGAGCAGAGAGACAGATCCGCCTCGAGACGCATGTTGCACGCGACTGGCGACGCCGCCGCCGTTGCCGCCGCCGCCGCGTCGACGGCACAGCCGCTCACCGCGGCCCCCGGGCTACCGATGGCGCCACAGGCTGGCGAGCCCCTCGAGAACTGCGAGGACGCGTTTCCAGGGACACCGTCCTCGAGGTTGTTGCTGCGTGATTGCCTCGGGCCGATCGGATGCTGCTGTTGCTCCGGCGACAGAGCAACCGGCTCGCCACTGCTCTCGCTCGCAGGGCCGATCACCGCATTGCAGAGCTTGGTGCTTGCCCCGTTATTGGCCAGCACTTTGCTCTGTTGGCGGCGTCGTTGGATCAGGTCTCTTTTCCACTGGGGCACGTTGCTGCTGTTGCCGGCGCCCTCGCTCGTCACGGCGTTGCTCGAGGTGGCCATATTGTGTGTGTGTGCTCGCTCGCTCTCTCTGTCTCTGCTCTGCTCGGCACCCAATCTCCGAGCAGCAACGCGGCTCGCTCGTGTTGCCGCTGATGCGATGGGTGCGTTCGCAATAGAGCGAGAGACCGGGCCTCTCCCTCCGCAACTCTACGTCACTCTCTTTAATACGGCGGGCTCGCTCCTATACACCGCGCGCACTAACATCATCATCCTCTCTCCCTCTCTCTCTCCTCCTTTTTCTCTCGTGCTCTCTCGTTCTTTCTCTTGCTCTCTTCCAGCAGCTCTCCACACCAGCACCGCACTCGTCGCACTCGAGAGGAAGTCGACGGCGCGCCGGCCAGCTGCCAACTGCCGCCGCGCGGAAAATCGATGGCCCCGGCTCTCCGCCGAGAGAGCCGAGGACCCCTTTCGCTTTTCTCCCTTGCAGTCAAACTTATCTCATGATTCCCGAAGCCGATCCGCTTCTACTTGCGCCAGCAATCACGCTAAGTCGGAATAAGGGCGGTCCAATTCGGGTTGCATCTGCGTCCAAGAACCGGCGAGTATCGAAGCACCTGCTTTTCTCACCCGGCGCACTAACTCTTGCCGAGGTGGAGTACGAGGAGAGTGGGCCACTGTCGAACTTGATTCTGACATGGATATCCGGTGGTGGGAATGGCTAACTGGCCGGCGCGCTCGTCGCCAGACGTGGCCGTCCGGCAAAAGTTGGCCTCGCGGTGTCCAGGGCGTTCTGTTCTGGCCGGCGGCTTCTGGAAATCGAAAGTATATACTGGCCCGTGAGAGGAGGCACGCACACAGGCAGGCACGCACGCACGCACGCACGCACGGTGTATGTACGCAGGGAGGGCAGGGAGTCACGCACACGAGACGAGGAGGAGGAGAGCACCTTTGTCAGAATGCGAGGAGAGCCGAGGAGAACGCGGCGGCCGTCGTCCTCGAGAGCGCTGCGCTCCACTCGGCTAGATTCTGCGGGCCTCCGATATTCCCGAGCAGCACACGCCGCCGCCACCGCCGCTGCCGCCGTCGCCACTCTCTTCTCTCGCCGGCCAAATATCCCCTCTATCATTCACTCGCTCCGCGAACTCTCCTTCGAGATCTTCTCTCCCTTTCTAGCCACGCCGGCCTTTGCCCTCCGCCTTTAGTTCGCCTCCTTCTCGCACACTCCGCAACCGCCCTCTTCTCTCCCCATTGCACACACTCCTCACTCGCGCCTCCTTGTGCGAGTGCTCGACTGCCCTCGCTCTCCTGCACGCCCCGACCTCACCGCCAACCACTCACACTACATACATCTCTATGTACGCTTTGCGTCTGCTGCTGCTGTGTGTGTGTGTCTCTCCTATCGAATGCAGCCAAGCCACCAGCAATCGAAACCCCTTCGCAACGCGCGACACGACGCTCCACCAGCTAGGGTGGCGCAAGTGCGAGAAGCGGGAGGCGCGAAATATAAAGTCGAATCCTAAGGGTAGCTACCCCTTGCTTCGACTCTCAATGGCCTGCTCGACCATTGGGGTTCCTCTAGCAAGTGCTGATAATACGCTTGCTTTCGGCACAACAACCACTAGACGCCTATTGATCGACTCATTCCACTTGCGGGGGTTGCAAGTGCTACCGTCATCGTCCCACCGAAAACAAGTCGGGATAAGTTCGCCTCTGGTGAAACCCGATCGCAAGACTCGCTCGCTCGCTCGGTCACATGCTAAACGAGAAGACGGTGAAACCCAATCTTGGCGCGAGCCTCACCGAAAAACTGCTGTTTGGCCAATGCGCTTCATTACAGGAGTGATCGGCGTGTTTAACCAGTCGAACACGGCCGACAGAGGATTCCCTCGGCGGGCTTTATTAGCGAGCGTGTCCGGTGGAAAAGGCGCGCGGCGTTTATAGTGTGTATACATGGCGATGGTTAGAAGCGCGTGGAAGAGGGGAGTCGTACATCCGCCCGCTCGCCCGAGATAACAATGCCACTGACAAAAAGTAGCGGGCGACCTGAGAATCGGAACGAACGATGACCTAAAAGAAGGAATGCGGAGCAGCCGACGCAGCAGCAGCCCCTTCCTTCTATCGCACCAGTCCCGCTTCAAACCTGCTCTAGTAATGCTGCTTTACGCCGGGCATTCCTAGCCGCGCGCGCGCGCGAAATTCTCCTCCGCGCCGCTTATTATCTCGTTACACGATGCCAACACCGAGGAGAGGAGCCGCTGCTGTCCAGAGGCTGGCTGCTTTCACGAAATAGTCCGCTTCCGGCTTGGGCCGACGCTCTGTCAACGGAGCGTGCGAAGTCCCGAGTAACTTTGACCCTGACGTGCCGCCGCACCGGATTTCATTACGGCGCGTTACGCCGAAAGAGCGGCCGCCACGTGGACCTATGTACTACCGGAGAGACAACACCGAACCAAAGAGGAATTGGAGGAATTACGTGGCTCGAGGTGGACGAGCGATCGAGGATTCACGCTTTCCAATCGCCGGGCAATCGAGCCGAGACCAAATCACCGCACTTCCGGCTGACCCGTTGCGGAAGTCGGGAGGACGAATTGATAATCTCCTGTAGCCGTAGAGTCCGCTATCGTCGAGCTATCTATCGTTCACGATGATTGCGTATAGAGCTGCTCCGATCGAATCATTCGATACTACCGGAGAATACGTGTACGCGCACTCGCAAACTGTTCCGTACCAGTGTTCCCGAAGGGAAAGTAAATCGGGCAGGCACCGTATCGAGATCAATGCCTTTCGACGATCGCGTAACGATGCACTGCTGGCCACTGCGCCCTATCTCTATTCTTGGTCATCGTTCACAATCATCTCTCCGCGTATACATATGCATCGGCGTGCGCCGCACCGCCGGCTTCTTAATTGACTCGAAATCTTTCTCACGCGCGCTTCGCCCAAGGGAGAACTCCCGCTACTACTTCCATACTCGCAAATTGGAGCGGCTGCTTCTCTTGGCAATTGCATGTGAGACGCAAAGGTCGGAATTACCACATTATGCAAGTGCAATGCGCGGCGTGCGACTACTTTCACATACCTAATTCGTATTTTCAAGCCTGTCTAAGAAGTTGGAATCGCTCGTTTGCGCGCCAGACACAGACTGGCCGCCCTGAGAACGTGGGAAATCCGGCCGCAGAAAGAGGAGCGCTTTTCTTGCGCTAATCGGATTGCGGATTCGTCGAAACTAAAGCGAAGTACGCACTGGGCCGCGTCGATTTCGTACTCGGCTCTACATTTCCAGCGACAAAACGCCGCCGATTGTATAATGAGTGAAGGGTAAATAGATTACGCAATCAGCACTCTATTTGCCAGAGGGTTTTGCGACGCTTCGTGCTGCGTAATGCAACCCCGGGCTATTTGCGATATTAATCTTCAAACAAATAGTCGAGATAAGTCCGACTACGATCTTGATTCCAATGGCTGGCTCGAGTCAATACAGTCGACTCACTTTCCCAGCTCCGTTTCAAAGCTTTTTAACGACCTTAGGCTGTTCATCCCTTGATCCAAGGGTTGAATTTCAACTTACTACTAATTATACAATAATCAAGCTCCTGGAGAAGAAACTCCAGTTGGCTCCAATATTATCAGCCGAGCTACGATGGTTCAGAAGAAATTCCACGGTGATACAACTCCGAATTAAATTTCAAATTTGATCCATTATAATTCATTATAAATTCCTTGTCACATTCAACGTTCTAACGAATGAAGTAGAAGAAAAATTGATTTATCCGGGCAAAGCGTTAGTACCGACCGAACAGTCGGAGATATTTTCGAATGAGTTCGGAACGAGTGCGACCTGGTGTTCAGCACATGGTACGAGAAGGCCGGAGCGGCCTGGACAAGGATGCCGGTATGCAGGAGGAACGCCAAACAATATGGCCGTCACTTGACAAAGCGTACGGAACCAGTTCCAGGTGAGAACCGGTTTGGAACTAGTTCCTGGCAGTTTTTCGGCGGAGCCGCACGATTGAGCTGGATATCTGAGGTAGATCGGCACTCGTATCGGACAACTGCCGAGGATTGAAGCAGTGCCGGTGTTGCTCGAACCTCCTGACATGAGCGACGAAACGGAGCAATACAAAGCGGAAAACGGTAAGGGAAAGACTCTGTAGATATATAGGCGGGAGGGCGTTATCGGAGCGCAAAGAATCTTATCGGTACCCCAGCTGTTTCGAATGTCTCTTGCTCACGGACCTTGAACACTTTTGAAAGTACATAGCTAAAGCTCCTCTCGCTAATCTTTCCGTTGCACCTGGTCGGTTCCTTCCACTATGCGCGGGAAAACTGAACCACAACATTCCGTCTATCCAAACAAAGAGTCCCAAACACTGGCAGAGCGCGTGGCACGATAGAGGCATACTGTGTTACATAACATTGACTATTGTTTTCGTAGAAGAAAAGGAGAGTCGTCAAATGGAAGTAAAGGAGGAACCGCCGATACAGTGCTTCGTCGTGGAGAATCATCAGGGTACTTTCCAGAACTTCGAGCCAACGAACCCAATGTCGTCGAATGCGGATGTGAGTACAATGAATCTCTGGACCACCAAGGCCACCAACTGTCTCATCAGCGAGTACAAGAAGTATCGGTCAATGGTCGGACAGTCGACGCAGATCCGCAGTCTTCGCGAAATGTTCGAGATGATCTCGGTCGAGATGCAGAATTACGGCTTCTACTTCAGTCCGCAGAAGTGCGAGAATAAGTGGCGAGTATTGGAGCGGAAGTATAAGAATCTTGTGTTCAGAGAGAGGGCGAAGAAGCCTGGAAGAATGCGTCATTACGGACACTGGGAACACAAGCGAGCATTGGACGAAATCTTTCATGATAGGAGAAGACACTTTTATGTCGAGGAAGACGAAGTTCCCTCGAACAATCGCGTAGTACCGCAAACATTCGGGTCGACCGAGACCACTGATGCAGCAAGTAATCAACAACAGGAATCACAGAATTCTTCGTCTTCCAATGATCCATTAACGCCGAGTACTCAAGGGACAGCCAAGCAGACAGAACCCTTGCTAGGGTTACTTGAAAAGTTCTTTGAGAACATGAAGCAAAGCTTTGAAACCGCCGAGAAGAATAGAGAGAGGAGACACAAAGAGGAGATGGCATTAAGGCAGAGTCAATTGGACATCCAGAAGAAGCTTTTGAAGTTGGAGGAGCAGAAGATGGAGTTGCAAAAGAATCAAATGCTCGCGGCAGCGCAGCATATACACTTAAATATGTAGGGGGCTTCCGAAAAGTGTATATATTTTATGGAAAATCATTTGAAACGCGGGGAATTATTTCCTTGACTTCCAAAATTTCTATCAATACAGGTTGTAATAATATTTTACACGGTGGTCCTACTTTATCGTATAGTTCGTAGAATAATTTGTACAATTGTTTGTATAATTGATAAGAATTGCTGAAATATAGAGAGATAAATTTTTCATTCGTTCACTTGGATTATTAAGTATAATTAACAGTAATTTTCTTGCTCTTATTGAATGAGTATACTACACCGAGTATACGCTGCCTCGTACCACAGTCAGATGGAGATACTCTTCAAGGTATGCGGCAAGTGACTGTGTCGGCAATTCAGAAACCAGTTGGCACTATTCTCCTCGATAGTCAATCCAGTATTCTGCATTCTTAGCCGTAGGCCGATTTGCAATGGATCGTGAAAATTAATGATTTTTTTCTATTTTCATTAAATCATAGCCGGAGGAAAAGCCAAGCTTCGTCCTTAGAGAATGAGGGGTGTTATTAGGGGAATTATTTTCAATACATGAAACTATCGATCTTTGCAAATCACTCCCTTGTGACAAGTGCTCATGCCCGCAATTGAATGGGAAAATTACTCCCCACAGTGACACTATTAATGACTCAATTTATCATGACTGTATCCCTGGTGCTTTGGGATACCTCATTATCAGTCCCGCATTGAAATCGCTCAAGTGCTTACGTCCAACTTCAAGATCGTATAATTTCCACATGTGACATCAATGAGAAATGCCCAAGACAATAATTTCCCGGCATTTCCAAAAAGATTCGAATGAAAGAACACTGTCTATTATTCGCGGAAATTCCTTGAGATCGAAAAGGCGCAGGAAGCGCAACAAGGGAGAATTCATGGGAGAAAGTGAAGTCGGAATTCAATCAAGCCCTCGGCGAATCGTATAATTTCATATAATTATCAATCCCCACGGGAGAGCAGCGTCGAATTCATGCCGGCGGTAATTGCGAGCTCGCAAGAGTCTACTCGCACAGCCACTGATTACTATGATTCGATGTTCGGGCTAGATTTTTCGCGGCACGCTTACTTAGCCCAACAACGAACCACCAGCATACTATCGGAATAAAGACTACAAAATTTTGCATGGCAGTTTGGCCATCGTGTAAAATTCAGCTGGAATATTAATAGGGTGAAATGGTGGGCAGACGTTAATAGCCCCGAGGGAGGGAGAGAGAAATGGGAGACTGGAGAGGATATTGTTTGGTGTGCATCGCTCGAGTAGCTCACCGAAAGGATAATCGAAACGGGATTATAATACATTAATCCTCTTATAGCCAAATTAGCCACTAAGTGGCTAATTTAAGATATGGGCAACCTTTTTTTGTTATAGAGAAACATAAGATGTTCGAAATTTCATTCGGATGTTCGATGTTCTGTTGGGTGAAATATTGTAGTGGAAATGGGCCTTAAAACAATTTGTTCTATCGGTTGAGGAGCGACAGGGAGTTAGTAGATTTAGCCGGGCAAATAGAGGCGAAATCGGAATGATAAAGGGAGGAGTGGAGGAGTGTGGTGGGCGCAGTGGCTCGAGGGCGCAGACTACTATCGACGGAAGAGATAGTTCTATATCGGCTCTCGACTGGATATCCCGAGATGATGTCGATCGGCGTATATCTATCTGGCTATCTGGATTCCGGACCGGACTGCCTTGGTGTCACCTTACATTATCCAGTGCATGACGATTATAGCTATGGAATTCGGAAAAATTCCGCCCTGTTACGCGGCACCGATCGCAATCTTTCTCTTTCGTGTCGCCGGGACAGACAGATGAACAGGCAGCACCCTCCACCTTGGTTGCCCCGCCAGGAGAGCATTGGAATTTCGCAATTCCCAGCATTCCGTGCTCATCCCCGTCGGAGAAATGTCACAAGGCCCGTCAGCCCCGTCGAGGGAACATGGCAATTCCCCGAAAGGACAGGCGGCACACGCATCCTCCACTAACTGTTACTCGCCGTCATCGGAGATAAAAGAAAACGGTCGCCGCGCCGGTTAACGATTGGAGTTACACGATAATTATCCGGCGTCGCCGCCGTCGCCGCCGTGTTCGAGAAGAGAAGAGTTCTAAGTAACGGGTTGTGCGGCGCGGTCGAGCGAGCTTAACCCACTTACTTCCGAAGTTGTAGAAATAGGAGTTCAAGGCAGACGTCGTCGACAGTGGTACGACCTTCTACACAGATCTAGAAATCCCAATCTGTTGGCGCAGCCCACCTCCACCAGACTCTTTCTTTCTTATCCATCTAAGTGTCCAGGTGAACTTTGAGCCCGAGTCGATTCTCTAGCCGATCGGGAAGCCGTTCGTGTGTCCGGCCGCGCGAGCAACAAAGGGAAGGAACAATTTTGCCAAGAGAAGACAAGAGAGGTTTTCGGGAAAAAATGGGAGGAACCGGTTACACCCGGCGGCGCGTACGAGGAGAGCTCTCGTAGGTAGGTCTCGCGTCTCTCTTGTCTCTTGGTAGTTGGTGGTTGGCGAGTAGATGCGGCATACGCGTACCCACGCAGCCAAGCAGGAGGGAAGCAGCCAAGCAAGGCAGCCAAGCAAGGCAAGGCAAGGCGAGGCAAGGCAAGCAGACAGCGGCGTCCTTACTCCTTTAGCGGGCCTTCTCCGAGGGCTTGGAGTAGGTTTAGGCTGAGCGGAGCACGTGCAGAGATAGATAGGAGAAGGTGCGGGCGGGTGAGTATGGGTGCACCTTGGATAGTAGCCCGGAGGGCGCGCGTTCACTCGTTGTGCGCGCCGGGTAAACGCTGCGGAGGCGGCAGGCGGCTGCCGCCACACTCTTCTCCAGTCGAGCCGCGACCACCGAGCGGTGAACGTCTCTTCTCTTCAGTGTTCTCTCCGCTCTCTTGCCGCATCAACCGCACTCGAGAACGCATCACCCTCTCATCCACCAAAACCCAGTCGCCGGCTTTCAACGCTCGCATTTTCCGCTCGGACAATCCTGGATCAGACGCTCGCTATGAGTGACAGCCCGTTCCTGGGAGAATCCACCTCCCGCTGGCAAACTCTGCTGGATCATCAGAGCCAGAGACACCTCGCGCTGACCCCCGACCGGTTGTAAACACAAGCCCGCTCTTCCCGGAACCCACGCGAGACCCTCAACGTGTCTTCTTCTTCACTGAATCATCAACATCGCTCTTTTCCCACTTGCATCCAATGCGTCTTACCATCGAGGACTTCTAATTGTCATCGACCGGCGCGCGCGCGCGCACGCACGTTGTTAAAGAGATCGTATTAAGACAGCTGTCAAAATATTGACGCGACTGTCCTGTCAGTGTGCAACTACTGTGGAGCAGAGTCATGCCAGGAACCAGTCGACCAGGGAGCATCATTCACCCCGAACTACACTTGTAACTGTCGGTGATAGTGGAGTGCGACAAGTAGGACCGGCGCTGGCTGACTTGCAACTACGCAGCGCGCGGCACTGCTCCACTGGAGAATGAGAGTGTCAATAGTGCTGGGAGGAGAACTATGAAACTGGAGCAGCGTTGGGGCGAGAAGAAGAAGACGAAGAATTAGAGTGGAGGAGGGAAGATCGAGGGAAGATAGATTGGGAAGTCGAGGGGTGTGGAGCGTAGTGAGTCCTGGTGCGCATTGAGTTTTGCAGGACAACGCGAGCCCCGAAGGCTTCGTCTAAGTAACAGTACTTCCTTGCGCTCGCTGGAATAAGCCTCTCACCGAAGAACGGGACCCACACTCGACGGGCCCGCTCTCCACGCGCTCTCCTCTCGCTTCTCCCTCTCCATCTCCGCTTTATCCTTTTCTTCGGAGCGGCCTGCCAGCGGCCTGCCAGCGGCCAGTCTCCTTTGCCTGCTTTTCGTTCTCCGTCCCTCGTGTCCGAGTCCGAAGTAGTCTGGCCGGTCGGCCACGGGCAGCCCTCCTGAAACCAGTCCTCGAGCACGCCGGACCTTTGGGCTCGAGCCTCGCCGGGAGAGGAGCCTCTCTCTACACCAGCCTTCCTTATTCTCCAATGGAAACCGGCACCTTCTGCACCTGCCGCCACACAGAGATTCGACGTTTTTAGGCCCCCGGCCCATCATCCCTCCATTCCGCCCAACCAAGCCCACAAACCTTCCACCTTCCTCCTTTGATAGTGATTGCAATTTATAAATATTGCAATTGATACACCGCTCGAAGGATTCTTCGAGGAAAACAGTTTGACTTCCGCGATCGATCAGTTGCGAGTTGACAGGAAGTGATTTGTAAAACAACAACACTGAGGATTGTTAGCAAGGACAAAAGAAGGCGAGAGCGAGGAAGAAGCGGGCCTTTTGCGGGAAAGGTCTAGGAAGCAGAGGGGCGCATCCTATTACGCAAAGCGTGATGCCGGGCGGAGCGTGCTCAGCATTTAACATCGAGCAGCGAAGGACATTGAACAATCGGCTAGGAGTGATCGACTCGGCTCGGTGTTAGCAGTGGTGATAGACGACGACGACACGTGGGCGCGCCGGGGAATATGCTGGGACTGGGAGAGTTCTCTCGCCAGCTTCTGCAGTAGCCGCATTAATATCCGTTCATCCCCCCACCTGTTGTGCGTTCTCGTCCGATCTTGGTTGCACGTGCTTGCCGTTTTCGAGGGGGAAAAAATCGAGGCAATTTCTTGGCTGGGAAAGAGTTTTGGCCGGAAGTTTCGAGTAGTGGAAAAAGTGGGTGCGCGTTGGATGGTGGCAGTGCTGCGAGGTTCTCGGTGTGTCAGTAGTATTGGGTCGAGCTGCTGGCTACGGCGCGGCGGGCAAGAGCGATTGCCAAGGGGAATAGGGTTGGTAAGTGGTAGCGGCCGGAAGTGTCAGACGGTGCGAGTGGCGATATAGAGCGCGTAGGCAGCGCACATTCGACAGCAGCAGCACCAGCACCAGGATCAGCAGGGTGGAAAGTGGTGCATTGCTGCCTGGCACGCTCTCGTTGCCCGAATTAAACAGTTTCGACGATTCCTCGCAGTCATCGTCGACCCTCCACTGCTACAACATCACCTTCACCGGCACGAATCGATGGATCCACGCTGAGCCGGCGCATCCCTCCAACCTACGCTAGAGCACCGGCCACGAGATGAAGACCACACAGCGTGCACTCAGGTGAGACGATACGCGCATCACAAAAATGTCAATATTACTCTCCCCTCGACGTTGCCCCACATTCTCTTATAATCCACCGAGCAAATATAACTGGATCTGATTTTAAATACGATAATTCCCGAAAAACAATTATGGGAAAAGAGAGTCCGTTACGACCTCCCGAAGGATTCCTCCGCGCTATGTTAGCGGTGCGCGGCTACTGCAGACAGCCTCTGCCATCGAACATATGCTTTATAACGTGACTTCATTTTTACCGTTCAACGCAATCCGAGAAAGATTCGCTAGTTACAGTGTCAGAGCAGAAGAGCAATCTTCTGGTGCAGTATTATGAAGATGTAGGTAGAATGGGCGAATTAGAATTGACATTGGCAAAGAAAGAAAAAGTAGAGAGTGCGTTGTGATGTTGGGATCATTGATTAAGAAAGGTATCAGTCAGTTACACGTGTTAATGATCTGATCATCCGGAGAGAGAGAGAGAGAGAGAGAGGGGGAGAAAAAAAGATGGGTTTTCGTTGGCCTGGGGCTCTCGCGAGAAAAAGGAGTGCGTCCCGACAGAAGATTAATGCGAACTCCCGTCGAGAGAGCGTCTTCGTCGTGCTGGATGCTGCGGCACCAGTGACGAGAGAGAGAATCAAGGTAGAATTGCAGATGCAGGATTAATCATCGGATATGTCGAACACCTGCTTCCGAGGCACGCTCGTGTCCGGTGTAATTAGTTCGAAGGAATTAATTTGGAACTGGCAAGTTTCATCCCTGAAATCCACCTTCCGATATATACCAGATTGTCCGGTATCGGGCGGAGAAGTTTGCCAATTTCAGCTGGTTTGTTTTCATCCGGCAGATCGATGCCGTTCTAATATCTTCGGTTTATCATGGAGGCGATGCTCGATCGAACAGGTTCCCCCCAAAAGTCGCTCGTTAGCGGCTTCTTGCGTCATCGAATTTCCATAAGTAATATAAGCGGGTGAAATCGAAAGCAAAAGCATCGCAGCCTGTGTTTATCAGTGGTTGGAAGACGGCAGATAAGATATTACAGATGGAGAGCGTACTTGCGCAGCCGACTATGCAAATGTCAGCTGGCTGATGACGCTACTCCCTTCTTCCAACTCTTCACCTGCCAGACATCTGTGTCTCTCGTCACTTCTACTTTTCTACTCGACATTGTTGAGAAGCCCACGCTTATTTCTAGATGTTCCTTGGCGAGAAGAGGAAATTTTATGATGATACAATTGCCAGTTCATCTCTCCTAGAGGGAGCAGCCAAGCTAAATTGGCTCTCTCGAGTCATTTGAATAAAGGCAGCTCGTGCTAAGCCCTCGGCAATTGCTCCGAGCCATCTAAAACTCTAACACGAAGCCCCGTGCATAATTTCATTTTTGATTTCCCATCTTTTCCTTGGCTTGGTAAGTGCCTCGTAATATGAGCGGCAACGTTGATTACTTATTGGGAAGTGGATGGTTCGTTAGTGGTTAACGAAGATACAAATGTTTGCCGATGAGTTCGATGAGCGTTGCCGGTGGTGGTCGGACGGTAAGAAGGCGCACTCTGCGTCAGCTCCTGCATGACGGATCGTCGTTTAGAATCATTTAGTAATCGTACCGTGACGGCCGGCTTTGCATATGAAAGGGACTCGTTACTGGCCGCGCCGAAAGTAGGCTGCTCGCCCGAAAAAGGCGATAGAAAGCTGGAAAAATGTCGGATAAGAACACCGGGCGCACTCGGCCTCGTTGATTCGCCTCGTATCAGGCACTGGATTCCACCGTGCTCCTCTTCTCTCTCTCTCTTTCCCCCACACACACACACACACATAGATAGAAATACACCTTCGACTCGGGAAACTTATCCTACCACTTAATGAATAGTTGCTATTGATTGCGAGCAGCGGTGTTCGGGCCAGGAAGTTTCCAAGTTTCAAAATCAGTGGAGTTGCAGGATATTGCGCCTCGCTTCTGGCTTCTGGCTGCTTTGCATGGCCGCCCTATGACGCCTAATTAAGCCACTGGCCCTAATTAACCTGGGAGTCGACGAAGCATTGTAAAATCGGTTGCGTTATTCTGCCGGCAAGTCAATTCCTCCCTAGTCGAGATCAGCCGATCCTAATGCGAATTTCGCGACGCTTTCTCATTGGAGTAAATAAATGATTGGCCAGTTGAGTGGGAGAAATAGATTAGTAAAGGATCGAGGAGGTTAATTGTCAGGAGTAGGAATATCTACGAGTTCAGCTGGCAGCCGGCTAATCGGAGGGCTAATTAAAGCGTTTCAATTAAGGAGATCAAGGGGCCATTGTGCCGCGATGGAGGAGGAGGAGGAGGAGGCGAGGCTGCATCGGAAGATTTTCCCGGTGGCATCCGGCGCCCTGGGAAAGTCGGCCCTAACGCGATTAATTGCAGAAAGCTGTCCCCTCCTTTCCTGGGAGACGAGATTAGTAGGGAAACCAGCAAGCCCCTTCTCCATTCCTCCCACTCCCTTTCATGCTGTCTCTTAGTCCTCTCTCCTCGTTACGTCTTAATCGAGACGACGACGACGACGAGGACGAGGACGGCGACGTCGACAGCCACTGCCTCTCTCAGAGAGACATTGTTTCCTCGATCGGCCATTTTTCTTCCGGCGATTTCCCTCGTTACTCACTTAGCCGTGCGCGCTTAATTAAAATGTTTTCTCCCTCCCGGCTGTGTTGCTCGCTGACCTATCCCATCGGCATGGCTTAATCAATCGATGCCGATGGAGAACCGGCCAACTCCAAATGGGATGAAAATCCCCGTACAATCAGGGAGATTCTACCCGCTATGCCCTCCCAAGCCCACTAATTAATTCCCAATTAGGACCAGCCAATATTACGCTCCCTTTGTTATCGGAGTTTGCGAATCCCAGTCGAGGCACATTGGGATTTTCTGCAATGTTCATTGGCTCTCGATTGTCACGCCTTTGTGCTCCGATAGAGAGGCGAAGGCACGCGCGAGATAACATTCACTGCCGGAGAGGTCGACTTGGCACTCAGTGTCATGGTAGCTCTGATTCCGAGAGCAGGTGGATTCACTTTGGAAAATCACGTACACGCAGATAATCTCCCAGTCAATATCTCGGACATTTGACTCGTTGATATTCCGTTGGCAGAAGGACACCGTTGAATCTCGAAATCGCGACGCAACCGAATGATGCTTTCGCAATGACGATCATTAGCGAAATCGATCTTGCCATCCCTGACACGGAACACCTTTCTTCGAGCATTCTTTCGTAATGTCCGACTCCGGAGAAAACGAGCCTCCTCCTCCTCTTCTTCTGTTTGACCCATTAAGAACCAAGCTGTGCTTGTTAATGCGGTAAAAATAATACTGCGAATAGATGGAGTCGTTGCAGTCCAATTATTACGGGGAGACAAGCGCGCGCGGAGAGAAAGAGCCGCTGCTGGTTTTCCCCGACATTTCCAGCAGCTTTGACTGATTCGAAGCGTCGGCCTTCGCTGATTTTCGCGGGCGCCGGGAATTGAACAATGCGACGGTACTTCGATACTCCGTCGAGCAGAAAACTCCAGTGGAAAATGCTTGGCTGGGAATGAGAGAATGGCGCCGCTGGCTGACTGGCTTGAGGGACGGCTATATCCATAGAGAAGGAGAGAGAAGGAGAGAGAGAGAGAGTGGGGGAGGAGTGAAAATTCCGTGGAAGGAAAGCCGGATCGGCCGTAATTTGCAAAGACTCTTAACTAGGACAGATCTACCGCTCTTAGATATGGCTTATTGCCCGCAAACTCATACTCGCCCCCACTTTCCCGTAGAACCAGTTGGTTCGAATTAGCATTACTGGACCAACAGCCAACAACTGGGCAAGCAGTGTCGCATCCCAGTTTCTCCTTCCTCCCCAATTTCCTTGGGATGCGGCGATGCCTTTTAGAAAGTGACTAGTTCGGGAAAAAGTTGGATGTTGCGAAATTACACGAGCCACCGGATTCCCAGAGTGCAGGACTCCGAGAACTTCCTGCTTCGCCTTTTTAGCGAGAGACGCTGCCGCCGCGATGATCCATGACGAGATTTTACAGACCTTCCTGTCACTCGATTTCAGCGGGTTCACCATTTCAACTGGCGGCATCACTCCTCTCCTTTTTTTTTCTTCTCTCTCACCCATAGCCATCGTTTTCTCCTGACCTATACCTTTCTTCATAAAGAGGCATACCATCCAGCTATGTATATGTATATGTATATATATGCCTGGAGTACTGGTGCATGTGGGCATCTCAAAATTCCGCCGATGACGTCAGTCAGTGTCAATCGATTTTCGGGTGCTCTCCAGCGGCTCGAGTGTACCGCGTCATCCCGATTTTCGCAGGGCACTCCAGCGCTATTCTGACTTCTGCGGCGCGTTCGCTTCATTAGGACTAATTAAGAGGCAGTTAACGAACGGGACCGTCCCCGGCTAAGCTTGAATTCGATAATTACTGGAGGAAAGTGCACCTATACTATAGTATACTATACATAATACATATATATTCTCGTAGCCAAGGAATTGCTTTACCTTCGAGTGCTTTGTCGAGTCGACCTCCGCACTTAATTGAGTTCCCTATCGCGAGATAACAAATGTTTCAATCAGTCGAGTGAGACTGCGAAATAACCACGGAAATGAAGCATTGCATCGGTACTTTCAGCCCGGATGACTTAGCCTTCGCGTTAGTCCGGCTAGACAGAGAAAGGGAGAAGAGTGCGCGAGCGCGCGGGGGCAAATAAAGAAGGAGCGGGCAGTCAGTGGTGTACTAGCTCGACCTTGCCACGAAGAATGCAGCTCGGGCAATTTGTAAACGCGTTCCCTCGACTTTTACTTCCTCGCTATTGTTCGCTTTCGGGGCTGCCTGGCTCGTTTTTTTTGTTGCTGCTGCTGCTGCGCCGGGACGCAACCTTCGGCCGAAAATATCGCGGCGTGCGCTCTAAACAACTCGTTACACTTCACACACGCCGCGCTATATGTCGCAATGAGATAGGAGAGAGAGAGAGAGAGAGATATACATCGAGTTGGTCGTTGAGAGATCTATTGGGCCGACGACGATGACGAGGGAGCTTTGAATGGCTGCGAAAGTTGCTGGAATTGGCAGCGGTGCGAACAGTCGAAAGAGGCAAGTTTCCACGGGAGTTCTCGGTGGGGTGGTGTGGCATTAGTGAGAGAAAGAGAGAGAAAGAGAGGGAAAGGGTGGGAGAGGACACAGCTGTCTGTGAGTAAATTAAATTAGATTAAAGATTCTGAATGCCAGGCCGACGCTGTGCCGCGTCCTGGGGGAGGGTAGGGCTTCGCCTAATCCCCATATCGGGTGTCTATTCAGTATGCAAACGCTGCCGAGGAAAGCTACCAATTCCCCGAACCCAGCCGTACCAATTTACTTCACTGCTAATTCTATTTTCTACTATTATCATTCTTTGTACACGCACACACTCTCTGTCTCACGGGTGTTTCCCACCAAGGGCGAAACTTTTCCACGCGCTCTTTATCCAGAAGACATATGAAATGGAAAAGTGGCTCTCTTCTCTTTGAAGCAACCCACCGATCCTACGTTTCCAATTAGCAATACAATGGATGGTGGGCGGCAGAAATCGGCCGGGGCTTTCATAGAGCAGATAGAAGTGCATTAAACTCGACTTCGTGCTCCTTTCGCGATAGAAAGGTTGCCGTGACCTTTACTTCCGCCTGGCACGCCGTTCCTCCCGATCTCCGAGCATAATCATCGTTGGGATCCTTCGATGATCCTTACACTTTCGAGCGCAGATCCACAGGTAGTCTTTCAATACTTCCATTATTCCCAATACGATAGACCTTTACTTTGCCAGATTTTCATTTAGTAGCCACTGCGATTGGACAATCAGTACGAAGTAGTTGAATGCAATGAGGTGGGTGGGTGGGATTGGTTCTAGTCGATTCCAGTCGATTTCCAATGAATTTGAGCGGTCGCGAGTGGGTGGGAAGGATTTCTAGGGGAGGAGCAATTATCCGTGGGATGAGGTCAGTCGGCAACCTCCGGAGCATTCTAGAGCCTCTTGTCTCGACGAAGTCACGGCCAGCCAGGCGAGCAGCTCGCCGACCAGAGTAGAGATTAGAGGAAGCTCGGGCCAGTTTCTTTCGTGGAGTAAAACAGCCTTGCCGAGATCAATCGTCCTAGAGAAGACTCCCACTTCTCTTTTAAGCAGAACCTCCTTTTATTCGGTTAGTCTTCCATCTCATTCGGCGGGCGAGAGCAGTTTCTCGAAGCGTAGTGTTCTCCTCGCAGGAAGCGATAGGTCGAGTTGCTCGATCGTAGGAGTGTTGGCTCCCCTCTTTCTTATGGGGCCAGTCGAGAGTCGAGCCCATAGAATTGCTAATAGCTGCTCTCTCGGCCGTGTTGTCACCGGGGACGAAAGTGATACCGAGTAACACAATTGTTCGCCTCCGCCTCTTGCACGCTTCTATAAAGCTCGCTGCTTCCCATTCTTCGAGGAGCCAATCCAATCTGCATATCGCTGACATTATTTCCCTTGTACAAGTTATAACTTCCCTCCCCTCTCCCTTCTTTTTTGTTAACAGTAGCAAGCCACCTGGGCTTTCGCGTAGTAATTCTACCAGCTCGTTTTACGAGTCGATGCTACTCGATTCATTGGACTCTGATCATGGAAAACAACAGGCGGCGGCAGTGGCGTTGAATTAACCCGCCGCCGCCGCCGCCGACCGAAATTGCGAGCGATCCGAAAATTAGAGCCGCACGAAATTGGCAGCGATCGGAAATTAGAGTCTGTGTTGCGAGGCGGTATTTGGGCGCGCGTTAGCGCGCTGATCCCAATTCCCAGGGTTGCTCTCTTTTTCGTAGTACAATTCTGCCGGGATTTTTGGGGGGGAAAAAGAGAGCGGCGTTGTCGGGCCTCGTTGAAAGGTCAGGCTTTTTCGAATTCTCCTCTTTCCTACTCTCTTTTTCTGGCCAATTTTCCCGCGAAACTCGTCCACCGAATTCCACGCGCCAGAGTGAAAAGCTCTTGGCGAAGCCGACACACTTAATCCTCGGGTTACTGAATCCAGCGTAATGGCTCTTTTTGCCCTCCAAGTGCTCCAAGTTCAAAGCACAGCTTCCGAAGAGCTGCACTTCGCCCGGGATAGTTATTCTCACTCAGCTTGTATTACAATAGAGAAGGACACTAGAAAATCGACTCGACTAGGAAAATAAAATAAAAAAGCCGTATGAAAAGAACAGGTTCAAGAAGAATTGCTATAAAAATCTATTGAAGGTGGATGTTCATTACATCAGGTGTGTCGAAGTGCCGTAAAGCAGCGGGTGGAGATCGGCAGGAGCCAAGTTTTATTTATCAGTATTCATAGGGTGGAAACAACTAGCGTTGAAAGGGAGGTATAAGAGAAAGTGATGCTTCTCGATGCCAAGGGCGCCGGGATGCAATCAGTGGATGCCAGATGCATTGAATTTTATGTCGGGGATGCATTAGGCGTTTTGAAATAAGTGCAGCGTATAAATGCTCGTCGGGACGTGCTTGCCACTGATTGCTTTACCACCCGGGGCTACTCGACTTTTCTTTGACTCCCAAACAAGTTCCTCGGTCTTTCTTTATTCTCCTCTTGCAACCTAATATTTAACTTCTTGTCTATGGACTTGTTGACTTAATAGAAAAAAAGACCTCTCCTTTTCTCGAGAGGAAAGATACGGGTTCGGATCGCTTTAGTAATGACCGGCGGAGAGACTGGACCACAAGGAAATTGCCTGCACAGCCTCCTGGCCGAGTTGCCCTCGGCTGGCCGCGGCGGCAGCGGCGGCGTCGGCGGCGGCGGCTCGTTCCATCGCCAGAGGACTCATATTGCGCGTGCGAGGAAGGAAAAAGAGCAGAGCTGCCGGCAGGGGAACTTGATTACATAGTGGGAATGCAGGTGTGGGTCGGTGCGGCGTGCGGGACCTCGGGATTTAAAGCGGAGCTGGGACTTGAGGATCGCGCGCGAGATGAAAAGCACCGCAGTGACCTATTTCGGAGAGGGAGAAAGAGAGAGAGAGAGAAGCTCCGCTCTGGCGAGTACCGCTGCTATCATTGCGGTTCTCCCCCATCTGCCCTCCGCGGTCATATGCATTTTCACCTGGCGCTGGCGCGCTACCCAATTATGCCTGCGCCAAATCCCCTGGAAGCTCCCGCCCGATACAAACAACACTGACCCCGATTAAAGGACCTTGGCAGCTTGACACATTTTCCTAGAGAAATTAGCCGACCTTGGAAGAATAGGATCATAACTGAAATATCGAATGAGATATTGTGAGATGGCAGAGAGACAGCACACACCAGGCGTTTAGTGCTCTGCTACAGTTAACGGTGATCGCAGTGCGAGTGATAGTCTCGGAGCACCGGCTAGACATGATTGATGAAGCCCTGGGTAAATTTGTCGGCGAGCATTGCGCTCCGCCCGAGGATGAGCGACGGTGTCAAGCAGCAGCGGGTGTTCCATTAAAGTGAGAAACGACGGAGTCGCATTTCCTGGGCGCAGCGATGCGTGAGAAAAATATATACACACTTGTATATGTATATGTCGCCGGCGCGTAACGCGATTTCCTGAAAAGCGTTTCAGTCGAACCGCCGCACCGCGTTGCGGCCGAACGGCTCTTGCCACTTGCTCCTCGATATCACGTTCTCCCCGCCTTTTTTTTCGATTACGCTATTGCCGTTCTCCGGCAGCCTCGATTTCAGCCGACACGTATGAGATAACGTTCGACTTCTCTCTTTCTCTCTCTCCCTCTCCTTCTCTATCTTGCCACGTTGCTTTTTTTCATTAGCTACCTGCGCCCGCCTCAACGACCAATCCACCACGAAACTTTCCGCATAGTCAATCACCGATAAAAGCCAGCTCGATTGAAAACTTGCCGCTGTATATACTGAAGTCGAGATCGACAAATTCTCCACATACATCTCCGCGAATCTATTGTACATTTACTGGACTTTACGCATCTCAATAATTACTGAGCGGTCGGCGAGCAATGGGTTAACCATGCAGCATCCGAGAAAAAGCTGGCGCATTAAGTTTTCATTGCCGCAACAGGGCGGACAAGCGAGGAGGAGCGCAGGGGCGCGTTTCAACGTCAACCTTGGCCTTCTTTCGGAAAGCTCGATATTTCGCGAGCATAATCGCGGAGGGCTGAAGCCAGTGGGAAATTGTCCGTGACTGGTTTCGGTGCCAGCTAGGATGCTCGGCAGGAGGAGGAGAAGAATTTGTCAGAGTGTATCTATTATCGGCTCTTGAGAGAGGAAAGATCGAGAAGGGTACGACGAAGCTTTACGAAGGTGGAAGCTTCGTTGGAGCTTGGTAGCGAAATGTCGACGGTGTGTCGGGATCGATAACACTCGAAAGTCGAGCCGGCTGCCGCCGGTAGTTTTCAGGTTTCCCTCGGCGAACAATGACTCGGCTTGCTCGGCGAGGGTTCCCCTGGAAACGACGCGTAAATACGGGAAAAGAGCGATACACTATTGAACCCCGTTCAACCGCCGACCAACCCCTTCCCATCGACTGTTATTACCTCTCAAATAATAGCAAGCCTAATCGATCGATCAAACCAGCGGAATGCTGCTTGGAAGAACGATGGGAATTCCTGCGGAAAGTGGAAGCCTGTTTTGGCGGGGAGAAGGAAGGGCTGCTCGGTTAAGGGAGGAGAACGGCAGGGAGTTTTAGAATTTAATCTGGGTCGAGGATCCTGCCTCTTGGCTTTCCTTGGCCGAATGCGCGATTCGGACAGAAATACCCTCGACCATACTCAGCCAAAGATTCCTTGTCTCTTGAAACCTCGCAATACACCGGCGCACCTGCAATTTCCTCCGAACGAGAAACACATCCGAGTTTTTCTCCGCTAGCAATCACCGAAACGAACTTCCATTTCCGGCAACAGCTACTCGAAAGATGTACTTCTGGCGGTATGTTGGATTAGTGAGCAGTGCAGCATGGATTGAAGTAGCTGCTGTATCTTTCCGAGCTTCAGTTCTATGTACGTCTGAGACTGGCTGGCTGGCTGGCTCATGCAGTATGCCGGGCCTATTGTATACGTTGCGCGGGAGCTGCTTATCTCATTCGAGGCAGTGAGTGAAGCTATACTCGTGTATCGGAGGCTGCGTTCCAGCAGGCTCGCTTCGACATACATTTTTCATGGACTTATGGACGCTTGTTTCAAGCCAGGCGACCGCGTAAATCTTTCATAACGCGCCACTGCTCCAATCGCATTCCTGTCGCATTGGACCAGCTTGAAATTTCCTCTCCGCTTTTCCTTCTTGACATTCTTACATCCGCAATACTCATACAATCACCATTACTTGCTTTATATAATTGAACGTTGATTAAAAATAGAATTCACTTGGATTCCAAATGTAATCGCATCTTTAACTAACTCTTATCGGAATGCTATCCAATAAAACGTCGCGTATCTTGTTCGACTGCTCAATTTTCCACTATTGTGCATTGAACGAGCAATCACGGGAACGCCGGATGATCGATGCGCGCCTCGTCGAAGAATATGCGGTGTGAGGAGAGAATGAGGAGAACGAGAGAGCGAGGGAGAGAGACAGGGGGACCCACCTGAAGGCAGAGCACAAGCATCCTCACAAGTGGTAGATCTACAATTTAAATAGGAAGATTCTCCCACGTGAGTGTTCGCATGCGTACTACCAACTGCTTCGTACTTGTTGGTGCCTGCTTCTTCTTCTCCCTGGAAGCTCGCTTCTTCCGAGCGAGCATCGAGATATTCCCTCTGGATTTACGTTTATTCGTCAGGGGGCCTTGCGATTCCACGAAATCTTGATTCCGCGCTTCTAACTTACGCGTTTATTCAAATTACCGAGCGATTCTCGCAAGAACTGGCATGGAAACACAGGTGCCGTTGAGTGGGAGGAGTGTGTGCATGCTTGAGTCTATTAAGATAGGTCAGTCCTCTTGGAGGAAGTTGAACTTTGAGGATCTCAAATGATTTAGGATCCTCCCTCGCGAGGTCAGGCCTCGCGGAGAGAGAGTGAGAGAGAGTTGAGCGGCCGGCAATTTCTTGGCCTGGCAGGAAGAGGCGAGAGGAGCAACAGGACATTCCGTTGTGAGTTGTTGCTGGCGGCGGGTGGAGTCGAAGGTCGATTTTAATGGGGAGCTGGGAGCGCGCGCACCTAACAGTGATATACAGCCGGGAGGAATTGCTTTTAATTGCTCCTCGGTGTCTGGAAGCGCGGAGTCAGCCGCCTTATCCACAGCTTTCCTCCTATCTTCTATCTTAGCCTTACTACTTACAAGCCAACACTCACTTTTTCTCCACACTTACACCCGAAACCTCCGCCCGATCGAAAGGAACATGAGCGCGATGCAAGCAGAGATTTCACCTCGCCCTGGGATTTCATTAGAGGCAAGTGTTTGCGATCTTGAGAAGATAAAGGCGCCAGTTACGTGAGAGAAGAGTATTTGTACGTTTTGGGGAAGAGTAAATGGCGCAAG
Organism: Ectemnius continuus; assembly: GCA_910591665.1. Taxonomy (NCBI): domain Eukaryota; kingdom Metazoa; phylum Arthropoda; class Insecta; order Hymenoptera; family Crabronidae; genus Ectemnius; species Ectemnius continuus. The sequence goes on along the minus strand of OU342862.1, from coordinate 12,285,885 downwards.
GTCTCTAGAGAGATCTGGGACAGCGAGGCGCTCGCTCTCAATGGAACAAAGGCAATTCTAGGCTAGCCTTCGGCGTTTCAATACTTAAGAAGCATCGAACATTGCGAGAGGGAGAGAGAGATGAGATGAGACTCAAGGATTCTTGCATGAGACAGTCGCATTTTTCTAGTTTTCCATGGCCAAAGATAAGAGAAGGACAAGGGTTGCCCGATTTATCATGATTCATGATGGCTTTGAGTGTTCGACCCTTTGTCGGGATGTGCTTCTTATCGATTGGCTCGGCACTGTTCGCATAGTTTTCATAGTATATGTATTCTTGCGCGAGCGAACACGTCGATTCCCGTTGGCAGGATGAAACTTCCTCCTCGGGTTCTTCTTATTCGGTGCGCCAAGCATCTTCCCTCTGGCTTCGTGTTTCCTTCGGCCTGGGAGAGGATGCACCTTTGACAGAAGAGAGCCGCGACGTGCACACGCGTCCACCTTTCGCGCTCGCCGCTCGCAGAGCAACAAGAGGAGCCGATGGATCATCGGGATGCTGACTTTGCAAAGGTCCTGATTGCTGGAAGCCGACAGAGACGAGCAAATCGAGACAGGAGACGACTAGCTATCTCTTGCTTTTCCTTCTCATTTCATTAGACGTCCTTCTCGTAATCATTGCCAGCAGATTTTCTTGGTATGTCGAAATTATTGCGAAAGGAAGACTGTAAATGTCTGATTCCCGGGAAACCTTCGGATGTCATTCTCGATTTCGTAACTTTTCTGTTTGTTCGTCGACGAAACCCGACGTTATTTTGATAATAACTGCGAATAGTGATGACCTTGCACTCGGGAAAACCGTATTGGATCTCGGAGTTCGTATTACGCAACGATATATATTATATATCGGCTGCTGCTCTTTTATGCGCGGAAGACTGCTCGATGCTCGTAAAGCCGAGCCGCCAATGCAGGGGGACTGGATGAAGAGGAAACGCGGGACTTGATCGCCCGGAGGAAAAAGCAAGAAGAGGATATTGGAAGCGCCGGTGAAAAGAAGACTTGACCGGCGCTCCTCCCTCCTTGCTATTGTCGAGGAATCACTCGAGAGATTCTCAAGTACCGACTCCCTCGGTAGGCAGATGAAGTGAAGGACCTCGAGAACAAGGCGAGACAATGTCACTTCAGATCATATGACACTTGAAAAAAGTCAAAGGACCCATGTAGAAAGAAACAATCCTGCACCTTGCGATGAAAGAGGTTCATTGCTGATAATTGACAAGTACAAGATGAAGGAAGACCCTTCAGATTTTTGCGAAAAAATGAATTTTGAGCTAGGGCTCTGGAATTTTTACCATTTCTTCCTCGATGCAAAAAAACATTCCCCACCAAGTTTCAGCCCCGGGAAAGGTCGGGAAGATAAAAAAACATAGGCAAAACCGTTGAAATGAAATATTCAAGATCGGTTTTCCACGTGTTTTAGGTAGAATTCCGGCATTTCCCCCACAACATTTATGTTTTTTTTCCGTTTTGAGACACGAGCAATCGAAAAATCAAGCGTTCGTCCCGGTCCCAGAACCTTCGAAAAATCGAAAATTTTTGAAGGGGTATGCCTTGAAAAATTTGCGAAAAAATGAATTTTGAGCTAGGGCTCTGGAATTTTTTCTACTTCTTCCTCGATGCAAAAAAACATTCCCCACCAAGTTTCAGCCCCGGGAAAGGTCGGGAAGATAAAAAAACATGGGGAAAACCGTTGAAATGAAATATTCAAGATCGGTTTTCCACCTGTTTTAGGTAGAATTCCGGCATTTCCCCCACAACATTTATGTTTTTTTTCCGTTTTGAGACACGAGGAATCGAAAAATCAAGCGTTCGTTCCAGTCCCAGAACCTTCGAAAAATCGAAAATTTTTGAAGGGGTATGCCTTAAAAAATTTGCGAAAAAATGAATTTTGAGCTAGGGCTCTGGAATTTTTTCTACTTCTTCCTCAATGCAAAAAAACATTCCCCACCAAGTTTCAGCCCCGGGAAAGGTCGGGAAGATAAAAAAACATAGGCAAAACCGTTGAAATGAAATATTCAAGATCGGTTTTCCACGTGTTTTAGGTAGAATTCCGGCATTTCCCCCACAACATTTATGTTTTTTTTCCGTTTTGAGACACGAGCAATCGAAAAATCAAGCGTTCGTCCCGGTCCCAGAACCTTCGAAAAATCGAAAATTTTTGAAGGGGTATGCCTTAAAAAATTTGCGAAAAAATGAATTTTGAGCTAGGGCTCTGGAATTTTTTCTACTTCTTCCTCGATGCAAAAAAACATTCCCCACCAAGTTTCAGCCCCGGGAAAGGTCGGGAAGATAAAAAAACATGGGGAAAACCGTTGAAATGAAATATTCAAGATCGGTTTTCCACCTGTTTTAGGTAGAATTCCGGCATTTCCCCCACAACATTTATGTTTTTTTTCCGTTTTGAGACACGAGGAATCGAAAAATCAAGCGTTCGTTCCAGTCCCAGAACCTTCGAAAAATCGAAAATTTTTGAAGGGGTATGCCTTAAAAAATTTGCGAAAAAATGAATTTTGAGCTAGGGCTCTGGAATTTTTTCTACTTCTTCCTTGATATAAGAAAACACTTTCTACCAAATTTCAGCCCCGGGAAAGGTCGGGAAGATAAAAAAACATGGGGAAAACCATCGAAATTAGTTGAAATTCATTATTCAGGAGGACTTTTCTGCCTGTTTTCGATCCAATTCCGGCATTTCTGCCACTGGTTTCATATTTTCTATTCGTTTTAATACTAAAACAATTGATTTATGAACAATTCCGAAAAGAAATAAAAATATTGAAAGATCTCCTCCGAACGAGCTGGGCAGGCATGGAGAAACACGAGTTAATATAAAAGCATAGAATAACTCGGCGTCGTACTCTTCTCTAGTAGGATCGCAGTGAAGCTTCTGGCACCAGGTGCAAAAGGACCTCGCTCGAAGATAAGTCTCTCGCGTACGTTGGAAGGCTCGAAGGAGCGTATATCCCGCTCGGATCGGATCGCCAGTAAGTTACGATAATGGCGCGGCATTGGTAAGTTATGTCAGGATGACGGGAAGGAAAGAAAGGGCCGGAACACCGCCGAAGAAACCGGGCTCCGTAAATAGAGGAGATCAATGGTGGCCGGCTCTCCTCCAGTCCTCGGAGGACTTGGAGAGGCCCGGCAGATCGAACGCGCACAGGAGGAGTAAAGAAGCGAATATGCTGGCCCCGTGCTTGTCAGGATCGAACAAACGATTGGCAGGTTGAAACGCTGCCGGCGTGGAAAATATGAAAAGAGAATAATTCCTTTAATGATTATGAAGCGAGAGACGCGACCACCTCTTTCTGCGACGTCTATATCTCGCCGGACGACAAGATAGATATGCAGAGAAGAGTGCTTGTGCTGCTGCTGCTGCTGCTGCTGGTGGTACAGTTGCCGGCGAGTTTGCCCGAAGTAGACCATCGGAAAAAAGGCTTGCTGGAGTTGCGAGGCTCTCAAAGCAATCGGAGGATCGATCGGACTTCGAATGCTGGTCGTTCTCTCGTTCGGCAGTAGTACTCTCTTCGTCTTCCTCCTCCTCCTCTTCTTCTTCTTCATTTAGCAAAGAAACGGAGAGAGCGAAGGGAGTGACTGGTACGTCGTAGTGCGCTAATGCTTGGCAGGAGGACAAGCAGCAGCAGCAGCAGCAGGGTAGAAGGAGGCAGGAAACCGGCGACTAGAAGTGGCTTGGCAATTGGTATTGGCACGTTAAAGTAATGGCGAGGCACAATCGTGAGACGACTGGCCGTGCCGTTTGTCGGAGACTCGCCGGGCCTGATGAGACAAAGCGACCACGAGAACACGGATGCTGTCTGTTGGTACACAGAGAAGGAAGATGCCCCGAAGAGCCGGGGAGGAAAGGGGACTGGGTGAGCGGTGGGACGAAGGGCCACGCAGCCTGGAAGGCCCCCTGCGACTTCGGAGAACTCATTTGTGGGAATCGTAAAACGATTACTGCCGCCTCACTCCCAGCACGCCGCGGCCGTGGCGGCGCTGGTCAAACAAGAAATTACATAAAATCCCTCGGATATAAAACCCTTCACCTCCAGAGCCACCGGAGACAGCGGTGATCGGGGATCAGGCCGGAAATGGAAACGCCACGTAACACCATACATTCACTCTTTCCTTACTTTCGAGGAAATCAGAAAGCAGTTGATTTTCTATTCTCGAGCGAAGGAAAAGTAATAGAAGGACGCCAAGAGGATTTTCTAAGCAGGATATATCGCAGGATATAGCGACCCTATTACCTTTATTACATCATTCCCCGAGCATATTATATCGATTACGCAAGAGCTCCGGCCCATTGTGCTCCGAGATGAAAAGTTATTCTTCTCCGATGAAAATGTTCTCATTGTCGAGGGCTGATCGGATCGATAGAATCGGTCAAGTATAACGCGAGTGAGAGAAAGGGGCACGAGAGGCGCGAAGCGGAAAGTAAAAGTGGCAGACACAGAGACTTACTGCGAGTGATGATAGAGAGCTCGAAAGAAAGCTGAGTGCTAGCGGAGAGGAGAGGAGACCGATCTGAAAATGGATGAGTTAATTGTTACACTTTCACGAGGGTCACCGTACAAAGCCAACCATGGGAAAAGTTTCACCGAGATCCGCCGCGTACTTCCTCGGCGAACTTCGAAGCGAGAGTTTCTTTATCTCGAAGAAGCGTGGAGTCGATCAGAATTCCAAAGATAAATTCCAACCCTCGACAAAGTTCAACAAATCTGATCGGATCCGTTCGATCCTTGAAGCGTGTCGCTTTCCTACCGTTTATTATTCCATCAATCTGTCAGTTTGAATGCGCCAATCGTTCCAGAGCATCCTTCGATCCTCCCACTTTTCTCTCTTTATCAATACATATATTAAAGTACGCGCTATATGTACAGTATGAAACTGGAGAGGCATTCACGGCACTTTGGCTCTCGGTCATCGACTTTCCTTCGCATTTATCAGGTTATTAGTAGCCGGTGCGAGGAGAGGAGCGAGGCTTTCCAGTCGGAGAGGAGAAGTATGCCAGTCGTGTAGACCCGTTCTAAGATCGACGTGTCAGTGCTGGTGCAAGAAATCGGCTGGAGTTGCACTGGCTTTCCTCTCCCTCTCGGCGAGATTCTTCGGAGCGTGCTGGTTCCAGTGCGCCCGCGCGCCCGCGCGCACTCTTCGACCTTTATCGTCCTTCGCCTTACGAAATAATCCGAGTGCGAGAGAATTAATCGTCCTCACCTTCGATCCTCGGGATTCGCCCGAAGGTCTTCTCGATTTGCCGCGCTCTTTCCACGTACGCTTCTTACGTACCTGCATGTACGCGCGCATACGTCTCTCGTAAGAGCGGAGGACGCAGCAGTCTCGCGCAGCATCCGCATCGGCATCGGCGATATAGGCAGCTCGCACACACAGCCAGCACACACAGAGGCAGACAACATTCACATAGAAAGAGAGTTGGAGCGAGCCGACTTTGTGCGCGCTCGGCTGCCATAGACACGCCGGTCTCTCTTTCTCTGCTCCCGCCACACCATACGTTCACCTTTTCCTCGGCAAATGCCAAGTCCCTGGGGCCGCGCCGCGCCGAGCCGCACCGCGCCGCACCGCGCCGCCCGGGACGTGTTCTTCTCTCCCTCTAATGCCGATGTACACTGCTAGACAAAACTACTCTCAACTTACACGCTGATCTCTCAGTTATGTGTCACTGTCCCATTAAAGATCCCCAACAATTCAAAAGAATCATCCGACATCCATCGAACCACTCTACTTTCAGATGCCAAGTAAATTGGTCCTCCAAAGGAAGTACGATCTCTGTGTTGCTTTGTTAGAGTTGCCCGTAATACTTTGACTTTTGTTCTCTCTTACTAATTGAAGATCAAATGGCGCAATGGCGGATACTGGGATTTTGTCGGCCACTGTAGCTCCCACTGGTTGGAAGTTACTGAGACATCTCGGCCGCTCTTCGAGCAGGACGATTCGCGTTGGCGCGATTAATTATGCAGGAAATCCGATTCGATCTGGCTCCTCTTTTTCTCAGGGGAGGGCTGCATTCGCCAGGGGTTTCTCCCTATCTCTAATGTATTCGAGTAGCGAGCGCGCTTTAACGTCCAGTCAACGCAACCCTTTAGCCATTGGTCTGCTCTTATTTTCCACGGCCGCTCCGAGAGTACACTGGCCCCATTTGCGCCAAGAGCACTCGTCATTCGATTAACGATATTTGTAAGCACTCCCTCCCGGCTACTTTAATCGGCCCAATTTCCGGGACAAAGAATTAGGTCTCGCCGGAAGCTCCAGCACTTTCCATGTTCCGTCCTACGAGAGCGCCGGGAGGAAAGTGTTCCAATTAGCTTGAAAGCGGGTAAGTTTAAAAGTTGGAAGCAGAGGTCAAGTAGCCCTCTCGGTTACTCTTTCCCCTCGGGCTACCAAAGTTCTTTCTCCGCTGCAACCTGCTCGGATTAATCCTTGCTCGGATCAAGAGAATTTCGAGACTTTAACGCTCGCATATTTGAGAACTCGGTTGATTGGTAATGCTAGGATTTATCGTCTTATATTTTAACGAGCTCTCCCTTTCTCCCACCCAAGCATTCCTTCGGGCGGCTTGTTGTTATATTCTCGGACATGGCATCCCTTAACGAACATTCGACGTCAGGGTGCGTAACTTAACCCCGTGTCCGATGTCATGGTAGAAAGGAAAAAGTCGCAAGCCACCATGGACCGAGAAAGCCCAGTGCACTCTCTTGCAGTGTGCAGCATCCCGAGAACCTGCGCGCACCAACTGTAAATTGATCTTCGGCGCGATAGGATATTCCAGAGGTCGAAGTACTTCCGAGAGGGCTTTGGTGTAGGGCCTGGCCTATTGGTTATGCAGAAGATGCAGGTGGCCACGCTCAGAGAGGAGAACAGCGCCAGTGCAGCACCAGCACCAGCAGCCCTTACCTTCCCTCGACAGATTACACCGCTCGATCTCGGCCGGGAAACCTCTCGGAAGATCAGCATCTCCTCAAATCCTATTTCAAGCGCATAAAGCTCTTCGCCCTCTCGCGAGAGACCTTCTTTAATACTTCTTTCATAGAAGATTCAGCCGTCGAGGAATCTCGCTTGGGTGTCACGCGCTGGCTTCATCATAATTCGACACGGTACGTGGTGAGTTTGAAAATGTACGCGCGTGTGTGTACGTGAAGAGGGAGTTTATTAAGGTGGTATAATGCGAGAGCAGCGTGAACTTCCTGCCGCGTGAATGTGTATCGTGGGGAGGTTTAATGGGCCGTACCCTCTCATCAGAGGGTATAGCCGATTGGATTCTCGAAGGCCCGGACCGATCTTCACCGGCGCGGCACTGCCAACTGGGCCCGCGGCCACCACTCTATTTATCGCATGCAAAACGGGCCCCGGCATGATTTATTTGATAAATCATTGGGACCACATACGACGACGCGACGGCGAGGAGGCCAACATGCTTTTTTCCGCCAATTACTTATTCCATGCCACTGAATGACCACGCCGCGCCGTGCCGCGCCGCGCCGCGCCACCCCGCCACGCTAATATCCAAACCGAGGGAGAGTAAGGCTGCACCGTGTCCGGTGTCAGGGCGAAAGGCCAGCTTAGCGATCGTTAAGTTCCCAGGACTTTCCATAAATAGCATTAGAGCGCATTCTCGAGCCTCGGAATTACTTTCTCGGCAGGCTTTAAAAGCCCCGAGAGAACTTTTCATCCCTCGGTCATAGTGTTATCGTCGGTGGATTTTTGAGAGAGTGTTACAATTGGTATGGGCGAGCGCGCGGCAGATGGGAGAGATGAAATGCTCGGGGGGCAGAGGTGAGCGACACTATCGTCTCATTAGTTAGCGAGAGGGCTGGCTATAGCCGAGGAGCGATGTGTCTCCTGAAAGTAGCCGAAGGCCCCTCCTGCCACCACTCGTTTCTTCGCTCGCCGTCTCTCCTTTTCTCGCGCTCTCCTACCATTCTGTCGATTCCTCTTCCTCTCGCTCTCCCCGGGGCCCTCTCCTCTCGGTGCACCGCGAGTGAACGTCGTCCTTGCATTGAAAAAGCAGCAAGGTCGTTCAGGACTTACATAGCTCGCTCTGCTCCGGCTGGCTCGACGGTTCGAAGCCCCCAGTTTCCCCTCTCTCACTCTCTCTCTTTCTCTGCCCCGAGTCTCCTGTCGTCCAGCATCCCTTTATACAGCACGTATCTCTTCTCCCTCTTTCTATATCGGCTGCTTCCGCAGCATCCGTCCTGTCTATCTGTCCTCTCGAGCTTGCCACGAGGTGTCCTCTAGCCAGGATATATGTTGTAGCCGTGGGGCATCGGTGCATTAGTTATCTTCTCGGCTAGACACTCTCTCTCCCACGCGGGGCGGGCACCCACTGATCTACGAGAGCACTGGCCAGCTCGATCCTCCATCATACTTTTCTCTCTTGGAATCCCTTTCGCATAGAAATCCACGGAGCTCCACTGTGATACGAAGGTCAGCCAACGCAACGCAGAGGAGAACAGCAGACAACTGGCACATAATCTCAACAGACACATTACAGTTGGAGTGTGCACGTGTGGAGTGCGACACGAAAGCTCGAGCTTTTTAAGCCGTAAAACTTTTAGTGGATACGTCTGCATTGCCTCCTCGCTCCCACTCCGTCTGGTTCTCGGTGCGGTGGCAGTCCACTTTCGAACCGCACCCAGTATTGAAAACATCAAAGGGTGAACACGCCACCGTAGTCTTTCCATCGTACACATCCTCCTCGTATGTTGACAATCTTCTCGAGAGGCGCGTTTATATGCGTGTGCGCCTGTGAGAGAGGGAGTGAAAGCAGTGGAGGATCCAAGAGTCTCGCGGGTATTTTTGCTCGCTCGTTGCATTCCCCCCACCGTTTATTTCCAATTCGCGCTCGTTCGAACGCGACGGCTTGATCGTTCCTGTCGTGCGATGCATTACCGGCTTTGAGTTACGACCTCCGGTTATGGGGATATGAACCCTTTGCTGCTTTCCAGGCCCGAACTCTCCTGGCCGCCGTAAAACCGACCAGCACCGCTTCTGCCATCAGACAGCACTTGCGTGCCTTCGTTAAAAAATAGTAGCCTGCTCTTGATCTTGGCAACGATACCGCTTTAGTTTTGAAGACTTAGAGTAGTGTCTAATTGAGAGAGGAGGGTTGTTTCATGATTGGTTTGTCCGACACCAATCGCGAGAGGAAAGCCATTTCCATGCTAGCATTCTCTATGCTAATACTGTTTCTGTATCTGATCGGATTGCTAAAGGCGCCATTAACGTTAAGCCGCTGCTGCTAATAAGATCGCCTACCGAAAACGGAGTGGCACTCTCTGGAATGGAGTGGCGGCACGAGCGACCTCTCGCTGTATGCATATAATAGCGGGTAATCCTTGGCTGGATAATGAGCGGGCGCGCGAGCCTGAAATCTGCATGAGGTCCGAGGACGGTAAGAGGAGGCTCGCGAGGAAGCCGCCTTAATGCCCGAAGGAAACCTTAAAGGACACGCGGATTTCGAGAGAGTACTTTCACTGGGACGTAGCTCCGATTTATCCCCACTAGTCAACGGTGAGTCAGCGGAAGCGGGCTGCTTTGGTCATCGGTGCTTGCTCGCTGACGCGAGTGAAAGGCTCGAATTACGAGCGATTCATAATAACAATGGCGGCAGTAATAACAACGGGGTCCCATAATAACAACGATCGGACGGGGATCGGCCACCCCTTACCCGCTCGACGATAAAACCTCCAAGGACGAAGAGGCCGCGCCGCGTCGCCCCTCCTCGAGCGAGTAGAGAAACCAGGCGATTTTACAGGGGGCAGTAAAAGTGAGGTGGCGCGTTAAATTGCTCTGGAAAGGCGCGATGGCCCGGCAAGCTGAAGAATCGAGGGGAAAATCGACGGGCGATGATCCTCGCTCTCTCTCGGATAGTCCTCGCGATGCGAATCGGCTGGCAGTGCGGAGGGTCAAGGACTCTTGAGATCTCGAGGATCGACTACACTCGTAAAGAGCGAACCCTGCTCCAGAGCTACCGTGATAAATCCCCCGCAGCATCTCACCTTCTCTCAGAGGCGCGACGCCGCAACTTTATCCTCCTCGTTGGACGATCGACTCTTGCGCGCACTCTTGCTCCTCCCTCCGGAATATACGCGCCGACTTTACGAGCCGAGGCTCGTCGCTCGCGAGCGACATCGATGCTAAAGGAGGAAGAGGAGATTATGGACGGTTATGGTCGGAGCAGCGTCCGTGGCTACTTTTTGCTCGGCGGAGCATTGCGTGGAACTCAACGAGGATTACGCTGCGCAGGCAACACGCGCGCGCGCGCGCGCGCCTGATACCCGTTACTTCACACTGACATAGAAACCCGGCCTCTACGCTGTTATTTCTTAATTTGTGGAAACTTATACCGTGTCTTATTATTCGCCCGTCAATACTCTCTTCGAGTTGCTTTTAGTATAAATAGTCTGATTAGCTATTTATAGTAATTCATGAATTAATGTGTCTATGTTTCTTTCGACGCTTAATTACTCTCAGTCGACTTTCCTGACTTTCCTGTCGGAGGATGCAAATCCCGTCACGGCGCGCCGCTTCTTTCCCGCCGAGTGAAATCAGAAACGGTACTTATGCACCTTGGAGGAAGAGAGCGCCGATGAAAGACCACTTGCGAATAAGGCGTCTATTGGCACGTGCCTCGCTTCCCAAGTGACTGCCCTCGCATCGTTCGCACTCCTATCGGAATGAAGCGCGTGCACCGAATCGCCGATTAATTAGAGCGACGCTGCTCCCTGTCTGTCTGCCTCTGTGTGTGTGTGCCGTGGATATTTTTACTTTCAATTAGCGCGGCGAAGCGAACCTACGATTTCGAGGGATCGATCGCACTCGGGGAATGGTCGATTCTGATTTGATCGGGCGGGGAAGGTCGGGAGAGCCTCGGCGCCGAGGTCACCGTGTCAAGGATCCTGCACTCGATGCTGAACGCCACGACAAATAAATCTATTTGAGGTCGCTTAAGAGTCTCTTGCTCCAAGAGAGCGTGTACAAGGCTGTGGACTCGAGTGCTGGATCTCCGATGTTCTTATAGTTCTTAGGGTCTTTCTCCCCCTTCGAGTTGGACGCGTGTGCTGCCAGTGAGACGCATTGCGATTCGTTACAGCCAGCCGATCGCCGGTGCACGCTCGGAACGAGCGCTCCAAACACAAGGTGGAAGACGAGGCCGCACGGTAATTTGCGCACTTTAATTGTAACGCGCTCTTGGATGATGTTATCGGCGAAAACGGGTCACTGAGACCCATTAAAAGCTCTGCCACGCGGAAAGTCAGTGAAAGAGAGTGAGCAGGATAAAGAAAGAGAGGGGGAGAGAGGGAAAGAGAAGTGCCCTTCCATCGTAGACAGCTTTTGACGATGACTCGTTTGGTGCGTCTTCAGGAAAAAGCTCCATTTCCCGAGTTCCCCGGGAATTGTATCCTTGCGTCAGCCGTTAAAGCTGATGGGAGACTCGCTCGGCACCCGCCACCCTTTACAAAAACAAACCCCGGCCCGGCCAAACCCCGACATAACAGTCAGAAAACTCTACGCATCAAAATAAACTTCAATCGATATGTAACGAATCAGTTTCTCCAGCCCGCAGAAAATACACATATTTTTCAGATATTTCCAATTTTCTTTAAAGAGATAGATCGAAAAGAAATACTGTGTACGTTGATAGACTCGGAGAGTTAGTAAATAAATTTGGATAGATCTTAACGAAAGTATTAATCTCGCTGTTGGGTTCAGTGTATCAGAAACTGATCGGCGCGGGTTATCACGTGGCAGCGGCGGGGCAGCCAGCTTGCTCGAGTGCTCGCAAAAAATGTGGCGCACGCCTGCGAGAATTGCGTGAGGCACGCACGGCTTACGTCTAATAGACTCGATAAACGGGTTTCCAGGATTTCGTTTTGGTGAATGGCAGAGGGCCTTATTACAACTCTCCCCCTCTCTCTCCTCCTTTCTTATTCCTATCATACTCTCTCTACCCTCGATTCCCCTGCCCATTGATCGCACCCTTTCCTCTTTTCACAGACCTACCGTTGTCAACTCCCTCGCAACCTAATAAAATTATATTTCAAATACGAATTTATTCTCTAAACTTAAATGGTTCAAGAATTAATATTAAAGTCGCAAAGGGGATGAAGTTTGAAGTTGATGATGTTACATGAATTTGAGCGGTGTTTATTCGAGGGTCCTGATCAGCTGGAGGATTGGGAGTGGAAGGAGAGGGCGAGGTTGAGTCGTGTTAAGTGGAGTAGTGCCGACAGTGGGAAGGCAGAGTCAAGGGCGACAGACCAGAAGGCGCCTGGGGTTGGCTCCACGGGTGCAGCTCGACAGAGCGAAAGCGAGCGAGAATCGATATAGCCACTAAAGTTCATGGCGCACCAGCCACCGGCGACCACCACCACCAGAACACCACCCATTCCGAGACCCCCCACTCACCCACTCACCCACTCACCCACCACCATTATCCTTCCTGCGGTACGCTGGATATATCCCGGCTTTTATTCCCGGCCAGATTTCACCCCTCGTCCTACCTCCCACTTTCTCCCCAGTTCAATGCGAATCGACGTTGCAAGAGAAAACCTGACAGTTTTTCCAGTCATGCCGGAAACAGGATGCAAGATTATTTTCGTTAATAGCCCTTTCTTCAAGAAGGGAATAAAGAACGAAGAAAACTAAGGTTGCGGGATATAATGTATATTGGAGAGAAGGTCGAGCAAGTAATTCACATCCGCAATTGAGTTCTTGCAAGGTGACTCCGAGAAGGATCTCATCTGGAAGGTGTAGATGATCGATATTGTTGGCTTTCAATACAATAACGGAAGCGTTTAATGCGCTATGAAGGGAGGAGCGTAGCGGGCTAATGGAGAGGTGTCTCGGGTGCATTAGAGCGTAGATGGCCGGGTGGGACGTTTTGTTTCAGCGGAGCACTTTATTGACGAGTTGTACACATATCGAGGATCGGCTCTATACCCATCCACCGGGTACACCAGTGGACGCGATGGACACGTGCAATTAGGATAATTAAGCGGATGCGTTCGATGCTACTCTCGAGTGAGAGGGAGAGCAAGGGAAGCTGAGTAAGTGAGAGAGAGGGAACTGAGAGAGCCTGGTCCACGTGCAATCGATATAATCACTGACGCAATAAACCCTGTTCCCAAACTCAAAGCAACATTTCCTGCTTGATTCCAACTGGCAGAGTTTCACCTGGAATTCCGAGCCTTTCTCGCGCGGCCTGATTTTCGTTTTTAAAGCGGCGAATATACTAGCTCCTACGATTTCATTAAAGCGATATCATTGGACGCCACTGAGGCGAATTAACCGTGGCGCTCTCGGATTATGAGAGAGGTATTATCCTGCGAGGGTAAGCGCCACTTGGCCCTGCCGCTCAGTCCTCCAGCACTTTAATTAATTGCTCTCCTTAGCTGGCATATTTAGAACTAGGCGAACCAATATCAACTGCCGCTCGAAACCACGATGATTAAGCCATTCTACTTTCATGATACGCCCCGGCATATTCTCAAGCGTACTAGGAATATTTCCTTGCCAACCTTCCCATTGCGCCATTATCACTTTGAATTGCGTTGAAAAATCCTCCGATACTTGGTCAGGCACAAGTGCACAGATGCGGTTCGCTAAAGATTTTAACGGCCCGCTGGAGCTTTCTCTCTCCTATCCATTTATATCCACTCGATTCTCCCCGGGCGTGTTCGATTTTCATTATTCAGTACACCGCGTCAGAGTTAAATGGGGGTTTCAAAGGGGAGTCGTAAAGAGATGCACTCTGTCGTCAGAGGACTTGAGGAAGATATCAGAGTGCGAGTATAACATTAAGCAACAATTGTACAAGAGAGTATTCTAACAGGTGGGCGTTCTAGTGTCCGGTCGAGGGAATAGATTTTTCCAGCTGGCTCTCGAACGTTTGCCGGGTAAACACAACTTTGACCTCAGAGCGAACGAGGACCTTCCGTGCGGGCGCATCCTGCCACGATTATACGTTTACCGTGGACTTAGCCGAGGAGGAAGGAAGGTAAGCAGGCCGAGGAGGTGGAGAAGAAGGAGGCGAAGGGGCTCGCAGGTTGAAAGAAAGAAGTGGCGGGTTGTTGGGGAGATGGAGGCAGGCAGGCAAGCAGGCAAGCAGGCAGGCAGGCAGGCGCAGCCTGAACAAGAAGGAGAAGAAGGAAGGAGATCTCCGCGCGGCGCAGCGCGCCAGTGAATGTTCATCGTTGAACACCGAGGAGATACCAGTCTCGGATAAGGCTTAAGGGAACTAATCCGGGCTTATCTGCAGTGATAGATTACGTATTTGCCGCTCTCGCGCGCTCACGATAAATCGGCCCCTCTCTCTCTCTCTCGCTCGCTCTCGCTCGCTCTTTTCTCCCAGGCCTCTCATCCTTAAGGACGATGCCCTGCAGGGTGGTGGTGGTGGTGGTGGTGGTTGGTGGTTGCAACGCTCGAGCGTCGGATGCTTGCATCGCGAGAACAAAAACGCGCCTACTTGCGCGCATCCATGGGCTATCTTTGATTCATGCCCTGTCACGCTCATTGTGCCCGGTGTACATGCTGTCCGCGCTGGAATTACCCTGGAGAAAGCCAGCCTTGATGCTGATAAGATATTAGGAATTGTAGGTGTTACTGCTTGGTGCGATCTTATATTAACGGCCGAGCCACGCCGCACGTACATCTCTCTCCCTCTCTTTCCCTCTCAGTGCACATCCTTCTCTCTTCTGAATACTTTGTCTTCTTCTCACAGCCTCTTACTCGAATCTTCTCCTTAATCATGGCTTCCTTAGCTGGTTCATTTGACAGGCAGTGTCAGCGCAACTGCGCCACTTGGATCCGCGCGCAGTTTCACTGTAAAAGCGAAAGCATGGGAATCTGCTGTCCCCTCGCCGAGGACTCTGATCCCATTGCGCTTTCCAGCATTCATTGGTCCTTCCGCATGTCGAGCAATTTCATGCACGAGCGAGTGTTCGGCGTCCTTCCTCGCTACAATGCATATGAAGAGGAAAGAGAGTAAGAGAGTAAGAGAGAGGGAGAATGGTTGGGAGGAACGAGTAGATTCGAAGCTATCGTGGCACTATTTGTAGAGGTAAATGTTTACCGGAGGCAATAATTAATGATGCTCTTAGCCGGCTCTCTTAGCGTTGTCGGGGCTTGACTAATGCGCATTGCTCGGAAGGCCGCGCGCGCGGTGGCGCGGTGCGGCGCGGTCTCCTCGGCAAAAACTCGCTCGCCGCTGCGGATCACGTAGGATAGAGGGCCCCGGCCGAAGCCGCGCTCAAATTAATATCGAGCGATCGATCAAGCTCTCCTTTGCTAAGCCTCCGATCCCCGATCATCATCATCGATGCTGGACTCGCGCGCCGGTAATTATGCTCACTCCGCAGGCAACTTTTTTCCCTATACTGCTGCTGGCCTCCACTTAGCGTGCCGGAGACGCACGCTCCTCAATGAATCAGGCTAGGATAGATAGAGCGGCTGTTTAGTACGCTCCCCGATCCTCTCTCTCATCCTTCAATCTCTAATCTTGCCTCGGCGAGTTCCGGCTCGCATTTCCTCATAGAAGAAGAAACCACGACGCGGAAGACACACACTCGTCGGCCACCGTTTCAAATGCAGGCGGCAGCGGCGGCGGCGCCGTGCTGCGCGCTCGCTTGGGATTCACTTTTCTCAGTGCGGAGAGAAAAGTGAAGCCGCGCGCGTAGAGATGCTCTCGTCGTGAAAGGGATGCGCGTTTAATCCACGAGGCAAGCAAGCAAACAAAATTAATTACGAGCTTGCCGGGATTTATCATCCACAGGCCTTTTTGCCACGATATTGCATTGTACGCGTGTATGTACGCGATCCCTTGCCAATGTTGGTAAAGAGAAGCGCACATGCTTTCAGTAAATTTATAGCTCCGTCTCTCTTTCTCTTGGTATGTGTAGTTGGGAGCGCGCGTGTGTCTGCCAACAGAGGCGGAATACCTTCTGGAAAAGCTGAAGGGGACTGCGAAGAAAAGGGCTGTACTGGATAGAAGGATGTAAGATGAGTGGGTGAGGGGAGGAGGATTGGCGGAGGCTGGAGCATTCAAGGGCTATGTAGCAATAATGAAGGTAACAATGTTGACCTCGTAGGTCGGCAGACACACCCTTGCTATATGCTCGCATCTCCAGCGGATCCCTCGCTCGCTCGTAGAGCCGTCTTCTTTTTCAAGCGAGGCACTGTCCTTCTTCGTGAACGCGCTCTCCTCGTTCTTGCTCGCGAACACGGCCTGGAACCCCATGGCTTCTATAATAAGACGTATTCTACGCTCTCCTGTCTGGTACTGCACGTGTACCTGATTCCATGATTGGCCGGTACCCCGCAATCTGCCTCATACGTGAGAGAGCTATGTTCCTCTCTTCCTCTTTTTGCACCTAACCCTGTATCGGCAGTTTTTCTTTCGGACTTCATCTCACGCCGCTTGGTCCTCTCGGTAAAGACCAGCTTTAATCGCTCCGAGATCATCGTACTCGAGAAATCTACATTGTTCCATCCGATTTCTTTTCATTTTATGATAGAAAGAATTGTAGATTTTTACGATTTTTTTATCCGATCTTCTCGAGTGAAAAGTACCCGCTGATTTTACTACTTTTCCGGTGGATTATGAGTTGGTACGATGTATATAAGGATTGTCTTCCGGGCGGACTTAAAATTCAAAGGCACGAGATAGAAGCGACGTCGGGTCGACTGCGGGAAAAATGCGAGGCAACTGTAAAGGCAGGCAGGCTGGCTGGGAGGCTGGCGCAAGGGGGTATCTCTCAACTTTCATCGGGGCAAACGTTTATTCGCCATTACTTTGATGTTTGCCGAAGAAATTTACTATTATCGCGGCGGCGGCGGTGGCGGCGTCGGCCGCCCTCGCAGTTTCTCATTACCGGCGCAGTCCAAAGGCAGAGAGAAGCTCTTCTTTCTACCTCGGGCGTGTAACACGCAGAGCGCAACGTCGTCGTACGATCTTCGCCCTCCCTTTCAAGCGGTGGAAAATCCGCCGCGGGTCTGTTTGCAAAATTCATCGGGTTCGCCTCGCTGCTAAGTGGAGTCGCAAAGCCTAATTAGAATGCCTGGAAGAGGGAGAGCTCACCAGTATTCCCGGCTGAGAAAGCGAGAGAACCGAGAGCGATATTGTTTTTCTTAAGTGGAGAGCATGGACTCTGTCGGCAGTCACAGTGCTCCGCTAAACGATGTTACAAGTTCAGTTTAATTGTGCTAACAATGAGAGAGAGAGAGAGGGAGTCCACTCTCGAAGCGAGAGTGCACATATAGCCGACGACAGGAAGGGACGACTGAATTATTATTCCTCTCGAGGCAGATGAAAAGCGTCCCTTTAAAGAGCGCGGACCACGAAGAAAAGGATTGAACGTGGGCGCCCTCGTTTTATGAACATATTGTCCTCGACTATAATTACCGGCGGCGAGAGTACTTATCCCAGGCCGATCTCGGTGATTAAGCAGCTCGAAGGGATTCATTATTGTTAATCGTCTATAATTGCCAGGAATAATGAGGGAAAATGAGCCTGGCCTCTCCTAGAGACTGGCGGATCGATGAGGAACGATCGGTTATAGTGATCCTGACATTTTGTCGTCCAATTAACGAGAGTCGATAGGCGCCTGTCTCGAAGTCAATCGAGCAACTACGGAGAGGAACTTGAGTTCATAGCTGTCAAGAGAGACCGCATATCTATCAGCTGGAAGCATCTCGCATAATGGCTGCCGGCTCCTCGCCACCGGCACACACTACAAACTTCTGCCGAAGGATTAACATTCCTCCGAACGGAAGAGTGACTGGCGCGCTAATGAAAGCGCATTACAAAGGTGATAATTGTGCGAAGCGTTCGCACGTTTACGAGCACCGGCGCGCACCGAGAAGGAAGTCGCCGGTACTCTCGGCGACTACTGGTAATTAAATCAACACGACTTAACGCTCGCCGCCCGTCGAATCCTCATCACTCACTCTCGGCAGGCTGCCGTTTCCCTCCTATCAAGGATCAGCTCGACAAGCCTCTAATTGGGAGTTGGATCCTCTCGAAAGTCGAGCCACTCAACTCCTCTGTTTACATAACATCGCCTCAATGCACTCGCTCTTATAACTCGACTATGCTTTCATCAACAACCTCCCTTTTAATTCTTCGAACTTCGAACATTCACCGGGTGAGTAATCCTTCCTTTCCTTTGGTCGATTGTCAGTAAAATTCCATTTGTGAATTTCCAACGAGTTGGACATTGCTTTGCTTTGACTTTGAGCACTCAATTTAGCCGAGTGCCACTTGTTTAAATAAATCGGCGTGCTCGGAGGCCGCTGGTCTCCAAGTGTGTATGTACTCGTGTGTACATAACTATTGCCGGGAGTCACCGGGGCCCGTTTTTCACTTCTCTCTTTCTCGAGGCGGCGGCGGCGGCGGCGGCGGCCTTATCTGCCTATCTGTAGCACGTGCTCGCATGTTCGCTGCCAAGTTCCTCGTTCAGCAGCGGCTCCCGCGCGTTCAAGCCGATAGCCTCGATAAGCCAGTGATAGTGAGCTCCGGGCCTCGAGTTTACGGGCCTACTGTCTCCCTTATCGGGCACTAGCATCGCATTTTTAATGCACGCGTCCACCACCAACTTTTGGCTATGCAACTCTTTCTTTTGTTTCTCTTGTTCACGTAACACCTTCAATCGTGCGCTTTAAAATTTTGAACAATTATTTTTTAAATGATACGAATGTTATAATGTATATTTTATTTTAGAATCCTAGTAATAACTTGATGCATTTCCAATGAACTGGTTATTTGAATCGAGATCGGCTAACCAGAGAAATCTTTGCGGTGACAGTTTTGCCTATTAAAAAGCCTGTCTTTCTGTCTTTGGTTCTTGTGGTGTGCCTTTGAAGTCGTACACGACAGGTGTTAATTACAGCGGCTCTCGGAAACACATCGAGGGAAATCGACGACGGGAGAAGAGCCGCGCGGTTAATTACGATCAGATAGATTTGCGTGGCGATCTCATCCGTGGGAGACAGTGACTAGAAACTGAAGGGTCCATCCGCCTCTCGTCACTCTCTCTCGCTGATTTCACGAAATACCACAGAGTCACGAAGAATCTTGAAAGACTGGCGAAGAATCGAATTCCCATTGATCAATTTTTGCCTTCGTAAACTCAAATGGTTCACGTACGATAAAAAAAAAGTTCGAGAATCTATTGAAACGAAAATGTTTGTGCACTGTCGATCAAACGGAGCATCAATAACGAGAGAATCTATGCGGGTTCCTTTGTTTCCCCGTCAGTGATGAAGTCCTGACCGCCCTCTTTTTCCCAGTCAACTTTCACCCGCGACAGCATCCTGAACGTCGACGAGCCATTCGTCCTGGCTGTCTTCGAGGCTGAGCCTCCAGCTGATAGATGATATCACTGGCAAGCGGCTTAGAGAGAAAAAGACAGCGCGGCAGCCGGTAGAAAACGAAGAGAAAGAAAGGCAGTGTGCTCGCGCGCGCGCTCTCTTGCGGTTTCAACCGCTCCAGCTTTCGCGACGTGCAAAAATGCGGCGATGAAATCGCAGAGCGCTCGAACGTAATAGAGCTCTCTTCTTCGCTCTTTCCTCCGCGGAGATCGGAGCCTCGATCTCCGCGCCGAAGATCGTTATATCGCCGTGTCACGCTCATGCGAGCTCCGCCAACATTAGCGTCAGTCACCAGTTTTAATAAGAGTGACGGAACCGTAAAACTCTTATCTCCAAGATGAATCGTGCCACTTGATACCCGAAGAGAGGCCCCTTCTCTTGGCCAGGTAGCGTTTTGCAAGTCGAGCCTCGCATTGGTAGACTCGTATTATGTCATAAACGGGGGATGCTTTATGCAACATCGTTACTTTTAAAGAGAGGTCGAGCCCGTAACAAGGTGCTCTCTCGCTACACCGACTCCTCGCGCATCCAGATCGTGTGAATCCCCTTTGTTAAGCGCACGTGCGTGTCTCGTGTTGAAGCCCTCCGATTCTCCGGACGGATATCTATGTATGCAACATCCGGCTCCCGGGGTTAATATCAGCGGAGCGACGCCGCCAGTAAAGGGAGCACTTCCCTAACCAGTAAATTAGCACTAACACCCGACCGACTCCCTCTCGCTTATCATTCCCAGTCACGTGTCGACTAACATCGTTCAATGGGCTCTTACAGCCTTGAGAGCCATCAATTTTTCTTATTCCCTCGCCTCTATCATACAGTCAATTTCATTGAGCCCTCCGCTCCGACAGATTGATATCTTAGAAACCGTGAGACGCTTTCCCATCAAGCATGAAGAAACACTTGTCACAACAATGACGAGTCTCTCACTCTTTCTCGATTCCCTGAAGGCAGAATGCTACATACAACAAGATAGTTGCAGGAGTCTCGCACGAAGTAGCGATTATCCGTGATTCCATGCTGAAACTGAACGAGAGAGGGAGAGAGGGAGGGAGGGAAAGAGAGACGAAGAGATCATTGTCGTGGAGATCTCTCCGAGCGAAGTGAGAGAAGTTATGCTCGGTCCTTCTCTTAGTGGATGGGGGTAAGAGAGGGCAACGGATAGGAGGCCTACTTTCGGTTGAATAAGGACACTGCAGGATAGGCCGATGCCGAGCGGAGCACAGTGCTCGCTTGGATGTAGATCTCGACGGATGGCGAAGAAAGAGGTGTAGGAGGTGGTGAAGGAGACAGACATTGCGACAGCCTCGTGGTCTACATTCGTACCGATAGTTCAAGAGTGCAGAGAGTACTTCATTCTCTCTCTCTCTCTCTTTCGTCTCTCCTGTCCCTTGTTGCCGCTGCTGGAGAACTTCTCTCCCAATGGTCTGGTCTATATAAGTCCCTCTCTCGCCACCGCCGGCTCCGTTCGTTCGAGCTATCTCTAAAACGAGATATATAGTTTAGATCGTTACGCGCCGTGGCTTTCACTTTTCTGCCTCTCGAACACCCACTCTCTTGCAACGCGCCGCGCCGCGCCGCGCCACCGCCAGGATCCCGCTCGACTTCAGACACTTGGCGGCGAACGGCAGGACTTTGCCTGGGCTCTCTCGGAGCCTGTGTAACCAGAGTTTCGATTCAATGCTCTACTTCAATGCCCCAACCATTCACGATTTTACCGTTCGCTTAATTATTACAGTAATTAGTAACGGACTTGTTGTAAAAGTACCACTTGGCATAGGAGAGTGGGGAAGAGTGGGTTTTTCACGCAATTCTGGCTTTCTTGCTACTGATTCTTTGTTTTCCATTCGTTTTGGTATTAAAACAATCGATTTATCAAGCGTTCGCCACAGCCCAAAGTTCGCGAAAAAATGAATTTTGAGCTAGGGCTCTGGAATTTTTACCACTTCTTTCTCGATGCAAAAAAACATTCCCCACCAAGTTTCAGCCCCGGAAAAGGCCGGAAAGTATGAAAAACATGACAAAAACCGTTGAAATCAAATATTCCAGATCGGTTTTCCATGTGTTTTAGGTAGAATTCCGGCATTTCCCCCACAACATCTATGTTTTTTTTCCGTTTTGAGACACGAGGAATCGAAAAATCAAGCTTTCGTTCCAGTCCCAGAACCTTCGAAAAATCGAAAATTTTTGAAGGGGTATGCCTTAAAAAATTTGCGAAAAAATGAAT
Organism: Ectemnius continuus; assembly: GCA_910591665.1. Classification (NCBI taxonomy): domain Eukaryota; kingdom Metazoa; phylum Arthropoda; class Insecta; order Hymenoptera; family Crabronidae; genus Ectemnius; species Ectemnius continuus. Next base: position 12,264,245 of record OU342862.1, on the reverse strand, counting down.
TTTGAGCTAGGGCTCTGGAATTTTTACTACTTCTTCCTCGATGCAAAAAAACATTCCCCACCAAGTTTCAGCCCCGGAGAAGGTCGGGAAGTATGAAAAACATAGGGAAAACCGTTGAAACGAAATATTCAAGATTGGTTTTCCATATGTTTTAGGTCGAATTCCGGCATTTCCCCCACAACATTTATGTTTTTTTTCCGTTTTGAGACACGAGGAATCGAAAAATCAACCGTTCGTCCCGGTCCGAGAACCTTCGAAAAATCGAAAATTTTTGAAGGGGTATGCCTTAAAAAATTTGCGAAAAAATGAATTTTGAGCTAGGGCTCTGGAATTTTTTCTACTTCTTCCTCGATGCAAAAAAACATTCCCCACCAAGTTTCAGCCCCGGGAAAGGTCGGGAAGATAAAAAAACATGGGGAAAACCGTTGAAACGAAATATTCAAGATTGGTTTTCCATATGTTTTAGGTCGAATTCCGGCATTTCCCCCACAACATTTATGTTTTTTTTCCGTTTTGAGACACGAGGAATCGAAAAATCAACCGTTCGTCCCGGTCTGAGAACCTTCGAAAAATCGAAAATTTTTGAAGGGGTATGCCTTAAAAAATTTGCGAAAAAATGAATTTTGAGCTAGGGCTCTGGAATTTTTTCTACTTCTTCCTCGATATAAAAAAACACTTTCCACCAAATTTCAGCCCCGAGAAAGGTCGGGAAGATAAAAAAACATAGGAAAAACCATCGAAATTAGGCGAGATCACTCATTCTCGATCGGTTTTCCATATGTTTTCGGTCCAATTCCGGCATCTCTGCCACTGGTTTCATGTTTTCTATCCATTTTGATACTCAAGCAATCGATTTATGAGCAATTGGGAAAAGTGGAAAAAATTCAGAAAAAATCGAAACATAAGGAAATACTTATTTAGAAAAAGGCCTTTGTATCAGTCTAAAATATTGTGAAATATCTGGAGCAGTAGCAGCCTAAAAACGGAGCGAAAACACGAGTTGATACAGAAGTATAGAAAGCATATAATAAAATAGCACAAGTTGGCGTGCGGACGGAGTTTCTCGGCCTTGACCCGGTCAGCCCTTACTGGCACGGATGTAGAATTTAAGATCGGCTTTTCGAAGGCTGACCGAGGCCGGATCCACCGGTGCGCCGTCGCCGCAGCCGCCGTTCGCCGCCGTTCGCCGCCGTTCGCCGGAGAAATCGGCGACTCTCTTTTATCGCGATCGGCGCCACGCAGTACGACATTCGCATTCGCCTCCACTCTTGTCCTCGCACTTCATCCTGATGGCTATCGAGCCATCTAACTCACACATCGAGCACACCAGCCACACAAAGCTACCGAATCTCTCGATCGACGCGATAACTTCCTCGTAATTCAACCCCCTTCGCAATTTCTTCCTTTAATGACCGATCGACTTGCTTCTCCCTCGGTCGCATTAAACCCTGCTACGAATGCTCCCTCAAATTATCCGGAAATTGCACTCACCGCCCAAGCCAGCTAGGCGCTGCCAAGCTTCTAAGTCGAGGCTGCCTTTAATTGAATCGGTAGTTTAAGCTGGGTTCGGTTGGTACGATGCTAAGAGGCGGGCTTAGCCGCCGGAATAATCTGGAACGGGTTCCGGAACCAGCGGATTATATCGTGTGTTTGCCTGCTCCTTAATAAATCAATGGACTGGAAATGCCGGGATAGATTGGGTATACTTGGCTGATCTCGCTTTATCACCTCGGGACTTAGCCTCTAAGTACACGGGCGTTGAGTTCGCCAACATTCCCTCCACGCCAGCCATATATCCGCACTTAATATCACTCACTCACTCTCTCCCATTATACTTATTCACTCCTGTTGACAGTGTGCATTTGTCGAGCTAACACTTTCCCATTCACTTCAAATTGAGGGACGCCACCCTGCTTAATTATCAAGTTCCCAGACTTTCGCCAAACTCCATGCACTCTTGCCCCGCCCGAAACTTCCTCTCGCAACTCTTGCTCCTTGTCACGTGTAACAACACTCCCTGCTCTGTTATTCTACCAGAGATACAAGTCCACAGCTTAAATTGTCGGAGCGGTGGTGGTGGTAGTGGGGAGGACGTAAATTCGGCAAGATATCGTCGGGAGAAAATGGAACGAGGGATTCTTGTAATCCAGCCTTTCAAGAAGGTGGACAATAGCAGGCGGCAAGTAGATCTCAAGTAAATCCAATAGTCCTTGGAGAATGAAGAAGGTTTAGTCGCAGTTGTAAGGAGGAAGGAACCGATCGAGAAGGCTGACGTACAAGTTGACACGGCGAGAAAGCCGAGATCAGGATAGAAGAGGAAGACCATGTGTGCAAAGCCAAGGGTGAGAGCTTGAAGAAAGGTATACGTACGCGCGAGAGGATCAACATAAGAGAACGGGGAAAGGAGTGGAGTGCGAGAGTAGCCCGTGCTCGTAATGGTTTCATGCTCGGTCCACATCGTGTCGACACTGCTCCACATCATATCGGACATAAAAAAAAAAACACACACACACAGCTACTTAATCATTAATACGTCAAACTCCAGAGTTAATATCACGCTTTAAAAAGAAAGGATAAAAAAGAGCCTTTCGACAATATTCTGCTTGAAAACTAGTTATCAGAGGGATTCCCGCAGTATTCCTGAGAGAAATGACAAGTGAGTGAGGTGACAGGTATTGAATAGCTCTGGAAAAATATTGCCAGTGAGATGAGTTTGACAGCGGCGGGTATTGTGAGGAGTGCCTTACGCACTTTTCAAGCTGCAGGACGTAGAAGCAAGCGGTGTCGCCTTAACGAGCCGGGAAACGGAAACCCGTCCCGGAACAGATCCGGGAACAGGTTTTCTCGGTGCGGCCGGCGAGACGTAATCGCGGAGCGAGCGGCGCGGCGCGGCGCGGCGCGGCGCGGCGGTCACCTCGACGCCGAGAGTCGGCTCGCTCCGAAATGGCCGATGCATCTGCATACTAAATCGGCCAGACGACGACGACGACGTCGCCGGCGAGTTCCATTGCCTTAACAGTAGCGTGCCACTGCCAGCACCGTTGATCCTGGCCTGCTACCTTTAAAAAGCTGATCTAGAAAGCAGACACTTTGTACCAGGCAGTCTCCGCACGGAGATTTCACGCGCACCGATCCGACAAACCCGATCAATTATGAGCTAATGTATTATTGCAAATCCTGGCGGCGCAAAAAAAGAAGGAGCCGAGCTCTCTTGCTACTGGAATTCGAATCGGCGATGCAAAAACGGCAGGCGGGGCGCGCGAGCGAGCGCTCCCACTCTTTCGCTTTCACTCGATCGCCGAATGTAATTTGCTTCGGTCCATTTCGCGCGGATACAATGCCCCATCAACATGTATTGCTCGAGGTAGTATTGAGTCAGCAGTTGCAGTTTAATCATCCACACTTCATGTAACAATTTCGGTACGATCTAATTGCCTACTGACAGTCATTAATCATGAAGAACAAGATGTAAAATGAGTGTTCCTGCCTTCCTTCTCGAAGGCTAATGATCTTTGCATATTTTTCCTCCCCCACCTCGCTCCTCTCAGTAGTCGTTATTGTCTTCGGACTACCTCCGCCTGCTGTCATGAGGGTTCCGCCGGCATTCCCTGCACTTGTATCGGATATCCGGTGCCCTACACTTCCCCTTTTTTTGCGATCCATCTCATTCGAGTGGCGAAGCCTTCGATCTGCTCTGACACCCGATCCGAGGAAAAGCTTTTTATACGCGCGATTCTTGGCTTCCTGCCATCCGGATATGCTACACCCAAAGGAAACGTTGTTTCCCTCGCACACTTTTTTCTTCCATTCTTTTAACTCGCGATGAGTCGCTTTGACTTTAGATATCGAGTGGAATAATGTCTGATTAATGCTGTACTTATTTCACTTTGATAGAATTGTCTCGGAGGAACAATGCAGGTTGGAAGTAGCAGTGTTGTTATTTTTATCGTTGCGATCTATTGTGCCAGTTACTTTCCAGTGTCCGTACAAGATGGAAATATAGCTGGAATCCGACAGCTCATAAGACTTTTTAATAAGTTTCCCGGGCGCGCGGCACTTGGCGAGAGGAGTTGGTGGTGCGGGGAGGCGCGCGGGGATTCAGCCGAGCATCTTCTCAGTACTCTCGACTTTCTTTTGCCAGTTACTTATCGCTTTTCCCGAACAATAGCTCCGGCTCCCCTACTCGCAGTTGCCTTTCTCGCGCTCCACTTTTCTTTTCTCCCGATTACCATAATTGTTGCAAGTGGGCCCGTTGCGCGAGCCTCCGCTCGATAGGACTCCAATGAATTCCAAGTTTCAGAGAGTGCTTCTTTCCAGATAGAATAGTCCTTTCTTAGCAACCCGCCGCCAACAATATTCCCCACTCGGCTCGAGCACCAAGAAGATGCTTTTTTATCGGAATATTCTTTAGTTCATTTAAATAGAATATATATCAGAGAGACGTAAATCATTCGGAGGGGAGTAACAAGTAAAGGCATCGTCGAAGTAAGTTGGCAAGGACGCACCGGGGCAACTTCCACTGAAACCTTCGTCATTTAAACGTTGTGTGCCGCGCACGTGCCGACCAAGTTCTCAAAGTGATTTGAATATCTCACTCGGAGAGCGTTCCGAGAACGTATTCAAAGGGTAGAAGTCTCTCGAAAGGCAACGGGGAAAATGTCATTCAGCCTGGATAAGTGTCGGCCAGTCTCGCACCAACTTTGACCACACTTTTGCGGGCGCAAGCTTTCCCCGCGATACTTGAAAACTTGCCCGTCAGCAATGAAGTCAATGTTGCCGCTCTGCCACTTGGGATTCTGGCCGTGCGAGCGCCGAAAGAGAGCGACCTGAAAAATTTATAAGTCCTCCGCATTGTTATCAGCCGTGAAACCCGAGCGGCCAGCAAAACTTCTGGCAAAGTTCGCCGATCGAATAGCTTTGCCAGTGAATAAAGCATAGAACAAGTTAGCACGAAGTTGGAGCGGTTGATGGTTTGTCGGAGCGTAGAAGATTACGACAGAGGGCGAAGGGGAAAGATAATAGGATGCGCAGTTGATTCCGAAAGAGGCGGTGGGTCCTTAAAACAGGCTGGACTTGACTCGAAGCATTTACCAGGAAAGGAACTAGATAGTTAAGGAGGCTAGGAACTAGTGAGAGAGGAGGCGGGTGAGACAAAGGGTTGGCCATTAAAATTCGAGCAAACAGCCGGGCGCTTTCGGTGAAAGAGAGACGCCAGCGGGAAAAGAATGAACACGAAGGAACCTGTCCATCGGGTTTCTTGCCGCGGCAGCCACAAAAGGAACATTCTCACGTCTTTTAGACTGCCGCCACTCGGCCGAGAATAATATCAAACACGCTCGTCAGTAATAACGTTCAAATTAATCGACTTGTTGGCCTCTGGCAATTAGCTCGCACCATCCAGGCGTTACTTATGTCAGAACTCAATGATTCACTCGTCCTTTCTTAAGAGAGCGAGGATTCGATGGGGCGCCGAGAAAGATGAGGCTTTCAAAGGGTCTTTCGACGTGGCGTCGGGCAGCTTCAAGGTTCTATTTCACGGAAGAGTTGTCTCCGTGCTCGAAGAATTAGTGTGGCAATGCTGGTGGAGAAGGTCGTAAAGACGGTCAGAGAGACGAAGGAGTCGGCGGATTGTGGCAGACGAATCGTTTCTTCTCCTTTGTGCGTGTTTACCTGTAGTCACGATTGCCGGCGCCTTCCTACCAACCACCAGGGGAAAAGAGACAATTACAGAGCGGAAGTCGAATCCTGGAAACGAGGACAACCCTTGCCGCTCTGTCTCCAATCCATTGTCTCCAGTGTCGCGTGAGACTCCCGCCGGCCAAGCACTCCTTGCTAATTTCGATTAGTAACGTTCGTTATTTCGTTAGTAACGTTTGCGGGGACTTTTCTTAAGATAGTATGTCGTGGAAATCGCGTGAATCCACGTTGTTAAAAGTAGGAACGACGCTCCTAAGTGTACTCTCTTAGAAAGTCGGCGGCTCCCGCGCTACGTATCATTAACGATCGTCACGCGAGCCGCTGGGATTATTTTCTAGTTAATTAATAACACGCTCGCTCCTCGGTATTACGAAGTTCCGGGTCAATTGGGATCGCGTAACCAACGTAACTAGCAGTGTAAATGCAGGCAGATGTGTACCTTTGGATGTTGGAACACCTGGACAGAGAATTTCAGAGAGCACGCACTATTTCCGTGCGGCTCTGCCCTTCAATCATAGTTTGAAACGAGAATACACAGGCTTGATTAATGTCAGGGAACTTTGAGTTGTTCATTGTAATTAGCAGTGTGTCGCCAGCACGAAATCCTCTGTCGACTAATTCCAGCAGAGAAGAGAAAAGAAAAATCGGCTGTAATTTAACAAGGCCTGCTGATACTCTGTCGACTGGCACACTCCATCGGCAGTTCGGCAGTTGCGTAATTAAATCTTCGGTATCGCAGCTATCGTAACTTTGCTAGGAGAGTTTCCCTCGTAATCCGAGTGTAACTAGGATTAACGAGGCAGGCCGTGCGATGCCAGGTGTTTCCCAAAGGCAAATCTAATTGATCGAGAAGGATCGGAGAGTGGGTGGGCCTCTCGAAAACTTTCTTCTCAAAGCCGAGGGAATTTGCAGCCGGGCTAGCAATCGCTCCCATTAATCGGCATGGGCTCGTTCGAGCGTGCAGATTCGAATCTGGCCACTTGGTCCCTCAAGTGCTCGCTCCACCGATATCCATTTGTTTACATCGACTCGAGTGAATCCGATGTGTATGCGCAATTCCCCAATGCTCATTAGAATCGCATACCGCGCCCGTATTTACATGTTACATCGACTCGATTTTAATTGAATTCTCTTTGTAGTACCAATTGAATCTATCCGAATATCGACATAATAATTCCAACCTATTTATTATCCATTCGACTCATCTCTTTAAAGTTTTTAGGTGCCACCAGGTTTGACTTTATTCAATTCCACTCTCTATTCAAATATCCAATGGTCCTCGAAGTTCTTTATACATTTCCGGAACAATTAATCTCGAATAATAGATTTCAATTGTTCCTCGGAACAATAGTTTTATCGGTCGTTCAATATTCAATAGTTCGATTGGAGTTGTGCTTGGGACTATCAATGCTAGCGCAACATTGGGGAAGGAGTGAGCGCAAAGTTGCTGGGAAGGCCCAAGCACAAAGACGTGTTTTCGCGGTGCGCATTGCAGGAAGCACGTGCTGCTATGTGCGCTCGAGCCGTAATTACTTGGCGCGCTGGCAAGCCGGAAGCACAAAGCGTACGTATCGCCGGGTGAAAATTAAGCCTCCGCAACGGGTTTCCATTTACGGCTGGGTGAGGGAACTCGTGTTCCCCACTATATGAAATAACATTTTAATTACAGGCAAACACAGCGACAGGAGGATGCGATAAACTTGTCAGCGACAATATTAAAAGGCTCGCACTTCATTATTTCCATCGAATTTATGTGTAACATTTACGTAACTCCTCTATGTAATTAACATAAATAACATACATATGTTATATATATAAGAATCTTGAAATTCGATAAACACTTTGAAGATGGAGAGTCTAATCGGTGCTGTCTAGTGAATTCCCCGGGCACTTTTCTTAATGCATCGCAACGCCAGCACTCGCGCACAATTATCGTGGCAGTCAGCTGGAAAAAAGTGGAGCATCCTCCGGCAGAGCTGAAAACTCCAAGCACTGGGTCTACCTTCCATTTTACACGTGCTACTACTAGCAGCGGAACGGGAAAAGGGGGAGGATGTTACGCGCTTCTACAAAGAGCCACTTTAATTAGGTGCTTCGAAGCGTGCAGAAAAAAGGCCCGAACGCAGAGGGAGACACAGCTAGTAGTAACTTTTTAATTAGGCTCGCCACTAGTAATTCAGAGCGAAGGAAACACCACGGAGCGCCGGTCACGTGTGCCCACACTTGTTACTTAACACTGCGAGCTCGCGATTACACGAAAAAGGTCAAGGATGTGATTGCCGTAATTTTATTGGAACGCTGCACTTTCTCCCTGCGACGGAAATCGGAGCCTGCTCGAGTATTAGACTCCTACTGACAATTCTCCATATATTCTGTCTTATATTTTCAAGAAAAATCTATTAGAATTCATAAATTTCGTTAGGGAAATAACGAACACTTAGTAATCGTTGAGCAAGATTGGAATGACTTGAGAAGAGTGCAATAAAGTGCAAGGGGGAACATTGCCCCGAAGTTTCTCACTCCCGTAAAAGGAGATAAGTATCCGCTTTAAGGGCCAATAGCTTTTCGCCGTGCCAGTCGATTATTTCTGCCGCGAAAGTCGCCGGTTCATGGTAGCCGAGCGCGCTCTCTAAATTATTGACGCCATTATGGTCGAGCGGGCAGGAAGGCAGGCCGACCTAAGGTTTCTCGGCAGTGGGTCGACCTTCCAGGTCGTCTCTTACGGTAAATTCCGCCATGACGAAAGCACCTGGAGGCGGCTACGAGGCAGGGGTCGAACAAGTCGTTCGCCGCCGGGGACGAAGAAAAAGCTAGTACTGCCTGATACCGACAGCTACCTCCTCTTCTTCTTCCTCCTCTCTCTCTCTCTCTGGCTTGGTACTCGATGAGGCCATGGCCTCAGGAAAATGCGAAAGCAAGGGTCCGAGAGAAGAACCTCGCGACCGATAATGCGAGCGAGCATAAGTGCCGGCTGGCCGAGCCGACTCCTTCCGACTTAGATAGCAAACGACGTCTCCAGCCAGGGTACCAGCCGAGTGCATCACGTGAATTATACACGCCTTGACCTATCCCCTTTCCCCCACACATTATCTAGCCTTTATTACCTCGTAAAAGCTGGCAAACCTGAACCCCGCCAACCTGGTGATACTTGGATTTCGGGGAATTCCAACTCTACCGCTCACTTCATCCTGGCCAGTTGGTTTCCGGCGTGCAGGAAATCTCCGCGGAGGAAGGGCCGGGCCTCATTTCTTCGGAGCGTTCTTTCTTAAGTGAAATGGCCCGGGGACACTCTCACGAGAACACAGCGCACCGATATCACCTCCGGCGGACGATCGCGTGTCTTCCTCGCGGAGGGTTCACTCTTTCGGCACCTACGCTCCGAGCAACACGCAACTTTACATTAACATCCTCCCACGGCTGAGGAGTCTACCGAGCGATTATACCTCCGTCACATCCTCGCCAATCTAGCTCGAGGCGAGTAACCATATATACGCGAGAGCAATTACCAGAAATTCGGCAGTCCTCTTTGATCCCGAGATCTCAGGATTCCAATTACGCTTGAATCGGAGTGTGTCTGTGTGTCTGTGTGTTACAGTTAACACGGCAACGATCATTTTCCCTTTTGCTCTCTCAAGGATTTATGGGATGCTGGGTGAAAAGGAAAAGGGGTTGCTTTCCCGAGGATCTCTCACGCTGGAAATCCACTGGCGGTCCAGTGGAGGAATAGATCATTGCGCTCGTATGCGGGCCTCATTAAATACCGAACTTTCCCTGCTCCCGGGAGCGAGCGGCATATTAATCACGAAGCTCTGCTGCCCGCCGGACAGGGAAGGTGTACGCGTGCATATATCTCAGCTGCGCAAAGGAAGATTCAAGGGAAGCTGCGGGAAAGACACGTGGGCCACTCCTCTTGCAACCACCGCTGCCGCCGCCGCCGCCACCGCCGCCGCGGTGATTTTAATATGCGCAGCTTCTCCGCTCTCGCACACACGCCGCCGCCCCCGTGCGAAGCGCGAAATTTATCGCCATCTGCTTTTTCCTGCTACTCAAAGCCACCCACCCACCGGCCCACCTTTATTTCACTCGGCCTATGTGTTTTCGCCTTGAGAACTCCCGGCAACACACCTCCTTATATCCTTCTCCCACCAAAATGCCGCAAGAGATAGTTACACTTGAGCGTATTCCCACTATTGAACATATTGCCATTATTCCCAGAGAATCGCCGCTGATGAATGGCAATAATAATACCACCCACTGCGACCAACCTTTCCATATTAACACTAACAAGTTGTATTGAAGGAGATTCCATTTATTTCCATCAATATTAATTAACTGTTTTATTGGATAACTCGGTGCTTAGATATTTGCTCTGTGGTAATAGTTGGTGAAGAAGAGGAGGGGTAGATTGAATTAGAAGTGATCTGATATCAGAATGTAATTAAGTCTGTTGATTCAGAGGATCCTTTGGAGGTTCAATTTATTTCGTTATGTTGATCGTATTAGGAGATAGGAGAGCTTTATTCGATCAGTGTGGACGGCAATGATTTCCTCGGAGTGAATGATCGCGATGGGGATCTAGCCTCTCTGGCGTAGGTACATACATACTATCTCGTGGGCACCACCGGATATGCCGCGCGTACGTAGCTACATACGAAACTCTCTTCTCATCGAGGGCCTTTCCCACGCCCGAGGACACTTCGAGCTCGTTCCATCGACTTTTACAGCGGGCGCTAAGTGGCCCCCACGTGCGCCAGCCAGCCCTTAATTGCCACCTTCTCCAAGTGCACCTCGCAAACGTCGATCCCGCACAACCAACCACTTGATATTCGCAATATCCTTCCTTCCACCTGATATTCAACACTAATTGCTCGACAATCTCATGCTTTACTTATTCCTAAACCGACAATTCACGTTCCAGAGTAGATATCCGTGTGAAAAATTCAAACATCCAACCTAGGATAAATAGTTCAAACCCTTTTGTCTTCCCTTTCATTTAACTTTCAACTTTCTGTTTCATTATAGCATATAAGAGTCGCCAATTAAAGTACTCGGCGTATAATCCGGTCAAGTTAGTTTCTTTGATTATAGAAGATAAAGATATAATGAAATAATGATAGATAATTCGTGGAGAACGATGATAATACGGTAAACGGAGTGTATTCATTGATGGTGGTTACGTGGGGAGGGAGAGGCGGGTTTGTTGTCGAGAGAGACAACACTGGCTCGAATGTGCAGGTACACGTAGGATACGTGCTCTTGTGCACACGGCTGGCACGTCGGCCCCACCGCCGCTGCCGTCGCCGCCGCTGCCGCCGCCGTCGCTGCTTCCTTCGCCCGTGTAGGAGTAGAAAGTTGCTATTGTGCTGGGATCTGGTTTTATATAAATAGCTGTTGCCGCGGCGCCAGGCCCTCGCCAGCTGCATTTCCACCCAATAATGAAATAATACATCGCGCAAGCCAACCAACCACGCTTCATCCACGTACACTTGACAGCAGCCTCCAACTTCAAGTTCCTAGCGTCGATAATACATCCAGTTTCATACTGCTAGAAGAGATGTAGCAATTCAAGGGAACAATAAGAAGTATTTGCTGCAGAAAAGTGGACGGAAGTGGGGTTGCACGGCTGGTGAAACGAAAGGTAGAGATTGACCCAAGACTCGGAGCTTTTTCTTCTGATTTGGAGCACCAACGCTCTCAGGGTGTGTGTATCTTTCTAACAATATCCAGCAAGAAAAAGTCTGACAGAGTGAGAGGGAAAGGCAAGCAGAAGTGGAATAGTTCACTTTTGAACTTGGTGTACCGCGATTATAGATTGGCCTGTTCTCTCCGGGGTGTATGGAAGCCAGCAATTTAGAGGGGCGTAACGAAGTTGAGCTTATCAGTGGCCGAGCAGCCATCTAAAGTGAGTTCACCACGCAAAGCCGATTGAATTTCGTCGGGAAATTCGCGCTACATCGAACCCACCGCAAAATAACCAAGCGCCAACACTCGCCGCGCTCTCTCGGTCATTGGATTTCCATTTGCGGCCATTTAACGGGGCAAGTGTTGTTGTTGGCGGGCTCGCGCGAAGGGTGATGCTAGTCGAGTGAGAGAATGGCGAGGATTGCCAGTAGAGAATTGGGTGCAATTTACCGGGCGATATCGCTGCCAGAGAATTGCTAGAAGAAAGAAGAAGGTTGAAGCGTTAGTTTGGCTGGAGAGCGGCGCTCGCGCGAGCTCGCGAGAGAGAGACTCGTGGTTTCAGATCACGAGCGAGCAAAACCGCTGCTCGCTCGTCCAGGTAATCTGTTGGGAGCGTGTCGTATGCTCGATTTCCCTTTCAGATCGGCGATCGTATATCTCGAGCGACGGCCCGGCGCGTGATTAGAATCGTAAAATCGACGTGTAAGCCCCTTATTGCCCCCCGACGAGCTCGAGCTCGAGCTATGCGCCACTCGCGGCCCGCTTGCAACTTCCACCGTTGCAACCTGCCACTCGCTTACGACCCACTTCCAACTTTTCTCCTGCCACACAGCCCGCCCGCCCGCCCCACTTTGACTTCACCGATAATTGATGGACTGCGTAAAAACAGCGCAAAATACCAATGATCGCCATCAACCAGACGGCATTCATAGCAAATAGTGACGGCAAACTAATTGCAGCGCAGTTCGAGCGTCAATTCGATATCGGACAGGTTGGACGTGTGGCTAAAAGTCCGATCGTTTCACTGGCGTTTCAGTGGCAAGAGCGGGCGCCTGTGTGGGGCAGCTGCTGGCAGGAAAAATAGCGAAGCCGCAGCAGAAGAGCGCGAAGGATCGGCTAGCCGCGAAATCGAATAGCAAACCGAGAAAAGTTCGCCCGAGTGCGACGAGATGAATCGCGCGCGCCCAGAAATTCTCACTTTATTTGCCGGCAAGTTTCTTGAGGCTCGGCATTCTAGCTCGCGTCCAAGTGAACTCGATCTTTTTGCCGAGAAATATCGCTATGGGAAAAGGAAAGTTGATTGTCCATTGGAGCGAGGATCCTCCAATAAAATGGAGACACACTCAGAGATAGCTTGTCTTGCTCGGCGGAATTTAATTACACGAAAGAGTCACTTGAAAGTTTCTACAGCGAATACTTGAGGGATTTGTTTCAACGCGAGGGAACAACAAGAGTAGTGGAAGAGCGACTCGAGAGTTATCTTATGTTGGAGGATGCGCGCACGGCTAAATCAAGTTGCGATAAGTTGTACGCGGATAGAGAAGAAGAGTCCGACGGGGATTAAGTGGATGGGGATAGAGAGAGAGAGAGAGAGAGGGAAAAAGGAGTAAGAGGAGAAGCGGCAGGATGAAGGAAACGAGCGATAAAAATGTAGAAGTTCCTCGCGACTAAGGAATCCCGCTCGGCAAGGTCGGCAAACGGCCTAGCCGCCGGCTATCCCAGTCTTTTGCACTCTTGGATCGGCGGCGCACGCCCAGTCGCGCTACATCGGTATTCGTGTCCACGTCCACACAGAGAGCAGGCCACATTTATGTCCTGTCTCCGCCAGGAGCGTGAAAAAGATGACCGAGGTTGCTCCTATTCCGCGCGATAACGGGCACTCTGGAATTCCGGATATCTCGCGCGCGCGCTTACCGCTCCACCTTCTAACACAACTACTGCACTTGCTCTCCTCCGCTCTCCTCCGCTCTCCTCCGCTCCCCCCCACCAACAACTTTAGAGACACCGTCCAATCTAAGTGGTGTAAGTGTAGCAGCAGCCGCTGCTCTCCGCTTGGACGAGATATCGGCAAGTGTGTCAGGGTCGCATCTCGGCCTTCCTTACGATCCCGATCTCTACTCTTGACATCGAGCAACTTCAAACTTCCTCATAGTCAATCATATCTTTCATCTTTCACATCAATCAATCCACTCGCAATGAAGTTCCATTGAAATTGGTAAGGAAATAATCATGATTGACCACAAATATTATAAGACGGTTGAAATAAAATTTATGTTGTCTTGTTTTCGCTATGTAACAAGTATTAATTACGTCTTAGTGCTCGCTTGATTGGAACGACCTCTCTTCACGCTAGAGCATTCTTTTTTGCGAGCCCATACACGGAACTGCAGAAGTACAGTTGTTTTTGTTTTGCTAAGTATATTTCAACAAGTTGGATTGTCAAGATGTCGAAATCTCGTTGGAATAGAATGGAAATTAGTGGAGAGTTGGTTAGGCGACAGGTGGGTTTGTCAGTGTCCGGTCAACTATTGCCCGGGACATGTCGGTACAGACAGGCATTCTTCCGTGTAGGGATTCGTGTTTTCCGCTCCACAACGTCGCCCTGGAATAACGGACAGGAAGCGCCGGAGAGCGGGCGGCCCCGGAAGCATTGATGCGCTGAATGGACCGCTTCCGGTGCCGGCAGCGCGTGTCCCCGACATTACCCCGCACCCACCAACTGCATATGTCTCATCTTACATCGATTACACGCAGCATTGTCGCAGAACTTCAAAAATATTTTTATATTATTTTCTACAACTCAAAATTTAGGGGTGGAAAATTTTCGGGCAGAAATTATTCTCCGCGGATGGTAGATAGTTTTGCAGTGGGTATTTGAATCGTGGGTAGCTAATTATTGGCGAAGTTCGGAGTTGGTACCGACGTACCGACGTCGAGACTAGGGTCGATCCGCGACGTCGGCGTCCCTTATACCACCCGCCGTTTTGCCAAGCTCGCAGATGGCGTCACGTGCCGGTGCTCGAGGGATTTCTACCCCTATCTACACTCGAATCCTTCGTAATCCTTTCTATCCAACTATCAGCCAATCAGCAATCACGCTTGAAAACTAGAGTAACATCTTCAATAGGAGCGCGATCTATCTTTATCTTGGGCCAGATTTTATTTATCTTTGACGAGGTATCGGGGAACGAATATATATCGGGACAGCATGAATCAAATACGATGGAGATATTACGTCAACAATGTTGAAACGAAGGCTGTGCAATCAGTCAGAGCCGGTCGTGCCGCTGCCCGAGGCACTATTTCGAGGGAGATTAAATATCGGTCACTCCCAGATATCCGATAGCACAACCCTCTCGCTTTGTCATATCAACCTGCTGCTGCTGCTGCTGGCCCTTTGATTCACTCCACGTTCGATTCCACGCGAAGCACATAAGTGCATTAATGCCACTGCGTTGGACACTTTTAAATAACCTCAGCTTTGATTCAGCGTCCTCTCTCTCTCGCTCGGAGTCGGTGAATGGAGGCAATTTTATCCAGGATTTATCTGCTCTATAGAGACCGATTAAATTAATACGAGTGCGACAATCTCTTCTACATTCTACTTGATTTACTTTTCCCATCTCCTCGTCGGTGTTGCTTTTTTTCTTCTCTTTCTCCCACAACGAACCTAGACATGAAAGAGTGGAGCGACTTTTCCATTAACTCGCACATGTCGCTGGCATATCACCGATACTCCTCTGGCTGTCACGTCTCTATTCCACTTTCCACGGTAAAATGTAGCCGCCAAATTGATAGGTTTAATCGAATCGTCACCGGCGTCGACTTTATCCAGCTATACTTGTCCCCGGCAATATCTCGGTCTGTTCGACTAGTCCGCTGGCAGTTTCCTTCGGCGATCGATATCACCGCGAGTGTGGCTTCAATTTTGATAGCCTTCTCGACTTGGTTAATTATTCCAGATTCAGATTTCCACCTCGTCGTACCGTTCGTATGTTGGCGCGCTGCTGGCAACGAGGAGGAATGAGTTTAGTGTAGTGCTTGGTTCTAGTTAATCCGCGGAGGTTGGTACGCTGGATGATTTAGAGGTTGGAAGGGAGAGGGTTGTCGCCTGCCGTAAATCATAGCGGCGCAAGAAGGTCCTTGGCCTCTTGCTTCTTCCGCTATTACTTAGAGAGAGGTGAGAAGGTCGTAGAGGCACCATCGACCAATTGCATTAGGAGGAATTTACTGTGGAATCGTAATCGAAATCGATTAAAAGCCGATCGTACGTCATACGGCTCTGTGACACTTCCGGTTCGTCGGACTCCCGGCATCGTTAGTCGATCGAGTTCCCGCACTTCATTGGCCTTTCCATTTAATCGATCGAAAACTCATTGGATCGAGCGACCGAAACTGTTCTCTTTCGGGCGAACGCGTCACTTTTCAGTGCTCACTTTCAATAATTTGGAATGGAGCGGAGGCGAGGGCTCAAAGCAGCCAACGGAAACATTGATTCTAATTTGGTGAAAGCGTCGGTGGCGCGGAGGCTATCGATGAGTTATTTAATCTATGGCTGGACGTACCAGTCAAGCCTTCAGCGGCAAAGTCAATTTGAATTAACGGTCACGTATAGTTTGTCCAGCAAACATAGCGATGAAAATGTGGATGGAGTAAGAGGAGAGCGTGAGTGCGTGCGAGAAAGAGAGAGAGGGTGGGAGGGAATCACGGGGAACACGAGGGTCCAACCTCCCTTTGTAATACCGTGCTTCCCTAATTAATTATAAATGCCAGCTTCAATTTCTATTTGCTCCCACTCTGGCCTCTCTGTCACTTTACACTGCCGCTTTGTCATTTCCCTGTCGGCCCTGTCTACCCTCATAACCATCCCACTTCTTTTATTGGCTCCACTTTAATCTCAACTTTCCACGACAGGCCGCTCAAAATTGTTCCTCGCTCCAGCTTATTGCTTGCCAGAAATGATAGAAATATTCCCAGCTTCCCTTAATTCTTAAAGGCACAGGAATATTTTCCAATTTTCTTTGGCATTCCTGAGAAACAAGCGAGTCGCAGTCCCTTAAGCAACGATGGGGCAAACAGAGTCGGCTGGTGGCATCAAGGATGCAAAAGGGAATTTTTGTCGCGGGGGGGTGGTGGTGGTGGTGCTGGCGGTGGTAGGAAAGGTTGAGGATGAATGAGGTCGGTATATTTCTGAAGGCTCGCTCTACGTTTCGACCCGTCCTTTTAGCAATCTT
Organism: Ectemnius continuus; assembly: GCA_910591665.1. NCBI lineage: Eukaryota > Metazoa > Arthropoda > Insecta > Hymenoptera > Crabronidae > Ectemnius > Ectemnius continuus. The sequence continues at coordinate 12,247,632 of OU342862.1, read as the reverse complement.
TCAGGCCCGATGGCCACGACTGCCAAAGAAACCGACGGATTCTTTGGAGTGCGCCCATTAAAAATTCACCGGGCTTCCCCCCTCTGCTTTCTCTCTCTCCCGTACACACAGACACATAAGTTGGGACGGCCGACCGATAATCGTTTCATAAAATATGACGCAGAGTGCCGTGCACCGTGAAGAAGAAACTTCGACGGAGTTCCCACTGCAGACAGGATTGACCTTTTCTGATCGATCAGCATGGATTCTTCCAGGAATACTATAAAAGTCCTGCCTAAAAATGTCTCGAACTTTTTCATTCCCTCTACATTTCTAAAAGGTCTGTTCTTCCATTTGTCCCTGCCTTTTCTTCCCTCTTTCCCTCTCCGCGTATCAAATTCAAAGAGGCAGATTCTTCAGAGTGACCGACACATTTGCGTCGGCTCGCTGCTCATTAAGCTCGCTAATGAAATTCTTTCACTCGGCTAGCTCGAAATTGAGAGCGGGATGGGAGGGGTGTGCGAGGGGGCAGTGGCCCGCGGGAAGAACGCAATTAAGAAGGTCTCAAAATTCTGGGAGAAGTGCGCGAGTGAGTGAGGACGACGAGAGGAAAGAAAGAAAGAAAGAAAGGAAACTGGCTTCCGAGTGGTAGTGGAAGGGGTTTCGCGTTAAAGAGGCCCAAGTGTCTGCTGGTGAAAAGACAGCAGGGAGACTCGGCTCTTTCCCATTGCAGTTGGAGGACAGCTCGCGCACTCCCAGCAGCCTAGAGTAATGATCTCCATCCTATGAGGGATCTTTGTTCCTTGAGAGTAGTAACGCACCGGACGTTCACCAGCACGCTTGAGGCAACTTCGCCGCGTATAACGAAGTGGATCACGCGTGTGTCACTTAGCGATTCTCTCGTTATTACATTTCAACATCTGTTCGCGTTTAGTCAAATCTCGAAGCTCTCTAATTGTCCGATCGCCGATAAATCAAGCAGATCAACGAGGGAAACAAAGCCCTCGAAGGAAGATCAATTTATTAGAAGGGGCGGCATTCGACGCTATAACGAAGAGGTGTTCCTCTCCTCTTTTTTTTTTTGCACGCGCGCCAATATCGACGAGGTGGAAGAAGCATTTTGTCCCGAGGCCATGAGTGATGGCCCGCTGCGAGCCATTGTCAGTTCACCGGATTAAAGCCCGGCGAACGTGCCTCGGCCCCAATCGAACCCGCTGATAGCTTCAGCAAGCCGGCAGCAAGACGAACTGCCTCCTCTTCCATCTCCCACTTCCGTTCGCGCGCCTCCACGCTCGCATATTCCTCTCACATGCCTCCGCTTCCTGTACCAAGTGCGAACCGCACAAGTGTTCCAGTGAATCGACAACGACTGTTCTACGTGAGCCGTCACAACTAGTGGAATGAGATCGTTTTAACCAGACAGCCTTTAAAAAAGACTTGTTGACTCAAATATTCGATGATTGATTGAAGGGAATTTATGTGACTTGTGGATATTTGATGTATTATTTAATAGTAGTCTAGTCTTTCATTTTTGGTGATAATAATCGCGTTTAAGGGTTCTGCATTTAAGGGTGAGTGGCTTTGACCCTGGTATGAAGGTAGTCAAGGGTCCTGTTAGCTGACAATGATTAAAGCATTGTGTGCACACGGATGTGAGTGTGGTCTTCCTGGCCGATAGTGGTGGTCAGAAGCTCGTGTCTCCTCCTCACTTTGAAACTGCTTGGCACACAAGTGGTCAACAATCGGGCACAGCCAGTACTGTCTCGAGGAGATGCTTTATAGAGCGAGGGAGACTTTTAGCCTCGACATTGCACATCCTCGCAATGTGGTCACCCGCAACCGGAAGCAGCAAACAAATCATTGTCAAAGACACACACGAGACAACAGTGTAACGCGCGCTTCATCCGCAGACTCCCCCTTTCAATGCACCGCTCCCGAGGGGAGAGTTCCGCGCGGCACAAATCCGATGCTCTCGTTTCACTGAACTTTAATCCCGAACGAGCAGAACTCTCAATTAAAGTTGGCCGAGTAGTTACGCTCGAAATTGGCGGTGTGACTCTGAAAGGATTTTAGGTGGGTCGCGATAAAAAAGCGAGGAAATTGGGGATGCTGCCCTCGTGGGCATTCATCATCCTTGACAGGCTAGTGCAGGAGCAAAAGAACGCTATTCGTATGTATGAAGATTCCTGCCAACGCATAAAGCAACGCCTGCTAGAATCAGTCTTGGTTTTTTCGTGGGTTCTCACGTGGAATTTTCACGGAGGCGAGAGCGCTCGCTCTGTCTTACGAGCCTGTTTTCTTATTCTCGAAGGAGACTCGTTGGGAAATAAGGACACCGGTGCAAAGAGAGCAGGCGGGCGCACGCGCGCGCGCACCTGTCGTTCAAACTATCTCGGCTTGTCGCTCGTCTCTTCTTCCCTCGGACATGGAAGCCACGATTTATATTCATGCTCCCGATTGCTCGAAACTAGCTGTGGAAATGGCCGCGCATACTCGCCGCCGCCGATTGAAATTGACATCACGTTTACTGGGGCTGCTCGCCGCTCTCTGTACAATGCACGAGCAACCTAGCCACCGTAATATCCCGGTCACAGTCGACGCTCGATCAGTTGGCCGCTTTTTCCGGAAATCTCATGAAACACAGAACGCCCTTTCCCGGCCCACCGCCCACTCAGCATACATTTCTCTATCGAGCTGTGTGCACTTCCATGAAGCAGCAATATTGCCTCGATATTGTGTCCCGATCAACCGCCAGCGCGAGTTACATCCACGTCATGACTTCCTAGCTGCGATATCGATATCGTCGATAAGTCCTTCGCACGGCGAGAACTTGTCAGCGATTTATCTCTAGCGTGATTACTAGTGCAGAAGCTCACCTCGAACCCACTCTCGCATTTACTCACCAACGAAACCTCGCTACTGGAATTAGTCACTCTTCCTGCCTTTACTGCCCACTCACGTTCGTTTCAGTTGCGAGCGGAGCTTGCACTACCACTCCCCACGAGTATTTCGGGCTTTCGCCCGTACGGATATCCTGGCGAGGCTAAGCGTTCTCCGCAGGAACCCGTTACAGGACGATACATACCGGTGTGGATTTTATTTGAAAAGTTTATTTCGACCTGTGGCTTCTGCGGTGAGCCACACTCCACACTAATTATCCTGTTAAATCTCTCTCTCCCTGCACTCGGAAAGCACAAGCTCAGAGAGAGTCTGATTCGCTTAGCAGTAACTCGACGGTTGGCCGTGATCGTTTCGAAAACCCGATTACCCTCGGCTCTATCGAGCGGCCTATTTTCACTTGAATACAATGACGAGACTCCTCCAAGGGATTATCCTGCCGACGCCTCTCTTCGACCTCTTATCGCTCGGAACAATCAGTGACTTTGTTTACCAACGAATTTGTTTCGCGAAGGGACAGTGAAAGCCTTTCGCCGCTCCAAGACGTCTCGAGCGAGCGATTGCATCGATGCAATGCCACTCGAGGATTTCGTCCTGCCTTTGTGCCGCCGCGCCGTCTTTGTGACACACTCAATCTTCCACTCCTCAGGAAATGTAGTTCCAGGTTTCCTGTACTTTGGCAAGTAAGTAAGCTCGGTGATGAAAAAGTGGGTGAGTGTTGGAAAGTTGGGTTCTTCAAGTGAGTTAATTCATTTCTGTCAGTCGGTCATTTAATTTGCAATGATAATTCGGTGGCGGAAGTGAAGGTAGATCGAGATTGGTATTAAGTGGAAGGGGCTGTCGTAGCCAGCCGGAGTTGTGGCCAGTCGGTGTGCGTTAGAGCCGAGACGCGCGGACCCCTTTTGCGAGCCTCCTGCCTGTTCCCTCTGACTCATCGTCCCGTTGCGCGTCCATGCAAGCAAAGCGACCGACACTGCTATTACCGTAGTCAGCCGGCAGCAACCACCGTCATTTTTAGCACGCCACTCTCCCAGAGTTTCTCAACCTCTGCTTTCACGAAAACCATTCTATCCCAACCGCCCCCCGCCCCCTCTTTGTTCTCGAGATACAAATTCCCTCGACCAAGATTCCCAACTCTCCGACGAGGGATTGAATTCGGCTAGGTTCATTCTTTTTCTGAAAAGGAAACTCGAAGGGTGAGTGGCGCGCGTATATGAGACTCCTGGGCAAAAGTGGACGGTGGAATGTGTCGGGATCCAAGTACGTCAGCGTTGGAACTCGCTCCGGTGAATCAAAGAGTAACACCACCGTCACTACCATCGAAAACTTTTAGCCGCCCGCCGCCCGGCAAAGTCCGTTCTTCCTGGCTCTGCCACTCCGAGGGTGTCAGCAGGAAGACGCCATCGCGTGTCCCAAACTTCCCCCGTCTATTTTTAATCCTACCACCTGACATTCATGCTGAGCGCATGGTAAATATACTTTCGGGGTGCAGGAACCCTCGTAGACAGTGAAAATCAATAAACAGTGCGATATTTAGTTCGCCAAGATAATAAGTGTACATAGTTTATATGTATGAATAATAAAGGAATCTAGGAAACGAGGTTTCACTTATTATTTATGTTCGTGGGAAAATGGGGCGGTCGATGTTTCATATAAATTGTTAGAAGCGTGAACCCAATTTTCTGAAATCCACGGATTTCCACTCTATCTATTAGAAGGTAGAAGATACACGATATTTACTGTACAACAGAGGAGCCGGTCTATATAGTGAGGGCTCTTCCTGTTTGCTTGTGGCCACGCAAACCAGCCCCAATTCGTGAACGCCCTCTGATCCCCTATTTCGATCGGCTTCATAGGGGAAAAGCGGATTCCGAGCGGAACCTTGATCACCCGGAGATACAAAGTACCCCTTCACCTCATCCCCAAGCGGTAGCCACCAATCGGACAACTAATTAAACGTATCGGAACCGCCGATTTCCCGCCAACATCCGATTTCACTGTAAAACCTTCGATCTTTCCCTCCAAACAGTTTTCGATTCCCTGTTCGAGTGCCAATCCGACCTGTTCCGTTGATCTTCTCGCCTTTTATTGAATTCAAGTTCAAACCGACCCTTTCAGCAATCCATCGTCCACCCACCGTTAATCTGGCGCGTCTAATTAGCTACCGTTTATAGCTGCAAACTTTCGAGAACTGTTTCTCAAAAGGCACATTTTCATGGAATCCTTTAAGCGCTTCACTCCCACTCTTCTGCGAATCGGTGGGTGGAACGTCGCAAAATTTACCTGGCCAGCTCGCATTTAGCCACTTCGGCGGCGCACAGGCTGGAAACTGTAGTGTCGCGCTAGAAGAGGATACACGCACTTGTTTGCGAAATCATAAATTTAAAGCGGCCTGTTGCAAAGTCGTAACTAGAGTGGTGTGAGTGCGTGTATGTGGGTGGGCTCGTTCTGTTAGTTGCAGAGGCGTGTATGACAGCGGTTTGTCGACGGAAAGAGAGAGAGGAATCGCGCTCAGATTGTTTGTTCGGCCGGAAAACGCATCGAGCGGAATTCCGCAGGCAAAGCCCCGTGGCATCGCCACCCGCCCCTCCTCCCCGCCCGCACTCTTCCATCCTCCGTTTCAGCCTGTACTTTAATCGCAGTCACAATATTTCGAGTTATCGCCCGAAAACGCGCTCTCGCGCGCCCGCCGAAATCCATCGTGGCGAAATTCGTATTGAAAAACGAAAACTACGCGCTTGGAAATGGTCGTTAATTCGACGGCACGTCGAATGAAATTAGCCCGGCCCCCCGGCGGAGGATGAAGAGGGCTCCGCGAAATATTCCGGATTAACGAATTGCGATATTCGCGTATATATATAATGGTGAGTTTTATCACCGGCTTTTTTTCGGGCGTTCTCGCTGGCGGATATAGGAACGACAGTTCTGACTCGGGCCGCCTTATATTCGACGAGAGAACGTGACGCGACTGCCGAGAAGAATGTTTTGCCGCTGGCTCCCTCGACAAAGGCGGCGAGAGAGCTCGGGCGCAGGACGTTAGAGATCTCGAAATAAAATTTCATTCGACACTCGCAAAAAAATCAAGGCTACCTTCGCCCTCCCTCGAGAATGAAGGAAATGGCTTCCGTGCGAGTGTACGTGCTCCTTGAAATAATTCCGAGTTCATTCTTGATGACCAGTTACGAATGGCCGCGCGATAAGAACGGGGAAAAAAGTCTTTCGAAGAAGTGTCGTTGGATAAGAAGAACATTAGCGAACCAAGAGGAGCTTTTAAATTCGGGCAAGAGCAGTTTTATTTAGAGGACATCCCGAACGACATACAAGGAGTGGCGTGTCATTTCTCTAGCAGGGGACGTTAGAACTCCATGCAAAATGCATCGGTCTCCGTTCCAAGTGCGGTTGAAGAACGCGTGTCACTCGTTACCTTAGCATTCGGATGGCCGGAGAACTTTTGCCGGTGGCCTCGGCAACCGGCAGCAGTCCGGCCTCCTGATTAATGAGTATAAATTGCAAACCGTGCAACGACTAATGGACGACTGTACACTAGCCTGGAAAATTGTTCTTCCTCGACGTGTCACAACATCTATCACACTTACCAATTCAACGATTGAACATTCAAATGCATTTCACGTGTTCTACCAAAGAGGGAGAGCGCGACGCGAGTGCTCAATTTCCAGCTAAAATCCCATCGCAACGCCAATTTGGCTTATTAAGGGAAGGAAAGGCGCCCTTCAATCTTACTGGTGGTTCATACTGCCCGATGATACCTTGAAGAGGCTGCCGGGCGAGGAGGCTCGATTATCGGCAATCGGCTATTGCCATTAATAAGGGGTGGCGAGACCCTGAAAATTGCCGGGCTGGGCAAAAGTGGCGGTGGCGTGGATTCGCCCGTGGGCGCACCAGGAACCAGGTGAACGCGGCTAGAATTTGTGGGAGGAGAGGAGGGCCAGGCAAACACGCAGAGAGGGCTGGCTGGCTGGCAGGTTCTGGCGGAGGTGAGCGAGCGTGTTGGTAGCAAGGAGAGGACACGTGGCACGCCGATTCCAGAGGCATGTGCACCGCGGGTTAACCGGGCTGCGCGAATTCCCTCCGCAGTTGCATTTCGCGCGGCTCCCTGTGCGGTTGCAGTCATCGGTGCGCGCGCGCCTCCCAGCCTGCCTGCCTGCCTGCCGCGACTCCGCTCCGCTCCGGAATCCACTGGCGCCTTGCACCAACTGCACTCCTATCCACTCGATCCTTCACCGTTCGCCTCACTGCTTCACCTCCTCACGCCTCCTTTCCATTCTTCCAATTCCAATTCTTCGCCAATTTCAATTCCCACCTCAATCAATAGGAAAAGAGTTTCGCATTGTTTCAATTGTACGGGTAGAAGGGACTTTTGTTTTTCTCGTCTTTGAACTGTCGTCCAAAGTGAAGATTAAAAGGCGCGAGGGTTTAAGTATCGGGCGGCGGAGGGTGTCGCGTCTGCGAGTAATCGTGGCTCGTCGGAGCCCATTCGTGTCAAGTGACCTTTCCCAGTGACTTTTCGCCAGACGAGTGTGAGAAAGACAGAGACTGTCGCAAATGAGCGGCTTGTACTGCGAAGCAGTCGGAGAATCGACAGAAGGAAAGAGAAGAAGGAGGCTGAGGCAGGAAGAGGAGGAAGAGGAGGAGGATTCGAGTTCGCTCGAGGATGAAGAGGAAGAAGACGTTGCAGCTGTGGTTCGCGCGGGAGGAGTCCGAAGAGGACTCGATTCTACGTGACGGAGAGGAAGCTCTTGGGAGAAAGAGAGAAGAGTCGTGGCGAGAGGAGAGAGAGAGAGAGGGAGAGGAGAGTTGCGATGAGAGGGTCGAAGGATGAGATGAGTAGACTTTTGACGGATGAACCACTCGCCTGCTAGACTCGGGCATCGGCTTGGTGACGGCACTCTCTCGCACAGTCTTTCTCTATCACCGCGAAGCCCCTTCACATTGTGTGACACATGTTGCACGAGACATCAAACCTTTCCCCCTTCTTTCACTCTCTCTCTCTTTCTTTCTTTCTCTCTCAATCTTTTCCCACTCTTCACACACCTCTGATACACTCACTGCTATTCTCGAGAGAGCGAGAGTGTAGTCCGATGAAAGCCACCTCCTCATACACAAGACAAAAGCTCGCCTTTCCCCTCTATCGGGATTGTTCTCTCCGCCGAAAGTGAAACTACTATCAGAGAGCCCGATTGCTCACAATGTGGGGGGGAGCACGTGGTACACGCGCGCACTTTGCATGTGAACACAATTGAGGTCGGTCACTATCGCGGCAGGAATCACTGTCGCAGTCTCCTGCACCGGCGGCAAGCCTGCTTTAAATTTGTCATGGAAATTGACTGGAAACTATCTGAAATCTCTTCCAATATCGTGAATTTAATTAGACCCAGAATGGCTGTACGATGGTACACGAAGGAAGTAGTCGGTGCAGGATGCTGCGGTTGAACCGGGAGATGAAATAGTGGAATGGCAAAGAGAGACTAGACGAAGAATGGGTCGCACGCAGAGAAACGAACGTGCAGGCGAATTCAGGCCGTATCAGAGAGCACAGTTGAACGGGACTGAAGCCGCGGCGCGAGGTCCGTGCGATTCTTATTCGATCTATTGAAAGAGTGCGAGGGCTGAAAAGGGAGAGAGCCGATCAATGAGTGGCCGAGAGAAGCGCTCGAAGGAATAGCATTGGCTTGAAACTTGAAACAGACAAATGGAGAAAGAGAGCAAGAGAGAGAGCGGGAGCGGGAGAGAGAAAGCGAGAACGAGCGGCCGTAGATTGGTTTGGCACGAAGCCGAGAGAGTCTCGAACTGTTTGGTAGGCACCGAGTGATTAGCAGCAATTACACACGCGTCTTCCGGCCTGCTCCGGCACACACAATAGACTTGTGCGACACACTTGTGCACTGTCGATCGGCCCAGACAACCGTAAATGCGGAAGCCCACTTGGCACGGTTGTCTACCGATCGCCGTCTTCTCTTCGTACTTCTTCCTCTCTTCGCTTCACTTCATTCTCGTCTCCGTCACGAGCTCCTCCTCTTCATTCCACGCTCTGCGATCGCGCATTTAGCAGACTGCGTCAGGCAGCAGCACTCGCTTCTCTCTCGCCACACAAATATACCGAGTAACAGTTTCCGCTTCGGGAATAAAGTTAATCCGATCGATCTTTGTGTCAGGACTGCCCTCCTTAAGTAATACATTCGATACAACCATATCGTGGATTCCAACCGAAGGCAGCGAATCACAACGCTATTGGAGATGTCATCGTTTCTACTTTTTCCATTTGCGCGGGCTGCAACTATTCGCCCAGGAAGAATAATGGCGATCGCTCCTCAGGTAACCGAATATATCACTAAACAAAACATTTGTCGCCCGCTATAACACTGTTCCATATCGAACGGGCAGCCATCGAAGCTCTGTTCCCAGGCGTACGTCAGCCAAAAATTTTATTTCGCCCATGGCGAGTTTGCCCTCGGACAAAAAAACCTATCGAATTCCGCGGGCTACGTTTATCGAACAGGGCAAAAAATTATTCCTGAAGGTGAAAGGGACTTTACAGGATAGAGTGATAAAATACCGAGGAACTCCTTGGAGCCTTGAACGACATGGAGGTTCGTAATAGTAATTGACTTTAATTCAAGCGTTCTCGAAGCGTGGCCCTAATCCGCGCTCCTCGCCATTTACGGTCAATAAGCTTCAATCATCGGGTGATTCGATAGCGCGCTGCGTACGACAGATTCAATTCTCCCGGAGGAAAGAAAAGCAGCGGCCCACTTTCCCAAGCCGCATCTTCCAATTTCCTCTCTTAGAGAGGAAGATCCTAACGTGTACAGGACTCGATTGTACAGCTCGCAACAGCCCGCCGAGATTCCTATCCGAACTGCTGCTGGCCTTTTCAAAGTCTCGAAGGCCACCACCACCGTTTGCCCCCCTCGTCCTCGGGGTAATTGCCAACTGGCTCTCGATGCCAACGACATTTTCACTAACTCTCCCTATCATGAGACAACTAAATTCTACTCCCCTGAATAGGCTACCAGTTAGTATTATCGTCGAATGTACTCCGCTTCCAATTGCACTTAATACGATTCGAACAAGATTCTCACTCCAGCGCGAATCGGTCGGCTAAAGCATCCCCGGAGGATACGATTAACTAGTCGATGCCCCTGATAGGATTCTCCACTGAACAGGGACAAATTATCGTATCGAAGAAAGCCATTTTCATATTCCCCACCTTTTTTGCGGCTATCAGCTCCCGCTCTCCGATTAATACCAAGTATCGGAAAATGGTAGCTGATCGTCGCGCACGCCTGTGATATTAATTCGATGACAAACGTGTCGTGCTCGCATGTATGTGTATATGTAGATGTATGTACGTATACGTGTATATGAGGAGAGTGTATGTCGACTGGGACGTTGAATGGATGGCAGACTGTTTTATGTAATCCCGAGGAGGGAGGGAGGGAAGGGGAGAGGAGAGGAGAGGAGAGGAGAGGGCCAGTAGCTGTAACGCGAGTTCTCATATCCCAGGCTAGAATGATCGAGCACTATCGATCTCCGATCGGAACGCGCGCGAACCCTCAGAGATACAATTGATAGATTACTGGTGCAAATAGCCCTCGGACTGAGCGATCGTTAATCCTCGGGAACACCGATATTAGACCATTCGTGGAACCTTCTCCCTTTTAAATGACAGGGCAATGCTGTTGGTGGGAGAAGTATCTACGTGACTGGTGCAAAATACGCGAAAGATGATGGATTAGCCGGGGAAATCCGCGAATGCCGAGTTTACCGATGCAAGCTGGAATATAATGGGCGACGAACTAGTTCTCCCCGGGAGCCCGGAGATTTCCTGGCCAATTTCATCGAGCACGCCGACGTCTGACAAACTCCTCTGGTACATAATTAATTAATAATGAGAGCCGGGCCACGCCGAGTGCAAAGTTCGACATGTCGTCGGTGGTGTGTTCGCGAAATGGCGTTGAGGAAATTTCTTCCAGCTGGTGGAAGGCTTGGGTGCACGCTCGCTAGGTTTAATAAGTCGTAACTTGGTTAAGTGTCGCAGTGCCGTCGGAAAAGTCAATTAGCAGTGGCCGGGTGAGTTTTAATAAGCGTGGAGAGACGAATAAGGGTGTTCTTATAGTGAAAAGTCGGAGGAACTGGTTATCGGCAATTGGACGCGAGCGGAGAGGGGGGAGGGGTGGGTAGGCACTTCGTAAGCATACGTTTGTTCGTCTATAGATGCGCTTGATCCAAGTTAATTAGCATGTACTGTGCGAATGGCACTGCTAATGGAATGCGATCGGTCCCTGGCACAAGGGAGATAGGCCTCGCTTACAATTGGCTGGGAGTTCGATCGAAACTGTAGCCATCACTGTCAGCTACTAATGGAACTTAACATCGAGCCACGCCAATTGCTGGTTAATTCGATCCTGTAATTTCTATCGGACATTACGCTGAAACTCAAATGGTGTCCCCGGTTACTTGCAACTTCACGGCGCGGTGCACTCCATTCCCGCGGAGTTGAAAGTTTAAAGTGTACACCGACGGAGCTTCCTGGATAACGGACGTCAGAAAGGAGGTCGATCGAAGCACGCCCGTCTAAATTCGAAGGCGAACTTTCCGCGCTTGCTCTTCCCATTCCCAGGCTGAAATCTAGATTTCTACCTTCTGCCAGTGGTAAGCTGGCGGACAGGTGTTCTTTGTTCCACGCCAACGGCGCTGAACGTTACTGCTAAATGACTTCCGCCCGGCGAAATTCTACGAAATTGCTCTGTAACAGCTGACCCGTGCAATTTATTGAACGTTATATACTGAATTTATTAGTGAAATAATATGGAAAGAGCAGTGAATATTATATGTGAGGGGTTGCTCGATTTCATGGAAGTTTTCTCGCATGAGGAGGCACCTTCGGCTCAATAGAAACTCCGAGGGGGATATCGATACCAAAAGCTTCCCCATGTACCAGACTACTACATTGCAATAACTCTTTCCTTCGGATTTCCCCACTCCAACTTTCAAACTTCGAATCACTGTTCGGGAATTCTATGCGTCACGGAAAAAATGGACAAAGAAGTCGGCCGTTCCACGTGACGCGCCCGCCAGATAGCAGTCGTCTTCGAACTTTGTCTCTAACGTCGGAACGACGAACATGCAGTCTCTTCTCCATGGAAAACTTGCACGATTGCCAGGTAGAATTGTCGTACGACGATATTTAGGGACGAGAAAGAAGGAGTACTTCATCAAAAATTTTCGATTTTTCGAAGGTCTCGGGACCGGAACGAACGCTTGATTTTTCGATTCCTCGTGTCTCAAAACGGAAAAAAAACATAAATGTTGTGGGGGAAATGCCCGCATTCTACCTAAAACATGTGGAAAACCGATCTGGAATATTTGATTTCAACGATTTTCCCTATGTTTTTTTATCTTCCCGACGTTTCCCGGGGCTGAAATTTGGTAGAAAGTGTTTTTTTACATCGAGGAAGAAGTAGAAAAAATTCCAGAGCCCTAGCTCAAAATTCATTTTTTCGCAAATTTTTTAAGGCATACCCCTTCAAAAATTTTCGATTTTTCGAAGGTTCTGGGACTGGAACGAAAGCTTGATTTCTCGATTGCTCGTGTCTCAAAACGGAAAAAAAACATAAATGTTGTGGGGGAAATGCCGGAATTCTGCCTAAAACACGTGGAAAACCGATCTGGAATATTTCATTTCAACGGTTTTGCCCATGTTTTTTTATCTTCCCGACCTTTCCCGGGGCTGAAATTTGGTAGAAAGTGTTTTTTTACATCGAGGAAGAAGTAGAAAAAATTCCAGAGCCCTAGCTCAAAATTCATTTTTTCGCAAATTTTTTAAGGCATACCCCTTCAAAAATTTTCGATTTTTCGAAGGTTCTGGGACCGGGACGAACGCTTGATTTTTCGATTGCTCGTGTCTCAAAACGGAAAAAAAACATAAATGTTGTGGGGGAAATGCCGGAATTCTACCTAAAACATGTGGAAAACCGATCTGGAATATTTGATTTCGATGGTTTTCCCCATGTTTTTTTATCTTCCCGACCTTTCCCGGGGCTGAAATTTGGTAGAAAGTGTTTTTTTACATCGAGGAAGAAGTAGAAAAAATTCCAGAGCCCTAGCTCAAAATTCATTTTTTCGCAAATTTTTTAAGGCATAACCCTTCAAAAATTTTCGATTTTTCGAAGGTCTCGGGACCGGGACGAACGCTTGATTTTTCGATTGCTCGTGTCTCAAAACGGAAAAAAAACATAAATGTTGTGGGGGAAATGCCGGAATTCTGCCTAAAACACATGGAAAACCGATCTGGAATATTTGATTTCGATGGTTTTCCCCATGTTTTTTTATCTTTCCGACCTTTTCCGGGGCTGAAATTTGGTAGAAAGTGTTTTTTTGCATCGAGGAAGAAGTAGAAAAAATTCCAGGCCCCTAGCTCAAAATTCATTTTTTCGCAAATTTTCACCAACAGTATGCGAAGCGAAGTTCAGAGTTCCTTCAGCCAACAGTTGAATTTCGGATGGTAGAATACTGATACAACTACTTGAAGTCGAAAATCTGGTGGTGGTAGAGGGAACTTCTTGAAAAATAGATGAAGCGACACGTATCCGGCGCAAAACTTCCCACGGACTCTGTCTTATCTCGAAGTTACTTTCGAACAAGTAGCTTTTTGACGATTGGCATATGTGCATTCTCTCATCGCGGCGAGCATCTGTTGGAAGCGCGTATGCCTCGATATTTCTCGAGGGAAGAAGCCGATAGGATCGAGGCGAGGAGTAGAAAAAGAAGGATGAGGATAAGTGGTGGCAGGGTGCTGTGTATCAGCGTAGCCGATCGAGATCGCACCCTGCCAGTAGTGGCAAGAGTTAAGGTAGCATCTGCGGCTTACTTAACGCTTCGTCCCTTTATACGCTTGCCTTAAACGTCAGCTGAGCGTAATTCCGATCGAACATTATTCCCGGTATTCGAGGCGTTCGCGCCACTCGGCGTCGACTGTTATGCGAAACGTTGCCTTGGCCAGGCTGGCAATCGTGACTCCCAATCCAGGTGCTCTGGCGCGCTGCCTACGGCGATCTGTTTCTTGCACCCTCTGACCCTTCCGCACGTTACCGGAATAACTCGGCCGTTTCCTCGCATGCTAACAACCGCCCCACGCGGAAATTTGCAGGCGACACTGCGATAATTAAGTACCGCAGCCAGCTGCACTACCATCTTGTTTCGCCAACCCTCCCCCTATTCTCTTTCCATGATACCCTTAACGCTCGCACACACGAATGCCCATTTATTCAGTTGTCCTTCTTCGAAAGTTGATCAGATTTATCACTAACATTTGGCACGGTTTATAGTACTTCTTCACTTTTTATTCCTTCGGGCAGAGAGTCGTACAAGCAATTGTCTGGCAGAAGTCAGACCCAGCAGGCAACTAGGAGTCGCTTTGCCGGCAGTTCCGGCGGCCGTTCGTTTGGCACACAGCATGCTGCGAGATGTTACCCTTTCCCTTGATAATGTACGCCGAGAACCAGCATAATTCTCTCTCCTCTCTCTCTCTCGCGCGCGCGCGCGCGATCACCAGTGAGTTCGTTTCGCTAGGGGTATCTCCTTACGCGGCATAAATTTTCCGATAGAGATCAATACCATTCGTGGAATCCCCCAAGGTGTGGAAAGAGTACGTGTACACCAGGGAGGAGGAGAAGAAGGAAGAAGAAGAGAAGAAGAAGCTCCAGGCATTTGGTGGAGAATAAACGAGAGAGAGCGAGCGAGCGAGCAAGACAGGATTTTCAACGATCCATAAGCGCGCCGCGCCAGGGCGAACACGCGATTTTCCCTCCAACGAAATCGCCGTATATCTCGGATAACAATGACGCTGATATTAAAAAATGTAAAACAGGCCCCGGCTAGGATTTTATGAGAGACGGGAATGCGAAAGAGTTGACCCGTCGACTTAACGTCAGCTCGGAATCCCATTCTCAATTCTCCCGGTAGGATAAAGCAGGAGGGTGAAAGAGGAGAATCTAGCATTATTACCATGAAGCTGATAAGGAAAGAGAGAGTACTCGTCAAATGCATTGGCTGAGTCTGGAAGGAGGAATTTTCTGTTGCTCCTAGCCAGTCACCAAGATATAACGAGAGTTTCCTTGGGGCGTACTCGGTAGCGACCGATGAAACCGGGGCGCATAATCATCTTATAATAAATAGGGGGAGTTCTAACGGAAGTAGGGACGGGGCGATTGGTGGGCTGGGATGCTCGGGGGTTGAAACTTTGAAAACTCGATGAAGCTGACTTCCAAGGAGAGCTTAAGCGCTACTTGCGTGCAGCAGTAACGAAGGGCGCTACTCGCAGTTGCCAAGTTCGCCCGGAATCGTTTCCAGATAGATAGATATATACATATATATGTGTGTGTATATATGTATAGTTTACGCGCACACTGGCAACGGCGCCGATGTAACGAAAGCGTGCGGTTGCGGATCCTTGCGGTTCTTATTAAATTTCACTCGAGGCTGTCTGTGTGCGCGTATGTGCGGACGGTTAGATGGCCCGGCACGGCAAGGACTGGCAAATAAAAGCGGGAGAGCTCGACTGGCTTTCGAGGTGCGACCTCGGGGAGACACACGGGATTGCGTGCCGATCGCGGAAAACCACTCGGGGATTGCACGAGAAATCGCCTTGAGCGGACACGCACGCACACGCGCCCTCCTCCTCCTCCTCCTCCTCCTCGTCGCTCCAGTCAATAAGCCTTTCAAGTGCTCGCACCGATCCTCCTCGCACAATTGTTTCGCCCTTTCATTATTCCCGCCACTCGTTATCGACAAAGCGTCACGGACCATTGCGTACTTAACGCGCAAGAGATATTAAAGCAAGCGGGTCTCCGATGGCTGGGAAATTTTTGGCAAACTCTGTCAATCGCAAGCGTTTGAAGAGCGGATTGCTACAGAACGCGATTAATCCTGGGAGGCGGCGGGCTCGTCGGGAGAACACGGGGAACCTTTTAACTCTCGCTTTGCCTTCGAATATATGTGAAAACGATTCCTCCACCTGGCCGCTTGTTTGCGGCGCCAGATGAGGAGTGGCAAAAAAGAGCGAGCGAGCGAGCCAGTGAGGGAGATGAAATAAAAGGCAGACGATGGGTATGAAAAAATGCAAGCCTCATTAGTCACAGGTTTGCACAAAGGCATCGCGTTTAACATGAGAAATGGACCGGCGCGCGTTCAAGCCGCCCGCATTTCGAGCCACTAGAAATGTTTGCTGGAGGTATCTGCTTTCTAAAGTAGACCTTCGGAATTCCCAGAAAAAAATCCCCAAGACGTGCAATTCCATCATTCACTCATAAAGTGTAAATAGAAGAGAGAATAACTGGTGTGTGTTTATGATTGTACAGTTTCGACGAGACGTCGATGGACAGCTGTCCACTGGCCGGATTGGCGGAGGGCAGAATCAGCGAGTTGCCGAGCGACGCTCCTAAGGAGGAGCTGGAAGTGACGTCCCTGGAAGAGGCCAAGTCGGTGATAGCTGCTCTTCGAGCTAAGCAGAGGTCACAGGCGCACCAGATGCTCGCTTGGAGGAGGACCCTCAAGTTACAGGTATACCTCCTCAACAATATATTGATTTTAATTCGTCAAACCCATCAATATCAAATAATCTTTGCAATCTTCTTTGAATTAAACCCTTTCTAAAGGTAATAAATCAAAAGCAAAGTCCAAATACATTTGTGGAATTCAGTGACTCTCGGTTCAATCAAAGTAAATCGCGCCACAATATGCGCTATCACGATATACACCAGGAAGTCAGTAACAATCGAAATAGCATTGCGTTGAATGCCCGATTAAAGCAGTTTCACTCACGAAAGCTGTCCGAACTACAACAACAGATGGAATTCCCCCCCTCTCTCTCTCTCTCTCTCTCTCTCTCTGTCTATGCTTGCCCGGAATGTTCCTGCCAGACTTCTCGTGACGTTTGGCGATTCCGCCCTCCGAGAGAGTTCGCGTGACTCCGGATAATTCCTTTCTACCCATACACTCGCCCCACTTCAATTTACGATCGGATGTTCTTTGTAACGGAGCGCTTGATTCACGGAAGTATTAACGGGCCAGGAGTATCATCAAAAACATGAAGTATTCCTGAGGCGCTTGAAAAATCGGGCGGTTGGAAAATCGGTGCTTGTTAGCCGAGCAATTAGAAGTATATGGCTAAAGTGAATTGCCAAGGGGAGAACGAGAGGTGGGCAAACATTACTCGGTTGAATTCGTTGCTTGTAAATTCGGGCGTAAACCCAAAAATTCCCAGTTAAAAATGTGGAACAATTCAGTCGGCTGGCTGGCTGGCTAGCTGGCTTAAAAAGCAAGAGTGGACGGAATTCCGAAAGCCCTGCGGAGAGAGCACTCGTACGAATACACACACACACACAGGTATATATGTATATGCGTCCTTGCAGTTTCGTGGCAGCGCTGAATTCCGGCCGAGTTTGTTCAGACTGTGCGGCCCCTGTCCACTTGAGGATCGTGCCACGTTTCCATTGAAAAAGTTCCGCTCTAGGATCGAGGTGAAATAGACTAGATAGCGTTAGAAGTACGCGCGCTCGAGGGACGCTATAAAATAGATTGCAGGCTGCCACTGCCGTTGTAGCTATTAACTGTGCTCGACAGAGAGGAGAGGACGTCAGTCGGGGGTAGAGAAAGAGCAGACACGAAATGGAGAGAGGAGGGAGTGAGTGTGACAGAAGGGAGTCTCTTTAATATTAATGAGAGGTGGGCAAGTAGACGCCAGAAAACTCTTGTCAACTATCGATCGTTAAAAAGAATAACGACGGAAAAAGCTCCAGTCAAAGTCAACGACGGATTCTCCCTGGAGAAAATAGCAAGCGAGCGAGGGAGAGAGAATGATGAGCGTGACACCACAAGCAAATAATGCTTTTAGAGAAAGCTCCTTACGAAAACACGCCTAACTTAATAAAGAATTATATCGTAATTTCCCGCTGCTACGCGGCAAAGTAGGTATTTTGTGGTTTTCATTCTATTGTCTTGATTTCCTTCTCTCGCTCGCTCGCTCGCGCTCTCTTTCTCTTTCTGCTCTTGCTCCTTTTTACGGCGCGCGCGCCACTGGTTTTCAAGGGTGGCTCGCACACAACAGAGGCATTCCGCGGCCAAGAATATTCGCCGGCCAGGCGAAATCTGTCGGAAGAGAAACAAAGAAGCTGCATGAATTATTAAGAGCCGCGGCTTAAATGGTTGCATCTTTTCTCAGCGAGGTTTTATTTCCAAGCGCGCGCGAGCGGTCTCCCGCTTTTAATGGCATTCCACTGCTCGAATTTCTTAATGGTCTTGATTCGCATTTTTACTACTTAAGAATTCGTCCGTTGTTGGCGGCTTTTGTTTCGGGGAATGTTGAATTTAGCGTTGGGAAATTGGTGGGAGTGCGCGTGTGTACGAAAGGTAGAGAGTCCTTTTAGGAGTTAGGTGTGAAAGGTTTACGGTCCGACTGACTCGGATAAAGGGTGGAGGTGCAACATTTGAGCTAGAGAATAGGCTGCGGTGGCAAGTAAAGGGGTAGGAAGGACATAGCTGCTGTGTCATAGGAAGTGAGAACGGAAGAGGATCGCCATAGCCATGCAAAGTGAAGGCCACCGGATATGGAGCGAGCTGCATAGTGATTCGCGTGAACTTCTCTTTGCAGTGCTCTCGTCGACGGCCCCCTCCAACAGCTTGGTGCTTTTAATTAAGCGCAAATTTTGCGACCGGATCCTCTTGCTCGTTATTACGGAACGACGCTCTTTCTCAGAGCCTTTGTCGCTGATCCGGAGCGATGTGCATGCTCGCCCTACTACCGGAAATGATAGAATTATCGGGACGCACGATTACACACTGGAGAGTCGCTCTCCCGATAAATCTCATTTTCGGATCCTCTGCGGTACGCTTGTTATAAAGCCAGCGTCGATCGTTTACCCCATCGACTACGATTTGCCATACAATATTTTAACAATCACACGACGCGTGCATAATCATAGTAAACACTACTTAATAATATGTTAAGACCTTAATTCCAAGCTGACGCAACTAAGATTAAAATGTAGGAGTGAGTTATTCCAGTGGGTCGGCTTTTCCCTATTTTACATTCCGCGCTGCTTTCGCCAGCCTGATTACAGCGCGCTAACGAATCGCCAGGTTTTTACCTAAATTATTTCGGCAAAAGTGTACGCGTTGCTGCATTCAGTGCGTGACGATGCATCTCCTCGTAGGGAGAATGCAGAGCGGGCGAGGAGCGGCTTGTCGTGTTGCATGTGCGCGCACGGAGAATGCCAGGAACACTCCGGGCCCGGAGTAATTAATTTCGCATTACGCCTCCATCGCGAGCCATGTCTACGTACACAGTGGAAAAGCGGCTTATTAGCCGCGAGCCACCAAAAAACCAATCATGCCTGGATACGAGCGAGCCTCCAATAAATATCCCTCGAATTTCACCGCAAAAGTGAAATCGCGTCGGGTTCTATGGACGCTCGCCGCCTCTGTCCTCGTGTCGATATTATAGAATACACGCGACCAATATTCCGCATACATATTTCCTGCTCTCTGGTTAAAAAGAGCCCTCGCCTCAATATTTCTCGTTATTCCTGCAGGCTTTCCCCACTGGAAATGCCATTATCACAATTTTCACCATTCAAAGCGACGAGTTATGTCTCTCGCGGAGTATAATTCGCGAGCGTCTGTCAATCCCGCAGTCACGATCGAATCACGCTCTCCTCTTATGCCGAACTTGCCTCATTAAAACGGCCGCAATACCGTGGAACGACCGGCGAGCTACCAACTCCCCTCCCCAATCCGAACAAATCCCTTGCGGGTATCCTAATTAATTTGAAATTGCGCGCACATCCACTCCCGTGTACACCGGCAGAGCTAGCATTATAATTTCCCGATGCTTTAGCACTTGCAAAATAAACTATCTAAGTGGAGAATCGGAGAGTGGCCGCCGCGGCTGCAAATTAAACAAATCCCCGTGAATATCCGTTCTTCGATATTTCACGGTGGTCCCAGCGCGTCGCGTTCCAACCTAATCTTGATGAATGAACGGTAGTCTAAGGAACGGCGCATTAATTATGGCCCGATAATATTATACGTAATTTATTAACCACCTCTTCGCCTCTAAAGTAGAATATTCTTGACCCCGATAAGAGTGCACGGAATTCATTCTAACCCAGTTAACACTTTTTCATTTGATGATAAGATAGAAAGTGTACAGGTTTTGATTGGAGGAGGTTGGGCGGATTGTTTCAGGAGGACCTGGTGGCCCGGTTGACGAGGGAGAAGGCCGAGCAACTTCGAACTCTATCTTCGCAACTCTTCTTGTTCGAGTCGAGGCTTTGCAGGAAGCAGAAGGAGATCGAGGCATGCCTCGCTCAGAGGGAGTCCATTATTCTCCGGCAGCAGAGGGTGATTCGACAGCTGCAGAGTAGATTGGCGGAGAGGAGTACCGGGACACGGGACTCACCGCCCTGCGACGCCCTCGATAGATTGGACAGTCTCGGCGACAGTGACAGCGCCGTCGTCCTCGAGGAAGCTGCCGACGATCTCGCACCACCGAGGTATACCATCCTTCCTCTCCTCCCTTCTCTCTCTCCACCGGATACTCCTCGCCAACCTGTCCTCCTCTGCTCCCCTTCTTTAATGAGAATCCCTCGCCAGCTTGTTATCAGCTTCCCCGCTGACCTGGCAGTTCATCGCCACTGATAGCTTCTTTTCACTTGGACGAAAGCCTCTCGATGCATTTACATTCTATGGAAGATCCCATCTTCCTTCGCACCGGCAACGAGCTACCCTGCCACTTGTTCTTCCGTGTTCGATGTTGTTGGACGTTGCGCGATCTCCCCATTGTCCTTGTCTCTCGCAATCCAATGTAGATGAATAGAGGTTCGAGGCTTCGCTCACAGGTTGCGCAAGGGGAGCCGAGAAAGTGATGCGTGCGTGGTGGAGAGGTATAGTCGCGCTAATTGAGGAGTGTGCACTCTATGTTTCAGATTCCGCTCTAATATCACCGACGTGACGGTAATCCGATCGGTGTCGGACGCGGTCGAGCCGTCGAGCAAGTACTCGTCGATGCGACGATGCAATGGCTTCCTGAGGAGGCCCGAGATCCTGGAGACAGTCTATTCGGTCGAGGAGGATGGCGACAGCGAGAACAATCAAGACCCTTCCGAATCCACGGAGAACTCCGAGTGCGAAGACAGACGATCGAAGAACTTGGGCAATGGGAAAGGCAGACTCCAGGATCTCTACGGCAGCTTTGAGCGACTTGCTCAAGAGGCGGATTCACCGCCCAATGAAAAACCAAGGGACGAGAGTCAACAGGCTCAGGTAAGCCATGTCATCTTTGGAGAATAGCCACTAATTTCATTCTACTTGTTGTTTTGTTTATAATTTAAGTCACGCCAGATGATTAGAAGGTCGTAGTTAAGAATCACAGGGGAAATAAGAGTAAGGTTTCCAAGCGAGGGGGAGAGTTAACGAGAAACTTTTGACATTCTTTCAGGTAACGTACAATAGAGTAATGAGTAACCACAGATCAGTGACGAAGCCAAAAGACGTGAAGTACAAGAGGATAAACAAGGCGAAGTCGAAGAGTTTAGAAGAGTTAAGGGGCCGGCTGAAGAATTGGGTGGAAAAAGGCAACAAGATCACAATATCTCTGGATCAGTCGTACGCCTGAAATTACCTCCTTGAAAGAATAGAAATTATTTTTACGAGACGGAGCACAATAGCTCGCACTAGGCATATATCCTCGAGATAATTCAATTCTACGCGTAAAGTGGAAAAGCTCTCCGCGATCGTGGGACTAATGGCGAGGGCCCGATCACTATGCTGTATACATATATGTATATTTAATTGAAATTTCATTGCTCCATGTGATATTTACTCTAGTATCTCGACTAACTAATCGCAGACCTAGATCGGATACGTTGCGCGTGGACAATTTAAGACTTGTGATATGATTTTATTATGTATGTATATGACAAAGTTCTTTAGTGATAGTCGCGTGAAATCCGGACCGCCGCTCAGAATCGGCCGGAGGCGAAACTTCATTGAGAATTGCGAGTCAAGCACTGGTAGACGGTATAATTGCGCGTAATCGAACTTCTCTCACACCTTTCGTTCCACCTAAGTGTCTCACTTGCGTTTTTGCCAGACAAAGAAATCGCACTCGCATCTGCCGTCGAAGACTTCTCGTGCTCGAGGTGTAACCGCTCGAAAGGATTGGTTGGCGCTGCTTAAGCAACTGCTTGATACGTGGCACGACGTTTAGCGAGCCGGACTTTTCTCTCATTGCGAACGGATCCCTTTTGTCAATTATAATTATCAAGCTGTCGGTCAAGCCGGTCGCGAAAGCGTCCGCCGTCGTCGAGAAAGAGGAGAAGAAGACGAGGAAGGCAGAAAAGCCGAGGAGAGAATCTACACCGCGAAATCGCCTGAGCTCAATTTTTTAACTATGTACTATACAAATTCGTTAAGTAATCCTAATGCGTCGATTCTTCCGCCTATTTCTCCGTGTGTAACTCGATCGGGAGTCCACTCCGATGTAAGTCAACTGTGCTTAAAGCACAGACGCTATATATCTCCGCGAGTCGAGCGTGCGACGATTTTGATCTTCCTACTCAAAGAGTACTTTTTCCATTGAGACATCCTTCTATTTTTCCTACTCGGCGAAGCGACGACGATTGAGAGAAAGAGAGAGGAGGGTGGTGCGCCCTGTCTTTTATAGTGTCCCTCGGACTAACCTAGCCGAACTACTAAGTGGAACGCTGGTAATAAAGAGTCGGTTACTTTCTATTCTAATAATCCCTGTATTCCTGAATTATAACCTATAGTACTGCCACTCCGATTGGCGGAACTTTAATCGCCCTAAGCCTAGTTCTCTATCGGAAACTTTCTTCCAACTGTGTTTCTGTAAATTTACTCGAATCTCTATCATCTATACTTTTTATCCGACGAAGTCATTTGCGTAGAGACGCCCCCACCCCACCCCACCTTCACCCCTTCACTCCGGAATCCGAAGCCACGGCTTAGGTTATGATATCTAAGTTTTAATTAGGATGTGGTGAGAGTCTATTATGAACGTGTCTGTGAGAAGCAAGGGTACAAGGAAGCTATCGACAATCCCCACTTTTTGGACTCGAGAAATAAAGAAGTGTCGCGCTTTACTCTTTTGTAAATAAAACGATGAAGACGAGCCGTGCGTGTAATGCGTGCGCTACGGTTACAAGGCTCCAGGATCTACGAGATTACTCTGTAGATAGTCGCGTTCTTAAGGTAACGAATCGTAACGATAGCGGATCGAGTTTTATGTTCCTGTAGGCTGCATAATAGCCACCGAGAGATCTCGTGCATAATATATTCACGCGCTTACAAATGCATACGCCTATAAATGAATAAAGTAAATCTATCTAAAATATAGATATACATATATGAGATAATGTATTCGAGCAGGAGAGAGTAGAAGGAGGCAAAGCCCCAAGTGGAATGTAATGGCGAAAAAGAGGGCGCATGGTGGAGTGAAGACACAACACCGGTTCCGATGCAAGTATACACGTGAAAAAGCGGGTACCGAGCGCAGCAGAGTATTCCAAGATTGTTACTTTAATTTATGTACAACCATGTAACGTGTATACCATCGCTTCGTTAGGGAATTAGTAGACTGCTACCAATATCGATAAGCACCGTATGATCATTTTAATTATTATTAAACCTCAAATAAATTATAATGCGAACCAACGCCTATCTTACTCACCCGATGATCAGCCCCGATCTCCCGAAAACCCATAAATTCCGAACCCCTATCCACCATCCAGGCAAGGCCTCCTTGAAAACACTTGGCACGCACTTTGCAACACTTTAAAACACTCACCGGACGCAATTATTTCCCCGAAAAACGATCGACGATCTACGACACAGGCCATCGTTCGTAGCGAACTATATTCAGGTTGGTCGAAATTGCGCGGGATCTCGATACTAAACGCTTGACTAACTTCAAGTTCGTAGAAGCCGCGCTCAGGTGGAACACAAACAAACATGGCCATGTGAAAGTGTGAAGCCTGATGAGGCAGTTCAGTAGAGATTTGCGGTATTCCGGAATCATTCGTTTTATTTGCTATGATCATTGTACTCTTTCACGTGATATGTCTCCTCGGTAAGTTCGTCTACCAAAAGTATCAGTGTAAGAAACGTAATGAAATGCACGAGTCCGAGGGAGCGCCGGCTAAATCAAGCGATATCTTCCGAATGTTCGATCCTATGGCCAGCGACGACGACGAAGACGTGGAGAAGTCGTCCTCGATAAGATTCTATCCGCCAGCCTATGTGCAAAGATACACAGCCGTCTGCGATGTACTCACCGATCCTAGGTTCGACAGAAAATTACGCAAGGTACGTGCAACAGCAGTTACTTTTATTTTAAGACACAGCTTTACAATGGGAATCCTTTTTTCACCGGTTTCTTCTATTCTCTCGTAAGGTTGTTGATTTTGGCTGTGCGGAGTTGGGTTTCGTTAATCATCTGAAAAACGTGTCAGGCATTGAGGAAATATTATGTGTCGATGTTGATGGATTACTGTTAGAACTGCACAAGGCCAAGGCTGAGCCTTTGATCTTAGAATATGTTGTCTGCAGACCAGCTCCACTCGTAATTGAGATATGCAAGGGTAGTGTCACAGAGAGTGACAAGAAATTGGAAGGAACAGATGCTGTGATTTGCATAGAATTGTATGTTCATTTATATAGCTCGGATCGAAGTTATCCATGAGAGAATAAATATGTCAATCTTCTTTAGGATAGAGCATCTTTATCCAGATGCATTGACAGATCTTCCATATAATATTTTTGGGTATATAAAACCACAAGTAGCAGTGATCACTACACCAAACGCAGATTTCAATGTATTGTTTCCAAACTTTTCTGGGTTCAGACATTATGATCATAAGTTTGAGTGGACCAGACAACAATTTCAAGACTGGTAAAATATAGTTTATAAAATAATAGCTCGAGTTGTATTGGATTAATTTTAGAAAAGAATCCTTTAATTCATAGGGCAGAGAATGTTGTATTGAGGTATCCGAATTATGAAGTGACTTTCCATGGGATTTGTTATGGGCCTAAAGGCACAGAACATCTAGGTGCTTGCTCACAGATGGCTGTCTTCACCCGAATCTGTGATACACAAACAAATTGTGCAGGTGTTGAAGGTTTATACAAAACTGTTGCCCTGTATGAGTATCCATACAAGATTGACAATAGATCTGATGAACAAAAGATTTTTGATGAGGCTTCATTTCATATACAAAAATTAGCATGCAAAGATGGAGAAATGCAGGATCAAGTACCTTTGAGCGAGTTAGTTGAAGTCCTCGAACCATTCTCTGTCACAATAGAAACTCTGAGGGCAATTTTGGTAGATGGTGGTAAAACAATTGAGGATACTGAAAATGGGCCTGTAGTACTTGTACCTGAGCCTTCAGAATCTGAATTCGCAGAAGATGAATATGCAGTAGATGAGGGTTTAATGAATGAAGATATTGACAACTACTGGGACATGGGTACTGGGCCAATGAGAAATGATGGTGAAGAAATATTACAGCAGGATCTTTCAGTGGAAGATTGGGACAATAATTATTGGGAACAACCCAGCATCATAATTCCACAACAAAATGATGACACCCAAGACCACACAAATTTATTGGATGAGCAAGATCATTCTGTAATTACAGAGCAAAGTAGTGAAGAAATGGAAGATTATGAGAGTAGATTGGGGGATGCAGAAATGCCATATTATCCCTCTGATAATATAAGGGACATTAGTACCAATCCAGCACTGCCAAACATCTTAAATCCTCGGCATGGTGATGACCCAGATAGATCGTTGGATCATAATTACTCGGTATCTTCCAATGCCGATAATTTAGAAGTTACGGGAGAAAGTTCGTCCGCCAATGATCACAGTGCAATGCAAAGACTTAATAGAATGATGAATTTCCAAACGTGTCCTTCGGTTTCGCGATCATCCACATCGCCTGAGCCATATTTATTGCAAAGTGTTCATATCGATCGAATGCTGAGAGGCAACCAAAGCATGTCTAATGATTGGGCGTTGAATAGTACATTCCATAACTTGGATATATCCAGGGAAGAAGAAGTAGTCCGAACGAATGACACAATTTTCGAGGAAGATGAGATACTCAACGAAAAGTTTGAGGAAAACGAAGATATACAGCAACCAAGTGGCAGTAACTACGTTCACCTCAATGAACCGCAATTCACAAGTTCGCCCAAGATCGATGCGAAAGTAGCTTCAAAGGGAAGTAAAAGAAGGTCCCTTGTGTTCCCAACACAATTCCACAATCAAAGGGAAGAAACATTGGAAGAAATAGATATGGCAACGCGTCGGATCGATACAATAACTTTGCAAGATGACGAGGTCAAAGCGGATAGTTCCAATTCGATGGCCGATAGCGATACATCAACCTCAATAACTACTCTCGATGAGCAGAATTCTAGTATACACGAATCTTGGACATCGTCCTCTCAGTCTTCTGATAAAAGAAGAAAATTGAATTTATCAGAACCCAATATACCTGATATACCTATGAAGTGTTCTTCCTTTGACAGTGCGTTGAAGAATGTTGCTAGTCAAAGAAACGAAGAACAGATCAGCTCTAAGACATGTAATGTTGAAGGAAAGGCTGAAGATTCCTATAGGAGTACCAAAGAAACAGCTTTAAGTAGCGCATTCGTATTGGGGAGTAATACGAAATCCCCAAAAGAATTCAAGAATGATGAACAAACATGTGATCTATTACCTATTAGTTACAAACGCAAGAACAAGGGAAAGTCATTGAGTCCCCTGAAAATCAATAATGATTATAGCCCAGATAATAGTTCCTCTCACGGGGTTACCGACTCCGGATATCCCAATTCGGCATCAACTCAGGGCACACCGTCCGAGTCTGAGTTACCTAGTATAGAAGATGATCATGTATCGTCTGATCATAAACCATCGACTCTTATTGAAACAAGTTGTCCCAAAGGTCGCCAAGACCAAATGGACAATTTAGAGAGTGAAGACGATAGTTACACTCCTACCAAAGGTAATTAACAATTGTTCTAGATAAGTTCTATAGAGTGATATTGGTAGTGCAGCAGTATAAAATAATCTTGTGTTGTTTTTTCGATTCAACTAGGAAAATCCTCGCAGTATGGTATGGATTAAGATGAGAATTCCGCAAGTGATATATTAGGTAAGACAGTATTCTAAATATGGGGCCGTTGAATTGAAAATAATGTTACGTATGGAAAGGCAAACTAAGTATAGGTTGTAATTCAATATTGTTTCAATGACTTTTTTTTGGTTGTTATAATCCACTTGTTGTTTGGTAGTAAAAAGTAAGAGTACTAAAAGAGGCGCTCTTACTTTGCGAAAACGCAATGTTGCATTTCCAAGCTACATTATTATCTAATGGTATGTTAAACGTTCGACGAATTTGTTGAGAAGAAATTCATCTTTTGTTTTATGAGTAGAACTGCAGTTATTTCGTTTCCATTTCTCAGTGCTTGTGCATACATTTTTTTTACTATAATCTGTGTATGATAAGTATATGGAAAATACCCATTTGCATTTGAATCAAGTGGTGAAATACAAGAAAAACATATATTTTTTTATGACCTTGAGATGCTTAGATATTATCACCGTGCCATTTTATCCTTAAACAGCCTGTGATCAAAAATATTGTATGTAAGTCTAAAAATACATCGTTTACTTTCGAAAGTAATATAACGGTTTTTAAAAAATGAACGATGTACATAGTGTCGATAGTACTTGTAACATTTTCAATAATAATCACATGTCAAGTAGAGAGATATGGTTTCTTTATTTCAGTAATAGTGGAATGAAATTACAAGGTGTACAGTGTGATATATAAGTATTAATTCTACATCTTTACACGTTCTGTTGTTAGTATCCTACCTTAAATATGATTTTTAGTATTTACAGAAATTATTTCCTCCGTTCATGTAAGATACACGTTCCTTAACTATCGCAACTGATCTACGATGACCATAATTTTTGCTTTCGATGTGGTATATATTATTTGCTCAATACTTACGTTAACAGAATTTAATTTAATTCATAATTTCATTTAAATAAACACTCAAAAGGGAAGCGCGCGTATTAACATTGCCAGCCATCGGTGCGCAAGATGTCAATGGCACATTAAAAAATAATACACAACTCTAATTCGACTCGTGCTGGTTTTTTGGAATGTCGCGTCAGTAGATCGGTAGAAAAATTAATTGAAACCGCAGAATAATGGCATTATTTCGCGAGTAATTAAACGCGGAACTTCGGACGTCTGCAGCCGTAATATTTACGATTCTTAACTTGTCTCGGAGTATCGCTTTATGTACAGTAGGAGCTTCTATGATATTTCTATCCCTCACGTCTTAGACTAGTTTCATACAAAACGTGGTTTACGGGCTTACGTCTAGCATCTATTGCAGTTTATTTCTTATATTTGCGTGCGTGATATAATCTGTCTCCTGACTTCTTCGTACGAAACACCCTATTAATTTCCTGTCGAACTCCCGCTTAAGCACCTCTATGCGTTCCTCGACAAAACTAATACAAGCATAAAAATGAATATCAACGAAAATATGTCTTACGTAAATTACGTTAAGGGTGCCTCAACGAATATACGTGTAGGTCGCAACAGAGTCAAGTTCGGTACCGTGCAATCTTAGTCGGAAGTGCCTTAAAAGAATACATTAACTACGATCGACGGACCAAGTAAAGCACTAAGTGCAGCTACCAACGCACACCACGTACTTGAGTTTGTGCCTGAACTATGCTTCTTCCATGGAAAGTAGATGTACTCCCACCACGACTGATATTTCGCCTGCGCAGTATAACTAGTATTAAACATTAAACAATTCAAATTTATATTTCCTTTGAGGCTTGAATACAATTCCACAGGCATTTGTCCATTCGTTTACTCACCGTATTAAACGACTTCCTTCAGATTGTCGCGGGCATCGCGGCTTCGGGAATGTATAATGTGGTGCATTTCTCCACCGGGAGCACTTTCTCGCCGCAAATCCCTCATGGTCGAAGTAGTTATCACTTCACGTTTATTCGCTGCCTCCTTTATGGTCGAAAGTGTTTTGCTAAGCCATGGCCAGCTGTTTCGTGCTGCTTGTAGTTCAGAAGCAGTTGCGTGGAGCTGATGTGTTAAATCCTATAAAATAATTTGCATTAAGAGTCATTGGTACTGCATATACAACATCAATTGTTATTCACCTGGTTCCTACACTCCGCTTCAACGTGAGCCAGTTTTGTTTGGGCCAACTCTAATTCCAATTCTCGCACTCTCTCTTGCACCCGATGTAACATGGGATCAATACGGTTTTCCAATGGATGCGCAATATCGGCTAATATATTAGACGAATCCATTATACATGTCCTGCATTTGTCACACTTCGATACCTTAATCTGTCGTGGGTATATTAACATTCCATAAATTCCAAAGTGTATATTTACACGGTAACATAATAGTCTAAAAATATTGGGCTCACTCTAAGTTCACTTAGGGTTGTCTTAGCAGCATTGTAGTCGTCTTCCAAACGCTGACAAATCTAGCATAAAGAATAATATTTTGATTAATGCATGACTGAGAATTAGGACAACAGTCTGCGGACTATATATACCTGCTTATATTCGCCAATGATGACATTGCTTCTTCGGCTCTCAGCGTCAGCTCTTGCCACTTCGCGCTGTAACATTTCCTTGACTTGAACCAGTTCAGCTTCAAGTCGTTGCTTCTCTTCCTCATTTCTCGCGACTGTTCCCCGCAATTGCTCCACCTCATTGCTATATTCATCGGCATTTTCTTGCGCCTCTGTATTTAAGAAACACTACTTGTCAATGCGCACAGAAGTCGGGGTATAAAAATGAATCGCTCGTAAGTTATAACAATTCAAAGCCCGGAGCACATACTGCTTTCATTGATAAGTAATTCTAACAGAAAAATACCCTACATATTTGAGACCAACGAAATATAGTATTTGCATTAAAAACACGATGTGACATTATTAGAAATCTCTGTTTATTCATTCTCACTTTTTATCACTGTCTTTACCACGCTCTTCACTAAATCAAGAGACATCATTAAAGACTGATGACTTTAAGCTAACTGCTAGACATACGATATCCCCTCGAAAACCAGATACCAGTGTGCTTACTATACATTCTTTGGACGGGCCATACCATAGTCAATTTTAAACTGTTGACACAGAAACTGCTTGCATGCATTTATCACCTACTCTAGCACATGTATGAAAACATTCTAATAACAGTCGAATTGTACAATACCAATGCATTCATTTACAAGCAATTAATAATTTCGACTACCACAGACGTGTGAAAGACAGGGTTTACACTAAACGGACAAACATTTGTATTTTGTCGAAAGTTTCTCAGAGTTTGAGTTCGTAGTTAGTTGTTAGTAAAGTGCTGTAAGCATATTGACTATTTGAATGTACTACACATCATGCATTCCCAACTACAGCAGAGAGGAACTAATATTCGACAGGATGGTGTAGTTCGTCAGGAGAGGAAAACATAGGTAATCAACAAAAACTAAATAAAATCCAAAACTGATATTTTATTTTCGATAAGCAATCACAAATAATCCGTGTATAAAAAGCAATACGGAATCACATACAAGCAGAACGGCCAGTAAGCATGTAAATTTTTTATTATTTAACCGAGAGTCATACTCATCTGAGATACTGGAGATACTAAAAAAATAAATCACTTCGGTCGTTGTTTTCCGCAAACTACAATAAACTGTGATTTTACATAACACTTTGAGTGCCTCTATATTTATAACAAATCATGTAATCGCGACTAGCATCTATCAGAAGTGCCTTGCACTACACATAGAACCGCAGCACAACTTAACTAGTAACTGCTCTTCCGATTCGATAAAACTAGAGTTCAGTTACAAGTACTTAATTAGAAGTAGCATCGTACAATTTGTTAGAGTATTTTACATATCCTTCACGTCACTACTTATATCTGACAGCTACACCGCGCATAGATGGAACACGTGGCAATGACACAGATATCTACACGCCCATACAGCCCGATCCCACAACTTGTAATCACACGCACAGATACTAGTATGAAACGCTCTCTATGAGTGTTTACACAGCTTGGAGTACCATTAGTTGATGAAGTACTCAAGACTCCTGCGCGATCGAGCAACGTATTGTTGGCTATGATGCGCAATATGAGGCAAACGCGATCATTCGTCAACATAAGAATTGTTTTGTTAATGTTACAAAGGGAGCAACTGAGAACCGAGTTCGAGACGAAACGAGCATATTGTTATGCAGAACACTTGCTCAATGTTTCAAAATAAAGCATTAATTTTTTAACAGTTTCGAAAGGTGAAACCTTTTATTACGTAAACGAAAATGATAATTGCTCTGTTTCAAGTGAGTCTTATGGCTCTCATTTCTTGAAATAGGGCTTTGAGTCGCGTTTTATTACGATACCCCGTAGTAAAGCAACCACCACCTAATTATATAATAAATAAATGTTTAATATCTTAGAGAGCACTTTAAAGGGTACTCTTTGGCCGAGTAAAGTATCAGGTAACCCAACATATCTCACAGGACAAGAGGAGATCATTTCGTACTTTGGTATTCGAGCACTTCACCATATTATGCACATAAATAAAATAAAAAAAATAATGGCAACACGTCACTGACACTGAATGATATTTCACCTATAAACATGCGAGACAGACATTGTTTCGAAAGTCAGTCTGTTGTTGCCGGTTTATTTTCAATTTCCGACTGGTGTCAATAGTTTAGCATTTACCCTAAGTACCCTACCCCAAACATATGACCACCACAATGTAATATGACTACATGAGTGGATGAGTTGTGATGTTAAAGTTGAGTATACGCTAACAATTGTTGATTGGGATATACAAGAAGCACCGCTGTCCAGTATAAGTTCACAACCACCAAGCATCGCTTTTACGGTTTTACATAGACTGTACATGCACATGTAATAACTATCTGTGTTTTAAGTGCCAAAGGACGGTCAGTTCTAAAGTGGTATTAAATATGCGTACTAAACGTAGAATATAAAGTTACCTTTCAGAGCCATAAACTCGGCTTCGTACTTCTTCAGTTTCTTTAGGGTAACGGAACAAGCTAACTTCATTACGTAACGTGATACTTCTTCGTTTCGGCAACGTTTTGGTAAATGGACGCGGAAGTACTTCAGTATGCTCTCGAAGTCCAATTGAAGTAGTTCTTTTTTACATAACTGTAGACAGCATGATAGAATTATGTTATATGAATTCCCATGAAAATAAGCTATGAAATGCCGATGAAATGTCCCGTACCATTAGAAGGGCAAGTGCCACTTGGAATAGTGTGTCAAGACCTTGCAGGAGGAACACATCGAGGATATGAAAAACAAGGTAGAGGGGAAATCTCGCTGTGAATAATGTCAAAAACCATTGCGCAGCGAACATGTGAGTTTCTACGCCACGATCACAGAAGTGCTTATATAGCTCTGGCAGTTGATCCTGCAAATTGGTTACAATTATTTTTAATCATGTGAAAATCCTGTACCCATATAAAATAACGCACCTCTATTAATCGATTTAATTGGTAGAATCTCATGTGCAGGTTGTCGAATCTATCCTTATATAAATCTCGTAAACCGTAATCATACATTAACTTGACCAGAACACAGAATGCTTGTTCCTCGGGCATCTGCAAGAAATACCTAGAGTTTTTCTCGTGATTAAATATAAGTACTTCTACTAAAAACTGAGTTGATATCGTTCTTAATTGAATCGGTGGAAAATGATAGTGATGATTACTTACGTGAAGCAATAAACTAGCAACTAAGAAACTAAGTCCCTGACAATAGCCGACTTCTTCGTCGTGCACCGCATATGCTTTACTTATTCTATATAGAGAGTCCTGACCTAAACCACCAGTCTCCTTAAAAAAGTCATGGGCCGGAAACGTTCTGTTAATATCCCTTAAAATAACGCTTTCACAGCTGCTTTCCTGCAAATATATATATATCAATATTGATTTATATTGGCCTTGAATTCTCACGAAACGTATCATGAATGCTAACTTTTGTTATTAATGTCCGATATTTATCCATCATTTCTTGAGAATTATCACAATTGCTTAATCGTTGCCATACTTCCCCACGCAAAGCTTCAGGAATACCTTGCTTCGCAAGTTTTATTAGAAGTTTCGGACGTTGTTCATTAACCTGCCAGCTATCGAGCACTTCCGCCCAACTGGCTAATTCGTCAGCGGAACAATCTTTGGATACTTCACCCGTTCCACTTAACATCGGTTCATCACCGTCTGAGCGATATGTAGAAACACGAAACGATCAATACACGCGCATTATCTAATAATATACATACATCACGATTTCAATTTTCCTCCTGACCTGAATCGATTTCTTCCTTAGGTGTAAGTGTGTCAATACTAGTTAAAGAAGGTGACCGAATCAACGATGCCAAATTTAGGGCCAGATTCAATCTGTTCCTATCCAATTCACCAGAGGTTTCTATACTTTGTACTTCATAATGTACTTCCGTACCATCACCAGATATTATCTAAATAAGGAATCACTGTAGATTACAAAAAATCTATATCGAATTCTTCTACTTTATAAAGAAAGACACCCTACCTCTTTGCAATTCAAATAAAACTGTTGTATCAGATTTCGTTTATTGAAATACCAGAATCTCTCGTTCTGAGGGAATACCTTCACCGACGTTTCTATTACGAATCGAACTGGCTCCCGAATGGCGCGAATTACTAGATCAACAGCGACTGTCATAAAAATCTTGCCCTCTCGTGGTGTTTCAATATTTAGCGTTTCTAACGCGGGGTCAGCAGGATCCCACCGCCCATATATATTATAACATTGCTTCTCTTGTTCGACTTGCATTTCGAGTAATCTCATATCGCTATGTTTAACATTGCGCCCAGGACTGACCAGTACTCCAAAACATCTTTCCACTTCAAGAGTAATCCCACCTTCTTTACTGGAAACTTGCTGGATGCTTAAACATACTTGCTTTGCTACATTGCTCCTGAACTTGAAGCAATTCCTGTCTTTAGGAACTGTACTGAAGCCACCCTTTCCATCTTCCTCCTTTACTTCCAATGTCACTTCAAAGATAAACACACGTGAATTAACTTTTTCGCTTCCAACAGGAAAGCCATTAAAATCAGTCCCTGTTAAGGAGTTGGTCATTGATCTTGGTATTCGGTGGAAAGCTTTGGAAAAGCATGCTGACACTTGGCCAACCTGTGGAAAATGATAGAATTATGGTATTCTCGAGGATCAGGCGTCATATATTTATTATAAGTGGGCAGACTACATACTGCTTCTGGAATATCACATCTAAAGACATGACACTGATAAATAGCAGACTCTAATGTATCTCCATGAGACCATGTGAAGGCAAAGCATGCTGCACATGTGCCAGTGCTTTCACCACGGGCATAGAACAAGATCCTTTGAACTTCATAGTGTGCAATTGGCTGTTGTGTACCAGCGTCATATAAACTGTCGAGTGGAAATAAAAGTTATACCCTCGTAACAGCTAAACAAAGCGTTATTGAAAAACAATAGCAAAATACATACACGACTGATCCTTGGGAGCTACTAGGCACAGAGACAGACACTTTAATTCCTAAGTTTGAAGTTTGTTCTGCATTCAATACATGCATATTATGTTGTATTTCAAATTCAGATTTGGGAGCATTTATTGCTGTTGAACCCAAGTAAGTGACACCATTGAAAATAGTGCATTCTTGTTGAACATTTGCCAATGCATTTATTTCTGGAAGAGACCACGAAACACCTAAGTTTACTTCATGGATTATTTGTTGGTTGCGGTACATCACTGGACAATCCCCATACCTTCTTCAATATAGTCCTCGGGTTTATTGATGTCTTGCTTTTCCGATGATGAGCTAACATCATAAAAGATACTTTGGTCAACTTTCTTTGACTTTTGCTGTTGCTGTTCTTGCGGTGGTTGCATATTATTTCTGATTTTTATTTCAGTGCTCTCCATTTTTGAGTCTTCTGTCAGAACCTGATATATTATGGATAATTAAACAATTGGAACTGATATGATGAGCAATTTCTCTATGTATTATCATTCCCCTTGACCGTGTCACTCTAGTGGTTAGATAAGTTTGTGTACCTCGCGAAGATTATTTTGTAAATCTTCCAAATTGCCGTTGTTGGCAATCTTCAACATTGGTGGCTCTAATGATGGTTGTTGCTGCTTGCCATTCCCTCTGTCATTTATAAATTCATATTCATCACTTGTTGCCACTGATTCCATTGACTTAACACTTATGCTATCCTCCATAACTATGTCTGGAAAGTTTACATAGAATCGATCACTCCTCTGGCGCAGGTGGCGATAATTCGCGTAAAAAAAGATAGAGCAGCGTTGAACACGGGCATAATTGCAGCAATGCGCCTACGGCATAATAGTCGAATTTTGCGCATCAGGAGCGCTCAGCATTCACGCGCGTTCTATTTAAGGGGCTGTCATTGAACCGTAACACGGCGGGGGGGACTATATGTTTTTCCACGGGAGGTCACACTTTACTCACTATATCTCTCAGATAGAATGAAATCGCTAGTTCAGTAGGCCAGTGAAAACCATTTGAAGAACGAGCCTGCCGCCAGCGAGAGGCAGTGTGTGTTCGCAGCGAATTCCATTGGAGGCAGGGCTCCCCTATAATGATCGAACATCACCCTCGCAATTTATCAGCACGTCCCATTTCGATACGAGCAAAACGAACCGCTGGATGCCAGTTAGACGAGCAAAACAAGCCTCGCGCGCACAAAGTTCGGCACGGCATCGCTAAAAAGCAGCACACTAACTCGGTTTCGTGATGTCGCATCAGCAGGGGTACTCCTGATCATCGGCGATGCGTTTTCCTAGCAATTGCGCCACTTGCCAGACACTACTTCCCCTCGCCTCGACTCTCTTCTCTATCAGAATTCCCACTCAATCAGCCTTGGCCTCTGTGCACACCCCCAACAAGGAACCAGGGATTACCCTTTCGCTGGATCCGAAACCTGCCCCAGTAACACACCGGTGCTTCCTTCCTCGATACCGTTCATTAAACTTGTGGACACACCCCGACTCACCGACACTCGCATTTACCAGCTCCCGGCTGCCTGGCTAATTCCTCAGGAGTCGCGAGAGATTCACATGATTGTCTCTGGCGAGAGGCACAGTTTCACTTGACAGAAACGATAGTCACCGCGACGTCAGCCATTCGTGCACAGCGAACTAAGCTCCCGGAAGTCTCCTCTCCGTGGACGACGGACTGCGGTGCGGACGAACCGCCCCTCTGCGCGCTAACTACTTCGAATTCTATATCAGAACTCCGACGAAAACCGAGACTTTCTGTTTCCCAAAGTTTACTTCAGTAGCTTATTCCCAGCCCTAAATCAACATTAGATATCGGTCAAGGCACTTCGGACTGTCAATTACACGGCAGATACGGGAAACCCAGACAATTGTGCAAACATCACCTGCTACCAAGATTTACACACAGATATATTCTGTTCCTGCAATGCTAATAGTGATGAGTCTTTCAATACGAAGTTATTAAATAATCTGCCTCGACTACACAAACGTAGCTTGTACGTTTCTCAAGATTAGTACAGCTTTTTTGTTTCCTGTCTCATGAACAGGAAAAGTTTGAAACCGCCGCTACTGCTATCGCAAATTCGACCTTGCAGATCAGCTGGAAAACCGTCGCTGTAGCGCAACGACCTATTTCTATAGAAAGCCATTTGAATGGGAACATTGATTATAAATATTGACATCATACGAGGATTGATGCCTCTGTGTCACTATGAGTTCATAGAATCCTCTTGATTTCTGAGAATTAAAAGCTTAGAAACATTCGAAGAAGAAAGTGGACTCAATAAGCCAGCTGGCTGTTGGGAAATTGAGTAGAGCGCCAACTGAGGGTTTCAATGGGAGTCTCAGAGGCGAAATAGTTCCATAAGGTGGCAGAGTCGGCGACTCTGGCGGCGTAGCCGTGAGAGAGAGAGGACGCGTCAGTTCACAGACGACCTCCGTTCAGTCGGATGTGACAAGGCTTTTTGCTCGACGAAGTACTCTGGAGGTTGGAGGAGTTGTCCGCGCATCGAGCTCCGGCCGTAGTGCGTCCGTGCGTTGTGTCCAGCGGGTCCGTGTTCGCAGTTGGTGAATCATGAGAAGTGTACGGATGTGCGAGATCGGCTAGAGAGTCGCTCAGAGGTTGGCGCGCGCGTAATACACACACGCATCTCGGGTGAGTATCATCCCCAGCTCGGGCACTCTCTCTTTCTGCCCTCCGCCAGGCCGCATTTGCTTTCTCGCTCCCTTGCTGCGAAAAGGCGAGCGCACGAACTATCATCACACGCCAGGCCCGCGCGCTCGCCCAACACCCGATTCAACCGTCGTTCCTCTTCACCTCGAGATCCTCGAATTCGGCCTGCTCCGAGTGTCAATGCCGCTCTCGATCGATTTCGAGCGGGCCGCGGCCCTAGAGCTCCTCTTGGCGTGGATGTCACGATAGCCCAGCCGTCCGAGAGGTTATAAAGTCAACGTCGCCGATTTCCCCCCTGCACCTGCCACCTTGCCTCCTCTCACCTTACACTCTTACACTCACTCCACCGTCGGACCCAACTACTCTCCCCGCACACAAAACCTCTTATCCTCTTTTATTATCCTCCTGCCAGCGTTATTCTATCAATCTGCAAATAGCAATGCCACTGGCTAATCTCTCCCTACTTCCTGACAGGACTATGTGGCAGACAGGCCGTAGCTTGTGCGTAGCGATCAACAGTCAAGAAGTAGCAGCATTGTAATAATAATACGATCTCTAGCGTTTCTCCAATTGATAGAGGCTCGAATTATGATCCAACGAACTTTGTATCGCATCCCAGCAATCTGCCTAATTCGTCCATTATACCGAATCGATTGGGCCGATCTGTCACATAGCGCGCGAGCCTCGAAAAACACACAGCGATGCACCCGCTGATTGTTTGCTCGTCTCGATTTTATCTCTCGACAAAAACATGCCCGGTGTCTCTGTCCGCCCTGCTTGTCAGCTCGAAATATTTATTGGCCACTGGCTGATCCGTAGTATCAGGCCTTTTCTGCCTCGGTGTTCCCAATTGTTTTCCATTCGTCTACTTGACAAGCGCGCTGGTAGGAGGAATAATTGGGCGGCGAATCGGAGCGGACGGATTCGGCAGAGACGGGAGCACCGACACGCGAGGGAAACAAAATGTTTTCGATCTCGGGAAGCCACTCTCGTGTCTCTCTTATTACATAAACGTGAACGCATCGCGACGGAAGAATGACAGGGAGACGCGCGAGGCTGCGCCTGTCCACGTGAACAGCCGGTTGTTTAAATAAAGCGGCATATACCGCTGATGCGAGCATCAACATCCTACACTGCGCTATTAGCACCTGAAAACCAACAGCCATTACCGTACACGCGCGTCCGATGCAGCTGATAAAACGAGAGCGACTTATTAGAATTCTCCGTAGCCACCTTCCAATGACATACTTGATATTCACCGACTCCAATTGCATCGGACGAATGAGCAACCCACCTGACTAGTATTTAAATACTTTTTCTGCCCCGCTACAATATAGTTTCACTGTCTGAAAAGTATTCATCAAGGGGTTACCGAGGAACAATGTAACGAGCGAACGGTAGAACTGTCATTGGAAAGGAGAATAATTGAATCGGAGAGACGGTGGTAAATGGTTCTGGACCGCAGAGGGTTAAAATAGGATTCATTCATGGATAAGAGTGGATTTCATGGGAGCGAGTGCCTGGCGACTAGCAACGGCCAAGTGAGATGGTATGATTGGGAGCGGGCTACAGGCGCACTCCTAGCTTCTCTGCTAACTAGTTTCGACTGATAGCGATATACCAGTACTTTAATGACCGGCTGGCCGCAGGTGGCCAAGTGCGCTTTAACTCCTGGTCAATTAAGCAGCTCTCCACACCTTCTTCTCGTGTAACGAAAGCCAAACTTCAAGGGTGAGCCGCGGTCTCCGAGCATTGCGCCACCGCTCGCAATGTAGTTCTAATAGAGCCTTTCCCTCGAGTGGCCCGATCCATATGCCAATTCAATTCCGACATTATTTGTGTACGGCTTGTTTACTGGTAACCCGTGCCGACCGATTGAAATCTGGACACGCTCTCTAGACGATTGCGAGTATCGATAAGGTATCGATGACGCTCGGTAAACAGTCAGAGACCTGACGTGGACTCCGGCCCTAATCTCACCCGCTTATCTCCACGATGACTACCGATTACTTGAAATTTGATTATCAGCCTGATTATCACCGACTCGGCCCTTCTCGTTCGACAGCCATGAAGTCATCCCTTTGTGTGCGAATCAGCTATGTTAATTCGAGGAACCTCCACCTATTAGATACTTCTTAATATCCGATTAACTTTATATCTGATAAGTGAACGATGTCTGTTATCGTGCGTGCTTGCGGCGGAAG
The DNA here is from genome assembly GCA_910591665.1 of Ectemnius continuus. Taxonomy (NCBI): domain Eukaryota; kingdom Metazoa; phylum Arthropoda; class Insecta; order Hymenoptera; family Crabronidae; genus Ectemnius; species Ectemnius continuus. The sequence continues at coordinate 12,208,102 of OU342862.1, read as the reverse complement.
TGGATCGAAACATTTCTCTAGATTTTGAGAGGGGCTCCATTTGATTTGGGACAACGCGTGACAGGCTTTCCGGGTGTCTCCAGGGAGACAGATCCTCTCTCTCTCTCTCTCTCTTTGTCGGCTAGCCTTTATTGCGAGAAATGTGTTAACAGCACTTTCTTTCTTGCGAGCTCTTCCAACTAGTGTCCGGATTACACGTCATAGTCCTACAGACGTCCTATCTTTAAACATTCACAAAGTCTGTCGAATCATTCGTTTCACTAACCCAGTTTCGGGATCGTTGAAAATTCAGTACTTTGACTGAAAAGAGTCGCCGAAATCGTGGGAGTGTGTATATGCACTAGTTGGCCTCATTCGTTCGGGACATTGATAACCGAAGGATTGACGTACCGCTTGCGATTATATGTTTTTGACAAAGCCAAGAGAAACGTCATATTTGAAGGGTGTAGATTGAAAGAGTTCCGGGAGCGCGGGCATGTATCTCGTGGAGGGCTAGGAGGAGGCTGGTGGGAATTCATCTGGGCAGTGATGGGGCACACATGCCGCCAGATGAATTCCCAGCGTTACATCCTCCCGCGCTCTTTAGTTACATCCAGCCGGCTGGAGGCTCTCTCACCTAGTTCGCCAACTGGAAACTGGACACCAAGAAGAGAGCATTCATTTTCACTCGCTCGCATTCTCCCCCGGCAATTCCACAATTAGCAGCTTTTCGTGCCGAGTGCCTCGCGGCTAATTACCACCTGCCTGGCCAATTACTCGCACGCTCGAGATAGTAAATGGCTCCGGCACGGATTAGAGAGAGATTGCTGGGAGGAAATTGATGGGCCATAATCGACACCTTCGGCCAAAGAAACGCGTCCTTAATTCGAGTCAGAGGCCTGGCGGCTTTTCCTAGTGTGTATACTGTCAACCTCGTCAGTTTGCATGCATATCCGCACGCGCGCCACCCTGTACAGAGAGCGGCAGAGCGGCGACGGCGGCGGCGGCTCGCGCTGCTTTCTTCTTGCTAAACGAGGCGACTTTAATTTGCAGTCTCGACGGACGGCGAGGATGGCGAGGTGCTGGAACAATTGCGGAGTGCCGGCCCGCCGCTAATCGTTCGTGGACCACGTTGCAAAAGGGCCACTGTTCAGAGAAAACCAGAGAGAGAGAGAAGAGGAGGCCAAGTCGAAGAAGTAAGCAAGAGGCGGGAGAAAAACGCGTGGAGAAGAAACGAGAGATGCCGGTGAAAAGTCGACGAGGATCCGCTCGGCCGACTGCAACTCGTCGCACGAGATAGATCGGCTCACCTCGTAAAGAGAGCGCACGCTACACACCCTCTCACCTGCAGGAGAGTAATAAGGATCGTCGGCTACGTTGCTCAAGAGGACACTGTTCTACGGAGAAAATCGCGTGGAGATCCTATTTTTGCTATATATACCAGAGCTCGATATAGGGCAGTATTCCTCGATGAACCCACTAACAACTAGCAGTGTACTATCACTCATCGCTAGAACTAACATCGAGCGCGAGCCAGAGAGCCCGATCAGGAACTGAGAGAAATATCTCGCGTGATTATCGCGTGTTGTACCACATACATATATAGAGAGAGAAAGATATATATATATATATACACACAGAAATATTAGTGCGCACGTTTCTCGCCGAGAGTTGAATATCGTTGGAACGATTTCTCGGTGGGCAAAGGGCGCTCTCGACTTGGAAGACTCGGGGCGCGCAAGCATATCGGGGTTCCTTCGTCTGGGAGAAGTGCTCGGGAACGCGAGCAAAGTGAAGTGTCTCAGGCTGAGTGAGATGGCCTTCATGATGAAGAAGAAGAAGTACAAATTCAACGTGGAGGTCGACCTGGAGGAGTTGAGCTCGGTGACCTTCGTCAGTGCCGTGTTGTTCGCCAAACTGAGGCTCCTCGATGGCGGTTCGTTCGTCGATCACTCGACCCGGTAAGTCAAACATTCAACTTCCCAACTTAATATATTATCAACCTATCACCAGTTCATTTATTCTCCGACAAAGTATAAATTATGTATAAACGGAGCTGTTGAAATTTATTGGGATTTAGTCGTAGTTTTATTTTGTTGGTATAATCGGTCGGCAATGCGTTAATTGTCCGGAATATCTGGGCTGTTGATTACACGCCAGTGGCCAGGAGCAGGCTCGAGTGGCCGGCGAAGGGTGTAATCATGGTATAGCAGCTGAGCGTTTATCGCCTCAGTCTTAAACAGGAAAGTCACGGCATCGATCCTCCCAAGTTGTCCGCAGAGTTCGCGACATCGGGCGGTAATAGACCTCGCCGCTAAAGAGCAACTCTATGTTTAGACACTCGTGTTCGCAATATTTCACCTGGAAGTAACGTAGCTCCAAGTCCACTCGGACATGCGAACAGCTGATTCGCCGAAGGTGAAACTTAATTGCCCTGGCTGCCGCGCTCGAGACCGAAAAGCACTCTCCGCGCATGAAAACTACGATTTTCTCTCGGGTGAAAGCGAACGGGGAAGCAAAACTTCCATCTGGCATTGCTCGAACCGAGCGATACTATTATTCGATCATGAGAAACACAAATTTTCAATAGTCCGCTCTGACATGAAAGATATCGCAGTTTGTAGGATGATTTATCGAGCACTTCTATGGAACGCTGAAACTGAGAAGTAGTTCGGGAGCCATGTGTTCCTAACGGGGCGTAAACGCACCAACCGCGCGCGCCCGCACACGCTATCCGTTGTAAACCGTTTGTTTTCCCTGCGCGTAAACTTATAAAAGACAATAAAGCACGGCAGGCCACTGGAAATAGTAGCGTGATTCGTGGCATAATCGGAGCTTCCAAAACACGCTCTATCCTACTCATACCGATCGCTTCTGCTCTTTAAGTCTTTCTTCCCAAGAAATAAACCGCTTCCAGGTATTACGAGAGTCGTGAGCGAAGCCTTCCGCGAAATGGGAGTCAAAAGATCCTCCGGGAACTGGCTTAAAACATCCTCCGCTATTCCCCACCCTTCTCTACTCACTCCCACTTTGTTTGAAGTTTAAAGCACACCGCGAATGAGACTCTCAAACTTCCAGACGCGTGACTATGTCAATGAAGTTAGCACAACCATTTTTTTCCAGCTTCAATAACAAATATTCCGCCACTTTGTGCCGGATCCTTTGGTTCTTTGCTTGATTCCAAATTCCTAAGAGCTCTTCCGAGAGAAATCTGATACGTGTTAAATCACGAGAGAATTTTTACCGAATCTCAGATCGACGTATCTTTCCAGTGCACGTAAGAGACTTTCGAGAGCAACAGTTGGCTTGGCCTATGATTTTTTAATGCCGGACAGACCCTCGACAGGGAAAGATATCGGAACTCGTGACAGGAATTCTCAGAAAAACGTGCTGGCAGCTTGACCGGCGGAAGTGCTCGATATTTGCATCGATATCGATGCAAATTCTCCTCCTACTGTATAAAAAGTCATTCGAATAATCGGTACTGGCAAGTTTCTACAAGAAACAATGTTTAGTGGACTAGATTCGATTGTACTTCTTTCTTCTCGAAGAAATCAGTGGCGAACTGATTTCGGAGTGCACTTTATGCGGCTGTTCTTCGTCCAAGTAACAAATTAGATTTCTATCGATAGTCTTGGATGCAATAGAGTGCCTCGAGCGCTGCAGGGGGATGTCGAATTGCCGATTCCAATGTGTAGGCATACGAGATCGTGCCTCTACTTTACTACCGGAATGATGTTACTGTTTCTGGTGAACAGATGCAGCCACCGTAAATGTCAGTGGCGTCCATAAATGACATCCTTGCCCCAGAACCTTCTCTCTTACCATTCGCGCATCATGAAAGTTAAATAGCCAATACCTGAACTATCATTATTCAACTAATTGAAAACAACAATGTTTCTACTACAATTTCTCGGAATTTACTTAAATCCTGGCAGAGAAGCTTTACATTATATTACCAAGAAGAACGTTTCGGCTCTTTTTCTGCTGTTTTTTCGCTATGATTTGTCGGTATTGGCAGGTTAGAGTCACTGTGTTGGGAATGTGCCAGGGACTTCCCCCTTTCTTATGCATCAGCTCCTGAAACTTGAGCCAGTCGATCACTATTCAAGTCGATGAGCGTGCTGCGACGAATTGGGAGTACGGAAATTTCCAGGAATCCGGCGTGAGAGTATCCCATAGGTTTCGGGCTCCGATGCAATTACTAGTTTAACGTTATTAGCGACGTGTCTCAGAGAAGCTCGAATCTCCGGCTTAATCGAACAGTTTGCGGAGACCTTCGAGGAGAATTCCTCCCGTAGGATATGCTCCAGCATCCTTGGTTCGGATGGGAAGGTGCTCTCTCTCTCTCCGGTTGCCCGGGAACGCAATACACGTGGTGTGACCTTCGCGCAAGGACCTTCAACGTCACTGGGAAACTGGAGCAACACGGGATAGAGAGTAACGAGCGAGTTGGATGCTGCTGCTACCGCTCGCTTCCCATTGATCCGCTTCCTGGACCTCCCCGGAATTCTGCCCACTCCCATTCTCATGTCGGTTTCCACTCCCCTCGCGCCGCCGATTCGATAGTTGCGTCGAGAGAGCCTCACAACCACTCTCGCTCAATCCTTTATTCTAATTAATTGCGAGTCAGAGCACGACGCCTCTCGGATGGAATTGCGTCTTACAGTTGAGTAGCTCGTCCTAATCAGATCCGGATAAGCGATCCAATTTAACCTTACCAGCCCGGATTGCAAACCACCATCCCCCCGCCCATTTTATACCCTTGAACCATGACCTTCCATGAGAAAGCCAGCTGCTTCACAACGCAGAACTAAAACCTAGCTTCGTCTCGGCCACCCCCCCTTCAAAAAAACTTCATCCATTTAATCCGAAACGAGAAGACATATGACGGTGGAGAAAAAACGATTGCTCAGTCAAATTGGCCCGAGGATAATAATACTGCAAAGCATATATTCTACGAGTTGGCGAGTGGGTGTAGTTGATGGAGGTTCATCTTGCACAGCCTTCGAGAAGAGGAAAGCTCGATCAAAATTCGAGAGAGAAATACTCTGACGTACAGGGTGATTCACTTGCCTTTGAATCAGAACTCTCCTAGCCGTTATTTTTTTTTTGGTGGACTTCCCGACCTTCCCCGGGGCTGAAATTTGGTAGAAAGTGTTTTTTTATATCGAGGAAGAAGTGGTAAAAATTCCAGAGCCCTAGCTCAAAATTCATTTTTTCGCAAATTTTTTAAGGCATACCCCTTCAAAAATTTTCGATTTTTCGAAGGTTCTGGGACTGGAACGAAAGCTTGATTTTTCGATTGCTCGTGTCTCAAAACGGATAAAAAACATAAATGTTGTGGGGGAAATGCCGGAATTCTACCTAAAACACGTTGAAAACCGATCTGGAATATTTGATTTCGATGGTTTTCCCCATGTTTTTTTATCTTCCCGACCTTTCCCGGGGCTGAAATTTGGTACAAAGTGTTTTTTTATATCGAGGAAGAAGTAGAAAAAATTCCAGAGCCCTAGCTCAAAATTCATTTTTTCGCAAATTTTTTAAGGCATACCCCTTCAAAAATTTTCGATTTTTCGAAGGTTCTCGGACCGGGACGAACGCTTGATTTTTCGATTGTCCGTGTCTCAAAACGGAAAAAAAACATAAATGTTGTGGGGGAAATGCCGGAATTCTACCTAAAACACGTGGAAAACCGATCTGGAATATTTAGTTTCAATGGTTTTCCCCATGTTTTTTTATCTTCCCGACCTTTCCCGGGGCTGAAACTTGGTAGAAAGTGTTTTTTTACATCGAGGAAGAAGTAGAAAAAATTCCAGACCCCTAGCTCAAAATTCATTTTTTCGCAAATTTTTTAAGGCATACCCCTTCAAAAATTTTCGATTTTTTGAAGGTTCTGGGACCGGGACGAACGCTTGATTTTTCGATTGCTCGTGTCTCAAAACGGAAAAAAAACATAAATGTTGTGGGGGAAATGCCGGAATTCGACCGAAAACACGTTGAAAACTGATCTGGAATATTTCATTTCAATGGTTTTCCCTATGTTTTTTTATCTTCCCGACCTTTCCCGGGGCTGAAACTTGGCGGGGAATGTTTTTTTGCATCGAGGAAGAAGTGGTAAAAATTCCAGAGCCGTAGCTCAAAATTTTTTTTTTCCCATATTTTTAGCCATCGGAAATATCCAATTTTTGGTGGTGATTCAAAGGCAAGTGACTCACCCTGTACGAACACCTCCGAAGACGCAAGACCCTCAATCCCACGGAAAGGGCTTCTTATATTCTAAGAATATAACCGAAATTGGTAAGCGGTGATTCGGGGAAATATAAAGGGCGAAGAGGAGGAATGACAAAGTAGCTGAGATAAAAGATGAGGAGCAGGATGAGGAGGAGGAGGAGGAGAGGCGCAATGGTGTGCGGGGCGCGATAATGGACAATGTCCTGTCGTCCGGTGTCTACGTGTGTGAAGCGAGCAGTCACCGCCGGAGGACCTGACACCACTTCATGTGTGATGATGAGGAAACGCCCGATTACAACGCTCTCTCGCTCGGCCGGCGAGCCGCATAATATTTCTGCGTGTATCTGCCCGAACGATTATGCCGATAGTCAGCGGCCGCCTTGCTAATGTTTGCGCAAGGGGTGAACGCCGGGAGCGAATGACCAAGAGAACCAAAGAGGGAGAGAGTGTGTGAAAGAGAGAGAGGTCGAAAGATCTCCGACATGGAAAGGCATGGGGTCGCGCAATCCTGCTTGGTGTCAGCCGCAGGCTCGCACCCTGATTTTTATCGATTCAACGGGTTACACATTGCGTTTCCCCCCGGCGCGGCGCGTCCATAAGCCCGCCGCATCGCATCTTTACGTCCTCCGCGACCCTAATCGTTTTTGCTTACCCATCCAATCCTCCTCGATGCACCCTCGAGCGCCCGCTCCTTTATTAAGTCTCGAGTGCCGCCTGCTTTCCGTGGACCGAGAGAACCTCCACTTCTAACCAGACTCTGTTACTTCTACTCACAATGCAACTCGACCAGACTTTCAATTATAGTATCCCACTTTCATTATTCAACTATTTAATACAAGATTGTATTAAATGATAGAAATCATACGCGGGTTCTTTTTTTAAAAAGCTTTCAATGGAACATTTCATATCTGGACATGCAGAAATACAAAGCTGTCTCGCGTGGGGTTGACAATTCAGTGTGGCGCGTGTCTTTTTTTCCCTCTCGGCACGAAACGGCCACTTCCGCGTCGCTTGGCGTTCCTCTGCCGCATGACGGGCGTTTAATCGAACCCAGCTAAACAGCACTCTCCTGTTTCGGACGTGCACACCACCACCACCACCACCGTCGCCGCCGCCGCCGGCAGCAGCAGCACTTATTCGCTCCGGCGAGCGGATATTTACATGAGGGTTACGAGCTCCCGGTGGCTTAATACGCGTCGGCCGCTTTACGGGGATTCCTGGATCGATTAAACCGGCTGTATCAGCGCATGAGAGATCGATCGCTTGGAATTCACACCATCCTTTAACCCCGCGGCTGACCGCTTGAAAAAGCAGACTCGTGCTCCTCATATTTTTAACCCACTTTTAATTAGATTGCAAATTTATTCAGCTATTTTTATCAGAGAAGAAAATGAGACAGGGATTCTCACTGGGGACGAAATTATTTCTGATAATAATAATGGTAGAAATAATGTCGAATAATAATAATCTGGTGCTAAGTATTAAGTATGTTCTTGCTATGCTTTCTCCTGATTTCTCTGGCTTTTTAATGAGCTGCTTAGTCCGCGCTAAGTAGCAGTTAATGCGAGCAGAGGATATAAGCCAGGCTTAGGCGATCCTAATCAAAATCCCCCGGCTGATTATATAACAATTGGGAAGCAACACTCCCGAGTATGCATTTGCACAGCGGAGCACACTGCGTACAATCGATTACAATGCGGTTACGTCTGTCCGGGCGGCGTGCTGCCCCATCCCCAATGAAAAAGCTTTGCCAACTCTCATTCGGCAATTTCATAATTTCGCGCAAAACTTCGCCGTTCCCATTCAAGGCGACGCTCTGAAATTCTCCCAGTGAAACTTATCGAAAGCATCTTCGAGATTGCGCATTGAAATGCGAAGTTTAACAGTCGATGCAATTACTCGAAAGCGTTGACTTCATTCACCAGACGAATTACATGGTTGAAGTTTCTAATCTCGAAGTGGGAAGAATTGAAAGTGCGAGAGTCGAGTTAAGAAGGTTGTTGAAAGGGAAGGGTGGCAGAACGAACGAACGAACGAGCGAACGAGTGCGGGGTTCCGTTAGGGCTGTGCTTAATCGGAATGTTGGGCCAGAGGCATTACTGTCTGGGAAGCAGTGGCACCGTTTTCGACGTTGACCTCCCCAGGAAATCACGTGCCGGCCACGTAGAGAGGGCCGTAATCAGAAAAAGGAGCTACCGCTTGCTTGCTCGCGTGGGAGGCCGTTCGATCGCTCGAAACTCTCCTCTCCACTGTTACTCGCGGCTGCGCGCAGATAAGCTCCGACGATTATGTACATGGAACACTCCACCACACACGTACACACACGCACACACACGCTCGCTCGCTCTTCTATTCCACCTCTTCATTCAGCTTTTTCACTGAGGAGCTTCACTCAACCATCTCACTCCCTCTTTCTCTCTTTCCTGGTACACTTGTACAACAGGCTCATTCTTCGCGAGGGCGAACGCTTGGAGCGAGGGATGAAGAGAGCAGGGGTAGTTCCGACGTTGTTACCCTAGATTTCTTCTTGTCAGTGTCCGCCCGCCGGAGCGCCGGCGAATTTCCCGGAGGTGGCCGAGAGAGCCGGAGAGAAAGGAGAGAGGACCTATGCGAAATGGGAGCGAGCAGGAAATTTTATTGTCGAGACTCCGATCGATCGGCTCGTTCTGATGAACGACTCTCACGACACTCAGAAAGAGGAGAGCGAGAGAGAGGGAGAGGGGAATGCTCGAAAGGCGCGCTCCGATTCCCTTTGCCAATCGCTCGCGGCGCTCTTTATCGACTCCGATTTCCAACGATCGCCTCCAGTCAGGTGTCGAACCAATTCCCGGCAATCCCCGCCGCTTAGACCATCCTCGATGCTTCCAATTTCGAAGCCCGCCTCATATTTTTCGAGAATATAAAAGTCGATTTCTATCGTGGATTGAAATTTTTATTTCTAAAGAAATAAATGTGTGAAGTGTGAGTTGGGAGATTTGCAAAAAGAAGTGACGGCTGGTTTAGGAATGCATTAAGGTCGTTGTGAGAGCAACGATCGGAGAGCTTGAGACCTCAAAAGAACCCGTCTTCTCATCGAGCACACACGGGAGCAGCAGCACCACCACCAGCAGCCGCTTAAGGCATTGGTCACGTTCGATTTCACCGGTTTTCACCATTCCTCTCGGCTATCGAGGCTCTTACCTCCTCGGGCAGCAGGCCCGATTAATGTGCATTACACTGCGCCTCGCGGCGATAGTCCGCCCAATTCGTTTTTCACGCCCCTAAGACTCTAAGACTCACTCGAGAGCGAGAATGCCTCAAGGCAGAACTTGTTAGCCCACTTTTTCGCCCGGGGCTCAACCGGCGTCGTTTTATAAAGCTTGGCTGGCTCACTGGCTCACTGGCTGCTGCTGCTGCTCTCGCTTGTTGGCTGACGGAGATTCCCAGTCGCCGCAGGAAGTCGACACATCACTCTCTTCCTTCCCCGGAAGACTTCCTGTGTCCGTTCTCCTGATCCTCTTTGGCAACTCTGACAAAGGGGCACGCTCACTGCAAAATAAACTGGCGGGCTTCGATTATCCGATCAATGAATTCCCATCGAACTGTCTTTCCATTTGAACCATTCGCACACGGATGGACGATCGTTAATATTGAACTGAAAGGATTTAAAACTCGAACGCACACGCGTGTGTGTCACACAGGACCAATGGCGATCGAGTGTTATTAAAAGCCAATAGTACCTGCACAGTTTTTATTGTCCATGTCGAACTGTTTTAATTGTGGAGTGGCGGACTACTCGGTGCATGTGACCTCGTTGATTAAGGTCCGCTTTGTCTCTGGGTCAGAGAGGGGCGAACTTGTAAAATTATAACGTTACAGCGCGCGCGCGCGCCGCAAACTGCTGAATTAATGTCACTCATAGCCGCTCTCCTTTTTCCTCTCTCTTTCTCTCTCTTCTCCTCTCTCAGGCCGTCATCGTGCTCCTACTTCTTTTCCACGCTGCTTTAACTGGGCCAAACTGGCCGCACGGATTTGTTTAATTAACAAACGCCAGTCGCCCGAGTAAATCGTCGAGGCCGTTCTACTAAATGATGAATGTCCTTTAGTTCAGGACTTTTATATCTCGACGCGTCTGACGCAATTACCTACCGCGGGAACTCCTGCTGCCACACACACACACACACACACACACACACATATGCAGCGGACAGAGAATGTGTTGAGCGATATCTAGAAAAGCGATCCCTTTCGGCGAACTTTCCTCATTAAAAAGTTCCAGTACGCCTAGCCGATGCTACTTGTTTCCCTTGGTGAAACGAGAGAAAGAGAGTGAGAGAGAAAAAGGGGAGAGAGTTTGAGTAAGGACGAAGAGGCAGAGGGAAGTGGCGCGCAAGGGAGCGTAGTGTGGCCGTGCGAATTCGGGGAGGAAGTGTAGAACGGATTCATCATTCGAGACGCAGCTTCCTGGTACACTCCAATTTGTTCCACGACCCCCTCTCTCCTCTCCTCTCTCTCACTCTATCTCTCCCTTGAATATTCATTAGGTCTCTCTGCATAGAGACAACAGGACGGCGCGCATTCCACGCTCCGCACTTAAGTATGGCACCGTAAACGGGCCGTCCATTGTGCTCTTGGTCGCAGCGAGGATCATCTGCATGATTTCACGGGAACTCGTCGATTCCGGCGGCCTCGATCAGCCCCGCGCTAACTTGCAGACTCCAATCGGCTCTCTCAAGAGAGATGCAGAAATGTTGAAATGCGTCGGAGAGGAGATGTGCATGGCGCGCTCGGTGCATTGCGGAGTTGAAAGGAACTCGAGTTTAAAAAGGATCGATCGCGGCAAGGAGAAGTGCCTTTTCAGAATTCGTTGGCATAATCAATCTTAATGACGAGATAGACCTCGGCGAGGATCTTCCTTTGAGGGAGCTTCGAGTACCAGGAGATTAGACCGGGCTCAATAAATCTTTGATCGCGGTGCATCAATAACCGGATGGAATTACCATAGAATTAATATACTTGTTTATTCGCTCTTGAATGCTCTCGTTCTGCGAATACCCTGCTCTCTTTCTCCTTCTCTCTCGCTCTCTCACGGCTCCTCTCCTTTTATCTCGCTTCACCCTCCATTTGCTTCTCCGCCGGTGTAGTTCTCGTCTACTTGGCTCGCTGGTACTCCACCGAGAGCGAGGGAACGAGAGAGCGAGGCAGAGAGAGAACACATAGCATCCGACGTTGCCGAGAGTCGAGTTCTCTTTGCTGACTGACTACATTTGCTTTCCTGTCTAGCTTTATATGTATATTACCCGGTTAGCTTCTACTCCTGCCTGCCGAGATTCCCCGAGGGCTCTCCCACTCCCTCTCCCTCTCTCTCGAGAGAGACCACAATGTATTCCATAGTGTGTGCCTCGCTGATATATTCTCTGATACAAACATCGGATCAGACATTCTATCTTGAGGCTTGCGCAAAAAGAAACGCGTCGAGGGAGAGACTGGATAAAGAGAGACACGTGCGAATGCGTGCGGCATAGTTCTCGAGGACGGAAAGGGTCGGTTCGCGAGCTACTCGTCTGGCACGAGTAGCATTTTATCCGGAAGCAGGAAGCAGCGGGATATCGGGGTCGCATACGTGCGTCCGAGGCATTAAAAGCAGGGCCGTGAACGGGCGAGCTCTCTCGCCAAAGAGCGATGCCAAATGATGGCCGGGTCGCCGAAGGATTCTCTCTCGCAGAGCCGAGCGATATAATGTTGCATACGACCTTGGCCGAGATTTCCCGGCGCACCGACTAGCTGCGAATGCTGCGCGCGCCATAAACTTTCCTGGAAATCCTGGATATTCCATCCCCCCTACCACCGCCGCCGCCCACCCTCTTCCGGGAACAGGAGCTGGATTCGCGTCGGTTGCTGATGAGTTACCTGTTAGCGGGATTAAACTGTTACAAGGACACGGCTTGCTCCCGACAGGAGAGAGAATCCTCGCTCGATAAACCCACCCGAGTGCTCGACCATCCGGGAAGAGTCGGAGGTCCTTTGCGACCTCGAAGCCCCGCGCTCAATCTTGTTCGAGTTCAAAGTCTAATAAAGCTCCAATTGTCCAAGGACTCTCTCTCCCCCTCGGGAGCTTTTGTGCCGAGTTTATAGCACTGCTAGTTTCCAAAACTGATTTGTCAATTGAATGCTCTACTAATTCGACATTGCGCCTGCCGGAATTGGTAGTTGGGATGCTGGGAGTGAAGAGAGATAGAGATAGAGAATAAAATCTAAATCACTACAAGCGGTTTGGTAGCTGCCCAAGTTCTTTCTCGGTCGAAAGGACGCCGCGTGCAAAAAGAGTGCAATGGACACTGAGTTTGCGGAGGTTTCCCTTTTGTGAGGGACGTGACGGGAGTGGGCAGGGCCCACTGCCAGATCGCCAGGCTGATGGGAGCTGGTCCAGCCCTTTCCGGATGCCCGGATTTCCAGCTATCGATTGCTTAACCTTGACCGATACTTGGCGAGGCAGAGTGCCACTCGCTTTGACCTTGGACATTTCTACAACGGCCAAAACCGATACAAATTTCCCTTCCTCCCGCCCCATTCTGCCAGATAGATCCGCGTTGGCTTCCGTTTCTCGATGGGGTTGGGGGAGCGAGCGCGCGCGCGCGCCACTAAACCGTCCAAAGGTCACGCCTTTCTATTCCAAGTATTCATAGCTTCCGCCAACTTGCTCGCTTCCTTCCCTTCCCAGTGCCACTTCCTCCTCCCTACTCAGTCCTCCTTTACCGCTATTTAGTTGAAGCTTCCGTCTACGCCGACTGTGTACTGCCTTTAATCGTCCAAGTCCGCTCTCATTGGCGCATTCCGCGCTCTTTCATTCACAACGAAATTGATGATCTGCCGTCGAGCGAGCTAAAGGGCAACACGCGCCACCGCTCCTCGCAACACCTGAATTATTCATGCGTCGACATAGGACAATTATTTATGCCCGCGCGAGCAACCGCCTACCCACTCCTTATCGTCCTCGACTATCCTTCTATGAAAGCCAGCCCTTTTCAATCCCCTCGGGATAACAGGGAACTCCCAGAAATTTTGCAGAGTCAGGGACAAGAAAATATGAAGGGTGGGTGGGTGGATTTGATTTCCGGAGGAATTTCAAAATTGGCTGATGAACCGAAGAGAGCCTTTTCTCTCTGCTCCCTTACGAGAGCCAGACTTTGTTTGGACGAGACTTGGGAAACTTATTGATTAGAGTCACGCGTCCACCCACACTCGCTCCGAGATGAACTGGTGTGTAGGTGGGTGTGGAGCATCGGTGCGCGGTTACACTCGAGATCAAGTGCTCGCTGCCACTCACCCTCGCCTCACGATGCTTCGTCCCTTTAACGCTACTTCAGCAAGCGGAAACTTTGGCCCCGGGTTCGATGTACCTGTTGTAACTGATCCCCCACGACTTACCAATCTCTATTATATACCAAAGTTATTATTCTTCTTCTTCTCTCACATTGAAAATCACTTGGTGATCCTTTTAATTATTACTCGGCTACAGAAAATATTTATACTTCCTTGAGTAATCCAATTAGAATGGACGAACTTCCAAACTATGCTACGAGTTTATCTTATAGTACGCGCACTTTCCTCTGATTACCAATGGATTATGTGCCTGAAAGCAGCGAAAGCTCGTCGAGCGCAACTATATAGGAGGAGAGCTGGCCGAGGTTAAATAACGAGTTTTCCTTGGCCGAGGAAACTTTTTCCATATCGAGGAGAGCAGCGTGAACTCTCCGAGCCGCCGATAACAGCAAAACTTACTCGATCGGCCTAGGCATTGTTTCCTCGGGAAACAACTCGAGACGTACACATGAAATTTATCTAATCGCCGCTCAACTGAGTCAGACTGCTGCTTTTTGCATGTGACATACTCTCTTTAAAAACTTGCCAGCAGGCTGCTTCGACAACGGCGAGGAATAATTAATTTTGCCGGAGGAAAATCAATTTTATCTTTCAGCATCGATTAATAATGACACTGACATGCAGCTTGTTATTAATGTTATCGTGTGCGATCCCTATCGTTTCCCTCACTCGCCCCGCTCCTCCTTTTCCCCGTCGCGAGTACTTAATGACTGGTTATATCGACTGGCATTCATAGTATTTCTAGATTATTCCATAAACCAGAATTATTATGAGCACGGAAACTAGTATACATTAGGAATCGTGCGAGAATTGCGCTGACGAAAAATGTTTGAAGTACGTGTTGATGTTGATTCCGGGCCAAGTTGACTCATTCCTCAGTGCTGGGCCGATTAAATGTCAGAGCCGCGTTGGCGTCTAATGCTTTCCTCGGAGTGTGAAACATCCGCGCCTCCTCTTCCTTTTCTCTTGGGGGGCGCCGGATACTTATCGCGAGAGATGCTGTGTTTCGTTTCCTCGAAATCCGATGCTACGTCTTTCCTCGAACTCGAAGATTCTAGTATTATCTGAGGCGAGCTTTTTGCGAGGAACGGAATTTCCATGGAGCGAGGTAATTCCCAACAATGTCCGCTTTCTGCCAAGAAGAGTTAAGATCAGCTGATTGAATCACATAGGAAAAAAGCGACCCTCCCGGAACAGTGACGCATTTATTAGGGCGGAGTAACATTGGCCGACATATTCTAATTGGAAGGAATTAACCTAGGAAGAGCGTGGAGAAGAGGATCCCACGCGAACCCCGGCATTTCTCTGCGAAAGAGTTCCTGTAAAAGTCTCTTTCGCCGGAATGATCTGCTTTTCCCAGAAGGACGGCTGGCTGGAGCTTAGCGTGGGAGAAAGAATACTCGCACGCGCGCGCGCGCGTACGTCTTTTCCTCGGGAGAGAGAGAGGGAGAGAATGCTCTCCCGGGATCGATCCTCCTCGACACGTGGACACCTGTACCACTAGGAATGAAATGCCAGCTTAATGAAGTGGAAGAGAACGCTCAATACTCCAATTCTTAGAATCCGAACTGAATCTTCCACCGACTTACTCCCAGAAATCTTCATCCACTCTTCTCTGACTTGGCCGAAGATAAAACTCCAGTCTCATAGAAATATTCTCTATGACTCTGAATTCAAAGTATCATAAAAATGAAGATATGACGAAAGAACTAACGATGATAGTTTGAAGTGTTGCGCGCGCACAGTATGTCCTTTGAGACGCGAAGGCTGATCGAAGAGCGCAGCTCGATGAATATTCCTATCAGGCAATTATTCGACAAATGGCAGACACGTGCGCGGACTATCCGCGCGACGACACGCTCTCGGCATCGGTTTCTCTGATTATCCAACCGTCCCGATCCTGATTATCGAAATAATATCGTGTGTCCGAAACCGCGGCCTGGGATTCTGTTACCGGCGATCGACCGCGCGCGCTATCGCCACACAGCCTGTCAATTGTAACACTTCGCAGCCATTTTTTCAACGCCTGCTTCAACTAGATAGACAGACAAGCCAGACACCCCGGCTGCCTTCGAATATCTACTGCCAATCATTAAATCACCATTCAATTATACACGAATCAATCTGCTTGACAGTACCGGAAAAAGATCCCTGACGTTACAAATCTTAACATTTCATTACTGCAATATCACTTCATTTTATGATCGTACTTTTCACATAAAGTGTACTTTCTAGTAGATATTCAAACGCACCTTATGTTCACTTGAAGTGCTGTCTTACTGGGATTGCAATTGCTGGCTCTCGCCGAGCGTTAAATGAATTCTGCGTCTTCCTCGAACTTTAATGCTGTCTAATAGGAAGAATGAGAGGAGGAATAAGGGGTTCGTGATAGCCAGTCGCTCGGCAACACGCACTCTGATTAGAGGAGAACAGGGAATAGCGCTGTTTCGCTAACGATAACCGCGCAACCGAAGAAATTAAGTGCAGGAAGAGAGAGAGGTGGGGGAGAAGGGAGAGAATGCGCAACATACCGCTTGGATAAGACAGTGTGTTGAATGATTCCTGGTGCGAGAGAGCAGCTCATCTGAAATTGAAATGGTAAGGTGCCCCACGCAAGGATTGCCGGGAAGCTACTTCTGTCCCTGGCGAGAAAGCGACCACCGTGGCATTGAGTCTCCGATGCTTGCACTTGTTGCACTTTTACGACACACTTACCGCCGCTCAACGCTCGCTCAGTCACGCGAACCTCTCATCGAATCATTTAATCATTATAATCAATAATTATCAGAGCCGAATAATATAAATAATCGTAGAAATAATTCAATTTAATTCGACCGAGACAACTTTCGCTCTCGGTTTGCAATTTGGAATTTAATCGACTCGAAGAATTCGCATTCACGCTCGGTGAAGAGGACGGACGGATGGGTTACGTGAAGCGAGCGGCGGGAGCGCGCGAAGAAAGTGTTTAATTAACGGGGCCACGGAATTATTACGGCCGGCTGAGTGTTCGCCTCTCGATTTATCGGGCATGCTTTGCGTAACGATGTAACGTTACATCGCCCTGGCGACTCACTCTCGTAACGAATCGAATGGCCACCAGCCACCGACTCTTTTTTCGACTGACATCATTCGCCGTCAGAATTTAATGACAATGAGCTTTTTACTGACACATTGGAGGATCTCATTATTATTGTAGGCATGTACTTAAAGATAATTTCCTGGCGGGAAATAGTGAGGGAAACGCGAGCAAATTTTCCATTGAACTCTGACCAGATACTTTTTCTCGGGGAGATGAGAGTGCTCGATCGTTTTTTGCTGTGATCCTCGCTTCTGTTACAAGGTGAAAACGTCGCAGGTATCAGGAACGCGCAGCGCCAAGGGGAAGCGTCCGTTTTGCCAGGTAATAGCAGATCGAAGATAAGACCTGTTATTAGACGCGATTGTTTCATCGTCTCGGCGAGAACCTCACGCTTTTCCGCCTCCGACTCTGATGAAATCAGCCAGTGCCAAATAGAGTGCCGTGCCCCACGTATTTCCTTGATCGCGAGCGCCCAGAAATGCGCTCTTTCGTTTACCCTTTCTTGAAGAACCTGAATTTCCAGTGTCGGCCATTTCCTCCAGCCGAGGGATAATCCAACGACTCTGGGAAAGGCGGCGGCGGCGGCGGTGGCTCACTTTCTAGAATTCGAGGCACCACTCGAGACGGGCATCGATCATTGCGTGCCACTCGCAACGCCAGGCATCCATGAATTACTGCTTGCTTTATCAATGCAATGATGCCACAGACACGCGGCGGCTCCCTTCCCTTCCCCACCGATGCCAGAAAGCGTGCTCTCCACCTCAAGCGATTTCCAATCGCTCGATCTACCTTCAAGGCGCACGTAAAGCAGTTTCCACTGATAATCACGAGACAGTTATCGTTTCCTTCACTTATCTGCATAAACTGCAGATATTAATCAGTACTTACTGCTTTTAATCCTTTCATAAAATTCTCCGGAATGGAGAAGTTGTACGAATGAATTCTAGACTGCTGCGTCGTTCTTGACTTAATGACTTCCCCAGTTTTTCCCCCCAACTGCCCGGTAAGATGATGGAAGCGTCATTGCGAATATGTCGGAAGGTCTATTTTTCACGACTATTCATTAGATCGTGTCATTCGCCAGTGAAGGATGACGCCAGTCATTAATAACTCGACATACCAAACCTCACGTGGGCCGTTGTGCTTCCCCTCCTGTCTCGATAATGATGCACGCTTTGTTTGCGGACTTGACACAATCGACTTGGAATTCTCCAAGAGCCGCTACTCTGATGACTTCGACGCCCGAAGCTTGGCAATGCAAAAAATTCTTTGCTCGACCAGTTTCAACGAGAACTCCCAGGGAATCCCGTAGATATTTGAATTCTCATGATCATCAACAGTAAAAATCAATGGAATTTTCGAACACTCAATTGCAGGATTAATGTTTCACTTCGGGATGTAATAGGAAATCTGAGAGATATCATAGTTCTAATGAATATGATGCTTGAAAAGCAATTGAATCTCATAGATATTAGAGAGCTAATGAGTATCAGGCTCGAAGCGGAGGGCAGCTCGCTTAATCATTCTGTTTTGTAGAGGCTCGATGCCAGTGGAAACACCGCGTGCCTCCCTAATAGGATAATTAAATGGATCGTCCCGATCGTACGTGTTCCACTCGGTATACCGTGTGTCCCGCTCGATTACTTCGCTGAACTCGATTCGTTAATTACGCACGCGCTCGCTCGCGCGCCTACATTGACCACCGCGTCCGATATAGCCATGTCGAGGATCACCGGAAATTTCACCGAACTTCCGCGCCCGAGATCCACTTTCCCGGGCGTCTTTCGACGCCGAGGTCAACGCTCGAACCCTCTTTTCAATATTACTGTTGACGCGATGACGCAATCGCCCACTTGAGGCAATCTGGGCCACGACTTCTTTCGACATCGCGCCGATTCTTCCGCACTTCCGGAACAGAATACCACTGGTAATTGTCCCTGTTACGAATGTCTCTCTCGAAGCATCTTCGAATCATCGAAAAGACAGCTTTGGTTGTATCGTGAACTGTTTGAAGAATAGGTCGAAGAAGGTTTTGATTGAAGCTGCAGACGCACTGCTGGCAAGATCGGTTTCGTAAGAGGAGGTCTCTTCCGATCGGAGTCCACGAGTTCGCGTAATGAGGCTCGTGTCAAGTGCTACCGTTCGCTGTAATTGAATGTGTATCGCCTACGAGGGCCGCCGCTCTCTGTCTGTGTGTGAGTGCCGGGCACACACGTGCCACTCATATATAACTCCGATGAATACATAGCGATCTCACCTTTAAGGTCAGCATTGCGCCAGCAGCTCGGGAAAATGATTGCTCCTAAATGAGAGAAGACCTCTTAGATCGTCCAAGTTCTTCGCTATCATTATCGCAAATAGGTCTGATTCGCCTTCTTAATTATTGCTAGGTTGTATTACGCATGCCCGCGACTTTTTTGCACTCTCTCTCTCTCTCCGAGCGTAGTACGTGTATCGAAGCTTTCCGACTGGTCGCTCCGGCTGCAGACGCTGCGATCCCAGCTTTATTTATAGTGGACGGAATCACTCGCCGGTAATGTAGCCGCACGCACACAATGTGCCCCGCTCACGTGCCTCGATTATGACTCTATAATTAGCGCGATAGTTTCACGCGCCGCTCGTTATACAATCGGGCCCGAGCAATGTCAGTTCTGGTGAACCATGAATCGGTCATCTCCTATCACCGCCTAAACACTAATTCGCCCTTTCTACTCGCAATTATCTTTCTCACCAATCTCCGAGATAAATCAAACCGCCGCCGACACAGCTGCCGCCGAGTTGATTTCGCTCCGATAAAAAATAGGCTAATGTTTATTGGGCCCGGTTCTCCCCCTCGCGAGATATCTTTCCAACTATCTCGACTTGGCCGCACTTGGCCGCACTTTCCCCGTGAAACTCACGGAAACGAAACCAGAGCTTTTTTTCTCCCCCGCCACCGATCTTGTTCGTTCGTGCCAAGCGGAACGTGCGGCGTACTTGATAGCTCTTGGATTTGGCTGTAAAAATGGCGAATAAATGTCAGGTTGATCTTAATAGGAGTTTAATACCTCCGAATAGAGTAGAACGGCGCACGTAACAGCTGGCGAAAATTACACGTGGCACCAGTCCTCATTATGCAATCACTGATTACAGCTTTAGCGAGCCGCCAGCAACAAATGGCAACTTGATAACACAAGTTTTCTCGTACTGTCAATATTTCCAAGTCTAGTTGACTTATAGATCGTTATGATTCATTGTAAATCCACTTTAGACGTTGCACATTCCGAGTGGTGCGTGTTATCTTGAAAGAGCACACTCTACCGGGAACTGGATCGATGCCATTGCGTTATTCCAATCGATCTACTAGCTTAAGACTTTATACATGAAAGCGCGACGTGGTTCCATGAGGGGACGCGATTGAGACACGAGAAGGCAAAGGACTGGGCCGCCGCGTCTGTCTGCCAGAGTGGACTCCGGCTGAATTCTAAAAAAGCACTAAGGCAATTTTCGATTGCTGAAACGCGGCTAGTCGAAGGTGCGAACCGGTCTTTTCAGCCTTGATTAGAATGTCAGGAGGCGCTTTGGCATTGCTCCCAAAGTCACCGAGTGATATTCGTAGTGCTTTCACGTACCGGCCACCGTGACCCATCGTGTCCCGTTCATTTCGTACTTGCTTCTCTTCACTTGTCCCACTGCGACTTCTTCATTCCACTCCCAAAATCTCGCACTCCAAATCATTGTTTTCATTGCACTCGAGAAAAAGAACTCTGTTTATTTCCAACACGAGTAACATTGACTGGCACACGACTTTCTTATCTCGGAATTTGGTCGAGTTTACGGTTACGTAAACACTGATGCAATACACGGAATATAACAGCGGGGAATTGCACCAATTTTCCGTCCGGTATCTCGCTTTAATGACCAATTGTAGAATAACAGAATTCCGCGGCTTTAGTTTAATGATAAATAATGGGAGCGATTTCAATGGAGATGTCGCTTGATATTTCATGGAAAAGTGGAGAGTATGTTTCCTGTGATAAAGCAGCGGTTTATCCACGGTGGCAATCAAGAGAATGCATCGGCGAGATTCAGTAGGAAAATGACGCCAGTAAATCAGGCTGGTTACTTAATGAGCCTGTTAGCTGAAGTGCGGTGTGTTCGCCGGTGCGGATCCGCGCGCGGTCTGCCATGTAAATCGGCTTTCCTCGCGGGAGCTTCTCTTTATCCCGAAAATGTAAAAACCACCGAGGAGCTTGCTCTTCTGCTTGCTCCACTGCGAACTGGCTCAAGTGCCGTGAGAAAGAAAGAAGCGTTCAAGCCGTCGACTCGTCCTCGGTCAATCTCGTGCGAACGCGTCCAATAAGGAACTCTCACCGAGCAATCGTGAAAATAGTGTGCCGCCCCACATTAATTATTCCTAAATTAAAATCCCAATGATTTTCACCTACTTTCGACAATGAAACGTATACCGGGCAATGTGTCAGCCGAAGTGACTCCCCTGTCGCTCATTAGCAGCGCGGCTCATCTTGTCAGCGATAAGCACTGATAGCGCGCCACGAAAAAAAGCCGGTGTGATAACGTATCGCGCCGATTTCGCAATTAAATTCGCATTTCGCGGAAGTCACGTTCACATCGAAGCGTGAAACTTCCCCCGAGGAGATCAACTCTTTTGATGACAAAGTGTACTAACTCTTTCCTCTCTTGGTTATGAGTCATGAGTTAATCTCAGCTTGTGAAAGATTTCGATTGTTATCTGTGTATTTCAAAAGTGAATAGAGAGCAATAAATATCAATAGAATTGGATGGTAAGCAGCGGGGAAGATCTCGCGAGGATAACAAAGGTGTTACTCTGTAATGTAGTTATGGAGTTAGCGAAGAGAAACCTGTAAAAGTAAGCGCGGCGATACTTGAGCGATCGTCGCGAGTCTCGAGCATCGAAGGAGCAAGAGAGAAGGTAGATGCTGGGAGCCAAGTGATTTTAATTCGCACCGTTTAACCCCTTTAAAGTATCGTAATCGGATAACGCGAGAGTGGCTTGACTGGCCACTCGGAGATTTGACTCTCTCGCCACTTGCTCCACTCCAATTCCTTTTCACTCTCCAATTTCGAAATCGTACATTTCAATGAGCTTCCATTCCAACTAGAATGAACCAACCACCGCCAGCCGCTTCTCTAATATTCCTGGAAATGGCGCACTTCCCACTCTCCGGCTCGTTAACTTTTACGAGAGCGCGAGGATTACTATTTTTTAATTGAAAAGAGTGTCCGCGACGCGCCGGAATACCCAACGGAGAAATTATAGAGTGAAATGTCTGCTATTTGGGTCTCTTTTTATTCGCGAGAGTCGGAGCGACCCTCTCGAATTCCTCGCAGCAGATCATCCAGCTTCGAGAAGATGCTGGAGACGCTCTCTACCGTTTGGAATGTTAATATCTCGAAACTCCTGCCATAGCTTTTAATCATCGCGTTATTATTAGCTAGTGGAGAGCACGTGCCAGTCGATGCCCGGAAGCGCACGCATCCGGATGTCCGACCGCAGGAACTTTGCTCTCTTACAACATTCTTCCTCCACCGAGAAAGGCTTGATAGTCTCGAAAGATTTGTGGTTCGATTAATCAAAGAACATAGAATCGAGTTGAATTGATCGTCTGAGAATAGAAGAGATCATTCGAAGGAGAAATAGTGGAATTCCAGGGTTTCTCTTGTCGAATTGGAAGGCGTGCGATTCGATCGAGGCTGACTCAGTAATGGAGCGTTCTTCTCTCTCCTCGGTGAACCACTTCTCTCCACCACGAATTCTTCCGGGCGGTCTCTGCTCTCTGAATCGCCATTCCTCAGAGAAGATCCCTCTTTGGTTCACCGCAAGCCCCAACATTCGACTCTTTCATTCCCTCCAACAGCTCGTCTCCCCTCTTGCTCTTCTCCACCCTCGGAGAAAGATCTCTTTCGACGCTCCATTTAATTAGAGTTGCTCGACCAGTTGACGGAGCTACACGGATTCCACGGGCTCTCCGATCTTTCCAAGTCCCGTTTCTCGATCGATCATGTTATTCGAACGATTGAACGGTAACCGGGAGCAGCTTGTTCCATTGATACTCTCTGACGCGGGATAAAATAAAGCTGCGGTCGAAAGACAGAGCATCTTGCAGCATCCGTTGATTGATACGTCGACCGACTAGGAAATTGTCAGTCATTAGAGCATTACAAAATCATTGCTCCGCTTCTACTCTTTTCGAAATCTCCCCGAGGAACTTGGCTCTCGACGCGCCAGCCATTTCTAACCCGATACATTGAAAAATCGATGTGTGTGCTCGAGCGAATTCCAAGTGTATTAATGGAGTAGTAAACCACTGAATTAGGGTGTCTATGAATATACGCGGCCATTGGCCCTAAGGCGGATGTTATGCGCATACAAGCTGGAACGCTCGCTTTCAACTATTTCCGAGTACTCCTATTTCACGCGGAAGCAGTCGTCCGTTCATGTATGTACATCTATGTGTCTTTGTGTCTGTGTGTGGGTCTGGCGTGTTTACAGTTCACAGCCGCGCAAATTTACGATGCGTGGCAAAAGCAGTGTTGATCGCATTCCGGCAGGATTAACAGGATCGCTCGTAGGAAATAAGTGCAATCCCTCCAAAAAATTAAAATATATAAAAATGTGCGAAGTAGCAGTTTCATTCCCTCAAAGAATTAAGATATAACAAAAAATAATTAGATAAAATACAAGAAAGCTAAGTTTTCATTCAAACAGTAAATTAACAGTAAATTACCAATAACTTAGCGATCAAAAATTTTAAAAATACGAAGGACCAGTGAAAATCTGGGAGATTAAAACTTAATTCTGAAAAGATAGGGTTTTGTTTACGTAAGGTAAATTCGTGAAAGTGAGTTAATGAAAAATTGAGGTGGGCAAAACCACCCCTGGCGAGAGCGTGTCTCTCGACCGACTTTGGCCTACTGATCTAGTTAACCCCTGCGTTCCTGACCCGGGGCAAATACCAATCAAGGACGGGGGCACAGAAGAGCAGCGCGCACCAATGGGACGCAGGCATCTGGTGGCGGGGCACCTTGTGAGTCGGCGCTCATACGCACTGATTTCGCCCCACCTCACTTGCCTTGCGCACCTTCGCTCACCTGGACCTGCCCTCCTCTTACAATTATTCCATATCTATGAAATAATAACAAACAAATCCCACTTACACAAAATTACATCATCCTATAAAAGTCAGGGTTTAAAAATAATTTTTTAAACATATTAAAATATTAATAGGAGGATTATTAACCCATTGCACTTACAATTTTTCTTGCCTAATGTTTCGGAAATGCCTGTGAGGAGTATTTCGAGTACAAAGGCCTAATAATAGAATGACAGAGACATAGAAACTAGAAACTAGTTGGAAGGATCTTGATACAAAATCTCCAAAAGAGCGAGAGCATTGTTATTGGTCACGCTCTGACCAGTCGATCTATTTCTGATGCTCGTAAAGCGAGACTGACATCAGCCGCGGCAGCATATACGCGAGGAATACAAGCGTGTATCATAGCACTACTGCGATATCTCTCAGCAAGTTGGTGTCTGCCCCCGCACGTGTCCTAGTAAAGTAGGAGCGCAGCACGTTTATGCTGCTGGATATCAGTATTCTTCCGTGCGAGGAGCGAAGCCGGTGGGCAGTGTCGTGCAATCGATTATGCGCAATGACATAATGATGTCAGTTGCAGTTCATGGCCAGGCTGCTATTAATTCGGCGTGCCACGCGTAAGACGTTACTACTGCTGCTGCCGCGCGAGCACAGAAACACACGGACACTTGCGAGAAAGCGACGAACTGTTCTGACACGAAGCTAGAAATAGGCTGGGCCGTTGCATCACTGGCCCCTTTCGTGCCTGCCTCCCTGCCTGCCCGTCCTTCCTGATGCCGCCGCTGCTACTCTTTCCTCCTTTTTATCTCAAGCCCACCGATACCGACCGCTTGCACATGCACCCGCCACGCAGCAGCACTCCGCAAGGAATTTGCATTCTTGCGGTCTCTCCCACTGCCCAGTCAGACAGTCTAGAATATATCCAGACATTGTTCGTCGATGAAATTGTCCTGTTAGTTTGTCTCCTTTTCTTTCTCTTTAGAGTCTTATTAAATAAGAATGTTTCAACTTGTCTGGACGATTTTTTACGCTGTTCATATCTTTTCTTTCAACCCTGTTAGAAAGGATAGAAGCTCCAGGTTTGTTTGCTTCCCTTTCTCGCTGACCCTGACTCTCCTTGTCAGTTTTTGCGATGTGCCACATTGCCACCACTCGGCAGAGCCAGCCGTTATATATATATATATATATATATATATATATTTTGGGCGCGTGGGAGCCGATGGAAATACCCCATCACTCAAACTAGCGGCGCGCTCCTTTGGTATTTGGGCCGATGACACCGGACAAAACATCCTCCGCTCTCGAAATTCAACGGTCTCGTGGAAATATTGTGCTTTTATTTTAGATGTTTCGTACTTTTCACCCGGTGAGAGAAATGAAAAGTTTAACTTTCCCGCTTCGCATCGGCGTTCTCTCAGATTTTTTTTCTCGCGCACACGTGCGATATGGATGCGCGTTATTCAGCGAAGGTGGAGACCAATGAAAATGCGCGGCGTGTCGTCGCGGCGGCAGTGAACCGCCCAGCTGAATAATTCCGGGGCGCGCGCACACACACAGAGACACCGGCCGTTTACAGTTACGCAGCGAGGCATTATTCTCTCGTTAGAGAGAGAGAGGGGCTCTCTCATGGCCGATCGCATTTTCCCCGCACGCTGATAGGGTTCGATATTGGGCCGATCGGTGTCAGCCACAATTCCCAAATGTACATACTGTACATACATCGGCGGCGGCGGTGGGGATGAGGGATGCTTTTAGTGGATCTATCAGCGGCGAAACCACCTCGACTAATTCGACATTAATGCCTGGTTATGTCCTGGCAAGCAGCACATCAGCGCAGATTACCAGGGGATATTTTTAATCGACCATCATCACTGATCCTCTCCTTTCCATTGCATATTAATCTTGGGAATTTTTTCGATACTTCGACACGCTCGGAATGTCGATCCCGATTTATGGTAATTATGCGCGCACTCTCCTCAGCCCCGCTTAACTCTTCATATTACCTTGCGCATCATGAATTTCAAATTCCTGCCACTCCCGTTTTAAGTGCAATTTCAGTCGCGAATTTCATTATTTTTAGATCAAAGTGTTCTTGCTGCTATACGGTTAAGCCGAGTCAATTATAGAGAACGAGTAAAAAGAAAATGGCAAGTTCGTTTTTTTTCCTTTCCCTCGAGTAGGAAACAATCCGTTGATGATGCAAATTGGTTGTCGGTTGATTAATGCCTGTCTAATCGAGCTTGATGAGCACCGGTGATTTATAAGCGTTCGAACCCTTACATAATACGAGGGATCATCTATCCATAAGTTACGAGGTACATCCTTGCCGGACTAAGTGGGAACTAAATCGAACTATCTGTTCGATCATCGAAAATATACGACTGCTTCGCCTTCATTGAAAATGAGCCTCGACGATTAGCACGCATCCACTCGCCTCCATTAAATACGTGTTTATCGTATATGTCTGCAATAAATCAACATACATTAAATGCATTACTACGAGCTCGATGATTCCGGCAACAATAATCGTAGAGGCATCGATCCGATTCCAGAAGAAGTCTAACTTGCCCAAATTCAATTAGAATCGAATTCCTGGAATCACAATGGTGTCCCTGGCGATCTTGGCCTAATTCGAACACGCGTGATAGCACACAGATAATGCTCAGCCCGCCCAACAGATTAAGTCTTTTCTTTGTGATACGGATTAACAGCAACCTCCTAACAACCTTATCTTTGCTTCGTTTCTTCGATGCTTGAAGTTAAATCGGATGGCGGCGGGGAGATTCCCTGCAAATGGAAAACTTCTTGAGAAATGAAGTTCGCCTTCGAAGCTAGAAGAACGATATAAGGGAGTCGCTGTTCTACGCAAAGCTAGCGTGGCTGGTGGTCGTTGAGAATTCAGTTGGCAGCGAATCGCCTTGGTAAAGCCGAGCGGACCGAGACCTCGAGGGGTTCACGTGCAAGGTGAATCGAAAATAGCTGGTAGATTTTACGTTCCCGGCGCCCTACGTTATAACTAAGCGATCGATCGAGCCGTACTTCCAGTTTCATCAGAGTGGTACACTTTATCTCATTGCAGTTGGTAATCGCATGGAAATAGGTAGGAGGGAGCAGAGCTACCTGTAAATAGTCCAAGGTACGCTGACTCGCCTTTTCAGCCGAGCTGAAATCTTGCGCTGCTTGCGCAATTGATGCTTTAAAGACCGGTGACGAGATCATTCGTCATTTGCTGTCATGACTGATCGCCCAGGGGCTAATTGTTGCCGGCAGACTTCGTATTCCTAATCAAGTGGGGAAAAAAACTGAATAAGTCTGAAGAGATCAATTAATTGCAACAATCTTTTCATGTGTTGTCGGTAGGATTCCGGTACAAAAGACCTTCAGAAATTTATGAAAAAATGAATTTTGAGCTAGGGCTCTGGAATTTTTACTACTTCTTCCTCGATGCAAAAAAACACTCCCCACCAAATTTCAGCCCCGGAAAAGGTCGGGAAGTATGAAAAACATGGAAAAAACCCTCAGAATTAGGCGAAATTCGTTATTCAGGATCGGTTTTCCATGTGTTTTAGGTAGAATTCCGGCATTTCCTCCACAACATTTATGTTTTTTTTTCGTTTTGAGACACGGACAATCGAAAAATCAAGCGTTCGTCCCGGTCCGAGAACCTTCGAAAAATCGAAAATTTTTGAAGGGGTATGCCTTAAAAAATTTGCGAAAAAATGAATTTTGAGCTAGGGCTCTGGAATTTTTTCTACTTCTTCCTCGATGCAAAAAAACATTCGCCGCCAAGTTTCAGCCTCGGAAAAGGTCGGGAAGTATGAAAAACATAGGGAAAACCGTTGAAATCAAATATTCAAGATCGGTTTTCCATGTGTTTTAGGTGGAATTCCGGCATTTCCCCCACAACATTTATGTTTTTTTTCCGTTTTGAGACACGGCCAATCGAAAAATCAAGCGTTCGTCCCGGTCCCAGAACCTTCGAAAAATCGAAAATTTTTGAAGGGGTATGCCTTAAAAAATTTGCGAAAAAATGAATTTTGAGCTAGGGCTCTGGAATTTTTTCTACTTCTTCCTCGATGTAAAAAAACACTTTCTACCAAGTTTCAGCCCCGGGAAAGGTCGGGAAGATAAAAAAACATGGGGAAAACCATTGAAACTAAATAGTCAAGATCGGTTTTCCACGTGTTTTAGGTAGAATTCCGGCATTTCCCCCACAACATTTATGTTTTTTTTCCGTTTTGAGACACGAGCAATCGAAAAATCAAGCGTTCGTCCCGGTCCCAGAACCTTCGAAAAATCGAAAATTTTTGAAGGGGTATACCTTAAAAAATTTGCGAAAAAATGAATTTTGAGCTAGGGCTCTGGAATTTTTTCTACTTCTTCCTCGATGCAAAAAAACATTCCCCACCAAGTTTCAGCCCCGCAAAAGGTCGGGAAGATAACAAAATATGGGGAAAACCTGCCTAAATCAGGCGAAGTTGACTATTCAGGAGGACCTTTCCGCCTGTTTGCGATACAATTCCGGCTTTTCTGTCACTGGTTCTATATTCTCTACTCGTCTTACTATTAAAACAATTGATTAATGATTAAATCTCCAAAGTTAGGACAATATT
The DNA here is from genome assembly GCA_910591665.1 of Ectemnius continuus. Taxonomy (NCBI): domain Eukaryota; kingdom Metazoa; phylum Arthropoda; class Insecta; order Hymenoptera; family Crabronidae; genus Ectemnius; species Ectemnius continuus. The sequence goes on along the minus strand of OU342862.1, from coordinate 12,179,717 downwards.
GAAAAATCTCCTTACCATATGCATACAATGATGATGGATTTGAAAGAATGGAGGCAATGTTTTCTTACATCCAAGCGAACATAATTACCATATCACTGTTGGCTTTGGGGTAAGCCTGCTGGAGAGTCTGCGTCGCGATCAGAAAAGTCTCTCAACACAGCTGCGATGACTGCGACATATGGACCGAAGCGATGTGTGCCGCGCGTGAACTCGAACCAGAGAGCGCCGTATGTGGCAAGAGTGAAAGAGCGAGAGTGTAATGCCTCCGCAACTGGTTGGAAAGAGGGAGAGAGAGAAAGAGAGCGTGGCAGGAGCGGGTAAAGCCTAGGCCTGCGTTTTCATCTGGGCTGGATTGCAAAACTGCAAATGACACACAATCCCGACAGCCTTGGAACAGCCTTGCCCACGGCTAATGCAACTCTCTCAGCATCCCACCACTCAGCGCTCGAGATCTGATCCGCCGCGCGCAAATTGTACCGGGTGTCTTACGTCGATGCTTGCTCCTCGGAATTTTTAATAGCACGTCATCGGAGAAAGCTTCTGCTTATAATCCTCGCTTTGCTAATCGCTGGAGAAAATCCCCGCCAGTATTATCCAAGATTCTCGTTATAAAATTGACGAGCGACCATGAGACTCGAATACAAATGGCTGGTTTCCACTGGCCGACCATGAGAAGGTCGAACACACACACACAGATATACGTAATAGACTGCAGAAATCTAGTAGTCACGTTGATCATGAATATGTAGATGAAAAGCGATCACTCAGAGGGAAAGATTAACCAGGGAATTTCGTGGGTGGTGTTTCTATGGCACCCTCTTGCTCTTTTTCCCTCCTGGTGTGTTAGCAGTGCGCGCTTACGAATCTGGCTGGCGCAAAGGTCACATACTAGCGCGCTCTTCATAATGAGCTTAATGGAGCTCTATGGGCAGTAGTTAATCACGGCGAGGACGAGGCTGCCACGTTGCCTCCTCCACCAATGGCTGAATACAACACATGGTATACTCGCCGAAATTGGCTTAATTTGCACGTGATTGCGAGGCGCCCTCCATTTCCAACAAGCCTGGACTTCCCTGCCCCGACCTTTTCCGTTCTTGCGTTTCGCACAACAAGACTCCCTTTCGCGAAAAATTCCGCCGGCGATTCGCCAACCGGATAAGCGAAAGTAGAACTCCCGAGTGCCTCGAACACACAGCCTCTCGAGCATAGTGTCTGACTTAACAAGAATGACCAGTCTACCCTTCCGGATTCTACACTGTTAATTGGAGCAGTTGGATCTAATGGAGCCGCTCCACTCCGTTCTTCCAACCATCCAAATAAGAGATACAAAGGAAACCCTTATAAAACATGGAATTTAACTCCAGGAAATTAGTTTCTTTCCTCCCGACATTAATGATTCGAGGAATTCGTCTTCCGAGTATTTCAGTATCAAGCGACGCGCGAAAAATCATTCTCGCTGGTGTAACATAAATAGGATATAAGATTGAGGGAAAAAGAGGTTGGAGTGCCTCGCGGAAGAACGTCGACCTGTTGACACGAGACTCTGACGGCAGGGTTCGCAATTGTCGTAGGTAGGATGAACGATTAAATTACAGGGCAGAGCCTGCTTGAATTTAATCGCCTGCTCTGATTTGCCCCGGCTTAACTCCGTTTCGCTGTCGGGTTTCGCTCGAGAGCGTCATTCTGCGTCGACCTTTCGATTAATCCGCCACGCTAACTCATTGCAAAGGTACACTGTCGCTCTTAATTAACTTCGAATGGCTAATTACGACTTCGACAGTTTCCAGACGTATTTAACAAAGTTTAAACCTGTCGAATACACTATTATTTCTTACACCAAATTTCTTACTCCTTTCTTACTCCGTGGAATCTCTTGAAAGGACATTCGAGGATCTTTGAGGGAAAGAAGGGACAGGTAGGAGTCGACAGGTGTATGGAAAATACAATTAAGGAGGAGCCCTTGCTTGCTTTTTCTGTACAATTAGCTCGGCGAGGTATACGCTTACCGGGCGGGTACGTTCGTTTCGCCAGTGTGCCGCATTTAGTATTTTCCCTCGGCTGAAATTACATCCTCCGCCGTCGCACACGCAGACTTGTATTCCGGACATTACTGTACACTCTCCTCCCTTTCTCTCTGCCTTTTTCCTTTGTCGCATCCTCCAAAGATGAGATAAAGACTTTGATCGAGTAATAAGTCTGTTGGTTGCCATGGATAGCTTTGTTACAAGATCGAAATAGAATCGAAGCGACCACCCATCGTGTTTAATGGTGCTTCCGGGTGTAAACCAGCTGCGAGGAACACGTGTCTCGACTGCTCTTGATAAATCGATAGTCAAAGGAGGGCGGGGGCCAGTTTTCCACGAAAATCGCACCTTACGCGTGCTGCTGCTGCTCTCTAGTGTGTGTGTGTGTGTGTTGTGTTTCAGCGTTGCCACGGAATCCTCGCTCTAATTAGCTCGGGGAGAAAAGGAGCTCGTTACCGGCTTGATAAAGAGATCTTCCCCCTTAACTTGCCTCGTGAACATTTCACGACAGACACACCTTTCACACGTTTTACCAGGAAAAGCGCTGGCCTTCTTTGTTAAAGAATTACTGGGCGACCTTTTGATTGTATCAATCCGTATAATCTCCTTTTGAAAGCTGGTCGAGTTTGTAAAATTACTGACCGGTTTGTGGTGCAGTAGCGCGGTGTGCTTAATGTTTAATAGCGAAAGCCTGCTTGATCTAAGCGATCTCTTGGCCGAGAATGGCAGGGCATAGAGAAAATACGCTGGAATTAACTTGGGATGATATTGCAAGCACGTACTGCTCGGGTTACGCTGTTAAGCTCGCGCGCGATCCTCCCTCATGGAAGCGCTCGGAGGTAACAGCGTCGAGATAGCAACGAAGCCTTCCATCCTTTGTTAGAGGCCGATATTCAAAGGGACCTCGGAATATTTCCCTCGCGGTAATTCGCTCGACTGATGCCGTGACACGAATCACCTTTCAACGATTCTTCTCTCTCCCTGTCCGTCGCCGCCGCCGCCGCGACGCCCTTTTATCCGCACAGGAGACAAAGACGCCAGAGAGGAAAAGCGCCCTTTGAACACCGAGAGGGCCATTCAATGAGAGAGCATCCGTCTTACTCATAAGCAGTATTTACACTGGACCAATGCCGCACTCGCGGCTCCAATCGCATACGCATTCGAACGCTACTCCCAGCCACCCTTAATCACAGGAAGAGGAAGTTCAGATTAAAAAGCTGCTGAAATTGCCGGGCGTTCTTGATTAACACCATTTACACTTCCCCTCGAGTTACAACACGATCGCTACTGCCAGGAATCTCTCTCGCTCGCTCGCCGTCGCTTTTTTCCTCATCGAGTAAAGGTAGTGCGAACAGAAGGGTTGAGCCCTTTAGAGAGTAGCACGGGATAAATCTTCCGGTAGGAGAACTCGATCGGCAGAACGAAAGAGAGGAGAATCCCTTTCCCGGTACGACTTTACGAGCTGCTGGTGCGAAAGTGGGTCGAGCGCGCACTCGCTCTCCGCTCTCGCTCTCGCTCTCTGTCGCATCAGGGAAACTTCGTCAGGGATCGACGCAGATAGACCAGAGATGGAACAGTCGAGAGCTTCGAACCATCTAACGAAATTTCCTCACTTCCAAATTGACACGCGCGCTACTATCATCCTCTACACCATTATTGGCTACTCGTAATAGAGTTTCCTGGGGAAATTAGAGTCCAGACTTTTTTCGACACTCCTGAATAAAGGATACCACTTGTCACCCCAGAGCTGTTATTCCTCGAACGCCGCTCTATGGCCGATCATTTCTTGCTAATCCCGATGTCGATTGGAATAACCGAATGACTTTTCGAGATCGGGTGATCCACGCTCTCAGATAATACCAGATTTCCTGGGAAGCCGCTGACTCGTTTAATCGCATTAACGAGCGCCTCTATAGAGTGATCCTTCTCAAGGATAACTCGACCCCTTTGTTCCACCACTTTGTGAAAGTTTACATAAATGTAAAAGTACTAATTCCACACGAGACACCGGCGACGTTTAAGAGAGGAGATAAAAAGTGGCGCGAATAAAACGCATCGAATAAAAGCAGTGTGTGCAGAGTTCGCCGAGTGGATTGGATCGCGTCTCGTTAAGAACGATTCAATTCACTTTCAATTTCTCTAGGTTCGATCGCGTCCGCCTGTCATTTATCAATCATCCGAACGAGCCTTTTCAATGATGCAGTCGGCTTCGTTGAAAGAAGCAAATACGATTTTATTTCCCAGATTAAACCTCGCGAATTGGAACGATATTTTTGTCGAGAGATATTCCTGATAGGCGACGACTGCTAATATTCCCCGGAGAGAGAGAGCGAAAAAGAGAGCGAAAAAGAGAGGAAAGAAATCTTGTTACGAGCGGGACCGCGTCTTTTATCACTTTATTGCCATGGCAAGGTTACACGACCTAATCAAATTCCTTCTCTCGATTTAGCGGTCGACTTTTTCCGCGCGCTGCAGAAACAGACAAATTTCCTTGCAACTGTGTTACGACGTAGTAGCTGGCAATAATTCTCTGAGCATTCCAGCTGCGGGAATTCAAGTGGTACTTGAAGAGGAGGGAGAAAAAAATGCCTCGCGCAAGGAGGGTAGAATGGAGAGTATGAAATTGAAAGCGAGCCGCGTGTGTGTCTACGTCTACGACCTCTCTGCGGCATGTGTCGAGCGCGCGCGCGACTCGAGTGCGAGAAAGAAAGATATCTAACACATTCGTTGCACGAGAGCACGCTTTGCACCCCGCCGCGCACTCGTGTCTTCTGCTCTCCTCTCGCCAATCACCGTATAAATAGATCATAGGTGATATTGATTTTTTTTTCCACCGCCCGAAGGTCCCGCCAATAAATAACGCGCCCGTCACTCACCCGCGCCTCATTCTTACTGTCTTAATTTTAAATTGGAAACTTACCTAACACACCACCCTCATTATCCTCTCTTTCTTGTTCCAGGGAGGAAGTTCAGGAGCACACTGTCAGGTGGAACGCAAAGTTCGATTTTGTCTGCAAGATGAGTGCCAACGCGTCCACTTGTGTCCTAGATCCATGCATTTTAAGGATATCCGTAAGAAAGGTGAGAGACTTCTCATTATTCTTTATGCCGAGCGAGGACCGTAGAAGGGTGAGAAAGGGACGGGGGTGACCGAGGGTTTTTAGGAAAGGCGATAAGATTGAACGTCGTTGGTGGAAATTAGATGGGAGATTTATTCCGCAGGAGTTGAAGGGAGGCAGGTCCTTCCAGAAGCTTGGCTTCACCGACCTGAACCTCGCCGAGTTCGCCGGAGCTGGTCTCTGCAGGACGAGGTGTCTCCTCGAAGGCTATGACGCCAGACACCGCCAGGATAACTCGACGTTACGGGTAGCCATCAAGATGAACATGCTATCGGGAGATATTTTATTTAAAGTGTAAGTAAACTATTCTTTCAACTGAATTAATACAATTCCTCGTGAGTGTAAATTTTAACAACGTGAACTTTGACCCTTGCAGACCTTCTCCATCGCAAAAACAGACGCAACTGGCAGTGCCCGGTGTCCCAGGAGTGCCTGGAGTAACGGCAGACGAAGTAACAGTTTCCGAGAGATGTAGTAACCGAGAAGACTATGTCTCCAGTGGCTCACTAGCAGGCAGTGTAGCTAGTGCGAGCAGTGGTTTCGGCAGTCTTCCTAAGAAAAGGCCTGCCCTATTTTCCTCAGGTATTTTCAATCTCTTTTCCCAGACTTCTTCAGAATTTATTGTCCTCTTTCCCTCGGGGAAATTGGATGATCAGTAGTTCAATTTTAACGATGGTTGTTATTGTTTTAGAGCTCCTGAGTGGGGCGGAGTCGTACGAGCCAATGACACTAAGCGAGATCGTACCCTCGGCTATCCCAGTGGAGACTCTGGCTGAAGCGCACACGGAGTCTGGGCACTCGCGCAATAGCAGTAACACAAGCCAGTTAAGCAAGGGTTCAGGCTACGGATCCCTAAATTCGCACAGCCAACACAGCAGACAGAGCAGTAGTGGAGACAGTGGTCACATCAGGTAAGACTGCATCCTACCCCAACGGATGTCCACTCGAAATTGCGTGGAGGTTCTAAATCGGACGCACTTATCAATATTGATTATAAAATCGATTCGTGATAATAGTACCGCGCAACCCCGTATCTCTAGTTTGTACTAGCCAACTGATAATATCGGTTAGCGTATTACTTGTCCAGAGCTCTCTTTTCCAGTCTGTGTGGAGGCAGAGTACTTGGAGATATCCTCGCGTCTCATTGACTGCTTATTATTGATCTTGGCATTTGTACAGTGTATCTTGCTCTCACAGTTTCTCGCCAATAATGGCAACTCTTTGCGTATCCTATTAACGCCCGGTACACTACACTCGCATACCCGACATATACGTTAGCCCGCAAATATCAGCGTAGGCTTACGTCAGGTGGGCAAACACGCATGGTGCGATGGGAATCGGAAAACATCCATGGAAAATGTATACTTGCTAATTGCAATGAGGAGATTGCTTAAAACAGCAAATACACGGCATTCGCGAATTAGCAGACACTCTATTGCAATGATAAGTTTAACAATTGTACTAACAAAAACTCCTGAAATGCGAGGTGCTCACCGTACGCATTAACGTGAGCTGTTCATATCGCTTTCAAGGTCTACGCTTTTCTCTATCTGGCAATATCTACTTTAAGAATTCTACTTGCAATCTGATGCTTACTGCGATCTCTCGCCGCGACTAACACCTGTTCTAATTAAATTATGAATAAGTCGTGTCGCATCGATAACTGTTCTGCCGCGTAGATTATGATTAAACAAACACGCATCGAAGGTTTTGCGTATTTCTTTTTGGTTACCTCTGGAGACTCTGGATTTTTGTTCTCTCTCTTTTGCTAGTCATTATTCTTACTTTGCGACGTTCACCTCTTTCCGTTCTCTCTTTTTTAATCGAATCTCACATGAGTTTATGATTTTGCATGCTTGAATATTTGTGTTGTGATCTTTATAGGTCACCCTCCTGGCCGGTATGGGCTCCACGTATTCCAAACCAATCCCAAAACCCCTCGAATCAGTCACCGAGTAGACCAGAGACCTCCCTCGAAACTAGCTCGCCTTCCTCGTCCTCGTTGATGCTGCCAGATCCGCGAAACCGCTTTTGGTCGACGTCTAGTCCACTCTCGAGGCAAGCGGACACCTGCGATAGGAGTAGAAGTGCGAGTATCGCAGGTCGTCGGTTGACAGCCGACCCTTCCGAGGCTGTCCGAGCAAGGAACGGTATTAGCAGTTCCCGATCGGACGCTGAGGAAGAGCAGACCCTCTTCAAGGTACCTGGCGCGCAGGATGTGCCACGGCACTCGCGCAAGAACTACGAGAGGAATAATTTCGATGCTCGAAACGAGCGCAATTCCATCATGGGCACGAACGGCAATGAGCGAAACGGGCAGAAGAGCGTCGCGGTCGTAAAACCGAGGATTGGTCAGCCTGGTTGGCGAAGTATATCGAAAACTTGCGATTGCATCGAGAAGGGTAAAACCAGCCCGGTTTTGCGACTCGTTGATCAAGCTCGAGCAGTATCCTCTCCCGATCCTCTCCATAGGCCCGATAACCCCAGAGCCTCACTACGTTCTGCCACGACGGCTCAGACCCTCAGGTAGGTCTCGTTCATCACCGACACATCTCTTTTCTTTCTTCCCTCTTTCACTGCTATCAAAACAAACATTTCTCCAACTAAAGCCACTAAATCAGTACCACAAGGCACTATGCATGAAAATGTTCTTTCACATATTGTAAACAAACACGGCAGTGAAAGGGCGAAGCCTCTCGGGAGGAATAACGGGTGGTTTTTGACGTGTTCAGGCACCAGTCGCGAGTTCGGAAGTCCTTCGAGTGGAAACTCTAAACTATGCTATACTGTACACTGCCCCCCTTACCCTTGCCTCTCGCCTTATCTCTATAAAATGACTTCATTCCTGACCTTCGGCATACTTTTTGTTTCGCCTGTGCTTTTTTTATCCCCCATCTCGGACATGAGCTTTCCTCCCTGCCCGTTGACCTCCGTTAATAAAACGGATCTGAAAATAGTATTCTGTACTATGGACACGACTGTGTATCGGCTAATAGCAGTCTGAAAGCTCGTTTGATTATTTGACGAAAGGACTGACAGCAGCTATAGTGCTTTCCGCTGGGTGTGTTGAATCGGAGTGGCGTTATTCTGGGTCTACGTGTGTGGTGGTGGACTGTACCCCTATCTACCCCATGATCCTCAATTACCAAATGTTAATCCGACGATTGTTTGATTGTTTTCTTAATTTCACACTGTTTTTTACCATGTCAAACGCTTTAATTTCATTGATCTGCCTTTCGCAAGGCGCGTATCATGGAAATGATGCTTGGAATGGAAGGATTAACTAGAGAGAGGGGACGGCTGAATAGATTTCATGCTTTCGCGTTAACACAAACGACAAAACCGGCATCGGGTCTCGCCTGTGTGCGGCTTGCTTAATCGAGAATCGCCAGGTCTGTCATCACCATCGACGTAACGTAAAGCCGCAGCCCCGTTTGCGAAACTGAACGACTGGATTAATCGCTGTGCACTCTCAAAGTATCTCTACTTATGGCCTAGCGGGGCTTTTGCAGCCTGTTTTGTGGTTTAAGTAACGATTCCGTTTATGGTACTCCTTCTAATCGTGGAGTACCTTGCTTTTTCTGACTGCGGAAATCTTCTCAACCAGTCGGACCCATCGTTTTTACACCCGGTTGATTGCCATCTTCACTGTCTCGTGACGCAAATGCATAATTATTAATCAGAACGAATGACGTAAATTACAATTCGAGGCAAACAGCAATTATAAGTGACTCTTTAATGTTTATTCAATGATCGGAATAAACTATTAGTTCTTAGGAGTTGGAGATTACAAAGATAGGTGACGGTGGAAATGATAGGGAAGCATAGGAGAAACTAGAAATGGAAGGGTTGCGAGCTTTGCTTGCAGTTTGGATGGCTTTATGAATCCTTGCAGGGGTATTGGCGGCGGCCACCGGAAGTTGCTGGATGGGGCGGGGGGCAAGCTGGCTACGGTCGCCACCAGTCCAGCTGACTCCGAAGAGTCATCCTTAGGGGTACCGGATGTCACTCCGCAGAGCTCTCAGCACCGAAACAGCATTACCCCACCGTCAGTCCATGCTTTCGTCTTATCTACCCTTCCTCTATGCATTGCTATCTCTAATCGCTTTCTGCCAAGTCGTGCGATCCCCAGCGATCGACCTTTGAACCAAATACTTAACTCTCTGCACTCAATCGCCCCCACAAGCATCTGTCTGTTCCACCAGTGTTTTTGTGTTCCTCTAGCATCTGAATGCTCCAAAGTGCAAAGAGTTAAAAAAAAAAGATCTGGTTCTTTCTGTCCGATGTTCATTTCCGCATCTACGCTGTGCTTATATTGCTGGCCGCGTTGCTCGCTTGCACGCTTTAGCTTAGGTTGAAAAAATGATTCATTAATCCTCTGAATGAATATTGCAATCGTACGGAAGGAAGGGCACGTAATAAATATGAAACATCCATTGAAAACTTGATGTGGTCTGCACCAACTGGCTGTTACCAATTAACTCAGTAACTCTTTGGTTTATTGAGAAATTAAGAGCACTTATCAGATACCACTAGTTTTATCGTAACAACATTATCTTGGTTTCTTCTATTGGGTTAATTAGAAGGGCAGAGCTTAAGCAGGAAGTGCTTATCGCATGAGAATAATCAAGTTACCATTAGGTCAGAGAATTTCGATAACCCACTGCTTTTGCTGCAACCCTCTTACGATAATTCCATTGCTTCCGGCATATTTTTATGCCACGCATTTAATTGTTCTGAATCTCTTCCCACTTTTCAATACAAACCTTCTATCTTTCCTCCGCTGGTGTCCCCAAATACGTCTTGCACTTGTCATGTTCCCTCGTTTTTGCATTCGGCAAATGTACTTAGTACACAGTGTGCAAATTTGATACTCGTTCACATTAACGTCGAACACTGCCATCGAATCTGAGAATATAAAAGGCAATGAGTGAATGGATTGGTGTTTCCAGAAATCCTTCGGGTGGTTCAGGCTTGAGTGAAACAGGATCGCTGGATCGAGCGAAAGCTGCTTTGGAGCGGAGGAAAAAAGCCGAAGATAGCACAGGCAACCCCATCCTCTGCAGAGTCGAAGTCACCAGACCGAATCCAGACTCTTTAATTGATGAACTCATAAAGGCGACGAACCTGGAGCAAACAGACCTTGAGAGCTCTGAAAGTACGTTTAAATATCACATGTGACGTGTCGGGGAGAAAAAACTTTAATGGAGCCAATGATTCGAATGCATTCTTTATTTTTAGCGACTGGGTTGCAACTGTTCATCGCGAAAGACGGCACAACGGCGCTAGGTAGTCACGAGGTGAAAAGCCAAATGCCTGCCGGAGTGTTCAAACAGGTGGTAATGGAAGAGAACAATAGGTAACACGAAGCCATCACGACGAGGAGGCAATACGGAAGACAAACCAGCGCCACGTTCACGTTGGCTCTGGTGCCAGAGCTCGTCTACGAGGCCTACGAGCCCCGGTAGTCACGAGGTTTAACAGTTCGACAACGACGTTGCACGAGGGAATCGTCGAGGAAGAAGAAACCAATAAAGCGCGACACCCATACACACGTACTCCTACTTAAGCTCTACTTCTCTAGGGTATATAGCTGTTTTAGGGTGTTCGAACTTCGCGAATGCCCGAAATGCGTGAATCGCCATTGGTCACAGAACATCATTAAGTGTAAACCTAATCATCGCAATACCCGCAACTAGTAAACGAATCGTTGCTCATGTATTATGCGCTCTCGCGAGCGTCTTAAATCCACTACTACTTGAAACTGTAGTTTGAGCTGCTAAATGTTGCTGTTGATGTATACCTCCGGCTGGCCACAGGTGATTCCCGAACTGCGGTGCGAAGCGAATTCATACCTAAGCTCGCGCGCAAACACTCGTCCAACTGCTGTTTAGCTGCTTCGTTCGAGTGCGCGAAGGCGTTTTCTTCCGTGGAACCCAGGCACAATTTTTGTCGCGTGTGCTTCAAACAATGAATGGAGCATTAGTCAATAAATTAGCCGTGAGAGTATGACGTTGTACTAAGCGCGCATAGCTGTATAAAAAAAAACAAACAGACAAACAAAACTAAAATGTAAAATGCGATCAAGATCAAAAACCTATTAATGTTAACTAATGTCGACCTCTGTGCGTGCACCAACGCTGCTTTTTCCACCTGTGTTCACGATTCCTTCATTAGCCATGGTATATACAAGTACTATAAAGCGGATGAAGGCTACTGCAACCTTGTATGTCAAAGGCAAAGTAATTACCTCGGTGAATGTCGGCAGTACGTACAAAAGAGAATTCCACTGATACTGGAGCGATACGTATAGGTCAATATATTTTCCCCTGGCTCTATTTGGTCCGCTTTATAGCACTTTGCGACAAACCGTTTATATCCGTACGAATAATTTGTACAACGCGATCTATCATTCTTTTGATAATGCCCGCCTTTTGTTTAAGACCTTAAAAAGAGGAGGCAGCCTCGAGATTACAAGATTCCATTCTCAAGCTCTTCGGGAACTTGGGACTGACCAACGAGTGCCACATTATTCGTTCGAGGCTGAGCGTTCTTTCGTGATATTACTTTAATTATTCCTCGACTCGAGGCGGACGGATTCCCCCTCGTTTCGTCGCCACTTTCCCGCAAGCTCCCGTTTGACTTTTCGGTTGGTGCAACCGGCGAACTCATTAGTAATTTGTATATATAGCGGTAGTAACTGTTACGTAGCTAAATGGCTGGTGTTACATACGTGCATTCTCCCCATATTCGACTTACTCGTAAACTGCTAGTGTACGAATCAACTGACATAGGAGCGTATTTGGATCCCTTGGGGTGCAGGTTCGCTCGCTTTCCGTCAATCGACAGAGACAGAAGACAAAAAGACAAAAAGCATTATAAGTTGGAATGCGAGAAAAAGTAACTTATCGATTCACGCAGATGTGGTGTGCCTGAATATTTTGAGGAGAATGGTGATTACTTCCAGGGGTGCAAGGAATTGTCCCTCATTCCTTGCGGCCAAGTCAAGCCCTCGTAGACGACAAGTGTGAAGCTAGTAATCGTGTGCACAAATCACTTCCGACCTGCTCCGGACGGAACCAAATCCTTTTGTTGACTACCCCCATCCCGCAACACTCCCTACTTGACCAGAATCCACGGTTTAATTTTTATTGAGATCATTTCCAGCTGGTCGATTCTCCCAACTCAACTAGAGGATTTATCGTTCTACCTGGACTAAAGATCAGTATTTCGCGCAATGGATTTTTAAGTAGTGATTGGTAGCGCTGCCTTACAACGACTTCGCTACTTCCTTTCTTGGGGCTCGCAAAGCCTATTCACATTGCTCCGAAAGCCTCTAGCGCCTTCGTCGCTTCCTTGTCTTTGAGAGCCTTTACTTCTGCCACTGCAGCTGTTGTACCCTCCCACCCCTCCTCCCTCTCTCTCTCTCTCTCCCTCTCTTTTTCCTTGACCTTCGTTCTCTTATCCTTCTTTTTCTACGTTCGATCATACGTACAGTATTTTTCTATGCTTCTCTGAATTTCATACGATTACTGCGTCGCGCTACTTGCGAGCACCGTGTCTCGAGAGCGAAGCCCCGGTGTCAAGAGAGCCGAGTCGAGCCGATTGCGGCACCCCCGCGTGACCAGCTATTTTTTCAATGTACGTCGGCTAAGGTTTTTATTTATACGAGACGCGCGGACATGGCGTGCCGCAATCGACGCGTCAATGCGCATTGCGAACGCTCCCTTTAATTTTTTATTTATTATCCGAAACCTTCCGAGCAGCCGGCCCGTTCTTCGCGGCCGGAATTGCTCAGGGGACATCGAACGATTCTTCGGTTTCGTATGTGGCGATCAGAGTAGAGATTAGAGGATATTAAGTTGTTCGAGTACGTTGCCCCGTTGTCGGAGTGATCACGGGGATGCCTTGAGCAGCCACCTGTACATTGATCGGAGTCCTCTCTCAAAGTGTAATTTAGCCGGGGGGACGCACTGGCTCCGAGGGCATCCTCGCTTTTGCAACGCGGTCGAAGGTCGTTCGTTCATTTTCGCCAGCTGGCAGATATTAATGTTGTGATATTTTACAATATTGTAAACGATAGCCCGTTATTACCTGTATTATCGATTGTATTATACTAGATATTTCACTTTTATTTCGAGACCGGCTTCTAGGAGCCCGCGGATGCGCGCCGCCGCGGGTTGTAAGATCGTTTTCTTTAATTTACAATTGTTGACTCTTTTGTCGGATCCTTACTTTTGCGAGATGGATGCGAGACTTCCATGTGCTGATAATAACACCTTCAAAATCAGACGAGCCTTGTTTTTCTTTCTCACCACAATGCCCCAATGCCCCCCAAAGCAATATTTCATCTTTGAGGATGGTGTGTGCCAAGGCTCACTATTAGGAAAAAGAGTGACTCGACAATGTCTGCGGGAGAGCTCGGTTTGACACCTACGAACTCTTCTACCAAATTGCGAAAGGATCGGAACTGCGAGGCCATCGACGGGGGTACAGCCAGATGACATGGAAAGTTACCGAAAACGGTACGGCCGGTCAGGCGACCTCCACGTGCTATTGAGAAATTTATTATGTCCAGCAAATATGCTTTTCTCAGACTGCTCCACGGATATCGATCGACTTTGAGAGTCTTCTTGAAAGGACAAGCTGCTGCTCGATTGTTCCTGACCACGCACGGATGAGCCTTTGCCCCGCGAGTTCAAAGCCGCGAGCCATTCATACTTGAAAATAGCCTTTAACGCGAAACACCCGCCAGAACCAATTATCCTCGCTCATCCCATTAACATTATTTGCTAGACAGTACCGGGTGGACCGTCCGAGTGACGACGGCGGCGGCGACAGAGCTCCCCAACTGGACGGGCCGACGTGTTCCATCTCAAGTATCAAAACTGAAATGCTGACGCTCTCACCGAAATATGTCATGTAACAACAAGAAGTCTGGGAAGGCCCGAATGGCCTTTGTCTTAATTAACTGGCTCTAGAGCTAAATGCAAATTAAAAACTCGCCATCCGCCTTGAACCACATAAAAAAATATGCGGGTCAAAGTGCGCCGAGCTCGTAATAAAATTAAAGCGATTTGCCGGCCAGTTTTTTTTTTCTCCTTCGCATTATGACGCGTGCAACGAACTTAGCATTAAGCTCGTGACAACAAACTTGTGACCTTTTTGCCGTGAATTTTTTGATAGCGCGCTTTATATCTCTGACTCGAATTCTATTGATATTCCTCGGTCGACGGATTTTTTGCCCGGGCATCCTTGACGATCCCTTTTGACTGGCGCTTACAACAGCCAGGCGAAACACCGGACATATTTCACCGCAAGCTACTCACCGACACTGAATGCTCTCACCCAAAGAAATAAGATCGTGCCTAACGTCCTGAAACCCACTTAGAGAATGTGCCTCGACTGGTACCCATTCTGGATTACTTCTTGCGCCGGTAATAGTTACGTAATTCTTGCATATTACATATTTCAAATACCGGTTGTGTTACTTGCGTACCCGCATAAGCATAATGCAGATACTTCAATCTGAACTCATGGTATCCAGTAGTAGCTCCTCCTCCGTTATCTTTATGGCTAATAACTATCTTTTAAAGCGTTACGACCCATTTTAGAGTCTGTGTCAGTTGGATTGACCGAATGGTTAGACCAGGTTTTATAGACTCAAACTAGATTTCATGGAACAGGTCGTCGAAGAGTGTCTCTCTTTCGTCATAGATTATCCGGGCTATCCGATCGCGCACATGACAGCCGGCTTTTCATCAAGACAGAAGCAGGAAGTTGCACGCTACTTGCACAAAGTCCGCGCACCCAAGAACAGCAAGATCTGGTCTCCGCAACAGTAGTATATGCAACCAATGCTAGAAATATCAGACAATGTCTATCGAGGTTCGAAGAAAGCCGGTGAAGAAAAATCGGAAGAACGACTAATGCCAACCGGGAAGAGGAACGATAGTTAAACTACTATATACTTTCTCTAGCGTGGACAGATCCACGTGCTGACATAACATCCGCTCGGGGAGATGCCGATAGACAGTTGGATTACAAGGATTATGCGAGCGCTTTCACAATGCGATTTGCCTCTGTTACGCCCGAGCATGAAAACAAACACTAGAACTAACAGCACCCATAAGTAAAACGAGGTCGCTAGTTCATCCTATTAAAACATAGGCCTCCTTTCCCTTTCAATCAGAACTTTAGACACCCAACTGGCGAAAGAAACTAGTTCTTCAAATGAAATTCATGAGCTCTCGGGAGTTGGCCGCTCGGCGGAGAGACCGAGCGTCCACCGAGTAGAATGTGTCGGGCGTAGCGAGTCGCGTGCCGCTTTATAGTAAGTGTGTAGCAGCCGGCTATATCGCATGACCCCAGAGCCGAGTTCAAATACATTCGTAGACAAGGACGAGCTTCGCGAGTCTACGGTCAATATCGAAACAGGAGGCCAACCAATCATCGGCAAGGCTTACTAATCGGTGAATGCTGTCATAGACAAATTATCTATTCAAATAAGTGAGAAATTATGGCGTGGCGAGCGGCGCGAAGCTGGGATGAAAGGGCCTCGGGGGAAAATAAAAGAATTCTCCTAGCCTTGTCCGAGTAGGCGTGCGAGCAGTGCGGGAGGAGGCTGTGTGAACTCGGGTTCACGGATAGGAGTGGAGCAGACTGGAGGAATGGGCCTTAGAGGGGCCGCCAAGCCGGTGCGGCGGGAGAGCGAATAAAGAGACGAAAAGGTGAAAAGCGATTGCGTAAGGGCTAGACACAAGCCACACACGAGGCTTAGAGTTGGTTCGTTCATAGGATGACAGGATTTATGCATCGGCACTCGCTCTGGGATCTCTGGATCACGTGTAGCATGTAAATGTGTCCTAGGAAATACTGAAAGAGACCTTCTCTAGATGCCTCTATGGCTCCAGTTGGCGTGAAGCGATCGGGGCCACTCGCAGACAAACTGAAATCAATTATCCTCCTGTTGACCTTTCATCCGCTAAGCCAGTCATCCTTTGAAGGCGCGCCAACGACTGATAAACATTTGCACATGAAATCCTGACTCCTTCCGCTTAATTGCTCGAATGACGCGCTCACAACGCGTTAAGGAAAATTTATGAAGAACCGATGGAATGATCACTCACCTGACAACACTGTTGAATATCATCTATCCAGTTGCTTTGATATATTAGGAGTAATCTCAGATGCCTCCGCTATCAAGCTACACATATATTTATTATTGGCTTTTTATCTTTGCGCTGAAAGCAGATGCGCAATGTCTGCAATGCAAATGACTTCGGATATTTGCGGCATCTTAAATCAGGGTTTATCGCGCGGCAAACACTTCCCGAATATAATTCTCTCTAGGCTCGATTCATCATTCCAGTTTCCAGAGAGAGATTTTCTAAGCCAGTCACAATTGACGCATTTCTTAGTTGGACGTGTTTCCTAAAGGAGAGGAGCGGTTCTTACGAAAAGCCGAAGTTTCCTGGAAAGTTCACGCCCGGGATGCCGAAGTTTTGCAACACGAGATATATCCGTGCGCTCGAAACCTGTATTTGGTTGGCGATCGAGGTGGTAAAGAGTGAGATCTCGCGCGGGGAAGAACCCGATATGGGAAATAAAGATGTAAATAAGTCAGTTGGCACCAAGAAGAAGATCGACAATGTGCGGCGCACAGTAGTTTCTTCTCGGGCGCTGGCGCACCGTAGCTTGCATTAAGTAACCGGTGGCCGTATGCGCGCCGAGTGAATAAGTGACCTCAACTAATCAAGGAAATGCGGAACTTTGAAATATTGAGTGAAAGGAACGAAGAAAACGCCAGACAGAACGATCCGGCCGAAGTGAGAAATATTTACCAGGTAAATCCCTTGGGTGCCGAATACCAAGGATTAGGTATTCCAATAAGAAAAGCACCCCACATCGATTTCCGAGATGAGTCAACTTTCTTAGAAAGTGACGCATTCGAAATTGTTGACTAGCCGACCGCGGCAAAACGTCTACCAGTCATAAAGATCCTAATCGGCAGGACTAAAACGAGTCTAATGGGAAGGCAGTGCTTGAGAATACGACGGTGCACCGACAGGTTGGTCAAATAGTAAATGGCACATGCACGTGAGGAAGGGACGAAAAAAAATAGAGCGAGTGAAGTGATTGGTGGGGTACTTGGGGCGGTCTGTGTCTACTTCGAAGAGGACGCCGAAGTCGGTGACGAGGCCACCGGACTGTGTATTCGTTGTTACCTTGCCGTAGCTTACCTTGCCTTGGCTTGGCTTGGCTTAGCCTGGCTTGGCTTGGCTTGCCCCGCTTGCTTTCGGCTCGGATTCTGCGATTACTTCTCCTACACGGCAGTCACTTCCCGCTCGTCGTATCTCCTTGGTCGCAGCTCTCCTCATACGGATCAATCCTCATCCCGTCATTCTACATCCCATCATCATCGAACTCCTCCTCATAGAACCAGTAACGCCCGGACTATGATCACTTTGCCACCTCTTTACAATCCTTGCACGTCCAGCTAAAGTTTCCATCACCCGCGTCCAAGAATTTTCTCGACGATCCCACTACTCGCACAACTTTTCCTGTTTCTTGGCTTAAATATTGATATTGTCGCGTTATGATTCCGGTAGTTGGTTGAATAACTAGTACAGAATCAAGTGGAACGTGAAGTAAGACTGTGCCGGAAGGAAGCGCACGATGAATTCCATCAAGATCCTAGCACTTATGGGGGTGATTTGTGGAATGGGCGGACCAGCGCTCGCCGAGGAGACTCGTATTCTGGCAAGGACTCTACCAGCGTACACCATTGCACTCAATGCCGAGACGTTGAATTCCTCGTCCTGTCGGGAGGAATTGTTACTCTTCAGGGAGGCTGTCGATCGCAGGATTCTCTGGGCTCTCAAGGGTTAGTAGACCAATCACCGGCTCTCTCGCCATCCGATTCCACTCGGACCAACATCCCCGATCGACTAACCGGCAATCCGAGGATTCTATCCTCGGTGATTTAGTTTTCCTTCGAGTTGGTGGCATGCAATTTCCAACTAAGGCCGATTATGCACGCTCGATTGTGTCAGATGCGTGATTTTGTTGAGCGAGAGCCACCCTACCCTCGACTTTCTTTCGCGTGTTACACAAGCGACTAGTTCCACATGCCTCGGACACACATAGCGAAAGCTATAGCGGACGATCGCCACGAAATCCGCGCTCCCTTTTCCGCAATTTCCTTCCACGCTTTTTGCCGCCGCTGCCGCCGCCGCCGCTGCCACCGCCGCGAAGCCGCCAATTGAGAATTGGCATGCTAATTGTAGACTGGGGATAATTAATGGGCGAAAATAACCGCCAGTGCGGACGGTGTTTAGGAGATATTAATTCCAAGAAAACACCGGCAATTTTCACGCGGCTTCATTTCACCGGTGCCCTTTTTTTTCACGGAACTAGTTCTCTTTTATGAGGTTGAAGAGTGGGCTGCTATGAGAGAATGGAATTTTGCATTTTCCAGTGTTGGATTCAAGCGGCGAGCCCAAAGCAGGATTTATCTATGGGAACAATTACTGGCTGGGTGTGAGATCCCAGTGCTACGATTCCTACGCCACGAAACCGCTGTCGTTGGCTAATTATGTACTGCAAAATAACTCGCGATACCGCAACCCCGCGGAGGAGAATTCCCCTGTCGAATTGCGGTACTTCGTCGCCCATGCGAAGCACAACAGCACCCTGCAGTACCACATCACAATCGCTGACGAGGTAAGAGAGCTACGAAATTCGAAAAAGACTTGGCCATGACGCAATTCCACCTGGCAATAAAACTGGTCCCGTCGATTCCTCGTGAAATTTCGAGCGAAATCTGCAATCTACTGTCAGCCGGCCGGCGACTGCCGCCGGTTCGCTTGTTATTCGCTATTTCTTGCGAGTGGAAAGTTCAATATTTTGCACGTTGCCGCTCGGCATCGATGACACATATTGCAAATTAAAATTCAAGCAGAAAAACTGAGCGGAGCGCGAACGCTTAGTTCCTAGAGGAGTGGAGTTCCATCATTTCTACGTGTAGCTATTTGAATAAGAGGAGCGAAAAAGGGAAAGAAGAAGACGAAGTAGAGAAGAAGTGTCGCAGTTTGGTGATAGAATAATGATCTTCCTTCAGGACACGGTCACCCTCGGGCTCTGTTTGCCAGCATCCTGCTCCACCAATGACATAAGCGGCATTCTGAAAAGGATCTTTCATAACAGAACACTCCTTATTGGGGAGCTCTATTCCGCGGACTTAAAGTTGGTCGAGGTCAGAGATCTACAGGACGATCACCGATGGCTCCTAAACGGGAAAATAATCTTCTTTGCGTACGTAAGACAATATCCAAGAATACACAGAGGCGATTCCCCCCCGGGACTGACAGGCGCGCATCACCACTGACACGATATATATATATATATCACTCGTTGCACCAGCTGCTGCCCTGGAAAAGACTGACACGGGTCAATATCAACTTTCTAACTGGCGCATTAGCATAATTCGGCTTTTGTCGATACTAACCGAGCTTTCGTAACTATGCGCGTGTACAACGTGAGTGTGCACCACTATGAAAGAGAGACCGACCTCTTGCAACTCGCTATGCATAGCATAAATGAATATCTTAACTGGCAGAATCATTCAGATCGAACATTTAATGGATTCATCGCTAATGTTTTATGATCGCATCCTGTTCATTTCGCGGCTGCAGAACCGTGGTGATAATACTCCTCTTGCTGATGATTGCCGGCACCACCTACGATGTCGCCGTCCACCAGAAGCACCTGAGATTATGTAAAAAGTCTCTCCTCTACGAAAACAACAATAGCACTCCAGGTAAATATTTACCGCTGACAGTAATGGAAATTAATAGGAGCCTGAGTGTTAATGATCTTGTCCAGGGGAAAATCCTCGCCGAGTGAACTAGAAAATGTTCCGTGTTTATATAATCGTATTAATTATTCAGAGATGGAATAGTATCGAGTGTGTTCCCGTAGGCGCAAAAAAGCCTCGCCAATGAATAATACCTTTCCTGACGCGATGCTTTTTTCGTCGGGGCCATTTAGAATTTCAAGTGTACGCAGCACCGCGGCGGCGGCGGCGGCGGCGGCGGTTTCCGTGAAGAGAGCACCTTGCACAATTGCGAATTCGTAGAAACGTGCGCGTCACCTAACAGTAAATTAGCTCTCTCACACATGGCTCTGCCCACCGAAAATTCGTATGCACGGCTCTCTCGCGCGCTTCACCCATAGCTATTAAGACCTTTCGGCGCCTTTGACTAGACGGCTTCATTATGCTGCAGAAGTAAAGTGCAATTCCAACGACAGCGAAGAGGCTTCCGTCAAGCTGAAACCGCGATCGCTCACGTTGGCCGAAGAGATGCTGATGTGTTTCTCCGTTTACACGAATACTCTTAAGATATTCAACACGAAACTTGGCAAGACATCCGTGCCCTGTATACACGGGATGAAGTTCATCGGGATGGTTTGGATTATTATGGCACACGCAGTCTATTTTACGACGAATTATATCGGTTAGTGGATCTTCTTTCACTTGGCGATTCATAGAATGAATTTAAGACCTTCCTTTCTTTAGATAACAAACCGTGGGCCTGGAGGGTTGAGGAAAAGTTCCTGAGTCTGCTGCTTCTCAATGCCGCTTCCGTAGTGGACTCTTACCTCTTCATGAGCGGATTCCTCATAGCCTATTTATATTGGTATGGGTCCCTGGAGAAAAAAGAGCCGAAGAAAGCGATCAATTGGGCCCGCAGTGGCCAGAATCTAGCTCTAATGTTAATTAAACGATACCTGAGGTAATGGTAATCTTGGAACTGCAAGATATTCACGATCATCGCTTCTTTCTCACTGATCGGTCTAATCTCTGATAAGGGGGTACCTGCGATCTGATTTACGCTGGTTAATTTAAGGAGAAACTCGGTACGGCAACCCTTAATTCTTTATCCGATTAATTGCCGAAGAGTGTACACTTTTACATAACGCGCGCGCATGGCCTCGCACACAGACACACTCGTAGCATGCGCGATTTCTACAGTCTACGATCATTGTGATTACACAAGAGTTGTTAGGTGATCGACCTATCCGACCACTCCCCCCCTGAACTTCGCGACATTTTAACGACGTCCCGTAAATCTAGCAAAAAAGTAAGTGCAGGTCCGATCGTGACAGCCTCTTGTCCGCTAATCACGATTTACACATCACCCTTAGCATGCGGTGAAACCACTCAGTTTTCAATTATAAAAGACTAGACCGTATGTCGTAAGACCAGTAATTGAATTTCCAGACTGACACCAACTTATATGCTCTTGCTGGGATTCCACCAAATAAATGCTCACTGGTACAGCAAAACGACGGTCTTTAATGTGGCTAATGGGCAGCATGAGCTTTGCGACAAATATTGGTGGAGGAATATGTTCTATATCAATAATCTATTCAGCGCGAGATCGATGGTACCAATAGCAAATCAAACTCTTTCTACGATGTGTTAGTTCTCCGCGCCTGCAATTATGAAAATGAGATGCCTCCTTTTTTAGTGCATGATATGGAGCTGGTACCTGGCGGTTGATATGCAATTGTATGTGCTGGTGGCAATCCTATTGACCCTATCTTCCATGTAAGTTTTCTATGCGACCACACGCGATACATGCATTAGTTTCCGTGTAGTATGTCAATCTTCTATTTCTTTAATTGCAGATTCTTTTACACGAGCGCTTTCATTCTCGGCTTCTTGCTAATTGGATCAATGCTTCTAACTGGATACATGGCGTACTCATCAGAATTCATCCTTACGTAAGTATGAATTGCTAATGACCTATCACAATTCTGATATCCTGAAGACTTTTAATTAATGCGAGAATTTCGCTACCTCCGAAACTGTAGGCTCGACGAGGAGCACAAACAGTTTGATACTTTGTACCAACCACCCTGGGTCAGGTTGGGCCCTTATGCCGTTGGCATTATTTTGGCCTATATCCTCATCAAAATCGGTAGAAATGTCCATTTGAATAAGGTATGTAATTAATACAATTACTATAAACTTATGACTATGTCGTGAAAGCTTCACGACCGATAAATCGATATTTTGGGGGTGCTGCAGAAAATGTTATTTAGCGGCTGGAGCTTGGGCTTCCTTTGTAACATGGCGATAATGACAGGCATGTGGAGCACTCCAACAACCATACTCTCCAGTGCATTTTACGTAGCTCTATCCAGAACAGCCTGGGGCCTTGGAATAGCGTGGGTTGTCTTCATCTGTTATACCAATAATGCGGGTGAGACGATTTTTCCTTTTGATTCCGCCGAATTCATTCAGCGACTCTTCACGTAGGTAATAATTAATTGGCTCGTCATAGGCCCCCTAAACAACTTCCTCAGCTTCAAAGGATTCATCCCCCTGAGTAGGCTATCGTTTTGCGCGTATCTTATCAACCCTTTTATAATTCAATCGGTTTATCTCAGTGGAGAAACAAGTAGCCATATGGATGTACTGACAGTTGTAAGTACAGTGTTTCATAAAATCGACTTATAAATGGTCTAACAATCTTTGTATTTCCAGGGTACAATGTGCTTCGGACTGGTACTGACCAGTTACCTATCTGCGTATATTTTATGCTTGATGATTGAAATGCCATCTGCATTACTGTTAAATGTGTTGTCGAAACCACGTCACCAGAGTAAATGAATCTGCGTTTCGATGCCATCGATCTATGTAGTGCATTCCCGATCCTAGTTACGATGAACAGGTGATCAAGGAATTCGATCACCTGGGACCCAGCCATACCGTTACCTCCCAAAGGAAAAGTTTCATGACGCTTAAAATTGGTGTAGGGAAAGAGATCGATCGTGGGTGTTATAAACCTTTTTTTATCAACGAGCGTTTTGTACATAGCGAAGCGAGTTCAGTCAAAATATCTTGTACACTGGCTTAAAAAAGAAAAGTAAGCGTAGGAGTCATTTACAAAACTACAGCTTGATGGAAGTCGAGAGGATTTTGCCGTTGCTACGAGTGAACCGGGGAATGTATCCTGGGAGGTGCTGGTGAAGTTAGAGATCGATTCGCTCGGGAGGCCTGCTCGTGTCGTCCCTCTTCGACTTGTTTCTCGAGCTGCTCTTTCAAGACTAGAAGCTCTCTCGTCCTTTGATAAACGGGATCCTAATACGAAGCAAACGAGATAAATGGCACGGAACTATAATTTGCCATATCACGATCAATCGGAAGAATGCCGTAAAATCTACCAACCTGCTGTCGCATGCTGGGATTCCATCTGCAATATAGGCTTTTCCATGGCTTGATATAACGCATGCTGGCAATTGGCATGAGGACAGGCTGGTAATTTGGAGCGGCCCAATAGAGTGGGTTTTGGTACAGGGATAATTGACTATTGGTGTACGACCATAGCGACACCGTTTTTTGTTTCACTTGTTCTTGTACTCTTTCACGCTCGCTAGGATAAGTTTTGTAAATAGAATAAAGCGAAAACAATTTTGAGTATAATGCTGAGTTGTCACATCATTTACCTGTTGAATAAAAAGGTGCCGAATCTACAGGAGTATAGATGATCAAGAATAGTGATCAGGAAATGTTCATTAAACTCGAATGCATTGGGAAATTGTCGTGTTATCTGCCATACACAATCTATGAACTGTAAGAATACCGGTGACCTATCTGCGTCACTATGATGCTCATCTCCATGACCAATTCTCTAAGAAGTAATAAATTTCATTTGTTACGTGTGAAATAGAAGAAATGTAAATAATTGTCTTTCACATGCACACACCTGTTGAAATTTGTGCCCGAAACTTAGCCACTCCTTTTCTATAAGAACTTCAAATCCTTTGATTGTTCTATAGTATGGATCTAACATTAACATGGCAAGAGCCGTCAGCTGGAAAACAATATACAATTCCCACATTTCGTTCTATTAAAATCTAACTTTAATCTGTACACAATCAATTATATACCTGTGTAGTCCTGTCCCAGCCGTCCGAACAGTGCACCAGCACTGAGGTCTTGTGATTTTCGACTTTATCCACAATCTTAAATGCTCCAGCAAGCACACACTTTACATGTTTGAGCCAACCAGTTGACTCGATTCCTGACAACCATCTGGCTTCCTCAATGGTCGGAAAACACAATTCTGAAATAGAATTTTTTCGTAAATTACAAGGGTAAACCAAGGACACAGATTATATTTTGTTGACTTGTCACGTACCTTTTAGTTTCCTAAGACTTTCTCGCATCACGTGTATGTTGTGAATGTCTAGAAAGACCAGCTCGGCGTTTTGATATTCATCTTCGCTTTCGTACCCGCCACCTTTTGCTTTATTCGCTATTGCGTTAGGCATCGGTCGAGCATCCATGATGAAGAGCTTGTGACTCTGTGCGTTGGCATCCATTATCAGCTGCACATATCGCTCATCTTCACGACTACGCTTTCCTATACCGACTAGTGGCTGTGCGCACCGAGATATAGTCGCCTGACTTTCTGGTTGAATCCAAGAGAGTACTGGCAATCGACCTCTACTGCGGAAAGCTGCCGATGCCTGAAGATCTTCATCGGTGGCAGCCGCTGGTACCGCCCATACTCCTGGGTAACTGTCGCACAAGGTGTATGTGTCGTTGATCTTTGAGATCTTCCACATATCGTTATTCACACCCTGAATTAAAGTAAAACTATGAAACATGAAAGCAAGCTGGATTCATGTATCAAACAAGATGATTATATTATGTACCATTCTCTTGAGCTCTGCAATGGGTTCGTATACGTTCCATCCATTCTCCTGGAAAGTCTCGGAGTACTCGAAGGCGAAAAGCGGTAACTTATGAGATAATGGAAACGAATACTGCTGCAGCTTTTCAAAGACATCACGTCTGGAATGATTCTCCTGCTTGTGAGCGAATTTCAAGTTTCGCATGTCTTTGCAGAATACTTCGATCCCATAGGAGTTTTCGCCCCTACTCGATGCACCGCCAACCTTCTCAATTCGACTAACAGCGCCCAATGGTACCTCGACCACATAAGGCGTTTCTCGATCTATACTACGGAAATGTAGCTTGTAATTTGTAACACTAAGGACACCTCTAGCTGGTCCTGAATAAGGACAGACATGAGTCACTTCATGAGCGATCCCTTGGACACGTTCCCCATTTAAGAGGGGCGGGCCAGTATCGCCTGGTGTCACATTTGGCTAAAATATTAAATATCTTCATATAGAATTCAGTTGGAACCGCTTACTAAATAGAACATATCACATGCTACAATCAAATTGGCAAGGCAATGTTAATCAAAAGTAAAAGTGGTCACAACTCATTCAAAGGTAAAATTAAAGTATCTTGCAAAGGCATAAATCAATGGCTAAATAACTAAGGAAACTAAACTAAAACTCTACTACATTATGTGAGTTACGCTGGACTCACTTTTACTTGATTGTCGTTCTTAGTTTCTAAAGCTGAGACAATATTATTATCAGTCGAAGTAGAGCTTGACGAGAAGCTCTTCGAATGAGATGCTTTCTCCCAGCTTTCCTATACATGTTAATGACTTATTGCATTATTAGTTACAGGCAGCTATGAGTTAGTCTCTATGTTCAGTGATAAACGGATTGTCACTCTACCGATTCCTGTCCGATCTTGGAGTTGAGCGAACTACTCTTGCTGTCCGAATTAAGAGAGTCTGAACTGGCATTTTTGGAGTTATTTTGCTCTACGTTCAAAAGTTCAGCACTGCCCCTCTTCTCCATGATTGCAATGAGAGCAGCCACGATTAGCTCTACTTGTGCTGCACTGACATTCTTATTCCTATTGCCACATACTTCATCTGTGATGACAGCTGCCCCTTACACCTGTGCTACAATACATGATTTCGAACCAATTATATTCGTTACATCTCGCACTGAACAATTGGAGATTGAGAACATTGCAATCGACGATCGCCAGAACACCAGGAACATGTGAGTGAAAACTTCACTGACGGTTAATCAGTCGATAAGGCTATAATTCAGTTGACAAATGAACGAGGAGAGTTAACCTGATCACGGGCCGACGATGTATATATTAAAAATAGTCCAATTAGGGTGAGCCTCACGTCAGACCACGATTGCAAGATAAGAACCTAGGATCGGATGTTCGCCAGAGCAAATGCAATTAAGGGTGGCCAGTAATTTCTGAGAAGAGTTTCAACGAGCCCGAATCCAGCATTAGTACGTGCCACGCCCAGGGATACGTGAAATCTAATTTCCGCCAACACGACACCCGGCGCCGAGCTAAATTCCCGTGCAAACCGCCCGTCTTTCCCGAATGCCGGCAGTATACAGTTATATAAAACACTGTGCAACGTACCGCTCTGTCAATGCACCTTGCGTTTGACAGACGCGGCCATCTTACGCGAGACTAACCGGAAGGTGTCACCCCGCTCGTCATTGCCATGTGCATGATGCACCTGTTCCACCGTTCGAAGGACCATCGCATTATACAAACGATGACTAAATACTTGCCCATTCCAGAATGCCTGTTGCTTCACTGCGAAATCTGAGACTAATAAAAGTAATGCGTCACGTGCGAATAAAGAGATATCGAGGCTGGAACGGATTTTTGCGGTGCTGCGAATCTGCGTGCTATAAATAAATGCGATTAGATGCGTATCGTATGGGTTCCGGGGTATCCAGATCTCATTAGGCGCGAGGGAAATCGGATTACTCCTATACTGCTTATGGAATAGAAAATCGTCTCTGCATTGATAAACAAGAGCTTACGTAGCAAGATGTTTTACACCAGGAGGTGTTAACTACGACATCGGTTTAGTGGGAATACTGAGGGCGGGAGGGGTAGGGAGGAACGGTTTGTCTTACATAAGAGGCAGTAGAGAGGCCCTTTCCACTGGGGAGAAATTGCGAATTTATTTGTAAAAAAAAGAAAGAGTTGTTCAACGGAACAAAACGTATAGTCACAGTTTCGACAGTGATGCAGCGAATTCCATTAAGTATAATTCCACAGTATAGAGCAGCAGTATCGTAACATGAAATATAAAACTCTCATCATCAACTATATATATCGTTAACTTTTCGAACATGGTCAACATATAAATATACAGTCATCACGTTAAGTTATGATAGGTATATCCATACAGTACATACAACGAATCTATACACGGTATATTCTTTAAGATTCCTATGCCTGATCTCCTGTTGACGCTTAGATACATACATAAATGCATAGATACATGCGATCCATGTGTATATATTTATATATATTTATATATATATACTATGTATATACCTCGAGATATCTCGCTAGTACAATTATACAAAACGCTAAACCCCCTTTCGGTGTCGCGTCCCGCCGAAGTGCGACGCCTCTCTTCAATAGTAGGTGGACATAAGTTACCGTTTAGAAAAAGAGAAAAAAAGAACGGACGAAAATATCGTACGCACATCGAAAAAGGTGTTTGCCCTTTACACGAACCACAAAGAACGGAGTATTGGTACGAGTGGTGCGCGCCAGAGTGATAGCGCACCATTTTCCGCGACATTTAGATTGCTTCTGTAGCTTTTTGGCACTTAGAGCGAAAGAGTCTTATGTGTAGCCTAGATAGAATTTATGCAGAATGCCCCCTCTCCATCTAACTCTCTTCTGAATCTCCTTGCAAAGATCATACGCTTAGGCCTTCGTCGTTCTTCCTTTCTCTTCGATGCTAGCATGAGCGGATATCGATGGGAACGCCCAAACCATGGAATCTTTAGGAACACAAATGAATCCAGGACTCTCCTCTATCTATCTTTCCACCCTCCTCATCTTCGCCTTCCTTCCTCCTGCTTAGCTCAGTCTCCATCAGCTTGCGAAAGCTCTGCTCTCCTATGGGTCAGGTGCCCGCTCTCCTGGACGAGGCCGAAACTCGCCCGTGTTTCTCTCGACTCGCGGATATTTCAGTCTTATCTCGTGGTGCGCGGCCATCCCGGTCACGTCATTTGCGCGGAATTGAAGCCTCGCTTTCTCGGAGTCGAGAAGTACGACGGGTTGTTGATCTGGAACTTCTGGACATACTGATTATTTCTGAGTACGTTGCCCCCGGGTGAGCCGGGCGAGTATTGCGAGGGCACCGTGATAATGCCGGTTTGCTGAAGGAACTGCTCTCGATAAAGTGCTTGCTGGGTCACGTATTCCCCGTTCACAGGGCTCGAACTGGTATAGTGCGCCTTCACTGTCTTCGGCATCGATTGATTCGCATTGCACTCCCTGTAGTTCTCTTGGTGGTAGCGCACATTAGTTGGCGATGCACTCGGTGGTGTATTCTTTAAGCTCTGCGTTGGACTCTGACTGATGGATTCCAACACATGCCGGGGCATATTGGGCGATGGGCAGTGAGTCTCTTGGAGTCCGTCGACCCGATTAGCATTCCTCATGAAAATGGGAGCACTCTCGGGCCGACCACCGATTATATTCCGCATCCCCTCCCTATCCTTCGCACTCAAGTTCGGTCGGGATTGACTGAGACTACTACGATTCTTTAAGGTCGGAGAGGTCGCGTGGTTCAGGTCGGACACGCTTGACCAAGTTGCACTGGCAAGTTCCCACTGACGAAGGAGACTAGAGACACGCTCTGCCCTCGCTGTTGTGTCCAGGCTCTCGTCATAGTCCGGCCCCTGCAAAAACGTTTCTTATTAGCGGAAACCACTTGCGAACTCTTTAATTAAAAGACGCTCCTCCTATTTCAAGCGACGTCTCGAAGTAATTTTTTAATCTTCCTCCTGTGCCTATTTTAATCAGAATATCAACTTTGTCCCCTTCTCTTAATTAACGTTTATTTATTCACCGACTTGAGAATATTATGAAACTACGTCGAATTTCCAACAATCAAAGATTGAAGGGCCAACGGGAGCACTGTTGAGATCGATAGAGCATTACAACCACAACCGGCCGGTGTGGCACTCGGAGGATTAATGTTATTGCGACAAGGCTGTCGCAAGGTCGACGAAGCCTTAACCAGACCGTCTGCTTAACATGGATTTCAATGCATTCCCGTCGACGCAATAGACAACTCCAGACTGATCTGGTGTAACTTTCCTCGACATGGACTCACACAGTAGCATGTAAATCTTGCGCGACTATTTCCGTCGAAGGTGATACGTACGAAGGGGCAACTTACATTTTCAATCTTCTCATCGAGCATTCTGAAGAAGTCAAGCTGGCTGGTTGATATCTCCCTGGAAAAATCAAAGATGTCGAATCTTCAATAAATTGCGCATTTTAATACTGCAACGGAGAGGGGAAAGAGACGCTGATAAAATTATTGGACTGGCATGTGACAACTCTCCTATCGTAGTTGCCGATCGCAAATAATAACCGCGCTGACAAACAATCGTTCGTTAACCGCGCAGATGTCGGAAATACCTCGGACAACAAATCTCAGCCTGCAAATAGAACACACACAGGCTGGCTGGCTGGCAGGCAGCATTGACCGGCGCGCAACAAACAGCAACAATCTCTCTCTCTGTCTCGCGTGGCGATCTTACTTTAAAGCAGTGCGGCGCATTTAACGTCCGACGGCCGCCGACTCTATTACCGGCAGGTGCGACGCGCTGCCACCGCCGCCGCCGCCGCCGCCGCCGATGAAAATAAACAATTATGCAACTAGCGCACCGGTGAATCGAACCGCCTCCCAGTCCAACTGTATATTTTACTATCGGTGACCTTTACGTAAGTTTCTCGGGTGAAAAAGTCAAAGGCGATATTCTGTTGATCGCCGAGGAAAAGCGAGCACGATCTAGAGCACTTTTCCCACACTGGAATGCCCAATGCGGAATAAAGAACTGGTGAGTAAGGCGCACATGGATCGGAAGTTCTAGGTGTCCTTCGCGAGCAGAGGAGAAGGAAGTCCGGACGCGCAATGACGCCGCCGGAATAAAGTTCGTTCTTGGACACTTACGTCTGCTGGAGGAGAGGACCACCTCCCGGTGCAACTGGCTTCTTCTTCGCTTGATTCTTGTCAGCCGCACCGTTCTGCTCCTCCTGGTTCTTACTCGCCTCCACTCCATTGTTATTCGTCTTGTTGTTCTTGGTACTTCCGTTACCGTTCTTCTGCTCCACAGACGCGCTACCTGAAATCCAATTAGTCCATCAATAACAATATCGTAATACGTCAGTAAAAAGTCCCTCCAAATATTTCTGTCCTTCGCACGACCCATTCTTTCCGTAAACACGAACTGTCTCGAGAAATTATTGTTGTGGAGCGCACGTGCTTCATTCAGAGCATCCGACACTGTGCACGAGAGGAGAACGAACTCGCGGACGATGACAATGAGACGCAAATAAACGGGAGAGGAAGGAGCAAGGAGAGAGAGAAAGAGAGAGAAGCGGAAGATAGGCGGGGAAATAGTGGAGTCGTCATCGTGTAGGTCAGTGGGTAGGAAAGTCGAACGTCCATACGTGCTGTGCTCGAGCTGGCAATTACGCATTGACGACTGGCAGCCGACTCCTCTTTTCCCGATATACTCGTCGTCGCCGGCGCATATGAATATTAACCGCTAACCGAGCCAACAATGTCAATTCTATTGTAACAAGTCTATCAACACCTCCCGTTTACAAAGTCTCTCCGTCTACGTAAACAATGTTAACAAGAAAAAAGTATTCTCGATTTGTTAGTCAAATTCCTCTAATATTTAACATATGTAAAAGTCTGGCGAGTGTGAAAAATGGGCTAACACAAATTTGCCTGGGAAGGACACGAATCGCAAATGGAAAATAGAGTTCGAGGCGGTCGCACGGTTCGTTGGTTGGCGAAAGTGAGTGAGAGAGAGAACAAGGAATATATAGTGAATGCACCTGTCGAATAGAAGAGATATATAACAAACGCGAATGGCACACTCCCAGCCACCAATTTACGAGTGAATCGCCAATTACATGCTCCAGGTGTTCACGGATCTTTATTCGATTTGACGAGGAAGCCCGCCTCTGAAAGCGAGCAGCTTTCAACGACCAGTTAGCTGGATCCCGAGCGTCCATCCGGTAAAGCCTGCACCCGATGGACCACTGATTTCCTTCCAACCAGACGATATTCCACTCCTATTTATTTAATATCCCTGGATTATCAAGCGTTTGTTCCGCTCATCGATGCAAAGCCAATTGAATATCTTCGATTACGTAGCCGAGCATTTAATCCCTTCTCCTAACTAAAGCCACCCATAACTAATTCTTATTTATAAATTTCTGTTTCAATATTTAACACTTCGCACTTCTATATTTCTTTCATATTTTGTTTCTTCCTTTATTTAAATTGCCTTCTCTTTTAGTTGAAGTAAATTTCAAATAAAATACTTAAAAGCATTGGGAAGTGCTGGTAACAAAATTGAAATAAAATTCGAAGTGCAAAGGGTTAATGATATTTATTAAATACTATCAAAACTATGAAGAAAACTGTAGGAGCGAACTGAAACTCGTACGAGCAGGGGAACAACGTGTTGAACACGTTCTGGGAGCGTAGATCGAGTGACGCGAACGATTCGGAGGAGAGAGAACGAATTTCATTCATCCGTGTCTTGGATGCTGGTGGTCGAGCGACTATCTGGCACGTTGCCGAAGGTCGTCGAGTGTGGGCATAATTGGGAGATTCGGCAAAACGCCTCCGCGCCCGACCGACTTCTCAAACCGAGGTCCTCGGCTCCGCCCTTCCCACCACAATTATTCGCTTCTTTCGACTAGCTCCACTTTTTCATTCCTTTCATATTAATAATCAATTTCTTGGTTATTCATCGGCACGCCTCTCACTCAAAGGGAGTTCATTAACTGGCATTAATAGACTTCCGTGACCAGTTCGAGGATCAAACTAACTTCCGCTTTTAAGGTGAAACTCTCGTCGAAGTGAATCATTAGAAAATTTGTGCGAATTATCAAAGTTCTAATTTTAAGCATTTATTTTCGAAAAGAACCACCCACGCTCAAGTGTCTATAAGTAATGTTATGAAGTTGCTGGTTGGTATAAACAATCTCGAGTGAAAACTGTTATTGGAGTTGGTTGCGAAGGAGACAATGCCTGTGTGTGTTAGCTCGAGAACGACGCAATTGCCGTGATAGTGCCGCCTCAAAGGGCAACCCTAGCACGAAATTACCGCGCAGCAGGCCATTATGAAAAAGGTGGGCGTGCGTGCGTGAGTGCGTTTGAAGTAGACGATCCTCGCTGAAATTGGGAAGAGCGAGATCAAAGACCCGATGGAGGAACAGGATCAACAGTCAACTCGAAAATAGATCGCCCCATAAGTCGCTTATACACAAACGCTGCCGTTGCAATTTTCAATCCAACAGAACTCAGCGAGTTTCCAAAAATAAATTCCACCAAATTTATCACCCAAGCGATTAAATTCATTAATTTCCTTTAATACACCCCCGAAAAAGGTACACACACTGCTAATTTACTTTCGCGATTCGACAAGGGTCGTATTTTGACAGATGCGTTCTACGTTCGAAAGCGGAGTTAATGAAAGAAGAGAGTGGCAGTGAAGCGAGCTTTATAATTTACTGATAAAAGGAGAGCAACACGATGCGGCGCGGAGGCCGGAGAAGACTTCAGTCGGTGGAACTGTGTCAACCTCTCTCTCTCTCTCATCGTGCCGAGTCTATTTACATGGCTTGAGTACTGCGACTCCCAGCTCGGCTGAAATAGCAGCGCTCCATTATCAAGGGAGAGTGGGGCCTCGCCAAGAGAGCAACGAAAAGTCGGCCTCCTCTCCTCTCTCATCTCTCCACTCTCCACTGGAGAACAATCGAGTAATAAAGCGATTCGAGTCGACCTGACCTCTGAAAATCCGATTTCTCCGCGCACTCACTCACTCGCCAACGAAACTCTCTGTTTATCTGAGCAATAAACAGTGAACGATCGGCGCCAATGTTGACAGGCATAAATTAATAATACATCTGGCAGATATGCGTGAGATATCGAAGAGACGGCGAACGTAAGTGAGGTCGTTTAAGTGAGGTTGCGATGTACATATATACGCGCGTTCGGTAATCCGGAGGACGCCGAGGTTGGCCCAGTTTATGGCCATCGGATATTCCAGCCGAACTCACACTGTTCATATGTTCATGATAAATCATTTTAAATGCAGCTAGCGTGTAACGCGTTATTTACAGACGCAATTTTAAATTGGCGAGAGTTGGGAAAATCTCCTCTGTTTACAAGCATACGTGATTATCCCACTTTCCGGGAAATCCGATACGGTGCGATAATATTATCGAAGGGATTTCTATCAAGGGCTGAATAGAGGTGTAAGAGTATTTCTCGGTGGTTGGTTGTTCGGGTTTTAAGGTCGTGTATCAGTAAGGGAAAGAGAGTTCCTCTCCGTTCCAGCAACTAATCACGAAAGTACTCTGGCTTGAAAAGAAGTCCGAGTCCGACGCAGTACAAGGGGAAGTGGTATCTGTGAAAATGACTCCTTAAATGACAGCTCTTAATTCTCATCGGGGGGGAGCGAGTCGACCTAAGACCTTTCCATCTCATTCATTCTGTCGAGGTGCATTTGAATCTCCGCCACCGCAGGGATGCTGTGGCCTTGCGGCTCCTTCCTTCCAACGAGAGTAGTCGTAGAAAAAAGTGCTCTCTCCCACCCTCTCTCCTCTGATTACCAATTATTTCGTTGGTCGCTCGCTCGACGAGCGAGGAATTCACTTAGAACAGGGATTTAATTCGAGTCCAGCAATAACTTGACATTAATAGGAATGAAATTTCAAAGTGGAACGTAGCGCGATATCGATTGGATATTGGCCGTCCAATTATTGACGAGGGAGGGGGTGGGGAACGACAGAGTGGCAGAGCCCGGAACTTCCCGTACGGGTGACGAGCTAATTGCATTGGTGCTAATTACACTTCTTGTTCATTATGCACACGCCGACCGCGACGACTAGGGCTCTCCTCCTCCTCCTCCTCCTCCTCCTCCCAGTGAATCCCGTCACTTTTCATCGTCGCGCTGAATGGAGCCGGAAACTCCGGCTCTTCCAGCATCCTCTATAAATAGTTCCATCTACGCCACGTTATCATATTCTAACGGCCAGAGGCTAATTTCATTTACTTCGACCAACCACGCTCCTCCTCCTCTCTCTCTCTCTTGTAATATACACACGGTTTCTTCGGAGGAAAACCAATAGCCAATAATCGATCGATGGTCAAGCATGTTTAGGATCTTGCAATTAAATCAACCAAGCCATTTGCCTAACTAACGAGCTTCCCCGTACTTTACTTATCTAATTAGTTGGTGCATTAAACAACTTTCGAACAATCTGCCAAGAGCAGGAAATAAGAGCAAAGACCAACAAGTGCTCGAGCGCACCAGCGGTAATCATTGTCGCGAGCTGATCAATTCCGTAACAACAGGCTGGCGACGAGACTGAAAACAAAGCATAAAGCATAAAGATGCGCTTTCCCTGTTTTCGTTCTTATGCAACACGCTGTCACATTGGCGGGGAAGCGTCGCTAAATTTGCAATCATAATACCAGATAAGAAAATGGATTTCTCGGCGAGCGAGCTCTGACATCGGGGCAAATAAAGAATGAGTAATAAGCTCGCGACCTTTGACACCGGCAGAGTCAATTTCGCGACGACAATGACGATGTGTTTGATGCTAGAAAAAATGCGAGAGTTTATTATTGCACCACTTTCTTTGCCTGGGGAGTGGAGGGCGGCGCGAAGGGAGGGTGGGAAAAGGGTTACAAATACATCGCTGCCGAGATCAATATCGCAGCGCACCCCTTACGCTATAAAAGGCACCGATCATCTTACGTAATCATGGAATCCCTAATTCGAGGAAGGACGCGCTTCTGCCAAGCCTCTTATTTATAGATTTCGACACGATGACCGATCGCTACACGCGTAAACTGTCCGCCGCTCTTTCAACAATCGACCAACGCGCGCTAGTTACAACTCCGCGAAGAATCCCTCCTCTCTCCCCGATGTCGAGAATGACGAATAGTCAGCTGGCAGGGGAAAAAAGCTAGGATTTGATGGCGCGAATGGCCTTGCCACTGCTGAGAATATTTCTGTCTAGAGTGAAGGAAAAAAAACCGACGTCCTTGAGAGTCCCTGCTCGATGCGGAACGAGCGGAGTCTAGGAGAGATCATTGGCATCGCAAGTTCAAGAGATAATCGTCGATACGAATGATCGATCATACGTCCAGTTAAATATTCAATCGATTTCATAAAAATTCCTCATAAAGATTAATGATTATTTTATTCACGCAAGAAGAAATGTTCTCTCATTGGATTAGCAAATAGCAGTGGCAGATGTTGATCGGTCTTGGCTTTGCATTCGACTGGCTGGGTGGCTGGAGTGAGGTCGTCACGGTGCGGTGTTTGCAATCGGACGAGGAAAAATTAGTGAGCCGGCGAGGACGAACGAACGAACCAGGCGGAGAGGAAGAGGAGGCAAAGCTGAGCGGCGCAGATAAACAGGCTGATAAACATAGTGGCGATAAGTGGGCGGCGCTGGAAAGAGATAAGAATATCGGGATCGCACAGGTACGAGCTGGATCCGATCCGTCCTCCTCTTCTTCTTCGAGCGGTGTTTCCCTTTTCCGAGAAGTGTGCGAGAGCGCACACCGCAAATCTCCGAGCAAACTCCGAGAGCTATTATATCTCTCTGTCCACAAGGCAAGCATCACTCTCGATCCACTTGGATGAACGCTGGCCTTCTCGGTCTAACCCAGTGTCCGGCATCCGCTGGGGCCAAGGGCTCCAGGGTCCTATCTACTGGTGGTGGTGGTGGTGGTGGCGCGCGTAGACGAGGGTTAGCCCGGAGGGTCGTGTAAACAAGCGTAAAGAGAAAAGAGCCGCTCGCTCACCTTGGTAGGCTTCGGGCCAGGAAAGCCCCAAGGATATTGTTAAAAATATTGGCCGCAAGAATCCAAGCTTGACTCGATTCTCATTCGCGTTATACTAGTGAACTTTGAATTTAGTATTATGTCGAACTACAAATCAATAGGATCTATTTGAAACTTGGCCGGCCAGCTGTTCCAGCTGATAGGTGATTCACGCAACAAAGGACTCGCCATGATTACTCCGCTCGCACCTACTGTTACACCTGAATCCCGCTATATTAATAGATCAGCCAACGATACTTATATGCTCTTGGCTGACCGCGTCTGCGCCTAACTTTCCGGCTGCATGCACTCGATAATTATTAATAAACTAGTCTGGGAGAGCGAGAGAGAGAGAGAGAGGGAAGGAAGGAACGAGAAAGAAAGAGAGAGATCGTTATGGACTGTGGCGAGAAATAAAGTAGATGCTAGTGGGAAACTATCGGGTCTCTTCTCGCTAATGGCTTGTGGCAACAAGCGGTAAGAAGTCGCTTAATTGGCAGGCTATTAATTTCGAGATATTAAGTCGTGCGTGCTAAGCACGAGAATACTAATGTACTGCGATTACTCATGGAGGCGAGA
The DNA here is from genome assembly GCA_910591665.1 of Ectemnius continuus. NCBI lineage: Eukaryota > Metazoa > Arthropoda > Insecta > Hymenoptera > Crabronidae > Ectemnius > Ectemnius continuus. The sequence goes on along the minus strand of OU342862.1, from coordinate 12,143,156 downwards.
GCGAGCTGACTCTGAAATGAAGTAAGTGGAAGTCTTGATATTTCCGATAAGACTTGACATTTCCGACTACTAGACCTGGAGACAGTAGCATTAAAGAGCATTCAGACCCCCTACAGAGGAGATTTCCTCTTTAAGAGTGATCAATTTTCAATTCCATAATGTGGAATTCGATTCTTCGGATATTAAAACGTGTAGAAAACATGAAACCAGTATCAGAAATCCCAGAATTGTACCGAAAACACCTACAAACAGCCTCTTGAATAATTAATTTGACCTATTTCTGATGGTTTTTCCTATGTTATTCATACTTCCCGACCTTTTCCGGGGCTGAAACTTGGCGGCGAATGTTTTTTTGCATCGAGGAAGAAGTAGTAAAAATTCCAGAGCCCTAGCTCAAAATTCATTTTTTCGCAAATTTTTTAAGGCATACCCCTTCAAAAATTTTCGATTTTTCGAAGGTTCTGGGACTGGAACGAACGCTTGATTTTTCGATTGCCCGTGTCTCAAAACGAAAAAAAAACATGATACTTGTGGGGGAAATGCCGGAATTCTACCTAAAACACGTGGAAAACCGATCTGGAATATTTCATTTCAATGGTTTTCCCTATGTTTTTTTATCTTCCCGACCTTTCCTGGGGCTGAAACTTGGTAGAAAGTGTTTTTTTATATCGAGGAAGAAGTAGAAAAAATTCCAGAGCCCTAGCTCAAAATTCATTTTTTCGCAAATTTTTTAAGGCATACCCCTTCAAAAATTTTCGATTTTTCGAAGGTTCTGGGACCGGGACGAACGCTTGATTTTTCGATTGCCCTTGTCTCAAAACGGAAAAAAAACATAAATGTTGTGGGGGAAATGCCGGAATTCTACCTAAAACAAGTGGAAAACCGATCTTGAATATTTGTTTTCAACGGTTTTCCCCATGTTTTTTTATCTTCCCGGCCTTTCCCGGGGCTGAAATTTGGTAGAAAGTGTTTTTTTATATCGAGGAAGAAGTAGAAAAAATTCCAGAGCCCTAGCCCAAAATTCATTTTTTCGCAAATTTTTTAAGGCATACCCCTTCAAAAATTTTCGATTTTTCGAAGGTTCTGGGACTGGAACGAACGCTTGATTTTTCGATTGGCCGTGTCTCAAAACGAAAAAAAAACATGATACTTGTGGGGGAAATGCCGGAATTCTGCCTAAAACACGTGGAAAACCGATCTGGAATATTTGATTTCGACGGTTTTCCCTATGTTTTTCATACTTCCCGACCTTTTCCGGGGCTTAAACTTGGCGGCGAATGTTTTTTTGCATCGAGGAAGAAGTGGTAAAAATTCCAGAGCCCTAGCTCAAAATTCATTTTTTCGCAAATTTTTTAAGGCATACCCCCTTCAAAAATTTTCGATTTTTCGAAGGTTCTGGGACCGGGACGAACGCTTGATTTTTCGATTGCCCTTGTCTCAAAACGGAAAAAAAACATAAATGTTGTGGGGGAAATGCCGGAATTCTATCTAAAACACATGGAAAACCGATCTGGAATATTTGATTTCGATGGTTTTCCCCGTGTTTTTTTATCTTCCCGAGCTTTCCCGGGGCTGAAACTTGGTGGGGAATGTTTTTTTGCATCGAGGAAAAGGTAGAAAAAATTCCAGGCCCCTAGCCCAAAATTCATTTTTTCGCAATTTTATTAAGGGAAACTTGATGTTTGGAAGGTTCTAGAACTTCCCCGAACGCTTCATAAATCGATTGTTTAACTATCAAAACGAGTAACAAGCAAAGAATCAGTAGTACAAAATTACCCCTTCTCATTCTCTCCACTTAAATTCTCATTTGCGGCTATGGATTACACGTACTTATGTATGCACTGGTATGGGCGTCTGAATACACCCTCGCGGCATAGATGGTATGTGTTTCCGTCGGTGGTAAAAGCTTCCGGCGAAGTACGTCGCGGGATCGGCCGATGCATTATTCATAGCGATGTGGGCGTCCTGAGCTATAATTTCATGGGTCGGTCGGGTGGCCGCTTAATGGATTCATACGCCACCGGTTTCGACTTCCATGTGAACTCGAGAAATTCAGGCAAAGCGAACCGATACCGGATCGATCCAACTCTCACCAAGCACGACAGAGGTCAACAACGTTTACTTCAACGAGCAACAAAAGAATCTTCCCAACAAATTCGTCCCTTTCAGAAACACGTGGACGACGAGTGCTCGATAAGAGTGATCCACTTTTTTATCTGCACTGGTGTAGAAGGGAGGAAGCATGCAAAGAGTGGGAGGTGACTTATCACGTAATTGCGTCGACTAGACAGCCGGACAGGTGAGCATCCAGCAATCGTGGGCCTGACAATCGATGCTCCGACACCGACATGACAATCTCTCAATTACCAGTAACACAGGATAGCGGAGCAATGTCCAATATGAAATTCCATAGAAGCCAAGTGAAATTGAACTGAAACTAAAATCGAGCGGAATGTTAACCGACTGGAATTAGCGCCGGAGTGACTATCGAATGTTTAATCTAGATCAATTTTCATCGGACGATAAGCGATAGTGAATATCATCCGGTGGATTGGTAATGATAAGCATACTTGGATCTACTTGCGCGTAGTTAAGCGCGGAGTGGATAATGAGAGGTCGATATTACGAGAGATAGTAAACAGACTACTACTAATTAGGATGCTGCGAATGCCTGCATCAATCACAGCAATCCATACCAATCAAATCATTTGTCGCCAGCTATCAAATCCACACTAATCACTCCCACCAATTTTTCTCTCATCCAAAAGGCATTGTTTTACTTGGGTATTAGGATATCTGAGAATGCGACATCCTCATGCTGGAATTCCAATAATAGTTGGCTCTTGCACCAGTGTGGAATGCGATTACTTAAGCGGGGAGACGCGCGCGCGCCGTAATAAGTCAAAGTCCCGGTGAAACGTGCGAGGCAGCTTGAATTTCACGCGAATGGTAAATGGCAGTGGCAATTGGAGCGGCTGCGATTAAATAGGTCAGTGACGAGAGGCGTCGATCTTTTCCTCCGATCTCCTCAATGAGAGCGAGCGCTTTATCTCTCAGCGAGTCGAACTCTCGCGCTATTCACTCCTCCAATAAGAACGCGAGAGCAAGCGAGAACGCCGAGTTTTCCAATTAAAGCTCGAGGACAATTAGAGCACAATATCGTGGCCATTAAGTAGTGGCGCAAGGAATGCCGCGGAAATGTTCGCCGAGTGAGCCAGTCCTCCCGCTAATGAATTCGATTTCTTCTAATGAGCTGTCCTCTCTCTCTCTCTCTCTCCGCGCGCCATGTACAATCGTGTGCACGCACGCTCATTGCGGCCGCACTAATTTTACCGAGGGCGGCGCTATTCTCGTGGCGATCACGTATTCCCGGTGTCACGCGAGTCATCGCGAAGCAGTTGGCGCGGATGCATACGCGCCGCCCGCGTATTTGCATAACACCGTTAACGCGCGCGCGGTACGATGACTTCGGATAAACAGAGAGAACTCGAGCGAACTCTTGTTGAGAGAACGCTTCGGCCGCGATCAGAAGAGAAGAAGAAGACGAAGAAGAAGGTTGTGTGTATGCCGGAAGCGTGTGTGCCACGATATACACGTGTAACATATGTAGCAGTTGTCCCGGAGGTCGATCGATCGGCCCCGAGGAATCGACCAAGTTAATAAAAGACAGAGTTCTCGCTCGCCTAAAAATACCACTGAAATTCGAGGCCTACCCTCTTCCCTATATCTCACGCTCCCTAATCCAACCTGCAGTCAGCGGCGTTCTAAAGCGCGCTGCAATTGCACTCGCGCCTTCGTACTTAATAAAAGAAAGCTTTGATTCGACGACTGTCGAGTGAATCAGCGTTAAAGCGTGCGATTCTAAAGAGGAGCGAGGAAAAAGAGAAGTGGGAGAGAGTGTGGAAAATGGGAGAGGGCGCGTGCCACTAGTTGATTCAGCAGCGACGCTCGTGTCGCATGTCGCTATCTTGTCTCACGGAGGAGGAAGAAGTTAGAAGAGAGTCGCGTCTCGCTCGTCTGCCGGCGCGGCGGCGGCCACGAAGTGTGTAATGCGTCTTGGCAGAGAGCGGAGAGCAGCGGCACCGCGCTGCCAAATATAGAACGGCACTTTCTATCCATTGTAAGTAAGTCGGCGTCCTCGGCGGTCCGAGCGAGCGAGACCGAGAGACAACGAAACTCCACACGCCAGCCAACAACCCACGTGACTCTCTTCTCTCTCTCCCTCTTTTTCTATCCTTCGTCCTAGTACCAACCGATCTCGAAACTCGACGCTGCTTGAATCACTCCTCGAATTCTGCGAACTCCTACAGGAATGCAGCAGCGGCAGACTTTTCTCATATGTTTCGAGATAAGCTGGAGGGATAAAGAAAGTCCATCTGCCTCGTTGAAGGATCTCTGCGCTGAGCCTGTTAAATATCAGGTTCGAATAGACTTTCTTGGGTAGTTCTGTGCGCCGGAGGCGGAACTCCACGCGCCCGCGCGACACATTAAAGTAGAAGGGACATTGTGAAACTGGAGTAGTAGTCCTATTCTCCACGGTCCACGGAGGTGCGAGAAAAAGTCGAGACTGCTACTCTATCAAGGCGCGGCGGAGCAGGGAAACCCGATACACGCGGGGAGAAACTATTCAACGAGAATCTGGATCAGGGATACTCTATATCTCTCCCTCTCTCTCACCCTCCTTGCCTCTTCCTCTCTCTCTCCCTCCTTCCCTCTTCCTCTCCCGGGATATCTCAAGTTCGCGCGCGCGGTCTCCGCCCCGATCCCGATGCAGACAGCAACATCTCGCTTCTACCACCTCCGCTTCTCCTCTTTTCAGGCCAAACACATGCACATTAGGACGTGAGAGAGAGAGCGAGAAGCTGCTGCTGTGAAAATCAATACCGGGTCGAATTCAGATTACAGGCTGAATGAGGAGATTACAGCGAATTAAGAGCAATTAACGGAATAGCCTCGGATTACCCAGCCGATATTAAGTATCAGTTTATTATTCCACTCGATCCACCACCACGCAACACAGCCAATCCTCTATCTATATGAACCCCTTTGATTATCGTCACTAAAGTTTAAATGAAAAATCGACAACCCATAAGTGGACATTAAAAACTACTCCAATTAATTTATGAAATCGTGTACTAGTGCGAGATAAGCTGTTATCGATGATTATCAATCGATGGAGGGAAAGACTGTTCTCTCGGATACATTAAAATGTGTGAATGCCGTGCGAATAATCAAGAGCGTAAATCGGACGGCGACATTTATCGGGAAGGCGAGGGATCTTGACCCCGATAGCACTATCTCCGACAGGAGTTACGTGTCTTCTTTTTATCTGGCCGATGCTCCCATGTGAAAGCAGTCGAAGCCGGTGATAAGTTCTCGCGACAGCGCACACACAAGATCACCTCGGCCAATAGAGAGCCGGCAAAAGAGGGGAGGAATCTCAGGTTGTTCCAACATGTGGGAAAACATGAGATTCGGTGGAATTCTCGAATTTCCTTGAGAGTTAAGTATTGGATCATTGATGGATCATTGATGGATCATCGTCGAAAAGGGGAACTCTGGGTGGAAAGGTGAGAGAATCACACATACAAGTGGCAGGGTAAGAACAGACTTCTAAAGAGAGAGAGAGAGATTGGTAGGTGTGTGTACACGGATATGGGTTGCCAGTTCGGATTACCGCGGTGACTGGTCTCCCTCGAAATCAATACTTGGACGACGATTGATAGTGATTCCGGTACTCCCGAGGCGCTCTCCTATATCTATGTGCTTTAAGTAAAATAAACGAGCGGGAGCGAGAGGAGCCGAGGAAAGAACAGGCGGGCGGCGCACACTCTCTTCCCGGCTCTATTAAGGCGCCAGCAGGCAATTTCTTGGGAGAAACGTAATAGTCTAGACGACAAGAGACAAGGAAACACCGCCGACTCGAGGACGGTGAAAGAGAGAAATTTTCCTCCTCGGTGAGAGAACTCGCTGCTGCTGGTGCTGCTGCTGGCCGAGACGAGTGTGGGCGGCCGGGTAAAATTGAAGCTCGCACTCAGCCCGCGTCTTTCCTGATACGACAGCTGACAGGCTCGAGGGAAAAAAGAGATTAGCCTCGAGGCAGGATAAAGGACGAAAAGGGTTCGAAAGGCAGTGATTAAAGTGGGACGGGAATGTCGACTGGTTCGTTGGCAGAGCAATCGAACGCAGCCGGATGTCAACAAACAATTGGCAGCCAACGCATCGAATCGCAGGGTCGCGCGCGCTCGTCCGATTACCGTGTGGCTGCAGCTGCTCTAGTCATTTCCTCTTTACTACCACCGAACCAACCCTTTTTCTAAATCACCCACTAAATTCAACTTCTACACAACATCTCCCAACTCAACAATTCATTCTATTCTCATTCCATTGTAGAATTTAAACAGCGCAAGAAAATTGCACATTGAATTTGAATATCTTTGAAAGGTTTTGAATGGAAGCGAGAATCGATGATCGGGAACAGAGTGAGAAAGGCACTCGCCACCTGCACTGATCAATGAGGTCTTCGCCGAATCAATAGAAGGGGTTCAAGCGCTCGCGCCGAAAGTGGGTTAGGCGAAACTGGCATGGTTTCAAGTCCGAGCCAATGTGTCCGTGTCCTCCCTTCTCTCACAGTATACGTGTGTGTGTGTATAATTCTTACGTAGCACGGCAACATCCCTCCGCGGCCCAACAGAAACGAAAGCCGCGCGAGACGACGATCTTTTCTTCGCTACGGGGACAAGTGTTAATGACAAAGCGGTCGAGAGCCGCGCCTGAAACCGAGACACCACTTTCGCCGGCTTGGAACACTCTGTGCATTGCGGGCATACGTTGCTAACTGCACCTTCCTTCTCACCTCTTTCATCCTCCATTATTCTAGACTACCAAAAAAAAATACAAAAAAACCCAGCGAAATAACAAGACTAACAGAAAAAATGGTAAGTCTGCCTATTTATAAGCATGCATTGCGAAGTGCACGTTCCTTGTCACCTGCTTCATTCTTTACTACTCAAGCCTATTAAGAAAGACGACTAAAAAGAGTGAAAAAATCCTGACAAACAAGACGGAGAGTACAGAAGAAATCGTAGACCTTCAGTTAATGGTCGGCTGAAGAACGTCAGTGGCGAGCGAGCACTCGGATGCATTACAGCGAGCCACCTAATAACAAAAGTAAAGACTGATTGCCCGTGTCATATTGTCATAACAGCGATATCCACGCGGAATCCTCGCGAGCAGCAAATCGCCGTACCATCTGTTTGTTATTTTCGATCTTCCAAAAGCGGAAGAGAGGGAAGCGAAATAAATAAGTGCTAAGGATCTCGTGTTACTGGAAGTTTGCGTGCGAGTGTGTGTGAAGAAGTGAAACGTCACAGATTGGATCTCGAAGAAGTAGGAAGGCAGACACGAAATGTTACACAAGAGAGGCATGGATTTCTACGTTGATCCAGCCGAAGGAATCAGGGATGGGTGGTGGTTCGTGAAGTCCGATAAGAGACTCGGCCGCACTGTGTAACGAAGATCTTTATTAGCTGATAAACGAGAGGATCTCGCGCGCGATATCTCCCACTCTTATCTATGGCAAACTCGGCGTTGGCTAATTCTTGCGCGAACCAGAGACAAGTCCGCAGGGAGCCCATTGAATCCTAAGTGAATCTCAGGTATATTTCGGGGAGCCCGTCGGTCCCAGCTGCAATTTCGATCACACGACATAGCCTATTTCGTGGCTCTTTTCACTGGCGAACCAGGTTTGTCAATGTCACCTATTGCGTCAGAGAGCGCAAATACACATCTCTGTGTGCTCTTATTCAACAAATTGACATTGGCGCCGTCGTATTTCGAAAGAAGGTGTACGCAAAATTAACAGGAGCCTTCTAGGAAATGGATCGAGCGGACTGATCGATCTCTGGACATATCGATGATCGTAAATACCGCGGAGACCCGAGCGAGAAGAGTGGACGGGAGTGCGGGCGGTGCGAGAGAGTCGCACTTGCAGTGCAAACATCCGTAAATCGACGTACTCTCGAAATAGCTGGCATGCGATTTGCATCGCATTAACCCCGCCAACTCGCTCGAGGAGTGGATGCGCTCGGTAAATGCGAAAATCGCACCGTTCTGCGTGCTGAAACGCACTCGAGCAACTACGTACATTTCGATAAACCAAGAGGATCGTGTCTTTCCTGAGAAAAAGGAGGCTTCTTCGAGAGAAGATGTGTTGCTCGTGTCGGACTTTCGGGCACTGACAGTTCCTGGAAGGCGGCGTCAAAGTGGCTCGCGGGCTCGAGATGAATTCCAGAGGCGTTTCCCAGGGAAAAAGCGACGGGACGCGTGCTGGGAATATGTGCTCGGCAGTCTGATGCATTTCTCTTTTCTGCCTGCTTCGCCTCCTTTTCCCTCGCTTTTCCTTCCGACTCGCCCACTTTAACAGACCAGGACCAGCTGTGTCCGCCTGCTAGAAAAGCGTATGCGTACGTCTAATTCGTCACGTCTGATCGAGTCCTCTGCGAGACAGCCCTTTTCCCAACACGTGTCGCACACTGGCTCTGACGACGCTCCACTGAAAGCCGACCAACTGTGCCCACCCTTTCAAAGTACCTTCTTCCTCTACCCTTCTATTAAAGCAGGTATACAACATCACGAAAATAGAGATGAAACCAACGATACTAGAACCGCAAAGAGGGAAATTATGATAGCGTCGAAAGACGCACTCTATAAAATAAATGGATCCCCAAAGTAGAATCTTTCATCAAAGGGATTTCAATTTAGATCGAGATTTCTCCTCGAGATACAACCACGAAATATCCCCTTCTTTAACACATTATTAACGCGCTGTTGGTTCGAATTAAATTTAACTAACCCTCGAACATTTATTTAAACAAGGTCGCACGTTTTAAAAAGTGGCAGACAAAGGAGCCGGTGAATTCCAAGTGGAAAGGACGACTGTCATCCAACACGCAACAACCAAGTCAGCATGTTCCATGCCACGGGTAGATATAGAAGGCAAAGTTGACGCGAGTTAAAGGGGTTTCATCGTAGTTTATAGGGCAGAGAAGCGAGCGAGAGAGAGAGAGTGTTTTGTGCTAGTACAATGGCCAAATAATAAACGCTCGCTGATATCTTGGCTCATCAAGGCCGGCTGGCCGACGAGGGCAGCTGACGACATGGCTATCGTCACGTGCGATCCACTCCCCGACTCCTCTCTCTTTCTCTCTCTCACTCTCCCCCGATAACCGAGAATCGAGGAGACCCTTAGTTCTACCAGCGACAATGGCAAAAACAGACGCACGGCGCCGCCATGTGCTACGCAAGTCCCACAATGAAAGAAATGCAACGGGCGATCCGAGCGATAAGGAGAATCGGACGAAGCCGGTTAAAATAGCGAAAACACGAAAATAGTAAACAAACGGCTGCGAGCATTAGGAGCAGAGGCCGAACGAAAATAGTAAACAGTGGCCGAAAGCGATGCCAGGGACGAGAAGAGCCGGAGAAGAGAATTTCATTTACTCTCTCGTTGGTAATAGCATCCGAAAACAAGACTCCTCGCAAATAATGATGCCGAATTGTATACGCCTTCGGGAGAGCTAGGACACTGGACTGTTCTATTCAAGAAAGGGATCAGCATCCCTCATTAAAACTTGTGCCGCTTTTATATCGGATTGTTATCTCACTTCCTCAACGATAGTTGCAACTATTACATAACTTTGTGCTGTGTGACTTCCAAGACATCCACTCGAGTGTCTATTTTTATTTTATAATATCCGCAAGATAGCTCGGGACAAGTTGGCCCCGAGGAATCCGGCATTTCGCGGAGAAGTGTAACCAGGTCGCAGAGCCCTTCTCCACTCGATCGTGCCACGCTCGACGAAATCAGAAGTGGAACACGCGCACATACACACACGTTAAGGAGAACTCGACTAATTACTCAAGAGCAGCGAATTTATGCGGGATTCTTTTCATCGAGGGGTGAACAAACCTGGAGCAACCGAGAGGAAAGAGACCCGTGTGTGTGTGTGTAAGTGTGCGTGGACGAATGTATATTGTATGCGCATTCCCTGCCCAAGGTAGTATTTCTCTGAGTCACGCTGTTGCGGCAGACGTCGGCGACGTGCGATCGCCTTCCAACATCTAAGAAGCGACGTGGTGCACGAAAGGCGAGACATGCTCGGAATTAGGCGCGGCCTAATACCCATTTTCGAATTTCCCCATCGTACCAACTACTTTCCACCATGAATACCTAGTGGCTGCTGCTCTAATCGATCGAAAATGAATTGAAAGTTCAAGCTCGCGACTCTTCAAAGAGGTTTAATAGTTGACGAGATAAAGTAATATCAAAGTAATATCAGCTCCGGGTGACCTTTCGTGGAAAGGGTAAGGAAATCATTGAGCGTGCAATGGTCTTGATGTTGCTATACATCCCGATCTACCTTAACGCAGAGAGCAAGTCTGCCAGAGTACCTTGGAGTATCGATCGGAATCATACACAGGAGAAGGCCTCTATACAGTTGAACGCCATCACAGGGAAAGCTAGTGTCCTAATCGAAATGGCACGCCAATGGCTCTCCAAGAGCGAGGCCAAGCGCTCCCTCTAATCGATTTAAAATTAACACCCCGCCTCTACTTAGCGGCAATTTGGCTAGGCGCGAATTGCGCCTCCTCCGATATCTACGCGAGCATTAATAAAAAGAATGTCTAGCAACTTCGAGAAAGAAGCCTACCTTTCGCACGGCGCGCCAGGTGGGAAATATTCTGCCTGAGTATCTTGAGCCACATTTTCGCCGAGTGCTCCTTGCCCCTTGGATCGGTCGTCTTGACGTTGCCGAGGGCACAAGTCACGGGGAAAAGTTTCGTAGCGAAATATAATCGAGGGTCCAAGTCTCTCTCTCAATTAATCGCGGCGATGCCCGCCCAACTTCACTCCGCAAAACCCTTCTCACCAGGCTTTCCTCTTCTTTTAACCTTACTCGATTACTAAAAGTTTAGTAGATCTTCGCTGATGAACTTTAATACTTCGCGATTCTAAGAAGGTTCTTTGATGATCGGCGCAAGGCGCAAGGTGGTCGAGTGGTTACGACGCGTATCCTCGAAATTACAGCGTGCGACAGACGCCGGAGTGTTGGCGGCGCGTGTCTTTTATACTGCGGTACTGCGAGCGAGCACGTAGGCAACGAACACAGCCGGTCGCCTACTTCGCTCTACTACCACGCCAGCGATAATGTCGCTCTGGCGGGCCTTGGGACTCGTCTCTTGTTTACTCACGAGATCGGAGAGCGCGCGCGTCCCCACACACACACCACTCTTTGCGCCTCTTTGTGTTAAGCGCGCACTTATTTTCACGCGCCCGACCGCCGAGCACCGACCGATACCATAGTTCGCCACTGTGAAACGTGCGTTTTGCGTTCTATACTGTGCGCGCTCAGACTTGAGCAAGACCTGCTGCGACACGATTTAGCGCGAAACCAACTGCACTGTAATACTCGACTCAACACACAGACATACCGGATTATAAGGCGCATGCGCTCCTTTTCGCGCTCTCTGCCAGCGTACACAGTATGCGCGCGCTTTATCTTCGATATTTTACTGGCCTGCTTAATATTTAAACGATGGGCCAACTCGATCTACGTTTTCGCCTGGCACTTACCTAATTTGCGCCACGTATGTTTACTCTCCCCAACAGGATTTCGCAATATTAGTCATATTTCCGCAATCTATGTATTATATCGAATTTGTAACTAGTATCTCAATTTAAGAAGAATAGCTGGGTCACGCTGATCTTTGGATCTCCATGCGGACACAAAGTGTATGTACTCAAAAATGATAGATAACACTGCGGAAGTCGAGCGGTTGATTGCGTGTACTAAGAAACCAGGTGATAATAATGCCGATAGTGCAGTGAAATCTGATAGGGGCGTCCATTCAATTCCGGTGAAATGCTGTCGAGGAAATGCCAGAGGAGTCTTTGTACGTAAAATGATTCTGTATTAAAGAAATGTTGCAGTGGGGATGAAGTACCGTTGTAAGAGCGTGTGTGGTGTTTGCGAATGTTGTGGCTAGTGGATCGCTTCTGTTACGAGGTAGAAGTCGCAATGCACTTTGGGATCTCGTGGGGGTATCCCCGTCAAGCAAGTGAAACAGGCATTCGGAGTGCCGTAAGCGGAGTCATCGCGTCGGCATAAATATCAGAATTATCGCGTCGTATATTTAGCTCGGCGCGTCGAAGCCGGTAAACAACAAACCGCACGCGATGCGCCAAGCGGAGAGCACATGCCGCCGGCCCCAATCATCCTGTTGATGTTGTTGTTTTTGGGCCCGGCGATCATCCAAAGGAATCTCTCTATAAGGCCGAATGAGAACACTGCCAATTGTAATTGTGTGCCATCTCGCACGTAGCGCGCATAATCATACGAGAAATCGGTGTCCTTTCGTTGCCGATCTTCCTTGTAGTTGTGCGCCTGACTCATTTCCAATAGCTATCGCTTATCCGATAGGGAACTTCGTCTCCCCGAGTTCCGATTTGACATACGATACGTCAACCAAGTTCGTCGAGATTGTGAGCCTCTGCGATTCGGGCTTCGCTCTCATCGAAGGCAGATGCTATCCAAGGATAATTGGACAAAGTTTCCGCCGGGAAATTGGAACAATGACGATCGCCGTCTAGGACGAGAGGAGGAGTTATCTCTCCGAGGAAAACACTCAAATTAGTTGGGTGGTTGCCGAGGCGAGGCGGCGGCAGCGACGGGTGGGCCTGCCCGGTATTTATCAGACGGCCAACTTTTTGACCCATAAACTGAACGATAGCTTGATCGCGAGTCCGTGAATGACAGTTTCGCGATCGGAAGGTTACGCTGCTCGTTTGGCACGACCTAAAACCGGAGCGTAACAGCCTGGCTTAATATCAAGCACGTCGGCCACCGAGAAGCGGAGGAAGCTGGCGTAAGAAGCGAAGGATCGATCGAAAACAAGTATCTGCGTGGGCATACGCACTCTCTGGAAGAGAAGAGAGAGAGAGCGAGAGAGGCTTCTGATTATTTTCGTATCGTTGGAAGGCGATCGCAATCGTGACATAAGCCTGGTCGATAACGGATTCGACGGAACCCACTTATCCGATTAGGCGAGTCCGACCCAAACATTATCGAGCCCTCGGAGACCGCAGACTACGCGCATTTACGCACGTTTACACGCTTTTATTAATGGAGTGACCTCAGTGTGCTTTCCCCCCAAGCCGCTTGAAAGGGCTTTCGCTCGCCGAGGACTCTTTAAAAGCGTGTTCTCTAATTACATACTCATCGTCAAGCACACACAGCTCTCGCAACCCTCTCTCGCGCTTTAAGGTGGCACATTCCCTCCTATTCTATAGCATCCCTCATATCCGTGGGGTTACATGCCTGAACGTGCTGCTGCCTCAAAGGACCACTTGGAGAAAGGACTCCATTAAAGCCTCGGGATTATAATTTAAAGCGAGTAGAACAACGCTTCCGCGCTAGCAGAACAATCCAAACTGGCATTGTTACCTCGAAATGTAGGTCATTTGGTGTGAATTCTTAAAGCTACTGTACAGGGTGAGTCAGCCTTTGAATCAGCACCAAAAATGGGATATTTTCGGTGGTCAAAAATTTGCGAAAAAATTAATTTTGAGCTAGGGCTCTGGAATTTTTTCTACTTCTTCCTCGATATAAAAAAACACTTTCTACCAAGTTTCAGCCCCGGGAAAGGTCGGGAAGATAAAAAAACATGGAGAAAACCATTGAAACTAAATATTCAAGATCGGTTTTCCACGTGTTTTAGGTAGAATTCCGGCATTTCCCCCACAACATTTATGTTTTTTATCCGTTTTGAGACACGAGGAATCGAAAAATCAAGTGTTCGTCCCGGTCCCAGAACCTTCGAAAAATCGAAAATTTTTGAAGGGGTATGCCTTAAAAAATTTGCGAAAAAATGAATTTTGAGCTAGGGCTCTGGAATTTTTTCTACTTCTTCCTCGATATAAAAAAACACTTTCTACCAAATTTCAGCCCCGGGAAAGGTCGGGAAGATAAAAAAACATAGGGAAAACCGTTGAAATGAAATATTCAAGATCGGTTTTCCACCTGTTTTAGGTAGAATTCCGGCATTTCCCCCACAACATTTATGTTTTTTTCCGTTTTGAGACACGAGCAATCGAAAAATCAAGCGTTCATCCCGGTCCCAGAACCTTCGAAAAATCGAAAATTTTTGAAGGGGTATGCCTTAAAAAAATTGCGAAAAAATGAATTTTGAGCTATGGCTCTGGAATTTTTTCTACTTCTTCCTCGATATAAAAAAACACTTTCTACCAAATTTCAGCCCCGGGAAAGGTCGGGAAGATAAAAAAACATAGGGAAAACCGTTGAAATGAAATATTCAAGATCGGTTTTCCACCTGTTTTAGGTAGAATTCCGGCATTTCCCCCACAACATTTATGTTTTTTTTCCGTTTTGAGACACGAGCAATCGAAAAATCAAGCGTTCGTCCCGGTCCCAGAACCTTCGAAAAATCGAAAATTTTTGAAGGGGTATACCTTAAAAAATTTGCGAAAAAATGAATTTTGAGCTAGGGCTCTGGAATTTTTACTACTTCTTCCTCGATGCAAAAAAACATTCGCCGCCAAGTTTCAGCCCCGGAAAAGGTCGGGAAGATAAAAAAACTTAGGGAAAACCGTTGAAATCAAATATTCAAGATCGGTTTTCCAGGTGTTTTAGGCAGAATTCCGGCATTTCCCCCACAAGTATCATGTTTTTTTTCCGTTTTGAGACACGAGCAATCGAAAAATCAAGCTTTCGTTCCAGTCCCAGAACCTTCGAAAAATCGAAAATTTTTGAAGGGGTATACCTTAAAAAATTTGCGAAAAAATGAATTTTGAGCTAGGGCTCTGGAATTTTTACTACTTCTTCCTCGATGCAAAAAAACATTCGCCGCCAAGTTTCAGCCCCGGAAAAGGTCGGGAAGATAAAAAAACTTAGGGAAAACCGTTGAAATCAAATATTCAAGATCGGTTTTCCAGGTGTTTTAGGCAGAATTCCGGCATTTCCCCCACAACATTTATGTTTTTTTTCCGTTTTGAGACACGAGCAATCGAAAAATCAAGCGTTCGTCCCGGTCCCAGAACCTTCGAAAAATCGAAAATTTTTGAAGGGGTGTGCCTTAAAAAATTTACGAAAAAATGAATTTTGAGCTAGGGTTCTGGAATTTTTATGGTATCTTTCTTGATGCAAAAAAATATTACCCACCAAATTTCAGTCCTGGAGAAGGTCGGGAAGTCCACCAAAAAAATAAGGGCTAGGAGAGTTCTGATTCAAAGGCAAGTGAATCACCCTGTATATCAGGCTCATGTGACCCTAGCTGGAGTAGAAACAAGCAGCTCCAAGCTCGAGTTCACGGGTGATTCCTGATTCAATTAATTAATGTGAAAGGTTACACAGGCCTCAATGGGAGAGACACTGTGATAACACTACGAGTGTCGATGGCCTGGATTGACTGAGACACATCTGTTTAATTACGATTGTCGGGTCAACAATTAACTGACGGCAAACCTAGATTGACGAGGTACGAGGACGTTAATTACAGCAACAATAAAGACCTCTCTCTCCCCCATGAAACACAAGGAGGGAAACACTGGGGAGGATACCCAGCCAGTTTATTACATAAGCAGTCATGGCATGTATCAAGGAACCCCTTTGATCAACAGAGTATCTTAGTAGCTAGGAAATCAAATGAACGGAGTATACGCTCACCATTCTCTCCGTTCTTTTTGCTGCCGTTATTCTTATTCTTCTTGTTCTTCGGATAGATATTGCCAATCTTGCTCTGCCCACAACCCATCCTGCTCTCTCTTCCCGATCCCGTCTTATGGATAGAACGAGCGCACTGATCTCACAAGTTCACAAGCGTATTTCCCAAGTGGAGTCTCAGTCCCTTCACTGGCTGCTGCTGCTTATCATTTCCCGGGAATGCACCGCAGGCTGTTCGTCGAGGATCCCGGTGTACTCGCCTCTTCCAAAAGAAGATCCTTTCTCTCGCGTGGAAATCGATAGGGTTCGAGTACCAGTTTCGCGGATGAGATTTCTGTAGCGGCGCACTCGGTCAGCCTCCCTTTTTTTCCCCTTATTAGGCGGCGGGCGTATTCTTATACGCTGTACACACCAATGTACAACACGACTACCGGTACATAACGGACTATCCACATATGTATACAGTTATAGACTCTTCTCGAACGCGTGTGTAACCAACAGACACATCTACACACGTGGATCTACGTATTTTCAATATATGTATATCTGTACAGGTAAAGGTTTGCCGAAACCTCCAAGCACGGAGGATACGTGAGTCGAATTCCTGATGGGTGGGCCTCGCTGCTACTACTTGTCAGGTCCTAGGGAACACCGGGTGATATGCGACTTTGGCAATCGACGATTTAACGCCGATGCTAGTCCGGTGTGGTTCAGTCTTCTCGCAGCGAGTGTACTTCGACGATAGTGAAATCTTGCTGGTGTGATATAGATTCCTGGTGGATGAAGGTACGCGAGTAGAACGATTCACTTTCGGTTCAGTCTTTGCACGTGTGAACTTCGCGAGAACGAAACAGTCCAGGAGGAGGTAGGTGTACCAATCGCGATGGGATAATGTCCGGAGCGAAGAAGGAAGAAAGACTAGTGCTTTCCTGCTTTCATGAGGCAATGATAGTGGCGGGCTCGTCTCGCCCTGGTGTCCAGGACTTCCTCATCTCTGGCTACCTGAGTCGAGCCACCCAATCCATTTCGCGCACTCTTCGGCGCTCTTCCACTGCTTTTACCACCCCATTCTCCGATCGATCAACGATCTATATCATCTATCCCATGTCCACAATGGCCAGTCGGGTATCCCCCCACTTGGTGCTCATGCAGATTCGTTGAGCCGCGATCCCTTTTGCCCAGCCAAGGTCGTCTCGTTTGCCGCTCGAGAGGAGAAAGGTTCGTCGGCTTCACCGATTGACCGAATTTGCACTCCTCCACGGTGGGGGGCCTGCCATTATTGTACGGATCGACGGGAGCTTACTACAGGCGCACCACTCTCACTCAGCCGAAAGGCTGTAAAGTTTTCGACAGAAGAGGCGGCCCTTACGTATGGCTCTGGCGGTACCTATTACACGTAATGATCCAGAAGTCGATTGCTTTGAAGTAGGTTGCTGGCTGTAGAAAGGGGCGTCAGGCGTTGAAGTTGAGTTCGGTCACGGAGACGGGAAGAGGAGCGAGCGAAATTCGTTCGATCCCCTTTTGGCTCACAGCTTTCTCCCAGCGTCTCCTGTCCGCCACCACCGCCGCCGCCGCCGCCGTCGTCACGGCCGCCGCCTTCTTCCTCGAGGTGAACGTTTCTCGGTCCAGCGACAGAATTCGATTACAGGATTCGGCGCTGCAAAAGAAAGAATACGTGCCGGTTGTAGGATCGATCCTGCAGGCTCGTAACACGATGCGACGTGTGCCAGGCAATAGCTGAAAGGGGCAAGCAGCTGTATATTCAGCCAGCTGTGGGGAAAATTGAAAAGTGAACGTGTGCCGTCTGCTATGTCCGCAGCTTAAAGGAAAAGAATGTAGTTGTAACGGTACTCCTGTCGCCAAGGAAGAGCTTTTTTCTCGAAACTTGTTATTGTACTACGTCGTAGCGGCAATCGGCTTACGGCTCGCCAACTATTCCCTCGGCTCCACTTTCCTTCGCAGTTCCCTGAAAATGAGAGTCGACTGCTTCGTTGGGGACTTTCCCCAATTTTTCTTTTTCTTACACTGCCTTATCGTGGCAACGATTGTACGACGTTACGCAGGAATTTCTCACGGAGGAAGTGGCATGGACGACGACGACGTGTGCGCTAGATCGCGCACCGGGTTATACAAATGGATCGATCGCTAATCGCTCGCTGCCTGTGCGGTATCTGATAGGGGCATCTGTTTACATTCAGGAAGAAAGGTGTAACGCGCGCGCCAACCACTCGACACACGTGCAAAAATTTGTGCATGGCCTTCCAACACCGAATCATTGATCTGCGTGACAGTGGGACACGCACACGCACGAGAGAACGGCGAAATCGCGCGGTCCTTCAGGAAAATCGACGGGGGAGTCTTTTGTCAATATTTCGCGTTATCGCAATTCTTATCGTCGCGATATAACTGACGTCGCGTCGCTCCAAGGGAGCACTCACTCACTCATTCCCCTGTTCGCTCTTTCTCATTCTCTCTTTATGGGAGGGAGAAGAGGAGGGCAGGAGAGGAGTGTCCACAAACGCTCGCAACAGGCGGACCTTAAATTAGCAGTCTCCTTTAAACGCGCCAATTCCTCAGGAAACAATGACCCCTTTCTTTAGCGTGGAAGAGGCGACGCAGCCTGAATTTTTCGAACACTCAATCTCCAAGTGTCAACGGGCGACTTCAATTAATACAACAGCGTGTCGAGTGAGTCAGTGGCCGAGAGGTTGTTGCCTGGTGGTGGTGGTTCGCGACAATTGTGGCCCAGTTCCCCACGTAATGCCGTCGCACTCCTCCACCAGTGGCATTCTTGGCAAGTAATCGCTATCGGCCGGCGATATGCTTCACTCTCGCCGTTCCTAAACAGGCCAGCCGGTAATCGTTATTACTCTATTCCTGCCCAACTTCCGCCCGATGAATAAGACTATGGAGAGAATATTACAAGAGAGATTTCGAGCGGGATTCGGGAGTGGCTTTGGCGGTATTCGCGTGGGATTAGTTGATTAATGATTTATCGACTGGCCGGCAAAAAGAAAACAGTCGGCTCTAAGCGAGTATTACGTTAGTGGACATCGGAGAATATAGGGGAAGGAAGATAGGACGGTGGTCGTGCCACTGTTTATTGAAGTACGATAAACGCTGCTGGCCCGAATAATCTATCAGCGTCCGACCGCTTCCTTCCTTCGGTGCTCGAGCGTACGATTCGCACGCACCGAAGAGAGCACAGCCGCCTTCCTTCCTTCCTTCCTCTCTTTCTCCTTCTTACAAAACTCTCACTCTCCAATCCCACCGCGAAATCCCCCTGCCAATTCTCTCACCGAAACCTTCGCCGTCGATGTGTGAAAGCCCGCTATATTTATCCGGGTAATCTCGAGGGACAGCGTGTGAAGTGCGCTCTCCTCACTAATGAGTCCACTCTTCCTTTAAGTTCTCTTCTAGAAGAAAGGGAAGTCTCTAGTAGACGGAAGGCTGTCTCTGTCGGTGTCGTTCACACGGCGTCGCCCGAAATTCGATTGGCAGCGGAACTAACCTCGTCGAGAGTTCGACTCTCGCCGACACCTCGATTCTCCGGCCTCTCTCCACCTGCTCCCAATGATTTGCAATCCTCAATGATCCCCTGAACACTGGCTACTTTGGAGGCGCGTTACACGCCGCTCCCACACACACGTATATTATTATGATCTCGCGTGCGAATCACGGGGCGCCGATCACCGGACGAAAACACGGACGCTCTTAGCTCGGCCTTCCAGCATCGACTATTCGGCCGGCCAAGGCGCCAGCTGAACGCGCGCATGCGTCTCGACGCCGTAATTCCCTCCACCACCCTTGCCGCCCAGCACCAATACCATTACCAAAGATTTACCCACACTATCCTCCAGCAAGCTCCGTATCCCGGCGTCGGTGTGAGTGCACGAGCACTCACACAGCATCGGCGGCGCGGCGGCCAAAAGTACGCGCACCCGCTCGAACCTTCGTCCTCGAGTGTACCGATGAACTTACAACCCCTGTTTCTGTGGTAGTACCCGGTGTACTACACACTTGGTGGCAATGTAGTGCAGCAGTGTAGTGTCTTACGTTGTGCTCGGGGGTTGCCGGCCGGGTGTGCGAGTGAGAAGTTGACTACCGCGCCGCCATCGGACCGATAAAGAAGGAGAAAGCGATGGAAAGTAAGTGGGGGACGAAGAGCAGCGAAATTCGCGGAATGTCTCGGGTGTAAAAATTTGCCTGCGCGTATGACTATGTAGTACTGCATAATAGGCGGACGGTGTGGAGTATGTGCATCCAGCCACGTACATAGACGCCATGCAGATCGGCCGGCTGAACTAGTTTCTTGGATCTCGAGAATGGCTCTCGGTTCAGCGAACATTGAACCCGTAAGCAGTGCGCCTCCGCGCGGAGCAGAGTGTGCAGTAGGCGATGAAACTTTGAAGTATTCACACTGCACTACTCGCTTTGAGGGATCAGTGCCTCTCGCGAGGAATAGGACACACTGCTCGGCATAGCAGCAGACGTGGGTGGATGCTATACGGAATCTATTCTTACGTTCTTGTAGGGGAGCGAGAGAGTGAGAGTTGTTGAAGTCTGCCGTAAGAGAGGGAGGGAAAGGGTGGCTCAATCCTTCCCGAAAAGAGCTAATCTGGCATTTACCGGCTTGTGGATCGTGCTTCCTTCGTGGAAGAGAGTCGCTTACATCCCGCAACGAATTACGGTGGCACAGGCTGACCTTCCGACAAGGATTCCTCATGCATTTTCGAGATTCCTCTCTGAGAGGCCTGCAGTTCATACGTCACAGCGGGTTACGCGCTAGGTCACGTGTTACCGATAGATTATCCGTATTTACTATACACTAGATAGCTTAGGTTACTCGATTGGATACAAGTATTTTTGCCCGAGCACAAAAAAGTAGCCGGTGAAAAAATTTACATAAGAGCTACGTCGAGAGGAGAAATAAAGTCATTAAGTTATTGAAGCGATTAATTTAAGTGTCAGTTGAATCAATGAGCCTCTCGTGTTGGAATCCTACGAGGCAAACCGAGGGAGCACCGAGTCCAGACTAAGATTGTTCTCGCACTTTTTACACGATCCTTATAATTTCATTTACAAACACGTGCCGATTATTGCAATCTAGCCGAGGTTTGCGTCGCCTTGGACCAGTTGCAAACCCACTTAAGAGTTTACGCAATCGTAGAAGTAGTAAAGTTGCTGTAAACAAGCCTTGCCATTTGACGCGCGCTACTCGAAATTTCATTCTGCAAGGTGCACTAACAGTTGGAACAAGGGGTAGTAAAGAACGTAGAGGATATGTACGCGAAGATAAAGTAAACTTTTATTTTTGTTGCTTTTTTTGGTTGGATACAATGGTTGATTGATCGATCTGTCATTGCGATTAATTGAATTAAGTATCTCCAATAGCCGTAGCCAGCACACACGCAATCTCGTCGGAAAGACAAGCGTTTCACACAAGATGGTGACGAGAGTGTCGCTCGGTCGTAATTTCGGTGGAAATCAAGCCGAAGGAATCCTAGTAAATTAATCCGGCAGGCTCCGCTCCGACGGAGGAACGAATGTCCATCCGATCGCACACGCTCCAACGCAATTATGAGCTTTGTTCGAGTGCTCGGGAGAACTCGAAAGAAAGCGGTTGTTTCAGTTGTTCCATACAAAACGTCGGGAGTTCAACAGTTGACGTTTAAGAATTGAATATGTTTCATGTGAAACGACCTAATAACGACCGAATAACAACGCAACAGAGTCGCACAGATACGCACTTTTAACCTCTACGAAGAAGTGTGCTTCTCTGCCTCTCGCTGGCCAACACACAATTCTCGAGCGATTCTATGCATACACTCCTCGCAATGGTTATCACGATCAGAAAGTGTGGATTTGTGCTGACATCGAAATCACATCGAAATTACCCGTTTGCTCGACCGGCGTCGGTCGAACACGAGTGTCGTTCGTCACGAAAAGGAGAAGTCCGGACTCGATTATGACCTCACTGCCAAAGCGTATTGCTTCTCACGTACTATCGTCGAAACGGAGGACGGGATGTACTTCCCACGAACCTGTTCTACAGAACTCATCCTTAAATGCGCACACAGATACGCCGGGCACAGTTAAATCTGCCAGTGGTGGCCGTGTCAGGGTAGGGCAAGACCTATGACGCAAACGGAAATAGCGAGTATATAACTGGATAACGTTACTCAAAAAGAAAGAGGATCACTTGCTCGCTTCTTCGAATAGGAGAGCGTGTAACAGAAAAGCTTTGTACACTACATCAAAGGGGATTATGGGGGAGTAGAGGAGGTGTTACCTCGCCCTGACACTCTACAGGCAAGTGCTGCTAAATAAAGTAGACAGAAATGTCGCCCTGTCCTTTCGAGCGCTCGCAGCCGCGCGCACAAATCTCTTAATAGTTATTACAATATATGTATGTACGTCGAAGCAATGTACGAAGGAATGTCGTCGGAGAAAATAATATTCTAAAGTTCAGTAATGGCGTATAGGAAGATCTAAAGCGGAGGACGTATAACGCGAGGATTACCGGATTCTCTACATCTCTCATACTCTCTCTCTCTCTCTCCCGCTCTCTCCTTCTCTTTCAGCACGCTCGACCTTAATGACTCGAAACGTGTCACCTGTATAATGTGTGAGCCTCGTCCCGGTCGGACGCCAGCTAATCGAAACCATCTACCGCAAATAGTTCGTTGCTTTCTGTAATACCGCGACGTCCTATCGTGTCATGTAAAACTATGGCCCTCTCTGTCCCCCCGACGACCGTCTAATCATTAGAGACTCTATGCTACTCGCACCTCTGACAAAAGTGTGCCCTATAAAACTTTCAGTGAAAACAGCCTGAGAACAAATGCGTGCCATCCACACTTGCGTTGCTCGAAATGAAAATACGTCCTCCACCCGTTACTGTGTTCGTCATGTTTTTTGTTCTTGCGAGTTTTCTTTCTTTTAGTATTAGTTAATTAATTATGTTTCACGTTTCACTGTTTCCCTGTTAGGAGAAAGCGTCATTGATGATGTAAGCGTGTTTCTTTTCGCTCTCCTGTCCATACCCTCGCAACCCTTGCAACCCCCTTGCCAAGCCCCTCTCCCAAGTTTAACACTATTTCGACCATTCTCACTTTCATCCCACAATTCAATCTCACCCGTCAGCGATTGAAAGGTCCGTCGCAGTTCGCCGTAATAATAGAAGTAGTAATAGTAATAGTAATAGTAATAGTAGTAGTAGTAATAGTAATAGTCACAGTTGGATCACACACATAAATAAATAAATAATTAATCGGGACGCCACGGGTTGCCTTTTTGTGTTTACAAGAGATACAAGATCACTCGCTCCTAATTCCTAGTCGATTTCGAAGATCCCCCGTGTGTGTTAGGCCTTGCAGCACACTTATAAATAGGAACGCATTACGCTCGACGAGCGTCCTTGCCGCTGAATTTTATCCTGCGCCGTCGTGCGCCTTTCCCGTACGATAAACGCGTAACCCACTATAACTACCTTCGGCTCTTCCCTTTCGAGGAGAATACATACGTCATTCACTATAAAGCATACATCAGGAGGGGGGGGAAGGGGTGAGGATACAACGCCTAAAGATCGTTTCGAAAAGAACACCTTTATCCTAAATGTAAGGCATCAAGAACCTTAGTCTGACCAGCGCCCGGGCACCATTTTGCCTTGCCGAGTATTTTTCTTCAAACTCTCACTAACATTTGTCCGCCGCGAGGAACACTCGTCGGCTACATACGTTCCTCCTGTGCTTATTTATCGCTTTTATCGGGTGACCGTTATCTGGATATACGTCCAGCTCTAACAAAGGCATCAATAACCGTTCGAAATTCCTCTTACCCAATCCTAAATGTAGAGTACATTGGGATCGGTCTGCTCTGCTCTGATTCGACAGTGAGCATCTCTCCCCAAATTGAAGATGATCCTCCTGGATTCGCAC
This sequence comes from Ectemnius continuus, assembly GCA_910591665.1. Classification (NCBI taxonomy): domain Eukaryota; kingdom Metazoa; phylum Arthropoda; class Insecta; order Hymenoptera; family Crabronidae; genus Ectemnius; species Ectemnius continuus. The sequence goes on along the minus strand of OU342862.1, from coordinate 12,119,476 downwards.
GATTTTTGCACTGCCATTTACATTCACAAGTCCAATTGTATTTGTACGAGTGACTGTACTTGGTGAACGATGGTGTGTAACGTGCGCACGCGGCCTGACTCGCTCCCCGGCTGCGCACGATCGCGTCTTTACCCCTCCGGAAAACAAACCTCCGGTGCCTTCAACAAGTTAGCACGAGAGCACACAAAACGATGAACCGAGAACGATCGGAGTGGATTCTTCAAGACACAGGGTATTATCACGGGGGTAGATGCGAAGACGACACGTTCCTTGCAAAAATATCTTCTCAGACGAAACGACGGCCCATCGCGAATTAAATGCCATTACTCCTATTACTTACTTTATTTTTACATCCTTCACAAGGATTCCACAAAATTAACAGATCGCTATACTGACGTGTGTGCACGCGCGCTTTTGTGTGTCTGTGTCTGTGTATACCATGTTTCTGGATATGCGAGTATAGTATGTACACATGTATAATATGAATATGCATTTATTCACACGAGCGATAGAACTCATGAAATGAAAATTCCTCTCTCTTGCAGTAAGTATGTCAAGATAAAAGCTACACATGCCTTCTCGTCGCGATATACATCGACTGTCTTTACCGCACTCGCCCCATCGATTTGCATACGCGAGGTGCATGTAGTTTCTTCATCTCGGCTCTTAACAGTGTGTACTATTATGTACTGTTTGATAATCACATTCCACCCCGAGGAAAAACTGTGTGTGTTGCAGTACGAGGAAAGTGTAGTTTGGAAAGAGTTTAACGTAGTCTGTTAATAGCTAGGATTACTTATGTTTTTTTGCATTTTTTTTCTTCTTGCTGAGAGATATATTCCTTATGCGAATGGCATCAGACACGTTTTGCTGTGGGTGATACTTCTTATATGTTCCCACCGGAAGGGTAAAAGGGAAATGCCCCGAATTGGAAGTTCACCGGAGTTTTTGGTGATGCACAGGTATACAGAAAATCGTCCGATTGTAATTGCGTCCTATTTAAATTCGGCTCTGATGCTGATCTCGTGATTTTGGGCAGCCCTCGAAGAAGACCCTCGAGACTTGCCAAAATCTGGCGAAAGATCGGCCGGTCGTCCCTTGAGAATTTAATACAATCTTCTGTCAGTCTCTTCAGTGCTTTTGGCGTATCTGACCTGAGCTTGTTCAAGTCAGGTCGTAAAGTTCCTCGACCAACCATGAATAATATCTGATCCTTATTATTTATTATGTTCGAATACGGCAATTGTCCAGCTAACAACTCAAACAAAACTATCCCAAACGCATAAACATCCGACTGGAAACTATACGGATTCTCTTCTTGCATTCTGATCACTTCTGGAGCCATCCAGAGAATGGATCCAGTTGGTTGATGAAACTGTTGTGAGCCTGACCATCTGGTCTTGGCAGTTGCTAAACCAAAGTCGCCAATTTTTACTGTGAGATCATCATGGAGAAATATATTGTTGCTTTTCAGGTCACGGTGAATGATATTCTTCGCATGAAGATAATCCATTCCCTGTGCAGTTTGCCTCCCAATTTCTATGAGTGTCAGTAACTCAAACTTCGATTCAAAGACGTGCAAATGTTTGTACAGGGATGAACCCTCACACCATTGTGTTACTATTGCCAATTGCGGCTTGCTAACACACCCCATGAATAATAATATATTAACATGTCTTGTCTTTCGCAAGACTGCTACTTCATTCTTAAATGCTTGCAACTGAGCTGTGGTGGGTATCTTAACATTAAGCATCTTGACAACAACAGGTCCGTGCCAGTGTGCTTTGTACACAGTACCAAATGATCCTGAACCAATTCGAGAACCTACTAGAATTTCCTCAGCTGGAATTTCCCAGTCCTCGATCGACTCTCGGGGTGCCAAAAGATTCTTTGAGGATTCATCCGCAGACCTTGCCCTTGGTCTTTTTGGCCTTAAAGTACTTGTTGGACTAGCCTGAGTAGACTGACTGTGCTTGGTTGGACTACTGCCCGGTGACATAGGACTCTGAGTAGTTCCAACAGTTCGACCTAAACTCTGAGATCTACCATACTCATCCAAATTAGCATGTTCACCTGCTGGCTTTACCATATTGAAACACACGTTAGGGGCAGAGCTAGATCTATCTTGCTGCCCTAAGGAACGTGGATGCCTTTGATTTCTGGAAGGTGCCAGAGATGGAGACATACTCCGGCTAAATCCATAACTAGAAGGTAGCTGTAAGATCCCAGCTGTAGATTCAGGGTTATGTGCGAGCAATGCTTGGTAGTACGCATCCTGCATACGTACTTGGTGGCACAGGGCTGGCACACCACCGGCGCATCTCTGATGGAACCGGTAATTACATGTTCTACAATAAAAGCCCTGAAACAGGAGCTTCCTACAACACTCACAGAAGGCTAATGAGAAGAAGGTCTTTCTCACAAAGTTATGCGAAATGGAAGTAGTGATGGGAAACTTGTCAAGTATCTCCACAGATATTTCATCACAGTCCAGCAGAGAGATGTCTTCGTCCCAAGATGTGAGCTGTTTAGAATTGTCAGGGCCCAAGATGTAAACCACACACATCTCGGTCGTAAGATTTCTCAGTTTCATGGCCTTGGCAAGGGCATCTCTTAATGACAAGCCCTCGCGGACCTGTACACTAGTCCTCTGTTGATTGGGCAAGTACGCTCTGAGCAAACCCTGTGCCAGGGTACGCTGACTCTTGCTACTTGCATTGGCATCGCGTGATTCACTTTCTGACGTAGAAGTACTACCAGGTACACGGCTGGCATTGAGCAGCTCGATCAATTTCTGCTCCTTGGCCTCTAAGTCATGCAACTTGCTAGTGAGCTCTTGATACTCAGTCAAGTATATCGAAGGTGGATGCTGGAAACCAGCGAATCGTTTGTTCAGTGCGTCAATGTTCTGCCGGATGACGTTTATGACGCTTTGTATGTTTTCGAACTCGTATCTGAGGGAGTCAGTGTCGAGGTAGCATTCCTCGGAATCGCTGAGCTCGCCCGAATCCAGGCCGCTGCCTTTCGAGGACGACATCACGGCCTGCAGCAGCGAGTGGCTTCCCCTTCTCTGTCGTCGACGTCGAGGAGATTTGGAGCTCGACGTCGATGAGGACGAGAACGACGACAGGGCTGAAGCTTGTCCGCCTGAGAGGGGCGAGAGCGAGGTCGAGGGCTTTGAGGACGACGACGTAGAAGTCGCGGCCCCAAACCTACGACACGAGTGCTCCGTGTACGCGTTCGCGCGGACCGCCGTGCAGTATCTGTGCTCGCCGATCACGGCCATCTTCTTGCTCCGTCGGGCAGCATCCTGGGCCGCTGCTGCTGCACTTCGAAATACACCTTGGTAGCAGGCCTGCGCCGCGCTACCGGTTACCGCCGTCCTCCTGCTGCTGCTGCTGCGTCTGCTTCCTGCTCCCTCGTTCCTGTCCACTCAGCACGCTGTCCTCCTAGTACGTCCACCACCGCGCAGCGAGCGCACCAAGCGCACAGACTCGCCGCGACGCGTCCTCGCACTCGCACCTCCTCGTCCTCTTCACGGATACCTTGGCCCTCTCTTCCCCCCCGCCCCCGGCACAACTACACTCTCTCTTGCTACGACGACGCTCGACGGTCGCCCTCTCGCCCTCTTCCTCTCCCACGGCGCACTCTTCCTGCTGCCGCCTTCCTTCTTCTTATGTCCGTCGAATCGAACCTCCTTTCCGATGCGCGATCCCACAGCATGCCGTCTTTACCGAGCGCTCGGCCATCGAACCCCGACGACGATTCTTCCTGCACGCTGCTACTGCTGCTGCTCCTCTTCCTCCTCGCATCGGTCGCCGAGCCGAGCACCGGCCACGAGATTCCCCAATTTTTGCCTCCTACTTGACACCTCCGACAACCACTTCCCTCGAGCCCTTCCGCAAGAAAACTGGCACGGCCGATATGGGGGCCGAGGCGCGGGCCTACGTTCTTCAAGCGCCGGTGCTGCCAGTCTAGCTCTAGCTCTCTCTCGCTTTCTCCTTATTTACCCACTCTTGCCCTCCCTCTTTCTCTCGTTGCATTGCGACCTTCCGCCCCCTTCCGAACCCCTATCGACTCCCCACCCCGATTACTACACTACGACACCGCACATCACACTCGATCTCCCGGCGAAATTTCCTTCCTTTTCACCTTAACTTTCCGCCTTCTATTGATGCGCTTGTCTCATCTTTTCAGTCCGCCGATTTTATGTTTCGATCGCTCGAATATGAGTTGAGATGTCAGGATGGTGATGGGCACTTTTCACGATTACCTCGCACAATTCTCCCGCGGTAGTTTTGAAATGTGCGCTTCTCCTCGAGCGATCGACGTCCTTCGAGTTTTCAGCGATCGATCCTCTCCTGGGCACTCGCTGGCATTATACTCTTTATAATTAGGTCCTATCGGGGACATTTAATTTATTCATCGTGCGGCTGCTTCGAGTGGCACGCTTATAGCCGGCAGGAATTAGTTGTTCATCAGGGAGGAAAGTTATCCGGTAGGCGGACGTGGGATCCTTCAGGCTCCTTGGTCGGCCTGGAGTGTTCTTCCGCTTTTACGTAGAGCGCCCAGTCAGCCCGTAGGACGATAATTCAAGTTCAATTTTTCTGTAAACATAGCACCGTTGCGTTGCGTTCCTGACGTCACTGCAGACGTGCTTTGACGTCAGCGGCATATGGTACGGTCGCCTAGGCAACAGAAGTCGATCCTAATTGGTCCAACGCTCGCACGTACTTGCCGCGAACAAAGGCGACGAGAAAATGCTCGAAATTGCAAGGATGAATTTTGAAGGACCACCCGAATCACTTTCTACCTTGCGCAATATATTATTACGTCAAAGGAGACCCAAGTTTCCACGATATGAATCGACCCTCACTTATGCTTCGAACATTCAAATTTCCACCTTGAAATTATGTTTATAAACAAGAGTACAAAGTACTCGTCTTATCACCGGTATCTCCTAATTGGTAATATGATGGCTCAGCAGTGTCCGTCAAAGATGGTAGCTGGTAGACTAGCACTTGTCACAGGTTCATACGAAACTGAGTATTAATGTCGATAATAATTATTCAATCAAGTCATATTAATGATGATTTCATTTGGCAGGTGCCGGGAGCGGCATTGGCAGAGAAGTATGCCGAATTTTAGCGAGAGAAGGGGTTACCGTTGTGGCTGCCGACCGCAATCTACAAACTGCCAACGATACAGTTGCCATCTTAGATGGTGCGAATCGCATTGAATTAATATTCCCTACTTTGCCAGATTTCTGTGACAATTTCGTATCCTTTCTGCAGGAAGTAAACATCTCGCGTTGAACATAAACGTATCCGACTCGAACAGTGTGAAGAATGCATTCAAAGACACTGTACGCCACTTTCACAAGCCGCCCACCATTGTCGTGAATTCAGCAGGGATCACACGGGATGATTTTATATTGAAACTCGACGAGAATCGATTCGAGGAGGTGCTCAATGTGAATCTCAAGGGAACATTTTTGGTGGTACAGAATGCTGCCAAAGAAATGATCGAGGCTGAGGTTTCTCAGGGAAGTTCCATTGTAAATGTAGGTTCAATCATTGGAAAGATGGGAAATATTGGTCAATCCAACTATGCTGCTTCAAAGGCAGGTGTAGAAGCTTTCACAAAATCAGCAGCATTTGAATTTGGAAAGTAGGTGACAATTTTGCCTATGACACAGTGAATTTTCACTTTAATTTCTATATTCTATCATCCTGTGCATTATAGATTTGGAATCCGGATAAACACAGTGCTACCTGGATTCATAGATACTCCGATGGTATCTACGGTCCCTGAGAATGTTAAGAATATGTTTATCAAGAAAATACCCCTTGCGAGAATGGGTAAACCAGAGGAGGTTGCAGAGGTTATAGCATTCCTAGCTTCTGGCAAGAGTTCTTTTATACATGGAGCATCTATCGAAGTCACGGGTGGCATGCATTAAGATGTTTATACATATTTGAAACCTATGTGTAACTGTTATTTTTTGGTGGAAGTATCTTGTTATATATTCTTGATATAAAACTGTTATTCATATTATATCCAACAGCCCTATTCTTTTACATCCTCTCCACTATTTAGAAACCTTGCATCGTTCGAATAAGATTAGTTCAACTTAAAGAATTACATAGAAACAACTAGTTTTATTATTTCTTCTTTCCTTTCTTCCCATGCTTCAACCTCTTTGCATGCCTATGTGCCTTGTAATGCAATTTCTTCTTCTCATCAATAATTTCCTTATATTTCCTTTTATTAAATTTGGAGAATTCAGCATCAGCCATGAGTTCATCCACAATGGTCTTCTTTCTCTCCTTCTTTGTGAGCCGGGAGGAATAGTAATCCAATGGAGAATCAATGATCTTTCCAATGTGGAAGTGTTTGGGCAATGCCTCTCCATGATCATTCTTCTTATAGAAGTGTTTTGGATCAAGCGCCGATCTCATCTTGATTACTTCCAGATCATGCCTGACTTCTGGTGTCATCTCCGGTGCCTTCATATTGAACCATCCTTCACCAGTGGTCTTTGCTCTTTCTCTTCTCCTCAGTACTCTAAGTCTCTTGATATTTTCATCATAGGCTGGTACAGATTCCAGTTGTTCAATGCCAGGCTTGATGGCACTCTTCTCAAGCAATTTATTAATAGGTTCCAAGTCCTTTACAATCTTCTTCACTTCTTGAGTTACTCTTTTCGGCTGTCTCTTCTTCTTGCTTACCCATCCCATATCCGTCTCGAATTCTTCAAGGTCGAAATCCTTTGTCGCGTTACACTTTTGCTTTTTCTTCTTCTTTTTCGTGGAGTCCTCGAAAAATTGTTTCTCCAACCCAAACCTATTAATTAAATTCGCGTCGCCTGCAAGAATTCAATCAAGTATGTCAATAATTCTGACATGTGTTCTAACCTCGTAAATATCGACGAATATAAAATAGAAGAGATCGAACATACCATCATCGCTGAAATTGAAATCATCATCACTCTGTACCAAGCAGTCTCGCGTGACGAGATCCGCTTGGCCTTTCGTATCAATGATTATATCCATTGCAAGTGTCACAGTCAATGATTGTTTACCCGCTGATCAGCCGCACGTGGAAATCTCTCTGACCATTCAACTCTGTTCTAAAATACAGCTGACTCGAACTGAACTCCTTTCTCTTTCGAATAACCAAAGCAAGAGTAGGACGCAATAACCGCTCGGCGACTTCGGTAAAAAGTACGAACAAACCCGAGTCTGCGCGAACCGAATGCGGGATTTTTCGAATTCAAATCCAATTCACCCTTCGCACATACTAGGAAGTACCAAAAGAAATTTTCACAAGTTTTATATGTTAATCGAAGGGTGAAATAATAACAATTACAATCAAGTACTAAAAAAGATAACATTCTTGAGAGATGTTACCTCTTTTTGTGACACCTTTCACCAGCGTTTTTCGGGGAATCTTATTGAAGCAGGGTGTACATATTTAATGTTATATAATTCTCGGACATAGCACGTATAGGTGGTTTCAAGGAGAAGGGAAGTTCGGGGTAGACATAAAGGCAGGCGCGTGGAAAGTACGCCTCCCAAGTGGACAAGCTTTCGGATCTATCCTGGTGTAGATAGTAGGGTTCAATTTCACGCTGAGCACGTTTTACCCGGGTGCAGTAAAGGCAATACCCACCATAGGTACCGGTGGGAGGTGAAACGCCGTAACATATCTATACACACTTTTAGCCAAGTGGAAACAGTATCTACGTGGCCAACGTCTTTGGTCGTGGCCAGTCTCCGCTCTCAATTACATCTCCCCGTGATTCCTTCTTCAGTCGAGGAATCATTCGTTCAAATTCCTCTTAAATTCACGCGAACTTCTTTTAAACAAACTCTGTCAAAAGTAGTAAAACAATAAAGAAATTCGTTATAGATTTTAATGTACGATTCTCCAGTGTCTACATTTTAAGGGAAGAGTTCTTTAATTTTAATAAACCGTGTGCTAATTGTGCCACCCCCGGCAGGGATATGTTCGCTTGACAAAAGACAGTGCTTTCAAATTCAAAATGCTCGCCTTCTTCGCGTGTATCTACTTGTTGCTGCCGAGCTGTGCGGTGCTCGCTACGAAACCGAGGGAAGTTGAAGTGATCCCGCAGGATCCCGTGAAAACGGTGGACACGACACCAGTCGATCAAGAGTACACAGAGTACATGAAGAGATTATCGAATGAGAAGCAGGTTTTCATGACACAAACGAGACCCTTGAATCTGAGCAAGAGCAATGTATCGGGACCGGTTACTCTGAAGGACATGGTGGACATTTGGGATCCTTACGCAGTGGCTGACTTCTGGAAGAACGACACTTTCCTCACCGTCAACATCTCCAGCCATTGTGGCAAGGAATTGACCGATTACATGACTGGCTTGCACGAGGGATTATCTTGGGCAGTCAGGAGTAAGTGAAATGAGAACCTAGAAATCCTTGATCCTTGAATCGAGCAGTGTTACCTCATCAAAATAACAGTGGTTTATATCCTTCGTAGTAGCGTGCAAAGAAAACGCTGCGAGAATATTCGATAAATCGACTATCCGTGCAAAAGTTGGCTCGCACTTTACTTTCTCCAGGCGGCTGCGGCTGCAGTGGAGCCGCCAGATGCTGCGCTGCCGCTGTTACGTCGATCGTAAATTATCCGGATAATCGCGATTACGAGAGGGAATTTCTTCGGGGACTGCACTTCCTCGAATAAGGTGGCCGCCGCGACTTCCGTCACACCTTTAACCGAGCCTCCAAATGTCAATCGCTACTTTTAGCGTAACATTGTTAAACCTTTGTCTACTGACACTTGGGAAAACTCTCTGTCAGCATAATGTGACGTTAATGTACCTTTCAACTACCGCGATATTGGCAGAGCATTTCTTTGGTATTTTTGCATTCATCTTTTCTTTACCGTCTATTATATAACACCCTCATCCCTTACTGGATTCGCAAGTGCAAGGACGCATAGGAGTCCCCTTTTAATTACTAGACAAGATGAACCAAGGGGAGATTAAATCTCTTGCTTGATTAACTAAGTTAATTACAAAAAAAGATCGTGGAGGATTATCTATTTCCTTGAATGATTTCCAGGAAGAAATCAAAACTACCAGAGCATCATTAATTAGACGAGTAAGACGATTCAGTGCTCGTTATTGGTAACTCATTGCCTATCTGTTGAATTCATAATATATCCGTAAGAAGCCTAGTTTCCTGATGTAACAGGCATCGGTCTTCCGGTATCGGCGATCGCGCCGAATAGGTCGCCGTTGCATAAACGCTTTTCCCGCGTTCCAATGATCTCAGCTTGTGCATATGTACATAGTTTCTCTTCCTTGATCCGCCGCCACCGCTCAATCGCACATAAGACGAAGAAAGTTCCAACTTTAGCTTCTATTACCTTTGATTACCAATTTAATTAAGCTTTCCATTAGACAAACAGATCTCTGGTAAGATGTCTTCTGTATGTGTGAAGAAGAGGATGACATAATTCGATGGGAAAGCTCGGGTGAATCGAAGGTCTCATTGGAATGGTGTTCACTCGTAATATTGGATTACATGGCTTGTTATTCGGTTGGATTGTGGGGGCGGTTGACGAAACACCTCGGTTACATTGAACGCACGAGAATATTCTCGAAGTGATAGGGAATTCCTTGCAAGCGAGCCGGTTGCTCCAGATTAATAGCGTAATAATAATGATCGATGATTAGATATGATTTGGGGGAAGGTGGCGATTTTCTGGTAGGCAATGCCTGTTGTATAGAGAATCTTAATGGAAGGAGAGCGACGCGACGCGCCGCTGGCTCGAAATGTTTCCTGTAGAAAGTGAGAAAGTGGTTTGGCCAGACGCAACGGGATCGACTTCGACGCGGCTGAGGTTGCACCGACATGTGCATTATAGCAAGTGTGCCGATGTGTGTGGGTCGAACGGGTACCGTAAAACGTATATCGTCATCCTCCGTTGAATTCCGATGGCACGCTTGAGCGTCGCGTCAGACGCTCCGATGCCAAAAGGCGGATTGTTCGAACGGTTCGCCTTCGCGCAGATGCATCAATCATCGGCTCAGGGAAATCTCGGCCAAGCAAACAGGCTTCACTTAGCAGGCAACATGCTCCGACACTAAAATGCCATTTTTCTCGAAAGCATTACCATTGGCGGAAAACTCGAATTGTATGTACTTTGGCCGACAGTGGTGGATGCAACCGGCAAACATAGCTGGGGCTTATTCTCCGGCAACCAGTTCTGGTTGGGTGCGATCGACCAATGTCGAGACATGGAACAAGAATTCCTCCGATGGAAGAACGAGCAGAATTCACCACGGAAAAGCGATGTACCTCCCTTCCCAGTTAGCATCACTTCTATCAAACTACTGCTGGATATTCTTCACCCGCAATTCAGAGGGGTAATCGTTTTATTAATATTCCACTAATTCCTTTAAATCCATTCTTGATTGACTAATCGTACATTCCTCTATGCACGCGCGTTATGCAATTCCTGATGCGCGCCAATTGTGCAAGCATTGCAGTGCTACTGTAATATTATTTTTAATTACACACCGGTCACGAGGAGTCAGACACGAAATGCCATATCGCACACGTACCAGAGACAAGAAGCACGTATACATTTGGCATGCACTTGTTGCCCACTTGCGGAGGACAATTAGCTTGCTAGGATTTCGCAGTGCTGCTCTTACGTTGACGGGATTCCATCAAGCGAAGGAGACTTACTACGAGGATTTGATACGTTAAGGAAGCCTGTCATTACATTACCGCGCGCGCCGTCCTTTTTTTTCACCGCCAAGCTCTGCCTCTCTTCTACTTTCACTAGTTCCTCGTTACGAGCAGAGATTGCCTTCTGCGATCTTCACTACGCGATCATAAAGATATTTTCTGCCGGCAAGAACTTTGGATTATACTTGGCGTTGTCTTACTTTTAGACGCATAATGTCACTCTGGCGCTTTGCCTGCCATCGTCCTGCGAGACACACGATGTCGAAAGACTCCTCTATTTCCTCGAAGGAAGAAAAGGCCAGGATACCCCGAAGGAAATTGAAATTAAGAGTACGAGGAATTTATCCAAGGGTTACAGCATCTGGGAAGACAGGACCTTTTATATTATGATGTAGGAATCGTCATGATTTTTAGATCGTTTTCAAGGAGCAGTTGGAGTGCAAGTATGATTGCTTCCAGGGTCAGCACCGCCGTGGTCATTGTCTTCGTGGTACTCGGCACTTTTTACGACATCGCACTCCGTTACCAAGCACTCCGAGCAGAGAATAAAAAGCAGGCCACGGAGAACGGAGTGGTCGAGCTGAAAATGTCCGATGCCAATGGCAATGAGAGGATTACAATTAGCAAATTGTGCACTGCCAAGCCACACAATGGTTCCTTGGGTAAGGAAAAGTATGATTTAAAAAAATCAGCGATGGAAAAGTGTTGTTTTTAATTTTTGGATTTTTAGATGCCTGTAATTCGAACGATGTTACGAAACCCTTATCGGAAGCATTGTTGTCTTTCAGTCTTTTATTAAATATGTCAAAGCTTTACAGCTCCGAAGTTGGAAATGATACTTTGGCACCTATTCATGGCCTGAGATTCTTTTCCCTACTTTGGGTCATTTTGGTTCACAGCTGCATCACACTCAATGAAGTTTCCGGTTCGTTTATTCATTATAAACATTCTATCTCTTGAAGATCGATGTTTAATATTAATATTCAACAGATAACACTCACTTTCGGAAGAGCGCAGAGAATGACTTTTTCTATCAGACAATAAGCAATGGAACTTACGCCGTGGATACATTTTTTTTCATGAGGCGAGTGTTCCTTATATTTGGAATTTAACAAAATATAATTGTGTGAGAGGAATTAATTATATAATAAATTTCAGTGGATGTTTGGTTGCCTTTTTGTATTATCGCACAATTTCGAAGGAAACCTTCCAACAACGGAAGTATCCTCGAGGCTTGCCCGGCAAGTTCTTACACTTCCTGGGGATGATGTGGTACAGATACTTCCGCTTAACGCCGCCTTACCTCGTCGTGATTGGCCTGACGCAAATATCCATGAAATGGTACCACGATCACACGGTTATCGAGATGTTCACGCTTGACTACCAGAATTGCGAGAAGTTCTGGTGGAGAAATGCGCTCTACATTAACACCTACTTCGACATAAACGAACGCGTAAGATTTGGAAAAAAATTATTATAAGTTCTGCTTGATTTCGAAATATATTTTTAATCATTTGTTTTGACAGTGTATTACGTGGAGTTGGTACCTGGCGAACGACACCCAATTTTACACGCTCGGTATCATTCTACTTATTATCGGCTCAAGGTAATAAATTAATTAAATATTACTTCAATGTAACACTTGAATAATTTGATGTATTAATATTCCCTAGTTATCTGTCGGTCGCCGCTTTCATGACCATCTTTTTCCTGATCGCTTCCTGGATCTCCACTGCCATAATTACGTTGAGTACCAAACACGTGCCAAGGTGGATTATAATAACTATTTTGACTTACTTTTTGTAAATAAATGAGACGTATGAGAGTTCGTTTTATTCGCAGCATCCAAGATCCTTTTGCCGATTACGATAGCTTGTACGACAAACCCTGGGCAAGAATCGGCCCTTATCTGATCGGCATGGTCGCAGGCTGGTTCCTTTACAAAGTCGACTGCAAACTCAAAATCAACAAAGTAAGAATCGACAGTTTCATTATTCCTCGAAGGAACTCGAACGTTCCTGCTCGAGTTGAACCACTCTGAGGTAATATTCCGATTACGTTATATCTGCCGCAATGGATACCGTAATCCCGCGGACAATTTCCCAGCTATAATCATGCCGGATAATCATTCCTCGCTCGGCGAGGCGATCGTACCTTTTGCATTATGCCGACAGAGATTTCTCGAGTTTGTCTGATTGATGCTGCTATACCGCTTCTCTTTTCTTCTAGTCTTTCTCTACTTTAATTGCAGGCTGTTCTCGCTGTCGGTTGGAGCCTCTGCGCGACCACGATGATAAGCATTGTTTACGGACTCTACGGCAATGTATTTAGCCCGATTTCTGCCGCAATGTACACAGCACTTTCTCATTCGGGATGGGCAGTTTGTATTGCTTGGATAGTCATTGTTTGTGTCACCGGTCACGGTGGTTAGTTATGAAACCTTTCGATTTTAGATTAATCTCGAAATTTAATAATACCAGTTTTATTGTACGCTTCTTTTTCTAGGATTTGTGAATAAAATCCTCTGCTGGAAGTATCTCTATCCAGTATCGAGGCTTTCCTACTGTTCGTACCTGGTGCATCCGTTGATTATGCGGGCGATGACTATGCGCGGAGAAAGTCCGATTCACTTGACCCAGGGCTTCATGGTAATTCTGATTCTCACGATATTAGAGCTTGGAAAGTGCGCACTTCTCCTCGCCAAGATTTGCATTAGTTTTATTCATCTTATCAGGATTTATATAAGGGATCGTTTCCTTTTCTCTTTTACCTTTTACAATGTTACACTGATACGCGATATGGAATAATTGCACTAATCCGGCTTATGTAATTTCGAGTTACGTGGTTGGTGTAACGAGGAGAGATAAGTTACGTTACCGATCCTCGTTAAATCTTACTTGAGATCCCGCGGATCATGATTTCAAATGCTGGAGCGGATTTAGATGAAATGGTTGTACATGTGAAATGATTCTTGCCAGGCGGTGATATACCTTGGATTGATAGTTGCTTCTTACGGAGTCGCTCTAATCCTGAGTTTACTCTTCGAGGCTCCAATGGTGTCCATATTGAGGATAGCTCATCCTCTACGACGATGGAAAAGAAGGAAGTAGTCTCCAAGAAGATTCTCTTCTTATTTTTAATTTCCCACTTTCTAAGTATTTAATACTAGCCTTATTAATTGTTGCCCTCATTTTCTACTACTCGCATGCGTGCGCCGGCACGCTGGAAAAGCTGCTAGCAATTGTAATTAATAAATAAAAAATCTTGCGAGCACTCAAACACTGTTCTTTTTTTTCTTTGTCTCACTAAAGTGAGCTGTGAAGTTGTTGAGAAGTCGCCCAGATTTCATTGTCGCTATTTCCCTTTTTGTGGATTTATTAATAAAAAGGATTTATGCAAGGCGAATGTTAATTGTACAACGTTTACATTTTACTGACGAGCGATTCTCGCCTTGACACGCCTGTCGTCCTTAGCAATCTTGTTAGACTTACTTAGTAGTCAACTTGGAGGCAAAATGACGAAGGATGTCCACTCGAACGAGATTTACAAGACAGTTAAGAAGATCGTAAATAATTTCATCACACAAAAGGACCTGTTAATGAATGGTACATTTCTAACAAGTTGGCAAGCAATGCAAATCACTGATTATTATTCAATTTTCCAACTGATTACAAGGACGAGAGGCAAAAGAAAATCTTGCGAATAAAAAGGGTCTCTCGGATGGTTTTATAGGATTTCTTTAACAATCTGACTTTTTCACGCGAAAGGCAGAACGTCGCGACGAATCTCGTTGGGATTGTGAGAGGCGCGATGACTGGCACAAGTAGCAGCTCGCATCCTCGCCCAGTTGTACATCTGGTGTCGGAGGATCTTCTGGGAGAAGGAGTCATCGAGAGAGTAGAATAGAGGCCAATAGGACGAAGTCAGGGCCATCCGAGAGCAAAGTACACCAGCGGCGAACAAACGCCGGAGGTGGCAACGCTCGTGGAAGAAATCCTACTTCTCGAAACTAATGACAATGCTAAGTGGAATTGAACGTCATCGGATAATGGATAGAGAATATAATTCCCTGCCCAATAAAGACTTTCCTCCAGCGAGTAATTATTATTTCGTAACGGGCTTCCCATATACTTTTCGCGGTAATTTCACTTTCTTTGAGTGAATCGATGCTGACTCAGCAGAGATGACTGTTCGCTTACTCTTCGACCTGGATTCCTCTTTGCTCCTGGACCGCCGTCACGCAGCACTTCCTTCGTAATCCCTCTCGAATTGTATCGCAATGATAACGAGCCTTTTCATAACGGCGTTTCTAAGAACACGTGTTCGGATTCGAGTGGGGATCAATCGGTCGAAGTGAGAGATCGTTCCTCCAGCGAGTTTTCGATCTTTAGCCACGTGTATCTCTGTGTACGCGGTGCCCACGTGCCTCTCCGTTCACGCAGTCAAACTAAACACGGCGAACGAAAGAGAAATCTGAAATTAAAATAGCTCCCTATAGATGCGAGAGCAAAACGAAAGTTTCTTCTTTCTTTCTCTCTTGGCAGACTCTAGTCGAGAGTGAAAAGTTTCGAGACAAACAAGTCAGGGATAAGAAAAATGTCGTCGCGATCGCGAAATGATAAAACTCGATGTCGAATTAATGAGTGGGAAGAGAGTGAATGTCGTCTCGCGTAATACTCCGATCATTATTACGAGTCTCCGAACGCAATGAGCTTGGCACACATATCCCGGACGTCGAGGAAAGTGAATCGGCCATTCGAAAGCACTTTCTTCCGGCAATAAGTACACCTCGCGCTCTAACTGCCCTCTTTCCTCCCTCCAACACTTGACACTTGACGTATCGTATGACTTCTACTTGCTTCTATTTCTTAGCGACGCGCACACACTTTGCGACACTTCCAAGCATTCTGATCCTGAAGCGCCGCACGTTTCGAGTGCGCGTGCTTCGAATAATCACTGGGCAAATGCTTCTTCATGACATGTATGAGTGTCATCGAGCAATTGCAACTGACATTGTTACGGTGAATCTTACCGATGCCAAGCATATCTCATTAAATAACGAAACTCCTTTATTAGTCGATTTCAAAAAAGAAAGAGCGCTCCTTTAATGCTATGAAATTATCCAGTGAAAATTGCCGTGCGCTTTTACCACTCTGATAAACGCTACGGTAATCCAACTGGAGTCAAACATTTGCTACTGGAATACTTTTACTTCGATTGGCTGTGTATAATGAAATTGAATCGGGGCATTCGGTGCTCTATGGTAGTTTTGCTAGATAGAGAGGTAGAACAATCTGGTCGAGGGGAATTGCCGGAAGAGAGAAGTTGGTCCAAAGGTCAAGAGCCAGAGGCATGTTCTTTCTCTCTATCTTTATCTTGTCCGCAAAGGAAATGGCAAGTTCGTAGGGACTTTCTAATCCCAGCGGACCGTATCTCCCTACGATTCATAAAAAAAGGGTCGATCTTATGCAACGAGGATATGTGTATCAGACACAGCAAGAGCAAAGAATGTATATTATGCGATCAGAAACTGGAGAGCAATAAAACAGCCGAGTTTACTTTGCCAATCGGAAGAGAAATGGAAGCCAGCAATTTTCACTTCGACACAAAGTAAAGGGCGGATAAAAACGGAGGAAGTGAAATGATAGAAAGGAGATCTAAGTGGATCTAATGCGAGCTTGTAAGACGAAGGATAAACCGAGTCAGTTATGCTCGTCAAGTCGGCGAGCAGTGCTCGGTAAAGTTCTGACTTCCTTACGGAGCGGCGGCGGCGGCGGCGGCAGCGGCAGCAGCCTCGTCCCCACCAAGGTGTTACGGGGAGTTCGTATCTACCAGGGAAGAACTCGCCCGCCGAAACCATTTCTCCATCGGTGTCCGCTTTGTCGTAGCAGTTGGTCCTTGGTCATCCGACGAGTACGAACCAACCCGAAACAGCCAGCAGATACTTTCCTCGAGAAATATCTGCCTCGAAAGAAGAAGCTCGCCGCCGGCGCAACTTGGATTCTCCGGGTGTTTAAGTGGACGCCTAGGAAGATAGGACGCGGACCAGTTATCGGCAAACGAGAACGAGCATCCTACAAACTAGATTCCTATTACCGGAATGATGATCCTGAGGGGGAAGAGTGCTCGAGCTGTAGCTCCCTGCGAGCATCTCATCTCCCAACCAGGGAGACTCACATGACCCGTGCTACCAGCCTGCAAGAACAATCCTGCTTAGTTCGATCCAAGCAAACAACTCCAATTACACGCAACCGAGAACACCAATTATTCTCACATCCACCAACCAACCTTAGACTGTGATCTCGAACATTTCTTCACTGTGATATATCCCGCGATTATCAGCTGGAATTATTCGACGGGAAGTTGGCTATTTTGATTTCTCATTGTGACTCACAATGCGAGATTAGTGACTTGATGAGAAGTATCGTCAAGAACACTTGGATTTTTTAAGTGGAAATTGCACAAAAACTCTTCGACCATGAAGAACACGTGGTGTCTAGTCGCGTTATTTATTTTCTCCGGACTTGTGACGGCGATCGCTAATTCCGAGCCCTCGCAACTCCTCCCGAAGGATGATATTCCCGCGGGACCGAAGACCAGGAGTCTGCCGATCCTCGAGAGAAATGTTCGTACGAATTGGACCACTTTGAGAGAAGCCTTGGATGTCTTTAATACGAGATACCTCGCGGAGAATTGGGTCGAAGGGAAATATCCTGTCGAAGAACAATGTGAACGAGATATCACAAGATACATCGAGGGACTCGAGAAACATGAAATCTGGGCTCTAAAAGGTATGTTTCTTCAGAGAAAATCAAATTACTAATCATTAAAAATGATCAATCAAGATATTGATTTCATGGACTTGTTGATATTATTTAATATAATACAAAACGTCCGTATTAATAAATATGATTTGTTTATTCATATATTGGATTTATTCGGTAAATATTTGAGGCGATTCAAAGTCCCTCACCCTCTTTCACTCCAAGTCTCCATTGTGAAACTAGCTGGGACGACGTTACGGGCGGCTGGTGTGCGGGTAAAAATTTATTATACCAATAGAAAGTTTACGAGCGTCGCCGCCTGGTAACGAGTGTAATTGCTGAACTGAAGCTAACGCCAAGCTGGTAATCCCGAGGGTTTCAGTTCGCACGGACTCGAAGAAAGGACGAGATCTTACGCGCGAGAATCTCGCTCGGCTGACTTTCATCCTTAAATTTCACTTTTAGCGACAGAAAAGAATACTTGAAAGGATAGCCTTTGTCTCTTAGCCGACAGTCTGCACGCGGGCTACCGGAACACTTTACTTTCCTCGGTCAATGCCGCTTTGACCAGAACTTTGCCGCTTTCACGGGGATCCACTTAATATCGACAAAAATTTAGCCAGACCACACTGTCAATATCGTCAGCGAAAATATTTGACTCGATGAACTTAGAGTATGTTAATGCCTTCCTCGAAGTAGCAAAAGTGACCTTTGTTAGTTTCGTCTCTCATTTAGTTAGGTCAATGTCAGTCCTTTCCTTAATAAGTCTTTTCTCCATAATGAGAAATTAGTGTTGCGTGGTTTGGCCCGATTATACGAGAGGCTCATTTGCATCCTGCCGCGTCAAACGATGGAGTAAACTACTCCCAGAATTTCCACATTGATGGCTTGATGGCTTGATAATGCACAGTCGCTCATCTTTGCTACCATTCCACAATATGAGTTTCATCAGGGGAGCCTCTCTTGATGACAGTGATGCCTCGCCACGCATTTATCTCTCCTACTGTTCCACAATATGAATTTCATCAGAGGAGCCTTTCTCAATCATTGCTCAAAGTGCACTTGGTGCCACCGTCGCATACAAGTTGGACTTATTGCAATGTCTCAATCGAGATGATTGCAATTAGGATTTCTTAAACATACCACTCGAAAATCAAACCTTCGAATATTCCCACTCAAGATATTACAACCATCCTTTACTGGATTAATTATCCAAGATTATTAAGGAGACGTTGTTAAGAATGTCTCGAAGAGACTTCCTAATTATTTCTCGCGGATGAAACATGTAATATCCTCGCAATTAGTCGTTAAATCCAGGCAATTGGCTAGCTAGCCTCTGTTGGCGCCGTGACGAATAGAAACGAAAGCGTTTCTCCGATTACGTGGTTGCTCGACGGGAATAGCTCGATTTTTGCGGATAATCGGTAACTGTAATGGACGATATCACAACCACTTAATTACGCAATCTGGTCAATTACTCACTAAACACGATGCAGGGAACTCACCCTACGAGTCAACTTCGAGTCAACTTCGACTTTTTTTCTATTATACAAAAATTCTTTTTTATCCAAAAAGTAACGTGTCCTTACCGAGGCTAATCCTGTAATAATAAATCTGGCTGTATCTTTTCTCGGAGGAAGAGTTAAGGTGAAAGGGTTTCCTGGTGGTATGTGGGTCAGGGTCGGCCCCCTTTAATCTCTCTTTCTCACTCTCTTCACTTTAAGGGATTCAAGAGACTTACAGGAAATGCGTGATATAATCTATGGTGATCCTCACCTGGATGGTGAAATAATTTCTCCATCTATCTGACAGTCCGATCTCCGATTCCTTGTTAGTCTCGCCTAAACTCACTCTTGAGCAAGCCTAGGAATTTTCATTAGGTTCTCCCCCCCCCCCTTATCTCCTTCTACCACTTGTATTACCGAAGCAAGGCCGCCACTAATTCACGCCAAGTCTACCCTTGACTAATGAGCAAAAATCCATTGTATGACTAATGTTACACATCTCACTGGTAGCTTGCATCACACTCGCTCGAGAAAAACTCTCGCTTTCTATTTGTACTGTGTTCCCAGTGTCCTTTCGGTGTATTTGGGGTTGAGGCGGATTCGCAAAGAAAAGGATTAGCACATCCGGACAAAGAGGGACGCGCACTGTTCGTCGCTGGTGGCGCTTTTATTCTCATTAACATTAAACGGCGAACGATAGCGAAAGCGAATGAGTCATTAAGAGAGGATGCTTGTTAGCCGCGCGGCTCCCTCGAGCCAAGCAAGATTATGTAGTTTCCTAGAACGAGTAGAACTCCTCTACGAATTGGCCGAAGAGAAAGAGAGCCGGAGAAAGGGAAGTTACACTTAGAAAGCGCGTCTTCGCTTTCCTCGCGAAGTTGTAGCAAGATTTTGTTAGTGACGCATATTATCGTTTATTACGATGGCGATCTTACCGCTGGTCTCCCTAATTTCGAGGAGAAAAATATTCGTAAACACATCGCCGACACTTTCTCCTCAGCCGCACCTGTCTTGCCTCGCCGCCGTAAGAAGGCCGAATTCGCACAATTACTCTCCGACAAGATCGCCGCGAACGAGGCGAAACTCTGCCGTTCTGACACTTTCAAAATCCAACTCATTCTTCCGTAAGGAAGACCTACGAAATTACAGAAAACTCCTCTGATTGTATTTGGAAATCGTAAGAAGTCCTCTGTGTGACTTGCGAATCCATTGATGGCAATCGAAAGCGAGCAAGTTGCGTGCTTCCAGTGTCGCTTCTTCCGCGATGCCATTCCCCGATGATTCGTGCAAAAGCGGCATTAGAAAGTTAAAGGGAAGAAGGCACTGCGAGTCTCGCGGAATTGCAGGGATTATCGGAAATTGCGTGACTCCTGATTTCGGGAAGGAAGTCGGAGGCGGGACTGATGAATTACGTCCAACTATCCAACTTTCACGGGTTATGCCATTCTTTCTATTATTCCGATAACGTCTAATCATTCGAGAAGAGTAATAAATATCATTTTCAATAAAATATTATAATTTTCACATGCTCGTGCCAAGCGAGCAAGTGCTAAATATCGGAGCGCTCCTCGTGGAAACGGTAACGGGTGCTGATGAACTTTCACGCATGTCATTTCCATGCTACGCAGTCGGAATATGACAGGTGCGCGTGTCTCTATGAAGTGGCGGGTTCCTATCACTCTGATATGCCAAGCAGGTGGGCCCATTTCGGGCGCGATATAAAAACTAGAAAGTATCTGCAAGCATAACATTGCCGGATAGTTGTGCAACAACCGAGCCATAATGATCGAGCGATTTATTAATCTCCTCTTTCGAGCAGACAGCGTGGACATCCTCACAAATTAGCAGCCGGCGAATAGGAAATCTCCGCTCGATTTATTTCCAGATTTATTTAAAGTTCGAAGAAGGTTGATCCCCAGTAAGCGGACTTAACGACAGACTCGCCTGGAATTTGTCTCGGCCATATGGATGAACCGGTTAGCGTAAAAGTTTAATGAATGCGTCGACTTGTTACGGCGAGCGCATACCTAATGACCGAAGGGCGGACAGAAAACGCGTACAATGCTGCTGCTGGCACTCTTTTCCATCGACTATCAATTATAGAGCACCGCTTTCAAGCGCTCGATGCTGCAATAGAATTCCATATGATTGACGTCGGGAAACAATAGATTAGGAGCGGCTCGATTTCACTTTTCCTTCATGATAGCTAATTCTAGTTTTCCCTGGCTTGCCTCATTCGATTAGACAAGCTAATAGCAGAGAAAGAGACAGAGAGAACGAACTCTTGGAAACATCAAAACTACGCCGCGCGTATATATTAAATGCTCGTTAAGCTCACGTGTCAACGAGGGAGGCCGGATTTCGTCGATGGAATTTAGCATAAAGAGCAAAGGAAGGCGCGAGAAGAGACCTCGAGAATATAACTAGCAAAAGGACACTATTCATAGCGATCGTTCACGCAAAACGGGTTTGACCGTTTCAATTTCGGAAGAGGATCTTCGAGAGTACATCGAAGGCCGAGACTATTTTCAGTCTAATTCACACTTATGAATGAGCCATATCCGTGTCCCGGCGAAACCACATTAATATTGCAACACGAACACGCGGAGCGCGTGTATGTATAAGGGACGTACCATGTGCCTTTCTCTTTCGGAATTACTTTCGCCGAGACTCTCGAAAAACGGCGGCGGCGGCGGCGAGCTGTGACAGAGGAGAGGCTAATTTGTAAATTTAATTATTGCTCGCTTCGCTAACTGTTGTTCGCCGGGGTGAAAGGAGGAGGAGGAGGAAGATGAGGAGGAAAGTACGTGCTCGTTTCCTCGTCTTCCACGCTCCTATTATCACCTGGTTAATTGCCCTGTCCTCTAATTAGTCGGTGAGAGGAGCTGCCGCATTTATTAACGACACGAGGCATCGTAACTCGAAAAGGCAAGGTAACTCTGGCAATGGGAAGCTAGCAATCCGAGAGATTGTTAGTAAGTAGAAAGGCTATTGCGATAGAGAGAGGCCCATGAACTTCGAGGAAGCCTCGGCAATGAACGCAAGGGTTCACACACAATCCAGAGGCCTCCGTGCACAAACCGGTCCGTTCTCCTCGAGACACACCGGTAATCCTTGCACAAGATCCCTCCGTCCTTCCTCTCTTAGTCTATCTTTCCTCTCTTCCGCCTTATTTCGTTCCGATCACTCCTCTTTCGACCTCATCGAAACTCCCAGAACTTACCTTACCATGAGTTTTCACCTTTCCTTCCACTCCCTCCTTGCTCCCGTTGAGGACGACCTCTTTTCAGCAGCTGCACCTTTTTCTTCCTCACTTCACCACTCTGCCACTTCACTCGCACTTTGCGAACTAATGATTTTACGAGCGATCGAGCGTATTTATACCATACAATGTTGACGTGCTCCGTTGTTTTCTTATTTATGACTGACTGACTCTCGCAGCTTTGTTTACATCGGCGTGCTATGGATTAGTACTACGATCGGGCAAGGTTTGTCACGTGCCAAAACTGAACTTGACTTTGGCCTCTCGGTGATCCGGTGGAAAACGTGGCATGCTTTGTAAACTTGTACTCCAAGTTCGCGTACGCCTGGAATCGGTAATAGGTGTTACTATTACGGTAGTCGCGGTGGCTGCCTCCAACTTTCCACTTCCCACTTAATGAAACTCAATGCCACCCGCAACCCAAGCCAGAATGAATTCCGCCGAGTTTAAGGAACTTTTACCGCTTTCAGCAAGTTGCAAAGTATAAAGTGCCTCCGCGGAAGGAATCTCCTGGGAATAAGTAATAAGGCTTTCGTCGAGTGACGTATTATCATCACGATTTATAGATAATGATGTAATAAAAGACTTTGATCGAATAGAACGCCAGGGTGTAATAAGACAGTCTGCCACTCGAATTTCCAAGTATCTCTCTATTCTCTGATTAGATAACGGAGTACTTTCCTCCCGAATAGAGAAAGCGCCCGTTAGAAGTGTGTACCCGGATCTTGGGTCCTCTTAAAACGCCCACTGATGATCCAATCCATTCCGATGATTATTATGTCCGTTCTAAATAATACCTGCTCGTATCTCCTTTCGAGCTTGTTAGATTTCTTTCTAGCAATCCTGTATTATTTTCTAAAGTGGTAGAAAGAGCTTTGTTACCAACGGGAACGAAGTCACTGACCATCCCCTTGATTGCACTCGGGTTAAACCCATTATCTCGGCTTTATGATATTCTTCGACTTGTGCAATGTGTTGCGAGGGGGCCGCCTTCTTCTCTCCGGTGAAAGAAAGTCTCTCGCGCAATCTCCACTCGATTGCGAAATCCCCTCGCAATTTCTCGCTCGTTCTGCTTTGGTTCTTGCGAGACAAGGTCGTTCCTGGGCTTCCTGCTGGCGCGCACGTATGCACCTATCACTCATTTAAGAATGCAGTGATGACTCGAAACCGTTTGTATACTTATCCCTTTGAGACTTTCACGAAAAAGGCTCAACTAGTCCAAGTAGTTTTACTCCTCGTTGAAGCGTGTACCACCGGCGAGCTAAGCCACGACCCACTTTTTTCTAAACTGGATACTTTCGCCTTGTGATCACTTCCGGATCAATCGCAGCACGTGTCCAGCTTGGAAGCGGGTCGATGGGCCGTGGGAAAGAACACCGAAAGATCTTTCGACTTTCTTGCAGCGGACGATGCGTCGGGAAGGTACACGAACGGCTTCTTCTGGGGCAACTCTTACTACACCGGATCGGCTACCGAATGCGCTTTCATTGGAGAGAATTATGCGAGGAAAACACAGAAACAAGTGGATACCTCTTTGGAGGAAGTAAGAGAATTCAATGTCGAGCCAAGGAAAAAGGGAAACGCTGGCTTCAGCGGGACGAATCTTTGGTCGGAAAGTATGCCGGATAAACCACCCTACGATCTTGGATTCTTCATCATGACAATCACCATCAATTCATCCATGTCTCCAGTGGTAAAAGAAATATTTTTTACATATTAAAAATAAATTAAACGAAGAATAGATTTTAAAGTGAATTCTTTATTAATTACAGTCGAGGACCATTCACGTGGGGGTGTGCTTGCCCTTTTCCTGCACAGCTGCCGATGTCTCAGTGATAGCAAGACTTGCAGCGAGTGAGAGTGCAACGAAACACTCGACTATTGATAAAATCAGGGATCAGCATAATCAGTACGATATGTATGCTGACCCTGTCTTCTGGATGTTACTGTACGTCTAAAAAAAATCCTTCGATCATATTAAAATATATTTAGAAAAATTGCATGTTAGAAAAACGATGATTTTTGCAGAGGTATTAGCAGCGTAGTGTTTGTGATAATGGTGATCGGCACCAGCTACGATATCTATCTTTCGAGGCGGTCAATTCACGCTAAAAACATCATTTACGATTTGGAGAAGCATGCCAAGTTGGAGCAGTTGGGGGTGGTGAACGGCAAGGTCCTGAATGGTAAGACATCGAACCTCGAACTTCACTTCATCCTGATGATCCTGTCGGAGCTCATACTTGTGAGTTGGTCGATCGTAGTCGTTAGTCGATAGAATGTTCATAGTAGAAAAAGACTCACACTGCATACAGACTATCACAAGACTGGGACGGTAGCAGAGGTAGTGACACGATTTTATTATTACATCCCGTAGCTTTTCAAGGTAAGGTCTACCTTCCTGTTCCAGCGACCGAAGCCATCATAAACGGATCCCCCGCGGTCAACAACAACAATGACCACGAGGGTACTCTGCGGCCGGCCACCCCGGACATCTTAAAATTAAGTGCGTCACAAACCACCAATATTCTCAATTTTCATACAATATAGTGTAATTTTTTATTAGTAATTCTTTTTATTAATTGCAGACGTATTCGAGGAACTGCTGCTTTCCTTCTCGGTGCGTGCGAACATCAGGACGATCTGCGACAATAAGGTCGGCGGAGATACCATCAGCACTATTCATGGCCTCAGAGCTATCTCGATGGCTTGGGTCATTCTGGGTCATACTTGCATTGTTGTCTTCAAGTACTCTGATAATATGGAGTATCGCAAAGTCGTCGAGAGAAAGTTCCTCTTCCAGACAATCACCAATGGTGCTTTCAGCGTTGATACCTTCTTCTTCATGGGTGGCTTGCTTGTCAGCTTCCTTTTCTTTAGGACGAACGCCAAGGGGGACCTGAATAAACTCACTCAGGGTACACGGGGTTTAGTAGCTGGGATCCTCAAGTTTATCGGTCTCATCCTCTACCGATTCTGTCGACTGACTACACCCTATATGTTCGTACTTGGGGTCGTTCAAATTGCTATGAAATGGTTCCACGCGAATTCGGTGTTTGAACCGCCCACTGCTGACCACGAAAATTGCCCTAATTACTGGTGGAGAAATCTGTTGTATATCAACACTTTGTTCCCGGTCGAGCAAATGGTGAATAGTTGTTCATTCTTGCGACGAATTCGTGGAAAGAAGGGGTTTTGATTTATATATGTTTTTCAGTGTATGTTGTGGAGCTGGTACTTGGCGGACGATACTCAGTTCTACATTATAGGAGGAGTTATACTGATCTTGGCTACCAATCATTTCAAAATCGCAACGTTTGCTTTGGGTAGCTTGCTTGTCAGTTCCTGGATAACCACTGGCTACATTGCTTTAGTGAACAATCATATGCCAACTTCGGATGATCCCCTCGCACTCTTTGACAAAATCTATGATAAACCCTGGACCAGGCTTGGTCCCTATTTCATTGGAATGGCAGTGGGATTTTTCCTATTCAAGACTGATTGCAAAATTAAACTGTCAAAGGTGATTGACACTGATCTTTTCACCCATGTACAGGGTGATTCACTTGCCTTTGAATCAGAACTCTCCTAGCCCTTATTTTTTTGGTGGACTTCCCGACCTTCTCCCGGACTGAAATTTGGTGGGGAATGTTTTTTTGCATCGAGGAAGAAGTAGTAAAAATTCCAGGCCCCTAGCTCAAAATTCATTTTTTCGCAAA
Source organism: Ectemnius continuus (assembly GCA_910591665.1). Lineage (NCBI taxonomy): Eukaryota > Metazoa > Arthropoda > Insecta > Hymenoptera > Crabronidae > Ectemnius > Ectemnius continuus. Next base: position 12,093,481 of record OU342862.1, on the reverse strand, counting down.
TTTTTTAAGGCATACCCCTTCAAAAATTTTCGATTTTTCGAAGGTTCTGGGACCGGGACGAACGCTTGATTTTTCGATTCCTCGTGTCTCAAAACGAAAAAAAAACATGATACTTGTGGGGGAAATGCCGGAATTCTGCCTCAAACACGTGGAAAACCGATCTTGAATATTTGATTTCAACGGTTTTCCCTAAGTTTTTTTATCTTCCCGACCTTTTCCGGGGCTGAAACTTGGTGGGGAATGTTTTTTTGCATCGAGGAAGAAGTAGAAAAAATTCCAGAGCCCTAGCTCAAAATTCATTTTTTCGCAAATTTTTTAAGGCATACCCCTTCAAAAATTTTCGATTTTTCGAAGGTTCTGGGACCGGGACGAACGCTTGATTTTTCGATTCCTCGTGTCTCAAAACGAAAAAAAAACATGATACTTGTGGGGGAAATGCCGGAATTCTGCCTAAAACACGTGGAAAACCGATCTTGAATATTTGATTTCAACGGTTTTCCCTAAGTTTTTTTATCTTCCCGACCTTTTCCGGGGCTGAAATTTGGTAGAAAGTGTTTTTTTGCGCCAAGGAAGATACCATAAAAATTCCAGAGCCCTAGCTCAAAATTTTTTTTTCCCCATATTTTTGACCACCGAAAATATCCCATTGTTGGTGGTGATTCAAAGGCAAAGGCCCTGTACAAGAATAATTTCTATCCGAATCTTCTCTAAGTAAAATATTCTTTCATTAGATGACTGTCGTGGTAGGCTGGCTTCTTTCGTCAGCCTGCCTTTTGAGTTTACTTTACGGCTTGTACGAGGCAGAACTTAGTCCGGTCACAGCGGCAGCTTATTCTTCCCTCAGTCACAGTGCTTGGGCACTTGGGCTAGCATGGATTGTAATCGCCTGTAGCACAGGCTATGGAGGTGCGTGAATCAAGTTACGACATTGATTGCAGGAAGAATAGGAGACAAAGGAAATACTTGAACACTTTATTCTTCTCCAGGATATGTCAACAGTATTCTATCGGCGCCGATACTCTATCCGTTCAGTAGGGTCACGTATTGCGCCTATCTCGTGCACCCTCTTGTGATTCGCCTGACTGCTATGTATCTTGATTCACCATTCCATTTGGGAAAGGATACCGTGGTATGTGATTTTTACCCTTGTTTACATAATTTATGTATTTTTTCGCTCGTTAATAATAAAAAAATTTCGTCCGCAGTTAATAACGTTCCTGGGGCAATTAATATTGTCGTATACACTATCATTTATCATCTCGATATCCTTCGAAGCCCCTGTCGTCAGCATGCTCAAAATAATCGCGCCGAAGAAGAGGAAACGTATACAGTAAGAATAAATCGATAGTCTAACATAAGTGTAAAATGTATGTAAGTTTATTTATACTACTCTATCGTGTGTAATTATATGTCAAAACATGAATCAGCGATGAGAACATCGGTACAATCGTGGTTTGAGTTTTTTCTATATAATGTTGCTGGCAAAATAAATTATTTTTCTTTGTATCCTGTAGTGTGTCTTCTTTTCCGGAAGCAATATACCACTGAGTCCTTGAATGATATTACTTCCATTCCACCCACACCGAATAAATAGTTCTGCACTTTTGAAGGTGTATGTACTAGGAACACTAAGCCTCCTGTTATAGTACTTCAGGCTTTTAAAATATAACAAGTAGAAAAGTGATATCATTTCATGCGTAATTCTATGCGTATGATTCAAACACCTCCTTGTATTGCAACTTCTGTGAGCACATCGACGTAACATGGCCCCTGATTTACAAATTCTTTGAACTTTTGCATTGTTGTAGCATCAAATATGTCATGCCTGGCAAGGGACAATTTTTTCACGACTTCGTACTTGATCTCTTTACACTCCTTGAAAGCTTCATTGTTTCTGTCCAACAGGAACTCCGCAAGTCCAGGAAAATTGGACAGAGACTCCTGACCCCACTCTTGTGATGCTATTACAGCTAAGACTTGTAAACCTGCTTGTCTGATATCAGCAAAGGGTTGTCGGCATATTGAAATAATCATAGTGAGTGGGTCATCAGAGAGAAGACTAAACCAGGACTGTATCAATGACATAATCCTATTGTCTTGTTCTTCTGGCTTTACATCCAATATAAAAACTAGATTATTAAGAGCTCTGATTCTCATTTCTGTAGGCATCCTCTCTATAACTTCACCCAATTTCTTCAGAGCAGAGGGCATTGTGTCACCAAGAGCTTGCAATGCATATTTCCCTTCCACAGTTGCAGCTACATGTCCCAATGTGTCCAATGCGACACCTAAGATACTCTGTTCACCACTTTCAATTACTTCAAACAAGGCATAGACAACTGCAGGATATTTTGCAAAGATTTCATTAGGCCAGAGTCTCGCCACATTGCCAAAGAATTTCATCAAGCCAGGAACCAAAAGATGCGACAATGGATTCTCATCAGCCTCTGCAATCTTCTGCCCCAATGTTTTAAGTACTTGTTGATCCTCCAAATATTTCAGGCCCTCTTCAGATGTGGCAAGTTGGGTCATCACTTCTAATGCATTCAGTTGAAGTAGTATATCTTCATTCCCAAGGATGTTGATGAGACTATTTAGGAATCCTGACTTTGCTGATGTTTCTAGGCCTTCTTTGGATGATTTAGCTACATCAACCACTACTTCATATACACGGAAACTGATAGCATCATTCCGCACTAGTAATCTGGCGAATGATCTCAAAAGCTCTCCGGTATAAAGAACATGTAATCCAGCTTTGTGCTTGCCAAGTTCTTTCATGATAGCCATTGCAACCTCAGCAACTTTCAAGTCATCATCGCCAATTCGATCGACGATGCTGACAAGTAAGCTTGTACTTGCCAATAGTACCGGCAACGTTTGCGGGTTACTCACAATGGTCAATAGCTCGTTCAAGACCAATAACCTGACAGAAACTTCTGAATGCGTCACCAACTGCGATACTTCTGCGGTGTACTTGTGATATACATCTGCCGGCTGCAGAATGCCCAAGAGTAACTTCAGGACTTCGCAAGTCTCTTCCAGAAGAGCTCTGCAATCCACAAATTCCATGCTAATCTCATAACGACCGGCAAACAATTCTTTCGGGAAGAGCCCAAAACATCGCCGTCATCATACCTATCGCCCGAAGTTAATTGTGAAAATAGTGTAGGGAGAGCTGCGCCAGAATTATGTGAAATATCCTCGGCTTCTCTGTTGTTCAAGCTCCCAAGCTTGATTTTAATATCCGTCAAAGCGTCTTTCTTTTCTTCAACATTGTTGAGCCCGTTAAAACGAGCGAGTTTGCTTTGTAACCAATCGGCCATGATTGTCGGACTATGATGGTGCCGGAATGACCGGTGCACCGGGATATGCACCGGCGCAAAGTGCGCCCCCTAGCAGTCGGCGTCTTGGCGCATGCTCAATTAATACATGAATATTTATTTACATTTTGTAGGAATGGAAGTTTTCAGTTTATAAGACAAAGGGGGAATGGTTGGTGTTTATAGTCAAGTGTCTATAGGAATGAACGCTATGTATATTTCAGTATACCTTTAATAAGATGCATTCGCAGAGAATTCAACATAACGATCTTTTTTTTTTAATTGTACTAAAGGATGAAATAATTTGAACATTCGCCACGTCAATTTTTCTTTCCTCTTTTTCCTTTCATATTATCAGCTAACGAATGTTACTTAGATTTCTCATTTATCTGGTCTACCTTGAACGCTACAGATTAATATACCAGCCAGAAGACTGCCTATATTATATTATATTATAAAATCTAGTTACTCCGCGCAGTTGTCGTCGAAGTTAGTTTGTACAAGTTTTCTAAATTTAAAGCTTTCCCCTTTCAAGAAGCTTTAAATAATCGTTAAATGATGAAAATAAGAAGGCAGTTCGCGTTCGCCAACATTATTAGTGTCAATAAGATAATTTAGAAACCGATAAAATAATAACACCGAGTTAGATTGGCAAACAAAGCATTATTAATTTTCCGATTGATCGTATCGATTCTCAATCCCGTCTGAAGCGATCAAAACGGATATAGCCATCTGATGAGGTGTTTTTACTTTGAATTATAATTCCGAATTGTCATAGTGATGAAACATAATATTGTCTTTGCGGCACGATCTCATAGGTAATGTTTGCTCTATTGATATTAATAACAAAACTCAACGTTAACGACCTTAGTCTACGGACTACTTCCATGTTACCACTCCCGTTGTTTTAATGTACCAATAACTGTAAGCTAATTCCCGAGAGAACTCCTCCTTCCATTTGCAACGAAAATGAGACCCAATGTAAACGGTTCCGTGTCTTCTGTCTTCGCCGTTTATATGAGAGGCACTCTACGATATTTAACACAACTTGATGTCAAAAAAGAAACGTCCGGCTCCGGCTAGTTCTCTTTCTTTCTCGATATCGCCATTCATATGCGAGTTACTCGTACTATCTTTCCTGCATCATGTTGCATGGTGCATCGTGTATGGTTCATTGGACGTATTCGATTTTCCCTGGTGATATCTACGCGTTTTGTGTCATTCTACGCGTTCATTATGAATTTAACGTTTCGTTACGTTAATGGATTTCTCGTGAGTCTATTGTGACAAGATTCGCGATGCTCACTTGGTCACTCAACTCTCGAATTCGATAGAAGATTAATTTCCGATGTTCTTCGATTAGACCGTCATTGCTTTCCTTCAAGTTCCTCCTTCGCGCAGCGATTTCTGTTGCTCCAAAAGCCGTTCCAGTGGAGATGGGCCAGGGCCCGACCACAACGACTGTTGGTTGAGTCTCGTTTTCACTTGATCCTGGTTTGGGGTGCTACCAGCTTGCAAAGTAGAACCCCATGTATTGCCACTGAATAAAGAGTAAGTGTTTCCCGTAGTCATCGGCTGTGATGACTTTAGATCCACCTGCGAGCAATAAATAAATTGGAATAATGATTAAAAAATATTCTAAAATTTTTTTATTTAAAAAGTGATTATTCCTACATACCTCGATCTGCCTCGTTTCTTCAAAAGAGTTCGTATTCCCGAAGTGTCTTGGGTATGGATGATCTAATTGATACTTGTTCGTAGCCGCCAGAGAATTACGACCACCGATTGCATTCGTCAATTTCGGCGAATCATCCCAATTCTGATAGTTTTCCATTGTCGTATCGTTGCTCCGCATTTGGGTGCCAGTAGCAGCTGGCGAACCCCAACCCGTCATTGGAATTTGCGGTTGTTGCGTACTTTTCCACAAATTGAAATCAGATCCTTCATAGTTGTGGAACATTGAGTAATTACTATTAGGCTGTGTGGTCGATTTCGGCATGCCAGTCTGATTCGGGAAGGGAAATTCCATTACATCCGAATTCTTATTGTACCCAGTCGATGGTAATTGCTTCGGCGGCATTTGGCCGAATGAATTGTGACCGAAGTTGCTCTGATTGTAATTAACTTGGAAATTTGTTGCACTGGTCGGACTTATGGACGTGTTTGTTTGGACATTCGATATATTTGGTATTATTGATGCAGTCTGATGAAGGTTCTTTTGATATGTATTCAACGCAGGTAAAGCAGAAATACCCCCAAGTCCTGAAGCAGCCAAGTTGACTTGACTATGGGAATTTGTTACAGCAGTTGGTCGAAGATTACCCTTTGCTACGTTTTGTTGCTGCTGCAGAATCAAATTATGGTTTTGTTGTTGCTGTTGCATAGTGATAGGTGGTTGCTGGAGCCCAACTGTCACTGTTTGTTGGGGACTTACACTATGTGAAACATTATTAATAATATTCTGCTGAACTGGTGAAGGTAACCCAATATTCTGATGCAGCATTGGACTCTGAGGCACATTGTGGGCCAGTCTTTGATGCAGTGGTCTCGTCTGGTTCAAACTGTGTTGCATGTTAACATTTGGTGGCACACTCTGTGCATTTGGAACTTGAACTTGCATTTGGTAGTTGGTCATATTCGCAATATGATTTGAAATTAAGTTCTTCGCGAATTGCGGGTTTTGAACAGTAAAGGGTTGATTTGCATAGCAAACAGGATTGATGCCTTGAGGCATTACAGACATTTGCGATAATACTCCTGATATTTGTTGTTCCTTCGTTGATGCTTGGGTAACTTGTGAAGGTGGGGATGCTGTACTATGTTGTAATTTCGGAGGTTTTGCTTGCGTAGACGAAGTTTGATTTTGAAGAGTCGATACAGCAAATGGCATCAAAGGTGGACGATTGTGAACTGTGATCAACGCACTCGTGCTATTAGGAATGTTCGGCGCTACAGACGTTTCCACGTTTATCGTCGTGGGCGTACTTTTGTTCCCAACAACCTTTGCTGGCGATGCCGATGCTGCTTTACGTTTTTTATCAGGTTCTTCTTCCATAATCACAGGCGAAACGTTTTTAAATGTCACTTGTTTTTGTTCAGTCTCAGCACGGCGCATAATAGCTTGCATTGCTATATTTTGCCTCGGTTTTCGACTCGTCGCAGGAGGATGTGTATCTATACTATTTTCAATGTTATTGACAACTGCTTCTCTGTTCCTTTCAGAAGAACTCTGGGGTTTCAGTATACCCACCCGCTTGTCTACTGCATGATAGAAAAACACAATGAATTAGTCGCTAATGTTCGCAATAAATAACTATAAATGATATTACGAAATCCTGAAACTTACGAGTATTGTCTAACGCATCAACATCTGCAGAACCTTTACTGCTAGCAGATTCTGACAACACTGGGCTTGTTGAAGGTAATGGTTGTTTTTCTTTGTTCAAACTTAACTCTTCCAACTCCTTTATTAACTCATTACTCAGCCCTATACCTTCAGTAACTGAGCTGAATTTGTCATAACTGGGTTTCTCTCCCGAAGTAACAACGATTAGTGAGGATTCATTAACACGATATTGGGCTATGTCCCGCCCCAATCGAAGTAATCGTACTGCACGTAACTTATTCAATGTATCAACTTCTCCTTCCAAGTCTGTACTCGTAAACTTTAAACCCTCAAAACTTTTCTCTAATGGTATGAAACCTTGTAAATCCCGATCTTCTGGCAGTGGTACTTTCATGTCTGGAAAATTGTTCAATAACGGATTACAGAATATAGATGATGGTTCTTGACTATGTTATTCTAAATTGTGAACTTACAATGATCATATGCAAAATCGACCACAGAAATTTGCAGTGCATTTAACAATACACACAGGCTCGGCCAAATTTGAAGTCTGGATGTAAAAGCTACTTCTTCCAAAACTGTGGGTTTCGCATGGATCCAATCAAGGCACAGCTTTACTGCAAATAATAAATTTGCATCTAGAATATAAGACTTCTGGGAACTATATGGAATTTGTTAATGTAAGAACATGCTTACTAGAAGGCAGAGCAAAGTACTCCATGATAGAATTTTTTATGGTGTAGACTGGTAGTAGCAAAGCAGACAAACTGCCTGCAATAAGGTCCAAAATGCATTCTCGTGCGAGTTTCTCATCAGGTGCTAATTGCTCACTTTTGAGTGTTTCTGTATTGTTATCAACAGTGACACTGGCTGTATATTCTAAGGCGTATAAGTTGATCACCAACATTTGGACAAGCATCCAAGAACTGAAGCTTTCTGTTGCCACTAATGCTGTCAATGTTTCAGTTAACAGTTTCACATAGGTAGATGCAAGCTTAAGGTCGCCATAATTATGGATAACTCCATGAAGCTTCAGGAATACTGCTATGTACTCTTGAGATGTAAGCTTGCTTTTCCCCTCAATGTTGAATGTATTATCATTCAAGGCAGAAGACAATGTTTTTGCAAGATTTGTGGTAGCAACAGGAAATGGATGTTTAACAGCAACTGATCGTGCATAATGGAACACTGTTCCTAATTTGTTGCCACGGGATGCTTCCAAAAGAGCAAGTTGATTATATGGTTGCCCACTTGATGGGGATAAGGAAACAGCATGCCTATAGAACAATTCAGCCTGCTTGCTCTCGTTTCTGTAACGAGCAATATCCCCTAAGTGTACAAGGCAATATTGGCAAGCATAAAAACACGACGACTTATGAGGCACTGATAATTTCTCAACAGCCTTCCATGGGGATGTACATCCATATACATATCCTTTCCTAAAAATTCATAAAAATTTTCAATAAAGCACGAACTAAGCTAAAACACATCATTTTAATCAATATAAAAATGTCAGTACCTTCTAAATGGTAGATCTAGGTCAAAAGCTGTGCAGATCTCTTGCAATAGTGTCAAATAAAAGCCACTTGCAGCTTCTAAGCACCAGCCAAGTAAAGCCTGTGATTCACCTCGTTTTGGATTCTTTCTGTCTTTTGCTTGAGATTGCAAGGTTGCTATGTAATTTTTAAATCCAAGATTCCAGAGTTCTTGTTCGACTTTTCTATCCAGGGCATATTCGAGGTCCAGTATAAGCACTTGTTGATATATTTTCTGCAGCTGTTGTTGACATACCCATGCATCATTGTCATTCAAAAGATCTTTACAACGTTGAACTTTATCCTTTAGTGGCTCGGCTTTCCTACAAGCATTACCTTTTAGCACTGATCCATTATTAAAAAATGGTTGAATATTATTGTATATTGTTCTGGTCCTTACTTTAGAGCTTGTACAGCTGCGTTTAGGCCCATATTCTGCCCACGCTGACTCCTTGACAAAATGCTTCTTACCTGCACAAACATAGACGGATATGATGCAACCAGTAGTGCTTCGCATAGCCAATTGTCCCAGAGTCAAATAAACATTCTCTCAGCACGAATATTACACGAATTGCCAGAAATGGTATAAATAACCATGAAATACCAGAATTTAGAAAGCATCTGAGACATCTGCTCCTCACAAAACGAACACAGTTCTTATTACATAAAGACGCAATTGGGAAATTGGATCTTCAGTGTCACTGATGTATAACAATTAATCACATTGAAAAATACTTTGATCGTTTCGCCCGATGTAGCATTTTGCATTGATCAAATCCATAACCGTGCTCCGCTAGATCGTACCGATTACGCACGCTTCAGCATCACAAACATTAAATTCTCGGTGTATCACAAAACCAACCGAGCCAGATGGGATCTCTCTTATTAAGAAGTTTTCTCATAATTCCCGTACTTCTACACCTACAATAAACATCAAGACTATCTCGAGTGTTTTTCTTGCGATTTAATATGCAGGTTAGCCAGTGCATAGTGACAACGTATACGCTGCTCGGACAATTTCTAGCGAGCTCAAATTTCAACCGGGCCGATTTGGATTTCCGGCCAAGGCTTGGAAGCGAACTTTTCATTAAAAACAGAACTTACTTTCACATATTTACGTTAAAAGGAAAGTTTCAATGACGGCACTAGATGACGGATGTATGCCTCGAAGCATTGAAAAACTGCGCCGCCCTTGCGATAGCCTCTCAAGTTACTGCGGGAAGCAGGCAAATCGAGTACAGAACATTTTGCAACATTATCAAGCGGCAAGCTACGTGTCCGAGTTTTTTAAATAAACTTGTCGCCAGTGATCACAGGCCTTGAAGCATTTCAACGAACTTCCAGCGAATGTTCATTCTCCCATACCGATTCTCCCGTGATAGTACATACTGTAGTTGAAATGCCGATGTAAAAATTTCAGACAAGTTCTAATCCCTGTCTTTAAGATGATACTTAATACAAATTCCTGTAAAATGCTCGCGAATATCGCACAAGATCGTATAATACACTACAGCTGTCACAGAAAATTTATAATGGTAAGTTCACATTGCCCCTTGCCATGATTTATATTTTTCCTATGACAACAATTGATGCTCCTCAATTGTTTGGCGACGTTATTATAGTCACAATCTCCACGTGATTCAGAGTTGTATTATCGCAGTTTTTGTTTTGGAAAATGATAGAGTACTTTCTAATTTCAAGCATTCTCATTTTCAGCACCATGGTTTGGCTAATATCAGTGAGCAAAAGAAGAAAGATATTGAAGCAAAGCAAAAGGAAATGATGGCACGAGGGCTTCCTAACAGGAAGCCCATTCCAGGTGTAAAACAAATTGTTATTGTTGCTTCTGGAAAAGGTGGAGTTGGCAAATCCACCACAGCAGTCAATTTGGCTGTTGGATTAAAAAGTAGTTATCCAACCAAATCAGTTGGTTTACTTGATGCTGATGTTTTTGGACCATCAATACCTTTGATGATGAATTTAAACGAATCTCCTTTATTGACTGAAGATCGATTGATGGAGCCACTTGTGAACTATGGTGTTAAATGGTACATCATTATATTATTAGATAAGGATTAGTCTTTAACAAGTACCCATACCAATTAGATTTTTATATTTTGATCACAGTATGTCTATGGGGTTTTTAATTGAAGAAAATCAATCTGCTATATGGAGAGGCCTCATGGTAATGAGTGCAATCAATAAGTTATTATACGGAGTAGCCTGGGGTCCATTAGACTATCTGGTTATAGATACACCTCCTGGAACAGGTGATACACATCTATCTCTCATTCAAAACCTTCCCATTTCTGGTGCACTCTTAGTTACAACTCCACAAAAGGCAGCAGTAGATGTTACTAGAAGAGGAGCAAGTATATTTCAAAAAATGAATGTTCCTATTGTTGGAATAGTTGAAAATATGAGTAACATATCATGTCCCAATTGTAATAACAAAATAAAGTTATTTGGACGGGACATTGATCATGTAGCACAAGAACTTGGTATGAGGATTCTCTCTCTGTGTAATATTAAGTGTATAGATTTTGGCTGGTTTCTAGTACAACTTTTTATCTTTCCTATATAGGAATAAAAATCCTCCAGCAGATTCCACTATCTGATACAATAACAGACAGTGCAGATACTGGGAAACCAATAGTGCTCTCCTCAACAAATAATGTACTCACAAATACGTACAAGAATTTGGCAGAGCAAGTGGCTACATTTCTTGATGAATTAAGGGAAAAAAAAGAATGAAACTTGTTATTTGATATTTTTGACATTGAGAGAAAAATTTAAATCACTCCATGAGGCCAATGTGATAATGGGAACACATCTACCCCACCTGTTATTATATCCCCTCTCAGGTTATTTTGTGGATGAAGTGGGGTCTGCCACTCTAGAGTACTTGTGGGAGGCAGATTACTTCAGCTTCATACCATGAGTTTCAAGCCAGTTCTCAGATTGTCAATGTTATGGCAAGACCTGTCCCACTTAAGATTTGTACAAAAGTGTCCTTGTAAGTATGGATTTCGTTAGAAAAAACTGTAGTTATATGTAATTTGTTACATTAAACATCACTGTTCTTATAAACAACTGTTCTCCTTCTTGCAACATCTACAGATTCCAAAATGAGTAAATCAGCGACTAGTATCCATTCAGACGTAAATGCGGAAGTCTATGACATTCCCATGAAGGTTCTTATCAGACCCATCCCTCCTGTCGTCAATGAAGAGAAAGTGAAAAGTTTAATGGACACCTTGAACGACTCGACTACGGCATCCGAAGTGCCACCAATTGATGTGTTATGGATTACGGGTAGAGAAGGTAAATCAAGAAAACGGGATCATTGATTTCGATTGCACTTAAATTAAGACAAGGTGAACTTCATAAATACGTAAGGAGGTTATCTGATTCGATACGTGTGAATCGTATTGTCTGTAGAGTATTATATACAGTGACTTGCGAGCTAAAATCAAGTTTCCTCACGTACACAAACATTGCGTCAGTACATTTTCGATCACCCTATATGTGAACACGCATCAACAAACAATGCGAATGATGTGTTTCAGGGAAAGGGTGACACATACAGAGTGTTTTAATATTGCCTTTCATTATGCAGGTGGTGATTACTATTATTCATTCGGTGGTTGCCATCGATATACAGCACATCAAAGACTCGGTAAAGAATATATAAAGGCGAAATTGGTGAGATCCACAATAGCAGATTTGCAATCGTACTTGGGCGGGTCTACACCAGACTTAAAGTAGTCATTTAGGGTAGCATATACTTTTGTTATTTTTTTTTATCAATATAATTATTTGTATGTATGGCTCTATTTTATTAAAAGAGAATATGGTATAAAACAGACGTATTTAATCGACTCTTTAACTGCGTTTGAATGATTTATTTTTCATTTTCATTATTTTCCTACGTAAAAGTACATAGACTATGTGCAAAGAGGTGCCGGTTGCCTCTCGCGAGAATACTTAGTTCGATGTCTATTGCACGCGATCTATAATCAATCCGCACTCCTAGAACTCTCAACACCAGTACAAAGTGGCTTTCAAACATCGAAATATCTTGCACCTACGTGTGGGTTATTTGTACTTGTGCGAGTATTTGAAAGCCATAGAGTTAAAAAATTCCCTGTGTCTCTCTAATATTAAGTATTAAAAATTGCATCCACCATGCGAAGGTGTAGTGGCGCTATCACAAACATAAATACAAAGACCTGTAAAGTCTACAATTCATTTATAGAGCCTCAGAGCTCATATGCACAATTTGAAAACACAGAACTGGGTAGCTCATGTTTTTTCCAAACTTCATCCAGGGTGCGTTATATATAATATACAAGTTAATTCAGACACCCTGACTTCCAACATGTATTGAAATAGGATGGAACATATCATACCAGATCATACCATTGACTTGGTCAAAGATCTTGATTCATTGGATCTTTTCATTGCCCTATGAAGTTACGTATTTCAATACGTTACAATAGAATATATGTTACATGGAAAATTACCCTGATTATCCAAATTTGCAAACTGGAAATTCTCTTCCATAAGAATTCCTTCCGGATAATCCAACGGGTATGTCAATTATCAATTATTCGAATTAACTTGCCCTGTGTCTTCTCTGAATAATCGACGCTCGACGATGTGCATTTAATATTTTGCAAAAAGATAGGCGCATGATTCTTGTCCACATTCATTACACATACACTGTGTACTGTGGTCCATTTATGTGTTATATTATGTTATCTATATATTTAACTTAGTTATCTTGTATCATACTAAAGATTGCAACATTCTGTTTCTTGACACCATCTGTCAATAGTTGTTATTTATAAACACCAGATACTTTATCTTTTCTTCGGTATTGGCATTCGGACACGTTCTGCTTTTCTTGAAACTTCAAGTGTGCCATTCTTTATTTCTTCTAAATGAAAACCAGAAACAAACTTGTCCTTTAACATATATGGTGTTTCCTTATCGTAATTGACATTACTCTTGTCTCCGTAAATGTCCTTTAAATTCTTTTTATCGAGCATTTTTTGCGGTACTTCTTTCATGAAGTATGGTTTGTAATTCTTTGTTGCATTTATCGCCAATGAATTTACTATATCATGTGAAGTTCGAGACCGAGTTGTGCGACTATCAGTTTTTTTTGGATTCCGTAAATGATTGGGTATCATGGACTGTTTCAAATGCAGCAATTGCGTATTAGTGACCTCACAATCAATTTGCATCATGGTGATATGATTTGGCGGTGTAGAAAATGTTTCTGCAAAAGAAAGTACATTTTACGATGTAAATAATACTTATAAATACTGGAAGTATTCGATAACATTTTATAATGTATGAATGTACCATTTAATGGGACTGCAGGAAGGACCAGAGACATCTTGGGTCTTCCTGTGCTATTTTTTCTTGATGCCGGTAAAAGTAGATGTTCCTCATTAAACGAAACAACGTAAAAAGTATCATCCTTTCTTCCTAGTGCTTCAAATAAAGAAGCATGTTCTCTGAGAATCGGGGAGAAAACTTCCACCGCGTTGACACTTGATACCGGTACACTTGTTGACTTGTCGAATGTTTTGGATTCTTTTTGGCGTGATAACTTACGCCTATCTCTCGTTTTTTCTCGCAAAGTATGATTCGATGATAACGGTGGACTGAGAGATTTGGTATCCGGTTTTGCTTTTTTTGGTGTACTCGAATCATCTTGGTCAGATTCGCCCCCAATCCATCGTCTCAATTCATAATCCAAACGTATCGACTCACTCTGATTAATATGCATCGGACACATAGGCCGGTGTACCGATGTTGTTTTATTAAAACTCCCCGTTACCTGATCCTCAATGCTATCTTTTGTATCTGTCCAAAGTAACGATCTTCCATGTCTTACATATTCCGTGTTTATGGGAACATTTGTGGACAAAGTATCCAACCTCTTACTGTGGGACAGTATTCTGGAAAACAACAAATCGTTTTTTTAAAAGGCTACTTTTTCTGATTAAAAGAAGCAGCGTGAAACACAGATCGAATCTAACTAATGAAAACCAACAGAATAACAAGCAGATGCAAGAAGCCAAATTACTACAATAACTTACCCTAAGCCATTAACATTAAGGGACACCATGAACATCATGCCTAATAAGACAGCAGCATTTTTCTTGTTCAGGTGGACATTCAAGCTTTTAAACCTATTACTAGTACCCTTCATATCTTCCATTGCTGAGAGCCTTTGTTTGAGGGTAGCATTTTCCTAATGTATGAATAAGCAATGACAGTATGCAGTAGCAGAATTACTGGGATGTACATTTTGGGAAGATGATGCTTACCTGTTTGAGTTGTTTGTTTTCTTGTTGCAGATCTGAAATCTGTTTCTCTAGCGACGATACATACTCTTTCTTCTTTTTACGCGATAAACACGCTGACTCTCTATTTTTAATCATTCTCTGTTGCCGTTTTAATGCTTTAATTTCAGACTCTTGTCTTCCAGAGAAACTCACATCTGGTGTCTCATTTTTTATGACAATTGGTGTATAGCTTGGACGTTCTGTTTTAATTACAATTGGTGTGCATGTGAGCGGTTCGTTCTTAACAACTATCGATGCACATGCTGTGGTTCCATTTTTTAGAATTAAGGAAGTATCAGGGACATTGACTATAGAGTCATTTGTGGGCATATGAATATCAGAAACAGTTCCAATAACTTTAACATGATTTTTGGTTGGTAATTGAATTGTGTTTGGCTCTTTCTTTATCTGTGCTTGTGGTATATGTATTGTATTCTGTGGCTGAATATTCCTGTTCAATGATAGCGGTTGAGCTTTCAAAGGGTATGATATATAATTTTGCCCGACCTTTTGAGTCAGTGCTGCAAAATCTTCTGCACTCAGAACTATAGTTTCTTGCGTGTTTTCTGGAAAACAAATATTAAATAGGCATTAATTTTATTTAAGAAAAATATGTAACTTATGTAGAGAAAGAACAATATGTTACCATCTGTTGCCTTTGACTGGACACATATTCTTTTTGCACAATTTGACTTTGAGAGAATATACTTGGTTCCTGGAATATCTTGTGCTTTAAGAGATACAAGCTTTATAGGCTCTGTAATTGTAACATTTGTGATTGGCTCTGGAGACATAGATGGCGAAATAACTTGTGGTGGTGAAATTGGTGGTGTTTCTAGAGAAGGCTAAAAGAAAAGGTCATTTAGTATGTTGCTACCAATACTTCATCTATAGAAATGAGTAATTTCATAAAATTTACTTTGTATTCCGTGTTTAAGACATTTATAGGTAGTTCTACTTGTGATTCAGAGCTACTAGACTCTGAATAGCTAGGTGGGGGTGACAAAGGTAACTGGCCGAATGGGCTAGTTGGTTCCAATTTGATGTTACTTCTCAATTCATTAGGAATATCTGCATCTAAAATTGGTGCGGACAACAAACATTGAAGATTGCTATTCGTATTATTTGAACTAATAGTAATTCAATATTTACCCGAGCTATCCTCCAAAATATTGACATTTAAATCATTAAAATTAGTCAAGGCCGTGCTTAAATCAACATCCTGCATAAGTTCGCTCGAGCTATCATCCATGGGGGGTCCCTCATCATCCATAAGAAGAGGTATCCCCAGTTCTGAACTGAGTGTTTGGAACAGATCATCTGGGAGAAGCGAACAATCGCCATCTATTGTAAAAAATAGGAATTTATTAATAATTATTCAATTATTCCTACTAATTAACTCTCAAAGAGTAACAGTATATTTTTTGCAGCTTTACATAAATGAATGATATTCTATTTTCGGAGGAAAGACAGGAAAAGATAGATTATTACCTGACCTACGAATACTACTTTCTATTTAATTCAATACTAATCTACAAGTTGTCAGGTGTTGCATGGATATTGCCGAACGAAGGCTATGAATGCCTAATTTCAACGTAGTTACACACGTTGTCGAACAATTGCCGAGCAGTCGGAGTGTCGCGACTAAGATACATAGTTTTTACATTGTTAAAGACAAGCCGCTAACGGTAACGCAAGTGCAATGATCGCACAAGGCTGTGCCGCGCGGCAGACAGCTTTCGGCGAAATGGTTTGCGATGCGCAAAAAAGAGTACATAGAAGGCTAAGCCATAGAAAGGTAGATAGAAATTCTTGGCCGGAGAGGCGGAGGGATGGAACGTGTGAAAAAGCAAAGGGGCGTCTCATACCGATGCACTCAATATCTGGAAACATCTGAATCTCCGATGCTGTGACGCCACTCCACTGTGGATCTTGTTTTATCAGCATGCTACGCTCTGACTAATCGTCAGCCACCTCAGTTCTCCCGCTGTTTGGTAATTCAGCAGGTATATTTCGTTGACGAACTGACAGACAATCAAAGGTGTGTATGAAACTACTGGGCACCAATGATTCCGTACTGGTGCCGGCATTCGCCACGCGTATTACTATCCGGATTCACTGATCGGCGTTCGGCCAGACATGCCAGACACGACTCAATATGTACAACACATGTCAATTCCGATCGGATGTAACCACGCTTCTAACTATCGACTGTGCGACACGGCAACAAACGGCAGCGTGTGTGTGCCGAGACTTCCTCCCCTTCCTTCTGTTTTCCACCCACTATTCTACGCTGCCTTACACGATCGGCAACACACTCGCACCACTTGTGTTTGCTCTCTTCCCCACGTACCTCTTTGTACACGTGTGTGTACGTCTGGACAAACTTGTAGTGCAATAGTGTGTAGTATATCTGTAGATGTAGATTGTAGATACGAAGGCCACTGATACGTAAATTCGGAGGCGTCGAATCAAGCACTCTCGTAGTGAATATATGAATACGATTTTAATCCTTTGGGTCCTATTAACTGTTACTAGTTGTTAATGAACAATTTGTATTTATATTGTATTATGTTGTATACCGGAAACTAACAGCGTACGCGTCTTATCTGCTTAGTAACATTGTGAATCTCGCGGACTGTGAGTTTTTGAACTTTTTGATCCGAGAGTAATTTTATTTGAAATGTTTCAGACCGGTTTCCTGTAGAGAATGACATAGGATAGTTTTCAATAAGCATGTTTCCATATAAAACAGTGTCCATAGTAGTTTTCCTACTGTTAATTATTGATAAAGGTTCCAATTCGAGAATTGATCCAGCAAAAACAATAATATGGGGGCCGGGACTGAAACCGGCAGAAATTACAATGCGAGCAAGATATATTTTCTTACAGTTTATCGACACGCACGGTAAAAAGTTAGTACCTATTGTTACTAAGGCATAATCTGTAATGTAAGTTTACCTTGAATTAAAATAAAGAAAACTTCTCACGAAAGTGTATTCCTTTTAAATGGTAAAGGTTAATGATGCTATCTTTAATAAGCTGTGCCACATTCTACTATTACGTATATCTTTCATTTGTTTAAAAGCGCGAAAAAATGAATTTTTTATTCGATGTAGTACGATTATTTTGCGTAAAAGTTTAACAGAATCACCAGGGGAAGGAAAAATATCTGTACAAATAGAAGGGCACACAATTGATGGTCATGCCTGCCGTATTTGGACTCAAATTTTGGATTGCAAGGATGGAAGTTTCATTATCAGATACAGGATTCATACCACATGCTTTGACTTCAAATTAAAAG
The DNA here is from genome assembly GCA_910591665.1 of Ectemnius continuus. Classification (NCBI taxonomy): domain Eukaryota; kingdom Metazoa; phylum Arthropoda; class Insecta; order Hymenoptera; family Crabronidae; genus Ectemnius; species Ectemnius continuus. The sequence continues at coordinate 12,075,611 of OU342862.1, read as the reverse complement.
CAATCCTCGCTAAGACTGAAGAGCCAATTTTAGTTTTGGATTCTAAAGGTACATACTTTTGTAGAAAACTTTATTTTTCTGTATGAATAAATGCGTAAGTCCACATCAAATTTTTGCAGGACCAGTTTATGAAGAAGAATGTTATTGTCCAAGTCAATCGGTCAACAAGTGGTTGGATCAGTTAGAATGTCCTAGAAATTACAATCAAATGAACAGGGACTTGATTAATTTTCCTGAAGTAAATTTTGATAAAATACGAAAGGATTTAATTAATTATTATGACAGGCCAAATAGTGTTAGCCTTTGTAATTATGTAATCAAATCTAACAAAGTAAATATTTCTTTCCATGTCTGCAATGAGTGCACCCAAATATTCTTTGGATTAAATTCAATCATATCAGATTTTTAGGAAATGCTATGGGCAATATGTAGGTTTTAAAATATTTATGGATGCAATACTCTTGTCCATTACAAGGAAAATTATATTGCCTGATATTGAATTCTTTGTGAACCTGGGTGATTGGCCTCTTGTACCTAAAAATGGGAGAGATTATCCAATATTTTCTTGGTGTGGTTCATTCTCCACAAAAGACATTATCATGCCAACATATGATATTACAGAATCATCTTTAGAAGCTATGGGAAGGTACTGGATCAAGTTCATAAATCAATTTTTAAAATCTTATAATCCACTACCAGTCATTTAAATTTGAAACTTTATGCATTATAGGGTGATGTTGGATATGCTATCCATACAAGGTAATACACCTACTGTTTGGGACCAAAAAATAGAAAAAGTATTTTGGCGTGGTCGTGATTCTCGGAGAGAGCGATTAGATTTAATCGATATTTCGAGAAAGCATCCAGAATTGTTCAATGCATCGATTACGAATTTCTTCTTTTTTAAAGACGAAATAGAGAAATATGGCCCTGGTCAGAGCCATGTATCACTCTTCGATTTTTTCAAGGTACAAAATCCATTGATTTCATTTGTTGAAATGCAGTGTTCTAAATAAGACTTTTCCTAAACATAAAATATTTGTTTACAGTACAAGTATCAACTGAATATTGATGGATCGGTAGCTGCCTATCGATTTCCGTACTTACTTGCTGGAGATGGATTAGTATTCAAGCAAGATTCCGACTATTACGAATTTTTCTATAGTGATCTTGAGCCTGGTATGCATTATGTGCCTGTAAAAAGTGATTTGTCTGATCTTGTAGACAAAGTAATGTGGGCAAAGGAACACGATGAAGTAGCAAAAAAAATCGCGAAGTCTGCCAGGCAATTTGCAAGGGACAATTTGTTGCCGCGGAATATCTTATGTTATTACACCATCTTATTCAATGTATGGAGAGATTCGCACAGCATTCAAATAACGTTAACTTGTTTATTTTTTAAATACATGTCACAGTACAACATGCTCCTTTTTATATTCCAGGAATGGAGTAAACGTTTAAAGAATAAAGTTAAAGTACTGGATAACATGGAAGAAGTGCCGCAACCTAAACACTCATGTAAATGTTATAATAGCGATAGAAATTCCAAAGAGGAGTTGTAATATACTTATTCACTTTTACATCTTTTGCATATAAAGGTAGCAGTATACAATGCAAAATTTCACTTCACCATTTACCTCATGATTTATATCATGTCTCATGTCAAATACATGTCAAACATCATTCTTGCGCATTTTTTTTAATAATATCCATTAGGCGCAAAGAAGTATCATTATACCGATTCACCAAGAACATAAGGGGGAGCAAGCACAAATTATACATAGTATATCTACCAATAAAACTAATCTTATTTGTGGCAACTGAAAAGGTATATACTCAAACAAATGAGCGTAAAAATGTCATCATTGCAACTTCGTAATCCGGAAGCTCAAAATAGTTATTATTATACTGCAATATGTATCATGTATTAGCTCATCATGTGTACTTGTTCTTAGTACAACAGATATGTTTGTGTTTTATTATTTACACCAATACCTGCTGAAGTAACAAATTTACATTTGATGTTTTGGATAATACATGTTATAAAGTGAAGTACTGTCTCAACACAAATAGATACTCAATTGCCACACATTATGGCGTCAACACAATAAAAGTACTCGATCTGTTTATCACTATATCGCAATCAAAACACCTGCTGCATTTTCCCGAGTTTATACATGGGTCAGTAAGCTTCCTGGTATCAATCTCTATAGATCTATTTCTTACAGAATAGTGAACGTTGTGTCATGAAGAATTGAGAATTTCATATGCCACTGAACGCAAACCTTCAACCAATCTATTCATCTTAATGCGGCTAATGTACTTATGAATTACATAATCATTCTTTATTGTGGAGGAGGTTGATACCCGTATCCACCATATTGATTGGGTGGAGGAGGTCCTTGTGGGCCTGGTGGAGGAGGCATATGTCCAGCAGGAGGCCGAGGAGGATATTGTGGATATCCTTGACCTGCTGGTGGTGGTGGGTAACTTTGTGGTGGATATTGGGGATGACCATAATGTTGACTTCCTTGGGGTGGATGAGGGGAATAAACCTAATGTGATTTAATATAAATCATTAGCACCAATCCATCAATCAAATATACTGAACCAAATAATTTAACTGAAGAAGAAAGTTTCACTTTACCTGTGGTTGACCACTGGGTGAGGGTGGCACATAAGTTTGTGTAGTAGCTGGTCCATAGCCTGGTTGTGGTTGTGGTCCTGGTGGAGGTGCAGGACCTTGTGGTGGACCAGATGGTGGTTGAAAACTGCTTGAACCAGGACTCTGAGACTGTTGTTGTTGGGACTGTGGGGGTGTTTGGGATTGCTGCTGTGATTGTTGGGGTGGTTGATGAGGGGGTTGATGAGATGGAGGCTGGTGAGAAGATTGATGACTTGTTTGATGCGGTGGTTGATGTGGAGCATGCGGTGGCTGATGAGGAGATTGATGTGGTGGTTGATGAGGAGGATGGGATGTTGGATGGCCTGCCTGATGAACTGGGTATCCTGAAGGTGCAGGCCCAGGAGGTGCATAACTTCCACCTTGAGATGTTGGTGGTGGTCCACTACTAGGTGGATATGTTTGTGTTGATGCAGATGGTGTACTAGTGGGTTGACCACTCTGAGCATAAGTATTAGCACCACTGGCTGAAGATGAACTAAAGGGTGGAGATGTTGATGTGGGACCATATTGGGTTCCTCCAGGACCAGGACTTGCTTGGCTTCCATAAGAAGGCTGAGGACCAGTATTTTGCTGACTGCCAGGCTGAGGAGGCTGTACAGCATTAGATGTTGGTGGAGCAGGATAACTTTGAGGTGGAACACTGTTTGCATATGCTTGAGAAGATGGAGGAGGATAAGAGCTTGGTTGGCCTCCTCCATATGCATTTTGTGGTGGGCCTTGCGATGTAGGTTGTTGATAGTTGGGCTGAGGACTTGGACTGCCATACTGCCCAGGCTGCTGCTGTTGACCACCCGATGGGAAGTTTTGCTGGGATGGATTTGATGGGGGATAGCCCTGTTGACTTGGTGGTGGTGGACCATATCCTGATGGTGGCTGTGTTGATCCCGGTGGCGGATATCCACCTGGTTGAGGGCCATAGCTATTTACTGTTGTTGGAGGGCCATAGTTGGGTTGTGTTGAAGCACTATATCCTTGTTGTTGTGATGCATTTGGTGGCCCATACTGACTTGATTGTCCAGGTGTATAAGCGTTCCCCTGCGGCCCTTGATAATTTGTGTTAGGATTTTGATTAGGGTACTGTCCAGGATAACCTTGTTGGGAGGGTTGTTGTGGATATCCTTGGAGTCCACCTCTATATTGTTGTGGGCCAGGTGCAGTAGGTGGTCTACTTATAGTTGGTCCTTGTCCAGGCATTACAGGACCTCTATATCCACCTTGTCCCATAGGTTGTCCTTGATTGAAAGTAGGCATTGGTAATGTAGGTTGAGTATTTGGTGGAATTTCCCCACCTGGTCCACCCGTCCCTCCAGGTCCGCTAGGAAGTCCTTGTGGGGTCATCATGGCATGTTGTGGCCCATTGGGGATACCCTGTGGAGGCTAATCACAAGGCAGATAATTATATTAAATATTTCTATCATTTCTAACAAATAATCTCAATGTAAACATGCTTTTCTTACTGGCAATAGTGCTTGTATATTCTGGTTTGCATCTGCTATGGAAGCCAAGTAAACTAAGTTACGATGTAATATTTGCTGATACCTGAAGAGTATAAATGCCATTATAGTTTGTGTGTTATGCATTACATACAACATACACACAGCAAGCAAGCTTTACATACTGAATACATTCTTGTGGCTTCCCTTTATTCTGGTACTCTTGTATCGTTTGTATAAGCTGACTGTTTTCATCCAGCATCTGCACAAATATAGAAATTACGTATTACAACTATTTGGTATTAAATAAAGATCAAAATAAAGTTATATACGCGCACTGCATGTAACAAGAACATACTTGTAATGTGACACGAGAATTTCATACCTTCTGTATTTGGGCTGGATTCGGCGGTGGTCTGCCTCGTTGAGCGAAAGTCACTGACATATTTATCAGTCTTAACTTTACGGTATCAGGTTGCAAAAGCTTAGGAATTAATATCAAACTTTGTTCTTATTGAGCAAGTGTAGGATTTCGCATTCTGTGCCTATGAGGTATACAATATCCATTTGAAAATGCACGATCTAGATATAGTGTCCGTTACACGTATCACTGCAGCAGACCACTCCTCAACTGTCAGAGGACTTCTTCTTCTCATGCACTGTATAAAATGTTACGACGAAATACAGGGAATTAGAGTCGTGGCGGCAATTCGATAATAAACTTCAGAGAATAAGATTGTTTCGCAAAGTATCCTGCCTTGCGAATGGGAAACGATAGTCGTCCATTTCCAAAATAGAAAGCTTGGGAAAACAGCGTTGCAAGTGGCGTATGCGTGAACTATTATGAAAACGTGTAAACGTGCGCGTTAATTAAACCTTTGTACTTCCCGACATAATTTCCACCTTGCTTTTCCACATTTTCCTGAATATTTCCATACATTTTTCTTTATGAAGAACGTAATATAAATTACTGGATTGCAATCTTCCTATCTATTCCACTTTACTGATCGAGGATTTTCTTGATGCATCGAATTGATGGGACTGCTTGGGTCTTCTTGGGACTTGTGCATCGTCGAAAAGAACTTTTGTGACGGATTGTACATGATTGCATACACTCTAACCTGAGGCAAAAATAATCCTACGAAATTGCCGGTCATTCAAGAAAAGTTTATCATTTTGCATTTGAAGCTTGGAGCACAAACTAATCGCACGATGGCATCGGCAAAGGTATGCACAAGGCGAAATACAATCGAAACGCAAAATAACATGACACTAAATTAATACTTCGATTTTAGATTGAATTTGCAGTGAATATGACTTGTCAAAAATGCGTAGATTCAGTACGCAACACTCTAGCAGGCTTGAGTGGTATTAAAAATTTGGATATTTCATTAGAAACTGGAACTGTTATAGTTGAAACAAACTTGCCATATTCTGTGATTCAAGAAAAAATAGAAGAGTCTGGGAAAAAGGCTGTTCTCAAGGGATATGGAAGTAATAATACAATCATTGTTCACTTGTGCGAACAATATGCAGTGGTAATAATAAGAACTGTTGGAATATGATTTCAGGCAGTAATAGTGCTGTTTCAATGTTGGGTGGAAACTCTGGTTACAGCATTGGGAACTTGATAAAAGGTGTAATAAGGTTCGCACAAACACCAGAGGGATGTGTAATAGATGGGACAGTAGATGGTTTGACACCAGGTCTACATGGCATGCATATACATGAGTGTGGTGACATTTCTAATGGTTGTGATAGGTAAATATCACTTTGCCATGTAGAAAGGTAGAATTTATAGGCAGCTTGTACATCAATATACATTGTCCTTTCATTTAGTGTTGGAGAACATTTTAATCCAAAAGATACACCTCATGGAGGTCCAGATGATGATAATTGCCAGAGGGTAAATATGATTCTAAAGAATACACAACTTGATTGGAAAATCTTGTTTATAGAAAACACCATAAATTTAAATCTTAACAGCATGTTGGAGATTTAGGAAACATACTTGCTGACAACACTGGAAGAGCTACATTCAGAAGGATAGATAAATTATTAAGTGTTCCTGATATCATTGGAAGATCTTTAGTTGTCACAGACAAAGCGGATGACTTAGGTAGAGGCAATAATGAAGACTCCAAAATCAATGGAAACAGTGGCAAAAGGTATGATTTAAAATAAAATACAAAGTTCCATTCCAGTTCAATAATTTGTTCTATTTTAAAGATTGGCATGTGGCATCATAGCACGTTCATCAGGTTTATTTCAAAACACTAAGAAGATTTGTGCTTGTGACGGCCTGACAATATGGGACGAGCGGGACAAAGCAACATCAGACATAAACAATATCAGTAGTAATGCAGTTGCAAGTAATTCAATATGTATAGTATTTTGATATCTATTATGATTTTAGGATTCTACTGTTGAATTGTAGTATATACACTATGTTGTTGTCATTATTATGTCATTTTTGTAAATCTTGTTGAAGTTTTGTTTTTGTTATGAACATTATAAGGTCGAGAAAGAGAGAATGATAGTCTTTTATTAATAGTGATTTTAATTGCCAGCCTGAAACCTATGAGTGTTTAGTCCCCAATATTAAAGATTGTAATTTTTCCTTTTTCAGCACGATTGTAATCCATGGGACTGCAGCAGTTTATTACCTGATTACTATAATCATTCCTTATTATATATATTGGATGAGCAGTACATTAATAAATAAATTTTATTTTACCATGTATAGACAAATATATATATTTATTAAACTTATTCTATCTTAATCCAACTGATTAATAAATTTAATTCATTGCACACTCGATCCACCTCTAGTGCAGCCAGTTAGGCACTTCTGGAATTGATAGATCCTCTATAAATTGCAAAAATCTATAAATATACATTTCTGCCAGAGCAAAAATAAATCACTTTTGACCCCGACGTGATTTGAACACGCAACCTTCTGATCTGGAGTCAGACGCGCTACCGTTGCGCCACGGAGTCATGTGTTAGGTCCTTCTCGAATAAAAGCTTTTAACCCACCATCCTCTACTTTGCAATAATGATTTCAGGTATTATAATTGTTGAAAGTTGCAAAATTCTTACAAAAAGTGCAATTAAATCATGGGTGCCATTAAAGGTGCTACGATTTTCCTGCCTTGTACAGTATTCCAACAATGGCAAATACTTTAATAAAAATACAAATATTGCAGAGCCGAAAACATTTTCAGGTTGACTGTGACTTGAGCCTATTGGTCGACGATATCTTAACGATGTTAACAAAATTCCTCAACATCTTCATACGATTTTATTCACGATTTATAATTAAATTTGAGGAACAAATTAAAATCATTTGAGGATGCTCAGGAAAATATAGCGTGCATCATGTGCCGTCACATTTATTCGCTGTCGATTAGTCGGGATTGGTTGGGATCGAGGGTATTCCATTTAAATTTGAATTTCTGTAGCGGTTAACCAGTTAGCGTCTTTTGCATTCAGTAAAGAAGTAGCAATGTGGTTAGTGAGGATGCAATGATAATCGCACGGTGTACGAAATAATCGCGATTAGATGTTAACTAGTGTGCCACTCGACTTTTAATTACACGTTAAGTTTTGAAAATACGTGATAAGATATGACGAATAATGAGAACTCTGATGTAAATACCGGTCCAACAGAGGACGATGCTGTTGTTCCCGGGGTGGATACTGACGAAGAGGATTATTTGAGAGTGGATGATGATATACTTATTCCACAGCCAGCGAGAAACGCTGCAGAGCTTGATTTGACTGGGCCCAGGCTTATGATAACAAAACTTGTTAATGAGAACTTTAAGAGCTATGCTGGAACCCAAGTGGTTGGCCCTTTCCATAAGGTGACTTTTTCACTGTATAAACAGCTGATTGAATGCAGTTGTTTCACACGATATTAACACTGACTTTGTTACACAGTGCTTTTCTGCAATTGTCGGCCCAAATGGCAGTGGAAAGAGTAATGTTATTGACTCTATGTTATTCGTATTCGGGTACAGAGCCAGTAAGATAAGGTCAAAAAAGATATCAGTATTAATACATAATTCAAGCGAACATCCGAACTGTACCAGTTGTTGTGTGTCTGTACATTTTCAGAAAATAATTGACAAAGTAAGTTACTTAAGAATTGGGTTTTATTATCATTTATTAGTATTATTATACATTGTTTATAATGCTTTTAGCCTGGAGCTGAATATGATGTGGTTCCAGATAGCGAGTTTGTTATATCAAGGACTGCATTCAAAGATAATTCCTCATATTATGAGTTGAATAAGAAAAGGGTGTCGTTCAAGGAAATTGGGAGACTACTACGATCTCATGGAGTTGATCTGACCCATAACAGGTTTCTTATTTTACAGGTTTGTAATCTTACAAAAGTTGACACTTGTATATTCTATGTGTATTACAATATGAATTTATAACAGGGAGAGGTAGAACAAATAGCCATGATGAAACCAAAAGGACAGAATGAAAATGATACCGGCATGTTGGAGTTTCTGGAAGATATAATAGGAACAGTGCGCTATAAAGAACCATTGGAGAAGTTATTTGAAAAAGTTAATGCTATTTCAGAACACAGACAAGAAAAATTGAACCGTCTTGGAATAGTGGAGAAAGAAAAGTCAGCCTTGAAAAAACCAATGGAAAAAGCTGTTCAGTATCTGGAAATGGAGAATGCAATAATAAAGCTTGAACATGAACTTTATCTTTGTAAGAGATACAATACAGGGAAAGAGCTTGGAGAGCAAGAAAAGAAAGTTGTTGAGTTGGAGAAGGACTTGGCTGAGCTGAAAGAGAAAATGAAAACTGTAACCGATGAAAAAGAGGCAAAGAAGACAGAATTAAAAGAAAAGGGGAAAGCATGGGATAAAATACAGCAGAAGAAGGATGAAAGTACAGCCAAGTTTGATAAAATTAGAAAAATTGATGAAACCCTTCATGCTGAGTTGGTTGAGACAAACAAGAGACGCAAAGCAACTGTTGCTGCTCTAAAAACAGAAAAAACAAAATTGGAAGATCTGGAAAAAGTACCTGAGAAAAATACTAAAGACATCAAGGAATGTGAAGATCTTATGAACAAGCATGTGGCAGAACGAGAGAAAGAGGAAGCAGCATTAGCTACTTTAATGGCTGGACTCAAGGAAAAGACTGCACCACTGTTAAATGAACGTTCGAAACTAGAAAAGCAATTATTATCATTAAGGAAAGACATTGATCAAGCACAATCATCATATGATATCAAAAAATCCGAATTCGAATTGTACACTTCACTAGAACATACTGAGAAAGATAAACTGAGTCAATTGAAAGAATCTCTTCAAACAACAGTGGAAACTCTCACTGAACGAAAAAAACAACTTGCTTCACTCCAAAGTAAAATTCCTGCTAGTGAGAGTAGTTTACAGAAAGCACAACAAGAATTAAGTGAAGTAAAGGCTCAAGAATTTGAAATGACAGCAAAGTTAAAAAAGATGAGGATATCGTTTGAAGAGCAGAAGTCTGCTATGCAAGCAAGCCGATCACGTAATAAGGTCTTGGATTCTTTAATGCGGCAAAAGAGGGAAGGAAAGTTACCAGGAATATTTGGAAGGCTAGTGAGTATATACATTCCTCATGATATTTTTTTTTTATGAAAGTTCTGTCTTCAAATTTAATTATAATCGTCCATTTTCCGCAGGGCGATCTTGGTGCTATTAATGGAAAGTATGATGTAGCAATCTCAACAGCATGTGGACCTCTGGACAACATTGTTGTGGATACTGTAAACACTGCCCTTGCCTGTATATCGTACCTCCGGCAAAATGACATTGGTCGTGCAACATTCATTGCTTTGGAAAAACAACAACATTTCTGGTCGAGGTGCAAAGAAAAAATCAATACACCTGAAAATGTTCCACGATTATTCGATCTCATAAAAGTAGAAGATGAACGAGTATTGCCCGCATTTTATTACGGCTTGCAAGACACTCTAGTAGCTGATAACTTAGACCAGGCTACGCGAATTGCATATGGTCAAAGGCGTTATAGAGTAGTGACACTGAAAGGTGAACTTATCGAGTTATCCGGTACTATGAGTGGCGGTGGTAATACAGTTCTGAAAGGTCGAATGGGTCAGAAAGTGGTGGGGAATGAACCATCAGTGGTAGATGTAGAAAAATTACAGACCGAACTGGATACAGTATTTCAAGAATGTAATCGCCTTAGGACACGGCAGCAGCCTTTAGAAAATCAAATTCATACACTTTCTACAGCACTAACAGAAATGAAAATTACCAGTGAGAAATTTAAAATTGAACTTTCTACATTGAAAGACCAAGAACCATCTCTTCGGAAACAATTGCAAATTCAAGAAAAAAAAGCATCTGAATCTGTTTCTGATCCCAAAATAGTGCAACAAATGGAGAAAGCAGTGAACGCAGCTAAGAAGCAGTTAGAAAAGGTTGAGGAAGCTTCAAAGTCTATTGAGAATGAAGTGGCACATATTAATCACGGAATAGAAGAGATATCTGGAAGCCGTGTGAAAGATCAGCAGAAGAAAATCTCCTCCCTTACGAAAGCTATTGATAAGGCAAGAGCAGAGATATGCAGGCTGCAAGTGGCTATAAAAACTGCAGAAAGAAATCTGCAAAAAGCCAAACAGAAGATCGAAACCTTGGAGAATGACGTTCATACATGTGAACAGCGGTTACGAGATATTCAAAAAGAAAAGCAGGACATAGAAGAGCAAGGAAAAGTTTTGTTGGAAGAAATTAAAGAGCAAGCAGACGCCCTCCAAGAAAGGGATGAAGCCTTGTCAGTCCTTAAAGAGGAATTAGATGCACTCCAGGCTCGTGAGAATAAAATGAAATCTGTAAAAATTGATCTGGATGTGAAATTTAAACAATCAAATAATCTACTGCGTGAACTACAACAGAAAATACCGGAATATACGAGTAGAATAAAAGGATTGAAGCTTCAGGCTATACCCGACATGCCTACAGAAGAATTGAAAGAGTTGACCGAGGATGAATTGAGTACATTGGATGAAGATACAGTAATGGCAAACTTGCAGAAAGCTAAGAAAAAGCTTCCGAAGGAAATTCCGAACATGCAGATTATAGCTGAGTACAAAGAAAGACACGAGGTATACTTGACACGATACGCGGAAGTAGAAGAAATAACGAAGCGAAGAAATAAGCTGAATGATATATATAATACTGCCACTCGCAGCCGGAATCAAGAATTTCTTATGGGATTCAATATAATTAAAGATAAACTAAAAGAAATTTATCAGATGATCACTCTTGGTGGAGATGCCGATTTGGAACTTGTTGATTCATTGGATCCATTTAGTGAGGGTGTGGTATTCAGTGTAAGACCACCCAAGAAATCATGGAAAAATATTTGTAATTTAAGTGGTGGTGAGAAGACTCTAAGTTCCTTAGCTCTTGTGTTTGCTTTGCATCATTACAAGCCGACGCCACTGTACTTCATGGATGAGATTGATGCAGCATTGGATTTCAAGAACGTTTCGATTATTGGCAATTATATTAAACAGCAGACAAAGAATGCCCAATTCATTGTTATATCATTACGATCTAACATGTTTGAACTGGCGGACTACCTAGTTGGTATATACAAAACCCATAACGGAACAAAGAGTGTCACGGTAGACGTGGAAAAGTTCTGCGATAAAGCCGGAATCGCACTTCCAACAATACAGTCCTCGCAAATTTCAAATTCACAATTGCAAAGGTATACCTATCGAAATACCAAGACCCAGAAACAGAGTCAAAATTATCGGCCTGCATCGCAAGTCATCGACCAGGATAAAGAACCCAGTGCCAGTAAAGAATTGGGGTAAGTAAAATAACAAACAAGAGTGTGTTGCAATGTGCACAGTGTTATATCAACTAAAAATGTACGACTCATCGACGATTACTTCTTCCAGCTTACCAGAATTGGGATTATGCCCGACCCCCACCAAGAATCCAGTACAACAGGAAGACGTTAATTCGAGACTATAAATAAAGCTTTTTTTATAACTCTGCGAGAAACTTATTGCCTGAATCCCTTGAAATTCCCAAAATGAATCCCTATACCCATGCGTTTTTGTTAAATCCCAGATGGTTGACCGCACGCACTTGTCGAAAGAAAGTGTAAAAGTATTATCTCCTGCGACGAAGTTTTCTCATTCTTTAGGTGTTACCTCGAGAATCTGTTCATGTTTTACAATCGAGATAAGTTATGCCGATTACGGAAGCGCAGGGAAGGTAGAGCAGCGGGAGTACTAATTACAAGTCGCGAAAGACAAGAACGCCAAAGGAAATGTAGAGGAGGACGCGAGTCGGTGGGGCGAGTGATATAAGTATCGTCCGACAAGAGATTAGAATTTGAGTAGTCCGTCGTTTAACGGAGAGGCAAATGTCGGCCGCGAAGAACACGGAAATCGGCGAGGATGACGTGCACAAGACTACAAATAAGATCTCAGGTAGATCGTCTGCGATCCTTTATCACTTCGGATTAATTTGAAAATCGTAATCCATTCAGTTAGCACATTCTTGCAATCATTGATCAGCCAGACAGAAATAAGTAATTCATCCCATGCTAATGAATATGATCTCATTATGCAATCTAGCTATCTCATTTACTTCGTATACCGACTCTCAATTATATCATCATAACTTAGCAATATTACATTTGCAAATGTTTCTAGCGGCTGGTTACCTTCGTAACGGTGTACGCGCCGGGCAAAAGTGATCGCGTTATTTATGTAGTTCTTCGGAATTCAAGAACCATATCGTAAAAACATTCGTTTAACTACAATATTCCACGATAGTTACGAAAATTCCCAGATATCAGAAACTGGGGCGGCAAACCCTTGTGAACTGTGTGTTATCTTGATTCCAATGCAGCTGCGCGAACAAACAAAGGACCGACCGAGATTTAGTGCTCCTCGGACGTCCGATGAAAATTATTAAAAGGGGGTCAAAGGTTATTACACGAAATCACAATAATTTGTCATCGTAATTAATAAAGTTTCACGATTCGCCGAGCGATTGTTGTGACACGTGCCGAAATTATGATAAATCACTATGACAAACAGGAGATTATTCGTTCACGAGTCCAGCCAGAACAAGCGTCATGGTGCGTTTATCCATTGAAAAATCGACGAGTGTTCAAGAAGTCCGATAAACTTGTACGTCAGTGGATGATTTCGATATCCGACCGATTAGGGAAGAAGTACTTTGCTCAATTGAGGGCCCCGCGTTCTTTTCGCTGCTCGCCTTAATTCCAGCTAGCGCGCGTTCCAAGTTGAGCGGAACCCGAGCTCTTTTTATGAAGCGATACACTTGGATAGATTGCGAAAAGTGCTAGATAAACTTTGTAGCCGCTCGTAAGACTGTCTTCCCTGGTATTAAGACTTGGTAAACGCTTTCCGGGCAAACTTTTCATTTTTAATGACCGAGGTCATGCATACAAGTTGGACGCACTATCTCAGAAACTCACGAAACAAGTGCTCAACAGTGAAATTCGCCAGAGTTGATTATACCGCCGATATACAACTTCTTATCATGAAAGAATAAACGTTATCGCATTGATTGAATGAATTGTTCTTTATCGGATCGAGTTCCTCGAGTTACCGATCGCCTATTCAATCACGATCCAACTGATAGAGCTTTTGCTTCACTAGTTTTTAACTTCTACACACGGCGCACGACGCATATTGTTTTCATGCTTATCCGCGACCTTCGTCTGATCGGCTACTTTTGAATCCAGATACGAGAAATCGCTTATCCAGATTAACCAGTACTATCCAGCCGGAGTTACGTCATTACTTGTAATCATTCTAATTTTTCACATTCCTCCGCCAATCTTCTCTCTCCTTCGGCAGTTCTTCTAGATTCGTAATTCTCCTTTTTCTCGTCCTATCGGTGATTCGAGTGAGGGCGATCATTATCACTCGTACTTGCAGATTACCCCTAAAGGCGCTCAGATATCTCCCATTGTTACAGTGCAGCGTTATCGCGCGCGAACACAAGTAAAACGCACAAAGGACGTCATTTGGTATTGCGGGAAAAAGCCAGACTTTCATAAGCGATGCTACTAAAATCTTTCCACGCTCGCCGAGAATGAGTGACTGGCGGGAAAAGTAAACATATCTGTCGGGCAGGAATATTGAAGATTGAAATAATCGGGGAGAGTAGAGCGGCTCCGAAGCGAGTCGAGACGATTAACAAAAAGTGCCTCGGGTGCAACGTGCATGACACATTCAGGCCGATACCAGATTAAATGAAATCCACCATCGAGCGGATTCCAGTAGCAGCCAACTAGATCGAAATATTCCTCACCAATCATTTCACTATGCGTCACACATTGCCATTCCAATACGAAACAATAGATCATCCAATAAAACTCTCTGATAATTTAATTATTACCTTCTTGCCTTGTTCAATTCTTGTAACATATTGTTTTGCCGGTCGTTGAACACTTCCCGCCAAACTGCAAGTTTGTAGGAATAAAATTAGCGTCACTCAGAGAGTGAAAAAGTACATTGCGAAACATTTATGATAAAGAATAGATAGGAATGCCAGGGTTCCTACCTTCCAAGAAGATATGTTCCTCGTTGAGCGTTGCCTGTCTTTATCTCTCTTGTACTTTCCACTGTTTAGAAGAGGATAGCGAATATACATTCTAGCATCCTTTGGTCCAGTTTGTTCTCTATGTTCATATTTTAAATACTACCTGTCACCAGGAGAGTCATAAAAAAGGAAAGAATGCCAGAGAAAAAAGAGCACAAAAGACACTGGAATTACGATGTAGTGCGAGTCATATCGCGGATCTCGCTATCATTGAAACATACTTCTTTCCATTCATAAGATTTCCGCAGAATAGAACTACATCGTGACCCGATTATTCCAGTCATTATTGTCCCCGGCTTATCAGGATTTATCGACGCATGACAATGCCGCTGTGACCGTAGACCCAGAATCAATGGTGCCATTAGATCATGTCGCGAGACTCGTGCCGAGCTAATTACCCAATCGGACCGATTGCCACTCGGTTTTATTGGGAACGATGAGAGGTAGAAGGGATTCCTATCGGAGAGAGATCTCTCATTAGCGGCGAGAAGCTGG
The DNA here is from genome assembly GCA_910591665.1 of Ectemnius continuus. NCBI lineage: Eukaryota > Metazoa > Arthropoda > Insecta > Hymenoptera > Crabronidae > Ectemnius > Ectemnius continuus. The sequence goes on along the minus strand of OU342862.1, from coordinate 12,060,348 downwards.
TAACGTTTGCCGTAAACAATAATGCCAGACAAGTAATCAATAACAAGACAATCGTTGTCCTCGGTTTCGACGCAGTTCCAACTGTTGATATCGGCTTTCCTTCTGGCCGAGTGACAGGGAAGAACGATTGGCCGAAGATGAGTCTTTCCTCGTTAAAGAAATCTAGTAAATTGCCCGGGGATTATTATTTACGATGTAGGATTTATTTATAAAAATGTTGTTGTTTGTTATGTTACAGGGAGACTGGGAATCAGGCACTTGCAGGTGCTCCTCCTCTTCTGGGGCATGATCATCGCTTACTGCCTCCGAGTTTGCATGTCGGAGGCTGTCGTTGCCATGTCAAATTCATCTCAAGCTCATAGTAACGCAGAGGTAAATGAGTCGATTAAAATCATTTAATAGATTCGCCACGGAAATGCAAATTTTCCTCGCGTGATAAATGATGCTATAACTGATGGCAATTACTACTCGAGAAATCGGCGTGACGACTGACAATTTCATGCCACTTAGGGCGGCGAGGGTGCTAGAATCCTATCTGATTACGCAAGCACGATAAGATTGATCAACGTTTTCCACGTGCTTTTTGGCCAAAGTCGATTTTGACACTCTTCGATATCTAGCAATTCTCATCAGATTGTTTACATTACTCTCCGCGAATATTTTGCCAAGTAATGCTAGCTTCGTCTGAAAACAGAGAGCGCGCATTTCATTACGGGAAAGTGTTTTCACTATGCGCCGCGCCGGGGAAAACGTCACTCCCAGATGATAACACACGTCAGGCATGTACATGGAATTTATCTTCACGGGGAAATCCGCGAACGACTCTACAAGGAGATCTCGTTCTACTTAAAGCGATAATCGTTAATACATAATTTGGGCGATTATTTGCAAGCTGCGTTTCGAGTGATGTTTGATCGATCAGAAGTCAGATACTTCCTGCCACTCACGAATAATATTGCAATAGATGATGAAAGCTTTCGAATATTTTTAGAAAAGATGAGAGTAAAAAAATCCTGTATTATTTCTTTGCAGACATTCCCATGGGATTTATTAGACAGATCGCACATTTTGAGCTCCTTTTTCTGGGGCTACACACTCACGCAAATCCCATGCGGTTACATAGCCGGCGTTTGGAGCGCCCAGAGATTAGTTAGTTGGGGCATCTTTTTCTGCGGTGTCTTCAACATACTCGTTCCGGTTGGCGCGCATTTCGGCGGCAAAATCGCCGTCTGTGCTTGCAGAGTTGGAATGGGATTGTGCCAGGGTGCACTTTTGCCCTGCGTGCACACTTTGATTTCCAAATGGGCGCCGCCCAATGAGAGAGCAAGATTAGGTGAGCTTTCTTTTACTCTCCCAATTAATATTTCAATAAAAAAATATCAGGCGTTAAAGAATTATTAAAATAAAATTTATTTTTCTTGTAGGAACATTCGCTTATGCAGGCGCGCAATTGGGAACAGTAATCGCTTTCCCGATTTCCGGTTTCCTGGCTGCATCGAGTGCCGGTTGGCCTTCGATCTTTTATGTTTTCGGGGCAGCCGCAATCGCCTGGGCGATCACATTTTATTTTATTGGGGCTGACAACCCATCAGTCCATCCGAGTATATCGGATAATGAGAAGAATTACATCGAGGATAGTCTTCGAGAAGCTCAGGGCAAAGAAGACCCAACCGCTCATGGGGTTAGTGTAAAATAATTGATAAAAACAACCCTCTCTTTATAAAAAAATTGTTCTTTTTACATTGAATATTTATTACAGAGACTTAAGACACCCTGGAAACATATCTTCACGTCACTGCCAATGTGGGCTCTCATAATTGCCCACTCAGGACAAAATTGGGGCTATTGGACCCTCCTCACGGAAATGCCCGGTTACATGCACGCTGTTCTTCGCTTCGACATGCAACAGGTACTTAATTATATCTTAGAATTATAAATTACGAATTTCGCCTATTTTTAATATCGAAACAGATTGTCTAAAAGAAAGTATTCCTCGTAGAACGGCGGAGTGTCAGCACTTCCTTATTTAGCGATGTGGCTACTAAGTTTCCCGGCTAGTTGGTTGTCCGACTACGCTTTGAAGAAGGGAACCAGCCGAGAAGTGATTAGAAAGGTGTCGAACACAATCGCGCATTGGGGACCAGCCATTGCTCTAGTTTGCCTGCGTTTTGTCCCCGCGGATGACGTAGCCCTGGCAGTGACGATCCTCGTGATAGCGGTTGGTTTGAACGCAGGTTCTCTCTGCGGCTTCCAAATCAATCACATCGATCTCAGTCCGAATTTCGCCGGGACGATGATGTCGATCACCAATTGCTTCGCTTCGATCATAGCGATTATCGCGCCTCTGATATGCGGCAATATCGTTAGCGACGAGGTAAGTCGACGTCGATTTTGGCCCCCCTGCACGTGCAAACAGAACTCGCGCCAGAAAGCTATCACGTGCCGATGATTTCAATGACTAATATTCCTCTTATTCTTTTCAGTACGATGTTGACCAGTGGATGACAGTATTCTACATATCGGCGGCTGTCTATTTCATAGGTAATTTATTATTCATAATCTTAGGTAAGGCGGAGGTCCAATGGTGGAACGAACCGAACGCAACTAAACCACGTAAGAACGCCGATGCAGTGGCTACCGTAGATGTAAAGATCCAGTTGGAACCTCGGTAGCGCTCGCATTCTTACGACGATTATATAGAAATGTACTACTCTTCGAGATAATTGTATAGATACGCTTGTATCGATCAGTGATCGATGCGATCGAACAACCGCGAATACCAAAGTTAGCCGTCGGCAATATAATGCCAGTGTGAATGACACGGTTCGATTGTGTGCGATGAACCGAGTGAAATCTTAGTCTAGTTCAACATCAATGTATCCTTAATTAAGTAATGATTTTATACTAGTCCAGAGAGCAGGAACCATACGATCAATTGCGTTTGTAGTATACGTGCGAGAATCGAGATCGTCCTAGATTAACTCTTCTAATCCATTCCGTCACCGAGAAGCGCTTTTGTTTACTTTTGACCGATCCAAATAAAAGGATTCGAAACTCTTTACGATTGGCATGGCTTTACTTCACTCCAATCCGAAGGCATCCGATGCAACAGGAGGTTGTTGACATTGGCCGATGAGAACGCGTGTAAAAAGCACGAGGTTGCAGTGACCTCCAGTGTTACGCTGATTTTCTTCATCTTTATCAGGAAGGTGTCAATAGCAGCTTTATCTTTCTGGGACGAAGGTCTCCCTTTATTGCGAGAGCTACTGTCAAAGACATCCCTCGGCTCCTACTGGATGATGTCCCACTATTGTCCAGTGGGAGATAAGGGCTGTGAAAACCCAGAAGACGATTGCCACTTCTTCAGATCTAATCGGTAGATCTAGTCGTCATCTTGGCTCGGGTTCGTCGCAAATTCTCAAGATGACTATCGTCGGACAAAAGAGGAATTGGCTGAGACGTCGCCGCGGCGGTGGTGTTTAGGAAGAGGCTCGGAAAGAAGGTCCGTCGACGAGGAGAGAGCGTCGATCGGCTGGTAAACAGTGGCTGGGATTACAAGCAGACAGGCTCGACAAGCCGTCATGCTGCAAACAACATGGTGGGAGAATCTCTTTTCGGTCATCGAGTATAAAGGCTCGACCACTCGATCGATGGATCTTAGTGCTGTTATATACCTCCGATCCTTCTACGGACTTCTCCACCATCCGACACTGTCAGGATCTTATTGTTAGCAGGAAGGATATCGTCAACATGAGGAACAGACATTCCATGAAGAGGGTGTCCATCATCTCCATCTCGGAGAAGATGAGAACACCCACCGTCAAACCCAAAGGTACAGCATATCCTTCGCCCACTTATTTCTATAGTTTCCAAACCCTTTTCTATTGTTTACAAGTCATCCTTTATCAGCAGACAGATTAGAAAATTTCTTCTTGAGAAATCCTTGGCTGAAACGAGTAAGCTAGGTGGGCGCGCACTTAAATCTTATCATTATCGGAAATGATTTCAATCTATCAAGATCAAAAATCGTGCTGCACGTTGATAATCAGGCATCCCTAAGAGAAATTCTCTGTTCGAAGGATCCTTCCGATCGATCTTGCTCGCTCCTAATTGACAGGAATCGAACGGAAAGTTTGAGCGTGGAGAAAAAAACAGCCGGTGAAGCAGCATTCTTTTGCGATGTGTTTTTTTTTGGTTGGTTAATGATCGCGCAGTGATAAAACCGTGGCGAAATCAGTGCCGAAATCACAGACAGATTGCAGCCTGCGCGCTCCCAGAGAGACCAATTCAATTCCTCACGTGAGCACTCGAATCTCGTTTGATTTGTCCAGGAAATATTTCGATAGTAATGATTATCAACTGGTATGTTTGGCACTCGTGAGAAATCCACGTGTTTCGCGGACGTTCACTCTTCTTCGTCACCGCAATTCAGTCACTAGTGATACTATCAACTTTAATTACTACTTTTCCCTTTCATTAAAGTATAAAATTAAATTATAAAAAATAGTCTCGAGAAATGTTTCGGGAACGTATTAAAATTTAAAATATAAGAAATATTGTGACCTTTCAGTGACAGGTTTAATTAATATCAACAAGTGTAGTGAATTAATGAATATGTGCGAACTTTTCTGCAACAATGTTTCGACGTGCACTACATTACGATTGCGCGGAGCGGAGTTAAATTATTCCACGCCCGATAGTGGTGGACGGTGAAAAGGGATCAGTAACCGGTCTACAAAGATTATATGTTGCATTGGTTGCCCTAATCATTCATAAATGAATGAACGCGTCTCGAAGTGGCATGATTGGTGGAATTTGTCGATTCAATCTCTCGTGCAATTAACCACTCGTTTTCTTTCTTTCCTTTCGAATCTTTTATCACATGTGCTCTTCAGTAGTCTAAGATAAGCTGCTTCTGTTCGATGTAGCAAGGCGGGATTTTCCCCTCGGTTGGAATCAATGATTCGAACGAACCTTCGGAAAGATCAGCGAGAAAAAGAGCGGCTCGCTAATGATAACAGAATTACAGGTGCCCATCGACACAAGTATAGGATGGTGCGAGCGCGTGACATAAGAGTGATGCCGAGAGTCGGCGCGCTCTGGAACGTGACGAATCACGTCGAATTCCAAGGCGCGCGAAGGTCTTCGGGAAAACACGAGCACGTCCTAGAACACAAAGATCCAACGGCATTATTCGCATTCCACCGGATCTTCTACTCGTTGGATGCGAAAATGAAAAATTCAGTCAATTAAATCAGCGCCGTTTAAGTGCATAATCATTGTTTTCTGTGTCTCTGTTACGCTGCTGCTGAAAGGTCCGTTGGACTAGTTTACTTGTTCTGATTTAGTCGGTTTCTTCCACTTTTTTTAGTCTTTCTGACTGTTTCACGGGTTAAAATTTGGCGGGGAATGTTTTCTTGCATCGAGAAAGAAGTTGTGAAAATTCCAGAGCCCTAGCTCAAAATTCATTTTTTCGCAAATTTTTTAAGGTATACCCCTTCAAAAATTTTCGATTTTTCGAAGGTTCTGGGACCGGGACGAACGCTTGATTTTTCGATTCCTCGTGTCTCAAAACGGATAAAAAACATAAATGTTGTGGGGGAAATGCCGGAATTCTACCTAAAACACGTGGAAAACCGATCTGGAATATTTAGTTTCAATGGTTTTCCCCATGTTTTTTTATCTTCCCGACCTTTCCCGGGGCTGAAACTTGGTAGAAAGTGTTTTTTTATATCGAGGAAGAAGTTGTGAAAATTCCAGAGCCCTAGCTCAAAATTCATTTTTTCGCAAATTTTTTAAGGCATACCCCTTCAAAAATTTTCGATTTTTCGAAGGTTCTGGGACCGGGACGAACGCTTGATTTTTCGATTCCTCGTGTCTCAAAACGGAAAAAAAACATGATACTTGTGGGGGAAATGCCGGAATTCTACCTAAAACACGTGGAAAACCGATCTGGAATATTTAGTTTCAATGGTTTTCCCCATGTTTTTTTATCTTTCCGACCTTTCCCGGGGCTGAAACTTGGTAGAAAGTGTTTTTTTATATCAAGGAAGAAGTAGAAAAAATTCCAGAGCCCGAGCTCAAAATTCATTTTTTCGCAAATTTTTTAAGGCATACCCCTTCAAAAATTTTCGATTTTTCGAAGGTTCTGGGACCGGGACGAACGCTTGATTTTTCAATTCCTCGTGTCTCAAAACGGATAAAAAACATAAATGTTGTGGGGGAAATGCCGGAATTCTACCTAAAACACGTGGAAAACCGATCTGGAATATTTAGTTTCAATGGTTTTCCCCATGTTTTTTTATCTTCCCGACCTTTCCCGGGGCTGAAACTTGGTGGGGAATGTTTTTTTGCATCGAGGAAGAAGTAGTAAAAATTCCAGAGCCCTAGCTCAAAATTCATTTTTTCGCAAATTTTTTAAGGCATACCCCTTCAAAAATTTTCGATTTTTCGAAGGTTCTGGGACTGGAACGAACGCTTGATTTTTCGATTGCTCGTGTCTCAAAACGGAAAAAAAACATAAATGTTGTGGGGGAAATGCCAGATTTCGACCTAAAACACATGGAAAACCGATCTGGAATATTTCATTTTGATGGTTTTCCCCATGTTTTTCATACTTCCCGACCTTTTCCGGGGCTGGAATTTGACAGGGAATGTTTTTTTGCATCGAGGAAGAAGTAGTAAAAATTCTAGGCCCCCAGCACAAAATTAATTTTTTCGCCAATTTTTGAAGGCGGTATCGGTGATGAAAGTGGTGGAATTGTACTGAAAACACTCAGAAAAACACACCTGATTTATTTATCGTGGAATTCTGTCGAAGATTATGCGTACCAATAATTTTGCAGATACCCGGAGCTAGTAGCAGAGAAATAATAGACTCGTAAAGTAATCGCAGATGATAATGATTCTATTATGCTGGTACAATATTATGTAATTGATGCATCGCGGGATAATTGAATTGATCGGATAGTATACGCTTCGCTAACACTTAATCCCATCCGGCACGAAGCTCCCGTCCAGTGAATACAAAATGATTGATGGCTATAGGCGATTAAATGATTTTAACACTGACTGGAAGAAAAGAAAAGGAAGAAAAACCTTGGCATGTGGAATGTCGGAATTCCCTCTTATAAATCAGAATTCAATAATCCTAAATAATAGTTTCTAATCAGTTAATGACGGAATGTTTGCCTCCAGGAAGTGTAAATAGAGCGAGGATCGAGGAAAATGTGAATCAATGATCTTTCCCTTTACAGCATGGTTCGGCTGCAGACACACGCAAGTAATTCTGATGTCCTTGGGGATGCTCTGCTGTTACGCCATCAGGGTCACCACTTCGGTGACACTGGAGGCGATGACACACGCTGCCAGCGCTAATCCGGATTTCGAGGTACATCCTCCTCCACCGCAATGAGCGAGCCCTTGCATACTAATTCCCTAATTAAAGAAACACAACAACTACTCTGCAAACTTCTTTCATAGGAATTCGATTGGGACAACTCGGTTAAGGACGTAATTCTGAGCTCTTTCTTTTGGGGCTACGTGTGGACACAGATTCCCGGGAGTTTGGCAGCGCATCGTTGGGGAGCGCATAAGTTCTTCACATGTGCTCTGATGATCTCGGGCTTGGTCACCCTTCTGATACCCCTGGCTGCAAGTTATAGCGGCTGGGAGGCTGTCTGCGGAATTAGGGTCATCTCCGGACTTGCCCAAGGCATGCTGCTGCCGACTCTCCACACGCTCCTCTCTAAGTGGGCGCCTACACAAGAGAGAGGAAGTCTATGTAAGTATCAGTAATCATCGAAGACGATCTATATACGTCCGAAGTAGCATTGACCTTCGCGCTCACTCGTCCTGGAATATTCCTAGCTACTTACTCACCATTGACGTCTCATTATCGGACACTTGAAATTTGGTATTCAGCATTCCCAGTAATATTTATACACCTCGTGTAAATACTGGCTGCGCTCGATAGATACAACGGCTACTTCACTCTCGCGGACAATTGATAACGTGGCCCGCCGCACGTGAGAGCCAACAGTTGTAATAAGGATTTGTTTTCGCTCTACTTTCCAGCGACTTACGTGTACTCCGGCGGTTGGATCGGAAATGTTATCTGCCTCTACAGTTCCGGGCTGCTTTCCGCATCGCAATTTGGCTGGCCGAGCACATTCTACTTCTGGGGTGCAGTCACCTTTGCCTGCGGTGTTGTTTACTTCTTCATCGGCAGGGAATCACCTGCCGAACATCCCAATATACCTGCCGATGAGAAACAATACATAGAAGAGAGCCTTGGTGTAACCGAGACGAAAGAAGTATGATTTTTTCAAGTGATTCAATTGAATGATTATATGAATCTGGCGGATATTTTGTTATCAGTTTAATTATGTTTTCTTAGACTCTACCAACACCCTGGTTGGCCATCGCGACGAGTATTCCCACGTGGGCACTTTTAATATCGCAGTTAGCACAGAATTGGGGATTCTGGATGCTCCTGACGAAAGCACCATCGTACACCGCCTCAGTTCTTAATTTCGACATTGCGAATGTAAGTAGGCAAGAAACGTGTTTAGAATTTCGAGAGTGTTTCCCAGTGCGGGACGTGCTGCTTCGGCGAAATTAAGGAAACCTTCGCTGTTTATTTACGTGGTTCGACTGAAAACACCGCTTTGCGGTTTGGTCATACGCTCGTCGTCACTTACAACTCGTTTGTCTCAACACTTTTCGTGCTTCCTCGTGAGATTATTCACGGTCGTTGCGTTACTTGAATGCAGAGTAACGCATTCGCTAATGATTCAAGCCGGTTCCGGTCATTCACGGTCAAAGTTGGCTACGGTATTCGAATATCAATGGCATTGACTAGTACGAGGCTCGTAGTAGTCGGTAGTATTGATAATCAAGTCGGGTAGAGGCTGTTTATTGCCGAATTGAATCGGCGGCTGCTTTGAGCTTTGATGAATTGGTAATAAACATCGCATTCGTTTGCAGAATGGACTCTATTCTTCCCTGCCGTATCTCACCGCTTGGATAGTTAGCTTTCCTGCGAGTTACGGCTCCGATCTACTATTGAAGAAGAATGTCCTGTCGTTGCAATTATCGAGAAAGATTTGCAATACTATTGGACAGTGGATACCGGCGATTGCCTTGGTAGCTCTCGGATATGTGACCGAGGATCAGCCTTGGTTGGCCATCGGATTACTAATCGTCTCTGTCACGACGAACGTACTGATCTATTGCGGTCATGGCATAAATCATATGGATCTCAGTCCGAATTTCGCTGGTACTCTCATGGGAATTACCAATTCCATATCAAACGTTTGCGGGATACTCGCGCCACTGGTCTCGACTGTTGTCATCAAGGACCCCGTAAGTCTCTCATTTGCATTTTAATGATTTGCCAGGATTTCTTACGATCATTCTCCACCTTCTAGAGCGACGCAACGCAATGGCGATACATATTCATTTTGTCCGCTGGGATTTACTTCCTCGGCAATTTGGCCTTCATCTTGTACGGACAGACTGATGTACAGGTGTGGAATGATCCGGTCAGTAAAAAGAAGGACCCTGTGACATTCCAAGTGCCTGAAATCCTGGCGGAAGAAGGAGCCGTTAAGGCGCCCAAGGATTCGAAGGACATCGATAGGAGCGCGTTGTAGGAGTGACTGTCAATTAACTAGCACGTACGATAAAACTATGTAGTCTGAGCTAGGTGAGGTCGTTAAATTTTTTGTCCGCGACCAATTTCGGCCGCTATTCTGCGCTATCGTGCGCATAAGAGTGGAGATTTTTATTGTATAGTCTTCGTTCCGCTCAGACAACGACGAACTGTAAATTTATGACGTACATCTGAATCTGATGATAGCATTTATATTTAGTTGTAAATATTGCGACTGTTTGTGTGGAAGAGTTGTTGTGTGTGGGACGCGTGTTGCGACGAATGGAAGCATGGATGATATTCCACAATCTGTATTTATTATAAATCTGTAACATCATACATCATATCGCTCATATTTTGTACATACGAAAATATATTTATAATACTGGAACTCGTAATGGAAACTATTAATTAAGCGTCTTAATTAATCGCCTTTCTCCCGTTCGCTCGGCACAGCCTTGGCCACAGTCCTTGTAATGAAAATTGCACCGATTATCGTGACAAATAATGTGACGTAACTAATGAGTGTTAGCAAGGACGAGTCTCCCACTGGAACAAGCCAAATGCAGTCTTCCTGGTCCTATGGATGCAAAACATGTCGATGTTTTTATTTCAGAAATTTTTTCTTCCCCCTTACACTTGATTCCTACCATTGTATATGGTATTTCTCTCCATTTAACAGAGTTATCAACACAAGGAGAGCATAGATCCACTTTGGAAATTCTATACTCTTTGATCCTCTCTGGGCATCCAAGTAGTAACTTTGGTCTTGGTAAAGTGACAGTGTTATATCCTCCACCTATCCTTGCGTATTGATAACGTTGATGAATTGGGAATCTCAAGACAGCTGCTGAATTACTCAGAGGCGCGCAGACAGTTACATTCTGAGGCTTTGCTCTCTCAGTGAACAATTCAACATCAGTCTCACCGGTTGAACATGCTACAGACTGTGAAAGAAAGTTCTTGTAATCTGTATGATCACTGTAGTGATGAGTTGAAACTATACCAGAACAATACCCACATGCCCTGACCGTCTGAGATCAGCCAGCTCATCAACGTTAACATAGAGCGCAGTTGGCAACTCCAGATACAACGCAACCTGGCAATTGATTTGTTCCAACTCCTCGATATCGAGGTGATATATCAAGTGTCTGAAAATAAACTGCATGCATCACCCAGGAAAACAAATGAGATCCCTTATCACCCTGAGAATAACCTCTCAACCTATGAAAGCCATCACCATCGACGTTCAGTGCAAGATTCGCGTCCAAACCCAATGAGAATGGCACATTCTGAGCGAGAGTAAGGGTAACGAGGAAAACCCGGACTGACATTTCCTTTATATAATCTAACATCATATTTATTCGCTCTCGAGACCGACGTAAACATAACTGTCACCCTGATGTCAGACTATAGTTGGCGCGCCAGGCGCCAGACGGCTCTGCCGATCGAGTCGATATCCTCGAATTCCATCGTTCAAATTTATTTCCGTCATAACGATAAGATAGCAATGTTACTTCGTCACGATTTCACGTGAATTCTATCAGCCGAAATAAGTGATAATATCAGCGATCGAATGTACTCAACATTCGTGTATGGAATTAAGTATAATTACTACAAGATTTCTTCTGCGACGTATTTCATAGCATTATACAAGTCCGAGACAATTTCGAGGAAGTATGATAACTGAATTAAACAGTGGTAGAAGAAGAATGCAAATGGATTGAAGCAGGCAACAAGAAGATATCTGAACGAGGAGACGAAAATGCGATATCGTCGACGTGGCTGCGGAGTGTTGCACCGGCTTGACGTCATTTCTTAGGAATACGTGGGACTTGGATTACGCAGATGAGGAGGCAGAAGTGCGGGCAGCTTGGAGCAAAGAGAAAAGAGCTGAGTTCGAAGCAGGAAGAATATCGAGAGAGCGAGAGAGAGTAGGGAGCGGGCGAAGGGAGGGGAGTTGGAGCGAGGCTGTAGGTGCTATATTGTCGCTGGGAAACGAAAATAGCTGCTGTTAGCCCCAGAAGCGACGGAAAGGAGGCAGCTAAGCAGCCGCGCTGCGCTACGAGAGTAGAGAACGTGGGACAAGGAAGGCGAGGCCGAGATGCGAAACGAAACGAACGAGGGTGGTGCTACGACAGAACCTGGAATGAAGTTGGTCCCGGCAATAGAGCCGGCATTATGTAACCCGTTCTTCCCTTGGACTCCCACTTCTCAGCCGCGACTCTCGTGCTCCTCCCATTGTTCCCGGAGCACCGCCAGTTCCTTCCCTTCAAGGATAGCCGCGTCCCCAATTCGCTTCAGAACCTATCATGGACTCGTAGCTTACCACTGGCATTCGAGCCACTTGAGTTTGAGAATAGATCGTAATATTATAGTAAAGATTTTCATTCTTATACGCGTGCTGCTTTCAAAGCTGGCCTATCCTATCAGAGAAATGAAATGGTAGTAGCGGAGCCCGGCTAGGTGGGCCGACAGAATCCCGGCACCGTTAGCTACGTTGCCCGCAGTGGCATAAAGTTTACGTTTCGCTCGTATTTGAAGTTACGAGGCGAATGTATTTATATTTGCGTTAACTGATCTGTTTCTATTAAAAACTACGCCACGCCCCGCACGTAGAGGCGGCATGTCACGACGGCTTCAAATAGCTCGATATAGACTATCGCTGATAGGCCAGGCGTGCTAATGCCTTCTACGCTAACGAGACCGTGCGAGATGATGCTCTCCTACCTGCAGCATCCACAGCTGGAGCAACGATCTTACCGTGTAATCTTGCAATTGGGAGAAGAACGAGTTGCTGCTCGCTGTCTGGCAAAGTCTAAGGAACGTCTGGGGAGTAGTCGCGCTATCCTAAAACGCCGCAATTAATAATGTCGATTAATAAAGTCGCCGTCGGATGGAGTTACGCTTGTCGCCCACGCGCACTTCCACATCCGGTCAGGTGGCCGCTCCTCGAAGCTTCGCGTGTTCCGGTATGCAATGTGAACTTGCACTTGAGAGAGTTGCCCCAGCCCGTCGCGGGTCTCTCCCGGCTCCCATTACTCATTCACTTCCTCATCCAGAAATTCCTCGGATTCTAGGATGCACGAGAGTGCCCGACGAATTTATTGGGGGAGAATCGGTGCGAACGGGAGCCTGGGCCAATTTAATATTAGGAGCTTCGGACGTCCCTCCCGCGATCTCTATTACTGGCGTCGGTTGACTTCGCTACTCCCTTTGGCGAAGCTTTCATACTTCAAATAAATAAGAAACAGGAACATTATAACTGAGGCACTTTAAAATAAAGAATTCCTCGGCCATTGAAATTTTATGGTACCAATATTGGCTCCAAGTTAGGAAAGTTAAATAATCAAAGAAAGATCGCTTTCGAACGATGCTGTCGAACGGTCAAAGGCTCTTACATAATTTATTATCGTATTTGGACGGTGCCCGGACATGTAGCCGGTTCGAGCCGCATGAAATAGCGCTACTTCACACCCGCGATCTGCGATTCCTTTTAACGAATTCCCAAACGTGCCAAGCTCACGCTCTCTCTCTCTCTTCCTCTCTCTGGCCAGAGCATACCTTGGCTCGCTGAAGAATGTCCATTATTTTCGCAAGTACAAGCTCGGCAAAAGGGAGAACGTCGCGTGTCTCAGTCGAGAGAACTGTATCCGAAAGCTAACACCGATTATTCATTGCCATCCGATAATAGACACTTTACTGGCGCCGGACACTTGCCACTTTTTTCCCCCGGCGAAATATTCAACGACCAATGTAAAAACAGTTGGGATGTTTTTGCATTGAATTTTGCAGGCTTAATAATAAGAGCTGTCATTCTACTCGCGATTGCGGAAGTGGCGGTAGGAAAATACGAGTGCAATGTGTGTGGCGAGTGGAAAGAAAGAGGCGGAGAGAGAGAGAGGGTTGTTAGAGGAATCACGAGGATTGAAGGAACGTTTTCGAAGCCAGGGTAATTTGGCTCGACGAGAATGTCTCGACGTGCAGTGTCGATTATTCTCGAGGTCTCGACGACGGCCCGAAATGACGGATGGCATTCTAGGGGCGCCTAAAGGAAGAGCAGCAACCAGTGCCCAGTGGGCCCACGCTCGATTCGCCAGGATTGTCGCAAACATTGCCGGCTATCGCTCGCATTCCTACTTATAGCCGAGCCTTACAACCCCTCCCGTCAACGTCGGCTGTGTTTACGCCTGGCGCAGCTGATTTTAGATGCACCCAACTCGTCTCCAGCACTCTCATCGCCATAATCAAACCGATCCTACACTGTTCACAGTCCAGAATACGAAATTTTAATTCTCCTTCAAATTATTGCAATTTTATAAGGAATAATTATGAATATTTCGAGGAGGCTGACAATTACAGAGGGCTAGAAAGGGAATTTTTCTAAGCACTGAACGAAAAGCAATTTGGCTCCGGGACAAGAGGAACATCGGGGTGGTGTTGCATTACGCCTCGCCGAAAGGGAAGAGGGCGCCAACCAGTGGCGACCCACTTGTTTGTATGCCTCGTAGCCAATGCTACATTGCAAACTACTCTTTCGAAATTATTTTTATAAATACAAATCAGTCGGAGTACCGCGGAAGGGAGAGAAGAAGAGTGCAAGTGCGGCTACGCTTGGCTGACAAGTTGAACGGCACTCTTTGACCTTCGATCTTAAAAATGACTAGCTCGAGAAAGCTATTGCAACTGAAGATCTTTTGCAATGAAAAAGGGTCTCGTTAAGAATGTTCTAATATTACAAAAGGAAACTAATTCGATTACTAGGAAGAAGTTGGAGTTGTGGTATTGGTCGAGGGAGAAGAGTAAGCAGGATAGAATGGGGTCACGGAAGCCTTCGTGGAAGTAAGAGCTATCGTGGAAGTGGGAGTGCGAGAGGAGTGGATGCACTTGCGATGAATAGAACAAATGGAATGGCATCGGTGTCGCGCCGCCGGTAAAAACGTGACACGAGCGTCCGTTATTACGTTATCGTGCGTAATCCAGGGAGGGAGCCAAATTCGAGCCGAGGGGGATGACTCAAGCCTCAAGGCTCCGTTCACTTCGCTTTGCTTCGCTCGCTCGCTCGCTCGCTCGCTCTCGACGTTGGCCCGGTTTATCTCCGGCCGCGCGCTCCCGAAATAATCTTTAGATTCGGTCTCTCCTACTCTTACTTCGCGCTCTCCTCTCCATCCTCTAAGGCCTCTCTTCGTCGCCTCTTTCTCCTTTAACTCACCGTTCCTCGCTCCGCCGAATTCGCGCGACCGACTTTCCTCTCACTCGCACTTTCCCTATCGAAAAATTCCCTTATTAATCGCCCTGGGAAAGCTTTCTCCCAACCCTTTCATCCCTCCGTTCCTAGCTCGAGCGTCAACTTCTGGCGCACTCGCCTCCACTATTTCGGTAAAGCGATTCTCGTCGCGACACCTAATGAATGGACACGCTAAATTGCCCGAGCTATATCCTCGTTCAATGGACACTTAGACGATACAGGAAGCATGCCGCAATAAATACCGATCTAATTGCATCGCTACCATTTTTAGGGAGCCCTCTCATTATTTACTGACTAGCCGACGACGTCCTCTAAGGTTTTCATTTAATAATAGATGATTTCACCGCCAGGAAATCAACGATTAAGAATCCTATTGGGGATGAGCTCGAAATTTATGCGCAGATGTTCGACACAGAATTCACTAGGAATATCACTAAGGAAAAAGTCAGGTTTACTCGGGGGCGTAATAAATAATTGCGAGGATGCTGATAAATCACTGTCGCGGAGTGTCGTGGTATCTCTGGAGAGCAATTAGAGATCGGCTTTGAGCGCGGAGATCCTTCGCTCGAATCGCGTGTGTGGGAGCAGTTCTCCGAGCGGGTAGAGTCACACTCTCTTTCAATGATTTATACTGACTGGTGGAAAATGGCGCGTGTTACAGATGCCCGCGGCATACCGAATCACACGATGAACCTCCGCACACGGGAACATTGCACCGGTTGATTAAGTGGTCGCGAACCGAACGAGTCATTGGGCACACTCGGCCCAGTCGGAAGTGATCGATCATTTCGATAATATTTCCGCTCTCCTCTCGCCGGCTCCAATGAATCGCCACGAAATTAATAATTCCCCTCGGCCGGTGCGCCTCGTGTATTTGCCAGGCTTGAGTACACAAGCGGCTGTAAGCGATTTGCAAGAGTTTGCTTGGCTAGTCGTTCGCTCGAGCGTTACACATTGCAACTCATCAATCCGACAATGCTCTCTTCTGGGAATCAGATGCGCGGACAACTTATAATTCTGGCGAGAATTATTCGATTCGCGGCGAGGAAAGTATTTGAAAGTTAAGGCGATTGTGTATTGGCCTATTAGGAATCTAGTGCGGTTGTCTTAATGTCCTCGCAATAAACATCGCTATGGCATCCGGCCGCGTCACAATCTTAATTTACCGGGGCTGTTGCGCAACCGGGCTATTTCGGCGCATTCCGAACACCGCCTTACTCTTTTTCTTTCTCTCTCCCTCTATTTGTGCCGCACCGAGATATTTCCAATCTTGGCAGAACAATGAATCCGAGGCGAGTCGTTCACGAGGAAGTGCGGAGAACCATTGTTCTCACGACTCTCTTGAATTCCAAGAGAAATGTTCTTTCTAAATTAAACATCCACTCTCTTCAATATTAAACCTCTCAGAAATTATTTCTATTACTATTATTTTATTGCTATAATCATTGTAGTATTATTATATTATTGTTATATTATTGCTTTCTGCTTGGGGAGTGAGTGGAAGCGACTAACAGGTTCCGCTCAAGTATCCACGGAAAATATACAAGTACACGGGCCGAATGTGATGGCAGTGATGGGAATGGAGTGGACGCGTGGCATAAACCATGGGAAAGGAGTGGAAACAGTCTGGATTTAAAGTTCCTCCTTCTGTCAACAAAATATTTTAAGACGGGATGCGGCTTTTCTCTCTCTCTGTCTCTCTCTCTCACACTCTCTGCGCGCACATTCAGCGAGCAAGCAGTATTCTCTGTTACGGTTACCCGGCCAGTGGAATAATCGACGATAAGTCAGACAGCGGAGCAGGAGCGCGGCAAGTAGTACAAGTGCAGGATTGGTCGGACGCCGGTAAATGATGAGAATCCGAAATACATGGCGAACTTTTTTTCCCCCCGGCAATGATTTACTGGGAAATTGGTAGGAAAGTTTGGTTCGGCTTGCCGGGAGCATCCACCACACGCGTGATGTCACAAGAGAGCGGAGATTTCGGTAGCGCAGGAGTATTAATAGATCGTCGATGGGAAGTATTCCTGACGGTTCGTATGTTCCGATCGCCATGGCGTTTGCAAGCTGCTAGAGTGAGAGAGAGAGAGAGAGAGAGCGACTGTCAAGGAGAATGCAGTCTCGAAGCATGCCTGTTCAACCAACTCGTGAATGATCGAGACGAGGACTTGGGTTACTGCATGGAAATCCGATCGGATAAACGATGCCTGAGACTCGACTGAGTCATTATTTCTAGGGATGCTCTTGTCGATAATAATTACTATTTAAAAAGTCGATTTTTTAATCTTCCAAAGATTACAATATTGCATAATTAAAAAACTTAGCAATTTATATAACTTATTAGATTTAGAATACAATTGTTTCTTTATAAAGTATTATACACATCCGGTGAGAATTGGTGAGAAGCAACTAAAAGCTTTATATTTGCATAAGGAAGATTCGGTTGAGCTTGAGTTGGTGCGAGTGTAGGCTGCTCCGTTCAGGGTTACTTCTCCTGTAAACAGAGAACTAGCTCGCATATATGGGCCGGCATCCAAAAATAAAATCGGCTGTATCTCGCGGCTGGAGAATAATTCGCCCGGGTACAACGACTGCCACCACTCTCGCATCTCGCTCGGCAATAATTGGGAGCGACAAATTGGAAGGATTTCGCAACCAACCGGATGTAGCCAGACTCGCGCAGGTAACCGCCAGTGGAAGATGTAATTAGAGGATATTCGAGGACAGAAAGTCCAAGAATAATCTATACCGGAGCAATCAACACACCGAGCTAAGTTGGCGATGTTATAGTCCGCGATCTTAATGAATCTCGGCGAATCACTTAATCCGAGCAGTTTGCTAAACGCGAAGATCTGACTCTGATGGAACGCTCGACTTATCTCGATTGGAGGTCGAATATAAATATCTCATTAGAAGATTATTAATGAGGGAATTTTCGGCGTCCAGACGAAATGAAAGCTTTGCACATTCCTTCTAAGATTTCTAATCCAAGACTAGGAATAAATGTACTATGATTTTCATATGCATTTGATTATTTATATCATTTTGACACTGTTAGCGAGGTCCGCCTATGAAATAATAATTCAATTCGTCATGTCTACCCTCTTTAATGCACATTCTATTATAAATGTCATTTTGGCACCGAGTCCATCACCAACGCAGAATCATTTCGACCAGTGCTTACGCACGCTCGTGGATACTTTTAGTCATCGCGCCGTTTTATTCAGAATTCATCAATGAGCTTCGGCAGCACGCGCGTCATTGACCCTTCTTCCCCCGAAAATCATCTGTTTAAGGAGAATTCGAATGTATTTTTTTAATATTAAATTAAATGATAGAATTTCGATGGAGTTAAGAAGAATGCAAGAAAGCGAGGTATCCTTGAATCCTTTGGGCGACGATCGGTGATATCAGAGCGAATCATCGTCCTCTAACGGGAGGCGAGAGCTTCCTGCCATTAGCTCGAAGCTGGAAAGAGTCCAATTTCCTTGAGATATTGCATCGAGCGTGCCGCTGCATCGATCCGTGAATCTCGGGCCACCGCGAGCAACTCATCGCCTTGGAATTTCATGAAACTCACACATTTTCCTCAGTTTCCCCGCTAAATCATTGAGCTGTAATACGAAGGAACTGAACCAAATCTCGTCGACAAATAAACTATCACTCACCGATTCATTCCTTAATCAGTGTTACAGTTAAAAATAGCAATAAATCTCACGAGAGTTTGATACAAAATTGTTGCATTGGGAATACTTTGGATTACGATGATTAATTAAAAGATCTACTAGAGAAATAATGAGGACGTTTTGGAGGATTTATTATTACTGCAACGTTCGAGTGGGTAAGTGCGTCAGGAGTTTCGGATTCCGAGACGATCTGACGGGTAAATATTATTCGAGCGCCGAGCTTTCCGATGGAATTGCCAAGGCCTTACCTCACCCTCCTGTCCCGTGTCCGACCATATCGTAGACCGCAACTACTGGCAAACTCTGCAAACGCCTCCCCTTTCGCTCCCGGGACTCCCGCGAACCACTGACGCGCCTTCTCGAGCATTCCTCCTATTTAACTTGATCACTTGCCTATGCAAACTTGGAACAGCTGGTGCCAGCCGCCAATGACGAATTGTCCTCGATCGCTCTCTCAATGCCCCTCGCACACTCTTTCGGCAAATATGCTGACAGATCTGTCGAACAACTCTACCAGGACTTCTCAATTACGACTTTGATGACTCAATACTTCCCCTAAAGGAAATCTACGTTCCGAGCCATTTGAATTCAATTATAAATTCAACCATCCCTTATTAGGAACTCCCACAAACAATAATAAAACAAAAGAACAATAACGAATTCAATTTAAATTCGTGTGATTAATGAAGGATCGTTCGAACTGGAAGATCTAGCTGGGAGAAAGGGGGTGAATGTCGAGCGGGAAGTGTTAAGTATCGTATGCGGCGCGGGGTGAGCCCAGGTGGCTGCGAGAGAGCACGTGCGTCCTCCACGTGGAGGAGCAAGTGCTGGTGGTGGTGCCGGTTGGTCGGCTCGATGTGGAAGCGTCGGGGGCGTGGGTGCGAATCTTCCTCTTCCTTAGAAGCATCATCGGCGATGCGTTCTCCAAGGTGGGAAAATGAGAACCCACCCCTTTCGGTGCGGTGGTTCGATTCGCCGGCGGTGGGAAAGGGTTGCCGAGCGAGAGAAGAAAAAGGGAGCAAAGGGGTTTTAGGTGGTTGTAAAACTGCAGTATCTTCGAAGAGGGAGGGGTGGGGGGGATCGCGATTGGCGGCGGGAGAGAGGGGGGGAAGAGAGAGTCGGAGAGATGGTTGGATGGTTGGTCCAGGGTGTTCGCCAGCCTCTCCATCCTCGTCTCTCGCTCCGCCGGCTATTTTCATCTCACTCTCGGCGCGCCGCTCGGCGAGCTTTCCGCGGCGGGCACCCCTTGTCACACTTTCGGTATCATCTCCACCTAAAAAGGTAGATTGGCCCAGGAACTAACGCGCCACCGGATTGGCGAGCGAGCCGAGCCAATCGGCGGGCCCGTTACATTCTAGGATCACGTTGCACGCGCTTATATTGGGAGCCCCCGCTCGTTTCCCCGACAGAACGGCTCTCTAACGTAAGTGTACCACGTCGCTCGTACCCTCGCACCATCTCTCTTTTTTTTTTTCTTCTTCTTCTCTTCTCACGTCACCAAAGAGATCTACACAGACACAGCCACCGGCCATCGACAAACAGGCCCCACACGCACACACGCTCTATCGACACATCGAACATCGGATAACTTTCAAAAAAACACGCGTAAATGCTCTATGTGTGGGTGTGCATGTGTGCATGTGTGTGAGAGTGGCTGGATGAGAGAGAGAGTGTGTGTGTGTGTGTGTGAGAGAATAAGGAAATTGAGGGTGTAAGGCAATAAGGGAGAAAGGGTGAGAGATTTACAAAGTTGTAAGAATCGATGTTCCCGGGAACAACGATCATCATCCAAAAACTCACCCCCCCATTCCGAGGAAGTTGCCGAGTCAAGAAGGGCTCCGAAAGGGCAACAGAATTTACAAGGACGAAGGGAAATCTTGAAGAAATCTTGGAACGGTAACGCAAGGTGTTGTTGTCCCGAATCATCGAGTCATCCGGTAGCAAAGCGGTCGGTAGGAGGAAGCATGTGTTTGGGCCTTTTGTGAAGCAAGTACCAAGGAAATGGAAGGAAGAAAGTCCCTGGGAAATCTGGTCGACAGGTGGTAGCGGGAGAAAAGGGTGACTAGTGAGGGGTTGGAGAGCGTTGCGGAGTTGGTTTCAAGGGAAATCGAGGAGGAGATATTGCCCAACAGGTAGAAAGTGTGCCACTTCTTCCACGGAATCCTGGGAGAGGGTTCGACGCCCCGGTGAACCGAAGGGACGCGCGCCACCCCCTTGGAGAGTGCCAGCTTCTACTACTTCCTACTGTGCGATTGATCTCGGATTCCTGGGGGAATCGATCGCCGATCGTTAAAAGGACTGTCTTTTCTATCATCCGACCGAGGAATCAACGATTTGTGCGTGATATGCAAGAATCCCTGCTTGGTGAAACGGGACAGTGAAGTTTCTCCTTGTCAATGGAATCAGTGAAGCGTTCCTCGGACTACCAGTTGTGCGACGATTGCCAGTTTAATCAAGTTCTCGGATTCCCCGAGCTGGATTCGCGAGCTTTGCCGATGATCGTTCAGGTCATTCCGGGTGGTTTCAAAGTCGCGTTAATTGACGCGAGGAACTCGTTGGAATTTGATGGGGTCGCGCGATTGGATCGTCGAGGGTTTCTCGAAATTGGATAGCATTCTCGGATGATTGCGACTGTGTCGGCCATCTTGTAATTTTGGGAGAGAGAGCGAGAGGGAGAGAGGGAGAGAACGGCGACGGTGTTGCCTTGCTTTTTTTGGACCGATCGTAAATATCGGGTGTCTTGTTTCATCGGGCTTCGACTTATTTCCTGTCTTCCCCCCCGCGGCACAAGCCGTGCGCGATACACACACCAGCAACCCAGCAATATCGTCGCCGTCGACGACGTCGTCCACCTTCCGTGCTCCGGATTATTCTCGAAAGAAGAGCACCGTGAAGCAACAGTAATTGTGTCACGCGTCGGGAATAGGATGTTGTAACACGATCTTGTACATTAGCTTTCGTATTTATACCCACTCGGTGAAGCACTCGGCGATACTACTTCCAGTTGGGCCTTCAGTTGCCTCCCCGACACCGTCGCTCGTGCCGCCCTGTCTAAACACAACCGACCCGATCTACTTCGGTAGCCCTCCTTCTCTCTTACATCTAATCAACTACCGAATAATAACGATCTTCAGTCCACCGAATAATATCGTACTTTTAATAATCATTCTAAATACGACTTTGGAAGCAGAAAGTGAACCTTGCCTTTGGAATAATTGTTCGAGGGGAATTGAACCCTTTCTCTCTTGCCTTACACTCTTGATAGTATCTTTGTTTTATTTCTATGGTTGGGAATATCGATGCTCTCGAGATGGAGTGTGTGATGTTCCCAGAGATTGGAGAGTTGTTGCAAGGGGATGATTAATCTGATAACTGTGGTGTTGGGTCGACAGGGCCGCCCAGAACGTGCCGCAAGAAGTAGTCCGTCCGCCGCCGAATTCTCCGAGGAACGCGAAGAAGAGTCAAAGAACGAAGCAACAAGATCCTTCCCTCCCCGCCTAAGAGTGGGAAAACGAGCGACGTGCAGAAGGCGCGCAGACCTTCGAGGAGCTGAGAAGCGATTTTAATATCCGCAGCGAAAAGCTAGTGAAAAGCACGCACGAGAGACTCAACCAGCCGAAGACATGCCGAGGCCAGTGAAACAGGAGGGAGAGGATCCCGATCCCACCCCATATCTCTTCGTCTCCCTCGAGCAGAAGAGAATCGACCAGACGAAACCGTACGATGCGAAAAAGGCATGCTGGGTACCCGACGAGAAAGAGGGTTACCTCCTTGGTGAGATCAAGGCTACCAAGGGAGACATCGTCAGCGTTAGCTTGCCTGGCGGCGAGGTGTGTAATTCCACCCTTCTAACAGCCGCTTCAACCGAAATAGACAAAACTCGGAAAGCTCGATGAGAAGTCATCGAACTGCCAAAGACACCCGAGGAAAAAGAATACATTCTTAATAATTCATAATAATTACATCTCTTCAAGACATTTATTACATCAATAATTTAATATCGACAGATATTGAATTCTCAAAATTCCTTTTCCTCGGGATGTCTATCTTGTATCTCATGAAATTTTCACCAACAGATTCTTCGTCCACTAGATCTCCGCGGCGTTTAAGCCAGGTGTTACGTAACTCTCGCGTTCATGGTGCGTTACATAAAAGCTAGTAAATCTCTTGTAAATGAACTGAGAGTTGGCTCGCGCTCATATCACCGCGGCATCATCGCTCGACGTTGAGGAATTCCGTGGGTGTTGGATGATCTTTGGGAGGCGGGTTTCTGGATCAGGGTGAATCGGATGACGAGGTGCTGCGCGGCGCGGCGCGGCGGGGTGGTTCTCGCGTACCGCCGTGGATGGAGCGTTCCATCGTCGCGGGTACACTTTTATTTTTTCACCGTCCGAAGAGGAGAGGGTGGTGGGAGTAGTTAGTCGGTGGTGCGCCGCTTTCGGAGCGGAGCGCAGTGGCTCTTTCTATATATATAAAAAGAAGAGAGCAGGCAGAGAGCAGGCAGGCAGGCAGGCAGGCAGGCAGGCAAGCAGGGACGCCGGGCTCTCTCGCCGTATCGGGCTGCTCGAACTCTATTTTTGGAGAATAGAAAACCGTAGCCGCACCACTTCTACCCACCTTCCGTCACCGCCGGACACTGCCTTCCTTCGATTGGCCTCTCTCACTCATCATTCACTCCTGCCATTCGACTCTTTCCACGCGATGACGCCAATCAATCTATATTACGAAAACGGCCATCCATTCAATTCGCACCGAAATACAAATCATGATAAACGGATTATCAGTTTGAAATAGTATGATAAGTGGACGAAGATTTCTTAACACGTACAGGATTTGATTTATTAATTAATGGAAGATGTCAGGACCTTTGATGATCGCTTGAGACTTTGATTAATGTTGTATGGGGGATGATTTCGGGGAGAGTTAATTATCAGCGATCATGATGGGAGTGACAGTTGGTGTTGGAGGTATCGCAGTTCTCCCCGGGGCTTCTTGAGCATCTACTCTCGGCAGCTCTAGCTATTTTTGCCACGGAGGCCCGAATTCCGGGGCAGAGCCGCCCAGTGCCGTACGAAATGTCGTGATATCCTACACGAGATTACATAATGGTTCAGCAAACCCTGCTGCCGCCTCCTCGGCTTGAGCGGGCGACCGACGCCTAAACGCTATTGTTAGCATCGCCGCCGCCGCCGGTAATAATAAATCGAAACGCGGGTCAACGTATTTTTAGAGTACTGCCGAGAGACTGAAGCTGAGAGAAGCTCGGATGGAGAAAGGGAGAAGACGGCGAGAAGCCGACAGAGAGAAAGAGAAGCCGTGAGAGAGAGAGAATCGAGAGGGGAACGCATCACATGCACGAGAACAGTTTTACGCAATCGCCAAGGGAAAAAACCCGACTTCCTAGTCACTCTGCCAGAACTATTATTCGAGTCCATCATGCGTCAACACAACTCGACGCGAATAATCTTTCAAACGATGCGTAAAATTGCATCGCCATGCTATCCCCTTCTCTGATTCCACTCGTCCATCTCTGGAACAAGCCTGTTGCTCGATGATTCGAGAGGAGCCTGCTGGAATACTTTCGAGCACTCGAACATAAGATCGACATCCGAAAAGGAACGGTCAGAAGTAGAATTTGGAATGTGAGAGGGATGAGGAGTTGAGGGGGGGTTGAAAAGGGGTTGCGAGCGGAGAGAGTATTCCAGAAGTGCAATAAGACGTTCTACTCGATACTGGCACTCTTGGGAGAGTATCCTCGAACTCGAAAGAGAATGAGGGAGAGTGAGGAGGATCGATTCTGCGAGATTGGTAATCGAGGAGAGATGAAACGAGAATGCCCGCGCAGACGAAACAGTTCCGCAAGGAGCAGCTGTCCCAAGTGAACCCGCCGAAATTCGAGAAGTCCGAGGACATGGCAGACCTGACCTTCCTGAACGAGGCTTCCGTCCTGCACAATCTCAAGCAGCGTTACTACGCCAAATTAATTTACGTAAGTCTTGCCTTTTCGATCACAACTAACCCGTCGCCTCTCTCTTTCCAATTGTTGCCGTCCTTGCCCGCCGAATTCCGGGGCAATGGCAGCGTAGACCAAGGACTTCAAAAAGGACCAGCTGCAGCAGGTGAACCCGCCAAAGTATGAGAAAGCCGAGGACATGTCGAACTTGACCTACCTCAACGATGCTTCGGTTCTCCACAACTTGAAGCAGCGTTACTACGCCAAACTTATCTACGTAAGATTGAGAAACCACCCTCGGGAACGCCTTTGGATGATCCTGGCGTCCTCTCGCGTTGGGAGTGAATCCCCGATTTTTCCCCCTTTTTCCGTGCAACCAAGAATGCAATTTTATTGGCCGTGTCAATTTGATGGACCATTTGCAAGATTGGAACACGCGCAAAGCACTTGGACGTGCCAGCGTGTTCTTCATGTCTTAATACATCTTTTTCTCATAAAGTCGTGATGATTTTCTGTCACGATGATTTTTTCCTCCTCCGAATGTGCATGAGAGACATTCTGGAAAAGCGATGGACTGAAAGCACTCAGACGTGCCTGTCCGGAGCTCATTTCATTCTTTATTTTATTGCGAAGATCGCAATATTTTCTCCCCCACGACAGATTTCGTGAAAGATCGAATCTCCGTTGTGTATTATATCGGAGAACCATGGAAATTTTATATCCATCATCAAAAATGCATGACCATCACTGTCTGGGACGCCGATAAAAACACTTACACGTGTCACGGTGTTCCGGTGCTTTTTTTTCTCTCGCAAAAACGATTTCGTGCTTTCATTGTGATCCTGATTAATCCTGGTTCACCTGGGATTTTCATTCGATGAGGATGATTCTTCAGGAATTGAATGTCTGATTTACTGTGACTCATTTCGTGACCCTGTTCGACTTACCGTCGACATGTTTCTGTGCTTCTGACAATGGAATTGAACGATGGAATGTTACCCGCAAGGCGGAAGCTCTCCTTTCGAGACACTGAGTTGCTTCCGCCGAGGACAAACTGTTCCTGCATCGACCAAACTTTCTATGTTGTTCGTGATAAATGTTTCATCGATGAAACCACTGCTGCTAAATCCAATAAATACTCAAATATAAAATATTATTGATTCTCAATAAATTATCAAGCAGCATTGGTTACATTGTCATAAACGATGCTTCTCCAATAAAGTAAAATATCACCAAATCAAAGATATATTAATTAAAGAAAAGAGAAATTTATAAAAATTCTGGAGAAGGATCGTACGAAAATGTTTTGCACGTGAAAGCCAAGTTCTGGCAAAAGAGGGGCAACCTCGGCAGAGTTGGAGGTGGTGACCGCAGACCGGCCGACCAATGGAGCTTTCGTCTTTCCTGTGAACTGGAGTTGTTTGCCAGCGCGTGTCAAAATGACGATGTCAAAACAGTGCGTTAATTTTGCAGACCTACTCCGGCCTGTTCTGCGTGGCCATCAACCCTTACAAAAGATTCCCCGTCTACACCTCGAGGTGCGCCAAGCTCTACCGAGGCAAGAGGCGTAATGAAGTGCCACCCCACATTTTCGCCATTTCCGACGGCGCTTATGTCAACATGCTTACCAGTAAGTATTTCCTTTCAACTCGAAATTACAGTCAAACAAGTATGAATTCATCTAGTTTGCAAAAGAAATAAATTCACTCAAAGAAGAAAGTTCTTATCTATTAAATTTGAGAAAATTCGATGTCAGAGTACTTTTAATGATTGTAAATGTTGGGAATTGTCAGTGTCATAATCTCTTTCTGCCAACAGACAGCGAGAATCAGTCTATGTTGATCACCGGTGAGTCTGGTGCCGGAAAGACTGAGAACACGAAGAAGGTAATTGCCTACTTCGCGACCGTCGGTGCCTCGACTAAGAAGAAGGACGAGGCCACTGAGAAGAAGGGCTCCCTGGAAGATCAAGTCGTACAAACCAATCCCGTACTAGAAGCCTTTGGTAATGCCAAGACTGTCCGTAACGATAACTCCTCCCGTTTCGTAAGTATTCATTGAACTTCATATTTTAACCAAGAGAAATTTGTACTTTCCTAACTTGAACCTTCTCTGCTCCTGAACAGGGTAAATTCATCCGTATTCACTTCGGTCCATCTGGAAAACTGGCTGGTGCCGATATTGAGACCTGTAAGTTTCACTCTTATTCTATTGTTGACTTTGCTTTTTTTTCAACTATCTGTCAAAGGCGGAAGAAAGCATCGAGTGGCCGAGAAATTTCGTTGTATTGCGAAATCTTTTCCGTATCGCTGACGACGGATGTTTAGGAAGAAGCGCAGTTGGCTCGACTTCGCATTGATTGCACTTTGTTTATTTTTATAGCCTCAGTTGCGCCTGTTCTCAATTTGGCTCGATTCTCTTCCGCCTCATTGACACCCTTCTCTTTCTGCCATCGATTGCATCACATAGAACTTTGTTTCTAACGATGTTATTTCATATAATTAACAGATCTGCTGGAGAAGGCCCGTGTAATCTCTCAACAGGCTCTCGAGCGTTCCTACCACATCTTCTACCAAATGATGTCCGGATCGGTGAAGGGACTGAAGGGTAAGACTATCGAATCAATGATATCTCGATCGAACACGATCGAAACACTTAACAATCAAAAAAGAACATTTCTCTTCCATGTTGCGACTTGTATTTAGGGAACTCAGAAATCTAGGCGACTTAACTTAAATCCACAGGGACAATTTTTCCAGTGCGAAACCCTGGCTCGTACGGTTCGCCCAAACAATATTTTACCTCCAATATTTATCCCTATTTTTCTCCCACTTTCTTTTTCATTCTTTCTTTCTGTCTGTCTCTCTGTTTTCCTACTTCCGTTGTGTTTTTAACTCGATCCCTGTCGAAGAAGGGGTGGAAATGGGAGCGTTCCAGATTACAGTGGAAGTGCCCAGAAATCAGCACCTGTCTGTCAGACTCCTGTTCACTTGTATCTTCTGATCCCCTTGTTACTTAGAAATGTGCTGCCTCTCGGACAACGTCCAAGATTACTACTTCGTCTCTCAGGGCAAGACGACCATCCCGAATGTCGACGATGGGGAGGAATGTACTCTGACCGACGTAAGGACCTGACGATCACGAATATCGCCGGGCGATGCGCCTCCCTCTTTTCTGTCTTTTCTGTCTTTTTCTCACTTTGTCTGTCTTCTTGTGTCTTTATAATACTTCTGCCTTTATCTCTCTCTCTTCTCTATCTCTCTATCTACATTGTCTCACTCTCTCTCTATCTATCTCTCTATCTACCCTTTAGCCCACAACCCTCGCCACTGTTGTTTTTACCTGTGGCTTCACCCCTTGGTGATAGTTTCACTCCATCTATACTTGCTTTGGTAATTGCCTCAACAAGAGGCAATGTCCCACGAATGAAACATGGGAAATGCGCAATTATTTAAGAATATCAATTTTATTTTTATAGAAATATTTATAGATTTTATTTAAAAATCTTTGTTAGTTGAATGATGATATTCTATAAGAGTGTGCGTATTTCTCTTGTGAAGTAGAGAGTTGGTATCAGTATTGAAATCCTTTCCAGGCACAGGACACTGTATACAGAAATATATCTCCTAGGAGTACCACTGACTGGAGGGAACGGTACACCATAGAACTGTGTATCGTCTAGCACCATGGACACTTGCGTACATTTGCACTGATTGAAACAATCCTGAAAGAATTATTTCTTCCCTCTATATTGATATTAATAGTATTTCTACTGGATTATTAGTTGAGTTAATGATTTACTTGAGGAGGAGATAGTTCTTTCATGCAGGAACCCCCTGAGAAACAGGTGGCCTCCCACGCACCCCTTGCTAGAGCCCGATAAACAGGTTCAAGCCTCGTAGATCGTACCTCCCCGTAGATAAGATTCCCGAAGGAAAGCCACCAGGATACACGACTACCTTCTCCGTGGTCTTTTCTTTAACACCCGCATGTCTGTCTTTTTTTTTGTTGCCCTTGCCTTGGACCACCCGTAGAGATGTTGCTGCTGTCCAACAACGTCCAAGATTATTACTTCGTCTCGCAAGGCAAGACGACTATTCCCGGCCTCGATGACGGCGAGGAACTTTTGATTACCGATGTAAGTGCCCATCCTGGACCAGCCGCAGATGATCGCTCACTGATTATCGGAAACTTCTTGACTCTAGGCTGGTCCTTGAATTCCTCTGCACCTCGCACATGAAAAACTCGCTTTGCCTGGAGTGCGACGATGAACAACGCTCTCCAGCAGTCTCTCGTCTATTTCATTCGCATTCTCTCTCCTTAATCATTCACAATTTTCCGGCAACCACTTTCTTACAGCTTTCTTGACTGCGCTCTGTTTATTGTTGTCTGTGTGCTCTCCATGTGTGCCGGTTTTTATTTCACAGTGCGCGACACACCAGCCTCCACACTGAACTGCCATCACACACACTCTGTCTGTCTCATCAGCTCTCGTTCTTCAATTTCTCTCTCTGTCTTCTCTTCTATTTTTCAGCTACCGTCTCTATCTCTTTCTCTCTCTATCTCTATCTAGCATCTCTTTTCTCTTTAACAGCTCACAACCCGCCCATCTCATTTGCGGCGAGAGAAGCAAGGGCACTATGGGAGAAATCCATCCTGTCTCTGCTTCTAGTCTCTTCGTCATTCATCTATTTACCCACTGTGTCATCTTATTATTCTTCTTACTGTCTCTATCTTCATCTTCTCTATCGCTCTTCTCTTCTTCTTTCAGACACTATCTTCTTCTTAATAATCCGGCATGCCACTTGTACATATAGTATCCCCTCTTTCTATCTATCTCTTTTTCTCTCTTTGTCACTATCACTCTTCTCTCTTTCTCTATGTACTTCTTTCCTTCCGCCATGCAGCCTTGCAGTCACTCTCGATCGACTTTCCAAAAGGATGAGATTTAATTTTTCAAAACTTAAATTTTTTTTTTTATCTTGAGTGATAGAATTATTGTGTAATAATCGGGGGTGGCTGCAAGTACTCGCTGGCCGAGCGAGGCACTCGCTCGCAATGGCCAGGAGACGCCGCAAGGTCGAAAACGCCTGCTATATAACACAGACATGGCCATGCTGAGCAACCGCATCGGAGACTATTGGTACATTAGCCAGGGTAAGACCAGAATTCCGGGAGTCAACGACGCCGCGGACATGGAAGAGACGGACGTAAGTCCAAGACCCCCAGGGTGCCATTGAACCACGGCGAGCTTGGTACCATCTTGAAGAAGGATTTCCACCCCCTCGAATTTTCTTTCGATCAAAATTAATCTCGACTGCTCTGTTTTTTCTCTCTCCATATTTTCATGGGAATAATGATTTTTCGGTGGAGCCAGGTGGAAAGCAAGGTGGTACTAAAGTTGGGCCGAGGTTTTCGCCACCCCCTCGCGCCCCGCCTGCGAAAGCTGCCTGCCGCCGCAATCGGGGTGCGGGGAAATCGGGGTATCGTAGAGGAGAACAACGTATTATAATGTTTCTCTTTCGTTCTCCGTGCTCTCTTTTTTTCTTTCACTCTCTCTCTCTCTCTCTTTCGAGGATTTAATTAGTCGATCTCGAAGGAATCGATCCCCCAGGGTACCCGCTCCCCGATACATATCTTCGATTCTCCAACTCACCCAGCCACGTGTCCTTTGAATGCGACAGCTCTTATCGCAACAGCTGCTCAAGCTCCCAGATTGTAGAAATCCTGCTGGAGAGAACCTGCTTCTGACCACGAAGTTTATTGCTTTTGTTGTAATAATCGATTGTCTCAGTCGATTGTTAATAGCTAGTGCGATAACTTTGAAGTTAGCCCGGCAGAGTTCTTAGGTGACGGAGGGCAAAGAGTCCAACGGTGTCGAAGACACGAGAGAATCCGACGACACAGTTTAAACTGCAATCTTTTCTTCTTCGAAATGCTTCGCAGACATGTGTTTCTTATCCAACGACATACACGACTATTACAACGTGGCGCAAGGAAAGATCACGATCCCCAACGTAGATGACGGCGAGGAATGTTTGCTCACTGATGTAAGTTCCTCCCAAGGAGGATTCGTCCTCGAATCCATCCAGCCCCTCGTCGCTCCGAAAAAACCACCCTGTTTACCATCAACCCCCCATACAGACATCGTGTACCATAAGAGTTCCCCGTAGAAATTTTCGAGAGTCCCTTTTCGTAGAACGGCGTTGACCTCAAGTTTTCCCTGGGAAAGTGTCGACCAGCCTCAGGGCATCAGTAGAAAAAATAGTAGTGAACTGTCGTTGATGAATTCCCACAGTTATTCGACAGTTCAAATGGTATTGAGTTGAAATCTCGTCACTAGTCCTCCGTGACGAGTTCCTTGTACATAGAAGGATGACACCCATGTATCTATACGATCTGTTCACCCACTTTCAACTCCCCCAATCTCCGATCTTGGAACACGAGAACATCGACCAATCTCGGCTGACTAATCTCCCAGATATTTGTCAATGGAATTGTTATACTTCATCATTGACGAATAGTGGAGAGTCTACAGAAATCAGTCGAGAGGTCGGAGAGTAGATGTTACATCACCTTTTATACAATATCAAATTATTTCCTATTGGTAGATATTTGGAACCCAATCACGATTGAGATACCTTTCCTAAAGATTGAGTAGATTTGCTCCTCCCTGATTCAGCCCCCTCCGAGAACTGGCCTCGAGATAGGAATTCTCGAGGGTTCTTTCGAATGATTTCATTTCACTGTTTATTAGTCGACGAATGATCGGATGAAGTCCGTGACGCGTCACTAATTTTTCTCCCTGCGAAGGAAACGGATCTTCCTCGAGAAGTCTGACTTCCTCCGCCCTATTCTACTTCTTCTTCTTCTTCTTCTTCAGCAGCAAGCGTCTACCAACTGCGACGACGAGCACTCGCAAAATCATCGCTGCGGTCACTTTTTCACGTATACACGCGTATCTGAGAGTTGTCTGTTTTTTTGTCTCCCACCGCAAAAGGAAAAGAAACAAACTCTGCAGAACTCTTGCTCTCGTTTTTTTGGAGCTTGGGAAGGAAGCTGCTACATAACACGGGCACAGCTTCTACCGCTTCGCTCGCTCTCTTTGTGCATTTGTCCGCGAACGCGCTCAATGGCAAATCTGCCTTTTTTTTGTCGAGGGCTGCTTTTCGCTTTAATTCATCACCCGCTTCCGCCGCTGATGTATAATTGCTTATTGGACACCTTGAGCGATCCAGTATCGCTCGTGGCACTTCGGATTAACGCGGAGACAATTGACGAATAATCCTCATAAATTGCAATTAGTCATTGATCGACAAAATTGTATTATATTCCTTTTAGAGTCAATGGTGTCCCGTTGATCCCGCTTCGATAATTAATCTCTGTCGATATTTGTGTCGTCCTTGTGTGCTTCTACTAATAATCATCAAAATCTCGCTGTACAGTATTGAACTGGCTAATCAAAGTATCAGAAGCATCTCCTAGACGAATGTCTTTGAAAGAAATCTGTCATTCAGGACAACTCACTTCGAATTTCTCCTCGTTATAATCGATTCGCCAACTTCTTGTGTACTTCTTGCAGAAGTGAGGCGTCGTCGAGTCAATGCACGATCGCTTCTGATACGAAAGTCCTTTGGATTATGTTCTAACGCATTCTTTCCCGCAAACAGCAAGCCTTCGATGTGCTGGGCTTCACTCAGGAGGAGAAGAACGACATCTACAAGATCACCGCGTCCGTCATGCACATGGGTGGCATGAAATTCAAGCAAAGGGGTCGTGAGGAACAGGCTGAGGCCGATGGAACTGAGGTAAATGATCTTTCATTAATTCTCTATAATGTTTCCATCAATTTAAATGAATCTCGCTAATAGAAAATGTATTGTCCACCCGCAGGAAGGTGAACGCGTCGCTAAGTTGCTCGGCGTTGACTGTCAAGACCTTTACAAGAACTTGTTGAAACCAAGGATCAAGGTCGGTAACGAGTTTGTCACCCAAGGTCGTAACAAGGACCAGGTAGCATACTCCGTTGGTGCCATGTCGAAAGCCATGTTCGACAGGCTCTTCAAATGGCTGGTCAAGAAGTGTAACGAGACCTTGGACACCCAGCAAAAGCGACAGCACTTCATTGGTGTACTGGATATTGCTGGTTTTGAGATCTTCGACGTAAGTTTCCTCCACACGACATTACACTTTATAAAATCGAGAAAATATCATCGACAATTTGAGCATTTAGTATCTTTTACAAACATCACAAGTACTAAAGTCATTATTATATAAATTGAAAATAAGTGAATGTCGATGATATCGGTAAAATTACTAGAACAATTCACAGGAATGTCAGAGTATCGAGTCAGGAATTAAGGAAACAAAGAAAGTATTTAAAATGAATGTATAAACGAATTTTAGATTATAGTTGAATGACTCGATACTCAAAAGACAATACTTAAGAAACGACAAAAGTACAGGAACACTACAAAGCCAAGCAAAAATGCTGTGCGACGAAGCACAGTGTCAGGAAAGAGCACTTGCTCTTCGTAGGAGTCATGTTACTCCGGTAATGACGAAATCACTTGAGAACCCCCCATAAATAAGAGAATTCCATTTGGGCCCCCGGTAGTACAACGGTTTCGAGCAGCTCTGCATCAACTTCACCAACGAGAAGCTGCAACAATTCTTCAATCATCACATGTTTGTCCTCGAGCAAGAGGAATACAAGAAAGAGGGTATCGTCTGGCAGTTCATTGACTTCGGAATGGACTTGGCCGCTTGTATTGAGCTGATTGAGAAGGTAGCCTCGAGTTCGAGGGCGTCTCACTTTTCGATCTCCTTAGGAGATCTTCCCAGTGGAGTTACTTAGATGACCCTGTTTTGTCTCTGGATGATGACCCTCAAAAGTCATTGGACATTCCCTGTCCACCTTGACTTTTATTTACTGTTATTACCCTTGGAACGTTTGGATACAATGTATCCATTTAACCCACCAATGTACGTTCACCCTTGTCAGTCGATTTAATTATCGACACTCTGTGATTATGGTCTTCTGTCTCGATACAAATCCAAACCCCACTTGTTTTGTGTAAATGTATTGTGTCACTTTAGGTGACTTTGACCCAAGTTATTAATCCTCACCCTTCGAGGGTTCAGTCTTGGTTTGTCAAAACATTGGTCCCGCGTCTACAACTGAATCGAATTTTCTGCGATTTTTTCATAGAGAACGCATGATTCTTCCTAGCGAAGACTTTTCCAGCCCCTTTTTTCTTAGACGATTCTGTAGGACGCGCAGCATGACTTTCCCCCCGGAGATTTCCTAGAGTACAAAGTGGTCTTTTCTAGTTTCGCATGGTTTTCGACTCCCATATTGAGTTCGACATACGAGGCTATGTGATAGGTAAGCAACATAAGAGTCATCATCGTTCCACACAATATTCGTTCATCATCGTGTTCCATCCAACCCCCCTCTCAGAACTGTACAAACAGTGGACATTTCACATTAAGTAGATTAAGTGGATGCTTGAGCAGCCCAGGTGATCCTGTGTTAAGTGGAACTGTCCATCAGTAAACAGGACGGTGTATCAAGTAGATTGTGCCCCATCGATGAGTTTCCCATTCTCACTGCACACGAGTTCTTATCCACAGTATACTAATACGTTGATTTGAATGAGTCCCAGTGTTCCACGTTGGGTAGTAGTTATTACGGCAGAAAGTCACCCAATGATTTCCGTCAAATGTCGGCAGTGATGACAGTTCCAAGCAATTCGTAAGCAATTGAGGACTCAGTCAGACAGACTATTCCACTCAGTGGATTCATGCGGACATTTGAGGGAGATCGCAAGCCGTACGTTTGAACCTTTCAGGTCGAACCTCACACAAGAGGTCGACGTATCTAGACATCAATACTTATTGATCGATAAACGGTGCTAATTACTTTCCACCGACTCGATATCAATGTAAACATCCTGTATTTAGTACCCCCGAGTACACGGAAGCCATCGTAGACCCTTTCAAACGGTTCTAAGTTTGACAGGTCAATTGATACTCCAAAAAAATCACATTGGCTCCAAAAATCAAAATACCAAAAAAAAGAAGGAAAAACGAAAGCAAAGAATTGGCAACATCAAAATTTCATAATTTGCTCTGTCAAACACGGATCCAGTAGTAGTAATGATCCATGTACCTAGTACCAAGTAGTACAAGGATAGTGCACGTCAGACAAAGTGCCAAGCGAGAAACGGACCGTGAAAGGGGGAGATGAATGGGACGATCCAAGATGATGGACCAGCGGGAGAGCAGCTTCCAACTTTGTCTATCCCCGACTGTATTGAAAAACGCATGCCTCTTTCTTGCTCGAACAGTTCAACAGCTTCGAGCAGCTGTGTATCAACTTCACCAACGAGAAACTTCAGCAGTTCTTCAACCACCACATGTTCGTCCTCGAACAGGAGGAATACACGAAGGAGGGCATTCAGTGGGAGTTCATTGACTTTGGCATGGATCTCCTCGCTTGTATCGAATTGATTGAGAAGGTACAGAGAGAGAGACGAAGCGCGCCGGTGCCAGGTGCCGATCAAGGATCAATTGGACAGATCAATCGGCCACAGCTGGCGAGCAAAGCCCGAGCAAAAGGGCAGCGAGCACCTCTTAACATACGCTCTGTAACGCTTGCCAAGCCAATCAAATATTCTAGTGATCGTCCACTGTTTTTCTTGCACTGGTCGTCGCAAGCCAAATTACCCCTTCATCGTCTCTTCAACCCCTCACAAACAACCCCCACCCTGTTTTTTCACCGCCGAGATTATTTGTCGTGTCTGCTGGCGAACCGAGTGTGGTTTAGCTGTTTCGTCCATGCAAGTCAGCCTTGCCACCTTATTTCTAGTCCTCTGTCGATCGTCGCAACCCTCTCATACCCTTCCACAAATTCTGAGCTCTCAAGTCACCCTCGACTTGACTCTCGTCGATTCTTCCCCCTATTTTTTTTTGGACCCGCCTTTTTTCGGAATTCTGCACCAAGGAACTTCGTCGTCGTACTTACGAAATTCACATGGACACTTTGGGCATTTTTACATCCTAGTCACACGTGTCCACTACAAGTTATTTGGAGAGGTCGCATTTGGGAGAGGCCTGTGATTGGTGCACGAATATAGCTAAGGGATTCCTGCTATGTTCGATGCAAAATCCCGATGTCTCCCAAGGGACTTCGATACCAGACAGAGTTGTCAGTCGTATTTTGCGACGGAAACAATGTGAACGCTTGTACTGATGGTTCTTTTGTTCCGATGTTTTTTCTGTTTTGTCACTCTCCTCCCTGTCTATCCCATCGCGTCTGCCCTCTGTCACCCTCACCGACCAAAAACCATCACCACCACCCGCTGTGCAACTCTGCGCCTGCCGACTTTCCGCCGAGTAGTACAACGGCTTCGAGCAGCTCTGCATCAACTTCACCAACGAGAAGCTCCAACAATTCTTCAATCACCACATGTTCGTACTCGAGCAAGAGGAGTACAAGAAGGAGGGCATCGACTGGGAGTTCATTGACTTCGGCATGGACTTGGCCGCTTGTATTGAATTGATCGAGAAGGTATTTAAGGAACCAGCCGAGTTGCAAAAACTCTCACCGAGAGCACAAACAAACAAAAACAAACACAGGATGGTAGAAAGTTGTGCGAACACGAGAAACACGGACTCCGGAGCCCGAATGACATCCTGGAGGAGTCATTGATACGCTTTAGGAGTTGGAACGAAAAGGAGCCGCTTCGATGTTGCCATGAATTGATGTATTCGGCATGAGTTGAACGGCAGGAGAAAAGGAACCGAGGACTTCCTTGACTGACCGGAGATGTTGTGGTAGAATTTTGGAGGTTGTCCCCGCTTGAGACTGCTTACTGTCTGGTCGATGAAAGGATCGAATCGACTTTGATCAATACCGCCGCCAAAACCCTCTTGTTGTTCACGCTCTCGCAAACCCCTTTTTCTATCTTTACATCATCGGACCTTGGCATTGTGCGGGTGTCAAGGCTGCACATACCTAATTCTCTCTATTCTCGCTTGTTTTCTATTCCCCCCAGCTTTCTCTCACACTGAATCTCTCTTTTTTCTATCCACCTCTCGAACAATGCCCCAAATGGCACAGGCTTCGTGCCACGAAAACCACCTTATTTCTATTCTTTATTCCATTATCTCCTATTTGGAACTTCAAACCGAGCAAGGTTCAAATTCGAGCTCGAAGGAATCCACAAGCTCTCGATGGAACGAGAGACTGGATTATTTATTTAATTGGACATTGGAAAATTGAAATATCGACTGAAACAAAAAGCTATTATGCTAAGCATTATAAAAACTTGCTCGAACATACTCGAACTAAGCTCGAGACTTACTATAAAATATCCACCCTAAGGCTCGGATATACAAATGAGCCTAAAAAGGACACATCAAGTGTTTCTCCCCTAGTAGCTAGTGTTCCACCCGAAGCAGACTTTATCCAATTAATAATTAGTTAATTCGATAAACGACCGCTTCAATAAACAAGCGAACGACACAAGCGAGTGTCTGTGCTTCCAGGCGACCCTCAAAACAAACTGTGTCGAACTCGAAAGGGTGTTTAACACCCCCACAAAATAATAGTTCGATGCAGTTTATAAAATATCAAACAATGTTAATAGCACTTTGAGTGCAGCATTGTTTCCCTTTCTAAACTTTCACCTCTCACCCTTTGAGTCCCCAAAAAATGACTACTGAGAAAAATGACAGTAGTACAGGAATACCTGGCGAAGGAGAATCGCCACCTCAAAACCATAAAGCAGCATTAATGACGGCTGTTCTCGCCTCTTTTCTGTTTCTCCGCTTTCCCCCTTGTTGGCCCCGCTTCGATCGAGCAGTTCAACAGCTTCGAGCAGCTCTGCATCAACTTCACCAATGAGAAGCTCCAGCAGTTCTTCAACCACCACATGTTCATCCTCGAACAAGAGGAGTACAAACGCGAGGGTATTGAGTGGACGTTCATTGACTTCGGAATGGACCTCCAACAGACGATCGATCTCATTGAGAAGGTACTTCCGAGCCATGCCGTGAAAGGGACCCTCACTTTCCCTCGGGAAAAAGAGGCCCGAATTGAATTGAAAGCGGTCGGAATGGCATATCCACTAGATGAAGAGCCGAGAAATGAAGCAGCACTGGCCATTTCACAGCATGATAACATGGAAGAGAGCGGGCTGTTGTGACAAAACTCTTCCAACGATTGCTCGATCGTGACTAACCCAATTGTTTCAGGTCCATTGACCTTGCATCGTGATCTTTACTTGCTATCTCCTGTCTCCCTAATTTCTTCTGTCTCCTCTGCACATATACCTTACGCTCTGTCTGCTCGAATTTCTATCGCAATTATTTCCAAGTATTTAACTTATTTTTCGTTGATAAAAGAATTATTTTATATTGATATTAAATTGTTTGTGAGACGCGGAATAATTGCCATTGAAAATCGAGCAAAGAAGGACCAATGGGAACGAGAGAGGCCGGCCAGGACACGGACGACCCACCATACACGCATCTCTAAAGCACCCTTTCTTTTCTCGAAATCTCTTCCTCCCGTGCATGTGTGCGTGTTGTTGTTGCCTCGTCGACCCCAAACACACCGAGACAGTTCAACGGGTTCGAGCAGCTCTGCATCAACTTCACCAATGAGAAACTTCAACAGTACTTCAACCATCATATGTTTGTCCTCGAGCAAGAGGAGTACGAACGCGAGGGCATCATGTGGACCTTCATCGATTTCGGTATGGATTTGCAGGCAACGATCGACCTCATCGAGAAGGTAAAAAGCTCGCGGCAGGGAGGAACTCCTCGCGAGCTTTCCAAAGCTCCACAGTCGAACTTGCTTCCAAGCTTGCCTTTCTTATGTCTCAGCCGCTTATTGTTTCTGTGTGCCTATTGTTTGTCCGTGATTTTGTAACTCGTAATTGTGTTTCTTGTATATTTGTAATCCGCCATCCTTAACACAGTGACTGATGAAAGTTTGTCGGGTGATTTATAAAATCTGAATAGGAAAATTGTAATTTTCTTATTAAGATTGAATCATTCGGTGAAGTTTTCATCGTTCATTGTTGCAACGTGTTCTTTAATGTGTAAAGTCAGATTAAAGAACAAAGATTTATGAGAAGAAATGAACGAAAGGTGACGAATTCATTTGTTATACTTAGAAACGATGAATTTCTGTTTATGTTAGAAAAATCGTCACGGTTCGTTCGTGTAATTTATTGTAGAACTATCATAGACCACTAAGAGTAGCGTCGAATTCATCAGTAGTATCAGTATTATAATCTATGTGTTAATAGTACAGGGTGATTCACTTGCCTTTGAATCAGAACTCTCCTAGCTCTTATTTTTTTGGTGGACTTCCCGACCTTTCCCGGGGCTGAAACTTTGTAGAAAGTGTTTCTTTACATCGAGGAAGAAGTAGAAAAAATTCCAGAGCCCTAGCTCAAAATTCATTTTTTCGCAAATTTTTTAAGGTATACCCCTTCAAAAATTTTCGATTTTTCGAAGGTCTCGGGACCGGAACGAACGCTTGATTTTTCGATTACTCGTGTCTCAAAACGGATAAAAAACATAAATGTTGTGGGGGAAATGCCGGAATTCTACCTAAAACACATGGAAAACCGATCTTGAATATTTAGTTTCAATGGTTTTCCCCATGTTTTTTTATCTTCCCGACCTTTCCCGGGGCTGAAACTTGGTAGAAAGTGTTTTTTTGTATCGAGGAAGAAGTAGTAAAAATTCCAGAGCCCTAGCTCAAAATTCATTTTTTCGCAAATTTTTTAAGGCATACCCCTTCAAAAATTTTCGATTTTTCGAAGGTTCTGGGACCGGGACGAACACTTGATTTTTCGATTGCTCGTGTCTCAAAACGGATAAAAAACATAAATGTTGTGGGGGAAATGCCGGAATTCTGCCTAAAACACAAAGAAAACCGATCCTAAATAATGGATTTCGCCTAATTCCGATTGTTTTTTGCATGTTTTCATGACTTCCCGACCTTTTCCGGGGTTGAAATTTGGCGGGCAGTCTGCCCTTGCATCAAGGAAGATGTGATATAAATTTCAGAGCTCCAGCTCAAAATTTTTTTGTCCCCATATTTTTGGCCATCGAAAATATCCAATTTTTGGTGGTGATTCAAAGGCAAGTGACTCACCCTGTACATGAAAAAGTCGTCTCAAGTAGAAAAAGTGCAAAAGTAGAGCGACTCACCGCTACGAGTAAAGCTAAACAACTACTTCGCGTAAGCAAAATAGCAACTCCACGTCACACGTATAAACTTTGTCAAAAATTCTCTATTTTCAATATTCTCTGTAATAATTCTCTTCAAATAATATCCACGTTAAAAGTGAAACAATTTCATCATACGCTACTCTTGGAAAAAGAAAGATTTTCAGGTGGATCGAGGACGGTTCTAACAGGTACTTTAATTTTCTTTGAAAACAGCCTATGGGTATCCTGTCCATCCTTGAAGAAGAGTCTATGTTCCCGAAAGCGACGGACAAGACCTTCGAGGAGAAATTGAACAACAACCATCTCGGCAAGAGTCCCAACTTCCTCAAGCCGAAACCACCAAAGCCAGGCCAACAAGCTGCTCACTTCGCCATTGGCCATTATGCTGGCAACGTATGTCTTCGAACTTTCCCACTGTCATGGAATCAATGATGAAAAAAAGAGGAGGAAATAATGTTATGCTTTTTGAAACAGGTACCATACAACATCACCGGCTGGCTGGAAAAGAACAAGGACCCGTTGAACGACACTGTGGTCGATCAATTCAAGAAATCATCGAACAAATTGCTGATCGAGATCTTCGCGGATCATCCAGGTCAATCTGGTGATGCCGGCGGTGGCGGTGGCGGTGGCAAGGGTGGACGTGGTAAGAAGGGCGGTGGCTTCTCCACTGTCTCCTCGTCCTACAAGGAACAATTGAACAACTTGATGACAACTTTGAGAGCCACCCAGCCTCACTTCGTCCGTTGCATCATCCCCAATGAATTGAAACAGCCCGGTGTCATTGACTCTCACCTTGTCATGCATCAGCTCACTTGTAACGGTGTACTTGAAGGCATCCGTATTTGCCGTAAAGGCTTCCCCAACAGAATGGTCTACCCTGACTTCAAACTACGGTAAGAATCCTTTATCTCGAGATTCGACTGATAAATCATCCTGAATGATGATACTCGTCGATCATCGACTCGGTTTAATTTTACCAGTTAAAACTTAGGCCCAGCAAATTAGTTAGAGAATGAAATTTCCTCGAGGACAGCTTTGGTAATTGGAATTTTGTCTTTTGCAATCGTGTAGTTACATGATCTTAGCGCCGGCTATAATGACTGCCGAGAAGGAGCCGAAGAACGCCGCTGCGAAATGTCTCGAAGCAGTCGGACTCGATCCGGACATGTACCGAATTGGTCATACAAAGGCTAGTTGAGAATGCCCCCGAAAAAGAAATTGGTTTCGAGAGTTCGCCCCAAAGTATTTTAGCCCCTTATGATGATTCCATTATCCGTCATCGACCCAGCCCCCTTTTCTGTCTGATTGGTATTTTCACGTATCGATAGAATTCAGAATCCCCTGTAGTAGATGAACTCGAAAAGATGCTCTCCTGATGCCTCGACGTGCACACTTCTCTTTACGTTCTTTCCAATAATTTACCTTCGCTTCTTTTAAGTTAATTCACTATTCATTTCTTACGATTTTATTTCATTCTCTTCCTTTTATTTATTTCAATTATTACTCAGTTCTTTTACATTATTCTTTACTCTCCTCTTATACGAAGCATCGCAAGGTACTCAGGAGAGTGCTGACATTCGAAAACCACCCCGATCGGGGGTGGTGAAGAGAGTGGTACCCCAGTTCAAACATGCACGTGTCGAACCCCCCCAATTGTAGATCCGTGCGACAAATCACTCTTCATTCGTGTTGGTCCCCGTAAGAAATCTAGCCCGAATTAATGAAGAACCTAGAAGACACACAAGTCTAAAGTAGTAGTCGTGTGATCCTTGGAATTGAATCTCCAATTTGAGAAATGTAGAATTAGGCGAGGAGAATTATCTAGGAGGGAAGCGGAAGCCGAAGCTGAGGATTCTTCTATGTTGTCGATTTTATAAACCCTGTAGACTTTGACCTTTCACCATCGTACTAATGTAGCACCGATGGCCATTGTTTTCTCCCTGGCGTGACACCCAACCCTTAGGTACAAGATCCTGGCGCCTCAGGCTGTCGAGAAAATTGGCAACGACCCGAAGAAATGCGCCGAGGCCATTTTGGACGCTTCCGGTCTCGATCCCGACCAATACCGTCTTGGACACACCAAGGCACGTTTCCCCGTAAAGTAGAGACGATCCTCATCCGAGTGGATATGCCCGAGGATCTCGTCGATTAGTGCCTGTCTTCCATAATGAGCTTATTGTGCTCACACCTACGAGTCTCGAACACTAAATTATCGCTTACTTTTCATAAAGATAAATCATATATTGAATTAGATATTTTTGGAATAAGAATAATTGGAATAAGCGATAGTTTGGATCGGTGAAGACTCTTGTAAATATGATCGTGACTTAGAATAGCTTTAACAGGACTGGGATAGCCCCATAGGACTGGGCCACCGATCTCCACTGTGTATATTGTTTATTAATAGAAATCTCTGAGATCGAATTACTCTCTTTGTCCAGTTAGAAATTACTTGATTTTATTAGTGGAGGATTATAATGATCGAATTAGATATTGGATGGAGTGATTTGGACTTAGAGATTTCTAATTTCCCACTCGCGAGATCGACTGACAATGATCTTGCGAGCCCCTCATATTCCCGATGGTGCAGCAATGAGAATGTGCTGTACACAGAACCACTAACTTCACGCAATCATTTTTGTTCCTTTCCTGACCCATCTCAACCACCACCACCACCAACGCAGATACAAAATTCTGTGCGCCAATGCCATCAAAGAGCCTTGCGACCCTCAAAAGGCCACCCAACTCATCCTCGATGCGATCAATCTGGAACCTGATCAATACCGTATGGGCCTCACCAAGGTATCAGACACCTTTGGTCGAAAACGAAACATCATAACAGACTGAACGCTAACTCCTCTTCCCGCTTTTTCATCTCTCACTCAATGTAATTCTTCCATTTTTATTATATGTCGAGTGTTTCTCGAATTAACGATTATTCTTTTTCTTCAATGCTTCCAACGACGTTCTGCGAGATGATGCTCGGAGGTAATGTCCAGCTTACTAATTGAATTCTGCCAATTTTCAGTTCTCCTCTTTTTAGCTCTT
Organism: Ectemnius continuus; assembly: GCA_910591665.1. Taxonomy (NCBI): domain Eukaryota; kingdom Metazoa; phylum Arthropoda; class Insecta; order Hymenoptera; family Crabronidae; genus Ectemnius; species Ectemnius continuus. The sequence continues at coordinate 12,017,498 of OU342862.1, read as the reverse complement.
CGTTAATTGTCATTTCCATGTCGCAACACTTACCTTTCATTTAAGAGAGTCATTCTGTCGCAATGTTGAGCTTCCTTTCTACGTCTTTGTGCATGAGAAGTCAATTGTACTCTGATTATTTCGTGGTTCATGAGGAAAAAAATATTCAAGTGATATAATTCATTTCTAATATTTAATTATTCGATTTCTGGAAGACGAAGTAATCAAAGTACTTCGATTAAGCTAGAAAGATGGTGTTTAACCGGAGACTTTCCTTCTTGCCGGGAACTTGGAAAACTTTAGGTATTCTTCCGCGCCGGAGTGTTGGGTCAGATGGAAGAATTCCGTGACGAACGTCTGAGCAAGATTGTCTCCTGGATGCAAGCTTACATCCGAGGTTACTTGTCGAGGAAGGACTACAAGAAACTCCAAGAACAACGCTTGGCCCTCCAAGTCGTCCAGAGGAACTTGAGGAAATACCTTCAACTCCGCACCTGGCCATGGTGGAAACTCTGGCAGAAGGTCAAGCCTCTCCTCAATGTCACCCGCATCGAGGACGAGCTTGCCGTAAGTTTCCACACCATTCCATTCACAATCATCGATGTCTCTTCTCGACATTTATTAATAACAATTCAAGACCTCCCACTGACACTCAAGATGATTTTGAAACAAGTCATTTTGAAATTGCAACAACCGATTTAAAACAATCTGAATTCATTAAGTCTTGAATGTCAGTTTTGGTTTTGAGTATTTATTATTTTTAATGATAATCATAGAAAAGGTACAACAGGCTGTTCTCAATCAACGACTGGTTCACAGTGATCTTTACTTGGAAGAGATTTAACGATCACTCGAGAGAAACTTGTCGCTTCTATTCGTAGTGGAAATTGCAAAGTTTTGCAGTGCGCTCTTCACAGATATACAGGCGGAGGGGCTCAGCCCTTGGATAAACAATTTTTCCAGGAATTCTCTCGGGCAATGTCAGTAACACCCGCTGAGAAAATATACCGAGACGGCTAGCATCGATTTCCAGATAATTTACGGGGTTGGATTTGTTGCTGGAGAACGTTTCAGTTTCCAGACACCGTAGCCTTCCCATCGGGAATTTATTTGTCCAGCTCGACTATTCTGCCTTCCAGTCTCGGAAGGGATTCCGCCGGGGATTCTGAGACTCTCGTTTTTATTCGTGATATCATCGCCCTTTAAAATTTTCCGTGAGAGAATGAATCTTTTAAAAAGTGCATTTATATTAGATCTTTCGAAAAAGCGGAGAAGAAGCATCGGAAACTTTCGGGGGATTCTGGAGCTTAAAATAAAAGTGGAACGGAATTCTATTTGCGGGTTTGTGCCGGAGAGGCACCGAAAGTTTGAGGGAATCGTCATTATGCACAATTTATTGGCCGAGGGGGGGCAGAATTCTTACGCGCAATTTAGTGCCGAGGGCCGTTCTGGCCAGCCTGATTTATCGAGCTTCTGTCACATTCTTGAGTGCGGACGCCGGGGGCTCTCGGGATTCAGGGAAGCCGGGGAGGAAAAAATTCTTCGCCTCCGATCTATTCTAGATTTGCCGAATGATTATAAATAGATAGGAATCGTCGATTCGAATCGGCCTCCTCTGAATCATTCGATATCTCGCTCGCCACTTCCTAGAGGGCATTTTTCCCTTAGATTTTTCTTTCATCTTCCTCGCACCGCGTAAATAAAGACTCCTCTCGCCAAGCATCCAGTCGTAAAAAAGCTTCGGGGAATTTCTCGGGTGTTACACAGTCGCGAGAACGCAGTTATGTCACGGAATCTTTTTCACCGCTCGCACCGAATTAGATTCGATTTGATATCTCGGAATTATGTCGAGTATATCAAATTTCATATTCACTCCAGTCACTTCAATGAAATTCGAGCCACGATACTTCTCTTTTATATTTTTCTTTCCAACTTATCTACAATCGACTTTTGAATTAAATAAAATTTCTGACGATTCACACTTCGATTGAAAATCACTCGAGCACTACTGATTGAAGTTTCGAGTGGAGAACGGTGGATGATGATCCTCTTGCGACGCGAGTGCCCGGCCAATTACTGCGATCATCGACACGGGGGCGCGCGCGCCCGGAATCCGAATTTCCTAACGCAGCCGGCAAAAATAAGATCGGCGCGAATCACTCGACCAATCGAAAATAGTTCGGTACGCTATAATTGATATTACCACACCGCGATATGGCCGGAGCGGAGCGGAGTCGTATTCGTCCCGCCCCCTTCGGACACAACGACCACGAATGCTCATGAGGATGCTGGGGAATGACGCGAAGGGAGATGTCGGTGGTTCGTAGGATTCCGACTTGATCGAGTAGCAAGTGCGCCGTCGCAGCTGGATTCAACTTCACTCCTGGAGGAGGTTTCACCGTCTAATTTGGTCGGCGATCCCCACCTAATCGGACTATGATACTATCGTTGGCTCCGCTCACGCATACGCACCGGCGCGCACCCATACACACTTATATACACGTCAGATGATTCCACCTCCCTCGTCATCGAGATCGGTTATAAATATTTTTCTACGATGCGTGGAGCAAGGCTGGAAGAGTGGGGAGGCCCTCGGAGTGCGAGAGTGCGAGAGAGTGAGAGAGATAGCAAGCGATGATCGCGAGTGAGAGTAGCGAGGAAGAGGGATTTTGGGTAGAAAAGTTGAGCCTCTGGTAAACCGGTGACCAGTTGGACACGCGACCTCGCGACGACCCCTTCGAACCCAATCACATCTCGGCCCAATCTCGAATGATCCACTTTTACCCTCCCCTTCAACGCTCCAGTCGCCACACGACACGCGAACACGATCGAACTGAAAGCACATCGAGCTTACTTCCATCGAATTGCTGCTGCTACTGCTCCACTCTCCCAGCATCCCTCGGTGATCTTATCGTCGAGAGAGATCCGATTCTCTCCGGTTCGAATTAAAGAAAACGGTGCGCGATTATTGAGAGATACGAGGATCTCGAAGAATCTTTTCCAATTGGAAGTCGCTTTTAAGATTTCTTCGAGTGAAGGTTTAGAAATTCTCGAAAGAATTATTGAGAGAGAGAAGAAAGTAGGGCGACGGTTCGTCGAGAGTGAATTGGTAGAGCGAACTGTGAACCAAGTTGGATACCATGGGTGACACGTTGGTCGAGGACAGCCAATCGGCAATTAGCGGGAACAAAGTCGATCCTGAACTCCAATTGCAGGCTCTCGAGGAACGTGCTAAGAAGGCTGAAGAAGCCTTCGAGAGGGAAGAGAAACTCCGCAAGGAACTCGAGGAACAGAACACCAAGATTCTCAGCGAGAGGAATGCTCTCCAACGGCAACTCGATGGCGAGAAGGGATCCCTCTCCGAGTACATGGAGAAGTCCCTCAAATTGGCCGCCCAGAAAGCCGACCTCGAATCCCAACTCCAGGTAAGTCACCAGATTTCATATTTCAATAATCCATTCAATATTTTCAACCATCTCGAGTGCAGACATACAACATATCCAATTGCCAAAAAAGTCATTTTGATTCCACATATTTTTTCTTAGTAAAATGAAGATTTCCTATTAATATAATAATTGACAGGGTGGAAAATCAATCGTGTGTAGGAATAATTTTAAAAAGAAGCTTTCGGAATAATCAGAAGCATTTTTTTAAAATGCGTGAATAGGAAAATCGATAATTGTTGATAATAGTTTGAACTAATTCTGACAAGGCAAGATCCACGGGGATCACAGAAGCACTAGCATTCATTGATACAGCAACCTTGTTGCGCCTAAAATATTGCGAGTGCCGGCTGATCATAGCATCGATTTCACAAAGCGAACTTCAAAGGAGCAGAAAATGGTGCAATCGGCATTGCCAGTCCGATAACGAAATGCAGCGATGATGAATGCGCGTCCTCCAAAATTGAATTCTGATTCAGCCGATGGATATAATTATAACAGGCGATCAAACAAGCATGACGAAATAAAAGAAACGGATTATTAGTGTCTCGGAGGTTCTAACATTACCAAATCCAGCCAGGAGAGTAGATCTTTTTCTTGCCCAAGGGAAGCTAAGCATCTTTCACAAATCCCGAAAATATCCACGATCTTTAAATCTGCCTGTCTCCAAGTTAGAACGGCGAGGATCTCGGGAATATTTTTAGGGGCGATTTCCAGCAGGCTGTCATAAAGAGATCAGAACGATCTGTAAATAACCAAGGAGGGGAAAGGTAGAAAAATAGATGGTCATTAAGCTATCAGAGCCTGGAGTGAGAGAGTGTAGCATTCGAGTTGTCGGTGGGTAAATTTCTGGAAAATCTCGATGATACGTTGAGAAAAGTATGAGTCACAGGTGTCTCATCGGTGGCGAATCCACGGCCTATGTCGAAATCTAATCGAGTGCTGTTAATTTCACGTTGGCTGGCTCGAATTACCTCGAATGATGCAGCTGACACCGGCCGCTGATACATTGCTGCTTTCGTAAGTGGCGCAAACCCAGCCGGCAGTAGTATAGGTCCGCTATTAGTCAGACGCGACCCGGCCAGCAGCCGATCTCTTCCACAGCCGCGAGCATACACGCTATTTTTCTTCCGCGACGAGTCATCATCCGGTTACATGGATACTTATTCGGCCGTTTGCGCGGCTGCATGCTAAAATTACAGAGTAGCCGTTTTCCAACACGCCTACACACGCCTTCTCATCTCATTTTTTCTTCTCTTCTCTCTTTTCCCTTCCTTGGCCCATCTTTCTTTCGCACTCCGGCTGGTTATTCCAGCTTTCTTTCTTTCATTCCATGCCCTCTGTTTATTTTCCTTCCCCAGCCTCTCTCTCACTCTCCCGGTTCCCTTCTTCTTTCCGCGTAAGTTATTTTCGGCGGATTCTGAAGCCCGGTGAGCTTTTATGGCCTCCAGTCGCAGAGCCAGCTGTCCCTTCCTCTGGAAGCTCGCTGGAGTATCCGCAAATGGAGAGAGGAAGGAAAGAGTGTCCGATTTCTTGGATTCGTAATACTCGAGGCAGATTCTGTTACAAGAGACTCTCTTGGAGAGCAGAAAATAGAAAAGTCTCCGAGAGTGAGAGAGAGAGCTTGCTTCCCTTCCAGAATTCCAGAGTCACTCGCCTATTTTTGTCTTTGCGGCCTTTTAAACGCCCACTTACCCACCTCGGCAACCCCTCCCGGAACCTGTCCGCGTGTCGGCCTCCTCTCCTGGATATCCGGCCAGGATTTACTCACTGCTCGTGCATCTTACACGAAGTTCGGATGCGTCGAGCCTCGCTCGAATATAGCTTGCGCTGTCGGCACTCTCGATGACGCCCGACACGATAGCCATCGACAGATTTACGGCCTGAAAATTGCCAGAGACGCTGAGAGAAGATCCCACAAGATATCGGGAGCACCCCTGTCTCCCGTCATCGTGGAATCCTCGATTTTAATTAGAATCGATGACTCTCCAACGACAGCCCCACCGTCCCAGGTGGAATTCCGTGACACTTGCCACGGATACCACTTTGTACGCGTCCCCGTATAAATTTAATCGCACCTCAACCATATCCAAATATCCAACACTGACAAATTGAACGTCCTGTCGCTCTTGGCAAAGCTAGAGAAAAATCCAGAGCATTCCACTTTTCAATGATTTCATAACAGATTTATCAAGGCAATTTAATATGATTTAATTCAGTATTTATATAATTCTTTCATTGAATTTTTATCGAAGTAGTAATTTCAATCGTTTCATTTATCATCGAGGAAACGTGAATGGGAGCAAAGATAGGGAATGAGAGTAGGCGCGAGGGATAAAAGGAATCTGTAAACCGGGGAGAACACGCTTCCCAGAGGGATCAGATTGGCGCTTTCGAGTCAGCGGCGCTGTAGAAGAGATCCAAATTTAGTCGGCGAGATCTCCCAGATTCCAGGTTATTAAAAGTGGGCGTGGCCGAGAGTGCTGGAAGCACAGGGTGAACGAAGGAGGTAACAGGTGTACGATGTATTTATACTGGCGGCACTTGTATGCGTCATCGGTGTACAACGCTGTTAGTGGTGTTCACCTTTGACGTCGGCTATTTCGCCATTCCAGAAAAAAAGTCGATCTTTTCCCCCCTAATAACTGGGTCATCATTGTTTCCAAACAATTGTTACTTTCGAATTCGAGTTTCATTATTCGACAGTCTTTTTTACAACTTCCAAAATGTCCAATTATTATATCTAGTTTTGATTCTACATTTAGAATATTATTTCTCAAAGGCATTTCCTGTCAGAGTCTGCTAATCATTAACATTTAGTTGTTAGCATTCCTCCAGCTTGTTGGAAGAGTTTTCGTATGTGGATCAGTCTCGGGGGTCAACTTGAAACGTTGCAAAGTGGTGGCAGGTGATCGGATGTGGTGTCGCTAGAATTTGGAAGGAAACGTGGCAGTTGGCTGTCAGAGTTTTGGATTACTTCCTCATAGTCAGAGAGTTGGCAGGTTACCTCGGCTGCATTGGCCACGGTAAGCTGCAACTTCCGCCTCCGGGAAGGATTGGTGCCGCCTTATGACGAATGGCAAGAACACGCGCTTCTCACCTGGATATAATATCTTGCCAAGATATTTCACGGCTCCTCATCATTTTTCCACTTCCCACCGCGCTACGACAGCCGTCCGTTCTATTTATCTTTCGGGGGACGCTAATATTAGACGCTCGCCGACTTGTGATTCAATCGTTGAATAACTTGGAGCGGGAATAGAAAGACTTTCGGCCGGTGCTATCATTTTCAAAGGAAGGGCGAGAGAGGGAGAGAGAGCCATTAATCTGAGGTCATTTCCACGTCATAGCTAAGCGGTTAATAGCCCAAGTGGAATAGGAGCGTTCGTTGTCAGCCAATGACACTTCGGTAACTTGTGATTCAATCGTTGAGTAACTTGGCGCGGGAATAGAAAGACTTTCGGCTCCTTTGGATCATAAATCTGAGGTCATTTTTGCGTCATATCTAGCCGAATAATAGTACCGAGTAGATTCGGCCCGACGATGTCAGCCGGTGCTGGTAGCCAATTAATTCAGCACTCTCCAGCTTCGACTAATAATAGAGATGGCTAACTAGTACTTCATTCTTCGAGGCTTACTTTGATGCCGCTTCCTACTGAAATTCTACCCTGTCAAATGATGTAATTTAGTCGCCGATGAGATTTATCGGAGGATGACTCATTAGGGAGAGTATAAATTAGTCAAAGCGATGCTGAAGCCTGTGATTAACTGGGATTGTCTTGTCTGCGCACGACCGATGGTTCACTATTGACAGACTTATGCAATGAGGAGCGAGGTGTACTTAATGATGCGTGCTCCTGCAGGATCTCAACGACAGATTCAAGGAAGAGGAGGACTCGAGGAACAATCTCTTCCAAAACAAGAAGAAACTCGAGCAAGAGGTCTCGGGCCTGAAGAAGGACATCGAAGACCTCGAGCTGAACCTGCAGAAATCCGAGCAGGACAAGGCGACCAAGGACCACCAGATCCGCAACTTGAACGACGAGATCGCCCACCAGGATGAGCTCATCAACAAGCTCAACAAGGAGAAGAAGAACCAGGGTGAAGTGAACCAGAAGACCGCCGAGGAACTTCAAGCCGCCGAAGACAAGGTGAACCACCTCAACAAGGTCAAGGTGAAACTCGAACAGACCCTTGATGAATTGGAGGACTCCTTGGAGCGTGAGAAGAAATCACGGTTAGTATTTAATTAATTAGACATAATTAAACTTGGAACTTGAGTATTTATATTAATTGGTGAATTATTATTCACAGAGCTGATGTCGAGAAGGCCAAGAGGAAGGTTGAGGGTGACCTGAAACTCACTCAGGAAGCTGTTGCCGACCTCGAGAGGAACAAGAAGGAACTCGAACAGACCATCCAACGCAAGGACAAGGAACTGTCCTCCCTCACCGCCAAACTCGAGGACGAACAGTCCCTTGTTGGCAAACTCCAGAAACAGATCAAGGAGCTCCAAGCCCGCATCGAGGAACTCGAGGAAGAAGTGCGTCCTTTCACCATAAATCAACCCTTGTAACTTCGACCTTACTTTCGAGGTCTAACGAAACTTTACTTGTTTGCAGATCGAAGCCGAGCGTGGATCCCGTGTCAAGGCCGAGAAACAACGCAGCGACCTTGCACGAGAACTCGAGGAACTTGGCGAGCGTCTCGAAGAAGCCGGTGGTGCGACCTCTGCCCAGATCGAGCTCAACAAGAAGCGCGAGGCTGAACTTAGCAAGCTCCGCAGAGACCTCGAGGAGGCCAACATTCAACATGAGGCCACCCTCGCTAGCTTGCGCAAGAAGCACAATGACGCCGTCGCTGAGATGGGAGAACAGATTGATACGCTCAACAAGCTGAAGGCTAGGTAAGTCTCGAAATCGCTTGCTTCGAAATCAGGTCGAATCTATAAATATCGAAGCATTGTCAGCCGAGTAATTATAGATCGAAGATTGACCCAGTCAGAATCATTGCGTCTTTGAGTTAGAGTATAATTGATCAAATAATAGAAGAGGAGAATATAACGAGTTGCTTTCATTAGGGCCGAAAAGGGCCGTCACGACATCCATGCCGAGCTGAACAATTCTCGCGCCGCGACCGATCAGGTTGCCAGGGAGAAGGTACATAGAATCACCCTGAGAATGACGAATGATCCAGGAAATGATTTGTCGCTAATATAAACGTCCGTGTCCTATTCACTTGTCACAGATTTTATATGTTGTCCTTTGTTTATGAGTCTTATAGAATGCCCCTGTTTCTGAGAATCGTCAAATAATGAATCCTCTTAGATTTTGTCTTCGTTAGCACGGGAATTGTGTCCTGATTGAATTAGGAATCGATGCGAGAACCGACTGCGAAGTTATCGTGGATGAAGAATGTTTTTTGTCCGACTTTTCTTAACAAACCCTTTCGCCTGTTTCCACTTCCATTAGAGTTGAGAAGGACAAGGTGCAGTACTTCAGCGAATTGAATGACATGCGTGCCTCCGTGGACCATTTGAGCAACGAGAAGGTAAGATCCTCCCCGAAATGGAAAAGATCCTCCCTAAGCCAGACTAACGCGACTAACAGCTTTGCCAGATCGAAGCAGCAACCAATCGGATGCGGAGTCATTTAAATCCTGTCTTCGTATTCCTTGCTATGGGTATATATTTTACAAACATGTTTTTTGCGCTTGCCAAGCTTGTTCCACGTTTGTCCTATCAATTATTAAGAATATTTATTAATATAAGTATGAAATAAACAGGCTGCCCAAGAGAAGATCGTCAAGCAACTGCAACACCAGTTGAACGAGACCCAAGGCAAACTCGAGGAGGTGAACCGCACCCTCAACGACTTCGACGCCGCGAAGAAGAAGCTGTCCATCGAAAACAGCGACCTTCTCCGCCAACTGGAGGAAGCCGAATCCCAAGTGAGCCAACTCTCGAAGATCAAGATTTCCCTGACCACTCAACTCGAAGACACCAAGAGACTCGCCGACGAGGAATCCCGCGAACGCGCTACTCTCCTTGGCAAGTTCCGCAACTTGGAACACGACCTGGACAACATCCGAGAACAAGTGGAAGAGGAAGCGGAAGGCAAGGCGGATCTCCAGAGGCAGTTGAGCAAGGCAAACGCCGAGGCCCAATTGTGGCGCACCAAGTACGAATCGGAGGGAGTCGCGAGAGCCGAAGAACTCGAGGAAGCCAAGAGGAAATTGCAAGCACGCCTCGCCGAAGCCGAAGAAACCATCGAATCGCTCAACCAGAAGGTCATTGCACTCGAGAAGACCAAACAGAGATTGGCCACCGAAGTCGAGGACTTACAGATCGAAGTCGACCGTGCTACCGCTATTGCCAACGCTGCCGAGAAGAAACAGAAGGCCTTCGACAAGATCATTGGCGAATGGAAGCTCAAGGTCGACGACCTTGCTGCCGAACTCGACGCCAGCCAGAAGGAATGCCGCAACTACAGCACCGAACTCTTCAGGCTCAGAGGTTTGTCATTGCGCTCTTATTATATTTCTATGAAATATCCAATTATTTCAAACGGGAGAAATCATTTCCTATTGTTTTCTATTATCAGGTGCCTACGAAGAAGGACAGGAACAATTGGAAGCTGTTCGCCGCGAGAACAAGAACCTCGCCGACGAGGTGAAGGACCTCTTGGACCAGATTGGAGAGGGTGGACGAAACATCCACGAGATCGAGAAGGCCAGGAAGCGCCTGGAGGCTGAGAAGGACGAACTCCAAGCCGCCCTTGAGGAGGCCGAAGCTGCCCTTGAACAAGAAGAGAACAAGGTGCTCCGCAGCCAGCTTGAACTTAGCCAGGTCAGGCAAGAGATCGACAGACGCATCCAAGAGAAGGAAGAAGAATTCGAGAATACCAGGAAGAACCACCAGCGTGCTCTCGACTCCATGCAAGCTTCCCTCGAAGCAGAAGCCAAGGTCAGTTTCCATCCCCATTTTATTATTATTAATTGGCGAAATTTCAAAGAGAACTCTAATTCCAAGCGACGAAATTTTAAAAATGCAATATTAATGCCAAAGACTTAATTTATGCATCGTATTATTTAATAATATAATTTCTTGTTTACTTAACAGGGTAAAGCTGAGGCTCTACGCATGAAGAAGAAGCTCGAAGCCGACATCAACGAACTTGAGATCGCTCTGGACCACGCGAACAAGGCTAACGCCGAGGCCCAGAAGAACATCAAGAGATACCAGCAACAACTGAAGGACGTGCAGACCGCCCTTGAGGAAGAACAGCGTGCACGCGACGAAGCCCGAGAACTCCTTGGAATCTCGGAACGCCGTGCCAACGCTCTGCAGAACGAACTTGAGGAGAGCCGCACTCTTCTCGAGCAAGCCGACCGTGGTCGCAGACAGGCCGAGCAAGAATTGGCTGACTGTCACGAGCAGCTGAACGAACTTGGTGCCCAGAACGCGTCGATCTCGGGTGCTAAGAGGAAACTCGAAGCCGAACTCCAGACTCTCCACGTAAGTCTCTTTTATTATTTATCATTTACATAAAAATGATTGTTTAAAATTTATTTTAGAATTTTTAAAACCTGTTTTTCTCAGTCGAGTAATTTTTCTTTGTCTTGATTGATTATAGTCCGACCTGGACGAGCTCTTGAACGAAGCCAAGAACTCCGAGGAGAAGGCAAAGAAGGCAATGGTAGATGCCGCTAGATTGGCTGATGAACTCCGAGCTGAACAAGACCACGCTCAGACCCAAGAGAAGCTCCGCAAGGCTCTCGAGACCCAGATCAAGGAACTCCAGGTCCGCCTGGACGAAGCCGAGGCGAACGCCCTCAAGGGAGGCAAGAAGGCCATCCAGAAATTGGAACAACGCGTCCGTGAACTTGAGAACGAACTTGATGGCGAACAAAGGAGACACGCCGATGCCCAGAAGAACCTCCGCAAATCTGAGCGCCGCATCAAGGAACTGAGCTTCCAGGTAACTTTCTTTTCATTCAATACAAAAATACAATTGGAATTTATTTTATTTTAATACTGGAAATATTTTGAAATGTTTTGAAATGAGTGTTTAATGGTATTCTTATGTTCAGGCGGACGAGGACCGCAAGAACCACGAGCGCATGCAAGACCTCGTTGACAAGCTCCAGCAGAAGATCAAGACCTACAAGAGGCAGATCGAAGAGGCGGAAGAAATTGCCGCCCTGAACTTGGCCAAGTTCCGCAAGGCCCAACAAGAGCTCGAGGAAGCTGAGGAGAGGGCGGACCTCGCTGAACAGGCGATCACCAAGTTCCGCACCAAGGGACGTGGAGGCAGTGCCGCGCGTGGTCTCAGCCCAGCGGTAAGTCCATTCCCCTAAATTCTCCCTCCAGAACTTTAGCCTTCGGACAATCTCTTTCATTAGCAAAGATAAACTTACTTTATTTGCCATTATTTATTGAGAGACTTAAACAAATGGAAGAAGAAGAGCAGTCGTTGCTCAACTAAATAACTAGAACTCGGTAAAGCAAGCTCAAGGGTGAAACGAAAGCCGAGAGTAGAAAGAGAATAATCGAAAACACAGAGCTAGAGATTCTAATGGAAACTCTGTGTGTCCCTGTATAGCCACAACAGAAGGCCCGCAAGGCGCCCTCCGCAATGGAGTAAGAACACCGCGCTGGTCCATGTAAGTTCCGTGCACGTGTCAGGAGCACATCTCTGTGTGGAAGATCCAAGTAGATTCAGACACAACCAACAGACAGACTTGTGAACGATCACAGATTCTAGCGAGGGAGAACAATCCACGAGAGCAAAATCGCATTTGAATTAGAATCGATCGGTGACCCCCCCAAAAATCCATCGTGGCTCGTTGCCACTTAAACCTGTGTGAACAAAAGCATAACACTCTGTCGAGAGAGGAGATCTCTCCGTTTACAAGGCTTGCTCATCGTCATTAACTCTTGTGTATCAACCTGTCCCACTGAAGAATGAAGGTCACCAATTACTGATCCCCTGTTCATAACGACATAACGATACACACGCACACATTGTCTGACACGAGTGACCGTCTCCACTGGGGTCAGTTAGTCTGGTTGACAGTGATTAGTGATTGGAGCCTGAGTGGAAGTTTCGTAGAGTAGACTTCGACGAGCTTTCAATCTAGATTAGTGCAACCGTAGCTAGTCTGCCTGGCCAAATACGACGACAATCACTCGGTTCTCTTATTTATAATTTTTCTTATTGAACCCATCATCGAGAACAAACAGCCATAAATCTTTGTATCGTCCCCAACATGTATAATCGAGTAATTTGTCAGTGAGAGCCGGGGCGAACATCAGGAGCACCCTGAACCCCCGGGAAAGTCGACGAGATTGCCAGAATGGCAAATTGTGGCGTAAGAAGGACACAAAGAACGTGTCACTCGTCATGTGTCCCTTGAATGACATTCTTTGTTAATCGTGTCAGAATCCTTTGGAGCGAATCCCTTGGAATTCTCGCTGATTCCACTTCCTTCTCTTTGCAGCCACACCGACCTGCGTTCAACAGACCCCAATTCGATGGTTCCGCATTCCCGCCACGCTTCGACCTGCAGCCGGATGGTGACCTGTAAAGATCCGAGATCCATCGAGCTACCCTTAAAGAGAGAAGAGAGAGAGAGACGCGCACTCGACCGCCATCCAATCGAAGAATAGCATCCAAGGAGAAGAAGGCCATCCGCGTCAATTAATCATCCAACATCCACCACCACAACCACCATCGCCATTGGGGGTGGCAAGAAGCAATCGATCGAGAGTGCGCTCGCAACCCTAAGTGGAAGAAATCCTTTCATCGTCATTCTCGCGAATCAGAAGCCTCAGCCAGACAGAGCACACACGCACACCACCACCACCACCACCACCATCCCATTCACAGACCACACCAATACCACCTTCTTCTTTTCCGATCATGCGTGAGCAGCCACAGACACACAAGAGACACACACTCAGCGTTCAAGTACCTCTTTCGTTTTTTTGCAAATTGGAGCGCATGCGGCGCGCTTACACGCGCAGCAGGGAGACAGTGTTGAATAAAAAGTGGAAAAAGAATTAAAGAACAAAAGAAATCTAGCGGTGTTGTTTTCTTTCGGTAAGGGCGTGACATTAACGAACAAAAGAGAGAGAAAAAGGGGGGTTCTTGGGAGGGTTGAAATGGGCCTGAAACCTGGGTAAAATTGGGGAAGGGAGGGTTAATCAATTGGCATTGAACGGGGCGAAAATCCCCAAGGGAAAAGCGGGGCAATTCTATTAATTGGGAAAAATCATTTTCATCATCAAGCGTGCCTGAGACTCGTGGGAAGAAGGAGAGAGTGAGAGTGGGAGCGAGAAAAGAGGTGAGAACCAGCGAGAGCATATATAGAGATGTCCTTCGACACGATACACACAAGTACAGACAATGGCTATATACTTTCGCGACACATACTCCGCCCAACGGAGACGCACACGCACACCTTCACCCATTCACCATCCGAATGAAAGCCGGGCAGGATACCCTGTAATCTACCGAAGCGGATACACGAAGCATCGATGGTCCAGCTGATGAAATGCTGCATAATTACTATACGTATATCATACTAAGAGGAGAATCTTTGAAGGATTAAAGCATGAAACAGCAATGTGGCGTGAAAAGCGAGATTGTGAGCGTCGTGAGAAGACGAAAAACGAAACACACGAATTATATTAAATAGGGCGCGCCGCAGATTCACGCGGCGGCGCGCACCATTACACACGTATCATCCAGATGATAATCCTATCCTATAAACTTAATTGTAATTTATAAAGAGAGCCGAAGTATGTATTTATTAAAGTAAATAAGCAATAAATAAAGATAAGAACTAAAGCTGGTGCAATTGCTTACCTTGACTATTCCTTGACGGTTCTTCTTCTTCGTTGCACCGGTGAAATAAAGTATTCTAAAGGATCGTATCTTTCACTTTCGTGCGGGAAAATGGGTGAGACAACCTTTATAAAAATACCCAGTCTAATATGTACAAAATTATTAATACAGAAAGCTAATGGGAGATCTTTGATGGAATCACATTCTTATCTGTGATTCTTCTTTGGCTCGGATCTCGAGAGCTGCTGGAATTGACCTTTCATCAATTCCCACTGTGTTAGTTTATCGAAACCGATGCCGAACTCTTTGCAAGTCTCCTCGAACGCTTTTCTGCAAAGCGGAAGATAAGTGTGATCGACTGTCGGAAGAAGATGATGAAGTCCGTGCAGTCCAAAGTTCGTGAGGACCAGGAAATCGGAATCATCGATCACTTCGCGATCCCTGACAGCGTCCAACTCCAATAAACCCCAGTCAAAATCATCCCTGATAAAAACACGCGCATATTTCCAATTTTAAAAAATATTTTCATCTACAATCTCATCAAATATAATAAAATATATTTAAAATAATTTTTAACTCACCTGTAAATATCACCGTCATGAAAAATATTCGGATGATGATGAGCCGCGTTGAATCCAATGAGTCCAAAGAAGAAGCTCGTTACAAGGATAAGCAGGACCCAGGTTTTAATTGCCGCGAAGACGCTCGGTGCGAAGAAGGTCATTAACACTGGGATGACAAATGGGATTGCGTCCCGGAACTCGAAAGAACGGTACTCGTAGAGAACCGAGTAATATCTAAAAGATGAAATTACACGTGATGCGAATACAAGAGCATTGTCATTAATATTCAAGTCGTAGTCTACCTTTTAACGAATTGCTCGGCGACCATCAATGACCAGACAATGGGACTCATGACCTGACTGACCACTGAACCGAGGAGAGTCTTGTTCGTTGGGAGCCAATTGAGAAAGGGCTCGGCGGTGTACATCTCGTAATCCCACAAGGTATTCGGATAAGTATGATGACTCATTGCGTGAGTGATTCGCCAGTCCTTCGAAGACATTGTACACAAGTCGAAGTAGTACATGCGGAAGTTGTCTCGCATGTGAAAGTAATTGTGCCCGATTATTGTTGTCCAGACAAGAAAGATCCCTTAACGAACGATAGTTTTTAAAAGAGAAAACCTTAAAGAAAGTCATCGAAATTTTGTTTATTATCCTTCAGCTCACCTGAGAGTATGACAGCCAAGTAAGACTGCGTGGATGCTGCCAGAATGGAAGTGAGAAGAGTCGAAGTCACCAAAAAGTCGGCGATGAGATTCGACTTTTTTGAAGGGTGATGAAAATCGATTCCCTTCAACGCCTCTCTCGCCCTCTTCTTAAAAGTCCGGTAGAATCCATCAGGATTGAATGTGAAAGGCACTGACCTTGCGCTGGTTACATCTCTCACGTAGTATTTCGGAAGCAAAAGCAAGGCTTTGTCAGTGATATGGTGAGCCTGTGATACAGTTATAAAATTGTAACTTCGTCAACGAGATTTACTTCTGTCTTTATGGATGTTATTCAAAGACAGAATTACCTCGAAGATCTCTGTGATGTCAGTGCCCTTTGTAAGATGAATCCATTCGGATCCGCCAGGATGATTCCTCGCGAAGGATTCGAGATCGTAAAGTTTGTTGCCGATTCTCCAGAGTCCCTCAGCTCCGTCTACCTTTCTCCTTCCCTCGAGATAGCCAAAGGCTGTCTTCTTTGGTCCTTCCCTCCAGAAGGGATAAACCATTCCAGGCACTGAACTCTTCACTTCCATCTCTTCGTATCAGACTTACTTCCTTTAATCAACAGACTCTCTCAAACGATCACCTTTCAAAGCCTTCTATGTAAACACGCACTTCCTTCTTTTCCCGTCCAACAACTTATTTTTATTCGTCGATCCCGGGACCGACTGCTCTATCTTGATGTTTCGAATTAACAGAGCGCAGCCGAGTGAAATGACCGTTTTAGTATCATCAGGCGATTAGCTATTATCAAAGGAGCGTGCTCGTTCCGTACAATGATAACACTTTTATCAGAAATCCTCTCGGACAAATTTGCTCCGAGCAACACCGGTGCACACACGCGCACCAGCCAGCTCTACCTTCGAGAAAGAATGAATCCGTAATATAAGATCACAGGAAAATCATCCAATGAATAATTCAAAGCACGAATTTGGGGGGAAGGGAATCCGTCCGTCGCAACGAGCAAAACGTTCTGGACAACGTCATTACTTGATACTTAATTGCTCTTTTTTGAAAGTACGAGGACAGGTTTCGTTCGAGCAAGTCACCGCAATTGTATACAAGCAATAATTTTATATTAGAACTATCATCAAAAATAAATAGACGCGACGCTATCTAAAATAATAAACCGAGCTCTGTTATTACGGAAAAATTATTGGAGATATCAATAACGATCCAATTAAATATTTAGTCTGATTTTCTCGACTTTCCTCGCAACTTCCACTTTTTTCTTCTGGGTATTTTCCAAGAAATACTTACGCTTGAGAGATCCGAATGATAGCGCGATTCTGGTATCGGCGAGTTGACTAAATGACTGGAACGTCCAGGATCTGCCAGAGCAGTCCGAGCAGACTGACTCCGGTGGCGCGCTATTCCCCTAGGAACTCTCAATGGAAAGTGCGCTCGTCAGAAAAATTGGTGTTGCGTTAATCGGTGGTCGCGTGCCGACTGCGTGAAACAATTCTCCTACGAACTTTGAAAGACGAATCCTACACCCCTTTCGCGCTTGATTCCATCGAGGATTGGTCGATTTGAAGTAACGGTGACCTTTCACTCTTGCAGCGATAGCCCCATCAGCCATAAGATAATACAATTTTATCCAGTCATGATGTTACCGACTTTCAAGCTTTCCATTCCTGTGAATTCAGGGGAATAACTTCGCCGTTACAAACAGTGATGTTTACGTCGCTGTTGGGCAATATTATTGAAGAACATCTAATAATATCTAGTTGTAACCGACTGAAAATGTTATATCAGAAGTCAAAGTCAATGTCATTAAAGCCAGATAATTATTTTCCTAACGCGACCAACGTTTAAACGGATGTGAAGGTCATGGGATCATCGAATAACAATACTTTTTGATCAGTTACATTATTAATGAGATAGTAATGATCCAATTACTGGATCTGTATTGCTAATTGATTCACTTCCTTCCACTACTCTTTCTCCCCGAGTCATAAAACCCTCCACGATGTCAATAAATCTCTGCCAAATCTTTGATGGATTTTATTTCCCCTTTTTGCCTGATTTCAAAGTAAGAGTAGGGCGTGGCGAGTTGAGAATCGATGGCAACATCATCAGTATTCGAGATCCGTAGCGAAGGTAATTGAGCAGGTGCAGGAGGTGAACGACCAAGGGCTCCGAGCGGTCAAGAACCGGCGAATCGACGCGATGATGTTTCACACAACTTACATTAACTCCTTTCATGGAAATCCCCATGACAGTAATGGCAACTGGTTCTGTTAATGCTACCGCACACATCTACATCTTTCAATGAAGGAGAAATAAGTGCGACAAATTCCGTCCGCGGGAATTGCTATGCTTCTAGGCTTACAAATATATTACTTTTATTCAACTGTTAGTTACACTACACGTCAATGGTAAATCCCTGGCATCGGTAAGTTGTTCAAGATGCGAGCATCAAGCGCCTCCAACATCGTCGAAAGCAGGAATGCACATTTCCATGAGGGCTAGAAACAGGATTCCAGCAGGACTCTTACCTTTTACAGCGCCTATTACGCTGGAACTATCTACAAGCGACGCGGGATCGGCAGGGAGACTTACGTACTAAGAAATGCGTCAGTGTTGTACCACAAGAATTAACAAGAACAAAGCTGCGAGTGAGAACATCGAGTGCCGCGCGCATACTCTCTCCATCAACCTAAGTGACAGTGTGTCCTGGCAATATTTACGCAAGTGCAACTACTTTTCCACAATCGCACACTAACCCGAAGAAAGAAAGATTGCGCGCATCGTGCAGAAACACGAGAGACAAAGAAGAATGTGTGACGCAACCAACGGTAACACCAATCACTGCTAATTTACGTGAGGAATCATTAAGAAGAGAAGAAAAATCGTGCGTGCAACTGGAAACACTACATTATCTAATCCATAATTATATCAACATAGTCTCAAAGAATCGCTCGGGTTTCCATGCAGCAGCGGCTAATTCTCGGGGAGATCGAAAATACTTGAGGATTCACCGAGCGCGCAAAAAGTGCGTCGGCGTTTTTGAAATGTGGCTCGAATTGAGGCGTTTCAAATTGAGACTCGCTCAATGGAATATCTTAAGTACAATTGCGCCGAGAGCCAACACAATATTGGAAACTGTATTCTGATGAGCGGCGGAACCAGGCTCGCCGACTCTGGATGCGACAGTGTTTACATCCGGTGAGGGACTCATGCGTTCAGGATGACTGGTTGTTGTGGTGGAAGACTGTCGCTCCATGTTGCAAACCGTGCCATTTATAGCCTGGCGCGCTGGACCGCTGAAAATCCGGAAGTTATAATCGTTGAGGTCGAGGTGCGAGTACATGAAGGTCGGCAGACGGTCCGAGAGAACCCAAATGTTCCCATTGTGGTCGACCTGGAATATAACAATCTTCCTAATGAGAGTATTCTTTCCCTTAATGGATATTATAATTAATGTGCTATAATTAGCATTGTTCCTAATGAGACTGTCCTTCCACTTAATTACAAGATCGAGACAGCAATTTGCTTAATGACATTCTCCATGACCAAACAGCAACGGTACCTTTAAGTCATTGGGGAAAACCATGGTGACGCTGTCGACGAACACATAATCCTGATCCCTCGTAGCAAACATTTCGTGTGGCTTCCAGCAGGCAATAGCATTGAGATTAGTAAGCGCGTAAAAGAGGACACCAGTTCCCGGATCGAGGAAGCTGACACTACTTTGACCATTCTTTCCACGAGAGCCCAGTGTATGGAATTCCATAGCGGCATCTGCGACCCCAAAGAATTCCGTTAGCATCTCATTAAAACTTTGCCAAATTCCTAGTAACGCAATATAGAAGTGTACCCGTTGAGTTAATGCGCGAAGGATCCCTAAGGAACTTTGTGCTGACGGAATATTCCATGGTGCTTGAAAGTGGATGGTAGTACATGATACTGTAGTTGTCGCCGGTTGGCTCCAGGGCCATTCCAAATATACCATCGGTCCATTGGAAGGATATGCCGGATACCTTGAAGTCGCCGCCCTTCGGGAAGCAAAAAACACCAGTCAGTATTGAGGACGTCTGTGTTCTCACAAAAGAAACTCCAAGGAAACAACAAAAGGTTTCTAATTATTCCTTCAGCGAGGACACAGGACTAAATCCTCAAAGGACAATGTAGAGAAATTGCAGTAATGAGTCGAGTGAAACCTGTGGATCAGGATGGAAGGAAGAATGCTTGACGAGCCAGGACTTGTTCATCTTCCAGGAGTAAACAACCAGTCCGGGGCCGCCGAGATCTCCGAGATAGCCATAAGAATCATCGCAGTCGTAGTCCTCGACAGCGATGTTGGCGAATAAGGAGTCAGCGGTCCTCTGTTCTTCGGGTATGACGAACTTGCGTAGGAGCTTATCACTGCTCAAGTCGTAAACGAGGAGCGCCGGCGGTGCTAGTTGCTCCGGACTTCCCAGGATGTCCGTTAATCCGGTGTCAAGGACCCACAGTCTCTCGCAGCGATCAGCACGCACTCGGAAGGTCGACACTATCTCGGGCAGACCTTCTTGTCCCATTGAATGAGCCTCCCAAGACGGATACGGCATCAAAGGCGGTGATTCACGGGTGTCTAATAATTCATTGGATAAATATTGATCAGACCAATCACTAAAATCGTCTTAACAGACACAAAAATTCCTATCACGTAACTCCAACGATTCCTCGAGTTCTTCCGACTCTGCTATTATTGGCTATTACTTCGAAAAATAAAATGATGAGATTGCCGTGTAATTCATACGACGGGAAATTCTTTTTGGTTTTCGTCAATTATATAATCATGCAATCGGCGTGTAAATAGCATGGATAAATTGCTAGAGCGCGAGCGGTGGGAGTTGATAAAACCTGTTTCACAGGTGCCCTGTCTAACGACAGGAAACTGGGAATCAGACTCGAAAATCAAGCATGTAGAAAGTGGATTATGAAATGTCAATAGGCGAACGAAGAGAGAGGTGAAAGTACTATTTTCTGCTTTTAGTTTCTTCCCGCCTCCTTCTGCCGCACTCTTCTGGAGTTCTTGTCGCGGCAAGGAAAGCGGCTCTCGACCGGACACTTTAGAATCGAGGCAGTAACACCATTCTTGGAGTTGGTGGTGATATTTTTCATGAAATCATGAGATTCTTTGGCGAGCATGCGGTGTTGCCTGTCGATCCTAATCGATAGTTAGCCGCGCGCGCGATACATGCCCAACTATTTAGTCGAAGGACGTTCCACTGACCCGAATATCTTTCTTTCGTAAATTACACCGCGTTCAGAGAAGAACAATAATGATAAATCCAACGAAAAACGTATTCGATCTTTCAAATTTTATTTGTGAGTTTTTGTCAGATCGAAAACACTGTCAGCTGCCTTCGATTACCAAAGACTCGCGCAACCAAGCTCGGTTTAAGGATAGTGTTAGCTCAGGCACTCGAATTATTCACGTGCCTCGGAACTAATAGTCGTGACAACATATTTTCGCCGAAGCAATCGAACCATCGCAATCACCCAATGATGATTGAATCGGGAAGGAAAAAAAAACATTGCCAAGCACGTATTATTCCTTTTCCCTGATGTCAGCGTCGTCTAATTTCAGAAATAGGAATCATGTTAATCCGCGTCCAAAGGTATGCTCGATGATTAACAAAATTCCATCATACGCATTAGCGATCGTTTTATAATTAATCGGCGAATTCTTTTGATAAATGGAGATTCGTATGAAAATGTAGCAGTCATCCATTAGATCATCATGCGAGTGAATCACATTGCGATGAGTCTGGCGTTTAAAGTATCACTGACTGAAAATCATCGAGTATGCAATGCTTACCGTTTAAGTAAATGTAATTCAAGCTGGCGGCTGCTCCGATCTTCCATCGAGGAACAGTGACGAAGAGTCTGTTACCGGAAACTTCGAGTCCCAATGGAAGATTGTCTTCCTGTTTGTACTTAGGGAAGAGCGCCTTGGTTTCATTGTCTGGCCAGTCGTAGTCGATCTGTTTCCACTGGAAGACTACTTTCAAGTCGTTCAAGACTGCCGTGGCCAACCACGCGCACTCCAACAGTGCCAGAAGGTACAACGCACTTCTCATCCTGGCAGTTGCTCCAATTTCCTGAGCTTCCTCAGAGTAGAATCTCCTCGGCCTTCGCTCAGCCTCTCACTGCAAATCCACAGACGCTTATGCGTCACTCCAACGCTTTTTATATTGTCTCGACCGGTTCCCAGACTTCATTAACTCCTGCATTAATTCTACGCTATTGATACTATCGACACTTCCTCGTGGAATGCGTCTGAACATGCACTACTGCCTTCTCTGACTCAGAAATTCTAGGTACTTGTAACGAACTACGTGCGGAACGCTGAAACTAGGTGTTCCACTGTGAAAATCTAAGAGGAAGTCGCTAATCTAGGTAGTTAACCGAGTTCGATAAGACGACAAACAGCCGTTCCCTTTGTCCTAATTTCTATCGCTAATGAACGCTCGAATACGAAACACATGGACGATCTTCATTTATTTCTACAAGTATTAAAATTTCTCTAACTATTTTTTCCATAACGAATCGTAATAAAAATCCTATTTTCTCGGAGATGAGTTGCGCAAATCAATTAAAATTCACGAGATCCTAAGCGGCAAAGTGGACGCCCTTGGAACTTAAGTGGCAAGTGATTTGAGACCAGTGTCTTTTAAAATTCGAAGTGGAGAATGACTGTCATTGTAATACAGAGCGGGGGGGAATTATCGTGGCTAGGGATTCAAGAGGCGTTCTTTTCACGAGTTTTATGATGTAAATGTAAAGAGGTCGCGAGAGAAAACGGTACTGTCGCCGGTTAACCGTAGAAATTGGGAGGTTTCCAAGTGCGCCCTAAGGAAATCCGTGTCAACGAGACTCTTAGAAATGGTCGGTTTCGTGTCTCATCATCGAGCGATTGCAGATGGATCGGTAGCAAGCGGCACTCGGAGTTAATCGGGGCCAGCAGAGAGTTCTCTTTGGATCACGAAACGTCAGCAATCACGAGAAATTACTGGGCGATTGCGAGATGCACGAGTTCGTTGCTGGACCTCAGCCAAGGATCGTGGCGAACTTTGCCGCTGCTTTGATGGACTTTGAACCACAAGTTCCGCTACGAGATCTTTTCAGGAGGATTCTCAGGTCATTGCGACAACTCCCAGGAATAGCTTGATCAGATAGAATTATCGCCGAAGAGGATCTCACGGCGAAGAGGTAAACAGTCGACGTACCAATCCACTCCGATCCACTCTGGGATCCGATGTAACAGGTGATGTAAGTCGACGGCCACGAGACTCACAGCACGTGCCTTTCGCAAGCACTCGTCGCATAAATCGTAACTATCCTCCGCGCTAATCCCAGCTGTACCCGCCGATTTTGCACAATCCATTATTGTATGTTAATTGCAAAACGCCTATTCCCATTGTTTCTGCCCGGCGGCGCTTGTGTAACGATACGCGCCAACGATGGAACCAGGAGAAAACCCATTAGAAATTGGTGCGAATACTTCTCAAACGATACACCTATGCAAATTCAATTGGAGTATGATAAAACTCGACTAAATCATTCAAATCGACAGACCTTCCTTCGAATTATTACGAAACGAAATCAACTGCGATCGGAATTCACTGATTCGGCATAAACGATGCCAATACACGCGATTGAATGAAAGAGACGCGCTTACCGCATCAAAGTGGCAAATATTTCTAGTAGTCGTGCCAAAATCCTCCGACTATTTCTACTAGCTGGTTTTACCTTCACTCGAGGAGTGAGCGAGCAGGTCAGCCGGTGTACAACGAGCGCAAATGAAACGAGTCTCCATTTCGCCTGACCCTTTTTCCCCCTTTCAGCCGGCGTTTCGTTGAACTTGTCGATAGCCAGCAGAGACAAGTACGTTCGAGAGAACGAGCTACCGGCTGGCAAGCTATTGCACTTTTCCCCGGGAGTACTTGCGTGCCAGAGGCTTTTGCGAAATGCGGTTTCGGGCGAGCGTAGATAATAGCCAGGAGAGAAAGAGAGAGAGAAGAAAAAAGTAATGGTATTTACGCTCCACTGGCTAAATTGGCAAATGTGTGTGTATCTGTGTGGACTGGCGTGTCTAGCGTGTAACATGTAATGCCGCAAACGAGTATATTTATACTATACGTGCCCAGACAACTACTTCCACTTTCTTTTATCCCTGGCTATACCAACTTACCAACTATTTCACTTGTAAACTCAATCAATATTACTCTCTTCTTTGTATCTCAACGAGAAAAAAGAATTTCAATTAAATCTAATACACTAATCGAGAAGAATTAAACACAGAAGTTTTTTAAAATAATTAATACCGAGAATGAAATTAAAATGAACCGGTCAACGACACTTTCGATGCGGAATTGAATTGATTGACCGACCTTTGAAGTAACTGACTACGGACAGGTTGCAGGTGGAGATATCGCACTATCCAGTGGAGCGAGAGAACGGCACGGACGTGCTCCTGCTGCGGGTACGCGCGACAAACTGAGAATTTCACCGACGGGCGCACCGCCGAAGGACGTTTTCCTGCGGTACCGTACGGTACCGTTCAAGGCTGTGCGGCCACCGATTCGGTCGACAAACCTGTTAAACACTGCGATTCCTCGCTCCCCGCCGCCCTGCCGCATTTGCCGATTACCGAGCCGCGGAAGCGAAACTGCGCCAAGGAACCAAGCAGGGATTCGAAAAAAATGGCACCCACTCGGAAATCCTTCGGCCGCGAGAGCGGAGTCCTTGGACGATCGATCGAGAAAGAATCGATCTCTTAGTACTAAGTTTATTATAAGGAACTGAAATCGAATGACAATGAAATAGTTTGGAAGTAGTTCGTCCTTTATTTCGGTGTACTCTGACAGGGAATATATCAGTTTATTAATAGACATTCTTTATCTACAAATCCTGTTTCTTATCAGGGAATCCCCGATACTAGACGTATAATTATACTGTCACTGAAATGAGTTAGAGATGGACATCGGATAGGAAATGATTTTTCGTAGACACGTGGATCCTGTATTTTATTATGTTCGTTGATGGGACTAGACTTCCACGTTAGATTAGATATGCATCATCATTCATCGGGCTATGCCTGCGTGGATGTCGGTGAAAGTATAGGAGGATGGATCATCGTCATCGAGGAGGATCGCCGTGCGAATTCTCTGCCCTCGTGGGACTCTTCTGTTATTTGAATTCCAAGAGAGACCGGCGAGCTTCGTCCAACCAGGATGAGAGAAGGATAGTTTCGCGCTCGAGGAGGTCAGCCCAGTGGAATGGCTTTTTCGTAGCCAGCCACATCACGCAATGTGTCTCAAGTTTCTTTAATCTTCCGATCACTGGAGCAAGTGTTGAGCGCGCGTTTTCGAGGTCGATTCGGGAAGCATTATGTGCGAGTTTGCTTTCACTTTTGTCTGCCTGCATTCTGTTAACGAACTTCCATACTGGAGCCGAAGAGAATGCATAGGAAAATCCTCCACGTGCTCTGTGATTTCGATCGCCAGACTCATTAACGCCAGCGGGCGTCCCGACGCCGGAAATTCGAGTTTCCCACCGTGCGCAGCTTCCCTCTGCGCTAATTGAATACGTGCATGTACTCATTAATCCAGCGAACATGACATTTTCCCATTATGTATCGGAGAGAGGATAGGATATCCTTTTAAAATATATGCATACCTCATTACTATACTATATTACATTTTAATGGATCAATGTTAGCAATGTTAAGTTACACTTACGTCGCTTATTTTAAAATTACAAATGGTCAAATGTCAACGGATCGACATGAGAGTGTTCTGTTATTTCCAACGGCATAACGAGGTCACGTATCACCTCTTTGATTATTCACTTAACATTTTCGATATTAACATTTACGGTATATATATACGCTTTATTGCGACACTCCTTCGGATAGTTTCTCGAATGGGTGCAATTCTAATTAGCACTAATGAAATGGAAGAGTATTTCAAGTAGGTTGTCGGAGCAAGTCGTTCTAGGGTATTGCTGTAAGTGTGGTTGTGCTCTTTGGATATTGATAGAAGTGCAGCTTTGAAGAATAGCTTCTATCTGGGTCGTTGCAACCGTTGCTCAAGTTGCGGTACCATCGCTGCCTCTTCTCTTCGCCTGCACCTACCTCTCTCGGAATCGATTCGCTCGCCTAGTCACCTTTGCCGCGACTCCTCGTGACTCTCCGTGATCTTTCCTGCCTCAAGAATTTCCCCCCTCCTCTCGAGAAGACGCCACCGATCTTTTCCATTCATTCTAATCATAGGATTTGGAGTACTTGAATTATTCTTACTTGGATCCTAAGTTCGTTAACAGTATAGGGCGGCATCGGCAGAGTGCCCTCCTTTCTCTCTCTTCAATCGATGGACGATTCTTTCTGTTACCTGCCACGTACCTCCAATTGAACTCATTTTCTCGCCTGTATTATCTAGGCACGTGTCGCATGATAATAATCCCTTAATGGCTAGCTTTAATAGGACAGTCTCGCTTGCAAGGATAAAGGAGAGTCGGTGGGAAGCTTCAATCGATAGTCATGACTTGCTTTAATTTCTTTTTCTCAGGGAAAGTTGTTCGATGCAGGTATTGACACTCGAGGTTCATTGAGATCGACGTCGTTGCAACTGAGGAGTGATAGTCACCGCCAACTGACGATTAATGAAACGAAGTAGATTAATAGTTGCGGCGACCTCGATCGCGTTGACACTCAGCAATCTCGTTTTTAATCAGTAACACTGGTTTATTGACTTTTTTTCTCAATAAGATACAGGTGGATGACACCTCGTTCTCTATTCTGTTCTCTTTTTCTTTTTGTGAATATTTTTTTTTTTCGTTTTGTTATGTCTTCGACATTTTTACCCGTTCTGCTCAGGCGCAGTCGGCTGAAAACAACAATGCTGTAGAAGGATAGAGACTACTTCTAAGTTCTGCGAGCGGCGGCCAGCGCAGCGGTAAAGTGCGATCGAGACGACAGACTTTAATAATCCTGGCGCGGAACATTCTTCTGTAATTCCGATTGATCGGCACTCATCTCATGGTAATGAGAGTGATAAAACGCCATGGTCATTCTGTCATGGAAGCTTCCACTCGATCTACTCGAGACCCGTCGTCCCCAAGAGAAAAGTTCTTTATAGACGATGTACGAGAAAGATCGTTTAATGACGCTAAATGCACGAGAGATTAATTTCGCAGGGGAAAAGCAAGGAATAACAAAGTGGACAGCTAAAAGATAACAGGTGTAAAGGGTATGATAATACGATCGAAGTGCGAAATCGTTAAAGTCGTCGCGCTGCAGACGGCACTTTAATCCTTATTACTACGACTGACCGCCGCGTGAGAGTATTAGGATGACAAAGAGCCACCGTGTTACCGGTTCCTCGAGCAAAGCGATCCCCACGAGCGAATCGTGCATCCGCTGTCACCAAGTGTAAAGACATTATTAGCGTAAAAAGGAACAGGATAATGAAGGATCCTTGCGCAACGTAAGATACAGACGTATCGGTATACACACAGAGCCAGCTAAGCATTCTACGAGCGCACGGAGCGTCGAACGAGAGCTCTCTCGTGATCGGTCTTCCCAGCCGGTTGTCGAGAGGAACGCAAATACCACAAAATACAAAAACATCCACTGCGCAAGATGCTTGCTTGTCGCCGCACGCTGGAATCTCGCTCGAGTATACTTTCTCTCGTTTCAACGTTCCGGACGATCGATTTCGGTTAATACGATTTACCCGCGACTCATTACCGATTACGATTAATATTGTTTCTCGGTCCAGCCACGCGTCCGCAAAGCCGAGAACCACCGCGCTTCCTGACTTCTCGAGATTCGCTTGAAAAAATCCATCTCCGAATAGAAGAGGGATGCTGAGTGAGAAGAGCGGTCGTGCTTCAGGGGACTAATGAGGGATTCTGGCCTTTCTGCGAGAGAGAGCGGGAAATCGTTGGGTTCATCGGCTCTAGGACGGTAGGTCCAAACAATCGCCTGCCGTCAGGCAAGGGACCGATTAGGTCCAACAGCGGTGAGAGCTGTGATTGGTTGAAACAATATGTGGCTGTCGCCCGCCATTCTGGGACAATTTCCTCGAATGAACGTATGTACGTGTACATATATCCTTTCTACAAAAGAGAATTCTCAGTTGCACGGCAGCGGGAAGAATGCAGACCTCTTGTTAGCACCATTCGACGACTACACAGGATAATTACCACCGATTACAATATATTACAACGCATACTCTCAGTCGTGTACATGATTCTATGTGCGAGAGAAAGATAGGCAGACAGAGACAGAAAGAGAGAGAGAGAGAGAAATAGAAAGAGAGAGTGTGATAGAGAGAAAAGCTGGGTGAGGATCGGCGAGCGATGGGGCCGCCAACGCCGAAAGAGCGCGCGCAGCCGAAGTCGACGATCTCCCAGAACGGCAGACTATGCCCAAACCCTCGAACTTTCCACAGAACGTCTTTATTCGGAACAGTCGGTAATATGACACTCAATAAATAACAGAACTTCTACATGTCCAATTCTGTCGTCAGATTGTCCTGCCGAATCTTGTATGGCCGATTGAAAGCACGCGATTCAAAACGACCGGCTCGGCCGCAGTGTGTTTAAGGAGATGCGAGGCAGATAAACTACCCTTTCGCTTTCGCCGCATCGCCGATGGGTGAACGCAGACATAGAGAGCCGCGCAGAAATCCTGCTAATCTCCGAACGATTGCACGATGCTCACCAGCGATACGCTAACGAAAGTGAATGGGTAGTTGTGTGGGAGAGAGGGAGGAGAATGAGTGAGGGAGTGTGCGAAAGTGGGGAGAGACTGCGATTCGGAAAGACAACCCCTGAAAATAAAGTGTATTATAACTTAGTTGCGTAGTTTTTAGGTACGTACACGTGTTGTACGGGCGCGGTATGCTGTTTCATATGCTCTTTTTTTTGCTCTCGAAGTACTGGTAGAAGTCGAGTGAAAGAATAGACAAACAGGGTGCCTACTGAGACGAGAACCGTCGCGACGAGAACACGCACCTCCTTGGACATAGTGGCCTGATTTTTCCTCGACTAATTGTCTTTCTGTACAAAGCGTAGCCGTTCTTTAACGCCCCGACATAGGCGGCAACACGAAACTCAGTTTTTTTTTGTCTCTCTGTACACTAATTTAGCCTGCGGACTCCTCTTGCACCGTCTTCGCCAGACTTTCGCGATACGTTTAACGCGCCGACTTCATTTCTGAAAGCATGAAACGTATGAAAAGTTCGGACCTTGGCGGTAGAAGAATGTCACCGTAGTGCGAGCAACAACTGTCAACCCACGACGATCTTTCGCACCCTGCTATACTCATCGCCCTCTCTCTCTTCAGTAATCGCTAAGGCTACCTTGCAATTTTTCGCGCTGACATCGACCGTAGGTTGACTACAACGCACACAGTCCTCGTTATTATTACTACGAGCCAGCCGAGGGCTCGGCACTTTCATCAAATGGAACGTGGAGAACAATATGATACATGTATAGTGTTTAACATTGAGTCACACTTGCTATCAATAGACACCCTGAGAAAGTAAATGGAGCGACAGAGAGTGAGACAGGAGGATAGAAGAAGTCGATTTTGGACAGACAGTAGGGAAGAAAAAGAAAGATATAGAGGGGATATCTGTAATTTCGTTGAAACTCGTCCGATCGTAGAGTCTTACAATGTGTAACATTGGGAGGAAGCGTAGATATCTTGCATGATTAAATTATGTGTGTCTTTGTGATCGTTTGTTTGTTTGTTTGTTTTTTCTTTAATGTGGACTATCACGAAGAGATAACGAATTACTCCACGATCGGAAAATCGACGGTATTGTAAGGGATAAGAGTGAAGAAACCGGCGTGAGTCGAGTGTAGAGAGAGGTGGTGTCCGTTGTTGTGAGCACCCTCCGTACTTACCACTCACTCATGCGTCGCCAACATGTTCCTTGCAAAGGAAAGGGTTTTTCTCGAATCGGGCCGACTACTTTTACCTCCGTGGGCTACTAAAGTCATCGCAGAAAAAATCGTAAAAAATCTGATGATCGCGTGGGAGGCACTTAACACTTTCTGTAGAAACACTCTCTACGCTCATCGACACCGTACTGGTCGGGGAAATAATAATGCAAAGTGTAGGAGGTAAGTCGCTTTGAGTCGTGCTACTTCTGAGCAAGTGTCAAATCGGAAAAGTAAATCGACCCGACGAGATGTGTTAACAAAATAAAATTTGCGGCAGACTAACCTGAGGCAACAGAATCTTCACCCTGCGGCTAGTAATCAAACAGTTCATGGACTAAGAAATCAAAATGAGAGCGTGTCACTAATACATTTATAATAGATCTGCGAGTTTAAACACGATCACACCCAGCAAGGAAGTAAAATTGAATATCGCATCCAATTAGCATTGGATCGTACGTAGACAAATTTTCTACGAGACTTTAAATAAATACGACATTAATGATTCCGGGAATGAGAAACAGGCAATTCAGAGGTTCTTTCTGAAAGGTCCGGTCCATCCGGTGCGAGTCTATCTACATCTTTTTTGCGCAAGAGGAATCGATGTTTGATCAAACGATAATAGAATATCTAGATTCTAGAATGAAGTGGATATCGTCGTCCCCAGCTGCAGCGTGAAGCGGCCACCTTTCGCGATCGCGTCTCTCCAAGAGAACACTGGTGCAGAGGCTGAGAGATAGCGCGTGGAAACGGTCTACTTCGAAGTAACTGGGTAGCATAGGGTCGCACAGGAATTCCATTATTCGCTCGTGCCGTTTTCATTTCGAACGGACTGCACGAACACGTTTTAAACTCCCGGGGAACAAAGAATCAGTGGTCGTGACGAGTTTTGCTAGCGGCGTGTATGTGCACGAAGCCCGCGGGAATGGTAAACGAAAGCTAAGTGCCCATACAACCATCAACAACCAACGACACGTACCATCCTCATTAAAAACTACATATTGATTAGCAGGTACTTAGATGATAATCTAAAGATACGAATCCATAAAAAGAGCGATGGAGCGAGTAACGACGAGCACTGTAATCGCTCAGTAGGCAAACAACAAAGTCATTCCATAACGAAGAAAATGATATTTCGTTGCTCACCTGATGACTCAGGGGCATTCACAAGGATACTAGTTCGTTGCTCAAACTCGTGCACTCGAGGTCTCCGGGGACCTTCCTTTCTGGCACTGAGATCGAGGAGCATAGTCGACCGTTTCCACTGCACCTGCTATAAATCCTCTCAGGCACTGACATGACGTGTTTCTTTTTTGCAACGACATAATAAAAAACATAAAGATTTTGCTAACTTCGTGTAAACTTCGTAGGAGAGGATGCGTCAAGTGCAGGCGCGGCCGATCGACGAAGTGTATCCACGCGAATTTGTATATTTAACGCGTGCTTCTTTCCTCTTCTCAGTCAAGTCCGGGCCCTAATGAGAGTTAGGGGCGGGCCCAGAGCACGAAGTGCAGTGGCGGAGTGGGCCCGTCCATAGGAGGTGATCATCTGAAGCGCGGATGCATCATCGGGGCCAACATTGGCGCACCAGGGAAACCCATGGGGGCAGCCGCGAACGCCGGATGCATAGCACCCGGTGGTAATGCTCCTATCATCCCTGGAAATCACAATGCATCATTAGTTAGTTATGTCTCTCGTACCTTGTCCATCGGATGCTTATATTTCGAGCGTTCCTTCAATTCTCATTCTCGTTCTTTAGCAGCCCATTGAAATTTCTCGTAAATACTTACGTCGCGAGTGAGTTCATTACGAATCTAGTGAGAAGACCCGCCCCGTGAGTCTGAGCAACGCACACTGCTCTACTTATAGTTAATCTCTGCATTAGACTGACTCTCCTTTGGAGACTGCGTACTATTCGGGAGATAGATGACTTGCAGGAGTGTGTCGCGATTTCTGGAGGAGACCGTATAAGTGTGTAGAGTGCTCTATTTGGAGTCAGTCGCCCTCGAAGTAATGGTACTGACACCAAACTAAATACTTTATAGTGTGAAACTAGGGAAGTGGGCTCCTCTCCAAGGTATCCCGACACAGTCGACCGAGTCGTTAATCTTCCGAACTGGAAGTTGCCTGACAGCCGATCGATGGCATTTCTCAGATGCGAAATTCATAGGGATGGGATATTCCGCTTCCTTTTACAGCGAGAAGAATTGAAGAATCAGGATGACAGCCTACTCGGTCATTCACGGAAGTGAGGTAATTGTCGATGCACGATCAAGTTGAAACCAGAAACGGTAGAAGGATAAGGCACTTGAGCGATGTCGACCGAGAATGGCTTGCATCTATTGAAACCAAGTGCTCTTTTGCGAAGTGACGAGAGGATAGAGACTCGAGTCTTCTAGGACTACGTCATACACCCGTAAGGGTTTATTCATTGGCAGCCCACCTACATCTACCTAGCAACTTTATTAATGCGAATCGCCAAACTATATGAGGAAATCAGCTGAGCATGCAGTGTGCCGCATACGCAATACAAATCACAACAAACTGACAAAAGGTGGTACCACACAAAACCTCACACCATACAAAGGAAAAGTCTCTTTTCAGCATCCGTCCACCTGACTTGCACGAATCGCTCGGCTGCCAGCCGATCTTCCAAACACTGCTCCAAAACGTCTACCATACTTGCAGGAAATTCGATTGACTACTTTAAAAGAGGTGCGCGCGATCTCACTCGCGGTTCCAAAGGAAGCTCACTGATCTTGGAAGCACCAAGTTTCACGGTATTGCCAGATAAACTTCCAACTGGTGAAAAGCATTCGCTTAGACAAAAAGAATCCTGTTCTTTTTCCACCTGGCAATACATGCCCGTAACGCGCAAAAGACTTTTAATGACAAACCATAAATTTCCCCCATCCGTCGTTGTTAAATAAGGCGGCTCTATGTTACGTGTACAACAAACGATTGCAACCTTTCATGTATAGTATTATAGATATACTGGGTAACGTGAAATAATTTACTTACTGTCGGTTCGCTCGACTTATCTAAAATCGATCGTGTGACACAAAAGCTATGCTATAGTGTGAGGGAGATACATTACGTTCGTTCTCGTTGCAAGTTTCTTTCTCATGATATACACCGCAGCAAGAAGCACGGTGGGCAAATAAAATGTAAATCCCTTCCCTCTTTCTCTTCTTCCACGAGTGTAGTACTTATGGTAATTATGGAAAATCGCGCTCAAGCAGAAATCACCCCTTAGTGAAAGTGAGCGCGAGAGCAGAGAACGCAAACGTGGGAGATAGCTCTTGGATGCAAAGAAGGAAGGGACAGCTCTGTTTATCATGAAAACTATGCATCAGTTCTTTTAAAACGACAACTTCGAACGACTGTCAGTACCGTGCCCAAAAAAGCGGTTTCTTCACTACTGAATCACAACACCAGGATTTCAAGCTATATAAGTAATACTGAAGAGACAGGATGGTAACACGGTTGGCGAGGTAATGGCAAGTGAGTCATAAGAAGAGTATGGTTAAGTCGAAATAGTGAATAAAGAAGCTAATGGAACGAAACAAAAGATCATGTATGATGAACCAGCCGAGCGGCCGAAAGTCAAATACATACATCCCGCTGCAGAACTTGGTCAATTCAGAAAGATATCTAAGAGAAAGTATATGTGATATATATCGCGAGTCTCTCTACGTAACTGGAAGAAGCAGGCATGTCGCGATTATAAAAAATATAAATCTAGCGTAAACGTGCTTGCGGTACCGAGTACTCTAGTTTTCGAGAGTAGGCATTTCACGTCCCAAGGGTCGTGATGTGTCCAAAATCAAAGTGTGGCTGTCCGGCGCTGACGGAATCAGAACAGATGGAATATCGTTGGCCGCTCGACCCACCTGCCCAGTGATAATAATATAAATATACAGAAATATATATATGTATATATATATAGGTGTATTAATGTGACAATGATGACAATAATATTAATTAATAATAAGAATAATAATAAATATAACGATATATATAGATAGATATATAGATAGGCCATGTCACCGCATGCTAATTGCTAAGGACCAACCTTGTTGCGCTTGTATAAAACACGGTTTTAGTAACCAGACTGGGTTCGTTCAACACTCACCGAGGAGTGACTGGGCGCCCTGCAAACGCACCGTTATAACGTAAACGTACAAGACACGCTGTCGTCGATTCTGGCATACGGGTGAGTCTTGAGCGTGCTAGTAACTTAACAGTCATACTTCGTTTCCCCCTCTTTTCCCTTCTTGGCTTTAATAAGTGTGTGTACCACGTTTAGAGTGTTCCCCCCGAAAAAATTTTGTCTTTCCTCGTTTCTCGTTTTCACTAAAATCCACCTTCCTAGCCGTGAGACAACGTTAAATTCGTTGGGGGGGGTGAAGACGAAGGGAAAGGGACTTTGGGCTGATTGATAAAGTGCAAGGAGACATTAAATTCTGATGAAGGGAAACTTCATCTATGCGATTCTCGCAACCTTGTAATCAATGCATCACAACAATTTTAAGCTCTGACTAAACCAAGTATTGTGCAAAGTTATTCCGCTAATTGGTAGGAAGACGAGTGTATACACCAAGATGATAGTATCGCAGTAAGATGGCACAAGTACACATAGTAATACAGTCATTGAAAAATATACTGTACATTCCATCAGATAGGCGAGATTTTTACCTAATTATGATGTCTGCTCCTAAGATTGACAACATCTCAGAAGCTTAGGAGCAATGGAATTGCTTTGTCAGTCCAAAAGCATAGGACATATTAAAATCATTAAGGGACACTATGTAAACGCGAATATATACGCCACGGGACACGGTTACAATAGATATACTATGTAAGGCAACAGTGTGCTATTGAAGGAAACAAAAACGACGAGACGGACAGCGCGCTCGTTCAAGGACAGCAACACCTTTCAAAATTCATAAGAGCACATACGAAACAATCGTAAATATTCGGAAACAGTCACGTGACTTAACAGGGTGTCATGGGGCTTTCTCGTTAAAATGGTCATCGCTAATTAGTCAGTGGGACTTACCTGGCGGCAGGCCCATGGGGGGCGGTCGCATCATGTTACCTCCATGAATGAGAGCAGGTGCAGCGAGCGTCATCGTGGGTCGCATCAATGGCGCCATAAGGGCAACTGAACTAACAGGCATCGCTGCAGAGGCAGGGACCATCACTGCCTGTGGAGGTCTCTGAAATCTCTGTTGTTGTTGTTGTAGAGCACTTAGAGCGGCTTGCTGCCGCTGCTGTTGATCCTGAAACGCTGCTGCCGCGTTAGCAGCTGCAGCTTGCTGCTGTTGCTGCTGCTGTTGTTGCTGTTGCTGTAACGCGGCAGCTTGCTGGGAAGCATCAGCAGCTTGAGCGGCTCGTGATTCTTCAGTCTGCCGCCGCTGATACTTAGGAAGCCTAGCTCTGATTTCCTCCTGTAATCAAAACATTTCGCAACCATTACATATTTTCCGCGTGATACTTTACCCATTGGCAATAAATCGAAGTGAGATCAAACTTACTAAGCTAAGGTCCTCTGGTGGGTGTATAATCTTAATGGTAGCACTAGTAGTTGCTATAAGATTTACTTTTTGATCATTTCCAACACTATTACTGGCAGTAGTGCAACTGTCCGCACCACTGTATGCAGGGAATGTTGGCTTAACAGGACCTATGGATCCACCAGCCACCGACGTAATTGGTTTGAAGTCTGTACCTAGAGGAGATGATACTGCGGTGGATGCCGCAGTAGAAACTGCAGCGGCGCTTGGAAATAATGGACGTGGTGGTATTGATGCGCCGGATACCGGCGGTTGCATACTTGGTGGC
This sequence comes from Ectemnius continuus, assembly GCA_910591665.1. Taxonomy (NCBI): domain Eukaryota; kingdom Metazoa; phylum Arthropoda; class Insecta; order Hymenoptera; family Crabronidae; genus Ectemnius; species Ectemnius continuus. Next base: position 11,982,154 of record OU342862.1, on the reverse strand, counting down.
ATGCCTGGCATACCAGGCATCATGCTACAAGAAACATGCAATTATTTCATTTCCATATTATCCCACATTGCAGACCACATATTACAAGGACTACAGATTTGGAAGCTTTGAAAAAACATGTATACCTAACTCACATTTAACTAATTTCATGAAAATCATTCTTCTGTAGCACTGTTTGTCTGGTTTAAGAAAAGAAGAATTATACATACCCAGGACCCATGAAAGGTGGACCTACAGGACCCATGTGTCCCATCATAGGGTGCATGGGTGGTGGGAACTGTCCCATTGGTGGCATACCAGGATGAGTTCCCATACCTGGCATTACACCTTGCATCATATTTGAGCCTGTCGGCATTGCTCCTGGTGCAGAACCCAGTAAACCTTCTGGTTTTGTCTTTTTTCTAACAGGTTCATCTTCACCAGAGCTTGGAGAACCAGCCCTTCCACCATTTCTTTGTCTTTCATGCTCTTTAGCATCATTTGGTGGTATACCCTCCATTCCATAAATTTCTATCTCAATATTGCTACGATTTGGCAAAGAATTAGGTACCTTGTCTATTGCCTCTTTGTGAACCTGAACACAATATGTATATTAATATTATAAACAAGTGATTTGGAATGAATGCAAAAACTAAGAGTACTCCAATTAATTACCTGCATACAATGTATACTCAGTCCTGGCCCTGTGTATAACTTTTTGTGACATATGTGGCACTTAAAGTGTTTAGCTTTTTGGTGCTGAATGAGGATCTTCTCATCCTCAAATTCACGATTACAATACCTTTAGATCGTGTTAAGGAAATGTCAAAAAGTGGTGACAAAACAAGTTTTTACGACGATTTTTCATAGTAAACAGCGAATATCAAGCTTACAGTACAAAGTTCGGAAGCAATCTGCACGTTCTTACGCATCATTACACAATATTGTATTTTAGTAGAGGAAGCCCTTTAAACACCTATGAAAGGTGAAGCGGCCTTAATCGTTATCGAAGGACGGATTAGGGTGTCTTATTTCGTGTGGGAGTGTTGCAGTATTCGCCAAAGAACTATGAACGAGGCGCAGTTCCTAATGAAATATCGATTTCCTAAAAAATCTGGTAGGTTCAGCTTTGACACAGCGGGCAACGGGAATCGCGCCACAAATGTAAGCGTACGATCGCAGATATCGGGAATACGAAATCTGATAAATAGCGGGAAAAGATAGCACGAGACTTGGCAGGATATAAAGATATTTTTAATCCCTATCCGTAAAGGCGATTGCACCAGTAGCCTTCGTGATTTACGTTCTAAAAATACAGTTACGTAAAGTAGCCCTCTTCGAGGAAGTGTTTCGAAAAAGGATACCAGCACCAGGGCCTCGACTGCTTCTTCTTCTTGCGTCCCATCGTGTTTTGATGCTCTTGAACAATTCACTAATAACACAATACCGCAGATTAATGCTAGCTAACTACGTGGTACGAATCAGACTCGCGCACTAGCAGCACACACACGCAAAAACCAATAATGCAAAATGGCGACTGCATCTCTTCCGTTGAAGCCGGAAGCAGCTGTGGTCACAGAGGCGCCGCCAAACGGCGATAAATGTTTATTTTATTTGGCGCCCTCTTTCAAATCGATAATAATAAAGCGTAATTATTGACCACTGCAGTTTTCTGTAATTTAAAAGAAAACGACCTTGTTTCTTTGAAAATTTGGCCACTCAGGAAATTCTCAGGAATACCACAGCTACTGATGTATTCTTTTAGTTTATTAAATAAATCCCATGTATACTACGCACCACACATGAATAATATACAAATGGAGAGATGCGGGTTCAGTGTTTCACACGTTATGGAGAACATTCAGTACTACAGTACGTTATGTGCGGATATGTACACAATGACGAATGGGGTGAATAATATTCAACAAGTCTAATGGGTACAGGAGGAGCATCATTAGGGGAAAGCATCTGGATAAATGAAGCATACGAATGCAATTTTTATTATATAAAAATTAAAAGTATCTAAATATATGAAACAAATAAAAGTTTAAAAGATAAAAATAAAAATAAAAAGCAGAACGCAAGATTTTATTTCCTAGAGCAATATCCACGGAAGTTTTGGTGATACGATCACTTTGTTCACTTAAAAGAAATAGTTCTTAAACACTATCAGTGTTAACTTGTAATTCTCTGCTTTAAGGGAAGATCACTCTCAGAGTCACTGGATTCATTAGTACCAGCGGGCTCGTCGTCAGACGAAAGGAAAACATCTTGTTCTTGTTCGATCAGCCTCATCTTCTGAGCTTTCATTGCCTGCAAGTCTAATTGTGAGACATCAAGAATTTTAAAGATTGCACAACATGGAAAATCGTCTACTTACTTTATTCCAACTTTTTGCAGGCCTTTTGGCTACTTTAGTTTTTGGAACATACTTGTCAGCTACAACTTCCACTCTTCTAATATCAAAGTCTTGATCGACTTTAGTTATAGTCTGTAGTCTCTGCTTCTCCGAAGTAACATATAAATCATCAGGCCGATGATACCTATTGTGTATGTCATATGCTTTCTTGCTGCAGAATAATGCAGCGCATACTGTGCATTTTATTAGATCCTTTGGCATAGCTTCCCTTTCCTGCCGTGTATGAGCATTCTCCAAGTGTTGTTGTAAATTAAATTTTACAATATACTCAGCCCCACAAAGGTGGCAATAGTATACACTGTGAGCATCATTCATAGAGTTCACTTTAATTTTGTTACTTGGTGGTGGGGTAGGAATGGGTTGAAATAAATCTACTAATCTATAAATAAACAAATAGTTAACAATGCATAAAAGCATGAATCTATACCTAATCGTATTTGGTTGAAGTTACCTCTTATGGATAGATCTGTAATGATAGTCAAAAGCTTTCTCATTATAAAACATTACATCACAATCATCGCATTTTATGTACTCATTCTCTGCCTGGCTGGGAGCAAGCTCATGCGATGCTTGGTGACTATCCCTATGTGTCTGAATATGAAAGATTATTGTATTTTCTGAAAAATCAAGGGGGCATCTTATTTAATAGTGAGAAAATTCTTTACTTTTAGAGGGAATTGCATTCCACAGTAAGGGCAATAAAATTTCGTGGGCGAATTTGGGTGGACTTTGAATCTGTGTCTTATTGTTGCTGTAATACTTTCGAACGACTGTCCACACATATCGCAACGGGTCGCGTCTGTCGTATCAGTTCTTACGGGTCGGCCGCGCGTGTCTATTTCCTTATTGGCATGTTTCCTGGATAAAAATATTCCTATTTAATCATACGCTTAAAATTCAACTCTATTCTCCGTGATATCATAGACAACGTTCCTAAAGATAGGCGGCATCGTCTATATATACGTATACGCATAAGCTCCAAAACAAAATTTATTTACTAAACACCAGCAAAGTGCATTATCCAGAATACGAAATCTGAGCAAATAATAATCATTGCAGCGTCAGCTGAAAGAAGCATAAAGTTGTGCGAAATCAACATGCTCGAATAAGCAAACACCTTTTGGAACAGTGCTAGCGGATATTATAGTCATTCGTTTGGTTATGTATAAATAGTGAAATGACTGGCCAGGGCGGATACCTAAAATGCTCTTGCAACGCTTCCTTCGACTCTAATTTTGTGTCGCACAGGACACAATTGTGTTCCCCGTTCGCACTCATTTAGGCGCGAATTTTCGTTTTCGAAATAAGCATCGAAGCATTCGGAGAGCGGTCGCCGTTATCAATGGAGTATACCGCACTCGAGACTTCGCGCTCGAATGTGTTATTGTAAACGAGCGAGCGATCCAGCCGATCACTGTTATTGCGTGATTGATACGATATTCCCTTGGCCACTCAAAACATATAGCTCTCTTTGTTGCGCACCAATTATCCACAACTAAATCATATACGAATCCGATAGACTCGCGGAGTAGAGAAAAATCAATTTTCAGCCATGTTAATTGTCATTGGTGCGAAGTTTGCTAGTTTACCATGGACGTAGCCGAAGTGCACGCATATATACAAAAGTGGCGCGCGCAAGAACGCACGTGGCCTTACGTCTATTTACATACGATACTCCGATTCACAGCGTGTGCGCCGCAAAAACAAATCATTTCAAACCAATCCTATTAATTTTTGTACATAAACAATTCTGTGGGAATTATAATGAGAAGTAGACGATAACTTAACAACCGTAACGAACGCGAGAAGTATACTTTGCGAATTAAGAAAACATGTTGGAGGTCAGTGTTGGGGATGTGGTGATGCCAGGCGATATTGTCAAAGACATCGCCAAAATTGACAAGAAGGACAAAATCGTACTAGGGCCTGGTTTGCGTAGACAGGTGGATACTGTTTATGCTTACAAGGCTGGCATACTAAAGAAAGGAGAGCAATCGGTCTACTATGTAGACAGTTATCAGAAACGGTTAGCACCGGGTTTGCTGAGTTCCGCGCTTCGACTTGTACTGGTATGTAATCGAGTTGTTATACTTTTCAGGTATGTACCAAATAGAGGCGAGAATGTAGTTGGGATAATAACGCAGAAAGGTAGCGATATATTTAAGGTAGACATAGGCGCTAGTGAGCAAGCGTCATTATCTTACTTGGCATTCGAGGGAGCTACTAAAAAGAATAGGCCTGATATTCAAGTGGGAGATCTTGTCTTTGCAAAACTCTTGTTAGCCAGTAAGGATATGGAACCGGAACTGGTTTGCGTAGATTCTCAGGGTAAAGAGAAGAACTTGGGTTTATTAAGTTCGGGTGGCATGTTGTTCACTTGTTCTCTCAGCCTTATAAGAAAGATATTGAATCACAACTCTCCGCTATTTCATATGCTCTCTCAAAGTCAGGCTTTTGAACTAGCTGCTGGTATGAATGGTAGGGTTTGGGTCAAAGCTAAGACCATACAAGAAACCATAGCAGTTGCAAATGCTATTTTAGCTGCGGAATATGCTGCTCCCAATGAAATAAAGAAATTATGTGCTGAAATTGATAGGACATTACTTTTGTCACAGTCATCAGAGGGGGATTAACAAGAGGGACACTTTATGAATGACTATTTATTGTATCAATATTTCTGATGAGTTTTATAAATAAATCTGTATGAATTCTTACATGATATATAGTGATTACAGCGACAACCATTGTGACAACCATCATGATAAAAATGTAGAGCTATATGTTGTAAATACAATATTATTTTAAAATTGGTCTTGCATCACTGAAACAGTATAAGGTTCAAACTCAATATGGATAGAACCTATGGGAAAGAAATACAATTTTGATTCACCAAATAATTACAGATATATTTTGTTGTTCGCTTTACGCTTATTTCAAATTAGGATTTGTTTGTAGAGAATTGTATTACATTAACTAATGAGATTGAGAATCACAAGTAGTTCTCTTGTGTAACTAAAGTTTACTAAGAGTGAGTTGAAAAAATCATTTGGAATACCTTGTGCTATAGTTTGTTCAAAGGAACTAGCGTAGTGTACATGTTATGGAACAGTGTTCTCGTAGCATTTGATGTTAGCAGAAATTGAGTTTGAAGTGCAGTGATGATTAATTAAGGTTCGTGTTAGATCTTTGATATGTGCCTAACATTTCTTATCTCTTCATTGCAGCAATGTGTAATTTTCTAATTCTAATTAGTGACGATGTTAAACGTATAAGCACAACCTCAAATTTTTATTCCCGCCGCAAAAATATTTTGAACAGCCTTCAAACTAATCGAGCTACTTTTTGTTCTCCCGCCTCTTTAGTGCAAAGAATGCATTATTTATTTATTTGAATGTGCATTTATATCGTATTAGAATATCTTACTCATACGCAGCTGGAAGTAGAGAAGCTGTAATGCTCAGCGTTAAAATTCTGCATTAAAAGGAATAGACTACCGACTTCTGTTGCTGTATACTTCAGTTAACAGTTTATACAATAACACAATCTCTTATAATCACAACATAGACTGCTACAAATAGCTAAGTCCAAATTCGATGCAAATTCGCAGAATTTCCTTACGATTATTTGCATCGAAATTAGCCAGGAAATAATGACGACGTAGATTTCCTTAATACGTACTCTTGTATTGAACAATTTCAATGTCATTGCAAATCAAACACAAGAAGCGACTCGATAAACGCGACAAATATCTCGTAAAGCAGATACATAACAATAATCGGTAATATACAAAAGATTTATTAAAGCTGATAAAATCATAACATACTTTCGTAAATTCGCTCCTCTTGCACAGCAAGTGTCGAATTGAAAAATACTGACAGGAGTACTTTGGAAAATACAATACTTAATGTAACACAACTTAATCAACTACCTTTCAACACAAATTGCGTGCCAATTGTTTTTGACATGTAAGATTTTCCCCAAAGAATTTAGGAAGTATAATATATAAATCTCTTTCGCCAACCATCAGTATATTATAGGCAGGTAATATGTATGTTAGGGACGATCCATGGTGCCAGAGGCAACCATAATGCTATGCTATGGTGTTGTGCTTTAGTCAGTATACGTTTTGCATGACTGTGCTAGCAGGGCTACATACATCAATGCCATAGATTTACCTACAGTGATATAGTGAATATATTACGTATGATCTCAGTGCACTTGGAAAAGAAACTCTAAGGAATGTGATCAAGTGATGTCACATTATAGAAGTACTAGAAATGAGAAATGCTAACGAAGATGATACTGGAAATAGTGCTGAGACGATGATATGATGGTGGTGTAAATGGATGAAAATAGATGAAGATGTAACTACCATTATACTAAGTCTAAAATGTTCGGAATGTCGAATTTCTGATATGAACATAAACCGTCTGCCATTATCACTCTACACATAGACTCGACTCTCAAGTTTCTCACACAAATGATGTAGTTCATAAAAATATGTCTATTTCGTATTTGTCTTTCGAATATTAGGTACAACACTGATTTCTGGTAGAAAGACGCAGGGCTTCCTATCGCGAAAGTAAATTTCGTAATGAGATCCTGATGCAGCCGTTTGCATCGGCTTCTAATTAATTTCTACCACCTAAATCGGTAAAACATTAAAGAATCATGAGCCTTATATCTTATAGGCAATTTTCGTACACTCTTGTTTTAGATTACTAAAGCGATCACTATTTCACCTACTTATACATTCTCTCAATGATATTCTCTGATTGCATGATGAATGTGAATATCTGATAACGCGTAGGTAGATATGCCGATCTACAGAGTGCAATGGCAGGATTATTCTAACACACAAAATTCTAATCTTCATTATTGTAATTCTTGTACCAGTTGGTAAGTTATAAGAATAATTTTTCACTTAACACTGCAAGTAGTATTTATATTACTTATTTCAGGCTCTAGCGATATTGTTAATGCCACCGAGTGTGAAACAATCCTTCTTTGTCTTCACTCATAGCTCCGATAGAAATAGACATTTAGTTTGCTATGCACCTAATGCTATAAGTATATGTCAGCAGAAACATGTGATTATATCAGTGTGTCTGTTAGTGCACAAAGAGCAAAGACTTGCATGAAGGAATGATAGCGCTTAATTTCAAGCGATTGTACAATCAATTTCACTCACTTTCGGTCTTTGTGTCAACTAAAGTCCGGTATGATGTCATTGGCAATGAGCGTGTAACGATAAAAGCATAGGAGCGAAACTTAACTCACAATAATTGCGACGTATTATAACATCTACTTTATAGTCGACCGTTTCTCAGAGTGACCGACTTGCCTACCGTTCTAACAAAGGAATGTGTGGTTTGCATAATACGCATGACTCTTTCACGAAACGATCCAGAGAACCGTAATCAAATAAATCATGACAATTTCCCAGTGAACAAATCTACTGGATCACTCGGTATCGTAGCACAAAATGGTCTATATGAATATATAGATAAATATCAACGCGCTTCAGCATAATCGTTATTTATATAAAAATTGTCTTTGCTTATAGCTAAAATATTATGATGATCCGGCTATATAAATATATATATATATATTTATATCATTATTATTATCGTGGTATCGTTACTTTTTTGTTAGCGCGTATATATACCATTCACAACACAGAGTGCATAGTACGAAGCCTAGCTGCATCTGTTCTTCCCCGTTTCATGTTTCACACGACGTATCCCCAGCAATACGGCAAAGGGAGGAACAGATCATAAAGCCCCAATGTAACAACGCACAACCAATGTTTATACAACCTGCGTGCACCAAATTGCTTTTGTCATGTTTTCGGATCGACAGAAGCACATCTTAAAATTATACATTGCTTTAAGTAGACTCGTTAATATATTATGTTTCACTGAGATTATGAGCTGCAGTAGTAATATATGAAAGCTCAATGCGGGTGAGATACTCAATGCATGAGTAAAACAGCATTAAGAGAAATAAGTAGCAAAATAAAACCAAGCTGTTTCCTGAAAGTACAAGTATAGGTCTTTACGAAAAGAAGTACAATTCTTACTGAACATATACTTTTTTACACGAAGAAGTCGCGACAGAATCATTAGTGAAATCAAATCAGTGTGGTATCTGGTCGAATCGAACGCCCCCATCCAAAAACTTTTTTGCGATTGGTTTAGTCATAATTGAACTAGTTTAAATGTGCAATTATGTTATAGTATCTATCGAAGACCATATCCAAAATAGTTAACTTATGCTACTCTCGCACTATACTTTCTACGAATGCACGGACAGTCATGTGAGATTTTACTGAAGCACACGATGTATCGGAAGTAATACTGATTACTTCCTGCATACGACACTCAGCTTTAAAAATTCTCAGATTTCAGAAATGTTCTCAGTGAAGTGTTATTTCACGTTTAGTCAAGTTATCTTCCTTTTGATAAAAGTTTGATTGCATGAACTTTCTGTGAAAAAGTAGTATTGGATATTGCGGTACATAGTTGTTAAGGTAGTGCAAAAGCGTGTCGAGATTCGAGACATCGTTACATGCTATTGAAATGTCTGCGTGCAAGATTGAAAATATACAGGAAATGCAATCTTATAAGGAGTAATATTAACATAGAAGAGAATCCGTAGCAATTAGAGAACTGCGACCTATACAATATACAATATACCCTCTGAATCCCAGGATTTTTCTATAAAGATCATATGCAGCACAATATCGTAATATCATCATCGGAAGATGGAATTACTTACCAAAATACTGTCTAAAACAAGAGACTTCTGTTTACAACAATAAATAAAAGAACTGTAACATTTATAAAGACGCAAAAAAAGGAACTTTTACCAACGACTTCTGCACACCTTAAAACGGCAGTAAGCAAGCCTTAGTTCACATATATCTGTCAGGCCAATTGTTTTAAGGGGATAATGTGCATCGTTTAAAAAAAAAATCTTTCATTCCACACGACTTTACTCGTTGCAGCATTACTCGTGAGCTGATGTCGCCATTAAAAATGATCGCATAAAAAATACGACTGAAATCGTGCGGAATGTAAGATGTAATTCTGTTGCGCATCACGGTTTAGCAGATCGGCGTCATAGTAATTCTGGTACTCTCAAATTGTTTGGGTTGCCCTTAGAATTACAGTCTTACTAAGAATATTTTTTGGCTTACAGGAGTTCTTGCCCTTAAGCTCGATCAATGAGCAACAGCATGTCGAATTGTATGATAGAACTCTCTGTGGTAAACTTCCTCAAAAATGTGCTACGCCATTTCACAAAACCTATCAGAGTCTTACGTACGCTTTGAACACTTTACATTGTATTGTGACTGAAAAAATTTAGTTCTTTGGAACACTTAGAGTGAGGAGCGCACTGTTAGTGTTGCACGATAGTACGAACTGTGTTTCGTGTCATGGTAATTCCAGCGTGACTCGTCGCTCGCATTACTCTAAGTGCAGTCCCGACTCATGGACTTGAGGCCTTTTATCATCTCAATTACTTACGTTTAAGGTGACCCTTAAATTGTGCTCAAGCCACTTCTTAGAAAAAATTCGCCAAGAAAATCTAAGTTACCAACCGCTAAAGTCGTCTGGGCTGTACAACGGTGTTATTGTTCAAACGTGTCGTGGTTTGGTTATTGAAATTTTCATCTTGCGGAATTTGTTCTGTTCTTTCGTCGAAAAATCCTGGATTCAGAATAATGTTGGGAACAAGTTCAATCACCTCCTGTTCCTCCAGCTGCACTGCAATGTGGGAGCGGAGATTAATTTTCATTGGTCTAGGCCACGAATTATATTAGCTTCTACCCTCTCCCTTTACCAACTTTGCTGGCTATCGCGTGCATGTATTGTGCCTATTTTTTTCAATTGCCGAAAATTCGCATTAACTTATTTTATTGTACTTTCAATATAGAAACAGCTGTATATACTTTTCAGGTACTGTTCGCAAAATTGTTCAGACATAATACACCATGTTTACCCAGCAAACTTATGTGCCTCCCTTGACCTTGACCTACAGTCAAAGGTACACTATGAGCACATGATTATTTTATCTAGGCCATAATGCTCTATAACTATTGCAATACTTTCTATTCATTACACTAATCATTCTGCATACCAAGTTTGTACAAACCACTGAGAATGATAAAAATGGTGAAGACAAAATTTATTTTACAATTAAAGGAAAGATTACAAGGATACGTGAGGCTTTATATAGGAGAGCAACAGATCTCGTGGTTATAAAGATTATACTGGCAAAATCGAGGTTTCATTCCTATAGGGAGTATAAGGGTGCTTTTTAAGAGGCAAACTGTAAATAGACAAAAATATCAAGAATTAGTGCCAGATGTTGTACAGTGTTTGATTGTGCAGTTGTTTGATAGAGAGGGTGTCGTTGTTAAGTTCGTATTAATAGAAATCCGATTAGTACTAATAAATTTGCATAGAGCGCTTGCAGTAAGAAAATGTTAGTGGAAGATAATTGGCACTGTATTAGAGCAGCACTAAACTGGCTGAGAGAAGAATGGCTGATGTAAGGAAAGCTAGAGATCAGGGCCATAGATAAGTCGAGTGGTTAGTGATGCTATTGTTTCTGCTGTGAGCCACTATTTCCAATTTGATATGGCACAAATTTGCATTAGCACAAATGGTATGGAATTCCCCTACTGAATATATAGGAGTGGCATATTGATTGCCCCCAACAGCAGAAAGTAATAGCATGAAAGAGAAAGAGTAGAAGCAAAAGCTTTTATATAAAGTTACCAGGAAATGCTTACAGGGTACTTTGCACTCACGATAGAGAAGGTAGCAAGTACCTATACCAAGAATCATAAGTGTACCCATTACTATGCCTACAGCTGCCACCCATACCCGAGTGTCGAAATTTTCGACGCCCGCTAAAAGGTGTCTGGCGAGCTCTGAAACCATTAGTGATCATTACATCCCAAGCTAGAAAGTGATAGCTGAGATATCTGTTACCGCCTCGTGCGAGGAAACTTTGCTACTTGAAACACAACAAAAATCTTCATACCTAATTCCTCGACACTGTGATGCGTGTGACCTTCCACTTCAACAATTTCACCTCTGCCCAGCTGGTTTGTTGCCCATACCCGAAATGAGTATGTGGTATTAGGCATCAAGTGATACACATCGATCTGCCTCTGCACCAGAAATAAAAGATATCAATTAAATTGCTTCATACCATTAAATAATCTAGTGTCAATGTATTTACTGAGTTTGGAGGAATGTGTGTTGGAACGATGGGTTTCCAGTCTTCTGCTTCTTCACCCGTGTTCGGTTTAAGACGATATTCGGCAGTGAAGTCTATGATAGGATAACCACCTGTGCCAGCTACTTCCCAAAGAATATTAGCTAAAATTGTTGATGGCTTCACCCACACATTGTGGAGTGCTGGAGGAGGTGCTGTGGCAAATAAATCATTTATATTAAGATAAATATCAAATAAAAAATAATGAATTATACACAAGGCAATTGACCAAATCTGCACTTACTTCTGACTTGTACATTAACCCTTGTCTTCACAGCATCATGATCATCATCCAGGGTGCATGAATAGTTTCCACCATCATCCGTACTGACATTGATGAGTTCTAGAGCTCCATTAGGCTCCACCTTTAGTCTTTCTATTTGCCCATCTTCTCTGCCTTCCCTCACCCACATCACCCCTACAGACTCTCCAGAATGTGAAAGCGCATCTTCTTCTGCACAGGCCAAAGTTAAGTTCTGGCCTATGTCAACAGCTTCTGAACGTACTGGCACCAGAGTAACTACTTCCTGCCATCCTAGATTCAAAAGTTCATCATTCACACTAAATTCCTCTACTCCATAATCTTATTTTTATGTCAGATAGAGAAGAATGTTTACGAATATAAATCGCATAATTTATTCCCGATGCGTAGAAACGAACAAATACGTCAAACACATCGTATAATTTATTTCCAATGCAGTCGAATGAAGAAAAAAAATTGTGCGTTCGTTATACAAGTGTTCGCATAAATTAGAATGACGATGATTACGAAGAGTAATGCAGCAGAAGGCTGTTGTTTATTTAATAGGAATTATTCGTGGGATTGTTATGTGAATCGAAGGCATAAAACGATAATAGAGCGTGCCCTTGAGGACTTGGTATTCCTGCTATTTTCGTTCGGAGTACGTGAGAATATTGCGCTTATCCCAAGATCACGGTCGCCGCTAATCACCCCTGCTGAAAGGAGAAGATGCCAGCGGCGCGATATCGTGGCCAAAAAGAAATCGCTCGATCGGCAGATGTGTGTCATGCAAGGCGATATCGCGGTGAATCTCTGCTAATGAGCAGGTGGTGAAGAGTGCTCGAGTGGCGGTCCAAGTGTCTCATTGCCTTGGTCATTCGAGCGTGGAGAACGCCAGTCGGCCGAATGACAAAACGACGTGACGCTCATCCCGGCGAGAAAGGGGCTAACAAAAACTCCAAGCCAGAGATTCATGCATTTGCATAATACGACCCTGAATCGTAACGATCAAAACTAGTCGGGGCCGATTTATGCAGGTGGATAGAAGTGCGCGGCAGGAAGCCCCGATGCAAAGCAATGCAAAGTGGCACATTGATCGGTAGAGAGCCGAGTCTCACGCACCAGGCCGAATATTGGCGCCTCTTACCTGCCAGAAAGAGTATCAGCGTGATGATCCCGCGCCCAACCATTCTCCCATATTAGGCGAACGCGTGTCGGCCTGCGGAAACGCGTTAGGGATCTCTTCTCGGCCGCATCTTTCGATCGATTTCTTTCGAACAGCTCTCTATCAGTGGTACGCGGCGGCGGGAGCTGTCAAACTCATCACGCTTCGCCGAACACCGCCCGTCCGGCGCTCTCTCGATTTTATTGAGTCGCCCCTACCGCACTCTACCGGCCGTTCCTCACCATTGCCCGTACTCCACTGCTGGAAACATTAGGAAAACAATATTCAATTTTATCATCCTTTTAAATGAAACCCTTTTACAAATGTCCACTTGCCTGTTATATTTAATAAGCCAATAGAATCATTCATATATATTAGTTCTAGTAACTCTAAACTTTATTTCCTGAGGATAGTTTTAGCAAAAGGTTCTTCCCGCGTTTTTTAATTAGTCCGAGCAGTGTGCTTTATTATGTTGTCACACTGGACTCGTCGAGATATCGATATATCAATGAGGAATCTATCTTACCAATGGAGCTAGTGCACCACTCCATATTTTGCTATCCAGCCGCGTTGGAAGTGGTTCGAGAAAAACGGCGGACACCTCTCGCAATGGGATAATCGCGATAGTTGCGTGTGATTACTGGTATGTGTGTGTGTGGTGCGCGCGTGAACTTGTACGAACTGACTGCCGGCGCACCGGAAAAACAAGAGGAGGATCATTCAATCTGTCCCTCGGCCAATTGGTACGTACGTGTGCCAGTATTACTCCACACAGTGTCACTGATCGATTACTTTGTCTAGGAATTAAACTGTCAGAACCAGCGAGAACTTGTTTCCCGCGCGTAGGAAACAGTCAATGCTTTAGGAGATTTTTGCTAGAAATAGCTTTGTTAGCCGGCGAATTCGTTGCGATTATCATTGGTGCGAATGTTTGGCAGAGTTTTATCCAGATTAATAATTCTCTTTGTTACCACGCCTTTGGTGCACGTGCTATATTACCATCTTGCCTGTGGCTAAGATTCGGCGACCAACTGCGCAGAGAGCTGTATTTACACCTGCACTTAAATTCGTCGGCATGAGACTCTCTGCCATTTGAATACGTAACAGGTTTCCCAAGCCAATAACACGTATGCCAAGAAATTGGAATCGCGCTTCTATCAGTCACGGTTAAGTTGGACGCTTTATCCGGTATCCTCGTTAAGCCAGATAATTGCAGGATAATTGCTCAATTGCGGCCTACGGTACAAAGTAATCGAAAGCGAGATTTTACTGCGTTACAAACGTGCCGTACATACATAACAAGCCGTTATCGTTTTACTGGCAATGGTGCTGGAGATGAATTAAAGATTTTCAGATTGCCGTTAGACACATATGGGCGTCCGAAAAATTGGGGAGGGTTGGAGGGTCCTGCGGGAACGTTGACGTCACATCTCAAACCCTATATCTTCGTCAAAGTGACGTAACGAGTGACGTCAACGATCTAAAAGATTGATTAAATTTGTCCAAGTCCCCGCTGACTAATTCTATCCAAGTATCGTGCTGCTGGACTTCCCTCGCTTTACGATACCCTTCCATTCAGGTCTGCAAGGGAAGATTGCATTTCCCGAGAACTTTTATTTCATCGTACGAACGGTTATGTGTTTGATCCTCAAATATTGTGTGAACAACCGGATAATATTTGCGGCAAACATAGCATTCCCTGAGAAGTATTTGTGTTGAAAGGGAATATTAATCGATGGCTGTTAAAGCTTCTCGATATCCCTTCCGGGAATAACCAATTGTTTGCCATGTGGAAACGTTCGCTGGGCGAATGGCGAAGATAACCTGCTTCAGTTTTCGGAGCTAAAATGTGTTAATATTGGAGGCTTGAAAATTAGTGGGGAGTGCGCGATCAATGGATAGAGATGCCTCGGCTTATTTAGGACGCATTAAACAAGAATAGACCCTAATGTACTTCAGTGTCAGCGTAATGCAGCCGGCCTCTTAATGATCTGCGAAGGGAAGCTAATGATTTTAAGCATGTTCATTACGACACACTATCCGTTTAACGTTGGACCACACGAGGCATTCCTCCATTAAGAAGTTGAACGAACTTCACTCTCTCTGCTCGCTGGGCATTGTCGAAAATTGCACAGGAAAATGTGAAGGCAGGCAGGCAGGCAGGCATGCTTTTACTGCGAAGTAAAGGTCTCGCTTTATATATGCTGCCTGATGCGAACAGCTTGAAAAGGTCACGCGTTAACCGCACACACCGCAAAAAGTGGATTGAAACAAGATGTGTTTTAATTGCCAGAACGGAAAAGCAGCTAATTTGAAATTACAATCGCATTAGAACGATCTATGTTTAGCAGCACGAGGTGTACACGTAACGCTAGTTCCGATAGGATCGTTTTCAAGATCATAGAAACTTGGAATTCACTAACGAGTGATAGCTAATGGAATTTAGCATTCTCGATTAAATAGTTGGCATTGCACGGAGGACAATTACCGTAGGTTCCTCCGCATGCGGTCGTATTGTCAGACGTCCAAATTAATTCCGTCTCTCTGATACCTGTGGCTTCGTATTGGCAGGGTGAAACCGCCAGGATAAATCGACCGCTCCTCGAATAGAATCTACGAATCGTCAATATTATCCTGCTCGATGCGTTTCCACTGAAAACTGCCGTCGACTCTGACAGCCGCTGCTTTCTTTACACTTCGACTACCAAGCGGAACTTTTCCCATCGCCTATTGTAATCCGATCTCCACTGCCTTTCTTTCTGTTATCTATATTATCTCATCGCCAGTCACTTCGATTCATAACACAATATCTATTTCCTTTCTTTTTGCCATTTCCATTGGCGGAGAATTCAGCCTATATCCTTGCGTCGGAAATGGCTGTGCTCTTAATCAAGATTTCAATCATATCCCGCACCCTTTATGGAGTGTAATCTTTCATCGCTGGTATCTCTATTTTCGTATCTAATATTTTACTGGCATGGAAGCTTCCATGATTGACCTTAATGCGTGTTGAGTGCGATTACGATCGCAGTAAATAATACATGCCTCGATTTCGGAATGAGTACTTTTCTTTACTGGTATCGAGGCGGAATATGCGTTCTCTGGAGACATGGAAATTTTGGCTGGAGGCTTTGGAAAAGGGAGGTTCAGGGTAGAGGGGTGTACCTTGGCGAGGAGGGTGGTGAGTTCGACCCGTTCTCTCCACGAAATGTCAAAGGTTACCGCGCAAGCCACCTCTACGTATTCTCCTTTTCCAGGAGCACGGCTCGATCCCCGAATCCATTGTTCCTGCTCCATCGTCAGGCAGTAATTATTATCGTTTTCGCCCTTTCCCGCACACCCATTACCACGCGAGTCCTCGCCAGCCAACAATCACCCGATTTATCTAAACAAGATTGCGCTTCTTGCAAGGCAGATGTTGTTAAGATGTTTGGATAGATTTTAAGGGCTTCTTGAAATATGGGAAACAGGTTCTATTTGCGATGAACTTGTTCACGAAATTCTAGGCAAATTGGCAGAAAATCAGGCTATGTAAACAGGGTGTAACTTTCCTCTCGGTGTTGGGTATACAGTTTCTAGAATACACGAGTATTTTCATGAGGCTTTGAGGATTGAATTAAGTTATCGATCGGTTATTATAGGCTCTGGCGTGCTTACCCGAACACGCACGCGATTGTTCTGCCTCGAACCCCGGGGGAATCATTATCGTGCTGTTTTCATTTCACAGCCCCGAAAGAATAGAAATGGGCCTTGCGCCAACGGGATGACGTCCTTATTATATGCTTCTGCTTTTATATTAACACGTGTTTTCTGTCCGTCCGTCATCCTGTTGCTTGTGAGGAGATTTTTTAACATTATTGTACCCTATATTTTGGCTTGATATATATGATATTTTCCAGAAGTTTTTCCAACTTTCCTTAAATGTTCATAAATCCATGGCTTGTACATTAAAATGAATAGCAAGTAAAGAATCAATGATGAGAAAGCCGGAATTGTATCGAAAACAGTCGGAAAAGCTGTCCGGATCAGCTGACTCGGTCTGATTTCGACGGTTTTTCCCATGTTTTAATAACTTCCCGACCGTTTCCGGGGCTGAAACTTGGCAGCGAATGTTTTTTTGCATCGAGGAAGAAGTAGAAAAAATTCCAGGCCCCTAGCACAAAATTCATTTTTTCGTAAATTTTTTAAGGCATACCCCTTCAAAAATTTTCGATTTTTCGAAGGTTCTGGGACTGGAACGAAAGCTTGATTTTTCGATTGCTCGTGTCTCAAAACAGAAAAAAAACATAAATGTTGTGGGGGAAATGCCGGAATTCTACCTAAAACAGGTGGAAAACCGATCTTGAATATTTCATTTCGATGGTTTTCCCCATGTTTTTTTATCTTCCCGACCTTTCCCGGCGCTGAAATTTGGTAGAAAGTGTTTTTTTATATCGAGGAAGAAGTAGAAAAAATTCCAGAGCCCTAGCCCAAAATTCATTTTTTCGTAAATTTTTTAAGGCATACCCCTTCAAAAATTTTCGATTTTTCGAAGGTTCTGGGACTGGAACGAAAGCTTGATTTTTCGATTGCTCGTGTCTCAAAACGGAAAAAAAACATAAATGTTGTGGGGGAAATGCCGGAATTCTACCTAAAACAGGTGGAAAACTGATCTTGAATATTTCATTTCAACGGTTTTCCTCATGTTTTCATCACTTCCCGACCTTTCCCGGGGCTGAAATTTTGTAGAAAGTGTTTTTTTACATCGAGGAAGAAGTAGAAAAAATTCCAGAGCCCTAGCTCAAAATTCATTTTTTCGCAAATTTTTTAAGGCATACCCCTTCAAAAATTTTCGATTTTTCGAAGGTTCTGGGACTGGAACGAAAGCTTGATTTTTCGATTGCTCGTGTCTCAAAACGGAAAAAAAACATAAATGTTGTGGGAGAAATGCGAGATTTCGACCTAAAACAGGTGGAAAACCGATCTTGAATATTTGATTTCAACGGTTTTCCGTATGTTTTTTGTACTTCCCGGCCTTTCCCGGGGCTGAAACTTGGTGGGGAATGTTTTTTTGCATCGAGGAAAAGGTAGAAAAAATTCCAGGCCCCTAGCTCAAAATTCATTTTTTCGCAAATTTTTTAAGGCATACCCCTTCAAAAATTTTCGATTTTTCGAAGGTTCTGGGACTGGAACGAAAGCTTGATTTTTCGATTGCTTGTGTCTCAAAACGGAAAAAAAACATAAATGTTGTGGGGGAAATGCGAGATTTCGACCTAAAACAGGTGGAAAACCGATCTTGAATATTTGATTTCAACAGTTTTCCGTATGTTTTTTGTACTTCCCGGCCTTTCCCGGGGCTGAAATTTGGTAGAAAGTGTTTTTTTACATCGAGGAAGAAGCAGAAAAAATTCCAGGCCCCTAGCTCAAAATTCATTTTTTCGCAAATTTTTTAAGGCATACCCCTTCAAAAATTTTCGATTTTTCGAAGGTTCTGGGACCGGGACGAACGCTTGATTTTTCGATTGTTGGAGTATAAAAACGGATAGAAAACATGAAACCAGTAGCCAAAGTGCCAGAATTGTATCGAAAAAATCAGAATTTCGTAATAAAAGTAGACTTCTTAATACCACACTTATCGTTTCCTTCATCATGGAATGTTTACGATGGACTCCCGATAAAAAAAAGTGTTAACTATTATTCTGATAGGAGCGGAACTGGTTAGTTTCTTGTCAGCCAGTTGTTATCGCACTTCCTATTTGCGGCTCTTGGCAACCTGGTGTTTGGTATGTCGGCGAGGCCAGAGCGGATGCACTGGACAGCTTGTTTTTCGCCGAACGAATGCAACTCTGATTCATATTCATTGCTCCCCGTCGTCGTGCATCATCCTGCGCACCATACACCAGCGAAGAATAATGCTCTCGCCTTGGTAACCAAGCGTAATATCCACTGCTATTCGTACCTGACTCTTGGCCAACTTCCTGGCTGCGAATTCCTCTTTGCATCTCGCACTTCGGCAGGAATTATTCCACTTTCGCTTAATTGCACGAGTGATTTATGAGAGCTATGAGACGAATTCTATTGGCATTCCGAGCTTCCTGGAGTTTGCGGGCGTGGAGAGTTTATGACAGTGATTATTATCTACTGAGTGTGCATTTTTCCTTTAGTAACAAAAACCAAGTGTGTTGTAACTCTTGGAAAAATGGGTGTACTATGTACTATGCAATATACATTGGCTGAACGGTTGGCTTTCGTGCACCGCCTCGCTTAGAATCGCTCTAGTGCTTAATGGAGTGGCCTAATTTGCTACAAGTCGAAAGTTATTGAGTTCCCTGTAAGTCACGAACGTAAAAAGCTACCCTACCGGAAAGTGATGCTAGTGGAATGAGGAGAATGTCAAGGGTCGAGAGGTCTTCGTCCGAGACTCCATCGAAATCTCAGTACAGACAATAATTTCTCCCTTTGTCTCCTTGGCTGACGTGAAATCGATTTCTCCAAGCCTTTGGTATTTTCAATTTCCTAGCGATCACCAACACACACACACATACACAGACATATGCGAGCTGCTCGTGCACGTAGGCACACCTTCCACGCTGCGTTTAAAGGTCAAAGTCAGAGGCCGCGCGTGCAATTGCCGACTCGCAATTAATCGAACTCTCTCGATTTTTCTCGTACGTCTTTACCGAATTCGCACACTTGTACAAACTGTCTTTTTTACCCAATATGACATCATCGATAAACCAACCCAGAAATAATTATATTTCCATGTAACACTATTACTTTAAGTGCTTCGAATTGGCTAGAAAAATCAGTGGTAAAGGAAGTCCATATTTTAAAGAGGAATTTCATAGAAACACGAGTTCCCAATGCGACTACGAGTGTTTACCACAAAACCCGCTTGTCCCAGACAACTCGGCGCTACGATAAAGAACATTTCCACCGAGCAACACACACAGACATACTCTGTCCTATTTGTCAGAGCAACGAGTTTGCACTTAAGTGCACTTCCTCGTTAATCTTACTCATCTAAGATGTCAAAATCAACTTTACCTAAACATATCCTAAGATTACCACAAAAAAAACGGGTGGTGAAGTCCTGCGCAGGAATTGCGACTTACCACCTTGAATATCGAGCGTACTCCGAATGACTCTCAGGTGGACGGCACAATCGATCGGTGCTCCGAATGACGAGGACTCTCGAGCATCCCTGGACGCTGCTGGCGAGCGGGCGGGTCAAGTCGATCTCGAATCACTCTGTCTCTCGATAACGCACGATTAGCAGATACTCGGACTCGGAGATATGAGGGAGAAGTGAGCGCTGGAAGAGTTTGGCGCGTAGGTGAGCTCGAGTCGCTCGCTGCAGCGGCTATAAATACGGCCAATTTGTAAACGTCACTGAAAGAGCTGACAGGAAGCACGGTGTGCTTCTCGTTCCTCGGCACGCGTGTGCTTCTCCTCTCTCTCGATCGAGAAGCACACACGCCGAGAACGATCACGCGATTCCAACCGAGAATCACTCTTTCCTCCTGAGATTCGTATCAGGGAGGCTGCGAGCAACCAACACTTCTGCCGCGCTCCCGTCTCCCATTCATGAATTCGACTTCCTCTCAACAACAACAATCGCTCCATTCATCCTTCATTATTTCATGCAAATCTCTCGCGTTATTATGCAAACATTCACTGGGTGTACGGAATTTATGTGTTTCACTTGTGGACGATGAAAGAGACGGGAAATTAATATAACAGAAATGTATATTTGACGGTTGTATATTGTGTATCTTGAGTATTCGGGTCTTTACTTGAAAGGGTCAAGTTCGCATTGTATTTATTACTCGTCTCGAATTTCATAACATGCGGTGGTATTACGCTTGGAATAATTGCTTATGATGTAATGAGAAAGATCGAGAGTACTGTCGATCCTGTCGGCTGAAGTTAGAAGAATGTGAGCCCGGCGATATTTGCCCGTTTTTAGACGGGTTAGAATCCTGCGCAGTCTCGTCGAGATTGGACGAAAGAAATTCTGGTGTACAGCGAGAGCCTAGGATCGCCAGGATTGAAGCAGCCTGCTCGGCAGGATCTCAATTCGAACGGTAGATCCTAGAATTAGTCCGAGAGATCATAAAATCGAATGATCGAGGAAATGTCTGCGGTAGGAATAAAGTCGTACTTCTAGGAAGATCATAACAATCAAATGAAATACTCTACGAGAAATCTGACTTTATAATCTAACAGAAAAATCGAAGCAACTGTTAGAGCGGCATTCCTCGGGATAATTATCTAACAAGAGGAGAACAGAGTTGGTAATCAGAAAGAGGGAATATGTCGGATGTACGCTTCAACGCTCTTTGGCGACTGGTCTCACTGACTTTAGGAGTCTCGAAACTGGAAAGTCGCCTATTGCACGATCCACTTTCGAAATCCCATTGTCTCAACTATTTCCCGGCAAGTTGGAGCAAACTCTACGAGGAGGATTTTAAAGATGCAGCGATAACTCGTTCGAGATATTCGAGCGATGTAAGATCGAGGGTGGCGAGGAGTAGAAATATTTCTGGTGGCACAGTTTCCCCGAGAAGGGTTCGAGTTGCAAAGGCTGGAAGTAGTCTCGAAATAAAGAAACTAGGCGCAAGACAAGCTGAAGAAGCGCGCGTGGGACGCCCGATTGCTTTGCTATTCACTACGCCGGCAATCCACGCTTGGAACTGCTCCAAGGAACTTCGCCTTTCGGGATACGTCGTCCAGAGGATAGGAGGGAACTTATTGACTTCGGGATTCCATAGCAGCAGTGCTTGGCAGGATTCGTGCGGACGTGGCAATGACAACGGGGAATCGAACATACGGGATCCCTGCGAGTGCATCAAACGTTCGAAGAACAGCTGCGAGGACAGCGCAACTGAAAAGGACGTTTGCAGTCAGCGGGAAGATCCTTGCGCTACCGAAGAGAAAAGAAGTTGCTGTCCCAATGAACGCACAGACGATCTTTGTCAACAAAAGCCACCGTCCGACGCTGATCTTTGCGAGAAGCCATGCTCATCAACAGTCTGCAACATTCGTCGATTAGTTTGTCGTCCGCCAAGCTTGCGCGAGTTATATCCAACCGTAGGTAATGAATGAAATGTCTTCCCTCTTAGCTGGCGGGCCAATTAATACATCATATCGTGGCGCACCCCTTTCGCGAGGGCACGCCTTAATTATTTCGAAGCTCGGAAATAGCCAGTGTCAAGCAACGCCGGTGCGTTCTCGGTGTAAACTGATTAGAGTGATGTAAAAGGATGAGTAAGAGCAGTTAATGGTATCTCTCTGGGAAAACTCTTGCTATCTTATCGATATAAAGTGTCCGGCGACTGTTTGACATGCTATCTTCACTATCGGCCGATTGAGTTCTACCTAAAATGCCAGGCTCGAGTAAGCAGTCGCTCCAGATCACCTGGAAGCTTGTAAAGCGATCTCGAGTCTGGCCGGCGATTATTCGAATTCCTTTTAAGGCTTCATGCCGATCGAAGCCTCGTCTAATGAGTGTTTCACACCTCGTTTACAATAGATAGGAAGGTGGTGACGAGGTGGCGGATCTTCTGTCTGTTTGTTGTTGTGCCGGTGGTAGTGATATCAGCGTTTCTCCTGATTACCCAAAGCAACAAGTCGAAGAAGCGACCCAGGCCTCCTTTTCTAGACCTCCCGTATTTGCATCATCGTTCAAGGGTTTGAGTGATTATTATGCGTTATTATTTCCAATGACACGCGTCACGGTGGAGCGATCATTTGTTTTATTTTATATTTAACAAGAATACGCAAGATCGTTCCTCTTATATTCTTACTGGCTGCCAACTTGTTCTATTGGATAGTGTTGGGTAAAAAGTTTTGCAGCCCACTTCTTTTCATGTAAGAGTTTTATTTATAGTATAGAATTTTCCACCTATTTTTGCTGGCGGTGGCTCGGAGCTGCCGATAGGCAGATACCACAAGGTAATCTGTCCGCTCGGCATTCGCAGTAATCGATTAATGAAGCCCTACAGTTCAGCTGGCCGCGCCACTAATGAATCGCCCTCGAAAATTGATATTTAGCCTTCGCTCCACCGATTGCGTGTTCTCCCAACTTTCACATCTCCGTTCTTCCTTAAAACATGCCTCTTCTGGCTTTATTCTATTTTTTTAATAGAGCAGACTTAATGTTCCGAGTTTTTCTACGCTGGCGTTTATTATTAACTAGATTCTCCGTCGGCAGGCATACCCTTGGGGAGACGGTGTTCATTCCTTTTTTCACAATCCACGAGTAAATGGAATACCACCGAACGGTTATGAAGTAGAAGACCCCTATGCAGAGGAGGCCGAGGAGAAGTAAAAAAGAGCACTGACAAACGAATCGACCTTCGCCACTCGATGATTATTCCAGTCTTGACGTATAACGCGCGTGAAAGAAACGACGCTCGCTTGAAAATGTACTGGCACCGCCAATGGATTTCTCAATGTACACCAGATTTGTCTCGCCACTTCAAGAATGGATAGTTGTTATACACAGAATCGGGCGAACTGCCTTATAAATTGCTGTTATATTTCTTCGTTTGTGAGACTCCCTTTCAGAGAGCGGATGTCTCGCATCCGGCAGGGAGAAACAAATTTGCGGACCAAGTTCATCTTCTGCCTGCTCGGCTCTTGCAGTCTTAACGCGCGATCTTTGCCCAAGAAAACTGTCGTAATTACATGCTTCAAGCGGTTCTGTATGCTCGCTTTAAATACACAGGGAGCCACTTGTCACCGGGCGAGTGCTCTTCTCGTTACTTTTCAAGAAACTTGCAATAGCCGTTTGCGGTGCTTCTGCTCGCAAAAGATTGTCAGGTTCTTTTTTCAGATGTCTGTCAATCAAATGTATCCTCATATTCTCTCTAATATAATACTAGAACGGAGCTAGGTTTGCGTGCGGAGTACAATGACGAACGCGTCTTTGAAGATGCTCAGTTTAAACAGTGCGGAAGGTCAACATCGGCCAACTCTCTTCATCTCGCGTTAGTCGATGGGTCTGGTGCGTTCTGCCACTGGCAGAAGAAATCTTCTGACTTGCGTCATTGCGTTGCGTCGCGATATTGTACCACCGGTTGCCCTAACACTTTTTGACGTCACGTGGCTGCTTATGCTAAACCAGCGGCGAGTGAAACCAGTTACCAGCGATCTTCTGCGAGCGAGCGAGCGTCCATCCGTTGTCGCCTGCTCGAGCAGCGCAAAAAGCACCAACCAGCCTGTAATCGTCGTCCGCATGCACAACTAGTCGCAACAATTCCACAGTGGAATTCTGCACGGTGGATAAGTTGGGAGATGGCGAGTGTCTCTCGGCGGAGAACTGTTACCGCGCTTAATCCACGACAAGCTGTATTGCTCCCGTGGCCTTACCGTTTTACGGGGGTAAGGCCTGTTTGTTGAGAAATGTCAGAGGTCAATTTTCTTCATCAGCACCGAGCTCCTAAGTACATTGCGGGCCATCGCCACCTCTTTCGCTTCTCTAATCTTTTCTCTCCAACTATCTCTGCCAAGCAAATCCCAGTATAATCTCTCGAAATGCCTGTTACCGGAGAACTTCTTACCAGCAAGGAGGATCTCCAAACCTTTCAATTCTATATTCTCCTAGCCTGATGAAAAGCATTGAATGCCAGCCAATGATAGCATAAACGACCTTTCGAGTGCTGTATTCCATTTATCTTAAGATTAATCTGCATTTCCTTTAGAGGCGCAAATCGGTCAAGAGTTTTAAACACGCTAACTGTTACCAAGTATCGGCTTTTCCAAGATACCTGAGGTGGAGTGCGATATTTTCTATGTACCATAACACCTATACGTAGACAGATTAGCGTGTACATCGAACTCTGTGCGATTATCCTCGGAGTCCTCGCGAGTAATTCCTGGGAGATAACGCGTGGTGAAACGGCCAAGGCCGGGCAGTAAAGCAGATGTTGCTATTTCCGACTAATCACATTTCGACTTAATTCCCGCGATAGGAGTTCGTTCCTCGACGAAAGCGCGAGTGGATTTCGATAGGATTGATAGATGGAAAGGCGTTTATAGAAATGTAGGAAGGCGAGGATGAATTCTGGAGGTAGGATGGGCTGGTGAGAAGGCCGCTCTGGAGGATTCGTTCTCGGCTTCCACGGGGCAGCAGGCGTGTTATGGCGCAGCTGGTCTCGCGTTTTCTTGCCCGTTCCGGGGGTCGATCAATAGGCTAGGAGGCGGCGGAGGCGGCAGCCGGTGGCAACCGCGGCGCTCCGACCAGTGGTGGATTCGAAAAATTTGCATTTCCAAATAGCCATCCCCACCATTCAGCCGGCCACCGCTCTAACTTGCTTTGACTTGCCGAGACATCCACTTTCGAGTGAAAAGAGCGAGGCGAGTGCCTGTTCGTGCGCCACCCTCTTCAATTATCAGCTCGAACTAAGTCGACTATCTTCGAGAGACAGAGATTGTCTTTCCGAGTAGGATTAGAAGTTGATTTGGAGTGACGACAGGCGGTGCTTTAATAAAAGGGGTTCTTTGAAATGTAAGCGGATGAAAGGGTGCGCATCCCTCGCGTATGCTAGTGTGGATCGGGATCGGCGGGTCGCCGATGAGGAGGGCGATTGGTCGTGCTTAATTTCGCGGGTTCGCCTCGGCGCCTCGGCGTGCCGAGCGAGCCGCCAATCCCGAGGACTTGCAGAGTGTCAGCCAGTCGGTGGCTGCGCCTTGCCGAAGAAGCTTCGTCCTCTCGGTCCACTCGGAGAGCAGCACTCCTCTCGCTCCCTTGCGAGTCTCCTCGTCGTGGTGCCTCTTTCTCTGTTAACTCTATCGTGTGCTGCTTTGTATGCTTCGTTTCCTCAGACAGGATCCTTTGACAATCTCCGAGGCAAAGCGTCCGTTTACCGCTTGAGACACCTCGCTGATCGCTCTCTCGCTCTAGTTTCTCCAGTAATCCTGCTGACTTTCTCAATGAACTCCCGGCAATTGTGATTGCAACTTGCACTCGGAGAACTGTCCGGTTTAAAGTGCGGCTGGCTAACGCGCCTCTTATCTTGCCGACGGTGTCACGCCGAGTGCCACCTGAGCACCTTGACACTCGACACTTCCACCACCTGAATGGAACAGGTTGAATAGAGCCGCTCCGTCAATGCCATAGTACTATTAACGCGCTACCATCGCAGTTTTGATAGTCCGAGAGAAAGCCGCGAGTGTGATTGAACAGTAAGGGATTGTCAGTGGTGGTGATTTTGAGTGGAGGAAGTTGTTAAGTGCGGGGGAAGGTGTGGCGCGAAAAGTGTAAGTCGACTGAGATCGAGGAAAGCGATGATCCTCCTCCGTTTCGATGATGCTCAAGGTTGAAGAAACCTCTTGTAAGTACGTCGATACGATATCGAGCGTCCTTCCCGCTGGAATCTTTAACCCGACACTCGCTGATAGAGTCTAGGACGTGCACGATCGTCCGCCGCTTTATCTCCCTCGAGTCTGCCAGGTGAACTCCTCATCAGCGATAGGGCACACTGTCAATCAATGTCCACTTAGTATTTCTCCAATAAAGTTCGCACCATTCACTTGTTCTCTCTTATGAATCTATGTGTGTTTAGATCTAGTTTTCCGATGGATCTTTCTTTAAATGGATCGATCTTAAATACGATTTTTAAAATAGTAATTTGTATTGTTATAATTACGTCTGTCCATTTTGAAATTGTGTTCTAGTGAACCTGATAAATTTGATGTGTAATTCATAAGATTTGCTTATTTGTAAGGTACTCGATTGACAGTGCACTTAGTGCGAGTAATTACGCTCGCCTCGTTCATCCGAACTATTAATGACTCTCTATCGCGTTTGGCCTGAAAGGGCCGAGAGCATGCTCACTTTGGGCTGGCCGAGTTTCAAGGGGATACGTTACGCGCAATATTCTTACTCTTTAAAGTGCGAGCCTTTAAAGGGCAAATAGCTTATAGATTCTAACATTAATAAGTTATTAGAATGCAACATTTTTTAGGACCTCAACCTTCCATTTCGCAATTCTACCAGCACATTGACCCCCACTCTCCTTTCGCCATCCTAACTGGAAACGCTTGGTCCTTCGCTGGTATTTCTTAAGAGAACAAGATCTCATAAGAGATTCGGCCAGCGAACTTCCCAGGCAAAGGGAAAGCCGCGCGTGCATCACGACACAGATTCCAGCCGTGTATAAATAAATGCTTCTCTTGGCGCGCGCGTTACGTTTCGTTTATTAGTCCTTCAAAGGTTCGAGGCGCCTTAATTCAACTTTATAAGAGACGCATATTAGCCGCGGTAAAAGCGCTCCTCGCCAAGCAATGCTCTTTCTCCCCGCGAAATCGCCACTCTCATCCGATTTACAGGATTCCCTGAAACATTTACAGGAATTAGGAATCAAAGGTATTTAGCTTGAACGGAAGCCTGAATGAATGCTTGGTAGATAGAAAGAGAGTGAGAGAAAGAGAGCTTCGGTACAGAAGGAATTTGCCATTCATATTTTGGGTTAAATACGAAGCCAGATAGCCGTAGTATCTGGAGCAGAGTCGCTCCGAGGCAACTAGCACGAACACTAGTATTCAGCACTTGGTGTGCTTCAACTGTGGATTGCCGAAGGGCGCAGAGCGGTGGGTGGGGGGCGTGCGGGGGGAGAGAGAGTATGCCCGGAGGGCAGATCTCTCAGGTGTATCTTATGTATAAAAAGAAGTTGATGGCTTTATCCAGAGCGATAAAATGACTTGTAGATTAAGTATTCATGAATACGAAGAACCGGAGGAGAATAATAGTTTGCCCGACTCTCTGTTTAAAGGACTATCCTTATGATACGATGACGCTATTGGAAGAGAAGCTATCGAGAGTCGAGGGATGAGAGGGAATTCTAGAGATGCACGGGTGATAAAGGAGAAGCACTAGCAAGATGCTGATAAAAGAGTACCGCATTCCACTGCCTCTTACTGTTGAGGACTATAGGATAGCTCAGCTTTATATGATAGCGGTAATCATCCCGAACAAACCAGCTAGCAGGAGGTTCGCGTGATCCTGGCATGACAGAACTTTCCACTTTTAGAAAAAGTCTCGGGAGGAGAGCAAAGGACATGGCAGTGGCGTCGAGATAATCGTCAACGAACCGTATACCAATGGTCCTGGCGGGAATGGACAATACACACATAAAGTCTATCACGTCGTGAGTTACTTGCCCGGCTGGTTCAAGAGCCTTTTGCCCAAGTCGGCTTTGATCGTGAACGAGGAAGGATGGAACGCTTATCCTTACACCAAGACTCGCTATACCTGTCCTTTCGTCGAGAAGTTCTCTGTAGAATTAGAGACTTATTATTTTCCTGACAACGGATACCAGGAGAATGTGTTTCAGCTGAGTGGTAGCGATTTAAGAAATAGGATAGTAGGTATGTGATAAAGAGAGCCGTTCTGTCTTAGTTTCTTGATAGGAAGGATTGATGGTTCAATGAGTCGTGTGATGTAAACAGGATTAAAGGTCGTAAACTTATTTTCAGATGTTATTGATATTGTTAAGGAGAAATTGGTTGGGGCGGATTATGTGAAGGAGGAGGATCCTAATTTGTACGTATCCGAAAAGACAGGAAGGGGACCTTTGACGGACACATGGCTCGAGGACTATTGGGCCGACGTGAAAGTATAAGTCTTTTGCGGGCTAGATTCTTTAAACTGTTTTTGTTTTTACTGTTCTTTCTCTCGCTTAAGTAGTTGATACTGATACATTAGGACTCTCTGACTTAGGGCAAGCAACAGCCAACGCCATCCGGGAAATCGTTAATGTGCGCGTACAAACTATGCCGCGTAGAGTTCCGTTATTGGGGCATGCAAACAAAATTAGAAAAGTTCATACATGACATAGGTCAGTACCCGTAATTAGTCAGATTTGTTCGCATTCGTCTGATCTCATAGATTGCGACATTTCTTGGCCGATATTGGCACGAATCAAGAGTGAATCGACTTTCAGTATTAAGGAAAACGATGGTGCGGGCACATAAGCAGGCTTGGGCCTGGCAGGATGAGTGGATTGGTCTTACTATGGAAGATATTAGGGAGATCGAGCGTCAGACCCAGCTTGAATTGCAACGGAAAATGGGTATCATCGTGGACGAGGATGCCGCCGATGAGAATCAGGACACAATTACCGCCAACGCCGCGATGACGCCGCAGGATGCGGATGTCGCGAAAACTCTGGCAGCAACCCTGGGTAGTATAGAAAAGAACGAGGATGCCCAGAGTCCACCGTCCGTTAGGAAGTCCTCGGATGTGCCAGCCGTGAGCACGGCAGTGAGTTCCGAGGGTGAAATCACCCCCGAAGATTCGCCGACCGATATACCCGAGCTAAGGTAACGCCCACGTTCTGACGATCACCCATAAAGCACAATTTATTGCAAAGCAGGAACCCCTAATGAAACTCGTTGCAGAAATTCCACGGTGGAAGGTAAGGTCGATAGTAAAAAGGTCTGGAAGAGGAATAACGCGGCAGTGCATTCTCCCTCGTCGAACAAAAGCTTCGACATACAAATTGCGAACTGGCGAATGGAGAGCATCGTCCGAGAGTCCGAGTCAGGCAGCGAGGACGAGTTTTTCGATTGCCAAGGTAGAATACCTAAGCATTCTCCTCTTGGTAGAGCATGAGTATAATTATTCTCTGGGAAGTGATGGGTAACGATTTGCCGTGGCTGTTATAACCGAGTATTAAGACAGATGACGCAGCTGATCGTGGGATACCCTACTTTTCGAGTCCATTTAAAAAGCGTAGGCCAGTGAGAGACGAATAAGCGTCGACGGTAGTGGCTGAAGAGTAGGGTAGTCCTGCCGGGACACAACACATTGGTTGCGAGTAGTGAATACAGCATGAGCTGGTATTGACAGTTTTCTGTCTTTTTATGTGTACCCTCTCTGTTTTTTATGTCGCACTCCATACTGCAGCTGGGTTCATTATACCTACTATACGCAAAGGTAGGACACGTAGATAGTGTGATAATCACTTATAGTGGCGGATCTTTCGATATGTCTGCCGGAAGATTTATTCGACGGGATTTAAGAGCAGCGTTAGAACTAATGTTAGTATTTTCCATATAAATCTATTAACATTGTACCACTGCATCTATGCCTTTGTAGCGACCAAAGAATACAATTGCTGACTGGTCGGTCGATCTTTCGTTGAATTAGAACGTACAATTATATCAAAGAATAGGTGCGAATTAAAAGAGAGTTGAGCATGAGACAGCATGTACTAGCATGTTTCAGTAGATAGGGAATGCCGGCGGCTTTTAATAGTATACTAATTCTAATAGCAAGATCGCGAGGTAGAAGTTTTCTAGACACAACGGAAACAGTTGCTTGATTACTGTATAATGTTTGGAAGTATATTAGAACGTCTGGTTGACATGATCTTGGCGAAAATTCTTTGGGGTTGTCGTAAATGTTTCCTATTTTGGAACGTGTCAGAGATGCTGATAAAGGCACGATGCATAAGCAGTGTTAACGTTTCTGATTATACAGAGGACTTTGGAGATAACTCTTCATTAGCTAAATGGAGTTCTTTGGATCTTCTAGCAGAAGAGGACGACAGTACTTTCCCATCACCGGCCGCGACGAGCACAGCAGGTACAGATAGTGGCGATTTCAGATCGCCAGGCTCTAATTTTCGTCTGCTTCTTGTCAGACTGAGATCATGTCACGGATCTTTTAATTTGTCCTTACAGAAGACACGATATTTTCCCATTCATATCCGCAGCGCATGGCCAGTGAACGTACCAGTCAAAGATTACAGATCTTCGCGTCAGCGAGTATTGATGTATCCTGTCCAGCGTCACCACAGCACTCACCTACGCATCAACCATGCAAAACTACTGTTCTCCTTATTGTAATGCATGCTGGCAGTGTTTTAGGTAAATATCACACACTACGTATCTCTGGATCTATGAGGGCAATGTTTCGTTTCGCAGTTGCAAATATCCGTGGATCGTTTTAGATGCAAATGTCGATCTCACGGCGAAGAAGTCCGACATCACGACTTTCCGTGGAGCCTTTGAGTCGGTGATGAGGCAACATTATCCCAGCATGGTTGGCCACGTTGCTATTAAGTTGGTTTCCTGTCCTTCCATATGCACCGAGGGTCTCGGCATTCTATCGAGGTACTGAGCCATTCGATAGCTCAAAAGGACACACTCAATTTTCTATCGGTGGCATTTCCATCTTTTGCAGCTTGAGTCCCTACAGTTTCGATGTATCGCCGTCCTGTATGGACACTCCTCAAGTAACGCACGACACAATTCCAATTGGGGCAATACCCTTGCTCGCCAGTTCTGCGCACGAGTATCAAGATGCGGTATCTCGTGTGATCGCCGGTGCTAATCAAGTTTACCACGAGTTCATGAGGAGCGAGGAAGGCCGTGGCTTTACAGGCCAGATCTGTTTCATTGGTGACTCTGTCGGGTCAATTTTAACATACGATGCTTTGTGCAGAACGGCGCACTCTAGACATAACAGTGAGAACAGTATCTTGGAGAGTAGTCAGCTTGCTGAGAATAGCGGGAATGCCGAGGACGGCCGACATCTAAGCGCACCTTCGCCGCGTAGAAGGTCTTCCTCAAAGTAAATAATGCTGCATTTTATAAATATTCTATAGATTTCGTATAGAAGGAGTGGAAGATTATAATTGTATCATTTCAGTGACACTCCTCAGAATTTCAAGTTGGAGTTTGAAGTGGGAGATTTCTTCATGTTTGGCAGTCCACTGGCTTTAGTGCTGGCTTATAGAAAGATTGCCTCTCCAAGCGACAAGAGTAGTAACATTCATAGACCGCTGGTGAATCAAGTATACAACTTATTCCATCCTACTGATCCTGTAGCTGCGAGATTAGAACCGCTTATCTCAGCGCGATTCTCACTTTTACCACCTGTTAATGTTGCGCGCTATCAAAAGTACCCGCTTGGAAATGGACATCCGTATCATCTACGTAAGTATGACGCAAGTAACTCGACCCATTGCTTTATACTACGAAATGCACTTAAGAAGAATAATATTTCTAGTGGAAACGATTCAGACGAATCCTCAGCTGTTCACTGATGGTCTCAACGTTCCTAATATGGGAATGCCTCATATCAGACGGCTGTCTGATATCTCAATCCAAAGTACTATGTCCGGTCTCATTGAGAATGTTCCTCTACAAGCTGTATCCAATTGTAAGCTCCAAAAAAATTAATTGGATAGTTGTGGGCGAAATTCGATGAAAAACCATTGGTGCAGCTTTAAAAATTTAATTCCAGTAACTCAGAAATGGTGGGGCACAAAGAGATTAGACTATGCTCTTTACTGTCCCGAAGGCTTAGCCAATTTTCCCACCAACGCCTTGCCACATCTATTTCATGCCAGCTACTGGGAGTCTTCGGATGTGATCGCATTCATTTTAAGACAACTATGCCGATTCGATTTGCCGATACTCGCAAATGAGGACAAAGAATTGTTATGTTTCCGTCCAGGTCAACCTAGAGAGAAGTGGAATAAGAAACGTACCTCGGTAAAACTTAAGGTAGAATATTGGCATTGTGAGAATATCGTGTGATTGATTTATCGTGACACTGATACAAATACTTCTTCAGCAGAAGTTAGCTGCCAATCATAGAGCAAATGATGTTATTATTAGAGAAGGTGCACCTCAAGTGCTTGTTGCTAGATTCATGTATAGTCCAATCGACGTAATAACATTAACTGGTATGTGGAAATTGTAAATATTAAGGATCGCAATGCAGGTGCTGGATGTAGCAATGTTATCACTACTATCTCATCGCAGGTGAAAAGGTAGACATTCACATTATGAAGAACGCTCCGGCAGGGGAGTGGACCTATCTTACAACCGAAGTTACTGATAAGAATGGCAGAATAATATATACAATTCCTGAGGACAAAGCTCTCGGCTACGGTCTCTACCCAGTTAAAATGATTGTTAGGGGCGATCATACATCCGTCGACTTTTTCTTGGCTGTGATTCCACCAAAAACGGAGTGTGTGGTCTTTAGCATAGACGGCTCGTTCACCGCGAGTGTGTCTGTAAGTGGGAAGGATCCTAAAGTTAGAGCTGGGGCTGTAGACGTCGTGAGGTGTGTTTTAGATCCCGTGCTACCGCAGTATAAATATCCTGGGAACCATAATTAATGATCGCTTTGTTATTCTATTAGACACTGGCAGGAACTCGGCTACTTGATTATTTACATCACGGCAAGGCCGGATATGCAGCAGCAGAAAGTGGTCTCGTGGCTTTCGCAGCATAACTTCCCTCATGGACTTGTATCGTTCGCGGACCGTCTTTCAACTGATCCGCTCGCGCACAAGGCTGCATATTTGAGTAAATTAGTCCACGTAAGGATCGTTCTTTAATCTCCTTAATTATGAATTGGTGTTCGTGGACTTGTAATATTTTCTTTTGTGTTTTAATTACAGGATCACGGAGTGGTGATACATCAGGCATACGGCAGCAGTAAAGACATTAGCGTCTACACGGCGATCAATCTTAAGCCGAATCAAATTTTCATTATTGGAAAAGTGCCAAAGAAGCATCACGCACTAGCGACTATCCTTCACGATGGCTATGCCGCCCACTTAAATGCACTTCAGGCACATGGAGGTTCCAGGCCCGCTCAGGGCAATGCGCGAATGGTCATTCCAAGAGGGCAGTTCGGTTTACCAGGGCAGAACGCTTCTTTACGCCGAAGAAGGTAAGCTGTTCATTATATATATACAGGCGCATCACTTGCTTACGTTTCGCCATGATGTTAAGTCTTCGAAGACAATAGTTCGGTTGGCGTATAAATTCTTCGCAAGAAAGTGCCGGAATTGCTACTCGTATGCAATATGTGTTGTGTCTTAAAATTAGAAGAACGATGCGCGGTGTGGGCGTAAGAGACTATCAAACTAGCTCTATTGCCTGCACATAGATAACGCTGTATTTTTGTAGCACGGCCTACTGCGAGTCTGTATGAAAGTTCAAGCAAAGTAGTTGTTTCAGGGGCGATCAAAGCTGTTGAACGGTCCTCATGTTTATATCGCTCTCCTCAGTAATAACTAAACAAACCATATATGTGTTGAGAGATTTCTCTGTATATCGAGTCATAACTGCGAGAACAAGGTACTATTATTAATTGATTAAGTAGAGTTTGGCATGGCTGATGCGCGAATGAGCGATATAGATCGATGCCACAGGACATAGACACATCTCTACCACACGGTACACAGGAAACAATCATCCAATGTAAATAAGTCCTCTCTCAGCCGACAAATTGCGCGGCCGGTCTATATCGTAAATTCGGACCAATCGAACTAACATCAACGCGGCTTTAGCGAGTGTGAAAACGAGCTTCGGCTCTGTTCCAGTATGGACAAACACCCCTATCAACCCCCCAGTGCGCAACAGTGTGTACTCAAAGCGGAAAGTCTACCTTAATCGCATCTAACATACGACTATAATCTACGTACAATTAACTTACATTGGTAATTACTTGTGTTTTCTTGAACGTAACTCATTTCGTTCTCTTTCTTATATTTGCGTTTTCCCTTGCCTCTAATGTTGTTGTCGCTATGCTGGGTTTATAGATAGAAAGATTCTCCCTAATTCCTCGTTTGTTCTTTGTTCTCCCGTACACAGTGAATCAACACAGATTTCCATACTTAGAGAATGACTTCCCCCTTGCGCTAGGATTATGCAGAGTACAATTTATCTTTCTATCTTTAATGTGCTTAAAAGAAGGCCCGTTGTATGACTGCTAGCTCTAGCCGGATGCAAGCGATATTCTAAAACTTATAAGTTTCTTCATTACAGGTACCTGCTATGAAGATAACATGTCGCGTTCTCCAGTATAGTTAATATCATGCTCTCAGCGCGAGTCGCATTGTCATCCGACGCTCAAAAACTTAATTGCTTTATATCTCAGTCATATATATGTCCTGGATTTGTGGTTAATCGAATATGACTGTCTAGGTACAGAGATACTAGAGTTTTTTCGTTTCATCCTGAAATGATCCGATCTCGCTTTAACGACCAAGGTAATCTCGTGCTCATTACCGCATAAATTCTGTTAGGTGAATGTTTGTGTTACAGACAATTGTTAGCTAGATCCACCACCGGCACACCTTGTGGAAATTATTTCTGAGTAACGTTTTTGTCACTTGCGTTTTCCCCATATTATGTTTGCCCTCTTCCCAATTCGAGAAATAGTATAACTTGCCATAGTTCGAAATGATCTTTATTTTGTATGCTTTTTAACATGTAACGTCGATTTTTTCGTCAAATAAGTGAGTGCCAAATTGGTGGTAGATCAGGCAGTAACTGCTTGTTTCGAAGATTATAACAGCACGATTGGACATGCAATAGAACAGCTGTGACACAATGCACGATTTTTCTATATGTGAATGCCGTTCTCTTAACACCACAACTCACGGACATACGATGTATTACTATTCAACGAACGATCTTGGCTTTATTCTCTCACCCTCGCGATGCCACATGTTCTACAGATGTGATTAGTACTACTAATTAATGCTTGGAGTACAGCGTTGGGATATGTTGATTACTAGATATATTTAGCCTTACAGAGGTGGTGCCGGTTTGGGGATGAAGAACTTGTTCATACAGCATGCGTCGTCGAACACCTTACCACTTGCCGACTTTCTTCCATACTGCTAATGCATTTTTACGTGCACTCGTAACTCCATACTTTAATATGTACTGTACTTGGAAGTCTGCCAAAGTAACAGGGTTCACGCTATCTCGTCGACTTCTTCGTACCATTAGCATCAGCTGTTTAATGGAGGAATGAGCAACTGAGTAATCTACACTACATCGCACTGCCAATGGATCCGGAGCGATCACATGCAGACTCGCCACGAGATGCATTCATTAGTGCTTCTTAATCACGACGGTGCTAATTCTCGCCACGCTTTCAGCACGAATATCCAAACACTCCGCTATGCTGCTAATACGTACATGCCCCCCTGTCTGCTTTCATGAATGACGGTCTTTTGTATCCACCCGCAGAACGTTTTACAGACTGTTAGAATGTTCCTTCACTTGGCTAGAGCTTGACACAAAAAGTTACGGGATTACATGAAGAAGATATGTTCCCGATCATAAATTGTATTACACGTATGTCACTTCCTAGCCGTTTAGATGGTAGATCGAGTGTGTGCCACGATTA
This sequence comes from Ectemnius continuus, assembly GCA_910591665.1. Lineage (NCBI taxonomy): Eukaryota > Metazoa > Arthropoda > Insecta > Hymenoptera > Crabronidae > Ectemnius > Ectemnius continuus. The sequence continues at coordinate 11,945,895 of OU342862.1, read as the reverse complement.
TAATATTAGGAGTAAAGACGCGTCTTCATCTTAACACCTATAATTAATGAGGAATATGATTGAGTTAAAACGGAGTGGGGGGGTAATGATTCACTGCTGCTTCTCGCATATTGTGCACTTTTAATATGATATAGACGTATACATACATACGTATCCTACCTATCGAAGTTCAAGCCAGCTGAAAATTAGATCGACCATATACCTCTGTCGTTCATCGCGTAATTGAATGGCTCGCATTTCAAAGTAACGCTACTCTAAGGCTCCTCCGAGGTTTCCGGGTCACCCCTACACTTCGGAGGAACTTCATCAGAGCCATTAGTCCTAATAATGTTACTGATGCAAAATGTATGGTAGCTCTTTTAGATTGACAAAGCGCGCGATCTCGCAACCGGGTCCGGTAAGGGTGCCTGCACCTTTGGAACGATCTACAAGTGTTGGGCCACACTCACCGAAGTCAGCACCAGCCACGAGATCCACTGCACCTGAGAAACTCTGACGATTCGTCCGCTGCCGCTCATTCTTTGAGTCCCGGCAGCCATCGATGCAACGCTCCGCTGATGTAATAGAGAAACAAAGTTCATCACGAAAGTCTTGAGATAAAGGGAAAACAGAATCACGCGCGTTTTCCTTCCTCTGTAGTATGAATTGTTTTTAGCAGAGATTTCGCTTTGATCGTAGATGGTCTTTCTGTTAAGTTAATTACTCTGCTTGAATCTCTGCATAGAGTCTGGCTGGAATTGTCTGTATTGCAACACTTTCCAAGATTCCTATAGGCATAAGAATTTGATTATCGCGCAGAAGTTCCCGTGCAGTTCGATCTACGTATGCTCGATGGAAGAACGATTCTGTACATCTTCATCTCAGTTTATACAGTATCGGAGAGCATAGGAAAATAAACTGCACACTAACTCTGATATTTCTATGAATTCTGACGCATGGGATATATCGAGGATATGGGAACTTATTCACTGTTATTCATGTTCTCATAGCATAGATTTTAACTCTGTTGTCTACGAGCTATTCGTTCTGCCATATTTTATTTTTTATATCCGTCTGAGTGTACCTTCTATCTTGCGATATTATAAATGTGTCATTGTATCGTATAGCCGACGAGAATTGAAGTCAGGCATCGCACTCCTATTATGTTCCACTAAGGAATCCTATGGATTGACAAATCGTAAACTTGTTGAAACTGTTACCTGATGTATCCTGTTGTTACTCGGTGAGGAAACGTACAGATCATTGCGGCACAGATGCTTAGGAGTAATACATTAAACGATAAGTTTCGATAAACGATAAGGTTTCCTGTTAGCGTTCGAAACATTGTCAGTCGCAGGTAAACAGCTTATCCCGGTACCAATAAATCCGGATATAACAATCAACAGACATACGTCGACTTCTCAATGACGCTGGAACAAAAAGTATTAGATTCGCGTAATGTAGATCTGTGTTGCTATCGCTGGCAATGTAAATACAATAATAAGTAATGTGTAAATAAGCTGCGGGTACACTTTTCGTGACTTGCAATTCTAGAATCAAAGTACGATGTAGCTAGTACAAGCTTCGTCGATTGAGGTATCCTGAATAAGTAGTACAGAGGAAATCAGATACTTCTCACGACAGTACGCTTAATAAATGCCATCGTAACAGGTCGAATATAGTGTGCCCTTCCGTGTGGACTAAATAACAACTCATTCGATGTTCGAAGTGAGAACAGCAATGTCACAATCAAAGAAATGTAGTAATAAGCTTAGGCCGGCAAAAGTTGCAAATTATTCTGATTTAATTATTCTAATTACTTGAAGATGAATTCGTCGTGTGATTGCTGTTCTTTGATTCTGTTCGAGCGAGTTTTAGTCGATCGGAGATCTGCTACTGATCTAGTCCTGATCCAGAAGTATAAGCCCACTACTATCACTATCCTTGCTCCGGAGCGGTGCGCCGTGCAAATTATCATTAAACTGAATATTGACTGTTTGTATTGTTGTAATATGGCACGAGAGTAGTTGTGGATACAATATCAATACATATATAGAGATATGTATATGTATTTAGAACTATACGGGTGTACATGTATATAATAATATGTGTCTGAAGACAGACACACATGTGTACGCAAGTTCCTTGTGATGCTTATCTATGCTGTCTTGATCCTGAAGCTTTGCTGATTCACGCACGGTGCTTTCGAGGGGAAGAACAATTTGAATTGTAATATTTGGCATTGTGCATTATCATTGCGATCCACTTTGACATGGGTGGAAATCAAAAAAAGGTAAAGTATGATAATGTGAAAGCTTTTCCGTTAAATTCTCTCTATGTTGATTGACAATCCGTGCTTGGTCAGCTCTCGCAAATCCAAGTTACTGCAAGCTCGCGTACACGTGTAAGAGTTCGACTTATAATCACTCCGTAGGCTCATAAGTGACTGGACAAACAAAAATATTTTACTTATAGATACGAATGAGCGATTACTATCACTGGTAATGAGAGTTATATTTTTGTTAGCATATCTTAAATGACATATTGTAATAACTAATCAAGAGTGATTGTTTTATATTATGCGCCTTCGCTCTAGCGTGACAATTGTTTTATATACAGTTGAACCCCATGAGTTTCTCGACCAGATGCAGGGGGGAAATGATCTTATCATCAACTAGAGAAATTGTGTCTGGCCAACAGAACTGTATATTGCATTTCCTTCATTGGATATTACAATAAATGATAAACATTGTCGTTTATGTGTGACATTGTCGAACCCCTATTAATTATATCTGTATTTCGTACCTGTTAATTAATCGATAAGCCGCCGAGATCTGCCAGCTGTTTGAATTGATTGCCTACAATCTATATTACCGATCTGAAAAGATTTCCAAGATTCGGAAGACGACACTAACGCGACCTGTTCGCGTCTTATACAATTATGGCGCATCGCGCACTCGTAAATTTCGACAGATCCGCGCATCGTCTCCGTCTAGTTTAACGTCTAACCTGGTCAAAGTTGATCGAACAAGGCACGAGACTAAACGAACGAAGCAATAATCCGCCAAAACATTATGTCGCTCGGTATACGCTTCGCTTGTAAACACGGTATTCAGAAGCACTGAGTCGTGCAGGTTCTTGATCGAGTCAAGCTATCCGAAGTGATTACTTGGCAATCGAGAAAAGTGCTTATCAGTTGTACTTTCTCACTGTGACCGTAATGTTTACTTGCTCTCACTGTTGAGCAAGTGGTATTAAAAAGGCAGGGAGTTTGCAAGAACAGTTCTACTTTCGAAAGGTGAATTAGATCAACTACTGTACGCTCGTCGACTGAAGAGAAAAGCATCGAGATGCTGAAGCGCAAGTACGACGAGATGGAGAGTACTCCGAACACGAACAAAGCTCCAACGAAGAATTCATTGGATTCTGACGAGGAAGACGATGAAATCAAGGAAGACACTTATAATATTATGAACGAGGATGAATTCGAGGGTATGCAGCTACATCGAAGCATCGACTACAAGTGCATATCGAGACGAGAGATGTAACATTCTCTTTCAGGTACGGAGGAGGGGCCGACAGCACCCGAAACAAATGTGGGATTTACGGCGTTCAATATGAAAGAAGAATTGGAAGAAGGACATTTCGACCGAGATGGTCATTACCTCTGGAATAAAGAGAAAGAAGTCAGAGACAACTGGTTAGATAACATTGATTGGGTGCAGGTTTGTGTATTACATATGTGCACTTTCTATCAGTCTTGTGTATGGCAGAAGAGTATCAAAGTATCACCAAATGAAGTTTATAAGCAACTGTTAGAAAGATACTGAAGTCCCTTTTTGATAGATCAAGCCCGGTACTGCACAAAATACGAAGGACACCAAAGACAGTGAAAAGCAAGGATTGGCAGATAGTGATAGTGACGAAGACTCCGCTGATATCATGTTTAATCCCACCCAATTGTATAAACAGATACTACAGTATCTTCAGCCCGGAGAAACAGTTTCCAAAGCCCTATGCAGGCTTGGTACATAAAGATTAATGTTTCTTTCTTATTGCTACTACCGTATCTCGCATGTACAAAAGATAGTCCTGCTACTTAATGCCTTCAGGCAAAGGAAAAAAGAGATTAACTACAGCAGAAAGATGGAAAAGGAAAAAGGAAGCACAGGACATACCGGAAGACCAAAATTCGATGGATATTATCAAACTAACAGAATTGGCAAATGAACTCTTAACCCGAACTGGAAATATGGATATCTATCAGGAGAGTTATGAATACATTAAGAAGAAGGTATAGTTATGTCAACTTAATAAATCTATCAAGTTTTATTTACAAACTATTTTTGATCAGGTTGAATCGGGTGAGAAACACGCGCATCCTTCCAAACAGGAGGCTGAACTCGACATGTATGCTGATGATTTTGATGAGAAGGAGAAAGCAAAAATAGGTGTTAATGAAAGTGAGGGTCATTTAACAGTACCAAGGTGAAGAGAAGGTATTTCTTCAACAAACTAAAATATATATGTTTAGCAGGTAAAGAGGAAGATGAACAAGGAGAACAAAGTGATGTTGAAGAGGTTACATGGGAACTGAAATGGTCCCAAAATGAAAATGCAGAGATTCACGGCCCACATACCACCCAGCAAATGCAAAATTGGGCAAAGGAGGGTTACTTTAAGAATGGTGCATGGGTGAGGAGAGTGGGCCAGCAGAATCAATTTTATAGTGCAGCTAGAGTCGACTTCGAATTGTATCTGTGACATTTTTACATAGCATAGTTCTGAAACCTCCGATACATCAATTTACCTCTGCTTCTTAATAAATAATCGTGGCAAATAATCCAAAACTTAGGTAGACAATGTATAATATACCAGATATCATTCTATTCAAGATGCATGAAAATGAAATGCCTTCTTTAATATCCCGTCCATTGTGACTATTGTGCGATGCATTTCTCTCAAATAAAATATGCCACTGAAAAATATCTTCTTTGTACTCTTCCTTTACACACTTAGAAAGAAATAACTTAGCGTATATGACTTTAGAAAAATAAACTATGAGCATTGCGATGACTTTTTGTGAGTCTTATTCCACCTGGGAGTGATCTAATTTATGGGCCTTGGGGTGTATTATTTGTTGACAAGATTTTGTCTCTAAACTGGTTTTATTCGTATTGGGTCCGAAGAAAGTTCCCTTTTCATTTAACAATTATCTTAAGGCAAACTTACCTTTTCTTCCTGTTTGTTTTAACCTGTGGTAAACACTTACTTTCTCTATGTAACAAGTAACGTGAAACTGGATTTAGGAACAATTACACGAGATAGGGTTTATGTTACAACAAAGACGGGAAACACGAAACACAGGGATTGCAAACAATGGGAACACACAAGAGCGATCTCAGAAAAGCAAAGGGAATACCTACGTCTTCGAGCTTGGCACGATTGGAAGAGCGCGCGTTACTGACGGAGAGTGTGCAGACATATATTTGTATTGAATATACAATATAATTTTATTAGACGTCTTAAACAGTTTTATTAGCAATGTATGAAATTTCTATACGGTTACGTAAAATATTTCAATTAGTATGCAATTAGATCATACATACATTATGTACCCATCGGTATACGTGTATATGTATATTACTTGTCGTTATAGTGCGGTATTTATTACTATCGTTAAGTATAAAGTCGAAAGTCCACTCGATGCTCGACTTAAGCTGTACGAGCAGAACACGACAAAACGCGTAAAGTAAATCTGGTCTCAGATTAGCCGCGAGTTCCCTTGAGATCGAAAGAAAACTATCGTTAATATTTTACAGAAATTGTAGGAGAACCCGAGAGTTGAGCTCCTTCGAACCACTTCCATTGGGAAAGAGTTCGATTTTCAAATTGAGTATCTTTAGCCCTAGGTTCTCACTTTTCTTCCAATTCTTATTGTTCTCGATTTCCGGTTCCCTTTCAGCTCGAAAGTTTAATCCCGACTTGGAACGAAATTCTAGCATTCACCGGTTGATCTGAAATCTGAATAAACGTCTCCGTATCGAGACGGTCCCACTTTGTTCCGGAACTTAAATCGAATTTGTACAGAATGCCTCTATAAACATACGAAACTATGTACAGGGAAAATTGACGTACACGCACGTGTATTACACTCACTCACAGATTGGCGTGGAGAGAGAGAGAGAAAGAGAGATAGACATAGAAAGAGAGTAAAATGAGAAAGTGTACGGCTTGGTCTGGGCCGTACTGAAAGGACACATGTAAAGATACACAGAGTCGACGATAGACAAAGAGAGGGAGAGAACACAGAACATTAGACGAGGACTAAACGAAGGTCGAACGGTACACACACATAGAGAAACATTGGACGCACTTCTTCCGTGCAAGTACGCATGACGTGGATGCCGGTTTCATGAACGCGCACACGTAAATTACACAGGTCTCTAACAACGAAGTTCACTCTGGCCGGTCTCGTCCCGCTGGGACACAAGGGACGCTTTCATTCATATTGTCTTAATGGCTAGCCGTCTAATTAATCTAATCGATACATTTCCACTGTTAAATCTATCTGAATACCGGTCAGCAGCAGCCAGCCAATCGGGGGAAAGGCGGAGAGCCAATCCCGGAAAATATTCGGCGGCCGATAGCCGGACTAATTACCGGAGCATTATGCGCCGCTCTGCATTGATTCCGGGCGCAAGTAGCCACTTCAGACGCTCGCACAAATAATATCGCTGTGAATTTCCCTTTGAGTGGCTTCATCGATCGGCCTTGTCATTCATCCAGATACACACGGACAATGATCGCGATGCGAGGGTATTTGTGCGGCTACTTGAAGGTGCAGTTGCAGCTTTTCATCAGGGCGTTCGAGCACCCGTGAAGAATGGCACAGCCACTACCGAGAGAGTCTGATCTCGCTCTTTCGGCTCTCTCCGGCCGGAATTAAATTAAGAAGGCTAATTATGCGGAGAACATTCCCGGTGCAGATGTACTCGAATACGGCTGGAGAGCAGGAGTGACTCTCGAGTGCTCTGGGAATCTCTGTTAAAGAGAGGAATCGCCCTAGCCGACCCTCAGCCGATTCCTCATACCTCTCTTGGAAAGTACAGACCGAGCAGTAATATGATTACTTCGGCCTAAGGAAACGAGTCAAGGAGAGCCTGTTTCTCGAGAATCGACTATATTTCCTATCATATCGCGCACACCCATAGAATTTCTGGCTCGGTTTCTCCTATCCTCGACAGTATGTTTGTCGATCCAAGACTGCCTGACCTCAACCAACTCTATTATAGTGCGTAGATTTCAATGGGAGGTTAGACTTTTTTTTGCCAATTGCGAATAAACTCGAGCGAGTTAATGCGAGCCCATTGAGACAGCCAGACTGCATTTATTATTCACGGAGGAGTGTCATTGAAATATAAAAGCTCCGGGGCAATTTCACATCGTCATAATTATCCAAATGGATGAAATAAAAGAGGAGTCTAGTTTGGATTGAAAGCGATTAGATCCTTTGAGGGAAGGTCGAGATTATATGCCGTATTAATATTATAGCTCTCCAAGACTCATTAACATGCGTTAGTTGTACGATTAATGCCAGAATTGTCAGTGGAGTATTAAGTTCGGTTGGCGGGGTGTTCGGTGCTGTATTGTCGCATCGTTCTTATGAAACCGGCGGCGGATGAGAATGTACAATCTTACAGAAGCGGAGAGACACAGGCATTCGGGGTAAACGAACATGAGGCGACGGACACTCAGACGGACGTTCACGCACGTGAGGAACGTGAGATGTGCAGCTCGACGTGTACTCGACAATGGGCTTCTATGTACATACAAAAATAGCCACTGCATCGGCACGGCCCCGAAACGCAATCGGTTGCAACTTGCGATGAAAAATCCTGCCGAGATATCTCGTAGAAAAGAAAGACTAGGGTGACAGGAAGCGGTTGAAGGGTGCTCGCCCTCTATTTCAGAAGGTTCCTCCTCTCCTTTTTTACTGTCTTCCTTAACTCGTTTCTATCTCTCGCGCACGATCGGCCTCTCGCATTCGCAGTGCATCATTCTCCCCTCTCCGCTTTTTCCTCTTCTTTTTCTTGGACCGCCACTTTCTTCCACTGCTCTTGGTATCTCTCGAGGCAAACCCCGGCATGACTAACTACCATGACTAACGAGTCGGGCCAAGTGCCACCGAAGAATCTTCGCTCCTTGTATCCGGTCGAAGCCCCTCCAATTCCCTGATACTCTTTCCCTTCCACTATTTTCGAGGCCTTCCTCCCTCGCAATCTCAAGCCCACCCTCTCTTCATCACTCGGTGCAGAGTTAGTAATGAACTTGAAAGAAACTGCACACCTTCGCCCAGTGAATCGAGCACACGAGTACCAGCCAACTATTATTACTTCCAAGCGGAGCGAAACCCGTAATTAGCCGGCCCCAGCTAGGAGCGAGGAAATCCGATACATCTCAGCACCCGGAACTTCCAGCGGGCTCTTTTATCGAACAAATATGCTGGCTCTGCTCGAGCGACTATTAAACACCGCCGGATCGAAACTTTGGACGCCAGATCGAAAAGCAAGTTTACTTGATAAGAAAGCCGGCGAATGCAAGGGTGGATGCGAGAGAGAGAGGTAGAAAGAGAGAAAATCCAAAGTGGCAGGTTGCTGGTATCAAGGGTGATGGAGAAGTGCGATAAGTTGGAGTGACAAGTGGTGTGCCGGTGGAAAACTGGCCGAAAGTTCGCAAGTTCGCCTGACGAACGGACCGAGCGATTGCCAGGAGGACGAGAAAAGTCAGCAAGTGCCGGGTCGCCAGCTTCTGGGTCAGTGGAGCACCATCTCCCGGTAGACTGGAAGGGCTGGCTGGCTGGCGCAAACGCTTGTGGCGGGGATTTCTCACTGCCCCGGCCGATTGCGGGGAGCCGAGATCGTTTGTACCGCTGGAGGAATTAATTTTTCAAGACCACTCTCAATGGGGTCAAGAGTAGTTTCGGCGTCGGGACGCCGGACCATTTGCGCGTGCAAAATCCCGCTGCTAGATGGCAGAGAAACACGAGGAAACATCATCCCTCTCGGCAAACCAACGTTTTTCCATCGCGAGTCTTCTCTTTCCACACACATTTCTCTTCTCCCCCGCCGCCGCCCTGCTTTTTTTTCTCTTCTTTCTCTTGTCGTTCGCTACTACTTTTTGTTGCAGTTCCGTCGCTCTCTGGCGGCGCGGGCGGCGTTTCGCTCCTTTGATTCTCTATGTCGGTGGCTCTTGTTAAAACTGCACAATAACGGAAAGTGCACCGGCGGAGGGAGAACTCGCGCCAAGGGAGCTCTTAGCATTCAGCCGGAGCAGTGGTTCCCCGTGTATTTTTAAAGGATCGCCAAGCATTACGAATATATGGGACGCGCGTGGTACAGAAAGAGAGAGAAAGAGAGGAATGTCGACGATGCTACGAAAACGCATGTGAGAGAGCCAATAAAGGGGTACTAAAGAGGACCGATATCGATAAACGATCCTGATAATGGGCAAATGGTTCCGAGTGCAACTTTAAATCACCATCGAGCTTCCCTTTGTCAGGCGAAACAAAGCTCCTTTCGGAACTGCAACTTTCGACGCGCTTCCAAGAATCTCAAGCATTTCCCCCGACACTTCAACACATTATTGACAAAAAGAAAGCAGTCTCCGGCAGTTTTTTAAACGTTCAAGAAAGAACGAAACTCTTTCCAAGTGATGTTCCAACAATCCTTAGAAAGTGGACCAAGATTTCGAGAAACATAATGTGGAAAATATGTTGGAACAATGTAAGAAACTAGGAATGATTCTTGTGCAAGGTTTATCACTGCGAATCTACCACTAACAAGCGGAACACGACTGGCGCGGAAATCGGTCAAGGCTCGAGGCACTCGCCACTTGATTCTTCGAGCGATAACCATGCAAATCGAAGGAGAGAGGAGGGCGGCGCGGCGCTCCTGGTGGGCCCTCGAAATTGAGAGGTCGTACCGCCCGAGGACAGCTAATTAAGGGCTGACTTTCCACGTTCCGTTGCCTTTCCAGTAGCAAGTGCTTTCGCGTTTCGGGGACATGCCTCGCCAGCAAAACATACACACAGTTGAGTATAACAACATGCTCGCGTCGTGTATGCGTTTCTCATTATACAATTGTCAGGTTTAAACAAGCCTTCTTCCCGCTCATTATTGCAGTCGATATTCTGTCGAATTGCATCCCCTTCTCAATCCTCCAGCTTCGCAACTTGATATTCCACAAAAAGAAGTACTGTTTAAACCAAGCCTGACCAAGTACCGAGAGTGAAATATTAGTCGATCAAGAAGATGGAACGATTCGATTAAATGATGACGCGCTTAATACTTCGGACGGCTTTGCTCTTGACATTGACACGAGGACGTTGCTGACACCCTTGATTTCCATACGGGAAAAACGATTACGCATATGCCCTTCTTCCTCTCAGCTTTCACTTCATCAGTTTCTTGCGCAATGGCATCAAGTATATTTCTTTTTTCTTTTCCTTCTCCTCTTGTAGTCAAAACGTAACATCTTTTTCTCAAACTTAACATCATAAATTAATAAATAAATATATACTATTTATATATGTATAATATATGTATATGTGCGCTTATACGCTCCTATAAATGTGTAACTCCTCTCTAAATATATCCGAGTGTCGGTGTATCGTGTCATGGTTCCTTATGCACGTGTTCCTCTCTGTATTTGTGTATGTATGTGTTTGTGTGTGTTTGTGTGTGCCTAGTGGTAAAAGGTCATAACTATTATTGCTTCAATTTACAAGTGGTTCACAGGGCGAATCGCGCGCGACTGCCACCCTCGTTTCTCAGTCCACTCGCAGAGCGACGAAAGGAACACCGAATCTGGAGAAGCGCTACACCACCCCTCACACCATCAGCCGCGAGCGCTTTTCCTCCCTTTTCCGGTGTCCGTTGCACTTAGGCAGGCTGTTTCAGGGCGCGCAACCCTTCTTTCCTCCTTCACTCTCGCTTGAGGTAGTGCCAGTGTGTATAATGCATTACATTTCGAATAACCGTCGGGTTTTCGCCGCTCTAAAACGGCTTAGCCGACAGACGCGGAAGAGAGAAGTAGAGAGAGAGAGAGAAAAATAGATGAATAGATAGATAGAAAGAGAGAAAGATGGGTGTGGATGAGTGTACATGTACGATGAAATAGTGAGAGAGAGAGAGAATGCGAAGTAGAGAATGGGAGACAGGCGAAGGAGCAATCTTGGTAGTCCGGGCTGGTTTAAACCGACTAACGAGACGACGCCGTCGCCCCAGCTTTGATTTGATTTGTCACTGTGTGCGCTCTAAACGCGAAATGAACGACTCCGACCAAGGAAGAGAGGCGTGCGCGCACCCTTTCGTCTCCCATCCTCGAGGGCAATCCCCGAGGGAATCCTCGAGGGTAAGCAACCCGAAAATAAATACGCTTACACTCCCTTACAGGAACGAAGACGCCTACGTCCAAGGAGCGCGCACGTTTCTAGATGTAGTTTCATTCCGAGTGTGTGTGTGTGCGATTGCGTCCCTTTCAGTGGGAATGCAGCTTAATTCTGCTTCTACTGTGTTCTACTGATGACGCGTGATATCTCGGAAGACATTTCATTCTCGCTCGTTTCTTCCTCCTCTTGGATCGTCGAAGCTTTTCGCTCGCGCCTTCCTCCTCCTCTTCGTCCTTCTAAAATCCCTGTCTTCGGTTAACGGAATCCCAACTGGCGGAGAAGCGATTGATAGTTTCGACGAAGGAAGGATTATCGTATCAAGGACGAGCTCGGTCCACCTGATACAAGGACGATCCTTCCTATTAAACTGACCCCTTCTCATAGAGCAAGGCTCTCGCGGCAGGTATCCTTGCCACCGGGCGAATTGAATTTCCTTTGAGCATAATTTCCCCTCCAAACGAAACACGAGCGCTTCCTCCTCCTCCTCCTCCTTCCAAGCCCATTGCCGATATCCTCTTGCGTTTAAGTCCCCGAGAAGTCTGTCTAGCACACTGGCAAAAGGTACAACCGGATTATAATTCCAGTAGTTAACTGGTCGGCTGGCCGCGGCTAATCAGTTCCATCTGATTTCAAGCGGACAGAGTCTGAATTCAAGCGGCTCGATCTTCATCCTTGACGGCACTCGGAAATGGAGTGCGGCGGCGGAGGAGGAGGAGGAGGAGGGTTGCGTTCGCTTCAAACAAAGACAACGTGAGGTTTCTCGGGCAGTGGTGGCTCATAATCGTAATCATACTCGTAGTCGTAACCATAGTCGAGCCGAGGGAGATTCGCTCTCGGAGTGGAGTTCTGCATACGATAGAGCGAGAGTACTTCCGGGGGTGGCTCGCCCCGCAGATCGGTTACATCTGCCACTGCGTAGACGCCTTCTTCCGGTTGCCTGGTGTACGTGTCGGGAGCTTCCCGTCGATTTGGTCGAGTGTACCTCGGTGTTTCGTAGATGTTTGTATCCTGCGGCAATTGCGGAGTGCTGCATTGCCCGACGACATTGCCAGTGGCTTGTTTGGTGCGAGGAGTATCGTAAGGCGTCTCCTCGTTCCGCGCGAGCAAACGTCTGCTGTAAGACTCCGCATTTTTGCCGAGTTCGTCGTTACTTCTGCCAACGTATACCAGGAATTCCGGACGATTTGGAGCGGCGTACGCCAAGCGTTTCTTCCTTTTAGCGCGCGTAAGACGCGCTATCAGCGCGAGGATAGTCGCAGTCGCCGCCAAACAACCAGCCGCCGATAGTGAAAGATACAATGGACTCAATCGACAACGCAATGCACCCTCGGACAAAGCGATCAACGCTTTCCCAGCGGACTCTTCGTCCGAACAAAGAATATCGTGAGTGTCAAGCTCGAGTTTCGTCTCGTTCCTTCGCTCCTCCGCGCGAATGACGTTCCAGAGCCAGTGGACCGAGCAATTGCAAACGAGAGGATTGCCGCCGACTCGTAAAGCCGACAGATTGTCCACTGGGAATTGCGTCGGTTGTAAAGTCTCCAAACTGCAACGTCTCAAGGACACCCACTTCAAGTACCTCGCACTGTACAACACTCGCGCTGGCAGCTCCTTCAACCCTCGATTCCCATCGAGGGAGATTCGCTCGAGGTTCACATTATCGGCGAAGGTGCGAGCGTGGATGCTGGCGATCGCGCAGTCGTTCAATTCGAGATTCCTTAACTCAAAGAGATTCCGGAAGGCGCCTGGTTCCAGAGAGCCGAGAGGATTCCTGCTCAGGATCAGTGCCGATAATACATTGAGCCTGGCGAGTGCGAGGGTTGGCATGGTGGTCAAGTTATTGCCAGAAAGGTCGAGGTGCAGCAAGTACGGCAAACGTTCGAAAGCATCGTCGTCGACGCTCCTAATGACATTATTCGCTAGGTTCAATGACACCAGCGATGGCAAAGAAGGCAACGAATCCCTGGTTAATTCTTGTATCAAATTGTCGGAGAGATCAAGCTTCTCCAAGCTCGGCGCCAGCGCTAAGTTCGCCGCAGGTATTTCGAGCAATGAATTCTTGCTCAGTACCAACTGTCTGATCTTGTGGAGACTCTTGAGAAGGTCATCGGGCAAACTGGTGATGGAATTATTGCTGAGGTTTAACACTTCGAGTTCGCTGGTGCCACGGAAAGCTTGCTCGTCCATTTTCGAGATGTTGTTGCTGGCCAAGTTGAGTTCCTTGAGATTGGTGAGGCCGTGAAGGGCGCTCTTCGCTAAGGTCTTGATGGCGTTATTGCTGACATTCAGAGTAACCAGGCCTTCCTGGAAGCTAAAGTTCTCCGAGCCAAGGGTGTGAATGGCATTTGAGTTGAGGTCGAGGTTCTCCAGCTTCGCGTAGAAGCTGAAGGTGAGATGCACGCTTGCGACACGATTGTTGGAGAGATCCAGGTGCCGGATGTCCGGATTCAGCTGGATCGGCACGACGTCGAGGCCGGCGTAAGCGCAGGACGCCCGCAGGCTCTCGTCGTCGCAACGGCACCTTGGTGGGCAAAGTGCACTTGCTACGGCCATCGCGGCTGCCATCGCTATCACGATCGGCACCGTCGTCGCCGAGGGTCCACGCGATGCCATTCCATATGAACTCCTCCGACCTTTCAACTGTCCTGTAACAGACAATCACCACCTTTCATCCACGTCTTCCAATATTATTCTATTAATATAACAAAACTATACAATTTCAAGAACCAAAGATCATTATTTTTAAGGACAACATACACAAAAATCAAATTCAAAGGGATTTAATGACTTCATCTTTCCAAATTCCAATAATTATAATTTTAAAAATACTAGACACTTGTCAGACATTCTCCAGTCGGTTTGGCATTTAAAAAGGTCGTCTAAATACAAAGGATATGAAGTGAAAGCGTGAATTTCACTTGACGCGTTGGGCAGGTGGCCGAAACGTTCTTTGAAAGGGGTGTAAGAATGGCATGGTGGTGGTGGCAGTGGCGGTGGCGGCGGTTTCTCGAAAGCGACGAGTGCCGAGAGGGTGCAGGGCGCTCTCGAGCGTAATTATGTAAACGATACTTGCAAGGCAGCAGGAGCAAGCAGCAGCACACGCACGAGGACGCTGGTTTCATGGGGAAATAAAAGCTAGCTATCCTTTCCAAGCGACACTGGCGAAAAGAAGCTTTGTACGCGCGTGCCACCCCTTTTTTCCCCGACGCGCGCGCCTTCCGACTCGAATGCCAGTTTATTTACGGACACCTGCACACGCACACTCCGATTTCACGCTAGTGTGACACTCTCTCTCACTCTTTCTATTTCTCCCTGTGTCTGGAAATATCCGGCTGTTAGCGCGGCGACTTTTTGTCTTGTTTTTTCCGGCCGCGAAATAAACAATGTTAACGCAACGGCACGCGAGAGCGCCGCGCTCCCACAATGATAACAGTGAGCGGCTTGAAAACGTGAATCGCGCATTCAACTATTATCAGGGCGGCGCCGCCGCTGCCGCCGACGACGACGACGACGACGCCGGCGCCACGGATCCCAGGGAAAACGGCTGATTTAAATGCTTCAGTAGCGCTCGAAATAGGAACACAGAGCTTCGCTGTATGCTATCTGCAGACTGATTCAAATAGAATCTAGTGAAAGAGTGATTCTGTAAAGTAATTACTCACATTCGTAAGGTTTCATTGTTTACTATAACTAGAATTTTAAATACACATCGATTGTTGTTGTAATTTGAAAGATTACAATAAGAAATATTTTAATAGTTCAATATCCAATCCGTTTTACACAATCAAAGTTTAGCTATCAAGTACTTACACCAATCAAAATTTCTCAAGTGGCTAAACATGTCTCCTTGTAGATTACAGTTTGTTCCTAAGACTCAAAGACAACTTTCCACTCGATATCGACGTGTCTCGATCGAGTTCATGAGACTCCGTTAAATAGAAACTTATTTCCAATACTCGTATTATATTCTGATCATTAATCATTAATTATTGCCTCTCAGCGAGGAGAATTGATGGTATAAAAGCTTATCTAAAAAGGACCAGAGATCCCTGGGCGGATAAAAAAAAAGGGGGCGGAGGGGAGGAGGGATGAAATAGGTGGGTGGCAGAGGATAGTAGAAGCGGGGATATCATCGAAGGAGATCGTTGGATGCCAGGATCACCGATAATTCCCACAGCGTAACCAGGTTTTCCTGGGCGCAGTCGAGCCAGATATTTTCACCGATAGCCTCGTTTCGGTAAGTGTCGACCACCACCACCACCACCAACCGCTTCTCTTGCGGTAGTAATTTTTCACGTCCGTCTCTCTCGCTCTCTCTCTCTCCTTTTTTTTCCGCCACCCCGCTTTTCGCCGCGCGTGTTTCGCCGCCGGAATAACAAATGGCGCTGATCTCGGCCCTGTCATGTATAATGCACAGATTTACAGCATCCCAGCGCTGCTCCATCTGACAAAGCTGCTGCGTGCACATACTCCGCGAGCCATGCACGCCTGGCGTGCCAGAAGTGCGCTCTTTCATTGCTCGCGAAAGCGGCGGCGCGGTGGCCAACTCCCCGAGAGGAACAAAATGCGTTAACATCGCCGGGTTTTGTAATGCCGGGAATAATATAGAAAAGTGTAATATCGAAGGGTGGCTTTTTTCCCATTTTCTCGGCGAGGTCTTTTTTCGCCGGAGATTTGGGCAGCTCTGCGAAAGAAAGAGTGTACGATGGCAGAAAAGGGGGTAGTTGAAGGGTAAGGGTGAGAGTGAGGGATGACGAAGAGGAGGAGTTTGGAGGAGGAGGTGGAGGGTGAAAGTGGGTTACTCGAGAGGGAAGAAAAGGGGGGTGGGATGATTGCCAGGAGATTCGGGAGCTCGAGCCGTCCTCGTAAGTGACATCAGTCCTCTGATAAACAACACTTGTCTACGAGCAGCCGAACGATAAGGGTGCTGGAGCCGATATTAGCCCGGAATACAGTGCGCCCCTTCCCGATATCCTAGCCTCGAAAAGAAAATATTTGGACGACTTCCCTCCCGTGCCTCCTCCTTCCTAAACTCCTCCGTTCCACCGCCGTCATTTCACTGCCATAGAATGAAAATCGACTTTTAAGCTCCTTGCGATGCGCGTCGCTTCATTTAGAATCGAAAAGAAAACCGGATGTCCTCAAATAGAACTCTTCTATAAATTCCAAGCGATGCGGGAAATAATTGGCTGATATATATTATCGCTTCTAATTCCGATGGCTAGTCGGATTTTACTTATTGCTATTTATACCGCAACGCGCGCAGCCACTAATTACAGGGTAATGTTGTTCGATTAGTACGCGCCAGTGCTTTCTAATAACTCGCTCCTATCAGCGGCCGAGCCATTCGTTATTTACTGGAGCGACACGGCCATTTCTACTAAACACGTGCTGTATTAATTAGCCCGGCAATTATTGCTGGATTTCCGAGAGAGAGAGAGGGGTGAGTTAGCTATGTGCGCGCGCGTGCCGAACTACGAGCTTAACTGGCGAGTGTGTCGACTCGCTTGGAATTCATGATTCCGGGAGAGAGTCCTCGAAACGCGCGCGCCGAGAGGCCAACACGGTATAACGAATAGCGGCGCGCACTTGGGGAAAAATGAACGCGACATTTTTCCGGAATGCGCGCACCCCCACCAACTCGACAAAGTGTCGCCGGCAGAAGCGACCTATGTATAATGTATACACAGCTTTCTAGTTTGTTCCCACCGACACAATAGAGAACCAGCATACACGCACGCAGAGAAACACACAGAGAGACATACAAACGGAAATTGCACGCCACGGTAAAGTATTCGTAATTGAGAAGTGTCGCACTCAAATATACGCTACACACAGCGGCGCTAGTAAATGTTGGAGCAAAACGGCCGAGCTAAACTCCCCCGCTCGAACAGGTGTATTCATCCAGCGAGTACCGCTCTGATATAATCGATCGCTTTCCTATAGTCAACTCGGCGCACTTCCTCCTATCCAAGTTTTCGTAATGCGCCATATACACGTCGATTCCACTATTAATAGAACTCTCCCAACTGTCCGCCTCATTTTATTTCCTTGTCCGTCTTACTCCCCTTGTGTATATGTGTGTTTGACGCTCGAGGGCTTTTCATCCAATAATTTGAGCTTCCGCTGACAGAAATAATCGGCGATACTTCCGACAACAAAGAGTCCACTCGCGAATTTTCGCAATAAAGACACTTGCGCACTTGTCAAATTTTGGTTAAAATAGAACGGCGAATTTTAAAGAGTACGATTCTTCATAAGATATGTATAATAAATAATAAATCAAGATCGTGGGGATTGGTAAATCATTTGTCCTACCACCTCTTTTTCCAGTATTGGATTTTATTTTCTTGTTCTCTTACTATTTGTATTTAACGTTCGAGTGTTTTTCATGCAACAATTTTAAATTCCGTCGAGAAAAATACTCGTAAATACTTTACAACCGTTGGTGACAAATATATTTAGACAGATATAAAATTCTTTCGAAAATAGAGGGAGAAATTTGAAAGAGCACGACTCTCGATAAGATATGCACAATAAATAATAAATCAGGGTGTCGCGAGGTTGGTTGGCAGGAATGACGAAATTTGTCTGGCATCCACAACACACGCGATACAGAGAATCGTAGGAGGGCGAAAAGGGGGGTGGCGCGGAAGGGAAGTGAAGTCGGCAGGTCGTCGCGAGTTCTTGTCTATAATAGAATCTCTCAGTGGGCCGATTCCATCCGAGCATAAAGCAAAGAAGCGCGCTTCGTTCCTTGCCATACATCCACGTATGTTGTATAACTAGGAGTCATTCAATTTACAAGACGCCGCCGTCTTTCCCTTTCCAAGTGGCTCTGGCGTCTTCGCTATCACCGAGGGCGGCGGCGGCGCCGCCGTCCTCGTCGTCGTCGTTTCCAAAGAGCTCGAAGAACTCAAGATGAGCCAAACCCCTGCCAGATTTGGCTAACCACTGAATCGGTCCAGCGCCACTCCCAACTCACCCTCCTCTCGCATTGCAAGCTTTCCCATCGGAAAGCGCATCCCAATACACTTTCCACTGGCGCGTCTACCATTTCATTTTACAACTCGACTCAACTATTTCCCTATGCTTCCACTTCCCTCTTTTCCACCAAAATAAAATATGCCATAAAGCAGGAATTTTTATAGGCGCACGTTTTATGTATTAGTAATTCTAAGAGTTGAACAGAATGAAGGATAGAATGAAATGTTATCCGTGATTATTGGTGTTTCGATGTTGACCAAGATGTTAAGAGCAGTGCTCGATAAAACGCTCGGACAAGCGAGTCAACTATTAAAGGGTAGATTGACATTCGGTGGGCAGAGGAGCGACAGAAAATAAACGGTATCTGACGCGCCTGAGACAGTTGTGATTGAAGAGTGTTCGAGGATGGTTAGAAGGAGGGTGGTGGTGCGAGTTGAAATACTATCCGACGAGTAAAGCAAAAGGCTGACGGAGAAGCTGACTGCTACGACTCCTGTTACATCATTTACTTTATTACAGCGAGGCTTCTTCATGCTTCATCTTCCAAAATTCGAAATTGCCATACGAGAACCACCCTCGCTCGTCCCATCCCTTTATTCATTCCACTTCCATGCGAAACACGCGAGGCCACGCACGGAATACCCAAACTCTAATTCCACCCTCCTACGAAATAACTCACATCCAACGAGACTCGCGAGCGCTCACTTACGACCAGAAGGGAAACAAATGAAAATGTTCAACGACACATCTTTTATTCCCAATTCCACTCAAAGGACAAATCCAATCGAGATAGAGAGAGGGTCGCGTCGCGATGCTTTCATAGCTGGCGCGATAAAACGCGCGTCGGTCAAACATTGGAATCTTGCGAGTTGGCTTCGGTCAGTTCAATTACCGGGCACACTTACTCACTAATTAAAGGGCGCTCGCGTGGCGGTGGCAGCGGCGGTGGTCGCCGACAGATCAAACATTAGTCAGCAGCGCAGCCACTTCACGCACGTCGGCGTACCGCTATCATGAAACGAAAGCACAAGCTTCCAGTGCCGAAGGGTGGGGAAGGGAATGGAAGGGTGGAAGGTTAAACGAGTTGAGCGAGAATCGTTACATTGAAATGCTAATTCAATTAGTTCCTCTGCCAGTTAAAAACTCGCCGCCGCCGCCGCCGCCGTGCGCGCACACACACATACTGCTAGTGAAAGGTGGTAGAGGTCGGTTGAGTGCAGCGTAGCGACAGGGCTAATTGGATTAGCATATTAATGCACGAAATCGGAAAATTCGTTAAGGTAAAAGTTTGCTTTAATCTGCGCTTCGAAGGCCGCCTCGTCTTAATGAATAGGCCCGTTCTCGTAGAGAGAGAGAGAGAGAGGGGGGTGGAAAGTAGGAGGATGCGGTTGCCGGGGAATAAATTACGGGTTAGCAACGGGGAGACTGGACCCCTCTTTATATGTATGTGGCTACCCAACAAGCCCCCCACCATCTCCCATCCCTCTTTCTACTGGCCAGTTTAATTTATGCAATTCTCAACCAACAGCTTTTCGAGTCCTTCTACCTGTTGGGCTGCGTCTACTCTGCCACCTGTTCTCGAAAGGGAGGGCTGCGCCGCGTCGGATATGCCAAGCATGAGAAAAAGAGAGAGAGATCCCAAACGAGCATTTACTATCAACGAGACCGCCACCGCCGCCACCTGACCCCGAAATCCTCGGGCGTGCCTCCTCGTTAACCACGCCGACGCCCGAAATGACGTTTTCGAATTTAACGCCGTTTAACGAACCGAGCAACCATCAGTTTTCGGACCCTCTTCGCCTCCTCCCCCGTTACGACTCCTCGTTTGCCCCTCGTCGACCCCGGGCCGGAGTTTCCCGCTGGTTGAGGCTTGACCGCATTATCTCTTGATTTTGTAATTACAGTAATTACAAGCCCTCGTTTTTCCCTAGTTACTTTCACAGTGGCAATGTGCACTTGGGACATTTGGATAGCAATGAATTTGTATCGATTCATTCTGTTAGTAGAGAATTGATAATGAAGTCGTTTGTATTAATATAAAAATGTAATTATTGTAAGTCAATGGGGAGAATATAAGGGGAGTTTAAAATATTGAAAAATTAATTCTGTTATTATAGAATTATTAATATAAAAATATAATTCTTACAAGTCAACTGTGAGAATAGAAGGGTAGTTCAAAATCTCGAAAAGATGATCTCTCATTCTAAAATAAAAAGAGTAACCGGACAGATGTGAAACCGGTTTCGAAATCCCCGGTGAATCTCGACTGGTTGGATCTTGGAATTCTTCGGTGCGGTGAGGGATCGATGGCATGGCCGATCTATCGAAACAGGAGAGCGATGCCGCTATCAGCGTAATCGGGGACACATGCGGCTTAGGTTGTCGCGCGCGCCGCCGACCGCAGCGACCAATTGATAATGAAGCTCGACAAGCTATACGTACACAGATATATATCCAACTGGGATATGCGTATTGGATGGATCGAGCGTTTAGTCGATCGGGCGACGCCCCACCCAGGAATTCTCCTAAAAGGATCAACAGGCGTCGGGACGCGCCCACCTTCCAAAGTACGAGGAAGGACACAGTTTAGCCTCATGGAAATCTCCAAGGGCAGTTCTCCGCGGCTGGTGGAAAAGTTATGCAAATGGGAAGCGGGAGACTCGTTTGTCGGGTGCGCGGTGATGCGAGATTGCTACGGCAGAAATGGAAGTCCTGCGAAAATGGGCACGAAGGTAGAAACTGTAGGAAGAGAACGGTGAAGGAGAGCTCAGACTCTCTCTCCGAGGGTATGCTTGCACGTACACGTATGTACGTACGCAGAGAGGAAGAGAGTGGACGTGCATTTCTGGAAGCGACGGGGGTTTCGAGGATGGCACTCGATCGGTCATCGAGGATCTCGAGACGACTTTACTCAGTTTACTCGGCTAAGCCAAGCGAGGGGCAAGTCCGCGTGACCGCTCGGCTAAAATATTGCTTTGCGCTCCTCCTCGAGCGACGCGGCAAAGAGGAACAAAACGGGGCGGCGGCGGCGGCGGCTGCGAGTGTGAGAAAGAGGGTGGCACAACGAACCGAGAGGATCGCATGGAAGGAGTAAGCGGGCGCGCGACTGCGATGGAGAACGGAAGGTAAATACGAGGGTAAAAGGAGGGTCGAAGGAGAGAACGTCGAAGGAGAGAAGAGAGGACTGTGCAGAAGCAAGAGCGTAGCATGGGGCGGCGGCGGCGGCGGCAGCGCGCGCGCCAGGACGGTTTGCGAGTGGGAAAAAGCCCTCTGCAATTGCAATCCGGACAAATATCCGGAGCCGAGACGAGCGAGCGAGCGAGCGAGCGAACCAGCGAACGAACGAACGAACGAACGAACGCTGAGGGAACAAAGAGAAATGAGGGAAAGAGCGAGAGAGGCTGGGAGAGGAGAGAAATTGTTCGGGTTAGTCTGCGAAACGAAACGAAACGCTTCTCTCGCTTTTCCTACATACAGGGTGTAAACGATATAACTGCCGGCGCTTTCGGGGATGGTAGAGCTTCTGTTCTTGGGAAAATTCCGGAGAATGTGTTCTTGAAAAATTCCCGAACAATATCTTGGGCAAAACCCAGACAATATATTCTTGGGAAAATCCCAAACAATATCTATTATATACTATTATGTACTGTAATATACTCTTATGAAAATTGCGGGCAATGTGTTCTTGGGAAAATCCCGGACAATCCCTCTGCCTTGCCTCAGAACGCCGGGAGTTATATCGTTTACACCCTGTATATGCGGCAGTCGATAAACCGCGCCTGCGTAGCTCAAACACACAGAGCAACCCTCTACTACCCTTGCTCGCTGCTCGCGCCCTATCTTTCTCCAACGCACGCACACACTATACTCTCTCTTTCTCTCTCCGTTGGCTTACGAGCCATACCACCCTCCAACGCATACCTACATGCGTTGCCGCGTTCCCGCGCAGGGGTGTGGATTAAAGATATTAAAGATAGCCGGTTGGTTCGTTCACGTCGGTGGCTTGCCAGGGCTTTAAAACCTCCTCGGTGCTTCGCCATCCGCTTCCGCCAGAGACGGATTTCTTCTTCCTCTCTTACTCTTTTAGCCAGGCCGCTGCGTTTTTACTCTCCGCTACAGCTGCTCTTTCTTCTTCCTTCGCTCTTCTCCCTCTCTCTGGTTCCACTCCTCTTTCTTTTTTCTCTCTTGTCACTCACGTCCCGATGGAGCAGGACGATTCCGGCGGAAGGCAGACAATTGGTCGTCGCGGCAGCCGCGTTTAACGACGAGCTACAGCGTTTAGCGAGTTATTTTCGAATCCGGAGAGAAAGCGAGAGAGGGACAGAGAGAGAGAGAGAGGGAGATGTATGTCGTCAAGCCTGAGGGTGCACTGTGCTTTTCTCGGATGCCCAGGGGAATTGGGATGACAATATCGATGGGAACTCTGACGCTTCTATGTCGCCTCGCCGAGAGAAACATGCTCGTCTATTTGTAAGGGCTTCTGCTTCGCATTAAGACGAGAGCCGGCAAATAAATCGGATGAGAGAGAGAGAGAGAACCGTCTGAGGACCCCCTTCGACTAATTTGTCCGACGACCATTAGACAACACATGTTGGAGAATCGATGTGTAATCGTTCTAATTAACGGCCCGATGTCCACTGATTATCATCGCTGTGTATCCATCTTGCCAGCTGCTTTCTTCGTTCCTTTTTTCAGCTGCACTCTCTGCTTTTCTTGTCCCCTTCCCTTCGCACCCCACCGCCCCCCCGTTGTCATTCTACATGGTGGGAGATTTAGTGGACAGGTCGTTCATTCGGTTTTATACTCGGCGGGCGGCGTGTGAGCGAATAGATTTAATGGGGAGCCCTATTTCAAAAACAAGGGTGATTCATTTCGTAGCATAAATCCAATCGCGTCCCTTTGCTTGTCCTTTTTTCTTCTTCTTCTTTCTTTCTTTCTCTCTTTCTCTCTTCTCTCTTCCAGCACGGCTTGAAATCAGTGTTTTTCTAAAGCGTTATAAAAATTCCGCTGGTACTATTTCGATGGTTGATTGCCGCTCAATTGGAGGTGGTGCTTACAATAAAAGTAATAAAGAACCGGCGGGCACACTGATTGTGAAATACGACACTTCCCATTGAATGCTCCCTGGAATTCGAGGGTTCCCCTTTCTGTTTTTTTCTTGTTTCTTTTGAGAGGGCAACCACTAGACTCTCATTCGCGCGCCACCTTCTACTTCCTGCCGGAGGGGCGTAAACTTCCCCAGCCGCCCTCTGCTTCTGCTTCTTTTTTTTTTGGCTGCAAGTTCGCAAGCCTCGGGGGAATGATTTTCCGAAATTTTGAAACGGATGCACTCTGTCTCCGCTTCCTCCACCCCGCTCGCGATGTGTCATGCAGGATATGCGCCGGTGGATCCAGTTACAGGTTGAATTTTGCGCTGATCGCCCTTGCGGTTACCGTGTACACCGGATATTACACGGCTCTGGCCAACCCCCCGCCCCCCTAACGATCGATCGACATTTCATAACAATTATAATCTCCGCACGCGATACCTTCAACATTTGGATAGCGAGTTTCTTTTCCCGACACTCGTCCGGCAATGTAATCTCTGTTGTTCGATTAAATTCGCACACATCGTTCAATAAATAATCTCACCGAAGAAAAAACGAGACAAACACATATTTGCAGGATGAAATAAATCACCAAGTTCATTTGTAGAAGAGTTTCATTACGCGTGGCAGACATTTCTGTCAGAGGATATTATAATGCGAGTGATTAACGCGTACTCCTCTGTGTGTGTGTGTGTGCGAACTCCTCTCTTTCCACGGCGGAGGGGAAACATTCACAGGTCATCAGCGTTCTACTAATGAATTCTACGGCTCGCCATAATACTTGACATACTGCTCGGTGGCGGAGTGGCGATAATTTTTCAGCGCCACCATGTTCCCATTAAAAGGAGGACAGCTGGAAGCCATTAATCGAGGGGGGGTGAGCCGTATAAAAGCTGGCCAGAAAATATTCACGCTTCTTGTTTTTTCTATATTCCTTCACATGCAAACACGTACGGATTTCTCAATAGGCATGCGATCCCTTTGTCGCGCGCGATGCTTGATCGCTTTGGCAAGTAAATCGCATTATTCCAGCAGCAATACATGGAATCTCGGCTGGTTTGTTCTTGCAACTCAATTAATGGGGGTTGGCGGGGTGTGTGTGTGCGTGGTGGAGAGAAAGAGAGAGAGCGAGGGTGGCCGAGGGAGACAAAAGAAATCTTGCTCAAGTGGGTTTCGTGAACCGTGACCTGCAGAGAGCGAGAGAGAGCGAGAGAGAGAGCGAAGGGTGAGGCCGAGCGCCCCCAAACAAAGGCAGACGGCAAACAAAGCTGGTAACAAAGGCAAACACGATATCCGCCCTTCAAAGTGTCGTCGCTTGCATGGGAATCCGGTGCGAGCCACCGCCACCACCGCCGCACAAGTTCCTGCCAAGTCTCCCTTTTGCGCGGCAAACTTAAACCCTGAGAGGACACGCGCGCCCCACTATTCCAGCCGTTACGAGCTTCCTGAGAACTGGCAAGTAGCAGCCGTGAACATCCCACCAGCGTGCGTTTACGTTTTGTCCGCTAAGTTCCCTCATAAATCTTCCGCTATCGACCTGCTACAGGCCGCTTCATAATGCAGCTCCCTTTTTCCGGCCAACTATAACCCGAATTAGTGGTTGCTCCGCTCGAATTCCCCAGCAGCTGTTCGCCGAGAGGGTGCAAGGATAAAATTTAATTAAGATCGCCGAGGAAAATTAGCTATATTTTGCATGAACGTCTTCTGAAAATCCGAGCAGTAAATATGGAAGGACCTGTACGAGCGGCAAATGTGTTCGCACACATGAGTGATTGCGAGAAAGATGCGGCGAGGGTGGTCGGCCAGAGTGAAATCTGTTACGGCTTTCGTTTGCCAAGAGTAGGAGAACGGGGGCCGGGCGCGCGCGCGGGAGGGTTGGCGCACAAGAGGGGTTGAGTCAATTCCATTATGGAATCTTATCTTTTCGATGCCTCCAATTAATGAGATCATCCGGCGCGATGTCTACCTGCTTCTAACCGCATCTGCTCCCCCAAATCTCATCCTCCGGAATGAGGAAACACAGCAGCAGCAGCAGCAGTAGCATCTCCCCCCAGGATATTTCCGCTTCGAGAGGGAAACGAAACAAGGAGGGGGGGCGGGGGCGGTGGGGATCCGCTATGTTCATTAGGCGAGTCCAATTAATTCCCGACAGTCATAACAGAGGCTCCGAAAAAGCGAGAGGAGACGCGGCCAACTTTTTTTCTGTTGCCCTCGCTTCTCTTCTTCTAGCGGCAGTGTCGTTCGTTGGCTGATAAATGAGAGAGAGGGTGGAGAGTGCTGCGGAGATCGATCTAGCTTCTAACGGGATCGACTACTGAGGCATAGTCGAGAAGAGCGGCGAGGAGCATTGAGTCAACCAATTTTCGCGTCCTCGCCGGAGAGGAGGAGGCTTTACATTTCTAATGTAGCGTTGATCGGATCGGATCGGCAGTGGCTGCTGCTGCTGCTGCTGCTGGCTGTTCCTTCATCGTGGGCCTGGGATGGACTTTAAAGGAGAGAGAGAGGGAGAGGCGGCGAAACAGCTGCAGCCACCTCGAAGAAACGATTCGATGGTGTATAGGGATAAAGCGGTTAGGCCCCTATCCATCTATCTCCTCGCTGGTCGTTTCTTCTTTCATCTTCATTCCTCTCTCCTTCTCATCTCATTTCTCTATCTCGCTGTCCCAGCTGCCTTTTCTCACTCCACCACTCTCCCTTTCCATCTCACTCTCTTTCTCTGTTCTCTGTAACATGGATGCTGGTTGGCCTGCGGGGGTAGGTAACGTCGGAGCGGAGGGCGATGCGTATCTCTGAAAATAGGATTGCCGCGGCACGCATTGTACCGGAGGACACACTGTCCCACCACTCTCTCTCTCTCTCTCTTTGTCCGTTTTTGTCCGGCCTAGCTCTCCATCTCTCTCTCTCCTTCTCCCGGCGGCGCACGTACAAGCCCTCTGTATTTATAGCCGGCGATGCTTTTCCGTCCTTCTTCGCGCCCTACGACCGCTTAATTCGACCGCTCGCTCTGCTCTCCGCACGCCACTGTCTCGAGATTCCTCGTACCACTCACGGAGATACCAGCATCTCCTGATATCTCCGAATCTCATCCCAACGATACTACCTCTCTCCCGCGAGAGAGAGAGGGATGCCAGGTGGATGACAGTTGTTACTCTTTCACGAAGTTTCTTGTTATTTTTCGTAAATTGGACCGGACCCTCATCGGATCGACCCTCTCACCCTCCGGGCTGCTCGCTTTAAAAGGCCGGGGCCCTCTAAACCTTGGGGGTGTGTCCAATACTCCCCAAGGGAAAACATCAATTTAATTATATCTCGTAGCCAAGACCCATTTAGAGGGGCGGCTACGGCGGCGGCGGCTATGGTGAGGTCGCCAGGAGGCTCGTTGCATTTTTGATAGTCGGCCTCTTGCATTCTTTATGGTCCGTTCGAAGGTACGTCAGACGGGCCAAGACATAATCGCTCGGGGTACATTTATGGCGGCTAAAGATCCCTCTTTTATTTCGCGGCAACCCTCCCGGCGTGCTGCTGCTCGCAGTATTCTCTTTCACACGGAATTATGAATATTCCCATCCAATTACGTGAGAGAGCGAGAGAGAGAGTGCGCGTCAGCCTGCCTTCTTATCTCTCTTTATCATTATCTCCCGATCTCTTCCAGCCGGCTAGGATTTATGGCCTATTTCTCCAGCGAGGGCCTTTTGCACGCACTGTCCTACGCGCTCGCTATGGACGAAGGAGAGAGGATGCGGCTGGTGCGGCCAGTTTAGTGAGTTTAGTCGGCCGGAATAGCTGTTCTCCAACGGCGAGGAAAGTAATCGCAGGTCGCAGAGAGAGAGCCTCGTTTTTAAGGGGCGTCCGAGCGTGAGTGCAACAGGGTGTGCGCGCCAGGTGCGTTATGATTTAACGGAGCGAAGAGAGAGCGGAGAGGAAGGCTGACAAGTCGATTGGCCTGGCCCAGAAAGTGTGAGAGGCCGGAGAGAGAGGGAGAGTGAGAGGGCACGCCGGGGGTTGGCTCATTCTGTCGCTCGGACGGGCACACACAGTGTGTTCTCTCCGAGAGCTGGTTATTAAAAATTCTCACGGCTCCCTTTTCTATTCGAGGGCGGCCTGGCCTGGGCCGCCGCCGCCGCCGCTTCGGAGCGAACTCTCTCCTCGCTTCACTGCCAAGAGTAAATGTGACGGGCGCGTTAATCACAGCCGGCTCCTTTTTTTCACGCGGCAGAGAGCCTTCTGTTGTTAGGGACTTTCTGCGGCCTCCACCTCCTCCTCCTCATCCACCTCATCCTCCTCCTCCTCGCTCGTTCACCGCCCTGCTTTCACGGGAACTAGCCAGCCTGCCAGGGAGGATCGATTCGCTCAGGTATACACCGTGTCAATCTTCACGTGTCGTTTATTTAAAACAGCATTCTCCCCATCTCGGACAAGATGCCTTCCTTTCTTCCCTGAGTCTAGGAAAATCTGTGCAAAATCGAACAACCACTGCTAGGATGCTGAATGATCCTTTTTAATCTGGGACCAGTTAGGAGAGATTAATTAATATCCATCTTTTAAGGGATGAATATTAATCATGTAAATTTGTAGATGATAGATTAGAGAAATATATCTTTATGATAATTTCAAGCTGACGGCCATTAATAGGAATCAATCGTTGGATGTTCCTTTAGCGTTTATCCGGTTATGACTATCAAGCGGACTCTTGCGTATTACACAATCCTTTGATAAGCACACGTGTGCTTATCGGAGCTTCAAGAGCCGCTGGTTAAAATCAATGATACATGAAGCTTTACACCCTGCATACATCAAAGCCTCCTCCTCTCTCTCTCTCTCTCTGGCATTCAAGCTTGCGCACGTATTTGCTGTGTCGAGTGCAGGCGCGTGTACGCGCGCTTATTCGAGCGCCATGGAGATTTCGAGGCCGACTTCCTCTCTCTCTCTCTCGCTCTCGCTCTCCTCTCTTTCCGGCGATTGATCTCTCGGCGAAGCGCAGCCGAGCGGTGAGTACTCTTCAGCCGCACTACTTAGTACTCACGTATCGTCGGAGTCGCCGAATGCCGCTGGAAACTTGGCGGGAGCAAATAAGAAGCTGGCGGAGAGCGTCGATAAATTGGCCGCACGCTTTCTCCCTTGCTCGGTCTCACTCTTATCCGAGAAGAGGGAAGAACTTTTCAGCGCGCTCCAATTCCCTCGGGCTCGCAGCCGCCGCCGCCGACGACGACGACGACGTCGACGTCGCTCGGTGTGGATGTTGCAGCAATTAAACTAATTTCGTCGGCGCATCCAGTTACACGTGTATATATATCTATGTATGTGTATATATATACACACACATTCTTTTCGGCTGGAGACGAGATTGCCTCGCTTGAAAAGGGGATGTTTGCGCATTCTCTCACGGCCTCTCAACGACATCGTGGAAGAGTGCCGGGCTGGAAGAAGTGCGGTGTGTGTGCTTTCGAAGCTTACGCTTAGAATCGAACGCACAACAAAGCGACCAAGCTATTCGTCTTGACGGATAAGCGCATCCCTCTCCCTCGTCTCTCGGGCTCTCTTTATCGGCCAGCGAAAAGCACGATAAGTCTTCTGCTAAGCTCGGATGATGACTCCGATGAGGCCGAAGTGAGAGAGAAGGAGAGAAGGGCCAAGTTGTATCGGGGATCTCCATTCGTTGGAATTATTAAGCCACTGTTGGCTCCGAAACTAAAGTAATCTGCAGGAGCGCAAGCTGCGCCCATACACACAGAGCATTATTAATCAGTGGCCGCCGCCGCCGCCGCCGCCCTCTCTCTGCCGAATTGGAGCAGGAAAGTGTCGACAAGCGTGCGGGATATCCTCCGCATGATTTATGGAGCCTGGCAACAGGATACATCGCCGAGAACCATCGTCTCCGGACTCCGACATTTACCAATGCACCCTTAACCCATGTCCGACGACTTTTCTAATAGCGCTCGATAAATCAGACGACCCCGATGATCTTGTCAGCCGTAGAAATCGAGATAAACTACAGACAAGTTTCAGGTGCTGTTATATCTTTTATAGTAGTCGTACAATTCTTCTTAGAAAGTTCAATGTCCGATCTCAACGATTTTAAGGATACAAAAAAGTCCCAGCAGTTAAATCAGTGATTTGTTATAGTATAAAAAAGACAGAGTGTTGATTCCTGAATTGTAATCAATATTACATTCTTAACACTAATCTTACTATTTTTCTCGTAGAATTAAATCATCAACCTCAATAATTCTGACAATAAAAAAAATTCGCAGGACTTAAATTAGCGATTTGTTATAGTATAAAAGAGGGAGGGAGAGTATTGGTTGCCGAATTGTAATCCATATCACGAATGCGACGATTTCAATGACGGCACTGATGAGAGGAACGATTCGAGAGGTGGAATCGGGGGTGGTTGGGTGGTTGGGTGGGATGCTACCGCAGTACGTGAAGTAAAATTTAATTTCACACCAGGCAGAGACTGCGCCACCGCCGCCGCCGCCCAACTACATGCCGTCGCGTCGTTAATAGTACGAGTCGGGACGTGCCATCCGATGTTAATAACATCGGCCAAGAGTATTCGAGGCAAAGGGCTTTCTCATCAGTTGGAAAAATAATAATAATCCCAGTGAAAGGGTGCATTTCATTATTAAGAGCCTTTTCCTTTGGCTATCTTTTCTTAGCGGAACGGAGCTCCTCCTCCTTCAGCCGGAGAGGAGAATTATCAGGATTAGAAGCTCTAGCCGGGGTGATATCGCGCAATTTATTACCAGGCTGGACCGCCCTCGAGGCTCGCAAAGGAAATTCGCAAATGTACACGTACACCCACACACACATAGAGAGGGAGAGAGAGAGTGTATGTATGTACGCTTTTCCTGGCGGACGAGCGGCGATTTAATTTGTTTAACAGCATGTGAAATCACGGTTTCTCGACTGGCTGGCATCGACATTCGACGACGGCCAAGCGAAGCGTGCAGTGCTTTGGCTCTCGCAGGATGGCTCGACCGCGCTTTGTGGAATTATATTTGTCCGATCTCTCTCTCTCTCTCTAGCTGCACATGCACAGGTGTAACTGTGTGCCTGTGTCGATGGGCTTGAATCTGATCGGTGTTCATTAGGGCGTAACTGGCCCCGATTTTTTCTCAGTCGACTAATCCACTTTCAATCCGACTGCTCTTTTTCCCCCCGCGATTCTCTCTTTCTTTTTATCAATTTCAATATATTATAGAACAAAAAACTAGATAACTGAATAATAAAAGGAATGCATGATGAAATTTCGTATTGGTTCGAGTTGTAGGATGTGTTTTAGAGGCGTGCGATTTTTTACCAGGGCTTCGCACGCACCCCTGGACGCATGCTGCTTGAACCAAGTTGCAACGAAGGTGCAAGGGTTGCACAGTAGTCTCGGGCATAGAAAGAGGAATTGATTTTCGCAGCTGACACGAATATCACGCGTCCCACCGCGCAGATCCATGCAGGCTGAGAGAGCCGTCGGATCTCGCGGTACAGCTGACTCACTGACTGCGATCTCTTCGAGTCATTGCCAAGGGAGAGACTCGGCGAAGGGTGCAATTCGAGCGCTGATCATTGATAGAATTCGATAAGTGATTGTTTTACTTACGTCGTCGAAGGCGACTTGTCAGTGTGCTCCAGCGGCACTCGGCACATCGACGTTGTCCACTGTCAATTGGCCAGGATCGCCAGAGACAGGATTAACCGGCTGGCGGTGCGAGTCCTTTGTCGAGAAGTGTTGCTTCAAACTCCAACGACATATCTGCTCTCGTCACACACTCGCCCGAGGCAACATCATCCCTCGACGAGAGAAGCCAGGCTTGAAACAGACAATCACTGCCGCGAGACCACCTCTCTCTTCTCCTCCTTCTCCCTCTCTCTCTCTCGCTCTCGTCTCTCCACGTGACAGTCGTGCGGAAACACAGGATACTCTCCACGACGCGATTTGAAAGCCGAGGCCCGAAACAGAGTATACGTGCGCCAGCAGCTCTCTTCCTCTCTTTCTCTCTGCTCGCGGGAAGTCGAAACCGTTTTCAGAATCGGTGCTCTCCGCGCGGAAGAGTGACTGGGAAGTTCATTGAGAGTGTTGCAGGAGGGTGAAATTCGGTAGGACAGGAAGGTGTTGGCTCGGCCGGAAAAGTTGAGGACGGCACTTTTCGCCTGTTGGGAGGAAGGAAACCGGGAAACGGCGTGCTGGAAGAGAGTGTGAGTGAAAGAGAAAGATAAAGAGAGAATTAAGGGTGAGTGCGTGTGTTTGTGTGGTGCGGAGGGTGGCGCGAGAAAGTGAGGCTGCTTGGAGGGCAGACTGTGGCTGGACGGAAGAAAACAGAGGGAGAGTAGGAACGCACGGGCGGAAGAGACCAAGTATAAGGAGAAGAGACAGACAGACAGACAGACAGACAGACAGAAGGAAAGACAGAGAAAGGAGAGAGGACGAGAAACCGCGGTGTGTTTCGCCCCGAGATTTCGAGCTGCACTGCAAACGAGAACAGTCGGTCCTCACTGATTCGGGATCGGAGTTTGGCTCTACGTATACTCTCGCCACTCTCTCTCCCGAGGCTCTCGGATCTGCGCAGTAGAGCGCTCTCCTGCTTCTCACCACCGCCGCTTTCCCACCACCACCACCACCAGCCATCCTCGCCTCTTCCTCCACCACCGCCACCGCCACCACCACCACCACCACCATCACTCCCAGCACCACCACCATGCTCCAAGCTAACCCCGAACCTTTATGGCTCCGCTCTCTGGCAACCCTAACATCCAACCGGTAGCCACCGCAGCCCTCTCACACACACACACTCTCTCTCTCTCTCTCTCTTTCTCTTACTTTTGCTTCACTCTCGCCTCTCTTTCTCACTGGCGAGCAAGCTTCGAGCCAGTGAACCGCGCGTGAACATCGGATTATTCTTATTCACCGAAAATTAGCTTCGACCGAGTTAGCAGGAGCGAGAGAGCGCGCGATTTCAGTCTGCGTCGGCATTTATGCACTCGGAGAACGCGCTCTTACACCCTCTACGGATTACTAGGATTGGCCCTTCGATACTCCAATCTGTGTACAATCTCGGGCTAAAGGTAACTGTATAACTCGCCAGGCTTTGGACCACCTAGGACCAGTTTGGCTCGAGTGGTTCGATCAGCTGATGCTGCCAGTGAGAAGAGGATCAACGAGATATCCTAGGAGATTGCCATGGACCGCAAGGGTTGACGCGTACTTCATGGGCGGATCCCATGGGATCGCCGACCCGTCCTCACAGAGAGATTCCTCGATCTCGTAATCGTAAAAGCTGAGAGCCTCGAAATATTAATGAATCAGTTTGACAATCGTATTTTCCTGTTGCGATTATTGCAATTTATAAATGATGTTGCTGCCCGTTGATCGGAATTCAGGAATAATGCGGCCACAATGCTCGCGAGCCGACGTGATCGCTCTGTTATATTGTGGAGACACGCGGGCACACGCGCGCGCGCGTACATCGGGGCGATTTAATAACGAGCGAGCATTTTAATAAATTGCTAATAGGAGGAGGCGCGCAAAGGCCTCGTCCGGAGAGAGAGAAGCTGATACAGATCAATATGTCGCAAATGGTTTTTCTCCGTGCGAGCTTTGTGCGTTAGAAAAAAGTTTGCCTCCTTCTTTAATAAATAGTACGAGCGAGTTTCCTTCATTTTGAGAACGGACTTCGTTAAGCTGAAGCGAACCATAACTATTTCTTCGTCGGTCTCTTTGGAATTTCTAACAAAGAAATCCAGTATGGCGAGTTATTTGGTTTATTTTTAGTTATCGCTAGTTTTCCTGAATTCTGTGAGTATTGGGTGACTGGTTCCTCGGCAAAGAAACGGCGGATGAACAATGCTATTAAAAAGGATGATGGAGGAAGGAAGGAGTGAAAAAGATTCCGGTGCGAAGCCGCGCGTCTACGAAGTTCGTTGCTCCGTACATGTTGTCTCCGAACATTCTGCGAGCGGGCGAACGAGCGGGCGAGCGAGTGCGAGTTGGCGCGATGCCAAAGTCATTCTCACATAATTTTGAGAGAACGTAAGTGCCAAAAAACACAGCGATTCGACTGACGGTTGGCTGTGGCGGCCGGTTGGATGACCGCGCTAAATCCATAAGCGGAAGAATAATCGCAAGGGAGCCACTGATAATTGCTGGCGCACTAGTGGCACGCCGCTTAATTAAAGGTCCCCACACATATTGGTTTGCTTTCGTTACACGGCTTAATTAGAATATCCATCGGCAGCGAGGGCCAAGCAAAAAGTAAAAAGGCACGCCTGGTAATTTCGAAACCGTTAACACGTGCTCCACTATGGGAGATGGGGATGTGTGCATTCGGCACTTGATCCACAGCATCCGGGCAAAAAATGCTCGACTCTGCGCCGGAGAATCTACCCACGAAGTGTGCCCCTGGCCCGTGTTAAATTAGAAGGGATATATCTTCAAAAACTTATGAAAGTCTTATGTTTCTGTTATGATTCCGACTTTTATACCATTGATTCTTTGTTTCTTAGTCATTTTGATGCTCGAACATTTGATTTATATTATGGGAAGTTGGGAAACTATCGAAAAATCGAACATTATTGAAGGGGTATGCCTTAAAAAATTTGCGAAAAAATGAATTTTGAGCTAGGGCTCTGGAATTTTTTCTACTTCTTCCTCGATATAAAAAAACACTTTCTACCAAGTTTCAGCCCCGGGAAAGGTCGGGAAGATAAGAAAACATGGGGAAAACCATTGAAACTAAATATTCAAGATCGGTTTTCCATGTGTTTTAGGTAGAATTCCGGCATTTCCCCCACAACATTTATGTTTTTTTTCCGTTTTGAGACACGAGCAATCGAAAAATCAAGCGTTCGTCCCGGTCCCGAGACCTTCGAAAAATCGAAAATTTTTGAAGGGGTATGCCTTAAAAAATTTGCGAAAAAATGAATTTTGAGCTAGGGGCCTGGAATTTTTTCTGCTTCTTCCTTGATGTAAAAAAACACTTTCTACCAAGTTTCAGCCCCGGGAAAGGTCGGGAAGATAAAAAACATGAGGAAAACCGTTGAAATCAAATATTCAAGATCGGTTTTCCATGTGTTTTAGGTAGAATTCCGGCATTTCCCCCACAACATTTATGTTTTTTTTCCGTTTTGAGACACGAGCAATCGAAAAATCAAGCGTTCGTCCCGGTCCCGAGACCTTCGAAAAATCGAAAATTTTTGAAGGGGTATGCCTTAAAAAAATTGCGAAAAAATGAATTTTGAGCTAGGGCTCTGGAATTTTTTCTACTTCTTCCTCGATATAAAAAAACACTTTCTACCAAATTTCAGCCCCGGGAAAGGTCGGGAAGATAAAAAAACATGAGGAAAACCGTTGAAATCAAATATTCAAGATCGGTTTTCCATGTGTTTTAGGTAGAATTCCGGCATTTCCCCCACAACATTTATGTTTTTTTTCCGTTTTGAGACACGAGCAATCGAAAAATCAAGCGTTCGTCCCGGTCCCGAGACCTTCGAAAAATCGAAAATTTTTGAAGGGGTATGCCTTAAAAAATTTGCGAAAAAATGAATTTTGAGCTAGGGGCCTGGAATTTTTTCTACTTCTTCCTCGATGTAAAAAAACACTTTCTACCAAATTTCAGCCCCGGGAAAGGCCGGGAAGTACAAAAAACATACGGAAAACTGTTGAAATCAAATATTCAAGATCGGTTTTCCACCTGTTTTAGGTCGAAATCTGCCATTTCCCCCACAACATTTATGTTTTTTTTCCGTTTTGAGACACGAGGAATCGAAAAATCAAGCGTTCGTCCCGGTCCCAGAACCTTCGAAAAATCGAAAATTTTTGAAGGGCTATGCCATAAGATTTCAATTGCTGTATTCTTTAGTCATATCTCTGACTTTTTCCCCTGCACTGGGATTAAGAATCATCTTCTACAAGGCAGGATGTAACTTGTACCAACCCGTATCGGACTCCAGAACGAACGAGATATATCGGCGTTACGAAATGGATACGGTTGAAACCTTCCAGACTTATCTTTCCCCGGAGCAAAAAATCGTAATTAGTATATCTACGGGTTCTGGGTTTCGGAAAGCTCATGGGTCTTTTATTAAGGCCACACTGAACTTATCGAGTGGCACTTGCGTTAGAATTTCGAGGACACTCGATTGCCATAGAGATTCTTCGCTCTCCGGGGGACAAGTTACGACTTCTTATTAGCTGTACATCTTCCCAGTGGTATTATACGATTATTTCGATCCAACGTGGACTCCCTAATCTATTACACAATATATCGATCACGTGCCAGTGAAGATATTGGCCTTGATAAGAAAGAATTGCGATTTATCAGTGTTCGCAACAACAGGCAGACTTTTTGTTTACGCGCAGCAGCTAATATGTTTGCATCTCATTAGCGGCGAGTAGACTGTTACGCAATCATTACTGGCAATCTGAGCGAGGTGTCATCGGAACGTCGTAGTGATAAGACATGAGCATCGAACGATCGAACGGGCCAGCGATGGGAAGACGAAGCCTCAGAACGGAAGTCGAAGCGACGACGACCTCCAGCCTTGACTCCGATGTCTCGCGAATAAACAAGCGGAGCGAGTGCGGTCGAAGTAAAACTACCTCTGTGTGTGTGTGTATGTGTACGCGAAAGTACATAAAAGTGCGTGAGCCACGGTGCTAAACGAGACTAATATCTTCACTGCAAATACGGAGGCTGCGCGCCACTCGCCAGAGATAGCTTTATCAAAGAGATCGTCAGCAATTTACTCTTACAGCGCGATGCTCTAATCTAAATTGCAAGATCGCCCAGTCCTTCTCACCGAGATATTAATTTCCCTCCCATCTCCGAGTGTATCTTGACGATAATTAATTCGCTCCTCGTGATCATTTAATATTTACCGTATCAAAGTCATTGAAAATAATAGAACAAACAGTTCGAATCTCTCCAGGATATATCTCGCGAACTATATGCTAATGTTACGAAAAGAATAATGAAAAATTATTCGCGGTAAAAGTAAAAGTGGCTTGCGAAGGAATTTCTGTATTCGTTGGTGCAGCCGAGCTATTCGTCTTTCGGATGAAGGGTGGTTGGTAACATCCATCCTCGAAGATGGAAGGCGTGCGGAGGAAAGTCTTATTAAAGATTCCGCTCGTGTCAGCGCGACGGCGGCTGGCAGCGGCGGTGGCAGCGGTGGCGGTATCGCTCGTCATTAATGGAAAATCGGCTCTCGTTAAGCAGAGGCCTGGCACGAGATTTCGCTCCATTAGCCGCGCCGAGTTAAGAAACAGAGAGCGTCACGTGCCATTAAATTTGAGCGGGCCGCTCTCCGGCAAAGCCCTAACCCGCTCGTTTCACGCTCCTCAAGAAGTTAACTCGGCCTCCCTTCCGAGGGAAATTAATCTTGGGCGATAATTCAGTGGCCCGTTATCGGCTCGTGTCAATTGCAAAGTTAATCGATCCCCCATCGGCGAACGCGCGGACGTACGTGTGTGCACCCGGCTGGACATTAATACCGAGCGCGCCGCGTGCCGACAAGTGTTAATGCTCGCATTGTACCCGTCGATCCTCCCAGGATTCCACCTTCGATGAACGCTGTCTAATTGGAAATTGGTTTGTCACGGATAAAAGGCTAGCGGAACGAATTCCATTCGACTCGTTGATTATACGTGACGTAAACCATTGACTGCCATTGGTTAAGGCAATCTCTCACGAAAATAAGAAAGATACATCTACCAATTTTATAGTTATCATACAGAATTAAGAACCTAGTATTCTCGCTAAGATTTCAAGTGAAGAATTGTTGGTTTGAATTAATTCTAGTTGAAGTTAATGAAGTGATATTAATGATGTGATACATGAAGATGTGCAGCCGGAAGAGGAGTGCATCTGGCAGGTCGTTGTTCCTCGGGAAGCTCATGATATCAGTCTCCGAGTGACGTACGCTCACATGTGCTGGTGTCGGTTCCGATCGTTTCGCAATGGTTCTGGCTTGACGCCTGACCTCCGCGCTCGCGCGCGCGCCCGCTTCCAATTCTACTGAAAGCCATTCTTCGGAATTCTCGGCGGCTCCGCACTCATCGCTCAATCACGCATCGACTACGTGAACAGACGCTTTCAGAGCGGCGTAGCAGTGACAACGTACCGACGACGCCGGGGCACATACACATGCCAAGCCGACACCCACACAAAAGCCCCCCGGCATTGATTTCCCATTGTCCCCTATGGATATCTAATACCGGGGAGGTTGCAGCCCGTTCGCTCCTCTCGAGAGCGGACTTTCAAACTTATGTTTGTAATGTAAATGGCCGAGCACTCACCCGTCCGCTTCCCACAATGCATGACTCGAGCGAGACGGGCATTGTACCGCCTTGGATTTTTCCTAGCCTGTAAATAAGGAAAGCCTCGAGTAACACTATCCGGTAATGACTACAGTGGTTTTCGGAATCGATGGTAGATAAGAGATGAGACGAACATCTTACGCAGCCATCCTATATTTCAAGCGCTTCAACCGGTTCACTGTCACGGCTTCCGGCCGCTCTAGTCTGCCTCCTGCGATTCCACAAGTGCACGTCTATAGTATATCTGCGCACGTATATATATAGAGGTGTCATTCGGGGGGAGGCAGAGAACGAGGGAGAGAGAGAGGACTCGTAAGAAAGCCAGTTGAGACTTGGTATTGTCACATCTGTGCGTCACGTATTTAAAGGCGACACACAGCGCCCGTCCTTTGAAACGAGAGGACGCAAAGGCCGCTCGCGAAGCTCCGATTCGACTTGAATTCCGCGATTACCACAGTCTGCGTATTTCACGCTTTTACTAAATATCAATTACCTGCTGTGCTCGCGGAGAAAGTGGCGAGACGCATGCGCCCAACGCGCCGGGCTCCAGTTCACGTGCGATTCTCGTGTGCCGAGTGTGTGAGCTGCTGGTGCATGCCAGCTAAAATCGGATCGAGTTATCGAGGAAAGCCATCTCTCGGAGGCAGGAAAAGTCGACGTCTGAGGAGAAGGTATGTTGAACGCCGACATTTATTTCCCATTGTCGAACCTCTAGCAGCAGGCTCGCGTGACACGAGAAACGTTTCCATGCAATGTGACCCCCCAAGCGATTAATACATTCAAAGCAATCGCCTTTTCGACAAGAGCGTATGCACAATGCAACCGTGCGTTATCTCGGCCAGAGTGACTCACTGATTCACGGCCCTCGAATTATCGCTGAGATGACGCCGGGCAAGTGGGAGAGAGATTTCCTTCTCATGCAAAAGGTGATCAATAAGCACGTGTCCGTTAACGTAGCCGGCACATACGTGTGTTAATACGTGCCAAATGCGTCTCAAGCGCGCACTGACTCAGTCAGCAAGGAAATCTTTATAAGAACCGGTCCAACTCTCGAGGCCCAACTACTTTACTCTCGGCAGCGGGTTCGCGAGCCTCGTAAACATCGTAAAGTACAAGGAACGTTCGAAGCGGATCAAAACATCGTCGAAAAGTGGATGAAACGCGTGTGTTTTAAACTGAGCTTGACAAAACGCATGCGTGCCTTTGCTTGCTCTCTTTCTCCCTCTGGCAGCACCATCCTCGAAGGCCGACGCCGACATCGAGCAAATATTACGAAGGGTGCTGCTGCTGGTGTGTTTTTGTGGTGTCACCAGTGACGATTGGCGAGCGGTATCTCGCACCGGGGGAAAGACGGGAGATCGTGTGACACGCGTGTGCCGACAGACTGACGCAGCCAAAGAAGTTGGAGCTGTGCCGTCAAATCTCCGGAACTAACACCGCCGGCGCGGGAGGTAAATCCAGTTTTTGCCTGCACATCTCACTGCTAGGTTAGGAGAGACGTAGTAGAAGGAAGGAAGGAGGAAGAGAACGGCGGGCGCGTTCGTTGCGGTTAGTGCCACGCCGGTAAATCCTGTTGTCACGCATCACTGACGGGGGAGGATTACCAGACCTGACAGAGTAAATGTACCCTTTGTGCGTGATGCACCATACACACACACCCTCTTTCGAACTCCTCCCGGTAGAGGCGGGGAGGGGATCGGGCGTAGAATATACATCCCTATCTAGATACGAAAGAAGAGAGAGAATCTCTCTCTCTCTCGCTGTTTTCCCTCTGGCACGACGGTATATGTGCATCGTGTGCGATGATGCGGCGTAGAAGGAACGAGAGTGCGCGTCGGTAGGCTTTACCCTGACCTCGGTCAGGCAGACACGCTTTAATTTAACCGGCACTCGGCGAACTCAATCTATCCTTGTCCAGTGATTCGTTCGACTCCTCGGCGTCCAGTACTCGAGAGCGCGCCAGTTCTCCTATCGAGAATTCGGCAGGGATAAAACCGATTGCCTCCTTCCAGTGCGTAAGTGTTCCTTCCTCAGTTTGGTGCTGCCTCGTTTTTTTTAGAGAACCAATCTCTCACGCTGTCTTTTTCATACTCACTCTCGGCTCGTTTATCTCGTTCTTGACTGTGGCGTTCGTAACCGACGGGCTAGATCGAGATTAGAGCTATCGGGCTGTTTCTTTGATTGTATCGATGATTAATCTGTCGTAGGTATAAATGTCGGTGATTAGGGATTAGATGTAAAGCTTTTGATTGCTTTGGGAGCTACCGAATCTGGGAGATAATCGATCTCTGCTGACAGACAATTTTTCAGAGCTCTAGTTTTTGTCGGTAGGCCTCGCTAGTGGGTTTCGCTGTTGAGGGGAATTCCTTTTAAAGCCGATGCCAAATCAGTGAAATAGGATACTTGTTGACAGAGTTGGCAAATCGCGACTGGCGAGAATTAGTTTGGTCGGGTGCAGCAGTGTCGCACTTCCAATGACAGGGAATATTCCCAAAGCGGAATAGTTAGTGGTGATTGATTTATTCGACCAAGGTGACTAACCAAAAGGGGTCAGCATTCCAAGCTGGTAATTAAGTTGAAGCGTGTTACGCCAGAGACTAATAGAAAAGTCTCTGGCCGTGTTTCACGGATCTTGAGGAACTTCCGATCACGCCGGAGGCTCGTGCTCTCCCGCTCTCAACTATTCCCCAATGGCAACGGCTCCTCGACGACCATCCCTCCACTCATTCAAGCGGTGCTCCCTTCATTACTCAATGAAGGACACCGCGGTAATAAATCGGGAAGGAACAATATTCGACCGGTCGAACAGCATAGTTCCTCGAATCGTTTACGATCGGCCTCTCCTCTAATCCTCGTATTAAACTCCAGCATATCTACTCACTTATGTACCACCTACTCCGAGCGAATGCACCTTTCAACATCGCATCCAATATCAGCGATCGCACTGGAGAAGAAGTTCACTCTCCAATGAAATCCGCCCTCGCCACTGAAAGGCGGAGTAAGCTGAGTGTGCGAATGCGAGTGTCCCACTAAGGGAGGCAAAAATTCGATCTTTCTCTCTCTCTCGGAGCCGCCGCCGCTGCCGACTCGAAAAGGAGTGCGGAATGTTGGAGTGAATTCTGCTCGAGAGCACTGGGAGAGAGAGAGCAGATTCGCAGAGGGCAGACGAGGAACAGCTCAGTGAAGCGACGATCGCACTTTCGGGGAGGACTCTCTGTCTTGGCTTGCGAGGGGCTTGGCAATATTTGCAAAAAGTATGAATGTCTCGCCCGGAGGCTCTCAATGCAAATGACTCGGTCCCCGAGCGCGGTTCACACGCACCGTTGCCGCTCGCCGAATCGGATTCGCTAGGAAGCAGGGAAGCAAGCAGGAAGGAAGTAAAGAAAGAAAGAGGGAAGGTCTATCCGTGGCGCCAAAGGCGTGCCCAGCCGAGTCGGCGAGCGTTCTGAAATACAAGGAGAAATCGAAAGGGGAAACAGACTCCCTCGTACATAGAGCTACCACCCTAGGGATAGTAAAGCTCTCTTCTCATCTCTCTTTCTTTTCCCGGGGAAGCCGCCGTCGGGCGGGGCTACACGCGAAAAGCTCAAGGGCCAGTCGAGCGTGCAATGCGTACTATTCTGGCAGAAAGCCTTCCAGCAGGCTTCTTCTTCGTTTGCGGTTTGTCTCGCCTTGTATACTCTTTGCCTGCTACTCGCCAACGGCGTTTC
Organism: Ectemnius continuus; assembly: GCA_910591665.1. NCBI lineage: Eukaryota > Metazoa > Arthropoda > Insecta > Hymenoptera > Crabronidae > Ectemnius > Ectemnius continuus. Next base: position 11,904,372 of record OU342862.1, on the reverse strand, counting down.
TCTACGCGCTCATTCATCCTCTCGCTCTTTCTAGATAGATTCAATGCTACCTCGCGCTCCCTCGCTCCCTCCACTCTCATCTTTTGTATGCGACCCCGTTTGCCGGCCTGAAAACTTGCCTCAATGTTATTCATCGAAGCTAATGAAGATGATTGTGCCTAGAATTTGATGGGCACGAATTACCTTCGCCCGTCCGTCACGTGCGCGCTCCCGGTGTTCGCACGAATACTCGCGTGATCTTCACGCGCCGCGGCGACGGCGGTGCTGCCGCAGGAGGAGGATGATCGCGACGTCAGTAATCGTCGATTTTTCCTCTCGCTGGATCGCCAGCAGAGATCGAGGGGGATAACCCTTTGTCGAATGGTTCTCGTAGCGACCCGGCGACTGCCAATAAAATTCAGAGCAGATTTATCGGCTCGCCTGCCCGCGTAATCTCGTGGCCCCTGTGACTCCTCGGGAAACAGGATGTAATGAAGTTCAACCGAGAGTGGAATATGTTTCGGTGAAATAAAAGATAGATTATAAAATGAGTAAGGTTGTACTGGAATGAAAGCACGAAATTCTATTTTCTTGTACCCTCGTTCCGATAAATTCTAGCACGAGTAACAATTGGAGGAGTGAATCGGTTGGGGAAAGAATGTGCAATTCCCTTGGTAGAGATTTTTTCCTTGTGCTGGGCGCTCTCTCATCTCGCGAAGCATCGGGCACAATTGGCGCAGGACAGTCCGAGACAATTTCGCGCACAATGACCATACTCTCTTTCGAGAGGATTCTTCCGTTTAATGGGATGTTTAGCCCGGCTGGGATGGTTGCTTGTAATCCGTAGAATTACTTCCGAAAGCGATTACTGGCGGGCGCGGTAAGAATAGCGACGCTAATTAGCGGCGAGGCTCCCTTAAAAGTGCGATCGAAGTTAACAATAATTTGGCGTAATGAAAGGAATCTTTCTTCGAGACGGTTGTGAGCTTCGTCGTCGTCGTCGTCGTCCTCGTCCTCCGATGCGCCGGGTAATGAACGCTGCTCTCTCCCGCATTCTAGAAACGAGACTGGCACAAGTGGAGAGTTGCAGAGTTGCATTGTGCGAAGCCGGACGAAAACGCTTCTGGCTCAACGACCTGTGGCGCCATGCATTGTCGGCTGGGAAATTACCAACCGCCAATTGCCGAGGATGTGATACACCTCCGACTGACAATTGCTCCACTTGCTCTAAAGCGCATTAATGCCTCTGCCACAGTTATTGCCCGGTTCCCGATCGCTTCCAACTACATACGTTTGTTCCAACCCTGCTGCTGCTGCTGCTTGTCAAGTCATTCTCAAGACAAAAAGCTGTCGCCGGTTGCCACTTTCCTACTCATATACGGCTGGTCAGGAAATTTAAGAGAATTGCTTGTAACTCTCGCTCGTCCCTATACGATAGCCAAGCATTGATAACCACTGTCTAACAATGGATTTCATTCTCTCCTTCAAGCCGATTCTCCCGACAGTTCGACGGCAGACAGTGCCGCGAGTGGTACAACAGAGCTACAAGTGCTTCAATTCTCCTGGCGTAGTTTCTTTTGAATTATTCTATTGTTAGAAATCTATTTCTGCGAGGAATTCCCAAGCGGTATGTTTCTCGTAATCCTTCCAACACGAGATGGTTTCCTATAAATTAGGAGTGTGTAATTGGGGCGAAGTGGTCAAAATTACCACGTTATCGTCAATTTGGTAAATTTCGTATCGATTGGGAAACTGTCTTCCAAGTGGCCTGCTTCCTAAGCAATATATTTCGGCTGCAATTCATCCTCATTAAATTCCCAAGACATTATCAGCAGCGTGCGCAGCTGCGCTTCTTTCACATCTACACCGCGAGACACGCACACACACACACAAGGGTGCATATTGTCGAATTGGCAGACTCGCGAAACGAGCAATAAATTCCAGGCGGCGTTTCGAATTCAATCAGGAGGATTCCTTCGTTGGGACTGCTAATATAATCAATTGAACGAACTTTGATTGCAGATAGAAGCTGCGGGATGCACCAGCTGAGAATGCTCGGCTTGACGGTGGCGGTGGTGTGCCTGCTGGGGACGAGGATGGCGAGCGCCTACAATAGCGAGCTCGTCGAGCAAGAATGCCCGGTGGATTGTCATTGTCATTACTTTCGCATCAACTGGGTAACCGACTGTTCGGAGAGCAATCTGACCAGCGTCCCTTACAACGAGCTCAGCTTGAACGTCTACATCCTCGACATGAATGGCAACAACGTCGCCGAGCTAGCGCCCTTTCCGCATGCGATCAAGCTCAGGCGTCTTCAGATGGCACATAATCGATTGACCGAGCTCAAGTATGCCTCGTTCGCCGGTCTGACTTACCTCCTCGAGGCGGACTTCTCCTGGAACGAGATCTCTCATATCGATCCCGAAGCCTTCAGGTGAGCAAATCTCCGCACCCTCCTGCAATCGACGCCACTCTTCATCCTCTACTTTCCTCCGCCACCCTCTCACCCTACCCTTTCATTCCGAATGAGAGATACACTCGCGCCCAGTGACATTGAAACTCGGATCGGATGACGCGCCGCTTGATTTACAACCGCGGGAAAATCTCACTTGCCCAGATAAAACTCTCGTTGGAGCCGCATCCACTTTTATGCACGCTCCGCTCGCACGTGCGGCATTCAATTACACGGTTAGTTCAAAGTTACGATCTCACGCGAAATAGTTTTTATTACTCGTATCACCGAATAATGCACCTGGATATTGTTAACGCAACGGGAGAGAACAGTTGCTGATTCGTTAATGCATTATATATTATTCGTCATCGATGTGGAATCTGCTATTGCGTTTTTTATTATCAGTCAAGCTGAACCCTGTTAACGTTCCATGGCCCGGTTGTTTACGTAATCCCGAGAGTGACACAGGCTTTATCCAAAAATCCCAGACCGCTAATAATTCATTTATTTTGGAGGATCCTTTAAATCAGTAACGCGAATGGTAAATATTTACTAGTGTGACATTACGTGATAAGAGGGTCGACGGTCTTGAAAATACCGATCAGAATGACGCGGGTATTTTCGAATTAATCGACGTAACTGGATAAGTCGCGGTTAAATCATTTTCAGGAAGTCGAGATTTATAGCCCGCCACTCACTTATGTAATCTTTATGACGATTGGTCAGAATTTCGCAATTTACATGTTTGATTAACACGCGACTGATTCATATTTAATTACTCTATTTACTGTATGACTTCTATCTGGTTCCACTGACTTCCCAAATTCAATGTTAAATCGGGGACGTGTAATATTACTTTATTACGTTATAATCTAGTCGAAAAACGAGGGTTTACTTTAGCAGAGGGAAATTGAGCCCTTCTCGATATTCCTGATATTGAATTCGGACTTTTACGTGCTCCATCAGCGTATCCCGGTTTTATTACACTTATATAACTGACGCTCATAAGAAGTGACCGGTATATTTATTAGAGTGTGAGGATATTGAAAGAATTGAAGTCATCGCGCGTGTATGATTTCAAATCACGTGGGGTGGCATGGGTGGTGCAATGTGATTTGACAAAGCGAATACTTCAACAGGGACAGTCCTGGCCTGATTACGCTGGAGCTGCAGAACAACCCTTTGGAGGAGGTGAAAGGCCACTTCCTCAATTGCCGGACTCTGCTGTACCTCGATTTAAATTCCTGCGGTATACGCCGGCTCAATACGCAATTTTTCCACAATACGACTAATTTGAACAAGCTCGACCTTTCACACAATCCACTGGAAGGAATAGAGCCAGGTCCGTTCGATCACCTGAGCAATCTCGAGTACTTGAAGCTGAACGGCTGCAATCTGAGCCACGTATCTTCGGGCGCCTTCGCACACCTGGAGAATCTACGGGAGCTCGAAATGGCAGATAACAATTTGAGGATGCTGAGCTGGACAAGCGTGCTTGCACCATTGACACGTCTGGAGCACCTGGACATCAGTAAGACCGGCATCACCAATCTACCGGGCGATGCTTTCGCAAGAAACTTATACCTTCGACAATTGGTGTTGGCGGACAACGAACTCATGCACCTCGACGTCGAGAACACCCTTGGCCATAATCTGCACAGCCTGCAATCGCTCGACTTGTCGAACTGCAATCTGCAAGATCGCCTCTCGCAGGAAGCATTCAGAAACGCCAGCAAGCTACGCGTGCTAAATCTCAGTGGGAATCCAGGCTTGGCGGCTGATTTAAGTGTGGTCCTGACTCACTTGCCCAAGCTGCACAAGCTATCTCTGAGTAATTGCAACTTGAGCCGATTACCAATTGCGTTCCACGTTTTCGAGCACCTACAGGAACTTGACGTCTCTCATAATCCATTGTCGGACGCGTTTGTTGGCCTCCTGAATCCTTTGGAGTCCCTGGAGTACTTGGACATGTCGTATTGTGACCTTGGCTACGTCGGCAACAACACATTCGCCCATATGACTTCGTTGAGGAAACTTATCCTATCTGGCAACAAACTACACACGCTGGAGGAGGGATTATTCGCAAACCTAACGCGACTAGCAGGCCTCGAGCTGAACAATTGCGATCTTACAACACCCATTGATCCGAAGGTCTTCGGTGATCGATTGACGACCAATATAATCGAACTGAAACTTAGTGGCAATCCGCTGGTTGTTTCTGACGAGGAACCCTTGCTGCCAAGTCAATTATCCAGCCTGGAGATACTTGATCTAAGCAATTGCAACCTGTCGCATCTGAACGAGAATGTATTTGTGACCACAAAGAACATCACTCAGCTGAATCTCTCGAACAACAACATCTCGGGCTCGGAGAACTTGGTCTGCTTGAAGAAACTTCGCAAGCTCGAACATCTAGATCTCAGTAACAACAATTTGACGACAGTTAACCCGAAGATGTTCAAATCGAATCCTCGCTTACTGTCGGTAAATCTGCTTGCCAACCCGTTCGTCTGCAATTGCTCGATCGTCGAGATGTGGGACTGGGCGCTCCAGGTGAAGAACGATCTCCACGTATTGGTCGGCAGTCAACCGGCCAGTTTCCAAGTCGGTGGAGAGAAGCTGCCGAAGAGCTTGACTTGTTCGTACGACGAGGAGACGTATCGTAACATTATGGACAATTCCGTTGATCACAGACCGTTCGTACGCAAGGGAGACCACACGCCACAGAGGACTTGGGCGAAATATATTCGTGACACGAAATGCATCAGGCGCTCATGATATATGGCTGCGAGGCATCAACATCCAGTTTTACACGCCTACAAGCAGAAGGTACGCAGACAGAGGGTCGAACTTTGAGTGCGACTCTCATCTCACTAAAGTGGAAAAACAAAGAGAACAAGTATTGCTTTGATGCCCCGCGTTGTTCCCGATTATCCAATGAGTCGAAGATCTCGAGGACCCTGAAGCACACATGCTGCTATCCTTCCATGGCATATATATAACTGTATTTTTGTAGCGATAGAATTAAGATAAAATGATCGAGGCGTATCAGTAGCATGCATTATTCGCTTGCTCTCGTGTGTAGTACTGCGATATTTTGAAGGTCGAACATTTTGGTTTTTTTGAAGTATCGACTGTGCTGTGTATAGAACTATGCTTTATCGAACGCTTCTTTACCGTTACGTAGATTTAATCGTACGTTTTCGTTTTATTTAAATTTTTTGCTTCGTCTGGGTCCCTTTTGATAAAGAGAAACATTCTGATCGCTTATCGTGCTTTATAGCAATATGACCCAGCATACGAAGCTTACATTTACTTTCCACAGTGGTTTTTCTGTGAGACGTACTAGGGAACAGCGACCAAATTATTAAAAACAAAAAATCTCGTATTTGAAACAATCTCATCCTAGTCTTCGTTCTGCGAAAACGATACGCAGAGTCCTTGCACAAATCTAGTAGCGATTATATTATATATTTGAGTATCTTGAATTCTCAGATACTCTTTCCCGGCTTTAAAATTAGTTCATTTTATTCGTTGACATAAGATTCTTTATATCGTTCAATGCATCTTTGATGAATGCATTTGTTCTGTCTATTTAAAGCCGATACTCAAAAGACATTCCTCAAGGCGCATTCAATTGCCTCCACAATTCCATGACAGTCGACAATTCTGGGCCCCTGCGAACAGAGGATTTCTCGTAAACAAGTCAGTACAATTGCAAGCAGCTCTGTAACTTACTGATGCGGTTTAAACGTCAGTTTCGACAAAAAGGAAGACTTGGTGCATTCCAAGCATCGTCGGCGTCGCGGCGCACGAGAATAGTCACATTCAAAGTGCTGCTGCGACGGATAGTTACCACGCCGAGTAATGGCCATCCATTCTAAGGCGATCAACATGAATTGCCTATTTCCTCGTCGTATGGACAGCCCTTTACGTGTATTTACTTACGTTGTACCTTGCGTGCCACTGGCAACTGGCAAGTAGATTGGTACCCGCGCCAAATTGGAGTTTCCACTCGAGAAAGCCTTTTGCCCTAATTCCAGCTGTCCTTCACGACGGCGACTAGGTCATCCAAAAAGCCGATGTCTCTTTAATAGCTTTATCTCTTTGCGAATTCCTTAACTCCCTTCGCGTCTATATCTATGTATATGATACGCCAGTTAATTTCTCTTGTCACGCATTCAAGCGGACACCTGTTGCGATTAGATTAGCGCATAGACAAGGTTTATTGTTAATCGATTGAAGTAGGCCTTGCTTTTTGGATCGCCTTGCAAATCGCGCGAAATATTCGATCGGGCGGAACCAGCCTCGCTCGAAAAGCGCGAAGACCAGCGTGTGTTTTATGCGACATAACCTATGTTCATGAGATGTAAAAGACTGTGTTTAATAAAGTCGCCTCTTTTCTTCGTAAAAACGTGTCTCTTCTTTCGCTGGCATCTGTTACAGCCCTTTGTTATTACAACTTGTCGCACTAACAACGGGAATTATTTCATCACCGTGAGCGACAGTCTGGCTGGATGACGATCGATTCGTATTAAAGACGACGAGTCAAGTGATAAATTGGTGCGATTTTTCCCTCCACACACACGCACGCTACGATTGCTAGAGTGACTCACGCATAACGTGTCGCACCCTGGCCCGAATCATCCGGGGAGCATTCTATACATTGTTCCCGAGTGCGAACGCGACAGTCCACTGGCTTATTAGCGGTGGATTGTAATTGTACTCGGGGCAAGTTATTGGGCACACTGGAATCTAGAAGTTTCCATTGATAGAGTAATTCTCTAAGCCACTAAGTACAATGAAACTACAATGATTCTACAGTGACAATGAAGTACCGACGAAAGTTCGAAGTACGAAGTTAATTAAGATTAGTGAGAGGCAGAAAGTGCTGCGTCAAGTCTGAAGTACTCTAGAATTAATAATGCTAGCATGACACTTGACAAAACCATGATTGCCACTGATATTTCTCTCACTTTTCGATAAGATACACGTGAGCCCACGTGATTCATGTTGTACGTATGTTTGGTGATGTGTTTCTCAGTAAATTTTATATATCAACCATAGATCGGCTAGATGAGAAATTGTGGATGGATTAAGTAGATTGTTTTCAAAGTTCATGATGTTGCCTTTACAATCAGGCTGGCGCGGGTTCGCCTGAATATCCGCAACCGCAGCGAGAACATTATCCGTCGGTGTGGCCGTGGAAACCTGAGCCTAACTAGTATTAGTAATTGAAACTAGCGTCATTATCACGATAAATAACAGATCAATGAGAATAACAACGTTAAGAACTCGTTTACACTCTCGTCCGAGCACATTCGATTTCAGTCGATCACATTGCATTTGGAATCGTCAGGAAATACATTCCTTTCGTGGCAAGTCATCTCTCAGATATGACTGAACATTTCTTAGATACTTGGACTCAATCGCAGCGTTTGGTGTCCGAATTCTTTGGGACGAAAAAAGGGGCTGAATAGTTAGCAGTACTTGTCAAGGCAAATATACAAGAAACCTAGTTTGTCTCCGCAGTGTAGCAATCAATATCGCGACACAGAAAAAGGGACACGGAGAAGAGTACGTGCAAGTGATGCAAAAGTGGTTCTTCAGCTGGCTGAGAATTCAGAAGCCGGTGCGGTTCGCTGCAACCGCTGTAACTGCCACTGCACACAAGGTGCACCCGAAAGAGTTGCAGCACTCTTCGTCTCAAGTCTCTCAATATTTAAACTCATCGTTGTGCAATCAATCCAGTAAAGAATTCATGTTTCATTCAAAGCGCGCAGTACTTCAATTTTACTGTGTACAATCTTTTTACTAGCCGGAATACAATAGTCCTTTGTCTTCGAATAGTCAAAGAACGATTCTTTTGGAAATTAATAATGTTATGTAAGCTGCACTTTTATGGTATAAAAAGTTTGAGAAACCAAGACTGCATTAATTTGGCATTCGAATAACTCTCAATTGAATATCCAAATAAATGAAATTCGCATAAAAAGGGAGAGTAGTTTGATGATGAAAATTCGGCTGGGCGAAACTCTGGAATCTGGATTCGAGTGTTGGTACTGCCAGAAGGGGAAGTGGAGGGATTGACTGCGCGATTCAAGAGCAAGTCTACGGGGAGAGGAGTGCGCGCCGACGCAAAGTTCCTTTTGTAAGACGTGATGAAACTGCCGGGTTAAATGATTGAATTGAACAGCAGCAGGTGAATATCCACGTGAGCGGTGTAGATTGTATATTGCGCGAAGGAAGAAGCCAGACTTAAAGGCCAGGTGTTCGAGGAATACTAGCTGTATCGAAAAGGTTTCATCGGGAATGAGACGATCGGACTTTCTGACTCACTCGACGAAAGAAGACCGGGCGAGCCTCCACAGTGAGCGTGTATTCGGCGGGTGTGTGTGAGTGCGTGACGAAAGCAGGCAGGAAAAGAGTGGTGGTCGATCGGGGAATTTTGGCAGAGAAAGGCTGGCCTACCGGCGCTATCCAGTTATTGGTCGGCGGCGCGCACCCGATAAAGATAGTGATAGAACGGAGAGCGGCGAGTGACGCACAGGGTGCGACACGTCGTTTCCCGTTCAGCATTGACCGAATTAATATCAAATTGTCCACTGGCACAGAGAGACTACTAGTATCTTCCGCTGGAACATTACAGACTGCATCTTCGCCCGTTGGCACAGTCATATTCATGCTCCCAATAAGCGGTAGTTCACCCGCGCGGAGGCAACGTTCTCTCGTCAATACGATTACGTGCAAGTTTAATGCGACACTCGGTGCCAGCGTCGGTTCAAAGTTCATTGACCATCTGTAGAAGAGGGAGGAGGCGCGACTCGAGCTCGCTGGCAATCAGTTTTAGCTGGTTTGGATTGGCAGTGGTGGCTAAAAGGTAGCTGCCACCGCACCGGGTGTGACGCGAGTTTCACCCAGTAGAGTCTTGACCCCGATTAGGCCGGGCTTGGCCAAGTGGAGCGGCGAGGATTGGGGATGCGAGGAGGAGCGGGCGAGGGTGGAGACGGTTTGGCCGTGCGAGGAAAGGGTGCCGCCGCCGCTACTATCTAGTACGCTTGTACTAGTAGGGCAGGGCGAGAGCGGAGAGTGAGGGGGTGGGAGTGTGAGAGCACTGCAGGGAGTACTGCACCAGAGAGGAGAGAGCGAGGACAGTTAGAGCGGTAGGGAACAGTTGGTGCAAGACCTCTGCCACGGCACAAAGTCTCTTCTCGGCGAAGAACGAGTTATCTCGGACGACTCTCTCTCTTGGCCCGGCAACCTCCTTAGCAGCGTGAAGCAAAGTTCAAAGCGGCGCGGCGACGGGAGGAATTACGTAAGGTTTGCGGTGTGCGAATCCGCCGCTCGGCGAGCGGATCCATGTCCACTCAGCAGCCGCCACTCGCTCAGGACAGAGACCGAGCGAGAGCGTGCGAGAGCTCGTAGTAGGAAGGGAGGTGTGTGAGGCAGGCCAGCCAGCCAGCCAGCCAGACGTATGTACGTAGACATACGGGGCCAACTCCGAGAGATACGGAATGTACTTGTAGGTAGTGCGTGACGGCTCTGTAGATGTGAAGCCTGCGGATATCGGGCGTGGGGGATTCGTTGGTATCATTGTGTGCTGCCGTTCGCCGGTTCTATCGGAGGGCCGGCTAGTCGGCTAGTTGACTGTTCAATTATTCGAACGACATGCGCGCCTCGGTGAGCCTCTGCCGCCATCCGAAAGCTCCTTTCGCGAGTGCTGCTCCTTCGCCGCTCACTGTCAACCTGCAAGCACTCCTCTCGTCGCGCACCTTCGCACGCCGCTCTTCTTCTTCGTCCTCCTCCTTCTCCTCCTCCTGCTCCTCCTCGCTTTTTCTCGCCCGGCCAACCTCGCCGGCGTAGTTCTATAGTGCATATACGGCCGGTGCGTGCACCAGGAGGAGAAGCGTGCGAGCGAATCGCCGCGCCAATAAGATTTGCACACACGCGTAGAGAGAGCCCTGTCGTCACGATGCTGGATCTACTGGGCAGTCTTCTTTGTATACCCAAGTTCTACTACGGGGCGCTGTTCGGCCTCGGTTTCTGCATCTACTACCTCTGCGAAGTCGTCAAAGTGAGTACGATCCACCATACCGGCTTACAAAACGTGCTCCCTCCTATCTCACTTTCTTCCCCGAGCAGAATTCATCACTGTATATTCACATACAAATTCACACTGTGTTACGATAATCTTTGACCCTCTAATGTTCGGCTTTATCAGTACGCTCGACTGCAATGTCTGCGAGTGATAACGCGATACGGCTGTTGAGAGTTTTCGAAAAAATTTGCGCCACTAGAGCGCCTGTGTCGCGTTGGGGGTCGAGGCTTTTTGAATTGGGCGCATTGAGGGTGCTCGTGGCACTTGGACTAATCGCACACGTGACTCTCTAATACCAGTGCAAGGGATGGAAGTTTTATATATGTATGTGAATGCATAGTTAGGTCCCTTGGACAGGTACTGGGAAATAGTGTGATGGTAACGAGCGATGAAATGCAGGGGACTTGGAAGCTTCCCAACCCAGTTCCTTTCATTGAGTCGGCAGGTCCCCCAATCTCGATCGAGTCGAGTTCTCGATAGGAATCGGTCGACTTGTCGCATTTGAAACTATGCCTCGGGGAGTGTTCAAATGGAAGGGGTTATTTAGATCAGCCTTGTGCTGAAAAGCTCGCCAATCTGATTATTGGAGCGTGCTGAACTGAATAATACGAGAGGTCGATTGGTGGACGAAAACGTTTGGGTCCGAGGACCTTTAACCCGGTCGAGTTTAATCGGTGTCATATTCGATTCATTGTAACGTATAACCGATGACCCCGAGAATCCGCGGAGCATTTTTCGAGATAGTCGAGCAGAGTGGCAAAGTCCTTTTGGCTCAAGGTTTATTGACACCCGCGCCAGCGCAATAACTCTCGGGGAAATGTCTTGACTGGTCGAAAAAAGCTGAAAGGCTTGCACAGACTGCATTCATGAAGGTGGACTGGCCACGATTGAGAAGAGGATGCGAGGGGGAATTGCTTGAATGCGCAAAGCATTAATTCACTGACGAGCCGGTTAACCCGAGTTAAAGGATCCCGGTTCGCTTCATTTTCACGCGTGAATCTTCATCCGTTCTAAATGGATCGCTTTCATTTCGAACTCCTGATTTCCTGATTGGCCATTCTGACGTTATCGCGTAATTAGGACAAATGTTAGAAGTCTAACGCGACCAAGGTTTTCATGAATTACACTAAGGCGAGCACAATACTTGTAAATATCATCGGGGCGTATTAGAGGCACTTCCGTTGTATTAGCAATTTCTACTGGCAGTTACTCGCTGGTGCGCGCGCGCGCTCAGGCAAGCAGGCAGGCACGACCCTTCACACGCTGGGCGGCGCAGCAGCACCGGCCGCCGGTAGTGGATGTACAATTTATTAATTTGACCTTAAAACTCGGCAGCGCTCGCACGAACGTGTGCGGCGCACGGGAGAATCCATCTACGAATGGCGAGCACGTGAGCACCTACAAAGCGAATCTCGAGCATTGAAACACTCACACTTTCGTTCGCTCTTCAATATATTCCAACATACATACAACTAAGTAAGGCCACCTTGCGGAATGGCACGCAACACTTGTTAACATAGCCGTGCACGCGAGATCTCAGGAAGAGGCTCGTTTCTGCGCGTGAAATCCCGGAGAATTCGGTGCACGGAAGACGAGGGAATTGTGAGATAGAATCCAGCGAGAGAGAGCGTGCAAATTGGCTGTCCAATCGACATAAGGCTCTATTTGAGGCACGAAAGGAAGTTGATGTAACTGCTCATCCGAATGCGCTCGCGTGAATCGGCTAGCATTACGCCATAGTGGGCGTACATGCTTCAACTTTAGGAATATCGATGTCCCTAGCACCATTTTGCGAGGAACCTGCTCCTCCTGAATTCTTCCACGCATAATTCATCGAGGTCGAATCCCACGTGTCTTGTTCCAACGATAGGACTGATAATAATTATTAAACATTTGAATATGATAAGAATAACTGTCTTAGGCTTATGTAATGTGTTCATTAGAATTATTTTTTGTAACGATCGATTGTCCCTTCTTATCGTTCATTCATAGACTTGCATAATTTAGTGAATCGTTATTTCTCTTGACATTGAGCATAAATTATAATTCTCCTCTAACTTTCTTGGGAGAATTATCATAGCTAGCACGGCCAACGGTAACTTGCATAAGAGCGCATCCTTGATAAATACTGAAAACATTTATTATGCAAGGGCATTGTTTAGAACTGATATTTTCTGCGGGCTGCCTTCAGAAATCAAGTCATTTGTCAGATACTTGCATTATCTTCTAATTGCTATAAATAATTAGTACGAAATTATAGGAATCACGGGAAGAAAAACGTTGATATGTAAATTACGAAGGACGATCATAAAACAATATAAAACTGTCATACACGTGGCAGCGTTAAAGAAATCTTTAACACTTGCGCCTATTAAAGTTATAACTGTTGGCCTTAGACTTATGTCAGTACTCGCGTTAGCAGATCGAACTAATTCTAGATCATCAAGAACGCGATGTCTGAAAATAACGACGATTACCGCTCGGTGACTCTTGCCCTCTGACTTTCTCAGAAATGAGTACCCATGCTTGTCTTTGTTTCCCTTTTATGCGCGGCGACTCGAAAGAAATCACACTGTAGACTCGGCGGAACGATAGGAATGCTCGTTACATTATCAGAGGGGCTGAGAATCTTTTTTCGCCTCGGATAGCGTAACATCCTGTTATAAAGTGATACAGTTCAATGAACAACTGTCTCATGAACGATTTTTTTGAACGTTCTCCCAGATAATAATTACTAATAAAAACAATAATTTTTCGCGACAAAGAAATTTATTCCTTCCGCCACAGCAATGTCACACATGTTTTACATTTGCATTATTTAGCAAGTTTTCAGCGGCAGCAGTTTTTCCAGAATAATTAGATAATATTTATCGCAAGTAGGTTAGAATGGGCTAATTTAAAATTCAGTTGCAGTAGGAGGTTCAAGGCGATCCTTGCGAAAATTAGAAAGGAACGTTTTTTCAGACTCCACAGCTGGTATGTGCGAACGGACCATTCAAGGAATTCCTGGAGCAACATGTACCGCTGGTGCAGAGTAAATTCTGGCCGACACTCTGGTGCTTCGAGTCACGAGCGCAGACGATCCTGGCGAGCATCCTGAGATCACGGATTCTCCCGGCCGTCCAGTACCGCAGGTTAATAGGTAGACTGTGTGTAGAGTCGAAAGCTCGCGTCAATGTTAATTCCTCAATGGCAGTAAGCTTTTCAATGGCCAGTCGTACAAAGATCGCGTGCAAGTAGCTTGACAAGCAATCATCGTCCACGGATCTTCAATATAAAGATCAGCAGCGGCTATGCAATCATTTAATTCGTTATTCCTTGGCTCTCTGTGTTCTATAACAAACGTGAGGACGACACTAGACAGAAGAATAATAAATCTAGTTGGAGCATACTGAAAGAGCGAATGTTTTCTTAGGGAAATCTTGACTTTATCTGACGGAGGTGAAGTAGCCCTCGACTGGGCGGAAGATGGATGTTCGTACACATCTCCGATCGTCATTATCCTGCCGGGACTAACAGGTGCCAGTCAAGCAGAGTACATAAAGTGTCTGGTTGCAGCTGGCAAGAAGGTCGGCGTCAGATGCGTGATATTCAACAACAGGGGTTTGGGCGGCATTCGACTTAAAGTATGAATATTTCTGGCTAGCAATATTATCCGACCTAATGAATTATCGCGAGCATCAGGGACATCGAGTGACACACGCAAAAATTCCAAAAGTAAAATCGATTATCGTATCGCCACGGTATATCCACTTACGGAAATGAAGAGCACGCGAAACGATAATGTTTTGCCTAATGGTATCTTTAAATTATACGAACATGAAATGTCACATAAGCGAGAATTTTGCTACTTGATTAATTGACCTCCATATATTGTTTGTCTGCTTTCATCCTGGATAAAATGAGTAAATGACACGCATCTCTGAAAGCGAAAAATGCGGAATCATTAGTAGAAAATCCGAGACAGCTATAATTTTAATTAATCGTTATTTCCATGAAAAGATTTTTCGGCAGTTTTTAAATTAATGAATTATTTTTTAATGGAAATATTAAATTTAAAATCTGCTGTCTCCGCTGCAGACTCCGCGAACATATTGCGCTGCGAACTGTGATGATTTGACTGAAGTCATCGAACATGTGAAGAAGACCCACCCCCACGTGCCTCTGGGAGCCAGTGGGATCTCGATGGGAGGGTAATGTATTGTTTAGTATAGCATTAAGTATTCATCACTTTATCATCAACATTCCAATAAGCTTTTTGCTGATTGGTAGCTGCAGTAAATTATAGAACTAATAAATACACAAATGTTCTCTATTGATATGCGGAATGCATAATTCACATCGTGATGAATAAAGTGTCATATTAAGAGCGAAGCAATTTTCAGGCTGATATTAGGGAATTATTTGGCAAGCCGGGGACCCGCAGCAAGGAGCAAGCTGAAAGGCTGTCTTATCATATCGGTGCCTTGGAATGTATTCGCCGCCATCAAGAATACCGAAGAAAATTACTTCAATTTAATGTTAAACAAGCATCTGGCTACTAGCCTTCGTCGTACGGTTCAGCAATACATTCTCACAGTGGAAACCGGCACTTTTGACATTCATGTTGATAATGTCATGAAAGTAAGTAGGAATAAGCGCAGCTAGTGAAATATGCCTTCCGTTGTAATTACTGTTATTAATGCGAAATTGTTGCACATTAGAGCCGAACTGTTCGCGAGTTTGACTCCCACTTTACAGCCAAACAGTTCGGTTACAAGGACGTGGAGGACTACTATAATAATGCGACGTTGCATAATAAGCTGCATTTAATCGACGTACCACTGCTGTGCCTTAATGCCGCGGATGATCCATTTCAACCACTGAACGGTAGGTTCTTAAAATGATCCATTTTCATCTCTTCAACCACGTGATTATGAGTAGTAAGAATCTTATGAAATTCCCTACCACAGCTATTCCCTTGGACGAGATTCGAAAGAGTGAGAGAGTTGCAGTAGTCGTCACGTCACGCGGTGGACATATCGGCTTCCTCGAAGGTGTCTGGCCCGTTCGAGAGGAACAATACATGGGAAAACTTTTCTCACAGTTCTACGCGGCACTCTTTACAACGGGTCTCGAACATCCTGGATTGTGACGAGGATGCGACACGCATCCTGTTCACTCGTTTTATAGTATCAGTATGAGACCTCTTGCCTTTGTTAGCCTTTCTTGTATTTAAAAGAAACGGAATCATCCTTGTGCCATGGTGATTGTTGTTATTTAAATCAGGGTACTAAAGCGCGAGATTGTTATTAGCAGTAAACATTACGAGTTCCAATCACTTTTATAGGAGAAGCTTTAATCCGATTATTGCGCGAGGTATAGTCCAAACTTTTGGACATGCAGTCTCTCTTCTGCGGGTATGTAATGGAGGCCAATGCTCATGGAAATACTCCGGCAATACCATAGTTCCGTAAAGTACAAGAAACTCTCTTGAATCAAAGATAGCGTTACTTCAATTAATACCGGCGATAGCAAACACCTATAATGTTAAGGCTTACCGATAAATCCAGTTTTTACAGCGAATTATGGGATTCCTACGCGCAGTACGTATTTGTATCCAATGTTACTACCACGCATATTATAGAGAATAAGTGACAATGTATTACGCGCGTTCCACCCCGTGGAATATCCCGATCGAGATGATTCTTACTCCAAAGGCTATCAGTATTTCAGCTTGAACCAAGTGACGCGAAACAAACGTAATTTCATCCTGTTCTCGTTCAGGTAAAAATATTAAAATCAATGCAATTTTCGAAGAAAACAATCTTTCATTACCAAACCTATTTGCAACCGAACAAGAATCTCCGATAGTGTTGCGATTTAGATATACGTGGATGCGTGTATCTGACTGGTCCGCCCAAAATATTAATATTTTATTCATAATACATCGAAATACTGTCTACCAAGCTACTTATTTATAGACACGTTAATCGTACGAGAGAAATCGAAACCAACCACTGTTAGCAATGCAATTTTATTAATTGTGATATCCCAATTTTAAGAACCTACACATAATAATAATTATACTAGGAAACTGATATAGCTGTTAAGGAGGCTAATGGACCCTGAATTATGATCAATTGTAATGCATATTAGCGGCGCAATTTCCTGTTTTGTCTAACAAGAATTTTTAGTCACAATTCAACGATTAAAATATACTAAAAAAACGCCAATAAAAGTCCTAATTGCAAAACCCAACATCATATAATTTTTATTACTCTGAGAATAGTGAGGAATGAGTTCACAGTGTTTGAAATTTTACGTAACTTTTTATTCGATTGTAAGAAATGCATCCAATACAAAAGGAATCACATGGAAAAGCATCGCATAATATTATTCGATAACTTTCTTGCAATATGCGCAATTGTGTAAAAAGATTCTGTGTTTAGTGAGATTAGTGTTACTCGATCACAAAAATTCATATAATTTGTTCGAATGAAAAATGCCCCTTATACCTTGAATTCCAAGTTCAAAGACTTCACGATAAATGAGAGAATATCTGTACACTCCTCGATCTGAAAAAAAGTATTTGTATGAATATTACACTTTGAATCAAACTGAATGTGCCCGGAACATCAACTGCTGCATTACTTACGACTTTCATGGTTGGCTTTCCACCACCGTGTCCCGCTTTCGTTTCTATCCGGATTAGTATCGGATTTTTCTGCTGTGGCACATCGCCGAGGGTATGTTGTAAAGTTGCAATTAGTTTCAAGCTATGTAGAGGTACCACACGATCGTCATGATCAGCAGTTAATAGCAGCGTTGCTGGATATTGCGTGCCATTTTCCGGGACTCTCACATTGTGAAGTGGCGAATATTTCACTAAATTGTGGAAGTGCTTGGGTTCGTCAGAAGAACCATAGTCCGACACCCAAGCACTACCAATTGTAAACTTCTGGAAACGCAACATGTCCATAACACTGTAATCAAAAGGTAGAAGATATTAATATAAAGGTATCACTGAATGATTAATGGAAGAATCGTGCAAACTCACCCGACTTGAGCAATAGCAGCACCAAACAAATCTGGTCTTTGATTTATGCAAGCTGCGACTAGTAAACCTCCATTACTACCACCAAGTATACTTAGTTTCTGGGAATTTGTGTAACCTTCTTTGATTAGATACTCAGCAGCGCAATGAAAATCGTCGAAAACATTTTGTTTGTTCAAAAAACGCCCGCCGTTGTGCCACTTCTCTCCATACTCTCTGATACGCATGAGAATAATTAGTTCTAGCTATATTGCTTCGAGATGTGAGTCCAATGATCCTTACCCTCCACCACGAATATTTGGCACTGCAAGCACGCCATTCAAGTGTTGCACAAACACCAAGTTTGTGACACTAAACGATGGTTGAATGCTAATACTGAAACCTCCATATCCATATAGCAGGCAGGGCATTGTGTTATTCAAAACAGCATCCTAATTAAATAATCCTCTTACATTTTCTCTATTCATCATAACCGAGGTTTACATCTGCAGATTTATACTTACATGTCTCATTACAATGAACATGGGAACTTTTGTTCCATCCTTGCTCGTGTAAAATACCTGACTGACTTTGTACAAGCTGGGATCGAAGTTATCAACTTTAATTTCGCTGAACACCTGGGCACAAAATTACTTGGTAAAACCGCAGAATATCTCTAATGTTTTATCGAAAACTGCTGTCACCAAACCTTCGGTTCATCGTTAGTCTTCAAGTCCACGCGGTAAATAATTCCGGGCGTCAAGAATGAGGTGAACTGATAAAAGATTTCGGAATATTTCTTGTCTCCAGAAAATTCAGCTATGGTGCCGACATTAAGAGGGAATGTTCGAAGAAATTTTCCAGTTTCAAGACTATGCAATTGCAGAATATTCTGTGAAAATATGTGTGATTAATACACAATATACTTCATCTTGTCTGAAGACAATGTGAAAGTATATCACTGTACTTTGACATCTTCAATGTAACAAGCAACAAACTTGTCACCATCAACAGCACAGGCCCAATCTAGCACATTCTCTGGATGTTCAGGTAAAAGATCAACCCACTTATCTTGAGCATAATCCAGAATGTCTATGACTATCAGTTTATAATTGGGTGCATTTTTATTGGTTCTAAAAATAGCCTTGCTTCCCACATTTGTAATATACTAATAAACAAAATAAAGAATTATATCGAAATTGTAAAACCTGATCATTAATAAAAATATCCTACTAACTTCATAATCTGCCTCAAATTTGCCAACAACTTCTGTTAGCTTCAATTTGGCAGTGATAGGTTCTCCTGGCGTTAGTTCAGCAAAATATACAAGATTATCTCTACACTCCTTAAGGGGTGTAATAATGAGCCATCTGTCACAGTCGGACACCATTGCTCCTCTAATAAATTAAACTGTATTACGCACACTGAATACTTCAACGGATGTCAACTGATTTAGTAATGTGTTTCTATGCTTAAAGGGGCCAATTTTAGAAACACCTACACAATTGTATCACTCACATCCTCCATGAAGGCTCCTCAGGGAATTCAACAGCAATGACATCCTCTGACTGAGGTGTACCAATTCTATGATAACATAGCTTGTGATCTCTATTGCCTTCTGTTTCTGAACCATCTGTTTTTCCCTTCTGATCCTTGTAGCATCCATAAAAGATGCCCTTGTTATCATGAGTCCATGTTATTCTGGAGAATTTCACTTTTTCTAATACTTCGGAATATTTCTCACCTGTGTGGAACACAGCAATAGAAATGCCAACCATCCGAACCAATACCATGAACATACTATAAATAAACAACTAGTTTGGAATCATACCGGTTTCAGTATTAATAAAATGGATTGTGCACCAGTCAGACCCACTACTGGATAATCCATAAGCGAATATACTACCATCCTCACTAAACTTATTAAGTGTGATAGCAACAGTGCCATCCTCGGAAAATGTATTTGGATCTAGAAACACTCTAGGTTCGCTATCTAATGTATCTTGCACGTACAAAACTCTGCAGAAAAAGCAGTATATATAATATAATTCACTGAATGATATTCCATTATCCATTGTTTCCATCTGAGCTAGTAAACCTTTGGTTCTGCAGGCCAGTGTTTTTGTAAAAGTAATATTTTTCCCCATGCTTGGCTGGACAAGTGAATTTAGGGAAGTCCCATAATTGTTTCAATCTGTCATAAATATTCTGACGCACCGGGCATGACATTAAGTATGGCTTAGTAATGGCATTCTGGGCGTCAACGAAAGCCTTTGTTTCTTCAGAGTCTGGGTCTTCGAGCCATCTATATGGATCGGGAACCTATAAATTTATATGAGCTTTTATCCACTAGACAATATGAGCGCTCGATGCATGAGCTAAGCACAATTGTATGTATGATAGCTGCTGTCAACTGGTTAATGAACAAGCAAAATTACTGCATGTAATTAGTGCCATTGTGCAGCACTCTCATAGAAGCACAGTGGGTAATGCAAGTCACAGTTTCATGACAGACTTCAAACACAAACTTTATTAACAATCCTGTGTAGCTTGAAGGAAGCATCGAAGGCAACGATTAGTCAAAAAGAGAAATGGTTCGAAGCCAACACATAAAGGCTTACACACGCCCAGCTGGGCAGCGGCAATATACATTACAGAAATTTCTATCTCTAACCTCGACTCCATGATAATTATCGATAACAGCAGTGTCGCGGCGCGCCTCGGGATATTTTACATTGGCCATTGCTCCGGACTTGTTTGCGCTCCGTCGCTCCAAACGATCCGGCACCTGAGTAGTTATCGAGAGAATTCGATCAGATTAATACGTACGCGTCAAAATACGCGATTCCCATATCAAGCTTTAAGATAGAGTGAGAGGAAGAGAAAGAGAGAAAGGGAGAGGGGTCGAAAGGGAGGAGGGAATATTGACGGCGGCAGCGGTAGGCGCAAAACTTGCGTGGCTGCGTGCCGCATTACAAATTGCAAATCCAAGCCCCCTGCTAGATAGGGAATGTGTCTCACTTGCTGGGAAGAGAGGAGAGCCGACGCCGAGGTGCGAATAAATCGCCTACACCCAGAAGCTACTGGCGGGAATTGGAGCTGGTGGCGTGCAGCCGAGTGGCTCCGGGCGACGCCGGCAATCTTACGCAAACAGACCTTCCGCAGCGCGCTCGCGAAGAATGTCGTCGTCGCGGCCCAAGCACGCATTATTCACGCGTCGGCCACGCACATACTACGTATTTGCAAATTCTGGCCAAACAGCTATCGCTGCGCCCCTCCCTTCTTTCTTATCAAGATAGCGGCCAGCCGATTGCCGACGATACCGATCAACTTTGTCGCCGATAACAAGGAGAGGACCGGTGCAAACTCCGCCCGGACACACCGATGATTCCGCCTTCCACCGCTTCGCTAGTCTCCTCGCCGATCTACCGGCTGATCGATGATATAATCACGTGTCTCTACCCCTTAATTTTGGGTATTGACTACAATGTTTGGACCTTGAGAGGACGACCTGCTTATCGCGCCTCCACGGCGGGACAAATATTTGGGGAATAACACATGGCCACAGCGACAGACATAAGTGCTGTAATAAGTGCCTTGCCAAGCGTGCTTCGATTCGGAATTAAACGAGGCTGCCGACTCTGACTAGTTTATTATTTATTGCTATCTATATCACAGACTTTTCCATCACGGTTACGTGTTTGCGATGCAATTTATGTCGCATAGTAGAAGCAGTCGTAGAATTCCAGTTGTTTTGAAATCCGAATGTATGATTTAGCGAGCTTGCAACAAAGTAGCAATAGCGGGATGCCAATTGGACTAAAGAGGAGAGGCAGAAAAAGTGCACAAGCACCGAGAGAGTTCATCGGTCATTAGGCGAGGAAAAAAGATCTTTCAAGAACCGACTGACAAAGTAACGAGAAATCGACTGTGGGGAATTACATTTTTCGTTAGTGATCGCGATAGGGATCAGGAAGAAGTGCACATGATTTCATAAACTGCGCGAAGTGATTTATCAGCACTGCTGCAAGTATGATTTTGCTAACATCGATGTCGACAAAAGAGGCGGAAGGGTGCGGGGTGCATTCGTTATCAACTGGCCTTAATTGCCCCCTCTCATAGTACAAGATAGTAACTGACACGTAAACGTGACTTTTCACGAGATGTGACAGGCCAATACAGTGCGATGGTAATGCAGTGTCGTATGCAATGCTGCCACGAGTTAGATTTCATGTTACATTGCACTATGATATAATGCAGAACTCGACACGACTTCGCACGCCTTCCATTCAAAACTCACTTCATTCTCACTTCATTCTCTCCATTAACAAAACAATATACACGACACCTTGCCTACACCAATAA
Organism: Ectemnius continuus; assembly: GCA_910591665.1. Taxonomy (NCBI): domain Eukaryota; kingdom Metazoa; phylum Arthropoda; class Insecta; order Hymenoptera; family Crabronidae; genus Ectemnius; species Ectemnius continuus. The sequence goes on along the minus strand of OU342862.1, from coordinate 11,882,463 downwards.
CATTTCAATTTGCAAAATGTGAATCCCTTATTTCCTAATACTCCGACATAGCCAAGGCTAGAAATCTTATTTCTTTCCACGAAACTGTTTACTCTCGAGAGGTTGACTTCTTTGGAATCAGTCTCGTGAAATTCTGCTTCCAAGTAAACAAGCCCACGCACATACGTGCTCGAGCGCACGGCCAGCTTTTTTAAGCAGGAATCAGCTCTATCCTGTTCGGGCGACCTTTTACTAGAGATCCGGCTGCGCCGAGGGATAAGGGAAGGAAGGAAGGGAGGAATGCGAGAAAAGGAAAGAAATTTCCATGCTGGGGCGCGTATCGGCACGATTACGAGCCTGAAGGAAAGAAGTCGCAGGGGGGTAGGTAGACGGTAGGACGGATCACGAGGAGCGAGCTACGGGCAGGAGGAGAGCAGCTACCAAGGCGGAGCGCTTTGCTCGTCGAGTGCGATATCACGCGCAGGTCAGCTGTACTTTGTGCCGCGAACCTAGATAACCTCTCGGTGCGTCTGTGTGCGTGTATTAAAGCAGACCCCCCCTCTACTTTCTCCGTGCGCGCGCCCTCCTAATATAACTCCAAAACCCAAAGACTTAAGTATCCATTACCAAGTCCCGAGTGCATTGGTGAGGAACTTCTGCGAACGGACCACTCCAGCCAACGACCGCTCTACCCAACCAAGGAAACCAGAAGATATCAGCGTACGTCTCAGAAGTGAGGCGGAAAATCTGTTAGAACTCGTGTCTAACCTAAGCGTGCCAGAACGACCAGAGACCCAAGCGAGCAAGAACGACGCAACCAGTAACACGACTTATTCGCGGGTAATTTGAAGTTCTTCCTTCCAAACTGTCAGCACACGGAGGAATGCAAAAGGACTGCCGAGACTGTTTGGGTATCCGATACCGTATTAACTCCCTGGATCAAACGTGGAAGTGGCTGCATCAGACAATCGCTCTTCACGACTATTTAATCGCCATCACCGCCAGCCAATCCAATTTTTCCGGCAAGACTAGCAGCCACTAGGGGAGAGAGAGAAAGAGAGTGCGAGAAAAAGAGAGAGAGAGAGAGAGAGAGACCAACGGGACAATACTTCAACAGGCAGAAGGAAATAGACGCAAGCGCGAAACGCAACCAAGGTTGGTCTCGCTAAAAATTGAACTGACGCGAACAGGCACCTCGTAAGCTCGCTATTCAAAGACTGACTCAACGAGCCAATTCTCTCCTCCGACTGAGACACCTATCATTCAGGAAGACACCATCATCACGGTTCTCGGTATACCCAAGCTACTCAAGTTCTTTATTCTCTCGATCGATACGCAGAGCAGGACGACCTCGAAATGTCTCTGATCAGTAAATGTATGATAATTGTGAATCGCGCTGCTCGCCACTCGAGCGTGCAGTCTGCTTCGGCGGCCTTCTATTCCACGAGCGGCACCGAGCAGCGAGTGGACGGCGATTCTATTAAGAAGTCAGTATTCATCTCCCAGTCCACCGATGTGTTCACCAATTTGGCTTTGGAGGATTGGTTCTACCGCAATTTCGACTTCAAGAAGCATCATGTGCTCTTACTCTGGCGCAACGACCCCTGCGTCGTGATCGGCCGCCATCAGAATCCCTGGATAGAGCATAATGTCCAGGAGGCCGAGAAACGCGGTATCACTGTCGTTCGCCGTAACAGCGGCGGTGGCACTGTCTACCATGACAACGGCAATCTGAACCTCTCCTTTTTTACGCCCCGTGAGCGTTACAACCGCCAATACAATCTCTCTATCATCACCCGGGCTCTTTATCGAGAGTGGGGTCTCAAGACGGATGTTAACAAGCGGGAGGATATTGTCGTCGATGGAGACCACAAAGTATCCTTTTCTTCAATTGTGTAGCTCAAAGCACCAACTATATCTCCAAGCCTATTGCTGGCTAATCACCTTTGGGGGACTTTGCTCTTTCATATCAGATGCAACAGGTGGCCAATGAGATCTTTGCTCTAAGCTAGTTGTACACTTTGTACGATTTCGTCTTTAATGAGATGCCACCTTGATTAGATAGCGCAATCGATCCCTTTACTATTCTGCCTGTTAGTTTATACAATCTTGATACGCTGATTTGCTCGCTTTCAAGTGGTAACACATCACCTTCGTATCGAGGCTACTCGAAAGGCGAATACTCAAATACTATGATCTTGATCAACTCGTTTATGAAGTCGCGACGGGTTTTGTTATGTTTACCGTACGAGTCTGATTCAGTAACACGCCGGGGTTGCGTGCAAAAACACAAGGATTTGTGCACCGACACCTGCTGGCCGGCTGGGTGTCGGTGTGTGCGCGTAAAGATACACAAGTGCATCTCGGCCATTCTGTTTGCGTTACTGATAGACGCGCGCGCGCACGCATGTCGAGACATATAGACGTGTCCCTACGCTTTGGTATTGGACCGTCTGCGAAAACAAAAAGCATATCGTAAATTCGGTGTATAATTCTTTCCTCGACCGAGCGCCGCGATAAAGATATTCGCTGTTAAAAATCCCCCACTCGGCCGACGGTTGCGCTATATTTACTCGTGAAAAAACCCGATTAAACGTATCAAACAAAATATGGGCTATCTCTGGCAGACGGAGCTAAGCAGCTCCGAGAGATAGCGATGTACTTGTATTTCCTTAACAATCGGCTAATATAGATATCCGGAACCGCTGCAAAATTAGGACGACCTAATGCGTATCATCACTGCACGCTCTTGGTCGACGTTAACAAAGACGCATTAAGTGTGGCCCTCGAGAAAAAAGAGGTGTGTGATAATGTCTTCTAAATCATAACTTTTTTAGAGGATAAGTAATAAATAAGCCATTCTTATCGATAATTATCTTCACCAGACGGGCATTGATACAAATGCAACAGCATCCATTCGTTCTCCGATCAAAAATCTGAGGGAACTTAATTCGCACGTTAAAATGGATGAGCTGGTGAACGCTATTGGCTGGGAGTACCTACGCACTAAGGCACTCGTTCTCGAAGACGGCGGAAATGATCTCCTTCAGCGACAGAAAGGATTTCAATTCATTAATCCCACCGAAGACTGGTTTCCAGGTTTGTATTTTTACAAGAACATTATGTAAAGAGGAGCAAACACTTGCAGGGATTTTATCGAATAATTTCCTTGTTACAGGTCTCGATAAATTGACCGATGAGTTTCGCTCTTGGGACTGGAATTACGGTAAAACACCAAAATTCATGGTAACTCGTATCCTCGACGTCCATGGACAGGACGGAAAAAACCACCGACTCACTTTGACCCTCGACATTCAATATGGCATTATCGAGGAGATCAAGATGAGCTTGCCAGCAAATTTGGCGACTGCAAACTTCAATCAAGACGCCAGCGTGATCACAAATCTGCGCGGCGCCAGATACGATCATGAAGTTCTGGAAAATATAATCGCGGCAATCGGCTGTAAGACTGTTACTCTAAGTACGACGCGTAATGTAGACAAAAGTAATATGATTGCTACGCAATGATTAGATCCGGAAAATACTCATAATGATTGTACCTAAAGTATAATTGTGCTCGATGAAAGTGTGACGTGAAAGTGTGTGTGAATATCTTAGTATATACGAATGATGTGTGTTATGGAATGTTTGTTCACGACTTATTGCCGTTTATTGTTAGTCCTGTATATAAAATCGCGTATATAGATATATATAAATTACGAAAAATGTGTATTACACATTCGCACTATTTACAGCTGTGCCTTTGGCACCTTTGATTCTCGTATACATATTTTTCTAAATTACATCAATAAATATGTTTCAGTATAAATCGTCTCCGTGCCTTAATGAACATCAGGCAAAAGTTCTGTCACCGTCCACCGTCACTTATCAATGCCAACCCACTTTTTATTCGTAATTCCTGCTAAAAATAAATATCCCTTGGCATTCGGCGATGTGCGGCCAACGCTATTATGGAGTAAAATGTGTCATGACAGGAATACGACGTTTCTACGACATCAATCTTCAAGTTGATGCTTCGTATAATCTTCAATGGCACTGTATAATACTTCCTCTTCTGATCACAGCATGCGTAAGTTAGGCGAACCTTTCTCTATATCCAGTACCATTGTCATTGAAATGTTCTGCGTTTGAAGGACAACCGTAGAGAGACGGTCGCAGCATGACTTCACGGTAGGCGGGTGGTGGTGTACCCGCACGTGATATGGTCGGGCCTCCATTCTCACTGACAGTACCATCCTCGTATTGCCAGAGGCTCGACAACAAGGACAATCTCTGTGAATCTGCGGCAATTCTCTCACGACTAACATAGCTCTGACTACAGTAGATAGATTTATGCAGCCAGAGATATGTGATGACGAGCGTGACTGCGCTTCCTAGAATGAAACCAGTCGCAAAGAACCAATAGGGCGATATATTATTTATGATATTCCCATTATTCCCTTGGGAATACGTTGTGTTCACATCTATCAATACGTTTGTTTTGTTCTTTAAAATCTCTTCAGAGCTCTTTGTTTTCTTGTTTGACTGGTGCCGATTTTCTACCCTGTCATTAGGTGCTATTATCATTTTCTCAAATTTCTTTGGGCCTTGACTTTTACCACATACTGTGTCGAACTCGACGCCTCTGCGCCTCAAATACAGTTGTATGTCAAAGAGAAGTTTATTGCAGGACCATGGATTTCTGAAAGTAATTTTGAAACCTTGAGTTTTTGCTAGGAACTGTCAATTGTAGGTATAGTAAGTGACATACCCTTCCAAAGCCACCATCATCAAGGAATGTAGTGGTTGAAATACTGCTGCATCAATTTGAATCATTAGATTATTCGACAGATCTAGATTCATTAGACCACTGACGTGTTTAAAAGTGTCTATTGGAATGTGACTGATTTGACAGGATGCTAGGGTCAGGGTCTAGAAAGAAACAAACAAGTTCAAAGATCACCATCCCAACACCCTTCCTTTTCCTATGTTGCATTTCCATTACCGTCAGCTGCGGACATCGAAGTTTCGGAATTTGCGAATTGAAGTTGTTCCTTGACAATTTCACTATTCGTAAATTCCCATTTTCGGCAAAGACATCGGATAAAACATAATGCAAGTGATTCTTGCTCAAATCCAGCACAGTCAGTTCTGTGAGATAGCCGAATGCGTTCAGGTCGATCTGATTGATCGAATTTCCAGAAAGATTGAGATATCTCAAGCTTCGCAATCCTGTATTCTAAAGCAGACGTAATATTCACTTCAGTACGTTCTCGATCATTTGCATCTGATATTTATAAACATGTATCGACATCGAATTATCTCACAAGGAAGTAAATATTTGTTTGCACTTCCTAGGAAGTAAATAACTATTACGAACTAAATGCTGATTGAACTTTACTCCGTCGAGGCGAAGAACATTTCGCGATTCAAGCAAAAATATTAGATCTGATTTATAAAAGGGCCGTCGACGAGAAATCATGGCAGCTCGATGAGTCATATTCGCACAAACGAAATATGACGCGCGCCGCTACCTTATCCTCGTCATCGCGTATATTCCGCAATTTCGATGGTTGGAATAAAAATCGTAATAAGAAGCGAGGAGAACTCTGTCGCTAACCGAACGGAGAATCTGCCAAGTTACTTACCGCCAGTTCAAAATTGCCGAGGGAGGATATCGAATTGTTGGAGAGATCGAGCGCCTCTATAGCGCTCGACACACCTGTGTGTATGCTGTAAAGATGGCGGCCGGTGCACGATGCACGACGCAGCCCGTACCAAGTGTCACAAACGCAGAACGTGGAACAGGTCTCGGTGGATTCGGCGAACACGACTAGTCCGGTCAACAGTAACACCAGGCAGACGAAAGAGCAGGCGGTATTGATACGAGGCATTGTCAACAAAACACTTTGCCGCGTCAAGGCGGCCGATGGCACACTAATAATTTCCTTTCGAGCTCGATCCCAGGCAATAGGGTTCTTCCTACTTTCACGAGGTTCATGATCAGCTCGCTAGTGGTAATCTTATCTTCGGACGGGGAAGGTATATCTGTGTATATCTTGCGTTAGTGTTGCCGATCGAGATACCTTATCACCATGGAAGCCGGCTGCCCTGCCTCTTGGATGTCTTCTCTCCCCGCAGCCGAGGGCCAAGACACATCCCAAAGATTTTCGGGTAAGGCATTCTAGAGGGGAAAAGGGATTGGTCGAATGGTAGGGCGCCAGTGGTATATCGATGCGAGGTTACTTTTTACACATTATTGGAAGAAGGTAGCAAGGGTCTCGTCGCCCCGAACAATAGGCCGGCAATCCAGCGACGGGTACAGTTAGGTATTAGCCAGTGTTTCTGGCCGATCTGCGTGGCAATTCTTTCAAGAGTCAGCGCCACGCACCGCGTGCTAGGGACAAAGCTAACCATCGTAAACCGGGGGCTAATTCTCCGAAAAGGAAGCCATCCTACGAAACCAAAACCGATGACCGCGATAAATGTCTATCGAAGAATACGACGCCCGGCGTAAACAGGAACCGGGATTTCTAGTTAAGTCGTGCAAACAAGTCGCCAATAAGAAGGCGACCTAACATGGCTCCCTGTATTGTTCGAATTTACACCGAGATTACGGAAGCCGGTAAACAGGTCTGGAGGATGAATCATTGCGCACTTAACAGATTTTCGACTGCCAGAATCCAGGGGAATGATGGATCACTAGGGTGAGTAAGTCTAGCATGACTTAAGCGCTGGTATCTGCATTTCGTTGCATTCCGGTGGGTTCGTTTGCCCGGTCAGATGATACGTAGCTAGAAAAAAGTGGCCGCTCTGCTAGATAGAGCGATTAAATTGACGTCATTCGATGCTCGCCGTTAGCCAAGTGTTACTATTGGAATCGCCACAATTTAGACTTGCATAATAGCTCGCGACTGTTAAATGTGCATAACCGCGTGACGTCGAAGAATCGGATAAAGGTTCGATCTCAAAGGGAACTAGGAGGGAATCTCGGAAAGTCCATTGTTCGGATTAAACAAAAAGCATTGTGCGATACAACAACTACACGAGGCAGCACGAAGAATATTCCTTTAATATTCAAGCGGACTGCCGGCTTATTTTCGCCAGATAAAGGAAGATGAGAAATTGGAGGGAAAATAATAGAGTAAAGGAGAGTGTGAGGGGGACAATGGGCTTTTAACAAAATGATGTAAAGGCCGGTTGGAGTCAGTGTAAGAAAAGTCAGCTAATTAGCCCTTGGCAGTTGAACGGAGAGGATAGGAGCGAGGGGGTAGGATAGGTTTGGTCGGTAGGCGACTAGATAGCAGCGCAACCGTATATTGCGCAACGTCCACGGAAATAAATCTAGGATAGGCTGCTGGGAACGCGTGGACCGTTGCCTTCTATTCGGCCTTAGCGCAGGAGCTCCCCCGCCCCACCCTCCGACCAACATCATCCGGCCATTTTCATTGCTCGTCCTCGAGAGAGGAGCAACGCGCATCGCATCGCCATCACGAGAGTGTGCAAGCTCCGGCGTGCTCCGGCTGCGCCTCCGCTACCTTCCTGCAGCCGGTGTGTGACATTATGTTCGATCGATTTGTCCACCCTCTCTCTTTCTGCTTCCGGTTCACCCTGGCATCTTAGCCTAGCCCCGTGTCTATCATTTTCAACGATTGCCAACGATTCAGAGTGGAGGATGGCGTCGAGCGGGCTCGGCGAGATCGCAGAGATCCTCGTAAATACGTCGCATCGCATGGCGGAGCGTGAAAGCCGACGATACTGCGCGTCGGCACGCTATGCTCGCCTTCCCGGCTGCTGCTCCGAGTGCATCAACGCTAGCGCAGAGCCTCCACTCGCCCATCTTTCGTCACTGGCGCCCTCAGCTGATACTAGCCATTAATTCGACGCTGCCGTAATTAAATATTGCAACTCGGCCGCACCGCTCGCACCGATGCCTTTCGAAAGCGACGATGAAAGAAAAGTTGGTGCGGCCGGCGGCCGGTTGCATTTGCCCATCGCTAAATGTGTAAAGAGCGCTTGGAGAATTTCGCTGTCAGCTGGGCCCGGCTGTTGTGTCGCCAGCAATGCCACCGGCCGAAACACGGCAATTGCATTGCAAATACGTATGGCATTCGTGCGCCAGCGATAATAAATGGACGGGGCACTCGGTCGGAGAGTGGGTTCTCCGCCGCACGCTCCGAGCCAGCGTCCCAGGAAGACGCTCCACTCAGCTCGTGTCGTCACCGACATTCTCAGCTGACGTAAAATGGCCGCCTCGTATTGACAGCTGAATCCGAGCTAGGACTTTTCTCTGTAAAAACGCGATTTCCGCACCAAGCGAACATCCCACAGGCCGAAGTTCGGCCAGGCTCGATGTTACCAGGTGGAATCCTGGCGAACCGACGAGTATTTCATGGGAAATTCGATGCAGTATGGTATTGGAGCGGCAGTGGGAGCGTCTGGTATAGCAGAGCTCTCTGGCGGTGGGAGCGCGGCGTAGAGCGGGGCCGATCGCTCGCTCGGATTTCGTCACTGGCGTCGCCAGCTGATGACAAAATGACCGTCTTGTGTATTTAACGCCAACAGCTGATTACAAAAGGCGCGTCGCCCGGGGCAGCGCGTGCAATCGCATATCTACCGTTCATTTTCTCCGGCGGAATCATTAGCCGGCAAGAGAGCAGCAGGAGTAAGCGAGTATCGATGGGATTCGAGAGGAGCGGCATTGGTTGCGGGGCGAGTGCGGCGTACTTGTTGGCCGAAGGAAAAGGAGAGGGACGCGAGAAGAGTGGCGAAGCAGAAGGAAGGGACGCGGTGCGGCGGTGGCGGCGGCGTCGGTGGCGGCGAGGAGAGACTACAGAAAGCAGGAGTGAGAGAGAGGGAGAGAAGAGAGAAGAGAGGAGAGGGTACGGAAAGTGGAGGCTCTTGGCGAGCGAGTACGGGATCAGGCTAGGGTTCTAGCCTGCGATTTTTTCCCGTTCCTCTCGTTGTCCGGGGCGGCCAGCCAATGGGAGTAAGTAGGTCAGCGCGGCCCTCCAATGAGCGCTCGAGGCCGGGTCACGTGGGTTTGTTGTTATCTATCAGCTGTTTTTCCCGGGCGGGCGGGCGGCCGGCCGGCGCAGTGAAAGCCGCTTGGTAGTCTGTCCTCAGTCCCTCCCGGTCGCTCAGCTGTGCGTCACATGTCGGGTACCGCGAGTCCTACTCCTGGCCGGCTAGCATCCTATCGTCATCGTGCACCACCGCTCGCCGCTCGCTCAACAACCTACCACCGTCGTCCTCATCAACCCAGCCACCCTGCTGCCAGCCGCATTTCCACCTAGCCAGCAGCGTCACTTCTTCTGTATTATGCTGTCTGCCGCGTGCACGCGTACGCGTAGCCACAAATCGATCACCAAGTGCCTCGAACATGCGGACGGCCTGACAGACGCGGCCGACGGTGCACGCCGCTTTGTTGATACCTTGAGTTCTGTGTTCAGGCCTCGAAGGCCACCCCGTGCTTTCTCGCTCCTCTAAAGAGCTACCCAACGAAAGCGAGAGACAGAGAAAGAGAGAGAGAGACAGATATCCACTCGCTCTTCGCCAGTTGCACTCCGTGCTCCGCTTGCAACTCCATATGCGAGTTGCGCCTACCACTCAGTCGATCATCCGACCGCCCCTGTGTATCCGGCGTACGCGGAACGATGACCTAAAACAAAGGGTTCCTCTTTCCGCGCGGAGACAGAGCAGCAAGCACGCTCAGGCCAGATTTCAGCGCAAGCCGGTCAGTGCCACCGTTTCTCGGAAGTGGGCTTTCACGAAGCTCCTCGCACCAACGAGCCGCCACGCCGGAGCGAAGCCGGATCATCGCGCGCACCTATTCCCGCCACCGCTGGCCACTCTTAATCCATCAACTATTGTCTCATTGGATTGTTAAGCGGCGGCACGATCGTTCGGGCCCCGTACCTCCAATAAGGACGCGCACGTGTTCTGTGTCTTTTCTACGGATATCAGCTACTCTCTCAGTGTCTAGCGACTCTATATCCAAGCGGCGTCTTCGGATGCTTGCGTGCTCCTTACGATTCCTCCGTTCCTCCTACTCACTCACTCTCTCCCTTTACCTTTCCTAGGTCCCACTCTCTCCGACAGTGTCAGCGTGGACATTCCTGCGAGCGGAAGCTTGGGGACTCTCGAGTGCAAGCTAAGTGAAGGGAATCGTGAGAGTGCGAGGGAAAAGTGTCGCCGGACATAGAAGTCGGCGTCGAGCTCGCGCGAGCCAAGAGTGTACTTTAAGGGGATCGCTACGTAGTAAAGAAGGAAGGAAGGAAGGACAGTGGCAGTTCCTCGTGGGGATCTGCTGAAAGTGTGCGAGGATATCGGACGAGGTGATCGCGTCGGGCGTAGTGTGTCCCAGTGGGAAGGAGCGGGTAGAAGCGGCGAATAATGTCGACGGGCAAGAGGCTGGCGAAGCGCAGCATCATCGGCACCAGAGTGTGTGCTCCCGGCGAGGACGGCAAGTACTACAGCGGCGTCATTCACGCGGTGAAGACGCCGGCGTCGGCCGCCTCGGAGTCCGGCTTGAGCATCACGCCGAAGACCCGGTACTCGGTGCGCTTCGACGTTGTGCCGGGCGGCGGACCGCCGAGTCCCAGTACCGAGTACTCTGATCGTGACCTCATCGGACCTGGATTCGGATCGGTCACCAGTACCCGCCTCGTACCCGGCCAGAAGGTCTACCTCACCTACAACGGTCGCGAGATCCAGGCGGAGGTCACGCAGCACCGAGAACACCTCGACGAAGTCGACGTAGTCATTGCACCCAACAACGGACAAGAGGTGAGTAGACATACTTTTCCCGCCAAACAGGCCTTACCGCTTCTCCCCCGGGAATTCCCTGAACACCGGGGCCGCCCCCGGCCCGGCGCTACTCTTGATTCACTGCAATCAAGATTCTTCACTCTCCTATTATCAGACTTCAATTATCAGATTATCATCTTCTCCGAATCCTAATTACAATCGCCTCTTTAGTCCATACACCGATATAAACCCATCAAGCGCACCGGTATAACCTAAAACCGGTCTAGGATTCCTACACAAATCGGAACTTGGCACGTAGGAGGCACACGGTGCCTTGCATTCCGTTTTATACTTGACATCGACTCCTAATCGAACTTTACCGGTATGGCAAGAGCCCTACGGCTTAACCAATCCTACCCTTGCTGCTCGGACTTTACGAGCATTCGGTAACTCTGTAAATGTGCATGGCAATCGTCTGGGATTTAATGCCTGGCGGTGGAACGTGACTCGTGGCTAGTATCGATAGTAAAGCATACGCATGGAGCAGAGGGTAATGGTATTCCGTGAGCATTCTATTGAGGAAGCGTAGCGGGCGGCGGTAGTTCGCCGGGTCCGGCGGCGCGTCACGAGCCAAGCCTGGCGTGTAGCATAGCATGCACGCAAGCAAGCAAGCAAGCAGCACCAGGCGAGGATGGTAGTGCGCTTGCGCGCGAGCTACCGTTGTCATCCCGGCTGCTGGTGCGTCGGTGTTGACGAGGAGGAAGAGGCTTTCCAGAGCGGGGAAACCCTCTCGCCGGGCGATTATCGATGCCGATTCGTCGAATGACGTTGCAGAGGCAGCCCGGGAGGCTCGGCTCGACCGGCCGATTAGTTAAAAGGGAGGAAGACGATGGTGGACGCCGGTGTTGAATCCCCGTGGTGTGCGTGCCGTTAATCAGAAAATTTAATTTTCGTGACCTCGTTCCGAAAGCGGACCATCGAGTGGATGGCCCATTTACGTCGCGCGCATGAGCAACGCGCGCCTCTCCCTCTCGGCCCTCTCTAACTCTTCCGCTCTCCTCTCCGCGCTGCCTGCCTGCTTGCCTCTCGCACCACGGCATTGCCACGGGGATGGAAGGGGTAGCGTGTGTGTTACCTTGCAAGCGCTGCATCTCGACACGCGCGCCCACCGCCGTGTCGTCTTATAATGCCCGGCACACATACGCCGCCATCGCCCACCCTCCCTGCAAGCTACAAAAGTGGAAACCCACATCTCGCCTTTTCCTACTTTCCTTTTACTCTTTAAACAAATCCTATATATCTGGAGCACTCCGAGAACCTTGCTCTGCATTTCAAGTACAAAGTATTATTCAACACGAGATGTACCTAAGAATCAATACTCTTCGGTTGAACGAAAATACTCTTCACTCTGTCTGAAACAAACGCTTTGGAAGCGTTGGTTAATAAGGCAGCCAGTGGAATCCGAGGCTAAGAGAGAACGGGTTAACGAATGGGTTAACAGACCAAGATGCCTAGCCACGCGATGCAACCACCGGCGCGCACTGACGCCGGGCCGAGGGATCTCTCGATCGAACATAGCCATCTCGATTTCCGGCATGGGATCCATTGGAATTACGGTCGACCGTCCGGGAAGCTCTCTCGAACGTTGGCAGAGAGAGAGAGAGAGAGGGAGGGAGAGAGGACAGAGGCATAAGCAAAAGGAGGCTTGTGGAGTGCGCGAAAAGTAGCCGAGGGTTTTTATAGGTTCGTGGAAGCGCGCGCGTTGCGCTCGGAGCGCAATAAATACAGCATAAAACGAGGGCTAGCGTTATTAGGCTCGGTCAGGCGTGGCGAAGGAAATACACGTTGGAGAGAACTGTCGGGGGAGAATGAGGGAGAGGGGGAGGGAAAAGAGAGCCGATACCGCTACGTGGGCGCGGTTGTATTTGCAATGAGAGGCACTGGCGTGTGCATGTTCCCCCGAGCCTCGATCTAAGTGCCGGTCAGCTTGCGTGCGTACTTCGCACTGCCGCCACCGAGCGCAGCTCCCTAAGTGACCTTAGCTCGCCTTCCATACTGGACAATGGCCAGCAGCCTGCAACTTAGCCCTCCGCACAATCTAGCGTGTCCCAGCCACTCTATGTTGATTGTACCCGCGGCTAACCACGCTCCTACCGCACTAACGGCATTCTTCTGATTTTCCAGCTCTAATTGCTGCAATTCAATCTCAATTCGTTTTAATGAAAATTTCCAACTCTCAACTTTCACTCCTAGCTTCTTTTTCTCTCAATGATTTCATTTGAAGAATGAGCACTTCCTATCGCAAGGTAAACCGTCGAAGGGTCAGGGATGCAGTTTGTACTATGAGTAATCCTAGGATAAATATCTGGGAGTTATCACTGAGGGAAGACGTTGGGATTACTGGGGAGGGTCAGCCGTGAATGCTCCGTGTGATTCATGAGAACTTGGAGGGTTAGTGGAGCTTGCATTCGAAGTATTTCGAAGTTTGTGGATAGATGGATAGTTAGGCGATCGATTGTCAGGAGCGATGCGTTTTCTCTCCCTTATTATATTTGTTGAGAGGATTTGAAGCGCACGCGGGCAGGCACGGTGCGGCCAATGCCAAATATAGATGTGTTGGGCCTCGCTTGCTAGTTGCTCCGCCGGGCGGCTTGATGTTGAGCCAACACTTTTTGTGCTAACACCCTGCGAACGCACGCGCGCACTCTCTCTCTCCCTCTCTCTCTCTCGCTGGTTCTCTTGTTAAGCCGGCCTTTTGATCGATGGCTCGTCGCTAATGGAAGTCAAACGGCAAGTAGCGCACGTATGACATAGATTGCATATTGTGCTGCAGACTGGCAAGTCGAGCGAGAGTTTTGCGCCTTTGGCAACATGTTGTGTTACTGTTTGTACTTGGTATCCCGGATAATCGCGTTACTCTTTGTACCTGACTGGCGTACTTCCCGAACGCCTCGCATCCTTCGGTAATTGCTAGGATTCCGTTGGCTGAACTTTTACTAGAGTCAGCTAGAAACGGCCAATGCAGAACACGTAAAAGCAGTTGCAGGAAACCTCGCTGGTTCCTAATTGTATTGGGCTTTCGAGAGAAATGGCGTTCTTTGCCATCCGGTGGAAATAAAACTGTTCTAACAAACCTTTGCCATCACAATCTTACTAAACAACGTACCTAAATCATACATCACACAGGAAGTTGAGTATCACTGAGGGTGCATTTCACCGGCGAGGTAAAAAGGTTCGGCGAGAGAAACGTTAGTAAAAAAGGGCAGGTCGAATGGAAGATTGAGTGTGTATCGCGAGTGAATGCCGGCGGAGCGTCAGTGACAGTGCGCTCGATCCATCGGCTCTATCTACGGTCGCCACGGAAATATCCGGGCCGGCTCGGTGCGCATTCAAAATAATGGCCGCATTTAACGGTGTCAGTGGTCACCGTGGTCTGCCTGCCTCCACCACCACCACACACACACACACGCACGCACGCGTGCTAGCCTCGGCCGATTGAGTAAGACTCAAAATACGGCAGTGTGTGCGCGCGCGTGTGCGGTGGCTCCAAAGATAGCTGGGGCGGCGAGCTATCTAGGAGAGAGCAGCCGGATCGAGAGAGGCAGAGAGCTCGAAATCCATGCGTGTGTCTTCCTCCTCCTCCTCCTCCTCGAGCATCGTCGTCGTCGTCGTCGTCGACAACGAAGCGGACTCGTGCGGATTTCCCACTCGCTTCCTTCGCGGCGAGGCGCGCGACGTAAACAAGAGCGGCGCTCGTGCCGAGCTGTGACGTAGCTCTTCGTACACGCGGATGTTTCTCCCCATAAGCACGCAATCGACGCTTCGCCGTCGCATTATCTGCGAGCTACGCGCGCCGCAGTCAACACTTCCGGTAAATACTCGCCTTATCTCCGACCAACGCTCCTCTCCGCCCTCCCGCTTCCCGGCCCCTCGGCCATTCCACACTTTTTTTTCACTCTTCCTTTACTGGTTTAGGCTACACGCGCGCGCGCACCCACTCTGTGGTTCGCTTATCCCCATGGAATCCGGCCGACAATCGCTAGCATCGAATAGTGGAAGTGGTGGCTTTGGACGCTTAGCGTCAAATACGCTCACGTGGCCAGAGCAGTTTTTGTGATCCCACTTCGATGATAATAAGCCCTCGGCCATTGCTGCACCGATGGGAAAACGGTCTCAGGGTGATAATAAGGGATAAGAAGCGTTTATAGGAATCGATGATATTTATTATGGATTAACGAGATAAAACACTATTATGGAGAATACAAAATTTCGTGGTAGATATTTTGGAAGGTAATCGATTATTAATTCAACAGCTATTAACAATACAAGCAGATCGATATTTATGAACGGTAAACCAGCTTGAAAGTTTATTATGGGGAATAGAAAATGTCGAAATGGATATTTCGGAAGGGAATCGATATGGCCGGGCGTTTTAGAATGAGGTCGATGCGCCAGGAATGCCGAGATTAATTCAACAGCTGCTGACAATACAATGATATTCGGGCTGCGATTAATTGCTCCAGTTGCTCGCTCGCCGGGCGGCAGCAGGTGGTCAATCTCTCGCCGCCCTCTCATCTCCCACCAGCCATTCTCTCTTTCTCTCTCTTGGTTGTTTCTAGGCGCCCTTTCCTCTCTCGAAACAGCCTTCTCGCACCCACTCTCTCTTTCTCTCTTCGCTCGCCCGCCAAGGTTAAAGCTGGCGCAAAGTGCGCCCGAGGAAACTTCGAAAATTCTACGCCAGTTTCTTGCGTGTACTCACATGCGAACACTGACACATACACACACACACATTGGTTGGTGGTGTTGCGAAAGCTTTTTAGCCGGTGCTAGGTGTGCATGAATTCGAAGGCGGAATGCCTGGTCAAGGTTTATCGGCGCGGCTGATCGTAATTGCTGGTCATGCTAATTTTCGAGCGGCTGATCGGCTCGGCCGTGCCCCGTTAATCGTAAGGACACCACTGCTGGGTCGGTGAACGCTCGCGAAATCAGTTCTCTCGGCCTCGTATTCCTGTACTATCCACTTGCCTCTCCCACTCCCGCGAATATTAATCGCCGAACCATTGGAATTCGACTTTATATTATCCAACCAAAACAAATCTTAGTAATAATTTAATTATTAGAAATATCGCAATAATTAAATATTAAGATTGAAATAAATTCGATGTAATAAAGAAAGCGAAAGAGTCAGCAGTAGAATCGAAACGGTCTCAGAAATGAAAGTACAAGATTGAGAAAGGGGGAGGGAAATAAATAGGAGTAGGTCGCGGCGCGCGCGCGCGCTCGCGGAGCAACAAGTTGCAAGCGGCTTCGCCGGAGAAGTAAGCGTGTCAATAACTCGGTGAAATTAATGACTCTGAGAAGGATACGGCGGCCACTCGAAATCGCTCTCGATCCGGAGCGGCGGCGGCGGCGGCACTCGATTTGCGTAACGGCGGCGGCGTCGGCGGCGTCGGCGGCGCGCATTAGCGTCCCGGCGCGAACGCATGCGTCCTCCTCGACTCGCATTGGTTACACGGGCTATTTAAAATAGTAGACTCGAGCAGCAGAGGAGCAGGCAGGAGCAGTGCGCGCGGCTGCACTCGATTATGTCATACTCGCGCGCGCGCGCGCGCGCTCGCACCACTTCGCCGCCCGGTAAATAGGTTACGCAAGATGGATCACGGATGGCCAAGCCCGCATAGTAACTCATAGCTCCTCGCACACCATAGCCGCACCACCGCCAACAATCGACCTAACAACCAATAGCGAGACACTCGCTTACAATGATTTATTCAATACTTGTTACTTGGTTTTCGAAATTTATTCTAAATTTTCTCTATAAATATTGCAATACTATTCGATTTTTTAATATTAAATAACAGCCATGAATGCCATTAAAATGATTTATTCAATATTCGTTACTTCTACGAATATTATAATATTGCATTCTTTAGTAGTGCATTTATTATTTAGGGAATTTCATACGAAAGTCGACTTTACACCGCGCATATCTCGCTGTGTATTATTACATCTTGGAGCAACTCGGCTCCCAAGAGAAAGCGTGTCTCGTTGTTCGCAGTTGCATGGGAAACCGGAGTTTTCCATGAAGTAGCTGCTGCTCCCATTGGCAGAGGAGTTATCCCTCGGTAGGACAGCGGCAGACCACCGCGTCGAATTCTAATGAAAGCGAATGCAAATCAAGCCCCCGAACTTTCGGTATCCCGAAACCTTCCCTGACGAGGTAAACGAATGCAAATGAGCATTTACACCGCGCGCCACAAATATATTCCACACAAAGGGTTCGCCGATCAACGAGAAAGAAAGCCCTCGGAACAAAGAACTTTGTCTAAGGTTCGCTCTGCCACTGGAATCATTAGAATTCTGTCGGAGTGAAAAGCGAGGAGCGCGTCGAGAGTGAAAGTAGAATTGCAGTGTGTGTGTGTCGTCGGAGCGAAGTAATCAACGCCTTTCTCTTGGCGGAGTCGTACAATCCGTGAGGTCGATTCCTGTTGTTATTGTTGTTGTTGTTGGGGGAATGGGAAAGAAAGAGGAGGTGGTGGAAGATGGCGGCCAAGGTGGCGTTGGGATTGGATTCTAGGGGGGCGATCGTTTCTTCTTAAAGTCGGTCATAGAGTTTACAATGCAAAGGCAACGCGCGCACGCCTTCTCCTCCCATTACTGAGTTGGCTGCCTCCGCTCTCAGCTGCTTAGAGCCACTGGCTACTTGTTCTCTCTCCCCGTCACCCGCAACCCTCACACAAACACACACACACACACACACTGTTTACCACCATCAGTGGCCGTGTCGCAATCATTAGCACGCTCGAGCACAATTACCTTGGGCATCGACAGAGTCTCTCTCTCTATCTCTCCTTCTCTCTCAGACACACGCTTTTGTAAATGCAATACGAGAGTGGAGTGCGCAAAGTACTCGGTGCGAAGTTGTAGGCAAGTCCGAGACTTTCTACGATCTTAGCAGTGCTGATCGCCGAGTCGATCCGACGTGTCGGCATGGAATTGCAAAATGGAGCCACGCGTGCCGGAATGGCGGAATTACTTTTATGTGTGCGCGCGAGCGCGCTTACCATATGGCGAAGAGAAGCCTTTTTTCCTCCGCTTGTTAGTCACACCACTCGCGCTAATTATGAAGGCACACTCGCGCCCATGCTGGACCCCTCCTATGCTCATCGCTCGCTGGGAATTAGATCGGTACTTGAGACTTAGGACTTAGAAGGATCTTGCTATTACAATGCTGCCATTGTTCCAATCGCCATCTGCAACCACACTCGATTTTTACCGTGGAAATTACAGCTGTGTGTATGTGTTGTTGGTAGTAAAATGAAAAGAATCGCTTGGCGTATAAATGAATTAATTTGAAATGGAAATATAAGAGATTTGTAAATAGAAGAAAGGATTTATGTAAGCCGGAGTGATTTTAGTGTTGCGTATGAATTCTGTTCCGGGAAAACTGGTTCGACCAGTCGATTACTAATTCAACCTGTTTTTAATGGAGATCGAACTCGTTGGGAATTATAATTAATGCGATTGGAAATCTCGTGGAAAGAGGAGGACTAAGGCGCGAGCACAGCTGCTGTGTACGAAGGAAGCAGAATGGAAGCGAGAACGCGTCAATCGACGGTGACTCGCCGGGGAGTTTTTGTGACGCGTTTACAACCACGAAGCCCGCAAAATCAGCTGACTGCTGCAGCTGGTTCTCTCTCTCGCGCGCGCGCTCCTTCTCTCGTCTCGGGCGCTCGCTCGCGCGCGCGCTCCCTCGTCCGGGAAAAAGAGAGAGCGACCGATATATATCGGAGCTCTGCTGCTGCCGGCAACTCGCACGTGTGACGTAACTTCGTAGCTCGCGTCATAAATTATGATCGATACTGCAACCTTGTTCCGCACAGGTAAACTCTCCCTCTCTCTCTCTCTCGCTCTTGCCTCGCGACTTTGTTCTCACTTGACATTGAAAATTGTACCAGCGAGCGCGCCACCATGTTTATTCAAATTTAATGCCTTCGCTGCGACGCTTTCACTCAAACATCGAAACTGGGAAAGTTAGTTCCCTTGCCACTTTGTGTCGTGTTCCGGATGCACAGCTGCGCCGTTGGAAGCATTCGCATAATCAGCCACTCGGAACTCGGAATATCAATTTCGAAGCTTAGCCGGCCGGATCTATCCTGCCACACACACTTAACGATTCAAACTTGAAATGCAGATGGCTGCTCCCAGCATTGCTTACCAATAGACGCCTCACTTTTCTCGAGGAAAGCATATTCCGAGTGGCAGCTTCTCTTTCGAGCGTTCTAAAAAAGAAGCTGGCATTACAAAGCGATGTAAAAGGTGGCGGCGGCGGCGGTGACGTCCGGGGAAACGAACTCTCCTGCATAGTTCGTTCTATGAAATTCCATCCACTCCCCCCGGAGAGCTCGAGACTTCCTCTCATTTTACGTCATTATAACCGGCGTCATTAGTCAGCGGTGTCAGTGGGCCGAGGGTCTAAACGATTCTCTCGTTTTCCAAATTTTCCCGAAATAAGAAAAGGCCCTCGTTTCAGGTCATTTGAGAAGCTGTCAAGTGGATCATGAGCGATGCTTTCGAGCCGCAAATTCCCAAACGGTAGTTATAGAATCATCGAACACTTGGTCATTCAGCTGACTCACTCGGAGACGTCCTTCGCACGTTTTGTTCGTTGCAACTTGCAACCAGTGAAATCAAGTCCATTCGGGCATCTCGCAAGCCTTCAAAGTACGGGCGCGCGTCATGGGAGCCAAAGCGGTGAGGAAAAGTGGCGCGTATTTAAGATCCGCTGTTGCGCTCGCGCGCGCGCGCGCGTACTCGATCCACCGGGAGAAAAGCGAGGTCGAGCCTTTCTCAGAAAAGTGGGTCGAGAATGCATGTGTACTCGATCGGCATGGCCGGCGTTGCGCGTGCTGCGTTCCACGCGCCGGCTCCGCGCGAAAGGTCTCGTCATCCTCGATGATTGACGCATGCCGTAAACAGCCGGCCGGCAATGACAGAATCAACCTCCGATCCAAACAGCCGCCACCTTAACTTACACTTGGACTTTTTGCCCGCCATGCAAATCCAACTCCATCGACACCAGCAATTCATGATTTATTGATCGTTATATTTTCATTTCCTTCCTTACATCATCAAAGAATTCTCTCAAAAAAGTCTTCCATTAACATCTCAGTATTATTATATTCGAATATTTCAAGCAACGAACGATCAAGTCAAATATCCGCCATCTGCTTTTGTTCTTTCAATATTCTTTCAACTGTGGTGTCTTCCACTTACTAAAATTTATTGATCATTATATTTTAATTGGATTATTTTAAGAGATCTCCTACTAACATCTGATCATTATTATATTTAAATATCTGTTTAAAGTGCTCTCTTTAAACACCAGTTTCTATCATAGACGTTTCAAGCAGCGAATGATCAAACATCCGCCGTTTGCTTTTGTTCTCCCAATCTTCTCTCAATTGTGATGTGTTCCAGTGGCGACGGGAGTGACACGCGCGTACTTTATTCCTGTGCTCTTGCTATGATAACTCTCCTCGCTATCGTACACTCGCGCTCAAGTCGAAGGCAGAGTGGGAAAGCGAGGGAAAGATCTCTGGCGTAACGTTGTCTTCCCCATGAGAGCCCGCAACACACTTCGCTCTTCCTTATCGCCATACAAACACACAGACACACACGTAGTGAGAGAGACGATTTTCCAGCATGGTAAGCCGGCTCGAAGCGATGTAGGACGAGCGGACGGCGGCGGCGGCCTCACGTCCCATCGATTTACCAAGTACACGCGCGCGCCCCGCGTCCACCGCCATCGGGAAGAAACCACTTAAAAGGCGGAAAGCTCATTCCTACGGGGCTTTTATCTTCCGCCCAATGCGATACTTACGCTCTTCCAATTGCCAGCCGACTACTGTTGACTCCGATTTTTCTTACATACAATTGAATCGTCGGGGAGTAATTAATAAATTATATAAATTTATATTTGTGAACTATTGGGAAGATATGTTTTATAAATGTTAGGTTTTATATAATGAAGAGGATTTATTTATAAGTTATAGAAGAGAATAAGGGTGAAGTGGGATAAGTAAGACGTGAAGTGATGGGAGGAAGTTTTTTAAGGAGGGCTCGACAGTAACTCGATGTGTGGAGGTGAAAAATAATGGTAACCGGCGGAGATATCAGACAGGAGGTGTCTGCTGCGACCCGCGAAGCTTTCCGGTTTGGTTCGCCGGTGTTGCTACGTGTGTCTGCCTTCTATAAATAAGGCATCTCCGGTCCCGTCGGGATGAATGAACTGTTCAACGGCGAGGTTGGGCTAAAAGAATGCCGGTCTCTTCCTGCTCGGTCAATTATCGCGCCAGACTTCGCAAACATCATAAAAATTATCAGATTCCTTGCGGGTTCGCTTGCAGCAGCGTCGCAACAATAATGTTATCGCTTGCCGAAAATACTGATGCAACAATGGAATATTACGCATGTGCGTGGCGTGATTGGGATCCTCTTTGCTCGTCGATCGAAGCGATGGAAAGGTCGAGGCGGTTGCGCGCGCGCGCGCGCGCTGACTTTAAAGCGATGTAATCGAATTACCTAACCGGCCGAGAAACGTGAGGACGCCTAGCGGCGGCGGCGTTTTCGGAGGGGGCGGCACGCCAGGCAGCCACTCGCCGATATACTTTCACGTGCCGCCAGCCAGATTCGCCTTAATTACCCGGAATATGTCCCACTCCTCGCGGACAGCAGCCAACACGAATTTCCCGTGAAACTGGATCGCGAAACACCGGCCGTTCTCGAGTCAGGTGGCGCGGAACAGTGCAAGTGGGTGAGCTCCCTTTCACACGTACCACAAAACAATCTCTTTCTCTCTTTCTCTCTCACATACAACCCACATCCCTCAAGACTATTTCTAGTTTTATTTCAACGACTCCATGACCTTCATAATACAATCCATTCCCACTAAATCGTTAATAAACATTGCTCTCCCAAGACATTCAATAATACAAGCTCCCTTTCACACGTCCCGGAAAACTCAGCGATCCCACAGCATCTCTAACGGTCCATCGCGCTCTTGGTCCATTGATCCCCCGGCGAGGAGGTACAACCGCAGAGTGAAGATCCGTGTTAGCGATCATTAAGAAGTAGTAGTAGAAGGAAGAGATCAATAGGGATCGGCCGAAAAACAAACTTTCGCTAGTCGCGGTTGCGCGTATCTCGGCTTCTATGGAGATGAGCGATCGCCGGCTTGGGAGGAAGACATAATCCTGCATTAGAGGGCGAAAGACAGAGAGAGAGAGAGAGGAGGATGCCGGTTGAATCGTAGGAGGCTACGTTGAATACTCGAGGAGAGGTCGAGTCAAAAGGGGGCCAGTGGAGGGGCGAAAGGCGGCCAACACTCTCCGTTAACAGAGAGTATGTGTTCCTCCTCGCGCGTACATACAGAAACTCCAACTGCACGCTCTTACACTCCTCGGACACACACATACATACATATGTGCGTGCGAGTGCCGGCACCGGCGTCGAGAGTATTTTACGCAACGCCGCCTTCGTGATATAACGCGCCGCTAGAACTGTGTGTGTGTGTGTGTCTCTGCCACACATGCAGGGAAACCGAGTTAGAGCCGGTGCTCGAGTGGCATGCCGGCTGTGCAGGTAGATTGCCGGGAGGGATCGTTAGAAGTTAATCAATTAAAATAATACATTCAATAGACGATCTTATATTATTCTTTTAATACAAATATTTGGGAGTCGATTATTATCGAACTATTTTTTAAATCTTTATTTAATAACGGATGTAAATTTCAAATTTCAAAGATTCGAGGATTGTTATTTAATTATTTTCAATTCTTTTATTAATGATGAATGAAAATATTTGTATTGTAATATAAAATTCGTGGCTTTGGTGAAATAAAAAAGGGAGGATCGCAGAGATGTAGCGTGTGGCCAGTTTGCCTGGACCGAAATGATAGAAGGCGGGTGCGCCGCACGGGGAACCGGGTCGTAGCCTAGATTCCGGGGCGACCCGCCGGCCATTCCCACCCTGGCGCGCAATCGACAAACCTACTATCGCCTCGCTCGCACAACCCACCCGCCTCTGCACCCAGATTTTCACTTTCGCTCCGAACCACGTCGACACTCTCCCCTCACTCACTCACTCACTCACTCTCGCTCTGCTTCTCTACTCGAGTCTGTTGACAATGCACCGATAACTTGATTCGACCGCTCTCGCCCATCCACTCTACGCTTCGCTGCCTCGCAATTCCTTCTATGAATTAGTTGTTTTCTTTGATATTTATGAAAGTTATTAAATATTGGGAGTCAGTGGATATTTGGGTGTGGGAATTAATATTTTTATTATATATTAGTGAAAAGTTCGATTTTATTAAAGACACTTTTATTTGTTTGTAATAAAACGAAGTCGTTGAAACGATATTGCTAGATATTGGAGCAAACTTTGTCATACTCTCAAAGCCAATAATATTGAATACCCAATATTTCTTTTATTCCTTTCCCGCAACTGGAGGTAGTTGGTACGACAATGTTCCAAGATTACATACACCTGTGCGAGGCGGCTGGTGTTCTCTCTCCTCTCCCCGGTGGCTTTTCCCCACGTGGAGGCGATTGCACGTAGGTTCGTTGCACGGATTCCCGTTATCGCCGTTGCGTGACCTCCTTTTTGGTATGTGGCTCTCTGGCCGAAGCCGCCGCTGCCGCCGCGCAGATAAACGGAAGCGATGCCTTCCCGGTAATGCGCCGACTCGGTCCAGCGCGATTACTCGACTTAGCAGCAAGAGAGAGCAAGAGAGAGCTCTCTCTGTTTTCTAGGCCGAGTTCAGCTTTGAATCGAGCTCGAAAATTGGTAAGCATTATGTTGGTCTAGGTCACCGGTGCTTCGGCAAAGAGAGTCACTTGTTGATACGCTCGCTCGTCTACCTCCGCGCAACTTTATTCCAGAATTACGTACACACACACACACACACACACACACACACACACACAGACACGTAGTAGTCTCGACGAAGTGTCTCCGAGTAGCGTTGAGAGATCGTCGGTTAATTCACGTGAGTGCGGCAATTTTCAAGAGGAGTCACGCGGTAAAGATATATTTTCCCCCCTCTTACGCAATGAAGTTCCTCAACTGCCGGCAACGATCTTAAGAAGAATCGAGAGGGATATCTGGTAACTTGTAATCTCGATGGAACACTGGCTTCCATGATGTAATGCCCTCCGACACACACACACACACACAGACGCCGCTTCATCAACCTCGAAACAATAACTGTATATAGTCATTGTTGCCCGCAACTCTCGTCAAGGAATTATTGACAGGAAGGAGTGTTGTTTCCGGGATACAACTAGCCCGACCGGAATTCCATGAATTCCGGTGACGCCACTCCACGATTCTCCGAAGAGAATGCAGTAGGAAGGAACGAATGATGAGTCAGTCTTGAAAAATCGTATTTCTTGATAAATCGAAATATTTCGAGCCGTGGAGAATTTCTCATTTTCTTAATAGAGCCAATGTTTGTGTCGAGGTTCACGGCTGCGAGGCGTGTTTCATCGAGGCCTGTAATAACAATCGCATTACACAACATATAATACAGGTTTCCCTGTAAAAAGGAGAGTAAGATTACGAGTTACGTAATTCGACTATCATCGCTGGTGCGCCGACTATTTCCTCCTATAAAATCGGCCTAAAAGGGTGGGGGATTAACGATGGCAGAAGTTACGCGAACGGTGTGTAACAGGTCTTCTAATCGCAAGTAGAAATCGCTCGGGCGAACTCTGTCCTCGCCGCTCTTCGATTACTCGCATCTGGATGCATTACTCTCCACGTAGCCTCGTGACACCTCGTCCCAGTACCCTTTAAACGCGATACCACCGTTTACCAATGCGGAGAAGCAACGCCATTCATCGCGAACCTATCCTCGCCTCCGATAGATCGGTATAACTGTACTAATTGACTGCAGCTATACATAAATGATGAAGCAAGAATTTTATTCCAAAGTACAATATTAAAGTTAGAAAAAAAACGACTCTTAAAAGGATTAAACATTAATTAATCCTCCCAAGAATTTTGTCTATGTTAATAGAACAATGCTTGATCTTGAAAGTAATATATTTCGTTACTTAATAACAGATGAAGTAACAACTGGCAATTCTAGCCAAGTTTCGGGACAAGTGCACGCGGGGAAAGTGTAAATCTAAGTTGAGCGCGAGATAGCGCAGAGAGGTCCGATCGCTCTCGAGGTGCGACCCAGTTGCGGTGGGAGCAAGCATTATTTTTGCCCGGTGAACTTCGGGCACAATGAAGGTGGAGCGGGCGCGGCGCGGTGCGGCGAGCGCGCACGCAGCCGGTTTTTGCTGGCCGCACGCTGGAACATTATCTGCCAGCTGGTGATCGGACTCTCCTCGTGCTCGCTCGCTCGTTCACTTGGCTACTTGCTCGTTCCTTATTCAGTGTCGTAAGTCTCTCGTTAGTTGCCACTGGCACCGAGGGGGCCGTGTCGAGAGCTTCGTGACGTCACCGGTAGTAGCCCGACACAGTGACACCGATTGCCGGCCGGCCGGCCGGCCTGCCTGCCTGCCTCCCGACCGACCGACCGGAGCTGATTCTCTACTTGCCAGAGGAACAAGTAGCTCGGCCAGCTGAACCATTTCCATATGCTATCTTCTTTCCTTTCGTTTTATTTTATATCTGCTTTTAGATTCGTTCCTGTTTTATTAAGGTTTTAGTATGCTACGGAGTAGAGTTTTCATCTTTATACTGGCGGAATTTTTCCAACTTTCCTCAATTCTTTATAATTTTATTGTTTGAGTATTAAAAAGAGTAGATAATATAGAATTAGTGGTGGAAATACCGGAATTGTACCGGAAACATATGGAAAAGCCCTCCTGATTAGCTGACTCGGTCTGATTTGGACTGGTTTTCCCCATGTTTTTTTATCTTCCCGACCTTTCCCGGGGCTGAAACTTGGTAGAAAGTGTTTTTTTATATCGAGGAAGAAGTAGAAAAAATTCCAGAGCCCTAGCTCAAAATTCATTTTTTCGCAAATTTTTTAAGGCATACCCCTTCAAAAATTTTCGATTTTTCGAAGGTTCTGGGACCGGAACGAACGCTTGATTTTTCAATTCCTCATGTCTCAAAACGGATAAAAAACATAAATGTTGTGGGGGAAATGCCGGAATTCTGCCTAAAACACGTGGAAAACCGATCTGGAATATTTCATTTCAATGGTTTTCCCTATGTTTTTTTATCTTCCCGACCTTTCCCGGGGCTGAAACTTGGTAGAAAGTGTTTTTTTGCATCGAGGAAGAAGTAGAAAAAATTCCAGGCCCCTAGCTCAAAATTCATTTTTTCGCAAATTTTTTAAGGCATACCCCTTCAAAAATTTTCGATTTTTCGAAGGTTCTGGGACCGGAACGAACGCTTGATTTTTCAATTCCTCATGTCTCAAAACGGATAAAAAACATAAATGTTGTGGGGGAAATGCCGGAATTCTGCCTAAAACACGTGGAAAACCGATCTGGAATATTTCATTTCAATGGTTTTCCCTATGTTTTTTTATCTTCCCGACCTTTCCCGGGGCTGAAACTTGGTAGAAAGTGTTTTTTTGCATCGAGGAAGAAGTAGAAAAAATTCCAGGCCCCTAGCTCAAAATTCATTTTTTCGCAAATTTTTTAAGGCATACCCCTTCAAAAATTTTCGATTTTTCGAAGGTTCTGGGACCGGGACGAACGCTTGATTTTTCGATTGCTCGTGTCTCAAAACGGGAAAAAAACATAAATGTTGTGGGGGAAATGCCGGAATTCTACCGAAAACACGTGGAAAACCAATCTGGAATATTTGATTTCAATGGTTTTCTCCATGTTTTCATCACTTCCCGACCTTTCCCGGGGCTGAAACTTGGTAGAAAGTGTTTTTTTGCATCGAGGAAGAAGTAGAAAAAATTCCAGGCCCCTAGCTCAAAATTCATTTTTTCGCAAATTTTTTAAGGCATACCCCTTCAAAAATTTTCGATTTTTCGAAGGTTCTGGGACCGGGACGAACGCTTGATTTTTCGATTGCTCGTGTCTCAAAACGGGAAAAAAACATAAATGTTGTGGGGGAAATGCCGGAATTCTACCGAAAACACGTGGAAAACCAATCTGGAATATTTGATTTCAATGGTTTTCTCCATGTTTTCATCACTTCCCGACCTTTTCCGGGGCTGAAACTTGGTGGGGAATGTTTTTTTGCATCGAGAAAGAAGTAGTAAAAATTCCAGAGCCCTAGCTCAAAATTCATTTTTTCGCAATTTTTTGAAGGTGCTGTTTTAGTATGAAAAGGAGTAAAAAAGACAGAATCAGCCGCAGTAAGGCCAGAGTTGTATCAAAAACACTGTGATAGGCTCTTTTTCTCCATTACCATTTCCAATCTGTCGACGATTAACCGCTGCGTCAAAGTATGCACTGATACGCCTCATATGTACGGAACTAGTTGACATATTTCCCCAGCGATAATACTACTGGAATAACTAGAACTCCAGATTCCTTTGTCCTTTCGTCAAAGAAGGAATTCCATGTTCTGTAGCACTGCAGTTTCGTATCTCTCTTTCTTGCCTGTTTTGGACAGTCTTACGTGACTTATTCATACGCGCTCGTCCAATCAAACAACATGTTTCCCTCGCCAGTGTTATTCTCGTTTCACTTAACGACGCGGAAGGATTCCGCGAATGTTTTTTCGTTGGGTGTAAATCAGTACATTATCGGTTGCTTAAAGTGAACTTCCTGGAGAGGAGAAATACTTTCCGAGAGATTGGTACTTGGAGGGAAATCAATTTCAATGAATCCATGCTGGGAATTCTTGAGTTAGGCGCGTATGGAATTGCAGAATGGTTGTCGGCTGTCGTACGATAAATAAGTCGAGCGTGGATATCTGTTTTCGAGCGGTGCCGGCTCGATCGTCACGTAATTAAAGTAGCAAAACAACCGGCGGCGCTCTGTTTACGCGTATAGTCATTGAGTAGGAGTGCGTATGCCTGCCTCGGGTAAACAGAGAGAGAGAGAGAGAGAGTAGCACTTAGAGTGTCTCATGTGGATGGTGATGGATTCGCCTTGAAATCACCAATAACAAACATAATCTCAAATACACCCTGCAATTATAAATTAATAATTATATATCCACAAATATTTACTATCACTTCCATTTTACAATTGCCAATATAAATTTACATACACATTATATAGAAAATAATAACAGCTGCAAAGGTAAACAGAACAGTTTGTGTATGAAATGAGAGATGCATTGTACCTTGAGTTCTAGTATAAGACAAGTAGAGAGAAACATAAGCGGGACGACCTCAGCCGTACGTTGACCGGCGTCGTTTGGATGAGGTCGTTGCTCGCACGCCCAAATACGTATACGTGTCCCCCTTGGGAGGAGTCTGTCTGCCATCGATGCGTCACACTCCCCTTCGACTATCTCCTCGTTCCGTCGGGGGAAGCATTGCTCTTTCGCAGCGAATAAGCCGTTTCCCGGCGAGTCAGTCACGTTCTATGTTTCATGACTTCTTTCACCGGTCATTTAATCATCGCTCTCTTCTTCCCTGAAACGAAAAGGCGAGCGCGAACACGCGTTCTATCTCGACGAGATAAGAACCACGAAAATTCCGCGGCTCTTTCCTCGTACTAAGCCGAGCGTGTTTCACGTTTCCTTTATTTCATTCCTTCCGCGAAAAGTTGCATTAACAGCCGCGGCAAGCGAGCGGCGGCGGCGGCGGCGGCGGCGCATCCGATTGGTGTCTGCGTCTTCGCCTTGGGCGACCTGGATTTTCTCGTATTTTTAACTGGCTCCCCCCAGAACAAGCTTCATCCGGCTTCTCGGAACACGCCTTGCTACTCCCCGGCAAATATTGCTTCGTTGTATATGTAAGTGGTATTGTCCGAGACAAAGTCTCTCTCCCGGAAAGAAATGTTATGTTCGTTTCGGTGGAACTTGGAGGAAAGTTCGTAAGAAGAGACTGGATGTCTTGTTGCTAGTTGAATGTGAGAATGAAGGTCTTTTGTAGTGATCGTGATAATTAGTGTTTGATGCTCTGTAATTAATGATGAATGACGATATCGAAGGAGAAGTTCTGCGATTAGCTTGGCAAGCTTTCTTGGAGAAAGGTCGCTTTTCCAAAAATATCGCGGTTGGCCGTGATTCTCTAGGTCTTGTTATTGTTCGGCCGGGCGGCGAGTGAATCGCCGGCAAACATCAAGGACGTCTTTTGTACCGCTCGAGATCTCTTATCGCAATCAGCACGTCCGATGAGCTGTACGTCTCCATTATCGGCTGGACTCCCCTCCGATAGCCTTTGGATCTTCTTGACAATGAAAAATCACTTGCCACTGGCCACTCTCGCGCTCCCTCCCTCTTCTCTCCGCCACTCTGATATCAACCCAATGTGCCAGGATTGCCAATTCCTTCTGCCTCATTTCACCATTCCTTCCACCAATCGCCCTCGCCATTTTCATCTTCCGGAAGAGCTGAAAATCTCGACTTAATAAAATCTACATCAATTTCAATAATTATTCCATCACTCCGTAATGATCATTGAAACGTTCAAACCACCAGGAATGAACTTTCTTTGCCTCGGCTAAGACAATTTCCTCTCTGATGGTAATAGTCATCGCTTTGTCCCCGGAATAATAGAGAATCATTGAGCTCTCCGGTTGCAAGCGTGACATCGTAGTAACCTTAGAAAGCACGTAATAGAAACTGGCAGCGAGCATTTCAATGTCGGCTCGGCTCGACGAGTTCTCCTCGCCAAGGAATCTTTCCCCTTCTATTTCCAAGCTTGCCTCGCAAGAAACACACACGTGTGTCTGTACGTGTGTCGGGCGCGTGGACATTCTTTTTCCCGTGCTTCTCCAGGAGGAGGAAGAAGAGGAGGAGGAGGATGTTTTACACGGGCGACTTCCAGAAAAGTATGTCTCATTCGTTTTGGAAGCGGCCGAGTGGCTTTGTCTTATCAGCGGCCTGGAATCGCACCTTTCTTCCGCGCGTCAATTTCCGCCAGGGCAGACACAAAGAGCCGACAAACTGAGATCGCAGCTTTTTCTTTTATTCTCCGCTCTCGTATAAACGATCTGTGTGTGTGTGTGTGTGGGTTAACGTCACTTTGGCCATTTCACTTCAGGACGCATTAAGCAAGTGCGCTGTACTTTATCGGCCGGTGCTCGCGATAGCAATCTTTCGAGGTGTACGTCGAGCCTGTGTATTGTAAACAGCCGGTGACGTTAACGTCGAACCTCTGCCATTGATCATCATCGTATTCCCCGTAATATCCCGTGGAACCTGGATTTTTTTTCGTCTCATACTTGATACAATTAATATTAGAATTCTTCCTGTATTAGTGTTCATTTAAATCAAAGTATTCGTCAATATTTTTTCCTCATTGAATATCTGATTATTTTTAAATCAATGTCAAGTAATTCGACTGATAAATTATACCTGATATTTGACTGATTAATTAATTAAAATATCGTCAATGAAAAAAGCCAGGTGTTTCTGATAAATCATACCCGATCAGTTAATTTACTATTTAATCCTGCAATATTAATAATACCATCAATGGAAAAAGTCCTGGTATTCCTGGAAGTAGGAGAAGCGGAGAATGGAAGTTCTGCCGTGTCAGATCGCGTGTGTGCTTACCGAGCAAGGCATCAATGACGACAATGACCGCGCGTAACTTTGACCGAGGAGCGAGTTCGACTAATCGTGAAGTCAAAGTCCTTCCAGACTGCTCTCAAACACACTCACATTCACACATGTTTTATATATATATCAGAAGAGCCAGGCTAATGGACGCTTTATCTGAAACATTTTTTCCGGTCACACACCGACCGGCGACTGACTCGTTTTGGGCAATCTCCCCTGATAGACGGAAGGCTTATCAGGAAAATAGTGATTATCGCCGGTGAATCCCGGATTATCATTGATTTCGCACGAATTTCAGTGAACCATGAGTCCCGATGCAAGCCAACTCCCAATTACAAATACTAAATCATCACATAAATAAATACGCGAATTTCCTATAATTTCCATTCACTTATACTTTAAGTATTGACAGGTTAATTATATAATACTACAATTATTACACGAATATCAAATACACTTTAGCCAATGAGAAAATAAGGAAACTAGTCATATTTTATCACTACTTGTAACATATAATCTTGCATTTATCTCATCAATATTAATCATATATAATTACTTGGACGAAGAGGGTTCGTTTAATAGGGAAAGTCCCGAGAGAGGAAACTAAAAGATTTCCAGGCGAAATTCCTAAGTGCACTAGTTACTCACGTTCAGGTGCAGGCTGCACGTGGGGCGGCGCGATTACGCAGTTGCGCCATCGGCCTCGCCGGCAAGCAATAAGGCCGCGATGACGATGACTATGACGATGACGATGACGGTGACGGGAGAAAGAGCTCTAGAAAGAGAAAGAGAAGGAGTGGAGCAGCTTGCTTGCTGGCTGCTTGCTGGCTGGCTCGGACCCCGCAACCGAGAACAAAGAAATCCTTGAGCATGCGGAGTAAGCTCTCCGCTGTTCTCGTGATCAGCTTGATACATAGAAACGGCATGCTCGCGTGCCCTCTTTAGATAAGGCGATCCTCAATCGCACTAGGGCCAAGGTGCAACTGCATTTATTCCACACACATTTACACTGATACCACTCTTGCCATTTCGATAGAGATTACAATGCTGTTCTGCCGGCAAAATAATCAGACTATCATTGTTTTCTTGTCGCACGCTTTAAATTAGATCTTCGTTGGTATTTATGATTTTTTGTTGAATTTGAAATCGTTTCTGGTTTATTTTAATTTATTGCAGGTGGAAATTAGGGTTTCGAGATGCCCTCTTTATTTTACATATACACACAGATCTGCTGGCAAACCAATCAGACAATTATTGTTTTCCTGTCGCAATGTTTGATATTTACGATTTTATTTGTAGTATTTTATTTTGAATTATTCCGGTGGAAATTAGTTGGGCACTAATTAGGGATTTTAGATAAGTCCTTTGAAATGGCGAGGTTCCCTTTTGTATGCGAAGTTTCCCCGGGAAATTCCAAGGGAAATTCAAAAGGCGAACTTCGCCAGACTTCGCGGTAACTTAACATGTAAATCAGTGGCTGATTTTGAATAGAGTCGAAGCGGGAGGAAAGTGGGGTGTGAGCGTGCGAGAGATTTTGGCAGGGCGAAGTTCCGCCACCAATTATCGTGTCAAGTTGCACAAAGGTATTTCAAGTGGAAGCGAAGTATTTCAAGTACCAGTGGTTTGTCTGCCGTTAATCGTTTCGCGAGCGAATCACCACGCACCTCTCAGAATAAAGCGTCATTAACAATAATGGTGTGCCAGCCGCTTGGTGGCCAATCGCGAGCTTGACAGAACCGTTGACGTTTGTCATTCGAAAGCGTACAAAGGAAACGCGAAAAGGTGGCATGATTTATCTAGGGAAAATGGCCGAGCAGTGTCATTGGTCCAAGGTCTCTGAATCAGTGCAGGAATTATTCATTGCTAGTAATGAATAAAATTAACAGTATTAAATAATATAATTTTGAATGATAAAATAATTGGATTGATTAAAGCTCGAATTTCACGGGCGATTTAACGGCAGTCGAGCGGAATGCCGATTATGGTATATTTTCTGGCGGCTACTCTCTCGGCCTATTAATATTCATTGAGTGGGCCCTGGTCTTGCCCCCATTGGCCGGAATTCGGGAAACACCAGCACGTAAGCTAAGAACGGGTCTGGCCACGCAAAAATAACCGGCAGCTCCACGTGTGACGTAACCACTGTTTTTCTAGCATAGCCCGCCGGATCATCGTGACGATCCTCCTCCGCGCAACGGGAAAATCGTACACCGTGGGATTCTTTTTTAGAAGGCTTTTAAATAACCTCATCGTCTAAGTTCCTTATTTTTAGATTCACTCAGTCGAAACTCTGACAAGGTGGATTAGTATTTTTTGAAAGATCGTGTTTCTGTATTAAAGTGTGGAAAATGATAGATTCGTATGTTGAGCGAGGGTTGTGATAATGACCTCGAATCGACGAGGCCTTGCGAGGAAGAATCTCGGGGTGGAATCAAGAGTGTGACGTCATTGATCGACGACACAAGTTTCGATTGGACGAGGGTTTCGCGTCAGAATTTTACACAGCCTCCTGGTCCATCCCACACAGACACCGACACAGGCGAACACCGCTCTCACAGATAAACAAGAGAGGCTTTGACGTCACGAACAAGCTATTCCCGCGTGGAATTGCGAAAGTAGTCATTACAGGGGGCAGCAATCACATGCCCGTCGACGTTCCGCAACGTTGGATGAAATCGAGCCTCTAAATCGTCCCTTTGATCATTTCCCCGCCAACTGCAAATTAATAACTGCACCCGATTCATCCGATATACTCATTTCGCCCCGCGCGCGCACGACAGCTGTCACCAAGGAAATATATTTTTTTTCCACCCTCGTCATATGAACGATCCAAATCGGTGAAATCAGTTCCTCGACGATTTCAATTAATCCATCGCCATAATAAATAATATTAAATGAATTCATACTGCCATTTCTTTAATAAAACGAAATACTTTACTGTCCAGTAGGGCAAAGTAAAAAATTAACGTAACGTACAAGTACCAATAAAAGGTTAATTAAATATAATTTCTCTTATTAATTCTCAGCTCGAATCTCGAATAAAATTTTGTATTTTTCCTGATAATTCTAAGTATTATTAGCTATTACAAATGTCAGTTATTATTAACACACCTGTCATTGTACGAGGTTGATACGTCGCGTGAAAGAGTAAGGAAAAAAGAGCAATAGGAAGAGAGGAGCGCTAGAAAAAGTGAGCCGGCCGGAGGCTCGCTGGTTCCATATTGTACGGAGCTGAAATCATTATGGATGACGTCAGTCGGCGCGAACCTTTCTCAACATGAACGGCCAGTAGGCTGAGAGAGAGTGCGAGAGTGAGAGAAAGAGAAAGAAATCGAGTGGTTGCTTGCTCTCCCAGGTGCTTGTCTCTTTGTGGGTCCTTCTCCCTCTTTTCCTCCTCCTCCTCTCACCAAGACACCACTCCTGTCCTGACTCTCCGCTGACGTCACGGACGAATTATCGTCGCAAGCCAAGCGGATCTTGCGCAGGATTTTACCGCCACGCAGATATAAATTCTCGCCGCTGAAAGCGACCACCTTTTTCCTATGATTCATTCCCGACCCGCCAATTCTCCCCAGTCTTTTAATATCGCCGACAGTCAACGAGTTCGAATAATTTCGCGGCCTACTTTTCCAATCGCCGCGCCGCCCCACCACCAACAACAACCACAAGGAAAATTGCTCTTTCCTTTATTACTTATCGCCGACGATTTTTATTTCAACCTCGACTTGTGCGATCGACGATTACAAAAGTTCGTCCGGATTGTACTTATAACTAGTACAGAGTGGATTGGATCTTTCTTTTTCCTTTCTTTGCACCTGTCGACCGGAAATAATGGGGGAATCAGTGTACGGTGCTCTGTGGGAGTGTTTGATTCGTTTTGGTCGGTGGAGAAAAAGCGTAGAAAAAGGGGTGGGAGTGGGCTGTTAAAAGGATTTCGTGGCTCGGCAACCGGCCTCCTTCTTCTCCTTGGCGCAGACACTCTCCAGACTCTATTGTTGCTCGGACCAGTTAACGGAATCGTAGAGCGACGCCGCAAGGACAGAGTGCCGCGAAAAAAGAATCCTGAATTATTCTCGCTTCCCTCTCTTTCTCACACACACAGTGCTAAATGATCGCAAGCTGTGTCTATGTGTGTTGCTTCGAGATGGCGAGTCTCTGTTGCCGAGTAGTCGGACCACTGAATTTTACTTGTCCCGTTACACATGCGAATCTCGGCGCATTCCACGAATGGGCTCACGGCCTCTGCGAACCTGCCCAATTTCACGAAGCCTCTGGTTCATTGGACCTCCGATCCCCACTAGACTCACTGCTCAATGGATTGTTTCCTAAATAAAACTCCTCCAGAATTTCTTCTCACATTTTTGTAGATAAATGATTCGAGAAATTTAATTATCTTTAATTATACCTTTTATTTTATATTAGAATTATTTATTATCTGGAATTAACAGGGGTTCGACAAGTTATAATGACTTTGAGTCTAAATAAAATACTCCATAATTTCTTCAACTCATATTTTTATAGATAAATTATTTTGATCATACATTTTATGTAATTTTGTATTATACTAGTTTATTTTGTAATTAATAGAGTTTCGACAAATTATAATGACCTGCAATGGACCGAAAAGTGTGTCGCTACGGACAGCTGACTGAAATCACAGTAACACCAAACGAATCTCTCGAGATTCCAGTCTTCCAACGGAGAATATCTTGATCCAAGACAAAAATAGTTTACAGTTATCATTGTTTAATCGAACACGTCCTTCCGTTGCTCGGCGAGCATGGTAGTAAAACCCGGAAAGACCTCGTCGAGCGAATCAGTGGTTGATGATTTGGCTCGGCGGTGCATTTACATTCTTTCGCGATTAACCTCGCGCTTTATAGGAGCGCGTGTCCGAAAGGCGAGGACGGCGAGCGAGCGAGCGAGCGAGCGACACAGCCGCATTCCTCGGCTGAGGTGTGAGTGTGTCGCGGGAGGCTTTTGGTAGTGAATTGAAACCACCGATTGCGAATGCCTGGGCCAGCAGCGTGATAAAGCCAGCCGGTATGCAGAGCAGCGCGTGCACGTGGCCCAAGAGAGGACTGCGCGACGATTTCGAAAGTAGCTCGAGAGCGCCGCACCGCTTAGTCGCCTCGGCCGATCTCGACTTTCGGACCCCGGCTGCTCTGCCTTTGCCCAATGGCGCATTGCAATCTCCACTCCTCTCTCCTAGTTATTTCGCCAGGATTTTATAGTAGAAAGTTGCAAACAATTTCCTCGACTTGTTACTCCTCATAAAGTTCGAGTTTATTGATTGGAGAACGCGGAAAGATCGGGAAGTGTTTGGGTTGCACGGAATGTGTTCCACTTTTAGTAATGAATTATATATTTATATATTTAGTATACAAGAGTATTGTCGTCAAAAGGCTTTTTTCACAATCAATTACAATTTCGCCATCTTCGAAATGATAAGTCAATATTTCCCAATAGTTTATCTCAATGTATTTTAATGACAAAGAAGAGGGAATTTATTTCCATGCAATACAAATGATCGAAATGAATGGAAAGTAGGAGAGGAATCGAGAGTTACTTCATAGAATCTTCGCGGTGTTCGACAAATGTTACGTTAGCCTCGTGGAAGTTGTTGGGTCATAGAATTCAGCATGAGCGAGTCTGCGGCGTTTAGCGAAGAATTCCTAGCCGGCTGTGGCGATTCGACTGGCGATGTGCTTTGCGGTTTTGCGGAGGGAATCGAAAGTAACCGAGGAGCGCGCGGCCTGGAATCTCTCTTTTCGACTCTCCGCAATTATTACACACCGAGCAATCTTTCTCTTACTCTTACTAACCGCGATTTATAATTCAAAACGATTTGAATCAATTACGATTATAATAACTTGGTCTTTATTGGCCAGCAAAGAGAAAGAAGATCAGGTTGTTCATGCTCGGAGGGGATTTACACGCGTCTTTACTCGCCGTTGCGCACGCAGAGTGGAAAGAAGAGCAGGCGAAACTCTCCTCGGAGAGCGGTGGAGAGCGGTGGAGAGCGGGTTACGTGGTGGTGTTGTCCGCTCGCAGGAGAAGCGAGCGTGCATAGTGGCCGGAGAGCGAGCGAGCAGGAGAGTGAAGCCTTGTGAAATGAAGCGAATGCACTTTCACCCGGTGTATTGCGTTTCGCAAGCGGTGTACGCGCGCGCAAAACCACCGTGTACTCTCCGCTTTGCTCTTCTCTCTCTCTCTCTCGCTCTCGCTCTCTCGCTTTTGACAGAGAGTGAGAGGAGGAGAGCACTTACTCGGTTTACTCTCGAGCAGAATGCTTCGTCACAGCATCCTCGGAAACGCATCCGATCTTGCCCAACTTCACCTTTCCACCTTTTTTCATCGAACCTCTGCCCAATTTCACCCTGTTTTTCCTCGGCCTCTTTCTCACCGTCATGCTCGACTTCTTTTCACGCCGACACCATTGAACAGGTTTCCCTTCTCTCCAAAATTCCTAACACCATAAGCGTAGCATTATAGGTCCAGGTAGTTCTCTAATTCTTATGGGAAGTTGGGATGTGAAAGGTTAGATTGCAATATTTCAGGGGATAAATAAATTACTAGCTTAATTCTAGTAGAATAATTCGAAAAATATATAATTCGATAATTGGAATTTTCATTGAACATCTAACACTCGACTGGGATAATAATGAGTCAATCAAACCGGTAAACATTTCGCAATGACAAAACATGATTTATTAATTAAACAACGTAATTGAAAGTCCCTTAATTTATTTTTAATTTGTATTTGTTGGGGATCCAAAATCGTCTTAAAAGAGGGATTCCGGAAGGGTTCCGGGGTCGCTTTCATCACGATTTTCGCATAATTCCTTCCGGCCTGTGACGTCAGGCGTCACGGCCAGTTTTGCCCGCCGGTTATCCAACAAACGGGGTTACGCAATTGCCGGCGATGTTTTCAAATGCATAAGAGAGCGAGCGCGCGCGCGCGCTCGGGCGGAGAGGGCGGAGAGGATCCGGTGTGGCTGGTGACCGGAGAACAACAAGCCGGCCGGCCGGCCGGCACTCCAACCAGTCGACGCACAAGATATTCCACCGGCGAAATACTAGTGTTCCATTCAAACGTCAACAAGAAAAAATCTCTGATGTTCAACAGTATCAAAATTTGGATATTTTTAAAATATTTAAATTGGGTTTCCAGTAAAATTCAGTATGTTGAAAATAATTTCTATCTCTTTTAAAATTATTGCGAATAAAATTCAGAATTATTTATTATTCTTGCTATACTTAATAAATCTTAACTGATTCTTCCACAAGAATGTACAACGAATACTCTTACAATTTTATCACAGTATAATTAATTTTTTAACACGTTTATTTTACGGATATTTTTTCTTGCGGTGCGCGAAAAGTCCTGGAAGAAGGTCGACGACTCTCGATTCTGGCGCGAGCCTTAAAGCAAGGATTTATCGAGTGCACGCGCTTGCTTAAGCCAGGAAGGGAACGAGGGGTGGGAATCGATAGGAGATAGGAGAGAAGGAGGAGGAGCACATTGAATGCCATGGAGCAGAGAAAGAAAGAGGAGAGGGAAGAAATTTGAAAGTAGCCGGTGAAAGTGATCCAACCCAGAGCACGTGGCACGCTGCCAACTAGAACCAATCTCTCTTCTCTATCTCTTTCTTGAGATTTCCTCCCCACTCCCTCCCCTTCGACGTCCACTCTTAAGGGGAAGTACACCTTGGGATCGGACTTCCGCGACAATCACTTCCGCGAATTTTTCTATCTTTCTATAGGAAACAGTAAAATTTCGCTTTTTATTCGCTTCCAATTTAGTTCAATAAAAAAAAGGGTGGAATAATAAATAGAATTCGATAAGGGTTCGAATTTATTCTGTATTTTTAAAATTCGACTTTTATTCGTATTCTAGCAGGATTTTATCCTAGATAATTTCGAAGTGGATGTTCGACTATTTGTTTTGTTGGTAGAATTTTCATTTCCATGGGAGGAGCGTGCCCTTAAGCGTGTCTTGAGCCGGGCGAGTGTAGAGCCGGTGACCTTTGAACGGTCTTCCTCTCGCGTGGCCTTTGAGCCGCTCGAGGCGGTGCGCGCGCGAAGGTGAGAGAGTTCAGCTGGAAGAAAAAGGCCTCGCCAGCCCCCTCGCACCCTCTCCCTCTCCCACCCCTCTCCCTCGAATCGACCTTCGTCTCGAGTGTTGGAAATGGAGCTCGCTTCCGATTTAGCCATTAACAGATTTCCGTCTTACTCATACTGTGTGTGAGCCAAGCTTAAAAGAACTCGACAATGGCAGCGCCAAATATGCCAGAAACTAAGAGCAGACAATCCTTTTTTCATTGAAGCTCGACCCTGTCTCTTCCATTGCGATCATTAAAATTGACCTCCTCCGAAATCGACCTCGCAACGACCTACAGCATTCGATAAAATATTGATCACAACCTGCAAAATGGTCGCCGAATAAAAATAATTAAGTTTGATAACATTTTCATTTATGCAAGACTTTTAAAGGGCCGCAAAAGGTTTCGCATCCCTAAAAGGATTTTTTAATTTGAATATTTCATTTTTTATCCTACGATTGCTTTGTTAATTGTGACAATTTTTGTTGGATACTGTATTTTTACAATTATCAACCCCGCATTGGAATTCCTCGGGCATTAACATTCGAGTTGATCGAGCGCTTGCTAGGAATTCGACTAGACTCTCAAGCAGCATCATTCATATGATGGTGAATGGGCTTCAGTCAGCCTTCACCTCTCCCTAATACGTATTCACTCGAGACTGTCACTCTCCTCGTTATTTGTAATGATAATAGCTTTCGCCGGTGTGATCTTTACATGCCGACGTCACGTGTGAACGGTGTGCTGAATTTCCTCGAGGGATATGACGAAGCTTCCGTCTCCCGATATTCGAAGGGAAGAAGAGTTTGATAAGTTGGCTGGCGGAGTGTTGCGCGCACACGTTTCCCCAGTTATCGAGGAGCTTTGGACGGAGTTAGTGTGTAAATGGGTCGACGGAAGCCAACTAGGAAGTCACACATAATTAAGCACCGACGGAACACATACATAAACGGACGCGCTGTTCACTGTCAAACAAGCCTGGCAAGCTCACTTTCAGCATTGAGGAGGAATTGAAAAGATAGAAGAGGGAGAAGCGAGAGCGGCTGTATCAACGAGATACACATCTGGTTGGAAACCGAGATCCAACGGGTATCAGCCGGACATCGTAATAAGGCCGGCGTCCCTGTGAATTCCCCTCTCTCTCTCTCTCCCTCTCTCACACACACTCTGCCATCTCAAATACACACCAACACTTATGAAACACCGGAGACACACTCGTGACACTCCCAAGGCCGCAGAAATCCAGGAAACAGGCTTCCACCGGCTTTTTCGAAGCTTTAGAAAGCATTCGAGACGAGGCTCGTTAATCTTCCAAGACCTTGTTACAACTTGTCGCGCCTACATCGATGATACTCCAACGGGAAGAGAAATCCCATCAAAATAAACAGACAGAAACCGACTCCTTAATTATAAACATCAAATAAACATAATATCACATTCATATAATTCAAGATAAAATTGAAAATAGACTATAAATGAAGTTGAAAAGAGTATTTAAGAGGAGGAGAGGAGAAATTTGGAGAGGAAGTGTGGCCTGGCGCCTCAGGGCGAAGCTCTGGCTGGAGCGTGTCTGGTTGCATAGCCGACAAAAGCAGCATCTGACCGGGACAGGTCGTGGAGGCTCGCAGGCCAGACAAAGAGAGAAGGAGTGCGGCTATGTTTCGTAGTGTGTCGGTGTACATAGATAAGACCGGTGTCGAATAACGTTTGGCAGCTGCATATATTTTAACAGCTGACTAGCTCGGCCATCGTTTCTGCTTTCCTATCCTGGAACTTCGCTCACTCTTCATTCAAACGTACAAACGTTATTCCTTATTATTAGCGGCGTGTAATTGAAAGGTTTTATCGAATTAACGGTAAGCGCGTGCGTGTTCCTTTGTGTCGGGCAGTTTGGTTTTGTGTCGCTATGCCTGGAATTCGCATGGCGAAATCAGTGGCGCGTGATTCCTAGAGAAATGCGCGCGCGCGTCCCGCCATTAACTGGTTTGCCATGGTGTCAGTGACGATGACGAGTGCGACCAATCACTGTTATTGTATGTGTTAATCAGTGGTGCGTTGGAACGATTGGATATTCCATTTGGAAGTTAGTGAGTTGCAGATGGAATTTACTTGATTCCTGATGATTTCATCGGCGTTCAGTGAAGCGATCGCTTTTGGAATCGATCGTTTCATTTACTGAGATAATTAAGCAGCGAGCAGCCCTGTCCGTTTTCTGGGTCATTGAGTCTCGCGATTGATTTACGAATTTGTTTATCGGCCGCGCGACAAGCTGATCCAGTTGTCGCGCGTCCTAGCTTGGCCCCTGATAAACTTTAATGGGAATGAGACGCCGGAGTAAGGACAGTGATAATGAATCATTAGAGGAAATCATTATAAAACTAGAAGAATCTAATTTCATTTATTTATATCATTCATAATATTATTCTTAATACATCAAACATTACTGTTTAATAATTAATGAATAATAAGCAGGATATTTACAAATCACTTATTCAATTAGACAATTTCTGTTGGTCAATCGGACTTGTTGATTCAATTGGACGCAAGAAAGATGTTAGAAGATCGTTTCGAGGTTTGTTTACGAGGAATTCAGTTGTGTTTTGTGTGGAGCGGGTTGTCGAGGTGGGACACACGCATCGTGTTTACTTGGAGTGATATCGGACTCGGCATTAATAAAATAAAAGCCGAGCGAATAGCGGGCGCGTGCGCTCGCGCTCGAGGACACCGGATTCTAGCCGGCAAAAGTGCACTAACCGGTTAATGACATAATAAATAATAAGCGAGCACCACGTAAACACAGGAAATTGACTTCCGCGTGCAACATCGATCGTACGCTTATATCTGCATTTTTATAAACTATTCCTTCTCACCCAATCTTTAACATTTGTTTTTTCAATCATCACACAAAAACTCACACTTCCACCCTTTTCCAATGAAACCTATTAAATTCGTAAAATATAAATCGTCCTTTTTTCAATTAATCAAACGAATATAAAATTATATAAAATTTGAATGATATAAAATAATTATTGCAGTTTTATATTAATGCTGGATTCATTCAATGATTCTTTAAATCGATACAGTTAGTATTTCCCCCACCGATTGGCAGGGTACTCGCACGTGGCAATTGAATTTGGCAAGAGGCGTTTCTGCGTCATTCGGCAGCCGACGTCACCGAAGTGCTAGGAACGATAACATTCGATTATGTACACAGTCGCGTATATAGCGGCGAACAATTGGGCTCCTGATACACATAAATATGTTGGAGTGCGTGGGCGTGCGCGCAAGTGCGCTCCGCGAATTCCTTCGGTCGGTACCCACGCCTTTTCCCTGCCGCCGCCTGCCACGTACGTACAAACGTGTACCGGACGAGATGATTGCCCGAACACTCACCCGTTTTCCATGGAATCTCTGCCGACTGATGATAGAGTCATCTCCGTACTCGCAATTAGATATCTCGAGTTCTTCCAATGCCACTGTGCCACTCGAAGGAATCCTCGTGGGTTGAGTATCTCCATTCAAACTCATTTCGAACAATTTTCTGCTATTATGTGCTTCCTTTTATTTATTGGTAATATTTCATTTCTGAATTAAAGACAAAATTGAGGGAGATGTTAGTGAAATTAATTATCCGTTGGAAGTCCTTTGGAATTATTTTATTATACATTCCTTTTTATTCATTGTTAATATTTCATTTCCGTGTTATGGTGAAAATTGTGGATAAATGAAACTGGAAAGTTCAAATGTAAAAGTTCGATTTTTATTCTGGAATCAGTGCATGCGGAGTTAAATGTTTTCGTTTCAAAGGCATTCCGCGCGCTCTGTGTTTACCGGAGTATTTTAATAACGAGCGACTGCCAGTGTCCTTGGGCAAATTGAAAGGTGCAATTGGCGCACTTGGACGAAACCAG
This sequence comes from Ectemnius continuus, assembly GCA_910591665.1. Classification (NCBI taxonomy): domain Eukaryota; kingdom Metazoa; phylum Arthropoda; class Insecta; order Hymenoptera; family Crabronidae; genus Ectemnius; species Ectemnius continuus. Next base: position 11,840,044 of record OU342862.1, on the reverse strand, counting down.
CAGAACCCGAAGGAAAGTCAGTTGAGTTTGGCTGCTTCTCCGCTGGAGGATCGTTTCACTCTTCCAATAAGAGAAGCTGGCTGTTGGTGCGCGCTGCTCAATGCCGGTTTCATCGTATCCGGATACGTTCTTCTCGCTTAACTCGCCCTCCACCTGCACAAGCCTCGCGCGCAACTCTAATGCGAATATAATCTCAAGCCTGCCAGGGTTTAACTCCTTTCGAGTTGGTTGCCTGCTCGCACCAATCTTTTCCATACAAACTTACTTTATTTTTTGATTCTTTTTACCTACTCGAAAACCTCACTTTTCTTATCTCAGTCATATTTTATTGATTCTATTTGATAAGCAGGAATAAATATTTTTCTAGACTTTCTTGAAATTAAATGGCAGTTGTTATTAAATGATTTAATGGGGCTTTCAATTTTTTCGATACTATTAAAGTGGATGAGTTTAGAGTTTAAGTGGCAGCAGACTTACGCAAGCGCAATCATCGCCGATATCACAGACGGATTTCCCTCCGCGGGGAATCCCGCCAGTGATTCCAGTAATTACGAGGAAGTAATCGCTGTCAAAGGTAATTAACTCTCAGGCCGCGCCAGGGGAAAGTGGCGGCACGGCGCGCGCGCGCGCGCTCTCGGCATTCCAAAATTTTCGCACTTTCTCCGCCAATCGGTGATGCGCTCCGTGAAATTGGTGACACAGTTGTTCAACGCCGGTGACAATTGCGACGAGAGTCGCGCGTTTACCTACCAATTTACAGGACATTTCGACGAGAGAAACTTTTTGTTTAAAGTTTTTCTGACACTTCGGAAAAAAAACGATACACTCAGAATTATGAAAGCTCGCCGGGCGTGGCTCGACGGCAGAAAACTTCCGGCGAGTAACGAGTGTTACTTCAACTTTCACTTAAATGAGAAGTTCGATCTGATTACGGGGCGCCCGGAGCGATTGAAGTTCGATTATCGAAGAAACTGTTACTTCCTAGTACTAGAAAAATACTTATAAAAATTCCTAATAAATACAAATCAATCAACCAATATTTTTTACGAAAACCCCCATAAAAATGATTATTCAATCCAAAATAGATGTTAATCCAAGCCAGCAGGGAAGTGCGAAAGCGTGAAAGGTACTTTCAAGGGATAAGTATGACATTAAACCGGCAATATGTTCCTCCTCGCCTAATACTTGCCTGGCTGTCTTCTTCGCGAAGATTAATAGTGCACCGGGCTCTCTTTGTGCGTGTTGTAATCGCATTAGTCGCGAGGCGGCGAGCGAAGTGATCGGTGCGCCTCTGATCGAGCGTAATTCTCGAGGTGCGGAAGGCTTTAAAAGATCGTTGCACGCCGATCACGCTTTTACGTGTGATGCGCGGAGAAAAGGGCTTGGGGAGGGAGGGAGGGAGAGGGCGGAGAGGGAAAAAGGAGGAGGAAAATAGCCGTGGGGTACAAAGTTGCTAGGGTTTCAAAAGGATTCCGCTTCGGGCTGCGAAGCCCGAACGGTGCAACGGCTCACGCTGATGCCTACGACTGTTTCGATCGTCTTATAAGAAGCAGTAGAGAGAAATGGGGGTGCGCCCATCCAATTGCACGAGCAACCCTTCCATTCCTAGGTTTCATTACACCTTTTACACGATTCAACAATCGAAATAATACAATAACCAAATTGTCATACTAATTCATTCAATATAATTAATTTTCGAAGATTCTTACTGCTTTAGAATGTGTATATTTTCAGATTAAAATCTGAATCAATATTTATTTCGATCGCCCTATAAAAACCAGTCGATAAGAATACGATTTCATATTTCTTATTATACTTTTTATACGATTTAATAATTTAGAATTATAAAATGAACGAATTATTATATTAATTCATCCAATGTACTTCATTTTGGATGATAATTTTCTGATTGAATTCTGAAGGAGTGAATACATTTTTGGGCAGGGAAAAGCTGTCCTTTTGTTAGCCGATGTCGACGAGCAGGATTCACGGCAGCGTGAGAGTATGCTCGTCTCCCGTTCTACTCTTCCTTCGGGACATTCGATCTAATTCGGGTGCGTTGATCCTGTCTGTTGCAGGGTACGATGAGCCTGACCAAACGCATCGACGAGGTCAGATTGCTCGAGTCACGTAAGAGCGCCCGGCTCGCTGATCAGGATACTGATTTCGCCAGGCTCGCAGATATGGCCGGCGATCGGAAGCGGGCCTCTTCCCACTCCATCGATGTGCCACACGTAATTGGGTAAGTCGTCATCTTTCGCCACTCTTTCAACTTGTTCCTCTCTGTGTTTCGTTGTTTTTTTCTACAATTCAACCTTCGATCGTTCAATCATTCGAGAATATACACGCGTCCATGAATGCTCGATTCTGCGTAAGCGTTAAATTTATCGGTGTAATTTTGACTCGACACTCTTGAAAAACTTGACGCCGCCTTTTATGGAAGCGCAAGTCACGCGGAATTTTTTTAGAAACACCCTTTGAATATAGCGATATTTAAATAAAGAACGTTAATATCCAACGAAGTTCTAACTGTGATAAATACAATCTTAATACATTTTTAGAAGGAGGTTAAATCATTCCTTCGAACTTCAACGATTTTAAATTAACTATTGTACTTGAATTTCTTTGAACTCCAACGGTTTTAAATTATTCTACAACGAGTGAACGTATCAGTGATCGAAGACTATGCTGTAGGCTTGGCCAAGTTCAAGAGAGAGAACCCGAACCTTTTCCTGAAACCCCTCCTGGTCCACCACCATCATCCCCCTCGGCGTCTTGTCCTCTGGCGGGCTGGGCCTAAAAAAAGGGCGGCGGCGACGGGGCTCCTCGAGTGATTTGGAGCAACGAACTCCATGTGGAAGCCCTAGCCAGCGCGAGAACACTCGGCCCGGAGAGTACGTGTGTATCAGCAAATTGTGAGTAGAGGCCCGAGAGCTAATGTGTAAAAGTATCCATGGAGCGAGAAAGAAAGAGTGAGAGGAGAGATAGAAAAAGAAGGGGGGATCTAATGGGACAGACGGATCGGGCGTCGCGTCTCCCCCGCCGCACTCCTCTCTTCTCCTGCAGGGTTCGTTGACACTCGGAGACTCGAAGGTCCCGAAATCCTTCACCCGACACCCTAGACACCGATACCAACTTCGAAAAACTGAGAAACCTTGCCACACAATATTCTACATCCTTCTATTCGATATCACTTCAATATCCCATCTTTAAAAAGCAGATCTTTTATTAGAATTATTAAATAATTATTGTTTAAAATGTTTGATAGTATTTTGTGTAAATTCAGTTGAGTGTTGGAAGTATTAACGAGGGGAAGACTTGGTCGGAGGGTAATCTGTGTAGGAGATCTGTGCCGGGTCGTAGGCCTGGAATCGTAAAAGATGAAATACGGTGGGGTTCGGTCGACGTTGGCTCCAGCATCCCTCCGAAAAATCCCTTTAGCCTGCGCCGGTGGCCTTGGTCCGAGGCGAGCTCTCTCAGTGGCGCGTCGGAGATGTGTAGGTGCGTGTGGGAAGGGTGCATTCATGGGGTTCCTATGGGCAGAGGCAACGACTCCCCCATGCCAGACAGACCGGCGTGCCCTTTGAGAATGGCTTGGCAGCAGCGAGAACGACGACAGAGTGGCGAGCAAGCGAGCGAGCGAGGAGCGAGCGAGCATGAACCGAAGCGCGTCCGGTTGCCGACCGTTAGACCGTGAAAGCCGCCCTCACGCTGGACACCTGTCCCGTCGCTTTTACAGCCTCCGCCAGACGCATCTTGCCGAAATCTCTCTTTTTTCCCACCCTCTCCCTTGGACCCCTGGAAAGAGTGCCACCGCGACGCCTGCATTGAAAAAATCCCACCGAGCAACCGGCAGTGGCGGCTCTCCTCCTCTCGACACTCAGAGATCGATGACCTTTCCCATTCGATCCAACTATAATCCAACGAAATTTCGAGCCTTCCTCGATCATCCTTCTAGGAATTCTATAGATCAAATATTTATAGCGAGGATATTGTAAGAAAGCAGTCATTCATCATGAAGAATTCGATATAATATTTATTACGACAGACTTATTGTAAGATTGCAATAGCCAATGGATCTCCCTTTCAATTATGTATCCCATTATAATTGGAGTTTCGTTGGAAGGGGCTCGCGATTCTCCTTCGGTAGAAACTGTAGAAAGTAGTTTAAAGGAGAGAGGACAGACGAATGGCTCCCCGGGCGACAGTAGCACGACAGGAACGACAAGGTGGTTCGAGTGCACTCGAGAACGAGGAGAGAGCAATTTGCCCGAGGGTAGCAAGCACGTTCCAACTGTCGGAATATCCTAGGATACTCGCCTCCTGCACCTGCCAATTCTTCTATCTTCCACAATGCCTATTCCGCCTTAAATATGAACAATACACTTAAAACATCAAATATTAAAAGATACAAATACAACACCTTCTTCCTTTTTTCGTAAATTATAAAATATTACACTCTTTACAAGTATTATTAAATATAAAATTCTATAACCTATTGCTTCACTTTAAAACGAAAGACTCTAACAAACAAAACAGACACTTTCAAATATTTCAACGTGTGTGTAAAGACACACAAAGTGCGTTGGTGGTTGTGAGGGTGGCGCACGTTTCATGGGATGGCAACGACCTCCAACTCGACTTGTCGTTTTTTGCCTTGGCCGAGGCGAACTCGTGCAGAGGGAGAAGAGTGTTGGCCGGCCGGCCGGCTGACTCGAGAGAGGATCCTCTTGACAAAGGACGACGTGCCTCCGGGGATCTCAGGATGGTCCTGGCAGGATCGGCGCAGCCCTCTCCGATGCCAGTGGCCCTGAAGATTCACCGGCGTGTTGTTACATGCATTTACTCGCAGGTAGAAAGACGGCGCGATCCTCCTCTCCTGCGCGCTCTTCTGCTCCCGGCATGTCCCAGCTGGCCCTCGCTCGCTGCCACGCACAAGCACGACCTGCCCCAAAAGTGGCCCGCGTGAAAGGAAAGGTCACCCGAGGAGAAATCGAATGCCTTTCCAATCCACCATTCCTATCGATGACGAAACCGCCCGCTAAGATGCAGCATTACTCTTTCGTCAAATATCGCCTCCATTAAGAGACGACGCCTATTTAAAAGCCTTCGAAACAAACGCATTTTTGAAAACACTTTCTTTACATTCTGAGTGTTGACATGCAATGTTGTCGAATACTTTATTTCACTCTGTCGCGATACGTCCTTGTCCACTTGAGGAGATCTAAGTGTGTATTCTCAGCCAGTCGGCAGTTGGGTAATTAAATCATTTTATAACATAAATCAGACGTATACTGAGTGAAATAATTATGTTAATATTATTTTACGCGAAAGGGTGAACATCCTTGCAATTTTCTTAGGACATCATTAGAATCGACTAGTCCTCGTTAAATTAGCTCCAACTGGCGCTTCAGTCCTTGAACGAAGTAGAGAAATACACGGCGGCGCACCGGCGTGTAACAGTTTCCTGCGCGACACAAAGCAATAAGAGAGCGGCAGCCAAGTTGCCCGGAGAGGAGGATAATTCCGAAACGCGGAGCGCAAAAAGAGCCGCCGCCGCCGGCTGACTTCTTCTTGCACGGAGAAGTCCTCGCTCTGCGACGATTCTCCTTCTGGCTTTTGACGTCAGCAGGCTCTGCAAAAAGACTGGAAACGAGCTAAGGAAAACGGCCTGGAGTTCCGACAGCCGGCAAACATCCTCGTTCACCTGGATAACTCCTCGTGTTTCACCTTCCTTCCTTACTTCTCATTTCCACTGTTTGCGCTCGCGAGATCCTTTTTCCTCGCCCTCGTCGTACTCCAGATTTACTCCAACTCAATCTAAATCCTTGGCACTTTTTTTTCTTCCCTTCTATTACACCCAAGATTGCATATACTAATTCTATTCTTTTATAGACCTATAAACACACACTTAAAGATGAGTGTTATTAATTATATTACAAAAATAAGACAGTGAAAAATTCTGCAACAATTTCTAGGCATTCGTAGGATATTAATGAAGCGTGGATTAATTTATTATGCGATTCTTGTGAATAGTATTCGAGAATTGATAACGCGAGTCGCTAACGAATTTTCCTTGTGTCCTCTACATTATAAAGGATGTTCTATCAAAGTTTAAAGAAGATCTCCAGAGAATTATTTTATAGCCCAAGTATTTTAATAATTGGCTGCTCTAAAAACTGTTTAGTTCCGCCAGTTTTTTCCGAGGGACAAGTCTATTTTTGCACTGGCTTCTCCCTTGCTCTCTCGTGACTCTTACCGGGTGAATAGAGCTGCGCGTGCGGTGGCTGCTGCGTTCACGGGCGAATCGATCCCGGTAAATTGAGCAAGACGCCGTTGCGCCCTCTCTCTCTCCCTCTCTTTTATCCTTGCCGAGCACATGCACTGTGCACTTGCACGTGCACACGATACGCCAGTTGCGAGTATCTCAGATTTCGCGGGGAGCTTGTTTGCCCCGGGCCGAACACTCGCGTCGGCCAAGAGCAAGAATTATTTCATCCATTGCAATTAATTACAAACTTCACCAAAGCACATAAAAATATTGAACATTTTTTCCACCGGCGGATTCTCGCTGGGAAAATCACTGCGCGAGATTCCTTCAGCGATATTATCAAAAGCGCGGAGAGAAAGAAGAGAGTTAGCGCGGGTACGCGCGCCGGGGCGGTGCCAGGCGGAAAATCCATATTTTTAAAGCGGAGCAAAGAGAAGCTGACCCAGTTGCGCGGCCCAATTTTGCAGGAATCGCGCCGTTCTGCAGCTGCTACCGCTGCTGGTGCTGCTCGCCGAGTTATACCGTAACGCCGCCGTTACGCTTTACATAGTTCTCCTTGGCAGGAAATAGCATGGCGCGAGGAAAAAAAGACTCGCGGAAAAAATCATAGCTTTCCACCGAGAATACAAATTTCAGAAACAGCATTGCTATATCACAATATCTTCAAAGTTTCACCAAATCTAATTCCACCTCAAATTCACACCAAATATATTTCAAGAAATAATACAAATGCTAGCAAAAAATTAGAATTCAACATCAGATATAGAATTTCGTATATCGTGCTGGCATTGGACGGTTTTCCTCATACAAAAAGAATGCAGGATTTCCTGGCCGGGTGAAATGCAGCTCTTATTAAAGTGGGCATTCGCCCTCTCGCACCCCGAGCGCGCCGCGGAGACTCGCTATTAATAGCCGTGGATCTATTTGAGGATGGCAAATGGAGGAGCGGAGAGCGCGTGTGCAGCCAAGGATACCCTGGCCCGGCTTCGCATCTACTGACTGATGGGGATGATGCGATGATGATGCGTAATTTTCGGCCGACAATCCCTCTCTCTCTCCCTGTCGCACACACGCACATAGAGCGATGGATTTTCCGAGAGGGTGAGGTGGTAGCGGCGAAGAAGAGGAGAGGAGGAGAGGAGGGAAAGGGGTGGCTTTGTAAAATTAGGTCGATCAATACTGTGAGGGGTAAATGGGTCAGGTGCACTACCACGCTCGGTGTATGCGAGCTGACCCCCTTCCAGACACCTAGCAACCCCCGCCGACTCAACCACCCAACCGAACCCACCCCCTCGCGAATTTCCCGCAACCCCTCTCGCTCTTTCCCTCGTATTTTACACTCTTCATCTTCTTGTCTGTCTCTTTGAGTCTCCCCCCTATTTCCCTCCGTCCGAACTACCCTCATGTGTTAATTAAACCCTGTTAGGAGGATCCTCGTCCTAAGCAGGAATTATGGGAAATCGATGTCCTTCCTAGTCCTTTGGGGAGGCTCTCCTTCATCTGATTTGGAATTGCTCTATTTCCAGTGCTAGTGGATGTTGAATTGGGGGTGGAAATGTAATTTGGTATCCTCGACAGGATTTAATACGATTATTGTGAATTTGGAATGTTTTTAATAAGATAGTTTGATGGTTTAATTATAGTATTTTTGGGTGGAGTTTGGGTTGGGTGGGATTGGAGAGTTTAATGGTTTGTTAGTTTTCCGGGTGGTGGAAGGCAAGTGTTAATATCGTTTGCGGGGATAACGTGTGCTGCTGGGGTTTTATGGGCCAGGCAAATGGGCTGTGCACATAAGCGAGGCTATCGATCTCGGTATCGGTCAGTCGTTGCTCTAGAGACGGCGACCGAGACACAGGCACACATACTCAGATACACAGACACACGCACATATGGAATCGCATAAAGAGGATATTTATGAGGCACCTTGCGTACTGCGGGTTACGAGCCTCTGAAAAGGGGGAGTTCCCCGGTGTTAGTACAAAGGATCACCAGCGATGACGAAACTTCCATCGCCATTACGAGCACTGACCTAAAGCAACCAAATCCTCTTTCAAACCTACTCGGCAATGCCAATATTGAAGTACTACAAACACAGACTTCGAAATTTCGCGAATTTTAAGTGCAATCTTCATTCACCACGCTCTAAAAAGATAACGAAATAAAAAAACTACGAAAAAAAGCGAGTTAAACATTTTTGGAAATTGAGAAAAATAGTAGAATAAAGCAGACTTATAAATTTCGCAGATTTTAAATACAAAGTAACAAAATTAGAAATCTATAAAAGGAAAGAAGAGAAAGGAATACATGAATGATTGGAAGGGAAGAAAAATCAGTTTTGGAAATGGATAGAAAGGGTGAAATTCGTGGGAGTATAAGGTCGGAGGATCGCGCTAGATATCGGGCTGGCAACCTAGACACACACTAGCCAAGGTCCCGCGAGGCCGCAAAATATGCCGGAGCAGCGCGTGATCTTGACCTACAGTCCGCCAGCCAGCCACCAGTAGCAGCAGCGCCTGCAAGACAAAGCGAACAAGAGAGCCTCATTTTTCTCATTTACATCACACACCTGACACCTTCGCATCTACGCCTCGCACTACACGCGCATACATTCACTTTGAATCATCGATCATTCATTGCACCAATTCTTAAATAATCCCACAACCAAGAAACAATTTTTATTATTAAATATAAAGTTTTGTACCCGTGGAAAAATAATTGATAGTAATTAATATTGTGGATCGAATAGTTTTAGTTCGAGGAGAAGTGAATCAGCCTGTAGAATAGAATAGCAAAGTACTCGCGAATGCCAATCACGTAGTAGAACACCATAGGACTCCATTATTCCTCCCTTGCAATTCACCGACTACTGTGCGCTTGCAATTGCAAATGGCCAATCGCGGGTTCCCATGAGTATCGCCTCGCGTTCCTCACTCCGACAGAGAATACAGAATATCCAAGAATTAAACTCGCCGTTCCAGCGTGAGAGAGAAAGAGAGTCTATCGTTCGGGGTCATTCTCTCGCAATGACACTGACCAACATTTCCCTGAATACTTGCCCCACTTCTATTTACTCCACCAAAGAATACCAATTAAACATCCCCTTAATCAAACACACTCTTACAAAAATCTCTCCCTCGACTTTCAACCACACTCCAAATCCACCCCCGCGAAATAAACTCACAAAAACCCCCCATCAATCTCCACTTTTGCAAAACGATCAAAAAACAGGGTTGCTGATCCAGGAAATCCGTACACTCAAAAAACTAGCTTCCAGAGGATCGAAGGGGTGGAGGGTGTACGAGAGGGTTGCGATAGTTCCCGGCAATATTCTAATCTCACTGCCATCGTAAACACTCATCCGAGCTTTTCAAAGTCAGTAGTCATCAAAAAAACAGACGAGGGGGTTGGTGGTGGTTGTGGGGTGGGCGGATGTAATCCTGGAAATTGGAGCACGTACGGGCCAAATAGCTTAAAGGGGTGGTGGTGGTGGTGGTGGGATGGCGGCGGCGGCGGCGGTTGAGGGGAAGTGTGTGACAGGGTTGCGGTACACGAAAACGAAGCTCGGGGGGTTGGCGGAGGGGGTTGGTAAGGTGGGCGAAGAAATAGTAGGTCGTGCCAGGCCGGGGCCGCGGATCTAGGGCGGTCGATAGAGCAGCACGTACAGCCAGCGGCGCGCGGCTACGCGGTCGCATTGGATAAATGGGTCAGGTACACCGAGAGAGCACTGCCAGCACCACCAACCACCAGCCTCTCTCCTTCTCTTTCTCTTTATCTCCCTTTCTCTCTATCTCGCTTTCTCATCCCTCTAAGCGAGAATAGATTCGATCCCGCTCTCTTTCTCGCCCCTTTTCCGCCTCGCGTGGCCTTACTACTCTCTCACCCTCTCCTCCACCCTGCCACCCTTACTCTCTTTAAAAACGCGCTATGCGCCAGGAACCCACGCAGGTGTGCATAGATCCTGATCCCCCGCTTGAGTCACTCGCTGACGGCTGTTACTCTCTTTGTGAAGGAATTATTGGATGATTCAATTATTTACAGGTTTAATTATAGCGGATGATTCGCGGCGCGCGAAGTATTCAATAAATGATTAGAGGATAATTGAGTAATATTAGCTATAATAGAATCTAGAATTATTGCAATATTAAAAATAATAGAACAAACATTTCTGTTTGATACAATATTGAAATAATCAATTCATGCACGATCATCCCCCAATTATCCACATCTTGAGCATCCCACACGCAATACCGGCACGCGGCTGTGTGTGGGACGATACTTGGCAGCATCCACTACTTGTTGAAGAACGGTCCAAGACGATGGAGTGATGAAAGAGGGAGGCTTGCAGAGAGAGGAGGAGGGAGAGGGCGAGGGAGAGGAGCTATGAAAGGAGAGGGTAGAGCAGCGTCGCTCTTGGCCCTCTCCCACTTTTGCCGGCAACGGTCAAGGGGTGGGTCGCTCTACCATCCAATAGCGAATCTGGGACAACGATGCGAGAGCGCAACGCGCACGTGCACACACACACACACACAGGCAGTGCTCTGCCACGCCGGTATACGTGTCTCTCTCGCACTTGGCTCCTCGCAAGTATGCATGTGCAGCGCCGCGCGAAATCACCGGGAGACCTTGCTTGCGAGCACAACACATCTCTCTCTCTCCTTCTCTCGTTTGTTCTCTCCAACTCTGTCTCTCTCATTTTCCTCTCCCTCTTGTTGGATATCTCGCGCGGCACGTGGACGGAACGGCCTTTTGTTCGCGCGAATGCGAATATACAGGGTGTAAGCTTTCGTGTGTCATTTTAATTGAAGCCTGTTGTTTGAAGATACTTGTATGTAATGTGGTGATTTTTAGATTATTGTAGTTCCGATGTTTGAGAGATGCCTTGGGTGATTTTTCTAGTCAATTGTAATTGGTACTTGGAATGATTGATGTCATTTATTGTTTGAGTATCATAATAGATGGAAAACAAAGAATCAGTGATGGAAAAGCCGGAATTGTACGGGAAACAGTCGGAAAGGCCTTTGTCATTGATCGATTTCATCTAATTTCGATGGGTTTTCCCCATGTTTTTCATACTTCCCGACCTTTCCCGGGGCTGAAATTTGGTAGAAAGTGTTTGTTTACATGGAGGAAGAAGTAGAAAAAATTCCAGAGCCCTAGCTCAAAATTCATTTTTTCGCAAATTTTTTAAGGCATACCCCTTCAAAAATTTTCGATTTTTCGAAGGTCTCGGGACCGGGACGAACGCTTGATTTTTAGATTGCTCGTGTCTCAAAACAGAAAAAAAACATAAATGTTGTGGGGGAAATGCCGGAATTCTACCTAAAACACGTGGAAAACCGATCTTGAATATTTAGTTTCAATGGTTTTCCCCGTGTTTTTTTATCTTCCCGGCCTTTCCCGGGGCTGAAATTTGGTAGAAAGTGTTTTTTTATATCGAGGAAGAAGTAGAAAAAATTCCAGAGCCCCAGCTCAAAATTCATTTTTTCGCAAATTTTTTAAGGCATACCCCTTCAAAAATTTTCGATTTTTCGAAGGTTCTGGGACCGGGACGAACGCTTGATTTTTCGATTGCTCGTGTCTCAAAACGGAAAAAAAACATGATACTTGTGGGGGAAATGCCGGGATTCTACCTAAAACAGGTGGAAAACCGATCTGGAATATTTGATTTCAACGGTTTTCCGCATGTTTTTTTATCTTCCCGACCTTTCCCGGGGCTGAAACTTGGTAGAAAGTGTTTTTTTTTCATCGAGGAAGAAGTAGAAAAAATTCCAGAGCCCTAGCTCAAAATTCATTTTTTCGCAAATTTTTTAAGGCATACCCCTTCAAAAATTTTCGATTTTTCGAAGGTTCTGGGACCGGGACGAACGCTTGATTTTTCGATTGCTCGTGTCTCAAAACGGAAAAAAAACATAAATGTTGTGGGGGAAATGCCGGAATTCTACCTAAAACACATGGAAAACCGATCTGGAATATTTGATTTCGATGGTTTTCCCCATGTTTTTTTATCTTCCCGACCTTTCCCGGGGCTGAAATTTGGTAGAAAGTGTTTTTTTATATCGAGAAAGAAGTAGAAAAAATTCCAGAGCCCTAGCTCAAAATTCATTTTTTCACAAATTTTATATGGTGTCCCTTCACCGTGAATACTTCATAAATCAATTATTTGAGTATCAAAACGTGTAAAAACAAAGAACCCATCTGACAAGCCTCGGAAATGTATCTAAAAAAATCCAAACTAATGACTGACTGACTGGAATCACACCCTGTATGTTGCGCGAAGGTGGTAGGAAAGGCCGCGAGTGTTACGCCGGGTTGGTTGCCGGCTGACATTGCAGAGTAAGATGTAGCATCGCTTATCTGCTGTGCCATTGGGCCGGCGAGAGGTGGAAGGCGGGAGGGCTGTGGAGGAGTTGAGGTCGGTTGGAAGGATGAAAGAGATAAATCCAAGAGGTCCGCGAGGATAACGGTGGTGCGCCGCAGCTATGAAGTTCAGCGAAACGAGTTCAAGGTAGACGAAAAAGCCGGTGCTCTTAATTGGACGGCTTAATGCGCAGCAATTTCGGCAGGGCAACGGCGGTGCTCAAATTTACCCACGAGAAATATGTATATGCGTCTGCTTATACAATAACCTGGGAATCCCAGCGTTCTTTATACACCAACGCCTTTTAAACCCCAATCGTTTCAATACTTTAAATCCAACAAAACCACACACACCCAACAATTAACTCTCCAACATTTTTCTTCTACTAATACAATTCACAAACCTATTTAGCAAGTAAGTTTAATCAAAGAGAAATGAATCAAATTTGTACATGGCAGTTGGAACATTGGGGTGTTCGCCGGGGGAAAGTTGGCCGAGCGCGGCCGACTTCCGCAAAGCCGTAAATACAGTTTCCGGGTGTCGGCTGGGAGGAACGGGGGAATGGGGTCAGGAAATGGGGTCGGTACAGTGAGAATCAGGTTGTCCGGGTTGAAATCGGGTCGCTCGATACAGGCAACCCGGCCACCGCGTTCCCGCATCCGCTGAACTGACCCGCTCCGCTCGACTCGCTAACCCGGATATCACCGGAACATTGGATCGATGCACTTGCCCCGCTCTCTCGCTCTCTCTCTCCCAAGAGAGAGAGAGCAGCCATGGGGTGCGAGCATCCCCGGCGAATCTAGCCGCCGCTCCTCCGAGGCGTCCGTCCAGCCACCCCCTCGCTGTCTCCCGCAACCCGGGAAACACTGCCCCGTCCAAACTAGGTTACTACTCTCGTGCTCCACTTCCCGGCAACAGCCTTTACCTACCATTTTACCTTGTCCAGAGATGAATGAAACAGTCACGATTTAAATACACCTATAATCACTGACAATCAACCTTTCCACTGTTTAATATAATTCTATATTTTAGATCAAACTGAATTCTAATTCTGTTAATGAAATAAAACTAGATCGGTTGTAAGTCAAGTTTGAGGGAATTGCATAGGTCCATAAATAATTACAAGAAACTGCTCTTCCTCTATTAAACATAAATCTACATTTTAATTCAAATGAAATTCCAATCCTGCTTGAATAAAATAAAACTAGACCGTCCACTTTTCCTCCATTAGACATAAATCTAAATTGTCATTCAACTTTAATTCAATCTAACTTCTAATGCCATTTAAATAAAATAAAAACTGGATGAGTTAAGAGTGAAGATCGACGGGGGATTGTACAGGGGGTGAATTCCTGGGGAGGATAGTAGTCTCATCCGCAGTGTGCGGATCAATGCGCGGGTTCGGCTGGCAGTGGCATTAAAGGGCGAGCCGGGGATATCCTCGTGAAAATAGAGCGACGGGCAAGTAACCCAGTTGCGCGGAGATAGAGGTGTCGGCGACCTAGTTGAGAGTCGGCCGGGGTGGCGAGCAGAGGGAATATGGATCAGTGCACGTCCCGACCCATATACTGACCTGGAAGCGTAAGTAGATTACGGAATCTGGGCCAACGGGTGAACTTACCGCCCCCTCGCGCACATCTATCCAACGGAGGACCGTCGAAAGTCCTTCCTTCTCTCCGCTCGAGTTCTCACCAGCCGCGTTCCTCCTCGCCGTTCCCTCCTGGAATAGTCGCGTCCACGAAAATTCGTAAAGCGCGCCTTCCTTAAGTATTTCGCCAATCAGCAGGAAAAAGTGACGGCCCCCCCCTCATCATTCGCAAGCCCCGCCGAAGCTAATGATCCTCGCAAGTCGGTACGTAATTCATTAGAGCGAGCGTCTAGACGAAAGCAATTAGCCTCGAGTGGACTGAAACCACCCTTGATTTACACTCATCGATTATAGACGATATTAGTATTTATCTTTACTCAGACATCTCGTGGAAATTGTATATTATTGACTTTCACTTTGATGCGTAATATTAATACAGGTTTATAACCTCGTTTAAATATTAATCCCTTTTACGAGGGATTCATTCGATATTTGGGTCCAGTAAACTTTGCTCGGCGCATTGAATATTAACGATTTTAATTGAATTTCTTTCATTCGGTTAATGATTGAATTGAATTCAGTTAATTACTGGTTTTATATTGGACTAGACTCGTGGTAAGTGTACTAATTCTATTGGCAATGGGTTCGAGTCGAAGAGAAGGAGAATCCAACTAGTATGCAGGGTGGGTTTAAAGGGAGAGCTGCTGAATGCCAAGCGTTTTCCGGGATATCTGCGCGAGACTCGGCTCGCCGCTCCATTCGTCTTCTTCGCACACCGGGCGTAATCCGCGCGCGTTTACACATTCGTCCTCGAGCTACGGTTAACCGGGTTGCGTAACATTATGTCAGGACAAGCTCCACTCGATACTGCTAGCCGCTCGCCAATTGCTTCGATCCTTCCATGCTAGAAAGTGTAAGGAACTTCAACAGACACACACAGACACACACGTACATACATTCGTTGTTCGACGCATTCTCGAGAACACTTATTTCGAGTTACACGTAACTCCAACTCGCCAGGAGGAAAAAGCACTGCACGAGGAAGAGGAACACTCTCTGCGAAAGTAACTTCCCACGGCCTACTTTGCCAGGACTGCTAAGTCATTGGTAATTAGCATCGTCGAGAGGTGACACGCGCATATTATAACTCGGTCAGCATTCACAAGTATTCCTTGAAATGTTCAAGAGTTGGAGTTTCGTTTCTGAATGCAAGCCTGTTTTAAAGTAATCCACTTGGAATTAAATTTAGTTAAAAATGTATTCGTGAGAGGAGAAATTTGGGAGTTGGATTAATTATGAAGATCGCAGCCAAGTGTTTTACGATATAACATGATCAAGTCTACTTCCAAGCGAACTACTTTAAATTGAATTTAGTTAAAACTGTATTTATAAAGGGTGAAATTTTGGGGGTGAAATAATTATAAAGATCGTAGCAAAGTATTTTACAATACAGCATTATTTAAACGCCGGTCTACTTCAAAGGGATTTATTCGAAATTAAATCCAGTGAAAAATATATTTGTAAGAGGAGAAGTGTTCGGGTTGGGATAATTCTAAAGATGGTTTCGCGCGACAGCATTAAAGTCCACCTTGACTGTCGCCGAAGGAAGGAAAAGGAGTTCCTCTTAGTCAGTGTTGACAGGGTCGGCCAAGATTAAAGCGGCCAATTTACTTTCTCCTTCGTTTTTGCCAGGCTGAAGCGGAGATCGTTCGAGGAAGGCGAGCGCGCTCTCCTTTTAACGAGCGCAGAGCAGCACCGGCTAAGCTTTGACGGCTGAATGTTCACCTATCACGAATGCGCGGAGCCTCCTCGTACGTTGAACCATCTGGACTCTCGTTACTACGCGTACAGTAATCAAGAGGCTTCCTCGTACTTCGTAATTAACGTTCTACTCATTATCGCTGACTGCTTCTCGCTCGCTCGCACCACCGATCCCCGTTCCTCGAGTAAAGAGGTGATTCACCTGGCGCGCGTTAACGGTATTACTGTATTATACTCAAAGTACACGCGTGCGATCTCTCACGTCTCCCCGCGTTTCTAAAAGAAACCCAGCGCAATCAAAGGAAAAACCAGAAATACAGCTAACACAATTTATATTTCTCAATATTAACCAGAGGAATTTCAAACTGACTTTTATAAAATGAATAGAATTAAATGTAATCCTCTGTAATTGGATGTAATATTAAAGAGGGACTCGTAACGAGCTATTCTTAGTAGTAATTCATTGCGTTAACCAATCCGGCTTATATGCTTGGTCAATTTAGGAAATCGGGTCGGAAATTTCGTTCCACACGACTTTCATGAGCAGCCTTGCCCGGCTCGCTGCCGGTCTTACCTTTCCCCGTGACTCTCATACACTCACAGACACATATGTGCTCGAGAAACGGGACAGTATTTGCGCGTGTGTGCGTGCAATAGGTGTGTGGATACATACACGTCGAGGGAGAAGGCGTTACTTTCGAAATACCGTGTCTAGTTGGTGCGTCAGTGCGGCGCATGCCAGCGGTAACGCGAGAGCAGACGACGTTTCACTTTCGAGGCTCGCCATCCCAGCGAGATAACTGGATCCTCTTCGATTAACTCCAACAATAATTCCCCCACCCTTAACCGATCATTATTCATTTTATTTGCCATTAATACATTATCTCATTAATACTTTCATCGCCCAATTTGCCAATTTTTTCATTCTTTCACTGCACTTTGTTAAAAGTATTTATTAATTTTATTTTCGTCGAAATAAATATGTCTGTGAATGAATGTTAATAAAACTCCTCAAATAAATTTCATATTTACAAAAGAATACAAATATAAAGCTCCATTAAAAAACTCTCTTTTTACATCAGATTAAATTTGCCAGATGAAAATGAAATTGACACAAAGTATCTTTGGCAGGCATTGGCGTACAGTGCAGCCAAGATTATAAATAATCGACTCTAATGAAATCATTGAGATTCCCAGCTGTCCGAATTACAGAGAGGCTTCTGGGAAGTGTTAACGGTCGAATCGAGTTTCCCTTGATTGGCATGCGGTGGTTAATTGAAGTGTTGTTTTCCGGTGGTTTTGCAGGTCGAGGAAGCGGCGGCCAAGTTCGAGCAACGATTCCGAGCGCTCGTACACCGGCTGGAACGAGAGGATACCACATGGCTGCGGGCGAGAGGGTTGCCGCACCAATGAGCGCGGCGACTGCATGGACGAGTGCACTGCCGCCTTGGTCCTCATGTCGCTCTCATGCTCGCCCCACAGTCCTCATAATCCCCTGCCACTTCACTGCCAGCACAATTACGGTCAGTATTAACCTTCTATTCTCTTCTCTTTCGAACCCCCGCAACTTTGCCAAACTGTCTCCAATGACGCTGCATTTCGATTTCTCTAAACTTTAGATTTTAATATTATTTTTAATATCTTTTAATATCACTTGCCATTGGCATTAATAAATTATTACGATTTTTATTACTTCCGGATGGTAGAGTTTCATATTTATTTTTGGTCTATTTTAATAAGATCACGTACCATTTGCATTAATAAATCATCACGGTTTTTATTACTTCCGGACGCGAGATTTTCATATTTATCTTTAGTCTATTTTAACAAGATCACGTGCCATTTGCATTAATAAATCATCAGGATTTTTCGTACTCGCATCGGGTAGATTTTCATATTTATTTTTAGTCTACTTTAATAAGATCACCTACCATTTGCATAAATAAATATTGAAGGGCTTCGTTATAAAAGATGTAGAAGCCCGTGTTAAATGTGATTAAAGTGGAGAATGATGTTATCGTAAATAGCGATATATCGAAGTAAAATATGAAAATTGTCTTGCAAGATTCAGTGTGATAGTTTAGATTGGAGTGGCGTTATTAAATCGAGTTTCGAATCAATCTGGGGAGTTGGTGAACGGTGGGATCTTGACGTGTAAGAGTTTATCAAAGTCGTGGAACAGGTTGGCATAATTGAGGGTGGTGCGGTTGGTCTATAACTTTTTCAAAGTCGAGCTGGTATCATTATGCCTATGTCGCCGGGGGCATCGGTGACGTGCGCGAACGCGCGAGCGTACACCGCGATCGGCAACGCTCGCACTAGAGATAAGAGCTTTTTATGCAAATATCGCACGCGTTCGCATTCGCCTGCTTGGAAGCAAGTACGTGATCCCCGGCTGCTTTATTCGTGTTATCTGGTCATTCTTGAAACGTGATCGTGAGAGAGTTTAAAACTGTCAAGTGTGACGATTCTCATTTGATACTTTCTTGGGAAAGACAAATCAAGTTTAATACAACGATGATAGAGTTTAATTAATGGAGGATTCCTGCTGTTTTCCCTACAAGGTTCCTGGGGAGGTCGAGGAGGCGGTGGCGGTGGCGTAGTGGTTGGTTCACCAGGAGTCGGTGGAACATCGAACAGCAGTAGCAGCAGCAGCGGCGCCTCCTGGCGAAGTGGTACGCCTAGTCCACCGTTGAGCGATGAGGGTGCACCAACCACCGGCTCCCTTTGGCCCAACTCTGCTAATCCTTCGCACAATCAGCAACATTATCCTTACAACGCCTCCGGTTCATCGTCGAGTAGCACGCCTGGATCCACCATTACCCTCGACGAAGGCATCGTGCCTGATTATCTCGAAGAACAACACCCTCGCAAGAAGAAGGTTCGTAAACACACAACACATTCACATTTTCTATTTTCTTCTTCGCCAACTCGCACTTAATCGGCTTGTGCAAGCTCGAGCTTAGCAGCCTGCACTATCCGATCGATCTGCCACGTTATCTGATAACTCCAAGTGCAATGCTCACGCCCGTCAGCCGCAATGTTAATCCGCCCCGGTGAACTTGTCGCGGTTGCTCTCGAGGACACTCTCCACTCTGCTACATTGAAGCCAGGATTAATTGCTATCTGTAATACTACAGTTATGACTCATTCCAGTTATGATTACGATCTTGCTGTTTAAAAATAATTATATATTCGAGTCCTGCGTCATTATTGAAATTTAGAGGGCGATTTTAATGTCGATGATAGATTAGGGAACTCAGGATGTGAGTAATAATGATTGGAAAAAGCGTTGGAGTTAAAAGGAGGAAGTGTCACCTTGTACGAAGTAACTGGAATGAGTTTAAGGACATTGGCATAGCTTTTCCAGGCGATAACTCGTTATCGCTCACGACAATAATCATTGCGCGAACTACCGGTTACGTGTTAGCGTCATCCACGCCTCTTTATCACTGTTAACCGTGACCTTCGGCTAAAGTTTCTCGAGTACCTCCCAGCAGGTAGTGCTCGCCCTTCTCCGCACTCGTCTCTCGGAGTCTTCGTTGACCTTAATCTTCCTGCGTGCAGTGTAGACCTCTCGCGCTACTCGGAACTCTCAGACGACAAATGATCTACCTTCGTGTCAAGATCATTGCATAATGTCACGGCCTCCATTGTTAGAGCACACCAAAGACAGGTGAAGTTAGTACTCCAGTAAAACTAGTTTCTGCCTCTCCCAATCGAATTAAATTATTTTCTAACGGCTGAATAAATCATTAAATCTATTATTCCTTATCACGTTCAATGAGAGTCAAAGGACTAAAAAGAGGAAAGGGCCAAAGGCTAAATTCCGCGTGCGAGGCGTTTGCCGTTACACGGGAGAACTCAAGAAACTGGCAAGTGGAGGTTGCGCTAAACCGTTATCGCCGGGTGGCGTGCGTTGCATTAAGAGGTTCGACTCCAGTTTTCTCCATGGCTGAGAAGGTGCGTGCTACGTGCACCGGTGAAAACGTTCTGGCATCGTGACCGGACTGGCGTAGCCACTGTCAGAGTATAAGAAAGACTGAGAGAACGTGGTATTGTGATAGTAGTCAAAGGGAAGAAGAGGGAGTCGAATGCTTGCTGGCACAGATAGTTCAATCATTGGCTGACGACCCTGACCGCTCGGAAATGCAGCAGGGATAGAAAGGGTTGCGCACTCGCCAAGAGAACTCTGCCCTATAAAGGTAAAATGGTCTGTGCTGTGCGCGCTATATCTTGGATGCCAAGTTCGCACGCTCTTGCCGTCCGGTCTGGCATAAGCGCGCGAGCCTCGAGCCAAGGATGTAAACAGATTTGCGCTCGCCCTGATGATTCTCGGTATTTCGTAAGAGCAGCTCGGCTAACAAGCCGGACCTTGGGGATATTATCGCCCAGCGCTAATCTTAGGTGCGCGCGGATCCACCCGTGCGCTCTCTGCAGACGGGAAATCGCTCTGGTGTCGGCTCGAAATAGACCGAGCGAACCTCCTGCGAGCAAACAGCGAACAAAGACTTGCTACCTACGCCTTTTAAACACTGCCCTTTTTTTTCCCCTCACTCCACTTATCAAGTCCTCTTACGATTGATTTCAGATCCGAGCGAAAGGCAATCGAGACTCGATCGACAGCGTGCCCGCAGTCTGCTCGACTTTCGAGAGCGAACAGGTGAGTCAGACCGTCTCTTTCACTCTGTCACACTGAACTGATTCCATATCATAATGTAACGGAAATGATTCCTTTCTTACTGACACGACGAAAGTCGCTTTCCTTCTACATCGCTACCCAAGTAAGAGTACATTCCTCTCAGCGCTCGTACAAGTACTTATCCGAGGCGAAGTCGTTAAAGCATTCCGAAGGGAATATTTGAAAGTCCGAGGCACAAAGTTGTCCGGTTGTATTAAAGCGTATTACCAGGAAAGTGTGCTTTCACTAGCCTTCCTGTAAGTTCATTCATCCGGATTCGATGGGCACACGCGTCCACTCATCTCTTTCCCATCCAACTAAAAGGGCTCAGCTTCCCATTAACTCTATCGAGCCGCTGCTAATCGACAAAGGGGCAGAGCTTGTATCCAAAGGTGATACACGCCACACTTTCACTGACAAGAGTAACCCAGTCTGTCTGTCTGTGTGCGAGAGTGTGTCGAGGCGCACCTGACCCAATTGACTCGAAGATATCTGCGCAATCGACGATCAAGGTCGCCGAGATCCCCTAGATTTCTCGTCGGCCACTCTCTTTCTCTTGGCAGTCACATAGAAAGGTCGGCACCAGGTGCCAGCGAGGTCGAAGAAGCACCGTAATGTTCTTCGTCAAATCGAATGCAATCGCGAACGAGAAGTTTCCGAGGAAATACTCCCTCGAGATTTACTTTGATTCTCTTTCACTTCCTCTCCACAATTTCTCTCTCTCTCTTTCTCTCTCGCTCGAATTGCACTTGGTGCATTTTCCATGCCACCCTCCGCTCTTTGGCAGAGAGCGGCTTGCGCAGTTGCGCACGTGATAGATCCACGCGTCCCACGCTCTTTTCCCCCTACCAGCAGCTGCAGCTCCATCCTGGAATCTGCACGTATAGAACTGGTGCTCGGCTCGATCGTTAGGGCATCCTCGTGCCGATTTTTCCTTGCAATGCGCACCACCGAGATAACGCTATCGACGATATCAGACCCACCACTTTGTCTCTCGCTGGGAATACGTTCCTTTGATAAAGCGGACACGTGCAAGTGGATGATAGATGCGTGTGGAGTTAATTATGTCGATGCTAAAGTCTGAAATAGTTATATGAGAACTTCTCTTCTTATTAATTCATTCATTATTTAATAGTTGAATATAATTATAGTGTTATTAAAAGATAAAAGATCAGAGTGAAATACTTTGTATATTTTAATAGGGAAAAAAGGAATGAATAAGCAGAGAAATATAAGATAAAATAAGATTGTAGTTTTGGATGGAAGTTGTCGATTGTTAGGACCGGCTTCGTGATGGCGTTGTCGCCCGAAGCATTATTCCACCCGGACCCCATAAAACTCGATCGGCCGACTTTCGCCTGCTTGATATTCAAGCTCTCCTCCATTGAAAGTTCGATCAAGAGTTGGGCATTTCAGATATCCGGAGTGCCTTCGGAAGCATTCGCTCGATCAATATGAGATTTCAATCGGCGAGACTGCACTGGTAACGAACGGGAAAACGTCGCTGTCTATTTTTACCGTTGCCATGCACCACGCGCCTCCTCTGCCATCCTGGCAGCGGCCTTATGGGGACGCACTGTTAATACCCACCAACACACACAGAGATACATTTACGCAAGAGAGAGGGGTTTGACAGGACAGTTGTCGCTCGTCCCACCCCCGGAAGTTTCTCCGCAGCATCCGAGCCGGATGCAAAGAGAAGCCTTCCGAAACTCCTCTCGAATCTCGCATGACAAATCACCCATACGTTCGTACTGCGTCCGAGAAAATAGTTGTTACAATCTAAATGATCGTTGAATAGAAAGTGAAATTTGATAGCATGTGCACTTGATATACTTGACTTTAAAAGGTCCCTTTTAGGGGAGAGGAATCTCTAATTAACAATTTGACTTCCAAAACTGCAAATTTTTAATTCTTTCACTACATGTAGTTATTCTCGTGAAAATAAACATATCTATCAACGGATGTTCGAGTCCGAATTCAGGTGATTGTGACAAGTATGCATTCTGTCGGATGCTGTGCCCACAACTTTTCTCCCAACAACTTATTACATCTCCTTAATCAATTAATTTCCACATCATCCATAACAACGACAATGTACAATCTTAATCTAAATCCTCCGGCAATTACTGACAACTTGCACCGAGGCATCTCGAATATTAATGAAACTCAGTGTAACTGCGCTCTGGCTCTCGGAGTTATCTGCGATGCAGCGATCCACATCTCTATCTCTCGTAACCGGGGCATGTGCGGTAGATGCAGCAGCAGCAGCAGCAGCAGCAGTAGCAGGAGGAGAAGCTCCCTGTGCGTCGCACTGCACACCAAGTGACGTCATTGGTGGCACGTGCCTCTCCCCGTGCCGCGCGTTCCCCAGCAGCTCGCTAGTAGTAGTAGTAGGAGTAGGAGGAAGAGGAGGAGGAGGAGGAGGAGGAGGATGCGAGAGGAGAGGAAAGCCAGCCGCATTACTCGCGGAGGCCGCGCGCTCGCGCGGAGGTGCAAGGCGGGGGCGGCTCTGGCGGGTACCTTCGATGGGTCGGCGATGGGGCGTTCGAGGGGGGGCTGGCGCGGAGGGAGGAAACCGATGCCGGGGAGGAAGCGGGGATGCGAACGCCTAGCTAGACTCACTTAAGGTCACAGCGGCCCTGACTGCACGCGCGCAAAATTATATCTCTCTCTCTCCCTCTCTCGCTCTCTTTCCTTCTCTCTTTGAGCCTGTGCAACGAGCTTCCACTCTAACCACCGCGAACACACTGCCACCTACGTTCCTCTGCCTCATCTACGTAGCCTATCGATGTCCCTCTCGCACTCTCTCTATTTTTCTCCCTCTCTCTCTCTCTCTTGCACGTGGCAGCCGCCCTCGCTCTCTGCGCCCAACCAAATAGAATGCACGCGGAAGATTTATTTCTAGTTCCGCAAGCCACTCGTCACTCTTTCTAGGCAAGGTTTCTCGGCCGGCAGGAAGGCAGAGAGCGCGCAGAGTCGACGCCGACACGTACCTTGTAACGTGGAAGGCGCGTGCTGTGCTGCTCTGTGCGCGCTGCCTCTCTGAGCCTTGACCATCGCCTTGCTCTCCTTCCACGATCATTCTTGTACCGCGCGCTCTCTCGCGAGATCATCCGCTGATCGACCGAAAGAGCATTCGCTAATATCAAGCTTTTGAGGGGCTCGTTTTGAGAATAGTTGTATTTTAACATTTATTTAATAGTGTGAATATAAATTTGCATTTGGTTGGATGATCGTCTTTGTTATTTAAATTACTTGGTAAATTAATTGGTAAATTAATTTAATGGAAATTGTAGTTTAATTATCGTGGTGTATCAGGGGTTGTTTTACGAATGTCCGAACCTAGTGGATTGGATTTAATTGAATGGGATAAAGTGGTGAGATGATTGTAGGAATGGGGAAGGCAATAATCGATAGGAGTATCCAACCTTGCGATTCGAAAAGCCTGTTATAGCCAGGGACAACCGTACAAGAGCGGCTCGAGGCGGACACGTGTTCCTAAGAAGGTTTTCCCTTGGCAACCGCATACATGCATACACGCGCTTTCGACTTATCTAGCAAAGGTCTCGTCCAAGTTTATTCAAAGGAACAAGAGAAGAAGATGAAAGAAAGAGGGAGAGAGAAAGAGAGAGGGGAGTTGTTAGTGGCTTTAAATTTCGAGTGGGATTTTTCTGGGTCTGGCCAGACGTAACTGGAGCGTCCCGGTCGAGGTGTGGGCTCAGTTCTGCCGACACTTCGCTTTCGCTTGCGGTAGCCGAGTAAAAATAACGCCGCGTCGTCGTCGTCGTCGTCGTCGGGCTCTCGCTTTTCGTGGATTATGTCATCGCCGGCGAGCTCTAGCCTTAATGAATCACCGACGAAATTCAATAAGGCCGATCCTCGCTACCCTCCTTCCTTACTCTAGAAGGCTCGCCACCACCCGTGCAAACGCCTCGTCCTCCATTCTCACAACCAATCCTTTGATTAGATTCACAATCCTAGAATCGGGAATTTAATCAATGACGCGACAATAATCTTTAGTTCCTAAAATGTTCTTTAAGATCCATTAAAAATCACAAAAATATTTTTTATGATATAAAACAAGGGGTGTATACAAGAACGTTTTATTCCTCGAGCGTCATTATGGTTGTACAACGAAGCGGAAACGTGACGGCGCAAATACAATCCTAGAATCAAAAAGACACCAAACCAGACAGTAACAATCTTCGATTCATACAAACTTCTTCCCTAAAACTTGCCAAAGATATTTCGTCCCTTATCCCAGCCACAAAAACAGACAATTGACTGTAACATATGGGGAAAGAAAGGAGGGCGAACGCGTGAGCGTTAATTATTCCTCGAGCGTCATTATGATTGCACTTCGGAGCGGAAGCACGGTGGCGCAAATACATTGTGCGTCGGACTTCGGGAAAAGCTGAATGCGGATGCGACGCGGCACAATTCATTGCCAACGGGAGAAGAGGAGGACGCAAGCGTGCGTGCTGCGTGCGTGCACGCGCGTGCAGAGCGCACGCTCGCCGGCCCGTGAGAGTGCACTCGAGTGCGCGAGTGCGCGAGCGAGCGCGCTCGGTGGGAGCTCGCCGGGGTCGCATTGTGACATGTTCTCCTCGCCACCCGCCTTACGTAATAGCATTGCGTAAACTTGACTTGTTCACGCCGTAATGCCGGGCATATTTCCACGCGCGCCCGGCAACAACGCTCTCCAAGCCGAGAAATCCGAGCGAATCCTTCCCTACCTTTTTAGTCAACCCTCACGAAAACCTCGTTGACCTTCTTTCACAGTGCGCTGACATCTCTCGTCAACCCTTTGCGATCCAAAGTTTTGTTTCTCGCAATTTCAATTTTTTTACAATTATTATAGACTTTACATAAACTTTGGGAGTGCAAAAGAACGTTTATAATATCAAAAAAATTAATACTTTGACAATATACCTTTTCCAGCACTGTCAAAGTTTGCACTTAGCTTATAATCTGAGGAAGCTGAGGTAGTCCTCGTTGATGACCTTCTTTGCAATCTAAAATATTTCTTGGACGATTTCAATATTTACCAATAATAATTAAGCATCATTAAAATAATTTTAAAAGCATTCTAACATTTAATATAGTTTTAGGGTTGATTTAGACTTGCAGTTAAATGTTATCGCGTGCCAAGTTGGATGGAATTGTTGGAGCTGGTGTGGAAAGAGCTTTTGTAACTGATGTGCATAGGCAGCGCATGACATAAGTCAGTGGCCATGACACCGGCATTACGCGCGTAGGAAACCGTCATCGTCATCTCTCTCTCTCTCTCTCTCGCGCCGATTACTCTTTGTCTCTGGTCTACTACTACGCTCTCTAACATTTCCGGGCGGCGAGCCTAATTCCACCAGGCATATCGATCAGCCGCGAGTCTGTTTTGATTCGAGGAGGTGCTTCTCTCATCGAATCATTTCAATTCCAGTCGCATTCACTCGCGCAAACGCTACACACACACACATGAGCGAGCGAGGACTTTAAAAAGTGGACGGCGCGGTGCGAAACGAAGGCGTGGTTGCAAATTGAATGCTCAACACGCACGCCCGCCGGCACACTAATGTTTGCCGCAGTCATTAGCAAGTAAATTGCTTGGAATTTATCGGCATTCTAATCGTCCCTCTCGCGTTCTATGTTGTGCATTATGTAATCCTCGCCAGTGGAATATTAGGCTGATGCATCCAAGGCCATGGCCGAGTGCAGCGAACACGTGGTGTGAGCGCGCGCGCACACATATGCAGAGAATGAGTGAGTGAGTGAGAGAGAGAGAAGCGTTTAGAGCACGTGCACCGGCCGGCTGCGAATTATAAATTGTTCTTGCTAGGCGACCGGCAAAGAGGAGTGCAGCCGTCTTCGCAGCCGAGAGGCATTAGCAATATAGGAATCTCCTTGCTGACAGACTTAGAGTGACTTAGACGCGTGTGCGACCTTGCCGCCGCGCCGCACCGCTCACTGCCAACGCTAGATTCCTCCCGGAAAACTATACAATTTCTTCCTACTTGTGAGAGAAACCAGTATTGTTTCAAATTCGACTTATTAACACTTCCATTACCCAAGTTGCAAATTTGTAACTCTTTCACTCTTGTTAAAAATATTTATCAACGTTATTTTCATCGAAATAATTCTGTCTGTGAATAGATATTCGAGTGTCCTATTAAATCGAGTTAATAGCTACTCCGATTCCATCGATAATACAAACTTAATGATCCAATTAATATATCAAAATCGAGGATCTCGATTCATAGTTGGAATTTCTCGGTGTGAAGTAGTTCGATCAGTGCTGTTTAGATTGAGCGATAGTCGAGGGAGAGGATCCTCGTTATCAGTGTCGGCTGGCATTTCGAGGGGTCTGCTTCCTCCGACTTATCTCTTAATTATTCTTATCGGTCTGGGCTGCTCCGCGAGGAGAGGCAGCAGCCGCTTGTCAATAAGAGAGAGTGCACGTGTGCGTGCTCGAGTAAAGAGATAGGTGTGCACCTATGGCAATAGCTCTTGCTGTGTCGATGGGGCCGAACGCGAGCGAGCCCAAAGCCAGTTCGAGTAGAACACATGTGACGCACAGGTTGTCACGTGCAGCTCTCCGACACCTACCACCAATACCAGCCTCTCGACCTCCTTCCCTATCGTACACCATTCGCTTTCTATTTCTAATGCCATGCTTCGAATGCTCCTCTTTTAAAGATTAAATTACCAAGTCTTGAATTAGTAAAATTGAGGCTCGATAATTAAAATTTAGGTCTTTGAGAGCGTTGATTATTAACACTTAAGTTTGGGACTTTAAAGTTATTAAATGAATAAATTATAATTATAATACAGGTTTAAATTATTCAGCCTTGAATTATTAAATTTGAGGCATAATAATTGAAAATGAAGCCTTGATAAATTGAAATTATAATACAGACTTAAATTAAGTCTCAGAAGATGGCGAAATTGAAAATGATAATCACACGCCTCTCAACAGGGATTACGTATCAACAATTTAATCACATATACTCAAACACACACTTATTATAATTAAAATTCAGTTAAGGACAGGAAAGAGTTTAATACGATGAATAATAATAATAAGAGAGTAGTTCCGCGAGGGTTGTTGGGGAAGCCGACTAGAAACTGACGTAAGACTGGTAGGTTTTGGGTGTGGGTCGTCGTTTCTGGAGTAGGCGATGGTGCGCCGCGGCGCGTGGCAGAAGAAGAAGAGAGTCAAGGACGGCGCGGCGCGGCACGGCACGGCGCTCGCAAAATTTCAGCCAGCGGCGGCGGCGTCGGCGGCGACGGTTCTCTTTCACCGGTTGGTTCCCCCGGTGGGGATGAGATACGGTTCTGCCACGACGTCTCGCTGGTTGTCCTAGGTCCTGCGCCGACGCCGGCTGCTCGTGCCTCGTCGAGCTGCTGCTACTCTTTTTCACGCGCCTCCGACACCAAATGGATCAGCGAGCGCCTCCACTTCTTCCCGAGGGAATCCCACACTTCCGCTTCCACCGCGTCGATTCTTAATACTAACCTCGCCGAACTCACTCAACCGCCCATTAAGATGCGCGATCTGTCGCCGATCGTAATTATAGAGTACTGTTAGTTACGCCAGAGCACTCGTGAGACTAATTGATTATTATGGATTGGCTTTCAATAATTTTACATATTTAAAGTTAGGTTCAAAATGAATTTATAAAACTTTATAAATGACTCAATCTTCGGTGGGAAATAATTTAAACGATTGTTTATGGATTTGAATATTGCTTGCAAAAGAGAAATTAATTTTTCTGTTCCTCGTAATGTTTTGTATTTTTTTATATATTATTCTGTTTGAATCTTGTAAATATCATTCTGATTTTATTTCTTCGGCACTAAAAGGGTTGAAATCAATTTATAACATACGCGAAGAGTTCTTATCTTTAAAATTTGCAATTAAATCGTGGGAAATTCAATAAAATCTCGCCAGAGGAGATTGATGAGTTTCGTGTATTTTATTTCTTTGTAATTTCTCGAAATTCTTGACTAGCGGAATGAGGATGAGCGCGTGACGCGTGACGCGTGACGCAGGG
This sequence comes from Ectemnius continuus, assembly GCA_910591665.1. Classification (NCBI taxonomy): domain Eukaryota; kingdom Metazoa; phylum Arthropoda; class Insecta; order Hymenoptera; family Crabronidae; genus Ectemnius; species Ectemnius continuus. The sequence continues at coordinate 11,811,331 of OU342862.1, read as the reverse complement.
ATTGGAAGAGCGCGGGCGCAGCCAGGTCGGAGTATCGAGCGTGGCTCTTTCCCTCTGGCGGGCTCTACCTTGACCTCGAGAGAGAGCACCGGTGGCAGCGCCGCTCCTAGCGAACCTACTACCTTGAACAATTAAAGCTCTTAAGGGCCTTGGCTGCGAAAATCGATCCGCCTCATTAACACTGTCAGTCCCACGCTGAGAAAGCATCTCAAGCGTGCGGCCTGCCACCCTCTTTTCCACCAGACTTGCTTGCCGCTCTCTTCGCACACCACTCAACGCACACACGTGTCTGTTTATACTCTTAGAATCATAATCGACCGGAATCGCAAAAGCCCACCGGCCAACGTGATCGATTTTCCAATCTCGCCCTCGCTTCAATGGATTCTTAAAGGGATCACCCTTTGATCCGAATATTTTATACTTAACAATCTAACCGTAGGAATTTTGAAAGTGACCTAAGTCCATTTATATAAAAATTGAGTTATTAAAGAATTTGAATATCAATTTTTTAGCAATTGACAAATGGACTTTCAAAATGAACGGTTCATTTAATTTTAATCATTCAAATAATTCAGGAAATACAGTGAAAGTATAAGAGAAAAATACGATTTTGTATGTCAGTGATGAGAAAGAAACATTGTTCGAATGCGAAGTCGAAGGATTGGCGGTGCGCGAGGGTTTCCCCTAATCCCGTCGATACAAATCGCATATGATCGTCGAGCAGGCGGCGGTGGCGTCGCTTTTACGTAAGGAGTTTCGACACCGGCTCGCCGATCGCAATCGGCCAACTTTCTCTCGAATCGATCTTGCCTCTCGGGAAGTGAGCTCGCGCACACTTCCATCTCCTCGGTGTACTTGGTCGTCCGTGAAACGAGCTTACGGGAAGAGAGTAGTGCTGGAGGAGGAGGACGCATTGAAAGGGGAAAGTGCGGTCCTCCGGCTAGATGAACATATGGTTTCCCTTTTACTTGGATCATTGAATCCCCTGAACTCCACTTGCTCCTAACTCGTTTAATCCACCTTTCCCCCCCTCGCAACCACTCATCTTCCAATTGCGACACCATTCACTTCTCGCTTATCGATTACACTCGGTTACAGACGAAAATCAAATACTCCCTTGCAGCAATATGTTTTTAATTAAATTAAACGGACCTATCGCAAAAGAATTTAATTCAAAATTAAGAAAGTCAACTAATATAATAATTTTGTATGTATCAACGAATTGGAAAACATATTGCGTTACTCCAAACGATCGTTAGTCGCAATAAAAATTATTTCAGCAACGCACAATATATTTGCAATCGAATGGCCTGGATCTATCGAAAAAGATTTCATTTCAAAACCAACAGAGTCAACCATCAAAATATTATTCCATGTATCAACGAATTGGAACGGTATTGAATATACACGCTTCAGTAGAAGCCGGATTGCGTTACTCCAAAGGATCGTTAGTCGCAATGAAAATTGTTTTAGCAGCGCTCAATATATTTCGAATCAAATCCCCAAATCCAGCATAAAACAATTCATTCTCAAACCAACAATTAAAATAATTATCCATACATCAACGAATTGGAGGAGTATTGAATACAGAGAAAAGAGATTGCGTTGCTTGGAAGGCTAAAGCGCGCGGGCGCGCGAGTTGTCGTTGTCGGCGCAGCAGCTGTTGGGCGGGCGGGTGTGCGCGTTAATCGCAATAAAAATTGGCTTGGCAACGCTCGGTTATCGAGGGTAGGCCGTTTCTTCTAGTGGCGGAGAGGCTGGTAACTGTAAACTGGTCCTAAGACGCGGGGCCGCACCCACTCTCCAGAGAACAGGCGGCCGTATTGCTCAACTTCGGTAAGTCGAGGAGAACCGGTGTATGCCAGCAGTCTTGCCTGCCTGCCTGCCTGCCTGCCTGCTTGACACGTCTCTTGCGCGCCGCGCGTACGAGACACGGCAAGGCCGTTGACAGCCTGTTCTCCCAACCGATCGTTGTCACACTCGAGCGAACCTCCTCTCCAGCCGAGATCACTCGGCGCTCCTGCCTCCCATCCAGCTGATTTGTCAGGGCGACCACGTTCCCATCATAGCCAGCAGCCTTTCTGCTAGTCGCGCTCCGCATCGCGCTCACCTGAAAGCCGAGGCCGAGCTTCGTTTCCCATTAGACTTGGAAATACCCCACTTACACTTTTCTAGCCTTTGTTCAAACCGACAAGTGTCCCACTGCATTTCCCGTAATTTATTTAGATTTCAGCCATTTAATTTGAAAGCGACTTAAGTCCATTTGTATTAAAATTGAAATATTAAAGAATTCCTTTGATCCTTGTTTATAATTAGTTTTACTATTTGGGAATGGGAATAATTAGAAGTGGCGATTGTCAAAAATAGTAATCTTTATTTTACACAGATTTAATTGTTCCCCACACATTTCCTTGAAGTCTTGCCTTCCTCGCTGGTAATTGGCTCGATCTGCTTGTCGCGTATCTTATCAGTGGTGCATAGGATTACGAATATCGATACTCATTATCGTGGAGGTTCTTTCGCATAAAAGTGCAAGAGGGTAGATGAAGGTCAGGGATCGACGTCCGGCGTCGGTATCAAGAAAACAGCAGTGCCAGACGATTCTTCTTTTTTCTTTTCATCGACGGACCTTTAACTACTTTCCTTCGGACGGCTTTGAGGACCTCCCGCTATTTATAGCGTGCAATCCAACCGCGAGAGATCCTCTGATACGCGTGGGTGTGTGGGTTCAATGAAACTGGGCGAAACGACGCCGATCGGAGCGAAGGTCGTGCGTGTCCGTGAAGATCATTGGCCTCTGGCGAAAACTGCCGGGGAAAATGAGTGAAAGGAAGAAGTAGGAAGGCTCCAAATGATCAGTGATCAATTTGAGTGATCCTGGCCTAGGTTAACTTACTGCCAGACGAATTTAAAGTATTTTGCTAAGATTTTATTTTAACCCTGATATTTTACAATAATAATAAAGATTCTCCTTTACATTACAATGCTTTTCAAATTAACATTTGATTACAATAATTAGAAAACAGATATTTTGTAATTGCCGGTGAATGAGTTAACGTTATCCTTGAATTCTCGTCCTTCAGCTTTTATTCAATAATCCTTCGAGGCTCGAAATGAAAGGCAGACTTCGCGAAGATTGTAAAGTCGACCTTGACTTTGCGGTCATGCGAGAACGACGCAGACGGTCGATGAACAGCCGAAATGGAAGGAAAGCGTCTGAACTAGCCGGACGGAAGCATTGATCCGACCCTTTTTTGCCCGAGCGTCTCGACGCCACCTTTTTTCGGCCGATCACCTAGAAATGCCGATGTCCGATCGATCCGTCTCTTACGTATTACATTCTCAATTCGCTATTCACTAGAATCCTTCACTTCCGCGGATGAACAACCAAGTTCTTGAAATCCCAGCTTTTCCCCAATTTTACGGATGCGTTTCTTCAACTAAAATAATTTATAAAGTATAAAAGCGTGAAATAATTCAGATGAGACATTATCAATAATATTACAATTGCAAAGCGTTGAGTGAAACAATGATTGAACTTAGCGAAAGAGTGATTACCAATAGCTAAGATGTTTCATCAAGGATCACCATTGGTTCACGTAAGAGAGGTTCGTATGCGTAATGAAGAACGGTGGGTGATAGTGCAAGCTTATCAGCGATTGACCTGAAAATCGAAAAAACACACCGACAGAAAGAGAGAGAGGAATAATTGCTCTGTGGTATAACTGGAGAGCCGCTGCGAGAGGCGAAGAGGAAGAAGAAGACGTCTCTGATAAGGAAGCAATCGTTTCCCCCAGGCTTATCGTTCGACTTATCTGTCACGTTGACGACGCTCGAATTTAAAAAGTGCGTAGCTTATTCTGTTTGCAAATACAGCGCGGCACACGCGTCGCGATAAAACCGGCGAAATAGCCGGTCGACAATGAGGCGAGTAAACATCCGAAAAAGAGAATGCTCCCACCGTGAAAAGCAGCCAATTGGAAAAAGGCGAGGAGGAGGAGGAGGATTCTAGCTGGGAAGGCGGGATGCCAAGCAACAAACAGATCGACTGGCAGACACGCGTCTAACTGGACTTTATTTTCGCAAGTGGCACAGCCAAGAGCTGTATTATCTCTTCCAAGCAGAGTGAACTTGTTTTCCGAGCGGCGGAATTCCCAGACTCGATTCGATCCTTTCTCAGTAACGAAGTAAGAGACCGCGGGGAAAATATCGGTGCACTAGTCGGGAAAGAAAGGCACGCGATGCAATTGAACGAGAGAACATTTCTGGTTTCGACCGAGCGAGAGATGGATTTCGCAGGTTTGCGCAATCGAACTTGGCGGGAGCGACCTTGATTTGGATATTGAACCTTCCTCGTCCGATAAGAAAGACTGGCAGACGCCGGCCGCCGCCGCCGCCGCCGCCGGGGACTAGCGGTCGCGCGCTCTGCCTCTCTCGCGTCCACTTTCCGAATAACAAACGCTCAGCCGTCCCGAGTGTGTCCCCGCGATAACGGGCACACGAATAAATATTTCTCACTCCGGCAGCGAGAGAAGGAGAGAGAGAGAGAGAGCTCGTCCTTGAAAGCAGCCGTCCTTATCCTGATGCAACCAACAATCGCTTTCTCGCACCTCTGGAAATCGGTGAACGGTAACAGGCCGCGCGCACCACTCGCCGCCGCTCGAGACTCCAACCATTAAACTGTCACTCATGATTCCAACTCACTCGAACGAGCCACGGGAATTTTCATGCGTCGCTCGCCTCGCGCGCGCGCGCGCTCTATCTTGTCCTTTTCATCCACTCGCACCTGAGTATTATCCTTTCGATAACAAGGAATCAAGCGAATCATTTTCCCTCGACAGTTATCGCATCCGAGAACTTTCCCTCTGACTCTGAACACGCTAGCTTTTACAAGGTAACGCTACCTTCTGCTAGGAAGTCCATTTCGCAGACTCTAAAATCATCCTATGAACGAGCACCAACAGCAGCAGCCTAAACCTGTCGTTTCGCCAGGCACGAACGCTCAAAGTTCGCAATCACGCGAGGCTCGCACGCGCCGCGCGATGAAGATTAATGACTGCCGACTAATGAGTAATAGTATGTATCTTCTAATGGATTCGGTGTACTGATAGTTTAGGTGTTCCTATAACGAGTGTTTTAATTAATTTCGTCTGGCAAAGGACTTCCTGTTGATGAGATATTCAATTGGTTTCCTAGTGTTCGATTGTGAGGAGAGCTGGTGAAACTAGTGACGGTTTCTCGATCATCCCTCCAAGCACTTTTCCTCGGCAAGCTCGTGAAAGTGTAACCAGAATTGCAGTGTGCGAGCATTCATACCTGGTTCGCGCGTATGTGTGTGTATTAGTGGCGAGGAGTACTCGCACTTTCCTGTAAGGCCGTGCGAGAGGGGCTAAAGTAATATCGCCGGTCGTCGAACTTACCCAGAGTTCCCTGTTCCGTCGAGAAAACGAGCGTAATGCGCCGCATTTCTTCGAGCGTCCAATGTGTATATTGGGAGAGTCGACGGCGCCGCCGCCGTCGCCGCCGGTGCATCTGATTGCGCCGGTCAGCTTTTTGCGTCAGGAGTATATTTCGCCGGGCCAACTCGAAGTCAACGATAAGCCGATAAACTTGGAGTAAACGCTCGACAGTGAGCTTCTTGCATCATGCGCGCAATTCTTACCTTCCGTCTTTCCATACAACGATCCACTCCAACTTTCTATCCTCTTCGAAGATCATTAACTCTCGACAGAATGGCGAAAATAATAGCAATAGCCGAGTGAAAGGTGACAAGAGAAAACAGAGAGGAAAGCGTGAACCGATTACGCGTGAACCATCCATTAAAACCTTTATAACGCTCATTGCTTTCGATTCCAAGTGCGGCGCAAGCACGCCACAATAGTCGCTTGCGGGCTGCTTGTTCCGAATCCTATTCAACAGGGTAAAGTGTAATCCAGTGTACTCGAAGGGTTTAGGGAATTAGAATTGTGCAGGCATCGAGAGCTATTACGTGATACGGCGGGGGGATTTCTATTTAGGTGATTTGTGGAGGAAGAGGTTTGAAGCGGGCTTCTCTAGCGTAGTTTAGAAGGGAGAGGATAGGGTATGATGTGTATTGGATGGTGGCGTTGGTAGTTCACCTGGCCCTAGCCGGCAAACTGGCGGCCTCTGCCGTTTTATCGGCGCGCTGCGCTGCTTCAAGAGGGAGAAGGAGCAGAGCGGCCGAGAGCGAGAAAACCCGGCTCCATCTCCATCAGGGACGTAAACAAGGTGTTTGCGCTTGCGCGTTTCTTTCCTGCCCGCTCTTCTAGAGCCGCCGCGCCGCGCCGCGCCGGTGTGTGTTGCTGCTTCGCACTCCTTCGCTCTCCTGTTGCTGCGCCCTCGCTCTCTTCCATGCCGCTAAGCGACCGCATCGTCCTCTTCTTCTTCTGCCTTGCGTCGAGCCGAGCCTTCTCAATGGCGACTGCTTTAACGCCGAATTCACATTGGTTACGATACCTGTTCTCGTCGAGTCGAGAAAGCTTTCGATTAGTGCCTTTTACAAGCTGAACAGTGGAACGAATGCCGTTCGCTGCTGCTGTGGATTGTAGCCGGCATTGTGGCGAAGGCCGCGCCGAGCCATGATTTGAAAAGGAGCGGAGAGCATCCCGGTGCAGCAGAGTTCCATCGTGACTCACGGCAAAGCCGGCGTTGCTCTCTCTCTCCTCTCCTCTCCTGCTCGCCAGCTCTCGCTCTCGCTCTCTTTCTCTGCCCCTCGCTCGCCGCTTTTATGTTTGAAATGATTCTCTTTCTCTTTTCCGTGTCGTCGACCTCCTCCGGCGTTCTTGTTGCCTGGAAATTGCGCCGAATCGTAGCGCTCGCGCGCGCGCGCGCCACCGCTTCCTCGCTCGCTTACTCGTGCGATCTCTATCTCGCCCTCTCGCTCGCTCTCGCCGATGAGTCTCTGTTCACGCGCGAGCCTTTTTAATAGTGTGCCGAGGTTTCTACGCATTAACGGCAGCAGAGAACTTCTGATGGAGTGCTGTAGCCGCTGCTGCTGTTGCTCCGGAGAGTGGAAGAGCGCGCAGAGCAGAGACACGCAAATGCGCCGTTCCAGACTGCGCTCCAAATACCAGCCGCTCGTAAACAGCATCTGACGCTTTGTTCTCCGGTACAGATCGATTTCCGGCAGAGCGGCGGCAGCATTGGAATATCTATATCGGCGCGGAGAGATAGCGGGACTAGTTGCAATAGTACGGCGCGCGCTGTCTAAGCGGAGTACAATGTTAAGATCATTAAGTGAACTTGGATCCTTGGCGGACCGTTAGCCGCTCTGTACCATAACACGCAGGGGCCTTTCAGTACACGAGGTTGCCTTTCATCAGGCGCGCGCGCACACTCTCGCTCAGTGAGACTGTGTAGTACAAGTGGCAGAGCTTTTCTTCGGCTAATGTTGCGCCGAGTGCGGCAACGCTTTTTCCTTCCACCCTGAATTCCCGCCCCTCCGGGAGGCCATCTTATCGCAGCCAGTCGCTCGCTCGCCGAGGCATCTTAAAACCTTTTAATCTCCCTGCGACTCCCTCTTCTCTCACTCTCGCTGGAGCGCGCTCCGCGTGTCGCAGCGGGCGTCGTCGAGCTGCCTGATAAACTAGCGAGCGTTTAGGCCGCCGTCGTCGGCGTCCACTGTGCTCTGTGCACGCTCGCTCTATCCACCATAACAAACCCATGGATTTTTCTCCGGCCACCCCGTATAGGCGATGTTCGTGCGTGAAGCATTGGTGGTTAAAGGAGGGTCAACGTCCGACCCTCACCACACGCCACGGATCGACGCGCCAACACACAGAAGCCCGGTTTGTTTTGGTTTCCCGGGCGTTACCCCGGCCCCCCACCTTCTCCCGCCCGATGGATCCTCTCTCTTACCTTCTCTCTTCCTTATTTGCTCCTTCCACCTCATCCTTTTCTCCCGACCAACCTTCTCCCTCCCCTTCTTTTTATGTCTCCCTCTTACTCTTTCTCTCCCCCCTATCTCCGGCTATCCGTCTTTCTCTCTCCCGTGCCAACGAGCACATGGACGCCCGGCTCTGTATCCAATGCCCGTGAAAGCCATGCCATCCTGCCGTGCCACGCCACGCCACGCCACGCCACCGCCGCGTGCCGGCGACGATGACGCCAGCCCGAATTCGGAATTGACATCGAGTCAGAATGCGTGTGACGTCAATGAGACTCGATCCTCCTGCCAAGTCGAGCGAGATCTTCACCATGTGCCACTGATAACAGAACCCTTTCGATCTCGTCGTGGGCGCGCTTCTTCCTCGACAAAGAGAACGAGATCGCCTCCCAACTTTTCCATTAATAGAGCATTAGAAACGCGATGGCTTATTTTCGTATCGCGCGGAGATCGCGGCTAAGTCTAAAGTACGCGATGGAGCGTAGTAAACAAACGCGCGTGAACCCATGGCAGGAAATCGATTGCGGAGGAAATCGATGCAGGAGGAGGCACGCGGAGAGTGCATGCACTTTCCTCGAGAAACGGTGGCGCGAGAGCCGTGGCAACAGAGGCGGCGACGGTGGTGGCGGCGGCGGCGGCGGGCTCGGAGAAAGCGAGAGCGAGTAGAAGCGGCGTGTGTAGTTTCGAATCGATTTTCGTGCCGGTGCCTTGTCGCATTCGTTACATTCACCTCGGCTCGGCGAATGCTCGATTTACCGGGCGTCCTATAGCGATGCTTCTCCTTGCAAGAGAAACGATCGCACGAGCGGGGGAGACCTTGTCCGGAATCCTCTTGCGCCACGCTCCGAGAATAATAGGGTTTAATACTTAATTATACCAGTCGTTTGCGAGAACGCTGGCTTACGCACTCGCGGGCCTCGGTTGCGTCAGTATGGTAACGTACGTGGCGCCCACACTCATTTCCCATAGGATTCAGTCGAAAGGTATAGGTTAGGAAAGAGCGTGCGCTCCGATCGAGAGAGTGCATCCCTAACATCCCCGAGCGAGTCTTTGCCACCGGCAACATTGTACTCCCGGTTGTAGAGAGCCAGGACACTCGGCAACCCTGCCCGCTTACTCATCCCTGCCGGTTGAAGAGCGCTCGCGCGAGCGTGTTTATACCGGCATATCGTCCTCCCGGCGAAAGGATTGACATCTGCCTTCCCTCTTCCTCCCAAGTTCACGCACGCCTCCTCGCGCGCGCTCTCGCCCGCCGCCGCATTCTCTGCAATCGTTGCCGATCGTGCGCGCTCTTTAATCCCCCAACTGTATTTCTCTCGGACTGGCCACGTGGATGGTGGCTAGGTCTGGGTTAACAGACTTCTCAATTCTCCGAGGCTCTGATTTCGGAGGCGTGGTCGTCGATGACGATGCTTCCGTCTCTCCGAGGCTAGCGAGAAAAGTCTGTCGACTGAGAGAGCGAGCGAAAGGGAGAAGGCTCTGCCGCTTTCATCGGGCATTCATCGTAGCTTTGATTGTGCGCATTGTCGGCCAGCGCGAATCCTTGTGCTCGTGATTGCCACTGAAAGGGGCATTCTCTCTCTCCCTCTCTCTCTCTCTTTCTCTCTCAGTCACTGGCCGAGGTTGAAGCGGGAGAAGGAGTTAGAGAGCGAGGGGAGGGCGGAGTGCGGTGGCGTTGGTAGGAGGATGAACTCCTTCGATGCGAAGGAAAGCAAAACAGCAAGGCAAGAGCCAAGGCAAGGCAAAGCAAAGGGAGAGACCAATGCCTGCCGAGCGGCATAGAAGGTCTGTGACCTCGGCAATGCCTATGCTACGTCGTACCGCTGTGCCTGGCCGCGTGTACCGTTCCAAGAGGTGATGTCACGTACACCAGAGTCCTTGAACAACCAGCAGCCAAGACCTTTTCCCCCATTAATTCACCCCTGCCTCTACCCTCGCAACAGGAAGCACCGAAAATCGCCGAGGATCGATAAACTCCTCCAATTTCTTCCTGCCACCACTCTTCCTTCCAACCACGAGAACCAACCTCCCCGTTGGCCACTTTGTTTCTCGTCACCCGGTATGCACGCCGGTACTTGGAATATTTATAATGGGGTGTATTCTCGAGGGTATCGGTGATGCGATTTTCTAAAAGGCTTTCTAATGTCCGTCGGCATATACTGCGTTGTTCGCTGGGTGTGTTTGTTGAGGTCGCTCGTTAAGTGGCCCTCGATTACTGTAGTCATTAGTAGCATTGTGATGGTGCGTCGATCTACTCCGGATAAGAATGATCTTTCCGCCTGTTGTTGCCGCCCCTGCAATTATGCTGATTAGTTGTTTTTCGTGCAATTATGTTAATGGGGACATTTGTATTGTTCGACGGACGATAGCGATCTTTGTGCGATAGGGTTGCTGTTGCGATATCTTAGAATATGATGCGGCAGTTTAAATTGGAAGACGAAAGTTTGGTAATTAGTTGGGGATGAATTGAATGGATATTATATGGATTAAGTCGTGTGGAAGCATCGATAGAGGATGGACACGCGATCGTGGCGAGAGCCGCGTGCTCGCGAGAGAGAGTTGTATCGCTCTTGGATCAATACCACGTGATCGTGCTGGCTGCTGCTGCTGCTGCTGCTGCTGCAAGCGGTGCTTCGGTCCACCATGCTTCCTCTCGCGCCGATGTAAACAAAGAAACGTGTGCGCAGCAAGCGCGCCGGCTGGCGCGCATCGATTTTCCCCGCGAGAGAAGACCTGACGTGACTCTCGAGTGGCTGCGTGCGCGATTCCCAGCACGAGTGATCGCTGAACTCTGATACGAACGACCTGTAGAGAGGCTTGAAATGTTTGCCGAAATGTTTAGCCTTATTTTTACTGCTGGTGTAGCTGACAGCGTTTGCCAAGCCGTTCCGCCAGTGACGCCAGACAACGCTGATGTTCTCTTACTTTGGTAGCACTTGCTTTCATAGTTTTTCTAAAACAAACTTGTAATTAATGTATAATGTATCGGAGGTGATGTTGATGATCAATAATTTATAAATTCTTGCTCTGATTTCAGGCAAATGCAGCGGTGGTGTTCAAGTGCACTTGGCCGAGCTGCCTGGAAATTAAAGCGACAGTCGCGCTCATCGAGGAACACGTGCGCCAGTCCCACCTGGGGTAAGTTACCGAGGACAGCAGAGAGCACACGAGCAGAGCAAGCTCCCCCTTTCCTTTTTGCTAGAAACCGGGAACATTTACGCGCGCCGCGCACCCGGCTGTAACCCGAAGCCACAGGACGGCCGACCTTGAACCGCTCGATAAGATAAAGCAGCTGATGCTTGGTGTCATTAAATCGGAGGCCTTTGGAAAAATTGATTGCTCCAAGGGGGAGAAATGCTCGGCGACCTATCAACATTGTAGCTCGATCAGGAATATAAAGAGAGATATCGTGTGATTTCAGGCCGAAAAAGTCAAAGGGCTACGAGAACGAGGAAGACGATGATATATCCGATCACGAGGAGGAGTTCTACTACCAAGAAGTTGCCGTGGATCATATGAGTTCACCGCCGACGATGTCTCATCGTGACATGGCGAGACCGCCACACGAAGACCCTGAATATCAGAAACAGCTTCGCCTCGAGGCTACTCCCGCCAATAACAACACCAACAACAACAATAATAACAACAATACCTGCAACGAGAATGCAATGGTGGGCGTCCGAGAGCGAAACACTGGATTCACCATTTCACAATCACCGGTGAGTACTTCTTACTGGAAGGAGAGACGAGTGTTGTAATGCAATCCGACTGATCGATAAAGCTAATGTTGGGATATATGCTTGTCGCACACAGGGTACGCCTATCAAACACATCAAGCTGTCGCCACGGCCATTCCAGGCGTATCAGCAGAATATGGGCCTGCTGACAGTGTCGACTGGCAGGATGCCCTCCTCACCCAGGCGGATCCGTGGCGAGACGAAGAAGTGCCGTAAGGTTTACGGTATGGAGCACCGCGATCTTTGGTGCACACAGTGCAAGTGGAAGAAGGCCTGTAGCCGTTTCGGCGACTAGGCCAAGCGACCGCCCCGCTCATATGTCCGCGGGCGGAAATTGTCGCCGAGTCGACCCCAGAGTTTGCCAATGCTACGTTGAAACTTCTTACCAACTGCCAATTGCCAATTTGCCAATTATCAATCATCGAAGGGAGAAAGAGCGAGAGAGTAGTGCGACAGTCAGGAGAGAGAGACAGAGAGAGAGAGAGACGCCGAAAGGAGAATACGGCCTGCACAGCATATGGCGCGTGTATGCTAACGCCGTATATCCGTATAGATATATAGATGTATGTACAGGGTTCGTTAGCAGGAGAAGCGAATCGTTAGTCGTGTCGATCGCAGCGAAGGGGGTACCCTATTTATCGTCCACCATCTTCCAACAATCTTGATCTATCCAGCCCTGGAAAGCGCATCCACTTCGTCGGTCTTTCTTTTTTCTCGCTTGGCGACAACACCTCTTCCTGTCCTAGTTTTCGGTGGTTGTCGCTCCTCTAGATTTTCCACAGGGTAACAGACCACAGACACACAGACAGACAACAACGGGCACGAGTTTCGTAATGAAACGTCAATCCCATGACGGATGGCGGACGGTTATATGGGCCAATGTTTCGTGTACCTGCGTACTCGATATATATATATATACTCTATGAAGCAAGACACGATAAGAGGATAGTGATGCATGATCGTTGGCTCGACGAATGTCCACTGGATCGTATGGCACTTGGCAAACTCCGACGGGTCCGTTAGCCGTAATAAGGGGTTGCGATTAGTAGATAGCGAATAATTGGTGCGAACGGGGCGAGGTGTTCTTAGACTGTTGCGCTTCCCCTTTATGTGGGGGAGCGCGGAGCATGGCCTCGCTCTTCGTTTTGCCGGATAAACAAAAAGAACCCTCTGGTTCGGTACGCAGGGGTAGGCGCGTTCGCTCCTCCGCGAATCTCGAGCAGACGCCACCTACCCCTTGGAAGTGCTGCTTTCCGAACGGTTCCTTAGGTCATTGTAATTGGTCTTCCTTCTTCCTACAACGCTGCAGACAGACAGTTCACTGAGCAGTGCAGGTTGCGTCGCACGAGCGCATGCAATACGAAAAGCGCGTATCCCGCGCGATCGCTTTACGCTCCTCGCCGGTGGACGACTGTGCGCGCGCGTCGATCGGACGAGAGGAAGACCCTGAAATCGAATTCGGTTTGGCCGATGTTCTTGCTGAAAGAACGCCGCCGGGCAAGTAGAGACGAAAATTGCGTGGAACAGAGCTAAATGTGATATTTTATCTAAATTTATCGGATACCGCGGATCGAGAAGACAAAACGATTGAGTGGCGTGTGGCGTAACAAGGGTAAAACGGGGAAGGGATGGAAGAGGGTTTGGTACGAGGTTTGGGTGGGGGCTTGAAGTGAGGGAAACAGAGAGAAGGGGAAGAGAGAGAGAGAGGGAGAGAGAGATGAAGAGACAAAATTTTATACACCAATTATATTATACTGCCAGATAAATAATTCAAAAAAATTGTTGTTCATGTTTCGTGGTATCACGAAGCGTTATATTTGCTCTATGCGTCGCCGTGTACCGGGCCCAGTGGTTGCTGGCCTTCCGACGACCCAAGACATATACCGTGTTCGCAACAATAAGGAAGCTGCGCGCACGAATAGGTCTCGCAGTTGAATCGATCGATCTACCAAAGGGCCAGGTCTCCTTCGTAGATCTTGCCCCAGTGCATCTGTACAAATACGAATTCGATGCGCGACCCTCGACATTGCCTATATGCTCTTCTACAGCCTACGTCATTAATCGTGCTCCTTTCTCGCTTTCGATCGTTCGCATCGGAGAAACGTCTACGTTTACACGGATAATTTGTAATAAAGATATTTGATCTCGATGACTTTTGCGACTTCCAGTAGCAGCGTGCGATCGCTTGCCAACTTTACGAAACAGATCGCACTCACGCACGCACGCACGCACGCACGCTCGCTCGCTCGCTCGCTCACTCGCTCTTCGAGCAGAGTTAGGAAAAGTCGTATGGGTTTTTTCGTTGCCGCTCTCAGTCGTCAAATCAAATCGTTTTAAGCGTAAGACTTCCGTGTCCAATTATCGTTTTAACGAGGTGAAAACGAGCGCGAAACAAAAAGGGTATCATAAAGACTTTATACGTATATGTATATCGAGAATGGTCCTCCCACTCGTCGGGGACTTCTTCCAATGTATTAATTGATGCTCATTTTCTAGTACAATTGTAACAGTAGTGCATTCTTCGTTTCGCATAATTTTACAATTTAATCTCAACGTATTGATATTTAATATAATAATGTTATTTGTTAATGGTAACGTTACTGAGATTAAGGTTTATTAGAACAAAAAAGGAAGGGTCAATTTTTCTGTGTTTTATGGCATTATACGACGGTATTTAATGGAGCGCGGGAACCTCAGTGCAGAATCAGACCAATTTATTACCGCGAAGGTATTACGTTTATGATACTATGTTGTATTTAGAACCAAAGACGTCATATCTCCAGCCGCATTGATTGAAATCTTTTATCCAGAGCGCAGACCAACAACTCCCCCTAATTCGATTCACGCCTCCAAATTCAAATTGCCCGGCTATCATCATCGCAAACTTTCCATTGATTTTTAACATTGGTCCAAGTACTTAGAACGATTTTCCTATTCCTACCGACTCTTTCGCAATTCGCACGCAAGAGCAGAATGGCACTCTGATAAGAGGAGGATTGCGTGGTTGGCTTCAATATATTATCGATGTTGTTGTCGCGCGATCGAACACAATGAATCTGACGCTCTGAAAGCAATACGCAATGTTTCCTTCTTTTTCTTTTAAATATCAGGATCCTCGATTGTCAAGACAGTCCTTTGAAACTCTCATCTCTAATGAATTTCATTGTTCTTTTCATGTCTTTCTGTTTGTCACGCGAAACGATAAAGCAAATGACGTTCAATGTGCGACCATGCGTAGTATAGGAAGTAATTGCCGTCCAAATAGGTTCCTTTTAGGCCAAAATTGTCGAGTACGAGATACGGTCTTCTCCGGGCGCATGGGCTTAACATTCGGCATGAGAACAGAAAGCCGCTGAGACACAGTTGCGAATAATACTACCGAAATCGTTCGTATTAAATTAGTATTCCTTCATCCCTCCTGGTAATTTTTTTAATTCCAAACTCTCCTCGAATCAAGCCTTAGGAAAGCATAATTCGTAAAAGGATGCGACTTGCCACTGTCGCTCCTTAAAAAAAGAAAGATCCTCGATGAAGGTAGTATTATTCAAGACACACGCCGCGCGACGCAAGGGTCTCTCATTTCCAGCATCCTCAAAATTTGCGAACCGAACCCCAGTAACTTACCATAATGCCTTCGTACGAACACGCGAACGATAGAACGTCGTAGGGAAAGAGAAGCTTTGGCGAGCTGCAACACCTGCACACGCGTGCAGCGTGTGCACTTTACGAGGAAGAACGCAGAGTACAAGTTTAACCATTGTTGTGCCATCGCAAAATGCCAAATATTCTCTGGGCTTCGGGGCGGCGGATGAAGGGTGGTACGTAGGTAGAATAGGAGAGGAGAAAGTGAGAGTTAAAAGGGTGGGGAGAGAAAGAGAAAGGGAGAAAGAGAGGGGAAACAGATAAAGTAACAGATTCGTAACGAAAGCTTTACAGACTTAAAGATACCTCAGGTTTATTTCATACGGAGAATACAGAACCGGCCATTTCTATCGAGAGGAACGATCGAGATACCTTTCTTCTAGTGACGAACGATCGGGATGTGCGACGAGACATATTATTATTATTATAATAGTGCGTGCACTCTCTCACGCGCAAACTACCATGGACACATGCTCCGCTGCATGGAGGGATGATTCGCGCGCCGTCCGCGTCTGCTTCGATCAAAGTGGCCGGGCTGATTAATAGGCACTGAAAAATATATTTCGTATGGATCCTCGCGCGACCCTCGAGAGACGCGAGTATATTACTTACGATTAGTCGAATTCATCGCACCCGAGTCACGGATCCTCGGCGCTACTTGTACAATACAATATTTAATAGAGAAATACATGCACACGCGTACACACACAGACACACAGACAGAAAGGAGGCGGGCAGGCAGACACTCGCATTTAGAAGAGAATCGGGAGTGAAGGGAAGACATACGGAATTGTTTTTCGCGTTGCAGTGCTGCCGAGAAGTTCGCGTCTGTCTCTTAGGGCAAATTAAGCAATCTCGATTATACATCCGTCAGGCTCTTCTCTCTCGGCAGCAGTGCAAGCGGGCGGTGCAGCAAACATTTCCAAATGTCTCCTTACACTCACCCACACCAACAGACAAATACACACACATATACACTGCGCGCTAAGTAAAATATTACAAACACTCGATCGATTCGACGAGCGAGCCACGGGAGTTAGAAGGGGGCGATCGCGCGACTGGTGATCGAGTTTTAAAAGCCAACCGATCGTCCCCCTCCCCCGAATATATATTATATATAAACGTATGTATACATACGAAAAGGGAAACGCGCGATATGTATATGCAGAGGGTAGTGGACGCATGTGTATGCATATCCGAGAATTCAGGGCTCTGTCCGGCACGATCGCCGAGAGTATCAGTGACAGGGGCGGGCTAGAAAGGAAATGATATACACATATATACGTATGTATGTGTGTGTAGAAATGCCGCATGCGAACCTGCGAGCGCACCAACAATAACAGGAAGGTAAACGCACGCCGAGAGGTGAAACGTGCGCGAGGACGTCGCGGATAAATATAATGGCCGGGATTCTAATACCAAAACGATCTCATATCGATTTAATGAAATGCAATTTTCAATAAATAAAGCAAAAATACCGGTGTGCGGTCAAGCCGGGTGAGGGGCGAAACACGGGGAAGCCCGCATCTCCGCCTGGAGACACACCCGCAGTGCGCGGACAAGCGGGCGCGCGCGCGCGCTCTCGATTTTCAAAATTAGGCGCAGTAAGAGAGAGAGGAGGCCTGCGCGCGCCGAGTTCATTGCGCGCGGTGTGTACCTGGAATGTAATTGTATATGTAAAATAATGTAAAACGGACGAAGTGCAGCAAGCAGCAGAAATCAGCAGCAGCAGACAAGCACACACACACGCGACACATAGCTAATAATATCATAGTAGACGCCTGGGCATCCCACTGGCAACAATGAGCTTCGCGCGGCAGATGTGATATGATCGAAAGGCGCGCGCGCGCGCGCGCTCTCACTCCGCTCCGCTCAACCCGCTTCCTTAGCGAAGAACGAATCCCCGATACAGTTAGCCGGAGAGCGCAGGAATTATTATAACAAAGGCAGTCGCATCCGGGCGCTTGAAGGGTGGCGGGCGCCTTGTCCTGCCAATAATTATGGGAAGGAGCGCGCGACCCTTCAAGGATCAGGATGAATCTTGCGGAAGAGAGAGAGAGCTAATAACAAGGATTTCGAGGGTAGCCAGCACCGACGCGCGCATGCGATTTACTGCCTCGCTCGCACGGACCGCCGCGTGGCCGCCGCTTGACCGTACCGAGCAAAGACATATTAATATTATATTAATATTATATTATTATATTATATATATTATTATATATTATTATTATATATATATATATATTATATTATATATATGATTACGATTATTAATTATTAATTTTTATTGATTATTATATATTATTACGCAATTATACATATATTATTACCATCGTCATCGTCATTGACACCATCAGATCGTTCGAGCACGCTCTAACCGCGCCAGCATCCAGCGCGCTCGCGCGCGCGTCACTAACCACCAACACAACCACCACGTAGACGTTTAAGCGATTGTTGAAGGGCGCGAGATCCTTATTATACATTATATATATATATATATATATATACACACACATCTATATAATTATACATATATTAACAGACGCGAGCGCACGATGCGTTTAGGCATGGAGACTCGTTAGTATTGCGCAATACTCTCCACGTAATTATACACGCGCATCAGGCGTGAATGCGTACAATCGAGTAGACGAGAATACAATCGTGTCCGCGCGCGTCCCACCCTCCTGGCTCTCTTTTGCCTGGAGAGAAAGAGAGAGAGAGAGTGTGTGAGAGAGTGCACCCTCGAGAGCGAGGAGGCGCTCGCGCGCAACCTGCGGCCCCGTCGACACTCTCTACACCTTCTTACACACACACATTATTAACTGATACACCGATCAGGCGCACCTACACGCATCTAGGGACACTGACAAGCGACACACTTTTACGTGGTCGTAGTATATCGCATGGGAGACGCTTCTATTTATCAGGCGGAGGGAGAGAAAGAGAAAAGGGTGTAGAACATACACACATATACATACATACACACAAAGACACGGCGCTGTGGTTATGTCACATTATCTGACGCTCTATAATGAATGCTATATTGACTGACGAACGAATACGAGATACATATACATAGATATATGAGAAATAAATAAATATATATATATATATATTAGGACGAAGAGACAAAGAAAGAGATAATGAAGCGACGTTAATTAAATTTGAGTGTAAATTTTATCGTCCGACTCCTTATGGTAATAAACCTGTCTAACAAAAAAAAGTTGCACCGATCTAATTGATTCATCTTATCCGCACACGTGACGCCCCCGCTGTTTGGACAGCAGGTTGCGTTTGAGGCCACGTGTTCTCGGCCACCGAGTGGCGTTAAATGTGGAGAGGAATGTGTACATATTTGCTTTAGAACTCGGCCGTGAAAGAGGTGCGAGTAAAGAAAGTGGAGCAGTCTCGGGAGAGATAGTGTAGATAGAGAGAATTGGTACTGTTGTTACAACAGGCAGATATTCGATGCTGATTTGTGATAAAATTGAAATTTTAATTGGACTGATTAGAGAGTCTTTCGAATCGTGCAAGGTTTTATGGAAATCTTTTTGTTGTTACATTGTTGAAAATCGGGCGGAATAGAAAACGTAATGAGGCATAATAACAGCGCCGCCACTCGCAAAGGAAGTACTGCCTTTCGAGAACAGCATCCTAGCTTCCAACTGTTTTCGAATACTTGGACAGTCGATGGGAGATGCTCGTGGCGATTTCGAAGAGAAATAATACTGTACTGACTGCAAACAATCGTTTCTCAAACATCGAAACACATGCGTGAATCAAGACCTCTGAGAGTCTAAGATCGCGAGTATACCGTTGTCTACTAAAGTCTTATGAATCGGCAAATCTTTATACACGTGTACGATACACACTAGAATTGGATTCTTCATCAATTAGAGATTTAATCGTTGGTCATTGTATAAACGGATAGCATCCAATTTCTCTGTAAGGGACACTCACACGCCGAACTACACACCCTACACACAAGCTTAATCTCTATCTCGCCGTATATTAGTTAAGACGAAGCTAGGAATGGTGCAACGAATTTTACGATTAATAAAAGGAATCCTGTTCACTCGCACTTGTTCTCCTCTTGTTGCTCGCTCTTAGAGTGCTCTCGTTGCGAGAGAAGTGTCGCACACATGATCGCATGTAGCGTCCGAACCAAGGACGAAACGTCTCTAGTTCCAGCAGACGCATTATTGGAGGAAATATCAAACACACTCTCGCACGTAATGCCTTGAAATCTTCCACTGGTGAGACTTCCACAACCTAGTGGATTCCCAGCGAGAAGCTTTACTCATTCGAGTGGGTAGTCAAGAATAATCTTGCTCGTTAGTTTAGTCAGTGCACTCGGTTGACACTCGATCCGCATGTGTTTTATCGCTCCTCTCCTCGTTGGAGCCAATTACAGTAGCGAGTACGGTATATAGAAAGATCAACGCACGTCACGCACACCAGGTCTCCTTCGAGCAAAGACTGTTTTATACATAATCTCGCTGCAATTCGCCCTACGCGCGGCTCTAAATAACCGAGCGTCATATCAGGATATCAGAGATCTCGCTCGATCCGATGAATCCAACAGTCGCATCACGGAGAAGAACCAAGAGTTCTTTGGAATGCGAGTCGCGGCCAATCCCGAACACCGTTCCGTCGAGGTACACGCGGCCGTTCTTTAATGGGACGTTAATTCTATCATCGATGTGAACGAACTCGCCTAAGGTGTTCACCAGAAGCAATTCAGTGCGTTATTCAACACACAATAATAGGGCGAGACTGTAATCATTTTGCACTGAAACGCGAGTAGAAGGCTTGCTCGAAGTAAGCGGAACCGTAGAGCAATGCCATTCTATTTATACATGACTTCGTATGGCCGAAGGTGCGTCACAAACTTCGAGCAGTGGCACCCCGATGCCGCAGGCCCACCGGCCAACACATTCGCTGGCTATCGCAGTGCAATTGAAGCGCGCGAGCTGCCAAAGCTCGGAGCTTGAATCGCGTCCGGTCGAACAGAAAACATACAAACATACGGGAAAATATACAAGACCTCGGGTTATCGTATGGAGGATGCCTGTATACAAACGTAAACGTAACAAGGATATTTACAGTAACATCACCCCGTAAGAGGACGCGCTCACTCTCAGCGTCGGACAACACGAATAAGTGTCGGACTCTCACTGTCGAGATATATATATATATGCCGACTGACTCGTCCTCACCCACAGTTAACCGAATACGTAGAGCGTACAATGCGTCCGAAGCAATAAACGTTCCTTCGCTCATCAAGATATCATCATTGAGTGGTGTGTCCACCCAACCGATCGGACGGGGATTCGATCAAGCAGAAAATAGAAAACAAAGTCAATCGGGTACTTTGCCGGACATTAGTGTGCAGGCCTAAGATAAGTACGCAGGGTTTCAAAGGAGAATCATAACACGTTGAGATCCTCTTTGTAACGACTCTGCTCGTCCCGCTTGCGATGCATGCGTTCGCGTATCGTATATCTAGCTCTCATTCACTGACGAGCATTCGATGGGTGCTCCTTGGGATTAGGATATATCCTAGATGTCACTGTCCAGTGCAGGTATCCAGTCCCAATTTCTCTCGCAGAACTTCGCCCGACCGAGTCGCCACTTCACTACGAAAGTGAGACAACTGCTGTCTTTGAGAGAGAGAGAGAGCAATAGGAGAGTAACCTTAATCGTACTTGAGCCGGTCTCCTGCGAATGTTCCGCGAATGCGAGGGATGGTGCAACAGGTGGCACGTTTCTTTAAACTCGGCTATAGGTGTATCGTGCATTGCGTATTATTGTCGAGAGAAGCTGTGCGTCGAGAGCGTCAGCTGCGAAACTGGCTGTGGGCCATTTTTCTAACATGTATTCGTAATCGTTCTCGTTCACCACCATACATATACTACACACAGCCACACACACAATCTTCGGGCCTCCTCGAACCTATTTTCCTACATGCTCGTTACGTTCCATCATATGACATCCTTGCCGGACTTCAATTTCCTATTTATCGGGACTCAAGATCGCACTTTACGAGTGCACGCTACAGAGACCGAAACGATTACGAATACAAGTGTAAGTGAACGTAATTACAGCGTGTAAGTTGGTCTGGCACCGGTGCCGAACGATGATGGGCGATGCACTTGCAGTAGACTTAGCGATAAACTAAGGATGAAATAATACGCATAAGCGAAGCGTTACGATTCGCTGACACGCGAAATCCAGTGCTATTGGAATCCGACTAGGTATTTAACGACAAATAAGAAACCTCGAGTTATCAGTAACACACTAGCCGAACATAATCTAATATATACGTATACACCTATACATACATCTACACACGTAATTGTAACAATAATGTCGCGTGTAAGCCTTTTGAGATAATTGTTATTACACCTAAGATCGATGTATATGCAAGCCGTAGAGAATTAGTGAGCGCGAACACGCGAGAGGGTGATAATGACGGCGACGAGACGGGGACGATGGCGATGATGAAGAGCGAGGAGATAATAACATATTGTAGGCGCATAATTAACACTACTAAACATTATATTTTAATAATTATTATATATATATATACATATATATATCTAAAAGTATAAAAGATATACTATATAAGTATTATGTTAAATAGAATATATGTTATTACGAACCCACTGTTGCACTTCTTTCCCTTCCCGCACTTTACAGCTGAGCTCAAGGCCGGAAATCGACTGGCGCGCTACAGTGGCGTGCGCGTCGCTGGCGAGTCTTTCACGTGGACCAGCGTCCACCGGAAATGATCGTGTTTTATCACTTCCTATCGATGACAACCCTACCTGCCGGAGAGCCGTTAGAAATTTCGAATTCCTCACTTGCCTACTGTGATTGGTCGAGCAGGATTGACAACAAGAATGGACGAATCTGTCATTTTAAATTTGAGTTAAATAGGTGTTCTGTTTGTGATTCCTGTGGCTCGGAAGGTACTCCGAGCGTCGGTGAAGATGTCTATCAATGTGACGGTTAATAGCAATCCGGTTAATATAAAACGAGGCAGAATGGTTCTCTCGGACTTGAGTCAAATTAAGAAAAACGAACGCGACCGCAGACGTAGGTTACGCTTGGAACAGGTTTGTAATAGTTTCCAAGTTCCTTGGAAAAGGAGTATGAGATTACTTTGTCTGAATTTATTTCTCACGAATATTCAATGCTGTTCTATGAAGTTTTATTTAAATATTGGACACGTCACAGGTGCGACAGCAGTCGAAGGAAATATCGAACAGGCTGGTTGGACGTGTTAAGAACATAGCTAAGGAAGAACTGAACAAGCTGGGCAAAGATAGCTCGTCCGACCTAAGAAAGCAGCATGATAAAAGAATAATGGGATTCCAACAGAAGTTCCAGGATGATTTCGAAGAGATCGGTCAAGCACACATATCCGCTGCGTTGGAACCAGATGTAGTTGAGATTATTGAGAGGGAGAGAAAGGAACATAGAACAGCAGCTTTGCACAGAGGCAAAGAAGCAATGCAGCAAATGAAAGAAACTCAGGAGGTAATTGCTCCTTCAGATTTTATGATTTATCTTTAAGGATGAATGAAGTTAGGGTTTAAAATATTAGTTATAACTGTCATAGGTGAATATTGCGCAACAGCAAGAGCAGCAAGAACGTATGAGACAAGTCAGGGACTTGGAGAATGTGAGATCTTCAATAATAGCAAAGCTCCCTAAAAAAGTTCCTGATAGACAAGATATTGAAGACTGTGTAAAGGAGGATCAGAGAAATAAAAAAGTTGTTGGCAAAAAAGATGTGAGCGATGCTTGTAAGAAGTTACCTGCGAAAACTGTAAAGACTTTGAAACAAGTACATTATCAAATTTTAACTTTCCTTTTGTACTATTTGATTGTCATACTTTTTGTGTTGAATTTTTATATTAGCCTGAGAGAGTACAAGGCAAAGAGCATTCACCAGTTGCAAGAGAAAATACAAAGAAAGCTGTACCTTCAACTTCCAAGCAGTCAGATAGGCAACAGGTTGCTCATGCTGAACTTGTCTCTGAATCTGATAGTGATGATAAAATGCCAAGGACAAACATACCTGTTTGTACCACAACACCAACCACAGCTCAAAAGACAAGGTATTGATAGTCAACATTGCACTTATACTTTGTTCTATTACAACCACTGAACATTGTATTCTTATTAAAGATACAATCCAGAGGATTACACACAAGAAAATGTAGACTCAACTACTAATGATAGTTCTGGTACAGTTAGTGATGACTCTTCATATTTTTCCGACACAAGCGAACGGACGAAATGTACACATACACCAAAATACATCAAATGTCCAGGACGAAGTAAAGTGCGAGTATACGATCATAGTACAAGACAAAGAAACGAATATGAGAAACCAATCGGCGTGGTCGAAAGAGTTGACGTGCGGAACGAGGTTTGTAACATCGTGGCGAAATTAATACATAATATTTAGTCAAATAATCTTAGATGTATAAAATCTTAATATCTAGCCAAGCGCAATGGATTTGGCTAAGGAAATTGAGCAGAGTGAGAAAGTGGAACAAGAATTAGCTATCGATCGTAGAAGCAGTGCTCAACGGCGTGGTGAAGATGCAATGCTGAGAGAAAAAATTCGTCGAGATTATCAAAATCTTATGCAAAATTTGGAGCAATTTTCACGTGAAGAACGTAAACTGAAGGCGGTTCAAGTACCAAGATATCCGGTAAATATTATTGTGATAAGAACAATAAATAATTGCTTACATTAATTTTACAATAATGTTGAAAACTTTGTCCTTAGAAGGATGCATATTTAAATGACCAACGAAGAAGGGCCTTGCGAGAATACCATAAGAAACGATTGGACCATGCAATGAAAACTATTTTCAATCGCCAATGTGATTCTGATTCGTCATTACGTCGACCTGAAACGGTAATAACGCTCAAGCCAAGACAAGTTGAAGAACAGAATGATAAAGTACCCAATGGTGTTTGGCAAGAAGCTTGTTATTGTAATGAGACAGAGAGGAAAGAAGAAAGAATAGGTACAAGCAAGGAAATAGAGAAGTCACGCGAAGAACAAATATTAGATATGCTAAAAAAGGTGGAGAAACAAAAAAGACTATTGTTGCAAGAATTTGGAGCGAACTTGCCCGATGATATTTTTAACGCCAGCGTGAAATCGTTGTTCGAACAGAATAAATCACCTCCTTCGTCTCAAAGTACCACTGTGCAACCACCTCTGTCACCAGAAATTAAAGTAATCAATATGTCATATAGTGGAGGAGAGGAGACAAATAGTGATACAACTAAGAAAATAAAAGCACCACCGAAAAAAGTTGAAACTGCTGTCCAAACTATGGCAGACAAACCTCAAACTCCTGGAGAAGACAAAGGGGTACAAGTTGAAGTACTGCCTGAAAGACAAATTGCTATACAAAGCAATGGCAGCGATACAGATCCAGGGTCATCTTCTAACAATTATCATAAGCCAATAGAACCAAAAGTAACAGTGATTAGGCCTGAAGTAGACACTAGTGAATCGAGTACTTCCACTTTAGCTGAGGTGCACATTGATGTAGAGAATAACAATGTGAAAGTAACACCTACTAAAGGAAAGAGTACTGTGAGAACTTCAAAGCGAACTGCATCGAAGGTATTCCATAAGTCACGTTCGATGGCTGCAAGAAAAGTGTCGTCTCCAGTGAAAAGATTGTCGAAATCATTACCAGCTTCTTGTCAAACGACACCAAAAAAGAATAATCGAGAGGTCTGCATTACGCCGACCAAAAAAATTGATATTTACGTGAATAAAAATGGCTTTAATATCCAAGTTGAACCTTCACCGAGGCCTAAAGTGAGTGTTGATGCTTCTACACAAAGCTCGCAGCCGTATGCAGTGGATATGCAAGAGCAAGTCCCAAACAAGCCATATCGAATTCAAGCGCAATCGAGGAGAATAATAAAAATCAAAGATACGTCTGATACATCAACATCATACGCTAGTCTACCACCTGTAAGGCCTAGAACATTAATGGAGGCTTTACATAATCACACTCCTATCTTGGAGATGCTGGATTCTTCTGCAAATGAAAGTTTGGAAAGACGAAGGGGCGAAATTAGTCCTGTGTCTACACCAGAAACCCCCTCACCTCGTACTATGATGTTACCTTCAAACATGCCTCGTTTTGATAGGTTTAGTAAAGTGCTTAAATACAGTACACAAAAACCGGAGACAAGTGATAATACTATCTTGTCTTCTGTAAGAAATCACTCTATATCAATCGACCAATCCGATGTGTCGTCTGAACCGCATGCATCTCTGCAATATCCTGCTACATCTTCAAAAATATCATTATTGCCACCAGAAGTGTGTTCATGCAAGAATCCTGAATGCAAGTTAATGCATAACAAATTTGACGATGTTCACAATTTCGCACTTAAGAATTGTCCGGAACTCCTTAAAAAATATGAGGAGATGCAACATACTTGTTCAGAAAAGATTGCTTCATTAACAGACTTAATCGAAAGGGTGCGGAATGAACGAAAAGGTTCGTAAACTTTTATAATTTTGAGTATATCACAGTAAACCCCACACTCTAATAAATCTTATTTCAGGTATGGAAATTTCAGCTATTAGTCCTATAGATGAAACCAGCTATATGAAGTTGCCTTGGGGAAAAGCGACAGTAAATAACGATTTACAAAACGTCCGAAACCTTGTTGAAACTTTAGAAGCTATTCATAATCGGTTGGTAAGAGCGCTACCGGAAAATCAAAGGACTAAGGAAAACGAAGAAACCATGGAAGAAGAAAATAATCGAGCTAGAGAAAGCAGAGTCGAGAGTACTGAAATGGGAGATATACTTGGAGATGCTACCATCTATTTACAACCGAAAATCGAATTCCAAGCGACAAAAGGCAAGCCAAAAATCATAAGTGATGAAAAAGTCCACATACAATTAAAGAGATTCAAGGACCAGCAAAAGCCACAGGATGAAGATGTGATTGAAAAATTATCAAAGGAAATATTAGAGCAAAGTGCAGGTTTGAGTAAAAGTAGTAATGCAACAAGCTCATTCAAAGAAACCAATAATTCTTTAACTAAATCAACAACGCAACCAGTACAAAATAGAGCCCAATCCAATGGAGATGTTTCGAAAATAGTAATGCCTAGTACCAGTCAACAAGAAGAAAGCTTCAGTCGTGAGGTATTTCAATACTCCTTGGACTATTATTGACTATGACGTACATGGATATATATTAAGTTGTTCAACCTACAGTTAAAAAAAGATAAGGACTTTGTTCCATTGCTTGATGGAATTCCCAAAGTCCCCAGAACAAGTGGTGGAGCGTCAAGTTCAACGAGTGGAAGGGGAAAGCCACCTATTACTTTACGTAGTGCCCCATTTAGGTGGGAAACACAAATATAATAATTATCAATCCAGTTCATTATGAATGGGTAACATAATAAAATTTAATTTTAGATCTGAAATAGAATCTCCTGGCCACGAATTGTCGACCATAGTGGAGTTTGATACGCCTGACACTGTGAATAAAAGTCAAGCAGGAAGGAGCCCATCTCCGATTAAGAAAGCAGCGGATGCTCAAGTTAAATCTGTTACCGTTAAACCGTCGGTACATGTAGCTCCTTTGTTCGCCTTACAGAATCAACGTATTGCAGTGGAAACGTCGCCGAGATCTCCGCCTACCAACCAAATGTCAGCACTTTTACTTTCTACACATAGGTCGCAAGAAAGTGTAACTGTCGGCGATCTTCCTGAAAGACTCAGTAGCGTCGACAAGTCCAGTAACGTGCGCCTAGAGAGAAACGATTTGATCAAGTCTACGCCGAAGAAGAGCGATAAAAAATTGCAGTGTGACTCAGCGAGTCAAGAAACGGTGTTACAGCCTGAAGTAAAACTATCGGATCCATCGGTGCAAGCAGAAAATGGGGATGATTACAAAGAAGATAAGAACAAGATAACTTCCAGTAGTTCGAATAGTTTATCTGCTCTGTCAGGGATATCAGAGATAACAAGCACTCCCTCGTCAGAGATTCAGAAATGTCTCTCTTCACCCGAAGAGATGGAAACCGCCCTGGAAAAGCTTGGCTTGGGTTGGGCAATAACAATATTGAAGAAGACTCGTGCAGCCAGTGCACTCAGCTCGTCGTCGAACTCAGATATAACTCCAATTAATACAGCACGAAGAATGATCTCGCCCCCAAAGAAACAATTGGACAGCAATGGATATAATCTGCCTGATTTTAGCGATGTATCAGCTATCTCGATCAAAGAAGCTAGCAAAAGCACCGAGCAAGCCGTATTATTAAAGGGGCGAACTTCAACACCCAAGCTTCAAGATTCAAACTCAAACAGTGGGACCACAAATACTAGTAGTACAAATTCATCGGACAACCTTCAAGAACGAAGCGACAGCCTTATTGTTCCTAATGTTGCCTTAACAGCAGCAAAGCCTACTGGCAAACTGGAAAATCTTTGACAAGAAATATATTTTGCTTACTTACATAATTTGATTAAAAATCGTCTGATGTTAATGAGTAATTTTAACGCAATACCAGATTGCTTTTAGGATAGTTTATCAGTATTGCGTTTACTATATGTATTGTTAATGCTTAAAGAATAGTTTATTGTTCGCTTGTGGCAGCAACGAATGGCCTTTTTAAATGGTTCAGCTATACCTCAGGCATGCTATACATTAATGACAATGAGCCTCCTTCTGTTTGAAGGATAGCTTTATAGCATTATTTAACATAATGCTCTAATATGAGTAGTCGTTTTAAATTAATATTTTTAAGAAGTCTAATCATGTGTAAGTATCAAGTTCTTTTCGTATGACTTATATATTTTAATAAATTGCGAATGTTATAAAATTACTTGTTAAAGTTGTAAAAAGACGAAATACATACGTAGAAGAATTGGAAGAGATAGACAATTTAAAAAAGTGCATTCCACACACATGTGAGAGCATCTCCCGTACCACGTCAAGCCTGACCGTCAATTTGTAACACACCCAATCAGAACTAATCATAATTAGGTATAACATGTGCAACATCAGAAAACTGTATCATACTAGAGATGCTACATATTTATAAATATGCTTATAATAAAACTGTATACAACCTACATATTTCGTTTTATTTATTGTTGATATTAATAAGACCCTCCCTTCGGATAAAAATATGTAGAAGAAAATCCCTATTTCTCACAATTTGGTGCTGCATCCGGTACAAACGTAGATTTGTCAGTTCTGCCTGACGGCCATTTTGCATTTGTGATGCATCTAGTTTGTCAAATGCTATGCTCTTCGCAGGAAAATTCACTTATTCCGTATAACAAATATATAATAAAAGATTCTCGTGAGGAGATTGAGTTATTTATTGATGCGTTGTGGTCGATTTCACAAAAGTTACCTTCCGTGCTTCCGTCCTGAAAAAAGATGATTGGTGATGGAGGGCGCCGTCCACAATAAGCGGCTATGCACCGCTGTAAGCTTAATATTTCCGAAAATCACTAGAGCGTCAGGTTCCACGGCCTGTGTAACGGGTATTAGTTGAACACAAGCGACGTTCAGTTGCCAGTGTGCGACACGACATATACGCTCGAGATACACACTTTTCGCTCGAAAGTCACGCATTTGTTGCATTTCCCTCATGATGGGTTTATTTGTATGATTAGCGTCCGGCCAAGCAAAATTGCCGCCCGACTCGTACCGCAGAAGTTATCCTAGAATCGTCACTGCGTTCTATGCCAAAGGTGACGGATGAAAGGTGATACGATTAGAGACTGAACGAGAAATCTGAATCCAGAAAAGCTCGTATTAATGTGCGCTGTACAGGGTTGTGCGCTATTCGACCGCCAAACTTCGCAATAACGCTTGGCCGTGCCGAAACCCGATCGACCCAACAGTTATTGCGATGCTCCAATAAAGCCGATCGCCTCTATGCCTTGTCAGTAGATCGGAAGCATGCGAGCCAGTGTTTCCACTAAGAATCACATCAAACACTCCAAACGATGATTATCGTGAAATTGCAACACATTATTTTAGAATCGTACGGTAAGTTCCTGCGAGCACTATTTTCTCCGTAGTTTCTGCGTATACCAAGTTACACGCTCTAGCAAGGCACACACATCACTTTTTCACTAGGATTATCGCGGCAATGATTCTTCTAGCGCGAACTGCCTGCCAGTACCACATGCATATATCTATGACAATAATATATAAGTTGCAGTGCTACTAATCGGAGCACAGTAGCAGCATTTTACAAATTGGAATACTTTAGATGCTTTGGGTACTGCGAGCAGCATATTTTGGAGTATCCTACTGATCCAACTAGAGTTAGTTATTTCTAATGGTAGACTCAAACGCAAGCTCACGTTTGCTTAAAATGATTACAATGTTGATTTGCCCTAATTTCTTTGCATTGATAATGTGGAATAGCATAGTGCTTCAAAGTACAAACTCTTAAATGTGTGCCAAAGTTAGCTGTACTTTATAGTTGGTCCTGTGTTCATATATCACAATATGTATATCTCAAAAGAACGAATCTTATGTGCTTGAAGTATTATAGGCAGAATTTTGTAGAATTAAGTATAGGAAATACATATTATCCTGTGTAACAAGAATTATATTTGCCTCTTGTAGAATAAATGCCAGCAATAACATATGTGGTAATAATTTCAATTAAAATTATCCTGTTCAACCTCGGTATTTGATTTCAAATGCATGAAC
The DNA here is from genome assembly GCA_910591665.1 of Ectemnius continuus. Classification (NCBI taxonomy): domain Eukaryota; kingdom Metazoa; phylum Arthropoda; class Insecta; order Hymenoptera; family Crabronidae; genus Ectemnius; species Ectemnius continuus. Next base: position 11,781,283 of record OU342862.1, on the reverse strand, counting down.
AGCAGTGATGCTTCATAAGACTGTAAACTTAGTTTATATTGTTTTATTACCAAAGCACAAACAATGGCACATGTATTTAAGTGCAGTTGTGAATATCTTTATTATGTAAAGTAATAAAATAGCACTGAATAGCAACATTGCACATATACTGCCACATAATCCGGATCTTTTCACCAAAATAACTATGTTGAAATGTTTTAAGTTCCTGTTTTTTATATTTTCAGATTACTGATATATATGGAATCAAAATGGCACGCAAGCGCAAAACGGAAGTAAAACCGACTGTGAAATCAGCCGTGAAGTATGTACCTGTTCGGAAATCTAGTAGACAAATAGCTAAGAAGCAATTGGAGGAGAAAAAGATAAATGGGGACATTTCGCAGACATCTTGCTCAAACAGCCCAGAAGACTCGCGGGATAATTTAGAGGACCAGACTCGAGCATTTTCGAAAAAGAATCAAAATTCTGTCCGCAAACATAGCAGGCATAAGAACAATCCTAATAATAAGGTAACTGTAATTAGCAATGACGATTCACCACAATGCAAAAATGATTCTGGCGACAGTGATAGTCAAGATGGGTTAGCCGATGCAATAAATTACACAGAAAAACTTAGCCCTCAAGATGTACAACAAGTAGTTATTGGTAATCCAAGTAATGAAAGTATGACACCACCCACTTCCTTGACTGTAGACGTTTGGCAAGAAGAAGTCATAGAAGAAACTATAGTTTGCGAACAGATGGAAGTTGATGAAGATATTACAAGTAAAAATTATTCCTTGAAGCAGGAAAGTAATGTTTCTGTGAAAGAGGAAGTATTAATCAATGAATCCACCACACAAGAGGAAAAAATTGCCGATCTTACTGTGATAAAGGATGAATGCATTACAGAAGGCATGGTGGTGGAGTGTAACTCAGAGACCTCATTTAGTAGTGAACAATGTATAATAGAGAAAACTGTAGTTAATGTGGAAGTTGACAAATCTGGTAATGTTGTACCAGATGTGCCGACCACTTCAACGAGACGGAGCGACGGTAATAGTTCATCGAATGTAGGTAGATCGTACGCGAGTAGAAGAAGAACACCAAACGATCAGAAACGTCTTCAAGTGAATAGTGACCAGCAATGTGTTAAAAGAGAAACGCGAAGGCGCCGATTTCTTAAAAAAACTGAAATTTGTGAAGTTAAAGATGATTCTTGTTCCTCTAGTGATTCCGCGAAAGAAGATTGTAAAAAGCAAGATGGTAAGATTGCACAATCTCCCAGAGAGATAAATGTAGAACTACCTAAAGATGATGCCGTCACAAAGTTAGATGATAATATGGCTGAAATGCAAATCAGTGATTCCTCAAAAGAAATTCAAAAGTTGGTGAATGATCTCTCTAATATGGAAACAGCAGATTCGCCTATTCGTACTCCTGTTAGCATGGAAAAGATTTTACCTCTGAGTATGGATGACGAAAGTAGTTCATCTATATTAGAAAAAATGGAACAACTACATCATTCGAACAACCCAGCAGCATCGGAAGCAACCAAATCATTTAAGGGTACCATTGAACATAATGATCTTTCAAGAAGTACAGAAGAAAATGATTTGCCCTCTGTGGTTCATGACAATAATACAGACTCCATGGAAATTTTTGAAAAATCTAACACTACTCAGGATCACACAAACATAGGCTCATCTAGGAAGACTGATTCGCCACAGATTAGTAATGATGCGAATCAGAGTATTGAAGTTGATAATAAAGTTGACAGTGATGATTTGAAACTCTCTAGTGGTAGTGATAATAGTAATGATACATTGTTGACTGTTAATGAGTCAAAGTGTAATAATACTCAGGCTAATGATATTGATAAAAAAACTGAATTAAAGAGCACTAGTGGTGCAACCAGTGATGCTACAAGTTCAGAGAATGATTCAAATAGTTCAGGTGTGCGAAGGAGCAGCAGAATTCGGTCAATTGGTTTAATGAAGCAAAGGTATGACTTTAAACATTTATTTGTTAATAAACTTTTTATTCAGATTTTTCATTCAAATTTTATTCATTTGTTAATCGGGTAGGTCTCGTGGCCGTGGCTTAGTTACAAAACCAAGTGCGGACGTTTTGAAATCTGGCCTGCAACAAGAACGCGAGAAAGTAATTCTTGCGCCTAATTCAACATCTCAAGAAATCAAGGCTGATAATCCGCCAGAATCGCAATCTGATAAGGAGAATAGCGTTAATAAAACAACAGCTTCACTTGACTCATTACCACCTGTTGTAAATAATTGTAGTACTACAGGATATGAATCAGATTCTTCGAAACCTGTTAAAGTGAAGTCTCGTTGGCGAAGATCGAGCGAACTTGAGATGGGGGGTTCGAATATTGGATTTGGATCAACCGTATCCCCAAGCACAACATTTGGAGGAATCGCACTATCATCGATCCCAGAATCAGGCTCGAATCTTGGAGCCAAATCAATTTCAACTGGCTTTGCAGGGGAAACTGCATTATCAGAGTCACCAACAGGATCGTTAATTAATGCTACAAATACTCAATCACTTACAGAAGCAGAACAATCGAAGGAGATATCAGCCACAACGAATAATTCCGTTAGTAATGCTGTAGTAGCACATATTCCAAAAACAATTGGTGCAAAAATTTCCCTACCCATGGTTGAGTCTAAGGATAGGGAAATGGAAGAAAGATTAAGTCAGTTCGAGTATTTGCAAGAAAATTTATATCTCACCGAGAGGTGATGAACATTTTATTTTATTCAATATCCATTTCGCAATAAGCCACAGATCAGCAATAAACATTTAAATTAATATTCAATATTTTCATCGTAGATATACTAATAAAGAGACTAAAAGAATGGTTTGCGACTGTTTTCTTACCGAGGAAGAGATTGAGAGAGGTGAACTCGGTTGTGGTGAGGATTGCCTTAATAGACTTCTCATGATTGAATGGTATGAATCTTGCTTTTCCTTCATCTTAAATTACCATAATTGACCTTTAACTACAAACATCATGCATGTTTTAGTGGTCCCCGATGTGTAGTGGGAGATCGTTGTACAAATAGAAGATTTCAAAATTGTGAGTATGCAAAGTGTGAGGTGTTCAGGACAGAAAAGAAGGGTTTCGGCCTTCGTGCCACGATCGATCTTTTAGCGTAAGTAATCTGATAAATTATCCTTTTTTTATTGTTGATAGTACTTGCAATATGTATAACATTACTTTAATATCACAGAGGAGAGTTTATAATGGAATATGTCGGCGAAGTAGTTGACCCAAAAGACTTTCGACGTAGAGCGAAAGAATATTCCAAAGATAAAAACAGACATTATTACTTTATGGCATTGAAATCTGACCAAATCATCGATGCAACAATGAAGGGCAATGTTTCACGATTCATTAATCACAGTTGCGATCCAAATGCCGAAACTCAGAAAGTATGTATCTACATTATACTCTGATACTTATAATAATTAAAATATAGGGACCTCTTAACAATTTTAATATTTGATGTTTCTCTAGTGGACAGTGAATGGCGAACTAAGGATAGGCTTTTTTAATAAGAAGTTCATAGCTGCGGGTGAAGAAATTACATTTGATTACCATTTCCAACGCTATGGGTAAATAAGCTATTCATATTTTTCGTTTACTTTTTATGTCAAATATCATATTTTCTTAAAATACCATAATAGGAAGGAAGCACAGAAATGTTTCTGTGAAGCCCTCAATTGTCGTGGATGGATAGGTGAGACTCCAGAAGAAGAAAAAGAAAAGATAGAGAAGAAGGAAAAGCAAGAGAAGGATGTAAAGAAGAAGAAAGAAGAGAAGAAACCAGCTGATTATATGGAAGATGAAGATGTACGTTCCCATTGTATTTCATTTTGCCTTCAGCATTAACAAAGTTAGTCTTCAAGGCTGTAAATCTTATAATTGTGTATTCTTGCAGCTGGAAGAAGAAATAGAGAAGTTATGTTCAGGAGGCTTGAAGAATAGAGCACATACATTAACATTAAGTCGATTGATGGTGCGCAGCAGAGAAATGGAACATCGAACGCGTCTTTTACGGTTTATTCAAAGTGGAGAGCAACCATGTCGTCGATTATTCTTAGATTATCATGGCTTACGATTAATTTGGAGTTATGTAATGGATATTTCAACCGATGACTCCGATGAAGCGCAACATTTTCGACTCGAAGTCCTAAAGACTCTTAATACACTGCCAATTCCTAATAAGACAATGCTAATGGATAGTAAAATTTATGGCGTAGTAGAAAAGTGGTCTAAACGTTTATATATTTCGTCAAATGGCGATTCACCTGAGGATGACCAAGGGAAGACGAAGCTCAGTGCTGAGGAATCCCAAAGTAGTTATGATAGCAATGAAAAGAAAAGTCCCATTGAAACAAGCAATATAGATAAGAGTGAAAGTAATAACGAAAGCCCAATGGCAATCAGTGATATTAAATTAGAGAATGGAGACCCTAGTACAATTCCTGATCTGGCTGCGAGTTTATTAGGAGAATGGTCTCACTTGAAAGAAGTATTCAGAATACCAAAGAAGGAAAGAATCGAACAAATGAAGGAACATGAAAGAGAAGCAGGTAATGATACAACCATATTAAATCAACTGGTTTATTGCGTTTCGTACAGGGTGCAATTGTTTTATTTACAGACCGCGGATACAGAGAAGAATTAGAAAAGGATGAGAAAAGGGTATCTTCATACGACAGGCAAGCAAAAACTAATTTTAAATTAACATTTCTATTTCCTTTAGAAACGTAATAAAATTTCACCTATATTTTTAGACCCAGAATAGATAGATTTGGGCGTCAGTTAACTGAGACAGATAAACGGACAGACAGAAGACGAGGTAGAGAGTCTCCAGAGTCGGAACACACGCGTACAAAAGATAAAAGAGTGGAGGAAAGAAGCACTCTAGTTCCTATACCGCGTATGACAAAGTATGAAAGACGACAGTTGTTTGCATTGAAAGTAGCCAAAGAGGACGAAGAACGGCAACGACGTCAGCAGCAAGAATCTTGGCAGGATCATGAAAACAGATGTATAGCATTAGGTATAGATCCTCATACTACTGCCATGTTAGACCCACAGACAGGATATCCTGTCTTTTACAATCCATCACTGGGACAATGGCAGCATTACTCTACTCAAGGTCTGCACCTAATCAATGAATAATATAAACAATATTAGTATGATGTAATTTTCCCTAGAAATATGCAATGAAAATATTTTTCTAGAGGGTGAAATGGGTCAGCAATGTACTCCAGTGTATGTCGGGGGTCCTCAAGCAGTGACTGGTCATTCACAAACTGGAATCGTCTCACAAAGTCCGCATGTTTTACAATCACAAATGTCTACTGAAATATCGCCCAATATAACTCCAGCAATGCCTGCTGGGGTACCTCCAGTAGTATATACAATGGCTCAGACGCCCGTATTCAATCAAACAACAACTGCATATTCGTTACTTTCACATCGTCATCAACAGTACTCCGATAGCCAATTATCGCTATCCAATAGTATAATGTCAGTGCACGCAAATCCATCGAGTGTTCCAATACAGCAACCTGTTTACAATCATGTTGAGAAAACGGCTGAACAGCAATTACCAGCTAATGATGCATCTGCATCACGGACATCACAAGAACCACCTCCGATAGATCTTCCACCTAAGTGGAAAAGTGCTATTGATGCCAGGGGTAGAATATATTATTATCATGTTAAGGAAAGAATATCACAATGGTTACCACCACCGCCTGATCATATCGGCGTTCAACCTGATTCATCATCTAGTTCAGAATCTAGCGAAGAATCTAGTTCATCTAATGAAGAGGAAGAAGACAACGAAGAAGAGCATACTGAAGAACAGAAAATAGAGAACGTAGATGTTAGTTGCGGAGTGGTAGAAGGATCACTGAATGGTGTTAAACAGATTGCCACAAAAAAACCAGCTGCTCACAATACACCACCAGTTCCAATGCCCTTCCCAGAAACTAAGAAACGACGAGATGGATTGGTGCAAGAGAGAATAATTAGCGTAAGAATCATTTTACTTTAGTGTCAAAGTAAATATTAGATTTTAATATGGTTTAATATTTTGATATACCCATTTTTGTACAGCCACGGAGAGAAGAGGATCGTGTGGATCACAAGTCATACAAAGGTATCAAGGAGAAGTTACGTCGGCAGAAAGAAAGGGCGAAACAGAAAGAACACGCGGAGAAATTACGTAAACATAGACGTAGTAGCAAATCAAAATCTCACTCGCGCCATAGTATAGCAAAACTGCAGTCAGCTTCTACTGAAGGTTCAACGATGTCTGAAAGAAAAATCAAAGATACCTTTAGAATAAACATGGCGAATGTGATGGTACACTTTTTAAATCCATACCGCAAGAATGACTGCAAACAGGGACGTATTACTAATACTGAAGATTTTAAACACTTAGCCAGAAAGGTACGTTTGTCTTTTCTACAATTTTAGTGCCCCTATATATGGGCCATAATTTCTTAATGCTAACTTTTACTGACTTTCCCTTCTTTTTCAGCTAACACATTTTGTACTTGCGAAAGAACTAAAGCATTGTAAGAGTGTGGATGAACTGCAATGTAATGAGAATGTTAAGCATAAGGCGAAAGATTTTGTCCGTAAGTACATGAGCAAGTTTGGTGCCGTGTATCAGAAGAGTACGGATGACGATTAACCGAATAATTTAGAATACGAAATTGTTATTTATTATGCGAGTCTTTTATCCTGAATATTCTGAAATATATCTAGATAATGTCCGTATGTAGATACATTGGTAACTGTATTATTATTGTAACATAGGCAAATTTGTATATGCGTGACAACCGTTTTGGTATTTTAGTGGTTAATAAATTAGCAAATTTTTAATTTCACATCAGCATTGTATAGATTAATATTTCAATTCAACGTGCTGAGCGGAACACGTTATATACCTTTTATAAATACTGTACCTTGTATCTTTGCATAATGTAAAATATACACATCAGACGTAATGCTAGGTACCGGTTCATCTATTCTTAATAATTGAATTAACGATTGACAGTATGTTTGTTTCATACTGGTCCAATGTATATGAAGAAAGGAAATCGATGATTATTGTAAATACTATGTGCATTGTAAAGTAATTTTCAAGTCTTTGGTATTAATTGCTTCAGATAACTATCTATTAAGCGCGAAATGTATAAAAGCTACATGAAATTAAAGATCGCACATTTTGCATTTATACCTTGACTCTCTGTATTCTTGCAGTTATACTTCTCTATAAAGTACAAAAATTTATTCTGTGATGAATGATTTTTGAAATGGGAATGTACTACATTCTGCAAGCATTCGAATAAAAAGGAATCTACGTTTATTGAACCTTTTCAGTTTCGTGTATTACTTCGGTCTATTATTCTCCATGTAATTTATATCGTAGATAATGATCTATGCAATATAGAACATATTGACATATATTGCATGCAACATATAGCACGCAACTCCTACAATGGCGTAAAAGTGTCGGCCAGTGCAAGCCGTTCAATGACGCGGTCATACAAAAATCAGCTGTTTTGTTATGACAACTACTTGAATATAAAGGTACCTAACATAAATACACGCGAGGCAGAGATGATTTATGAGAATATGAAATATAGAATACAGAAACTAAATCTGTAACATCTATCCTTCTCGAGATCAAATATAAACGATTATTCTGCAGCTTTACATATTATATTAGATATATCTGCAACAACATTTCACTTTCGAAGTAATTAACTATAGATATTTTAAAAATATGACATCGTTATATCTATTAACAAGTTTCCTAACACATCGCACTTGAAATTCAGTAAGTATTATTGCTCTTCTACATCCAGAATCCACTGTTATGCCGTTTTCTTTATATTTTGCACTTCAGCATAAATAAACTTGATCGATGCCTCACTGAATATGAAACGAAATGTTGCCCTTTCATTGTGTATCATTTGACACATTGTACCCTACTACCCACTGTTTTCAAATACCCAGTCATCTAAGAATAGCACGACCAATATGTAGTATACCTGCTTTCAGTTACTTGAGCAAGATTTCGCAAGCGTTTATATGGTATCATGAGCATAATTTTGAAGTTACAACACTCCTTTAATAAGCGGTATCTTGTATAACGTATTGTCAATATATATCTTTCGAGCAGGCCAACTAAAATCTTGAGCAATACCCCCGAGGTTGACAATCAACCTCAGAAATTAAGAATCCACCTCTTGACCTTATCATTCAGAATAATTTCGCCAAATTCATTTAAAACAAACCAAAAACAATGGACTCAGATTCTGCAGAAATGGTGAACGAGGTTCAGAACAAGGTGATTTTGCATTGGAATTGCCGAGGCCTTGTGGAGTTTCCGGAAGTAATAAGAGTCTATGGGAATCATATTCAAGAGATATACTTAAAATGGAACAAGCTCACAACTTTACCACCGTGGATCATAGAATTATTCAATGTCACCAATTTGTACATATATGGCAACCTGATCAAAGAATTGCCACAGGAAATTGGTGATATGAGACAATTGACAGTCCTTGATTTAAGTGCCAATAAATTGGAAGGAGTACCTTCGTGCCTGGGCAATCTTGTTAATTTAAAATCTTTGTTGCTCAATAATAATTTTATAAATAGTTTACCATCTGGTAAGTCTCATACTTCAAAGAAGGAAAAAGGGTGAACAGTAAATGTAAATACATTTTCTAGAAATGAACCTGCTACACAATTTAGAAGTTCTTTCTATTGCTGGTAATAAATTAATAGCCTTGCCAGAATGGGTGGGCTCGCTACCAAGACTCAAAGAACTGAATGTAGATAGTAATCTTCTAAAGGAATTGCCTAACAGGCTTACTATGTCTCCAGAACTTTCTTTAATATCTGTATGTTCAAACAGGTCATTATTATTCAAAATTACCTTCTTCTTTCCAACATATTTTTTAAGACTGATAAATATAAATAGTTGTTTTTAGTATTTAAATAAAGAAACTTTTAAATAGGTTGAGATTTTTACCGATGAATGGATTCGTATCGTCTCCCGCTATCAGATTCGATGCAAACGTACACTTAAATTATTTGTCCTACCCACTTCTCCTCCAGCTAATTGCCCAGTTTCATAATGTATTCGCCCTTGAGAGAAGAACTACTCTAGGATATGGGTGAGTTTCTTCTGATGTTGAACCATAGACAGAAACCATATAAGTACTAGAAAAAAGAACGTGAATATGATCTATCGGATAAGCCAGTACTTCGAGAAGTACTTAAAAAAGTTTGTGATAAAACAAGTTTGAGTAAGGCAGGTTTTATTTTTCATTTCATTTCATTATCAATATCCTACTGTTACTTTCCACGAGCAATACCGAGCGATGTTTCTACATCGAGAAACTATTTGTAATCGTAGATGTTTCAAAGAGAATGAGAGAAGTAGCACTTTGACCAGGAATATAAGATTAAGCATAAAGCGAAACGACATTCATGAAATATCTGACCAAATGATTGAATTACCACGACAACTTTTGAGTGTCTATAAGGTTCATGATAGTGTAGTTGTTTCCTTATGGGAGTTATCTTTAAGAAAAGTTTACACTGAAAGGTGAGAATAAACGCTTTATATTAATGACTCATAAAATTAATATATACAATATTGTCTTAGATCCTAACAAAGACATGCTTTATCATCTGCCTTCAGGTATGAACATACACTCAACATTTCTGCTTCGCCGCTAAGAGTAAGTGTTCGCCGAGAGCCAATAGTAAAGGATTACAAATTTGAACAAGTTACGCACTGTATGAATTACGCTTCGTACAATCTATTGATAAATGGGCCTGCCAGTATTTGTGTTAATTATCAGTGTCAACAGCCAATCTTCACAGAAGCTTGGGTTGTTACAGGTGTTAACCGTCATACGGATTCTATAACCACTGTCGCATTATGTTGTTGTAGAAGGTAAAACAGCCATACTTCTTTTTCTTTTATAGATAATAACATATCATATTACATAGGCTTAACGTTTCCAGGTGTGCATTGGAATTCATTACACATTCCACTAAAATGATTATATTGGATTGGGAATTCGCGGAATAACTTGGGCATTCTGTTATGTAAATAATCTGTAGGTAAAAGAATTTAAAAAAATAAAGAATTTAATGTTTCAACGAGGCAATAAAATAATTTGTTCCGAGTTTTGCTGATCTCCCGATCTAGGCTATGAGAAAGTCTAAAGCTCTATCACGATCAATATTACATTTTAAAAGAGCTGCAGATGCTTCCTCCTCACGGAATCCCAAATCACGCAATGTACGCAAATTCTCGCAATAGGCTTTCGCTTTATCTTGATTATATTGTGTGAGAGCAAGAGCTTTTTCGGCGTCCTTCCCGGAGATCCCTAATTCTTCTAGCGATTGAACAGCTAACAAATATTCTACAATCTTCTTATTGTCACGCCCGCCTAAGCTGCGAATCGCTTGTGCAGCTCTTGATAACGAAAATCCCATATCACCCAAATGCCTGGCCAACTTTTGATCTTCTTCTGATAGATCCAATAATGGATCGACGATTGATTGGTGACTTGATTTATTTGAATCATTGTGTTTCACCACCTCGCATGAACTATTATCCGGACTTTCTAAATTTGGCCATGACTTCCAACTTTCCATAAATGGCCTTTCCAATTCTCGCTGAAGCTCTTGAACAATTGTTGAGACACTACGATGCTTTTTCTGATCATTCTCATTTTCTTCTTCTTCCTTTACCTGGCTTTTCATTTCATCCCGCTTCTCTTCACTATGAGCTTCTGTATGATCATGAACAGTCAGTTGGTTCAATATATTTTCTAACTTCGTTTGTGGTGCCCATTGCGATGTGGGCTGCAATACCTGGAATGAAGAGTATCACAAATCTGTTAATAAGTTTCAACAAATGTTGTATTTATATTATTAAAGAATTGTAACAACTTGTGCTAGCTCCTCCATGTCATTAATGGTTTTCAATTCCATGTTGTCAAAGGGACTACTGGTATCATTGTCGAAATCAGCATAATCAAGACCATTTGTTTTTATATTCTCCTGCAAATCATTAGCTGGTGGGGACAAAGGTTGAGGGGTCAATATTGTTGTCTCAGGTGCAGGCACATTAACTGGTATTTGTTTTCCACTTCCTGGCAGTGGTGGTGGAGGTGGAGGTGGTGATGATTCCTCTTTTTCCCTTCTTCTTTTTTCATCCAAACGTATATTACGAGCTTTGGCATCAGCTTCCCTCACCTTTTTCCATTCAACCATCTGATAGACAATTGTCATTGTTAATAAAAGCTAGCATTCATCCAAATAGAAAAATGCTAGAGTCAAACCTTTTCAAGGACAGATTGCTCCAAGCTAAAATCGTACATTAATTTCGTTGCGTCTGGCAACTTGTAGGTGTAAGCAGCAGGTAAACATACTTTTCTGGGCGGTTTATAAGCCTCAGCAATTTTGACATGAACCCCATCCATGTAGGATGCAACTAAATCACATTGCGCTGACACAGAAGGCCGCGCCATGTTATCTTAGATATTTCAGTATTGACATTTATCAAGAAACAAATAATCTAATCCTAAAGTTAAAATGCACTCGATTCATTTCGTTTGCGTGGCTCGTAACCTTCTGCCTCCGTGATCCTCTTCAATCGAGAAGTGAACTCTTGAAAAATTGATTTAGCGCCAAATTACTACGATAATTGAAACAATCACGGGCAAAAATAGTTAAATTGTGTCTATTGCCAAATGTTATGCATATTTGAAGGTTGATTTGATGATTGTGTTTGACAGCCTACACAGTACTTCACAGACTTCACACTTGCTTCACACGATACACTACTACCTTTCTCACTTGTTTGCACGGACACCACTGCCATAAGTGTGTGTGTGCACCTGCGCGCATGCAAAAATTTTATGAATGAATGAAAGAAGTGCACGCGTATAAACATGATGCCGTACAGCAAATTGTATTTGAAAATGAAGAATATAAAATGGTGTTTAGTGATTTCGGGAATAAAATGTTCTCGAAGAATAAGTTACAATGGATAGCATGTGTTTCTGAAGAGGTGTTATCTGCCTTGTACAGGGTGATTCACTTGCCTTTGAATCAGAACTCTCCTAGTTCTTATTTTTTTGGTGGACTTCCCGACCTTCTCCGGGACTGAAATTTGGTGGGTAATATTTTTTTGCATCAAGGAAGATACCATAAAAATTCCAGAGCCCTAGCTCAAAATTCATTTTTTCGCAAATTTTTTAAGGCATACCCCTTCAAAAATTTTCGATTTTTCGAAGGTTCTGGGACCGGGACGAACGCTTGATTTTTCGATTCCTCGTGTCTCAAAACGGAAAAAAAACATAGATGTTGTGGGGGAAATGCCAGAATTCTACCTAAAACACGTGGAAAACCAATCTGGAATATTTGATTTCAACGGTTTTCCCTATGTTTTCATGACTTCCCGACCTTTCCCGGGGCTGAAATTTGGTAGAAAGTGTTTTTTTATATCGACGAAGAAGTAGAAAAAATTCCAGAGCCCTAGCTCAAAATTCATTTTTTCGCAAATTTTTTAAGGCATACCCCTTCAAAAATTTTCGATTTTTCGAAGGTTCTGGGACCGGGACGAACGCTTGATTTTTCGATTGCTCGTGTCTCAAAACGGATAAAAAACATAAATGTTGTGGGGGAAATGCCGGAATTCTGCCTAAAACACATGGAAAACCGATCTTGAATATTTGATTTCAACGGTTTTCCCTATGTTTTTCATACTTCCCGACCTTTTCCGGGGCTGAAACTTGGTGGGGAATGTTTTTTTGCATCGAGGAAGAAGTAGAAAAAATTCCAGAGCTCTAGCCCAAAATTCATTTTTTCGCAAATTTTTTAAGGCATACCCCTTCAAAAATTTTCGATTTTTCGAAGGTTCTGGGACCGGGACGAACGCTTGATTTTTCGATTGCTCGTGTCTCAAAACGGATAAAAAACATAAATGTTGTGGGGGAAATGCCGGAATTCTGCCTAAAACACATGGAAAACCGATCTTGAATATTTGATTTCAACGGTTTTCCCTATGTTTTTCATACTTCCCGACCTTTTCCGGGGCTGAAACTTGGTGGGGAATGTTTTTTTGCATCGAGGAAGAAGTAGAAAAAATTCCAGAGCTCTAGCCCAAAATTCATTTTTTCGCAAATTTTTTAAGGCATACCCCTTCAAAAATTTTCGATTTTTCGAAGGTTCTGGGACCGGGACGAACGCTTGATTTTTCGATTGCTCGTGTCTCAAAACGGATAAAAAACATAAATGTTGTGGGGGAAATGCCGGAATTCTGCCTAAAACATGTGGAAAACCGATCTTGAAAAATTGATTTCGATGGTTTTCCCCGTGTTTTTGGTACTTCCCGACCTTTCCCGGGGCTGAAATTTGGTAGGTAATGTTTTTTTGCGCCAAGGAAGATACTATAAAAATTCCAGAGCCCTAGCGCAAAATTTTTTTTTCCCCATATTTTTGGCCACCAAAAATATCTCATTTTTGGTGGTGATTCAAGGGCAAGTGACTCACCCTGTACATACGATTAAAATAGGAAAGGTGCAAAACTCGCTGATGTGTAACATTTACATCGCATCTTTTATTTCCGTAACCGATATAATATCTTTTTTGCGTTAACAACATTTAAGTATATTTCATACAGTTTTACAATATTGTTCTTGTAATTATTCGTTTCAACTCTTCACCATTTGTTATGACTTTCATCACTTCACAGTTTCTATATAACACAGAGTACATAATAAATTATTGTAACAAACTTCAAAGCTAGGTAACCTTTTATAGCAACATAAGTAGCTCAAAATTGCGCATGGCTAATAATGCACAAGAACATACATCTTCCAGATAATTACTAGAACACAACTGTAGTTTTTCGTCTATTTTGTACTTTCATTATAACAGGTACCATGTGTATTGTCTTGTCACAATACGAAAGTATAAATAGTTTTCTTTTTTTTAGATGTACAATAGAATTTATTACGTTCAATTGACCTATAATTGCATAATTGTCTAAATTTATTCATCGTAGAACGGGTACTCTCTCTTTTGTTTTTACTGCTGCTGCCTCAGCAGGTTCTTTGTTATTACTTTTACTCGCTGCATTTTCTGTAGTTTCTTCAGCAGCACCAATTTGAAGTAGAACTTCTTTTCTCCTTGCTTCTACGGATTTCATATAAGCAAGGAAAGAAGTCCACATTAAACTGCAAATACTGACATAAACCACCCGATTATGTTCAGGAACGAAGAAGAAGTTGATGGTTTGTAGGACAGGCCACACGCACACTCCAATCTGAAATTTGAATGTGCTACTGTGAAAATATTCAATTCTTATACTCACCCAAGATATTACAATATACCTTGTAAGTTGGCCAGAACTTTTCTTTAACTTGATCAATACACTCCGACACAGGCTTAAACTCCAGAAGATTGATGCCAAAGAAAAAGCTACACATTGCTGCTGGACTGTAAGTCACTTGTTCCACTAAAGCCTAAACATGTATTATTCGTGTAATATTCATTGAATATTTCACAACAACTCGAGCAGTACTGAAATATCAAACACTTACTTTTGTAACAGCAGATCTAAGATCTGACTTTGGCCAGAAGTATGAAGCACACTTCAGCCAGCAGTACAATGTTGGAGCAACAAAGAAACCACCGTATATGCTAAACCTTAATGCTTGGGCATAGCTTAGCTCGTCCTTTCCTATGAGTTTTTGTTGAATCAAACTAGCAGTTGGCCAAATCACTGCATAGGAAGCCATTCCCCTCACAATCGGGTATTTTTGTGATACCTCACGAAATCTTACTAAGACGATCCGCATTTTTCTTGTTAGCACTGAAAGACAAATGATTCTGTTTACAATGACAATGACGTCCTGTGATCCATTTTCAATAAAGATAAGATAGCACAACTTGATACAATCAAAATGACGGAAGTTATAATATTCTTTGGATATAATGTCTAAAATCGATTAAATCTCTAATAAAGCCATTGGCATTTACATTGATAAAGCTCGCGATATATAAAAAAATTATGTATGCATAATAAAAATAAGTAGTTTCTTTAGTTTTCTCAAATTACATAAGTTATGTCAACAAATATCACGGAACGTAAGATTGCAATTGCCGCAAATCAATCTGTCTGGTATTGCTATATCGTAAAAACATTTATATAGTCTAAACATAAGGAATTGCAAAGTATTCATACTTGTATAGAACATCACATACATTTATTGGTATTCTCTTAATCTAGGTGTACAAAATTAATAAATGATTTCGTACGAATATAGTATATTATCTAAAAAAAATAAGGAGGTCAACCTGAAATTCTTGGAAAAGCATTTTCGTTTGCCGATACCTCGCATATAACTATCTCCGACGGAATTTTCAAAAATACTTTACATACCCCGGCAACTCATGCGTATGTAAGTGATCGTAAGAGATTCTGACGATGTTTATGTGCAGAAATTAGAGTATACATGACATGCAAATTGGACATGCGGGAATTTAAATTACTTGAGATAACATTTCAAGTACTTCGAAGCACATGATGCGTCGCGCCAAAGGGGTGGCTGCGTAGAAGCGACATTTCGGAAATAAAAGCGGTAATATATTTATATGCACATTCAACTATATTTATGAAACAGCTGATAGTTGGGTAAATATTGACGGAGTAGCGAAAACCAACAGACCTTGCCAAGGGAAATGTCATGAAATGTAGGCTACAACAAAGTCTCAAGCACTAAAAAATTCAGGTTCGCCGTTTTGACGAAAGCTTTGCCTTAGCAATCGTACCTCCTCGTAATCAGCTGACGGGATGTAGGGTTCGTCTACCGCGGTTCGTTCGAACGTGACGCGAGACTACTCGCTGGACCGCGGATTCCTGTGAGGTATTGATCCCGTGCACTTGACACATCTGGAAATGATTCACTACCACGGAAACACGCGCATATTGGCAATGGCACGGCCGAGACTTATGCGCGACACACGCGAAACTCTGGTGGATGACGAAACTGGTCGATCCATTCTTATCTGGCCTTGGTGCTTTCGTAGATCCCTCGAGCACTGCTTTTCCGTAGTTCGATTTGTTGCATAATCGAGCATGCGGACGCGCTGTCTTCTCAGTACCGTGCTATGTCTATTGACATGTGGATATTAGAGACTGTCGTACATCCATTGGCCTGTATCCATCTGACAGAAGATCTCCGCGAAGGGTGGAACGATACACATAGATTTTCGCTTGCGAGGCAATCTGTTTGACGTCATTCGGATTCCCTATATAGCACTACCTGCGCAAGCTATCTATCCTGGCAGGAACGGGGTGGGGAAGGCGATTCAAATCGAAGTCCTACTATAATCTTCTCAATAAGATCATTTTTGGTCGAAGTTCTCTCTTACAATTACACAACGAAACACTCAATGCCGTGTCACAATTTGTCGGTGAGGCGCATTCTTATGACTTATCACGTGGACGAATTATATCCCCCTTGATCGTATTGTTCTGTTGACGCTGTGTATTACACTATGGTCTAGCGTAGAGGTACTTGTAATAATGTCTGAATGAACGTACAATAATAAGAATCTTCATCTAGGGCAACAATAATCAGCTAACTTACTGCGGTCGAGAAAATGTCATCTGGAGTACAAGCGGGCGAAAATTTACAATGTCTCGGCTAATGTTATTTAATAATCAAGAGATCGCTGTAAAGAATAATGCAGTTACATCGCATGTGCTTTACATTTTGTAGTGCTTCTTAATAGTTTTACATATAAGGCAGACCACAAAAATCTGGATGTAGCATAGCTTTTGTACAATGGTTACATATGCATTAACGAAATAATTCTTTTCACGACCGCCGTATCACACAATCATTATAATTACAATCACCGATTATACCGTTGAAGATAATCTGTATGCTAATGGATTACTTTATTCTTTTCAAACTGAAAATTGCATGATGCACACTGAGATAAGTAAAATAGAGTTTCATGATCTATTCACTAAAGGACTAATAGAACTGACAGCATTTATATTTCTTTCTTATTTGTTGGTTTTCCATTTTTCTTCAGGTAATGATAAAAAAATACTGTATATATATATATATATATGTATATGTATATATAGATCCATTAATCAGTACCCACATCCATCCATTAAAATTATATACACGGAGCGGACATTAAGAACCGTCAATAAGTTGTTCGTCATTTTTGCACACTATTGGCACCGTCTAAATTGTAAACCATACAATTATCTATACAGTTCGTATTTTCACTCATTTTGCCGTGATATCGAATAGATCGCAAATCCCCTCATTTTCGCTAAGATTAAAATGGTAATCCTTCTCTCCAGGTGGTGGACTTAATCTCACAAGTGGCCCATAAACTGTAAAAAAAAATGTTCATATTTATATGAGAGTGCAAGTGTCTATACTAAATTTTTGTGTATGCTTTCAACTTACTTTCAGAACAAAATTGATCAAGGAGTTCCAAATCTCTTTGAACAATATCTGTAACAATATATATATGAATAAGATTTATTATAAATCATATTACTTTGAGAAGATTTTGCTAGATGAATTAACTGTTTACTCTTACCTGATGTAGTTATATCACGAAGTACTATTTTTGCCTCTATTAATTCTGAATCCTCTTCATCTTCATCATCAGATGTATGTTCCTGTTTAGGGGTCCCCTTCGCTGACCTGTAACACAATAATAAAGCCAATGAACTTCTATGGGCCAAGTGTGTTTCAATGTCAAATTCTATTATATTTGCTGTTCGATCTGTACCAAAGAAATAGATATAAACTTAAGATCTATTTATCCCCTTACAAGATCTGAACTTGCTCTTTGCTCTGTGCAGATCAGAAATATTCTTTTCCTATTTCTGATGCGAAAAGAGCATACATTTTCAAAGTGCTATATCATCAAGAAAATATTTCATACCTTCCAACTCTTCTCTTTGGCTTAACATTAGGTTCATCCTTAGTTTTGTCATCTTCCTCCTTTCTTTTAGTACCCCTTTCTTCTTCTTGTAATCGAAGCTCTAATACTTTATTATCATATGTTTTGGCTAAGTCTGGTTGGATCATGTACACTTTGATTTCTCCCGTTGTGCTTCTCAAGGACATTTCATAATTTATTTCCTTTTCCTCATCCTCTAGGTATCCCTGTTGCAGCAATATTTGGATTGTGTGGATATTGAAATAAGAAACTTTAAGATTAAAGCATGTATGCGGCTGTTAATGCAATACCTGTGTGATATTGGGGACACTTAGTTCGGTCTCAGGCGGACCTTGAATTGGTAGAACAAAATCATCTGGAAAGTTTTCTTTAACATCTTCATAGGTAATATATGCGAATTTGCGATTGATCAGGTCATTCTCAATGTTCTTCATGCTTTGCTGAATCCATTGGGTATGTGTATCTAACAAATGTTCATGGTCCTCCAACTTTCTGATCTCATCTTTTAGGTCGGTCAATTTTTCGCCGACCTCTTGAGTGTTGCAGCCAGGACCTGCACCCCTGTTACAATATTGGACATTTGAGATCAGTATTTCATGAATTCGAAAACTTTAGGCGCAGTTCATTAAAGAGACGAGTCGCGTAAACTCGATCTGAAACGTACTTCCATTGAATACTGTTCTTGCTCTTCTTTTCTATGAGCCCGATGCCTTCGAGGACATTTGTGATATCGTAAATACGTCTCTTTTGTCGTACTTCTAAAATATCTGCAGCCTGAAATTTTGAACTTTTGAAATTCCCACAAGCCTGTAACGTTTTTGTTGGGAGCTTGTTTCGAGGTTATGTAGGTCTGGCACGCTGAATCGTGAAATAGTACTTGAGATCGATAACTGAACTAGAAAATCTACGCATTTCTACAGCCACCGCAGACTTTCGAGGAAAGTATGGGCTTGGTGTAGCGAAAGCCAAATTTCCGCAAGCTTCTTTCAAAATTCCCGCAAGCCAGAAATGGCGTGTACACCCGCGATCAGTTAACCTAGCAGCCAGGTTAACTTTTTACCCTGTGTTTCGTGTGAGTACTCACAACTTTTAAATCGAGAACGCCGTCCTTCGCTTTCTGCAATAATGTGACGAAACGGGTAGTCAGTAAACCAAGGGACTTCTCGAATCTACTTTGTTGGTTATCTGCCATTCTCGAGGTCGTTGTCAAAATTTTCAAAACTCACTACTCCCTTCGAAATTGCCGCAACACCACAGACGCCATCCTAAGTAATGCGCAGGAAGTATTCAAATATGACCGCCTGCCCAATGTCAATAGACTACCCTGTATAAGCGATTTAATCCAAAATACCTGATAGACTACTCTTCTAGTTGATAAATATAATAAATAAACAAAAAATGCATATATTTTTTTGGTACTTCACCCACCGTTCACCGAACTCCCATTTGTCTGAACATTTTAATTACCAGACACGTTAATCATCGAGATAATCTAGTCATATGAAATGAAGGTTGTAGTGAGTACAGGAAAAAACCAATCAATAGTTGTGTACATAAAAAATGTATTTACAACCATGTATCCTACTCATCTCGGGTTTGTATAGTAAGTCACTTATATAAACATTATATAAAGTATAAACAGTATTCATCGAAAATAATTACATTGAGATCTTATAAACACTATGGAAAGATGAATTCGTTTGTGTTCGTAGTTGGATCTGGACTCAGGCTAGACGTTGCAGAACTTAAAGTTTCCTCTTTCATTTTTAAATTCGGATCTTTGTCCTTGGACTTATCTTTCTCCTTATCTTTAGTTTTCTCTTTATCTTTCTTGTCCTTATCTTTGCCATGCTTGTGGTCGTGCTTATGTTTGTGTTTGTGCTTATGCTTTTTCTTATCCTTCTTTTTCTTCTTATTCTATAATAGAGTTGGTTCATCAAGGAAATGTTTTTAAATACCAGATATTCTGATAAGCAAACATATGATTCAATGTTACCTTATTAACCGTATCACCCTTCCCTTGTTTGTGTTCTTCTGTCTCCTTCTTAAACATTCCTGGCTCAAAGCCAACAGGGCCTGCTGTACCCATTATACCAGGCAATGATGCTGAATTATCACTGTAGTATTCTGACTTTACTTTTCCTTCTCCTGGTACTGGAGGTACTCGTTCCTCCTGCTTACAATTTAACAAACACTTTTAGATTATATTATAAATCTCAGATACGCTGTTGGTTATATATATTTTACATTAGTTTGCTTTTGTCGTTTTGGCTCAGGGCAGTGCTCCATTGAATTTGATGGTCCAGGAGTATCTCTGGACGGCGAAGGTTTTCGTTTGCCTGCTGAGCTTGGAGCTTCTATATCTATTACAGGCGGTTCGTGCTTTGTATGTGGTATACTTGGCTTTATCTACAGTTAAATATGGTACATGTAAAAATAATAAAATCATAAAATTTCTAAATGTGAACTATAGTTAGGTTCTTACATCTGGCACTTTTACTTCTTGTTCAGGGCTAGGCGGTCCTGCTTTTCTGGGCTTAGTAAGAAGTGCGAGTTCTGGAATCGGCAGGCACAGTGGCCGTTTTATACCGTACAAAGTATAGTACAAGTCGACCAAATCACATCGCAGTTTAGCATCGTGCGAAAGCATACCACTGGAAAGAGCAGCATTAGATAGAAGTTTGTGGAATACAATGGGATATTGGGAAGGCACTTTAAGTATTGCATACTTAATTAAATTCCATATTCGATCAACCAGATCTACTCGATCTAACCGATGCTTGTGAGCTCTTTCAAATGGTGGATTTTCAACCATTAATCGGACCAATCTGTGTCTTACACCTGGATGTGGGTCCATTTCAGCCATATCAAGTAAAAATTCCAAGTCTTCCCATTTACCATCTACTCGTGTAAAATCCACTAAGGCTTCCAATGCCGCGACCCTAACATCTAAAATATACACTCACTTCATTCGAAAATTCTTCTAATATCTAATATTTGTCTAACTTATTGACATAATTTATACCTATGAATTGTCCATATGCAGCATATGCTCTAAAGATGTCTGGGTTACTTGGAAGATGTCCGAACTTTTGTAAAATTCGTATTACTTTAAGACAAGCAACACTCACAGTGTATTTATAACATGGTAATAATTTTTCCAAATTTAAATTTCTGGTTACTTCTTCCAAGATTGCTTTTGTATCGACTGATAGTGATTCAGCCGCGATTGCAGTACTAAAAACAAATCTTTATTATTATTAAATATTATGCTAATTTCATTACACAATCATAATATTTACCCCTGTTGCACACTGATGACTGGTGTTACCGTCGCTCCTAGAGCTTCTATCAAAGCTGCTCTGTAATAATTGTCAGAATATCTATTTTTACTGTTATCATTATATTTGAATAAGTCCATCAAAAATGCTAAAACTTCTGGTGGACAGATTCCATGAGAATTGCGCAACCCCGCCATTGCTACTGGTATAGTCTAAAAATTTCAAACAGTAATTATCCACCTTGATCGATACAGAACCCATCTAATTAAATTAAATACATCTACAAACTTATGTCGTACTTTTTGTAAGAAATAGTGCTGAAAGTTACTGAAATTGTTCTGCTTTATTATTCGTCTACACGATGCTGATCCAAATAGTTTTCGAAATATTGCCAGCATTGCTGGTGGACCAACCCATGTTGCAACCATTGCATTAGCCACCTGGAAATTCACTCTTAGAAAAAATAAAATAATTTTACGATACCAAATTAGGATCTTCACCAACTTTTGTTAAACAGTGAGCAGCTCGTAGTCTAACTTTGTAGTAACAGTGTTCATTTTCGATTGTGTCGGTTAAGGCCATACGAGTGTGTGGGGTTGAATGATTCTGTAAAGCTTCAATAGCTTCTAATTGCGCAGTGACATCCCTCTCATGTCGTAATTGATATTGCCATTGATAGTCGGGC
This sequence comes from Ectemnius continuus, assembly GCA_910591665.1. Lineage (NCBI taxonomy): Eukaryota > Metazoa > Arthropoda > Insecta > Hymenoptera > Crabronidae > Ectemnius > Ectemnius continuus. The sequence goes on along the minus strand of OU342862.1, from coordinate 11,759,235 downwards.
TGTTCAATTTGAACAGCTCGCATAAGCGTCATTTCAGGATCCAATCTGATCCACAACACTGGCGAATCGCTAAGTAGGATACATATTATTCAATCATTGAATCAAGCTTGTTCACAATCATTAAAATGTTGAGTTGCTTTTATGCTCTCTTTCAAAACCGAAGTACATACTCCATGGCTGAAAGATCCATATCTACTTCTTCTCCTGTACATAAAGGAATCTTTTTTTTCTTATTCCTCCGACTTTTGCTATGACATGTAATGTCCGCTTTGGCTACCGTTCCCTCTATTTGTAAAGTGTGCTTGAATGTACCGTCTAATTCTTGAATGTTCACTAACAGAGGTCCTACATACTTTCTTATTCCTCTTTGGTGTGTGGTATCCTGCCGAATTTCTAATTCCACAGTATTCCTGAACGATATATAATGCTTAGTATTTATCGTGATAACTATTCAGGTCTTGTGCCTTGACTCACCGCTTCCTATTAAATACAAAGCTTAAGCTGAATTTAGCATGACCCCCTGTCCTCACCCATTGGTCAATAAAGACTGCCATGTCTTTACCGGTTACCGTAAAAATCGCTTTAGTAAATACATTTGTACTAATTAGCATATGCGACCAAAGTCCAGAATCAACTTTTTGCTGTGCTGCATTTGCCGCGAGAGATAATTGTTTGTTGAAAACCTGAGAAGTTTCAATTATGTAGTAATGAAAAGTTCATTATTGAAATCTCACAGAACAAAGTCAATATTTACTTGTAAGAGCAATTCTTGGCCGATTCTATGTTCCAACATTCTGATGACAAGGTGAGCCTTTTTGCGAAGCACCTCAATGTACCTAGGTGACATAGTGTGCAGGTTTCTTATTGGAAAATAGAAACCAGGATCTGGTGCTCTAGGAACAGGTGCAGGTGTGTTTGCTGCAATGGGCAATGGGGCTGGTGGTTGGGAAGGATCTAATATTATACCCCCAAATTGTTCTTCATACTTTACAACTTCCTGCAACTCCTAAAAATATATAATTAGACCAATTATAAATAAATAACAATTTTTTAAAGTTCGTGGTAATTTGAAAAGACAATTAATTTACCGATTGAACCCATTCTCTATACTCATTATTCCCAAAACACTTTTTTGCATATAAGCCTGTCAAATATGTTGATATGCCTTTTGGTAACCACATGTCTGACCAATTCTGCATTGATATAAAACAACCAAAAAACTGTTCTGCTATTGCTTGTGCCATTGCCTTTTTTGTAATATACACCTGGTCAATGATTGCAGTTGAATGAAGTATATTTGTGCTAGAAGAATACATGACAGTGATATGTGAAACTAGAAGATATCTAATGTATCTAAAAATCCAGTTCATCATACTTTAAAATACTCATTGTGGCATATGCATTGACATCCTCATCTATTTCATCCACAAAGACCTGTTTATAACAGGAATATGGATATCTATTTGATAATGTTTCTTCATAAAATTCAAATGCCTCATGCATATATTTTGCAGATACTTTCAATGATGGTAATAGTTGTGGTAGACAGAAATGTGTCACTTCATGCATGTATGGGTCCACAAATATTTCAAAAGGCCTATTAAATATTGGAATAGTCACAATCAAGGTTTCATATTTCAGTCACTTAGCAATTATTAATTTAAATTTCCTACCCAACAGCAAGAGCAATATTGGGAGCTGATGCAGGTGTGTTGAGAACATAATGAAATGTTTTCCGCCGCATATCAGGAGTATATACAACTTCAACAAGATCACCACATGACACAGCTGTCATGGAATCATCAACAGTGAATTCTAATTTCCAAGTGCATGGCTCAGCAAAGCTATCAACGCATGGAAACCATAATCTTGATGAATTTTCATAGCTATACGTATACATGTGGGCACCTCTCTAAAATGTTTCATCAAATTTATGTATTGTTAATAAAAAAAAATTAAGTGTGCTGGCTTTGAAAACACAAGAATAAAACATACTTCTGCCAATGTTCCCTCACAATTTGGTACCACAAAATGCACACCACCCTGTGGCTGTTCCAATGAGAATTCTATACTAATCCTTAAACTTCTACCCTCACCAACCAAATGTGCAGCATCTGGTGGAATTTGTACAACTAATTCTCCTGTATTATTATCTGGGTCAACCTTTTGTGCAGCTGCTAAATGCATGTTTGAAAAGAACTCCAAAGATCTCCTGCAATATTAATAATTGCATGGTTTATATAAGAAATTGTTAAGTGATTCAAAGATGCAAAAGTAAATAAGCTTACTGTTTGCCATCTCCTTGGCAAATATCCAAAAATGGATCAAAGTATTGGAAAGGTGCTTCATAGGTATCATTCAGGCATACCCTGTATATTCTGCATTGTTTTGCATTTAACTTTATCAGCCTTAATGTATCACGCAAAGGAATAATTGTTAATTCAACAAATCCCTGTAATAACACAAATATGGATAATTTATAGATCATTATTGCACATGAATGTCTTCTGCTACCAACACTTACAATTATGCTCTTCCTTTGAAAACTTATTCCTGTCAAGCTTAATATTTGGTGGGCTGTAAATAAAGGACGAACTTTCGAAAAAATCGCATAATAGTCCATTTATTTTAGAAAGTGCAGTTGTGAAAAGATAACCCCTTTCAGAGTTCACAAGCTGGAGTTATAATTAGAACCCTTTCCAGATCCCTCCAGAAGTAGAATAACACTTGTTTGTTAATAAGAAAGTATGAAGACAAGCAATGTGCACTTTAATTGAGAAAAATAAGATTGTTAAGAGAACTAAGTGGATACTTATAATTTATAAGGTCGGCTAATATCAGCCGTTTTTTCTTTCTTCATGTTATCATTAATAGAACTTTCCGAAAATGGTTTCAATGATATTCCATTCCTGGACAATTTTGAGTACGCACTTAGTTAAGTAAATATTGTTTTGACATTTTAGATAGACTTGGTTGCAAACCAAAGGTTACGTTCGACACATCAAATTACTGCGCTTTGTGATTGTTGTACTGAACGCATAAGAAGGTCAGTTCGCTAGAGCTGCCATCTTTCGATTTACCGATGGAGGAGCGCAGTATGAAAAGGTTAGCTTAACTTTCGCAGTCCCGCTGCCAAAAGTGGCAGCCTTCTCCCATCTTGCATATAGGTTTTCCCGATCTCAATGGTTCGTAGACTGGTTCGTGCTCGCTCTGCGACACATCTCTGCGATTAAGTACTCTGCATGCAGTTTGCGGAAATCAAAAATTAGTACATAAAACGAGGAATGTCAACTATGGATGATGTTCTCGAGAGCTGGGAGGACATTGAAGAATCCGGGGTAAGTTAGCATTTCCTGCCGAATTAGCAAGATACTGCACGATCTCGGCTTTCTAATGGAGTAATCACGTTAACCTGTACCAATGCACGAACAGCTTCAAGCGCTCACTTCGGTGAATATCATCTGTATTTCAAGAGGAGTGCACCCTCAATAGTAATCACTAGTCAGAACTACTTGGGTTTCTCAGAAATTCATCTGAATTTTCCTTATCCCGTGCTAGTTCCAGAAGCATACTCACGTAAATTCAAATCCACGCATTTTCCACTCGATAAATATCCATGTGGTTCGTATTAGGAATGGAAAAGTGCAATGATACTTTCCATAAGGATACGTATTCTCGGAAAGTAAAAAGATTTCATGACGTTACTGTTCTCGTAAATCCACAGAGGTCTAAAACACTGTGAAATAAGATATCGCAATTTCGATTTGTGCTGTATCTCGGTCGAATTGTTTTTCCTATGGCCATAGTGTAACCTTATACTTTCCTATTTAGGCGCTTTGCAACGCGTAATGATAAAATAGTATTTCCTCGCAATTGAGATGCTGGAATTAAATGCATTCTTCCGCAAGTTTCGAATCAAAGTTTCCGAAAGTTCATTCCACCGTTGAGACACTGCGCGAAGTAATCGATTTCTACATGTATATCGTGTGCTCGTCAATGTTAATGTAATATTGCAATTACAAACGATTTTAGGCGCTCGACAAAAAGTTGGATGCCCTCCAGTTAAATGCCGTACAAGCATTAGAGGAAATAGAATCTCCTAGGTATGTTCTGAGATATGTGCGTATGGGTATGATTACTGACTGTCACGACGTCAAAATACTCGATATATGTACTAAAGGATCAATGTAAACAGTATTTTGAAATTGATTAAATTTTCCAAACTACATCAGGATACATGTCACATGTTGATATGTTTAGAGATGTGCCTGAAGACAATCTAGCAAGAATGGACAACGTGCTGAGTTGAATATCTTATGATTTGTTCTTGATGTTATAGCTTCAAAGCCAATCACAATACAAATACGAGAATGATAATCCTGGGTGAGGATGGTATAAGATCTCAGTATGTACCTCCAAAACCTACAGTGAAGATCCTAAAGAGACCTTCCAGAGATTCTCAGGGTGGTGGTGATGGCCCATTAGTTAATGGTGATAAACCAAAGCAACCTATTAAAACTTTGAAACAGGTCAATATCATTGGGGTGTGGGAAGCCAGGACACAACTTTTAATAGTTATACTAAAGTGCAATAAAATTGCAGAGAGAGCAAGAGTACGCAGAAGCGAGAAAAAGAATCCTAGGTGAAGAAAGGAGTCCGGAGGAGAAGATTGTACAGGAGATCAGTAGAATTCAACCGAAATCCACAAGTTCTAGTGGAAGTGGCCTACCAAATAATGTAGTTCGAATGCCAATTGGGCCAGATGGAACCCGGGGGTTCAATGTACGCAGGTAGCGCGAGTCCTGAGGATTTACCCTCTTCACCCATCTTCTACCTCTTCTTCCTTCTTCTCGGTATGGGGAAGAGAGGCGGCTATGAGGCCGACAGCAGAGAGCAGCTTAATGTTTCTGATCAACTGCAAGCGTTCCGCTCCGCGATATCGCGCGGAGTATCGTATGAGCTGTGCCCTGCAGGTCATTACTGTGTATAGACCGTATAAACTAAAGGATCAAGGCTATAAATCGGCGAAAATTAATCACTATGAAAGTGGTAATGTTTGTTGCCAATGTAACGCTATGTTTTGTTAATATTTGTTATACCTTAAGGAACCGATTTATCAAAATAAACGTGAACTCGGGAGGAGAGTACAGTTATATCAAAGCTTAGCACTGTGGGATAGATAGAAGTATATTTCGATGAAACTTCCTTGACATCTAGCACACTGTGAAGTCGCGATCTGTTTTACTTCCTAAACCTCTGTACTAATGTCGACTGTTATCATTTCAAATGTAATGATAGAAAACTGTTCCCTTTACACTAGTATGTTGCGTCTATTCATCGTTAGCGTAAAATAATCGTAATCATGCCATTGTAACGATATGAACATGAATAAACTACAGCATATTTTCATTTTCTAATCGCAATAGTATATCCCTACCTTCGATACCGTTACAATGCAACACCTACTTAGTCGATTTTCCTATCGCAGGTAAATCTCGAGTGCAGGTATCTGCCATGATATTTCGACGCCAGTAGAGTGGGTCTATCTGGCGTCAGACAGACACCTTATGTGAGTTGGTAACAATGCTAGGAATCACGAGAGATCAGCGGCGCATGTCAAGCCGTGTGCTTTGGTGTGCTTGTTGTTCGTCTGCCCAGTAAAAAGGGGTGTTTTTACCTTTCGAAATGACAGAAATAAATTAACACTGTACGTTCGAACAATTTGTAGTGCGGTGCTTCGTCCGACGCGCACAGTGTAGATATGGCAGAATCAGTTGGGCCGATACTTCACGTAATTGTCATTGGATTTCATCATAAAAAGGGATGTCAAGTAAGTGCTGTCACTCATGTCAAAAGAATTGGCAACCTGTTATTTCTGTATACTTTCGCGACTTCTTACACCCCTTATAGTCTCGTGTAAACATTGTCACATATTGGGAACAAATTGAACCATATGTATCATACTGTTACTCTTTTTTTGGAGAAACCACTAATCTGTTTATTCACTTGCTGTGCTTGTGTGCTTAAGTAGATTATTTCTTTAATAGAGTATTCTTTCATAAATTAAACAACTGGATCAAATCATGAATGCTTAGCATCATTTCAAACAATTCCGATGTGATGTTGTAAACAGGTAGAATATTCGTTTCCCCCTTTGGTGTCCGGGGCTCCTAATGAATGTCCTTTGGGTTGGAAGTATCTGCCTACACTTGCTTTACCAGATGGTTCTCATAATTATGACGAGGATACCGTATTCTTTCACTTGCCCAGTTTGAATGATCCAAAGCGCACAATATATGGTATATCATGCTTTAGGCAAATTCCTGTTGAGGTGAGCATACTTTGATAATGTCATGCATTACATGATCATTTTTGTTGTATAATCTTGTCTAAGAAAAGATTCTAATGTGGAAATGTAAATGTTGACACTCAAAGAAATATGCAATATACTTTTCACACATTAGATTTGTAGTTAAGAATGTTATGGACTTTCAGAAACTTAAGAACCGTACCTCGGACATAACAAGAGGTACTGTTCAGAAATCTGTTTGCGTGCTAAGTACTTTACCATTATATGGTCATATCCAAGTGAAAATGGCATTGATAACACATGCTTACTTTGATGAAGGTGACTTTAGTAAAGTATCTCTACTAGAGGATACATACCATCACCTAAATTCTTGTATGAGCAGTGAAAGTCAAATACCACCACAAATTTTTGTTGGTAAATATTTTGATTGTTCTGACTTAAATTATGCTATGGAATCAGAACTATACAAAAGTAATGAGTGACACATGATTTTTAGGCCTCTCTGCTAGGGATTTTATTTTACAATTTCGGCATAAAGTTCTGCTACTATTCAAACTGCTTCTATTAGAAAGGAGAGTAGTTTTCTATCAGTCACCAGTGCAGCCCCTATGTGCAGCAATATTAACATTACTCTCATTATTTCCTGGTATGATTGAACATGGTTTGCAACAAGCTGCATGTGTCAGGTATAAAACTTTTACAAATGAAAGGAATAAGAGAATCTTTGGACCCATGTTTAACTCAAAGCATATATTATTAGACCTTCCAGACCAATGTCTCCTATACCAACTTTTGATGAAGATGAAAGAGGGGGGAACAATATTGATATAAACTTGTCCTCAACTAACACCATGAAAGATAACATATCAATCGTGTCAGAGGAGAATGCTAATGAAAATTCTGATAGGGATTCATTGTGCATAAATGATAATAAGACAATTGAGACCATGGAAGGTAAATGTATGGATGAGTTTAGGGATCTGACACTCCAGAAGAATAACAATGACAGTGAAAATGAAAATATAAAGATTATTGAAGTTGACTCTGCGCATGAATGTATGGAAGCTTATGTAGAGGATAGTGATTCCGCATATATTTCAAAGCCAAGTGACAATGTACACAGAGTTCAGAGTGTGAATACAATTACATTGGGTGCTGGCGATGCCGACAATACTTTGCCACGTGATACAAGTAATGATGCACTCTCGGATGCACGTTTGACAAATAACATTACACAGATTGCTCACATAAACCCGGAACTTTGTGGTTTGCCTCTTGATATATTCACAAAGGTATATAACAAATCACTTTGCTCTTGTTATCTTTACTATTGGGAATACATAATGTTGTATGTCACTTGTTTCAATTACTTTCAGGGGTATTTGTGCTTACCATATCTCTCCTTGCCATACTTAGATCTTTTAGCTGATGTAAATGTTCGAGGGTACATAGTAGGTGCGACGAATGTTCTGTTTAAACAGAAGAAACAGCTTATAGATGTATTAATTGAGGTAAGCTATTGTCGTAGTGAATGTTTAATGGGCGTGCGAAACATATCCCGTAATATTGCTTCCACTAGGTTGAGAATGCAAGGATAGAAGCCACCGACCCCGAATTGAGAAGACAGTTACACCTCACGACCGAGGATTTACGATTCGCCGATTATGTAGTAAGACATGTGGTTGAACCACGAAAGGATGTCTTCTTGGATGGAGTGGGGTGGGAAGGTGGAGATGAATGGATTAGAACACAATTCAGAGTGTATTTATTGAGTATGTTAAGAACTTCCATGCAGGCCGACAGTCGACAATGTGATAATTATAATTCCGCATTTATGTCTGCTTGGAAGTCAACAAACAATTATAAGATGTGGGCGGCCAGTAATAAAGCCGAGATTAATAATATTGAACCTGGCCATCCATTCGCTGGTCAGCTGTCAGTACAAGACATGAAGTTGAGACTGTCACAGTGAGTAACTGATCGTGAAAAGTTCTGTTACTCCATCGACGGTCCTAATTCACAAAAAAAATAAATGGAAAAATTCATTGTAGCACAATGCAAAATACAGAAGGTGGACGAAAGTTGAATCAAGCAATGGCATCAACTGGGCGAGCAGTGGCGACCACGGGAAAAGCTGTTGGTGAGATATTTTCTATACTCTTTGTTTGCAAACAACAGATTCTTAGAGTTCGGGGTAAAGCAAATGCCTTTACATTATGATTGTTTACAAGGTGGGGCACTCTCTCAAGCTAAGGGAGCATTCTCTAACTGGTGGAGTACACTGACAACTGTACAGCCAGTAGACGAGGGAAAGACTGACAATCAAAGCCCAAATATACATTCAGCCGTTTCGGGGATAACTAGCAAAACATCCGTTGAAAATGATGAGATAAACATACCGCATAATAATACGGATTTTCGAGTCTCGGTAGAGTAATATAGAAACTATTAGAATTTATAACAATTCATTGCAAGGCTATACGAATTTTGCAAAAGGTGTCATTACAAATTCGATTATGTACTGAAATGAATGGATGTGGTAGTGCAAAGATAATCCTGTTAGATTCTAGGGCAGTTACTTATGGAGCGTTATCGGATCAGAGAAGGACTAAGCGACAAGAAAATGTGCTGTCCTTTTACGACAAACTGTGTTAATTGTGATATAAAATTTTGAAACGAAGAAGTATAAAAGAATATGTTTATTGTTTTTTTAAATCGATTATTGTGTTTGATTAAACACGCAATTGTTATGAGTCTTCTGTTGTTTGTTTTTTGTAAGAATAGTTTTATTCTTAGTTATTAGTTCAGTACATCGAGTTTAAGCCATCACGACTGCATATCTCAAAGAAGGTAATCTCATCTAAATAATAATTAATTTGATTCTTGCCAAGGAACTCATATACACCGTGGTATACACATGGCATTATTTATTTACATAGAAAATATAGTCTTAGGAAGTACCTGCTACTTTAAATTATGTATATAAACAGCAACTCAGATACTATTTAAGATACATAATTCATAAAGCTTTAATTTACACTTTTAATGTCATTTTAAAACGAAGTATTTTGTTTACTTTCTTTTCCTCTGTGAGAAATACGCTTTATTTATTGAAATTCTGTTCCATTTATTTAAGATGTATTCTGTATACTAATGTAATACTTTCAACACCTGTGCAATAGCGAACGATGGAAATTGAACTTTCCTTTTCGCGGACAGTTTCTACACTTTTTACAACCAATGAAGTACTAAAAAATAACTATATTTATTTTTAGTATAGTTATCGACATTTTTACGTTCTTGTTTGTCATCGCAAATGTTACATTACGTAAGACAGTACCATTCTTTTCGTTTCGTCGAGGGACTTAAGAATGACGCGCGATATTGAGGCAAAATTGACTTATTTAACTTATTCAGAAATTGTAACAAGTCGTACTGTAGGATTGTACATTAAGTGCGTTGTAAAAAAAATAATAACCACCAATATGCCCCCAGTCATACTGGAATTGTTTTAATTTCGTAACATTTTCTACTCAATGGGAAGCATTCTCAAATATTATAATTGCATAAGTACTGTCAGTACAAATTCATTGTATCTTATTAATCGATCGACCCATTATTTATTTAAACATGTGCCAAACATATAATCGTAATAATTAGTTTACGATCGGTTTAAGTCTTAATGAGTCATTTAACTTTTGCCATAAGAGAAATTTGACCAAGCTTCCGTTGTTCGACATCGCCGAGTTTGGTTCGTAAAGAATGAATTACGGCAAAGGGACTTAGCATATTTCGAAAGCTTTGGGCGTTGCGAGATCCGAGAATGAAAGTAAAGTCAGCTGAGAGAATATACCGTGTTAAGTAGTTGGGTATATTTCTATGTTTATAACACAAAGTTTATACAGCGTAAGCGAGTGAAAGAGTGCGAATCATAGTAACGAAGTTTATTCGAGAACTGGTTCCGTACCATCCAGTCTAGGTCTAGCGTTGCTATTTATTGATTTGTAAAACGGAAAGCCGACGTACGTGCATACAATATTACACACACTCTCCCCAGCCCCCCCCTCATCACCTTAAGTACACGACTAGACATTTTTTAATTCTTTGTACCAAAATGTAGTTCGCAAAATAAAGTTGTAATTGAAAAAGCACATATTTACCCAATAAAACCAGACATCTTTATCCCTCATATCCAACAAGTGGATTACGATAGTCGAGAGCGGCAAGAAATTACGCGAGCGATACTCAGCGACTGGTCGTACAGTAATTGCTCTGCCATACAAAAAATCGACATCGCGAAACCGCTTCGGGTTCAAGGATAACGTTAAAAAGTCCCATAGAGGCATGCGACGCGCGCGGTCCAAGAGAAATCGCGGCGCGTTACATTAGAGGCGCAGGTCCGGCGCTCTTATTTCCGCGATTACGCCGTCAAGGAAGTGCGTGTGCGGGCGCGAAATCGCGAAGCAGCTTTTTAATAGAGCGACTCCGAGCCGCTCACTCGAGGGAATTATCAAATCAACATCATGGTACGTTGGCAGAGGAAGAAAAGGCGCATGTAAATCGGGGCAGCCGGGAGAGATAAGCGGCGGGGCGGGAAAGTGGAGTGGCAAAATAGCAGGAAGAAAGTGAAAAGTGCGAGGACCTTCCACCATCGGGTAAGCGGGAACGGGGCTGAAAAAGGAGAAGGAGAAAGAGAGAGAAGGAGGGAGAAAGAGGATGATTACTCGGGGCAGGCTGTGACTGGTCGGCCGATGCGCCGAATAAACATCGTCGTGCACCGATAATAGCCGAAGAGCCGTAAGGTGGCGAGCGGTGCGAAAGAACAACGGTGAAGCTCGCGCCGGTTCTGCGGGGAGTGGCGAGAGCGGGGCGGAAAGAACGTCGTGCGAGTGGTAGGAAAGCGCCATGCTGAAGCGACGACGACACTGTCGCTGAGTAGTAGTACGTGCGAAAGAAAATCGGGCCGATTCCGAGAGGCTGCGGTGGTCGCTCGACGCGCCGTTTCCTCCTCCGAGAGAGTCGGCACGCGGCAATCGTACACACAGTGTCTGGCGTATCGTCGTCGCCGTAAAGGCGGCCGCGCGTGCTTGACAAATCGAGCTGTCTGTCGTGTGGGAGCAGCGAGGCTCTCCTCTCGCCGCAGCAGCAACAGCAAGCACCAGCAGCAGCAGCAGCCACCTCTCCGCCGCAGCAGTATACGCCACCACCTCTGCGGTGTGTTGTTGCGAATAATCGGCTGGCGCGCGCGCTACTACGATATCCGCGGTGCGAGAGAGCGAGAAGAGTGGAACCCGGCGCGTCCACCAGTGGCGAACTGCGTTAGTGGCGAGCGAGTGTGCACGCTCTAACATCGGCGAGATCGCGTATCATCGTAGTAAGAGAGAAGCGGCGTGAGAGTACGCCGGGCTTGGGGAGGATCGGCACCGCTCATCCATTCGCCACCGTCATCAGGATCGCGCGTTCGCCTCGGCCATAGCCATGCGAGAAAGGGATAAATCGGTGACAGGCGGGCGGCGGCCATCTTCCAGATGAGTTTTTCCCCTTTCTTCCGATAAGCCCAGTGCGCTATGCCGTGAAGGAGAGGGATAGTCGCGCAGATTGATAGAGCAAGGGAGAGCGAGAAAGACAGTGCGAGAGACCAAGTGCGCGAAACACTCCCGAGCGAGAGGAAGACAGCGCGAGAACGAGGAGAAGAGGGGCCGGCTAAGGAGCAGCAACAGAGGGCGAGTAAACGAGACGGCGAAACGAGAAGAGTGCGCCCGAATGTAAGAAAGAGAGTACTTTTCGTCCGCGAGAGAGAGAGAACGAAGCAATCGGAGTAAGCTCGGCAGCGGAGGCAAGCGGCGAGGAAGTAGCCGACGAGAACGAAGAAGGCCAAGAAGAGGAGGAAGAAGAAGAAGAAGAAGAAGAAGAGGATCGAGTAGAAGAGGCATCAGAGCAACGGGCCTCTATTATGCGTCGCGCGAGGTGCGGTTGAACGGACGGGCAATCGCCGCATGGTGAATCAACCACCGAATTCTCGGTGTTAGCTCTCAACATCGGTCGCGCTCCGCTCTGCTCTGCTCTGCTCTTACTCTGCCGTGTTGACGAGCGGTTTAACCTTGCATCGGCCGGCGCGTACAAGACGACGACAAGCAAGGGCAAGGGAGCACACCGACACACACACACACACACAGAGCAGCGGCATACAGAGACACACGTACTCACATACAGGTCTCTCCGGGGAGATCGGAGGAGCCTGCCGGGATTCTGCAGAGGCTGAAAGGGCAGCAGCAGGCATTGAAAAGGCGAAAGAGCGGAGGCGAGTGCGGACAAGAGCGAAGAGAAGTCTTCGCGTGAGTGCGCGCGGGGGAGGAGAGGCGGCCGGTGGCGGAGGCGGCAGCGGAGGAAGAGGAGGCAGAGGAGTCAGAGGGGGGAAAAGACGGAGAGACACGGACAATACAGAGAGAAGACCCCCCATTGCCGTGCGTTCGGTCGTGCGTTCGCTCGTCCGCTCGTAATCACGTATCACGAGCGTTCCCGTGCCTCCGTGAGAGAGCCGTCATGATGTCAGGCCTAGTTTACGAGTCGCCTGCTCTTTGATACTCCTGCCTCAACGAGTGTCTCTCTCTCTCTCTGTCTCTGTGTTCCTACGTTCGCGCGTGTCTCTATCAGTGTGTCTGCTGTGAGAGAGTGCGTCTCTGCCACGGGATATTCGCACTACTCGGCCCACCGAGGATTCCCAATCGATTGTACGTTCTGGTAACCTTAGATCCGTCCGAGTTAGAGATCGCGCCGGACATCGCTCTCCTCCGGGCGCCGAGGATAAAAAGCGAGAGGCGAGAGAGGCCCAGTCAACTCGGGGATCGCGCGAGCGCGCGCCCGCCCGCTCCGTCTCTGTTTTGTCTGCGTCCTGTCTCTCGCTCGTCATTCGAGAAAACTCGCTTAGGTGCGTTTCTTTGGCGCGCCGCGGCAATTTTACAGGGACTGTTGTGCCCGTGACACGGCATTTCGCCGCACAACAGGTACACACCGCCACCGTCGTTCGCGTCTCTCCGCGATTCCTCCTGATTCGCATAAGTAACCTCGATCCGGTGCGCGGCGCGCGCTCGCTCTCGCTCTTTCGGCTTCTTTTATTTACGAGGTTTCATAACCTCTTTCTCTCTCTCCGGTTAGCAGTGGCCTGGCGGTCGCTAGTCGCTACTGCTGCTACTGCTACTGCTTGGCAGCTCGCTGCTCCAATTTGCCTGGCTAGTTTTTCGCCTGTGTCGCCCGCCGACGTCCTATAAAGTCTCGAGTTCGATCGTCGACTCGTTCTCGCGCTTGCCAGCCGCCGCCAGCCTCCCGTTTTTAACCGGTCACCCCTCTTTAGATGCGTTCTTGTTTGCCCTGGGTATCCTTGGGGTTAATGTGGCAGTCATTTTTCTAACTACCGCTTCCGTGGAGGCCGCAATCACCGGCTAATATTATTATTATCGTGCCAGCACCTCGCAGTCCCCTTCGCTTTCCCCTCCGCCTTTTTCTTTTCCAAATTCCGACGATACCAGTCTTCCACTTCTATCTCCACCGATCCGAGAGCTCAGGGAAAAGCCTTCCTCATCAGGTATACATGCACACACACACATACACCCGGTACAACACACAAGGAGGATTTAGTTTCCGCGAGCGCAGCGCGCGACCTCCTCGCAATTTCCTCGGGTAAACTCGCCGGGGTGTACTGTTGTCGCGGTGAATCGGAATTGGCTATTCTTAGAGCGGCGATGTTTAAATCATTATCTAATCGAGCGTTTTTAAAATTCGACCGGAGAATCCCCGCACGATGTCGGAATAGCCGTTTGTCACGTGTGCAACAGTGAATAACATATGCGATCTTGGTTTTTTTGCGTTCCCATTAGGTCCTTTCCTGGACCAGCCAGCAACGACCAGTGCAAAATAGTCCTTTAGGGGAGAAAAGTTTGTGGTTACCAGTGTGCAAATACAATAACTGGCATTTACTTGGCATCCCTATGATCAGAGTGTTGTGAGATCAATAATGAAACAGGTGCTCCCACTGGTGTAGCACTGTTCATCAGAACTAACAGTTCACGCATCAGAGTTTGCAAGAAGCTCATGAAAGGAAAAGTGCATTTCAGTGTGGATACTCTTGGTGAAAAGACATGTGTGATGTGAAGTAATCGAACAAGCTGGATATCAGTGTTAATGATGTAGTGCCAACTTTGCAGATGGATAAACAGGGATGACTGATAATTGCTGGAACTCTGGTGGTGGTAAGTCTTACCAACTGTTCTTTCAACGGATATATACATTTTATCTTGGCATGATTGCACTGATTGCCTCGTTTCACTTTGGAAAGACACTGATGCATGATGCTCTATGCCAATACAGAGCTGACAGAAAAGAAATCATCCACCAATCTTTTCCTTATCAAATGCTCAGTGTATATGAGTGACAGTCATGCGGTACATGCTAAATTGATAAGTTATCGCATGAATGGGTAAAAGTTTCTGAGACTCACTCAGGATTAAACCAATTCTTTTGCTCATAGACCATCATATGTTGCTTTGCAATGATTTCATTAAATATTACATTGAGTTATGCAATCTCTTGCTTACTAGAAATTACACTACAAAACTAGTCCCAATCTTGACACCTGAATTCCTACATCTGTACATTTCACGGCATGATTAAAGCTTATTATTATCAAAAGCGAGAGAGAGGGGGAGTGTGCGAGTTAAGCTGCATCGCAAATACAGCCAACTGCAGCCTCCCACAATTACCAACTGAGATATAAAGTTGAAGGTCTCAGTTGAAATTTGGTCGGTACGAACTCTACTCTGGCGGCCTAGATCAATAAGCTTCAATGAGTACAAGATTGCATAACGCTGATTTTCCGTCCTATATATTTACGTTTGGAGTCTCGCGCGGTAAGGAAACCGTAGCTAATTCCTTCTCGGGCTCATTTCACCCGAGGATTTCCTTGGATAGTCGGCTGGTACTGCATCTCGGTCACGAATATGCGGCTCTGCGCTTATCGGGTCAATCGAAAGAATTTCGCACTTTCATAAGTGCGCGCGTACGTACGTACGCGTTTAAGGGGGCGCGGAGAGACGCGGCAGATATCCGGACAAATTCCGAGGTGTTTATTCACTCGGTGTTGGCATAACGCATGTCCATTCATGGCGCACTGCATCGACCGCGCTATCGAATGCGCAACGTCTTCCAGATCCATTAGACGGCGGACGGCTAGCGTGTGCCGAGAAGGCCGCGTTTATCGATCCTATCCAAAACGATACTCGATGAAATAGTATTCATGGCGGAGGGGAACCAGTTCGACTAATAGATTCACCTTCCTTTCAACTGTCGAGCGACATTAACTCCGGTTAATACGCTTTTCTTATTGACAGATCTATCAAGTAGTACGCGGCCACTGCCGAAAGATCGTGCTGGTATCCTACGCAATGAAGGCTACTTTCATTCGAGTAGCGGACCGCCACAAGTAGAAGAGCATAGCGTCGTTGGCCGAACTAGGACGCATGATTCCCCCATTGCCACTTCTCTACTTCTTTTCCTCCTGGCAAATGCATCGCATAGTGGGCTTTTGATGGTCATGTTCGAGCGTCACGCATCGTACATACATACATACATACTAGAAGCGAGCGGGCGCGCGCGCGCGAGCGCACGCTCCTTGTTTTTGTATTCGCGTTGGGTTCCCTGCACTCGGCGAGAGTGCGTCACACAGCAGCAGCTCCTTCGAACGCGGATCGACGCGCATCGTGCTAGAGACACTTTAATCGGCTACTGCCGGTAAGAGATGCCTTCCTTCCTATTGGCTGCGCCATGTTTTCGCGGAAACTACGAGCGCGAATCACAAATACACCACATTCACTTAGGGGCGACGTTGCTCGGTCGCCGCTGCCGCAGCCACCGCCGCCGCCGCCGCCGCCGCCGCCGCCGTGAGTTCCGGCCGCAGCTTTTCCGAGCCCACCACGCTCTCTCACTCTGTATACTTCGCCATGTACTCACAGGCCACGATTGTATAGTTCGAGGTACTTTTATCGACGACCCTCGATGGATAGTACATTCCCGTGTGATCCCCCATGCAAGTGTACTACCTTTCCCGGTAAACCTTGCGCGGCGCGCACTCTGCTCCCTCCTCACTTTTTCGCAAGCTGGAAAACAAGCAGGCTGGCTAGCCCCCGCGGCCAGACCAATTGGCACAGTTACGCCGACGAGTTGCTGCTACTCGATTGGCCCAGATATACATGCAATTCCTTTCTCGATTCATTCCACTCTACTCGAAAGACACAGCTCGGTGCAAAGGTCACTTTTTCTCCTTTCTACTAAACTCGCCGGCGATCCTTGTTTTCGACTTCCTTTCCAAGACCATCACAATCTTGAGGAAGTTTCGACTCGCTTAAAACCAGTTAGGATTTCTTATCCTCAAAGGGGTATCCCCTCTAAATATCTTGTTCGCGCTGTTTAAACAATCTCTTGAGAAAGCAATCATAATCCTCTGTGATCAACACTCTCCCAAAGCGTGGGACTCATCGAAAGTAGTAATTACAACGTGTACGAGTTTGCAATGAGTTTAGAGGGTTGTGATTTAGTCCGCATGTCCCTTTGCATGTCCATGAGCGAGGCCGGTTCGTTCGGGCGTTGCTCGAAAAGTTTCGACGCCGGCATCGATCGTCGTCGGATGAGCCCTGCGAGAAAGAGGAGAGAGCGAGAGCGAGAACGAAAGATGCAGGGAGGAATAGAGAGAGAGAGGGTGGGAGGATGCGAGATAGGCAAAGGAGAGGAGAAGAGAGAGGAATGGCAGAGGAAGCAGCAGGCAGGGTGATGCAGCGTGGCAGGCGGGCGAAAAGTATCCGCTGTACGGCGCGTTACATTGCCGATGGCCTAAAGCTCGGTTCACAGTCGACCTCGGAGCAACTTGTCCGTGGTAGCCTGGCGTATGCAGGACGTATCGAGCCACGGTAGAATCGACGTTTATGCAGGCCACGCCTTCCACGTCAGGCCAATCTCGAGTGGCGGCGTTTTCGTAACAAGTTCGTAACATGGCCTCAACGGGCCATCTCTCTCTCCTCCTCGTAACTCTCCGCAGATCCGATCCGATACGCATTGCCACCCTTTGAATTGCTCTCCTACCGATTACCACTATCATCCCTTATTCCTCTCTCCTCGAACGCCCGCCTTCTCAACCGTTGCCATTCGATTCCAATCGAATTTTGTAGAATGACTTCCACCGGCAATTCTCCGACATAGTTGCTGTAATCGTTTTCCAAATGAGAACGCCGCTGCCGTTACAGACGATACCATCGGGATACGCGTGAACTTGGGCGTACTGGAATGCATGCTACGTGTCTCTGCTAGTCGTGCATATATACATGTCCTTATAAAGTATTGGACAAAGTAGTTGGTGTGATAGAATTGGAATTTTCGTGGTGCTAATTGATAGAAATGCAGACTGTAATAAGTACAGTTTTTTTTTCTCTCGAGGCACTTGTCGCCTCGCCTCTTTCTTTGGTAGTCTTATGACGTAGAGTGTATCGCTCGTGACGCAGATTAGACACGCCGAATGAAAGACGCGAGTGTTGCTCATTACTGCAACACGTACACGCATGAATTCATTCGAATTCTTCTTACTTGTTTGATCGTTTCGTAATTCAAGCTCGAATCGGTCGATTTTAGATCGCACAAAGATAAGAATCGACTGGAGAATAATGTCGAACATATGACAGTCCCGTGAAAGTAACAGAATTACAAGTAAAAAAAAGAATAACAGAAAAAATGTACATTTAAAAATCATCATGGGAAAAGCCAGGAAAGATCGAAACAGTAGGATAGAAAATCCCCATTTTTGCCCTATTCTGATCAAAGATGTCCGCCCTTTTCAACAGAACAAAGTTAGCCTTCGAACTGTAAAGACCAGTTCATTTGTCTCTCGGCGAACAAAAGCTTCGAATCGGCCAGAAAAATGCTATGGATTTAATGGCGGGCGACCGAAAGTACCAGCTGAGAGGGATTTCGGGTCTCGGCGGTTACTTATCGCGTATCAAGTGGCGATCGTAAAGATGGGTGGTGCGCGTGAAGTTCAAGTATAATGATGGGATTTACGAGTGGCGTGCATGACGGCCGACAATGAGCATGAGCCAGGCGTTACGAAGATACGAGAGTGTGTGGTGTGTATGTGTGTCTGGCTGGCGTGGTTGCTCTTCTGCCGAACGCCGCGCAGTCACTCTCCTCTTCGGGGCAGTGTCCTCGAGCCGCTCGAGAGCGAGACTCTCCCCGCAATGTCGGCCCGCTGTTACCGATGTTTTGCGGAACCCAACGAGCCGCGGTCACGGCACTACCACATGCCTTACTCCACTCAGAATAGATCTACGCACTTGCTGATATTATCTCTCGAGCTGATGTCCTCACGAGCGAGCAAGCGCGCCGCGCTCAATCTGCTGCCCGCAACTGCTTACGTGTGTGCGCGCCGCTCTCTGCTCCATCGAAATTCCGCCCGATCGAACGGCGCCAGCCTCCTACCGTCCCACCAAATCCAGCCAATATTTACTCATCTTACGATTCTTATCATTGTACTTATAATAATAGAAATTATAATATCTTTGCAGATATATAATATTTATATTAAAAAATGGAGGATTATTATGAGTATTGTAAGGAAATTTAAATGTGTCGATGATCTTCGGGACGACTCGTCATCCGCGGCGATTAAGCGGCGTCACTATTCCCTGACCCACTTTTCGCAGTCACCAAATGCAGGCGGGCGCGAATGAAGAGAGAGACTCTCGCAAAATTGGCCGGTGGTTCCCGCCGCTCCCCTTGCGCGCACATTGTTGCTCACTTTCTCCTACCGCGTAAACTGGTACCCACATTCGCCGCTGCTTGCGACATATTCCTTCCCCCTTTGCATACATGTATGGTCTCTCTATGTGCGTTATGCCGAGCGGCGTGGGTTTTTCGGCGGTTTGCTTCATGGAAAATCCTGCACTTTGTCGATCCCGGCTCTTCCATGAGTGTGCACACTTAAATAGCCGAGAATGACTCAAGCCTCCTTGGCTAGTTCTGCATCATTAATTATTTTTAGATCCGCGAAAAAGTGCGGGTCTTTTTGCCGGTAAAATTGTCTCCCACTTGTGTGGCTGTGTGTGGGGCTGTGTTTGTGTTCTCGGTGGAAGAATAGTACACGTGTCGCGTGATGGATGTCACGGCGAGACGTGTCTACACGAGATGTAAGGAACTCTCGTTTGCTCTTGTCGTCTATTGAGTCGTTAACGCGCCCTCGGTATTATTGGATAATCCCTGGTATTCGTCGCGCAAGAATCATTACGACGAGTCAATCAACTGGCGAACACACCACTCACTTCTCTCAATTCGAGAGGAGAATTATTGAGAGTTGTGAATTCGTTGTGGTAGCTCCCATTGTCTCGGCAGTTGCGCTGTCCTTTCCTGAGTCATCCAGGAAGAATTCTGTGGTTTGTCAATCTGTTTGAGTAGAATCAAATTTAAATATGTAATATATGTTGCAATATTATGTTGTAAGAGATTCGTGGATATTTTATTCTAGCGAGTAGTCAATCAAGTTGGCACTCGGTGGGCTTAATTCTAGTCTGTGGGAGCTTCTCTTCTGTTCTTACCGGCTCGTCCTTCGACTTTATGCCAACATTGCTTAGAATCTTTGTCAAGATTCGACGCATAATCCACCGCGAGAATGTTTACGTAGTTGGTACGACTTCAATCGAAATCTCGGTGCCACGTGCTTTTTAGTGTCCCCTTGGGATGCGCGTCTGTCGTTCCAGTTGACCTTCCACTGGCCTATTAATCAAAACGGACGCAACATTTCTGTCGGCGAATTCTCGTTAGATCGCGCGGATAAAGAGACCTTGGCTGCGAAAGAGAGAGAGAGAGAGAGAGCAGGGAGGCGCAGAAAGTGTGGCAGGAAGATTTCCACGAAGTTGTATATCTTCCGCGAGTGAGAGAAAGAGAGGGAGAGAGAGGCGCGAGATATGCTATTTGTCCGGGTGAGGATCGACTGATTTTTCGTGAGCGAGCCTTGGTTTTTTCCGTCACGCTGACCCACATTTCGCTCGGCTCGCTCCTTTGTTCAGCATCATCATCCCATGCCGATTCGGCAGTGTGCTCTGCGCTCGTCATCGAGTCTCGAGAATGACGTGGAGGCTCGCGCGAGAGCGCGCTCGGAGAAATCAGTAGAACGCCAGCAGATTCATTATCGCGTCTCATGATAATAGAAGCTGGCCAAAGCTGATGTTACTCGAGATAGAGAGATAGAGTTATCCTCTGTGGAGGACTCGGGCGACTAGCAGGTAGACTAGCCACCAAAGTAAACTACACCCAGCATACCAACCTCGACACCCGGACGTAACAGAAATCCCAGCCGCAGCGAAGCCAATCCGCCATGAACGCCAAGAGGAATCTCGTTGACTGACACGATTAACACTCGTATTCATAGATGTCTCTCTCAAGGAATAAGATCATCGCATTAGCCAACAGTACACGTTACAATTCTCCCTCGCCGTACAACATTATCATTAATTCATCTGTCATTAACATAAACGTCTAACAAAACAGTACTTCATTTACCGGAATACCAACTTCCCGTTATTCACAGAGCTCCGTCATTAAGCAAGCGGAAAGCGAAGGGCGCGCCTCGCGTCCCAGCCAATTTTACCTGGCTCAATTATGAAATTGCTGTTATTCAATGACGGCCGCGAATCCCGTGTTTCCAGAGTGGCGAATGCGCTTATTAAATCGAACTGATTAATAATCATCGGGATAGCAAAGCAACGGGCGGGGGATTTTCATGTTTGGGGAGAGAGATGAGAGAGGAGAGTCCGAGCTTCCCTTTTGCCGGTGTCGAAATTATCGGATGGCCGAGCTGAATGGTTGAGGGAATTAATAAGTCAGCGCTTGATTGACAAACGGAATCGATGAGCCTCCCGCATGATATGCTAACTCGATCAAGGTTACTCGGTAATGCGACGAGCAGAGAGTGCAGGAAGGAGAGAGAGAGAGAGTGTGAGAGAAGGGGAGGGAGACGAGCGAATAGGAAGAGTGCAATTTGCAAAGTGTCACAGATGTCGCGATATCGTGCAATTATTCGCCTCGGAGACGAATCCGTCTCTCTCTCTTTCTCTCTCGGCTGCTCCTTCGAACCACTCACGCTCGCTCACCGGCGTTTTCTTCCGCGCAATTGGATTTACGTGTCACAGCCACTGCTACCTACCGAAAGGGCTTTTCCTCTGCTGGCTCTAATGGAAATATAATTCGCCCTCGCGAACCCGCTCGGATGACGCGTGCGGCCACTGGGGAGTAGCAACCCTCGGAGCGTGTAGTGAATCCCGCTTGATAATACACCGCAGAACGCAGTGTACGCACATTGGCGCGCGCTTGCGTACTCTTCTCACTCGGCGCGCAATGTGTCCTCGCTTAACAGGTGAAACAATTCTCCCCACCTTATTCTTTTTTGTTCAAATCATATTAGAACTTTGTTAGATCGTAAGTCTCTTTTGGTGGAGATTCTTTTTTATTATTAAAAGGAATGATGAATATTGTTTGTAGCAACCGAATGTTAGTCGTGCATGGTGTAATTATATAATCGTAGTTTTTCCGTTCGGCTGATAAGTGGAAAATATTATTGATAGTTGGTGATATGTGGAGAGCGCATGGCCGATGAGCGTGAATAACTTTGCATGAATTTGTTCGGGTTAGTGGTAATATAATATGCGTCGGATCTTAGGATGATGATCGCTTCCTCGGCATACGTAAGCGATCGTTCTCGCCGCTGAGTGACTTCAGCGCGTCACGCTCTGACATTCGTACGATGTAAATCACAGTTGTCACGAGGCAGGTTTGTCCCAGCTTGAATAGCCATCGTCGTGCAAAAATATTTCTTGCAGATGTGCGCGTCCATTATGCCTGTCGGTGTGTTACAATAGAATGGCTAGATTTTCCGGGGGGAAACGTGTGAACTCGAGCTCTCCGCTCGATGTCGGTCTCCACTGAATACCACTTGTCGATCGCTGACAGCGGAGACACTGCATACATCAATCTCGTACAAGTTACTTATTTGCCAAGTGGATCTTATCATTTAAAAGATCATATTTCTCCCCTGTCTTACTAATTTTATGTATAGAAAAGATCAATCACAACTGTTTACAATTTCTTACGAAATTATTCCACTAATATTGATTGTCAGGTGAACAATTACGACTGTGTTTAATATTCGCGATTTTCCACGGTTGCGGAAGTTGGAACGCGGGCGGAAACCGCGCACGATGGATGACAATGCAGGCCGGTAGGAAGAGGCTAGCATGAAAGTGCGGCTTAGATTTCGTGAGTGGTATATGTCAGGGTGTCTGAAAATTATCTTTAATACAGTGGATGGACCGAGAAATTCGATTGGCCGCCGCAACACAGCCGCAACCGCCGCCGCAGCTATTGCCACTCCCTGAATACGGTGCGATCGACGCTACCGCCACGCCGCAACCGCATTGTAACGGGTCCTGCCGTGGCCGACCCTGTCCTACCGGCGCTTCGTTCATCTTCCACTTCATATCCTAGATTGCCCTAGAATCAGCCAATTTCCCCGCGAATCCTATCACCCCAAACGGAAAAATCGAGCCAGCTAAAGAGATATAAAAGTCACCGCACTTCTAATAATTTCCAGGTTGTGATTAATGACTGAAAAATTAAATAAGGACCTGACTATCTTCAGCTTCTTAATTCCTGTGATATTAAATTAACAAAGTCATTATTTGCATGGGAAATATATCTGCAAAATATATTTATATTATAAACTGGTGTCGAAGGGTTGTAGTATTATATAAGAAAGAATCCTTGGTTCTCAAAGAATGTTTCCTTGTACTAATTCAAATGTTATCGGACTCTAATGCACTAGTAGGTGGCAGTCCTAAATAATCCAAGTTCCCACGCATTTACAAAGCATGGGTACTACAGTATGCGCATAATGGGTGGCCGATTTGTCGGGCGCTGTAAGTGCGATGCGTAGGAAAGGTCGGCTTTCGAGGGAACTCGGCTTCACACACCAGAGAGGCCGTGCAGATCGCGCGCGCACTGTGTGCTGTATTTGCTTATACAAGTATTGATCTCCGGCTTAATCCGAAGATGTAGAGAACAAAGGTCCGCCGGAAGAAATCGGCAATCTCTAAGATTGGATGCGGCCATTTACAGGCGGGGATCCGCCTTTGCTTTATGCCAAAGGGGCAAGAGAGGGAGGGAGAAGGAGGGCAGAGTGCATAATAGCCAATTAATCGTCGTAGGTTCTGTCGCAAAGCGCGTCAACATGATCGATTCGTGTTTCAATTATAGTTTCACGTATCGCCTTCTCCCGGTTGCCAATGGTACCGGTGTGTCCTTGATACAATAGACATCTCCGCACGATGTAAACAGAGGCGTGCGTGAGCTTACGGCGCTCGCTTTATCAATCGTCAGGCTGGGCGAGCGAGCGAGCGAGCGAGCGCTAGGTTTTGCGCTAACGAAAATAAGTGGTTTTTATCTGTGAAGCTTCCCGTAATTCCTCTCGGCTTGGCTTCGCCTCTCGCACTCTAATCTTATCTGAATTATTCGGGCGAACCCAGTCGTGCCCGAGAGTTCTCTTCTTCTTGCCGAGTGCGAGGGGGCAAGGTATATATTTTTCCTGGCCCGGCTCTAATTCCCCTCTTGGAAAAATGTCTCCGTCCAACGGAGCCTCGTGTCGTCGTTTCCTTGCCGATGGAGAGCGAGACGAGCGAGACGCGAGTATACGCGCTAGTCGAGTTACACAGTGGAGCGTAAATGCGCTCGAAAGGCTCTCCGGTGTCACTGTATAACGTAACCAACCCTATCTAGCTGCGTTTACTGGCAGCATTGAGATTCTCTCGGGATACACTCGCTCTGATCTGGTATTCCTATCGCTCGACCTTATCGGCATCCCGCTGGCTCCATGATCCAATGAAAATGGTCCGACAGCAGGCACTCACTCGCTTACCGAGCCTAGTCCTTCGACCGCTCGACATTCACGCCACTCTCTCTCGATCGAATCCTTCAGTTATATCGCCGCTTCCGGCAGTCAGGATCACTCACGTCTATTAAATCATCGGTGGATCCTCTGCCTGCTCCTTTCTTCCCAGGAGATCCGCGCCACTGTCGCAGTTACCTGCTCCTGGGAAACCATTAGCTTCTTCGGAATCAAGAGCCTGGAACGCCTTCTAGACTTTCTTGCTTCGCTTGTCGCTTGCGAGTCCCAACCGAGCAATCTTCTCTTGTTAGAGAAAGCGAGAGAGAGAGAATGAGAGAGGGAGAGCGAATGAGTTAGCTAGATAGCAGCTTCCCCCTTCGATTTTCGGTCTCTCGGTAGTGGGCCGCTTCGATCGAGGAATTCGCTTCGAGCGCCGACCCAGCCGGTGTACCGGACGAAGTGTAATTCGCTGTGAATTGTTGTTCCAGGCGCTGGCGTCAAGATGGAGCACTTTCAGGCCACCCTGGACCCTAGGAAGCAGGAGTTATTGGAGGCCCGCTTTCTCGGCGCGAGGGTGAGCTTACCTTTTTATCGTCCTCCCATTCTCTCACTCACTCTCTCTCTCTCTGTCTCTTTTTATCTCTCTCGCTCTCTCTCTCTCTGTCTCTTTAGACTTCTTTTTCATCGTTCTGCCCGCACCGCACCCTTTCGAGTTTTACCTTCGTTAGGTCAATCTCATGGCGTGGTTAGCGCCCTCTCTTGGCTGCTTAGAGATATCCGCTAGATTAGGAGAGGAAATAGATAGTAGGATCGCTAGGCAGGCAATATGTACGGCTGAGGTATAGCTTGACTTTCGATTTAATCATTCAACCCCTCCTCCAAAGAGAGCGCGAGCGAGCGAGAGCAGGAGAGCGGGAGAGAGAGAGAGTTTAGAGCACAAAGTGTTACGGGAATTCTGCAACTTTAAATAAGAAGATCAAAGGGATGCCCGAGGGATGGAATATCGAATTGGAGCGGAGTTAGTTCGGTTCGATGTTGCGCCATACTGGAATTCGGCGGAGACTCACCCTGACGTTCTCCACTTCTGCCTCCCCCCTTTTTCACATGGGTTTCGTTAGGTTCGATGTTCCACGTAAGCGGTTCTTCTACCTGACATGCGCTGACGGATCTTACTCTTGGAAGCATAAACTTTTGATGATTTTACAATGAGCCTCATTCTTCCGTTGCATCCCACTGAGCTCACCGAGTGAGTCCAGTGTGTGTGTTGCACGCACGCTACCGTAACTCCAACCAGAGTGCGTCTAACTGTTTACCGAATGCGCCTCGTAATCGTAACGGATACATCATCCTTCCGATACGAATTACGCGAGAGTTTTTCAGTCTTCCCGACTGCCAGTTGGTGTTTAAAGAATGTATTCTTGGCTAATTCGATCTGTGAGAGAACTTCCTTCCGAGATGTGTATCGTCTCGAGATCGGTTTGAGGATCTTCGTGCGCCGGCAGCTGAATGGTCCATTCTCTCGGGCGAGCATTTAATGCATAGTTAATCGATGCAAATCAGATCGGCCAATGTAAATTTGCGCGCAAAGAGATTCATTCGCTCCTCAAGATCGGATTGGAGAGCGAGAGAGAGAGAAAGAGAGTGAGCAGCACGAGATGGCGCGGCTGGTATAATGTGACTGCTAGAGCTGTGTATGAATTCGCACGACGACGACGCTCCGCGCCCGGATTGTCAAGGCAGATTTCTTCCCTCCGAGGACACTATCGCCGCCCGCCGCCCCCCTCTCGAAACACTGATCCGAACGATCCTGAAATCGGTAACGGAAGCAGCCGTGAGCAGCGCTCCAATTCCTTCCAAGCTTTAATCGACCCTTCTCTTTCCGTCTCTCTCTCTCTCTCTCTCTCTCTCTCTCTCTCTTGGACATGAAACACACTTCCTATGAGAGAAATTCGTGTCTGGTACATTTCCACTGTGCGATATTATATTTTGCACTAATAAGTATATTTTAAATATTGTCAGTAATTGAAATCTTTTGGAAAAGCCTGTATAGGAAATGATTGACGTTCGATCAGAAATAATCGATAGGAATTCTCATTTGGAGAACCACTGCGATATTGGATACTCAGAAATAATGGTAACGAAATATGTTTTGTTAATAAGTATATTTGAATTATTGACAGTAATTGGGAGCGTCTTTTGGGAAAGCCTGTATAGGAAATGAGTGACGTTCGATCAGAGATAATTGATAGGAATTCGGCTGGTTTTCCGAGCAACAGCGCGATACTGGATACTGAGAAATGACGAGCGAGCGCGAGCGCACGAAGGTATTCGGTTACCGGGCGCGCGTGCACGTACACTTTGTTCTTCCAAACAGTGGCAGACGGTTATCCAACGCGGCAATAATTAGCCTTGTAGCGCAGCGCCGCCTCCGCTGGACGCATTGAGGAGTCCAATAATAGCGCGCATAATAGCGCACCGCGACGTGAGAGACATGAAGGAGGCACCGCGACGAGCTCACTGTCCAGGCGCACTTGCTATTAAAGTGATTCCAAGTTGCTAGTCAAGCAAGATGCACTGCCAGTCATTTCATTTCAATATTTGCAACGTCCTGTAACTTGAAAATCGTCCAACAATATTCCTTTATTGCCAATCAACAGAAATCCTTTGAGAAAAATGTTTTCTATTGACAATTGTTTTGAAGTATATTATTAACAAAGAAATGTCTGATTATTTTGGATGAAACGATATGAATTTTAGTAATGAAGTTATGTTTCTCGGCGTGATGTGCAAATCGTTCCGCGGCGCTTGCGGATATGCCTGCCAATCAACTTATTAACATCCTCGTTAACATAATCGTTAAGCCTCTACTTTGTATTATCCGAGCCGATCTAGGAGCGGTTTTTCTCCTGGTTTTTCTTTGGGTCGCCCTCGCCGATATCAAGCGCGGCCGGTGTAACGATTCTGCTAATTGAAGCTGCCATTATCGGGCTGCTCCGTTTCAGGAAATGCGATTAGTAACTGGAGCACTTGTGTGTTGTCTTTTCCTTTTCCAAAGTGAACGATAAGTTTGCTGAAAAAAAGAGCGAAAGAAAGAAAGTGTGGCAGGAAGAGGGCATTTTCACATTAATTATTCGACACCCAATTACACGGGTAATTAATTAGGCGAATCGATTAACGATGTGTTAAAACCGCGAGACGTCTCGATTGCCCTTTGTCTTTGTTGACAGAATTCGTACGAGGCAATAAAACATGCTCGAATATCTGCGAGTCAATTTGTCGGCGGCGTAGGGTTCAATAAAAGTTTTAACGGTCGTACAGGTGGCTATTACGGCTGGGCAAGAAAAGGGGCCCCTTCCGAGAAGGGGAAGGTGTTCTCCTTACGGGCGAACACCAGCGGCCAAGATTTTATAGAGCCCTCTTCATTACCAGCATTATGATCTATCGGTCTTATGAACCCGCTATTTTCGACTCTTCTCACCAATCACTTTCAACCTCCAATGTGCTAACATTCGACCTGTCTTTCTCGCCGAGGATCCCTTCACACCTTTTACACCTGTCTTTTAAGTTAGTTACTTATTATTATATATTAAGGCCTGTAATTCGAAAGGATTTCGAATTTATGGTCATCCGTCTTCAAGTTCCGCCGAGGTCCTTTAAGAATCCTTATGGATTCCAATCTCTCTTCGCTAGATTCCCATTTCAATCGACAAAATCGGGTTACGTTAATCGAACTTTTTTCCTACCGTCCGAAGGAAGTCGTTACGTGGATTTCCTAGGAAAGGCAGTAGCCGGTTCCTTCAGTCTTCGGAACTTCCTGGCAGATTGCATGGTGGAAAATTCTTCATTGGTTCTTGAACTCGTGTTTTCCGTGATATTAATATTTTTTCTTTTAAAAGTGTTTGCCATATTTGGTACTCTGGAACCTCCGACCAATTGAAATACACGTGTGCCTACACATAGTATGGCCGAGAGGTGTCAGGCCGATTCATCGGCGACGAATGTCCTCCCGCTGATGCACGATGCGATCGAAGGCCTCGAAAATAACGGCCAAGGTTACGTAAAAATAAGAAATGAGTTAATAGAACGAACTTTGAAGCCGATTCAGCTCAGCAACATTGAGAAGTCTCTTGCATTTACTCTACCTCAATGAACAACACTTCCTAGTTCTTTATTTATATTTTGCGTTTGATATTTCTATATTTTTTCATGCTCCAAACAATAGTTTCGATGTAAGAGACTTTGTATTGGGAGGATTCATAAAAATATGGATGAAATATCGATATTAGGGGTTCGATTTTCAATGGGCAACTTAATTAATATTTTCGTAATATTATATCACCAATAAACGACGTACTTTATTAGTAACTTTAACTCAAATATCAAGAATAACATTTATACGCATCTCTTACCAATTCACCCTCAGTTTCTGGCCAAGTTTGATGATATCCGCATTGAAAGATCATCTTCTCGCCACTCCCAAGTTCGCATTCAATCTGAAAACTCTAGGACGCAGCGCAAGTGGAAACACACTTTCCACCGAGAGAGATATATGAAAGGAGCAAGAGCGGCGCGTGTGCTCCTGCGATTCTGAGATTCAGCGGCTGTTCGTTCAGGTTTAGCTAGAAATCCGTTGCCGGCCGAGAGAGAGACACGCAGTACGTACCAGGCGGGTCGGGTCCGCCGCCTTTATTTCAGGCGTTAGCGAGGGGGAAAAAAGGCAGGAGGCGACGTTGGTCGATGACATTTGAGAGAGAGGGCGGCAGTCGCTCGCGCATAGGAAGAGACCGCCGACATTCTTCATTTGCGAGACAGGTTTATCAAAGCCCGGAGCTTAAATGCTTCGCCACTAACGCTCTGCCCTATAACCCACACACACATTCCAGCCAAGCATGTTAACATCGCAGTTTTTTCACGTTTACTATGTTTAGAAATGTTGTGCTTCTTCCGCATTCGATGTGTTTCTTTAAAGTATAGTTGTATCACAAAATAGTTTTCTGTAAATCGATTGCTTGAGTATCAAAATGGATAGAAAACATAAAACTAGTGGGAGAAATGCCGGAATTGTACCCGAAAGCCAAGGAAAGGCCATCCTGAATGCTTAAATTCGTCTAATTCTGGTGGTATTTCCCATGTTTTTCATACTTCCCGACCTTTCCCGGGGTTGAAACTTGGTAGAAAGTGTTTTTTTATATCGAGGAAGAAGTAGAAAAAATTCCAGAGCCCTAGCTCAAAATTCATTTTTTCGCAAATTTTTTAAGGCATACCCCTTCAAAAATTTTCGATTTTTCGAAGGTTCTGGGACTGGAACGAACGCTTGATTTTTCGATTGCTCGTGTCTCAAAACGGATAAAAAACATAAATGTTGTGGGGGAAATGCCGGAATTCTACCTAAAACACGTGGAAAACCGATCTTGAATATTTGATTTCAACGGTTTTCCCCATGTTTTTTTATCTTCCCGACCTTTTCCGGGGCTGAAACTTGGTGGGGAATGTTTTTTTGCATCGAGGAAGAAGTAGAAAAAATTCCAGAGCCCTAGCTCAAAATTCATTTTTTCGCAAATTTTTTAAGGCATACCCCTTCAAAAATTTTCGATTTTTCGAAGGTTCTGGGACTGGAACGAACGCTTGATTTTTCGATTGCTCGTGTCTCAAAACGGAAAAAAAACATAAATGTTGTGGGGGAAATGCCAGAATTCTACCTAAAACACGTGGAAAACCGATCTTGAATATTTGATTTCAACGGTTTTCCCCATGTTTTTTTATCTTCCCGACCTTTCCCGGGGCTGAAACTTGGTAGAAAGTGTTTTTTTATATCGAGGAAGAAGTAGAAAAAATTCCAGAGCCCTAGCTCAAAATTCATTTTTTCGCAAATTTTTTAAGGCATACCCCTTCAAAAATTTTCGATTTTTCGAAGGTTCTGGGACCGCAACGAACGCTTGATTTTTCGATTCCTCGTGTCTCAAAACGAATAAAAAACACGAACTTAGTGGGGGAAATACCGGAATTGTACCGAAAACAAGTGGAAACAGCCTTGTGAATAATGAATTTCGTCTAATTCTAACGGTCTCTCTTGTCAACGCCTGTCCCAGACGTTATTCTAAAATGATTTTATGGTCCAACTACTTTAAAAAAGTCCTGAAATTTATGAGATCCGTAATACACACTGCAGATATTGCAACAACTGAGAACACAATCGTCTACGAAATTATATTTGGTGGCGGAGATGCCAACGCGCTTAGTTGCCCGAATATACACTCAGCATCCCGATCCACTTCTCTCTTCTCTCCTGGTATTCGCTCGACTCTCTGCTCGAATGCGCGCGCGCGCGCTCTCTCTCTCGTTGAGAGTGCGCGAGCGGATGCAGCCAGTAACGTGCCGCTTATTATTATATCCGCGTGGAAAAGAGTATGTCAGGATTATCGCTGCGCGAATCGTTCGGCCTCGCTAATATCGAACTCTCGGTGCGAGCTAGCTTGCTCGGCTTGCGAGCCATCCCGGCACGCAGCCAGCCTTCTAATTGAGTCCCCATAACGTTTCCGACATCTGGCCAATCCCAGTTGTTAACGCTCGCCTGATTAGTGCGCCCGCCCGCCCTCGGCTACTTCATCGTGTCGGCCGATATTCCCCGGCGCAGTTGGCACGCATAATTAATTCCGGAGTCCAGCTAGCTTCAAGAGGAACAATCTCATTCTCTCAAGCATTCGTAATCTTCTCATTCCTATTGTTATTAATTCAGAATAATGATCTTTGTCCTGTATTTTTATTACATTCAATATTGAAACTTTTCATTATATATAAACATCGACTCGATATTAAATAGATCAAAAGATTGGCAGGGATTTAAGGAGTAGAGGACTAAGAGGCTTAATCACAATTTGCTCTTCTTAATCCGAAGCACTCGGTGTCGCATTAATCGAGTTGAATCAAGTTGAATCGAGTTGAATCAAGCTGAGCGAGTGCATCAGAGTCGGCTGCGCCGAACGCTGGTTACTGTTCGACGCAGTTGATGCAGTCAAACATCCCGCTGACGGCGCGTACACATCTCATTGGCGGCGTTGCTGCCGGATCACGTCGAGAAAGAGAGGCCGAGAGGGCGAGAGGGCGAGTGAGAGAGGGCGGGCGAAATGAAATAGAACGGCTTGCGGTGGAACAGCGCTGCCGTGGAATCCTCAACGGACGTTCCACGTTCTTCCTATCCTAGCAACGCGTCCATCGAACGCGTGCTATTGGCGAGCGTATTCGCCCCCAAGTACCACACGCTCTTTCGATATTCTCATCATCCACCCAGTTGTGGGTGTGTTAAATGATCTCAGTTCCAGCCCATTAACCCGAATTGCCTTGACCAATAATTTCCACCACACACAGTCCCTCAATGGTCAAGTATTACCATATTAAAAACTTTGGGAACATCAACTAGCGCTAATACAAAATACCACTAGAAAGAAGCACCTACAAACCGGTCTGGATTTGCTATAACAACTATTCGAAGATAAGCCAAGATAAGTCTTAGCAGTTAACGAGATATCATTGGATTTCTCTGGCGAGCGATGTTATCTGCAAGGTTGTCCGATCAGTTAGTCGTGGTGGAAGGTGACCGTAGCGAGCGGCACTCGGAAGTGAGTGGCACTGACTCGAGGGGTGCTTCCGATCAGCGCGAGTAACAGGCATATAGGGCGCGCGGCGCGCTTTGCACCTGATGCGAAAATCTGACGCGCCGGCCGCATTGGCCGGGCTCGAAAGGTGTGGCCAATCATCACTCGGCTGGCCTCTCTTTGCCTGGCGTGCGACGACGTCGTCGTCGTCGTCGTGGTCGTCGTAGTCTTGTGTGTATACGTTCTCGAGTGACTAGGGTCGAAGGCAGCGTCACGTGGCGCTCTCACCCAGAGCGCACAGCAGTCAAGTGCGACGCTTTGCTTGCTTGTGCTTCCTCGCTCTCTTTCGTGCTGCTGCTTGCACGAGTCTACCAGTCTATCCTACTCTCCTCTTCTCTCCTCTTCTCTCTTTCCCCCCCTCCGGCCTCTCTCACTCGCTCTCTGGTTAACTCTCTTGGCCCCTCTCCGCACGCTCGCCCCCAGTGTGTGTCTCTCCGTACTCTCGGTATTACTTCCCTCGGCCGTGCGGCGCACCAAGCAGCAGCAGCAGCAGCAGCCCGAGCGAGCGAGCGAGCGAGCCACCCGGCGGCGGCGACGCGAGAGCGAGCGGGAGAGAGAGAAAGAGAGCAGAGAGTGCGATCATCCCGCAGACGGAGAAGCAACGCGCGTCCGAGCGGAAGAGAGTGTGCGACGGAGTGACAGGGTGGAGAACTCGGTGTGTCTCTGCTCTGTGTGTGTGTGTGTAGAGTTGTGCATTTGTGGGAGAGTGAGACCAAGAGCAGAGATGAGTTGTGAGTCTCGGGGGTGAGTGAGCGGCTGCGAAGAGGCTCGAGCTCTTACTCGCCGAGGCTGAGTAAGAAGCGATCTCCAAGCAACAAGGAGAGAGTCGAGAGAACATCGACGCATAATAGTAGTGTCCCTAGCGGCGAAAACACGAGTGACGCGCAGTGTGTGTGTGTGCCGGTAGGATGCTGATGATGACGGTAGTGGGCCATGGTGGCAGGAGTCTCTCTCGATAGGCGAAAACAGGATCCACTGCCGGCAGCCGTAACTGGCAGTGTCGACGTATCGACGGCAGTTCACCACGTAGCAGTCTCTTTCTCTCAGGTATGCCGCCTTACCATTCCTTCTGCCACAACTACAATCTCGCACCAGAGCTTTCGAGCCCTCCCATTCGCTTGTCAGGTGGTCTCCGAGCGAACACTGCTAATCCCACTACGATCCTCACTCGATCATTCATAGTTGTACACTTGCGTATCGAAAACACTTGGAAAATATTCCTTGTAAAGGTCTGATACACTGAAAATCAGAGATTTCGTTGCTTTCTGATGGAGATTGGTGGATGCGCGTTGTTTATGTGGCTTTTAAATGAATCTCGAGAGCGAGTGGAACGTGTCGATTAAATCAATGGCGAGCGGTTGAGATGTGTGCAGTCATTCATTGACAGTGGCCTCCCCAGGCGTCGGCAGACGCATCCAGTCAGAGTCAGTTGCATTCTTCGCGTCCTTCCTTTCGCACCGGTTTCGACAGCGGCTGCTGCCGCTGCTGCTTCGTTCCGCTCGGCTGTGCGGCGTGCGTCGTCGAAACGCGCGCAGATCACGTTTGAACCTGTCTGGCGCATGCGCACTTTGGAACATCCGATACCGTAAAGCCGCCTCTCTCGATCTCCTCGTCGAGCAGCAGCAAGTAAGTACAGGCTGACGCGGAAATATCCGGTGCTAGGCTTAACATATTGATATCACTTATTACGATAAATTAATTCTATGCCAGAAATTAATTAATTCGACCTAGATAAATTATCTAGTAATATTAATCCTATATGACAATATACACAAAGCCTCAAAAAGTAGCTTTAGGGTATTCTCGAGTGAAAGAGAAGTGAATCATCCTGTACATACGTTGTTCCTCGACACTAAAGAAACAACTGTTGGCAATGGGGTGGGGGTACGGTAAACAGATCGTAGAAATCCTCGACAAGAGAATTCGTAGCTTCCCCTTAGTTCCTCGAGACAAGGAAAAAGGGGAGCAGTAGTTCCACGAAACGCGTCCTCCTCGCTGAATAGAACAAACCCGCCGATATATAAGTTGCCGGTTCCGGCGTGTGACCAAGACGAGCAGGTATAAATCTAGCATAGCCCTTGAAGAAGAGATTCCCAAATGCCCAACTGGACGACTCTCTGCTTCCTATTCATTTCCTGAAACGCGACCACTCGAGCCGACCAACGAAAACTCTCTTAATATTCTCTCCAAAAACTGAAACATTGGCGATTGATCGGTGACTTTGAATTGATAGACGACTATAACTTTGGCCTGCATCCTAATAAAAGTGTGGAGGGCTCGGTGAGCGGAATCTTCCGCTGTATTTGGCAAAACTACATTTCGCCCTCCGCCTCCCCCCGTCCGCAAAATCGATAGCGCCGGGCTTCACACGTACGGTGGAACTCCCGTTCTTTTCATTCGCTTCTCTGCCCGCGTGTATGCGTCTCTCTCTGTCACTCTGTGCATGTATGTATGTAGGTATGTGTGCGCGCGCGTAAATACTTGGGGCGGTGGTAGTTCGGTGGATGCATGTAGGCGCGCTTATATACGTAAAGTACATAGAAGGATGCCGTGGATGCCGACATTTTGCAGTAGCTTTGTCCGCGCCGCTGCCACTGCACGTCCCTTCGTTTCGCCTCCACTTGCACTAATACCTCCCTCTCTTTTATCGAACCACTCCTTCCCTCTCTCTTTCTCTCTTTCTTTCATTCTCTCTCTCTCCAACATCGATGCGCGATGCACCAAAGTAAAGTAGTAGTAGTGACAGGCATGGTGGTAGGTAAAAATATTTCCAGTTTCGGTGAGGAGCATCCCTGAAAGAGCCTTCGTACCTGAGCAGAACAAATATCATGACGCTCGGTCATCCCCTGGTACACCTTGTTCCGGATGTCGAAGCAGTGTCCATTCACTGTTTCCTGCCATTCTTCCTTTCCGCCAAGCGGACATTTCTTACATCGAAATTCGAATATTCAAATAAATGACTGCTAAAACCTTGTAAAGGAAACTTGAGAAAATCTCAAGGAAATAATTCGTTCTTAAGCTCCTGAAATTCATGAGAAAGGCGACTATTCGAATGGTGAGATTGGTGGCTTTTTTCATGGATAATCGATAGCGTGAGAGGGTCAGCAGCGGAGGGACAGTTGGTGTGTGCGCCATGGTGGACGCTGGGCCGAATTTCCACAGTGCGAATATATCCGCGTGGCGGAGATGGAATCCGTGGCGACATTTTGCGTTGTGTTGCCGTGCCACCGCTGCTGATTCCTCTGGCGGCATAGGTTGAGAGAGAGAGAGAGATTCGGGTGTTGGTCCCTTCAGGTTGTCGGTGATATCCTCATCCTTATCCGAGCCCTGCGCATTCCCAGCATCCTCTCTGGGATCGCATCTCTTCCTACGTTCGCTGTCTCTCTCCCTCTCTCTCTCGCTTTTCCACCCCCATTAGTTATTTTCTCGGTGAATCTGCTTGTCCCTCTCTCTCTCCCGCTTTGGCAGAGTTCTCCCACGCTGGGTGTTCTGGCTTGCCACCCTCTCGGTTGCCTACCTACCACCCACTCAACCACTCTCGCTCCCTCCCTCCCTCCCTCTGCGTCTCCCTTTTGGTCCGTGGCTCCTCTCCTCGACAGCAGCACTCTCTCGCTTTCGCGTTTATTCTCTCCTCTCGCAGTCTCCACATCCTCCGGGGATCGATCGAGAGGAGCCAACCAGTCTCTCTCTCTCTCACTCACTCACTTTCTCTATGCAGTCTCTCTGCCCTCTTTCCCTCCCTCGCCACCCCGTTGCGCCGCCACCACCCCCCCGAGGAACCTACCAGCAACCGATTTCGTTTGCCCAAAGTCCATGGATAATCTGGTAGTTCAAATTGACTACTTCTCTTTTGTCCGCGTGTGTCGCAGAAAGATTTATTTTTATTTAGTTGGACGTTGTATACGAAAATAAGATGAAATTTTGAAGGGGGTTGCAGTAATTATTGATTATTGTTCTGTGTAAATTTTAGTTTGATATTATTTTGATTTGGGGCAGTAAGGTTTGCGAGGGAATAATAGCGATCGAGATAAGGGAAATACAGGGTTTGGTTGAACGCGGTTGAACTACGATTAGGGTTATCGAGAACTCGCAGCTCTCTGGTTAAGGGAGAAAGAGGGGGAGGTTTGCTTGAAAAATGAACTCTCGATCAGAATCACAAGAGCGACGAGGTAGACACGCGTTCCCGTGCACACACAGACAGAGACACACATACCACCTGAGAGAGGTTCGATGTCGCTTGCATAATGCAGGGGCACGATGCGAGCGAAGCTCTGAGCTATTATGTGATCGCTGATATTGCCTATTACCGTATTGCGATGCGGCGCACCGGCAACCTGGCGAAAGGTCGCCCGAACTCCGACTGCAGTTGCGACATCTCACATTGTTGGAAATGGCAAATCCGGTATTTCAGTTTGGAAGCCAATGAGATCGCCCGCCGCGGCTTGGCTTGCTTTTCCACCGAGTTCATGATTCTTCCCAGCTCCTTAGAACCTTCCACCGGAGAGAGCCTTCCTTTCTATCGTCCCTTGGAATACTCGAACAATTATCTCTTAAGTATTCAGTACGCGCGCGCGCCACGCGTTTATTACTCCCGCGACTGCCACTGCGTTATGATCTTTTGAGTAGGCATTAGACACTTTAGTGGCTGGCAGAGTCCATAGAAGCTCGTACGCACGATTGTAAGATTGCCATCGCGCACTCTGCATCGTTGATTCCGCCGATTCCGATGACGAACAATTGAAAAGAGGTGTACGATTGTTTCTAGGAATTCATCGTGGATATGGTTTCAATGGAAAAGTGGTTTAGTGGAACGATTTCTCGCGATATTATTTTTGCCACTCGCTTAATGTATTAGTTACAGATTTACGCAATGATTCGTTGAGTACGAGAGACACTCGATTACAGAGGATTGAAAAGGGCAAGCATTCATCAAAGAGTGTTTGAAATGCGAGTTAGAGAAGAGGCTTGGTATAAAGTACAGCGAACTTGAGGATGAGCGTTGTCGATCCCGGAGCGATAGCACTGTCGGATGACAAACGATGACAGGAACCGGGCGAGCAAATCTATGGGGTTTATCGCGAGCTCGCTCGCGTTCTAAAGGCCGTTCGAGGAAAATGAGATCACTTGCCGTTCAATTCCCAGCAAGTTTTGACTAATGACCCGGGCAATTCCATTACACACACCGCGGACTGTTTTGAAAGGGAGAATCACTGGTGTAATGAAGAATGAAATGGCGAGGAACGAACGAAACTGTTGGCTCGGTGCGAAGTAATTCGTAGATTGGCATTCTCGAGTGACTGGAAATCGAACGAAAGTAACGAAATCAGGGGGGAATTGATTGGATGATTGATCCAATGTATTAGTGTCCGGTTGGACAACTAGTTGGACTTGTTCGTAGAGAGAGCCGTATTTAGGCGTGTTTCGATCGCACCAAACTTGCAAGCCAGTCCACATGAAACACGTCGCGCGACGTACAGTCTTGACCTTAACTACCACTCAGCTTGTCGAGGGTGTGACGTGTTGCTGGGTTCATATCGACCAGTGGTCACTCGAGTTATGAAGCCCTTCTCTACAGTTTCTAATGCTCACTCAGAAATCCTCCCAGAAATCATGTAAATGCTTCAATTAAAAATTCTATAGCAGCAAAATTTCATACGTTTTTCCAATCTGCGATACAAAGAAAACCTGATCGTTTCTTTCGAAGGAAATTATTGAAGAGAAAATATATCTTAGAGGCGTGTTGGAACATTGAAGAGCACTTCGCACTTCAGCCGAGTGAAGTTTCTAGGTTACCACGGAAAAGGCACTCGGTAATGTTCTACTTGAGCGCCGGTTGTTAGCAGTAGAAGCACCTGGCGCGACGAGACTCAGCTCATTTCCACAAATCGAAAATCTTTCGAGGGCTGGAATCGGGGCTGAATCTTGATTAGGGATTAGTTCAGTCGGTTGCCGCGGAGTCTCCTTGCTAGCCGGATGTACAGGGTGATTCACCCCGCCTTGAGTCATCAATGAGTTATATTTCCCCATCAAAACAACAACTATAAATTAATCACTAATTTTAATTCCACACAATTATTGTCACCAATACAAAGAAAAATTTTCCAAAGAAATGATCGATTAACAAACTATTTGCAACAATACTAGTTTCAATAATCCATGGATTCAAATGACTATTAATCCGGGCGATTGAAGCCAATTAGCGCGCAACACAAACAGAAGGGATAAAATCTGGGATTGAACAGTGGAGTTTCAAAGGGAAGTGCATCAGGCTGTAGACAATGTGTATAATCGGGGCATTTGGTATGCGCTAGGTAGAGGTAGTACATGGGCTGGTATCGATCCCACGCCTTAATAGGTATAAAGTCAGAGTCGGTGGCCGAGACCGGCATGAGAGCAGAGAGCTAGCTCGAGGTCTCTCTCCGTCTCTTCTCTAGCGGATGCATCCTCCAACAACATGGCGTCGTCGTCGTCGTCGTCGTCTCGCGCGCCGCGCCGCGCCGCGCGACCAACCACTCGAGAAGAGAAACCCGGAGAGAAATCCATACCGATCCGGGAAATTCCCATTCTAGCCGATGCTTTTTCTCCTTCGAGAATCGATTAAACTCTTTGGCTATTTAAACGAAGCCAGTGAACGCTCTTCCGCTCCTGGTTATATTTATTCTTTGCGCTTCCTCTCGGCTGTCCACTTCTCCGATCTCTGCTCCCTTTTTTTCCTACCGGCGTCTCTCTCTCGCTCACTTGCTCGCTCACGGCGTCCATGGTGATCGCATTGTTCCGGCATCCTCCACGCTCGTTTGTCGCGCTCGACTCGCTCCGAGCGCGCGCGCGCGCGCGCGACACTTTGGATTCGTCATTGGGAATTAAGTTGCCGCGCCGATGAAGGTGATCCCTTTGGAGAGCTTTTTTTTCTCTAATGCTCGTCGATCTTTGGTAATCATTAATCGTGGGAATTTAGAATACATTTCTTGGATTTGCATCGGTCGGACTACTTGTTTTCGAGTGATTTCAATTTTTAATACACCCAACGAGATTTTAAATGATTCCTATGCAAATCTGACAGAGGCGTTCTTGTGCGTCATTTTTTTCTCGTCGCTTCCTTCGCGTCGAGCAAATATCATGCTTGCTTGGATTCGAGAATCGTATGAGGTATTGCGAAATGATTTTTAAACCACTCGGTCGCGCAAATGTTTCACTGCGCGCGCTCACCGATAATGACGTTACTGAGCGGGTGCGCGCGCGCGCGCGATTATGGTGCAGGTTTTGGCTCTCTCGGGCTGCCTTTATCTCTTCGCTCCCGGCACGATTGCGCTTCGCTCCGCAGGAATAATACCAGCCGGCTCAGGTAATGAGGCAAAAATCCGATGAATAATAATGATTACACGGCCGATTTACTCATTCATCGCGCTATCCGGCTAATAAAAGCGATGGCAGGTAAATTTCATGAGCGTTCCAGGAATGCGCGCATATGTTGATTTAGGAAGGCTTGCTTGCGAACTCCTGCTTACAGTAGAACGGAACAATTTCATGATGAATTCGCCAATTGATAATAAGTCATTGCTGACAGACAGACACATTCCAAGCGAGGCTTTCGTTGCACGCGCGCGCGCGCGCAGCTCTAAATGCATGTGTAAACAAATTAGGTTTGATTTTGATTTAATTAACCGTCAAGCGGATTTAATTATTCGTCATCGGCGGCCGATTAAACATCCAATATCGCTCGGAATTCCGTTGCCGCTTTGAAGTCGGCGAAACGCGAAGCTTTCGCCCGAAATCGCTTTGGCTTTTCTGAACGAATTACGATATACATACTAATTCGCATCGTAATTCGAAACATTCGATTTATTGATGATCGTGCTCGCGCCTGCCCGAAAAGAGAAGAAAGGGAAGAGGCGCGTGGTTGATTCGAAATCATTAGAGAAGATTTGCGGCGGCTGGTTTTATTCGCTTGAAAATCGTGGCCGGCCAGATATTTCTAGCTCTCCATCTGTCACCGGTTAGAAATGTCGCAAGCGAGCACGCGGCCTTATGTCATCATCGATATGCTCCGATCATTTGCGTGCCGGCGGCGGCGATCGGACCAAGTTTTCCATCGTAGTCGTGCATAGTCATCTTCCCGATGCGGGTGCTCGCAACTAATCAACCTGCCGACTCAATGAACATTCTTAATATTAACAGAGAATTTCACTTTTAACCTTGTCCCAGTCATCCGCCTCATTAAAAACCCCAAACATATTACCATCCCGTTTCAAATTCAAAAACCTTCTTAATGCCGCGTCGTTCATTAATAAATTCGTATTATCTTTGCTGGAGAGGTGAATGGATTAATTTCGCATTAGGGTTTAAGGTGTCAATGACCGACTAATGATTTCCATGAGGAACTAATCATGAGGAAAGAGGAGAAGGAATGCGCGCGCAAGTAGAGTGGAGAGTGTATGTTCACAGGGCGATAAGAGAGTTACGGGAAAGATCGCAGATCGAACGTTGCGATTGGAAAGAGAGGAGGCATAGAACTGGCAGGAGAGGCAGAGAGAGAGAGAGAGAAAGAGAGTGAGCAGCAAGGCAAGCAAGCAGCAGGGAGCCGAGTAGTTTGTCACTGATTTACACGGCTGGGCATGATCTGGCAACAGTGTGTTGGAGAATCAGTCAACTCTCGGGCGGCGCGAGCCTCGTCTAATTTCGAGCGTACGCTCAAATCCTCGGGATATCGAAGCATTCACTGACGGATTAAGAGCGTAGAGCGCCCCGTGCAAACAGGTGTTTCCAGCCAGGCGAGACTCGGTCGCGTTCTCGCAAGGCTCTCTCCCTCTCTCTCTCTCGCTCTCTGGGCGCTTGCCTGCCTGACACCCTGGAAACAGTCGAGCACACTTAACGAGCCGATTAACGCCGCGCTCGTGCTGAGATTCTCTCAAGTAAGTTAGTAGTCATTTATTATTCGATCCTCTCCGATGCACTTTGCTGCATCAAAGGTCGCATAGGTACCTGTTGGTCCATTTCTATCATAGTCAGATGAATCCCGAAATTTCCCTCCAATCATACCAAACATCGTAGAATCTACAAGGTCAAGGACAATCTTGTAACTATAAAGATCGTAAAAAACTAAGTCTTTTTTTAAGTCTCGAATATTTCTTATTACACTTTGCTTGGTATTGTGTACAAGCAAGTGTGTTGTTAGAAGGGCGAAAGAGGAAATTAAGAAATGCGTGAGGTACTGGAACAAGTGTTCCAGGTGGAAGGCGGGAGTAAAACGAGGGCGAGCGTGTTACGAAGGTGCGCTAGAGCGCCGCGGCGTATATAGGAGAGTGGTGGCGGGTTACGTAACGGCAATAATGTGATTCGGTGTGCAAACGGTGTGTGCCGGGAGAGAGAGATCGATTGCGGGAGGGCAAAGAGGCTGTGTGCTGGCTGTAGGTCGGGCCGTGCAGCTCTCCGACGACCTGATCTCCGGCTGTCCTGTCGCTGTCGGTCTCTCTGCTGTCCTGTGTCGAGCGCTGCTGCTGCTGCTGCTCTCGCCGAGTTACTACGTTCCTGGAGGCCGGTGGAAGTCGGAAGTCGAGAGAGGCAGAAAGAGAGCGAGGAGCTGCGGAGGCAGCGATTGGCGCGCCGATAATGCACTGCGCCCAATTAGTGCGCGTAACGCTCGCGCGGTGTTCTCCCGAACTCTCCTCGTGTCTCTCTTTCGAATGGATATGGAGGCCTACATATATATATATGTACCTAGATATATACCTTCGTCACAGTGGTACACTGTTGCCAGACTTTTTTGTACGGCGCCTCCCCGTGCACGTGGCGACGTGTGCGTGCGCCTTAAAAACGCTCGAAGGCCATTAGGTAAGAGGCCAACACACCACTCTCTCATTTACAACGTCGTCGCCTTTTCCACTTCTGCCAGCCATTCCATTTTCCCACTCGCATTTCTTCATTTCACCCGTAAGTAATCGCACGGGAAATCTCCTGGAATATGATCGTCTCCAGTGATTTGCCCCTTTGGGCACTCTCGGTGAGATGTCGAGTTACGAGTCGGTGTCTCTCCTTACGATAGGGCAAAGTTTACCCAACAAATCATCGAGGAAACGAATTGAAAGAGGGCTCTCGAATTGCGCGGCGACGCCAGCCGTTAGTGATTTGCGTGAAAGTGTGCATGCGGCGGCGGCGGCGGCGGCAGCGGCGGTACAGAGAGCAGAGCGCCGCTGCCGAACGAAGTAAGCGGTTTATCGGCTGGGATTCGAGAATCGAGAAATCGTTGCCGGTGGCTTCCCGCTGGCCGGCGGACGGACGGACGGGCGCAATGCACCCAAGCGACAACAGCGTCAAATGGCTTGCCGCCATTTAGAAACGCCGCGCACTTCGTTCCAACCACCACCGACAAATCCTTCTTCTTCCTTCGATATCGTTCCAAAGTGAAAGTTGACAGAGGTGCGCCTACACTTTTTCAGCCTCCACCAAGCTAAAAGCGTCGACCGATAAGATAACAGGATCGACTTAAAGGCTTCGATTTGCAATCTGCATACGTTCGAGATTTCGGTCGATCTTTAAATATATATCGCATGGATTGGACGGTGAATCGAATGCTGTCGTTTGATTTCCAATGGAAAATAGAGGGATTACGAAGGGTTGGGGTAGTTGGAGAGTTGAAGAGGCGGGCGTCAGGACTTTTTGTAGTGGAAATCTGCCGTCTAACGATGACCCGGGCCTATTGAGAGCGACGAAGCTCGCTCTGCCTGGACATATCGTAGTGATTGGGATCAATACGCTTAACCACACTACCACCATGCAATAACACCCCAGCTGTCCCCTTTCGCCTCCTCATCGATCTCCGGCTCTCTCTCGCTCGCTCACTCACTCTCTTCCTATAGCTGGTCCTTCCCTTTCTTTCTCTCTCCTTCCGCTTCTCTCTCCAACTCCCTTTCTCTCTCGCATTAGTTTCTCGTTGCTCTTCCTCCGGCTCTTCCTCCGCAGCCGCATCTGGGGCGTTCCTGTCCTCGTCGCCCTTAGTAATTCCCTCTCTCTTTCTCTCTCGCCTTCTCCCGGCGTCCTCGTCGACCTTGCGAATTCTCCGGCCGGCGAGCGGATTCTCTTCTCGCAAGATTTAGCCCGGACAATCGTGAAAGTAAAGAAAGACGGCGAAGGGTGTGTTTTCCAAGTACGGCGGCGTCGAGCGCGTCGACGTCGGTGTACAGGGAGGGCGTACGTCGCGTGGTATGCGGCGAGAGAGCGCCGTGACGCGGTGAATAACGGTCGCACGTCGTCGTGCATGACGTGAAGCGGCGGCGGTGGCGGCGTACGTCATGCGGCGCGTTATGCCAGCGTGTAGATGATTGTAGATAGAGCGCGCATGATCGTGCGCGTCGCCGAGAGGAGAGGAAAAGAGGAGAGCTTCTTCCTCCTCGGCGAGGGAACTCTTCTGCCTCCTGGCGAGCTGCGCAAATCTCTTCTTGGCCAGGTATAACACGTGGCAGCAGCGGTGGCACACACCACGCGTGCTGCTTGCTCTCCCAGCTCTTGAAAGGACGACACAACATCGCGTCGTCTCGTCCTCTCCCACCTTTCGTTCTGCTCTCTTCCCCTTTTTCTCGAGATCCGCGACATTCTTCCTTCACCTGCGCCTGACTCGACGAGTCAACGCTCTGATTGACTACCAGTCACTCTCGCTGTAGATTGCTTCCGGGACCATTTATACGTAATAACTTCTGGAGTCATATATTTGTTTGTAATTCAAGAAGTATAGTTCAATTCAACAAGATTTCCCTGCTG
This sequence comes from Ectemnius continuus, assembly GCA_910591665.1. Taxonomy (NCBI): domain Eukaryota; kingdom Metazoa; phylum Arthropoda; class Insecta; order Hymenoptera; family Crabronidae; genus Ectemnius; species Ectemnius continuus. The sequence continues at coordinate 11,715,557 of OU342862.1, read as the reverse complement.
TCATTATATCAATGATTGATTGGTACCGCGGAATGTATGTGGAGCAGCGTACTATGAATATTGAATTCCACTCGCGGCCAACATAAAACAGCCGCCAATGATTTCCCATGGCTTTCATTAGTGTGCGCGTAATAGGGCTCGCGTATGATTTCTATTGAAATGTAGTCGAGGCCAATTAAAGTGTATGTGACTGGCAGAGTCACATATGGCGGCGGCGGCGGCGGGGCATTGTATCTGTGCTGCTGCTTCGGTATCGGGGAGTGTGTGCGACTTTCTCCCGTCGCGTTTCCCGTATACCGTCAGATATGCGGCGACATTAATACGCCTCGTTTCCGCTCTCGGCGATTACACGAGTGTCTCTCTCTCTCTGTGTCTCTCTGCCGAAATGATCGCGTAACGATTTAACTGCGATGAAATCGATTTCCTCCCACTGATGGGAGCACAAGTATCACGCGCGCGCCACCCTTACTGGTCAGATATTAGCAGCGGCCATCCAATACCTGTCATTCTCTTCTACATGGTAATCATGCTGATTCGAGGCGATTAAATAGAATTTCTGCGATAATGATAATGAAGCGTGGAGGGTTTTCCGGGCGGTTTGCATCCGAGGAAGAGATTACTCTCTCCCTCTTTCTCTCATTCGGTGCGTAGTAGACACACATATACAATATGGAGAAGCGGCGGCCGTTCGGTAGCGCGGCGGCCTCATTGGTCCACGGAGAAACTTCGAGGAGAGGAAGGGTTTGACGCAGCGGCGAGAGAGCGAGATAGAGAGAAAGGTTCACATCGATCGCGAAACGTAACCAGAAGCTTCTAGCGAAATTCAGCCGGCGCTCGCTCGCTGCCCCGTGAAAAAGAGCGAGCGGCAGCGCGTTACTGCGCCCCGAAAATCGTTAAAAATTTCCCACCGCCCCTCCACCCACCTCCACCTCATCCCACCTCCACCCACACCACCGCACCGCCCAGCAATTACTGCCTCGGGTTGTACATGTAGAATCGTTAAGATCGCACAGCCTCCGCTCGACAGTTCTCGCTGGAATTCGACGGTAATCAGTTTGGCGAAAGGTCGCTTTTTTGATCGAGAAAGGAACGAGCTCGCTCCGCAACCGACCCCGTCGCCTTTTAGCCTCAACCGTGAACCCTGTTTACTGTGCCACAGGGAGAAGGGCTTTCGCCCTACCGTTTTGCGACTCCCATTCGCAAACACAGTGCGCCGGCAGAAGCTTGCCGAGGATTTGCTAGCTAGCAAGGTTTTTCGCGGTGGCGACGCAGCCAATGCAATCTGTCTTTGAAATATACGTCGAGGCCCCCAACTATTCTACTTTTCCTCAGTAAAAGCGACGACTCCATTGAATGCCTTCTCCCGCCGCTACGCTCTCCGCCCAACGACTAGACACTCTCCTCTCCTCGGCTGGAAACCGAGTTGCGAAATTCCAGCTGTTTTCCAGCTCTTTGGAAACTGTCTACTTTAGACCTTGTATCATTATGACTAACGCCTGTTTTATATACCACGAATTTACGCTTGAGACATACAAACACAGTAGGATTTACTTCCTAATTCTAATAATGAGATAATCCTAGAATCGGTGATGCGGTGACCTTGTACAACTCGATCAGCTAACAGAGCGCAACACATATCAGTGCAGGAAGAGACTAGGGAGAGGGCAGAGATGGCCCCGAGGGAGGAGAGAGAGAGCGAGAGGAGGGCGCGTGTGCGTGTGGCGCACTAAATTCGCTCCAATTACTCGGAGAAACTCGGCGCAAACATTTCCTCGGCGGGCGCTGCGGAGGGTGCGAGGTGTCCCTGGGAGTAGGTCGTCGGTAACGCAGAGAATTCATGGTCCACGAATCGATATGAAGACCACCCTCTCTATCGTCGGCGTAACGAGAGAGTGGAGAGCGGTGTGCGGCGCGGAGCCGGGAGAGAATGTATGTGTTAGTGTGGATAGCGTAACACCGGTGAGAGAGCAGGCAGACGGTCGGTCGACGTGCGGTCTATTTATACACACACTCCGCTCCGGCGTCCAGTCGAGCAGAGCACCGACGACGACGACGACGAAGACGACGACGGTCGTGTCGCGTCGTCTTGCTTCGGGTGAAGCCCGAACCTACGCGTCCGTTTAGACCCCCTGACACCCTCCGCCTCTCCTCTCCTCTCCTCTCCGCGCCGCGCCGCCCTCCCGAGCGACTCCTTCCTCTTCCCTTTACTTCTTTTAGCCGGTGCGCCCGCTGCTTCGACGTATGCTTCGCACCGGTTTCCATTACGACTCCTGTCTCCTCCTCGCCTCCTCCCCCGATACCTGCCATTTCGAATGCAACAACTTGGAACGAGGTTTTTCAACAGCCTTCTTAAGAAATTATCATCCAACGAACCTACAAATGTATACACAGTGTCATAACTAGTTTGGAGATGGTAGAATCGAGTTCCCGAAATCCTGAGGAATTCGTACGGCGAAATGTAGGTCACTACTCGATTCCTGGAATAGTTGGTATATGTTAAACACGACTGGAGTGCGTGATGTCTTGTAAGGTCGAGTGGGGAAGTCGTGTCGAGTAGGAAGCGAGAACGGACTTGGCAGAGTGGTTTACTCAGGGCTTAAGGTAAATCGGCGCGTAATGAAGCAGAGCGAACAGGTGCGGTGGTGAAGTAGAAGCTTATGGGGAGGGGATTACTCGATGCTTTGAAGCTTCATCCCCAGCGGCGATCGGCGATCTCCGCTCGGCTCGAAGGGCGGGGAGAAAGGGAGATTAGAAGGACTTCGGGATTCTTTTGTGATGCGGAGAGGCTGGCGATGATGCTTTCCCGTCGTCATGCTGCGCACTTTGCCATAGTCGAATCGGAGTGCTACTGCTACGCCGCGTTCCTCTCTCCCTCTCTCTCATTCGTCCTTCTCTACACCTCCTCGTTCCGGAGTCCCTCGTGTACCTTCGGCAGCGCAGTCCGATCTCTCTTTCTCCGGACGGGGCTCGCTCGCATGTCGTCGCCGTCCGTGCTGCTGCTCTCGTTGCGTCGGCACTCGGTGCCGAGCTCGTGCGAATTCGGCCTAATCGGGACGTCTGCTGCCGACTGGCGAGAACGCACGAGCGCCACGCGCGCTCTCGTCAGCCTCGCCGCTCGCCTAAGGCCCTCTACACACGCCGGCCATGGCAACAGAATGACACCTTCCGACCATTCCAATTAAAGAGAATGTACTCGACTCTATCAACGCACTAGTATCACCACTTCTCCTCCGATACCTTCCTCTTGTCGATCCCATTGAAACGTCTGTTTTCAAGATGGGACTAACACAGCGTTTGGGGATGTTATTCGTTGAGGGAACAATGCCGAACCCTTTTCTTCTCTGAGGTCGATCCTCGGCTTAAGGCCAGCGCGATCCGCCGGCGCACAGTAGTCGTTCGGGTGGCTCATTCGCCAAGGAATTTTGGCAGGCGATCGCTCCTCCGACGAAATCATGTCGGCGGCCACTGGCACCGGCAAAATTGACACCTGCTCGGATTTATCTCGAGTACTACTTCGAGCTCTCTTGTCTCACCAAGTCACATGGTATATCATCGCTAGGACGGCTTGGGTACGCGTGTACCTGGGCCTGAAAGAGTCTCTCAGTGAGAGAGTCCTCGGTGAAGTTGGTTGCTGGTTATATCATTGGTTGCTGGGACTAGCGAAAGGGGTATAACCAGTTAGAGGAGTGCATTCGGCAAGAATGCGGCCTCAGCGTGAATTTTTTGCCAGTCTCGAGGCTGGCCGGTCTTCCTCATTTGTTCATCATAGTGGAGTGTGCCTCTGCGAGAGTGCACGAGCGACGCCGAGCTCGTCCGATTACAGGATGCGGTCGGCTCACCCGGGAGGGTGAGGGCCGAGAGAGCCATTCTGAAGTACATCGATGCTACACCCCTGGGGTGACCTCCGTTTATTCGCCGCCGCTCCGAAGAAATTCGATAGCTGCGTCCCACTACCCACGTAATTTCGATGGCTCAGCACCAGGGCCCCGTGCAACCCTTTACAGAGAACGTTAAGCTGCCTAGTCACTTAAGAATATCCCGTTTATATTACTCTACGACATATCCTGTTAATCCCAATTCTCGATAGTATATCAATTAATATTCTCTCGTCAGCATTCTTCTGACAACTTTAAAGGATAATACATTCTTTAACCTTTAGACGGTCAATATTATTTGGTTTTAGTCGATTTGCTATCCATTTATCCAGTCAAGGGAGGAAGTAGCAAGGGGAAGTAAACGATGATGACAGGCTTGAATTTTATCGAAGCATTAGTGAGTTTTCAGGGCGCGTCACGGCGCCACTGATCGCAGGAATCGCTCGCCGTTCAGTAAACATGATCGCGCGGCAGATCATTAATCATGGGCCAACGAAAGCTGCCTCGGCGTAACGAGCGGCCTTCAACTTGGACATTTAACAATCGCGCGCGATCCCGTACCGACCGAGGCGTAACAATTAGCCGCATTCCCGCTGACTTTTCACCCACATTGCGCGCAACCGAGCTCACACTCCCTCGGGAATAGCAACGAGTCGTGCGAGAGAGCAGAGTCGCGTTGCTCGAGCGCCGCACCGATCCTATTATCAGCGCTTCTAACTTTCTCCGACTAATGCACGCGCTCGCGCCCTCCACTCGCCCGATTATTCAATTCGCTTTCCTACATACTTGCGCGCTATTTGACGACCGGTTCGATCCGCTGGTTTCATACCAAAGAAAACTTGTTATCTGCAAGTCAGTCCTTCCAACAGGATTTTCCGGTTCTCCATTTATTTATTATTATTTATTTATATTACACAGTTTTGCTACGAATGAAAACATTCTGTTTTAATATTTATTTTCTCCACACATTCAGTCCACCGCATATTTCCATTTACGTTCCAGCTGAAAGCATGTTAAAGCTGGCAGTTAGGATAATTTATTCGCGGTATGTCATTCAAGGTACAAGCGTGTATCATCCAATAATATAAAGATTACAGGGAGGTTCGATCTAGATAGGAAGTTTTCCACAGGTGTACAATAGTCGTAGTGGACATATTCGCTGGGCTGCGTCGGCAATAATCGATCGTCGAGGGCGCAAGTACGCTTTTGCATAATCTACTGCAATTCCAGCAATGCAATGCGATATATCAGAGTGAGAGTTTTCTTTCGGCGAGAGGGGCGAAGAGAGAGAGACGCGAGAATTGAGGGAACACGGCGGACAGCGGCCATGGAGCAGCAGAGCAGGGTGTGTGCGACGCGAAAGTGGGTTCAGAGTGCGGAGAGGGTTAATCGGAGGGAAGAAGAAGCGGAGAAGTGTGTGACCCACAGTCACGCCAGAGATTCATGAGTGCGAGCGAGTGAAACGAGTGAGCGAGTAAGCAAGCAAGCAAGCAAGCAAGCAAGCCGGTGCATGTCCCCCGTATTGATCCTTTCGATAGTAAGTGGGCACAACGCGCATTGTACGGAAGGTTTATGCATACCTACCAACCTTGGGAACGAAATACGTAGGAACCGTCGTCGCCTCGGAACGAACGCCTTCAGGGCCGAAAAGCCCCTGCTTTAAACTTGACGCGAGTGTGCTGCTCAGTGTTCTCTCTCGGTGGTCGGCCTGCCTGGCTGCGACTTCCCCTCGCTTACCAACTGGTATGATATATCACTTTATCTTGATTCTAGATCGTATTATTATTCATCAACTGCCCTTATGACTCTCGCCCCAGTCATAATTATCGCAGTCTTTAAATTAGTATTGATACTTATCCTTATTATATAAATATGTATTCGTACTTTAATTTCAAAAGGGTCGTTATTATATAAATATTTATTATATCGCTCTATTTCCAAGATCGAAATAAATGCGATATTATTTTAAAAGCAGAAGGTCGACGATGGAAGCGGCGAAGTCGAGCAGTTGAAGTAGAAGGTCGCGTCAAAAGTAAAAGGCATGAAAGAGATAACTGCAAGAATTGTACTGATACACGAACCATTTGCATAGAACTGGAATAGACGGTAGCATCACGACATCTTGCGCAATTGCGTATTTTAACGATTGCGCAAGTTAATGCACGCCAGTGTTAGGCTCGGGCTCGACCGGTCAACAATGTGTCAGCATAATCGTGCGCGAGATGACGCGATAGACAATGCCAAGGAGGATCGCGAAAGAAAGGGAGGAAAAAAATCATCATTTAGTAAAAGATGGCTTGCTGTTGCTGGTCGATGCTTCAGTGGGACGCGAGGAAAGATGACGAGAGGAGGAGGACGCGTGTCTTTCGAAGAATTCGTGCGGCGAAACATGCGCACAGCAGCCGGCATTGGCCGGCATTGTTCCCGGCTATCGCGCCAGAGTGTCTCTGGTTCGCCCAAGTTTGAGCAGGCATTAGAATATTGATCCGAATTATGTAAGAGGTAACTCGATTATGCGAATGTGCGCCGACAGTCGGCGAAAATCGTCGCCAGTGTCCAATGGAGGAGTAGTCGCCTTCTGATATTCTCCAATGGCGAACGGAAAGAGCGTCGCCAGAGAGACGCGTATCAATCTGTCCCCTTGAAAGGCTCGCGATCCACCACTGCCGTCTTACGATTGTACGTCGTCACAAAATGGATCCCATCTTTCTCAAATAAGCGCTTTATTGCCAATTTTAAATACGATACATAGAGAATGAATTAATTTAGAACGCTTATTCCTTCGATGCATCTTTGAGAGTTCGAAACATATAATTATGGGATTGGTGGGATTAGTGGGTCCAGTGAGGACAGTGGTATCTGAGGTCATCCGGGAGAGGTTTAATAATGAGGGTTCGAGGGTGGGTTGGGAAGGGAGGGCAGGAGTAAATCGAGGGAGTCGAGTCGAGTCGAGGCGGAGGCTTGGAGAGAAAATGGAATGGCAGGGGTGAGAAAGCGGACGGAGAGCGACGGCGTGTCGGGGTAGAGCAGGGCTGAACCTCCTCCTCGGCGGAGATGCGGAGAGTGCACACACAATGCAACACACACCCGGCCACCGGGAGAGACGACGCCTAAAGCACAGCCCGCCGCAATCTGCATTACCGTCCGCTTTTACCGCCACATTGAACTTCTTTCGCCGACTGCTGATATATCGACGCCTGAGCAAACAGGGAAAATACTTGTCGCCCTCCTCTCTCTCTTTCCCGCCTTCCGCGCCGCCCCCATTATGTTTCATCGTCGACCGTCCGCCTCGCTATCAATGCGAATCTCTCTCACTACAATCTCCACCGCTACCATACCTTCATTATACTCAAACGATTCCCCCAGTCATTACCAACTAATCCCAACACTGCACAGAATTATTCGAATCATGTTTGAAAACTTCTCCTTATTTATCTTTCCTAGAAATGTGGAACTAGTACTAGTTTACTCGACGCGAAGGCCAATCGCGGGTTTACAGTAACATTACCGTGCTTTTCTAGATTAAGCTGGAGGAGAGAGTGTACGCTATGCGTTCTCTTGATATCTTATCACTTTCCAGTGATAGTAGTACTTTCGGTGGAGGTGTTCGACACAGTGCACGCGAACCAGTCGCAGCGCAGCTTGTTTATTTGTCGTGGACTCAATCCATCTGTTTGATATGTGGTTCAACACACAGTGTGTGTTGGCTGGGGTGCGCTGCTCCCCTCGATATTCGCGTGTCGAGAGAGAAAGAGAGATGGAAAGAGAAAGAGAGTGGTTGAAGGGAAGCCTGCTGGTAGCAGCCGCTCAAACAGGTAGTACTACTTCGGTGCCAAGCTCTACCTGCAAGGACCTGATCCACCACACCAAACCAGCAGATCTTACCTTACGAAACAAGCGTCTTTCTTTTTACCGACCGTCAGCAGTTTGACCCGAGAGAGAGAAAGGCGCTCCATGTTTCAAAGCGGCTGCTCTGCCCCTCGTTGGCCTAGCTCCTTTAATCCTAACCGGATTATTGGCCGACACGCTTCCGCATCCCTTGGGAGCGCCAGCCACATCCGGCATCTTCGGCGCCGAGCTTTAGCCTCGCGCCATCATTCCTCACTCTTAGTTTTCTTTATCAAGAACGCTTTTATCACCCGGATTTTTAATTATTTACTGAATGTTATTATTTATTTACATATTGATTGAAGTCACTGTACTGCTTCAGAATTGATTTAAGGGAGGTTTGTTAATGGTTATTGTGGAGATTTGAGGGATGATTTGTTAAGATAATTGAGGTGTGTTAACGGCGAGATTAGTCAAGAGTAATTGCGCAAGATCCGGCGGCTTCAAATTGCACCGACTCGCCGAGTGTTACTTATGAGAGGTGTTGAATCGCCAGCCGAGCTGGTAACTTAATCATTCTTTTGTCTAGCATTCGGAGTCTATTCGAGATCCGGATAAGTTGTGCTTGGAGATTACGGTAATTGAGTCTGGTGTGTGCGCTGTTACTGGCAGTGTAGACTGCCGACACGGATACGTCGAGATAGACTCGAATATATATCTCACTCTCGGTGCTAGCTTTTCTCTCTTCGATACACCTGAGAACCAGCTGCGGAAAACGCACGCCGCTCATTCATCATTTTCTCGTTTATCTTGCTCCTTTGATAGCTATGAATGAACAGACAACCTTTCCTTCTGTTCGCCCGGCGCGCCACGTTCCTTCATCGAATTATATCCATATTGCCGAGAGCAGTTTCATTGCTGTCTGCTTGTCGTCCGCGAGGATTCGTTTCTCGAACATTTCGGCATCGAGTGACAATTGGCGGAGGAGGAAAGCCATTTTCGAGCATACTAGAAATCCCCTAGTTGACTCGCATTGCGTAGTTGGCGAGATATCTTATCGAGTCTCGGCGCGATAGAAGCGCCCGTAGGCGGAGGAAATGATGCTTCATTCGTCATTGGTGACGAATGCCTTGATTAGCAACGCTTTTAATTAACAGTTGCCAGCTCGGAATTGGGAATACTCTGATTGGGGGAATGTTTGATTGGTGGGAATGTCAGTGTGGAATATGAGACTGCCTTTAGTGAGATGCTTCCGGATGGGAAGTGATCATCGGCGAGAATCGACTTGGCTGCACCTTTCACGGGGAGGCAGGCGGTTGACTAGCTAGCGCACGGGTGACCACTTTTTGCTCTGCCCAACTGAAACGTCGCCTCCAGCGACCACCTAGTGCCACGCAGAGGAACTAGAGGTTTCGATCGTTACTGATCTACCTACGTTAAGTGTTTGGTTGATGTCCGTGTGCCCGAGCCCCACCCTGCTCCAATCCTTCCTCTCAGCTCCCAGAACCCTTCAACCTTCCACCGACCTTTCCTTTCATTTTCAATCAACCATCTTATTAATCACTTCTTACTAATCCTTTCCTTCGACTTTCATCAAATTTACATTCATTTCAATACTTCTACCTTTGACAATAAATCTATGAGGATTCTCTGCTCAGTATTTTCTGGATTCTAGGGAATTCTAGCTGGTTAGCTTCCGGTGGGAATGAATATTTCTGTTAGAGAGTTTCAGCTTAATCGCGTTGCTCTAGTCATGAGTCTGCCATCTAAAATTATCTCCACTTCTTCCCTATCCGCTTGCCCAGCCGTAAAGACAGGTGACCACTGTCATTTATAGCCGGGCGCTGTTTCGTCGAGCCGCATTCTCTGTCATTAACAGGAGTGGCAACCTTCCCGGGATTAATTAGCGCAGCGATAATCAAGGCGTGCGAGAGAGCGAGAGAGAGAGGGCGCGTTCGAGTCTCTAATCTAGATAAGTAATTGTTTCGACGGCCGGATGGAAAAAGAAGGACAGAGTTGCCATCTTGGCTGCCAGGAGATATCGAGCGTGCCTTTCGTTATCGGCCATCGAAAGATTCTCGGCTCCGACGCCATTATGCAATGATTACACGCCTCGTTCTTTAATGATTCGTCCAGTGGCACTGCGAGGATATAACTACTAAATTCTGGGATCAATTTGTCACACTATTTCATTGTCGACCAATTATCATTTATTAGAATATTTCTACAAATGTTCTAAAACAAATTAATTATTAACACGTTCCTCGCCAAGTCACTCACAGACATTTATTTCCATGAAAATAAGTTTAATAAGGATTTTTATTAAGGTTTAGTGAAAGAGTTAAAAATTTGCAACTTGGGCGATGAAAGTGTATTGAAAATCTTTTATATGATTCATTAATCAAAGCACGGTTAATATCGTTGACTGTTATTGTCGTGACTGGTGAATTAGTCTTCATTGATAGTTTATCGAGGCTTTCTCGATTGGAGCTGACTTGTGAAGGAAGGAAGGGAGGACTGGTGACTGGATGTGACCGGGTTGTTTCAATATCTAGATCGGCGTGCAAGCTACTTTGGCTAATTGGCAAATTTTCCAGCAGGCCTGCCTCCAGGGGGGCATTTGTTTAATCGATCCAGGGGAAGATTGGCCTCTCGGTGCACGCTATATTTCGTAGATTAGCTCCGAGCGATAATGGAAAGTGGCTGCGAGGGGAGAAACCGGCGAATGCTGCTGCATGAGTTTGGTTCGTTCTTCGCTTCTCTCCTCCACGGAAGATTGGCTTCCTTGGCATTTCGAGACAGTTCGAGGTGTACGCGCTGAAATCGCCCGCCGAATTCTCCTCTCAGTCGCTACGGCGTCAGGCTATTCTCGGCGCGTTAAAAATACTCGATAAATATTAGTGGGACCGATTGCGCCTTCGGGTATTTGCTCGGTTAATATAGCATGCCGAGCTTCATTTACTCGCCGTGAATTTTTTTCCCCCTCGCGATATCGAAAGCCACTCGATTTTTGTCAATCGAGTATGAATTATAAACTGTAACGAAACTCGAAATAATAATGCAATCTTCATAAATACGAGGTTGGACTTGAAAATTATAACTTGGATTATTTTCTTGTATAGTTAATTATTTATTAGTAGCATGAATTTATTTTATTTATTTAGGGCATCGATGAGAGAAGCGCGTTGAATCGGGTTTGAATCACGAGCGGCACTGATCTCGTTACATTTTGCAAGGCACTCGGACCTATCAGATCCTCGAAGTCGAATAACAAGCTGATGCTGCTGCTCTAAATTTGGCAGGCGCGTATCTGCCGTGGAAAATTCCGCTGGCACCGCCGATAGCGGTTATCGGCAGTGCCACGGTGCAACATTGTGGTTGCTCGGGGGTACAACTACGTATGCCGTAGATGCTTGTCCGTGTCGCGCGACTAGCACATAGACAGAGAGAGAGAGAGAGAGAGAGGGGAAAATGTGTGCGAGGGAGAGGCAGACGGGCGGCAGTGTTGTTCGTGAAGGCGATGAAAGGGAACTGGCCGATGGCGAATGGTGTGTGAGAGTCGCGCAGACGCGTGGAAAATCGACGGAATCCGAAAGTCTTGAATTTCAGCGAGAAATCCGCCTCTCCTCCCATTCGCATATTCCCGCGAGCGAGCGAGCGAGCAAGCAAGCAACCAACCAACCCCCTCTGCCACTACAACCGGCCAAATCCCGGATATTCCGCCTCCATTGGCCCTCGCTCGGCTAGCAAACCAGCTGCGAGAGAGCCAGCAACGATCGAGATGGGACAAAGAAATAGTTTTTTTCCTTCGCCCCTCTTACCATTGGCTAGGTTCGTTCTAACTATCATTAACGAAGGGCTAAATCGAGGAGGGGATGAGTCATTCCACCAAGGATACCTCTGAGCGAGTGATAAGTGTGAAGGAAGGCAGAGAAGGCGTCCAGGCTCTCGCCAATTCGATTACGTCATAGCAAATAAGAGGAAAGCTTTTCCCTCGCTGTGTGAATGCGCGATCGCTATAATCGACTGCAGCCAGACAGTGTTTTTAACGTGGCCGATAATTGTCCTAAACTTTCACTCTCGGCTTCTTATCTCCTCTTTGCAGAGTCACTCGCGCGAGCGCGCGGACTCTCGTCCCGTTAGCCTCGCGCGTTCAGGCCTCGTACACACGTCATCGAACACGTCGTCGGCCTTCTCATCCGAGGAAATTCATCTGCAGTCGAGCATTCGGTAGTTTTTCGAACGCGCGCCTCAGTCCAGGCTGCTGCCGCAGCCGCCCGCCGCCGCCGCCGCCCCCCCCGGCCCGGTTGTGTAATAATCTCGATCGTGCTTTTTCAAAGCGATTCGCACCGAGCCGGCCAATCGCCTTGACACACTTCGATCTCCTTGCTGGAAGGTTGAGCGCAGTGTCGAGAGCACTGGCTACCGGCTTCCAAGTGCTGTGTGTCCAGCCTAACAACTCGGCTACCGCACTTCTCTCTTTCTCTCTTTCTACCAAGATTGCTTAGATCATCGGGTGCGATGATAGTTTTCAATGCAGACAACAGTCACTGAGGACTACAATGTAGAGAATCTAAAGTGGCGCCGCCGGGCGCTCCGCTTCCTAAGCTGTCAATGCTTGGCTGCCGAGACTTCAGGGGCTCCACCTGCCGACGACGTGTTATTTACCGCGGTGCAGGCAATACGCGCGCGCGAGCGCGCGTGTATATGTGTGTGCTGCGTGTTTCTCGTGTGCGAGGAGCCTAGGCAAAGCAGCAGCAAGAGCGGCGGTGACGGTGGCTCTCGAGCGCCGTCACGACGCCGCAGAATTCAACCATAGAAAGCCTAATCTCGTCTACGCGCGCCTGCATGCTTATTGCGCCGCCCGAGCCTCCAAAGACGACGACTGCGACGACGACGACGCTCGGGAAGCCGGAGGAACGGCGAGAGAAAGACGCCCGGCCTGCCTGGCCTGCCTGTGCCAGCCAGTCAGTCAGACAGGCCAGTTGGGAGGGTGGGAGAGAGAGAGAGAGAGCGAGAGATCGTATCACGTGCTGTTGACCTGCAGACTAGTCCGTGCGGTTGTGTCGTAACTTTCACAATAAGCATTTTCATTGTGCGATCACGTCCGATCGCGCGTCCTCGGTGTGTATTTCTGCCTGCGCCGGCTCTACCGGACGCTCTCCGACGCACCACCGCACCACGCACACCGCACCGTGCTTGCTCTTCACCTCCTTCCTCCTCCTTCGCTCGACGGCGACGGCGACGCTGACGGCGACGTCCACGTGAGAGAGCCCCTTGGTAAAGTCTCTACTCTTCTTTTCCCATAATTAGCAACGCTCCGGCACCGCCTATCGCCTGTCGGACAACCAGCTACAGTAAACCTACACTCTCTTAGTAGATACAAGTCGAGTTTCGCCAGTCAGTAGTATTAAACCGCGCTCCTGCATCATGTGAATAAAGTACTAGCGTTCGAGCCATCCAGTAGCAATGCGGCGCAGATGTCAGGTATTACAAACGCTCGGTGAAAGCGTTTTACTCACATCTCGCGGGAGGCTCCGTTTTATGCTGATTTGAGATTGCCGAGTGAAATGCGTTTAATCTGGAGATGGCAAGAGAGGAGAGCTGTTACTGCTCTTGGGCTTGGTGTTGTGTATATCCGGGTGTACTGGTTGGTACACATGCGGTGGAGAGTTGGATCTGTATATCCGTGAAAAAGTAGTAATGGCCGCCGCGGTAGTGTGGCTCTCTCGGTGTACCTGCGGCAGTTTCGCTTCTTGTCCTTCAGGGAGTAGAACTTATCGGATGCCGTTGACCTGCGAACTAGTACGCGCGCGCGCGCCTGTCTATGTCGTAACTTTCACAGCGAGCGAGCGAAGCATTTTCAACCAACTGGTTGGAGCGCCCGCGATCGAGCTTGATTCGGGTAGAGCGCGCTGGCTTTCTCGCTCGTGTTCTCTTGTCTCTGTTGTTGTTGGTGGTGCTAGTTTTTTCCCCTCTCTCTCTATGCGTCTATCGCATTCTGAGGTCATCATGGCGGCTGCTCGATGAGTTTTATTGGTGTCGGCTCCGTTTCAGAGTGCACCTGTTACTCCCAATCCCCTCACGCGCGCGCGCGCCTTCCATCGGAGCGCGCTACGTTTCTTGTTGTCGTAGTAGCAGCGCGACTGGCTGCTCGCTTGATTCACGGAGAGTTGGCATCCTGCTTTATTGAATGACACCGATAAGCCGGAAGCCCCGACATATCGCGCCGCCGCTGGCCGCAATCGTTCGCTCCCTTCGGCAAACAGAGTGCGGCCGGATTTGCGATTGTCAACGCGTCTGCTGCCAGCCACTCTGGCAGCAGCCCCCCCGGGCCAACACAATCTGGCACTCTCTCACAGTGTCGCCGGACAAATTAGAAACGACAGCTTCTCCCCGCTTAGTAAACAAAGTCTCTCGACAAACAATATCTGTCGTTTGACCTTCGACATCCTGGCACTGTCGCCCCACAATTAATCCTACTAATGCTCGCAATTCCCACTCACGAAAGCCACACCGGAAACAACAGTGCAGCAAGTAAAACAGGGTCGTTTACCTACTTCGGCAACAAAGTAGAGCAAAAACTCTTCCTCATTACAAGTAAATCCCCATCACAAATACCATCTAGGTATCGTATGGTTGCATAGAAAGTCGTAAGAAAAACGCTTGCAGTAGTGGCGGAGTGCGAGTGGAAAAGAGGGGAGGCAGCGCGCACGCCAGTCAGGCTGAGCCAGAGGCAGGCAAAGTGGGTACTCGGTGCGAAAATGCGGAGTAACGGTCGGGCGGCGGTGTTGTGCTGCGAGAGAGCGCAGAGCTTAACTCGGGCGGGCGGAGAACTCGTCCTTGCAGCGTGCCGCGCACGCCGCCGGGCCAGTTTCATAGCACGGCGTGGGGAAACGGTGGAATGATGGTGGCGGCGGCGGCGGCGGCGGCGGCGGGGAGAGCGGCTGGTCGGCTGAGTGCCGGCGGGGCGCGCACCTAACCTCTCGTGAATCAGCAGCCAGCAGCGTACACACAGAGCCCGGAGGGAGAGAAAGAGAGAGTGAGAGAGAGGAGGCGAGAACCTCGTGGCCGTGCGGCGCTTACCGCGCAAGCGGAGACAACGAGGCAACACCGCGTGGCCGACCAGCTGATCGGCCGGCGACGTGCTGAGCGGTGCGGTGAAATGGGAAGAGAGGGTAGGGGAGAGGGGAGGGAAGGATCGCGCGCGACTGGGCTAATGAGTGTGCGACCTATTGGGGGCTGGTTGGTGGGGGCCGAGCAGACCGAGCGGCCGCTTCCAACACAGAGTAGGGGTTCCTCCCTGCTATGTTGCCGTCACGTCAGACAGCCGTGCCTCTTGTCGCCACTGCCTGCTGCCACCAACGCGCGCTCTCTTCCCTCTTTCTCTCCCATTCTCGGCTCCGTTCTTGCCCGCTCGCTCTCTCCAACACGATCGAATGGCATTGCAAGGTCTAGGAGCCTGCTCGGCTCGTTCGCTCGGCCGTCGGTCCGTTCGCTTCGCGGTCGTTTCTTGCCGGCGCAACGCACCTTCCGCCTCCTCGTTCCTCTCCCGCCCGACTCGCGTTCTATGCTCGCTCTCTTCTCTGCACTTCCTCTACCAACTGTCTTTCTCACTGTACTCGATGCCTTCTCATCTCACAGTGGGATGCCCTCGTGTATGAATATCGCATCCATTTCTGCTTCTGATAGTTGGAGCTCTCTTTTTTCTCTCTCTCCCTCTCCTGTTCGGATGTTTGTGTTATGACTTGGGTCATTGACTTGAGGTTTGGGAGGCTTGGTGGAAACGAGCTTGGGAGATTGGTTTTTTGTGCGCTCTGCGGTGCAGCCGGTTCCTTGGAGCGCATCGTCATTATTGTAGGTCTGATTTATAGGACGGTTTTTATAAGGGGAGAATGTTTTGATGGTTTAGTTAGGAAATCGTGCAGCATTCACATCGACCGTACTGCCACTGGTTTTGCGTCGGTTATTAGTGGATGGATTCGTTTGAAATTTCGTAGTGTCACTGACGATTCTAGGAAGAGCATTGTGAAATAATGCTCAGAGGCAAGGAGTAACGTTACGAGCGCGCCGCTATCTCGCATCGATAACAGGAGGCACTACTACACGCTGACCTCTCGTTGCCATTGGCATCGGCCATTCAAACCAAAAGTATGTAACTCGTGGAATGGCGACGATATCTTGTCGGTCCTCGCTCTGCATTGCCACGTATCTCGGTGCACTGGGCTTCCTTCACCTTGAGTAAGTACAACTGGGCTGGTGGCTCTCATCGTGGGGGACGAACTCGAGAGAACCTCGCACAAAAACACAATTCTTCAAGTACCGCCGGGAGAAAACACCATCGGGCGCGCGGCGATGTGTGCGGCACATCACATCAAACATTACATCATAGCCATGTGAACGCCGCCAATGCCAGCCGGGAGGCCCATTAGACTCCCGGACTTCTCTCTCTTTCTGTTTCTCGCTGGCAAAAAACTCGTACTCGGCAAGTGCGCCTAGAGAAGCAGCCAAGATCAGTGTCGATCGAATATGGTGAGAACGCGGAGCAACGGTTGTACCAGAGATTGTATTACGAGTGAGTTTTATTTCGTCGGTGTGTCGTCGTGAAGAGAGTTCGTGATGGGAGAAGGCAGGCAGGCGCGCGAGTGTTAAAGCGTGAGAGTGCGACCGCTCCGCGTGAGTAGAGGAACGCGACTGACGGCGGGAGCAGCTTGCCCGTTGGAGCTGATGCTCGGCCGCATGCCCGACCAGTTATGCTCGTCGCTCCGCCGCTCCGTACCGTACGACTCCTCCGGCCGCCGCCCCACCACTCGGCAATCCTCTCTCGCTAATACGCCCTCGCAGAGCCCTCCGAAGCACGCGTCGCCACGGCACACGGTATCGCAGGGCCGTAACTAGTGAAACCGGTGCGAGGGCGCTCCCTCCTCGCTCTTCTTTAACTCAGAGGCACCTGCCCGCTCACCCGCCCGCCCTCTCTGTGTACGTGACGCCCCCGAGACAATCGGCCGAGTCGCTCCAGGATTCCACGGATTAAAGTAGTACCGCGAAGCGCTCTCTGCCATAGTTGTGTATACGTGTTCCTTCGCCTGGTAGGTACGTACTCTCTCGCTCTCCTCGGCGCTACTGATAACTTACTTAATTCATCGATCGCATAACCGCACGCTCTCTCCCGTCCTCTCGCTCTATCTATCTCTCGCTGTATACATTCTCTAGGCTACTGCGATCCGGGCAGCTCCTTACATTTTCGCCAGCTCGCAATGCCAGCTCGCCTCACTTCCGCAATCCACACTCCTCGCCGGATGGAACTGCAAGGCCCATTCCAGTCACCGTGCTCTTGATATATGCACTATGTTGCCCGACGACCTTAGATCGGCTCAAGTCGATTTACCGAAGCTCGCATGTCGTAGATCGAAATTGGCCTTTTTATTATGACACTGGGCAATGGGGTAGGTGGGCAAGAGACTCGATGCACATGGCAGTTGTATAATAGGAAGGGGAAAGACAGGCAGTAGAGGCATATCGTCGCTCGTAGGAGAGACTTTAATCCTGCGAGCGAATATGCTGCTGACTGTCAAGTATCGAGAGACTGGTTTTCATGGCGTATGATTAAGCCGGACAAGCCGGGCTAGATTCTTTATTAGTGACTCGGGCGTTTCATCGATAGGAGCGCGACGGTGATTAATACCGGAGATGTAGGATAGCGCGCGGAGCGAGCGAGGCCGCAAGGCGGACCACGGATCACGCACGACGACGTATCAGGGTACAACAACACCCTTTTGCACAGAGCGTAGTGGCACAGCCACACTTCGCCACATCGATTTTACCGGCTCGCTTGCACTCACACTCGGTCGGCCCGTTCACTGAAGGAATGTCTCATATGCCTCCTCCCTCCGTCTCCCTTTTCCTCTCCCTTTGCCGCTTCTGACCCCCGTTTACTCCTCCACCCTCTGCCCTCTGAAACCGCTCTTTCTCTCTCTCTCTCTCGCTCTCGCTCTCCGTCAGTCAGAGCGTGCTTCTCCCTTTCTGCTTTACTCTCCGGCGTCCATCCCTCTCTCTACAAACGCGCGCTCGCCAACCTCCGGCCGTGCTCTCCCGCGCGCGCGGCCCTCTCTTGGCCCTCTCGATATCTCGCCACCGGCTTCTCTCTTCCTCGGTCGCCCTCCCTCCCGCCTCTCCCTCGCTCGCTTTTCCCTCCGTCCCGTGTCTCTCTTTCGGCCTCTTTCTCTCTTCCCCTTGTGCTCTCGTGCACATTGGCTCCTGCCCTCCTCCGCCACCTCTTCCGCACCCCCTGTCTCACCGATCTCACTCTCTCTCTCTCTCTGTTGTGATCGCGGGGCGGTAGCGCCGTCGCGCTGAGGGGAGAGGGTGGAGGTTGCACCTTTTGCCGCATCTCGGAATCTCGCGCGTTGCTCATTTGCTGTACGTAGGAGAGGAGAGCGGCGGCGGTGGCGGCGGGTGGCGGGCGGGCGGCTCGGGGAGAAGAGTGTGCGAGTGAGTGAGTGAGTGCGGGAGCAGCGGCAGGCAGAAGGCAGCAGCAGCAGCAGCAGCAGACACGAAAGAGCGAGAGAGGGAAGAAAGGAGAGGAGAGTACGTGAGCGCGCGAGGGAGCGGGAGAGATAGAAAGAGAAACCTCTGCTAGGTAGTAGTATGCGAGCGCGGCACGGTGGTCGGACAGTTCCAGTTCCGTTTCGATTAGGCGAGTCCACGCCGGGGTTTTTGGCTCGTTCGTGGCCCCGCGGAACGTACGAGTAATGCCGTTTACCGTGGTCATTGACGGCACTCGGTGCTGCTGCTGCTGGTGCTGGTGCTGCTGCTCCTCCTACCGCTGCTGTTTACCCGGCGCGCTAAGCACACGCTACTCTTACCAGCCCACTGTTGAGGAAGGCACGAACTGAGCCGACTCTCGTGTCAGTGTTTGCGAGGAACACAGCTCGTTCTGTGCGGCGAGAGTGTCTCGCTGACATTCGTCCTGTCTGTCGGCTGGTTCGCTTCGTGCTCGATTCTCGCGCTATGGCTGCACCGGGCGCAGCGGCGGCTCTGGGTTAGCTCGCGAGCCACGGCCAGGAGAGGCTGAGACCGTCCACGGAGTAAAATCCGCATGTCCCGATTCACTGGGTTCGTATGCTCTGCTTTCCAGCTCTCTCGCTCTTCCCCTCTCCTCTCTCTCTCTATTCCCCTTGGAGAGTATTACTCCTCATCGCCAGAGTGCACACGTACACACAGAGAGTAGCGCGAACGCGCGCGCACAGAACGAACGAACGCACGCACGCACGCACGGCTTGCTTGCTGTTGGTGGTGGCGGCGGCCGCCTCTCCGCAAAAGGCGGATCACCGTGAGCGTGTCGCTGGAGAGAAACGATTCTCTCCGCCGGCCCTCCAGCCCAGTTCCGGGCACGGCCATTGATCCATCGATAAGGAAGTTCCCTGTCCTCCCTGCCGGTCTCTCCTGTCGGTGAGTGTTTGGAAAAGGCGAGTGAGCGAAACGGTCTACCGGCACGCCGGCGGCGGCGGCGGTGGCGGCCACAGCACGGAATCTCCCCTCTTCGGAGAACGAGATTCCTCGCCCTCGACACATGAACGTACCGACACCTCGCCGGATCAACCAATCCAGTCGCGCACCTCCTATTCGGAAAGTTGCATTACTACTCTAGTTGTGCTCTCGACACTGATACACCACCTATGATCTTGCGTCGCAATGTCCTCCTGTTGCCCACATCACCCCAAAGTGATCTCACCCTACGACCTTCGTCGTACGCCAGTTCTTCCGGCGCCGCCACCTCTTCTCGCTCTCCGGAAAGACCGGATGAGAGTGATAAATCAGCAGGCTGGTGGAATAGCGGCTGCCTCCACTCTTTTCTATCTTCCCCGAAAGGCAGCCTCTCCACCGCTCGGAATTCATTAGGTCGCACAGTGTCGCATTAGCCTCTCTAGGATGCTTTCAATGCGCCTTCGTTCCGAGTAGTTTGGTGGCACGCCAGCTTTTGCTTGGATAGAACAGAGAGTGAATCACCCAGTCCGTTAGATAGATCTACTCTATGCCTCGTTGAAATTTTTCCCCTTGAAATCTTTCGGCCAGATTCTAAATTCCCCAGCTCGCTCTTAACACCTAATCTCTCTATCATCGCCCGGACGATAATATGTTAATTTCAATAACAACCAATTGCGTCGTTGCTCCTATGACGCGTTGCGGCCCAAATACGGAAATAAACCAGTGATGCGTAGGCACGAACACACCAGGAGTTATTAAAGGTCAGAGAGGCAACACTTGGGGACTTATCTTTCGCATTAAAGGAAGAAGATAATCCTCTCTGACCACACAGTGACCGTAAACATACTCTGTGCCACCACAATCGTTCCTTTAGACAACCATAATACGCAGGAAGAAGAAATCGGATGTGGGGATGTCTGAAACATATTCATGCGCCCTGAATGACAGACATCAACCACTACGTAGTTATATCGATCGAACAAATGACATATTAACATCTCCGAAGTAGGGGATTCCATGCAAATAGGTGGGTTCCACTAGATAGCTGCTTCTACGTCATTTCATTGGCCCTGCCAAAATGACGTCGCATCAAGATTCATATATCGACTCCTTGTTCAGAGAGAACGCTGCGTTGAGAGTTAGCGCTTTCAATTCATGTGCGTGAAATCCTAGTCGGCGAGGCGACGTTTCTCTCCTGCGCACACGGATTGCATTCGAATGTGAATAGACTGCGTAGAGACCTAGCTGATCGTCTACCGAACGAGCGAGACAGAGAGAGAGAGAGCGTACGCTATTTAAAGGGATCGTATTACGAGAGGTTCGACGGATACTCGACGAACGAGATGGTCTGGCATGTCCAGGCGCGCAATGGCGAGAAAGCAGCAGCAATGGACGAAGTAGTAGCCTCTTTTTTTTTCTCTCCGCGTGCGAGCCTTCTCCATCAGCTTTGCGGGGAGCACGTTGCTCCATCGTAGCAATACTTTAAATCTCGATCGGTCGACGTGGGAGAGACGAGGATCCCCGAGAGTATTCGGATGTGCATGCTCGCTTCCGGCTAGGAAAGGCGCAAACGCATAGCGACACAATCGAGGTTCTTAACCGCGCGCAAAGTGAACGAGGCGGCGGACTCGCCGCCGATAATAAGAGGAATGTGTAATTTATCGGTAGGCCGATGTCACGGCTCTAATGACGTAACTGGCCGCCGTGGCGATCGTGGCCGGCGTACGGCTGGCGTACCGACCGAAAAGGTGTGTGTGTTTCGCTCACCTTCTCCATAAGAAACGAATGCGCACTATAGGAAAGCTGGTTAACTAGCCGGCTTGACCAGAGTTCAGAAGTAAAGCAGTGAGTAAAACTGCCCCCTTGCGGTGCGCGTCTCTGCTTCCCAATCCAACCACTCCTCCGCCATCGAGTTCTTACCTCCCACCCTCACCTTCGCGACTCTCCGCGTCCCTTTAATCTTTCTGTTTCCCTCTCCCTCTCGCTCCCACCGGATAACACTGTCCCTCTCTCTCACTCTGGCGCTGGCTCCTTCCTCCTCGCACGCAAACTCTCTCTTTCCATACTACTACTGGCATCGCCTCCCCGCTGGTTCACTTCCCCTTTCCTTGTTCCTCTGCCCCTTACAGTCCTAATCTTCCCCTTTGCCCTTCTATCGTACCCCTCTGCTAAGTTCCTCCATTTTGTCGTGATTCCTCTAGCACTAAACATATATCGCAAATTTTCTTGCTACGATCGTGACCGCTGTAACGTGCTGATCGTGCGTCTAATCGTGCCGATGGTTGACATACTGCCGATTAGCTCAAACAGCAAGTACGACTATGGGGCTCCACCATAGGCAGTCCTGGAAGGTGTCACTTCTATCTCTGTCTATCTCCTGCTCTGCTGCGCGCGATTTCGCTATCTCTCTTCCCGTTCAGCTTCGCTCTCGCTGTCTCCTTCACTCTCCTCTCTGATATTGCTGCTGTTTCACTCACTCTTGTCCCCGTCATTACGCTTCTTTCCTTCTCCTATTCCGAGTTCGGCAGGGGCCCTTCCTTATCTTTTTAGTGCCGTCCCGTAGAGTATCGTCCGCTCGGACAAGATGCAATTTTCGTTAGGCCATATTCCGTACGCCGGTGCGCTTTCCAAAGTGTAACCTCTTGCATCGAGACTGACAGCCTCGTACCGTACGTACGCTCCATACGTCGGCTGCCCCGCATCATATTCCTCAATAATCTGCCTCTCGGTTTATTTAAACATCGCGACACTCACCTGCGAACACGTTCCTCTAATTGACTTGGTGCTATGCATACCCTTTTCACCACTTATTGCGGTGTAATATGTAATTATTGAAATTTCTGTGCTGCATGCTGCATCGAGGAGGTTTGTCAGGCTTGTAATATTTTCCTTTGATTTTTGCTTTTAGATGTCTGCTGGGTCACAAATTCAGATGGCACCCCAATCAACTGTAAACTCTGGTCAGTCAGTTCATAGTCAAGACTCGAACATGAGCACTGGTAAGTCGAGCGATAGACTTTTCACATACTCATAGCTGTCCCACTGATTAGCAAGAGTTGACTTCATTTCTGTGTACAGGCTCATCACATAGTGATAAGGAGGTGGACCCGAACACTCCAGAAAAAGTACCAAGAACTCCTTCCGAGAGGAAAAGAAAGCGTAAGGCTGACGATGGTGGCGGGGGAGTAGTAGGAGGACCAGTAGGAAGTAAAGGATCTAGATCTGTTGCTGCTCTTGAAAGCAAAAAAATCAATGAGTATTTTCCAAAGCACCACTTGGGCAGTAGCCCGATACGGCATGGTGGAGCTAAGAGCCCTTCCCCTCAGCAAGGATACCCCATGGTAGGCAAAGTTCTAGTCCAAAGATTCTTCACTTACATTCAGTATTAAGCTTTCATTGACTTCTGTTTATTGTCTCACAATACACAAAGTTCTTGTCCTGGGAGTTTTTATCTGACTGTACTTTTTATTCTGTTTTGGCAGTATCCACCATCGCCGCAACAACTCCTTTCACCACAAGTTACAACACCTAACTCATCAGTGGCAGAATTTTCTTCACTGATGCAGCCACCAAGACCTCATCCTCAACCTCCACCTCCTCCTCCACCAGCTTCAACACAACCTGCAGGCTCGATGGTCAGCAAGCAGGTGCAGGTAAGGCCTACCAACCTCAATAGGACAAGCCAGCTCAGGCAAGCGAAGACTAACACCCCAAATGTAAGCAAAATTTGATAATTTGTGCAAGCATTTTATAAGAAACGACCCAAACTAATCACGGGGCAATTCTCAGAAATTGATTACAATTTGTACTGTAACACGCACAATATTGTATTTAACAATCTCGATTGAAGTATCATTTTAACATATGTTTGGTGAGATATATTCAGAATAAGTATGTCAGTACTCTACAAGATATGTTCTAACACTGGAAAAGCTTTCTGCCACTTGGAAACTTAATTTCAGTGGGCATTTCTTGTGAAATGTTTGCAAATATTCAGTAAACTTCTGATCAGACTGTAGCACTGTAACCATTTGTTGCCATACAAATGCAGGCTACCTTGTCATGTCACTCTATGGTCTGATGTTCTTAGTCTGCTTTAATTCATACAGTATTGTTTATTTTATGTTTCTTTCCCTTGCTGCAAAAGGTCAAGTGTGCAACATAAATGAAGCACACCAAATGCACATTCAAAAAGGGGTTTCATGTTTTGTCCCTGCATATTATATCAATTAGTGCATACATTTTTGGTGTTTCCCTTGCTGCCTGTCTGATACTTCTGTTTCTTTGATACGGTTGGGTTCTGTTTTTGAGCTTTACTTTTAATGACACAATTTTTGGTGTACTTTATCTGGGCAAACTTAAAACTGCATCACTGCACAGTTCATGAGCAAAGGAAGATTCTTTCAATTACGTTTCACGCATACATGCCTCTTAGCATTAGTTATTTGAACAGTAATCATGATATGTTCTATCTGGGTGCAGCAAGGTATCTGGTATTTATGAGCTATGCTGACAAATGTATCAGGTGTTACAGAATTTCGTTTATATTGATGACAGAATGTATTTGTTGCATTGCAGACAGAACTTACTTGCCAGAGGATACAAGAATTTGAAAATCAAGCCTCTTCGGATTTAGAATTACGTAATAACAAAATCGACGAATTAAATAGAGTAAGTATACAAGCAGAAACAACTGTTAGAAATGTGTGAGCTTCTTTTAACATAAAAACTTTTAATCTTACAGACAACGGATGAACTTAGGCATCAAATGGCTAATCAACAAAAGCTAATTGAACAGCACAAATCTCATATAAATAAGTGTATAGACGTTGTAAAGAAGTTATTAAAAGAAAAATCAAACATAGAAAAAAAGGAGGCTAGGCAAAAGTGTATGCAAAATAGACTGAGGTTGGGTCAATTCGTGACCCAAAGGGTAGGTGCGACGTTTCAAGAGAATTGGACGGACGGTTATGCGTTTCAAGAATTAGCGCGGCGGCAAGAGGAAATTGCGACCGAACGGGAGGAAATCGATAAGCAAAAAAAGCTACTGCTCAAGAAGAGGCCATCGAATAGTGAGACTGGCAGAAAACGTAGTCAACCACAACCTTCCTTGCATAACGGCACTGAAGCTACGTTTTTGAAGCCAGATGCTGTACCTGGATCTTATACATGGCAGGAGTATTATGAAGCTGATGAAATACTCAAGGTATCAATACTAACTAACCACTGGTGACATCGTCCGTTGCCTCATGATCTTCGTGGATAATATTTGTGCGTCTTCCTTTAGTTGAGGCAAAGTGCGTTGAAAAAAGAGGACGCAGATCTGCAATTAGAAATGGAGAAGCTCGAGAGGGAGAGAAACTTACACATCAGAGAGTTGAAACGTATTCACAATGAGGACCAATCGAGGTTCAACTCTCATCCTGTGTTGAATGAACGTTATCTTCTACTAATGTTATTAGGAAAAGGAGGTTTCAGTGAAGTGCATAAGGTGTGCAAAGTTCCCTTTCAATCCGACCGGTGGTTGGCGTGTTTGCCCTTGTAGATAAAGGAATTCTTTCTGTACAGGCATTTGACTTAAAAGAGCAGCGGTATGTTGCATGTAAGGTACACCAATTGAATAAAGACTGGAAAGAGGATAAGAAAGCTAATTATATTAAGTGAGTATTTTCTGAAGGACGATATGACTAATAGTGAGTCGATTCAATTTATTCCACTGAACACACAGGCTTACGTAAATTCTTCACTTTTAACAGGCATGCGTTACGGGAATATAATATACATAAAGCTCTTGATCACCCTCGCGTTGTGAAATTATATGATGTGTTTGAAATTGATGCCAATTCCTTTTGTACTGTCTTGGAGTATTGTGATGGCCATGATTTAGATTTTTACCTCAAGCAGGTATGTATTGCTTTCCTTGTTTGGTACCAGTTGGATTACAAGCAAGACTTGTGTCTTATAAAAACTTTTTCCCTTCAGCATAAGACTATACCGGAGAGAGAAGCAAGGTCTATTGTTATGCAAGTTGTATCGGCATTAAAGTACCTAAATGAAATAAAACCCCCAGTCATACATTACGACTTAAAACCAGGTAGGTTTTTAGGAATCTGTACGTTGATTCTATATAAAATGACGAAGTGTATAATCTTGTCTAATCTTATCCTTTCACAGGGAATATTCTCTTAACCGAGGGAAATGTCTGTGGAGAAATAAAAATTACAGATTTCGGATTAAGTAAAGTAATGGATGAAGAGAACTATAATCCGGATCATGGAATGGACTTAACATCCCAGGGAGCTGGTACATATTGGTATGTTAACAATTTTCTAAATTAAATGTATATTTGGGTATAATTTACTATGGTTCAT
Organism: Ectemnius continuus; assembly: GCA_910591665.1. Taxonomy (NCBI): domain Eukaryota; kingdom Metazoa; phylum Arthropoda; class Insecta; order Hymenoptera; family Crabronidae; genus Ectemnius; species Ectemnius continuus. Next base: position 11,689,996 of record OU342862.1, on the reverse strand, counting down.
AAAGTAATGTAAATCAATATAAATCATTGCAGGTACCTTCCCCCGGAATGTTTTGTTATTGGTAAAAATCCTCCTAAAATATCATCAAAGGTTGATGTGTGGAGTGTAGGTGTTATATTTTATCAATGTCTGTATGGCAAAAAGGTAGCTATCATTATTTGATTACAAGGTGCTTTAAAAGAACGTGGTTTGTGAGAATAGCTTGATTAATGTGATCTTCGTTTCCAGCCTTTCGGTCACAACCAGTCGCAAGCAACAATTTTAGAAGAAAATACAATTCTGAAAGCTACCGAAGTCCAGTTTGCGAATAAACCAACAGTTAGCAACGAAGCAAAGGTACTGATTCATTGATAGATAAAAGATGCTTGTCTCAGATGGCGAATGATGGTAATACTGAAGATTGATTGAACTTGGTTGTTGCAGAGTTTCATAAGAAGCTGCCTAGCGTATAGGAAAGAAGAACGTATAGATGTATTGACACTAGCTAGACACGAATACCTACAACCTCCAGTGCCAAAACATGGCCGACAAGCGAACAATCAGCAGCAGCAGCAACAACAACAGATTCAGCAGCAGCAACAGACCTCGTTTACTATTGGCATGTTTAGTGGTATGAACGCGTCAAGCAGTTCGTAGTGGAAAGGAACTAAAGAGAGAATCTTCGATATGCTAATACATGCCAAATCTTGAACATTGAACGGCACACAATCTCATCTCTTAGGAAAATAACGATTGCTATATCCAATTGTAAATACTAAAGCCGGAAGCTCTCACCATCACGACTACCACTATCACTAGCAACCACTACTACCACTACCACTACCACTTCCACTACCACTATCACCTCCACGACACACCGCAACAATTATACTTACAGGCCGACTACATAGGACATTGGAAGAGAGATGCAAGACTGGTCGTCGCAAGTCCAGACACTTGCGTCTTTCTACAAGCCACGCTACATTATCCAGCATGACAAAAATGTTGTGTTCGTAAATATTCAATTGTATTATCGTTCCTTCTATCAAACTGTGGGCTGACTTGATAATAGTGTTTAAAAGACACGAGAGAAACAGATAAACATGTGATAAGTCACTGTGAATTAAAGTGAAGTTTAGACTAAGGAGAAGGGAAGATGAAGTCGATAACGGAAGAAGTACGACGACGGGAATCCAGTGGGAGTGAATAACTCGGTGAACAAAAGAGAGCAACGACGGGGATATCCGAGGCAAAGCGCGTCGAAACAATTAGTGGACTTTGCTTTCACGGAGACGTTCCTCTCTTCTGAAGTTATGTATGCATGAGTGAGTGTGACGAAAGATTGTTAAAACTAGCGTGCGTGTATATATTTATACTATATATATATACTAATAAATCCGATATAATATATATATATGGTGTAAAGAACAGAACAAGCATTGACAGTGGAAAGACAACTGTGGTGGATCCTCGCATGACCTCCGTGTAGCCAAGTATTCCATGAATATTTGACTGCACATCATGTTACTTTATTCAAATATTAACATTATTACTTATATCATGACTAATAATGATTAACATACACACACAAACACACACGAGGAGATTTGGTTGGTTGTTCCTATTCTGAAACGAGTGGGCTTTATCAATATTGGATCGACCGGTCTGAGAGGTTGAATGCAGACACCAGAAGAATTGCGATGCTCCCAAACGATAGAAACATTTAGAATTGTAATCCACCGCCTACGCGTTGTTCACACATGCATCTTTATCCAAACTTTGATCGGAGAGGCTGACACCTCTCCTTCCCCCTTTTTTCTTTACCGCGAATGAATTTTCATGCATTATTTTATGCTCATTTTCACGATAAATCGGTTCATGCATCGGCGTTTACAAATTTTTAAGGTAAGGATCGTAATACTGTACCGACCTGATCATTACTTCTTTACTCATAATTTGTTTTATATATGTACGTTATATATAGATAATTATGAAATAGAAGACTAAGTTATTTTATCAAGTGCCCTTGCTTTGTATTATAGTTGTATCCGTCGACAAACTGCAGCTTTTGGGAGTAATAGAGAGTTGTTAAAATATTGTAAGTTGTTGGTACAATGTGGGCACGGTATTGATAGATCAATACCAAACGTGATTGGCAAAAGTGTGGTCCGAGGAGAATACATTACAAGTCTGAACAGAGTCTACAACTAGATCCATCGCTTCTATTTTAAAAGCCAAACCGTTCCTGCTTCCCTCTCCTCTTTCTCTTATCATTATTCGAGTGTCACGAAACAACTCACACTGTCATGGTACCGCTGCTAAGAAGGGTTCTTTGTAAACTACACAACAATACAAACTACTAGTCAATGGCTGGGGATTTCGTTAATTTTATCCGAGTGTATGTATGCATAATCGTCGATCGACAAGACTCACGAATTTTTACCGGATGTATATGTATTATGATGTACGCGGATACACATCACTGTGTAATCGCGTATCTCACTCGAGGAAGAGCTCAATCGTGAGACGTCGTATGTGGGCATAGATCTATTCGAAATCACTTTTATAGTAGCATTTTACGTCTTATGTCTCTTTTATTATAATCCTAGTTCAATGCGGCATTTATGCATACTCATCTTTGGACAATGAAATATTGAACTTTGGCCAGTAAATTTTACAAGAAGCCCTTCTCGATGACAAAGTATCGTATCTCAACGGTCATGGCTAAGAGATTAGGAATTCAACCCATATACGAAGGAAATTCCGCCAGGAAACTGAATTATTCAAAGACATCATTTAGCGCGCATTTATTTCATCAAACCTCATGCGATTGTTTGTATGAACAGTAAAAACAGCAAGTGTCTACGCGAAGCAGTGTTTATATGTTTTGCGATAGGAACAATTTTGCATTTGTATATATCGAGACATCTTGGAAACGTATCGTTAATAAAATTACCAAATGCATGTATCGGAGAGAAATTTTTATCCAAAGACGAGATTTTTCACTAAGGGTTTATGCACAAAAATGCTGATATCTATTCGGCGGCCGTTACAAATGCCCTCGAGTGCATGGGTTTTCGACGACGCAGGCCAAAGTCACATAATAATACTGGCTGTCTCGCGCACTTCTGGACGGAGCGTCCTACGCTTGAGACACTATTATAAACTTTCAAGTGACAACACATAAAGTAAATACTCTCAAAATTAGGCAATCATTGCAACTCAAACGACGTCAGATCTTTTTTATCGCCCCTGCGTGTCAGCATAGTCACGATCTTCCTCATGATAAACAACAGGAATTGCGCTGAGGATTGTGTATGAAACGTTATAGCAATAAATTTGCGTATTTGTGTATAATTTAAAGTTAGTAAACTTATTAATTAAATATTGATTACGTACTACCGTGTATATTTTCCCTATACTACATTGCGCAATACATCTCTCTCCCTTTTTTCATCTTTTGGCTTCTTTGGTGTGCAAAGAAACTGAAACACCCGAGGCACGCGTACCTCCTCTTAGCAGAAATCGCAATTCTCTAGTAAATGCTCGATACTTCTCTTCTATCACTACAAATGCGAAAAGGAGAGTGAATTTTTACTCTTTTAAGTCTGCAACCGTTGGTGACAGCATTTTATATTTTACTACAATCCCAACGCCAACGAAAACGTGCAAAATGCCTAATATTACTAAAGCACACACGTTTACTAGGGTAAAGTATTTATTCTTTTCTTTATTAAAGAACGAATGGATGTGTACATTACTTTTACCATGCCCAGCAGTCTCACATATGCTCATGCACACGCGTATATATACACAGAGAAGTATATATATGAGTGTATATAGGACGATGTATAAATATTTCTCTGAAAGACGTTAGAATATGCGTATAATCATATACAGTATGTACGTGTATATAAACTCGACGTATCGTTCGGTTATGTATTTAATCGGTACAATAATTTTGATGCGTAAGATAAGTACCTCACGCGTGGGAGTAGTTTATCGATTAGTTTGTTATTGATATCGGAAAATATGTATAATAAACATTGAACGTATCAAAAGACTGTAAAGTTTATTATGCACATATGAAACGTTGGCTAACATAAATAATTGCACTAAAGCGAGTATCGACCACACGTACCAGTGGGATAAAGTTAGTTATCGAGACTAAAGAGTTGGTTTTCAAATGAACAGAACTTTCTTTAATTATATTAACATCCACATGAAAGAAAATGTTAAAACTTCATTACGACCACACTAATTGTATGGTTGAAATTCTTCATGATACACTGCTTATAAAGGTAGTTATTTTGAAATATTACTTATCAGTGTATCTACTAGTGCATAGACAGTTAGGATTATTCATGAAGATAGAATCTCATATGTCACTTAATGTATAAACGGGAATTGCATGTTCTCCGGTTCTTATAAGAAAAACCAGTTGAAGAAAATGGACGCGTGAGATTTGCAGAGTCGCGATAAACAGAATGCAACTCTAAGCGTATGCAGATGTGTTTAGTTCCATCATTTTTATTTTAATCTCGTTACAGAATGAGAAATGAAAGAAAACCTCCCAACCTGTTGTGAAGTATAACATATAAAATACAATTGAATTCGCTGCAGATGGTATCAGAACGTGTGTGATTTCACAGTATATAATACTGCAAATACATATTAATATGGTAGGAGGTATAAAAATGTGACAGCTTATCGGAAAGACCTTCAACTTTCACATTATCATGTTCCTTATTATTAGTAGTTAGTATAAAAAGTATTATCAAAAAGTTGAGATTCATAACAGTGGTGTGTAAATTGTCGAGTACTAAGTAAAAGTCATTTTTAAAATGACGTACAATGATATGGGTTTTAGAATATGGAATCTTACTTAAAATCGGGTAACTTTTTACAATATTTCCAATTATCGAAAAGAAACCCGTTTTTATTCGATGTTCTGCAAAAATGATGAACTTTGGTTCAAAATATATTTTTGCACATGTCCACTATACGATTTCTTAAAATAATCTAAGAAGTAATAATTCGTGGTTCTCAAATTAACTATTAAAAGCCTACGACTTCAATCTTTTCATATAGACTTGATCGTCTGGCTACAGTTTGTACATTAAAGAACATATGAGATTCTATTTTTATGAGTAACTATAACTGTGTAGCGTAATACTTCTAATGTGCCTATTAATGTACACACTAATAAATAATATTTCTAAACAACTATCTGTATAGGTAGTGTAACGTACATAGTATCAATGACACGATCAATCTGAATCCGACGAATCTATTTTCTTGAATCGTTTCTTTCCACCTTTGGTTCCACCGTTCTCGGCTTTCCTCTTTGAGGGGGCTACAAATAAATAATGACATGAGCAGCATAATCAACGAATCTGATTTAGATAGAGTCAAGTTGAAACAATATCAGCAGTCAATCTTACGTTTTTTCGGTGGGGTGAACATGGAAGGTGAGTCTTCACTAGATGACAAGACTGCCGTATTTCTTGATTGTTTCTCTGGAGAGGAATTACTGACTAAAGAGTCAAATAATTCTTCAGACCTTGCTGTAAAGGACAAACAAAACGAAATTATTGTTTAACCAATATAAATCTGTATGCATCTTTAAAAATCGATCCTCACGTTTTCTCGCTGGTGCTTTTTTACTAGATTTACTATTATCATCAGAATCACTGATAGTCTGTGCAGTTTTTCGTCTGTAATATAAATACTTTTTGTATTGAACCTGTTTATGGGATTATGTGTATTATGATATAGTTCATAAATTATAATACTCACGTTTGGTCAGAGTCTGACAGTTCAAGATCGCCACTGGAATTAGAATCTTCACTACTCAGGCAATAATTCTTCTTTGCTGTGGTGAGAAAATATTGCTTTTGTTATAGCCGTTGTACACATACATCATAAGGTCACACAATACGTTAATGTTGAAAGACTTACACTTCGTTCTTTGAGATGATCTAGCTGGTGGTACTGGTGATAAACTCATGAAATCAATTTCACCATCACTCGTAATCTCCACCACCTCTTTTTCCTTTTCCTTTTCCTTTTTCTTCTCCTTCTTGGTAGCTTTTTCTTTCGGTTCTTTTTTAAATGCTAACGTCGTTTGTTTCATACCTAATTTAAATTAGAAATGTGACCAACATAAGACTGATATAATCATTTGGTACTCGGTTCACGTGTTTTGATAATAATCTTTACCTTTTTTAGCAGCCGCTTTCTTTGTTATTTTTTCTGGAGAGCTTCCTAATCTGTCCTCCAAAGGTTTGGCATTCGTATCTACTAAAGCATCAAATTCGTCTTTCTCTTCTACTACCTCTTTCTTCACCTGAATGAAAAAGATATCCCAGGTAAGATTAATTTATAATTCTAAAGCACTACGGATCTAGTTTTGATATAACTGTTAATTGTCATACCCTGGGTACTTTCTTGATGCCGTCCTTCTTATCTTTCGCCGCAGTGTTTGCCTTTTCTAATTTCTTTTTCATCTCCGTATCGATAATGGGAAGTATTCGGCGAAGATAATCTTGACTGTAGAACTTTGCTGGTGGCTTTTTAATATTGTTACGCGACTTTAATTCTTCTTTTTGTTCCTTTTCCTCAAGCTACAAAGTCATATATAATTTTATCATTTTTGTCACTTTATAAAAAAGGTAGTAAGTCGTATTTAGTTACCTTGTTTAACTCATTCAACAAGTTCTCCAAGTCCTCCTTCCAAAGCGACAATGGAGTACGAGCTTGTAACCTTTTGAGTTCGGCAACTTTTTCGTCCCTTTGACGTAACAGTTCGTCTTTCTTTTCTTTGGTCAAAGACCACAAAGTCATGCCAAGCAAATAGTCAAAGTTCTCCTTTTCCATGGCGGCCGCCGATGCAGGTGGGTCATCTTCAGAATTTTCTGTCGCATCTTCCTGCACACACATTACATATACGATGGTAAGCATTAGGTCTTAAAATATGTATACAACATTTCATATCAGCAGAACTATACAACAACCATTCTTTAACAAAAGACGACTTACTTGTGCTTCCTGACATGTTGCAAAACCGCAAACCCATTAATAAATAGTACAATTTTAAGCATTTCACAAAATTCAATCACTTACCAAAACTTCTTCCCTGTTCTGCGATAATTTCCAAGCAAGTACTGGGTCCGATTCATAATTTCTGCGCACTAATTCAATAATCAATTCTTTCTTCTTCTTATTTTCGATTACAAGTGTTCCATCGCATTTTTCTATAATGAACCGCGCTTGATTTGAAAGTTTGGCGGCTTCTGCCTGCAGAATCCCCTCCAAATAATCTTTCCTCTTATGATACATCTCCAGCCTGACTTTGTAAAAACCTTTCATAATTTGCGTCACACTATCATACTTTTGAAGACAATGGTTTTCGTCAAATGCACACATAGACGTGATAGTCGTTGTTGATTGTAATTTAAAGACTTTGTGAAGACCTTCCTTTTCTAGTTCTACGAGCTTATCACGATTCATCATGACTATGAATTGAACAGCCGTGTCAGTATTGTACTCTTTGTAGTCAGTAATAATAGCTGGTGATTTATCGGATCCATGCAACATCGGTTCCAACACAGTCTCTTTATAAGCTTGTGTCCAAGTCCCAACAGGGAGCTCTGTGATTTCAACTTTATCTGGACCGATTACAGATATTTCTCCGCTTATAACATACCTAAAGTCACCACAACTTTCAATGACACCTTTAAAGTTCTTATAGAATGGCATCATAGGTTTTGGTTCTGCACCATCCATCATTCTAAATAAGTTCTCAATAATTTCTCTGGGGTTGTAGTTTGGAATTTTTGTCATCCAACCAGTTCCAATACCATCTGCGCCGTTCACTAGCACCATTGGTATCGTTGGTACATAATACACTGGCTCAATTTTTTGATTATCATCATATTCGTGCTTCAGCAATGCATCGTCATGTTTATGGAAAATAAACCTAGCCAATGGACTGAGCATCGTGAAAATGTATCGAGGACTTGCAGCATCCTTTCCACCTGACAGTCTCGTACCAAATTGACCAATGGGTTGCAGCAAATTGATATTATTACTACCCACAAAGTTGTGAGCAAGATTTATAATTGTTGCCATGAGCGACATTTCACCATGATGATATGCAGAGTGTTCAGCAACCGAACCAGCCAGTTGAGCAACTTTAACTTCTCGTTTATCATTACGTTTCAGGCAGGTATATACTACTTTTCTTTGGCCAGGTTTGAATCCGTCTATCATATTTGGGATTGACCGTACAATGTCGTAATAACTGAACAAGACCAATTCGACATTAATAAAATCGGAGAACGAGACGGTTCGTGTATCTTTTTCGTATAGAAATCGTTCACTAAGACCGATTTCTCTTCTTCTTTTAGTTTCTTCCATATGATTCATTAGCCAATCTTTACGTTGGTCGACACACTTTTTACTGAATGCCATCATAATGTTCTGGTCGTCCTGTTCACCGTCATATCGAAATCTAATTCTGTGTCTAGTCATATTTTCAAAGTACTCCTTTGCTTCTTTAGCAGTGGACGTACCCAAACCTATAGACATGGTAATGCAGTGATAAAATATGATCCATACGTCAAGAAATACAACTCCGTTTTCATCAGAAAATAAAAACCTTTGTAGTATTTGATCTTATAGGTGTGAAAGTTGTCAGTTTCTTTTTTCCACATTTCGAATTCTGGTAATGAGAAGAAATTTAAGGATTGGCTTCCCTTTGATGCTTTTACGATCGGTGTAATAAACTCCTCGATAAAATTCATTCTAAGTAAAGATGGCCAGTTGTGGTGAATGAAATTGATAAGAAGACCTTTGATGTGGGAACCATCCTATTGTATAACATGTAAGAATTAAATAGCGAACGTCATATATAATAATTTAATATAGTGTGTAAAAAATATTAAACCTGATCCTGATCAGTCATTATCATCATCTTTCCATAGCGTAATGTTTTTAAATCGTCACGGCTCTCATATTTCTTTTTATATTGTAGTCCAAGTATTTTTATTAAGTTATTGATTTCTGCATTCTCTAAAATCTGCTTGTGTGTCGCTTCTCGTACATTTAACATTTTACCTAGAATTTAATTTGTTGGGTACTAAAAACGATTCTGCAGTGTTCATTTTAATTAACTCCAATCTGTCGTAGCATTACCTCGTAATGGAAATATTCCGTATTTATCTCTACCTATTGAGGAAATACCAGACACAGCCATGGTTTTGGCTGAGTCTCCCTCAGTTAATATTAATGTACATTCTAATGATCTAGCTGTTCCAGCATCGTTTGCATCCTCTAGTTTCGGTATACCTAAAGATAACAATTATCTTAAAACCTATTCTGGATCATACACCTATAATTGAGATAAAGTACCTTGTAGTTTTCTTTGTTTTGACTTTGGACCTAACTGTTGTAATTGTCGATCTGCTTTAAATTTGGCCCAGGATAAAACTGCTTCAACAATTCCAATTTTCGTTACCTAAAATTATTATGGAAGTTGGATAATGTTTTCAGCTGCCAAAATTTTTCTATAATATTAGTTAATTGATACTCACACTTGTGATAAACTTTTCAGGTAGCTGACATTTAGATCCAAAACTCTTTGCTTGCAATGTCATGTTCTCTTTTGTCTGAGAGTCAAATGTGGGGTTGTTAATAAGGCAGTTGACAAAGACCCACAAGTGGTTCTTTATTTGGAATGGTTTTATAGCGATTCCTCCCTTATTTTTCTTTTTCAATGTTTCAGTTAATTGTTTCACTATTAAATCTGTGACATGGTCAACATGCCTTCCACCCTATTGATGAACAATGTGCCAGATTAGTTATGATGAAGAAAAATTTCAACTGCAGTTTAGCATCACCAAGTAATATACCTTTGTTGTAGCAATACTGTTTACAAAGGACATTTGTTGGAAGCCTTTGTCAGAAATTGTAACTGCCACTTCCCAGCGTGGCCCACAAACTTCATAGACAACTTTTAGTGGACTTCCAACATCATCCTCTTTGTCCTTAATATACAAGTCGACATAGTCCTTAAAGTTTTTCACTGGTATCCTGGTACCATTTAGAAATACTTTAACGCCTCTACTAGAGGCAGCCACATCATATGCTCGTCGCGACATTAGTGCAATTATATCGTCATCTAAAGATTGCATTTTGAATTTTGCTAAATCCGGTGAAAAAGTCACTTTAGTAAAATCTTCGCCATGGAAGTCCTTAATTCTAGGCTCGCTGGCTTTTCCCATGTTGTCTCCCCATGTCTATAAGAAATGGATTCATAAGTTCCAGGAATTCTTTTGGCCCGACATAAAAGAATAGCACACAAGATGATTACTTGTTTAAGAGATTTCTTATATTCCTTGGACGCTGTCTCAACGGTAAAACGGTGACTAAAAATATTACATAATTTAGCACCATATCCATTTCTGCCACCAGTTACTTTTTCCTCCTCGTCGTCATAATTAGATGATGTCAGTAAATGGCCAAATATCATGGTGGGCACATACATGTTTTCTTCTTTATGTATAACAACAGGAATACCCTTACCATTATTATATACACAGATAGTATTATTTTCTCTGAAAGTTACAACAATAACAATAAGTTATGTAACAATGAAATATTATTCCCTACCAGTGTTAGATATTTATACATACACGTCGATATCAATCTTAATTACATCCATACTGGGATCCCTCTGCTTATTATCAGCAGCATTCACCAATATTTCGTCAAATATCTTATAAAGACCAGGAACATATTTGATTTCCTTTTGAACCATTGCTTCCTTCTCTTTATCAAATATCCACATAAGTTCAGTTACAGGCTCGACCGAGCCGATATAAGTATCTGGACGCAATAAGATATGCTCCAATTGGGATTTTTTCTGATATATTCCTTCAATGGTCTTTTTCTTAGGGCCGCCAGAGGCACCCCTATTTTCGGCTGCACTCATTCTGCTAGTGTATTTTTGTATGCAACTGAAATCAAAACATTTATTATTATATTTTATATAATCATTAGCAAACATTGGGTTAAGTAAGCTTTCTTTCGCAGGCCTCTTCAAATACATGAGACTGTAAATATTTTTGGTACATCAACACAATCTTTCAGTCATTTATATTCGAGATTAAATATAACGCTTATTTATGTTTACACCTGTAATGAAATGAGCCTGCACTCTTAGTGGAAATATCTCTAAAGAAACCTACTTCTAAGTCGAAACAAACATAACACACATCCTCGATAGTTCGTTGGACTCAACACAGACAATTTACACGACAATAACACGAAGACGTTCCCGGTAAACACGATAGAAACGCTTGAAGGACGTCTGAACGAACATTCAAATTCAGATGTCAACATATCGCCGTTTCGGAGCGTAAATCATAGGCGGCATTAACAGAGAACGATTGCATACCCTAAGCGAGGTTTAAAAATATGGCGGGAAAACATCATCGTCTAATTGACTGGCCTGGCGAAGAGACGCCAATTTTGTCCGAAGGTCTGTTTTTCGAAAATGAAATCGTCTTTTGCGATCAGTAGCTGCTTGATCTTTGAGCCGTGCATCCCAATGGACTTTAGAGATTCGGCACTTCTTTCCTTGAAGCTCACCTTCAGCAAAGATCCAGTAGAGCCGCGTCAGTCGTGATAGCGTCGGCAACCGAAATTCATGCGGCTGGAGAGCCTCCACTGGGGTTACAGCTCATAATCACCATGTACGAGATACTTTGGTCCAGTGATTCTAGTAATCAGCTCCTCTGTAAACACTCGCCGGGGTCGACGCTCTCCCCAATTCCCACCGCTGATACACCAAGTTGGAATTACGATTCCTTCTCTTGCGCGTCCCTTTACACCGGATTTCGCGAAAACTTTGCTCCAGTGCAAACCATCTCCCTCGATTAACTAGCAAACACTGTGAAGGAAACCCTCCAAAACGCTTGGCTATATAACTTCGCTTTGGCGCCACAGGCACTCTCCCGTTCGTTAAAGCTGGTTCACAAGGATCAAGTTCACAAAGTCAAGCGTCTCGCACAACCACCACTTCCTATACATATATATATATACACGAATGCATGTGATCTATGGATGTATTTTCATCGTATTGTATCACAAGTCGAGTTCGCAATACTGCGGCGTATTATCTTGGTGATCGTGCATTAGAAACGTATCGAAAGCGTCGGATCAATTGGAGACTCGGCATTCTGCTCAGAGTTTGTGGATTCGCGCATTTAGATTGTTACGGTATGGCTGATATGGGTCTGAGTTTAGATGACATAATTAAAAAGTCGAAACCGTCAGGAATGAGAGGACGCGGAGGGTGAGATTCTCAAATTGTATTAATCATCTTATTCTTCTTCTTATGGAGCTTCCATTACTACCTTGTTGGAGCATCGAAAAATGTGATTTCATCCTATGAAACCGTTGAATCCTTGTGTTCAGGTTTCCAATACTTCTTCCAAGCATTTTCGTATGGGCATAGTTTTTGTATAATAAATCCTTGTAAACAGAGTAGACAACGAAAACCGTCGACGTTTCTTTGACTTGAAATTTTTTGGAGCACAGATTTACGTTTCTTCGATCTAAGGGGGAATTACATGTTCGTTGTAAAGTGACTCTTGTTTTATTTTTCGTTTGAGTATATATTCCTCGATTTAATTGAAAAAGCCGAGTGACGCAATGAATTTCAACAAGTTGGGAAATGAATCTAACAATCGATTTATTGCAGAATTCAAAGGAGGGGCGTCAGCAGAGGAGCCAGGGCTAATGGATCAGTGAGAGGTCGAGGCTCGCACGTTGTTACTGATGCGCGTTTCAAAATTATACAGAAAAATCGCGAGAAGCTCACAGACGCGCGGGATAAACTTGCCGAAATTGCGAAGCAGAGTGATGCTAGATTGAAGTTGGATAAGATACGCGCTTCCCAGTTAAAGAAGATAGACCAGTTGCCTGGAATTTCCCGTAAGACTGGTAGAAATGGAAGGCTATCTCTTTCAACCAACAAAATTCCCCCCCTCGTGCCTCACACTATGCCACCTAGTATGTCAAGTAATTATATGCCTCCACCTACAAGAACCGTAGGCTATAGGCCACCACCTATATCGGAGCCACATTATATGGCAGACATGCCCATGGATTACAATGACGGTGGGACAAATACTGGCAAGCTTTTAACAATTTAAGCATCATTTATCATTCCATGGATAAGTATAAATCAATGTTTGGCTGCAGATTATATGATGGATGCTCCACCTATCAGAAGAACAGTAAGCAACGAGTATGCTCCAACTCCTCCACCACCTCCTCCTGTGTTCAGTATTAAACCATCATCGCCATATACATGGGTCAAGCCAGCAGGGAGTAATGTAACTAGAGTTGTACCCTCTCGTAAGCCAGATGTGGAAAGGGAGAGGGAGCGAGTGAGGGATTATAAGATTATCACTCGTCCTTCTATGGTATGTGGAACAATAAATTATCTTTTATATTCACCTTACGACACTGCAATAACTTCTGTCCATTCATTTTCAGCCAAAGCCAGCATCTCCTCCTTATAAAGATGACTGGAGTTTCGGAACAAAGTCACGGTACTTACACACAAATTGTGACTGATATTTGTATGATTCTTACCTGGAGCCTGGGAGATAATTTTACTTTTACCGTAGAACGATTGTTGCCGAAGATTCGATGGAGCCAAAATATTATGAATCGCGGAGTCATAGAGAAGTAGGAGTAAAATCAAGGCTGGATGCAGTGTCCACTAAGTCACGAGCAATGGGCGCGCCAACGCGACCGAAAGCTGGCGGCAATTCGCCATCCCAATCAACAGGATATCGAATCGTAGTATCCAATTTACAAGCGAATGTTACACAAGAGGACATTAAAGTATGTTCGAACATGGTTTACAGATATATTAATATGCATTAAGTGACTTTGTGTCTGTACAAATGATGTACTATTATTATAGGAATTATTCGAGGACGTTGGAGAGCTGCTTGTATCGAGACTAGTGCGACCAGGAACAGCAGAAGTTATTTATAAAACTTTGAAAGATGCTACCAAGGCAGTGGAAACTTATCATAATAGACAGTTGGATGGGCACCCAATGAAATGTCTGCTTGTGAATCCACGACCAAAAAATAATCCCACTGGACCTGCTGTTAGATCCATTACAGAGTAAGTACTGTCAAAGAAAGACTGAAGAGAAAAGCACAGGCAGTTGGCTCACATTAAATGAGAATGTTTTTCATTGCAGATCAAGGAGAAGTGTTAGTTCGAGTTATGTACAACCGAGTTTAGGCGCAGTACATCGTGCTCTCTTTGACGATTCTTAATCAAGTACATATTAAGCAGCAAACATCACATCTGGCGGGAGATGGTTATCGCATGAAAATGTAGAAGGGAATAAACATGAGAGACAATGATATGATTACCTGGGCAGAATATCAGGTATCAATATGACACATAAGGAAGATACTCTCCAATCAATTTCTATCAATGAAAATGTTTTTAATTTGTATTAAATACACAGTACGCCTTGACCAGTAAGATAAAACTATAATGGCAAAGAATTTATGGTAATTGTGTAAACTGCAAACACAGTATGCTTCTTGTACATTTAATATACTCTAATAAAACAATAAGCATTTAGGTCATTCATTTTGAATACACGTGCTTTTGATTACCTACCCTTTCACACAACACAGTAATATTAGAAAAAGAGTAATCTTGTGCGCCCAGTTTGTTTTAGAAAAGATTAATAAGCATATGCAGAAGGGAAGTGTTAGTTGTGACAGAACATGTGCCAAAGCTGTTATGATAAAGACTTTATTTGCTCGGTATATAAGATGATCACAATATCGTAGTTCGTGGCTATGAAATATAAAAGCTAATACACCATACATGCTGTTACTGACATGCACCAGAAATTCTCTTCAGGAATAGGCATACAATGTTACTGAAAGAGTAGTACGAGCAACACTTCGAATGAGGAGTTATGATTTCAAGTCGATTTAGTAAATGGCACATAAATAATTTTATTCCTCCATTATCGCTACAGTTTCTAATGGGGAACAACTCGCAATATGCGGCATATCTTGTGATTACGTTCAGATATATCGACGGCGTATAATCAACGTTATGTCCCTTTGTTACCTCCGTACATTCACATGAAAAAAAGATATACAATGAAGATACAAAATATACTTAAAAATTAATGAGACATTTAGTACCTAATACAGCCGCTACGAGTACTTGCTCCACGTATTTACAAAAGTTCTATCATAGCGCTGTTTATCAATACTGAACCTTACTCTGAAATAATTTAATTTTCGTCTAAGTACTCCTCCTTTAAAAACCTAAAGAGCTTTCAATTTGACAAACGTTCGACTATGCTTTACTTATGCGACGAGTTTTCCCTTTGCGTGTTACGAGCATTGCAACTCGCGCGGTGATTATTTGGTTTGGTTTTGTTTGGCAACCGAAGTACTTCCGCGTAAGACATTTCGAGACGCTTCAATCTCGCAACTTCCTCCGAGGCTGTGCTTGGCTTGTAGTCCTTACATTCGAAACTATTATTGTGCTGAACGATGCTATTCCGCCCGTACACGTTCGATCTTCGTGCGCTGGTAGGTGATTCCCTCGTTCTGCTTGGGTACACGTATCCAGTGCATATGCTTCCGTTTTGTTCGGCCGGCGTGAGAGGCCGGAATTTCCTTTTCCCGGTACTTTGTGATTTTGGTGGGACGAATCTTGGATTCGTCGTTGGCACGACGTCCGGCGTCGTCGGCTTCTCAACGTTGTGGAATAGCTGCTTCCTGTTAGCACATTTCTTGGTTGATCCTCTCTTGGTAACACGAATGGACAAGTAATCCAAGCCACTGCCGTTTTGTTGCGATGAGCCCTTGCCATTTGTATGCCGTGACTCTCCTCCTCTGCTCTGATGGGTAATTACGTTCGGGCTTTGTATCCTGTAAGGTGGCTCAGACACGACTGAGCAAACTACAGATGATATGACGCTCTGGTTATCGTCAGTAGCTTCACTAGGAATATCTTCTTGAAGTATAACTGGTGACTGTCCTTGAGATTGGTTTGTATTTGTGGCATTTCGGTAGGGTACTCCTCCATCCAATAGCGGTAATTTCTCACCTTCATCTCTAGCCTCTGCTGCTCGCTTAAGTACACCGAAGATTTCACTGAATAGCTGTCTATATTCAGGCGTTTTCCTGAACCTACTTTCGAATGGATTATTGTCATCATAGATGCTGAACTTGCAGTCTTCACCGTCGGCAATTGAACAGAGGAAGGAGCCGGTACCCTCAGTCTGGGTGGCCTTGTTACTTGTTTCATCCGAGAATCCAGAGGACGAAGTCTCAGCCTCAGAAAAGTCTGTGGGTGTGGCGGAGAAGGGCTTCTTGTTACACATCTCGACTTTCGTACGGGTAGCATTTGTGTTCGATTTAGTGGAATCTTGTTGGATTTCAGTCTCAGTGGTTGGATTTGGTAGGCTGTTGAAGTCGCCGGACATCTTAAGTTCTTCTTGTAAGGACATACAACCGCCGCTATTCTTTAATCGCGGGACAGAGCGTCTTTGTACCTCCAATAATGCTTGATACTTTTCAACTAAAACCCAATATGGATTTCTGTCTGCGCTTTCGACTCCAATCTTGTTGTTCGTTTCCTGTAAGCAACATTTGTTATAGTCAAGACTTTGCTATACTAGAAAACATTCCATTGCCCCCTCAATATGGAAAAAAGAACAAATATAATCATTTTTATTTCATTAATTCAGTAATTGATTACTGTATCTTGAATTTACGAAGCAGACAAAAATTTATTAATTTAAATGTAAAAATATGAGATAAGGCCAGATCGGTGCTGCAGTTGTAATGTTAATTTTATCCGTCCCAATTAGAGGTTTTATGAAAAGTCAGCAATATCCTAAATAACATAGAATTCGAACAGATAAATGGTGCAAAAGAGGATTCGTGGGTGATAAGGCAAGGAGGCGCCAGATTTATAGGATATTATAAAAAATACAACAATTTCTATGGAAAAAGTATTTTATTTAAGATCGTATAAATCTGGCACTTACATTGTACAACATAAGTTTAACAAACAAGTCGACTAGATTAAATTAACAATATTCGGTCATGCTCAAAACTGAAGGAACAACGTCACGAAGAAACTCATGAAGGCAAACTTATTTCTATAAACAAGCAGCATCACCAAATCTGGTCTACTCAAATTTTTTGCAGCCTTTAGATAAATATTACCGGCAATAAAATAGCTTATTTTCTTATTCGTCAATTAATGGCAGTCTTTTTGTTCTTTGGAAACAAATAACTTTCATGTCAGTGATAAAGAGGATTGGTAGTCAAACAATATCACTCCTGGTAATTCAAAGATTTTCCAAATATTGATCCTTACGCGTAAAATATACGAGTTTCATGCAAAAATAAGTATATCCTTCCATAGGAAATGATCCATGGAAGCAATCGAATAATTTTTTCCCATATTTACATGTAAGTGCTATTCGCCATGTATTCTCGCGGAATATATTTATGAAACTTATACTAGATTTGTTCGTTACTGCACACTCTGTATATGAATGTGAATAACTGAAAGACCACGAATACTACTTAAACTACGAGAGCACTGAACGCTCGCAGATTCATTGTTACGAGATTCATTTTTCAAATATCTGTAGAATTTCGGAGCCGTCAATTTGTTCAATACCAAGACAGTAAAAATGGTTTATCTTTGTTCAACAAAGAGACGATCAAAATTTAAATTTTCCAGAGATTAAATTGAGACGGAACAAAGAATATTACACGAGCGTAATAGATCAGACAATTTGTAAAGTATTCAAAAATGCACTAGCAAATCGTGCAAATTCTCAGGTACTATTATCTTCCAGAATTTATAACTGCGTTTACTACAAATGGAGAAACGAAAGTGGAAGTTAAAATATTCGCCTACTCTCAGGAGCCGTGCAAAACATTACTCTCTATAATAATGCGTGTTTCAAGGCACGCATTAAAAGTGCAACTCTGTTGATTTTGACCTCCAATAAGATGATGTACGCAATTCATGATTAACTACGCCTATACATGCTAAATTACTTTCCAATTAATTTTATCGGTAATGCTTTTCTAAGTATGAATATTGGAATTCTGAACGGCTTTAACAGAAGTGGTATGATGTACTCGTTTTTTATATAACATATGACATCAAAAATAAGGACAGTCAACGATGGCGCATTCCATACATAAGTTAAAGTCGTCCATAACAGCGAACTAAAATTTCTAAGCTTTTTTGCCCTGGATCTCTTAAATTTTGTCGGAACTGTTTCCTAAAGCAAATAAAATTACGTTACAATGCGAACTGCAGTCGTGCTCTGCCCCCTTCAAGCCTATGTACACTATTTCCAAATTAACATCGAATCGCACAATGACAATGTCGCTTAGACCATTTCGCAATGCGAAGCGACGACAGAATGAATAGGGCTTGTGGCTTGAAGAGCGCGTGACAGTTTTGTGTAAGCGTAATTAGCAAGCGAAATGAAAGAAAACGCCATGCAAACAAATCGCCCGAAGATAGAAGCCCCATATAGGTTTGTCAAAATTACCTGTAAGACAGAATCGGTGTCACGTTGATTATCGTTAATGAATGATTCGACCATGCTGATATCGTCAAATTCTTCCTGATCCAGCATGACAGAAAGCTCATCCTGTAGTGCATCCATTCCGCAGAAGCATCGTGCACATAATTGGCCTCGTCTGGAACACACAATATATTTTTCATTGCCATAAATCCAGACAAGATTTCTTCACAAAGTCTAGAACCCCATACTTTGGTCAATCGATAAATGTTCTCTTCCAAAATGGATGGTTCCATAATATTCAATAACATAGTATGTAAATAGGATAAATATACCCGTACCTCACTTCTTCCAGTGTACTGATCTCATCTTGCAGGTTCTTCACATCTTGCGCTTTACTGCGTAGTACACTTAACTGTTCCTCTAAAGTACTGTTTTCCTGTAATAAGTTTGCTAACTGCTGGCCGAGCTCAGTAACCTTGCTTTGCTCCCTCGCCCTTTGACTCCGAGCTTCTTGCAACTGTCTCAGCAATTCGGTGATCTCCACGTCGTGTGAACATGTGGCCGGCTGTTGCTGTGGTTCGATGGATTCTTCGCTTACACTCTCGAAGGATTTCGGTTGACACGGGGCAGCGATCTATAAGAAAAGATTCCCAATTCGAGGTGTCAGTACATTCAATATCAACAGCTGCAAGTTCTACTAAGAACTTCATCACTATACTGTCATTAATATGACAAGTGTCAATTTTCCCCAAAATAAACGCGTTATGCATAATATTGTCCACAAGAATTATTGCCATGTAGAAGTGAACACGAGTTCGAATTAGAAAGTTAAATGAGATATCGGATAGCCGCATAAAATCGGTGATATCCCATCGGCGATTGGACGGGGTAAGTGGCGCTTATTGAATTTATCTAGGATCACTAGAAAAGTGCGGCTTGCGAAAATGAATACCTCTTGTGTGCTGCCACCCGCCGTGACCGATCCTTTCGTTGTAGCGGTCTGTGCTTGTGCGATATTTGCTGATTGGATGACAGTCTGTTGTCGAAGTAAGCTTTCGTGTTGTTCGTTAAGTTCGTCGAACTTCCTCTGGAGCTCCTCGACACGGGCCTCCAAATTCTCGATCGTCAGGGATTGGCTGTGAATGAAAGAAAAAAGAATGAGATCATGGTAACCGGCGTATCGCTTACATATCGATGCAGCCGCGCAACTTACACGGAATCCGCATCCACACACACCTACCTCTTTATTACTTTCTTGTCGTTCTTATTCTCAACAAGGAGTCGATGATTTGCGCGCTCTAGGTCCTGGATGCTAACTTCCAGTTGCTCGTAGATCTTCATTCGAGAATCGTTCACCTCCCTCAAGGCAGCCGATTGTTTTTTCATGTACTGCAAAGTTTGGAAAGTCGAACTGTTAGGTAGTCCTCAATAAACAAATGCCACAGTAAATACCAATTGTCTTTGGCAATGAAAACTTACCTCTATCTCCTGAGCTTGTTCCTCCACTGTGGTGTGATGGAGCTTTACCATGTTTTCCAGTTCCTTGTTTCGCTCGAGCAGTGTCTTGCCAAGTTGTGCGGCCAATTGCAGGTCTGCAACGAGAGGAGACGTTCGGATAAATATAACAGGTAACGAGACGCCGGTTTAGCTGATTAAGTAATAATGTCGTAGACTCCGAATCAGCCGTTAGCTCTCATGAAACTGTATATGCACGTTAAAGTGGAGGCAGAAGGACGTAGAGCGTCATGTTGGGCACGTCACAGATATCATCTGACAATACAGGTTTCCTGTCGAAAAAATCCGCCACTTCATAATACGTGTGAAACTCAGTAGCCGGAAGAGCAATTGGAAAGTCACCGGCTCTCTGTTCTTCATTTTACTTCATTTCGTGTGCTGCGATCTCGGAGCTCGATAGGCCGGCCGCCTCTCTGCTGTATACCATTTACATCGAACCACGCGACGAGGTCAAAGACACACGATTCCTCGAGTACAATGATTTTGGAACTCTCCGCCGTACAAGATACCAATCTAAAAGTCCAACTTCTTCCTACAACTCTTCAGTACAATCCAAATTTACTGGCGCTTGATCCTTATCAATTTTAATGAAGCCAACATCCTTCCCGCAATCTTCACGCAATTTAAGCCAATCAGTTTAAGATGGTGTTCGCTAATTTTCTTAATAGCTCTTTCGAAATGCACTGGATAAAAGCATCGCTATGGGCATCGTTACAATCGACGAGTCATCGGATTCGCTTTGCACTGGCCGGATTACCACCTGCGGAGACGGAAAGAGGTTGACCGACCACTCTCGCTACGCTCACTCGTCCGAGAGAAAATCGTAGATGCATTGTATCCAGTGGATATATTGGACCAACTCGAGAGCAGAAATTGGATCAATATCGACATTTAAACGGATCCTTTTTTTCGATTCCACGAAAGAAGCAATGGAAATTCAGGGCTGCTGTTGGAAGCGGAGTTGATTGTGGATTGTGCTCTGGTTCGCAGCACTCCCCCGTTCTGGAAGCGACGACCTCCGAAGGAGTCTGGAGGGAAGAGTGCGAGGAAGTTGCAACAAGGGCCAAGGACCTTCGCCTTGAGCAAACGACCGAGAGCTACCGTTTTCTTTCCCTCTTCCTTCCTCTTTCCAACTATCATTTTCAATACCTAGTACCTCTAATATATATAATCAAGAAAGATCCTATAGAAAGTTCCAATCAACTTCCTTCATGATCCGAGGTGACAAATTGCCGAGCACCTGTCACCCCGGCGAATCACTCCTGCGATCATGATATACCAGAGTACACGACACCCATCAGAATGAAAGTCATCGAGAGTGTTTCGCTGCGAATCTCCCGTCGTCGCTTCGACCAACTTCCATTTCATAATCACGAGATCTTTATCAATTCTTGTCCCCGATTTCAATTTACCAATAAACGATTCTTCACAGTTATTTGAACCCATGAAAAACAAAGTATTTCAAGCGGAATCACCGTCGAGTAGAGAGACACGCAACGGAATAAGGGAAGTCAGTGATTGGTAGAAAAGTTTTCTAGCGAAAGAATGCCGAGTTATTGAAACTCTTGCATAACTGTGTCGTCGAGGTATTCGCGGGCAAACTCGCGCCGAGTTCTTCGGGCTTAGGCGTACGAGGCGCGTACGAGCGATTACACTGGATCGAAAGTGGTAATTATTTCTGGGGAGCGAGAGGGAGAGAGAGAGAGAGAGCAGTGCGAGCGATATACTTTACCGTATCTCTCGTATGGGAAACGGCTCAATTGAGGATAGCGGGCGCAACTTGCGCCCATTTACCAACTGTGCAGTTGCCGCTCACTTACATTTTCATCGGCTGCTGCACACTCACTAGAACGCACAGCACAAATTCCAGCCTGGATATATGTATGTATATATGTATATAACTATGTGTGTGTGTGTGTGCGAGTGGAGGTAAGGCCGGCCACAACGGGCACTATCACTTTGCGTGATCGAAGAAGGTCGTTGGTGACCTCCCTCGTCGATATCAATGCAGCAGTAGTACCTTCGGGCCCTTGGAGACAGGCAAGTTCGATCGAGTAATCCCAACACTCGAGGGAGTTCATCTGGCTCTGGGGGTCCCAGACGACGTCGACACTGGGCCCGCTCATCTTCCTTCGACAAATCTTGATCCAGAAGAACTCTCTTCCCGGCTCTCTCCCAGCTTCGCCTCCAACCGACCACTTTCTTCTTTCTTCTTCTCTACTAGCACTGGCCCGATTTGCGAAACTTGCACGTTCAGAAAAATGCGTATACACCGCGCGAAACTGCAAGGACCAAGTTCTCTGCTCGACTGGCTGTTGCTCGCTGCTCGTTGGAACTTGGGTCCTTTCGGTGGGTAAGGCCCATTCAGAGGAGGCAGGGCATATATAAGTGTATCGCGCGCACAGCAATCGCACGCGGAGAGCGCTGCCGGGTTATCGACCACAACCGGTTCCCTCGGAGGTAGCCGGTCTTCTGTGAATCGCTAGGTAGTCGTGGAACGTGTGCGGCCCAAACGTCCTATGCCCATCGAGTGGCAACGCCAGCCCCTCTCTTCTCTCACCTTTCCCCCTCTCCGCAAGTCGGCCGCGCCGGCCGCTCAGTCCCAGCCGTTCTTTCTCGCCCTCCGCCTTTCCCTGTCTTGCTTAGACTTCCACTCTCGGACCCTCTCCTTTTTCCCAGCCTCTCGCTCTCTCCCTTCCTCCTCTCTCTTACTTTTGGGACTTCCCCCGCCAATCGAGCGGCGCGGGGCCCTTTCGAAGGTGGTGAACATCTCTCCCCACAAGCTCCCCCTCGGCTACTCTCACTCCGAACAACCACTACTTCGTCTTCCTTTCCCTTCTCCCTTTCCATTGGGCCCACCAATATCTCCCGGCCAGGCAAATATGCTGGCCCACTTTTGCGACACACACAACAGCAGCTTCCGACCCTCTCGCGCCGGGCCTTCTTCCACCTTCTCGGCCAGCGGCCCCCTTGCTATTTCCGTAAATAATGCCCCCTCTCCTCCCTCTCTCCCCCTTGAAACGTTGTACCATACACTCGCTCCTCTCCCCAACATATCCACGCGGTTCGCTGATCCTTTTACTACGCTTTTTCTGGTTACACCTGAGAGGAAGGTGCTCTCCCTGTCGAAGATGAGTGATTTTTTCTAGCTCTCTTTCTCCTATCTTGATTTATTTAGATTTATTTGAAATAAACTTTGAGCTTTCGACACGTTTGCTATTGGTGTGGGCATTTCCGTTTGCGCCGGATATCTGACCTCGCTCTGACACGAGCTTTTCCCTGATTAATATTAACAGTGCAATCTGCAATGCCAATGACTTGGAAGCAGATAGCGCGGGTGATAATTGTGGGAGTCCTGGTTGGGAAATGTGCGAAGAAACGAGGAATATGTCAGGTTTGATAATTTCGAAGTTTTATGGTTGTAATAAATGCGAATACGAGTTTCGTCGAATGTGTGCGATATTCGTTAAGAGAGGACGGCGACACGTGTTTATCGTTGCCTGGGCCAGAGAAATGGCACAACTGCGGCCCACCAGCAGAAGGAGCACCAGCAGCAGCCTCAGGCATAACTGTCGAAGCCAGCAACAAGCAAAACCCGTAGAATGCGAACCGTTAACGTATGTCATGCCTGGATTTGCGTGCATTCCGAACACGGAGAAGATATAACTGCATCGGAGCCGGCTGCTCCTGAGCCACGAGCTCCGACTGATACGTGATCGGGAAGCGCGATATTGTAAATAGCCAATTCGAACAATTAATCGAGAGACCGACCGGCGTGCGCGCGCGCGCGCGCGAGTTACAGACGAGTAAATTAATGCCCCGCCGTTGACATCGGCCAGTCATCTGGCGTAATGATGCCTGCGTCAACTATAATGATGCCAGCGACGCCGCCGAGAATTATTCATCCGTGACCTCGGCGAGACCCGCTTTGCAAGACCTCGATTCTACCTGGACGTGTAATTCGTAGTTCATGAACTATGTCACTTGAAATCCTCTCATAGAATATTAAAATCGAATTAGCCACGAATCTATCTTTTATACTCTCTCAGGAATTCTAGATGAGAAAGAACGAGGAAGAAATGTTTGAAGAATCCAGGGAGGAATTCATCTTATTTAGCAAAACGATTCGCGCCGCCGCAGGAACTTTCTCGCGCTCGATCTCCTCCGATAAGCTCGATCGCGATAAACGTACCAAAAGTCTGATAACTCGCAGACTAATGGGGTAGGCGGGATGTATCATTACACCGGTTTTCACAGTATCCGGCACTTCTGATGAATGCTAGGAGATAACGTCTCATTTCACAGCGTCGTAACTTTATAGTATGCTGCTCGAAGGACTTCTCGAAATAGGACAAACTGTCCCGCAGAGAGAGAGAGGGAGAGAGAACTCTCTTGTCAGCACGTCGCGCTAAACGTGCCAGGTTGTTGGATTCTTCATTTCCCAGGGTGTTTCCGCAGTTTCTTCCTCCCTCCTAACGGTATAATATAGGAGTGCTGGCTCTTGGAACCTCGTGTTGGAAAGCCTGATAGGATGATCAATCGCGGCAGGTGCAAATTATGCATCCTCGAGTGTCGCCCTAAACAATAGGAGTCTCTGGCAGTGCGACTACCAACGGGAATCTTTCTTGCATCTATGCAATTTCAAAAGGCGACTCTCTGAAATTCTTCTCCTAACAGAAAATTATACCTCCTGCTTAATTATCGCCATGACATGCCAGCAGGAGGAGTCAATTCTCCTCGAGGATTACACTTAACTCATTAAGGGCTGCCGTTGGAACAGTGTTAATTGCAATGCAGTGTCGGTGATTGCGCAACGGCGCAGCTTTGCAATAAGAAATGCCCGTGGAAGCGGATAAGGAGCAAGTGCTCGTGTTCCTGGGGAGAGATGCGCGCATGGAAAGCAACTTCCTCGTGGTATTTCGATTTAAATAACCCCCCGCGTGACCCCGGCATCGATCGAGCAACCAACCAACGAACCAACGAATCTCCTGGAATACTTTCACCTGGGAACTCCGGCTGGAGCAGCGTTATTAATCTCTTCATCGGCTCGAAATAAAGGAGGCTGGGACGCCTATTGTTGGCAGGGATTTTGCGGCGCGCAGGTGCGCACCCGTACATCCGGCGGCGGCGGCGGCGGAGGCTGTGCTCGGCCGGTTTGACCTTTCGAGAGCAGTGCGAAAACGCTCTCGATATTACCAGGATTACTCTTCGCGCTGGACCATTATCGAGCGGCGCGCGTACCACGCCTTTCCTTCCTAGGAACGCGCACCTATTCCTCCGAGCCAACAATAACTGCACACTTGCTCGAAAATGTAATTTCGCCCGGCGGAAAGATTCGAGTGTGGGAAATCCACGAGTATGTGGTACACGCTCGTAGAAATTCCCTTGGACTTGTATCTCTTTGCGAGATAGCACTTTCTCGGAGTGCCACTCAGCCAATCTCGTCCTTTGGATACAATTAGAGAGCTTGGGATCATTGGTTATTAGCCCGGTCAATCTTAGAAACATTGTTCGCCCGCCGGCTAATCAGCCGAGCTCGTTTAACGCTCGTTAGAGACTCATTAACCGACATGATACCCTTTTTTCGCCCCCCCTCGTGAAATGAAAGATCGTTGGTGCTCGTGCAACTGGAACCAATTCAACCAATGCTAATCTTGCATTATTACGCCGCAAGGGTTGGAAAACTATGTCGGTCAACTTAACGGTGTTATTCAGCTTTTCTTTTATTCATCCTGTGACCCTCGAACTGGCTGATGCTGCGCTATCCTATTGCTAATCGCACTCCGCCGCGCGCGATAAGATTTGCTTACAATACGTTGTTGCGCCCATTTAGTCTGTAATTACTTCCCGGCAAATGAACCAACAGAACGTGCCACATTGGACATACACTGCCGAGGGAAAAAGTATTCGCGCGCACTGCTTTTCTTCCCAGTCAAGTTTCATTGCAGTAAATTCTATTAAGGAACAAAGTTTGATTACAGTAAATTTTATTAAATAGCAAAGTCGTTTTAAGCAGAAATAAATGTTGCCAAAGTGGAATGATTTCTCTTTCAAAACAATTAACTACGGAAAATCAGGATGTGCGAGTACTCGTTTCAGCCGATGTAAAAGTATCGTCGACCTCCCAATTAATTAGACTCGAGGTAATGATTACATCGTTCTCTTGACACGCAATTGGAAAATTGCGCTTCGTTCCTATCCCGGTTGCTGGTACTTGTTTGGTTCTGCACGATTCCCGGCTTACTTCCATAATTCCAGCGGTTCCAGCTTTCTCAGGGAGCCGTTAGAACATGCTGATTAAGCGGGCGCTTGCGATATCTTGTTTATTAGCGCCGGCAACATTCAGCCGTCTGGCTGAATAAGCCGTATCAGCCGGCGGAAGGAGCAATTAATCGGCGAGATATCCTTTTATCGATCGTTCGATGCCGACGATCAATTATACGCGTTTCTAACTGCGCCCCTCGCGCAAAACTATTACTTCTGCTTGTTTAATTGAATCATAATACGCTCTCTCTCTCTCTCTTTCCTCTTTCTCTTTCTCCGCCTTCATCGGAAGCGAGCGATCAGATAGCCCGCTCTTCCCGAGATAAACTCGGAAGCAATCGAGCGAGTCAATGAAACAGAGTCCAAGATCGGTTAGCACCGCTCGATGATTGGCATTATAAAGTACAGCAAATATATTCAAATGAAAGAACCTTATCATTCGATCTTATTAGGAACATCATAGCATGAATGACGCGCGGTGCTACCTCGTCGGATGTCCGCTCTTAATCGTATAACAGGGTGGTCATTTATGGATGCGAGCACGCGTGCCAGGAGGCGAGTGTGCGCGTCAAAGCGCGTGCCGCCCTTTCCGCTTCCAATGAGAACCGGCTCTCTCTCGCTCTTTCTCTCTGCGCGCCGCCGCAGACAAGTGTAGAATCGCGCATTTCAAACAGGGGATTTACAGTTGAATGACTCGCATCGGAAATAGCACTGGCATCATTCCCGTGGAAATAGTATGCGTGTAATTATGCGGAATGTTGGTTAATTAGAGTAAAACTGGTATGAAATAGTGGTGGAAAGGGAGAATCGAGAGGCGGAATGCGAGTGAAATGCGAGGGCGCGCTCCATTTGGCGGCTTTTTTCGGCTCGCTTTCAATTGGATTTGGAGAACGGCTTAGCCGGAGATCGAGGCTTCCCCATGGCTAATACGTGGGCTTCGTTCCCATCATTGTTCTCCGAGCTGGCCGGCGCATAAAGCATGCGAGCAGACGTCGAGACGCTATCCGAGCGTCTATCTAGTTACCCACACGTAGCCGCGGGGGCCTCCTCGATGCCAAAGAGAGACCTTTTCACCAGCAGTCTCGCACAGTAAATACCTCGGCGCTCTCTCGTTGTCCTGGTTATTATTGTTTATTCACGCCACCGAACGACGCGACGCCACCGCCTCCTTGGAAAAGCACATCTTTACGAATGCGAGCCACGTGAACTCGACCTTCCCGATGAGGGAAATCTTCCGGCGGACAATTCGCACGGATTTGTATCTGACGGGAAAGCCAGCAGCTTCCTTCTTGGCCGAGCGCCTATTTAAAGGGGCAGATCGTTGAATTAATGTGGGACTGCGACTGCTCTCGATTAGGAGCCGCCGTTCTACAATTTAGAAATTCAAGACTAGACACACTTTGCCACGATTTCTATGCCATTCCCATTGACAACTTGACGAACTTCATTATTTATTGTTCTGCTGTCGAGATTGATATTCGATTTGTAAAGAGGTTTTCTCAAGGTGTAATCCCTCGTAAGATGCGATTATGATTGGTGCGCAATGATGCCGGTGTAAAAGAGCGGTTAATCAGCTTGATGATTCAAGTGCCGCGTGACTGAGCGACACGATCATCGTCTTAACACCGGCCCATTAATCCACGGAAGCGGGCCGACCAGATAATTGAGATGTAACGGAGAGCAAGGCTAATTAACACGTCCTTTCAACGTCATCTTCGTGCAGATACATCTTCATATTTCCATCGTAACAAGCATTAAAATATTGTGCAAGTCAGTGAAAAAAATCGCAATATACTAAGTAAGATCTTGGACGTTCGGAACCGATTTTTAGCCTCCCAAAACTTGTAATATTTTAACAAGTGGGATAAGAATAATGAAAGTGTCTCGTACAGATTTAATTACAGTAAATTGTAACAAGGGAATTGTCTGCTAGAAGGAAATTTGTAACAAGAACACTTTCTTTCTTAAGAACACTTTTTCTGCCGACACTAGCCGTGTTGGCACTATGTTTCCACTCAAGTTGGACAGTTGGGAGTATGAAAAAGACAGGAGCGACAGAGTGCAGTTGCACGTGGATCTAATTACAGGATGCCGTGCGTGACTTTCCTGAAGCCCTGCGTAATTGAGCGGCCGGAGAGCTGTCGTACGCTCGTATTAATCCAATTTAACGCAGGATGTAGCTACTAGCTTGTTTTTATCCGAGCGACGTTCTCCCAAGAGAGAGAGAAAAGCTGTAATGATAATGTCGAGTGGTTGCAAAGTAAGGTTCGCTGGATGTGTGTACGAGTGACTCGAGGGATTTGGAATCACTGCCTTCCGGAGAATGGCTGTTCTGCCTGTGTTATCGAAGCCGAGGTGACTCTCAATCTCTGAGACAAATATCTTGCAACGAGCCTTTGTCCCAAGGCAACGCTGTCGTATTTTCTGTAATGCGACGGATGTAGCGTGGGACGAGCACTATGCATGTAAAATAACAAATTTCCCATTCGATTATTGTGAAATACTTTAAGTAAATCCACGATTTTTATAAGAAAAATCAAATTTCGATAAATATTTTTTCAAATCATTTCATTCAGTTAAATGACAGATTATTGTTTGGAAAGCTTCCTAGTTCGTCACGAATGACTCGCGATTACCGATACAAGCATTCCAGCTGTCCGACGTCCTCTTACAACCTTACATGCTCGCGCGAGACAATCGACAAAGGGTTTTCTCATTGCGCACATCGCTCACGCAGTCTCTGCCGAGTGGCTGGAATGCGAACATGACGAGTCTCTCATGTTCGCGGACTAACAATGAATCAAGAGACAGAATTGGAGAGCGAAGGAATCGAGATGTCACCTGGCAATGCTCGTAGTAAGAGGCGAGGAAACTAGGAGCGGCGTTCCGTACTGCGAAAGTGACTTTGGGGATTGTTCCTGGAATCCAGAGCGCTCGTGAAAGCCGTTTGCTTGCCGGCGAAGGTATCTAAACACAAAACTAACTGCAGCAGCGGCAGCGCAGAGCGGCACCACACCTGCGCACCAAGTCTGAAATCGAAGAGGAGGTCGGCTCTCTCCGTATATCATTGCGGGGCCAAGCGTAGGAAAGGGACGTTTTTATTGGCGGGTAATCGAAGGGCGAAAGTGCGGTACTTTCGGTGGAAACTAGCAAGAGGTACACCAAGAGTATGTGCCGGCGGCATAAACCTCCCCGAGAAGGAACATAAAGACTAGAAATATCCTCTCTCTCTCCTCTTCTTCTAAGCTTCCTTCTACCGTAAGCTTAATCCTAATTGTATCGGAGAGCCAGGCTAATCCGAGGACTGCGCGCCGGGGACATCCAGCCAGATAATTGCCACTCCTTGCCGAGGACCAGTGAGAATTGACGACGGTGCGCTGCTATGCTTTGTAATAGCGAGGACCGTTCCTCAGATTTACCCGACACAACAACACACCCCCCCGCGCTCTTGTCTTTCCCGATGACCACCAGATGCTCGCTCACTGCCGAACCTTTCGAGGTTTACCGTTATTTACGACCCCTCCAGCCTTCCTCCCTTCTGCCGGTATTGCCACGCAAATGTCCCTCCGACATTTCTTGACTTGTTTCTTACTAGTCTAATTTATTATCGAGAACCCTCGACTTTCCCTGACTGATCAGAAAAGACCGTTGCGAGGGTACTTGAAATTGAAGTAGGATATTTCATTTCGTTAATCGATAGTAATGCGATCATACAGGTTCACGTAAGGTTTTATAAAGCGTTCCTACGATTTCCTGGTGAGTAATATATCGAGGCTGACGATCTAACAATTGCCATTCGCGTGGGTGGACATCTTCAGCGGCGAGTAGTTATGTATATTAGTACAGGTGTAAGGAGGAGGGCGCAGCTGGCAGGGATCGAATCCTTTTATAAGAGCGGTGGGCAGCTGCAGGGAGAGCGAAGGACACTGGCATAATGATCGACAGCTCGCTCGGCCAATGGCTGCTAACAAGTGGGGCGTCGCGGTGTTCGATCGAATGC
This sequence comes from Ectemnius continuus, assembly GCA_910591665.1. Lineage (NCBI taxonomy): Eukaryota > Metazoa > Arthropoda > Insecta > Hymenoptera > Crabronidae > Ectemnius > Ectemnius continuus. The sequence goes on along the minus strand of OU342862.1, from coordinate 11,659,595 downwards.
TGCAAAGTGTAGCTTCGGCTTTCCGAATCATTTCGCAAGCGCACTCACAATGTCGCTCTTAAGATTCATGGCTCGTTTTATCTCTCGCTGGGAAATCGCTTCTGTCCGAAGAAATCTGTGCGTGGGAGTCGGCAGTGTGTCCACCTTACGAAATCTCCATCGGAGGCTTTTCTCGCACGAGTGGAGCAAAGTGGTGGAAAGGGTTGACTGGCTTGCTCGAGTTCGCAATGTGCGCTCGCCACGTCGAGCAGAAATCATTGTGTTTGGATGCTTGGCTCATTAGCCGCGCGCCGAGGTTCCTCAAGTATCGGAGAGTGTTGTCGTGACGGCCGCTGGCCTCGAAAGCTCCAACGAGAGGCGAGAACTTGCTGCTCTCGAGCCTCCAGGAAATCATATCATACTCGCCCGCGTTTCCCTTACCCGCACCCGGCGAATTAATACGCGAGTAACATTAATTAAGAGCAGACAAAAATAAAGCAGTCGACTCTAATGGAGCGAACAACCCCATCTATCAACCTTCTATCCCCAGCCTCTTATTCCATGCAGACTATTTCTACATACTTCTACAAATCTACAGGGTGATGCCTTGCAATCATTTTGTTATTTTATAACATATTAGGAATATTAAAAATATTTTAATTTAATAAATAATAATTTTATAGAGAGGATTAGAATATAATAAAATATAATAAATTGTTAATGGATGAAAATAGTTGTAGATTCTAATAGAAATGCATCACCCTGTAGGTGTTTGTAGCTCGCATGCTTCCTCATTGTTAGTGCCGTTTCGATCACGCCTGAATCCTCGGGCGACGCTAATCACCGGTCATAGAGCGCCGACAAATCACTGGGCGCTCGGGGGACCGTTTGCACATTTAAAGTTTAAAATGAACCACCAGGTGAAACGGACTCGATGGAGAATGCTTTCCTTTCCAGTGATTTCGCCGCGCGATCTCACGAGTGGATGAATTATACCTCGTGCGTGTTTTATAATAGGGTGGAAGAGAGCTAATTAGATTCGAGAGTGGAACTCTAATGCGCCGAGCGACCGCTTCCACCGATTAGACATTATGAAAAGGTAGCTTTACAGCAAAGGTCAAAAGTGTTTTGTGGAGAGTGACACGAAGTTTCCATTTGTTCGTTAGTGCTTTCATTAACCCTTTCCATTGAGAGTGACTGCTTCCTTTTCACATCTGATTTAGATCAAATTCGTTTGAATGAAAGCCTTTTTATTATTGCTATTATTTTATATATTATTTAAATTGTCATTGCACAGCAATATTGATAATATTCACTGATTAATAATAAAAGGAAAAATCGAATTAGAGTTCTCTTTACATTTTCTTGATCTCACAACTGGTTTTGACTCTCACTGTATTTATCCATGCTGGAAGGCTAGTGGTGGGCAGCTTAATGGGACATTACTGATCTTCCCTGTCGTCGGCGGCCGGTTATCTCCGCGTGTCCATCAGCTGCGCACCGCACACGTTTTTCTCCATTACGGCTCATTGTGCGTCAGCGTTGCTGCTAAATCCCAGCCGAGACGTTAATTACCGTTTGTTAAGCGAGCAACAAATTAGCCGCTCTCTCGCCCGCCACTACCAATTGCCTGGGCGAAGGATGCTGGGATTGGAATCGGAGCGGCTGCCTGGCTCGATTTAATGTTAAGATCGCTCTTTCTAATGCGCTTTCGTAGAAAAGCCGTTTTATTTTGAAGATCGAGCTCTCGAGAAATCATCCATTGAACACGTTGACTTTGTTCATTGTCGAGCTGGCCAGTCATTTGTTCCGAGCGAGTGGCGCGTCGCGTCGCCCGGACAAGAGACAAGCGGCCGTTATTGTTGGTTGATGTCAGCGTCGTTAGTCAGGCCCAATTGTAAATCATTCTCGAGACCTTTCATTCCTTGGACGACCATCCAATTTTCCTCTGATTCCTCGGCGATGTTTACCTTGCGCAAGGAACACTCCACTGCCAATTGGAGGCTCATCACTCGAGCAACAAGACACCAATCGATCGGGTGAAAGTGTCGATGATTATGTTGATCACTCCGATCTCACAATTGTCGTGCTTGTTATCTTTCAATGTGTAATTAATGTTAGCCCAGTGTTAGTAAACCTGTTTCATTGTTTGGAAGTCAGAGTCATTCGATGACCTTTCCGTATACGATTAAATCGCGTGGGTTTGATTCACGATTTATTTGGATCATTTTTAATAATTCGATCGTTGAATTCATTTCGGTGGAATTGTTTCTCAGGGAAGTCGATGACGATAATCATTGAGAATCGAGGCGTCGGCTGTTTCCCCGGCTATAGTCGAGGAATCCGGATTTTTCCAAATTCTCAGTGTTGTTGGTGAGTGTTGGTGTTCGCACGCATGCCTGCCAATCCAACCCACACGAGACTCGCGGAGTGTCTTGGCGGCGCGGCGCGGCGCATGAGTCACGCGTGGCTCTCTTGGCTCAGAAGTGAAGCGTGTGTGTTGTGTGCCGCCGTCGCCGTCGCCGCCGCCGCCGCCGCCGCCGCATTCACTTCCGTCACGGCGATTTATTGCATCAGCGCTGTTATTTGATAGAAAATTGTCCGGCCAGGTATCTGGACCGTTCTCGCTGGCTCGCTCGCGCCAAAGCACTCCCACTCGATGTTTGGACCGGATAAATCAGTTAATCATGACGCCGGCCGCCGAGCCGGCGGGAGGCCTGCTGCTTTAACGGTCTCCTGGGCATTAAACTTGCCACTTTCTGCACGTTCCAATGCCTCCGGCAGCTAACAGCCGTGTTCGCGGCAAAGATCGCCCGGATCCCATAAAACCCTCTTAGCATTCCTACCCACCCAATACCACAAACTCCCCACCGACATTCGACCAATTCAATGTGCCTCCGAGAATCCCTCTCTCGTTAGTACTGTCTTTCAATACTACGATGTTCAAATGTGCAAATAGTTTCAATTATTATTTTCAAACTATTAATATAGAATAAGAAACAAGTAATAATCGAAATAGAGTTGTGAATAAAGTAAAAGAAAACAACACAAAGAACACGAATTATATAGAATTGATAAAATAAGAAATCAATTATTACAGAACATAATCGCAAAATTATACAATAAATAAAATTCGACAAATCCGACCGAATTCTTATTATCGAAAAATTGACAAAATAAGAAATTATGAATGATAGAAGAATTCTAGAACTGACTAAGCGATCGAAGTAGAGTTGAATGAATCGCGTGGAAGTGTCGGGGCGAGTTCAATATATCTGCGAGATGAAAAATGGAAGGAGAGCGTGGCGCAACGAGGAGTGCGCTCAGCGACTGAGAGGCAGAGCACAGCACAGCAGTGGCTCGCAATTCCGCCGGGAGAAACGGAAGTTACGATAGGTGTGTGTGGAGTAGAGAGGGCGGAGGTGGAGAGCTCGACAGAGCACATTGCTTTGGCGAAGGAAACTCAATCGGCGAGAGTTCACGCGTCGGTCACTTTTTAACCACAAGACTTTCCAGGGCTCTGCCATCGGGCGCTACTTGGATTTCAGGCGCGCGAGCGAGCGCGCGAGCGGAGGAGGAGGAGGAGTCACAGTAGTCGACCACGAAATAGTGACAATGCGATCGGCATAATGTTGGTTTTCAATGAGCAGCGCGGCAGTCTCCAGTCATGCTTTGCCAATCTCATGAAAAACTGCCATTCAGGAAGCGGAATCTTTAAACGGCGGAATCCACCGGGGATTCCAAGCCGAGAGTGCATCCTTCCCTCCGCTTTCACTTGATTTCCGCTGATATTATGTCGAGTCATTGCTCGTTGACTCGATCTTCGAATGGGTTAAAGTTCACCCGACGTACCAATCATTCGAATTAAAGCGAATAATATGTTGCTGATTTTTTTGTGTGTCTGTTGCGAGTGTGTTTCGATCGTAGGCGAAGAGAGCTTTCTATTCATTTTCCTTTGGATCGCTTTCCACGCTTCGAGAGCCCGAGATCGATAACCAATCGATCATGCTAGAATTCAGTACTCGGCGAAACCTGTATGGTGTTCCTTCCTTCGACAAGTTGCTCGATTCGTACATGATTGTCGCGCTGTTAAGGGTCAGCTGTCGGAGCAGCTGCTAAAGCCTCGACCGAGTATAAATAGCACTCGGCAACTATCGATGATTCCATCCGCGCGATTGATACGTCTACGTATCGATCTATCGATGAATCGATTAGAAATGATCTCGGAACTAGAATCTATTAGAGATCTTGCGAGATAAGTAAAAAGCAGCTGTCATCAACTATTCTTAATAGAAAGTTGATCTAGTTTTTGACAGACGGATAATTATTGAAGATAAATTAATAATCACCAGGAAATATATCTTAAAATCGCAGTGGTTTTTCTTGTACGACATACTTTGTAGACGCGTGGTAATGAAGAAAGTCGCTTTCTGTGATTTCGTTGCCGTGCACGCTGACAACTTTATTACGCCCTTCCTGCTCGCTGTCAAATGATTCTGCATACGGTTCCTTATGCGGTCAAATGATTCGCACGACTCTCAGAAGTGTGTTTTTCCAAGCTGTCTTTCAATTAGATATTCCGACAGAAGTGTGTGCGCAACTGCGTAGTACGTGAGAGGTAATGGCAGAGAGGAAAATCGGTTGGAGCTCTTTCCAGGGCCAATCCAGCCAGTCGACAATGAACTTGCGGTACAAATTTCATATTTCGCCTCTGCATTGAAGGAGCTAATCAGGCAGCAGTTAATTACAGTGGCTAACGGTCGCCGGACAGAATGGTTAGTGGTCGAATGCGAGGGGAAAAACTGGCCGCACCGGTGTGTTTAGAGAGCCGGCTCTGATAATCGACTTCCTGGGAGAAATGCAAATTAATTTCATCCCAGCAACAAAACAATTTCCATGCTAACCAACGATTGCGATTTCTGAAAGCTGATATATATCGCTGCTACCTTTTATCAGATCGGATCAGTGATTCGTGACGATAATTCAATTACAGTAGAGTAACAGAGCGTCGAATTTCTTCGCGAAGATTCCCTCGCGAATACCCAGCTATGATCCTTGCAGGAAGAGAAGCGTGACACTACGATTCCCCCGACTTCTTACCAACTCTAACAGACATTCCTCTTGGAAACAGGAATTCCATGGGCCTCCGATTCACTTACTTTCTTCCTCGGCAACCAAATCCATTGTACTAGTTAGTTGAGTCGCGATCGCATACTTTTCACAGCGACTAGAAAACTCGGACTTTCCCTATCGGGAAAGGTCATGCCGGTCGCCGAGAGAGACTCATCTACTTTCCTGCACCGCGCCAATTGAGGAAAATCACCTCGAGCACTGACAATTGCGCCCGACAAGAGGGAATCTTTGCATTCCGGAGCAGCAAGTTTTTCCTCGAAATATTTCGCGGCTAGTTTCACCGAGGGGTTTTTCAGCGCGCGCTTTGGGAACTTCTTCGCGGAAGCTCGCTTCGCCGTGGAAAGGATGGCGACACCACTAGAAAAAGGCGGACTCTGATAGCCGAGTATAATTAACGAGACGCAATGCGCCGTGTAACGTGGGAAGCCGCCGATTTCATTGTAGACGCTCGAATACATGAATAAATCTGGTGGCAACAAGGAACCCAACAAGCTCCATTCATTTTCGCGCTCATGTTTACTGCAAATGACAAGCCAGTTTTCTGCCCCACTTTTCCAAGTGCTCGCGTACTCTCCGCCGGATCCCATTGTTGATTGGGAGAGCGTTGTTGTTTATCCTGGTGTTGGGTACAATGGGCTATCAGTATCGCGCCAGTACAAGGAATACGCTCTCATTACAAGGATCGCCTTACGGCACTCTTTCTAACTGCACTTAGATCCAAGATAACAAAGTACTGTTCGCAGGGCAACTTGGAAAACTGTGGAAACGTTAATGGTCGACGTAGAAGTACCCCGTAAATTTTATTATCCTTTGTATTTCCATTCTGTATTCCTTTCCTCTTATTTTATATATTATTTATAAGATTTATTTTCAGGGAAAACAGGGAAGAAATTTTATTGTCAACTTTACCGATGAACTTAGTTATAATAGAAGTTTGCACAAGTCGATTAAAATAATCGTTTGACTGTTATAAATCTGAAATATATTTAATGCATAGCCAAGAATTGTTCGAACGATTTTCCGTTCCAATTAGAAGAGTGACTGGACGTTGGAGTGCAAATCTTTGAATCGCTCTAGTTTCCGAGCTTTCGATCGGCGAAAGTGTACTTGGTGCAACAAAGCAAGGATTGGATTGGGCTCGCGAAATCCACGTGTGTCCGTCAATTGGGGTTAAGGAGAAGCTAGCTGATTAAGAAGAGACGTTTCGTTCAGAGATATAGGCTCGCTCGGTGAGATTGACGTTGCTCGGAAGGAGCACTAACGACGTTCGTGTCATCTTGATCTTCATCTCGATCAGGAATTAACGACACGCACGTGCGCCCGTGAAATCGTGTCAGGCCTGAATCGCGCTCGAAGCGAGGGTGTCGTTAGAGCCGACCGATTTTGCAGAAAGTCGCTCAAATCTTGCAGAGCCGCGCCAATTTACGGACGTATACAGAATTTTTCTTGCCACTTTAGATCATGAACGATCGAATTACATTTAATAGATTGGATTCTTTTGGTCCAGCATATATTGCAAGTGAACAGCATAAGCGTAAGCGCGATGACGGATGAACGGTGAAAATCATCGGGAGGAATCGGCACGAAGCAAATTGAAATTATGCATCGGGCTGCTCGATCGGCTGACCCCAGAGCCGCCACAACACCGTTACTTTCCAAATCAGAGTTTGCAATTTCGAGCGATCGGTCACGATTTCGAAGGAATGCGTCTTTCCAGGTAAAATTAAGGATACATCGAAGATGAGTCGCTCCAATCCCCGTAACACGACTAAGCAATAACCGAGGAGGTTTAAATAGGACTTGCAAAACATAATGGCAAGCATTTCCATGAGGAAGAACATTTCTTGCCAGGCAGTAAGTACAAGTACAGTTTGTTGTATAACAAAACAGAAAGTGTTATACAACAAAGTACGATAATAATTATTACTCCTAACAACCAACTTGTGATTACTCCACTCTTAACTAAGTAAAAGATAAACAATATAATTTCCACAAATCATTATAAATCTCAGAAGTAATAATGTTCAATGAATTCTGACCTATTTTTAGAGCGAACGCGTTGCATACAAAATTCCTCTAGGTACATGTAACTGTAATGAAAGATTTAGAATAGAATACAAGACGTCCGATCCTGTTACCGTAATCGGACGGCGCTTTGTCATTCCAGTAGCTTCGCTGCTTATATAAATTCTACATAGCAGGAGCGTGCTATCGATCGGCCGATACAATATATCAAACTACTATTATTATTTCGCGTCATAGACGACCGATACACTGCCAAGTGAATCACCCGGTGAAAGTGCTCCAACAGAAGTCCTCCCATGTTATCTGAATCTAGCTCCTTTATTCATTATTCAAATACTATCGCGATATTCTATATTTCTACGACTTTTTACAGAAACAAGAAAGATCAGGAAATGTTTCAACAGTATGAAAATTCTATTATCGGAAACGTTGATGTTACTGATTAATTCCTGTAAAACTAGTATTCTTATATTAAAATATGATAAGTCGATTCTTGATTTTTGATCGCAATCTATTTGATAATCTCGAAGAGAACAAGCCCCGTTTAACTGGCAGAGCGTAACTATCGTTGGGAATTAAAGGCAGCCGATGCTTGTCGTGTGCGCGCTCGGAATGAGAAGCGTAGCCGGAAACCGATCTTGCTTCTAGCTTCGATCGCTGCACAGTGCGTACTACTCGCACAGCACACGCATCCTCGTGTCTGCATTGGTATTGCGATAATTGGTAACAATGAGTGCGCTAAACTGGCGTTAAACGGTGCATTCAGGTCGACTGGCTTAATTAGGAAAATGACGGAATGAAACTTCGCTTTCGTTCGGTGCTCTCTTTCCAACATTTAAACAGAGTTTCCTATTTTTCTATTATTACAAAGGGAAATCTTTAGGAAATTAGTTCTCCTTTTGTTTCTATGATTGAATTTAGCGAATGAGTGATTAATGCTTGTTCCATTTTTCAGTGGAATCTCGAGCGGTATTAATTTATCGGAGTGCCGGATAATACGATTGGGCGGGCGGCCGGCGCAGCGATGCGCTTCTGCCGCTCGGAGAGATTGCGACTACATAGTGGATATGCCGCCGATGCCGGAATCGAGGACACTCGAATCATTCGACCGACTTGCCTTGCTAGAGCAGCCACCATTCAAGGGTGCATGTGTGCACGCGTCTCACACTGTCGAAAACTCCGACTTCGATAAATGCGTGAAAGCTGACTTCACAAAGTCATTTATCGATGTTGTAACTTTCTGTGACATCAATGGAAAACATGTTCCCCTTTTAACAATTAATGTTTTTATAATACGATACAGAAATTGTAACCTTTTCTAAGAACACTTACGATTTACCTTTTTATATTATTTAATTTCAAGTGCTATAATATTCATTTATTATAATACTTTTTCTTTAATAGAAGTTTTCACGTTCGAAATTATTTATACCTAAATATTTCCCAACAATCGTAGTTGTTTGATCTTTCTTGAATCTAAGAGTGAACGACTGGCAAAGCGACTCGCTTGGCAAAAGGAAACGGCGCTTCCCGATCGTACAAGTGGACCGTGAATAGGCAGAGAGCATCATTTCACCTGGTTTCCCATGCGTCCGTCCTGACGCTGGTTCGATCGATCGAGAGATCGATGCCAAAGCTATTCGAGGACTGGCTGCCGCATTATCGAACATCTGCGGCTGCTGAGCTTTCAACAAGAACGCCAGTGAATTGAACTTTAGATCGGCGAAAGAGACGCAAAGTTCGACGAGCAGTCTCGACTGTGGGATACGATCGAGGCCAATCCTCTCTCGGCTTCGACTCTGACTGGCAGGTTTCCCCGAGGAATTCCAACCAGTCCGAACGTTTCACAAGCCGACAATTGCAGGCCACTGGCCACTAGAAATCATGAATGAACTGCCAACCAACCAAAACAATGCGAATTAAATACCAAGAAAATCGTATGCCGATGTTATTGTCACATAAAATGCTATTTCCTTCTTCTACAATAATTTGAATATGAATTACCATATAAAACATTCAATTCTCCCACAACTTAGATATGTAAAAAAATAATTCTGGATGAACGCCAAATAAAAATGTAAGATGAGAGTGCTATCAATTTCAGGGTGGAGTAACGAGTACTGATTCTCTGAGACAGAGTTTGTTGAAGAAGAAGGTGGGACGAGGAGAGCGGAGGCAAGGCAGAAGAGGCGGAATCCACGTGAGAATGGGTTGCTCGTGAGAGAGTGGCTGGAGGGCTCTCTAAGAAAGTGTGAATGGAAGATATGCACTGGCGGCGAGCGTATCTGGTCCAGAACGATAAAGGACACCGATACACGCCCGGCAACAAGAGATATGTGCGAACCAATAACAGCTCGGTGAGTTATGCACTCACCTACCTACAGCAAAGGACCACCTACATTCTCATCGCGCACCAGAGAAAGAGAGAAAAATCTCCTCCTACGCATAAATCCCTGAGAAAGAGAAAGAAAGAGAAAGAGAGAGAGACACGCACTAATTACAGCACTCGATAGTCTCGAGACTGGAATCGGAGCCTTTGGATGTCCATTAACCTTTAGCACGGATTTGTAAGATCGACTTTCAGAGGATTAGACAATCCATCTGGTTTACAATAATTATTATATAATCTTCATCGACGAGCATACTTTCTCATCTTGAGTAATCGCTGATGAAGATATCGCGTCGGAATAGCGAAGCACTTGTTATTTCCAAGCGGCCCGTTTCATGTACTATACACGCATTCCTGTTATTATTCGACACGCACTCGACGCTGATGAATTTGATTGACGCGTGAGATAAAATGAACTGGGACGTTCGAGTAGAATGGTTCATTGTTTTTCGTTTGATTGTTATGATTGAAGTTTTTTTTAAGGTGGGGAGAAGTTTTGTTGTTTAGAAGTTGGTGGAATTTTGTAATGTTGGGTTTGTAAGATTTCAGGAGTTAATGGTTTAATAATTGGAAGTCGGGATTGGAAATCGGGGGTGAAGAGTCAGTGCGGAAGTAACTTCCAGAACGATTTGCATTGCTAGTAATCTCGAGCGGCTGCTACGTGAGCCGGCAATAGCAGCCCTGGTATTTCTACGCATACTCTTACACCAACTGTCGATATACACTAGTGTGTGGTATGCACACCTTGCCATAAAAGGAAAGGAGAGCCTGGATGCGCATCAACGCGTAATTTACGGCCGCGACGACCTCTCCTTTCGAGCCGCGCGCAGATCGCTTCGTGTCACCGGAAGTCCACGGTCAATACGAGCCTTTTATTCGATTGATTCTTTGCTTTCTACTTGTGCCAATATCTCAGCAATTTAGGTACAGGTCCGGAAAGTGAGGAAAATGTCGAAAAATTCGCATCGAAAAATAGGTGAAAAATTAAATTTTGAGCTAGGGCTCTGGAATTTTTATCACTTCTTCCTTGATGTAAATAAACATTCCCCACCAAGTTTCAGCCCCGGAAAAGGTCGGGAAGTATGTCAAACATGAGGAAAACCATGAAAACTAAATATTCAAGATCGGTTTTCCATGTGTTTCCGGTCGAATTCCGGCACTTTGGCTACTGGTTTCATGTTTTCTATCCGTTTTGAGACACGAGCAATCGAAAAATCAAGCGTTCGTTCCGGTCCCGAGACCTTCGAAAAATCGAAAATTTTTGAAGGGGTATGCCTTAAAAAATTTGCCAAAAAATGAATTTTGAGCTAGGGGCCTGGAATTTTTTCTACTTCTTCCTCGACATAAAAAAACACTTTCTACCAAATTTCAGCCCCGGGAAAGGTCGGGAAGATAAAAAAACATGGGGAAAACCATTGAAATGAAATATTCCAGATCGGTTTTCCACGTGTTTTAGGTAGAATTCCGGCATTTCCCCCACAACATTTATGTTTTTTTTCCGTTTTGAGACACGAGGAATCGAAAAATCAAGCGTTCGTCCCAGTCCCAAGACCTTCGAAAAATCGAAAATTTTTGAAGGGGTATGCCTTAAAAAATTTGCGAAAAAATGAATTTTGAGCTAGGGCTCTGGAATTTTTTCTACTTCATCCTCGATGTAAAAAAACACTTTCTACCAAATTTCAGCCCCGGGAAAGGTCGGGAAGATAAAAAAACATGAGGAAAACCGTTGAAATCAAATATTCAAGATCGGTTTTCCACGTGTTTTAGGTAGAATTCCGGCATTTCCCCCACAACATTTATGTTTTTTATCCGTTTTGAGACACGAGCAATCGAAAAATCAAGCTTTCGTTCCAGTCCCAGAACCTTCGAAAAATCGAAAATTTTTGAAGGGGTATGCCTTAAAAAATTTGCGAAAAAATGAATTTTGAGCTAGGGCTCTGGAATTTTTTCTACTTCATCCTCGATGTAAAAAAACACTTTCTACCAAATTTCAGCCCTGGGAAAGGTCGGGAAGATAAGAAAACATGAGGAAAACCGTTGAAATCAAATATTCAAGATCGGTTTTCCACGTGTTTTAGGTAGAATTCCGGCATTTCCCCCACAACATTTATGTTTTTTATCCGTTTTGAGACACGAGCAATCGAAAAATCAAGCGTTCGTTCCAGTCCCAGAACCTTCGAAAAATCGAAAATTTTTGAAGGGGTATGCCTTAAAAAATTTGCGAAAAAATGAATTTTGAGCTAGGGCTCTGGAATTTTTACTACTTCTTCCTCGATGCAAAAAAACATTCCCCACCAAATTTCAGCTTCCGAAACGGTCAGGAAGACACAAAAACATAGAAGAAACCGTCAAAATCAGTCAAGCTAAATTATTAAGGAGGTCTTTTCCGTGTGCCTTCTTTAAAATTCCGGCACTTGTACCACAGATTCTTCGTTTTCTATATGCCTGTGTAAGAGAAAAGCAGAGTTCCATGCACCACGAGTGTCTGCGGCCTGAAAGTGGCCAACTCTGGAAACCGGCGCTGTTAATTGCATGCAAGAAGACCGTGACCGACGCGCGTAAAAGTTTATGTTTTATGCAGGAGCCGCGGATCACTGGGAAAGGAGCCGGCTTCGTCCTGGGCTTCGACGTCGGATCCTGGCGCGTCATGGTTCCTGCCAATGAGAGTGTGTACTTTCATCCGTGGCCATTTAACACCATTCTCAATGAACCCGGTAAGAACCGGCCAGTCGGTGCACGATCCATCGCTTGCTCAATATCATCATACAAGAACTTATCAAATATAATTTATCAACAACATATAATCTCCTCGAGTAATAAATCCAATTACATAAAATATATTCCACTTTAAATAGCATTCTAATAACCAATGATTTCGACATAAATCCATTTAATTACCATACTAATTAACCATTAAAACCTCCAAAGACTATAATTTCCTGCATTTAATAACACGCGACCCAAATCGAAAGTACTTCCACACTTCAAAATAAACACCCTATAAATCCTGGCACTCAAAATAAAGTGTTGGAGTGCGATATTCCAGGAAAAGCGTTAATAAGGAAATCCCAGTGCTATTTATAGCAGGTATTGTTGACCTCCGAGGCACGTCGAGTGCGTGGCATGCTCGGGGCAGGAATGCACTCGGAATGAGAATGCCGGGATCGGCAAAGGTGTGTTCGTATTGAGTGACACGTAAGTGGGGCGCACTCGGAGCGCCGTTTATTACCGGGAAAAATCCTGGCTACTGCGAAGATCACGTCGATGTGGCACAAGAAGCACACACACACACACAGGCGTGCAGCACCCACGCGAGATGCGCCACTCTTTTCATCAGCCTTGAGTGCTGGACCACTGATGCTGTCGTCTCAAGTGCGACCACCTAGCCCGAGTTTTCTTATCGCCACTGATCCCTGTCTCCGATTCCTATCACTCGCGCAAGAGTTCACAAGTGCACGTATTCAATACATACTCGATCGCGGTTCTCTTTTTTTAATAGCCAGCTTCCTATCTGTGCCGACGACGGGAAAATTACTAATTGCAAGAAGAATCGTGGTACAACGTTCAAGGAATAAAATCCCGTCGCGGCTCTTTATAATTACACGTTCGAGATTAATTACAGAGCAGCGAGACATGAAAAAGTCGTAGGCAATACGTGGCTTAATTATAGTCGAGTATAAATCGCGATCCTTTTCATTAGATTATCCGTTAATAAATTATGCATTAGTAAATTGAAAATCTAGCAGGATCGAATAGTATATTAGTTCGAGTTGGAAATAGTTGGGACGAGGCGGAAAAGTCTAGATTTACAGTCGAGTTGGACTTTCATCTCGGCTGAGATCAAAGCAACGCTTCATTATACATGGCAAGGATTCGGCACATGTTTTAGAAAGGGCAGATGGATAACTGGGATTGTAGAAGAAAGGATATAGAATCTCGGCGATGTATACAAGAGACTCGAATGTGCATGTAGGTCCGTCGTTCCGTTCCAGGTCAGAAAGTACGTGTAGCTCTCTTCTAATGGTGGATTGGAATCTGCGAAGGTGGCGTGCACTGCGGCCTCTCTCGCTTATCCTGAATCCACCGTGCGCCCAGTATTTTGTACCGTTAGTAGCCACATAATCGCCCTAAGTATATGTCTATATTATATATCGCCAATGTCCAACGGCACCTTCGTCATTCCAATCCATTGGCTCGACTCCAATTCGCCTCAGATAAATCTTTTGTCCTCCAGCATACAACTCTCCTCCCTTTCATCGCACCGAGATGCATAGATTCTACAGATGAGATTTCATCTGGTACGTTGAGTTCAATGGAGAATTTAACCTTTGAAGTTCAGCCTTTAAAAAATTTCGACATATTTCTGTTCCAAAGGAATTCCTTTAGGAGTTCCTATATAATTATTCTCTGTGTTCTAGGAAGGATAAAACTAATTTTTATAAATAATAGAAGAAAGTTGTGGGGGAAGACTGATCAAATATATCGAAAGGAATAATAGGATGAAGAGGTCGGCTACTAAATGTGGCATTTAGCAGGCGGTAATTGATGCGATTACCGAAGTATTACGTGAGCTGTCTAGCGCGCGCCGACTTTTTGCACCGCTCGACACGCCAGGTCAAGAACGACTGAACACGCTCGACGCTGAGTCAGGTAAAGCCAAGGACAGATTGTTGGTCGCGCAGTTATACGCGCCACGATATTCAAATTGAGAATGACGCCCTCGAGAACAATTGGCCGTACAAAAGAAATCATTTCTGGTAGGTAGAAGCGCGGCAAACCCTCCGGAAAACCCTCCCCGAACACGTGTTTCACCATCCGAGGGATTACCTGGGATTTCCCTAATGCCGAAATTGTTTTCCTGGAGATCGGCGTAACTGGGAAAGTATTGTCGACGCTACTTTCGGACCCTTTGTTACCTTTCTCCAGTACTCGAGAGTGACAATATGGCCAGCGGATTATTGGAGGGTGCTTACCTACTGGAGGGCTGGAATTTTCGAAGTGATAAGGTAGTAGTACTTATACCTGAGAGGTGCGACACAAAGGTGTCATTATTTATGGATCCTCCTTGCAGTAATAATAAACAGGACAATCGTACTCGAGGATTTCCACCAAGGATTACTCCAGCTTTCGTACTGCTCTGAATAATCGCTCGAGATTACTCAGCGTTTAATAGCCATTTGTTTGCTAGATTTGCTAGTTTAGTAGTGAAACATAATGTCCGATCTGCCAACAGGATCCCTGCTGATTAACTGTTTGTCGACGGTGGGAAAGCATGCCTCTCTTTCGCATAATGATGACCGATTATTCACCGTCCAACTGGAGCCGAGAGATTACGATCGTGTTACAAGTAAAGCTCGCTTTGATTTGTCAGATATGTTCTTATATATCGGATTGGCCATTTCCGTAATTATGTAAACGCCGCCAACCGAGAAATCGATGCTGGGGTTTCCGCGAGTCCGCCTCTTACCGCATCGACCATCATAGGACTCGCAACATATTAACATAAATTGTTAATGCCACCGTAGAATTCTTTCTCAATGTGTGCCTCGTTCCTTTCCCAATATTCTTCCATGCAAAACTGGTTGCGCAACCATGCAAATCAGACATTCGTCAGTCTACGTCCATTTAGTGGAATCTTTCCAGTATTATCGCAGTGAGTTGATAAACAGAAAGCCAAATGAAATCTGCGGGGTTGACAGATTTAATTAAAACTGCGGAAGAAATCGCGGTTGTTTCGGTAACGTGGATGAAGGAGATGTTTACACGGCTGGTTACAATCGGAGCGTGCGTGCGGCAAAAACAATGGCCTTGTACATCCGGCGGAAAGTCTCGCTTCTTAAGAAGAAACGAACGAGAGGAGCAGACACCGCTTCCTTCATGAGCGTGAACCCGCTCGCGAGCGAGCGAGGGAGTTTACACATCCGCGCAACAAGCACGCTTTCAATGTGTGTATGAATGTATCGCGGAGCACGGGAAAGTGAAACTCATCGCGATTCTTTCTCACCTCTGCGCTGCTCGACGCGCCGCAAAAAGCCTCTTTTTTCCTTTCGGGCATCTGCCTTTTTATTCGCTCTATCGCAATCCTTTGGGCTCCGAGCGAAACTCGCACTCGCAGAAACTCTATTGCGGAATCATCGACGGGAAGAACTCCAAGCACAGAGGAAAGTCAGTCGAAACCACTTCTGCGCCATCTTTTTACCCGACTCTTCTTGCAAGATTGTCCACATATTTTTATCAACCTACGACATTAATCATTGGATATCACAAACTGACTGCGATTGAAGGATCGCAGTGATTGGCAGAGCGCCGGAAAACGAGGCAAATCGACTCTTCACTTTAATTATACTTCGCTGAATGATTAATGGCAAATCGCAACAGTCCACAGAGAAACCTGTCACTGTCGTGTTTGCATCCTGTGCGTTTCCTCGATTTCAATGATTTCACATTGCAGATAAAGTCGAGGAAAAGGGAAATGCAATTTGTTGCATTTTTCTAGGTTTGTTTTCGTTGCTATTGCAAGATGGGAGGAGGTTTGCGGTGGAACCGGGAAGTAGTAGTCAATGGCAGTAAAGCCGAGAGTGAGGATTGCGAGCGAGTAATTGGCAATAAAGTTGCGGCGAGTCTGAGATAAAAGTGACAAAAGTCTGGCGGCGCGGCGGGCCAACTCTCTCGTCGCTCGTAAATTACTGGGAGTGCGTGCGTGCGATTACTCGGCTCCATTGTGCTTGCGTGTGGCACTGGAATGGTGGGTGGAGAACGCTCGAGTTAACTATCCGCTCGAAAGGTAGAATGGATTCTTATGGGAATACACTCGGCGACGACGCCACGAGCAACATCTCCGATCTTGTTATGCCCAACTGACAAGCAGTGTTTCGTTCCGCCGAAATGATATACGATTGCAGCGACCTTAAACTAGCTTTACAATTTGAAAGTAAAATTAATGTAGAGTAAAGAGATCCTTCTTCACCAAACTTCCATTCTATCTCAATTTATTTTCTCTTCCTTTCGCTTTGCCAGCGAGAGTGAAGGAAAATGAGAGCAAAGTTGGATCGAAGCAATAATCGTTTGCCTTTCGAGTTGTAACTGGGAATAATCGAGTCAAGGACTCGACGAGAAACGACGTCTCGTTGCAATTAGATTCCAGCTAGGATTAGCTCGCCAGCTATTCGACGAGTGGAATGCTCGCCATTTAATTGACAAGCGTCTAGTATTTAATCAATAAGGTGAGCCCGACGAGAGATTGATGAATTGGAATGGCCGGTAAGAGCGCGCTGAAACAAGAAGTGCGCCCAGTTCCTGATCGAACGAGAACTGTCCGTTTTAATTATTGCCTGCACGAAAGTCTCGATGGAAAGTTCAATCGGACATGGCCGATACACGCCGAGTGTTTAGCACAGTCACATCATAAGTCTCTCTCTTTCTCTCCCTCTTTCTCCAACACGAATTCCAAAGGATTAATATGGGAATCCTGCTGGACCAGTTCGGAGATTTATCTGGACGCATATCAACGCCTCTACAAAGTTAGCCATCATTAATCGATTTTCAATATTTATATACGTCTTCCAGGTTACTCTATGTTTATTTTAAATTGTTCAAAAATAACGAGTCGAGAGAAACAAAAATAGATGAAGAAAAAAATAGTTGTCGAGTTGTCGTCGGACTTTATCAAGATTGTCGAGATTCAATAAATCCAGCTAGGAACATGTCAGACGTGGAATGATAAAAAAAGAGTTGAGAGTCGTTCGATTTCGGCCAGTTCAAACTGGAGCAGATCTTCCTCCTCTCAAGGTAGAAAGTATCGGCGAGCATTAATCAATATTAACAGGAAGACCGTGGTCTTTCTCATAATTCGACTCACCTGTGCCGCGACCGGCGGCGTGCTCTCCGAGCACTTTCTACGGTGAAAGGCCAACTGTCCTCTACGCTCGGTGCCTGATAACTGATTAAAATGACCGGAAGCCCGAGAAAAGTCTCAGCGTATCCCACGAATGCAATTTGCTCGCTCGATCTCGCCCGCACCAATCCAATCGAAGCAAATGTCGCTCCGAAATAGGAATACTACAACTTTCTACGCTGATAACAAGAGTTACCATTTGGGTCGACCATCAATCATCAAGGTCATTGCATTAATACAGTTTTTTTTTCTTCCTTAAATCTGTTATCATTTGTCCATCAACTCAGCGTTTCTCTCGCGGGGTTACAAAGAGCGAAAAAAATACTTGGGAAAAGTCCTCGCTAATCGAACGCGTTTCAATAGGAAAAAAAGGAACTTTCCTCGGTGATAACGGAAGTAACCACCGTCTTGGGCAACATTTATCAAGGTTATAGAGTAGAGAGATTTTTCTCGTTTCTTACATTTGTTATCGTCTGTCGATTCTCTATATCTTTCGGGCTTATAAAGAGGGGGAAAAGTCCGCGGGAAAACTGTGGCCATATATTTCCTTTAATGGCGCCGATAGACAAAACCGCTCGCTTTCTAGAGCCAAGTTATTTTCGCCCGGAGCAGGGTGGGCCAAGTGCGGCCAACCACTTTCTCCATAAAGATAGTCAACGACACGTCCCCTGAATTCCATAAAGGAACACGTGTGCACCACACTTTGACACCACCCGCTCGCAATCTCTTATCTTACCAAGTAGCTCAACAACCTTTCAAGACTTCTCCAATGTGGTTCGATCAAAAAATCATTGTGATTTCTGTGACTTTCACCGCGCGCTCCGTAATAATAGATTGACATTGGTCAATTAAAACATAGTTCCTCGTATCACTTGATGAACTTCGACTTCAAACACTGGCATGTCATGTTTAATTCATATTTACTCACAAGCATGATTATTCACAGTATTAATATTAAATAGGATAATTTGCAATTTATATCGTCAGTGACAATGAAGGGGGAAAAAATCTCGTGGGAATATTGAATGGGATAAATGAAGTTAGCATTACAGAATTGGATGGCACTTAAAGTGCAATGGGTTAAAAGGTTACTAGGAGAGGCTTCGCTTTCGAGGCTGGCTCTCCTACATGTCTCCATGAAAGAGTTAATTGTTCCACGTCCGGGAGAGGCGCTCGCAATATGCGTGACGTTCCCAACGAGTGATATGACAGACGAAATGGCCGGACGTGCACGCGGAATAATAGCCGAGTGCTGCTTGCCACAGAGGGAGAGGACACACGCGAACTCGCGAAAGAAGACGCAATTTGCCATTGTCTCGAATGGTCCCATCTTCCTGCACGAGCACCGCGGCATTGCGTAAGCGAGCGCAACGCGTATGATTCGAGGCGCCAATGCGAACCAATGGCCTCAATGGGAATGTGAGAATACACGCCAGCCGTTCACTTAATTGGAGGACTAATTGTAAAAACGAGTCTGCTCTCATACTCGATCATCGCAGTTTCCCACAGAAGAATGCTTCTCTACTGTGTTACAAACGTATAATGACGATAAAAATAATTATTAATCATAAGAAATTAATTAAAGAATTGTAAAGTAATGTTTGCTTCGAAAGAACAGTTTAAGAATATTTTATGATCTAATTTTCCTTTGTCCTGATAGAAAGGCGTTTCCCACCCAAGAAAAATAATTCTCACAATCAATATTTCTAAAATAAATTTATATAAAAAAATATTTGTTTAGAAAGGATACTTTAGGAATATTTTCCTATCAAATTTTCCTAACGCAAAGATGTTTCCTATATTTATTCTTCAGCCACTTAGTAATGATTGATTATATCACTAACTATAATGAAAAATTTCGATGACTCATAATGAGGAGTGTGTATTTTCGTAAAGCTAAGCCGAAGGTACGAGTGTATTTGTCTGGGGGGGTAGTGTGGGTGCGGTGAACAGGAGGCAGGTCTGATATGATACGGCAGTCGGGCGAGGTGAACAAACTCGAGTGGAATGAATCCCAGGTAAACAAGCGGCTGCTCTTAATAACTCGACACCTGTGGACACACTGGCAGCGATACACCATTACCGGCGAGTGTAATACAATTGGCATGGAGTGTCGGGTGCGCTCAGCACGCGCGCGCGCGCATATATCTAACTATAAGACGCTTCCTGCTCCTCTTCGCCGTTTCATCTCGCGTCACACACTCGACGAGAAGAAATGCGAGGCTGCAACCTGTATCGCATGACGAACAATGCGTCGACTCGTCTAACGCGCACCGCGAACAATGAGCTTCCCTTCAACTGGATCTCTCCAACTTGCTCAAAGGTGTGAAATTCGTTTTTTCGATGGAACAACTTGGCCATTCATAAAATTCATGCATGAAATTCATCCTCCCGGTGTTTTTTTCTGCTGGTAATGTAATACGCGTCTTTTATGAATCAGAGTGCGAAGTTCGTTCACCTTTTTTGGAGGAGATATTCACATTCATTAAATCGACGTGTATGAAAAATATAAATCCTGTCTTGAGTGATTTAATTAATTTTTTAAGATCGAAATATAAATAAAGTCTGACTTTTTCTGTTATGAAAGTGCGAAGTTCGTCACCTTTTTTGGATGAAATATTCCCATTCATAAAATCAAGATAAAATAATTAATGCTGTCTTGAGTGATTTAACTAGTTCTGAGAGCGAAATAAAATACTAGTCTGAGCATGAAGGGGCGGAGAGGCGTGCGTATCGGTGCGGGATGCGGCGCAAAAGTCAATAACAGATTGTGTTACCCGTTGCGGTCGGCAATAAGCATCTATAATATTTTGATTATATGTCGCTCGCACTCTGCTGCCCCGAGAAAGTCTCTCCTTTCCTTTCTCCTCGCATTCGGAAAGTCGTGAACTTCGAGTTCGCGATATCTCGATTCTCAGTCGAGCATCGAGATCGACTGACAATAAGAAAATCTCACTTTGGATATAAACACAATCATTGAGCATGAATCAGTGTGGTATAACAACAATTACAGCAATCGATAATGATTGAACGAATTTCGAGAGGGCTTTTTCAAGCGACAGACAGCGGACGTTGAAGAAAGAGCAAGACAGAGCGCGATGTTTATCGTCGGCGAATTAAAGGCTTGGAAGGAGAGTAAAGTTCGCCGATTGACGTCATCGACGCGACTGTTTACCAATCGAGCGTTCGCCGATAAAAGGAGCGTGATTCCTGCCATTCAGTGGCATTGGCATCCACATCCTCGCGAGATTGCCACTGCTCTCTCGCACGCCCCAACCAAACCCTCACCTAATTGCCGCCTTCCAATCGTCATTCTTTCTCTGTGGCGCCTCTTCTCCCTCGCAATTAATTGCGGCCCCGACGATAATGACACGGATAGACGCGTCGTTCCCCGCAAACGAGAAACCAACACATGTGTCTTTGTGTCTGTCTGTGTGTGAACTGCGAGGCTCTCGCGGTAACACCTACCAGGAAGGGTTTCACTTCCTCGAGAGACAATTTCCTGTAACTGTAACATTCGACGCGACGCTTGTCCAGGATTGTTCTCGAACAAATAGCTTCCAATAGGGAATTTTCCGAATTTGGAAGATCGCAAAGTTTAAAATTTGTATCTATTAATAATTCAATCCTACTCGCGTCTGTTTATTAACCATTCAAAGATAAACGTTTCATTTCACTGTCGCTTAAAACTTCACTGGGAAAACAGTTTCTATAGAATAAAAGGTTCTTTTGAGGCGCAAGAGCAAAGCGTTGTCTGCTTTCGCGGAGAATACGAGGGCATAGAATTGCAGATAATGGTAGTAGTGTTACAAAAGGGGAGGAACGACGGGACAACTGGACACGTGTGCTGCAATTATTGATCGGCAGGGTTGGCGGCGGTGGTTTTTAGTTTTTAGGGAAATGGGAAGGAGGGTGTGTCTCATGGCAACACGTTGTCGAAAGGGGGTTTCGTTCCCCTTGGTTTCCGACAATCGTTACAGACAAGAACCGAGGCAAGAATAACATTGGCGAGAACGGCGAGACGGTGAGAACGGCCGAGGAAGGAAGAAATCTTTATGAAGCCAGTTGCATTCTTAATGCTGCCTTCGTCCGCAGTAGAATGCGTCGGCCGTGCTCGGACACGCCGCTCATGAAAGCCTCTGAGAGATGAATACATCCGTGCGGACATCCACTCAAAGCTCAAGGCGCCTCTCCAAGTGGAATGCGCCGCTCGTTCTCCGACACTTCGCTAGTAAAGAATAATGCGAATTCACGACTTCGAGAAATCATAAATAATACAAGAAACCTAGAAATAATAAAGCAAAGACGATTTTGTCTGTTTAGATGATTGTAATTCGAGAATTATTGAACCGATTTTAATACGATTTATTTTCAAGTGTATTATGAATCTCGAAGATTATAAGCGTTTGATTATTGTGATAAGAAATGTAGACAATGGGCATACAAACAAATATAAGAATATAGACAAGTGTTGGATGGCAGACAAGAGTAAATGTCGATTCAATCGTTCCAGACTGAAATTAGCTGGCAACGAAAAAGTCTTGATTCCCATAAGCGTGCAGGAGAGTTTAATCGTGAATGGTAATCGAGCTGGAGCGCACTCTCGCTGGTTCGTGTGAAAGGAAGCTGAGAATTCTATGTTTTCAAGCGATCGAATCCTGTCCGCTCGACTTTATTCCACGGGGAGAGCAAGACAGCGCGCTTGCCAAGTACGCATTAGTTCTAGCCCAGATACTTTCTTCTTTGTATGGGAAGGCTCGCCCGAAGGCTTGTTGGTGGGCCGAGTCGATCGATTATAAATATGCGCGACCACTTCCTCTCCGGCTACGTGATATTAGCAAAGCCACGTGCGTGAACGCCGGCATACAACTCGTGCAGAGAGAGAGAGAGGCGAAGGAACGCGAGCGGCAACCGTGTGACTTTGTTTCCATTTACCGATTTTTATCTTTCTATCTTTCGCGTCATTAACGTCGAAAGGATCGATTGGAATTACAACAATAGCAGGGAAGAAAAGGAGAAGCTTCCAACTGGGAAAGTTCATCTCGAGAATAATCCTCTCTATTTCGATATCTTGTCTTATCTGAATATGCAATGATAAGTTCCACTTCAACTCTCGAGCAATGGAATACTTAAAACAGGAATAAATAGCAGGAATGTTTAATAAACAGTTTGACCTTTGAATAAATGGAGAACCGTTGAGATTCGATGCTTTGAAATAGGATTTATTCAGAGAGGGAGAGAGAGGAAGATTGTCAGTTGGAAGAGTGCGTCCTCGTACTGTGAAAACAGAATCAAGTGCATTATTGATTGGCTCCGGATGCTGGGTCGAGAGCTGCATCCCTCCCTGGCCCTCGCACTGCTCCCTATGGAACTGCGAGTCATCCAGGGAGGCCTGCCTCCGCCAGCGACAAAGAAAGTCGGAGAATGCCGGAAACTGCTTGATCGCCGCGAGGGAGAGCACAGTGAAAAGGGTTGAGCTACATTGTCATTGACGTCCCAGTGAAAGAGCTTCGACTATAACGTCTCTCATAGAAACGAATTCAATAGGACAACTTTCTCGAAAGAATTATCGAGCCAACTTTTTTCTAGTTCGATATTTCAAGTCCCCGATTCCTCGCTATCGAAACTTGTTAACTATAAACTGACTGATTCGCTAATCACAGTCAGACTCCGATAAGATTTATCAGTCGTCCTTGTGATAAACCAATTTCGTTGAGAATAAAATCTCTCCAAATGATGCGTGCTAGTTATTTGTGTAATATATTCGCAAATGCTTTGTTTGCCGAATATAATGTAATATTCTGCGCATGCCAGGTGCGCAGCGGTGGAAACTGCAGCTCCATAACGTGCCTCTCGACGTTTCCATTACGTTCGCATAGAAAAGATTCACTTGTGTCAAAGACGAAATAAACATTTTCCTATGAATTGTTATAGAAATAGGATTCGTTGAACTGTGTAGTAATATTCTTGCAACCAATATAAATTAGAGTGCTCGCCGAGATAAGTGTTAATCACCGAGTCTTATCATTTAAGTTCGCCGGTGTCAGGCCACCTTTGGGTGGAGCAAAGGTCGAAGAGTGACAACGATAAACACAGAAGAAAGAGAGCATGAATGAGAAATGAAATCTGGCGTCGAAGTAAAACTCTCGAAATTTCGAGGGTACAATTTCAGGTTGTCGATGCAATTTCCACGCGGCGCGGCGCGGCGCGGCGGAGTCATTCGAGCCGAGTGAACAGGGGGAACAGAGGCTTCCCCGAGTGCGGATGCAGCAAGCCGATTCACGTAGGATGAGTCATCGCGACGAAGAAGACGATCCGAGCGGTTCAATACTGCCGGAGATCGAAGCATCCCACGAACCAAGGCCGGAAGCTCTGGCGTTACCTTCGAATCAAGCCTTTCAGATGCATACCGAGCACTAATTCCTCACTAGCATTGCGACAAGTGCACTACAAGATATTAAATCTGTTTTTCCATGATAGAAATCATCCTACTTTAAAACTTCAATTGGAAATATTAAAAATTCGATTTAAAATATTGAATGACTTGAATTTAGAGAAGCATGAATACAAATACTTATGAAATCCATTTTTCTATCTTTGAATTTCGATATGAAACGTTCCATCATAAAACTTCAAGTGGAAATATTAAATGATTGGAATAATGAAAAGGGACAAAGGGGGTAGTTTCGAGAAGCATGGAAGCCGGGACACATAGAGAGTGGGTTGGCCAGTGGTGATCGATCGGGTGTTCGTCTGGAGGTCACCTTGGTCGGTGTGGAGTCTGGCGAATTCGAGAGACGCAAAGCTGCATCCGCACCGGTGCGCCCTTGACTCGACGCTGATCATTGAGAGTAGATCAGCTGGTCGAGGGCAGAGTATAGTAAAATAAAGCAGATACTAAAAGAAGATGCTTTACCCTGAAGCATGGTGTCGTCTGCTTCCTCCGGGAGGCTGCAGTAGACACTGCCAATGGAAGATAATGGTAGACTCATGTCGAGCGTGTTACTCGTTTCGTCCTGAGGAAGTTTGAGCCAATGAAGCGGTGGCGGCGCGCGGCCGCTCTTCTTCCCTTTATCACGTTGGAAGGCCGCTTGGTCCTGGTGCAATCTCGGCTGTTCCTCGAGCCGCTGCACCTGATGGACCAACCAATCCTCCGAGCGGCTGAGCGGCTCCCCGGCGCGCCCTGCCAGCATCTACGAATGCTCCGGGTTCGATCCGATCCGATCGGACCGATTCCAGTTGTAGAAACGACCACCAGCCGGCTTCAACTTCCAGCTCTCCAGCAGCAGCAGCAGCAGCAGCAGCTACTACCCTCACGAGATTCCTCTCACTTTCACTCACAGCCGACCGAGTGCGGCACTCCTGCGGACGGAAGGACGACGAAGGAGCAGCAGCACCACCACTACTACCACTACCTTTCTCTGTGTCTCCGCGTGCTTGTGTAAGAATATACGCTCTCGCACACAGAGGACGAGAGAGGAGCGAGGAGTGTTGGAGCGTATCCGTTTACTCTCGGACGGGAGAAATGTAGAGACGGAAGGAGTTTGGACCAGGCGTTCGCGAGGAGATCAGCTTGAGCGCGGTGGACTCGCTCGATGACGCGCGCGCGAGCGCAAGAGCGCTTCCCTCGATGGAATCCGTAATCGGCGCAGCGCACCGTCCCGACGCTTATCCGGCTTCTTGGATTCTATCTCTTTTCCTCTTTCTCTTTCACACACACTGTCTTTTTTTCTTATATTTCTTGATTATCTTCGGTAGAAATCGTAATGTTTTCCAGGTGTGTGTGTGTGATTGTGGGAAGTTGGCTCGCGCGCGCGCGCGTGCTGTGTTGCTGTGGCTGGCGTGCGTCTGTCGCTCGTCACTGGCACTCGCTACTGGCTACTACTCGCTCTGCCCGGTGCTTCCCAGCGCTGTGCTGGCTGCCGCTGGACGAGCCGAGGAGACACCCGACACGACGCCCGGACGTACTTCCTTCGTCTGTGTGTCTGTGTCTGTGTCCGTCTGTCTATGTAGGTGGTTGCTGCAGAACGGCGAGGACGCATGACACACGCGCGCGCGCTCGCGCCGCCCGGCGTCCACAATTCCAAAGTCGATCAATAGGCGGCGGACGTCTGCGCGTGTGCGACGCCACCCGCAACGAGTATGCGCGCGCTCTCGCGCACCTGTCGTGTGCGCGCAGACGAATATACGATGAGCCGAAGCTCGAAAGGAGCGGCCAGCTGATAGGCAGCACACCTTGACTACTGTTTTTCCAGCCAGACAACTTACTTCACTGTCGCTCCCAACTACCACGACGCCCTCTGCCTTTTCGTCCACCTGAATGATCAGGTGCGCGCCGCGAGTCGGCCGCCGCCGCCGCCACTACACGAAACATACTGACGAAAGAGTGCTTTCGTCACCGTGGAAGAATGGATTGCTAGGAATCTCCGCTCGACGACCGATTACGTGGCAATGCCGCTCGATACTCTGACCGATTCCTCGAGCGGGACTTTGAAACTTTAACGCGCGCCTATTTGCCAGTCGCCCAAGGAGAAAGATGCTATTTATAGAACGAAGTCTTCATTGAGTTGCTCTAATTTTTATGAGAAATGAATATTTAATAGAAGTCGATTTTTAAATATTTATAAGTGTACTCGTTTGGATAATGAATTGAATTAAATAAATCTTGATGAAATTAATAGATGTAGAAAGAAGTTGGTAGTAATTAGAAGTGTTACATAATTCATAATAATTGGAGATAAAAGGATGGTGTTTTGATGATTAGGGATTAAAAGGCAAGTGGATCGGTGTGTGCAGGTGGTAGCGTGGCCAATCACGTTTTCAGGGATCGCTCTCGGGCGAATTAGTGCAGGAGTTGCGGCGTGGGCTGTCGGGCTCTGTTAACACGTGTTGCCGGGCCCACGTAAGCCTCCGACGCTATAATGCCACTTTCAATGCTCTAATCAGTGCGGCGATCGCGCCGTTCCAGCGCGAACCAGCCTGCTATTATGTTCCAGTAATTCTAACGTCCGCGGGAGCACCGCTAAGCGATTGCACTTTCTCGGCAGAGCTGCCAGTCCTCCGCTCGATTGGAACAGAGAACCACCGGCGCCGCACCACCACTACGGAATACCTTCGAGGGATTTCTCTAATGTCGAGCAAATCGATTGCCACTGCCTCTCATTTTCGACAGTCGTCCAATTAGAATTTTAGAAGAATTTGACCTTGAAAGATTCTTGCCAACTCTCTTCACACAGTTTTGATTGGTGGCTGGTTATTTGGTGTGTTTGAATCGATGGGAACTCGTGTGTCGTAACTAACTTCGCCGGGACTGATACTGTTATTCATGACTGAATCATAGGTGCTCGCCCTCGATTGCCACATGTCTTACCTAAGAGTTAAAGATCGCCAATCGGACTTATGTAAAGCAAGCTCGATTGGAGACTTTATTGACTCTTTACACACGAAGACAAATGTTCAAGGGAACTGTATATGTCGAGGGAATATTCAGCCTTGATACTTGTTGCGATCTTTGTTCGTTGCACTGTCCTATTTTAATGCTTTCAAAGTTTCTTGACTCTTCGTGCTAGTTTCAATAAGTCTAAGAGGATAATTCTTTCGTAAGAATCGAGAGAGTTACTGGTTGGAACACCTGTGCCCCCACGTATGCAGATGAGTTACAAGTTCCACGTGTGAGTCATGGTATTCGAAAGAATTCTCTGGAATGCATTAACCCAGCTAAAGGAATCTAAACTTTTCCGCTGGAATTTCCTCGCGGCGTTCTTGTCCAGCGCGGTTGACAGGTTGGAAAGCGCGCGCTTAATGGTTAGCGAGCACTTCCGAAATCAGTACGCATTAGCAGCGCTGTCTGGAAAGTGTCTGGAGTGCTGCACGGGTCACCGGTTGCATGTTCACCCGTTGAGAGTTGCCAGTCGCGGGCGCGCGTGTGTTCGATCGATTCCTATCTCGATGCCACGCAAGAGCCTCGAATTAATCAGAACGGACTCCCGTTAATAATTAATCGACAGGCAAAAGGAAAGGATCGCCGAAAGCAATGGGCAATGTCTTACACGAGAAAGCTCGCGTCTAACTTTGTCCTTCCAATGTTCTAACAGCGTTAAAAATTTGCCCCTCAAATATTTGTCACAGCTCGACGAACACTTTCACGCTGAGAATCGCAAACACTGAACTCCTATCGGAATCATTTGCGCAAACTGCTCCACCCATCATCCAAGCGAGCATTCCAGCTAGCAAATGGGGCGAAAGTACGCGATATTACATGTTTTTGTTGTATCATCGATCATCCAGTAGTTTCGTGCGTTCATCACGGAAGAAGAGAGTTCCATGCCACTGGTAACCCAGTTCAGGGATTCCACGGATCTTACGCGATTATCCAATAAATCCCGGGGGAAAAACACTCTTGGGGAGCGTTCATAATGGATGACTGTAATTACGCAGGCATCGACGACATCGCTGAATCTATTGATCAATATTTCCCGCTAACTACTTTCAAAAATAACCACTTCAAAACAAATATTCTTCACTGGTCTTATTAATCGTTCATTCAACATAAATCCTGTTTAATTGATTATTGATATTAAATCAATAACAGCTAAATCGATGTTCCATCAGGCGTATCGATGCTTGTTGTGTGTTCTCGAGTCATCTATGCCATTCGGGACACTCGTTTTCCGATAGCGGGAACTGGGTTGATTCCACTTGTGGAATCGGGTCATTAGCAAGGGAAGATCAATCGGTTTGGGTTACTTTCGCGGCGGAAAGACCGCCTGGCAACTTGTCCGATTTGCATGCGACTCGGACGAGTGGCAACTATCATTAAGCTTAGTCCGGCATGGTTTACTGGGTCGGCAATCCGGCGACACGAAAGCTTGATAAATGCACTCGTCGCACGTGTCGACTTGACTAATTGGGTGAACGTGTCTTTACCCTGTTCTAACCTTCCCTTATCTATTTGGAAAGTAATCGCCGATCCGCGACGATATTTCGTTCTGTCTTTTTTATACGTTTTGTGTGAAAAATGAAAACACGAATCCCATTAGAAGATATGCCAGAGATTTTAAGAGAGGAGAACTCGATTTACACTTCTTAATTTGTAATAGAAAGGGGACTCGTTTAATCTCTTAGTAAGTGGAACTAATTAACATGTTCACGATTTTTTTGAGTATTCGTAAAAGAGAATCTAGTAATAATATTAAGAGCGTATCGTAGGAATTAAGACACGTATTTATTGAGACTGTGCTCTTCTGGACGGCCAGCGAGCGACTTCCTTGTCGAGGGGGCTGCGAGTGTCCCCTTACAACAACGTAGGCCTTCTCCGAATTCCGTCTCGACCGTTGACGGTTTCTACGTAATTGTCTCGCACTCGCCCCTCGATGATAAATATAGCCCGACATATAAACATACTCTTACATTTGCTCGAATTTTAATTGACGTCGTCACAAGAAATTATTAGATAAATATATGATGTAAGTTTAAATTTTCTATTGCAAAGTGAAGAGTAGTTACGTTTGCAGTTAACGCATTTAAATAATAGGTTGCGAGACAAGTGTGACTTATAACAGACAAGGTGTTAATCGGACAATTCGCACTCGTCCGGAGCGTTCTCGACGCTCGATTAATCTTCAAGTGCCGAAGGATTCAGTGTATTTAGCAGCGACACCGCCAGCAAGATTCAGTGTCGGTTGTCGGCAGGATATTGACCGGGCTCGTTTGTATTCTCTCTGAGAAAGCGGTCACGCCGAGCGAGCAGAGAGGAACGCCGACACAACACACTCAGACACAACCGGATGAGTTATCCTGACAATGCGATCATCGACGTCATTATTTCCAACTGTTTTAAATGCCGCGAAAAAGCAACGAGACAATTCTATCAAGCGAGAAGTCATTCTACACTCACTGAATCGTACAGGATCATTTTTCCTCTCGATCTCCTTTATCAGAGCCCTTTCGATACAATCGATAAACGTCGATCCTTTATCGAGATCGTGCTACTTCCGCGACCTCTGCCATCCTGGGAACACTCCTACGATCCTTTTCCACTTATCGAATCGTTGAAATCCAGGTGTGCAGACAAATTCAATCGTTCGGGATTCGTGTCAGTGGTCACTTAAAATTCGACATTCCGAAGATCCCGCGGAGTGGATTCGCATAGAGTAGGAGCATCAATCAGGGAGGATCACCGCTTGGATCCGGAATTCACGTGGCGCACGGCTCTTAGAGGCAAAGTAAACAGGCCAAGTAATAATCAGCGAGCCATTCATCACCTCGCCAGAAGTACCAAGGATTATACAGTGTCTGCTTGGCGGATAACGGTGCGCACAACGCCCAGCTGTCATCGATGATCGTAAAGAGGAACTTATCGTCAGAGATCAGTAGTTCGAACATTCACTGACTCCGGCGGACTTTAATGCAGCATGGAAACCTGCTTGCAGCTCTCTTCGACTTCTCTCCGTCTTGCACGTATAATGAGCGCGAGCCACTAGTCGCCGAGGGATGCTGGACAACCGGATGGATGCTCGACGTTATCATTCGGTAATAGGAGATCCTGGAAATGAGTGGATCCCTCGGCGCAACGATTCCAAAGGAAGCCGAGTATATTAGGAATTTAATCCTGACACTCGAATGGAAGGATCTCCGAAAGAAGGAGAACTTATTAGCTTGAACCAGAAGAGTCTTCGTTCTTGTTCTCCCTCTCTCTCTTTCTCTCTCTCAGTTTGTCATATCTCTGATACTAGTCGAGGTCCTTTAGCAAGTGTAACGTGAGCAGGCCTCCAAGTATGCGCTCTCGGAATCCTCGCGCTCCCAGCATCCCAGGCACTGCCTACGCCTTGAGTGCCGGCTTTAGTTTCCAGTTGTACGTCACTGTAAATATTCAGTTAATCCGGTATTACGTGGCGGATAGTGCTTCTTTTCTGGATTAGCAATCTCCTCTTCTGTCTCCCTCGCTGATAGTGTAGCCCCGTGCGAATATCTTCGAGAAGATTCATGTTTCAACTTCGAATTATTTCATGCCACTTGCTCATCTAATAATTCATAGATCGTTATTTCTTCCTCCAATCGTTGGCAAAGTGTTTCTAATCTAATTTTGAATATCGTCAAGTCTTTAAATTCAACTCTCGAGGGTTCTTCAAAGAATCTCACGAATCAGCAATCTCCTCTTCATCTTCGTGGGAAGATCTTCAAGAAGATTCATGTTTCAACTTCGAATTATTTCATGGCACTCGAACGATCGTCTAATGATTCATGGATCGTTATTTCTTGCTCGAACGCTTGGCAAAGTGTTTCTAATCTTGCCAGCTCGTACAATAACGATTTTCAAGTCTCGTCTTTCAAGATCTTCCAAGAGGACTGTGGAAGGTTGTCGGGGGGGATCGAACGACTCATCGTAAAATTAAGCGATGCGAAGTGCGTGCGGCTAACACGCGAGGCAGGCACTTCGCATATGCAGAGTAGGCGGCATTAGAAATCCACGTGGAGTATTTTCTCCCGTTAGAGTTGGCATAAATCGTGCGGTGCCGGCAGTTTCTTGTCGCCGGTTCGGCCATTACGCACGGCGAGCGGTGGCAGCGCGCAAAAAGCAGCGCCCGATCTTCCTGGCGGCGGCTGCGGCGGCGGCGGCGGAGTAGCCATCGAAAACAGCCGATGGATTTTCTCCAGTTAAATTGGAACTTTCCACTGAGCGCAAGCCTGCCTTCCTACCGATACGCGGCGAATCGAGGAATCGCCGGGAAAAATCGCGCTCGACCCGACGGCAAAAGGTGAAGCTTCGAGATGACCGGATACGAGAATTCCATGACCGCAATTGGTACTAGGAAGTAGTTGGCTTTGCAGTGAGAAATACTTCGACTCTGAAATACCTTCGCTCTAATCATTATAGGATTCCTCACGCTTTGAGTGTTATATTAATTACATCTAATTTAGAATCTATTAAATCAATATTTAACAAAATTAAATAATTCCTCTTGGAAATTTCTACATTAAGATAATCATTCGTTTGTTTTTGGGGTAAGTAATTTAATTTTGCAAGTGTTTAATTAAAAATCGCACGAACCAAGGAATCCTCGAAGAATCCCGTTGGTCCTGGACATGCGATCTTGCGGAATGCCGAGAATGGCTATTTACACGAGTCTCTAATAGTCCTATCTAATCTCTGGCACCTGCGAGCCTCAAGGAAAGCAACTAGAATTTCCTTATCACGCGAAGCCAATGAAATAGCCGCGCTTGTCCGCGCGCTATCAGATACACCCGAAAGAACTGCGAGTGATTGCTCGACTACTAAGTCGACTTTTACTTTCTACATTAACTTCTCCGCGTGGAGGAAAAAACTTGGCTCGATAAATTCCGAGTATCAATTCCGGGCAGACACGGAGAGTTGCTGGTTGTAGGAATGGCGGTTGGTTCCAACAGTGCGAGAACACTCGGGGAGATCGGGAGGTACAATTCATTACGAGTTCGAGGTCGACTTTCGCTGCTCGAGACAAGTTGAAAGCCGATCCTTCCTGTGCAATCGGATTTGTCGGAAGCTGGAAAAGCCTGTCGAGGAGTAACCGAAAATGATTTGCTCCTGATAAGCGTGGCGAAGGTGGTGCGTCGACAATTAAGATGGACGATAGGAATCCGACACCGTACTATTCTCTGGATAATGAAACCTTTATAAGCCGCGCGAGCAAGCGTCTCATTAAACTCGAGGAAGTCTATCGGGAACGCGCTCGATCTGAAAGCTACAATTCAATGCAGCCTCGAAACTGCTCTCCCCCATAGATTTCTATGTCTGTGTCTGTGCTTGTGTGTGACTCGATTTATGTACGCCGCAATGCGAAAGAACGCAAGTCCACTGGCCATAATATCATACTGCGCAGTCTCCCTCGCTTAAGAAGTGACCAGCGCGAGCAGCCTGCTCATAAATTCAACAACAATTCGCCGAGCAGTGCCACACCACGACGTTTCCCCGTTACTGTTTTTGCCCTCACTGAACTAACAATGAAGCCGCCGCCAGTCATTGTTTCCCTGTGAATGCGGGCCCGAGCATCGAGAGCTTTGCTGTCCCGGCGCTTCGAAAGTAAGTACTTGATCGAATAACAGAGCACCTTTCCCTCCGATATCATTATACGATTTCCTCGCTTGATAAATCGACTTTCAACTTATTATTTTTCCCATCCTCTGAACTTGAACGATATTAATATTATTGAAGATGAGAATTATAAATAGAATATTAGATTTGAAAGAAAAAGGTAATGACGATCAAGTGAATTAGATTGATTAATCGGAGATATTCCAGCAAGATGATTCTCTTTGAATACGCGGAAGGATTACGCTGGAGTATTAGATCGGTTAGCGAAGGGGAAGAGTCATGGAGGTATCGGCGATGACAGGCAATCAGTCGAGGGAAGCCCATTACCAGCGAAAGTCAAGTATTCCTGAACCTCGGGCAAAAACTAGCCCTCGTTGCCAGGGCATTCTCCTAATTACTGTCTTGGAGTCATGGAACGCGGCTAAGAAGCTTGACCCGACGCTGCCAGATTACTCGGCGATGATCTCTCCAAGTATCGAGCACATGGCTGAACTTGAACTTGGCCAATGCAAGCTATCGGCAAAATGACACGCGAGAGTTTCTCGGGCGAGTTAAGATTAGAGCTTTACGTAAGAGGAGCGGCTGATTTATCGGCAATAAATCTTGGGCTAGTAATGGAGATGATGTTGGACGGTGGTCTCGGGCCATTGGGCCAGCTGATTTGGAGCTCGAACGGTAATCCGGGCATGGGAAAGAGGACTCCTCTTGCGATGCGATACGGGAAGGGAGTGCTGCAGAGCTCGATCGAGTTTAATACACAGGTGCACGCTCGGTGAAACTGGGCTAGAGCTCTCATTTGGACTTTCAAAGGCTCTCCGAAGTCAATGTACAGTGACGGGTGGGTGGCCATGCCTATTACGGATGATCCCGCTCAAGCAGAGCATAATTAGACGTACAATTCGCCTTTCTCCTCTAGCGGCATGTACGAGCCAACCTCCATTTCAGTCGCCAATAACTACTGGATCGACTGGCATTCCAATCGTCCGCCTTCCTTTTTTCAACATCGTCAAAACATCCTAGGAACACTGTTTTTACTACAACTGCCTTTATAGCATCGAACATTACCGATCTGTAATCCCAAATGTTTTTCTTGATCGCTTAATGGTTAATGGGATAAATCGCACAGCTTCCCCGCGGAAGTGCACTTCTGTTTTTATCGAACCGATTCTGTCGGAGATCACGTGCTCCTCGCTGGTTTTGAAAGTAAGATCGATCGCGCTTCGTTCTCAGTGATGACGGCTCATTAATCCGAAGTATTAATGATCGCCCGGAGAAATTACCGGAGCTTGTTTTACGCGGGAACCAAGTGTGAAGTCGTCCGAAACCGACATTAACCGCTGCCATTATGCGCTAATACTATCAAGGAGATGAAAATATGAGACGTAACATTATTCTCGAGTTAGCACTTGTTAGAAGTGGTGTGTTACGAAAGCGAAGTAATAAGCATTCATTAAAAGGATTCGTGTGCCGTGCGTCTACTCGAAGCGGTCCAGCAGGCTAATTGCTTCTCCAAGGGATTAAAGTGGAGGTTCGAGGGAAGGCTATAAAGTGCCAACTGTAAGAAAGCCAATCCCGTGGGAAATGATCGAGCTTGGTCGACGGCATGTTAACAAATTTCTATCGGGAGCGTCTTATGTAAGAGGGCTCTAATTAAATCTGCGCGAAGACTTTCACGTGTTCTCTAGGAGGGCGACGGATGCTGCAGCTCGCGATGGTAATTAGTCACGCTTCCTCATTTGCCAGCTTGTCGACGACCCGTCCTCGCAATTACAACAGCCTCCAATCTATCTCTCGCAATTATAAATCAACTGCCGATTAACTAACAGCTCTTCAAATCATTCGAGCAATAAACATTTTATCGACTATTAAAAACCGACTAATTGTCCTAAATTCCACAAATTTTTTTCGATTTCGATTCTCAATTAAAGTTACACCGGCGCTGCCAATTGAATAAATGTTGGAGAGCAAAACAGGTAATCGACGTGCACGTGCAAGCCGAGAGGGGGCAACAAATACTACTAGCGTGGAAATGGCGAGCGTCCATTAATGCGTCTAACGATGGTAACGAGCGTAAGTAAAGCCGAGCGACACACATTCCATCGGCGCGGCTTCATTTGTACAAACTAACGAGAAACCATACGCACCGCCTCGGCATCAACCACTCGCTAAGCAGATGTGTGCGCGCTCAGACTTCTTAACGAGACTGAATACCTGCCGCGACTACTCAACTCCCCAGTTCACTTAAAACTCAACGAATAGAATGCAACTGTTATTGGACAAGCCGATCCAACCTTATATATCAGTAATTCAAACGATTTTTTTGATCGCACTATTATTCATTCGCATATAAGATATAAATTAAATTAATTAACTAGAAGATATGAGTTCGTATATAAAATTGGATTAATTAATTAAAAGATAGGAATTCGAATATGAGATATGAATTAAATAAAAATTATATAAAAGTAGTGTAATAATAATATAAAATTAGTTGGAATTCATGAAATAAAGATCGTTTCGATTTTGCATTTCTCCAGTCTACTTTTCCCGTGGAGTTCAAATGGAGTGAAGAGTAACTGGAATATCCTTGTGTCACTGGGGCGCGATTCTCTGGAGCGCGGACATAAATATCGAGTCTGCTTGAAGGCGAAATAGGCGAGCGGCGGCGGCGCGGCGCCGTAATTGGCAGGCTCTTACAATTTGTAATTGGCAGATAGCGAAGTAGTGGCCGAGTGCCGATCGGATTTCGTTCTACCGTTCCGATGTCACGGCGACAGTCAGACAACGTGAGAGTTTCACCCCGCGACTATTCCCGCTCTTCCCCAATGAAAAGCAGGCAGCAGCAGCAGCGGTAGCAGTCGCGTTCTGTTGCTCCCCGCTTTCTAATCAAGCGAGTATCGCCCCGAACGATCCGTTTTGTTAATCAGAAGTACACTCGGTGTGTGTGTGTTTGTGTGTCTGTCGTCTTGGGTCTCCTTTCGAAAGTCGAGGAATACCCCCTGCTTCCTCGAGAGGATGTTCCAGTCGTGCAGACACTCTTCCTGCTTCACTTTTTTTCTCTTTCTCCGCTGTTGGGATGAAAGTGCCGCTGCTGATCGTTTCCTAGAGCAACGAATCCACCGGGGCGATCTCGATGATCGGGATGATTTTTCATCGAGATATAAAACTCGTGAATCATAAAGGCGTAGAAGTAACAGTCTTCGTGAAAGGATGCGCACCGAAATCTATTTATCTCCGGCTGCCTACTGTGCCTGAGAAATGAAATCGTGGATGATGAACGCTGCTGCTGTTCTTCCATGTTCCCACAACCCTTCTTTCTCTTGCTCTTTCTCTTTCTCCACCTGTTACTCGCTCTCGGCGCTGCCAAGCTACACAGCTTGCATATCCGATACATGTATTTTTAGCGAGTGAATTATGCGCACGATTGGACATCTACCCGACACGTGCTCGCACTGCCATTCAATTGCAGCGGTGGCTAGCGGTGTTGCGGTACATGCTGCACCATCCTACATCCCCGCATTTGTTATGAAACGTGAGTAAGCACTAACGCCGAGATTAGACCTTCCAAAGTCAATCGAACCGTGAATTTATTCCGCAACATTCGTAACTTAAATAGGAATAAACTAAAAGAATTATAGAAAAGAAATTAAAGAACTTCGACAGAATAATAAATCATTGGATTCCTTGGAAGAAAATCCTCCCACGGAATAAATTAAGTGGGACTATGAAAAGTGCGGTGAAAGCGCATCCTCTTTCCACGATTTCCCAGTTGGGTGCGAAAAGAAGTTAGGATGACGTAACTTCGTTTTTCCATACGGGTAACTCGAGCGGCGCTCTTCGCATTTTTCGAGGCTTGCGTAAATCAGCGAAACGGGGAGAACGAAGAATATGGGCTTCGAAGGATTAAGTGGAGTGCTTAAGCGACGGCTGTTACTGCTAGTGGAACTCTGGCATTCGAGCTAACGGCACACAGGTGCATTTCTTAAGGTATTAATCCTCCGCTAAGTTCACGCGCGAACTCTGTCTCTGCATGAGTGCGCCCGCTAACTGTGTTGCGTGGCAGAAGAACTAATAAATGTCGGCCCGATCGGTGACCCTATCGATTTCCCGCCCCACTTCTGCCCCATTTGTTATCAACTATAATTACACCATCGCTTTTTCAACACAGTGTTAATCCCACTTCCTGAAAAATCCAACTACCAATTTCCGTCCCGGATTCCTCTCTTCTTTGTATCGAAGTAAATAACAAAATATCGCTGCTTCCGATCGATATTTTCTTGTATTTCTAATAAGCAGTACCGTTAAATGGAATTGGAGAAATAATACAATTCATCTCCAAAGAACAGTTTATAATATTCATAGAAATTAATTTAGAATCCAGTTGATATTTAATTCCGATAAAAAATCAGTTACGTACTGAAATGGAATGCTCTATTATTTACTAAGATATCAAGGAGAGTAATCTGGCCAGTTGGCGAAGGCGTTGAAGCCGAGCGAAGTAACGCGCCATAAATTGCCAATTGATTGGCGCTTCAGGGATCGGCGAGTGCGTTTGAAGTGATAGTCGGGGAAGGTGTGCGTGAACGGGCGTCTTCTCCAGCTGATAAGCAGCGGAGAGTATACACGGACTGGGCGGCCGGCGCGCCGCGGCGCTGGAAAGTCTATGCGCTAACGGTATCCAGTGCAGTTCGATCGAGATAATCCAAGTATCGCCGGTTACCGCACGATTAAGTATGCGCTCTATAAATAATTGCAGAACCCTGACTATCGGGCTTGCGCCTCCGATCTAAATCCACTCGATCCCCACGTAACCTGCCGATTCCCTGGCAAGTAGACGCACACACACACACACACACGCACACACCGCTCAATATAACCAGACTTCCAATTCAAATTGTATAACTAGCATTATTGTGCATACATCGTCACGCAACACCGAGCAACTTCGCATTCCAGAAACATAAAACAGTTCGCTGCAGGCAAGAAAAGCCTGAAAGTTCTAATTCTAACTTGAGAAAAGCTATTTTTTGTCGATATAAATAAATAAAAGTTTGAGTTGGTCGAAGTCGGTTAGTGTACGGTAATATTCCAGTAGTATATGATTATGTGTTTTTAGTGTCGATTGACTGTGTGCGCACAGACACTTAATAATAGCGACGGTTGCGGTTTCAGTAAAAGAATGCGAAGAAATTGAATTTAGTAGTCGATGTATTCGTGTTATGTCGATTTGCATCAGGAAAGTATCCAAGTATCGCGGGAAGTATCTACGAGTTAGACTACTTTCGCAATCAGCGAGACACAATAATTGCTACTCCCGTGAAACTGATTAATAATTCGCTAATGAACCAGGCTGAAATGGACATTAAAAAAGTCCGGGATTTACAAACTATTAATCAAGTTCGCCATACGGAAGAGATAAGGAACTTTTCTCGAAGTCTCTTAGCATTGGCTGGCACGCAACGCTGGGATGTGGGGCAGAAACCGAAGCAAGGAACTTGAAGATAAGTCGTGATTTAGGGGAGCAGTGCTCTTCGATAGAATCCCATTGATACAAGCCGCGAGACCAATTTAGATAAAACGTCCTCTTAATTAACATGCCACTGGCTCATTAAGCAATCGCCATATCGCACAATATTGCAATCACTTGTAACGAAGTTCGCAAGTCAGACTTCAATTCCCATAAAACCTCCAATATTATTTCGTCATCCAATCAAAGTGACCATTAAACAAAGGGTCACCAATAAAGCTTCTTTCAGACAATTACGTTCCACTTTTACTCGCAACTTTCTTCCACTCTCCAACAAAACAAAGCAGCCAATGTTGCTCTTGACAGAAAGCTGTTACCCGTGGCGTCGAGTTCGGAATAGTGAAAGACAGATTTGAAACATGAACATTAGCGATTAAAGCGAGTATATTACATCGGAGAGATTACAACTAACTATAAATCGAGAGTAGTGGGAAGTAATGAAAGATAAAAGGAAGATAAATTGAAAATCGAAGTATATGAAAATTAGTGTTTAAAGTAAGTTATGTGTCGATTGAAGTATGACTGAGTGGATCGTTCGAGAGTGGCTTAAGATTGTCGGTAAGGTGAGGATAGGTTGAAGTGAGAGAGAAGAGATAGAGCATACAGCGGCCGTTTAAGATAACCGAGTGTGTGCCCAGGGGAAAGGTGATACGACTGACAAGATAGGCGAGTTGCCGGCGAGCCGAGGGAAAGAGCACTGGTTCGCACCTCGCTCGTTTCTGCACCTATCCAGGATTCCAATCAAACGCAGGGAGAGTCGAGCCGGCGCGATCTTGCGCGTGCCGTCGGCATCCTAGAGCCGATAGTCGAGATATCTTAGATCCAGTCTCGGCTAGGACGAGAACGAGGGATATCGATCGCTCTGATCAGCCGATCACACTGTCTCGATATCGTTTTACCGGGGCGCCCAGGGTGCACAACATTGCGAAACTCTCTCCTTCTCCTTCTCTCTCTCTCGACTCGCCTCTTTCTCGGCAGCCACAGGGCTAATTGCTTCGCTTCTTTCGCCCGATTCTACCTTACCACCTACGTGGCACGTGAAATTTCTTCCACGAGGATAACGATCGCACATTGCCGATCGTAACGATGATCGACGCAAAAAGGAGCCGCCTGGGCGAACTTCAGTAGAAAGTTTAAGTGATTTTCGTGTAGAAACACGCCGGCCACTGTTATTGCCTTCCCATCGATCTCTCGGGATCGAATTAACCGGAGAAATTGATTTTTGCCTCAAACCTCCTGTTGGGCGGAGGGGAATGTCAGTGTGCTCGATGCAAGGGGGCATTGCTCATCGAGAAAGCACCAAAGGTTTTATTGGATTCTGAGCCAGCAATTCTTTTCAAACGAGGAAAGCGCACTGCTAATTATTTATGTCTCTGAGACTGGATATGTGTGTGTGTGCTCATTGGATCCAACTCATAACCGATATGCGCTGGTCTGATAAGCAGACGGATCCGCATGGGGCATCGCCAGTCCTCCGAGTTTCTTCTGATTGATTGCAGCTATCCTCGCTATCGCTGCTCTGCTCGCCACCGAGCAGTTTCAGTCGATGACTTGATCGAGTCGATGGTGCATTAATCAAAATCAGGCTAATTAAAGAACGGCTATCGCCCGGCAACTCGGTAAATGGTACGGAGGAGTTCGTGCCAAAGCGAGACTCTTTCCACGCTTCTCATTTAACCCAACGCAATTCCATTCATAAACGTTTTTTTAACATCAATCACTGCAGACACAAAGGACTTGTGTTGCGGGTATAAATTTAGAAGAACCAATTTACACTCAAGCAATGGTCAATTTCCAGAGGAAACTATCAACGGGTTATTGCTCGGTAGCAGTATATTTGATATAAAAAATAATGATGATGGATGATTGTAATGAAGATGTGTAAAGACACCAAGAATGAATTATGGATAATAATTCAGCTGGTGTTGAATGCTAGTAAAGATATTGGAAAAAGTTGCTTGTTTTAATAGTGTTCGATTTAATAAGATCAAACTGCATATTGAACACCTTTGCGCCCGCAAGGTGGGATATCAGTATTTCCAGCAATTAATCGAGTAATGTTAGATAGACACTGGTAGACGCTATCGATCTAATTGCACTGCAAGATAAAATCTGCCTTATCGAAGTCGGGCTGCGTTTCTCTGGTGTCGCATGTAACCCATACCCTCGGCCAAGTAGTTATGTGGGACTCGAGATTATGCAGAATAACTCTGTCACACCAATCAAGTAACAGGTGATCATAACCGATATGCCCTGCTCTTGCCGGCTCTGTTCTATTTATAAATATATCCAGGAGCCAAACTCC
Source organism: Ectemnius continuus (assembly GCA_910591665.1). Classification (NCBI taxonomy): domain Eukaryota; kingdom Metazoa; phylum Arthropoda; class Insecta; order Hymenoptera; family Crabronidae; genus Ectemnius; species Ectemnius continuus. The sequence goes on along the minus strand of OU342862.1, from coordinate 11,619,273 downwards.
GCCCAACGCGGTAATCGTTCCGAATGGCAAGTGGAAATCCTGTATGTAAATAAACCAGGTGGCTGCCCCTTCTTTTCTCAATTAATTGGCCGCCTCGAGAGATTGCCGGCTGGTGTGCAAAGTCCGCGCGCGACTTCCAATCCGATTTTCCGATTGAGGTTCGCAGTCCGATCCGAGCATTCACCGGCTATCTATGCGCGGCTTAACATAACCAGTCAATTACCATGGATCTGGAGCTCCCCGCATCCGTTAGCTCGCACGATCATTCACAATCACTCACTCGAATCCCCGTTAAACTTTTAATAGCCCTAAGCCTGATTAGTAGACTGCGGATCTTGCTGGGAATGTAGATTCTTATTTACCTAATACTACTGCGTGTCTAATGGCTCGTGCGAAATGCTCAATTTTCCACGCGAGAACCGTACACGGAAACATTACAGACGCGAATCGTTTATACGCAGGATTCCCAGTCTATTACTGGAGTCGAGAATATATTCCGTACTCGTGGACGGAATAAATAAATAAGATATAGTTGCGCTAGATTGCTTTGGAGGATTACGACGATTCAACATAATGTTTCAGGTACAAATAAGGTTATTAAAGTGGCGATGCTGGAATATGGCAAAGGAAACTCGACTCACCGGAATGCGTCCAGTCGTTCTGGCAAATGACCGCCCAGTCGTCCAAGAGTTCGTTTAAATTCGCCATGGTCGCCGGTGAGGACCTGTTGCTCTGCACCGGTCGCCTCGGCCAGATTCACCACGAAGGACGATCCAGGATGTTCTCTCGGGCACGATTCGAATATCTCGAATGAGTCCAGTCGATCGGTTCTCGCCGGGGCTCTTTCCACTTCGTACTCGAGCAGTAGTTATGATAATCACTTGATTGTTCTTGCGGGGGTTAGACGCCGCATGGACGAGGGAATGTCTATGATTGTTGCACACGCGTACTTGGAGACAGAGGGAGTAGAAGAAGGTAAGCAAGCAGCAGCGGCGCGGCGCTCCCGATTACCTCACGACACGACGGCTCTGGTTGGTCGTCCACCCGGCTATTCTGCGGTGTGTCTCGAACGTCTCCGACTCTTTCTCTGTGCGCGAGTCTCTCTCCCTCTCGCTCCCACTTCCACTCTCACTCTGCTCACTCCGAGAGTTCCTTATGCACCTGTGCGCCTCTTTCTTCCTTCCTCTCGACTTCTCTCCTACGCACCGATTTCGTTAACTGCTACTGTTCGCTTCTCCCTCCTCCACTTCAGCATACTATATCTTCTTTCTCTGGATATGCGTGTATATGTATGTGGCTGTGTATGCACCGGCGTGGCCACTTTGCAGTCCTCCTTTTTCCGAGCGGTTCACCGCAATCTCGTCCCTTCTGTTCACCGACTCTACCTGACCCAAGCCCGAGTATGTCCCAGCACTTCTACGCACTCCGTTCTTCTTTCCCTTCTCATCGAGTTACACACTTCTTTCGTCCTCGCTTCTTCCTCCCGAATACCGCCGCGCTGTTTTCGACCGCTTATCCGTTGCACTTTGACACCCCGATTAACCGAGCACGGGAGTATCGGGTGCACGACACTTTCCGAACACGATACCACGACGAATAATGATAATGTTTGTAGGAGATTTCACGCGAACCAGAGGAGAGTTCGGTACTGTGCGTGTTTGAACTTGTTCTACTGGACGCCGCTAGGGCGCATGCGCGCTCGTTTCAAAACCGGTGCTAGTCAAGTGAGTGTTTACCAAGACACTTTTTAAATTCCTTGCTTTTTTTGTTATTCTTTCGAACGTTGGGATTTCACGGGTTTTTAAATGCGATAATTGTCTTGAAACTGGGTTTGTTTTAATTCTTGAATATTTACATAATATTGGGTTACAAATTCAATCGGTGCAATTGGTGTCTGATATTATATATCCTGTGAATAAATTATACACTCAGGTCGTCATAAAAAAATGTACAAATGTCTGCGTCAATGAATAAAGATAGGAGGACGAGAGATCTGTTTTATTTACATGGGTTTATGACTTCTTGACTTTTAGGAAGCCAGCCGTATTTGAAAAGTACTTTGCATTTGCCTCGTTCACTTTCTTCTCTGCCGCTTGGGGATTCACGATTTCTAATCCCTGTAAAGATACAATTTAATGGTAGTTAGTGAACGTAGTTACACTCGGCAATGAAAGGTTCGGCTAATGCTAATATTATTAAGATACACTACCTGAAGAGGAGTGAAAGCAACACTGGATGCTGTGCCAGACACTTGCTTCTTAACTGTTGTACTGCCACCCCATTGCTGTTGCTTTTGCAAGTTCTTTTGAAGTGTCTTCGATATACGAACTTTTGTCTTCTCATCAATTTGAGGTAACCTGATGCGTCCAGTGCCTGCCTTTCCAATTGTACCACGAGAATATCCTAAATCTTCTTGGTACGCATCATTTTCGATCTGAAATAATTCAAGTTCATAAGATATTTAATTTAAGATTTAAATACGAATACATCGTGACTTCCAATACATACATCCGCAAAGTTCATCCTATTTGCATGCTTCCTAAACTCTGTAATTGCATAGCGTTCCTTCATCTTCCTCACACGTTTACCTCCACGCTTCTTTCGGCCAGGATCAATGGGTTTTGGCAAAGGTTTTATAAATTTCACTGGCGGTGGTTCTTGAAGTTTATCTAATTTCTTCTCGATCTCGTCCCTAAATGCTTGGCCAATGTGGCCGTCTGTACTTTCGTGGCAAGCATCTACTCGAGCTGCTAACATGCTCTTTGCTGCGACTAGCCTTGCTGCCTTTCTTCGTAAATCAGGTGGTGTGTCTTGTACAATGTCTGAATAATAAATAAAACCAGTATGTGGCAATGTAGCCACTTGGGAGAAGCCAGAAAGGGTGGTCTTTTTCGAGCCTAGAACTAAGACATTACAGGATGGCATCTTTGATAGTTTTGTTAATCCACCAGCAACTCCTGTAAAAATGATTACAGTTATTACTTCTGAATAGATCTGTGAATAAAAAAGCAATTGTGCTTAATATAATACCCATAATCTTTGCAGCTGTGGATGCACCGACTATTATTGAAAGATTAGGAGCAATAAATGCCATTCTGCTTTCTACATACTCAAATATCTTGAGTTTACAGTTATTCAATTCTACTGCCATGTCACAGGCTTCACAAATAGCCTCCTTTTCTTCCTCGGTCAACAGTTGCCCTTGCGTGGTGGAAGCAGTTACTGAGACAACCATAATAGTGGCTTGTGTGAGGAATTGCTGAAGAGTCTCATTATTCTTAGCTCTATCTAAATCATTTCCTAGTTCCCTAACAGTCATCACATATTCCAATGGACCAACTACCAAAGATTCTAGCTCTGGGAAACGCTTAGAATATTTATCCCTTGTGAATCTATGTATTGTGGCTGAAAATTAGAAATATTATTGTTTAAAAATCAGAGTGTAAGCACATACAAAGAAATAACTTTGAAAACAGTTTAATACCTATTTCATCATCTATATCCACAGCCATATTATTAGCTTCGACAATTAATTGGTACTCCGGATCAGATTCAACCGGGCCAATGATATCTGCTGATTTCCGGAGCACCTTACTGTACTTTTCTATATGAGACATAACTTTATGCAATAACTCTGAGTCACGAAGTTTCGCCAACTCTCTCACTGAATCCACTTTCACCTCTGAAATTGTACTTAATTGCATTATATATTTATCCTACAATCATAAGTGTGAGAACTATTGTGGCAGATCTAACCTTCTTCTATAACTTTTGCAACCGACGCCGGAATAAAATCCGGCTCGGGTTCTTCCATCGCCTGATCCGAATCATCGTCATTCTCTTCGAGATCAGCCAATAATTCGTCGGCTAACGACATGATTACCTTTTATAATGAACTTCAATTTAATTAGCACAAACTCATACTCCAAGTTTTGTTTGTCAACTGTGAAGATGCAGAGGAACACCAGCGCCACTTAGTCCAGAAATAGAAAATTGTTCCATTTTTGGACGTTAATGGCGTTAGTGTTAAATTCCAATTAAATAATCGACGGAGATAAGTCGATAATTCTGCCAGATAAACAGTAGGATAAAACAGAAACCTTCTAACAAGGTAATATTTGGTTCCGATCGAAGCTTCCCCGAAATTCAATTCACAACGTTTTCACAACGTTTTAGCTTTAGCACTTATTCCCAACATCACATCATTTCTTAATACCCATTACAAGGTCAATGAAAAACTTTCCTCGACAATGATTAACGAATTCTCCACCTCCACTTTTCCATTTGTCAGATTTCAACTAAACCATCCATAAATCATCTTAATCCAAAGGCTGCATAGTAAGCAGCAACGGGGGTATCGTGTGAGAAGCATGCATATTACTCGCACCCGGAAGTGAGTGCTCGAATAGAAGTCGAGATATTAGCATTCGCCAGGACTTTCGATATTACGCAAATCTAAGTCTGCGGGTAGAAGCTATATATCGACTAAATCAGCGGCGGCAATTGATACTCAATGACCAAGCCAACGCACTTCGTACTTAAATCAATCGCGTTAACTCTAATGGGCATCATTAATCATAATCAAGGTTGGCTGATAAAACTTGATAATTAATCGGATAGAAATGCTGTGTAAGATGAGGAGTCTGATAAGTTTGGCGAAGAGGAGCGAGAGCGTCTTAGTTTCTGGTTTCTTGTTAGAGGGGAGGAGCTGTTGGGTGCGAGGCAAAGTGTATCGTTCCGGGGGGAAGAAAATCGTGGGTAGGCGAGCAGGCCAGGCGAGAAAGGAGTTTCGGCGAAAAGGGGGGCCGCGGGGCGGGTGGGGACTGTGAAATGCAAGAAAGGATGCAGTGTGCCGGTCGGCGAGACGGTCGCACGAATCAGCAGGGCCAGTTTCTGGTCTGCAGTCAGTTTATAGCGGCGTAGGAAAGCGCTCCCTCGAAAAGCACGCAAGAAACAATAGGAAGCGCCAGCGACTACCTAACAAGAACGAAGACTAAAAAGGTTTCACGAGGAGCAAAAGGAAACGGAACAAGAGACAAAGTTCGACGATCATCATGCTGAAACACGTGCTCTTCCTCCTGCTTGGTGCTGTAACCTTATCCAGAGCACAATTTCGGTGTCCCGAGGCAAAGGGTTTCTTCCCCGATCCAGAGCAATGTGATCTCTACTACGTCTGTGTGGATGGACAAGCGGAGGAGAAGCTTTGCAAGGATGGCCTCGTCTTCAGGGACGATAATCCCAAGAAGGAACTCTGCGATCTACCGGCGAACGTTCCTTGCGGCGACCGCACTGTTCTTCGTAAGTTCTTCACCAAAGTATTTCATTTCCTCCTCGTGATTTACTTCGATTCCCGTGGGAAAAAAAGGTCGCTCTTAATATTATTCATTCCAATTGGAACTCGCGTCGAGAAATCGAACTTTCTAGAGGCCCGATTCTTCAATTGTGAAATTGTGAGACGTGCGTAAAATACGTCCGAATGGTCGATGACTTTCTGGAAGGCGAACTTATGGAAAAGCACCGGTGAAAGTTATGTATTGGCGATCGAGCGTGCGAGCAGATGCACTCCCGTTGCTCGATTTTCCAAGGCGAGAAATTCCACCGGTTCCTTTGAGAGAGAAAGAGCGAGAGAGAGAGAGAGAAACAGAGCAGTGGGAGAAAAATGCAAATCGTATGCCTTTTTAGTTGGAAAGGATAGACACAACCGGTCGAAGGAAAGTTGGCGCGTCTCTCTCGAAAAATAAAAGAGCGGAAAGAATGGCATTCCGTCTCTCCGCCTTCACCTCGAAACTTATCCTATTCGTGGACGATGTAGCCAAGCTGATTAGATCGATTCACGGACTCGCCGGTGCTTCGATAAGCCGATCTACAACCGGTTCTACCAGAAAGCCAGTCTAAATTCAGCTCGAGTGCCTCTTTTCGTCAAGCAGACGACATTTCACTCCTTTTTTTTCCACGTTCTTCTTCATTCCTGAATGCGAGGACCTCATTATTATAATACCATTCATTAAACAATAGTTTTTAACTGAACAATTTCATTTATTCATCAGAGGAACCGCAGCCTAGCAAAGGATGTCCACGAGCGAACGGATACTTCAAGCACGAAGATCCAACTGCGTGCGATCGTTTCGTTAATTGCATCGATGGTGTGGCATCAGTGATGCCATGTCCGCCCAGCCTCATCTACGAGGACAAAATTTCCAGTTGCGTCTGGCCTGCCGATGCCACTAGATTGTGCGAGCACGCGAGGAGGGATATCCTCGACGATGGATTCGTCTGCCCCGATGGAGATGTAGCTGGACCACTCGGCAGAATCCTCCCACATCCGACTTATCCTCATCCAGAAGATTGCGCCAAATTCTACATCTGTAAGAACGGCGTGCAACCTCAGAAAGGACAGTGCGACGCAGGCACTGTTTACAACGAAGAGACCTTCAGGTGTGCTGATCCAGAAAATGTGCCAGGATGGTAAGAAACAATTTTCTTTCTACATTTATTTTGAAAAATCTCGTATTAATAATCGTTTGTATGTTACAGCGAGGACTATTACAAGAACAAGAACTGAGGCTGATTGTCAGCGAGGTCGAGAAGACGTTTGTAACGCTTAAATCTTTATCTATAGGAACAATAAACACGTGATACCACCTAACAAAGTCTACATCCTTTGGATGAAACCTCCTTTCTTGAATCTGCGAGGATCGATGCGAAAGAATACAAGGAAAAGCGATTGATTTATCCAAAAAGTCAGATAACAATGTTTACTACCAAAGAGGAATTTTCTCCTCTCTTCGATTACCTGACCGCAACCTTTCTCTTTACGTAACAGAACGATGTGTCCGATGAAACGCCCCCTTAAGAAAGCAACTCGGCTTTCGAATGTAATATCCGGTTCTTGACAAAAGCTTAAGAAAAGTTTGGAACGAGTTAACAGGTGGTTTCATGGTGGGAGCGAAGAAAAGAGGAAGTCACAGTTGGCAAAGCGTGAAATGATACATGCAGAAGAAGTTCAAGGGAACTGGGAGAAATAATTGTCTCATTGAAACTGGGCTCCTTGTAAGATCTTATTGGTAGTCATCGCTCTGACCGTCACCGTGACGTATTCCTCTCTGTCTTTTTATAATTGCGTGGCTGACGATGTTGGCCGGTGAGAGATCGCGCAGTAACCATCGGCTTTCACTATCCGTGCTCTCAGATCTGGTTCTCCCCTCGGGCCTGGACCACCAGTAACTCTTGCGTAAGGCCAGTTAATGCCTTCGGGGCCTTAACAGTACTTTGTGCATGTGTCGATCGATACGTAACACAATAGCGCTCCGTGACACTTGTTTTTCAATATTGGGACCACTTTTTCAAAAGCGATTCTTAGCCGCAAATAATAGATAAATACAAGAAAACAGGTACTATACAAAAAGTGGAAAAAATAATCAATTACTATCTCGAAAAAATAAATAATTGTATACGAATTTGTTGTATAAGAATTTAAATAAATTTCTTATTCTATTACCAAGTCTAACATTTTACTCTAAGTACCCTTGACATTAACTATCCCGTTACTCACATCTTACTCAAACTCGCCAATTAAAGTACAATGTAAATTTGGTAGAAAGTCCTCGTGGTATTTACGATTGCTATCTGACGTAACTACAGCAAGTATTTCATTGGGTGTTTGAATCGGCACGGGAACTTACTGGTTCCACTATTAATTAAGCTACTGAAACCCGATGCGTGATAGTTTAATATTCCGGGTGTGGGGTGAAGTCTGAAGCTGACCCCGATGAACTGCGCGCTGCACGAGCAGCTAGAAATCTGTTATGTAAGGTCTCATCGGCGCACTGAACTATGTGGGGAAACGTCGATTTTACGAAAATGTCAAGAGGGTTGTCAGGACTTGCGTCTCTCAACGTATACGAGTCGTATTGACTGCGGCTGAATTAAATGTTAGCGAGAGACACCCGGCTTCGGAGCGAGGGGGCCAATGGGCACGTCGACATTCTCGCCACTTTTTACCTGACTGGCGTTACATACGCCTGTAACACACCGGCCTGCCTTTCGAAATGGTACCTCTGCCGTATTGTTACCTTGCGAAATCATCAGGCATACCTCATAATTTGTAACTAAAGCATGCTGCCCGCAGCTACGAAGCAACTTTCCTTAAATGGTACTCGCCTCTTTCGCACACCAACTGTAATCTGTCACGTTACATTAGACATATCACTTCAATAACTAATTAGAATAACATAAACATTACATCAAATATTCATATAAATAACAATCGAAGAAGGAGTTGTAATTAGAGTCCAAAGACGACAGTGCTAAAGAGAAAGGGAAAGTAGTGACGCAGTGGATGTTTGAAAGGACTTGTTTGAAGGGAGTTAGTAAAAGGGGTGTAATGCGTGGGGCCGGAGGTTCCGATCGGCAGCTTTGACGGAGGCAATCACAATGTAATCAAGAGTGGCTGCTAGCGAATCGAATTGCAGGCCTCGGGTGCGATCGTCCATCGTTCCGAGGCCGCACGAGCAGCACAGAGCACCAGCAAGAAGTAGTCAGGCAATGAATCGGGTGGGGTAAGCGACGAAAGACGAAGTGGCCGGCAAGTGAAGGTAGAGAGAAACACGGTGGTCCGAGGCCGATTGGTAAGTGTCAGTAGTCAGAGTCGACCCGTTCAGCACCAGCCAGGATAGATCGGACTATGAACCATCCGAGGAGCGCGACCTTCTTCGCCCTAGCGGCGCTTCTTGCTTACGGTGAGTGCTCATCTCATCTCCACCATCATCAACCGCCCTGCGCCCACTCGGAACTGGCCCGATGCATCCAAGCATATCTCGCTACCAACAAGAGATGCCCCCACGATGCGTCGCGATCGGGCCCTCCTAACGCTCGAGAAGTCTTGGCGGTCTTGGCTCTCCCTCGTTCCAGCCCATCCCAACCAGGACGCCTCTTTCTCTCCTCCTTTATCACGAGACACCTACGTGCGTGCGCGCGCCCCTGGAATTCGCGGCTCGCTTTCACTCCATTCGACCAGCAGGCAAACAGCCATATGGTTACGCGTTCCCTCTTCCTATGATATAATGGCGGCGCCTCTTCCAATCATCTATGCCTTACTAATGTCTATTACTTCCAAGTGAATCTATATCTATATATGCATTCGCGAAATATCAGCATCCACTCGTCGAGCAACTCTACCATCTTCCCGGAAGTTGAATTATTCATGGATGCGCGCGCGCGTCGACGACTGTTCACATAGGATTTCTCCTTCCTTCGTGACTCTTGTCTCCTGGCATTCATCCTAATCGCTGTTAAGTCCGATCGTGCGGATTTCATAGCGCTTGGGTTACGTGGGAGTTGGATATATACAACTTGTATAATACAAGTATACACCACCACTCACGTAATCCTCGCACTCTTCCGTTCGAGGCTCCTCTGATCTATGATCTGGTTTCTCCCGGATTCGCGTGGGATCTCGTTATCCGATTTAATACTCAGCTTCCATCTACGGTTCGGATATCATTCATTGCTAGCAGGAAAAAGGAAGGATTTATGAATAACCCTCGAAGGGGGTTGCGCGCCACAGAGCAATTGCATCAGCATTCCACGTTTTATTCGGCCGCTCACACTCGTCGCCCGTTCTCGGCGCACGCCGCGACGCCCTTTTACTTCGTGACTCCTTTCTAACGGCAGCGGCGGCTCACCGCCGAGGTAGAATTAGAAACCTTCCCGGGATTCAATTAGTTTTGTCTGGCATTTATTTGCCCCGGCCTGCTCGGCCCGCTTCCCTTCCGCGTCTTTTTCCTCCCTGGGAAAGAGGGGAGAGAGAGAGAGAGCATTCTTTTCGTGGACACTTCTTGCACGCCTAAGACATTAGACACTTGAAACAATGGAGCGTTGCATGATCCATTATGCGAATTGGGAGTAGTTTTCTTTGCCCAGTCTGGTGTCTGCTTCCGCATAGTTTTGCTCACTGGGTGGTGTCTGACTCGTTTAAACATTTAAGACTTTCTTTACACCCGTTTCTATCAATGTTCGTAACGTAACATAAATATACTAAATAGTCCCTCTTAATTAAATACTAAACAAATCTTCCACCATCATAATTTAAAAAACTAGAATTAAATTACTAGATTTGCTGTGTTTATATTAATAACTTAAATATTCCCTCTTACTAAAATATGTAATAAATCAATCCCCATCATAATTAATACTATAATATAAATCACTGTAATTGAAAAAGATTTGTTGTGTTTGTATTAATAGCTAATGGAGCAGTTCTCTACGATGCACCCTCGTGCCCAGACCCTCACGGTGTCTTCGCGTACGCTCACCCTGAGAGTTGCAATGCCTTCTTCCTTTGCACGAACGGCACCCTGACCCTCGAGTACTGCGAGAACGGCCTCCTCTTCGATGGCCATGGCGGCGTCTACCACCACTGCAACTATCACTGGGCCGTGAAATGCGGGGAGCGCAAGGCTGACCGTAAGTATCTCGTTACGCTCTCAATATTACACTCTACCACCACCGAGACCGCCCCGCCAACTACACCAGGAATAATGATCGCCGATAGAACTGTTACTCTTAGCCAAGAGTTTAATCATTTTTATGGTGACATTAAAGGATAGTTAGAAATTTGCATAGAGAATATGAAATGCGGCTTGATCAAGGTTTTAGAAAAGGATTGTAATTAATATTCCCTCTATGATTGTTCTGTGGCTGTCTGTATTTTTTTTTAATTGATCAGGTGAATGGTTTTTGCTGGTTTTATTAAAGGATAATTATAAATTTTTGTAGGGAATATAAAGTACACCGTGATCAAAATTTTATAGTACGATTCTAATTAATATTACTTCTTTGACTGTTCTGTGTCTGTATTTTTTTTATTTAATTAATCACATGAATGATTTGTCTTTGTTTGTTAATACAGTTACTCCACTGAGCACGCCTGGCTGCGAGCATCAGTTCGGTTTGTATCCAAACAGTGATACTTGCAGTACCACTTATACAAAGTGCGTGCACGGAAATCCTGAGACTGCGCACTGCGACGCTGGTCTGGCTTACGATCCCAAGACCCACACGTGCGTCTGGCCTGACCAACTGTTGCCCTACTGCAACCCTGAAGCTATAGTTGGCTTCAAATGCCCGCATAAAGTACCCTCTCACAGCCCGGCAGCCAAGTTCTGGCCATTCCCGAGGTAGGTCGCTTTTATTTTTAATACTTTATTCGTTCTTATAAAAATTCCTTTGTGATTCAATGGTAAAGTGATTTAAAAAATTCTTTTAATTGAGAATACAAAGTTATTCTAATTTTATTCAAAGGGCACAAAAAGGAGAAGATGATTTGTTTGAATCGTAAAATGTTAACGGTATGTTCGTTTAAATTCTCGAAATCATTAGCAACTTGTTTGACGATACTGGCAAGTACGTTAAATCGACCATTACAAGTCTCGTCGTATTCGCAAAAAAGACTCCCTATATTCAGATGGTAAAAAATCACAATGTGCGTTCGTTTGGGAGTAGGGACTTACACGATCGGGAAGAAATATCGAGGCCATTAAAAGTGAGTGGAGAAAGAGAAAAAGAGAAGGTCGGAAAGTTCCCGAACGTCAAAGTCGACGTCTGCACATATTGTGCAATTTAAAAACCGGTCCCTCGTCGATCGACTCCCGAGGGAGCACACCCGCTGCGCGGCTACACGTGTTTCACCAATATTTCAACTTAAAAGCCACCCTCTGCATTATTAAATATCTTACAGCTTGAAAGTTCGGCTGCATCGGTGGTCTTTATTGTTCAAATTTAATGATCTGCCAAAGCAATATATTATACTGTAATTTTATTTAATTATTTCGTAAAATTCCTGTAGCTGTTCCGCTGAATTCTTTCACTGTGTTTTTAATATAGAAAAATTAATGATATTCCAATAACTTCTTTTCTCAGATTCCCTGTGCCAGGTGATTGTGGCAGATTGATCACTTGCGTCGAAGGATACCCGCGACTTATCACCTGCGGTGACGGAAAACTCTTCGACTCTGTCAGTCTTAGCTGTCTCGACCCTGACGAAGTACCACACTGGTTAGTGACGCCAATTGATCAAGTAATCAATCACATATTTGAAAGCTAATATAAAATTATTTTCTTTCAGCGCCAATCACGTTTGAGCCAAGCCTTAGAATCAATGATCCCGCAGCAGTGTTTACAAAACACCGTCAGTTACCAACAACTACCAGTGTCATCAAAAGTCGACCTTTAACTTCCGTCCAGCGTGTGTACAAAGTCATCGATGATCTATTTTGCCTCTTCAAAATTCTACGTCATGCAGAAATACCCATTAATCCAATAATTATTTTAACTTCCACTGGACGCAATGGTAGTTGGACCAATTCTCTCTTTCCAATGTATTATAAATCTATTCTCCTGTTGTCTGTAAATTATATACGAGTTACGAGGAATAAAGGGAAGTAAGCAGAGGGCTAGAAATAATGCGCGAGCTGTAACAACAGAGACGTCGGAAATAAATTGTGGACCGTGGCGTAAAAAAAAAAATATACAACGTACACTTTATTTTTATAACGAGTCTACATTGTACATGCGTAAGACGCGTTATGATACTCCTTAGATTTAAGAAGGATAGTTGTGGGGGGAGGTGAGTGAGTGGGTGGTGGAGGGTGAGAGAATGGAAGAAGGGCGAGGGAAATATTTACATCTCGACCAGGGATGGGTGGAACGGTGAGAACTTTGACGTGAGCAACTAAACGCGCTAATGCCTATAAGTAACATCAGTGAAGGAAGAAAGAATAATCGTGATAGGATGCGAGAATTCGAGAGTGATCCTTTCGAGAGCTTCGAGGATTAAACTCGAAAGGTATAAAGAAATGAAAGACCGCGTATACTTTAAAAGAGAAACGATCGTGAGTGGCGTGGCTTTCCTCCACTCGAAGGGAAGAAAGGACTAAGAATACTCATTAAAAAGAAGCAGTAACGAATACCCCTAAACTACTTAAGGTAAAAATTTAAACGCCAGCCTTCCAAAATCGACTGGGAATTTCGTCAGTGGAGGGAATATCATTGGTCACCCTCGTTCTGGGCATTCTGACATCCTTGAACGATCGTCAAATAATCATCGCCCATTCAGACGAAATGATGTTATCGTTGGCTCGACATTGAAGATCGTTAAGGGTCGACGGGAGATTCGAGTTTAATTAATTCCTCGCACGTGGTCGCAGAGGAATTGGAAGTGCTCCTGCTGGCAGTGGTGGAACTCCGGGAGGAAGATTCTCTTCCTCGGGTTCCTGCTCGTTTTGACCGTCTGGAAGGTCACCGTCGAGATTGGGTGGCGTCGTTGGGACATCGCAGTCTTCGGTGGGTGGAACGACGCATCTCAACGATCTTCTGTCGAATACCAACATCGCCGGGCACCTTTGAAGCCGAGGGTAACCGCCCTGACATTGCCAGTAGCGGTTGCAAGACTTGCCAAGAGGAACGTTGCCATTTGCGTCCTCGTTGCAGAGAGCTGGGCAGAAGAATTTCACAATTTACAGGCATCCATATATTTACTTAATAATCTTCCACTTAATCCTTCCCTGTATCTTGCGTAAAATTGAAAGTAATCCAATTTAAAATCGAATTATTTTAATGAATTCTTTTCGGCATTTATTCAAAACGATGTCTCTTCGATATTCGATCGTACGATGCGTCGGATTTCTTAAAGAATTGACAAGTTGCTGCGGATTGGCAGACTTGCGTTGATCAGAGAGAGAGAAGGCGCGTTGGGGACTCACTTCGAATGCTAATTAGCGGCTCGCCCCTTTTTCCTCCACGGAGGCCACTGACTCCAGACTCGCGCCGGTGAATGAGAAGCCGGCAGAACGACTGGGAAAGAGAAAGAGAGCCGACGCGACGGTGCTCGGTGCGCGCGTATCACGTAGTCCACCGACTGCTTTCGAAAGTGAGAATGATCGCGAACACCGCCCCGGGCAGCAAATGTCTCACACGCATGCTTTGCGAAACTCCACTTCGCCGAAATCCTCGTTCAACCGGATGTTTTTCTTTTTTCTTTCTTATTTTTCTTTAAAGGAACCTTTCAACTCTGACGAAATCACACTCACGTGAATGAACATAAGGCTTAGAAGTCGAAATTGGATTTGCATAATTTATAAAATCGTTTCTAAAATTTGTATTAAAATTGTATTAAATTACTTACGATGTTTTTGGCAGCCTTCCACGTTCTCAGGCCAATCGCAGGACCTGGCACGTTCGTTGTAGAGAAGTCCACCGATGCAGAGTTGCTCGGTGGCGGTACCGTTCCAGCAGGTCCAATACCTTGTGCAGGAAGTCTCGTGACCAAAGATTCCATAAAGCCAATCGCAGTGATCAGCGGGAATTGGTGGATTTGCCTGGCGTTTCCCATCGCAATAGTTGGCTCTCCAAGGATAATCGCAACCCTCTGTTACTCCCCGATGTTTACCGGCGAATACCAATCCATTAGGACAGTCGAATAATTCTGGACGACCGTTCACGCATTCCCAGTATCGATCACAGTATTCGATGTCTCCGACGACTCTAGATTTTGTCTGGCATGGATCCTCCTGCTGCTGCTTTTGCGCGTAGGCTATGCAAATTAGAAGGGATCGAATGATCAGGGAGGCAGTTGAGAGTGTTTTCGATACTATTCCGGTCTTTGCACCAGTGATCCTTTGTTTTTTATTCGTCTTGATACTCAAACAATCGATTTATGAAGCGTTCACGGTGAAGCGACGCCTTCAAAAATTTAGGAAAAAATGAATTTTGAGCTAGGGCTCTGGAATTTTTACTACTTCTTTCTCGATGCAAAAAAACATTCCCCACCAAGTTTCAGCCCCGGGAAAGCTCGGGAAGTATGAAAAACATGAGGAAAACCATGAAAACTAAATATTCAGGATCGGTTTTCCATGTGTTTTAGGTAGAATTCCGGCATTTCCCCCACAACATTTATGTTTTTTATCCGTTTTGAGACACGAGGAATCGAAAAATCAAGCGTTCGTCCCGGTCCCAGAACCTTCGAAAAATCGAAAATTTTTGAAGGGGTATGCCTTAAAAAATTTGCGAAAAAATGAATTTTGAGCTAGGGGCCTGGAATTTTTTCTACTTTCTCCTCGATGCAAAAAAACATTACCCACCAAGTTTCAGCCCCGGGAAAGGTCGGGAAGATAAAAAAACATGGGGAAAACCATTGAAATGAAATATTCCAGATCGGTTTTCCACGTGTTTTAGGTAGAATTCCGGCATTTCCCCCACAACATTTATGTTTTTTTTCCGTTTTGAGACACGAGGAATCGAAAAATCAAGCTTTCGTTCCAGTCCCAGAACCTTCGAAAAATCGAAAATTTTTGAAGGGGTATGCCTTAAAAAATTTGCGAAAAAATGAATTTTGAGCTAGGGGCCTGGAATTTTTTCTACTTTCTCCTCGATGCAAAAAAACATTACCCACCAAGTTTCAGCCCCGGGAAAGGTCGGGAAGATAAAAAAACATGGGGAAAACCATTGAAATGAAATATTCCAGATCGGTTTTCCACGTGTTTTAGGTAGAATTCCGGCATTTCCCCCACAACATTTATGTTTCTTTTCCGTTTTGAGACACGAGGAATCGAAAAATCAAACTTTCGTTCCAGTCCCAGAACCTTCGAAAAATCGAAAATTTTTGAAGGGGTATGCCTTAAAAAATTTGCGAAAAAATGAATTTTGAGCTAGGGCTTTGGAATTTTTTCTACTTCTTCCTTGATATAAAAAAACACTTTCTACCAAATTTCAGCCCCGGGAAAGGTCGGGAAGATAAAAAAACATGGGGAAAACCGTTGAAATCAATTTTTCAAGATCGGTTTTCCACGTGTTTTAGGTAGAATTCCGGCATTTCCCCCACAACATTTATGTTTCTTTTCCGTTTTGAGACACGAGGAATCGAAAAATCAAACTTTCGTTCCAGTCCCAGAACCTTCGAAAAATCGAAAATTTTTGAAGGGGTATGCCTTAAAAAATTTGCGAAAAAATGAATTTTGAGCTAGGGCTTTGGAATTTTTTCTACTTCTTCCTTGATATAAAAAAACACTTTCTACCAAATTTCAGCCCCGGGAAAGGTCGGGAAGATAAAAAAACATGGGGAAAACCGTTGAAATCAATTTTTCAAGATCGGTTTTCCACATGTTTTAGGCAGAATTCCGGCATTTGCCCCACAACATTTATGTTTTTTATCCGTTTTGAGACACAAGCAATCGAAAAATCAAGCGTTCGTCCCGGTCCCAGAACCTTCGAAAAATCGAAAATTTTTGAAGGGGTATGCCTTAAAAAATTTGCGAAAAAATGAATTTTGAGCTAGGGCTCTGGAATTTTTACTACTTTTTCCTTGATATAAAAAAACATTCCCCACCAAGTTTCAGCCCCGGAAAAGGTCGAGAAGTCATGGAAACATGGGAAAAACCCGTTCAAATCAAACGAAGTTGACTACTCAGGTGGGCCTTTCCGCCTATTTTCGGTACAATTCCGGGTTTTAGACCACTGTTTACGTCATACTTTAATACTCTAACACGAGTTAACATAAAATCATATAATAATACGAAGAATGTCTAATGTCCGACCGGTTACGTATATGATTGATTGGGAATCGGTCGGATTAGAAAGGTGTAAAGAGAGACAGCGTCAATTGGTTAGAACAGTAATGATCGAACAAGCTGTACTAATTCCCGCACACGAATATTAACGACCCGAGGAGAAAGCTGCGAAATGAAACTGCGATAACGAGCTATCCTTTCCGCGTTCAAAGTGATTGCATAAGCGAGTGGAAGGTCGCCGAACCACCTGCCGATATGGGACTTCATTCCGAGGAGGATCTTTGGAATTTCTGCTCATTACGTATCCCTCTCACAAGATTCGGTGGTTGATATACGCATAGGAGACATTTTGCATGTTTCGCCGGAGAAGGTCATTCTCGCATCGCTAGTCGCATCCGAGATCCTGAATACTGAATTACACGCTCTTCTTTCGATTCAAGAACACGTACCGACTTATCGCGAAGCATAATAACAGGATTCCTTAAAGGATCTTCGATCATTTGCATTTTAATATTAAATGCAACACACACCCGTCGAAACAATCCTTTGTTCATTCGACAGACGAAACACAAAGACAATACAATTAATAATAGTTTGATAGAATTATGACTGGATTGACAGGCATTTGAATAAAGGTGGTTATTAATTCCATGAAGTGGGATCGGCTTGGCGGATCGAAAAAGTAAATAGTAAAGCAAAGGTGGGAAGTCGAGCGGCTGCTCGCTCCCAAGAGAGCATGCTTCCAGTAAGTGAAAGTGCCTAGCCTTGACTTGCAACCTTCAGGACACCTCTGCGCTCCTCCCATGTTCAGGAAATTGGAGAAAAAGGAAAGGGAGGCTTCGAATCACTCCGCTCTACGAAATATCATTAACGTCCCATTTCCAGAATTATCCCAGATAGATAAAAAAGAGACTCGATTATTATAATGAGCAAGAGTTAAAAGGATCTTGCTCTTTCACGAAGCCGGTCCAACATGCTATAAGTGGTCCTAACGAGCCACTTAATTCCCAATCCCGATTTAGAACCACCCGCGTCCTTTTTTGCCCACCTTTCGAGCCATCTTCATCGAGTAAAAAGAAAAAGTAGGTGGAGTTAAAAGCCCCAATAAAGACAGGCATGCGGAAAAAAGGAGCAGAGTGGAGAAAAGTTCAAGGTAGGAAGGTGGGTTTGTCTGGAATGCTCGTGTTGGAATGTCGATAAAATGCAATTCGATGAAAGCATTCTTCCATCTTTCTTTAACTCGATGAAGAAATTTCTCAGGTATTCTTAACTCTCAACCATTTCGATGACGGAAACATCTTGTGCTGTGCCAAGGTGCGGCTGAGATTATGTGGGAAACGAAACCTTTTCCTCCCGCGATCATTCCCAATCAGTGAGTCAAGGAACATGACTTACAAATAGAAACTGCTTGAATTCCATATACGGCGATAGTCACGACTTGCACCGAGTGCTCCAGATTTCTGCGGTTGAAACTCAAGACCGACCAGCTTCGAAAGCTCTCGCAAAGTTTGCTTCGTAGAAACACCAACGATATCGATAATTGATCATTATAAACTCTAAGAAGTAAATCTCTTATTAATTCAGATCTTAATTTCTCAACGTAATTAAACGTTGCGGAATAATACGAAAACTGATTTGTGCATTTAAAATTGCGAGGTAAAAATACAATGGGAAACTAATTTAAACCTAACACTTTACTATAATATAATTCATTTTATGAATTTTTTGAATGTTAGAACTGCAACTTATTCAAAGATAATGCGATCCAACAGGAGATTCTCTGGACCGGAATAAGGATCATACGAGGAGATTGGTAATCCCCTTAGCGGTGGCTTTGGGAGATGAGAGGCAGAATAAAATCCGATTTGTTCGAGTTCGCGTCTGTCAGAGGGATAAATCTTTCGATGCTGAAGCCTATGATAAAGAGGATTCAACGAAGCTGGTTTAATCGATACACACACACAGAGAGGCAGAGTCCACGTAGGTGGACACATCCCTCGAGGGATAAGCAGCTTCAAGTTATGTAAGAGAGACTCCTGTCGGCGGTGTCGCGGCAAGTTACGCCCGCTTACTTTCCCTTCCTTTACGACTCCTTTACGAGGAGTAAGTGGCGCTGCCGCCGTCGCCGTCGCCGCCGTCGCCGGCTCTTACCGCTAAGAAGCAATCAAAGTAAATACTATCATCTAAGACGCCCGGTAAAAGCGCCGCCGAGGCGTAAAAGTAACTCCGAGTGGAAAAAGGAAGAGTGGGCGAGAAAGATATGTGCCGCCGGTTTTGTCGGACAACGTTCGCTTCACTCGGTTATAGTTTGCGAGAGAGAAAGAGAGAGAGAGAGCGTTGCTACATTCTCAATTTCCTTCGTACAAGCTTTACTCGCAGGATGCAAAGAAATATCGATGTCCTTGTTAGAGAGACGTGCACGTGAGAGCGCAAGGTGCAGCAGCCTGCAACAGCCTCGCCTTTCCACGTTCCGTTCCGTAAAGTGCAACGTCAAAACTTTGTCCTGACAAGCACGAACATGACATTCGAGATGGATTTTTCTTACGACAGTAGTTTTATTTCATGTGATTGAATTATTTTACTGCTGTTACTTGCTAGGATTTTGCGCGAATGTGTGACGAAAGTAAGTCGATTGAAAAATCGCTTTCATTATGCTAATCAGTTTCTTATGTCCCGGCATGAGTGAATCATTAAAGAGGCGGCTTTTTATCACCGGCGATATCTACCTGTCTTTCTTCCAACCATCCTCTCAATTAAGCCCAACGGTAATTAAGTACGAGCGAGTATAAATTATCTTTTACTGGGACTCTCGGGGCACTTGCCGCTAACCAACAACTTCCGCGCCAGGAAATCACTGGATTAGGACATGGCATTATGGCAGGCTGCAAAGAAATCTCCCAGAAACTAAGAGAAGGTTCCTAGACTTCGCGGACTGCCTCTGGACCACCGAGGACAATTTTCCATAATAAAACTTCAAGCCTGATAGAAAGTACGATCTCTTACGTAAAAGCCGATCTAGTCGAGTTAGCTCGCGACGTAAGTTCGAGATCGGATAACCCTTTTGTTAGGATCAAAATACCACCGCTATCAGACGTATCAAATAATCAATAATAGACAAAACATTTCCTCTCTTACAGCATGGAAAAGTGAAATTTAATTACAACGATCGCAGTTGACTTTCGAAAACTAGTTAAACTTTGAGGAAGCCTTTCCCACTCGGTGGACAAGTACAACTTGTTCACGTAATAGGTGTTCGAGATCGGTGGCTGTTTATCTTAATCGATACAGCTGATTTGCGAGTGTCAACCTTGTTTGAGATTAGCAGTGGCGACTGGTGCAAATACATGGAGATAAAATTGTCGAGAAAGTGGACGGCGAGTATGATCGAAAAATGGAGTCGAGCGATTTACGAGGACCTCCGAGAGGAGAAAGAAAGAACAGCATCTCGAGAGCGGGGCGACAAGAGAGGGAGAGAGAGATATGTCGAGCGAGGGCAGAGAAAGAGGGATGCCGCGAATGGGAGAGTAATCTGTTGGTGCTCCTGCTGTTGCTGCTGCTGCTGCTGGTGCTGCTGAGCTACTTTCATATTTTCACTCCCGGGACACGGGAGAAAGTTCTTCTGAGATGTGTGAAACCACCCGGTGAATGGCCGTCATTGTCTCGCGAGGACGCCTCTCATAATGAGCCAGAACCAACTAACAATTGATGGACCAGTTAAGTTTCTTTTCATAGTTCGCGCCGATCGGTAACTATGCAAATCTCGATGTTGTAATAACTGAGAAAGAACTCTTGGTGAATCATTAATGGTAATCGATTACATCTAATGAGATGTAATTATTAGCTTAGCTTGGATCTTCCTTCAATTAATGACGATTTCAATGATAGTGGGCGGTGGCGCGACGACTCTCAAACGATTAGGACATCTCATTAAAATTCCTCGAGTGAAATGCGATACATTACATTAATACGGACGCTCAGGAATGAAGAGTGACCTATCCTACGCTTGGTTTATTCTAGCCAGTGTTGCCACTCTCGCTGCTTAATTGATGGCTTGATTAAATGCGCGTCATTACGAGGGCCGTTGGGAAAGTAGGCCGCTCTTCGGGTGCAAGTCATTGCAAAAGAACGTTGCAAGTCCCCCCAAGAAAATGAGATATTTTTCACTGGATCTCCACCGAATAATTAATAAAAAGAACAATTGCTGCTGAGACCACAGGAGGAACTCCCACATAATAAAGCTATCGATTAAGCAATCGATAAGAAAAAAGGTGTGTAATATCCAATAGGAAGTAAAGGAATGGTGATCGTCGCCATACGCTCCGGTGTCACCGGTTGACACAGGGTGAAAGTGAAATGACAAGCATGCACGCTCGACTTGTAATCGATTTCACGCGAAACGATGCTAACCCACCGTATCACAATCGCACCACACGCGTTAACATACCACACTTCGATTCGAGCGTCAACACAAACTCCTATTACAATTGTACAAGGTGTCTGTGTGTGTGTATATATTGGGCGAGGTTGAAGAATGGCGAAAAAAGGTGTGGTAAATGGAGGAGCGATGATGGGACGGAATGGCGAGGAGTATAAAAAAGAGGAGCGAGAGAAGAATAAGGGCGCAAAGGCGAATTAAAGGGAAGACTCACCGTGCGCAGCAAGGAGTACCAGAAGAAGCGAGAGAAGCTGGGTCGACGACATTGCGAGCCGCCGCTTGGTGCCGGTGCGCGGTTGCCTTCTTTGCTGCTCTCTCTGCGCTCGACCACCCCGAAAACTCTTTCGAAGCTCCTCTCCGAGAGTCGAGACTCGTCTAGTCCAAATTTCGGACACTTTACAAAGAGAATCCGACGACGAGGTGTGTGTGTGTGTGTCTTCGATGAAGAGATGTGTTCTCTCGAGGGAACTGTACTCTCTCTTTCTCTTGCTGGCGAAGAAGCTCGCCTGATGAGTTTTCGTGCCGAGACTGGTCACTGGGAGAGGCGTTTGGCTTCGTGTCTTATATGAGCTCCCCACTCTCGACGGCCAACCCGATCTCTGCCGCACCGGCAGCTCTAGACCCACGAGAGCACACCTCGTTTCTTATACTCTAGTCGGCACTACTCCCGCAGAACACACCGGGATTATCCCAGAGAACATCGCCCGACGAATCCCGGAAGTCCAACTACTTGCGAGGAACTTCTTCTCCAATTCGATTACACTCGAGTAATATCACAATATATTTAATAATTGTGGGATCCTTCGCAGGAATTTAAAGGATTTAATGTTTAGAATTGATTCTAATTTTATAGGATTATATTTTAGTAATGTTAGTGTATAATTGTAGTATAATTAAGAATTAGAAGGATTTGGAATTTAGAGCTTTAGTCTTAGCTTTGCGGAAGTGGATTAACTTGCCAGGAGGATCGTATTCTGAGTATTATTAATGATGATATAATTCGGAGATCCTTTATGAGAATTAAAAGGATGTGTATTTTAGAGCCTGGGACTTAGCTTTTTCCATTGAGAATGGAAGGAAGCGTGGGATTCTAGGAGAATGCTTGCGACAGATCCTGAGTCCTTCGAACGGTTTCCGCCTTTTTAACTCCTGCGTCTCCTCCGCCCGGCAATTGTTTCTTGGGACTTTGCGGTTGCATAATGAATTCGACTGGTTTAAGGACTCGAGTCCTTGGTGGGCTCCTGTCGTTTTATGAAACGAAGACTTTTAAGTTCGAAGGATGCGCGCACGAAAGTGTGTCCGAGGGAAGAAATAAATAAGAAATGTAATTAAGAAGGCAGTGGTTTGCTGGAACGCGGAGTGCATCGAACGTTAATTGGATTGAACGATGAGAGATGGGAATTTTTCACAAATTGTTGGCCATCTTCGATTTCATATTTCATACGATTTAACATTATGCAAGATTAACGGGCGCATTACACAGCTGAGAGCAAACGGCGCGGCGCCGGTAATTTTTCATCCTTTCGAAATAACTGAAGGGGCGTTCGTTACCTCCTCTCGATACGATTGGAAGCCGAGATTAGACAGCGAGCGATATCACGCCACTTTATTCCCGGTGAAATTCCTCGCTGAACTTTTCACGAACTGGCACAAGGTTCTGAGAATGCGCCTGCTGCAATTGGCAGTCGAGATCATTTTAATAGTTTCGTATCTCGATAGGATCTCGATCGATACTTTCACGCGCCCGTGACCGTCTCCTTTCCACCGATTTAAACTCCCCAACTATTCGGCACTTTTTTCCTTGTGAAATTTGCATTTCGAGCGGATTGGTTCCGTGTTTGGAATGCAACACAGTGGTTCGAAAGGTCAAGGAAACATTGGATATTTCGAGGACTGAATCATTTTCAGGTTGGTGGAATGCCTTCTATGATAATGGACACGTTCGAGCAACTATGACCTAATCATTACTGGCATTGCTCTGATTAGCCGATGCTGGCGTGATCGAGTGGCATCTGCTGGCAAAGGCCTTCACGGTTTCTTTCCTCGAGGTGGCCACACGCGACGAGCCACGGTGAAAAGCAAATTCCACTCAGCATCATTTAATACGATTAGCGTTTCTCCATTACTTCGCCATTCCCACTCATAGTAATTTTCTCAGCGTGCATTTTTCCCCTTTTTTCCGACACCGACAGCTTGGAAAAACTAAGCAGCAAAATCGCCGGCGAGCGTGAAACGATGCAATGCGATTCCTCGCGGCTTGTTTTGCCAAGTACAGATTTATCCTTTGCGCGGGTCATTCGAGCATGATGATCGATCGGACGCGCCAGGTCCCCCGAATGACTGGCGGATTTCCTGGCGAAACTTCTTGCTGTTGGTGATCGGGCGGGCGCGGGCAAGCGCGCTGCTCTACTTGCTCTTCGAGAGCAGATTACTTCATTAGGATAAGTGCAGTCAGGATATACCAAGCGTGAGAGAGTTGCATATGGCGCGTGTGTCTGCATATGCTTTTCCTCGAGTTCTGCCTCGCTCGGGAAGCTACTTTCTAGAGGCAAACTCGGGCAGCTGGAGATGAGATTGCTCTCTCGTAGAAATCTTTCTCTCCTTCCCTCTTTCGATGCTCTCTTGACTCTCATCGAAAGGAGCCACACTCACAGACACACACACATACATCGGGAATAGAACAAATTAGATCGCCGCCAGTTTTTCTCGAGGTTTGCAATATCATTAATGCTCGCACGATGAATATTCCAGCAGACAGTTTCTCCAGCACGACACCCTGCGTCTCCCGTTCCTACTTTTCCCTGTTCCTTTCACTCGCTTCCTCGCGGTACATGCTCCGAGTTTGAGCTTGCGATTATATCTTCATGGAAATACCTCCACCTTTCTTATGGTTTTACTCCTAATTCAGTTTTTCCATCGTTTTCCTTTATGGACGTGCTCCAAACCGGTATTAAACTTCTCGGCCAAAGTTGTGTTGTTGCCAGGAATAAGTGTGTCAGAGTCTCACTCCTCATTAAACCTATCCGATCCGACTCCTTTACGATCTATTAACTCTCGAGTGCTTTGAACTTCCACAGCGTACATGACTTTGTTTTTTAAATGTATTAATATGATTTAAAAATCGAATTATCAATGACAAAGTATTTTTATCAAAGTTCCCAATAGATTTACTGTAACTACAACTCAACCCATATAATAATTTATCAAATGCTTCTACTGGCAAATTGTAAATAATAAATTTATTAAAAAAAATTAATGACAAACTATGAACAACCATAAGGAGATCATCGTACATTCTTTACTCTGGCAAAGGAAATTCTGTAGGTTATTAGAAATATTCCAGGTGACTCTATTCTCTCAGGCAAACATAGAAGAAGCGCGCCGAGGCTTACCCAGGAACCAGGAACCCCTCGATCGTTATGGAATTGAGTCTTTTCACTCGGCAGTATTACGCACGGAGAGTTCGGGCGAGTTCAGGCCTCTCCTCGAGGATTATCTCGATGCTCGGTGAGAATGGTCACAAGAGGAAACGAGAGCCGCAAGAATGAAACAATGCTTGGTTGGAGTTTCGAAAGTTTGGTGTCGGCGGTGCGCGCCCATTGCCGTCTGCCTCGCTCCGCTCCGCTCCTTATAACGATTCTACCCTCGATTTCCAAATACAGCCTCTAATCGTTCACCTTTCCCCGACAGTCTTCTGCTCTTGTTTACCTTACGCGCCAATCGCCCGCTCGCGCTCGCCTCACCCAACTTCCGCTTTGCTTCATTAATCCTCCTCACTCGAGTTACTCAATATTGAATCACTTCGAAAGACCACTCAATGAATGAATGCGAAATCTCTTGATTGCAACATCGATTCTAGTAATTATTCAATGTTGGCAATTCTTTGATTACAAACTTTTTAGTATACTTTATAAATTAATTGATGTTCTAGAATATTTCTAATATTACTACAACTGTTTAAAACACAGTAAAAATTCTAGTTTGTTAAGTAACATTTTTGTAATCGAAGTAGAATTAATTGGACACGAATATATTCGGAACACTGTGATCCAAGTGACCTTACTGAAATAGAGAAGTCCGCGGATGCATAATTACTTTCACAAAACGAGTTTTTTTATTTCGGGCTGCCCCTGCGACGAAGGCAAACTGGCATACATTCCTGTAGCTCTGGTTGCAGAGCCACTCGGGGACTACACTGCTTCGAACAGGCTGAGTCACAATTGGTTCGTATCCCTTAATTGTCCGAGCGAAGCGAAGACCATAGAAACCCTCCGCTCTTGTGCGCACGGTGGCTGATCAGCCTAGTCTGGTCGGAGAAATAGTTCGCGCCGAGCAAATATTCTATTTGTAGTTTAATATTATCAAAAAATTATTTCTATAAAATATAATATATTTTATTGTAATAATTATATTATAATTGTAGTATAAAGTTTTATAATTAATATAAAACTGTAGAAAGTAAAATGTGAAGTAAGTCACATAAATATATAATTTCTATCACACTCTAAATTTCAAGTTAGAAATTATGTAATTGTTAAAAGGATGATTGTCGAATGAAATGACTTCATTATCAAAATTCAACGACCCTTACAGGTCAGATGTTAAATTCTTGTTGCAAACAGTGTTAAATCATCCTGGCAGTTTTATGCGGGGGATTACGAGGCTGGGAGAGAATCGAGGACGATCGGGACTAGAATAAATCGGCGAGGCATTCGGTTCGGAGTGCGAACCGAAGAAAGTGTTGTATAGTCGGTGGGTTGGCTATGACCCGGAGAGCAAGGACCTCTGGTCCTTGACGCGTTCGAGTCCACCACTTCTTCTCTTCTCTTATTTTCTGCCCTCTCTTGTCCTTTCTTTTTCCACTGCTAGCCGAGAGACCCTCCTGCGGTACCCTCTCATCCTCCTCGTCCTTTTCATCCTTTTTAATTGTTTTATCCAGCCGGCAGCACCGCGCCACCCTCCAACCGCTCCCGCTTCAGGCCACGATGCCCAAATGTATTCGCTTCATTAGATCGGCCTCAAACCGTGCCACAGATCCAATCCGAAGCCCCGACCGCTTCGCAACTCGATCCTTATTTCGTCCTGTGAATTCGACGCTCCTCCTTCAATCAGAGATCGACACAATCTTCTTATTAATTTGACTCGTTCCTCCGTTTGCATCTTAAATGCTCGTATTTTAAATCAATGGACGATTTCATTGATTTACTAATGAATAAGATGGAATATTTAATAATACGCTTGTAGAATATTTTATTTCGTAAATTAATAGGAATGAAATCGAGGAACATTGACCGCGAGGAATTTTATTCTCGGTTGAATCGGGTTCATGGAGGCTTTACGTTGAGGCGATTTACATATTTTCATACTGCACGCGTTGCGTAAGAGTCCGGCGACGGTAACGGTACAAATTGCGCGTGTCGTTGTTAGTCAGGGAGCACTCGCGCTCGAGAAATACGAACTCGCCCGGAGCGAGGAATCCTACGCACGACAAACGCACTCCTGTAATCGAGACTCCCCGAAAGGACCTTCGTCCTTTTCGTTCACGAAATATCCTCGCTATGTGAGTTGGTCCATCCGCAGGAATGCTAATACTGCGCGCGGCAGATTTATTTTCTCAAAGGAGTCCCTTCGCCGTGCTTGACTCGACGAGGGTCTGCTCGGTTTATGTTTGGGATTTCCCAAGCAACCAATCTGAAGAGGACCAATTCTATACAACATATCTTTGGGGATTTCCAAATATTATCATTGAAGATATTGCAGGGTTCAAATATTCGATTCTAAATTGTTCTTTTTTAAATCTTTATATTTATCATCCAGGCGGATCTTTCTTCAATATTCGAATATTCAAATATTCAATTCTAAATACTGATTTTTTAAATCTAATTAATATTTCAAAATATCTTGAGTGATAATCATATTTGCATTCGAGAGGATCTTTTGTGGAGCAGGACGAGGGCTGTTACAGTGACACAGTGTTCAAAGGAGACGTCAAAGTGAAGTATAATAGAATTCGGAGAAAAAGAACTGCGTCTACGAAAAGGGCAAGGGACTCCTTCTTTTTCAGAAGAGGACGCGGTGAGTAATGACTGGGCGGAAAGTGATGTGAAATCCACGCGAGCAGGAGGTTGTCGAGCGAGAGCGAAATTTGCATGCTGAACGCCAGACAGATCTGCAAAAAGAGAAGTGGGAGTTCTCCTTCGATAAATATTAGAGAGGGTTGCTTTGGCGCGTGTAATAAATTCGTGCGATTGAATTTATCTCGTCCCGTTGTTACGCACGCCATGGACGAGGACGGCGCTCGCTAACTAACTGCTTTATTTTTCGAGGAGCTTGTTTAATTTAGTCAAGGTCCTTCCAGAAATTCGCACCTCGCCGTCAAAGGGCTCCTGCTCGCCCCTTCCCCTTTAAATCCTTTCGATCCGCAGCCTGTTGCTTGTCTACGAGGATATACGAGAAAATCGCTCTCCCTCGGACACCAACCACACACACACTCACACTCCTCTGAATTCACAGTGTCTTTTTTGCTAGCTTTGCACGAAGAACGTGGAAAGTCCGTTGTCTCCTCTTTAAAAGATCCGCTCTTGCGATTTGTCACGAAGTTCCTGGGGCTTCGCGAAAAATGGCTCTCTTTAAGATCGAATTTAAATCCCTCGGGTTTCTCAGTATTCTACTGTTTATTTAGGACCTCATTAATTCTATGACAGTTTTCAGTAGGCTCTTCTAATGTTAGTGTTGTATCAAAGGATTTGAAAAAATGGGAACATTTCTTTAGAGGGATTCCTGGTATTTTCGAAAACAATAAAAAGGAAGATATTTCGTGGCCAAATGGTACACCCACTGACCGAGGTCGATGAGAATGCAAAGGGTGCATCGAGTTACCGTTGCAATGGCCGATTCAAATTCGGCGGAGCGCTTGCATGTCGAGCACGAAGCAATGCATAAAATAAGATTGAAGTGGGCGAGCGCCACCCCCGGAATTTGTTTTTCGGCCTGAATCTTGACCTCTTCCCGAAAACGACGTCTTTCGTCTCGGGCGAACAAGCATCCTCCACGCATTCGGATACTTTTAGCGAATTTATGAAGCCGACGCCGAAAGGAGGTGCACTTAAAGGCAATCTGTTAACGACACCCACCCAAGTTATTCCCACTGTACGCGGAAGAATGATGAAGTCATTAACTCCGGCTTCCTTTTCATGGAATTCCAACGACTTCCAAGTATTCCAACACAGAAGTCAAACATATTCACAAAAGAAGGAAAGAAAACTTTACTTATAATCCCAAGATTAGCTATCACTACACGTGTTGTAAATCTAATTATGTCGAGTTAGAGTGCACTAATTATAAATATAAGTTATTGCTCTTAAAAGTTGAAACTCCGCGTGAATGAAATGCATTCTGGTCGTATTGGTCATTAGACTCGACACGCATCGGAATTAATATTCTGGAACTTGTAATAAGGAAAGCGACGGGCGGCCGAGCGAAATGTGACTTTCTCTCAAATTCCTATCAATCGATTGACCGCGTCAGCTGCTGCGAAGGTGAAGGAAAAATCGTCGACTTGCTCTATTCCTGCCTATTCCGCGTCTCGATTAATTAAATCTCTACTACGAGCTGACAGCGCGTACCACCGAACCACTGCTAACTAAGTATTGGTGTTGACTGGTTAACGCTTGGATAACTGGATCCACCAGAAACTTGCGAGATTCCTTTCTCCTATCTTCTGCACATTGCATGTAATTCGAAAAGTCTAAATATCCTTTAATACTATGTCATTATTATTTACAAAATTAATGATAATTATATTTCAATATATTTCTATTCACATTTATATTCCAATGAAGCTTTTCAAGGACTATTAATGATATTAAGTAATAGATAAAAGTATAATATGTGCTGGGAGGGAAAATTGAAACGTTTGAAAGTAGGATCTCAAGTTTTATGGGAAGGGACAGGGTGGAAGGCGAGGTAAGCGAAGGATGCGTGCGTTGTGCACATCCCCGGAGAGATATCGTCCGTAGTTGGAGCTAAGTGGTGTGTCGTGTAGGCAGGAGAGGATTTATAGTACGATTGGGCACCACGCAACTGCTAATCCCTTATCGGGATTCGCCAATGGAGGTCATCACTCTCCTAAATTAATTGTTCGAATGGGCGTGTGCAACAGCATGCCGCGCTTTTATTTCCATTTTGCCCTCCTCTACCACCACCGTTCCTCCTCCTTCCTTCCACTCATTCTAGCCTTTTGCTATAGAGAATTTCCTCGCCCAGACAGATTTAGCATTTACCTTATTCTGGCTGCTGCACCGATTCCACCGTTCGTGCCTGTCCTCGTTCCCATTTATCAGCGTGGGCACCGTGTCACGCATTAATCTCTCAGCATGCGAATGATTTTCCCTTTTTACATTGACATTTCACTGTCACGCCTTCTTATAATCGCATTCTTTAGCACTAATCTTTTAAGAGTCCATAGAAAAATTGAGAATTCGATCTGTCAATCGTAAAATCGAAAGCTATGGTTTTTATTGATCCTGTTATTATATCTGATTTTGTGGTCCAACATCTTCCACTTGGACTATCCTTTTCTCGCGTTTATTTTCGGACAGGGAGAAGAAGACGATCGGTCCCTTGGCAGTCCCTGCCAGCATTCCATCCTAGAACTGGAGTGGTTTCCTGGCGAAGGACCACTCGAAGGAGAGTGTGCAAGGATCAGTGGGGAATTGAATGACGGAGGAGAATTGAAAGATCGATGCGATCTCTTCGAGGAATCGATTAGTCCAAAGGATAACTCGGATTATACTGCGATGTCAGTCCAAATACTATTTTATCTGTCTTCAAAGAGGATTCTAACTTCTTCTTGTTGGTTTCATTGCCGTTGGATTATCGTGGCGGGTGAGTTCAAAGAATTCGCGCTATTTGACTTGGTGTTAATACGTGAAGAAATGCTTGGGGGGCGGTCTGAATGGATTTACCGGGTACAAGAGCGGCTGGACACCGCACCAGTCTGGCCAGCGGCGGCATTATTCTACTTGGCGCGAGCGCAACCTCGCCGTGTATGCGAACCACCCGATAAATAGGCGTAGGGTTACTCGAACATCGACCGACTGCTTTAGCCCCGCAACAAGGAGGAATTTCAATCCACCCTCTGCCCAATGAGAATGCCAGAAAAACATTGGCAATCGATTGTCGCATCTCGCAACTCCGAGAAGAACCTTGCCGCAAAACCTGCTACATTGCGCTGGTACACCGCGCATCTTTGCCAGGATAAATCTTGGAGTTTCTTGATACGCGGACCACACTCGAAGCAAGCGGACTCGATTGAGACGCGCAGCTCTTAAATCACCTGGAATTTCTCGGTTCGAGGCGCAATTTCAAATGTGCAAATCAATGTGTGGCGACATGAGAATTTTATATTAAACTGTCGTATCTTTGTTCTAGGCAGACTAGTACTTTCCCAAATGAGTCAGGCGCATCTGAAATTCGGCGCACGGATCTGCATAATGCTAATCGCGCTTCATCTCTACGTGGCTCCACTTGCGGATCGGCCGAGCACTATCCGAGCGGCGATCGCGAAATAGTTTTGTCTCTATGCGCGCGGATTATAGATTAAGCTCCCTTCATATGTGCCCGCTCAATGGAAGAGTATCACATTCCTCCACATATCACTAACTGTCTACTAATTTCAACTGTGATCAAACTATTAACCATATCAATCCCACTTGCAGATGCGATAGACTTAGAATTAAATAAGTAAAATTAGAATTAGTTTTTTATTATCGAATTGTCAGAAATATAGATATTTGTGTAATTGTTTTATTAGCCGCGTGAATCACGACAGATATAATCAGCTTATCAATTAATTCACAAATACTAAATTAGAGTCCTAAAACAATTTAACAGGACTGCGGGCATTGACCTCCACTTTACTTCCAATACAATGCCACAAAATAAAAAGTAACTATTGAAAAAATTCCTTTGGGAAACATTTCTATTTCCTCCAACTATAAACGAAGCTTAAAGGCAATCCTGGCAGGACATGCAGTGCAGGGGACAAAACAAGAAAGACTTCGGTAAAAGGAGCGAGAAGGTGACACACAAATACACACACCCACGCGCGTACCAGTCCATAAATAATTCTGGGCATCTAAAAAAGAAGGCAGCCTCGCGACCGAAAGGGTTAAACGAAAGGGATAGGCGGAGGGTTATCGTAGCGATGAAAACTACTGAGAAACAGATAGTACGAGGAGCAATCTGCAGTATCTGGTACTAGTAGTACCATATCCGCCCTGAGATCGCATGTTACTCGGCGAATAAAACCAGCATAGCTGCATTTACATTCGCGGTGACTCTTTCCACTGCTGGAACAGATTTAACTACTGCTCTCCGCCGGAATCCCATCGTCTCGATCTCCTCCTCCACCCGCGGCGCAGCACACGCGTCTCTGATATCTGCTTGACTTCCTGCTGACACGAGTTCACTGTCCCGACCACTATTGCTGGTGTAACCTCCTCATAGATCTCTCATGGCATCTAAATCTCTCAGCTAGCATCTTAATGTCCCCTGCGACAACCAGTTGCCACTTGGTCAATTAGTCATCTGGTGCCATCCGATCGCAACGACTACGAGTACACGTGGGTGCACATATTTATAATGTGCGAATGTTGCAATATTCGCAGTGGAAAAGGCGAAACTTTAATCTGTTTAAAGGGGAACTACCTAAATGTGGTTTTGAAATTTTCTTTGTCAAATATTTTAGATACGAGTTCGATCAATTGCCTAGCTGGTAATAATTTTTTAATTGCTGTATAATTTCGTATTGGGTCCTCTAGGATTTTGTAGAATTAAAAATTCCCCGTTAAGGGCAAAGTCATACATGACTCTTGAGGAAAAAGCAAGTATGCTGAGGTCACGAATGACTCAGGAGATAAGTCGCCCGGGCAAAAGTCCCTGCCGGGGAATATATACGCGTGTATCTGAATTTCAGGATTACGTGGATTCTCGTTGGAGTGGCGGGATATTCTTGGTGGTTGATTTTGGCGGGGCGAGTGTCTCGAACTCTTCCTCATTGCCGGCTGGAAGGCATCGAAGGAAGCCGGACAATAAAAAGGACGATGAGCCCTGGCGGTGATGCTGCTCCTCCTTGCGTCGAGGAGGATCCGTAAAATTCACGCAATCGTTTTCAGACGGAGAAGGAGAGAAAAAATCGGCGGAGCGACGCTGAGAAGAGGATGCAGTCGGCGACACTCGAGGAACGAAAAAGCCCACGTCCTTCGGGTTTCGCCAAGCGTCAGGACACATTTTCGTAACGAGTATCTCCGCAAAAGAGTCCTCTTACGTGAGTGCGTCCACCTCTGTGCATACCACTCCGCGAAAGGACGCCATGCAGGTGCCCTGCAAAAGCCAACGGACTTTTTCAACCTTCCCACCGTTCCTCCACCAGACACCATTCGAACACTATGCCGGAAATGAAATCCTAAGCGATGTAATTGCCCGGGGATAATCGCGGATTAAATTGTCAGGATGGATAGAAGAGCGCACCACGCATTAGACTGCCAAAGTCATAAATCATGGACTGCTTAATGTTACTCTCCAAGCATGAAGTATGGCGTTTGAATTCGTAGGCTTGTTACAAGAATACGAGATTCACCGGAATAAGGAGACGAGGGAAAGCAGGAGGTCGTTGGGTTTTGTATTCAGACTACGTTTAAACAAAATCCTGTCCGTCAAATGTTCATGGTCCACCGGCGGTTCAATGACGTAATAATGGTCCAAGGAACCCAAACTCAAATACTACCTTTTCACTGAAGAATAAATATTTATTACCTATGAAAAATGATAAAAACAAAAATTACACTTTTCAATCTGATAGAAGGATTTATATTGAATTGCTGATAATGAGACTTAAGGCCACATAGTTGTACTTGATTCCGTGAGCCCTCGAGACGAGCCGGGCAAGACTAAACTGCCAAAGTGAGGACGAGGCCGACTGCTCTAACATGCTGGTTACGTTTAAACAAAATTCTGCTCGGCGAATGAGGCGGCGGGCTGGCGCGCGCGCGTCTCGATTCTTGGAGGACCTTGAGATCCCACGGTGGGCCAAGCAAGCACAGCGCGGCAGGCCGATCACGCTTGGTGGATCCGCCTCGGTGGCAAGCATCGGGAGCATACATTGCTTGATTCGAACGAATGATCACCCAGGAACCGAGCGATCCTGACCGGTCATCCTAAATTCCCTCCAATAAGAATGGCGAGATGACGAGCGCCGTCCTTGCGGCATTTTCGACCCCGAGGAATCTGCGCGGCGCGGCGGGGCGGGGCGGGCAAGTGGGGGCAAGGTGTGTGTTGTGTGTTGTGCGTGCGTGCGTGCGTGCGTGTTTGGCAAAAGGGGGAGGTAAGCAAAGCCTGCAGAAAGAGGAACGGTGTGTGTGCACTTCCTGAGCAAGAGGAGTTGGAGGGTCCGTCCTGCGGCCGTGTAATTGGGGTCCTCTCAGGCTACTCCCTGCGAAGTCAGCCTGGTGGGGGTTGCCCTATGTAAGCCCTCGAAGCGTCGGGGTCCAGCCCATCCAGCATCAGGACATCGCGCAAGGACTCGCACCCATCTGCCTTTAACTGCCATTCGTCCAGCATCGATTGTCGCCGCAGTTCGACACCGCGCTCGCTCCTCTTAGTTCGCCAGATATCAGTGCAAGCCGATTGTGTACTATTGTGGGATTATCCGTTGGATCATTCCACCCTATGGTGAAGAACGAGATGAAGCACCTAGTGATATTGGCTTGCTGCTTATTGCTTGGCGTCGCCAATGCTGCCAGAAGATCTAGACCCGCCAGGACCACCACTCTTCCTCCGACACCCTTGGATCCCATCTCGGAAGGCAGACAATTGCCATTCGCAGGCCAACCAGAAGGTTAGTAAATATATTTCTATTAATCAAGACCAGTCAAAATGACTGGTTTAGACCTATTTTTATGGGCGTCAAAAAATCATAGAATTCCTATCGAGTTCAATAATTAATTTTAAAAATGACTCTAAAAATCTATTATTAAATTAATCTATTAAAAAGATCGACATATTATCAACTATTGGAATGAATAAATGAATTTGTTTCGTGTTAATGAATTTTATAATAGGACTAGAAAGTCTATGGGACCACATAGACATACAGAAATTAGACAACCGGCCTGATCCTTGGGAGAAACCATTGGAATCAGCAGACAATAGTAGTTCTGAATTCTACGGTCAAGGGCCTGGCAGACAATTTTATCCGGGATCACCTAATAACCCTGGAGACAGTAACGAGCTGCCCAGTCCAATCGGGACGAGGCCTCCGCCGCCGCCACCTTCTCTACCTCCAGGATGCTTGGGTCCCAGGGGTCAGTTCCCCAGTGAGAAGAGCTGCGCTAATTACTTGAACTGCTGGGACGATGTCGTCGTTGAACAAACCTGCCCGAACGGATTGCTTTTCAACGATGTCTCCGGCGTCTGCGATTTCGATTACAACGTCAATTGTGGCAGCAGACCTTTGCCAACACCGAGTAAGTGCATTCATTCAATAGTTTATAACAGTTTTCTCGAGTCTGTTTTGATTGTACTGGGTTCGATGCAAATTCTTTGGGTCCTGTTTTACGAGAAGTTACTTAAGAGCTTACTTAAGAAACTGGAATTGGGGAAAGAAAAAGAGAGAAAGAGGGAGAGTGTTATCTTAAAGGGAGTGATTGCTTTCTTTATCAGAACCACCGCTACCACCAGGCTCCAAGTTATGCCCGGACATGGACGGCCGATACCGCAGCTCCACCAACTGCTCGGAATTCTACGTGTGCGTGAGTGGCCGGCCTATCAAGTTCAGCTGTCCCCGTGGCTTGGTCTACAGTGACGTAAGGATCAACCAACAGTTCTTAGATCATTGCTGGAATATTAACACTCCTCTCTAAAGTTACTTGAACCAGATACTCTTGCAAATCACTCAAAAATCTGACGATTTTTAAATTGCTTTTCAATTACGATTCGTTTCAAAGTGGTAAATTTTGATTTAGATTTTTTGGGGCTAAACAAAAGGATTTAATTTAACAGGTAGTAGGAATCCTGTGTTCTATGTTTGACTTGTCAGAAAACCTGTTAACAAGGCGTCGATGAGTAGCGCTGACATAGAATGACAATGATGCCGAAAAGACGCGTAGACAATAATACCGTAATGGTCTACGTTGGCGGTAGCCCTTGAGCGAATTCCTTACGGTCAATCACCGACCCTGTACCGTAGCCTTCCGCGCTAATAAATACTGAAATTCGCCTGCGACATCTGCATGTCTAATATAAACCGCGTCGTGCGGAATACAAGCGTTCCGATATACATAAATGTATGTCGAAGAAAATGCGATTCGCCATTTGCGGAAGTTTGGCTAGCAAAAGTTGGGGGAGAGGGAGGAGCTGCCCCCACCAAGAATACAAGTGACTAATATTGGGCATACTAACGCGCGGAATATATTACGGATCTCGGCTACTAACAGAATTTAAAGGGGAATCCTTGAGATATCGGTCCACGGGGGACAAAGAGCGAGGCTCCAAGGGAAGCTCATTGTGCTTTCCAACGGCCACGCTCCTTGGATTCCAGGCTCCGTGAGGTCCATCCTTAATTTATTCTCCCGCAGATACTGAACGTCTGCGACTACCCGTACAACGTGGACTGTCAAGGCGCCGCGACGCCGAAACCACAGCCACTACCGACGCAAGCTCCTCCACAGCAGCCAACGAACCCTCCGCAACAGCCAACGCGTCCATCTCAACCACCGACCAATCCTCCTCAACAGCCAACATATCCGACACCCCAACAACCATCTTATCCACCCCCTCAACAACCATCTTATCCATCCCAACAACCATCCTATCCGGGCGCCTCTTACCCAGCGAACCCTTGGCTGACCAAACTCGACCCTGACCACTGGCAACAACGTTCCGGCTCCGCTGATACCGACGACGACCAAGAAGAGGAATCGTCGAGCATCGAAAGTGTCTCGCAGGAGCCGCAGGATACAACGGTCGTCTCGAATCCTTGGAAGCTGCAAACGGTGCCGGCTAGTTTGAGCAAAGTGCCCTGCGAGAACGGCGAGATACACAGGCTGACCGAGAGCTGCTCGAGCGTGGTGGTATGCAGAAGCGGGCGACCCCAGCTGGTCCAGTGTCCCACGGGCTTCGCGTACGATAAGCCATCGGATTCCTGCAAGCCCTTCACTCTTGCCAAATGGTACGTGCCGCCGACCTTACTACCACCATATCTACTTTACACTCGTATTATTAAATATATCACAGTTTATTCAGTGATATAATTCTATTATTATAATTGTCGATATTAATTATATTATTATTCTTGTTTCAGCTAAGCCACCAGTCATCTAGATCATACGCTTCGTACTGACTACTTTTATGGATTAATCGTTAATAAAGGCATCGACATTCTCACTATCCATGATAGGCCCTCGGTTGGCAGAGGTCATTCACACTCATCTAAGACGATAACAATTATTTAAGTTAGATCGTAGAGAAAGGATTAGTATCGTAATTCGCTAGCGGAGGGATTAACATTGTTCGTGGAATGTGAAGTGAAGCAAGGTCTTTATCGTTCGACACTGGTGTCCTCACGATGGTAAACATCCGAGGAGCAACAGGTCGTTCCGTTCTCCGCTGTAAGAGTGCGACACTGTCCTTTGGTATGCCTTGAGACATTGACTCTCCAAGACAACAACGAAAGTAACGATAACAAAATGAAAAAAACAGCAACATGTAACAGTACTTCTAAGCATGATTCTAATTTCTATTGATAACTGAACATGGCTCAAATCTCGTTATTTCTAGGCAATGTTTTTTCAATGACTTCAATGTACATTCCGACAACTTGTTAACACATTGTACGAATAGATTTGATATTGATTCAAGGAATGTCTCCATTGGTTACTGCCCTCTTTGAAACAGAGCGAAGTTATGAGAGTGTATGATGTCTGTTGCTCGCTTCCTGAGCCGGACTCCTTTTTCCAAGGAGTTTTTCGTCCTCGCGTGGAATGTGTCACGGTTGGTCAATGGCCGGCCAAAATAGAATGTCTCAAATCGGAAGTGCGCACCTGTCTATCCATCGGGCAGGAGGAGGAGGAGGAGGAGGAGGAGAAGAAGGGCGGAGACAATTTCTAAAAGTGTTTAGAAACCGTCGCTCGAAAATCTGGCGCGCGTACGCGGCACTCGTTTCACCGGGCGTGCGCGCGCGCGAGTTCGTATTTCGCTGTAAATCTCTGGAAATTACGCAAGCAAAGAATACGCAAAGAAAAGCCGATGGCATGTATTTCGCACCGAGAGTGCTCGGCCTTTACGATGTCGTGTGTTTCTCGCTCGAACTTATATAAGTTACAGAGCTATCGAGAACCTTGATCCGTGCCCGAATGGAGCCCGGCAAACCGACAGAGAAGAGATATCACTTTCCCGGCTTTCTTAGCCTGTGCCACGCCCGGCTACTGTGCGTGCTTTTGCGCTAGCGCGCCTTCTCTCTCCGCGCTTTTACACGAAATTAGATTCGAAGCTTCCAATGAAAGAAATGATTTTCTAAGACAAATTCCTGAATTTGATTAACGATCGTATGAGTCATTATTGAGATATTAGTAGCTGGAGATCCAGCATACGTTATTGAAGTGGTACTGAAGGAAGTAATAGCAGAGTTCACAACCGGAAAGGGAACGATCCAATTCGCAGTTGGAAAAAGAAGCGCGTGAAAGGCCTGCATTTATTAAAGGGGAAAATGCTGCTGAGAAAGAAAAGAAGTTAAGAGGGAAGGGACTTTTTACTCACTGCTTTCTTACAGTGATACTTAGAGCAGAGATTTCTCGATATAATAGACGTACAACAACTTCCATACGAA
The DNA here is from genome assembly GCA_910591665.1 of Ectemnius continuus. Lineage (NCBI taxonomy): Eukaryota > Metazoa > Arthropoda > Insecta > Hymenoptera > Crabronidae > Ectemnius > Ectemnius continuus. The sequence continues at coordinate 11,581,391 of OU342862.1, read as the reverse complement.
CTCGTACATTTTATATGATCGCCCAAGCAATTAATCTTTCCTGAAATAATCGGACTTTCCTTATATTTCGAAATAACAGACTTTTCATATTAGGAACTAATTTTTATTTAAATTCTACTATATTATTAATTATTAATGACTCCAGTGTTACCTCACACTGATGATAAGTGCAGTGACTCTGACGGAATGCAGTACACTCGACTTTGTCGAACTTTCTTCCGACTGAAACAATACTCCGGGCGACCCGGCAGTTTACCTTTCGATCATTGAACAAAGGAATCGACACACTCCGAGTGACTTCCTGTGTCGAGCGGTGTATTTGACTGGTTGGAGTCAAGAGTGCAATCAATCCTGAAGTGATTGAAGTGCACTGGTGGACTACTATTGGTCGGGAGTGTGCCGATTGAATAGAGAAGAGCTGCGGGTGTCATTATGAAATTCCAGCGGAGATGCTGTCGCTAGCAGGGAGCGAGAGAGGGAATTGCCTTTCTCTCTTCTTAATAACGGTCAAAGGACAACGTCCTTTTGGCAGGAGGGAAATTGCCGGGCGAAAAAGGCGACGACGTTGCTGCTGAGAGAGGAACGCCGACGCCGCCGTCCTCTCTCGAAATGTTGAAAGAGACATTTCACTACTATCTTACGGGATGCCGCACCGCGCTGACACAACAACGAGGAAGCGGCTGCTAATTGATTTCATTACTTCTTTCCTAGCACCTCTCTTTACCGAGTCATTCTAATCCACATGCCACGTAATCTAACGTGCCACCGACAGTGAATTACTGGCTTGCTCCCGCCGAAAACCATTACAAACAAACACGCCAACCGCTCATCATGAGATTTTAATGACTTCCACTGAGTGCTCTCCTCGAAATACTTAATTACTCCCTGTGATTATTATAATTTCGTACAATTGAACTTATCTCGATTAGAAAACTTCAACTACCATCAAGAATATCGTAAATATAAATGATTTAACTATTTTATAAATGATCGTCGAGAATACAGGTATTATGAAACGATTCTCGTACAGAAAGTAGCCAGGCAGGAATGCCAGGACGCTTGAAAGTCGAAGTACAAGTATATAAAACAAGCGGGGTGGCACTCGCCAAAGCCCATCGCGATTCTCGAATTCGGACGACACGTGTTTCTCTAGTCGGATAGAGCGCACTGCTAAACAAGAATCGTGTCACGATTTGTCTGTTTGCGCGCGGACAGCATAGTAACCAAGCGCGAGAATGATTGGAGCCTCGTTGAAGAAGCGGGCGTGTTGAATGCCTCCTAGCTTCCTATTCTCTTATTTTCGATGCCGCGTGACGAACTTATCCCTTTGGATCCGCTAGGAAGTCCCGGAATACTAGAGACTCTTGAATTACCAGGATACATGAGATTACCTTCGGATTAATCATACTTCCACTATATTTAACACTTCTACCTCCACTTCGTCTTCCTTCTCTTCACTACAGGCTTATTTAAATATTTCAAATCACACGCAATCTAGTATTATAAATAACATATAAAAAGAAAATATTTTAATAGAAATAATTTCAACCTATAAGAGAATGATTGAAATAGACTTGAATCAGCCTGTAGAATCGACTGTAAAAATCGAAATTTACAACGACCGAATGGTGGAAGTAGTTCACCCACCCACTTCGAGAGTAGAATGCATTGTCGTGCCGGTGGAGCGGAGTACATTGCACTCAAGGAGCACGAACACTCTCAGCGATTATGGCCTCGGCTTTTATCCAGTTATTCATTAATTACTATAATTGATTGGATGGACAAAGTAGCACAGGAATGGCAGGATCGAAGGGTGGGGGGGAAATGAGAAGCGAGGGAAGATTTCCCGTGGGCAGTGCACCGTGGCAGTTCGCCCACGTGCATCGTCATTGCGTGCCAGGATTTTTTCACCTCGAAAGAAGGAAAGAAAGACCTCACCTGGACTTCATTGTCCGTAGGTGTGCCACGAATTCTACGGGTTCTTCTCTTTCTCTTTCCCCTCCATCTACCATCTCTCTCTTTCTCTCTGTCTTCATTCCTTTCACCTTGCCTTCCTCCGGACCTATAACCCCGAGCGAGCCCGAGCTACTACTAGTTTCGACATATCGCCCGAAGAAAGCATTAACTCTCGTTCGATATAATTGCGCCATATCCACGATAACATTGACAAGACGTCCAATCTACATTCAATCGAATATCTTTCGAGACAATACTCTGGCAGGTTTGACGTTTTTCATGGTAGAAGAGTGTTTTAACCTTTGGAGGACTTGGAGGAAAAATTGTCATCGTCTGAATATTATATTTGAGAATGATGAGGGGAATAGGAGATCGATTTTGAGAGAGAAAGAGTGGTTTTCGAAAGGTTAATACGAATTGCTGGAAGGTTCGATCGAAACGGGAGGTTCCAACCTACTTGGACCGAAGGTACCTAGAACTGGGTCACCTTGCCGGAGGTTTTGCAACGCCGCTGGGTAGAAGTGTATCTAAGGGAGCAGAACAGACTCGCGGCGTGTCTAATGCAAGAGACAGCGAGCGGAGAGCTCGTGTTCTGCACGCTATGTGCACCGCGCGCCGAGACTGAAAATCCGGTTTGGGGAAAATAACGAGTGGCCCGCCAGCAGACACTGTCTCTCTTTGTGCTCCAGGGGACCATGCACTCTCCCACCACCGCCACCCTCGCCCGCAAAGCCTTCCACTGCTTCTCGGAACGCATTAACAACGCTTGGACACCAAGATCCTCCGCGCCTTTGTCCGCCAGGGATAATTTTAGAATGCCGTAAAGAGACGAAAATCCAATGATTGTCCTCCTTGGATATTTGAATATCGATTGGTAACGCCCAAGGGAAAGTCACTCTTTCCGATAAGGAATCAAAGGAATTTCATTGATCCTCGCGATGATCTCTTTTCGATCATGGAAAGCGACAAGTATTCTGGCAAGGTCGCAGCCGTCAATGAGTGGAGGCCGACACGCCTCGCAAATGGAAGGCCACTTTCCCCCGATCGTAACTTTTTAATGATCCTCTAACGAACTTTTTCCTTGGGTATGTTCTTCATTTCGAACCCAGTATAATTTATTCCTTTTTATTGAGACTTGTTAATAATTCTTATGGTTTTACAAATTTAAGGAGTATACAAAAAATGGAGAAGAAATAATTTGTTGGTTGAATTGGAGGTTGGTAATTGTAAGGAAGGGTGCCTGGCTGGCCACGTGCGGGTCGTTTCTACTTATACTTAGGATCGGAACGGAGCTACTAGGAGAGCGTTGCTCATAGAATATGTGTCACGTATTGCATCACGAGCCTCTTCCATATCTGATCGTATGGGAAGTGCCGATTTCTTCAGACACCCATGACGAAGTGGTTCCGTCCTGCGAAACTTTCGGTCCCGCTGTATTCCGCCGATTTGCATTGCGCTGCAATCCACAGACTCCGCACCACTTTCCTATAATAGTTCCGTCATAAACTTGCTCCGGCATCGACTTGTTGATGCTCGATTTGTACGTTACGTGTTACTTTCGAAGCGGTCTTAATCCATTTAAAGTTTACACTTTGCTACAGAGTGTTTCAGAAGAGTGTTTATTAGTGAAAATAAGTAGTTTGACGAGTGAAGATTTCAGTTTAAATATAATAAATAGTAGGCTAGGAATGATTTCCTTGTTCATTAAGATTCTCAGACATGACTGGAGTTTCTAAATGATTGTCGGAGGGCAGAGTGATTTCCATAGGGGACGTGGGAAGAGGAATGACTTGGACTCTGTTAACATTTCTCTGGAGCAACCTGTAGAGTGGAAAGGCCGACCAAATTGAAGGCGACCTTATAGCAGGAGAGTCTAGAGGGAGATTATACAGGTCTCGGATCAGCGGTGCGCCGTTCTCGAGTTCGTCGAGATGCGTTCGTGGTACCAGAAGGTGAATTACGCAAGAGCGCATTACGTATACGCGCGCCACTCGCTTCGCCTACCGCCGCGGCCGCGGCCGCCTCGTCTCGACGGGAACACGCGCGCACACGTGCACGCACCGCTGCGTACGTACGCGTGCGTGGATATATTGGCGGTAAGGTTAAACCCCGGTGACATTTTCGACGACTTTCACCGATCGGCGCGAGCAGCAACGCTGCTTTCTTCGTCTTCTCGGCCGAACTTGCTCGACGCCGACGACTACGACGACGACCACGACGACGAAAACGAAAAGGAAGACGCGGAGAAGCGGCCTCGAAGCAGCAGCCTCACTTGGCCAGAACAGGAGACACGGAGGATAATTGCATTTCCCTCCGACACACGGGATACTCCGACCCTGACCCAAATTCCCTTGGCTCGAGTGCTGCTGCTGCTGCTGCTGCTACTGCAAAGAGGCAAAAGGGAAGACATCCGATGCCCGACCGCTGGGAAACATCCTTGATCGGATTTCGGGATCGATTGCTTCTCCCGCTTGGACCAAATGTATGTCTCTTTCAAAGACCTGACATCTTCCAATGATATCATTGCCAATTTAACCTCGACATTAATTAAGAAACTTGTAATAAAAATAGTCCTTGATAAGTAACGCTATAAATAAAAGATATGCTCGCGTTCAAACTGTAAATACTTGGTATCATCTGAAACGTGGATGAGCGAAAGTCCATTAAGGATATTACTTGCTCGGGCAATTGGCGAAATTAAAATCCCACTTACAGGATCGTGAACACCTCCGAGCGATATTACTTGGTGCGATCATCATGCAACAGCTCGGTATAAAATGGTAAAGGAGAGATGTGTCGTAAATCGTTACGGGTATAACTTTCAGGATTTCAGAGAGTTACGATTTAGAAGCTAGCTGATGTGATGCTATGTCGTAAACTCCGCTCATAATTAATAAGCCTCTCAAAATCGATTATGTCAATCGATTCGTCGCCGGGTTAGCATTAAGAATCGAGTGCATCAACATTGTCGTTTGCTGATCTTTCTGTCAATTAGAACAATTTCTTTCATTTACTTCATTTATTTTATTTATTTCATTGAAACTTTTCCAACTCGATTATCTCAGTCGATTGTTGTAGCACTAAGAATGAAGTGCATCACCGTTTCACCTGTGCGGCTAAGCCTCTAATCGAGTTGGTACAGACGGGCATTAAGGAGAAAGCGGGAATGCGCCGGGAAAATAAGAGCAGCGAGGGCGCCGCCGGTGCACGCCTTCCCAGCGTGTATGCAAACGAGCGCCGTTTAGTAGCGGTTTGCATTTTCTACAAGCATTTCCCTTCGGCTCTGCTCTTTCCTCGCCCGGTGCGCCACCTTTTTTTCCGCCACCGCCCCTTCCCACTTATACACACAGACACACATACTTGGCTATCTACTCGACTTACCGGTCGAGATATTTTCCATTCGATGGCGGAAGGGAATCGAATCGTCTCGTCTAAATATACTTGCCCACTATCGGCCAACTACACACTCGATTAGACACGTGCGAGGGCGTTAATTGGCAGTTTGATAAATCAATATCCATGTGTATGCACCACTGAACAATATCCAGTGGATAATAAAGATGTATTGGGATAGGTGGATTTGAATTTTTTCCACAGAGAATAGATTTTGTGTTTAGGAATATTTATGGTGAAATTAAATTTGATTTCATTATTTTTAATTAATTTTGATTGAATTAAATATCGCGAGCGTGGGAATATTTGTTGCTTTTTTGCGAGGGTATGTGTGGCAGGCATGTGCATGGGTGGATATGGGGGCGAAGGAGAGTCAGCCAAGGGATTACATAGATATATGTATGCAGTATATGTATATCTAGGGTGCAGCGAAGTGGTTCTCCTTGGGCGGCCGATGCCGCATTCCGGCTCATGCATCTCCTCGCTTGGTAGTTCCTTTCTTCGTTCTCTATTTCCTTAACTCTCTTTCCACATCGGTCGGCCTTTTTTCCACAACGGCTCTCCGCACTGGCACTCGCCGGCAAAAAAGTTGGGTCCTTGCGCGGATTGTTGGCACTTCCCGGTGATTGATAGCTCGGTTCGCTTCGAAACAGCCTGCGAAAGGAACTACTCGGCTGCTTTCCCAGGTCAGTGATTTCCAACTTTTATAGTCCGAGCCTCGGGATTGTTGTTAATGGCCGGCTAATGAATATGCGAACTCGAGCACGACCTCCCGTAAATTAGAAAAATGTCGCGCGCGCGCTATGCCATTTCTTTTATCCTCGCTGCCCTTGAATTCCAATCTCTGACTCGCTTTCTCGCTAATCGAGGAAAGAACCGGCGGCGGCCACCACGACGACGACGAACTCCTCGCGAAGCCTTCGATTATGAATACTAATCAGAGTGTGGCCTGGACATTTTACACGTTCCGGTTGCAGCGGGTCCTTCACGCTACGCTTGCATTATGTGTTACGTGCTAATTGGCAGCGCATACATTAATGAAGGCGACGCTGGCCATTTTCCAATTTTCAGAGATTTTCTTATAAACTATTCCAATTCTCTAAGAATATTTTAAACGAAAATATTCACAGTCTTTAGAAATATTTACAGTTATTATTAACAACATCTGTGAGAAGTACTGTAAGAATGAATTGTAATTAAAATTAAAAACGTGAGTGATTTACGATGACCTTGAAATACAAAGTGTTGCTCTACAATGATTTGTTCGAAATAGATCGAACCGCGCTGGGTTTCAATCGATTCTCACTATGTAGAATCGATTAGCTGTCTAAGAGATGCAAAAAGGATACTGACAGAAGCCTGGGGCGCCGGATTTGCCGGGACATTTAGGCGTAACGTTCCCCGAACTATCGAGATCACCTACATTCGACTATTCTCGATTACGTGGCACTGCACGATTATAGAGTCAAGCTCCAGGCGATTCGAGCTATTAATTGCTGGCCTTGAAACCCGCAATTCTACTAGCAGACTCACTGCACCCTTCGCACTCGAGTAGAATGATGACATCGGCTCGAAATTCCCCGAAATAATTACCAACCTTTCCCTTTGTCGGTCGCCAATTGACAGAGCTCGTTACGTCACCAGAACTAATGGACCAAATTCCATCCGTTCAAGTGGAACCTTTGGAATTTCTCGATAAAGATTGATACGTGCACCCACGTTTCCTGTGGAATTCCTTCGAATTTCATGAGATTCTAATCTGACATCGAGAATGAAATATATTGAAATAATGATGGCCGAGCTAATTGAGCGTATATAATACAGATTACGAATGCAATTGGGTCAAGTGGTGTTGTGGTAGCAATCACCGAAGTGTCGCGGTGTCGTAATAAATAACTCATCATCCTAGGATCGAATGTGTTACCAATATCACGATGATGTCGAGCGGTGTGTCGCAAAGGCGTCATTACTCCACAACAATCATTCCATGATTAATAGCTGTGCTGACTTTCACCGAGTGTTCGGTACAACGCAGGAACGTCCGGGAAGGTTGAAATGAGAGGGACTTGTTTCCGATAGACAGAAATCATGGAAACTCGTTGTTCCAAAGGAAATTGCAGTCTCGTGTCGAAGAGTAGCTTGTTGGGTTCGATCGGTATAGAGAAAAGGCGATACGAAGCATCGAAAACTGGGGAACACTTAAGAGTCGAGGCGCGCAATGTCTTCGGCCGGAGAAAACCGTTTGAACGCTTCGCAGAATAAAACGCAGCCGGATTCTCGCGAAAGGGAAAAGACGTGCCAGGCAGACAGACCGACAGACAGCTGGACAAAGTGGCAGACCTAGGCAGAAACCTTGCGAAATCAGCCCGAGAACTTTCTTCGGGTTCCTTACGTTTTTCTTCCATTGAGCGCGTGCCTCGCGAGCCTCGTCTTTTTGCTCGCTCGATTAAGAAAAGTGGTAGTTCGCCTTGCCAGGGAAATCCAGATGAAAAGTGAGATTGCCGGAGTCTAGTACGGAAAATACTCAAACAATATCATTCACGTTCCAAATAGTTTTACATTTCCTTCCTACTCAACTCAACATTAATTTAACAAAGCAATATCATTCTTAAATCATTCCAATATTTATAATATATTAAATTAGATGCATAAACACTAGAATTCGTAGGAAGATTCATAGTCCACTTATGGTTACGTTCGCCGACACGTGGACAAAGTGACAAGGTTTCCCGTCGGCGCTTTTGCGCCGACTGCAATGGTGCAATAACTTTACGTGGCGGAGCTTCATATCGGGCTTTATCATCGGGCGGAGGAAGTGCGAAATCGGCATTCGATCGGCGGCGGCATGTGTCGGCGGTGGCCTCTCTGATTGGCATTCACAGGACACCAACGCCAAAGCTGATGATGAAGAGACCGAGAAGACAAGGAGGAGCGCACAACCACTACCACAAGCACACACATATACACATCAGGAGCATACAAAGGCGAAGGTGTCAACAACCTCGTTAGCCTCCTCCACCCGCGCCGCCCACGCTGCCGATCCCACCTTTTCCACTATTTGCATCTCGCAAATTGCCCCTCTTGCCAACCGCGCGGAATACCAACCTCTTGCTGCAAATGTTACGCTTATGGGATTTACTGATCAGAAGGATCAACTTGGATTATTTTGGGTCATTTTAATTTATTTTATTGCCGTTGATGTAAAACAAAGACAATTTGCACTTTGAATTTTTCATTAATTTTTTGCTTGCACAACATGTAAGAAGTAACGAAATATCTTGTTGTGTGTTAAGAATAGACTTTTTTTATATTATTATAGGTGATAATGTGGATCAATGGGAAGCTGACATTTATGAGACGCTCTTCCGTTATTATTATTCGAGAACATTTAATGCTAATTAGCATTATTCATCGAGTGATGGCATATCTTAACGAATTCTCTTGCGAAGTTGCATAAGTTTCGGGAGACATTTCTCCCACCATTGCAGTTGAGAGACAGCTATGAATGGACGGTATTTCGGAAATGGTAGAGGTCACCGTGGAACACGGGATTCCACAGTACTGTCACGAAGAAAGCTTACTAGTTGTATGGTATGTAACGAACTTAAGACAAATATGATTTCTTCCAACTTTCCTAAACACTTGTTTACATTTGATTCTTCACTTTCTGATCCTAATTAACTCAATCTGGCATTCGTAAATTCCAGGTTCACTATATTTACGAATTAACCTATACACTGTGACATTTGATTTCCATTGAATTCTTAAATCCTGAATAAATAAAGAAAAATTATATTAAGAATTGTAGAAAATTTATTGTATTAATTTTGAGAATTGACGTAGAAATAAGAGAAATAAATGGAAGAGTTTACGAGTTAAGGCGACGAATGTTATAGCAGTGAGCCTTGGAGGCACAAACTTATTGTTCGCGAAAGAATCCACGACATTTGTAACGAGAGCCAAGGTGCAGGTTCAGACGGTGAGCGCGCACACCTTGTGCACGCTCGATATGCAGCCTCTTCACTTTCACCCCGGTAACTCCAGCCGAGTACGCTGCATCGAGAGCAGCCTAACATCTCCACTAGTCTTTGTTCTACTTGACATGGTCTAATAATAGCGTCCAATATTCTCTCCGCGAGATTTTACTTTTCCCCAGGAAGTTTTTCCATCTCCCTGCGTTTCTACTAACCACAAATCTCCATTCCTCAAATATTAACAATCTTATTCACTCAAACAAATATCTCTAAAATTACAAAACAATCACTTACTATTTAAAACTGTAATAATTTCCAGTCGTCTATCAAATTGAAATGAAATTATGAAAATGAGAAAAACTTGGAAAGTTTTGGTTAAGCTTTCGAGGTACTAATACGACAATCGGACCGTGGATTCTTGATTAAGCGATTAAGGCGAGACTAGATTCGGTTGTTGCAAAGCGTTCATCGCCGGCTCCCGGACTTTCACTCGTTGAAGCGAGGGTGAACGATGCGCTCTACCAGATAAAGAGGAGTTAAATCCACCTGGGCAAAAGGAGCCTCTGGCCACCCTGCCGATCGAACCAACCGACGCGCGACCACGGCCACCGTGCCCTGGGTGGCATCTCTCGCTCTTATGCAACCGGACCAACCTTACCTCAGAAGATCTTACTCGTGAGGGATTACCAGCTGCAACCTGGTGCACCTTCTCACTTGCCATTGTCGCTCGCTGATCTTTCCATCAAAGTAGAACAATTGATTTCAGTTCATTCATTTAATTCACTTATTTCATTTAAATCGTTTATTTCGTTTATTTCGCTATTTTGTTTGTTTCATTTATTTCACAGCTTTTCAGGTCACTTAATAATAGAATTCACCCAGAAGAAGTTGCTTCATTCAACTCCATTGGTTCCTAAGGGCCAACTCCTAATAAAACCAGAGTCCCGACAACTCCGAGTGATTCCCCTTGCATACAAAAACAGCCTCTTGTAATGCTATGCAACTACTAATAACGGTACCGTCAAATGCAATGAAAAGTAATGAAGCTGCACTCTACGTTTCTAAAGAGTTACACGCTTGTGCGAGAGTTGAAGTCGCTGAGAATTGTTTATTAAGAACTGATATTTCTTAGTACAATTTTATAATGATGAAGAATCGCAGAGAAAAAATGGGATGTTCGATGAGAAGGTTTGATGTAATTATAATGTGGCAGTCGAAAACGGCTCTCGACCGGCGAGTCGCATATTAATCATCAAAAGGCGCGGCAGCTGCATATCCTTGGCACACACAATGACACGTAACGAGTCTGACTAGCACAGAGCCGCGATCACTGCCGCACCGCATGCAGCTTTACCGTTATCCGGAAGACATTTGTGCATTAGCCATCCGGTATGACGGGCTTCCTCTTTCGTCAGTTCTGGCCCGATGACAAAATGACAATGATCACCAAGATCAATGATACCAAAGGCTAATTAAGTCATCGTTGGAGATCGAGCAGTTTGTATTCAGACGCGGAACCCAAGCCTCCAATCAAGTATTTAATTCGAGCCTCGGTTTCTTCTTTTAACGTTCTACGCACAGTCAGTAACAGTCGTAGAATCACTTGCTCGAGCTTTTACCGGAAGCTTACTTTCCTGATAACAGAAGCATCGAGAGTCTGTCGTCGGAACAGGATATCCCAGCCTGTGAATATCCGGCTCGCATGCGAATAATTTCCTTGAGAGTATCGTACGAGAAGAAATACTCCCGCTTGTTTACTCGTGGAATTGTTACTTTCATGCTTGAATTATTCCATATTTTATATGATTGTATAACCGGTGTAATAAAGTCGGTACGAAATTGATTGTAATACATAATGCGGATGTTGAAATTATCCCAAGTGTCTTCAGCTTTTCAAGGGTGCATTGGCACTTACAAAGGCAATTGCTTAATTATTCGTGACATTTCGCTGGAGGTGATCGGCTGGCGAAGGAAAAAAAAACGGACGGACGGACGGCCATGCAAATGACGCCTTTTACCAAGATTCGCGGTGATGCCCGTGCCGATTTCTGTGGCGAGAAATCGAAGGACGCGCCAGGAGCGTAATGAAGCTTTTCTCCTTTGTTAGATCGGGCCGCGCTAGCGTGAAAATGTAGGTGCTCTCGCGGTGAGTGCCAGCAGCGGCTCGACACGATTTATTCGAGAAACTGGATTAAGCCGAGCGAGAAAGTTTCGTTGTCGTCGAAAGCGTCCGACATTAACATGCGCGTGTCTGCCCTGATTGAAATCCTCGTCCTTCAACTACTTTGCTTAGCGCCGCCCCCTAAAATCATCCGCAAACCGATATCTTCTCCAATCAGAATATCCTCGAAATAATATTATAATTAGTGTCTGACACTGCCGTCCGATCTATCACAAATCTAACACGAATTTCACTAATTAACCGACGGAGATGACAGAATTTCTGTTGAGAAACACTCGCCAAACTCGAGGAACTTTCTTCCACGGCGAACGTAACGGCTCGCGGAGACTACTGCGAATGGATGATGTAAGGAAATAAACACCGATCGCCCATAAGAGATTACGAATACACAGGGAAAAAATCCATGTGCTTACTGAAAGAAAGTATCCGCCTGAAATTTTCAAGGGGATGATTGCGCATCCACTGGCAAGTTACACCTTAATCGCGTAATGCTAATTAGAGCTAGCTTGGATAGCTCGGGCGTTAGTGCGTATTACACGTCACCCAGTTCAAACCTGATACATAACCGACTTTCTATCGGAGAACCCGAAAAACGAGTGTCCAAGGAAGAAACGCTCTCTTCGAGATTGCGCCCGCACACAGAAGCTATCGTTCCACTCGATATCTTCGAGAATCGTCGGCTTTGCCGATCATTTCGACTGCAGGAATAATATCGAATGACGTTCAGGATCGTTTGGATTCCAAGCTTTGGAAATGGCGGCTATTAAAAGTGTCGAGATAAAGTTGACGAGGAATGTCGAACAGGGTGGCTCGCTAGTTTTCTGGGTGTCTCTCTCGGTGAGTCACGTTCCCGTAGTGCTCGACCTTCGGCCCCTTCCAAGCCCACCCGTTATTTTCTATTTATCACGTACACTCAGACATTCGCACTCCTCGCCAATACGTGTAATCATTATTATGACCACGTCTCGATCGGCCGATACTCTGCAAATCGTGCGATACACCGTAACACGCCCGTCTGCCAAGCACCATTGCGGTCTCCGCGAATTTCAATGGCGACAGCTCGACCATGCTCTCTCTCTGTGTGTGTATGTGCACTGCCCCCGTTCGATTGTGCACTACCAGCCACGTGCAAACGGTAGACGCCGTGTAATTCTCTCAGGATTCGAAGAGATACTTGAAATAGGAGCGAACGATTCTTATAAAGACTGACAAATCTCCGACGAACGACTTTTTTCCCTGGCTGCTCTTCGACCAGCGACAAACCAATCATTGTTAATGATCGCTAACAAACATATCCAACCAATGATCGGCCGAAAAACTAGGAGACATCTCCGACTGTATTCCAATGGGCTAATTACGAGAACCGGTTCCCACCAAAATCTTAATGACAGTGCATGCATCTTTGCATCAGTGTCTACCTCGGCAAGAGGAATGTTAAGTAGCGATCAATTGAAAAGCCATCGACCTCTTCTCCCCCGCGGTGGATACTTCTTCTCATAAACCTCGAGTGGGAGGCAATTTCTCTCGAGGCACGATTTACAGAAAGACCGACTGGCAAAACAATTGTCAGGTCCATGAAGACTCAAAATTATCATCCAATCGCATAGCACAAGCCCTCCACAAAAAACAGGTCCTATCACTACTAGAATACAACAACTAAAATCCCCAATAATAAAAAAGACAATCCCACAAAGGAAAAAGCTGTGGGTTAAAAGACGACGTTCCAGGACTATAATGTCGAGAGGGATTAAGAAAAAGGACGCGAGAGAGAAAAAAAGGAGGCAGGAGTCGATTCGAGGACTCGGAAGAAAAAGGTGTCGAGCGTAGGAAAGGGGCTGAGAGGGCAAACGGATATGATTGGAGGACTGGTGGCATAGAGCAGAGACAGAGAGTGCTATTGCTTCGGCATTCGGCATCCTCTGATGGCATTTTCAGAGCCGGCGACGTGAGAGAAGACACCGTCATTGGCGCGCGAGAGAGCGAGAAGGACTCGCTGGCGAGTGAGAGAGTGAGAGAGTCGCGGAGAAAGAGGCACTCGGAGAAAGAGGGGATTTCCAGGGCGGGAAGAGGGAATGGGGGAATGTGGGGGAGGGGAGTCTTCGGTAGAGGGAAAGAAGAAACGTTCGAGAGGTACTATGTACCTCTTCTTAAAGTGACGAAGCAACCAGGAGGTGGTGGAGAATCAGGAGGGGTACGACACGTGACCAATGACTTATATAAAGGTGGAGAACCGCAGGGCGCAAACACAGAGTTCTCTCTCCAGAGTGGAACCAGTGGCCGCAAAAGTGACTGTAGTTTTTTTTTGTTTTTCGTTGTTTAAATCTCGCACCCCGAGGCGCACGGACACACGCATCTCCACCACCCTCCTTCGATAGAGAGAAAGAGAGAGACACAGAGACAGACAGAGACGCCGAGTGCACATATACGCAAATTTCGTTACGATGAGGTCGTACTTCGTGATAGCAGCCATTCTGCTCGCCGGTATGTACTTGGTTTGTTAAAATGCGGAAAGGGGTGGATTTTGAAGGGCGGGCGGGGGGATGAACGAATGCGAGGAGGGAATATTCTCGTCGATGCTGAGTGAATCGAACGCGATCGATATTACGATCGCTGAGAGAAGAATTGGGAGAAGTGCCGGCAAGGAGAGACACGTATAAATAGTCACTTTGCGTCGGTGAGGTGAAGGACAATCAAAGTGTGTGACATATGCCGTGTGGATTCACGAAGAGGAGGAATGCGCGCGTCGTTCGTCCTTCGCGCAGCATTTAGGGAGCACTACTCTTCTCGTTATAATACTCATTGAGGAGTCCGATCACTCCGACTCGTCGCGCAGACTCCCATTCTACTTGGGAATCGCTCGCTTCGTTCGCCCACCTATCGGAACCCTGCACGCGCGCGCGCGCGCGCGCTCCTTCTCTGAACTCTGCATTGCTAAACGTCTACCGAACGTCTGGCACACCTTTTGTCGCAATTATCGCAAGCATATTGAAAGAAATCACTGGTTAAACGGCTGGGAAAGATATTCTAGAACAAAGTCTCGAATTCTTTAGGTAGTGGCAATTCCGGATAGAGGAAAATCGCGGCGCCGCTTCACGTAAGTCTCGAGAAACGAGTAGAATTTAGTGGGAATCGCGAGCGAGTTCCGAGCACTTTCGCAAAAGAAAACAGGCCAACTTCCGTAAAGAGAGATATACCTTGCAGGCTACGTGGTTTTACACTTTCTCACGTATCCCTCTCGTTTCTCTGTGTTATGCACGAATCCTGGCTGGCGCGCGAGAGTACGCGCGCGCGCGCGCTCATGCGCGCAACCTTGGCCCAGATCTTGACCCTTCTTTTTAGCGTCGAGCAACCGCCGTCTGGTTCAAGGATCCAAATTTTCACGGAATCTTTTGTAATCCGTATCGAATCACTTTATTAACTAACCGGAATTAGTCGCCTCGAGCTCGAGTAAGCGGTGATCGATCAATAATCGATTAACAACGCGCGAGACGATACTTTCGGACGGCGGGACCGGTTTGAAGGAAAATGAAAGTGCGCGCAGAGGCAGCAGGCACTCCTTGCAGCAGCGACACGCACGTACAATCGTGTCGAGAAGTGTAACAGAAAGAGAAAGAGAAAAAGAGAGAGAGAGGGGTATGATTGTATTGGTGGTCTCGGAGGGAGAGCACATACGCCGGAAACGTGTGGAGGAGAGTCGAGAGTGAACGGGATGCTGGGAGGGCCGCTCACGAGGCATGGCGGCTCTGCTCTCTTGCTGGTAGGAGCTGCTGGCCCGCTTGGCACTAGGCCCGAAGTGAAAGCGTCTGGCGAAAGTCACTTTGTGCCCTTACATAAGTCGTTTAGATTATTCACACACCGGGCAAAGAAATAGTTTATTAGATGTTATTGTCAAACAATGTGCCAAGCGTAAATTATTAACCAAACGAGAAAAATCGATCAAATTTCCCTCCCTTTTTAACGTGCGAATTGAAAGATTGATTTATGGGAGATAGAAGTATCAGGGAGAGCGATTCTAAAATAACAGAGGAAATGAAGTTTGCGGTTAGACTTTCATTCAATTGCAAAGCGTCGTGCCAGCCAATTATGAGAATGGTTCGAACGAACGCCGGCATTAAAGTCGATTAGCCTGCTCCAACTGCGTTGAATGTTATATCGACTGCAACCGCAAGATACTTTATTCCAGCGAAGATTTGGTATCGAGGCGACGGAGGTTCTGACTAGGATTGAATGGATTATTCCTAGAGCGGTGAGAGAGGCCTCGAATTCAGAGAGATCATTAGCCTCTCCAGCGAGAGTAAAAGTAATGAAGTCGTAATACGTCTGCGGGCGCATCTTTAGGAAGCTGCGGGAGCGCGCTCGGATAATTCCTGTTATTAGTTCCTGTTGAAGCGGCGGTGCCCGTTTTGCGTAATCATGATTTATTAGAGAGGACCGGTTTCGTGGAAAGACCGATTGCCATCCGCTCTTTTCACAATGAAATAACAGCCATTGACAAATTAGCGATCGATTACGGGCGACTGGTATTCCTGGACGGGCGTTTCACTTTGCAGGCACAGCCTCGGCCCAGGAGAGCTTCAAATGTCCGGATGACTTCGGATTCTATCCGCACCACATATCCTGCGACAAGTATTGGAAGTGCGACAACAATGTCGCTGAATTGAAGACCTGCGGCAATGGCCTCGCCTTCGACGCCAGCGATAGCAAATTCCTCACAGAGAATTGCGATTATCTTCACAATGTCGATTGTGGCGAGAGGACGCAATTGGAGCCGCCAATCAGCACGCCTCACTGCTCGCGTCTTTATGGCATCTTCGCCGACGAGAAGAAGTGCGACGTCTTCTGGAACTGTTGGAACGGTGAAGCCTCCAGGTACCAGTGCAGCCCTGGACTCGCATACGACCGTGAAGCCCGTGTGTGCATGTGGGCCGACCAAGTGCCCGAGTGCAGAAACGAAGGTAACCAGGAGCTTATTGCCTTTCACTACCCAACACCTACTACTCTCTCACGCTTTACGCCGATCCACTAGAAAATCCTCTTCTGCATTCCCATTCCAAGTTTAATACCTCGAGGCATCCACCTTTCGACATTCTAGGTAAAGGTGAAACCTCTCCATTCAATGAACTTTGTGTACAAACAAACTTTCCTATTTACCCAGAAATATTACGTCCAAGGGCAATTATAGTTGTTTAATAATAACATATCGAAAGATGCAAGTTCCAAATCTTTCAATATTTCTAAAAGTAACGAATTAAAAGAATGTACAAATGAGTAAGGCAAGCAGAAGCATCTGGAACTACTTTCCTCATAGATTCGAAGAGAAGTTGCGCTTACTCGGATCGATGAAAAGGGAAGGCAAGTTCTATTGTCGAGTGGTAGAGTTGGTTGGTATTCGATGGAGGAGGTGCCGCCGGGCCGCTTTCCCACACGGCCAATGCATTCTCATGTTGTATGCTCCCTGAGTGGATGTGTTTGCTTCACGCTCGCCTAGAATTCCCTGGCGAACCCTCTTCTTGCCATTCACCAGCAATCATTGCAGAGAACCACGATGATCTCTGCCTTTCTCTCTTGGTCGCGTGTGTGTCGCGTTTACTGATCGATGTGCTTTGTCCGATTGCGCAGAGGTCGCCGGAGGTTTCACGTGTCCGGCAGCCGGTGAGGTGAGCGGTGCATCCGGCAGCTTCAGCAGACACGCCCATCCCGATGACTGCAGAAAGTATTACATTTGCTTGGAAGGCATCGCCAGGGAATACGGTTGCCCGATTGGCACTGTCTTCAAGATCGGCGACGCTGACGGTAGCGGCGCTTGCGAGGACCCTGAAGATGTTCCTGGATGGTGAGTGCATTTCTCCTCTTAGTTATGTAGAAATATTCACTTCCTCATTATTGACATTCTTGTTGCTAATAGAGTTGGAGTTACATGTGTAAGACTCCGGATTAACCAGTAATGTGTGTGTTGGAATCTGCGAGCACTCTGTACCAGGATATATGTTTGATTGATTTTTCTAGACTTAGTCCAGTTTCTTATCGTGTTCCTTGCTCGCATGGTGTAATGTTGAATCGCGTTACATCATCCCTCTGGGTCGACCAGAGTATATTTGAATGACGCTTGATCAGTTAGCGCTGGAGAAAGAAAAATGAAAGGAGTGTCTTTTGTCCGTTGTTACGGGTTCGGATAGTTCCAGCGGTGGTAGTACTCTTGCCATTGGAGGATTGTGGGAATTGTACTACCTTGGTGTGTCTGTTGTTTAATTCTGAGACACTCCTTTAAGGATTGCCTGGGAGTGTTATGCTCCTGGCTAATTCTCATAAAAGAGACTTTGTTTTTATATCGTATTTCAAAAGTCGGTCGAGCGGTTCGCCCGAGAGACAGAATAAGACTTGTGTAAGTGTTACGCAAACAAGCCTTCCACGTATCTCAGTTGTAACATACAACCGAATTGGAGTATTCCCGTAATTATAGTCCTCAAACTTTCGAGTCGCTTGCGCGAATGCGTTCGTTCCTATTGGGATACGCATTTCGGGCAGTGTTTCAGCCGGAGAATTCTAAAGCGGTAGGCGCCACGCTTTTGCTTTTGTAACACGCACGAGACTTAATTAGTTTTTGCGTAACCCAGCGGGCGCAAACGTCGCCGCGACGCTCTTTACATAATCCAGGCACAAAAATGCAAGATTGTCTCGGCAGTCCAATTTCATATGGAGCTTTCGTTTCACCCGGAACAGTTGGCTGAAGAAGGTAGAGCAGGCTGGTCTATAATCTCGGCTTCCATTAAGTGTCTAATAATTATGTTCTATAACAGCCGGCTAATCTTCGCCCGCCAGCGTTGATATTGCAATTTCTCTGTTGATAGTTCACTCACCGAGTAACTCGATTACTTCACCGAGCGTCTCTCAAGTACCCGCTGTCTTTCCCGGGTGCATTGCATCTCGAGCAATATGTCTTTCGCCACTCTCTCAATTAACTCACTTCCTCAATTGAGTGTCTAATGATTCATTAACACTATTGCCGCAACGACTCCTAACTTTCAATTAGTCAAATTACTTGATGGCACACAAACATATACTGCTCGTGAACTCGGAGTTGCACGATCTTATATGTTACACCATTGTTCGACGTGTTCCGCATCCCTAATCGTACAGATACGTGATTAACCGGTGGTGCACGACTGAGAATGTGATGTGGCATGGGGGTTGGCGAAGCACGCTTGTCCTAACTCCGAGGTTTCCTCGGTTCTGCTTTCCAGTGAGGATTACTATGGTGACCTGGACTTGAAGAGCATCAGGAAGAGCGAACTGCTTGCCGGCATTCAAAGTTCGGGCGAGACCAGGAAGCACCAAGGCAAACCCAGGCCCCCATCAGCACCCGCGAGGCCCTCCGCACCCCTTCAAGAATAATCTCTAACTTTCTCCTTTGACTATTTCCCCTTTCTCTCACTCTCTCTGTGTCCCTTCTTCACCTCCTCCTCATCTGTCACATAGCTCTTTCTCTCATTCTACTCTGCCCCTCTTTCTTTCTCTCCCAACCTCCCTCGCTCTTTCTCTCTCTATCTATTTCTATCGCTCTGTCTTTCTCGCCCTGTCATTGTACGAGCATACATGACACACACGGCACACCTACACACACATACACACGCACGAACTAGAGTGCGAAGATCAATTGCGGAGTAAGTGTCAGGAATCTGCGAGGATCGTCCACTAATGTGCGATCATGTAGCATCTGTTGCACGCATTGTATTTCTGATGACGGTGAAATCGTATGAGAAATTGGCGCGACCCAATTAGAAATGAATTCTCAAGTATTCAAGAGGCAGAGTCTCGTGATCGGAGGAAACGGCGCGCGGTTCCTCGAGAATGAAAATGATTGATCACTCGTGGCCCGGTAATCGATGACGAAAATTTGTAAACTTTTGTTTTTCTCGTCGCCGCGGCTGTTTAGATTAGAGAAATCGTTCGAGATGAGGCGCGGTGATATTTTGAAGAGACTGACCACTAGGTAGTACGTATCTCGATGGGACAAGAGTGGTTGAAGTGATCGAACTGCGGAGAAAATTGATTCCTCCCTGCCTTGGGAAAGTTTGCCCTTCGCATTCCGCATGCTCGCGTTGACTTTCCTGCCGTCCTGCAAGGGAGAAGACATGTACACGCGTCTATCTGCATCTGTATGTGCACTGCATTCACAACTTGACACGAGAACTCCATTCGACAATGATTCGAGTTATGTAGAATCGTGCTGTCTCACTAGCGGATACTTTACCGAACCTCTGCGTTCGGCTACTCTTTCTTTTCCTCTACTTTCCCTTTTGTCTTTCTGTAATCTATTTGTCTGTGTCGTCCCACTATTATCTATTCTCTGTTTGACTCCTTTTCTTCGCCTCCCTCTCTCTTTCTCTTTCTCGACTCACCTTTCACATCCCTTCCGCTGCCGTGAGACCTTCGATTTGAAAGGAAAAAAAACGCCCTGTGATTGCGCCATGTACTATACACGAGAATCCCGCCACTGGATTCATTTGAAAAGGTCGGAATAAAAATTCAGTGGATAGTGAACTTTCGAATTTTGTCAATCCGAGCCTATTCTCTTCCCCAATGGCTTGGCCACCACTTTCGGGGCCGAGCAAGTTCGCGTAATGCTAGATCCACTGGCCTGCCCGTGTACATCTATATTTTTAAGTACAACGAGAGATTCGTTTAATAAAAAGAGAAATTCTTAAGACGACATACTAGCCTGATATATATCTGTGCATCCCACATTTTTCCCCGGATAGCTCTCCTGTATATATACGACTAGGCGCATGAACAACACACCTCTACCATTCACCGTTGCCAGGAGAACCATGCACTCCCAAGTGCAAAGTGTGTGAATGTAACTGGACTTTTGTAACCTTTCGTTGCATGACGTGCTCTAATACCCTGTTGTAATTAAAGTCTGAGAATGGCCCTGCATCGATGAGACTTTTGGTGTGCACGTATGTAACTGTAACAGCTGACAGAGCCGGAGAGAACCAGTCGGTACCAGATGGAACACTGGAATATGAGATTGATCGGTAATGTGACATTCCTTAGCGAGGACTACTACGGCGACGTGGATCTAAAGGCTCTGAGAAAACTCGGCTACAGGAAGTGAAGTTGCTGGCAGGAATGGAATCGGAGAGCTGGCAGACTCTCGTCGATGGAAACGGGTGAAAAGATTTCGGCCGTATCGGACGCGATCGATCTTTTCACCACTTTTTCCTGCGCCCCACCTACGCATATGGGAGAAGGACAGGATTGTCGAATCAATCTAACTGGTCACGCTCTCTACTTGCTGAGGCCTTACAATCGCATCTCATGTTTTTCAGACTCATGTATTATCATACGAGATCACTCGCGCAGGCGAGCACTTAGATTACTCTGTAAATAAACGTTTCCTATATAAAAGAATAAAGACAATAAAAACAGATCTTGTTGGTTTCCTTTATATCTGATTTGTATCGATTGAAGATCCAGTCGCATCCTTTCCTTTTACCGTTCTTTGCCTATTTGGAATTTTATACGTGGCACCATCTCTTCGATGCATATACTACTGCCGGTGAAACTTCGTAGATTAGATATTGATTTTTTTGTTGGATTTATAAACTACAATCCGCTGCTGTCAACTTGTTATTATATGCATTGTCCAGTATTATTAATATTTAAGAGCCGGCCGTCTGCTAACGGTACCAAACACACACAACGACGTATTTGGCAGGATTCCGACGTGTACAATATGAGGGTTATCGTGTAATGTTTACAGTATGTGCGAAGACACTCAACGCCTCTTTCAGTCAGCTGTAGTCGTTTTTAGAAAGCCTTTCGAAAGAGTGGGTGTTTACCTGTTCGCTTGAAAAAAAGGTAAGGTGCGCGTTCGTTCGTTGGGAGAAAGTCCAGCCAAGATATCGTACTAAATCGAATATGACTTAACAGATTTGCTTGCGTTTCCTAGTGTCTATTGCCCTTTAAACCCATCGAAAGAAAACCTAAGTTAATCAGGGCAGTAAAAAGTGGAGTATCCGAATACGTCGATTAGAGATAAACGAAACTATCGAGACGATTTCAATTTCTAATATTATCATAGTAAACTATGGAAGAGATTGATGATGACCCCATTAACAGTTTGTTTGAAAAAAGATTCCCCATTGCGGATAACGAATGTTATCAAATGCCTTTGCCAGAATCAATGTTTAAATCCGATCCATGGAAAGTGGAGGAATTGCAAAAATTGAAAGACGAGCTAAACAACACAAAGAATCAATTGAGCAATTACAACCTTTACAAATGGCATGGACACACAAATTTCCGAAATAGTGCTAAGGATGTTATTAGAAGGATAAAGAAAGATATCGAGCCTGAGTTTCCTACTCAGGCTTGGTGCAAGTTCTATGAGGTATTATCATCATACCCTGTGGTTCCAACAGAACTTATCAATAGCAAGAACAAACAGTTCAAATCAGTTCATTTATGCGAAGCACCTGGGGCTTTTGTAGCATCCCTGAATCACTGGATACAAACAAATACAAAAGATATCCATTGGGATTGGATTGCAACAACTCTTAACCCATATTATGAAGGGAATCAACCATCAATAATGATAGATGATGACAGATTTATGAGGCATACTTTAGATCACTGGTGCTTTGGAGAAGATTGCACTGGCAATATAATGGTTCTAAGAAACTTGGATAATTTAGTTGAGGCCTCTAAGACACATGATCATATATTCTTAGTTACTGCTGATGGTAGTATAGGTTGCTTAGATGCACCAGGTGAACAGGAAGATATAGTAGCTCAATTGCATTTTTGTGAGACTATAGCTGCCTTTCACATTTTAGCACCTGGTGGTAGTTTTGTACTGAAAATATTTACTACCTTTGAATGTCATACTGTATGCCTACTTTATTTATTATCCTGTTGCTTTGGTAAAGTAAATCTCTTTAAGCCAGTAACAAGCAAAGGAGGGAACTCGGAAACCTATGTGATCTGTTTAGATTTCAAAGGTAACACAATGATATCAAAGCACATGGATATATTCAGGAGAAACTATGAATCTGGCCTTAGCAAGGTCATGTTTCAAAAGGAGGAAATACCGGATACTTTTATTCAGACGGTAATAAAATGCAGTGCATTTTTTAAAAGTCATCAATCTTTAGTCATAACCGAGAATATTATAAGTTTTGAAGCATGCGACAATGTTGTTGCAATGCATCAAATAAAAGCGATACAAAAAGCTGTGGCTGATAGATACATAGAAAAGTATAAATTGAAAAGATTGAAGTCAGGAGAAATAATTAGAAAAGCCTGGCAAGAAAATTCCTGCAATATAAATGTATATAGAAAAGCAGTGTATGATTCATACAACGAACGTTGTAAGAAAAAGACTTTGAGCCCATGGGAGAAACTGAATCAATATTTTGAAGAATCTGATAATATAAAGATTCATCTGTTACGACAAGAATCAGTTACAGTAAGTAACTGGGTTTTGCTCCACTGTCTAAACTTAGTTAATTATTCTATTACTTTAAAAATCGGTACTTTTGTTTTTGTAGTTCTCTGTCCCCAAAGTGCCAGAAGATTTAGATGTGTGTGTTGGAAAGTCATTTGATAGAGTACACAGCTCAAGATTTTGCGACACTGCAGCGCTAAGATTACAAAATGATATTGACAACATTATTCTAGAATTGAACTGTAAAGTAGAATTTCCTTCAGAAATTGAAGTGGCTGAGTTACAAAAGACTATTAACAACATCTCCAAGTATACTGTGCTATCTTTCAAGTACACTGATCCTTATGATAGTCATAAAGTAATAACAATAATCTATGACAAATTACAAACTTTAGAAGATGAGGAAACATTGATCTTGACTGGATATTCCTTGCTGACACAATTTAATGTTGGCCTTTTCCATCTACTCAGATGCTCGTTTAATGATGTAGAATTACAAATGCATCCTGCACTAGGATGCCAAATTATTTTGAAGCATTATAATTATAACATGAGACTGATGAAGCATTTGATCGATATAAAAATTGCCTCTTCCAATTGTACAAAGGAAACAGCTGTTTTGAAAGTACTACCAATATCTTTTCTATATGGTAAGGTACCAAAACTACAAAAGTCGCAATAACATTCCTATCGATAACACGATTCGTTTGTTTATAGAATCCGATCTATTTAAAACAGTATTCAATATGAATAATTGGATCATCAAAACCTATATCGAATTTGCGATGCGCAATGTAAGAAGGAGCCATGAGAACTAGTTATAAAATTTATTGACTTCCTCCAAAGCTTCAATTTGTAACATATTAATTGATACAATAAACATGACTATTGCATGTGTTCAAATGTTGTACAGGGTGAGTCACTTGC
Source organism: Ectemnius continuus (assembly GCA_910591665.1). Taxonomy (NCBI): domain Eukaryota; kingdom Metazoa; phylum Arthropoda; class Insecta; order Hymenoptera; family Crabronidae; genus Ectemnius; species Ectemnius continuus. The sequence continues at coordinate 11,557,507 of OU342862.1, read as the reverse complement.
CTTTGAATCACCACCAAAAATGGGATATTTTCGGTGGCCAAAAATATGGGGAAAAAAAAATTTTGAGCTAGGGCTCTGGAATTTTTATGGTATCTTCCTTGGCGCAAAAAAACATTACCTACCAAATTTCAGCCCCGGGAAAGGTCGGGAAGTACCAAAAACACGGGAAAACCATCGAAATCAATTTTTCAAGATCGGTTTTCCATGTGTTTTAGGTAGAATTCCGGCATTTCCCCCACAACATTTATGTTTTTTATCCGTTTTGAGACACGAGGAATCGAAAAATCAAGCGTTCGTCCCGGTCCCAGAACCTTCGAAAAATCGAAAATTTTTGAAGGGGTATGCCTTAAAAAATTTGCGAAAAAATGAATTTTGAGCTAGGGGCCTGGAATTTTTTCTACTTCTTCCTCGATGCAAATAAAACATTCCCCACCAAATTTCAGCCCCGGAAAATGTCGGGAAGATAAAAAACATGGGGAAAACGGTTGAAATCAAATATTCAAGATCGGTTTTCCATGTGTTTTAGGTAGAATTCCGACATTTCCCCCACAAGTATCATGTTTTTTTTCCGTTTTGAGACACGAGGAATCGAAAAATCAAGCGTTCGTTCCAGTCCCAGAACCTTCGAAAAATCGAAAATTTTTGAAGGGGTATGCCTTAAAAAATTTGCGAAAAAATGAATTTTGAGCTAGGGCTCTGGAATTTTTTCTACTTCTTCCTTGATGCAAAAAAACATTACCCACCAAATTTCAGCCCCGGAGAAGGTCGGGAAGTCGACCAAAAAAATAAGGGCTAGGAGAGTTCTGATTCAAAGGCAAGTGAATCACCCTGTACATTATGTTTATATTGCCATTGACATTGCCATTGAAATATAATGGCAAATAGCTTAAGAATGTCGTTAATGTGGAAATGTAGAAGAACAACATTGACCCACATATGACGTACGACACGCTATAAAAGGATGGGGAATTAAGAGTTTCACGCAGTACCGCTCTAGATATCCAGGCGTAAATATCTTGGCTGCCTTTCTTCCGAATTTCTCTCGCACAAAGAATTTCACCCTATTTCATACATGCTTTCATTTTAGACGCAATTCGAACCCATATAATGAGATACGGTGCCATTTACAATTATGTCCGCCACTACTCCACGGAACAGATTATACCAAAAGTCTGCATAATTGGCGCTGGTCCAGCCGGATTCTATGCGGCGCAGCAAATTTTAAAGGTTTGTTCTGGAGTCAATGACTATGTAACGCGTAATAATCCATAATCGTTAATTCTAGAGTTCGCAGAATGCGACGGTCGATATAGTCGAAAGATTGCCGGTGCCATTCGGCCTAGTAAGGTTTGGAGTGGCGCCGGATCATCCCGAAGTGAAAAATGTTATTCACACTTTCCAAAAGATTGCCAACAATCAGCGTTTCCAATTTATAGGAAATGTTAATGTAGGCAATGATATATCGATAAATGAACTCCGAGAAATTTATCACGCGGTTTTACTGGTGGGTTTTTCTTTTCTCAACAGTATTAGTTCTTTAATTTTTCTCCACATAATTAATTCATTAATAATTAGACTTATGGTGCTGAGGAAGATAGGCTGCTTAATATACCAGGGGAACATTTGAGCAATGTTATATCAGGGAGACGTTTCGTCGGCTGGTATAACGGAGTACCAGCTGATCGCAATCTAAATCTTAACTTGGACGTAGAGGAAGCAGTGATATTAGGTCAGGGCAACGTTGCTATTGACATCGCAAGAATACTTTTAACGCCATTAGATAAACTTAAGGTATATCAATTTCCTGAACATTAATTATAAATTCACTACGATGTATTCAAAACTCTGGTTGTTAACTACGTCAGACCACGGACATCACGTCACATGCATTGGAGCAATTATCGCAAAGTAAAGTGCGAAAAGTTCGACTGGTCGGAAGAAGGGGTCCCCTTCAAGCAGCCTTTACAATCGCTGAACTCCGAGAAATATTGAAATTAGACAATTGTAAGAACGTTTGGCGAAGTGATGACTTTGCCGGTGTAAAAGAAATTATTCCGAGCTTGGCACGCCCAAGGAAAAGGCTGACAGAACTTATGTTGAAGTCAATGGAAGAAAACCAATCAAGTACAACGGCATATGAAAAGCAATTCGAGCCGATATTCTTTAGAAGTCCCCTTGAATTTTTAGGGTCTGAAAATGTGTCAGGGGTCAAACTGTCGGTGAACAGATTGGAAGGGAAAGATGTTCTTAAACAAAGTGCAGTCGCAACTGGTGCAGTCGAAGAAGTTTCTTGCGGGATTGCGTTCAGAAGTATTGGATATAAATCGGTCCAAATAGACGCATCACTGCCCTTTGATACAAGGAGTGGTCTCGTGAAAAACAATTCGGGAAAAATAGATCGAAATCTTTACGCTGCGGGATGGGTTGCAACTGGACCAGTGGGTGTTATTTTATCTACTATGACAAATGCCTTTCAAGTTGGCTCTTTGATTTGCAAAGAATTGTCGGTAACGGAGAGTAAAGCGGGATCCGTGGAACTTCAACGAATTATGAACGAAAAGGGCATTAGAACAATTTCATATAGGGATTGGGAAAAGATCGATAGGGTCGAATGCGAAAGAGGGAAACAACTGGGTAAACCAAGGGAGAAGATAGTAGATATTAAAGAAATGTTGAACATTCTCTCAAGTTGATATAAAATGCTTGTAATACTTGTTATACCAAAAAATTGTCATTAAAAACTAAAGATAATTTTGTAAGTAGCCGTGAGAGGCAACACAATTTAAAGTTATGTAAATATACGTTTTTAATATAAGAAAAATATTTCGCCTGCGTAATTCCATTTCTCACTCACACTCAATTCACAAAAAATCATTTTCATAAATTTCCAAGCATGGTAATTAATTTTCACTAGTATCAATTGAATCCAATGTTTTATATAAACATTTCCTATGAATACGAATATCATATAAATTTGTGAATGCTGAAAAAACAATTCGATGCTGCGGGTACACAAAATTCGAAGTTTAGGAAGAAGAAGCGCCATTTTAGAATGCCATTTTATTCTGTTACATCTAGCACTCACCGGTATCCCGCCGACGTCCTGTGATCCTTGTGTCATCCGTTGAGTACTGTTGAGTAATCCCAAAATAATGGCACTGTTTCACAACACAAATATATTGCACTATTTTCAATCACAAACACTGCACAATTTCACATCACCTTATTTAAAAAACAAGGGATTCAACACGACACGAAAGCCGCCAACGCCATTCGAATTTCGCAAGATCTCGGCCAGAGAAACACTTTTTGAGCGCGCACTTCCACTCCAAGGGTATAATTGTTATGTTACTCAATGAATCATCACTACTACGAAAGAGAACAAAACTTATTAATCACTGTATTTCCATAATTTCACCGCAACAAACACGAACAAGAATTAACTCGATCCCGGCACGAAAAGAGACTAGTTCGCCGGAAATAGCGCTAATGTAGCAATGTCGTAATTCGTCACAAACATTCAAAATAAGAATTTATAAAATACAGCCTGTAAATTAAAACAGTATGCTTCAATTGTAATAGCAATGGGAATTTTTAAAATCTATATTAATCCTTTAACTATCAAACTTTGAATGGAAAATCGCAAATGTGAATATAAGACGCAGATGTCTGAAGTTCGCTATGCTTGGAGAAATTAACCGCCACACTAAAGTCAGACTTCCACTTCCACCATAAATAATACCGGCACTGCAGTTTGAGGTTTATAACTCTTGGAAATTAAATTGCGCACAGAACAAACATAAATAGTGACTAATTGATGGCAGCTCGTCCAACGTAAACATACGTTTCATTCAGCATTATATTCCTACAGTATTATAGTGCGATATACTACTTGCTGGAACGCACACTTGTTCGAAATAGTAGAGGGTTGCAGTGTTGCGGTGATATGAAACTATCAAGATGAATTTAAGAGAGCCAAAGAAGAAACATAATGTAAAATTAAAAGCGCAACCCTTATTTCCCATCCCAATCGGGGAAGAAAACGAATGGCCTATGTATACGGCACACCTCACATATACTGGAGCATGTTTAATTGATCCTGCTGAAATTCATGCAGTCTATTCCATGGTAAATATATTTTGGCAAGTGAGACCTATGTTATTTGTAATTTAATTGATACAATGAGTACAATGCTTATTTAATGTTCAGGGATTTTTTGGTAAAGGCTCATTGTCTAGGAGCTATCCTTCCTTTGGAAAACAGAGGCATGGAGTTCCTCCTATTATAAGGAACAGACAGTGGGTTCATAGGAAAGAATGGCTTGAACAAGTGAAAGAATTAAGCATAGAATCCAATCTTGCTAAACAGACCAGTTCAGTTAATGATGGCAAGAACAGCCCGCAGGATCAAGAAGGTATACCTTTGTTTACTTTCAAATTGGATTAATTGCAATAACTTATGATGATCATTCTTATTTAAGATGTTAAAAAAACAAATGGTGACAGTAAAATGCCAAATGCAATATTGGGTGATAACATTGAGGATGGTGTACAGGGTGATGCTAAAATCAATGATAATAGGCATTCACCAGAAAGTATTGTCTTGGCAGAAGATGAAGTACAAGCTGAAGTTATTGATTCAAGTGAAGAAGATGATGTACATATAATATTGACTAAAGCTGTTGAGGAACAAAGTAGTGCAACTAAAAATTCTCTGTTGGATAACAGTAGTAGAGAAGATACTTTTAACTTCTCTCATGAAGACTTAAGTGAAGCAAATTCATGGACTTCTGAATCTAATACGCAAAATAAGTTGTTGGTTCTACCAGATAGTGACTCAGAGAATGATGACTATTTAAAAGACATTAAACCAAAAGTTGAACCAGAAAGTTATCCAATCCAAGAAACACTTCATCTAACACACGAAGAAACATTTTTCCTACTGTATGGATTGGGATGTTTGAATTTAGTTAACTTTGATGGAACTTTGTTAAATATAGATAGTGCCTGGCATTACTTTTGCAAGACTGATAGACACTTTCTTCAGAAATATGTTGTGTATCATTACTTTCGCAGTAAAGGGTGGGTTGTGAAACCTGGCCTTAAATACGGTGGAGATTTCTGTTGGTATCCATCTTATATTATATTATATTATTCTCTGTGAATTATAGTAAACACAGAACTGATGTTACAGTGTTATACAAACAAGGACCACCATTTTATCACGCATCATACATTGTGATAATAGATGTTGTAAATGCAGATACTTTGACATCAATTCCAAGTAAATCCATGCGAAATTTGAGGTGGAACAGTTTGCTAGGATTGGAAAGATTATCTGAGACAGCTGCTAAGGTATGTGTTGTATTAGTTTTTAACATAGAAACACATAGATGTTAATAGTAAATATGTTAATGTTTTATATTCAGGAAATTCTATTCGCTCAAGTGTTGTGGCCAACTTCGTTATCTCTTGACTCTGTACCGCCTAGTCCAGATGGGTTGTGTGAATTTAGCATTAAGGAATTATTGTGGAGAAGATGGAAACCAAAAAATAAGAATACTGGCACTAATGAAGACGATGAAGACTCATGCTAAGGCCTTTGATATTACAAATTAATATATAACATATATTTATTTACTTAACAAGTATTGTTTATACACTTTATACAAAGCATGAAATAAATGTTGGCTGAATGTATATGCAGAATTTGCAACTTTATTCAGAAACCTATAACTACCATGGAAAACAATGTATATTTTAATTTGATGCACTCTATGTGTGTACAAAAGTCCCTGTTTAATTATGTTGTTTGTTGTGGCAATATATCTCTTATCTTTTTGGGCACGCCAGTCTTTCTGTATTCGCTTCTTTCTTTCAAGTACTGTTCAGTACATTCTTTGACAAACTCTTCATCAAAAAACCATTTCTCCAAACAGCTCTTCATAACTTTGAGTTGATCTTGGCACGATACGACACTCAGGATATTAGCCTTCTTGCAGCACTCTCCAAATGCTATAGAAAAAGCAGGACAGTAGTGACATCCAAACCAATTGCGGTAGTTGACTAAAAATATTAAATGTTACTCCTGCAAACGCGAGTACCTGTAACTTCTTCGACACACTTTTCTGTTCTACTTCTCTCCCTTACTTTTTTTGGAATTAGAACATCTTTCTCGACCCTTCTTAAACTCCTATCTTCAGGGTCACCTGAAATTATTGCATCAACCCCATGAAGTACTCTCTATTTCTGATATTTATTAACTTGCATTGCTCAGACTATAAAAGTATTATTAGTGATTCAAAAGAAAGAAAACTATCTGCGTCACATTGTCGATAGCATCGTGTAACCTTCGTAGCGTTGGATTAAACGAAATATCCATTGAAGGGTACATAAATGACAACAGCAAATGAAATAATTACCTAGATCGTGAGGACCGCCTCTTGCCGGTAAAACGTACGTTTTGGAAATTTGCTCTGCCATTATTTAAACAAAAAATATATATCTATCTATTCGTATATAAACGATGTAGACTCCATTCGCTTTTCGCGAACAGCAGCGCCAGCTGTGTAACGAAGCCGCATAGCTCGTGAGTGTGCACATTTGAGTCTTGTCACCGATGCTTTGAAAGGAGTGTTCGTTTTATGCATTGGTAGACAAATAACTTGCTATTTCCAACGCAACCAAGTGTAGTGAGGTATTTTCAGAAACGTGTGGAAAATCTTTAGTAAATCCATTGAAAAGATTTGCAATTTCAAATTGCAATTCCTTTCGCATAGATAACCTTTGCAAATGCTACCTGCATAGTCTGCAAATGTTGTCTCTTGCAGGATTACAAGTTCGAAAAGCATCATTGTTTATTAGGTGTAAATAGTTGCAGATTCATTTGTGCATTTGTTGAAGTACTGAGAAGAAAGAAAAATGGATAGGCTCCTGAGATTAGGGGCTGGTATGCCCGGACTGAATCAGGGTCCTCCTCCTTCTGATGCTCCTGTTGTTGACACAGCAGAACAGGTATAATTTGCTATAGCTTCATTATTTACATTAATCCGATATACATTGATAACTAATGTACCTGCTTCTTTGAGAAAAAAGCTTCATGAAGTTATTATGTTTAAATATTTAGGTGTACATATCATCCTTGGCTCTCTTAAAAATGCTAAAACACGGCCGTGCCGGTGTTCCCATGGAGGTGATGGGACTTATGTTGGGAGAATTCGTAGATGATTATACTGTCCATGTCATTGATGTTTTCGCTATGCCACAAACAGGAACAGTAAGAACCTGCTAAATGAGTTATGCCCAAATATGGAACACAGTCTCACAGATACATTTTTGTTAAAGGGGGTCAGTGTAGAAGCTGTTGATCCAGTGTTCCAAGCGAAAATGTTAGATATGCTAAAGCAAACTGGCCGGCCAGAGATGGTAGTAGGATGGTATCATTCCCATCCTGGCTTCAGTTGCTGGCTATCTGGGGTTGACATTAATACACAGCAATCATTTGAGGCACTCAGTGAAAGAGCTGTTGCTGTTGTAATTGATCCTATTCAATCTGTGAAAGGAAAAGTTGTTATTGATGCATTTAGATTAATCAATCCAAATATGATGGTAAGCTACGAATATGTATGCAACTTTGATGTTTGATGATAGATTCTTGATGTTTCATAAGTACAATTCGAATTTTGTTTCCACAAGGTTTTAGGGCAAGAACCGCGACAAACAACGTCGAATTTGGGTCATTTACAAAAGCCGTCCGTTCAAGCTTTGATTCACGGATTAAATCGTCATTATTACAGCATTAGTATTAACTACCGAAAAAATGAGCTCGAGCAGAAAATGTTACTGAATTTGCACAAAAAGACTTGGATGGACGGTCTTACACTTGCCGAATACTCGGAACATAGCAAACTCAATGAAACTATTGTCTCAGAAATGCTTGAACTCGCGAAAAATTACAACAAGGTATACCATATATTTAAAATGCAAAATGATCTGTGTGTGATACAAATATTTATGAATTGAATATTGAATAGGCTTTGGAAGACGAAGAGAAGATGACACCTGAACAGTTAGCTATAAAGAACGTGGGCAAGCAAGATCCAAAACGACACTTGGAAGAGAAGGTCGACACACTTATGGCTACAAATATCGTTCAATGTTTGGGAGCTATGCTGGACACTGTTGTCTTTAAATAACCATTTCTCAAATCATCACTTGGCATATAAGATGTAAGACAAATATACATGTTTTTGAATGATGCGAGTGTATTTAAATTCTAGAGTAGGAGACTACAGGAGGTATCTCAGGTAAAGCGACACTTTGTACAACTGCCGATTTCGTAGAAAATTTATTACAATAGATTTTAAGTTTATACGTTTTTATTGAAAATACGGTTTTGTAATATCCCTAAAAACTCTAACATTCAAAAACTGCATTATTCCTCTTTATCTTATATATAAAGAGGTGGGAATATGTACATATCTGGAAAAGTCTGGCGTGAGGATTGTTTCGGCAAGTAATATATCGATGAAATACTGGAAATGTTATATAACACTTTAAAAGTAAAATATAAAAGTCGAAAGTGTGAGTTATAAAGAAACTGTCTTCTCGTATTTGCAAAATTGTTCACTTATTTGCAAAGATAAAATTCTCTATGTACACCTTTGATAGAAAATTTTTATAGACATATAGCATTATTAATTATCTCTCTATTGTATACCTTATCTAATGGCTTTGATGTTACACTACGCTTCATGTTACAATAAACATGAATGGGTGGTATAACAACAACGCAATCATATTATTTGGAGCATGGAATCCCTTACATTTCATGAGGAAACATATATAAGTCATTTTCGATTCCACTGTATACCGCAATGATAAGTATATGTATAAAAATTCATGAGACTTAGATGTAAGTCGTGATCTTATGGGCACGAACTCTCTCCGAAGGTGAAGCTAACTTTCGAGGGGCGCCTCTTGGTCCTTGTCTTTCTTTTTCTTTTTCTTCTTCTTCTCTTCTTTAACAGGAGAACCCTAAAAAAACAGGATTTAGTAGTAACCATAATTAAATTCATCAATCTATTCGAATGATTTAATTTACCTCCTTTTCTTCTTCTACTACCATAGATTCTTCAGCTTCTGATTCTTGTTTATCCTTCTTCTTTTTCTTTTTCTTATCTTTCTTGTCCTTTTTCTTTTCTTTTGGTGATGCTGTCTCAGGATCATCCATAGGTTCTTCTTTTATAGTAGTTTCAAGTGTGGATTCTTCGACTGGTGTTTCTGGCTGAGCTGCAGCCTCATCATGTTTTCGTTTTTTACCCGCAATTTCTGCGGACACTCCGTTTGGTTCGGTCTATATAAAAAATGAAAACAGAAATATAAGAGTAATATTGATCAAATCCTATGCTGGATAAGTAATGAGAAGGAAACACGGCAGTACCTTAATAACTTCAGAGTAATCTTTGTAAGAGGATAACCAATCTGCAGGGGTATTTTCATTTGGTTTTCCATGTTTGTCTAGTTTACCCTCAATTATCATACGTTTTTTAACCGAGGCTTTCGGCCCTAGGCCCCACTTTCTTGGATATGCATCCCTTTCCATAATAACTCTCTTGATCTTTGCTGCTACACCATGATCACAGGCAGTCATTGTTGGGGATGTCATCAAAGCAATAGCTATATAATGAAAAAGGTGCTATCAGAAAGAACTTCTACCAAATTAATTTGAATACATGCTCATTTGGAATAAATTTTCGATTACTAGTAAAAGTAATCATGATTGATTTATGTACGGCATAGCTATAATACTTTGAAATTGTATTTACCAAGTGCTATAGCCTCGCCCTTGCTAGTTACTATAACGATTTCCTGGTTCATTTCTATGCCCTCATCGTATAGCAAAATACCCGGCAGCATAATTTTAGCTCCATAACAAATTGCATTTACCTATTGATCAATGTATTGTGTTATGTATTACTGTGCCAAACAACATCCATACTGTTTGTAATGCATGATACTCACAGCACTATCTTTCACAATGATCCTCTTGTGATTAACAAGAAGTGCTTCCAATGGCTTGATTACCCTGCGCAAATATGATTCATCACCATGATTTTCATACAACCATTGGGCATCAAGAATGTCATGCATTGTGACCATTCCATCATTTTCTGATTGCACCCCAGAACGATTTCTTCTGAGCTCTTGCATTTGACATCCAGTGCCTAAGAAGAGCCCAAGGTGAACACAGATGGTTCTAATATAAGAACCAGCTTCACAACTAACGCGAAAGACTCCCATGTTGCGCTCAGCATCATAATCCAGGAACCAACTATCATAAACTGTCCTGACACGTAGTTGACGTTTAACAGCTGATATCAATGGAGGCCTTTGAAATAGTGCACCTCTCAATTTTTCAAGAGCTTGATTCACCTGATAAATAGTAATTATTTAAAAGTGTACCAGATGGAAAAAGAAGTGTACAATTATCAGAATGAGATATACCTTTTGAAGGTTTTCTGGAGCTGAATGCAGTTTGAATACTGACACGTATTCTTTACCTGCGGATTGCTGCGACTTGGCTAATCTTGTCGCTCTATCAATGCATACTATTAAACAACCCGATACCTTTGGATCCAAGGTACCAGAATGTCCAGTCTTTTCAACTTTTAAAATTCTTTTTATCCAAGCAACCACTTCGTGCGAGGATGGGTTGCATGGTTTGTCAAGATTAATACAGCCTGATTTAACATACTCTGACAAACTACGATTTAATGGTGTGGAACCACTTTCTAAAGGTGTGAAATGCTTAGTGCGTGTGAGCATTTTATTGAAATTTTTGAATAAGAGTGGCCAATCCTTGCACTCGAGTTTCACATCCTCCGCCGATGGTTCGATCTGGCACTTCATTGTTGCCTGGATCTCCCCAAGGGACTTTTTCTTGCTTTTCTTCTTACTTTTGTCTACGAGGAAGAAGAAGAAGAATTAACCTACATCCTATTAGATGGTATACTCTTATCAATAAGTGTCATCAGGGAACGGTCAAGTAAATTCAGGCATAGGGGTGGAACCCGTAATGACCGGGGCTCATAATAGTTTCCAGTACTTTATCGTATTTACTCCGATATTCAAGATCGGAATTTCTCTAAGGATGGAAACACGTGTTTACTGCCAAGCGAAGGCATGCTGTTTGCGAGGAAAATGGAGCGCGTCCAAATTATCATCGCAAAAGAAAGGAAATTCCCATACTGAACTGACCGTAATTTCCCTCCTGACACTAGAAACAATACAGAAATATTGAAAATATTATTTATTACCGCACTCTGCCATTTTTAAGTTAGTATATGACAACACGTGCAAGCCAACGACCTAACTAAAGGCGACACCAGGCCAAACCACGGCCAAACACTGTGCGCGCCACTGCAACTGAATGCGCACTCGGTCAAAAGTCCCCCAGTTCGGAGAAGTAAAATTATTTCTTTCAATTAATTTGTTGAAACACACACTTTTGATGTCGAAATTAATTTTTTTATCTATTAAAAAACTCATGTCTCTTTTCACTCTTTAATTATTCTTTGAGAATATTCGGGGAATCGGCAAAAACAATGCACTTTTTTCCGTGTTTTTGAATAGAGACATTCCGGGATTTCTCCAGAGCTGGGAGTGATCGTTCCTTTCGGAGTTTTCGCGGCAAGCCGCGCAAGGGTGAATGAGGGTGAAAAAGTCAGTGTGCTAAATGTAAAATAAAACTCGCCCATGCCGACATCCGCCGCAATATGTTCGTGGAAAACTTAGAAAGGGAATTTTACCGGGTCATACAAGGAGAGGTGAGTGTCGATTTTGCACGAGTCTATTGCCAATATTAACTCTTCCACCGTGTTATATAGGTTAAATACTAACAATGGAATTCGTATATTTGTTGCTCTCCTTCGTATTGACATTTCGTTTAGCACTGCATCGATTTTCGATTATGAACAATATCATTGCTTTAATTAAACGAAACGCACATTGTCCATTTTTTACAAAGCGTGGCTGTTGTGTTTTTGTTTGCTCCATAATAAATAAAATTGCGATTATTCAATGACATGTACAACAAACAAACTCTCAGATGTCCCTTTCACTTTTCAGAGATGTTTACTACTTGTTAATTTTGATGTAGATGCGATCTGTGCCTGTAGGATATTACAGCACCTTTTTAAGAATGATAACATGATATATACCCTTGTACCTGTCCAGGGAATACAGGATTTGATTCGTGCTTATGAGGACAATTCTGAAGAGGTACTATGTTTCTAAACAAAGATTTTTATATGCCTGTTGTATATATGAACGTTGTACTAATCACTAACATTTCCCCAGATAAAGAATGTTATAATGGTAAATTGTGGGGGTACATTAGATTTAGTAGAATTACTACAGCCTGAAGAGTCTGTGATATTTTATATTCTTGATAGCCATAGACCATATGATTTATGTAACATATATTCAGAAGGGCAAGTCAGAATTCTTGGTAAACCAGATATTGACGATGAAATACCAGGATATAATGATGTATTCAGAGATGATTCGGTAATTATTTGGGGTCAATTTATCATTCCTATTCTCCATACATACAAATCAATATCGATTTGTAAATGTATACATTTTAGTCCGATGAAGAATTGGACGAGGAATCTGATGGAAGTGAAGAATCTCAACGGACTAAAAGACGAAGGTTAAATGAAGAAGATATTGAGAAAAGGGCAGCTAAGAGACAGTGGGACGAAAATAGAGCAACAATTTTATTTAATTACAGCCAGTACAGCTATTATGGAAGATCAGTATGTCAGATCATAGAACCTTATATAACTAGTCATTATAACTAGTCATCTTGAAGCAGGAAGGGGCATTTTATTTCCACAGAGTGCTACAATTGTATTTGAAATGGCATGGAATATGTCAAAAGATAATTTGGACATGGCATGGTGGGCTATTGTTGGCTCCACAGAACAGGCAATTCTTGGTAAAGTTGAGTCTCGTTTGACTGTCTTAGAGGAAGGTACTCTTCAAGCACACATATCAAGATTAACACATAAACAAGGTGTTGAAATAGACAAACAGGAGCGCAACCCAAGTGGAGTTAGAGTCACATATGACAAAGAGTATCCTTTAGAGAACCTGTTACACAGATATGAATACATATAACTTGAGTAAGACCCATTATCCTTACAAAAAATTGTCAGCCTTCAACTTGCCTTATATCGTCATTGGACTGTTGAGGCCACTTTAAGACATTCGGTAATAACAGCAGTATCTTTAAGGCTTTGGTCCATCAGGGGTGAGCAGCGATTGCGGGAACTTTTAGCTGAAATGGGCTTACCTTTGGCCGAATCTAAGCAGCGTTTTTCTGCGATGGATCTTACATTAAGACAAGAATTTCGACAAATGATTGAAAAATTAGCGGGAAAATATAAAGTTGATAATATTATAGGAACTAGTTTTACTCTTCAATATGGCTATCGTTTTAAATATTGCGCATCGGATGTTGTCTATGCGATGTTGTCACTGTTGGACTCCTCTGTAAGTTATCAGTTTAAGGATGTCACTGTTTACATCGATGGGGCAAGAAATATAAAAGGAAAATTTTGAATGCTCCAGGGAAAGGAGAGATTACCGCAACGATGTTTTCTTGATGCGCTGGACTGCTTGTCGCGGATGAAAAAGGATATTCTGCCAGAGGGTATAGAAAAAGCAAAGCTTATGCTGACTGTTATATTTAAGACTGCTCAGATTCTTTTAGAAATGAAACACGTTGTAAACGCTGGCACGTTTCTTTATATCATTGTTCCCGAGGGGAGTATAGACCATGGCTTATTTTCCCATCCTCATCCACTAACAATGTTGGCACAATTCACATTGAAAGCATATGTAAATTCTTCGCGACACAGACGAGCGCCTGAATGGCCCCTTGTTGCCTCGTCAATATACAACATAGAAGATGGTACTTGCCTTGTTATTGGTATTCCACCTGTGTGTGAGGATCAGCCGAAAAGGTAAGAATTATTTTTATATTTTTTCTACTACATCAACAATGATTTCTTTCGATTTTAATTGTTGTGCATTTATAGTCTCTTTGGGAAAGCCTTTGAACAAGCGGCGAAGAATACCAACTGTTACATAGAATGCGACTATTTTGATACAACAAGTAAGATACTGATTTAACACCACATTTTCATAAAGTCGTTCCTGTATTGGTTACTCTACGAAAACTTTTCTATTGCAGTAATAAGACTGAAGATAGAAGAAAGGCCTAAATTTCTAGATGCTCTGGCAGCACTTCTTGCATAAATATTTTAGGAAGCTTGTATGACATGTATAGTAGCGTGATTGCCTTACTCGTTTATTTATTTCATAAGCAGCGACAGTACAAATGACTAAAGCGAATTAAATTTTATACGCGACGACGATAAATTAATGTTACGAACTTCATTCTTCCGTGACAGATCATGTACGATAATATCACTTTTCTAATCAATGCGACTTCTGATCATATATTTTATAACAAACGACGTGCCTAGCTTTAAAATTGTAAAATAGAACTTGTACAAAGTAGATTTTATGAAACGCTGAGTTCGAAGCATCGCGGTTTCAGTACCGTAACTATTAATCAAAATACAGTTATTGAAATAACATGAACTAGAAATAAGCAAAGACAAAGTTTTGTACATTTCTTTGTGAGGTCGATACGTGTGAGACATGTTAGATTAATTTATAAAAAGCCAGTAGGTATAAATTTTGTATCAAGAGAAAATAAATTCATTCCATTCATTATATGGTAACTTAACAAATACTGTGAAAAAAAAATATGGTCAAATAAGAAATTTTACATGACAAGACTTTCGAAGTATGCCCTCATGGCGTTTATTAAGTAGTACATAATAATATATTAACGTATTCGTGTGCGCGTGTACACTTGAAAATACAATTCATTCGATTTTCTTGACTATGATATTATACATGTCTTTTGGTTATTTCCACAAGGGGTTGTGCGAGTACAAATACAATTTCCGCGCGAGATCCGTCCTACGAAAGGAGCGATGGTATCACAGAAACAGGATTGAGAAGAGAGGAGGGGGAATTCATCGTTTTGTGGTTCCATAACGGCCACTCGAAAACCTAATTACTCCTTCCTTCACATGGTTTCCGACATAAATATGTAAGGAGCGCCCGTTCGCTATCCGCATCAAATGCGTTCAAGATGTGATTTGGTCGTTTTTGGCAGTCTTGTGTACGGCAACAATTTTATTAATTGGCAGCTTGTCATTTCGGAAACCATCAACAAATTGTTGCACAGAGTCCACAGTTATCTCCGCGCCATCTTCCATTACCACATATACCCCTCGAGGTATATCTATTGCTGTTAAAAGAGGTACTGCATCGTCGAGACCCACAAACTCACGCAGAATGTCAGATGTTTCACACTGTGGAATAAAAATAAAAACTTTCCAACACAGTATCAATCTTTTTTTGTGTATTGAATTATACTTACGTCTAAAGCTATATAGAATTGCAGAACGTCATCAGGATCATCGTAATTAGGATCGTAATCAGGCCGATCTCTTCGATAGGCTTGCGCTGCGGGTAGTAATACACTTTCCGCAAATTGGATCTCGCAGTCATCACCCTCTGTTGAAGAGAATCAAGAAACCATAACGAAACCAGATAACTCAGTATCAACATCACTAAAGTAATCCAAGATCGTTATTCCAACAGAACTTACCCACGAATAAAATAATTGCTGGTGCGTCATGTAACGAAGTAGCGTACTTCTCTGTTAAAATATTTACCAAACGTCTCGTCCATGGAAAATTCTGTAATATGTTACAAAGATCACCGATAACAGTTACATATTACTTTATGTAATGCACTGCTACTATATTTACCAGTCCTTCAGGATCCTCGAGTAACTCGGCACGTCCATCCAAAGTTATTATGTTATCCCGAGGATCGAGTATCACTAGGGTAGGTATTGCTTGCACGTCGAGAGCTCTCGTCAATTTTCGGCGTCTCTCCTCTTGACTGAAAGGTATCCTCAGCCAAGGCATTGTTTCAGTATAAGCGTTATAAGACTCTTCACTCCTGGTGTCATTGAAGCAAACATTCAGTTACAAATCGTTACGAATAATCCTTTCAAAAATTAGAGAAACATTTCACACCTATCTGAACTGACAAAAATCACTTCAAAGTCGTGTCCTCTTTCCCGGATTCTCTGATAGGTGTCCACAAGTTGCGGTGTGAATGCTTTGCATGGTGGACACTAAAAAACACAACAAGTGATCTTGCGAATCTAACAAAACAAACGTGGGATTCCTACATCATTACAAAGCACCAGTACAGCATTAGAAAAAGAACATGGCAGGTGCTGTTCATTTAATCACACTTGATAATCAAGTTAATGAGGATAATAAAAATAAATTGGAGATCCCTTTTGTGCAGTCATTACTGCAAGTACAATTGTATCGTTAACGCATGGTTAGAAGTTTACCCAATGAGCACTGAAGTAGACACCCTTAAAGCAATGGCGCAACTCCTCATGAAGCATGGGCTCGTTGCTGTCACGGCCTCCGCACGGAAGTAGAGGTCCATCTTCAAGAGAGGCTTTCGGATGCGGCGGCCTCCAAGGAAACTCAGTCCCAGTGGGATCGGCGATCGTTCGCTCCACACCGCCCCTTGTTACCACCGAGCCGTTTGAGCCCTCCAGTAAAATCAAAGTCGGCACACCGGCCTTTATCCGATACCTACGAGTCAGTCTCGTCTGCAAAAAGGGTACTCGATGTACTCATGAATATTCACAATTAATAGCCTATTCCATTCTATCGGAATTGCTACCTAGCAAAGCATCTTTCGAGTTCTGTAACTGGCATCAATGTATTAAGTAAGCGAGACAGGATAATCCTACAAAAATCATTCGCAACGAGGAGATGGTAGAAACGTGGGTTGGCTTGGTTCGCGTTATCCTTATGGCAACGGGAAATCATGGGATGGTGCGAAGGGCGCAACGAGTGGCTGACGTGCCAGCAGGGGAGTGTTGTCTGCTGACAATGAGAGCTGTCCCTCCGGCTGTACTGCATGATTACAGTAGAAGGAGAAGCACGGGGAACGGTCTTGAGGGCGACGTTGACGATGGCTTTAATGCAAAAGGTTTCCTAGTCGAGAAAGAGCCTGAGAGGGACAAGGCTGAAGACAGAAGCCAAGACGCTCGGTAACCGCGTTGGGCAAAGATGGATCAATGCTGCTCCCGCAGAAATGGACAACCGGAACATTGCGTGCATTCAACCTAAGAAGATCATTATCTCAATAATAAATGTACACAGACAAAAAACTAGCTGGCAACGGTCATTCTAAGTGAATATTAAAGTTAGCTTTAATACCAGCCCTGATGATAGATAAGAGCTGCCCGCTATATGACTGGCAAAACTGTAGTCTAGCGATTCTACATTGATAAGGAATCACCCCTACGGCGCTATGCACGAATACACAAACGAGAGTAACTTCGCCGAGAACAATGCCTTGCGTTTTCTATCTATTGTCTACTAACAAACAATGGAAGTCTTCGTAACTTGACATCTGCGGTGCTAATTCGTGCGTTAATTGAAATCCTCGCCCGGTCTATTTCTTCTTGTATTGCGAGAGCGAGAGCAGATCCATTTTTACAGATAAGCGGGATGAAAATGAGACTGTTGCTAAGCTGTTCCGGGGAAATGCCTGCCGGCAGCGATTGCACCTTCTCCTCTGGGCCTGTCTGATTACAACGAACAAGGGACGAATAGAGAAGAAGCCAAGCGCGGCGATAGCGCTGGATATAACAGAGAAAGCCTCCAGCGCGGAAGAAGATAAGATGGAGTGGTGGATGAAGCTGCAGATTTCATGGATTCCTGGCTGATCCTCCGTCGCACTTTGTCGGCAACTTCCAGACAAGCCGACTCCCGTCCCATTAAAGTGGATATTACTAATAGCGAATATTATACCAGGCCGTCATTCCCAAGCACTTGCATGATACTCGATTATGTGTGTTTATCTCGCGTCAAGTAGCGGAAGGGTCGGTGATTAGTGTCCGGAAATAGTTGGAGATACACGATCTAGATATCGAAAGAGTGAAAGAGAAAGAGAGCCTAACAAAAAATGTTGTGAGTCAAGGTTCGACGATGGAGGCTCGTCTTTTGTTCGTCATGGTGGCTGAGTCTAATATTCTATTCACTGTTGTATTACGGGGAGGTCGGGCGGCGGTAGGAGAGATAGGCGAAATTCACTATCGATGTGTTACAGGCAAACATAAAGAGGGGGACCGCGAGAGCAAGCAGCGCAAGAGAAGGGTACGGAACGTGCGACGTCGTACGTTATCGCGACCCTCCACAGGGAGGCATTACCTCGTCCCTTCGTATATTTCCTACGGGTGCTTTCTCGTTCGTTCCTACGGTCTGCGTACCTACATACATTCGTTTGCCGTCTCCGTCTCGGCCGGTCGATAACGCGTACGTCCTCCCTTGGCGTTGCTGCCGCTTGCTCGACGCTGCTATCGTTATTTCCCCCGGTGGTCTCTCTGTCCCCTACCATGCCACCCTCCCGGCGCTCGCTTTTTCACTCTTTCTCAATCTCTTTTTCTTTCTCCTTCCTCCCCTCTCTCACTCTCTCTCACCCTCTCTCGCAACCGTCACGACTCCCGACCTTCTCTCGCTTCGAAACCAAGCTCTCACTCTCACCCTTTCGATTCTGCCCTCTCCTCCCATCGCGCAGATCCTCGCTGATCTGCGCGAGCTATGAAAAATATCGGGGCGATGTCAATATTTTCGAGGATCACTCCTCCAGGAATATCCGCTTATTGAATGCCGCCCGGCCTCTCGCTAATATCTGCTTCATTAGCTTTGAAAAGACGGGCAGACAAGAAAGAAAAGGATGCCAACACTCGTACTTGCTAAATGCGGAATATGAATGCGAGAAAATGCACGGCAGTTCCAATCGGGCGAGATATGAAGCCCATCGAACGTATTGCAACGCTTCCTCTTTTTTAGACTGCGATTTTGAGGTTGATAAGCACTGTAGTTGGCGGGTATTAATGTTTGATCTCAATGCCGCCTATGATTTTGCAATAATGAAAAATTCGACAGCGGATTGCTGCGGCGGTCGGTCGGTGGAGTGAAATGAAATCATCGAGTCGTTCACTGCGAGCGTGCTTTCCTCGCCTCTCTTCGCCCCCCCGTGTCATCGTCCGCGCGAGAACATCGCCGCCGGCAGTCTCCCCATGAAAAATGCGCTCCCTATTGTGTGGCGGATCGTCTGGTGGAAAAGCTTTCCGTGCTCCTGATTTTTTTGCTCCGGCGCAAAACGGTCTGACCGCGAATGCAAGTTTTCCTTCCCCATTGAACTGGAGACCCGCGACTTCTCATTTCAGCAGTTTTGACCGCTGTTTTGTCCTCTCCACGCTCGAGGCTCCACGCCGAATGAACGCCAGAGCGTCGCTCGGCTGGTATCCCGTTCGTTCCGGCGGCGGATGTTTTTTTAATTCCTGGCTGAGAGAGCGAGAGAGTGGCGTAAACCCGGGCAGGCTCTGTCTCTGCTTGCTGAACACGCACGTGCCCTGCTTTGATGCGGTGGCTGCTCGCTGCATATCATATGTGGGATATTGTATGTCATCCATTTAGTTCCATTAACGGCAGAACTCTCCTTGCCAAGTTGTGCACCTCTGCGCTGAGTGCGGCAGAGTGAGATCATCGCGTGGCTCCGTCCTCGTCATGCGACAGGATTTAACGAGACACTGTGCATTACTGCTGGTCAACCCGGGCAGCTCTTTTCACTCCCGACAGTTTCAATTACACGCAAACGAAGAATGCCGCCGGGACTTTCGCGGCAACATGCTACAGAATGGCCATTCTCTTTCATCCTAAGACGATGAACTCATGAGAGCAGAAACCTCCCACCGGTACACATCCTCGATCACCGACTAGATCTCTTCCACGTGTCTTCGCATTACATTGCCAGACACGCATTCTTTATTTAACATCCGCGCTACAATATAAAACGGTTGAACAAATCAACTTGTACGAACAGGCGGTAAAAGGGCAGCGGGACTAAAGAGTAGCAGCGGCATTGCCGATAATTCGTGAGAATGGATTGCCGAGACAGAAAGTATCGGGATGAGTAAGTACGTGTGCATTTACGGTGAGCGATGCCATCCAGCTTTTGTTTCCCCGTGGGACTTTTATGCCTTTTATCTATAGGCTCCGCCTGATATCAGTCATCAAAGGCTCGCCTGAGTTTCGGGGCTATAGGTAGAGAAGTACATTTGCCCGTGGAGTTCGCACATACTTCAGCTTTCCTTTGAACTACCGGCGACCCCACGAGTAGGTCGCATGCAATCTACGATATACCCTAAAGACTAAAAAGCATGTAGACTCCAGGAAATACGCGTGTGATTATCCTGAGTAATGTAGTGTACATGCTACCCCTCTGAGCGAACTATGTCAGACTTTCTAGTTAGAAATTCGTCCACCCGAAAGCTTCGGGCCCCGTAATATCTCATTTCGCCGGTGGAACATAGGTTCACCTTGTTCTGGGCTACCTTTTTCTCGGTCTCCATATTTTCTTCGTTCCCTTTACCACTCTCTAAATACACACAAGTAAGCATATTTCCTCTCCGGTGCCCCCCGCCGACCCCCCGTCAGCCTTGGCTCCTTTTTTCAGCTCGACGGGCGAATGAGAAAGCTATTTGCGGAAGATATGGGTCGGCCACCCCGAATGGAAAGGCTGCTCGGCTCGACTCTTTTTTACGCCGTTACCCTGTCGGATCTTGTCGTCAAGTAAAGACGTGTCCACCTTTATGAAACGGTTTACGTTGCACAAATGATGAGCAACGCTCTCTCTATACTCCGCTCATACCATCCACGTCGGCTTTTTCCCTTGGGATGGCAAGCCACTGCCGAGTCAGGCGTAACTCTTAAACTACCACCCTTGGAGAGTTCGAAGCAGCCAACGCAATTCTTGTGATTAGTCGGCTTCCTGCTAGAACCTAATAGCGTAATATCGTGGATACTAAAGACTGATAGATTCAAATTTTATTATCGACCTTCGCGAGAGGATTGACGAGTCTCATTACGAAAGAGATGAACAGGCTTCCATTCTACTTTATAGGAGGAGCTCTAGACCGCTCCGGATTCAAGAGGGATTGGAATCAAGAGTCTCTCATTTCCTCCGAACGTAGCTGGATGCACCGACTGCTCCGGTTTTTCTTAAATGAATAGGACAGAGTACAATGGATTCGGGATTTCAACAAAATCATTCCCGTCGCCGTTCCGAGCGATCCCCGGAATAACGAAGGAAGAACGGTGAGGCTACTTGACGCTAATTGCGCAGGACGCTTATCGTTACATTTGCCCATGGATCGGACCATTGGATATGTGTGTGTGTGTGTGTGTATGTGTATACTTCACAAAGGCACCGGTACCTCAAGTGGTCTGACTAATGATGGTGGGAAAAGAAGAAAATAACGAACTTCGATTCGCCGCTTGCATTTAGTCCTGCGCTAATGCTGATGCAATCCCATGAATATCTGCCACATTTATATCATAACGGTTGCCAGGCTTACTCGCGAACTAGAATCCACCAGACAATCTTGCAACACAATAGAGCACTTGTTCTATTTCCAGTAAAATAGCACACAAGAATACTCCAAGTTTTCCGAGATGAGTGTATAATGAAGCCACCAAGAATTATAATGCGATATTTCCCTGCTTTGGTGAAACTCATTCGCAGTAAAATACAATGAGGTTTCCCAGTTACTTGACTTTCTTCGAGACCGTTATATAATTTAATTCTCACAGTGGATAGTTGATGAAGCCTTTGGTGAAAAAGGTAGCTGGTCGATGAAGCGTCAGAGAAGCCGCGTGTGACGGAAAAATTACGATGAAAATTGATTAGCTAAAAAGCACCCTCGGCGGTGCGCGTCTCGCGCGCACATTGACGAGCCTGATATTTCTCTGGGAATATTGCTAGCGATATTCCATTCGGCGAAAGACGACTCCGGCTGGTGTGTTGGCGCGAATAAAATCGGAACCTAAATAGCACGTCTGGCGAAGGGTTAAAACACCCGGAGGAAATAAAAAAAAAGGCGGCTGTGCACGGCTCGTTCTGCATAGCGGCGGTGCAGCAACGTGCTTGGTACACATGCGAACACGCATGACTTTATAATAGATATGTGCACATACTTCCAAGCGAGCAGTGGCTCAGCGTCCTATCAAATATTCCGTCCCGCCATTCAATTTGCATGGCGATCCAAAAAGTTGGAAAACGCTTTGCAGTTTCGCCGTCTATTCGATCAAATGATTCAAAGCCGACTCCATAAAATCGTGTCGCGGGCGATCATTCAGCTAGCAAATTCTTTTTGCTATTGAAACACCCGCTTTTTGTAATACGCTCATAAAAACTTGGATAAAATCATTGCAAATGAAAGGGAAGCATAACGAAAGTATGCAGCAACATGCTACGTAGGCTGAGCTCGAAGTCTACGTCGTACAGAGTAGTTACAGTTAATATGTGCATGAATATAGATGGGTGAGTTCTCGAAAGAGCTTTGGGTCCAATTGAAGAGGTAGATATAGAAGAGGATGATACCTTTCTCTCATAATCCCTGTTGGGCACAGCTAGCCAGGGTAATTCGGCGACGTGAGCGCGGAAGCTGTCCTCGAAGTCGAGTACGTCTGCTACATTACTCCAGAGTACCACGTGTACGATCTCGAATCTTTTCCGCCTTTCCTTGGCACGACAGGTGTTCTCGGTGTCACAATCGTTATCGCCGTTCACCGCGTTGACATTCGCGTAGAGGTCCATCAGCTGACGGGTGAAGTCGTCGCAGGTGGCATCGGGATTAATGAAACTAAAGTAGACACCGATCACCTCACAACTGGCTTTGCCGTCCTCGTCGATGAGGGAGCCGGTGGCGTCGCAGGGCTTCGTGTCCTGCTGATTAACCTGACTGCACCGCGATAGTTGTTTGCCGAAGAGTCTGTGCTGCCAGCAGACCGGCTTGGCGGCGGCCGCAGCTGACTTTTTCGTTACGTCGCTCGAGGCAGACGCTGCTGGCTGCTCGCTGACACACGCGGCCATCGCGCACTACAACGACTGCTCCGCTTCATTCACCGGCACCGACCCGGCACCGCGCGACCTTCTGATCCTTCTGATCACCCAAGCGCAGCCCGCAGCTTTCCTCCGCCACTCCAGCTCCAGCACGCCTCCAGCGATAACCGGCACAATCCGCTCCGCTGCACCGGCTGTGGCAGCTAGGCGCACCACCGAACCCGCTGGACCGCCTGGACTGAACGACTGGACCGACTGAACTCCCTGGACCAGAACACCGACCTCCGCCGACCTCCGCCGACCTCCACCGATCCACTTCCAGTTGGTTCCAGTCCTCTTTCGCACTCTCATAACCGCCTCCACCAATCACTGCAAGCCGCGCATCGCGCACCCTCCACACGCAGACCTGGCGCGTCTTTCTTTCTCTCGAATCTGCCGCATTAACTTTTTACCTTATCCTTAATTAAGTTGAAGGATATGCAAAGCCTGTCGATAAAGATTTGACGCTAGCCAGTGCAGTCGGTAAGCTTGTCACGCTAACAGTATGCGCGGTCTTACTCAAGAGTAGATACGTTGCATTTGGAATTCCGGACAGCGTCCTGCGGGATGCAGTGCACGGAGATGCGAAGTTTCTGATACTCATGGAATGTTTACTCTTCAAAGCGTCTCTTTCGACTTTGTAAGTATTAATATATCTGCTCCATAGAATTTCTGAGGTTTTTTAAAACTGTTTTTTAATAGTTTATACGGATGTTACAGAGTTATGATTGATAGTTTTGCTATATGCGACGTTATAGAATCTTCGCATCGATGTTTTTTTTTGCGTTCCCGTAGAATCTACTGTATCATTGGATCACCTTGGATAACCTCTTCCGTTCGGTGACCGTAATACTATTGGGAGCACTTTAAACTCAACTAAATCATATATTTGCTGCATTAGAGTCGACTTTCTATCTCTATGCGGTTGAAAAAAATATATAGCGCACTTATCGCGGCGTATTTACTGCACTGTACTGCATCGGACCTCATCTATTCTTGATTGCAGAATACATTGGTTCTTGCACTCGATTCCGGCTTACGTAAATTGTCCATCAAGTATTAATCTCATGGCCCTGATTTCGGTGTGCAATGTTAGAGAGCTTTTTTTGCGGATTTTCCCAATCTAACGCTGAACCTGACATTTCCTAATCGGATTAATATGATTTCAACTGCGTATGTAAGTTGACTGCATGCAGATCGACCCACGTGTGACGCACTTCGATGTCTCATGTTGCTTATTTTTTGCTGCAAAGAATACTAAAAAGGCAAAGTACCAAAAACCGTGTGTGTTTCACACACAGAAGTCTTAGAATGCCAGAATGCTTTAGAGTCGCCTACATGTAACACACACGTGGTGGTATACGTGTGCGAACACTTACTAGATCAGCTTAACAAATTAGGGTCAAATTTCCAGTATACTAATTCTCGATAAAAATGTAAATAGAAAAAGTGCTCCGATAATATCGAGCCAATCATCTTATCTGCTCTATCTCTATTATCTTTGATCGCGAAAAGTGTGGGTATTGAATAATAGACTGCTGCTCTCTCGGTCGATACTCGGAGTCATCAGAAATAATTGATACTTTGCTTTGACATCACACGGTAAATATCCCGTGTGCCTGTGTGTATTTGCCCTTCCTGTTTGCAAATCGCTCCGGGTTGGATATAATTCCGTGCAAAGAGAACACAGAGAGTTTTCATTGTAAAAGGACTTAGGAGACCCATATGTTTATAGTTGAGCTATAACGGCAAGTGATCAATGGAACATCGGATTTCGCGCTCGCGCCGTCGTTCTCTTGACGTCTGTCGTGGCTGATTTCTCTCTTCGAATGTTTATAATTCTATCGGCGAGAACTAGTGAATCTCGCCAGTAAGTGAGATTCTTCCGCGAAACTCTCTGCGAAGCAATGGGCCACGTAACTACAAAATTGTTTTCGTCGCGTGCTGTAGACTCTCTGTTTAATTAATTACCATAATGGACAAGTATTGACTGAACTAGCAGCCGCCTAAAATCAGGTAATTCGGTGACTCTGACATGCAGTATTCTTCCAGTTCTTGTGTCAGTAGGATAAAGCCGATTTAATTATTAATAATTCAGTAATATACAAGAAGATCGCCAGACCATCTATTCATTTGCCACTATAAAATGTTCTCACAGGGTTCGGCATATATTCTAGCGCAACACTGGTCCAGTTTGTTACCACGTAATGTGTATACAATTATACTTATTGTTCGTTTGTAATGTTCATGTGTCGCCACTTTTTCTATGCCACGTTATCTCGAGTGCATAGGCAATTCATTGTGTCCAGGCAATACGCACGCCTAGTATTACTACGACTGTTGTGGCTTCTAAAGGTTTCTAAAGCCAATCCAATTTTATACGCAACTTCATTTTCTTCCAGTTTTAATGCTTTACACACCTCGACCGGAGCCATAATTACTTATTAAATGCAACACCAGTGTTTTGTCAATTAAATCGCGGCACTATAATATCGTTGAATTATATCTTAGTAATATTATAAATATAATTTGACATAGCTTCAAGATGAGTTCCCCCCCAATTGTGGTACCTGGTGGTGAACATAGGTCCCATTCTGACATTCATTCTGCATCAGTTGGGAGTGCTACGGAATCTTTCAAAACTATGACACCACCAAATGTTAGCCGATCACTCAGTAATCGTAAGTATACTCCACTGGCTTTTACGATTTCACATCTTGGAAGTACATATAAAGTATATATCTGATCAAAACTTAAGAAGCAGATATAAAATCAGTAATCATAATCACTAATATATTTAGATGATTGCTTTGTGCATATGTTAACTCATAAGAATGAAAGAGTTTTATATTAAAGATGCGAAGGGATCTAGAAACTGGTAGAAGAATATGTTGTTTTCAATTCCTGATAATAAACTGTTTGCATTTGCAAGAGAGCCTCTATGTTATTAGTACTAGATTTCTTGTCATTGACTTTTGAACCCATTACGAGCAGCAGAAAAAAATGATTCTTGCATGTACATGTCAAAGTATCGTCTATTATTAGAAGACTAATGGTACGGCTACATTGACGGACAAGTTTTTTTCACTTTCAACATGTCCTGTCATAATTCATCTCTTCTTTATTACATTTATAAATATCGGTCATTACCAGTTTTATATATAATCAACTATTAAGAGATTTTATTGTACTTTATAAACTAAATATCTTATTATTTCTAACAATTTTATTATTACAATAAACAATCGTTATTTAAAGGTGTTCTTGACAGTGGATCTGGTACATTGTTAAATACATTAGGTAGGCTTATTAATATGGATAAAGTGTATAAAGTAGTGAGCCTGGTTGGTAGAATAATTCAGACTAACAAGTAGTTGCATACTTGTGTCACATAGTTTTATATTACAAACTGTATTGTTGGTGCTATAAACATTACATATTGGTACATGAACAGTCATATTACTTGCTCCTATGACCCATCACTGGCAGACAATAAAAACACACAAAACCATCGAGACCCAACTTCACTGCCTGTATAAGTGATTGAAATTACATTAGAATGTTTGCTCTATTTATTAATACAGCATGTATTTCTATAATTCGACAGTACAACCCTGCCTATTTTTTCCCCTTGGGTTTTTTCTAGGATTTTAATCGAATTTTATGGTATTTATCCCTTGTACAATTTCTTATACTGCTTACTTCAGTATTTTGCATATATCTGCACTTGTAATACATACTCACAAATACACATGCAATATATATATATATTTATGATTCAACTGTAGCATGATTGTAATTCTTTAAGTTTATAAAGTAGTGTTTTTGTGTAACAATGCCCTGATAGTAAAGCTCTTTAGGAAAACTTCATGTTACACTTATACTTAAAATAGTGTGCAAAAGTTATTTCTCAATTTAGTACATTTTTTTACATCATGCAGTCTAAAGATTTGAAATCAACAGTCTATTGTAAATATCTGTCTCTGATTTGAAATTTTTTCTGGATTTTCAATATCATTTTAGGCGTTTGTTGTTAGTGTAATTCAAGTCAGTGATATTTAGAGCAAGATTAAATTACATAGTGTTATTATTCTGAACATACACTAGATGAACATAATATAGTCTGTAGCTGGTACACATATCTGAAGAATTGAACTCAAAAGACATTGATTCTGTGAACCATTTTGATATCAATTTTGAGATAGTAACTCTTAACTGAAAGCAAACTAAATATGTAGAGCCAGTGGATCGACAACTTCGACGATGCAGCGTCCAAGTACAAACGCCAACATTACCTAAACTTCCATCATCTGAGTCTCTATCGACAAGTGTTAATTTAACAACCGCTGCACCTCCAATGTCTCCAGGTATAAATAAGCATAATGTTATACTAATATCATGTCTGGTAATAAATAAAAATTCACTGGGAACTTAACAACTTTTGTGAGAATGAATAAAGTGTTTGTTGTTGATGCTTTTACAGTGAGGAATTGGAAAATTTATGTAACTGTGTGTGCAATAATAATCTAAACATCAGTAACTTTCAAAGATTTGTCTTGAATTTAATTGATTTCCATTCATTTAAAAATTGCAAGGCACTATTCGCACAAGGATTTTCTTATGTTTTATAAGTTGCCCATATATTTATCTCACATATTACTGTAGGGATAATACTGCCATTTATCTTTGAATTTCCAAGCTTGCCATGCGAATGTCCAAAATGCATTATTTTGCTTCAGGATTTCTGAAAGTGCAAACTTTATTGCTCGGATATTTTTCAAAACTTCTCTTGAAGATATAAGTAGCTTTTTAGTACAAACTTTATGGCACGCAGTTCACAAATTCATCACATTCATGCCATCATCAAGTACTAGTTCTATTATAAGTTATAACTTATAATCTGCGTCTCAAATAGCTTTATTCAGCTTCCTCTTAAAGTTTTTGAGGATGCATATATATATAACACTAAATATTTGTATTAATTTACTGAAATTACAAATCTCTGTTTTATATTAATATTTTTAAATTTAGTGGCGTTATTATTGTTGAAGTGGACTCTGTGTATACATAAATGTATATAAAGTAATTATTAGTACAGATCCTGAAAAGAATTAATTCAACTTTAATTTGTTACAGGATTATCCACATCGGGGGAGAATAATCAGAAAGCAGATAATTCATCTGACAAGGTTTGTGTGCCTGGCGTGATATGCAATATTAAACAAAACGATATATTAGCTCAATTAATTAATATAATAATAATATTTAAATTTCAATGTTGCAGTCATTAGATGCTTGCAAATTAACTCGGGAAGAATCGTATAAAGCACAAAGGAAAAATTATAGAATGGAAAAAAAGAGAGTTGCTAATGAACTGTTAAGTTCCTTTAGGGATCCTACCGTTGTTGTAATGAGCGATTGGCTCAAAGTTCGTGGAGTTTTAAAGAGCTGGACAAAATTGTGGTGCATTTTGAAGCCTGGACTACTTTTGTTGTACAAAAGTTCGAAAATAAAAGTATGTACTTTCATTGCTGTTTTCTTGTTAGTTTGATAATTTTATATCTATGTTATTATTACAGAGTAGCCATTGGGTAGGCACCGTCGTGCTGAACAGCTGTCAAGTAATAGAACGTCCCAGTAAGAAGGACGGTTTTTGTTTTAAATTATTTCATCCATTAGAACAACCTATATGGGCTTTAAAAGGACCAGACAAAGAAGCTATTGGTAAGAATGCTAATGAATCTAAATTTCTTATGCAGGTACTAATATGATTTATTTTCAGGTGCTGTGATACAACCCCTGCCTGCTTCTTATTTAATCTTCAGAGCTCCTTCCCAAGCAGCTAGGAAGTGTTGGCTTGATGCGCTTGAATTATCCTTACGATGCTCGTCATTAATTGTTCGCTCAACAAGTGCAATACGACGAGCAATACCCCATGATGCAACAACTACTCATGAAACTCAGTGGAGTGAAGCAGATTATGAGAAACACTTTGAAGAACATGGTAAGTCGACCTAATCCTTATCCACAAGAGTTACTTAACAAAAAAACATCATGAAAGATAGTTTGTTAGAGCCATTTATAAACTATTATAAATATTAAGCAGGAAGGTCTTAATTATAATAGTTGAAATTTAAGCTTTGGAATATATCATCAACAGTTATTCAAGATTGTGTAAAATGAAACAAACTTAGTTAAGCAAGGTTCAAAGTGGGAGCCAAACTTTATTAAATTCTTATCGTTGCTCCTTTCCTGATGTTATTTATCCCGCACATTCTCCTTGTGCATCCGCAGCGTGTTTAAGTAATTGCGCAACCCATTCATTGTCAACTCCTCAAAAACGCTTTTTACCATGCCATGCACTGACACCACCCGTTACGAGATATTCAAAAAGTGTTTGTCCACCCCCAACAGTAATGTTTAAGCAGTTGAACCAGGCACTTGCATTTTGGGAAGAACAAATTCATAATAAATGTTCGCCACCCCATTCGGATGTAGAAATCATGGTGTCTTCAGCATCTATTGAAGAAGCTGATGACTTAGATTATAATGAGCCTTTGCATCGAGCTACTTCATCAGCTAGCTCGTCCTCCACTTTTGTCCGCCGCATGACTGTCCCTTCTGTGCATATCCCTCAATTCAAAACCCATCATGTAGTAACGCTAGGTCCTGGCTACACCTTACCCACAGATCTGGACGATATTAGTCAAGCGGAGAATGGAGTTGCGGCTGATGCGGAAATTAGTGCATCAGACAGTGAATCAGAAGCATCAACAAAGGATGATCAGCCAGAAGTAATCAATGAAACACCATATATATCTAACGAAAATGAAGTTCTTGGAACAGTAAGTGATGATCATAACAGAAAACTCTATTGGCAATTTGGCATACTGTACAGGGTGATTCACTTGCCTTTGAATCAGAACTCTCCTAGCCCTTATTTTTTTGGTGGACTTCCCGACCTCCTCCGGGACTGAAATTTGGTGGGTAATATTTTTTTGCATCAAGGAAGATACCATAAAAATTCCAGAGCCCTAGCTCAAAATTTTTTTTTCGGCAAATTTTTTAAGGCATACCCCTTCAAAAATTTTCGATTTTTCGAAGGTTCTGGGACCGGGACGAATGCTTGTTTTTTCAATTGCCCGTGTCTCAAAACGGATAAAAAACATAAATGTTGTGGGGGAAATGCCGGAATTCTACCTAAAACACGTGGAAAACCGATCTGGAATATTTCATTTCAATGGTTTTCCCCATGTTTTTCATACTTCCCGACCTTCCCCGGGGCTGAAACTTGGTAGAAAGTGTTTTTTTATAACGAGGAAGAAGTAGAAAAAATTCCAGACCCCTAGCTCAAAATTCATTTTTTCGCAAATTTTTTAAGGTATACCCCTTCAAAAATTTTCGATTTTTCGAAGGTTCTGGGACCGGGACGAACGCTTGATTTTTCGATTGTCCGTGTCTCAAAACGAAAAAAAAACATAAATGTTGTGGGGGAAATGCCGGAATTCTGCCTAAAACATGTGGAAAACCGATCTTGAAAAATTGATTTCGATGGTTTTCTCCGTGTTTTTGGCACTTCCCGACATTTTCCGGGGCTGAAATTTGGTAGGTAATGTTTTTTTGCGCCAAGGAAGATACTATAAAAATTCCAGAGCCCTAGCTCAAAATTTTTTTTTCCCCATATTTTTGGCCACCGAAAATATCCCATTTTTGGTCGTGATTCAAAGGCAAGTGACTCACCCTGTACAATATAATATAGTACACCTTTCATATTGTGTAATTTAGGCAGGTGAAGTAGTTGCTGAACTGCAGGAGGAACAAAAGTCCCTCATATGGTTTTTAATGAAACAAGTTCGACCCGGCATGGACTTATCTAAAGTTGTCCTACCAACTTTTATACTAGAACCTCGTTCATTTTTGGAGAAATTAGCTGACTCCTACTATCATGCGGATTTGCTATCACAGTAAATATATTTACACAAAGCAATCATTCTGCACAGGACATACATGTGATCAGAATGGCATAATTTTTCCTTTCTGTTTTACAGAGCAGTGCTGGAAGATGATGCATTCACTCGTATGAAAGGAGTAGTGCGGTGGTACTTATCCGGATTCTATAAGAAACCACAAGGCTTAAAGAAGCCATATAATCCGCTCTTAGGAGAAACATTCCGTTGCTACTGGCAGCATCCAAACGGATCACGAACATTTTACTTAGCTGAGCAGGTAATCTATATGCCCTGGCATAAAATATATAAAATCAGCCGTGTTCTATATACTCATTTAATATATTTCTATACAGTTATCACATCATCCACCTATATCAGGCTTCTACGTAACCAATCGGCAAGATGGATTTACTATTAGTGCAACAATTATAGCAAAGTCTAAATTCTATGGTAAACATTTTTTACAGCTTCCACCCAAGGTTAATATATTTTTTTTATCGATTTAACAAAAGATTACTATTTACAATCTGTACAGGAAACTCAACATCAGCGGTGCTCGATGGCGTTGCGATATTAACAATGTTACCTAGAGGTGAGGATTATACAATGACAATTCCATATGCTCATTGCAAAGGTATTGTGATGGGTACATTATCCATGGAGCTTGGGGGAAAAGTTAGTATAAATTGTGAAAAAACTGGCTATCACACTGAGTTAGAATTTAAACTTAAGGTAAATAACTACTTTACTTTACTAATATTTAAGATTTTTTCTTAATTTCCTGTATCAGTAATTGTTCATGAAACACTCTTTTGTTAGCCTTTTCTTGGTGGAGCAGAACAGTTAAATCAAGTTGTGGGCAAAGTACGACTTGGAAAGGAGACTCTCGCGACTATAATAGGTTACTGGGATGGGCAAATATTAATTACCGATACGAAGACAGGGGTAAGATTTTGCAAAGTGATACATTTTTATACGAATGCTGTTTAAAAAAATTGCCATATGATATTGTAGCAAGAGAGCGTGCTTTTCAATCCCACCCCCGAAATGCGCCAAAATCGGTTAAAAAAATACACTGTCCCTTTGGAATACCAAGGATCATGGGAGAGTGAAAAGCTCTGGTTTGCTGTTACTCAAGCGATAAATCGTGATGACCAAATCGCTGCTACTGATGCAAAAACGCAACTCGAAGAAGCGCAAAGAGAGCGTGCTAAAGAACGAAAAAGCGTTGGGCAGGAGTGGATTCCGAAGTACTTTGTCCAGGTACAGTGTTGCAGCACACTTTCAATGTGACGGTGCAATAAATAATCTAACTAATTTTCTTTGTTACTAATAGGATATTATAACGGGTAATTGGGTATACCGGCACGCAGATGTACGTCCGTGGGATCCAAGAAACGATGTTGTGCAATACGAACATGATTATATTGTTAGAACAAAAACAAGGCACAAAACGCCAATCATGCGAACTGGTAGCATTGTATCAACAGATCCAACACAGGTAGCTGGAGTTAACTCAAGATTATATTAATCAAGATGTAGTAATTTATTAATTGTTCTTAATGAAATTTTATGTGTAGATGCCACTCTTACAAGCTGAATCTCGTTCTTCTTTGTCTGTATTAAAATCGTCCAAGAGGCAACTATCTAACAACATTCCACTAGCTGAAACTGCTCACGATTCTGGTAGTTCATCTGCTGAGGCACATTCAGATTTTAGTCAATCGATAGGAAAAAGAAAACGTTCTGAGTTAAGGTAAGTTATATGGCGCATAGTTAATAATTGTGAATTTAGAAATCATAAAGCAAGGTCTACAAAAACAATCATTTCAGAGTGCTGAACATTATGAAAGAGATCGAAACTCAAATCTCGGGTTACGGTGAGAAGCTTAATCGAATTCAACATCTAATAGAACAAGTTGCAATAAGACAAAGAGAACAAGTAGAACAGCAGCATAATAGAAATATGTTGAAAATTTTTGTAGACACAATTCTCGTTATTATTATCTTATTCTGTGTACAATACTTTGTAAAAATCTGGTATGACGATTCAAGTGGTGGAAAATTTGATCTATCAACATTCACATGAAAAGATCGCGATCAAGGAATTTTGCGAACGTGCAATTGTCGGCGTAGATAATCGTAAAATGTTTCTTTCCTGGTGGCGGGAAAACATAATTGTCGTAGAAGTGATGATTCTAAGGTTTAAAAAGAGTATTAAGGTGATCATAAAGAGTATATTGTCTGTTCTAGTATTAGTGCAATGGTGTCCTATTTATAGTATGAACAATATAGATTTTGGTTAAGGGATCTTATTACGGATCTTGAGTTGTACATAATTCTTTATGTGATATAGCACAGGCGAAGACGTGCTAATCATAATATGTTGTATCATTGTCTCGATCTGATCCATTCTGCGTGAAGCTTTTTGTGAGGTGGAAGGAAACTAATTGTGTTAGTAACTTGAATGAGTCATGAATTTCAGAATTCGTTGCGCACGAGTTGTAGATAAGGTGCCAT
Source organism: Ectemnius continuus (assembly GCA_910591665.1). NCBI lineage: Eukaryota > Metazoa > Arthropoda > Insecta > Hymenoptera > Crabronidae > Ectemnius > Ectemnius continuus. The sequence goes on along the minus strand of OU342862.1, from coordinate 11,523,894 downwards.
TAATAAATTAATGGTTTACCAATATTCACACTTGATAAGAGCATATAAATCGTATACCATTTATAAAATATTGATGAAATTTCGTCCACTATGCAGTGAAAGCATTGACTAGGAAAAATCGCAAATTGGTATCACCTTTTCAATACTTTTTGCCTATGCAGACACTAAATTACAGAACTTATAAAGGAAATACATAGGAAGAATGGTAATAATCAGTATTAGTGCTGTTAAAGATCAAGGACTATCAATACAAACTAACATTTAAAGAAGTAAATTGTGCAAATTTCAAGAAATTCCAGTACAATCTATGGTTTAAGGATTAGACAAAAATCAAAGTCGCACATTGGAATGTACACACTGAAATTCTTGCACTAATACATTTTTGACGCTGGCTTACGATTCGTAGAATTAATACATTTGTCAGGAATAATAGCGTGCAACTGATCTGGATCAGTGATAGACCATGCGCAAATTCGAATTTGCAATCATATAATGACAAAGGTCTAAGAATGGCAATTATTTTCCGAATCAGAAAATTATAATACTGTATACATTTGTATACATATGTGTAGAAGAAATTGTTCTGATACAATTTTATTCCTAATTATGACTGTTCATTTTAGTGTGCATTTTGTATGCATACATTAATGAAAAACATGTTTTTGTACAATATTTCACTTCTTTACTCTGAGATATAGTTATTTTTCTCTAGATACGTGCGTCTAATAAAGAAGCACTACATTCCTTGATGTTGAAAATTTTATTATTTTATTAAGAATTAAATCTGTTATATTGACTTTAAAGATCAATTTTTAATATTGCTTTCTATGTGCAGTGTATGCGATTTAAATTATACTCGACTTTCGTAGTTACCGTCAGATATAATATTTTAACTAAGATTTTAATATGGTTACATTGTCAGGAAAACTATGTATAATAATGTCCTATAATGATGTAACATTCTATTATTTCGCTTATTGCAGCAATATAGCTACTCAATTTACTAAACTGTTTAAGATCTATATACTTGACACTCGGTAAATTTATGATAAACAGCATTAATGTCTATACGCAATCTACTAAATCGAGGCATGTTCTTTTTTGCACAAAATTTTATAATCAGCCTCAGACTTATATAATTATATAATACGCTTGATACTACTGTGCTTTAATTTAGCCAATTATTATATATATCAAGTTTAAAATAATGGTGTATAGAGTACCTGATATTCCTGCAATGTATGCAAATTATATTTATTTGCTTACAAAATTCTAATATAAGTACTTGAAATACTACATCCCTTGTACAACACGATTTCCGTTCGGGCACTTGCTTTGATTCAGAAGACATTGATGGATCTTGAAGAAAAATATTGAAGAATACGTAGGTAAAGCGAACCGCATACACATATGTATATGAGAAATTTTGTATATATAAGAATCCCATAAATATTAACAATAGCATTGTGAGTACTGTACCATGTTGCTTCTATATACATAAATTTTTAAATGTTCCAATCATTTCAGTTGACTGTTTCCACCAAAAACACGTATAGTTCTGTAGCCAAATAATTATGATACCGTAAATAAATGCAGTTACGAAAAATGCGTACACATTGTACATTTATGAAAATAATAAAAACATGAGTTAAAATTTTCCAGTGACATGTTTATGCAAATGCTACTTTTCAACAGTTAATAAACAAATCTATTGTCCTTCAATAACAATCCGGATTAAGAATAATACGAAATGTAATCGTGCTCCACAACATAATATGTTTACTTAGACAAAACATAAAGTTTACGGTCAAATTAATTCGGCATCGATAATGTGTAACTGTTCAGGTAAAACGCAATATTAAGTATGCTTACTTATCAATGTTTATTTCTGTATCATCAATATTTATGATTTTGATTTTAGCAAAAAGATATACCAGAATAACATTACTCATGATTCATACCGCTGTTAAAAGACTGCAAATGTGGAGATCCCATGCAAGTTTGAAACTTATAGCAGATTATTTACGTCATAATTATCCAATTCAAACTAATACACCAGAATTTAAAACAGAATTAAAAAAGGCATTAACCTTTGCAATTCACGCTGGTTTAGTGTTAAAAGCAGGGGAGGATAAATATTGTCTACCAACGCTTTTACAAGAAATACAGTTGTTAACAAATGCAGATGAACAAATAATTAAAAATGTAATGGATATGTGCATGATCTTTTATTATACGGGTTTATAAAATACTTCTATTCAGTTAAAACATTGTATTTTTTTAGAAAAGACATAAAAGATCTCGGCGCAAATAGATTTCACAAGATTCCTTAACACATAACGTATCAAGACAAATTGTACACTCACCCTGATGACAAAACGGTAATACAGTTAAAACTTGCGTTCCACCAATGTTATATGCTAATATCCTCATCTCGAGCCTTTTTCTTTTTTGGTCTTGCATGATATTGCTCAGAAGCTTGTATCACATCAGAGAATAAAGGTTTTAATAATTGTACGAGCATATTGTATAATCGTAACACGGTTGGCGAATTCTGAAGGATGGTAGTCAAGTATAATTGTACGTTCTTTCTTGATTTCAAATTCGAGCACATATTATACAAAAATGTCCCATTAAAGAGAGTTGTCACATTCAAGCTTGCGTAAGGATAGTCTAAGAGAGCATTTAAATGCCCACTATGACGTAAACACATTTGAAACTCTGTAAAAGCATGTACAATTGTTCTATCAAATCGCTTGGGATTGCTGGTGAGTTTTTCATCAAACTCAGTATGCGATATAAAGAACGCCGCTACTAATAAACAATCGTCTTTGTTCAATTCCTCATACGCTTGAGTTAATGAAATATCTGTTGGAAGATTTGATTTGCTACTTGATTTGTTCCTGTCCTGTATCTGAGACACTAATCCACCGAATTTATTTTGGAATCGTTTCACAGTTCTGTACATCCCAATTTTCTCATCTACCAAATAGAGAAAAAGGCACAAAAGCAAAGAATTAAAATAGCAATGTAACTTATAATACCTTTCACCCGCCTCATCTATCCAATACTTCATAACTGCAATGTACAACTTCCATATTGGAGGGATTTGTTCTAAACATTCTTTGTGTGTTATGCCTAATGTATGCATTAAAATTTCTTCTTTTACATGTTTTGGAGCTTCGTTCAAATGATGTAAAGACGGATACACGCATGATGTTAAGGTGGAATCAGGTGTTAGTCTATAATATTTAATTCCACCTCGTTCCCCCCTTGTTATGTATTTCATACAATAAGACTTTTTGTGTATGCCTGCTACTAGTAATTTATATACAGTCCTAATAATTTTTCTGATAGTATGAATTACAGCAGGAAGCGAAGTGTCTTCAATTCCCACTGGACAAACATATAAACTATGAACAACTAAGTCCATGAAGTATGTTGGGAAACAGACTTTCATAAAGTTATTAAGAAACCACTGTGGCAAGTTATAAGTAAGTAATTGAGCAGAAACAATCTCAGATTCTTCAATTGCATCTGCTAGTTCAATGTCTGTTGCATCACCATCATTTTCTGATTCATCATCATCGCTATCACTAGGATTTCTGTCAGTAGCTCCTACCAACTCAGGCAGATTGTGAATATCTCCCTCAAACTTAAAAGATTGATTTGTACGCTTATTACTTGAATCTTGGTTGTGTCTTTGAGATAAACCCAATGGTCCAAATATTTCTGGTGGTGCGATTTCATATCCATTCACATGTTCTTCTATGATGTCTAAAAGCTTCCTCCTGAATTTCTTCGGTACTCTACTTAGTATAAGAATGACAGCATCATTTATACTGTGTCGACTTAACCACATAAAAGTCGCCTCTATCCTACGTTGAGTTCTACTGATCTTTCTTCTACAATTCTTTTGTAGCTTCATGTGTCGGAAGAAATATTTAAATGTTCCTTTCTTGACATAGTCATTACCTAGCAATATAGCTGCCAAAGGTAATGTTGTTTGACTCAATCCACGGAATGAATGAAATAAAGTTTCCACCCTGAATATTTGACACGGGATCATATATCCATCATCGGAAGGTGTTCTCACTACATAATTCTCCAATGTGTTAAAAGGTACATATAGTGTTCCATATACATAAAAATCAGAGTCATAGCTAAGAACTGGACAGTTTAGAATTTTTGCTACTGCAGCAATAGCATTGTCTGCCTCAAAGAGACACTGCACTTGCTTGATCCCTTTTTGAGTTGAAACTGATATGAATGCTTCTTTCAACATTACAGGCAGAAACTTGCTGTTTGCCTGTGATGCTGGAGAATATGTAGCGGCATCGCGTGATTTCTCTTTAACTCGTAGTATAAGAGTCTTTAGTTTCTTGTTTTCGAATCCACCATCGTATATAACTAATGGTGTTATACGACACTTCAAAAGTCTGTCATAGAAATCTACTATGCACTGCGCATACTTGTCATAATCACCGCCAAATGCCGAATTGCACTTGGTGTACCGGACATAAATTTGGCATGCAATACTATTCCCATCAAGGACTAAATATGTGTCATGTAATGCATGGTGCTCCAAATAATAACGGGATCGGTTGTTAATATATGTTGTCAATCCTCGTATTCCCATTTTATTGCGTTTCCCTTGTATGCCTTGCTGTAATAATCATTTTATTGAAACAAGCTTCCTTAATGTTATTCCATTGGCGTATTTATTGATAAGCATACTTGCTTGCACCAAAACAAAGGTTATATTGTCTGAACTACAGGTTGTTCCATCGCCCGGTCGGTAAAAGCTATGAATGACCGAACGTCGAGAAGTGCGTTCAATCAGAAAATAATAAATAGAGATTGGTACCTCCTGAATAAAATTACGTTGGCGCCCTGTTACATGCGCACGATTAAATATATATAGCACAGTACGAATACAAACTGGGATAAACATAACCACAGTTTAATGCATCACACTAGCGTTGTTTGACATTTAAAATTATAATTAATTAAGTTGAGAGAAATAGATTTCTTTTTCGGACAACATGGGTAAGGAAAATGACTCAGACAATACAAAGAAAAGAAGGAAATCTGTTAGTGGCAATTCCGGCACAAATATCAAAGACGGTGATATGTACAAAGTATGCAATATTAAATATATTTAATATCCCGTTGGAGTGCAACATGAATTTATTAAATTTTTATTATATTCGCGTAGACCATTATTAGCTATGAAGAAAAGGAAGCTATGGACAGATTACCCGAGGGTGATTCGGAATGCTTCCTCTCGACTTGTGACAGTATTCGTAAAGCAATGAGCAAAGTTGCGAAATTGAAAAACAGTGGTGATTCGAATGTGTGTATTTCAAGGTCCAGTCTCATAAATTCGTAGTTTATTTCACTATAGTTTTCATTCAAACTTACAGGCTAAAGAAGAGATCCGGGAACTCCAAATACAAACCTCCCTTGCATTTATCGAACTTAAGAAGTTGAATAGAATGGAAAAGTTTCGCACAAAGTTCGCCAGGGACTCCCTTATTGCTGCAAAAAGTAGTGTAGACAGTAGGCATTTGCATTTACAAAACTTGTTGTACGAAGTATTGCATTTAAAAAAGGAAGTCATAAAATGCCTCCAGTTCAAGTAATGTCTCTTTTATCAACATGTGTTTCTCTTGCAATGACTAAAATTATGAGTTCTTTTCATTGTGGTACATTTGCAGGTCAAAAGATGAATTAATAGAATTGGTATCGGAAGAAGAGTTTTATAAGGAAGCCCCTGAGGGCATTTCTAGGCCAGTGAGTTGAAGTTATCAGAGGTGTACTTAAGAAATATTATTTTCTTGCACATATTATTTCTACATTATTCATTTTAGGACATAACAAAAGATAATCCTCATCAATTAAGATTAGCCAGGCTAGAATGGGAGCTAACCCAAAGAAAACAATTGGCCGCATTATGTGATGAATTGACAGAAAGTAAAAAGGCTGTTGCAGCTAGTATCGAATCAAAGCAAACCCGTTTAGATAATTTGGCACCACAATTACGAACAATATTAGAAGTAAATTTTATTTGTGGTAACAAATCATTTTATGTATATTGAGCACGTTGATACAAATCATTCCTCCACAGGCGAGCAAGCCATTACAAGAAAGTCTTGGATTACCATTAGATAAAATTAGACAAGAACATCAAAAGGCTGCACTACTCGCATCTCCATTATATGTGCTTTATGCAAAGGCTTCAGCATATAGAGATGCTTATGGTAGATTTCATAGCTTCTTTGATTTAAGATTGGGTTGCACTTGGAATCATGCAGAGTTCATCACAGTCTTATTTTACATTTTCAGACAACACATTAATAGTAAAAGTGGAAGGTGATGAGGAAGATGCAAAACGGTCAAACTGTCAGGATGGATTGCAAGAATCAGATTCTGATCCTGACACTCAGAATGATAATCTTGTAGAGGAAACACTTGTTCATAAAAAGAGACATCATAGAATGTCCAGAGAAGCAAGACAAGAAGAAAAGAAAGCAAAATTGCTACTGCAACATCCACTATATGTGACAATATTGATTACTCTTAAAAGTATGTGCAGCAGTTCTATAAATTTTCATTGAGGATGCTTGATAATCTAACTTGTTTTTCAGATGAGACAAAGTTAACATTACAGTTTTATTATATGATATATTTAAAGATAATAACTGTGGAGTCAAAGCTTGAAGCTGAAGATTTTGGTGGTGTTAGCGCAGGGTATTGCAATTTTTATTTATAACATTGATCAACAAGTAAAACGATTACATACAATGCTTTCATTCTCATAGAGATATGTTGATGTCCGAATCCATTTTGCGCGAATTATACCCAGGAGATTTGGGATTAGAGAGTCCGAATCCTGCAAATCATTATCAATTATTGAGGCACAACCTTGGTGCATTTTCTACACTTCGTGTGGGCATTCCATATAAATGGGCACAGCGTATGGCTGGTCTCCATTTCGTCTCACCTGATATGCGGGAACATAAAGTAATTAGCTGCTGGTATCTAAACGTATCTGTGAAAGCATGTATGTGATGTTAAATTTATATGTTCAGGCTGCTAATTCAGAATACACACAAGACAGTGTTGAGAGTGTATTAAAGGAGATTAAGCGACGTGTTAAAGCAAGACTAGATTTATGCTTGGAAATTCGACAATTGGAATCAGGAAATCTACCAATCTTCGTGAACACAGTAGATCCCTTACCAGAAAAGTTCGGAACTATTTTGCATAGATTTAGTTCTATGACATGGAAGACTTATTCCACATTTGCAAATACACTGGCTACTCAACCAGAAGGACTAGTGACGTCGGTGGATATCTTTTACGAAGCGATTTTACGTCGCGGAAGCAGTAAGACACAATTTACTATGTAAAATTTTCATGAATAGTTTAAGCTTATGTCGAACTATATTCGTTGCATTGATTTCAGGTGAATTAATAGCAAGGATAGCAATTAAACCTGATTATCCAAAAATAGCGCCAGTATTTAGCGTGGTTATTAGTCCTATGGTACCAGCTTCAGCTGATATATTACGTGATATTGAAAGAGAAGTGAATGTTATGTGGATGAAACCCCCGACTCTATCCGCTCAGCTGCAACGATTGAGGGCGTGTTTTGATATTTATCTAGAAACCGAAAGCATGGCACCAAAGGAAAAAATATTCTTTCATCCAGTAAGAGGACGTACACGTGCAAGGCCGTACAAATATTTGCCGTTGGGAGGTGGTATTTTTACACATAGATAATAATTTAGATTATACGCAGTGTCACCTTTTTCGAATATTTATATTTGAAATATAAAGACATGGACACAGATACGCGACATTCAATGACATTTGATGATCCCAGCATCATTTAATTCTCTTGTAATTGGATGGGAAACTAAACTTCTAGAAACCCCTATTAAATAGGTGCGTAAACTTTGCTTCAGTTGTATGTTTTCTTCTGATAATTCACTCAGTTCTTTTTTAAATAAAACATTATCCGCTTTGATATGATCGAATTGTCTCCAAAAGTATCCAAGCTTATCGAACACTTGGAGAAATCCTAGCTCACTCGATCTCGATGGTTCACATACATCATCTTGCAATATGCAATCTCTAAAGCCAATAGGTAACGGCTCGATCTTTGAACACGTCTTAATGAATTGAGTTATGGTTGCACCCTTGTCTGAGAGCTTTTCCAAATGCTACAAATAAAATAAAAGTTATAAATCATTTTAGTTTTCTTTTTTTAATAATATTTGTAATCAAATATTCGATACCTTCAAAGTATCAGTACTAGCAACACTTAGTTTTTTTAGTCTCATTGTGTGAATTGTCTGAGCTACTGAAAATTGTTCTTTAATGTGATCTGTTCTTTCCTTCATCTGCTTCGCTGACATTTTTAGTTGTGACACCCGTCTTTTTTCTTTCGCGGAAAGATCATCAATATTATGAGCTACATTATCAATGGCATCTTGCAATTGTAGATGTATTTCGGGAAATTCCGCAGTTTCCGCCTTGAAGGCATCGTCTTGTTCTTTTAAGAATTCATATTGTTTTCTCTTAGCTTTGGTTGTCAACTTGTATGTGTTTAAAATATCGTTCAGCTGCTCCCAAAGAGTTTCCAGTTCATCCGAAGTGTTTTGTACTAATTCGGTCGTCATGTCATCTTTCTATATGTGAAAGGGAATATTGCTAGAGTTACCATTCATAGTGTCAGGTTGCAAAGAAAAGAGGGAAGAAGTACATACTATGTATATTATGTTATGAATATTTATAAAACATTGTGTTCTCCTTGCAGACACTTTTTCCGCCCATAACTCACTTTCTCTTGAAATAATTCTTGACATTTCTTTGGAACTTTTTTCCATGCCCAATTTTAAACGATCCAAATCTACTATATCCGTAGAATTCACATTACTCAATTCTCCCATATTAAAGTCATGCAAACCACGGAGTTTTTGTTTGTGTTCTTCTGTGTAAAGATCTTCATTATTCATAATACTTTAAAACATACGATCTTGCACATTCTGTTCTTAGAATAGTTACCAATCAATTTATCAATCATTTCCATGTGTGCTACTTGGAGCCTTCTATGATCTTTATCAGCGATTTCAAGTTCTTTGTAAAGTCGGCGTATAATATCGTCTTTCCTCTTAATAAATTTATCAAAATTGTTCCAAAGGTATTCGACATCTTTAAGGAGTTCCTTGCATTTTATTTGTCTGAGTATATACCTCCATTGTTCATTAATTTTGGCAGTGTTTAATCTCGAAAATGCTTCCTCGCGCTTTAACTTGTTCTGTTAAATTCGAAAATTATAAGTGCTGCGATATAATTTAACATCTAATAATAATTTATTACCTTTGTAAATATAGCAATCAGTTGTTGTTTACGTCGTTTCGCTTCCAATTCGATTTCAGCTCGGTGTTGCAAATACCGTAAGCGCTCTTCATCGCTCATTCGAGCAAGTTTACTTCCTTTGCCTCTCTTTTTCGGCATTCTTTCACCTCTTTATTCAATTATTTCGAATGGTAAGAAAGAAAGCAGACTCTGATGCAACTTGAGACTTGTAATGTTAATATTGTTTAAGAGTTTTATTGCTGGTACTTATCATTAGTAGTATACAAAAATTTCGACAGCCCAGTACTGGAATATTGCTTTTTAGTGGTTTACGTCCATGTGGATATGTTTGATCAATACGTTTGATATAAGTTGTACGATAGCGCCGGAGTACAATCCGACGCGCGATTACGATACCTTTATATTACATCTTGTAGCTCGATATATATTAATATGACGAAATAATAGTTTTATAAATTATAACAATTAGGTTCCTTAGATATTACTCTGTAGTCTCTCGTTAAATACTCTTAGGCGTCGTTAATATACATAATACAAAATATAATCCATTTGTACAAAACATTAATACCAAATAGAAATGTGGTTGTATATATATACAAAACTCGTAGAACACATGAACATTGCAGTCAATGGAGATTCGCGGGAATCAAATAGTTGCTCATGTCGAATCATACGTTGCACTAATTTGATCAAAAGTCTCGGTTGATTCATTTAAGCTCGCTAACGTGGCAAGATCTTTTGTTACAAGGAACTATCACACTCATCTTACCATGCGTCATTCTGTTGCAAGAGAAAACTATCAAAATTGTATATTTATCACAAATTCATCGCAAAATATAAGCTCTTCGTTTATAAGAATATGGGACCCAAAAGTATGCTTTCTGTCATACTTCAATGTATGCAGGCACATACGAAAACTGAATACCAACTGCAGGGGAATATACATTTATACGTGACCTGCACGTGTTTTCAACAGTTTTTCTGTAGCGTCATTGTGCGATTCTCTACCTTTTCTATGGAGAGTGGGCGCTCCTTTGTTGTTGGTATAAAGCTCTGTGTACGTCTTATTCTCTCTCCACCTTTCAAAGGTCGTGTTACTACAATTTGTGCTTCTAAGAGGATCGCGGCTTCTTCTGCGCGCCGTACTTTTTCACGCGCTACACGGAGTTCAGCACCCAGATGTTCTCTTTCAGCTTCTAATTGCTGGAGCCGGATTTCGGCATCTAGGACATATTCCTTCAATGTAACAGAGTACATTGCAAACTATTCAAGAAACAAAGACCATCTGAAAAATACCCTGTAATTGTCGCTCGTTCTGTTGTTGTTTTCGTTCGAATTCAAGTCTTTTCATCTTTTCCGTTTCTAATAATTCTTGTTGCTCTTGTTGCAATCTCTCCAACTGCTCTCGCCTTTCCCATTCTTCTCGCAATACTCTTGCTTGTAAGTTTCGAACTGAAACATTAATACAGTATGTAAAGTAAAATAATTATCACAGCTGAAATGTATATAAGAACAATCCCTACCTATTTCTTCATCGCGTAAAGCTTGTTTTTCTTCGTGTAATAGAACTTCCAACTTGTGCTTCACATCTTCTAATTCCTGCACTCTGGCTCCCTCTTCTTTTGATAAAGCTTCCAATTTTCGTGCTTGAATTTCAGCAGCAATTCTAGCTTGCCTTTCATGCTGAAGTTCCAGTCTAGTTTCTTCCTTCTCCTGCTTCATTGCTTGCCTCAATGATCTTCTTTGAATAGCTAGACTTCTCTGATATCCAATTTTCTCCCCCGAATGTTGAATAGCAATTTGAAGAGCAGCCAACCACTGCAGCCTTCCCTTATGATCCTCAGCTACAAGCTCAATACATCTATGTTCCGGAGTACTTAGAACAAACCTTCTATCAGGTTTTCCACCATTGGTTAAAGTGTCTGCCCAACAATTCCCATTTAATAGGATGACACCAGAAGGATCTTTTTGCTGAGAATCCTTGTAGTATGTCAATTCACCTGGCCTTAGAACGAACCAAAAATATCTGAGTGTAGGAAGGAGAAAACCCTTCTTCATTAAATAACCCTATAAAATAATAGAATTTATGAAAAATTATCATTGATTGGAAGTACTATTTTCATTAGAAGATATCTTACTTTTTTAACAACATTTTCAACATATATTTGAAAGAGGTCATCAATTGCTTCAGTGAGTGCTATAGTGTCCAGCAATCCACCACCACTATATTTAGATTCCAATACAGCCAAGAATGTGGGGAATCTATTTTATAATTAGGACATTTTAAATTATTGTGGTACCATGCATAATAGTATTTATCCATATTTTTGCTGTGATATATCTACCAGCTCCACTCACCTAAACATTCCAATAGCAGCTGACAAAGCAGAAAAATCAGCAGCATCCCATTGCAAACCCAAAGATGTCACCAAATAAGAAGCAACTTGAGCAACTTCATCTCCATGCACTGTGACCTATGAATTTGGATAAAAACCTTTAGATCCCTTATAGTAAAGCATCAATCAATATAGTTAAGTATTGCCCACCATATAAGAGCCATCAGCTGCATCTATTTCAGTTTCCGCTAATAAACAAAAGACTCTAAAGAGTTGGTATACACTGTGATCCTCGAACACTGGATGTGACCTTTCCAAATACATTTTCCTGCACACCAGCCAACAAATCTCATCTATGCCCTCTTCAAGAGTCCTTAGTGTTTGTATTGATGTAGCATCAGTAATAGAGGAGAAGACCTAAGCAAAAGGAGCCCCAATATTAAAGCTGCAAGTCCTATTCTTAATGTCAAGCATTAGGACAAAAGAAATGTACTTCTTTCTGAAGGTAGTATATGTACTGTTCAAACGTTAAGCTCGGCGTGCTTCGATAGTGCTCCAATCCTTTCTCCACTCCATATAAGTCCATTAGTGTACCTATGTTGGCTGTAAGGACCTGGGGGAAAAAAGGGGATAGCCATTTATACGCGTCGAATTGCGGAAAGGGTTATGGAAAATAACGCCACGCCCGTCTTTCTAAATAACTGGTAGCTCGAGAAGAATTCTCACCTTCAGCTTTGATTTCGCGACAGTGTCCGGAAGATCACCCTGGAGTGCATGAAATGCATGCCAAATACTGTTGGTCAGGTTCTTCAGCAGGTGGGCCATTCTTTAGCTGATATGGCAACAGGTGTTTCGATCCCAGCACCTAAACACTCATTATCGTCATCGATGCATTTACATTACTTCCAGTAGGGCAATTTCTTTTATGCCCTTTCTTGTTTATCTCTACTTCTCACTGCTCTTCCCACGGCGACAGTATCCGCCGTTCCCGTCATTCATTCTCATTCCATCGCACTCTATATACGCTCCCGCTCTATACCTTATTCGAGATAATTGTGCGCGAGTTTCAGGATGACTCTTTTTTATCCTGGAAGCTGACTCTGCAAGCTACAGTTTCATCAGCCAACACAAACTATATATAAGATTGAGATATATACGCAGCATATCCCAGCCAACTTCACGTTACCTCATATATTAACATTTAGCACACACAGAATAAGAGATAGTAATTTTGTAGGAGAGGTTGTATGATTGCAGAAAGAAGAATGAATGGGTATCTGTTTAAATATTTCTTTATTAAAAATATTGGAATGATAGAAATTATAGTTGATGATGTATATCTATATATGCATTAATAAGCCCAAGTTCACTGCATAAATAAAGATCTATCGTTGTTTTGTATAAAGCTAATAGATATAATGAAAAATATTTAGTGGACTATGTTCGTTTTGCGCTTGGTCCCATCGACGAGTTAAAATAAAAACTCTACACTAACGTAACATAAAATTTCTTATGCTCTTCCTTGGAAAATATAATCTATTAATTCCATGCTTGGCAGGGAATAATTGTGAATTGGAAAAATATATATATCACGACCGTCATAGATTAAATAGTCATGCGCCTCGTAATCTTCGATTATTTATAGAACGGGTGTTCACTGGGTTCGTTTGTTAAAATAGAGGGTCTCGAGTTATTCATCTGTAACTCCTTGAGCTGCCAATTCGGCTAATGTCCTTTCAAGGTAACTCTTGTCGGGATAGCCATGACCCGACGTTGATGGCCCTAATTCAGTCTTATGATGAATCTCGTTCCACGTTACCACGTCCTCGCGTCCTGTCGTTACCGAGCGACCAATTGTAAATATCAATCTTCGATCGAAAGCAATTTGCAACAGTCTTAAAACTCTTCGACCTAAATTATTGTCAGGAAGATAACACACTCTAGGGAAGCCCACTGCATAGTATGCTTGGCCTGGATTAGGATGTTCATTCCCTTGTATTCCAGATGGAATGCTGTGGAGGACACATGCCAATGTAAAACACCATATACAGAATCAAAAACCTTAAATGAACATTTGCTTACTCATAAGTAATCTGAATTGTATTGGTATTGGGGAAGCCTGGCAATGCTCTGGGTATCCTGGTCCAGTTCATAGTACCTGGTGGCTGATTACCTCTCTTTTCCCCATAAATTAAACGACAAACAGGGCACTGTATGTACATGGGTGGTTGTTGACAACTGAGCATTGCATTGAGGCATGCCAAATGTAGTCTATGCCTGCATCTAGTCAACTCTACTGTAAGGGGTTCGGGTGAGCCCAAGCAGACAGGGCAAGAATCAGAATTATCACTTTCCACCACCTTCACATACTGTGAGATAACATCTGACTCTGCATCCACACCTATGACAAATTTTTCAATTAATACAAAACAATAATATTATATTACTGAAAGTGTTGAGGCAACTGTCAATAATTTTACCAAGGATTGAATCTTTGAAAGCATCATCACTTCCCACACTACTGTCTAGTAAGTCCACAGGGCTCTCATGACTCAGATATGTAGAAACTGTATCGACACTAGGCCTTCTACCACTCTTTGTACTACTAGAATCAACATCCAACACATTGTCCCATGTCTTCCTCTTTTGCCCAGGTCCAATATTTGCATCAGCATTATTGTTTTCTATTGCATGTTTATTACTAAATATATTAAAATTGCTGAGAATGACCCTAGCAATATTTGATGGTCCTGTCTCTCCATTTTTCCCCTAAGAATTAAGAGTGATTAATTATGTACTACCCGAAATCATATTCCTATATCTATGCTGAATTAATTTACAATGGAGCATACTTTCTTATTATGTTTTTTAGTATTGCCAGGTGAAGTCTTTTTATGAGTGGTTTTAGTAGTTGAATTTTTAACTGACACAGATGTGGATTTCTTGCCAGATGTAACTTGTAATTCTTCCAATGCAACTTTGACCAAAGGATAAGGTGCTTGTTGAATACGCCTTATGGGTCTTACAAACCCAGTACAACATCTTACTTGGGTTAAATTACAAAAGTTTATGATGTATGGAAAGCCTAGATAAGTCTTTGATACATCAATAGTTTTATCACCCTGTAAACAGTTGTGTCATTATCAATTCCATTAAATGCAGGTACAATCCATTAACATAAATACACACTCTTGCCCATGCCTCTTCAACAAGACATTGAACTTCCATATCATATGTGTGCCAGTCATCCGTATCACCTGCCCATTCCCACTTGGCACCCTTGCCAGCAGGAGAGCTTGGAAGATAGAACTTTCTCCTAACATTATGCGTCTCATCCCCATCTTCGCTGCACTGAGTTTTTGTCTTTAAATTGATGTAATACCTAACATAAGATCCACAGAAATTATGTCTCGCTCCAACAAGTGTAGGACTTAGGAAAAAGGCGTACAAAAATAAAAGACAGGACTTCGACAAGACCGGAAATCGTTCGTCCCTGTCAGTTATAACAGTATTCAGTGGAATTTCAATATTAAATGAAGAAGACGTGCAAGCATGGATAGGAATTATGCACCTGTCGAGATTGGGATCAGCATCGCTAAGGAAAACGCGGGTGAGCTTCTTGCAATGCGCTCTTTCAAGGTGTTGCGATACAGCCGGGCTGTACGGTCTCCATCGTCCGTGCCGATTTTCCCACTCCCACACAACTACAGCGTGACCGTGTTCTTGCCCCTGGGCATTCATCTTTCCGCTGAGGAATGTCACACGTTCATACTACGCGCGCACACACACTCGCAGGAGGAACGTGGGAACATCTTCGGGGCTCCCACGGTCAACAGGATTCGAATCTTTTCGCACTTCTTTCACCGGATATTCGGTTATCAGCAGGCCCCCCTTCAGCTCTCATTCATGCTCCCTTCTTATGAATCACATTCTTGTTGTACACTCAATGTCGACTGTTACAATGCACTGGCAAACGAAAGGGGTTATTGCGGGTATAAATACCAGTCAAGCACCGTATTTACACTGTTCTCTATTCGACTGTGTGAAACTGTGTGTTGCTGTGTGTTTGCGTTTGCGATGCGGGAGGCAAGGTAGGGCCAACTGAGGGCACCATCGAGATGTTACCCCCACCACGCCTTCCATCTGATTAATTCAGTAGAATGTTGGAAATGCATTTCGTCCTCTACGTTCTCGCCAACGTACGAAACTGAAGCCGGATCATCAACTGCATGTCTTAGTCGTTTTTCTTTCAGAATCTATCCTTTTATGGTTCTCTCCGGTTTCACTTTCTTTCACTCCCTTAAATTGATCCGTAGAACCTTGAACGCGAGCGCGCAAACTGGTTAACGCATGAAGTTGCCCACTAACAATCGATTTCTAGTTCGAGATATCGGCACTATGAGCAATCGATTACGTTCGATTCAATTTGAAATGTCGGCAAGGGCGAATGCAGAATTTTAAGTGTAAAAGTGTATTTATTACTGATATTACGAAGGATCTTGACTACAATTCAAGGTAATTCGCTAAACTTTTATCGTGGCATTCTGCGGTAGTGAAATCGAACTAATTTAGGGTTGAAATTTTATCTTATACGAGACAAACACTCAACTACGCATAAAACGATTATATTAGTTGCATACAACTATTTTATTATTGTCTTTCCTGCTTCGCATCGTGTTTGCTGTTGTTTACTGTAGGATCGAAGTTTTGGGTGCTTACTTCAATCCAATTGAATAAGAGAAACAGTCGTCTACTGCATATCATTGTGCAATCAGTATATAACCTGTATGCAAGTGTTTGCGACGCTGAGCTAGAAAGGGGTCCGTATTCCATCCCAAGTGTATTGGCACATTAAATGTTTGTTGTTCTTAAATCGAAAGAGTTTCGACATAGATTGGCGTAGAGGGAGATAATAGTAGGGGGTGCAATCACACCGGTGAAAATAAAGGATAACTTCTTCGAATATACATGCATATGCATACATGGCTGTTATCGCAGTGTGGCTTAACCCGGTTGTAGGGCTCCGACAGGCTTTGTTGCTCCCGTCGGATTAATGGAAAACCAATTTGTCGCGTGTCACGACAGCAATCACTTATAGATGAATATGCGCAACTTTACTGGACAGTCGGCCGACCATAGAAATTGATACGTAGGTTACAGCCCGTCAGAATTCACCGACGCAAATCCCAGACTTCACCGAAATCTTTACGAAATGGACGTAGAGAGACTTGCCGTGTTTGCTGGCATCGGTTTTGCTATTGCTGTCGTCGCGTTTGTAGTCTGGGGTCCATCGCCGAAGCCTAAAAGAGGTAACACTTCGGAGCTTCGAAGTTACCGCACCAGAACATTCAACGCAACAATCATTTTATTCATATCTCTTCAACATTTTCTTAGGGAAAGTAATTGGAATTAATAATTTGGGCTATACCTGTTTCCTCAATGCACTTCTGCAAGCTCTGGCTGCTTGTCCTACGTTTATTACATGGCTAAAGAGACACAGGGACAAGACCACTAAGACTGACTTCATTCCTTCTTTACTTTCAGTTTTTGAAAGTAAGACTCGTAAAAATCATCATTGTTCCACTATTATTGGATTGGAGTATTAATGACATGCTATGATGTTAAATTAGAGATCAATGGATATGCGGAGGACTTGTATGGTGATGTAACGCCGGTTGAGATTATTTCCTCGCTAGGACCATTGTGGACTTTTGCTCCTGATCATCAAGATACTCATGAATTGTTTCATGTTGTTCTTAATGCATTGCAAAATGAAATTCAGCCACCTTATAGGGTAGGTGAAGAAATATTTCTTAAGTAATTCTTGCAGCATAATTGCTAGATGGTTGTGAATCATATACGTATTATGTTGTATATGCCATGGATAAGAAGGTACCATTTTGAAAGTAATTACAGTTTTAATAGGGTCAAGTTTATCATATTTAAAATAAATATCTTACATATTAGGGTTTCTTTACAACTAGAAATAATAATTGCAGAATGGTAGCTTGTCCGATGCATTGCCTGGAACCTCACCTGTGACACCTGACATGAAAGGATCAGGAGATTTGCTTACATTCAGGAGTGTGTCTTGCAATGACATAGTTGCAGCAAACAAAAATCATTGTACCCCCAATGGGTTTGATAAGAATTGCAATAATCATATTGTGACATCAACTCCATCTATACCAAAGATCACTTGTCATAAGCCAGGCATGATTCTGGCCAGATCTTCTGAACTTCTTTCGAGAAGTGCAGGAGATGCAGGAGATAGCGAAGTGCCATTTAGATCTTGGAATTCTATGTGTGTTGTGCCATGTTCTCCAATGCCATCCATTTCTGTAGAAGCGCATCCATTTTCTGGTCTTTTGACCAGCCAATTGCAATGTAGTAATTGTAAATGGAAGGTGCGTTTTCTTATTGTATATTGCTCCTTACAATGAATATGGAATAGTATTTAGAATTTATTCTTCTTCGCTCCAGTCAGCTGTACGGTATGATAAGCTGGAGACAATATCATTGCCATTGCCGCCACGCGGGATGTATACGAAATCCGCATATACATTGGAAGAACTGCTAGCACGCTTTGTGACAAGCGAAACCGTGCCTGGCGTAATGTGCGATGGATGCTCAACTCGTTGTCTCGCAATGAAAACATTAACTATCGGCAAGCTCCCCAAATGTTTGTGCTTGCACATTTCGCGAACAACTTGGAGCCCATCGGGCGTGCCAATCAAGAGAGACGAACCTGTGAAATTTCCAGCAGTATTAGTACTGGATCCATATACTTTTACAGAAACGAAGAAACGATGTGCCAAAGTACGATAAGATTTTTTATTCCTGTTTTAATAAGCTCTAATGCTTTTGCGGGGAATATTGAGGGACGATTGTATTTTTCAGGGTGGTCCAGAAGCATCAATGCTACTTGCAGCTTGTGCACCGAAAACTGGCAAGCATGAGTATCGGCTTTGCGCGGTCGTGGAACATCGTGGTGAAGTAGATTCGGGGCATTTTGTTTGCTACAGACGTGAAAATCGATCCAATCATTGGTTGTTTACCTCGGATACAATCGTAGTAAACGTATGTTTGCGAGATGTGCTCTACGCAACGCCGTATTTACTCTTCTATGAGCGTATCAATAATGCTGCAACAAACTCGTAACGCTGAAATGCATACGCCTACCACGATGCTTGAGTTGAACAGATTGGGCGATGTATCGAAACGAGACTAATACTGTTCTGTTGCAAAGCAACTCATTTAGTTAGGATTATTTATTAAATACGGCGGTAATACTTGCATACACCACCGTGTGACGTATATTGAGATGTACGTCATCTACTCGACAGAATAAAATGTTCGACGACCGCCGTTTGAGTTAAAGTCTGTGCATCACAGCCTATAATGCCAGCATAGATCTCAGAAACTTCGGGACTGTTCTCATCAGAATAGCACTGTTAGACACTGAAACTTTTCCCGGTAGCCTTGGTTGAAAATTTTGTCACATCGATCTCAATACGCGCGTGATACGTAAGCGCGCGAAACATCCGTCTATTGGAATATAGTTTCTCGAATAATTTTCCATATAGCGGCTAAGCATACTATCTCAAATAGCAAGCGATTTAATAGAACGTAGGTGAAGCGATCTGCATCGGCTGTACATTGAGTTGTATACAACGTAGATGACGTGGAGAACTACGCTGTTGAACAAAGACTTAAATCGTGCCAATGGGTTTACCATTTTATATACCAAACGAAAAGTTATTTTCTGAATTCTTTTGTATTACATATTAAAAATCCCGGAGTAGATGTAGAAGAGCGAGAGAACGGTGTCAGACTGAAATCTGTTGAGCTCCAGATAGTTGATGGAATGTAATGAACTCTGTAAACACGATCTTAGATCCATGGAGCGGCTAAACATTTTACCACCTGCTGAATCCTTACCATTCAGTTAGTGACGAATGAAACTTTTTTATACCTTTACCATGTGTCTTTTAAAAAGCTCATTTACATTCAGTAGTAGTTAATCATTCATAGCCGACATCAGATCGCATTAAATTATATACTACCTTGCGTAGAGCTAAAAAAAAGAAACAGTCACTCTTTGTAAATACTTTGCATCCTACTCGAACACTATATCTTATTGGCATAGAAACGTATGCAGGGTAGGAAGACTAATTTACGCTTAGTTGTAGTAGGCGACTTTCATAATGGTTTATATAGCAAATCGATTAAATGAAATAAAGAGTATTAAAACGAAAGTGGTTTCAAGAAATTTCTGCTCATGAAGGAGTTCTCCAAACGAATTCGAAACACTGCAAATGGCCGACTACTTGTTAGCTTGCGCCACCTTTCCTATTCTTTTTGCTGAAAATCCACAGTCGCGGATCCATCTGACATTGGGATGATTGGGATGCCCTGTTCTTCATTTTATGCACACTTGTGCGATGTTGTGTATACAGCCGTGTGCGCAATGGTGAAATGTGTTTTAGCGTGAGTGGAGTGCAAATGGTGGGTAAATCAAGGAAAATTTGAATGCTCGGTGCAATGTCAAGATCGAACCACGAAACCATGTTCCTTCCTCACATGGTGCGATGCTGACATTCGAGACATTTTGTACAATGCTTTCTGAATGTGCATGGACTGAATGCAAGTGAAGGAAGTCCGCAGGTTATGCTCGTTTTGTAAACCTTGTAAATACGTTGTTCAACGAAAATTCATTGCATTAAATACTTGCGACATTACAACCACATTCCGAAATGCCGCACTTCGTTAGCCCCAATAACAAGATTGTAAGTTAATACACGGTAAAAATATAAATTGTTGGGACCACTTGGTTTAAGTCAGGAATCACCCCAAGTGTTTCCTTCGTAGGTACAAAACATGAACGATATTTCATCCGATTTTGCGTGCCTGAAAGTTTCCGCTCTTGGAAAGGCATCCAGAATATCAGGAGAAATTGACCGAATTACGATCGGACCGGATTCGATCTCGAAAAATGAGTCGGAAAAATCGGAGAACATTGAGAATGAACAGAACTCTTGTAACATTAAGAGTCCTGCAAGGCATGCGGATTCACAAAATAATAAAATTTCTACTCAAAGTGGCATTACCTTTTCTATGAAGAAAATTCTCTTAGAGAGCGAATTGCAAAGGAAAGAAGAAGTCAGAGTAAGTCACTTTTGGTTTTTAATATCAAATCTTATTCAGAAGTTCAAGAGCTATATAAAATATGTGTGATTATATTACAATTTCAGAAAGAAATTGAAAGACATTGGCAGCATATGAAAGAGAATGGAAAGGCTATACAGGAACACATGGCTAGGTCTCGTACTTCGATGGCGGAAGAGAGGGAGAGAAAAAGTGCGGAAACACTTGCTAGCATATTAGCTGAGGAGGAAAGAATTGCAGAACAGGAGGAGAAAAGAAAAAAACATGAACAGCAATTACAAGCTCAACGAACCCAAGAGCAAAAGTTAAAATTGGAGAGAGAAATGGAAGAGTATAGAAGAAGAATGAAAGAAAAGGAAGAGTTGTACAAAAAAGTTATAAGTCTTAGGAATGAGTTTGGATTAAAATACTGTGATATAGTTGCTGTTTCCAAGAGTTGCAAGGATAAGAACACTGTTGCCATAGTATTATCTTCCTATGCTGCAAGACTGAAAGAACTTTGTCACCAAACGGAGCAGATAGATAAAAAAATTAAGGTAATCTCTGATCCTAGGAAAAACTATTTATTTTAAGATAAGCAAAAATGATTTTAATGCATCAGTTTTGTTTAGACTGGAGAACTGGTGCCCGCGGATATTGGTATAGCAGAACACATAGTCCAACAAATTCATGCAATTCTTTCATCATTTAGATCTGAAACAGGTATGTTTTAGATTCAGTTGTGTGAGCCAATTTTTCATAGCTACCATTGATGTATATATGTTTCTTGTAGAGAAAATAGACAGCCACTTTGAAGTAAATATACCTAATAATGTGCCAGCTGTAAGAGAAGTTCAAAACAAAGTAGAAGTTGTTCGGCAGCAAGTGCCTGAAACCATGAAACAGGCACCTTCTGAAACACAAGTTCCTCAGCAGACACAAGTTTCCACCACAAATGTTACACATCCTGCTACCCCTCCTACTATGCCCCCACAGTCTGCCCCAGCAACTGCAACCATAGTAAAGGAGAGTACCCCACCAAACACAGAACCAGAAAGTAAGAAAATTATCAAGGAAACTCTCATGAATGCTTATCAATCACAATGTCATTTTACTCCAGCAAACAATTTTTATAGGCAATATTCCCAACTACATTGATAAGGAATCCCTTCTTATATACCTCAATAGTCAGAGGGTTCTCGAAAGTTATGCAAAGAATTACAACGAATTTTTACAATCACAACATACAAAGAAATTTAGGTTTGAATGCCAAAAAGCAATAAATATACCTGTAAATGCCATTTCTGGTATTAGTCAAGAACATCTCAGAGACAAGTATGAGAGACTACATAATCTTCTTGTGGGACGATCAACACCAAATGTTACTCAACATCCACAAGGCGCTGCCTTTTGTAAAAATATTTTAGCAAAGAAAATAGTTGTATGTGCTTTGACATTCTTTGCATGGTGCATTAATATTGCTAGAGTAATAACTGAATTGTGTACTTTACATGTGTTCTATAGGGCCAAGGAGAAACCCTAGTTTCGAGTAAACCAAAAATGGCATTCCCTATCGCAGCAGTCGCAGTAGCGCTTTGGAATGATCATCCTGATTTCGGCGAGCTACTTTTAGCTTATTTACACTCCACCTGTCCGTTCACGATACCCGTATACATGCCGAAAACAGAAGGTCAAACGGATGAAGAACACTATGAGTTGATGGGATACAAATACAGTGACGATGGGACAGTCGAGACGCATGACAAGTTTCTGAAACGCATGTCAGGCTTGATGAGACTATATGCCTCAATCACCATCACTGCTCAACGGAAAGGAGTTAATAAACCACATCCCTATGGTCTTCAAAATGCATGGCGCTGGATAGCAGCTATGTTGAATACTGGTTAGTAGCTAAAGGAATAATGTAATCGAAACAAAACTGCGATTATAAAGATAATATTTATTAAATAAACATTTCTATTTTCAGAGCCGCGGCCTATGATAACGGATCTGAGCGCCACACTCATATTGGATATGTTGGAGGTTGCTGGCAATGCGCTATGGACTGCGTATCCGAAGCAATTTTATAAATTATTAATATTATTATCACAAGATTACTATCCACGTATGCAAAGAGTAGGTTGTATCGCAGGTGGTCCATTAGTACGTCTTGAAGAGTTCTTGAAGAACACTCTGTCAAAGGGATTGATCCCACCTTCTGATGGCCAACTATCACCGAACTTTTGGTGATTGCAATTTTGGGTAGTAATCTATGACGTGTGTCGAATACCTCATGAAATTTTGGGATTGTTATTGTTGTTCACGATAAATATCTTCTAGGTATCTTGTACTTTGTAGAGCGATTTTTTTACAATATTTAATGTGCTATGTGCAAAAGGAAAGAGTAATGTCATTTGCTGTAAATGAATTGAGTGTAGCCCAACGAATGTAAATGAGAACTTGGATTGTGTGAATGCGACTAATTGTATATAGGAAGGCAAAACTGCTTGGAATGTCGTTACATTTATTAAAAATTATAACATGCAAATGACAAAAATGTAAAAAAGAGTACGATCAATGTATGAAATAAATACAGAAAACCAGTCTTAATAGTATGGCACGCTCGTGACAACAGGTTTCGCGTCACTCAGATCGTAACGTTCGGGAGCATTATCTGCAAAACCAGTGACGCCAAAAGGCGCGAACCTTTCCATCCATTCCTTGTCTTGCTTTATGTTTAGCAAATAAGCTGTGATCTTTCTTACAAGGGAGTCTGTTGTACAAATAAAAAAGAAGAATGCTTCATGATCAAATCCTTAAAGATGGAACGCGAATATTTTCTCTACACATACTCCATAACTTACCTGATAGTGATTTATTCACCATAATTCGATAGGGTGGCAATGGGCCTAAGCTAGTTAGAATACAGACAGATTCAACGCCTGGTAGAGAGTTCTTGTGACATTTTATGACAGGTGATTCCAAGACTCCAACTTCTGCTTGCTTCCCAGCCACCATTTGTAATGCGGCTACTTGAGTATTTGCATCTAAACCACATAAAATGTAAGAGGTATCACATGTAAATATAAAATTCTACCTCTATCTGTACATACCTAATGTATTCCCAAAGAATGCAGGACTTTCTCCCCTGGTATGTAAATGATCGAATAACAACGCCGCTGCTCCTACTCCTTTACGTCTATCCGGTAGGGAACATCTGTGGCCACGCAAATCTGTGATATTCTAAAATAAAATATATATCATGAATTGAATGATCGCCAATTGTTACACCATTTTTCCTACGGTATAATATCACATTACTTCAACATGTGCAGCACGATCAGAAGTGACAATTACATCTGCGTATACAGACGGTGAATTGTCTTTGTTCAATCGATGTTCAAAACAGAAGCTTACAGGAAGCAAAACACCTTCTTCCCATTGTCCATGTGCCGGTAGTATAGCTGAGGTATTTAATTTATGTAATTTTGCATAACCATTATGGAAGTGATTGAGTTAAATAAAAGATTATTATCTTTTCAGACACCATACCGATATCTGCTGTATCTTTTGCAACCGGCCGATCAGACCTAGGTTCGTATAAAAGTACTGCTGGTTTTTCAGTAGCCACTTCAATTGCTTCCACGAAGACCTCGAATAAACTAATTGGCAAGGAAGGCACTAAATGAGTTGCTACAACAAGTGGTCTCTCATGTAGGAGCGGCGTCGACAAAGGTGGACTTCTTCGAGGAACGGCGACCTTGGAGGGAGGGGCCGCGTCCTGAAACACAATCCTCAAGTACCCCTCTGCAAACCCGTTCCTATTGTGAGTCCTGATTTAATATCCGCAGCAGCTCACCGTGTGCTTAACAATGGGAGTTACTTTGTATTTGACCCCAGTATCGGTTTGGGTTGTGGCATTTTCAAGCGTAATTTTTGCTTCTGTTTTTTCGATCTTCAGAGGAATTCCTTTTGGTTTCTCGGCAGCGGAATGTTTTAATTCGGGCTTGCTGGATTTCGAATCTGTATCTTTGATAATTTTCGATATGTTCTTGTCGTCAACCTGCCCGACTTTTTTCTCTTCTACCTTAGTAACTTTAGACTCTAATTTCTCCACTTCCATTCGATTTGGCCTTTCGCACTTTTGTGCTTGTATAATTGATTCATTATTATTTAATATTTTACTATCTTGAACTACTGTAGCAGGACTAGCTTTCAATTTCTCTGGAGATTTCTTGTTGACCGATGTCAATTCTTGAGCAGATTTTCCAATCGATGTAGCAGCTGCTTTCGAGGACATGTTGCAGCTTTATCTTATATTTTTCACTGCTATATTCTCTGCCTTTTCGAATAAACTGTTAAAAAAAATGCCGAAAAATAAGGAGATTAATATTTTCCGTGTTTATTTCAATTTGTTTTGATTCATTGAGTGAACCCGAAATCAAAGCGGAGTACTGTGATTACACTTAATCTTATCAGGATTAACTTTCCCTCATAATTACTGTCTACGAGCAAGGGACCTAATACAAAATAGGCCCCGATCTACCACTGGTCTAGAAATTGTGCGATAATTATATAAAATATTCACGCCTATTTGTATTCGATTTAGAATACAATGACGATAGCTGAGCTCTTAATCTAGTTAATATAAGGCTTCACTGGCGATAGAAACATGTTTACATGCCTCGAGTATCACCACCGTGCAAATCACAACACCAGAAAACGATTCATCGATCGTAATCGCATGACTGAAGAAGACGGCGATCGAGTTACTTAGTTTCAAATGATCCCAAAAGAAATCGATAACATTCTGCATCAAGCGAGGGTAGCCTGTGAATGTCTGTCTTATTCCCTAATCATTCCAGCCACTATAAAAACTGTCCCGAGCACGTGATCGAACGATGGGAAAAATAAAGTGGTAGAGGCGCGATTATTTTACATCAGCCGAGAAAGCATACATCGGATGCAGTGTAATGCATACTGCCAATGACTAATAATCTGCGAAAGGTCCATATCAGTGGAGGGTTCGACGAATGGCAAACACGTCTGGGATTTATCTGCCGACAGAGAGCCGGCTGAGCACGTGATGTCGCGGAAAAACTGGAGCACAAGATCGACCAACGATATTGTCACAGGTGTCCAAGTAGAACTCCCTCCCCTTTATGCTTTACAGCAGGACCTCCAAAGGAGGACAAATATTTCAAAGCACTTCTTAAATCATTCGTTTAGCCTGCGGAAAGGAGGTAACATAATCAGCCGATCAACAATTCAATGTCAATCTCGGAATCATCGACTAGCAAAGGAAGCCGAGGGTCATCCTAACCGGTTCCTAGTTAAGTATCGTAATGGCTTGTTAGTCATTGGGTGTTGAAGGTATCTTGTGTAAGAGGCGTACAATAAGTTTGGTCTCGATCGATTGGAAGGAGGTATGTGTATATACTTACAAACAATATCCAGAGTGGCGTTCCTCTCCGCGCCGACTGTATCGGCCTGTCCGCAGCTGATGTCTCGCCGAGGAGAAGTGTCAGGCGTGCGAGCGGGTTGCGGAACTTATAGGGCAAGGCTCTGCTCCCCGGTCGTGCGTCGTGATACACTCGTGAAATTCTCGTGGAGAGGTAGGTGTATTCGAGGGGTATGCTGCTCGTCTCTTTGTGCCGGTGCGTCTTTCCAGTCGACACTGCTCGGGATTATCTTCAGTCGTTGGCCGCGTGATGGCTGCGTGTTCCCCAGGAGGCGCGGAGAGTGCAGGTCCCCGCGATACCGGTCCCCGCTTTAATAAATCGCACTTTGCACCACGTACCAGTATTTTCCACTCACGTAGCACTTCCTCTCTAATAAGCCTGCCAATAAATATGTCGTTATTGATTCTCAACTCTGTTACGAGTTAGTTCCATAACTACGCCTCATTGCCACCTGTTGGATTGATTTAAGGAACTGTTAAAATACAGTCACAGGTAAACTTTGCAAGAGGAACATCAATTTATAACAGCAATCCTTCGTTCTCATGACAAACTCATCCATTGAAGAACTCAATGTTATAATCATTTAATTAATGTAGGTCATAAGGATTCTTCCAATACACGATTCAAAATTCGATTAATTCACGCGCCATTTAATTCGATTCTTGATTATCGATTTCTAGGTGGCGCAAGTGGGTGCGTGCGCAGCCCAGTTCAAGCCAGTTTTCGCGCGCGTCCCGGCTCATTGAAACCGCTTGCTTACGGCTTACTTTCGGTGTTCTTTATGCTTGTAATAACGAGTGTCTCGTGCCGTATTAGTGCTTCCCGCGTAGCCAATTCACCCCTGCTTCATTTGAACATAAATTCAAAAGGGCCGAGTCTGTACTTCTTCCAAAAATTCATCCTCAACTTTTTTCATCAATGGCGTCCATGTTTGGCTTCCTTGCTGCGTCTTCCCTATGCGATGTCCATTACGAGTGAGTAGTTTTAGAACGTAACATGCATGCTGTTGGATGCACGTATCCTGCGATGTCGAATTCGGCTTGAATATATAATGTGCGTCTACAAAAGCGTTCTGGCTGCCGGATATGTGGGAAATTTTCGAGTACGTATTCTATGCGAATGTATCGCCAGGCGAAACACATTCGTTGTGTGCTACCAATGGCTTGGTAGTTTGCGGCATTGTAGTCTCATAGATCGAATTGCTGTCCAAGTGGTGGATAGTTGCTTTACGAGTTCTGCAAACGGACGAAAACCCCACCGACCAGAATATTTCGTTTACGGTCGGTGAAGACCTCACCCGGACGCATAGCTCGCGTAAAGTGGGAAGATCTTATTGGTCGGCGAGTACTAATACTTGAGGCTGCTTGTAAAATGCAACGAGCGTATGCACATCGCTAGCCAATAGAAGCTCTTGATTTCTGACGGTACATTGGGAGAGTAACGCGAACGAGTATACCTAGCAAGTGGAATCATGCGCATAGATAACCTACAAATACAATCATCGTAGAGCGAGAAAAGAATTGGTAACGGGAGAATGGCAGGCCTCGTTCGAAAGGGGCAGCGTACTGAAGATAATGGCACTTCCCACTTGCATCCTCTTTCTCTCTCTCTCTCTCGGTGCTTTCGACGGGTCCTCGTAAATAATACATTCCTCCGGCAACAATAGGCACAATTAGCGTCACGCTTTGGTGGCGCACCGCTACGGGAGCATATCATTGCCAATTACGGCCAACTAAAATCTCCTCCTCCTCCTCCTCCGCCTTTTTTCCACTCCGTTCAATATATACGCACGAATTTCACTGGGCTTTCTTGCTCCGCGTATCATTGTTACGGTTCTCCGTAGACTATCATTGGTCCTCGCTTGTTTTCCTTCCCATAACTTGCGCGCAAGTACTCACTGTGCACTAAATCCATCAATGGTAATCAGTCCCTTTATCTTGCTGGCGTCGGGTTCCTTGGAGGCAGTGTTCGGCACACGCTCACCTTCGGTAAAGACGTAGCCTGGAGCTGGATTTGTCTCGCTTCTTATGGTGCTTTTGTGGCGCTGACAATCCGGCCGACAATGAAAGGCGAAGTCCTTTTTTTCTCCCCAACGCGTTGCCTGTGGCAGATACTCTTCTGCTCGGACTCGCTCTTTTCCTCGAACGATCTCTCTCTTACCTTTTGCTCGTCGCACTCCCTCGTCCGTCAGATTTTCTTTCCCCCAAGTCGTTCCTTCCTTCCTTTCCGTTGTGGACAGCCACCCACCCGCACAGAGAGCGCCGCTTTATTAATCAAGGTGTCTCGCGCTTGAAAGCTAGGCCGACAGAACGCACGGCTCTCATTATCGCCAGTCGAATTCACATGTTACGTAAATCCCTGCACGCTCGCGACCGCATCTTCCGCCAATTAACGGCCGGCTTTTTTTATCGCAACGTCACGGTTCACGAAAAAAGTTCGAGTAGCCTTGCTTCTAGTTTGCTTGTTACAAATTCCCAATTTCTCTTGGGGATTTCTTTCTTCGGACTGTTCTCAGTTTAAGTGATCCTTAGCAGTGTTTTAACCGAGCGTTGTATATAAGCACCGCAATGAATCATATCGGAATACTTTATGACGATGAATGGACGAGTAGGAGTCGCTTTATAGGAGTGGACGGTATTTACGAGTGGCTTGGAAGCAAACCTTTCATTCTCCGGATCGGAATACATCTCGAGAAATGATCTACCATTCTTCCGGAGAGTCCTCGCACTTCTCCTCTTTTTTCCCTCCACTGCCACGGAATATCGCTCATAATTCGATGCGTAACACCAGCGCACAGTTACATAAGCTCGCTCGTTCAATGCTTCCTTCGCCGAAGATCTCCATAACACGGAGTGCCGCGCTGACATTACAAATACTCTTTCGACACGTGACGTTACGCAACCGTCAGGCTCGTCCGCTTATTCCCAAATCAAAAGCGGCCTCGCTTTATAAGAAACCCGGTAAACCCATTAACACTCAACCTACCAACGATTAAAATATTCATACTTCTAACAATACAAACAAACCAGTGAAAAGCACTCATTAAATCCCAGGAAGTCTCGGAACAAGCGCATCGTCGAATTATTGAAAATTATAATCGTCGAAATTAAAACACTCGCTTTCGAACAAACAATCCTATTGTCGGGAATTCAATATTCCCACGAAACATTAGCATATAAAGAAGTATGTAAGCGGTACTTGGCGGTTGGAGGGACAGGTGACTCATCGCTCGAAGCGAGGATCTCGGAATCGAACAAGGATCCTATTGGCTTGGAAGGGTTGATTGTTCATTGGGCCC
Organism: Ectemnius continuus; assembly: GCA_910591665.1. Taxonomy (NCBI): domain Eukaryota; kingdom Metazoa; phylum Arthropoda; class Insecta; order Hymenoptera; family Crabronidae; genus Ectemnius; species Ectemnius continuus. Next base: position 11,494,261 of record OU342862.1, on the reverse strand, counting down.
TCTTTCTCTTCTCGGAGGAGAGGCTTTCCCAAAGCGAGCGGTTAGCGGGGCGAGGGTTTCCGCGTTCCTGAATCAAGCTGTTCTCGATTGGTGCGAGAGAGAGAGAGTGAGTGAGAGAATGAGAGAGAGAGGTCGGAGAGGTGTACTCTCGTCTCTCCTCGAAACCGTGCACCGCATTCCGGCCGGCAGCCGCTGCGTTCCGATGTATTCACTGCCAACGCGGCTTCTCGGCCTCCTTCCATCCATCCCATGCCACACGCACACACACATACGCGTATATACGCACAGCCAGTCCAAGTGACAAGTGCCGGAAAGTAGTAAGAGAAAGAAAGAGAGAGAGAGAGAAGTACGTGGTTCTATGGTGCGAGAGAGGCACGGAACGGGAATAGAGCGGCATCATGAAGTAGCTCTCCAACCACTACCACCCGTCTCGTTATGACACTTGGATATTTCGACTCACGGATCAAAGACACCCAGCACAGAGACAGAGAAACCTTCGACGAAACTCCGGAGAAATTCAGAGCAACTGAAATTGGTGACACATGCCAGGAACTTGGAGAGTCGTCGTCGCCGTCGTCGCCGCCGCCGCCGGCGGCCAAAGTGCAAGACACTGCGACCTCTCGACGAAATGCCCCCCTCGGCAAAAAGTCATCGAGATACGTACATATATATATATATTGCCAGTAGCAGCAGACGTGGAGGAGTTTTTTGCTGAGGCGAATTCGCTGCCGGCCGATAATAGTTTCGACATACTAAACGTTGCAAGAGGGAAGAAGGTTAACTCATAGCGAAGAGTGGCTCGATGGAATCAGCGATGAAATAATCATTTGTCGTTGGATTGAATTAGATGGGACGGTTGAAGAGAGTGGTGGTATTGGTATATGATAAATAGAAGTTGGGCGAAAGAAATGGAAAAGAAGGAGGCTCGCGCTGGTAAAGGTGGCACTAGGCGGAAAAAGTATGCTTGAGGAAGACGTGGGATTACTGGCGGAGGAAGGAAGGGGGGGAGCAGCGAGGGAGAGGTGTGCTGCGACGAATGACGAGAGATCGAGACACTAGCTGGAGAGACTCGAGGAGAGCCTTGTATATTTCCGTCGATGAACATGAAACTCGAACGAGCAACTCTCCGCGGACTTTGTACCGAAGCCCTGTCCTACCCGAAACCTCCAAGGGATTTCCTCTCTCCACGTGTCTTGCCTTCTGCCAGGAATTCGCCAAAGTAGAACATGCCTGACTAACGCGACTATGGCATCGACTTGGCATTTAAGAGAGTCCCTTCGCAAGGGAATTTCTCCCCTGGCAGATTTGCCTCGCGCGCACCATAGACAGCCAATGGGCATCAGCCGTGAAAATAGGAATTAGTCGGTGACGTAGACACACACTGTTGGAGCAAGTGTTCCCTCGGAATCAAGCGCGACGCGATAATCGGCCGAGTAAATGAGGCGCGGCGATAGTCACGCTGATCTCGGCGCTAGGAGCGGCACATTACTTCCACTAACTAGAGCGCTCCACTTTTTACCAAGGAATTCCAATTGCCATTACGAAATTACCTCCAGGCGGAATTCATACCCGATGATCCCAGTAATATACACGTATCAGGAAGAATGATAGGACTTACGATCAACGCAGAAGTGTCATCTGCGGCAGTTGGAGGGTGCGTGCGAGCCACGTGCGCGCAAAACAGACTGGATGCACGAGCCGGAGAGTAATCATCTCGAACGTACCGGACACGGAAGTCGCGAACTAAGAGGTTTTAGACGTCCAAGGATGCGGAGAAGGATCGAGGGTGATAATAGGGAAGATATTAAGCGGTCGAAGAGGGTGTTAGTAGTTTTACGCAAGTGGGTCACTATCATTCGTCATCGGCGAGGTTCGTCGAGGAGGATAGAGAAGCGGATAGGATGAAGCCGACACAGGTCGAGTCCAGCTTCACGAATGATGCTAGTTGGCGCGGCGAACTCGACGTCCCGAGACGCTGGAAAGAACTGGCCAACCGGGAGTCGACGAAACGAGATTCCTGCTGCTCCTTCCTCCTCCTGAGCTCGAGAGCTCGCTGCCTTGCCCTGCCTGCCTGCTTGCCTGCCTGCCTGCCAACGTCATCGTACGCGCGCGACCATCGTCGCCTCTCGTCATCCGTGCTGCGGACTACTCTCCTCCGCGCCTGCCTGCCTGCCTGCCTGCCTGCCTCCTCTCTGACGTCATCGCGATCTTGTCATCGCGTTCGTCAGGATCTTCCAGCAACTATCCACCAAATATACACAAGCCTGCTGTCTCTCTCCGCTGATGAAATCCTTCGTTCCGCCGGCTTCTCGATTCTCTCACGGACGAACACGCAATCGCCGTGCCAAGGGCAGCCGCGGAAAGGGTAGCACGTAACTCTCCAGCAACTCTCGGCAAAGTCTTTTGAAACTGGCAGGATTTCGTATGCGCGCACAGGCCACTTACACCGGGCGAACTTGCGATCCCCGAGCTTGATAAGAGTGGTGGTGGTTCGTGCCACTAGTAGGAAGATAATAGGAAGAAGAAAAGTTCATTGGGCCTCCGGCCAGATTCCCTCGCGTCCGAGAGGCAATGAGCCGGCACCTAACTTCCGGCAAGTTTAGATAGTAAATTTTCTACTGCATCTAGATCCGGTGTATCCTCCACTGCGGCAAACTTCCTTCCCTCGGCACGTGCTCGCTCGCTCTTCTCTCTTTTCGAGAGCACTCTTCGGCCAGCAGCAGCAGCAGCAGCAGCGTTCCGATATCTCGGATGTGCAAAGAAAGCTGGTTCAGCTATTGCTATTTGGCACAATGTCCGTTCCGACGGGGATTTTCTGTAACTCTCTTTACTGGGTCATTGTATCCTTTCATCGTGGCGAGCCGGCTCATGCCAGTTCCTTTCCTCGGCGCGCGCCTCTCTTCTTTCACTCGACACTTCCTCGAGCGATCGAGAGCTCTCCGCCTGCCCAAGACCAGCAATGACGGCCAGCAAGTTCATGCGCGCGACCTCGACAAGGTGAGCTTGCAGCCGCCGTTCCACACGTACCAATAGCGTACACTTACAATACTACTTTCTACCATTTACTCCCACAATTAAACTCTAACTATTAATTATATTTTAAATATAATTAAATTATTTGTAAATACGAAACTAGCACGAAATGTTTAAAGAGCGTGATACTTAGAAACGTAGGAATGAATCATGACATTCCAAGATTAGAGGAGGATATTGTGTACGCCAATGGCGATCGGTTGGCAAGTCGGTAAACGGAGTGGTGAATGAAGCGAGGCAAGATTGGCAAGGAGATCCGAAAGTGGGCTCGCGTACGGTGCTCGTTACCGGTTCCCGTGCCGTCGAGCCAGTCCCATATCGAGATGAGTCGACGTCACGGAGAGACCGATGGTATTCCGGACGGCGATGCCAGAGCACACCACCACTGCCGGCTCGGTTAACCTGGCCCAGAAACTCAGCCGGAACTGCTCGAGGAATCAATGACCTTGGCACGAGTTATGCCAGCCAGGACACGCGCTCGTCCGCAAGGAAGAAAGTTCCCTTGCGCACTTGCCTCCTGAATTCCACTCTATTCAGCAATCCTCTCTGCTATTTCACCATCGTCGACCGTCTCCCATGAAACCTCCTTCTGATTTTAGCTGTTTGTATTTTTGGAAAGACCTTTTTTAGGTCGAGAATTCGTAAAGATATTCTGTAAAGTTGTTTCTATTGAGTGGTAGTTGTCGAAGGCATTAACATTTATTCAGGTGACACCCATAAAGTGTGCTCACTCGAGATTTCTATTAAAAGCCGATGACATCGAGCATTGACTATAAAATCGTATGCAACATTACTGTGTAAACCCGCTACTGTACTTTGTGGATGTATCATGTATATATTTATACATGCACGAAACAAGTACAATTGCTGCATTGGTATTGCGCGTCGTGGATGTTCGCGGGAATCCGATGGAATTCCAATGAGACTGGTAAACGTCGATTATGTGCTCAAATTCCTAATGTGCCAAGTCCAAGATTTCACTGGGCGTTTCTGGCAATCAGGAAGCACAATGCCAGCAATTGGAATGGCCAACAATTTTAGAATAACTGGCCTAATAAGCTTCCGAGTTCCTGGCAAGAACTCCTCAATGAGCGGATCGACTATTACCTGCTCGGGAACTAGCGTGATTGTTGAAAATAACTGGGACTCGGCGGAGTAAAAGTACGACGAGTTCGAAGCACCGCTCGAATCGACTCGATGCGCTCAAGTTGGTACGAGTGGTGTTCGCTAGACGGCGACAGTTCCGCTGTCAGAGTCACATGCTCGAACACGGACGTAAACAAACTGGTCGTTCCCTCGAAGGAAATAGGAATTATTAGGAATTATTAAGGAGGGTTACAAATACCTTTGTAAATATTGTGACATGGCGAAGGTCTGTTGTGTGTGTGAGAAAGCTGGGTCGCCTTACAAATGTCCAACTTGCAAGGAGCCTTAGTAAGTACGTTTAAGGTTATGCGGATTCCCATTCCTACGCTTTTACGTGACGATACATTGTTTCGATCAGCTGTTCGGCGGCGTGTTGCAAAAGCCACAAGAGCGACGGGTGCAAACCAATCGAACCCGAGGAGGATAGTAAAAGCGAGTCTGAGAAGACCAACCCAAGGAAGTACGAATTTCCCACGGAGGATACTGTCCCCATAGAGAAACTGCAACAGCTGAGGAATAACGAGGAACTAAAGGAATGCTTGAAGAATCCACACGTTCGCAATATAATGAAAGCGATCCTAACGGATGAGAATCCTACAAAGGCGATCGCACTAGCAATGACAGAGCCGATATTCGTCGAACTTGCAGACGCCTGTTTGAAAGTTGTCGAACCACCGGATGACGATAAACCTAGTTAATACTATCATTCTACTTATTAAGTTTACCGTTAACACTGTTTCTACGATCTCCAATAAAACTCGCAGCTCTTAACTCGTGAATGCCCTCGCACAGAATCTATGTACCAGCATAATTTTTGATGAATTGTTTATTTAAAAAAGATATAATCAGCGTCGACTGAAATGCAAAGAAATTGTACGTTCTCTTTCTCTCGATATGCGAGAGTTTTCGCACGGAGTTTCCACTTGTACACGAAAGGTTGAAGCTGGTCGTGTGTGGGGGGCGATCGAAACTTTTAAAGTTCCGTGTGTCGCGAGTTGTAGTAAGAGGAGACGTAGCTCTCGAGATCCTTTGGCAGCTGTGCTCCATCGAGTTCGAGTGCGAGTGCGTGATACCTCTTCCTAACGTGTTTCGCCGCCATTTTCGGCTGTCGGTCTCTCGTGAAGATGCCTTTCTTATTGCCGCCGACCCTTGTGTACGCTGTAACGATAAGAAGTTCGCGAGGCCATTCCTCTTCGCCTTTCAACTGTCTCTGTAGGAGAGAAAACAGAAACTTACTCTGGGCGGTGCGGAAGTCAGCAAAGTTCCAGATGAACTCGCCGATAAAGAAGCCTTGCTGCCTCAATCTATCAAAGGCCTCGAAGTGTTTCGAGAAGACTTCCTTCTGATACTCTTCGCTCCAAACATATGCCGGCAGCTGCGCAAAAGTATATGAATATCAATGCTATCTAAGATTGTCTATGATAGAGGAATACCTCGTGCAAGCCAGGCATGGTGTCTGCTCCGTATTCCGACATAAGGACCGGCTTATTGTACTTCCTGTGCCAGGCGTCAGCCTCCAGCAGGACTCTCGTAGTAATCATGTCTAATCTGCCGGCATTGTTGTACCAAGCGTTGTACCGATTAAAGCTGATAATATCCAGGTAGTAGCCAGCTCTGTCTTCCTAAGAGATGAATCGAACATTGAATCTCTCTCTCTCTCGCGCGATCCTCCATTAAATTCGAGAATTACTTGGAAACTCCTGGCTAGTGCGATGGTGACCGGTCTGCTAGGGTCGAGGGCCTTGGTGTGATGGGCGATTTGTTTAAAATACTCCCCGGCGTCTGGTAATTGGGTCCTCGGTTCATTAGCCAGAGACCACATGATCACGGACGGATGATTCTTGTCTCTCCTGATTAGTTCGGAGAGGGAGTTCTTATGCTGCTGTAATAACTGCGGACTGAAGTTCTCCGTGTCGACGGACGGACACTCGTCGATTATGAGAAATCCCAATCTTAAAAAATTTAGAGATATTTGCATCCTTTCAAGCTGTAACTAGTGGAATTCTGAATTCGGCTGGTTAAGGAATCGCTGGTGAATGCGATAAATTAGCTGTTCCCTTCGGCATTAGCACTCACTTGTCAGCCAAATCTAGAACCTCGTCGCTGTAAGGGTAATGGCTAGTTCTGTAGGCATTGGCACCGACCCAGGCCAGTAGCTCGTGGTCCCTAACTGCCGTGACAAGATCGAAGCCTCGCCCTCTTATCGCTGAGTCCTCGTGTCTACCGAAACCCCTCATGTAAACTGGTCTCTCATTAAGTAGCAACGAGGTGTTCGTCCACGCCAAAGTTCGGATGCCGATTGGCAGCCGGTAGACGTCCGTGTTCGACTCGTTTGGTAGAGAAATCGATACCTTTTGCGCGAGAAAGAAATAGGAAGATATTTCAATGGGGGGGTCGAAAAAATACTAGCCAATTCCAACGGATTCCAAGAGAAGGGATTGTACTTCGAGAGTGTAGAGATAACCAGGATTTGGGTCCATGCCTCTGGGCCACCAGAGCTTCGCCTGCGGTACTTTGAGGATCCCGGTGATTTCGTAAACCGGCTCTTTTATGGCGAGGTTCTCCTCGGCATCGAGAAGGGTCACCCTGCAAATGGGGATCTCGTTCTCCCGGAGGCCGGCTGCTTCGATACTGTACTTGACGATCCCCATGTCGCCGAGGATTCCTGTCCTCACTGTAATATCCGCCACGTAGACCCGAGGCTTGGTGTGCAGTGTGACCGATCTGGTAACATTATAACAGCGCGATAGTAGATCATCCCTTGAAAGCTAGCCGTTCTGTTCGAGTGTCCTCTGACAATAAAGAGATCGGAAGGCTGATTATTCCGGCGAAGTGGACCCTTTGTCTCTCACAATAGGGCGGATAGCGATCTCTCCGGAAGGACCAAATTCTTTTCGGTCCGCGTGAGAGATTGCAAATTCAATTTCACTACCACCACTCGCTCACTCTCAATTCTAGTCCATTCCCAATTAATGCCGCGTACCTGTGAATGCCGGCGTAATTGAAGAAGTCGAAGGTATAAGTTTGCAGGTGGACAGTGCCGTTGTCGGTGAGGGCTTCCACTAGTTTTCCTTGAGGCACACTCGTTTGAAGTAGAGTGTTATCCACCGCGACGGTGATACGATTTTTACCGCCGTAGATCAAGTACGGCGAGATCTCGACTTCGAAGGGCAAGTGACCCATCTCGTGGTTGATCATTAGTGCCCCGTTCACCCACTAAAAGTAATCGCCCCCCAAAACGATTTTCTTACTATAATAGAACACTAATGAAAGGTAAGGGTGGTTTAACGAAGAGAATGGCGCGTGTTGATTAAGTAGAATAAATTCTTGGGGTGAAAGATCGAAGGGAACTAAGAAGCGACTTACCACTTGGGCGAGGTAATTCACTGATCCGAACCTAACGAAGACCCTTTGTTCATGCCAGGCGTAAGGCACGAAGAATGTTCGCTGATACCAAACGGCACCTACGTGATCTCGAAGCTTATTGGAAGTGGTGATGTCGTTGTACGAGGATGGCACTGGCATCTGCATCACTTCTCCTACCTACGTTTTACCCAAGCGACTTTCTTTATGCGACTATTACACACCCTCCACGCGATCCCAATTCTCGATAATCAGCTGCAATTGCACGTGGTGCAATTAACAGTAAGTGCGCGGGCCACACAATTACTCTCAGCCGTAAACTGGGATGCTTGGATATCCGAGCACGTATAATGGGAATTCGGGCTAGGATAATGTAAGGTCTTTAGGAAATTCGATGCTAGAATAGCTGCGAATTTTGGCGGAACAATTGAAAAGCGAGAATTAGAAAGATAGAGTGAAAATACCTTTGACAAATCGTCAGTGAACCAACTCTCCCGATGCCCTTTGAGATCATCTCCCGATGGTGATACGACAAAGTCCCATAAGCCGTCGAGGGACCTTACCTGTGGGAACAATAGTTAAATGTACCGAGCGACTAATGACCGAGAGTTTCCCCTCCATTTGCCGCGAGCGTCTTATTGTTGGCGTCGCTCGCTCTCAATGAGGGTAGAGCTCAGTGAGAAAATGCACGCCGACGAGCGACGTCGAGAGCAGAAACCTCATGAATAATGCGCACACTTAACCAGCTAATTTTGCGAGGAGACATTTTGGAGGTTGTCCAGAAGTTTGAGCAGAGGTTCTCTTATAGTTTCATTATTCCATTCCTGGAACTTTCATCTCGAAAGGATGATGATGATGGTGGCGGTGGTGGTGGTGGTGGCGTTGGTGGTAAAAAGGGGGGGTGGTGCGCGGTGCTGTTCGTCTAGGTGGTTCGTTAGCAAAAGTAATTACCTCTCGCGATTCACTTTCCCGGGGATAGAGCATGCCTGGCAAGGGTGTTGGCGCCTTCTCCGGTGGTAAGCTCGCATATTCCACTGGAATTTCAGGGTAATCGACTTCCGGTCCGGATTCGCCGGCACTCGCCGCCCCAATTAGTAGAAGGATTAGGAGCCACATCTCGACCTCGCTTTTCCTGCGGACAGTCCGATCAGAAATTAGTTTTACCCGACTTTCCTCCCTTGTAACTCGGTCGATCGACAATGCGCTCGCCTCCAACCGAGATTTGGAATTTTCGCCCTGCCGAGATTTCGGTACACCTGCCTTTTCCGATCGTTTCGCACGCGAGGTTCTCCAACGACTGGCACACAAAGCACACCGCTGCTGATCTAATTTACATGGGACAGCATGAGTAACTGATACCTGCGCGGTGCCGACTTGTCCACTCCTTGATAAGACTGTTTAAATATTTGTGACACGTGTTTACTTTTATCATTGCCAAGGCTTTTTTTTTTATCAACGATAAGAGTTATAAATGATGGATTCATCAGGGGATGTACACAGGTGCTTTGTATACATTATTGGCGCCAGCGATATCGATGACACAATTATCGATAATAATCACGGGGTGAATGAAGCAGAAAAGTTACTGGACTTCTTTGTAATTCTCTTTCCTTCTTACTTCATCTTGAAAAGAAGAGCAAACATGGAGCAAGTCTGAGGGAGGATTTTTACGAACCAGCACCCTTTAATAAATTGTCCACTTTATCCTCTCAACTTTCCCTCGTCGCGAATGTTCACCGCGCTGGTGGTTTAAAGTTTCAAGTGCTTTCCTCGGCCTGATGCTTCTCGAGTACAGTTTCCGCGATAGTTACCAAAATTATTATGTAATTTTTACGATTTCCCGAAATCTCGTGCTCTCCTCTCCCGTGTCAAGTGGTTCTCGATGCACTTGGTTACTTGGTGACTTTTAGTTAACAGGTGTTTCGCAGCCTTCGATTGGAGCCGCCTTAATGGTCCTTACTTTGTTAACTCGAATTATCCGCCGACAAATTGACTTAACATTAAATATTCTCCCAAGTTAAGCTCTTCGCGAGAGCCATTACCGCCGGCTTTTTCCTTATTAAGCACTGTTTAAGTTCGATTTGCTAAGAGGGTGGCTTTTATCGGCTGGCGAACAATTGTTTAACCTCGATTTGCGGATTGAGGAACCGGCATAAATGTTTGCTGATAGTTTTCAATAAAATAAACAGACTAGATCCAATGTGTACTCGGTGAACACGAACTCTCTCTCTCTCTTTCTCTCTTTCTCTCTCACTCTCTCACTCTGGTTCGCAGCAATATCGGCTTCCTGGCACGGTGCCCTCCTACGAGAATAGACTTCCCTTCCCAAAGCATCAAATCGTTTCCTCGTGTCGCACATGTGCCGGTCTCTCACATCGAGCCGCACTGTCCCTAATTCTTCGAATAGACACCAGCGCGCTGCGCGAGAATTTAACAATTGGGACTGGCCGCACTACTATCCGCCTCACACCATTTCTCTCGGTTACGCGTCAATGGCCCACTAAAATTATGCAGATCTCCCTCGTTCCTTTTCACAGATACTGCTAATCGTCCCAGCGCAGGCTTTCATAAACATTTAACAGCCCTTTTCCAAATACATTTGCCTCTCCACAGGCGATTTTAGTTTTTAAACGACTTTATATATTTATTTAAAATTGGATCGTGTTGTTGGAGTATTGTCGGATGGTTAATTCGAGAAACTAGCAAGTTGGAAATACAGTGAGAGAGGCGAATTGGATATTCGGGTGGGTTTGCCGGTGACACGGAAAGGGGAATTCCGGTCAGGGCGGCTTCGGCTATTAGGAATATTGGCCTTGGACGCGTGCCACCCGACTTTCGCTGGGGTGCCAGCAGCCGAAACACGAGGCAGGCCCTCTTCCGATCGGTGCATTTGCCAGATGAGTTATTACCCTGGGCTAGCGGTGCGAGCGCTCTCTCGCATTCCCACCGAGCTTCTCCTAATGAAAGTTCCCCAGCATCCTGGCGGCGCAGCAGCCGCCACCGCCAACCATTACCGTATCAGCGGGCTCGCGCGCGCGATTTATCATAAACACGGAAATACAATTCACACGGCAGCAGCGGCACCAGCAGCCCCGCTGCCATAATAGAATCACAGCCTGCTCCGCCACGCGTTCACCAACTCCATTACCGGCGAGATTCACCGCTTGCAAAGAATCCACCCGCGAGTATAATCATCGCGGAAGTTCGTGTAAACAGCGATTCGCGTTTAGACTCGCACAATTTTTCATGCTTCTTTAGTCCATCAAAAACACTGAATTATACAAAATCGCAACTTATTTGTCACTCGTCACTATTATCACTTTATTAAGATTCACTTTGTAAGATATCACGATCTTGTGTCAACGAAATAAGATGCAATCAATTAGGGGAAGGTAATCAACGAGTTTCACTTTATAAGAAATCGCACAAACCTTATTGCGTCGTTGTAGAGTGGATGGGTTGATATTATATGGAATTAGAGAAAGGCTGACTTTGAGAGGAAGCGACTCACCTGCTCGGAACGGGGATGCTCGAAATCTCGACTGGTCTGCCGGTGGTAACACCTGTCCTTCACATACCGCACTGTCAGGACTCCCCGGAGCCCCCAGGAGGCGAGTTTTCCTCGGCGGTGGCTGTTCGGGCCCGCGTTCTCTCTCTCAATGCCGCGTTCGACGCTCTTCGCCACTCGTTCCCGCCTTCTTTCTCTCTCTCACTCTCTTCTCGATGGGACCTCGCACGCTTACACCACTAGACGAGCGAGAGAGAATCACTTACCTATCCCATCTGTGCACTGGGGCTCACCAGCCGGCTGGCCCGCACTTATATACCGGGTGTCCCACTGCTAAGCCGCCCGTAAATATACGCGCTTCACTAAACACTCGCTAATACTATAAACAATTTCACTCGCCTCCTACGATTTTCCTAGTAACGCTGGAATTGATCCAGTTTCGCAGGAAATAAAGGAGATGCTTTCGTTGACATTGCGAGCGGCGGTGCGAAGAAAGATAAAGAAAGTACATTCACCTTATACTGCTTGGAAGATAGTAGAAAACCTCGTAACATTGCTGTGTTATCCTGGATGCGCGTGTGTTTGTGTGCGACGTTGCACCTTGACGCATTCTTGTCATCTGCTCTCGGAGGAGGAAAGTATCGCCGGAACAAAGAAAGCCTCGCGTTGGATAGCGAGGACTTTTTTAAGTGGCTTTTTATCAGGATTTCCTGAGAGCCAGCTGATCCTGCGGGCTTTTCACGCCTCTTCCCGATAGTCCTCGGACACGCCCTCCCTATCAATGGAGCGGCTCCACTCGCAATTATATTTGAACTTGGATTATCCCCCCGGATTTCCCCTCGCGAGCCCTTTTTATCCGCTACTGCTTTCGGTGCACTTCCGTTGAATAGCTTTTTCGACTAGATTAAGCTCCGACTTGCTTTCTTACTCGGCGACTGACATTTGTCAGTTTTAATTGGAGTTTCAGTTGATGCTCGAGGAAGCTTTCTATTGAATTGTTGGAGTTGCGAATACTTTGGAAGTATTTTGAGAACTGCGCGAGTTTATCTTTGACTGTTATGTGTATGATTTAGTGACGTTGAAAGGAATACTCGTAAAAAGGGGAATCCATGATCGTAAAGCGCGCGGGAATGTTAACGGTACATCGCTATCATTGCTGTTATTATATGCGAGTCATGCGAAGCATCCTTAACTATTAGCATGACGATAGTTCGTCGGCCCATTTCCGGAGGCATTACATACTGCAACACTTTGTAATCGCAAGCAGCAGCAGCAGCAGCAGCAGCACGTGAACTACCACTACCGCTGCGCCGTGAATATAAGCGTAGGTCGGCCTAAATCGGTCGGCATTTGTTATCGGAACGGCGGCACGTTCGGGAAATGTTTGCAAACACTTCCACGACTTCCGGCAATTTTCCAGCTTTCGACCGCCGCGCCGCCGGAAAGCTCGGATTTCCTTGGGAAATCGTGCGCCCTGGCGATCCACGCGTTGCCCGGCGGGAGTAGATTTTTTGGTTTCAAGAATCATGAATATTTCATGCACGCGTCCCTATTGGCGCTAACGCGAACCGATAGAGATAAGTTGTGATTTTGCAGCCAAGTAGATTAGAGTTGGCGGAGAAATCGGAGCTCGCAAGCTTCGACTTTCCAGCGAGCTTTCCTTCGTATTTAAAGGAGATTTCCCCCTAAGATACGAGAATGATTCGGTCCGCTTATCGATTCGGAATCTGGCGTGGAATCGCTCGGAAAGCCGGAAGGCTCGCGCCGGAAAAGAAGTAGGAATGGCGCGAAAAGGGAAGGAAGGGCAAGGCGGAGGTAGACCGCCAGCTCTTGCAGGATTGTGAGTTGCCAGGTTAACGACCATCCGATAAGACAGCACGCTTCGACGGTCGATAGTTCTCTGCATATAGGCTCTCTGCCACCCCCGTCGCATTTTTATATTTTTCCTTGCCCAGTTTCACCCTTCGCACGGTAAACTACCCCGCAAAAAGTCGATGTAATCTTTTTCACAAAAACGATATAATCTGCTCCGGCTGAATTATTGTTTAGTTATTTTATTTAATACGATTTCGGAGAAAGTAATATTAAATTTGATCAAGTACAGTTAAATAATTCTTTCTTATAATTAAAAATTAATTTAGTTGTATTATAGGAATCATTGGCCACTCGAATATTTCGCAGAACACAGCTCCCTCACCTTTGCGAACTAATGCTGGCAGAGAGCGCGAGCATTGCAATCGGTAATGGTAGAAAGCGAGATGCTTCTAGCTGGTGCTACACCGGTAAAGGCAGAAATCTTACTTTCTACGCGACCGCCGCCGTCTACCGAACATAGTGCTGCGTAATAAAAACAAACGGGTGGTAAAAATGCCTCGAAATCATCGTAAACACGATCCTAGACTTGGTTCGTGTTCAAGGACGTTTGAAATTTCCTAGTATTTGGAAAATTGTCCCATGTTTACGAGGTTTCTCTTTAGCGAATGTAGAGTCGGATGTTATTTCCGATGGAAAATAGGAAAGGAGAGAGAGAGGAGCGAGCGGTGATTGCGGAGTAAAGTAAAAAGGAGTGGAATTGTGTTTCGCTTATTGGACTCCACGCCTCGCCGAGTAACAACATGGCCGTGCTGCTTGGATTTGGTTCAGATTTCAGTGGAACGTGATTGGAATCAGGCGAATCTCGAGCGTATTGTTCGTAACAGGTCACATTTAAGGATTAAATTGCCACTTAACTCTTTGCCAACTGTCTCCGCCTACGAGGGACAAAATCTCTCTCTTTCTGTTTCTCTCTTCCCTTCATCGAGATTTCATTCTCTTGCTCATTAACACGATGTATAATAATCGATCGTTAGCAAACACTAGGTTCGTCATGGTTGTTCGCGAGGCTTTTGCGCCGGCGTCCTGTAACACAAGTAATACTCGCCCGGAAATATTCGACAGGCTACGACATACATATATTGACGAGATGGTCAAATATTTGGTGGAAAATCGGTGCCGAGTGTTTCGAATATAATTCTGCCCTGGGAACTTTTAAACATTGCTGAAATATGAAAAATAAACTCTGCTGGGCAGCGGTGGCAGCGGTGGCGGCGGCTCCCCCGGGGCGGCCACCGAGTGTTGTGCTCGAACGAACTTTGATTTGGTCATCGTGTCCCGAATTCATTGAACTCTCGGAGCAGAGATTTAGTCGATAATTCCTGTACGCTGAGTGGTGGGGAGCGATCAAGAATTGAGGCACTGACAGAAAAGGGCGGATGAATTTTGTAGATTTCACTTTAGGAGGGCGAGCAACGCACACACGTTGACGATGCTTCTGCCTAATTTACGAGGCCAGTGTAGGGATCGAGCTAATTGGCAAAAAGGCGATTGACCTTTGGCGGGCAGGGATACAGAGAGGTCACCACCCTTCGAAACAATCAGTGGCTTCCGGTCACGCTGCTACTGGTCGGCTTGCTCTGAATCATTTTGATACTCCTGTATCAATGTTTTTATCCGTCCCGCTCTTCGACACTTGCCCTCCCCACCGATCCTCCTCCTCCTCCTCCTCCCTTCCTCCTCCGCCACGCCACGCCACGCCACTCCACACTGCCGGCAGACACTCAATCGCTTTTTTACGCCAGGCATTCTGACACATCGCGATAGGGCGCAATTATCCAATTTTTGCTGAATCGGCCGTTCACACTTCGACGGAACTCTCCGAGGGAGTTCCTCGAATGAATTAAAAAGGTCCGAGTTGCAGGAAACCGTGAGGGGCTTCGAGACAATTACTGTTAGTTAATCAACTAATACGTTTAAAAGTCTCGAGCCCTTTCGTTATTAGTTGACTTTCATTTGTCCGGCGCGGCGGCAGAGGCATTTGTGTCCCTTGGTGGAATTAGAGCCGAGTAGTGCGAGGCCGCCGCCGCCGCCAGCGAATCTAATTGGAGGATTCGTTTCCTGCTAGACTGGCAAGGCTATCTTCAGCGATAACGAAAGCTCGTTAGATCGATGGCTTGCCTTTTTTTACGAGCGCCCATGGAAAAACCGGTGGCAAACGAGCTGAACTCGCGTCGAGCGAGATGGGGAGAAAGAGAGAGAGAGAATGGAGTTTCGCGCCGATGGATGTGCTATTCTCGTGGCTGGTTCGCATTGTGATTTCAGCGCTTTGAGAATCGTTCGTTACAAAGAAAAACGAAGTAGACCGTGCAAGTTGATGCAAAGCAAAGTGTCCTCGACATACACCACTGAGACTTTAAGTTTGTAATCTCGAATAGATAAAATGGGTGTACGTGTGCGAGCGGTATCTGTGTGTTGGAGTCTTCTTCCAGCAGAATTCTTATCAGTGAGGTTCGCTGGAGAAACTGGGAAGCCTCGAAAAACAGTACAATGTAAAAAAACGTCGAGTAGTCTGCCCTTCTAACTACCAACCTCCTAAAAATTATTGAACAATCATAAAAAATAGAAATATATATTACTGGAAAATGAAAGCCAAGTTACGATTCAGAAATAATTAATAAACGAAGATTTTATTCAACGATTTAACTCGTAGTTTTATCAATAAAAGAGAACATGGCGAGTGTATATTTTTAGAAACAGTGTTATCCTTGTCAATTACGCGAGACTGGAGAAGATTGGTGAAAGCGAGTCTTCTTAAAGGAGAATTCTTATCAGCGGTGAGGTGGAGGTTCGGCGGAGAAAGGAGGAATAGAAGAGGCGCGTGTGCTTGAATAGTAAGACGTCTATGAATTGTGTTCTGGGAGGAGCAGTGCCGTGCTAACACGATTGGTTCCCTGTGGGTTTCCGACGCCGAGTTTCCGGCAGCCGGCACCCACTCGTCTTCGCCACAGGATGAATTCATCGCGGGTTATCTCTTGGCCTAACGTACTTTTATCTTGCGGGAAACGGCTGGTCATTGGCCCAGCGTTTACTCGCCGCAGATGTTGATTCAACGCTTTCCTCTCCGAGTGTCTTCCACCTCGAATTTCACCGAATCAAAGGAACGCAATATTCCGTCCTCGGAGACAGCGTCTTAAACAGAATGACGCGATGATGCGATCGAAGATGGTGCGCGGATTTCACTCGCCAATCAATACTAGGTTGTACACAGTCTTGTGTACACGTTGCAGGAAGTTGGACTGATTGTTCGGTTTAATTAGAATCGGCATAGCTTTATGTTTCGATCGGTCTGGAGATTGCGTCGCGCTTGCCATTCAGATAGAAGATACTTTGGCGCCGCTTTCCTACCAGCCTCGCCATTAGTCATAAATACTTTTTATTCCGGAACCGTTCGCTTGCCAGCGGAAATCACGCGGGGCCGCCGCGCGACCTTCACTCTTTCAGTCTGTCAAATTCCCGAAGTTGAATCTTCCCACTCCTATTAAATCCTGAACTGCTCAATTATTACTAAACTCACTTATACATAAAATAGAAAAAATTATTAAGGATTATTAAATCAAAAGAATTCGAAGTAAATACGATTTAATGGTCGAAGTACTAATTGGAATATTTGAGAATATGTCTAACTAAATATAAACTTGCATGAGCGAGGTTTACAGATAAATTTCCTTTCGTGTGAAGTGAACTCGTAACCTAGGAAATTGAATCTTCTGATTTCTATGCAATCCCGAAGTGCTAAATTAAACTCAAGGGACTTATAAATTATTCAGTGCTATTTATAAAGGAATTAATCAATTTCCAAATGCTATTAAATCAAAAGAATTCGAAATAAACAGGATTTAGTGATCGAAGTACTAATTGGAGTAGCTGAGAATGTGTCCATCTGAATATGAAGTTGCGTGACCGAGGTTTACAGGTGGATTTGCTTTAGGGCGGAGTAAACTCGTGTCGTTGGGCTATCAAGGGGGCCGCAAGTGGAGGAGGCTCGTCCATCTATAGAGCTGTCCTTTCCAGACGGCTGGTTCTCCTGTCTCCCAGGGGGCAAGCTGCCTGCTCGACAGGACACTGCAAAATGTTCGGCGGAGCCAAAGCACCCCACGAGCTTTCCACGAAATGGCACACTATATTCTCTTTAACCCCTTTCTGGGAGGAAGGCTCGAAGCCGCCCGGGAGCTTCTAGACTAATCTAGTCCGCTAGGAGTTAATAGAGCTTGCCATTTCGTATCACGCTACTAACAATGAACTGCTACATTGTACACAGACTCGCTCATTCTCCCTCTGTGTGTACCCGGACATACAACGAGTCTGCTTTAATTCGGATTCATTACTCCCCATATTGGTGAGGAGTGGCTTAACTCTTGATTAACTGCTCGCGCCACCAATGTAGTATCGTGGGATATTCTCGTGGCGAGTGTAGATTGTGTTTTGGAAGTCGAAGAAACCTCGGATAAAGTCTCCTCTCACCCACGTGAGTGACCACAATGGTCCATTTGCATCTCTCTTGATACGCGGCTCGTACATCAGTGACGCGAGCAGTGTTCCTCGGTTATTTGGAACTTTGACATTTTTGCCCTTGCGAGAGAAAGCTTCGAGTCGAATGGTTGAAGTGGAGATTTGAAGTGCGGATGCTCGGATTTGCATTGGTCAGAGAGGGTGGAGGCTAGCCAATGCGGAGAGCATTCGGAAGAAGAATGGTTAAACGGGACATTATTTCCGATGGAGCGGGACGCTCGGGGCTCGAACGTGTCCGAGTTGCTTGCTCGGTGAAATTTATTCGTCGCTCGCCGCCCGGTCCTCCTTATGAATTTTCCACGGCCTCTCATTTCGAATTCCAGCGGACAAAACGTAGCCAGTGAAATGAGGCCGCCGTTGCCGTTGCCGTTGCCGCCGCGGCTGCTCGGTCAGAGCCTCGTTCCCCGGTGCATTGGACGATATTGGCATCTTCGATCGCCTAGCCTACCACCGCTCCCACCTACACGTGACAAAAATTAATGTTCCCACCGGGAATCCTTTCCACCTGAGATCTCGCCGATCTCCAGGTTGTTGCTGTCGCAGATAAATCTGGCGCGAATGTGCTACGAATAAGTTGCTATTCCAATGTGGACGATTTCCAAAAGAGAATTAACACGACCGATGTTTGCTCGAATCATTGAGTGGGTGATCGAATGTGTGTGCAAAGGTCAGTGTAGTTATTAATTTCGAAAATGGTAATAGGCGTTTTCGAGAGAGGAAGGAACGAAGCCGAATACTCGTTCGCCAACGCAATGGACGAAGAGGACGCGCGCGATTCCCACTGTGGGACTGTTCGTGGGCTGCGAGACGATAGCGACAGAAACAAATCGGTTCAAGGTGGCCCGCACTTTCGGCCCTCCTCTGCCATCGAGAAGGCGAATCCTCCTGCTATTAAAGTCCTCTGAATCGCTCTGAGAGAATGCGGCCCTCCGCTCCCAGTCTCGCTAGCCCTCTGAAAAGCGATCTTCCTTCCAAGTACCAGCATTCTCTTTCCGAACTTTCTGATATACGATCGCCACGATATTACTTCCGCAGTGAAAATATGATGCTGGAAAACATTAGAAGTGACGCATTGCTCGTGCCCAGTTAAATTAAGGTTGGATAAAACGCTGGAAGGAGAAAGGCAAGCCTGTGTAACTAATCATCGATGGCATCGGCTTCGAACGCTCGAAAATTGATAAGTCCCTTCTGGCATTAGTATTCTCGAGACCGACAATGACTTAGCGGAACTGGCCGATGAGCTTGACAACGATAACATCTCCTAAAAAGATGCAGGAGGGTGCGTTGAATAGCCATCACTACGTGTGGGTGTGTCGGGCTATTCGTGGGAGCGAGAGAAAGAGAAGGAGAAAGTTCTCGAAAGGAAGAAAGAGAAAGGGAGTGGCCAGGTTCGAGCTTCCATAATAATGTGCCCCTGGCTAACGGTCAGTATTTCGTAGGACCCAAAGCCTACTTTTTACTCATCTCTTCTTTGAAAGCTCGAAATAGAAATGGGAGCATTGAAAGTATTACGATGTGTATTTTCGGGATGGTGGCCACGAAAAAAGCGCAAGTTCCTCTGCCGAGTGTGATTCCGCTGCTATTTCCGAGCTTCGTGACGAATGAATATATTAGGTCCTTCCTTTAGATTGCTGTAGTCTTATGGATTTTTATATGATTTTTTCAACTTTCTTGATTTATTCATAAATCGATTGTTCGAGTCTCAAAACGGAAAGAAAACATGAAACTAGTGGCAGAAATTCCGGAATCCTATCGAAAACACACGGAAACAGTCTCCTGAATAATTAATTTCGTTTAATTCCGACGGTTTTTCCCATGTTTTTCATACTTCCTGACCTTTTCCGGGGCTGAAACTTGGCGGCGAATGTTTTTTTGCATCGAGGAAGAAGTAGTAAAAATTCCAGAGCCCTAGCTCAAAATTCATTTTTTCGCATTTTTTTTAAGGCATACCCCTTCAAAAATTTTCGATTTTTCGAAGGTTCTGGGACCGGGACGAACGCTTGATTTTTCGATTCCTCGTGTCTCAAAACGGATAAAAAACACGAACTTAGTAGGGGAAATGCCGGAATTCTACCTAAAACACGTTGAAAACCGATCTGGAATATTTGATTTCGATGGTTTTCCCCATGTTTTTTTATCTTCCCGACCTTTCCCGGGGCTGAAATTTGGTAGAAAGTGTTTTTTTACATCGAGGATGAAGTAGAAAAAATTCCAGAGCCCTAGCTCAAAATTCATTTTTTCGCAAATTTTTTAAGGCATACCCCTTCAAAAATTTTCGATTTTTCGAAGGTTCTGGGACCGGGACGAACGCTTGATTTTTCGATTCCTCGTGTCTCAAAACGGATAAAAAACACGAACTTAGTAGGGGAAATGCCGGAATTCTACCTAAAACACGTTGAAAACCGATCTGGAATATTTGATTTCGATGGTTTTCCCCATGTTTTTTTATCTTCCCGACCTTTCCCGGGGCTGAAATTTGGTAGAAAGTGTTTTTTTACATCGAGGATGAAGTAGAAAAAATTCCAGAGCCCTAGCTCAAAATTCATTTTTTCGCAAATTTTTTAAGGCATACCCCTTCAAAAATTTTCGATTTTTCGAAGGTTCTGGGACCGGGACGAACGCTTGATTTTTCGATTCCTCGTGTCTCAAAACGGATAAAAAACACGAACTTAGTAGGGGAAATGCCGGAATTGTACCTAAAACACGTGAAAAACCGATCTGGAATATTTCATTTCGACGGTTTTTCGTATGTTTTCATGACTTCCCGACCTTTCCCGGGGCTGAAATTTGGTAGAAAGTGTTTTTTTACATCGAGGATGAAGTAGAAAAAATTCCAGAGCCCTAGCTCAAAATTCATTTTTTCGCAAATTTTTTAAGGCATACCCCTTCAAAAATTTTCGATTTTTCGAAGGTTCTGGGATCGGGACGAACGCTTGATTTTTCAATTGCTCGTGTCTCAAAACGGATAAAAAACATAAATGTTGTGGGGTAAATGCCGGAATTCTACCTAAAACACATGGAAAACCGATCTTGAATGTTTAGTTTTCATGGTTTTACCCATGTTTTTCATACTTCCCGACCTTTTCCGGGGCTGAAATTTGGTGGGGAATGTTTTTTTGCATCAAGGAAGAAGTAATAAAAATTCCAGAGCCCTAGCTCAAAATTCATTTTTTCACTTATTTTTCATGAGGCTTTGCTTTACCAAACGCTTCATAAATCGATTGTTTGAGTATCAAAACAAGTAGAGAACAAAGAATGAGTAGTGTAAATGTCGAAACTTTACCAAAAATAGGCTGAAAGCTCATCCTGATTAATCAATCCCCACTTATTTCATCTTCCTACTGCGTCCAAGTGCCTACTATTTCTCCCAGGCGTAATTTTATCATCGTGAACAAACCTTTTCAAATTAGCGTCACTTATAATCCTCATTCTCGTATCGTACTACGAAGGTTGAAACGTTCGAGGGTAAAACTCGGCAGAGTCATCACCGCAAGCGTGAAGAAACGGTTGGGGAAGTTGGAGTTTGTCTATGGGGTGCGGCTTAGCTGTCTCTCGGTAAGCAATCCTCTGGCTGCCAGGAAAAGGGAGATTGGGACGAAGGAGAGTGATTGTCTCAGAGTTGCTTGCGGCGCCGGCGTCGCCCGGCCGACAGTTTAGCCAGCGAAGAAATACAAATGGCTCGAAAAACATTATAACGTACAAAAATCGGGCAAGTAGCAGTTTCAATTCCAGAACCCAGAAAAGTGACTTCTTCTCTTCTTTGTCTAAAGAAGATTCCCTCCAAAAAAGTCGGATATTCATTAAAACTGCAACATTAACATTGTGATACTCAATGCAAAGCACAAACAATGCTATTTTTATGAAAAAGAATATTATACAAGAAAGCCTAATTAAGAATATTAACAATAAATTATTGCAACAGCGGTTTGCCGACTGTTTAGCCAGCGACGAAATACAAATGACTCGAATGACCGGAGCGTTGCTCGGCAGAGCAAAATAACGCGCATCTCGCCATCTATCACGTCTTTCTTCTCGCAGCGTTGCAACTCACCGATCTCAGTTTCGAAAGTTTAGCCCGATGAAATTAGTTGGCAGTGCCTTGAAACTGGACCACTGTCTCGCGCCTCGCTTTCTCTCCCTCCCTCTCGAAGACGGCTTCGGCTTCGTCTAGGAACTTTTTTAATAACAGGTAATCGGTATCGGATGCATCCAACACGTTCACAGCATCCTCGGGGAATCTTCTCGCATCGTCGTGTTATATTCTCTCAACTTGGTAGTAACAGCACTAAGATATCGAGTGCTGGGATTTACGATTCCTTATTTACCAAGTATACTTTAACGCCGGCTTGCGATGAAACTTGCTCCTTACTTTTCCATTAAACTTTACTTATTACCCTCGACGTAGCAATCCAGCAAATCATTAATCCCATTCACATAAAACTTTCACGTACAATAACAAGTAAAACTCGAATCACTAAACACTACCACAACAAACCATACATTAGTCTCTCGTGTAGATTTTTCGAAGGTCAAAAATTTTTTGGAAAGCAGGGTCGACGCGGGCGACAAAGCAGACTGGCATGGAGCATAGGCTCGCTTGAGAGAGAAAGAGAGAATGGGAGAAAGAGAGCGAGTGAGTGTGAGAGAGAGAGAAAAGGAGAGGGAATATGGTGTTCCATGTGGTGCGTCGTGGTGGTAGAAAGGGGGAGAGCGGGGTGACTCTGACCGTAAGTGGGGGAAGAGTCTGGGGTTCTGGAAGGAAAGCGGCGGCAGTCGCGCGGCACGCGGCGCACCGTTCGTATCTCTCTGGGTTAATTCCTGTCGCCGCTTCTCGCTTCGTCACCACGCGCCGCATCATCATCACCATCATCATCGCCAATAATCGATCTCTCTCTCTCTCGACATCGCGCCATTACCAGTTTGACAGCTGTCAAATAAGCCAGCTGCACCGCCAGTTTTTCTTACCAAGAGAAATCATCGAATTACCAGAGGAAAGAGACAAGTTTACGCGCTCCGGCTGGTGTCGACTCGAGAGGAGAGAAACAGAGAAAGAGAGAGAGAGTGTTTTCGAGGGAGAATGAGTCGACTTGGTCGACCACGTAGAGCGAAGCGTGTGATAGAAGCTCTCGTTGCTTGGTGAAGAAGATATTATATCTGTGAGTTGGTGTGAACGCAGCATTAGAGCTCTGTTTCCCCGGGAGCCCCTTGCTTGTCAGGATGCATTAGCCTGAGGTAGCAGCCCTGCGATAGAACCTGTCAGTCAAGGTAAGGCTGGTTTCACACCCTCCTCCACTATATAATATATTATTAACACAGAAATCCAATTAATTCAGGATTATTTAACAGTACAATTAAATATTTTAATATTTAATCACCCAATTATAGTCGTCTATTATTCAATACTAATTCCGTTGTACATTTACATCGGCCGCCGCCGGCGCCGCCGCCGGCGCGTCAATTGGGAGAAATCAATTTGGATGATAGTGGCGAGGGAGAATGATGTCTGGGATTAATAAGAGCCGTTGGCGCGCTGCAACTTGGTATCGCGCTAACGAGATGAAGTGTGAAAGAGACGTGTTGCGTATGAATGGGAGTAAAAACGAGTAGCAGTGCGAGTCTATGCTGCTTGGGATGCTCCGCTCGTAGATGAAGAAGAGGAGGAGCAGAGAGGAGAGGGCTTGGTTTCCATTAATTATTTTGACACGACTCGCTTTGTCAGTGCAGTGCAGAAAGAGTGTAGGCGGTGGAACTCGAGTAGGTGGTCGGCTTCCACCTTGGCCGTTCTGCGTAGCGGTCCGGCTTTTTGGAAACGGTTTGTTTTTTAATATCGCGCTCGCGGAGGAAACGGCCTCTTCTTGGAAACAGTATAAGCATTCGTCGGACTTAAGAAGCTTTACAGGCTTACCGCGGTGAGAAAGAAGCCTCGTTTATCGGCCCCGAAACCCTCTTTTCTTCTCTCCCACTAAAGTCCCTCCAACACTCCACACAATTTCTCAACAATACACATTATTCCCCCAATAATAGCAATCCTTTCATTCGAACGCGGCGAATCGTAATAATGTCATAAAATGGAATTCAATCGATGGCAATGTTCATCAAGTATTGAAGTCGTTGTAATTGAATAGCAGTCAGTAATCGGAGGGTGGGGCGACTGGGTTGAAGTTGTCGTTGGCAGTAATTCCAGTTTCCAGGAGTAATTCGTCGTGGCCTCTCGTCGATCGAGGGGCGTCTGGCTTGCCTGCATCTCGACATACACAGCCAGCTCCACCCCCACCCCGACTGCGTGCGCGTGTTTATGTGTGTGTTGGCATAACTAATCGCACGATAACGTTAAAGTTCCTAATTGAAAATGGTAGAGAGAAGTTTCCGCTCTCGTGGAACTCGCTCGAGGGACACGTTGTGTTAACCAGATGAAAATACCCTGTTGAGGAGGGAGGGAAGGGAAGGAGAGCGGGACTTGAACCGGTCGAGGGGTTTGCGGGTCATACATTTCATGCAGTTTAAGACTCCATAATTGGCTCTGCATTAGCCTGGTGCATTCCAGATCGCGGTATCCGGGGCATAAAAGACGCGCACGCATACATCACACACAGGCAAAGAGAAAGAGAGAGAGAGACACAGTGAAAAGGAAGGCAAACATGCTATAAATATTCCCAAAGCGACGAGCCTACTGTGTCGGCTACCATTTTCAAAGGAGTGTGTCGTCATTCGAAAGAGAAAGAGACAGGCATTTCTTGAGAGGGGGGCGGGTGTGGGATATTTTGCCAGGCGGAATCCCATTGTCGGTGCGACTCGTGCCTCCCGTTTCCGCCAGGAGGCGGCCTTTCTATAATAAGATTAGGCCGAGTTCATTGTGCGGCGAAAAGCTTAATTTTAGTCGGCGTAAAGAAAAGCTGACTCTACCGGCTCTCTGTTTTCGGCTATTATTACTGACGCGCCTGGCGCCTCTTGCCAAATCACCACCTTCCATCCTTTTTTCCCCCCCACCCCTTCCTCAATTACTGCAAGGAAGGAAGAAGGAAAAAATGTTTATAAACAGTGTCGAGTGTTGGGGAACGAGGAAGTGGAGTGGCAATCGTGGAAAACGAGGATGAATTCTACTAATTTCGATGTCTGATTGACTGAAGCTGTGTATATACGCGAGTGCGCGCGGTTCGATCGGGGGAAGCGAAGAGCATCGGTTGCTCTGGAATTTCTGCATTAACGTTCGAGTCAAGGGTACTCGTCACAATTCGATCGTTCGTTACCGCCGCCGCTGCCGACGTCGACGACTGAGCGTACGTATGTACGCTCCGCGCCAGTATTCGGTGTACTCGCATAAGTACAGACCCGCTAATGTAATCAAGCATGCATGATTACTTGCTCCCGCTCCGATTTCACATTGGCGATCAGTAACTCGGCTCTCGTTTCGAGCACCGCCACCCACATAATGCAACTACCGGCAGACAAAGAGAGAGAGAGAGAATGGGAGAGAGAGATAGCGATTGGTGTGTTGGCAGTGTTGCGCGCCACTGCTAATGGACCAGTTCAATGAATGGTATCGTAAGCCGATCGTATCTGGAAATTACGAAACTCGTTCGATGACCAGATTACATAAATCCTCTCTGCACCCGCTCCCACCTCCTCGCGTCCACTCGCTCACTCGCTCTCTTTCTGCTGTCTGGCAATCATTGCTGCGCGACCGAGAGACACGCCAGTTTAGCAGGGCTTTGTTTTTGTTTGCTTTTTTTTCGCCAGCCCGTACAAATCAAGCCTGCTTCGTTTCCCAGTAGGATCGTTTCGTTTCGCAATCGGCTATTTCTCTCGGGCGTCGGCGTCGTCGCGTGCATCTGTCGTCGTTGGTCCAATTCATCAAGGGAACGTAGTGCAGTAGAGGCGGCGGCGGCGGCGGCAGGAGCAGCAGCAGCATCATCTCCAATGAAGATTTCGCTTATTTTCACGCGCGCTTCAATTTGCATCTCATTGAAGTTGGCGGGCGTTTTACAACCGCTTATCGTTCCCATAAGTCTTCGTTCTCGCTCTATCGTGGATGCTGTTGGTCGAATCTCTTGTTCCATTATCAGCCTCCTAGCGAGACGAGCGAGCTCCAGTTTGCGTTAGAGACAAAGAATCTTTTCATACTTCTTCTTCGTGTTTTTTTTCTCTCCCTCTCTCTCTCTCTCTCCCTGCCGAGTTACCCAGCAACGGCACTCGTCTTCTTTATAATCGGCTCTGCCTGATAATCCGGAATAATGAGATCGAGCCAACACGAGGGTTAAGCCCCTGTCGCGCTTGCTTCGGTGTCGTCATCGAACGAGAGCCTAGTATTTTCCACGTCTCCCTCTGGGAAATCTTCCATGGTGAATAAGATTCCTGCTATGTTGTTTTTTTGATAACGTTGGATAAAAGCGTAATCGCGATGACCGAGTATTACTTGGCTTCCACCAGTTTTTCTTATTAGTTCCAGTCGTTTCTTATATATTCTTATCAGGTGTGTTTACTCTGCCAGGAATCGCGTCAATGAACCAAAGATCTGCGAGTATTCTTGTGTTTACTTTAAGGTCAGATGCAGTTTGTTTTGTTCAATTATATTTCCGAATAATAGAGTTTCATAAGAACAAAGTGACAGCAATAGTTGTCTCATAGAAAATATCTGACACTTCTTAATGACCAAGTATTATTTTCCTTCTATCAATGTTCTTAATTCCCTTCAGATATGTTTACATTCTTATGTTTACTCTGCCAGGAATCGCGTCAATGAACCAAAGATCTGCGAGAGTATTCTTGTGTTTACTTAAATGTCAGACGCATTTCGTTTGGTTCGACTGTGTTTCCGAATGGTAGAGTTTCATAGGAACAAAGTGGCAGGAATAGTTGGCTCATGGAAGATAGCTGATAGTTCTCTCCTCCGACGCTCCACTTTCCTCTTCTCTATCTGGCGCGCTACTCCACTATCCCCGATCTCCGAATATCATGCAGTTAGGCAGATACCAAGTTGAATCTGAGATGATGTTGATGCTGACTACACCGGTGTTCATCTAAATATTGGGGATGAAGCCACCGGTAGCAATATACACCGAGGACTTTGCTCGTTTAGCATTCATGAATACGCCAGTGTTACCATGCTACTGTAAACTAGGGAAACACTGGCGAGTTCCCGAAAATTGCCCGACACAACTTACACAGTTTCAATCATTCCACGATAATTCACATTTAATTCATAATGAAATGCAGACATTCCTAAGATTTTAAGAATGGCAATTTTAAAGAGATAAAAGGGAATATTGAAGATATTATATATTACAAGGTGAAGTAAGCGATGCTGGATGAAAGTAAGATCGGCTGGGAAGGATTGTGTGTTGCAAGGCTTGGTAGACAATAGAGAATGGGAGTTGAGTGTGACGGTGGCTCCATTCTTCGCAGACGGAGGTCGTCCAAGTCGGAGGAAGGCACTCGTTCGAAAGGGAAGGAGGAGGCGGGGGTCGCGCGCGTGCTCACAAAGAAAAGGCAACGTGGGTCCGAAATTAATTTGACCGACGGTGGCGTCGACGGTGGCGGCGACGGCGGCGGCGGCGGCGGGCCAGACGTGGGCGACGAGGGTCACGGATTCACGAGGAGGAGGAACCAGAGCCGCCGGCAAAGGAAGTGGGACGAGCAGCAGCTCGCCGGAAGTCCCGGCGTTCCCGAGATTCTCCGGCTGCTCCTGAATCCTCCGCAGAGAGAACCCGGAGGAATGGCCGCGATACCTACTCCCAGCATCGGAACACCACAGAGCAACCACTTCGCTCGAGATATGCTCCATGTCCTGCCCTACTATCGCTCGCCGATCTGAACAGTGAGTACATGGGACACCTGTTCGCGCACAGCCTCCCACACATCCATGCCGATCCATCGCCGGCTTCCTACCAATTTGCTCACCTTCAATTTATTTAAAGGGTGAAAACCCTAGTGGAAAGCTCGCTCAATCGCTTTCTAGCATTTCCCAAGGGATTTCGAAAATTATAAAATATCGTGGGAATATAAAGAAATTCATTTTGAATACAGGAATATTTTTTATTACCAACAGCAATTTTATTGAATGTTGCTCACCCTTCTAAACTATTTTTTGGCAGTAATAAAAAATAATTCTCTGTTTAAGATGAACTTCCTTATATTGCGATAAGATTTTATAATTATTTGAATATCGAGATTTACGAGTGACCCTTGCAAGAAGTAATTACCGAGAGATATCAATGGGGAAAGATTCGATTTCCTCTAGATTCTCAAGGGAGTGCTTTCGAGAGGTATACTCGAGTTTGGTCGGCGATTGTTGTATCCGCGGAGTATGCTCGCGGGGGTTATCAGTTATGACATCAAGAATGCAATGGATTCGGCGGAGAGATAGTGCGGCGTGTAAGTCTGGCAGGGTGATGAAAAGAATTCCGGTTATCGAGGCGAAGCAAATGGGGTCAGAGAGCTCGCGCGTTGGCACGTTCCCGGAGATAACTATTCCCGTTGACTCCGGCACCGTTTGATCTCCTTCCGGTTTCCGGCGCGTCCCTGGCACACGCTTCCGTTTTCCCCGGCGCTCCAGGGCCTCCTCACAGTCTCTCTTTCCCCTCCATCCACATACACTCTCTCTAACGCGGCGGCACTCTCGCACCTTCATTTCCATTTCGCTGATCGCCGTTGCACTCCGGGGAACAGTATTACCGTGTTACACGCTCGCCTCCGAGCCAGCGTGTGTGTTCTCTCTTGGTCGGCCCTTTTCTCAAAGGAAACAGTCCTCTCGACCCGACTGCCACTTCAACGCATCGGGCCAACCATTGCCTCGCCCTCCAACACACCACACCCAACGACCTCGCATCACTATAGTGGCTTGTTTCATTTGGTTTTACGAGAGCAACCAAAGCCAAGAGTGACAATAACCAGTAAAAGCAGACACTGCGCTACGCACACACCTCCTTTTCTCCTCACGATTCTTGAAACTCTTAGTCATTAAGGTTGAGATTTCTTCTTAATATCGTGTCTTTATTTTTGATCTGCTGGTTGCTCGATGTCGAGCGAGGTTCGCGCCATTCTTACCCCACTCTCCGATCCAGTTTTCCAGGCCAATGCTCGCAATCCCCTCGCATCAAGCGCATTACTTCCAGGTGACTCGAGCTTCGCTCGCCCCACCAACATCGACCTTTCCCCCTCGGGCTTGCCTTTGATTATTGGTATTTGCCACGATCAAGCTGCTCGCAGAAATTTCCCTCTCCCTTCCTCTCCCTTACTGTCTTCAAGAGTTCGTTCCTCTTTGTTTCCGGAAGTGTAACCGCCCCGCATGACATTTCCATGATGACTTGAATATTGCGGTCGCTTGCTTAGATGAATCTGGTCTTTCCCAAGCGCGGAGACCGGTTAGTGATTCACCTTGGACTTCGAAACTTCCGTCGTTTATTCATTAACGCCTTGTTAATCAGCATTCAAGGTGGCTCTCCCTCCACCATGAATACTAACACATTTTCGGCATCCAGGTTACAAATTGATCGACGCAACTAGTTGAGAATTCAGCGGGTCGCGCTAACTAGTTTCTAGATAATTACCAGCGCGACAATATTAACGCAGGCGCGATATTGCGATAGCTGTATTATATTGTATAATAATAATAGGATAAGTTGATTTACGCGCAAACGCAGCGAGGACGCTCGCGGATTAGCCAGCAGCGTTCGGTGAGTGTTAGCTTGTAAGAGTGGTGTTGAGATGAGATTCTAATATTGGAGGGGTGGGCTGTGTGTGCTTTGTTGTGATAGCAGGTCGGCGGATGGACGTGCCAACCGCTGGGAAGCCCGAACACGGAGGAAAGTACGAAGAAGCGCCGAGTTGACAGAAGTCAAGGGAAGTCGCAGCCGCACGCGGCGGCATCATCACTCACCCGGGGGAGCCGCGGAGGAAGCTAGCCACCTTGCTCGCTCGTAGCAAACCTCCTCTCGGTCTTACTTCCTGAACGAGAGAGCGAGAGAGTGAGAGAAGAGAGCCACCAGTAGATTGCGAGACTCGACTGGCGCCGTCCAGGAAAACTTGCCTCCTTCTTCTCTCTTTCCGCTTTGCCGAGCTAACACGAGGATCGTTCTTCTTCGCCTTCTCACCTGTGAAGTGTGTTTTACCGTACTTGAAAGGCTACTACCACCCGAATCCTCGTGCCTGCCTGCCCTGCCGCGCCACTCTTCCACTGTCAAACGTTTCTCTTCACTCGTGCCAGAGAACCAAGCAACGCATCATCCCGGCATTTCTCCGATCGAATCAGTTGGTGATGTGTCTTTCGACTGGCGACCACGCACTCGCAAGCGATCGTGAAACTACTCTCGTGCGGTGAGATTACCGATTACTCTCGTCGGCGAATTCGTGTCGTGACGCGCGAGCCTGTGCGAACCGCCGTGCGCGATCTTGCAAGTTCTCGAAGAGTAAGCGTCGCCAGTGGAGAAAAGGGAACATACAGCGGACGATTCTATCACCGCGAAAATGATGATGCTGCGCACGATATTGATGATATTGGTGGCTGAACTCGTCTACGGCGCTCCACGGTTCTCCTCGATCATATACGCCGACGACAAAGTGGTGAGTGATTTAATTGACCCGTTCTGTTTTTTTTTTTTTTTGGTTCTGGTTAACAGAGATGCTTTTTCCAATGTCGATTTTCAAATATACTGTTTTTCGTCGGGTGTTTTATTTCCCCGCTAGTTTGTGTGGCGCCTGCAATCGACTTTCGCTTTTGCCTGCCATCCGCTCGCTCGCTCGCTCGCTTGTCCCCCTTTTTAACTGCACAATTTACATGCGTTACCATACAATTAGCGTAGGCTGGTTTCCAAACAGCTCTGCAACCGCGTCGCTGCTGCTGCTGCTGCTGCTTTTCTATTCCGGGGGTAGGAAAAGCGTGAGTTTACTCTTTAATTAACATTAGCCCGCATGCCGGTTAAGCTTAATTGAAAGGTAGCCGCAATCAGGAATAGTGGGCTTTCCACCTCTTCAGTTAACAAGTTCCCTTTGTCCGTTAGCTTTCTTATCAAGTAGGATTCGAGTGGTTTCGTATAAACACGATGATCTCTGGGACGCGCCACCTCGAACAATGAAGTTTTCTCGATGGTTCGCGCGCGCGCGCGCGAGAAAACCGAATGGAATTGCTCGCTGGCGTAGCAGAGATTCGTCTTTTCAATATGATTTCACGTTGGGAAGAGCGTCGGCTCTCGCGTCGGGCCCCGTTCGAGCTCTAATAAAAGCGTCCCACGTACCATGCAACTTTTCATCGCTATCGAATCCCCATAATGACAGGAATTTATCGTTCCCGACGTACTTAATCCTTTTTTCCCCGGGGAGCTTGCGGCCTGGCATGAATGATATCGCGTCGGATGATCCATCGTCGTACTGACTCATGGAGCGTCAATGGCAGCAGATTTAAGTAATACCGAACATCGTTCACAAAAGATTAGATGTCGCCAGACGGCGCGGCCGTCGCCGCCAGGAAATGATTTTACGCTGCCCGACGCCGAATTAGAGCAAGGTGTGTACCCAATTCTTTAGAAGTCGATGCCAATTTATGCAAACGACACCCCACCCTTCGTGCTTTCCCAGCATTCGCGCCCTGAATTGCAAAAGTTTCGCCGGGCCAAGCATCGCCGGCAATTTCTAGCTCGTTTCTCTTCATCGCTAGCTAATTTTAGCCCATCCAAACCGCCTTTCCTAATCCCTCAACTATTCTGGATTAAACAGGATAAAGAGGACATGCTTTCCTCCTATAATTCCTGTACTCCCAAGGATCACCGCATTCCCGCTAATTAATCATTCAAGCCTGCAAATAACTCCTCGATAATAATTCGAAACACGAGGTTCCGACCATGCAATTACTTAAGGAACGCCCGGCTTTAATTAGAAAGTAAGTCATCCAAAAGCCAGGCATTCCTCACTATTATTTACTACACCGTATTAGGCCACCGAAGTTTCCAAGCATTGATCAGAGATGCTCGGGTGGGGGGGCCAAGTGCTATTAGCGAGATAGCGTATTAAGCTTTTTGCTAATTACACTCATCGATCAGGAGTGTCGGGCCTGTTATAAGCGGCGATTTGCATTAAGGAGGAGTAAGAGTGGCATCTCTAAGGGTTGTATTTCTCCCTTGAAGCTCCTTATCAATATCGATCGTACTAATTCATGAATCGAGCAGCCTAAGACCAGGGCGGGCCGGGGGTTGAAAAGGGGCGGTTGAGAAGGGGATGGGAGGGAGTTGGAAGGGAAGCTGGCCTTAAGTACGTAGAAGCGAGTATGCCGAGCGGCATAGCAGACCTCTCGGTGAATCCATAGTACACTTAATATCAAGCTGGCTCCTCGTAAAGCCCCGTAACATATGCGAGCCTGCACTGAACATCCCTCCAGCGAAGGTACTACCCTGCATTCAAACCCCTTTTAACTATATTGCCAGGCCGTCCACGTACTCCGAAATGCCGGAGCGGAATATCCTCGCTGCTGCTCGCCTTGTTACCTTATCCACTAACTTTCCACTATTCCCTCGCTCGAGCTATTAAGCCGTCTAGGGGACTTTTTGCAGGGAAGCTTGGCTATGCCAAGCCCGCAGACCACCGCCCTTGGCATCCTACCGCCTGATTACAATTGCTCCAGGCATTTTAATTACGAGCCTAGCATCCTTTAACACTCTGTTTACTAGCCCCCCCACTCCGACCCTGATAACTATTGGGATTTATTTGATCTCGAAAGCAGCCCTTTCCTTTCCTTCTCCTCTCGGATTACTTTTGCCTCGCAAGAAAGATCTCGATTGAAGTCGCACGAATTTTAATCCTCTCGGGATCCAAGCAATTTCCTGCATTTCGTCTTACGGTGAATACTTTGAGATTACTGGTTCCAAGGAAATCGTGACAAGCGACTGTGGTTATTCATCCGGCCTCAGTCGTTGACCTTTCCTTTTGGGAATTTTTTCGTGTGATTCATACGATGAATGAGAGCTCTCTTCATGGGCGAAGACTTCCTCTTTTCTCTCCGGTGGTTGTATTGTATTTAAGAGTTACGGCTAGATTTCCAGCGAATCCTCGAGCAATCTTATTTCTCGGTGAAGTCCAATCGGAGTTGCTCCGAGTATTACTGTTGGCACGAAAGTATCCCTTATGACGAGAGACAGTACAGTGGTAGTACCATTTCAATTTCAGTGGGTGGCTAGCAGTGGCGCGTAAAACGTAACGAGTAATTTCTATCAGGCGCGCGCTTGCCGCGGTAACGCGGCAACCAATTTTCCACGAGGCTATTTCATCGCACTTGCTACTACCGTCATATGAAATAAACGCGCGGCTTGCATTCCGCTCGAAAAATTGGCCCGGCGAAAGCTGGCAATGCCTTGCGCGCCTCGTTGCTAGTACGCTCGGTCAAAAGAGAGAGAGAGGGGACAAATTGAGTGATTTCCTCGAATGAAATTCCGAAATGACGTCCGAGATTTTCACTCTAAGATCCTAGTATACTTTCCTCTTGTTTCACACACACAGACACAGACAGAGAAGAAGAATAGACTTTCGTAGTTGGTGTTTTCTCGTGCGAAAGAATCCTGGAGATTCTTCACGGGGAATATGTTTGGTGGCGAGATCGGGGCCAAGATTCCAGCAATAAAACAGGCTGGACAAAGGATCCTGTTCTGCCGATTGAAAATCGAACCGATCCTCCCTTTCTTTCTTTCTTTCGCTTGGAAACTTCCCCTTTTTACCAGCCGACAAATTTCACAGGGTCCTTCGGATCCTCGGGAAAACCTGATACACTTATTCCCGGTGGCGTCTGCGATTGCCTCTCTCTCGGCCTCTATTTTCCCTTCTCTCCTCTCTGCTTTGCTCTTCGAGCTGCTTGATATATCGCGGCCTGTTGAGATTGAGCGTCTCCGCGAGCGTGTTCCTGATAAATGTTCCCGAAAGTAGGAAAAGTTGGTTCTTGCGCGACTGGAAGGGAAATGTCTGCCGGCGGGAGGTTTTAAGGATTGAAATAAAATTTCCCTGTTATTCGAGGGTCCTCTCATTGCTCGCGGAATTTCGAGGCAGTGCCGTGTTCTGGCTTTCGAGAACCTCGAGCGGCTTGAGAGGGCTCTCTCTCTCTCTCGCTCTCTTCATTCCGTACACATAATCTCTCTGAATTCCTGTCGGGTAACCGCTGTGAGATATTGCCTAGGTATTAAACACAATCTCGTTAGACGATATTACATCCGCTCGAGAAGGACTTTAATTCCTCTTCGTTCCCTCTCGCTCTCTCTCTCACTCGCACTGTCTACAACAATTTCCACGCCATTCTACGAAAGTAACAAGTTGCTTGGAACACCGCGAGCCAAACTGGCAAGTGTCAAGAATCGTCTAACTAAGCAACTTTCGCCCGAGTATTTCTTTCGGCGGAACTTGCGGAATTGGAGGATCGCCTGGCGAAACTCGGTCAAAAAGGTGAACGTGTGTGTATAGAAAAAAGGGAATCAGGCTGGAGAAATGACGACGAGTGGGAGGAAGGTTGGTTGGGATATGCGCCGAGAGTTTGCGGTGCTCATTAGTGGCGAAGCTCCACACTTGTTAGCGTAGTGTCCCTTTGCCACGGGATCCGATTCGGCAAGGTATTCGTTCGGGCTTCCGAAAGCACGCGCCACTAGGAAAGCTCGCCTTCATACATGCATTTGAAAACAAACCTCGAAGAAAGTCAAGCTTGCAATGTTATCGCCTGAAAGAGAAAGGCTTGGCTCGTAGAAGTGCGCGAGCGAGCTTGCGAACCGCTCGATAAGCTCCGGACACGCACATTTCAAGCACACGCACACACACACACACACTTTGCCAGTGTGAGGCACTTTCTATTATTCCCTCATTCGATTCTCGAGCACGTCTAATGCTAATTTCCTTACACGCCAGTGACTCCCCTAAAATATCAAACTACTTATTGTTCGAGCGAAGATAGAAACTTCCGCGCGTCATAATTATACTAATTATTATCCAGGCGAATCTGTCTTAATTTTCAAATATTTCTCATACAAATTAGAATCGCAAATGTTGGATTGTATTGTGTCAAAATTACTAGAGTTCTGGAATAATAGAAAACCTTTTCATAAATATTATAATATCTTAATTAGCTTCTCATAATAATACTGTTTGCTTTGTTAGCAAATAAATATCCTCTAAAAGTAGAATTTCTCTCGAGGACAGATGGAAAGCAAGTTCACATGTCTGCCGGTTTTCCTGGAAAGGCGATTACTCCCCCGTGGTGTTAACAGCATCAGCATAATGCCGCCGATAATATTGCGCTCGGTTCAGTGGTTCGCGGGCGCTCCCTCGGGCGTGCGATATGCTAATTCGAGAGTAACAGAATCCGCCCGCTGATACCTAAGAAGTTAATGCCAGTCCAACCAGCGAATTTATCGCTGCTACTTAACAGAGTTATTTTATTACCTGTAATTAAGTAGTATCGATCAACGTGAATCAGGCCTGATTGAGGGAGGCCTGCAACCAGCCGATCGCTACATAATATAAAACGAACGCGTGCATAACGGCCGAGAGGAGGATAGTTTGCACTCCGCGTGTGTTGCTCTATGGGCTCGGAATACTCGGCCTATTAGATCGTGGTGGGATTTCAGTACAGCGTGTTTCAAAAATGCTGAATTTTCATAAGTGTCTTCTATTTTTGGAGATTTCTCTTTGGTTCTTGATTAAGAATCGTTCGATATTTAATAATAAATTAGAGAATAATATTAGATCGTGGTGGAATGATATTTTTGTACAGGGTATTTAAAAAATGTTGAATTACCATGACTATCTTCTATTTTACAAATTTTTCTATGTTTCCCAATTAAGATTCGTTCAATAATAACTTAGACAATACTCCTGTACTAAATTATCACTGCCTCTCAACTGAGAAGATGCACAAATACGTTAATACTAAAAACAAACATTCCTTTCAAAGATCCCCGATTCAATCTGTCAACTTATAAATTTCGGAATTAATTATTCTCAATATCAGTGATCTGTCTAGATTCCACGACATTGTTGGATCACCCTGTATATCGCCGAGACCAAGGGAACGCGCGTATGATTTCATTACTCCATCCACGCGTCGCTGGCATTGTGTGTGTGTGCGTGTGTGTGTGCGGGAACGTGTTCTTCTTTACGGGCACGCATCGGGCGTGCTACACATTTCCTCGGGTGTACGTGTTGTGCGAAATACAGCCATTATGTGTCTGGTGTGTAGTGGGAGGGCTTTGCGCGCGGCTGTGTTGTGTGCCCTGGTAAATGGTGTGAGTGATGTCGGCGTGTGTGGAGGCGGATGACTAAGAGCACGGTCGATCCCAGCGTGCGTAAGCACCCGCTCGCTCGTTCTCCGCTCCGCGTGTATATCGACTGCCAGTGTTTTCAGACGTGGCGCCTGCGTGACACTAAAACCACCCCCCCCTCTCGCCCTCCCCACTCAATGATTTCACTACGCTTCTCCTTCTCATAGTTAAAGAGGAACTCTTACCAATCGCTGATTGTTAGTCAAAGTCAGTTGAATTAGTTGGAAGTCATTTCGCTCCAATTAATTCTCGTTCTTAATAATCAGTTTTCTATCTCAATCGTTTGTATTTCGTAACAATCGCACATTACGAATGCTAAATACAAAAATAAATTCATACCTGGTGACAGGGAAGAATGTTTTATTAGCCAATGAAAGTCGCTGAGATGACAAATATAGGAATCATCCTGTTTTTAGATTTTAGATAATATTTATGCTTCTTAATAATCATTTTCCTATCTCAATAATTTTTATTTCGTAACAATCGCATATTACGAATGCTAAATTCAAAGAATAAATTCATATTTGGCGACCCGGAAGAATTTTTTATTAGCCAATGAAAGTCATCGAGATAACAACTGTAGGAATCATCCTGGATTCGAATTAACTCGCGGAAATCTCTCGCGCTAGTTTTATCCGAGCGAGAGGATGAGGTTCTCTCTAGCAGTTGGCAAGGAGATGAAGAGATTTGCGTGGCACTTTACTCCGCCAGTGGACGAAGGTGGATCTTTCTTGGTAAACGCGCGGGGGTCGAGTCGAAGCTTCTATGGCGATGAAGTTTCGCTGCCAGGAATCATGAATTGACGATGAAATCCCTCGCGAGGGCCTGTTCCGCCGGATGAGACTGGCGATACGACTTCCAGAGCAGTATAAATATTTACATGGGATTCTAGTGGTTAAGGGAGCCCGAAAGAGTATGTGTGTGTGTGTGTGCGGGGGTGATTCGGTCCGATATCGAGTACGATCGATAATCGTACCCATGTTTTCCTCCTTTCGATTCAAGTAAAACCTTTCGTTGTAGTAATAAACGAAACAACGAAGTTAGAGAGTATGAACTAAATAAATAATAAAATATATTAATACATAAAAACGGACTACAAAGTATCGCAGTGATATCTCCGAAACGATGCGATGTATTTACCACGAATAAATAAAATAACGCGATTATAGAATTACAAGTAAATAATCTGATATAATAATAAATAAAAACACAGTAGAAAGTATGACAATAAATATATCTGACAAGAGGATGTGTTTACTAGGAAATTGTTAAGGCTTCCTTCTAACTCATTGACCTTTAAAGGGTTCGGTTGACGAGTTAATTGTCGAATTTGTCGAGGAAAGCTTTTCTCTCGGGCGGAGTGACACGGAGCGGAAGGGCGAATAGGTCAGGACGGTTGTTGGTTGGTTTGCGATGCTTGGTAGCCCGGCATTCTATCAGGCGGGGCCTTTACTTCGAAACCATTAGGCCGGGCATTTATATGCGATCGAGGTCGTTAACTGCAGGAAGCGCGAGCGCGTACATACGCGCGCCGCCGACGCCGCCGACGCCACCGCCGCCGCGCCAGCCGTGCCACTGCTCCACCTTCGACTCTTTCATCTTCGTTTCTCCCGGGCCACCCTCGCGCACTCAGCCGCACTCCTCTCGCTTTCGCTTTCAGTGGTGGCCGCCACGACGCCCGGCGACGTACGTCCTGCTGCTGCTGCTGCTGCTGTTGCACGCCCAGCGAGCTCGACGGCCTCGTTCACGATATACCCAATTGATTCTCCCTTTTATTTACGCTAACTTTCACAATCAACGATTTTCAATTCGAATTTAATTCAAAAATAGATGTTTATTTCGCGAGTTTAATTTTCAGAGTATTTAATCTCGCGAGATAAAAGCCTCTGCGAAAGCAGGAGAATTAGGTGAATGCCGGGGAAGCTTGGGATTATATTCGCTCGATTTATCGGAATATCTTGCTAGCTTCCGGGCAAGCGGAGAGTCCCTGGACCACTGAGGGGGATGAGGGAGGGAGAGAGCCGCGACCAGAATACCACAATAAATCATCCTTTCCGCATATTTCCCGGGCGCATTAGTGCGTCTGCTTTTTCAAGCGTGTCGTTTCCCTTCCTGCCGCACTGCGCCGCTCCCACCACATTGTTTCTTATGCTGCAGAAAGAGAGCGAGAAAGAAGCTTCATAAATCTTCGAATCAAAAGAATCGCTGAGAAGCGCCGGGCTCGGGTAAATGGGAAGAAAAAAAAGCAACTGCGAGGGAAAAAGGAGGAGGAGAGAGAGTATGTGTGCTTCTCTCGGGGACGCGCGTTGCATGATCTCGCCTTGCCTTCGCTCGACTGTCCCTTTTCCCTTCGGGGCAGACTGCATCGGGCGTCTAGACGCCAATCAAGCCGGGGCACGTGTTTGTCGCCTGCTCCAACTCTTCTCGCCTCTTCCTCACCCTTTTCCACCACCACCACCACCATCGTCAGGATTCCCAGTGCCGATTTCATGACCTTGTCCCGAAGCCTCTCCAATGACAACACTATGACACCACAGAGCGAAAAAGGGACAAACAAAAACAATAAGAGGAACTTAAAAGCCAGCTGATATTATTAGAGGTTGAAAGGAAGATCGCAAGGTGTTCAATGACCTCGGCGTTTCAGTAGCTCTCTTGTGTCTACTTATTGACAAACACTGAGTGAGCGAGAGCGAGAGCGAGAGAGGACGGAAGTGGCGCTGATGAGAGACAGTGTGACAACAGGGTTGATAAGTGGCGGAGCAAAGTTTCTAAGGAGATGACACGGAGATAAAGAGGCGAAGGCGAAGTCGAGGCTAAACGATAGAGCAACCAGCGACAGAGATAGAAGAAGAAAAAGAAGGCGAACGAGAGGCTGCGTCTGGTGTTCCTCGGAGTTGAGAGAAAACAATGGGACGCTTTACGCGTAAACGTAATTCCCGGCTCGAAGAGAGAGAGAGCGACTGCCGGCGGAAAAAAAGGAAGAAGAAGAGAACGCAATGAAGGGCCGAGGCTAATGAGAAGTCGGAGAGAGGAAAGTGGCGGGAGAGCAGCGAATTATACGTGGAGAAGAAGAAGAGAGAGCAGAAAGCAGAGAGTGTGTTGCTGCTGCTGCTGCTGCTGCAATGGAAGGCCGGCAAGTTGTGCAACAGGGCACCCAGCGATAATTCACTTGGTGCGGTTACCCGTTCTTTGAGCCAGCCTCCTCCTTCGTTTACTTAATTACCGCACTATTTAATCACGGCTCTCTTCTCCTCGATACACATGTATGCATCGCTCCTCTCTTAATTAGCAAGCTATCGATCGTGCTAGCCTGTTGTTCGATGACTAGAACTATGGCTACTCACTCTAATTATGGCGAGAGTTTCTCATATTATACAGACAGGGTTGAAATACCCCAGTTATAGATTTTACCGTAATACGATTATCTCGTATTTTCTGCGAGGATTCCTCCTATCGTGAAAAGAACCTTTGCTTTAATAAGAGAAAGAATATTGCGCTGTTATCCCCAAGGCAAGTTTTAATTAAATACTGAAATTAAATTTCTTATACCATGTTGATGTTAAAAAGTCAGAGTGTATTTTATGAAAACTTTTTGTTTTGCTTTGTAAGTCTGTTAATTTAAATTATGAAAATATCAGGTTGATTTCTTGGAATCTAAGAGCAGTTAATATGATTGGTTGAGGAAAAGCAGGCAGTTGAATGTTCGCAATGTGAATCGGGCTTTAGTTTGACACTCGGTGGAGGATTCCGAACGATGGAATCCCGTTCCGGATCGAGCGGCCGTCGGAGGATGAAATTGTTTTCGTTGGCGGATAATTGCGGCGAATTAGTGGCTCGGTGTCAGAGAGTACATGGGAGGGAGGACCGCCGGCAGCGATGGTGGTCACCGGGCGCAATTATCGTCGATCCTGGCACACCTTGATGACGCTCGCCAGCCGACCCATAATTCCTGTCACTCGCAAGACGATTTTGCCCCAATGAAATTTCTCGTATTTTACATTCAAACACACCCAATCCTCTAATTAATCTGCCATTCGTGCGAAATGCATGGATTTGATTCCAACAATTCTCGGGGAAATTGCGTGATGGCGAAAGTTCACGCACAATTCTTCTGGTTCGCGGGGGAATGTGAAAGGACGCCTGACATACGACTCTGTTTTTTCGAGTGAAGTAATGAGAAAGCAGAGGAGGGAATTTCCCTCTCGGCTCTGCTTGCTTTAGGAGAGTGCGAGGGCGAAGTTTTCGAAGGAGCACCTTCATCTTCGAGGTTGCAGGCCGCGTCGGGTGTTAAGGAACGAAGTAAAGGTGCGAGCATGCGCCATTTTCGTATATACATATATATACACCGTAGAAAAGGGAACCCTCATTTCCCATTGTGGCCAAAGGCTCGGCGGGCATTTATTTTCAACATTTCTGACACACGATTCTCCCTTTGATCCCTTTCTTCAAGCTCCAACCCAACTCACAATGCAAAGTATCAAATGGAATTAGTTCAAACAAGCTGTATTTTCGTAGCAAGTCTCATTTTGACATCTCAAGATTGCCAACTGTATAATTCAAGGATTGTTCAAGCCAGAACGTTAATATTTCCTTGGCAAATATTACTTGGAATGGCTGATAGGAATTGTTTTCTGTAAAAGAGGATAAAACTCTTTTAGCGATCCTCTCGCAAACCAAGCTTGACTTTCCTAACCAGGAAACTAGTGCCTTTGGAACGCCAACTCGCAGGATTACCCACGAGGACCGTTCTTCCGCTAGATTGCACAGCTTTCTTGAATTAGTGCAATCGCGAGAAGACAAATCACAGCGGGCTCCGTTCTTTATCTTTCTAGGTTCTAGCGGCTTAATTGGATCTCTCTCTCTCTGCCCAGGGTAATTCAGCCCTGAGCAATTTCAGCCTTCTGCACTTGCGATATGTCAAGAGAGAATAAAATTTCATTCAATTATTAAACAACTAGCGTGAATTTCTACTTTCGAACAGTTTCAATTCTCGAAAAATCTCATTCTCAGATTTCTATATTCAGAGATAATTAATTAATCAATTAAAAGAGAAAAGGGTATTAGAAGCAACAGGGTTCAAAGGAGAAGGAACTCGCAAGAGATTCAGATCGGTATTGGGTGCACGCTTGATTCGCGCGAGAGGAGAACGCTGTAATTAGTAACACATGTGGCGAGCTCCTCTTAGAAAGAAGGAGAGAGGGAACCCCACCCATCGATAGGTCGTGCCACGCCAGGGAGCGAAAGTTTTCTCGCTCTCCGGCGTGCTTGAACCTTCGGACCTCTTCTGGCATTGTCACGTTCCTCGGTTTACCTCGCTGATCCTTCGTAAATACCGGCTCGTCTTTCTCGCTGATTGAAATTCCACCGATTCTTCCGCTCAGACCTTTTACTGACTCGAGACTCGCATGCTGACCTCTCAGTCTTAGCTACATTTGTATCACAGTAGTTCCTTCTCTTCGTATTTATCCTTGAATACTCCTCTAAGTTTGAGATGTAAGATTTTTTAATAATTATCATTGCTTTATCCTAGCATGAAATGTTTTACCAATGCAAGACACTTAAAGATTTTATTACATATTTTATTTATAATAGAATTTCATTCTTTTATATTTAAAATTGATTATAAATTACGAAATATATTTATGAAATAAACAGATGTATCAAGGATACTTAAGTGGACTTATTAATGGATGGGAGCACAGTTGGGGGCGCGAGTATTTTGCGTTAAAGATCGGCAGAATCTGACAAGAAGCTAAGGAAGGAAAGAGGAAAGTTTGGAGTTAAGAGTGAAAGAGAGAGAGGGAGGGAGGGAGGAGGGTTCCTAGCGCAGCTGCTGGCATCGTGTGTCTCAATTAACGAGCGGGCCTACGATCATTAGTCATCCGTTGGGAGTCCCTCAGTGAAAGAAGCGAGCATGGCCAAGCCTGGCCGGCTGTCAGCCACCGTGTCTACTTGCTGAAACGACGCTGACAGTCGATTCTATTCTCACCGCCAAAAGCCAACGCGCACTCGAGTGCTTCTTCGCACTCCACCGTCTTCCGCTGTGGATGCCTGCGCAATGGAACCGCTCCAACTTCTAAGTGTTCCTCGCTCTTCCTCCAGACAAGCTGGAATGAAAGGAATCGCTCACTTCTATCTTAGCTTCTCGATAAACTCGACCTACAATTCTCCTAATTAAGATAGTTGGCCCGCGACAGTCTCAGTGAAAAGTCAACCGCTGAAGAGTTCTATAAAAATTTGTATCCATTGGTACGTTGTTGTTGAAACATGGAACGAAAGTATTCCAGGCAGAATTAATTATGTTTTCTTTATGTTTGCCGTGTTAAAAGTATCAGCAAAGTTTAAAGAAAATCTGAAGAAAATAATTTGATGGCTTATCTACTTTAAACTTCGCAAGTTTCCACACAAAGCATTGTATTTATAATCTGCGAACATTTCGAATGAACTCGAACATCCTGTTTACTAATTGGCGAGTGTTATAATGGCAGATAGAGTGGAATAATGCGTCATTGAGTTCGTGATGATTGGTGAATGGAGAAATGGTAGTTTCGCGGTGGAAGCACGCGCGCCCAGCCTCGGCTTTGTGCCTTTATCGGAACGGTGGGACTTGAATCGAACAAATCCCATAGTGGAATGGATGGCTCGGTTGGAGAGCGATCGGTATTGTTCGAGGCTGAAACTCGAGTTACGAGATCACGAACGTCCGTTCGTTTTCTTGATATCGCGGCTCCTTTAAAGAAGGACGTGTCCACTCTCGGCGCGAGTGCCAATGATATTTCCTTCCCTTTAAAGA
Source organism: Ectemnius continuus (assembly GCA_910591665.1). Classification (NCBI taxonomy): domain Eukaryota; kingdom Metazoa; phylum Arthropoda; class Insecta; order Hymenoptera; family Crabronidae; genus Ectemnius; species Ectemnius continuus. The sequence goes on along the minus strand of OU342862.1, from coordinate 11,451,759 downwards.
ACATTCTACACGTCCAGCACACACACACACGCGAAACTTGTGATTTCACCGCTTGAGTCACACACAGCCTCTTTGTTGCGCCTCCACGTTGTAATCTGTGTCTCTGTCTCGCGTTGGTTATAAATAAGCGGCTTATGAGACGACAGTTCGAAAGTCTCGTGCGTTGCTTTTATCGGCGTTGCGCGGTGATAATACCGCTGATAGTTCCGAACGAGTTAATAGGATTAAGTTCATTCTCTATTTAGCAATTTTCAGAGCTTGTTTATTCATGAATGATTCCGTCCTCGATTCTTCTTGGTTTTCTCGTTCACAATGTTAGCGGAACAATGTTTTTCTCTGGAAGGACAATCTGGTGCGGTTGGTTGTGCACGTCGGTCAGCTCGACCTGTGTCAGCGGCGATTGGACACTCGGCCAGCGAAGGCTTGCCAATGAAAATCCCCGAGCGATGGTGTTAAGCGCGGCTAAATCAGTGAAATTGGAAGGGAACCGCTGGACCAATAAAGCCTACAACGTCCGATTCAATTAGGCGGAAGAATCGACCGACCTACAACAGCCACTCCCAGATTTCATCTCTTTTTCTTCGAAATTCGTTCCAACCATCTCATTTACATTTCTACTTAGATTTAACTGTTCTCCAAAGTGTTAGAATAAAATGGAGAATCCGTGGGACGTTCATATTTCTTTTTGCCTGTTAAAATTTGGGTTGCTGGAGATTGGTGGTTCTGGGAAATGAGTGGAAGGGAGAAGGAAAAGCCAAAGAGGGAAGGACCGGCACGTCCTGTGAAGCGGATTTCTATGGAAATCAGTAGGAGCGTTCCAATGCAAAACCACAGAGAGCGTCGCTTCGACATCGCCGCCGGCGGAAATTCCGCCTGGACTTTTTCCGCAGACTCGCGCTTTTCGGGATCAGGAATCGCCGGAAAAATTGCGCGGAGCCGCGTGCGCGCGCGCGCGCTCGCGAGCGAGTCCACCTTGCTTTATGTGAATCCTGTCCGTTCTGACGAATGTATTCCAGCGGACTGCGGTCCGACAGAATTTTGGATATGACACGAAACCCGGCACCCTTCTGCTCCAAAATAGAGGACGAATGTTTCACTACCGAGAGTTTTCACGATGAAACCCTGTGGACGCTACCACCCGCAGGCTGATTTTTGTTTCACCGGCTCTCCCTAGAATTCCCTTGGAAACTAACGTTTAGCCCGCAGGCTCTCGCGTCCCCCGGATATTTTAATAATACCGTAATTTCGAGAAAAACACGCTCCTCTAATGTGGGAAATGGTTCGCGGAACTTTCAAAGGACAGAAATGTTCACTACACACGCGTCTACCTGCCGGTTAATGGATATTTGATTATTATATTTTAATCTCATTTCGAATAATCCCAAGCGTCCCTTTTTTCCGCCGGAAAGGAAACAAACGAAACAGCCGCTTGCAACCAACTAATGGAAAAGCAGGATTCCCTTTACACCAGCTGGCGCGGGCCAAATTTAATAAGTCCCAGCATCCCCAATTTTAATCCCCCAACAATTATACCTATTTCTGTATTCGAGTCAGATTTCTTTCGATCATCTAATTCAGAGCTTTCGCATTAAATCATAGATAAAAGTGAAGTGTTATTCAAAACTGTGGAAAGCTATACGAAGTGTCCGAGGGTGAGGTTCATTTCATGTTAGGCCGCCCGGAATAATCGAGGATTCATAAACCCGAGTGTCAAGTGGCGAGACGACTTGAGAGAGCAATCGAAAGCTCGACGAAGCTGCCAGCCAATTTCTTCTACTTCTGATCTCCGCCTCTTTTTCTCTAGCCTGGCAAGATCGAGTGGACATCGTTCCGAGGGTGCTCTAACAATCGACGACGTTAAAACTTCGGGCTCAACCAAGCGCTCCGCTCGAGTCCTTCGCTTTTTCTCACATACGAGTTCGGTGGTCCTTGGAAAAAAGATTTTCGAATATACCGTCGATTCGAAAAATACCATTCTTAAATAATATCAATATAACCGTAAAGTTGATACTTTCTTCTTTTATAAAATCCATTATTTTATTTAATAAACATAGCGATATTATAATTAAAATGAATTAATGTATACTTTCTACAGCGAATGTTAGAAATGCCGCGGTAGAGTTTGGGTGTTTGACCTAGAAGTTCTTGTAGCGCATCGACCTAATAATAGCCGGAGTGTGAGTCCTTGGCCATCGGGATTAGGTCGAGAGCGAGACGAATTTCTTACGAGCAATGTTTTTCTCTATTCGCCATCAGGCAGGACTGCTCGCGTTCTCCCTTCCTCTAACCAGTTCTATCATCAGCCGGCTGTTGGCTGGTTCGGCCCTCGCTTCCTGTCACTTCCCTCTTTCCACGTTTGGCACCGTTAACGATTAAAGAACGAGCTGGCAGTCCTGTTTTTCGTAGTCCAATGACGTCAGCCGACGGCGCCAGAGGGGCTCGTTCACCCTCTAATAGGAACCTCTCGCATTCCACCATAAAAATCACAATCGCCTCCCATATTCATCTTCCTATCGAAAACATTCCCAACGGAAAAGGCAACTATTATTCATTTGGCATATACTCGTTGCTCAAAAGTCCAGTAAGAAAGTTCTCTCTCTCTCGAGAAATATCTAACTTGGACATGTTTTTCTCGGTTCGTTTCTGGGAAGGGTTTGCCGGTTATTCATTGAGTATGCGAGTCGCGCTAGGTTCGACCTCTTTATTGCGATTTCAGTAAGGGAATTCGAAGTGTGCGAGTGTGTTAGTGAGAGAAATATATGAGGGGGAAAGGGGAGTCTTTGGCTCCATCAATTCTCTGGCGAGTAATCGAAAGAATGACCGGTGCCCCCTTTTCTATCGTCCTTCCAACTTCTCTCCTCGTTTCTCTCGCCGCTTGGAATCGTTACCTTTCATTGCACTCTTTTCTCTTAGCAATACGATCCTCGTATTTCCTTTATCTTCTATCTTTCACGTGTGTAGTTGCTATCGTCGCCTTTTACTTCCGCGTGTCCTTTCTCTCGTTCTCGACGGCTCTGTCCTCGACAGCTCGTTAGTTTCCCTTTCGTACTTTGTCGCCCTTTTGCTTCTCTTTCCTCTTCCTTATTCTCTCTCTCTCGCTCTCTCTCTCTGTCGGCGAGGTCCTGCACTTTCCTTTGCAGACAGTTTGAACGCGGTTTGAACTGTCTCTCTGCTTACTGTGGCGATCGAGCCTGCTCGCCGTCGCTTTATCGCCTCTCTGTGTCCACCCTTATCGCAGGATTGCAGGGTAGTTTCTGCTATGACATTGTTAGCCATGGAATAACATCGGTTTGCTTCGTAACCCTGGATAACTGGCACCCACCACCTTCACCATCTCCTTCTCTCCCATGGCGGGCTCAGGTATTCTGGTAACGAAAGCCACGATTTACTGAACGACCTCTAACTTGCTCTACAATCACCTGGAAAGTAGCCCTCGCACGCTACTTGCACTGTAACTTTCCGCTGACGATCAGTGGTTTCGTCCCTGGATCTTCTCGCCTCGTTAACAATTTCCTGCAGGATATGTTTAACCCTGTTGGTAGATAAGATCATCGCAATAACGTTTTGTCCTTGCTTTGATGATAAACAGTAATTCTTTTTATGTAATCCATGTGAAAGTTTACTTTCCGAGGGTTATTTATTGTGTAAAAGGGAAATAAATAATTGAATATAATTTCTTATCGATTCCTTAGAGGGAAACTTTAGCAGTCTTAAATTGACATTATTCTCCTTAACGTCGAACTTAACGCGCCTGGAAATTGACTGCTTTCTACAGTTGTATCGCAATCCACTATTTTCAATGAGGAATTATTCTTTCTTTTGCGATGGCCTGTAATACTCGTGTGTATTTCACAAAGGCTTTTCTCTCGCTCGCGAGAAAGAGAGAAAGAGAGAGAAGCTCTCGAGACGGAAAGTCACGTATACCATAAATGACCATCTCGCAAGGACTCAGCGGCAGACCTTTACTTCGCGCGCTCAATCCTTCGCAATCTCTGACGCCCGAGGAATTGCACTTTCGCAATATAGCTCTGGAGAGAGAGACGCCTCGCAAAAAATGCCCGGATGCTCCTCGTCTCTCTCTCCACTCGCCTCTGGCAATACCTACCGCTCCTCGCCGCGCAAAGACCGCCTGTTGGAAGATGGCCACACTGCCGGATATAAGAATTAATATTCTTGTAATTATAGTACCACTGACTCATCCCCGCCCAGTTTACGCGGAACACACATGAATCAGTCTAAATACCAATGAAATAGGTGATCCTAGAATTTTTCTATCAACAAGATGAATAAGTGTTGATACCAATAAAATAGATGGTCGATGAATTTATATGATATAAACAAATGTATAAATATAAGTACGAATGAAATAGATGATCGAAAAATTTGTAGAATACCATGTTCATATCTGTAATTTTCGAGATGAAATTCTCTAGGAAAATATAGGAGTTGTTCTGCATTTTTCTATTACCAAGGTGGTAATAATGTGGTGCAATTAGCAGGAGCGAGTAAGAGGGGGGAATTCAGGAGGAGGTTGATGAGGAGTAGGACTGGCCTTTTCAGTTAGCCAGCTGCTCGCCATTGTCTCCGGCAGGAATGGCCCGGTGACACGGCCATTTTGCGGCCGTGCAATCTTTTCCTCGGCTCTCGTAATAACGCCTTCCTCTCTAATGACGCTCGAAGGCATGCCTCACCTACTAAAGTATGCCGGCAATCTCGAGGGACACCTTCTTACTAGTGCCTCGCCGAACATTATACCTTCGAGAGAGTTCCATTAACCATCGCTAATTTGCAGAATTCCTCCCTGTAATTTTCCCGGCCAGCACACGATTTTTCATTCGATCTTAATCGCATGAAAAATGCTTGATCGGATGAGTAATCGCGTGGAAGAAGCCTCGCAAGATTGATTACAGCTCTTCCGCGGTGTCTTCGCGTTATTCTTGTAATCAATATTTCTTATATCAGTAAAAAGTCTGATCCACTTTTGATTGATCGAGAGACCAACAGAATTCTTGCAACTTCCGCTTGACCACTGGTTTAGAAGGGGATCGTTGAGTAGTTTGAGACGGCAGATGTCAGACTAATCGAAGAGAACGTTTCCTGAGTCACTCAAATTGATGTTTCCTCGATTATTTAACATCGTCCTACTCGCGTCATTCATACTTCAGTTGTTTTCCACTGCGCTGGGAAGGTTGTGCGACCGCAATGACTTACGAGTTTGGTGAATGAATGACTGGCGCGCGCGGCTCACCCTGCCAGACATTACTTGGAATCCTCATTGATTGACTCGATGAATTCGACCCTCGGCGGGCGGCATGTGAAATTTTTGCCGTTCGCTCTCTCTTCCACTTGATATTTCGGCGTGGCGTTCGCTTCACAGGCATACACAGCTTGCTCCCTTCGCCATCGGAAGCAGGATATATAATTAGAAAGTCTGCAACCTAATTTTATCGCGGCCAGCCGGTGGTGGTGTCGCGCAACATTTGTTTCGTCTTCCGAAAAGGACACGCCCAGCAGAAATTTGCTCGACTTTCCTCTTTTCCCTTCGTGACTTTCTTACTCGGTTATTATTGCTCGCTGGGCCTCCTCCTCCCTTTTCTTGCCTGTTCCCATTAAGGAAAAAAAGGCAGAGAGAAATCTTTGGTCGCGAGTACCCGCGGCATTAGCCACTCGAGTCTATTAGGGCGGCGGCGGCGGCGGTCGCGTCGTTGAATTTTTCAGGTGCAAGCACCAAGAAAATTCCCTCCTGCCGGCTGGCCTCGAGTGCGCCAGGATTCCTTCGCGAAGTTTATTAATTAGTTCATCATCGTTGCCTGCCGAGTGCTCGTGAAAAAAACTTGCCGCAGACTCTGCAGAGTGAAAGAGAGAGAGAGAGAGGGAGAGATGGTGGCAGGAGTATTACGTGCCAGAAAAGTCCTCTTTCAGGGAAAGAGTGAGCCTCGACGAACAAGGCTCCTCCTTGTCCCGATCCAGAAGTCGCTTCGCCGATTTTAACCCAGTCCCCGCTTAAAAACCTCTTTCCCTCCCTCTCTCTCTCTCCTCCTTCCTTGGTTAATGATCGTGCGAATGAACGGCTCTCTCAGAAGATCGTATAAGCCGCTCTCGGCATCACTTCTAATTAATTTCCCCGCCATCTTGCTCGGCCGTCCCTTTCGGGGTGAAAAATTGATTGGTCGGCTTGGCGGCGTCGGCTACGGTGGGGGAGAGCTTTGGCGCGGCTATCGATGTCATCGAGTTAATAGGGACGAATTGATCCCGAGGACGAAAGTCTGCTCGCCTTCGGGAGTTTAATCCAGCGGGGGGAACTTGGCAATCGTTGTTACCGCCGGAGTCACGCCTTTTCGAATACATCCGATATCCATTGCGACAGGGTTTCCGAATCCGCGAGACTCCTGCAGGAGTTTTCCCTTTCTGTTCGTCCTTGACACCGCGACCGTTCCTACCGGAAGTCCAATTCGATCGGGTTTCACTGCGATGTTATGGACGAATGAGTGTCGTGTTGGCTGGCTGGCCTTTTTTTTGGGTTTGTTTCGTACGTTGAAGTTGATGATGGGAGACGGGTGGATTTGAAGTGTCGGACAGTGACGAATGCAGTCACTCCAACTGTAAGTGGAATGACTGGCGTCGCTGCTGGCAGCCACGGCTCTCTTTCCCTCCCTCTCTCTCCGTCTCTCTTTCCCAGAGCGACTCGATTAGTCACCGTTTCACAGTTTCGAAGCGTGGCCAGCGGGCGTGCCTTCTATTGAGGATATCAATTGTCTCACTCGGAGTGCATTTGACCCAGGAAGACCACTACACCACTCAACCATCTGACTGAGTTGACAGTCGCTAATTCCCAATGCTCAGTGTTCCCTTGTACTTGTTACGTCTTTCAGCCTCGAACTCTTCCCCTTTCGCAGTCGAATTATTATTTGTACACACTGCCCATTATACTGACGGAATCATTACTGTTACGTTCACTACATTCAAACACTTCTTCCATACAAAAATATTATTTTTTCTCTGTTGATTATATTGAAAGTATTCCAAAGAATTATATAATTCTACTTTTAGAACTGGTTTCATATTCAAATTATTATTCTTTCATGTGAAATAATTACACTGTCGATTATTAAAAGAATAACTATTATTACATTGACTAGATTCAAATAGTTCTCTCATAGAAAATCATTATTCGTCTGTGGATTATACTTGAACTATTCCAGAGAGTGATTTTTGCTCTTAAAGCTCGTTTGGAATGCTAATGAATTAACGAGCGATGATTTCGATGTAGAGAAATAGTCGACACTGTTATCCACTTAGTGGTAAGGGGCTATCTCGACTTCCTAAGGCGAGACAAGCATTTCTTCGATAGCGGTGTCCATCGGGGACTGAAAGAAGGTATTATTGGTGGGATCGAGTGCCAGCAAGAACCGACTGACAGCTCTGAGTACTAGTCGCGAAAAGCTCGGCGACCACACGCGACGCTTTTTGCGCCTGGCTTTCTTGATTCGCATCCGGCCGCACTTTTTCCTACCCTCGCTCCTAGAGTAAACAGACTCCTCGGATGCCTGATCGTTAAACATAGCCATTAGCAGTATTATTCCTATAGAATTCGAAATCGATTCAGGTGTGCAAAACTATTTATTTCCTTTACAATAATATCGCTTTTATACAATATATATTGAATATTAGTATAGAAATATGAGAAGCAATGACTATTTTGTACGTTGCACGAATAAGTAGCAATAAATCTGATAGAATGTATTTTAAAAACTGGCTAGTGGGTAGAAACGCTTGGTGATCCTTTATGCAAACATATCGCGTTGTACGTGTATGATGTTGGGAACGAGGCTACGATTACACAAGCCCGGCTGTCTGTTGGCCCTTTGCTGGGGAAAATGTCGAGGCACTAGGAGGGAGGATCGATTTTCGGAATTTTCACGTTGACTCCCCAGCAACGTCCCTGGCCACGGACGATGGAACAAAGAGAAATGGACGAAAAAGCGAGGCAGCAGGGGCTTCTAGCTTCGATATACATGCACCGTGTATGCGCAGCTTCGACGCAGAGGAGGAACGAGGAATAAATCGTGCGCGCGCGCGCGCGCGCTCGCCCTCGCGATGATGTATTGCACCCGATCCGATTCCTATCAGACTTTGAATTATGGCTTCCTTCGCTCGGAACGGCCGCCACTTCACGCTCCCAGTTTTCGGGGATTTGTTTGGACTGGCGGGCGTGTTTCCAGCCTCGTTAACTATTCATTTCTCACGCGGCACCATCATTATTCCGGTATAATTCGACGTCAAGTGTGATCGTCGCCACCGACAACATCAACTTCCTGTTTAGTCAGTGCCAGACTCTCCGACCAACTCCATTTCTCATACTTTCCATCAACTCTTTCTCCCCGCTCTTTCGACCAACATATTTTTCATACTCGAAGTAAATCGACAAATAGATCATCGCCATTGTTATTTTCCTCCTCGCCCCCAATAATTTACTGGGAGAATTGTCGGTTGGAAGACTTTCTATTACCGTCGAGGGAGTAAGCTTGCAAAATTGCCCCGATTTCGATAATCTCCGGGCAAGCTGCACTTTCGAGTGGCAGGGCCTCCTATTTATAAAACGATTGGCAGCGCCCATTCATCGACACCGATAAGTGCTCGCATTCCAACCCCCAAGTATTTCATCCCTGCGACTTTTCCCAGCTGACTCTCCTACCTTTTTTAACGATATAACATTTCTCTCGGTCACTCGAGGAAAATTTCCTCTTTTAAAAATCCCAGCGTAGACACATTGAATCTTTCGGGATGAATTCGAGGTTTGTCAATGGTAAGAGCGATGTTTCATGGGAAGTCATTCACCGCTAAGGCGTTCTGGATTTGAAACGATGAGAGAAAGAGAAGGAAAGAAGGAGAGAGGAGGATTGCAGGCTGGCATCAGTGGCATTGCCGCTTCTGTTGGCGTCTTGCGCTCGCCTGCTCGGCTGGCTGCTGCTGGTCGAATAAGTTTCTAAATATAGAGCCTGACAAAAATAGAGTCGACCGACGGGGTTGACGACTAGCCTGGTCTACGAGTCCTGGACCAGCAGGAACACCAAGAACAGCTCACGAGAGCGAGCATCCTCCTTTTTAGAGATGGGCCATCTCTCCTTCGCTTCTGTATACACTCTCTCGTGCGTGTATGCTGGTCGAACCACGCTCATTTTTCTTCAGCATGCATCCAGCTTAAACGCGCCGGATGATTCCAGTTGCTGAAGATTCTTATCGGCCTTGTACGACAGGCGTTCTATTATATTCAAGACTGGTTCATAAGTAGTTAACTAGATGATCTTGAATCATAGTTATTCTATATTTCTTTGGCATCTAAATGGAGTATTCAGTGGTTGTGGGCGATAAGGATCGATTTGGAACGGTTCGAGAGACGTTTGCTCGTCCTGGAAAGGTTCTTTGCTTTGAGGGGGATTGGCGGCGGATCCTGTGTGTTGGTGGCCGCCGCCCAATTGATCGGTTTGTCCAGAGGACATCAGGCGATCGTGACGCGCCTGTTGTTCGCCGGGTTTAACGCATTCCGGCGACGTTGTCGGAATAAAGATGACAGGACTTCCGGCGGCGAAGCGCTCGCATCCGACTGTCGGCGCGTTCCTCATCTGCATCACAAGCGTTAAAGCGGGCACATAAGGCCATTCACGGACCCTGCGAACCCGCCTCTAATCGGGTCGCCACGATAACTCGGTTTACATAGTGCCGCCCGTTTATTCCACGTTCTAATGGTCACGCTCTAGTTTGCTCGACGAGAGAAAAATTACCCTCGCCTTCCTGGGAAAGATCATTCCTGTCCTGGTAGAGATAGACACCCAAGAGATATTGCCTTATTGTTATTCATCTTGTGCCTCGAATTTGTATATTTTTGTAGGAACTTTAATATTTCATCTTTATATATAAAAGTCGAAATATGTTTGAGTGTTCCGCAAAGACTTTTATTCCGTTTAAAATTACTTTAAAAGTAATTTTTAATTAACAATGCCTGTTTCCTAGAAATCCCATTTTGTTTTTGCTCTTAGAACATATTTATACGTGCGTCAATCATTTTATGTGTCATCCTTAAATTTTATTTATGTCGGAATTAAGTTTAAAAATATCGCAGCTTGTTCATTCCGCTGCCTCAGTGAATTTCTGGCTAAATTATTGCGTATAGGTTTCCGCTTAATCGCTCATCAGCGCTTGCTTCTCCGATTGGCGGCGCGTGCGGCCGAACGAAATTCATTATTAATGCGGAGCGGCATTCGTTTCGGGATTAACGGGCTCCCAGTCAAATTTCACTCGGCACAACTGTTGTTTTTAATGCTGTCGAATTTTTAGCCATCCACAAAATCTACTCTTTAATTATGACTTATTATATTGCACCCATTCTTTAAATAAAAATACATTTTCTTGAACAAGAATAGTCTTAAAATTTGTTTTAAAATTTACGAGTATGCAAATACTTTGTTTGGCGTATGTACAATGAATCGCCCGGAACATGGCAGCTGACTTTTTTCTTGATTGCCGGCTGTGATTGGGGAATGAAGGGTATGCTATGATAGAGGAAGAAGCATAAGCCGCAAGTGAAGAGGAACCGCCGGGTGCGATCGCATAATGAGAGGATTGTTAGGAGTGCGGCTAATGGTCTCGAATATTGAAAGTTAATGTTATTAATGCGAGCAGGCGTGCGGGCCTGTCCGTTTTCGGGGATAACCGAGCCAGAAAGAGGAAACAGGCGAGCATTGTTGTCTGGCAGCAGCAACAGCAGCACCAGCAGCAGCAGCAGGAACGGCCGCCGGCGTTAAATGCTCTCGAGCGTTCATCCAAATGAATGCACACGAAATATCTCCACTGACCATGGATATTCCACCAATCCGAGAAAGCAACCGATAACATTCCGATAACTGGAATCCTTCTGACAGAGAAATCCTTCACTGGAAAGTCTCCTGCTGCATATCAGGACGAATGTCTGAAATTAGTTGGTCACTGAGGAAACTTTCCAACCGGAGAGTTCGACTTCTCCAACTTTGCCAAACGGAACTTCTTTCCTGAGTGTCCGATTGGTATCGCGCGCCGTGCTGCTGGTGGGGAAGAGGAGGATCCGCCGACGGAAGGAATGATTGAATTCCAGTCGCATTTCCATTTATTACTTTATTGCCTTGGCAGGGGACTGGCAAGTCAAAGTATACGAAAGTTTCGTGTCGCACCGATGCTTTCCAATAGTTTCCTACTGCTCTCTGTTCTTGTTTTACCGTGCACATACATCTTGGCGGATGTGATCGTCACTTTGGAGAAAGGATATGTCGAGGCAAATATAGAAAAGATGGCAGTGGTGGTTTTCATTGGGGAGTTCCTCCTTTCCATACTTTTACCTTTACTTTTCTAGCCTTTTCCATATCGAAATCTTACAGATTCCTTCTCCGAGTGTATCTGTATGTTTTTTTAAAGCAAATATCATCGACTATAGAAAAAGGTTTCAATGCTTCGAATTCAGATGGGTTAGCTTTTGATATTCGCTCGATGATTTTCAGGCTTTTCATTGGAGAAACGATACAGCGGATTTTTGTTTAACCCACTCAGCCGGAATCACCGGCAGATTAGCGGCCCGGCAGACTTAAAGTGGGCGTGCTCGGGCAATCGCAAATAGAGGTGAATCAGCTCCTCCTATTTTTAAGAGTTTATCTGCAGCGTGCTGCGCGCGGCCCTCGCCTTCGCCTTCAATCAAGTTTTCGGGGCGATAATTGAGCTATAAAGATCAGTGGAACTTGAGCCTCCGATACATCGTATATCAAAGTAAATCCTATCGGTACTCTAGTCGCCTCTAATAGCTCTTGACCGGAAATTGACTGAGTCTCAACCTCGTCTAAGCCTGAGAGCTTCCTGATATTTATTCCAGACTAGTTTCCTATTAGAAATTATCCTTATCGTAGAACTTGTCCATTACTTTGTTAGAATACTTAAGATAAAAGGATGTCTGAGAAATATGTTTATTAAATAACTCCTTTGACTTGTATATTGAAATTACTATTTTTAGGAGATCAATATTTATGATCTTGTTTTAAGAAGGATTTGTAACGATGAAGGAAAACAAAGTGACTATCTTTGTGATAGAATGAGACTTATTTCGCCAAGTTTGTTAGAGGGAATTCGCATTTGCTTGCTTACTTACGACTGAGGCATAAATGTCCTTTACACACAAAGGGGTGGTTACGCGGCCGAGAGTATCGGGGACGATTAATCTTCGTTCCCAGGGCGGCAAAGCCCCGCGTCCCGCTAAGAGCCCAACAACTAAACGAAGACCTACGGGAATACAACGGGGGCTTGTTCCGCATCGATTGTGTCGCAGGGCAGAGCAACCCTGCGCGCCTGACCCCTCAACCACCCGGCAGGGTGTTCGCCCTAAACGAACTTCCGGCTTATTTTCCTGATTCTATCCTCTTGCCAGATTCCCCCCTTCCAACCTTTCCTCATTGCCCTCATCTTCACACAACTTCCTCCTAGTTTCGGTGTTATCGTTGAGAGAGAATCACTATTGCACTTCTTCGAAGACATTTATCACGGTCTTTGGTGGGTTTCGCGGTATCCTGTGTGATGAACCATGCGAATTAAATTGAGAAAAAAATTAACTTTGAGCTGAGGCTCTGGAATTTTTTCTACTTTTTCCTCGATGCAAATAAACACTTTCTACCAAGTTTCAGCCCCGGGAAAGGTCGGGAAGTCATGAAAACATATGAAAAACCGTCGAAATGAAATATTCCAGATCGGTTTTCCACGTGTTTTAGGTAGAATTCCGGCATTTCCCCCACAACATTTATGTTTTTTATCCGTTTTGAGACACGAGGAATCGAAAAATCAAGCGTTCGTCCCGGTCCCAGAACCTTCGAAAAATCGAAAATTTTTGAAGGGGTATGCCTTAAAAAATTTGCGAAAAAATGAATTTTGAGCTAGGGTTCTGGAATTTTTTCTACTTCTTCCTCGGTATAAAAGAACACTTTCTACCAAGTTTCAGCCCCGGGAAAGGTCGGGAAGTCATGAAAACATATGAAAAACCGTCGAAATGAAATATTCCAGATCGGTTTTCCACGTGTTTTAGGTACAATTCCGGCATTTCCCCTACTAAGTTCGTGTTTTTTATCCGTTTTGAGACACGAGGAATCGAAAAATCAAGCGTTCGTCCCGGTCCCAGAACCTTCGAAAAATCGAAAATTTTTGAAGGGGTATACCTTAAAAAATTTGCGAAAAAATGAATTTTGAGCTAGGGCTCTGGAATTTTTTCTACTTCTTCCTCGATATAAAAGAACACTTTCTACCAAGTTTCAGCCCCGGGAAAGGTCGGGAAAATAAAAAAACATGGGAAAAACCGTTGAAATGAAATATTCCAGATCGGTTTTCCACGTGTTTTAGGTAGAATTCCGGCATTTCCCCCACAACATTTATGTTTTTTATCCGTTTTGAGACACGAGGAATCGAAAAATCAAGCGTTCGTCCCGGTCCCAGAACCTTCGAAAAATCGAAAATTTTTGAAGGGGTATGCCTTAAAAAATTTGCGAAAAAATGAATTTTGAGCTAGGGCTCTGGAATTTTTTCTACTTCTTCCTCGATATAAAAGAACACTTTCTACCAAGTTTCGGCCCCGGGAAAGGTCGGGAAGATAAAAAAACATGGGGAAAACCATCGAAATGAAATATTCCAGATCGGTTTTCCACGTGTTTTAGGTAGAATTCCGGCATTTCCCCCACAACATTTATGTTTTTTTTCCGTTTTGAGACACGAGCAATCGAAAAATCAAGCGTTCGTCCCGGTCCCAGAACCTTCGAAAAATCGAAAATTTTTGAAGGGGTATGCCTTAAAAAATTTGCGAAAAAATGAACTTTGAGCTAGGGCTCTGGAATTTATATCATCGCTTCCTTTATGAATACAGACTTTGTACGTGAAATTTCAGCCCCCGGAAAAGTCCGGAAGGTTGGAAAATATAGGAAAAATCGGCTAAATTGGATCATGAAGTAGTTTTAGTCTGCTTGAGAATCATGTACGAAGCATACTGTCAGGTGGGACAGTATTGCGACTGCTAGTTTGTCGAGTTGGAGGGTTGGACGATTGGAGAGAAGTGGGTGTGAGTGACACCGAAAGACGGAGAGAGTCCATTGTCGGAAACGAGCATCGATAGCCCGGCTGCTAAACTAATTTCCGACCGCTGCCAACGTGGCCTAACCGCGATCGAACACGCAGTTCTAAGCGGATTATCCGAGTGCGCAGTTTCGAATCTCTCATCGATCGCTCGCACCTGCCCTGCTCCCAATGGCTTTCACAATTTTCTCTTGATTTACGAAAACACCTGATTTGCACCCTTTTAACCCTTCGCGCTCGACAGCCACCGTTTACTTTTCCACTTCCTCTTTCACGTCGCTCCAACAAAAACAAAAAACTGTAGTGACGTTTGACAAATACTAAAATATACCGTAAAATCACTTTACACTATTTACACAAAATTAAAGATTTACCTCGCGTTTTTGTTTTCGGTTAATCTCATCCTTTCTTTCGGGCTATTTTCAGCTGATTTTCCTCAGTAATGTTTACAGTTTAGATTCCCAGCAACAGCGAAGTTTGCTTATTAAGTTGCTGCTCCCCGCGGCTAGCATCCCAAGCATTCTCTACTCTTGGCTCTCTGTTGTTGTTTGTGGAGGGCGATTAAACCAGGCGTGGAGGCATGCGCGCGCGCGCGCTCGTGCACTCTGCCTCGGTTTACCTCGAGTTCGTTACATCGGATTCGACGTGGTTTAGGGCCGAACTGCTGGCCGCCAGTAACTCGGCCTCCACGGGAACGCTTTGCGGCCTACGGATTTCCCTCTTCCTGGGGGATGATGACGTTCACGATGGAAGACTGTGGTGCTTGGAAGGACAATTTTTTCTCCGACCCACACTCCTAAAACAGGATTAACTCCCCTGGCGGCGGTCGGCTGTTCCCGACAGGAATATATCAACCGAGAGAACAATTTACATCTGCTTATCCTCGCTGACCTCGCCTTTCTACTTTCCACCCTTAAAATTCATAGTACCATTCTAAGAATATTATTATTACCACTAGCAAAATCGCTGGTCATTCTTATTCATTGTATTGAATTGAGTCGTTCTCGTGTGCTTGGAATTAATTGATTATTTGGGGAAGTCATCGGGCGGCGAGAGGGTTGGCAATCGTCTGAGTCACCTCCGGCTGTCCACTTCCCATGCGGACAGATTGATTTTCGATCGTTCTCTCTCTCCTTTCCGAGAGTTTGTTCGCCTTGGCACGCAAGCTCGCGTGTCCACGCTTTACCTCCTCGCAAGCTTTAACTTGAGGAGTGCTTGCCACGCGAGACTTGTTTTCGAACGAGTCATTTCCCGGTAAAGCGTCTGACTCCTACGACACCGTCCTCTGACTTCTGCCGACGCGACCGACACGCTACCAAATTCGGTGTGGATAATGTTGTCGAGCCTTTTAACTCCGTCGCGTAAAACTATACATGCCGTGTTAACTCGCCTGAAAGTGATAAGTTAAGTGCGTAAGTGAGTCAGCGCCAACTGAGGGGGTGCGGTCGACACACCCTTGCTTATCTCGACCAGCCCTCTACATTTCCATAGGAGTCCTCTACTTTCCATTAAGGTAGTTCTACAAAAATATACTTTTCCATAGATTCCCCTTCAACTTCGACAGAGAAATTATTATTAGCAATTTTAACAGCTTAATTTGTCTACAGAACACTATAAAAAAACTACCCCTCGTTTTATCGATATTCTACAAACGCGTAGAAATTTTTGCAGAATTTTTCACCACCTCCTTTTTGCGTAATAAAATTCCTAAAATTCATACTTTCAAGAAATGAAAAATTAAATTCACAGTTCTTTCGGTCGGCGGTTGACTTTTGTATAATACAGTACTGATGGAACTATCTTAATTCAGTTTCACCTCTCGACATAATTCCATTGGGAAGAGAGAGTGACAGCTGGAAATTGAATCTTGGTTGTTAGTTGTGTCGAGGAACGATAAGGTTTCCCCGAGCTATTTAGTTAGATTTCACAGTGGTTTGGAGTAAGTCGAACCTGGAATAAGCCGCACCTCGGCTGGAGTCCGGTCAGTGGGAGACCAAGTGCGGGATTTGCTGGACGAGAATTAAAGGATTTTCCAGCCTCGGATTAAGCGTTGTTCCGCTGTTCTTCTTCAGCCATATCACTTTAATTCGCCTCTCGCAGCCCCCGGTTTCATCCCCGTAATCTTCCCGACATGTATTCCGCTGGCCTCTCTCTCACCCCCCTCCTTTTTTAACCCCCCGACGGGCTGTTGAACTCTCCTGGCACCAGATATTCCTCGCAGTGTAAACCATCCTTATCCTTAATAGCAACCAGTCTCACTTTGTAATTGAGCCAATTGCTTTTATTGCTATCAAGCTCCCATTAGAAATTATTATAATAGATCATGTGTACTTTCCTGACAGTATAAACAACACTTATCCTTAATCCCAAAGGATTTCACTGTACATATAATTGGGGGAAATCCTTTTATTGCGATGAAGTTGGTATTAAAAATGATTCGAATAAATCAAGTGCAGTGGATTTGTAAGTTTATCTTGCGAGAGAGTACGCGAGGCTGAGACGGGGAGGGGATGGTCCGATTCTTCGTACAACAAATGGAATGCTGTACTCTCCATCAACTTGATTGGAAGGGGGTGGATGAGATGAGGGTCTTAATACTCGAGGGCCGTCGCACTTTGTTAGTCAGCCTTCGGCTTCTCCGAGCGACACTACTCCACTTTCTCTCTCTCTCTCTCACTCTCTCTCTCCGCAGCCCTTCAACCTGCATCTTTTCCATTCTCTGAACTCGAAGCTATACGCTTTGACAGTTTACCCCGTCGCTTTCAGTCGAACAGATCAGATCGATGCGTGCTCTGAATACCAAGAGTCGGCTGACTTTGCAACATCGCATTTTTCTCTTACGGTTTCGCCCGTTATCCCTGTAATCGTCTCTACCACTGACGCTTCTTTTTTTCAAGTTCCAGCCCCGACCGACCTCCTCCCCCTCTTTTACTTTCTTTGCCACCTCTGGTCTTTTTTTGTTGAACGTCGCGGCGTTTGAAAGATCGCGCCGAACATCAAAAGCACGCGGGGCCGGAGTTCGCTGGTCGGTCGCAGCAGGCAGCTCCGATTTATTAGCCGATTAATTATGCTCGCCGATCGGGCCATGTTGAATTATTCCGAATTCAACGGGGTGTGTTTGCGTTGGTCGGCAAATGCTCTCTTATTTCAATGTCAATATGCTGTTTTAATGAGCGCTAGTTAAGCGGGGAGATGCGCCGCTAGCCGCCCCCCGGTTCATTTTCGTCGGGCATAACACAGGGCGAAGCAATATTTGCCTGACCGGAGAGAGAGGGAGAGAGAGAGAGGCGGCGGCTTAACGCAAACGAGTTTGACGGCATCACGCGGAAATATGAAGCCCAATGAAGGCTTAATTAATTCCGCCGGCCCCGTTCTCCTCCCCCCACCCTCGCCGCCACCCATTAAATTCCCGAACAGCTCACGAAAATTCGTTTGCCCATTATAATGCGTCCGATTCCCTCATCCTGTGAAACTCGGTGCTCGGTTGTCATTTACCACAAGCCGCGCGCGCGCCTGTATCCGTCTGTATGTGTGCGGCAGTCATCTGATGATGAATCAAGGCAAAGCAGAAAATGAAAGCTTGCCGGAGTTTCATCGAAATTTTCCAGCCCGCTGCACATACCGTTTTAATCACACAATGATCCAGGCCCCCGATTTTTCTCCTCCTCCGAAAATCCTTCGGAGTTTACCTTGGCGCCGCTCCAACCGCCGGATTTTTCCGCCGGCGCATGCATTCCCCTTCCTCCATCTCTCTCTCTCTCTCTCTTTGTGTGTGTGGGTGTGTGTGTGTGAATATTGGTGGGCGAAGCTCGGCGTGCTCTTCTCTCAATCGTAATATGGAATTCCCGCGGAGCGTCCTTTTCAACGCTGTCAAAATTCTTGCCGCGCGCGAATCTAAACAAGCGACCGAATTGAAATTCTCCACTTGTTGAGAGGTATCTTTTTACCTCTTTTATGGGAAATTCTTACTGAATCTCGAAGTATTAAAATTCGAGGATTTCTTGGGAAGAATTCAGTAAAGGTGAAAGGTGGTCTAAAAACGAACTCCGCTTGAATTTCGAGGGGGTGAATGCTGGGTTGCCGGTGGGTTGATGAATCAGTGGGGATCGAAAGAGAGGGCGGAATGCCGATGACCATGCTTTGCCGAGGATTTTTCGCAAACGAGGCAGCGCCCGGCTGAATGGGCTTCGGTATCGGGAAAAGCGGACTTTGAAAAAGGCAGCGCCCGCTCGCTCCTCTCGCACTGCCTTTTTCCGGCGGTGAATTAGTGCCGCCATGATTAATTAGAATGCGCCACTTGGCCAAGGAACATCCACCCACACACGTACATACCCTCACTAATGAGATGTGCCAAGGCTAGGCAAGAGTCCATCGATTCTTCCAATTCTTGCCAATATTACAACGAAAAATACTCAACGATTCCTTTAACCGCTGAATTTCATCCATTACTTCATTTCAAATATATTTAAAGGAACCAGACAAATAATTACTACGAAGATAAGAAATATTGCAATATTTATAGAAAAATGCTAGTATTCCTTGAAAGTTTCAAGCATATCGAAAGAGTTTTGTAAGCCCAGAAAAACTGATGAAGGGTGTGCAGTTGAGATGGATTGGTCGGGGAGAAGGCTTCGGAGTACGTGGGTTTCGGTGAAAGCCGTGAAATCGTCGAAACCCATCGGTTCTCGCGAGATACCAGCACACACACACACACACACGCGCGCGCGCGCGCTCGCTCGCGCATACGGCTCTTTCAATAGCGAGTCCAGAAGCGTCCTTCCACCGGAGAGCGGTATGAATGCAGAGGGATATTTCTGGCTTGTGTACTCTCTATAGCCCGGGCTTTAAACGACCACAGCCTCCGATACTAAACACCCACGGCTCCTGGAAATTCAACTGTCGATATCCTTCATTTCGTCCTTCCACCCTAAATTTTCCCTCATGCGTTGAAAGATCGATCGAAGGTTAAAATCGAGGATCACTAGGATCATCTTTCGATCAGCTTTCAACTAGCCGCTTCGTCTTCGGTAATATTTTAAAGCCTGAAAGATTTACGAGGCAAGCATGTTCTATGAGAATAATTTAAAGTCCCAGCTAAAGGAAACTTTGACAGCTTAAACTTAAATGAGAATTTATCCGCCGCTTGTTACGACGAGATGAATTGCTTGGGAAAGAAAGAGTCTATTAGCGAAGGTATTATGAAGTCGTGTGCGTTTAAAATTGCATGTATTTCTATTTAAAGAATCGTAATACGGTTTCTACTCTTTCACTGGGGAGCTGACTGAAAGGAATGCTTTGTGATATTGTTACACAAGTTGTTTACATGGGCGCGTAACGGAAGAGTAATTTTCTGAGGGCGTTTGTTTGGGATCGGAGAGAAATTGCTTTGGAAGCAGGGATTATTTAGTCTGGGATATCATCGGTGGCCGGAAGTCAAATCAAACAAGTCGTCTCGATGAGACGGCAAGTACGAGAGGGCTGCGCCAGCTCGAAGAAAACGCCGGAAGAGCTTTCGGGTATTTGTCGGGAAGGTCGCCGGTATATTTCCATAGATCGAGGATCGAGATCGTTGACCCACGATTGAGATACTGTCGGAGAAAGAGTGGGCGAGGCTGAGCATTGATTCACCAAAGAGGAAGCAAGCACAGCTTCTTAAGAAGCCGGAAGTCCTTTGGAATTGCGGAAGCTCGCCACGTACGCCGGGAATACCGAGGAATCCGGCATGAAAGCTTGAAGCAGAATCCGACTAGGTTTGTGAATGGGAAATCATAGCATCGCAAGCTCTTCGTCTTCCTTATGCTTTTACGAGTTGTGTTTCTGACCGTGGCGAGCTTTTGCCTTCGAGAATTCTTCGAGAATTCTTCGAGAGAGAGAGATCAGGCAGGCGCGCCTTCGAATGCAAAGAGTGTAATATCAATCGCTGGGTGAATACACAAGTAGAAATCGTATCTCTCGCCCTTTCGTTATTCCCTCGGCTAACCGCAACATGACAATGGAATTCCCTCGAGTTATTGGGCTCCTGTTAGTTTTTGGGTGGGCGTGTTTTTCAAGAGCCGGCTGGCCAATTCTCATCGGGCGAAAGTGGAGTATGCAAACGAATTCCGCGAATTCTGCTCGAGCGAGGTGAAGCGAGCGCCCTTTCGAAAATCAACCGGCGGCGCCCGCCAAACGGAAGTGGATATCCTGAAAGGCCGACAATGTTTTTTTACAATGCTCTTACATTAATTCTAAAAAAATTCAAGAGTCGGTCCGTGACATATTTCTGTTTTAATACTTTCGAGCTTTATATCGTCGGGTTAAAGCATCGTCTACTTGCCGGCGACATTAATGGAGGGAACAATGTTCATAAACTCGGTCGCGCATAACAGTGTCCATCGTTCTGGCGAGGTTATTGTTATTAATAACGAGCTGAAAGCGAGCGGCAGCGTTCGAGCAACAACGTAATTTCATTTGTCCGTACACGCCGCCCCCTCGCCGCATAACTCTTTTATCAGTAAATCGTTAATGGAGCTTGCTGGTATATTACAAACAGCGATGTGATCGACTTATCGATGAAAGTTGCTGCTGTTTCCAGTTAAAAGTCGTCTCTATTAAATCCGATACAATCGGACACGCGCGCGCTCTTTCTTCCTCGCTATGAGGGAGACAGAGAGAGTTACTCAGGAGCGATTTCGGTTTACGATAGTTCGGGGTGATTTGTTCGATTTATCCATTCCAATTTGCCCACTAAAGCCCGGCCGAGCGATGCTGGAAAGCTGCGTGCCGTTGGAATGGAATTGTTGAGCGATTCGGTGCAATTTCGCTTCGTAATCGAACAGCGGCTCACGTGGACGGCCAATTTCGACCTGAACTTCTCTTTACCATTCCCTTCATCCCTTTATCTCTCTCTCTCTCTCTCCTTCTCTCACTCCAGCTTTCTGTTTGTGTATCTGGCAAAATTCAGTGGCCAAGAATACCAAGACAGTAACTGGCAGTGACGAGGCCGAGTGTCGAGGAAGCTTGGATCAGCAATCCTGCCAGGACAATTACCCTTTCTACTGTCCTGGCAACCACTCAGATTCGACAGCTAATTATTGCCCGGTTCGAAACTCGACTCTGTATATATGCTGTACTTTCCGCACCGTCAAGTGCAGAACGAGTTCGATCGAACGTCAACCTCGACAATGAAAACAACCCCTTTACCCGCATAATTATCCTGCCAGAAAATCGGTGGTTCCCTCTTTTTTCTGGTACCGCAAGCTTTGATTAACCTTGTTCGTTGAATAGTCAAATTCTCCGATGATTTTGGTCGAAGGGCAGTCCTTTGCTTTGCTGCTCCTGTTGCATCTCGGAAGGGTGTTCCCGGTCGAGGGTTGTATACATTGGGCGAGCAGAGCTCCATCGAGGCAAAGTCAAATTTGCACGGATCTCGCGTGCCACATGGCTGACATACGATTCGCATGCCACAGTCGCCGAGTTTCCAGAGTTAATTATCGCTCTCCGCTGGGATGAGAACTTGGGCACACAACCACCGCCGCCGCTCCCTCCAGTTGTGCACACGTGTCTGTGTACACTTTCGAGTGCAGAAATTCGACATCCACTTGTGGTTGCATTTCGGGGATTTAAACGAGTGTGCAAGAGTAGATGGTAGAAGACTCTGCCTTTCGCGGATGCAATCTCGGAGAATCCTCACTCGGATGGGTAGAATGTTGGCAGAGAGAAAGAGAAGGGAATGTTTGTAGAATGAGAGGGAGAGAGAGAATGTGGAACTTTTGGAGTACTGTATTGCCTTGGTGATGCGGTTGGACGAGTACAGTGGCCATCGCAATACCTTCCAGTTAGCAATGCTGTCGCCAGCTCTTCAATTAAAGCGAGTTTTGCCTCGGCCAATTAACCTCGAATTTAGCCGAATTTACATATGTCTGCTATAGGTGAACTTCTCTCCCACT
Source organism: Ectemnius continuus (assembly GCA_910591665.1). Lineage (NCBI taxonomy): Eukaryota > Metazoa > Arthropoda > Insecta > Hymenoptera > Crabronidae > Ectemnius > Ectemnius continuus. The sequence goes on along the minus strand of OU342862.1, from coordinate 11,429,707 downwards.
GTTTCCTCCCGTATGTGTGAATTTCTACTTGATATATCACTGACAGAAATTAGCGTGAATATTCTCCACACCTGTCGGATCTTCTTCGAATCATTTGATATAATAAATCAATAGGATAATGAATAAAATAAATGAATTTATTTGAATGAGATCATACAAAAATTGGATTAAGAATGGCGGGTGTTTGAAATGGCAGCTTGAGCGCTCGCCGAGCAGTGCGACTGGCACGTGCAGACAATTACTCGGCTAATGTCGGAAAGTTAACGCACCAATCGGGCGTATTCATGTCAATGTCCGCGGCATAAACAAGCGGCGCGACTGACGATCGAATCTGTAAACGCATCAGGCACACGTCCGCATTTCCCGAGCAGAGGAGTCGCTCGCCAAATATTTTGCGAGGCCAATCCTGAATTGGGAATGGCTAGTGGGAGGCGGCGAATCCCTCGGGCAAAGCCTTCCAGCCAAGGTGGAGGCGACGAGTAATCCTAGGAGCCGGCGACGATTAGGTTTGTTGCTTTAGGGTCGACGCGCTCTACACTTGGCCCGCTCGCATGCGCTCCCTCAACGCAGATGCTCTTCTTTAAACATCCACGACACTCCGCCCACGCGATGCGTCATCAATCCTCCGGCAAACTGCTTCTTAGTTTTCTGTTTTAATAGTTCCCCTCTAAGGGATTATCAGATCAGAATTTATCGATGTTCTCCTAATTAGGGGCTTCTATTTTATATGTCATGGTGAACTGCTTCTTAGTTTTCTGTTTTAATACTTCCCCTGTAAGGGGTTATTAGATCGGAATTTATTGGTGCTCTGCTAATTGGATGATTTTATTTTAGTATATGTTACGGTGAACTTCCTCTTTATTTTGATGCAGTAATCTTACAATGAGCTGCCCCTCGCCAGGCAAAAGCAAGGTACACAAACATCTCTCGCATCATTATAAGTGGAGACTTCTTACGATGCACTCCAAGAGGATTTGCCGAGACAATATTCATTTGGTGCAACATTCTCTCAGGCATTGGAATTTTTGTGTGTCCACACGCAAAGATATACAACGACACATCGAAAGGCGTGAGTGTGAGAAGTCGATAATTCCGGGATTGAAGTTCCATGGAAAAACGATTTCGATTCTTTGAAATATCGATGGTTGCGTGATAGGGTACACTCGGTTCTTGCTTCGACGATATTCGCTGGAACGTGGAAATAAAAATGCCATCCACGTTTCATTGGCCGACGCTCGCACGGTCGTTCGTTGCTCGGCGAGCGCCTCAAACGCTTGCGTAACCGGAAACCGCGCTGCCAAATGGACAACGGATATTGGGAGCCATGACCGTAATGCAAATTCGACTGCTCGACGTGTTATAATAGCAATCGTTCTCAAAACCTTCCCTCTGAAATCCATAGCTGGTTTTCCCCTGGCTTGCCACTGGAATCCTTTCCCTTTTCAAATGCAGTGCGAACGCTCGATCTTTCAAATTGATCAATTTCCCAAATCCATCGAATTATTAAAGGCAAATAACGTTTAATATTTCAATAGCGATGTTTTTACAAATGCGCAATCATTACCTTTATATATCGTACAGAAATTTCAAAGGGCAATCGTAATATTGAAAATAGCAGGAATAACTCGGTGAAATTTGATTCTTTTTTTATTTATACATTTTCCAATATCGGCGTCAGCAATGTCAAGTGTCTGTGTGTGTGTGTGTGTGTGTGTGTGTGTGTGTGTATGTGTTCCCTCTGTGATTTTTCATTTGGCTGGTTGGACTTCTCCGCAACACGTGTGCTCGCCGAGCGACAACTACCATCGTCAGAGCTCATAGTGTTCCGGATGCCGGAAAAAATGGTCCTGCTGCTTTCGTGGCCGCCCTATTGTAACGTCTTTCGACGAGAGCTGCTCTCTCGCTCTCCGCGGGCATTTTCCTGATTTATGTCAGACTGGTGGCTCGCGCGCGCGCGGGAGGAAGGGAATTTCTCGATTCGTTCGTCGTGTTTCGCCCGCGGCGAAATCCGTATTCGCCGCATTTTTGACTCGAACCAGTCTCTCGTGGAAGGTGAAATAAAGTAGGAAAGAACTGTGTGGCGTAGGCGGCGAGCGGGGCTACGTACGAGGAGAGTTTCACTGATTTTTCCACGGTACTCGTACGCTTTTTCCGGGAAGAAGAAGCAGCAACGGCGGCGGCAACGGCAGCAGTAACAGCGTAGAGGAGAAGGCATACGATTCGCCAGGGCGCCCAAGTATTATTCTTGGTAGCTGAACTTTGGGACGCGGAAGTGGGCGGAGGCTGAGATCCAAGAGGACTGCTCTCCTAGCAGAGAGTTGCTTCCACTTCTGAGCATCGACGCTGACACTTAATGCGCTCGCCTGCTGCATAAAAGGCGGCCGTTGTCAAGGAAAAAACTGGCCGGCAACGCTATCCCCGTAAAGTGAAGTGCATTTGAGTGCACGCTCAAGGCGGACTTTCATCCAACTTGGCGCTCCCCGCGGCCCAACTCTTATGTTAATACCAATGCCAGAGGAACATCCGGTTAACCAGAAGCTGGTCGAGCGAGAACCACCCTCCAAATTCTCTTCTCCTTATTTCCATAATCTTCCAAATTCATCGAGTTCCAAACGCTTAAAGCGACCGGTTCCCTCGGGGGAAAATTCGACGTCTCTTCCGGTGAGAAGTTCATCGGAGGTAAAGACAGTTAAGACGCCCGGGAAGGACGCCGACCTACCGGAAGCGGTGTCAATGAGGTCAAGTGACGAACCGATCGAATTGGACCTCGTTAAGTCTCTCCGACGCTCCAACCTACATTCTTCAAACAAATATTCTCTTCCTTTTCTCACCTTCGATTCTCGACGACTTATTTATTCTTCTTACAATATATTCCTGTAAAATTAACGTTCTATTTTTGTATTATTAAAAAATAGAACGCTCGCGAGGCTCTTTACAATATTCCTTCTTAAAGCAATTATTCTCTTTCGTTTTTAATCTCCTATTCTTCGGGCATTTTTTATTCTTTTATATATTCCTGTGAAATGAATATTCTATTTTTATACTACTAAATAATTAGAATGCTGGCGAGAATTCTTTACAAGATTTGTCGGTGGGTAGGTGGTGCAACTGCTTTGGGTGGGAAACGAGTCGTGAATTACCGGCATTGTGCGACCAGTGATGACGTGGCAGCTTTTAGTAATTGTTCGGCTTCAGCTTGTACTCTCGGGAAGGGAGATTATAGAGGCGGCGAGGGGGAAGGAGAGAATGGTAAAAGGGCGGGAAAAGGTGGCAGTGCTCAAAGCCGTCATCTTTATCAAGGCATTGGCCGAGTGAAACTTTGACTTCTCGGGTACAAAGCGCACCTTCCAAACTTCTAATTACCAGTCTCTCATTCTCCGAGCTAGGACTTCTGTTTCTCTGTGTTCGCTCGAGCCGAGAAAGTCGTCCAAGGTGTTTGCTGTCAGCGGCTTTCGCAGCTTTTCAAAGAGCCCTTGCACGACGCCGTCGCCGCCGCCGCCGCCGCCGCCGCCCTGGCACAACAAGTGTGCTTTCGAAATTACGATTATTATGTCCGCGGAGTGCGCTGAATCCACGCTCCGACGAGCTCCTCGCATTGCAAGAGCGTAAAGCGTAAAGCTTCGGGCGGCTTTTCAACTCTGCCAAGAGAGAGAGTCAGTCCGTCGTCGTGTCGAAGGAAGCGCAGCGCCCAGGCCACCCTCTCACTGGCTGGCTGGCTGGCTGGCCCGAGTGAGACAACTTCCACTCTAGCGATTTGCATTCTGATCAACCCTGCCAAAGGAACTCCCTCTCTCTCTCTCTCTCCTGGCTTCTCAGACTTCCTCGCCACAGGCGACATCTCTTCCTTTCCTCTTTCAGGAGTTTACTTTCCTTCAAACCCGTGGAATCCCTCCACTGGTTACATCTCGAGATACTTTATTAATACTTCTCATACTTTTCTCTCCTGATATAATTTTAATCGAGCTCTAGAAAATCTTTACAAGAAATACTAGGAAAATATCGACTAAATTTACAATGGAAATAAATCGATTGTAAAACAGGTCATTTTTACGTTCAAAGTCAGTTTTATCGAGTCTGGCATTTATTCATCCTCGTTTTTCCAATAGCTATGTATACTGGCAGGAGCATCCAGATCGACAGAACGATCACGAAGCATACTCGCCAGTATGAAAAGGTCCGCATTGGAAACTAGGATAAAGCGCTGGGTGGTAGAAAGTTTAGTGGGCCATTTTTTTTTCTCTTTCCCCTTCTCCTCCTCCCCCGCCCGCCCGCGCTGGGTCTGCGGCTACAACAGACTTTACGCGCTCGCCCTCTTATCGCCAGCGAATTCATATAACTATAACAAGTGCTTTCTAGTGCGGCAATACAGATGCGCCGCCGCCGCCGCCGCCGCCGCGCACTATATTCTACCTATACTTTTGCGCCTGGCCAATTACGTCGAGTGCAGCTGTGCCATCATCTTTGGCAGCCGTGACCGAGTTTCCGGTTGGCGCTTCGTTCGTGCTTTGGTTTCCCTTTCCAGCGACTGCCATCCTTTCTGAAATATGTCGCTGTTTCAATTAACCCTGGCTTAGCCGATACCGTACATGCATCGCTCGTCCGCTCGCTCACACACACACAGAAGTGCTGGACTAGTTTGTTATCTATCGCGAAGAATAGTTTCTCGGTCGGAGTGTGTTTGGATTCTTTGTGCGCCGACTATGGTTGAAAATACTTGTGTGCCTCTTTGCCGGCGGCGTTCTTCGATATATTATCCGCCATAAATGGCGATGGAAGCACTGACATATAAAGGAGCGCACGTGCAACCGGTTTCAGAAGGGACGCTGAGCCGCGCCGCGCCGCGCCGCGACGCAGTCAAGGGAACAATGCCGGGAGAAATCTTGCATTTGGTCCATGACCATACACGGCCTAAGTCCACTTGTCCTCTGCTTCCCTTTGCCACGATCCACTTCTCTCACACACACACACATACTGGATTTTCTATCTTGCCTTTCTCGATACATCCAAGTGTCTGCCAATGGTGCAATAGAATACTTGGCGGAGTTGAGCGGATCACCCTGCGGTTTGTTTCAAAGGGAAAAGCGCTAACCTAGATTTTAGGTTTCCTTTGATATTTTCATTTAAACTTGCCAGAGGCAAGTTTATTATTATTTTGTATTATTAAATTTTAGTATTATATTTAAATTATATTTAGGAGTTATGAATGCTCGTATGTTCTTCGTGGATTTCGTGTAAGTTGAAAATGATGAAAGTCCTTGTAGAATGGTGAAACAGCTGGTTTCGTCCTGGCGGTTCTCGGTGGTGGAGAAAAATGTCCGGCAGTTGGCCGCACTCTCGCCGAAGGATAAGTGTTCGCGGCAGCGACGCGTCGACCAGAACATTTCAATCTTACTTGCTCCGCTCGTTCCTGGCGGCTTGCACTTTTCTAGAGACGTGAATCGGCGACATATGAAAAACGACCTCGTCCGCAACCTCCTTTCTCACACTTGCTACACTCTTCCTTTTATGTATGACTTTTAAACATATGTTCCTTCGCTCCCCAAGAGTGATTTTCCTCGTCGAGATTCAAGTATTTCAGTGGTTGCTGATGATATCAGATAAATCTTTGACGAAAGCGAGAAAAGGAGAAATATTTTTATTATTCTTGGAGTGAAAGAAGGAAGGTCGGAGGAGTCTCATCTCGATAGTGAGTTCGTCAAGGTGCTCTTAGAATATTAACCCCGAAAGGGGCTTCGCCACAATCTTGATAGAAGCCTGGTGTACTTGTCGGACGAGAGAACTTCCCGAAATTGAGATGGTTACACCGTCTGCCTGTTCTTCCGGCGGCCTTCCCATCACCCTTCCACTCTTTCTCCACTTTCTATATTTCTCAATTATTACCCGACAAATATCCAATCCGATACCACATTCAGGCTTCGTATTAATTAATTATCTCTATTATTCCGAAAAATAAAAATCCCAGTCAATGTGTTTCTCTTTCTCGTTAAAGCTCGCAGGTTTAATAGCAGCAATCTTCCTTTCTCCCGTTTCCCGATCACATTTCCAAGCACACACACACCCACACACCCAAACTGTATCAGGAAAATCGGAAGAAAGGAGGAAAGTGGAACGTTCGGTTAGCGTCGATTTCCCATTACCCGTCGCTCTCCATGATTACGATCAACGAAACCCAGCAATGTCTGTGTGTGTGTATCTGTATCAGGAATCAGGCGTACACAAGTTGTTGTGTACACGCCTTCCCGAAACTCGGAGACACGGCGAGCAATTCCTCGGCGAATAGTACATCAGCAAGAAGTAAGAAGTGTGTTGGTGATAAAGTTGACGAGAAGTTACGGGGGAGTTTTCTTCGCGAGGGAGTTTCTCATCGGCTCAGCGAACACAGGGATCCGTTGCGTGTGTCTTTGACAGGAGTGGTAATAATTTAAAGAAAGCGGGAAGTCGACTTTGTGCAATGTCTTTCGGTAGCGAATACAGCTTCGTTCAGCTTTAATATCGTCGGACCTTTGACAGAATGGATCATAGTGACTTATGAAACCGGACTTCCTTACGGCATGAAACCCTTTTGTTCCTCCTAAGTTCCTTTCGAAGCTGCGCCTGGAGCTTTCAATTCGCCCTGTTTTAATAGTCAGCCAAGAGAAAGAGCGAGCGAGAGTTCGCCTAGTTTGCCAGTGGTTGTCCTGCTAGCCGGTGAAATTGGATCAAGCAGTGCTGCTCGAGCTCTTCTCTCTTCATTGTGCGCCCTTTCGCCATGAGTAACGAGACTCATAAATGTCGGTGGCTGTGGGAGTTAACAGTGGCTAATGAATAGAGCAGCGTGCGCACTGCACAACGGATAAGCCTGCGCTTCGTTCTCGCACGAAGAATCGAAAGCCTCCCGGCGCGGACAGCCAACCTCCACGATTTATACTGGACCAGCTAGCATCGCTCCTAGCTCGCCGCTCCGATTGTCTACCGGATCTGAAGCTTTCGCAGCTTTCAGATGGATTTCTGTCGCAGATACTCTTGTAATATTAAAGGATAGTAGCTCTCATTTTTGAATCCAACATTTTTGAATCCAACATCCTCCAAGAAAAGAAGAACGTATTTTTTATACTTATATTTATACAGAAAGCTCACAGTTTGGCCCCATTTTAAATTTTTTCGATATTATTCAACTAAAACTATTGTTATTATATAAAGATCCATTTTTCGCGGATTTTATATTACTAGAATTGTTAGAAGTTGATTCGAGTTGAGTCATTGAAGACTGTATGAATTAGTGATAAAGGAAACACGTTAGGTTCGCCGGGTCAATTGCTGCTGGCAGAAAGTGACCCAATTACCAGGCTAATCGTAGACAGTCAACTCCGATCAAATGTAATAAAGAACCACCGTCTGTCGGCGATCGTTCTTATTGTAGTCAACTGCTTTCATGGTAGAAGTTATTCGAAATTATTTGCTTTTGACGTTTATTGAAGTCTAAAATTTTCTGTTATATTTTAAAAAATGGATCGACATGTTTCTGTCTTAACAACAGTTACAGTTTATCTTGTTATCTTGATTTATCGTTATTGCTAACGAGTCAGAGTACTAACGAAGAAGTAGTTACTACAGAATGCACTAACCCATACTTTTCCCTTTAATGGAAATACATGTAACACTGACAATCCGTTCCTCCTCGTTAAACTTGCCTATCATGGCAATCCTTTGCTTTCTATGGGATCGATGACTAGCACGAGAACTAATATGTTCGACTACAATAATTTTTACGACTAGTTTCAATGACTTTCCGCTGAATTTCAATATGTGCGTTTTTTTTCTCTGTTACAGCAAAACTATCTGATGAAGTTTGGCTATCTGCCGCAGACCGATGTGGAGACCGGAAACCTCAGGACGGAGGATCAGCTGCGTGATGCCATTAAAAATTTACAGGTGAGCGGCAGATTTCAAGCGATAGTTCACTCGCCGAGCACGTAGAGAACGCGCTATGCCTTCCTCCCTTTTCGTCCCTCAGGACTCTGTTAGCTCGTAATGGAATTGCCAGCCGGGAAACTGGATTATCTCCGGCACGCTGCGCGCGTGCCACCTGAAATACGCCCAAATTCACTTGTACCATCAACGCTCGCTGCAACCGCTTCAAAAGAGAGAGAAAAAACCCCCCTCTCATTTCCTTGCGGAGAAATCATTATTAACGCATCGAATTAATCAATCGGCCCGCTCGAATTCCTCCCCAGAGGAAGTTGTATATATGCCGGGCTTAATTAGAGGCAGCAAGCGCAATTCGAATTTCTATGAAAATCCTCCTCGTTAGGAGGAACATTCGAACGAGGGGGAAGCATTGCCAGGAAAGTCTGCCAGATGCGAATAAAGCAATGTCCGAGACCGTAAACTTGGCTCGGGCCGCCTACGAAGCCTCTTTCGATGAGCGTCCGATCCAACTTGATTAGATTTCATTGAGCCGCCGTGACTGAAATAACAAAGCACCGAGAGAAGAGTCGTTAACTCGAATAAATCGTTCTTGCTTCACCCTCGAAACAAATCTGAGAAACAGTGAGAGAGAAGAAGGCGACTGCTAATTGCTTGATTTTTGTGTAGAGTTTCGGTGGGATTGCCGTGACGGGTGAGATCGACGATGCGACAAGGAAGCTTCTAACAGCGAGAAGATGCGGCCTGCCGGACAAGCCGGACCCGAGATACGCGAGGACGAGGCACAAACGTTTCACCATCCACGGCCAACAATGGCCCTACCGGAATCTCACCTGGAGGTGAGCTCTACTAATCAACCTTCTAGGAACGCGCGGCGCCCAACCTTACCACACACACTCCCAAGCGTCTCTAATCTACAACATTGTCTATCAGCCTGTTAAACCCAACATTCGTACACAAATCACGCGTCCTCCCTGTGTACTGTTAGAGGCGAGACGCAGGATTGGTGGCTGGCTAACACAAATAGAATCAGGCTTGTGTCAGACAGGCTTGCTCAGCAGGACTCATCGGACAGGGAAAGGGGGTGGGGGGTTGTAACAAGTAACAAACCTAGCGATAGTCGTGCTTTACCTCCGAGTTATCTTTGCCAGCCGGATTCCTCGCTTTCGCCGGTGAAAGGGCTACGTGGAAAGACGTCAGTCTCGCTGGCTTCTCTCCTCTTCCATTCTTCCCTGGCGAGACTTGGCTCGCTCCACCACTCACTGCTTGGAAATGCCATTGACATTGTTGGTACGCGGCCAACGCCGTATCCGTTTGCTAGTCAGCTCACCGGCCGATGGAGCTTTAAGAGCGCACCAGCCCTTTTCCAAGGGAGGAGCTCATCCTCCTCCTCCTCCTCGTTCGTCCCCAGTCTGCCAGTCCGCACTGGAAATCCTGCTAATTCCTTTCCTAGATGAGAAACTGCCAACGCCGCGTTTTACCAGTTTTGTTTCTCTATCGTTGGCTTTGATTTCGTTTTCTTGCTTAATGAGTTGGTTTAACGTAAAGTCTCACCCTCGACGCGTGTTAGTTCGAATGATACCAGTTGGATTGTCAGCTCTTGTTGCGATTAAGTAATAACGCGGCGCGATAAGTTTGCCGGGGGTAAATAGAGTGGCTTGCAGAAGTGGAGAGAAAGAGAGAAAGAGGAATTTAATTGGTCTACCCAGACTTTCTTAGGAGGGAGATTAATTAAATGACTATCGAGTCTCGCGCGCGCGCGCGCGCGCCAGTATCGCGCTGCCGATAGGACCAGTCAAGGCTGCGGACTTTTCCAGACACTCGCTGTGAAAAGTCGGAGGGAACGAGGTCGAGAGATACTCGCCAACTGTGGATCAAATCTTATTGATGATTAACTTTCACTCGGCACAGCTTAATTAAAGTCTGCTCTGCAGTGAGGAAAGTGATTCAATTTATAATCTTCCGGCAGGAAATTCTTTAGTTTTTGAAGAACTCATAGAAAAGTATAAATTATATTAAATTTGATTTTATTAATTGTAATGGAAATAACAGTGTGTGAAATGTGAACGCTCGGAGAGATATGTGTTGGATGCGAGAGCTTATAAAAGCTCGTGGTAGTCGATAGTACAGTTCTCTGGGATGGTCGGGCATTATCGATTGTAAGTCCAGTGGGCGTCGTCGGTACTGGCAGCTCTCTGCTACCGATGCTCGCCGGGTGAATGCTTCGTGGTGCCATCTGAGCCAAATGCCACTCGAGTAATTAAAGTTAAATATTTGATTGGGAGCCGCGTGTCAAGCGGCGATCTCTTCGATTAATTATCCGGAAGTCTAAGGCTTTGTCTACGTGCCGCGCCATTAATTTCAGTCGATCGAACATTCTTTGCCAAATCTTATTTCTACTATTTTAAATATTTTTAAAAAATGATCTGGTTTGCCAGTAGTTTTGCAAAACTTTAATGATCTTCACAGATCATTGCCACTCGCAGACTTGTCTGGCGTGTCATAATCTTCGTAAGTTGCCACGGTGTAGACTTCTCTAGTCGGGACTTGCTTCGAGCTCCTTTTAAATGAGCTGCCTTTTCGCCCGTGCTTCCTACTAAAGCTCACTCTCCACGGTAACTTCCTTCCCTTACTTCGGCTGTTTAATAAAACTTGGCTACAAAGGACAGGGATCCGAGATGCTGGGTAATATCGGAGGGAAGGCGGCAGCGGTCATACAAACAAGAGATGTCCGAGATTGCCTTCGCCAGCCGGCATAATGCGTGAAAGAATCGGCCGACCAATACTTAGTCCTTTTTTGCGGAGCCTCACATTTTAATAAGTAGTGTCTAATGAAAATCTGGCAATTGGAGAAGGAGGGCGAATTTCGCATGAAAGGATTATTATAATAAAGGAGAAATTGGACCGTTTTCCCTTTCTCTCGCTTTTTCAGTTTCGCACAGTGCTTTTATACCAGCTGGGAATATGCGAATGATAAAGTTTAAGTGGGCTTTCGCTCTAATCCGCGCTAGCTTAACTCAATATGCGCCGATAGAGTCGTTCCTAAAGCGTTGGACGTTTTAACGCGTGAAAGGTGCCTAATCAACGCTTAACAGTCTTTTAGAGCGTAGCACTGAAAGCCCTAAAGTCGTTAGTCGTATCGCTCTTAAATCGATTTCATCCATTTCTGATCGGCAGTATGCCGCTCTCTACTTCCCAACATAATGCACTAACGCTGATTGCCCGGGGACAAAGTAATTTCCAATGATCGTCCTTCCAGTTGGCGAAAAGAACTCGCTGTTGAAAATTTCTCGATCATTAGACGATCGGCGAATTAATGCGCCGTTCTAATGAACTTTCACCACTCCCGGTGGAATTGCCGTGTAAAAACTTTTCGAAAGAAATCGCGGGTTGATTAAGAATCAGACTGTTTTACGAGCGGTTCGCACACACAATGATTTTCCGAAGTTCCGAAGCGGTTGACGCTTCCGTTGTTCACTTCTACCGTTCGATATTGCCAGATTCGCACGCCACTTTCTTTCTCCCTTTGCGCCTCTTCATTCGCACCGTCAGCTCGGAAGTGTTCCGTTCTTCCTCACGCGGCGGAAGTAAGTGTCGCTTTGACAATAGAAGTAGAAGTAGAAGTTTCGAGGATCCCTCTACCAACTTCCTCCCTTTTTCCCACTGGCCAGCAATTAGTCCAATTCCCAGCAGGTCTGATGAAGTGTTCTCGTTCCTGCAGTTTGCCTAGACTTTCCCAACTTCATCACACCAGGAAAGTACATTGTTTTAGATCCACGCACAGACAACAAGTGTTTGTATTATTCTAGTGGATATTAAAAATACAAATCTACTTTAGATTCACTTAGAAACTCTAATAAAACAGGCTGGAACGAAAGCTTGCAGAATTAAGGATTTAATCGTAAAATTCCACGCGATAGGAGAACTCCTGCAAAGGAATTAATTCGAAAGAAATAACTCTCTTCTGAATGAAATACTCGGCGGCTCGCAAATTCAGAAGCTGTAACGTTCATTCCGATTTGAACTTATTAAAATATCCCGCAGCGTGCCGTAAACTGTGCCGGCGGCGCGGCGGGCCTGTGGCTTCCGGTGCAGGGGAGCTCACGCAACTTAACTCCCTTTTTGCTCAGAGTCGTCTCGGCTGGCCGGGCCAAATTCCAGAGAATTTCTCGCATTCGACGAAGCTCCGAGAACGTTTTGTCCTCTCGCTGTTTCTTCTACTTCGAGCGAACGTTCCGCTTTTAATTCTGCCTAAACAGAACTTGCCACTGACTTCGCATGAATGCTTGTTGTACCAGCGCTCCTGTTACTCTTCTCGCACAATATTCCATTGGCAGCGATCTGTAACTCACGAAACTAATGCTTTCCTTATGTGTTTGATCACGCGAGCGCTTTCATCGTTCAAAGCACTGGCTCGAACCTAGTCAAAGCACAGCGTCAAACATTGAACCACACTGAACTTTCGTCTATGCCAGCAATCTTCGAGTCCTGCTCGGAGAGCACCAACTAATTAGAAGTCTCTAATTAAGAAAACAAAGTTCATCATTAAATAATATCACAGTTTTTGTATTAATATTTATCGATAGAATAATGAATATTACAGATTCTTGCATAAGCCACATTTATAGATTTGAATCTGACATCTGGCAAAGTCAACCAAGTACGAATTCTCACCTTTATACAGTTAAGTATAAAGCGGGCTGACCTCGCGCTACTCCTATTTCTGGTCTCGGCCGACATTTCTCGAGGCACGGGGATGCAAAGATGAGGATTTCTCGAGATGAATTACTGCTAGGGGAATCGCATCCCAGTAAGGAATAAGTGGCTGGAATACTCGGGCGCGGATGAAAGGAATGCATTTACCGATGTTGAAACAGCGGATGAGTCTTTTAAGACAGATCCTCGGGAGTCCCGGAAATTCGCGGCCAACCGGGAGAGATCCAGCTGGAATCTTTATCACTGTCTGCGGTGCGGACAATGCAGTCTGCATTTCCGGTGTCCGCCGTTCCTTTCCGCCCGCGCTGAGAAATGCTGGGAGCTTTATTCTCTTTCCGGCTAGCATTTCTCCGTGCGTTAGAGAGAAAGAAAGAGAAAGAAAGGGAAAGGAAGAGAAAGAGAGTCCTTGATAAATGTTCGTGTGTGTAGTATCGCGGCACGTGGCATCGAGCCACTCCTGATAAGGTATTCCTTTCTATTCCTGGTTCTCTCTGTCTCCGCCTCCTACCGGCAGGATCATTCTCCGGAGGGCGAGTCTACTCGCTGGAGCAGTGATGTAGGCCTGAAAAGGTCAGTCCCCATGGGAGAGGAGTAGCTGGTCGACAGGATGTATCAGGAGTAGCATTTTCCCTCGGCATTGTCTCGCCCAAAGGAAACACCCTATCGATCGTTGGCAGAGGATGCCAACGTTGGGCAATCCTGATCCATCCTTGAGCCTCTCTCCAGCCCTTCCTTCGCATCCGGAACACTCCTCTTTCGCGAGGATTAACCTTGTTCACATTCCAGATAATCCTTCTATCTTTATAATCGCGATAAATGAAAAATTAATATTTATTTTGTCTTAGAGGAGTTGAAAATAATGTTGTAATAGTTATTGTTTGAATTTAGGAGTTTAGTTGCCGTAGCATTTGAATGGTTAAAGTTCCTTGCACGTCATTCGATTGTATTTCGAATTCCGCGTACGTGTCAGGTTCCCTTTCTCATGGCATACGACAGGCGACGCCAGGCGTCGTATGGGAGTTGGTGCGTCGACGCTATCACCGGATAGATCTGTTTACGTCGTCAGGGTAAGTGATCCGGCAAAGTGAATTCAGCGATCAATCCAGCGCGAGTGGCCGCTGGTCATTGGAGGAGAAAGGGACTGGGGAATCTCTGTCGGCGGAGATAATCACCCGAGTGGTCCCAATAACCGGGATTCCATGGAATCGGTTCCATCAGCTCGATCTCGGCCGGCCAATTGCGCCTCGTTAATTACGCGAGGCTCCGTTCAATGCGAGTAGTCCTCGCTCGCTCGCTCGCTCGCTCGAGAGAGGCCACCGTGTCACTGCGACACGCGCCAACCCCGAGGATCAAGAACAGGGATTATCCCACAGGAGCCTCTGCCATTCCGCTCCAAAAACATCCCTCTGTTCCGACATAACCTCCATCTGCGAACCCCAATATCTCCGCCAATTAAACCTCGCGATAATTCATTTATTCACACTGTCATTACACCAAACAAATTCTACTTCAAACACTCCCACAGCTAAAACAAACCTCCGATCTTTATTTCTTGCTTGGAAATATCTTCGATTTCTTCATCGATAATTCAAAATCACCGATCTTTCGATTCCTCGTGGATTCGGGGCGAGAGGCCGACAGGACTTTTGATCGGCGGTGTATAGCAGCGTGGATAACGCAAACAAACCGGAAGACAATGGAGCACCATGACAGTGAGTCGAGCGGCGGCTCTTTTGTTCCGAATCACGGAGATCAGTGGCGGCACAATGGCAGCCAATCACGTATCTCGATCAAGAGAGCAGGAGCGAGTGAGAGAGGAGGAAAGGGCGAGTTGGGAGGGAGATTGTGCTTGCTTGCTCCCGCAGGTTGTAAGGGAGAAATTGGTGGGGGAGAGAAAGAGAGAGGAAGAGAAAGAGGGAAAGAGAGGGTGGTAGGAAGTAGTTCGCACCGGGTAGTCCTGGGGATTTCCTAGGTTCCCCCAAGCCTCGATGGTACTCGCCGACTGCCGCCTCTTAATTGACAGAAACAATGGAATTATTGTCCCGGCTGAAAAATAAAAGTGGAAGGGCCGGGGGGGTGAGAAGGGAGAATAGCGCGAGGCGAGAATAGTGCGGGATGGAAACGAGCGGGGCAAAGGGGTGGAAAGAAGTGGGTGCGAAAGAGATGACTGCTAGCCTCGTTGAGAAAGAATGGGGTCGTGTCGATTCACATCCTGCTCCCTCTCGCACCCCGCCAAGGATTACTTTCCCGTTCGGATCCTCGCTCGATGATTAATACCTTGACTACATTTTCATTCCAATCCCGAGCAGATACCTCGCATTATTCACGGCCCATCCCCCGCGGGAACGATCGGTAGACGTTATCAGAGTTACTGGGAGAGAGTCTCGTTTCGAATCTTTGGAACAGCCTTTTTCCTGGTGGGTCCATTCTTTGGGAGAATATCGAGTGGGGAGGGCGAAGGATCCGCGGTGAGAAAAGGATTTGAGCTGATATCAGGGAAGGTGTTTCTGCCGGAGGATAGTGGAGAGATCAAAGCTCAGAGAGGTCGGGCAAACGGTTTCCGTGGAGAAAGGTCGGGGCAAACGAGGCGGCAAGTAATGGGGGTGTCCCGTTCCATATTCAAAGAGGAGGGGGGAGGGAAAAGCCGGGCCCGCCGGGCTCCATTGGCGTCTGCGGCCTGTACTTCTTTCTTAAACGAAGAGAGATCACTTTCAGCATAATTATACGAGCAACCAGCCGCGGCGACGAGCCGCTTTAAATGCATGCAGCGCCCTCGCCGCGCCGCTGTACTCTTTGCGCTCTTAATTATTCAGTCTCCGCGGTAACGAGGCCTGTACTCGCGATTTGTCCCTCGTCTAATGTAGATTTAATTCCATTCCCTCCTCGGAATTCTCACCCCCTTGTAAACCGCTCTCTTCTGCTTTTACGCTCGTTTCAACCCCCCAACCCAACCCCATCCCCCCGTAACTCTATTGGCCCACTCGCCGACGAGGTCACTCCTCCCAATTGCACACTCGGGATCCTCGAATTTTCTTACTATCAATGCCTGTTATTTACAACTGGTGATTAGAGTGCATTTTACTGGATCGCAAAAAATCCCCGTGGAAAACAGGATGCCCAGAGTGTCAGTAGGATGATTTGTGGAAGACGAAGGTTCACGTTTCGTCGGAAGAAACTGCAGGGTCAGAAGTTTGCCAGATGGCAAGAAAATGGAACAGGCTACCGGCGCGCAGCATCCCATTGTCTTGGATCCTGGAACTCTTGGCCCGTGTCCCTCCACCACACAATGATTTATTAACTTCGTTAGATGACCCGGCTGATGTTGAGGAGCAACGAACTCAGTTCACAAGCTTCGGCAACTGCTCGACATCACTTATATATATCCCAGCACATCCAGCAGCAAGTAATCCTTTTACCAAGGCTAGTAATTATAGCGAGAATAATGCAATCGCTAGTTGGTTCGTCGAGAATGTTCCCTAACAAGCTTCCTACATTCTCCATCCTTTAGCTTCGTGTCAGCTACTATAAAGTGACCAGTAATTAACAGGTGTTCACTCGCATGAAGCTCTCTCTCACTCTCTCACGGCTTTAATCCTAGTTTAGCCCGCGGCACATTCCACTTCCACCGACATCACACCCTCTTTCCTCTTTCTCCACTGTTATATATACTCTCCTCATGACTTCTCAGCGATGTCAGTGTCAAGAACACTCTCGATTCATCATCACCGAGCGAGTCAATAAACACTCGTACCATCCTCTCAAGGAAACAGTTCTCCCTTCTGTTTATTTAATGATGTTCCTGAGTGGAAATGGTAGGATCGCTTACATGGGAATGGGAATTCCCTGCGGTTGGATTCATTCGATGCTCTTATTAAGATTAATTAATCTCACTTTCTACCAAAGTTCCTTGGCACTGCTAGTTGGTAGTGATGGCTCTCTTGGTCCCCAAGGTAGAGGAGGAGAAGGTGGAGCCTCGGTGCAATTGCAGCTCGCCATCCTCGCAGTTACAGTGGCTCCTTGAAAAGGTTCGAGGTGGTGCACCTGGTCACGGCTGGCTCAAGTGCCCTCGAACCGCTCGAACTAGGAGAGACTCCGGGAACATAATGCGCCACCGAGCACCGCAACCCACCACGGATTGTAGGTCCTTGCATCTATTCTCGCTAGTAATTACGGTCC
Source organism: Ectemnius continuus (assembly GCA_910591665.1). NCBI lineage: Eukaryota > Metazoa > Arthropoda > Insecta > Hymenoptera > Crabronidae > Ectemnius > Ectemnius continuus. The sequence goes on along the minus strand of OU342862.1, from coordinate 11,412,910 downwards.
ACCTAGATGCATACTTATCGGCCAAGTCCGGCCTTGGTATGCTGGCCACGTTTCTCCCCCGATTCGATCCTTCCCTTTGCCCTTCTGCTCTCTCTCTCACTCTCTCCTCTTCTCTCTATCTCTATCTTCTAATGCAGCCGCGTGAAATGGGTCAGCCAGTTCATCATTGGGATCTACCGCAATTTGTTGGACTTCGTTTCTACCAACCCCCACCTGCCAGCCCTTATCGGAGCAAGCTTCGAAATCGAAGACGTATAACTCTTGAAAAGGAAAGAGAGAGAGAGAGATGGTTTAGCTGAATATGCCAAGTTCCTCGTATTGGCTTCTCTTTTCGAGCGGTGGATATGGTTGGTGTTGGGAAGTTTCGCTCTCCAGAGAATCTCGAAAACGAAATCGGAAGTGGCGATGGTAGCGTTACGTATCCTCCAAGTTTCTCGCGTCCTGTTGCGCAATCTGGTGTGTGTTGGGATGGTGTTGGCGGCGGTAGGGTGCCAGTGCTGCTCTCAGCATAGAGGTTCACCGAGGTGTAGCATACGGCTGACTATAAATTTCAATCTCGCGTATAGTCCGTCCGCTTGAAAATATGTTAATATGGAGGGTGAGAGAGGAAACAGTCTCTTCCTCCCCTCCTCCACCCCTCCTCCTCCTCCTCGCGGCTAATGTCTCCGTGGGTGTGGTAGTTGCGCAGGTGTGGGTAGTGCCAGCTGAAATTCAAGCCGGTGGTTGGCACAGCGTGTCCCCGGCGTGCTGAAGAGACACATAGATGTGTGGGTATGTGTGTGTCGGTGGACGTGCATGGACGCGCGTGTATAGTGAATTCGCATGCAGGGATGGTCGCGCGGTGGTGGCGCAGGCTAACAGTGGCCTCATTCCGCCATACAGGTGTTCTCCCCAATGATTAACACGCCAACTTGAAATCCCAAATTATAGCAGCCATCACTTAGCGCCCGCGGAATGTCTCCCCAAAGGCGGAGACCCTCGCAAACTACAGTCGAAAGTTGCCCTTTGCATCCGATTTCTCTCTGTCTTCTCATCCTCCACCCTCTCTCTCTCTCTCGCATACACGTATACACCGACCCGCATGCACACCTGTATCCTTCTTCGTATTGTTCCGTTTGACTTTCCCCACTTCTGCCAAGTTCCGCCGTGCCTGTATTACGGACGATCTTGCTCCTCAGCATCCGGGCCACTTTCCGCTAGGATACGTTAGCGCTACCCTTGTCGAAACTTATTTATTAAGTTTCCAAGCCCTCCTCTCTAATTAAGTTACGGTCTAGTGTCGTTGAAGAATACAGGATTGCCGCGACAGCGACACCTGCATTGAAATATCGAGGATCAAATTTACGGATGGCGGCAGAATTTTTTGGCAAACTTAGCAGCCTGCACGACGAAGCCCTCGTGAAGGGAGAGGAGAGGAGAGGGTGGTCGTGGCGCAGTTGCACTCGAGTGAGTGTAAGAGGGAGGGCGGCGGAGGGAGGGAGGGCCAGGACGATCCTCGAAAGAGCGTACGTCGAGTGCGCCGTGCACTTTCCTCGTCATCGAAAAGTGCCGTCAAGAAGACGGGCAGAAAGGGGAGGGCTTGCATCCCCTCGACGCATCGACCTTCTCCCACCAGCGAGAAAGAGCTCGAAGCTCTCCTTCAAGATCATATTACCGGACTACATCGGCAAGGAGAGAACGAGCATTGCCAGCAGTAAGCCACATATACACAGCCTGTTTTCTCCAGCAAGTTGGACGAAAGGGAAAACACGAAAGAAGTACAGTCGTAAAGTTGAGGAAACTGGAACATTCGTTTCCTTAGGCTTCCCTCTCCTTTCTTCGTTCGCCGGTCACAAGCTGCTGGAGAAGAAGAGTTTCGGCAGACGCAGACGGCACACCGAAGAACAGACAAGCAGATAAGAGAAAGTAGTGAAGCAGCGAAGGAAAGTTGGCCCGGCGTATTTTCATGGTGCGCGGCGGCAGTTTAGGAGGAGGTTTTCCACGGTGACTGGCGGCGCGATAGGAAGATAGGAGGATTCGAGTGGCGTATAAATGTTTGAGGAATAGATCGAACGATTAGAATCGGGGGGCGGTGCCGTCGTAAATTCGAAAGCCTCTCTCGGATACAGAGAAGGCCGCATCTCGGATATATATCCTCGTGACAGAGAGCGATTCGATATAGCGGACAGAGAGTGGAAATGTTCAGTGACGATACGCCACTTTATCAGGGCGCTTTCGAGCGTTTATTAATCGTCAGGATATCGCTGACGTATGGCGATCACTACATCCGCCTGGCGAGTGATCTGTCCTCGATTGCCGGTGGGCGTACCGTGCACTCTAGGGAATCGACATATCCTTGGAGGACAGGTATCACCGTCGACAAGAAGACAGCCTTTCCAAATCTAATTTAGAACAATCAGATTCACCACCTATTAATTAATTGCGCGATATTCTTTAATCCTTTTATACATGAAATTAAAGCTGACATTTTTGCATTTTATTTCTAATGAAAATCTTGACGATTTTCTTAGAGAGAGGCGCAGAACGCTGTTCCCAGCTGTCGTTGTGGAACCGATAGGAAACACATGTGTCGGCGGGAAGACGGCGCGGCGGCTTCTTTTGCTCAATCTTAATTTTCCGCTCTCGAGAGCTTCCTCTCCTTGACTGCAATATTAAGAGGCAATTCATCATTTATAACGTAACTGCATCTCCAAGTCAGACGGGACATTTTACATACCGTTATTTCGTCCTCGCTCGTATTTCATCTCTCCTCTTGATGACAACGCTTCAAGCAGGATTCTGGAAATGGAGAATTTCTACATATATCAGAATTTATCGGGGTTCTCTTATGGTTGACGGGAGAGAGTGCTGCTCGAGGTCGTCGCCGAATTATCGAACGGGAACTTGGAGAGTTTACGTAAAGAGTGGAAAATTGTTCGGGGAATCTTGGCGGAAAAAAACTGCAATCTCTCCCTCTCTCTCTGTCTGGCGCATGATGCGGCACTACTATTTCGGACGAATGCGAAAGGGCCGAAGCGTGACTATTTTAACGAGGCGGTGGGAAGGGTTGGCTCGTTGGCACTCTTTTAATTGCGGCGTGTCGTGGTCCCGCATATGGTCGACGCCCCCCTTCGTCTCACTCTCACTCACTCTCTTCTGCTCTATTCCTCTCGTTCTCTTTTGATAAGGAACAACAATTATTGACGATAGTCCGAGCGACGCCCTTCGCAGGAGCTACCAGCATGTACCGGGTGTCTCGAGTGCGGCCTGCTCACGCTCTAACTGGGAAACAATGGGCCCTCGACCCTCTCTCAGTGGCGGCGGGCCAGCGCTCTTTGTCGCCAATGAGAAAAAAACCCTAGCCTGATCCGCGTCTCCGAGACTTCGACTCAACGCACAAACTTCTCCACCTTTTTTCCCAACTTCCTAGCGTACTTCGATGTCGTACGTGTAAACCACCGTACAGGGTGATTCACTTGCCTTTGAATCAGAATTCTCCTAGCTCTTATTTTTTTTGGTGGACTTCCCGACCTTCCCCAGGGCTGAAACTTTGTAGAAAGTGTTTTTTTGCATCGAGGAAGAAGTTGAAAAAATTCCAGAGCCCTAGCTCAAAATTCATTTTTTCGCAAATTTTTTAAGGCATACCCCTTCAAAAATTTTCGATTTTTCGAAAGTTCTGGGATCGGGACGAACGCTTGATTTTTCGATTGCTCGTGTCTCAAAACGGATAAAAAACATAAATGTTGTGGGGGAAATGCCGAAATTCTACCTAAAACACGTGGAAAACCGATCTGGAATATTTGATTTCAACGGTTTTTCCCATGTTTTTTTATCTTCCCGACCTTTCCCGGGGCTGAAACTTGGTAGAAAGTGTTTTTTTACATCGAGGAAGAAGTAGAAAAAATTCCAGAGCCCTAGCTCAAAATTCATTTTTTCGCAAATTTTTTAAGGCATACCCCTTCAAAAATTTTCGATTTTTCGAAGGTCTCGGGACCGGGACGAACGCTTGATTTTTCCATTGGCCGTGTCTCAAAACGGAAAAAAAACATAAATGTTGTGGGGGAAATGCCGGAATTCTACCTAAAACACGTGGAAAACCGATCTGGAATATTTGATTTCAACGGTTTTTCCCATGTTTTTTTATCTTCCCGACCTTTCCCGGGGCTGAAACTTGGTAGAAAGTGTTTTTTTATATCGAGGAAGAAGTAGAAAAAATTCCAGGCCCCTAGCTCAAAATTCATTTTTTCGCAAATTTTTTAAGGCATACCCCTTCAAAAATTTTCGATTTTTCGAAGGTTCTGGGACCGGGACGAACGCTTGATTTTTCGATTGCTCGTGTCTCAAAACGGATAAAAAACATAAATGTTGTGGGGGAAATGCCGGAATTCTGCCTAAAACACAAAGAAAACCGATCCTAAATAATGAATTTCGCCTAATTCCGATTGTTTTATGCATGTTTTCATGACTTCCCGACCTTTTCCGGGGTTGAAATTTGGCGGGCAGTCTGCCCTTGCATCAAGGAAGATGTGATATAAATTTCAGAGCCCCAGCTCAAAATTTTTTTTTCCCCATATTTTTGGCCATCGAAAATATCCAATTTTTGGTGGTGATTCAAAGGCAAGTGACTCACCCTGTACACCACCAGCCAAGTTCTAGCTGTAATGTTCATGCGTTCTAGTTCTCTCCTAGCCTGGCAAAACGAGATATCCAGAGGGATGAAGTGTTGCCATGTGGCAGGGAACGCAGAGCAATCGGTTTAATATCCATCGTTGGCAATGTTGGCAATGCGCCGTTGCTGCCACGACGACGACGACGACGACGACGACGACGACGACGACGGTGCTCTGCATGGAGGAGTGCTAGCAGGATAAAATCTGCAATTAAGAGTGCGTCGCGCCGAGAATTTCAATTCCATCATCCGAGCACGTGCAGCCGCGCATACATTTGCCAGTAGATACTTTTGCCGCATACTTTCTAGGTCGGCGGCGTGCTTGCTTTGCGGTGGGAAAGTACTCTTTGCATAGCGCGCGCGCTCGTCGACTGAGAGAGGAGGGAGGAGGAGGAGGGATTCGGTATGTAAGCCGTCAGCATAGAAGAAACCATAGGACGACTACTTAGCCCTCGATGTTCGACCCGATCTGCCAGCTCCTCGGCAAACTTTAACTCCGAAACGATGTTTTATCGCATTACTCCCTCATTCTTACATCCTTCTCTCAGGAAATTCTGAATATTTCAAGCAGCCCTCTTCCAATTTTCCCAAGAAAGACACCAAGGCATCCACTCCTTTGTCTGCGTGTGTGCATCAAGTATGGGAAGAGAGCCAACAGGCTTTAATATTAATTTCCCTTAAAAGCCCGATAACACGTATACAAAAGGAGCGGCGTCGATTCGACAAACAGAGTCCCCGCTAATTATACGCAGCCGAGAGCTCTCCGTTTCGAGAAAATTATGCTAATGATTATTTCCACAAATTCGCCGGCTTTTACGTCGCAGTTGCGCCCGTGAAATATTTGCCCGGCGAAATTTACGAGGCACCGCTGCCGCCGCGCTGCGCCGCCGCCGCCGCCGCCGTCGGTGCACACCGCTTGCGAGCATCGCATTTGAATGCCTAATAGCAGCGTGCGATGTGTGTGCGCGGCTAGGCGAAATCGTGCAATCATTGCCACTTTCATCTATTTTCCTGCACGATTTCCGCGGGCATTAAAGGCCCCCGGTGATACCGCGCGCAGCAATAAACATCGATAGATTTCATAGGAATATCCTGATAGCCGTCAAATGGAAATTAATGCGTCGGCCAGTAAATGTACTAGCTGGTTGGCGAGCGCGCGCGCGCTCCCGCTCGTCGTTGTTGCAATTAGTTGCAAGGGTATTAGTTCGCCGCTGGCAGCTCGGTACTATCGCATTTTCAAAGGCTCCTTGTGTAACTGTGTAACCGACGATGGAAGTGGTTGCTCTGTTGAATTACATATTAATTGATATGAAGAAGGTACGGTAATAGGTTAACATCGGGCTAATAGATCACTCGAGTGGAGACTTAAGCGTCCTGCACATCGGTACACAAGTCCCATTTAACTTATACCAATAACATACAAGACAGTCGTGCAAACCAAACACTTGTGCCCAGTAATGAGGAAGCAATCCACTTGCTAGTTTCGGACTTTCTTGACAGTACGATCCATCTTCTAATACAGAACTAATATCCACCTATCAAAGAACTATTTTAGCCTCGAGGAACTAGTTGGCAAGTAGGTATGAAGAAAAGTAGAATTGCAGCAAGTAAATATTGCTGATGAGAGCAATGTAAAGGGTGCCTTAGGGGTGGTCGAAGGGAAAGGTTGGCGGTTCGGGGGGAGAGAGAGAGAGAGAGAGAGAGAGAGAGAGAGAGAGAGAGAGAGAGAGAGAGAGAGAGAGGAAGGGAGTTCCATTTGGTGGAAAGGCGAGGTGGCATGGCCGGAGACCTCGGCTAAAAAGCGTGATTGACTAATGGAGTGGAGGCATAAAGGAGGGGTGATATAGACGTGTATAATATATCGCATGTGTGCCACCCTTGAGTCGACTGATGCGTGGGACACCGGCGTGAGTACGAAGCTCTCTCGCGCATGCTCCTCCTTCCTCGCTCGCTCAGTCTGCCCCACCAGCACCGCGCTGGCGCTGCCGCTCCGCTCCGCTTCGCCACTAGGAGCGGCGGTGCGTCTCCGGCCAATCAGTCCACCGGCGCGCTTCGTATCGTCAACATTCCTTTCCGGTTTTCGAAGATCCCTCTACGAAGAATACCTTGCCCAGTGCGCGCCTGCACCACCTACGAATCCCTGCGGCACTCTTGACTCGCAGACACCCTCGACAGGATCACCCTGAGGGAACCTCGCACTACCAACGACATGGCAAGTTACATTGACTCCAACTTTTGCAATTGCAAGCGTTTAAGGCTACCTTGACGCGATCCATTCTACCAATTATTCGTACTATATATTTCGATCTTTACTGCATTGCGATCTTTGTCAAGTGTTCTTATAGAAGACATTGAAGTATTTATACTTGACTTTGAAGAGTTCGAATTTTCCAAGGTGGAATATTTGAAATGTCTTGATAGATTGCGGTATTAAAATCGACTCTAGGTTATCCTAGCCGATTTTTTAATATTTAAATATTCTATTCTATTAATTCGTACATACGAATTCTCCTTCAATATTATTTTACTCCAAAGTCACACATAGAATTACAATCGACATTTTCATTGGGCGATTCTCGTGTGGATAGATGAGGGCAAAAACACATCGAGTTTAAAGGCAGACTGGGCCAGCAGCCGAAGGCTACATTAGCTACAAATGTAAACGAAGCGTCTATGCGCCAAGTTCTCGGTGCGTTATGATGAAACTGAAAAACAACGTGGGTGCAATTGCAAGCTTGATGAAGAGGAGAGAAAGAGAGGGGTGGAAGAGGGTGCGAGATGAGTGGGGCGTTGGTAGAGATGTAGTACAAACGTGGAACATTTAATATCGAGGAAGGCTAACTGGCCCCGCTGGTTACCTCTATTTTAGAAACACACGAGCCTTTAAACTTTAAAAGGCTACGTATGTTGGAGGCACTGACAGTAAAGCACCAAGCGTATACCAGCTGCTCGTTAGCGCTGTTAATCCAGTTTCATTCAACTCTCGCTGCAGAGAAGGCATAATGAAAGTGGAGAATCGAGAAAGAATGCAGATTTACTGCGAGCTAATTGTGCACGCGCGTTATCGGCAATGCGAGCGCGAGGTTTGTTCGCGCTCTGCCTTTTTTTCCACGGCGAGAAAGGAATAATCGATGGAAGGTGGAAAAAGGGCCCGGGGAACTTTTTAACGAGTATACGCGGGATGATCCTTTGGCCGAGGCAGGGAGTCCGCCTCCATTATAAAAAGCAGGATGGTAACCCTGTTAAGGCATCGAGGAAGTAGGAGATCCTCGAATAAAAGCTAAAATTGCCCACGCTGGATTATGGCTGGCTCGTTCTCGCTCTCGTCGCCGCCGACGCCGCCGCCGCGTCGGTCCAATCGCCTATCGAGCGAATTATCCGCTTTTTCGGACATCCCCGATAGAAAAAGGCCGCTGGCCGAACTAGCGCGGAAAAAATCCCATAACTTGCCCGCCGATCGAACTCTCCTCTCCCTCGCATTGTTTCCACCGACTCCCACTTTCCTGCAGCGTGCAGTTGGCATCGACAGGACGCGTGTCCGCCCAATTTATCCCTCCAAGGAATATCCGATTAAAATAGACGACGATGCGACAAATTATTATTCTTCAAACTATTCATGCTCATTTATTAAAATCGACCAGAATCACTCGGAGAGATTTGAAGGAAGAAAGGATTTCTTGGTGGTTAGTTTCCGGGGGTGGATTCAATATGCGGGAGCTGTAGAAAGGAAATTGGCCAGTGAACGACGAGCAATAGCGAGGAGTTATCGAAGATGACGGATGAGATTTACATGTATTTCTGCTGAATTACCCTGAAATTGTAATGCTAATGTACAATTGGCGAGCGGTAGAGGCGGGCCAATGGCAGAGGACGGATTCCCAGCATCCATCGAGCGTGTCGCTCGGCGTGGCGTGGCGTGGCGCTCGCGCGTTGGTATTTTGCTGGCACGGCACGGCAGGGCACGGCACGGGCCGAGATGGAAAGCTCGGAGACGAATTGCTGGCGAAAGGCGAGCGGGGGCGGTCGGGCATTTATTGTTTTAAAGCGGCTGCGAGCGCCGATGCAAACGTTCGATAATTACGCTCTCGCGTGTCCATCCTGTTAAATGTAATACCCTGAAACGAGCGTCGATTTATTCGCCCAGCGGGCCTACGTGACTGCCATTCCTTAATGGACTTGGTCGATCTTCTCTCTCGCAACAGACTTCTCCGCCCACTTCCGCTTCCACGTCGCTCCTTGTAAGACTTTTCCTGCTTTTCGCACGAGATTTCGTTGTCGGTCTGTGCTGCTGCCCGCCGACGTCTACAACCGCCACTCTCCGCTCTTTATCGGTGTGCCTCGTTATCGCCACTTTGCACGCACACCTTCCAACCGCCCCAATCATGCAATCGCCGGAGATAGTTCTCAAAGTAGCACCTATGACTTCTTTCGGCGATAATTGGTGATTAGCCGTCGGAGAAGCGCCGCGGAAAGTGTCACCCTCGTCGAATAAATTCATTTGAAAATACTCGGAGTGTTTTTACGAGGGTTTACCAAGAGTTCGATTTTAGTAAATAGGCGAATTCAAAACGAATGGGGAAAATATTCGGTGAGGATCTCTTCTCCTTTTCGCACCAGATATCCTTCCTTTCCGAATCCTTTTGGCTATTTTCCCCATGCTACTCCCACTCTTTTCTCTCTCTCTCTCTGTATCGGCAATACCTGCGGATTGTCCTCTCAGGGAAATCCTCCGTTCAATCTTGCGACGATAGAGAGATCGTTGGAGCAAATCGAAGCATAGGCTTCCCTCGATCTCTATGGATTCCCCGATAGGAAATCCGGCGATTTCAACGAAACACTTCATTCCCCGAGAATCCCCGGGGATTCCCTTAAATTGAAACGGGTAATTCGAGGGAAATAAAATTCACCTGGCATAAGTTGAATGAAATTATAGTGGGTATTGCGAGATAAGTTCTTCTTAGAAGAAATCGTTATTGAAATAGATCAGATAGAATGGAGTCAAGGATGCCAGCGACAGAAGCGACGGATTAGCGAGACTAACAAGCACGTTGCGTTATATTGAATCCGCTCGAAAGGAGTCTTTATTCGCCTTCTAGTGTGCGCACACCGAGCACGTAATCTGGCGGCGGTGACGGCGGGCGGCGGCGGGAGGCGGCGGCGGGCGACGAGCCATTATCGTTTGCAGCTGCATAAGTCTCAATGCTCCGATTTATAGTAGCCCGGGAACGCTTTACGGCCCCGCACACCTTATATCCTCCGATCGGCGGCGACAGTTTCTCTCCGCCGGCAACCGGAAATCTCTCTCCCAATCGGGTTTTCGCCCATACATAATTCAAGGTTGGAAAAATAGAGTAGAAAATCCGGGCGGTAATAACACTCGCGGTGCATAATTAAATTTTACCGGGCTCCTGCAATCGGCAAACACTTCTATCTGGCGAGGCTTGTTTGACTAGCCGATGAAAGATAGTAACGCGCGCGACGACTACTCGCCCAGATAGATCGGTTTGCATGCAGCATTTTTCCTAGATAACTGCTATCTAATTGCCAGCGGAAAATTTACGATTCGCTCGGCAAATCTTATTTCATCGAGCAACTTAGCAGTTCTCTTATCGTATAAGTTTCGCGGCTCTACTTGCTCCACTTTAATGCGAGTCTCTCGGGACGTTCTAGTCACCCACTCGTATTCTCTCAACTATTTCCTAAGAATGTCAAGGTGTCAGCGCGCGCTTCGACGTATTAGCGAACCTGCTGGCCTTTAGCCACCCACGCCGAGTGCCAATGTCCGCTGATAGAATCGAAAATCTCCGCCATAATGAGCGGCTCAAGTGCAATCGATCACGATTCACTCTCTAGCCAGTCTCTCGAGCGACCTAAATACCCAGAATCTTCAGTGTCACTGTCGGAACGTGACGCTTCTTCTCTCCACCATTCTATCTTTCTCTCTTCAACCGATTATACCCCACTTTCTTTCATATATATTTCTTTCACTGCATTAATGTAGAATCGATAAGTAAAATTGATATTAAATCACGGAGAAATCGATGGGCGAAATTCTGGTCTAGAAAGATTGGCTAAATGTGCTTAATTAATGGTTAATTAGCTTTGGGGAGGCGAGCCGGGAAAGAAGGAGGAAGGGTTAATAGCCTCTTAGTCGCCTCAGCAGTCCTTTAATGAGAACCTTTATGACGCAAGGGGGCGTCGGGGCCACAGGGATCGCAAAGCGGCGGCGGCGGCGTCGCCGCCGCCTTAGAGCACCGCGCCCAGCAGCAGCGAGATCCTGGCGCGCGTGTTAATGCAGTTACACGGGTTCGCAGCACGGCAATTAGCCGGAAATCGGATTTACAACGTGTGCGAAATCACAAGAGGGTGTCTACCACGTGAAAGTCGACTTCAATCAGCGGAGGAGACGACGACTCCTCTTCTCCAAGGAGATAGGAAAAGTCTCGCTGCCGGAGAAAGACATCGTTGAATCCCAGGAAAAACTCCTCTGGAATTCCTAGTCATTCCCGGTAACACGGAAGGAGAATAGTTCGAAGCGATGCTACTCTTCCACGAATTCATCCGATCAATCTGTTCTCGCGATCTTCGCCAAGAGAGAGAGAGAATGCTTAGGAATTTGTGGGGGATCCTGTCTTGATTCTCGATGGCTCGAAAGAAAGCCGGCGAACTCAAGTCAGCCTTGAAATTCCATTAAAACTCGCGAGATATCAGCGGGTCATGCGCCGCCCAAGTTCCAAGTTCCCCTCGTAGACTTAGACGCCCTCGATAATCCGGCAGCTCGACTCCCCGGATATCGAAGACTTCCTTATGAATCACTCTGATTCTGTCCTCCCAATTTCTCTCTCCCTCGCTTTCTCTTCCTTCAAAAAGTCTGGATTCATGCGAATTAATTCAGAACTTCTTAAAGTAGTTCAACCTTTCGCACCCTCTAAATTATTGATAAAAAATCATTCGTTGCACCTGCTCTAGCAAAGACTTTCATTTTCTTTACTCGGAGACTCTGCCAATTCGAGAAGAGTATCGAACATTCGAAACAATCTCGTCTCAGGATTCGACTGCGATTCCAGGACAAAGCCGTTGGAAAGGAATGGCGGCGGGGGGAGAAGGGCGCATCGAATAAAAATTGCCGCGATGAGATTAAATAAGGCATTTCATTCTACGGCAGACAATAGGGCTAACTTCGAGGCGGGCCAGTGGGCCTCCTCTCCATCTCCATAATAAACGAAGGTGGGCGGATGGAATTCCCGCTGAATGAGTCTCTGTTATTCCATCTCCATTTAATCCCCGCCTTTGCCATAGCCTACTGAATTTATCCATTAATCACCCGACCAGCCATTGAAAATTTATGGATCTCCGATGTAACGAAATGCTATTTACCTGCCGGATTTCAGTCGGTGGCTGTCCCGGGGGAACAATAGCCGCAGCGAGATATCGGAGTACCGATTCCAGAAAGAGAGTGGACAGGGAGTCTTAAATTAGGAACAACCGTCGCGAAAAAAAGAGGAAAAACCAATAAAATATTATTGCTCGTTGAGCACTAAGTTTCTCTGGTTCCCTCCAAATTTTTCGTATTTTCCTAGATTAAAAAACGTAATTATTAAAGTAAATATGAGAAAAAAATTCAGAAGTCAAATAATCTTAAATTGGGAAGAGCGACATAAAATTCGTCTTTAGTAGTCGACGGGGGAAGCGAAGCATTAGGAAATCGACCAATTGATCACATGTTCCACGTACGTGATCGATTCTTTAACAAGGAGTAGTCGCTAGGAAATGGACGCGTTCGTTTGCAAGTTAGATAATTCAATAAAATAATGCTGGACAGCCCTCTGAGTCATTGGTGTACCTGTATCTCCTATTTTCCGCTTTCTCTCTCGCTCCAGGACTTTCTTTGTCCTTTGGAAAGGTGCGGGCGATCTTGGAAACGCTCCAGAAAGCGAGCGGGGAACTGTGGAACGTGACCGCGCGCGCGGCGAGCGCCCTTCTCCGAAGAAGAATCTCGTTAGTCTCTGAGATCGCGATGAATACGAATAGTGGATTAAATTTTTCGAGTGGCTTTAAAGCCTCGAGGGTATTGCGACGATTACCTTGGCACGCGTGAGCGGAAGGATATCCCATGGGATTCCAAGGAGCGCGGAGCCGCGTGCCGTTAAGTGTTTTCTCGATTGATGCAATTTTCCGCTCTCTCAAAGTTTCACCTCTTCCACACCAGCACGAATTAATCCTCTTAATTCCTCTCAGTGCGCTTCTTCTTCTTCCCTTCGTCTTCTTCTTCTTTTTTATCGAGCGCGAATAAAAAGTGCCTCCTCCCCGAATCCTAATCACTTTCGGGGTGAAAGTTTACAGACGCGGCTTCGCCGAAGCCTCCACTCTTAATGGAGCGCGCTCGTCGCTCCAGTCTAATTAACACTCGGTCACCAAGTGTTTCCCGATAGTTTCTCGTTAGTAGCCCGACTTCGTACGCCAAAGCAGAAAGTGTTTACTTGGTGGTGGTCGAGGGAGAGAGAAAGAGAAAAAAAGAAGCGGTAGGAATCGGCAGGGGTACAAGGAACAGTGGCGGGAAACTTTCGAAAAAGTTTGCCGGCAGCCGCCGCCGAATGGCTGGCGCACAGGAAATCGTCAGGAACTTTTGTTACGTCGAGTTACGCGCGCGCGCTGCCTCCCTGCAAATTATGTGGCTGCATAAATAGAGTACAAGTTGTTGCCCCCGCTCACTCAAATTCTGTTTTCCGATTTTCCCCATTTCAAACGACGACTGACCGCGCCCTGTCTCTCTTTTTTCCTCTCTCCCTCTCTCCCTAGCAGTACTTAACCCGGAGAGAGAAGTTCTTCATTACACAGAACATTAACCGCGCCAGCAAACCTTCCTACCAGATTTTTCGTTCGTTCCAAACTCAATAATTTATTCAGCCGGTCAGCGAACGATAATGCAATATTAAACACTCATTATCGCCGCTCTCCAATAAGAAAGCGAATTAAAGGATAAGAGGAACCAATCAACGCTGCAGCTCGAAGCGTAACGAAGTCTAATCAGGTTTGGGCGAGAAGTTTTTCCTTTCACTGGGGAGCTTCTTCGAGGAAGCGTGTGCATGGGGAGAATAGAATTGAATAGTGTTTCCAGGAGTTAAAGTCCTCAAAGTCCCACTTCTCCCTTTTCTCGCGCCCTCCTTTCTATTCCGGTGCTCTCGCAGTCATTTACCGTTTACAAAGAACGTATTACTTGGGCCCGGGATAAAATGGCAGTGACGACGCCGCCGTCGCCGTCACCGTCGCCGCCGGCTTTCAGGCGATTCGCTCGCCACCCAGCAGCCACCCTTTTCCGATGAGGATAATTGTGATTTGCCGGGCCGGCAGTCGGGCCAGAGAGCGGCGTCGTGCTCAGAAATGGAGACCGAGAGAGAGAGAAAGGGAGAATTCGGCTTCTCGAGTCCCGAGGAGATTAGCAAACGCACGAGCAATCTATCCCTCCACTCGCTCTTTGACGCTCAAACCTTCCCTTTTACTCTTCACTCCCTCGCACGCTTCAACGCCATTCATTTTATCTCAATTTCCTCCCTGAAAGCACCCTCTCTCTTTCTTATATACTAGTTTTCTTCCCTCCTCTGTACACAAACCTAGACGTCCAAATAGTTTCTCATTAATCCACTAAGACGACTATCTTAATACATCAGCTTATTACACCCTGATCAACCTTACCCTGTTTCCAAAGGGGATAATATGACAAGATATCGGAGAGCAGCGTGCGAAGGTTAATCGAGCACCCTTGACCCCCGAAATTCCCTCTATTTAAAGGGAGAGATTCCAGGATTCCCTTCTCTAATCTCACGCAACCAACCTCGAATACTTAGTTGGAATAAATTCCTTTGGTTAATGTTAGTTAATGAAGTTTCATTGGTGTGCAATAAAGGTTAGCAAATAGAATCGAATGGGCGAAGAGAGTCGTGGACTTTTATTCGCTAGGATTGTACGGGGGATTGAAATTGGCAGAGGTGTTAGGGAGGCGGCGAGGCTGGCGGGAATATCGCGGAGAAAACACTTAGGCGCACTTAGTGCCGGTAACAGTTAAAGCAGCGGAGCATTAAAGTGCGATTTCACACGGAGTCCTTTAGAGAGTGAGGTTATACCGGTGGTGGTGACACTTGTATCCAGGAGAGAGAGCTCGCACAGGTAGTCGTATGACAGGAAGGCTACTTGCGGGAAAGTCGACCTAATTGGTTGAAAGGCTACGTGAGCCACGTGCCGCTCCAGCAGGAAAGCCACTGAGAGAGAGAGAGGGATAGAGGGAGCAAGTGCATCCTCTGTCGTCCTGTGCCTGCTAGCTTTCAATTTAATTTAGTCGTCGCCCTTTACAGCTAGCCTTCGACATATTCCCTGAGAAGCTCCCTCAGAGGATCTGTAAATGTCGAGCCATCAGGTTAGACAGTTTCCGCCTGACACTTCCGAGCTCTCTTTGTGCATGGACACTCCAAATTTGCTAGTCCATTCCATTAACACTCAACGCCGTGTCACCCGAATTTGAGTGAACATTTATTCACAGAGATATTTATTTTATAGTGAAAGAATTCGAAATTTGCAACTTGCATATTTTTATCCTGTAAATTTTCTATAAAGTTAGTTGTAAAATGTAGGAGAAGTCCGGGAATTCTGTGAGAGCTCAGATGTACTAAATGACGGCAGCAATCTCCATTAAACTAGCTTTTCACCTTCGACATTTTAACTCGACACCGTTCCGACATCGAACGCTTCCAACTTACGTGTTCGATCAGACACCGTATTCACTTACAGTCCATCTACTACTTGTACCACAAATTCTCCACTAGCTTTCAGTCGCGGAGAGACTGCTGGGAGCACTTTGCAAGCTATAGTTTATGGTTACCTCTGTCTTAGTCTCATATCTTTGGCGAAGTGTATCGGGAGTGTGTAAGTCGAGTAGCTCGGTTATCGTCGCGCACAGTTGCCATTGTGAGCCGGCAGCCCATTAAGATCGTCATCGTTTCGAACAGGTGGTTATCGAACGCTTTAATTGCCATCCTTAACCTCAACTTATTTTAATCTACTCGGCAATTAGCGCACGCAATCAAACCGACTGGAAAGAGTTCTCCCTCTCTTTTTTCCCCTTCCCTCTCTTTCTCCTTTTTTTGCCTGCTGTCGCACGCGACTCGCCTTGATGGAAGATGTATCTTTGACGGGAGAGTGTGACATATCACCAGGTGCTAATCAATTTAGAGGGTTATTGCTCGGTGAGCGGGTGTGCTTTTAGAGCGCGCTTGGCCTCCATTAAGTGAGCCGAGTGCCGGTGGCTTCCACCTCTTTGCCACTGCTCTTTCTATCACTTTGCGAGAATCCTTAATTCAATTATGCCGCCGGCGTAGACCGCATCACTCTGACATCGGCCTAATTTTATCTTACGACTGTACTTCCACTTCCGGCCGAGCTCCATTATCTCGCCGAAGTAGACCGCTCAATTCGATCAATTGCGCGGCTGCTGGAATGTCAGTGAGGAGAGTTGCGCTTCATCCTTCGTCAGCCAATAACCATGAAATTCGAGCCTCGGTTAGGAAGAATCGGTAATCTCATTATTCCCCGCCGCGTGTAGCTTGATTAAACTATGGGAAAGCAGGCTGTACAAAGGAGCGATCGCCCGGAAGCGGATCGGCACGCGTACGCTTTTGGACACAAGACTTTTCATCCGATTAGGAAGCTTCCACGAGATTTACTGCCTCGAGCGAGCCACCGCTTGGCCAAGACTATCGGCTCGATTGAAAGATAGATCGGCTCGATATCCGATATCAATCTTCATTCCACCGGCACTCCTGAGTTTCCCGCCAACCAGTGAGAGAGGGCGACCGCCTGTCTCGCTCCGGCCGAGTTTTCAGATCGATCGCTCGTCGATATTAATAACAGTTCTGCGAGAGAGCTATTTCCGCCGCGTCCAGCCGAGAGTCACTACGCTCTCCGCCAAAGCCGATAGGAACATCGAGAATTTAGCAGTCTTACCGTGTACCCGACAGCTCTCCAAATCTTCTACTTCCTTCTTCTATATTTTCCACGATTTTTATAGATATTCCAAGAGATATAATTTCCCAATCAATTGGGAGTGAATACTTCGACTTGGAACTAGTTTTAACTTCTCACTTTACCTTCTTCTTTCGGAGGAATTTCATTCTAACTGCAAAGTAGCTTGAAGGTGATGAAAAGCGGAGGCATTAAAGTAGACGGGCAGAGCCAGTTGACAATCCGCGCCCAGGCTTCTTATCGCCCGAGCGTTATGAAGTTCTGAGAGCTCCTGTCTCACCAAGTTATCCCGACTTCCGATTCGATCCCGCCAACATTCTTCTCCCCTTGGAGAACTTCAGATTCCTCGGCGGTTCGTTCTCGCGCGACGAAAAAGTGGCACGCGCTACTCGCCAACGAGAAATAGCAAGATTGGTAATCCGATTCCGAAACTCCTCGTACTCGTTGCGTGTACCACTCGCTGGAAGAGAGAGAAAAAAAAGAGAGAACAAGAGAGAAGAAGCTGCTGACTCTTCATGCAAAGTAGAAGTCTCCGACAGGCTTGCGTAACTTACTCGACCTCCTCGCACGCACACTTTTGGCACCGCAAAAACTTGCGTCGTCACTCTCCCGCCGACAAAAAAACCAAGACTTTTCATGCAAAGCAGAAGAAGTCTCCGACAGGCTTGCGTAACTCACGCGATCTCAACGCAGGCATGAAAAAAATTCAGTCGGAATTCGATCGACACTCTAGTTTTATTATAATTTGAAAAGACCCCAGAATTTTATGTCAAAGCTCATATATTCCTCTCTTTATTCTCGCAGTAAATGACGTCATCAACCTCCTCGAAATGCCAACGTTTCCAAAAGCTTTATATTAATTAAACTCGAAGTCAGACCTCGCACGATCAATGTCGTTACGCGAAATCGGCAGAAGTGTTCGCTTTCAATGGGATACGTGACTGGCCAGTATCCACAGGCATTTCTGGCGGGCACGACAAACGTTTGAAGTTTCCGTGTCCCCGGTTGCCAGTTACCGGGCGTTTCGCTGGCAGTAAACGGCGATGGGATTCGCCACTCTCAGGTGAAATTCGTCGGACAGTGGATACGAGAGCCGAACGCTCGAATCATTCCATTCCGGCTATTCCCGCTGATCAGTTGGCAGGAGGATGTCCGCTAAGTTGGAGGGATGCTGGCTTTTGGTCCAGCGGGCCGTTTTTGAAATCGGGTTGTTACAACAACGCGAGGAAGCAAGCAATGCTTGGTAATACGCGTTACTTGACGTGGATTGACTGTGATCGCAAGATATAACCAAAGAGAGACAGAGCGAGGAGAGAGCTTGCAAGAGCTTATAAGCAATCTTGCCGCATGAAAGCCTGAGCCGGAGCTTTCCTAGAATCCGAGCATTGCTTCTCTCCGACGTAAAACGACCGAGTGCGCGTCTGCTGCTGAGAGGACAGTCGTAATTAATTTTTCGAGTGCAACAGCCACATTTATTCCTGTCAAAGGACTTCCACCGACGGAAAGAAGCCAAGCCCTACCACGCGCACGCCCACTCCTCGACGATGATACTCTTTAGGGAAACAGTCGGAGAGGATAGCGAAGAGGAACGCTATCTATTAATATTTCGATCCGGATCCCCGATGTAATAAGAGGGAAGAGAACACGACGGCGCGAGCCAGCTCGCTACTGGGCCACCCTTATTGCGCCTAACGAAATTATAATTTAAATGGAATCGTAAATTACCCGGCTGAAACATGACGGGAATCTCCTGGCGTCGGGGATTGAACGGCCCGGTGTGGTGCACGTTGCCCAAACCTGCTGCCCTGGAATTTCGTTAAAATGTAAATGGAATGTCCCGTTTCGTTAGCCGCCACTTACCGATTAGTCATTTTCATTCCTACCTTCCTCGTGATACAACGCTAATTATGCAATATTTATTACTGATATTATTTCGTGATGAAATGAGGGCTATTTTTTTATAAGGCAATGAAATAATCGGGAGCGAGGAATTGAGGGGTATTAGTATTAGGAAGGTTTAAGGGGAAGAGAAAGGGATGAAAGAGAGAAATGATGCGGGAGGAAGTCTCTTTGGGGAACAGCCAAAGGGATAAAAGCCTTTACGATCTACCTTTAATCGGCCGCGCAACTTCCTCCGAATTTCTCACTGCCAGGAGGCGCTGCCAGCCAGCAGTGGCGGCGGCGGCGGCGGTGGTAGTGGCAGACTCGCTGCTGAGGGGGAAAAAAGGGAAGCTTTTTCCGTCGATTTTCCAGGGCCCTCGACATCGCAAGTAATGGCCCTCCACATGCCACCGAGACCAGCAAGGCCGGGCTTTAACGAGCGTTACGTTAATTACGACGGTCATTAAACTCTTCTGTGCCGATGCAGGCCCGCTCAGGATCCCGCTTTTCCTTCCAGCCATCCTGGCCCGATCGAACCTCCGCCTTCGTCCTCGGTTTATGTTGATCATCAAACGCTCCGCTGAACAAAGCTAATAATGTCACTTCGTCAATATTACTTCGACACATCCAACAAATTACTATCAATATTGTGCAATATTTCTTTACTACAATCTTTATAATAAGAAGAGTCTTGTAACTCTTGGATTTCCTAAATTACGGTAGATAGCAGTAGAATCATTACTGCGAGGCCATGACCGAACTCAAGAGTATCGATCCCTTGAACTCTGAAGAGGCAATCAATATTCTAAAAATAGGGAGGATTCTTCGTGTCCAAGACAACAGTTTGAAAGTAGGACTTTTCGTAGGATTCTCTTGGCTACGAGTATAAAAAGCGGACTATCCGATGATCAAGATGTCTGGTGGGGGAGATTGTAGGAGAGAAAGTCAGTGGATCGGTGAGTCTTGCAAGGGGTGAAAAGGAGTGACTGGCTCTTCCTGGTAGCTTGAGCCGACATTTCTAAGGGTTCTCCTAGAGCTGCACTTCCTGTCTCCGTGTTCCTCCGCTGGACACGCTCGCCCTCTCTCTCTCTCTGCGGTGTTGCGTTTCGTGATCAACGAGGAGCACTTTCGGTTCTCCTCGAAGGGAGACACCAGGAGAACCCTTTAGGCTACGAAACAGGGCGGAGAGTGCCGGACGAAGCGCACCCCTGGCGACTGTAAGTCGACACCGCCGCGAGAAA
This sequence comes from Ectemnius continuus, assembly GCA_910591665.1. Lineage (NCBI taxonomy): Eukaryota > Metazoa > Arthropoda > Insecta > Hymenoptera > Crabronidae > Ectemnius > Ectemnius continuus. Next base: position 11,393,128 of record OU342862.1, on the reverse strand, counting down.
GGAGACTTTGAGGGGCTTTTTCTCTAACGATCGCGTCTGAACGCGGAAACCCCTGAATTCCCTACCGACGCCACCCCTTTCAACCCCAGCCCGGATACCAGTTGGTTCGCCAGCCTGGAACCCGATCATCCCTTAAACGGGCGCTGCCCTTTCAAAGAAAAACTCGACGCCGCTCGATAAATCAATTAAATTCGATATCGAGCCGCGATAATTATCCCAGTACAAATTCGAATTACTCTTACTCGAGGATATCTTCAGTTCCACTCGCACCCTCTTTAATTATACACCACCGTGAAATCTTGGCTACGATTAAAGAAGCTGGCAAGCAAGGCCCCCGAGCCAATCAACGATCCTTTTATCCAGTAATCCTAGGAAATACCGTCTCCGCCTCTGACTTCCACCGGCTAATCCGAATACGCTTTTGTCATTGTCCCCGCGCAGCTTCCTACTTCTTCTCCTCTTCAGGGTTATCTTCCTTGACGAAGGATGCCTCGATCACGTCGATTCCTCGGGCTTTCTCAGTTCACTAAATCCCTTGGGACTCTCTTCTCTCTCTGTTCTCTCACTCCTCGACCCCGGCGTCACTTCGTCAATCTCTCCACTCGCACCACCCGGAATTCAGCTGCTCTTTTCCGCGCCGGAAATTGCGCTAGAATGCTTGGTGGTCCTTCGCTCTATTTCTCGGCATCTCTCTTGCGAAGAGAGAGAGAGATAGTCCAGTCACGTTCAGAACGATTCGTGTTCGCTAACCACATAAAATAGTTTTACGCTCACGCGTCGAAAGTTCCTGTTGCTCATATTAGTAGCACGTTCCTCGAGTGTTGGTGCGTTGCCATTGAAAGGTGTCAGATTCACAGTAAATATGTACTGTGTACATATATTGCAATAGAACTCTCGCTTGGCACAGGGGAATGTGCCGATGACACTATTGTTCATAACTTTGTCAGGAAAAAAATCAATAAAACATTTCGGCTCGTTACTAGTTTTCTCTCTGTGGTTGACACAGCGTTTTTCCTAGTTTTTTTAGACAACAATTGACGAGGATGTAATTGTAACCATAAAATTCAATTGGGAAAGAATAGCACCTGTTATAATAAATACAACTTCGCTATTTATTTATATATGAGAACCAATTTTTCATAGAACACACGTTGAAGTATTTACAATAACGAACATATAATGACCTTAAAAAAAATCAAGTATTAGTACTTCAAAAAAATAATTAAACACCTGTGTGTAAAATAGTTTTACGCTCACGCGTTGAAATGTCGTTGCTGGTATTAATGGCAGGCTTCTCGAGTGTTGGTGCGTTGCTATTGAAAGGTGTCAGACTCCCAACGAATGTATATGTATATGTATATTGCAAGAGCATCGTTGGCTGGCACAGAGGAATGTGCCGGTGCCGCCAGTGGATCCCTCGGGAAAGGCTCGGTGGGAAACCGCGGTGGTCTCCCATTGGGGAAGCGAACTGTCGAATGCTCTCTCTAAATAATCTTCCTGTGTGTGTCGGCGAGATTCCACTTACCGATTTATTACCGTGTATATTTTACAATGCAATTGCTGCCGGTGCATCATTACAGCGGTAATTTTCCCTCGGTTAACTGGGGTTTCATTAACTGCCGGGTAAATTGCGAACGTTTTATTCTGGACGCCAACATTTTATTTCAAGGGATGTAATATTAATATTTAAATGTAATTATAGTACTAAATGGATTTATAGTGATTAAAAAAAATAGTTGGCAGTGAATGAATTAAAGGAAATATTAATAATATTTCTGCTTTTCTTCTCGAACTTATCTTCGCTTTTGCTTGGGTTGGAAGGGCGCAGATTCACTGCTAAATCGTGTTCGATTACTTCGATCATTAGCCAGGACTATTTCTGACTGGAGTGTCCTTCAGGAGAGGGAAATGTTCCCTGGGAGACTGGAGGAATGTGCATCCGAAAGGCCATTCGGAGAGCACAGATGAGTAAACCAGCGATACGTGCTGGGATCGAGATAATGTCGGCGAATTGCGCAGCGCACCGCCATCTTTATAGCCATTCGCCTCGCATTAGCATCCTCGTGACATTTTCCTTCGCTCTTTTCCTCGTTTTCCCCGGGTGCAACACACGCGCCATTTCCCCGCTACGAGCGCGCCCGAATGCTGACTTTTTCCCCGATGATAAATCTGAACCCGCCGCGCAAAACAAGTGGGAGTATTTCATAATCCCAGCAATTATTTAATAATCCCCGGAGAATGCCGCAAATCAATATGAAAATCGTATTCGTCGAGCCATTTGACGCTGAACCAGCCGCACGTGTATGTACGTTTAATTCATATTCGAGCAGACGCGCACACGCATGGAGGCGCGCGTGACCGAAAGTTTTTGTGGCTCCTGGGGGAATCTGGTTAGCCGGCGAATAAATAAATCACCGCGCGGCAGACATACACACACACACACACACATACACACGGCGAGTACGAACAAGTTGGCTCTCGTCATATTATCATGTCCGCCGGAAGCGTGGTGGCCTTTTCACGCTGCTCTCGCGCGATTCCCAATTTTTGGCACGTCCGCGCTCACACTCCAAGCGAGAATTAATAGTTTAAAGGCTCAGGACACCACTTGATGCGGCCGTGAAAGCTAGTGAAAGCGGAGACGCCGCTTTATGTCCGCCGGAGTGCTAAACTTTCTTCTATGGAACAGTGAAAAGTTGCTGGAAGCCTCGTGGAAAAAGGATTTAAAGTTTCGCGATTCCTCGAGGACGAGTAAACTCGACGATAACTTGGATTCGACAAATAAAGCCGAACAAAGCGATCATCTCGTGATTCAGTTGGACCGTTAACGGTACCTCGTTGAGAATTACTTTTAGCCGGCGAGTTAAAAGTCCTTTACGACACTATCGGAGAAGTGTTACCAAGTGGAGTCAGCAGTTTCGGAAGAAAGGTTTCGAGTCCTTTGAGAAGATCCGCTAGCTTGAAATGACCGAGGCAGTACATGGAACGTGCGGGAAATCGTCCACCTTATTGCAAGCGAACCCCTTCCCGAGGACTCCTTTACGCTCGTTTCTTCCAGGATTTACATAAAACCGCTCGAGCGTCTGCGAGCTGGCTTGCTTGCTTGCTTGCTTGCTTATATTTTTATTCCTCGCCAAAAAGGAATATAGTCCGGGAAGTCCTTGGCCCTCCTATCTTACCCACACCTCCTCCCCACCTTTTCCCTCTGACGTCTTTTTACGTAACACAGCACTGATTCAATCCACTTAAGATCGGGTTAACTTAAGTCCTGTCAGCCGTGCGTCTTCTCTAAAAGGCTTAGCACCAGCCGAGCATCGACTTACCAGAAATTCTAGCGCGATCAATAAAACCTTAAGAAAAACAATGGAAGACAAAATAGTTCTTAACAAATTTCACAGTTCCAGTTATAAATCAACGTCTAGAACGAAAAACACTATCAAAATGATTGTAGCGCGGTAAATTCGTAGGAATCAACAGCATTCCCCAAGGAATTGCTCGCATTGTTTGAAAGCCCTGCTTCCTTGATACTAGCGGATTCTTGCTTGGTAGAACACAGAGAGCGCTTCCGCCTTGGCATTCTCCGGGCAGAGTGAAACAAAAACCCACAGGAAATTTCTCTCTCTCTCTCCTCTCGTGGTAAAATCCTACTCAATCGAGAACAATGTCGAAGACACAGGTTCTCTCGATCGAGGGAAGTATTGAAGGATGTAAGATGGAGGAGAAGGGGTTGTTGGATTCGAAAGAATGATGTCGAAGTGCGGCGCGCGTCTATACTAGCGGCGTTAGAACTCACCAGGAGGATAAATGGGCTTCCAATAAATGGGGAAGCCGCTGTAATTAGAATTTCCAGGGCGGGCTGGCTCTTAAGCGAGCCGCAATAAAAGTCTGAGGCATCGCTCTTCGGATCGGAGCTCGTTATACCCGCCGGTTATTTAGGTTCCACTTGTTCCGAGGCGATTAATCGAGCGGCGAAGCCAACCGGACGAACAATTGCGATATCGTCCGCGCAAAGGTTGCCTCGCTGCTTCTTCGCTCTTCCTCTCACTCTCTCTCTCTCTCTTTCTCTCTGTGTCGTATTTATCAATTATGCCAACGAAACAGATGGTCACGAGTCGATGGCAACTCGGTAACGCATCATAAACTCGCGCGATACACACGCAAACATATACAATGTCTTGGAGGAGAGGCTATAAATGCCGAGTGGTTCGCCGAAGAGAAGAAGTCTTGGCAGAAACTTGGTGCGCAAGTGTCAACAGATATATTTCGCCTGCCAAGAACGAAGAGGAAAAGCAAGAAACCATGGCGAACGCGTGAACTCACTCAACCCGGGTGTGATGCTTGCCTGTAAATCAGGCCCGAGCGGCCACCACAACCTTTTTGAGTGAGCGAACGCGTTCGTCCGATCGACCGTCCCACCACCAACCAACAAAACAACTCAGCACATAGAAGAACAACTCTAGAACATTGAACAATTTTCCAATTCCAAGAAGAAGACACACAACAGTGCCAAAACTAGTGCGAAATTTACAAAATCAGCAAATATTCAATTATAATCGAAATAATTTAACTATTATTCTCTCAATGAGGAAATAATACAATCTAAATAATAATAACTGTCAATATAAATGATGAATATCGTGGAAGATTTAGTAGGTGGGAATCGAGGTTACATTTAACATAATTGAGAGATGTAAATGACAGTGGGAGAGGGAGAGGGTGAAGATGATGAAAGCGGAGCCGAAAAAAAGAGTGAGCGCCGCGCTGCCGCGCGCCGGTGGCGGACAAAGGGTGAGAAAGCGTAGGTTAATGGAGTAAAAAGGGGTAAGTGGGAGTGAAGTTAAAGGCAGCAAATATTCGAGAGGCTGGTCGAGGGAGTAACTCGGCTGAGCAAGCGTTGGGTTACGTTCTTGCAGTCAGAAGTTTTCTCTCAATGGGGTCGCGACCCAATTTATTCACTCGGCTGGTCTCCCAGCCTGGCAAGGAGATGTTGCCGAGCCAAGGAACGAACGCTGCTGCCGCCGCCACTGCCGCCGCTGCTTCCATGAGAGTTCAACCTTGGACACCGAGCAATTAGCTTTTTATTCTGGTCCACGTGCACTCGAGTGCGCCATCCTCCTCTCCATTGCGAGCGATATCGCTCCTTCGTTCTCCAAATCAATTCGACTTCGCCTGTACAATTGTGATACTCGCTCTTCGTAATCGGCTCCAATAGAATCTTATTGACCGCATTTGCTCGCTCGCTCCCAGCCGATCGAGCATCATCCACTCTCACATACAAGATTGCCTTCGACCAGAACTTTTCAGAGCACTCTTTTCCCTCCCCTCTGGCAAAGTCAACTCTTTCGTCTTTCTTTGTGACTTCTTCCGCCGGAGTGGAATATTCCATCGGAATTCGATCTCTCGCGAAAAACGTGTCAGACACGAATTCGTCCTTGCCGCGCGAATTCCTATGGTTTACTCGTCGATCAAGGGATGATTGGCACTGGCGTCGAAACGGCTCTCTGGCATCGTAAATCCACGAAAGGCGACGACGGCGGCGGCGACGGCGACGACGATGTTCAGCGACGCGCGAAGGGAAACCATGCAGAAATCGGAGCTCGCAGAGCCGATAAATTGGTAGGACTATCAATTCCCCTAGCTGAACCGACGCTGTACCCGACTGCCAGGCCAATCAATCGAATTAATTGACGGTCATCCGCTCGAATGACGGGCAACGATGACATATACCGTGGTTAAATAAGTTTCGGTGGCTCGAACACACTCGGCTTTCTAATCAATCAGCGAGCGCTGTATATGTATACACCGCTCGCTGACTTTTCAATCGGAAAGAATCGGAGCTGCTGGGCTCCTAGAAGTTTTAATGAACGCGCAGTACATCAACGCTGCTGGCAGCAAGAAGTCATAAAAATCCGAAGCCGCCCCACTGGCGGTGATCAATTTCAATCGTGCACTCTCATTCTACTCTGCCAACTTCTCTCTGGGAACATTGCTCGCTCCGCGAGGGGTCTCCTGCTTCCGGTTCGAGGGTAAACCGAGCCAGCCAGGCCAACCAGCCCAGGAAAGCACCGATCCTCAAGGATTCCTTGCTTTCGCCTGCCAGGATCATCCGAGTCCACCTTTTTCCATGGCTCGCGCCGAGACAAACCGACGCTCTCAACGATAAATGGAATTATAGACAAGAAAGCGGTGGTCCGATGGATTTAATGGTACTCGTAGGGTGGCGAACCCTAGCCGGATATCCGCCACCGATTTATCAAGTGGCGAGAAAAGCTGCTGTCTGTTGAGACGCCTTTCTCTTGTTTCTTTTGCTGAAGGAACTCCTCGCGAGAGACACAACTTCTTTCCTTTCGCCCATCGACCCTCGAATTACTTGGCAATCCACATTGTAAAAGAGAAACATCAAAGAAGAGAAGAATTAAGAATTGATCCTATAAAAATTCCCTCCTTTAAATATCTTCTTAATAATACAAATCAGGAGTCTACAAAAACTAGAGCAATGACAGTTTCATTTGAGTCGGCAATTTTTCGTGGCAACTCTTGGGGACTCGAAATCCCCTAAGAAATATTGCTGTCACGCTCATAGAGAGAAAGAAAGACACATAAATAATTTCGAAGGGGTCGGTCTAATGAGGATAAGCGAAGGTGTCGCGTTCCTCGTCGCACACGAGTTCTCGAGGATCTCGAGGCGTACTTTATTTTTCTCGGGGCAAAAGGAGAGCACGATCGCCAAGTCTAGCAGAGGCTGAGAGAAAGAAAGAGAGTGAGAAAGAGAGAGGAATTAGGTTGGAGTGAAGGAGAGGCGGATGGTTGAAAGAAGGAAGAGGGCGAAGGAAGTAGCAGGGAGAAAGAAGAGAGAGAAAAGTTGTGCCAAGTGGAGTCAAGTGGAGCTCGACTGCGCCACGGCGCCGCTCTCCTTCTTTCCTTCTCCTCGGAGGCTCGACTTTACATTTTCCTTTGGCCTCTCGCCTCCTTCTACCCTTCTTTCCCATGCACTTGTACACTCTTCACCCACCCAGCCTCCTCCCTCCGCCCCCTCACCGCTGTCTGTTTCTTGCGGGCTTCTCAACCTTCTCTTTCCTCCGCAAAACCACCTTCCTGCGGAGAAAAGAAGCTTCGAACTTCCGGCAAAAACGAATCGGCGAATCTTTGTGAAGGAATTACCGGATAACCATTGCCTCGCTGTATTAAGAGAAGTGCAACTATGCAACTCCTACCAAGAACGCCCTTCTACCTCTCTCTCTCTCTCTGTGGTTTTACTCTTGCCAGCTACTTTCCTCAGCCGGCTTTTTCCCTCGCCGAGTATCAAACCCGCCCCAACTAGAATACAAAGTGCTTCTCCGTGAAAGTTCTTCAGTTGGTTCACCTATTTCCAACTGGTTCTCATAGTAGGATTTAGTAGTGCGTGAGAGGTGATGTTCGCGACTTGCCAATGGATTCTCTATGAAAACAAAGTAATGCTCGAGAGGAGAGGGAAGGGCTTGGGAGTCGGCGTCGCGCCAACTGGAGATCGCGAGGACGCTCGCAGCCAATTGGCAGCAATTTGCTGGGAGGCCGAGTGTATGCGTTTCATTGGACATCTGTCTGAGACTAGTAACAATCTCTCCCCTTGGCCGCGTATCCATTTGCGGAACATCGATTTGCGGTTGGCTTCATCCGGCCTGGCCGCCAACTCTTCCCTCATTAGCATTATTAAACTCCACTTGACTCCACTCCCGAAGACGACGCTTCTTCGATCGAAAACCTTGCTCTGCCATTCGCGACCCCTTCGCATCTTCCTCTGTCGCCGCCATTATCCTCGCGTTTATACTCGAGCGATGCTTCCTCTCGGTGATACCAACGCTCTGATAAATTTTGTTTACTACCCAATGAGCTGCCGTTTCCACGCCGAATGCAACCCACGACTCCGGCGATAACTCGTCATAGCTCATTAAATATCTCGCACATTTGCGACCGTAACGAGTTAAATGCTCGATGAGACCAGATAAATGGGGGAAGGAATGCATCCGCGATTATTTCCCTGATTAATCGAGAGTACCACCCTTTTGGGGAGAATGCTCCTGTTTTATTTAATGAAGTTCACCGAAAAGTAATTAAACCTTTGAACGGTGATATTATTTAATGGTAAAATTCAATTGAAAAGAATCGAAGGATTCGTACAGCACTGATACAAAAGGAGGGACTTGCTAAATTCGTGGTAGAATGGAAATGACAGGGAATTCAAGCGGAGGTTACAGCAAAATGAAATTCCATCGCTGGGAGGTCCTCTCGCTGGTCCTTTCGAGATGTTTTAATAAGCGCTCGCTCGGCCTGCTATCCCAGCGATCCTCCAGGATAAATAATGCCGAGGATCGGCGGAGGGCGGATGCTAGGAATAATTAATAGAAGCAAAGGGTGCGTTAGACTGGTAGAAATGACAAAACCCTCTACGATTAATCTGGACCGTTCTAATTTAATAGCGTGGAACTTGGAATTTGCCCGCAAAGCCGCCGCAATGCGAACCGAAAGCTCGAATTCAATTTCCCCCCGGCAACAGTACACTGTGTTCTCCGCAGTCATCGAGTTGGTTGCATTTTCATTGGGATCCGATGCGAAGATATCGCGGTTGGTAATCTACATTAGAGTCAGTGTAGCGAGAACATTTCGAGTATATGAGGGAGCAGTCAAAGTGCTCGAAGCAACTTCCGTTCGGAGTGCTTTTGCCTTAAGATATCTTCCGTCATCGAGCGAGAGCCACTCTCCACTGGATAGTAGAACGTCCCTGCGAGAACTTCTCTCTCTCCAATTCAGTGAAACCTTCCTATCGCTATCAGACGCCGGAAAGGGATGCTGCAGTATGCAGTTGCATCCGGTGCGTCTTTAATATGATACTCGGACTTCGGATAATAGGAAGCCTGATAAGTCTCGTCCGCATTCAAACAATATTTCATACTCGGAGTGATTTTTTTAAATGAAAATTTATTTTTACAGTAGAAAAAGACTTTAATTATAGTTGCAATAAAAAAAACTTTCCTTCAGATTAGAGAATTTCACTACTCTATCAGAAAAAAATAGCAACAAAGAATAATAAGGAAGCTAATTTGATAAGGCGTGGAAAACAATGATTTGCAAGGCATAGTTGATGATTCCCAGTGGCTTATTGGCTGGAACAGTCATTAAAGATGGGGATTGGTGAGATGATAGGTGCGAGCCGAGACTGCACTTCGGACAAGCGGCGCCCGCTTTCAATTACGCAGTGGCTGCTATCGGCTTACCGATTGGCGTGTCCCATGGCCCCAGGACGCATTATCGCTCTCGCCGGAATTAGATCCAGGATACACCTACGTATTGACGCAATTACCGGAGAAATTGGAGGCGCTCCCGGATAATGACCGGCACATTAAACGAGCGGCGAGAATTCATTAGGTCGCCCGGTCAAGCATACTACGACTTCAACTGGCTCCGATCCGTTATTCCCATTTACCCTGTTTTCCCTTCCATATTCCCAATTGTTTAGTTCGATCCTAAATTAGCTGGCCCAAATTATTTGCAAAAATCGTTAATATCGAAGTTACATGAAACTCTATTTGATCTCGTATAAGCCTTTTCAACCGTGTTTCGTAAATTATTTTATCATAAATTATTTACTCTGTTATTTTTACAATTTGTTAACATCGGAAGTATAGGAAGCTCTGTTTGGTTCGATATACGTACTTCCAATCGCGAAAAGCAGAGTATCGGGGACAGCAGTAATAATTCTGTCAAGTTGAACTTTTGTATCAACACATTTTCCAATATCCGCTCGCTGGCAATTGGATTCCGGGGACTTGTCTGGCACCTCATTATCTGTAACTGGGATTATTCCCTTCGCAATCTTTCACTCTTTATCCGAGCGATAGTCGATAATCGGAATGGAGGTCTGGTAGGGCGCGAGTCGACTGCGAAATCATCATAACCCGTAGGTAGAAAGGACGATGTGGGGGCTCGCGAGCGCGCGCGCACGCGTGACTGGTAATAGCGTGGCTTGCCAGCTGAAATATATCACACTGAACGGCAGTAATGCGCCGAAATGGAAATTCCTCGGCCGTGTCGACGTCCCTTCCGATATATTCGCGCCCGTTCGCCCGCGCGTATGCGTGTCAGTGTGCGCGAACGTCCGTCGCAATTAGAAAGCGGATCACTAAATTTCTGAAGCGCCAGCGGAATCGGGAGACGCATCGATTCTCCCGCGATCGATCGGCCGCGATCCCGATACCTACCAAATCATCATGATCGACCGCTTTCCAATTCAAATGCTCCTATGGGAGCAGCAGTTGGCAACAGTGCGTTACCACGCTCCAACTCATAGCTTCTAATACCCAATTCAACTAACGAGCCAAGAATCCCCTCCCCAATTTACGATCCGAATCAAGACAGACAATTTTCTAGAAACATCGAATTTATTCAACGAAATTCAAAGGAAATCTACGACCAGTCAACCAATATCGATGCTAGAGAAGAGACGGCGAAGCGCAGCGCTTGCTCACCGGAAATGGTGATTACGAGAGATTTAAAGGGTTCTCCCTCTCTCTCTCAGTGGAGCAGTCGGCCGCCAACCGAAATATCGACTAGCAGCGGCCGAGCCTATCACGCCTAATAAATAATCGTTCTGCAATCGGCAACTCGTATTCCCCGGGACTCGCAGCATCATGCCAGTTTCCTACCTTTGAAAGTACACTGCTGGCAGTATTGCGGGGCGGGAAAGAGTCGAGTCATATAGCAGAGGGTAGAAAAAGCGAGAGAAACGAGAGCGGGGGAGATGTAGTATCCGTTTTATTGCCAGGCTTGTAGTATACGTGATGTGTGGAGATACGTTTTAGTCGGCTAGTTTTTCGGCTGCTTCTAGTTTTGGCAGTGGTGGCTGATTTAAAATTCTGATACAGCCGAGCTGGAGAAGGCTGCTGCTAGTAGTTCCTCGTACTGGAGCGAGGCGGTGGCGGCGGCGGTGGCCCTCTTCATCTTGATAACTGCGCAATAAAGCAGAAAAATAGAGCGCAGTAGGGAAGTTGTGCAAGGGGGTGTAAAGGTGAGCTCTGGCGGCGAGGCTCTTCCAGCGTCAAGCAATATTTCACGGGGAAAGAGCGCTCGGGACACCTCGGAAAACCGAGGGCTTCTCTGTCTTCGCTCGAGTTCGCATATCCTAACGGACACACCGGCTTGGTAACGAGTGGCCGTTAGTCGAGCTTTCAATGTTCCACCCACCCTTTCTCTCGCCTCCCATTCAATTTAAAGCGAGCCATTTTTTAAACTGTTGTTTACTACACCCGATACACCCTTCGCTTTATATCCTCCTACTTTGTTTACTTGCTTTACACACACCGTTCACTTTCCCCCACCCCTTCGGAGAATCCTCTTTCTCGATTGCCCAAGTGAAAGAAAACCCAGGGATCATCGAAGTCTTTCTCCGCCGAGTCCTCCAATCTCACCGGCGCGCGGCGGTCTAACAGATAAATAAGAAAAGCTATTTTCTCTGGGAAGCACTCCTCCGCATTAGCTCGAGTTGTATTAATGGTACAAGCGGAAGGAATTTCCAGGGTATCCTTAACGCGAAGTCATAAATCTGTAAAAAGCTGGTCTGCTAGTTGGAGAGTTGGAGAGTTGGTTGGAGTTGGTTGGGTCGGGTCGGTGGACGAGTGGAAGCAGATGGACTCTCGAGTATAAATACCAACTGCCCGGCATCCAGCTTGTCCTCCTTACATCCATATGGCGTGGAGAGTGCTCTATTTACCGTGGCGCGGGGGAGCTCACATACTTCCGGATAAAAACGCGCCTGCGAGCTTTTCTCTCCCGGCCAAGGTATACTTGGAACGCGTAGTGTCCGAGGGGACCAACCATATTTCAGCTAGCCAGCCCCCTCTCTTTCTCTCTCTCACTCTCTTGGATAACCATAAAGTAAAGTTAACGGGCTAGGCGTTTACGAGAGAGAAAGAGAGAGAGGGCAGCGAGATATCGCTCGACCCGATGCCCGAGAAATTCTCCTATCAATCTGTGCATTGCCGCGTAGTATCGCACCGGCTCTAACGCTCCCAGTAAAAAATGCCATCACCCCATGGAATTCCCTGGTTTTTGTGGACTTTTCTTGACAGCCCGACAAGGATTGATGGGATTCGAGCTGTTTGTCTCTGGTTAAAATATTCCCTTCTGCCCTCGGCTTAACGGGATCAGGATACGTCGTATGTAGTAGCAGCTTTTTCTCCCTTCTCTTTTCTCTCCCTTCTCCCACGACCCTGCCTTTTTTTCTCTCTTTTTCTCTGCTGGACAAGTCTCGCTGAGAAAGAGAGTCTCTTTCGTTCACTCCTGGAATCCTAGACATCTGCACAAGATGCACTGTCATCTCGAGACGACAGTAACAAGATGATACTGGTCAGACCCCTAAAATAAGATCTTTCTGTTGCTTCCGCAAGTTTTTCCTCTTCATTTGGACATCTTCTCTCGGACATATGTTTGTGAATGAGTTGCGAGTGCTCGAATGTCAGAGAGAAATGGGGGTTCCAGCTCGTTGGGACGCAAAGGGTTCTGGCAAGGGCAAGGCCACACAAACAATGGAATCCAAGGGTTGCGGAGGGATGGGATGTCACTGAGAACTGTCAGACAAAAGGGACGGACTTAATCTTAAAGCATATGCATACTGTTTCGCGAGGCTCCCTCTCTTCTTGTTGACAAGTTCACACTCGAGTTCCTTTTAGTGCGCCAGTTTTTCCTGCCCCGCCGCCTTGATAATACCTTTGCTGGATTCCTGCTCGGTCAGCTTTCTTTTCTCTCCGTCTGCCCCGGAAAATATTGCCAGGAATCCAAGTACTCGGTTTTTTCAGCACATTTATTCAAAAGGTGTAACGTTGGCCGCGCGCGCCCATGAGATTCGTTTAGGAGAAGTGAGAATTCCCTTTGTGCGGCAAAAGGGCGCTATAATCCGTAATAAGCTCGAAGCCTTACTTAATAAAGAGCTTGTGCTCGCTTCGCTCGGAGAGAAAGGTGAAGCGCTAACAGTGGCGGCAAAAATTCCCCCGCATTTGTGAATCCCTTTTCAGAGTCCTTGAGGAGAACGTAAAAGTGGAATCTACAATTTCTTCTTTACCACTGCCTGACTTTCTTCTTTCCAAGCTGTTTATCTACTTTTTTATCTTTGACTATCCGAACATCAGCACCCTGTTTCAGTTCTGAATTGTTCCATCTAAATTATTTGTGAAAATCAGTATTGGAAGTGTAGGAAGTTTATTCTGTATTTCATTTCATACAAGTTCTTCCAGGCTTGAAAAAGAATTCCCTCGCAATTGCGAATCCCTTTTCAGAGTCCTTGATAAGAACATAAAAGTGGAACTTACCCTTTTCTTCTTTACTCTCTCCTTCCAAGCTCTTTTTATCTCTTTTTTATTTTCTATCGGAGCATCAGCAGCAGCGGGTTTTCCTTGCCACGTGCCAACTGTTGGCGTCCCTTGAACTGGCAGATCCGAGTAATCCGTCGGCTTGGTTCACCAGTCGAATCTCCCAACTTCCTCCTAATAAGATCGGGCTTTGAGAAATGGGCGTCGGGCTTGTTTCCTGTCTCGCGATCGAATTCCAACGCTTCCCTTGGATCGCGTCGATAGCAGCGGCGCGTAGCTCTCTGGCTGCGGTCTAATAAAATCGACGCACCACCAGCACCAGCAGTAGTAGCGTCGCGACGCCGCCGCCGCCGCCGCCGCAGGAAATTCGAGAGCGTCGCAAGCCGCTGTCTCGGATTAGTAAGGCTTCCTCTTCGAACGACTGCTTTCGTGTCTTGCGCGCTTCTATATCCTTGCTTCCATTTGCAGCCTTAATCTTGTTTGTCCAACCATTCGCGACGGTATTAGACGGCAAAACTCACTTCCCACTCACTCACTCTCTCTCCATTTCCCTTTCTCTTCCTTTCGCCTGATTCCGCTCAGCAACACTTTTACCCAGATTGCAAGTCGACTCTCTTCCTGAAACCTGATTAAAGAACCGGATTCCTTGAGATTCTTTTGGCTGGCGCACACTCGAGATTTAAAGGACGATAGGGAAAACCAGGGCGAAAATCGGATTGAACCGAAGAGGAACGAGTGGCAGAGGGAGGAAGGGTTTTTGGTCAGGATGGAGGGATGCCGGCGAGAAAGAAAGATCTCGCAAGATCATCGAGCGGATTTTCGCCGATCCTTGGGAAAGCGGATGCTTGCTCAAGAGCTTGCAAGCTTTTACACGCGTTTACATAAGCGACAAGCCAGCAGTGCGGCCAAAAGGGGCCAGTTTCCATCTAACCTATTTCACTGGCAACTCTCTCACTCTCTCACTCTCTTTCTCTTTCCCTCTCTCTCTGTCTACTCTCTTTTCAAAGCTTTCTATTTAGCCAAGAAATCTCTTTGCCGATCTCTTTGCCGGGGAGCACTGCCTCGTTAACGTATTACGCGGAACGCAGAGCCTGCCAGTGCAAGCTTTCCTCGCGATCTCCTGTAATTTGAACTGCCGGAACTGCGAGCAAACTTTCGGCAAAGTTACCTGTTTCCAGTTGGCGCTCTTTATCTTCCTCTACGACGGCCTCTCCTCCCAACCACCCACTCTCTGTCACGCACACACACTTTCTGTAGCCGTTTGAGCTGGCTAGTTGAAGTTGACCCACACCAGCTAATGCCAACTGGCGCGCTTGTCCTGAGAGAGCTCACGAAAAACATTAACTCTCTGTTTAAAAAGAAAGTACTCCCCTTGACTTTATCGCGCGTTAAATGAACGAGCGTTGGTGGAACTTTAAAAAGAGACTTGTCGAGTTTGACTGCTATTGAATGGAATAGATCGATAATTTGAAATGAATAGGTCTCTGATATGTTTTTAAGACGTCGTAAAATGAGCTGATCGTTTCTGTCGGCCAATTAAAACGACTAAGTTTTAATATCGAATTTTCGGCACGGGACTGCGAAGTTTGCTTAATTCGATTTCACGTTTTTGCGCGTCCAGCTGGGATCCCGGGCGAAAGAAGTTAATTAGACTAATTGAACATCAAGTTTAGGTTTCCAGAGGCGAGCAGCGCTGAGGGGGGAGGAGGAGGAGGAGGAGGAGGAGGCATAATGCGAGGGTAGGAATTCGTAACGCGATTATGAGTGTTGGAGGCCGGCAACGGCGGCCTTTGTCGGTGGAGCAATGTAGAAATGGTCCGAATAAAACGCTCGACCTCTCTCAATCCTCGTTTAACACCAAACTTTCTCTCCCCCCCACTTGATCCATAAATGCAGGCTAGCGTGATTAATGAGCGGGTTATCAGTGTCGGCGGTAATTCGGTGTTATTTCAGTATTTTCTACTTAAAGCGTCGCCGCGCGTTCTCTGAAATGTTCCCGATTAATTTCTGCTCCAGCCTCCGATTTTACCGCTGGTAAAATCGCCCGGCTTATTACGGCTTATTTTGCCGCTCGCTTTTTACCAAGCAGCAGCAGCAGCAGTAGCAGCTGCTGCTGCTACTGCTGCTGCGCTTCCGATGCCTGATTCCCGCTGGGGATTAATTTAACTTTGCGCTCCAGTAATGAATGCCCGATTTATTCGTCGCATTACCAGAAGCAAGATACCACTTTTGCCTGATGATAATGCTCGCCGATGATTTTTTCTGCCTTTTCATTCTGTCAAGTGTGATTGGAAATTTCGAGGACTCCCTTCAAAAGCGGCACAAGTATTTTCCTCTGCTTTGTTCCCCGATTTATGTGTCTGTAGGAAAAGCAAAGCACTCTTGCCTGATGATAACATTCGCCGATGATTTTTTCTACCCTTTCATTCTGTCAAGTGTGATTGGAAATTTCGAGAGTTCTCTTTGAAAGCGGGACAAGTAGTTTTGTGAGCTTTGTTCCTCGATGTCTGTGTTTGTTTCGATTGTTTGTTGTCAATCCTCGACTGCCGCAGGACGAGTATTACTCTTCTCAGAAATATCCAATGTATTTTACTTCCTCGAAGAGTACAATATTGTTTGTCCTTGTCGGACTGGTAATCGAGAAATTGATGAGAGAAATTCATACGGAAACAAGCCTGATAAACCAAGGGGAGTCGAGACGAACAGAAGCTTTTCTCCAGGAAATTCGTTCCATCCTGGTTGGAAGTTTCGTCATCCAGCGGTGGTCGACGCCAACACTCTCCTCGCCCTCGTGCAATTTTCCCTGACCACCCTTATTACCCAGCATGCCCTTTAGCAGCGTTCAACTAATCGCTCGAGTTCCACGAAACGTGAAACTTTAATTCAACTCAGAATCGAACAATAATTCGAATTCTAATAATCAACGCTTTAGAGCTCGATTTTTATATTTAATAATAATTGGTAAAATGTTTCTTTATCGGGGAAGAAAATAGGAAGAAAGATAAAATGATGAGATATCGACGCAGAACGATATCGTAAGCGAAAGGAATTAAAGTATAGCTCTGGTATTTCAGTGAATATGAGGGGGAAGATTCGGCGGAGGCGACTTCGACAGGAGCAGTTGGCCATATTTATTTAAGGGATAAGGGAGCAGCTCCCGGAATTGGATTTTTGCCAGAGCAGCAACGGAAACCCGTGCCCCCGTGAAATTCAGTGAAACGTGCAATCGGCATTCCATACGGCATCCGCCAGTTTCTCATTTGATACTGCGAGTAGTGCATGCGGGCCGCCGGGTGGGCGGGTAAAAGGAAAACAATACAGTACAAGTTGAGATAAGGTTTAAAGCGTTCGTTCGGAAAATAGTGTTAGTCCGGGAGAAAAGCGGGACATAAAGAATTGGTGAGTTGGGAGGAAAGGCATGAACTGTGGAGGGTGTTACTAGGAGACGAAAGTCGGCCAGGAGATCGAAATCGTGTCAGGACACGTCAACAGAGAGCTGTTGACAGTAAATAAATCCTGTAGCAGTCAGTCTCGTTCCACTAGCAATTCCACATACACACTCGAGAATCTATGATCGCATCGAGGACTTTCAGTCGACTTCGCGAATTAATCTTTCAAGCTCTCCTTCCTTTTTACTCTTGCTCTCCCTCTTTCTCCTTCTCCTTCATCCTTTTGCTCCTGGATATCGAAGAATTCGGACACGTCCACGGCACGTGCTCGACTCGCTTCTAACTCTCTTTACTCTCGACTACCGCTTCCATTCTCCAGGAAATGCTGCGACCCAATAAAAACGACGCTCTTCTTATTTCCGTATAATTAAATGCACATTAAATGGAAGTCGCGCTCGCCCAGGAAAATTGTTTGTCTCAGGCAGAATTAAGCTCTCTGGAAAGCTGCGCTGGAAATCAATTATTCAGAAGAATGTTTCCACCTCTTTTCAGTACAATTCCAGCATTTCTCCCACTGGTTCCGTGTTTTCTATCCGTTTTGAGACACGAGGAATCGAAAAATCAAGCGTTCGTCCCGGTCCTAGAACCTTCGAAAAATCGAAAATTTTTGAAGGGGTATGCCTTAAAAAATTTGCGAAAAAATGAATTTTGAGCTAGGGCTCTGAAATTTTTACCACTTCTTCCTCGATGCAAAAAAACATTCCCCACCAAGTTTCAGCCCCGGGAAAGGTCGGGAAGATAAAAAAACATGGGGAAAACCATCGAAATCAAATATTCCAGATCGGTTTTCCACCTGTTTTAGGTAGAAATCCGGCATTTCCCCCACAACATTTATGTTTTTTTTCCGTTTTGAGACACGAGGAATCGAAAAATCAAGCGTTCGTCCCGGTCCCAGAACCTTCGAAAAATCGAAAATTTTTGAAGGGGTATGCCTTAAAAAATTTGCGAAAAAATGAATTTTGAGCTAGGGCTCTGGAATTTTTTCTACTTCATCCTCGATGTAAAAAAACACTTTCTACCAAATTTCAGCCCCGGGAAAGGTCGGGAAGATAAAAAAACATGGGGAAAACCATCGAAATCAAATATTCCAGATCGGTTTTCCACCTGTTTTAGGTAGAAATCCGGCATTTCCCCCACAACATTTATGTTTTTTATCCGTTTTGAGACACGAGGAATCGAAAAATCAAGCGTTCGTTCCGGTCCCGAGACCTTCGAAAAATCGAAAATTTTTGAAGGGGTATGCCTTAAAAAATTTGCGAAAAAATGAATTTTGAGCTAGGGCTCTGGAATTTTTTCTACTTCTTCCTCGATGTAAAAAAACACTTTCTACCAAATTTCAGCCCCGGGAAAGGTCGGGAAGATAAAAAAACATGGGCAAAACCATTGAAATCAAATATTCCAGATCGGTTTTCCACCTGTTTTAGGTAGAATTCCGGCATTTCCCCCACAACATTTATGTTTTTTTTCCGTTTTGAGACACGAGGAATCGAAAAATCAAGCGTTCGTCCCGGTCCCGAGACCTTCGAAAAATCGAAAATTTTTGAAGGGGTATGCCTTAAAAAATTTGCGAAAAAATGAATTTTGAGCTACGGCTCTGGAATTTTTTCTACTTTTTCCTCGATGCAAAAAAACATTCCCTGCCAAATTTCAGCCCCGGAAAAGGTCGGGAAGTAATGAAAACATGGGAAAACCCGTTAGAATTAGATGAAATCAATTATTCAAGAGGCTGTTTCTATGTATTTTCGGCGCAATTCCGGCATTTCTGCTACTGGTTTTATGTTTTCTACTCGTTTTGATACTCAAACAATTGATTTGAAAAACCTGAATTGTGAGCTAGGACTCTGGAATTTGGTGGAAAGTTGGGGAAAGGGCGAGTGGAATGGCTTGGTGTAATCTTCGTGACGATTTGCGTCCAGGGTGATTTCGTGGGAGAGAGAATTTCCTTGGGGAATTGGACGGGGCTGTAAAGAACAGCGACGTGACGGTGAATTCGCTCGCGAGAAAACAAAGGCGACTTGCGTGACGTGCCATAATTCCCTGGCCGTCGTCTCCGATATCGATGGGAAGGATGGCGAACGCAAAGACGTTCACCTCGTTCCTCGCGACAGAAGTGGCTCGGCTTTTAATGCGCCGACACGCCAGTCCGTTCGATCGCTGCTCGAGATTAAGTTAGCCGTATTGATATCGACCACTTGCCAGTCGTCACGCGAACCTACCGCCGACGATATTCAATTGGATAATCTGCTAAAACTAAAATTCGTTTCCGAATCCCAAACACCAACTAAGTACTTTGCTTACTATTATTTATCTTTACAACATAAAAAAAACCGAACAAAATTAACTAAAGAAACATATGAAAAAGTCTCTTTCTTTATGCAGAATAAGTATAATTTCTAAAATTAATAAAAATACCAGGATTCAAAGGATTAATCGAAATATATGGTAGCATTCTGAGGCGCAAGTAGTACAAGTCAACGCGCGGTCAGCCAGAATCGGCTGGTATTAAAAGTACGGATTTGCCGTTCCATAAGTTTTCTTAACGCATTGTTGGCCGACTATTTTGCACAACAGCTAATGCCTCTCACCGCATTACAGGAAACGGGAGCAATACGGTAAGCGGGTAATGTTAATTGCAAATTCGATCGCGAGGAGCGAGCGCAGAGCCAGCCAGCCAGCCGGCTGGCTGGCGCTGAGCGTGCAGGCTCGCATGAGGGAAGTAATGCTGGCGGCTTTCGCGACATAATAGACACTGTGGAAATGCGCCGGCACGAACCAATGTGCTAATTAATTCCGCGCGCTGTCCCAACCTGCCACCCGTGACCAGCATACCTTTACATATTCATTATGGGAGAGTCGCATGAAAAATTCTGCCGTGTCAAAGGCGACTATTCTTTATTGCTCCAGTTTCGCAGGAAGCCACTAAGTCGATCGAGATATAATATTCGAGAAATTGCATCGATCTTTTCGAGATTGCCAAGAAAGTTAGAATTAATTAGTTACTTCGATTACTTTTTAAAAAAATCTTTAATTAAAAACGAACAGATCGTCGTTTGATTTTCAACCTTCACACATTTCCTGTATATTCTGCTGTGTTTATTTGGGAATATTGCATCAGTGGGGCTCGATTGTTTTTCATTGGCTATAAAAATATTTGATGATCAAATATCGGGATGTAAAAGTTAAGCATGGATCCCGAAATCCTGCAGTCCAATTATCGAGTGGCGTAGGAGGAGGGGGATGGAGGGTAGCGGGGCGCGGTGGGAAAAGTCGGCTTAATCAAGACCGTCCTGATAAGCAGAAAGGCAAGCAGCGGGGAATTCGCGCAGTGATTTCGCCTGTTAATTGTCGCAGCCGTGCGAGGTGTGAGGCGATTGTTGTGCGAGCGACTTAATTGAGAGGCGCGCGTGGAATTAACGCACGCGCGCGCGCGCGCGCGGCAACAAGGCCACCAGCGCGCCGCTCCACTATTTAATTTCCCGACGACATATCCACTTCCCTTCGCCGCGCCGTCTTTCCAACGGTGGTGGGGAACGGCCGCGGAATTTCCTTCCAAATGAAAATAGATTCCAGCGATGCGCGATTGATTTTGCAACGATGCCACCACCGCCACCGCCGCCGCTCGACTGCAAACCACTCGACACAGTATTTCGAGCGCTCGTCAAAGATAAATTGGGAAAATTCATAGTTGCCGACTCTTCGAATTCCAGCAGCCGATACATTCGAAACCGGACGTGTTAATTAGAGCTGTCGGCTGCGAGAGAAATATCGATTGACAACAAAATTATTGACAAAGTGATATCGCATGGTAGTGAAGTTGTTGGTGTCATCTTCGTCGGCCGTGTATTATCCGAGAGTGTGCGTTCGTTGGTAGTACTTCACCTTTTAGCACGCGCTCTTCTTCACTGTCATCCGGATCGCTCGAGTGCGGTGTCTCAATGAGAGAGAGAGAGAAAGAGAGAGGGAAAAAAGAGGAATGAATAGGATCGCAATCACTGTCGAAGACCTCTCGAACTACTTCAAAGCAGCCGCTCGCTCTGATCTATGCACTTCTTTCCCTTCATCCCTTTCATCCTCCTCTTCTTCCATCGACTTTAATTTATCCTCCTCTGATTCGCGACGACGAATTCACTCACCCTCAATTACGATCGAATCCCGATTCCGATCGAGCGGAGGGGGCAAGCGCGTGAAATCGCTTGAACGATCATAATTAATCGATGAACATGGATGATCGGGCGCGGCGCGGTGCAGGGGTCGCAGGGGTCGCACGGCAACCCCCAAGAATCGCCAGTGATAATTTCCCGGGAAAATGTGGCCGCCTATTCAATATTCGGGGTGGCAAGCGGGCTGTATCATCAACATGCCTTGTTCATAAATCGCCCACTTGGCCAACGCGAGGGGCCGAATCCGCATCTATCGGCGAGGACGCCTGTAACCTCCCTGCCGGCCGGCCGCGCGGACACTGCCAGACAATGCTCTGCCGCTGGTTGCGGTTTAGCGCCCAACCAATACCAATTACGCGCTCGTCAGTAAATAATTTCTGAATTAAACAGCGCCGAGACATCCTGCGAATGAAAGCTACGGCGTTTACGTGTCAGAAATAATTCAGAGGCGAATGTTAACTTTTAAAGAGGTTCCATGAATTTTTCTAATTATAATTATCTTAACGATCGTTTCAGGATGTGAATGTCTCACAGTCCTTTATTTAATATAATATCGTCAGATTTTATTCGTTGTCCGACACTCATTAAAGTTTATTCCAAAGGATGTTTTTTGTCACTAATTCTGTTAAGTAATACAGTTCGACATAAAGCTGCTTTATATTTTAGGCGCGCTATATTTAGAAGGGAATCTGTGTCATCGGAATCAAAGCAATTATTTTTTCCCTACGCAAGTGGATTGATATAATACGAATATCAGGCTTTATTCGGTGTTAATGGTGTCAGTCAGGTTAGACTACTCGATCGGAATTCTCTCGGTGTCAAATCAGAGTGACGTCTCGCTCACGACGCTTGATGAACGCTTGGGAGGGTGCTTAGGATCAGGAGAGAGAATAGTACTCGATAATCTCTCGATCACGCGCGATCCTGGCTTCGAGGGCTTTTTAATCGAGCCAGAGACACTCGAGCGGTGATCTCCTCTCGCCATGATAGAGAGATGCTTTCATCCAACGATTCGCCTCCCATTATAGTCCGTTCAGCAGCGTTCTAATAGAACGATCACTGCTGCCTTCCCTCCTGAAACAAACAGGAAAATTAATAATTAATCGAGCGAACTTCCTTCCGAAGGACACTCGCCAATGATAATCGCTCGGCGAGAGTCATCGCCGGCGGCAGTTTTAATTGAAAGTAATGAGTACAGTTTTACGCTCGCTCCGGGCAACTTTTATAACAGCGGAAGTAGTAAAAGAGCCCTCAAGGGAATATAGCACGATAAAATTCTTAGCTTTTCGACAGTTTTTACGAGTGGCCGTTTCACTTCGAACCAACTCTGTGTTACTTCCAGTGGACGGCAAAGTCCTGCCCGTCGAACACCCGCGGGATTCGCATCACCGGTTATGTCTATGCATCATAAAACATTCGCGATAGATTCCGAGCGAAGAAGGATGTGACAAGAAGGAAACAGCACCTGGCGCCACATGGAATATTCCAGTTGGATAGGATTCTTGAATAAAAGAGAGAAATTCAAGTAGAATCAGCTCTCCTGAAGCGACGCCACTTGAAACACCAAGTGGAAGTGGACAGAGTGCGTGCCCGGAGAAATCTCGAGGTTTATGCGAAGAATATTTCATACAACGAAAAGCCTCCAGTGTAACTTGTGGCCCGTAACTTTTCAAGAATCGCTTACCTCCGACGTTTACAAGCTTCCAAACAGTTGTGAACATTAATAAAGCATCGATCGGAATATCTTGCACGCGCCAGAACTTAATAGCGAGCCACTTACTTCAGCTTCTAACGCCACCAAATTCCAGCGGCTTTTCTCCCTGAATATTCATGAGTTCGAAATTGAAAAGCTAATACCGCTGCTACTCTTTCACAAGCCCAACCGATGCAATGTTTAATGATTGCGGCTTTTCTCGTTGAAGTAAACGCCAAAATAATTACGCTACTCATAGAATGACCCAGTTACGAGCGTTGCTTTTTCCCATCCCGCTCGCCCTGTCAAGTTCAGTTCCGTTGGTCCTTCGGATAGTGATCGGACTTTCGGAAATAGTGTTAGAAAGTTTCGTTCCGGAAGGACCGCCGTCGGCGGCGGATAAAAACTTTTGCGGGATTAAACTTTCGCCCCGATTTGGAATTCCGCGTCCTTCGTTCCACCGAAAGAGGGAGAGAACGAGAGAGAGAGAGAGAGGGAGGAAGAAAGAGCGATCAGCCTGCGGCAGTTGGGCAGCAGTGATTGCCGAACAAATTGCGAGACTGAGCTACTCGAGAATTAGCACTGACGATGATTAATCCACGCTGATTATCGCCTCCCCGAAGCGGGGTGGAAAGTGAGTGAGTGAGGGGGCGGGGGATGGAAAAGCGATGGCCAGGCGAGAACGAATGAAATCATAATAACCGGTAATAGCTTTCGCCCGTAAGTGCTGCTATTTTCCGGGGAGCGCGCTAACGAAGTTTTCCTCTCGCTCTCGTTAGCATAATGCTCGGCTAAAAATTTTAATGCACACGCTGGCTTAACAGATTTCGCCCGGTATCTCCCAGGTAATTGGGCCATTAAAGGTAAATTGAACCGAAAGGATTTTCCACGAGCAACTATGCCGAAGACACCGTAAACCGATCGGTGAACATTCCCGAGGAGCGGCGGCCGGCCGACCGGGCGAGCGCACTAGAATTCCTATAAAATTTCCGAGAGTTTCTCTCAGGGATTATTTTATTTCTTCATTGTAAGCGGACTTCCCACGGCAGAAAGGGTTGAATGAATGCGAGGGGCCGGGCATTATTCGGCGAGAGGACTTGAGCCAATTTCGGCGCCGGGACTTCCTTCATCGGGCGAGAAGCGCAATTGTTAAGCAACCCGGCGGCGCGAACTTCGTCCCGGTAAATTCGTTCGCGAGTCTCTCGCTCTCTCTCGCAGCGCCAAGCCGAAAGAGAACCGCCGCGCCGCGACGCGTCGTGCGCGTACCTAGAGAAACATTGTTCACTCGCAAACTGGCATTTCGCAATTGCGAATTCAGCGTCCGCATGATTTAGCGCCTCCAGCACAGCCGGCGCGCACACACACACCTACAGAAAACAAGCAGGAGTGCGCGCGCGCGCGCGCTCTCACCCCGCGCATTGTTCGATCATACCTTAATTAGAGAGCGAGGAATACTTGACGCGACCGAGCGAGAAAAAAGAGCGGGACTCCTCTTTAGCCATTATTCCACGCGCACCCAATGCTCAGAGCTTTCTTCCACGGATAATAATGACATTCTTTGGGAATTAGCCATTACGAAGCCTTGTTTCGTCTGACGACGCCTAAAGCCTCATTCACACTACAGGAATCTTTGGAAAAATGATTATAGAAGACGAAATCTTAGCATTGACGATTGTACTTTAGAAGTAACATGCGAGTACAAGAAATAGAAATCGTATGCGAGTTTTCCCTCTTGGATAATAATTACATTCCTAAAGACTGATTCACACCACAGGATTTTTTAATAAAATAATTACGAAAGGCGAAATATTAGCGTTGATAATTATTCTTTAGAAAGATATTCGAGTATGAGAAATAGTCGTGCATCATGCGAACTAGGTTTGAAAAGAGAATGACAAGTATAACGTTCGCGGACTAAGGAGATAGATAATCAGAGTATGAATCATGGGAAGGAGAGGATAGGCGTGCGTCGAGTGGTAGAAAATTAATATCACCGAGGCTGGATGATGTATCGTTTCATTTGCCGGTTTATTTGTTTCTCACTGGAGCGTAGATGTTGGTGGTGGTGGTTGGTTGGCAGGGTCAGGCCAGAAACAGCGATGCAATTTCAATTCCACCTTTCAACTCGTTTCGCGGAGCGCATTACGCGCCGACGTTCCCCGACGCCATCTGAACCAGCGCCAGTGTGTAAATACTCGGCGAATCGAGTCCGGAAGCATCGAAATGCAGCCGCAAACCAACTCTTCCACCATTTCAATTCCATCCTCCTAGAAACGTATCAAGTACGACGCGGCAAGGAATTTCTCAGATAGAAAAACGATCTTTCAACGAAACTCTCAATGGGATTTCAATAATTCCCCCAAAAAAGGGAAAATTCGAGTGTGGAATAAACAAGAATATCAGAGGGAGGAACAAGGACTCTTTTTACGGCGGCGGCAGCGGCGGCCATTCGTCCTGGAATTCCGCAGCGAGTAACGCAGCCATATTTTTAGGTTGCCGGGCGGCAAAAGTTACGAACGCCGTTGCGATAAAAAGAGAGAACACGTCGTGACGGCCGAAATTTATGAAGGAGCGGCCCACCGGCGAGCATAAAGAAAATCGCCACTTCGAAAGTGGAACACTACCGTAACGCCACCTTGTCCAATATAACTAACAGGATTTAACCACCTTTTTCAGGCAATACAAAAAATAAATACTAACTTCCAATTTAACGCTACCTTGTCAAATATAATCAACAAGATTTAACGAAATTTTTGGGTGCAATGCAAAAAATACTAATAAATTCTAATTAGTGGTCACGAGGAGGATTCGGGTGAAGGTCCTCGAAGGTTACCGAGAGAACTAGGACTCTCGCTAGCGGAGAGAGCTTCGAGAAGATCTACTCCTCTCTGGCCTCCAGTGTAGCAGAATAATTCGGCTAAGCCGGAGAAGTAGTCCGCTCCACTTTGGAAATAAGTCTCCCCCAGTCTGCTCTTCCGTGCCTTTCACCCTTTATTCATCCCGGCTTCTTTTCTCCGATCCGACTTTCTCGGCCGACTCGACCTTCGCGCTTACTTCCTGCTCGCCCTCCCCTCCCCACTCTTCTCTCTCTCCTTCCCTCTCTCTAGCACTTTCCTTCCGGCGTCCCTTCAATTAGGGCTGCGAGGCCGGCCGCTTTTTAATTAG
The DNA here is from genome assembly GCA_910591665.1 of Ectemnius continuus. Lineage (NCBI taxonomy): Eukaryota > Metazoa > Arthropoda > Insecta > Hymenoptera > Crabronidae > Ectemnius > Ectemnius continuus. Next base: position 11,367,324 of record OU342862.1, on the reverse strand, counting down.
CAGAACGGCACACTCGCCCCGAACCTCCCTCTCTCTCTCTCTCTCGCACGGAGCGTTGAAAGCCGCCCGAGAAATTGGACCGAATCGCAGTGCGGCGTGCATCGAACGTGCCAGAGCACAAGGATATATACGGAACGGCGCGCTCATTAATAGCGCAGGCATCAGTCGCTATTCTTCGCCCGCTGCGAAGCTCTCGTTTCATTTCCTCCCGTGGCCATAAAAGAAAGAGGAGAGCGAGCGAGCGTGGGTGGGTGGAGCGAGCGGGCGAGCGGGCGAGCGAGTAATTGCATGGTGTGTGCCGGTACGTGCGGGGTGATCTCGGGCAAAAAACGATTTACGGCGAGGTAAGCGCCACGCCGGCAAAAAGTAACGAGTATAATCGCGAAATCACACTGGCACAAGTGCGCCGACACACGCACGCCCTGTAACCGAGCGTCTGGCGAGCACGTAGCGCCAGAGGAAAAGAACGGATCCAACATGGAAGAGGGAAAAAGGAGTGGGATGTGCCGAGAAGAGGGGGAGGGGAGAGTTGCCATATTTTTCTCGTATTTTCCGGCGGCGATAATGTCATTTTTGCACCGGCTACTTTTTCACCCGAAGCATCCCTGCAATCGCCGCACCACTCGCGTGCCTCCCTCTTAAAAATGCAGCTGGCAATTAGCAGAGTTTTTAACTCGGCCAATGCTCAATCGGACCATTCCCTCGAACCCTTCGCCAAGTACCAGTCGAGGCAATTCCGCCCTATGAATATCTATGAAGGATCTTCCCTAGTCTTTTTCCAAGGCACGCGTCCTTTCGATGAAATATACACGCCATTTGAATATCAGGGCTGACATGTACCAAACGAAGTCGAAGCGATATGAGCGGCCGATGGCCCTCGGCATTAGCATCGTTTAACATAAGTCAGATGGCGAGAGAGAGAGAGAGAGAGAGAGAGAGGTCGGGAATATTCGATCGACGCGACATTTCGCATTCCGGCCCTCCAAAGAGAGTTAGTTTCGTGTCGGCTGGCCAGCCGGATCACCATCAGCCAGGATATTATTTTTCCATGTAAATTGCTCCGATCGATCCTTTTTGCCAGGAGACTCGTGCCACTTTCCTCCTGGAACGTCGTACTCGTCTCCTCGTGAACGACTGCGATCTAGTATACATGTATATCTGCTCTCGTAAATTTCCTGACGGCTTCGAGGACGAGGCCCAATTTGATACTCGTCCGATGAGACACGCCGCGCCGATTTATTTGGCCCCATTACCACTCGATACTGCCTGCTTTTATCGGCAACCAAGCCAACTTCGACTCAGCCTTATTTACCAGAATTGCCAGCCATTCCACTTCGAACCCTTCCACCTTCCATTCCCACTTCTTTCTCTTCTTCCCGTTCGACGAGCAGAGAGAGATCGATCGATTTATCAGTGCACGTACTGTTTTACACAGCCTGCCTGCCGAGTGATTATCGGACTCAATTGTTCCCTGTAAATGAGTCGATTCCTCGGATGGTTTACTCAATCCCTATGGAATTAATCTAATTGCCCTCTTGGAAGATCCTCCGAGCGCTGTTTATGGAATCGATCTTTACCTTCCTAAGGCATTCTAGGCCGCCGCCGCCCGAGATGTGTGTAATCCTTTTAGAAGCTCGCTCAGGGATGCAACGCGCCCTAGAAATGTCCGTCTACTGCATCCACACTGCTGCATTAATTATCGCTACTGTTTGAGATACGTAGCCCACAGTGCACAGTCCCCCCCACCACCCACCCTCCCTTTTCTTACCGCAGGAAGCATCACAGCTTATGCATGAGACAAGTGGCTCCACTTGCCAGGATAATGGAATTGGCTTCCCCTATTATCGTTGGACCATTTCGTCAGCCCCCCAAATAGAAATTAATTGTCAATTATCGAACAGACAGGAATATGAATTGTTTTACCCTCAGCAATGATAATAATACGATTTAATTGTAGATATAATACTAAATGGATTAGAGCCATTAAAACAGAAACACTACGAGATATGTTGTTGACAGTGAATGGGTTGATATAATAGTTGAAATGATTATGTTAATATCAACGTAATATAGTAATGTCATGCAATTGAAAGAATAACACTGCTAATATTTACGAGTGAAATTTAATTATGTCGTAATTGTAGTTGTTTGTTGAGTGGAAGAGTAATGTTTCAGTGGTAATAAAGTTCTGTCAACGTGGTGGATGGTTGGTAGAATGGCAGTGGCAACTACATTGACATAATGTTTCATTCATAGAAACTCAGTTCTGGGAGAAGAGGGCGCTAGTTAAAGTATTATGGTGTGTGTGGTGCTGGCTCGACTGTTGGTGCAGCTGTATCAGAAGCAGAACCGCGGTTTCCGGAGATGCTCGAGTGGCATTCAGTGCCGACGCCGCCGCCGCCGTATTTCTCTTGTCTCGCGAGATCTCGTTTAAAGTATTCCTGCACGCCGGCCAATAGAAATGTGATCCTAGCAATTTCCTGGAATTCCCCGGGAATAACAACCTTCCGTTATTGTTCTCCTTTGGGCGAGCAACTCCTCTGGAATTTATGTAATTCCGCTGGCGGCCCTCGTCACTCTTAAAACCAGTGGCAATCGAATTGGTTTCCACTCGCGCACATCTCTCTTTCTAGCCTGGGTGCGCCTTCGAGATTGGCAGGGAAAGAGAGAACTTCTTTCTCGAAGCCCTCGGAATGATGGAATTCCTAACAATACCCCATGAAAAAACCATTGGTTTCCCTTTAGTTTTTAATAACGTCGAAGCAGAGATTTTCAATTCGTGGTGAATTGTTTTTATTTATCTGGTTTGTGTATATTTAATTTTTAAAACTGCGTGGAAATATTTTGATGCCTGGGATTTGAAACTGTTGGGAATAAAGGGTGGGGGAGAAAAAGTTGGTAAATAAGAGGAGTATCGTTCTAAGGAAGCACGTGTCCGTTTGTGTGTTGCAGTTTGAGAAGCGAGCAACCGAGCGGCTTGGACACAGGCGGGGTGCGGCTCGAGCTGAGCAAGGCACTCGACCTCTGGGCGCGCAACTCCAAACTCACCTTCCAGGAAGTTAACAGCGATCGCGCCGACATTCTGGTGTACTTTCATCGGTGAGTTTGTCCAAGGCCGACCGTCTCTTCGCTTTCAATCCTCCGTTTCTAGTAGGTGAAAGAGATATTCGTCACTCATCCCGAGACATCTCAAATATTAGTTCTCATCTAACAAATTTCAACAGCAATTTATTTATTTCCAACTTGTCTCATTGAACTTTTAAAAATCTCAAATAATTCCCGAGTGATTTCCAGTCAAACTATAACAATACTTGTAGAAGAAAAGTAAGAAACACGAAGATTTCTACCTACAATATTTTCTAGAATTCTGTTTCAAGATCCGCCGATAGGATTGATAAACTTTCTTGATAAGTTCACCAGCGGCTGACGTCCTTTTTCCAGAGGCTATCACGGCGATGGATATCCTTTTGATGGGAGAGGCCAGATCCTCGCGCACGCCTTCTTCCCAGGCAAGGATCGCGGTGGAGACGCTCATTTCGACGAGGAAGAAATATGGCTGCTGCAGGACGACAGCAACGAGGATGGTACGTAGAGATTCAATAACTTTCGTCCTTCCGTGACCTTAAAACCCTTCCATCTTTCATCCACCGTTTCTAGTTAATTTCTCATCGAAAGAAATTCTCTCCTTAAATCATTCGCTTCCAAGAAATCCTTTGAATAACAAGCACTTCGAATCCAGCGAGGATTCTCGTTTAATCTCCGATCGATAATCAAGCCGATTAATTCAGCCAGTAATTAGAGTGGCGAGCGGTAGTAAATATTTTTCTAGATCGAATTACATAGGCGACCTGGAGGTTCAGCAGCAGCAGCGCTTTTAAAGCTCTCTCGTTGATTTATGAGCATCTCTCCTAGCTAGAGTGAAGCTGGCGGTGGTGGTAGTGGTGGTGGGAGTGCGCTACTATTCGCCAGTAGAGCAGTATCTCCTGCGAAACTTCATGCGCAAGCCAGTGTGTCACTTGAAGTGATGCTGACCATCGCTCAGCGAAGCCGGTGCGGATGCGCGCTGGTCATAAATAGGAGAGGGGGCGGCAAAAAAAAACAAATATCGCAGACCTAGATCCGCCATTATGGAGTGCGGCCCTTTAAATAACTAGTGTGTCGCATAAATTGCCCGCATCCCCCAGGAGAGAGAGAGAGAGAGAACCTCGCCTCCTCGTCCCATTGGTTCTTCTTGCAGAGATTTCGCTCGGCGATCGAGCCTTCCCCCGAGTTATTATCTTGGCTGGATTCCAATCTGCTCTGCCAACAGCAATGCAAGCCGATCATTCTGAATCCGTGATTTCACTAGATTAGAAGAAAAATTCCTAATAAGGTCGCATCGATGTCGGATTTTTACAACAATCCTCGATATCCTTGAGAGAGGGAGAGGGAGAGAAGTCTAACAAGTTGAAAAAGAGATTCACTCCACTCGATCGAATCGATAGGTCAAGTTGCCAGCCGAGTTTTTCTCCGGCAGAGTGACTCCTCCTTCTTATCCTGATCGGATCGAACATTATTCCAGGGAATACTAGGTTAAAAGTGGGTCAAGCCTGGGTGAAAAAACAACCTGTTGAGGTGATTAATGTGCCAGTCGGCAAGCCTGCGAAAGAATCCGTGTCGCATAATCGGGAGCGCACTTTGTACGCTTTTCTCTTGAATTCATTTGTTCTTCCTCGTCAACCTTAATTGCCGCATTATTAATTACCCTTGCTGGAAAATCTGGCCCCTCTAAATCCTCGATAATTAGCAGAGCCACGCGTCCCTCGGGAGTCAACAATTCTCGCCAGACGAATCAATTTCATCCCCTAATATTTCCACTTACAATCAGAATATAACTACTATAAATAACATTAATACACTTCAATGTAAACTCAGCAACAAGAATGAATGAATGATATTTCTCATTTGGTTCTCATTTGCATGGGATTAATTGGAGTATTACATCTGGCGTGGCGAACATTAATTAAAGATGGCCAACTAATCCTGACAGGATTGGCGTGGATTAGTAAAACTCGAGTAGCGGGAGTAGTCCACGTGCGGCGAAAGAGGTTTGTTCGCGTGGCGACGTGTGCGAGGATGGATTAATCGAAGCGTCCGAGAACAAGCAACTCCCAAATTCAAGAGAGAGCGAGTGAGAGAGAAAGAGAGAACAAGGGTGAAATTCTGAATCCAATTACGCGCTACGGGATCCGAATAGTTGGCCGAGCGGTGGCTTGTTTAATTACCATATTATTAATTACCGTTATGCCGGCTGAAGGAGCGCACGCTAGGAGGAGCCAGTGCTCCCTGATCCATTCCAACTAGATTGTTTTTCGAGCTCGACGATATCAGGCTCTCGCGCGGACGACAAATCTCGAAGAAAGATCAGGTACACGCGCAAAGCGTGTCAGCCCTTTGTGCATACGAGAGTTCCTGGGATACTTGCGCTCTCTCAGCGTGCTGCATAATAATTCAGGCACGAATTTACCCCTGGAAGATATGCGAAAGGCTGGGATGAGAGCGGGAGAGAGAGAGAGAGAGGATTATGGAATCCGTAGAGGCTTTTGTCTTTGAGCGAAGAACCACTCGCGATCCCAACTCGCACCATAACTTTCATTCCACCAATGAAATCTTCATAAATTCATATTTGCCACCTGTGCGTGTGTGTCTGTCTGTGTGTCCGTTTCGGTCGAATGATATTCGCACTCCCTTTAATCACAATTCAATGAGGATCGATAACACTCTTGCTGTTGGCTCGCGATAAACACCCGCATCCCATATTAACACATTATTGACCGATCCCGCACACAGACTCACTGCCCTCTGTTTGTCCCCAAATCGATCCTACCCAAATTTCGAACTAAAAAAAAAGTCGCCGACGAACTGTCCATGTAATATCGTTCTAGTTTCGCGCGGGCCAATTATACGCCAATCAATAAATAAAATTGGATTTCGACTCTACGTGGAATGAACAATGCGCTGATGCAAGGAATTAGGTTTTAGTTGATTTTAACTAAAGTATAGTTAGATTTGGGAGTTTTCGAGGTTTTGTGGATCGTTTTAATTTGCATTGAAGTGTGATGGGTGACATAATAGTGGAATGTCGATGGAGTTAAGCCCCCATAACCATTGAGTGTTGCGAAGACAAGAAGCCACGTGGATAATCCCCTATCAGGCATTGTTCTGCTCGAGTCACTGCTTTCATCAGCACTTGCAAAACAATGCGCATCATCCCGAAAGTCCCTTCGTCTCTTTCGCACTCGACGAACACGTCCTTTCGACCTTTCTCAGTTTTACACTTTAATTACCCGACGCGTTGTGTGCTGACTGACCTTCGCGTTAATGTGTGCGTCGGAGACAATAAACCCAGACAGAGGCAACACTCGATCAGCACAGGTGCGCTTTCGATCGGCCAGAGACACAGGGTTTAGTGTGCACGCGAGCAGGAGTGTGCACAGTAGTTTTCATTAGCATAGTTATGACGGTGGTCGGTGCAGAGGCTCGCGCAGAGGCTAACGCCTATTAATGCTTATCGCACAGCCTCTACTCTAATTGCTAATACCAGTAACTATCGGCGAGCCTTTGCTCCTTCGAATTCTCCTATTTTCCACTTACTATTTCCTCTTATAATTATTGAAAGAAATTCGCCTTTTGAAAAGGAATAATAAAATCGTAAAATGTAATAGATACAAAAGCAAAGCAATACATAATCGATATTTACTAATATATAAATCGACATTACACCAGAATTCAGAAATATCCTGGCAATCCTCGTAAAATGGGAAATATTATTAGTCCCCGTAACACTGGTAGTTTCGGTTGTTATCTCGCGGATGGTCTCACCCGGTTATCTGGCGGTGTCGGGCGATCGATCTCATCGGTAATTGATAAATAGTGTCGGCGGCGCTCGCTCGAGATAGTTTAATCGTGACTGCGAGCCCTGGAATTACGAGTCCAATTCAAATTGGAACAAGATAGCATTCACGGGAAAACAAACGGGTATCCGCGCGCATGTGTGTTGCGAGTGGTGGCAGCGGCGTGGGCCGCGCGCGCGTTATCGCATCGGCGTTCTCCCGCTGGCATTAATGCCAGTTATGAATTGCTAATGTCGTGGCTGACACATTCCTGTCGGGATCCAGGCTTGTTCGTAAACATCGCATCGAGCCGAGTCTGCTGGCGCAACGCTCCCACCGATTTCCAAAGCCCCGGCTGCAAAAGCAGAGCCCCCATTCGCCCAGAGCGGCGTAAACACGCATTTACGATCAACCCCACATATATACCTCTTTACGGATCCAATTTTCTCCTGTTGCTGATGCTCTATTCTCGACTCTGCCGCCAATAGAAATGATGAATGTTCGTCTTCCTTTGTATATAACACACACATGTATATCGATCGGTACGAACGTTTTTTCTAGGGGACAAAGCCAATTAAAAGAAGTTCCTTCATATCGTAGTTGTAATTTTAGTTGAAATAGAACAGTGTGTTTTTAATAATTTCACTAGGATCCTTGGAATATCAAAGATAATAGAAAAGGGAAATATTACAGTTGAGTTTTCGAATTTTAGTTTTAAATAAATTCCTGCTCTCTTAGTAATTGAATGGAAGTTTCATAGTTGAACAATAATAGAAAGGTAGAAAATATACTAAATTCAACGGTGCAAGTTCCAGAAGCCGTATAAGTTGTGATTGTGTTAGTGCTCGTTACGCGTCGAGAGGAGTTTGAGAATATCGCGTGGCAGTCGTCGGGATAATCGCACTTAACCCTTCCCGGATCGATTTCAGCCTGGGAAAACAAGAGGAGGGAGCCTTAAGGGCGGCGGCGGCGGCGGCGGCGCCGCCACCACCGCCGTCCGATATGTGCTTCCTGCAGGATGCCGACATTCTTCAAGGAAGTTGCCTCATTACAAAGTTCCATTGGCCCGATATTTCGGAGTCGCGACGTTAATGCTGGCAAACTGCAATCCAACCCCATTTTCCCCTCGAATATTCCTGACGAACTAATACTATACCCTTTAACAACAAACCTGTTAAATCGACCTTGATATTAAAATTAGCCAAGAGTCGCTAGGAAAATTATTGACACGTCCAGTAATTTTGGAATAAATTCTCTTAGAAAGAAGAATTCAATTTTTTGAGAACATTTTGTCTTTAAACACCGGTGGAAATATAAATTTTGAACAAAGCAAGAATGAAACAATAATCAAATTTATAATTAATCCTGTATATTGGAAGTCTGAAGGAATATTGAAAACAGAATCTATAAACAATGAATCCTTGCAAGAAAATATCCTTTCTACCATTTAATCTAGTTCCTAAATCTAGTGTTAAAGTGTCGGATTTTTCCTATTACTGGTCGATTCCAAGAAACCACTGAATCTCTTTGGAGTGTTGTTTCTGGCGTGTTAAATGTCGCGTGGCGAGCGATTCTCCCTCGATTGCCGGAGAGAGGAGAGGCGGGCGAGCGCTCGACTCTTTTGACGGGCGAGCGGAACTTCCGCCGGCGGGCGTACCGACGCTAAGTTTTCTTGTTAGGAAGTTCTCGTGTCCGCGCGCGCGCTGCGGCCCGAGATCGCCGAGATAATAGCCGAGGGCTTTCTTACAAATCCTGATCTCGCAACTTGAGATTCACTTCTCACTGACTGCGACCTCCAAGGAATTCCCATTCGCGGAGAGAGCTGAGACTTTTCCTCCTCGCAAGAAGTGTTCTGCTTCTTAAAAGGCTTTGTATACGCGAGATTCCTCCTTCTTGGATCAACAACTTAATCTTAACAAACCAAGTGAAGTTTCTAGTAGTCGAATTAAGTAAATATACAGAATTGCTAGTCCTGTGTTTGTACTGTTACAATTCTTTTCCATGGATATACATTTATTAACATTATACCTACTAGCACTTTTGTATACCTGAATTTCTGCATTAAAAACAAAATAAAATCTACTTTTCCATTCCAAAGAGTAAATACAATACAGTAAAAAGTAATCAAAATCTTCGTATCATTTTATAATATTTTTATACGGTATTATGGTGCTCCACCATTTCCAATGCATGCCTATCACGATAATCCATGCATTTCCGTTGAAAAAAAAATAACTGATTTCATTTATATTGGCATGAGTAGAGATTGCGTGTATTTATAGTGGTATTGTTAGAACGGGAGTTGCACAGTCGGAGAAGGAAAGCGGTAATTCGGGATAAGTATCGTGTCAGTGTTGGGGATCGGAGCAGCTGTGAAAATTATCGGATTGATAGAGTGGGGGGGCGAGTGCTGGGAAAGTGGGCAGCAGGCGGCGGCTCGTCAGTTTACACGCTGGATCCCCCGGTAACTCCCATGTCGGAGGAGAGTAATCCTGCGGGATGCTGCGTTGGAAGAAAGTTCCCTTGTTAGGAACAAGGAGAATTTCGAGGATAGTCTAGCTGCTAGCATCTCCTCCTTGTCGTTTCGTGGCAGCGTGTATAGACATAGGAGAGAAGGCGCAACCGAGAGTCCTCTTCTACTCTTCCCGGCAACTGGTACCTCTTTCGTCTTAGACTACTACTTCCGCTTTAAGTGGACCGGTCTGCCCCGTTCGCGTCTTCCAAGCCGTCGAGCAGTGAAGTGACGCCGAAAAGGTGAAGCACAAAAGTCAAAGGGTAAACGTGGACTTTCTCGAAGGAAGTAGGTCGAAACAGAGTGGGTCGCTGACGGTTCCATTAAAAAAAAAAGAAGAAGAAGAAGGAAGCAAGCAAAACACAAGCCAAGAACACTCGGCAATTTCTTCTCCATTAGCTTGGCGAAAATAATGCTTGCTCTTTCTTGAGACGTGACGTAGGAAATATCGTCGATTTGCCGGCGGCGACGTCGGTCCCGGATATTTCTTGGAATAACAGTCGGTGGAGGAAGAGGGGCGGTTAAAGGTATCTCGAATATTAAGCGGCACCTTTAAGCGCACCTTCAATCTCGCCCGAGGAGACACACTCTCTCTCTCTCTCTCCCTCTCTCTGCCCCTCTCTCCCATCCATCCGACAGGCCGAGATCGATCCGGAAGTTATTTCAGCTAAGAGACGCACTCCATAAGGGAAATATAGCGAGGTCGAGTGCAGAAACAGAAATAATATTTCCCCTTTTAAAAAACTGGCTGCCGGGCTTTCGCGTTCGCTGCCGGTGAAATATCGCCGCTCGACTCATCCAATTCCAGGGGATGCGATAGCCGCGGCTCTTGATTGGAGAATTATTAATTTCGTTCCCGTTCCCGCGCGCTATGATCGGACAAGCGTGTCTCTGGCACGTAAGTCGTGTCGGAGCGGATGTCCGAGCGAATTCAGGGAATTCTCACTTTTCTCCGTGTGCGAGAGCGTGAGAGAAAGAGAGATTCAGCGGTTTGCTCGGTAATTACACTCGCCGCTCGTTTTTGAATGCCCCCTGCTCGCGCGCGAGCGAGCGAGCTTGCTTCATTGGATTTTCATCCTCGGCGTAAGCTTAATTTCGCCTCGACTGAATTTATCGCTGAAATACATTATCGTATTACCAGCTCGGCCCCTCGAGCTCCATTTCCACAGGGTTGCGCATCGGAGAGGCTAGCGTTGCCCCGGCAAGAATTAATACCGCAGACCGATTTGTTGCTCGCTGAATTTCCTCCATCCCTTCCCTTCCCTCCCACTCTCTTTCTCTCTCTCTTTCACCTTTCCTATATAATTATGCGCCGCTCAAATTAATATCCTCTGACCATTCGATCCTGGCGCGTTTCATCCCAACGATTGAAATGAATCCACCATCCTACTCATTGGCATTTATTGATTTAGAGCATGGAAAATTGAATTTTATGGATATTCGAACGGATTTCCTGACACGAGAAATTCTCCAAGGATTTGGTGCGAGAAGAATGACTATTCGCATAAATTGCAGGTACCAGCCTATTCGCAGTGGCAGCCCATGAATTCGGCCATTCCCTTGGGCTGGCACACAGCTCGGTTCAAGGAGCCCTCATGTATCCTTGGTATCAGGGACTCAGCCCTAATTACGAGCTACCGGAAGACGACAGGCATGGGATCCAGCAAATGTATGGTGAGTCACTTGAGAGAATGATTTTTATTACTATTAGCCTTGAATATTCCACTGGTCTCCTAAAATAATTATATTCGCTCTTTGACTGTGGTAACATTTAATGGAAAACGTTAATTATAACTAATGAAATTTTATCTGTGATAAATGCAATCTTCATGAAAAAAAGGGGTCAACAAATATTTTTACATTTCACAATTTACTTTTCACTTTATTTACACTGATGAAGATTATTAGTGGAAAATTGCGACGTAATTTCGTAGTTTCTGGGAAATTTACATCTTCCGTGGGTGTAGCGGGTGTTGGAGTAGTATCTTGGAAATCTAGAGACACTGCTTCCAGGAAGGCAGGTGTGCTCCATCGCGACAAAGTTACATTTCAAACTAGTGCCGTCTAATTTGCCCGGTTTCTCCGCCCCGACAAAATCCCCCGTAGGAAATTATCGTCGACGGAATTTCCCTGCGAGCCATTCCGCGGAAAGATCCTTGCACGAGTGTGTTTGTTATCTCTGCTTCTATCTTCATCGCGATTTCCCTCTCCCTCTCTCGCTTTGACTCTATTTCCAGCAGTCGGAGGTTGTCTTAGAAGAGGAAAGTTTGGGGCGGCCGTGACCGTTCTCTCCCTCGTAAAGTCCGTGCAACTTATTGCCAGCCTGGCAAGCGGAACTTGCCACTTTCGAAAATACTACTTGCCACGGACAGTTAGCCCCGTTCTAGGAAATGCTAGGCCTGGGAAACGATGGTTAATCGGGTGGCGAGTTGAATAGTCTGCGGCGATCGATACCACCCTCCATTGACCTCTTAGAACCGACTAGATGACCTACATTGTATCAGATGCAATTGATCCTGAGAAATCCTTGGGAATCGGACGTTTTCGTGTCAGGGTGATTCACGACACTTGAATTATTAATGAATAACACTTTCAGTCCTATGACCTTCTAATTTAAGTCATCATTCTCGAAGGCAAACATTGTATCTGTTAAAATTAACTCTGAGAAATCCTTGGAAATCGTATATTTTTATATCAAGGTGATTTAGAACACTAGAATGCTATTACATTCTAATATAACATTCTAATTTAAATAATACTTTTCGAAAGTAAACATCTTTCTACAAAACAAATATTACTCAGAATTCGTAGTAAATTACACTGACAGTTGTTATTCGGAAGGATTGACGAATCGCTACGAGTAAATTGCAGCATGAATTCTTGATTACCAGTGCACAGGTGTGCGGAGTGTCGGCAGTATATGGAGGATTTTGCAGGCAGAGTTTAATCGTTTGAGTGACAGCGTCAGGAGTTCTGATAATTCCGTGTCTCGTCGGCATTGGTGTCACTCATTAAGTGTCTGTTATTCAGTCTGGCAGCAAACGAAGGCTAGAATTTCGCGGAGACTGCTGGCGTTGCTGGCGTTGCCGCGATACAAAGCGGCATCAACAAACAGTAGGAAGAGTGCGGCGTCGGCGGCGTCGGAGGCGCCAGTAGAATCGTCTCTCCTGCGACAGACGTGTTCTGGCAGTCGGCGGGTGAAGGGAAGCCGGACTAAATGAAACGTGAATAAAATATAACGGATGACCAGGCTTCTTTTTCGCTGAGCAGAGCTAGCCAAGCAATTTGACAGGGCGCGCGCGTCCACCCTGCCAACTCCCTAGGGATTCTCCATCCTCTCTTCGCTCCCCTTTGTCCAGAATATTTCATCCTCTCCCATCTGTTTATTTCCTCGCCACACAATTTCCAACGTACTCTTTATTCTTGGCTGGTTGCACCGCCGGTTATTTTAATCGATCTAACTTTGACAAACACTCGATTCGAAATAAAAAGGAATAAAATCGACTGGGAGACGGTTTGGTGTTTAAAAATAATTCTAGGTCAGATGGAATAATTCTGTAATATCGGCGAGCGAGTATCACAGTTAGTTTCTCTTGGTGATTTAACGTCGACGAGTGGCAGACACGAGTCGCTCGCGTTTGCGCAGCCTCTTCAAACTTGCATCGGGAGCTCCTCTGGACACATACTGGCGGAACAATTAGGGCGAGGCTGTCGACGCCGCATAATCCATTCGCTGATTCGGCCATCAATTACTAATAGGCTTTTTATTGAACGAAAAGGGCAAGCGGGCGCGCGCGTCATTGGGAAATCAATTGTCCTAGCTGTGACGCTTTCTCTCTCTCTTTCTCTTGCGCGCGGCGCTTTGTGCTCTCGGCGTTGTTTAACGTCGACGGAAAATCACCTGACACGCTTTTCTTCCCATCTGCCTCCCACGGGGCTTATTCTTGATGTACACAGCAGCGCAACACTGCGACGCGTTCTACTCAAAGGCATCGCTTGTTCTTGCAATTAGCAGGGAGCGACATGTGAACCCGTCACATGCACACCAGTTTCTCCCGCCGTTCTCCTAATCTCCTTCCTGAAACTTTGAAATTATATTCCTGCAAATTTCCACCAATTCCACCGCATATCTTAACTTCCTAACTCGAAGTTTCTATTAAGATTTCTAAAGGCCGCGTGTCAAATCTAACAAGACTAGCTCGACTTTTCCGCCATTCGCGAATAGAAACGTTCTCATGAAACATTCTCATTACCGCAATGTTATTCATACAATTTTCAATGCGCGGAGCCCAGATTTGAAATTTACGGTTGAGAAATCTGTCGCGGAGTAATTGGGAGAGAGTGTAATCGATCCTGAGAAATCGATGTTTCGGATCGTTGATCGAAACAGGTTGAAATGAGGTTGAAATTTAGCGAGACTAGTTTCGACAGCCGCAGACAATGGAGTTCAGGTGGCTGACGGACTTACGGATGAGGCGCATCCGAGAAACAATGGACCATCCGATTACGCAATTGTGACTGTAATCGATAACATAATTAATACTGGTGACACAAAGAGGAGACAGAGAGAGAGAGAGAGAGTGAGATGGGGCGAAGGTTGGTGTTAGCTATTAATTCCGGCAGATGTGGAACATCGTCGGTCAATTATAAGAGGAAATTGAGCGGGCGACGAGACACAGAGTCGATAGTGGCTCAAGTGCAATCGATTCCGTTCGAGCGACTAGTGCTTAATAGCTTTCTGTTTCACTACTCTTGCTTGTTCGAAGAGTGTTGCATTGCTGTATCGTGGAAGACGAGCCGCTTCTCTCTCGCTTCGTTCAACGAAACAAGGCCATAGTTATTCGCCCTGGTCGCAGTTGGAACCGCAGAGTTAAAGCGAGCGCACGAACGCTCTCGTTACAACTGGCGAGGCATACAATACTGAGTTTCGTTATTTCTCAATGGGCTCGCGCTCGCGCCGCCATCCAAATAAAAGCGAACGAGCCGCGAGCATATTCGGTGCTATCGACGCGTTACACATTCACCAAGTTGGAATTAGCGCAGTTTCTCAGGTGGAATCAGAGGGAATTCCAATATCGCGGTATAAGCTTTCGATAAAAGAGGAAGATATTTCAAAGGTGGGCAAGTGTCAGCGGATGAGAGAGGCGGAGAGAAAGAGAGAGAGAGAGAGAGTGTTCGGTTACGCAATGCGAGGTGTAAAAGTGTAAATCTCCATTGACAGGAGGAGGAGGGGTTGGAAAGGGCTCGCTCTCTGTCGAATTGTGTCCGGCAGAGAGTTCATTCGAGCGTTATTTCAGGACAATTACACAGATCTGTCGATCGAGCGGCCGCCCGCCCGCCCGCTTCGCATCCTGTCATTTCGGCTCCGCCAGTTTTTGACACTCGCCTCGCCACACACTTTCGAAATCGATGCTCCCTCCATTTCCCCGGCCGCCCCGACGCCCCCCGCAGTTACGGAAATTGTCTGCAGAGATGCCCCGATATTTTCAACAGCACGAGTTACCTTCGATAAGATTTATGAAAATTATAGAAAAAGAATTGACCGCGCAAAAATTCGATTGGACGAATAAAAACGATAAGGGTCTCTTGTGAAGTAAGCAACCGTACATCTTATTAAGAATCAAGATCGGAAACAAAGATAACATTCCTTTGTGCGGTTACAAAGTCAAATAGTAAAAGCGACATCAAACTGCAAGGTTGAAAAAAGCGGCTTTTACCGAGCCGCGTTCTACGTTATCCCGAATAAAGATTCTCAAACGGCCACTTCCCTTTTGACTGGTTCCCCTTTAAAAGAGGAAGCGCAAACCGATAAAGAACTTTGCTGCCTAACACGATGATACTCTGCAAACGAGAAAGATATCCCATTGGCTTGCGCTGGTCGTCCAATAGATATTCGTAGAGGAACTCTCACGGATGCATCCCTTATTTGGGGGATGATAGTTCTCGGGAACGAGGCCAACAAGGCGCACTTGAGAGAGGGCGAAGGGCGCACTCGTTCGAGCCAGCCACTGGCCTGGCGAGAGTAAGCCGTCAAATCGCAGCGGGGTTAAAATAATCCCCAAGTGGCTAGGGAAATCGCGCCCCCGTAATGAGGGGTTGCCGAGGGGAGAGAGAGGGGGAAGAGAAAAAGAGAGGAGAGAGAAGCATTGGCTGAGCCGGCACGCGAGCCAGAGTCGTTGCTCGGTCGGCCAATGGTTGCTGAAGGAACTTTTTAAATTTAGATAAGGAAATAGCGCGGAACGAGTGGAAAGTCCTGCGGGAATCTCGCGTGCATGCTCAATATTCCCTCTTTCTCTCTTTCTCTCTTTCTCTGTCGGCCACTTAAGAGAGTGGAACAGAGAAACCTTAATAAACAATCTCCCTTTGGCCACGCCACCTTTTTCACCCGGCTTTCTACCCAATTGCGAAAGCTCTCTCCCACCCTCCTCGCCTCTTTGTTAACAGCCAATCATTACGAGGAACTTTGTTCCGAAGCGATAGCCTGCGAATTCCCTCGATTGGATCTGGTTAATAATTTAATGGAACTATTCCAGTAAATAGGTTTCATAATGCGATCATTGGCTGGTAATAGGGATTGATTAGTAGTATTAATACGTAATTGAGAGGATTGAATGATAATTAGTAGGGTGGGGAATGTGTGATGATAGTCGAATGAGAGGGTGAGGAAAAAGATGACGGTGGGCGAATCATCGTCCGGGGAATTGGTGGGGCGGTGGCCCAACGCGCGTAAAGTTAATCGCGAGCTGAGAGGATCATGGAACGCGAGCAAGCGGCCGCGCGAGCGCGCGCGCGTCGACCGGAAGTTGGGGAGAAGGAAAAAGAGGAATGTTTCCCGGTGGATTCGCGGTTGTACTAACGAGCCTCTTAATTCTGCACGAGCGGGCCTTCGTCACGGCAACCTTTGCTCGAGTGCGGGATAATTAAGTCATCAACGTGTACTCGCCGCCCCCACCGACTAGAATTCCCGGCCAGTTAGAATCGAGGGCTCCAACCAGTCTCGAATATAATCGTCTAATATAGACTGACGCGATCACTCTTCCTATTTATCAATTCTTGCTGATAATTAGGCATCAACATTACCACTGTCAAAGATTCAATTATTTTTACTTCAATTGCAATACTAAAAATAATTCGATATTCTTGAATCGATCTATTATAAAAAATATACAAAATTATTAGGTAAGAATAAATAACTTAAGAGATTCTTTTAGAAATTCTTTACAAATACAATAGTTCCAATATTAAATCATTATTGACTGTTATTCTCCAATAATCGCTCGACTATTTAAATACGAGATAAAAGGGTAACTTGTCGACGCTTTATTTTACTTCCACCATAAAGCAACGATCGTCAACGATGCGAGAGCGAATGGTGCTCCTTTCCGCCGCTTGTTACACCACTAAAAACCAGGCGGGAACGAATGATCTCGCTCTGAAGAGAAATGTGACAGGGTTTTTTTTCGACGCCGCTGCCGCTGCTAGCGCGCGCGCACCGGCGGCGACGGTGTTGGTACGCGGGAGGAGTTTCGCCAGGGAAAAAATCGCCCGGGCAACTTTGCGCGTCGCCATCAGCCATGCGAAACTGCGGAGCGCTGCACAATTTTGCCCCGGCTGATATTTACCGGGCCACTCTCTCTCTTTCTCTCTCTTCCCTCCACACGCGCACATCTGCCGAACAGAGAATCCACTGCAGCACTGCACTACCCTCTGCCCGCGCGCTTATATCGCCAGGCCAGATCGGAAAATGCGATTTTTTGAGCGTATGAATGACGCGTCACGAGAGCGAAACAAGAGGGGCGCGACTCGAATGGAATGCCGTGTTCGACGCACTTTTGCGCCGGTACGCCTTTATAAACCACGCGGAATATGAGAGTATGTCGAAATGACAACAATTGGAAGGGAATGTTCTGAAGGTCATTAAGGAATTCGATCCTTAATTTTATGTAGGATCTAAATTAATTCAGTATTTTTTATATCGTCCCTCTAAATGTATGTATAATATATTTTGATGTAATATTTTAATTCCTTCATCAAAATAGTTATTATAATTTTCTCTCAATTATTATCCAAGTGAATTCAGTATTTTCTATATTTCTACCTCTGTAAACTCGTTTATGATGTAGTTCGACGTTCGATTCATCGATAGGACAGCTTTAAAGACCAAGTCGTTGTTCATTCTTTCCTCCTGAATATGTAACATCACTTGCGCGTCGAAGAGAGCTTTGTACCAATTCCCTATCGTGGCGCTCCGCCTTCGGAAACCAGGTTGACGGTCTGTTTCACTTTGCCGAGAGGACACTTAACCCTTCGGGACACAGTCGCCCTTTATCGCGTCCTTTTACCCGACTCTCCACGGACAGCCACCCGTAACATTCACCCTCTTGCCCTCTCTCTTACCCCCTCTTGTCGAACCAAGAAAGCTAAATCTTTATAGAACAACACAGCAACGATAGTTGCATTTCAGTAATGAGAACCTTGGCGAATCTGGAACACGCGTGTACTCTTTAATATATCAGACGGGAGGATTGAGTGGTTGGATTGTAGGCAGGTGTACGCGGCTTAAATTTCAAAGGGAAGAAGTCGCTACGATTCTATCAGCTATGAATTCCGTTCTTCATGACTTGCCAGTGAAAAGCGTGCCAAGGAAAGCTAGCGCATAGTACGCGAGCGTTTCCGAGAACTTTTCCATCCACCAGCAGCATAAACCAGCTCTCGTTCTCTCTTGCTCTGCTCTGCTTTGCCCTCTGCTCTCTCCTGCTCTTTGTGTTCGAATATCAAGCTTGATGCAGGCTCTCGTCTCGCCCCCTTGCCACGCAGAATGCACGCAACGCAGAATTTTAACAACGCCTCCCATCCCTCTCTAGCTCGAAAAGTAAGCTCGCATTCAAGGGATCACGCTCGCCGCCTTCCCCATTGTTCCGGAGCGCGCGCGCGCGCGCGCGGCCGATACCGTTTTTCAAAGTCCCGCACGCACACGTCAGACGACGCTGATACAATTTTTGTGAGAGAGGAAGGGCGGATGATTTAAAGTAGCAGGGTATGTTTGTGAATTCAGACGGTAGGAAGTTCTGGTTGGTCGGTCTGCTTTAAAGGCGAGAGAAATGGCGCGAGAAGATGTTCCCTGAAGGGGGGGAGGCGATGCGCGCGGAGATTCGTCTTTGCCTCTCCATTTCATTTAAGTACGTACCAAAGTCCCCGGGATCTTTTCCTCTCTTGGACACGCGGAGAAAGCGAGTCTTTCATCCTCGCCCTTTTCGGAGGAGCTTTCCTCGAGCTCCATTTGTTGTGGTCGATCTAAAACCCGCCTCAGCCACCAACTGCCACCTTACTTTTTGAAAACCTTCTGTCACGCTATTTCCTGCCTACACTGCCAACCAATCGGCACGCACGCACTCTATCATCGCCTCACTTTTCCGGTTATTAAAAATCTACGAGCTTCTCCCTGTCAATCGGTTCTCACCGTGGAATAATTGAAAGCTTTCGAATCAGCCGGGACAATATCCGCTCGAATAGAATTCCGCCAACACTCCATGGATCCCGACGACTCTTTCAAGCGTCAGCTTCCGGTTGCAGGTGGAGCATTGTTCTGAGAGCTTTTTTTCAGCAGGATAGTTTAGTGTCTCGCGTGACAAGTATGTGCTGTGCCGGTGTCGGCCGACTGTTTACCTTAGCGCAACACATGAAGCGGGCAAATTTATCCGCTCCCCTACGCAAACTTTCCCGTGTGGCAGCACTTGAGGGGTAGGCGCGCACTCGCGCGCGCTCACGTCTGTCCGGCGACGGCGACGGCGACGGCGCCACTGTCGAGGGAAATTCATTTTTCATTTTCAGCCTACTTTCCCACCGGTTGCCCGAGGGATTTATATCACCGGTAGTCAGCTTGCATGGCGCTCTTCTCATTTCTTATGTATGCCTCGACGAGAATTCTTGAAAAGCCCTATTAGCATTCAAGTACTCGACGAGTCGACTTTTAATAGCTCCTTCGTCTTCCCTCTCTCCCTCATTGGTTGCCAATCCCGTTATCGAGTGCGCCGTATCCACAAATTGTCTCTGAGTCTTATTAGCGAGAGCGAAGGAAGAATTCAGGACGTTCCAGTTACTCCTGAGACGTTATTATTAGCCATGAAGAAGGTACAAGCGTACTCTCTGCTTCCTTATCAATGGGGATTCGCATCTTCTGGCCGATTTTGCCGCTTTTCTTCGACAACCACCTCCTCCTTTTCTTCCTCGAGGAGCCGCGCGGCCTGCATTCCTCCTCTCTCACTCATTTCCGGTGAGCCGTGCTCCACCAGCTTGGAATCTCATTGTCCGAAGGGGGGAAAGACCATTCCAGCGCTACTCGAGACTCGCGCTGGAAGGGCTCCACCTTCTCCTTGCGCTTCTTTCCTCTCCAAGCTTCGGTATTCAACCGCTGCTCGCCTCTTCCGCCGCTCGTCTTTCTTAGCCGCCGCCGTACGAATTCAACCCCTCCTAGACGCATCTTCTCCTTCCGTTCTCCCAAGCTTGCAACTTCCACCGGTAGGAGCGCACATTGCTTTCTTAAAGGGAAGATGCTACCTGTGCTTTCTCATTGCTAATACATTGCTTATCCTCGTCGGGAAAAAGTACTCGGTGAGCTTTCCTCTTCCTTTTTTTGTATTACATTCGCAAGCTCTCGTTTGTATTTTTGTACTCATTGTAAGTGGGTTTGTTTGGCCCGATTTCTCTTGTATCTCTTTTCTTTCCGGCTGATGTTGTGTATTTTAGTTTTCGTCGGACAGCGCGCTTTATTTATAGGCTTACACGCTTTCGCTTGTTTGGATTTCCTGCCCCGTGAGTCTACGCTCTTGTTGTCGTTCTCTCGCTCTCTTTTTTTTTGTCCTGCCTCGACCCGTAGTAAAATCCTGGCGACCGCCGCGTAAATCGCTTCCCCGGAGAAAAAGTGGATGGAAGTTTGGCCGATGGCCCAGCAGCGTCGACTGCGACGCTCCGGCGATTTACATTTAAATTTCAAGCGGCTGCCGCCGCCGCCGGAAAAGTGGCGGGTGAGCTTGCGGCTTGGAAGAAGACACAGTTCTTCGAGATCGATCCTCCCTAAACTGTCCTGCCTGCCTGCCTGTCTGCCTGCCGGCGACAATTCTTTCAGAGATTCTCCTCTCGAGCCTGTCACGTTTTTTGAGGACTTGAAAGAAAGCGGCCTTCGCCTCGCGATTTCAAGAGGAGCTGCTCTGCGCTGCCTTTGTCGTATCGAACACCACCCTCAGACTTTTTTAATATCACCGGCAACGATTCAACGATAATGAGATTGAAATTGTCCTATAAAAATGTCCACCACTGTCTTTAAACGAATTTTTATAAATAACAAATCTGATGGCAATGAAAAATAATAAAACACTTGTGAATTATCGTTATTTTTTAAATGAATATACTAAATTCGTAATATTTCCTTCCGATATTTTTTCACCGCGAGACACAGTTGAATGCAGTCTCGGCGCGCTCGAATCCCACTTTCAAGTGTACAACAGAAAAATCTTACTGGCACAGAGCGACGGACTTCCGCTTCGTCTCCGCGCTCCTGGCACAGAAAGTATTGAAGCACGGCTGCTGGTCCACTCGGCAACTCGGCCGAGTGATGCACACTCCCATTTGCATTTAGATTCCGGAGTCCCGCTGTGGCGATACCCTGAAAATGGCGCGTCGCATTACTTCGAAATTCATCGAGACAGTTTCCATTGGGAGTCGAGGCGGGCGACGCGACGCGCCGCGCCGCGCCGCGCCGCTTCCGCCGAGTTTTCAGCCGGCGGCGCACTGAATCCTTTGAGGTCTGACGTTTTTGTAAATCCTCGAATTATTTCTTTAATTCTGTTTATTGGTGTGTTTATTGCGAATTTGGTAATCGTCTGTGTTAATTGAGAACGTTCGAATCGCTGCTCGAATCGACTCAATATTTACACCAGTTGTTACACATGTTCATTTTCAATCACTTTTGATAAAAATTATGGAAATTCGGGGCAAAATGGAATTACCGAAACGAGTCCGATTTATACGAAATTTATACCAGCTGTTATAAATGCTCAACAGGGGATTCGTATTGGTTTTTAATCGGCTGAGAAGAAAATTATTTCAATTAAAAATACAAGCGCGTTTTCTTTCTTATTCTATAATTTTTATTCTCATGAATTGACGATTTAAATTAGTATCACATAATCCTTCGCATCATTTATACTATTTTGCCTTTAATTAAATATGGTTGTATTAATTCCGTGAATGTCGGCAGTATGAAAGAACACATTGAATTTAGCGAGCGAGTGCATAAGTGTCTGCCGGGCAGAGGAAAGGTTAAATAGAACTGGTGGAGCCGCAGCTGTATAGATTTTCGGGAGGCGCATCAACAGGGCTGGTGGAAAAGTGTGAAGGTTTTTTCACGTAATTTACGCTCGCTTTATCCGGCCAGTTTCAACGGGCGAGTCCGAGTGGAAATTTATTTCGCAGGCCGGCGACGCCGCTGGGTTTCTGGACGCGGCGGCGGCGGCGCGACGTGTATATATGTTGGCAGGGCGCGGTGTCAACAAAATGTAGGTGGAAAATGTAGGCGGGCTTTGCCAGCAGCATTCTGTACATCGAATTACAGTAATTTGCTGCGCTTCCGCGAACGAGCGCACCGGCGAAATCCAATAATGACAGGGCGGCTCGCTGGCGTCAGCGAGCCGTGTGCCGCCGACGCCGCCGACGCCAGATCATTCGTCGCTCGAACGAAGCCCTACACCTTTGACAAGGCCCTTTGACACTTTGACGCCGAGCACTTCCCCGCGCTATTAATCGGCTACGCGCGCTTTTTACCCTCCCAATGATACGCGCCCACACCGCCCGATATCCTCGTCGATCGCCAACTTTTCCCATCGACTTTTATACTTTGTTCAACACACTTTTCTTATCGAAAGCAGCCTTCTTTGCGATATACTCTTGTACAACTCACTCGATTTCAGCAGAATGATTATATCACTCGGATCAAAATGCGATCAAGTTCCAAGGACTCTTTTAAAAGTATTAAAAGTATTACAATTATTTTTATTTCGATATACTAAATACCTGTAATTTCAAAAGTATCAATCATAATAACTCTGGTGGAAGTTAAGCTTAATCAGGCAGTTATTTCTCGAGTATTAATCAGGTGTAAATATTCAAGGAAAGTGTAGGACAACTGGTGGGCGGAAGTGGAGAGGTTCCCAAGGGGAAAATTGGAAGAGATTACTAGTATCGTTTGAGGAGGAGAGCGGCTGAAAGAAAAGGAGCTTTTCTTGTGGCGCGTGCTCTCCTCTCCTCCTGGATGCCCTCTTTACCCGACGACATCGTAACCACTATTTCAGCCCTCCGAAGCTTTTCTTTCCTATCTCTGGCAACGACGCAATTTGCATCCCGCACTTGCCTTACAGCTACGCGTACCAGCCAGCAGTTTCTTATCCGGAAATGAATTCCTGCCCGACATGCAAATCATTCCGCCGAAGAGAGAAAGTCTCAGCAGTTTTTTTTTTTGCCACTGCGAACGAGGATCGAAAAGAGCCTGAAATGATAATCGAATGGTGTTTTTCGTTCCTCATCGATGATTCGTCGATTTGGCGATGTTTCTCGTGAGAATGAAAGAGAAAGAAGGAAATTCGATAGGGCGCGCGCGTGTGTGTGTGCGTGTGTGTATGTGTTCTCGATTAAAAGCAGCTGGGAAAATTGGGGTTGCCGTTGGCAAACAATGCGTGTGCACCAACTTAGCAGAGAGAAGCGACACAGCCGGTAATTCATGTTCCCGTTCCTGCCTACATAGTTCATTACATCGAGTGCCGCCAGCGGCATTGTGCTTTTCCATCCCCGTATTATCCGGCCTTCGAGTCCTACTCGACAGAGTAATGCGCCCCATTTTTCCCCCATTGAAATCATGCCCCTTTAATGACTTAAAAAGGAACTACTCTATATTCACTGCCTTGTTATATTATAAACAACAACTATTGCAATTCTCATAAGTACTTAAATTAGCATTCTTCGTAAGATAAAATTACCCTCATTGTAATTAACAGGATAAAAATCCTTAAGGAAAGTGTACTAATTTATTCCCTTGTTATATTACGGAAAGTTCTCCCCTTTAATCCCGTGGGTTTATAAAAGTCTGGAACTACAGTGTAATCCTTATGGGAACTACTTTTCTTGATCCAGATAAACTTGCCATAACTATTAAGTAACCAGTTATGGTTAATGGCATTAACCATATGAAATCGTTATTGGCCGCATGCAAATCCGCGGGCTCTGCCGAGGGAAATCAGAATTTCCTCGGCGGACTTAAGCAGCTCCGCTCTCATCCGCCAGTTGTTGCGCAGCATCCCGGCCGATAACACTTGATCCTGAATTTGCGCGTGTAATGCGGATAATTGAGAGAGGTTGCGGCCTGATTTCAATCGGGCTGGAAAATTTCCTGCTAGACGGTAACACACGCTTGCATGATCCTCGCGCGCACACAATGTTTGTAACAGCTCGCTTCCTATCAAGGGATCTGCATCTTTGATTACACGCGCGCAAGCTCAACTTTCCGCTCTCGTATTCTATATTCCATCCCCTCGCGAAACTACCACTCTCCGACGACCCTATCTAGCAAACTACATCAGCGCCGCGCTCTTCTATCTTCTTACGAGTCCCAGCAAGTTTACCTCTTCTGCCAGAGAGAAAATAGGCATTCGTTAAAAAGGATCCTAGGACCCTTCGCCCAACAAACTATACTCGGATATACTTTGATTCTCGCCTGTAAACTCGAGTAAAGTTCGAACTGGAAAATTTCATACTCCAAAAATATTGCGAGTATCGCTCCCCTCAAGTATATTCAAATGGGATTCGTAGGGAATCTTGGAGACAACTAGAATTGTGTGTTGTAACTGTTAAAATAGAGGAAATATATTTTTATATATAATATATTACATAGTTTTGACTAAACAAAAATCAGTTCAGGTAAGATCAATGCCATATCAAGATTTATTTAATTTAGTATCTTCAACAAATCCTAAACTTTTAACAGTGGCTCAGTCTTGAAGGGTTCGACTTAAGGATCTCGGAAACTTATGGTTGCGAGATGGAGAAGCGTCCTTGCTCTAAACGGGCGTTTCTCCGAGATTTCCTTGGCGTTGCTTCCAGGATGGTTCCTCCTCTCTCACTCTCCTCTCGAAAATAAACGATTCCGTTCCCCGTAAAATCCTGTATGTACTTTCTCCGATGGCATCGGCCTTTCCGAACGGTGCGATTTACGGACGATCCATCACGCTTCGATCGCTTCACCCTGATTTAACCGGCATTTTTTCACCCTCTCGCGCTCTCGCCACCCCCTTTTTACACCAATCTCCATTATAGCCAACATGCCGAAGAGTGTCCCAACTTTTTCGCAACCCACCTCGATAAAAGACAGGACACACACTATTCGTCTCCTCTTCCAGACGAATTTTCAACCTCGCATTATTTCGAGTATTACTGATGAATGGCTTTCTTGAAAGAAGATTAATGATCGCCTTATAAATCGTTCTCTGTTGACGGTACATTTGATTCCCTTGACTTTAGTTGGACGTGGAGAAATGGGATCGAAAGGACTATCGATCTTCCACGTCGAAATTCCCTATTGGCTTATCACTCTTGCTGATCCAATTTTCGCACTCTCGTACATCGAAGCATTATTCTAACTTTGTCAGATAATTATTCTTCTTTATAATCCCGGACGTGTCGGTGCCCAATGATTTTCTAGTAGAGGGATAAAAATTAATTTGCATCCTTGAGAAGTGTAAGGTGGAGAAGGAAGGATGTGTGTCTACTAATTGTGAGAATGAGTTTCTCTCCTGCGTGGAATGTGCAAGGTAGAAGGAAGGAAGAGCGAGTAAGCTCAAGGTAGCATGAAGAAGCAGAAGGGGGGATCTAGAGAAGCGGCTGCAAGTCCTCGGTAATTGCCAGGCTGGTCTTAACGAGTGAGGCTAATTTCGTATGCCAAGGAGAAGAGCCAGTAACTTTTCCAGGACAGCTCGAGGATTAGTCGCTCAATGTTCCTGCCAGGATGGTTCTGCCCATTGCCAAGCGCATATCGTCGCGCTCCTATTTCCGAAAATGAACCCACCAATCCTGACCATCCACCTCACCATTAAATAGAGCTGACATTTTGCTCGACCTTTTCTAACCGCCCACTGAATATAGAACAGCATTGCTCGGAGCTTCGCTAGAAATCGATCTCATTATTTATTAATTAGCAAGCTCGAACCCTCCGAGAAAGCTAACAATAGTTGCGAATTCGAGCGTGCTTGACCGCCTTTCATTAGAGCTAATCCCGAAAACGATTCCCAACTCCCACTGGTCGAAAGTCCTTGGAATATAAGTTGATCCTGTAAGACTGGACGAAATTAGCTGGGATTACCTGTGACCACTTTTCTCGACCAATGGAATCCACGCCCGAATTCCAGGCTTAATCACTGATCCTTTTCAGGACCAATTCTCAAGGGCACTCGAACCAATTAGAAGGGGAAAAGGGAAGTCAATACTTTGGGAAACCTTGGCGTTTCAATCTGAAAATAAAGTCAAACGACAATCGTGTTTATTTCTTTATATTTCCGGGACAATTTACATAAATTACTGGAACAATTTGCGAGGGGTATTATTGTCTACGGAAGGCAGAAGGGTTCTTGGCTCGGTTAGTAATATTGCGAGGGAAATCAGCTCGGTTCTTACCGCTTAGCAAGAACGATAAACTTGAATGTCGACGGCGCAGTGTCACATAGTTCGGAAAGTACACACACCTAAACCCAACGAGCTTCGCCCGTAAAAAGTTTAATAACTATAACCCCGCCTCGATTTTCCGCCAAGTTACCGCGCCGTAAAAAGTGGATTGCTCGAACTTCAAGGGAAAAGTTTGAATTTTCGGGAATAGAGAAACTTGAAGGCGAAGGTGGCTGCAGGCATTGCTCCCTAAATGTCGGGCGAACCCTAATTGCTGCGGTAATTACAATTATGATCATCGATAATTGTGGTTTCCGGTATCCAAGGGTCACGTGCTGCTCGAGGACATCGTTGATAGGCTTCTCCTGTAACCTCCCCAAGATAATCAGCTGTGCGAATAATCGAATTGCGGTATCAGAAAGCAGTTTAATAGTTTGAAAGATAACACTTGGTTGTTCAACGCGAATATATCAAAAGTAATGGGAAATGATAAGGCTAGCAATGTTCGATTAGAAGAAGAGGATAAACCTCGAGTTCGACGAATTGAATTTTTAATAAGTATCCTCGCTACGTGTCCTTCTCTCTGCAAGAGTATTCTCCTTGCGAAAGGAGCTTTCATTAACATTCCTGCTGAGCGCTTGATCTCCGCTCTGATTTCGAATTGGAAAGAGCAATGCGAACTGGGCGCGACTGCCGCTCCATACAGCAGGGAGGAAGACAAACTGTACGAATCCTGGTGCAGCCAGAAATTAGTCTGGCTGTCGTTCTCCACGGTCTAAGCGTAATTAAAAAGGAAATCTCGGCTTATCTCAATGCCGGCACATCGTGTTCAGACTTAATGGCCGAAATAAAGGTTTACCTTCCGTGTAGACGGCACAGGGAAACTTCTTCCCTCGAAATCCTCTCCTCCGCGCTCTCGCGGACTTCTCATGCAAATTCACTAGCTGGTTGGTTTTCGCC
The DNA here is from genome assembly GCA_910591665.1 of Ectemnius continuus. Taxonomy (NCBI): domain Eukaryota; kingdom Metazoa; phylum Arthropoda; class Insecta; order Hymenoptera; family Crabronidae; genus Ectemnius; species Ectemnius continuus. The sequence goes on along the minus strand of OU342862.1, from coordinate 11,340,279 downwards.
GCTGGGGAAATTATGGGCGAACCCGCCACGATTATTAGTTCGCCGAGCGGTAAGGATTTCTTCGCCGCGATTACCAACTATTAAGTTTCCAAGTAGTCTGTCAAGGTAGAAAGAAATGGGAAGGAAGTTGCTCGTTCCTCGGAGTTTTGCGATTAAGATGAGGCCTGACTCGGATGTACGAGGGGAGTTTCTCTCGCCACTTCTCTTGCAAAGTACTTACATATACAATTTTTAGTCCTCCGCGAAGGAAGCTCTTCTACCACTCCGGGGAAACTTAAAATAGTCGCATCTGATTTGGTCTTAGTATATTTAGATATTGAAAGTGTACTCAACGGGGATTCGACGAAACTAAAGAAAGCTTCGCGGGTTAAGAAAAGCCTCGGGGAAGCATTGAATTTTGCCTTCTGTCCGGATGGTTATTAGAGTTGGATTTACAGGCTGTTGGATTGTTAAATACGCTTTTGACAAACTCAGGGCTTCCAGCCTTTTTTCAGGCAAGATTACGCAACGCGGAAATGCCCAATATGCAAGAATAACAAGCTCGGTAACGAGAAGCCGGGCTAGATTTGTCGCAACTCGTGCCGCGGCGTTCATTAAAAATATCGGTCGTTGGATGATCAGTTCTCGCGGCGGTGGCCTCGCACTCCACAGCCCCCTCTGAATATTTCATTATCGCGTAAACGGAATCGGCGGAGCGGCCTCCCTTCCCTCCCTCATCCACCACCACCACCACCACCACCCACTCCCAGTCATTTCCATTGGCGACAAATTTCATTTGCAAGTCACTGGCCCGCACTCGTCGCCCCGTAATGGAAGGGGCCGGCATCCACTTCGCACTGGTAATTGCATCGGCGGCCTCAGAGAAAACTGCGGAAGAGCGATTTCGATCATAGCTTATCGAGCACTTTCATTCAAAGCCAGCCAAACTACTTTCTTTATTATAATCGTTCCAATTGCCATGCGTTCCACCAACAAGATATGATTATGTATTTTATCAAAGGAGACCAGTGGATTTCTTTTATTATATAGTCTAATATGTTATATTCCAACTTAATTAATATTAAGATGATAATAATTTGGTCAGGTGCGCCCGAAGGAAGGCTCTGGGGTAACATACCAGGTGGTCCATTGCTCCCCGAGCGACCGACGACACCCAGCACACGGACGACAAGTGTTACCACCACCTACAGACCCTGGAGGACACGGCCAACCAGGCCGAATCACTATCCAGATGACGGGGATCGTCGCAATCCGTATCATTACCCTCGCAAGCCGGATTACAGAACAGAGAGACCGGATTATCGGCCGCAGAGGCCGCATAAACCACACAGGCACCACACCACCACCACCGCCCTCACCACCACCACGACGACAACCCAGCGGACAACGACCACCCAAAGGACCAACTCCGGACAGAGACCCAGACATCGTTGGACACCAACGCCCAGAACCGATATACCGGATAAATGTGATACTGCTTATGATGCTATTAGTATCATCCGCCGAGAGGTCTTCGTCTTCAGAGGCAGAGTAAGATTATTATTAATTTCTTTAATGTATGATAAGAATCGCATGATAAATGTTGAAAGATTAATATTGCTGATGTATGATAGTTGAAGGTGGTTAAGTAATTTCGGTGTAGTCATTGGAAGTTATAATTTATCGCAGTATCTCTGGAGGATCGGCAATCAAGGGCTCTACGAGGGTTACCCGGCGGAAATAACGCGCTTATTCAATTTACCCGAGGATATCGACCACGTGGACGCGGTCTACGAGCGGCCCGATAAGAAGATAGTCTTCTTCATTGGGAGGAAGTATTATGTTTTCAACGCCAACAATCTCGAGCACGGCTATCCGCGGCCTATCACCGCTCTTGGCTTGCCAGAATCTCTGGAGAAGATCGACGGTGCGATGGTTTGGGGACACAATGGGCGAACTTACTTCTTCAGTGGCTCTATGTATTGGAGGTAAAGTATATGTGTACCTTGCGAGGAAAGGGCAAGCTTGTTTGCATGACGGGTTCACTCTCTTGACATTCTGATTGCCTTATTTCAGGTTCGATGAGTCCGTCAACTACGTGGAACTCGATTACCCTCGGGACATGAGCATGTTTGCCGGTGTCGGGAATGACATAGACGCTGTATTTCAATGGAAGGATGGTACGTGTTATTATTCTTTGATCGAGGCTCGATCCTGGAGAAAAGTAGGAGGAATTTCGATCTTTATGTCGCATGATTCCATTTCCAGGCAAGACGTACTTCTTCAAGGGGAAGGGCTACTGGGAATTCGATGATTTGCGGATGAAGGTTGCTCACCAGAAACCGAAACTCTCGGCCCCAGTGTGGATGGGCTGCCCGCGGGAACTGGAGACCAATGATGTCGATATACTCCTGCCAAGGAAGTCACCGATTGTCCTCAGTTCAGCTTCGGCGTTCTCCAGTTCGCCAAGCTTCGCTCTTGGACTTGTTCTCTTCCTCTTTAGCCTCGTCTTAATTTAAATATGCCTCTTTGGATGTTTCGAGATTTGTACATTGATGATTCTTATGGAATAAATAAAGCCAATACTGTGTGGCAGAACTACGTACCCGCGTAATGGCGGAATCACCAAAATGTAGAGGGAAAAACTCTGAAGACCAAATACTAGGAGATAACTACGACTATCCTAAAGGAAGCGGGGTCGAACCCAACCAACCATCCATCGCCAATATTTTCATACATTTTTCTCTCTGCGCGAGACGAAGAGCATCGCGGTGCACTTGACAACTAGACTTTATAGACCATTTAATTTATATCTTGTAGATGTCTAGACTACGATCGGAGAGCAACGAGAGCGAGCAGAGTCATAATGAGGATTGACGGATCTATTCTTAATTGTCATAACAGATCACTGCCATTAATCCATCCAGTACTGCTACTCCGATTAAAGTACAATGCTCCCGAAGATTACCAGATGCAACGGGCGCCAATAAGGGCGCTCGATAAAGTTAATTATTTAATGTTGCAAATAGTCAATACTATTTTTGAAATGTTTCCTGTATACACCCTCCTACTTGAGATACCGTTTGCCCAAAATGATTGCCAGTGGACCAAGGTACTACGTAAGGATGGTCGTGATACTTAAAGTGTTATTTGTAAGCCGGCAGGCCTTGGACACACTTGAAACTTGAAAGTTCGCATATGTCATAACACATGTCTGCTCTTAGCACCAAAAAAGTAAGAACACAGGAAACTCGAGACTCAATGCTACGACGCGAAATGGATTTCTCGCAAGCATTGCATTAGTTAGGATAAGATAATCGCCCGAAGGGGTATGTATTTTCTACGTTATAGTACGTTTTAGCGCGTACAGAAGCGCTTTCAGTTTTATAAACTGTGATATTTACATACACTGGAATATACGATATATTTATAAATATACCAGTAAGAAACTGTGACTAATTTCTGCTCGTAACAGGATCATTTCAACGTATCCTTCGTAACGTTCGCATTTATTCCATACTTTCAAATTATAAATAAAATAGTGGACTAACATGAAAACACAACGTGCTATATACAAGATCGCTTTATATGTATATATAGAAGAATAAAGCATTTTTAAAATATCCCCGATTGTATCCCTTGTAAGTAGATGTAGCATTGATGCAGGATAAACAGGAATAATGATTGACACAAATTCTGGTTTGCGTTGAACTTTTAATCATTTATATGTTCGACAAAAACATGTACATTTTCTCATTTGGTGGATCAACTATAACCGATATGTCAACGGAATATCTTTACAACTTCTCTTTATATTTGCTTTGGTAAATGGACAATTAGAACGCACGCGCGTAACTCTGTAATATATCTCATACGTGTTGTAGACTTACTCTTGAGCAAAGTATACCGCGACCATGGTGCATTGGAAAAAGCGTAACTTGCACAAGTCGAGCACTTGTTAGCATCGAATTCATTCGTAAAGCGTATCCTTGAATTCCATCGTAACACATGAGAGACAAGTACGTCCGGTCGCAGGATGATCGGTGAACTTGAACTTTTCATTTGGTTTTAATTGTAACGCTGCAGTCTAACGGACGTCTTGTCTATTCGTCGAGGCACGTAGCAGCTCGAGTCCAAGCCAGTGTATATAGATGGGGCCGATGATTTATAGATGTCAAGCATTCTTAGAGTACTTTGCAGTATTGTATCTACTTCTGCCATTCCGCCCATCCCGATATCGCCGCACATGAGAGCTTTAGAAATGCATGGAATTTCGTTGTATCCCCAGGATTTCAGTAGGTCCACCTAATGATCAAAAGAAGTGTATTAGACAACTTATTCCACTCCTCTACAACTAAGATTCTTCTTTGGAACTGTGTAATACCTGAGGCGCGGTGACAGGATGTTCCCACATCATTGTATTCATAGCTGGGCAGAAAGCTAAAGGTTTGGAAGTATCCCAGGCTCGAGCAACACAAGTTAATATATTGTCGCATATCCCACTAGCCATTTTGCCAAGAGTATTAGCATCTAATGGAGCAATCAGAAATATATCCGCCCATTTAGCTAGGTCAATGTGTAGGACCGGATCGCCTCTATCTTGCCAGGCAGCCCATTCCACTGTATCCGAGAGTACTTGTATTCCAGATGGAAGATCAGCCTCCTTCAAGAAATGCTTAGCCTTCTCAGTGACAACTACTCTTATCTCCAAATTATGTTGCCTTAACTTTTGCACCAATTGTGGTAGCTTAATTGTAGCGACGCTACCAGTGCAGCCCACCAATATCTTGCCCCTCGAACTGCTTGACATCATTGTCGATCGATCCAGCGTTCAACTACTAATTTAACAACCTGTTCCCCTTTAAATTCTCCTAACGTAACTTGAAAACTTTGGCCAAATACTACTGGTATATTTAAGAGAAGATACGGAATAGGCCAGATAATATAATATGGTCATAGGCTATCCCCGTGGCAGTACAGCGAAGGTCAGACAGACAAGTTTGCGGACTACTGTTTACTCTCTAATCCGATTGCACTACTTGGATGACGGTGCTAGCTCTAGAGGAGCGGCTGCCCTATATAATTATCAAGTGCTTGACAAATGCTGGTCACACTGGCAGTATGAGATCGAGTTGTTGTTTTTTTTCGCGCAATTATGCGTGGCACTTGCGTGGCTGTCTAATCGGTGCTCGGGACTCGCTGAACACACGGTTATTGGCAATATTCGGCCAGCGACGACGTATAATCGGTATATCGCAGTTAACTCTTACGTAGATTTAGATCCTCCACGGCTACACACGTGTATACATAGACGTGTCTGTGTAAGTGTATATAGATAACATCGTGTGTATGTATATATATATATATATATAATCTGTGACTCTGCTTTCGTCGACAATATTCTAATGCGAGACTCCAGCGCAGAGAAGTCCCGTGCAATCAAGGCTGGCCTGATCGATTTGGCTCTCGAGTAAAACTACTAGACGCCTAATAAGACAGTTCATAGAAATGACTCGGGGGCTGCGGTTAGTCGGTGGCGTTTGTAGCACGTTAAACCAGGAGGCCACTGTCTAGGATCTTGTCGAGGGATTCATCGGCGTTAAATCTCCTTGACCTTATCGTCGAAACCGAGCTTGGACCATTCCTCGCGCGCCATCAACTCATTATCCATCCGACATCCGAGATACTCCTTGGCCACCTCTCTGCACATCGTGTTCTCGTTCTTGTTCTCGTACAGGCAACGCATGTACTTGATCATAATCCCTTTGCACTGGCCCTCATGATCCAGCGGAAAGCTGCCCTTCTCGGGCGGCACGGTCTTGAACGACTTTTGCGAGAAGGTGTACGAGGACATTACGATGACGAATTCATCAAACCCGCGCGTTCCCGGCACCGACGTCGCTTCTCAATCCCTGGCGAGCACCCAACAACCTTCTCTTTCCTTTCTGTAGCACGCTTCACTAACTCCCACGAACCACCTCGCCAATCCCACCGAACGCCATTACGACATCGACGACTCCTCCACGATGAGAAACCCGCCGTAGCGCTCTCTTGATTCCCGGCAGTACGAATCTCACTTATTTCTAATGATAGAGTCGAAGCCAATGAACTTGTGAAATGAATCATACGTTCAAGATGATTTAGAACACTTGGAAACGTTCCATTAAGATTTCAAATATCATGGGATATTAAAGAAAGTTCCGATGATATTGGTTGGTGCAGGAGGGTTAATGTACAGGGTGATTCACTTGCCTTTGAATCAGAACTCTCCTAGCCCTTATTTTTTTGGTGGACTTCCCGACCTTCTCCGGGACTGAAATTTGGTGGGTAATATTTTTTTGCATCAAGGAAGATACCATAAAAATTCCAGAGCTCTAGCTCAAAATTTTTTTTTCGGCAAATTTTTTAAGGCATACCCCTTCAAAAATTTTCGATTTTTCGAAGGTTCTGGGACTGGAACGAAAGCTTGATTTTTCGATTCCTCGTGTCTCAAAACGGAAAAAAAACATGATACTTGTAGGGGAAATGCCAGAATTATACCTAAAATACGTGGAAAACCGATCTGGAATATTTGATTTCAACGGTTTTCCCCATGTTTTTTTATCTTCCCGACCTTTCCCGGGGCTGAAACTTGATAGAAAGTGTTTTTTTATATCGAGGAAGAAGTAGAAAAAATTCCAGAGCCCTAGCTCAAAATTCATTTTTTCGCAAATTTTTTAAGGCATACCCCTTCAAAAATTTTCGATTTTTCGAAGGTCTCGGGACCGGGACGAACGCTTGATTTTTCAATTGTCCGTGTCTCAAAACGGAAAAAAAACATAAATGTTGTGAGGGAAATGCCGGAATTCTGCCTAAAACATGTGGAAAACCGATCTTGAAAAATTGATTTCGATGGTTTTCCCCGTGTTTTTGGTACTTCCCGACGTTTCCCGGGGCTGAAATTTGGTAGGTAATGTTTTTTTGCGCCAAGGATGATACTATAAAAATTCCAGAGCCCTAGCTCAAAATTTTTTTTTCCCCATATTTTTGGCCACCGAAAATATCCCATTTTTTATCGTGATTCAAAGGCAAGTGACTCACCCTGTACACATTGAAATATTTACTTATATTCTAATAAAAAATTGTTTTGACACGAAAGATGGTTCTTTCAATTTATCCTTTATTCCATCCCACCCATTGTATTTGTAGTCATCTATTGTAGATACTACCGATAGGAATTATTATTACTTCCTTATTACAATAGCTGCATGAAAGTATGAGCAAGCTACCACTTACATTCCTGAATAAAAGTTTATCATAACGATGGCGAGAGCAACATAAACACGGCAATTACAACTTCCGTTATTCATGATGATTGTTTATAAAAGCCTGCGTAGTCCACTACTCCCTTGAATTCGTGTCGAATTCTCAGTGGATACAAACACTAACAAGTGCCAAAAATGACTATCCAGGGGAATTCAAGAATAACGCTGATGTAGGTGTTGAAACATTATTATCCAACTGCATTTTTATTCCTCTTTGTAATGTATGTATTTGTAAAACTAGGTTTCAAATTGTATGCCTTTTCGGGCTGTCGATTTCGACATCAGTCAGTGCTTTAAACGTTTGCAAATCTAAAGAATGCCAAGATTTAGGTAACACATTCATTCAATTTCTCTTCTGAGTTCCTCATAATTTTGTTTACACTTTGTGTTATTTTAATTGATAGTTGCTACTATAAAAGCAAATATGGATTCGTCCGTGGATCCTTGCAAGGACTACTTCCAGTATGCTTGTGGAAATTTCATCAAGAATAACCCAACACCTGAAGGACGTGATACGTTTTCCACAATGAGTATCTTTTCGAAACAATCAAAAGAAATGCTGTACAGTATGTATTTCTAAACACAAAATATTTCCAAGGAATCGTAAGTCTAATTTTCGAAAATATTTAGACCTTTTGGCAGAACCGGAAAGTCCGGACGACAGCAAATCTGTAAAAGCAGTGAAGCGGCAATACAAACTGTGCACTAACGAAGGTAAAATTCGTTAATGATTTATATAATGCTCACAATAAATTAAAACTTAATTTTCTAGATGCAACAGAGGCTGCTGGACTCAAAGCATTATTAAATGTTATCAACAAGAATGGTGGTTGGCCAATGATAGTACCGGATGTCTTCCCTTACCGGAAAAGGGTATTGGAAGTACAAGACGAATACAATCGCATAACAGGAAACGGACCTCTTTACACAGTCCTTGTTTATTCGCGTAATCCTCGATCATCGGACAATGCAATAACTGTAAATTATTATCATTAACACAGCAACGAATTTTATTCAAGTTTCTGCATTTTCCACTAATCTTCTGATACTTTTAGCTCGACCAACCAGCTCTATTCCCCAACAAGTCCTACAAAGCAGCTGATCCTGCGAACGCAGAACAATTTGTCAGGTACATCGCAGCTGTTGCAGCCGAATTTGCGAAGGCTGATGGTGTTTTTATACCACTGGACAGGCTTCACGAGGATGCTCAAAACGTCTTAGACTTTCATATTAAATTGTCGCAGGTACGCTGATTAAAAAGACTGTGAAAAGTCGTCTATTTCTTGCCCCATCAATCTTCTTCTTCTCAGCTGCGAGATCCGGATGAGTTTAGGTTGCGAGGGCAAAGTATGAAAGTCTCGGAAGCCCAAGAAGCAATCCAGAATGGAACATCCACTCCAGTAAATATCGTTAATTAATTTCTAAAATATCATTATTTAACAGACAGTATAAAATTTTAAAAATTATTATTTACTAGTTCGATTTATTAACGGCACTGCAAAGGCTGTATAGTCACGTACCGGATGTGACTCTGACCAAGGACGAAGTGATAAACGTTCGGGAATTGAATTACATGCAAGGATTAATCAAATTGCTGTTGAAGACCAGTCCTGTTACAGTTTGTAAGTTTAATATCAGTGATAAAAACAATACGAAAGTTTGAATTCTTTCGAATTACAGTGAATTACATGCACTTCCACTTTGTCGAGCGTTATCTTCCGCTTACCACGAAGGCAGTGAGAAATCTCGTTAACGAAGTATATCATTCAAAGCCTGTTAATCGAACGATCCAATGTGCTTCCTTATTAAACACGCGTACTGCATTGTCCAGAATGTTCATAAAACGATATGTTCCAGACAGCAAAAAACTTGCGGTAAGTTCTTCGTGTTTTAATTAATTGAAATAAAATAAATAATGAAGAGAATATATAATACAGGCTGAAGGTGTAGTAAACGCTTTGAAAGATCAAATAAAATTACAAATAGAACGTATTGCTTTCATTGACGACGAGACTCGTCCAAAAGCGTTGGCGAAACTGGATAATTTAGTTACGATTGTGGCACATACTGCTCTCTTTGACAGTGATGAGAATGTCGATCAAGTTTACGAGAAGGTATGTTTTATTATTGTTTATTTAATCAGTTCTTATAAAATAAATTTTCCTTCAGTATCACATGACTGACGACGTCGTAGCGAACATGTTGAATTATCACGAAGTCAAGTACAGAAAGGAACTGGAAGAACTACGTGAAATAGTTAATCAAACAGAACTCAGAGTAAAGTAAGTTTCCTCGAATCTAAGTAAATCAGTCAACACAGAATGTTTGATTGACATTTTTTATCTTTCAGCTATCAAATGAGTCCAATTCTCGATGGAATCACTTATTCATTAGCTTTTAACAGACTTGGTAAGATCAACAATGGTTTCTTCCATTAAGTGATCAATGTTTGTAAATAATATCTACTTACCTTGATTTCTACAGGACTGCCAAGCTCAGTGCTTCAAACACCACTATTCTCGGATAAATATCCAACGTGAGTGTTTTAAATCTTACTATCATGAACTCAGAATTTTTTATTATTTTTTTTCCAGCTTATCGAACTTCGCAGGACTCGGACAAGCAATCGGTGGACGTTTGTCTGACATGTACAGTTTCCTTGGTAAATTTTTATAATCAATTATTCCTTGTGAATGAACAATATAAATAATGTTTATTTGATCGTTTCAGGAACACAGTTTAACGACCAAGGCAGAATGACAAATTGGGCCTCGCATCATTCTTATCACGAATTCGAGAAACGCGATCAGTGTTTCATCGAGCAATATTCTAAATCGACTATTAGAGAATTAGCTGATGCTGGACTCTCTTTTAATGTCTGTATTATCCTTCTGCAGAACGTACACGCAAAGATGAACGCAATTTGAACTTTTGTCCTTTTGTAGACAAGTGCTCTTTTGTACAAGCCGGTTTTGGCACGTTACCACTTCGCTTTGAAGACTGCATATTTAGCACAAAAGAACTCCGGAACTCGTAACGAACGCTTGCCAATGTCGGAGCCCGCTGAGAAGCAGTTCTTCCTCAATTTCGCTAATGTATAGAAATCCGGAATCTACAGGATTTTTAGTCTTATGGATTTATTAATGAGTGTTCTGTTTTAGATGTATTGTCAGAGCGTAAATCCCGAGTTGTTGTTGAAGAGTTTGAAGGAAGAAGTGCCGCACAATCCAACTGGACGAATGAAAGTTAACACGGCCTTGGCAAACTTCCCTGAATTCAGCAAAGTCTACCGTTGTCCTCTTGGCACTCCAATGAACCCCGTGAAAAAGTGTTCTACATTCGACTAGTCATGAGTGATATATTCTCTATTATTTCTACGAGAACTGTGCTTTAAATAAACCATGAATAATACACTGTTTTTAATTATTTTTATTTACAATTATTTATAATAAAATTTGACTATTTTAAAATCATAATGCTCGAAATTTGTTGTATACTAAATTATAATAAAAGATTGTTTTGATACCAAAACTATTCGTTCCTCATTTAACCCTGGAGAAGTTTACGTTTGAAAATCATTGGAAAATTAAATGCCTGACTCATATATGACGATACTGATACGAATTATTATTACTTCCTCATTGCAATATATTGAAAGCATTCTTATCAATGTGCACGAAAGCACGTCAGGTACTTTAAAACAAATCTCTAAATAAAAGTATATCTTTACGAGGACGGCAACATGAAATCTATGAATTATAACTTCTGCTTTCCCCGAGAATGGTTTATAAAGACCTCTGCGAGTCCATTTCTGCGATTGATATTGTTTGGAATGCTCACCGAGTACAAACACTGAGCATTGAAGATGAATATCCAATCGGAGAGACGAAACTCAAATACCAGGCTAATGTAGGTGGTTAAATATTATTACGCAATTGTAATCTTATAAAATTATTGTACCAATTTGTAAATTTAGATTTCAAATTGTTTGCCTTGTTGGACTTGCAACTTCCGCACTGAGTTCTCCCAGAGTTTGTAATACTCAAGCTTGTCGAGATTTAGGTGAGTCGATCTGACAATTTCCATTATTAATCTTTCGTTTCTGTGTCACATTAAACTTCGTTCATTTGATTACCAGCCAATGCTATAAACTCAAACATTGACTCCTCGGTGGATCCTTGCCAGGACTACTTTCAGTATGCCTGCGGGAACTACATCAAGAACACCCCAGCACCTGAAGATGACGACATGTATTCCACAATGATTGCTTACAGCGAACGATTAAAGGACAATCTGTACAGTGCGTAATTTTATACGAACACTGTTTCAAAAAAACATATTGAATTCAATTTTTTGAAATATTTAGACCTGCTGGAGGAACCGGAAAGTTCCAATGACCCCAGTTTCGTGAGAGCAGCGAAACGGCAGTACAAAAATTGCAAGAGCGAAAGTAAAGTTTATTAAAGATATAAATTAATTTATAAATGTACTATTTATTATATATAATACAATAATTTTACAGACGCAACAGAGACTGCTGGACTCACAGCGTTATTAAATGTCATCCACAAGAATGGTGGTTGGCCAATGATAACACCGGATGTCTTCCCTTACCACAAGAGAGTCTTGGAAGTACAAGATGAATACAATCGACTAACAGGCAATGGACCACTTTACACTGTTATAGTTTATTCTCGCGAACCCGAATCAACCGACAATGCTATAACTGTGAGCTACTATTATTTTATATTTTTTTTCAAATTTTTCTATTTCTTACTAGCTAAAATTTTTAGCTCGACGAACCGGTACAATTTCCGGCCAGGTATTACAATGCATCCGATCCGGAGAACGCGGAACAATTTGTCAGGTACATCGCAGCTGTTGCAGCCGAATTTGCGAAGGCTGATGGTGTTTTCATACCACTGGACAGGCTTCACGAGGATGCTCAAAACGTCTTAGACTTTCATATTAAACTGTCGAAGGTATGTCAATTAAAAAAGCAACGGAAAACTGTCTGATTCTTATTTTATTAATATTATTTTTGTTAAGTTACGTGATCCAGACAATTGGAGAAAACGTGGATTAGCTATGAAAGTATCAGAAGCCCAGGAAGCAATCCAGAATGGAACTTCCACTCCAGTAAATATTTTTTCTTAATTTCTAAAATATAATTATTTAACAAACCGTGTAAAATATATGAAACTATTATCTGCTAGTTCGATTTATTGACTGCACTGCAAAGATTGTACAGTCAGGTGCCAGGAGTGACTTTGACGAAGGACGAAGTGATAAACGTCCGGGAGTTGGAATACATGCAAGGATTAGTGAAGTTGCTGCGTCAGACAAGCCCCGTCACAGTTTGTAAGTTTCGAGGGAAATGATGAAAACAGTGCGAAAGTTTGAATGCTCTCGTATTACAGTGAATTACATGCATTTCCACTTTGTCGAGCCCTATCTTCCCTTTACCACGAACGCTGTCAGGGAACTCGTGAATGAAGTCTATGATTCTGAGCCTGCTAATCGGTACGGTGAACTTTGTATTGGGAAACTTCTCCTAATTTTGATTTATTTACTTTATGGTTTCTATTTGATTTCCATAGAACCGTCCAATGTGCTGCTTTGCCAAATATGGATGTAGCAGTTGGAAGAATGTATACGAAAAAATATATTCCAGAGAGCAAAAAACTAGCAGTGAGTCATTGATAGTTTCATTAATAATAAATTGAATAATTCTATTCGATTTGATCTTTCTACATCAAGTAATATTACGCAGGCTGAAAGATTGGTAGAAGATTTGCTAAAACAGATCGAATTACAAGTAAAACGAAGTGCTTTCATTGACGCGGAATCTAAGCCGAAAGCATTGGCGAAATTGGAGACTTTATCTACATTCGTCGGTTATACTGATTACTTCAAGAATGACGAAACCGCGGAGAAATATTATTCAGCGGTATGTTTTGTTTAAATTTTCTCCAGCCAATATAAATTTCATACTTGTTTTTCTTTAGTACAAACTCGGCGACGATATAGTGGAGAACATGATAAATTATCATGAGGTTGAATACAGAAAAGATTTAGAGAAGTTGCGTGCACCGCACATCAAGGAAAATAGCAGAACAACGTACGTTATTCAATTCTAAATATATTAAATATTACAAATTATTTTGTCATTTAACTTTGCAGCTCCTACATGGTTCCCCAACTCGATGTGGGAATGTATTCAATCAGTTTCAATAAACTCGGTAAAATGATAAACATCTTACTGTAATATATATTAAATCCAATCTAATAAAATAAATAGTTGACAATAAAATGTACTCACCGTGCTGTCTTCGTCCGCACAGAACTTCCGGGCGGATTGCTTGAGACTCCACTCTTCTCGGAAGAATATCCACCGTAAGTATCACAATAATCACTTGCCAATCACTGCACACTTTCTAACCCACTTTCTTCAGATTATCCAACCTCGTTGGAGTCGGCCAAGTAGCCACAATACTCTTAGCCGATTTGTATTCCTACTTCGGTAAGTTCCCCGGCCGAGATTGTTTACTCCCGACAATAAACGCATCACTAATTTCGACCACAATATTTTGTTAGGGACGGAATTCGACCACCAAGGCAACTTGGTGACTTGGCCCTCAAAAGCTACTCACGCAGAATTCAAGAAACGAGATCTCTGCTTCATCAAGCAGTATTCGAATACCACTATTAAGGAATTGGCTGACGCCGGCCTTTATTACAATGTCAGTATTGTCTTTGCAAGATTGATGCTTCTTTTTGAGATTTCAAGTTCGTTATTCCGCAGACGAGTGAAAGGAACTACAAGCCGGTTTTGGCACAGTACCACTTCGGCTTGAAGACTGCTTATCTTGCACACAAGGCTAAAATAAATTCCCCAGGACACCACAATCTAAGATTACCAATGGACGTGAACGTTGACAAACAATTCTTCCTCAATTTCGCTAATGTAATTTCATTCTACGCAGTTATATGGCGTCGGTTTTGGTGACTCATTTAGTTGCAATGAAATCTAACTGATTTTCTTTTGTAGACGTTCTGTCAAAGCGTAAATCCTTCAGTGCTACTGGAGACATTGAATAGTGATATACCGCATATGCCAACTGGACGAGTCAAAGTGAATTCTGCGTTGGCAAATTTGCCTGCATTCAGCCGGGTCTATAAATGTGCCCCTCAGACTCCAATGAACCCTACTACAAAGTGTTCTATTCTAGATTAACTTTTTAATTGTTGTATTGCGAGTGTTATACTTCTGACAATTGGTTTTGAAATATATTATATATATCTGGGAAATTGTTATTCTACGATCTTTGTCTTTTAAGTTGTGGAAACACTAATAATTACGGATTATTTCGAAGAACAGGTTGTTGACGCACTAAAGTTTCTGTTCCTCTTGTTCATACTGGTTCGCATGTTCCATCTATTGTTTGGAATTTAACTGCAGCGCTGCTGCGGCACACCAATCGTGAATATTTGGAACTAGGCATTATTGCGAATGCATTGAAACGACAGTGGGGTGTAAATAAACGTGGGTGCACGTTGTATTCATCAACGAATTAAGTAGTTGGATTAAATAAAGCTTGACAATGGCTGAGAACGAAGCAGTCGAGCACACGGAAGAGGAAACTGCGGAGGAAGTTACGTGGAAAGACTTGGTGAGTCACTAAAATGCATGTAGAATTTTGTAACCTCGACGATTGCATGCTTTTTAATCATTCTTTATAAAGTATATTAACAAGTGACAACAATCCTGCATTTAAAGTTGCAGAAAACCACAAATACAATAAGACTACTAATTTTTAGAAAGTCTGGCATGCAAAACCTTTCGAATAATGCGGCGCAATATGCGCAACCAATTCGGAGTACAAAGTATTACGTGCTGCAATTTTTAAAACCATATTTTTGCGCAGGGTATCGTGGACTCGTTATGTAAAGCTTGCGAGGACTTGAAATGGAAATCCCCGACAAAAATTCAGAGGGAGGCTATTCCCCTGACATTGCAAGGTAAGGTGCAAGAGAATAGGACAAAAACATAATTATAAGAGGTGATTTTATTAAAAGTAAATCTGTTGCAGGAAAGGATGTTATAGGCTTGGCAGAAACTGGTTCAGGCAAAACAGCAGCCTTTGCTCTTCCTATTTTACAAACACTGCTGGAGAATCCACAAAGATACTTTGCATTGATATTGACACCTACAAGAGAATTGGCATTTCAGATTTCTGAGCAGTTTGAAGCTTTGGGTATGTGTATTTGTCAGATTATGATAGAATTATGATGCAACAATGTTCTAATGTATAAAACATTGAATTTCAGGGACAACTATTGGTGTAAAATGTGCTGTTATAGTAGGTGGAATGGATATGATGTCCCAAGCACTGGTGCTGGCGAAAAAACCACATGTTATCATAGCTACACCAGGAAGATTAGTTGACCACTTGGAAAATACCAAAGGATTCAACTTGCGGTCACTAAAGTTTCTGGTACTGATCAAATTTACTTGTGACAATACTTTCTAAGTGCAACAAGCTCTAACTGATGTTTTAATTGTATTCACAAGGTGATGGACGAAGCTGATCGAATTTTGAACATGGATTTCGAAGTCGAAGTTGACAAAATCCTTAGAGTAATTCCGCGAGAAAGACGAACCCTACTATTTTCGGCAACCATGACGAAAAAGGTTCAAAAACTGCAACGAGCTTCTTTACGAAATCCTGTAAGAGTTGAAGTATCCACTAAATATCAGACTGTGGAAAAGTTGCAACAATATTACATTTTCATCCCAGTGAAATTTAAGGTACAATACCACTCATTCGGAAACGATATTATGGTATTCGTTGCATATTTAATTGCAATATTAATCCTTTTCGACAGGACGTGTATCTTGTGCATATTCTAAATGAATTAGCTGGCAATAGCTTCATGATTTTTTGCGCCACATGCAACAACACTGTTCGTACAGCGCTGCTTCTGAGAAATTTGGGATTCACAGCTGTACCACTGCACGGCCAAATGTCACAGAATAAGAGAATAGCTGCGCTGACTAAATTCAAAGCGAAAAATAGATCGATACTCATTTCCACTGATGTTGCTAGCAGGTACGTTACTTCAACAGCTCTTACATTTATGAAAGACAGTAGAATTAATAGAAATAAAATGTTCTAATTATTCCACAGAGGTCTCGATATCCCTCACGTTGATATTGTTATAAATTTTGATATACCTACACATAGTAAAGATTACATACATAGAGTGGGTCGAACAGCTCGTGCTGGACGATCTGGTCGTTCAATCACATTCGTCACACAGTATGACGTAGAGTTGTACCAAAGGATAGAGCAGTTAATATCAAAGGAGCTGCCACTATATCCTACAGAAGAACAGGAAGTCATGGTGCTTCAAGAACGTGTTGCGGAAGCTCAACGAATTATAAAAATGGTTCGTTTTATTTATAGAAACTCTCCATTTGGCCCTCTCGAATTAGCAGACGTTTAAGAACATGCCTGTGGTTTCCAGGAATTGAAAGATATAGAGGAGAGCAAGAAGTCAGGAAAACGGAAGCAGCGGCAAGGAGATGGTGATGAAGACGATACCGAACAGTCAATGGGTGTTAGGAAGAGAATGAAGGGCAAGAGTAAAGGAGGAAAGTGGAAAAAAGGCTGATCATTCACTGCATCATCGCAATGACGTAATATCGACGTAAGGCAAGTACGTATCCGAATTTGGTCACTTTTAATAAATAATGCAGACGCGAAACGGTTTTTTTTTTATTATCATCGTTACTTTTTATTTATAAACCAGACCACCATTCCCCTCATACCTATATCCATCGCTGCCTTAAGTTGTTCAAGTATTTTTTCACAGTTTAAGCTGCCTATTACCCCCTACTACGGCTTTGTAATTTCCAAACGAGATTTACCAGCTAGATGACGGGAATGGCATCATTGATGTGCTGACCGGTTATTGCATTATAAATGCGAAGTACGCAAAAACTATGTATCGGTTGATAATCATTACTTTACATACTCAATGTGCCTATGACTATTGATATGAAAAAAAGATCAGTTTGAAGGAATTAATACTCTATTGTAACAGTTTTAAATCTTCTGGTAGATCACAATTAGATACATAACAAAAGATCACAATTCGATTTCAAACATCGCCGTTCGCCACATGCAGTGAAAAGAGTTAGGTGAAATTAATGAAGCACCAAAAGCAAAACTTTCTGCTGCACAAACGAATGAGTCCACTACTTGCACGTGTTTATCTTAATGTGGATGCAAAGCAGAACCCTGTGTATTAGCAAATGCAAGATAAAATTATAAGCATATACAGAGAAGAAATACGCAAAACTTCATATTGGGTACCATGGATATTATATACAGCACACCATTGCAATATTAACCCCCCTGTTTAAGATTGCGTAGAAAATCATGGGATTTGCTGTACAGATTTTCATAGTACAAAATACCGAGGAACAGACGACTGTTCCGATACAACTTTCTGGTGTACAATGCAATCTTTTAAAAACTACGCGAGTATTAATTGTATAAAGTAGCAACGAATGCTCTTCGGATATTTCCTAACGTTTCAACTCCCGCATACTGCAAATTCAAACGAATTCTGCCAATATTGCATTGCATTAGTATCACGGTGCTATATGAGGTGGAAACGGTTCGTATAAGAATACGCAATTTTCCTTGCCAAAAGCCATCCTTAAAATTTGATGACAAACACGAGAACTTTTCTAACCGACCTAATTCAATTCATTAATAATGCAATACTGAAGATATCTTCGGGACAATTCTTTCAAAGAACTATTTGATCGCTTCGGACCAAATATTTACTTGAAACATTATTGGTATCGGAGGGATATATCTCGTTAACGTCCTAAAGTAAAGTTGAAACAGTTCATGGGTGGGTTTTTCATGCAAACATAGCGATTACCGCATTTTATAACAAGATTAACTGCTTAGGGGGTACCTATGCTTTGTTCAATAAGTAGATCTGCGACCTATCGCTCTACTCAATTGTACGAGGGTCTCAGTATTTACTACGGGATGCATATGTCTAATTTCGTTGTCGAAGGCTTCTTTGATAGTGAACACCGCGCGTGCAAACGATTGCTTCAGACTTTGTTGCAAAAGCTGAAATTATTTATTCCAAATGCCGATACTGTCCGGTAATGTTCAGTAAGAAACTCCAGAGATCAAAGTGACAGGAATATACAGATATATGTACATAAGATACTATCGAAATACTTTTGTTCGTTCTCTCTCGGAACATTACAACAATGATAGTACCGACAATTTATAATAAATAAGTTCGTACAATGTAGCTGTCTCTCGCTCACTCCCTCTCGTTCTCTCTCTCTCTCGCTCTCTCGTTCATTCGGTTAATCCGATCTCTTGTATTAAGTCATAAATACATATGCACAGTGATTATCACGAATCGCCATTCGACGAACGCAATATGCGAACTTCAGCGTCACGCGCAGAAGATCTTAAAAACAAAAAGTATGAAGACTTGAACAGACAAGGCATGCTGCCGAAAGAAAAGTAGCCTACCCTAAGTACGCTACCCTTAACATGTATTTAAGCTTTCAATATCGATGACGCGCACGAGACTCGTTTAGAAGTTCAAAAGAATATATAAGTAACATAGTCGAGCAGAAATCTAGTGGATGGAATGTTCCCGAATATAGGTCAAAGATGTGCCAGTGTGAGAAAAATTGAAACAACTTAGGTTTCATTTAAATGAGAAATAAAATATATTCCATAATATTATTATTCACTATTTCTACACATTCTGTACAGTAATTCAATTTAAGGGTTTTATACCTCAATATACTTTATACAAAAAGGCTACTTATAATCTAACATTAAGACATACCATAGCATGAGCGCCCTCCACCTTACCGCCAAACGGCAGATGGGCCGCACGCATGTTTGTACTGGTATTACAGAGTCAGTCGCCAGCGAGTATAACTTTTTCCTCTCATTATCACACACCACACACTTACATGTTCCAAGTGTGTCTCTGATGCCTCTCATATTATTATTTATAGTTACAATTACTGTCCCCGATTAACATACTCCGTTATTCTTGCTTTTTTGCCTCGGGTGGGTAAGCTTCCCATCACCACCCCTTTGAAATTTATCGATTTTACGATTCTCATCTTTCTTTTTTTCAAAAAATGAATAAACGGGAGATTTACCATCGCAGCGTCGAAATATAATGAAGTGCCTTCATTTCCTGCTTTGCACATATTTTTGCTTCCTTTTTGTTTCAATTACTTTTTGCGAGATACTCTTTACCAATAAATAAAATTATATTTTGAGAAAATATAGAATTGTAAAAAATAAAATCTGTCTTTTCGATTTGTGATTATACCGGTACAGAAATAGTGCATTTCGGAGACTCCACGAACGACAGGACCATTAGTTCAGATCTCTGTCTTCTAAGTACTTGTACTCAAAAGTAAATCCTTCCTTCTTTCTTTGCCCCCACTTCTCATAATCAAAGTAGATGTAGGTCCCCTGGAATAAACCATAGAATATCATATTATTGCGAGCACCTGGTGAAGTCGTTTGTCATTGCAGTAACCAACACTGCAATAATGCAAATGCAAACCTGCTCGTACTCCTCGTTGATTACTTTCGGCTCTTCGTGCCTTTGGAACCACATCATGTACTTGGTATGAAACCTCCAGCTTTGTTTCTTCAAAGCTTTTGCTGCCAAGTATTGCCCTTTCGATCCCTCCATGTAGTAAAATATGAAGAATAACGTTTCTGTAGACAGGCGCTGGAAGAACTCCACCGTGTCAGAGTGAGGAAGTTGGACCTGTTATTGAATTTCGTGATCATGAATAAATAGATCTGCGGAAGAAATTTCTTCTGTAGCCACAACTCGAGCGATGTAGTACCTGTTGGTAGTAAGGCGGCGTCGGGCATAGGTTCCGTGGCAAATACGAACGTAAGCGTTCAGAGTCTGACGGATGTGGCATATGATAGTATGCAGCTTCCATCATTTGGAATTGCAGCTGATGTTCTTTCTGTAAAGGCACCGGCCCGAGCGGCGCTACACCGAGTAACGGAGGAATGTGTGCTTCTGAGGTGGCATTACTGTTGTTATTATTAGCCTTAGCACTGTCAAAGATGTTTCTATTCGTCTCGGACGGTGGTATTTCCAAACCTGCTCGCACAATTACTTGTTGGGCTATAGATTTTAAAGAGGACATGCCATCAGGAAGCTTAGGGATGAGACCATTGGCAGTGGATGGCGCTGGCGAGCAGGAATTTGCGGGCTGAGGCGAAGACCTACTGCTCACTGACGACTGAGGCGAAGAAGATGGTGGGACAGGTGTCGTCATTTCGGTCTCACTATTGTGATTCTGATTCTGTTGACTATGTAATAATAGGGCTGCCAATAAAGGCGGTGCATTATTGTGCTGCTGCGAGATCGTTTGTGGCACGTTTGAGGTAACACTGGACGTAGACGATGATGACAACAGACCGTTTTCGCTGCTGTGAGCTGGAAACGTTGCAAGTCATGAGTATCCACCACTCAAAACACTCCCGAACTTTAGTACCACATTCGAGTGGACACTGAGAGCATTTGTTCAACTTACAAGATGTTTTACTAGAGGTAGAATGGATGGCTTGCGAATTACTGTGTGATGCAGCTACTGTGGCAAAATTGCCTGCATTGGTTGTGGCGATGTGATTACTTGTAGAACTAGGCGAGCTATGGCTAGGTGTCATGGGAATGGTCTTGCTTGGAGTGCTGCTCGACAATAGGTTCGATTTTATGGTGGCAGTGCTTCCCGACGTTGGAATGCTCGCCTGTGAATTTAGTAGTGGCCTGACCGCTGTGGGCTTCACAGGCTGAAATCAAACCGACTCATTAGTATTATCCTTTAGAATAACAAACCAGTATTAACGTACCTTTGTTTTCTTGTCGTTATCTGTAGAACTATCACTCGAATGGTTGTGCATGGTGGAACTTAATGGTGGTGATGGTATGGGGGAAGTACCAGAGTTTGTCGAGGTCGGCGTACCTCCAGTCTCATTGCTATTGTTACTGTCCGTCGTCGCTGACGAGGGAATACCAACCCCGGACAACTCTACTTCATCGAGACCAATAATGTCGTCGTAAATGTATTCATTCTCCTCAAAATCAGGCTCTTGTGACGATTCAATATAATACTCTACGTCATCCTTTATCCTCTTGATCTATTAAAAAGTTAAAAACCATTATCAATTTTATGATTCATGCATCCTGCCTAATATATACAAAAGCTTGGTAAGACTGGATGGGATTGCCTTGAGTGCGATTACAATACTACTTCTCAACACACTTACTGTGTTAACTTCAACAGACATATTGTCTAACATGCGCAACAATGTTTCCAATTTACGGATATGGAAACGGTGCTTATCGAGCTTCGCTTTTAATTCGTCCATCCTATCCTGCTTATCTTTGTCTAATTTCTTTTTCTTCCCCGCGAGTAACGACTCTATTTCGGATTCAAATGTATCCAGCTATGCCAAAACGAATGATCAAGTTATTATAGGGATATATAAAAAAAAAATGTTTGAGAATAATTTGAATATTGTTGATAGTCCTGTACCTGCAGATTTAAAGCGTCTATGGAATTTGCAAGCCAATTGCTAACTTCTTCCCTTTCCTTTTGAGCTGGATCAAGTTTTTGAGCTGCACCTAAACCTTCCTTCGAATATGCCTTTGTCTTTGTCTCCCTCTCAACTACTTTAAACCTCTCCATTTGCTATAAAAATATCTGTGCTTAATCTGCAAGCTTGTACAATCACTCTAAGCCTCATAGTGCGAATACTAACAGTCTCAATTAGCTTCCTGTAATCAAGGAGGGTACTTTTGTCCTTGATCTCTCCAGATGCGATCCAACTCTTGATTTGATCTCGTAACCTTTGAAGCTTCTTGATCTCCTTCTTGAGATCAGCCTCGTATTTTTCCTTTTGATTGCTGTTTGTGGCATTATGAACTTTCTGCCAAATGTCTTCAAACGTTTCCACACCCTCTGTTACTTTTTTAAGGCACCGGTCTATTTCACCTGGAAGTAATATAAGACACATTGAAAATGTACAAACAGATCATTCGAGATTGATGTATGGAACATAAGAGTCTAATAAGGAATTCAATAAAAAGGAAAAGAAAACATTGGTTGTTTATTGCCTATAGCTGTGCTGAAGCCGCATAAATACACCATATCCTTATTTGAAAATAAAGAATGCTTATGCGGACTCACAATCAAACGATCCATTGATCAAATTCATTCTGCACAATAAAGCAACATACCCTCTCACTTTCACTTAAATCATAAAATGCGATACACAAATTACATCTGGAGGAACTACAAAGTAGGAGAACTACTGCTGGCTTTGAAATTAATGTCTCGACATACTACGGTAACGCAATCTCACAGTCTTGACTTAAAGTATCAGGTGCAATAAAACATAGTAATCATACTGAGAATTCTTTATTTGTCACAAGGGCTGTTTAAAGTTCTACTTCTAAGCTAGGACCAATGTGTCCGACCTATGGAAACTTAGAGATACATTACGCTACACTTAAGTCTCTAGGCACACGAAACTGAAAGCATTCTGTAAAGATATCCCAAGAGAGCTTTCCCCGATGAGTCTGTACAAGATACGGGGAGGCACGTAGAGTCCGGAGTAAAGGATTAACATGAGAGAGAAAAGTAGTAGGACAGCGTGTGTAGCATGATTCGAGTGAAGAAGGATACTAGCATAGAGAGGGAGAAGTGAAACAGTGAATAGAGTGTAGCAGTCCAACATACCCTGGCAACCTCAACCAACTGTCAGGCAGCAAAGGCTACATGCAAGCGCGCGAGATGAGTTAAAAAGTGTACCGTTACCGGTTGCGAATGCGAGAAGAGAAGCCGGGAGGATGCTGTGGTACGCGAAGCGAACGCGGAGGCGAACCACGGCGATGCAGAGCCATAACAAGATTTCTAAATGTAAACATGCTGGAAACAGTTTCTCCTCACCTTGCAACTTTCTCGTCGCAGCCATGGCTATGTAAACGTGTGATACAATGATTCATGCATAGTCTAGACGTGGTGGAAAAGATACGGAGTAATTTTACGGGACAAATAGTCGCTGAACTATTATTCCCTGTATAATATGGGAGGCTCGGCCACAAGATGGCTTCCGTTTTCAAATGACAACGTCCGACCGTCCGTGAGAGAATGATCTCGGACGATGCGCGCTCGATCTCTTCCTGCGATCCCTTAACCCCTTCGCGCTCTCCTTTGCCCTAGGCCTGCTCGGTATTCGACAGCGCGCAAAAATACACAAAAAGTGGTAGCATCAACAAATGATATATATGGAATACTGAATAAATGAGACAGTGTATTATGCATTGGCGCATTCACGGATTCTACCTAACGCACATACTTAATGCGCTCGTGTTCCCGAACCGATTGGAAATTTACTCGTTTACGTCACGTTCCCAATGACCGCGATGCAATCCCGGCGACCACCTTCACCCTTCCGGAATCATAAAACAACTTTACTCCTTTTTTCCAACTGATTACACCACTAGTTTTTGCCGGAGACTCGCAGATACCGCACGGCAATCCCTTAAATTTCATAATATCGAATGAAAACAAAATCTGGAAAGCATCTGCAGCAGTTAGATAAATTCGAAATATCCTAGCGACTACTTTTTACACTTGTGGATCGTATATCGTTTGATTCACACGATCTTCACAAAGCATATATAAAATTCGAGAGCATCCAATTCGGCCATATACCGAACGCTCTCGAAGCTTGCGATATGCTTGTGCACACTTGGATTCACAGAATGTAATACATCTTACGCTTGTTCCGGTGTCGGGAGGATAGGAAAATGTTTATCACAATGGAAACACTTATCGCGCGCTGTATTAATATGAGAAAATCGTAAAAGTATTTTTACCGTGCGTTCTCAAAACACTCATGTTTACCACGCGCCTATATAAGGAAGCCGAATTTTACCGGCAAACTTCATGCCTCTCCGGTATGAAAACAACTACGATGGAGGAGCTGTAAAGTGCCGTGAAGTTCACCGGCATCCTGAAGTTCAATGGCTGCACGAACGCCGCCAACAACGCCATTCGTCGAGGACTGTTGAGTAATATTACAGCAACAACAGAGCCTTCGTAGATACAGTCAATTCTCATTCATCGGCGTCTTCCTTTTATTGCGATCAAGTCTGGCGTCAAGTGAATTGAAAAAAGCTCTCAAACAAGACCAACGACTTTGTTATTTGGAATATTAATTACAAGGAAGCTTTCATCAGAAGATGGGAGAACGGTACAACATCCACAGCCAATTGGAGCATCTGCAGTCGAAGTACATCGGTACAGGACATGCGGACACAACGAAGTTCGAGTGGCTGGTAAATCAGCATCGTGATTCCTGCAGTTCGTATATGGGACATTACGATCTTTTGAATTTCTTCGCAATCGCCGAGAACGAAGCTAAGGCACGTGTCAGATTCAATCTTATGGAGAAGATGCTACAACCTTGCGGACCACCGCCAGAGAAGCCAGAGGATTAACGTGTTGTTAGCTTACTAACAATGTGCTGCGCATAAAACTTTCGACGCATTATTAAACAACTGTCCACGACGTTTATTCACTACGTGACTAAGAACGGTCGATATTAGACGCAATTCGTGGGTGAATGATTCAGACTTTTTTCATCTGGACGTCGACCCCACATGCAATATAACCTATGTTCATTTCCACCTGTGTATACATTATCATTTCAATAAATATTATATGACTCACGTGATCGACAAGTAGTGTTATTGTCAGCACTTATTACATCGCAAGGCAGGCAGTATAATCTCAAAATGCCTATTCCGTGTTCAAGAACTTGTGGCAAAGATGCCATACTGAAAGTGAGTGAATGCATCCTTTTATCTGTATCTTGTTATGCTATATATAACAGACTTATGTTATTTCAGAGACCTAAAACTGGTGATGCATTATGCAAAGAGTGTTTCTTTTGTGCTTTTGAAACTGAAATTCATGACACTATAGTGAAAGGGAAATTATTCAAACCTGGAGATAAAGTTGCCATAGGTGCATCAGGAGGAAAAGATTCCACAGTTTTAGCTTATGTATTGAAAACTTTAAATGATAGGCACAATTATGGATTGGATCTCTTTCTGTTATCCATTGATGAAGGAATTACTGGTATAAATCATATTATAGTGTAGCATAATATAAAATCAGTCTTCTTCATGTGGGATTTGTTTAGGATACAGGGATGACAGTTTGAAAACAGTAGAACAGAACAAAGATGACTACGGATTGCCATTGAAAGTTTTGTCCTACAAGGAATTATATGGATGGACTATGGATGAAATTGTAGCAACAGTAAGTTAGAATAATCTTGTAAATTGATAAACATATAAGTGCACAAATTAAGTCTGAAAATTTATAGATTGGCAGGAAGAACAACTGTACATTTTGTGGTGTTTTTCGAAGACAAGCTTTGGACAGAGGAGCAGCTCTTTTAGGAGTTGATTGCATTGCAACAGGTCACAATGCTGATGATATAGCTGAAACAGTTCTGATGAACATTATGAGAGGAGATATAGCTAGATTACAAAGGTGTACTTCAGTTATTACAGTAAGCATTTTATAGGTTTCCAGAGAAACTCATTGCAATTAATGCATTATGATTATTTCATGTTATTTTATTTGTCATATAATTTTAGTCAGGTGCAGACAGTATAATGAGATGTAAGCCACTTAAATATGCATATGAGAAAGAGATTGTGATGTATGCATATTTCAAACATTTGGTATACTTCTCAACTGAGTGTATATTTGCTCCCAATGCATATAGAGGACATGCAAGGACATTTTTAAAAGATTTGGAGAAAGTTAGGCCTTCTTCTATTATCGATATAATTCATTCTGGTAAGTAGCAGAATCGCCACTCATAATTTATCGAACTATTGAAATTATATAACATTTAAATTTATAGGAGAAACGTTGCAAGTAAAACAAACAGTTAAATTGCCTGAAAGAAGGAACTGTTCGCGATGTGGCTTTGTTTCAAGTCAGGAGCTATGCAAGGCTTGTATTATGTTAGAGGGTCTGAATCGGGGTCTTCCGAAACTTGGAATCGGAAAATCCAACAAAGTGAAAGTTGCTTTGGAATCCCTGAGAATTTCAGATCAAAATGAAAGAAGTAAGGAAAGCAAAGCAAAACCTATAGATTTCTAATGCCTCGTCCTATTTTGTGCCAGTATGGATGTACATACGTTTCCATCATTCTTTAAATAATGAAATACGACAAAGAATAAAATTTTATTCTTTAATAATATACGTCTGTAAAGATTATTCTAATCACCTAAATCAACAAGACCAGTTTTGTGCAATACCTTGGATGAGAGGTATAGAAAATAAAGTCAGTATTTATTTACATAAATTATATAATCATATGTATACTCGAACAATGTATTTAACAACCGTACTTCCTAGAATTTTTGTTAGTGATAGGCATCGATCTGCGCGCAGGCATCAGTTAAAAGTTAGAGCTTTTCAGAGCGACACAGTTTACCACTCGCTATTTTGAAAATTTTATATTTAGTTCTGTGCAAAGTTACTTAACTTTACATATACGCGACATTCCTGTGCGCTATGGGAGTTCTGCATACAGGGCAATTATTGTGAATATTTTCCGAGCACTCTTCACACAAGCAGAAATGTCCACAAGGTAAAAGAATAATTTCACGAGGATTGGTGCGACATACAACGCACAATTGCTCTTCCCTTAAATCGCTATCTCGGACACGTTGTCTCCGTTCTAGTCGAGATGCTGCCAAAGACTGTTTTAATTCTTCTGCTGCTCGCTGTTCCTCCCTGTCCTTCCAGTATCGCCTTATTACCACTCCACCAATTAGTAAACCAATCGCCCCAAACATTAAGCATAGTAACCTATGGAATCCAATTTAATGTAAGTTATATGATTGCACACTTACAAGTGACAGAAGATGTTACCAGTTGCTATTCGGAATATTCCGTCACCTGTATGTTCTTTTTCGATCGTCGAGTTTGCGAATTAATGACGTGAGTGACATGCTAGTTAAATAAAATGGTGCACCATTCGATGGTGGTTGCAAAGTCAGGGACTTCGTTTTGCCCGCTGATTTTGAGAGTTCGCCGATGCCCGTAATAATAGCACCATCCCTTAATAATTCTTCAGTTGACTGCAAACCACGTTGGCGAACACCTAAAGTCATTGCATCAATAATAGTTACAGTACACACTTCATAGAATAATATTGACTCCATACTCACCTGTGAAAAAGCCCCATAAATGATCAGCGAATGTTGGCACAGTGGGTTCAAAGGTATCAGAAATTACATCTAAATCTAGGATATCCGCCGAGAGGGGTTCTAATATTTCCACAGAATGGTTTGCTCTTTGTAGAACGAAAGGTACGGTATTGTATACCTTTTGTACTGTGCGCTCCTGATCAGACCTGTGATCATCATGACACATTGGTCTTAGGTAATAAAATTGCTCCAGGTATTTCATAGCCATGCGAACCTACCAAAATCCGGCAGTAGTTCTTGCAACCACATGCTCTTTGATTTTGAGTTTTTGGATAACTCCAGTTATTTGTTTGTTGTTTATACTCTGCAGTGGTTTGCCCAGAGGTTTGACAATTCCTCTAATAGCGATGTAGCTCACTTTATTATCAGCATTCTTATCAACGATATTTCCCAAGCTTGGACCCACCTCATGGAAGTCCACGTCCTAAATAATAATACAATTCTACTACATTATGTAAAAAACAGTGCCAACTAATATAAAGATGATGCAAATAGTGAGTACGGTTCAATGGAACAAAATTTCTAGTAGCTCTATTGTCACACATAATAGCGATAAGTAGTAGACGCACCTTGATCGCCGCAATGGCATTCTTGCAGTAAAAGTACTGTTTCAGGCAAATACCGAAGATAATAGTGTCTATACCAAGTGCTACCAGTTCTCCAAGATACTCCATGACTAGGTTAGGCTTTTGCAGGCAAACACGACCAGTTCATTCATTTTCGTAATCCTATTCGCCACGCGTTCAGTGAATACATTTGGTCTCCTGCCAGCTGGCCTTCCGTTTCTTACTACTAGCTTCCAGTTAAAATCATAAAATTTCCGAATTTACACATCTCATGTTGTGCGGCTAAAACCCCCTACGATCGTAAGTTAGCTGACATTGGCTGACATTACGAAAGCAGCCATTTCTCGGCAGTCTGGCAAACTTTAGGTCTAGCAGTTACCAGCCTTGTTTCGCGATAGTTCGCGCTAGTTCTTCGCCGGTTTTCGATTTGCGCGCGCGATCCCTCTAAACGGATTTACTTTTCGCCGGTAATTGTGCGGTTCTTCGCTTTGAATCATGCGATATTTGTGCTTCGCGTGTGCAAGGATATATTTGGCGCCTAATGTGACTCTCACCAGCCTTGGGATCATCGATTTATCGGTGAGTACTGCATTCAAAGTTTCATCTTCCAAAGGTACTTGCAACGACTGGGAAACATGGCTGACCGACGCCATCGTAGCCCTAAGTTTTCCCACAATTTTCGCCAACGGTTTTTTCCGTTGAACTTACATATCCTAATGGAACAACTGCGATTGCATCATAATGCGACAAATCGTAACAGGAATCTTTCCACATACAAAGTATGCAATAAGTAAGAGCGATAGTTGGTGAGAAAAGAAGTTTTATTATTGGCAACACAGAGGCATTCGAATCTGTACAAACAGTATATGTACAAAAGTATAAAAAATAAATAGCGACGGCGCAACGATCTCTCGAATCTCAAATGAGAGCTGCCGGCCAGCTTCTCTTGACAATTCGTAATTCGGCTCATTCGCGCAAACTACGATTACAGGTGTGCAATGAATCGCAAGTGGGAGTGAGGATTTGGGATGGGTGGGGCATAAGAGAGGGGGGGGAGTGATAGAACGGCGTCACGACTAAACACGAGAATGCGAAATGATAAGAGCAACAATTGCAGCGGCGACAATCACTTTAATTGACTTGGTATTTAACCCGCTGCATTCTCATCTCTTATTGTAGTAAAATGCCGGTATCTCCCTTGCGGGGGAGCGGCGCATTCAGTCGGAGTATCGATAAATCAAGACAACGACGAGAAGTTATATCCGCATTCAGGCCGGATTTCCCATTCACTCTCTCACTCTCTCGCTCTCGCTCGCTTTCCCTCTTTCTCTCAGTTTTTCTCTCACTAGAATTAAATGGCTCGTGGAGATCAATATGAGACACATATATCTAACAGTATAAATAAAGTAGGGCACATACAAATTGCTTATTCTGGTCGTTGCTCCGTATTGTCCCGACTTAAACGTCGGCTGTTCTTTTCTCGACGTGTATCACGATCGCTCCTGTTAAAAGTATGGCGGCAACACCTGACTTAGTTTCAGACTGGCGAGCGGACAGAGTCGACTTGTAGATATTTCGAAAAAGTTCTCGCTCGCTCGCTCTCTCGTTGAAATGGGAATGAAACAGATGCGTCGAAGATCGCGTTCCCTCGCCGGGACAATTGTCACACAGTGTTGCCTCGCAGGCTTTGCGAGGCAACCGACAATAATGGAATTGAATTGGAGGCCGATCGAGACACAACAACTTATGCAATTTGAGTATTAAATAACGAGTGGCGAGCATTTGTGTACGCGCGGCGTCACCTCAAGCTGTCCTCGCCGCTCACTTTTCTGGCCCCTTTTCAGCCAAACACTTTTTACGCCAGTCAATTCGCAACTGGCGGGCAATCGTCCGCAATTGACAGAGCGATCCTGATTGAGGTCAATCGTCGGTCGGCGACATTGTCAGCCGGTCGAACTTGCCGCAGACTCTCCTCCTCGCAATTGATAAGGAACGCCAGACCGAAAGCCAGCTCCTCAATTTGACACCTTGAACTCGACACGCCTTCGCACTCATTACGATCTACGGAAATATTCTCCGAGCCAATAATCCCGCTTGACGACAGTCTGAAATGATTTACAGCAGTGATAGAATTCGTTGAGACTGGCAGTTTGGTAACGCGAGGCCAAAGATTTCGTCTCACGGAAGTATGGGATTATTGCCGATTCCGGTATTGCGATAAATAACGGCTCTCGTCGTTGTGCGCCCCTAATGGCAGTAAATCGTATGCGTTAATATCTACCTAAAGACGTTGGGAACCTTCTTCTCCCGGAACACCTGTCGCATCTCGCACCAATCGTTACAAGTCTCTCCCAATCGCTGGAGAGGATTCGGTCAACGAACTTGGCCGCCCGAAGGAATTTTTCCGCTGATATATATCCTTTGACGCAACCGGCTCTATTTGCCTCATTATTATCGCACGGCTCAGATGCTTTTAGCGGAGCAACTCGGCAAATTTTCGCTCCGATTGCGCGAATCACAAGTGGCTTTAATCGTATCTGCAAGATTATGCGGCGGCCTGTTTACAACGCATAAGTATGTACATCCATATCAGCCGAGTGTTTTGGCCAAGAGCTCCGGAAGTTGTTCCCACACGTAGATCAGGAGACCGATAGCAAAGCCGGCTAACTCATTGTCAGTGTTCCTGGCGATTCTTAAGCGGTCCTGCCACCTGGAATCGCGTCCTCCTATACAATTACAATTCGTCTTAACTAGAACTTCCCACTAGTCGGAACTAAAGATTCGGCTGGTCCACAACGGGAGAGTACATTCACCAAATGAGGAGGTTGAGTAAGACCGGTCCACGCAACGAGATAAAACACGTCTCTCTTCTTATTACATGGTAGACCTTCCTTGCTTCTTGGAGCTCGACATATCCCCGCTCGAGCGGAGATGCTCCAAGTATCGCTGGAGCTCCTCTTTTTCCCCTCGTCAGCGACGGGAAACCCTTCACTCTCTATTAGGAATGGAACGATAATTGTGCTCCTTGCTTATCGAGGCACATCCCCTCGTCAGCGAGGCTCGTTGATCTTTGGCCAACGACCCGCGCCTAATTAGGAATCCCATTAGTATCGCATTGGGGCTTCCCAGGGCATCACGAAATCCGTGTGCGATACACTTCGTTCGAGGTATATCTGAAAATCGGACACTCCCGGAGTGCTCGACTTCTTTCTGAATATGCTTTCGTTCTGTCGCTGGCTTCACTCGATGCATTTCTCCATGGGAGAGCTGGTCGCTTTTAACCCCTTGGCTTTCCACATCACCTCACATTAGCCACCCACCACATTACGATGAGCCAGTCCAATGGCATTGCCAAGTTGCGCGTTCGAGGGACTCGTCCTCCTAATTCCTTTTGCAAGCACACTTGGCCCTCGAAAGCTCTCCGCACTGTCCTACCTCTTGGCGTCGAGCTGGCAGGCTTTCTTCCTGGATGAAAGCGTGTCGCAGACTTGCGGGCGTGTGTCAAGGGGCTACGATCGGCATGCGGAATGCCGGGCGAGTTTCACTTGAACCGCTCCTCTTCTCGAGGAGGTGTGCGGGGAGCATGCCCTATGCTGGCACTTGGACCACCGGCCTATGAATCGGCACTGATATCACGTAGATGTCGAGCTTCTCGCCGGAGGTCTTGTCAACGATGTCACCGTAGTTGACGGAATCGTAAGGTGGCGGTGCGAAAAGATGGTAAGGCGGCGGTGGTGTTTCCGTTACCACTTGGCCACCGTTGATCACTTCCGCTCGTTGAGCATATGGCACCGTGAGTGTCCTACCACCACGACGGCAACACCATTCCGAGCAACTCACGATCAAGAAGAAGGCTACCAAACCACCGAACGAGCCGATGTACCAGACGATCGACCACGGATCCAGCAGGTTCTGACTTTCGCCCTCCACTGGAACAAAAAGAAGTCCGCCTGTCAACCCAAGCAAAATCGAATTAGTAAAGCACTCACTTGACTGGTAATAGAAGTGTTTGAGAGAGAGTGAGTAAGGAAGAATGAGCGAGGAAGGAAATTATTAAGATGTCGAAGATTAATCATCCGGGTTAACAAACCGTGGCTCGAGTTAGTCAGCGTGTCGCGATGACACCCGCATGATGGAACTCGTGAAATTCAATTTGGCCCGCGCTCTCCACCACCTAAGAGATTTATCGAAGATTGCGTCACCCCAGTGGCGAACGATCAAGAGGAATTGTTCATAATTGAAGCACGATAAACTCGGCCGAAATACTTCGAGTTCCAGTGCACACTGGGAGATAGTTACTGGTGGAGTGGTTAGTGCTTATCTTCAATTAGAATCGAGGAAATTATGATGTTATTGCGTCAGAGTGTCTGCGTCACCGGCGGACACCGGATTGTGTGTCAAAGTCATTATTCCTGAGGTTCGAACTTTTGAACTACCAATCGACAAGATCTCTCTCACTGGCGCGTCGAGAGCGAAGAGTGCGAATGCGTGTTATTACATGCTCGGGCAGGTTGATCGAGCGCCAAGAGCCAACGGTAATCGATTCATTTGGCGAGCAATCAAAATAAGTGTTGTCTCTCGATAAACAATGATTACAACTATCACAGACGCACGAGATATTCCAGAATCATTTCTGGTATCAGCATTCAGTTTCATTGAGGGAGTTTGCCAGGCTGGCTTCTCGCTGATGCGATAAGAAATTAGCAAGCAAGGTGTTGTGTGCTCGTAGCTCACTAGGAGATTCGCCTGTTTTCGTTCGGCCAGGGTGAACGTTCCAGGCTCGAAGGAATCCGTCAAGCGAAGAATTCGCTCCACGCAAAATGTCAACAATCGAAGGAACCAGTGCGAAGTTCGAAGTTCGTGTATACCTCGTTCCTTCCACCACTCGCAAGTGTCTATCAGTGGATATTATTACACAAAGGTGTGCCACGAGTGTGAATTTGACAGGATTCTCATGCTGATCGATCGATTATTAAATATCGACGTGCTATCAATGATCGATTTCTCCAAAACACGAAAACACTCTTTTCGTATTTAATCTGTTATCGAGAGTGTTGGCAAGTGAAAGATGTTTCTTACCGTTCGGTCCATCTTTCCCTTTATTTCTGAGGCCGTCTTCCTTCTCGTCGGGTTCGGTCTCGAATTCAATGACAATGTCAGCCTGGCCGCCGTCACCTCTGCCTTCGCTCGCCGATTCATCCCAATGTCCACGATTATTACTCATCTTGTGAATCACTTCGTTGCTCTCCAACCTCCTCTCAGTCCCGGTGACATCGTAGCTTGACACACCGTGCACTGAAAAAGTCAGAAAGAGTGGGGGATGAAAAGAGAATCGCACGCGCCACAGATGATGGATGCACGCGACAGTTGAGATGTCGTGTGTGTGTTGACGGATTGACAAGTAATGCATGCTGGGATCATTGCTATCGGCAGCAATGCTTCCAACCTGTCTGTTTCTCGCTACCGACGATCTTTACTGTCAGTGCAAATTGAAAGAAGCTGATCCAACCAGCAGGAACGTTATTTGCTGGTACTTAAATGTTGATCGTCGGGGTCAATAGCGCCTAAGTGGGTGAAGAGATCTCGAGCTATTGTTCGAAGACTGTTACAGCATCGAATAAATCGATCAATACTATTATGTCAGAGAATAAATATTACGCGATCAGTGCCAGCTGGTCCAGAGGGAAGCTCTTCTAAGAATTGAAGAGCCAATGAGCGTCTCTGCACCGCACTCTCCCTCTTTCTCTCTCTCGACCCTTGTCGAGGTGTTATCTTTCAAGTCATCGACACTCGAAAATCGACTATCTAGTAGTGCTTCGCCCTCGCAATCTTCCCGATCGATCTTTCCAGTAATAGAGGAACTCCGGGGATTCATCGTGTCCCGATCGAAGAGTAAAGTGCTCCTCACATATCGATAAGCTATCGGCGAACATCACGTGTGGCACGACGAGCATACGCACCGAACGTGATCCTTATTTAATATATCGATAGCTCTCTAATCATTAGTCGCGATCTCATAATAGTTGTCGAACCGTTACGTCGGATCTTGAGACATTCAGATTCTTGTCTCCGAAAACCGTCTGCATTCGCCAGCCGGCATTTATTAGCAATGTTAATTACTAATAAACAGGCATACTTCCGTGGATATTAATACTTCGAATTCGAGTCTATCTTTAGAGAATCATTTGGCATGATTAACTTCCTATCCGATGATTTCCGCATTCGGGGAAAGCCATTCGACTAATTGAGCTTGCGAAATTCCGAAACGATCGTGCGCGGCTATGTTAATCCCGATATTTCTCTCGGAATTTTATACACTCCTTTTTAATGAGGCAGACGGTAACATCACTCGTCCTTGGATCCAACCGAAAGAAATATAGCTGATTAGCAACGTCAGAAGCGGTGTGCGAGACGCTGCAGAATTTTCGGTGGCATTAAGATAGTGTCGCGCGTTATCTTGACGTTAAAGTTAACCGAGAACGACTTCTCATACGCGTCAAAAGCATATGCGTATCCGAGGTGTACTATCGCTGGCTTTTTCAAGGAATCCTTTCAATGACAAATGAATTTTATTTCCTGCTCGAAAGGTGTCGAGCAATGACGAGAGTGGCGCAATAATTGTTGATTCGCTTGAATAGAAAAGTCGATGGTTGCTTCGACGAATGAAAGATCGTCGTTGGGTGTTCCTTTTAAGGAGGTGTAGATAGCGGCACTAAAATATCGCAGGAAGAAATCCAAGCGGAATGAGTGACGAGATCAAATTTTCTTTGTCACTGTCTGACTGTTCGGTGTGAAGACAGAAGAAGTGTGTGTGTGTGTGAGAGAAGGTAAACCGTTACCTTTTAGTTCAGGCAGAATTTCAAGTCTACCCTGACACAATTACCTACTATCTCTACCTGGGCGAGTCAGTCACTGCCTCTCTCTTTCACTCACTCACTTGTGTCTCACTCTCTCTCTCTCTCTCTCTGTTGCTGTCTCGCTGTTAGAAGCCGGCGAGTGTCGCGCGCCGGCAACTGGAACACTCTCTTGCCACTTATACGTGCAATAGCAAACCAGGCAAGCGCACGATTCCCAGTTTAACCGTAACACTAATCGCCTATTTACATGGAGCTCTTGCACTGCTTCCTCCCGTGCGGTGCTTCGAAAATCTGTTTGATCGAGAGTGAAACTTTAAACGAAAGAAAAATCGCTCTCATCATATTAGCATTTATTTCTCTATTATTATAATTAATTAAACGATGAATATATGAAATACAGGCAGAGAACTAATTATTGCATAACGAAAGAGAAAGTTGGCAGTTGGGAAGAGATTTAAAATCAATGGGTTGAATATGTTATAGGATTTATAGAATTCGAGTGAACTTTTCACACGATCGTTGAGATATCATTATAGATTCGTTTCTTGTGAGGATATTAGCGAAAGTTACACGTAAGTCGAAGTCCTCGGCGACGGCCGATCGATTTTGTAGTCGATCGATCAGCGATGCGCGTTGGTCGGCCGCGCCAATCAGCTGCTGGTATCGCAAGATACTCGGTACCTGAGACGGAACACGATTGCGGATATTCGATGTGTGGAAATGTGCAGGACGACCTTTGCGCGATTGCGGCACGATGAGACTTCCATGAGAGCCGATCCTTGGCACGTGGCCGCTCGATCAATCGAACTTCCCTCGCCTTTGGAAACTCCCGTTTAATTAGAGCCCCACCCACCCACTCGTCGACGAGGAAAAAAAAGCCAGCTCCGCGGATGATTAATGGCCGGTAATTTAGTAGCGCGGTTATCTAATCTGTTACATCACTT
The DNA here is from genome assembly GCA_910591665.1 of Ectemnius continuus. NCBI lineage: Eukaryota > Metazoa > Arthropoda > Insecta > Hymenoptera > Crabronidae > Ectemnius > Ectemnius continuus. The sequence continues at coordinate 11,304,211 of OU342862.1, read as the reverse complement.
CGATCATTGCTCGAAGTCACTATGTGCTCGCACACTTCGCCGCGAAGTCGAACAGTAACAAGCGTGTCGAGGAGAGCAACCAATGACTCCGGTGACAGATGCCGTTTCAAAGAAAACAAGTACGATGCAGACATATCCTCCTCCGCCGAGAGAGAAAAACAACATAAATACAAGCGAAAGAAAAACTACGAAGCCACCTTATCAATTTCCAGACATCAAAGAAGAGTCGAGATTTCTCAATAACAAAACGATAAAATACACCCTGTCAAAATACAACTCTGAACTCGAATTCGCGCTCTTTTGTAGACTCAGATGGTTCATTAAGGCGATTATCCTAACAATCGAGAGAGTTCTCATTTCACCCTGTTGCTGTCGTGCGGCTAATCTCTGTGGTGGTGGTGGAGGGTGCCTGTTTCTCCCTGTTAACACACCACCGACCATATTTACATGTGACGAGGCGTGGCTTTCTCTCCGGACTGTTTCTCGGTTATTATGCAACCTAATAAGGGTAATGGAGGTTCTTAATTGTCGTGGTGAAGTCGCCGCGAAAAAGCGGGGCATAAACTCTTGCCAGAGTGATGTAGAGGGCGTCGGTGGCGTCGGTGGTGTGGTGGGTGTACTCTGGGTTGACGAACGCAAAATCGGTTAAGACCTCAAGTGGAACGTGCTTTTTAGTCGGTTGGCACACACAGAGGGAAATTAGCCTTGCGGGAAGAAAGGAAGCTCGCGCGACACAAGGGATGAGAGGGAAAGAGAGAGGAAAAGAGAGAGGGAAAGAGAGCCGGTTTGCTAGCGCTTATTCTACGGAAGCAGGCTCTCCGATGCTTACGTAAGGCTCCCTTTCTTTTGGGAGCAGTGACGGGTCACGTATCACTGATTGCACCAGCCAGCCAGCCCACCTTCGAAAGCTTTTCTGCCGAGAGTCACGGTCGAATTGCTCTTCTCCCTTTAACCCGGTTAGTCGGAAATCGCCCGACGACCAACCAACCGACACCACTCGCTACCACCATTTGACAGTGACCCGCTCTTCGTGACTCACCTTGAGTCTACTAGTAGTTCAAGGACTGGATAAGACGCCTTATTACTAGGCCTGACAAGTTGTCTCGTCTCTAGTGCTTTGCTGCACCGCAGAAAACTCGATTTTCTTACTGGGTTTTTAACTACAAATGAAATTATTTGCAGTTATTTGCATTTCTAAAATGACTTCTTAATAAATTAATTATATGGGACTCAAATATTGAGACGTTTATAACTTTAATTAAAAATGACTGAAAGAACTAGTTGGAAGACAAAGCGAATACCATCGCATAATGACATTTACAGAAAACATTTCTTTTCCTCTTTATTATTATTATACATATTTATAATCATGTACAATTATCGTTCATCGCAATCGCAATGTATGATGACTGCAGAAAATTGTCAGCATATTTATAGATAATGCTAGAAATCTAAAAGAATGCTCTCCGTCAAATGCCAACTGTTTTACGATTCGATGGGAGTATTAGTCGGCGGTATTCTCGTCACAGTTCGCAAGAGGTGCGCATTCACGTGCGAGCGAGTGCTGTCTCGTGCCTGGTGGTTGTTGGTGCGGGCGGCGGCGGCGGCGGCGGCGGCGGCGGTAAGGAGCGCGTGTGGTTGGTGGCACGCACGGTGCTTTGTCCGACACGACAGGAACAATCGGTGTGTCTATATTTATCGGGCGGAGAGCTGCGTTTTCCGTGTGACAAAGGGCTGCGGCGCGCGCGAGAGAGAGCGTCAGGCATCGCGGCGCATTGTTCCCTCGGAATAACGATATATCCTCGAGACGCCTCGCTTCCGCCTCCTCGATAATAGAAACCTATCAGATCGCTCCAATTTGTACGCTCCGGATTAGTTGTGCAATTTCCGTGGATCGTCCTGCGGGATATCAGGATCCCGGAATCCCTTTCCTGTAGGCGTCCGACTCTATTACATCGCGTATCCTCTTTCCCTGCAACTTTCCTACGGGAACACTCTCCGCTCTTGAAATGCACAGCTGTGTGTATGTGTCGTCCTCTCCGCTTGTTTACTCAGAGAGAAACGTGTCATCTCGCAGGAAGGCCGCGGCGAAACTCCTCTCGACTCTCCACCTTTGTTTCGACAAAGTTTTTCCTGCCTCGCGATAAATTCATCCTGACGCTCAAGCGCAGACAGTTCCACCCACCGCGAATTTAATGGGAGAGAACAATTAACCTGACTGAGATTTTTTTTTTTTCAAACGATCCAATTATATTATTATAAATATATGTAATAATAATAAAACAGCAAATACATTTTTATCTTCACTTTAACTTCCAATTAGTTATTTTAGTCAGTTTTAATTAAAATTGTAGAGAATATAACTTAAAGTATTTTCGATTCTCTTATGAAGGATATTTTTAGTCGTTCGTTTAATATGAGAATAGACACATACTCGATGATTACACAAACATAGCAATAAAAAAAAGGCGAGAAGCGTGGGTTTGTTTTGCATGCACGTCCCTAATTGGTATGAGCGCATCTTACTGCGCTGTTGATGGCATCGTTCAACGAGGATCGAACGGATAGCGTACGCGAGGAGGAGGAACAAGAGGAAAAGCTCGATGCGCATCGCAAATGCATATGATTCGTGTTGTTATCGTGGAGAACGGCATTCCTTGATGGTCTTTGACTAACAAGTTTCCTGCGAGATTCCCGCCAATTATTGTTTCCCGGCGAGCAGTAGTGCAAATTGACTTTGTTAACGCGTCCAAGTAAAAAGGTAGTACTTTGTGCGGCGGAGGGAAATTGTATAAAAAGGAAAAAGTAAGAGAGCTTGTATCGAATTGCGTCGCGTTTCTCTCAAGGCGAGCCAAGTGAGTCAGAAGAAAATTGCCGCTACTAGGAATACCAATGTTAATACTAGGAATCCCATGTACGCACTGGAATTTATTTTCCACTGGCATGCGACGCTTTAATTATAGCATGGGACGCGTCCGCTTATTATAACTGTGGTAGATTTTCGGAGGAACTGGTTAACGCGCTGGAAATATTCGCCGTTCGCAATTCTAGTTGAATTAGAACTATTCGAGGAAAAGTCGAAGGGACACCGTAACGTGGAATCGAATTAGTGGCGTATAATTGTTCGACGATGGATAATTGAACCAGCGGACGATGAAGTAAACAAGTGACGCAATACTCAAGATATATTCTCGCATGAGAAAACATTCTCGGATCCGACGCCGAGGAGGAGCGTCGTCGTTGCGTGCCCGACCTTTTCGATTTCGCAGCGGCGTTGACCTTCGATAGGCGAGGATCAAGCGATTCCTTAACACGAGATTGCTACTCCCATCCCATTCCCGGAAACCTCCGATCGCTCGCGCTCGCCACACAACAAATACAATAATACATCATCAATCTACCTGTCGCTCCTAATGACTTATTCCAGAATCGACTCTTTGTTCACAAAACTTCGAAATATTCCCACGAAATTCCTATAACAATTATTATCAAATCTCCACCAAAGAATAAATAATTATCGAACACTGGACAAATTGACATTGGAACTACCTCGAGGAGAAATGTAATTACCAAGCGATCGTTAGTGCTAGCTTGCCAACTCCAGTTACGTGTCAATTGTGAGGACTTAGCAATCGCGAGTGACAATAAGTTGGCCCGTTAGCGTCGTCCCAGGTAAATAGAAGCGGTCGAACAGTCAAATTTCTCGGCAACCTGCCAGAAACGCTTTGAATGGGAGTGGTGGGGAGCGGATCTATTGGCTAGTGAATTTTATTAAAAGTCCTGCTTAAATTCATGCGCTCGAATGACGTGGAAGATGACGAGAACGACGGCGGCGGCGGCGGCGGCAGCGCGGAACAAAATCTCTTGGTTAATTACGGCGAGTGAGAGCGCGTGTGTGCCACACGCGAGGAGTTCGCCGCGTGGGAGATATCATATATTTCGTTAGCTAAAAAAAGGCCGTTGGTTCGCCTCCTCTTTCAGCACCGTTTCCACCGGCACCTGGCCGTGTAATCGCGCTTGCTTATGTAATCGACTAGGGTGCATTCGGTCGAAGAGGCGCGCTCCACTAGCGAATTCCTAAATGAGCTAATTATGCGCTCGTCCTATCCCACCAGCGATTAAGTGCCAACGGGAGGCTAAATTTACGCCTGAAATCCTCAAGCATTGCTTTGAATTTATTGAACTAATCCTGATTGCTATTTCCAATTCAGGAATTATCATTAATGTCTTTAATAAATAGTCAATGACTGGAAAGAAAAAATCTGAATGAAGGAATGAGAAAGTCTGGTCAGGTGGAACGATAAGAATTGTAGAAACTTGAATAAGAAAGCGAGAAATTATGCAGTCTTGAGCGTGGATGCGGTGCAGGCATATTGCCGGGGACCTTCGAACGGACTTCTTTGTTTTTGAGGGCGAATCCAGAGGGAAAGTTGGCCAGAACCCAAGTTCCACGATCGTCGTGTATTATTATCGGAAGTATTGTTACCTGGCCTTAAGAGCGGCTGGGCCATTGTGCCGGTGGCCAACGCCGACAGACAAGAGTCACTAGACTTTCGCCGGCTAGGGATATCGATCGAACATGAGCAACCGGCAACCCCCTATGTGTACCCTCAAAGTCAAACCTGAAATCGTCGTACACCCTCGATGATTTACAATTTAATCTCATTCTACATTTAATTCATTAAGATATTATCACGATGGATTATATCAATATTCTAAATATTAATTTTATAAAATCCATTGTTGAATACTTGAACATTCGACAATTAACTAATCAACTTAACAAATCGTTTACACTAATGGAACGCACTCTACAGACACGAATCACAAAGTGGCCAATGTTCTCCTGGCAACTAGCTTGTTAAAGTTAATACCTCCGGAGCACTTTGTTCTATTACTCGCTCGTTAACAAATTGTCTATCGCTTGGCTACATAAATCAAACCCACCACCACTTTTATAATAAAATAACCAAAGTATCAAATCGAAATCGTAATGATTATATTTATGGATGAGTGACTCGCACTCCACTGTATAAACGTGGCCAGAAATTTAACGGATGAATTATGGAGATAACAAACCACAAGTTTTAAAATTCAATAATCAAAGTATAAGATTAAAATTGTACTGATTATATTTATACACGAATCACTCGCGTTCAACTGTACAGGGTGAGTCACTTGCCTTTGAATCACCACCAAAAATGGGATATTTTCGGTGGTCAAAAATATGGGAAAAAAAAATTTTGAGCTAGGGCTCTGGAATTTTTATGGTATCTTCCTTGGCGCAAAAAAACATTCCCCACCAAGTTTCAGCCCCGGAAAAGGTCAGGAAGTACAAAAAACATGGGGAAAACCATCGAAATGAAATATTCAAGATCGGTTTTCCATGTGTTTTAGGTAGAATTCTTGCATTTCCCCCACAACATTTGTGTTTTTTATCCGTTTTGAGACACGAGCAATCGAAAAATCAAGCGTTCGTTCCAGTCCCGGAACCTTCGAAAAATCGAAAATTTTTGAAGGGGTATGCCTTAAAAAATTTGCGCAAAAATGAATTTTGAGCTAGGGCTCTGGAATTTTTTCTACCTTTTCCTCGATGCAAAAAAACATTCCCCACCAAGTTTCAGCCCCGGGAAAGGTCGGGAAGATAAAAAAACATGGAGAAAACCATTGAAATCAAATATTCAAGATCGGTTTTCCACGTGTTTTAGGTAGAATTCCGGCATTTCCCCCACAAGTATCATGTTTTTTATCCGTTTTGAGACACGAGGAATCGAAAAATCAAGCGTTCGTTCCAGTCCCAGAACCTTCGAAAAATCGAAAATTTTTGAAGGGGTATACCTTAAAAAATTTGCGAAAAAATGAATTTTGAGCTAGGGCTCTAGAATTTTTTCTACTTCTTCGTCCATATAAAAAAACACTTTCTACCAAGTTTCAGCCCCGGGAAAGGTCGGGAAGATAAAAAAACATGGGGAAAACCATCGAAATCAAATATTCAAGATCGGTTTTCCACGTGTTTTAGGTAGAATTCCGGCATTTCCCCCACAACATTTATGTTTTTTTTCCGTTTTGAGACACGAGGAATCGAAAAATCAAGCGTTCGTCCCGGTCCCAGAACCTTCGAAAAATCGAAAATTTTTGAAGGGGTATGCCTTAAAAAATTTGCGAAAAAATGAATTTTGAGCTAGGGGCCTGGAATTTTTTCTACTTTCTCCTCGATGCAAAAAAACATTCCCCACCAAGTTTCAGCCCCGGGAAAGGTCGGGAAGATAAAAAAACATGAGGAAAACTGCGAAAATGAAATATTCCAGATCGGTTTTCCATGTGTTTTAGGCAGAATTCCGGCATTTCCCCCACAACATTTATGTTTTTTATCCGTTTTGAGACACGAGTAATCGAAAAATTGAGCTTTCGTCCCGGTCCCAGAACCTTCGAAAAATTGAAAATTTTTGAAGGGGTATGCCTTAAAAAATTTGCGAAAAAATGAATTTTGGGCTAGGGCTCTGGAATTTTTATGGTATCTTTCTTGATGCAAAAGAATATTACCCACTAAATTGCAGTCCCGGAGAAGGTCGGGAAGTCCACCAAAAAAATAAGGGTTAGGAGAGTTCTGATTCAAAGGCAAGTGAATCACCCTGTACAAAAGACGGCTATTTTTATAACTGAATAATTAAGGTGTAAGATCGAAATTGCAATGATTATATTTATACGCGAGTGACTCGCGTTCCACTGTGCTGAATGGGAACGTTGAGCGACCTTATAGACGGATAATTGCACAAGGTCGGCGATGTAAGATATATTCGGAGTGGGAAGACATGGTGTATTAGTCGATAGACATTCTCTAGAGGAGTCGGTGGCATAGAGCGTGGCATAAAAGGTGGTGTGGTGGCGCATTATTTATCGCTCGAATCCTCCTACACCGAGCTCGTCGAGCGTGACAACACGACATTTGGCTAGGAGAGGAGAGATTTCCGCTTGACGGACAGCCTCGGCTGACGTCGCCCGGCCCGGCTCGCCGCGCCGCTCGCCGCTCGCCGCTCGCCGCTCGCCGCTCGCCGCGCTGGGAACTTTTGCATGCAGCGAGACAGAAAGTTATGAAACTATATTCCCGGCAGCGACGGGAATACAGTTGTAACTACGCCCGTAACGGTTCCAAGCTGTTCTTAAAGGGTTATATATAGACTGGCGTGTGTGTATATCGGGAATATGCTGCGGCCGAGGATCCGCCTATTGCTGGAGTAAAGTCAGTAAAGTCATGCCGACCGACACACACACAGAGAGACACACGTAGAGACAGACATTGCGGGTTACTGACACCGCGTGGCCAGAAATTTAACGGATGAATTATGGAGATAACAATGGACGACTTGACTCGACCTATCCAACCCCCACAGTCGATACCGCATTCTGACGTTCGCTCACCACTGCAATACGCGCGCGCCAAACATATCTCGAAATTCCAAGTGGAATGTCGAAAACTTTTCTACCCGCCGCCACACGCGAAACTTCCTCGATAAATGTATCGTACAATCTTGATGCACTTGCAGTTTATATATAGAGAGAGCGAAATTTCCTGGGAGGAATCGAAGTATCATTAAATCATTGCCAAAGAAAAAGCAGCCTTGAGCGATAGGAATTTGCCAAATGTGCCGGCGACAGAAACGCAGGCAAAACCAATATTAACCAGCCACGATTAACCTGCGGAAGCAGAATAACAGCTGGCGGAACACTTGCGAGGGTAATTAGAGGATCGATGGTGATAACGAGGAGGAGGATTGGCGGGGACTCAACAGGCGGTGGTGGGAAAGAAGTGTGCATCGAGGAAAGCTGGAAATAGGAAATAAAGGAAGTTGGAAGTAGCCGGAAGCTTCGGAGTTATCCAAGTGGACAGGAATTGGTTGGTCGAAGGTCCGCGCGGTTGGTGGAGGTTTTCGAGGTCGGAGAGAAGTGCATTTTGCGTCAATGACTGGTGGAAAAGGCGTCTTGAATTTACCCAGCTGCCACAGCTGCTACTGATTCGCTGACAATGTGCCGCCTCGCGAGAGTCTATTTTCATTTCCGCCGAACACCTCCGCCGGCCTCTCGCCGCGCTGATTTCTTTCTTTCATTCGAAAGCAAGCGGCGATCCTCGCGCGGGCATTTGTGCAAATATATATGCGCGCCGCGCACCCGATAATAAACAAGCCCGCCCGAACAAAAGGGAGATGACGCCGAGAACGAGATGACTTTATACGGAGACATTATTATCCACTCGATCCGTACACAACCAAAAGAGAGGACAACTCTCCTTTCATTGGATAAAGCCAGCGAATTTTTCTTATCATGCAGATTACTCTCCCAATTGTAACCAGATGCGATTGTAGTCGTAACGAGAAAAGTATCAATTGAACACTATCGCGCTCTTGTTATTTGTATACACGGCCGACTACTTCAACGTAGCGAGGGCGTCGAATATCCGAAAGTAGATTGCATCCTTTCGATCGAATTTAAATTAAATATTTAAATTAAATTAATTGATAAACTGTAATTATTTATCAAATAGGAATTAATCGCTAAGTTCAAATGGATCTCTCTTTCGAAACAATCGCTCGGCAGCCGTGAACTTGAGAGGGAAGCGACGCGTGTCCAGGAATAAATCAGCGTCCCGTTCGCATCTCTGTTGACGAGGCAGAACCTCTGCAGAATTCGCCAACAACCGGACACTGTCGTAGCAAAAGCTACTTCTGAATACAAACGAGCATTACTGCGCTTGTATGTACTTGCCCGATTTAAGGATAATGGATTCGAGCGGCATCCGTTCGCCAATATAAGACGTGCGACATAACAGTAATTGCTCGATCATCGACCACGTGATCATTGATTAAGATCGACGTGGTGCGATTGGGTTGGCTGGATTTTTCCGACTTATAATATTAGAGTTATTGTGAAATCTTACATAATAGTAGAAAGGATTTTTGCATAAAGGAAATCATTAGAGATCTAAGATTGAAATCCTTTTGAAGCCTTTGAGGATTCGCTCTTTTGTCAGATGGCAGAAAGGATCGCACTCTTTTGCAGAGTTATACAATTCGAAATATGGAGATTGGCTGCTAGTGGCCGACACACGCGCCATTAAAAGGCCCTTTGGCCAAGAGCCAATAAGGGCCGACGGAAAACGAGGCGCTCGTTAACGGTTAACCGCGGACAATTAAGGTAAACGCATCGATCGCTGCCACCCGCATCCAGTTAATTCGCAATCCAGCCCTGTCGGGCTAATTAGCCCGCGTAATCCGATCCACAAATCAGAGCTTTTTTCCTCGAGAATCGATGACTTCATGACCGACTCAATAGGATCTCGTTAACTTGGAATCATTGAACATACACGTTATACCACAAGTCGCGCATTCGTTAACTTACGCAATTATTAGATTCCGCAACAAGTCAGTGCAAGTATGTTAATGCCGGTGAACAAGCGAGGTGATTGTTTTTTTGCTGATCGAAGAGTGACACTTGTTATAGGCAATGGTGGAGGATCGAGTTTCGAGACGAGCAACGGGATCCTATCGCAAATTCGTGATCGACTGGATCCCGTTTTTAACGGGACACGTGATCCTCATCGACTCATGAACTAGTTACGAAGTTTGGCCGCTTGTAAATTGAGAAATCGTAAAAAGAGGTCGATTTTTCGCCGGCCGACTACTTTCTCGTTGGTGATACTCGATGATCTCTCGACTGTCTCGTGATCGTTATCGCTTCGGAGTGTCCCCCACTCGTACAGAGACGAAAACACCTTGTCTAATCTCTAACACCTATTTGCCGAAGGCGCGCGCGCGCGCGCGTGAGCGCGCCAGCAAAGCTCATAGCACCGATTGCGATCGAGTGTGTGTGCTCGGTTCGAGTGTTTTCGTTCGAGAGCCTTCTCTAGTTCCACGCTCTCTGCCCTCTTCCCAATGGTCATCCGAGACCAATCGAATCCCAGGGAAAAAGGAGTGGTAGGAAAAAAAAGGCAGCGGAAGGTCCGCTGCCTTGTGGAAATCTCGAGAGAGAACAATCTTGGACTTCGGCCTTCCCGCTTCGACTCGACACTGCGCCAATTTCGGCAATCAATGCAGTCTCGTCATTCCAGATTAAAAAAGAGAACTTTGATTCCAAATCGCTTAGTCCACAGTGAAATACTTGCACGAATAACAGAATTTCTTATTCAAATATTGCGCCGATCAATGACAATATCGATAAAATGCAACAATCACGAAAGAGTGAGTCCAACCAATCCGTTTTATCCATCAAAACAAAGTGCTTTACATTCGCAATTCTTCGTTAATCAAATATCCATTAGTCATTCGAATCTGCAGAATATCGTTCGCATTACTCCGCGGTCAAACCCTTGCGAGGAAAAAAGGAGGCCTCGAATCGAAATGAACTTGAGAACGCGATGACTTCACTTGACAAATGTCTCCACGGTTTCATTCGGTGAGTCATTAAAGATTGCGAGAAACGTACGAGCGAGAGAGTCTTCTTCTCAGCGATCATTCATCAGGAATATCATCCCTCGCTTCATTACTATCTTCCGCAATCTTCGCTCGGTTAAACAATGACAGGGAGAAAATGAAATTCGATAGTAAGTTTGAACGACGTACTATCTCCGTGTTAGTTGGGACGCTAGTTCCTTCGGATTTCGGGGAGCGTTCCTCGTAAATATCCTTTTTTAAGAGACACTTCATTAGAGTTTATAGCGGTCTTAACGGGTGAACGGCGCCGCTCTTCGATCGAAACTATTTAACAACCTAGCAACGCCAACACCCCTCCTTCCAAGATTGGAACCTCTTGTTAATTATGAAGTAGTCAGAGCTTGGTAATAATTGTAAGGAAGCGCATGTGATTTCTCACTACGTTCTTCAGTCTGACGCGCTGCTGATTAGTAGGGCAATTAAACAATTATAAGCGAGCATTCATAAAATCCTGTGGTTCTCACTGATCCAACTATTCGATTGCGCAATCAAGCACTGCTAGATAATTGAATAATGTCACACGTTAGTAGTAAGTGTTGACTAATTAGTAGCGCAATTAAACAATTATCATCGCACCCCCATAACTTCCAGTATAATCATCACTCATGCAATTATTTACTTATACAATCAACAATTGCATGCTAGTATTTAGTCTTATCTTCGGCGCAGCATCTTCATCTTGTGTCGTCGGTTATCATTGACTATTTTTCAAGAATCCTAGTTGGTGGGGGGCGAAACTAGTTAGAACTAACTAATATCTCGCTTTGCATCATCTACCTTGCAGCATTTCGCGAATAGTTTCAAGATTGAAGTTTGGCGGTGTTGGTTCGTTTTTTGATATGAATGAAAATATTTGCTTCTTTTCCCATGGAGGCGAGGAACGCGCATTCAAGATGCGTGCGCATGAGATCACCTTCATGAGCGGCTAATTTTAAACGGGCCGCACGCACCGCTTAGAAAAAGGCAGCGCGAGACTCTTCGAATCTCGACTTATTCCCGAAACTCTCACGGCGATCAAGATGATCGACAATGATCACTGGAACGACCTCGAGAAGTGGGTGTGTGAGAGTGTAAAAGTTTGGGGAATGCAATTTAGAGATGTTTACTCGGCCGTCGCGGCGACTTTGAGCGAACACCTACGACATTGATCCGGCGATGCTGCGCTTAGAGATCGCTTTTTTCTCCACCTCCGGTTCGCTTTACGCGGAGGATACATTTTATTGTAAACAAGTGCGCGGGCACTCGAGGCTGCTTTTATTGCCTGGCGGGCGAATGTAGCGCGATAGTTGGACGTGGGAGTCTGGTGTCATTGTTACAATAAAAAGCCTACTTCCCAAGCGTAGCGGTAGCCCGGCGCGACCTGGCAAACGGCCATCCGATCGATTATACAAAATTAAAAGCGAGCAATTCCATCTTTTCCCCCACCGCGGCTACCGCGGCCGCCGCGTCCCGTCTTTTTCCGCGCGGCGAACTTCGCTCTTTCATGCTCACTGAGAAATCAGTTTGCCAGCCTGATTAATGCCGAGGGTAAGTTTAATCCTGGCGCAGCGCGAGCGCGAGCGCGCCCGACCATTTCGCACGGCGGATCGCCGCGGTACTAGCGGGGAGGAGATTTAGCCGCATCTCTGACAGGTGCTTTTCCTAGTCGATCTAAAGTTGGCTCGGTGGCACTGGCCCGACAGACTTCCTACTACTAGTGTCGATCAATTCACCCGGAAAAAAGAAGACCGTCTGCCGCCTTCTCTCTCGTTCTCCGACGGGCGAAAAAATAAAACCGCTCTCAGTTGATCTAAGATTATTCTTGTCGCCTCGCCGGAAGACATAATCCCTTATCCGGTGTAATATTTTCAATCCCGGGTAGATACCGCGATAAAAATGACGCCAGATAAGTTCTATTAATAACAGCTGGTCTCTGGCGAGAAGAGAGCGAAGTAAAGTCCGAGGGAAGTTAAGTGGGGTGGTGGTGGGTAGCTTTTGTAAGTTGGAAATGCAAGCGCGAGCGGTCGCGTAATGGCCGAGAGAGCGAGGAGAGGATAATGGGGAAGTATCGGCGGCAAAACATTTGCAGAAATGACTGTGGTACTCTGGAAGCGCCCCAAGTGCCCGATATTTCGATGGCACCGAGTCAAACTAAATTCTCACCGAGAGAGCATTCGCCGTTCCAAGTTCGAGCGAGTTAAATCCACCCCTCCTCCACCACCACCACCCTCCCACGCGAGCATGCATCCATTCTTTCACTCGGGCAGCGCTCGCCGCCAGTAAAATGCAACTTTAAATTAGTCCCATTAATAATATACTACGCTCGTTCAAGCTGGCTCTCTCCTCGAATAGTGGGAAGGAAGGTTCGGTTAATGCCAGACGATACTCTGTCCAAGAGCCAATGGACAATCATCCGACACGACCATGTACTTACGAGACTATTACGATCATATCAAACTTCCACCGCCGTTAACTGTAAGATTGAAGATGTACTGGCGTCTTTACTGGTCGAATGACCAACCCGTCAAACTTAAGCTCTTTCAAGCAAGAGCAAATACAGCAGTGCGGTGGAAGATCGAACGAAAAGTACCATTCATTCATAAAACACTGCAGTGTTGAGAGGGAACGAAATCATCGTTGTCGTTGTGCGTTCACTTTTCTCACTGGCCCGTGACACTCAGGTGCCCTCTGATACCGAATCACTCACTCGACAGTGCGTGAAAGTTTGCGCCTCTCAGCTGGAATCTTCCGCACACGCACGCACACGCACGCACACGCATGAGACTAGAATGGTAGGTTAGCGGTGTGAATACGAAATCGGTGCGCGCCGCGCCACGTGAAACCAGCTGGGGAACTTTGGCCTGCCGGTATGGTGTTTTGAAGGAGGATCACGAGCAATAAGTGTGTCAGTAGTGCTGGCTGATCGAGGTCAGCCTAATTTTCACCAACGGATCTTCTATTGTAACATTAGAAACCTGGCGGATTTCGTAATCTTTATGGAAGACTGTTATCAGAACACCTTGTGACTAACGAAGCGTTAAAAGCTTGATGAAACTGACGTGAAACATTGGAATATGATTTGAATTTCCTATTTTCGAAGCAAAACACGAGAAATATTGAATAACAGAAATTTTACAACAGCTGATCTATTATCAGAGGATAGATTTCTATTTTCAAATCAAATTCGAGAAATATCTACTACGAATTGTAAGATGATCCATTGTCAGTTTATTCCAACTGATTTCAATCTGTACCTGGTATCGGAGCGGTGAGGAAGGCCTGATTGGTAGCGACGAGGAGTGAAACGACGACGAAGAGGGACCACGCGAGTGCGATCATCCTGGATCGAAGTGGCCACAGTGAAGCGATGATATCCTCTCGATCAGCCTGACCGGCTGCTGGCGCACGCCTTCGAGCGTGCTTCACACTAAGAGCAACTTAGACTTGCTTGTCGGAGATCACGTTGATCACGGAATGAATAGAAACTGCTATCTAGTCGACTATTTCGAAGCAAAGTCGATACAGATTCGATCTTACGAACACCGGGTCAGTCTTAATTCGGCGAAGCGTCCGACTCGACTCGACTCAACTCGACTCTCTCTCTCGCAATGCCGCGCAGTACAACACACGTTTCTCTCTGTCAGTGGGGCGAAGCCGAGAGAGCGCGCTCTCGATCTCTCGCATTCGACGTCTCCCTCTTTCTCTTTCTCTTTCTCTTACTCTCCGAGGCTTTCTCTCTCCGGCGTTGGTTCGCGCGCGCGACTCCTACGAGCAGTTAGCCAGCAGTGAACTGCTCGTGTTCCTGGCTCGGGCATCGTAATATACATAAAGTCGCCAGATAAGCCGTGGCTGACACCCCACCACGAGCCAGCACTCCCGCTCGCTCACTCGCTCGCTTGCTCGCTTGCTTGCTTGCTTACTTGTGCTTGCTTTGCCTCTCTCTAGTTCTCACTCGCTTCACTCCCCCTTTACTTCCACTCCTGCCACCGAACCGACTGCTTTCTGCTTTGACTCCTCGTCGCTCGCTCTACCTGTGCTCCGTCCTTCGAACTTTTAACTCTACTTCCCTCCTCTTACGATTAGATGCGACACCACCACCACCCCGCCGCCTTCTTCTCTTTTAGAATTGCACCTCTTGCTTCATTCTCACTGCTGCCCGATTATTCTTGGCGATTAATGGTTCTACATCCTATGCTGTATGTCGAATCATTTTTATTTAGTATCACAGCTACTCTTATTCCTTCCATACAAACTCCCCCCCACGTGCTACTCGCGTGTCATTTTGACGCGGTTGTTTTTCATTATCTTTGTGATTTATAGTTGTTAGTTGAATGTATGAAAAATGCAGACGATATATTTGCATTGTATATTACCTCTGAGAACTCCGGAAATTTAAGCGTGGTTTATAATTTATGTATTGGGTGATATTAGGGCGAAGAAAGTGGATATTTCTGGACGGTCTGATATTGTTGCGAGTCTAGTGAAGTATAGATCGATGTCGGGAGATCGACAGCTGTCGTCCACTGTGGGCGCAACACCGGCGACGCGTCCACCCCGACGCTTTGTCAGTGATAGAGGCCCAACGTCGCGGCTCCGGCTTAATTGTCATCGAGCCGGCGATGATAAAAAGAACGACGTCCGTGAAAACAGCGTCCAGATAGCCAGGCTCGAAAATACAATTCTGTCGAGCGTACGAACCAGGCCTGATAAAGCCTGGAACTGTTTGACAGCCCACGGGATCCACGTGCACCCTGCATATACGCACACCCGGTTGCATCATCGCATTTCGCGGAGAAGAATTGCCGTGTCTCGATGATGGATGGATAGTCACGAAACAGAGCCGGCTAATCCGACTCCCACTGTCTCCTCTAATATACTAGTTTCCTCGTTATTCTTTGCTGCCTGCAAAATAACACAGTGCAAGAAACTAGAAAAATCAACGACTAAATTCCCTTTCCAAACTATATTCTAAACTAAAAACGTTTATTCCAGAGATTTGCTAAATAAAAAATACTAGATAATATTTTCGAGAATTTTCCTAGAGCAAGCATTATCAGCTAAATGGCCTCAGTCTGGCCTTAACAAAAAAATCCTGGCGAAGGTTTCGTGATAGTCAGGTTGTAGTAGGATCTACAGTTTCAAGCTTTCGGGAGGTTTTCCAGTGAAAATTCACTCGAGCTGAAAACTAACCGGAGTGAAGTTATGGTTACCTAACGCATACACAATGGAATAGAGTCGGCTCGCACTCCCATAGAAACTCGAAAGTCCCTATAGGAATAATTACAGAACGACTACTCGGAATACAAATAGCCTCGGAGCGCATTGTGCTGTGACGTATAATAGCTATTGAATTCGCAAGCGAAGAGAGGCACGGCCCCTCTAGCCAATCGATGATAAGCGAAATATGTAACCTATCGATTGCCAGTTGCAAGTGTGCAGGGCTGATACGTGACACCCTAAACTGGGTAAGAATATGCGGGTCACGAGGAAGTCACTGCAAGATATCTTCCACTCTTTTTCTCTTTCCTTCGCTAGCGCCGTCGTATGTCTACTTACTTATATGTTGGACTGCTGATATTTCGATATTTCTATATTTCTATCGGTCAAATGGCTCGGACATTTCCAGGAGGCATATGTGGGTCGCGACGCTACTTATTCCTTCTTGCAGTAAAACGACCCTGAAATTATTCCTCCCACTAACCCTTCAACCTTCCCCTCTCTCTTCCTCTCTCTCTTCAACCTGGCTGGCCCTCCTCATTTACGTTTCTTGCGATGCAACTTTCCCGCCGGGAATTTAGCTTAGCATAAACAGAGAGCGGCGTTCTTGCCAGGTGAGAAAGTAAAGGGGTAAATGGGGCCGAGATAAGAGGGATGAAAGAAGATGCCTGTATTACGTTGGCCCCGGAAATACCAGGAAGCAGTGCGCAAGACAGTGACCAAGAATTGTGAGATAGAAATGCTTGGGAAACCGGCTGTTTTTGATGTGTTAATGAATTTCCTCTTGGGAAAGTTGTATGTGCCGGAGTCATTATGAAAGTTGGCCGGCTAAAGAATAGTACGGAATGAAAAGCGGAGCCAAGAGTGAACGCCAAAGCCAGGAACACCACACCACCGCCACCACCCCCATGAGACTAGCTCTTATCTTCTCGCATTCGAGGTAGAAATAACCGTGAATTGCAACCTCGACGGTAATCGCAGCCGTCGTTACTCGTCGGGGGAAAAAACTTGCCTTGAGTCCCTCGGATTTCGAGTCATCGCCCGGTATTACCGGATCAGCATTACATAACCTTCTCGAAGTCAGTGATATGTACACAGTGGGTCTATAGTTCGTTCCTTCCTCCTCGAGACACTGAATTCAATCGTTCCAAAGTGCGTGCGGATGTCCAATTGTCTGACAACGACCGGCCACGTCTACTTACAGGTATTATTCTACATAATGAGGGACATTAATAACGTCTGTCGTCACAGGCTCATTCTCATCCGAGCGAAGCATCGTCAACTATTTGTCAGGATGTCCAACCTGAGATTTAGTAGACATCTAACTCTAACATTTCCCACTCCGAACTCCGATACTTCTCTCCCCGAACCGCAAACAGTCGAGTTTCGTCCAACTGTATCGCTGGAAAATTAGTGCTATACTTAATTACCGGGGCTGGCTAACTTTGCGGAACTTTAGTCTCTCGCACCGGGGGGACTACTTCGAAGACGTCTGACTGCGGCTGGCCCGGACCACTGACTCGTTAGACTCCGTAAGCTTCTCAGTCGACGTAAACGACTGCAAACTGAGATTTAAACATTTAACTAGTTTGTGGGACGTTTATGGGAGAGTGGTGGATCCTTCGGGATTTTTTGTCTCTTGGAAGAAGAAGAAGGGGCGCTGCAGTCGATGGATCGGCAAGGGTGATCCGCTCGGCCGAGAGCTTCTCTGAATGGCCGGCTTCTTTCATAATTCTTCCTTTACCAGGTATTACGAGAGCGTCGCGCGTTGAGGCTAACTTATGTGATACTTGACACACTGCTACCGGCGGTAACGAGCCACCTGGAACGAGACTAACGAGCATCTCACATTTCGTATGATGTATTCTGCCCGTTCTAACGCTCCCTCGGGTAGCTCGATGCGCGCACATATATCTCCTTCTCTCTGTCGGATGAGTCAGTGCACTTTAGTCCATCGGCTGTGGTTTCCCCTTGCCGAAGAATCGCCTTTCGGTATGCGTGCGCCAATTTTGTTGGGACAACACAGCACTCGACATGTTGACAGTGATCGAACTGACGCTGGATAATTACTGACGTCCGTGCTCTCAGAGTTTATCAGTTATCATTATATTTATTTATGAATCAATTACTAATCTTCCTCCGATTTTTTATATCTGTTTTGTAATATAAATTGATATAATATTTATACTCGATTAATGTTCTTCTTCGTCATAGTTAATCTCGACTCGAAGCGATTGCACTTTTTCCACGGATTCGCGTGTGCTTTCTCACAGCATCCCATTGATCCATCGGCATTCGCTTACAAGCGACAAATATTTATCGAGCCAGCAGCTCGCGATACCTTTTGTTCCCGGCGGCGGTGTTTCTATGCGTCGTAGAGAAGGCAACAAAAACAAGGCTTAGTGAATCCTTCGCGCGACTCATCTTCTTTCCTTCTCAATCGGTGCCAGTAGGTAAAACACGCACACCGAGCACTAACGTTCCGCATACACAATGAAAATAGACTGGAGCTTCTATTGCGGCGACCTTCGTCGCTCGTATTTGCTTGCAAGGTGCGCCTTAAAAGCACTGTAAACATTTAATGGCCTAGGAGAGCCTCGATGATCCTGCGCGGCCGAGCGTGTCGCACTCTTCTCAAAAGAACCTATCGGCAACAACCAATCACGCGCTAGTTCGATCTCCATATTTCCAGAGACGTCACCGGCAATATTCAGCCTTTCCCACAACATTCAACCAGGAAAATACTGTTATTTTTCACTCCAACTATGCACATATTATCCTCCATTCACACATACGTCAGACACACTGGAATATGACACTACTTGCAAATAGTAATTAATACTTTCAAGTTCACGCATTTACATATATGGAACGAATACGTAAATATGTATTGAGACGGTATTGCCTCACGATCATTGGAACGTGTTAAACGTTTACGCTATTAGAGTATTTTCAATGTCTGTGATAATTAACATTAATTAATATTGCACGTCGAGGGATTGAAAAACGATCTAAAACGAAGTATCATCGAGTGTGATGACTGGATCGAATCTAATTCGACGTCGAAGTGGCGTGCAAATGCATTCGCCTGTGGCTGCAGGCAACACGTGTCGCCGACATTAGTGACGGAATCACGTTCCGCAAAGAGGAGGTGTAGAAAAACACGTGGACACACACACACACACACACACAGACAGACACACAGCTATTCTTTTACAGGCGCAGTAATATTTACCGAAGCTTCCCGTGTTCTAGGCGACTCGCGGGGAGCCGAGATATATCGCGAGTGCGAGAGAAAACCGGTCTGTCCGTCGAAAGACGACGGACTTCTTTAAACAAGTCGCACGTTAACACCAACTCCAAACCTCTCGTGCGAAGCCGCGAATTTTTTGCGCACACTGCCGTCCCGTGATCCCTCTTTGCCGAGATGCAAACACCGCCTGTTTTGACCTACGCCCGACGCGACGCTTCCACGCTCGAATTAACACTTGACTTTGATGGAAAGGAAGTAGGAACTCGAAATTTCGAAGTTATATCAACAATAAAAAAATTAAAGCGTTTTAAAAATGCATAGTATGTTATAGTTGAAATTTTGTTGGTTAAAATTAGTGTTCTGTATTTAATTTTGTTATTGTCAAAGTGTTAAGAATAGTAGAATATATAATTCTGTTTTTCTTGGCAAGATTTCATTTTACTGCTTTTTTTTTATCGTAGACAGGAATATTAGAAGTCGAGATTGACGTTTCGCTTCCCGAGAACTTGGTAGAGTTTACGATCTTGAACTCTCATCTCTCCTACCTCTTGCGCTACTCCATTGTACTGGCTGACCCAAATGCGAGGAGTAATTTCGAGTGGAATGACACTGTCAGTCACTCGGGGGTGGGGGTGGGTGGTGGTGGTGGCTCGGGTGACTTCTAAAAATAAGGGCCTCCTTATTATAAATAAGTTCCAGCGGCGATCCATCAAAAACCCGACACCGACACAATGATCTCGCGCTCGTTCAATTTATCATGACGCTGCGCCTATCACAAGGACTATCCGATACTCATTGTCTACTTCGGCAACTTCCAATGATAAACCTCGCAAGATTAGTCGAAGTCAGTATAGAAAAGTGTGCGTGAAAAATACTATTTCCACTCCCCAATAATTAATCCTTCGATTAGAATTCAGTGGAGCAACAGTACTTAATAAGTTCTGTTTGGAGTTCGACTAGTCTGACTTCTAAGTAGTATAACCCAAGTAGAATAATCGCCATGTGGTCAGACACGTCGGACGCAGAAGACTAATCCACTGTTATAAAGCTAATCGAAATGATCTTGCAATAATATTCGCATCTTATCGAAGAAAAGGCTTTCTATCTATCAGAAGAAATCCCTTGCGTGAATACTAGCACGTTGCGTTCTTAATTATCCCCAACAATCGATAATCGATTATGGCTATCATACTTCGCGGGTGGTAATTCCCTCTTTATTCTTGGACATGCGTCGTTCACGTAGTCCAAGTGCATCGTGGCCAATGATTAACGGATAAAAAGGTGATCCAATTCCACTCGATTCGAGCCGATCGTAATTGTAGATTCGTGTATTATTATTGGCGCATTACGCCAGGGGAAATTGGGCAGTGACGATGAAAATAAACAGAAACGACATCATCCGCGAGGAAGATAAAATTCGGGGAATCTTGATTCCGATGACACGTGGCTGGAAATCGTTTACGTGTATGCTCGCGTAGGTGTATGTATGGGCGCCGGATTGCGTTTTTAATTCTCGGCGATTGACGTCGCGCCGCTCGAACTGATACCGATAATTACAGCAGTCCCGCGTATATCCGAACTGTCTCGTGACGCCATAGCTATTAATGGGAGGTTTTTCGAGGCCCGGCATCAGAAGCCTCTCTCGAATTTGAATTACAGATCGAGCCTGGCAAGGTGAGGAGCTCCAAATTTAGAATACTCAGCATCCCAAATTTTCCCAGATCCTGCCTTGTTAATTGCTTCCTTGGCGTTGAAAGGAAGTCCATAGTTCTTCGGATAAAACAAACATGTCATATTTTCCAATTAACGTCAATAAGGACAAAGTTCATCCAGTGATTTTTGGATGCAAGTAAGAAGTTCGAGTGTTACGGAAGATTTCATGTTATTGCACTTGGATATCATCAGATCTTCTGGTCACCGAGATAGACAATCTGTCCGATCATCATTGGCCATATGCGATGCTCGGGCGACAAGTGGCGTTCCTATTTTTAAGTGCACACACTGCCAATCCATCGAGCGATAAAAGCCCGGCCTCTCACGGAAGTGGACGCCAGATAAACGCCCGACAATTAATACTTCGACTTAGGTGTGAACCTCGCGTTACACCAGATATATCTCTATTTCCGTCGTACGACCGGGATACCTTGATACCGATGATGCTGACAATGAGTCAGCATAACCAAGCCAAGTGCCATTGCTCAGAGAAATTCATCGCGAATTCCACGAAAAAAATCCCCATGGATTCAGTGACATTCTTTCGATGATACACATTTGCTAATAATAGAACAGTGCGGTGCGATTGAGAGGACGAATTCCAGCGCGAATTTTATATAGTATTTTATATCGTCGGTCAAATAAAGAAGTGAATATTGTTGACCGAGTCTGCTATTCCGAGGTCGTAAATTGGCGTTATCTTCGGGGCTTATCGGCCCGACATTGGCCGATCTTTGTTTTATGTAACACCCCGGGCGCATTAAACAATCGACGGGGAGAGTGAGGGTCCTGGGAAAAACGTCCGGGGCGCCCGGCTACATGTACTCCTATCAATCTGTTAATTCCGACGTTGATACGTCGAGAGGCACTCGTTAGTAGCCGAGTACTCACTCACTGTTGCATCAGTCAGCTAGACAATCACGAATTATCTTGCACCATGCTGTTGTCAGAATGACTATTTAGTTAGTTTCCAATGAAGTTTGTATGTACTTCGTTTCCTTCTGAGAAAATAAGCGAGCTGTTTTGAAAGAACGTCAGGTTTTCAATTGTAAATTGTAATTAAAGATGGCAGCAAGTTATTGCTTTGTGGCGATGGAAAAATTAACGGGATGCAGGTCGTAGAGGATGATTGGCTGATAAGTAGAGGCAGGCACGGCTTTAGAACGGCTGTTTGTAATTTTAGATTTTAATGGGCGTGTTGCTTTATGGCCTGCGCGTAGGTGCCACTCAGTTTTTTCCCAGCAGATTTCGCCGATCTTGTAACGATCGATCATCGAGCGCGCGATAGATTGATTTCGATCGGGTGTCACACTGAAATCCTAGACTTGCATCGCTGCACCGGATGAAGCAATTCTAAGAAAGTCCTAGCGGACTTCTTTCCGGCAGAAACTAGCGAAGAAAAAGAGCAGGTGTCAAGGGCGGTTCTCCCTTGGATGCAAACTTCCTCTCCACGTGTTACGTAACCCTCTTATTCCACCTGCTCTTCGACTCTTCCACGGAATGCTATTTTTGCACCGACGCAAAAATCCATCGGAAGAACAAAAGTGCTATTACGAGTTTACCAACTGTTTTGCTCGTCCCAAGAGACAAACATCCCAATAGTAAATTATTCCAAATGACAGCGAAGTCATTCGGGAGATGCAGATTCGCCGGGTTATTCTACACTTCGGAGTCATCACGCGCGTACCAGGCATGTTTTCCCGCAACGCAAATCCGGCACATCGCATCGCATCGCATCATTTTGCATCGGCGCACTAATGATGATCGGCAGTCTTTCATGAATGGTTGGATGTTGAAATATGTTTAAATGAATGGTAGGCAGAGCGCTGTTTGGTCTGACGTTTAAGGTAATCAGGCGGATGATGATCTGGCAGGCTATTGATTTTATATCGAATGGCCGGGCGAGTTTATCGCTCTTGCAGGTATTCGCCCTAGCATTCCCTTTTTACCGATTAACTGCCACACCTGCGGAAAAGGTCCTCCTTTCGAATGATCGACGAGAAGCCAAAGAAGACAGGGGATTGCTCGCTGCACCCAGCGGCGAGCTGCTGGCCTGATTAGATAGAGCGATATATACACCGCCGAAATCGATCCACTCTTATCAGAATTATTCCTGCAGATTTCCGATCGAGATTAGTCTTGGCGATCGTGTAACTCCTTTTCGGCTGACAGCTACTTCATCCTCATTTAGTCTCCATTAGAATAATGCCTCCGCAGAATCGTTACGAGATTTATACTTCCAGGATTGATCCTTGACGCATCTCGCCACTGATTCGCAGGAGGAATGAGTGTGTGAGGTTTCCCCTGTTCTTGCGAAAGGATTATCACTGAGTAGGATGACGTTGAAATCCGCCGGTTCCCAGAAGAGCGTCGGGAAAACTCTGCTAAATACTACTGGCAGTGAGGAAAGCCGCGTACAGACAAACAAACGATAACCCTGAGACTGGGGTGCTGTTCTCTCTGTGTTGTTCCTTCTGTCTTCGTGTGCGGACAATCATCAGCGTGATTGCCGAGCGCTTTAATGACCGTTGAGAGTTCGAGGTGTACGCTCGGACTTTCACGTAGGCCCTCGGTTCCCGGAGCTCCTTCCACTTAAAGGCTTGCCTTGCAAAATCACATGTTGGCGACGTACAACTCGAGGCAAAAAATCCACTCGGTTGTAAAGTTGTATTTCAGATCAATCGACTGGCGTATCGTTGAAAAACCCAGGTGATTTTCCAGTTTTGTCTGTGGAGCAGGTGGGCTTGCCGTTGTCGTTTCTTGCTAGAGTTTCTTTAGAACTTTAGATCGACTAACAGCATCCTGTATCTGCATAATTCAAGTGCGAGGAGATCGCTAGAAGAAAAATGTATCCACTTGTTAGAGGGATTTCTTGTGAATTCTGCTACTTTGCGTACGTAATCGTTGAATTCTTTTTAGTACTCGAGAGTATCCCGGAATCATTCATGCGTACAAAATTACGTTCCCGGGAAGAGTAGAATGTGTTTCTTGGGGTATAATAGGCGACGCTGGCAAACGACAATTTTTCAAATGATTCTCCAGATGTATATTTCTGATAATGTGTAACATCTTTCACAATCATTCGAATTTCTGTGCCGTAAAAACACTTAGCAATTTTTTGCTATAATATACTTTGATTGCTGTCTGATTTATAATGGTTTACTGGATAAATCAGCAATTAATATGTTAAATTAATGTAGAGTGTATTTCGTGTCATCGAACACGTTGCCATTGACTCCATTCCGTCACACAGGATTGCGACAAAGGCAGGTTGATTTCGACAGAATTGATCTCAGTTTTAGTACTCTCGTCGCTCGTAAGCTATCAGCACACAAAATAGAGGAACATTGAGTGGAATCAGGATTAAAATATCGTTCACACCTTCCAAGGATTACCAGGCAAACAATTATCTCTTCGGAGCAATTGTACGAACTGATAAAGTGATCGTTCAAATTTTAAATTTGACTTTTATCTGCTGCTAAGGGATTCGTATATATAACCCGGATTACGTCGGTTATAGACCCATCGCCTAGTCGAGGACAATTGCATCTCAACAGATCAGATATTATACAAACACCAGCTCTGCTTTATCACTCGACAGAAATTTTGTAAACATATCCTAATTTTTATATCATCAATCTAATTTAAATCTACCAATAAATGAAGAATGAAAATAATTTACATAAATTATTATAAACCAAACATAATTTTACTGAATTAATATTTAACATAAACTCGGCCGGGCGAGAGAGTTCTCACGACATCTTCACGAAGAGAATGGCAACAGGAAAGCGAGCAAGCTCCGTTCAGCTCGTATTCAACCTGTTATTCCTAACCTCGCGGCAACGTATGAACGGCAAAAGTCCGTCGAGCGCTCACACTTCGAACTCCAAGGGCCAAGAAGGGAAATGAGCGATGCCGAACTCCAAGAGGAGGAACGGGAAGTCCTGCTCTCGATATACGACGGCGACCCAGCGTTCAAGCAGCTGACACCGACTGTCTTTCAGTACAAGGTCTGTTCAAGAACGAACACTGACTGTTCGAACCACTGATTATTAATACTTTAACGAACTCTGCTAAGCAGAAAGATCTAACAATGATTTCCGATACAGTACGGCCAAGACAATGACTGCAAGTCTTTTCTCTTGGAGATCTCATGGGGCGAGACCTACCCGACCGATAGGCCGATTGTCAATATGAATACTTTTTACAATAAACACATGTAAGTGTGGTCGATTTTGCATCGCGAGCCTTCAGTGCAATCGGCTACTTTGATTAAAGGTGAATAAAATTGGAATTCAGTGTACAAGAGGTGAAGGACAAGGTGGTACGGCTGGTGGAGGCCGAAGCTGACCAATGGCTGGGCAGTGCCATGACTTACACGCTATTTCAATACGTGCAAGAGAACTACGCTGATCTGATAGCAGCACAACCGGACTCCGTGGTGGAGATAGAAGCAGAGACTAATAGACTCAAAATAGCTGATGACTATCAACAGGTAGAGAGATGTTTTGAAAGTAGTTGTTAGGTTTGAAGGAGATTCGGAGATTAAAGCTTGGGTATCGCTTCAAGGGAGAGGAAGGTGGGAAGAAAGTGAAGAAGGAGCAACTAACTAAAGCACAGAAGCGCCGACAATGGAACAAGACAAATGGGAAAGGAGAAAGGCCACGAGGATGGGACTGGGTAGACATAGTGAAACACTTATCACAGACAGGTCCTAAGCCGGAGCAAGAGTCATAGTCTAATTCTTTTAAAACTTTTATACATGTTAAAGCCGTGTTATATTTTTGTAAGTTATTGGAAATAAATTCATTTCCATATCGATCCTCTCTCCTATGCCTAACTCGCAGATTTGTTGAGGCCAGGCATATGAATGGGACAAGACACACTTATAAACAAATAATTACTTTATTGGCGATAAATACTTGCAAAAGATATGCAAATAAAATCACTTGGGTCATCAACGATTATAAAAGTTTTATGCTGATAAATTAATGTGGAATGAAACGTAACAATACTTTTTACAATTTTGGTATCCCGCTGCTAGGTGAGAGACGTCCAACTTGGCTTATAAAAATCTCCAAGAAGCCACTGGCAAGAGATTCGATCTTGTCATCCATCCTAGAAAAATATCGGGTCGTCAAAATATCGAACGTATTTCCGAACGGAATACCCTGCGAGTACCTTTATTCTCAAGGCCACTAACGAATGCTTTATATTCACTAGAAATGATTAAATTCGTAGCATAAATGCTTTCAATGGCCTTCGATGATTGTACACTATGACTGGTACCCGTGCTGGAGTACTTTTTACTAAGTACATGTAAGCGCATTAGAGGATATGAGACTTCCCCAACACCAGGCTTCAAAAAGAGATCCTACAAAAGTAGTTGTTTGTACTGATATGGACAGACTTAGTTAATCCATGTTGCTCCAAATAGATATCACTTACAAGTGGCACTTTGAGGGACATACAAATAAACAAACCACACAGGCAAGCATGCAAGTATGCCTCAAGTACATCGGACGACAGTGCGTCCTTCTTAAGCGATATAAAAATAGTTCTATTCTGTACATCGATGGAAATTAGATATTTCCTATCTAGGAAGAGCTTCAACAACAATTCGATATCATTCGAGGAGATGATATTTTTCCGTATAAGTGTGGCAAGCGAAACGCCTACTTTCACTTCAAATCCACACACGTCTATCGCTGAAAACATGATGAATTAACATAGAAACATTACACCAACTTACCGCTATGCCGGCAGAACTCCTCTTACAGGGTTTCGCATTCAACAGTACAGATTCCTTCTTATTTACTTCCTCGGTATCAGGAATGACTTCATTCGCTACGTAACTCTTAACAACTAAAGCTAAGCGATCCTCGTTCAGTGAGTTCAAGCGTAACGCTTTCACCGCCGAGTAATTAGCATAGAGATGTATTGCCACCAGAATAAGATATAACTCCATCACGTATCTACATAAAAATGATAATAAGTGCATAAATAGATAATAAGATTACATTTACCGTCGATAATTACCGTTGATTCTGAAAGATCGAAAGTATCAAAATGCCGACGAACGATGCGATCAAATTCACGCATGTTTCTTGGCTCCCATCTTTCGCTGAGACATCAGCGAGGTTGTTCCTTAACGCCTACAAAAGTTTATTTACATGTAAATCTTCTAGTTGATAGCCAATTTCTCTGTTATCCCACAGGTCTCTGGACATACTTGATGCTGAGTGAGGGCAGCCCTGGTTGCACCACCAGCCACACCAACCACTGATTTCATCATGGTTGATGCACACAATATACCAGTGGAATAATATGAGAAATAAGGTACGAGTAACTCAATACCCATTGCTACATCATTAAGTACATCCGCGAACAATCTCCACTTCTTGCACTGGCCATCCAAGTTGGTGCTAACGAATCAAATTCATAGTTACCAAGTTAATAATTAATATTCACAATAGAATTTTTTTTTAAATTTAATTTTACCCATTCCACCAAGCAAACATGATTCTGCCAACCATTCCTGTGCCATCTTTGAGTATCCAAGTTATTGCTGCAGCGAGGGGTGTTGCAGTAGCTTCTCCTACGCCTACCCCTTGCATTATGGAATGTGTAGTGAGGGTACCCATGATGGTACTGGCGAATGCCTATAATATAAAATTATAGAATACCAGTAGAACATTTATTGATCAATTACAATTCACCTGGACAGTGTCCCATATTTGATAAGGGATATAATCCGGATGCACACTGTCAGGGAAGCCTTGAGGGAGGAACACTTCCTTGATAAAAGACACAAAGTTGGAATAAAAGGACTTGGTCCTAATAGTGTCTGATCCCAACTCCGTTATCGATTCCTCGTCTGCCAAGTAAAACAGGTTAGGCTGGAACGTGCGCGTAACAACGTTTCGGTGTTATCGCATTCCTTACCTTTCGATCGTACGAAAAACCGCTCCCTCTCATTTCCGTAGGCTTCCGTGAACAGTAGACGCTCGTGCATTTTGAGCCGCACGTTGAATTAGTCTGCTTTGTCTTGGTGAAAGCGCGCAAGAAAATATGCGCGCTTACCGATCATACTCGCTATTCCAGCTGTATTAAGTTCACGCGCTCGGTGCACCTAAAGTGCACTTCTTCTCTGCTGGCGGACTCTCACCAAATTCCCTAAGGCACCCGCGTAAACATCCCCCCCTTTCTCCAAGCGAACCACCCACTCCCACCTGCGATAGAGATTTCACGAGGGCGCAATGTAGTGCAATTGTTATTTAACATTGCACGAATAGAATGTATCGGTGATGTAACTAGATCGCTCTGGAATGATCTGAAAGAGCGTTGTACTAAACCTCTATAAATCCAATAATGATAATCCTGTGGAATATCCATGCAGTGATGAAAAAATAGTCGCATGTATGTATCATTGTTAATGTTTTATATAGGATTTCAATTGATTTATTACAGTATTAATTCATTCGGCATTCATAGATGAATATGATCGTTTATAAATTTAGTTGACAAAAATCTGGAGAGCGCTACGCACTCCCACTCCTTCCGTAGCGCCGGTTGGCGACCTACTAATCCATTTAACCCTTCCTTTCGCTGCCGACCTTGCTCAACATTCCATGCATTCCAAGCAAGGACGGCACGCAAGCGCACCAATCGCACGCAGATATGAATGGAAGGGATAGTTGAGTCTGCGCAGGAGAGGAACTATTTCTGGCCTCTGTAACAAGTAGAATTGGTCGCTGTCGCCGCTCCCGGCTTTCTGTATTACCAACTGTATACAGTGCGCTCGCTACTTTTCCCTCGTATTCCATTCGATCCTCGCAAATCATTATCAAGTTTTAACGATAGATGGATTGCCAAGGATGGTATATTACAATGTTCCCTAGGAATTGGATTGGAGCTCGATTGAAAGTTGAAAGTACTGGCGTGTATTGCCGCTAAGATTGCTGAGGCGAGCGAAATCTGCTCGAATGAAACCTTAGGACGCGTGGGCCGAGGACGCTCGCCCCGCAGGAAAGTCTTGCTGCTCGACTTCCAGCGGAAGTCACGCAGACCTAAACGTAATATTACTACTGCGCAGGAATACGCCGAGCACTGCTTATTTCCAACAGGCTCGGCTAGAATTACGAGCAGTTGCTCCGGTAAATCTAAGCACTGCCTCGCACGTTCGATGACCAAGCGCAATGTTCCACGCGTGATATTTAACGAATCACTTATTTTATTCCTAGAATCCTTTTTTATAATCGCAGATAGAAGATTGCGTTGGAGTTAATGTCTAATATCGAGGCTCTCGCCAAGTTTTCTCAGCCTAACCGCTCGCATTATCGGACGCTCGAAGAATGAGACGTGTAATGAGATTTTCCACACGCCGAGAAATAGCACTCCGGCTAGCATCTGTTGTTACCTTCGCCGGCTTTCCTTAACGGTGTCAGAGTGATATTCCTCGCGGAACAGATCCATAAAGTAAATTGGACTTTTTCACTTGCGAATCAATGTCCGTTACTGTTCGGACTAATTCACTCACGCTTTTTCTACTTCCCCATTGCACGTATGTACCATGTGCTCATTAAATACAATTACCAGCAGAAATGCAAGTCCTACATACACTATGAACCAATCCTTTCACAAGATTCAATTTATAAACGAACCAAATTCAATATTAAACACATTCAATCTTTCAACAACTCGAATGACATATTCGAGAACCTATAACTTGTTCCCGAAGGAGTCGTAAAGGGTAGAAAAAGTGTCCTATTCCAGAAAAAAAGACTAGGGTTCCCAAAAGTAAAGGATAGCATTTCGTGAGAGATTTACTTATGAAAAACTCGTTGGAAAAAAACTTCTTAAACACGTTGGGGGACAAGGATTCGGCATTTAACAAGTATTTAGGCTTGAATGCTAGCGATGTTGGAGCAGGGTGAGCGTACGAGCGAGCGAGCGAGCGAGCGAGTTCAGTGGAGGCGGAGCGGTGCAAGTTGTCGTACGGCAACTGGTCCAGCAGCTGGTCGGTCGACGATGCCTGCCAAGTGCACCAGTCACACGGACTCGATCTAAAAGGAAGAGCAGGTCATAAACAAACTGGGCGCACTTAGCCTCGCTGCAAAAGTGCCAATGAACGAAGGGAGAAGGAGTGTTGTACGCCCGCGACCACTTCCCCCTCGTTCCGCTTCCAAGTCAACGACACCGCCTCTCCACTGATATTACGCTTGCCAAGATCAGACCGCTGATACCTCCTGCATTTCTAACCTATTACATATTCCATTCCTACCTCTCGAATGATTCAATCCATCCGTTTAATCTTCAACAAGTAAAAATAATAAAGGAAAACTAGTAATTAATGCAAATGAATGAGTAATTCAGGAAAGTGTGGTTGGAAAATGTTGGAAGTCATTGATCCGATTACTGGATTGGATTCAATGTGGACGGCGGATTATAGTAAGGCCTGGCTGGTTGAGTAAGGTCAATCGGCGGAGTAGGGAGAGAGCTCGTGCGAGATCTAGGCACTTGTCCTGCGTGCACCATGCACGTGGTCGCACGGGTGGGGCTGGTTATTCCTGTATGGCAGGAGTTGCGAGTAGCATAACAGCGTCGTGCCACGTTCCACCGCCTGCGTATCCTGGCTACGTAAACGTGAATGCAACGCAGATCAGGCTAGCCTGATCTCCCTGGATGACCCAACGCAATCTTTAAAAGGCTCTCCCTTCTCACATTTTATCTTTCACCATTCTTAAAAACCTCGCCATTTTTCTCTAGCCAATTTCTCTTTAATTAAACTTTAGTATACTCAATCTTGAAGCATACTATACATTTATTTATATATCCCTTTGACTAAAATGTATTAACTATTTTCAACCGCCTAGATTTCGATTGTAATAAATACAATTTTAATACATTTTAAGATTGCCAATCGAAAGGATCAACAATATCATATATTTTATTATCTTGATATTAAAATAGATTCGAATAGTTCGTAGTTCGAACTAAGTTCACTCGATCGTGAGGAACAATGCGAGGCGATATTAATAGTCTCGATTCCGGAGTTCACGCACGAGCGTGTCCTTCCTGTCGCCAGTTGGCGTGCACCCTTTGTCCCGAGCCGGTTGGTCAAGGGTTTTGTAATGCCTCTCTGTCTCCGGGACTTCCTGTGTTCCGGCTGGTTCACCTGGCTGTGGATCGGGGCACCTGCCTTCATAAGTATCTAGGCGGAGTGTTACGCGCGGCCAGCCAGCCAGCGCTCACTCGCTCGCTCGCAAGTATCCTATGGGGCTTTAGTTTCTCCGTAGCACCTACCACGTACAGTGCACACCACATCGCCAGGCGATATAGTACATGTGCGAGAGTACGTACGGCGCGCATAGGTCGCACATAGTCATCGCTTCGCCGGCCACCTTCCTTGCCCCCCTGCAGGCTTCCTCCTCCTCCTCCTCCTCCGACTTCTTCTTCTTCTTCTCCTCCTGCACACACCTTCTCCCCTTGGAAAACACAGAGTGTGTGCTCTACGCAGTCGATCTTACGCTGCCGTTCAACCAGTACGATATATAACGCACCGCAAACATCGTCTCTTCCTTCCACCAGGGATATGAAATACCCTCTCGAGTCCCTGGTAGTTTCGGTAGCCGCACATCCTTGAGAAGGATCGTCTTCTTCGTTACCAATTGTAACTCGATACGTTCACCTCGCCTCCTAGTGGAATATCCCTCTTTTCGTCGACCTTCCTTACCAGTGATGCAACTCCTCCGAGTGGGATCGTCCTTTTGATTTTGTGTGTCGATTTCCGGGGAGAGTTGAACTGTGAAGAGATATCGTGGTGTGTCGGAGGAAGAGGAGATATTGTAATTGGTGGCTCGAATGGAATTGGGATACCTTGAGTGGTAAGTCTTATGGTATTCTTGATTTTGGATCGTTTTGTTGGGTTGGGGCGCCGGGCAATGAGCGAGGGAAGGAGAACACGTTGTAGAGTCTCGCTTGCGGTAATTGGAGTGTAATTCGGTATGCGATTCGAGATTCGCCGGCAGGAGAGTAGCAGAATCCGAGACAATGGTGTATTCGATTCGTGGTATCGATGAGTAACGGCTCCCCCTTTATAAATATGTATGATTCGTAGAAGTTGATTTACCAAAACACTGCCAACACGCATTTTTCTTCCATATAAACACACGAATTATTTCTCTTCTTTTTTCCTTCGTCAACTGAATCTTCGTATTTTCTATGTGCCGGATGATAAATAATTGGTTGGCGCGCGTTGGTAACGGCATGTTTATTCGAGAAGGTGATAGCCGGTGGAAAAAAGCGAGAGATAGCAGCGAGTTCTAGGAGGTCGTATCAAGATGAACCCCACGAGATATTCGCTCGCAGCGGCCGCAGTTAGTCTCCACACACACATACACACACACACACAGGGCGGCCCAACTACACACAGATTCACGCAGTTGCGTTCGCAGATTCTTGAAATGCCATCGCTGACTTTGCAACGACGTTTCTCCATTTACTGTTTCGCCTTGGAATCGCCGACTTGTTTTCCATCATTCTTTTTCCATGACAGTACTTGCGAAATTATCATTAGACGCAGTTTAATACTAATTAAAATCCTCCTTTTATTACTACCTAGACATAATAATTTTATTAGACGTCTAATATCAAATTTACTATGTAAATTTATTTATGTAGAATTCAATTATCGTCTGTTTAAATTTGGATATTAAATTTTTGCATTGTGCGACCCTGAAGAGTTGGTGTGCACGTGCCTTTGAAAGTAGGATTCATGGATTATTAATTCCATCGGCATTAGACGATCTCTGGTGTGTAATGAGGCCACGCGTGTACAAGGTGGCATGGCATGGCATCGTCGCCGTTTGCCTATTATCACGTGCAGCTGCGCGCGCTAATGTACACACACGCTCTGGGTTCTCTGCATCACATTGGCCCTCTTCGTCTCGCCCATTATCCCCGCCGAGAGCCACACGCCAAGAAAAGAACCTTCCCACAAGACACTAACCCTTATTTGTCCATCAACTCTCCCAACTTCATTCGCCGCTTCTCAATCAACTTGTCACAATATTGGAAAATCAATATGACAAGTTTACAGAAAAGTAAAACCAATAATTTTGTATGTATTTGCACATTTGTTGGAAGAATTATTTTAATTCTCATGTATTTAAATTGATACTTTTGGAAAGTGCAAATAATACGAAACATTGTTGATTCTATGAAATAACAGAGGGAATAGTTGATTATTAATCAATCGTATAATCAACGTACGAATTAAGAACCAGTGTTGATTATTCTCCGTAATTGAAACCGCCGAGAACATTTCAAAGGGGCGGTCGCAGTTGCACAATCCCCGCAATGCGCCATTAATCCATTTAGCGAGCGTAGAACTAATTAGCCGGTGGACGCTTTTGGCCAGCGTGTCGGCACGCTAATTATGCGAGAACATGCGAACATATTCTTTTCAGAATTACAGAGAAAAAGAGACTAAAGAAATTTCTTTGCAAAAACAACGCTTTCTTACCCCAAAAAATACATATTTCTATTTAGAAAGTCGTTTTCCCTTCTTTAAAAATATTTTCTCCCAAAAATAACGCTTTCTTATCGCAAAAAAATATATTTTTCTACAGAAAGACAATTTTTCTTCTTTCCAAAATCCCTGCGAATGCGAATACTTTTTTGCCGTTTGCATATTCAAAGGGAAGGAGTTCAGAAGAGTGCACAGAAACTGAGAGACGACGATCGGGTTGACATTTCCCATGGCGTTCGTCTCCGCTCGTGGCTCACGTTCACGCCTATATCTGGCACTCGCAATCGCAATCTGCGCGTACCTTCGGCCAACACATCACCGTTTCTTTCATAGGTGTGTGTACGTGTGTGGATGTGTTGGGAGGAGAGCGAGGGCTCGACTTTCTCTCATCTTGGCGCATCCATCTTCGGTGCGCGCTATTGCAAATCCACCTGGACCACCATCTGCATGCTCGCACGCCATATCCAGCCGATAAACTCTCCGAGTTTTGCCCCCGATGACCTAAGTCACTCGGTCTCCTGCGACCAATTGATTGAATACCCCTCTGCTTCCTCAAAGTCATCCTAAACCAATCGAATAGTCGAAGGCATTTTTTATTGAGTCCTCTCAATAATTAATTTGGAAAAGAACATTTTCTATTGGTTATTACTTCAATTTAAAAATAATTTTATATAGTTTTAAATCAAATTAATCGGTCGAATAGTCGTTGTCATAAATCCTCATTAAAGGAATTTATTATTATTGAGTCCTAAAAAGGTTTAAATAATCAATTTGAAAAAACAAAACCCTTTATTGATGATTTTCAATTTAGAAGGACATACTGTAATATTAGTTCAAATTGATTGAATCTTTCCTGACTTCTAAGTCATCAATGGAATAGTTATTATTACAACGGCTAATTAGTAGGTTTTCGAAAGGTTTGAAAAGGCTTGAGTATACAATCGATAGAAGCAATGAGCGTTGGTTGTTTAACTTGAATGTGTTGTATGGCCTGGCGGCATCCGGCTCGAAAGGATACCGGCTTCCAGCCTTTGGAAAACTCTCGAGGCGCTCTCATTCTCATCAGTGGGCCATGGATGCACCGGCGGCGCAGCGCGGTGCGGCGAGCAGAACGCGCAGCTGCTGTTGAACGTGACAGCTGCGGCTTTTTACGCCGGCACTGGTTACTCTGGTTTCCATGTGCGGACACTTGGCCGCGGCTCGCACGTCCAACACTGCCGTAAAAAGGTGGTGCGCGCTCGATGAAAAAAAAACGGGAGGAAGCTCCAGCAATGACGGAAAGCGACACCCTCCTTTGCCGCAACCGTATTCTCTCCGCCGGCCTCGCAACTATTACTTCCGATCGGCGACCAACACTCGTTTCCGTAATCCCTTTCGGGATACGCTCTCTTGATTCTTTTCATGAGACACTATTTATTCCAGTAATGAACTCTCGCAATTTCCTGAATTTCGACAGAGTATTACAGTCGATTAGAAGAAAGGGTTTTTCTAGTGAGATGTGTTAGGGAATATTAGCAGTAATTTAAAACTGTAATTCCAATGCCGTTTCTTTTTTCTCACTTCCTTCTTCCTGATCCGAACCACATGGGCTTGGAAAACAGTGCGAGGGTGCAACAACAGTCACGTTCAACTTGACGTGAAACTGAATTCTATCCTAGCTGTGAGAAGACATAATTTCAAGCACGTGTTGCACCAAAGTCGAGCGTCTAGCACGTTCAAACTTAATGATATCCAAAAGGAGACAACATCTGGCGAGCAATCGGCGTTCGACGATGCACCGGGCGAGCGCAGGTGCTGCAACGCACCTTTTGCTCCCCAAGGTGCAAGTCGTGCGCTGGCAAGATTTTCGAATTTCGCCACTCCCTTGCAAAAGCGAGGCCACTTCGGCGCATCGTCATGGTTTTATCTTTCCCGGTGAAGCCCGCCACGTCTGGAATCCCTAGCAAACAGATGTCGAAGATGAGAGAGTCTCTCAGGGTGCACCGAGCCGTTGAGAATGATGCTGCCACGTCCAGGAATGCAGCCGCATAGTATTAATATTCTTCGAGAGACAATTTCATCGAGTTCTCCGAAGAATTCCCTTCTTTCTAAATAAATTCCTATATCAGGATTATCCAATTTTCCTATCATTCGATAGTTTCAAACAACATTAACCCTTTTACATTTATCAGTGCTAAAATCTCGTCGTTTAAAATTAACGCTTTCCATCAAATTTCGCCGTAGTCAAAGTATTCAACTATAAATTCACTCAATGTTGCCTTTGCGAAGGTAACCAATTAATCAGACAATCAATAATAATTTCCAAGAGACACACCAGCGTCGAAATGTTGCAATTGCTGTAAAATGAAACGGTGGGATAAATGGCAAAGGCAGGCTTGATTTTCTTGGCTCGACTCTGCTAGGAAAGCCATGGACCCGCTTGTTTGTCGTCGCATAAAGCCGCGATAGATCGGAGAGAATGCGAGAAGGTTGCCTGGAGGTTGAGACACAAGATGAACTCCTGGCGATCCTTTCACTCGCTCGCCATCCTCTGATCACCATCCCATTGGCCTCCGCGAGTACACTTAGCCTGCCGCGCCGCGCCGCGCCGATCCACGTAGTCCGCCTAGCTGTAACCCTACTTACCCAACACTATGCAAACTTCTCTCCCATTTCTTCCTTAACATTAACATTCAATACAACAAATGAAACTTTATTATAAATGGAAATATTGGAATAATCTTTCATACAAAAGTCTTTCTGGAATAAGAGAATAAATGAAGACTTTAGTTATTAATTTAGTACAGAAAATTTTTTATATTAAATCATTTAACTTCTAAAGATCCATTTTTTGGTCAATTCTCAATAATATTTTTCGATGCATTATTTCGAATTCGAAATTTAGTTTGGTCTACTCTGAAAAGGATAAATGTAAATATCAACTAGGATCGGAATCTGCGACTTTCGATACCATACACGGAGGTCCCGTGTTACGCAATCATTTTCACGAATAATCCGCTGGAAGCGTTGGAGGACTTGCGAGAGTCGACTTTCATAAGACGCCCAGCATCCCCGGACGCATCACGTAATTGTCGGACCACCTCGGAACCGGTTATGGCAAGTCGAACTTCCGGCCTGCTGCCAATCAGCCGCTCGTTTCAGCTTTTGTAAGGGACTTGTGGCAACTAGTCGATTAATTAGAAAGAGGGAGCCTAGCAATGGGTGGTCATCATTCTCCTAATATGCTTAATGACCTTGCGATCAGCAGAATCGTTTTATTAGACTCTTCCTTTATTATAGAATGCTATTTAAATACTCATAGAATTTTTTCTTGAGTATAATAAGTTTCTCTTCATCCCACAAAAATGTATTCTCTCGAGGAGATACTTGAGTGCAAAAATTGATGGCTTAAATGCAAAAATATTTCATCTATTTCAAATAAACATTCTGTAATTATGACTGATAGAATATTGAAATTAATTTATAATATATCTAAAATCACGTTTTTATATCATTTCAAATAAAAATCGTCTAATTAACTATGCACACAATAATAATACAAACGATAAATATTCATATATATTATAATTGTAAAAGATTGAAATTACCCCAGAATTCTTGCGTTCGTGGTGCACGTATCCCCTTAAATTTCATCCGGATAATCATTCGATCGAACACGTTACACGGCTTAGACATGATCGGTATATCGTTCGGCGATCATTAATACCAGCGATCAGAAATCCACGCATCCTCCCATCGACACTACAACACACACTGCCAGGTAGTACATCCGATACGTGGGATGGATGCGTGCTCAGGATCAGCGTGCATCATCATCATCATCCCCACTCGGGCGTCGAAAGGGAGCAGATGTACACGTGGCACAGGAAGTTTAGTTTTACACGGAGAGCAGCTGAGCGGGCGACTCACACGCGCGCGCGCACATTCCACTGTCGAAGTATGTATGTATGTATGTTGGAAGAGGAGCATCGAGGATGGTGTTCTCGGTGGTTGCGTTCGAAAGGAGGGTTGATTGGCCCTTTTCCTACCCACTGGAAACTACACCCACATGCTCCACAGGACCCACGGAAACCAAGCCCTCTTGAACAGTAGTCCATTAACATCCTGAGGGCACATTCATTTCCTAGCTTCGGAAATGTATGTGACTCTGT
The DNA here is from genome assembly GCA_910591665.1 of Ectemnius continuus. NCBI lineage: Eukaryota > Metazoa > Arthropoda > Insecta > Hymenoptera > Crabronidae > Ectemnius > Ectemnius continuus. Next base: position 11,266,879 of record OU342862.1, on the reverse strand, counting down.
GTGTGTGTGTCGAGTGCTCCGTTAGGGGTTAATCGCTTTCGCCCCTGAACTTGCGTGGAACGTATGTTACGAAACTTAACTTCAATACTTTGGTCGACAAAGGACCTTGATGAATTATAATTGAGTTATAATTAAAACAGGAATTATAAAAATTTATAATACGTTGAATTTTATGGAGTAATATTTTATATAATTTCGATTTTAATATTTGTCCAAATGGATAGTCAAAGTTTTAGCACTGCGATGGTGGAATTCACGAAACAGGTTTCCCAGTTGGAAGGATCTCGGCTTTGTAGGCATTTTCGTGCACAGCTGTGTGGAATTTGGAATGAGTGGAGTCTTTGGGGGATGATGGGGTCGGCGGGAGTTGGCTGGCGGTGGAGAAGTAGGCAGAGGCCGAAGCAGAGGCGAGTAGTAGGAGGAGGTAGAAAAGGTTGGTGAGATTGTGAGGAAGGGAGGAGGCTCGCAGCTGCTGTGACAGCTGCAAACTTCCCAATATTATTCTCCAAACGTTCCTATCCTCCGACTGGTGCTCGCTCGGCCGCCGCCGCCGCCGCGCCGCCCTTCCATCCTCTTTCCAGGTGCTCCTCGCTGTATCGGCGCCACGAAAATCCCTCTTTGTTCACCTACAAACGCTTGCTTTCACTAGAAACCTCTCCTTCTCCGCGCTCGACATTTTAACTATTGATTCAGCATTTTCAATAGGTGTCATGAACTGTTAATCCCGAACATATGTGACCTCTTCCGAGAGAGTAATCCGCCGAGATCTCAGCCCAACTGACCCCCTTTCATTCAAAGCCATCACAAGTACCAGCTTTTAATTTTAAAGTGTCGAAACAATTACTACTTGAAACTTGACTCCCGATTGAAGCAGTCGGAACAGTTGGGATTTATTTGTTGGTATGCTTTGAGAGATTATTGATCCAGTTTATGAGTCAATGGTTCGCAATCTGTTGATTTTATATGGCGATTATAATGTTTGATTAATTATCAGGATTTCGTGTGTTGTAATATATGGAAAGTATCGCACACGTTGCACTGTCTTTCGTCATCGGTGGCTGCGTCAGAGTCAATGTTTCATTGAGCAGTTCAACTGTTGGGATCGTTGTCGCGAGAGTCTTTGCTCACCGGCTGGCCAAGCCTCGCCGTGTAAAAAGCGAGCTGCTCTCTGTCGCTCGCGACAATAATTGCGCAATCCCCCGCTAATCCAGGTTAACTAGTCGACCTTTCCCCAGTATCTGCTCTCGTGTGCCGGATGCAAAACTGGACTAATCGCTGGGAAAGTGCGAGCTTGGACGACTAAGTTGCGTCTCCGTGTCGAGGCGCGCGCGCGCGCTTCAATTTAGCCCGAGAAAGGCATTCGCACTCTGTTTCGCCGCTCCGAATCGCACCTGGAAAATTCTCCTCGCCAGATATCGCGCGCTTCCAATCTCATTAACTCGACTCGCTCGCCAGACATTCGAGGCGATGCTTGGTGTTCTTTTTTCTTTCTTTTTTTTGAACTGCAACATTCGACTCCCACCAACTCGTTGCGTTCAATGAAAGTCGATACCGTCGGGCTGAATTCCGATGCTTCGACTTCGCCATAGATGACTTTCTATAGAAGAATATATATTCGATAATATCAACTTTCTAGATCCTCACGCATCACCGCTCCCTGAAATGAATGCGTATGATTAGAGGGACAAAGTATTGCCTAATTGAAAATCATCATCCCTATAACGATGATTTATAGATACGTGCTGACGCAATGATTACTAAGCTTCGTGACACAAGTAGTCATTGGGGGATCGAGGAAATTGCTTATTGGGGAATATCGAACCCCTCAATTTGGGATAACATTTCCCCTCTTTAATTAAAGGGCTTCCCTTTAATTAACGCTAGGTTTACGGGCATTTCTTTATATCTATCTTTACAGACATCTTAACAGAAATAATATAAAATAATGGAATTTATTAGGGTTGCATAAGTAAGTATTAGCATAAAGTGGAAGAAAATTAATAATAACTGTTTTTGTAATTATGCTCGTGAAATTAAAAGTACGTCAAAATGACGGGATCCGAAAACGTAGTGTTAAAGCAATTTCCGATAAAGCTAGATAATCGCAGAAAAATCTCGGAGAAGCATTACACTCGAACTGTACCACGCACTGTTCTTTCCAAGGGGGAGATTTCGATCTGAATGTCTAAGTGGGGAGTTGCACCTGCCCTCTTCTTTCGGCAACAAGTCGAAAGCTGTGCACCATGCACAGAGGAACCCCATGAAATGGCAGAGCAGTGCGCGCCTTCTGCGAATTAACGCAACCCCCGTCAAACACCTGTTACAACATTCGGGCTTCCTGCAGAAATACCAGTTATGCTCTGCTTCGTGCAGACGACTCAGTCTAGCAGAAATTACAGTATCAATTGATCGCCACTGCGATCGGCGCGCTCGAGTGAACCAGTTCTCACAAGTAAATCTAGTCTCGCCAGTCAACTAGCACTCATCTTAACAAGCGTTTCCATGCTTTGACAGATCTGTGTGTTACTAATAACAGAAAAGTGTTTGCATTTTAAAAAAGGACACTTTATTCTTTATTTAATTTAGTCCTTCGCCTCACAAATAATTTCTTTCAACGTAATTAAATTCTGCCCTTTGTTCATTCGTCTTCCAAAATCTTCCGCGCATCGCAATGTTTAATTTGTCTCACATATGTTTTCTCTGTCATTCATTCAACCCCACAAATCGCATTCTGTCCACCAACTGTAATTTCCATGACGAAATTCGAGCGTACGAATTTTCGCTGACATATGTCCGGCCAATTATAGTCCGTCGATTGTATGGGGGATGGTAGAGGCCGAGTTCGATGAAATTTAGAACAGACAAACGTCCCCTGCTGCGAGGTCAACGCACAATGAGAACTTATCTGATGCTGGACGGAATCGTAGAGCAAAGGAGAAAGTATTCGTCGTATGTGTGTGTGAGTGTGTGTATTCCTTGTTCCGCTCCAACGAAATCGGCTGTGCAAGGCAGATGGCACGGAATTGGAGAGACGGTGCTGCTGGTTCTCCTCGATTGTATGCTATCGAGGATGAGGGTCGAACTTTTGAATTCCGACCCCTGGCCAACCGGACGTGTCCAAGAATTTTCTGCCACTCTTTCCTTGGGGTTAATCCTCTACAGATGTATCAGCATCCAAATAAATCCTAGCATAAACTAATCAATATTTCTATAACAAAGAATAAATCGCACCTTCATCAATTTTTTTAATATTAAAATACATATCTTCATTGAATAAAATTTTCGTCTTATTATATCTTAATTATATTTAAATAACAACTTCGTTTTCGTTGTCCAACAACATCCATTTCTATTTCAAATCAATCTTTCCCCCAATAAATAAAATCATCCCGAAAAAATTCAAAGTCCACGAAACACCTAATAATTAATTCAATTGAAATTAACCCTGCATTAATCTCGAAAAAAAGGGGCGTACAAAACAACTGTGACACTCAGCAAAAGATAAAAGGAGGGAGGATGGAAGTGCGAGTCGAATCAAGCAATTCATTAATTCAGCGAGAAAGGCGTAAGGTGAATCTGGGATGTTGCTCGTTAGAGGATGCTGCGGCGGCGGCGGCGGCGTTGTCGGGGGAGAGGATTCTCGCTGGTGAACGATGCTGGAAGTGGGGAGAAGGTCGAAGAAGGCCGCAGCTGGCTAGATCCTGGCGGTGCGCTGTATACAGCATGCACACGCAGCTGAAAGGAGCAAGCAAGCCTCGCCTCGCCTCGCCTCGCCTCGACAAAGTCCTTTTTCTCTCTCCCCACTTTTCGAGCCTGCAGTTGGCAACACGACAGTCTTCGCCGATCGGCTCTCTCGGTGCTATCAGAGCGCCGACTAATTCTTTGTCTGGTCGGTCAAGCAGCGCCATGAAAACTTGATCCGCTGCTACTCGCTGCATCAGTGTGGTACCGTTCGCTTGGCACGCACCTTCTCTTCTCGTTATTTCTGAAATCCAATAGCCCGGTTCGCTACTTCCTAAAGTCATCCTTTCATCCAGCACAACCTCTCTCTCTCTCTCTTTTATTATTATTATTTTTTATTTAAAGCTAGTAATCCACCGAAGGGTTAATCAGTCTTTATACAGAATAGTAATCACTTACAAAAGAGATTTCTGTATAATAAAAGAAGTAATATGGAACAGGATAATCTAAGAACAATTAATAAACGCAATATCGAAGTGTCAGAGAATGGCAATCTACGGACAAAAATTATGTGACCGTTAGAATTGGTAAATATTGGATTGGTGCATAATTATCAGGCGGTTTTTAAAATATAGCACGTCAAAGACGCCTGATAATTATACACCGACCCAATATATTTGTAGGTTAATAGTTAGATGACTTAATGACGTGGGATATATCTAAGACCTCTCTCTTTCATACCGCTCTATAAACTCATCCTTGAATCATTTATTGGCGCGTGAATCGCGCCGAGCGGAGCATCCCTACTTTCATGCATTTAGATCGAAGTGCAACTGGCACGGTGAATGTTGGTACGCGTTTATATATACATATACGTGCGTGTAATGTGCGCGTATGAGTGTACGCGTGCTCGTTGCCGGAAGATCGGTCGTTCACCCCGGCGGAATTCGCTCTTCGGGCATTTCTAAACCATCGCCAGCGAAACAAGGAACCGGCCGGACTTGTGCCACATTGCTGATAATCCACGCATTCCTACTCGCCTTTCCGTTTCAGCACTCTCCTATCGACGCCGACAGCTGCGCGAGCACTCGCCGCCAGAAAGAAAAGTGCCGAAAGTGTATTCGCACTCGAATCCATTCACTAAAGTTTACTGTCTTGAATTTTTGAATTTGGAATTATATGAAATTGTATTAATAATTATTGGGATTTTCTATGTCGATTTTTGTATGGAAGAAATAAGAATTAGCAATTATATAGAAAGTATGCTTTATAAATTGAACAATGACATAAGGAAATAGACGGGCGGAGGTAGTCAACAATGAGTGCCAACTCAATCTGTACTGGACTGAAAGGGTTGCAAGCGTCGTTGCCCGACATCCTCGTTGCTCTTCGACTCTAGTCGTCCATTCACACACCGGTTCCAGCCGATAGGAACATGTACACTTACCGCTTACAAACACTCTCCTGTCTATCCTGAAAGTGCGGAGAAAAGAGCGCAGCGGCGGCGGCAGCATCTGTCTCGCTCCGCTGGTAGAAGGACCAATCAGAGGCTGTGGTCCATGGAGCGCGGCGCAGCCGCTGCGCTCGACGAGCGCACCGCCGAGCAGCCAACACAGTCTCTCAGTGGCGCTCGCACTGTGCGTTACTAGCGCGCGCCGATTTATGTCCGCTGCTCGTTTTCCACGCGCGTCGCATTTCTTCTCGCTCGCTCGATGCCAACACCTGCCAATCGCACGGTTCCGCTAAAGAAACTCGAGAACAGCCGAACGAGAATCGAGCAGTGATTTATCCGGCGGAAAAGAGAGTGCACGTGCGCGCGTTCGTACAACTGGCGCGCAACGTTTTCGTACACTTTGTCTTCGGATTCTCCGTTGGGAGAGGGAAACTTGCTTGAAACTTGAGGAAAATGGTGCGTGGTCTGTCGCAGTGGACGAAGACCCTGAGCTTCCCCGCGAGGGTGTCGCCTCAGAGGCCAGCCAAGGAATCCAAGGGCTATCACGTCAGCCCAAGTGCCAGTCCAACTTCGCCGCCCAGCCCTATCAACGACAACATGGACAAGACGCCGATTATTACCGACGAGGTTTGACCATTTTCCCACTTCCATTTATCAACCCTTAGTCGCAGATTTTTCTACACTTTAATCGTCTAGTTTAATCAGCCCTTAATCAAAGAATTTTAATACGCTTTTATAAACCTGTAACATTCCTTAATGTAATGTATTTAGAATTCTGTCTAATGTGTCACTTGACGAAGAAATGACATTGCTTTATTAACCGCTAACTAGATCCGACAGTGCAAACGAGTGGGAGTTAAGGAGTAGATAGAATTTCGCTTATTAAAGTGCATTGAGTTAATAAATGCGATGATAAAGTTGATTTAGCGCCGAGCGAAAGCGCAGCAATTTGTCGGACGCCTTTCTTGTAGAGCAAGGAACAGTTCAAATAGAATGTGGCATACATATATATATATATGGATGTATGTATATAAATATGTGGTGTAGAGGATACGAATTCGAGGAGGGTTTCAAGTTTATCACCGCGCGCCTTGAAGATAACGGTCTGTTGCCATACGCTGGTCGCCGCGGCCTACGGTTAATCGCCAGTTACTCGTCTCCGCTTTTGCATCTGCGCTGCAAGAGCGCCGAGTTTAGCGAGAAAGCAAAAGGAAAGAAGAATTGCGCGGTCGAGAATTGCGATATCCTCCTTCTCGGCCTTCGCCCGAGAATTTCCCTATTATTCACGGCAGAGAACTTTTCTACGGCAGAGGCTAGTCGCGCTAGAGAGTTTCCTTCAATAACCTGCCGGAAATGGCTTTCCATGCGAGTGAATAGCGAGGCGGCATGAAAGAAGAAGTTGGCAGTGCTCCGGCGAAACGGAAGCGGAGCGCTCGCGCTCGCGCTCGGCACATCAATAAACCCCTCACAACGAGGCCATTCAGACGAATATTCCGCGGTGCCAACAATGTTTGCCGCCGCGTCCAAACCCTCTTCGCCGATCGCCAACACATGCATACGCATCGCTCCACTCTTATCGAAGTAAATACGCCCGATTATCGACGAGCACTCTCCAACAGACGATGTACTCGAGCGAGAGAGAGTGGAGATCTGCCGAGGGGTGCAGGCTTTATTGCTCTCGGGGAGCGAACGATAATTCAGCTGGAAATAGAATCGACTCAATGAAATATCCGAGCACCACTGAGAGCCCCCATAATGTGGCTCGCAAAGCTTTCGAAGTAATTAGTATAATAGTGGCAGCTTCGCGTAACAAACAAGACCTCTCTCTCTGTTCATCCGGGTTTCTTGTTCCCATTCGCCCGCATTGCAACCATTGGCAACAACTATTACGCCAACCAACGACTCGACTTCCTGTCGCCTTTTATTAGCGTTTTCTCGCCGCCTACCCAACAACACAAACAAGCACCAGATGCTCGAAATCCGTCTTCCCCTTCCAGAGTTTTCCAGAGAGTATTCATACAGTTCCTAGTGGTGACGTTACTCGTGATTTATCACGGGACCCTTTGAACTTGTTTGCAGTCCCTTTCTCGCGCGTACTCTCTCCGCATTCTTCCCTTTATTATCGAAGGGATTCCACGACGATTACGAAGCGTGGAACTATCGTTAAGTCGACAGGCTGATCTAATCTACGCGTCTGCTTCCATGGGTCAGTTTAGTTGGTGGCTAGTCGGAACTTGCTAGCATTTTTCTTGTCAGGGTCAATGCTCTATTGAGGTATTCTGAAATAGAGAATAGTTGGACGTGACATATGCATTTCCAGGGAGTTGGAGGATTACTAGAATTTCAGTCGATGGATCATTCGAGTGACACTGCTCCATTCTCCCCGCTTATTTAACACGGTCTTAGCAATGTCAACATATATTCCATATGTTAGACGTCAGGGGAATCGCGTTCCTTTTTTGCGGTCGGTTTAATAGTCGGCCAACATTGGCCGAATATAATGGGCGTTTGGAAACACTGCCGGAGGAACACGTGCGCCGCCGCACCGTTTACGGGTCTTTGTACTACGTGCGCGCGAGGAGGCCGCAGGGGGAGAAGAAGTGCAGTGTTGGCAGGAGTGCGAAGTTACTGCGGGCTTCCTGGAGGGTTGACGCTTCCTCCAAAGCTACTCTCCTCCTCCGAGCGAGAGAGATAACACAATGGCGTCGTTTGCCAGCTTCAGGCACGTGCCACTCGAATTTACCGAGTTCCCTATGACCGAGCAAACGGAACCCAACCCAACCCAACTAACTATCCATAACGAGGACCCTTTGTCAACTTTCACCCTGGATTTCCTAGATTGTTGTTAGCTCTCTTTCCCCCCCCCAGTACACACAGACGCATCATGCAAATCACCCTCTTCGATCCTTAAACAACTCCAGAGCGGACTAGCAGTTATCTCTCCGATCTAGAAAGGAAGAACACACGCTGTGCGCTTTTCTTTCCAAGGAAACCTCATCTTTTTCCGCGTTTCCCATCAAGTCTGGACCAGTTAGCGGAGGCCTGACAGAGGGAGGAGGCTTGACGAGAAGCCGCTAGAGAAAGCGAGACGACGACCTGGCAAGACTAGCTCTAGTCAGCCATCCTTGGCAAGAAACATGCACTGGAAATCTCACACGAGTCCCTCCGTCCCTCCACTTCTCTCTCTCTCTCGGGGGGAAATAGTGCGAAACTTTTTCTCCCCTTATCGTATTATATTACTCTCTCGGTTCGTTCAGTTAGTAGAGCGAGGAGAGTCGCTCGTATCTGCCAAGAGTAAACGCGCGTACCGCATGAAATATATCGGATTGCCGGCGCGGCTTGTAATAAATAGTGAAAAGTTGGGAGGATCGTATATGTAGATTGGGTATGCAAGCGAGGGGGCCGAATATACAGGAGCAGCAGGACATGTCTTGACCTGTGCAGGAGGTGGAGGAGGTGGAGGAGGTGAAGGAGGAGGTCCCCGTTCCGAAACTAATACATTCCGATTCTTGGAATGCTTTGACCTCCATTCGAGCGCATATGCCTCTCCTCGGATCACCGACATCCATTCTCGAGTGGAGAAGAGAGGACACGTTCTCTCTCCGCGAGAGAGAGAGAAAGAGGGGATGATGCACGCGTGTGTGAGCGAGTGCGTCGATTGAGCGGTGTGTCGCGTCGGTGCGACTTCGACTCGGTAAAGGAAGAGGAAACCAGCCGATGGAGGGAGAAGAAGAACCTGGCAGGGAAGAAGAGAGGAGAGAAAGGCTCTGGAGAAGTTGTGTGCTGCTGTGTGTGTGTGTGTGGATTGTGGATTGCCAAGCCTGAGGAAGGAGAAGGTTGGAGAGCAAGTTAGGGCAAGAAGAGGAGCGATGAGGACTGGTCCAAAGGCGGGGAAAGGCGACGGCGGAAGCGTGGGAACCGAGCGTAACAGATGGCCTCGACTGCTTCCGAACCCGCTCCTCGGCCTCCTTCGTGCACCTCCGTCTCTCCAAAGACATCCTATATGTACAGGCTGATTCACTTGCCTTCCAAACAATGTCCTCTCACACATATCTCTCTATTATATCATCTGTATTGATACATATATTTTTTCTAACGCTAGGTTTACGAGCATTTGAAATAATCATAATTTTATACAAGCTTTGTTGTTCACACAACAATGATGGCTGCAGTAAATCTAGCGTTAATGATATAGCTTGATTTATTATTAATTGGAAAGCAAGAGGATCAGTTTGTACACTGCTGTTGTACGTCCTGTGTTGTTTCACTCCCCGCAATGTGAGGAGTCCGATTCCTCCGGGAAATCGTGATCCTCCACTTCCTCTTGGAGTGCTCCTTCCTCTAATTCGGAACTACGGCTCGCCACTCAAGGGTGCATCCACCTCGGAAGCGTTCCAACTAGCTCGAGGATCGATTACAAATTCTCGCTTGATTGGCTGCGAGCAGCATCAATCTAACGGTTATATCCTTTGGGGATTAGTCCTTGCGGTGGGAGGAACGGCGACGTTCCTTCTCATCGAGAGCAACCCTAAAAGTAGAGCAATTAAAGATTGATCTAGAAAAGAAAAAAGTCAGCGATTCCGGCTTCCTCAACACAATTCTAGTTCTCCGAATCAATCTGATTCGAGCGGACCTTTACGAGATTAAACGACACGTGATTCCAACTGCGGCCTTGCTGCCAGACTTTTCTACGATATACAATCTTCTCGAAATAGTGGCGGATCCCGAAGCAAGCGGAACGGATGCCAATTACAGGAATTGCGCTTGGTGGATCACGACTAGATCGAATTTTGGTATTCGGTTACCAAGTATTAGGCGATTACGTTAATGCCAGCGGAACTGGGACTTTGTAATCGCCTTAGACTGACCTCATTTCCAGCTGTTATAGTCGAGTTCAAATTAACCGGAGGAGCAAATTGAGACAATAGAAATTGGACGTGGCAAAGGCTACCTTCTGCCAAGGCAGTCTCTTTCAGTTCTAAATTCTCACAGATAATGGAGCCTGTCTTTAGTCGCACGACCTTCGCTAATAAATTACAGGGTACAATTAGGTGCATTTAATATTTGAGAAATTCGAGCCGTCGGGACGTCATTACACCCGGTGGCTTAATCACGTTAATTGCTGCTTCTGCGAACTCCGGGCCCTGCCGATTGCGCGATACTCCCTCCAGCCGAGAGGAAGTGGGAAACGTAATCTCCAGGAAATAATACATGCGACACGCACAGTTGTTGAGAGAGCTGACGATTGCATGGGGTGCGGTGTCACAGTTCAATGCGACGCTTCGTAATCCACTTAGCATGATTAGTAAGTGGAGTGAAGCGACGAACTAGGAATTGCCTTGTTAATCGACACATTTCGATTCCTTCTTGCCATCCTGGAGCTATCATGCATTTCTGATAAGCTTGTTAACCCTGACATCGAGGGTCAGATGCGTATGCGATGTTCCAACTGTTCCCTATCAATGTGTCCATCCTCGACTGACTTATCTCTCCTTTCCTGTATGAAAGCACGCGTCCCTGCAACACGTGTCCCTCGGCAAATCGACCTTGTGTAATAGAGAACTGTTATGGGAAAGCCTGCTCGTGTCGATCAGTATCGTTTTGTTGCTAAGGGGTCTATTGAATGAAGGAGGCTTAGTAATCAGAAGGGTTTGTCAGAGTGTTTTAAGTACAATTCCGGCATTTCCCCCACAAGTATCATGTTTTTTATCCGTTTTGAGACACGGACAATCGAAAAATCAAGCGTTCGTTGCGGTCCCAGAACCTTCGAAAAATCGAAAATTTTTGAAGGGGTATGCCTTAAAAAATTTGCGAAAAAATGAATTTTGAGCTAAGGGCCTGGAATTTTTTCTACTTCTTCCTCGATGTAAAAAAACACTTTCTACCAAGTTTCAGCTCCGGGAAAGGTCGGGAAGATAAAAAAACATGGGGAAAACCGTTGAAATGAAATATTCCAGATCGGTTTTCCACGTGTTTTAGGTAGAATTCCGGCATTTCCCCCACAACATTTATGTTTTTTTTCCGTTTTGAGATACGGACAATCGAAAAATCAAGCGTTCGTCCCGGTCCCAGAACCTTCGAAAAATCGAAAATTTTTGAAGGGGTATGCCTTAAAAAATTTGCGAAAAAATGAATTTTGAGCTAGGGGCCTGGAATTTTTTCTACTTCTTCCTTGATATAAAAAAACACTTTCTACCAAATTTCAGCCCCGGGAAAGGTCGGGAAGATAAAAAAACATGGGGAAAACCATCGAAATGAAATATTCAAGATCGGTTTTCCACGTGTTTTAGGTAGAATTCTGGCATTTCCCCCACAACATTTATGTTTTTTATCCGTTTTGAGACACGAGGAATCGAAAAATCAAGCGTTCGTCCCGGTCCCAGAACCTTCGAAAAATCGAAAATTTTTGAAGGGGTATGCCTTAAAAAATTTGCGAAAAAATGAATTTTGACCTAGGGGCCTGGAATTTTTTCTACTTCTTCCTCGATATAAAAAAACACTTTCTACCAAATTTCAGCCCCGGGAAAGGTCGGGAAGATAAAAAAACATGGGGAAAACCATCGAAATCAAATATTCAAGATCGGTTTTCCATGTGTTTTAGGTAGAATTCTGGCATTTCCCCCACAACATTTGTGTTTTTTATCCGTTTTGAGACACGAGCAATCGAAAAATCAAGCTTTTGTTCCAGTCCCAGAACCTTCGAAAAATCGAAAATTTTTGAAGGGGTATGCCTTAAAAAATTCGCGAAAAAATGAATTTTGAGCTAGGGCTCTGCAATTTTTATCACTTCTTCCTTAATATAAGACAACACTCTCCCTCAAATTACAGGATCCGAAACAGTCAGGAAGCCTGTAAAACGGTCTCACAACTACCAAGTACAATTAAAACCAAGGGACAAAATTTCGGGTAGGAGCTTATTAAGGCATGCGTAACAAGCGCGTCGCATCGTTGGAATGTACGATAAGGTTCTCTCGGGCCGGGTAATTGCGGCGTGTTAATTTCAAAGCATAGGGCCCAACCCCTCTTCTTCCCATGAGTCGGCGGGCCTCCAACACCACCGGAAGTCGACCGCCTCGCACACTCCTCCGCCCTCTTTCTCTCTCCCTCTCTCCCTACTAGCGGCGAGTGTATTGTTCCGAGCGCATTCCATCCTAATGAACTTCTCCTGGTTCGCCGAGTTCACCGGTTGAGTCGAGTCAAGAGTCGCTTATGCTCTGCTTGAACTTTCCTCGAGCGACACCGCTGACACTCGTCTCACAGCCCACTGATTTCCTTAAGTAATCGCACCGGATGCCTGAGAAAAGGATGACCGACTTGTTCCAAGGAAATTAGCACCGATTCCTCCGGAATTCCTTAATCACTTCCGTCGCGAATCATCTGGAAAGTACTCGGACACCGATGATTCCTCCTCTCATTCTTGCTAATCTCAATCTACGTTGAGTGCGTCAGGGTTACTAACACCGGATGCAAAGATTGTCACTCGACGTAGCATTGGCTGATTAGTGGCGGAGTTTTGTAAGGTCGTTGCGCGAGATAGTGGCGGTGATCGATGCGAAGATCGTCGACAAATAATGACTCAAGCTCCCAAGGGAAAATTCGGCGATTTGGTGAGTTTTAGTTATTAGTGTTGAGGTCATGACGTTTCCTTGATGCAGGAGGCTTGTTAGGTTCTGTGTTCCTTGATAAGATAATCAGTGGCATAACTGATAGCAGATTACGATTCTCTTGCCTTGGCAGATCGAATATCTTGGATGAATATCGCTCTTCGTAAATATCAGACTCGCATTCATAATAGTTGGGGAATTTCGAAACTTATCATTGTCAGTTGATGATATTTGTTCCTTGGGAAATGCTCGCTGATTGGTTCCTTTCGTTCCGAATGACCCGAAGCAGAAAGAAACAAGATACTCACACGAGCGAGTGAACCTATTAGGTCTTAAGCCATCAAGTGAAAATTAATCGCTTCCTCGACTAAACGGATTGTTCTTCCTACATGATGATAATAGGCCTCACTCGTGAGGCTTCTCTGGTTAAAGTGCGACCTGTGTGTTTTCGCAGTCTTTAAAACTGTAAATAGCAACACTTCTGACCATTTAACTCCTCCCAAATTCAACTAAATTCATTTACAACACTTTCTTCGTATCTTAAACACCAAAAATAAACTAGATCTCTTTTTGAACTAGTTTATACAATTATTCAAAAGGGCTGCTTCAATTAAATCACTAGTTGACTTCTTCACCTTTGACTCCCACTTCAAAAGGAAACGTTTTCTCGCGACCGATAATTTGCTTACAATAATGGAATAGTTATTTCCATTGAAATGGTAGAATGTAAATTGGAGGCTCGGTTATATTTTCATAAGCAGAGGTGACACGGGTGAATAACAAGTATGAGAAATCCAAGAAAATGAGGAAAGGGAATTCACGTGGACTGTGAAACGGTTCTTCCTGAGAGGCGAAGGTATGGCGGGCGGGCCGAGCGGAGAGTGTCAGTGGAATTCCACATCCGGCAACGGATACCTTGGGCGAAGGGGATCGCGCGAGCTACGAGAGAGAGAGACTCGCATTCAGGAGACACCGGCTGGTAATTCGCAAGCATCGATCTTGTCAAGGCCGCGTGCTTCCCAAGCGAAAAACTTGCTCGGCGTCCCGTTCGATTCGTGCCTCTCTGTCGCCAGCCAATGTAGTCGCGCGCGCGCGCACTCCAAATCCCTCCTGATTTTCGCGCTCCACCCAACCCTGCCAGCTCACACTCTTTCCTTTCCGTTTCATTCTGCCCACTGACTTTTAATTAAACAAGAGGCTGCATTTAAAAACCGGCCCAACTCAATTTGAATTCATACAATTTAAATTAGAGTTCGTACAGGTTTTCTTATTTTAATTCTGACTTTTAAAAACGAACATTCGAAATTGTTTGGGTGATTTTTGTAGTTGTGAGATGTTATATTATATTAAAGAATATTGAAAAGAAATTAATTTGAAAAGAAATTAAATAGAAAGTTAGGATTCTGAGGGTGGATGTTTGTATTATCGTTTCGATTGCAATCTAGTAGGCAGCTTTTGCACTGTCGAGCTCTGCTTGATCGAGCACTGGCTTAACGAAGCGATCTGGGTCGGCGAGGTGCCAGTTGCCCGCGCACTCTTCTACCCTGACACACAGTACATACATATCGCACAGATATCCTCGTGTCTGGTCCTCAGGATAAGTAGAACGTACCAAGATCGTGTCCGTTATTTCGCCGTGACGTCAGCGTCCCCTGTAACCGGCTGGTTGCTTGTGATGTCAGCGTGCTGGCTGGCACACGCCTAACTCCATATTCTAATTCGCCAGGCCTAATAAGTCTCCGGCAACTTTCCACACCCAATCTAATCTGGAATATTGTCAGGCTGGATTATTCCGCGCATTCACCTCCGCTTCAGTCAATCAGTCAAATCATGAAACGATGAAAATTAATAAGAAGAAATGAACAGGAGTTAAATAACATTGAATGCCAAATGAAAATGTTAACAATTATGGAAAGAAATGAATTAAAACATGAACAATATTATGGTAAATCAAAACGTTCATTCACAGCAATTTACTATTTGCAAGAGTTGTATTTAATAATACTGGATTCTCCAGAAATTCATCACCAATTATAATATCTTCAACAATCATATCATCGCAATGACTCGTCACACCTTTCGCTCGTCTGTTTCCGATGGTTCGTCGATGCTTGTGAATCAAGCTCGCGAGAGGCGAACGATTAGCATTCCGACGATTCCTCCGACTGCATTGATTTCGCCTGAGTCACTGGACGACTCTCGATAACTGAACTCCGAACTCCGATCGCAGACAGGTTTCACGGCGACCTTGGATTTTTCTGCTAATCCAAAGAAAATCACTTGAACGAAATTAGACTGTTTTTAGTGGGACACGCATGGGAGAACATGATCCCGGTTCGTTGCTATTACGGAACTAGTAAGCAGGGATCATTGGCCCGACTGGTTAATTGATCATTGTTTCTTTTAATTAATGGGGCAACTGTATTTCATAATTAGAAGCAACGCTGCTGCCGCCGTGGAATTAGAATTGGAACATTTACTGCGTAATGAGCCTTTTATCTTTGAGGGAAATAATTGTACAACCGATCAATATTTAAGTATTATTATAAATGTATTAGAATTGGAATATTTTTCACGTAATACGTAATTACGAATTCATTAACCGATCAACATTTAAATATTATTCTATATTAATATTAATATTGGAGCATTTGCTGCGTAATGAGAATTTTATCTGTGAAAGGAATGATTTTATAAGCGATCAAGTATTGAAGTATTATCGTGCAGAATTTGGCCTTTCGCGTGCTGGTCTCATTCTGGCGTGAATGTGTCGGGTGGCAGAGAGGTGGGGGAATTGGATAGGTCTCTGTCTCCACGATACCTGGCAGTGTTTATATCCCACCAGGAGCGGCGGCGGCGGCGGCGGCTGGTTGCGTTAGGTTCCTCGACCTTGCCGGTCGTGCAGGTTTCAACTCGCAAGCACCTCCAGACGTCCTCTCATCTACCGGGTGAACTTACCTGCTCGCACTCCTCTCGATGACAGGTGACCCGGCCAGTTTTTGCCTCCGATTTCCAAGCGATTTTACATTACAAATCAGTCGAGATCTTCCTCGCGCTCGGCTGGCGCCTAAATAAACACGCATTCTCAACGCTCTTTTAATCACTTCACTTATTTAAAATCGTAATAATTATTGTTGATTTTAAAATTGATGGAGAATTTGTCCGTGAACTGATTTTTATTTTGCTTATTTTACTTGATGCACGTGGAAAGCTGCGAGGAGTTGGATGCGATAATAATGGACTTTGAAGAAAAGTCATTTAACGACAGAACCCTCTGTGTATACACGTGCTGTTTATTTTCCTTGTCGAGGCATGCCTTCCACCCGCATGCTAATCGCTTCTAGAACCTCGTAGAGTCACACATGTCTGAAATATCTAGTACGCGAGGCATTGCGTAAGACACGGCAGTCCTTACGAAATATTAGCGAGCGGAATACTCGCAGAATCGGCGGCGAAATCCTAAAAGCTCGCAATGTATTTCTGAGCATCGTAGTCTCCCGCGTAGTTGGAAGCTCCCCGTGCGGTGGGAAGACACCTCCTGCGCGCTGTAATATTCTGGTAGCCGCTCGCTATTTCCGAAGCTCTTCTTCTCCTCCCTGCGACATTCCGCCCGCCAGCAATGCGGATCGAAATCTCCAAAAGGAATGGCAGCTTTATTTCTAGCTTTTATGGCCACCGCAGCCTCCTTCTTGGAAAGCTGACACTGTCGCCGGCTCCGAGGGTACACCTCACACGACGCCCTATTTCCAGCGAGAACACAATGCTCCCCACAACTTTTCCCTCGCACTTCGGAAATATCTCTTTATAGCTCGGAGTGGAAATATTTTCTCCCTATGTTCTATGAAAAAATATCGAATTTAATTTGATTTAATATAGTAAAGATTAGAAAGTATATACTAAAAAATTTATAATGGGATTAAAATCAGCAATAATAAACAGTTTATGAATGGAGTGAGACTTGCTTTATAAATAACACTGTCAAAACCAGTATTTTGACAGTAGGGCAAAGATGATATGAGATTATTCACGATGAAATCCGTTCTCCAAGAGAAATAATGCTCTCCTAATAGAAGGATAGAAGGAAGGATCGTTGGTATTAGAGACGCTCCAATTAAAGTGCGCCGTGCGATAGGAAGGCATGTCGCTGGGAAGCTTCCTGGAAGCAAAGGAATTACGAGCGAGGAAGGTTGTAACGTAGAATGTTGATGGCTCGAGCGCAGAGGCGGCATTTAAGCCTCGAGGGCTATATTGACGTATCTCTATCCAACGCGTGTTTCCGGAGAAAGTTTATTGTGTGAAACTGGAGCCGCCAAACGGCCTATCGTTTAAGTGGACTGATAATTCTCCCTCGGCAGACTTCACCGCCTTAACCCGGATGACCTGACTTTGGCCCCCTTTTCTCTCATCTTAATCGACTGTGTCATACTAATTCCACTGGCTCCGTGTCACATTGCTTCACATCTCGACTGACCAAACTTCCTGCTGGGAAATTCTTTTTTTCCTATCATTGAAAGTTGAGTGGGATATTTTAAATTTTAAAGTCGAATGATTTGAAATTAGTCTTTTTTGGTGTTGGGTGTATTTTGATTCGATTTTTCTTCCATACACTGTCCAAGCTTTGTGCAAGAATTTTTGTCTCCAATGTCTACTAGAGTCGAATATAAATTTGGTCTTATTTGGCATTGGATGTTCCTTGATTCGATTCCCGATAGCAGACTTGATTATTGCGGAGGCGTATGAGGTCAGGTAACAAGTACCTGTTGCCCAATTAATGACTACCCACGTTCTTGAAAGTTCGGCTTTTAGTCGACTGGCGGGGAGGTCATTCGTTCATGATAAAGTCTCGAATTCTTGCCATTCTGAATTCTGGTACTCCTACGACGGAGAGAGCCTTGAGGGAATCATTAAAAGTAGCACTGTCCAGTAGTCGGTGTAGCAATGATAAACGTGGTCAGTGCGCTGGAAAGAAGAGTCCCTGGTGTTTCGCGGCACGAAATGTGAAACCAGTTGGTTTGATCGCATCTGTACCTTGAATGTTTCAGAATTTCCAAGACTTGGAATCGGAGAAGGCAATAATGGGCTCGATCGTCTACTGCATACACCATAAGGACGGTTGCAAGTGGTCGGACGAACTTAGAAAACTAAAGGTAATCTTGCGCGTCTACACGTTTTCCCAGTACGAACGAATGCTCGAGTGCAACTTGACTTGTTACGGGCCGCATGGGGTATTCCTTATCGCCTGACTTGACAGGACTTTTTTCACGAGGGAGAGACAGTGAGACGAGACTTCCTTGTCGGGTGAAAGTTTCGAAAAGTCACGTAAACACGTCTCCTCACTGCGTTGAGTAACAATCTGCAATCTAATCTGCTATCCTGTGGGAAGGGTGACTTCTTTTCCACTGTCTCTTCACTGGACAGATCTTTCAGTTTTTTCTTACCATGAAATCTGGTCGCAGGCTCACTTGAACACCTGCAAGCACGACGCCGTGCCTTGCAGCAACAAATGCGGTGCCATGATACCGCGGGTGCTGATGGAAGACCACCTGAAGTACACTTGCGCCCAGCGGAGGGCTCGCTGCTCGTTCTGTGCCAAAGAATTCACCGGTCACACGCTCGAGGTAACTATTCCCGTATTCATTAAAGTTCTGCGAGGCGACTCCTGACTTTTAATGCCGATGACGAAACCGCTTTAGCAATGGAGTCGTGCCCGCTCCCGGGCCCGCTATCTTGCCATTGCGGTTTCAGGATTCCTCGACACTCTCGGCCATAGGCCACACTCGTGTAGGAGTATAGTTTACTGCTATTCGGATGGATAATTGTTTGCTACCTATTGGCTAGGGATAGTTTAAAGCATACGTTACTCGTTACATCTTGGAAATATGCCTTTAAGAATCGTAGAGTAGAAAGTACGCCTCTGGAGGAACTTCGATCTCGAGGGCGATCTTTAAATGGTCTGATTCTCCTCTTCCTAGAAACACACGGGTACCTGCGGCTATGAACCCCTCTATTGTGAGAACAAGTGCGGCATGAAAGTGCAGAGGCGGCACATTGGTCAGCATAAGTTGGGCGAGTGTGCGAAGAGGCTGGTCGCTTGCCGTTACTGCAACAAGGAGTTCGTCTTCGATACGCTCAGTGCACACCATGCAAAGTGTGGTCGTTTCCCTGTTGCCTGTCCTCATCGTTGCGAAACAGCCGTCCTCCCCAGGGAGGATCTTGAAGTACATCTCAAAGACCATTGCACCACACATCTCCTCTCTTGCACATTCAAAGATGCCGGCTGCCGTTTCAAGGTATGTTGTTTATATTCATTTTATAAGTCCATTTATTTTTTAAAACGTTCACCGTTCAGAAGTGGATGATAAACTTATTGCTCTTTACAGGGAAATAGATTCTCACTGGATAAACATTTGGAAGAGTCCTCGAAGATGCACTTGAGTCTGATGTGCAGTGTTGTGACGAAACAGCAGCACCAGATCACCAGTCTCAAGTCGGCGATAAGTAAACTGTCATTAAATTATACCGGCACCCTCATATGGAAGATCACGGATTACACAGCGAAAATGTCTGAAGCCAAGGCCAAGGAGGGTATGGAACTCGTCAGTCCACCCTTTTACACTAGTCAATACGGTTACAAATTGCAGGTGAGCCTCGAATCATTTATTCTCTTAAGTGTCACTCCAAAGATCTGTTTTAAATATAATTGTATCATTTTAGGCCTCAGTGTTCTTGAATGGGAATGGAACCGGTGAGGGAAGTCATATTTCCATATACATAAAAATTCTTCCCGGAGAATACGACGCCCTATTGCGATGGCCGTTCTCCCACAGTGTTTCTTTCACCATGTTCGATCAAACAGTCGTCGCTGAGAAGGCTTGCAACATTGTCGAGAGTTTCATCCCGGATCCGACCTGGAAGAACTTCCAGAGACCTAGTCGCGAACCCGATTCCCTCGGCTTTGGCTTTCCCCGGTTTGTTTCTCACGAAATGGTTAAGAAGAGGCATTTCGTCAAAGACGACACTATGTTTATCCGTGTGAAGGTCGACCCCAGTAAAATCGTAGCAGTCTAGGCTATTTGCTCCATGTGTCCCACCACTAATTTCCATATGGTATACCCATTCCCTAACACGTTTAGTATTTACTTCGCTGTGTGTTAAGGGTTTACTACATTCGTTCGTACATGTTCCCGGTATCGCACTGAATGCATGTGATTAGTCAGGCTGGGTACACACGCGATGGGAGAAGAAAGGGCTTTAAACGGAGTACCGAATATTGGTGTGATAATGTAAAATACCTTAGATTCAGGGCACTCGGTACTTATTGCGCCAGAATGAAGCAGCATAGGAAATGCGCACGTTGGTCTTATGGGTTCAAAACTGATCTTGCACAATATGTGTTCCAAACTCCATTTTTATACTGAGATTGGAGATATCTTTTAGACTGAAAGTAAACAACCGTCTGCCTACTGTATACTGAAATTCCATGTCAATCTCGCTGTCATAGTTTTTACCAGTACATGTTTGTGCTATTAATTTATTTGCACTGCCTAGTGCTTTTGGAATAATGTTTTTCTCACGTTCGCAAAGTGTGTCCCGATTCAACGAACTCCACTTAACTAACTGCAGGCATGCACCCAAAGATCGTGTTCGGAGATTAAGTACCTTGCCGAGTTTTTCGAGCAATTTCTTTTATACTTGGCTTCGACTTCGTTGGCAAGCGGCATTAAGTTTGCGAGAACCATTAATTGTAAGGACTAAAATCAAAGATTATTAAGGGACTGTGTACTATAAGATTAGCAATTGTATATACTGTTCAAATCAACGAAATGACGAGCTAAGCGGTATTAGTTCGGTGTCGTAAGAGAGCGAGACGTACCAATGTAAATATGCATTTATTACACTTAGTGATAACGAGAAATTGTGATTGAGATGCTAGTGACTGTATGTAATGTTTTAGCGATAAGGTAAAAAATAAAATTATTGTATAATGTTTACATCTATAACAAATGCTTAATGAACTTTCATTCTTACAAGTTATATACAATATTGCATGCTCAACAGTTACATTAAAGACCTTATTTACAATCTTAAAACTATACTATGCCTATTGGCAAGAATAATACAGGAACTCCTTCAGAAATCTTGTGTATTTCTGCTAGTACTTGCTTGGCTTTCACCACCCTGTTAATACAAAATTTCTTTTAACATTGCCAACTAGTTACATCGATAAATACATTCTCAATCGTACCTCTTGCCGCAGTCTCACCCACTGGTCCAAGGCAAATGGCAAAACTGGCCTTATACTATTAATCTCCATTGCCGTCAGATGATCCAGTCTCGCATGCAAGCCATGACTCTTTAAAAATGCACCCACTGATGTTTGAAGCTTTGACATTCTCAAATCCCATATATCCTGGAATTAATTAAGCAATACATCAGTATTGTTACAAATTGTTGAAGTATTTCGCCAGAAATGTGGAATTTATAGTCACCTTCACAGCAGTTCGAATTTTATCGGCGTGCGGTATTTCATCGCTACCGACACTCAACAAAACTTGCGCCTCGTCGATATAATGATTACTCGGCATTTTGGTAAACAACCTAATATTTAAATACGAGGATCTAATTGCTAGTATTTCTTCTTTTGTGATAATGCGATCGATGTAGAAACGACGTAGAATTTTATGTGATACAAATTGTAATTCGCAATTAAATTGTACTTACGCTGACATTTTTTCTTGCTCCTTCAATTCGTCGAGATTCTCGACTTCCATCCAGTCTTGCTGGATAACTCTGCACTTTTGTTGCTGCCTGAGTGCAACGGCAACCCATATTGGCACCTTGACAGGTAAACCGGCACGAAAGGGGCCGATCGAGCCAGAAATCAAGTGGATCATGTCGAAGTTGAAGTTCGGCACGATTGAGACCAGCTCCTGTTCACCGAAGAACTCAACTTCGTTTGGATCCATCGTAGATCAACACTCTTCTCAATAATTTCGATATTCCGCACAGAAACACGTAACACGACTCCTCCTTCTGTTTACCAACACGTGTAATGATGGATGGCAGACTTTTTGGCGGGAATCGCCACCTCCCGGAAGTTGACGAAGACGCCACCTATCGAACAATCGCCAGGACTTCCTGTTACTCATTTGAATTTAAAATTGCGGCGCGGGATTTCATTGAAACACCAATTCTCCATATATTCGACACTTTTTATTCTCTCGATTTCACATATCAGTGGATACGCAGATAATATACATGTGCAAGTACCACACATCGTTATAATACAGTGCTTCAACTGAAAGCTTTCAGTTTCTCAAGAAGAGAAGTATTCTATTATATTATAATAAATAACGAGTCCGTGCGGCATATCAGCGAAACACACCCGATCGTACAAAATACTTCATTTCTCATTCGCATTTACGCAGAGTATTACACAATCACTTGGCATACAATTAAGATTACAACCATTTGTCGACATCATATACGTCACATTCATTGACTAAACCTTATTCGCATAATTCTTAATTCTACAATATTAGAAAGGACATTCGCATGAACAAGAATGATATTCTCATTTCTTATCAACGTCTTCTTCGACCGGAAATTGTCAGATTACTAAATAGATTCTTCACCCACTAGAGAGAGTATTATGCCGCGAAGCATTACATTTTCAACCACAACGAAGGCAATCTAACAACCCCCTCGACGAACCAACTCCTATCCACCCTCGTCCTTTCTCTCAATAGAATCGTTCTCGATAGTTATCCTTTCGACAAAGGATTCCACGTGATTTACATCCGCCTCGATGACGAAGATCGAAGCCGAAGTTGTTACTTCTTCTCGATGATCCTCGTCGAGTAATAAAGGTATCAAGGATTTCGAGGGCAGGTTTTCCAGTGGCGTTCTCGACGGAGACTTGTTTGTCTCGGCTAAATTGTTCATCGATTGATTGGAGCCATTACGACTGGAATTATCACTTCCTGCAGCATCCATTTCTCGCTTGTCGCTCTCCGAGGAATTCGTGGCGTTCACATCCTTTTCCTGCTGATCCTCCTTCTCGCGGAGGGACGTGGTTCGCATCGCCAAGCTGGTCGCTCTTGTTCTCGAGTCTGTCACCTGAAGTTTTAATAAACGACAATCCTTTTGGACCACTTCCAAGCATCACCGGCGAGTCCTTCATCTTCATTCTCGAAGGATAGCTACGTTACACTGCAAACTTTATGGGTGTGCACTACTTTTCCAGAATTTACAATTTCTCATTTAAACTTCATTCGAGATAAGAGCTCAACTATTTAACGTGAGTGAACTTGAGTTTCTCAAGGTCGATTGCCACGCCTCTGAAGTTAAAGGGTGTGAAAACTAATTAATTAATTTATTTCAGAATACTATGACGAAGGAAATATCGAACGCGACTCATTGCGAGTGTTATATAATATACAATTATAATAATAAATGAATTGTAACTTTTGTAATATACTTACTTGACGAAGTAGGTTTGGTTGCTGTGGCCGAGCGGATGAGAATCCAATACTCTGGCGTTGAAATTGCCTCTGTGATCCTGCGAGGGATCCTCGATCGTGAATAACACTGACCATGCTCGCTTTTACGTCGCTGTTCGGGAACAAAAGCCTCCACATAAAGTTCTTGAGAGCCGCCCGGAAGTCTTTCAAATGATAGGCGTAGAGAAGTGGATTCCCCACGGAATTCAAATGGGAAAGGATGATGCAGAAGTTCATAAGGACATCGTTGACTTTGCACTCCGGGCAGAAAGCCATGACGCAATTGATGGTGTACAATGGGAACCAACAGATGATGAAGAAGATGACGATTCGTGAGAGATTCTGGGTTGCTTTGACTTCTCGTTTCCTCGCTGGACCAAGCAACCTCAGCATCGTTCCTGTCGTCTGGTTGCTCCTATTTCGGCCAGGATTCATCGTCACCATCTGCTGCAACTGCAAGCACACCGCACTTCTACGAGATATCTATGTGTGTCTATCTGGCAATTCTCCCTTTATCCTAACCGGAAGCTGTGCCGTCCTCTTTTTAAGAGGACACGCGCGCGACCTGCAACAGCTTTTATCTACTTTGGGGAAAAAAGCCTTCTTTCCTGGGAAGTGTGGGTGTGTGGCGGGAAAGAAGTGTCTTTCAGATAGTGCAATTCATGCAGGCGTGTTGCGCTAACCGGAGACAATCAACTCTGACACATCGTTGAAGGTAATAGGGAATCTCTGGCGAGGGTAGTTAGGTTCTCTAGTAATTTAATTAGACAACCTTGCTAATTCACTGTCGAATATAAAACATCAAATTAACATCTTCAAGCTTTTATATATTTTATAGCAATGACATTTATTTTAAATTAAATTACTACAGAAACTACCTTAAATTTAAAATAAATTTCATTGCTGTAATTTAATTGCTAATAATACAAAGTTATTTCAAATTTCATTGCTGGCAAAAGCAAGGGGAACATAACATTGACATTCAAGGGTAATTTAGTGAATGGACTACGAAAGTATCAGAAGGAGGAAGTCTTAATTTCGAAAGGATGTTGACGCATCTATTAGCGAAGCTTTCATGAGTGTGTCTCTGTCTGTTTACAACACTGTACACACGTACACATCGTATATTTACAGCAGCTCTGAAGTGCCTGACCTGCTTTACGACCACTCTGTATATGTGGGCGTAGAAGGCGGCGATTAATAGCGCCGGGAAGATGATCGTCGCAAAGTAGAGGAACACGAGATAATCGTAATCCATCACCTGGGTGAAGATGCACTTCTCGTCGGACTTCTTGCCGGCGTTCCAACCGAGCAGCGGCAGGAAACCGACCAGAGTGCCGGTTATCCAGCAGACGCATATTATACCTGTAAGAAGACCGTTCGACTTCAATATCATTCGAAACTTGACCACTTAATTCGAGTCCCTTTAATTTTTATTCCATTGGAAATTGAATGTTCAATTAACTTTGAGTTTTCAAATCGCGAATTTTTCACTCTTTCACTAAAAATGTTTGTTAGAATTATTTTCGTGAATATAAATATGTCTGTGAATGGTTCTTCGGCTTATGGACGTTAAATAAATTAAATATAATACTTCGTTACAAGTGCTGAATTTATAACATCATAATTCAAGTATAATATTTCTATTGCATTTTTATTTAATGTTTTTGCTAGTTCAGAAGAATAATTAGTAATGAGGAAGGATAATTTTTCGCAGGCATCAAAGATATATTGTATATGAATATGGCAGGAAATCGGACAAGGGGGAAGGAAGGGGTGAACGTGTGGGCGACGACGTCGAGGAGGAGGCATCCAACGTGAAATATGGTATAGAGCCGACAGGGATAGCCATCCATTCGATTTCCCAATGGAATTTCTTTCCTCGAATTTCCCTTCCTCGCTGAAATCGTATTTTCGCAGTGGCCGCTCCGACGACGCGCCTCCTCTCTCTCTCACTCTCTTTCTCTCTGACAGCTCTCATGTTTCCAATGACAGGGTGCGAATAAGTGTTTCGCTGTTTCGATCACTGCATCGATAATTGCAAAACGGCAGCCCAACTAACCAACCAACGCCAGTTCGATTTGCAAGCCTGCAGAATTTCCCCACCCCTTTGGAAACACGTGCTTTCAATTGGTAAATAATTCCAGCGGATTGCCAGCGTGGCTTCCGAGCCAGTTCCCCGTAATTAATGCGATTTAACATAGTCGAATCCAATAACTGGCGAATTCCAAGTGCAAAAGTACTTGCGCGAGAGAAAGAACGCCAATGCTAGAATTGCGGATTTACGAGGGTTTCTTTTCTAATTCATTTCGAGCGTTACCCTCGTCTGTTTATAGCCCGACTGATTTTAATTACGAACACCCTCTCAACAAGCATCGTATATTACACGAATGATCGACGATGCTTTATGGATACCTTTCATTCCAGCAGCTGCTGTTGCCAATATTCTTGCGATGTTTCATCGAAGGATTTTATTTGTTTTAAATCGAGATCAATTTTATAAAAGGATTTAGTAATATCGTCGATTTGATTTCAGGTCAACTGGTCCAGGAAGATGCTGGGTTGCCTGTTTCTCTTTTATCGAAGACGTACTTCCGATATTTGTGCTTGGTGTATCAAGTTAGAGCGGATCGATCAGAGCAGCGAGTTTCCTGACTGGTTTTCACAGTGCGGCCGAAAGGGTGGGAAAGGAACGGGTGGTTGAAATTGATGGAGGATTCAGATAACAAGTCCAAACAGACTTTCGACTATCTTACTAATGTGAGAGAGTGATAATCTTGGGGAATTCATTGACACCGAGTTCCTGGGAAACTATTATCGCGGAATTCAGATAGCGTTGCAACAGGTGGCGCGTGTTATCAGGCATATCAGCCACATTTCAACATCTACCATCGTTTTAGAAGTCTTTAATGACGCATCCAAGCATTTCTAGTCCTCCAATGAAATTTCAGCCTGGCTCTCTGTTTGTCTCTGATCAAGCAGGACTAATTACCCACGCTAGAAACGCGTGAGTGCTGCCAACTAAATCCTGACAATGCTGGCTATCCCAGTGGGACGAGGACTATTCTCTAATCAGCACTATTATCCTCTAATTTCGACCTTTCATACAATTTCGAGTCTGGTGTAAGCATATTTCCTAGAATAATATTATTCCTCAATTCTACATTAACCAAATCAAGTTCCACTAGTTTTAATCCTATTATTACTGTTTTTAATTCAACACAGAGCTGAGATAAAACAATTAATAAACAAGAACGATTGATCGAATTAGCAGGTCGATTACACAATTCACCGCAACGCGTTCTTAGAACTTGAATATTCGCACTACTCGTTGACTCGTACTACTTGCAACTTCCTTTCTATTGGATTCCAACTGACTCTAATTCCTCTCACAAATCTAAATACTATATTATCAATTTAAGAAGTATACTATAATTAAACTTGAACTATTTATTTAAAATATAGAAAATGTGCGCTCTCACCTATGGCAGTTTTGGTGCGAACAGTGCGCGAATATCCCATTGGATGGAGGATCGCCCAGTACCGGTCAATGGAGACCGCTACCAGGCAGAAAATACTGATCGTACAAAGGACGACCAAGACGGAGACTGTGAAGAGGCAAGCGTGTAAATTAGTGGGCAAACCGATGCTCGCCAGGATGGCAAAAGGTATGGCGAAGAGGCCGACGAGAAGATCAGCGGTGGCCAAAGAAATGATATAATAATTAGTGCGCCGTCGTAGTTTTCTCTCTTTGCTGAAGACGACGATGACGAGGCCGTTGCCGAAGACAGCGCAAACGGCAACTAGGACTTCGCAAACCGTGTAGACTAAATTGAGCTCGGCGTTGCCGTGCGAGGAGGCGGCGGCGGCGGCGGAGGCGGCAGAAGAAGAGGAGGAGGCGTTCACTGTGAGGCTGCTGCTGTTGAAGATAGTCGGAAGCTCGCTCGCATTTGCCGGCAATTCCATCACGGCTTATGGTACACCCGGCCAATGTTATTTAGTCTCGTTCGGCTTATTGTCTCTTCTCCCTCGTTAATTCACTCATCTCTCACTCAACACGCTCTCGCGATACTCGCCCGACATTTAACCCACCCAATTCCTCTCACATTTCTCACTTAATTCTCTCTTCGCAAATTTCTTCCAATCACTTCTCTTTCACTTGTATTATTTCTCTTTTCTTACTAGTATTCTTTGGCGATTTTGCCTTAATTTTTAGGTGGTCTTGGAACGTACGTTCTTTTATTAATGCGACACTTGAAGAGATCGCTGATACTGTTTAGCTTCGAGTGAGTATTATTAATTAACACTTGCCACTCGGCGTTAATTTGTTTAACGAATCGACAAGGCTTTAGAACACAGGATACCTTTTATTCTATCATTCGTAGTATGTCAGTGACACGAAAACAATATATTTCGGAGGCATCGAATCACTATTTCCTCATTCAATAGTGTGGAAGTTAATATTCGAAGTTCGACAGAGTTCTGTTTTTCTTTGGGGGGGAGAATTTAATGAGAGTGGGGAACACGCGCTCTCATTCAGTAGTCGAGCAGATGTTTGACAATATTATCGAGAGAGTCACGCGAACCTTTTAGGACCTGACACGTCCAAGGATTTACGATCCTTTTCTATTTCCACTCACGAAACACTCGCACAAATATATTTTCAACTACCACTCAAAACAAAGTCCTTATTCATTTTTATTTAGTCTCGAACATCGCGAAGGATGTAATTTACATTTTAAAGGAAGTCTGCTTTACAATTTCGTTTACTGTTAAATCAAGTTGGAGATCAGAACGAATGGTTGAGCAGTCTTTCCGGCAGAGTTTGCAGAAGTTAAGGTATCCCTTGGGAATAAGCGAGATGCATGAAAGGATATTCTATGGTGGATGAGGAGAGGCTGGAAATGAGTGGTTCGGTGGTGGAGTAGCTATTGTATCGAGCTTTCCAGTCCGACCACCTTTGACTGGCACACTTGCCCACCTTATTACCAACACGATCCTTCCAGCGCATGTTCATTCATCCAGGAGTGATTTTATCACTGGAACACGCGTGTCGTTGCCCACTTTTCCAACGAATTAAGGTCACCAAAGTTCCTCCCCCACCTTTCCTTCCCTTTCTATGACACACCTTTATTATTACTCTTCGAGGTTTAGGGCACTCGAACCACTTCCAAGAATCCCTTCGATTCTTCAATTAGCAACTAAATTCTCTCACTCCCAAGTATCAAAGCATAATCCGCCCTGAAAGAGTTCGCCAGGACTTTCCACGATTTCACAGCATTCCGCGCAGACGTCCTTCGATAAATCTTCGGATATATGATTACTCGGAGATCCGTCTTCAGCGATCCGATTGAAGCATCGAAGCCTCTAACCAATCTCGTAGCTAGGATTCTTCTTACTTCCTCTCCGCTGGATTTATCTATGTGAGACGAGCACTGTCAGCCTTTCCGCTTCGCCTGCCACTATTAGTGACCATTTGAATCGCCTTGCTTTTGGATTCTTTAAAGATACCTGTTATTTCTTTCTGGTGTTATTTGAAGATCGATTTACTCGTTTCAGGGCGATCGAATGATTTAGTCGTTCTTAACAATATGCCTGCTGTCCCGATGGAATTGTCCTTTGATGTAAAAGTCGATCAGACGTAGTTTCGATACTTCTTCTCTCTTGAGACTTCATTTTCCTGGCCTGCCATACTTGGAGGTACGCAAAGATCATAGGTTCTTTTTAAAGATATCGAAGAAGTCTGTCTCGAATGAAATTCAGAGTGCCAGTTTCTACTTTCGATGTAGTTTACATAGAGTGTTGACGGGCGGAACGGATTTTCGTGGATTTTACGAGCGTCCTTTCGATCCGGCTTCCGATAATATTTCAGGATGACAGAAGCGTGATTTGTTGCAGTTTCACGTCTTCTTTTCCGAGATATCGAAAGCAAGATCGCTAATAAATTTCATGTCAGGAATTATAAAGGCAGTTTAAATTATCCAATGATTTCCATTCGAGAATGCGGAAAGAAGGAAACTTCTTTCTTTTCCTGCCAGTTGATTACGATGAGCTGGTTTCGACGTGGATCGTATTGATTGCGCGGTTATTATGCGACGCAATTCCGAAGTTGCGGTCACTTGGTCCGCTCGGATACTCGCCGGAAGATCGCCGAGCATAACTAATGCCGTAAGTCGTTCGAGTACACACTCGGCTTCTTGCAAACTTTCTCAATGTTTCGCTCATCTCCTAAGAAAGGCGAGCTGCGACATCCGGCATCTGCCGATATTTGATTCGCCGCGATTAATAAAGTTTACTCGAAACTCTCGAGCGAACTTTCGCCGAAGGAAACAGTGAGCGCGCGCTTCCGTGATCCAATTTACTTTCCTCTCGCTGTTCTCTTAGACAGGATTGATGCTTCTTCCGAGATGGTAGAAGGAATCTTTCGACACCGAACTCTTCTAAGTTTGTCCATAGAGATTTAAAATCGTGGCGAGTGCCACGTGGAGATATCGAAAGTTGATTACTAGCAAGCGTGGAGGTTGGAAGAGTGGCGAAAAGTTAAGGGCCTCCAGCCACCGTCAAAGCTCCCCGTAAATATTAGCGTACACGCCGTCCCTCTCCTCCTTTCCCCTCGATATCAAGATCCACGCTGATATTCTATTATAAGCTTTTACGTCCGCCGTTATTTATAGTAGTCCCAACGATCGCCGGCTACCATCGCAATTACAACATTTGTCGCCCCACGAAAAAAAAGGCCCCACGAATTTTTAGTTTAAACACAATACTAATTCAACTCTGTCACTGTTTCTCGAGGTTCAAAGCTTTTTCAAAAGTGCGTCCACGTGGAAATTAGTGTTGGAATAAAAGAGAATCGTTGGCAAGTTGGTTGAGGATCTTTCAGAGCGACGAGATTAGGCGCGAAAGCTCCGGCGATCGGCACTCGAGGATAAAAGCACTGGTATAATTTCAGTAATAAAATCAGACAGCTCTGGAATGCAAGCGGAGCTCGGTGCCTCTATAAATATCATTTGCCATCAAAACATAAACAGGTCTCTCGATAGATTTCACCGCGCACTAACACCTGCCATTTCAACTTCCATTCACATTTTGCGTCCCCTTCTTTCTCTCTTCTTGTTGTAATCGAAATTTGTTGATGGTTGAAACGTTCGCTGGTGAATTAACGCGACGCACGAGGCTCTTTTACGAGCAATAACTGCCGCGCACTGAACCCAATCAACGTCACTGAGCTTTTTTACTTCACTCGACGATTGATCCTCGCTGAAATTTCGTCGGTTGAATTTCTCCTCTGTAAATGTTAGGATCGCTTTTTTTAATTCTCCTTGCTTGTTATTGATGGAGAAAGAGAGAGTGAGTGAGAGGAGAGAGCGCGTCCGGCTTGCCAACCCCGTGGCGTGTGACTGAGTTCCTCCTCGTGACACCGAAGAGAAGAGCGCCGCGACGAGAGGTGGAGTCGCGCCGATTACGGGGTGACTGCCGTCCTCTCTCTCTCTCTCTCGCCGACACACGATAGATTACGATCCAGTATCCTTTGATCGATGCCTCGATAATTGACAAAGAGAATTTTTCATAATAAAAGTTCCAATTCGTCCGAATTAAAATTAAAAAAATTATTCATCAGAAAAGGTCTGTTTTAATTTTAGATATGAGTGGAAACAGAAATCTATGAAGATAACAGTTTTTTTAAATATGCTACACCAGAATTAAAATTAATAATCTGTTCTAGCAAAATATATACAATTTTCTCTTGCACTGTAATTGAATTATGAAATTAAAGGATGTATTTACCAAGTTGTGAAATGAAAAGGCTTATTGTGTTCTCGGGAATTGCTCGAAAAGAATCATCGGTAAAGATAAGTTTGTCCTTAGAAGATCGAAAGATAGAAAGCTTTCGACCTCGAATTCTAATTATAAGAAACCCTGGCGAACTTTCTACTCGGGCTGATGGAGAGAAAGATTGGTGAACATTAGGAGCGAGCCATGCGATCGATGCCCGCGCGTATCGAGCGTCACTCGCGTGAACGTGCGTGAAATAGTTCCGAACGAAGTTAACCCCCGCGCGCGCGACACTCTAGTTCGAATTAGTTTTGCTTCCCTTAGCACTCTCCTCGCGAAAGAACTCGCCCCCTTCTTTCAGCCAATTCAGAAAATTCCTGCCAATTCGCCGTCAACCCGGCAAATTTCTTCGGCAAACTGTATGCGCTGCTTTTCGCTGCCCGGTTTCT
The DNA here is from genome assembly GCA_910591665.1 of Ectemnius continuus. Taxonomy (NCBI): domain Eukaryota; kingdom Metazoa; phylum Arthropoda; class Insecta; order Hymenoptera; family Crabronidae; genus Ectemnius; species Ectemnius continuus. The sequence goes on along the minus strand of OU342862.1, from coordinate 11,235,414 downwards.
TTAATCCAGCAGGAAAAATACTGCTTCGAATAAGAAATGTTTCATATTTTATTTGCAATTTCGTAGAATCTTTTAAGTTGCCAAGATAATATTATTCTTTGATTGCAAAGTAATAGAATTATGTTTCACTAGTTTCAATGATTTTTTTTATTGAACAAGAATCAGTAAATTATATTGCAAGGATAATATTGTTCTACCATTCTAAAGTAATCAAGTGATTTTCCAATCATTTCCAATGCGTTTAATATTATTTTCTCATTAAACACAGAGCTAAGATAATTCAGAAAATTCCTGCCAATTTTCCACCCTTTTTCTCCGCCCCGAGAAATTTCTTCTGGAAATTGTGTGCGCTGCTGTTTATTGCCCACTTTCTTTAATCCACCAGGAAAAGTAATATTTACAAGTATAAGAAATATTTAGTATTTTACTTGCAATGCAATCTCTCACAATATTAGAAACAATTATAGTAACAGGCTTTTTCCTCTCCCGAGAGAGAGATAAAGAATTTGAAGTGGCAGTCAGAACTCGGAGCAATTTAGCGTTTCTTTTCAGCACGCTAGCTTTCGAATTATTGTCGCACGAATTATTTAATTAAAGGCATCCGTGCGTGCGGCTCCGGCATAATCCTCATCGATGCTTGGGCGCACGGAACAGAAACGACTCATCGTTGCTTACTAGTCTCTCCGACGATTATCTATGTCTATGTTTGTTTAACAAGGAATGACACACACTTCATTCATAATTCCATAAGAGGATAAAATTGTTGAATCGCGTGATATTAATTAATCGCAGTTTTAGTAAGAGCGGTTCGTGGAAAAACTCGCTCGACACCTGCAATGTCCGCGCGCCATTCATTTCCCAAGCGCATCTGCCAGCGAAACTTTCGTAAAATATGAGCAAGCCGGCGCCTCTTGTTTTTTTTTTTTTTTTGGTTCGCCCCGCTTCCGAAGACAATAAACACCTCGGCGATGCGAGCAGCCAGCCAGCGCGAGGAGAGTTAGATTGCTCTGAAAACAAGCAGGTATTTGTTATTCCGGAGCGACATTAGACAGGATTGGATTACTGCCAAGGCTAACCGGGCAAATGAGCCTGCACATTTTTCCAACTTCCTCCGGCACGCTCGCCTTAGTCCACGTGGTATATTTACGATTTATCGTAACGACGAGCTGCGATATCCAATCGCAGTCTCGCCAAGCATAAACAATCTCCGATACAACTTTCAATGTAACATCATTCATGTAAATATGACCCGGCAATTTTCAGAATACACAATCTTCTAGAAACTCTTTTCTCTAAATAGAAATATATTTTCGTGAACCAAGTTGTCCTTGTTGAAATAAATAAATTGCTTTCAAGGAAACATAATTTTCTATTATAAGAAAATTTCTTTTTAAAATAGTAGGTTTTATCAATACTTTTTTTAGTTATTTAATATTTCAATCTTTTCGAAAATGTATCAAAGAACTGATCGACCAATTCTCATCCCCTATCCGTAATCGCTTAAGTATATCAAGGTTTCACTCGCCGCCAACAAGCATTCTTCGGGGGGGACATAGAGACTATTAACGAAAAGCTCTAATTAGCGAGATGAGTAGAATCGTGTCTTCGACCTCAGCGGACTATCATACGCTTCTAATCGCCGGCATTCATCTAATTGGCCTAATACTGTGCCGTGAGCGGCTTCTATGAATTTCGTGACGACGACGACGACGCTGCTCGTCCAAGTGGAATCTGCCGCACTTACGCTTCGTGTATCAGAGTTTCACTTGATACGAAGTTATAGTCGAACTCGAAGGACAAAAGTGTTGGCTCGTTCGTCATATTTTCCGAAGAGGTGCTCCTCGCCGTTGATAGAATTTCGATGAGATAGAAGCATCGACAGAGGTTCAATGGGATCCGCCGCCGGTGACTTCCCCCATTGATATGCAGAAGCACGCGACAGCCCGCCGTTTCCGGTTATCAGCAATGATAACCGGGGACAGGACACGCGAGACTTTATCGTCGACAGAGATTTCCTTTTCTTTTACAGTGTGCCCTGCGGTGTCGTAACCCCGGCCGACCCACGTGGAGGATGATCAGAGTGCATCGAGCTCACAGGATCTCTTTGAAACTCTACAAGATTAAAGCTAATTCTTATTTTAAATATTTGAAATTGCCTAGTATTAAACAATAATTTAGTATTAGTGTTAAATAATAATTTATTACAGTAGATTTATTAATTCTATTTTAAATACATTAATTCCCCATTTCTTTTTATATATATGTGAGAATACACCCATTTCAAAATACCTAGCATTAAAGGATAATTTATTACAGTGGACTTTTTTATTCCAAGTACAGTTAATCGGAAGTAATTGTAATAATTCAATTATCTTCGAGCAGAATCGAATTCTGCCATCTAAGATAAACTTAGTCTGAAATCAGAGGTCGATGTTGGCCTGCATTCCTTGGGCACTCCATCAATTAGAGGAAACAGAGGCCATTAGCTTATCGCAGGCCGCTCGTGTCACTGGAACTTCCAGTACATTGGTTCTCGAGAGTGTTGATAGAGGTTGCATCAACGAAACGCAAGCACCCTTTAAAGAGGGTAGTTTTTAAAGTGCGCGCACGTCGCTCGCGTAACTTGGCCGCAAATTGGAATTCTCTGGGAATACATTGTGCTCGATATAAAGCGTCGTTGGCGCTGCCTCAGCTTAGCATATCGTTTAAATACGTTTACCCACACGCGTCTCTGCCAGCGGCAACTCTATCTCGCTAACATCTTCCTAGAAGTATCTTAAAGATGCATTAATATTTACTCAGAGAACTTTCTTATTTCCCACGCTGTGCAAAGTGATGCACTTTCCTTTGACTTCGCAATATTTATATAAAATGGAATATGACTATAAATTGTTTAATCATTTTTATTATACTCGAGTGATTAACAAATCTTTGTTGAATGTTTATATTAATCTTGTATATGATAGTTGTATCTGTGAAGAGTCCAAATCTGAATGAGCCTGTAGCAAGGAAGATTGGGATGTCTTCGGAGACGCATGTTCCTTTTGGTTTCATAAAGTACCGGGCGGTAACCATTGATTCCAGGCGACACGTGTTCCTTCCAGGACGGACGCATAGCGAACAAGCTCCACTTGAGAGAATTTGAACGTGCGCATTGTGCCGGTAAGTGGCGTATAACAGGACGTTTGGCGTGACACAAAAGCCAGCCTAATTGCGAAGGAGAATGAACGAATCCGGACGGGCTCAGTCTGCTCTGCTCTTGCCGCGATTGCAGTGAGAGAGTTCGTTACTGGCTATCTAAATTGAAAGCGGGTCATGTTCGCTTTACACGGCATATGTAAACACACCCAGCCTCCTAAGTATGTAATGGTTTAATACGACTAATGCGCCAGTGGGTGGCTGACTCTGTTGAGGGTGCACTCGATTACTGACTCCTGCATAGAGTGTTTCCCATCGCCCTACTGACTTTCTAATTACAGACTGGATTTGAGTTCGATTGGAATCCTTGTTGTTTGTTTAAAAATTCGAAATATTATATAATATAGAATTTATTAGTAAATAGAGTCTTTGTGGTCTTTGGAATATCGCATGTTCAATATTCATAATTTAATTCACCGCTATGTAGAATAGAGTCTGGGAAAACCAGAGAGTATCGATTTCAGTAGTATGGGTTTGGTATACGCCAGCCACGGAAAGCCTTTCCAGTACAATCCATTGGCTTCGAGGATATTTTAATTCAATTAGGAAATCTCGCGTTTGCTCGCTCCGAATTCTTCCACTGAATCTTCCGCAGGTTCTCCTTCGTTCTCAAGATAGCGAGCACCCTCGCTGCCAGTTCAATTCAATCCTCTTTATTCCCTGTCTGCTTAGTGCTACCCGGCTTTTAAATTGATACAAGCAAGAAGTACTAATCGAAATGTTCTATAGTTTTTCTATAATTATTCTTCGTTTTTGTAATCTGTAATATGATTTCCAAGTTTAACAGTAACTAAGCAGGTAGTACGTGGGTATCCTTGACGTAATAAATTTCTGGCGTTGCTCTCTCGGGCCTGGGAAAACGTAAAAGGTCCGTCGGCGTCTGGTGACACGGTGCGGGATCCAATTAAAAGCCTTCCCTTTTTCCTGTTCCACATGCACGGTGTAGAGTTCGTCCGGAGGGTTTACTTTTATTACTGAGCATCGAGAAATTATAGCATAGGGGTTCCTGACTCCCCAGCAATTCAATTGGGGAATCGGGCCATGTAAATTCATCGTCGAAGTGGTATGGTTTAGCTAGGTGTCGGATTATCAATATGTAAAGTCTCATTAGGGAACAGAGTTAATGAACCTGTTGCAATTATGTCGGGGTTGTAATATCTATTAGTTCCTGTCACACCATGTGTTTAACGTTTAAAGCCGGATGAAACAGAGTTGGAATGTCTGCCCAGTTGAAGAATCAAGTACAATATCGTTGTTAATGAAGCACCCAGTGTATTGGCGGTGATACGAAAAGTGGCGTGTGCTGAACAAATAATAAATGGGTTTCACATTCAGTATTGATTAAATAATAGCGACTATTCAGGTCGTACAATTAATTTCCAACACACATACGGGACTAGGGTTTACAGCAGCTCTTCTGAATGCGCTTCACCGAGCAGTAAATAAACACGCAATTCAGTAGCGAATGAGCTTGGTTTATTTGTACAATTTTCAAGAAGTTTACACAAAATATAGACATACAATTTGCAGTTCGATTGCTTAGAAAACTATACAACCATGTACTATGTCAGACGTGAAATAATATTATTTTCATCCTTTTTTTCCACACTTTTTAATTAATCGAAAACGCTGTAGCACTCGCTCTGAAAGTATTTGTGTGCGCTTGTGTCCACGGTTCAATTGTGGCGCGGATTATAACATACAAGAACCATATCGAAAAGACAATGCCCAGGAACGAGAAAACACCATAACTGTAAAGACACAAGAAATATAATTCATTCTGTATGAACATTTTTCATAGTGAACAAATCAAACGTACTTAATAATCCATGCAAAGAACATTCCAAACAACATTATGAAGAGAAGATTGTAGTTAGCTAATGGTCGTAAGCTCAGTCGGGGAGGCAGCGCCTCTTCATGACTACTAGAAATTCCTTGGAAATTTCGTTTTGGTAATTGTACAATAGTTGTTGGTGGACGCAGGATTTGTCTGCAAACGCTACCAAGAAAACCAGGTCGATGGTACATCGTAGCAATTTCGAAACGATACTATAAAGAAATATTAATTAATCATTCATTTTTACAAACCATAAACCTTATGAAAGTAGCGAACATTGCATTACCTTCGTATTTATGAAACTACAAAATCTATATAAATTTTTAACAAGAAATGCACATTCATTGCTGCGAATTGGTAATAATTCTGGGTCTCCCAGGTATTCTACGTATCGCCGACTCTGTCGATCCTCTTGAACAGGCACATAAACACCAGGCCTAGTAGAATCTAAGCTGGAATCCATCTAGCAACAAAATTATATTTGTTAAAAAAATTCAAACTGAAAAAAAATAACAATAGCCACATACGTACTTGTGACTGGGAGCAAAGAGAAGTCGACAGAATGCTATCATGATACTCTTGGTCAGGTGTGATTGCTATTTGTGGAATATCCTCGAGTTTGATCTGAAAATAATGGTATCGATAAAAATCGTATTTATCTTAGTGTTACAATGCAAAATTTAGAAATAGGTACTTCGAATATATCTATTAGTTGCTGTTGTGCGTTTGCCAGAAATACAGGAACACGTCGCCGTTCTTCTATACTAATATCATCGGTCGAAGAGTCATCGCCATTCAGAAAGTCCCACAAAGATAATAGAAATCGCCTACTTTTCCTTCTCTCTTCCAAAGCCTCAATCAGGCTGACAGCAGTCAAGTGTGCTTGTTTTATTGTGCTCAAAAGATACACCACCTGAAATTCTTCTTATAAAGTAGTTCAATAATTTTCCCTAAAAATCTGGCGACTAATGTCACGTACTTGCGAAATTGTAGCACAAGAGAACATTGGAACATATTGATATACAGGTCCTTCTAAATCACGGATCTGCTGCCTTATAATGGGAGTCCATTGATTGGTTGAAGCTCGAGTTCTTGTCAAACCAGCATCATCCATGCAATTTTCAATATCACATATTATTCTCGCCAAACATGGTTGCGAAAATACCTGTGAAACAGATTAGTTATTAAATCTATACAAATTATAGGATCCTTGATTTAATTTAAACAAACCTTTGTAACTCTAAATAACATTAAGGCGTTTTTGGGTGCCACCAAGTCAGTTCGCATGAAGCGTGGAATTAATTGTTGGAAGATAGCAGTATAAGCCAACAAATTGTTTACAATAAATGGAATCCACCTGGATACATTGTGTATCTTGCCCCTTTCTTCTTCTTCTGGTTTTCTGTAAAAGGATTCCACTATGTTTTTGTTTTGTTTCAAAATATTAGAGTGTTGACTTACCCTTCCTTTGTGTATGATACACCTGGAAAGTATCTCCATGGTTGAATAAAACTCAACCATGCTTCAAGAATTAACCGGAATGAGCTATCCAGTGGCCAATGGTGAATAGCTTTTCGAAGGAACGTATAAATCTTTCCTTGGACTGATGGCAATATAATTCTGGAACATCAAAAATGAATTTATATATTTGCAGGACATCTTCATTTTCACAGAAATGATATGCAAACCTTTTTAACTCATCCATTGCACTTTTATCACCAGTTCCACTATTTGTGAACTCATGTAATGTTTTTATAAAAGCCCTAACAAGCCGAATATGTTCACCCGAGTGTATACTATGCTGTAATTAAAATTACATTCATATAATATTCTCAAAGAAACAGTACATCTTTTTTTGATCTTACTCGAGGTGGAAGAGATGTGGAATATGATGTGTTCAGCTGTGTTGCTACTTGACTTTCCTCTGTATATTCCAACCAAAAATCTAGGAACACCTGAACAACTGTTTCACTTCTCCAAACTTGTGGCAAACATTGTTGCTGAGGTACAGTGGATGTAGGACTTGTAGATCCAGGTGATGCTCTCAGTAATCTTGGTGTGTGCAATCTATAAAATTTGCTCATTAAAGTTTTAACTTAATTCTGGAATCATCACTGAGCTATTAATTGAAATAAAACCTTTTAGTTTCTGGTGATTGCATCAACTTTCTTTGTGGTGTTTTTCTAGCATAAGGCCCAATAATGGGCAAAACAGGTGAGTTATCCCTGGGTAGAAAATGATATAAATAAGAATGAGCCAGCTGCACATATACAGTTTCCCAATTCGCCCATATATTCTCCTGTTGTTGTACTTGTAGCCATGGATTTGTCAGATGGAACGCAAAGTGGAAGACATAATACTCAAAGGGATATGTATTACTATTAAGAAAAATCAATTGTTTCATAAAAAGCCAATCAGGATAATCAATCAAAAAGGATACTCATACATAGCGCGGATACGCTCCGAGTATTTTGGTCATCTGTTATCTTATCCAAATAGAAAGGTGGAATAACACCTTCTTCTAGCATAGACCTTATTTTTGCCTGTAATCCAATCCCAATTAAAAACTAGTCTTACATTATCCCATGTTACTCAATATGAACAACTCGCTTACCGGCAAGTAAGATACTGGAAAGTTATATTTCAAGTAACAGTCTGGCAGTAATTTGTAGCACAAGGAGAAGACTGGTCCGAGGGGGCTCAGGAAGTTACAAAGTGTTTCATATTCGTGTGGATTTCTCTTGAGTGTGATACTATGTAACCCCCAGCCAGTATTGTCTGTTATACCAAAGAGTGAATCTATCAGTATTGGGAATACATGTTGCAATTCCGCGGTGCTGGACTCTTCTATTAACGCGCTGATTTCCCGGCATCGATGCACCAACGGCAGATTTAAATACTTCTTTACTCGAATCTGGAATATGCCGAACATTGTCACTGAGTATGAAAGTGCGTATCAAAAATGGTAATTGCGTAGAATGTTGTACTGTACTACCGTAGCAACGTCCGTCAAAGTGGCCATGGTCAGTCTTATCTTTCCTTGCAACTCTCACACGTAATAGCATTTAAATTATATTAAACTTATTGGACGAATGTCGTTCGCGTCTCTTTTCTCGGGTGCAAGGTGTTTATGTGCCAGCATTAGTGCACCGCCGTTTATAACCGGTAAATCCACGAACCGGCGGTCAAACGTGCACTCCGGTGCACGTGCACTTGCTTCCCGCTTTTGGCGCGGATCGCGCTGGCGCTCAACTTTCCCGCCAATTTCGAAGCGGGAAATAGAATCGTTATTCGATTCTAATTCCAAGCAGTTCTAATTAGAGTTGTATAAATTTCATACGTTTAATCAATCTCTTAGGTTGAACTATATTAAATTATATTCAATACTTGAGATTAAGGGTAGGAACAACAATAACTACAACAAATTAAGTACAATTGGCCATTGACCATAGTTTTTTTTATAAAAGCATTACAATGTAAAATTACAATGTCTCAGATCATTCACGTAATTATCATCTTTCATTCGGCATTATAATAATAATCGTAAAAACTAGAAAAGTCGTTTGTGAAAGTGTTCATCATTGTTTTTTAGAACGACAACCAAAAGGACGAGGTCTGTAAGTGGGTAGAAAGGGGACGTACGACGTCCACTTCCATCTGTAATAAACAATCGAATGTAAAATTTAGCAGTATAAATTATTACTCAATGATATAATAAATATATAATAATTAATTGTACCTCCTGAGGACACTCATTCCAATTGGGAAGTCGAAAGTATTTGGCACATATTCAGCATTCTCATCTTCTTCTTTAACATCCATGTTCAATTCCATTTCTTTGGACCACGCGTCCAAGCCTCTCTCGGCAGTCGAGCCTTAATTCGTACAGTAAAATAAATCAATGAATATTTAAAATTTGTCTTTACAATAATTCAAAGCATACCTGGAATTATATTGTCCAGCAGGCAACCCAATCCACCCCCTACTAAAATTGTAGTACTCAGCAGAACTGTTACCACCCCATCAACCACATCATTGCCAGTTTGTATCGCATCCGAATGTTTGATCATCCACTTCGATAGAACGAGTGGGAAGAATATAGAAAATCCAAGAATGTATAAATTTCTAGCTGAATTCAAATCTACGTACTGCAAAGCCGATAAACCTGAAAAGTTTATATATAAAATACATATAAAATTCAATGAATAACTATAACTGTTTTATAATGAAAAATAATTTTTATATACCAAAAGCGCATATCATTCCAAACATAACACAAAATATGCCACCAATGATCGGCTCAGGAATGATAATAAAGACAGCTCCGAACTTGCTAATCAACCCCTGCAAAATCATCAAGCCACACGCCCACTGAATGACTCTTCTACTCCCAACTTTCGTCACTCCTATAAACCATAATTATTTTAATAATAAACCACAATCTTTATTCAAGATTTAGAAAATCCTGACTTACCAATAGTGCCGACATTCTCTCCAAAAGTATTAGTTCCATTTCCACTGCCCCAAAGACCTGCCAAAACGGTGCCAAGTCCTTCGATTCCAATGCCTCGATTAATCGCGTGAACAGGCGGCGGCGGTGCTCCTATAATATTAATAATAATTTTCATTTATAATATTAGAAAATAATAATAGAATTTTTTCAATGACATACCACACATCCTCGAAGTAGTAGGATAATAACTAATGGATTCTACTGTGCACGCGAGCACTCCTGCGAGCATTCCAAGGACACCCGAAAGTGTCACGGTCGGGACACCCCATTGACCTGGATATGGAACCCTGAACCAAGGTGAATCACTAATGATCTTTATTTTGCTGTCAGACCTCGCTGGATGTCCAACTGGCAAAGTGTCGGTGACAGTCAGTATAGCGCAAATTGCCCACATCACAACTATCGTTAATAGTACCTTTTATTTAAAAGAAGATTATAATTAGAAAGAAAGTATCACACTTTAATAATGTTTAATATATACTTGGGTTTATTAAATATTTTCTTTAAGTCGGTTAATCAACTTACTGGGAATAATTTGAATAGTTCGAACCAAATGATTTGAAGACCGTGACCCTTGCGATATACTGGAATTGGCACGGAAACATTGACCATTATGTGGGAGTACGTAGTTAGCATTAGAATAGTTCTGTAGAAAAATTATAATAATTATCGAAGTTACATTTATTCTGGCGTTTAAATTGTTCATTTAATATATTTACCCAACTGCAATACCCCAATGTTGAGAGGCGGCTTCAGCAGCGTTCTCAAAGAGTGATAAACCAACAAGCGAAACCGTCGGTACGATTGTTAACGGTGTTATAAATTTTAATAAATACCCAATAATACCTGCGAGAAAGGAATGTAAAAAATCATCGAAATAAGATACGCAAACGACTGGGAATTACCGCCAAAGCCAACGATCACTTGGAACATAGCGGAGACCGCGATGGCTCCGGAAAGCTCTCTCATTCGAATTTGCCAAAGTTCCGTGCGATTTTCCGTGGACATCTCGTTGAGGATTTCCGGCGCGGGGCATTTCCATTGTGGCAAATTCAGGATCGCTAAAGTCGGCACCAAAAAGGATATCGTGCCTCCTTGAACCAACGGTAATCTACGAGGAAAACGAATGAAGTTAAAGTCGTGAAGTTTCAACAGACGCTTCGAACAATTGTCTCGGCACAATCTTTACTTCCAAGAAAGCTTATCGAATTAGCATCTGTCTTCTAAACGGTGAGCCTCTCCCCTTAACGCACTCAGTATTGCAAGACAAATTTGCATATAACATCGACGACATCCGATAAAAAAACACAATTAGTCATTGGCTATCCGGTAAGTGCAAATGAATCCTCGCGAGAGCGAGGACTATGGAAATTAGACACATGCGTATCACAGACGGATATTAATCCTTTTATAAACAAAACATCTTCCATCGAAGGGTTTCTTCAGTTTTCAAATCCAACTTTACATTCTGTTTGACCAATTTTTTATCCCAACGCTCTCGACTCACTTTTGATAGTCTAAATTGGTACGCGTAAGATACGAGCGTCAGAGATTAAAGCACCTTAATAGGCTTAACTGACACTTAACGCGTTCGACCAAGAGATTGCCACCCATTAATTGTTCCGGTCGCTGCCGGCACAGACTGCTTTCTTAAAGATTAAAGACGAGTGCCTCAGATAGTAGCGATTTAAACATCTCACCGACACCCTAGTGTCGTTTGCAGAAGAGTTACAAGACCCGTCACGAAGATCATTGTCGAGATGATATAACTTCTCGCTGGGTCGTCCTCGGCCATGCATAACGCTGGAGTGAGTATAAAAGGGATGGAAACAATAGCTCCTATCATCGTCAAATAGTGCTGGAAATTCAGAGTTAAAAGTTCAAAATTCAAATTAATAGCAAGTATAATTATTGTATTATAATTTAATCAAATGATAAATTCAAAGTTGCAAAGGGAATTCATTTTAATTAAATATGATACCTGAAGAGCCATAAATAAACACAAATACCAAGGCGGAACATCATCGATTCCATATGTAATATCAGCTTTTCTGTTGCCAGACTTTTTATCTTCCGCGGTGGTGGATGTGGCATTCTCTACGTTCTGGAAAGACAAAAATGAGATTATAGATTTCGTCATTGATAGGTATGATCGATCTCTTCTGTTGATCTTCAAAAGATAGTCCGCGGCGATTAATATTACTTAGACAGTTACTCATCCAAGAGAATTTTCTACGATCTTTCCTTCATTAGGAGGAAATATTTGCCCGCGAGGGAATTCTGGGCACGCGTGTATTCAGGTGATTATATATTCGAATTCCAATTCTCAGCCGGTCGCTGATAATAGTAAATAGTCACGATCATCGGAGCGTGTAATAACTTGTAGACTCTTTTTGCCGGCGTCAGGATTTCCCCGTAACGAGCGCGTGATTCGCTTAAGAATCACAGGGAAAAACTTGGCAGATTCATGCAAAATCTAGAGTGACAATAAATCAAAGCAATCATTCGCCAATTGACTCATTACATTATAAACACATAGCGTCTGGTAATAGACGCGACAGAAGCACCGGGTTGCAAGCGATCACTGCCAACCACTTCAAGAACTTGCGCTAGTTCAAGTTCACGTTCAAGTTTACGTAAGACCTGGCTCGCACTATAGTTGCATTATTTTTAATACGCATCACCAATTGCAATTTTGACAGCGCGAAGAATACTCCCACATAATTTCGTATTATAATCATTCTAAGTTAAAATAACAGATAAATAATTTCTCCAAATATCTTCTCAACTTAATAATATTTAATTTAACAAAACAAAGGGGTTGGCGATTGAAAATAAATACAAGAATAATTATACTTACTACTTCTGTTAATTGAATACCGTTTTCGGGCATCTTGTAACTAGTCACTTTCCACTGGTTTTCGTATCACAGAAATCACGATTGCTTATCAAGTTCGAAGGCGTTATAATAGAATTTTGTGGATGGCTCGCTCGTATGAGATGAGCGGTGGTCTACTGATTGTTTGGCGTCAGACAGTCCTACTGTCGGACTGGCAAGCACGTTCATGTGTGAACGTTAGTGGTGTACTATGTCAGTGAAGACGAGATCGCTGGCTAATATATCACGAAATAGCTATCTAAGCGAGACGAAACTTCCTTTGCCAGAGAAGCCAAGTGAGCTTTCAAAGAGGCGAAACTTCTCAGAGCACTTTATTCCTAGATGCTCTCGTTAATATCGTCGACATTAGTCGAAGCAATAAAAACGATTATGAAATGTTTACTAAGTGCCGTTGGCTATCGTGCCTCGAAGGGAACAATGGCAATTCCCTGGTAACGCTTCCTGAGATAAGTGGGGATCCCGGCAAAGCTGGCAAAAATCATATCTACCAAATGAAACTTAATCTGCCGGGCGAATCGCTGGGATTATGTCTCCTCGCATTGGCGAGCGGTGTGCTCTATTTGCCACAATGTTATTGGACTATAATTATATTGAAGTACTCTTATGATTATTGGTTTAGACTGAGATCATCAAGTGGCTGAGTGAAATCGAAAACTTTCCACATGACGAAGTACTCTTTGGAAACTTTCCATTTCCCAATGGACGCACTGTTCTGCCGATTCTATATTCGCAGCGCTGTTGCAGCCTTTAATGAGCCTGAGTTCGTTTAGCATCGATCCATCCGCAAATTGCAGCCTCATTTGAAATGCCTCTTTTTATACGCGAAATCGGTTCGGCTCCGGCGATCTCTTCGGTAATCCGAGAAGCGTAGTTACTTGAAGGTCAAGTTCAAGTTCGACATATTGCTCGACATATATCTCAAGTTCGATATAGTTTACTAAGTTTTCATAACTTAGTTAAACTGAATTACATTCTACTGTTATAAGTGACTGATTAATGCTTCGTTATTAGTCGTTGAAACCTTCAGTTGAAATGGTGCGAGTATTTACATATCACCATGATTTGAATTTCCAACAAGCGAGTAGGATTATCGCACCGAATATCAAACCGGTTGGATAAATGGCATAGTACGCGTTTTACTCGGATATTATAATTTACTTTGACGTCAGAAGCGTCAGAACTATTGGATAGTATACAGTTTGAATCAGATCGTTGTCGATAATCGATTCTAGCACTAACTCTCGATTTATGATGAATCGTCGAGCGCCGGCTAGAATCGATCTCTCGATTTACAGTTAGTGGCGAGTTACGGTTCGATCTTATTTGCGAGCCATAACCTGCTGCTTTGTTTCCCTTTATTTCCTCCTCATAAACAATCACTTTGATTTGGTCGCGCGACGTGACATAGATTCAATCTGATTTTTTGCTCCCCTATGAAAGCGTGCAGATAAGTTCGCCAAGAATGGACGAATACGTGGAACCGATGGATGTTGAAATGGAGCCAGTTCTCGAGGAGACTAAAGTGAATGATGCTCGTGAAAGTAATCCAGAAGTATGCAATGCGAATAGTCCTCGAACACCTGAGGTATGATAATATAGAATACACAGTAAGCAGAGAAAGTTTCAAGCTTCTTCATCAAGGCAATGTTGACCCTTTGTAGATTCAGCTCACAGAAAGCAGGTATGAAAACCGTGCTGGTACCTTCACTACTGGCATTGATATCTTCAGTGAGGAGGAAAAGCTTAAAATGGAAGAGAGAGCCAAACGTTTTGGCTTAACCGATAGATTGAAGAATAATCTATCGAATCAAGAGCAACAGTTATATGCTAGGTGATGGTTTTATCAACTATGGGTTTTATGAGTTCGTAACAGTAGAGGAATTATGTTTGTACAATGGAATTCATGCTCGTTTCTAGTATGGGCATTACAGAAGATAATGAGAATACAAAGAATGTGAGATTAAATGTTATACATATGAGGGGTACCGAAGACATGAGCACGAAAGATGTCTTTAAATACTTTGAGGATTATGCACCAGCATCCATTGAATGGATCAATGATGTCTCATGTAAGGGATTCATATTATTATAAGTTTTGTTTTCGGCTAGTATCAGCTTAGAGCTATTTATTTTATACCAGGTAATGTAGTCTGGCTGGATAATGTTTCTGCTACCAGAGCCATGCTAGGCTTGTCGAAAAAGATTGTAGGCTTGGGAGAGAGGCCTAGTCAGAAAGAAGCGGGGGAGAATAGTAGTAATATGGATGTTGAAGATAATGTAGTTAATGACGATCCTGGCTTAGATGTAGATAATCATGGTGAAAATAACGAGGAAAGCAGTAATAAATCTCAGAATGATTATATTAGCATTAAAGACATCAATTGTCCTTTACCTCCTGGTATATGGAGAAAGGGAACAGTTTATCCTAAGTCTAAAGCACTTTTCCTGAGATTTGCTACAAGATCAGATAAGAAACAACCAAATGCTGAGAAAATGAGTGACTATTATAAGAAATATGGCAATCCCAATTTTGGAGGTAATTATAAATGAAGCAAATTATAAATTAATCCATCTAATGCTACTTTAATTCTTACAACTTGGCAGGAATCAAAGGTATTTTAACAGAGTCCAAGAAACGAATGTACAAACAGATTAAGCAAAGTAAACGAAAACTAGAAGAAGAGCCAGAAGGTGATGGTGGTGATAGAAAACGTGTAAAGAATCCATGGGGTGCTTTATCTGAAAGTTGGGGCCTAAATGATGCTGTGGAAGATATTTTTGTGCAAAATCCACCACAACAGCAAGATCAAGGGCGTAGTGTAAAAGATAGACTTGGGACACGTGTTCCCCAAAAAGAGCCTGTACCGATAGTAGAAGAGAGTAAAAGTAGTTCTGGCAGCGATAGCGAGGACGACTGGTGTAAGAGGAGCAAAGTTTTGCGAATGCGAATGCATGCAGATGACGAGGAGGAAAAAATACACAAACGTCGTGTCAAAGCACAACGAGAAGTTAGTTTCCAAAACTATATTAGAATATTCCTGATTCCAGAACATGTTGTTTACTTTTCATGATTTCTCATATTTAGACGTTATTGAGTAAGCTAGATAGAACCGATGACTTGAGGTCGAGATTAGGTAGATCGAGAAAGGAACCACAATTCCGTGAAGCTATACAAGTCGTAGTAACAAATCCAAAAGCCAGCAGACCAAACACAAAAGCTGGAAGTTCTGAGGTAACTGCATATTAAGGTGCTACATTATTCTATTGATTGAATACGTAATATATATACATATTTTCGCAGGAGGAAGATGGGGAAATTGTAGATGATGAAAGTCAAGGAAAAGAGGAGGGTGAATGGCATGGGTCTGATGAAGAACAAGTTGAGGAAGAAGAGGAAGTAGAAGAAGAGAGTGATGAAGAGAGTGATGAACCCGTGAAAGAGGCTCAGGGACCTAAAGGCAGCGTAATTAAAGTCGTGCAACATAAACCACAAGTTGCATCAACTGTGTGGGCACGATTAAACAATGTCCAGAGTGATGTGATAGATAGTACAGTTAAAGATAGGTAATTATTATAAGTACAGGGTGATTCACTTGCCTTTGAATCAGAACTCTCCTAGCCCTTATTTTTTGGTGGACTTCCCGACCTTTTCCGGGACTGAAATTTGGTGGGTAATATTTTTTTGCATCAAGGAAGATACCATAAAAATTCCAGAGCCCTAGCTCACAATTTTTTTTTCGGCAAATTTTTTAAGGCATACCCCTTCAAAAATTTTCGATTTTTCGAAGGTTCTGGGACCGGGACGAACGCTTGATTTTTCGATTGGCCGTGTCTCAAAACGGAAAAAAAACATAAATGTTGTGGGGGAAATGCCGGAATTCTACCTAAAACACATGGAAAACCGATCTTGAATATTTGATTTCAACGGTTTTCCCCATGTTTTTTTATCTTCCCGACCTTTCCCGGGGCTGAAATTTGGTAGAAAGTGTTTTTTTATATCGAGGAAGAAGTAGAAAAAATTCCAGGCCCCTAGCTCAAAATTCATTTTTTCGCAAATTTTTTAAGGCATACCCCTTCAAAAATTTTCGATTTTTCGAAGGTCTCGGGACCGGGACGAACGCTTGATTTTTCGATTGGCCGTGTCTCAAAACGGAAAAAAAACATAAATGTTGTGGGGGAAATGCCGGAATTCTGCCTAAAACATGTGGAAAACCGATCTTGAAAAATTGATTTCGATGGTTTTCCCCGTGTTTTTGGTACTTCCGAACCTTTCCCGGGGCTGAAATTTGGTAGGTAATGTTTTTTTGCGCCGAGGATGATACTATAAAAATTCCAGAGCCCTAGCTCAAAATTTTGTTTCCCCATATTTTTGGCCACCGAAAATATCCCATTTTTGGTCGTGATTCAAAGGCAAGTGACTCACCCTGTACATTTTCATTGCTGGCACTGCTTAATACAAGGGTTTCAATAAATAATAATATTTAATTTCAAGGCAACCAAAACCAAGGGACTTGAGAGAAACATTAAGAGGTGGCGATCTTCGATCCCGAATTGGTAACCATACAAGAGGTCGTTCTCCTCTCAGAATAGAAGTAAAGAATGACAAATACATGGAAGATCCTAGTGATACTGAATAATTCTCGTGTGTAGGATTTAATACACACAGTGAAAGACTAGATACTATATTATGGTCAAGTGAGTTCTATAAAGTGGTGCAACCTGCTTAATCATTTATACAAGAGAGAGAAGTATACTCAGCACTCCGATTCCATCGGTCGAGATTTCGTTTGAAATAATGAATGAACCGTAATTTCTATTTACTTTTTGGGGACGATACATTCAGCATGTTTGTTTTGCATAATTCATATTGAGAGTCATATATTTCCGAATATACAATTATATCAAGGTTGCCAAGCGCACGAATTTGTCTATAATTTTCAAAAGAATAATGAGTGCTTTGAGTGTATACAAATATGTACATATTACCTAACATACACAACGAGGAGATATGTTATAGAATGTTTGCACTGTGAGGCAAAAGCAACTTGCAAACTTTTACTGAAGAGTCATAGGCCAAAATGTCAACTTTTTGGCAAGGGTAGCTATATCTGACTCTTTTAGTAGTAAAATTTTGTAATGGTATTATAGAATAAATCTTGGAGGAGTGTAGCATTTTATAAGAAATCAAATTATTTTCTATTGTTACACTTGCAGAAGAAATGTATATGCGCGAGGATGTAGCATTTGCCGAAAGCATTATCAAATTAATAGTATGTCAGCGATAAATATTCAAAAGAACTTTTTTAATGATATTTTACAGATTTCAACTATCGTGTAAATATAACGGTAACTATTGTGTATGTTTCATGATTCATGATATACTTTCAGGTCTGTGAGATAAATAGTTTAGCTACGAATTTTTACAAAAATAAGATCCACTGCAAAATTTGATAATTGCTATTGTATTCATAATTCATCAAATACCTGAGAAAGTAGTAAAAAAAAAAAATCCAGTGTAATGCTTTATTTAAGCTGAAAGTAGGGATAAGAATAACTGTAACTTCAGTTCCGGATAATTGGCCAATAAAGCCGCTTTTATATTAGCACAATAATACTTTGAATAGTCATTTCAAATACAGTAATTAATAAGAATGATTTAAACACTTACACATATTTATCATTTTCACGAATAACAATCATCCAGAGAATTGATTAAAGATAGAATGAAATAATAGTCACCTCTCCCATAGAACACAGTGGTTGTAAGAATTATTCTTTTGTACTGCATTCACAGGTTACACAGTTCAATTGCGATTTCTTTTGCCATCTGCTAACTTATTATGCCGAAATCGCACATCAATAGACGCTAGGATAAAACCACTATTTAAACTTTCACTACGAGAAACACAAGAAATATTGACTGTTTTATCAGAATCTCGTGCATATTTTAATGCGAACCAAGATGATTCAGGTAAAACGCTATGAATGCAGTTGGAGGCACCAATAGTTTTAATGTTATCATGAAAAAGACACGACATTTTTTGATATTAGTGCCGCGGAGGATCACGTACGTTTTGTTACATCGGTTACATCTATCAAAAACTGGCAGATGTGCCGTATATGACGTATGACAGATTTCTCAAAATCTCAAGAACAAGTATCATAATTGAGGGAAGCAAGAAGAACCATCAGGAAACAACATTTGTCCTGCAGTTCTCGCTGCTAACTACGTCTATAATATGTTGACAATATAATCTCGTCCATCGTCCAATACAGACATTTTTCGTGAATCAGAAATATCGGTTGTACCAGCTAAAGATTAATTGTGCACGTTATCATGGATATCTTGATTCTATCTTACATAAAAACCGTCAGTAGCACGTTTAATAAGTATCTTTCCTCGATCTCAAGTGAGACCGTCAATTGTAACTTTGTTTCATTATCCCGTTTCCCTTCATACTTTTTTTTTGGTTCTTTTTTAAATCTTATCAAATAACGTGTAACATTCAAAATCCATAGACGAAATATTCTCTTAGTATTTGAATATATAAGATATGAACCGGCAACAACAACAAGTAGACGCACATAACGGTAAGTATATTAGGCCTGATGATATCCACAATTTATATTAATGAATTACATGCTACGGTCTATCATTTCTCGTACTTCACTTGTGATGCCTTGCTCTTCACTAAATGATACTAATCTTCTAGCGTTCAACCCTAATTGATGTTTTCTTCGATCGCTGAGTCAACAAAGTTCATCTGTCACAACAGCTTTTGCTAGAAGATTATTAGACGACCTACACAGTTCAACCTTAAAGAAAATAATCTGAAGGTTTTCTATCGGATTGAAGTTGCCTTCGCAACATTTTGACCTTAAACATTTTACACGCATTAAATGTACGTGACGCGATTGAAAGGGTAAATTGTGCTTGTTCAGCGAGATGAGTAGGTCATATTAAAAGGGTACAAGGAAGAAAGGAGTATTTGTTAATCAATTTCTCATTCACCTTTCAAAGTTGGTACCGAAAAAATAATCGATAACAAATGAATTCAACGGCTTCATGTAGGGTACTTAAAGATCGATTATTTTCGCGATACATCATCTCGATGAAATTTATCATACTTTACTACTTTGTTTGCGGAACAGGTTGTAACAAGTGCGAAAAGAGTAACAACAACTATAGTAGAACAATTGTTTCGCGTTTTCCATCTGCACATGTTAATTTTAATGAAACTTTCTTCCTGTATCCTCTTCAGAGTGAAAAAGTATTTGAAGTGCTCTCGTGTACTGAACATATTACTCAGCGCACATTCAATGTAAGGAATATTAAATGATTATGTTGAAAAGGGCACATCCAGTACCATTGAGAGAGAAAGAGCACGACAAATACGTATAATATTCGGCACCAAGAATTAAAGTGTTACATATACCGGGAGCAATAGTTTCTTTAAAGGAAAATGAAATACATGCAATATACGCCTAACACAGATAGAAGGACGCGTGTAAAAAGTGTTAAATTACATGCAATACCAAACACATGAGATACATGACTGCATGGTTATAAAAAAATCATGTGACAGAATGACAGAAGCTAGACTGAAATTAGATAGAATGCACGAGGAGAGATTGAAAAGCATGTTTACCCGTATTACTCTCGGAAAGTTCAATGCAAGCTTATTTTGTACAAGTCACAGAAGGATTCATCGTAAAGAATCACCTAAGAAGAAATGCGAGAAGCAAGGAGGCGTCGCCGTAGATTCCATAAATAACTTTGTACGACGACACACAATTACAGGGAACGTTCAAACGCTTTCAATAAATACAAACAACACACACCATCGAAGTATTATCAAGATTTTTATTAGATGCGTCGAAGAAAGTGAGATCTGATAGTCAAAGGAGCAATATTTTCGGTACGGTTTGTTTCGCCCTTCCTTCTCCATACTTTTCCCTACACTCTCCAAACCACTCTTGTATGCATGCGGTCTCTATTTTGCTTTAAACTACTAACAAGATAATATTCTATCGCACTCCTTCGAGTTTACAATAGCGTTTCTCACGTATACTTTGAAAGTTTGATTCCAAAAATGAAAGTAGATGCAAGCGTTCCAAGCGTGTCCTCGTAATAACGGATATAATCCGATTGTCAAAGATCAATAATGCATGTTCGTTTTTTGCATGTTATATAGAGGATCAATAAAAACAGAGAGTGCATCTGCAGAAGGCGTTCCGATGTCAGTAATTTCTGTTGTATCTCAATTTTTCCCAGGGCTTAAGATTCTTTTATAGTTCGATTGTAAAGTATTAGAGCATCTACCAACGTGAAAACGCTCCCGTTTAAATATTTATAATACCTTCCCACTTATAATAAGTTTTACTCATTCTTTGTTTTATCACAATCGGACAAGGTACTTAATTGCCGTCGACGACACGTTCGTGTACATGAGATGTTTTTCGGTAATCACGCCGCAAGCTTTTGAGTGCGACACATATAAATTGGAGTCACTCTCAAATATAAAAACAAATCATTCAGATATACATATACTTAGAGAAAAAAGTACGATTCGCAAAAAGGACATGAATACTGTGTGTCTTATCTAATTTGCATGGTGTGTGTTTGAAGCAGAGAATAGTTACATTCATTTAGACAAGACTTAAATCAAAATCTGATGAATGTTTTGCATTGAAGGAATTACGAACGAGAACACTGAGCATGCTATTCAATACAGCCATAAGTGAAATACACTTTCGTGAAAGTCCTTTACCGAAACCAAGACTTCAATGAATCCCTGCAACTGAAATAAGATATATAACACACCAAAAATAGTGAAAAATGTACGTTCAAACAGACACCATGCGTCTCGCACAAGAATGGCAGTATCAGTGTAATGCCTATAAACAGTAAAACACGAGGCAAATAACTGTTCAAATGATCTGGAAGCTGCATCGAATGCAATTAATTGAGATTAAGCATTCATACCCTTCTCACTCATCCTCTTTCTCACTGCCTCTCTCTTTCACCCTTATTATTCTCTTGACCATTCACTCGTTTCTCTGGAGCCACAAATATGCAACTACCCCGACAAGGGCAGAAAGAAAAGTTTTTGCGAGGTACATCTGTCCCACAATGATCCAACTAGATCACATCGTGCAATAATGAAACTATGTTGAGAAATACTTCTATGATGCCACAGCTATTTCGCGGTAAATATATCAGAGGTACACTTCACACGCTTAAGATTTTCCGCGCATTCATTATCGGTCGCCGTATTACGTTGCTCATGAATATCGCACATTACACCGACCACGTCATTCACTCAGCAATTAAATCACAGACAATGTATGACGGTGATTAACAATTAAATCGTCAACTAGCACATTACCTATATAATTCGGGATAAATAAAAGTTATTGTACAAATTAATATTATGCATTCGATGTAACAAAAAACACTGTATTTCGGTAGAGACATGCGAATGTACAAGTGTGTATGCACGGACACTTTTGCGGTTTTACCTCGTTTACCGCTTTTTCGGCCGTGTAATCATCAGTAAATCGTCGGACTAGCCATCGGCCAAGATCTGCACCCCCTCCCCCTTCAGTTTCTTGTGTTATCTTTGACCGTTCGTGATTGTATGAAGTACACTTGTATTACTCCGATGCTGCACATTCACCACCTTTTTGGTCAGCCCGCGATTCTTCTGAAACTAAATGTTAGTATTCAGTTTAATATGTTTAAGATGCAAACCATTTCCCCATCGTTTATTTAAAATGCCAAAATTACCAGTGGACTACATAGCATTTTCCTGGTGATTCTTTTGGAACAACAAGGTTTCATCAAAAATATACTGTTTCAATATTTCCTTCGGAAGATCATCGAGTTCCATGTCAAACTTAAATGGTTCTTCGGCAACGGGCTATAATAATTTATCAAAATTGTTTATAAGCATTGATGATTTTCTGATCTCATAGAACTACACAATTTATACATACTTCATCCGCGGGATCATAGTACTGTTCTAAATAAGGGTGTGCAAGAGCATCTTCAACAACAATTCTCTTATTTGGATTAAATGTTAACATTTTATCCAAAAGGTCAAGTGCTCTAGGGTCTGCATTTGGGAAAAGACTGGTCCATGGGACCTTTGGTTTGTATGGTAACGACTGTAGATAATTCCGCGCCTATAATAAAATAAAATTAATTAAAGTATTCATATAAACAATAAATTCCAATCGATCGATCCATATTTACTTTTTCATTAATAATACATTCCAAATCTTCAGCTGACGGAGAACCGAGAACTCCGAGTATGTGATTCAGCTGGTCCAAGTAATGCTTTCCTGGGAATATCGCTCGCCTTGAAAGCATTTCTGCCAAAATGCATCCCACTGACCAAATATCAATAGACTTTGTATAGCCCTATTATAATAAATAAGAAATAATAATACCACTTCTTTTTACTCAAACAAATGCATAAAATTTCTCAACTCTGTTCTACCTTGGAGTTAAGCATAATCTCTGGGGCTCTGTACCATCTAGTTGCAACATATTCAGTGAGAAAACCAGCATGATTATGTTCAGGATCTGCGACTCTTGCTAAACCAAAGTCACAAATTTTAAGGTCACAGGTGGTATTTAGGAGTAAGTTACTTGGTTTCAAATCTCTATGTAACACATTCGCGGAATGAATATATTTGAGCCCTCTGAGTATTTGGTACAGAAAATAACAGATATGATCGTTACTAATAGCCTGAAATGAAGGATATAGTCAGTGACTGTATGTTTGTATATCAGGGACCTTGAGTCTTCCAGAGGATTTACCTGCGTCTTAAGAAGTTTGTAGAGATCGGTTTCCATCAGACACTGAACAATATATACATCTTTCATTTGCTCTATAGTAGGAGCTCTTAATATATCTCTAATATCTATTATCTGAAATAGAAAGCATGGAAGAACAATTAGATTATCTTCTTCCCATTCATTTTGGAGCAAGAAGGCTAACAGACATATTTAATTATATGTCATTCAATCCTCACATTTTCATGCTTAAACCTTGTTAAGATTTTTATTTCCCTTAGTGTCCTCTGGCTGTATGTTTGATGTTCGAAAGGAGAAATTTTCTTGATAGCTACTTTTGTCTTAGTTACATTATCATATGCAGATCTGTAAAAATGAAGTTGACAGTAACATTTAGAATTTTTATTAGTACTCAGTGCAAATATCTACAGTATATTTCAAATGATCAATACTTAATTTCTTGTTATGAAAGAAATTAAGATCAACAGTGTAATATCATTGTATAAAGGGTTTATCCAGATTTATTATCTTTTGTCTTGTACTTCACGCGTCAGTAATCATGTCACCCTAACAACAGCATGGATAAAAACATCTAAGAATAACTTTCCCATGTAGATCGACCTTGTATATTAACCAAGCAGTTTGGAGATCTATTCAAAGTATAATAAAAGAAGGCTGACACAGTTTCAGCATGCTGCGGTACAGCAAGTGGTTCTTTCTCTAATCTTAGAACACTACTCCGGAAGTGGTTTTATATCCTACTAAGTATACAACTTGAGATTTTATTAAACATTTCTCGATAGAAATTTCTTTTCGTCAAGCACTCAAATCGCATCGCTTTCCCGGACTGACATCGACTTTCGATGACAGGGAGGCGAGTTTATATGGATAAAATAATTTTATTAAAGAAAGAATGTCGTTATTTTCGAAAATACTATTGCATTACTCTCCCAGCTGTAACATCAAACGAAATAATAGAAATTCACGAAGATCGTAAGGGACAATCTCGAAAAATTCCTCGAGCCCGCAAAAACTTCCTGCATCCTAGGAATCATTCATCACGCGAAAATTGTCCGATGCAATCACGATTCCTATCGAATGTATATGATAAGATTGATAAGCTGTGAGATAAGCGGGAACAAGGAAGTGTAGTACCCGGACACGCAAAGTACTACGCCCGAGGCTCGGAGAGGGTGTGACGTGCATTTGAAACTGGCGCCAAAAAAACGGTGGCACACCGTGATAATGAGAAATGTAAATCGGAGCTGCGGCACTTAAACTCCATCCCGATCGAACTGTCAGCCCTACAAACTAGCCTCCCCTGTTTGCCACTTCTAATCAGCGGCTCCAAATGCTTTTTTAACTGTTCATCTCTCGCTCTGTCAGCCAGTCGATACGCGCTGGTGTCATCCCGGGATTACCAGTTGGAAGTGACTCAAAGCCACTTACACGACCATGCCATAGGCTCCTTCGCCCATGTAGGAGAGATTCGTGTATCGTGGGCCGACTTCGAACATTTGTCCACGCACAACCTCGCAATTTGGATTAACACTCGCAGAACCTTCACCCGCCATTTTGACAACTAATTTGCGGCTCCGGCGAACTCGAGGAGGCGAGTCTTTTCACTGCTTGGTAGACCACGGGTGACAACCAGTGGAGATGGAGGATGGTGCTCCGCTTTTCAAAGCGACGTATACTACGCCCCTTTATATATATATATACATATATATCTAATCGGGAGCATATATATGTATACGTGTGAGATTGCGCTTGTGGTAGTGGGTTAGGTAATGCGACTAACTTCAGCTTGGTAGCACACTGTATAGGGCCGGAACGGGAGGCTCTGCTGTATATAGTGTGTGTTTGATTGTCATAATATAATTTGTTCATTCTCAATACTATTGGGTGTTGTTCGGTGCAGCTGGGTATATTGCATTCGTATTTGAGGCATAATTGCCGCAATTAATCGGGATTGATCGGAATTCACGGTGCATACGTAAGGCGGCGACGATGTCTGCGCTAAAGTGTTCCTCGTAATATTCCTCCAGTTTTGACACTTGTTATCACCGAAACCAATAGGTTTGTTAATTTGCACATAGACAAGGAGAGCCCTATTTAGTAAAATATGGTAAGTCAATCTCGGGCTAACCCAATTATTAGTTTTACTACTCTGCCTTAACCTTCCTACTGTTCTGACATGAGAGGAACTCTTGTGAGATGATGTTATATACGTACAGTGCTAATGCAAAACGTATGAATATTGTGAAGACCGGAGTACAAGAGACACGAAATTGCAGCTTGTTTTAGTACTGGGAGATTTACACATTCCTCATCGGTGTAGCAGCCTTCCAAGTAAATTCAAAAAGTTGCTGGTTCCAGGTAGAATACAGCATATTCTGTGCACTGGTAATCTTTGTACAAAGGAGTCTTATGATTACTTAAAGACATTAGCGAGTGATGTGCACGTAGTTAGGGGAGATTTTGATGAGGTATAAGCTTGCTTTTTGTATGGCAATGTTCTTAATAGTATGATGTTTGAGAGATGTGTTCTTTCGTTGGCAGAATTTGAACTATCCAGAACAGAAAGTTGTTACGGTTGGTCAATTTAGAATAGGCCTATCTCATGGCCATCAAGTAGTCCCATGGGGTGATCCTGAGTCCCTAGCTCTCATCCAAAGGCAGTTGGATGTTGATATACTCATCTCAGGACATACTCACAAATTCGAGGCTTATGAACATGAAAACAAGTTTTATATCAATCCTGGATCTGCCACTGGAGCATATAATCCTTTGGATACGTAAGTGAAAGGGGCACAGGATTATGTTGATAAGAGTAGTGTAGAAATGGATAAACACATTGCAAGATATGTATTTCAGATCGGTTATCCCATCTTTCGTTTTAATGGATATACAGAGTTCAACAGTTGTGACGTATGTGTATCAGCTTGTTGGAGATGAAGTAAAAGTTGAGAGGATCGAATACAAGAAAAGTTAAAGGGAATATAATTCCAACAGATATATGTATGTGCTATAAGAAAATATATAATTACATAAAACATCAATAATTCTTGTTTAACACTCTTGTTTTTTCCCCCACTCTCTGTATAAGATAAGATTGCGCATTACCCGTCTTGACTTCAGTCTATCATACCACTTGGTTATGATAATTACTACAATCATCTGTTATTTAATGTATTTTAAATGAAGTATTCATTGTAAACTTACCGGTTTGGTTGAAGGTTAAAGTAGCAATGCAGCATCAAAGATATGATAGGACACTCTGATTGAAATTGGAGTTTCACGTTTGTAGGTCGGTTGCACGTGGATATTTTCGCAATCAATTTATTTTCGCCACTTACGCCTAAGTACGCCTCTAGGTATTTGATCACCGAAAAGTGTTTTCCGATACAAGGAACTATTAGTTAGGATGGGCGACTGGTACAGTAATGATTCATTTCAGAGAAAGAAAACAATTCTTTGGAGCAAACGATCAGCTTTTTCCGTACAAGTACAAATCGCATGACAGAAGATCAGATACTAAAAAACCAATATCGTGACGTACAATAATGGCACTCCAGCGTATCTTATTATATTATAAAAAAAATTCTTCCACGTTGATCGTGTGACACTGCTTGAAAAATACAGTGGGGCGACGACTATCCGGCCAAGTTTAGAGCAGCTTAGAATTAGTTGAACATATTTAATACTAATGTCTACTGATACATATATATATCTCCGACGTGATCTTTCGCCGACCATTCACAGGCACCCCGAGTACAAGGACTTTCCGTATACGTACCCGTGGTGTATTCCAGCGTCACCGATGCAAAAAGCTAGCGTCCAAACAATCGGCACATCCCACTAAAAGCGTGATTCAAACCAAGCATCAATGTACAAAGCATTCTTGCGGGTGGAACAAAGGAAAGATTGTGAACGGATGAATATACGTAATGTAGCTCATGTGACTGGAGTGCGTGGTCCTCCAGATTCCATGATGCAACAACTTATTAATTAGAGGAAAGTGTGAACTGGTCTAGTCAGAATTACGCGGTATATATTGTAACTGCAAATTTGTATTTTGAATGACGCCGTATATCGTTAATATAGTAGATCGAACGATCCTCCCCCCCCACGCATGCCTGGCGATGCTTTGCGAGCGATGAAATTTACAATACTACCCCGATTAGCACTTAATACACATTCCTTGCGCATGCAGAATCAAAACTGATCTCTATGCACCGAGATAGTATATATCTGTGGGTTCGTGTTGTTGTACGAGAGCGATGCACACAATTAAGTAATTATAATGAGAATAGAAAAATGAACACAGATTAATATACTATACTTGTACGTTTACTAATAACTATAGTGTAACAATTACTTAGTAATAATATTGAACAATTTATATTATCATTTTGCTTGATGTACTAAGGTGAATGTAAACAGGGAAGGCCGCTTCGGGAGTATCGGTGAGTGGTGAAAGAAGAGTGCGCTCCAGGATGGAAGAGCATTGATATCGAAACGGTGTGTTTTATAATGAAGCAAGACTAATCCGAGTGATCTTGTATGTGAGAGCGAGATACTAATTTAGTTTTGCTTGCTGTTGTGTTTTACCTCCGTGTATCTGTTCAAGCGTACATCCTCGTTGTTATAAGTGTCGAGACGACGAGTCAAGTGTAGCGCCAATGAAAAACATACCCCAGCGGCAGAAGGTTGGATATAAGTTGTATATACCAAGGTGTCATCGCTTCCAAATAGACAATTGTATTGCGCCACTCGTCATTAACAAAAGTTCGTAACGTGTCATGAATATATTGATTAACACAGCGATTAATCATGGCGAATCTCATAGACTCGCGTACATATAACGAGTAGGACATTTCGTTTACGATTTAGTGTGTTCATCTTATTATCAATAATCGTGAGCTCTACGAGGAGAAACACCACTCGTTTTACGTTGGCGGAACTTTAAATTCAAATTCGAGAACACCGCGTATGAGGGTCGATATACTTAGTCGTATTTGATACTTCCTCCATTCATATATACTTCTTGGAAATACATATATATTTTTTTTTTTTACATACAATCACGCCCAGCAGTGGCGGAACGTTGGCTCGAGCTGTAACCGAACACGGTGATGACTAGATTTTGCAATCGAAAGCTCCGCCGCATAAAACACTTGTCAATGCGCGCGGAACATCTCACTAAGAAAAGAAGATCGTGTTTTTACTCTGCAGTGTCTTTTTAAACCTTCCCTTAGAATTTACGATTCTTCTTAATGGCGAGCAGAGCGAGCACGTTCGATCTTTCGGCAGTTGATTTCGTCGCTTCAGAGTTTCTCAGCAAAATGCAGAGTCGAAAGTTCCATCGTGCCGCGCTCGCCGTATTAACAGGAATAAAGGTACATACTAATGCATTTTCTCTTGTAGTACATCTACGTGGCAGGAACTAAACATATCACTAGATCCTCAACATCATCTACATACAAGGGCCATTCATCACCTAATAAGTAGACACGCTAACAAATTGTCGAAGATGCAGAACAATGAGGAAATGAAAGTCCCCGTGCACCAGGAAGTTCCAGAACGAAATCAAAATCAACAAGCAGAACTCGAAGCATAGAATTCACAGAAAAAGGGGGGGATCGATGAAACAATAATGGAAACTCGTTACGCTCTCAACAAATTTTTCCTAATGATGATTAACGGTCAAGAGCATGACCACTTCCTTATTGCTCTCGCGAAAAGAAAGAGTGTCGACGGGTGCTTGTTTGTGCAAAACCTTCCGTTCAACTGACCGAACTTTGCACTGATCCTGGTACCGCACGAATGATGAAGGACCTCCGGGAACCATATGAATTCCTGCTCTCATCTTCCGTGGTACACTTGTATTTGGTTTGTCTCTTCTTTGTTCTTTCGTTTCGAATTACAACGACAAAAGGAGTAATTGCTTCTACCGTAATAAGTGGCAGTCAAACGAGACGTAGCTCCGACGAACATTTGCGCGCGCATTACAATGCAGTAACGTCTGTAAACGTTACGGTAAAAGAACGATGAAAATGAGGATGACTCAAGATGACACGTATATCATATATATGTCTATGAAAAAGTGTCTAGGGCAGCGTGATAAGAAAAAACTCGAGGTGGGACTGCTCCGTTCCCCAGAGGAAAAAAGAAGTGGTCACTATGCCTCAACGAGACTGATTAAAAGGAGAGACACGTCGTCCCTCCTATTTTCTTCTACTCTTTTTTTGATGCGGCTGGTAAATGGTCCAGCGGTAAACAACAGATGCTGCGCTTAATCGACCATCAATTCGAAGTGTACCGAGCCACGCCTCTCGAATTTATCGTGAATGATATTGTGCGCCCAGGCCTTGCACTCGATGTTGATCAGTACACCATCTGAAATCAATGTATCAATAATTCCAATCCCAGTGCAATTGAGCCACTCAGACAGAGCGTGAAAGATTCAAATCTAATTTCATCCAATCCACAAACACTCCCCACTCACATTTAGGCCTTTCGAAGAAGACAGCCACGAGGGGGCTGAGGTATCCGGGGGTGTTGACGAAGGGGAAGTAGTATCCGGGGAAGCCGCGTTGAGGAATATATTGGATCGCTCCCATATTTTCAACATCAGCCGGATTTTCACCTGCACATGATACCCACACGGTATCTAATCTGTTAGCGAGCTCTTCCTGCTTGATGTGCTCCTGCAAATCGGTTGGCATTGCACTCGGCAGGTTCTTGGTGTCATTGTAGTACTCGGGTTTCCAGCCAAAAATCTGTAATCAATAAATGCGGCATAATAATTAATTAACCCCTACTTTTCTAATTTTCTATTTAATTCTTTACTGGACGTACCTTATTCAACTTTAAGAAAATGCAAGGGGCGGACTTATTGTACCCGTACGTGTGCTCCTTTGTACATTTGCCCCATTTGGTCACGTCAACGTCGCAAACTTTGCCAGCGGTGGGTGGCTTGCCATAGTCGCAAATCATTCTCTTTTGACCACCATTCCCTTGAGTGCCGGGCTTGTGGTATTCTAGAAAAGATCATCATCGTTATTTTGATTAATCATCCAGATGTTATTTGAAATTTTGGAGGCTGTCAATGATTCGTACCTTCAAGGAATTTGTCCAACTCTTTGGTCCAATGTAAAAAGTTTCCTTCATCACTGGCTTTGTACCATATCAGGGTACTTTCGACGTTGCTCGCAGGGGGCATGGGCCTGAAGCCCAGTCCCGGGTTGCTACCGATCAATGAGTTATCCAATTGCCATTTCGGAGCGTTTGGATCTAACGTCTGGTAGAAGACGGCCAGCATAGCCCCGAAGAAGCCACAGAGCACCGCATAGAAAATAACGTAGAACAGAAGGATCTTGGCTGAAAAAGAACAAAGTCAATCCATTAGTAAAACGTTCCTCCTTATTTTATTAATGTTTGATTAACTTTTGAAATCCGACAAGATTTCATAAATATTTCGTCATTTTAATCCTTCGCGGATTCCTTAGAAGAGAATGTTAAATGCCACTGGGATTATTAGGGAATCCTAACATCACTGATGGATAACACAGCAACTTACACAAAGTAGTAGGCGTTCTCGTGATTCCTAATAATTAAATGTCGGCCCGCGCAATAATTGTGCGAGCAGGCTCGTTTTCAATAGCAGTATATTTAGTGAGGGCAAGACAAGAAGACCAAGAAGACAATTATGACTTAAGATCTAATTGGCCTGAATTGCTATTAGGTAAGCGATGCCACGCGTTTCTTGTATGTGTCGCTGATGAAACAATACTGGCGGCGATCCGTCCCCGAGACCGATAGGCGTTATAACCACTTCTATTATCAAGTAAAACTATATTACAGTCAAAGCCAGATTATTAACAATTGCCTAGAAAAAAACCTTTACAGAAATAAAGTGGAATTTATTTAAATACAATATTCTTTTTGTTATAGAATGAATTTTAATTACAATTCAGAGTTATAAAAGTATTTTTCTTTGCGAGATTAAATAAAAGGCGAGTATTTTGGCTGTTTAACGTTCCGAACAATTGGCGTTCTGTCGTAATGCTTAGAGCGAAGCCGAATCGATCGAGTTGCGGTGGTGCCCATTGTGAACTAGGAAAGCATGCCACCCTAAGCTCAAAGGGCGCTTCAGCTGCCCTACCGTTCCTCAATCTCATTTCGGTATGGGGAATCACGGAACAAACACAAGGATTCCCCACCCTACTCTTACATTGTCGGATTTACTTCCGGCATTCTTATTCCAGAAGCCACCGCTCCAACTTTCAGGAATTTAAGGGTTCTTCGAGAATACTTCGAAGAAGAAGTTCTTTGCTTCGAGGAATTCCTTCTTTGTCGGTCCAGTTTGTTTTTCCACGACTCGAAGTTAGGAAAAAAGAGGAAAGTAATAATAAAGTTGAAGTATTTTTCTGTGGTTTAAATAAAAAGATATGATTGGAATGAATTGAAGTTACTGGGAATAATTGGCTGTTGGAGTGGCTTGTTGTGAATTAGGGGTAGGACCGCGTTCTCTAGAAAGTTATTGATCTTACAAGTGCAGGAATGGTTGCGACGTTTCCAGCTGGCGCTATCTGTGCTCTACACAACCCCCCGGCGAGCCTATGAATTCCCGCAATTCCCTCGGATTTTCTTATTTTCCCGCATTCCGCCCAGTTCTCGCTTACGTAACCCTCTGCACCACCGCGCCATCTCCGACATCGCCACTCTCTTTATTCATTCTCGCTTCTTTTATATTCCCACCGCCATTTATCCTAACATTTTACCACATCCAATTTAAATAGTCTGAATTTCGACATTTTTTCTCGAATGGATAAATAACAGGCAAAGAGAGAAAACGACTTTGCTACGCAAAAATTATGGTCACTTATAAGCTTTCCTTGTGGTCGAGCAGAGGTTCGCCGAATTGGAGCAAGCCAGAAAGTAAATCCTGGCAAGGACGCCGGCGAAGATCGATTTGCCGTGAAATCGGCAAGAGTTAATCTTCATATAATGCATTTTACTGCCGCCCCTCTTTTACGTAAAAGGGATGAAAACGCATGACACAATTCTGGCAGTGCTTTAACTTCAATCGAACTGGGTTTATGCTCTTCGTAGAATCTCTTTTCTCGACGATGGTATTTTCGTACCAGTAAACACCAGAATAGTTATCCGACGAATTTAATGAGACATCATTCGAAATCTCCAATGACAATTCTTCAATCGAGCCAGTTGAAGCGGTGGTGGAGGTGAATTTTGGGCGTGACGCAACTCCGCTTCTCGAATCGACACTTGGCCAGACGTGTCTGCCAAACATTCTACTATCAACCGATCAAAAACAATGAAGTTTTATGAATGCTGGCGAAATGGCCTTGAGCCTGTAGTGTAACCTATTTTTAGATGTCAATGAAACCGTACTTATTGAAGGATAGATCCCCACTCGCCGTCAGCCGAATGAGCTTGTTTCTTCCTCGAAAAGCACTGATTGTTAACCGATTTCTTTGTTGGTTCGTTAAGAGACTTTGTCCTCGCTTTATTCTCATAATCACTATTAACTATCTAATAAAAAGAAACGACTCACCTTTTGCCAAAATATTGTCGTAATTTATACTATAAATATTTTTAAATCCTATACAAAGTCAATTTAAAATTTCATTGGAAAATGGTGCTATAAAAAGGGCGATAATAGTTGTGTTGAAAGTTTGCGCAATAAAAATGTGATGAAAGAAGTAGACGGTGCTTTCTTTGAGTAAGTTGTTCTAGTTCTCGAGGCTGTTCGTCATGAGGAAGCTATTTAGTTGTAAATGCGAGAGACTGGCGTAAATCTTAAAAGTCGTTGGGAGGCTAGAATGGGCCGTGTCACTCGGGTAAATCGGCAATTGGGTTAAAGGTCCAGCAGATACACGTAGGGGTTGGTTGGCACAGATCGATTCAAAAGTGCCGCATATAACGAACCTGTTACGAAATTCGCGGGATGCTTCGTCCCTGCGTTAAAGAAGGTGTAATGTCTCGCTCGGCATTGTCACGAGCTCTCAATTCTCCTCGTTTCGCACACTCATTAAAGTTTAACTATCAATTCAATTGAATCTAGCAGCACCATCGACTGCACATTTCCTTGAATCCGAGAAATAAGATATTTCCAGTGTATTTAATATTGTGCGATAAAAAAATAATGAACCATCATAAAACTTTGTTAAATTGAGAATAGTTTATCATGAAAAATTGAGAAAGAGTCGAACGAAGTAGAGAAAAGCAGTGCGTCGATTGAAACTGGTCGCCAGTAGAACGTAGACTCCACTGTCGGCCTTCTTCCACTTAAACGCCCAGACAGACCAAGTAGTATTAGAACGAAGGCAATGCAATAAAGAAAGCCTAGTTTTCATAACAGAAAAGAATTGTTAATAATAAACCGGACTGTCGCAGTTGATCTTCACCGACATTATTCAACTAATTCCACCGATGTAAACAGAGAATCGAATCATTAAATGGAATCTCATCAATAATTCCGAAGCGCGCAATATGTTAAAGTTTAGTCGAGCTTATTCTAAAAATAAAACGAGCGTGCCACCGAGTTTCGCGGGATTACATTAATCAACTAAATACGTGATCTAGTTAGGGCAAACTAGAGTATTGTTCGAATTCAATGGGATAATCCAGCGCGACCGATCAATAAACGGTAGCCGAAATTTAGTGGGCCGCCTTGCAAACTCACTCTCTGTCAGTTAACGGACGATTGCAGCTTTTCGATATGAACAATCTTAATTGCACGCCATTCTCTCTCACTCACTCTCCGCGCATACAAATATCCCTGGATTCGCCTCGAATTAAAATATACATATTATTATCAAGAAAAACAGAGAAATATAGAGAAAATACAAAAGTATTTTCAATCAACCCAGCCAAGCAACTGTGAACGACAACAATTAACAGTAGACTAATAATTGCACTGGGCGTGTCAACCGTGGAAACTGCCAATAATGATTTACAATAAAAAAGAAGTAATTACGTGCGGGAATTCAATCGAAATGTATTGTCAGTGCAATTTAGTGGTTGGTTGTTTATAAAAAGTAGTAGTAAGTTAGAAGTTGGACTTCCAAAATTGAAGAGTGACTGGAGGAAGCCGAATTATATAACCGGAGCGACCATCGTTGCCAGCTATGTTTCGGAGCCAAGGCGCATTCCAGCAGCTCATTTGTAAAAAGTCTTTGTTACTGGTGATTACATTCCTCGCCTGCTCAATGTTCGTGACTCGCTTTTTTTAATAAGATGATGCTTCTATTACGTGCGCGGTGACGTAACATGCAAATTATTGTCGGCGCACATCTTTAACAGTCAGGAAGCACAATTACCAAGGTTCGAGTGGAATTAGTCGTTGAAAATGACAAAAAACAGAACTTTAATGCCAAATAAATAATTCGAGCCAACTATATCCGTCATGTTTATTATCCCATTTGTTTAAACAATCCACACAGCCTCGATTATGAGATTTTTGAGAGCGCAAAAGATTTTCGATGTTTAATATATCGTTTTTACTCGAATTCTTGTTGGGAGCATCGGATTTCCATGAGCGCGAATAAAAATGGGGCAGTGGAAGCCTAACGGTTGCCGCCCTAGTTCATCCGCAGTTCGGAGAGTGAATCGAGAACATGGGAAATTCGATGCGCCCCTCATAAATGACATCGAAAGCAAATTTCCAGTATGAC
This sequence comes from Ectemnius continuus, assembly GCA_910591665.1. Classification (NCBI taxonomy): domain Eukaryota; kingdom Metazoa; phylum Arthropoda; class Insecta; order Hymenoptera; family Crabronidae; genus Ectemnius; species Ectemnius continuus. Next base: position 11,200,458 of record OU342862.1, on the reverse strand, counting down.
TTTTTTCTCTCTCTCTCTGGTAGGAAAGTTAATTGGAGGAAGAAGTCGATTGGAAGATGGAAAGGGCGTTCGCGAGGGGTAAGTGGGTGAGAGAGTTGCTCTCTCGGCGAGCGATTAGAGTCGGTCTGGAACGAGGCGATCGAGCGCCGAGAAAGAAATTCCTCAACCGTGACCCGAATGTCTTCTCTCTGATACATGCAAGTGCGGAACGCAATATCTTTAGATACGTGACATCTTCGCCGAACTGCAGTCCGCACACATATTACGGCGCATTACGTCAAGAACGATATAGAGTTATAGATGAATGCCAATTGAGCGAATCTTCGCCATGAAACCGTCCTCGTCTCCTCCCAAAGGCTTTCCCCCATTTTAGCAGCTAGTTCTTCTGTCCCCCTGAAATTCGAGTAGTGCTACTGCTCTCCCCTCGCGTAAGAGCGCCGATCCTCGAGGAAAGCTTTCCCTAATCGGGCGAGCGAGTCGTGCGGTGTGCGCAAGTGTAACTAACGATATTCCTTAAAGCAAATGCTCGTCACTAACGCTTCTTCCCCCTGGCACGTCAATAGGAAATCGATCGGCGAGAAATCTGTGACACGGCCAACGACAGAGCGGACTCGCCACTGAGACTACTAGCGAATGCACGACTACTTGGGACAGGAGGACATTAGAAGACTTACCCCAACTGGCGCCAGTTCGTCCAAGGAATTGTCCTGTCTCGGAGTTCCACAGGAAGATCTTGAATCCTTCCCACTTGCCGAGCTTCGGCGGCGGGGTGTAATACTGCTCGACCTTCTTGCCGTCCATTGCGAGTGTCTAAACCAAAGAGTGTGCTAAAGCTCTTACTCTCTTTCTCTCTTTCTCTCTCTATGTCTCTGAGCTCACCCTTCGCTGAAGGGTGGAAGAACAGAAGCAGAAGTAATAACGTGCTCAAAGCTCCCGTATCTCGGGGGATGCAGTAGTACCTTCTTCTCGGCTAGTTAGAGTCCGCCTGGGCCGTCTTCTCCGCTCCGGTAAAACGCGATGCCGCGATCGAAGAACTGCTCTCCGCGGCCGAGGTTGTAAAGGAAAGGAAGGAAGGGACGATCCGTGTTCCCGTGTCCCGAGAACGCTCTTCTCGGACACTCTCGTCCGACCAAGGGATGAATATTGAGCGATCGAAGCCGACCTGGCCCCAGCTTTCCGAGCTTCTCCCCACCTAGCGGCCACCTCCCCTGCCCCCGACCACCGGCTCCAGGCACCCTTCTCTACTCTCTGCACACCCTCTTCGCCCTGGCGCCCTCTTCCCATTGCAGTAACTCTCCCCACCAAGACCACGCTCTCGCCAACCTCGCTACATCATCTCGGGCTACCCCTTTCACCGCGCACTTGCGCACTCCGCCCACAATGCTCGTCGATATACGCGCGCAGTACTCCGCTTCCTTCTTCCTTTCTCCTCTCCTGGAAGTAACCCCCACGCCGACCAACCCTCAACCATGTCTCCCACCCTTCCCAGACCGTTGCAACCCCGTTTTCACCCCTTGGAGGCGCGCGCACCACTCCCATCGCTCTCTTCCTGCTGCTACTGCTACTGCTACTGCTGCTGATGCTCCTGCTGACCGACAGTCGGATCCACTTAATCTTCAAGGGGCACGATTATTTCCTTAACTAGTTGTGCGCCTTTGTTATACATTGCTTCCAGCTTCTTTAACATACACACCTTGGCACAGAGCAGTCCAGTGCTAGGAGCAATTAGCGTAGAGTTCGAGCAGCTCGGTGTTGCTTCTACTGGCAATTAGTCCTGCAAGTAGTAGTAGCGTATATCTGTAATTTTTAATGAATTTTTCTTTCACTTGATCTTGCGATTTTGTAGAGTTTTGAATGCTGTGTTGTATATGCAGGAGGAGAGCTCTGCGCATGCTTCTTATGGATTCTGATGGGAGTCTCCTGTCGGGTGGCCTGGGTTTTGTATTGTAATTTACGGGTTTTCAGAGTGGGGTTCATTAATGTCGTTTGTCATATGTATTTGCCACTTGTACGGTTCAATTGAACTTGACCCGTTTCGGACGATTTTCCTTTATTCCATATGTTCTCATTAATTCTGTAATAGGGCGTTAAGGATGAAGAAGAATCGAGGGGTGTAAGACAGTGATATGTAGAGTATACGTGTAAGGGGAGCAATTAAAGCAGGACTGTGGAAGTAATGTTTTCCGAGTACGTAGGCGCGATTATATAATGAACTCTGCGGCAAAGTTTGACTTTCACACATTTCCAATTGTGTTAATGAGTGCCGGAGAAACTGAGGTCACGATAACAAGGGGATGATACCTCGGTAATCTATTATGCTAGCCCGCAATTAGATAATTGATGTGGTGTGAGAAATTATGCAGTTTATTTGATATTGGTTTCGAGCTAGGAGACCTTTGCTTGCTGGAGAAGTTATATCTATTCAAAAGTAAAAGTCTATTTCAGTATCAACCTTTATTCGGGCAAGGTATTTCTGTATCTCGCCCATTGATACGAGTGAAGGAAAAAGGTTCCTTCCAGCAGCTATTTTTACCTCAAATTAACTGGGAAACTCTACGAACTATGTCCTATGTTAACGGCGGCTTAATTATTAATCGACCACCATTTAAATACGAGCCTTCATTAATTAACAATGAATTATAGTACAGAGACGTTCTTATTATAACCAAAAAAAATCATTTTGTCATTTTAATAATGGCAGATAATAAAGTTTCGAGTGCATATTACTGTAGAAGAAAAATCAGTAGTAATAGCCCAGTCGTATACAGACAGGCATTTTATTTGAGCAATCTGGTGCTGTAGTCTATGTATATTCAAGTGGGTAATAATTAAAGGCGGATTTATTCATAATGCATTAAGAGTAACAATCATATTTTTATTGTTGAACAATTCTGCACTGCGTATAAAAATTACTGTTCATTCTTGATTCCTATAAAAGTCACATTGTATTTCTAAGTGAAATTTTTATTTAACAGGGAATCCTGTACACCATTTTCATGATTTTTTAACATTGATATTTACAACTGTACAAAATAAATTAAATACTTCGTCCCATATTTCGATTGTGACGCACGCGACAGATAGTTATGTGAAACTATTAGAAACTTCTATAATTTTAAAATTACAAGCGTGGATTAAACGTTAGCATTCCTCGTCTGAGGCTTCGACTAATATTTCGTCGTGTCCAGGTAACATTCTTGGATCGAATGTCGTTTGAAAACACCTTTGGAAGATCATTTGTGCCTTCTTATTTACAGGTGGTGGCGGAGAAGAAGGAACACAATCTAATAAAAGATCATCATCACTCATATTTCCATCACACTCCATTCCCGTGTTATTCCCTGTGGAACTTGTCTCCATTGGGGCAGGTTGAAAGGATTTATCTAAGCTCTGTCTGTTAAAGCTGGTATTGTTTCTGCTTGTAGATGCACTGCTAAACCTATTACGATTTCTTGCTGTGACATTTGCCTGCTGATCACTGAGTTGTTGTTCAGTTTTATTTCTAAACCTATTCTTTACACTTCCAGGAGTGTCTATATCGTCAATTATCCCATCACTACCTATGCCACTACCATTAATACTTCCATCCTCACTGCCTTTTCTAGTTAAATGTATGTTTCTAGGTCCATTATTGTTCAATAATTTATTCTGTGCATTCTCCAGAGGAGCTTCCTTTTTAAATGATTTCATAGGTTTCTTGCTACCCCTAGTACTTGTATTCTTCCTGCGACATGTCTCTTTTTTGCCAGAGACAGTTGTCTCTGTTTGACTGCCTGCCTCAGGATTTACAGTGGCTAAAACTAAGTTTGCTTCAAATGTTGTGTCCTTTAATATAAAAACAATAGGCCTGAAATAACATTAAGTATTATTACTTTAATTAATATACTGGTGCAATGAATTTGATACTAGAACCAGACTTACTTTCCAGCAGCTTCAAAATACATATTAAGCGAGGTTCCAGCACTCTCTGCAAAGCCAAGCATTGCTTTTAACTCTTTTAAACAGAATGTCAGGACCGTTTGATCACTGACACTGTAATTTTCAAACTCTCCAACAGTAAGAGCTAGTTGCGTTCTTGTAACATGTGAAGTACCTAAAAGCATACAAATGTATTACAGATACAGAAATTAATATGCGTATTATGCCTTGCAATGTCTATAAATTTACCTGATATATCATCTGCATAATTTCTCAATATCATCTTCTCTGGCAGAATTTCCACAGTTATTTCTATGAGATTCTGTTGGAAAATTTGTAAGGCATCAGTGAACACTTTTGGTTGGTAAGATAATTTGTTTGTCGCATCATCTTTCTTATATGCAACCTGGGGAACACATACAATAAGAAGACATTCAAGAAATAGACAATGGAAAACATTCAATATAAACCTTCAATTTTCCACAGTCTAATATTGGCACTATGTAAGTCTTGGCAATGCCATTTTTATACTTCAGAAGAAACAACACATCTTCTGTACTCGAGTTCAATTTCACATGACAACTCTCCACTTGCTTGTCCAACACATTGGGTGTTTTAAAGACACCAATCGCACTCTGCGAAACAAGCAGAATAGAATTACATATGAGGTTAAACCAGTGCGAAGTACATCCAACATACCCTCATTGAAATCTTGCATTTCTGAGCATCCTCATCCTCAATATCACCATATACGTAGTATGAAAAGAAGCTCTCTTGAAACGTGAATTCGGCGTACGCTGAATTAGCCAAATTCACAGAACGAAATGAAAGGCCGTCCTGTTGCGGTTGCAAGTACATCTCATCCCCAATTTTTGCCAGAGCGTGAATGGCTTTTGCAAATACTGTAGTTAGACAAAAGAGAATGATATATTACGAGCGTGAGTTTAATTTCACGAGATGTCAAAAGGAAGGTGTCAGTTTATGCTCCAAATTGGACGACAATTTTGTAGCTATTTTGGAACCTTCGACTTCATTCGTAATATTAAACGATATGCACCTTTCACATTCGGGCCCGGTATAATGCACTTCATTTTGGAAATTATAACAATTATAAGTCTGACATTACAGATGATTTCAAACCTAACATATCCCGGCGCATCCCGGCAAAACTTATAACTGTATACATGTACCACGTGAGCGGTACTGCGGCAGAGGCAAGAAGTTGCATGTCCGAAGATAGTTCCTGCTACGGCAGAGATACGAGAAAAGCTTTTACTTAAGGCCATTAAGCCGCTATCATACTGATAGATATTAATTCTAATCTATATGCGTTTCTTCTCCGAAGTATGATATGCTAATTAACTCAGCAATATTTTCGATACTTGAACTGTCTGATTTTCATCCAATTTTGTACACCATTTATTAATTATTGTTATCTGTAACATTTCGTACTTATGTATGCTGATTATCAATGTTTACTTTGATTTGGCCTTAAGTTAGAAATCAGTTCCAATCGAATTGTTACTCCTAACAAAATTCAATTCGTTTGCTGAGCCCTCGCGAGCGAGAGGGATTCTGCCAGAGGGGTTCTCCCGCATCCCGCTTCGCTTAGGGCGATTCTATTCATGCGGTGTAATTCTATTTTTGATAGAGTGAGTCCAACGATACCAACAAAAATCGATTCCACTTTTTATACCCTCTGCATCAGAAATTAACCAGATTCGCTGTGACGTGCCACCATTACTACATTCTCCCTGAGATAATACCAAACCCAATTAAGACGGATTCATTCATGAGAAAAGAAGGCAGTAAAGCGAAGCGGTAGACTAGAAGCGTAGCAACAAGGAAGTGCAAAGCCGCGAAGAATACACACAACGATGATTCAGATGATGCAGTCAGAGAGGCGGGTGTTAAAAATAGTGAAAGAGCGAGCAGGGACAAAGGAGGGCGGCGAAGAAAGGAGGAAATCGGGGAAAAGTGATAGAGAAATAAACGCGCTGGTAGATAGATAGGTGGAGAAAGAACAAAGGGAAAGATGAGCGCGCGTGGTACCGAGGAAAGAGTATATCCATAGGCGAGCGAGAACGAAATGGATGAGGGCGGCCAGTGTGGCTGTGTTGGTGTAAATGTAAAGCGGGATGAACGGACGCAAGGTTACCCGGCGAGGGAGACGCAAAACGATCAGCAACAGCAGCAGCAGCAGCAGCAGCAGCCAGAAGGGACGCTATTGCATTTGGGTGGGAAACTCAGGATAGCAGGGCACAAGTGGGGAGAGGAAAGGGAGCGAATGCACGCGAAGCAAGAGCCCTATGGTGGGGTAGAACATCACGAGAGCAAGAGAGACCGGGACAGAGAAGCCACGTGCTATAGGAACGGGAATGATTTTCTCTCAGTGGGTCTCAGTTCGAAACGGGCCATCAACGCTGTCTGTACAATATGGCCGTGCTGTAGCCATTACCATCGTGAAATCATGTACCCCAGGACACCGTAGCATTAGTCGAGCCATCGTGATGTGAACACACTGTTTGCACGACGATCTTCTCCTCCGTGGCAATCGAAGGACTCGGTGCTTCAAGATGTAACTACTACTCCTGCCGATTGGACCGCTCTGTGTTCCCTCGCTGGCTCGAACGATCCGCCAAAAGTTTAAATACTCCCACATTCAGCTGTCGCGGTAAAAGTGCGAGCACGCGATGCCTCAGACTCTTTCTCGCTCGGGATCGACATCGGAGCCGGCCTGTGATATTTTTCGGTGGGCTAATAAAGTAGTTAGCGCTCTCGACTGAAGGGCCACTGGACGATAAGAGCTTCTTTCACGTTAAAACTGGTGCACGATTATGTGCGTGGGCACGCTATGCGCTCCCTGCCAGCAGCGTGCCAGCCACTTCTCTCCGGCTGAAGTCGAAAGAAAAATCGCTTTGGCCTCTCATGGGAAATCAATCATGCCGATCGATAACACCTGCAAGCGTACTGGCGGCCATCCAGTTGTAATTATAGAATGAAGAGTGACATTGTAATACAGAATATATGCATATCGTTAATGGAAGAGGATCGGAGAGGAGTTTGGCGAGCAAGAACGAAGAAAGCTGCGTGAAAGTGACCACCGGAACGGTGCGATAAGGCTGAGTGGAGCTTGTACCCGAAGCCTTTGTCCGGCGAAGGTCCGAGCGAGACGTAGCTCGTGATGATGATGCTGCTGCTGCTGCTGGAAGAAAAAGCAGGGATAAAAAGGGCCGCGCGAATGAAAACACAGATGCATATCCAGGAGGAAAAGCCCTGGCTAGAAGAGGAGAGCCGGTAGAAAAGATGAAAGCGCAATAAATTTCTCGCGCTCCTCGCAGTCCTCTTTCTCCGGGTGCGCGCCACGGGGATTTGTTTATTTGGAGACAGTCACGTCGCGCCAACCGGTTGATTCACTGAGACGCTTTTGACCGCTGAAAGTGTTAATGTGCACCGCAGTGTACGCGCGCGCGCCTTTCGGACCGTGCGTGTGGGCAGCGAGTGAGTGCGTGAGAGCCAGGCAAATCCTGTAAAATGGGAAATACTGGAAGCAGTGGCGGAGGCAGCAGAAAGGCACACAGTCTACCGAATTCGCCCGAAGTCTACAGGTATACGAGACCACAAGCTATTCACCGGGGGGACTTTATTTTAAAAGGGCCGCGCACCGACTTCTCTTTCTCGAGCTTCCCGTACAAGTCGTGCACTCTCTTCTCAAAGCGACGATTTGCCACTACAAAGTAGCGCGTCTCTATTATTCTAAAACGTTACTCTCAGAGTGCTTGCTTGATGTGTGTGTGTGTGTGTGTGTGTGTGCTCTGCTCTGCTCTGACTTAATGTCTGTTTATGTAGATGCGCCTGCACTTACAGAGTCGCTCTTTCACTCGGCTTTTAATGGAGACCTTTTCTCGACACAGTCAAATATAGTAGGTTGCCGTGTGAAACTCTCGCATTTTCATCCCCGCAATGAAAATGCAGGCATAGAGAATATTTTTCCTTTTAATAATGCAAAGACTTGTCGGATTCGAGAAGATTTACATTATCAAAGTTCGAACTTTCGTGTATTAGTATCGTATTCTATATAAAGTATTGGCAGTCACTTTTTGTGATTAGCATTCTGAAGAGTTGCAATGTAAGACCGCATGAAACAGCCAAGAGTGAACACGGACTTTGGGGTTCTTTTGTAGTGCTTGCAATAGTTGGTCAGGACGTAACTGACGCCGTCTGACCGCTTCTATTGAAGTGTGGTTTAACGGTACTCGCCTTATTATTATGGTAATTCCAAAAAATCTATCCCTCCCATTGAACCAGCCAGGAGAAAAAGCAAGTGGGAAGATCACTCGACGCAGACTTATTGTGAGAAGAGGAGGCATGCGCGCTTGTACGGACATTTTTTGATTCCTGCCGTGGCTGAATATATTTGTCGCCAATAGAGCGTCACTTCGAATTAATTATCTAGCAAGGGTTTCGAATGGCAGGAAAGCCATTTGCTTGGCTTTCGATGAATGCGCATGTCGAATGCACGAAGCCGGGTTCCATTCGACAGAAAATATGGGTCATCCTCCTTTTCTACGGGCTTTGATAGAGTTCAAATACTGCATCTGCCGTGGGTGGATAGCTGAACCCGCCTCTCCCCGTCTGCCCCTCTGTATCGCTCGATCAGCATTTCACGATTGTCCTGCAGCTCCATTCATCCGAATCCACCAGCTATTTCCTAATTTCTCTGATGCTCCATTTGCTTCAATGAAGCCGATCGCCGATATCAATTTCACTCGGTCTTAATCTTCAACTACCAGTGTCTGCTGGATTTTACAGAATTTCCACAAGCAAGCACAAACTACTTCCAGAATTATATTCTTCCTCCCTAATTAATTAAACAATTCTCATACAATAGTAATTTCCCTGCTCAGGCCAAGCTTCAAATGTTGGAAGTACAAGAGTCTGCGGACGCGTTACCTTCATCGTTTTGCATGTATAATGAACGGTACGCATTACATATGCTCGCTTCTCGTATTGCAGATTATCCTCGGCGTACAACAAGCAGGCAAACATTAGTGGCACCGGCAGTGGACTCACTGGTGGCACAAGCATACCTTTACCCGCAACTGTGGCCACTACGCGAAGGTGCCCACCGGATAAAGTCAGACCAGCACCGGTTTTAACGCAACAGTCCCAGTTGGGTAAGTTCTAGCTGCATCCTCTAATTGCGGATTTCAATGTGCAGCAGTATATTCTCCCGTGGGTACTGCTCTCTGCCTTCCTTCCCATTTGCATTGTGTTAAAACATTATTAAACAGAGTGAACCTAACTATTATATGAACGAATCCCCAATACTACAATATCATATCGCATTCTTTATTATTGGTATTTCTATTGTAAAATTGCTGGCCACTTGATGAAAGCATGCATGCCACTTGTAGACTTAATCCCTCCGTAATTCTGTCTGGATCGATTGAGCTAAGTGCTCGAAATAGGTGTCGTTTATTCGGTAGAGTAGGCTCGAGCTGCAAGTGGAACATTACTGTTATCATAATTGCGAGTAAGTTGATATTGAACGGCTTGACCTATTGCGCCGATCAGTAGGTGACAGTGCTCGATTGTCGCGCGAAAGAGGCCCAGCGTGCGTGCGCGTCGCACAATGATCCGCGCGTAAGACTGTCACCTCGCATTCATTCAGGACATAAGCGAGCGGCAACACTGACGTACCACATGTCATAACTGACCTGGAAAGAAGTAACCGTAGTGGCGAGTGTGTGCCGCTTAGCAGCGGGCATTAGTGAACTCTCGAGTACGCTCGTAAAACCTTACCGAACCCTCTGCGGTCATTCATGCAGCCAATAAGATAATGTCTGTTACAAAATGCAAACGATTCCATAGAAATTTGCATAGCTTTCAAGAAACGATAACGGTTTATTAAATTGCTAATCGTGTGACTGACAAAGTCATTTCAATGAATACTGCTGCTCACTTTTTTTAGTCTAGTTTTAGTTATATTAATAGAGTGGAATATTGATGTTTATTAACTATAAGATTGCCGATGAAAGTATTATATTTTCTATGATTACACCGTTGCATGGCGATGATACTTCGCCATGAAGTAAACCTGCTTGAATATACGTGGGCCTTGAGTGCCATACATGTAGTTCTCAACTTCTCGGCACATCTTCTGGACAGTCAGGTTTGGAGGAAGGTGGAGTGGGGACTCTTGAATAGTAGTGGGTAGTGCAAATCACCACGTGTCACAAGGCTTTGTTTAGTGAACAGCGGGTATTCCCACCGGCAGCGCTCCTCGCGATCTCCTCGAAGACAGTGCGACATAATGTTCACCAGTGCGTACCAAGTTTCAGTTTCACATACTAATTGTTATACGTATTGTTGTACCATTAACGTTTAGTGAGAGTGATTACTTTCATTGTAACGACCGGAACTCTCAAGAACCGCTGGTCTTTGCTTTGAATGCTAACTCCAGAAGTATTTTAACAATCGTACAGGGTGAGTCACTTGCCTTTGAATCACCACCAAAAATGGGATATTTTCGGTGGTCAAAAATATGGGGAAAAAAAATTTTTGAGCTAGGGCTCTGGAATTTTTACTACTTCTTCCTCGATGCAAAAAAACATTCCCCAACAAGTTTCAGCCCCGGGAAAGGTCGGGAAGTACCAAAAACACGGGGAAAACCGTCGAAATCAATCTTTCAAGATCGGTTTTCCACATGTTTTAGGCAGAATTCCGGCATTTCCCCCACAACATTTATGTTTTTTTTCCGTTTTGAGACACGGACAATCGAAAAATCAAGCGTTCGTTGCGGTCTCAGAACCTTCGAAAAATCGAAAATTTTTGAAGGGGTATACCTTAAAAAATTTGCGAAAAAATGAATTTTGAGCTAGGGCCCTGGAATTTTTTCTACTTTTTCCTCGATGCAAAAAAACATTCCCCACCAAGTTTCAGCCCCGGAAAAGGTCGGGAAGTACCAAAAACATGGGGAAAACCGTTGAAATCAAATATTCAAGATCGGTTTTCCATGTGTTTTAGGTAGAATTCGGGCATTTCCCCCACAACATTTGTGTTTTTTATCCGTTTTGAGATACGAGGAATCGAAAAATCAAGCGTTCGTCCCGGTCCCAGAACCTTCGAAAAATCGAAAATTTTTGAAGGGGTATGCCTTAAAAAATTTGCGAAAAAATGAATTTTGAGCTAGGGCCCTGGAATTTTTTCTACTTTTTCCTCGATGCAAAAAAACATTCCCCACCAAGTTTCAGCCCCGGGAAAGGTCGGGAAGATAAAAAAACATGGGGAAAACCGTTGAAATCAAATATTCAAGATCGGTTTTCCATGTGTTTTAGGTAGAATTCGGGCATTTCCCCCACAACATTTGTGTTTTTTATCCGTTTTGAGATACGAGGAATCGAAAAATCAAGCGTTCGTCCCGGTCCCAGAACCTTCGAAAAATCGAAAATTTTTGAAGGGGTATGCCTTAAAAAATTTGCGAAAAAATGAATTTTGAGCTAGGGGCCTGGAATTTTTTCTACTTCTTCCTCGATGCAAAAAAACACTTTCTACCAAATTTCAGTCCCGGGGAAGGTCGGGAAGTCCACCAAAAAAATAAGGGCTAGGAGAGTTCTGATTCAAAGGCAAGTGAATCACCCTGTACACTAAACGTTAGAGTGGTTTTTAATCAGTGACGAAGAAGATCTCGAAATTAACAATTTTCCCGAGCTTAATTCGGGTTAATTCTCTTTCCGGGAAATGGAAGATGAGAAGCCGTATCACACGTAATCCATTTAAAGTCTTGTTACTTCATATTCTTCGTACTACTAATTTCTGAATATTTCGTCAACTTTCTATCAACCTTGAAAAGTAATAGATTTTTCCAAGAAATAAATTCACCGTCTAATACTTGAGACTCGGAGGTCAAAGATTGATCATATTATTTCGACAACTAGATAATCGTTGAAATAAAGAATCAAAATATTTGACCTTGAAATTGCGTACTGTCGAAACAGAGTCGGGCTACTTGGAAGAGCGAAAAATCCTCATTAAAATGGGTGATGCGTAAAGTCTATGTTTAATTCACTGCACCGTGATACATCCAAAAACGGGCGATGGCAACGGTAGATACGGTTTCTAGTAGCTAGTATCGAAACAATGGATCCTCTCAACCATTCTATCCCTTGAAACCTACTCCGCTGGAAAAACCGTTTACTGGCTAGAGATACGTGACCTGGAGCTTTTGACCTACATATCCTTACATTACTATTACATCCTCGATTGAACTATGTCTCAACTCATTTCATAAAGCAAACAGTGCCGATCCAGCTGGTACATGAGAATATTTCGTCTAGAATCAATACAAAGCTATTAGAATTGAAAACTGAATGCAAACTTTAATAGCATTCATAATAGGTATTCTTGTCGAAGTTCAATGAAAGTTATTCGTATTAATATTTGACTAAAGTGTATCAAAGGATTTCGTTAGGGAATCCTTGAAACAGGAAAGGTGTGCGTCGGAATTCGTGAAACAGCGCAGGAAGTGTAACAGAAGGGCCGGAATGAAAAATCAATTCTTTTCGTGAGGTTAATAGCTATCGATAACGCGTCCTGCGTACAGCTTCAGGCGAGAGGGCTTTCGGGCTGGCATTCCCGCACTCCTTCCCAGCCAGTGAGATGTCTCTGTGTGTGCCAGTGTGACAGGTCCTGTTATGTCTGTGTGGGTTACCCACTGCCGACTTTTCCTTCCTCGAGGACTCTCTGACACTCTAAACAAACGCGCTAGTTAATCCTTCGCTTCCATCGAACGAGTCTATTTAACTTCGAAGTCTCGGCAGTTTGATTGGCCGGATCAAAGCAGTCGAGAAACGTGAGCATCCTGTGCTTCTCTCTGCAGTCTAAGCGGGCACTCCTACATAAGTGTGAGAGAGCGTGACGGCGCGCTGGTGAACAACAATCTGAATAAACGCGCAACAAGGCAAGGCTACTGTCATCGAATCATTGGCTTATTGTCGTCGAGTGTCAGTCATGTGTAGCGGGGATGACAAGTGCGGGCCGCCACCCGTGAATCATTCGAGTCGTCGTGAGCATTCGTCGGGTAGACATGGGAGAGCGACGACCATGTATACGTGCGACGTCGATACCTGGGTGAAGTTGGCGCAGGACTGGCCGCTCCTAACAACGACGCTAAAGACATCGGCATTAGTCCTGCGTTGCCTGGCAACCATCTCGATATCACGCTCGTACTTACACGGATCGAAAGCGAGAGAGAGAGAGAGAGAAAGAGAGAGTCTGTGTGTGTGTGTATGTGAGCGCGCGTGGGTGCGTCCCTTTAAGTTTTTAAATATCAGGAGGAATTGAATTGGAAAAGGGGCGGTGATGCTTGTGTGATTTTGTCGAGGTTGCTTATGGGTCAGGGATTGTTGAAGTGTGCGCAGCTGAGAGTGCTCTCGCTCTATTCTCGCTCGGCAGGGAGGAAAGGGAGCGGGACAGAGATGCAGCGGCGCTGGCAGCCATGTTTCTCTCTCACCAAACAAACGAATCCCTCCTCCCCCGTTTTTGCACGTGGAAGGGAGCATGATCGCGGTGGTCTCTAACCTTACGGGAGTTTTCGTAAGCTTTTTACATGGTCTACATGTACCAAGCCCGCCGTGAGAAAGCACACTCGCTCGGCCCCTCCGAAATCTCGCCACGCTGCTCTCTCGATAGCCGACACGCGTGTGCAAGTAAGGGCATGGTTTCTAATCTCGGATAATCGGTGTGTGCTGTAGAGAGTTGAGTGTGCTATATGTAGTGACGGCGCGGCCACTCGCCCGATAAGGAAGATATGTTTGCATACAAATAGGCGCAAGCCCCTCCTCCCCGACTGTCTCTGCATAGTGGAGAAACTAGTAAGGATTTGCATGCTTTTTTCTTTCTATACTCGCAATTTCTACTACTACAACCACCCCGAATGCCCCTTTCTCCATCACAATCTCTCTGCCAATTGAACACATAGTACAATGATTTCCACATGTTGCTGAGAAACCAGTGGCACGGTCCCTGATACTTTGACAGTTCGAGGTGTCATAGCAGTCTTCACTCCACCGCTGAGAAACCTGCAATGAAGTGTGCATGACCCGGTACCGCAAGACTATTAGGTTGTAGGGCCCTTAGTCATCCTGGTAGTACCACCTGCCCAACGGCACAACCTTCACTAGTTGTCACATGTGTAGCTTTGATGTAAATAATGATTAAGGTAGAAGAAGCCCTTTTCCTTGGGCTGTTCGGTGTTTAGACTTGAAACAAGTTGAGAGCAAAGCGCTTGAATCGGAAGAGTGAGATATGTTTGAAATATCCTTTCAAGATTCCTTTGGAAGGGTATGAGAGTGTTATAAAAGCTTATAGTTTCATTGTGTCATCTAGAAATTTAGATTTGATAATAGTTTAGTATGAATGTAGAGTTTATTCAATTAGGATTGTTATACCTGATGTTAATTCTTCAAGGCTATGAGTGTTGTGTCATTCCAATCAACTATTCAACAGGTCATCATATCTTTTCCATGACACAATCAGTATCCATCCTGGATTTAATTTAGGCTAATAGAAAATTTATTGTAATTACTCATCATTGAGTGATTGTGTAGAAATTTGTACTTCAGGTACTTGTGTATTGTGTAGGGTCAAGGAATAGCCGGGAAGGAATAGAAATAGGCGATTGTGCGGTAAAAATAGATTGGGAATAGCGCGTCACGGGAGAAAATGAAAGATTGGAGGATGGTAATTTGGATGGGTGACTCATGGGTCCTTGATGGGCGATCCCTTTTTCAGGGAAAAGTATCAAGAGCGTCCGTGCTTGTCGAGAATAATGAGCAGGACAGCGATCGTCTTAATACCTCATCCAATGACGGGTATGTAATGGAATCCTCCTTCAACAGTGTGTTGGAGGGGTGCTTCGCCGCAGAAAGTGTCGCATATGTTTCTTCGTTAAGCAAGCATTAATGAAGCGCTGGCCTCTCTTATTTCATACACATTTAATTGTCGCAATCGATCGTGCGTTTTGCGGTCTGCTTCCGTTCGTTTTCCAGCACCCGTCATCAACCACCGTCGATTATTAGCCAATCAATCACCCTCGAGCGCTTCTTAAATTTCTTTCGGCATTGTTTGCGATACTTGCTTAATCAGCGAGGTGACACGCTAAAATCGCAGACGATCTGTCGCCACATTGTTTGCTCGGAGCTCCGGATGGAATGAGATTATTGTATGATTGGGATTCGTAACGCTTCGTATGCTGCCTCGCCAATTCTTAATGCTCGTCTACTAATTCATGGATTGTACGCTGCCGCAAATAAAAACGTTTACTACTGTGTTTCCCTTGGTTTGCCACGCGAGATTACAGCCGCTCTCCTCGCAAATGCAAGCACCGACGGTTTCCCTTCTGGCCGTATCATCATTATCATTACACGTATTCACTGTGTGTTGAGTGTAGGCTGTCGAGTTCAATCATACCGCTTTTATGTCAGGTTGCCTGCTTTCACTGTAAGATCCCGAAGAGCAAAGGCGCCGAGAATATTTCTGGCCAGCATCTTTTGTTCCTCTTTTCTTTCTCCGGCTCCTGCAGTTTGGGAGCAATGGGCTGGCTTCCTTAAGGCCCCCACAACATGCGCATTCACATTCGGTTTATCATCCCCCCACCACAATCGATTTTTTCATCGTGCTTTCAAGAATCCTCTTGATACATTCTTCGAGTCAGTGTATCGAGTACGACGTAAGAACTCGTATTCGATAAATTGCCAGGATTCGCAGAGTCAGGGACGTAAGGTGCGTTTGGGAGGTTACATGAGACGAAGTGGGGCGCACCGCTCTGCTCGGTACGTCCAAATAAAGAAGACATTCCAAACGGGGCCGGCTATCTTCAGCCGTTGCCACATTCCCCTGTTAATGCAGACCAGTTATGACGCATCAGGGAAAAGGCCCCATAAAGTTAAGCAGACGTTGCCGAAGATCCATCGGCTTTTAGCTCTGAGACCCAACCACACCGATAACAAAGCCCTCGGGCGATGCACCCTCCTTTACACGGTGTATTACTAGACCAAACGATAACGAGTTACAAACTTTTGTTCGTTTATAAATAGACACAACTGGTGGCCGCCTGTACTTCTCAAAGCTGACTCTTATCAGCTGACAGGAAGGGAAGTAGAAAAGGGGTGACTGGGCAGAGAAAGGAGAAGGTTTTCGAATTGTCGCTAGAAAGAGAGAACTATTTCCGTTCCGGCGAGGTTGTGCTGCGAGGTCCGCCGCTCACTTCGGTCTCCCCACCACTTTCAGGGTCTTCTTGTGGACCCAACAGGAGTGTCTGTTTTAGTTGGGCACAGTGTACACTAGTTACTCTGTCTACTTATTGTTCCTCGCTCCGCGCCACTCGTCGATCAGACCTTGCGTCTTCAGTGACAAGTTTCTTTCTCTTTATTGATCATCCGAGCCCAGAATCCTACTCAGTGCAACCAGTGCAATTCAATCTCGCTGGGATTACTTGCATTTCTTGTTCCTTTAATGGAAAAAAGTCACACTTTCCATAAAGATTACGTGATGTCGTATTGGAATTCCATTCTGTGCAGTGGGTCGTTGTGAAGTGCCGTTAGCGAAAAATGCTGCTTTGTCAGAAAATGAATATTTATTCGTATGCCGCGAACGGTGAGTACTTTGACTAACAATGAATCAATAAGGTTTCGTACAATGAAAAGTACTTGAAGTACGAAGATCCGGTATCTCGGCAATTTATTATTCTCCGTGTATTCCATCCTCCTTCGTCTTAGAGTTTTCGTTAACTCCCCAGGTGACAAGTATTTTTATCCCATTCAGTGGCAAATGCCAATGAATACTACTGTGTGTTAGAATTATTTAACAGAATCCAAGTAAGATGATAGTTAGGATCGGAGTCATGCTTTCTGCTCTAGGAATAGTTTTGTCTTAAAGAAACTTTGGTTTATACATCCCTCGCTTATAGCAAAATCTGTGTGCCATTTATTTGGGAGGGAGAAACTATCACGCAGTGCTGAGACATTGCACGCAATCAACACAAGCATTAAAGATTTGGGGCCACTACTCCTATCTTTAAAGCTCGTTTGGCTTTCTTCTGCATGCGAAAGTTTCAAGTCACATCAAAGGGATCGCACGAAGCAAGTTACAGCCAACGAGTACAAACATCATTAGTATCACCGAATGCACACGGATCCTTCTTATTTATGAGGGCTGGGCATTTGGAAAAACACGTATGGTTTTGTTACAGGCGACTTGAAACACGAGAGCGCGGGCATCGGGAGTACCAGCAGTTCGAGAAGCACAAGTCCGAGTCACCAGCTCTCGGTTCAAAGTGGACTCTCCTTTATCCCACAGCCTAGAAGTCAAGTCTCCGTAACTAAGCAATCTTCCGATATCACAACGAGGTAAGGCTATTACATGTTGAAATCTGCTATTGGTCTTTTAATGAGTCTGGCTCTGGGAATTGGATTGCGATTCGTACGCTCGACAGATAATCCTCTCAAGCGGAGCGGAAAGCGATCGTTTTTTTGTAGATGTACCGGACAGTAGAGCAATCGTTTAGCCTTGTATTGGATCTCTCGTTTTCGGTGTGCTTATCTCATCGTGAACCATTACATTTAACATCCTTTCGATTAAGTAATTTTAATTCAGAAAGTAATAACGCGCAGTTTATTTGATTTGTGGAATGACAAGTGAATCTTTGAAATATTTATTATTGACGATACAATGTGACTTTCAGTCCAAGAGCTTCCACAGTTGGCAGACCGCCTAATATAAGAACCAACCAATCTCCCCCGTACATCACTCCTGGCGTATCAGTGGCTCAGAACAAAAATTCAGTTCTGGATAAGTTCAAACTGTTCAACAATAAAGACAAAAATCAGGAGCGTGGAAAAGTCTCGTCGGGTGTGTCTAAACGCACTTCAAGCTCCTCGGGTTTCTCGTCGGCGCGTTCGGAGCACTCCGACAGTTCCACGTCTTTGTATGATCAGAGTAAAGTGCAAGTGGAGTCACCGAAAAGTCGTGTCCTCAAGTCAAAGCTGCAGTCGACGCGGCCGGCGAAACAGGCGAGTCCGAAATCCGCCAGGAAGGAAGAAATCAAGACACAGAGCAAAATCGCTCGGGTGAAAACGACGGTGGAAAAAGCGGCGAACTGCACAGTACCCCTTGAAAATGTCAAATCGCCCAATCGGACCGCCAGCGTTGGCCTTAAACCTGCAGCCGAGAAAAAGGCAGCCAACTTCCACGACTTACTAAAGCAGCAACCCCAACCGCCACCCATCGCTCGACTACAAAAGCCAAACCCTCCAGTTCCACCAGTTATCAAGCAAGTTCACGTTCAAGATGTGAAGAACATACACGCGATGAAAAGCGAGCCGCCAAAACAAATGGGCAGGCCGAAGATGGAACTTGCAGCAAAGCTGAACGAATCGAAACTTCCCTTGCAAAATATGAAAGTGCCGCCAAATAGCTTTAATAGAGATTTACTTCCACAGAAGAATCCAACGAATAATACTGGTTCGATAAATAGGCTGTCCGATCAAAACGGGATTCCACCGAATCCCAGTCGCGAGAACAGCATGGTGTTCGACCGAACAATATCAGTCAATCACGCAAACATATCAGATATAAGGTCCTCGAGACGAAAGCAGAAAGAAACGGGCGAATCAAGGAAGCCTAGTAGTAGTAGTGTAGAAGTACCGGATGCAGCAGCACTTCCACCGAAGTTATACAATGCGAAGGCATGTGTGAATGGCGAGATTGGCATGGAGTGCCAGCACGAAATGCCTGCATTGAGAGAGAAGCAGCAATCTTCGACTACTCTACCTGTAAATAATATAGATTCCATGACGGATGCCATTACGGGAGCCGTTAACGATGATGCCTTATGTCCCACAACGAGCCAAGCAAGTACAATCGTGCCTGAGGCACAAGCCACAAATGCGTCCAAGTTCGGTGCTGCCAAGCACCTTCCGGGAGTCAGTAGTCCATTACACGGCTCGGCTGTGAATACCTGTAGCATTAGTCAGAATTCCAGCATTCCAAAACCTACGGCCTTAGTAAAAGGCACATCGAAGCCGCCCAGGGAAAATGGCATAGCCGGCGTACCAACGCCCACCAAGTTGAAAGCGGATGCTGTGCATCGCAAGCTTGATCCCAACACGGTTGCGATGGTATCCCCAATGCCAAGCATATCAGACGTTATGTCCGAAAGTTCGCATAGCAATTCGAATAGTACCGGTCCGAGCAACTCCAGCGATAGTAGCGTTATTTATAGGCCAAGTAGTGAAAGTGGCAGCGAGATAAAGACAATACCCAATCGAAAAATCGACACCAGCCTGGACCAAATGGAAAAGGTTTGTTTAATTACCCTTCGTTACATAAGTCCTATTGTTAGCTATCTCTTTGTTCATGTACAAAATTAGATTACTTATAAAGTCTGATAATGTTCATTATTAACGTAAAAATTTAAAAGTAGTTTGAGTTTGTAATTGTTATGTATTTCAGATGTATTAATCAAATTATGGTACGCTACATTGGCGTAGTTGCAGGTATTGTCGGAGAATTCGACGTGTGGAGGTGGCAGTCTGGCAGACGACGAGGCCGAGATGACGGTGAAACCGATGCCGCCGATTTTACGTAGCTACACACCAGGTGGTAGAACTCTCCAAACCCTGCCGAGCAGAACAACGGCACGACAGTACACAATCCTTCACTCGTCGTCTCATCATCACGTCGGTCATGATTACGCAGACATCGATGCAGCCTCGGGCTATCTCAGCGACGGCGAAGTACTGCGCGGCGGCATGAGCGTCGGTAATAGAACGCTTTCGGACTTATGCGACGGTTACATGTCAGAAGGTGGTGCTTCTCTGTACGCTCGCAAGGCGAACCCTCCTTACGGCCACAATCACGATAGGTAAGTTGTTGAAAACATATTCTCCTTTTCTATTGTTTATATAAAAATGCCAACGTCACTATTCACTGATAATACACAATAAAAATTGTTATTTACAAATTTAAAACTCCGGGATTACAAAAACATAGTTTTAGTAAGCATAATTCAATAACTTATTAAAGTGAAACGAAAATCGATGATCGAACTTTAAATCTTTAATTTGGGGGAAACGTCTTTCGAATCGAGGGCAAATGTTTCTTTCATTGGCACTTAGGGACGCCCCCGATTTCATTCCCCATGCCCGATGCCGAGGGGCATTTTAAAATGTGTCACTCGGGTCTGTGTCACCCTGTCACGCAGGGTGGGGATTTCAGACGACAATAAACTCTGCCAGTTGATCCGCTGCTCGTACTGACTAATGGTCGGTACACCCGATTAAAAGGCGAAGTCAAATTCTCACTGATTTTTATTTTAATCTAACAATATTTAATATTCTTCCTCAAGAAGTTAAAAACACGGTTGTTCGGTTCTTCGCACTACAGTAATTGAGTGCTAATGTGTTTAATAGGATTTCATCGAAATGTCAGGTAGGGCTTAGGATTGACGCATTATATCACAGTTATAGCGACTGGCGATACATGTACATATAATAACGAACCAGCCCCGATGCATTTTATATATTAACCATGCGCAGTGTGTAATTCTATTCGAAACAACGATATAGAATACTGTTTTGCGAGTGTTGGGCAAGGGGGTGGAAATGGAAGGAAGCGCAGCATAAGAGCGAAGAGTACTGCGTTGCTCCGTTGACGGGAAATACATTGGAAAGTGAGTGCGTGTTCAGGGTGGCGTGCGTATGTATTTCGAGCGTAGCATCGAGCCCTTGGTAGTTCGATCTGTGACTCGCCAGAAAATCGGGAGACCGCTTCTTCCGACCCCTCGGCTTCAGCACGCTTGCGTGGCTCGCGTGACGTCACCGCTATCGATCGCTCGACGTCGTCCTCGCTGGTGCGATCTGGCGGCAAGAGCGTGGAATGGGTGAAAGGGTGGTTTAAGGCGCCACCGAGGGAAGAACAGTTCTGCCGGCAGTCGTGGCTCGAGAAGGGTAGGGGGCTGCATGCCCTCTTTTCTCCTTCTCTTGCCATCTTTTTCTCCATCTCAGTTGCCTGCCACACTGTGCTTGATTTCGCAGCGAGCATGTAGCTGCGCTGGAGCTCGCTAAGGGTGGGGACACGCAAATGTGCCGTTGGACAAACAAATGTACGTAGATAAGGAAACAATAGTGGGAAGAGCACTGGTCTGCCGATACTGTCGTTCAAAGTCTCGTGATACCATATTCTTCGACTATTCGTACTACTACTATTCCCTCCTCGATCGGTGTCGTGTGTATGTGTGTGCGTGTTTTTTTTCCTTCGTTGCTCTCCGTGAGTTGTCGAGGGGCTTGTGTGACTTTCAAGAATATGCGGCGGTCGAACGGTCGGTCGGTCTCCTCGGGGGGCGAGTGAACTAGCGGTGTGAATGCTCTAGAGTTGGTGAGGTGTGTTCCGTGAGAATGACGTCGTAGCCCGGCGACAAAGGAATCGAGTGGTAGGATCCTGGCGACTCGTACTCACGGTAATTTCCACTCCCTCATACTTGTGTTGCACGCACCAGGTGTTCTCCTCGGCGTGTGAGAAGGTTAGACTTGGAGTGGATTTCGGAGTGACCGTGTACCACCCATTACATTACATATACCTAGCATCTAGAGCTGTTTCAATCCGATTGCCCTTTATTTGAATTCTAATCGGTAAGTTTGAACTCGCTCGACAATGCGTTTCCAAACGTTTGTCTAATTTGAATTTATTCCGGCATTCTTCGAGCGTTTGCGTGTCAATGAGGCCCTACACTACCCTGTGTACTATGGGATCCTTTGTGCTTCGAATAATGCCCAATAATATGCCTTTGTGTTTTCGTTTTCATTCACTGCATTATGCGAGCAATATTTCCTGGAAAATGGTAATGAATACTTGAAGCGCTTGTGAATATCGCGGAGGTAAATTGATTCGTTGGACAATGGTAATATACATTGAATTCGAGTCACGTGAAGTTTTATGAAGAGCGGCTATGCAATTAGTCACGTACAACTGATATTTCTGGAGTCTGATGGAGTAGAATGAAACGAGCTCGATGTAAATGAAGTATTGCACTGTAGAGATTGAACGCAGTCTATTACGAGCTGGTGAGCACATAAGTGGCAGCAGCAGCCGCCACCGCCGTCGCATTTAATGAGTTAACGAACTTATAAGTCGATGAACGGCGGGGTTATTTTTGCGTAGAATATAAAACACTCTCTTCGCAGAAGGTCGATTGCACTCGTGTTCACGAGACATACACACACCGCCGCACACACACCACTTCTAAATGACCCAAGTGGCTATTATTAAGGTCACTCGAGGAAAAACTCGACGGTCGAATTTGCTTTATGGTACTTGAACTGCACTCGGGCCAGCGTAGTTATGTTGATTTCTTTTGTTCCGCTGGGAAAGGAACACAGCGGCCCGAGCGTACCTCGCGACACAAAGGAATATCTATCGGTGAATTTGCGAAGCAAAGTACGTTTATTGAACCAGTTTACGATATAAGCGCAAGCCATGGCAAGTTGTAAGGAGGAGGAAACTGAAAATATACATAGTGACTAATAAAACAACTTAAATCGACGAACACGAATAATAGGAATATTATGTCGTACTTCTGTTTTAATTATATCGTCGGTAAAATCTCTTGGGCTTTTGTTCCGACAGAGTCGTGAATGGTTCACGCCGAGAATTGTCAGGGGTGAAGGAGTTAGTGCCAAGTCGACGAGTGCAGAAAAAGTCTTCCGGCTGCGTTCAAAGACCCGATGGCGGTAACTCAAAGAGCGGTAATACCATCCCCGATAGCGTTCTAGCCGGTTGCAAAGGCCGTGGCGACGCCTTAGCCGAATTCACAATCGAGGACCTGGCCTCCATTCCCACAGGGAATCACAGCACCACCAATCACGCGGGCCACTCCTCTCACCACAAGGTTCATTAATTTTCTGATTCATAGTACACACTATCCCTTCAACGTATCTTCTATACAGATTTCAATAGGTACAATTGCTTCTTTGTTTATAAAACAGAGAGTGCCTGGCGGGGGAAGCGTGATTGTGGGGGGTGGCAGTGTAGCCACCCCCCAAAGTGCACAGCAAGGCAACAACCTTGTGTATCGCGTGGTGAGCTCCAGGCATTCGAGCAGTGGGCATCATCCGCATGTGAAGAAGTCGGACAGCTCTCAGCAAACCGATAACTCTGCCTTCAAGCATCAACAACATCAACAAAGCTCAAATAGTACATCAAACAATAGTTCGAACAGTCAGCAATGGAAAAAATATATCGAAGCCGGTGCTACGCGGGATCGAGAAAAAGAGAAGGAGCGCGCGCCCCCGAGTCCTAGTCCCTCCAGACGCTCTCAGGTACAGACATCGTTTTATTGTTTAACAAAGGAGCCATATTACTTTTAAAACAATATCCTAATAAGTATTACAATGGATTACAGGATAGACATCGAAAACAGGCCATGGCTGATTATGCGAATGGCGAAAAACCACAAAAAGTTTCATCAGGAACGTCTACAAGTAGCAGTAGCAGTAGCAAAGTCCGTGGTGTGCCTCAAAGTTTTGGATACGTGAAGCGACATAGTGCGGGCATTAGTCCCAACTCAAATGGAGTGCAGAACGGTAGCAAAGATGCAGCAAGAACTGCGCACGTCAGTGCAGTCCCACGAACTAAGGTGCTTTTTCTTTGAAATTATATTTCTTTTCATTCTCTCTATAATAATTTATAATGCCAAAGCTTGTGCTAATTGTTTCTTGTAATGTTTTTGTTGTAGGTCAAAGTTTCCGGCGGTACCCAGACATGTACTACAGAATTGCAAGCAAATTCCTCGAGTCCTAATCAAGGCCATCATTATAAGAGCTACAGTCTCACTGGACCGAGTGCAAGCCAACTATCACAGTCCGTGCGAGATCGCCTTATGCTTGGCTCCCAGAGTTTACCAAAACCGGGCAGCCCAGAATTCGCAGCACTTTTTGCATCGGCTCACCATCGTGAGAGAGGCACTGGAGCAGGGTCTGGCGCGCCTTTCACTCCGAGAGTTTTGAAGCCGTCGGACGGAAGCCTCAGTGACACTTGTAGCAATTACGCAGCGCCCGATCTTCAGGGCTATTACACTCCCAACAGCCCTTATATTACTTCCTGGATGAGACACAGCAATACCTACACCCCGAGCAGTCGCTCACAAGGTGCGTCTTCCAGATTTTTAGATGCAGATAAAATTACATTCCTTCAAAAACTTATTCGTTTATTCTTTTAATTTTTTTTGTACTGATCTCTTGAAATTATTGTCTGTTTCAGGCTTGGGTTTATGCGAAGCAGAAAGTATCGAATCACTTGGATCACATCGAGCTAGTTTAACTCATGCTCGTTTAATGATGCATCAGAGAGATTCGTCGGGATCTCCGGCACCGCCGAGACTAAACAGAAGTAATTCCATCAGGTAATTGTCAACTACAATTCAAGTTTACAAGTCCATATATTATTCAGCAAATTGCTAGTAATTCATGCAATTTAAAATTTTTTTAGATCCACAAAAAGTGAGAAGATGTATCCATCAATGCTATCCAGAGGAAGTGGTGTCTCATCATCCGTTGGAGAGGAAGTCGGTCTTGGAATGGGAATGGGGGTGGGTGTTGAACCGTATTACAGCGTGCCCGTGGGTACCACCGGATGTGCAGGGCAACACTGGTCTCAGCCAACATCTCCAACTCCCACCCACTCATCGCGCCAACCGCCTAATCTTTATCAACATGTGCATAAAGATGACGACAGTAAGATATTTTCTTATTATGTCCACGATAAATGTCATGTTTGCGCACGAAACTTATATGACTGTCCTCTTGTGTCATAAATGTAGTAAATGATAACTATAAATGGTCATGAGTGTATCAAATTCAATATAGAAGATACAATATCAAGTTGTAAGACGTTCGATCCTCGTCTGTTTACAGTTCATGGATCTTCAGTATCTTTGGTGTCAACAGCTAGTAGTTTGTACAGTTCGGCCGAAGAGAAGCAGGCGCACGAACTTCGGAAACTACGAAGGGAACTATTGGATGCTCAAGAGAAGGTCCACTCATTAACCAGCCAGCTGTCGACGAATGTAAGTACACTTTGTGTTCAGATACGATATACAGCCTTAAACTTGACATTAACATGCGGAACGTGTAAGATTAAAGTTACGAGTATAAACCCAGCAACTCACGAACCTAAAACGTCTACTAAAAAGAAAAGCACCACACGATATTCCCATGAAACCAAACAACTCGTGCATGCATGGTCGTCTCCCCTCTGCTGTTAAAACATGATGACTCCCCTCGCAATCTCCCACACTTTCCCAGCAGTTGTATACTTCTATGGTGTGCTGATGTGCTTCAGTATGCTACCGACGTTCTCGAAGTACGCGTACGCCGTGCGTCCGGTTTCCGACTACACTGAATGCCCTTTCTTTAATTTTACCGGCACGTTAATTCGAAAGAGGCACACTCTTGCTCTCCCGTTTTCTTACAGCTTCTGCCGAGGCTTCAAACATGAACTCGCAACTTTTGCAAATTTTGCATTCAAGGAAAATTCCAAGTTTAGAACAAAGCCCTGTCGTGAAAGAGTATAAGCACGCCAAGCGGCTTTAAGTCACGGAATTATAATTTACCTCATTATTCAACGGCCTGGCATTTTCTTTTATCTCATTTGCAATCAGTCATGTGCTAAGTTTGCTGTCCTAATTATGCCGATCTAGATCTAATTTTCATTCTCTAATGCCATTATCGCACAGGCATGTTAAAAAGATGAGGGATTTTAATATTTCTGTTAAAAATGACTTGTCACGAAATGATGGGATATTGCTAAAGCATATCAGGATTTATTACACTGCTGGGAATGCATAATTATGCCAAGGCCTACTTATTAAATCGATGACAGGTTTCCTGGAGCATTCCAATTCCGCGCCGGTCATTTTATTATACTCATTTACCGTGACTAACTCGAGCAAGTATTCCGTTTCCGTATCGCAGACGTCATTTAAAATCGAGTCTCGCATGTGCCACAATCCACCGATCCTGAATCGACACACTGTTACGAAACAATGAATACGACACCAAAATTCCTTTGCGTTACAATTGGCAAGTTCGCGCAGCCATAACTTTACGCAAACAGAAAAGAAAAACTCGATTCTCCGATTTCAACCAGCCATTCTTGTATTGCTAACAACACGCTTAAATGTACTCGGCCGAGTATCAAGCAGCCGAAGTACTTCGAGAGCGGATACAGCATACAATTGAAACACACATGCAAACTCATAGGTGCCGTGCACGTGTTCATTACGAACATGCAATATTCAGTACACGAAAGTCCCCATAGTGTCGGCACGATTAACAGCACGCGTGACCCACTTCACCAGCAACAAAGTGGAGACTGCTGGTCTATTAGCGAAAGGAGGAATATTCCCCTTAGAGAAGCGATAAGGCCGACGATAAGAATAATGCACTGAGCAAGTAGCCCAGAATTTCAAGCATTGGCATTCCAGACAATTCGTCTCATCTACGCCATGTCGGCCTCGGCTTGACAATACAAATCGGAGCAAGAGACAAACGTCTCATTAGACACTGACAGAGCAGAATACAAATTGTGTCTTAGCATTTGTCTCACTGACACAAATTCTCTATTAATCATACATCAAACAAGAATACGAAAAAGAAAAACTGTAGATACAACTAAAATAACAAGATAGTCAACTCTTATTTACTCTACAGACCAACTATTTTCTACTACCAATCTTTAGTTCTATATTTCCAGTAAAAGTCATATATCGGACGTTAGTAATTAAAGTCGTAGGCTTGTTTTGGGATTGCTCGGTTAGCAGGATCGCACTTGTTGCCGCTGTTTGCTCTGTGGAGTGTGTCGAGTGCGTGCGTGCGTGCGTGTGGCTGAATGGCTCACGTGATTGCGAAGATCACAAGGAGGCCGCTGGCGAGCAGCGTTGTACGCTGCGCTGTACGATGCCACCGCACTCTCCGGCGTCTTGGAGAGCCTCTGCCTCTCCTCGCTCTAGTCTCCTCTCCTCTCCTCTCCGAGGGAGAAGTGAGAGGGAAGGAGAGGAGAGGGAGACAGTACAGCATGGTGTGTTGATCGCCAGTCTCTTTACCGTTTACAATTCAGTGTGCGCCGAGACGCGTCGCAGAAAACGTCGACGAGCACTCGCAACGTGCGTGCGTGCGTGCTTGCTTGCCCTGCGTGTGCGTGTATCTCTGCGTTCCTCGTGTATACCTTCTCTCCTAGTACACACACAGACACAAGCAAACCGTGACTCTTTCTTGTCCTTCCGGGACGTACGTGATATACATGAAGCGAGTGCAGGGAGGGCGAGCTTTTCCCGCCAGACTTCTATCGGGATCGCCAGTGCGAGAGGTGAAATGCGTGTAAGAAGGTTCCCTCCGATGCTGGATCCTCGTTATTAACAGTGCAATCTATTGCGCCGTGATCTATTGCAGGATCAATGACCTGAAAACGTATTTCTATGCTTGGCCGGGAAAACGCCATGAAAGAAGAGCGCCACTACCATCGGAAATGTTTGCATCCTAAGTCCCATTGATTCCAACGATGCGAGAAACCTTTCGGTTGATCGCACTGCTGTTTCAATATCATCGTGATACTCTTGTTCTAGCTTTTGCCATTCTTTTTGGCTAAATTGTTGCTGTAGTATTTCCCAGGCTTCTTAGCCCAGGGAACTCAACGCGTACTTTCTACCTATGATTCACTTGGAAAGTATTATGGCTATCGCTTCATTTTTATAATCGGCGTACTTACATGTGTCTGGCGAATGCAAGCCTTTAATGATACTTATGTAGATGATGGAAGGTGGAGAGTTTCAATTGGGTAATTTTGAAATTTGTATTATTACGATCTTGGAGGAACACTGTGTATAAAGTCTACTTGACCACTAAAGTCACGTAGATCATTTCCAGGCGACCCTATATGTAGGAGATTGCCTGCGGGCGTCTTCAAATTCGTAGGCATGAATTCATTTTAAATGAAATCTGTCCGCTGCCACGAGAACTACTGTGTTCCCTCGCCGAGAGGAATCATTTTCACAATTACTCTCGCAAACACCAGCCAGCTTGTATCACACACGTACGCTCGTTAGCATTACCATCAGGCGCGTAATCGAGACATCATGTTTTATGTATCCTTTGAGCGAGAGAGAGGGAGGGGAAAAAATCCTGAAACACGAATATCGAATGCGAATGGCAAAAATGAGCGACGCAGTCATTGGAGAAGGAGGAGGCATTCCTAAAACGAGAGATCATCGTGGAAGTTGTTGGTGTGTTAGGCAATTGCTGACATTGAGAGCTCGAGAGCGATCCTTCTGACCGAAGAATGACTGTTTTTTCGCCGGCTGATTCCTATCGAGCATCTGCAGTCGATTCCTCAATGCCACTCCCTCCAGAAAGACCGATCCCCCTACTGATTGTACCTGCTATAATTAATTCCTAGTTTCCAACTCTATTGGGAGGAGGATATCTTGTCCCAGCGGTGCACTTAATATTCATCAGTATCTTGTACAATGTCATTTGTATTCGGTAATAAGTCATTCTACGCAGTGCTGTCCACTTTATCCACTTTAATGCTTGGCTTATCCTTCGGATAATCGTCGTGTTGTCACCTGCCGCAGGGGGAATCATCGGATTCATGATACCAATCGTCATTTCTTGCTAGATAAGATATAGCAATGCAACGCTCTTGTATCCGGTCTCCGGTATATTTTATCAATATTTAGCATTTAAAATAAATGACCGGTTCAACACGAAATTGTACTTGTCCAACCAGTACAATATCTTGTTGACCTTTCTTAATCATCTTGAATTTATTAAGCTGTCTATACTTTTGATGGAAGTTCAAGGGCAAGTGGTCATTTATAACTGTCTTCTATTATCAATGTCCCTGATTTATAATATATCTTCGTTATATTCCTCGGTTGGGTTCTCTTAAGTTGAACGTTGTGAAAGCAAAATCGTACCAGGCTTAATGTGTGCCTGTGAGCAGCAACCCTTATATTTAGGCCTGAATACCCTCGAGTGATTAGTTCTCAAGTACCCAGCGCTTCCGTGTATCGGGTTAGTCGGTTTCGGCTTGCACCATATGCTCGGGATACTCGGCCTCGAATTAAGGATTTTCTAGTGGCTGAAACAGACCCCGGAAAGTTTAAGTTTCACTCTTAAGAATTCGATGCTTCCTTTCCCACCGAATATTCAGAGAAATTTCCACAACATCTGTTTTTGTATATTTAATATGTGTACAGGGTGAGTCACTTGCCTTTGAATTAGGAAAAAATATCCTATTTTTGGTGGCCAAAAATATGGGGAAAAAAAATTTTGAGCTAGGGCTCTGGAATTTTTATAGTATCTTCCTTGGCGCAAAAAAACATTACCTAGCAAATTTCAGCCCCGGGAAAGGTCGGGAAGTACCAAAAACACGGGGAAAACCATCGAAATCAATTTTTCAAGATCGGTTTTCCACATGTTTTAGGCAGAATTCCGGCATTTCCCCCACAACATTTATGTTTTTTTTCCGTTTTGAGACACGGACAATCGAAAAATCAAGCGTTCGTTGCGGTCCCAGAACCTTCGAAAAATCGAAAATTTTTGAAGGGGTATGCCTTAAAAAATTTGCGAAAAAATGAATTTTGAGCTAGGGCCCTGGAATTTTTTCTACGTTCTCCTCGATGCAAAAAAACACTTTCTACAAAATTTCAGCCCCGGGAAAGGTCGGGAAGTCATGAAAACATAGGGAAAACCATCAAAATGAAATATTCCAGATCGGTTTTCCACTTGTTTTAGGTACAATTCCGGCATTTCCCCCACTAAGTTCGTGTTTTTTATCCGTTTTGAGACACGAGGAATCGAAAAATCAAGCGTTCGTTCCAGTCCCAGAACCTTCGAAAAATCGAAAATTTTTGAAGGGGTATGCCTTAAAAAATTTGCGAAAAAATGAATTTTGAGCTAGGGCTCTGGAATTTTTACTACTTCTTCCTCGATGCAAAAAAACATTCCCTACCAAATTTCAGCCCCGGGAAAGGTCGGGAAGTCCACCAAAAAAATAAGGACTCAGAATCTCAGAATCTAAATCACTTCAATTTTTTTAATATATATTAACGATTTAGCTGCCACGAACCCCAATTGGAAATTACGAAATTTTACGTGCACCACTCGGTGCAAAAAGTATACTTGGTACGCCCGAATTTCCTGAAAACTTCTACAACAAAATTTCCCAGTTACTGGGTTAATATCTCTCCGGATTAAATTTAAAATGAATATTCTCCGCCGACGTATTTCAAATCCACATATGTTACCACTAAAATTAATGGATATTAAACGTTGGAGAGAGATATAAATTCAAAAGCATCGTTTGAAGGCGAATCTGGCACGACAATTGAGGCTGCTGCCCAATAAGAGAAAATAGATCTCGCTCACGTATTGGCGAAAATAGATAAATTGCCAGTGGAGTTCGGTGCGGTGCAAGTCGGCGAAGAGAAGCCGGAGGAGAGCGGGGCGGGCGACACTGGCAATAAGGGTAACAATAATAATGATTCATCGTCTCTCGCATCATTCATGGAGTTTAATTCAGCGAGTCCTCGCCCCTGGGGATAGGAGGAGGTGCGCGGGCAAAGACCCCAAGAAGGAGAGTCCGGGCCCGAAGATGATCTTGATTAAAGTCAACTAGATGGCCAATCCTCTACTCCGCCTTATTAAAACGGCGCGCTTGCTTTGTGTCTTCGCCCTTCCCTTCCCTTCCCTTCCCTTCCCTTCCTTTCCTTCTCCCTCCGTGCCTTTAGAGTGGCCTATATTAGCTGCCACTCTCGTCGAAATTGTGCAACCACACTTGTCTGTGTTTACAAGCACTCCTCGCCGACTCTTAGTCCTCCTTTTATTAACCTTCTTCTTTCCAACATCAGTTGTCATAGTGAAATTACAACCAGCCGAGTCAGTCGATATAAGATTTGTTCGGCCAGCTTCAAATAGTAAAGGGGAAAAAAGTCGTAGATTTGTGGTTCGAGTCTGCGGTCTTTCGGTGTGAACGATATGCCCGGGCACGACCCCACTATAATGTGTGCTACTCCATATCTTGATGGGAACATAATGCACTCGCCATCGCGCCCTGTATTTGAGTCAAGTTTAAGCAAGCCGCTGATGAAGTTCACTTGAACAGTAATCAGTGATTGTATGTAATTAAATGAAGATTGCTAGTAATTAGCTTTGCGTATGCGTTTGTATTTTAGATCATTGAAAGAGTATCACGAATATTATTCAAACAGCACTATAATAGAACCTATGCAAACTATTCCGATGCGAAGTCAATATTATTGTTTTTGATATTAGATTAAAATTGGAGTGTAATATAAAGTGATGAACAGGAGCGAATTGTGTTGGAAAGATGTTGAAGAGAAAGTGAAATATTAGAAGAGTCAAGTTACATTCAAGATGGATCGAAAACCGAATTATTACGGTGTGCACGACGGTTATGCGACGATAAGGTCAAGAGGACGACCAAGATCGCATGCAATTTCGAGGACGAATGGCAAGGACTTTCCTAGGAAGCCGACGAAAGCGTACGAAGTGCCAAGTGTCGCGAAATCCTGCATGATCCTGAACGAATTCCCTCAGGTGCCGAGATGGTCGGATTCCGGTGTGCACGGCACCCTCATCGAGAACTATAACACCATGAAAGGCGGCGTGAAGAAGTGCAATCTTTCCGAGAAGCACGAATTGCGTACGCTAAACACATTTGCGAGCAGGAGCAATCAAGGTAGGCGCAATTCCTTCAAAGATCATCGACAACCGGATGATAGTGTACGAGCGGCTTTGAATGCGCCCATTCAGAATGATTCGGCTGAAAGGAAACGGACTTTGCTTATAGACAATCCCATTAAAGACATAAGGAACCATATTTACGACACAGTCCCGGTCGAGCTGAACTACGCCGATGAGTCGCCTGCCAATCCCTACCCTCTCTTGAAGAACACTTTCCCCGAGGGAAACTGGAAGAGCAAAACACAGAAACCGGAGAACGCCAATTTAGTCCAGCCAACTTTGACAAAGTCGAAGAGGACCGAGCAGCTTAATAACTCGAACCGCTCGACCAACAAGTATGCCAAAAGCCAGAGCGATCAGTTCTCGAAGGCAACTACGAAGACCGATCGAGTACCTCTGGTAAACCAAAATAGGAGGATTAATGGTGCCAAAGAGAAGCAATCTATCTACGCTATACCGAATATCTACTCGAAACCGAATCGCGATCGCAAGTATATCGAGGACATTAATAGGAACATCGCTGAGATCGACGAGAGTTACGAGAGTTTGAAAGCATCACCTGCCTCGAAGAACTCGACTTATGGAGTGATCAATAAGATAGCTAAGGGCGACCTTTTGGACCGCAAGTTTTACGGCTATCATCGTAAGAGGGACATGGCACCGATGCCTTCGATCGCAACAGGTCTGATTGAGCATATTGAAGAGAAGATGGAGAAAGTCTCGAACGTCGAAACCGAATCTAAAGAAACCTTGGATAACGCTGATTACATCGATCAAAATACAAATGATTTAATGATGCCAACAATCCGCCTCGGCCCCACAAGATCCACTATGTCTATCGAGTCCATAAAGGAATCGCCAATGGAACATCTTAAAGATGAAGACGCCAATGATGTCAGGGATGCTGATCTACAATATGACGAGTCGAAGAAGTCGAACAATCGAAAAAACATCAACACAGAAAAACGTAGAGCATTTAGCGAGTGCGACTCGCAGAATAGAATGTCCTCGATCGACGATGAAAAACGAACGAGATGTCGATCTATTGATCTACTGGAAATTGATAGAGTCCGAGCGGTCGGTTATGAAGAGCATGATAAATTGCATTTAAATAAGGGGGATGCATTAGGATCATTAAACGGCATTGCGAATTATCGCCGGGTGAATGGATTGGCAGGAAAGAAATGCTTGAGCAACCAACAGTTAAGTAGACGATCTTCAGAGTCAAATTATCTGGAGAAAAAATGCGACACCCTACCCTACAGACGATCAACCATCTCACCGAGAGTAGGATACAAATCCGGGGGAGATGTCTTGGATAGTGCATCATATGGTTACAATAAACCTATGTCTCTGCAACGATCATGCATCAGCGTTGATGAGATCGCTTATAATAGAAGCAACGCATTTGGAGACAGAATCTTTCAAGAGGAACTTGACAGCCATCTTCCTATGCACCTGATGGATGCGACGGATGTTATACTCGAAGGCCAATTGAAACGGGCTGGCAGTAGCATTCAGAACCAAGTGTATTCTCCCCGACCTAATTATCTTGGGACTAAGTATAGTACTTTGAGATCGGAGAAACATGATATGGGAAATTCGGATCTATACCAATCCCTCGGATTCAGCACTCTGCCCAGACAGAGCGGCCTCTTGAAGTCTGAGACGACTAATAACAATGTTAGACAATTCTCGAGACACATACTCTTCGAACCATTGTACGAGCATGCTGTTAGTGATCTTGTTAAGCTAAGGAATAGGAAGAGCGCTATACCATGGTGGGAGCTGGCTACGAGGAAATATAGGCATCGAAGTTGTCCATCGTTGCAGGTAAAGCACTTGTTTGCCAGCGGTTAGAGCAAATAACATCGATGCATTCTCGGTTCCGAGGGTCGTCCACTTGTATTTTCAGTACGTTTCCAATCATGGTCGATGGAGCCATCTTCTAGTACAACGCAAGCATGTCTTATCGTTGACCTTTCCTACGTTTGGACTTTAGAGAGTTCAGCCTTATTGTGGGCCTCTCGAATGCCCCATTTTATGGCTATTAGGCAATCGTCCCGTATGCGTAATGAAGCATCACTGTTTGATATATCTTCTTATCAATGGAACGACTGATTGAAGTGATTTGTATACTGTGCTGTCGAAGCAATGAAATAGCCCGACGGCGAACGAATGGAAATGAAAGTAGGAATCTGCAACGGACGATTTTTATTTTATTCTCTATACGACTCTCGGGTATTTGGAGGAGTGGTGTACCGTGAATCTGGCCGGTTCTCTCCGAAAGCTGTTCGCACATCAAAGGCAGCAAAAACGACTGTACAGCGTTTCGTCTGTTTCGACCGGCGAAATTCCCACTGGTGTCAATGGCAAAAAGTATCATGTTCTTAATGTTTGGTACGAGTGAAAGGGGTATTCAAGCTTGCTTCCTATGCTTGCTAAGACCTCAGCCCCAGTTGAGATATTCAGGTCAAAATAATGAGCAACTAATTGCAATCTACTTGATTTGCCTTTATAAGACAAGCACTGTACACGCATGAGTAAATAACCACATCTAAAATGTAGAACACAGCTCTCACATTCTGCATAATTTGTTAATTAGTGATACTCAGCGATTAAGACTTAAATTTACTGCTCGCAGAAGTGCGAGGGATGAGATACTCCCTTGTGCTCGGACCTTCAAAATAACGGAACTGATACCTTAGGTTTTATTACATGTGTACGCCGCATCCAATGAATGTCAGTTTTATCACGAAAATGCGATCTCGCTTATATAAAGGAAGCATTGTGGGCTTGCCGTCCCTACAGTTTAATATCCCGATGAGGGTTTCGTCGTTGACTTTACGTTTATAATTCCTACTGAGATTGTTTTTAATATCGTAAATAAAAACAATATAAATATTTAGGAAACAACGATTTTTTTAGTTGAAACTTTGCTACATTATTTTTAAAATATGGGATCATGTTTTTGTTACAGGCCCATGTCGTTTCAGCTTTCGAACAATCGCTGTCGAACATGACTCAAAGATTACAACAATTGACTGCTACTGCCGAGAAGAAGGTGAGTAAGAGCTCGAATGTAAAAGAATAGAGACCGGAAATTATTTGTGTGGAATACTGTCTGAGCGTAGAATGCAAAACCGTACTTTACGAGTCTCACTCTCCATAGGATAATGAGCTTCAAGAATTGAGGGAAACAATAGAAAGGTTGAGGAAGCAAAGTGCAGAAGCTGGTTTAAATAATGGGCCGTCTGCGAACAGTGGTCGGCGTCATACCCTTGGCGATTCCGACTCCGGTACCACTGGTTGCACTGGAAACAGCAACCAACAAGGTGCATCTATGGCAAGACAATTGTCAGCTGATAGCGTAACATCTCTCAACTCCTTGAGTAGTGCTTGCTCTGCCAGTAGCCATCACAAGAAGAAGGGGTGGTTGCGAAGTTCGTTTTCAAAGGCATTCTCAAGATCACGTAAAAATAGACACGGCTCTGTTTCCGATGCCGAAGACTGCAAGGAAAGTACTGGCGGTGATCTAAGTGCACCAAATAGTCCAAGGTTGCCGACAGCACTGAAACACGAGAATGCAAGAACTCCGGGAACCAGAAGCAATGGTCAAAAGTCACCTGAATTTGAGAACCCGCTCACTAGCAGCAAGAGCAGTTCGGCTTTATATAAAAAAGAAGATGAAGACGTTGTGGAATTGAAAAAACAACTTCGCGAAAAAGATCTCGTGTTGACAGATATAAGATTGGAAGCTTTGTCATCGGCCCATCAGTTGGAGTCATTAAAAGACACAGTCATTAAGATGAGGGTATGCATTGTACTATTGCAACAGATGTATACATATTTCTTTGTTTTGGTTACTTAAACTTGATATCCATTTTCAGAATGAAATGTTGAACTTAAAGCAGAATAATGAACGATTGCAACGTCTTGTAACTTCTAAATCATTGACGTCCTCGCAGTCGTCACTCCCCAGCGATGCCGATAGGCGGTTCAGCATGACAGAAGTGGCGTCGACCGTAGCTGCCCTTGCAAATGGCGATAACACTTCCAATGCTGATCAATTAGAAGACATGAATGTGCCAGATCATCCAGTGATTCCTTCAACCACAGCAACTACTGGCGAGCCAGTAATGGAACAAGATACCGACGGGAAAAGAATTAACATTGCTATTTATTTAGGCGGGGAAAAGAATTTCACATATAATCTAGCCACCGGCCATTCGTCAGATGGTAGCATGTGCGAGCCTCCACATTGTGTTATTGCTAATGTTTGCATCAGTAATAAAACTACATGGGACACACTTGATTCTACTGTACGACGCTGCTTCAAGGAATATGTCTCCAGAGTCGATCCAGTCACCAACTTGGGTCTCGGCATTGAATGTCTAGCTGCTTATCACCTTGGCGAAGTCTCTAGGTAATTATCTTACTATTCAATTATTTGGATTATTATTTATGTTTCCTCATCAACTACTAACTGGGATAAGTGCTTCTTAAATAGGTGTATCACGGATTCCCAGCATCCTGAATTACTTCCTTGTGGATATCTCGTAGGCCACGTAAAAACTATTTACGTGGTGCTTTCGGGTTACTCTTGGTTGGCAATCGATACTTTGATACCACGTTCCATCGTACAACGATTGATATCCTTGCTAACAGAACATCGCAGAGTAATTTTATGTGGGCCCAGTGGTACTGGAAAAAGTTACTTAGCTGGAAAACTAGCCCATGCACTCGTAGATACAGACAACGATACAAAAGATGCTGCAGCAGTAGCCACGTTTAATGTTGACCATAAGTCTAGCAAGGAACTTCGACAATACCTTGCACATATCGCCGAAAGATGCGATTCGAACATCCCAGATGAATTACCCAAAGTTATTATTTTGGAGAATCTGCAGCATGCAGCTTCATTGGGTGAACTATTTAGTGGTCTTCTTGGCACCAGACACTTGTCCTGTCCAGCGATAATAGGCACTATGAGTCAGGCTACATGCAGTACGACAAACCTCCAATTACATCATAACTTTAGGTAGGCTTTTATTTGAATATTTAATATGTTGATCACATGATGAAATTGGGTTGTAATCTATTTATATTCCCTTTTAATGGCAGATGGGTGTTATGTGCCAATCACATGGAACCCGTTAAGGGATTCTTAGGGCGTTATCTTAGACGAAAGCTCTTGGAATACGAGCTTCGCGAGACAGGAGGTACAAGAAACGCAGAAATGGCAGCAGTGGTCGACTGGCTACCACGAGTCTGGCAGCATCTTAACAAGTTCCTAGAAACACACAGTAGCTCAGATGTAACTATAGGTAAGCACAAGCAGATATCAACATACAGTGAATATTAGCACATGTTCTCTGATGTTTAAAGCATCGTCCAATAATTCATTAATGACATAAATGTTGTTTTAGGACCACGACTGTTCCTGTCCTGTCCTATGGATGTAGCTGGTTCACAAGTATGGTTTACAGACTTATGGAACTATTCTGTAATTCCATATTTAGTAGAGGCTGTCAGGGAGGGATTGACATTATATGGAAGACGCGTGAGCGGAAACGGAAACGGGAATAGCGATTCTTTATGGGAGGATCCAACGGAGTTCATCATTTCAAATTACCCATGGATTTCTACGCATGCTGTACACGGTGACAGTGAGGCTCTCCTTCGCTTACGCCCCGAAGATGTTGGATACGATGTTGTCCCTTCCCAACATACTTCTGGAGCAGGTGCATCGAGCGTGAAAAGTCTGGGCAGTACACACAGTGATACCGAGGGAGATCCACTGGTGAGTACAACGTTTTTATAGTGAACTAATGAATACTATCTACTTATCACGATTTAAATCTCCATTTCCACTAATAAACATTTTTTGTTACAGTTGAATATGCTAATGAGATTACAGGAAGCAGCGAATTATTCGAGTCCACATAGTAATGACAGTGACTCTGTAACATCGTTCGACTCTTCGCATACACGACACTCCGAGGATTTAAGCTCATCAACTTCATCATCGAGAGGCGTTGAATCAGCTCTTTAATATAAAGATTGTCGACTCATTGATGAAACAGAATCTTTATCGGTGCAGGTGACGAATACCTTTGTCAAGCCGTGTTTTAGAATTCGCTTAACCATTACCACTCGAATACTACGTGAAAGATACGATCAAAAAGGATTGTAATGGTCAAGTAATGTATGGTCAATTCATGCTTGTTGCTTTTACCCTTTGACAAACCCGTCTAACGAAAAGCAAATACGACGCCAAGGTAATAGAATGTTTTTGATTTACCGTTGCAAAAAGAGAAAGATTAAAACAAAACTTGGAAGGTACTTTTCGGTACCTGCAACAGGCCTATACTTAGTATAGACTAAGTGCAAGATGCACATTGGTGTGATACATATATATATTATATATATACATCTAAATGATTG
Organism: Ectemnius continuus; assembly: GCA_910591665.1. NCBI lineage: Eukaryota > Metazoa > Arthropoda > Insecta > Hymenoptera > Crabronidae > Ectemnius > Ectemnius continuus. The sequence continues at coordinate 11,162,272 of OU342862.1, read as the reverse complement.
AAAAGAATACGGGACGAATCTGTATCGGATATGTAAGACGTAGACAACGTCATCAAAACCACATGCAATAATCCATGCTGCCGATATCGAGATATGAATCTATTTTAAACACATACTTTTATACGGGACTTGTGGAACATAGATTCATTGGAGATTCGTGAAACGTAGCATAATCGGAGTGTATCGACTTACACGAGAATTTCGATGGAATATACAGTATTATATGTCGTGAAAAAATGTCTTCGAACTGACACAAGACTTAGGAATGACTCTACACTATTCCTTGCGTCCAATGTTTTCAGGTAATAGCTTGTCTTTCTCACAGAACGATCTCATGGACAGACGATTCATTTGAGCTTATTGCCTCGCCTTCAGGATATCTAGCACAGTTCGAAGCATGTACTGACTGCGTACGGGAATAGTCTATTTATACATACTTTGCTACGAAAGCACTATTTAATTACAGAATGTTAATATAATTATACGTGCGCGCACACACACAAATTGACCGCGGCGGCGCTGAAATTTATAATTAGCCGATAAGTTAAATGAGTAATTCTGGTCATGTAATATTGTAAATATAAATTTCGACACGGATACACAGAACTGCTGAGTGTCAGGATAACTCGATGTAACATGCTAGCCTGCGAGATCTGTTACGGTTTAAATGTGTAAAGTATAGAAGAGCAGCTGCGAGGAATTATTGAATCTCTTTCTGTCGCAAAACTCACCCGAATTGTAACATGCTTTTGTCGACTGCAAGAATGCCAAAAGATGAAGACAGGCGCACCCGTGTTATATATACAGAACTGGGATCGAAAATAGGCGTGCCTAAATGTCACTATTATTGTTTACACATGCTCTAACTGGGGTCAAGTTTCACTGTTCAGAGAAATACCAATTTTTGACATTTATTTAGGTGAGATTCGATAGTTAATTTCTTACTGTTTAGTTTTATTTTATTCCAGATAGATGAAGTGCAGTAAGCGTTTTATATTTTTAAAGTAATGCGCTTAGATATTTGTTATATTAATTGGAATTTTGCTGTAAAATTTTAGTGGCTCTTAAAACAGTGCAATTTCATCCTAAAAATCTTTTTTATAGATTTACAAATGGTCGTACGTTTAGGTATTCCTACTTGAACAGCTCCCTATTTTGAATGATGTTTCGTTTAATACGATCACTTACATCTTAAGGTATCATCATTCCATTGGAAGTGTATACAAAACATCTATCGGTGGTATTGTTTAACAGAATGAAATACAAAGTGGTAGACAATTCTTTTGCTACTGTTGCACCACAAAGGCTGATAAGATGCAGATGTTTATCTATGCGTGTTTTTATCGGTGTCGTGTGACCTTGGATTATAATGGACAAGTATATTAAAGTTTACTCTAATGACTAAAATCGCCTTCTTGAATTAATATTAATGTATGCTCATATTGAATAGCATTGCTGAATTTCTCGGCAACTTGGAAAGAATTGCGTCATTTAAATCTATTTTCTCAGCTATAACAATACTCTATAAAAAATACTTCGGCCCATTAAAGTAAAATGGGAAAGTAACTTAGGCTCATAAAATCTGTCCATCGCCTTGTGTGACACCTTCTGTTAAATAATGCCCTTCTTGAGCCGTTTTTATATTGTCAACATGAAGAAAACAACGCGAGTGATTGAGATTAAGCGAAATACTTTGTACATTCTTTATGTCATATGGGTCTCGAGGCCAGATTCATATCGGTGGCGCGATATCCTGAATACAACGTGCATGTAATGTAACGATTATACCGTCACATTTACAGGTTTTTTACGTTTTTACGGTATTTATAAGCTGTAAGACACTGCAATCGAACTGTCTGACTAATGGTAACTATTGTGTCATCAAATAAATCGCATTAAACTGTATACAACTGTTATCTGTCAATGGTCATTTTATTAGAATTTCAAGTACACAAAATAATAATAATGATTTAAGTCACAGTACTTTATCTTCAAATCAAATCGTCGAAGTATCCTCTAGTGCGATTTTTTTTTATGGATTGGAATTTGGAAGCATAGAAGTAAGGAAATAAAAGGCACAAAAGTGTCTTACTAAATTTAATATAATGACAACGTAATACTGTTGATGTTCTGATTTTGATAGCATTAGTAGGACGGTTGTATAACTACTAAATATGTAATTACTACTAGCAGTTTTACAAACTACCGATGATCCAATATTACATTGGAACTGTACTTTACAGTATCCAAACAATATTCTACAGCTGCATACACACTGAGAAGTCTCCTATCTAAAGCATGTAAATGATCTTCTGTTAGTAAAGGCAAAACATTGCCTGCTGTTGCTTCTTGATCAAGTAACTTTTCCAAAGCTGTGCTCAATGCACCTCCACTGAGCAACTGCAATCTATCCCAGGTAGTCTTATGAATTCTAGAATGATATAAATAGAAATAATGAATCATCTTAAACATAAGCTTGAGTACCATCCTATAGGAACAATATACATACATACAACATTGATAGAGTGGTGCTAAAATATCAAGGTGATCGATATTAGGATTTGCAAAACTTTTCCCATTGTCAATCAATAAGATAGCTGGATTATGAAAGTTATTCTGAGCTAATTCATAATGATGGCGATCACCATTGCCTATTAGAAAATCAAAGATTGTTGCATCCACTAAATCGAGAAGACGGCTTGATGTTTTCACTGAGTATTCCTTTGATGCCTTGACCTGTTCCAATGAAGAAAATATGTTACCCTGATATTCAGTAGAATTCTAGTAAATTACTTACTTTTTGGCAGTAATTGTCATCTGTTTGCCATAAAGCCAACTTATTCTTTTTATATGTTCTTTGCCAAGGATGTCTGTGCTTTACTAGTTTGAGATACTTTGGCAACCAGAGAATCAAAGACCCTTCCAAAATATCACCTACTCCGCAAACTGGATCATCTGGTGAACAATAGTGGCAAACTCCATATAAGCAGGAGTTATTACCATCTTGATACATAGTATTGCGAAGTCTCTGGGTCGCATGAGGCCTTACTTCACTCGTAAAATTAACTGGAAATAGATGCTAATAGCATCACTGGTAATTTCAGTTGTTATACATTCATTCTGAGACATACAACATACTTTGTCTAATAACAGTAAGTGGTACTCTTCTGAGACCTAACAGAGATGACAAGTGAAATGCCACCACTTCAGCATTATGCCGATCTTTTCCATGATAAACCGGCCCTTCTATAACAGCATTTCTGGAATACCACTGAGGCTTAAACAATGCCTTCCCACCATATTCCAAGGAGAGCATTAACTTTAATTGCGTACCAACTGGAGCACTATCTGCCTGGAGTATTTTTGCTGTTCGAAGGGCATGGAGAATCGTTCCCAGTTCGGGTGCAACTGGTGGGATGATCTGATGACCATCGATCCACTGCAAAGAAACCTCATAAAGTAACTCTGTCCGAATACTTCATCAAAAAACATATCAGCAATATACTCGAGTACTAACATTGTTATTAGGAATCTTCCATATGCTTTTGTCAGCATTAGCCATTACTTTTAATTCAGCTAATAGTCGATCAACTATCGTCAAGTAACTCGAGTTCTGTTTAAAGTATTTGGAGGGCAATGTTTGAATTTTCTCCTTGATTTTCCCGGCGGCATTAGACTCTGCCGGCTTGAGTGGTGGTAGATTCTTGTTCGATTGCTGCGATTGAGCCGGCTCATTCTGCAGCTTTGCTTCTGACACAGGAGCATTTCTCAAGTTTGACTTGTCCGATGAACTTTCGGCGATCAACTGTATAAAATATATGTTTACTGTGAGAAGCAGTATTATAAACCCGCCGAGGACAAGGACAGCACAGCGTCGACCAATCATCTGCGGACAGGCTCGCATATTTTCACCCGATGCGAGTTTATTAAATGCATGATGTCAATTGTTTCTTCTTGGACTTCGTAACCTTCATAATTCCGATTACACACGTGTTAATGTCACTGTGACGGAAGCTGCATATCGTGCAGAGGATTATTTACAATTTAGCCGTAAATGGTCGGGTCAACGACTACTAATGACACCACCACTAGCACAACACAGCCAGCTGACCCATGGCGCATGCGAAACCTTTTCCATCTAGGAACTGATCTCTATTTCCCCAAATTCGTGACACAATTCTGGCAAGCTTGCATACCGAATGCATCATGCGTCTAGTACTTCAGGTGGCGCATATTTACTGCACTTTGCTTCCAAATAACCTTGTTACACACTGTTTCTCGAGTACGTAGTGCACTTGTGAATTTTCAATACCAATAACCCCGAGGAGAATTGCTGTGGTATCCTGATTATCGGTTCTTACCCTTTAAAGTGGCAATCACAGAATCCGTGATATGTAGCATCATCACAGATCAATGAGAGTAGAACTACATACACTGAATGGTATCGAAATGTACAGCTGGAGGTGCTCGTAGAAAGATTGTAAGTTTTCGAAACACCTTCCAAGAGATTTCATTATCATATGTTTCTGAATTGAGACGATTCGAACGATTGTATTTATATTTTTGCAGATGCGCTACTTGGCTCCAAATGATGACAGGACCTAGCTTAACATGAGGTGAAACTAGGTCCGCGAAAGTGTTTCTTCGGTGTGAATCGGTTTTTAATTGCCCACTAGAAGAATTGCATAATGGAAACTCACGAGAATGAACAGTACATCACGTTTCCATTGTCGGGAGTTCACAATACCATTCAAGAAAACATTATTTCTCATGAGGAAATCTGTGAACCAGTTGATGAATGTGTATTGCAAGAAGGACTCACCGAAGTGTCCGTTACTGATGTCAATTCAAGCATTGGAGATTCGCAGGTGGCAGTGGAAATTTTAGCGGAACAATCAGATGAAGAAGATGAGAGTCAGGTGGTTTATCCTATATATATCAAGCAAGAAGAACAGCAGCAGTATACTTCTGGAGATGATGAGTCAATGGCTGTGGAAGCGCTTAGGCAACTTGGTGGAATGTATCCATACTTTGAGGATAAGAAATTAAAATGTCCCAACTGTGCAAATCTTTTCACTCAGGTGGAACTGACAAAGCATCAGGAAACCTGTACAGATAACAAATTATCTTGCACAACTTGTGGAGAACGTTTTGAGAGAAAAATCGATCTGAATAACCATATGGTTTGCCATCAAGTGGATAGGCCGCATGCATGTAGAACTTGTGGAAATTTATTCAGATCAAAGAGCAATTTACGATGCCATATGTTGCAAGTCCACCAAGTTGATAAACCTCACAAATGTACAATTTGTGGAGCAGACTTTCAACGACCTTCAAGTCTATCCAATCATATGAAAATCCATACTTATGTTGCTGGTCGTGCCATAATGCAGAATCAAGGAGAAAATACATCCCAGTCGGAAGATACATTTCGTAAATGGCCAGAAAGTATGTCAGAATCTCAAAACACCCATGTGCCAGCAGCAACAGTTCAGAATATACAAAATTATGATTCGTGTCAAGTACAATGGAGTGTTCCTTCTTACAACTTTCCAAATGAGCAGTCAAATGTTAATACAGTTGCCAATCATCAAAGTAAGCTTGACACTTTGCAAGAGTTCACAGTTATGCCGAATGGAGAAGTTACACAGTTTGAATACAACCAGCAAAGTAATGTCAATAATCAACTGAATCAACAATACAATCTTCCACTGAATACATTTAGTAATCAAGATGAAGTAATGGAAAACAGGAAGAATTATTCAGAAACAGAAACAACTGGTCCCAAGCAACATACTTGCAGGCATTGTGGGATTAGCTTTTCTCGTGCAACAGCATTAGCCTCTCATGAAAAAATTCATAGTACCAAGGGTTGGAGTATGCCAATTGAATGTGAATTCTGTGATAAGCAGTTCCAGGATGCAAATCATTTAGCAAGTCATCAGATGACATGTGCTAAAAAAATGATGCAAGAGAATCTGGAGCAGGGTGTACCAAATAGTAAATGGGGTAAACATGCCTGTTCAGAATGTGGGAAGAAGTTCACCACGAAACAGAAAATGTTTAGACACCAATGGATTCATAGAAAGAAGACACATTCTTGTGAAGTGTGTGGATCTCAGTTTGAAAAGCAGAATGAATTAGACGAGCATAGATTATCAGCACATCCTGGCGATTCGCCATTTACTTGCACGGAGTGTGGGAAGAGTTTTGTGTCGCGTCAAGGTCTCTGGGAACATGGAAGAACGCACGCGGGAAGCCCAGCCCATTTCCACTGCGATACATGCTCCAAAACATTCTCATCGCGACAAGGCTACCTTATACATCATCGCACACATACCGGAGAAAGACCGTATGGTTGTAAATTCTGCTGGAAAGCATTTAGGGATGGTGGGACTTTGAGGAAGCATGAACGAATACATACAGGCGAGAGACCACACGTGTGCCCACTGTGTTCAAGAGCATTTAATCAGAAGGTCGTACTGCGCGAGCATGTTCGATGGGTTCATGCAGCTGGTAAAAACGAAACAGAAGTAACAGGACCTCCTTTCCCTTGTCCATTGTGTGGTGCATTAAATCAAGATAGAGATGAATTATGCGCGCATATAGTTAAACACTCGGACCAAATGATTGCCGAGGCAAAAGCTAAAACAAATAACAATCCATCAAAACCGAAACCTGCGAAGAAGAAATCGAAGACCTCGGCAGGCACCAGTTCCCAAACAAAGCAAACTGTTGTCAATCGTGTGATATCAAGAAGTGAGCAGAACGAAGCACTACTTTCAATCACTGAGCCCGACAAGGCCGAAAATCCGCAATTAATAAGCGATCAACATAACAATGCCTACCTCATAGTTGCTACTGAAAAACGTAGTGAGAGTTTCATAACAATATCGCAGATAAAGCCCAATAATGTACAACTGATAGTGCCAGAGAAACAGCGTGAAAATGTGCAAGTCCCGTCGAACGAGGAAGTAGCCGTGGAATCTGTGGCAATTATGGATGTGGATAAGCAGAACAATTCCGCACATATAATCGCTACGGATCACGAGAGACGTGCGCTTCATCCTACAACACGGCAAAACGAGATTGCAGCGATGCATTTAATACAATCGTCCAAGGAAACCAATACACTGCATTTAATATCAAAGCAGAATGAATCGCTTCCTGTTCTAGCAGTTCCAAATCCGCAAGGGCATGAAAATTTCTCCAGTCAAATTGCTGAAATTAACAGTACGGATACGTCGATGCGTATGGTAACACATCCCGCAACGAGGACGGAAAATCTGGAGGACCACGATGAATCTGTACAGGAGGCATTGATACAAAACGATGTGTCTCAAACTGCTGTGATACAAGTTGTACAGTATCATCAACAAGAAAGCGACGACTGTGAGGAACTGGTCTGTGGTATCTGTGGGGAGGACTTTAATGATAAGAATATACTGATGGAACACGTTAAAATACACATTTAACTATAAGCATACTATTTTTCACGTTTGTGATATTGTTGTGTTGTCAGTGTGACCATGTAGAAGATACTGTACGTACAATCGTTAAGATACTCTGCCGCAAAAGAGTATAATAGAAAGTGAGCACTAATTTCCTCATCGTTTTTAGAGATGCACTGATATTAATTATATAGAGCCGCGTGTGTCTCTATCGGAAACTTATGTGGAGAATATTTGCACACTAAATTGTACACATGATATTAATAGCATTCATAATATGTATATGAAAATAACAGTAACAGAAAGTGATTTGTACCCTGCTGGAAATGCAAATCAATGACACCGGTTGTATAAAGAGAGGAACATATCTTAGGAAATTCCCATGCCGATGATGTAGCTATGCTTATCGCGGGTTCGCGTGAATGTCGAACCTCTCAATGTATGTATCCAATGCTGATACATAACAGAAATACGTACCACAGATTTGTTTGAACGGCACTTGTAATGTATAACATGAAGTGCAGTAAGGAAATAAATTGCATTTTATTTTGTATAATGATACAATCATAATTTCCCACCCCTTTATACGACGTCTTTAACCGACAAATTTCTTGAATTCTCATTGGTCAATAAGAGGAAGAATTAACGTCTCAACTACAATTCAAATATCCTCAGTGCTTCGCGGGGCATCAGCGCGATCAGTCACGTGACCCGCGAGTGAATGCCAAACACACGTGTGCCGTAGTTTATTAATTGAAAAGTGGTCTTACCGCGAATAACAGTGCAAGTGAATAAAATGTTCGATAGCGGCACGTAGCAGTAACAACGGATTACCTCAGCAACAATTCCGGAACAAGGTAGGTGAACGTTCACAACTTTCAATTGGCATGCAATCTTTGAATACTGTGTACCACGTGATTTCATTAGCTTGCACAGTTTACCCTGAGTGCAACATAATTCACTGACACATTTCTTTCGTACACGATGTATTAGTTACGAAATTCTCCACTTTATTTTGCTTTTCAAGTATTTCGAAAAGCACAACACAATTAGCGCGGGATAACCTGTTTGATTGAGTATCCACGCCACGCTCTTTATACACTTACATGTTTTACACACGTACGATAACCAGTGTGGTTATGCGATGGTAAACATTCTTTCGCTTTTCACTTCGTATCAGTGCAATTACAACAATTGTGATTAGCGGTGTTTCGAACATCGATCGAGTGATACTACAGAAATTAAGTGCAGCAAAGGAAGAATAAATAAGCTACAATTCGAAGGACGAGCGTGCAACCAAAGTTGTATAGGTTACGCCGCATAGGATTTTAATCGAAGAAAGACATTGACAATTGTGTCAGCACGAGGACGAAAGTAATTGAAAAGAGAAGAATAAAGTAGCTGGTACAAGCAATCGCATTCAGAAACAATGCCGACGTGGAATCAAATACAAGCTCAACTGCGAAACCCGAACAACCCTGTCGTATTCTTCGATGTGTCTGTGGGAGCAACGGAAATCGGCCGCATGATATTCGAGCTGTTCGAGGACGTGTGTCCGAAGACGTCAGAGAATTTCCGGCAGTTCTGCACTGGAGAATACAGGAAGGATGGAGTGCCACTGGGTTTCAAGGGAGCAATATTTCACCGAGTAATCAAGGACTTCATGATCCAAGGTGGAGACTTCGTTAACGGCGATGGCACTGGCGTAATTAGCATCTACGGTGGTGGAACCTTCCCTGATGAGAACTTTAATCTCAAGCACGACTCACCTGGACTTCTATCGATGGCAAACAGTGGGAAGGACACCAACGGTTGCCAGTTCTTCATCACCTGTGCCAAATGCAACTTCTTGGATGGGAAACACGTGGTCTTTGGCAGAGTCATTGATGGCTTACTAGTTATGAGAAAAGTGGAGAATGTTCCCACTGGACCTAATAATAAACCTAAGATACCAGTGACTATATCACAATGTGGACAAATGTAGCACCGCTGGATTTAGGTTTAAAATAACTTTTGTACATCATTCTCAGTGTATTATATCCTGATATCCATTGTAAGATTAAAACCGTATTCTTCTAAGCATTATGGAACTTTATTCTAGCATATTACGTACATTTGTTGCAGAACAAATGTTCGATTCTGCGTTACCAAATCCTGTACATTTGTAATTAAGTAGATTTCACTGTTTTCCTACGTTCAGTAACGACTTTTAGCGTATCATCGCTGATCGTCGAATCTTCTTTATAATTAACTGAACGAACGCCCACGGGCGTTCTGTACCGATGATATACTTTACAACGCCTCTAGGGGTGGGTTCAGATTGGTAATCTGCGACCAATTATTAGCGATTATCCCGAGTTCTATTAGCCAGGAATATAACAACATCTTCCCTATCAGAGTATATTTGGGATGTTCATTGATACTTGCCGCAAATTACACATAAAACTGGGTATTATTTTGTACACGAATTATATAACGTATCGTTTCTTGGCAATGACTAAGTGAGTATGTATAATATCGATTGACAAAATCCTATACGTAAAAGTTTAGGTCTTCTCTTTTCGAAGTGACGATTTATCTAACAATAATCACGCGTGAACAATTGCGCACACGTATTACTTTGCATAATTAGCACTTAAAAATTAACTCCTTAATGATCCATATGACCGCACCCTTCGGTAAACGAATGGTCTCACACACTTCTCACCCTCGTTGACTTCGAGTCGACACACCTGTCGAATTCGAAAACAAAACTGGAACTTCCATACTTCCACAGTCGAATTCACCCTGCGTTGACCAAAACTCCTATTTACATAAACATTCGCAATCCGTTATGAACTAAACGACGAACATAAAAGTGCGGGAACTTCATCTGCGTATCTGTTTAGGATACTTCGGTAATCATTCGTGTATTAGTCGCAGCTCACGGCAATGATAAAAGTGTGTCCCGTTTCTTGGGTACCGTGAGCTGAAGCGCGGTCTACCTGCTATTACAAAAGACGTCTTCCTCAATGGTATCAACTTGAGGATGATCTTCGACGACCATGATCGGCGTCGCACCATCGTGAAGACTAGACTTCGAGATGGACCGCTTGTAAACATCTCTAGTAACGCTTCTCGTGAAGCTGAACTTGCGCACGAGCTTCTTATCGAGAGCAGTCGGACTCTTTGGACCCTTTGCTTCGTAGTTCGGCATCACTTCTATCGCATGATCCTTGATCACATCGACAGCATAATCGATGTCTTTGCTGGTGGCGTTCTCTTTAGTCACACAGAATCGGATGATGTACTTGCCCATCACTCTAGCAGGAATCATGTGAAGACTACCGGATGCATTAATATTTGCCAGAAGTTCCTGATTCGTCTCGTCATTATCCTTCAGTCGGAAGCAAACCAGACCCATTTTCACATCGTTCGTGATCTCGAATCTCTTGTGCTTTCTAAGTTGGGTCTCGAAATACTTGGCGAGCCTGACATGATTGCGTATGTACTCCTGGAGTCCGTTGATCCCGTAGGAGCGCATGACGAACCAGAGTTTCAGGGCCCTGAAACGTCTGCTTAGAGGAATTCCCCAGTGTCTGTAGTCGATCGATTCCCCTGACTTGGCGTGTTGCAAGTAAAGTGGGTCCACCACCAGCGCAGAAGTTAACTTCAAGCGGTCTCGAACCCACAGACAGGAACAATCGAAATTCACGAGCAACCACTTGTTGGGGTTCGTGTTGAAGGAGTCGGCGTGTTCGATGCCAATCATGAGATATCTCATTTCGGGACATATGAACGCATTCCCAGCGTAAGCGCCGTCCACGTGGAGCCAAATGCTGGAGTAACGTTTACAGACGGGTCCAATTTCGACAAGATTATCAAAAGCACAGGAACCAGTGGTGCCCAACGTCGCAGAGACAAAGAAGGGCACAAGACCATTCAAAACATCCTGTTTAATCGCCGACTCAAGTTGCTTGCCCCGAAGACAGCCTTTGTCATCCGGTTCGAGAACCCTCAGTTTGACCAAACTTATCATCGCAGCCTTCTCCACGCAAGAATGTGCCTCCGAAGAACAATAAGCTACGAGTCTTGGAAGGAAAGCGGAATCCTCCGTGTCTGGATCTTCTTCTTTCAAAGCTCTGATGACTTGAGTTCGTGCAGCTAGCATCGTCACGAGGATACACTCCGACGCAGATCCTTGTATAACTCCACCACCTCTCGAAGCTTTGTTATCTGACAAGAATTCCGGCGGAAGTGCGATCGCTTTTGCGTACCAGTCGAGGACGATCGTCTCGAGTTCCGTGCAGGCTGGACTTGCCGCCCAGGAGAAGCCTATGCAACCAATTGCATCGGACAACAAGTCTCCGAGTATCGAAGGGAACGAGTTGCCGGATGGAAAGTAGGCGTGAAATCGTGGGTGTTGCCAGTGAGTGATCTGCAAAGTGCGCCCAACAAGCCCTCGTGACAGAGTCTACGTTTACTGTGTTTCGCTGAAGGGATGCATTGGCCGCGTGGGGTTGCGTAACAAAGTGTGGGCATCATGTATTTTCAACCGACACGTTGAACTTTAGCCATTGCTCGCGAGCTTTTTGCCGTCAGCTCTATCGAAGATATCGTAGCAGGTAAATTGTTGCGGTGCCAGATAGTACGCATGTGTGCCGGTAGATATAAAGCTTGGAAATCAATTGATACTATTTCTTGGCAGGTAGAGCGATAAATAACAAAGGAAACTATAAAGATTCAAGACAGCATTAAAGAAGATATGTTCTTGTTCGGCGTCGGCCAGTTTTTACCATTCTTTTTGTCAGCGCGAATATTATTAACAACAAAGGGGGCTCGGAATCAATGAGAAGGGGATCGATAGTCGGGTGTTCAGGCCGATACTTACTCCGGGCATTATTTTACTGTTGACGTCCTTCATGATGGCGTCCCATGATTCCGGATTCGCCGGTGCTTCCTTCGGCAAAAGGGGCCTCAAGTATCCAGGATCAACGTTCGCCGTCACCCTTTTACCCTCCAGGGTACGCAGATATCCACAAATGTATTCTATCATCTCCTTGCCGCGTTCTTGAAACTCATCGATATCCATGATCGACTACTCGCTGCAATGGAATTTCCCAACAAAATCATTTCAGAGTGCGTGAACGACACCTTCGATTAACGCTTGATTAGGCACGTTATTCGCACGGTACGTGCAAGCGATTCTGAATTTTTTTCTTAGCGTCACTGCTGTTATCAGTCATGGTGAAAAAGCAGTCGCCGATACACGGATTTTCTTTACGTAATACAACCCTGAATTATTTTGTTTGTTTTTCTCTCGGTCCACAAGTTCTGCAAAGTCCGGCGACAAAGGGTGCGAAAGATTATAAGATCGTTGCTATTTACGCGCTAGGGCTCATTCAGCTGTACTTGATTAGTACATATGAACACTCTATAAAAACCGATAGGTTTAATAAACACGAGGGATAACACTCAAGAAATAGTTTAAGTTAAGAGTATGTTGACTAAATGTTTGTCACGTTAGTTACAAACATTTGTCAAAATTTGTCTGTTTAAATTATCTCGGTTGGACAATAAAAAAATGATGAAATCTTTATGCACGTCTTTGTAATCACGTAGTTTATAATATTTCTGAATAAATGTTAAAACGCGGCCCCAAACATAGGAGCTATAAAATGAGGAATCTGTTGCGTCTCACTCACATGTTACTACTGTAAATGAAACGGATCCACCTTTCTCGAAGTCGCGTTAACACACGAATTTCTTGTCACTCACTAAGGGAAATGTTGGCACTGCCATACAGATCGGCGTGAAGGAAAGTAAAAACCAAAATTGTGAGGCACCTGGTGGAGGTAGTGCGCGAGGCACGAGGAGTCAGCCGAGAGACTGGTTGCGCCTGCTAAGGCACCGCTCGGTTTTATGCGCACCACCTCTTCGCATCTTTCTGACTCACGCAGATAATGTTTAGGGCGCGACTTCGGGCATTCCGAACAATAGTTTACTATATTAACAAATGATGATTCAATTATTATCTTGATGATATGCTATCAGACTGCCACCTTCAAAATATAAATCCTCCCACTTTTATGTCTTTCTCAATTTACACATAACAACATCCACCTCTAAAATTCTGCCTATCCAAATCTCGCGAATGAAAGAAGAATTGATTATTAATTACCCAATATGATTGACATTTTAAAATGGAACCTTAGACGATAATCGTCATCGAAGGGAAAAGTGAATGGTTCATGAAAGGAACGAGTAATCGATGCACTGAAGAAAGTGTAAATCGATTGTATTCAAGTTCCACTAGACTCGAGTTTGGTGAAAGTGAGGATTAAAGAGCAGAGGAGGAAAAATTCATGTTCGAGTGAGGGGTGGCTGGTGGTTGAGCATCATCAATGGTGTCGGGGTGCTTGAATAAGCGGGCATATAGTCGATGCTGCACAAGGGAGTAAACCGTACCGTTCTCCTCCTTCCCCCCTCTCTCTCTCTCTCTCTCTCGCTCTGTTTTATAAATAGACATTTACTCTTCACCTACATTTACAGCGGCCTGCTAGAAGCGGTTGACAGGTCACCGCTCAATCTTTGTAACACACACATATCGAGAAGAGTGGTCCGAGAGGGAAGGTGGAGGGTGGCCGAGGGAGATCGAGCCGAGTGTACCCGGCTCTCATCACCATTTTCTCACCACCTTCACGCATGATCTACTCCACGACGACGTTTTCCAATTGGATTTCCTCGATCGAGGGTGTACGCGCCTTCCGCCCCGTTACAGTTAACGCCAAGATCAATTAAGCCCGCGGCTATTGCTGCTGCGATTAGCACCGCAAGACCTCTTCAACCCTGCGAATATATATATATTTCTTAGTTTTGTTCAATGTAGTTCTTTATATATTAAGCAAACAATCCTTTCGATTAATGTTACTCTTCATTAAGATCGTGTTAGGGAATATAACGCTTTACATTCTTACATTCCACATGCGAGTAATTATCATACTATTCCTTCACGTACCGCTCACGCAATCCTTCTGACGTATTTAGCTGATTTAGAGGTAATGCGCTGACGTATATCGACTTTTATCGTCTGAGTTTCGTCTCTCGTCGTACAAGCAATTACGATTACCGCTAATATTCCATCGGCTTCATGGAAATTCCAAAGTCAGCCGGTGGAACTCGAGAGCGAGTAATTGGGAGCAGAGAGATGTTAAAGTATAAATGAATTGACAGACCATTCTACTGTTCTTATATCTGATTTATTCGTGAACCTTGTGAACTTCAAAGTAGGACGAAGTACTGTTACATCATCGATCAGGTATGTCGCATAGATTGAAGAATCTCTTGTGACATTTGAAGAGATCATTGCATCTGTCCGATCCTTGTCACTGATTCTGAGCTGTTCTCGAGCGGCGCCCGCTAGATTGATTGACAAATTATATCGGAAGCGAGAAAACACTAAAGTGGTAGGAAGAAAAGTTCGTTTTGAATACTAGCAAATTGAAGAAGATTATTTTCAGTTATTCCAATTTGGAAATTTCAATCACGTATCGACAAATGAGCAAATGCTAGATCTTAGTCGCCCTCGAGCTTCATTTTTACTATCAATTCTCTCTACTTTTGTCGGCAGTATCAATTCTCTACCCAAGAATGCGAGCGTTTCCCTGTACTTCTTCATCTAATTGATCTCGAGACGAGCTCGTCCGCGAGGTCATTTCTTTTGCTATACTCCGAACGGGAATCTGCCAGAGGAATTTCATAGAAATCGGCGTGGAATTACGCCCTTCCGTTCGGCGATCTTCCACGGGACGGTGATGCCGAAGGCGAAGGTTCCGGGCTGCATCCGTTGCTGCTACCTCGTCGACTTCCTGTTCCGCCTGCCTTTAAACGCACCATTGTATCCAAGTGTCGAAATCTGCAAATGGAAATTTATAAAATAATCCTTGCAAAGAATAATTCAATTCATTCTCGAAACATTACAATCCTACAATATTTTAGTAAATATTTACACATTGTTTTAAAATATACCTCAAAGATAATTCGCTAGTGTCAGCTGAATCCTTCGCTTGCATGAGGTACGCCAATGGCCAGGATATCCAAGAACGTCTAAAATAATATTTGTCCTACGTTAAAATTATTCTATATTTAATTATTTTTCAAATATTGATTCTTACGATGCACTGTGGGTGTTCGAGCCAATCCCACCAATGGTTGCTTGTGTATCCAATTTCGGTCCGGTCCTGTTTGGTGTCTTCGTGAATCCTGGCTGAATGGCAGGATCCGAAACCATTCGGACGAAGAAGGACCTTCTTTGTTCGAGGGTCGCTTTCCTCTTCTTCTCGCGAATGTCGGCGAGCTCGTCCATCACGTCCTATAAAACGAATTCGTTATTTCAATATTTCCCAAATATTTGTAGTACAATAAACTATTTAAAAATCATTACCTTCGATTCCAATAATTCAGCTAGGAAGTCCGTTATGATATTCCATGCTATATCTTTGAAATTAAATATATTTCGACCGATTAAACAAGAATTATTTTAGTAGAATTGTTATAAAAATTTGAATAGAAAATGGTCAATTTACCCACGTCAGCAGCAGACGCGTTTGGCGCAGCTAATGCGAAGCGAATAGTGTATCGTTGATTTACCCTCGCAGGTACCATGTGGATTTTCCCGGAGTCGTTTATGGTGCTCAGAAGTTTCTGATTCAATTTGTCCGAACCTTTCGCACGGAAGCAAACGAGTCCTAACTATAATTACACAGACAGTGTTTAACGATTGCATTTTTTATTGACTACATTTTATTATAAATGAAACTTACAACGACATCGTTGCAAACTTCGAATCTCGAATCCTTTCTGACCAATGCTTCAAATCTCTTAGCTAATTGCACATGATTTCGAATGTAAGCTTGGAGACCGGATATTCCGTAATTTCTCATGACGAACCACAATTTTAAAGAGCGGAAACGTCGACTAAGTGGTATACTCCAATGTCTACAATTATTTATCAATATTATTATGATTCTTACATTATCATAATTAATTATTAAAATATAAAAAACCTGTAGTCGATTGCAGTGTCGGCATGAGTATGCTGAAGGTACAAAGGATCGACCACCAGCGCACTGGTCAATTTAAATCTGTCTTTAACCCACAAACACGAGCAGTCGAAATTCGTTAATAGAAATTTATTAGTATTCGTATTAAATGAATCGGCGTGTTCAATCCCGGCCATTAAGTATTTTAATTCCGGGCAAATGAATGCATTGCCCGCGTATGCTGCGTCCACGTGCAACCATACCTGCAATTTATTGAATTTAATAAAATTTGATTTATTAAATTTATTTCTTTATGACGACAAAATTTGAATGAGATCTAAAAGTGTCTCGAAATGTAAATATCTTACTCCAGGATATTTCTTGCAAACCGGTCCTATTTCCTTGAGATTATCGAATGAGCAGCAAGCAGTTGTTCCGAGGGTTGTCGAAACAAAGAATGGCACGTATCCTTCGGCAGTGTCTGCTTCAATTGCCTGTTGAATCGCATTTAAAAAAAATATATTTCCAAAAGGAAATGTTAATTAAAATTCTTCTGTATTTGTACTGACGAATTTTAAGGGAAGTTTTTACCTGGCGCAATGTTTCTCCTCGCAGAACACTCTTTTCATCCGGTTCGAGAATTCGCAGTTTCACGAAACATATCATCGCATCTTTCTCCACACAACTATGACTTTCCCGACTGCAATAAGCCATTAATTTTCCGAGCAATGCGGTTTCGTCCAAATGCGCGTGTGCCGGTGATTCCTTTAATCTGGCGATCGCTTGTGCTCTTGCTGCCAGCATGCAGACTAAAATGCACTCCGACGCTGAACCCTTAACAATGCAATTTTATTACTAAAAATATATAAACTTAGACATTCTAGAATTATTTTACATTTAATTTCCATGTGGAATATTGCGAAATAAATGCTAGGATAAAATAGTAAAATAACTTCTAGTGTGAATATATTTTAAGTTGAATAATTTTATTTGTTGGTTCGATTTATTATTAAAAAATTACCTGTATCACACCTCCGCCTCTGCTACCTTCGTTAAAGTAAAGGAAATCGGTGGGCAGACCAATTGCCTTCCCTTGAACGACAAACACAATGACTTCATTCAAGGACAGAATGAGACCTGGTAGATAAAATGTTAGATAGACTGTTTGTTCACTCACCAAACCAATCACAGACTATCGTCTCGAGTTCGGTGCAGGCTGGACTGGCCGCCTGAAATCAAGCAGATATCGTTTTCAAGATGACCAGTCAAGGAATCAGAAACGATTCATCATGAATCCTTGACAAGCGATCGAACGAATCTTTCTTCGTATGACATAATATTTCATTATCCGATATTAACTAAACTTTCATCGATTATTCGCAATATTATGTGCGATAATGTAAAATCTAGGAATTTTAGTAATTATTTACTCACCCACGAGAATCCTATGCATCCAAGTGCGTCTGACAACATATCGCCAAGAATCGACGGGAAAGAATTGCCAGCGGGAAAGTAAGCGTGAAATCTCGGATGTTGCCAATGAGTGATCTAAATGTTTGATTGAATGAAAAGAAAATTGGGAAAAAATTGTATTTAAAATGTAATTCTATTTAATTCGATTTGTTTAGGGTGTGAAACTCACTCCTGGCATAATCTTTGCTTCGACGTCTCTCATAATGGTATCCCAATCTTCAGGGTGATTGGGTGGCTCGGAGGGTAGCAAGGGTTTCAAATATCCGGGGCCGACATCCGGCGTCACCCGGCGATTATGAATATTGCTCATGAACTCGCAAATGTACTCCACCATCTCTTTGCCACGAGTACGAAACTCCTCGATATCCATTCTCGATCTTCAATAATCGATCTTAAACTCCCAAGGAACATCCAATTACACTTCAAACCTCCCCAAAACGAATCACGAATTTAAAAAAACTAATCACGACTCATACACTTCTGTAATTTACTCGATTTATTTCTCCAATACTTCCGCAAGGATTTCTTAATCTTTTTCTTCGATTATAAACGATTGTTGAAATTGATTATCACTGTGTATTAATTGCACTGTTTCGTTAACACTTCGAATGGGAAAAGTTGGCGGAAGGAGAATGCCTCGGGACTTGTGCTATGTGTGGTGGTACCTGTTGCTGAGGAGACGCGTTCGTGTATGCGGCTTTCTTTCAGGCGTGCTTGTCGCGCCGGGGGTGAGAAGAGCTAGCGTTGGATGAACGACGACTGAACAATCGGGCGATTCGGCATCGGTGAACCACGGATATATCGAGGAAGTAGTCCGCTGCCGCCGCTGCTGCTTCCCAAAGGATTCTTCGTCCTGCGCAAACGCGTCCTTCGCCGCGCTCTCTTCTCGCGACGTCCTCCAAAGGACCCGCCGATATATCTATGTCTCTCTGCTTCTCTTCCCAGAACAATTTCCGCACAGAAACGATCATTCTCAAGACTTTGCCGTATGTGCCACCTTCCTTTTCGATCTCGCATCTAATTTTCATCTCCTGCCAATGCTTCCGCGTGAAATCCATGAATTGAAATGCGTTGGTTGAAAATAGTAACAACGTCTTAAACATTCTATTTAACACCTAAATTAATTTCATTTAATAAAATACACAGGAGATTTTCCTTAATTATTCCTCCAATTTCTGGACTTGAAATATAAAGTCTTCATTAAGACAGAGGGAAGTGAATCCTGCAGGTGTTTCCTACGGGGAATTAAATGATTCCATTGTGAATACCATCTGCTTGGAATTGGGAATAAAGTTTGTAGTACTTCCATTTGATTTCAGAAGTCCCCATTGATTCCGGTGATCCCCGAAATTTATTCTAAGATATTGCCTTATTGCTCCCCAAATATACTAAAATTTTATCTTCGTATTATACAATGCCCAATCTGTTATATTAATATTTCCTCGAAATTAAAGGGACGCCTTTACTTGTCGAAGTCGATTTATCCAACTAAAATTATTGTTGGCATAGCCAATGGCAGTTAACTTTTGCCAGGCGTGAGATGATCGATTAGGCATTTCCCTTGGCGATAGGAAATCTCATTTCGAGTCCTGATTGACCGGGAAATATTCATACAATTGCGTGGAAGAGACTACTACTCGAGGAATGGCCGAGAAGACTGGAGGAAGATGGCTAGGAAGTTTTGCTGGTTCGGTCTTTCTCTGTCTTTGCCGGGAGGAAATCGTAGAACGGCCGGAGGTGCTCGTCATTGAGCAGGCCGACACTCGAATAAATTGGATGCCGTAACACGCCGGGACTCTCTGCTTTATTACCGTAAAGAAAAGAGAGCGCGTAGGCATCCTAGCGTTAAGAAGGTGTCAGCCGCAGAATGTCTCTGATTCCGAAGCGCTCGCACCTGACAACTCCGGCTGCCGCTGTTAGAAGTGCCAAAAGTCAATCAGGAATCCTTGACCTTTCTTCTTCTCGCAGCAATATACCATAAATCGCCCGAACTTTCCTTTATTTAACAATCTGGCAACATATGTTCTCGACCCTTAACTTTGAACTCACGCCAAATCTAAATGGACTTCCCTTCGAACGTCATTCTATCTTTTACGAAACTATAATACTATAGTGTCTTAAAATTTCGTTTATATAATTTTAAACTAGCAATAGTAAATTATTCACTTTTTCGCTTTTGAATTATCACGAAATATCACGAATTCAATAGGAGGATTCCATGGGAGTAATTAATTCAAACACGTGTGGTTTACTAGCAATAGTAAGTTATATTTTTCCCTTTCGAATTAACAGACTTATCTTCCCAACACATTTATTTTTAAATAATTCTTATATTCTTTACAATATTTGAGTCAGAGTGACTCAAAGATTATCACGAATTCAATATGAGAATTCCATGGGGAAGAGTTAATCCGGACACGTGTGGTAGCATAATTAAGATACATGGAAGCGAAGGTAGAAAAGTAGCGGGTTGCGATCGGTGAATGAGGGGTCCGATATAGCGGGGGCACCCTTTAGGGATAAAAACGTTCATAATGCTGGAATGCAGGGGCGAGGGACCTAGAGGGATGCTTAATAATGCAATATGGCGTCGGGGCGTCGCGGCGCTATGCCGACTATGCCGCATACCACTACCATATACGCCTACACTCCACGCGACCCCCTTAGCTTCTCCATCTCCATCTCCTTCTCCTCGGCCACCACCCCTTCTTCCCAACTCTCCTCCACCACCAGCTACCTTAAGGTCAAATCACACTGATTCAATTCAATTATCATCGAAAATCCCTTTTTAATAATGTATAATAATACTATCTTGATGTATTAATGTTATTGTTAATTTGTTAGAACTTTGACTTTGATAATACTTATTCAATTACTTTGATATTTCCTTCTTGGTTTGCTTGTATATTTGGATAATAATATTTGGATTGCTCTGGTAGAAAATAATGTTAATTTGTAATAGCTAGAGATTAAATAGAAGGATGTTCGTTCCAATCAAGTCATTCACACTTATACAAGAATTGACACTTCTGATTTGTCACTTACTTTCTTCATGAACAGTCATATTACAATTATTGGCCAGAATTAATTCTTATATTAATTAAAATATCTTTGACCTTCGAGTGAAGAAAAATCGAGTTAATGATAAATAATAATGACGATTTAATTATGTGGATTTGAAGTACTCCGTTCCTTTCAAACGGGGTCGAAGGAAGGATGTATTGCACACAATCGAATGCTGATTGGAAAATATTGATGGCTCTTTCCTTGCGGTTCACCCTTCTCGATCCCACTCTTCCTTCCTTTCTCGAAGCGGGAAACCCTCCCCTATCACGCTCCGCACTGTCGGAATTCCGGAAATTATATAGGGCGCACGGCGAACCCGAGAGTTCACGCGAGCCGATATTAATTGATCGGGTGTCGAACGAAATTCGGCGAAATGGATTGTTAAGGATTTAGGAGAATGATCATGTGAAATCTTGGATTTTAGATGGGTAAATCAAAATCAAAGAAGAAGAAGTGGCTGAAGACCTTGGATGATGAACCCAAGGATATTAAAGTACCAATCGAGGATCTACCTGAGAAATTCCTTTGGATGCATGTGAGTGTCATTACGGATTTGTTAATAATTATATATTTAAAATACGTACAATTTTAGGTAAAAAGCGGCACAAAAATTAGGAATGTGATAGGCTACGCTTTGAAGGAATTTTCTAAGTATAATAGTATCGTGTGGTCAGCCACTGGTCGAGGCATCGAGAAAGCAATCTCCTGCGCGGAGATCTTTAAAGGAAAGCAAGAAGGACTTCATCAAATTAATAAATTACGTTATGTCCAGTAAGTAATAAGTCTTCTGTAGAATCGTTTTCATAAAAACCAATAATACGAGCCCTTTAATCGTTCGTGTAGGTCGAGCAAATCGAAAGAGGGAAGTGAAAACGATTCTACGCTGGAGAGCCGTTACGTGCCTGAAATACATATTTTATTAGCGAAGGAAGTAAAAAATAGGACTGCGCTTGGGTGAGTTCGTGAATTGTTAATTTATAAAATAATGCGATTAAATATATATTATTCGCGCGTCAAATATTTTCTTAGATATCAGGCACCTGGTGACCAAGGGGATTTTATAAAGGATCAGGAAAGCGAGTCGTCGGAAAGGAGCGGAAGGCGAGGAGAGGGCAATAGCAATGCGAGCTGCATTGACGCCGAGGAATTCGCAGCGATGGGGCTGCGAACGGGACAGAAACGACCAAAGAAAGAGCATCAAACCGATGCGCCCTCGAAGAAAAATAGAAAGTAAGAACTCCGATCCGTTATTGAATTAAAGCTACTTGACTGGTTATGGGATTTAAAAAAATCATGTGTTTTCCCATGCTATTGATAGTTAGATCTTCCAGTCAAGTATATTCCTGTGTACAGAAAGTGATATTCTTATTCCTACGTGAATAAGTGGTGTGTTAAACAATCAATGACAATATCGATATTATATCAGATAAAAAGTTTATTTTTTGTAAGTATACAGACCATTCTTACAGAAATAATTCAATATTGTGTATTCATATTCTTGCCCTTATATTTTACAATACCTTTGAGATTCTTTATTTACAAATTATATGTACAATGTATACGACGTTACATCAGTCGCACAGTTAGTGGAAGGGCACACGCTATATACATTGCGAGTTAACAGAGTCAAAGAGTTCCTGGAAACAGGTCCTGCGATAATAGCCAGTGGTTCATGTGGTCAGGTAGATAAGATTATCGCGCTGGCATCTTTTCGATCGTCTATATTTCGAGATGATGATACGCTAATACAAAGATTACTGTGTCCAGCTATTGTCATGCCTGACGTACTTTTGGTGATTTAGAAATATTTATGCTTCAGCATTTTTCCCCCATAGAAAAAGGAAACACCTACCCACACTAGGAGTTACATTCAAACAACAAGTTTAGCCTGCCTAATATGATTCATGCTCGTATAGACGAAAATAGTGTAGCTTTTCCAATCTTTTTTTCAACATTTTTCATTGTGATTAGAAATATCAATCGAAATTTGTATGTATAACTGGCAGTGATATAAAAAGACATCCCGCACTGATATTGCTTCGAAGAAGTTGATCCGTTTCACTCAGCTTTACACTTCTAACACTCTCTTTGCTATCAGCATCGAAAGTTCGGCCTTTTTGCTTGTATAGTTATAGAGTTGTACAGTACTACTCGCTAGTTCTTATATTTAATCGCAATTTTCTGTCTTTTTGAGATCATAGCATTAGAGTCTTCGCGTGCGAATAATGGAATTTCTCAGAGTATGGTCAATCTTCCTTTTTTTTCCCCCTCCCATGATTTATTGTTAGGTCGCGAATTGATAGAGTTTTGGAAAGAACTATATCAAAGTGAGAAATACTTTGCCTCCGATCGCTGTGGATAAATACGTGATAAATAACAATACTACAACACTTATTACGTCTACAGCTACTAATCATACGTTTAACAAATATCAATATAAGGTAGTAGTAGTTATTATACTATACTACTGACAATTTTAGCTGATAATGTCTTTTGCTCAATAGTTTCCAATTGTCTCAGTAACAGTTTTATACGATGTGGTAAATGCAAACGAAGTAATCTGCATAATAATGTCGATTAGAAGTAAACCGACAAGTAGTATAAATGAGTAATTACTCAGTCAATAATTTATTTCAAGAACATTTCGCACTGAACAACGGATTCGCGATTGAAAATGATCCTGTATGAATCTACCGAGAATTTGTGTTTATAGCAGTTCCGAGAAATTGAATACGGTACAGAGTGAGTGTGTTAAAAATGATAGAATATTGGTAATTTGCAAATCACTTTATTTTTTCGCTTTGTCGAATAAAAAATTCACTTGAGATATGCAGATTGTCTGCAATAAAGTTATTTAATCTCAATTGTTATGTTGTGTATATTACTGTTTAAATAGTGTACAATACAAAACACCCTGCAATGTAAAAAAATGCTGAATATGCAGAATAATTTAAACAACACAGTCTTCGAATTAATATTAAAAGTGTGAAGGATCGTTTAATCCATATTCAAGTATCAATAGACTTCTGGTCAAACATTAGTTTCAGTGTCTTTTTTCAACCTAAGATTCCATATCACATGTGTTAAGGATTTGTTGGATTTGCTAGTTTTTGACAAATGGCACTTCACCAGTCACAACAGCAATTCATTATAAACATGTAAAAGCATCTTACATTTAAAATGTAAAGGCAATGGAGAGGCATTTACAGTTTCAATATTCTCGATAGTTTCTCGAAGAGTTGAACTTAAAACTTTTACATTTGAAAGTCACGTGTTTTGAAATACAAAGGGTTACAGCTTTGACTGTCAGCTTATTAAATATTACTTCAGATCGACATATTTTTTGCGTTTTTCGCGTTTCCGATGTAACCATACGACTAGGTCTATGTCCTGTGCACTTTTTAGACCCAGCCAATCAATTAACCCAAGGGAATTGGTTCACTTAGAACGAAACATTTGTTGTTTATAGCATTATATCGTTACGGCTAAGAATTTCAATAAAAACCTTGCACATTTATAATGTGATCGTGAACAAAAATCCCTAATAATAGCTCTGAAGACTTCCTACAAATTCTAAGTGCATCAGAATTACTAACCCCCCTCAGAGAGACTCTTGTCACATTTGGATCTACGCCAAGAGGTACTTGAGCGATATATATATATAATCAATATTACCGGTACATCTCACTGAATTTGACAATTTGACTTTGGGCAATTTGTAAGTGCGTTCGCGCCCTATGCGTCGCTTTCCGTTGCACCATCTTCTTCCATTATCGGCACTATCAAATTATCCTTTGACATCAGGCTATACTTCCTCACGAATGCCGTAAACCTTTGGAAACAACGACACGAATATAAAATATCAAATCTCGCTACATTTGATCGCTCGTGCAGCTATAATAACATTTTGTTACTTTACCTGCGGCAAAGGAAAGTCTCGTTCTCAAATTCGTCAAATATTGTCCTGTGGTGAAAATAGGCGTGCGAAAAAATTCTGTAAACCCTACGACAAACAGAGCCCAGCTTTGCTACGGAGGATTCCTTGATACTCACTCTGGAAATCAAGATTGATGAAACTTAGCACCACAAAAGCACTATTAGTGCAATTTATCAAGACATAAACACACCTGCTAGGAAAATATTTGTTGCTATTGAGCAAACAAGCTGCTCCATCAAGGGTGTGCCTTGTGTAATCTATAGCTGGACATTCTTTGGGCGTTTTGTGCGCGGCGCATAAAAATATCCATTGTTCGGTAGCTGTCATTTGAGTGCAAGCGACTGGATGACACTCTTCTTGTAGCCTAACTGCTAGTCCATTGAGTTCCATACAAAACTGCCGCAAATGCTCGTACTTCCATACCCCTTCATCTTGCGCGTCTGGCATTTGTAGTATGACATCGATATTAGATGGATCTCGTCTGATCATTTGTTGAATATACTGTTGTACAGCAAGTGTGCTGTCCATTTCATCGAAGGGTTCATCAGGCCATCTGCTGAAATCCTATTCGCGCAATAGAATTGCAATGTAATTGAGAATTTCTAACATTCTGCATAATGAGTGTAAACAAGAGACATTTCAAAATGCATCCACAATTAGTTCAATTAAAAGTTAATTAATTCTACCAGGACAATCGAAGATAAATCTGGCATATTGGTTGGCCTATCACAAAAACTGAATGTTTTGTCGACATTCACAGATTGGAAAAACAGTACAACAAACGTCCAAAGACCGCCTACTTTAACTCAAGGATCGAACGTCGAACGACGCCGAGAGCATGGTAATATAATGTTTATTGGGTAAATAATCCTGGCATTATGTAAACAATGGTTTAAAAGCGCTTTCATTGATCTTGGCTGCAACATCTGGGCAGTGACAGAAGATCGGTGCAAGTACTCCGACTACGAGGAAACGGCCATCGCATACGACCGACTAGTTAAGTGGGTGCGGCTTTCGATAAAGAATTACTGCTGTTATTAACCTTTGCTTTTGTCCCGGGCCTATTTCTTCTTAGGATTGTTGGTCCGTCCGCCATCTTCATCTTGCCAGTTGTTGCACTCGACAGCGTAAACTAATTGAATCTGATTCTAAAGGTCCGGCGTATAGTACACAACCGTAATGTCGGACCAGCGCTCGGACCCACCACAGAGCCCCTCATGGATCTGCATCGAGCTGGTGTCACTAGAGCGCGACACTTTATTCCTCAATTCGAAATAGTGTAGATATATAGCAAACAATAATATTATGATTTATAGGAAACGCAATTGCTTTAGCGTAATGTCCACAAATCAAAATCGAACATATCGAAGATAGGCTACAAATAACAATCGATCTACTTCGAAATTTGAGCGTTTACACACGCAGGTTTGAAATATCGTAATGGACGAAAGAACGAAAAAAAGCGATACGAAGCATTTTACCTAAGAGATCGCTTACTTTATTATTGTAATATTCGTTTATTTATTTACAGAAGTGGGTTCAATAGTCGCAGGTAATCCTACGGCACCATAACAAAATTCGACATAGCTTTACATTGTTTCTTTGGGAACAATGAAAATTAATGACTAATGAATTGTTGTAGTACAAGTGACAGAGTACAGTTATTCATACACATCGTATTTGTCTGCAACGTAGCGAATTATATTCGCGGGTGACATTAGCCTCTCTGCATCCATGTCGGGAATTTCAAAGCCAAACTCGTCCTCAATCGCCATAATCACTTCTACATGGTCCAATGAGTCGAGGCCCAAGTCATTCACGAAGTGAGATTCAGGTTTGAGCTGTGTTAAATCGAAGAATCATAATTTAAAATCTTAGTTCGCACGGGCTACTGCACATCAAACGTGTGAATGTTAAAACTATTTTCAACCATACCAATAATAGAATATACATTTCAAAGTATATGAAAACACATGATTCATAACAGAATAACAATCACAAGTCAGTTTATTGTGCAGACACCACGACTCAAGCATTAACAGGTACCCTTGCATTTCCCAGTAATCATATTTGAAAGTATTCAAGGAATCTTTGAGTACTATTTAGTGCATTATTCGATCTTTAAACCCTTTTACACATATAGTTATAGCACAGTTCTCAATAAAATGATCTAATACTCCTATGAATCTCTTCTAAGACTACTAGGGAATTGTTACTATCATATGCTGACTGGATACCTTTTCCCCATCGATTTTATCATAAAGCTTGAGTACCAACAACACTCGCTGTTCAATAAGATCAAGCGTTAAAGGAGGTGGTGCTGAATACTGCCGGAGCTGCTTGACTCGTGGGTCTGTTAAGCCCTGGAAAAGTAATATAGAGTCTGGAGTGAATAAAGCATGGTAACCTTGTCAGCTGTGATTTTATCATAGGCAGCCACAACTTTCATGACACGATCTTCAATGGTCTTAAGAGTTTCTTTGGGACTCTCGGAGTACGAACGAGCGCGGCCAATTATTACCTAGATATACAAAAGAATGATTTATCCTTGCATAGCTATCGTTTTCTATGATAGTAATGATAGAGTTGACTGGTGCCTAAGATCAGAAAATGTCAATGATTACGAACAAATGAGAAATCAATGCCGGACGATAAGTGTCAGCGAATGTCTGCTATTGCAGCACAAGTATTCAGAAGAGTTAAAAGGCAAGTTGTTAGATCAATAAGCCACCGAGAAATCAATGCCCGAGACAATGATGTGACAGTAAATGAATCTTTTCTGCCGAAACTCTCGAGCTTTCAGTTACATAATCTGCGAATTAAACTGAACGATCTATGAACATTGGAGTGGCAGTGCATGTGTGCCATCTCGAAAGGCGATAATGTTTACCTGCTGCGTGAATGCCGGAGTGACTCTTTGGATCGAATGAATGAGTCTCGCATTGCGCTGCACTTGTGCAACGCTGGCACGTGATAATAATTTACTAAACGAATTTCGCACGGCGCCGGATTGCCTGGTTAAGACACGCAGACATGTAAGGGACGCCATTTTCCTTGAAACGAGCAAGAAATGCAGTCAGGAGCTAAGGAACCACCACCGCACACACCACTCGCCAGATGGATCGCGTGCGCAAGCCGAACCCGCAAAACTCAACTCAAATATGATACGAAATCGGTTCGACGAGGGTCATGATCTTTACAAACTAGCGCAAACTATTGCGACATCTATTTGGAATTTAGTTACGTAGATATCTATGAGACACAGACCCTAAATTGAAATAAAATATTTTTGTTACGAATTTTTCTGCATTATTCATTCACAAATCCATACTGCTACTATGTCAAATGCGTTTTCCATTATATATTGAGATTTACGGGCGTAGCATCTGCTTAAACGATAAAACACATGAAGAAAAGAATTATTCGCGTGGGAGGTGTTTAAAAAGTTTTAGTAACATTTGAGTACAGATAGGTGGCTGGGCTGGTGCGCCGAGCCGAGCGCAGCTGACGAGACGAGCGAATGGAGCAGTCGGATTCGTATTGCTGTTTATCATAGATCAAGTAGTATTTTTTCCTCGAAAGCCGTGCTGGAATTTTTGCAAGTGTCTGCACTCGGATAAAGTGTTCTCGGAATTGTTTCGTCGATGCCATATGTGCTGGGTTAGCGGTGGTCGATATGTGGGTAAAACCACAAGAGGTTCTACTGGCGAATGCTTTATGGTAAACTGAGTTACACGCATACATCGCCTTTCGGAGCCTTACAATAATTGTTTACGTCAAATGTCAAAGACAGCTGATGCCACTCTGCATTTCCAAATTCGAACCATACTGCAATTTCCATCATTTCGTACCGTATTCGCTCTTGAAATTCATGCATTCCCACCTATTTGTTGTACGACAGTATTTCACAATCGCTTTTGCATGCATTGCTTGCTCATATGCAATTACACAACTACGGTATAACAAGTTACTTTACTGGTAGCCGTTAATTAGCTGCGTCTACATAAAGTTTTCACGGTTGCGATCGGAATACGTCTTTTTTCTGACGTGACATGTCCCGTAAATCGCATATGCAGGGCTATAGAATTACTCCGATAAGAGCGTGCCCAGTGTCAAAGCGTGGAATGGCAATTAATCTGTGAGATTAGTCTTTATTGTGCGGCACTTGCGCGCATAGTTGCTGTGTGCATGATCTGGAAGATTGCATGCTTGAGTATAACGAAAACAATGGTTCTCACTCAAACATCATCTCATTTACTTGATTATTTGAATTTGTTGTTGTTTTTTTCTTATTCATTATAGTACAATTGTTATGTCTAAGTAATTCGGATCATATGGTTTTATTTGGTGTCATAATATGGTACAGAAATAGATTTATCAAGAAATTAAAACCAAGACATCCGATTGTTTCATAACTTGCTTATCAGGCTTGGAGTTGAATGAACTATTTCTGGAATATATCTCCATTTACAGGGTAACTGAACAAGCAACTGTATATTTCGTTTTGCAACGCCGTAAAGGTCATGGAAAAACAAAAGGCCTCACTTCTATATTGGTGGGGACACTGGACAGTGTCTTTGACACTAAACCAGCACCTTTTAGAATACTTCATCAAACACCCACCTCAGAAGTTTATTGGGGTAATAAACAAGTGTAAAACTTGTTCACATATTTGTTCTAATACCGATTGATTTTTGTATACAGAAATTGCCTGTTCCCTGACACACGAGGAAATTTTAAATGATTGGGAATGGCTGCACACAAACCTAATTGATACCTTAACATCATTTGACACAGAGGAAGAAGTGACAGATTTTGTTTGCTGCAAAATTCAGTCAATCATTGCAAGCAGTGTTCCAGATTGTCAGTTTGCTGATGGTACAGTCTGGATTTCTTGAACACAAAACACAAGACTGCATTTCAGGTTTAAACTCAATATTATGTTTTACAGAAGAAGATCCTGAGTCATTTAAAAATGTCTCATTTAAATTTCACCAGCGATTCAATATACCAAAAGAAGATAAGCTGGTCAGTTACTATTCGTGCAGGTATGAGTCATAAACTAGCAAATCTAGGATGTTATGTAAGATAACAGTTTTGATATAAGTGTTTATATTTGCAGTTATTGGAAATCCCGTCTGCCTAGACAAGGCTGGCTGTATTTATCAGTAAATCACATGTGCTTTTATGCATATATTTTAGCAACAGAAACTAAGTTAAAGATCAGATGGGCTGACATTATAGATCTGAGTAAAACTAATTCTCTCCTATTCCCTGACAGTATTCGCGTTGTCAAACGGGACAACAAAGAGGTCTGTACTTGATGAGGTCATTGATGACTCCATTTATGTAATCTTCTACATGCTGATAAGTCTCATTTTTTCCACAGCATTATTTCTCCATGTTTCTGCACAAATCGGAAACTTATTCATTGATGGAGCAACTTACGAATATTGCAATGAAAAGGTGGACCAAAGAAATATAAAATTATTTATATATCTAAAATATTTAATAATGTGGCAGCAAATTATATCATTGATTTTTATCCTTCCAGGCTTATTGATGAAAAGAGTGGTTTTAATGCAGATAGGGAATTGTTAAATAAGCTAAGGTATACCTTGAATGTAATGTGTCTTATCTGAAACAAAGAGTTATGAGACATCGACATTGAAGCTTTGTTATGTAATATTGCCGTTTCAGCAAAAATGTACCTAAGAAGCCTTCGTTTTTAAAGAGAGATCTTGATGCAAGAGCACACTCCGAGGCCTATCGGCTGCAATTCCGATTGCCGGGAAATGAGAAATTGGATGGTAGCATTGATGCCATGTTGTGGACCCCTTACAATAAAAGATATGTTTGGGGCAAAATATACTTATCACAGAATTATCTTTGTTTCGAGAGTAGGGTAAATATGAGCTATAAATCATACTACATTCGTGTGAACTAGGATGTTATTGAAGTATTACATTGTTTACTCACATTCAATCAGGTACGAAGAGAAGTAAGTGTAGTTGTTCCTTTACGAGAGGTAAAGCTTATCGAGCGAGCGGAGAATCAATCATCTAGTACAAGTGTTGATAAGTCTATATTAATTACAACAGTCCGATCTTCATTTTTATTTGCTCAGATACATGATCGTGATTTTGTAGTTCAGAAATTGTCAGAACTATTGGCAAAATCGAAATTATCAAACTTGTAAGTCTGTTGCAGTTTAATTAACATAATTGCCATAACAATACTGTATCGTAACTAAAATTGCTTATAATTATTTAGGAGTATTGATAGTGCTTATTCCATAAGCTCACTCCAATCCCAGATGGATAATAGTTTTGAGAAGACAAAATCTACTGAAGATTGGAAACCACAACCACCATTAATGACTCTGTTTAAAGCTCCTTTAAGTTCCGAAGCAGCTTTAAAGCAGGAAGCTAAAGAGAAACAATGGGAGCTTCATTTTGCAGAATATGGTCGTGGTATTACAATGTATAGAACTACAGAAACTGCCAAACTAGTAATTCAAGGGGTGCCGCAGACACTTCGCGGTGAAGTTTGGCTTACCTTTTCTGGTGCTTTAAATGAAATGGCCATGAATCCTGGTCTTTACAAATCGTTAGTCGAACAGTCCCTTGGTAAATCATGTCAAGCAAATGAAGAGATAGAAAGAGATCTACATAGATCTCTACCAGAGCATCCAGCTTTTCAATCAGACACTGGTATTAGTGCTCTGCGAAGAGTTCTATCAGCCTACGCATGGAGAAATCCGCAAATTGGTATAATTGTTAACAACGAACTAAATTCCTCTAGGCTCATAAAGCAGGAATAGTAAAACGGTGTATAATTTTCTACAGGTTATTGCCAAGCCATGAATATTGTGGCGTCTGTGCTTTTAATCTATTGTTCTGAGGAGTCTGCATTTTGGCAATTATGTAATGTTTGCGAATCGTTGTTACCGGATTATTATGACAGAAGAGTAGTTGGTGCACTGGTTGATCAAGGCCTATTGGAAGAGTTGGCCGCCGAATATTTACCGACGTTACATGCTAGACTACAAGAACTGGGTCTCATCAAAGTTATTTCATTATCTTGGTTCTTAACAATATTCTTAAGTGTTATGCCAACAAGTAGCGCAGTAAACATTATGGATTGCTTCTTTTATGACGGAGCAAAAGTCATTTTCCAGGTAAGGGAATAGCGTTGATAGATTTTGATAACAGCTCTCACTGTCGGATTTCCAATAAATTTAGAACAACAACAGGAAGAAAGATGCTTCTTTCGTCTTTCTTTGTACTAGATAGCATTGATGGTGCTCGAGTGGAACCAAGACAAATTACTTAATTGTCGGGATGACGGTGAAGCAATGCAATTATTAACAGATTATTTGGGTGGCGTCTACAACGATGAAGGTCCGGTACTGCCTAGACCAGTTGACAGTGCAACCCCCAACAGAGTAAATACTACTAATCAATCCTTATGTTTCAACAACGAGAAATAAGTAGGTATTGATTAATATGATTGTAACACTTGCAGAGTATATCTGTTCAAACCTTAATATATGAAGCGTATTCTCGATATGGGACGCTAACCATTGGTGGGATAGAAAGACTAAGACTTAAGCACAGACTTAGGGTAGTCCAAAGTTTAGAAGATGGCATAGAGAAAAATGTCATTCGTAGTGTCATTGTAGATAAATATATGACGACGGAAGAACTGCATGTAAGCAGACTTATTTCTGGATTTTGTTTAGTGGGATAGAATGAGAATTATTTTGAAATACTTAAGTATATCGTGTTATTTTATAGGATTTGTTGAGCTTAGTACGAGAAGAATTGACGAGCCAACGAAAGTCTCATCCTGATCGGTATGATCCTACCCAACCACCTTACGAGGCCTACAAAGTAGACTTTGAATTGTTTAGAATATTATTTGGAGGTTTATCTCCATGGGGAAAGTGCAGTCAAGCGGAATCCCTTTCTGCCCGATTGTTTCGCGTAAGTGAAAATCTCCCAACAAATCACTATTGTTTAGTATACTTCACTTCCTTAATTCAGCACGATTAATATCTCTAACGTACACGCATTCCTATGTTTTCCTATCTGAATATCTAAAGCAATAACAGAAATAACAAGAAGATGATTGAACAAGGTTTTAGAGAGTTAACGCTCATATGCACCTTACTTTTACTGAATAAGAGTACATATGAAAATGCTCACAAGTACTATTGTACTCTCAGTTGATGGATCGGAATCGCGATGGTCTGCTAAACTTTCGAGAGTTAGTACAAGCCATTGGAATGACGGCGACAGCAGAAATAACGCAAAGATTAAAACTTTTGTACACCCTGCATTTACCGCCACTGCTAACACCTGTTGATTTTGAGTCGCCTACCCATTCAGGTCAGTCTTGCTTAATGTCTACAAATACTGTTATCGCATAAACAAGCAGTACAATTTTTAATGGACTACTATACAGACGGAGCCGAGATAGCTGCAGAGGCAACGGATTTCTTCGACAGCATGGAGCAAAGTATAACATCGTTAGAATTACCAGTAAGCTCAGCGGAAGAACCCACTACTGGCACTTTGTCGCGATCGACTAGCTTAAATAGCCAACAAGGTGATCAGTCTTGGGAAGTTCAAAGCATGGGTAGCTTGCAATCTATGGTGGCATCAAGAGATAGTCCACGGGATCTTAAATCCGTGCCAAAAATG
Source organism: Ectemnius continuus (assembly GCA_910591665.1). Taxonomy (NCBI): domain Eukaryota; kingdom Metazoa; phylum Arthropoda; class Insecta; order Hymenoptera; family Crabronidae; genus Ectemnius; species Ectemnius continuus. The sequence continues at coordinate 11,128,617 of OU342862.1, read as the reverse complement.
TCGCAGCGTCATTTCATTGCGTTATGGAAGACACTTTATGATATGTTTCCTGCACAACCTGAGGAACAAGAGACGTATCATTGTATAGCTTCTATAGGTGATTTATGATTTTCATATTTGAAACGCACTAAATGAAGCAATCCTGAACTTATAAATTAATAATCAAAATTTAGGTACATTGCTACTCCAATTAGGGGATGTTGGCAAAAAGTTCTACGTTGAACGAGACGAATCAGAAGACAGTCTATTGCTAGCTGCCGCTGCTGCCCAAGAATCGTCGTCTATCGTGGATCAGGTATCAGTTTAATGTTTATTGCTAATACGTAACATGTAAATTGTAAAAAATCGAAATAGGTATATTAGAGAGGATGCTTGTTTCAGTCACCGGATCGTAATGGAAATCCTTCAACGAGTACAGCCTCTTCTGCTGATCCCGACTGGTCTATTAGCGTTGAACAGTTCTTGGCATCAGCTTTAACTGGACAAGCAATTGTAGACTTTTTCAGTAAGAGAGCGGACCTTACTGAGGCCATAGCCAGTTTGAAAAATCGTAGATTTAATCGCGTGCATTCCCTGTCAGACACTCCAGTGTTAAATGTATGATACTTAGCAATCATTGTACATTAGTCTACTGTAACATACCTATAAAACAGTTAAAGTGATAGATAGTCTTGGATAAATGACCAGGTACAGAGTTTCGATACAAGATATGCGTATTCTCTGCAGTAAAGTAAAATTATTTTAGGCTTCAAAAGACACCTATCAGAGGTAGCTTTGGATAATGTCAGTAATATAATGTTTGTAGACGATCCCTTCATAATGACTCGTTATAATATGATATTGATTCGTCTTCTATTATCATTCAGCTGATCATGTAACTATTGCATAGTATTATATTTTAAAACATGCAGATTTTATCGAAACCACTGTATATCATTATATTGATAACTTTATAGGTATATTCCCTGAGTTTCGTAGAAAACTAGTCGCACAAATCATCACATGTCTTACATTTTCTATCGTGTGGATGTTCATCTTTTACAAATCCGGCGTTCCATCGACATAAGAAATTTCCCATTGTCAGTTACATACAAAAGATAGATATTTACACTCAGGGTAAATATAGGATTATCGCTTATTACATTAAGATTACTGGAAGCTCCTTTGAGAGTTTCAGCCAATTTACACTTGCGTGAAATTAATATTTTTCAAAAAATACATAAGAAATTTTCAGTGTAACGCTTTTCCAGCTAACGCACCTAATGATATGTATCACATGAAAATTCGTGTTTCACGTATCAAAAGAAAATTCTATTATTATTACAAAGCTGTATGGGATTCCTTTTGCTTGCAGATGCAGTAAGTGTAAATGGTAATACTACAATAATCTTTTTGTAATGTAAAATAAATACATCAGTACTATCCATCTTAGATCTTAGTAGCAATGATAAATGAAGAGATATGTATATATATTTTCAATGCATCACAGAAATGCAATACAATAATGCAAAACAGAATATTTGAGTCATACGCGAGATATGAATTTCATTAATTCCAGCATTCGTTCCTTCAATGCTAGACGTATCAATATGAGTCTCAGCTGTTTCATTATGCTGTAGAATTTGTAATACAGAACCATAATACAATTGTATTTTGTAAGCTGAATTCTTATTTTTATACAAATGCTTGGTAAATATAATTTTTTACAAAGGATATGTCAACACTGAGATGGCAGTATTGAACACATTGAAGCGCATCAAGTATTCTATTGTTATGTATTATATATGTATATAAAACTTAAATGGTTTCATATATAAAGAATTACACTTGTATAAAGCCTACAATAAATAGCTCACAACATCATACTTTTTGCGAGAACTGCCACCAAATCAAAAGGTAAACTGGTTAGAACAAATACAGTCTTTCTAGATTTTTTTTAATTTTATTGTAAAGCGGATACAATTAAATTAGAAGTTTTTCGGTAAAATTCCATCATTCTTTCCAAGGCGCACCAAGCAGTCATCGGACTCACCCTGTGATGAAGTAAGATAGAAAATGATCATATTGCATGGCAAGGAATAAATCAAAACCAATTACACATTTTAAATGGATGCATACCATGCGACGAATGGCTCCGCAAATTGCATACATTTTCTGGGAATCTGTCATGCGACCGGTTTCTGGGTCTATGTCAGCAATGCTCAGCTGAATGGAAGCATGATCCTTAGCGTGGATGATGCGGTTGCTCGACGAGCTGGAATTCGAAAGCTCATAAACAGAAGTACACGAACTTTAACCCCACTATCTGACAGAAGCAATTAACATTCTAACATTGACTCCGCGACGTTTTACAACTTCTCGCTTAATGAAATCCTATATTACAAGTCTGCTGTAATTGTAAATAATCTCGTTGCAGTGAAAAGTGTCGAGCTTTCGTTTGAAGCATGCCAGGTAGATAACCCACGTGTACCGCTTACCATTTCCTTGGGATGTACAAGTCAACCTGGACTCCAGCGTCGTTCTCCATTTTTGCAATCTGTAATGATGCCAAAGGATGTTTAGTCGTTAGATTTTCACTGCTGTCGGCATAAAGTAATCCTTTAAAAAAATATATTTTCGTACTGGGAGGTTGTGGTTGGATCGCACAAAATGGCCCCGAAACGTAAAGAGCGGTACCGTCGAAATTTCACTGAACCATTGGTTCCGGTAAAGCGTACCAATTCCCTAGTCATCGCCAATCATTATTTAAAAATCCCTACGACTCTAAATAGGATGATTGTTGCGTCTTGTGTTCAATGGCGACTGACGTTTGTTGACAGAGCAATTCATAAACAGTAAATAAACAATGAATCGGCACCCAAACCCAGATGCTAAGACTCGCAATGAGCCACAAGTTGAATTGGAAAGCCAATTTATTATGCGTATGCCACCAGTAAGCTTGTAACAAATTATTTTTCAATATAACCTAAAGTATATTAAGAATGACTCGAAATATATTGTCACATTTGTTTATGGATCATGTAGGAACCAGCGCGAGCTTTAAGAGAACTTTTGAAAAGTGGTCTTCCACTAAAGGATAGATTAAACATCAAACTGGAGAATGATCTTAGATACGGCGAGGTCCGATTTGATCATTGGTTACTCCATGCAAAGGTACGCTTTTAAATATTTTGTATACTTCTTAAGAAGAATGACGAAATAATGAAAGATATATTGATTGAATATTATTCTCACAGCTTGTTGATTTACCCACAATTGTTGAATCAATGAAAACAATTGATAATAAGAGTTTCTATAAAACTGCAGATATATGCCAGGTACGACAATAGATACATATCTTTAATAAAATTGGATAGAAGTGTTTACAGAGATGATTTTTATAGTTGCTAATTTGCAAAGAAGAAGATGATCACACAACTACGGATGAAGAATCTCCAGTAAGGCAAAAGAAAAAGGACCCTAATAAAGTAGATAAGAAATTCTTGTGGCCCCATGGTATCACACCACCAGCTAAAAATGTAAGAAGGAGAAGATTCAGAAAGACTTTAAAGAAGAAGTATGTGGAGGCGCCTGAGATAGAGAAAGAAGTAAAACGTTTGTTAAGGGTTGATAATGATGCTGTAAATGTTAAATGGGAAGTGATATGTGAAGATGAAGATCAGACCAAACCAAGCAAAGTGACTTCTGGTACTGTGAAAACTAAAAGGGATAATATTAATGGTAATACATCGCAAAGCCTTGATGTTGGTACGTATCACAGATGGATATTACAGCAATGCAGTAAATAAGTTAGTTAAGCAATAATAAATTTTATTTTAGCTGAACATGACATATTTGGAGAGGCTGTGAGTGACAGTGAAGATGATGATGAGGAAGCTAACATCAATGTAATGGAGTTGGATGAAAACAGTAGGCTCTCTGCAGATAGTAGAGTGTCAGACTCCAACTCAATGCAGCCTGGTTATTCAGAACGTTCAAATACACATACAGTATCAAATAATGAATTGGTCACTGAATTCAGTAAAGAGATGTTCCAGAGTGATAATTTGGAAACAGAAGGTGAAAAACCATTGGATGCGACACCGACGAAAGTAACGAAATTGGAGCAATTTAATCCAGATTACATGATGGCAGATGATAATTTCTCTGAGTCAGCATCTGTATCAATGTCAAAAGGTATAGTTGTACAATTGGAGGAATTTTTATAACATTATATTTGTTACTTCATTGATTCTTTTATACTTCAGATTCATTGCAATCGCGACTTGCAACCTTGCACACTGAATTAGCGGAACTTCGACAGCGACGTCAACAACAGGAGGTGGAAATTGCAAATATCGAAAACGTAAAACTCCGACAGAGATTCCAAGAAATACTTGATAATTTATTAACTCAAGAAATGCAAAAAGTTCAAGAGGTACAAGTGGCTAAAACTTATATTTTGTATTCTTCCCACAGAATAGTTACGAATATGAGTAATATAATTTATGATTTTATTTCAGATTCAAGATCTAGAATTGGAGTGATGCAATATAGACCTACTAATAAATACAATGTAACAATATTAGTTTATTTGACTGAAATGATGTAAAATTAATTTTTCTGTGAAATAAACATAAAATTAGTTCTACTATGTCTGACATTACTGTTCCCCTTTTCGTATTGAACACATCCTATAGAATAAATAGCTTATCACGCACGTGTACTTGTCTGTGATGCGAAACATAAGAAACAAACATTTCAACACCACGTCGATTTAGCGAGATTAGATAGCGTGACACACAATCGCATCGTCTAATCAACGTGCTAAGCCTGGATATAATCTGCACAGTTTTTTGCGAAATCTATTCAGCCTTGAACATAAGAATTAAGTTCACAAACGATCGGGAATCAAAGGAGTAAGTATCAGGAAGAATACCTATGTTGTGATTATTTCGACAATATACCACGTTTGAATTCGATAAGCTACTGCAGAGTACAATTCACGAGCTTCCTAAACTTAACCAGAAGAACATACTAATTTTGTTCGAACAATTCTGAGTCGTCATTACGCAACCATTTCATATATTTGAATTTGTCGGCTTGCATGTTGTTAAGGGGACCTTGATCGGTGGTGTTAAGTTGGCAAGTTCGTGATTATGTAGCACGAACGTACTTCCGGTTGCGCAAATCATTAGTTTCGTCGCCATTACAGCGACGGGATTGCAATCGTTTCGGCCCCAGAAAGAGGACGAAAAGTAATCGTTCTTGGCGGCAAAGGGTGGGCCGATTGCTCCCCGAAGGCGAGTGCTTTCCTTCTGTTTATTGCGCGTCTTCGTTACCACCGCAGCCCCTTTTCTCATCGACCGTCGATCGTCCACATATCGAGGGTTTTTCACCACTTTGACATTGACGAAACATGGCTTATTGAAGAAGATGAAGGGTCTGCAGAAATACATTGTTTCTCCACGCGGAGGAGATCTCAACTCTCATTATCCTAACTATCAGCTCGGCTGCGGTCGTGCCAGAAATGGACAAGAATACCAAGTTTCAGCAGTCCTCTGCGAAGGGGATTCCTGCTGATGCCAAAAAGAACCAAGGTGCGTCGTCACCGAAATGTCGGCCGTTGGTAGCCGAACACCTTCTGATTTACCATTTACCACTTCTAGCTTCTTAAATATACATTAACATTTCATTTCCTACATCCCTTTCCATACTTAACAATGTTGTCAATCAATTTTTCATACACCCAGAATTGCGCAATGAATAGTTTACTCTCGATATCGCAAGACTATGCAAAGATCATATTTACATTGTACGTCGAAAACACCTGAATGGCCTTCATGACTGACAAAAATATTTATGAAATACAGATGTTTCCAACAACAAACTGTTCCCAAAAACTTCGCGCAGACGCGAGCCAACTGGGGCCAGCAACTTCTCCAAACATGAACAACCAAGGAAGGGCTATGTACAGAAAGCAAAAAATTTTGATAAGAGACCAAAACCTAAAGGACAATATCATGGCGGTGCAAAGGAGGATACCAAGGTAGATTTCTATAAATTGAATACGTGGAAAAGGTATTAAAGAACTTATTGTTTTTAGGTAGGAGATGCGGAACTGGCTGAGCCTGGCTCAGTAATGGCCCAAGGAAGTAAAAAGCAGAACTTGAATCATCTGCTGAATTTTCATTACGCGCCACGGGATGTGCAGGGTGGCTCGGGTATGTGGAATTATGGACAGTCTCCAAAGGGTTACAATAGAAATAGTAACAGATGGCTTCCACCAGTGCAGAGACACAAATACAACAAAGAACAATTTCTACAAGCAAGGTACATTCCTACTATAATTATAGTTGTAAGCATTACAACCTGTTGCATTAAGAACATATTATATAGAAGTCTTTGGTTTAAGCTGCCAGTTTGTTGTAACATCCAATGGAAATTATTCTCTGCAATTAAGTGACCCTGATATACTGGTTGATTGGAAACTCATAGAACAAATTGTGAGTCCTATCTTCATTTAAAAAGATTTACTAACTTATTAAGTATGTAATGTTATTAATCTGTGCTACTTCTATTAATTCCAGAAAGTTCATAGTTCTGACAGTTTATCTTGTCCAATTTGCTTATGTACACCAGTTGCTGGAAAAATGACTCGTTGTGGTCATGTTTATTGTTGGCCTTGCATCCTTCATTATTTATCACTTTCTGATAAGTTATGGCGTAAATGTCCCATTTGCTATGACTCTGTTCAGAAGTCTGATTTAAAAAGGTATATGACGATCTCTATCAACATGTGTTAATTTGTCTTGTGGAAAACTGATTATCAGCAACTCAATAAACTGGATTGTAGTGTCATGGAAATAACACACAATACTTTGAATTTGGGAGAATCGGTAACTTTACGTTTGATGCGTCGCGAGAAAGGATCTCTTCTCGCAGTACCAGTCGGATCGGAAAATCCAACAAATTTCTTGCCTGTTTCCGAAAACATCGATGATTCAATTTATTCCAAATTACTTATCGCAAATATGAAAGACGTAAGATATTCCTCATTTATTTATGACGAGTATCTCCTGTGCCTGAGGCATCGAGTTTAATTATTATTTATTCATAGGTCATGGACATTATCGAGTGTGAGCGAATACAACTGAAACTTGAACTCATGGACAATGCAGGGTCACCTGAAAATTGTTTCATTGAACAAGCATTAAATGATCTTAACAAACGGGAGGAAGAACTGTTGGAGAAGGTACTAGAGTTATAAATACTTTAGTCCTGAAATGGCAACTAATGGCTAATCATTGTAATTGGATTTATATAGAATCTATCAACTTCTGTGGAAACTCCAGCTGTATCTACCATTGATACACCAACACTTACTACTACCAAGAATGAAGGAAATAATCCTTCCGAGAATGAAGCTATTGATATCGATATGGAGCACAATATGACCGAGAGATGCGATACTGAAGGGGATGTAAAACCTACTGAGAATTTGCCAGCTACTGTGCCATTGACTGCCGGCATACAAAAATTCTTCTACTTTTATCAAGGTCAATATTTAATGCAGCCACAAAATTTAGCTTATTTGATAAATTTAAAATGCAATTATTGGTTTTTGCAGCCGATGATGGACAACATGTGTACCTCCATGCTATGAATGTGAAAATGCTAGAGAAGCAGTATGGAAGCTTAGAGAACTCCCCTCATGTCATAACAGGGAAGCTGCTGGAGAAAGAGGGCACCAGTCTGACGGATGATTTAAGACGCAGATTGAGATATCTGTGTCACCTGCCAATTACTTGCCAATTTGAAATTGCTGAAATCGAACTGAAACCTCCAATTGTCTCAGAGGAAGTTCTTTCATCATTTCAAGGTAACAATATATAATATCTTTATGGTTACTCGAGTATGAAATATATACTTCTTTATATAATATAATTAAATAATGAATATCCTTCAGATCAGCTGGCATTGCGAGAAAAACGTAGACAACGCAGAGACCGAGAGGAACAAAAAAGAGAAAGAAAGATAACTGAAGAAGAGAACAAGCGAATGGGAAGATATCCAACACCTAATGTCCACATAGACTCGCAACGGCATTTCCCAGAGTGGCAGCCGGAATTGCTATTTGCTGAGTAAGTTCTTTCAAGATGATGGCTCAATGTAGGAAAAGTGGTAAAAATAGTATTTATTTAATGAAATTTCAAATGGTGCCTTAACTTGAATTTTCAGTGAGAACATACCAACAACACCACCAGAATCTGCAGCTCCATCAAGTGTTGCCAGTAGCCCGCCGCTAAGTACTTTCGAAGAAGCTGTATCGAACAGAGAAGTTGGGAATTCACATGATCAAGGGCCATCATTCGCGGAAATGTTGCGGAATAAGGGATCACGTGTCAAATCAAGTAGTGGTTGGCCATCCGTAAGTCTTGCCTGTTCGAAATCATCTTCGAACGCAGCTGGCCGGTCATCTTCACCAGATACTGATAATGAAAACTATATGTCGGCGCCATCACATACACAAAGTTTTGGCGATGCACTGGCTCGAGCTTTAGAACGAACCCGGTTATCAGATGCAGGTACACTTCTTCCTCAGCATATCTGATCGTTGACTGAATCATAATTTATTGTACATTCTAATATTCACCTGAATTTGTTAATCCCAGATGCACGGAAGACAGACGACGGTGGCAACGGCAGGAAGAAAAAGAAGAAAAATAAACCAACTGTACTCTTCTCTACTACTATGCCTCGTCCGCTTTGATTTTCTAACATAGAAGGATCCTCAGTTTTAACAAAGATCATGAGCTTGATTTTATGTCGCTTTCATATTGTTTCAAATCCATTTTTAATTACTAGCAAATTTAATTTTAATCATTAGCAAATTCTGAATACTTGGTGGAAACTGCGACCTAGTAATACTGCACGTCTTCTGAGTTTTGTGTTTGTATGATTCCTTTTGTAGTGCTTGGAGAAATAAAATTCATTTCAGCGAGCAATTACATATGTCTAATATTCCTCCTAGTCCCTGCACTATGCAATAGATCTTCCTATTCACGAAAATCTAGCACTGTATGAATGTGATAAAGAAGTCTTATAATATGTAAGGGAAAGAATAAGACATTGAATTAAAGATGACTTTTTTATATTATCGAACATAGAAAATCAACAACGGACCTTTTTCCAATATTACTGTAAGTACAAGAAAGTATCCCAGAGTTCCATTCTTTATTATATAAAACATCGGTATCTTAAATTATTTTCCTATTCTCCTCTCACAAGGGAAAGTAATAAATAAATTCTTGGCAGGCCTAGAATAATACTCTTAACTAAAAGTAGAAACCTAAGATCGGAATTGGGACAGACGAAGAGGAACTAAAAAGGTGTTGCAAAAATATTGAGAAAGAAAAGATCGTAGCTGTAATAATTCTATGTTCTTTTTCATCCTTGTATCCGCATTATCGTTTTTCTCAGTGTTGTAGGGCAGTGGCAAGCGAGAACAAAAGGACTTAATCGACTTCCTCGATGGTGGGTCCAGATGCACCACCGGTGGGTGCTCCACCAGGTGCAGGGCCGCCGGCGCCTGGGAAACCACCGGGCATTCCACCAGGCATTCCTCCAGGCATACCGCCAGCGCCCTGGTAGAGCTTGGTAATGATGGGATTGCAGATTCCTTCCAATTCGTGTTGCTTGTGTTCGTATTCTTCCTTGTCAGCCAGTTGATTGGCATCAAGCCACTTGATGATTTCGTTGCATTTGTCCAGAATTGTTTGTTTGTCGCTTGCGCTGATCTTTTCCTTCAACTTCTCATCTTCAACGGTGCTCTTCATGTTGAAGCAGTAAGATTCAAGTCCATTCTTGGCTGCAATTGTTTCCTTCTGCTTTTCATCCTCGCTGCGGTACTTCTCGGCTTCGTTGACCATCCTTTCAATCTCTTCCTTGCTGAGACGTCCTTTGTCGTTGGTGATGGTAATCTTGTTCTCTTTGCCAGTTGACTTATCCACGGCAGAGACGTTCAAAATACCGTTGGCATCGATGTCGAATGTTACTTCAATTTGAGGAACACCTCTTGGTGCAGGTGGGATTCCGGTAAGTTCGAATTTACCTAAGAGGTTGTTGTCTCTTGTCATGGCACGCTCTCCTTCGTATACTTGGATCAAGACACCGGGTTGGTTATCGGCGTAGGTGGTGAAGGTTTGAGTTTGTTTGGTTGGAATGGTTGTGTTCCTCTTGATGAGGGCTGTCATCACACCACCAGCAGTTTCGATACCAAGAGACAGTGGGGTAACGTCAAGAAGAAGCAGATCTTGTACTTCCTCAGATTTATCTCCGTGCAGGATAGCTGCTTGTACAGCAGCACCATAGGCAACAGCCTCATCCGGATTGATTGACTTGTTCAGTTCCTTGCCATTGAAGAAGTCTTGCAAGAGTTTCTGGATCTTGGGGATACGGGTGGAGCCACCAACCAAGACGATGTCATGGATTTGAGCCTTGTCCATCTTGGCATCCCTCAAAGACTTCTCGACGGGTTCAAGAGTTCCTCTGAACAGGTCCGCGCAAAGTTCTTCAAAGCGGGCCCTAGTGATGGATGTGTAGAAATCAATTCCTTCATAGAGAGAATCGATTTCGATGCTGGCTTGGGTCGATGAAGAAAGGGTCCTCTTCGCACGCTCGCACGCCGTTCGCAGACGACGGAGAGCACGCTTGTTGCTTGTCAGTTCTTTCTTGTATTTGCGTTTGAATTCCTGGACGAAGTGGTTCACCATGCGGTTATCGAAATCTTCACCTCCAAGATGGGTGTCTCCTGCCGTGGATTTGACCTCAAAGATGCCGTCTTCGATGGTCAAAATTGACACATCGAAGGTGCCACCTCCAAGATCGAAGATTAGGACGTTGCGCTCGCCGCTTGCCTTTTTGTCCAGACCATAGGCGATAGCGGCGGCGGTGGGCTCATTGATGATACGTAAAACGTTCAGGCCCGAGATGGTACCAGCGTCCTTTGTTGCCTGACGCTGCGAGTCGTTGAAGTAAGCAGGTACAGTGATCACAGCATTGGTGACGGTCTTGCCAAGGTAAGCCTCTGCAGTTTCCTTCATCTTCACCAAGACCATTGAACTCACTTCTTCAGGGAAGAAAGTCTTCGTCTCTCCTTTGTACTGGACTTGAATCTTAGGCTTGCCACCGTCACTTACAACAGTGAAGGGCCAATGTTTCATGTCAGCCTGAACTGTGACATCTTCGAAGCGACGCCCGATGAGACGTTTGGCATCTGAAAAAAATGATTAAAAAAATTAGTAATGAAATTCATATCAATGCACATAATCTTCAAAAATATTTCTCAGAGACAAAACAGACAAATATTGTGATAAAATTTGAAACGAAAATTAGATCGAAATAAAAAGGAAGAAGAATGTCCTTCATAACTCCTGACCCTGACCATGTATGTATATATATATCCAATGAAACCGCCTAGCATCCAACGACCTTTCATGGCGGTCTCTACCGCTTCCGCATCCATTTTCACACGCGCATCGAAATGGCGTCCGAACTCAACGTGTGCACAATTCGCAAACTACGATTCTCACACGAACGTAACGAAATTTACAACATTGCTATTACTCGGAATGATCAAATATTTGAGATATAAATGAATAAAGAGAATGTGATTGAATTCGAAACGAATCATTGTCTACATTGAATATATCAACGTATACAAGGCAGGGCCACGCTATCGATTTTATCTATGGGAAGCTCTGATGAAAGGATTTGGCAATTCTTGCACGAGGGATTTTCAAAAAGCATCGTATTCTTACCGAAGATGGTGTTGTTGGGGTTCATGGCAACTTGATTTTTGGCGGCATCACCGATGAGACGTTCGGTGTCCGTGAAGGCCACATAGCTGGGTGTTGTTCGATTGCCTTGGTCGTTGGCAATGATTTCAACCTTTCCATGCTGGAAAACTCCGACGCAGGAGTAGGTTGTACCAAGATCAATACCGACTGCGGGTGCTTTGGCCATTTTTGCTTCTGAAACGATTAAGACAAACCACGTTGAAGTACACTACCCCAGAATTCTATAATCTGATGTTAAAATCGCATGAAACGCGATGTAAAATAGAAAGAAGGATCGAAGGGCCTCGAGCACGCACTACACACCTCTTTCTTTGTTCGTTTATACAAATTCGTTTGGTAGGACAGTGAAGAAGTTCCTCGTACGACGATTCGCAACGTGAGTGACGAATCCGCACCCTCCACCCGTATATATAGGAGCGCCCGCAACAACGCTTCTGGAATGTTCTTCCCGCCCAACCATCACCACCGACCAATCGCTAGCTTTATTCCGTTGGAGCCACCCTACGATTGGAGCTTCACCAAGGACTACGTGCTTCAAACCAGACACATCTAGATATTATCGACCCCTCAAATTTCTATCCTGCTACGAATATTATAGAACTTTATTACTTTTCCTACTTGTTCCTATTATTTCGGAGAGTCGAACTCATCATCTAGCATATCTGTATGTCTACACAAACGTGTAAAACTCGCTACTTCCTGCTGGAGGAGCAGACGTCACGGAAGTATAGGACCATGAGGAAAGTTGGAGAAGTATCTGGCACCTAATTCTAGAACCACCGCGAGCTTCCTCGCACGTGTAGTCACACACAGAGGCAAATGTACGTTATACTTGGTTAGCCCTGGCTATATATTGTCCATGTTTCCAGTCGTTTCAAGGACTCGTCAGACAAATGCAAACCTAGCAAAGTAATCGTCGCGTGGCCGTGCTATTCTCAGGGAGTTATAAAGTATTAATCGTTGGTTTTCTGTAGCGTCGAAGTAGTCAGTTTTATTAATGTGAGTATCTATGAATAATTTTGAGGTACTCTCGCGCATGTTTCGTGAAACCTAAAACATGGGAGGAGCGATGACTCATAATGCTGCATCACTGTGAACATCGAGTTTTTCGCTATCATTCGTTCATGTGCGATTTATATGGCAATTACACGTGACTGTCCTCGAAGTCACTCCATCTTTCGACGTTGCGTTCAACTCTAGCTAGGAATCCAAAGTGAACTAATAAATGCTGACATTAATTAGTCGAATATGATGGATGTATTCGTGATTCCTCAATTTTTTGCGAAGTCTTAGCTGAGTCAGTAGTTGTATCATGTCGTCAGCGTGGAAAAACGAGGCCTACCGTTAGGCGTTTCTGCTCGCGCCATGACGCTAACGATTTCGTCGTACGATGAGATTACTAGTTAGTAGAATGACTGTGCAAGTGCATTCTGATTAGAAGCGTTATATATACGATGATCCTAAATTGCTGCTATTTACGAATTAGTAAGTGTCTTTTGATTTTACTTCCTTGTGGTGCACGTGTTCACGTACACGAGACTCTGCTGCATTGAGAGTCCCAATTATGACGCACGTGGCAATGTATATAAGTAAAGTTGGTAGAATGTTGGTCAAATTGGTCAAGTATGTCGGCTATTTTATTTGCAAGAGCGGTGGTCTCAAGGGCTGTGTTCCGCAGTGTAAGGAAGGTCGAAACTATCGCGTTGAGGAAGGATGGAGATATCGCACTCTAGCTGGAGCATGGCAACAAGCCATCTCACATTTTGGCATACACGCTCGCGTTCAAAGACAAACCGAAATGCATTATTTCCTTGCTTCGGTTTGTTCGTAAGAACTCCTAGGTTTGCCTTCAATATAGACAGAATCGCAAACATACACGCCCTATCGTATCAGATTCATAAGTAAAGACTAACTGGGTCGTTATCGGGTCAAGGACTAATTTTGGTAAATTCTATGCCTGATACGTTGATCATTTTCGGCGAAATATATTGATTCTGCTCGGAGTTTTACTACGACGGTTATGCGTCAGAATGCGGTACTATGCAGTACTATTACTGGGACGTAGAAATTTCGAGAGACATTGTCCTGCTGAAGAAGATATGCACGTGAAATTGTAATCTGACAAGACTGCGAGTATGAATTATTGCGGAGGATTTGTCTTATGTACTGTGACACTCATCCGCTGATGCTTCGTGCCCAGGTATATCGATAATGTGCTCGCGATGCTTTTGCGTCAGCTTGTGTTATGCGCAACATGTTACAAAGTAGAGGATGGTAAATTCGCTTAGGTTGTATCATCGACTTGAGGTATAGCCAAGTGTCCCTCAACCTGTATAAAACAAGCTACATTTCGCATTACTTTGTGAACTAAATGTGTTCATTATCATTGTCGTTTGTTTCATACACGACCATAGGAAAATCAGTCGTACATGCTTCTACATTTCCTTCTAGATTCGTGAAAGTTTTATTGGAAAAACAGAGCTTGTTCGTGAGTATTGATTTTCACCTAGACACCGGTCTATTACGCGTATGTACAAACACATTGATCTTCCTTAGTCTTTTCCACCTAACGCTGTAAACTTCCAATGGCATGAAAATATTTTCCTTTTTCATGTATTGAATAAATCAAGTAAAAAGAATGCGAGCTCGAGTGGCGAGGTAGCATTCATGCGATAGAATTCACGCGCAATTCTAGAAGCAGCTTTCGTACGAATCTCAGTCGGATTCCCAGTTTTGCTATTCAGCGGAAGCTAGGAGAGTGGGAGGGCAGGGGGCATCGCTGACTCATGAATACAGGATGTGCATTATTCCAATGAACTCGGTGGGCTTAACCCACGGTGTACCTATTAACACGTGAATGAGTTCTAAGCGCACTGAAAACTAGTGGCGAAAGTGTACGATGCACCGTATCAAAACTCCTGTGCTCTGCAGAAAGCCTTGGTGGAGCGAAAACGCAGTAGTAAACGCGTACTCGGAAGGTTGCGCGAGCGAAGGGTAAGAAGAGTGGGATCGGCCAGGTGTGCGGCAGTAACCGTCGCCAGAACTTCGCCAAGGTGCACCGTATACTCTGCCTGTATTCTACTTCCGCACAAAGGAGAGCGGTGTATTTTATTATGATAGTGGCGGATCAATAGGACACAGAGCTACAGCAGTTTTGTCGGTTACCGTAGATGCGCCACGTACTGCCAGAACCGGTTGATCCTGAAGCTCAAGCTTTGATTCGCAGCGGGTTTTCTTTGTAATTTCTTTGTATAAGGAAAAGGACGAAATAAAAAAGGGAAAGCCATGGTCTTGATTATAATTTTCCAACCGTTTTCAATCCATTGATGTATTTAATCTTGTATTATTTATTGTATATCGTACGAGAGTATTAAAGATAGCAGGATCACATTTTGCAGGAGAATATGAGATAGCGTTGTAATAAAATATGTTATCTATTCTGAATACGCGATTCTGCATATGCACACTAGCTGTCAGTGGGTGAACATGGTGTTGTTCAACCCGACGACTATCTAGATAGCCGCGTTCAATGGCCACGTAACACTAACGTGGCTCATGCTGCATGTGTCGAGTGTAAGCGTGGTCTGTGTCTCGAAAATGATCGGCTTCGCTGGAGTGGTACGGACAGTTTGATAATCCAGTGCTCGACGAGTCCAACTAGTTCTCGTCTGCATGATAACATGCAGACACGCTAACATGTGTCATTGACGTAATGTGTCATTTAAATGTTTCCTCGCTCCATATGTAACCCTACAAGCCGGTCGACAGTTCGGAGCGAGCGAGTTATGTTTCTATTGTTGCATCGCGGAAGTTGAATTTTCATTTCTTTTGCCACTGGAAAGATGATCTCGGCCAGATGGGAAGCATGTCTGTTGACATTTTCTGTGTTGCTCCTCAGTTGCTCTGTTTCGTATACAGCAGCACTCGACGTGATCTATGCGATAAATGCAGGTGGAGAGGCGCACACTGATACCTTCGGGATCCGTTACGCGCGCGATCCACTCATGAGCAAAGTCGGGACTGCCTCGGATTATGGTAAACAATTGATAATCAGGAGGGTAAATGCCATTGATCAAATCCTCTATCAAACTGAGCGTTACCACCATAGCACATTCGGATATGACATCCCTATCAGCGAGGATGGGGACTACGTTATGATATTGAAGTTCTCCGAAGTATATTTTAACTCTCCAAATATGAAGGTAATGTTTACTTGACTGCCAACAGCACTTTTCAGTGGAGGGTAGAGGCTGTGTTGATACATGAATTAATATACCTATGTTTCAGGTGTTCGACGTGGTTTTGAACGGAGATCACACTGTTGTTACTGACTTAGATATCTTTGAGAGGGTCGGCAGAGGCATAGCACATGATGAATATATACCATTTAGAGTGCAGGGTGGAAAATTAATATATAATGATGAAGAGTCTGACATATTAGCAGGGAAAATAAGAGTGGAATTTATTAAGGTAGCATACCAGCTCCTTGAATTTGGAGCAGCAACAATCAAATGTATTGGAGGACAGAGAGTATTAAATTTAATACTTGCGCATTGCAGGGCTACAGAGACAACCCAAAGATAAATGCCATTGCTGTTATAAAAGGAGACTTAGAAGATATACCGCAATTAGGACCTATTCCGCAAGAGCCTGAGGAATACCAGAACATACAAGAAGAAGAGGAAGAATTGCCACCGCGTATTAGGCACACAAGTGGTCCTAGAACTCCGGATCCTTACTCAATAGATGATTCCTCTATCATGTTACCAGTCTTTGTAGCTATTGGGGCATTTATTCCTCTATTGTTCTGCCTATGCAAATTGTAGGCAATCCGATATTCTGCACAGAAATGCCTTGGTACTTAACAGTGATAATGCCCTCAAATGCTAAAGTTAAGTTAATGTGTGAAAGAATGATGTGTACATAGAGAACAAAAAAATCCCTTTTTTGAGCTATGTTGGAGAATTGTGGTAATACTATTTATTAACTTATAAATTATCGAACGTTAAATGTTTATATATAACAGGCTTTTGTTCTTTCTAATACGGTTTATGGCCTTTTGCACACGAATATTTTCATTAACCGTTAATTGTGTAATTCTTTTATATTAGCTGTCATCGATGTGTTCAATTGTGAGTTAAGTCGTATCGGATGATACTCTGTACACGCTAATTATAATTCTTTAACGATCTTGCACCTAAGTACGTTAATTATGCCGTTCACATACCCTTACTAATGTTTAGGTACACAATAAGCTTATAGCGTACAATGTTCAAATTCATCAGGAAACAGAAAAGGATCTAATGGTCCCACGAATACCAAAGTAAATTTCATTTTTTGCAAACCAGATGAAATAAAACTGTTATTATTATCCTACGAAGGTTCTTCGTTTAATCTCACTGTCATGTTAAATTCATGAAAAATTGTATCGTGCCGGCGTGGGCAAAGTTCACAGAGAACTTTACTCAGACATGAGATATCGTATCGGCAGATTCTGATAATACGTGCTATAACTACTTCACCCCGAATTAATCGCCGAACTTTTGAGATATCTTTGAATTACAAAAACCAGACAAGTGTTTAATTCGTATCGAATAGTAGTAGCCAATAGCCAAGTGTTCCAAGGCATCTTACCTATTTTCACTATCTATTGATACAGAAGGTCTCATTTACTTTTATTATAGGATACTATTGATCGCACAATGTTGCTATAGATTCTTCAACGACTACCGCCTTTGATCAAAGGGTCGGTAAATTCTAGGAAGGCCCCATTACTTCTCCCTCCAGATATATCACTATTGTTCTCAGACTATGAGTTGTTTAACTATTGTTCCCGCCACATAGTCCACGTATCCTCTTTGACTCTAAGTTATTTAACTACATGTATAGGCCCTAAGAGCGTGGGACCGTTTAATCGTACATTTCCTTCGACTCTCGAACGATTTGCTCCCGTATGTATGTGCCTTTCGACCTTGAGACCGATCTTTCCATAAGAAAAACCATCGTGCAATGTAACATTTATGCTATCAATATTTAACTGTATGTACTAACATTATTCATACTTGTTGCTGTTATAAAACAGTGTGCTCCAGTTGCTGGTAAGTAGCTGAACGAGTGTATGGAAGCGGTACCTTTTCAAAGGAAGTTTATCCCCCATGCGGGCGGCTTCTCTGCGAGGAACGCGCTGACAGAGAAAGCGGAGGATGTGTCGTATGATCGATCGTGTGATTTGCGCCGATGAGCAGAAGAAAGCACTGGCAGCAATTTCAATTGACTGTTAAGCACTGCGAAAGGTAGTACTCGCTTATGCGTGCATGTATACGACGACGAACATTGTTCTTAATGGGAATAAGCTCATTCATCCCATATGAAACGGAAGATCACGTGACCGCCGATCGTCTAGGTCTTTGATGTATGGTCATCACTGGCAATTAACTGTCAATTCAAGGCCGTACTTCTGTCTCCGAAACCCCGTCTCGAGTGGCAATCATCCCTTCTGAGGGAAGGCGATGATCTGCCAGGGACGAGGACCGGATCATCTAGGAGACGATCATTCTCACGAATTCCTATGATGAATTTTCATGTTTCTTCAATTACTTGGCTCGGTGTGGTAGTTTAGATTAAATTTGCATGAACTACGCATCGGTCATCGACTCGAGCCGTTGCATCCATCTCCCTCGATCGAGTTAAGCAAGTTGTGCCACTCATTTGTGTATTTAAACTGCACCACTTGAAATCGCTGGTGCGAACGAACGAGTGATTCGTCGCTCGGTGAAAGCTACGAATGCAAAACTTTCGTGGTGCGCTTCTCGCTTGCATAGTTTTGCCATTAAAGAATACTGGGATGATCGTTGAAGGAGATGTAGCATGCAATGTGTAGTGGCAGCGAAGGTAACGATGCAAGTGACTAATGATCATCGATCTCCGCCAGTCGGGCGTGAAATGGGACGCCGATAAAGTTGGGACCTCTGGCAAATTGATCTGTAATCTCCGCCCAGCAACGTCTGCTGTAGAATCGATTTACCTATCATCGGGCTGCGTTGCATCATCGATCGATGCATATTCTAGAAGCTCTATCTCAAGATACCGTGAACGACTTTTGCATATCGGACCGAGTAAAATCACTTATTTATCCGGAGCGATATCCGTATACCCAAAGTTCAAGGTGGCAACACTCTTTATTGGCATTGTACGTGACATCTCCAAGAACAGATCTTAATAGCAAAACTGGGAGAGGCAATTATCAAAGGGGGGGCTCGGCCGATCAGCTTTTTCGGAGACTTTTGTTGATTCGCAGATTAGTCTGCCCGATAATACAAGATCGTACAGATAAGAACTCCGAGCAAATATGGACTGTCTCCTATCTCTGGATATGACTGTGCTAAGACCACTGATTCCCGATATTCTCACTCTGGAAAGAGAACTATAATTTTTTGCCAGGAGAGAATTGAAGAGCAGAGCGAGAAAGTTGTTGCACTGGAAGAATTTCGTGGCAGACAAACCTATATTAACTGAAGGCTGGGCATGGGGGGGCCGACAGCGGCCACTGGCTTCGTAAGGGTGCAGTTAACAGTTAAGTGCGTGGATCGACTTGAATTCATGTACATACCAATACCATCGCCCGTTCCCCCGAGAAGCTTTATTAAAATCACAGACGGCAAATATGATGGGGAACACGGCGAACAGAAATAAAGTGTACGACGATTGCGTCCAGCCAGACATTCAGCAGACTCTACTAAAACTTTCTGTCTCTTACTTAACCAAACTTAAAAAGCCAAACCCATTTTCTTGTATGACAAAATAAAAACTCTTCCCATTAACCAACGCCAATGAAAAAACGTATTTTAGTACGTTCCGCGTATTCATTCGACAGGATTCCTGGTATTAAATGCAAAATGCAGTATAACCGGCACTACAGTGGGCCCAGGACGTCAATCACAACTCATTGGTCCAATTTGTTAATGCGCAACGTTAATTGCCTAGTTAAAGTAGTTAGTTGAATTAGCAGATCGACGAACTGTGTGTGTGATCGACGTCTGGGAAAGGGCGCAATGCTAGATGCGATTTGGGTAAAGCTTTCCTTTCTAACCTATCATTAATATCTTGTTTCGAAAGAACTTTGTACGAATAAAATTCCAACCAGAACTATTAACGATTGTAAGTAGAAAGTGAATGAAGAATTCGATGCGGTATTAATTGGAGGTATTACTGTAGAAATAAGTATGTACTTTGACATAGCGAGAGGGAATACCTAACAATTGTTTCTGGTGGAGCAGGCACATAAGGGAAGCTGTTGGTGTCGATAAACCGATGTTGAAGCCGGCCGGACGATAAGCCGGCCGGGGAACAGTTTGTCCGAGTCGTTGTAGATTGGCCGATGATTTGTCCGCGTGCCCGGGCCTCTTGTCTGGTCATGTCGATGTATGTAGATGTAAGTAGGGGTATTGGTGCCCGGAGGAGGATCGAGGGGTCGATCCTCCCCGTGGACCTTATAAAAGCCGTGGATCCGTCGAGGCTCCGTGTCTCTTTGGTTCCGAAGCCAAGCTTACAACACAGTGTGCACACGTTCGACCAGTACGAATCCCTAACCCGATCGGAAAAATGGCCCAAATCGCCGGAAAGTACCAGTTTGTGTCGGGAGAGAACTTCGAGGAGTACGTGAAGGCCCTCGGCCAAGCGGAAGTTGCTGGACCTTTGATGAACAGCCAACCCATCGTTGAAATCCAGAAGGATGGAGACAAGTATGTCATCACCGTCACCAGCAACGGAAAGACCGCATCCTCCACCTTCAAGATGAACGAATTCTACGACGAGTTCCTGCCGTCCTTCCCCAAGGCTTTCAAGGTTCATAACCGATGTGCTCAAGAATTGAGAACAACCCTTCGACGCATCCATTAAGAATTCATTCTTCGATCTGTTTGGTTCTCGTTTTAAACGTTTGTTTCATTTTATACTTATGCTGTGAATTAGTAGTTGGTGTGCCAGAGTCGCGTTGAAGGGTTGATTTCTCTTGTAATATATTCGATCATTCTGATATGTTCTATCTCGGTGCAATAAATTGAGTAGAACACATTGTGATGAATGAATATTAAATAGAGCAAATCTTTTAATGAATTTCTAGAGTATGACCACTCTGGAAGGTAACAAGTTCAGAACCGAGACCCAACTCACCGAGAATGTGAAGATCATCCGCGTTTACGAGTTCACGGACGACGGCATGGTTGTGGTAAGGAAAGAAATAAGCTCTTTTTAATAGAATTGTCGTCTAAAATATTTTGGAATTATTGCCGTATGTATTTTTGAGTTAACGAAAGATACGTGAAGAGATTTGAGTTATCGTCATATTATGTAAGGCGGTTCAAAGTAAGCTATCGGCCTTACGTAAAAATGCATAATCATACGATCAGCTGCAACAGTGACTCTTCTAAAATAATGCTAATTAGAATAATGATAATTCTTTATAGAAATTAGTTCATCAGTTGAATAATAAAACCCTCGTCTTTTCAGCACCTGTCCTCCGACAAAACTGACGTGAAGGCAACACGTACATACAAGAGGCTCTAAACTAATCACAGTTTTAGATCATGTAATTATCTCCCTTCTGACTGAATAAAGAAAGCTTTCTACCATTTCTCCCCGATCTCATTTTCCACCGCAAGGGAAAGATAAAGCGCAATCTGTGTCAGTCTCTTTAAAAGACTAAAATATCTGATTAAAAAATCTCTAGAAAGAACTTTGCCTTTTTGATTTCTTTACACTGATTGTGATAAGGTTATTTTCGTAAATCAAGAACTCCACGTGCATTAAGAAGATTAATGCAACGTGTAATATGTAAAGCCAGGAAGTTAATCGCAGCTCATTATTCCTATTTCCTAATTTGCAGCGTTAATAGTCTAATTAAAGTAGTTGAACTAGCAGATGAACGTGTGGCAAGGAACGGAATGTCAGAGGCGACTACGGTTTTAACGAGTGGACGATTATATGTTTATCCGAGAAGAGATTCGTACAACAAATAAAAGTCTAGCCGGGCCACTTAGCGACCAAAGTACCTAATGATTCGCTCTCGGCGAGCAAGTACTAAGGGAAGTCGGCTTCGATAAACCAATGCTGGAACGAGTCGCCGGCCGGACGATAAGTTGAAGAACTCCGCCCGAGCTCTCGTAGATTGGCCAATGATTCGACCGTTATGTCGATGTGTGTGTACATATCAATATAAATAAGTGCTCTCTTCAGAGGAGGTCCGAGGAGCCAGTTCTCCCGCTCGAATTTAATCTATCTGCAAGCAATCTTTGTATCTCTCAATGCCGCTCTCATTTCCCACCCTACAACCGCGATTTACCGAACAATCTGGTTAAGGAACAAAGTATCGAAAGAATCTTCCCTTAAAAAGAATATATACAAACATGAAAGGATGCGTTGGGAAAGCCTGTGATCCAAACGAAATATATTTTATTTTGAGGAATTATAAAAAGCAGATTTCGGACGACATACGCGTACAACTTATGCGTGTTCGACGATACGGTTGCGGTCGGACTTCACAACATAACTTCTAATACTTCGAATACACCTTTAGCCGGTGGTAGATTCAATAGGGTTATTTTTTTTTTTTTGGCGGACATTACACAATTCTTCAGACGTTACGTTAACCGACACAAAATACGGGACAAATCAATGACAATGATTATACAGTGCAACTGACCTTCCGTAGGTATCCCAGTTTATACGTAGTTATTGTTCTCTGTAATCTGATACTTATACAATCATGGGACACGTTCACTGGTGTCCCATAATGATGTAAAAAGTTCTCAGACACTTTACAGCAATAATAGTTGAGGATTAGCTTATACTGTATACCATTTGAAAGAAAGATGCATTAGAATGCAGCCCGCTGTACCTGTAATCTGTTCCTGCTGAAGGATTGCATATATTCCCCTACTGGCAATTACATATCGTTGTATTATAGTCCCCACATATTGATAGTACACGAAATAACTCGAACCGAACATCACCGAGCATAATAAGGTTAACGTTACACTCACTTTCGTGACTGCTGTGTATTACTAGTGTTTGGTTTCTTCAAAACCCTGGGTTACACAAAAACTGCATTGTCCTGGAACGATTATTCAAGTCGCATCTGGCACTGGGCCGTAGTTTTTCCTGGGCAGCTTGAGTGAGTACTGGTTTCGTTGACGATTTCAAATGTCACAACCCTCTCTTAACGCATATACACACGTTTGCATGTGTGTGAAGATAGTAAAATTCAGTGCCAGTAACATTCAGCGAGGTGTGTATGCGAGAAAGTAGGCATCACATATATTTGGCTGCGTTTCACTCTCCGCTTTGTTCCCATTATGGTTTAGCGTGTGACATCTCACACTGATATAGTCTTCTTGATTTCTTTCGTAATGTTCAAATTTATTTAATATATAAGGTATCACATTAACTCATAAAGGTGCTGTACATAGGTGAATGGTACGTATGTAAATAATGAAATGACGAGCATTTATTATCTCGTAGTATACTCAACTTCGGAATAGGAACAAACAAAAAAATAAATACGTGTATATGTGTGGCGTGTGTGTGTATGTATGTATGTGTGGGCGTGTACGTGGCGCGCGTTTGTGTGTGTATCTCTCGCTCCATATGATTAATCTTCGTATCAATTATAATGCACATATAAAATTAAAAAATATAAAAAGACCGTCCAGCTTCGTATTATGTTAAGAATAATGTACTGACTCGAGTGGTAGTCGCTAATCAAGGATTTCGCTGGCCAGATTTTATGTCGCACGACATCCTGTCTGTGTCGCTGCTTCCTATATAGGCCATTTTAAGAGCACCACATAATTCCCGTCGCAATCTTGGATCACAAATGATTATGATGACAACCACTCCGAAACATGTCAGTTTATTTACACAACAAAACGATCTATATCCATTCCACCATCTCTTTTCAAGTCCTTGTTTTACTATTTAGTCTCCCCCCCTCCTTGATTTTGTGATTTTTCCTGTAAGTTCCATAAATTTTACATTTTTATTTGTTATCTTTCTCGCTTTTTTTCTCTCTCCCTCTCTCTTTCTCTCTATCTTTCCACTGTTAGTTCCATCTCTAATTGCTTTCCCCATTCCTTGACCTACTTTTATTTCGATTAAAACATTTCACGTACAACCGAAGCAGTCAAAAGCAATAAATGTTTGAAGTATACGACTGTCCTCTTGGTCAATAGATAAACAGATCCATTACTTTTCCGTTACACTTATATATATATTATCTTTATATTTACGTAAGTATAGTAAAAACTTTTTCGTTCGTTATATATTCCCTAAACACTACTAGCGGATGTTCCTGTGGGTTTTGTTCTTTCTCGATAACTCATAAAAAGAATTATTGGTGCATAACGTACAATTGACGTAAGCCAAATCAGACGCGCATAAGCGGCTTGCAGCTTACTGACTGTATTCAATCGGAGCTCGTTATTAATTGGTTATCAGTAGGTACTACTACCGGCGACAGATCTTTTATAGGTATGTCATCTTCAATTTTGTTGTTCGCACTAATGATAGTCGTGCTACTTATCTCCGTGATTTCTGACATTCCATTTTGCACGACTTTCGTTTTACTAGTTCCCGTACTAGTTTTCGTTCCATTCGACACTCGTCCAGTAACTTTGGTGGTTGTCGTCGTCTTTTTCGTTGGGGAACTTCCCGCTGTTGCCGTCTTGCTTGTCGATGTACGCTTGATAGCAGTACTTGTGCTTGATGTGACAGACGTGGAGGTACGGCTGGTGGTCTTACTAACTGTTGAAGTGCTGGTTCGCGCTAACGAAATCTGTTTGTTCGCAGTCTCCTTGATCTGTTTATCGATCATAGGCGATTTCACGGTACTGCTAACGCGCGACTTTGCTACTGCGCTTGCGTTCGGTGCAGTTTTCGGTCTCGTCGTAGCAGCGGTTGTAGACGTGCTCGATGCGCTTGATTTTGCAGTGGTGGTTGTTGTCTTAGTTTGTGTGGTTGCAGATGCCGGCCTGGGCCTCGGAGCTGCGACACTCGTGGTTGTTCGTGTGGTTGTTGCAGATTTGACTAGCGAACTCTTCGCAGCTGTAGTGCTGGTGGTAGTTGGTGGCTTGCTGGCTGCTTTTGGCGCAGACAGTTTGCTCAATGGCTTCACATCACCATTTAGGGTA
The DNA here is from genome assembly GCA_910591665.1 of Ectemnius continuus. Classification (NCBI taxonomy): domain Eukaryota; kingdom Metazoa; phylum Arthropoda; class Insecta; order Hymenoptera; family Crabronidae; genus Ectemnius; species Ectemnius continuus. Next base: position 11,103,593 of record OU342862.1, on the reverse strand, counting down.
GGCTTCTTATCAGCTGTACCTGACGCTGGCTTAAGCGAAGTAGTGCTGGTTCTCGGTTTCGGAGCACTTGTGCTTGTTCGTGTTGCTGTAGTTCTCGTTGCTGTCGCGGATGCACTGCTTTTAGCAGCTGTGGCTGGTTTCGCTGCTGGAGCTTTGCTCGCAGCAGTAGTTGCAGATTTCTTCGCAGCGTCTGCCTCCTTTGGGCGAGCAGTTGTGCTGGTTGTTGGTTTTTTAGCAGGAGCACTAGTTGAGAGTCGTGATGTTGCACTTGGAGCTTTTGATGGTGACAATGGCGTTGCCTTTGAGGTTGCTTTAGTTGTTGTAGTCTTGGTTGGCTTCGACGCAAGTTTTGTTTTAGGTTTCGATACTGCACTGGCAGTTGCTGCAGCGGCCACTGCTGCAGTTGCCACAGCAGCGGTTGCAGCAGCTGTTGCAGCTACTGTTGTGTCTGATGTTGCATCCACTATTGGAGCTGGTGTTGTATCCACAATTGGTGCTGGTGTTGTATCAACAATTGGTGCTGGTGTTGTATCCACAATTGGTGCTGGTGTTGTATCCACAATTGGTGCTGGTGTTGCATCTACAATTGGTGCTGGTGTTGCATCTACTATTGGAGTAGCCATCGCATCCACTACTGGAGTGGGCGTAGCTTCCAATGTCGGGGCTGTCGTTACATCCACTACTGGAGCTTCCATTGCATCGGCTATCGCATCGTCTATTGGAGCCGGCACTGCAGCAGCTTCTGTTGGTACGGTAGTACTTATAGTTGAGTCATCTATGATCGGCTTTTGCAAAACTTCAACTTCTTCTTTCTTTATTTCAAACTCAGCAGTCTCTGGTACAACAGGTGCAACAATCTCTGCTTCCTTTATTTCCTGTACCGGGATTTCAGGTTCTGGTTCTGGTTCTGGTTCTTTTTCTTCTTGCACTGGCTTAATTTCTTCCTCTTTCACTAACTCAGGTTCGATTACTTCAACAGGCTTACTTTCTTCAGGTGAAAATTGTTCGGGTACTAACTGTTTTTCCAATCCAGTAAACTCTTGCATGGATTCTGACAAGTTCATTCCTGTAGATCCTTGATGGACTTCAGACTCAAATTCAATAGGATAAGAAATTTCCTTGGGTGCTTGGACTTCACACACCTCTGTTTTCATCACTGTTTCTTCTATCTTTGGAACATTCACGTCTGCGTCTACTACGTCAGAAAGAGTTGGACATGGCTCTTGTATGTCTTGTATCTCTTTTGTTTCTTGTACGTCTTGTACGTCGTGTATGTCTTGTACGCCTTCTATGTCTTGTATGCCTTGCATACCTTGTGTCTCTTGTATGTCTTGTGTGTCTTGTATGCCTTGGATTCCTAGTATGTCATCAACAATTTTATTGTCGGGTTCATTTGGTGAAAGCGGAGGCGTCATCTCAGCTTCGAAATGTTTGGGCGGTTCATTTTCTGCGCAAACTTCATGTTCGTCACAAAAGTCTAATAGCTTCTCTTCTTCTGGTTCTTCTGCTACAACCTGTGAAACTGGTATTTCTTGTGGAACACGTTCTTCGCTTTCTTCTACGTTGATTAGTTGCTCTTCTTTTTGCATATTGTCTTCTTGTGTCTCAGCCGAGACAATTGGATGTGTTTCTAATGTAGGAGATTCTAATTCGCATGCATCGCCCAGGTTGTACTGCCCAGGTTTAAATTCGGGGGCATCGTAGTGCAACTGAGACACAATCGGTGTGGATGATATCTGGACATGTTTCATTGAATCTTCTAAATCGAATTCCTTCTGTGGGGTTGTACATTCCATTGCATCTGGAACTGGAGACAGCGATGATGGTGTATCATCGCCTTTGTGATCATCTTTCTGTGAGTCGGTTATTGGAAGACCAGCATCTTCACTGAATTCATCGATTGGTTTTGTCTTATCTTCTATATCTACACTGGAAGGTGACAAAGGCGGTTCATTATCCTGTGTTATTGGGCTATTATCCTCGATTATTGGCTTCTTCTCCAATCCAAATTCGCTAGCAAAAGGACAAGTCAATGCCTCATAACGGTCCTCCATGGTCCATTGTTCGCGGGGCAATTGCGCTTCGTCAATTGGTTTCGGTTCCTCTACAATCGCGGTATCAACTAAAGTCGATTCTTCTTCCTCGAGCTGTTGTGATGCAGAGACATGTACCGGCTCGCTCTGATCCTCACCATTCAAAGCCGTGCTATGCACTGCTTGTTCGAGTTCCGATGAAATCAAATCTTCTTGCGATTGCATTTCTGGCGAATGAATCATATTTTCACTTTCCATAACACCATTTTTCTCATCGACATCGGCATCAGTCAGATCATGCACAGCATTCAGATCCACACCCTTCTCAAATGCCGCTTCGAAATCATTTGGCGTAAGTGACATTGTCATTGGATCTTTGGACATGTCATATTCACGTTCGGAGCTAAATGAGTCGTCTATAGTCGACACTCCGGTTCTATGGAATTCGGATGCCGTCAGAAAACTAGCAGCAGATTCGTCGCCGAATTCAGCCCTAGTAGACGAGATTTCGGAATCATCCAAATTGCTCGGCATGCGCAAAGCCCTCTGCCTCGAATTCGGGACATCGGCATAATTCGGATATTGTATATGATCACCATTAATGCATTCTTTCTCGCTGCCTTCGACATCTCTTGGTCTTCGGCATACCTCCTCTTCAAATTCAGTCTGGCTTGGCAATTGGATATCATCCATCTGAGGCACCTGTTTTAATGGCGACCCTGATATCGGATAATCATCCCCCAGGTTCATTCTCGCTCCCAGAATTTGGGGTGAGACTGGGATAAATTCCTCTGCATCTGGATTCAGCTGGAAGTCCATCTCTTCCGGATCTTGTTTCTGTTCAACGAAAGTCTCGTTCCTTTCTATCTCCTTGACCTCTTCTTCTTCGTTTTCTTCTTCGGCGTTACTCTGCTGAACAAGACGTTTTACATGAAGTGTATGCCTTACAAGTGAGTGTTGACAATACGTTTCTGAATACATAATCGACTTACCTTAGTGTCAATATGCTCAGGCGACACTTCCTCCGCTGGACTTTCGCATCTAATATCCCTTTCAATTTCCGGTTGAACGTTATCCTCCTCAGTAGCAGGCTCGGGGCTTACTGCTTCCGGTTCGGCTTTCTGCGTCTGCTGCTCGTCAACGAGAGCTACGGATTCCTTCTGTTGATTGGGATCCACGCGATAATAATTCCACTCGTCCTCGGAATCCTCGGTGTCCGCTACATTATCCGCTTCAGGGATCAGTGCATGCTGAAGAGGTTCTGCAAAGTTCAATGACAACGACGAAAATCAGCAAAATTCTCCAAGATAATCTCACAAGTCAGTGAAAAATACGTTGCACTCCCGAAGCTGCGAGACTGACAATGACAGGGGCAGGAAAAACTATAGTCCTGTTGGTTACGTCATCATTGCGTCAAAACCGGGCGGGTCCAATAGTAAGATCAAATTCGAAACACCAGGAACAGATCGCGCAGTCGACGTAGGTACTCTCTAGCGGACGGATTCTACTACCAACCAAAGTAAGACCTACACCAAGAGTCACTGAGGCAAGTAACACTGAGAATTCACAGGGTTCTCGGCACGGTGTTCTCACACGAACGATCAGCGACCTTTTCGTCGCGAGAGAATCGAGGCAGAACCAGGCGGAGGTGGAGCACATTCACCGGTGCGCGATGAATGAATTATCGATTCTTATCCTTGGCCGATCGGGCCTTGTCCGGGAAGAATAGGAGACTGAACCGGCTCACTCGCTCGCTCGCTCGCAAGCGACCACCCATGAGCCGGTAGTTCTCCTGGCGTACCGGCAGGTGTTCCAGAAAGTGGTGGAATTTTCGGCGAGCAGCAGGAAGAAATCCTAAGCAGTACTCACGAGCAGGATGACGAGGAGAGTAGGAGCGTACGGTATGATCCGTCGGCAGGAGCGATTGCCGGTGACTAAAAGGTACTACGCCCGCCAAGAGATGCATTATCGATCTAGTCTACAGACCCCGGAGCACCCCCTGCGCATCCCAACCCTGCCACCACCCACCTGTGCACCACCGTATAGCAACAGTCGCACCTCATCTCCGACAGGAACGCCGCTCCTTCGGCGACCTCCTCGCCAGCCATTTCCAAAATCCTCCCTTACTTTCCTTCTAGTACAATCGCGTTACATGCCACTCGTCACAAATACGAAATTCTACATAGAAAATTATCCTGACAAGCACTCTTACATTTACTTCGACCAGATTTTCAATTTATGCCTAAATTACACTTCACCATCTAAGAAACGAAATTATATCACTAAGTTGAGGAAATAATGAAATAAATCGCCATTCTTGATCTCGGTAAAGTACCAAACTAGAGATCCGAAAGACTGGTGTACGGTCAGTTCAGGTTTGCAGAAAACTACGATTTCAAGAGGGCACTGACGCGCATTATTGATTCCACCAAGTGCGCAAGCGGCGCCCGATGACGAAACTTTTGGATCCATTTAAGGATGAAAATCAACTGGTTTAAAACGTCTTCTTACAAGCGTGCATTATAATCGCTCTGAAGCTGACAAATCTAAGCTACACCGCAACACGGTTGCACTATTTTCGAGCCCACTGGGAACTAAAAATACTGCAGGGTTACGGGAACGGGTACAAGGACTGTTTATTTTGCGCAAGGGTTCATTCGGCTGGAAAGTCATCGGTTGGGAGAAGGTGAGAGAAGAGCATGATGCAGAGGGTTCCTCATCAAGGGGGATGCGACATAAAAGAATTTCAACTCTGACATCTCAGAATCGTTTATTCATACTGCAGCAGCGCAGAGCACATCCTAGATTGGTGTGGGTTCGCTCGGCAAAATCACACTTTACACATCGAAGGAGCAGAGAGGAGAAGGCAGCGCCGTGGTGCGGTAACGCATCAGCAGAGAGCATAGCTTTCTACGTAGGTTGTGAATCCGGTTTTATTAAAGCTACTCTAATGCGTTCATAAAGTAACTCCGCCCTCCCAAGTCTCTCGCTCGAATATAATTCGCACGGATTTAGCTCCATCTCACCCTGCGATCATCTTTTCTACTCTACCGATCGCAGCAAGTACCACTAGCGCTCATCTGCCGGCTGACCAAAATCTCACGTCCTCTTTAGGAACACTAATTACTCACACGAACTACTCTAAAATTGCCGAGGAAAGGAATCCACGATTAAAAGGAATTAAGCTCGAGAAAGCGAGCATCTTAATGTGTCCTCTCACCCGGCGGAGGATCCTGGAAGGCCTCGAGAAGCTGGCGCAAGGGATGCCAAAAAAAGCAACCCACGAAAATCGCGGTGCATATCATGCTTCGAGATTCCAGGCCCACTCTCCCCTTTTACCACTAACACACTCTACAAAACTCTACACTCCACTTGGATTAGACAGCCTCGCCCGAGCAAGATTTCCAAGATCTCTTTATTGCGTCTTACCGAACAAGGGGACGCATAAACTCTCCGAGCACGCCCAGACAAAACACAATGCCACACTTCCGACGCACTCCTTTTCTCTCGGCTGGAGAAACAAATGCTAGTCTCTTGCAGCGATATAGTCTCAATTCCCTAAGGAATTACAGGGCACGCTTATACCGGGCGAGGAAGTCAGTCAGTCGATGTTATTTCCGTTCTCTCAAATGCTCGCTTATTCATACAATCTATTGTGAATACGTCTCAATACGCCAAGCGGGTAAACAGGCTATGTTCTCGCTAAGTACTCTACACACTATTAAATAAACTCATTCAACTCGTCAGCTAACTTTTCTAGCACTAATTACCAGCTAACTTAGCCTCTCCGGGGCAAATACTTTGCTTATTGCATCGTGTCGTATTTTCTTAAATACTGAAATCCTCTGTAATATTATTACAACTATGCAACATCATTAATACATAACAAATAGTCACAGCATTGGATCGTCCGGTGTATCAATCTCGAAAGACACATCGGTGCGATGATTATTATATATATATATTCGTTAAAAAGAAGCATTATTACAAGTTCGTCGTGTTCGAGCGTAGAAGTATCCAGTTGACTAGGACGACATGTGGCAGACCGTTGGAGCCTTTTTCCCAGGAGCGAAGCACACTGATGCGCGTATTTTCGCTCGGCTTCTTCTCGGCACAATAGAATTCCTGGGAATTCCGAGGGAGGAGGGAGGGATGGATGGATGGACGGGGAAGGAAGGGTATTCTAGTGGTCTCTATACGAAAAACGAGCTCGACGAAGAGAGAGTCGCGCACACTCATCCCAAGTGAAGGAGGATTTGTCGACGAAGGACACTTCCGTGCCCCTCTTTTCCTACGTGATTCTTGCCCTCCCCGCCGCCCCTTTCGTTCCGGCTGGAATGCCTACTCTACAGAAATACCTCTTGGACGATTTCCTATCGGATATCCGCGCCATTTCAGACGGCCATTTCCTGAATCTGCCTCACGATTCCTTACGTGGCTTTCAAGATTATTCTCGATAGCAATACAAGTCTCGATGGCAGTGCATTTCGATTGGCTTCCGATCGGAAATGCCAAGCATCTCTCTTCGTGTTATGTTCAATCGATTCAGAGATGTTGCAAACTCCGAGGCACTTTAAGTGCTCTTCCACAGAGAAATATAGAGCAGAGAAGTTATGAAGAGTGGAGGGGTTTTCTGTGTCGGTGGACACGTGCTCGAAATGTGTGTCTGTGTGCGTGCGTGGCTCGGAGAGACGCATCTGCAAGTTACGATGCGCGCAGCGAGCGGTATCTCCGAGGTGTGTGGAGTTGGAGCACGTCGGCCAAGGGAGAGCCTAATTTTAAACAGTCGCCAAGAGAGAAGCCGAGCAGAGGAAATCGGGAGGGAAACGATTGCGGGGACACGCGTTACTACACCGAAAGGGTGTTGGAGAGTTCTCTGCTCTTGGAAACTCGTCTTATTTATCTTCCAATTCTTAGACAACCCAAAGCAAAATCCTCTTATATATTCGTAAATATTCCTCAAGGAATAATATCTCATTATTGACAAATAAATATTATTTCCACGATACGTAAAGTACTTATTTTCATTCCTCGTATCTTTGGATTTGCGCTTCTAGACTCGACTTCGCAGCATCCCGTGCGTGTTGCGCGTGGAGGAACACACGCGTGTGTACGCAGTGGGCTGCGGTTGAAAACCGGTATAAGGAAAGGATGACGGCGGCGATAAATTCAATTTTCCCAGGGCAAAAAGGCACGGATGGCGAATTACGAAAGGCATTCACGATGATGCTGTGTCTTGTAATTCAGGATATCCTATACACTGTTAACGCTCGTCTCAGTGTTACCTTGCCACGGCAATAACATCAGGAAAGTATTACCGAGAGAGTGGCAACCCTTTAGCCGGCGTAACCTGTAACGTAACACGTGGCTTTCCACCCTTTACATATTCAGTGGAGTTCTCGCGAACCAGCTAGATTTCCGCTCGGCCGTCGTAAAGAGAAGATAGCAGGAGTTCTTGCGAGCTACGATTTCACGTACGAACCCCACCACTGCGGGAAGTCGTAACTAGGAAAAAGATACGAGCGTGTCTACAGTCTAGTTCTGGACCATGAAGATAACATCTCGAAAAACAGGTACGTGTTCCGTGTTCTTTTTCTTATTCTCTTTAGCATTCATCCTGTGTTTTACCACTCGCTCGAATCCCGTAACGAAAACCTGCTGTTACTCGGCTACGCTTCCTCTTACCTTTGAAGTGTACTCTTTTACGCGTCCCGATGCCATTCCTAATTAATGGCAAGGTAGCGTTGCGCAGAAACCTTATTCTTCGCAGTTATCATCGCCGAGTGTACCGAAATAACACTGCGTTCGCATGATACAAGTCGACTTTCGCGAATAATGATAACACACTTAATATCGTTCGTTCGAAATATCGTCGAGGAGATAGGAAATTGCAGGATTTAATTAATGCGAGCAATGATTCCTTGCCGAGTGAACCATGAGGCGGCGAATACTTGGCGAGTGATGTGTCGAGAAGAGATTTGTAAAGGAAAGAGGATGCTGCTGCTGCTGCTCTCGGCCAGTGTCACCGAGTGCTTTACGTGTCTGAGGGAGATAAATGATCGGCGTCGTAGATAAATAAACAATTGGACACCGAGAGAGAGAGAGAGAGCCGGAGAGATCTGTTGCGAATATCGATGGAAATAGAAGGGCTAAGTTTAGAATTGGAGAGAAGTGAGCATTGCTGGGAACTCGGCTTGCAACTTGGCTTGCAACTCGAGAGGAGGGAGAGGAGAGATCAGCTCCTCTCCGCTCGAGGCAAGCAACACTGATCGAGGAGAGATTTCCGATTATGCTACGCTCTTCCCGAACAGCCCGGTCACAACCATGTCAGACGCCAGTACATTTGACCGCCTAATGAAATGTAGACTCGACGCCATCGCGCGATAATTATTTCCTGTTTTCAACAAGATTTCAGTAATTAAAGCATGTCAATTCCTAATGAATCGCAAATCTTTGGGTTTCAAGCATGAATTATACTTGTTTTGGGAATGCAGGCATATAAAATTGGAAGATAAAAGTACGTTCAATTAATATATAACACTGTGATTGAATGACTCGCAAGGTGTTTCACCGATTAATTGATTGCACACTCGAATTGTATGATATTCAAGGCCAGCTGGTATGAAAAGGCATTAGGATTTAATTAATCTTCAACGAGCGAACAGGTTCGCGTCATCTCGCGCTCTTACAATGTGAATCATGCGAGAGTAGCAATGCTCGCGATACAGTCGCAGGCCGGTTAAATTTGCTCGATGACGCGTTGCGCGAACTCCCCAGCTGGCGAGCACCGAGATTACAAAAGATACTGCTAATCTGCTAGCGAGTTCTGCTCGGAGATTGCTGCGCTAGATGCTGATAGAGACTTGGAAGGTATCGCGAAGTACTGTTATCGAGTTGCTTCGCGAGGACTCTCTTGCTGACACGATAACTGCATGCCAAGTCCCACTCTCTCTCTCTCTCTCTTCCTATGAAACTAAATTGCCACTAGAATCTGATGACTCCGCTCCAGCAGTTTCATTATCACCTCGAGTACCATGAAATCCCATTAAAACTTATTGAAATTAGATTCTCTCAATTGTAATCCATTAGCAATTCAATTGGCACGATTAATTATTAATGACAGAAAGTGTAGTGTGCAATGAATATTATTGGGAGTGGCGACCAACAACAACAACATCACGTGAACCGCGTGTGAAGTGAAAGAAACGTCACAGCCGGTTGCAAGGTCTGATAACAATGGTTTTGCGAGTGCGATTGGAGGTATCGGGCGGAGCAGCTCCAACCCACGGCCGTTTACGATGATTATAGACCGAGAGAGCTTCAGCGTTATTGCATGACTTAGCCAAGACGATATTCCTCCCTTTTCTGTCTGGCACGCGCTTCGAAGATTCTCATACAGGAAATCAGCGCTGGTATCTTTGATGCTTTTCTTTGCAAGGCTCGATTAGATTCTATGAGAATGTTGAACTCTTAACGACATAACTGGCATTGAAGAATCTAACATTTCGTAGCAAGCTGGATCTGATTATGTTCTTCTAACGGAGCCATTTTATCCCGCATGATTCGTACTTTTTTCTTCTCTTTGCGTGTAGCTAATGTCTGCGTGTGTTTGTACCGTTGGACATCATTCGATTGGAAGATATCGGATTCGAGAGTTGCGTGGTGCGGCGTGCGAGCGGCGAGCATACCTTGAGAATCGGATAAAGCGGATAAAGAAGGCATTAACATGAAAGCCGAGCACATCCAGATCGAATGCCGCCTCCGCCTTCATTTGCGTGGAACAACAATATCGACTTGGGGAGAACGCTGATCCGGCACTTCTTCCGACGTGTAATACGATTAGCACTTATAGTCAAACTAGTAACCATCGCATTATGCAATACTCGCTGCACTCCGGTTACAAGCGACGAGCTATGACTCTCCTGAATAGACTTCGTTATTAATACTGGAAACAATACGATCTCTAAATAAGTCAACTTCTATAATTAATTTAGAAATTTCTAGGGAATAAATAGAAGTATTTAAAATAGTTAAAATTATTTTCTTAAATCATTTTCATGCCCTTTCCGAGATAATAGATTTTTATATTAATACTTTAACACAGCACGTAATTAATTTTATCTAGAATACTTTTAAGAATCGCATAAAAAATGGGTAGAAATGTTGGCAGAATTTTGTACCATTTCCTTTTCGCGTAAGGTAGTTAATAAAATTAAAACTTCCAAGAAACTGAGTTTAAAATAGCCAAAAACGAGGTCTCACGACTGAAGTTGAGAAGCAGTATAAAGGCGATCGTAAATTTTCGGCTTTAGACTTACAGGTGCGTTGGATGAGCGGAGGTTCGAAGAGAAAGAGCGCAATTTAACGCTGCTGGTAGGAGTTTTTGCTGGCGAACGACGGTGATCTTAATGGCTTAGGGGAGTCAGCGAGTGGCAAAGATGCAAGCATAACACAGTGGAGGGAAGAGTGCGACTACTGACCGGAAGCCGATCGATCTCTCAGATATACGCGCGTCCCTCTCGGAGGAGACACGTTCTCGCTCGGCAATTCGAAAATAAAGCATTTGTACGGCTGCCACTAATAAGACTATCGGTTCAGGCGTCGAATTACAGGTGTATCACGTGCCGAAATGATACGCTTGTACGATCGGCTCGACGCAAAAGAGAGACACTCTTCTCTCCGAACAAGCAGTCTCGCGCGTCCGAGAGGATCGTCTAGCAACCGGTGAGAACCAGTAATACAACTATGAATTACGTCTCGAGAGAATCTATGGATTTTTCGAGCGTCGCCGTCACCAACACTTGTCCCAACGATCATACATAAACACAGAGAGACGTAGTTGTAACATTGAGAGCCGGCAATTGCCAAGCGATACACGTCTCGGCTTCTCTTATTTCATCGAGTGTCTCGCCACGGCTATCGCTCACCAGGAATAGACCTTAACCTTGGGAGCCACGTTTATGCACCAATGACCTCAACTACGAGAGGCAAGCTCGCTCAATGGGCCCCCCTTGAAAAACTTTCGAGTGTACACCACTCGTGAGAGGCATGCTCGCTCAAATCCAATTATATCCGGGGGAATGAACCACTCTTACTCCTCGGACAGTAATGAGCTTCGATAGATTATCGGCCGGCAATGAAACATCAATGCACTCGCAAAGAAAAACATGCATTGTCGAATTATAAAAACATCGAATTTTATAATATTTCTAATTACTTTGAATAGCGCGAAAAATTGCAATAGATGTTAAAGATATTTGAGCACATTATTTCGATGGTAGACAGCGTGAAGTTCACTCTGTTTCTCGTTGTGTAATTTGCTAATTGCGTAAGTGGTTGAAGGTGGAAACAATATAGAGTGGTGGTGGTCGGTGAATAATGTCTGAAGACGGCGGAGGAGGCAAGTGTGGAGAGAGTATGTATATCGAGGGAGTAGATCGAGGTATCCAATTACCGAGGGATCGGCAGGGGTGCGAGCGAGCGCTAATGTCACGATACGGGAAATCAGGGGCTACAGTGTCAAAGCGTGTTTGCGCCTCTATAAATACAGCCGAGTAACACCGCGTGTCCCGCTCACTATCATCGCGCCACTGGATGATTAATTGTATAATGAGACGGTTGACTGATGCATTAAGAAGAGGCGTAGCCACCTCGCGTCATCGGACCTTTAAGCGAGCCGCGTCAATGAAAACGACCAGTTTACACCGTGCAAAATTGGGTTACAGTTGCACAATCCAATAAGAACGACGCTAGAATAATAATAATAGTCACGAGCTTGGTCTTAATAAATAATCATCGCATGACATTTCTATGAGATGAGATTTAAGTGCGAGAGCTTTTTGCCGAGGACTCCGCGAGCTTTGCCAGCAGCAATTATAATCTTTGATTCGTTAACACCCACGGCAATCTCGAAAATAGTTCACGCGCCACGTTCGCACTAGCCAAGTCACTCGGATTCAAGAACGAGTTTGTTTGACCGATGCAAATGTTTGTTCTATAGGAACTATTCCTTGAAAATTCGTTTGAGCTTCGAGTAAAATGCAGGATTTGAGTTGAAGTTAATTTGGAGCGTGCGAAGTAGTGTGAATTGTACTTTATATTTGAGGGACGCGTGACGCACAAGGCTTTCCATTGAGAAGCGCGAGGAATAAGGGTCGACTTTTTGAAGCGAGCGATAAGAGAATTGGAGACGTACGCGTGCAGGAATCGAGCGTCGACTTCTCGCAGTGAGAATTACCAGAGACTGGTGGCGTTCAACTGAAAGCGCTTATAGATTCTACGGGCTGAAAAATGCCGGCACTCTCCCTGGCATTTGGGTAGCAACAGGTACAAATGAGGCCGGCGGCGCGCGCTCTGCCATTCGCGGAGGCTGCCTGAATACTGGCACAGGCCGATAAAGAAATCTTCCAAAGTTCGGAGGTATATTAAAACGAGCATTGTGCTTGGAAACCCAAGGACACCATTAATAATTCGAGAGAGATAGGCGTTGGCAGGCACTTTACAGGAAAAAGTAAAAATAGAGCGCGGCAGAGTATCTCCGCGATCGTCCCAACATCCAAAGCCAGAGAGAGGAGGAAAGCAATGACGTAATAAATGTCGAAAGGCTCGTTATACTTTATTCGAGGTGGTCAGCTGGAGAATTCGATGGTTATCGATCGAGCATAATAAATGATGTATCAGGGTGGCGGTGGCTTCGCGTCGATTAGCATACTTATTAATAGTGGCTTCTTTAACAAGCGTCTTTTTAGCGGATCGTGACTCACCGGGTCCGAGCGTGACTCAATAGACATTGCGAGGAGCCAGGCAAGGTGCACCCAACTTCGCATTTTCACTGAGCAGTGTTCTCAGCGCACGTATACATTTATTCATACACCAATAAGCAGGCAGCAGCATTTTACATACGGCATTCGCCCCAACACACACGCAGCCAAGCTGCCGACTTGTGGATAGCAAACTCTTCTAGAAACTGTCCGCAGCTGGACGCTCAGGAACGGAGATACCGTAACGGCGCGTCCGTCATTTCAATGCACACACAGGCGCAAACGAAGCCAAAGGAACACTGGGCTCTCGCCAGCACTCTTAACTTTGTTAGGTCGAGCGAGCGCTAAAGCATGCGAGACTCCGAACACCCAGCACGACCAAATAGAAACAGAGAACCAGCCAACTCGATTTTCCTAGAGTCAACTAGTTTCATATAAGAGTAATAACAAAACTGCTGGAGTATAACCGGCGAAATTCCAAGGGGGAGCAGTGATCGGGGGTCAACTATCATTACGTGCCTGGCATGCACGGCAGCACTGTGCTCTCCAGCGACTGCGTCGTAAAAAGATTTCTGTGAGAAGGCAGAGCCAGCCAGAGAGAGATGCAGAAACAGAGGCGAGGAGAGTATTCTCTCCACTTGGCTTGGTATCAATACAACGTCGTCTCGAGGATATACGTATGCTTCCAAGAAGCAGAGCGAGCGAGCGAGGCAGGCGGCCGCCGAGCGAGGTCCGACAAGATGTTGCTGGGCCGTCGAGGCCGCAAAAAAAGGCGTCGCACTTTCGGCCGGGTAAAAAGAGAGGCCGGCGTCGAGGGGAGCTTCTCAATGTCCAGGACACTGGAGAACTAGTAGGAGTGTGGGCGAGGGGGTGGTTTACGGCAAGGGGGGGCGAGAGAAGCAGCGGTGGATTCTTAGGAGAGAGCGGCGAGAGAGATGCCGGCCGGCCGGCCGGCCTGCCGGCATCCGTTCCAAATTTAAATTCGCAGCCGACTGGTGCTGCGTGATGGTGGACGAGTTCTCAACGTACCTTAGAGAACGCTCTCGAGCTGGCACCTTCTCTCTCGGCAGATAGACCCGATGCTGCACACTGTACCGGCGTCCACTGCAACCCGCCAGCAGCTGGCAATACGAGAGTCCTTAATTTCCAGGCACAAGTCACGAGAAGAAGCCCTACGATCGCCACTTGGAGACACTCGTTGCTAGATCAAAGGAGACGCACATTCGCAACCGTGCGAGAGCTCGAGACCAACTGCCGGAACCCCCTTCCACGGCGAGGCGCGCGCCGCGCCACACAATTGGCCCCTGGCGAACCGCCGCCCTGCCAATCCTCCGCCAAGCATCGCGCCCTCCGCCAATCGCCCGCTCACTGCGCCCCGTAAGGATATTCCTGACATCGTCGCCCGCCAAATTTGAACGCGCACCTGCGCTCAAAGCCTAGGAATCACTGCGCGGGAATTTCGAAGGGTTTTGAATGCGAAATTGTTGACGATTTGAAAGTAATAAAGATTGGGATGTCAGGGAGCTGTTTATTCGAAGGTATTCTGTATTGGATGAAGATGTGACAGGTGAACGCCAGACGATGAAAGCAATGGGACACGTGCGACACTTTTATGACTTCATGCTGGCTTAAATTTATGTTCTCGAGATTTATGGTCCCACAGCCTATAAATATTGCCGATAACAATACCAGCGTGTCAAAGTAAGGTTCGTCTATCAGTGAATGAACATCACTAGGAACTGGAAACACAAAGGACAGGTGTTTCTAACTGTTTGGAGTCAATGCACCGTCTACCTTCGGGCTTGCTAGGAATTTGCGATGCCGTAAAGAAAAGAAATTCTTGAAAGAAACGGTATTAGGTTTTACGGTAGGCGGCGGGGGAAAAGTAAAGGAGTTCTTTGGAATGCAGCTGATAAATGCGGACTAAGAGGACGACAATCAGTGCAGGAAGTGCAGCGACTGGCACAAGGTGGTGAAAGCCAAAGTACGGCGGAAAGTGGGCCGGCTCTCTTGCACCCGATATAAAGAACGCTCGTAAGAGGTTCAGTCGTCCCACGTTTGACGTACATATTTATGAGGGGAGTTGATGCATTGCTGCTGAATTTTTGCGGCAAAGCACGCCAAATGTGGCCTGCGAGGCCGCAGCAAATGCAACGCGATACTTAGCCGCCCGAATGTTCCAAGATCCAGCCGACATACCTTGGAAATCCAACCTTTCGTTCTACCAGACTGCACTCGTGTAAAGATTATTACAATCAAAGCATAATTAATTTCTTCAAACTCCAAAAAAACGTTGAATAATACTCGGATACAGAATAAATAGATTTACACTTATTATAGAATACTACAACGTAAATTTTATGCAAACACAAAAATCTAAATTACAATTAACGTGAAATTACTAATATAATACTTGGAGATTCGAGTAAGTTTTCGAATAAAACAGACAGTAAATAATGTAGCAAATGGTTCCCATCCAAAAGAGGATCCCATGGGCAATGCTGCCACTTTATTTCTGGCACTCAAGAGAGAGAGAGAGAGCGGTGGAGGCTTTTCTGGCCGAAATTGGAAGGCGGACAGGAGAGAAGAGCCCTTAGTGCTACCGCGGCGGCTAAAATGCGCCAAGATTGTCATGTGTGCTCGCACAGAGGAAGAGAGGAAGAAAGAGGAGGGCACACGGGGTGTAGAAGTTATTCTCGGTGACCCACGTATGTGGGGCGGAAGAATGTAAAAATTCGAAGGAGGCAACGCTATATAAAGTGCACAAGGCTAGCAAGCCTTCCACGTCCTGACAACTTACACGCCGTCATATCTTCCACGAGAACCTTCTCAAAATACACACAATATGCATCTTCGAGCGTAATCGAATGTCACTCGTTACATGCATTGTTCGTTCCCCTCGCAGGACCCGATGTACAGGGTGAGTCACTTGCCTTTGAATCACCACCAAAAATGGGATATTTTCGGTGGTTAAAAATATGGGGAAAAAAAAATTTTGAGCTAGGGCTCTGGAATTTTTATGGTATCTTCCTTGGCGCAAAAAAACATTACCTACCAAATTTCAGCCCCGGGAAAGGTCGGGAAGTACCAAAAACACGGGGAAAACCGTTGAAATCAAATATTCAAGATCGGTTTTCCATGTGTTTTAGGTAGAATTCCGGCATTTCCCCCACAACATTTATGTTTTCTTTCCGTTTTGAGACACGAGGAATCGAAAAATCAAGCGTTCGTCCCGGTCCCAGAACCTTCGAAAAATCGAAAATTTTTGAAGGGGTATGCCTTAAAAAATTTGCGAAAAAATGAATTTTGAGCTAGGGACCTGGAATTTTTTCTACTTCTTCCTCGATATAAAAAAACACTTTCTGCCAAATTTCAGCCCCGGGAAAGGTCGGGAAGATAAAAAACATGGGGAAAACCGTTGAAATCAAATATTCAAGATCGGTTTTCCATGTGTTTTAGGTAGAATTCCGGCATTTCCCCCACAACATTTATGTTTTTTTTCCGTTTTGAGACACGGACAATCGAAAAATCAAGCGTTCGTCCCGGTCCCAGAACCTTCGAAAAATCGAAAATTTTTGAAGGGGTATGCCTTAAAAAATTTGCGAAAAAATGAATTTTGAGCTAGGGCTCTGGAATTTTTTCTACTTCTTCCTCGATATAAAAAAACACTTTCTGCCAAATTTCAGCCCCGGGAAAGGTCGGGAAGATAAAAAAACATGGGGAAAACCGTTGAAATCAAATATTCAAGATCGGTTTTCCATGTGTTTTAGGTAGAATTCCGGCATTTCCCCCACAACATTTATGTTTTTTTTCCGTTTTGAGACACGAGCAATCGAAAAATCAAGCGTTCGTCCCGGTCCCGAGACCTTCGAAAAATCGAAAATTTTTGAAGGGGTATGCCTTAAAAAATTTGCGAAAAATGAATTTTGTGCTAGGGCTCTGGAATTTTTTCTACTTCTTCCTCGATGCAAAAAAACATTTCCCACCAAATTTCAGTCCCGGAGAAGGTCGGGAAGTCCACCAAAAAATAAGGGCTAGGAGAGTTCTGATTCAAAGGCAAGTGAATCACCCTGTACAAGCTGACGATGTGGTTTCGTATGAGGGTATGAGTCAGCAATGTTGATATTATCCACTGTATACGTGACATTTTGCTCACCTGATTGCAATATGTCAACTACATTGTGTCTCCCTCACTGCACGAAGCAAACTACTTGCGAAGAACTACTATTTTTCAATAGTGGAATGTTTAAAATCTGCCCTAAGTAAACTTTTCTTGGGGAACCGTATGTTAACTCTTCCTATACAAGATATTCTACGAAGTTAATACTACAAGAAACCGTTAATATTCTGGATATTCTCGTTGGGAGTGTAATATTACAAGAAAGAGACTCTAGTGAGAGAGAGGGAAAGAGAGACGCCAAGGAAATAATTAATAAAAGCGTTCGTAAATATCTGCCGGTAGACAGGAGTCAAGAGAAGCGGTCGTACCGTCGAATTTGCAGTGCGAGCGTGCAGTTAATTCTGGTGATAGCTTCGGTGGTACTCTCGCGAGAGATTTCGGGCCCATTACGAGTTTCGCCGGAGCAAAGAGAGCCCAGAGTCGTCCTGTTTACTTGGGAGAAACCGGTTGGAAGAGGAGCCGATACGCTCGAATCGGCCGGCGAATACTCTCGATCGCTTGCACGCGAACCTTTTCGTCCGGCATAAGCGAGAGAGCAATCCTTAAGGATACAAAAAAGTCCCTGACACCGTACTTTCCCTACTCCGTCGAGTATCGAGATCTCAAACAGAGAGAAGAAGCAATCTACTTGAGGGAGATGAGTGTCGATGAAAAATCCTGCTGAAGTACATAGATTCGTCATCGAGTGACTGCCGCGAGAAGGCAAGCTAGTTTATTGGGCGAGGCTTTGAGCATCGAGGGTGGGGCTCAGAAGTCAGTAAGGTCGTAGACAGTGGTGAAGCTAAGGAGGAGCAGCTTCGAGAGGAGCAGCGTATATTTACAGAGCGTCGAGTAGGTCGTCGACGATGCCCCGTTGAGGTTTAGCCTGGCAATAGTGGAGAAAAGGGACTTACTGGTAGCTTGTGGCGAGGGTGGCGAATCGTCCAAGTCCACGTGTCCAGCATCATCGAGGACATCGCTAGTTCCATCGAGCTGTGCGTTGTCGAGCTCTTTCTCCTCCTCCAGCAAGGGTTCCGGGTGCTCGCCCGCATTCAAATTCGCGTTAGTCACGCTATCGCAGTTGCCCGATTGTTCGCTGTCGACGCTGTTGTCGTCGGCGTCCTCGGGCTCCTCGGAGATCTCCTCCTTCGTCGAGGCTTCCTCGTACTTGTTGGCCTTGGCCGAGTGGTTCGAGTGAAAATAGCGGTATTGGTCGTCGAGATAATTCGGAGACGAGGGTGGAATGTCGTCGATGGCGTCGACGTCGGTTTCTGGACCTAAATCCTCGGTATAATCATACTCGGCTCGTTCGATCTCATTCTTTGTCTTTGCCGAGGTGTCGTAAATTATGTGATTATCTTCCATTCGCTCGTCTTCCTCCTCGCCGTTTGTTACCAGCTGCGCTGCTTCCTTGATGAAGGAGCCGTTCGTAGTGAATTCGTAGAGGCCGTTCGCGTTGGGCGGATTGTTCGAATCCATGTTGTTCAATAGGTCATCCGGGTCCGTTTTTGCCGTCTGATACTGCCGCTTCAACCGCTCGGCGATCTTCTCCACCGGAGTTAGAAAGACTATGAGGATTGTGATGTTGTCCTGCGAACCGTTCGCCTTCGCCCTCTCGAACAACACGTCATGCACGTCCCGAATCGAATCTGTAAAGAAACAATCCGTTAGAAATGACATTCTTAACAACAATAATACATTTCATAGACAAACTTTCCTTAAATTCTAATTTAATTCCGAGTATACACGTATGACAAATCCTTTTATAGGAGGATTACGAGGAGGATCCTTTGAATGTCAGGAGAATCACGCACACCACGCATGTCCGACAAGAAAGTAGGACCAATGAATCATACAGCCCGAAGGCGTCTCGCCAAGGAATTACGTAATTGCGATTACTTCGTTGTCAGTCGAAAGCTTGGGATCGAATGGCGAAATTACGGGGAAAGCCTGCTGCCAGACTAGTCTGGCGATCCAATTGAGATGTAATTTGGCTTAAGCACGCTCCGATTGACACGCCCATCTCTCGCCAATCGAGGCAAATCGATTCTCGGATTACTACGCAGTCGTACGAGAGCGGAACACGCTCTTTTCTCGTCGGCTTTTGCCAGAGAAAAAAATCCCCTCTGTTGGAATATTGTTCTTTCCCACTTCTCGAAAGCACGCCAGCCGCAAGGAAGATCATCTCTTACGACTTCCGTCGACGTGTGAGTCATGACTATAAAGCGTAGGTGTGTGCTTTACAGTTAAGCGAGTCAGCGGCTTGTGAAAAACTGCATCCCAACATTATCGCGCCGTGTAAAACCCATCGGCGGTTATTCACCCTCGCAGGCAGATGCAACATGTGAGCCGTGCGAATGGGAGAATTCCGATTGCAGCCATCCGTTGGCAAAAGAGTTGTCGGGGAAAAATGTTACAAGGTAGATACCGGTGAAATCATCGAGCCAAGCGTGTCCGTCACTCGTCCTGGAAGGAAGTCTCGTCGCATGCACCTTCATTCTACTGTCCAACCGGAAGAAGCGACCTGTTGCTATGCCACTTATCACTTTGTCTAGAAACTTCATTGAAAAATTGAAAGATTCACTCGAACCTCTTCGATATATTCCTTTCATGAAATAAGTGAAATTCTCGAAAGTGAATTGGAAAGAATTTTTTTTGGCAAACACGATAATTCTTTTAGTTCGCTAGCATTGGAACGGGGTTTGGGCGACCCAGTTCGTTAGAAACGACTGTTGGATTGAATAGGAAGTTCTTAGGCCGGGCGTTTTTCGTGCGCTAATCGGCAGAAAGGCTTGCCCGATTATCCGACTTTCTCGGACGCGGTTTATTCATCCTTTCATTTCGAAAGCACTCATTCAAGCGTGCACGTAAGCCGCTGCCGGGCGAAATTGCTCCTGCGAGGAGAGCCGGCCCAGTCTCTCTGGCGTCTCGAACAGCAGCATTGTCCGCCAAGAGGCCGAGCGAGAGAGAACGAACAAGTAATTGTTCCGTGAGTCCTCATTAGCAAGAATCCACCTCGAGAAAGAAGGAGAGCACTCTACGATCGTTGACGTCTCATAATTACTCTAATCGCGCAATCTTCAAGCCGTCCGATGACTAATCAAACTTTCCCCAACATCGACTCACAAAAAACCTCCCCTAAATTCCATAAATTCTAACTAAAATTCAAGTTTAAATTCTCCAAGTATCAGAGGAACTCTCAGTCGCAATAAAGTCACCGCAAAGTCACATTCACGATCATACGATCAGACGATTACATCATCGCAATAATCCGACACTTACATCACCCTGACAAGCCCTTGCGAGTTTCCCAAGTGTTCGGCAAACTATCCAAGCGAACTGCTAGTTAGCCGTTAACGAGTTCCGTTCTGTCTTCGATCGGCGAGGATTCTGTCGAAAATCGAGGCTTTCCGGGCGTCCAATAACCAGTTCTTCCGGTCCTATTGGAGGAGGGTTCTGCGCCCGCTTATATTACGAACCGTGGCTAGACTCCCCCTGGCTGCCAGGGTAAAGCGCGAGAGAGAGAGAGAGGGCGGAAGACGAGGGGGCGGAAAATTCTTCGGCAAAAATTGCACCCCGTCAGAGTCGGCTGTGCGGCCCTGACTGCAAGTGCATTGACCTTACAGAGCGCGCTGCGCCTCCTATCGACGCATGCGCCCACTCTCCTTCCGTTTCTCTACCATTTCAGACTACCATGTGTACTGTTCTGCTACCCGGTTACTACTACTACTACCATAGTACACACCAGTCCTTACTACCACTCTGCTACCATGTGATCCTGCTACGTGCATTTTGCCAATGCCTCCACCCAACCCCCAACCCACCCCCTTCAGCCCTCATTTTCCAGAGGGTTTGTTGCGCGCAAAAGCCGTCCGCCCACTCCCCTTTCGTCTAGCCGGAATATTCAGGAAGGGGCTGCTGGACCACCGTTCTCTTTCGAGATTAATTCTCCGTCCGTACGCTTTTCCACGATATTCGCGGCGAGGAAAAAAAACAAGCGCCACGGCGAACTTGGAATTCTCCCTTAAGGTGGATTCATACTGATGTGGTTCGCTTTACTACTACGAGTTTATAGTACTAGGTTGCTCCGTCGATGTGTTCTTCGATCAGTGAATGAGTCGACTTCTTTTTGCCTATTTCGCGTTGGCACGAAGCCTTCTCGTTTTTCTTCTGTGATGAAATGAATCGCTCTTTCCTAACTGATTCATACGTTCCTTTCCCTTCGATAGCGTGAACGTGATTGCGTGGCTGCTGGCAATGAACGTAGATCTGTCCAAAGTGCACTTTCATTCAGGTGGGAATTACTGCGGTTTTGACTAATTTCTGTTGGCTTAGGGTGAAGTAGATGGCGAAGGTTGTGGTTGTGTGTTGGATGAAAAGGTCAGTGGAAGTTGATTTATTAGTGTTTGGTGTGTTGGTTGGATAATATGGCTGTCATTGGAGAGAAATGAAATGCTTCTCTAGTGTGGAAGACAGCCGAGATTGAGTGGCGATTGATCGCCAGGCAATTTGCCCTCCCGAACCTCGTTTTCTTCGTCCTTCGGTAAATTTACTCTGTTAAAAGCTCTCGGTATTGTCCATCTCCACTTTCCAACTGGGGGATACTCGGCTCGGATTACACGCTCCGCACTATTCCATCGCGTTTCAGACTCCAAACCTGTCGCACTCGGCGCATCCTGACAGGTTGGAAGCCACCCAATTCCCAAAGAATATTCCCAACTATTTGATTCAGCCAGAAGTGGCGAAAGAGAACGTTGAAATATTCAAGTAACCGAGTTGCATTAATTATTAATACCGCTTTGATTGGACAAATTGGCCGACGGCAAATTGACTGCAATTGCGAGAAGTCCTTTCACACGATTTCGCCGGAGTTACGTCGGCTTACTAGTTCAGAGCGCGGCTGACGTATTCGCAGTAGTTGCTGGCAAGGAGCCACACGATTGTTGCGTGTCACGTTATCAAGCTCTATACAAGAGAATCTCATTCATGCGACTATCACGGCATGCCAGCTATCAAAGCCGCATGTATTTCCGTCGACAAACAAGACTTCGCCATAAGTGACCTTGCCGCGTAATACGCACATCGACATTTGCCGAGGAGTGCCAGCTGCATTTTTCCCGACGCTCTTCGGAGAACAATGAAATTCCAAAAGATTAGAATTGCATATTCGAACTTATCATATACCTCCAATTATTCAAGACAAGAATGTTACCCGATGACCTCTGAAGAAAAGATTTCATCATTTTATTCGTCCCTAATTTGTTTTCAAACAGTGAAAATTCCATTGAAATCGCCTCAATAATTTAGGCGCCAAGAATAATCAAACATACAGAAAACCTCACAGTTTTATATATGCAGAGATATTCCGAAGTGGAGGATCCATGGAAAACATTGTAATTTATACTGAATAATGTATAAGTGTTGTTGATTTTCCTATCGAAGTTAGTCCATCTTTGAGAGAACGAAAAATCCTTGAACTACGAGTGCTCGAAGACGAAAGTCTGGCGATCGAAACTTTTCTCAGGGCAGCCAGCACTTTCTTGCTCGTTCTCTGGCATCTTTCGAGCAACACTATTACCGTCGGACGATCCTCTATTTTCCTTGGTCGGCAGACATATTACTCGGGGGACTCGGTGGAGGCGTGCGTCAACGGGGTAGAAGGCAAACAGATAAAAATGATGGCAAAAAAGTGTGAGAGGAGCCAGATGCCGTTTCGGAGTGGCTCCATTCCGAAGGGTTAAGCTCCTGCTGACTTGAACTTTTCACTGAATAATCTCAATTAAACTTCAATGAAACTCCTACAAATATTATATTACTTCTTATTTACAAACAAAAATTTGTATTCTAAATACTATTTTTATTCTTCGCTCCAAAAATCTATCACTGATTAAAAGTACAATTACATATTTAGAAATCAAAATTGTATTATAAATATTACTTTTTATTCCTCACTCGAAAAAATCTGTCACTGATTAAACGTTAAAGTTCGATGGAGAAAAATCACACAAGTGAAAGCCAACATATTAATCACATCGACATTAATTCGCAGTAAAATGAACCTATGTATTGACAGAGGATTGAAATAGGGCGCAGTTAGAAAACTGGCATTAACACCCGCCAGATTTGGCTTGGTGTCCGCTGGCCGAGCGGATATGGGGCTTCGTTTCCTCGATTGGAGAGCGGGCAGCACAGCACAGCGCCGAGTCCCGACACGCCCGGCAGGCAGGCAGGCAGGCAGGCAATCGGTGGCTTAATAAAAATCGCCTGCCATTTTTGGTTCTGCCATGCCAGTCTCACACCGTGATTCGAATGGTAATAGCAATTTCTCTGGCATATTGCTTCCACCAGCTGCGCGCACACACACACACACACACACACACATCGAGACAATCGGTCATTGAATCTACTGAATATTACGAGGAGGAGGAGGGGAATGATTAAGCATTGGAGTAGTTAGCGCGGGAATGATCGGCGCGCGATTGCTATAATTCCGAGCGGAGAGCAGCGAGCGTGTAGATGATCATGGCAGCGGTTAGAGGGCAGGTATTATCGGAGACAATGGATTCGACGTGCAGGTTGGAAATGATTATGTTTAGCCGAGCGCTGATACAACACAGCGTCTCCTCCCTTCACGGGCTTCGAGCGAAAGCTCGACTTGGAAACCTTTCATCACCTCTATCAACCCTCTCCTTCTTCTCCCTCCTCTCTCCCCTCAAATATATGCTCTGTCGGCTTCAATTCTACTCTTACAATTAGTTCGCCCACCCAATTAGTAGCTCGCATTAACCTGCCCGCTGCAACCGCACTCGCCGCCTCCCACACTGGCAACTAAAAGCACCCTCAAAAACCACCCTCCGAGGAAATGCTTTTTCGATTCTAGCCAGACGCAACCGGGGAAAACGAGAGGAGCCAGTTTTCCCTTGTGATAACGGATGTACAGGGTGATACATTTTAGTTGCTTGCAGAGTAAATATTTTTATAGCTTCAACAAAGTTATATTATATTATTATATTTAATATTTGATGTTTTTTGTATAAATTGATGGAAATCTTATTAGTCAGTGTTATATGAACAGTTTATTTTCAAAATTGCTTAAATAAATTTGTAAATTTTTTGTGATTGTAGTAATACGTATAACTTGACAGAAATTCTTTAATTTAAATATAATTGAACTTACAGCACTCTCAAAATAAGTGGCTGATAAATTAATTGGTTGTAAGTTGTAATGAGGTTTGAGATGGTCGTTTCCAAGGGAAACGCATCACCCTGTAGAGGGGCGACGATGGTAAACCACGAGGAGAACTCGACAGGAGTAGGAGAGGAGCTGCTCGTTGCAGACGTCGTCGGGAGGAGTTTAAATTACACGGAAATATTGGATTACCATGCGCTACGATATTACAACAGCGGTCGGACAATGAACGAGTGTGTGTTAACGGGACGCGGAGCTCCCTTTTATTCAGCCGGGCCATTTCTGAAAAGTTGGCCGGAGAAAAAGGCAGCCACCAGACGCTCTCTCTTCTCTTCTCCCTGGGCGGGCGAACGCGCGAACGCTCCTCTCTCACAACCCTCCGAGAAAAGAGCTTTCAGTATTAACGGAGAAGTAAACTCGCTTTTCCCCATTCAACAAACCCGCTAGTATTACCCGCGCCGCGCCGCGCCGCGTCTGTTTACGTAACGCGGCCGCTTTGTAAAGCGGAAAAGAAAGTTGCAGCCTTCCCTGGGAGCCGCTCGACAAATTTGCAAGCCTGACTCTCTCGCAGCAATCAGAGAGAAAGAGAGACTGATTGGCCCATTGTCGGCAGACATGTAATATGGATGATTGTAGAAGCTTTGCATATTCCACTTGTTTGAAACTTTGATTCCACCCTCGAGCTACCTTCGATTCTAACCAGTTTGGAATATCGATCTTATACAACAGACCCTCGCAAGCTCTGTTGGTACAACCTCCGCCCATTTCGAAATTCATCAAGTTCGCAATAATTTCAATACCTTTGAAATAGCATCGAACTATCATTTATCCAAAAACTACGACATAACTGTGGGAACCAGTATAGAATACTAGAATAATTGAGTCCAAAAAGAATTCGAAACGAAATCGAGGCGGTAAAAAGCTGGGGGCAAAGAAGTTAACGCGTTCAAAGGAGAAAAGCAAACATTTGGACGTTGCTTTTCAATTGGGGCGGCGATGGTTGACGGTGAAGTGAGATGGAGTGGCGTTGGGAAAAAGCGAGCGATTGGATGGATGACGGGCCATATGGAACGAATTGGGAATGAGTGCGGCCTCGTGCGAGGAGTCGCTCGCTGGCAAAGGGGCCCGTGCTATCGATCGCGACAGATGAACAGTTCTCGTTCGGTGAAATATACGTGGGTCCGTCACGCCCGTTTCTCCGACGAGTGCCACACTAGCCTCCAATCGATAGGAGAGGAGTTCGGCTAGTGGCACGCTTGCCATGAATGTCGAAGGGCGAATTCACCCTCGCACACCCTTCTCATTCCATGGCGTCCAACTGTTAGCCTATCTCTCTCTCGCTCTCTGTCGCTCTCGGCCCTATGAATTATGTAGGTGGTACACGCGCATATATCAAGACTCGCTCGCGGAACGATCGTTGAACCAATGCTCATCGGCCCTGACCAGCTGCATCGTCCGGCGCTCCGCACTCATTTTTATCCTCTTCTCGAAACCCCTGCCAGTCCTCTTCCAACCATACACTTCCACTTTATCCCATTTGCACATCATCACTTTTTCATTACTCCTAACATTATTTTAGGAACATTCGAACTATTTATAATTAACATAAAACGATTTTATATTTTATATTATATTGCAATTTTTATTATAAATTAGTTATAGTATTAGTGGAAAAATTGCTACGTAGGAAATCAATTGGCAATTGAGAGTTGGTTTTGGAGTGTAAAGGATGCGTTTGTGTTTGATCGATTTGATCGTTCGAACGAATCGATTGTCGATCAGGGATACAAGTGTAGTGTCTGGGTTCCAGGCTTGTTGTTCGCCGGCGACTAATTCGGGCGCACTATAATTGACAGAGCAGGGCAGAGTGCGAGTTCTGGCAGTGGGATGTCGCGAGCCGAGTGTAAACCGAGTTACGTTTCGTTAGCGGATCATTTGGGTTAAAAGCCACGTTCCGCGCCGGACGTCCATCTAGCCCGTGCCTATCATACAGACGAGATGTAGACTGAGACCTTCCTGAACCGCCCACAACTCGCAAATGACGGATTCTATAAAGCGCCAACTGTTAAACGCCAACAGGAAACACTTCTATTTCCTAGGCGAATTTTTTCAACAGACATCGATATTAATTTCACCCAAAATCTGAATTAATTAATTCCTTAAATGGGATAAAATATTTTGGAGTATTCTCTTGTTTCACAGATGAATTTTTTAAACATAAATTCAGATCGATATTAATTTTTATGAAAATCTGAAGTAATATTATAAGTAATATTTCTTAGATCGAATAAAATATTTGGGAGTGAATAATCTTGGCTAAATCGAATTCTCTGGATTTTAATGAATACAGTCGGGTGGTCACAGTCAAAGTACGAGCATAAAAATACAGTACCAGCAGATCGTGACGTTCCGCTTTCGTTCCACGCCGGCCGGAAAGAGCCGGAATCCTGGCAGACCGTATTTTCTGCCAATAATTCCGTCGCGAACGCTGCCTTCGAGCTATCCTACTCTACGATATTCCCTGTCTCTACTCTGCGTGCGTGTACGTGAGTGGAGTAGAAAGAGAGAGAGATAGAGGGTTCTTTGTGGAAACGGTGGTTTCCATCAAAAAAAGAAGCGGCTCCTATCAGGAATCTGCGGGCGAGCGCCGGTTGCACGGCTCTTTCCAGCATCGAGCAGCGGCTCACAATACAGTCGAATGCAATTAGGAAGCGTGTCGATCAGAGCTGCGGTTTGCGGCGAGTCGAGTTGAGTTAACAGGGAAGGAAAATTCATAGGAACTTGGCTGCTGCTTCCCCATACGAGGAGAGCAACGCTCGATGAGTAATACGGCAATTTCCAAGTCCCCTTGCGCGCTATTCCCCGAACGAAGAATGGCAAGCAAACGGGAGGAGGAGAGAGCGGCCTGGACCCTCGCTCGATTAATAATCTTTCAGAATAATGGCCCGGATTACGGGCCGGATCGGAAGAGATAAGAGATGCGCGCTCCCGCGGCCGGAAGACCGCTCGCTCCTCCACTTCCGCCTTTTTATGCCACGGAATTCCAGCCGCTACTCTTTCCTCTGCCAGCCCCGTCCTTCCACTAATTATTCGCCTTACATCGCC
This sequence comes from Ectemnius continuus, assembly GCA_910591665.1. NCBI lineage: Eukaryota > Metazoa > Arthropoda > Insecta > Hymenoptera > Crabronidae > Ectemnius > Ectemnius continuus. The sequence continues at coordinate 11,076,347 of OU342862.1, read as the reverse complement.
GCATTAAGATCGACTCAACTTCCTATGCGATATTGGAAAAACTTATCCAATAAACCAAGATGCCGTTTCACTAGCGCACTCGTAATTCCACTTGTTTCCAACTTCGTTCTTAGGTTCGATTCGAGATAGAGAATCGACGTTAATACTTCGTCCTCGTCACTGAAAGCCCTAGAACTTTCCTAATCGAAGCCTCGCAATATCCCTGTGCCTGAGAAGGCCACTCATGTGGTGGGCCAGTAGGCAAGGAAAATGCGGAACGGTTCTTTCTGCCCGGAGGGAAAGTTCGGCAGGATTCCGGCAAGCGGTGGAATAAGGGAGGAGAAAGGTGACTCACTGTGAATGCAGCTCTCCGTCCAGGTGTCACTCGGCGTTGGGTACGTTGTCCCGGCTAGTTCCAAGCAATCACTGGTCGAAAAGAAGAAGTACCGGCGAGAGAGAGTGCGTGTGCCTCGTCTGCCGGGAAATCCTCGGAAGGTTCTCGTGGCGGCGCGCGAGCGCGCAGACTCGAGCCGGTCGAGCGGTGTGCGAGAGAAGTAGCGGAGCGAGCGCGAAGTAAGAGAGAAAGAGGAAGAAAGATAGGTAGATAGATAGATAAAGAGAGAGAGTTGTAGATGGCGAAGAAAAGGACCGGCGGTGGTCTGAGCGTCTCGGAACTGAACTGAACACCCTGAGAAGAACACTGGCTTGCGAGAGCTCTCGGCTGCTTGTTGTGCCGGGCGTGGCGTATCGCGACCGACTGCCGGGGGGCCAGTGGCCGCCGGATGTCGCCACCGGACCCTCGACGTCTCGATGACTCATGCCACCCTCGCTCAGCCCCCTTCCCCATTGGTCCCCTCGGCGAGGCACCCCACCACTCCGCACGCCTCACCTAACCTCACCAGTTTCGCCAGCGTTCCGAACTCCCAACGCCCGGCTCTCTCATGCCTTCCTTCCAATATCCCTCTGCCATAAAAGACAGAGAGAAAGAGATGTCCGCTTTCTTTCGGTGGGTAAGCGTTTATGGTCTGTATACATCACTGATGTGTGTGTGTGTACGTGCTGGTTGTATTGGTTTTACTCTGCCTTTTCGTTTTTAGGTGAACTCTGCCACCGTCTGCTAGCATAGCGCAAACTCACCAGAGGACCACTACCAGTTGGAAGGTGATTGCTTCCTTCAAGCCCGTTTCGCGGGATCCTCTCCTCGCTCGTAGGAATTTCGAGAGGTTCCACTGACTCTAACATGGATTGGGATGATGCGAGTCTCATCCCGGGAGAATGGACTCGGGGGCCTTTCGATTGTTCCGGTAATGAGGCGGGATTGTACAGGTGTAGCAGCGCTGTGGATCGAGCAGCAGTCCGTTTGTTCTCATTGTCGGGAGTTTTTTTTTCTCTCTGCTGCTACTCCTGGCGAAAGGAATCAGTCCGTCCGACATTCTCTGGACTTCCTGTATACTTTGCGTCAAGGACTTGATATTTACTAATGTCTGCCTCTCGCGGATATTCGATGACGCCGCGTAATTCTCGCTGCAAAGTGTACACTCTAGTTAGAATGAGTGCACATTTCTCCAGGCAGTTAATTCGGTGGACGACTTAAGGAAACATTGTCGAGGATGTGCGTCCGAGAATCTACATCAATTATGTGCGAGTAGGAGGAGAGTTTTTTTCGGTGGCTCGCACGGCAGTCATTAATGCCAGGCCAAGTGGCAAGAAAATGGAGCGTGAAAATCTGGGTTGACGAGGAGAAGAGGAGGAGGATCGCTGCTCCTCGGGCCCCTTAAAACTGTTGTGTGGCCGCTTCTGCGGTAAACGAAGGGTTAACGAGCACTGCGGCTCGATCCTCCACTAGGGAATCCACTCTTTTCACCCCTCGATATCGGGGCCGCAGTTTCGTCGACGTATTGTCACTTCTTTCACTCCAGACTACCCCACCCTTTCCCTTTTACACAGCTTATAATGCATTTAAAGTGTAGGGCCTTGCACTCTCCTCATATGTGAAAGTATCACGTGGAAATGAAAGAATGTATTTCGAGTGACGCCAGCTTTTACAAGGATCCTTCCAACGCGGACTTGAAATTGAAGTATTACCTCCACTACTACCGCGTAGAAATACTTTCTTTCCTTTCCGGAGGATGCAGCCTGTATCGCACGAGAGCTGGAGAAAGAGACGGGGAAGTGGGCGATCGCAGTTTCGAACTCGAAATTAATAGAGCATGGGAATGCAAAGCGTCCAGGTAACATGCGGTCGTTCGAGGACGCTCTCTATTCTACTCTGGTTATCATCGCCGAAATGAGAGTAGTATCGCCAGGATATCCTCGAGAACGCTTCTTTTCTCCCGTAATCGCTGGAACTATAAAAGCTTCGATGATCCTTTCTATCTGATCGAGACATTGCCCAATATTTCAAGGGGAGAGTTGGCTGCCAGCGTGATTCAAGGGTTAATCGAATTTCCGGAGGAGATCCACGCATTGTGCGGAGCTATCGGCCTCCGAAATGCACAGCCGACAAATGGACCAACATGTCCTGTCAATTCGTCACGCCCCGACATTGATCGATCGTAGGGTGAATACATATATGAAATATTTCCCGGTTCATTTAATCCTGCGTGAACCTTCCGGTTTTGCGGCCGACACCCTCGACGTTCTCAAGTTATCCAATCGTCAGATTGAATTTACTATAAAACGCTGACAGATTTTCATGCAAGAGAGAATACAAGATTCTTATTCAGCGACTGAAAATAGAAGATAAAAGGATGCTGACATTATGGAGGAATCCAAAATTCGCAAGGATGCAAGCACAGGGATTTGCAGGCGAGTTGAGGACGACGTCGGTTGGATCCTGCGGCGATTAATACGAGCCAGGTGAGCAGGAAGAAAAAGAAGCCGGGTTGAAGGAAGTGGCGAGGGAGGGAGGGAGAGAGGGAGGGAAGGGCAGGGGTGCGGAGGATCCAAGGGGCGAAGAGAGCGAGAAGACGTTATCTGCGATGTCCGAGAATAAGGCTGGTACCGGTTTCAGAGCCTACCCGATATCTCCGCCAGGGTTCACGTAAAGTCAAGAGCACAGGATGTCTTAAATTCTGCCCACTTCCAGCCAGCCCTGCCGAGTGAGTCTCCCCGTAGACCTCGATTAATTAACCGTGGGCGGTAGACTCTGCGCCGAGAAAGTGCGCTCCTAATTATTACTTGAGATAATAAGTCTACCTTGCTACACCAGCCACGATAATCCCTGACTAAGATCCGCCTCTCCACCGTGTCTCTATTCAAATCCCTTCGAATCACCGACTAATTAGCCGTCGATTCCCCATCGATTGCGCCTCTTTGTCACTCACTAACTTCAATTTCTCGTAATTCAAACTCTCCAACTTCTTACTCCCAACCGAGTGATCGGAGCTCGCAAGAATCGAGAGATTGGATCGACTTATTTGGAGTTTCGTCTTTGACCGTCCCGTCGAAGGATGTAACAGGACAATGCTGGCACGATTCGAGCGAAGGCTCCCGGAAACAAAGGATGCTAACGAGAAGCATTGGATCCAATAATTACGTTAGAGAGGGCGGCGGGACGACGGGAGGTGGCGGAGAACACGAAGCGAAAGAAGAGAGAGCCGGGAAAGTGCTGATCCATAACACCTGGCAGTATTTCAAAAGGGAAGGGGGTGGCTGGTGGTAGATGGAATGGTAGAGGTGAGTCTCGTGCGCTGCTGTAATACGAATTGACAGGAGCACACGCCTTTTTCTCCATGGGTAGGGCCAGGTTCCACCCAACGTGATAATGTTTTCATCACGATAATGCCTCGCCCGTCCCAACCCCTCTACCACCACCACCACCATCACCACCCCTATGTTGACTTTTCACGTCGAAAATAAAACCCTGATAAGCGAGCTATAAAACCTGATAAAACGTCGATATCTCAAATACTCCACCAATACATTCTCATTCTACCCTTTGTCTGTCTACGCTGGTGGATCTAGCAGATTTTTGCACAGATATATATCGCTTCCACGAACTCCCCGATAGTCTCCGGGGGTCACTGACCCCGCATGAATTCCAGGAACTTTTACAGGGAACGGGATAAGTGACAAAGAGCGTAATTAAAGATGGGGTGGATATAATTTGTAGCGGTATGCGTTAGACTCTAGTAAATAAGAAGATCAAGGCCCCCCCGGCCCGAATAAGAGAGTCCTCCCGCAAGGACACGGACTTAAATCTCCGCGACTTTTTAGAGCGATGAATCATAGCTCGGCGAGAGCGCGAGGGAGACTTACTTTCGCTCTTCCAGATATTTCGCGCTACGCAACAGACGCGGGTCGTTAGGTATTACCTCGAATGAGACGCGAGACCTTCGAGAATGCTGGTTTCTCGATTATGCTGCTCCTCGAGATTCAACACAACGAATCTCTAAAGTCCACCTAGACATTTCGTGAATTAACTCTAATTATTATCGTCAAGGTTTCTTAACGCTGAGATCATTCGCCTCCTCGCATTAAAAATGTACAGGACTGTTGGACGAGTGTACATAAATTTAAAGACCAAACATTAACCCATTAACTGCCAAATTCATTTTAAACTTTCATCAATTCAAATATATTTCGTCGAGTGGTATAAAATTCCAAAATCCCCAAACAGGATTCGTGGCAGTCCATCTGTTAAGAGTGACGAAGGAACCTCGTCATTGAATAAGGTATAGAGAGGCAATCACGAGCGAAGTAGTCATCGTTCTATACTGCTGAAGGTTAAATGTTAGTGGCAGTGGCTGGCACGTAAAAGTGCGAGGAAATGCAATTGGCTTGCGAAGGAATTTGCAAGAAGAAAAGAGAAAGAGAGCGAGAGAAGGAGAGACTGTCTGGATAGTATACAGACTAGCTGAGAGAGCGGGTCAAGCCTGACGTAATATCCGGACGACTTCTCCTTGGGTAGAAACGCTCGAAGGGAACCGGCGAAGCGTGCAGACAGTACTCTCTGATCGCTTCTTCTTCGTCTTCCTCTCCTCGCACAGGCGAACAGCAAAAATTCCACCCACACCGAGCAACCTACACGATTGCTTCTTAGGGCGAGCCCTTCTGCTCTCGCCACGCTATTTCCAACTATCACACTACCACTCCCAACCATCTGCCCACAGTGCTTCCAACTTTTCAAGCTCGTTTCAGGAACTTTCCAACCGCCCTCGGCTCTTTAACGCACTCTTCATCGACTGTTCCATGCCTCCTATTTCCCTACCACTGCCTCTAAACAAACCACGCTCGCTAGTCATTTATTTATATTACTTAATAGCACAATTGAACGAGTCCAAGTCTAAGTCTAAATAGAAGTACACTTGTAGTCAGCGAACAATTTCGAGACTGACATTGTCTTTCGATTACTGTTAATTTAAACTGAAATTTATAGGATTGGATGGTGTTGTTATGTTTTAATTAATATGTCCTGTCATTGTGGAATGTTTGCGGGATATAAGAATTGGAAATAGATGAAGGATGACTGGGATGAGAGGCAAGGTGTTAAGGAGTCATTTCAAGCACCGTGTGACGGAGTCATTGAAGTAGCACCTGCCGAGTCCATTCAGTCGTAGACGCAGAGATCGCTCTACTTGGAACTTGGCTCGAAGAGACGGCCTGCTGGCTTTCTGCAGTCTGCTGCACGTCAGCGCGCACACCACCTTTCCTTCGCCGGCGCCTACCACAACTAAACCGAGCCACATTCACCAACGGTTTGGTGTGCGAGTGTGCTCTCCTGTCTAGGCGATAGTTACTGTACTAACTGTACTATAGTTACCCACGGCTTCTACGGGGCTTTGGCCCGAACGCCACGAGAGCGCATTGCCACACCGAGCATTCCCTCCCAATGAATCACCAGGAACCTGACGTTGACGTACGCGAAAACGTGCCAGTTCCTACTTTACAGCATCTCCTTAGGGAGCAGGATTCTCTCCTCTTAAGAGGAGAGAAAAGGATTAGGAAACGCCCTTTCGCACGACACAGAAACGACATCATCAATCTCTGACATAACTTTTAATTTGGTCAGTTTTAGATTCCAGTTTGTTGAGATTTAAGATTAATTGGTAGTAAGAATATGTTGATTTGTTTCTTTTGAGTGGAATTTATAGTGAATGAGTTTTAAGTTGAAGTTATGAGTTAGAGGCTCGTAGTGTGGAGCAAGCTTTACCCTCCAGCATCCCTGGACACTTGGTGCTTTGGCGTAATTGGACGCAGCGGGGACGAGGAACTGACGGACGAACGGACGGACGGCGCGACGAACAGAAGCCGTTCCGCATTGTTCCGCTTATCCCGGAGCAGGATTTCGAGTACAAAATCATTGGGAGGCTAAGGGCCTCCTTGCTATCTCTGCGAAGTCAGTGGAAAGGGGTGCCACTATGGGTAGACGGAGGGACGGTGCATTCGTAAATGAGACTGTCTCGAAATCGACGTCCCTTTGAGCCGGATATTCTCTTTCTCTTTTATTTCCTTTTCATCGGGTAATCGATACTTGAGCAAGTAGCTTGCAAAGGGGCGAAAAACTGTTGCAATGGAAAGCTTTTATACTGTAAGAAGACTGAGAGGAGAGAGCGCCCCATCGGCAAGATGCTTTTAGTCTGCTCTAAATATAAGCACTTTCTACAAATCCACCTTGCAACTGCGAACGGAACCTTTAATCGCGCTCAGGATCAAGTTTACGAGTTTAACCAGCGAGAAAAAGTGAAATCCGAAAAGAAAGCTAATGGAATCTGTCGAACAACGGATCGCATGGATTTCTCTGTGAATAAGTACCCTCGACAAAATTGCGAAAAAATGAATTTTGAGCTACAGCTCTGGAATTTTTACCACTTCTTTCTCGATGCAAGAAAACATTCCCCACCAAGTTTCAGCCCCGGGAAAGGTCGGGAAGTGATGAAAACATAGGGAAAACCATTGAAATTAAATATTCCAGATCAGTTTTCCACGTGTTTTAGGTAGAATTCCGGCATTTCCCCCACAACATTTATGTTTTTTTTCCGTTTTGAGACACGAGGAATCGAAAAATCAAGCGTTCGTCCCGGTCCCAGAACCTTCGAAAAATCGAAAATTTTTGAAGGGGTATACCTTAAAAAATTTGCGAAAAAATGAATTTTGAGCTAGGGCTCTGGAATTTTTTCTACTTCTTCCTCGATATAAAAAAACACTTTCTACCAAATTTCAGTCCCGGAAAAGGTCAGGAAGATAAAAAAACATGGGGAAAACCGTTGAAATCAAATATTCAAGATCGGTTTTCCACCTGTTTTAGGTAGAATTCCGGCATTTCCCCCACAACATTTATGTTTTTTTTCCGTTTTGAGACACGAGCAATCGAAAAATCAAGCGTTCGTCCCGGTCCCAGAACCTTCGAAAAATCGAAAATTTTTGAAGGGGTATGCCTTAAAAAATTTGCGAAAAAATGAATTTTGAGCTAGGGCTCTGGAATTTTTTCTACTTCTTCGTCGATATAAAAAAACACTTTCTACCAAATTTCAGCCCCGGAAAAGGTCGGGAAGATAAAAAAACATCGGGAAAACCGTCGAAATGAAATATTCAAGATCGGTTTTCCACCTGTTTTAGGTAGAATTCCGGCATTTCCCCCACAACATTTATGTTTTTTTTCCGTTTTGAGACACGAGGAATCGAAAAATCAAGCGTTCGTCCCGGTCCCAGAACCTTCGAAAAATCGAAAATTTTTGAAGGGGTATGCCTTAAAAAATTTGCGAAAAAATGAATTTTGAGCTAGGGCTCTGGAATTTTTTCTACTTCTTCCTCGATGCGAAAAAACATTACCCACCAAATTTCAGCCCCGGGAAAGATCGGGAAGTCATAAAAACATGGGAAAAACCATCAGAATTAGGCGAACTTAATTATTCAGGATGGCTTCTCCCAGTGTTTTTGATAGAATTCCGGAATTTCTGCCACTGGTTTCATGTTTTCTATCCATTTCGATACTCAAACAATCGATTTATGAATCATTCGCGATATTATTAAATCGTACTAAGAACTGGACAAATCACTCCATCAACAGTAACGTGAGAAACGCACAGAAAACACGAACTAATTTAAAAGCAAAAGTGTATAAAAGATGGTGAGGCGTTCGAGTAATGCAGTCGAAGTGTAGTCGATCACCGAGGGAAACTTGTCCTTGGGCGCAAGAAATTAACGAGCGGACAGGTATAACCTTCCCCATAGTGGAAATCTCGACTGAATGACTCTCGGCGGTGCGGTGCGGCGGCAGGAAATCGACAGCGAAATTAATCCCGCGGATAAATCACTCTTGTAACGAGGAGATATCCGGCTGGACGTGGGCGTCGCGCGCCGTAAGATTTCTTGGATTGCAAGCCCGGGGTCATTGACATTCAACGTTGGAAGAAAAATACAAAAATAACACAGAATATCTACGAGGCAAACGTCCGCGCAATAGAATGCTGCATTTCATGGGAGTTCCTTTCCACGAGGCCTGAGAGAAATTCGGCAGGAGATATTTATTCGAGGGGAGAAACTAGTACAAATTGAGAGGGGTGTGGTGGAGATCGAAGTGTCTGGGATACCTGATTTTTACTGGCCAAGCCAGAAGAGATATCTGGTGAGAGGAAGGCGTGACCTTTCAAGCAACAAGATTACTTTCATGCACTTCGTGCAAGGTGCCTTTGAACGCCCAGCAAAGATCATCTCGTTCGCCAATCTGTCTGGCCTCATAGAATCCCAGCTCTCTTTGTCTCTAACTATTTCTACCAACGCTAGCAATTCAAACAGTCACCTCTGAAATATCTCTCAAAATAAACCCATAGAAATTCAGGTCAAGGTGAAATTTAATCAGTCTTATATTCGTGACTAAAAACCCTTTCAAGCCTTATGAAAGGGGTTTCCTTTTACCAGGGAATAATTATCACGATCCTAATTAGAAGTATCATATAATACTAGAATCTGGGTGTGCCCTGTTTTCCCAGGGATATAATTTGCTGGTTGTATTTAAAGTCCACGGGATAATGATCTTCGTTTGGTGGGTGATTTTGTTGGCGAGTGTCAGGCACGTTCGATCTTTAATGCCTGCGTGCTCGGGAGCAGCCGGTCATCGAGTGACTCATGTCCTAATAGAAGAATTACAGCTGGATGCACTTCCCTGCACTTCCCTGCACGCGCCTCTGGCAGATGCGTGCTTCCCCATTGCAGCCTGCCGATACTTTGCTTCCCACTGTTTGACCAGAACCCATCGCCACCCCCATGAACATTGCTCTCCCACTAAATCTGACGTAAGTCCTCCTCGCTTTCGTAATAATCGAGACGAGGAACAAAGGAAAAAAAGGCAACAAAACTCGGAGTAAACAGTGAGAAGGCGAGCGTGTCGTGTTACCAGCTAAAAATTCTGTATCGAATTGCTCGCCGAGGTCAGATCGTGCTGGTTATATAGAACGGCCCAATTTTCGGGGCCTTTTCTCAATAGACCTCTCATGGGAACCAACTCTCGCCAGATTTCAAGCTTACGTAATACAAAATTACGTTCTATGAGAAATATATATAAAAACAATTAAGTTATAGAGATGTAATAAAATGTTCTTGATCATTTGTGAGTAATAAGATTGTGAAATTGAAATCTTAATGATCATCGTTGAACACGTAACGTATTGATAATAATCGACGTTCTATGTTAGCTTTAGGTTCGATATCGTTGCGGAAATGATGTTATCCTGTTGCAGGTACTTGTAACCGGTGCTTTTAAGTGGTATCTTATTCCGAGGGATAGATCGACTTTTAAGAGGAGGGACTAAGTGATTCGCCAAGTTAATCGGCGAGTATTTCCAGCTAATACAGTGCTAACTCGTTTGACACGTGGTATCTGAAGTCGTCGAGGTCAGAATGGCAATAAAAATGCGGACATTCAATGTGCAACGATCCAATAAGAGTCGACCTGTTTCGAGCCGAGATTTGCGCACAACTACAAAACGATTGGTAGTCTTACGTTTGCAAGTTTTTCGTTCGCCATTACAACAACCAAGTGTTTGCGAGTGCATTGGATTCATGGCCGAGTGACTAATCCCGTTTAAATGACGCCTTTCTCCCGCTGAGTTTTACCGGACGTCCAGTGAATTACAAGGCTGGCATAAAAAGCAGAGCGGCTAATGACTGAACGAGCAACATCGCAATTTGGAATCGTGTACAGCGAGAATGGGGCAAAAAAATCAAACAGGAGTAGAAGAAGAGGAATTGCTATCAGATTGGTACTAGTTTGTAAGTGGAAAGAGGAACGTTGTTGCTGGACGTTGCACCGACTTCTCTTCGACTGATGCCGAGTGGAACGAATAAAGAGAGTCGGTCACTCTCTCTCCTTCTCTCGCGTCTTTAGATTGGCCAGAGGATTTCGTGGCGAACGGAACTACTGTCGGGATGCGTCTTCTCTCCCAACGAGAACCTGACTTCCTAGTTGTCTTTCTACTTGGAAGTCTGTTGCGCGAGAGGAATTCCAGAGAGAGACTCTTCCACATACGCAACCAAGTAAAATCCTTTCGCACCATCGAACTCTCCTTGCTTGCCCGACTTTTTAGCTGCTCGCCGCTGCCTTTCTCTAGCCTTTAGAATCCACCTTCTGAAACTTTCGACGCAATTAGAAGCGCCGTGGAACGATTGTCTAATGCCAGCCGCTCTTAATTACTCGAGCGCCGTACATCTTGCCTCGGTTAGTGTGGCAGCAATTGTCTCCACTAATTAATAAAGTTATCGTGCTGTCATCGCGCGAAGTTTTTCTATCGGGCTTGACAACTTCATTGAGGAAGATCTGCTCGTTTTCGTAATAAGACTGTGTAATACTTGTTGTCTTACGTAAATTTAATTCTCTTCCGCGATGTGTTTGCATGCGAGTGCATAAATGTGTGGGCGGTTTGGGAGTATGAAAACTATTTGATCGATAAACCGGCGGCTTTGTGTTATAGCGAGACTGGATGACTACAAAGCGGGGGAGTCCGATTAGTCATTCGACTGGGTGGACAGTATAAAGCCAGGATCGTCAGTCTCTTACGAAAGGAGTAACAGTCCCTAAGAATTATGACACTCGTCTTGATTAATCGCCAGCGCAAATTTACTCTCGGAAATGGTATTTGTCATGGGAGAAAAGTCACAGACTCAATCGCCGCTAATGACATCCTGTGAGTTTAATGTTGCTAGTTTGTAGTACTTCAAATGTTCTTTCATCATTATTCTTGTATGTTATTTCTGACAATGTTTAAGTAAACAGAATTCTTTTATATTTATCACAATGTTTAAGTAAACAGAAGAAATAAAAGTGTAAAGAAATGATAATAATACCATAATACAATGATAGTCTGGGAATTATTCATGAGCAAGGTCTCATTACGGATTCAACCAGTTTTTCCTTGGGAGTAAAAGCGGAAGTCTTGGACGAGTCTCGAAGAGAGAAGTCGAAAAGTTTGCGATTCCTGGAGAGGCGGCGGGGCAGCGAGCTTTTCCGGCCGTCTGGATTTCCATTGGCGCGTCCTTTCGGATATTTTAATGATCCGCGTCGGCCGTAATCGGGCGCATTAAAGGGGACGTCGGGACGCGCAGCCGACACTTTTTAATTAAGCGGTGCGGTGGCCGCCGCCGCCGCCGATTCGAGCAGCAGAAGCCGACTTATGAAGCGAGGAAATAATTGTGAGCGGAGCAAAGCTGCCCCCGCACCACTAATTAACTGCGAGTGAATCGCCCATGCACGCGTGCCGCGCATGTGTGTCTGTGTGTGTGTGCGCTGCCAATAAGCTTGTGACAAACAATTCAATTTGCCACCCCCCACGCCAAACACACTGACGTTCATTATCCGAATAAATTCTCCCCCGAATCGAATAAGCTCTAATTTCTCGACACTGCAGTATTCACTCGCTCCTCCGAACAAACCGACCCCGATTCGGATACAAAGCCTAATTTATCACTGTCTTCCTTCGATAGACAATATTGAATCACGGTACACACATGTATTTCTCCATTCTCTTCTCAAAAACTTCCCTAAAAGTATATTTTAAAATATACCAATAATGAAAGAACTTGAATTTAACATAAAACTGCAATATGCAAATGTACTAAATGCACTAAAAGTATTACAAAGTAGAATAATTATTATTAATATTTATTCTCGTTCTTATAAAGAAAAAAATATAATTATTTCTAGTAGAAAGTAGAACCGTTTTAACTCAACAATGAATCAGACTTTGTTTTGGCAGGGAAGAGCGATATTGTAGGTCAACAATTGCTTTCGAGGATACATTTGAGGAGGCATAGAAGAGTTTATAACGAAGCCATCTGCCGGTTATCTGGGCGTTTGTTTTCCTAGCTCTGGCGGCGGCGGCGCATTCTTCGTCGACTGTTTACACTTTAGGATTGGTTTGGCGAGTTGCAGTGGAAGAGGCGGACTGCGTGTTGTTCCAATGAGATTAAGGGAAGAGTGGTCGCACGTGGGCAGCCGGTGCTTTAATGCGTGCGATCACCATCCGAGGAAGGCGCGTCCGTCTCCTTAAAGATCTCGGCGTCGCGGCGGCGACACCGGGACGCCGAGACAATGGGGACTTGTCAACGACACAACACGTCCTGGACGCAGTAACGACGCCGACGCCACCGTCGTCGCACCCCGCGGTGCGAAACGGTGGCAATTTATTCCGGCCGATTTACCGGTTATAAGAGAAGCCTCGATAGACACCGAATTAGCATAAAGTCTGCCTTTAAGGAGAGCGAATCTCAATAACTCCGCGCGAGCGCGACCACTTGCTAAAAACAGCCAGGCTATAAATCAACCTCGTCAATATTCATTGCGAGACTCGTTCATTCAGCTTTCACACTTTTTCTCTCCCTCTCTCTCTCTCCCATAATTCCTGCTATTTGTAATTCAGAGTTGGTTGAAAGGAACTTCTCCGTTTTGCAAGCTCCACTCGCAGACAGGTTCGATTGTGCCATTAGAGTTCATTATTATACCCTTTTTATTTGATTAGAATATTTTCTTCTCGAGTATGGGAAATATCAAGGATAAGAATATTTCTATCGCTGTGTGTGATGTAAATGAGTTAATGGGATTGAAAGGAGTGTTTACGGAGCGATAGTTAACGAAGCCCTTTCACGGAGATGAATTATCTTTGTATTGGCGATCGAGCCTTATTTGGTCGAGGTTGCCGGTCGATCTGATAGCAGTGAGAGACGAACGCGCCGATCATTATACGGGAATCCAAGAATGTCTATGGGCTTGGCGGGCGTGGCGCAGGGTAATTCGCCTTGTTTCCAACGCCGCGCCGCGACGACAAGGAAGCTCGCACCAGATGGAGCGCGAACCAGAAGTGCGCTATGATGACGCTCGCCGGACACGCAGGAAATATAAACGGCCGCGACGCCAGCACCGCATAATTCATATTTTTACGTGACGGGAAATGTCACGATTAACAGCCACTCCTCCCCCTCCCCCTTCCCCGAGGAATTCACCAGTGACATCATCCGCCGGAGAATGCCCTGCCTCGAAACGCTTTCACGTGTGAACTAAGTGCACGTCGCTTTCCAGATATCGCGAAATAATGGATCCACTTGCTTTTTTGTTGCTGCTGTAGAAAGTCACCTTTAAGAGTTGCACAGCTTTGCGAGTTCGAACAGACATGTTCATTCGTTTATTGAAAATATTTTAGTTTTTGAAAAATTTGCAAGTATGTGGGAAGAAGCAGAAAAATATTTGCGTGTCATAATTAAATTCGTTTTACATATACTGGAAATATTTTTCCCTTTTAATTTGCTTTGTTCTTTAATTAAAGTTCTATTCCTGAATATCAGTGAAGGGAAACTGTTTTATTAAACAGCCCTATTTATTTTATTTCCTTTTCTCAAAAGATGGAATTCCACTACTTTCTGTTACTTTCGCTAAAATGTCAGCCTCTTCATATCTTTCTCTACCAATACGAGATGGTAATGGATCGACTTCCTAAGTACTCGAGGAAAGTACGATTCGACAGTGTCGTTATTGGAAGTATACGAGAATCGATTCGATATCGATGCGGAACATTACGGAAAGGAGTCCATCTGGGAGGAATTCAGCGGATAGGATCGGTGTAATGCGAGCTGGAGCACCTCTCAAAGGCTAAAATGTCCGCTTCTCAAGCATCGACTTCCTATTCGCCGAGGAAGCACTTCACGCTCGAGAGAAAATAGACATTTTTCTTGGACTTGGTTATTTCTAGAAATGATGCAATCGCTGCGTAACGCATAATGCCAATGCACTGACTCACTGACTGTGTAAGCGGGTGTGTGTCGTTGTCACTTTACATCTGATAAATGGCGAGATTTCTCATAGAGAAACTGATCCCCTTTTTTCCCCTACTCTTAATAACGTTTCCTATAACTCCTGTCAATCTTCTATTGGTTAACAATTAACTAGAAATCGAGAGTGACTTGACAGAGGCTTATAAATATAATATAAAATAATAATATAGCATTCTCATTTTTGATTTCTGGGTGTCTTGATCGTTAATGTGTCCTAACACAAAACATGCAAGAAAAACAATTCAAACACGACACATTCGTAATATAAAACCGAAATTAACCACTTGGAAATTATCTAGGGTAGTTAATGATAGTTAAATAACTGATAGTTAGCGAAGTGCTAGGGGGAAATCGAAGCCGTTAAATCGGTATGTGGTTCAGGAACATGTGACACCGAATGCACCATCTGTTAGACGAGTGGCAGGTGGCCTGCGTTGCACTTTACCCCCGCCAGGAGGAGAAGGACCTCGGCTCGGCGTTCACTAAAACTTAATCGTCCTCTCGTGTGACAGGTACACTTCAAGCGGCAATCGCGCACGCGAGCCGCTTGCACGATCTGCCCTGCGATTACTCTATTAACTCTTCGACACTTGCGCCGTGCTAGTTAATTAATAGTCGCTCGAGAAAACACGCACTTCAGCCGGCGCCGCTCCGTGCTGATTCATCGGGATCGAGTAATATCGCACCGTCGAGATATTTCCTGATAGAAAGCGATTATTAATCGGACGAAAATCACTACATTTCAATTAGATATTCTTGATACTCTTCTGATTCCTTTTTTATGGCACTAATCAATGTTTCTTTTATGAATAATTATTTTACTTTCGTCTGTTTGTAGTTCCTTATTACTGTACTGTGTGAATGTTGGAAAAAGTGCGAGAAAATGCTCGTATCTGTGTAACGCGGTATATGTAATTATCCATAATGAATGTCCATAATGAATTCGCCCCAGCGGACTGTGGAAAATCAAAAGCGTGCTCGCTGGTGCCGGACGATCCGGCTGGACATCCGCACTCCACTGATTACATTTCACGCTGGCTCCCAAGCTTATTGGCTTTTTAATTGGCTGTCGTTTTTGAGGAGCGCGCGCTCGATTCCATGCAAGATGCGAGTGGAATCGTATTGGTGGTGGCGACGGCGACGTCGGAGTGGGCGAGTGAATCCAAGGGATATTATTAAAATGAGCCAAGGAGAAAGAGACGAGCGGAGGTCATTGTCATCGGGCGGTTGGTAGGATTACTGTCTCGGGCGCAGCGATACGCCAGAAGAGAGCGTGGCGACGAGAAAATTGGTAACGATGCTTGGCCGAGATCCAATTTACTTTGCCGGCATTCCACGTTGCGGTAGGTTACACCGGCTAGCGCTCTTCTCCACGTACACCTAATTTATTGGAAAACGCTCCCGCAGGACGAGCAACTTCCTTTCGTCCTTCGCTCCTCTTTCCAGTTGCAAGCGCCGCACGAGAGATCGAGATGTTCTTTGCTCTTGAATCTCCAATGGAAGGTATCGTTAATGGAATCCAATGGGATCGCTTACCAGAACTTGGTCGATCCATTATTCCTCAGAGCTCTCTTTTTTTCTTATCACTTTCAAAATGACGAATTTCGATTTAAACAAATATTTTTCATCATTTCATCGATGACATCAACATGTCTTATTTAATCCTGTAGTATTATCGAATCCATTATGACTGATCGTGTATAACATCATCGCTGCGATCGACTTCACTTTCGCATCAGTGCACTTATCCGACTTGATAGGATGATAACACGCAACGTAACTCGTGTCTTATCGAAGATCGAAGGGACGCAACGAGTATGAAAGTGGGCTTTCGGTGTTAGCGGTTGGGAGAAGAAGCCTCAAGAAGAGGCAAAGTCGACTAGGTCAGTTTTCGGCCAAGTGACTTTACGATACTTTAAAGAGGCGTCCGCGCTCTTCCACTTCCCAGGGAATCTCGCTCGGGGGAAAAGCCGGGTTCGTCGACCCAGCCACACCGAGAGCTCCTAGATGAGAAATGCCTCTCAGCTGTTAAAATCGTTCAAACGCCCGTTACTAGGCCTAGAACGGCGCGCGTACCACCAACTCGCCCCACGTATTTTCAGCCGTCAAGGAGACCGGCCGAATGCATCGATAGCACGAGTTATTTGCGAATGCCGCAGACACGTTGTGTTCCCCGCCGCTTGTAAGTTTACTTCAGATTTGAATCAACAATATTTCAGTCTACTAGAATATTTGTATTATTAATAAGTTGAATATTGTGATTTTAATAAAACAGAGTGCTATGGAGAATTTATCGAAGTGGAATATCAACAGTCTTTGATAATTGTGAATTTAATTATATAATATTTGTAAGTATTGAATTAAAATTTGTTCAATATTGAATTTGATTATGAACGAATGGAAAAAAACAGACTTTTCTGTCTGGAAAGAATAAACCAAGAATAAGACTGGTGAAGTGAAAAAGTCTGGCTTCTGATCGGCGAGGGAAGTGAAAATGAACGTCGGGGTGAAAGCGTAGGCTACTAAATCCTGATCTATTTCCGGTAAATGTACGATCCGACGTTGTCTTTGTCGGGGGAAGTCTGTCGCGGCGGAGAGGACGAGGATGGCTTCCCAGTTGGCCGTCCCTTTCTCGAACGGGAGTTCGGGAAAGCGGAGGGCTTCTCGTTCCTTTTTCCCGGTCAAAAATGAAATTCATCCGGCACGCGATGCGAGGAATGTCGCCGTGAGTCAGGACACAGTAGCGCGCTCGCGCGCACGCGAGTCCACGTTCGCACGCCCGCGCTAAAATTGGCCGCGCGCGCTGGCGTCATAAGCGTAAAAAGGCCGGCGCGGCGGCGGAGAGCGCGCAACACGCCTCTGACTCCACCGGCATACTTGGCCCCGAGCAACGCTTAATACCACGAAATATCTAACACTCCCAACCAACATTTTTCCACACCAGACACATATCTCTTTTACTTCACCCTCGAAAATATCTTTTTACTTTTCATATTCTAAATCACTTCGCTCCACACTCGAAATAAAAACGATCCTTCTTGTTTCTTGCTACTTTGCGCAGAGCCGCGTGAGTGTTGAAACTTATACTAGCTTCGAATGTTAATATTACAAGTATAAAAAGAGAATGGCGAAAGTATGAATACGATGATCGTATAAGAGTGAAAAAAGCTTGAATAATAATTATCATTCCCTTCAAAATATATAGGAATAAAATACAACATTTATATTTGAGTTAAATTAAATTAGAACTCAGTCATACTTTAATGAAATATTTTTCAAAGGAAGGAATCAACAGCAAATTGAAACTGAATCAAAATATAATGAAATATTTCTCAAAAGTTTCTCATCACAAATCATAGCTTTCACAGATTCATATTCCCGATGGAAGCCTGGCACATCAATGTTGCTCTGTCCCAGTGCAGACATAAAGTTTTCAACAAGCGGATCTCCGGGGAACGTGTAAAGTCTTCCTTGTCAGCGCGCGTTCTGCTTCGCCAGCGCGAAGAGAGAGCATTTAACGGGAGAAGGGAGATGTGCAGTCGGATGCTGTGTGAGTCTGAGAGGGTTGCGGACTTAGGCATTTGTTACTCCCGCGTGCTCGCCGCTCGATCTGTCTCTCGACATGCTCCTTCGGCTGGCTTTCCAGAGGAAGAACAAATAAATAGAGCTCGGAGAGGTCAAAGCGTATACACTTGTCCGAGAAGACGAATGCTTCCGAAGAAAATCCTTGAGAGACAATTATCGTCTGGTTTGCATCCTCGATTACTGAACTTTCACTGTCTTTCAATAGATTTAAAGATACATTTAAAAAGAGCAAAGGAACACTAATTCCAAAACATATCCTTTAATTCCATTTTAACGATTGACATTAACAGGAATAAAATAAAAGAAGTCAAATCTAACTTTCTCCCTTTCAAAGAGACTTCTTTCCAATTTTCTCTCTGATTACTACAAACAGAAGACGTTCCAACTCTGATTGCAAGCAAGCAACACTCTCATTATCGAGCAACAGTTAAACACTGGAGAGAAGATAGTCAGTTGATGCGGGTCGTTCAGCAAAGCGTGTCGTGGACTCGAGAAAGCACCAGGGATTGGAATGGTACCTTTCTTTCGTCTTAGGAGGAGTCTTCTTGTCGAGAGAGCGATCGATCGAGTTTCGTGGCTCAAAGAACAATGCTTGTACCAAGAGAGAAGTAAACCAGTGGAGAGAAAAGCTGGGGGGAGAAAGAAAGAAAGAAAGACAGAAAGAAAGGTGGGTGGAAAAAGCGGGAAGATGTTGCGGGTGTTGTGCGAGGAGGGAACACGCGATTTTGCCAGGAATGCATAACGGTATCGGCTGCTAGGTGGCTAGGAAAAAAAAAATGGAAACGGCCGTTTCGCTCGTAAGCGCGCTGTAATGTACTTAATGATTACCGAGCGCAGTGCCGAGAGGCGAATATATGCCTAATGTTTGAGATTAATTGGCAGCCAGCAATTATTCCACACGTTGGGTGTTAATAATCACAGCGAGTCTACTTTTACCAAGGTAATCCCCGGCTATTCGATGCAAATTCATACCACGAATTTTCTATTCTCTCCTCCCACCTTTTCACAACCGATTCCTCGAAGGTACTCTCGGTCAAGTTTCATGGCTTTGATTTTCTCTCATCTGACCCTCTTTTTCTCTGGCAGAGTATTCGGTCCAGTTTAATGCGTTGATGACGTACCGGCATGTTTCCCGGAGTGATTAAGTGGCGGGGCGAGCCGATGCGAATGCCCCATGACAACTGATTAATCGGACTAAGTAGAGGCCCGCGATATTTTTGGCTCCGCAGCCGACGGCCACTAACGAGTTTCGTGCAATTAATCCGAGCCACGTGACACCACAGAGAAAAATCTCCGGTTGGCATCGATTTGCTTGTTGTTGCCTTTTCCTCATTGGTTCTCAATCACGGATTATGGAAATCGAGCCTGAAATTAGCTCGATTCTCAGTGGTCCATACTTCCCTTCGGTGTCGGGGAATAAAAGAAATCGTGCCACTCTCATCGATTACACGTTAGTCCTGCATCGATCATCGGCGATCCTCGGATTTTAACGAAGCGCAATCTCGTATTTCTTATTCTGTCAGGCTGACTCATTTACTCGACTGATTGATCGGCCAACTGTTTATCAAGCTTTCGAGATATCAGCACGTGCGGAGTTTGACCGATTGGTCGACGCCAACGTCAGGGAAAATTAATATCACCCAACACTTCAACAAATATTGACCAAATTATTCAATAAAATATACTAAAATTCAATTATATCAAAAACCCAATATTGCATAAAGGACAAAAGTCAAGAGTGAAACATTATGCAGAGTTACAAACTCTGAGTAGGACAAGCGATAAAAGGAGACAGATGCTAAGGATAAAAGATATCTAATCGAGCATGGAGCGTTGATTGCCGTACGGGCGACGCGGGGAGTTCTCTCTCGCAGAGAGATCAGTCCACCAGTTTTTCTGGCTCCTCGCACGAAAGAAGGGTGGCGGGAATGAAAGAGCGAGAACGAGAGAGAAGCGGGAGAGGAAAATCGATAGGCACGGATCCGGCAGGATATTGCGGCCTTTCAGGATTAAGACGAGACATCCTGAATTGCGGAGTCTCCTGCGACACGGGAGCAACGAGACGAGTAAAAGGGTGGCGAGAGAGAGGGAAAATGCGAGAGAAATGGAGAAAGAGGAGTCTGGAAGTGGGAGGAGAGAGGGATGCTGGGAAAAAGAGAGAGAAAGAGAGGACAGAGCGTTCGTCGAGTGATTCACCGTGCTTGCGGTTAGGTTACTCTCGACAGAGCCGTGTACCTCCTCTCGAGAGTGGAAAGGAGACGTGGTGCACAGACAAGTGGTTCTCAGCGTGCGAGGCCAGGAAACGACACAGTGATCCTCCGACATGGAGAGGATCCTTCTACTCGCAAAGGACAACCCTCTCTCCTTCCAGCATGGCATTTTTCTCGAAATAATTGGCAAGCATGTCGAGAGTGCGCCTACCTCCCCCACCCGCCTCCGCCGGCAGCATCCTCGGCTTAAGGAAATCTGTCTGGATGCAAAGGGGAGAGGAGAACGTCCATGCTGCCTCAGGGAATTCTCACTTTTTTCCCTCGAGGATGCATTCCTTTGGAATCGCAGCACCGCGGCATATGTTCGGAATAATGGGGCCGCATATGTCGATATGAAGAATTCCTTGTACCAACGATATTAATCACCTGTGTAGCAATGAATTAGCAGCCGGCTAACTAATGAATTTAGGAGAAGCGCGGAGAACCCGTTGCAAGTAGATTGTTCGGAGTGCAATATCGACATTGCTGACTCATCTCTATCAGCATAACCAGCAGCCTGCCCGCCGGTGAATCCAAGGCGAGATTAATCAGAGTTCTCGATAAAGGTCCTTGGAAAGGGATCGCTGGAACGAGCGAGTAAAGCCTGGGAAGGCCAGGTTTATCAATTGCGGGATCACCTGGCAGAGCAGGGAGGGTGGCTTCCACCCTTCTCTGGATCAATGAGAAATCATTTTTCCTCGCTCTGATTAAAAGGCTTGCTGGCGAAGCAACGGGGGGCCGATTACTTGCTCGGCTTCCTAGAGAAAAGTAAGGAGTCCGGTGTATACATCATCCTATTTCCTTCTATTATAAACCGCCCTCTAATCTCTAAAGCTGTTTCATTTCTCTGCCACGTAAACTGTCATAAATCGTCGGGAAGTCATAAAATAGTTAATCAAGATCGAAACTAATATTAAAAGCGTACAGTTACAAGTGCAGTGAGAGAATTTCCAGGGTTGTAAAAGTTTGTAGTCTATCAGGATTAAAGTCAAGAAACGTGGAGTTATTTGGTTGTCGGAGAGTGTTCCATCTGCGCGGCGTGTAACAGTACCACCGCGCGATAAGGAGGGAAGGAAGCGTCGCGTCGCTCGTGAATGGAGTGCGGCGGGAGTCCTTTCGAGAGGAAGAAACACTCGGTGGGTCTCGCTTCAGTAACTCGGTCTTGCTTCAGCTCCTCCCGGATTCCTTTGTTTAATGCCTTATTGCGATATTTTAACGCCGTCCCGCTGTTGCCAGGCGCCTGCCTCCACCTACCGCGCGCGTTTCACCAGCGCCGCCGCCGCCGCCGACGCCGCCGACGCCACGCGCGCATCGCTCGAGCATCTCTCGTCCTCGTCGACGACGATGTCCCCGCGCGAGATCTTTACCCCACCGCCGCCCTACATCGCCGCATTATGTAATCGATCGAACTTTTCCAGACGCCAATCATTCGATACCATCTCGCACCGAGTGCCGAGAGCCACCAGGAGAATTCGAAGCTTTCGAAAAATCCTCTGCTTTACATCGATCTTGACAGTTGTATCAGAGGTCCTTTAACTCTTTGGTGCATGATGGAATTAAAAATGTCCCATCTTTTTGATGTACGATAATGAATGCATTTTTAGGCCCATCTTGTAATATTGCAATCACTGCATTCGCATAGGTTTATATTTAGCTTTTTGTTTAATTTAAAATGCAAGAATATTTCTGTGCAACGTAACTTAAGGAATAAGATCGTAATATTAAAAGTCGTAATATTCATCGTTGTATATCACTGACGTTATTATACAATTTTAATTGTACTTTAAAATTGAAACTGTCGATTAATTCGCCGTCGAAGTCTAGTGGAGCGAATGAATTCGGCAGAATGGGGAGTCTATGGTCGAGGAGAGATGGTAGATTCGGCGGGAGGGTTCTCATAAAGCGGCGTTCAAGGGCTCCAGTGTCGGCGGAGGTATGGAGAGTTTTCTTGAAACGAGAGCGACGGTATCGCGTGTCCGAGGCAAATGAAAACGCTACGGATCGCGCTAGGAAACCGCAGAATATCTCGGCGGCAGGAGAGGTGCGCGCCGAGAAAAATGCGCAACAGGGTTCTCTGGCGAGAGGTTTCCGGGCGAGAAGGCATCGCGAGAAGGAGAGAAGAAGAAGAAGAAGAAAGAGGTGGGCTGACGAGCCGGCTCGAGTATTAACGAGATCGTTAACAATGCGAGGAGAGCGCAAGCCACAAGAGAAGGCGACAACCACTGAGAGAGAATCCTCTCTTCTCCCGATGCGAATAATGCGAAAGAAGCACGGATATCCGCCGGATATCCTTCAATATCCACTACGCCAGCATCCACTTTCTGCGCGTGCGTTCCTCGCCGTCCAACTTCTTTTCCACTTCAACTTTTAATGGCTCCAACCATCTCGTCGATAATGATACCGAAGTCCTTCGGATATTCCAACTTTCTTCAATAAAATCCGATTATTTCTTATGAGGGAAATCGAAATATTTCATAAAGAAATTTCAGGAAAGAGATTAATAAGTTTTAAATAGCAGTTCAATTGAAATTCGACTTTTTATGCTTATTGTAACCCTTTTAGTGGCGAAGGACGAAAAATTGTTGTCTATCTCAAACTAAATTTATAAAACATTATAAATGGTTTAATTTCGTTGCAAGACAATTGAAATAGGGGTTAAATACCTGAGAGAGGCAGTGATTGTTTGATGCGTAGAAATCGATCATTAGGGCTTCGAGGGCAATCGAATTCTTATCGGAGGGATCGAAAAAAGAGGCGAGGATTCGCTCGAGAGTAGTAACTGTGATCGGAGGAGGCGTCTCGTGGAGAGGCTGGTGCGTGCGCTTTAATGTCCCGCAGTAATGAAAACGGATTCCAAGTGACAGCGACTGCACAGCCTCTCCAAAGTGTGCAGCTGCGAGTGGATATGCGCGTGCACGGAATTCCGAGTGCGTCTAATTAAAAGTCATCTGCATACTTGCGAGAGGGAGGGACGAGCGGGAGAAAGAGATGAAACAGAGAAGTGGCGGGTACCGAAATGTAAGAACGAGCACAAAGAGCTGGAAAGTAGGTGCGCGCGTCTGGTGAAATTCGACTTTAAATTCACCCTTTTCTAAAATATCTTCTTGTGAACCCAACAACACATTATTACCATGTAACTGTAATTAATTATAATAAAATAAAAAGTAGAACGAATTTGAAATGTACAACCGTTCCATTTAAGCGAGTTATTAGCCAATGTGAATGAGTTGCATAAAACTTTAAAGTCCAGTAATTAGAACTGTTAAAATTCGACTTTAAATTCACCCTTTTCTAAAATAACTTCCTGTGAGTTCAACAATAAATTATTGCAATGCCATCAATAATACTAAAATAGCAAGTGGAATGAATTCAGAACATACGGCCGTTCCATTCGAACGAGTTATTAACCAATGGAAATGATTAGTTGCATAAAAGTCTAAAGTCGAGTAATTAGGATTGTTAATGGGATGTTTGCTGTTGAGCTGGTTTTAGTTCGTGGGAAATAGGAGGTAGCAAGTGCCAGGAGCGTCGTCTACTGGAAAAGGGAGAAAACGAGGGAGTTAACGCCCGGGCAACGAGCAGCGATAATTACATGGCTCGCGCGACCGGCAACCGTGTTTTCACAGACGACTGTACCCGAGTTTCGAGGAGGAAGAGATTTCCGGGCTCCTTTGCCGGTGTGCGAGCCCGACAACATTCCCCTCATGGGAAACCATGTCTCTCGCACGACATACAGTTTCGACTGAGAAATTCGACTGCTTCATTCCAGCCAACAATAGCCAAGTAATTAGCTGGGCTCATTGACCCTTCGTTAATTCGTTAATTATTATTCCTAATAAACGTAACACTTAACGGGTCACGTGAATTTACGTGGTTTACTTAATTCTTCTAAAAAATGCCCGGAAACTAAGAAAGTTAATTATAATCGTCAAAATTAGAGACAATTTTTCACTGTCAAGGTCTGTCTTCTAATATTTTTCTAATATCGCAGTATTCAATGGAACCTAATTCACAGAAGCATTGTCCATCCTCATTAATTATTATTTCACCGATAATTCGACTAATTAGAGAGGGCTTGTTCGCGAGGCGGGAACGGACGATCGGCGAATTTCAATCGAGCGGGACTATTTGTCCCGTTTGTTCGGGGAAGGCGGCACCTTGGGGACGCAGTCTCTCGTATGAAAGGAAAGTGCAGGATGTAAGTGATAAAAGTAATAATGGCGCGCGTACACATCGTCGCCTGATAAGAGCGGCGCGGCGGTGCGCTCTCCCGGCGGCGTTTATGCGCGTCACGCGTACGCGAGCGCATAATTGCATGCCTCCTAGCGCACGCCCGGCGAATGTCGAGTGTCTCTCCTCCGAGTACATCGTCCTCCACCAACTATTCCCAATAACAATCATAGAAACACTCTTTTCAACCCCCCATAAAAAAAAAATCGCGATTATTTCCTCTTACAAAACCAATATCTCGAAGATCGAAGTTGCCAAACAATCCTTTCAATCTCTCGCATTTTTCCAAGCTTGCACTCGACAGTTGATAAAGCGAGATACGCGAAGCGGGAAGAGTAGAATGTGAAAAGCGGCGAGAGCAAGTGCACTCGGCAGCTGTCGTTTCCACGTTAAGAGAAGTAGTTGGGTTGGGTAGTTGGATCGCGTGAAGGATATCGAAAGAATCTATGAGAGAGCTCGGAGGACTTACCGGAATCAGGTGGCACCAAGTGAGAAGTCGATCTCGAGGAAGGCGTGTGTTAATACCCGTGGTCTGCTGGCTGGCGCACTAGGAGTCTCACACCGAACACTGGCTCTGGCTCTCTCTGTCTCTCGGAGTTGTGAGTACGGCGGTCCGAGCGCGAGTGGAAATCGGCCGGCGCGCCGCCGAGCGAACCACCGAGCGAGAAAAAAAGCCACACAGCAGGCAGCAGGCTTTCGGCCGGCCAAGGATAAGAAGCGTTCGGAGTTGCTCGGAGTCACTGGTGTACGACCGGGGAGGTCAATCACCGGTGAACGAGAGAGTCGTCTCTTACACCGGCGAGGAAAGCTGAGAGAGAACCAGCCGATCCTCCTGCTCCTGTGACAGATAACTTCACAAACCGATGACGAACGAGCGAGTCCTCACACCGAAGGATCCACTGCAATAGACGGCGACTCTTTTGCCAGGACGAAGAGATACGAACCGCCAGGAGCACCAGGCACTGAGCCATGCCGCACCCTGGAACCCCGAGCTAATCAAGGGATCTTATCGCGCACCCTGAGGACCGCGAAAAGTCGACCCAGTACTTGCCAAGCACACACCTGCATTTCCGGGCTCCTCTAAAGAAATACCACCAAGTTCTGTGGAACTTAGTATTATGTACTTCGTTCAAGGTTCTAAAGGGAACAATGTGTAGAGGATCGAGAATTCTAAATAGGAATTTTCCCAATCAGAGTCTAATAGTATCGTTCTCCAATTAATGAAATATCGATCGAAGGTTGGAAGTTTCCGGTAATGAGAAGTGAGGCAGGGATTGCCGTAGGTGTCCTGGGAGATCTGAAAGCTCACTAAACTTAATGATTTCAACCCTACTCATCCGGAGGGCTGCGTGCTCGTTTCTGTGCTTGATAGGAAGGAAGAGCGAGGCGTTCCCATACGTATAGGCGAAGGTAGAAACTCCTGCGTGCATCCACTCGAGCGCCATGCTGTTACAGACATCGGCGTCTCTCTCCTTCTCATACACGACGATTGTATGAAGCGAGCTACGCGACGGCTTTCAATTTTATTTCGTGCTTCAATCACACACTGTATCCCAGCAGCGTCCATTCGGGGATGCTGCAATGCGGCTGCTGCATGCCTGCCTCTACCTCTCGCACACCTCTCTCGCGCTATCGACTCGCTCTACCATCGATTCTACAAGCGCCAGAACTCTCTTCCTCTGGAATTCGCCTCGCTCCTCATCCTCAGAGAAATTCTCCTGATAAATTCATGCGACGCTCTTTCCAAAAAGCATGGAATGTTAAGATTGATCGATTATCAAACATCCGAGCGTTTTATTGGTGCTAATGGAAATGCGAAGTGCACTTGAATCATTTTGATAAATGATAGAGTTGGTAATTGATTATGAATGTTAGCGATGGTAATTTGAAAGATCGATTTTAATTGCGCACGAGGGCAGAGTAAAAAAACAGGTTAAGCTAGGGGAAGAAGTAAGGGGAAGTCGAGGGATTCGTTAGTGCGAGACGCGTCGCTGGACCACGGAGGCTGCGACACTGTGTTGGCGCAATTAGTCTTAGGATTGGCATCGCTACTGCCAGCGGAGATTGACCCCGGGTCCACGGGAATCCGAGCAATCCGCTTGGAACGACTGGCCCAATTTCAATCCGCTCGCTCTAACATCTCGAACACCTTCGACGAAAGACCTTCCTCTCACTTTGTAACAACTACTGAATCAGAATAATCCTATTCGACGATAATACCTCGAATCCTTTAATTGGATAATTCCTCTGGTAATATTTAATTAGGAGAGAAATTTCGACGAACGGTTGTCGAATGTAAATTCGTCGAAAATGTGAAAATCCAAGAGGAGCACCTGCGCGCCATGCAATTTCTCGCTAGCAGCTGCCAATCCAGCTGGCCCGATCCCATCCTGCTTTCTCACCTCGTCACTAAAAAGTCAGCCGACCTTCCTGAGACGGATCGATTACCGTAGTCTGGGTCAAGGAACTCTCGGACTGCGTTTCAAATAGCCGACCGCTAGCAATCCTTTCAATAGCCATCGGTCTAACCGCGCGGCGCGGCTTATCAAGAGAGAAACTCGTGCGATCTGGCAGAGTGTCAGAGAATCGAGAGACAGGGATTCGGCAAGCGGAATTGCCGGAGGAAGGATGAGGTAAATTCATTGAAGCCTCCGCTCCTGAAGCAAGAGAAACAGAGCATGACAAACTCTGGAGAGAGAGAACTGAACATACTCCCATTGCCCACTACTACCAATTAGAAAAAGGGAGAGGGCGCCAATCATTACGAGAGATTCGTCAATTCGTGGATTCCATCCAACCAGTCATTCCCCCCTCGTACTTTCTCGTCTTTTCTTTTATCCACGCCCTTGCAAATGTCTGGTACTTCCGCTTGACAAGCGATTCCACACGTAATAACCGGGGGAAGAGAGCTTAGTACTGATTTAGTAGCGATCGGACTAATCCGATCGTCCTCCTTCACGCACGAGTCGACTCGTGCGAGCTTGTGAAACCAGCGCGGCGCGGCGCGGCGCGCACCTCCTCCCGTGTTCCGCGTGCAATTACTTGCTCCGAGTCCGTTCCATTCACGACACGGAAATCTTGCCTGCTGCACGCGGAACGCCGGTAGCGGATTGGGGAAATTAATGGAACATAACTAAGTGGCCGGCTAGAGCAGCTATTTTCTCCCGGGTTTCTCTCCGCGATGCACGCCAGGACGATCATTGAAACGGCATTACGATGATCGGGCGATCTGCCAGCCGAGAAGAACTCTGTGTCGTGTTCCACTGTTGGTTCGTGCAACTGCTCTCCGACGATGTACGTCGAATAACCGAGAAAACTAGATAGGTTGCGACTTACTTGGTTGCTGGAGAATTTCTACGTAAATCAATTTCATCACGTCTTCCTCTTTCACGTGGTCCCATAATCCGTCGGTCGCGATGACGAGGAAGTCTTCCGTGCCATTCAGAGTCTCGCAGCTTATCTCGGGTTCCCCGGTGACGAACGGTTTGAATTCCGCGTCGCCTGAAACATCAAATGTATCATAATTAAATACAATGGATCAGCGAAATTTTCAACTCGACTAATGTAACAATATGAATATACATAGTTCTTATAGATTAGTTGGAACGCGTTGTGTGACTTAATCCGTGGTGCCCGCGCACTGATTAAACTCACGGTAATTACGGCAAGTAGTGTGCGAGCACGTGAGCGTTTCTTTTTACATTCGGGGAACACGCCATCCTGTGTGGGGCAGTGGCGGCGGCGGCGGCGGCGAGCGCGTGTGTATGTGCGCGTGTCAGAGGCGCGCGGTATCAGCATTCAGCCGGGGCTGCAATTAACTTTAATTATCTATTTAATGAATGGAGCAGCTAATTTAAATAATGGCGCCACCGTAACACAGTTGCTTCCGGTTGTTATAAATTTGCCGGAGCATTCTTCCCTCGACGCGCAGCATCATTCCGCTCGCGGTGAATGAAAAGCGCGCCGCCTCGCCATTCTCAGAGACAACAGGAAAAAGAATCCAACGGAGAATTAAAACTAGCGCGGAAACGGAGAAACTTAATTAGATCTGAGTTGGTTAGTGGAATTCGGGAGGCGTTCGTGCGAGAGAATTTGAAGGCAGAGTTGACAACTTCTCCGAGTTAGAGCAAAGTGTAGAGTGGTGCACGCGCGCGCGCGCGCGCGGCAGAGCTCTAGTTCTGTTGGCATGGCACTTGTGGTTTTAGAGTCGAAGTAACTGCTAAGAGGCCACTCGGTAGCTTGAGTAGCAGATGTGCTCGTGGGTCATTACCAGAATAAGTACTTGGAGCGTGAAACACAGTTGCATGTTCCTCAACGCGATACTCGTCACCCCCAACCCTCCAGTTAAGCTCTCCAAATTAATCGAGCGTATTTACATCACAGTAAAATCAACTAACTCTCAAAATATCCTATCAAATCTAATCGCAGCTAAGAACAGCGTTTTAAAAAAAAGTCTTATTTTGGTCTAATCAATTAAGTAAGTAAGTTAGCTAAGTTTATCCTGTACGAGGCTGCGTTCGCACTCTGTTTCACGATGAGCGAGGCTAATATATTAATTTTGCTAGGAAAGGGTGATAATAATAAAAACAATCTGCCAAGGTATACGATTAAGCTAAATAGAGTGTGATAATTATTATGGGGTCTCTCATCCAACGTGGGGGATGCATAGTGCAGAGTGCATTGCACCGAGAAAGCATGACGCACGTACGCCAGTCAATCCGAAATTTTACGGTTACGAGCCCCTTTAAATAGCATGAAACGATTATTGAGAATGTTGCAGAGTGTAATTGGGAAGTGGCTTGAAATTGTAAGTCGCCGCTGCTGGCGCAACTTGGCTGGATGAGCCGTGCACGAACGCACGGATGATAATCAATTGAAGGATCCACTTCCACTGTCATAGAAATCGAAATATCGAATAGAAAGAAATCCTGGGAGCCGAGCATCTTGTCACGATGGCGAACCAGTGTAATGGACTGTTAATTATTCCAGGCGTGCGATTGTACGAGCCAGCCAGTAAAGCGTGAATCGCTCGAAGCGTGTCTGCACGTAATATTGTGTCAGCAGCCGAACGGAACCAAACAGGATACCACACACGCGCGCAGAATTCTTTTTTTCTCTCCCACTTTTCTCTTTTCTTTTTCCAAAGCGACGCCTTGACAGGAGTTCGGTTGGTAGCTGGCACTATGATTTACTCGCACTGATACGTCGCAGCCTACGCGAAAATTTTCAAGTCACACGCAGACACGCCGGAATATCTGGCGGATAGAGGGAAGGTGGACTGGTTGATTGCGATAACTGAAATCGTGGCGGAGTTTTAGCGCGGACGGAGAAAGGTCGGTCTCGAAATAGCACTGCATTTTCAAACGGATATAGAGCCTGCTTCTTGAGGTGTTAAGGGAATCGGGTTTCCAAAGCCACACCGACCGCAGTCAAGAAGAGCAGCGCCAGTGTAAAAAGAAAAATGTCCTCATCCACCGGCAACTCTACTTTCGTCCGGTTCAAATATGAGAAGACCTGTAGCGGAGTTGTATCATTGCAATGTAAAATTAATTCATTAAGATATGCTCGGCTGTACGTTGCTAATTCGATTCTCTGATAATTTCTCTTTTCTCATTGGTATTTGTGAATTGGGTGTTACCGAGTGGATCGTTAACAGCCGATTCCTCCGAACGGTACTCGTTTAATTAAGAGAAACGCGAACATCGAGCGGTTCCGCCTGTTTTAAATGGCAAGCGGAGTGCAGCATTTACACATGCGCTCCCACGGCGGCTTCACTGCAACGGAATACCAAGATCGCCATCTGGCGGTGCGGATCGAGCGCGATAGTCAAGGCACAGTGAAAGTTGCTGGTAAACTGAAGGAAAGACTGTGCCGTGGAGAGTCCGAAATTTGGCTTGGCCTTGCCCGGAGACCTTCTGCCCAACTACTCTACGAAGCAACATGTAAGTAGGAGATATCTTGCGAATTCGGTAGGGGCAAAAAGATCGAACTCGCCCCATGGTCACGCCTTGAAAGTGCGCAGTTTCCTTGTTCAGTCCCAACTACAGATCGACACGACCGCGAGAGTCCGCGATTGCACTGCAGCATCACAATAAAGGTGTCATTCACCCCAAACAGCCCGGCGAATATATATCGTTTACCAAAGAAACGTTTGTTTTCGGCTTATATGGTTATTGATCATAGTCGACGCAGTAGTTATAGCTTAGTATTGAGTATAAATTGCCGTACTGATAAATGAACGTGATAAGAGATTGCAGTTTGGAATTTGTACACGGTAATTCTTTATTATCGGGTGTAATCTGTTAGAGTATAGATATTGGTACAATAAGAATAGGTAGACTTACCTATCGATCTGGAATTTTCAAGTAATCCGTTGACGCGCACGGTACCGTAACTGTGAAGCGGAACCCCACCGTTCTTCAATATCCTTTCTACCTCGTCCTGCGAACATAATAAAAGTCTATTCATACCAGCCAGTCTTCCATATAATATAACAGCCTGAACACATCTTATTTTTCGATTTTCATTTGTTCATAGAAGTTGCGTCGACTGTGAGCTCAAAATTATGTTGTAATACCTTTCTTAAGCGTTCTGCATCCACAGTTAATTAGCATGAGGCATAAAATCATTAATCATGACGGTGGTAGGAACGCAAATAGATAGTGATAAACGATTGCTGCAGTTTAACAGCTACGAAGACTATTTGGACTCGCTAATAACCTGTGCCGATCTTCGTTACGTCGGATTTGTAATAGTAGCTCGACAATTGGCTGAACTTGGCTATCGTTCTACCGGCGAAACTATCAACAGGGAAGCATTCTATCGGCGCTGGCAAATCGTAAAGGATTTACTTTACCCGATTCACAGACCATACGAGTTAACATGTGAATTTACTGCACCTACCAGTACTTTAATGCAAGAACTTGCACTTCGAGAGCGTCTCAATAGATTGAAAGTCATATCTACCATTATATTTATACGAAACTTCACAAAACGACAATTTGAAATATCCGGTTACATTGATTTCAATGCAAGACTTCAATCGGAGGATTGGCTTCCATATTTTGAAGGGAAGAAGAAAATTTGGCCGCGCATGACGGATCTCTCGTATTACTATTGGAGGACGGGCAAATCGTATTTGAACGACAGTCCAAATTATGAGCCAGTAACAGACCCAATAAGAGGTCTACTGTTTAGAAATATTCATGATAAACGATATATTAATGTTGACCCAGCGGCTACAACGCCTGGTATTGGCACATCCCGAGTACGAATTCGTTGCCCTCAGTACCAGCACGTAATCTTATATGATCACATCATTCGAAGTAAAAGCTAATGAAGCCAGGATATCGGTTTATATCGCAAGAGTCATTGCGATGTACTTACACGCCTATGTAGACGATGAGGATTCACTAGAAGAGTTATGGCGCCTCTTCTCACTAATATACCCAAAGAATCTCCAACCCAGGCGACATATAACTTTTTGTCTATCACCAAAGCGCAAGTCGCGGTGGTTCCACTGGATGTCTTGTACAACAAAAAGCAAAAGTAATCGTTTAGTATAGTTGCAAGTACTGCAATAGTGCAAATGCGTTGCTTACTAACCCGTTTGTTAAATTTCTCTGTGTACTGTGTGTCGGCTTTGAGAAACGCTTCGTGTAAGGCACGCGGTGGATTTGTTGGATAATGATCGCTGTTTACTAAAAACCGATGAAGGTGTGCTGCACAATACATCGCTGCACCGCGACCCCTATGTCCATCGAATACTGCATAGTAATGTGCTGGAGAATCAGCCTGTAACATAGAATATTTTCTAGTTCTACAGTCGGCTCGTTTAGTACGAGTAGACGAATAATTAAACATAAAATGTTGTTATCCAAAGTACAAATTACCTTCACGTTGAATAAATAGTTCAGATCGTGTAAGACAATGTGTCTGTCTTCCATCGCCCGTCTTGAATTTTGTATATGGGCTGTTAATACTTGTGGGTAAGCGTAGGGCGAAGATAGTGGCAAGGATCCTAATTTACTATTATCCATGTAGCCCCAACAAATTTCATTGACTTTATTTGTAACTGCTCTTGATAGCCTTAAGGGTGAATAGGCTGAAAAAATAGGGTTTACGTTAGTATTCGCTTTATTCAGTACGAACGATATATATTTTTTTTAAATTTGATAATTACTGTTATCATGCACGAAACCACAATCCTTTGGTCGTTCTTTGCACATTGTTTGCATATCCCGAACAACTTGACGAACGAGAAATGCTTGCAAACTTGCAGGGCAATTCCTGAAACAGATAAATAGAACTTATTAAATTAACATCCTTATAATGAATTTCGTATGGAAAGCGGTTTCAAAAGATTTTAAAGAAATCAATTCGAAACAGAGTAATTTGTAAATAATAAGGATTCTTTTAATGTAGTGTAGTGAATTCAGCCGGTGTTAAATACGTCCGTGGTAAGTTCGCATCGTGAAACTCGCTGAGACAGCAACTAGGACGAGAAATGGCATCAATCGTGGGCACTTATCAGCACGAGCGCAATGAGAATTGCGATGAGTACTTCAAAGCTGTGGGTACGTTATAAGGATTTTCAAAAATATCGAACACTTTGGTTTTCGGAGTGTGGATAAAATTAATCCAGTACCCATTTTCGGCAATTTAAAAATGAAACTGCCATCTGAATTTAATTGTGAGTCTCTAACAGTCGCCGGGATCGCTTTCATGTTTTGCTAGGCGTTCCATTTATACCCCGGAAGATGATGGCAATGTCCAGTCCACGATTGGAGATTACTAACGAGGGTGAGAAATGGACCATTCGCTCGGTAACGATGTTACGTACTATAGAGATTACCTTCACTCTCGGCGAGGAGTATGAGGAGCATATGCCGGGTGGAGTTACATTGAAAGTACATTACCCCCCTCAAATACATATTCTGCCTGTTGTATTCGAATATGATTTTTACTTTGTAAAAATCATTTGAGAATAGACTTGAATTTTAAACCAGAGTTTGTTAATATTTGACTATATAATACTGATGTTTAGAACGTCACCACAATGGATGGTGATAGCCTCGAGACGCTATCAATTGGACCGGATGATCAGAGAGTGGTGCGGAAGTACGAGTTTTCGGAGAAGGGTGCAGTTCTGGTGGGTGGTCCAGAAAATAATCAGACGCCTCGAAATACAAAAATACGAAGCGAAGCAAATGCGACATCTGACACAATCGTGATACATTTTCTATTTCAGACGATGACACACGAAAAAAGCGGTCAAGTGGCGAAACGCTATTTCAAGCGATTGTCATAAACCCTTGGCAATATTTTGCCAACAATCTCGTGCTCCGTTCTAATCCCTCCGCTATACTTTTAAGTCTATTTGATATGTTCTTTACAACTTTACGCGTCAGCAAAGAGAATGGAGAGCACGTATGAATGAAAGCCGCTTGGAGCCGAGAGAGGGACGGAGTAAAAAGTGATATGGATCGGTGGAAATACTTCCAGCGCCGTTTGCAATGCGTGCCCCGCCTCTTCTTACTATTTGTCACGTGCTACTTCAGACGACAGACACCCATGCACAAAGAAACACATTCCGCTTTGATCGAGGCAGACGGGCAACTCTGCCATTTCCAGTATGCGCACAATGTACATTTACGGAAAATAAATTCCAACTATATTCAATTCTAAACCGATCTTTCCTTTATCCCGAAATCCTAATACTCCAGTGAATTGCACTGGCACGAGGATGCGAGCGCTGTGAAGGGAGCGCATCGTGTACGAGCATTGTTTACATCTGGAGCCGGGCGCCATGGAGGCTATCGTAAGATAAACAAGAGCAGCCACTTGAACAGACTACTAACGGAGACACGCAGTAGAGAGTGCAGTGTGAGTGCGAGTTTAATTGAGATTAATAAGGGGATCGTAAGTTCACTCACATGCTGTCGAGATACTGCACAGCCTCGTTGATGATCTCACCGAGAATCTCCTTCTCCTGGATTTCCTGGCGTCTCATCTGTACCGTCAGCTCTTCCTCGGACTGTTCCTCCAGCCGGGCGAATTTGGCGAAGAATCGGCTGTACGCCTGGATGTAGTCATTGTCAAGGCACTCCTCGGCCATTGTCTTTTCCTCTGACTAAAGAACTTTACGGAGAAAAGGATGAGAGTCTCTCGCTCGAGCGTTGTATGTGCGTTGCTTGCGACCGCACCACTGTGCAGAGTATTGCGCGCGTCCTGCCGCGACACCGACAGGCCGAGAGCGTTTGTGTCGGAGAGACTTGCTTTGTTTTCCCTGCTTCCCGCTAGCTCTGCAGGACAGCGCAACCTAAGTAAGAGCACCCTTGCCGATTGTCAACTTTCCGTGGCCGTGGCGGCGACGGCGGCCGCTTGCCAATCTGACACGATCTCAGAACGGGGTTAGGGAAATAAGCGCGCACTGTCACCCGCCGGATAATATGCTAGTCCTCGCCTACCACCACCACTGCCCATTGAATTAGGATCACGCGCATTTCTCTCGCTAAACACTGCAAATCAAGTGGTCTACGCTTCGGAGCGAAGGCAGCAGCAGCAGCAGCAGCAGCAGTAGGTTGGCGCGTGTACCCGCACCCTTACATAAGACGATTGGCAGTCTCACTTGGAAGTATACATGTGTGCGCGACCGCCTCTACACAACTGTGACGCGGAAGTGCAGCCTGATAATGAAGAGAAGAATGAACAACGGAGAGGATAAGGTAGAGGCAGGCAGGAGGGAATGCTTCCGGAAACGATCTGCTCCGGGAGCGTTCGACTGACTGCCACTGACGTTCTGCCCAGCCTATCCGCTGATACCCGATGTATCTCTCTACTTTAGGTTGCGTCACTCATTCAAGAAGACATATATACGCACGTACGCACGCTACTGCACATTGAATGCATGTGCTCTTTCGCGTATGTATCCACTGTGCTGACACCTGCTGGTCAAACTGATTTTCGAACTTGCAGTAACGTAATTGGGACCTTGAATGTTGAAACTTGGAATTTTAATAGTAGTATGATCGAGGGAATGACACTACTGGTATATTATTGTTTAATCAATCTGTATATACATAACATACACATGAATGTGATGAATCAATCTACAATGAATTTTCTGCTATAATAATACGCATGTTGTTCCACCACCTAGGTTTGGTTTCGCGTTCTCGGCCTGTTTCAAGGCCAGGTAACTAACTTCTAAACTCTTTTGTAAATGTTCAGGCAGTGGTTTGTTCCAATCTGCTGGAGGAGATTCTCTCCTTTCCCAGACATCATTCTTAATGTGACCGATTAACCTTTGTCTTCTTCTGATCTTCTCGCTTTCCAGTAATTTATTCTAGAATGAAATTTATAGTATAATTCATAGTCTTTTAATTAGATTTGAGAAAGAATGTATGAAAAATTGGGAACCTACGTATGCTTCTTCCGATCCGGTCTCTTCCCACTCCTTGGAGTTATGTATGTCGTTCTTCCATGCACTGCAATCGAGGAACTCACCAAAAATGAAGTATTGATGAAAACGTCCTTTTATACTTGTGCATTCATTGTATTCATCTCTATAGGTCTCAGTTCCTCTGATCTGAAATTATGTTACAACTATCAGTAGTTGACATAATAATTATGCTACATTTTCATGACATACCATCCATTCTTCCGGCCGTCTCTCGCGTTTAGTATTCTCCGTTTTTCCATCACCAACGTTTTTGCTCTCTGTCACATTACTCTGCATATTTTCACTAGAAGATTTTGCATTCTCTTGCTGCTGAGTACTCGCACCTTTGGTCTCCATCACTTTATGTCGCCCAGACCAATTGACAGCAAGTGTCTTCGCAGATATCCAATACTAATTCAATAAATTAAATCTAAACGGTCAATCATCTACATCATATTAGTAAAAACATCGAAAATTCTATATTATTTTCGTAGATGTTCGCGGTCAGGTTAGGGATTCTACCGACCAAATATACCAAACCTTGCAAACTGGCACAGCGCGAATAGAGAGTGAAAGTGAGATAGAAGAACGCTGTCATATATACTTTGCCACCGGAAGTTGAACGGGGACGCGACCTAACTCCGGTATATTCAAGTCCCGCAAATTATACGCGTTTCGTCAATTCGTGATTCTGCTCGAAAAGCTTCAAGGATTTGCAAGCGTAGCATCACGCAGCCGTCCAAGTGAGGAACATATTCGCTCGCTCTATCGTATTCTGGTGATCGTAGTGTTCGTAGAGTGCTGCTCGTTTCTCGCTCTCCCAACGAAGTTGTTGGCTCGTATACAACAGAAAAGGCCAAGTATTCGAGCCGCTGTCAGATCCCTAACCTACCGTGGAACGAATGTCCCGGTGTTCTGCGGTGTTCGACTAAAGACGAAGTAATTCCGTATCATGATGTCGCGGTCTGTGCGTGCAGAGACTCGTAGTCGTGCCAAGGATGACATAAAACGAGTAATGCAAGTTGTTGACAAAGTTCGACATTGGTAAATCTTTCAAAATATTACCGAAGACATTACTCTGTGTTCTAATAAAACTATCGAAACTGGAGAGAAACTGATCGCAGATTTGTACCAGTTGTTACGTTATTGATCTATAAATTATTAGTGGATCCATTTATTTTGGCAAATCAAAATTTCGTGCTTTATTTTCGATCTTGTACATTTGGATTTCATACCTGTCACGTTGTAGGGAAAAGAAATGGGTGACAATAGGTGAAACAACTATGAAGATTTACAAATGGGTGCCTATATCAACTCTGGATCAGGTATGTCAATCTATTCCTGGATTTAAAAAAGAAAGACAGTGATCTAGTTTGTGAATCTGAAGCATGTGGTGTTACAGAAAAAGAAGACTAAGACCATTGTTGACAAGGAAAATGGGTTACCAAGGAAGAGTGGGATAGAATCTTCAAATTCCAATTTTGGATTGACAGAGGACTCTAACACTTGTAAGTCATATAGTAGCGCACATTTCATATTTCCCAAAGTATTTCATATTACTATTAAAATGTATGTTTTTGATATATTGCAGGTTTTTCTACAGTTAGTGACTCTCAAGGTTTGACAGATTTCTCAGCCCACTTAGGATTTTCGGAAGACTCCAATTCACAAAACAGTGAACCAACTTCCAAGAGGTTAAAGACTGACTAAACTATAATTGTTGATCAGAGAATTAAATGTCTAGGGAACCATTTTAAATTTCATGAATTTATTCACTAAGTTTGTGGTAAAAAGAAGTGATTTTCTTTTTCCACATACTCCACATTTAGTAAGGAAAATTAGTAAATAATATATGACTTCAAATGCCAATTGTACGAAATCTCTTGAATTGCATATAATGGAATTTATTTTTTTACGCATCAATTTATCAGGAACTCGTCAAATTTAAATGTTAGAAATCATAGTTCAATAGAAGGATTTTTCTTGACTGTCCATCTTATTAATCTTGAAGAATTACAATATCTAAAACTTGCAAACAAATCCTCAGAAAGTGGGTAGCACATTCTGAGTGGTTATCCTCATTACAGTATTATATCTTTTAAGGAGTACATAATATTTCACTTATTTTTGGAAGACTCCTACTGAAATCACAACGGTAATAATACAATTGTAATGTTGCAGATAGTACTCTTATTTTTTTGTAAAAACCATCTCAAGAGTACATATAATATATCTTGTTGTACACCCGTTCAAAATGTTTGTATCTTCTGACACGTTCATGCACTTGATAGTTGTTGAACATTGTTGTACATACTTCGAATTAATATTCTAAGAGAGCTTGCATTCCTTCACATTAAATTACTGCACCACATTCTGTACAAAAGTAATCTTGACTCATAGAAATAAACAATTGGAACTTTGAGAAACATAAATGCAGCTGTTTACACAAAGATAAGGAATGGTGTGAAAAAAGTTTTATTAGATTCGATTGTTCGATACGTTTTTTATTATTCTCACATGTAACTCTGCATTGTACTTAAAACTTTGTTCTATGTCTGATTCTCATTTCGAGTCTGAATGGTGACCAGGGATAAAAAGAAACCATTAAAACGTTCATTGTATCTTATAAACAAACATTGTATATACGCATCTTCTAACCAATTAAGTTTAAGACTTCTGTATGTTATACAGTATGTACAAACAAATTTCTAATTATAAAAGAAAATTCCGAAAACTGTGTATTTTTCGCACTATCACTCTGTGTATTCCGATACAGAACTTTTAAGAGATCAACTGCAACAATCGCTGATGAATAATACATATTCACATCTTACCAGGGTAAAGTTCCGCCATCATATTGAATGAAAGAACCACTGTGTTTATTTGACAATGAACTTAAGGTTTTGAATATACTCGAAGCACTGGATGCAATATCCATTGGTGCATTGCTCCCGCCCATATCAGTGCGCACCCATCCAGGATGCAGACAAGTCACTAGAATTCCATCATCCTGCAAATCAATACTCATCGATTTTGTCGCGGCATTTAACGCGGTCTGAAAGAGATTAGATAATGTTTAATAATGGCTGTGTATGTATACAATTGTTCGCAATGCCGGCTAATTCTACCTTGCTACATCTGTAAGGATAAAATCCACCCTGATCATTTTTGGAAATGCTTCCCAAAATAGAAGTCATGTTTATGATTGCTGCTCTGTTTATACTCATACGTGATTTATCCGCACTATTGTTGGATGCCATTTTTAGAAGCGGCAGAAGTGCCTGTATAAAAAATAAACACGTATTCACTGATAGGAGATCTGTCGAGAGAAGTGTACGCATTTAACGTACTTTTGATAAGAGGATCGGTGCTATCGTGTTGACGTGAAATGCTTCCGTGAGTTGCTGCTCTTTCACAAGACCGAGGCGCGTAAATTTGCTGGAGACTCCAGCATTGTTGAACAATACGTTTAGCCCAGCATTGCCTACTTTTTCTTTAACTATTTGCACTATCTTGTCATAGCTCTTCGTATCAGTAACATCTACGATATCAAGGATTATATTTAAATATAGCGAATTTCTACAAAATGGCTGAAGAAGTTAATCAAGTTAGAATAGACGTATAATGCCTATTTTAATTTTACCCGCCTACAACGATTTTTTTCTATGCTACGTGTCCCAGTGACAGTTCCAATCGATATTAACTGGTTTTACACCTGTTAATAGTTACCGTGCAGTACTGATTCTATTACTCGAACGAACTATCGTGAAATAATAGTTCGTCCGAATTCAGGAAAACATGAAATCCGCTAGCTTATGATTATCACGGTGCACGGTATTAAATAGTACGTGCGAAATCTCAGGGCCTAGTATATTATCTGATAATGAGTTAAGTGTGTATCGATCGACGTGACAAGGAGGAAAACGAAACGCTTGCGGCTGAAAATATTGCTGTTTGTGTTAGGCATTGACTGGTACTACAGTCTTGAAATTTGACCGGTCAAGTTCTCCTCTTGAAATCTTTGTAATCTGTTGAATCGTTTCATAAAATGAAGGCTGCTGGAGGAAAGAAGAAAAAGTCCTGGTGTCTGGGCTGCCGCGAGAAACCACTCACTATGGATTCGGATTCGAGTGATCTTGAAAGCGAAGACACTGCGAAACCTTCGAACGAGGTCATCGAAAAAGAAACGGAGCCTTCGGGTAAGTGCTCAAGGTTTCAACTTGCTCGAGAAAAGGGATCGTGTCTGCGATCCTTTCATTAATTTCACCTATCGATTTTAATCGTCCATTCTCTAAGTATTACTGGATCGTTCTTCACGATAACAACTAATCGACACTAATTAATCGAAGACCTGATAAAAGGCAGATTTTTTTTGCACTGATAAAAGACTTACCTATTTCAATAATGTGAACCTTTCCCGTCTCCTTCGCGAGAGTGGATAATTCCTGAAAGGAAAGTAGTATATGACAGTTAAAAATATGAGTGGCGAGTTTTCGCACATTTCATTCAGATATTTCATCATCAAGAGAAAAGTTTTCAGTAGACTAGTGAACAATCTAATTCCGAGATCTTATGATTTTATGCTACGAAATGGAGCTGCGCTTCGATCGTTCGGAGCCACGCTAACTGCACTTGGGATGTTTTATTCAGGAGCAATTTAAAAATTCCTTTCGTACTACGCTTTCCTGAAGCGAAACATCGTGCGGCATACATAGCCCGTACTGTTACTCCAAACATTTTATTATGTGATATTGCAACACTCCTAGATTGTTCTCAATCAATCATTTCCTTCGTGACATCACACAATATAGAGAACAGCAGTCAGAATGACTATTCAAAATGATGCAAGATTGCGATCAGTCTAGAAGTGTTTTATTCCGAGTGGCTCATTGCAAGTTGGAAATGCTTTGGTATAAATTCATTTCATCGTTATCATACTCTAATGCTCACTCAATATATCGAACAACGGGCCGTCGAATTGTCGATATCGTAATCCGTAATAATCGCGCGTCATGTTCTCTTGCGCAACCGATCGGTGTGAGAGAGTGTGAGTCACAGTGAACCGGCTAGGTTCTCCGATCGGCTCGAGTGGGAAGATCAGGAGCGTAGAGGGGAAACGAGAGCCCACCGGCTTACGGAGTTCCTATAACAGCAGATGGCGGTGAACAAGGCTGAACAAGGCTAGAAGTAGTGACTTCCAGTCAGTTCGTTTCAGTCGTTTTCAGGCGCTAGAACCTGACGCGTGTGCCGCTTAGCAGGTGAATCCGGAGTATAGTTGAAGTGTGGTGGTACCCGATATAACCGATCGAAGCAACGAGTGTTGATTTCCTTGAGCGCACCATGCCACCGATTGGTAAGTTCTGCCTTCGCCCGGAATTGCGTAAGCGTAGTTCGCGGAGAACCGAAGCAAGTTTATTGCCGATCTTACCGTTGCCTTGCTCGCATCGCGACAAGTAGCGAAGATATTATCCGGTGGTTGCGTTGACCTGGCGAGGTGCTTGACAAGGCCGAGTCCCAAGCCTCGGTTGCAGCCGGTGATCAAGATCGACTTCATCATCGGCGGTTCGCGCCGGATCGCCACGATTCCTAGTGATTTTTTGGACTATTCGCGCACCGATTCCACTTGAATCGTAATCTCGTGGGCTTGCTGATTCCGCTGGCGAGGCTCTGGCAAAACGAGTGTCATCGGGCTGACGTCACGTGGCAGCCGCCGCCGTAATCGAGCCGCGGCAATCATGGCGATATTGACGGTGTTCACGAGGCTCGTGTCATTTCGCGGCGCTCATGCTAAATTGCTCGAGGTCTCTCGTCACGCGAGGTGCAACAACTTTCCTTACGGGATGGCCATGACAGCCTGCATGTGCTGTGAGTCGTCATTATCAAGTGACACCAACACACTTTGCACCCGATATTCCATCCAATTCGACCTGCCCACTTTCAAGTTACATAAAATCGAACGTGCCTCGCGAACTCCGCTCCGATCGCGACCGGTACTTTCGAGCCACCACCATTCCCCGAATCATTCGTTTGTTCACTCAAATCTATCCCCACTTTGATCGAATCATTCCTTGAAAAATCATGTTTTGGTGTTAGGTATCGTGCAATAGTTTCATTAAGTGCTGCAATAGAGGAGTTCGTATAGAATTTCTTGTGTCCATTCTATTGAGAGTAGTCGTGTAGCTGCTTAGGTATCGAAGTATAGAAATTTCGAAATATTCTAGAATGTTTATATTCCATGTAGGATTCCCTTGATGTAATCATTAATTGGAGTAATGTTTCATTGGGATTGGGTTTATTTCAGCTGATTCAAACTATACATATGACCTGTTGGTCATTGGTGGAGGATCTGGTGGTTTAGCAGCTGCCAAAGAAGCAGTGAATCTTGGTGCTAAAGTTGGAGTACTTGACTTTGTTACTCCATCTCCACGTGGTACTACATGGGGCTTGGGTGGTACCTGTGTCAATGTTGGGTGTATTCCTAAAAAATTGATGCATCAAGCTGCTTTGCTTGGAGAGGCAATTCATGAAGCAACCGCTTTCGGCTGGCAATTGCCTGATCCTAAGACAATTGTTAATGATTGGGAGAGTTTGAAAACAGCTGTGCAAAATCATATAAAGTCTGTTAACTGGGTTACTAGAGTAGACCTTAGGACTAAGTAAGTCTTATATTTTCTTTGTTTCATATAATGCAGAATGAAGAACATGAATCTAAATAACATATTGCAATATATTACAGCAAGATTGAATACATCAATGCATTGGGTCATTTTAAAGACCCACACACAGTATGTGGAGTCACAAAGAAAGGCGAAGAAAAAATTCTTACAGCTGCAAATATCTTAATTGCTGTGGGTGGTAGACCGAAATTCCCAGATATTCCTGGTGCAGAGGAATATGGCATTAGTAGTGATGATATTTTCAGCTTGGAAAAACCACCAGGCAAAACTCTTGTTGTTGGTGCAGGATGTATCCTTTCAGTATCAATGAATTGGTTGTAAATTAATATTGCAAGGAAGAAACTATAGTTTTCTTAATGATTGAAATAGACATTGGTCTTGAGTGTGCTGGATTTTTGAATGGTTTGGGCTATGATGCCACTGTTATGGTAAGGTCAATTATACTTAGAGGATTCGATCAACAAATGGCAAACATTGTTGCTGAAGAAATGAGGGATCGTGGTGTACATTTCATTTATGAAGCTAAACCCAAGAAATTGGAAAAGCAAAGTGATGGCCGCCTGCTTGTTGACTGGGTTGATAAGGTAATACAAATTCATATTTGTGATAAGACAAAAATTTTCTAGAACTTACAAAAATGTTGTGTAACTTTAGGATGGTACAGTGCACCAAGATGTTTATGATACCGTACTCTTTGCAATTGGCCGCCGACCGCTGACTGCCGAATTAAAACCCGAGAATGCTGGTCTTAAAATTGTGCCGGAAAGTGGGAAAATTGATGCCGTTAATGAACAAACAAATATTCCAAACATCTATGCTGTTGGAGATGTCTTGCATGTGAGTATTTTCAATTACCATAAGGTAATCTTTATGCCCTCTCGTAATTCCAATAACCATCCTCTTTAATATTATAGAAAAAACCCGAATTGACACCTGTGGCCATTCACGCTGGAAGATTGTTGGCAAGGAGATTATTTGGCAATTCCACGGAACAAATGGACTACACGAATGTAGCTACAACCGTTTTCAGTCCTTTGGAGTATGGTAGTGTTGGACTAGGCGAAGAAGCAGCAGTTGCCATTCATGGAGAAGACAAAATCGAAATTTTCCATGCTTACTACAAGCCAACTGAATTCTTTGTGCCTCAGAAGGATGTTTCACATTGTTATCTCAAAGTTGTTGCACTCAGAGATGGTGATCAAAAGGTTCTTGGAATGCACTTCATCGGACCTAATGCTGGTGAAGTCATTCAAGGCTTTGCTGCTGCTATGAAGTATGTAACAATATTTCTTTTTATTTCGTTTCAGATCTTTAGATTTCGGCAAGTACATGTTGTCTTCTATTACAGGTGTGACTTAACATTCCCAAAACTGAAATCAACTGTTGGAATTCATCCGACTATTGCCGAGGAATTTACTCGCGTATCTATTACCAAACGTTCTGGCAAAGACCCGAAACCACAGAGTTGTTGCAGTTAAAGCCTGAAAGATGCGAGCGCTACTTTATTGTGGTTACATGCAAACACTTTTATGAATAAACATTCACCAATCCTCACTCAGCAACAATTAAACGCGCAGTATTCAGATGGCATGAAATTCTGCGAATGAGTGACAAGGCAGGTGGAACTATTTTTTCACTCAACCCAATCTGTACAGATGGTTGCAGTATTGTGTATGGAAACGTCCTAGGCAAATTTAATAGAGCAGGCCGTATATCATTCAGCTTGATGGATTTTGCTGGAGTGGATCTACGGTATAAGGCGTACAGTGACTTTTATAGATTTATTATTTTTGCAAGCAGTGATTTGTTCTTAAAAATGTATTGAAGCAGCAATAAAAACACAGAAAATGTAAACAGTCTGAAAGATAATGTGTCATTCATTATATTACAATAAACATACCCTTAATATCGAGTTCGAACTAACACGAGGGATTAGGAGCACCTATACCAAAAATCCGACACTCTTTGTGGAAACTGATCATCGGTTTTTATAAGTACGTTGTCAAATCTCCAAAATTCCTTGCCTTTGAAAAAATATGTGCACTCTATAATAAAAAAAACTTATCAGTATACCATAAGCATATAATACCTGACTATTACAACCAGTTTTACCATCTATCCA
Organism: Ectemnius continuus; assembly: GCA_910591665.1. NCBI lineage: Eukaryota > Metazoa > Arthropoda > Insecta > Hymenoptera > Crabronidae > Ectemnius > Ectemnius continuus. The sequence continues at coordinate 11,031,803 of OU342862.1, read as the reverse complement.
AGTAACAGCGGCATCAATATCACGTGGAACTCCACGCCATCGATTTATGTGTTGTGGATAACCAGAATCGAGAGAACGTGAGTTCTCATTATATCTCCAGAACTGGTTGCCACTAATCGTATAAGAATATGATCAGTATTCTACAAGCCTGCAACCAACGGATCAAGATTGAATATTACCTATAAAGGTATAGCTTTCCATTCTTGGGCCACACTTGAGCAGCATCTATCTGTTCCACATCGCTGGATACACCGTAATCGGATATAGGCTGCGGGCTATTTTCGATAAACTCATTCCCATCATATACCCAGTACAATCTACCTAAAGCAGAACTTCTCCAAGATACATAAATTATTCAGCGATGTATCAGACACAAATAAATTCCAATATTCTGGTGCAAACCTACCACTAAAAAATACGATACTACCATCGGTATTCCTTTCGTACGAAGCATCAACTCGCGTGATATTCGTAGGCATACCACGGAATAATTGGTGAAATTTCACCGGGTATCCTTCTTTAAGAATGCCACGAGATGTGAAACGCCAGACGTACTGAATTAAATGAATAGCAATCACAAGGAAGAAAAGATCGACGTTGCCGGCGGTACCGGTTTTTTATTACCTGGCCTTTGAAGATGAAAAGTTCATTTCCAAATACTGATACGGAATCGTAACTACCAGAGCAAATGTTCGGTACAAATTCTTCTTGCAATGTACTTGCACTGAGCGGACTTGTACTTTCATGGCCGCGGTGCTCTTCCACGGTTTCATAGTCCCCGAAAAACGTTACGTTTAGCAAAACTTCGGTTGTACTTGCACCCACCACTTCTGCATCATTATCCTCGCTATCTTTTTCTTCACTGTTTATTGTACTTGAAGGTCTTGTGGTGGCCTCTGTGGTCTCATTAAAATTAACATCTGCAGTGGTCTCGCTTTCTGCCGGCGGCTGTGATACTGATTATGTACAAATAGGACGCTTCTTGTAATTAATAAAATATACGAAGATATTTCCCATCAACTTAGCGTAATTAAGTCTTACTGTAAAGATGATACATAGCCAGGATATCATCGTAGCCCAATTGAAATCCGGACGAATATCCTTTATAATATGGAAACATAATCGAAGACGGAATGGGTGAGTGAGATAGGCCAAGGCTGTGGCCCATCTCGTGTACCGCCACTGTGAAGAAATCGGTTTCCCCATTATTTTGATCCGCTGGTCTGATCGTCCAGTTTTCATCATCATCGAAGTGAATATCACCGCCGTATGATTCCATCTCATAAGGGAAGAATGCGTGAGCCAATATATTTCCAGGACCATCAAAAGGATATCTATCAAAATATTAAACTTTACATCTTAATTTTAATATTTCCTCTTTTCTATTCAAATCTTATTACTAACTCATCACCGTGGTAGCTTTGACCAAATGCGATAATGATGTCTGCGCTGGGGTTGTTGACTGGCTTGAAATTCAATCTCGAGTAACCGCTCCACGCGTCGAATGCCCTTTCTATCTCATCGACTACTGGTTCCTCTCCTAATTTCGGGCTCCAATTAGCCACGCTAATATTTATGAAAACATCAATACGTTCATTAGTGTCTCCTACTAGGAGGATTGGATTTTCAAGTGCCTCTAATAGAATTACATACAAGTATGTTATATCTCGCTTCCGCCAACCCTTCGAACCAATGATGTATCGCTTCTCACGAGAGTTTTCATTTCGAATAATATCTGGCAAGCCACAACGAGGCGATTCCATTAACTATAAAACAACGACATTGACATTTTCGACAAAGAATCCAGCATGAAAATAACGCACCTTAATTGTATCGTTATCCAAATTGCCGGTAATTGAAATATTTCCAAATCTCTGCATCGTTTTGATCGCATCGATAACAGCGCTTTCCTTATAAAGCGCTTCCGAATCCGGGCTGCCACTTGCCAGATAGCCATATCGCTTCATAAAGTTCATCTGCACATATTATTCTTCTTATCGCGCTTCTTTCACATCTTCATCTCATTGGGAACGAGTAGATATTTCAACGTACCGCCGTCACTGAAGCCGATGTGGAATTCGATGCTGGTCGTGGTTGTATTGGCGGTGCGCATCCACTCGTAACAAAGAAGACAAGGAAACACATTGTCTTTGACAGCATGATTTCCTACTGGAAGAATGAATTCAATCTCGAATGTCGAACGAACTGCTGTTAGAATGGCAGATGCTTTTATTAGGTGAACAACTGGCCATCGGAAATGGGCGGCTCCTCACTGGCCATATTTATTACTACCGATTGATAACAGCGAGTGATAGGTCTCGATGACCTTTGTTATCCAGCAAAAAATTAAGAATCGCGTGGCTGAGATAGAAGCGAGTTACTACTGAATGACCGAGTTGTACTAGTCGGTCAATGATCGATTCGAAACTGATCCCGATCGCATTTTATTCTATGGCTTCAACCCCTCTTCTTCTCCACTCAGATCGACCAGAATGACGTTAAAATACAAGTTTATCTCTGTGACGAAGTTTCCTCGATTCTGAATAATTAAATAAGAGCCTCGCAATGAAATCAACTCTTAGAAGTAGTACAAAGGAATCCAGCGGGTCTAAGAGGGCATCGAACCCTTCTAAAAGGAATTCGGAAAGAAATGCGCCCGAAACTAGCACCCGTCCTTTTGTAGGTCCACTGTTAAATGTTTATTGCTCTTTAATTATTAATAAAATCGTAGGAAATTAATTTCTTTAATTTACAAATCTTATTGCTATCCCAGACATTAGAATGGGCCATCGGAATTAACCCCAATGTGCCACTATTGAATCTCACCACCGAGAATCGGACGGTGATGGCTTATGCATGTTCGCACACTGTAATCTTATATGATTATCAGACGAAGGAGACTGTTCCTCTCCAAGGTCACGTCAGTACTTCTCTATTTTACTGTCAGCGGAATATTAGCCGATCAACTGACAACCGGACATTATTTCTTAACAGCAACACGAAGTGGCAACCCAATCAGTCTCGAGGGACGGCAAGTGGCTCTTGACAGCCGATTATGGGAGTGATTCGGTGGTAATCGTCTGGGACACTGAAACAGGGTAAATGCTAGTTGTAACAATGATTTCACTGAAGATCTTCCAATTTCCATGGCGTTACACACCGCTAATGACTATAATGATCGCCTACGCGGAGAATAGACGCTTACGTAAAGCAGATATTCAAGCGGATAACACCAGTTAGCGTGTAACTTGATATTGAAGTTGTTATGAAGATTTCCTTTACGATCCTAGAATGCCCATCTGCACTTTGTTCAATCCCCATGGAGAACGTGGCATGACTGCTGCTCGAATAAGTCCGAATGCGAAGTATGTGGTCACCGTTGGTAATGAACGTCGGCAGAGAGTTTATTTTTGGCAGTGGACTCATGGCAATCATAAACCAGATGGTAACAGATTTAATACATTTATCAATTGATGAAATTATTTAAATTAGTATTTTTAAATCGTAGCAATTAACAAGTTGGTTGATATGCACTCGGAACGCATCAAAGATATTTGCTTTAATGAAGAGACCTGCGAGGAATTCGCCTTGACCAGCGAGTATCATGTTATTTTCTTCTTGTGGGTTTGTGAAAGAGTTTGATTTAAATTTGTATATGAAATCCATTCTTGTAATATTTATGCTTGGAAATATTATTAGACGATGAAGAAATTGACGCGTTACACACCCCAAGTTCTGGGAAAAGGGCGGCAATATGGAATTTTCAATTGCTCTTGTTTCTTAGGGAATAATAATCGAGCTTTAACTGGAACAGCAAACGGTATTTATTGCTGGAATTTAATTTTCATGTAGGATTGTAAAGTAATTAATTAACGCGAATTTCGTCAGGTTTTGTATTAGTTTGGCAGCGTGCGGCTGAAGATCAAGAATCCGTGCATTACGAACACTTTAAATATATACAATTGCAGAAATATAGTATTACAACTATTTTGAATCATGAAAGGTACAATTGTATTCCGAGAACTTCTTCACTTTTTAATCGAGTGATTAATATTGTTTAGATTGGTAGTTACTGGAAATACAAAGGGACGCGTCACTTTCTACGATGAAGATTTAAAAATCCTTTACTGGTGTCAACATCCTGGATTGGACAGCGTACAATCTATAAGTTTCGATTTGCGATCGAAACTTCTGGGAGCCGTGCGACTCGCAGAACCATCCGATCGTGAGCGATGTCATATTAAAACATTGTTCATTATTACAAATTTTAATTGAAAATATTATTAAAAAATAGTCGAGTTTGGCGATTATTCCGATTACGGCGAAGAAGCAATTCATGATGTGTGGGACGGAGAACCATGTGGCATTGATTTCCCATGCAGCATACAATGTACAAAGTCTTCAACAATAGTTTCCGATGAACCGCGAATTGTTTCCACGCTGACTGTAAATTTGGAACCGTCGGATAAAGCGACAGACGCCACTGTAAACAATTCTCCTTTCAGTGTTCGCAATTTCTTTGTGTGTAAGACTCGTTTACTATTTCCATTTCAATCCACGAAGGACAAAATATTAATATAAATTTTTGCTAAAGGCAGCGCGACTGGAGTTGCAGTTTTGATTGACGTCTCAAAATTACAGTGTCATTTCTTCCTGCAAGACTCCGCTGCGCCAATTACTAGTCTCGCTGTTCATCCAAATAGGTAAAACTACAATGTAACATGAAATATCTACGCTCAAAAAGAATGTTACAAACTTTCTAATAAAACTGGCAGGAATTACATAGTGACTGGAAATAGTCATGGCATAATGCGCGTCTACAATTACCAAGATCGAAGTATAATCGTTTCAAGAAAATCACCGCCGCTCCCAAACTTTTATCCAATAATGGCAGATCAGGTGACGAACAACGAAATTATATACGTCACCTGCGCGGAAGCGCATGAGAGTCAAAGAGCTGTGACAGAATTAAAATATTCCCCCAAAGGTACAACAATATCATAATAATTATTACTGTAATTTAAAAGAATGATATTTAATTCAGGTGATATGCTTGTATGTGGTTTGGAAAACGGTGCTTTGTGGATGCTGCATCCTCTCGCTTTGGAGAGCCTCGAAGAACTGCCTTACAAACATTCCGCAGAGTCGATCTTGAAAGTTGTCTTCTCGGAAAGCGGCGAATTCATGGCATACTCGGTAAATTACGTGTTAAGTTTTTATATCAACTTTCATCAGTTTATCATCGAAATCCTTGCAGGATAATAGTCTAAGTGTTGCGGCGTTTAAAAGGAATGCAGTAGAAGGGAAAAACTTGTGGAACTTTATCGGAAAAAATCATGCACATTACATGGCGATAACTGACATATTATTCGGGATTTCTACTTCTGACAGTGATACTCCAAGATTGCTCTCATTGGGCAAAGATCGCGATTTAGTTGAATATGATTTAAAAAATAGGTAAGTCATATAAATCGACTCATATAAGAAATATTTATACTATTTCTCTATTAATTTGTATTTTATAATATTAATATTCATTATCAATATATTTTATACTATTTTTCTATTAGTGGACCATATCCTGATCCGGGTCTTATAATTCTAAACACAACCCCCATCGAAAACACTGCTATACCTCTCAGTTTATCTTGGTACCCTCGCATTGGTCTAGAAACATTTCTTTTAATATCTAATTCCGAGGTGAAATAATATTCAACTCTGTATTTCAATAATTCATAAAAGAATAATTATTATTTATTAAAATACGATTCCCACGAATTAGTATAAGTACAGACTGCTGAATGATATGATAAAGACGATTCGAGGAACTTTCCTCGGGCCAACGTTCGGGGCTCCGGTCCAGCAGGTTGAAATGGTTCGCGATAGTTCCAAGAAATATGCGATTTTCGTGACCGACAAGGAAGTGGGACTCCAATTACTTCCCCTTGACGGAAATCCTTACAAATGTATTGGAATGATAGGTCATCCACGAAAGGTAGGAGAATTAAAAATATATTTTATTAACGATGTAATTTAAATGATTTATGATAGATTAAAAAGATAGCTGTTGATTGTGTGGGTGACATTCTATTCACTTGCGGCGTTTTGGATCCTTGTGTGCTGATGTGGAAGATTAAATACAGGTTTGATGAGTGTTGATGAAAATTTGCATCAATTAACACTGGTATGTTGAATTTTTTTTATTGATCAGGGCGGTCGATAGAATGGCTCGACTAGGAGGCAGTGGAATGTTTCCGTATTATTGTTTAATCGAGGGTGGTGGAAATGGTTGGCTCATTCGTGAGATGCAAGATCTCTTTTACTACGCTCAAGTCTTACAGCAAGGAGAAAATACAACTGCTGCAAGATCTGTCTCTGATAAATTAGTAATCAAACAGATCCCAAATCTTTTACGAGCTGTTGGCTTCTATGCCAGTAACGAAGAAGTACGAAAGTGGTTGATTAGACTTTTAAATATCGACGATAATTTTTAATAAATAATAATGCGATGTTAGTTGGAACTTCTTATGGGAGAAGCGTCGAATAAGACGTACGCTGAAACTGGTCAGATGCTGGAGGAGATTACCTTCGAGGATTTCCTGAAACTTTATATTAATCATCGACCCGTTATCGGGCCTTCCTTGAGTGACGTGAAGAATGCTTTTCGGACGCTCTCGCGTTCAATTCACACGGAGTGTACGTTCGATAAAAGTCCGCATCTGAGCCGTCAGCAATTCCTGGACGTCTTGATGGGCAAAGATACACAAAGGACTCGAAGCAGATGCATCAAAGTGTATGGTTAGTTTAATGCGTGAAAGTTGGCACTAATTCAAACGTAAAACACTAGTCATTGTTCTACTGATTGCCTTCGGTGCCAGGTGAACCATTGACGCGTCAAGAAGCACATCTATTCTTGAATCTGTTGAGTTCGGAGGACGACGATTTTGACGTGAAACCCGAGAGCGAAATAACAATGAAGGATTTCAACTTCCTTCCAGAGGTTCGTTCTAAATAAGGAAGGTGTTGCGTCGTAGTAAGAATTAGGGTAATCACTAGGCTTCCCGAAAGTATTGTATTATTATTTTATGATACAGAGAATATCTTACAAAGAGTTTATCACGGACATCATGGGTATTGAATTGCCGGAGGAATTGAGGGCTGATGGGGAATAATAAGGTGACGTTACCTGCATCGCTGGCACATTAAAGTCGATTATTATCATCACTCTTATCGATAATTATTAATTGTACGTACTGCGAGTTTTCTATTAAATGTGTGTATAAGCACTAATAAACTCGGCGCCTTCTCGCTCCATTTCTCTCTTTCTTTCTCTCTTAGCCTAAGCTTAAGAACCGAATTGCTGTTCGATCAACGGACAGACTTGGCTGACCGTAGAATTTGGTTTGCTAATTAGTTCGACTAATTCCTCCTCGGATTGATGGATGCCGCGAAAGAAAATATACGCATTTCTTTTTCTTATAATACTGATCGACGACTGCTAGTCGATTACCGTTTTGATTGGGCTTCTTCTCTCTTTGTGTGTACCTTATACCTTATTAAATCTTCCCTCGGTCCAGCACTCTCTCTCCCTCTCTCTCTCACTCTCTCTTCCTGGACGTCTCTAATTTTGCACTGCGAGGTATACCTGATCGACTGTAATAATAAAGCTCTTGAGCAACGAAGGATTAGCGAATCGTTCGATTTGAAACTTGGGAGGAATCTATTAGATAAGATCGTATGTGGAGTACGAGATGAAGAGTTTTTGTAAAAGGGGGTTAGATTCAACTGTTCCTCGACGATGTCGATACTCTGGCAGTAATCTAGGGTGGCGTAAAACTAGGCCGTGCTCAACACCCTCATCTGTGTCTTCGTTATCGAACTCTAGTTGTTGTTGTTGTTGTCGTTTTTTGCAGTCGTTCATAGTGCTTTATTTATTCATTCAATGTTGGTCAGCAGCTTACAACAGTGCCTGCGGAACAATGACTTATTTCTGCCTGGTCAGTCTCACGCTCGCAGTGCCAGACTCGTGTCTGTAACTCTCGCCTTGTCAAATGGCCCGTGTCTGCTAGCGCTATCACTTTCGATTCATTCGCGCGATAACTGGAGGGAGCAAAATGAAATGGTGAGCGGGATGGGCAAAGATAGGAATCGTTAAAAAGTTTTGGTAAGACGTGCTGCCAAGTTCTGTGTTGTCGATTCGCCGGCCGAATTCGCATGGAAGTCTCTCGCTCTTTTCAGAAGGGCTGCTGGGAAGGAAACTACGAAACAACTAGACTAGAAGAAAGAAACGATAAAAGATCCATTCGTCAAAATGTCGACTGTTATGTATAAAAAAAAAGAAGAGTACGAGGAAATCGAGGCGAACTTTCTCCCAAGGACGAAGGCTCGTTCTCTGTAAGGGTCGACTTGCAAGTAGAAGGATTAACGTTAAGAATGCGAACGCGCACGAGTGCAATCATAAAAATCACGCTGGTTCGAAGGGTAAAAAAGACGGCGATTCAAAGGCAAACAGAAGAGACACGTGGTCTAAAGCTCGAGTTCCACTTGGGTTGTTTGGAACTAATAAAAAGTATTTATATTTAAGTGTTCGTTATGCAACGAGGGCACAGACACCGCCAGCAGTGCCGACAGTCGTATCAAGTGCAATTGCAATTTTAATTGGTAAAACACAGCCCTCCCCTCGCGCTAGGCTCAAAGAATTTCGCTCTACGACGTAGCCTAGGTTCCTTCTAGAACGCTACACCGCCTACTAACTAGACTAAATTTATACACGGCATTTGTCTCGTTAAAAGAAGTACAAACAAATGTACACAAAAACCTTACTTCATTGTTATAAACTCTAGGGCGTATTTACAGTTATGTACAAACTTTCTGTTACATATCGGCTTAAGAAAAATATCAACCTGGAACAGCGTACGATATCTCAATGTGATTTTCTTTCACCAAGAAAGAATAGGGAAAGCCTAGGAATAATCCTAGAAGCAATTTCGAGTGACGTCCTTATACCGATTGAATTACTTTTCCCTGGTTAAGTCGTGATCGTGGACACCACTGGTCGCTCAATTTTTGGCTAGAATCAGTCAAAATAGTCCTCACTGTTCGTTACGATACCGTGCTTCTTTCTACAGTCCGGGCAGTACCACTTGCCCTTCGGCGGCACCATTATACCCACGCATTCGAAATGAAACCACTCGATGCGACAATCCTCGCCGTCGCAAGCAATCATTTCCGAGACCTCGTCGTACGGACATTGACAGTAACAGTACAAATTTACATTTCTCTCGGCAACGGGTGCGCTAGGTGGTGGTGGAAGTGGCGGAGGCTGCTGAACTGGCTCGACTTCAGAATCACTCGAGTCACTGCTGCTCTCAGCAGGTTCCTCGGATTCTGTAGCTGAGGCTGCTGCGGCCACAGTTGTATTTTGCATCGGTGGTTCCACTGGAGGTGGCCTGTACACCATACCTCTCCCGGCGAAAGATACTCGCGGTGGTATCGTCTTCAAGGTCGGTGTTGGAACATACGTGGGTGTTTCAACTTTTCTCCACTTCATGGCCGGTGGTTTCTCGGCGTCCTCGTCGCTCGAATCTCCATAAAACCGTTTAGGAACTCGCTTCCTCTTGGAGAACCTCTTGTTTTCCTGACCCGAGGATGCGTCGCCGGTTGATTGATTACTTACTGGCGTCTGTTGAATCGCAGCTGCATTCGCCACGTGTATGTCATTTGTGACAATGTTGGGCGTCGATGATCTACTTGGATGCAACGTCATCATCCCTGGCGATGGAGTGGAGTATCCTGAAGTCTTCTGGTAAAACGCTTTGGGAATGTTTAGTTTAATAGACTCTACGGTTGGCGTGGCATTTCGCTGTTTATTTCTCTCGCCCTTCTTCCGCTTTTTCGTCTTCACCTTCTTCTTCTGTTGTGGCTGCTCCTCGGGCATATTGACCAATGTGGAGATGGGTTCGGGCGACGGAGCTGCCGTGTCTGTGTCAGCAATTCCATTATTCAACGGAACAGACAGATCCACTGACGCTGGTGCAACTGCTGCCAATAATAGTAATTGATTTCGTTTTTCAGCTAGCAATTTGTTAGCAAGTTGTTGGGGATGCTCGTCGTAGAAGTCCTCGTCAGTTTCCGTCTCGTCAGTTTCGAGATCGGATTCCCGAAGAAGTATCTTCGAAGGACAGGTCGTTTCCATTGGTATCGTCGGAGCTCCATTCTCCACTTCAACACATATCTCTTTGTTCTCAGCCTCAGCCGATTCCGGTGTGGGTTCTTGTGTGGTTTCTTTCTCTTTTTTGCGTTCCTTGCGACTAGATTGTTTTTTCGGCGAACTTTCGGAGCCTGAGCTATCGGAGTCGGAACTACTACTGGAACTGGAAGAACTACCCGACGATGAGCTGCTGCAACTACAGTTCGTCCCGCAAGAACAACTGCTCGAGTCGCTGTCACTCGATGAGTCACTGGATGAAGTAGTCGTGCCTTGCTTCTTTTTCTTCGGTGATTTAACTTTTTTCTTGGTAGAATCGCTTTCATTTTGAGGTGCGTTGCTGGTCGATGGGCTCCTCTGAGATCTACTCAGATGTTCTGGATCTGCTGTATTTCCTTCTTCCTTTATTTCCTGTTCACCAGTCTTACTCTTGTCAGAATATACCACACAATAATCGTGATCGGCCAAAACTATGCTTCTCAAGTATGCCACATCAGTTTCTGGCTCGGGTTCTGGTTCGGGCTTTGGTTCTGAGTCACGATCTTTAATGACAAAATTATTCGTGGATTCTTGCTTCTCCAGACTAGCCGTATAAGTTTTGAAATTGTCCCAAATTCCATCCATGATTTCTGCCTCCTGCTTTTTCTCTTCTTCGTTTTGCTCGACTTCGACTATACTATCAGGGGCAACAACAGGGGACTCGGGCTTTACGGCTTCAGTAGGGACAGTCTCGCTCGGTTCAGTCTTTTCCTTTTCAACATTCGTGGCCTCCTTAGCTTCGGGTTTTTCTTCATCAGAATCTGTGTCGCTTTCTGATGATAGGTTGAGGGGTGGCAGATCATAAACATCTACAACTTTCTTTAGAGTCTCTTTTGTCTCTTTCGCAGGTTCCGTCGCACCCGGTGCACTATCCGTTGCAATACTCCTTTCCTTTTCTGGATTCTCTTCATCCACTACAATTGGCTGACTGGTGGCATCCGTCATAGTTACGTCGATCGTTGGTTGTTCCCTGTGCGTGTCTTCGTGCTTGGCCAAAAGCTTCTTGGAGATAAAACGTTCAGAACATTCTGTGCAAGCGTACGGCAGGTCTCCGGAATGCAATCGTTTGTGTACCTTCAAAGCTACCGCACGGGAGAAACTAGAGCCACATTCCTCGCAAACAAAAGCTGTAGGTGGTATGCAGAAGTGGTAGATATGTGGCCACTTCTTCTGCAAACACTTCTTGCACAGAACACTTTCTGTGCCATGTTTCCAGAATAGATGTTTAGTAATATCGGGCTTATTCCTATACGCAATACCACATCTATAGCACAAATGATGCAGTTTGTGCTTCCAGACGTGGTTGGAGAGACGCTGCTGATTTCCCGTGGGTTCGAGACAAACATCGCACGCATGGTGTCGTTTCCGCAAGTGTACCATCAACCGAAATGCAGACGGTAAATTTGTCACAGAACAAAGGCAACATCTGTACTTGACGTTTATATTCGGGGAGTATATACCGGGACATAAATGGCAAAGTAATTCGCTATAGCTATAAAAAGTTGATTTACACATTATACAAATTAAGATTGTCTTTTGATGCATTTTGCGGTTATGTAAATAAAGCTCTTTATGCACAGTTGAATAGAACCGACAATGAAAACACTCGTACGTCCGTACGCCGGGGATATTGTAGGTACCATTTGTGCTACTATACGAGTCTAGATTGAAGAAGCGAAGATCTAGTTCATCGAGTGACTTCTTCACTCTAGTGATAAATTGTTCGGGTTGAATGATTATGGCAGGATGCTGCGGTTGAAACTTATGTTCCGCAAGCATATGTAATCCTAATTGTTTGCCATTTACCGCTACATGACGCGCGTGATTGCAATAAACGCAAACTGGACTGGCAGCGTCTATGCAACCTTTTAATAGCTCCTCTATTTCTATACTATCTAAAGTACCCTCAACGTTGAGATCCACACACGGAACATCGTCGCCGGCTAAGACAATACCATCGTTTGGTTGCAATTGTGCATCTAAATTAGCCTTGCTATCCTGTGAAGCTGAGTCTTGAACTTTACCGTTTATGTCGTACCTTCCATCGACTGCCAGACCCATACTTCTTTCACTCCCTTTGTCTTCGGCATAAGATGTGTCGTTTATTGCAACCATACTCGATTCTAGCCTACTTTCTGTGGTAGTCCTTATATCTCCGACTTCTTCGGCATCTTCCGGTGCCTCTGGATTACTGTCTACCACGGCTAACTTGAAGCTATCAGAATCACTATCACCCTCGTTTGGCAAATAACTACCGGTACTGTCCCTTTCCCTTTCAGATACGTTCGAAACCTTCTCCGACGGCGAGCCGTCCGCGTTATTATTTTCTTCAGACTCTCGGCTTGCGTCATGGTTCTCTGCGCTGTCGATTACAGACGCACTTGTAACAGAGAACTGGGAATTTCTATTAGTACATATTTTAATAACTAAACTGCGGTCCGATGATGGAACAGCATTGAATGAAACTGAGGTTTGAGATTCAGTAGGTGCGTTCGATTCTGGTTCCTCGTATTTCTTTTCAGGGGAATCTTCTTCGGAAGCTTGCAGATCTGGTGCAAGCGACTCATGCTGGGGACTAAATAACGATCGACTGACTGGACTGTGCACTGGACTATGGGGTGGCTGGGAGCTAGTATCTGTTTTGGCTTCGGAGATCTCTTCGGATTTCTCTTCGTTTACACCTTCTTCTATGCTTTCGTTTACCGGGCTTGACGCAGCTGGGATGTCGTCGATCTCATTTACAGAGTCATTGAACTGCGTGTCGTCTTTAGATACATTTTCCGATTCGGAGCCCGATCTTTCTGAATTTAATGCCTCGGATGTCTCCATATCCTCTATCCTTGGCCTGTCTCCAGCATTCTCTAAATTTGTACATTGTGACACTTGCATGATAGTTTCCGTTACACTATCATAGAGTTCTTTATTACTAATATCCTTAACTGGGGATTCCACCTCTTCTGTCCTCTCTTGACACCTTTCTGTATCAATTTTTTCCTTGCTCTCTTCATTCTGATCTTCTATACATCTGGACACTTCCATTATTGTTTCCGCGACTGTGTCTCTCATCGAGTTATGCGTAATATCGTCTTGCGGAGGTACATCTTTTACCGTGTCTTGAGCTTCAGTCAACTGCGGGCTACTTTTATTACTTGTCTTCTTAAGGGGCTTCTGCTGAATTGAATTATTTACACTATCGTCTGCAAACTTTGTCCTATTGTTCTTTATTGTTCTCCTATTCTTACTTCCAGTGTTCACCGATCTGTCCAAAATATGTGACGATATTGAACTTCCTATCGAAGAAGGTGGTACAGCAGAGTGAGTTTCCTTACTTCTCTCAATCGCTAAACTGCAGGTACTTGCGTGCGAGCCTGTTTGTCTGCATAAGGTACATATTGATGCTGTGATATCTTGCTTAGAGGCGGGGGAACAAAAATGGTTGTAAAAATTGTCAGTCTCCGAGAAGACCTTTTCACAGGTGCAACAGACTAAGTAACAGGACCCTTTGAAAGCACTGTAGAAATCTTCTACGGATGCGAATGCCATCTCTGGAACACTGTGCTTCTTTATGAGATGGTGCGATAGCCTCTCTGCCTGGCCAAACATGCCAAGACAGAAGAGGCATATGTGCCTTTTGTGTATGTCCCTCATGTGCAAAAATAAATTCCAATTTTCAAAGTAGGTGCCACAAGCTGCGCACAGGTACACTTTCCGCGTGATTTTGAAATTGGAAGCATTCGGCATCGAGGGCGATTCCGATGTGCTGGGCATCGGCGCCATGCTCGAATTGCAAGAACACAGAGTTTGTTTCCCCGTCGAACAAAAATTCGTCGATGACTGACACTTGGAACATTTGGTTTTGCTTGAAGGTTGCAAACCCAGGTATTGAGCATATTCTGTGATTTTTCCACGTTTCGTGTCAGGCCTCTTTTCTTTGCTCTTCGGTGATACACTGGCATGTGTTAATTGTTGATCCAAGCCAGGATTGTTTAAAGAGGCTGTTTCATTCTCTTGAGCCAAAGCCAATATCCTCTTTTTGAAACCCTTGAACACTATTTTCGATCCTGGACTGTTATTCTTGCTTGGAGAGTCTTTGGTTGCGACTGAATTATATTGTAATAGTTGTTTGTCGTCTTCAAGAGCTTCTGTGCAAGGGTTATCAAGTGTGTGCTTCAATACATTATCAAACGACTGGTCCTTGATTTGTTGCTCTCCCAACATGCTCCACATATCCATAACTTTCCTCTCACCTTCTTCATCTTCCATAATAGTACTGCCTACTACAAGAATGTTATCTGGAAAAGACACAATTAACCATTGGCGAATATGTGTACCCAAGGTATACAAGAAACATCGAATTTTTGCATTAACTTACTATAAACTGCTAGTATTACGTGTGGTTCGGTATACAAAAGGAGGAGAACTTTAGTCACTAATCCACGAAATATCTCAGCCACTACAGGGCCACCTGTTACTTTTAAAATAACTCTCTAAACGGCGCAGAAAAAAGTGGCAAACAAGCACGATAGGTATCACTTTCCCTTAAAGAGGGCATACAACAGAATCTGTTTGATTGCACAAGTCTCATGTAACTCCAATGTAATTTCGCACATGGTGCTGATGCTGCAGACTCCCCACTGCAGCCAGGGCAATGCAGTGGGCCACAGGTGGAGAGAGTTTCCTAAGGGCTTTCCAAGATATTTCGAGGAGAAGTAAAAATAAATCGGCGCGAGCTTGCCCATCGATGAGGACGCGTGGTTCGCGAGAAACCGGCGCGCTCGGAGGGAAAAGCGGCCGTGTATAAGCTTCTGGTGAGTGGAAGCTTGCCCCGAGAGGAGCAGGACGTGATCCGTACCTCTGGCGAAGCTCCGGTTCGGACAGATCGCTGGCGACTGGCTACACCAGGACGCGTGGACGCTGCAATCGGTAATCCAGAGTAACTGGCAGTCTTGCCTTTGCCACGAAGTGGAGCACCTTGAGTTCGTCGCGATCCGCGCCGAAAAGGTTAGTAAAATGGCGTCATATCAATGAGCACGGCTCCGTCCGCACTTCCAACACGTCCCCAGTGATGCCACCTTTTGTCATGTTCCGCAGGGGTTTGCCCTGGACGAGGTTAGGCCGATTCCGTAGAGCAACGGTGATCCTCGGTCCTCCTGGCAAGCCGATACTCTGCAAGGGAGCTGCGATCTTTCCCGATGAAGGCGGTCCGACGCGAGCACCAGTGCCCTGCTGCCTGGCCCACGGCTGTTGTGCAAAAACTTGAATCGCGAGGCGACGGCATCTCTTGTGGACGTACTCACATACGCCCAGCGTAGTGCCCGTCCTATCCCCACTCCAGGATCCCGCTCTGACCCACACAAGCTTCACCCAGCTCACCAGCTATACCCGGAGCCTTCCTCTTTTTCAATCTCAATTTGATTTCAATATCCAGCTAATCCCAAAGTCCACTCTTCTTCCAGCTTTCCAGTAAGAAATCGCACTTGATTCGCCACTTTAATTGCCTTGTTTGTCACAAACGTATACACGAACTTCACCCGCGAATTTTTCCTCGAAAGTCCGGCAGCAGTCGTATATGCTCTTGAGTATCCCGGGCTTGCTGATTTTGCCATATATATATGTACACACACTTTCGTATTGCATCATAAAAGTTGCACTATTATTGCATGCTTCTTGAGCACATATCAGTTATTATCAGTGTTGTTTATATCATATATTCATTGCGAGCTTTTGATGAGTATTTGCATTTCAGTTCTCCAACGATGTCGAATGTATTATTTTCCATATCTTAGCACAATTAGAATCTTTACTCAAGCTATATCGATTATTCAATGCAATCCTTTAATTATTCAAGGATAACTGAGTAATACACGTTTGCAAAACGTTTCTCATACGTTTTCCCGCGCTTTTATAATGCAGCTTCCTTTTGTAGAGGCAAAGATAGTATTTACCATTTATATGAGTATCGACGAATGTATTAATGTATCCGAAAACTTGCACCTAGTATAACTAAAAGATCTTTGTGTATAAATAAAATGAATTCTTGACTTTGTACCGCAGATCAATATGTGCTTTCAATTTCGCGCGTATTAAAGATCTTGTTATGACCAACAAAAGAAAAATAAATGAGTCCCCTGCGCACTAGGGAAAATAGGGAAAAGTTCACCGATGAATCTGTTAAAGTCACGAATGCGCATGACAATTTGTTGATCTAAAAAATATCAGGGGTATCAAATGCATCGTTTTGTACCCTTTAAATACTACATAACAGATAAGAGTATTTAAAAAACTTTACGCCGGTACAATTTCCATTTCATACATATTTCCCAACAGATAATAGCGCGTTTACGTTAATTTTTCAGGTAAGGCGCTAATACGTAACTATTCTATTTTATTAAAGACAGAAATCGTCACACATGTAACTGCCTATAGAACCGGTATTTCTCGCCGATCCTATCAATGACGTACAAATTTTTTATCCATTTTATTATCGGGAAAATGTCACTTTGTACTACGAGTGAAAGTGCAATATTTGGAGCAGCCGTGGCTACGTGACACATCTGTTTAACGCGTATGATGTCTTAATTCGCCAAGCTATTGTGTATGATTACAAATCAATTCGTGTTACATTCTTTAATCGTATCGGATTCCATGTCATTGACCTGTAAATAGTTATTGTATTTCCGTCTGTGTGACATACACAGGTCGACGTTTGTAAAAGAATTTGGTGATGTTTAATACACTCCGAAATATACGAAAAGTAAGTGAATTTATAAGATATGAAGCAATATTGGACTACAATATGGCATAATAAATTACATACTATAATTTTCAGATGTATTCCAAAAGCCTGAGTGTTTCTCCAGGATATTCCTACACACCTTCATCAAGCATAACTAATTTAAAGTTAAACACCAAACCAGTTGCTAAGCAACCTGTTCCAGATTTAAAGAAAACTGCAGAGAGATATTTAAAGTAAGAAGTTTTGCAACTTGATATTTGAAGACATATATCCAATAATTATAATCTCATATGTTATTCACTTAGATCATTAAAGCCTCTTCTTTCTGACACTGAATATGAAAGTACAGAAGGAATTGTGGAGAATTTTCTACGGACTCCTACTTTAGGTCCTTACTTGCAGACAAAGCTAATAGAAAAGTCCAAGAAGACTGAGAACTGGGTATATGCTTTTACAGCAGTCAATTATAATGTTGCATAATTTTATGAAGTAGTTTAATACATTTATTATTTTTCAGATGAGCGATTGGTGGCTAGAAGCTGCATATTTAGGGTACAGGGCTCCTGTAATTATTAACTCTAGTCCTGGAAGTGTTGGGCCACCAATAAATTTTAAAAATGCAAGTGAAATGTATACCTTTGCAGCACAGCTTATTATAGCTGTATGTAACTATGACAAGATGGTAAAAAGGTAAGTAATCATTATAGTATAATTGTGTTTTTAAATTAATCTAAAGTTTTCATTGCACAGTGGTAAGATGAAACAAGAAATGATAAAAGACATACCACTAGATATGCAGCCTTATGGAATGATACTTGGAACTCACAGGAGACCTCAGGAAAAATGTGACAAACTTTTACATACTGATGATACTTCCCACATAATAATTATGTGCAATAACAATGTGAGTATATTCGCCACCTTGTATTAATATTTTATGTACTGGCATTTCTTTTTCAGCTCTTTAAGCTTTGCATATTTGATGAATCTGGCATTGTAGACGAACTTAAACTCGCAGCTTCAATAGCAGATGTTGCCAATCGGTCTACCAAGCCAGGAATACCAGTAGGAATATTGACTGGAAATGACAGAGACACATGGGCACTTGATCATGAAGTACTTTTAGGTTCATTACCATTTTCTTTTTAGTTTCTTTTTCAGTTCTATCCCACGTGTCATTTCTCTCTTGCTCATAAAATAATGTTAATGTCAGGGTAATATTATAAATTTTATTTTCCAGGTCTTGGCAATAACAAACAAATTATAAAAGATATTGAAACTGCTATGTTCTTGCTATGCTTGGACAAACCATTACCTAAGGATGAATTCATTGGGAAAAATAATGCCTCTGTACGGGCACTCCAAAGTTTAACTGGATTCAGCACTAAGACAAATTCAACCAATCGATGGCATGATAAAACAGTACAAGTATGTAGTATATTGACCTATAAACAGTAACTGGTAATATACTTTAATGCAAGATTTTATATGATTATTAATAATTTATCATTCATTCAGTTTATTGTATCCCCGGATGGATTTATGGGTCTGACATATGAACATAGTCCATGTGAAGGTGTACCAATTGCAGTACTACATGACTATATTTTAAAAAATGTGTAAGCAGTTTATGTCTAATGTCATAAATATTTTTGTTACTTTATTTTCACTATAATACCAAATAATAATCATTATTAACAATAATTTCTCTAGAACCCTTTCGTGTCAGACAGGAAATACTGCAAGTGTGTTTCCCAAAGCAGAGGAATTAAAGTTTCAAACTAATAAAGTTATTGAATGCGCTATTGAGAATGCAGCCAAAGCAGTGGACAAGTAAGGCAGATATTTTTTGCATTACTTTAGGTCATGGTTTTCATAAAACAGCACTTTAATTTTTATTTCTAGGCTTTCAGCAAATGTTGACATGGAATGTTTTCAATTTAAACAGTTTGGAGGGAATGGGATTAAAAAGATGAAAATGAGTCCAGACAGTTTCGTACAAATGGCGATGCAAGTAACGTATTATAGATTGCATCAAAGACCAACGGCTCATTATGAAAGTGCAGCGTTGCGTCGATATAGAAATTCTCGTACAGAGTGCATACGATCAACATCGTGTGAATCGGTAGAATTTGCTAGGGCGATGAGTTCAAGTGATTCGTTACCTAAAGGGAGAAAGAAGGAGTTGATGATAGCAGCGATAAACGCACACAAGAAAGTAGCTGGGGAGGTAACATACTGTTATCTATATTAAGTCACTAAGTAAAAGCATGATGATATTACTAATATCCTCTTAATATAGGCTGCTATGGGTGAAGGAGTGGATAGACATTTGTTTGGATTGAAAATGATAGCACAAGGTGAAGGTATGGAACTTCCTAATATATACAAAGACGTTGGATATAAGAAGAGTACATACTTTGGCTTAACATCCAGTCAGGTAAAATGACACAACTATTTTTTATCAAAGCAGAAAATATATTGTCGTAAAAAATAATAAGTATTTTATAACAATATAAGTATATTGCCTTAAGAGTGTATTGTCCATTTAACATATTACGTTTGCCATAGGTACCGTACAAAACAGAGTCATTCATGTGCTATGGTCCTGTTGTTCCTGATGGATATGGCTGTTGTTATAATATTCGCCCGGACGATATTTTCTTTGCATGTTCATCGTTTCTGTCATGCAAAGAGACTGGTACACAAGCTTTTGCAGAGGGTTTAAAACAGTCACTACTTGACATGCAAGATTTGAGTAATTCCTAACACCTATGTATAAATTGCCACAGGAAATTGCATTGTATTTGTTCCTCCTTTCCTTTATATTGAGTTGTTAATACTTATATACGTACTGTTAATATCAATGTAAAAACATTTTATAATACCGGAAGGATTTTTCATATCTACTTAATAAAATATAGAATTCTTATACCATTGACTTCAATTTATATGATGTAGGCTGAACTTGATTCTGACAATACTGTATTCGAACTAACATTCTGTGATTTCTTACAACTCTTCGTGTAGGATCGCAGATCGTTCTGGCGGGAAGCCCCAGAAAAATGTTGGGTATCCTTTGACATCTCTTTCTCTTGCCACGAATGCTGAGAACGATGAAATACAATTCCCTATGAAATAATTCGCTCTACCCAAAATCGCCAAATCCAAGTGCGGTGAGGCTGGAGAGTCTTGCTTGTAGACTTTTACCTTTGTAATAATTGTAGAGTATTAGATTGACTTAATTTATAAACTACCCATATTATCGCAACTTACCTCCATCCGCGCTAAAGCTTTCGTAAGTTCTTCGATCATGTAATTGTTATCAGAAGCCACGAATACTGATTTAACATCTTTACCATTGCGAATCACTCGTTTTAAATGACGCACTATCACGTCAAATGACGGTAGGCACATTGCCGATGTCGCTTTACCGCGTTCGTTACGATAGCCCAAACATTGCGGAGCAGCAAATAAGTTTGGTGTGCTTGATATAAATTCGCAAGCACGAACCCAATCAATTCCATTGCGCAAATGAATTCCTATAAACGCTCCAGGTGGTAACTTTTGTTTAATAAAAGTCTTAGCCTTCTCAGTTATGTTATTGTTCCAATTAAGGCATCTGTGTAATTTTTTATTTTCCAATTGAACTGGAAAACTAGCTGGAGCGCCTGTAAACGCAAGTACAGGCCATCTGACTGCAGGGTATTTCTTGCGCCATTGATGTGCCAC
The DNA here is from genome assembly GCA_910591665.1 of Ectemnius continuus. NCBI lineage: Eukaryota > Metazoa > Arthropoda > Insecta > Hymenoptera > Crabronidae > Ectemnius > Ectemnius continuus. Next base: position 11,011,089 of record OU342862.1, on the reverse strand, counting down.
ATCAGTGTGATATACATCATAGTGGAGAGGCCCATAAAATTCAGACTTTGCAAAATCTATGTTAAATGTATCCCAGAAAGGGCCAAATGGATTTCCTTCCTTGGCATTGCATGAATCTCCTTTACCCCGTGCGGAATAACAAAAGGCTGAAAACATAGAGAAACATGATATAGAAGGTCAAAACAGAGTCTGACATTGACAACTTACATACTCTGTCCTTAGGTTCCCATATTTTTGGAGCTACATCTTTCATAAAATTATCCATTAATGAAGTTTTATGACAACTTTCTACTTGTGTGACATTGAAGTATGTATCAAATGGAACTTGTAACTAAAATACCAGTTCTTACTGTTAAAATCATTATTATGCAAAGATTGAAGACACCTTTAATATAAGAACACTGCCACTTACAGATCTAGTTTCTCCAGTTCTATATTCAACCCATGGTGGTATAATTAGGGTACGGTTTACTGCTTTAGCAAATCCAAGAGCACCCAAAAAGTGATCTGCCTGATTACCGAAACGTCCTTAAATGTTAATAATCCATTTGAAGAGATTTGGCAGAAAAATGATCTCAGTGTTTGTATCAAGCCTTACCCATACAGGGACAATAAACAATATAACCGTTTATGTCAAGTTCTACACTTTTCGAACTTGTAGTCCAACAGTTGATCAATAATAAGGTTAATAATAATGTAATACTAATCATTTTTCCCTCCTTTTCCATATGTGCCGGTATTTTACTTTCGAAGTGTTGCCTACTTTAGTTGGTTTAGGAAAAACTGCTTATAATGTCACTCAACAATCCGGCAAGGTAGCATTCCAAACATTTCGTGTATCACTATGGATACAGTCATAGACTACATCAAATATAGACTTATTGGTATTATTTATGCTATAGTGTGCATGAGTATCATACTGTATCATACACCAAAATAATTGAGGGGAAGATTAAAGATAAAACAATTCTGTTGCCACCTTCGTGGGCTCTAATTAAAATAGTAACATAGTAATTAAGCACAATATTTATTTTGTCATGTATACAATACGTTCTCAGCTTTTGAAAGATTTGCAATGATACAATAAAGAATAATTTTTCTTGTTATTAGTGGCTCATAATTCTCACTATAAAGATACAATAATTGTCACTATGAAATGCTTATGTGTGGCAATTTACTAAAATCATATTTATAATAATAATAACAGCAACAAGCATATTAATGAGACATATTGTGCATGTATTAGTGCGGTGGCACTGGTGGAGGCATATGTGGACGAGGAAATTCTCTCCTGAGAGGAGGAGCAGATGCCTGTTTAATGGGTAACAAAGAGCCAAAGAGCACATGTTGAATGACAGGGAACTTCTCCAAGACCTATGAAAGAAATATGGTTGATTTGGAAATGTTAAACATTAAAACATAAACCAACATAATCCTTTTTCCAAATTACCTCAGCCTTGTACATTTTAATAAATCCACTGTTCACCTTCACCCAGGAAGAAACACCACTTACATTCCATAACTGGTTGGAGTGCTCAGCAAATGGTCCTGTTTTTACCTGTAATTTTATTAATAATTAGAAATTGTAAAGCAGCATGCAAATGCCAGATACAAGATTGCTATTCTTACTTTAGTTATAAATTCAATGCATCCAAAAAACATATATTGCTTGCTATACATTTCAATGTGTTCTTGTTGTACAAAGTGGTAGGGTTCTATCTGTGGGTGTCCTAATAAATTCATATATTGTATATTGTAAGACTGCACATATTAACATATGGTTAGTTAGGTGAATATATAAAGTACCAATTAATTGTGCACTGCCCCATATAAATGGGACAAATTGATAATCATCCAGACTCCAAACTCCATGACTACCAGCTGGTTCCATTCTATAAGTTAACTGTAGTCTGCGTACCACTTCAAGATATCTAAAGAATGTTATATAAAGTGTTCAGTACAAAAAAGTGCCCATCCAAAAATAATGCTGAATATTTAGTAAATATGAAGAACCTGTTGAAAATTTTATTCACAACTGCAACTTTATCATCATTTTTAAAAGCCCCAATCTTGAACATACAGCACAAGAACATCAGGAAAGCCATCTCATGACCAGTTCCATAATCTATGCGGGTTGGATTCCCAAAACTTTCATATAAATAGTGTACTATTTCTGGAACTGCTCTATGTTGCTCTGGAGGTAGTACGTGTTTTAGTTCATCAATTCCATGCTAAAATACATTTATATAAAGAAAGAACATGGTCTGGAACTGCTTTTCTACTATTATTGATCATTGGCCTCTGCAACATACCTTTTCCAATCTTTCATGCCAAATTCTAAATGATTTATTTCCGAACCGTTGTGGTTCTCCAGCAGGTGGTATTTCCGTTATCCATTCATCGAATTTGTTCAACATACTTACCATATTACTAATTATTGTAGTGTCTGTACATTCTGCATTTAATGCCTTACCCTGAATTGCTTCATTTAAAGTTAATATAAAGCCTAAGTATTCCTACAAAAGCATGTTATTACTGAGATGTCCAGGGACAAGTGGTAGAAGATAGAATCCTATATTCAAGTGGTTATACGAAATGTAATGGAATATTGTTATTTCTTACAAAATATGCTTCCGATTGCTGCCATACTTTCATATCAACCGGTTCTTTGATAGCTTTTTTCGGTATGATGAATTCATGGTTATCAGCTGAAGGAGGACATACGATTTATGTTATTTACTTTGATCATTCATAAAAGTAATAAAACACATACCTAAAAACGGCGCATCGTTCGATGCAGTTTCTGATGATGACATGATTGCTATTTACCAGTGTTTTGCCGGGTTCCAACAAGGAATGAAGCAGTCGGAAGTTTTTCGAAAGTACGAAAAACACACTCGAATCGAATGTGGACATATACTGTCAACCATTCAGGTTTAGAGTCCCTATAACATATGATACATATATATACGATATATATAGTCCCGAAAATGAACGGAAACAGGCGAACGAAAGAACATGTGTACGATGCGCACTGTTTTATTTGTTTTCAAAACACCATTTGTTGAGAATATTTAATCAATTGTAGTAGCATTTCAACATGTATAATACGGTTTTTAAGTGACAGATCTCATGCAATGGCAATAGAGACGGAGAAACTACAAGAAATTCACAAATGACACCACCAATTGTAACTGTCATGTGACATATGATTTTCGAAAGATTGTTGTTCTTTGAACAAATCATCTGTCACTGAATATCAGAGAAATGAGTTGCACAAAGGAAGAAATTGAACGAAAACGATTGCAAGCTCTTCAGAGAAAAAGAGAGGCGCAATCGAAGCATGTCACAATATCAAATACTACTGCTACATCAAGCGCTATATCTTCACCAAATAGATTTAGTCGTTTCGGACAATCCAACAATAAGTACACCAAGTTTGTACGAAACGAAAAATTACCCAATTATAGTCCCAGCAAGGGAAAATTCAATCAAAGAAAGGAAAACATTTCTGCAGTCAATACGGAAAAGTTCTTTGGTCAAAAGCAAATCATTACTGGATCATGTTCTATGATAAGCAATGAGAGATTCCAAGTAGAAGTATCATCTTTCCTTCCAGTACTTATTCAAGCATTTAAGACTGTACCAAGTAAATCATATGGTAATAATACTGTTGATTCAATTTTGATATTTTTATATTTATGCTGAAATATAATGATATACTATAATATATATTTTATTCAGATGCAAAAACAAAGATATGGAACTTTCATATAAAGGAATATGAACTTTTTATGGAAAAAATGATTGATTTCAAACCTGATGTTCAAATTGTAGGATTGCCAAAAATTGTTCTTGAGGTAATAATTTTCTCTTGTACATACAATGTGTTATGATCAATGTTATTAATATGAACCTTTTCCTTCCTTTTAGACATTTAGAAAAAATTTATTACACCAAAATAAGGCTGCAATGGTTGATCTATCAAATGTTGATCCAATATTAGTAAATAGTTTAATGCCTTTCCAGCATGAAGGTGTTTGGTAAGGATTAGTAGTTGGTCAATTCATAGCTCAGATTAACTGTATAGTGATTATTATTAGTTAACACAATTTCAGTTATGGTATATCCAAGGGTGGTAGATGCATGATTGCAGATGATATGGGATTAGGGAAAACAATACAAGCTTTGGGTATTGCTCATTACTTTAAGGATAACTGGCCTCTTCTCATAGTTACACCATCTTCTGTCAGGTAGATACATTTTTGAAATAATGATGAATTTATATTTTTCAAATTATTCTTATGTAATTGCTAGAACATATATTTATTGCATTTCCAGATATTCATGGTCCAATGCCATTTTAGAATTTCTCCCATCTGTGCCAACCATGTATGTTCATCAGTTTCTGAATGCCAAAGATAGTATATGCGAAGAGAAAATTGTTATAGTGTCATATGATTTGTTGGCAAGAAATGCAAAAGTCTTTGAAACAAGAAACTTTGGTTTTGTAATTCTTGTATGTTCTAAAAATATTAATATACAAAGCTATAAATCTGAGCTATCCATAATATCATTACTCATTTACTTTAGGATGAATCTCATGCTTTGAAGAGTATCAAAACAGCAAGGTTTAAAGCTGTTCAACAAGTGGCATATAAAGCAAGGCATATTGTTTTACTTAGTGGTACCCCACTCTTATCCAGACCACTGGAATTATATTCACAAATCAGGCTTATATTGCCTAATTTTATGAAGTAAGATCATTTTTCTTTTGCAGGATTGGGTAATGCATTTTGAATACATTATATTTTTTTGCAGTTGGACAGATTATGGCGTCCGTTATTGTGCAGGAAAAATGCAGCAGTATGGCTGGGATTTTTCAGGATCATCAAACATGCATGAATTACAATTATTACTCAAACATACTTGTGTAATCAGAAGATTAAAAAATGATGTATTGCAATCTTTACCAACAAAAAGAAGGTTTGTGCAGTGTACAGAATGTTATAAGACTCAAATATATATATACATTTTTATTATTCACATTTTTGATATTAGGGAAGTCATAACTTTAAACCCTGACTTAATAAAAGCAGGAACAGAAGAAATGAAACAAATGGCACAAAAATTGCAGCGTAATACATCAAATGGTGTAGAGCAGCACCATGCACTTTTACAATACTTCAATGAATCTGGATTTGCCAAGCAAAAGGCCATCTGGTTTGTTCAATATCCAGCATCAAGTTTCACTTTTATGATACCCAATTGAATCCTACATATAATCTTTCAGTGAGTACGTTTCCAATTTATTCAAAAATGGGAAGAAGTGCCTCCTTTATGCTCACCATCAGAATGTGTTGGATGCCATTTGTGAAGTTGCAGAGTCGATGAAAATAAAGTAATTATGAATTTGTTTATTTAAAAACATTAGTGTGAAGTAACAAAGGAAATGTGTGATCCTATATGGAATTTTGCAGGTATATCAGAATTGATGGCAGAACACCATCTGATCGACGGACTTACTATGTCAATCAATTTCAAATGGATAACGATTGTTTAGGTGCAGTTTTATCAATTACAGCGGCAAACGCTGGTATAACATTAACAGCAGCACAACTAGTAGTATTTGCTGAATTATTCTGGAATCCAGGGGTAAGCGTATATTAAGTGGATTACACGTGAAAATGAAATATACACAAGTGCAATTTCAGATACTTTGTCAAGCAGAAGATAGAGTACATCGTATAGGACAAAATGATAATGTAGTCATCCAATATTTGGTAGCAAAGCATACAGTAGATGATTATTTATGGCCCATCATTCAAAAGAAAATAAACATTCTGAATGAAGTTGGATTGGAGCATGATTTTTCCCTCTACAAAGTGGGCACTGCAAGTCAAGAAGATCGAAACCAGGGAACCCTAAATTCCTTTGTAACAGTTGAGAATTCTCCAAAAGACCAACCAGCTGTACAAAAAAAAGATGAATCACAAGAAGAAAGCAATGTATCAAATGGTAGTTGCGATGAGCTTAAAGAGTTATTCAACGAAGAAGATTTCATGTGTCTAGGAGAAGACTTTTGTGATTGGGATAGTGTACCATAAATGATTTCTGACATATGATTTCTTTGATTGAAAAGAAATATACTTCAGGGACAGCAAAGAGAGTGTAATTAAGATAGACAATAAGTGCCTGTGATAGACAGTAACTAAGATAACGTTTTTAAGATATTACATTTATGTACTGTTCCTATTTCATGCGGTACCTGTTGATACTATTTTCTATAAGTGTTTAACATACTTAATCGACTTCGTATGGTACAACAATATTGTTTAAAACGTGATTTTACGCTGTGTACAAATTTCATATAAAATACACTATTTTGCAAGACTATTTTTGAATTATGCCGGTATCACTACCAAAAATTGGATATTTTCGATGGCCAAAAATATGGGAAAAAAAAAATTTTGAGCTGGGGCTCTGAAATTTATATCACATCTTCCTTGATGCAAGGGCAGACTGCCCGCCAAATTTCAACCCCGGAAAAGGTCGGGAAGTCATGAAAACATGCAAAAAACAATCGGAATTAGGCGAAATTCATTATTTAGGATCGGTTTTCCACCTGTTTTAGATAGAATTCCGGCATTTCCCCCACAACATTTATGTTTTTTATCCGTTTTGAGACACGAGCAATCGAAAAATCAAGCGTTCGTCCCGGTCTCAGAACCTTCGAAAAATCGAAAATTTTTGAAGGGGTATGCCTTAAAAAATTTGCGAAAAAATGAATTTTGAGCTAGGGCTCTGGAATTTTTTCTACTTCTTCCTCGATGTAAAAAAACACTTTCTACCAAATTTCAGCCCCGAGAAAGGTCAGGAAGTATGAAAGACATAGGGAAACCGTTGAAATCAAATATTCAAGATCGGTTTTCCACCTGTTTTAGATAGAATTCCGGCATTTCCCCCACAACACTTATGTTTTTTATCCGTTTTGAGACACGAGCAATCGAAAAATCAAGCGTTCGTCCTGGTCCCAGAACCTTCGAAAAATCGAAAATTTTTGAAGGGGTATGCCTTAAAAAATTTGCGAAAAAATGAATTTTGAGCTAGGGGGCTGGAATTTTTTCTACTTCATCCTTGATGTAAAAAAACACTTTCTACCAAATTTCAGCCCCGGGAAAGGTCGGGAAGATAAAAAAACATGGGGAAACCGTTGAAATCAAATATTCAAGATCGGTTTTCCACCTGTTTTAGATAGAATTCCGGCATTTCCCCCACAACATTTATGTTTTTTATCCGTTTTGAGACACGAGCAATCGAAAAATCAAGCGTTCGTCCCGGTCCCAGAACCTTCGAAAAATCGAAAATTTTTGAAGGGGTATGCCTTAAAAAATTTGCGAAAAAATGAATTTTGAGCTAGGGCTCTGGAATTTTTACTACTTCTTCCTCGATGCAAAAAAACATTCGCCGCCAAGTTTCAGCCCCGGAAAAGGTCGGGAAGTATGAAGAACATAGGGAAAACCATCGAAATCAAATATGCCAGATCGGTTTTCCACGTGTTTTAGGTAGAATTCCGGCATTTCCCCCACAACATTTATGTTTTTTATCCGTTTTGAGACACGAGCAATCGAAAAATCAAGCGTTCGTCCCGGTCCCAGAACCTTCGAAAAATCGAAATTTTTTGAAGGGGTATGCCTTAAGAAATATGCGAAAAAATGAATTTTGAGCTAGGGCTCTGGAATTTTTTCTACTTTCTCCTCGATGCAAAAAAACATTACCCACCAAATTTCAGCCCCGGGGAAGGTCGGGAAGTCCACAAAAAAAAATAAGAGCTAGGAGAGTTCTGATTCAAAGGCAAGAGAATCACCCTGTACTTCTTCGATTTCCCGTCAGGTCGTGCTGCTGCCGCCTGTGTTATTTCGTCCAATCTCGTCTAGTGATCCTTTCAAATTAGTGATTGCTCGTCGTGTTAAGTTTCGCATGAGTTCGACATTGTTTATAATAAATAACTGATAACAATGTCCGTGTATAACGCGCGGCAGTTCTTTGGGTCATTATATAGCCGTTACATAACTTCACTGCCAGGAGTAAATCTGTCTAGAACACAAAAAGTAAGTATGTTGCCGACAAGGTTAAGCCGATTGTATTTATCCAGGATAATTAAAAATATTACATAATATCAACATGATTAGTCCTTATTTCTTGTTAATTTGTCAGAAAAATGCTTCGCTCTTGTTGCATTCTGTTCTTTACGCATTTTTATCGATGAAATAAGTAGCTGAGTGGTATTCAATGTTTTATCTCCTTTCTTGCAGATATTTATTATCTGTCTCACTGGAGGATCATTACTATTAGGAGGTTTGGCACAATTTTTAAAAAGACGCCGAAGACACCCACTTCCACCTTCAAGAAGGCCACACAGAGACTATAAACAACGTCTCGCTAATGCAAAAAGTGCTAACTTTGGTAATAAACAAATTATTCTTATCTGATTCTCAATGTGCTTTTACATGTATGTGTTTCATAGCTTATATATCATTACAGATGCACTGTCACAAGCATCTTGGGCCAGAAGGAGTGAAGCGAGTAGTAGGAGTCACATAAGTGATCGTGCTTCACTTATATCATCTGTACCAGGAGGTCCAGATGGGGATGTTAGGCTCACTCCACAACAGTACGGTGTTCTTGGTAAGTCAGCATGCTCAAAATTCTTTATTAGATATTTCATACTTTTTGGAGTAATATTGAAAGATCCAAAATAATTTCTTTCAATGATCAAAGCATATGATGCTTAATGAAAAGTATACAGTATTTCTTTTTTTTGGACTGCAGTATAAGATTTTGGGTGGTTGGGACATGAAGTATTGATAGATATATATAGTTTTTATATTTACATGATAATGTACAATACAGCATAGACTCTTAACAAATTTGGAGTCTTTTAAAAACAGATAGACCCAGGAATGAAGAACAGTTCTTGTCTTGAATACTAGCGATTAATAGTTGAAATTTTATTCCTCTTTTCTCAAAGTTACACAGGAGTAAAAAGCATCTACAGAGGCAAAAACAAAAGTTCCATTTGAAATGTAGTTTTCACATCATTCTGTAGCTCTAGCTGCACACCCTCTTTATCTCGAACATTTACAATTTATATTATCCTGTGACGCGTCCATTATAATAGTTTATTCATGTTGAGAAAATATTGCTCACAATATCAAACGTCATAATACATGGTATCTTACATTTTGCATGTTCACTCTTTGCCCTTTAACACGCAATGGTTTCAAATATGATTCTCTGGTCTCCCGACAACTTATTGCTTTATTGATAATTAACAAATTATTTAATAAAACCGGCGGCGATGTACATAAACCTTTACGCAAATGTTTAATATTGTGCTTAGGCTTATCTTGACGAACATTGGTAGAAATCAGTGAATATTTGATACATGCTGAAAATCAGTGCGTTTGCATTACCCTTACTAAGCTATAATATATTAAAATATGGTAATTATACAATGATATTATTCCCAATAGAAAAACTATAAAGGATTAAATAATTCTAGGATTTCTACTCAGATCGTAAAAATTCGCATTATATACATACCATCGTGAGTAAAAGTATGACAACACACTAAACGTAAAGACGTATAAAAGCTCTCTTTTCACAATATCTCTGAACCAACTAACATTTTAAATTAAATGTCCAAGTAAACAAATGTTTCTCGTGTCGCTCAATTTACAAAACGAATGTCCCTTACGAATTATTAACACATCTATACAAATTAAAATACTGCACATCTCTATCATTACGAATTCCATTAACAATAGCCTAGGAATCTGCAGGTCCTATCACTTTACACGGCGAACAAATGGGTACTTCATTATTCACGTAATTATCGCCTTTCCTAATTTCTTAGGAAGTATTGGTGTCGGTTTTAACCGGGAAATTATTTCGTTCTATATGATTGTACTGCTTGAAAAACTGTTATCAATTGCCGATTGATCTCATTACCAGTACCCATACGTTTTCACTCTACACGTCCTTACACACTACCCTTACAAATGTTACAGATCTCTAAAATTATACTGCAATCTCAAAAATATATCATAGCTGCGTTAATTTGCTTCACTTCGTTTTCGCGTCACTACCGTTTCCATTTTAATCTTCGTTCGATTCCCCCCAGTCGTAAGCTAGTTTCCCGAGACAATACCTGCAGTAATTATAGATATCTCTTTCTTTTTCACTAAATATGACTCTCGCGGAAGGTATCATCATTATTTTCAAGCTTTCTTCTCTTCTAGAAAACCTACATTTACATTCTGCAAAGGCATAAAATAGTTAGCTGGAAAGTCGATTCACAGCAGGGTCAGTATAGACGGAATGTTGTAGTTACGATTAGTCGTTCAACAATACAGGGAATGTTAACAAATCAGCCGTTAACATTCCCATTGGCTGCAATCGCTTGTACTTAACATCGTCATGAGACTAGCTCAATTTGTAAGATATTTTTGCTATACTATAATGTGTATGTATATATAATATATTTTCATATATATATATATATATTTATATTAAATATCAAGTTCTTGTGAAAGGCAAGCATATGTCAGCACCGGTGGCGGTTCCCGACATTTAGCGATTTAATCGAAAAAGGTTTATTCCGTACCACATTTGCTATGTACGAAATTACAGCGACACTTCTTTTTCTTGCTTTTCTGTTTTGTTATTTTTTCCTCGGTAGGTAGTATTCTACGAATATATTACTATTGCAATTTAGGATTTACTTCTCTCGATTGTATTTTCACGTGATTCTATGGGCAACAATTGCTAGGAGGGGTAGCATTAGGCTCGGCCTTAGTATACTTGACCCAGACTGCTGTACCTCGACTTTGTTCTTTAAAGAGAGTGGGCCACCATCGTCGCTCTGCATATTCGACATATCCGACTTCTTTGGCGGTATTATCATGTTTTCATCATGATCAACCTTGGCCATATCATGCTTGTGCGTCTCTTGATTGGGTTCGGGCGGCGGTAGAGTGGTGGTGGGTTCGGTGGTAGGTGCCATCGTTGTCGTAGGAACCAGGCTGTAGTTAGCTAAGAAGTAGATCGGGCCGAATTCCGGTGTTACATCGAGCATGGTCACTTCCCGTCGAATACCACTGATACGACGTGATTTCGTCGCTTCGTCTTCGTAGTGAGAGACCAGGTTCCCCGAGTACTGGACTTCCATGTCGGTGTAATTCGCCTTCAGTGTGACATTCACTCCAGTCCCAGGCTCCAAATAAATTTCCACGCTACAATAAACGATAACAGGATTAATCTAGCAATGGGAGGGCCGGAAATCATTCAATGGCTGTGTCGGCGAATTCATCACTTACGTATAAACGTCCGTACGATTATCCTCTTTCGGTGTGCCCCACATTATCGTCGGCAAAGCTTCCCCACGTACCAGAGAGATCGACATGTTCAAACCTTTCAGGATCGCACGGCCCTGGCCCCAGTAATCCGAATACTTATAACTATAAGCGAAAGCCTTGCCCATAATGCCCGGTTTTCCATCATTATTGGTAATGGTAGCCTGGCCGAGTTCTTCCAACGTGCGGTTTATCACACGCTTTTTAGGCCAATTCAATGTCACTCTAGTCAGACGATAATATATCGGCTCGGTTTCAACAAGAACATCGCCCGATTTCTCGCTCCCCTCGGTGCCGTCCTGTGAGAAAATCACAGTTCAAATATACTCCAACGATTACCAATCAATTTTTCAATCGCTTCTATCTCCCCTCAATGTTAGATGGATTATAAAGAAGTACTCACAGCTTTTACGTAGTAGATCGAGCCAAAGCCATCGCCGGACATCAGGGTTCCGATAAAGTGGGTATACTTTGCAAGGGGTCCCTTCGTCTCTTCGTTCTTCTCGTTATTAGCAGTGCAACGCGCGACGTACATCTTCTCACCAGCGACTGCTACACCGGGTGGCATCTGCTTGTATTTGTCCCAATGTTCCCAGTTGAGGCGAGCAGCATCGTCGATGTTCTCCAAGAGCTCGTATTTATCGTACGACTTGACACTGCCGTGAATCGTGACGGTGCAGAGCTTTTCCTCGCCCCTTTGTGTTCCAGCCACCCATACTGCATTGTGCAGCACTCGGCACACGTACAGAGGTTTCTTCCTTTCGGGCTTCTCGGCTTGATTGTTGTTCGGCTCGTCTGCAAGGTTGCGCGCACGTTGTTAACGATCATAGAGGCACACAGCACTCTCGAGAAAAAGAAGAGAGAACTGTACACGCGTGACAGAGCAGAGCAGACAGTTTTTCCAGCTGTCGTTTTGGACAGCGCGCTAAATGACATTTTTAAAGTACTACGCCAGACAGCCCCGACATAATTGTCGTCTCTCGTCTCGAAAGTACTGCGAGTGCAATGGACAGGCTAGACACCTGGCGAGACGGAAGCTCATTGTTAGCAAAGAAAAAACTAGCGCTATACGAATTGCGCAAAAGCACCGGATCAGAGCTCGCCACTCAATTGGATGGTGCTTTTTCCCATTTTCGCGCCTACTACGTCCATCCGTGTTTATCTACCTTCTGTCTCTTGGATTTCAAAGCCACCGATGACTATCTGTCTGGAGTCGTCGTAATGCGCCCTCGGCAGCCAGTTGAGAGTAGTCGATGTAATCAGTTGGTACTTGGACCAAATGTGAACGCTGTTATCCGCAGTGGCTGTGCACAAGAGGAGGCCGAGCAGTCCCAGCACGAGAGAGTTTATCTGCCAAGACATCTGTAATCAAAGATTATCCCTTAAGTAGGTAGGAGTGTGCTGCGCCGAGAGAGCACTGCTTGATTGTTTGTTGAGTCAGAAGGCCTCCTCACTAGCATTTCCTTACGGGTTACATTAACTCTCGGATCCATCGTGCACGAGATATATCCCTACTGGCCAGTTTTTAAAGCCTGTAATACCATGCGCTTTGCGATTATGTTTCTGCTTAGTGAGCGTGTCCTTAACACACGCGCCACCCGAGTATAACTGGATCTCGCTACGTACTTTGCTCTTGCTTCGCGTTTTCGCTTGAGTTAATACGAGGAAAGCCAACGATATGTGTAATTAGGCACGCCTTCGATCTACAAAGAACCCTTTTCAATTGCCACCTTCGTCGATCCTGTCACGTTCGTAATCTTTTATTCTAACGACTTGAAATTCATTCCTATTATTATTAATAATAGTAGAAATAACAAGATTTTTATATTTCGAAATGTAGATGGAGAGATATCTTAATGTTGCTTTAGTGTTAATGAGAAGAACTAGATCATCCTTGAAAGTCCAAAAAGATGCTGTTGCCGCGAATGTGGATTTATTGGCAGCGGAGTGATGGATGTTGGGAGGACATGCGGCGGGCGTTCAGTATTGTACTCCGGAAGAGATTTTACCACAACGATACCGCGATGAAATAACACGTAGACGCACTGGTTACTTCACGGTGTACCCGGTATACCTGTTCACCGCGAGTTACCGTAACGGTTCCGTGGCATATCCGTTTACGTGATAATACACTTATTTTACTAGGGAGCCGGCCGCTCACCGCTCGCGCCGCCGCATTCACTCTCGACAAATCTTGATGGTGATTTTTCGTGCCGGTCACGTAAAAAAGTGAAGCAAACATTGGAAGACGTATGTACACATTGAAAGAATAAGGGAGCCCTAAACTAGTCAAGTTATTCGACGACGACCTCCGGAGTCACGTATCACGCACCTCAGGCATTTTTGAAGTCCGGTTCTGATGTCCGAGATGCAGTTACTAGCGCGGCGCTCTGTAATTCTCGGGTTTCCGTGAGAGAAAAAGCCGCTAGTGGAACTCTCCTCTAACGCGCTCGCTCTAAAAACGAGGGGGGAAACCCACTGGCTCCGCTCGCGCTCCGTTCAAATAAGAGTAAAATCCATATAATTAGATATAACGATGTACAATTGAGGATGAGCCGTTATGCGGAATGGTAATTTATATCCGATTGACAGGGCAATTGACTCTCTAGAGGTTTGTTGTGCCAGTGGGAGTATTAGGAAATGTTCCAAAGTTAAAGTGGGAAAAGGCGTCGAGCGATTTTCGGGCCGCGCCCTAAATTACAAAGCCGTCTGGCATTCTAGTTTGTCGAGTGGCGGAGATTAGAGATCACAAAGAACTAGAGGCAGCCTTTGTTTCCAGGGCGAGCAACTGGGACAAAGCCGGCGTTACGGTTTGCCTAAGGGCGACAAAAGGGAGCTCCCTACATTTTTTCGTGTTTAAAGCGATCTTTCGAGCGGGGCTTTCGATCGGCAACCGGTTTCCTCTGCCGCCACTGATAAAAAGCTCTATTGCACCGAGCGCAGCCCGTACAACCTAGAGCGTTCGAGAGCTATTGCCCCATCCGTTCTACCAATCAATAGACTGTGTATCTTTCCATTGGCTCTCGGAGCCCGGTATTGGCCAAGTTTCCAGCGTCCTTTCCGCTTAATGAAATATGCGACGTTCAAGGAAGCAGCTGTTACCTGCGTAACAGAGATTTATAATAGGAGGAAAAGAGAGTTACAAGCACTCTCTCGTCCTCATCGCACCAACATTACTAAAAGGCGTACTTCGCAATTAAGAGAATACGCTCGAAAGCGCTAACGAGAGCTAACGAGTTCCCTCATCGAATTTCATTTTACGAGCATTCTTTCGATCGCTCGATACGTCTGGCAGTGGAAGAATGTCTGGCGAGCATGATGGAACGAAAGGAAAGGAAGAATAGGAGCATTCCAAGCGGTGGAGAGACGAGACGTACAGGATGACCTCGAGAATAGATCAGTCAAGTGGTCACGGCTGACAAAACGTTTCCGGCCGACTCTGTACTTTCCGCGGAAGCTATTATTGTTCGAGGGCCATTGTCGAGCCAATGGCCGAAAGGGGTTTGATGCTGCTGCTGATATCAGCTCACGCGTTCAAACGCCCAGATATATCCTGAAACGGAGGATGCTCCGTCGAGCATACTGAATACTAGCACTGAGATCCTCCATCGAGGCCGAACAATTGCTACCCTCGAACAATTGCGCACTTCAAAGCCTGCCGGGAGAGTTCAATCGAAGCAGCAAGTAAGCCCCCGAGCCATTACCTGCAAAACTTCGACTAAACACGTCCGCGAAATTATAAGCAATTCGAGCCATTCATCGCTCCCTGGAATTCCTTTCGACGCGTGAAACT
Source organism: Ectemnius continuus (assembly GCA_910591665.1). NCBI lineage: Eukaryota > Metazoa > Arthropoda > Insecta > Hymenoptera > Crabronidae > Ectemnius > Ectemnius continuus. The sequence continues at coordinate 10,995,879 of OU342862.1, read as the reverse complement.
TTCGAACCTCGCGTTCATTCACTGCGCGGTTCAAGGATAAATATTCGTCACGAGAGAATGTTTTTTTTTCGTCGTCGCACGAAGGTCTTTTCTTTCCGTAAAGTTTTGATTAGTATTGCGTTAATGGCAGCGATAGTGGTAGAAGTGTTCGGTAATCATCGAGCGAGGCTAGATATATCGATGATCGAACGGTGCTAGTCGGTTGTACGACATTATCAAGCTTCTCCGGTGACAACTCGATTCATTATCATTCCGACTGGACTACTAGAATCAGAAGCGGCAGGGAAGGAAGCGCGCGACGTAGTAGGTGGTGTGTGGCTCGTGTTGATGTCGGCCTGTAAATTGCTCCTCGTTTCTTGCAACCGGTTTACGAACTGGCGCCCCGAGTGCCGCACGATAATCTCTTACGCACCGCTCCTTTTTTGCGGCCCTTTCTTCTCATCGCTGCGTATACACACGAGAAGCAGATCATCCCCGGCCGAGCGTCATTCTCTTTTTACAAGCGATAACACCTTCTTTCTATGGGAATCACCTTGCGATTCACTGACACTCGCATACCAGCCTCGTTAAGTGAATCATTGGACAATTGCAGGTTCGCTCGCGCGAGAAAAAGTCCGACGCGTTACGTCATTGGCTTCCTGGCTGATTTACGTAAAGTGTGCCTGAATTCCGGAGCGGTGAAGGTGTGCATGTGCCAGCCAGCTTAATTGAACTCATCGAGGTCAGCCGATCAACAGAGAGCCCGAAACTTCCTCCGGCATTCTTCTCTCCCACACCGGATTGGTTTGGCGAGAGCAGGTCAGACTATGAAAAGAGAGTATTCTGGCAGTGGGATTGCCGAGCGGGGTTAACCGGGTCTCGCATTACAGCAAGTGTCATCATTCCCTAGACAAAGCTTGGCACGCGGCAATTAGAGGGGTGGAGCGCGAAGAGAAACGGCCGAACACGAAGGACCAACGAGATTCATAGTAGAAACGAGGAGAGAAGACTGTGCATGCCTCGTCGCATGCATTATTAAAGTCCAGGCATGTCCTTGGTACAATTCGGTCAGACTGCATTCTGGTTTGATGCGACGGTGACCCACTGACCTTAACTGGTTGTATAAACTTTTATAAGAGGCCAGAGCCAGCCGAGGTGTTTATTTAATTGAGAGCATCGTCTGAACGTCGCTGCGACGGGGTGCCGAAGAGAAGTCGAAAGAGAGAAAAAGTAATAACAGATTCTCAAGCGTAACTTCAGCCAGCACTGCTCTAATCCTTTTTATGCGTTCGTCGAACCTTTGAAGCTAGTCTTGCGTAACGCGGCTGCCGGACAAATCGCCCGGAGAGACATCGACCGGCTCTCTGCTGCTCGCGTATTCCTACTGGCAAATCTACATACGAGCTGTACCTGCCAGCGAGCACGCTGACGTGCCTTCACTTCTTTCGAGTCGACGCCAATTATGAATTCCAATTACTTATGGTTCGCGAGCCATTCACGCTTCCCGGAACAATCCATACGTCGACCTATAGCTGTTCCCGATGCAAAAGCCGGCTGTGCACGGGCGCCACTGGTGCGTTACGCTTTAATGATAGAGCAGCGATGATTTCGCTGTGAAAGGTTGCAAAAAAGGCCGATGACTGGATTTCACGCGTACTCGCGGCATTGCGGAATCTAATCTCCGGTAGCCAGCAATTTGAGAGAAAGTTGGAACGCTAGTCTATGTATGTGTGTGCCGACAATCGGGGGACACGTGGCGCTTGGACCCTTTCTCGAAAGTAGAGAGAACCCGTGAGAAAGTCCGGCCACTTAGTCAGAGCCTAGCCGTTCCAAATATTGACTCGCTCAGATTTAGAATACTCCGGCAGGAATTATATCAGAGTCGTTACGAGGATCTCGTGTAAACTTATCAAGGGTGCGACAGGAGCCTTGGCACACTGGTATCGGAGTTAAATCACATAATCCAAGAGGAGCATCGAGTGATATAGCGAGGCTGGTGTAAAGCGATTAAACAGTGTCGTAATAAAGCTAGCTTTCTCTCGTTGGTCTCGCTTCTCCCCGGAGACTAATTTCGCTATCTAAATAAGACGCAAGCGTCGAACCGAATACCTGTATCGAAGGTCGCATTCTATGTGACCTTTAAGAGCTGCTCGCTCCAGAGAGCTTCGATATCCGAAACCTCTCGTAGCATGAAAGGGACGAGTATCGGTGGCTTTCGTATGAAAGGGATACGAGCGAAGGATGCACGTGTGTGCATGCATGAATAGAGCGAGTCGGTTGTCCCGTGTACTCTAAACTTCTCGACGCTTTATAATAAACAAATTGCGCAATAGCCTGAGAAATCAGCATCCCACGAGAAGCCCAGGAGAAGTATTGTGAGCGCGTGGCGCGCGCGCGCGCGCGGGACTTGATTCACAAAGGAAGAAGAAAGTTAAGGAGAGCTATTAATCAGAAAGGAGTAGGTCAAGTATACCGTGAAATTATTGGCCGAGCGCTACCGTATATGTCTCGTGAGAAACGATAGCCGCGTGCAACTGACGTAACGAAGGCATACACCATAGCCGCAGAAGTCGTACGTTACGTACGTACGTCCATCGCCGACACAAATAGAACAATACGAATCTCTGAAATGCACGGAAGTCAAGGACAAGAACGCCCGCACGTCTGGCGACGAGTGCACAAGTACTGTTGATGGCAAGTACACAAAATGAGCAAAAGGAAAGGGGCGAGGATGATCAGATATTTTTCCAACGGAAGGACACGCTTTGAATGAGTGGAAAGCAGAAGGATTACAGTTTGGAGGGGAGATTTGGCGCGTATCCGTTGCGAAAGTGGAGTAAACAGCAGGCGGCATTGGTAATGGCTGGTTTGAGGGGGTGAGAGAGAGTGAGATAGGCCATTCCGGATGCCCTTCCAACGGCATACGAAATGAGGAAGGTGGGTATCGACTTTCCACGGTGTCGCTATCAAGCGTTACCATGATAACCCCCTGCCGCAATCCAAAGTCGAGTGGGCACTTCTTTACGGTTGTGCTTCTTAGCACGCGCGCACTGCTGCACGCCGGAGAGGAGCGAGCGCCGCGCACGTATGTACTCTCAGCCGTGGGGCAAAAAAGTGCGAGAGAGCAGTCCTTCAGACTGCGACAATGACGAGGAAGAAGTATAAATTCTCCCCGGGGCCACAAAGCAAAGCCAGCCACGCCACACGAGGAGAGACACCTTGGCCGGCGGAGCTCTATTCTCTCGTTGTTAGTGAAGCTGACGCGCGAGCGCCCATACACCACGCTGTCTTTAACAATAGCAAAAGCCGAAGAGAGGCCGCGCGCGCGCTTCTTCCTTCGAATCGTTGTCTGTAACCAACTGCGTCTACCTGCCACAGACTCAACAGGATGATCCTGTTACCCACTATTCTCTCTTTTCTCGCCGCTATCCACCGATTCAGAGGTCGAGAGAACGATCTCGCGACACACACCCTTTCCACAAGCACTATCGGCCTCAATGAATTTCACCAACCCAGCGAAAATTCACTCTCACCGGCTGATCGATTCCTGGCGAAGCACTTTGCATGCTATTAAGGGAGAAGCGGGCTAATCGCGTTACAAGCAATTTTGCGTGAACACTCCGAGTGGTGCTCTCGGTGACAGGGTTACCAGGAAAAATTGAAATCGACCTGGCTGCGCATGGTGTTGGTCAGGACTCGTACAGATATATTCTAGTCGAGTGTGATAGCTAATGCTGCGCGTCGGATGTCAATTCGAATTTCTCGCCGGTGTGCGTCATCCTCTGGTAAGAGTATTTAGCGGCTCTGGCCAGCAGGGTTTACGGTGAATTGAACACGGAAGAAGAGCGTCAGTATGAAAACAGAGGCGGCAGGGGAGAACAGGTTGTGGAAACGAGAACATTTCATATGCCAGCGGGCTCAATATCCCACTTGACGCTTGATAGGGGTTCTACGGTTATCGACATAATAATGAGCCGAAGAGTAATTCAATTGACCTCAAAACCTCCGCTGCGTATCGGCGCGCTCGGCTCTACGCGCTTTTTTCACACTCCTTCCGAGTCTCGCTTCCACTGCAATTAGGATCGATGGATCGAGCAATCACTGTTTTCTGCAACTTCCAACTCTCCTCCTGACCTATCCTTTCCGCACGAGTAATCGGCAATTAAACGCGCACCAGTGTTGCAGCGCCATTAATTGTAAAACAAAGTGATCGACGGATAGGTCGAGGATCGGAGAGCCGATTAACAGAGCGAGGAGGAAATGAAGTGGGAAAAATAATGACGGTTGGGAAAGCGAAGTGAAAAAGGTTGAATGTTGGAAGGGGCGACAGGAGCGCGAGTTACCTATCCGTCAGTGCCAAGGGCAGCTGTCCAATTGTATCGCCTCCATAAGCATTGTTAAAGCCATTTCCGTCGGCCGATTGCCTGTGAGTGCATTGGAAATTTAACAACCAGTTTGCAGTTAGTAAGACCCCCGCTTAACTTCATGGGCACTGATGAGACTGCAAGCAACTCTCGCAGGATGCACCCAATGGACGCCTTTCGTACGCGCGCGCGCGCGCCAACCTTAACAGCCGCAATCTATCATCTCTATCTCTAGCACTTCTGCCCAATTGTAATCTTCGGCGAGTCATCCCCGATCTCAGACTCGAGCGGCATGACATTTCAATGAATCATCGCCGCTGTCTACTGCTTCCGGGCAGTGCTCGTTTCAAACTCGATCTTCCTTCTAGGAATAATAAAACGGCTCCTTTCTCACTGAGAGATTATCCGACAAACCAGTGCTCTCTTGCCTTTTCCACATCGTTAGACAGAGAGTTCCATGACCTAGGATCGTTCCTTCGAATGAGTCAAGTTATCGGTGCTCCACTTGGGAGATCGAAGTATCGAAATGGACAAATCGAACGATAGAAAGTCCTGATAGGAAAGGTATATCGGTACGCGTGACCGTGGCAGATCGGTGATATCTGGCGAGGGCTGTGATGGAGAAAGAAAGAGAGAAAAAAAGGAGTCTGGGGTGTTGAAGTTGAATTTTATCGAGATAGGCGAAGATCTCAGCTGACGTAGGCTCTCTCCGGCTGTGTAGTATGACCTCAGTCGGTCTACTTTACGATGGGATGGCCGTGGGTGGTGGGGAGGTATGTACACCTTTTACCCTCGCGCCGTATTCCAGGATAGTATGTATGTTCTCCGAATGCTCGGTCATCCAAGGATAGTAGGAATATTAATAACCCGCAACTAGAGGCCTAGATTGTCTCTTGGTTGCGAGCGGCAAGTGGAGAGGGGCAGTGAAATCGCTAGAGAGAGCGAGAAAGAGGGAAAGAGAGGGCAATGTTTACAGCGTCCTTCGTTGTTCACCGGCGACGACAGCCCACCGATGGCAAAGACGTTTAAACGAGGTGGGGAAAAAAGAGATGAGATGCCGTGCGAGATTGTGAAAATCAGAGCGTGCCGCGCAGTTTAAAGAGCTCGCCGGGTGATAATGATGTCACTTTTATTAGCCTCATCAGGGTCCAAGTATTCCCGGACAGGGGGATCCACTATTACCTAATAACCGACATGATCGTATCATGTATCTTGTTACCCGCGGAATTTGCAGCGATCGACAGCTCGTCTCCGCCTGGAACTTGCTCACGTCGGCACGATCAACGCCAGAGATTTCGTAACACTCCTTCGACTCATCTTCCCCCCTAAAGCAGACACTTCTCTCCGCCAGGGATATTTCCCTGGTGCATCGTTGCAACCGAGAGAACTATTTCCAGTCATCGCATTTCTTTAATGAACGAATGACATTGCGTGCCGCGGCGCCGATATCAAATGAACTTGAGCTTTTTCAAAGGCTTTCTTTGCACTGGGTGTGGGTCCTTTGTGTCGCAGTAGCCTCGATTATTATTACGTAGAAGCGCTAATAGCAGCTGTGGATCTCATTCGACGGCACTCTCGCCAATTTTCATTAGCTTAAGCGAACATTGTTACAATTCAATTATACGCGATCTCGCTGACGCGCTCGCTCGACCGACATTGCTATTATCTCTTGTATCACCTATGGAATTAAAGCGCATAGTTTTCGGAGCGCCAAGAATTGGCTATGAGAGTTTACTTTCAAATTCTGCTCGGCGCTCGCTGAAACTTGCGTCATTTAACCACTGACAACGTCACGGAATTCTGAAAGTATTTACCACTGGTATACGTAAGAATTCGACGAGATTTAATCATGCGAAGTGTGTTAAGGGATGAAGACGAATTCCTATTAAATCGTAGTGGAAAGGATCGCTTAACGCTTTAGTGTCGAGAAGTTATCTCGAAGCGGTTGCAGGTCTGAAGAGGTACGGCTTGTTGTATCAGCAAATGTAAGCAGTGCGATATAGGATGAGAAGATAAAGTTATCCCCTGCGCGGCTATCGTTCATTCATGGCTACCCATTGTACGCCTCGAAGGTAGAACCTTCCTACCAGAACAGAGAGCGACAGAGAGGCAGAGAGATTGGGTTGAGGAGCGAAAAGAGGCGAGATTCAATCTATAAACTGCAAATGTGATCGTCCCCATCGGAGATTGAAGTGGAGCGCGATGGGGTCGGCAAATATCGCGCGCGGTGCAGGAAGTGCGCCTGTGCTAGGGAAATTTCCAAGTTCACCAGCGCACCAGAGGTACCTCCATCGATCTGGCGGTGTGCGCTCGCTGCCTATTGCTACATTTACCGCATTCACTCTTATCCGAGATTCAACGCTACGAGATATTGACCTTTGAACTTGACCCATAGCGAGGCATATGCCTTTCGTGTCAGTTGCAATTACGTAAAGAGCATTTCCCTGATTAGCAAGATCCTGAGAAAGTAATCGGATGATGGTTTTCGATTGTGGAATCGCTGTGGAAAAGCGATGAAGCAATGCGGAGCTTTCCGAGCAACCGCAAAGCAGCAGGCGCATTCCGTGCTCGCGCGACACGGCTGTTAGAGACATCGTATATTTTTGGCAAGCCGCCGGCACACGATCCGCACGATATCTCCCTTTCGTTAAGAGGGAAGACTCATTAAAATAGCGAAGTGACAGCGCGCGCTCCGCCGCATCCACGCTCAGTTTCGAGTTCAAGGGCGCGTCGAGCGCGTCGAAACGCCGGGATCAATTTCCCATAGGGCCGGGTGGTATCCCGGGCGCGGGCGCGACCGTGAAAATTCCTTCCCGGAGGAAAGTCACAGTCATTCGGAAGGACAGCTTGCTGGATGACAAGGCTGTGAGAGAATAGTTCAGAATCGGGATAAGAATCCTTCTTATAGTGAGAATGGCTTACTTTAATTCTCAACCAAGCGAGGGCGGCTCTCCCGCTCCCAATCATCCAATCCTTCCCGAAGGAAAGTCACAGGGATTCGCAGGGAGAGCTAGCAGAGGGTGGTGTTTCGGCGGGATAAGAAAGAGTCGTACTTACTGTAAAGCCCCTTATCTTAATCCAAATAACGCGAGCGCCCGGACGTTAGCATGAAGGTCGGCCACCACTTCCGGCACTAGGTGCTTCCTACTCCCGAACTTGGCAGGATGAGAGAGGCGCGTTTCCGCGTTGGCGTGCGCTCGGCGAAAATCGCTCGCGAGAGAGAGTGTCAACGGCCTGATGCGATGCGGGTAGAGAAGAGCGTAGAGGAGCTGCGAAGGCAAGAAGATAGGTGCGGAGGAGCGCGTATAACATACTACACACACCCAGCGAGCAGGCGGTGAGCCGAATAACTGACGCCAGTGCTAGAGCCGAATGTCCCACCCTCCCTTCCAGCGGTAGAACCGCCGCTCTTCTATCCTTCTCTCTCCTACCCCCCGACCGAGTGCTCGGCCCTCGTTCTTCCTCGCCCGACATCGACGTACATCCACCGACAGAAATCCTCCCAACGCTCTCTTCTCCCACGTGCATCCCTTCCACCCGACCAACAGCTTGCGCCTCTCGCTCTCCCGTCCGTTTGACATTGGTGCGCGTGCACCCGTGCCCAAGTGGAACTCGATATACGTGCATCCGCGGGGAACAAGTGTGCCTGGAGATGGTGGGAGATGGTAAAGGGGAAGGGAAGAGAAGACATTTCTGGAGAAGAATGTACATCGAGCGCGCACTGCCCGAGACGAGCTGACCCGCTCTCTACTCGCTACTACCGCAATGCTCGCCGACGACTTCTTCCTCCTTTTCCGCCTGCCTCCTCTTCTCTCTTCGCGTGCTAGTCCCTCGAGGACTTTCTTCCCGCTTTCTTCCTCGGTTCCTGCTTTCGGGCCCTTCGAGCGAGCGCGCGCCTCCCAGCTGCCGTATCGACCCCTCCCCATTGGATGACACATCCTCCAATAACGAACCACCGAAAGGATTACGTCACTTTCGTATTATTGACGCCGGCCATCCGGCGGCATCGCAGTACCGGATTCTTCGAAGGGTCGCCTCCTCGCCGAATGGGGCTGATAGAATTCGGGGAGGATTTGCAACGCGCAGCATTCCCAATCGAGTGTGCCGCCCCGCTCCCTTCCACATCATCCTCCCTTTTCCTTTCCTTGGTAGTTTGAACTTTCGATTAGCGTTGCTTTCCTAGAGGACGGTTTAATCATCTTTGGATTTGCGGGGAAGGTTATGAAATGGGATTGGCGGAGCTGCGCGTACATTTCTGCTGATTTCAACCCTTCACCTGGGCTTAATTAACCGTGCACTTTCCACGCCCTTAAGAAAGCAAGAGCGGTGGCAGGGCGCATTGCGGAGCATGGGAGACGCGTGCTTGTTCATGGTAAAATAAATGAGTGCACGCCGTATGTACACAGCGAGGTGTACCTTCGAGCACCCTACATCACTCTCTTGCGATTTACCAGGCTGTTTGTATTTACGCATTGTTGCAAATGCGCCTATCTTCCGGGAGATACAAGCTCTGCCCGGCTATGGATGATGTGTACCCCTCGCCGTCGAGCAGAAAATTCACTGGTTTTTGTCTGCCGAATAAAAGATTCTCTGGCGTCGCGGCGGAGGCGGCGGCGGCGGTGGCGGCGTCTGCCTGGCGCACTTTGTCCTGGCCAATCCGCAGAGAACGCACTCGGGTACTTCGCACGATTAAACGTCGTCCTTGTATACCACCTCGACGCTTGTTCTCCCGACAAGGCGCCACCCAGGTGTTTCTGTGTTCCGGGTCTATTAGAGTAGAGATTCGAGAGGCAGAGATCGAGCGATTTCTCGTCCGACCAGTTGCGGCGGCATCGTTTGTGCCTCCGTTCTATCCAATTTAAAGCGAGCAACCGTCATCCATAGTACATAGTTCTCGATAACTTAGCCATTGCTTCGATCGTTATTAAAGTATTACGGATATTTCTCAAGGCGTGGAGGCACGCGCTGAACAAGAGCGGCGCTGGAATTTGCGGGCAGGAAATTGCAACGCGGAGTTAGAGAATCCCAGTAGATTTCGCTACTGGGATTTCGCTCCCCCCCGAAAGGCGGGCTTGAGTGCCGGAGACTTGGGCATACAGTTGCTTACACCTTTTGTTCAATTCACGTCTGGATAGATGGGTAGCGGAGAGCTGCTGGGTTGCACCCCAACTTCTCGCACCCTTCTTTCGTACACATTTTCCTTTCCCCATCTTTCCCCCGGGGCTCCGGGAACGACAGCTACACAGCTCTTAAATGGAAATTAAAATATGCCGCCCATCTCACGCATTTACGCGAGGCTCTGCTGCTGCTGCTCCGCCGCGGCGCCCGTCGCTCTCTCTGCGCTTCGCAGTCTGCTGCGCCCGCAAAAGAAAACACGATTAACGGCACACTCGCCACGGGGATGCACGATCCTTGAGATTCTCTCTCAAAGCGAAATGATGTCTGGTGCGAGTGGCCAACAGTATTACTGGCACCATCCCGTTCAATCGATACTTCCATTCAGCCGTATTGCCACATTATCGGGGCCGATTTCGTGGGAACTGGGGAAGCCTTGAGCATTTGACTCTCCTAGCTGCGGACAACCAATGTATTAATCAGCCTGGATGCATGCTAGTTTGACATTTGGCCGTCCTAAATGAAATATGGACTAAAGCTTTTATCGAGGCCTAATTATGTCGCGCACACCCATATTGACTTTGCCAAATCTCCTTGAACACGCTGTGTTCTATCTATAGACTTGGTCGCGAAGTGCCACCCTGTTTATCGCCATTTAGCGCACGACACGCCTCTCCCTCGGCCGCTCCACTGCGGTACACCTTGAATAGAGGAAAATGAGAATGCGAACGAACACTCTCTCATCCGGCGAGACTGAATCTCGAAAGTCGGCGCAATGAAAGAGATGGGAAATGACCGTGATGGCTAGACGGGTGCGGCGGTATCTGTCTCTCACCCTTTTACCTTGTGCTGGGAGAGGATTGTTGCGTCAGAATACAAAACATGATCGGCTTTGGTCTCACTTTCGAGGGTACAATACGGTGTTACGCGCAGGCGGCGGCGGCGACGACGGCGGCGGTCCCTTCCGTTATGCGATACCGCCGAAGGATTTATAACAATTTAGTGTCATTGACGGCGCACGTCGCGCGCGCGTGAATCAGAATTAACGTCATGAGAGGAGGAGCGACGAGCGGGTTGGCACGAGTGGATTCTCCGAATAACGGAAGGTACAGCCAACGCAGATTGGAAGTAATGGATTAGCCTTTAAGGCGTGTTATACTTCTTAATTGATACGACGCGCCCGCCCGGGGGCCTTCCGTTGAGATAGGACTCATCGTCAGCGGCGAGACACTCGTCGCCCAAGAATGACGAAAACACGTTCCGGTCCAGCGGCGGAGTGCCGTCACCGAGGCGGAATTTCAATTCTGCCCGAATGAGAAACCTCCAGCAGATAGAACAGCACCTACTCTTCTCGGTGGCTTTGCACTCGGCTGAACTCTGACTCCCATCGTCAACTCTTTTTCCGCCGTTTGCAAATCCAGCACTGTTGCAAATCAGTCATTGAACTTTACTCTCTGGTGTCTGCACTCGTTGCCAAGTACCAGCAACTGAGTCACCTTGGCATCGCCGGACTCTTCCGTTTTTCACTCTGATTTATACCGGCGATATAAACTTCCTACCCAACGGCCAACTCGACAACAATTATTTATCAGCCCCCCCCCCTAAAGCTCTATGCTTCCTTTAATGCAATATTACACTAGTTTCATAAGATCTATGCGTCATCGATTTGTTACCTCGAGAATTACTCTTGCTGTCCTGTTTTCTCTACTAATAAAAATACCAGTAGAGTCAATGATGGAAAGAAATCGATATAAACCTTACGAATGCATTAGCTTCCGCACAAATACATTAAACAGTAATTAGTCTGTCAATAGCAAAGGAATCTTGTCTAATTATCAAAAGAGTGAGAAAAAGAGTGTATTAATAAAGAAAGAGCGAAGTTTCTATTGGTGAGTGGATGGAAGCAGAGATAATGTAACAAGAAAATTAGTTTCATTGCAAGTCGACAAGTTGGATGGCGACTCGAGACTGCTGTAGTGATAGTACGTGTTTGGCGGGACGACGTCCGGAAAACTAAATTGGCTGGAAGCTGATGCAGGCGGGGCTGTAATCGGAGCGCCAAGAGTGCTGAGATCTGAGACACGCTGTAAACCTGGCCGGTTTCAATGATACAGGTCTCGAGGCCCTGGAAAAAGCTCTCTACTGCTGGGAGGATGCACTCACCGCTTTCAGTTCCACGCTCAGTAATGACGCGCTGGCATTGCCTTCCAAGGCGGATGCAGCCTTCACGCAGGACGTACAGGCCCTCCTCGATATGGGCTATCAAATCCAGAATCATGCCGAACTTCTCTTCATCGATCAGGTATCAATTATCAGACTCTTGTATTCCCTTATCGAAAGAAGAGGGTGCAATCGCCTATGAAAATCTACACAAGGTCTTCGCCGCAAAGCGTACCAGAGTATTTTAAGCCTGACATATCAGCGCAAGTTCAATATTAACTGTCAAACACCCACTGGATACTATGTGGGTGTTTCTCAGAATACTACGATGTTAAGAATCCTTTGGCATTACGATCTTCGTTCACTCTCATTCCATTGTAGAGTATTCATCAATTACATTTCGTCTACGGCAAAGAGAAAGAAATACGATAGTTAATCCAATTTAAATGATAACTCACTCGAGTAATTAGTACAACGAGACACTTGACCTACCACACTGCCCGGAATTATTAGCAGCGTTGTGAGTTAGGAAGTGCATGATTCTAGCCGGCACTCGAGAGTCAGCCCTCGCAGGAACTACAGCTTATTCCTTCAAGTATTGAAAGCCAATAAATCTTGACGAGGTGAATATCTTTTTGTCCGCAGCATTCGGTACTCTTCCGCCATGAGAGCGAGGAAAGTTTGGACAGCCATAAACCCTCGAATATAGGTACACGAGTCTCCGGGAAAGATAAAGCGGATGCTGCATCATCTCCCGAATCTTTCGAGTCCGCGCGCGACGGAGTAAGTGATTCTATAGCTAAGTCGAAAATCATACTGTTATGAGTAGTATGATAGTTATGTAAGTTCATGTCTAATTCGAGATGCACAAATGATCCTCAGGTTGCGGATTTACGGGAATTCGAGGAGTTCTCCGAATTCTTCCCGCACTTCGAGAAACAGAAGTTGTATCATGCGGCTCTGAAGCGACACGAAGAGAAAAGCATTCCTTGCAGGTGAATGGGGGGGAGAACTCGATAAAATTTGCAATGTCGTTATGGAAAATCGTTTTCTTAACTGGTGAAATCTTTTTCTAGGCGACTGCACACGGAGCTCGTAAAATGCGGCTCCGATGTTGAATATTTAGCGAAAGTACATTGTTTGCGAGAGGCTTACACGAAACTGTTCAGCACACCATCAGCCGCAGCGTGGATTGCCGATATAGGACGTCAAATTATCAGTGATTTGATCATGTATGCAGACAGGGTATATGAGACATTAATTTTTTTCAAAAGAGTACCGTTCAATAGTATCGTTTCAAGAGAATTTCACAAGCTTTACCTTTCAAACAGGATCCTAAGGATTATCTCGTGAATTATGAGCGGATGATGAACTTTCTGCAAGAGCCTAGCAATCATAGTATCATGGAAGAAGAGCTGCTATCCAGAGGCGTAGAGTGTATAAATTTCTACGATGTTCTCATCGACTTTATATTGCTCGATGCGTTTGAGGAAGTCGAGAAACCACCGTCATCAATCAGGGCAATTGTCCAGAATAGGTGGATTTCGGCCAGTTTTCGAGAAACTGTATGTACAATTCAAATATATGTTGGAATAACATATAATCTTACTTATCGAATGTGTTTTTGGTGATATGTTCAAGGCCATTGGAACTGCTGTTTGGTCCGTCCTTATGGGTAAAAGACAAATGCTAAAATATGATAAGGGATTTTTAGCACACTTTTATTCGATCTCTGAGCAAGTGTCTCCGGTCCTCGTTTGGGGCTTTTTGGGGCCAGAGGGAAGCCTACAATCGACTTGCCACTATTTTAGAGACCAGGTTATTGAGTTCCTTGTAGATATTTTTAATTTCTTTAAAGTAAGGTACACTAATGTGGATAGTCTCGCCGAAGATATATTAAGAGAGATGAAAGTAAGAGTCGAAAACATAAATCAAAGGCTCGCTTTAGAAGGCTGCTAGTCATAAACTAATATAGAGTATCTCCAATTGATAGCACAAGGACTATTTCATGCAAATTGCATCCCAAATTTCAGTAGTATAAATAGTGGTGATTACTTAGGTATTATATATACATATATATGTAAAATATTTTTAATATTTTCTGTTTTGTGAAAGAACCTTATGTTTATTAGCAAAATAATCTTGGATGATGATGGTATTTAAGCTCAAACACCCTTTTTTGGAGGAAACTTATCATTCAAAATCCGTATGTTAAGTGCTAAAGGGAGACTTGATATAATTGTTCTAACTTACCGACCTGATATAATTTTATCATACTACATTATAAGACACATGATCGAATTTTAATATCATTCATTTTTTTTACAATCCAACCTAAGAAGCACTGTTGGTACCTAATTAAGGTAATTTTAATAGAGAACCTGTGTTATGTAATACTATGTACTGTAAATACACTTGCATTTCTTAGTAACCCCCTTGAAAACATTGTATGTGCAAATAACTGCCGAAGCAGTTTTAGCAGCGTTTATTATGTTAGCGATTCATTAAGATAAGAAATCGCCAAAGATATATACAATAATTACATGAAGGAAGTATAGCATATTGTTGGTAGTTCAATTTATTATAATTTGTTGGTTACTTATTAATACAAAAGGTAATCCTATTCAGTAACATTCCAGGCATGGAAAGCAAAGTAAAACAGTAATTAATATTAAACAAATAAAGATCTGTCTCCTACATTTTATATGTAAATATTCTCTAAGAATGAAGTATTATATAGAGGTGCTAATGTTAACATAATATTGACTTTTGTTTTTGTATTATAGACTGTGAAACATTTTTTCATAAATAAGATTTAGGTGAAAGAGTCTTAATCAAACGATCATTCTTCATGGAAATAAAGATGCCAGATCTCGCTTGTGTTGGTCCCAGATTTGATTTCTCTGATATACAACCATAGACATGACATTTCCCTACTAATCTTTATGCCTTTATACTTTATTTCTGCTAACTATGCATCTCTGTCAATTCCTAATATTCTATAATCTTTTACTTAATATATGTAGATGGTATCATGTGAATAAAAATCTTGGATCACAGATTGAATTTCTAGTTATTCTTGCAAAAATATAAAAAGTATAGATAGTCAGGTTTTTTTAATATATATTCTGTCAAAATAGTCTCTTATTTCTACTCAAAAGTACCATCCCTCCATTGTTTCATCCTCTGATTCGTCTTCATCATCACTGGGTACATCGGGTCGTATGCTTATGAACTTTTGTTTGACTAGATCATGCAAAATACCTGCAGTGAATCGAAGTTGATTAATGTCAATGAAACGCATCAAAGTATATAAAAAGAATTATACTATTACACTGAAAAATTTACCTGGTCGAAGAAAGTCCTTTTCAATAACAGGTTTGTCATCCGGTATGCAGTGTTCAAGATCAGGTCGGATCATAGGATTGCTTGTTTTTTCCTTGTGTAACCTTAACCATTCTGACCCTAACATTTACATATTTAGAAAAGTGAGATATATCAAAAATATACAAGATGATAGAATTGCATTTTATCCACTTACATTTAAGTGCTTTCGCTAATTTAATTAAAATCTCTCTCCCTTTATTTTCGTTTATCGTCTGTTCGGGTATTACTGTTCCAAATAAATTTATCCATAAATAATAATCACTACCGTCGAGTTGTGTGCTAAAATATTTATATAATAAATGGTAAGTATTGAAATCGATTGTTCATTGGAATTGTGTTGCATGCAGTCCATTAATATAAGTGATTAAACATAGCAACACATAGGCTTGAAAACAAATAAACACCTGAAGCGTAAAGATCTGGAATCGACTTGAAGAAAGTAATCTTCAATGTCGGTTAACACGATTCTTATAACTACCGAAATATCATTTTGATACCACAGAACTTTCGGTGTTTTTAATGTGGTAATTAGCGGCGGAACATCCATTGTTTGTCAAGGCTTAAAAACATACAAAATGCTTCATTGATACAATGGAGAGAAGATCTGGGAAGCACTGGTGCCTCAGGCGATGCCAATTGATTGATGGCTTGGATCATATCGATTCCGAGCACCGAAGTTACAAGTATACTACCAGCGATCGAATAAAAGAACAACTTATAATCCCATGAAATAGAAACTTTCAGCAATTACATTTTCTTGGCTTTTGTTGCTTTCTACACTTTTTGAGGAAAAATTCGTATAACGCGCCGCGTTGTCTGAAACGATTGCGAGTGGAAGCCGACTGGCGGATGTAGAAGAAGATATCCTAGTGCTGTTTCGGACAAATGGCGAATATATAACGGTATAATATAAAGTGTTTCCCCTTCAGTTTTGTGAAGAAGAAAGCTTTGTATTGTTGTTTATAAACAGAGACGCGTTGTACATCTTCTTTTAAAAGAAGATTTCTACAACACTGAACTTATCAAGGAAAGACCAATCAACAGCGACACCAGACGTGACACGCGTTCCGTTTTTATCAAGTGAACGCATAAATGGAAAGCTCCCTATATAGTCCTAGATGAAGACTCATTTACAAAGCGTTAGTTGATAAGCCGGGCGTGATCACGTTGAAACGTCAAGTAGAGAAACGAGATGTCAAGAAACGACGGCAAAAAAGACACCTCTGCGTCCACATTTCGAAAAATTGACGTAGACCAATACAGTGATAATAATTTCAAAGAAGAAGACGCCGATGGAGGGCCAGGAGGACCTACTGGTCCAGACGAAAACGAGATTTTGACACTTCTTAGCCAATATCCTTTTGCATGATACTCTTATCTCATTTATTTTCTAATGTCTATCATTACACAATTGTCCGATATTTTCCTTAACACGTTCGTAAGGGTAAGAATGCCGAAGCCTTGATATCAGTATTAAAATCTGCACCACTTGGATGCAAAAATCAACAAGTAAAGGTAACCTCAGTGATTCTATACACATGTTCTATGTTTTAAACTTTTCATTATTATTGTATCTTAACGATTTTATCCAGTGTCTCCCTGTATCTATATTTGTATTAATCATTTCAGGACAATGCACGAAACTTGACATTAAAGGTTCTTCTAAATATAAAGTCTAATCAAATGGACGACTGCCTAGCACAATTAGACCGTGATTTAGTGGATGTTTTAATGAAGTACATTTATCGAGGATTCGAAATCCCGACAGAAGGTAGCAGTAGTCATTTACTAATCTGGCATGAAAAGGTATACAACATCAGTGGTGTAGGCAGTATCGTGCGAGCATTATCCGACAGCAAGCGTGCTTGAAGTTTTGTACATTTTCCAGTAATGTTCATTATGACAATTACCATTAATCCTTACTGTTACTCATTGTCAATGTTAGTACAATGAGGATGTAGATAGCCAAGCCATTCAATTTTCCATATGGGAAATACAGCACATTTGTGTACATTTGTTATCAATAAAGTAATTTTTATTTCTTATACATTTTGTCAGATATTCCTGTTGATCCTGCTAAGTTCTCTCCATTGCAAGCTATTCAATAACAAACAAACAAATATCAATACCAAATGCTATTTATTTTCATGTTCCAATAAATTAGAACAATGCGAAGAGTAATAACATCTTTTATTTTGGAATTGAGCCGTATATCTGTTTACTTGTGTTCATACATATGTTATGTGCTTAATTATATTATAACAAATAGATATAAAATGAGATTATAACATGTATTTTACAATAAGTGACTTTTAAATTCTATCAGCAAGTACATAACAAAGTGGATAAAATTAGAGTTTATATGTTTTACACATATTCATTTAACTTCTTGACTGACTCCATTAGAGTGATAAAGACTTACTCACATTTGTCCTTCACAGTGAGCATTATCATATTCGTTTGGTGAATCAAGTATAATGCACTTACAAATACTGCATTGGCTCTGCAATATTAAGTGTGTTACACATTTGTCAAAAGTTTCAAACTTTTGTGGCAAATATACTTACTGTCCCTCTTTGAAGTATTCTTTCAATGTATTGCTAAATCTTTTGCTGTACTTTACAAACTCCCTCTTCCTCTGATCTAAAGCCTGCTTACCTGCAGAGCCTGGGATAAATGCAGTAACTTCATTTACTGCATCTAGCAACTTTTTAATTGCACTTGCAATCTCTCTGAAATTCAGAAGAATATTAATTACTTATTGCAATTTTTCTCTGTGTATATCACAGAACCATTTACATACTTGATTGTCTCAAGGAAAGTCTTGCGGTCTGTGATTTCATCTGGAATTCTGCTCAATATCCTCTTTAAAGAAGTTGATTTACGATTCAACTCTTGGAATGCATCTTCTGATCTTGCTGATCTATATTCTACAACTGAAAGGAAACATGGGATACAAATGAATTGATTCCAAATATATGCACATCTACAGAATATTTCCAACACACCATCATAGTCAGATGCTGCACCCTGTAACCTTAAGACACTCTCATTCATGTCAAAATTAAGTTCAGCTCTTCGTGTTATCCCAAGAATCAAGTCATATGTAATTCCTGGGTGGGAACTCTCAGCTTTCAATAGCGCAGCGCGCAAAGTCTGTGCAGCCATCACATTTTGTCTTTCCAACTATAAGAAGACATATTTCTAATTTTATTTCTTTTCTTTATTCTTTTAATTTTGATTTCATATAAATAACCTTTAATTGACATATCACGAATTCTGATAGTCAATGTCGCAATATCAATCTTTGTCACTATCGAATAATTCAAAGAAATAAACATTTTTCCAAGAAAATGTTGTTCCATAAAGGTGCAATATTATTGTACCTTTGTTAATATTGGCCTCAAGATAACAGGAAGGACCAGTGATGTAACTGGAGTCTCATCGCCCATTGTCATCCTTCACCGTATTATTTTATTATAAGCAGCAGGAACTGGTACTCGCGTGTAGGTACAACTTGTATGATACACGGAGTTAATACTTGACTTTTATACAAGAACAAGCCGAATTGTTTACATCTGAATGTCTCAAGTTATTCCGTGATGATACTCGCCATATGACAGCTGTCACACTAGTGAAATTCCCAATCCAGGAACTTTGAACTATATCAAACAGGTTGAGCAACTGGGATATATACAATAGAACTCAACCTTCATAGAAAAATTTACATAGATTTTTGTGTGCCACATATTAAGGTACACTTTTCAAAATGCTGCAAATGAAACA
Source organism: Ectemnius continuus (assembly GCA_910591665.1). Lineage (NCBI taxonomy): Eukaryota > Metazoa > Arthropoda > Insecta > Hymenoptera > Crabronidae > Ectemnius > Ectemnius continuus. The sequence goes on along the minus strand of OU342862.1, from coordinate 10,977,088 downwards.
ATTCAGCGATGTAATGCTATTGAAAAGGTACCTTTACGAGTGGTAAACGTTCAATTAATAAAGCCTGTATTAGCGGTAAAAAATAACGAATTACATGTGTTAAGTCATAGTAATGCAAATTATATTTAATATTAACGTTGTATAGCTAAGAACAATATTATTCCAAATAAATTATATCAACAAGTTTGTTCAGGAATTAACCGATCGACGCGTATTTATATTTTACTCATTTGAGGACGCTACTGTGCAGATGCAGATTAGTTCACGAAAACCAAGGAAAATCAAAACTGTCAAGTGGTGGGACCGCCGATTTCAGAGGTTACGTACTTGTTTGTGATGCATTGCGAAGGAATACCGATTATGAAATAAAATAACTGTAGGATTCAGAATTTGTTACATTTCATGAAGGCATAATTATTCTTCACAATGATAGAACGCAAAGATGCTGAAGGCAATTTATATGTCTTCGTAAGTATATTAATTCAAAGTTTGGTCTGTTCATACTTGCTGTTCGTATATTACAATGTATCAAATATTTCTCAATAGAATGAGGAAGACTTGCCGTATGAAGAGGAGATTTTGCGCAACCCGTTTTCGGTGAAACATTGGCAACGGTATATAGACCATCTCAAAAGTACTAAGAGTACTAACTTGAACATGGTCTATGAGCGGGCGCTCAAAGAACTTCCAGGGAGTTACAAGTTATGGTACAATTATCTTAGGCACCGTGTATCCCAGCTAAAGGGCAGATGCATAACAGATGCACTTTATGAAGATGTAAACAATGCATTTGAAAGGGCTTTGGTGTTCATGCATAAAATGCCAAGAATTTGGATGGATTATTGTATATTAATGACTGAGCAGTGCTTTATTACCCGTACACGGCAAGTTTTTGATAGATCACTTAGGGCACTTCCAATTACTCAACACCATCGATTGTGGCCTTTGTACATTGACTTTTTGAAGAAACATAATGTGTATGAAACAGCAGTGAGGGTATTTAGAAGATACTTGAAGGTAAAGCAGGCAACCCATCATTTTAATATTGATAGTGACTTTACAGAAGTTCAATAAAATTCTGTTTACCTATAGCTTGCTCCAGAAGATACAGAAGAATATATAGAATATCTTATATCAATTGGAAGATTGGATGAAGCAGCTGTGAAATTAGCTCACATAGTCAACCAAGATGACTTTGTATCTAAGCATGGAAAGTCAAATCACCAGTTATGGAACGAATTGTGTGATTTGATATCAAAGAACCCATCTAAAGTAAAGTCATTGAATGTAGATGCCATAATAAGAGGAGGTTTACGTAGATATACAGATCAGTTGGGACCTCTTTGGAATTCTCTTGCAGACTACTATGTCAGAAGTGGCCTATTTGAAAGGGTATGGACTGCATGGTACATTTGTTGCACTAGCCATATATGTGTACTGAATATATTTATTTAATACAGGCCAGAGATATTTATGAAGAAGCAATACAAACTGTAACTACTGTCAGGGACTTCACTCAAGTATTTGATGCGTATGCACAGTTTGAAGAACTTAGTTTAAGCAAGCGTATGGAAGATGCTGCCAAAAATCCAACTGAAGATGGTATGACTCTAATTCAAAGAATAAAAAACTGTATTCATATATATTGCCAACTTATAACCATTATATTTTGTTTGCAGATGACATTGATTTAGAATTAAGATTAGCACGATTTGAGCACCTTATGGAAAGACGTTTATTATTATTAAATTCAGTCCTTTTAAGGCAAAATCCTCATAATGTACAAGAGTGGCATAAAAGAGTTATGTTGTATGAAGGACAACCACATGAGGTACATAATGTTTGCCTGTAAAATGCTTTATATACTGATAGATCATAAATAATTTTGTATTAATAATTTGACTGCCTTTTACAGATAATTAATACATATACAGAGGCTGTGCAGACTGTGCAGCCTCAGCTGGCAGTAGGAAAATTACACACATTGTGGGTAGCATTCGGAAAATTCTATGAAGAGAATGGGCAAATTGAAGATGCAAGGGTGGTTTTCGAAAAAGCTACACATGTTCCATATACAAAAGTGGACGATCTTGCGTCTGTCTGGTGCGAATGGGCCGAGATGGAAATTAGACATGGGTATTAATTCATTTCGGTTTTAATGTAGCTATAGTTCTGTACGTAGCTGATCAATAATTTTTGTTTACAGTCATTATAATGAAGCACTGAAGCTCATGCATCGTGCGACTACAATGCCATTCCGTAAAGTAGCATACCATGATGAATCTGAAACTGTTCAAATGAGATTGTATAAATCTTTAAAAGTATGGTCTATGTATGCAGATTTAGAAGAGAGTTTTGGATCATTTAAGGTAGAGGGTTCCACTTATCCAATTTTAATATTTACAGCTATAATCGTATGAAACGATCTAATTTTTAAACTTCCTTGTAGACATGCAAAGGAGTTTATGATAAAATCATCGACTTAAAAATTGCCACTCCACAAATCATAATAAATTATGGGCTGTTCTTAGAAGAAAATAAATACTTTGAAGAAGCATTTAGGGTATGTTATGAAATCTTTATTCTTTGTCAGGGTATATAAAGGTAATTTATATGATTATTCCACTTGTTTAGGCCTATGAGAAAGGAATCGCACTTTTTAAATGGCCCAATGTTTATGATATATGGAATACGTACCTTACTAAATTCTTGCGGCGATATGGAGGAACAAAACTTGAGCGAACTCGTGATTTATTTGAGCAGTGTTTAGAACATTGTCCTCCAAAATATGCAAAAGGTATGTAAGGCTCGGCAGCGTTATGTTTGAGAAATATTTTTAGCTTTTCATACACAAATATATCTTTTTCAGCTTTATACCTGTTGTATGCCAAACTTGAAGAGGAGCATGGTTTAGCTAGACATGCCATGTCTGTATACGAGCGTGCTACAACTGCAGTTCTTCCCGAGGAACGATTCGAGGTATAAAAATGAGTTCAGAGATGTAATCAGTGGAATACATCATTTAAAAATATGGTGCTCCTGCAATTTTTAATTTTTTTTACTTGTAGATGTTCAACATCTATATAAAGAAAGCTGCTGACATATATGGAGTGCCGAAGACGCGGCAAATATATGAAAAAGCAATCGAAGTTCTTAATGAAGAGAATACCAGGGAAATGTGCTTGCGGTTTGCAGAAATGGAGACAAAATTGGGAGAGATCGATCGTGCTAGGGCAATTTATGCGCATTGCAGTCAAATATGTGACCCAAGAGTATGGACTAACATTAAACATTTTTCAGACAATATCTTTTACACGTATTATGTGTATTTTCATTGTACAGGTAACATCAAACTTCTGGCAAATATGGAAAGAATTTGAAGTGAGACACGGGAATGAAGATACAATGCGAGAAATGCTGCGTATAAAGCGCAGTGTTCAAGCAATGTATAATACTCAAGTTAATATGATGTCTGCTCAAATGTTAAATAATGCATCCAATCCACCTACTGATATACCACCCGACGCAATGCGTCTCTTGGACAGCAAAATCACAGGAGCAGGTATGTTTACAAACATAAATAGAAGACTTTGGATTCTGTGCTGACACCTTTAAACATTATGTGGTATATTTGTAGATACTGCTACTACTGTTAAAGATAGTATTAAGTTTGTACGTGGTGTAACGGAAAAAGATGGAAGGCCTGAGACTCAAGTGAATAATCCAGATGAAATAGACATTGATGTAGATGATGTTAATGACACAGAAGCTGATATTGAAGAAGGTAATATACAGTTGAGCATTTTTTTACCATTCGATTTACCATACAGTCTTGCTTTTATAAATTATTTAACGAAAATATTGTACGATATCAAACCCTATATACTTTGTGTTTTACTTTAGATATACCTATCGAGAAGCAAACAGTACCATCGCAAGTATTTGGTAGCTTGAAGACAGTAGAAGCCGAAGAGGACTAACTTTTATCATTTGTATGGACAGCCGTCTTATTTAGTGGATGGAACTATTGATACAATTGCAAATAAAAGAGGACCATGGTTTGAAATTGTAGCTCATTAGTTTACTTATAAATCTAGTGTTTCACAGTGCGTGTCATGTCGTCGAAGCAAAAATCAGTTCCTTTAAATAACTCAAATACAATCGTACAAGAGTTGCAATCTTATCACATGATTTGTAAATATTGAAGTTGTTATACATTCATGGTTCACATCTTTTCGATTTCTTCCAGTGCATATTAAAATGAGCTGCAGCATATAAGTTTGTTGAGTACTTCTTGAAAGCGGCATTCTTCAATAGTTGAAAAGTGTTTAGCAATTTTTATACGACATTAAATCACATATCGCGGAGGATTTATAAAATGAAGATCATTATAAACTTCTGACTCATCGGTGTCAGGGGGACCTTGTATAGATCCCTGTTCTTTTCGAATACCACCGAACACGATTAATTCTCCTCTCCCTGCGACTAAGGAGTAAAGTATTCTTTCATCTGGATCAGATTGATTACTTTTTTTTAAAGGCTTCCACGTCGCACTGCACTCATCGCGCAGAATATTTGTTATATCAAGCACGAATATCGATAATGAATTAGCTGATTTTTTTACTGCTTTCGTTTGCGTTTTTCCATTTTTAATTCGTTCTCCCATTCTCCGGAGGGATTCCAATTGCCTTTGCCGATTGCTGTTATTGCCGTTTCGTACAGGTTCATCACGAAATGCGGCCATACTTATCACATTATCATTACACAATGGTAAAGCTTTTTTGAAGCTAGGACTTTGAGTTGCGGCATGTCCGTTTTGCGTGATAGCTCTAGCAAAAGAGCCATGACGACCGTTAACGTTGACATCTTTGTCAATATTTGGGACGTTTTTCTGCCTATTAAACACATACACATTATTCTCAAAATTCTAGAATAGACTTCATGTGTCAAGTTTACAAACCTCTCATGTAATGGAGCACTTTCGGACACTCGCGGTAAAGATGATCTTTGGCAAGTTACTTTGTTGGCAGCTATGTTCGGATCACCTGGTTTTATTTGTCTTTTACTTATACTAAGAACAATAACATAATTCCCTACCTGCAAGAAATAAAAGATACTGCGTAAGTAACAATTGTTAAATATAGTCGTTTATACATCGATATTTATAAACTTTTTTTTCCAATATTCATAATGTGAAAATTTTACTTTGCATGCTTGATGGCACCATATGCGAGTTGGCGCATATTCAGTATTTTTTAAGTCCACTTTTGTCCATGTCCAAACTGCGCCATCCATTTTCAATAACCAAGCATCATTCATTGAAATATTAGGACCCATGCATCCTCCTGTTTCGTAAATGCTTAACTGAAGTTTAAATGGTATTTTATGACAAAGAATTTATAATAATCTAATTGTAAACATTGTTACAATAATTCAAAAAAGCATTTGTGTTATATAAAAGCTATACCTAGTATGAGAAGGTGATTGTCCCCAAGTTCAATCTGAGATTGACCATAGCGTGGCTGTGGTTTTATAACAGATGTTGCTTGTCTATGCCAGACAAAGAAATCCAAGTTTAAGCACCAAATGTCATTGGATCTACCTCAAAGTAATAAGATAATGATGTAGAGCATTTTTATAAGATGCTATCAATTATACTGCTACTTACTAGACCTTACCTAGATCCGTTACTGATACCACCAAAAACTATCATATAGTTTTTATGTACAGACGCAGAGTGAGCAGCAATTGGTGGTGGTGCAGTAGAAGCATTTATGGCAACCCACTTGTTTGACTCAATTAAATATAAATGTAACTCATTGAATAATTTCCATTGCTAGCAAAATAAATTGTTCAACATTATGCATATAATTAAATATAAGAATATATATCCAATACAGCATACTATTTTTACCTGTGGTAAGGGTTGAGATGACCCTCCACCAAATAAAATAAAGCGTTTCTCATAATATACCATCGTAGCAGAAGCTTTGGGAGATGGATAGCTACCCATTGCGATAGGTCTGTCCCATTCCCTAGTATCTAGATCCAGTCTCCATAAATCATTAAACGATGTGCAACTAACAGTACATCCTCCAAAAACATACATTGAATTTTCGTAAGTACAAGCGGAATGCGAATATCTTTTTCCAATGGTGGGTATCCAATTCGATGATGGCCATGAACTCCATAGTAAGGTGCCGAGTGCGACAGATTTATAGAAATGGGTTTCATGATGTTGTAACACATCTACCAGAGAGAAGAATAAAATATAAATTTCACTGCTTTTGGAGTAAATGGAATAGAAATCTGATTGGCTTTCAAAAGGTAACAAAGGAGACACAAACATACTTTTAGTAACATGGAACCATCTCTTTGATACAAACATACAACCCTGCAGATCCTTGTAAGGAGGAATCAGACTCAGGATGTATTCCAATAAAACGTCTGGCAAATCGTCGATACTGCATTCCATTTTTATGTGTTATGACAAATGACTTATTGTTCAGAGTAAGTTACTATTTGCAAAATACTATAATTCTGTTATACGACGCAAAAATGATATTTTAGCGTAAACCACCATTCAATTCTGTTCCTTCCGTATCCTGTATGAGTTTTACAAAAGTATTCATTCTTTCCGATGGGAAGCAATGCTCTGGCAAAATCACCACCGACTTCTGTGACAAATTTGACATTTCCCTTCACATGAAAGTCGTTTACAAGTTCCGCATCCGAGGTGTGTGGGTTTCGAGCAAAGTTACACTGGGCTTTTTAAGCACGTCTCCGATTCTCTGGTAAACAGAGATAACCCCGTACCGTGGTATGTAACTAACAAGTATTCATTATACTGTGCTACGAATCCTCCAAACCTTCCGAACCGCTACGAACCAGTCCGGACATCTTACAGCCAAGCTCCATGAACAGCTGGTAAGGAAGAAATCAATGAGATATGCGTTCTCGCTTTTTTCAATCTGGCGTGCAATTTATTTAAAACTTCATCGAACTCGCCGGGGCCCCAATGATATTTCATTGCTTTATAAAACGCATAGACATAAAGATAAATCTTCTATTCTCATGATTACAACCCACTACTACTCATTACATCCAATTGTAGAACCAGTAAACGCGTATAAGCATAGTCGAGTGGGTTGAGTGTACGCGGTTCTGTTTTCGTGCGCAATATTCAGTGTTTTCAATACGATTATTGCAGTCTAGTTCCTACTGCAGAGTAGTTTAGAAATCAGCTTTCAAGATGAATGCGCCGCCAACCTTCGAGTCATTTCTTTTATACGAAGGAGAAAAGAAGTGAGTAACACATTCCATGTAACCTACAACACATCGTTCTGCAGTCCTACAAATTTCACACTTATTGCAGAATTATAAAAGAGCAGGATACTAAAGTTCCAAATGCTGCTATTTTTACGGTAAATAAAGAAGACCACACTCTCGGCAACATGATCCGAAAGTGAGTCACTGCTATCCAGTATAATATAGAAACAGAACTATATAAATACAGGAACTAAATTTGATTATACATTGCTGTATTCTTTTAATAGCCAATTGTTGAAAGATCCTCAAGTGTTATTTGCCGGTTACAAAGTTCCACATCCACTTGAACACAAGTTTGTAATCAGAATTCAAACAACATCTGATTACACTCCACACGAAGCTTTTATGCATGCCATTACTGATCTCATCGCAGAACTCTCACTATTTGAGGAGCGTTTTAAGGTATCATCAGGAATAGAATATTAGTTTGCAACATTAGGAATGATGCCATTATATATCTTCATGGTATGACAATATCTGTTTCAGGAAGCAATTAAAGAAAAGAAAGAAGGATTGGATTAAACAGTATTGAATTTATAGCATTGGTCCAAGCCACTTTGTACATAAATTAATATTATAAATAATGAAGTAGGAATTTTGTACATGATAAGAAATAAATTAGTTTTTCATGAGTACTCTGCATTATGCATTATTACCTATATGATGTGATATTAGTCTTATAACAAGGTGTACAAGAAACAAATAAGAAGAACCTGTTAGAATTTTATTCCAATTAATACAGATCACTCTTTCCAGTCTATAAAACATTGTGTGTATCTTGTATGACGCGACTGATGTAAAGCATGTATTCTAGTAAGGCAAGATTATACCAGGTCTTAATATAATTAGATTTAACCATTCTAATTACTAACTCATATATTGTTTTATATTCTTGAATTTGTGTGCTAATTTTTCGTATTTAGAATATGAAATGACAGGTAGACATAGGCGAGAAGATGTCTGTTTAACGTAGTATCCATAGTAGAAAGTTGTGTAAGAAAATTTTTTGAAGAATCGGATCGAAGTACATTTGCCTGTAAATGTTCGAGAAATGTATCAGGCGCGCCCCAACTTATCGACTAATTTTCGACTTTTCACGTTGAGGAACTATTTTTGAATGTGCTGCGTTTATAAACACGTAATAAATATTAAATAGATATCGGAACAGATATTATGTACATTACTTACAGTTTATCCATCATACATTACGTGGAATACTCTATTTTGTGATTAGGTCAACTAAACGATTTCTTATTACATTATGATTGTATTACACGAATCAATTATTCCACTGATTACTGTAATAACCAAATTGACATCTGACAAATGAATGGCTGTAAGCATTTACCCAAATAGATTTCTACATATAAATGGAAGTTTTTAGGGAAGACAAACTTAACAGAGGGGATACAAATCAACAATTTCTTTCGGGAATTGAATCGATTTGCATATCCAGCAAGAAAAGGCATAAACCTGCCCTCATCCCAAAGTTTCATATAAAAATATACTTTGCAAAGTCATAACATATCGCTCGATAAGTCGACTGTTTGGCAAGCAACAAGATTATGAATAATAATAAAATTAATATGTCTCTGCATCACGGCAGTCACTAGTATCGTGTCCGAACACTGCAACAGAAAAATTAAAAAATTGCAACTTTCTTTATTGAATAAGAAATGAAGTGAAAATAATAGCTTATATCTTCATACTTTCACAGTCCTCACAATAGGGTCTCTCAGTGTATTTTTCTTTTGGGAATTGTGTCACTCGTTCAGTTTCTACAAAGTCCTGTGCTTGTCTGGGACAGTCCTCCGTTTCGTGTAAATCAAACTGATCGCATATATCACAGAACATGCGTGGCGCAGCCATTCGTTTCTCTAAGGTGCTTCTGAAAATGCACGACTTTCGTTACTTACTATGCAAACTTTAACACGAAAGAAAATTTCACACTTCATAGAAACCACACCGTGTATAATCATTAGCTTCCTGAGCTGGTACACCCATTTCAAGAACTTCTATTTTACATAGGAGCGTCTCATTTTTACGCTGCATATCTACTATGACGGAATTCAGAAAGTTTATTTGGCCCTTAGCAGATTCATTTTCTTCTTTGAGCTTTAAAATATCTATACTGTTGTCAGCTGTAATCAATTGTCTTTGTAAATTATAATTAAATAATGATTGACAGAATTAAAAATTTGTTTTTAACATACCTACGAGTTGTTTTGTGTCACCTCCACCGACCTAAAATTTCACAAAGTACATTATATCGCTGCCAAATCACTTTATAATATTTAATATATCTTGAACACTTACATCATAGTTACTTTTTATATTTTCTTGTCGTAATGTTAGTTGATTTGTGGCTTCATTACATTTTGCTGCAATTTGTTTATTCTCCTTTTCACTGGAAAAGACAGAAGTTATTATGGAATTTGAGTTAATTCTATGCATACAAAGAATTCTTTTAATAACTTACAGAACTGTTTGTGCTTCTTTTAATTGTGCAGATTCGGATAGTGCGAGATTCAACTTTTCTCTCAGATTTTGCATATTCTTTTCCGACTCCTTCTCTTTATTTCTCATAGTGTTTGTAATTATCTCGATCTTTTCCTGCTGTTCTTTCAATAATTTCTCCAAGGATTCATTCTTCTGAGCTAAATTGGTATTTTCTTTACTAACTTCATCTGTTCTAGTTTGCATAAGTTTTAGTTCCTCGTTTCTCGATTGTTGTTCGGCCTTTACTTTCTGTGTTTGCGTCTCTTCTAATGCTTTTATTTGTACCGCTTGTTGATTAATTATTAATTCCTTCGACTTTAATTTTTCATTCTGTTCATCCATCATAGCCTTAAGGGACTGATGCTGTTTCTCTACTTCTGTGTACTTTTCAAGAACCTTTTCGATCTCCTGTTGTTTGTTTCTTAATTCTAATTCTAAAGTGTTTTGTAGTTTTGTGACAGACTCATCTTGTGTATTCCGCAGTTCCTTCATAGAACCTTCCATCTCCAGTAATAATTTCGTCTTCGAGTCTAATTCCTCAACTGTAGATTTTAATTTCGATTCTAATGCTGAGACACTTCCTTTCAATGTAGTTTCTGTTTCCGCTGCCTGTTGTATTTCTTTCTCTTTTTGCGAAAGTATATCCTCAATATACTTTATCTTGCTTATTCTTTCAGATTGTTCTTCTTTTAAGCTGGTAATTGTAACATTAAGATCAGAAATTTTCCCTTGAGTTTGCTCAGCATCGGATTTCAATTTAAGAAGGCTCTCTTCCTTTGTTTTAATACTCTCCTCTGAAGCTGCCAACTTGCTCTTCAATTCTTCAACTGTATTGGTCATATTATTTAATGAAGCAGTTAAGTCTTTGTTCGTATTGATAATACCAGCAAGATCTTTATTTGTGTTTTCTTTATTACTCATCAGCGCTTCATTTGTTTTTTCTAAGGCCTCAAATCTGCTTTGAATATCTTGCAATTTAGACTCTGTTTCGGATACAGTAGTTTCCATGTTTTTCCTCGTCTCTTGTTCGGCTGCTAGCTTCTCAGTCAACTCTTCGATCGTCCAACGATTTGCGCTCTGATCGGCTTCCCATTTAGCTTTTGCCTTTTCTAATGCTCTCGCTTGTTCTTCAGCAGACGTTTTTTGAGTTGTTAAATTAAGAATCTCTTTTTGAAGGGATGTAATTTCTTCCCGATACGAAGACTCCAGTTTCTTACATTGCTCTTGAAGATCGAGTATTTCTTTCTTATTTGTCTCTGATTGACTTAAACGGTCTGTGACCTCTCTCGTTTGCTGCTCGAACAAATGTATCTGTTTTTCCTTCTCATCCAGCTGGTTCTTCAAGTCATTGTTTTGGGTAAGATACTGCTTAACTTCAGTAGAAAGTTCGGAGTTTGCTTTCTTTTCCTTTTCCAGCTGAGATTTGAACGTCTCAATCTCTGTATGCTGTTGTTGAACTAATGATGAAGTCTTTTTCAATTCTTCCTCCAAGGAATTCAATTTTCCCTCAGTTGATTTCAGTAAATTTTCTGATTTGAAAGATTTGTCTTTCATCTCATCAAGTTCTTTTTCTTTTGCTCTTAATTCATCGTTATATTTTGTTAATTGCTCTGACGAATTCGCAGAAGTACTAATTAAATTTGCTATGTCTGATTCCTGCATAGGGTTTATGAAATATTTGTAAAAATAAATTTTAATTTATATCACTCTAGAATTAGGAAAATAATACTAACTAGTTTTTCTTTTTGAATTGTGATTTGTGAGATTTTATTTTCGGCTATTGCGAACTGCTGGGTCAGCTGTTCAGTGTTCTTATCCTTTTCTTGCAACGCACTTTCTAAATTCGTTTTATTTTTCTCGGATAATGAAAGTGCAGACTGTAATTCTAAGTATAATAACACTGTTATATACCTTGCAAACACTTTGAAATATGAGTTTATTTTATCCAACTATAAAACTGACTTACCTGATGTCTTTTCCTGTAGATGTTTTATCTCTTCGTCTTTACTTACGATAATTGATTTCAGTTCGGAGATATCTTTCTCTAATTTGCTAAGCAACTCTGATTTATTGATTACATCTATATTGATTTCATTAATATGCTTAGACTTTTCTTCCATCTGAGATTGGAATTGTCTAGTCAATTCTTCTATTTGTGCGGCTGTCGACGCACGAAGCTCTAAAATTTCTTTATCTTTGGCCATCAATAATTCATTAAGTTTCGTTAGTTGCTGGGCTGTGTTCGCCTCTGTACTTATTATTGAAGCAAGGTCTTGCTCTAATTTTTGTTTCTCTTTAACAATTTTCATATTTTCTTCAGTTTTCGTGTGGTAGTCCTCAATTTGTTTCGAGAGAACAACGTTGTTCTCTTGCATTAATTTAATTTTTGCATTTAATTCTGTAAAATCAACCGGTTTAATATACGGACAAGCCTAAGCGTGAGAATAAAGTCTTATTTCTAAAATACCTTCGAGTTTCTGCAAAGCGACTGTTAACTCTTCATCCTTCTTCTTTGTTAAAGAGACCTGAGTGTTCAATTCATCCTTCAATTTTTCTGTCTCTGACATTTTTTGGTCAAGTTGGAGAGATACTTCTTTAATCATTGATTCTTTTGCGCTCAATTGTTGATTAAAGGTTTCCGAAAGTTCATGCATCTTCTTTGTGTTCTCCGCCCTAAGATCCTCCAATGCAAGACGCTGTGCCTCCAACTGTTTTTGCGTTTCCATTTCTAATGTTTGTGCTTTGTCTTTCACAAGATTTTCCTTTTCCTCAACTATCTTCTCATATTTTGATTGTAATAATAATTTTTCATTTTCACTGGCTGTCCTGAAACTCTCTGTTGCGTCTTTTGTACGTTGAAGTTCTTCTTTTAAAATATTAGTGTTATCTTCGTATTCCTTTCTCATTTCCTCGATAAGCTTGCACTTATCGCCTAAAGCCTGTCGAATGCTCTCAAGCTCTTTTTGTAAATCGGACTCTGATACCTTTCTCGCTGCCTTCTCCTTCTGCTCTTTCTCCAATTTATCTTCAAGCTCCTTAATATGCACAACGCACTGTTCTACGAGCGCGGATTTTTCATCCACAACTCTTTCCAAAGCACTCTTTGCATCTTCGAGACTCTTATGCTCATTCTGCAATTCTGAATTAATTGCATGTCAAGAGGGGTACTCCTAATGATAAAGTGATGTTTTCATTCACCAAGGTACCTTCAAGTTGTGCTTTCTCCTGTGCAATAGTGCTCGATATTTCATTGCGAAGTCGTGCTAACTCCTCCTCTGCTTCAAATAATTTGATACTGTCTTGCTCGAATTGTGCTGCGCGTTCACGTTCCTCTGAAAGCTGCTTTTCAAGTTCCTTGATCCTATTTTCATTTACTGTATTTATCACCTACCGACAAATACCTTCCTTTAATTTCGTAGGTAGATCTAAACTTCATTTAGAAGTACGCCGAATAAGTAAAAAGTTGTCTTGCGCTTTACCGAGTACGAGTGTGTTATTTTGCTTCAACAACTGCCAATGAATACAAACACGTGACACACAAACGATTGATAAATGTTATTTCGAACTAATCAATGAGAATACAATAAATAAATAATTAAATAAATTCAATACATTCATCGATGAAGTATTCAAAACTCATCACAACAATGAAGAACATTAATACGCAGTAACAATAAATATCTGTGTATACAAAAGCACAAAATTAAAGAAAAATCAAGCTTCATGAAAGCTTTTTCAATTACGTCCTAACGCCCTGCGAATCGTAACAAATTTACGCATTCTCTAACTTCGACTAAGCATTAGAAAACAAATTTACAATTTAACTCTCGACGTTCCTATAATACAATTCTTAATTTGCGTATACAACCTAAACCGTAATTCATCAATCTATCTTTACAATATCAGCCACAAATATTATACATGTGTAAGAAGCATTTGGAAGCCAGAAAAGACCCTGATTGGTAACCAGCGTTAATGAGTTGCGTGAGTATTAGTGAACAAAGCGATTGTAGAGGGTTGTCATATTAGATAGTTCTATGACAGAATTGTAAGAATATACTAAATGACATGACTACTGTGACGATAAGATAAGCGGTGCAGTGAAACAGCATCATCAACCCTTCCTTCGGCCCAAATGGTTGCCATCGGATACTCACACTTTGCTCAGTTTTCTCTTTCTGAAAATAAACGATAAGTTTTTTCCGTTAACGCATACTGTCGGTAAATGAGTGTCAGTTGCCGCGACAGTTAATAAATTAAGGCTTTTGCTGCTGAGCGCGAGTCTTCACTCGATACAGGAATCCATATTAAACATATCTACTAATGACTTTCTAGAAATATGCCATTGAAGGTAACGCGATTTTACTTTCGTATGCGCTCTGTGCATCATCCCGCCACCACCAATAAAAGTGAAAGCCCAGCACTGCAAGTAAAGCCACTGGAATAGCAATTAAACCAATTCGAATCGATACTTCCGCCGCAAATTGAACCCAGCAAGCCGCGCATCGGTGTTCAACAGAGGAGGAGAAAAAAAATTACAGAATAGTTGCGAAATGAATTTAAGAGAGAAGGCGATTGTAGATGTAGAATGTGTAACTATGACCTTAACTCATTTCTCTACAGGAAATACGACTAATGGTTTTCGGGGGAGAAGATATAGAGGAACCGCAGTCCTACTCAAGTATGGCATTTGAACTTACTCTAAAAATACATACTCACCCTGCTTGGCAAACTTTCTGTTCCTACCTAGCATTCATAATTGTTCATGCTACTACGGTTTGCACTGGGTTTCTATGAAGCACGTACCTTAATATCATCCTTATCAACTGATTCTTCTTCATATCGGAACTGGAGGTCTTCGCATTTCCGCTTCTCCTCTTCCAATTGCAACGCGAGCGCCGTCTTTTCCGCCAGCACTTTCGTGAGCGCATCCTCTGTCTCATTGATGGTCTTTTCCATTTCCTCGCGATACTAAAAAGTTCCGATGGGTTTGTTATGCTTAATAAAGCAGACTTTTACAAAAGGATAGTCTCGTATCTTGGATACCTTATCATATTCTCGTTTTATGGAGAGAACGGATTGTTCAGCTTGGTCCGCCTGACTCGCAGCTTTTGTAACTCGAGCGCGCTCTATATCTCTCTCCTTCCGAAGGATTTCTATCTCCTGCTGCTTTTCTTTTAGTGTTTCCTAAAAGCCCGATGGTCAGAATGTGAGAAATGCTCTCGGGAAGGGGAACGGATTATCACGCAATGATTTATGCAAGCAATTTCATGGTCCTGTCATCGTTCCGTTCACGCGCACAATACCGGTTTATAATGAATTCATAGAGCACGCGTAATGATTTCAATCAACAACATACTATTCGTCATTATAATTTATATATCAAGCAAACATCGATCAATGAAATTCTATCTTTGATAATATAAAAAGAAATATATGACATGATAAATCTACTAAAAATCCTCTAAAGTGGCTCTAAGTTTGCAAGAATTCTACCACGAATGCTGAAGGATTTTTAAGGAGATTACCAGGAACGGATAAAGGACTTTATTAACAATACATACAGGTATGAAAGTATATTCCAAACTACGCTCTTCTAGTACGAGTAAGAACTATGGTAGACCTTAATCAATTACGTTAAAATACCAACCACATTGAAATAACAAATATTGCCATGTTTTCGTTTGGTCCAATGAAAGTTTCATTTAGAATACAAGCGGCAACTAATGAGGTATCACTTATTAATCTACGTCTACTCGTCTCAGTTAACGAATGCAGGTACTATGTAAAGCATTGCTATAAATATGCTCTTATGTTGCCATATTCTAAGACTATATTCCTGCCGATGGCAATCGTCTAGTTATCGCAGGTTGAAACCAACAGATTGTGTTAGATCATGATCTCACCTGCAATGTCGTTCGTGCAGGTGTCGACGTGCGGATACCAGGCCTCTGCAATTTTTGGGGATGCAACAAAAGACAAAAACGAATCATGCAACCTAAATAATAGTATTAATTGCCGATCTAAAACATTAGAATTGCCCGCTAAAAAGGGCGCAACGGACGCAAAACAATTCTCAAATCATTTTAAGCGTACAAAGCTGCATTTCTGTAGCCACTTACGAACTGAAACAACACTCCTCTAAGTTATTCTAATAACTTAATCTACGAGACATGGACGGATTACTGTTTTAGTCGAGTACAATACTTGTCACATTAACTAAGGAACACCGGAGACCTGTACCGAAGAAGTTAATCTCAACCAGAGTATCAACTACCAATAACTTTCGTAGATTTCTAGTGCGTAAAGGGCTCTCTCAAAAAATAACAAGTGTTTCAGTAGGAGAACAATAAACAATTCAGTAACAACGATAACAAACGCATTGATTGTGCGCGCGCTTCATTGCATTGTAGAAGGTAAAGGCATAAAAAAGAGATTGGAAGAAAGGTCGACGAGTTATGCATTTGGAAGCGCGTGCACGCGATTAACAGAATTAACAAACGATAGGAGAAGAATCCGCACGTGCAGAGGAGGCTTGTAAGGGTAAACGCGCGGCGCAGGCAGCGTCGTCCTTTATTCTGGCACGGAGAACCTTACCCTCGATGCGCCAACTGCCCTCGAAGCTGTGGCAGTGCTTGCTGTGGTGCTGGCAATACTGGAAATCGAAAGCAGTGACTCCCTAGAGCCAGCTTTCCTCAGTGTCGAATTCAAAGCAGCCCCGGTCGGCTTGTGCATCACGCACATTGACCGTTTGCTCGATGGCGAGCGACTGACCTTGTTGATCGGTGCAAAAAGACCGTGGTGCGGTCGGCACTCGAAATACCTGTCGAAAACGGCCACCTTAGACCCCCAATATTCCAGACACACTTATAAGGAATGATGGAAACTAACAAGCGAACGAATTGTGTGATTTAAATCACCTTAACAATTAGAATTGAAAATCTTATAATTTTTGTTTACTAAGGAAAGTATGAAGTTGGATATTGGGTTGGAATGAATCCGTAATTGGGATTGACGCAGACCTTTTGTCCTGTACCGAGCCATCGTTCTTTCCTATGGGCTCATCGAGCTCGACACCGCACCAATCCCCAGGTGCGAACTCGGTGGTGCCCAAGTACCGCAGGACACCAGTCTTGCTGCCTTGGCTCGACGACACGATTACCCTTTCGCCTATCTTGAGATCCCTCTGGGACACCGTGGACGACAAACTCGTCGTCGATGCGTCTGCATTATAAATGTGTCACAAACTCTTCAATACCATGCTTTATTGAGCGAACGCCGTACGATCCGTAAAACTCCCCTCAAACTCGGACAACACACAGTTCAAAAAACAATCTTTCTACTGCTAAATTGTGGATGGGATTGGACGAGGTCTACGATTTATTCAACAAAGCTGATCAACTCGTGCAGGATCGTAAAAGCGTAGATAACAATTCGATTTTAATAAAAAGGCAGTGTGGAAGGATGGTTCTTTTTTTAAAATAAGAAGTGTCAAACTACTCATTGACATCGATGGAACGGACTACTGCAGTGTGCTACATGCTAGGCCTAGGCAATGTTCCAGGGCTCCCGATCCATTGAGCTAATTCCAATCGGGAGTAACGCATAGCGGTCCAAACTAAGTTAATACGTGCGATGCATTGGAAATGAGCAACATGAAAATCTCAGAGCGAGGTGTGCAACGAAAGCTAGAATTACAGTTCGATTCAATTAGGATCGACAATACGTCTAAAATGTGATTACCGTGAGACAACAGGAGATAAAAGAATCTCTCTTAACAAAGAGGGAATTGCCAGCTAACAGAGAGTGAATAGAGCGGAAGATCGTTACAGGATTCTTACAAGTAGCGGAGCGTGTGACTACGGTCTACGTGCTCGAAAGAAAAATGCAATGAGAGAGAAAGGGAGAGCATCCATTGAGGGAATCTGAAGCGTATTAGGGACGAGGAGAGTATCTCTTGCTGCGATCCTTACTTAGGGAAGGCGATATGGACTTGCTCAGGCTTCCTTTCATACTCTCCGGCGGTGTTGTCGGTGTCTTCTGTGTCGGTGACATCAATGATAAATCGGCCAATGGCTGTCTAGTCAGCCTGGTGAGACGAGAAAATATCCCTCGCTTCGGCTCGCATTGGAAGTAACGACAACCAGCCACCGAGCCATCATTCTTTCCTGAATTGCAACGTTTTCATACCATCTGCCTCAAACTCTTTCCTCACTCTTGCCAATAAGGCTTAAGAATTTCGAGTTGTGAAAGGCCTTACCAATTGCATCGTCGAGAACAACGCCGGCCCAATCTCCAGGGGCGAATTGGGTCTCGCCGATGTAAGCGATTGAACCGGGCTTTGTGCCACCGACCCATACACGATCTCCTATTATAAAGCTGTCGGTGTCCTCCGTCAGGACGACACTCGTATCTGTCCAAACCAAACCACAAATCATCCCTCGCCCTTTTATACTTCCACCAGTATTTCATTTGCTCAATCCTACTCTCACATTCACCTACTTCGTTGTTTCTATTACAGTATCAATATTTATTCTCAACGATTTCATCCTACGTATCAATTAACACTATTCACAGTACAAACAGAATGACAGAAGACAATTGTCGGCGATTATAGATTTGCCAACGCACAGTGATACAAACCAGGGAGGAGTAGAATAGTGGTATAGATTTGGAGTGGTTGATCGGCGAGTTGACCGGCGCCAACAGCTCGTTACAACAAGTACAGAGAGATTGTCCAAGCGTATAATACAGAAAACAATGAAGCTACCTACCTGATCCCCTGCGCAATCCAGCCTCGCTTAATCGACGGCCATGCGTTTCCCAGAGATGATCCATCTGGTCTGTCGACACCATGCAAAACAATGCAGAACAGTGCAAATCATATCGAACTAAGCACACACCATGCATCTAAGGTCGGCAAAAGCTTAGGGAACATGTATTTATTATGTATCGCATCGGATTGGCTGGGCTTTCTAGTCCTCTGCCAAGTTGGAGATATCTCGAAGGGATGTTGGCACAGCCTCTCATTCGAAAGACTAGCTAACTAACTACCCTTTTGTCTAACTGATAACAACCGCTCGAAATGACGAAAGTTTACGGCCAACCAAGCGGATACCGGTCGCAGAAGTTACGAAGGCTGCGCCTAATCAGGGCTCGGTGATCTAATTACCCAGCGGCAGATCGATACCGGAAGTTGATTTCATTCGGCTAACCGAGCGAAGTTGTTATATAAAACAGTGATTAGCAGTTGCCGGCGCACTCGTAGACTAGTTAATTGCCTAGTGAGGCTAACAAGAGGCGACCAAGCGATCCAAAAACGACCCACAACCATACAAGTTTGCATCACTCAATCCACCCGAAGGTGGGTCAAGGATGCAATTTTATGAATAACTCGCAAATTTATACTTCTAACTTTGTATTCTAATATCCACTGATAAAAATCAGTCCCATTTGATTGTCCAACTTTTGTAATATAACTTGTAAGTTTCCTCTGAGTGGAACTCAGAAAATATTCCAGATAAAGCACGCGCATGCAGGTACACGTGTTTCACTCATGTCGATCTTAATTCAATTAATGCGGAACGAGGAGAGCGAGGTGTTATCGGGCGAACAACGAAAACTCCAGAAAAGGAGTGGCTGGTATGTCCGGGTATCGCGAATCGCCAGTTAATTAATAATGAATGAGGGTCCGTGGGCGCGCGAGCCGGCGCGCTACTAGGTCGTTCGCGTGGGCAGTAGCCAGTGTGTCCGACGAGATCGATTAGCGATTAGAAGACTGAGATCGAATCGGATGTGCAGGCATGATTTCCACGACAGCGACTCTGCGCGATCATCTTTCACGATTAACTGATTTTTTCCCCGAGAAGACAGAGAGACGCGTTCCGCTAGAAATGAAAGAACAAGGACGCCCTCCTCTAACGAACTGCGTCCATCCTGAGAAGGCAGCCTCTCTTTCGACGAGTGCCGACCATCTAATGCTTATTCCTGCAAGTGATGCAATTCCAGCTCACCTCTTTTATTAGTCTACGATGTTCAAGATCGCCTGGAAGCTTCGTTACTTTAATAAGTGTGGGATTCGAGCGACCGGCATTCTAGGATCACGCATTCTATCGGCGTTCTATTGTTCTTGCTGTCGGATAGCAAAGAAATTTGACGTCGGAGACAGACCCGAGCATCGGTATGAGAAAAATCCATAAAAGATCGTGATAATAGAATAGAAAACTCCCAAGTTAACCCTACGTTCGTCAGAGGTTTATCCTTTTCCGTAGAACCGACCTAAACTTTCAATTTACAGGGTGAGTCACTTGCCTTTGATTCACCACCAAAAATGGGATATTTTCGGTGGTTAAAAATATGAGGAAAAAAAAATTTTGAGCTAGGGCTCTGGAATTTTTATAGTATCTTCCTTGGCGCAAAAAAACATTACCTAGCAAATTTCAGCCTCGGGAAAGGTCGGGAAGTACCAAAAACACGGGGAAAACCATCGAAATCAATTTTTCAAGATCGGTTTTCCACATGTTTTAGTCAGAATTCCGGCATTTCCCCCACAACATTTATGTTTTTTATCCGTTTTGAGACACGAGTAATCGAAAAATCAAGCGTTCGTCCCGGTCCCAGAACCTTCGAAAAATCGAAAATTTTTGAAGGGGTATGCCTTAAAAAATTTGCGAAAAAATGAATTTTGAGCTAGGGCTCTGGAATTTTTTCTACTTTCTCCTCGATGCAAAAAAACACTTTCTACAAAGTTTCAGCCCCGGGAATGGTCGGGAAGATAAAAAAACATGGCAAAAACCATCGAAATGAAATATTCCAGATCGGTTTTCCACGTGTTTTAGGTAGAATTCCGGCATTTCCCCCACAACATTTATGTTTTTTATCCGTTTTGAGACACGAGCAATCGAAAAATCAAGCGTTCGTCCCGGTCCCAGAACCTTCGAAAAATCGAAAATTTTTGAAGGGGTATGCCTTAAAAAATTTGCGAAAAAATGAATTTTGAGCTAGGGCTCTGGAATTTTTTCTACTTTTTCCTCGATGCAAAAAAACACTTTCTACAAAGTTTCAGCCCCGGGAATGGTCGGGAAGATAAAAAAACATGGCAAAAACCATCGAAATGAAATATTCCAGATCGGTTTTCCACGTGTTTTAGGTAGAATTCCGGCATTTCCCCCACAACATTTATGTTTTTTATCCGTTTTGAGACACGAGCAATCGAAAAATCAAGCGTTCGTCCCGGTCCCAGAACCTTCGAAAAATCGAAAATTTTTGAAGGGGTATGCCTTAAAAAATTTGCGAAAAAATGAATTTTGAGCTAGGGCTCTGGAATTTTTTCTACTTTTTCCTCGATGCAAAAAAACACTTTCTACAAAATTTCAGCCCCGGAAAAGGTCGGGAAGATAAAAAAACATGGGGAAAACCGTTGAAATGAAATATTCAAGATCGGTTTTCCACATGTTTTAGTCAGAATTCCGGCATTTCCCCCACAACATTTATGTTTTTTATCCGTTTTGAGACACGAGTAATCGAAAAATCAAGCGTTCGTCCCGGTCCCAGAACCTTCGAAAAATCGAAAATTTTTGAAGGGGTATGCCTTAAAAAATTTGCGAAAAAATGAATTTTGAGCTAGGGCTCTGGAATTTTTTCTACTTTCTCCTCGATGCAAAAAAACACTTTCTACAAAGTTTCAGCCCCGGGAATGGTCGGGAAGATAAAAAAACATGGCAAAAACCATCGAAATGAAATATTCCAGATCGGTTTTCCACGTGTTTTAGGTAGAATTCCGGCATTTCCCCCACAACATTTATGTTTTTTATCCGTTTTGAGACACGAGCAATCGAAAAATCAAGCGTTCGTCCCGGTCCCAGAACCTTCGAAAAATCGAAAATTTTTGAAGGGGTATGCCTTAAAAAATTTGCGAAAAAATGAATTTTGAGCTAGGGCTCTGGAATTTTTTCTACTTTTTCCTCGATGCAAAAAAACACTTTCTACAAAGTTTCAGCCCCGGGAATGGTCGGGAAGATAAAAAAACATGGCAAAAACCATCGAAATGAAATATTCCAGATCGGTTTTCCACGTGTTTTAGGTAGAATTCCGGCATTTCCCCCACAACATTTATGTTTTTTATCCGTTTTGAGACACGAGCAATCGAAAAATCAAGCGTTCGTCCCGGTCCCAGAACCTTCGAAAAATCGAAAATTTTTGAAGGGGTATGCCTTAAAAAATTTGCGAAAAAATGAATTTTGAGCTAGGGCTCTGGAATTTTTTCTACTTTTTCCTCGATGCAAAAAAACACTTTCTACAAAATTTCAGCCCCGGAAAAGGTCGGGAAGATAAAAAAACATGGGGAAAACCGTTGAAATGAAATATTCAAGATCGGTTTTCCATGTGTTTTAGGCAGAATTCCGGCACTTCCCCCACAACATTTATGTTTTTTATCCGTTTTGAGACACGAGCAATCGAAAAATCAAGCGTTCGTCCCGGTCCCAGAACCTTCGAAAAATCGAAAATTTTTGAAGGGGTATGCCTTAAAAAATTTGCGAAAAAATGAATTTTGAGCTAGGGCTCTGGAATTTTTTCTACTTCTTCCTCGATGCAAAAAAACATTACCCACCAAATTTCAGTCCCGGAGAAGGTCGGGAAGTCCACCAAAAAAAATAAGGGCTAGGAGAGTTCTGATTCAAAGGCAAGTAAATCACCCTGTACATTTTTCTTTTGGTGAATACAATCTTGGAATTCGATTGCTAGCAAGTAATGTAGCATAAATGACAGGGCGCTACCGAAATACTCGTGGCGGGGTGTCAAACACCTTGACCGCTGGGGGTATACTTGTAATGTAATCCGTACAACTAGTCATCTAATCCGGATACTTCTTTGCTCGCCGTCTCTCTCCTTCTCCGCGTTAAACCTGACTGCTCTGAATGTAAACAAGTGTAACTGTACACCGAGAAGATCGCTACTGCGATTGTCGGGGAGTAATTTGTTTATTGAATGTCGCGATCATCCGCAACGGGATACCCCGCATGTCGGATATCGGCTCGGGGGTGCCAACTCCTTCCACCGCAATCGACATAATGTATTTGCTAGGAAATCACTGCAATTCCTACAACAAGGACGATTGGTATTCGAGAAGAAATTCAACGAACGTTTTAAAAACCGGCTATAAAACTGAATTGTCCTTCTGGAAAGATCAGCCGACTCAAAAGCATGTATTATTCCTGGCCTCGCCTAATAACCATAAACCATTTATGTCTCCATATTTAGTTGACTATGTCAGAGTTGCCGAATACCATAAGGACGATTACGTCAGATGGATCGTAAACATCGTCGAACCTCCAAGGAATCCCGTTCCAGTGTACGCTGGGAGTGGATCGAGAATTACATAGAACTGGGTTCTCTTATCAGTATATGTGCGGTGGTATTTCTAGTCGAAGGACTTCCGTGTCGGGAGTTACGGGATCTTGAAACGCTCGAGTTCTGTATCGATAGTTGTCAAAGCTTTCCGGGTGAGCTTTGAGAGGAAAGCGAGTCGGGTGGAGCGCGAGCGGTAAAAAGATCGGGTATCGAGGGCGTATTAATTTTCACGTCAAGTCGAAAATTGACTTTGCTGCCTTGAGCTTTCCGATCGTATTTCGAAATCCGAGATCTCCACGGCAGGATCACGGTGAGAGATAGGTGTAGAAGCGTGCGTGTACTACGTAGAGGAGGGCCGGCGGCTGCCACCGCGTGGTGGCTGCTGCTGCTGCTGCTGCAGGTTGCCAGTGCAAAAAAGGGAATCGAAAGGGAGAGCTAACGCGGGAGGAAAGACAAAACGGGAGGAAGTCGAGCACACGCACACAATAAATATTCGATTGCATAACGGTATGCGTCATGCGATGACTGCAGTGAGTGCAGTCTCTCTTTCTTGCTTCTCATCGCCCGCTCTTGTGTGTCTGTGAGTCTGTGTGCAATGGGGACGCACTGTCCACCTATAAGGCAAGATACGTGCTCCCGATGCGTGAGCCTGTTTACGCGACTCGCATGTAATCACGAAAACGTGCCTCGCTTCTCTCACTATAAGCACGCCCCCATACGCGCCCTTCTCACTAAGATATCATCACGAGTCACGATTAAAATGAACAGATTAGTTGGAAACCCTTTATTTCCAAATTCACCGCTTCGATATCGGCGAGAATTAATGCAGTTGTCAAATGGAATTATAGTTTCAAGCTAATTGAACAGCCCATACAGAAATAGCACTCTAATGGGTGCAAGCACGCCCGCTCACTAAGCACCCGATCAAGCACAGAAATTGGACAACATTTCAACGAGCAGACACTCCAAATCACTTGGACGATTAATGTCACGAATTACCCGACGCATTCACATGCATCGCTACACGCTACTTTAATGAGATAAACTGGTATAACTGCCGTCGCTAGCGAGGTATTAATAAAGCAAAAAGTTAGGAAGTAGCATTAAGTGGAAAGCCCTGTTTATTGGAAGCTGGAACTTTAGCTATCTCGCCCGTCGGAAGTTCCTGCTGTTCTAGCTGGAAAACGGGCGTCCAGCAATAACTTTTAAAAGCAGTAAAACTTTGCCGAGTAAGATGAATAGCTTAAACCAGTACAGCGTCGAAAATAGCACTTGGAAAATTAGATTGCGTTAGTGGATGTTATTTAAAAATGATTTCAATGGAGACATACAAATGTTACAATGCAAGTGTAACATATCAATAGGAGAAAATTCAATGGAATTCATTCAAGTGGTTAGTAAACGAATGCATTGTCGATATTGGAGAAAGAGGAGGAAAGAGACGCCGGTTGTTATCGGCTGGTTGCATACGCAAATCAGCAAAAGCAAGAGTGGAGGAGAAATAAGAGGGTAGCTTGGCTGGGCGAGTGAGATCGAAGCCGATGTATTTACCAGATCGTTCGGACGAGATGTGTCACGGCGAGAGGTGGAAGAACGACTTACAAGAAGTTCACGGGCTCGCGCTCGCAAGACTGTCCCCTCACGCTTGTCTTCTCTCCCGCTTGTCGTGGGCGTACAATCCCCACGTGTGCAGCGCGCTAAATTAGTGAGCGTGTCGAACATTTTCGAATGCGCTTATGTGTATCGAACACTTTTTGAATGCCGAATAGTTCGAGTTTCGCCGAGCGACCGACTTATACAAGCAAAACAGTATTTATGAGTCCTGACAATGATAATTGTTTTCATCTACGAACACAACATTCCTGACCTACGAAGAGGACCGAGTAATCTCAGGCCAGAGTCTAGTACGACGAAAAGACAATAGACAGTTCATTAAGACAGACATGCGATGTGTACAAAGAAAAACAAACAAGCCCGGGCAAGGAAGACTCACTCATTGCTGGTCTCGGAGGCGATGGCGGAACAGCGGGTCTTGGTGGCATTGTGCAGCATGGCCTGCCAATTTTCGATGGTGGCCTAATGCCTGATGGCTTTGGTTCTGTCATTTTATCGCACCACACACACTGTTACGTAACACTGCAACAGAATTAAAAAACAATGCGTCAAGAAATATATCAATAACTTGTTTCGCCGAAGGGGATTCTCTCGTATTGCTGAATGCGAGCCAGGATCGAGCGTGTATTACTACGAGATTTACGTTTGACTCATAGAGGCTAAATTTACATAAGCGGCAATAATGCGATGAACTTGGTAGATCGGCGGCGATGCGGCATAGTGGCGCATTTGAAAAATCGCAACTGTCACAGCAGGGCTAATCGAATCGAAAGTTAAATCTGTGATATGCGCGTAGTACTGAGGAAAATGCGCCGCATGCCGAGTCCCAGTCGAGTGACACTTATCGGGATGTGCGTAAATAAGTGTAACTATTTCGGCAGACTTTCTCAAGGTCCTCGAACCGAGAGATATCAGTTGCAGAGACGGATGTTAGAATTTCGAAAAAATGTCAGCCCGATGGAGGTTAAGCGCAAGGCTGGCTAGCCTCCTGTCATCAGAGAAGAGATCCGAATGAGTCAAGTACCTTATTCCTGAAGAGCGTGGTGATCCGGCGTCCAACCGAATAAGAGATTCCACAGTCGGCGATTAGACCATCACTATTTTCACGGGCGAGCGCGACGAAAATCTCGCACCTGCTCGCGCGTCGACTAACGGAAAACTGACAATTGGAAGGCATCAGCAGCGCCGTCGTGCTCTACTTGTCAGTTCAGTTATGATTTTCCTATGCCTTTGCCATATGATTTTCCTTCATGAATTTCTCCGTATTACTTAATGACCTGTTGCCTGACTAAAGAAAATTCTAGTCCCTGCTTTCTAGATTTACTTGCTCATTAGAAAAATTCAGGTGTCGGTCGGTACAATCTTACTCCCTCGTTTTAATGTAGGAAAAACCAACAGATCTCCTGTTTTCCTTCTTAAAGTTATTCTCTCTTTTATCGTATCTATGGTCGTGTATACTCTGATTCATAGATTTTTTGAAATATCGACAAGAACGGCTGTACCGTTGCATTTATTGAGATTAAGTAGAAATGGGCTCGATTTTACATTAGACACACTCGAGATTGAAGCAATTCTTGTTCCCGGCGGTGGACTGACATCCATGAATACCCGGAAGTCAATTCCCACTTGTTTCGAAAGCACTCTGGAACCACTGCGCGATTGTCAATAACAAGTGTTGTATCGTGGGGATACTAATATTCCCATCATTCGATTATAATAATAAAAGATGAGGGTTTAATCGTTGTAAATGTGAAGTTGCATGTCGTGTAAGATTTCGCACTGTAGCCACCATTTCCACAAGTAACATATGTAGATACGCGGAGTATCGTATGTTTCGATGTCAGTGCACATATGATTTTAAAGTATGTTAAAAGCACACGCAAACCTTCGTTCGTTCTACACTTGTGAATTCAACGGCAAATCGCAGTCGCAAACATGTGGACCACATAAAAAATCTTGCGCGATTGTTGAGTGCAGCTAGTGTTAAGTTCCACCCAATTTAAGGTTACTGCCAGCGAAGATGACAGTTGATCTGTCAACGGTACCACTTGTTGCACTCTCCACAGCAAGTAAGCAACTGATCTCTACATTACTCAACCCACCGAAAGTGATTCCCAACGAAAATGGCTTGCCTAGGTAGGTGATAATTATGCTCCGATATTATTGACCTGCTGATCACTATCCGTGTTTACTCTTTATGAATAGGGACTGGCGAGGACTGGCACACTTGTCCAATTTAAATGGGGAATTTATGCCATCACTGGCATCCCAGTCAGACCCAACTTTGTATATCTTGAACATTTGGGAGCAGAGACAAAAGAGTGTCAAGCTCAAGGATCTACGAGAGATATTTGAACAATTGGATAGATGGGACATTGTTGACGATACAGCGGATCTTTTTGGTTGGTATCAGTCTTTGGGAATCTTTTCTTCGTGGACAATATATTGCAAGAAGCAATTATGTTTTAGATACGGATGCAGAAAAGTATTTAAGTAACATAGAAAAGTCTCAGACCTCTGCAGCAGTCATTGAGAATCAAGTTGATGATAAAGTATTGACTGTCGGTATGTGTCTTGTTGTTTATGGTTTTGAAAGTATATTAATTCCTGTATTATTGTTATTGAATGAGGAAATCCTTTCCAGATGACCTTCATAGACTTAGGCAAGGCTTGGAAAGCCAATACTACGATGCCTTTTTATTATATGCTGATGAAGATTCACATTTTGCCAATGAGATGATAGGGAAACTTGAAAATCAGTATAAATTGAAATTATGTGTTAAAGACAGAGATTTGATAGGTGGTATTACATTCGAGCATGAAGCAGTGATGACACTGATTTCAGACAGATGTAATAGACTAATTGTTATAGTCTCATCTAACTTCCTCAAGAGCCCTGCAAATAAGTTTTTCTTGAACTATGCTCAGGCATTAGGAATAGGTAAGTTTATCAAGATTTCATTATGTTTAACAATATCCTAAAATAATACTTATTGTTGTAGATAAGAGGCAGAGGAAAGTAATACCATGTTTATATGAAAAGTGTGCTTTGCCACCACAACTCAGTTATATGTTTATCTTAGACTACAACAGAGTAGGATTATATGACTTTTGGGGAAAGTTACGGGATTCTGTTCAAATTCCAAATATTGCTAATTTTGAGAAGCAAGATGTAAGAGAAGATTCCATTAAAGGAGAAAAGGATAATCGAACAAGCAATATTGATTTGAATAGATATTACGAAACTAACTCAAATAAAATAGAGCATTTTGAACCTATGAAAATATCAGATACTCCAGCTGTAGGGCCTACCAATGCACGTCGTGAGAATGTGCCCACAAGTTTCACAGATGGAGTGAGATATACTAATGATGTTAGTCCAGCATGTACAAATGTGCAAGATCAAAGCACGAGTAAGAAGCCCAATAATTTATTCGAATGGACAAAGAAGAAATTGAACCTAAAGTCCGACAACACAAAAAATACTTATCGTCCTATGTCAGAAACATTGACTTTGCCAAGTTTACCGTCCTTGGATGGATTGGATGCTTTGGATATATCAACAGACTCTACGGAAAAAAAATCCAAGTCAAAATTTATGAACAAATATATAAAGAAAATTCAGCTGAAGAAAGTGCTTGTGAAATCGTAGTTTATAGTGCAACTACGAAGAAGTGCTTCATACTTTGTGTAAAGGAAACCTGTTATATTTTGTAGCAATGCTGGTATGTGATATCTGTAATAAAATAATAATTGTTGCACACATCCCTCTTTACGACTACCACTTTTTCGAACACCTGTGCCACGGAATTGCAAGTAATTACACTTATTTCTTAGAGAAAGATAAAATTTATTTGATCCCTGCAGGAAAGAATGGACATAGGGCAAAAATCGCTACAATACAATGGACACAATAAAGTCGTACTCGCAATCCGTATAATCTAATCTAAAATTGAAAAAAAATAATGTTTTATTATATCATAATACATACTTTACAATCTTCTGCCGCTGCCATTAAAGTGATCCGTATACGACCGCAATACGCAGGATCAACACTCTTTGAGCGTAAAAACGTGTTTGTTTGCACTTTGAAAAGTCCTATATCTCAATGTATAATTCCCCGCAAAGCATTGCTTTGTTTTCACTAAAACTCCATTCTCTCAATATACAATTAAAATATACATCGTTTCTCTGACTAGGCGATTTTCTCTAAAGGCGACAATTAATGTACACTGTGTGCACGGATCCAGACTTTGTGCCAGCTAATTGCAACGGATGTGACAATGAGTAGTTTTGTGCACCTTTGCTCACTTAGTGGTCTAGTATACGCAGATTGCCAGATACGATTTTATTCTCAAGGATTGTGCCCGATGGAAGATCGATACGATCACCGTGATTTGCAATGATAATGACTGTTCCTTTTAGTGTGACACCTTTTCCAAATGTGACATCACCCGACACTGTCAAGTGATCGAGTTCCAAAAGATCTGGGATAGTAGGGAACCTCGTCAAGAATTGCTTCACCTGTGTATACAGACTGGTTAGCATAACGGAATTATATCAACTACAAATCTCACTGATTACCCAAACTTTACTGACCTTTGAAAAGTGATTGTCACCCAACTTTATTAGTGGTGTGGTTGGGAACATTCTTTGAGGACTCATAACGAGGGAACCATTTTTCAGGGTATACAAATTACTCATGACCAGCATGAGATCCGAGGTCTTCTTGACAGGCAAGAATCTGCTTCGTGGTACATTAATACCAGTACTTCCTTCGAAGGATTTCATTGCAGCACCTACGGCTGTTTCCAATTGTATGATGTTCAGTCCATTCGGGAAAGTTTTATTATTGACAATGATCTCCATATTCAGAGAGTTCTGCTCCAATAATCTTTCGATGGCACTCAATTTAATCCACAGATTATTCGTGTTGAAGAATTTAAATGTCTTGACCGACTTGAAGTCATCTACGTGATCTTTAGGAACTTGAGCGATCTCAAGAAGACGAAGCTTGTCTTCATATTGAATGAGTGTACCACCCTAAAGCAGAATTAGAAATGTATGGAGCTGGAAAAACAGTTTGTTCAATACACACTACACAATCAAAACCTTACCTTAACGTCGGCACGTGTTTTATCTGTGACTTCCATGAGGAATTCAAGCGGTGATGATTGGCTCTTATCGAGAATTAACTTTAATATTTTAAAGTCTACCGTAGCGCCCAAGTTATCGATATTCGATATGAAACAATACTCGCGACCCTCCTTCACGAATTTCTCGAGCAGACCAGAGTTTCGGAAACTTTCATAGAAATCTCCGTGACCAGGAGGATACCAACTATATTATAGAAAATAATTATTATAACTCTGAAAAAGTTCTCACAATAAAGAGTGAGATTCATGAATCGCCTTACGCTTCTATATCTTCCGCGATATCGCAGTGCTTGGCAATAGGGAGCAAAGAATCCCTATTAATACGAGGATAGCAACTCTGATTGAATGTGTGAATATCAACGTCTATTCCCTTGTATTTCCTTATGATTCGTTGCGTATCATCATCCGTATTGAAAGAATCCATCAAAATCAGGGGGACATTGGCATTGTAAGTTCTATTCAGATACTAAGTGAGGAACAAGTAATTAATAAAATTTTTCAATTCAGAGTATTCAGCGAAATAATTTCCTGTAAGTTGACGGTACCTCAATTTGTTGTACGGTGAGATCGAGGAACGTAAGACCATTGCGGACGTTTATTACAGACTTCGGTCCATGACAACCCATGCTAGTTCCAAGACCGCCATTCAGTTTAATGACAACTAGTTTGTTCAAGAGTGTGCGGACTTCCTCTCCCTCCGGAGTCGGCAATGAATTATAATCCCTTATCTAAATCAAACAATCCAATATGACACGTCAAATGCAAAAGGTCCTTTGCATGATGAAATAAACATAGGAACAAGGCATTATAAATTTGAAATGGAGAATCTGATAAGACAAGGAAGACTTACCGAATTTTCAGGCAGTTTTTGGATGCGGTCCCATTCTAGCGAAGGTCCTTCTTCCTGGAGGAATCTCTGGAAGAGATGACCAAAACCATCGAACTGGCGATGCATCTCCTCCTTGAGCTCACCCTTGGCGGTGGCCTCGAGCTTTTCAAGCTCGCGCTGTAGTTCGATGAGTGCATCCCTCTTGGTCCGCTCACGGAACGCCTGTGTATCTGAGGGACTGCGTTGGTGACCACGTGCCTGCAGATTTACGATTATACGCGATGATTCACGTGAAGCAATAAATACCTTGTCTTTTCAACAATCCTTCTAATCCATTAATCTGGCTGTCCATCGTAAACATATCGTGCATTGTGTGGACAAACAGTTTGCCTATCAAAGAATCTACCGAAAATTCGAAAGTAAAAACACGCTCGTACTCGCTGGACCGATTCTAAAACTTAATAGGAAATGCAAGCGGCCTTATAAGACTCCCTTGTATAATTCTATCTATAAATCTCGTTAAAACTGCGGGACCACGTTTAAAATCTGCTTGCGTTCAAGTGCACCGTCTAAAATTGACTGAGCCCGGTTACTATGCAGAATGATTATCTTCTTTTTCCATACACCGGCAAATAAATAATTTCTTTTGTTCGTTGCTCGCGGCGAATAGATAAGTTGACAACTATTTCCTGAAGTGACTCAGGGATAGAAGAGTTCTTTGCCCGGATGGGTCTGGCGGGCAACTGACCAAGTCCGACTGGAGGACTAAATGAAATAGGAAAGCTTTGAGGGACTTGCTTGATAAGGAGTGCGAGTGAGACAGAAATGAATGATTCTGCTATGAGACACTAACTCTTCTAGACTGAATACTGAATACGGGTTTTGTGAGATATCGCATTTTTAAATTGCTATTCCGCAGATAATGATTACGTGTATGCTTTAACTAATCGAGAGGATTGCTTTGTGCAATTTTTATCAGCTGCTTAACGCAATGTGTAAATATAGCGATAGGCAGTCATCCCTGGATGGGTTTCTGTAACTTATTTGCCCTGTCATGCTCGCCTTCGCAGCTTCAAAGGCACGAATTATGTAACCGTATACCAGGAGTCCTTGCAATTTTCGCGGAAGTTGCCCATGAAAAATAACTCCTTCTATACTCGATTGAGTCGAAGCGGCACAGCATTTCTTTGACTGGTCAGAGTGTATGATCGAGTCACGGCTAATCTATTCTACAGTAGCAGGCGAAGCAGTCATGAAATGACCTAATTAGCATTTGGTATTGAAACCACACGCGACAAGCCACCCTCGTTAAAATTTGAATTCTAAAATCTTAATACATACTTCGACAATAAAGCTTTGCAACGCACTTTTTGACATGCTCAAATCTTCTGCCAACGTTTCTCAAGCGATGAAAGGTATCCCATTAAATAATAACACATGTTCCCAGCTAGCCAACTCCATCAAAGCAAAGAAGGCCTCTCAGGAAGGCTACTGCTAATCTTCTAATTAATACCATGCTAAAAGCACCTCGTCATCCTTACGCAACGTGCATGATAATGAAAATGTAATGCAAAACCAAAGTTATCGACCCCGAACCACCGCTACTTTTAGGAATCAGTTTCTAGTGAGAGTATCATAAAAGCCGCATTGACGCAACAGGTGAAGCATTCTTGTTTACATGCCACCAGCAGAAAACTGCGATTTGATTACTCAGAATTCTACTAAATTGTTATTACAAGTCCGAATGCTATTCCGATAGGCGTATCACTACTTTCTCGATGACTAGCCACGATTTTATCCACATTCTCGATTTATATTAATTCAGAAAGAAATATAATAAGAACGCAGTATTCATCATATGCATGATCTACAATCATTAGCTGCAAGAGCCACTGTGCTGATGGACTATGATTAAGTGCTTACTCTTCCATTACAAACCGTGACACCATTTCCCCGTATTGGAATGAACCAGGGTCACCCGACGTAATCCATTACAAACTAAAGCAGTAGCGTTGCGTTGTAGGCGAGCACAGCATGATTTCCATGCAGGTAAACAGAAGGAGAAAGAGAAAGAGTGAGTGAGAGAGAGAGAGGGACAGGGAGAGAAGAGCGTCACTGAAGTAAGTCCCAGAACGGAAGAAGATTGCCGCACTTGAGCAGGCGCCAGCGAGACGAAAGGGTTTAAGGCTCGGTGGTGAAGTGCTTATTAAATAGGAAACACTCAATGAAATCCACTGATTTCTCGCGGAAGTAAATCAAGACCGATGTAAAGACAGCAACAGTCGAAACGATGTTTAATTCGTGGAGCGTGCGACGTAGACGCGCAGTAGCGGTTGCATTTTCAAATGAGTGATAAAGAGAGAGGGAGAGAGGGAAAGGAAGTGAAACGTCGCGATTAGTGACGGACAGTTGCACCTGTGCCGGCTCTAATTCGTTCGAATTTCAAAGTATGTACTGGCTGGACTCGGCGCGACAGCCACTTGCCAGTGGCCGGTTGTTCTGCGAGTCCTCCGGCTAGGCTCGAAGTTACAATGCAACTCTTACCTGCAATAAGTACTCCATGCGCGCGGTTGTTGTTCGCTGGTCGGAAAAAGTAGCGAGAGGTGGTGGACGACGAGCAGGGATTTGCGTAACCAGAGAGTTAGTGGAGAGTTCTGGTGGGTGCGCGCGGGTTCGAGTTCACTGCTGACACCGAGGGTCGAGAGTGAATCTCGTTTCCTTGACCACGGACTTGGTGGCCGTGCCCGGCGAAACAACACAGCCAAAGCTGTGTCTCTACCAGATAGATAGCTGTACGTATTCAGCCGGGGTGCAAAGAGCGCGGCTTCTCCTAAGTGGCGCCCGTGTCGACACGTGGCCGACGAATGTGTGTACGTCGTTCGCGAGCAACTCTTTTTCCTTGCCCGCCGCCAGGAAGAGACAACTACTCTGTATGATGAAGCGGCACGCGCGCAACCAACACTCGTCGAGAGCCTCCTCTCGCTCGAATGAGTCCACAGATAGAGCCAGAGGAGTTCCAGCGGCCGCATTATCAGCGCGGCCTTCGGCCCGCAACATCACTTTTATCGTGACGATGCAAGCCGAGTATCGCCCTAATACCCGATCCTCATTTTCGGATAGTCGAGATTAAAAAGGGTCTCCTCCCTTTCCTATCTACTGCTACAAGTGCTACTCGCTCTACAATCTGCCTTCTCTACCGTATTTGCTAAATGCATCCTTCCGTTACGTAAGTCCATTGAGCAAGTTTTAAAACCTGAGTTTTTCATAAAGCAAGCATTCGGCTTATGGGCTCCTAGAAACGCGGATTGCTACAAGGTTACAGGCTGCTGAGCAATTGGGAGGCCGCTTGGGATTCGTGACATTTGTTGAATGTTGCTCTGGTACACGGAGTCCTAATTCTACTGGAATGCTTCCGTAGACGATCGCGTGAGAAATGTCAGTAGAATCAAGTCATTTCTTTGGGAGTGGAAAGAGTGGATTTTTAGCACTACCGAATGATTGCAAGGTTGCTGTTGTTTTGTTGAATTTCTATCAACGGCTTTAGATTAAATTTGTATATCTTAAGGTCGGCACTTATTGATAACGTCTGATCGTACACGATAAGTTGTATCATTTTTGAAGGTCCGTCCACTTAGAAATCCGCAGAAGAGTTGTTGTCTCGGGGTGCACGGTCATGCACGCGTAAATTGTAATTCCAGTCGGCGCGCCTAACTTATGTACAAAGCGACAGTTTTACGAACTCGTTGCACGACAGCGAACCTATCGTATTCCTGGCATTCCCGACTAACAGAACTTTTACCAAAGCATCCCGAGCGCTAATATTCTTTTGTAACACGTGTCTCGTGTTTCTACAAGTGGGTTGCATCACGCGTTATACATCCATGCGACGGCTACACGTACACGTGGCGTGTGTGCCTGCGAAAAAGAAGATCTGGTAGCTTCACCGATCAACAGTCGGATCGACCGCAGACAATCCCACACGTCTTGCGTAATAGATGAGCTATATGTTTAAAGAGAATTATAGACTGCTCTATCAAACTATCCTGCCTCAAGGGAATTACGTAGATAACCTCTTTCTCAGCATATCTATCTCGCCATTTACCAAAAGAGACATTGAACTTTTGAAACTGATGTTTCCCTCCTTAATTGTTGGTGATTAAGGAAAATGGTTTAAATAGCTCGCCGTTACTCGGAGACTATCTGCCCGGCACCATTTCATTTTTCAGCCATTAGCCTCTTAATTGTCAGCAGACAACGTTACTTCGGACAAGTGGAATAATTTTCGAAGGACACGTATTACTGGAATTTCTGCTGATATGAACAGGTCAGCGGATGCAAATAAAAAGGCGATAATCGGTCGAATTTTAGGATCCTAGTATTTCGTAAACTATAATTTTAATCGCTTATCGCTCGCCAGCCGATTGCACGTGTCTCTGATGAAACTAACACCCAATTATCCTAATCTGGAAAGTATCGCATGATACGCCTGATATCAGCTGTGAGAGCTGCATGAGTTAACCGTGTACGTGCGTTCGCGCGCACTCACTGAACTTGAAAAGTTCGGAAATCGACGGCAAACTCGTATTCCCTTAATAATACTGTTATCATGTCCGTCAGCCTGCCTACGTAGTTTTCCGACTCGGAAAGATTCCGCTTGTGTCACAACGAGGAGCCATCACTCGTGTGACGAATGCTTGTATCGTGACGAGATAATAATTAGAATGAACCGCGGCGCAAATTACGCCGAGGGAAAACAAATCAAGACTTGGTTGCCGCGTGGTCTGTGCATGATACAATTGGGACAGAATTCTGTACATGAAAACACCGATTCTAGATGGATCGTAATATTGTAGAATAAAGTAGAAGGTTCGGACCGAATTTTGGCAGTGTTGATCTTCGTAATTGGCACATCGAATTCAAGAAATAATTCTGGCGTCTGCTAATATTCGCAGACGCGGTTAGCCGATGCGAAATAGATATTAGAGATTGCAGAATACTGTGATTGCTTGTATATGCTGGCATAGCGTCGAACCACCAGGCATTTCAAAGTATCAAGTTTACGTCATTGTTATGATATACGGCGATACCTAGAGTAATAATCATACTCGAGCGTTCGCTTGGTATGCAGACAGCAAGGATGGTCAATACATTTTGTAAACTACAATGCCAGTAACGAGGGATGTTTGTGTATTTCGCGAGTAGAATCCAATGCCGAGGAACGTTACAATGTTAGCTGGTCATATACATATTCTTTATGTAATCTGTTGGATCTCTCATTGCGCGATAATGCAACGGCAGGTTTTACATAAGAAAGTCGCCCACAAAAATACTCATGACACCGGGAAGGTCGTGAAAAGAATGTAGATCGCGAGACATTCCTGCAAATCGCTCTTGCGAAGGAAAACACTGTGCGTCGGCGAACTGGCGGGCAGAGCTGAGTGTATGACGAGCAGCACCTAACCTCGAAATGCATTTTATCAATCGAATGAAGCGCGACCGAAAGAACCCGTTATATAACGCATCTCGTTAGCTGATAGTTAACGGACAAGCGGGACACTAGATCGCACCGAGAGCGACTTGACTTGTCGAAACCTGCAACGATGCCTGCCAGAACAGAGCCACTTTTTGGTTTTTTTCCCCTGATACATTTCATCCGACAGCGAGAAGAATTCGAGCAGAGGAACAATTGATTTCCTACCTTTCTGTCGTCCACTTGCAACATCCTTGCTTAGTTTGGTCGAACTTGTCTGGCACGTTTTTGAATCGCTCGTCCTTTGAATTCTGGCGAAGGTTACAAGGTGACAGAGCCGCCACTTCGACGTAGCACACCCGCTGTCGTTGGACTTGTGTGTATATTGCGTATATAGACACGTACCACCACAAATGCTTCTTATTCGTATGAGTGTGTATGCCAAGTGTGCCGTCCGAGTTACTTTTCTCCTTTAGGCATCCCCAATTTTTACCTGTGCGAAGAAGGAACAGGCTGCTGTAGGAATATGCTGTTCTATAGGCAGGAATTCTCAAGGCTTACTGAGATGAATGTCCTTCCGAAACCTGCTCCTAAATAGCATTTAAATTTCATCGCTCGATCCTCGGCCGA
Source organism: Ectemnius continuus (assembly GCA_910591665.1). NCBI lineage: Eukaryota > Metazoa > Arthropoda > Insecta > Hymenoptera > Crabronidae > Ectemnius > Ectemnius continuus. The sequence continues at coordinate 10,940,211 of OU342862.1, read as the reverse complement.
CCAATCGGGCGCAGTCCTGTTTCATTGCCAGTTAATCAGGGTTTGTTATTTTGAATTGAAATCCCGCGCGTCCTGTCCCTCTCGCTTATTGAACTCAACGAGCAGTTTAAGAACAGCAATTCTTTTATATGCAACGATTGAAGCTGCATATTGAAGTGGGTGGTCGGTGATCGGTGGGGCATGGAAGGAAGGGCGTGTCGGAAGAAGGCGCAGGGCATGGCTCTAACACAGTTTTTATTTCACTTCTTCGTACATCCATTACAAAAGAAGCGGTTAACATTCGATCGAAACTTCGTATGCATACAAATATGTTCCAACATACCCGACAACTCGACAGAGGAGAACGAACAAACGAAAGGACGAAATACAGATCCCCGTGCAGTTCGTACTCAATTATGATTGTACGTTAAATTCGCGTGTAATATTACATATATCACGTAAACGTAGTGGCTCCCGAAAGAGTGTTAGGTGCGCACGCGGGTGCGCTTTTACGCGCTCCCGGCCGCGTGAGAGTGTATGTATGATCGTAAGAAAAATATGCTTAGAAAAATATGATACCCGCTACGTAATAAATCGTACAATGAAATATGCGTGAGCACACGGTAGTTCCGGCCTAAATCTTAGATACCTCGTCGCAGTACTGGCAGCGCCAGACTTCATCATTCTGGTCTGACGCGTAGCCATACAACATAGCAGCAACGCGTCCCAACATCTATTACGATCATTAGTATCACTCGTTTGGTAAATGATATGCTTAATGAGTCCGGTCTAACTCTCGTTACATTCGACGATTATACATTAACACGTATGTCGCAATGCAATAGCAATATCCTTAAGGACCCCTATAAATGAGACACACATTTATTATATGTATGCGATATAACGTACGGATACCGCCTGGGATTACCACCGCCTCGTTAGCTCCCCTAACAACACCGAGACACTCCTGTTACGGCGTAAAAATCAAAAGCTGACACGCATCACAAATGCGACGAGCAATATATATATGTATGTGTATACCGATGATAGCTGTCTCGATTGCAATTCCCTCGCAATGTTGAATCCTTATACGATCTTGGAGAATTCATTGTCGCGTATGACGCGTGTGTCATCTTTTCTTTTTTGATTAGGAGATATAATTAATTGTGCCTCTGAGATTACTGAACTTAAGGGTTTAATCGGAAACCCCTTCGCCCGCGATAACGCCAGCTTATCAGCCAGGCGAGAAAGAGCATTATGACTAATAAGAGTGTTCTAACGCGACAATTCATTTCTTACGAGACCTGCTTGCGATTGGATTTAAATGATAGAGCCGGCTAACCAGCGAGGGATTAATATTTCCTGCGCTATCGAGTAATCCCAATCGGCAGCGCGAGATGCTTGGACTGACCATCGAGTTCATATTTTCATAAGATAGTATGTAACACACGTACTTGAAGACTGCGAACATCACAAGCATTGTCTTACGATAGTAATGTAAATCTTTCGCGCTAAGCGATCGGGAAAGCGTAAATCGAGAGGAAACCGTATCTATTTAAATGCGAACGATCTAAGTTGTACCAAGAAAATCTGAGCATTTGGATTACCCGTTTTAAGAGACTGTACTTGGATGTGTGCTTGATCACTCGAAGGGTGATACTCGATCTAACCTTCTTCTAGTGATTAACTGTCCACTAACTGACGAACGACAAATTTGCGAAGGACCTTTCACATAGCCAGGTAAGATTGGGTAATAAAACGATCACCTCCCTCGACCCATTCACAGAAAGCGAGATTTAAGCTACGGCTAGAAGCTATTCGTAAGACGACTTCATCAATTTCTCGTACACAACCTTTGGAGGCTCTTTAAAATGCAATAACAGTCAATGGCATCGAGATGTCCGACACTATTCTAACCTGTTGCATTTGCTGATTGTTGTCTTTTATACCTTTAATGCACAATCGAGTAAAGCACTGTCCGCGGAGCAGTGGCTCGTGGATATGTCGTTTCTGTTTCAGCGATAGTAAAAGCTTTGCTGAGATAATCGTCGAGTACATCAACAAAGCATTTACTTCTCTTCTGTACCCATACTCCCTAATACTTACCACGATACGGATACAATGTAAAGTTACATACGTGTTTTTTTTTGCTTGATAAAAGTTCGGTAACACATTAATAGTACTTATTACTTGGTTTGACGTCGTATCTGATATTCGGTGAGAATATTACTATAGATGTGTGTACCTGTACGTGTGTGTAAGTCTTATTAAAATGACACATTGAGAACGTAGTTTGATTTCGGCGAGAATTGTCTGAATCAACGTTACTGATCGGATATACGTGCAAGGAAGTTCGCATTGGCGGTATGCGTAGTGCAGTACGAAGACTCGGTTATTTTGATTCCAGCCTATTCATATAGGCATTCAACTCATTCTCCTCAAAATATATGCGAAGATAGACACACACATTCACATAACGAATTGTGAGTTCTTCAATTATAAGATTAGATCGATATATACAGATGACTTCTAAAATCACAAAAATCCCCCGCCTTGAAATTGTACAGTGTTCATGGCAATCAAGTGGTATATCCTAGGTCACAGACTCTCTCTCGATTAGTACGAGGGAACGTATAACAGCGATTGCTTTAGAGTCCATTTTTCATTAGAGACTTTTTGCCGCACCGAGACTAAAACGATCAGCAAAGGTAAGCACAATGGAATTACATTTAACTCGACTAAATCTACTCTGATTGACGGCGTTCGAAATAACGAAGTCGTAATAATCAATTCACTTTCGCCACAGCTCCTTCGCCTAATGCGAAGCGGCTTCGTCTTTGTTTCTATCTAAGCGATAAATCAAGTCTAGTTTCTTCGTTGCACATTCTCTGTGTGTTTCTCACTCACGGTTTATTATCGCACCTATTCAATATTGAACTTTTAATTGTCTATTCTTAGTTCAAGGAGAATGCTTGCTAATAGCTGGCTAATACGAAAGAATAAATAACCTTGTAAAGTCTGGCCATATACGCAAATACATTCTTGCCTAACTATCAGCAGCATTTTCGGATACACTGACACGATCGTATGTATACGCGCACACATGGGATAATGGGGGAAGTGAATAATTGGTGCTCGATCGAAGGGGAAATGAGGTGTAATGATCATGTACGAGAAAATATAAAAAATAAGTAAAACATAACAGATTGTTCGTTCATTTAATTTACAATTAAATGAAAATAATATAAATGATCATGCATTTTCAAGTATGCAAGAAAGTAACATGGCATCACAATGACTTGGTAAACATAAATACATGAGTTTGCATGTTACATGTGAAATTATTGAAGGAGTAATATGTTTCGTATGTACAATTATGAATAATAGGGAACACTCGTGTAGGTACAGAAATTATGAGTACAATTAACTATTTACAACATTGATGTGGCTCGTAGCTCACATGTCAGACCATCTACCATTTGTAATATCTGTTGCAATTGTGTTCAAGTTTAAGTATCGACATTTTTATACCAGGAATTATTCCTTCCGTAACGTATCTGTGTAGCATCAACTTGCTAATATGCGAAACGTTGCAATGCAAGAGTATCTTTTCGGAAAAACACTAACTCCGTTTAACTGCGATTCATGTCGAGAGTAATATTATACTTGGTGCATCTTCTGAAATTGACGATTGTTCATCGGATATCAGTATTAGCTTATATAGCAGGTTTCTAACTAATTGTAAGTTCGTGATTTGTTTGATTTCCTACTTTCGCCAATATAAACAATATTGGTTATTAATACGCACTGAATAATTTTACATTTGTAGATCGCGACTAACTATTAACTGCTTAGGCCTTTTCAACGCGAATAGTATGAATGTATTACTGCCGTAGTTATACGAAAAACCCGTAGTATGGAGACGACAATGTTTAAGAATTTGCTAAATCTGTTTTGTTACCTTAATCGGAAAATCTCATAAATAAGTTCTATATCTTGCCAAAGAATAGATTCAAGAGAATATTTATATGTAGAATTGTTATTGAGTCTATATATAATGAGGCACACAGATAGTTACGTGCTTTCACGGAACAAAGATTTCCAAACAGGAAGAAAAGTTTAATATTTTTTGGACATATCGGAATGTAATATAGAAATCAAAGGATTAATTCTGACATGCTTGAATCAAACATTGGAACCGATTATTAAATACTGAATTTATAGAAAGAATGTTCACTAAAAGTTGTGCCGTTTCATTTAGATTACCTAAATTCGTAGGTAACCGTTTGACTTAAAGCTGAAAGCTTGGTTACCTATCAATAAGATTCTAACGAAGAAAGTGTTCTCTAGAATCATATACAATAGTATATGTAACAGTTGCGCTCTGTTGTGCCGCGTGCCGCGGGATTCCTCTCAGTAAAGCGTCGGCCTGAGAATACAACGGCTCTACTATGATCAGCGCAATTGGTGTTCTTCCTTGTATAATCAACAGCCGTCTGTCGCTGGTTGAGATTTTCCTATCTACATAAAGCTACATAGTGGACGTTCATATACATCTAAATAAGTTAAAAAAAGACACCTACTACTTTTTTTACAGTTCGCTGTTTCTGCAGCAAATAAATAAGTTGGTTTCTATAGAGACGTATATAGAATATAGTTGAAGTTTGGGGTTTCTCTTTTCTTGCGCTACTATAAGCATTATTACAGCGGCATTTAAATATAGTTTGCATAGATCGATAGCAAGTACGTACTTCCTATACTGTTGTATGGCAAAACGAAGTATACTACGAAAATGCATTGGGACATTATTTATCTAGCTAATTTTTTAAAAGTTCGCCTAGCGTTTTGACTTTCGGCATTACGATTCCATCGAAATGCGTGCGCTGAATTATATTAAATAAGACGACAAATTAAAAACCGCATTGGCGCGCGCGTTTTTTTCATGTGAATTAGATATTAAAATCCCCACAATATGATAATAAGATACAACCTCACAGAGGCTGTTGAATGGGATAGACCACGCTAACCCTTTCACTGCTCTCGGAGCGTTGTACGAACTATTTTAATTTTTGCATTGAAGCACGTACCTAAATACCATAAATATAAACAATCTAATTCACTGGTTCAGCCTTTCGATTTCGAGACGCAAACAGTGAAAGGGTTAGATAAATTCTAGTTTTGCATCTGTGCCTTCTTTCCACCACGCGGCTTTATGCTCTCGGAAATCTGCCACATAGCCTCCTCACAGAGGAAATCACTGAAGTTGTTGAAGAACGTAATTATACGTTCGTGTTTCTTGAAGGAGTACGTCCTGAAATGAGAAATTAGTATTCGTAGCTTTCGAAATTGAAGTGGAATTTGTCTAATGAACTTCGTAAAAGAAAACATACCCTTTTTTAAACCTCTTCATATTTTCAACAATATTGAATTGCTGCCATCGCTTAGAAAAGTTAATGGTGCCATCTGGCAATAAATCACTATTTCCAATGTGAACGAACGTAAGATCTTGCAATACAAGTCCACTGAAAATATGTTTATTTTTTTTATTATGTATATATTAATGCTGGAATGAATGTGAACGATTAATATACATACATATATGGAATACATGGAGGTTGTGTTTCAGCCAAAGCTTGCCGGTATGCCCGAAAACTACTGGAACTGTCGATTAGAGCACAGTACTCTTTTAAACCTTCAGTTATATGTTTTTGCCACTCAAGCCTTCTAATAGGTGCGCTATCCAGTGCAGAGAGCAAAGCTAGATAGCTATTAAAATTATTAATCTTCCTAAGGTGCTTCATTATTTTAATGAATTTAACCACATATTTCTCTCTATCCTTCGCTTCGTTTTCTAGTCTATGTTCGAGTATTCTAGATCTAGCCCAGTAGGACATCTTGTTAAAATGTTCTGTGAATCTTGTAAGATTTGGACTTCGTTCCTCATTTTGTTCCTGGGCCCAAATCAATACCTCGGGAATTTCAATCTTCATAAACAAATCAGCATCCAATAGCGTCATTTGTTCCGCTATTTGCTCACTCTTGAAGTCTAACAGGGAAGCTTGTTTCGTTGTTACACTTAGGGAAGAGAGAATTGGTTGTGCAGACTGCATTTGTTTGGCTGCATGTTTTTCTAAAATTTTTACACGCAGTGCCTTAGCCATTGTGAGATCACCACTACATACTAATTGTTGCACAAACTCCATAAGTGTTTGTAGCAGGGTGTCATCAAGATCCGACATTCTGGAAAAATCAGATAAAGCTGATTCGATATCACATTCTAGCGATTGACTGTTTATTTTAAAAGATGATGCGGCAGAGACTTACGTCAAATCACTCACTACTCTAACGAGCAAGGAAAATGCTTCACGAGCTGCTCTTTGTTTTACAACATCGGGAGAACAAGAAAACCTTTGATGTCGTCTATGTAATTTCTGGATTAGTTCCAGCGGTTGCATAAAAGTTCGGTATGTTGTCAGGAATGCTTCTTGATATAAGAAATCTAAAACGCGAAAAAATATTAATCTATCACGCATAACAGAATGTGTTGCAAAGATGATATTTTGAGGAAATGAATGGGAAAATGGCAGACAGCATTCTATTGAGATTATTAACTGACCTGACTCTTTCTCGTCTATGAAGCATGAGGAACAATAATACGATGGTAATATCTGAGTTTACTACTTATGATATATGCATTAATGATATCTACAATGAAATGAAAATATGTTTAATACGAAGTTATCATACCATGCTTATTCGCCTTAGTCGCATGTATTAATAATGCGTCAGGGTGCCCCCCTCGAATATCGGGTCCCTCTTCATCTGGCTTCTTGAAGACTAAGTATTTGCTAATGTCCAACTCATCCAGAATACTATCATCTTGATCCACATCCCTTAGTTCAAGGGTACTCTCTCCAATAGATATCGAAGAAAGAGCATTGCTTCCTGGCCTTGACGTTGGCAAAATAGAGTCTAAAGTCATGTTATTCTGAAAAGTAAATGTCTTGTCAGTGGAACATAGTTCTGCATTCATTTACACTTTAAAAATTTAATTACCAGTTTAACAGGAGTCGAAGGAGTAGCGTCTTTTTTATCATGGATACATGGTGGTTCTTCTACTTTCATTGGAGTTGATGTGATTACGGGATCCAGTGAATGTATGCTTTGCATGCTGATCGTAGGTTTCGGCGAAATGGGCGGTGGCGTGACATTGGACTTAATACAACGCGATTTCTTTGGTGGTAGTGCGGGTGGTAGACTAGAACTATTTGCTATTTCCATTACCGTTGGTGTCACAGCGATGGATGTACTAAAAGAGAGACCCAAACATGTGTGATTTTTCGCCAGAAAACCATCGATTTTAATATAAGATATATTTAAGATATCCTCCATACTTTGAAGTATCATGCAACGTTGTCATGGTGTGTGCCATAAATGAGCACGATTGGGTTGTTGTAAGGGCCATTTCATGTTGTTGCCACTCAGCTTGCATGGAATTGTAAGCTGCCACAGAATGACGGGTACCGAGGCCGGATATGAAATCATTGTTACTGTGGGAGCAATTCCCGAACATCTCCATGTATGCCATGACTGAAATGCACACAACTACATTCGCAACTCATCCACCAGGTATTAGTTACAATAAAAGACTTCTGGTAAAGTGATGTAAAAATAGATAAAGATAAACAGCGCCTTCGTGGTATGTACATATGATCGATGCAAGCACGACTGATGTTGCTGTAAAATGTCAAAGCACATTGTGTACCGATGGGCTGATAACACTGATGCACAAGCAGTCGTTTTCAATATGTTATTGTTATAAGGCACATGTGTAATGATAGGAAAACTCACTGGTGTAAGTGTGAAATCTTTTGAACAGCATCTTTGCAGCGTACTACAGGGTCCGTATTCGTCGACGACAGAGCAGTTACGTAAATGCAGCGAATGTCACAGTAATCGCAAGAACAAGAAGTACCGTTTAAGCCGCGATGATTTCACATTAAGAATTCTTCGACTTAACTCTGCTCGCAATGTCGGGAAGACGAAAGCTTAAGCTCTTAGATTCCAACTAACAATACGAGCAGAGAGGTAGGACTGTTAATTGACTATTAGCGAGGAAAGGTCAAGTCAATTAGTAAAACGGTGTCAATGCCCCTCCCACTAATAGATAAATATTACCAATTGCTTCAAAGGCATTAAACAATTGATAAGGAAATTGTCAGAATCATTAAATACGTATGGTCTATGTATAAATGAGATACAGAATTGGTTGTAGTATTACTAACATTTAAAAAAAGTTTTAGTCATATCGATGTATTAAGCTGAAAATATTAATAAAAAAAAATCCAAGCCGAATGTCAAGCGGAATTATGTTCTAAAGAGTTCTTCAAATGAAACTAATGACAATAAACATGCCGCAAGAAGCTCGCTTCTGAAAACTGTGTAACAATGCGTGATATGGAGGATCGTAGACTTAGCGTGAAAGTGTTTGCTGAGGGATAGCTGATTTTGTGGGCAGGATCCCACTTACCAGAATATGCCACTGATTGGAACACTGGGGATACAAAACATTGCGTCAGTTTAAAACTACTCTCAGATAGATTGAAACTTCTACTCTAAACTCGTCTAGATAATCTCTAGATCAACTTACTGCTTGGTAATCTACCGTAGCCAAAAGATGTCGAACAAGTAAAATTTATATTTTTAATCAACACTATTTTTGTAAAACAAGTGACATTGAATTCCTCTGTACAATTTGACAATTGCCTATCCAGGACACCAGAATCTATTTTTTCTCCTCCGTATGCCTATCAAGTGGACAAAGTATGGTTTAAACTTACTGTGTCGTTTCTTGAGCGGGAGGGGCGGAGGCTTACTGCCATCTGGGCTGTCACCGTTACTGGTATGTAGGCTACAGGTTGATAAATGCTCGTTTTCAGGTACATTATCGTACTGAGAGGGTTGACGTTCCTTCCGCCGTTTCGAACGTTTTTCCGGCAACGCTGGTGGCACACCGTTGGCGTCTGATGCAGATATCGATTCAATTTCCTGTACAAAATATTTCTAGATAAAAACACTGAAAGCCGTTGATAAAATCATCGAAAATCTACTTGTGTAATCTCCGCAATATAACTGTACTACAGTTACCGACATAAATACTGTGATTGTGTTCAACAAAAATGAAAAGAAAAATAGAAACACACAACATGCAACACCCACATTTACCAATTTCTCTAATGCCGCTGGATCCCCACATCCTGACATATTTGTGGTACTGATACTCTGTGAACTGGATATGGTTCTCTGAGTATAGATAGAACCATTGCTATCTGTTGTTAGTTTGGTCTGCGAAAATGACTGCTGCTGGGAATTGAAGGTCTGAGAATTATAACTGATGCTACTTTGTTGTGATGATCTCTTCGATGTTAGGCTGGAAGCGGTTGTGTAACTCTGAGACGAACTTCGTTGTGAATGCATAGATATAAATCCGGATTCTTGAGTCTGCGTGGATAATCGTTCCATTTTCCCTTCAATGCCTGTGCCAAAAAAATGCAATTAGGAAAATGATACGACTGAAAGTGGTCCCTTAAAGTTAAATTCTCGGCATGTAGTGAAGTTTTTGCACTTTGCTTCCTTAATAAAACTTTAATGTTTTGCCAATTCCACCCGTGTTTCTCCGACATGATACAAAGGCGCCCTTTCGAACACTGTAGTCTTTATTTCAATGGCAAAGGGGTTTTTCACTCTGCCTTGACTGAAGATCTATACGATACTGTTTATTCACGCTAGCCAGAAGGCCTAACGCCCACGTTACTTGCTCCACTAACTATTTGTGGAGTTCTTGCGCAATTTTGATTCACACTCCCTGATTTTTATAGTGCGTAAGGTCATTGTTAAGGTTTCACATTACTGCCGAAAATTCGTACTACCTTAAGTATAAGATATAAATATTTTCAGTGATTTCACACCTGTAAGTGTATTCAGCATTTCTTGCGGTGTTTGATGTCCGAGTAGCATAGTGCTGGGTATACTAGATTCCGAACCATCCCAGCAACTACAGTTCGAGGAACCATTAACTTGCATACCTATAACATGGAGTCCACAACCATATAAATAATAAAAACTAAAACCAATATTTGTTTCGACATAAAATAATATTTACAAAATACACATGGCCGTTCAGGGAAAATACGTTTAACAAGATTCTTATTCATGATCAATTATTAGTATACACGTCAGTTAAACGGCAAGAACGAGTTCGATAACGAAATTGTTTGGAAACCAGTCCGACACGGTAGACCCGAATACCGTACAGGCTGTGAGAGGACTGACTCAATGGACAAGAAGGGCACTGCTACGAACCGAACTGCTGACTAAGCACTGGTTGGACAGAACACTTCTTGACACATATGGAAATGCATTTGTACAATCTCTCGAGTGCCTTATAAGAAATGCTTCGTTCAGAGAAACGCTAACATTACTGAGCCAGTATAGCAAGTGACATTATATTTCCGCCCACTCAAAACTCAAATCCCCCTTAGTCGCGATGGCGTTCCTATCCCACGCTTCACATACACTCTCACACTGTACGTTCCTCGAAAGTTCCAAATAAATGATCATTAGATTGCTGGGTAGAGTGACAGTTCAAGGTTTATAATTACCCTGAATCGTTGCCATGAGGCTGAGATCCATACTATCATTCAAAGACTCGTCGTTTGGTCCCATGATCGCTCGTATTTCCTCTTCGTCGCGTGAATGGTTTAGAGCCGAGTCCAAACTGCCAGCGGAGGCGCTCAGTAGGGACGATGAGTCCTCGGGGGACCGGCTCCGCAGGGAAACCCGGTCGAGACTAGAAGCTAAGAGGCCCTCGGACTCGTCCAGCAACTGCTGAGCCCGCGTCCTCCTCTTGGGCGGCAAAGGCGGCGGAGTACCCGAAGAACTATTCTCCTCGGACAGGCAGACATTCGTCCTGGAAAAGTCGCGAATGCAGAGTGTGCAGTTTGTTATTATAAATGATTCGATGATATTGCGCGGAGACAGCTAACAAGCTGTAGGCAACTGCTGACGGCAAGGATAGCAGTCACCGCAAGTAGCTTAGGTAAACTACCTCTCTGGAAGCGGTGGTTTCGGGGGCGGACTAGAATCCCTTAGGATAGACTCCGAACTATGCGAACTACGGACCAAGCTGGTAGTTGCAGCCGTCTGCTCTAAGATCTGCCTCTCCCGTGGGGTCAGCGGTATGTCGGGCAGAGAATTTCTTTGGGGCGTCAATTCCGATCCATAACCCGACGTTCTGCTAAGCGGAGCATCAACAATATCATTAGTTCCGGCGATGCTACCACTTTATCTAATAGTAGTATTACCTTGATCCCAAAGAGACGATACAGTACCTATTATTAGTTGTGACAGCTGGCGGTTTCTGCCGGTTGGCGATCTTCTCGTTCGCCAGACCAACCAGATTTTTCACCGCTTCCTCCACTATTCCTATCACGTGCGTTACGTTTTCAGTGTCTAAAGCGGAGGACTGATCACCGTGGAGCAGTACATCGTCGCAGAGCTTTAGTAGTTGAGCTAGCGCCTGGTATACTTGATTCGTGGCTGATCCCAAAGTCGAGCTGAAAATGGACAGGGATTCGGTTGCTTTACGCGCACTTGCTAAAATCGCAAAATATTCATGCGATCTTCAAAAGTCGCGATACTGGGGCTTCTCCTGGTAACAACACTTAATGAAGTGGCTCTTCGGATTTTAATGATGTCAACCTATACCCTATAATATGGATGCCCAAGGGCCCTGCGGGTACTCGACAGCCCTCTTAACCCTTTAATGGGTGCTCCAAGTCAAACAGGGTCGACCCATATCCACATTAGATTACCCAGTCTAGTGGGATCTCGAGACCGTCCTTTTTTCACAACGGGCCTTCCCCCACTTTTCCATTCAGCGATGAAACTGCATTGATCATTTAAAGACGCCATAACATTTCACATTTACCTGTTCTCGTAAAGTAAGTAGGACTTGAGCACGGTGTGGATGGTGGTGACCGTGTCGAGGACGATGGTGCCGTTGCCCGGCAGCATCTCGAGCTTCTTCTTGGAGACGACATCCCGGAAGTGCAAGAGGGCCAGCTCGACCTGGCGCACGTGTATGTGGAGATCGCGCAGCGGGTTCTTGTCGAGGGTGCTGGTGGCATCGGTGCATCCGGCTGTCGTCGATGTCTTGTCCCGAGGAGTGCGCGGCGTTCTTGGCGACGACGGGGATGCTGCTCTGGTGGCCGCCCCGCTGCCGCCCCCGGCGTTCCCGCTCCCTGGGGAACGCATCTGGGACAACTTCTCCAGGAAGTCCTCCTTGAAGGAGCGAGCACGCCGCGCTAGTTTGCCGCCGCGCGCCTTCCCGCCGGAGCGCTCCTCGACTTCTGAAATCAAAAGGTAATGCTACCTTTAATTATAATTATTAATTACTCTTATTAAATTACTAAATTTTGTATGTCGCGATGTAGTTTATCATAGCTGGCTGTCTCTTGATAGAACTTTCGTATAAAACAGACGGTCAACAACGTCTCAGGAGAAGTGAAAGTTTAGTGTTAAATCGCATTAAGTTAGAGATTAAGGACGTTGACTGCGGCAGGAGTCGGCTTTAATTGCGACTCCGTATCCCCCCCTGAACTCTCTGGATTCCCTGTAATTCCTTGGCCGAGCAGGAAACTTGGCGCTCTATGCAAATCCCCTTTGAAGGCACTGATCGTATCCCATCAGCGGCGTCCGATCTCGCAAACTTTTTATAAAAGAAGCGTACTCCGCACGACTTCACCTTTTCCTCTCGGAGCTTTCTAGTCCCCTAAAAATAGTGCTAGCAAGGGGATAGAAATCGCGGGAGCATGGCAACTGCCGGGCCATTCGATTTCACGAGTCTTCGGACGCCCGTAATTCCTACTGATAATGGTTGAGAGCGTTGGCCTCGCACCAGCTGCACCAAACGGCGCTGCAACGGCTCCACATTACAACCGATAACACCCAAGAAATACGAAGTCAGTTGGGTAGTTTTCTCCCTCGATTTTATTCCACCAGACTCGTAACACGCCCTCCCTCGCAACGGACAACCAGTATCGTCTCCGCATACTTCCCAACTCTCTCGCCGCCCACCCACTTTTCCCTCTCTCAGTTTTCCTCTTACCCGCTGCAACTTAATCTGCTGTCTGCATAATATGATCCGTTCCATTTGACGAAAGCAACCGAGGAAATTCAAATCCCTTGCTATAATTTTTTTATCTACCATTTTTTTTATGGGTAGAAATTCAGTCGAGCAATTCCTGTTAGTTTGGGAGTTGGCTAGAAAGGACCAGGCGGATTTGGCGAAGTCAGAATCGACATTGAAAAATAAAATCTGCGGTGGAAAAATAATTCAGCACTGCTTTTGCCATTGGTGCGCACTACTTAATCCTATTGCGGTTTTATGGCTTCGTGAGCTTTTCTTTCTGACATTGCCTTTACCATGGAAAGCCCTCGAGCCTGGCACGTGCTGGCCGTCGGCTAAAAAAGCAAATAGAGCCGAGTTTACCGTAGATATGGAACAAGCCAAGCACCCACGGCTGATTATTATATTTGCCCTTGTCACGTTTCTTGAGTAGTTAAATTCAGTTTAAGTTTCTATTTTCGCGGGATACATTGAACTCCTCCAATTAGTAGTATTTGTCCATTAATCCATGAACTTTGCCTTAAAATGTTAAAGGAAGATGTTGCATTCAAAATAAAAGTAGAACGCTCCACGAATATCTGATCGTCCTTTCTTTACATATTCTTACGCAGGCATTACATAGTACTAAAGGAATGTGAGAGCAAAGGGATCGGTTATTCGAAACTGATAAGAACCATAACTCATCGGCGAGGTGAATGCAGTCTGAAAGAGGCATTATCCTCTAACAGCATTCATCTTAATAAGATGTGAGAGAACATAGTTCGTCGTCTTTATCATTAATTCCAACATCTCCTACGAATTAATGTTCCAATAAAGATTGATCTTCAAATATACTTTATACCTCATAGCCCTTATTTTTTTTGGTGGACTTCCCGACCTTCTCCGGGACTGAAATTTGGTGGGTAATGTTTTTTTGCATCAAGGAAGATACCATAAAAATTCCAAAGCACTAGCTCAAAATTCATTTTTTCGCAAATTTTTTAAGGCATACCCCTTCAAAAATTTTCGATTTTTCGAAGGTTCTGGGACCGGGACGAACGCTTCATTTTTCGATTGCTCGTGTCTCAAAACGGAAAAAAAACATAAATGTTGTGGGGGAAATGCCGGAATTCTACCTAAAACACGTGGAAAACCGATCTTGAATATTTGATTTCAACGGCTTTCCCTATGTTTTTCATACTTCCCGACCTTTCCCGGGGCTGAAATTTGGTAGAAAGTGTTTTTTTACATCGAGGAAGAAGTAGAAAAAATTCCAAAGCCCTAGCTCAAAATTCATTTTTTCGCAAATTTTTTAAGGCATACCCCTTCAAAAATTTTCGATTTTTCGAAGGTTCTGGGACTGGAACGAAAGCTTGATTTTTCGATTCCTCGTGTCTCAAAACGGAAAAAAAACATAAATGTTGTGGGGGAAATGCCGGAATTCTACCTAAAACACGTGGAAAACCGATCTGGAATATTTGATTTCGATGGTTTTCCCTATGTTCTTCATACTTCCCGACCTTTTCCGGGGCTGAAACTTGGCGGCGAATGTTTTTTTGCATCGAGGAAGAAGTAGAAAAAATTCCAGAGCCCTAGCTCAAAATTCATTTTTTCGCAAATTTTTTAAGGCATACCCCTTCAAAAATTTTCGATTTTTCGAAGGTTCTGGGACCGGGACGAACGCTTGATTTTTCGATTCCTCGTGTCTCAAAATGGAAAAAAAACATAAATGTTGTGGGGGAAATGCCGGAATTCTACCTAAAACACGTGGAAAACCGATCTTGAATATTTGATTTCAACGGCTTTCCCTATGTTTTTCATACTTCCCGACCTTTCCCGGGGCTGAAATTTGGTAGAAAGTGTTTTTTTACATCGAGGAAGAAGTAGAAAAAATTCCAAAGCCCTAGCTCAAAATTCATTTTTTCGCAAATTTTTTAAGGCATACCCCTTCAAAAATTTTCGATTTTTCGAAGGTTCTGGGACTGGAACGAAAGCTTGATTTTTCGATTCCTCGTGTCTCAAAACGGAAAAAAAACATAAATGTTGTGGGGGAAATGCCGGAATTCTGCCTAAAACACATGGAAAACCGATCTTGAATATTTCATTTTCGCAGTTTTCCTCATGTGTTTGGTACTTCCCGACATTTTCCGGGGCTGAAATTTGGCGGGCAGTCTGTCCTTGCATCAAGGAAGATGTGATATAAATTTCAGAGCCCCGGCGCAACATTTTTTTTCCCCGATATTCTTGACCACCGAAAATATCCCATTTTTGGTAGTGATTCAAAGGCAAGTGACTCACCCTGTACATTCATCATGGGTCTCTCCAAATAAATCAACCACCACTCCGAATTTATTTATATTATCGACTGGTACATGTTGAAATTACACAGAGCCGAGTCGAGACCCAACGGATTCTGGTTTAGCAGTCTCTATTAGGGCGAGCGTGGTACATTGCGGTTGGTTTACGGTCAAATAATCAAGCGTAACCGATATTTGCCCGTTCACGGATCACACACTGAGAGGAGAGGGCGGCGTGTATAAGGGCTGGTCGGAGTTAGGCCGCAATTTAATCGGGTAGCATTTGCCGATTGCCTGTGCGAACATCTAGCAAAGGCAACATTTCAGTTGGTTGCTGGTCGATTGAAAAAACTAAGCGAGCACTCTCTCTTTATAGGGAGAAGGGTTGTTGCATCCGATGTAGAATGATGGGAATTCACAGCAGCAGGTGGGAGCAAACAGAGAGGCTATCGGGAGGCGCGCAGGTAAATCACGTTCTATTCACGGATTCGGATTGAAGCCGCAATCAGACGTGATTTGCGCCAAAGGTAGGATGTGCCTGCTGACCGACGAAGATAATAGCGGCGGCTCGAGAAAGGGGGATTGTTCCAAGGATGGGGAGAGCAAGAACCTCGCCACAGAGAGAGCGAGAGAGAGGGTTGTATGCACAGTCGCATGCAAATTGATGGTGATTGACTGAATTCAGGAGAACACATTCGATTACCAGATGCTGTCTGTTCGATAGGCCGATACTCCGTGACTCCGACCTGATCATCGGCCACCCTTCCGTTATTTACCAACCGCAGGAGACGCCCGATGACTCGATTCTCCAACTACGCTCTCTCCTCTATCCATTTGGACAAAAAGACAGGCATCCATATGCATACCCCATGCAAATTCCCTGCCGACACCGACTAGGAATGCCCCTCTATTCCGAGCTAAGAATTTCCTTTATTCATGTACGGCGCAATATTGCGATATCTAGTCATTGGCGGAAGAGAATTATTGACGAGCCATCGAAGACTATCAACGGTCTGTTTTAATCATGTCGATACAGCTACTGACAAATTCGATCATATTAATAATTCTCAGTTGTATACAATTAACTTAAAAAATTTATTAATATGATAAAGCTAGATTTTTAATAGTAAAATATTAATATCTTTGAAAGTTTGTCAAAGTAGAAAAAGATCGTTTAATTCTCTGGATTTAGGGACGCGTGAATGAACTTGTGAATCACTCTGTATTTACTGTAGCAGTGATCAGCGTGCTCGTTAACATGGAGCGAACGCTCGACATCAAAGCGACAGCGGTTATCGCCGTTAATTACACGCACTCGATAGCGGCAAGTTCGCAGGGAGCGACGACTTGGCGGACAATTGCACTGGGCGGACTATTATCGAATGAATTTTCTCGTCATGTGTCTTGTTGACGGGACAATCATCTCGATTGCGAGTTCTCGCCAGGGGAAGTTCTCGCCTGTCAAAAACAATTGTCGACATGCTACGTCCACTTGAAGACGAACAGCCATTCTATCTTGAATGTTAGACAGCGGCGTCATTGTACTATCAGCAACTATTCTCTAAGGAATTTATGTATTACACTTGTCGCCAATGAAAGTGGCGTGCAGATTAACACTTTGAATGCTGTGTCACTCGAATTTGGATGACCAATTTTTTTTAACAAGGTGTGGTGAGAGTTAAAAATTTGCACCTTGGACACTCAAAGTGTTAATGTAAGCAAAGATGTTTTTGACGATTGAACACTGTTATTATGACAGCCAACGTAAGAGTGCTTATTTTGGGTACTCAAAATTTGTAGACAAAACCTCCCACCAATTTATTTATTTATTACCTATCTCGAATTTCATAACAATTCCATTTTATTTCTTCCCGCTATTCGCCGAGAGAGTCTGGACCACCAGAAACATCAGAGTGGAAAGCTGTTCGGTCTATCGGGTGCAATCAGTAGTATCGGAGCCGATAAACTGTGTATCGAGCAAGGGATCATGGAAAATAGATAGTCCTGGGAACGAGATGGTGTTCCATTAGAATGGTGATGGGAGCGTTCGATAGTGAGTGCGAGCTTTATGTTGCAGCGTGAATGGCCACTGGTCCTTCTCTACGAGTAGATCACTCAATGATGGCAACGAGTAGCCTCTCTTTAGCAATGAAAACAAAAATGATAGGATGAATTCTAGGCTGAATTAATAGGTGATGATTAATGAAGCGAAATACGAGTGTAGGAAGGTGTGAACGAGTTAGTTATTGGTTTTGCAGAGCGGTAAAGGTTCCTGGAAATATTGAGGTCGTGGAGGTCGAAGGTGGTAGGTACGTGAGTGGCGAAGAGCTTTCACAGTGATGAATGGGCAGTGGCAGGGCTCGATTAAAGGGACGCGTACCGGCGCAAAGTTATCAGCGACGTGTACTTTGTAAGAGAAAGAGAATGCGAGAGAGAGAGAGAGAGTGAGCGAGCGAGAGTGGCGTACGTTGCAGAGTCACGATAACGGTGAAAAGACGCCGCGACGCCGGCCGCCGCCGGCTTGATATAACTATATGTGATGGAAAGAGCGGGATATTCGCACCACGTGTGCCCGTTGTGAGAGAGGAGCACGTACTTGCTTAATGGAAGGCTCACTCAATACCGGCTGTTATTAATTTCGTGTGTGGCTCCGAGGCAGAGGGTCCACTCGACGATGTCAGCCACGTCGCGCGCTCTCTCGCTCTTTCCGCGACCTTTGACATTGACATCGGCAGAGAGCGCTCACCAAAATCCACCCGATAAGAGCGGCCATTGCAGATCGTTTTTTTTTCCAAGCCGACAGAGATAACGGCGTTACCATTGGAAATCAAAGCGGGCGAGTTTCATATCTCCGCATTGTCCGCGCGTGGCCGCTGCCTGTGTACATACGGGAGCGCGGCCAGCCAGCGCGCGGAGTCTGCGGCTGCAGAATGCCTGGGGAAGCTCGCGAAGGTGGAAAGCCCCATTCGATTGGGCTCTCGTTATCGAAACTGTTGGCTGGCAGAGGAGGAAGCCGAGGATCAAAGCCGAAAGTGACCTTTGCCAGGAATTGATTGACGGAAATTACAAGCGTCTCCGATCCACGCTTCTCTCTCTCCTCTCTCTCGGATTCTGCTCGTTTTTCCCGGCGATTTCGTTGGCTTCCTAGCATCCGCCAGATCGTAAACTCCAATTTTCGTTTTTCCCGGCGAAATTCATTTACATACCACGCGCATCGCAGTGTGCGTCGGTGCGATGTAGCGCGGCTTGTTACACTTTGTTCCGGTGACTTTACACGGCCGAGCGCTGCGGCACCGGTCGCGTGTAAATTGATTTCACGCCTCGGGAACGACACGCATCCCTCAACTTCAAACTCGCAATCGTAGATTAATGGAATACTAACACTCTATCCACGTAACAAAGTCGAAACGAGAGAGAGAGAAGGAGTGACGGAGACGAACGAAACAAGACAATTGATTCGCGAGTAGAATAAGCCGTCAGGGTCAGACGACGAGCGTGAGAGGAACGTGAGAGGCATTAATTAACAATTAAGCTAGCAAATAATGTCGAGGGAAGTGTTAACGGCTGTTGAAATCGAGATTTCCGGTACGCTTAGCAATTATAGACGGGGAACTAGAATCCTTTGGAAGGATGCTCGAGGATCGAGGAGTAGGATATTGCGGCTGATGGTAAACAACGGGAACTCCGCTTAATTATTTTATGTAAATCCTTCGGATTTACATAGCGAGGACTGGTGTCCTCTCTTTATCCGTGGCTCGGCGGTTCATTCTGCCCTCGGGGAGAACGCGGCTGCCGATGGTGAGTGCTGGCAATCGTGACAGCCGAATCCTCCGAGACCCCGAACCTTTCCAAATTCGTTACGCATCCCCGCTAACACTGCCGCACGCACGCAGTCGTACACAGAGAGAGATGCGTATGCGTGACTGGAAGCTATGGATCGCCGAGAGAGAGAGAGAGAGAGAGCGAGCGTTAACGGATGATTTCCTTCGTTTTTCGAGGGTTGCTTGGTGGTGCCCGGCAGCGTGTTAACCCGTCTCGTAATCCGCCGGTGCTTTTATACATGGAGGGCAAAAAATGAAAAATGCACGAGAGCGAATGAGCGAGCGAGCGAGCGAGCGAACGCCGGTGCTCCAGTGGATTCGTTGATTAGGCGCGAACGGTTCGTTAGGCGCTTTAATGGTACAGGTTTTGTGATGAGATTTCAATGGCTCCCTGTGAAGGGAGCGCGCCGACGAAAGGTGTGGGCTAACTCTCTGAGCCCTCCTCGCTCTCTCGGAAATCTACATTTCTCCATCGGCAAGTCCAATACTCTCATCATGGATTTCCTATATTAACTCTAATACTGGCAGAGAGCGCCCAGTGAAAAAGAATCCTGCACCCGCAATATTTAACGCTTGGTAGGCTTGGTTAATCGCTCCTCTAATTATGAGGGCCGCCGATCCAACCGGAGCACTGGATGTCCTAAAGGATATTAAAAGTGGTGAGGGGGGACATTGACAGTGAGGAATATTAAGGCAATTTCCATGGCGCGGCGGGCGCGATTAGAAGAGTGTCGAAGGCAATGAGCGATCACCGTCATAATAGGAGAGTGGAAAATCCCGGCGTGGTCGTCCGGAGAAAATGGATATTGCTCGGCGGAGCTCCCGGCGAAATTGATATTAAGTATCTAGGCGCACCGGTATTAAAAGATTTAAGGACGACGACACGCCCACCAAGAGAGAGTACACACCTACACAAAATATATACTCCCTCTGTGTAGAAGTCTAGATGTATATGTATATCGAAGCGAGAGTAAAGCTAATAATTGGCCGGGCCCCTGTGGAAATTGATTGGCCAAGAGCTCAGCAGGGTTGGTGCAGCAGCACCAGCAGCAGCACCAGCAGCAGCCACTACAGACTGAGCGGAGCTAATGGATTTCGGATTAGAGAGAGCCTGCGAGGAGGGCGGGCGGGCGTGCGATTGTGAGGTGAAGCGTGGGCGAGAGAGAGGCTACGTAACGTAAGAAAGCTACAAAAGGGGAACTTTATTAAAACGAAACAATACCCTTCGCGGACAATGCTCGCCCGCCGGATTGCAGGATGTAATCGGTAAATGGTAGAGCGGCTTTCTCTCTCAAACTATGGAAGGTAAGCCGGAAGGGACATTCCTGTGAGATACGCTTCGATCCCTTAAGGGGATCACTATCCTTGCACAGACTCTATTGAGACTTTCTTATCCGAGGGATTATTCTCTTAATTATAGGGTAGCTCGGCTTCTATCGCTGTTAGCTTCGACACAGGTATCGAATGGCTCCTCTTTGAACCGCGCGCGAGTACGCGCTTCCCAAGAGAGGGAGAGGAGAGGAGAGGAGAGGAGAACGCGAGTGAGAGACGTATCGATTGCCGAGATGACTTCTAGCGCTAATCAAAGCGGAAGCCAGTGAATTTTATGGCAGACGCTCAGGTAACACGATAGTCTCGGGAGCGCTGCTCCTCGCCGCTCTGGAAAGATAATGTGACGAATAAAATGGAAAAGGACGCAACCCGGGCAATCGATAGCATCCATGTTCTTTCTCTTTCTCTCTCTCTCTCTCTTTGGTCGGCATTCGGTAAAGGAAAGAGAGAAAAAATTGTTTTCCATGTTGAGAGGCGCGGCGCGTATGCGGAGTTCGCTTGGCATGGTGCGGGGCAGATCACGCGCATCGAGAAACACGTGTGCGACAGGAGATGCCGCGGTCATATCGCGGCCTGCGGTTATCGGATATGCATATAACGCGATTTCACCGGCGGACCGTCTCTAATACCTAATGCGAGTTTTCCGGCTATCCGCACGAATGGGGTAAATCGGCTAAATCGGGATAAAGCCGAGCGCGCAGACTACTCTATTAATCAAGCCTCGTTCCGTCTCCGTCGACACAAAGATTCCCCATTACCCGGAATGCCCCGTTGAAGAGGATTTATCGCCGAGCGAATATCGCAAATCCCCGGACGAGAGCTGAACTCGGATATAAAAGGTGTCGAGGGAGCGAGTGATGGTTAAATATCGAAAGCGCTTGTAAAAATGGATATTGACTCGGGAGGAGGAGCGCTCCTGTAAATGCATCGCTGGTAATTATCGTTCGGCCGGTGAAAGAGAGAGGGAGAGTTCATTTGGCAAATGAGAGAAATAAATGAGAGGGAATATCAGCCGCTTGGAAAAGCTCGCCGACTCAAACGGCGAGCGTACACATCATCCAGCAATGACGGCAGGTAGATAGAAAAAAAGAAAAATTCGGCCAACGTCGAAATCTCGAACGAGATAGTCGCGATTTCCAGTGGCGTTGTAAAACACGGCGCGTTGCCGCGCACTCGCGCGGGGCACGCCTTTCCCTTGCAAATGAAAGCGTGCAATCAGCGTAATCACTCGTATTACCAGGCGTCCTGTAATTTCGTTGGCGAACAATGACGAGGGCCGCCGAAGGAGGAGGAAAAAATTAACGCGGGATACTCAACCGGTGGGATGCTCACTTTGCAAATAGTATAATTGCGAGGGTGATACTGGCATTATGACTCAGCGAACAGCCAATACGATGCTTCCCTTTTTTCTCTCTCTCTCTCTCTGGATTCGATCGACTTTCGCGTGCCTGTTGCTCGACCGACCAGCGAATGTAGAACGAAGCGTGGGTCGAAATATAACTGGAAGCTTTCGAGGCTGGAGCATTTTCGAAAAATGTTATTCCCATACATGGAAGGTCCCTTTGTTGAGAGTTCAGGCGGAGAGTTCGCCGGGTTGATTCCATGTGCTGGCTGTTTCAGGGAGAGAGAGAGAGAGAGAGGGCTCCAGGCAAATAATCCGCTAATTTTCCGGGACGCGCGCGTGTCCCGCGGGCAGCAGCACCCGGTAGCCGGTTCGCAGGGACGCATTCCATGACACGATCCACCCCGAAATAACCGAGAGGTTGTTGCACCGCCTGGTAATATAGCGCCCGGAGCCGGCAGAACCTTCTCCTCCCTCACGAAAAACCTCGCCGCCGGCGGACGCTCTTTCTCTCTCCTTTCTCTCTCTCTTTCCATCTTTTTCCTTCTCTCTCCTTTTACTGGAATCCCTCCGCCCGCCCCTCGCCAGGCCCACCAAAATACTGGATATTACAACTGGCAAGCATGAGCGAGCCTTGTCGTCCGCCAGGATTAATGCGCGATGTTCTTTAATTACTGCCCGAGGCGGACATAGTTCTGTGTGGGAAGAATCAACTCGGAGAATTAAAGGAATGAACGTTGGCATCTTGAATTATCTAGTGGTGGAGTGTTTAGAGGCGTTGGTGCTGTGGAGGCTGATGGAAAGGAGAAAAGAGGCACATAGAGCGGAATGATGGGATGGATGACGGCGAGGAAACAGGAGCGGAAGAAGTGGAGGCCTTAAAGGCCGAGCATAATTCTTAAGCTGCGGAAAACAAGAGAGGAAGGAGAGAAAGAGAGAGAGAGAGTGGGAGAGAGAAAGCGCGGGGAGTAGCAGGAGCTGTTCTACGAAGCAGCGGAGCTTAAAGAGCTTTTGAAATAGCTTAAACGCCGAAAGAGGATTATTCCAAGATGGTGGCTTCGGACAACGGACTAAATTTAGTGTGCGAGCCAGCCGAAACCGGCTGCCAAAATACGGTGAGCCGCTCTCCTCTCTTCTCTCACTCGCTCTACGTGGAAACACGCTTGCCGCTTCGCGGCACTCAGACTCGGCAATTCTCCGGAGACAATCCGACTACTCCGCACAAAAAGCTATTTCCTCCGCCTTCTCATATCCACGGCAATGAGTTCACTTCTCGAGGATGGGAAAAAGGGCGCAGCCAGTACTACTTGGAATGTGACTTTATAATTTTCCTAGGACCACTTGAGCCAGTCTCACTTTTCCATGATATTTCTGGCTATCCTCGCATACGCCGCAATCCTCTTTCATATGTTGGCGAACTATGTTAAGTTCCAGCGAACGAAAAAAAAAAACGAATTCCCATACATTCCTTGTCTAGAAGTAAATTTCCTTCAAAAAGAAAGTTTTCCTTTTAAGAGAAAATATATGATTTCAAGGTAGAATATTTTCTCTTTCGAGTAAATTTAGTGGTGGAAATCTAGCTTTGCGAATACTGGTTTTACCAACTGGAGATTACACGGCGGGTAATTTGTTCTCAAGTTCTTTAGGATCATTTGTTATAAAGCGAAGCTTACACGAATACAAAAGGACTTACACCTGGCTGCTGGATTTATTAATGAAACCAGGGTAATAGTCGGTAGATCAAGCTTCCCTCTCCTCCCCGCGTCCCTCCTCTGCCATGAGCACCCATCCGCGATCAGCGTAAGCATCCGTTGCATTTCGCTGGCAGCGATGCAATTACAGAGCTTTAATGCTCGCGGAATGCCACGGAACGCGTTTGCCACTGGGAATTTCATGGTTGGACTGCAATATTAGCACGAGAGAGAGAAAGAGAGAGAGAGGGAAAGGGTGCGAGGGCTTTGCTGGTTGGGGTGGTAGTAATGTCGTTCTCTGAATTAAGAGGGTGAATCGATGTTGCACAGTCCCTCCCTCATATTCACCATCCCAATTCTACAACCCTCGTCGGAGAAAAGAATTTTCTAAAAATCAACCTAGCATTTCATTCGATACAAACCGATTTCTGATAAACAATTCCTCGATATTCCTCTCGAAGCTTAATTGATAGACTTTCTAGATGGATATTTTGCCTGTTATTAAAAGCTTTCAATTACAAGGCACTGGCGAAAAGGTTTTCACGATCGAGTAATAATTTATCGTATGGAAATTGCAGAGCGGCCACCCTTGAAATCGGCGGGCAAATATTTACCCGTGGCGGGAGTGGAGCGCGGCCATAATATAAATAAACAGAGCGCTCGCTCTTGCCAGTTTCATGCAAATAAGAAAAAGCGCAGGGATCTTCTACCTTTCCATTGAAACGCTACCGGAAGCGCGGCGAGTGCCGTTAATTCGTCAAAATTTTCGTTGGCAGAGCTCGCATGTTAATCTCGCAAACTGTTACCACCGCCGGAACCACATTCGATTCACTAATGAAATTAATATTATCGCGCACGTGTACTCGCTCGACGAGAATATTTGTATGAATTATGCATTTCAGCGGTGCAGCTCGAGCGACGGCGTAATTATAGAATTATAATAGCAGGCTGGAAACGATGGGGAAAAATCACAGGGGGAATTACGAGAATTCCAGAAAGGATTGCGAAGTTAATATAGTTTTAATGTCGTCGTGCTTCACGAGCCAATCGAATTTAGGAGGACGGCTCTGTGGACGCAGGAAGCAACGAGGGAGGCGGATTGATTTCTACAGGACGAAGGGTGCACCGGAAGACAAGGGCATCGCTCGATGGCTTTCCCGGCTACAAACAGTAGAACCATTAAGGGCCAACTTGGAGCCCTTACAATGTTTGGAGATAGAGCGAGCAAGCTCCGGAACATCCCCGAACGGTAGCTCCTCTCGCCAGGACGAAATACGAGTGCGACGACCTTTTTCTTTCGAACACCCTCTCCCCCAAGGCTTTCCCAAGGATTTCTCATTGGAACGACATCCCTGCCTCCGATGAACACAATGGAGACTATTTGTTCATCGAACCTATCAATAGTACCCATAACTTCCCAAGTATTTCGATTCCACCGTCTCTCTGGAACTTGAAACTTCCAAGCACACGGATAACGAATGAAGTGTTGCCAGTTCGAATGTAATGAAGCATCGCGGACTTTATCGAGAAGTAATAGCAAGTATCGCTGATATCAAAAGTTTAGAGTTCGATTTCCTTATGATCTTTTATAATACGAAACAGCGCGTCCCTTCTTATTGCTCGGGGCACTCGTCGAAGCAAACACTGAAGCCATTAAGGGCTCACTCGAAGCCCTCGCAATGATCGAAAGAGAGGCAAAGGATGCTTCTTGCTAAAAGAAAACGTACACTCACTTTGCCTGGAAATACATAGTAATGACTCATCCATATTCAATCGATATCCGTGATGCCGAATACTCCACCGTTTAATCGAGCACTCGCTTTCACGGTACGCCGATCGAGATTTGCTTTTTCATCTGCGACATTCACAGCCTTCTTCTATTTATATTCTTTGTCGATGCTCAATTAATAAGAAATGATTGTCAGTTGATTATTAATTGGTAATGATTTGGAGAGAATTGGGCTTTGATTGCCGAGTGGTATCAAGGTTGGCAGGCTCCCCGTAAAATAGCTGCGGCGCGGACGAAGCACTTCAAAGGGCAAGCGGAAGCAGTGCGACGGGTATCATCTACTAAATCTACTTAATGCCGGATGCGAAAGTAACGATGTCAAATAACGAAGTTAACAGTGAGGGAGTCGCGCTCGCGCTCGCGTTCACTAACAGCTAGGCGAAGGGACGATTTTCACGAGGAAAATCCAGTGGAAAAGTGTGCGGGGAAATGCGAGTGGGACGCGGGGACACTCGACACTCGAGTGCGAGTGCTGCCAAGTGCCGGCTACGTGACTATCAAGTTCCATCTGCGAAAACCCAGCTCTCTTTTACCCAAACCTTCCCAGCCAAATCGGAACACGAAACGGACGAGCGTAATGCGCTAATAACACCAGTTGTATCTCTCGCGACGCCGGAACAGAAGCGGAAGTATGAACGCTCGTATTTCCAGCGGAGACCGGACACGGTAATTCGGCTCCCCCTTCTGTCTTGCTCGGTTCACGGAAGTCAGCCAAACCGGAACTCTTCGATCACCAGTATATATATATATACATATCCGTGAGGAATCGAAGACACGATTCTTGCGGAAATTAAAATCCTTCCTTCCTCACTTCCCTCCAATCGGATAGGGAAATTTTCCAATTAACTTTTTCGCCGGGGAAAAATCGGATAGCGAATTTTCAGATTAACTGACGTCCTTTAGGAACAGGATGTAAAGAGGAGGATTTAATTTGCTGGAGTTGAAATTAACAGTGAGAGGAGAGCGATGGCTCGATTACCTGCCTTTGGCAGTAAGAGAGAAAGAGAACGAGAAAGGGAGTGCTGCACTACATTATCAAGACTTCGAAGGGAAGATACCTTTAACAAGTCAGCGCCGGAAAATCGTGTTTGCTCGTAATCAAATAAGACTGCGCAAACAAGAATCCAATTTCCACGCGGCTTGTCCTCTCTGGCGCGCGGCGGCATGTCCGCTTCCTTGAGGGGAGAGCTTTAAAAAAAAGCAACGTGATTCCCAAGACGGCAAAGCTCGCTCATTGTTTGTGGTTCGCCAGGTTCGCGAGACGCGCGCGCGCGCGGCCGCCGTCTGCTTGCACTGAACATTTATTATTCGAGCTTACACTGAAATATGGCTCGCGGCTGCCTCGGGCTTTTATCAGGTGCACACACCGTGGCTTGCTCGGCCGTTAGCTTTTATGATCAATGAGCTTGCGCTCCTCCTTTTCCTTCACCCTCCTCCTCCTCCTCCTCCTCCGCCCCCTCCTTTCCTCGATATTCATCCATCCTAAGTTTTTCAGGCGAGCTTGGCAAGAAGGCAGCACACACAACAACAAATCCTCCACACATTTATCCACGTGGAAACGATTGACATAATGGCGCGGAGCACGTGTGTCGAGCATGTGTTATTCGAGCTCGCTCGGGATGTGGAAGTGCCGGCACCGACTAAGAAAGTAGGTGGAACCGACGCACTAACGAACTAACGAACCTCCGGAGGAAATTCCTTCTCTTGTGACCGGCCAACACTATTCTAGGAAGATAAAGTTCACTGCGCCATAAATCAACAAGTGAATTACAACCTTGTATTCTGATCGCCCTATTAATTTTGACTGGTTGAAATCATAGAAATCGAAAGCCATTTATTACTTCAAGGTTTTACTCCAGACAAAGTAGATTTGTACTCTGAAAACCGTTGCAATTTTAATAGTGAGTGACGCAAATGGATCACGTTTTATATCTGGAATAATTGTCCGAAAGAAGTGTTATAATAATCTGTGAAAGTTAATAATATCGCGATGGTGGTTGGGGGCGCGTGGGGATCGGAAGAGTGACGGAGACTCTTTGAATACATGACTAGAAGAGTGCGGGTTGGTCTGACTCACGAGATAAGTAAGAAACACGTCACGTGCCGGGGGAATGCATATAAATAATTAATCGTCGCGAGGCTATAATTTATGCGACACTCCGCGCCGGCAAGAAGAGACGGAGCGGAGCGGAGCGCGAGCGCGGCTCTGTCTTTCCCGAGCGGCTGGTGCACTTGGCACTTTCGATTCGATCTGTCAGCTTCTGAGAGATTACGTAAAATATGACGCAAGCCGATCGTGAATAAGAGCCGGCCAACTCTTGTCTCACAATTTCCCGTTTCTTCTGCGTCTCGCCGTTACGTCTCCAATAAATTCGACTAAACGTTTCCCTTCTCCTGGTAAAAGTATCGGTTCCGGCGCGACGCTATCAGTGTGGCTCACGGGACTTAGCGGATTTCGTGTGGAATCCTGCTTTCCTATCTATCTATCTGCTTCTTTCTCCCTCTAATGCGGCCGTGTACGTGTCCCTAGCCAGGTGGAAAGTCTTAAAGTTTGAGGGCGAGAAACCAATTTTATCGCCAGCCAGCCAGACGAGAAGGAGACTCGGGCGCGGCGACGACGACGGCGGCGCACGCAAACACAGACTCTCGTCGCGATTAATTAGAAGCTTCTCGAGTTACGACGTCCCTGGCAATGAATGCGTACACGACGCGCGCCGGACGCCGGCTGCCGTGCTTCCAAATTTTCTAGTCACCATCACCGACGACCACCACGACGACGGTGACGCCCTAATTAACACCGGCGTAATTCAATGTCAATCCTGTCGGCGGAGTTTCGCGAGAATGCGTGTCTAGAGTTTCTGCGGCGCGTGTTTAAAAAACCTGTCACCCCGGTGACCGACGTCGACGCCGACGCGGCGGAGATGTGAAAATAAGAGTGTTGACGCGCCCGATGACTTCAAGTCTGACCTTCGTCCTCCCAGCGTGTTCTTCTTGCTCATTGAATTGACCGTGCGCGCCCGCCTACTTTACTTTCGTTCGCGTTGCAATGATCTCATCCCTGAATTCCTTTTACGGTAGGTTCTCTCGCGCAGCAAGCATTTGCCAGATGTAATCGCATGCATATACACGAGTATCGACGGTGGTTCGTGCATATTTCCTCCGAGATATGAGTAACAATGCAAACGCTGACTTTCCGAAAACGATCTCCTTGTGTGTTATCTCCGGCTTGTTAATGATCCTCGCTCAGCGTGCGCTCTACCGAACGGTGCTGTCTTCAATTTGCACGATAAGCGTGCTCGGCTGCTTTCAGTATGCGGGATCTGGCGTCTGTTTGCACAGACTGTTTTCGCTAGCTCGATGTAAGAGAATCCTATTAATGCTAGTGCCACACGGATGCCAGCCGACCCGGCAATTATTTCCCCTCAGGAAAAATCCTGTCCTGCACTCTTCGAGTGAGTCACCCAAGTCTTACGTGTAAAGATTGGAAACGGAAAGGCTTCATTAACGTTCCTCATTTATATTGTACCTCGGGCGTGATTTATTGTCATTTGGGGAAAGGAGGAAAGTTCGAAAGTATACTACGAAGCAGTCATTATGACCGGCTCTGTCACAAGGTTATTAATAAACCTCGCCGTGTCAGCCACACCGTGCGCCGCTAATTGATTTACGCTTTATATTAGCGCGCCAATCGCCTCTCGGAAATTCATGCATTCCCGCCGCTGGCGTAAACAAGATCCACGCTGGGAAATCAACGGTAGGAGACAAGAGACGCAATGATTGCGCCAGGACGAATACACTGTTCATCGAACGGGATGCGCGATTAACGAGACCGATTGATCGCGATTGTTTCGATCAAATGTAATTAATTGGCCATACTGGAAAATAAATGAGAAAGTTCCGAAAGTCCGTGGACATTACGACTGCCGGGAATTCAATAAGCGAATCAAGTTTCAATCGGCGAGAACTTTCTCCGTTTAAACTATCTGAAATTGAAGGGAGGATCGGCGAGTGCTTTACCTTGAGCGCCAAGAGGAGCTTCCTTGGCTGGGTTTCGTCCTTTGATTTCCAATGTGAGATTCACTCTTGCTTATTTGTGTGTGTGATGATGGGATCGTGTCCGCACGCACAAACGACCAGCAACATTCTCAGGGACGAAGAGTGGACGGACACTCGTTTAGTCCAATGACACTAGAGTTGCACGGGGACCACCATGGGACTAAGGAGTCCCTAGTAAGGAGTAATGTCGAACGGTGTCGGTCTGCCAGTACCGAGGGCTTAGTTCTTTCTGGTACTTAAAAGGAGTGGTCCCATTACCAAGCCGCTCGTCCGGAGATAGGGTGTAGCGTGCGTGCACGCGCTCGCCTCGACTCGCTTTTTCTGTCGGGTTCGGTCATCGGGCGGGAGAGTCAGTTTCAAGCGGAAACCGCAGATTTCCCTGGCGAAGAGGCAAGCAGGCAGGAAAGCAAGCAAGCAAGCAAGCAGGCGGGTAGAAGAGTCAGAGTGGACACGTCGCCGCTGCCGTCACTCTTGTGCGTAGAGGCGAAGACACGACACACTCGGCAGAAAGCACGACACAACCAGTCTGAGGCGAGTGTGCGAGGGAGAAGAGGAACGCGCGAGAGACACGACGTACGTCCGGAGCGCGTGGCGTGTGCGCATCGACTGCTAACTAACTTCGCCGGGCGAGCTTCGGCCACGATCCTCCTTGCTTCCTCGTCGCACCATAGGGCATCGCGTGTCCTATTCTCCACTGCTGCCTATTTCCCTCTCTAGAGAGAGCCTCCTCTCCTCTCCTCTCCTCTCCTCTCCTCTCCTCTCCTCACTCGCTCTCGCCCTGGCCAGCCGCCGTCGCCGCCGCCGCCGCACGTTTATCGCTACCTATCGCACCCTCTTTCCCTCCACGCCCGACACTTTTCCCTCCCCCGTTTGTCCCTCTCGAACTTCTGCCACTTGGACTCCACTACTTTCTTCCACCCGTCGCCCACCAACTTCTCCAACGCTTCTCCTATCGCTCGCACTCGCTCGCACTCTCCCAGACCGTTTCTTTTTCCGCTCGACCATTCTTGGCTCCTGCATTTCTCCTCCAAGTCCCGTACGCCTCCCTCCCTCCTCCCTCCGCGCCGATTTTCCGCCGCCTGAACTTTTCTGTCTCTTGGCTTTTCTTTCTCTTGCTCTCTCTCTCTCTCTAGCTCGTGTTTTTTTGGCGGCGCTGCCTTCGGCGCTTTTTTGCTCTCCCTCACGCATATCGCATGCACTCTCCTCTCGAGCGCCGACGGAAGACGCGCATTGGCGGCGTTCGTACTCCATTTAACATAATGCCCGCCAGCTTTTACCAGTCGATAGTGCTCGCATAGGTGACAGGAGAAGAGAAAAGATCGAGGAGAGTATATTTATGGATGTGGCGAGGAAGACTTTGTGTTTTGAAGGAGAGTTTATGGTGGTTTAGAAATGTTTTTAATATAGAATAAGTTTTAGGGGATTAGCCTCGTGCGAGCAAGTATAATGAGAAGCAGAAGCAGAGGTCGAAGAATCTTTAGGAGGCTTGCACCGAGAGGAATGCAGTCGAGCGAGCACGCCGGTTCCATAAACTTCTCGAGTTCGTCGCGTGACGGAAATCGAAAACAGACTCGTCGCCCTTTTTCTAGCGGGCGCGCGCGCGCGCCACCGCGCTCCCTCCTCGTCCCTTCTTCTTCCCTTTTCCCGATATTCGAGCCAGGAACGTGACTTGGAACACTTCGACACTACTTCCCGGCTGCACGAGTTAACTACCTACAAGTGTTTGGAGCAGTTTTGTTAAAACATTGTACTTCTCCTCGGCGAAACAAATCAAAGGCTGTTTGGATAAGCGGCGCCGCGCTCTGAATTATAAATTTCATGGAACAGCCATAGAATTTCTTGATTAAAAATTGTCTGATCTTTTTGGAAAGATATATTCGAGATGTGATGATAATATTTAATAGATTCATTTCGAAATGGAAGATATAAAGGTTGGCGATCCATTTGGTATCTCGTCGGTCTACTTTAAAGCGGTGCATCTCCGATGAAGTCCCATCACGGTCCAATTTGCGTGCGAGTGTATAACGGCAACTTTTTTCCAACTCCTCTAGCACGCTCCGAATGATTTCTCGTTAGAGACGTAATGCACTGGCGACCGGAAAACTTTACGGAACTTATTAAAATCGGCCTCCATACCGGACCGCCCGGCCATACTTTCCGAGATAGCTCTCGAGCCTCCAAGTAAGGTGGACTTAGCTAGTTTCGAAAGGAGCCCTTATCCTTCTCTATAGTCGATCACTCTCGAACTTCCAATCTTCAACAAGGGAATTCCAAGTACACTCCTGAGATTCATAGCACCGTGTGCTTCAACTTGACCCCAGCGAAACGATCCACTCATGAATAATTAATTATCCAATTCGTGAGAGCCACTTGTCATCTCAACCTGCCACTAAACTCTCTTTCAAGAGAAGCTCGTAACTATCTAAGAATTACTAATAAAAATAGACGCAAAGCTTGAACATTGTACACGCTCCAATGATGGATTTACAAGTACAAAGGGAACCCTCAAGGAAGCTCATCCTACGTTCCCTGTCTTTTGGCCCTTGGAGGTGGAAAAAAAAAATAGATTTCAGGTGGAAAAATAGAGGTTGTGTGTGGGTGAGTTGGGTGGTTGTTGACGGTGGGGTTGTGCGAGGGAAACATCGTCTTTTGATGTCTGCAGCAGCAGCCAGGCTCGCGTTCAGCCTCCAATTTACAAAATGAAACTACCGGCTCGACTTTTGCAAGCCAATCGGGCGCACGCATGGCGCTGCTGGTAGAAAGGGAGGAGAGGAGCGAGTAGCGCGACTCCGGGGCGAATGTTGTCCACAAGCGGCGAACGAGCTTTAAAGGCTCTCCTCGCGGACAAACGCCCGGGGTGGTAAAAGCGCTCGGGAGATTTGTTTGCGCAGGCATGCGAGCCTCCACGCTGTCTTTGTCCCATGGTGTATATTGCGCACGCCGGCCTCGCCTCGGTTCAAACCTTTTTGAATCGGCGGCGAAAGAGAGCACTTTAGCATTTTGAACTTTTCAACTGCACGCGGCAACCGCGAGCGATGTCGTCTGGCGAAAGGACAGCACACGATATCGTCATCAAGATCAAAACAATGGGAAAGCTGGTTCGATGCTCCCGGAGAGACGCCGGGATACCAGATAGGTTTCTCCCAGACTGAAAGAAACTTTAAACCAAGTTTAAAGCGGCTCTTACTGCCCAGCCAGCACGCTATTCGATATTCCGCTCGATCTCCAATGCTCTACCTGCATTTCCGCACGCTCCATTCCCCAGGACGATTCGACGCCAATACCCCTTCGAACATCGCGGCAAGGAGAATGCATGGATTATTGGCAGCCGGGGAAATCATAGCAATGAATTCCTTTTTTCTCGGCGGCAACGACCTAATCGGCGAGAGAGCGCCTTCGAAACTGGATAGAGAAAGGGCCAGTTGGAGGCAATTTCTAGTTTTCCTAGGACAGGAGGAAGTCATAGTCATCGATTCCATTTGGTTCCGTCGCCGTCTGCTTTGAATCCTCCTGCCGAACGATTCCGCCACCAAGAATAACCACCGCTCCAATTTACCCTGGCGGCAAATCCAGCCGAATTGGAGAACAAGCTCCGAAAAATAATATTTACTTTCCGAGTGGATCGTCGAATCACGATGCCGATATATTATAGCGGTCGCTCCTCTTTCGATAAATCTATCGGCGAGCAGTGAGAGAAAAAATATTTGCAGGAACACGAAGGGCTTGATAGGTCGAATTTGCCGGGGATGGGAGCGGGCTGAAAGTAATTCGAAAAGTATTGCAATATTTCTGGCGGCCGTGCGACAGGAAAGAGATGAGGGAGGAGGGGAAAAACTGGTGGGAAACGGAGGAGGATGAGGCTAAGTGGCCACAGGCTATCTCATATCGGGCGCACATTAAATGTCACCCTAAATCGGCGTCGATTCGATATCGTTAATTAGCGTCCACTCGAGTGTGTACCAGGGATCCGTGTGCAATCGATATATTCGATAACTCGTGCCGTTGCATTCGGGCCACACGATATCAGCCAAATTGGATTGCCGTGCGCGCGCGGCCACATAGATTGCACGCAACTCCAGTCCGGGAAACAATAACAAAACGATATTAGTCAGCCGAGAACAAAGGCCACGCTACTACTTTAAGAGCACTCGGAAGAAGATACCGCGGCAGGAAAGATAAATGAGTAATTTGCCGAAGTGCAATTGCTTGGCAGTAACAGGCAACAACTAAAAAGTATAAGACTTTAACTTTCGATCCTGAAGTATCTTCCATCTAACCGCAGAGACGGAGAAAGAGAATTGTTGGAGTGTGAGTGTGCCAGCCAGTTTCTTGGCAACAACGATTTCCGTCGAGAATGGCTCATAAGCAGCCGCTGAGATCATCCGCTCTAATCGACATCGCACCATCATCGGATTCCAAGTTGTCGATCAATTGGCTTCGCTCGATGTAAACTCTTAAGGTAGTTAACGCATAGGAAACATAAAACAAGTGACTGCAGTGCCGGAATTGTATTGAAAACGGGTGGTAAGCATCTCCTGTATAATTAACTTCGCCTGATTTCAATGGTTTTTCCTATGTTTTTATGACTTCCCGACCTTTCCCGGGGCTGAAATTTTGTAGAAAGTGTTTTTTTGCATCGAGGAAGAAGTAGAAAAAATTCCAAAGCCCTAGCTCAAAATTCATTTTTTCGCAAATTTTTTAAGGCAATAAGGACTAACAAAAGTTTAGCCGACCGGCAGTATGCAAAGCGAAATTAACCGTTCCTGCAGCGAACAGTTGGCTTTTGGATGGTACAGTACTGATACAAGTACCTTAAGCCCCGCCACGTAACACAGGAGGAGTTACAGTTACAGATAGTGGAGTGGGTGGAGAGCTGGAAAGAGTGTGTGGGAGAGCTGGTTGGATGAGTCAGAGTTTCAGGACTCCCCCATATTTCACAGGGCGTTTCGTCGATGGAAACCCCCATTATATCGATAGATGTACATGGTACGCTTCGAGATATATCAAACAGATTGAGTATCTGCTCTGAAATCGCCGAAAACAGAGTTCGAAAACTATCGCATCTTGGCCGAGCCGCGTCAGATACTCCCTTTGCTTTGCTATCCAATTGAAATCCAGCAATTCACTCGATCGAACATCCAACGATTGTGCGTGTGAATTATCTCAGCCATTCTACATTAGCATTGCGTGGGAGATATGCTAGTGGTTTCATGGACCAGTAACGCAGAGCAAAGGGAAGTGAATTTATCCTGGGCAGAGGACACACACACACACACACACACACAGTGGACAGAGAACCAATGGTGCTTTCCCGAAATGGCAGCGTTAGAACGCCTAATGATGTCGAGGTGGAATGTTTCCCTTTGCAGATTTTCTCTGGAACGACAAACCAGCTGCGCGCCGGTGGAATGTTTCGAGCGCGCCGTTAATTAATGCAGTTTTGCCTGTTGGTTGAGCGCGAGGCTAAGGAAGAAAGCGATTCTTCCCGCTTGTTAAAAGGATCCTTTGTTCCCAAGGTAGGGCTGCTATTAAGGATCCGAATCTGCCGAATCCACCTCTGAAGATGTGATCTAGATCTCGGCCGGGTCCAGACCTCCCGGAGGCAACGTGTGTGTCTGTGAGAGCGGGTAATGGGCCGGTGCACTTTTCCAAGGCGCGCGCGCGTACACGGTATACATTACTGCTGAGTGGTACGATCCACATGTGCACCACCCTTTAGCCGAGAGGGTAGAAAGTAGGAAGGGAGAGAGGGGGAGAGAGAGAGAGAGAAGAGGTAGAGGCTCGTTTACAAGGAGCTATGCTAATAAGTCGGCTATTCACGAGACGGCGGAGTTTACACTAGACGACGCGGTAAAGCTGTGTAGTTAGACGATCTCTAGATATATACGCTTCCCAGTCTCCAGCCCTAGGAAAGAACGAATTAATGGCCGCGCTCTAATTTCGGAGTTCGTGCGAACTGCGGTAATTTACTCTGGTGGAATACTGCGCGGCGGTGTAGTGCGATTCGGGCGGAACACGTGGGGGGGGGGGGAGGATTCTCTCGGTGGTTCCAGTCGGGCGAGACGAGTTAATGAACTCGGACAAAGTTTCTGAGTTTTCCAGATACATGGATAGCTGTGTGTAGGGTTGAGTGGTGGGAGTACGGCGACACGTAGCTACTCGTGCGGTCTGGCAAGCATGCAATGACAAACAAGTATGTATCGGTGGAACAGGCGCCAGGTCACTCGCGGAGGCCACGCGAACTCGTCTGAAATTGCACCTCTCAGTATCCTCGTACCTCTCTGTCCATGTGTGTGTTCACTTGCCAGTGTGTAGATCGCACTCGGCTTCGTAATTAGCCGGTTCTTCTGAGCGTACCTGGCCCGCTTCATCAAGCAGGTACACGGCAACTCTCGTCCTGCAATGGCAAGTCCACCCTCGCAAGCCACCCTAGTTTTTTTTACGCTCCTCGACCATTCTCGCCGAAAGTACATTGTAAATGGACAGCGCACTCCTAAAGGGAATTCCTCCTTTTTTTGCCACGCTACTGAAAGCTCTACGCGCTCCTCCTTACACCTTCCGAGTGTTCATTATTTAGCGGACTAACGTCGCGCGAATTCCACGGTGATAATGTTATTTTAGGGCTGTTGAAAGATTAACTCAATGAAAGTTCTAACTGAGTCCCTTTCATAATTCTAAATGTCCTACTTCACTCAAAGTCTGAATTAGATTAACTATGATGGAAAGTAGTGACTTAAGAGGATCATTTGAATTCCTGGTGGTTTATGGCTGTCGCTTCGGATTCGTCGTGCTCCCGACAGGTTTGGACATAGTCGGTGTAATATCGTGACAGGATCGAGGAAACGATGCAAATCGGGCGGGACACGTTGCCCCAGGGACTCACCATGATTACCGATGACCACATAAATATGCGAACAAGGGTAGCGCACACACCCTTCCCTCATATTCCTGGTAATATTCCGGGGTTGAGTAAATATGAGGAAGCAGTGTGTGCGTGTGTGTTAGGAATGCCAGGTAATTATCGATTCCCTGTAAGCAGTGCTGTTCCTCGACGCTCTCACCGGCGAATTCGGCATTTTCAATTACATCGACCTCGGCGAATTAGTCGTGCGGTTTACTGAGCCACTCGGCTGGAAAACTGGATTCGGCCTGGTTTACCCTCGGAGACTGAGTGGGCCCCTCGTGTTTAAAAACATTTACGAGCGGCTGACAGCACTTTACATGGATGACCGGACGAAATTGATATGTAAATCGAACGATTAATTGAATGCCTCGGAGGACCGTCGCATTACAAGTTGCGCGTGCTCGACGAGTTCGCCTTCCAATGGAATGCAACCGGCCAATTTTTCAGGCTTCCCTGCGAAACGTTAATTGCCTGGATTTATCGGAGTGTCTCGTATGGATAGTGGAGAGGGTGGGGACGTGCGCTCCTCTGGGACGTGCTGTGTCCAGGACGATACGTTGTACATGCCCGTGAGACAAAGGAGTGCGGCTGCGATAATTAATCTCATTAGCGGGGAACGCGACGCACAGTCGGATTAATGAGCGGCCTTTCGCACGAGCCTCTTGGGTTTCATGCGCCGACACGTGTCGCTGGATATTTTTCACTGCTAGTCCTCTGACACCTTGAACCGCTTCCGAGCCACCACCCCCGATCCAGCATCCACTACGCTGTTCCAACGAATCTCGTCATCTGTCTGGTGCGTCCTCACTGATTTTTCTCTATTCCGACACTTGTAATTAGTTTTGCGAGCATCGGTCCGAAAATACTTTGGACCTCGTCGGATCTGCCAGATGATCCTTGGAAAGAGGACGACGGGGAGGTTGAGAGCAAAGGAAAGAAAAGCTCTGGGCGCGCATCCAAAGCGGAAGAGACGCGCCCCGTAACCATCTTTAGTCGACATCCAAGTTTCACCTGCTTTCTCTCCGACGTTCGCTCTATCAACGTCTACATCTCGTTCAGCATGCCGCGGAGCAAAATTCACTTGGGCGGAAGTTGCCGCATGAATGAGAATCGACGAGAGTAAGGAGGAGTAGTGGAGGCGCGGTCCGAGCCTCTGGGATGAGAGGCAGGGAGGAAAAACGAAAGTCGAGTGGGGAAGGAGGCTACGGGAAACGAGGAAAAGAGAAGCGAGCGAGTTTCCATGCTAGGTGAAGAGTGAAGGCAAAAGAGGGAAAAAGGCGGAGGAAGAGAAAAATAGGGAAGACAGAGAAAAAGAAGGAGAGGAGAAAACGTGAAGCGACCGAATGCCGTTTCCATTTATTTTTAGCGTCGCGCAACCCTTCCTACAATTTCCCTGTTTTTCCCTGGCTGCCCGATGGCACTGGGAAATTTCACATTTCTTCGAACCTCTCTCCTCTCGCCGATCCATTTGAAAGCCTTAATACTCGGAATCCCTTAATCCAATGGCTGTTGAAAGGGCGGAAAAACCTGATATCGATAAATACGATTTCCATGGGAGTCCATGAAATTAATACTGCGTTAAGCGTCGCCGATGCTAGCTGAATATGAAATGATGCAGGTGGGCTCTGCAGACGGCCGCCTACATTCCAAGGAATCGATCTACCCCCATCGCACAAGCGACTCATCGAGAAGGGTGCCGACAGCTCTGAATGCACTCCGCCAACCAAATGTAGTATATATCCTTCTTTCTCGGGTACGGAATTTATCGGAGCGTCGACGGTAAGCCCCTTTCACGCGGAAAGCCGATTTCTTGTCATCTTTGCCCCGCTTCTCCAGCCTTTCCTCCTTCCTCGAGCACGCTCAAAGTTCCACGTCGATTCGCGACACCAGATTTACGCCAACTTTCCTACGCCCGATCTCCCAGAGCGCTCTAACACACGTCAGTTTGTGTCCCAGCGAATATTAAATCCCACATGCACGTAAAGCCCTCTTTCGAAGGGCGACTCCCACCGCTTACGCAAGTAAACCCACCGAGAGTACTACTTCCTGGCGTACACCAGACTTTGTAGTCTTCCCTTGCTTATTTTTAGTCGGCTTTCCTTATGCCGCTCGAGTGCTAATATTAATCAACTGTGGAAACTTTTATGGGAAGACAGATTGGCTTCATGTTGGTTGGCTTTTAATAACTTATGTCATGAAAAGAGCGTATCAGTCCGGTCGAGTTGTGCTTCCGGAAATCCAACAACGATGAGAGTGTTTGTGATTGTGTGTGAAGACCGAGTATATCCCCATGTTTATCGGACCACCAATTACACCAACTGCGAGGTCAACAAATACAGGAGCTTGCAAAGAGGAGCGTAAACGGCGAGTGAGATGAAAGAGCAAAGTGGTACCACGAAATCCGGTACTTTTTCTAGAGTTTCACCGAAGGCAAAGTTCGATCTCTGATTGGGAGTTGCTAGGAATTCGGAGGCCTGGGTTTCTCGCTAAGCGTGAGATTCCTGGGGCGGTGAAGCGCGTGTGCCGACGAGCCTATCATCCATCGAGCAATGGGCTCTCCGATCGAGAAGAAAAGAGTTGGCTTGGGGAAAGAGTAGAAATGCAGGGTAGTGGCGAATGCCGGAGTAAAGCGAAACCTTTCATCCATTGGCGATCGATGTGACGGGAGAGAGAAAGAGAGGAGGAGGAGGAGGAGGAGGAGGAGAGAGATGCGAGGGTGACGAACCCAGAGTTCCCAGAGAGACGATGAGAACGCCTGAGGGTGCTCTCTCGCCGTTGAAGAGAACTCTCGTGTAACGTCTTGATTAAGTGGCGGTTTACACCCTTCGCCGTTCGTCTGTTGGCCCACCAACCAACCCTCTCGCAGGACCGGCTGCGCTTTGCGACTTGACGCGCTAAATACATTCGCTGTATCAAAGCGCCCAACTGATTTAGAGGGATTCTCCTCGCAGCCGCTAACTTCAGCCGAATTTATTCGCCGGGCGTGTGAAGAGGGCGAATTCGCCTATTATTAAATGCCACTCTCGAACACCAGACGAGTCTATGGTTGCCCGCGAAGGAGAAGGGAGTGCTTTTCTTCGATGGGCGCGTGCTCGCGATAGCATCATTTCGCCCGACGAATTATTATTCATGAAAAATCGCGAATGCAACGCGCCTGGCGGATTAAACCGCTGGGAGCGTTTATGCGAAAGCAACGTTTGCCTCCGAGGAGCAACGAGGCCGGATAATCCTAAGTGTTGGAGGAGCCTCTTGATAAAGGCGATTCCTTACAGTGGTTATCGTACTTGAATATAAATGGAATAATTAAAAGTCGGTAATCGGATATCCTCGCGGTGTATGATTCGCCAGGGGTTTTAGTGAAAAAGAAGGTAAATAGTATGGTATGTGGAAGGTGTGGATGGATTGGCTGGGTTATGCGAGCTCGCGCGGTATTCCCGGAGGCTAGGCGAGCCACCCACCCCTGCGGCGAGCGTTCCATCAATCACAATAAAACAAAAAATATTTTAAAAAATAGCTCGGTCTTGATTAATACCTGGGCGACGAGGCAGGCCGCGGACAAATGAAAGGTAAACTGTCGAAACTGGGAAAGGTGAGAGAGAGCAGGGTTTATGATGGGAGTTTAGCGCTCGCGACAAAATTACCTCGGGGCTTGCTGCTCTCCTGCAAGCAAGTGCAATTTGCAAAAGCTACAAATTGCTCGTTACCGGAGGCGCGCCGAGTGCTCTCTCTATAGTAGGAGGGAGCGCGGGCGCGCGCGAGTACCGGCATGATAAATCTATGGAATAAGTAACTTCCCTGGAGAAGGAAAAGCTTCTTGCAACAAGGTATTCCCTGCCGGGGGGGCTTTGCGCGCCCGAGCTAGTGGAACGAGCTTCTTGTGGAGATGCGGCCTCCTCATGCGAACCTCATCAGAAACTGTTGAATCAAGCAGGAGGAAGCCTTTCACGTGCTTAAGCCGGCAACCCGGCAAAACGTACTTTATTTCAGCTCGCTGCCTCGGACGGCTTAGAATCGATTAATTAAACAGAGGATCGCGCGCGCGCCTCAGGTATTAACGAGTGCAGTGGATTCAAATGGTGTGCTGCTCTGTTCGAGTTGGAGTCGGAAAGAGGTCGGGGCCTGGAAAACAAATGGAGCCCTTCCGCTTTAATTTTCGACCCGATGCCGCCGTCGAGTTTATCGTTGCACTAATTACTCGCATCGTTCTTCATGTTTATTAATGCCGACTGGCGCGTGCGTGCGTCCCTACGTGCGTGCGTACATGAGCGTCCGCCCGACGAGCGCGCGCGCGCGCGCGCTTATTGGTTGCGAGCGGCGATAATGACTGGATTCACGTAGATTCATGAACACGGGATTCGCAGCCGGAAATTTCCCTCATCAAAAGAGGGCCGGTGCGCACCCGCACTCCTCGGCAAAGCGGGCCGAACCCGGCCGAGTTACCACCGGATATTGCCAGGGGTTCTGTGACACGTGAGGTCCGCCGCGCCGGGCCGAAGGGTCGTCGCGCAGCCTTGCAAACTGCCTGCAGGTGACAGTGACCGATGAAATTAGAAAGAGGCCGCTCTCAACACCGCCGCCACCAAAAACGCATTCCATCCAAATGGACCACCGCGCACCCTCCAATATTAGATCGCCTCGCCAACACCACTTCTATCCAGTTCGCTTGTTTCACCTGACCGCAACACTAATTCTAAGATCGAATTGGACCAACTGGCACATAGCAGTACCGTTCACTATTACAATTCACTATAAACCTAGTTCATCCAGCCACTTAGCTACTGTAATGGAACTCTAAACTCCCAGCAAGGTCAATGGCCGACATTTAAGACCGAGATTTTTCACGACTTCAATTTCAAGAAACGCGATACCAACATATATTCTACTTCTGAAATCTGTCCCAGTGCTCTTCCGACATATTCACGAGACACGGCGCAATTGTCAAGGTTGTGTAGATACAGCGAGAACAATTGGACAATGTGATTTAGCGAATGACCAAGATCTTGATAGTAGAACGCATTTCCAGACGTCTGAATGCAGGAATGGCAAGTGGAATGCCAGCGGCCCAGAGGGAAATCACTTAGTTGTACCAGGCGACGTGTACAACCCCATACAAGAGGGGTTCCTGTTACGATAATGTCAGTGTGTTGCATAGACAGCGTAGCAACACACGAGTCAAGGTGTTAATAGCTACGTGAGCGCGGTGCTTAATATGATTGACAGCGCGAATGGGTAATTAACAACTGACTTGCTTTCACGTGCAGAACACGAAGGGGAGTGGCGACGAGCAGGGGCATGTTTAGTGTACGCCGGCCCAGACTTGGCTAGAACGCAGTTATCCTAAGTTTAATTACTCCACCAGACATTTTGGCCGGGGTGCTCGCAGCTCACGTGCATTCACGGCAAACCTAACTCTCTCCGCGCATACAGACAGCCGCGGAGAATCACGATCCGAAAATATTCCGTGATTTCTCTTGCGTCGCTCTTTGATTTCCGCTAACAGGGAACTTCGACAGAGGAGGAACGAAAGACTAATTAAGAGATCACTCTGACAGCGAGGGTTCTGAGGTGGCAGGATTATTCCAGTGTTAAATAGAGTAGTATTAGTGCGTGGGCTGGAAGGAAGGGTGGGTTGGTCATGCCCTTAACCTGGATTTTTCTCATTCGATTTACCTTTCAAGTTGCAGGTCGATATGGAGCCGGAAAGACTCCTGGCGTGATTGGTCACGGCCAGGAGGAGAGGTGTGGCCGTGATGAAGCTGCTAGACTTGGGCACGAACTCCTTGTGCACGGCATAGCTACGGGTGCGTCGCCGGAAGATCGGCGAGTCGAGGAAACTGTCGTCGTAGTGCGGCATTTCTCTCTCAAGAGAACACCGGCCGATTTTCTTTCTATAGATCACCTTCTCTCTTCATCCTACACCCGCCCGTTCTGTGGATCATTCTTTTCGTGAGTCTCTCTCACTCGCGCACACTCCTCCTTCCGATATTCAAGCGGAAGTTCGAATTGGTTCAAGGTCGAATTAATCAATCTCGAAGGATAAGCGAGTGATTTTCGAAAGAGTAAAAGATCGACGTTATAAACTCTCTGAATTATGAATGGTTATGAGTGAAAAGGAGTCTCGTGACGCGGGATTAATATGTGCACAGTAGCAGCGTAGGGAGAAAAATGATTAATTAGTCACACGAGCGGTCTGGATGAACGGAAAGTGGAGACATCGGGGCATTTTTCCAAGCGGGCTACCATACTCTAGGGAATATCGGATGCCACCAAGGCTGTGGTTATCACTGGCCACTATCGAGAATCGTAAAGTTACCTGCTCTCCAAGTACACCGCACCGCTCGGAGAAAACCTACACAAACGCGCGCTCGCGTACACACAGACACGACTCTCGGGCGGCTAGTATATTTAGCGAGTGACTAGATCCACGCGAGGTAAACAGATAGCGAATCTTAGGTGAGCGTCGCCTTCGTAGAATTGTAGTCAGTCGATAGAAACTAGTCGGAAGAAGTTCTTACGCTGAGAAGTCGAACTATTCTACCAAAACTAATGGCGGCCTTTTCCTTCTCACTAAGGTCGCTTTGATTTATT
Organism: Ectemnius continuus; assembly: GCA_910591665.1. Taxonomy (NCBI): domain Eukaryota; kingdom Metazoa; phylum Arthropoda; class Insecta; order Hymenoptera; family Crabronidae; genus Ectemnius; species Ectemnius continuus. Next base: position 10,897,244 of record OU342862.1, on the reverse strand, counting down.
CGAAAGGAAGATGCGCCACTCGCTCCAAATATATCTCGATTGTCCATTCGTCCAAGGAATAGAGAGGGCGCCAACAAGAAGCATCCACGGTGGCACATACGTCGCGCTTCTTCCAGTGTATCTATTTTAATGCGACGCATGTGATGCCCCGATTTCTACGTCTCCGCGTTTACTTGCTGTCTCATGCACCGGGCACGCGCATCCAAACCTTACAGCAACTTCCGCGCTCACTGTGGAATCGCCCGAATTAAACCACCGCCTCATTACTGCTGACCTGTAACTCCTAGACTGAGTGCACCCGTTTCATTTCGACCGATGATTCAATTAAACCGGGCGTGTAATGACAATTCTAGGATTAAATCGAAGTTATTTTAGTATTTGGGTGAAGTGGTATATTAAAAAATATTTGATAGATGTTGTGAGTTATTGGAGGGAAATGGGGAATTTTCAGTGGGGAAATGCGCAACGAGGAGGCTTTCTTGAAGGTTCCATTAGTTTGTCGGACAAACGATCAGCGATTACTGGAGCGAGAACTCGACCTCTTCTGCACCCTCGAGCGCCCACCGAGGCCTTACATTGCTTTTACTACTCCCGGAATGGTGTACATAATTCGATAGGTGGGCTAGGAGGTCGATCGTGTAACTCGCCGCCTCCTCCACGCTACACCGAGCACAAAAGCCGAGCGGCTGCCTCCGTTTTTCAAGCTTGTTTCCTCTCTCGTCAACTTATCGACTTTTCTCAAAATATTCCGCAATTCTCGTCAGCGTCGCCTTCGCTGAGCAAATGGGCCAAGTTGCTGCTGCCAATAATCGACGAATATCGCTCAAATAAATTCCTTCCTATACCGATTATTGGAGATTCTAATGAACCCCGAGGATAATTTGGGATTTGTTTGCCGTGTGATTCCTGACGATCGTCCGGCTCACTCGCTCAATTTAACAGGTTGACGGTCAAATTGGTCGTCATTATCATTATAGAAATAGTATAACTCGTAAATTGCATTAATGAATATTTGAATGCTCGGTTGAAGTAATAGTTATTTAAGTTATTAGTTAAATGAACCGTGATATAATTATAGAATATATTTCTGAGGAACGAAGGACAGAGTTTAACTTGTGAGATTGAGTCCGCAGAAACTTGTCGATTAATATCGATCAGTATTGATGAACTTGCGACCTAGTTACAGCTTCCTGTCGCGGTCCACGGCCGCTCGTTATTTTCGGAGTTCGATGAACGAGCACGCGTACGTTTTAAGCAGCGAAGGCAATCTTTGGCAGTACTAGAGTTCACGGTTCTTGTACTCGCTCATCCGGCAGATTATCATCCGTAAAGCGGCCGGACAAGCTCCGAGAGATAAAGCCAATTTTCCCTCCGGGCCGAACAAATTGCAACACGAAGCACGACTTCACGCCCGAAAATAAATCCCGCGAGAGAACAAACGCTGACACTTTTATCAGGACGCGTGCGCGCGTTCAACTTGTGCGAAAACACACGAATTACTGGACGAGGGAGATTACGGTAGTGCGGGCGATAGCGCGGTACTCGAAATGTGGGGGGATTATCATGGAAAATATGGGGAAACGTTATGGGGTTTCACGGTGCTTCACTGTCGTTACAATTTAAAGTCATTACATTGGGCAATTTTGAGAGCAATGGAAATTGCGGCTCGTTAATATGCGTAAAAAGAGGGCTGAATTTCAGTGCGAGCACAGTTACACTGTCTGTTCGATGCGGGACACGCGCGAGCGCGTGTACGCAATCGCTCGGGGAATCTCCGCGCGCCCGCTAAAAACACATAATCGCCGGCGTGTTTGTGTTCGGCTAACTAATCGAGCCTTGATCGTTTATTACGCAGCGTCTCTGCGTTCCGTTTACTCTGGATGCTGCAGTCAGCTGAGATCTGGGTCGGCGAGATCGTCGTCCATATTATTTAATCATTTTAATCTCGACGCCGCCGCCGCTCGAAATTGCCTGCCGGCGGCGACCGCAGCAATTTCGTGAGAGGAAAAATCCTATTCGGCAACTAGGCGAAAGTGAACTGTCATCACCTGGATGACACCCATTAGAGAGTATAAGATTCAGGAATGCGAGAGCGACGTGCGACGATTGATGTGCGAATGTGTTTCTCTAATTGATGATGTTAGCAGTGGGATAAACACGCACACTCGAAACAGTGAATGCGTTCTCTTACGATTGACTGATTGACACGGCTAATTTATCGATCCAATATATCCTCAAATTCCGCATCCTTCGAGAAATGATCGTGCCACTCTAAAAGGAGAATACAATGTCCCTCTCTGAGTGGGATCGGGACTCACCAAGTCATCATTAAATTTATCTACCACAAAGAAATCGCTCGTTCGAGCGAGCTGCCCGGTCTTCCCCGGCGCACTGTCTTCCAGGAGAGTTGTCTCATAGCGCGATTCAAGCACTCAGGAAGAAATCGACATCAGCTAGTCGTTATTATACCGAACACACAAAACACTGCGAGAAAAAAAGAAGGAGCCGGTGAAGCGAAACTCGAAGGAAAACACAAACAATTCTATCGAATGTATGAGGAGAGCGCGTGTTATTCCGATTGGCAAAGTTGGATGCGAGTTAAAAGGAGCGAAGAGCAACTTGCTCGGCAATCGGAGGTGGACTGTCGTGTCGCACTTGTGTGGACGGTGGGTCCACTGTGCAGGATCGCCCGGTAATATCTGTGACTTTGGCCGGGAAAGAAGCCTTGTCTATTTTAACGGGTCAGAGAGAGGAATAGAGGCGAGGCGAGGCGAGCCGGCTGAGGCAAAAGTACGAGCGAGCGAGCGAGCGAGTGCGCACAACCGAGTGCTCACTGGCCGGAGAGAGAGAGAGAGAGAAAGAAGGAGAGGAGCGAGGTGGTAGAGAGGGAGGCTAGTGAGAGGGTTAACACCGGGGAGAGGGACAAAAGACCTCGCACAGAGGCTGACTCTTACGAGCGTTCTTTTATTTCGCCGGACACAACGAGCCAGCACACGCCGGGAGAGCCGAGGCACAATTTATTTGCGAACCCCATACACCTTGCGCCTGTCACTGCTAGACAGTTAGAAGAAGAAGTCTTCTTCTCCTTCTTGCTTCTCCTCCTTCTTTCTGCACCGAGCAATGCATCCGGTATTCTCATTACCAGTACAACTGGAGATTGAATTGGCTGTGCCGAAGAACGACGCCACTTGGAATTCGATTTCTGGGCGTCCTCAACATGCAAATGACGAGCAAGAACTCCGGGACTGATGCATGTCGAACAGCCAATTGAAAGGCCGCCGATGTCGAGGACGTGGTTTTGAATAAAACGCGCACCGGTTTCGTTGTAAGAATGGGCTATAATTTCTTTCACCAATATTTGAGCAGCCAATTAATCCTATTCTGGCAGGTGGCTGTGCTAACAGAGCCAATGGGAGAGTGTTAGTCTGTACTCGTAGCAGGAATAACACTAGCGGCGCGAGCAGCCAGCTCAACCACGAGATTCTCCGCGGCGATTACGTCGGGGAAAATCGGCGCCAAGTCTATCAATCGGAGAGATCACCGCCGCTCTAAATCGGGATGAACGCGTGCACCGGGTGGGTTTCGCACGTGCGTGCGGAGCAGCAGCGAGCTCTCTGATCCACGCACACGCATTTGCCCGGCGAGACGTGAAAACAGATGCATATTCATGAATTGTCAGTCAACGTTACCGTCTGCCCGGCTAAACCTCGACGCTCGACCAGCCGCGTCCCGATGCCGGTGGATGCTGGATGCGTGTTTCGGCAATACAGAGCCACTGTATCGTCGGCATCGCGTCATGCGGCTGACACCGAGAGCCAGCATGCGGATTTGCATAGATATTGGCGTGGCGGAAAGCCCGCTTGAGGGAAAGCCGCCACCATTTCTAAGCAGTTAGCTGACGTATCGCTTTCAATAAGTCCATAAATTATGCGGACAGCAGCAGCGCGCCACCACTGACGGGAAAGATTCCGCAGACAAATCCGATTGCGCCCAGAATCCCCGCACTGGATTCCATGGTAATTCCTGGGCTCAAAGGGACCGCACTCGACAATGGGATTTGCAATTTTAACGTCCAATAGGGACGGCCAATGTGTCCCTATCAATGCGAGCATTTTATTCCGTTGAAACAATAACGCGATCGAAAAAGCCGGCTGAACCTAATGGTTATAATGGTGAAATAGCTTGGGGAGGATGGGACAGAGACCTGGATTTAATCATACATGTATCTGGCGTGTCTGTCCTCTTGGCTCCCTTCTTTTCAACGCCATCTCACCCAATACCCTCCACGGGGACCCACCCGTCCACCCCCTTCCCTTACCCACCCCTTTAATCCGGGAAACGCCAGCGAGCGAGCGCGGCCAACATCATAGAATTATTTCAATGGACCAGCCGGCTGCTGGAAAATTTAATGAGTTCGCTTTTTACCGGTGAGCCCCGAGAGAGAGAGAGAAAGAGAGGGAGAACTTGGCACGGCCGGCGCAGCCACGGAGATTTATTATTGACACGGGCTGCGCGATTACAAGGGTGGCACCGAACACTTCCGCCGCGATTTTTGTCTTTCGCTTCTCACTTTTCCGCACTAAGCGCCAACGGTTCCAACGGCTCTTCCATTCGAAGCTGACTCGAGAGGCTCGCAAGCAGCAGCACCAGCAGCACCAGCAGTAGTAACACGCCGACGGTTTTCTCGTGTAAGAAAACTCGATCATGTCAGGCTGCTCTTCTCGTGATAACGAGACTTGGCGAATGTAACTACAACTCTGAGGAAGCATGCAGGCACGGCCTGGTGTGGCAGCCGGCTTCTAACTGTTCTAAGGGTTCTCTCGAGCTCCGCTGTAATTTACTCGAGTGGATATCCACTCGGCAACGAGCTACACCGCCACCGGCTGGAGACACCACTCTAGCCGAGCGATTAAGGACGCTACCGCTTTCTTCTGCCGTTTTGTTTGCTAATGAATGTCGGGTGGAGCAGCCGGGCACGTTTCCCGGGAGTGCGAGCGCCATCGGTGCAATTGGAAGGCCAATGATTATCGGCTACAATTAATGTCCAGCGAGGAGGTTTCGAGAGCAGCGAGTATACCAGAAGCAGCCATTAGCAACGATATCGAAAGAGCGCCGCTCTTCCGACGGCAGCCGTCGGGCTACTTGTGTTGGACGCAGTGCGATATTGCCTGGCGGCAGATATACAGTTTTAAAAAGCAATTGAGCAAACAGCAGTGGTCATGCCACCGATTTCAGCCGCCAACGAATCAAGCGACATTAAACACAATTACCGGGGGACAAGGATGACGTAGGGTGGTGCGCATTAGATGCTACTGGTCGCCCGGCAAATTGATCAAACTGCCTTTACTTAAGTCTATCTCTGTCCATCAGCGTGTCCCTCCGAGGTCGCGGCTATCAGTGCCGATAAGCTACACCTGTTACCGTATACCAATATCGACGCGGCTCTACCAAGAATGGCAAGACACGTTGCGAATCCCCGCCGACTAAATCTAGTCGTCTAAAGCATCATAGGGACGGCGATCTAACTCAATTCCTCGAGACTAATGACGCGCGCCGCTGTCTGGCGAGCTAACTACTGGCGAAACCGTCCAGAGCAAACATCCATCGGCGTAATAAGTCGGAGGAAAAAAGCAGACGGCCGTCAATAACGTTAATTATCGCAGGAAAAAGCGAGGGCGATCGTCGCGAGGCGAAGGAGGAACGCTCAGTTTTTGTTGGCTCTCGATGAACGGAGTGAGCGAGCAAACGAACGAACGAACGAACGAAAGAACGAGCGAGCGAGTAAGCAGTGAAGTGGTCGAGACGCAATAGTAAAAAGAGAAATGCAAGCAGAGGAGTGCCGGTGTGCGAATGACACACGAGAGCCAGGATGGAATCGCCATGAAAATACCATGCCAGTGGTATCGACGGCAGGGTAGGTCTTTGTTTGGAGGGTGCGAACTCGGGGCCAGAGGACTCGTGACACGGGCAGCTGTTCGAATTACGCTGCTGCTCTGCTGGGCTCGCCCTGGCGCGTGCACGGTTTATTGACACACTCTCCGGGCGGCCCTGTATTATTACTGGCAGCGGCAGCTTTTACCGCGAAAGCCGTGCTGGGCCCCGTCAGGAAGAACCTTTGCTTCCCACCAACATCAACCCAACTCTCGCTCTCTCATTCTCCTCACTCTCAGCCACTAACACGATCGACTTCATTATATGTATATCTCGCCTTAAGTCCTAACTCCTAATTCCATTGCATCTCCGACTATCAAGCTTCTCTTATTTATCTCGGGAAATCCACTGGTCAGTAGATACAAGAGGGATAGTGGTAATCGAGAATGATCCAAGGCTAAAGATGCTTGATTGATTCGCCAGTAGGATTGTTTATCAGTGGCTGTTGATCGGTAGTGCGAGGGAGTCTCTCGTTCGGATGGAACTGTGTAGCACAAGAGTATGAATGAGTAGAATATAAGGAAACCGCTAGGAATGGGAAGGATTATAGGATAGAAAGGGATGAAAGACGGAGGCATGCTTGGACGCTCCTCCTCGGCACGCATATGCTTTTGACGTTTCACGTCCGGCAGCGTCGGAGTGTGACCGCTCTTCCACGGCATCTTGGTCACCGGAGTATCGCACTCGGTACCGGTGTAATCGGACACTCGCTACTAATGACAGTCTCGAGATACGTACGATAATGTTTCGGAGAGAAGTTGGCCGATGATTAAAGGAGAAAAGGAGCGAGGGACGTGAGGGTCCTGTCGCTTTTCCAGAGATTGCCAGCGATATACGTACTCTCTCTCTTTGGCATCGCTAGTAGTGGATTGTACTGGAGCAAGCACTCACTTACCTGCGTGCTTCTCCGACTTCGGCGTGGAGGCCATCGTTAGCCGGTGATTGTTGCTCGGCAGGGCACGACACTATCTCACCATTTCCGCGCCGCACGACCGCATCGTAAACCGCACACCAGTGGCTGCCGCGCGCTTTTCACTCTGATGTAAACCCGACGTGCACCGCTACATCTTCGTTTGTCAGCCATCTTTCGGGGCGCGAGCGCCTCGCCTGCCATCTCCCAGCGCTCCTAACAACTCTTCGCGCTACGCGCAGCTAAGATGGCCGGAGCACTGTCAATCGCCTGACATTTCACTGCGAGACTAACATCGCCGCGAGCGAGGATTCACAGCGGGCCAAAAGTGATCGGAGGCATTCGGGCGAGTTCACCGCGAGCGGCCAGGAAGACGGGATAACTCGGGGAGAACGGCACTGGAATCCTGAAGGCGCACCCCGCCCGGATAATTGGAGAACTGGTGGCGCAACGGGTGGCTAACGCGCTGGTACAGCGCTACGCGAAAGTTTCATACTCCACTACTCCTGGATGCACCGTGTACAGCCCTTGGTAAAAGCTGGTGTTCCGTAGGATCCCAGCCACTGCAAGGATCTACCTAGCCGCGGTAGTGAATCGCACCGCTCGACCGGCAATCAAGATACCTCAGATTATGTATCGCTTTTCGAGGGAAATCCTCCGAGATATGAAGCGCAGATTGCGAAACCTTGTATAAACGCGTTTTATCGCTCATTGCCAAATAGGCGAGCGATTGATGCGGAGGTATTGTGAAAACAGACGGTGTCCAGGGAAAAAGGTGTTTTGTTGCTTAGTAGTTGGTGTGGCAGAGTTCGGACTCGGTAAGGTTTCAGCGGAAGAAGATGGGTAACTCCGGTCTGAAGCAGCATTACGAGACAGCAAAGAAGACCGGTACTTTAAAGCTGTCTCAAAGGAAGCTGGACGAGTTCCCTCCGAATATACGTGCCTTGGCGCCGTTGCTGCGCACCCTTGACCTCTCCGAGAATAAGTTCTCACGGATTCCCGATGATATCGGTGATTTCACCCTTCTCAAACAGCTGAACCTCAGTCACAATAAGCTGACAACCTTGCCAGACGCGCTCGAACTGCTCGTGAAACTGGAAGGTTTAAATGCCAGCTCGAATCAGCTCCGAACCGTCCCGATGTCACTGTCGAGTCTGACACGCTTGAAACAAGTCAATCTCTCCGACAACCAGATCACCGTATTTCCCCTCATGTTTTGCGAACTTAGGCATCTCGATGTGCTGGACTTGTCGAAGAATCGTCTCACCGCAATTCCCGATGCTGCGGCGGCATTGCACGTGATAGAACTTAACCTCAATCAGAATCAGGTGTCGGCAATATCAGAAAAATTGGCCGACTGCCCACGACTGAAAACTTTGAGGCTCGAGGAAAACTGCCTGCAATTGCACTCGCTGCCTCCGCGCATTCTTAAAGACTCGAAAATTTCGGTGCTGGCACTCGAAGGGAACCTCTTCGAGATGAAACATTTTGTCGATATCGATGGATACGACCAGTACATGGAACGCTACACCGCGGTCAAGAAGAAGATGTTTTAAGAACAAAGGAAGTTAGGCTGTATATAATTGTTCGCGCTTGCAATACCATTTCGTGTTCATGCAATTTGCGGAAATAAACATTTGCTACGGCGATGCTCTTTAGCGAAATTTACTCGATCGATCGGAGCGTGCATTAATGCGGAGAAGTTTGTATTCCCATTATTGTTATTTATTTCGCAATGTTTGCGAGTCCGCACCAAAGTTATATATCACCACCTTCGAAAGTACGAAGTACCAAGTGCTTCAATTGTGTGTAATGCGAGACATTACGTTACGGTATCCTCGTATTGTGTATACAGTTTTCACTCGTCTTTTGACTATTTAATATATGTTCCGGGACTCTAGTGATTGGAATAGTGTTAAATGATTCGTATGTAGTTTATTAGGTGGCAAATGCGATTGGATGAAAAATGAATTAGATTCATAAACATCGCACAATCCCTCGACGTACAAAGAAGCTACAGAATGTTCACGAACATTCGGAGAATGAAGGCAAACTTTACTGTATTCGGTGTCGTTTGTCAAGGCACGTTGTTTTCTGTGTTACCACGTCGCTCCTCTACACGCGTATGACGTTTCGAACACGTAGACAATTGTTCCGAAACTTTGTATAAAAGTCTCTGTATTTACGCTGTATTTCGACTGTACTTAGATTTACATATTTACTTTTATGAAAATAAACTTATTTATTTTTACGGTACATTCTGTGCATCAGTCATTACCTGCCCCGTCTTATTAATATCAAAGATGTTCGCGTATGTGCTATAAAAATTGAGGGTCGGCATATGAACCTTCGTCCTCTTGCCATTTGAAATGAAAAACAGCAATCGTCAGTTCTTCAAAATGGCGTGTCAGGTTTTGCGCTCTTCTCGTTGACAGAGCTTTAAAACGGGATTGGGATATCAGGTAAGGAGTGAACAGTTTAAAGGGGTTCAGTACCATAAATTAGAAGATCACCTCATCACTCGTGAACGCGTGAGTTGTTTATGGATTGCTTCATTAAGCACGACAGATTCGTTTCTCGCCTCTTTCTTGAGTAGATCGACAATTAAGGCTAATCTTGGATACTGTCCAATAACAGATTATTCTCTACTATTTTTCAATAAATTACGCTCTCGCAAAACTTTAATATTGTAAACAACATTCATGATAAAATATTACTCCAACACGATAACCATCGCTAGACCTGCCATTGTCAAGATTTAATATTTAAAATTACAAAGGAAGAAGTTACGTGATCTGCTGAAGGATCTCTGATCATTCTTTAAAATGTTCATACAATATGACCACTTTCGTTTAGGGGTATACCCAGATTAGCGAAACAGTTATGCACTTCTGGAGCATAGAGAGGAGCCCGTGTTATGGAAGACACACAGCGCTGATGTTTGACTGATTGCAGACTTATGAGCAGGTAAGGAATCTATTGAATGTTCGTTCCTTAAATACAGTAATGGAAATATGGTAATTGTGAAGGGGTCGTAAAAGTTCTGCGTGAAATACTAACAATTGTTTATATTATGTCTGTGCCGCGATAGAAGGTCCGACTAACGGCCATATCCGTCTCTTTTAAAACGAGTACCCTGTGCCTCTGTCTTTTTCGTCACGTACTTCGAGATATAATTGCTAATTTAAGCTATGGAAGCCACTCGCATTCTTCACCAAAATAACAGCCCTAGGATACTAATTAGCTTGGGTTAATCTATACAGATAAGATTATCGACGAACTTCTACTATGCAAAAATGGATCGCAATCTTACGATTTAATCTGGATGAGTGTCTGTAGCTTACAGAAGAAAATGCCAAGTGATGCTAGATTAGAATGAATTTGAGACTGAAATTCCGAGTGAAATGGGAGTAGGTGTGGAATAATGACGGTAGCTTGGTTTGAGATCTTATTTATCGACTGGAACGCTATTGCCCGATGCTGCGCGTGCGAGTGGAGTGAACAGCTGGAGCCTGAAGATTACGCTCCTGTTGGGATCACTAGACTGCTATAGCCAGGGCGACCAGCGTAGTGTCCAGCAAGTGTTTCCCCGAACATGGCGAACGGTGCTCATTCGAATTTTCAAGGGACACAATGAAAGTGCAGCGAGCTCGCCGCGGAGATGGCTGTAATTGAGGGCGTGTGGTGATCGTAAGGGTGGCCTTGGAGGGTGCCCGGGCGCCGGCGTGATCGCGGCGGCTGCATGCGTGCCAGCGTGTCGGCGTGCTGACTCGACGAGAGAGGGTTTTGCCGCGCGGCGAGATCCGAGGTTCTCGAAGCGAGAGCGACCGTGGCGGGGCCCCCATGCTTGTAAATGGCTGACGGCAATCGGAAAATGAGGCCCGAAGTTCGCGCGTGATTCCACGGCCGAAACGGTGAGGTACGAACAAGTCAGCCGAGCCCCGAACTCGAAGGGGTTTCGTGGGTGCTTCGCTCCAGAAAACACCACCACCGGGTCCAAGCACCGCCCGGTCCTAGAACCGAATCCCGGGGGTTGTTCCTACCAATTCTTCCACCGTTCTACTGTACGATTGATTTCCTCCAAGGGTTGCTTCTAGCTGCGTTTCTCTCCTCGAATTATGACTCCATTCGTTCGCTTTCTTTTCGCCGGAGAAGCATCGCAGAAATTCTGTCGTTCCAACTCGGAGAGATTGACGGTGCCCAGGGCGGCGTTTGCAGGTGCCTCTATCGCTAATGAGAGGCAGAGCGCGCGGACTGGTTCTTAATGAGATGCCGATCATATGGTCGTTATTTCTCACTGCAATTTCGCGATACCCTTCCACATCGGCGTCGATCCTTGCCAATGTTTATATGCGGTTTTTCTTTCGTGTCTGTGCGCGACTTGTATACCGAGATGCGTGATGATGAATGACCCTGGGGAAACTCTTGACTCTGGGATTTGGCTGCTATGCACTTTTGTAGGAACATGTAAATCCAATTCTGCATGTGTATTTAAGACTTCTGGCAATATCAGAAAATAAAGCTCTAAAGATTCCTACAAATTTCTGTATCTACTATGATTCCTGACTGCTCATGAATATATTTCCTACTGCTCCCTTGGCCTACAGAAACAGGGTAGACAATGTCAGAACCGGAAGAAAGCCTGGCAGCTCCAGATAGTACTACAAGGGAGCAGAAGCTAGGCTTCTCCCACGGAGATGATGTTCTCCTTCAACACAAAGATGGCAAATATTATCTTGGAACTGTTGTTGAGGTACACATAATTTCATTGTATTCAATACTGTGATATTAAAATGTACTGTGACTGGTATCGAGCTCAATGCTTCGTACACAGGTGGATTTGGCAAGGGAGAAGTGCCTTGTCAAATTTATGGATAACACCTCCTCTTGGTCCTCAGTCAAGGAGCTGACAAAGCTGGCGATGCCAGATTCTGATGTTATGTGTGTTTTATGTAAGAAATCACAGCCCGAGAGTGATAATGAAATAATTGTCTGCGACAAGTGTGGCCGTGGTTACCATCAGCTTTGTCATCAGGTAGAATTCACTGTAATTTTTGATAGGGAATATAATAATATGGATTGTTAAATGCATGAATGTTTACAGCCTCAAGTACCAAAAGAAGAAACTACCGCCGAAGCACAATGGATGTGCAAGAGATGTATAGACAGTCAACCACGGATTCAAGAACCATCAGAGCCAAAAACTTCTATGGTAAAGGCAAGTATCAGAAAGGTTTGCAGTGGTAGGGACCAACCTCAGCCACCACCGGATGATATGACAAAATTACCGTATGATGTAAGTATAATTATGAGATGAGGAGCAAATGATTTTAACAATGTAAACTTGTAAAACACACAATATCTTCTTTCATAGCCTGATATGTTAAGTTGGGACATACACCATAGAGTAAATGCAGAACAAATTTATTGTTATTGTGGTCTTAATGGCGAGTGGTACACACAAATGTTACAGTGTGCTCGCTGTAAACAATGGTTTCATGAAAAATGTGTTAGTTGCTTGACATACCCGTTATACAGTGGAGACCGGTAAGATCAATAAGCAACATGCCATGTTTTTGACTATAAGAGGTCTAATGAAATTTGAAGTAACCAGTTGCTTTTTGACCTTGCAGATTTTATGTATTTGTTTGTTCAATGTGCAATTACGGTAAAGAATTTGTAAGACGTCTCGAATTGAAATGGGTAGATTTGGTGCACCTGATGTTGTACAATTTGACTGTTTACAATGCAAAAAAGTATTATGATTTGGATACTGTTATTATACCTTATGCCAATGATAACTGGAATACTTTGCAGCTTCCACCAAGGGTAAACAGAACATATCTTTTTTTTTACATAAATGTAATATTTAAAATTATAATTCCTATCTTGAATGGACTTGGATTTCTTTTAGATCAAGGATGTGAATTCTCAGACTCGCAGAGAATCTATACTTTCCATATTGACGAACAATAGGAATAGATTCAAATGCGGAAGGGAAATAAAGAAGAGGACGACAATATGGGGTCTACGAGTCAGATTGCCACCGCCGTGCCCCGTTGTTAATCTTCCGGCGACTGGGGTAATAGATGACTCTGTTCTACGTCGATGTTGGGGTGCTAACAAAAGACTGCAGTACCTCCCACCACCCACAGGGTAAATTTGACAAGCAGACATTCAAAGGAAAATTTGACTCATACGTATGAGATCTAATAAAAACAAATGGTTCCAGACCGGTATGTTTCCCAGAGATTTCGAAACAACTAACAGCGCTGAGGCAGACAAATGCGGAAAGCGTGGAGATACCGGTGAATCCGTCAGACGTTGTAATGCGGGGAACAATTTACCAAAACTCTGAGGCAGAGCAAAGCTCATGTCCAAGTCCAAGTCCACCTAGCCAGTCTACACAGTCTCTAAGAGAAAGATATAGTGGAGGTGGTTTTGTGAAAAAGTCATTCCCATTTCCGAAGTTAAGTTTACAAAGAAGACGACGTTTAATGGCACTAGGCAGTTCGCGAGAAAGAATGCTTCGTAAGCACAAGAAGAGAGAAAAAGGAGATGGTGCGTTGAGTAAGGCCCAAGGTGTTCGGGAAGCGAGATATAGGAAAGCAAGGAAGTTACTGAAGAATGCTATAGCAAAAGTGAGTAGATACGCTACCAAATAAATTTAATAATTATTGGATCGCGATGTTAATTGGAAAACTCATCCACAGAGTAAATCAAGAAGTTCAGAAGCCTCAGACCTTCCACCAACCCCACCGACTTCCGTCTCGGGGCCTCCAACACCACCAGCAGCTACATCAGGAATGTCAGAATTATCTGTTCCTAGCTCTGTGGAGTTGATGCACCCACTACCTCCATCAACACCCGCCGATACAAGTGGTGATGAAACAAGTTCAAGAGGAACCTTGGATTCTTTCATTCCCCCACCCAAGGATTTTGAAGGCAAGAATAATCCATTTAGAAACCTCAGTGATTTATTGGGCACTCCATCCAGCATGAGCCATCGAAATTCAAGTACTCCATCACCATACAATCAATGCCCAATTACTTTACCACTTCCACTGACTCCCGTGATATCACAACCACCAGTTATAAGACCAGCCAAGAGGCAGTTATCAGAGAAGGACATTATTATAGACAGAAATGGTCAAGTTAAACGTAGAAGACAGCACAGGAGAGGCAGACCCTCGCAACAACAGGTACAACAGCAGTTTCAACATACTGCTAGCAAAACCGCGGCAATTATACCTGCACGGAACAGCGAGGTTAAAAGTGAATTTGCAAGGAATTTACGAAGTTCATTTAACGGTGCCCCTAGCAGTGCGAATACGCAAATTGGAAATTGTGTCGATTATGCCTTGAATGGTAGGCGACTAAGACAACGGCAGAATAATGACAAATTACCTCCACCGGATCCACAGCCGCAGAAAAAAGGTAGTGTACCTTCGTCTCCAAAGTGTTCTCCCGTAAAGCAAAGTGCCCCTGACATATCCCTGGATGACCTCAAGTCATCGGTAAACATTTATTTTGGAGCGGCGAATCGAATCGCGGCTGGAGAGAAATTCGTCATAAAAGCTAAAAGAATAGGGGCGAATGGTCAAAGTCAGTACCTCATCGAGTGGGAAGGACTCAATACTTAACAATAAATAATATGTTTGCAACTAGTGCGTTGCAGCCATGCGATGCTTCTAAGCTAAATGCTTTTGAGGTGATCGGGGAATATAGGCAGGGATTGGCTGCTATTGTTTTTTGTTCTCGGTGTGAAAAAAGGTTCACGGTGACAGATTGATCTGTTTCACATGCACTGCCATTCGTTATATACGTTTATGTAATAAGTATATATTCATTGGTGTACGATGTGTGAATGTTCTTGCAAATGTATGTCTAATTTCACTCGACGATCTTCGAAAACTGTAAAGTCTCAATTTTTACAGAGAAAAACTTCATTGCTGGACAATGAATTTACTTTGCGCTTTATTTAATGAGTTAACTCCCCATCGCTTGATTTAACTCTCTATGTTGGAGGTTGATTACTTCGTTTATTGGTTTCGTCAATATCACAATTGAAAGTATGTCCTCCATTTATAACGATTTGATTGGTTCTCTTATTTTTATACAAACAAATAGCAGTGCATATCCACAGAACATTTACAAGAACAATCAAGTACATTGCTTATGACTTGTAAATAGTGTAGAATAGTAGTTTCGCAGAGAAATCAATGAGTGTGAGCCAGACGAATTAGAAGAAAGCTTTCGTGAGCCCCACACTCGTTAGTAGATTGGCCAATCGCTCCCGAGAAATGGCGCGGCAGATCACGAGTACGACGACAAACAGTGAATTGAAACTGACACTTGTTCCTCTCACTTGAGCTAACGTACTAGCAAATGTTAGTAGTTAGTATAAAAGAGTAAACAAAGCAGACACCCTGCAAAAATTATTTTTCAATACGATCGTAGAAATAGACGTCAACATCTGCAGTTCCATTTCCTCGACACCCTGCCGAAATAATTCGATAAACAAATTGCAGTAGTTGAGAGCTATACGTCCTGGCGAATCAGTCAGGCATGTAGCTCAGCTAGAACGAAATAGGAAAACAATTGTTAATACCCTAAATGCGCGAGGTAATGGAAATGCAATGTTAACATTGCTCACTATTACAAGACTAAGAGAGGCGATATAAGTATTCCATACAAAGTACAGACAAAGAGAACGTACACTGCGTACATAAGTGATTGGCCAAGTTATGTGTGCAAAAGTAACGTCGTAGACAGGAGTGGCGTGGCACGATTTTAAGCTCGAGGCAAAGTAGCAAATCTTTACAATGTTCTTGTTACATGATATGTGCATGGGTATTTGACAACAATAAAGTTCAATACCGCCACAGCTGGTTGCAGAAATTTTAAAAGAGCTTATGAAATGCATTGATGACACTAAGTTTTCATTGCAACAAACTTATGTTTGGGTACATACAACGAAGATATGGAAAAGCAATTTTTAATCGTGTCTACTGAGAAACATACGTCTCTAATCAACACAAGTTAAACGACTCCTCTTCTTTTACCGAGCTTAAAGTAAATGCACAAGACGGAAATTAACAACAATGAATTTTGATAGCGCGCTACTTAAATATGATGCTCGACCATTATTTTCGAGGGTTATCGCATGTCTATCACGCGCGTTGATTGCATTTCTTGAAGACTTGATATGAAAAGTTTTTGTGTGACTCATGTTAAACCGAGTTATGTAAGACAGGTAATTTAAGTGCTATTTATTTAAATCGCTGATCATAATATCACTTTTGTATTGTTGTTCCTTTAGAGATTGCTCTGAACTGTGATGACCGTGGTTTCGAAATTCTTTTAATGATGAATCTTTCAAGTGGCATTAATCTTAAATGTAAAACAGAACTTAATCGTATACGACTTCATACGAAAGTGCAGCTACAAAAGCTAAAGCATGTACGTAGCTTCTCACGAGTTAAATCACCTTGTCTTACTTTGAGGTATTTCAGAAAATGTGTTCATTCGTGTTCGGTTTCACTTTTTTTTTATCCTGCATGCTGTAAAACTTCCATCAATCATCACAGTACGGCTTCTGTCGATAAAAAATATTTTTACGCTTCTAAAGGAATCTAGGTGATATTGAACGAAGAGATGAAATTGACACTGCCAAATGTCTAAGTTATTTTTAATAAACAACCTTAGAAAATACCGCGTTTTGGGATAATTCTTAATTAAACAGTTGCTTGCATTTAGTTTGATCTTCGTTCATTATTCCTTTAGGTAATCCCTAACGAGTTACATATAGACAATTACCTTCACGTGCAAATTTCATGATCACGCTACCGACTTATCTCGAAAGATGCTAAGTCGTCATATTCACATGTGCTTAAGTAGATTAAACATCCTAGGATTTTTCTTCGTTTATATGATTTGACTGATATCGTTGAAGATCGAACGTAACAGACTTCGAGAGCCAGCAACAAAGTAATCGCGTGTTCAAGGTTGCACTGTACAACAATGACTTTAAACAAAGTTACGCGTTCAGGTCTGTGTTAAGAGGACGTTCGTAAACCAAAAAAGTGAAAGCATCGAAGTTCTTACAAATGAATTTGCTTCGTAACAATCCTGTACAGACTCGTGATAGCCGATAAAGTGGGTAAAGTAAGGGTGAGCGCGAGTGCGAGAAGACTGAAATCAGAGCTGAGTGAGTGAATGAACGACTAAATGGGAAAGTGTTTAAGGAAATTTGCGTCCGTCGTGCGGCCACATCGGCATACGCCCTTTCGCGAGTAAAAGAGAATGATGTTAATTAGTTAATTATCACGGTGAACTTTCTATTGAAAGGTGTGTGCTGAATGATGTGCACCTCTCCGAATAATGCACTGCGCGAACTTCGAAGGGAGGTGAATTATGTACTGCCAGTATCGCCTGTAAATAACGACACCACAAATACCCCCAATCTCTCCCCTTTTTTAAGACATCATTATACTTCAGATACGCCAGAATACGCATAGCTATACATTAAATAATGTTTGTATGATGATTAAAGCGTGATACCGAGACTACCAGTGTGAAATCTACGAACGATGTATCGCCGATTTGTAGATATGTCGTGGCTCCTCCGTATGAGATATACCGTGATAGGTTGATAATTCGACGTTTGTACGATCGTTTGATCGACTGATTGTTCCGAGGATTACTTAAAACATTTGATAAATGCATTGATTTTTTTTGGAGATGCTGTATTTATTTTGTCACAGTAATCCATTGTAAAAAAAATTCAATTGAGTAATCAAACTTTCTGTTTATCATTACCGTGATGGAAACAAACGCAAATTACGAAACTGAAGTCTTATGTGGAGAGGAATACTAATGCGCGTCGGTGTGTGACTAAATGTCTGAACAAGAGAGGGCACGAATGTTTTTCTAGGAGTGTTCTGTGTGAGTGTGTATAGGCTCTAAATTAATGGGGAAGCAAAAGTGAGCGAGCGAACTTTTGCAGTTTAAGCATTCGTCCCATCCACGATACGAAGAAAATGAAGAGCGTCGAGCGAAAATGGCTCAAATCACGTGGCTGCGTCTCCGAGAACGTAATTAGTGTAACTAACGCGAGTAGAACATGTGGTATGCCCGTGATGTATGAACGATTGCGAGGACTTTCTGTGTGATAAAACATTTATCCCGAAGATCTCGTCACTACGTCAGGGTGGTATACAAATTCCCCCTTGAATTCTTTGCGTTTCATTCATTCCGTCGTTCATCATTATGTTCATAACACCGGCACAAATTATACGTCGCAAAAGCATAAAAGTTGCTACAACAGGATGTCTTTCAAAAGTTCACTTGATTGAAGTGACACGGCTATAGCCAATTATGCGAAAGAAAGGGAAAAGGCTAAGTACGCGAAGCGGTAGAGGAAAATTATTAGGCTACTTTTATGTTAATCGTATGTATATGCGTATGTATATGATTAGTTTTACTGAAATTATTTTTACGCGGTGGGCCGACTCGGTTTTCGAGTCGCGGTACGGGCTCTGCGTGTCCATTGTTGTTTTACTCAGCTTGTGTACAAGAGACTGATGCATACACATTACCATGCATACACACACTTCATTTTCACCCAGGGACGTTCATTGTTTCATTGTTTTCTGAGCGCGTTTGCAGAAAATCACGTACAAAATCATCAAGAATCCGGGCGAGCGTAAGGCGAAGAAAATGAAGTGAAAAGGTTGATCGTCCTTTGACGGTCTAGGAGAAGCTATTGTAAAAACAGAATAATAAACGATACGTGTAGACCTCAGAGAATTTGTGTCTATTTTATTATCCTGACTTATAATATAAATTCATGTCTTTTCATGCTGAATTATATAAAAAGTTGCTAAAACAAAACTGAACGCATTCTCATGTTTTTTATTTTTTATTGCTATAATACAATTTGATTGTTGTGTAGTCTCTGTCTGTAATATACTAATAGTGTCTGTGCTTACATTTAGGGAATAAAACTCGAAAGCATAGCACAATAGAACAGAACAACAACCCTATCGTGCATGTTAGATTATCTTTATTATTACATCTGTTTAAAAGACATAACTTATTTATAAAAATATGAGAGCGGATAGGAGCAGGGATTTGGGGTGGTCAGGATGCAATAGGATCGAACATATCCTTGGGTGACTTATGAAATAGTTAATACTAATAAAACTCAGTACTTTTTACAAGATACAAGGAATAACAAAATCTATCATAATAATCGGGACTTTCTAGCTTATCGTTCGTAATCGTAAAGTAGCGCATAAAGCTTAGAACTTACGTCTTTTTTTAACACAGAAAAATTGGTGCGTCAGAGAGCAGTTATCTTTGAATTTGAAACATTCATAGGAATCTAGTTGATAAATCTCTTGGAACTTGCCATATTATTGCTTACGAATTTTGTACTTTACGTTTTACTGCGTGTCGACTGTCACTTACATTAGTATTACTCCAAATACAGCTTCGCTATTACAATTCGCCCCGTGCTTTGTTCGTTATTGCGCGACGCGTAATTCGACACAAATGGAATATAAATACAGATCATTCTTCGAGTAGGCACAGGATTTTCAGTTGGACCATAGTTCGCCAGAACTGGAAAGCTCCATCACACCGTTGTATAATTAATAATTGCATTGGGGATTGTGCTGCCGTGGCCCCGATGCAACAATTAATCATAGGAGAAATATATATATACGATTCTATATATATATATTTATTTATTTATATTTATATATATATATATTTACGTTTAATAATATGATAAAGGGAACGTTATTATTGTATGCTGACCGTCTTACAAAAGTAGCAATAGCTAACTTACATAATATAAAAATATGTAAAAACAGTTTGTACAAAATCGAGAGAAAAGACAATTATATAAAAGTACTTGGATAGTACGTTAGATGAGCGGACAGAATGAAGGAGTATTTACATATATCCTCGTTAGAAAAGTGAAGATCTGATAATTGTACGCGTACCCGTTCGCTCACTCGTGATGTATTGCAGGCCCGCACCGAAGATCGTCTCACCAACGATAATTTGTTCTTTTCTCTCGCAACAATCTATGCTAATATCTTATTATGCGAACCGACCGTTCGTGCTGCCAGTATGTCATCTAAAAACTCTCTTTTGGCTTTGGCAGATGAGAGATCAGCGAATCGTCTTTCCACCTGCTCGTCGCGTTGCTTAATTTAAGGGAAATGATAGCATGTGCATACTAAATGTTACTAATTACACTAGCGTGTTAGTATCATAGCTTAGGACGAACTTAATAGGACATCGAAATGCGGGAAAGAAATGAACATACGAATGGAATGTTTGTGTATGGAACGATAATGCATAGGATAAAGACGATTGCTCTGAAACTCCCGTCGACCGTACAATCACGACAGTGCGTCGCCCGTCCGTCTTTTCTATCTTACAATACAGCGTTCCTTAATCGGTAATAGATCATTTATTTTCTGTGACGTTACGCGTGGCGTAAGCCACAAAGCCAACTCCATCCCTATTGAAATTAGCGCCGCGACAATATCGGAAATGAGCGTCTCCAGGAGAGTTTCGGAAATCTGTATAATCGCTAGCGCTAATGTCAGTCAGGAGCGACAACTAACTAGCGGAACCCGGAGACTCCGAATCTGCCAGCGCCTAGGACTCGGCTCGACCAGGACAAATCTACGGGATCAGCAGCCTCCGAAAGTTGCCGTCATGAGTGAGGCAGGCGATCCCAGGGTACCCGGTGACGTCGGAGTTGAAATACATAATTTAATAGATTTATCTAGATGCGTGTGTTAATTTACGACATTCAAAGGCACATTCCTTATTGTCACTTACGCGCGACCGTACGCTTCGGAATCAAAACTTAAGTCTTACGGACAACGCTGCTCACGACATTGACTCAAGAATTCTTTAAATACCGGGCAGTGCTTAGCTGATAAAGATACAAAATTGAAAATGCATAGTTGGTACGCATCGATTGGATTTATCACTTTGTTCACGTATGAACGTGCTTTGCATTTACATAGTGATTAGAAAAATAGTAGAGACTACAGCCTATGTTTGTTCCCGTCGAATGGACGCGTAGCATGAATGATTCTCCAGTTCAATGTCTATATACAATACTATTGTAGTAGCAAGGTTTCGTTCCTTAGTAGTTGTCCATCGGGTCTTCATACTCTGGCAAGTCGAAGGCACCATTATTCATTGAGCGATGATACGATAAAAAGTTGATCGATATAAAAAATATAGTGGCTACTTTGATCGCATTATCTCTTATCATAATACTACGCGTAGCTTTGCTTCTAATTAGAGAGGCACGATCGTCAAATCAGTACGTTGACTTTTTTCACAGTAGCTGGCGTCACTCCGAAATGCTGCGGGTTGCCGAGACAATATGGTTGTGTCATGTTTAAGTTATCGACACATTGTTTAAGCCGGTCATGGCTAATTATGAGATTCAGATTATCAGATTCAATGTTTGTCCTTGTCCAAGGACAATACTGTTCTTGCCCCTGTCTCTATGGTCTTGTCATTATTGAGATATATTATGAAATGCCGAAAATGTTCAGTGCGTAACTCACAAACCACAGTATTTGGTAAATGAGTGCTGATTACCAATAGTTGAAAATGTTAAGCGTGCAGCATATGAATCTTCTAAGCAATAATTAGCAATTATTTACAGTTTAGGGGGATGCTGCTATTAGTAATCAGTGCTTGTTCAAACTAATTTCAGCACTGAAGGTTTGAGCTCCATCAGCTACGCACTTGACAGTCAGGATACATCAAAATTAGAGTGTGTATGGGGGTATAGCTTAGCCAATATAACTTGTAAAGTGTCAAGTCCATCTGAATTATTGTTCGACTTAATTTTAATGTCATAATGTATTTATAACTTAAACATGCACGTAGGAGATGGTACATATTTTAGCATAAATGACAGTTGACATTTTAATAAAGTTATACTCTTAAATTTTTTAATTAAACCATTCGTAAATAATTACAAAATTTTATTATCTTTATTCTTAAGTATTAACTAACAAAAAGACATGAGATCCTCCGGAAAACATTAAAATGTGAAAAAATGTACGAAGTAGCAGTTTAGTTACCCCACAGAAGTGACTTCTTGATTTTATTTTCTGAAAGGAATCTACATCTTTTTAGAAAATGAAATCAAAAAGCCATTTTTGTGGAGTATCCAAACCGCTACTTCGTGTATTTTTTTCATATTTTAATGCTTTTCGGAGGATTCATTTACATACACTGCGACGTGACGTTTGGGCGTTCGCCACAATTGGCCCCAGTATTTCATTTACGTTTCGCGCCGTTTCCGCGGCCGCTGAAGTCTCCAGCACACGTTTACCGTTGCCTCGCTCGACTCCAGCAGGCGGGCGGAATGTTTCAAAGCTGATATCGACAGGGGTCGATCACTGCACCTCAATGACATGCGTCAAGTTAACTCTGATAAGAGCATTCGTTTATTGCGAATTACAATTCGCAAACTGTCCACTTAAACCTAGCGTTATTCGTAACACATGCACTCAGACCAGTCACTATTTGAGTGCGGTGAACTCGACGACCAATGACCCGGACTGTCGGGTGATGGCGTTGGAAAACTTTCAGGCGCCTGCATCAGGTGCTGTGGCGTCACGTCAGGACCGGAATGATGTGAAGGTGGTGTCAAGTACTGATAATATTGTTGCGTTTGCTGCTGCTGCTGTTGCTGTTGCTGCTGCTGTTGTTGCGTACTTTGCTGTTGTTGTTGTTGCTGCTGCTGCTGTTGTTGCTGCTGCTGCTGCTGTTGCTGTTGAATTTGCTGCTGTGTTTGAGACATTTGCTGCTGCTGCTGCTGTGGGTTCGTGGAGTATGGAAGATTCTCGAAATCGAATCCCACTGGCGGCATACTCCCATGTTTTTGATGAGTTGCTTGTCTCATGGCAGCAATATGAGTTGGCGAAGTTGGGAGCGACGGCCGATTCTTCGCTGGGGAAGGCGAACCCATGTAACTTGCCTGAGGTGACAAGGTCATGTTCGACTGAACAGAGTGTGGTGGGGATTGATTGCTATAAGGCGGTGATAACGTATTCACCATTCCTTGGGTTTGTCGTTGATGTGGTGCAAGGAGTTGGTCGTGAAAATTTGGCAAACCGTAGTTGGTTGTGAATGTATCAAGACCGAGTTGCTGCAGGCCTTGCATGGATTGCGTCTTTATGCAATCCTCGTAAGGAGGTGGTTGCTTCGCTGTGGCCGTGTGGCTCACTAGAGGCAGTGCATTGCTGTACAAGCTTGCACTGTCGTAAGGGCTTGGCAGATTGCCCTCGGCTCCCTCTGCCCCCTGAGGGATTTCCTGGTTTGGGGGCTGGGCACCGCGTTTTGTTGGTGGTTTTTTCACGGACGGTTTTCTCCTTACTACCACCACCCCACCTTCCGACTCTGGACTGTTTGGGTTTCCCGTACTTCCTGCTTTTGGCCGTTTCTTCGACTTCGCTTGTTTCGGTGCCGAACCGATGACTGTTGGGTGTGTGATGAGTTGGGGATGATTGGGCGAACCTAAGAACAAAGGACATTTCTGTTAATTTATTTCCCTATGATATCAGAAAACTGAAAAAAGTGAAATACTGATGCTCACCCATCAATGGTCCGCTTGGTATGACGGTCACCATTTGTGGAGACCTTGGGACATGTTCGTCCAATAATCTTACGATGTCGTGATGTAATCTTTCACTAGCCACATCACGAGGTAACCGATCCATGTGGTCGGTAATCTCTCTATTGGCAAAGGTATCGAGCAAAGCCTTGCATGCTTCGAAGCTACCTTCTCTTGCTGCCAAGAATAATGGCGTTTCATCTTTGTCATCTTGGGCGTCCCTGTTCGCACCATGGACAAGTAGTATGTTAACGGCGTCAACATTATTAACAGCTGCGGCCCAGTGTAGTGCCGTCTTGCCACTGTTGTCTGCAGCATTTATGTCTGCATCTGCGTTTATGAGATCCTCGACCATTCCTTCTGTGGCCAAACGTGCTGCCAGTATTAATGGTGTAGTACCATCGTGCATACGAGCATTTAGATTAGTTGCTCTATTTCTCAAGAGAATTTGGAAGACTCCCATGGCATCTGCAGCTACTGCTGAATGAAGTGGCGTTCTTCCAGTGTTATCTTGTGAGTTTGCATCGGCACCAGCATCAAGTAATCTCTTTGCAGCATCGGCTCTGGCATAACGTGCTGCCAAGTGAAGGGACGTCTCACCACTCTTGTCTGTAGTGGCGTTTAAGTCTGCACCTTGCGCTACCAAGTCTGCTATAACTGCAGCGGTACCGTCGCTTTCGTCTTCTTCTTCTCCTGTATCCAATCCACCACCTCTCACAGCAGCAACCATAAGGGGTGTCATTCCACATGGTCCTCTTGCGTCTACGTCTTGGCCATGCTCAAGGCTTGGTGGTGTTAATACTCCTGCATCTGGTCTTCGAATTTCTGCTGCATCTAAATGTTGCTGGGTCCACATCCTTGGTTCCGTTTCTTCGTAATCCGTGATAGCTGTGTGGTCGCTGGCATATCCAGGCTCTATAGCTCGCATACGTTTCGAGGGTGGTAGATCTGATTCGTCGTCCGACCATTGTTGGGCTCTTCCATTTCCAACATCGAGATCCATGCAATTTACTGATGGCTGCTTGTTGAGGTTTCTCATTTCTTGACCATCAGGTCCTCGTCTTCGGGATCGACGTCGCTGGCCACTTCCACTACTAGTTCGTAGGAAGCCTTCAGGGAACCATGTTACACCAACTGCTCTCTTCCTTTGGGCTGTTACAAGAACACCCACAAGCATACCACCCAGTATGACGATCACAACTCCGATGAAAACATATTTATAATTGGTTGGGGTATCAGGATATTCTGGGCCCTGCGGACCCACAACACCTCGAACTTGTTCTATTGGGAAGTTTCTGGACAATGAGTGTTTTGAAGCCGTTGCAGCTAGATATTCTGCTGCTTCGTTTGCTGAAGGGAAGCATACTGCTCCTTGCGTCACAGTACATTTTCTATTGTCAATCTCCAGGTATGCAATTACACCACTGGGTGTATTAGTATAGATTGTTGTTGGCCGTCCAAAGATGTTGGTTTGCAAACTTGGTTCCCTTTCCCTTTTCCAAGGATATATCATATCGTTGCCACGTTCGTCTTGCTTGACTCGTAGAGTGGTTCTCAGTTCGTGACCAATGTCCCTTAGAAAAGCTACCACGTTCGATTGGAAGGTTTGCATGTCCATTCTTACAACTACAGAAATAACGCCTTCCGCCAACGATGGTGGTTCTCTATCACAGTCGAGACCGTCCCAGTTACATTCCTCGTTGTTGCAACCATAGTCACAGTGTCCATTGGCATAGTGTTTCCGACAGTAGGCATCGTAAATCGGGCTGTAAAAATAAATTGATTGTTAGATAAATCAACAAAGTCCATGAAAGTTTGTATCTGTGAAATGTATGATTATGCAATTGACACTTACTTGCAAGGTGCTAGCTTCCTCTCGCAATCCCGTCCATCGAAGAGACACTGAGCATTGTTGCATACTTCATCGCAGATATCGTTCATGAAGACATCCCAGCAGTTAATGGGTGCAGTGCAATTGCGCCATGGATTTATTCCCAGGGAACAATCGTTTCCATCGAAGTTGCAAGCGTATCTGTTACATTCCTCATCGCAACGATGATTTCCAGATTTTTCTTCGCAGCGGTTTTCTATACACTTCTTCCTTTCACGTTCCAAATCCAGTTCGTAGGCATTCAGGATTTTAGGGACGTTGGAATTTACCCTGCCCACAACTCCGCCTCTGTAGTTTGCATCGTAAATTTCGCAGTTCTTGCCAGTCCATTTCGGTGGGCAGTAACAGGCGTAATCGCCAACAAGATTCTCACAAATGGCTTCAGATTGCTGACAAGGATTACTTGCGCATTCATCTCTAGCATCTATTTCGCAATGAGTACCAGTTGTTCCAGGTGGACAGTAACACCTATAGCCTATGTCAGTCTCCGTAACTCTGCAAGTTCCACCATTCAGACAAGGTTCTCGATCACAGTAAGAGCCAGCAAACTCGCAATTGTTTCCGTAATAATCGGTGGGACAGAGGCAAGTGTGGCCTGCTTGCTTGGCTGTACAAACGCCTCCATTCTGACAGGGTGAGCTGTCACAGAAGTTAACTTTAACTTCACAGTGACGGCCCATATATCCAGGCTTGCAGTTGCAGTGGTAATTGTTGACCAACTGAACGCAATCCTGGGTGCCAGGTGATGCACATGGGTTGGATAGGCATTCATTGATATCGCCTTCGCATCTCGGCCCAACAAATCCAGGTGGACACTTGCATTCGAATCCGCCAACTTTGTCCGTACAGGTTCCATTGTTATGACAGGCTCCAACCACGCAGTCGTCTACGTTCAACTCACATATAAAACCCAATGTACCTGGTGGGCAAGAGCAACTGAAGTTGCTAATCAGGTCGTGGCAAGTGCCACCATTCTGGCAAGGATTCGGCCGGCAATCATCTACATTGAGCTCACAGTTCTGTCCTTGGAAACCCTTGGTACACTGACACTGATAAGATCCAACTAAATCTTTACAAGTTGCTCCATTCTGACATGGTGCAGAATCACACTCATCAATCTCTTCTTGGCAATAAGATCCAGTGTAACCCTCGAGGCAGTGGCAACGATGACTGTTCCCGATATCCTCGCAGGTGCCATTATTGCAAAGGCTTTTCTCGGGGACTCCTTTTCGTATTGCTGCGTCCTTACACGATACCATCTCGACATCACAGACTTTGCCAGTCCATCCAGGCGAGCAGTTACACTGGTACTTGTTTTTATGCTGCACGCATGTAGCTCCATTCTCGCAAGGACTGTCTGCGCACCAATCCACGTATGAATCACATCTCTTGCCAGTGTATCCGTAAGGGCAGTGACATGTATAATACTGGACATGATCATGGCAGGTAGCACCGTTTAAGCACGGTGAACTATCACATTCGTTGATACGATACTGGCAATTAGAACCGGTGTATCCAGGTTTGCAAACACAAGTGTAGTTGTTGATTCCATCGATACATTTACCACCATTCATACAACTACTGTCCGTACAATCTTCGTCGTTGGTCTGACAGTTTATCCCCGAAAAGCCGAGCTGGCATTGGCAAGTATAGGAATTTACATATTCTTTGCAGATAGCACCGTTTTGGCAAGGTTGCGATAGACATTCGTCGACATCGATTTCACAATGTTTCCCGTTAAATCCGTCCACGCAGAGGCAAGTGTAGTCACCTATTCCATCTAAGCATGTGCCACCGTTTTGGCAGGGTGCTGTAATTATAGGGAAGCAAAATTATTATACAGCTGAAACAGAGGAGAATGAAAAACAAAACGTTGAATGTTTGAGAATTGTACTTACATGATGCACAATCATCGGTATTTACGATACAATCACGACCTTCGTAACCCTTAGCACAAACGCAGTGATACGAGCCATTAGTGTTTCTACAAGTGGCACCATTTCTACAAGGCGATGTCATCACACACTCGTCGACGTCTTCGTCGCAAAGCCTACCAGTATAACCGACTGTACAGGTGCATGCGAAGTCCAGGAAATTCGACGACGGAGAGCACTTGGCGCCATGGAGACATCTAAAAGATTAACGGAATATCATTGATGTAAACAAAATACTTATCTACTGTAGCGCGAGATTATTTTACATAGACCGGGGTACTCACTTATTCGGTGAACAGGGGTCCAGTTTGTCCTCGCAGTTCCTCCCTGTATGGGGTAGTTCACAGACGCATTTATAGTCGTTCACCAGATCAATGCAGGAGCCACCGTTCTGGCAGGGATTGTTCGCACAGTCATCGATATTGGTCTCGCAGTTGGTGCCATCGTAGCCAGGTAGACACTTGCAACTATAGTGATTGAGATGATCGATACAGGATCCACCATGTTGGCAAGGGTTCGATCCACATTCGTCGATGTCGGCTTCGCACCTCTTGCCGCCATAGCCTGGTAGGCAATGGCAAATGAATTGATTGACTCCATCCTCGCAGGTGCCGCCGTTAATGCAAGGGCTGCTCGCACACTCGTCGACATCGCTGAGACACCGTGCATCGTAGTAGCCGCGTGGACATTCGCACCGGAAGCCGTTCACCAGGTCGATACAACGTCCACCGTTAGCACAGGGATTGCTGCCGCACTCGTTTATGTCAGTTTCGCAATGCTGTCCAGTGAATCCGGGCTCGCACTCGCACGAGTACCTAAAATAAAAGATATCGTATCCTCTGAGGATGCAAACGATGAAAGGGTTAGCGAAGAGAGGCCTTTTCTTCGAGCGCAAATCAATGTTACAAATGTGGGTGACACTTTTGAACGCATGCATGACAGAATGAATGTTTCAATGCGACTATACTCTGTTGAAATGCCTTCAGCCAATCCATTTCCTACGATAAGTTACTAAGGGGAGAGTAACGTAGAGGGTTACCCACCTGTTGATTCCATCGATGCACCTCGCTCCGTTTCTGCACGGATTGCTGTAGCACTCGTTTACGTTTACTTCGCAATTGATACCAGACGTTCCGGGTCTGCAGATACATTGATATCCATTAACTCTGTCCTCGCATCTTCCACCGAATTGACAAGGGTTGCTCTCGCATTCGTCGATCTGCGTTTGACAGAGCTTCCCAGTGAAGCCGGGGTAGCAATTGCAACTGAAACTGTTCTCTCCATCGATGCATTGACCATTGTGGCAAGGATTCGACTGGCAATCGTTGATGTTTGTTTCGCAGGAGGCTCCGGTGAATCCTGGCGGACATTCGCAGGTATACTTGGCTATCGAATCCTGGCAAATGCCACCATTCTTGCAGGGTGATGAGGCACAGTCGTCGATGTTGATTTGACAATGGGAGCCGGCGAATCCATTCGCACAAGTGCATTTGAACGAATTGATCAGGTCCGTGCAGATACCACCGTTCAAACAGGGTTTCGCCGCACACTCGTCTATGTCGATCTCGCACTGTGTTCCTGTGAAACCTGCGCCAAAAGAAATACCAATAAGCTTCCACATATTCAATTAATGATATCTTCTTCCTCCGAATACTTTCAACTGCGAATCTTCACTAAGGTCCCTTTACAATTCTGGATGTAAGTCACGTACATTGATGAGAGCATAGCCTCGCGATCAAACGATACACACCCTTGCTACATTGAAAATGCCAAGCATCCTCGAATACAGACAGAGTTGTCAAGGGAGTGACTACTGCTCAATTAGACTCAATTAGAGGGGCAAAAAGGGAGGAGCACCGAGGAGTCAGATGGGATATCTCTGATCGATCGGCTCCTTGCACTTTTTTTCAGGCGGACGTGCAAAGATCGCGAGCAATAATCAAAGCAATTATCGACTGTAATTAGAGGCGACAGATGGCTATCGTTTCATGGAAGAGTCCAATTGAGTGGGTCCAGTTTCCAGGCTGGAGCAGGTAAAAAGGATTTCGACGTATCCCATTTCTTCTGACTAGCAATTCCCATCGAGGTCCACGGTATCATATCTCCGCTCTGACTTCTACGATTCATCATTGTTGTCCCTATCATTAGTGACTAAAAACTGGAGTCAAAAGCGGCGGGGTTCGGCGTCTCTCGGCCACAAAGGCATCCGGTTCTCGTGAGAGTATCGTCTTGCGCGAATTTAACGGTCACCGCGTGTATCAGGTGGTCCTAATGACCGGGGACTTCCTCGTTTCTGCGGGAGTCAAGCGAATAATACTTCTGCTGGTCCATTCATACTTGGAGAGCTGCTGGGGAAAGAGAGCCGGACGAATTGCGTGGCATTGCCCCCGCCATCATTTCCGAGGACGAAGGCAGGATGGTTGCCAGTCGGCAGAGGAGCAGCCAGCAGCACCCGAAGGATGCCAGCCTGCGAAAAGGAGAGGAGACGCCACATGGGAGAGAAGAAGCGGGTGCACGCACGCGACATACTCTCACCGCAGGTGGTCTAATTAAATTATATTCGAGGATAATCCCGACGAAGCGGCGCGTCCACCATCCACACGATTTATTCCATCGCCAGCTGGGAGGTCCTGATTGGGCCTTACGCCTTATACTGACATAGACGCCTCACGTAACTCCGCTCTGCCTACATTATAAATCTACCTTTCAGGAACTCACCATTTTTCCTACTTAATATCACGTGTTCCTGTTACGCTAGTAGTCATACATCAAACTGTGATTAACTGGACGACTAGTAAACAGGGGAAAAATATTTGCCCGAGTAAAAGATACTCGCAGTCCTTTTAATCGTTACTTCGATATGACAGGCAAGTACTAATCCGCGCGGCTCTTGCAAAATTTCTCCGCTATTTGAAAGAGGCTTATGCGCTGCATGGATTGCTCGCGGCGTAAAAGTGAGGACTACTCAAGTGCCAAAGAGTTACTATCCAGTTTAACGCGTGGCTCTCGGAGCTCTCGAATTTACGAGGCAACCCGACCCAGATGCAATCTACCTGGCGAGCGTACAAAGCAGTTTCCATTCGCAGCCAGCGGAGAAACTCCCTCGGCAATTTTACGCAGCCACATCTCACTCGGACGCGAGCATACAGTTTTGCCTCTGATGCAAACTGTCCGTCCAAGCACGAAACCAGAAATAGTTGTGAAAACCAACGGAGAAATAAAGAGTGAAAAAAGCGAGAGACGAGTTTCTTTTTCTCGTGCATGGTATTGGATCGAATTTGACCTTAACATTCCGTGGTAAATCAGTCCATAGAGCGCAACAATGCAGCCGGTAATTCATTCCCGGGGAGCGTCGAGGTCTGCGTAGGAGAGGAGAAGAAGCGAGATGCATCACGTGTGTCGGAATGATGATGAAGATGATCGCTCGCACCGTCGAGGTTCCGTGCCACGCAACCTCCATGCTTCGCAGACTTCTCTCGGTCCATTACACTTCGCGATACCAAGCTAAGTCAGCTTCAACTTATTTTGCATAGTCAACAAATAAAATTGCCAACCAAATCCAAACCCAGCTGTTCTTCCGGCATTTGGAATCTGCCATTCATTCGATCTTAGAAGGATTTTAGGAATAAAAGAAATCCAACGAATCGAATGCGATATCTTGGAGGATAGCTTGACATTTTTCATAGGATTCCATGGCGAGGAGTCCAAGGATACGAAGCCTCCTAATCGCATGCATATAAATTTAATTTCGCGCGTGGTTCGCTTCGTTACAGCAATCAGAAAAATCACGATGGTGAGGGTGAGGGTGTGTGAGAGGGGGACGGGAAGGGTACGGGCGTGCCTGAGGCAGGGTGGAACTAGGGGAAGAGAGCCGGCGAGAATCGGGTGTATGGTGTGGCCGGTGAGCGTGTCGGCGAAGCCAACTCCCACGTTTGGCCAGGCGTGTTCGGATAATTGTAATCTATTGCCTCTCGCCGCTCTGTTCTCGTACGAACCTACGCGCATTGATAAAGTATGCGAAAGCTAAGCTAACCATGAGCCTCCGAGCCCTCCTCTCCGTTTCTCCATCTCGCTCCTTTCTTCATCTGGCTGCTCTGTTCTTCGTTCTGTCTCCCGCCAGACTCTGCATTTCGTCCTTCTTCAACCAAACTGCCTCTCACCTCGCACTTCTTTCTCTCTCTTTCTCTGGCTTTTGCATCGATACACCTATGGCCGCACCAACCTAACGAGCACGTGCACGTGTACGTGGATCTGGTGTACCTGAAGGCAGCGCCCCTACTATTACCTCCGTGTACGCTCTGCACTCTTCTGCGTCTCCCTCGGCGCCCCGCCACGCCGCGCCGCGCCGTCGGATTAACTCTCATTGCCAGTCGAGCGGGAGAAATTGCTTTCCAATCGCTGAGTCGATCGGTTCACGGAATTTTCGAGATGCGTTATTCCTAGAATGAACGATGTTGCTCTGGCAGACTTGAGACTTTAAGAACATTTGATCGTATGAGAAACGGGACTCCTCATTTTTCCGCGAGTCAGGCATTTTTGCTCGAACATTTCATCGGTTCGATTTGAAATAAAGAATGTTTCGTATGAAGCACGTCATTCGCATTACTGTGCGGTTGCGGATAGCTTTGAAGGCTTGGCTAAAGTACCTCGGCGCTGATCGACTCGTGTACCCATTGCGATTCAAGTGGTCGGAGATGGAAGGAGAAGCTTTTACACGACCAAACAATTCGATCTCTTCCAAGTACCAGGACAGATGATCGAACGATGCTGGTTTGTATCGGTTCGAAGGAGCTACATTGTGCTTCTGGCGGAGTAAGAGAAATTACATTAGAAGTCTTCTCACGTTTGGACCTCGTAGATGGACACAGTAGTTTCCGAGGGCGATTACCGGAAGGCAGAAAATATAGACATTACGGAGAGAGTCACGAAAGACCGACATTAGGACTACTAAATTACAGAGGATTTTCGATGGAGCCGAAAATAAGAGTTGTTCGTTGAGTAATGCCTTGCACTTGACTCACACCTTGCAACGATGGATTAAGCAAATTATTCTATAAGAAAGGAAGAGTTGTTTCGATCGAAGGACGAAAGATCGTTTGCGGAAATTGATATAAATTAATAAGAAGCATGAAATATCCTAATAGGAAGGGGACGACGCGTCGGCGAAGGGAGGTATGTGAAATTACGAGGAACGCCTTGATCGCGCTGGGTCGAAGGTCGAAGGAGGATCGAGGAGCCGAAGGTGAGAGACGTCGAGCACCTGCGCCCAGATGATTTTCGCGATTAACGGTCGCAGGTTGAGGAGGCTGCTACCTGAGTAAGCAGGATTCGCACCGGAGGCGATGCCGGCTTCTTCCATGGATCTTTGCCGGCATCTCCGCGGCATCACTCGCCCTTCGTAGGAGGAGGAGGAGGAGGAGGAGGAGGAGGAGGAGGACGCTAATGCGCGAGAGGACGTAATGACGAGTCACAGGCCAAGAAGTCGAATAGCCGGGCGTCGCGTAGCGCGCCGGGGGCCGCGTCATTTACCGAATCGAATGAAAAAGAGGGCCTCATCAGGTCCGTCATCAAGGAAATGAGGGGACACCGCAAGATCGAAGTCCCACTCCATCTCCTTGAGAGTTCACTCTCTTCTTCCCTATCATCCTTCCCCTCCTGCCGATCACTCTCTTTCCCCATCGAAAAAGGGAAACCCGAATCGGCGAAGCTCGGTAATGCGCCAAATAAATTCGCCTCCTCCATACAAATTGCCCGGCGATAATTACGCCGGCGTGCCGGTAACGTCTTAACAAGTTCGATGGTTAGCCTTTCGACGGCCTTATCTTCCCAGCAGATTACCTTGCCCGCTCGGATGTATCTCGCTTGAAATAACTTGGCGAGAAGGACTGGCTCCGAGAACGTGAGCTCCGAGCGATTGGTATCGCCAGGCTTTTTGCATTCGCACTATACAGCCCCTTTCTCTCCGAGAGACACACCACTCTCTCTCTCTCTGTCTGTCTGTCTATGCATGTGTGGATGGGGTTTCAACACTAAAGCTCGGTGGCTGATATCAAATTACAGGCGTGCAATCCTTTCGCAATAGGGATCTCTGGCTGTATGGAATGGCGGGCGAGGAGGGTTCATACCCACGCCCAGGAGGTTTCGAAAAAAGCTCGGGGCCATTCGTATATCCATCGGACTAACTGTAAATCCTGTTAAACGGCAGCTGAGCCGCCCGCCAGAGACACCGGGCGCGGATTTATCAACGCTAATGCGATAGATAACGGTAGAGGGGAATTCCTAATTACGAACGCTCGTATCCGCCGATCGAAAGAATAATGATGAATTCGAGGAGGGACCGCGAGCGCTGATGGCGGCTTCCTACATTCTCGCATAGTGGAAAGAGAAGCTTCTGGGCATCGGTGGCAGAGAAGAAACCCCACCCTGTCTAGGATGTCTGCCGCGGGAGTAACTGTAAACTCGTTGGCCGCGAGGGCGAAGCCGATGAGATGATGATTGCTCTCTCGCCGGAAGGAATAGGAAAAAATCCGGAAACTCGAGGCGCTCGTAAAGACCCCGATGAGCGCTACCATGGAACGAAGGTATTTCCCAGCGAATGCTAGGCCAACTCCCCGGGAAACATATCCGTGCAATTTCACTAGCATCGATGCTCGACTGCCGCCGCGCCGAGCCGCGCCGCGCCGCGCCGGTGCGTTTGCGGTAAGCGACGATATCGGTACTCGAGCTACGCCAGTATTCCACTAATCCTCCGGGATTCCTGTTAACGCGAACGGGGGAACGTGCCTTCACAAATGACTCAAGATTTTTCCTGTCTGTTCCTCCGCGATCCTGTTAAGGTCGCATTTCTAGCAAGGTCCCAAGTTCCAGAGGTTCATGTGAACGAGGTGCGTTCAGACAGTCCGAGAGAAAAAGTCTCTGTTACAAGGAGAATGAGGTCTGTCTTTTTATACTCGGATGCTTTCATTTTAGCCAGACTTGCCGAAAGTCTCGATAAAGTCAGTTCTTCTTTCGTATTCTTGAGAAAGTGTATCGTGACGGACAGGAACTCCTGAATTACCTTTCGGGCGGAGTTCTTGGTAGTCGATTAATCGAGCGTAATTGATCCTCTCGAATTCCACTGGCAAAAGTGGCTCTTGTTTTCCCGATTTGGTAAGGACCGCCGCGCCGCGCGCGCGAGAAGGTGTGAGTGGGAACAAGCGAGTCATTGCTCGCATCCATCATGCGCCACTGTCATAATCCAATCGGATTATGCAAATCGGTGAATTTAAGGGGCGAGGAAGTTTCGGCGGCTAATTGCTCCGCTTGGAAGTGGGCTCAGATCGTTTTTGGATTGTCAACGTGTCGGCTGGCGCAGCAGCAGCAGCGCTCGGCCTCTCATCTCGTTTGCCATTCAGGAGAGGCCTCGGATGTGGAAGGGCGTCCTACGCGCTCCTCCGACTCTCGGAATTGAAGAAGGCTCTCCTTGTCAAGTTGTGCGTCTTCTCTACCCTCTAACGAGTAAATGAAGTCGCATACCTGAAATTATGCCGCGAATACTCGAGCGAACATCCCAAGCAGCGATAATATTCCTGATATAAAATGCGAACGCCACTCGTCTTTAATTATGCAGAGCCCGAGCAAACCGGGCCCTTGCGAAACTCGTCGATATTGATGCAGTAAACGATTGCTTCGAATGGTGTCGAGAGCCTCCGACAAGTATGATTCCAGTTAATGTTCTCGCATAAAACTCGTCGGTAGCACTTTGCTTCGAAGCCACAATTTACAAGTCCCAGATATACGAAATAGTTTTGCTGATCAAATTACTTTTATTCGAATGAAAAATTGCTAATGCATTCTTTGTTACTATCGAACTGATTATCTGGGAATGTGAGCAAGTAGTACAAACAAGCGTGGTAATAGAATTTCGACTATTGGAATGCGTAACATGTACAGGGTGAGTCACTTGCTTTTGAATCACCACCAAAAATGGGATATTTTCGGTGGTCAAAAATATGGAGAAAAAAAAATTTTGAGCTAGGGCTCTGGAATTTTTATAGTATCTTCCTTGGCGCAAAAAAACATTACCTACCAAATTTCAGGCCCGGGACAGGTCGGGAAGTACCAAAAACATGAGGAAAACTGCGAAAATGAAATATTCAAGATCGGTTTTCCATGTGTTTTAGGCAGAATTCCGGCATTTCCCCCACAACATTTATGTTTTTTATCCGTTTTGAGACACGAGCAATCGAAAAATCAAGCGTTCGTCCCGGTCCCAGAACCTTCGAAAAATCGAAAATTTTTGAAGGGGTATGCCTTAAAAAATTTGCGAAAAAATGAATTTTGAGCTAGGGCTCTGGAATTTTTATGGTATCTTTCTTAATGCAAAAAAATATTACCCACCAAATTTCAGTCCCGGAGAAGGTCGGGAAGTCCATCAAAAAAATAAGGGCTAGGAGAGTTCTGATTCAAAGGCAAGTGAATCACGCTGTACTCTCTTCCTTTTATGATTACAGGATATATCCTTGCACGCTTGAGATCCCCTTGATTCGAATCCTTGAGTCATTAATGCTCCGACTGACCATATTAGTACTAGTTACCTTTCCTAGGTAGATGATAAAACTATTGCAAGTCTAGCAAGAGAATTCTACAAAATTCTATCGAGTATTGAATACCAATGGATCGATAGTGATCATCGAAGTGTATTCCGAGAATAGGCGGAAAGCAATGCATCATGATATCGACAGAGTACAACTGGCCAAATGTGGAAGAATCAGTTGGCTTTATTATCTCGGGTTGGACAGTGCTACCAATTTCTGGGGGTTACAAGGCTCGATAGCCCATTACTGTCTCCTCCTCAATTTCCATGGTGCCGGCTATATTTCCCATTACGGTCATATCAGCGCCCCCTTAACAAGTTTCTAACGAGGTGTCAGGTTGGCGGCGCGGCGCGTTGTCGCCGGGGCCTCTCTACGCAGCCGGCAGCGAACCAGCCGGCCAGCCAAGGAAGGAAGGAGCCAGGCCCTTCTCAAGAGAGGTGGTTCGCAGGTGAGCAGAAAAGCCGGTGCTAAGTGCCACGTGGACAGCCGCCGAGAGCCAGGATTTATGGTGTGTCCGCAGTAAGATAAGACAAGGTGGAAAAAAAATCGTCTCCTGCCGTGGAGCAGCACGCGGCACTCGCGCCGAGCCGCCGCTCTTCCCTGCCAGAGGCCGACGTTCTCGACGCGTCTTCGTCGATTCCCATTGAAATAACCGCTTCCCCGAGAGAACACTTCGACGTCTCGCAGACATTTCAGTATGCATCCAATATATGCACGGGACTCTGCTTTCGAAGGGGTTGATGGGCGCATTACAGCTTGGAAAGAGATCGTACAGATTGCAAAACAAGCTAGTGCTTTATGCAATTAACGCGAGGTTAATTACAAGCTTTCTAGGAGATCGGTTGGGCGCGCGCGCGCACACAGCCAAGCCGAGGATATCTCAGGCGTCATAGGTAGCGTGTGCGTGTGCGATCCTGGTGAGGAGGTCTCTGCGTGGTATCTACAGGGTGGATGGGCGTACAAGGGAGAATCAGGAGATTCCTCGACTAACGATGAAATATCGCGCGTACTGCGGGACGCGGCGATCCAAGGTGATCGCGGCTAACGATCGGAAGCGATTCGCCCCTCGGGAAGGTAGAGGAGAGATACTCGCGTGCGTGTATAATGTTCATTAAAATCCGGCGAGGCCCGTTGCGGGGCCGCGCGCGCGCGGGGAGGTGGAGAACCGGCTAGGAGGAAGAGGCGGGTGAAATCTGACGAGACCGGTCCACCTTTCCGGGCAAGAGAAGAGTCTATCGTGGATTAGAAGAGGTATACACTCTCCGGAGGATAGTAATAGAGTATGACTGGGAGAGCGAGTTTTGTCTCTTGGAGCAGAGAGCGCGATGACTAACCAACGGGAGTGGTGGGAGGAGAGTGCGCGGGGTCAATGGGGGCTGGAAAAAGTTGTCTGGCACGAGGCGAAAGAAAAGCCAAGTGGTATCTGGAGGTGGTGGCTGGCGGGTGTGACCGGGGCGTAGATAGCGTATCGGTGGATAGGTGAAAAATGCTCTCTCCCTCTGGTGAACGGTGGTGTGCCGTGTGACCTGGGTGTGGCAGCAGCAGCAGCAGCAGCAGCAGCAGCAGCAGGCTTGCAGCAGAGGGCCGCGACGTGTGGAGCGAGCGGTCTCTCTCGCATATGTGTAACCACGTCTTTGGCACGCCGTGAGCCCGAGAGTGCCGACAGTCTGGCGAACCCACGGCGAAAGCACCGAGAGCGCGCCCTGGTACGGAAGGTACGGGCTATGGGTACTATCCATGAGAAATACGAATGTCCGTTATGCAACACAGCTATCCTTCGCCTCCTTTTTTATTCCTTGCGGATCAGCCTCTTTCGGCCCGTGTGAGCGCCCGACGTTCTCTCAGGACCGCTTTCCTAGCACGCTGACTAACTACTCCCTGCGAAACTTGATCCCCTGAATTTTCTGATCGCCCCTCAACCACCCGCGCGCCACCGCCTTCCAGTGACATGGATACCTTTGCGCGGCCACTGCTTCAAATCTCTTAGCGGCCAAGCGCGTGCTAGCTTTCCTCGACTAAACTAGGAGAAACCGTACCTCCACATAGGATATCCTCGAATGATGTATAGCCTGGCTAGGTTCGATCGCTTGATCGATGATTGATCGCTCCAGGAAAAAATGGACTCTCCACTGCGCCACTGATATCGGGAATCTTACTCGCGATAGAGAGAGGGAGAGAAGGAGTAGACTGTCGAAAGGATGATCAATGATCGTGGCTCGAAGCTGGCGCAGTGCTCATTTACAGCTAATGAAGATGTACGTCCACCCACTCGACTAATTTTTCTATTCGATATATTCGCATCGAACCAACTCATTTGCCCCTCTTAATAACATCCCATCTCGAGTAGGAAGAGTCCGTAAACCAAGACGATTTATCAAGAGTCGAAAATTTGAGTGGTAGGCGCGCGAGCGAGGCGTCTCTCATCGCTATCTATCCTATCGTAGAGAGACGCCAATTAAAGTTGCCGATGAGCTTAGCAAGTTCCCGGGGAGTCAACTGGCAGTTGTCTGTGGCGCGCGAGCTTGCGTTTTCTTTCCTCGAAGGGCCGTGTTGCTAGATAAGATTGGCGCGATTCCCTTAAGGAATGAAGGATCTGGCAGGGTTGCCCTCCTCCGTGATCCTTCCTCCTGTCGGCGTTTTCACGGCTGATTTAACGCCTCGCGTTCCCAGTAATTGTTTGGGGCGTGGCGGATCCGCCGGTGTCGTGTGTTGTCTGTTACCGGCATTACGGCGATCTCCCACGCGCGCCACCAGTTTGCACACCGTCGGCATGCATCTTATCGACGTGCGAACCAACGGACGAGCCAGCGACGCCCGATCAGACTTGGACGTCTCCGAGACGCCGGATCCCGAGCAAGGATCTCGTTTCCCTTCCTGCTCTCTCTCTTTCTCTGCCTGCTGGGGTTCTAAGCATCGAGTGATACGCGGAGACAGCGTGGGCCACCGAGCGTACTAAGCCGCTAATTGTAAGTGTGACGTGGACGACGACTAGAACGAGAGAGACGGAAAGACACTTGCACTTAATGCTTCATTGCACCAAGTTGAGCGTACTTGATAGGACTGCTCGACGAGCGAGAGAGATGTTAATCGTCCTATGAGAGATATAACCAGTCGGTTACCCAGTGGGAAAGCGCAGAGTGACTCAATGGGAAAAACGGTTATCTCTTTGTATCAATTGGAGGGAACAATAAATGAATCGTCTCTGCTCTCTCTCTCTCTCTCCCTCTCTCTCCTGCTAGTGTATCTACATATGTGTCCCTGCTAGCAGGGGGATCCTGGCTAACTAATGTCCCGAGTCTGTCCGCTCCTGTACCTGCCTAGGCGATAATTGGCGATCGTAAATACTCGGCAGAATTCCACGGGCTGGTAAAACTTTTCCACGCTTCGCTAGAGTGTAAGATTTTAGTGGAGCATCGATGCATAAGTTGGCGCGCGCTCCAAGGTAACAGGAGTATATCGGGTAAAGAGGGCATATTCCAGTTATGTGCGTGCCACGAAGAATGCGTGTCTGCCTGATTAGGCTTTCTCGGGGAATTCGTGAACCCTAACGGACTGCTTTAGAAAGTCTCATGGCAATAAAACTTAGAACACATTAACTTCTTGCCTTTCTCTGGCGCGGCAAGGCATGTCAAGCCTTTTTATGCAATCGCTATGTAAACTATGAACGCCCATGAGATATTAGAATGAAGCGAACGAAGGGAAAATGAAGCTGTCGTTTGAGTGATGACTATTCAGAGTTCGAGCTTTGCGAATTGCGGCAAGTTCAATTGTGGGGAATGGCAGGGTTGGAGAGGGGCGGCGCGCGCATTAGGAAAGCGTGGAGGGCCGCGAGACAGGGAAATCCGGGCGAGATCGCCTTGGAGCAAGTGGAGCAGGATGCAAATGCATGGAGGCAGGCGGCGGCCGATACCTGAGAACAGGCCGTTTCTCTAAGTCTCTCCGGCATCTCCCGCCGCGCCATAGTGAAGGAGAGCCAGCCGTGGGTGTGGCTGAAGATATCGACTCTCTCGGTGCACTGTGTCTGAGAGACTGCATCGGCTCCGTGTAACCTCTATACCAGCCAGCCGGCAGCAGCCCAGCAGCCTTTCAGGCTGAATACTCCTTTCCTAGGATAACGGTTCGAGGCAGATCCTTCCCGTCCGCTCGCCGTTCGCTCCCATCTCTTCGAGAGAGCAACTCGATTGACCGTGTGTGTGGCCCTGCTCGTCCACTGTCTCGCCAAAGAGCCTCGATGTAGCATTGATTGTGTGCATTGGCCTCCCTCTCCGCTTCCTCTCAGCTGGACCAGCTGAGAGACTCCAGCGAGCCAAGCCTTCTTTCCGCAATCGGCCGCGGCGGACTTTCGCGGACACGTCTCCCTTCGGCTGGAAAGGTCAACCGGTACACCGGCAACCTGGAACCGATACCGGATCACGCGCACGTTCCGACGACAATACTTAATGAATTGGCCCCGTTTCAATTGCTCTCGACTCGCCCACTCTGATTAACCCTTCAATCCCTACCCGGAGCATCGCACAACCAACTCAGCCATTCCTTGCTCAAGATTCAATTCGAATCTTCGTGAGTTCTGATATTAGTTGGAAAGGTGCGCTCGCAGTTGGAAGTACTGAGAATAAGTCTCCGAGCAGTGCCAGCCTTGCAGAATAGTGGCAATTACGCCATGCGCGATCTGATTGTACATTCTGTCGCAAGCCGCCGCTTCTAATCTGGGCGGAGCATCTAATGCCAGAGAGCGCAATGATTCCGGCTCGATCCAGATTGCCCACTGCGATTGGTAACGAGGAAAAGTCTAATCGGCTGATCCGAATGTAGAGTACGAATTTATTGGACTTGAACGAACTCGTGTATTGGTAGGTGGATGCTGGAAGAGTCGAGCTTTCGAGCGATCTGCAAGCGAAAGAAATGCTTTGACGGGCCGCTCAAGTTTAAGCAGACCTCAGATTAAACCGGACCCGGCCGCGCCACTCTCACCAACAAATCAACGTGCGTTCGATTCTTGTCATTCTTTTAACACGCCGGATGTCAGGAGAACTCGAACTTCCTAACTATCTAGAACCCCTCGGACTACTAACGCGATCGTTACAGAGTTTCTCAACCCTCGCTCAATATGGAAAGAAAAAATAACATTCATTCCCTCCCAGACTAGCCAATCTATAATCCGAACTTCTACTGGAAGTACAAAATCTTTCATAAGCATTGGGACGAAGAAGTTTCAATTCATTTGCGATTTAGCAGAACGAGTAGCTTTAGTATACAATGGCCGGCAGTAATGACGCGAGCATACCTGAGATCAGAGATGCTGAGAGACGCTGGAGTTGTGTAGTTGGAGATGAAGGGAAGAGGAAGGCGCGCGCGCGCGCGCGGTGAATCGGCAGAGTTCTTCTCTACCGGGAAGAGACAGAGAGAGAGTGAGTGGAAGGCAAAGAGAGAAACTCGAGCGGGAGAGGATGACGAATGGAAAATAGAAGGAAGCGAGAAGAGAAGGCGCAGCCTAATCCAATTAGATCGGAATCCAAAGCTTAATCAATAGAAGGCAGAGGCGTGCGCGCTGACATGTTTGACTTGAGCCCGGCGAGATCTTCCCGAATTGGGTCCTGCTGTGCGAGTGCGTATAATTGGCTGGTTGCACCCGCTCTCGCGGCTTCGATCCTATCGACAAATCGGACACGAATATCACCCTTTCCACGAGGAGTAGTAGTCCCTTCACGCTTGTACCGTTACTTCCAAGCTGCCCTTCTTCCTCATCGATTTGATGTCCGTCCACCATATCCACTTTAAGATCCACTCGAGCTCAAATTGCGATCGTCATTCCCTTCCACAGTCCATTGTGTCTACGTCCCTCGAGCTTATGTAATCTACCGGTTGACTGACTCTCTTCGCTTCGACCAATGCCCGTTCATTCCTAATTATCCGTAAGGGACGAGCGACATGTGAATTTTAGTCTCCGAGTGGATTTGGAGCGGCGGCGGCGGCGGCGGCGCTAGGAGAGCACGGATTTCACCGGGGCCGAGCGCCGAGCGGCCCTCTCGAGGAGAAAGTGAAGCGAAGACAAGAACTGCGCTCGTCAGGTGGGAAAACTATCATTAAGGAAACAAACCTTACAAAAAGGAAAGGCAAGTGGAGCTCCATGCGGCACGCCACCGAGGCCCGCTTGCTTTCCATTATGCAATCTCTCTTCGTAGTGACAAAAATCAGACTGGCAAATTCCGAGCAGTGAAATTGAAAGCAGTCCGCTCGCTACGCTCTTTTTGTCCGCCAGCATGACAATCGGAATTTCGAGAAAAAACTGGCAAGTGGACAAGGAATGTTTCTATAATCCGCCGGTAGTCGGGCACGTTTACAGAAATCGCAAGGTCACTGAATGAACTTTGAGAATTCAGTGCGAGGTATTCTATCCCGGATGATAACTCGTGACGGCGCACTTAGGAATCATTGATTTTACATCGACTAACAACGGCATTAACTCGACAGGATAATTGCACTCTCGAGATAGTTGCTGATGGCTCGAATTAATTGAACGCGGAAGAATGTCGCTGTGGCGAGTGGCGCGCAGCAGGTATCCTGGTGCGGCATTAGGTCCGAAATTGTCTCGCGGATTGCGCCAGAGAGTGGCTAGAGAGCGTTCTATCGCCTACTCTAATGGCTCGTGACGTAATTTTCTCTGAATTGTGGCCCGCTTTAATTAGGAGTAATGAAGAAGGCAAGGAGGCCGCGCCGGCAGGGCATTCAAAGCTTGTCCCGAGTGAAATTTCGTTGAGAATTACTATCAGCGAAACGTTGCCATGCGGTTCCCTCTCCCTCGGAGGCGGAAGTCGTAATCGTAATGGGGAAGAGGAGCGTGGCCCGATGGCGAGCGTGAAGCGAAGTTAAATCAGCTCTAACCGCCTTTCGTCCTGGTATAACCGCGGCGGCTTGCAGCTTCATAATCGAGAGACCTGGACCGAATCGACGTGTCCGCCAATTATTCATGCCGCGGCCGCTGCCGGTACGCCGGCCTTGTATTTAGATAACACTCACTCCGCTTTCGGGCCTAACTTATGAAGATGTTCCCGTATCCTTCCACCTATCGCCCTTTTTTCTCAAGAGAAACACTTAGATACCAAGGCATCGTGACTAGCACCTTGTAATTCATGTACATCTGCCCCTCTGCTAAATTATAACTCTGCATTAAACTTATCTGCGCGTCCCACCCCTCCCCTATCGCTCCTCATTCGTCTTAAGGATGTCCGTTTACCGAAAAAAATGGATCGCCATTCCTCACCCGGTACACTGAATTATATACTCGAGGAACACTGCCTTTACCACTCACTCTAAAGTGGTCTCGGCGAACACTCCTCGACTGGACCAGGCTCTCTATCAGTAATGTAACTAATCTTATTTACAAGAGAAACAGCCTGGCATCTTGACAGACAACCGGCCGCTCGAAATCTCGCCTAGGAAAAGCCAGTCGATCAAAACCTGCTATCTTTAAAATGCTCTGTACTTCTGACCTTAGTGAAGAATCGCCGTTACAATATGGCCAATCCAAAGGCACGCGCGCTTCTCGAGACTTACCTGTGAAGGAGAAAAAGATGGGGAGTTAGTAATTGCGGGATAATTCCCATCGAGGATTGAGCCAGGCGGATTGGATAGTTGTAGCGATCTAGCCGAGGTATTAAAGACATCAAGCTGACAGGAGCGAGACAAATTGCACCCTGGTGCGCAGTTAATACGGGAAGAAGATCGGACTCAAAAAGTCGTGATATTCCAAATAAGCCTGAGAGGTGAGCCTTATCCGGGAATTGAGAGCGGCTGCTCGACGGACGTCCTGCGATCGAAACTAGTCCGTAACCTGGTTCTCTTGCATACAAAAGAGGAACGCCTGCTTACATAAACACGCAGTCCCTCAACGATCCAGCGAGAACAGTACGCGGACTATTCTAAAGCGAAGTAGTAAATACGAGACAAGTTGATTCTCGACGAAAAGACTCGAAGAGGAACCACCTGTAACACCTGTACAATCAAATCGTCCGACCTCTAAGGACGCCCACAAGGAGGATCGAGAAGAAAAATGGAGAAAAAGAATAGTGGAAGGTCCAGGCCCTCTCACTCTTTCTCCGCGCGCAAGATTGTAATTTATATCTCGTTGTGTCGGCGGAACGATAATTACCACTTCAAAAACCCGCCCCTCGCCCGAGTGAGACTGTCCCTTCCACGTGGAAGCGAACGTGCCGTTCGTTCTCCCCGAGCAATCCCTCCAACCAAAATGGGCTGCTTGCCCACGCTTGAATGAAAGAAACCTGATTACTTTGCCATTCTTTCACAAACCTCTAATCTTGAACATACATTATCGACGTACGAATTTATCACAGCGTGTCAAGCGGACTTAACGATGAGAGAGCGATAAAGAGAGGGCGAGGATTGGTACAAGTACGAGGAGGAAGTTGCTTTGGTAGTGGTTGAATCTCGAGCGAAAGAGACTTGGGCGCAGTGTCTAGTAGGGCGGCTTGATTGAAGGTAACGACTTATCATTGCTGACAGGAGCTCGGAGTCACAATGAAGAGATGATCAAGGGATTCTAATGAGGACGGCTACTTGATTGGACCATAACGTGTCGCTGGCTCGAGTGGAGTGGCCGCTAGAGTTGGCCAAGGAGTGCGCGCGAAACGAGCCTGTTCACGCGTCCTTACACGCAGCTCCCGTGCCTTTATTGCCGATTAACATCGCCGACATTTATTCCCAGGTACTCAAGGGCCGCGATGTCTCCACCTAACAGATACTTGAATCGTGCGCGATAAATCCCTCGTATTACACCGCCGGGGTTATCAAAGGTGGCGTGATTGAATTCGGGGACGCGGCAGAGATCTGACGCGAATTCTCCTTGGCCAAGGTATGTGGAGTAGCAATGCCGTTTTATGTTCCTCAAGGCGTTGTAACCACAGACTAGCGGTACCAGAGAATCAGCTAGCATTCATACATGTTTAAGGCTCAACAGCTCCAATCTTAGGATTCGCAGATCGAGCGTTCTCAGTTGGTTCCGCGTGATGGGAGTTGCGGCCGATAAAAATAACTATGCCGCTCTGAGAGAAA
This sequence comes from Ectemnius continuus, assembly GCA_910591665.1. Lineage (NCBI taxonomy): Eukaryota > Metazoa > Arthropoda > Insecta > Hymenoptera > Crabronidae > Ectemnius > Ectemnius continuus. The sequence continues at coordinate 10,852,258 of OU342862.1, read as the reverse complement.
TCAGGGGGAAAGAGAGCGCACCACGAAATGATAATTATCTACGAGTGTTCCTAGCAGAGAAAGATGAAGGCTTCGGGATGACTGATAGTCGAAGAGAAAAAATGCGGACGGCCTTGGGTCGGCAGTACGTGGGCGACAAAAAGCTCGAGATGGAACGGATCGATTTCACGGGAAGGCGTCGTTTTCCGAGTAGGTGAAGCGTCCACCGCAGCATCCACCGATAATTGAGATGTCCTGAGACGAAAGGTTGCCGGGAGAGTACCGAAAAATGGAGCTGGCTGTATGAGCCGGGGCAGCGAGAGAAAGAGAGTGTATAGAAATGTAGAGGGAGGGCGAGAGGTGGGAGAGTGTATTGAGGATGAAGACAGAGTTGGTTCTTTGAGAAGTGGGCTCGTTGGAACCAAGTGTTGGAAAGGTCGCGGTGAATGGTCGAGGGAAGAGTGGTGCTGCTGGTGGACGGAATGTAGGGTAGCAATGCCATTTTATCCGGCTGGAAGAGAAGGCTGATGGGGAGGCTTGGATAGCGGTACCAGAGATCGAGTGCGAACGGGGAACAGCTCTCGGCAGGCCGCATAGGAGAGGCCGAAGGTCGCATCGGACATGAACACGCCCGAGAGTACGACCTACCTTGGCTGCTGCTCGCTTCGAGCCTTCCATGCAACACGTATCTCTTATCCCCGGCTATCGCCTGCCCTTCTGCCTCTCCTCTCTCTCTCTCTCTCTCCTCTCTCTTCTCCACCTCCACCTCCTCCAATCAAACAGATCCTTTTCTCTTGCGTTCGCGCGCGCTCGAGGGACGCCAGAGATCACATCGTTTCCATCGGCTTGAACGCCGCCAATAACAGCAATTAAGTTAACTGTCTGGAAATCCGATTTGAGACACGGCCGCCACCTAATCCGCTCTTCTCTCCCTCTCTCTCTCCCTCTCGCGCCGTGATGATATTACCGGCGCAAGGATATACCGCAAGCTTGATGCAGTTGAAAAAGAAATGGCCAGGGTGTGCGGTGAACCGCGTACGGTGATTAGGGAGCCAGGCGTGAAAACGCAACTGCGAAACACCTGCTTCCAAGTACGAGCCTCCCACCTTCCTCAGCAACATGTTAATTGTACCAGGGGAAATTGGTATAACGGAGAGCGGTTACCAAGCTTCCCTTGCTCGAGAAGCAACATAAAGCGAAGATTTTTCAATCGTAACAGGTTCGACATCTTCGGATAAAAAATATTCAAGCAAAGAGGATAGATTGTAGGAGGGTGCGCATAGAATTGGAAATTAGGGCGAATGCGAATAAATTATTCGTCTAGGATGGAATGGATCGCGAAGCTTGTCCCTCGCAGGGAGATCAGCGAAGACATTCGTCAATGACGGTCAACGGAATACTAATAGAGCTGGCTGGGCTCGGACCTCGCTTTTATACCTTAGCTGCCTTTTAGCTGTTGAATGATCTATTATCATATGGAAGCGCCATTAAAAGCGGGCATAACTACATCGTTAACACGACAGCCTTGAATTCCATTGGACTGTAAAGGAGGAATGATTTGGGCAGGGTAGCTGGAAGGTGGTTCGGAGTGGTCGATAGGAATCGAAGAGGCAGCAGGAAGAAAGAGAGGAGCAATAAGGGTTGGCAGGCAGGGCTTTCACAGAGGGGCGCATAAAAGTGGCTTGACCAAACATAAATTAGGGATAACGAGGTATGCCCGAGGACCGATATCCAAGCATTACGAGACAGCGGGCATAATAGCGTTTCGTTCTATGGCTGATAATTACAGACGAGAGGAGGCCACCACCTCCGCCCGTCTCGCCTGCCTCTTTCTCTCACCTCGGAGCGCACGAAATATCACGATAAATTACCTCGCCGCTTATGTAATTGCGATTCACCGCGAGCGGCGAGCCGCTTCCCTCCAAACGTGTCATTTACGACTTAGCAGCTTGCTCGCGCTCATTCTAGATTTAATCAATTAATGTATTTCATTAGGGAGGACTCGTCGTTCCTTGGTAATTCGTTGCCGCGCGTTCCTTACAACGGCGGCGAAGAGATTTTCGATTACCTTGGAAGCTCGTACATCAGCACAGCCTCTCTGGAAAGATGCGAGTTGAGCGAAAGCCAGTGAGAAGAGTGAGCGAGCGAGTGCGAGCACGGCAACAATTTCGCCTCGTAAAAATCATTTTAAATCTCGAAGCGAGGCCAGTTCGATCGGGTGAATCTACCGGCGGCGGCGGCGGCGGCGGCGGCGGCGGCGGCGGAGATACGATTGCCGCGCCGCTGATGGAGCATGTCGGCTGTGATAGGAAGTAGGAGAAACGAAGGAACGCAGATCCCCTTTTTAGAGGCAGTATAACTCGCCTCGGCGCCCGCCGTCTTCGGCTTCGTATCGTTTTCCATTAAAGTTATCGAAGCCTGCCTTCGACGCACCGGCCCCCTTTATTGCCGGCCCTTTATTGTTCAGCCAATCAGTCGATGCTTAGGTGTTTCCAGTGAGATCGAACCCACTCTCGCGGCCTTTCAATGGCTTTACGATTCTGGATCCACCCACGTCGAACTTATGTCTCACTGGGGTTAAAGTACACTTGGCTGCGGTTAATGACGACTAACTCGGGTCATTGGATCACTTTCAATTATGATATTGTATGTTAAAACGAATACTTATTTTTTAACAGCCCTTACAATCGCGAGTTAGAAGACTCTATTAAAGACAATGTATAATTTCTAATATGTATCAACTTCCTTTCCTCCATATTCCTTCTTCCACTGCCTCGTATTCGTAGAATGTATCTGGCTGGGAGGGCACAGCCCCTCAGTTCGCACTCCATTTTCTCGTGGCGTGAGCAATTTAGCCTTAATTGAGATTCTACCGAAGCGCGTCCTTGATGGTTGATGGTTCATCTAAATCCCTCGCATCCCATTGCTAGCATTCTACGACAGAGTAATATCCCCATACTAGCTGCATTACCATCCACCAAGATAGCTCGTTGATCCTCGAACTTGGACTTAAGTGAATGCTACCGAGGCATATTCTCGCTTTAATGCTCTCTGGAGTGATTGTACTCCAATGACCACACATCTCGCTCTCGTTCACCGGGACTCCGCGAGTAATTACTACCGCGGCGATTCTGCCACCCAATATCTCTTAATCGCATAACGGTGCGCCGTAACATGTAAACGAGCGCGAGTCAGAGCCGGCCGAACAAAGCCGACTCTTTCGGCAAGAGGGTTCGAAGAGAGGCAATTTGTAACGCGTTCGAATCGTACGCCGAGTATAATAAACCTGTTGCGAAATGATCGCGGTAATCAGTGGTACGCGATCGGAGTCTCGAGACTCTCGCAACTTCCGAATACCCGAGGCGAAGGCGTACTGCGAGGTAATTAGGTAAGAAAAAGAAACAGAGAGAGAGAGAGAGAGAGGAACACCGTAAAGAAGTCGAAGTAGCACGAAGTTGACTGGAACGGGAATGTCATGTTATATGGGAAAGAAATCATTGCCTTTTCGAGGAAAGCAAGGCAGGAAGAAAGAGAGAAAAGTCGATTGGATTGAAGAGGGCGAGTGGTAGCACTGGTGGGACGAGGAGTGCAATTAAATAATTGGCTCATTAAGAAGAGAGTCGCGACGGACTTTCCAGAGTGTCACCGTAGGAGGGATACCAGACTCCAGCAGCGTTCCGGCTCCAACCAGAGATAACGAGGGCCTCTCTGGAGCAGTCCAGCCTCCGAATCGCGTATCTCCCGGCTCCAATTAGTCCGGCGGCAATTCGCGCGATAAATTGATTGCGGGGAGCATTCGCTCGGAGGAAGTCACCGATTCGCTCTTAGCATGTGGGATTACACGCTCATGCAACGCCTTTCGGCTAAAAGACATTGATCCTGCGGTTTTGCTTGATCGCATCATCGAACGCATCCTGCATAACGGTACAAGGGTGCCTTGAACTCTGAACGGCGACCAAAAAAAAAAAAAGAATGGTCGGAGGGTCGAGATTGGTGCGCGAAACAATGCGTACAATGAGGCCAAATAAACGAGAGTCGATAGTCGAAGGAGATAGTCGCTGGTCGAACGAGATATCTCCGTTAGTGGGAGTCGAGATCCTAGTAGGTAAACGTGTCGATGGGTTACCTCTGGCAACTTTGCCCTATCGACCGCCACAATTCGATATTGGCATTCGAACTCTGCGCCGCCGCCGCCGCCGCCGCCGCCGCCTCCGTTATTAGAAGCAACGGTATTCCGAAGAGGTTGGAATCCGCATGGTGATACCTGACCAAGAGCATTTATAACGCGCGTCTTTCCACCAGGAAGCCAAATGCATGGTTGCGTGCGGTGAACGGGTGCATTCATGCGCGTAACCACCGTGTCGGTCATTAGTCGGGCTCCGTTAATTAATCGGGCACGCAAGATAATGGGAGAAAAGTTGCGCGAAGCCTCCTCTGATTCCTCCTTTGTGTCCCCATTGGAGACCACGCCCAGGACGCGACTCCAGAGAAGAACGAGCTCATTGAACGCGTACCGATACCGCCGAGACATTGCTGGAGAAATATCGATAACGATCGAACGCTCCGCAACGCTGCAACTGACCCCGCTTCAACCTAACACCGCTATCCGCGTCTCCCTTAAACTATCTATCAGACTCTCTTTTGCCAGAAAGTATTATGACGAATCACTGTGATTCCCTCGCCGCTTCGTACACTTCTCTTTCGTCAAATTGCCACATCGACATGCTTCTCAACAGCGTATCACTGAATGGGAATGGTAGGCTTCGCCGAGTTCCCTTAACAATAGGGTATATGCAGAGATTTCCCTCAGATTGGACGTCTAAAGTCCTACTATAAAATCTTACGGTTCTCCATCTGACACAATTCGAAGTCAGTTTGGAAGGGGCACTAAAAACAGAAGAGTCTGCTACCAATGCTCCTGATTAATTGGATGTTCTTCGAGAAGGAAAAGGGTCCTTGGCCCGATATAAGAAGGTGGACGCAGTTTGAAGGGGGCTGCTCGCACGAGGCCCATGATTTACGAGCGGAGCAGCTAATTACCATGAGGCTGGAGCAGGATACGCAGGCAAATATCACAGATATTGATTCAATTATCGAGATTAATGGCGTGGAGATTGTGAGGACGGTGGAGTTCGGTGATTTATCATGACGGTGCTGCGGAGACACAAGAGGCTGTCATGACGTTCGTAGTTTCGAGCCACCACCAACGACAATGCCAACCACCGAGATTAGTTAGCAGTATGGGGATGATAGTATCAGTGTCAGGATCGTCGTCAGCAGAGGAAAAGGGCAGAAGAGGATAAAGGTGTCAACGGGCGGGGACCTGATTTACTTTCGCTCCCTAAGTCGTGACTAATCTAAGAGGGATCGAGTAACCGTGAGACTCACGATCCTCTACCAACCAGATCACTTGGATCTAGTGGGTACTTCGATGAAGTGTTTTCGATATTAAAGAAGAGACTAAAGGGAAAAAGCCATACTCTACGAGTAAAACAGAAATCTCTAGACCACCACTAGAGTTGATTACTGCCACAAGAAGTTAAGTATAACCTGTCCATACCCTCCAACTATGAGTAATACTTCTAAGTTGAGGACTCAATTAATTAGAGCGGTGGTTCTTGTCGCTGAAATAAGGAAGCGGTACAATCAGGGGTTGATTCCGGTCAGGGAAAAGGGAGGTGCCCAGCTGATGAGCTTGAAAAGAGCGACGCGGAGGAGGTGGGTGAAACGTAAAGAGTAATTAGTCTCGCGGTAATGAGAGCCCAGTTTTTTCCCGGACTCTCCAGCGATGGCAGCACTCCTTCTCATTAGCGACTACTCATTCCGGCTGGACTTCGTTAACTGGACTTTAAATGCTTTCTTTTCCTTATCACCACAATGCATGCCGCTCCACTCTCGTGGGAATGAGATGTGCCAAATGCGGCGGACTTTTTCTTTGAATGAAAGTCTATGCTCTATCATTAACTCTGAGGAATTCAACGCGTTAAAAAGGGAAGAGAAAGATTAGTGTAGTCGGAATTTCGTTAGAGTGAAATGTAAGCGTCGAATTGGTTTGCTGGTTGATTTAAGGGGGAGTAATCGCGAGCGAGTAGTTACTTCTGCCGCGATTCAAATGTGACTCGTGATCGTAGCGGATCGAGCAACGTGTAATAATCCCGCGATTTCGACGGGCCAGCTAAGGAAAGCGCGCCATTGTCTCTGCGAAATTATCATGACACCCTCGGGCTACACGATCCCCGATAGCCTCACTGCGAAACGAGTACCTTCGCCCGGCCAGTCATTCCTTCTCTCGAACCTCCATCTACCGTTTACCAACAGGCAACTCCTATTTCCATGCCAATCTCCCTCAAGAGCATCGCCTCGCTCAACCGTAACTAATATACTAAAAGCGTTTTCCTCAACTCTGAACATGCCAGCTTGAAAATCACTCGAACATCTACTAAATCTTGTTCGTTTCTCGTAGGTATTTCGCAATTTAATAGATAAAAAATAGATAATACGTAGAATGAATGTTACAAGGTATTCAATCCTTTAGTTTGAAGACTTTTCCCTCCTCGTTCCGGAATTCGATAAAAATGGACAAAGTTATAAATATCGATAGAATCTTTAAAATTGCATGTTTACCAGAAATTTATTCAGATAATGTTGATTGCAGCTGCTTGAACGAACGATTCAAAAGCAGTGTATGAAATGTTGATGAGGCCTGCATTAGCATATCCACGTGAAAACGAACGAGCCTGAGAAATATTATTGTAAGAGACTTTCCGTGCTCAGGGAATTTTTGACAGCTGGTCGTTCCCTTCATTTGCCAGTTATTCCCTTTTTTCTGCGTCCCGGCTGATCATCCGACCAGCTGTGTCGCCGGCGAAGAATGGTCATTTGTACACGAAATCTGTGTTGCTTTTTTTCGGCACGATTTCAATACTAAATACCAGCATAAATATACTTCATTAGATTCTATTGGTACCAGCATGCAGGTATTGAAAGTAAAAAAATCACATTGACTTTTCTATGTTTTGTGCAAAGAATGCTATTGTGTTTGAACTTGATTCTGTACTTCATTGGTTTCTGGTGGAGGTTTGCATGAAGGGGATCAGAAAAGAAGTGTGTTGATCGAGATAGTGGGAAGGCTGAACCTCTTCCAGCTGGCAGTAAAAAAAGCGTCGATCCCTTTGCGACAAAGGTTCAATAATTTTAACGAGCTACCGCGGCACACGGTACTGCTCCTCTCGTTTGGCCGAGATTCGAGCGGGCGACTTCGTAACTTTAATTGGTCGCCGAATATTTGCATGCCGGTTCACCCTTCCTTCGGCCTGCATGCATACTTCTTCTCCTCCTGTCATTCTTTCCCCCCACGCGATACTATCGCGACGCCCGATAAAATTCCTGACATCCAATGACAGCAATAATTCGCAAACCTTCACTGGGAACATCGCGTTTTCCATTTTCCCGCCCTTGGATCTTAGTGGCTCTCATTAAGACTGGAATAACTAGCTCGGATTCCTGTTAATTCAAGCCGAGGAGAATCGTGCTTTCCTTGATGGGGGGTATCGATGGATTGGTGGAAATTCATCGGAATGATCGAAGTATCAATTCCGGTGGGGTTCGATCGAGCTAGCGACCGGTTCTCCAGGCTAACTGGAGGGCCTCTGACTAGTTTTCTCGGGGTCACGAGGGAGTAAATAAATTCAGGGAATAATTCCGAGAGGAGAAGTTCGCGGTGACCGGTATGGGTGTGCGTTTAGCATCGGCCCATCTCTCTCCTCTACCCAGACTGCCTTGCAGTAGCCTCGGGACATCACGAGCAGAAAAGCACGCTCTTTCCTGCTGTTCCTTCTTCATCTCCTTCTTCTTTTTCTGCCCGAGCCTTCATCTACCCTTCCTTTCGTGCCCTCCTCCTCCTCCTCCTCCTCCTCCACCTCCTCTTTTTACTTCGCCCTTCATACGCCGCTCATTTCAACCGCGCGCTCCAAGGCGCCCTTCTACATAAGGCGGCGGACACCATTATCTACGGCGAATTTCTCTCCCTCTACCATGCCAGCCTGTAATTATTCCTTTTACATGGAGCGGGAAAGTCCCCCTCGAATGAACTGTCTCCGACTTTCGAGGTTTTTTGCAAGCCCCCTCGTTATGCGGACAATGATCGCTCGGGCTCGCTTCAGAGATCCATGGGAAATTCCGGCGTACACGGAACTACTTCAGGAATAGCTCGGCATAGTACACCGTAGGATGATGCTTGTTCGATGATTTTTCCATAGGCTTGGGGGATGTTATTGGAAAAATGCGATACCGATCTTCCGACAGGAAGCGTCTCATTATAGGGCTCTGTTACGAATCTCGGGTGTTCGTTATCTGAGCGGCGGAGCGCCGCTGGAACTGGCAGGTCGGACTCGTGTTGGCCAGCTATCGATCCTGGAATCGACGCCGATCACCGCGGCACCCGTCAAAACCCCATAAACGATCTGGCGAGAGTTCTTCCCGGGCCACCACCACTACCACCACGGCGAGAGAGAGAGAGAGAGAGAACTTGCCTCTTTCTTCCTATCGCTGCTAAGCCGGAATCCAAGCGAGCCAACCGACTGATAGCATCTTGCGAATCCGTGCGAATGCCACGATGTGCTTGGTGCCCGGTGCACTGCCGGCCACGGAAAGAAGACCATAAAGCCTCTTTCTGCGGCAAGAGTTGTCGGCGAGGAAGAAGAAGTACTGCACGAGAACAACTCGTTGCTGCTGGCCGCTTTAACGCGCACTCCGAGATCTCGAAATACCGACCTGGCCACCGTCTATCTTTATTATTACGATTTCACGATTAGCAGCTGCAAGCTTCCCCTTTAACAAAGTGCGAGGCAAAACTCTCTTCGTATTAAAGTCTCTTCTCATCCCGCGAGACAAAAGCAATGGCAAACGTTTCTAGGAGAAGCGCGGAACCTTGAGAACTCCAACCTCCATTTCCTACGCGTCTCAAACAACAAAGTGAATCGGGAGTACGTGCTCAGTCTGGGATGCGAGATGCAGCATGTAGCACGGAGAGCTATCTATGAACCTTCATCAGCCGTATTACGAATAGCATTACGCATTCGTTGCCATATTTGGCTCGGTTGGGTCATTGAGGAATCTACCGAGGAGAAGATGGAGCGAGCGCGCGCCTGATGGAGCATCAAGTCGCCTTCTGCTCGGTGAGGAAGTTGCGCCGACGCCGCCGCCGCCGCCGCTGTTGCTCGTTCGGTCGATCGTCTTCCTTAATTGCATAGGGAGCACGATGCGCTAGGAGAGAAGAACAAACAACCTAATACGATTGCAATCAAGCGGACGAGTGCGTGCGATAGGAAGGTGATGGAAGAAGTGAGAGAGGTGTGTGTTTGTAAACGCGATGAGAGAGTGCGAGTGCGCGACGAGGAGGAGGCGAGAGAGGGCTGGAGGGGATCGAGGAAGCGAGAAGATCGCGTCTCCGCGGAAGTGGAGTCGGATGAAGCCGGAGATAAAAGTTTAACGCGGCTACGTGCCGACAAAAGCGGCCCTTTTCTCCCTTTTTTTGCCCCTTTCCACGCCACCCTTTTTTCTGCCGGGGGTCACGTACCTTCCTTACCACGGTGCATTATTGCACCACGTCCGAAGGAACCGGTGCATAGGTGACTGCTCGATTATATACCGGTTCTCTCCCCGCCTCGTGCCCGATAAGGATAACGATCTTTCGCTCTCTCTCTCTTCCCCGTTCCTGCATATCATCCTTCAGCATCTCGGGCGCGGCAACGGCGACGGCGTCAGCCTCATTTGCTCGAGAAATTAATTTTCACATGAGCGCGCGCGCGCACGTACGTCCCCCCCTTTCTATATTCGCGCCCTTCGTGTAAAGTTTCACTGCTCTCGCCTTTTACTTAACGTACTTTCTCTCCCTTTCCTACTGAAAGTATAGTGAAACGTCTTTTTCGACCGGCTGTTCTCAAGATTACAAGAGCTTTCGCCGAAAATCATTCGACCGGATTGTCCAGGAGTCTGGGAGTCTGCCGAGGGTGTGAAATGCGAGTAAGGGAAGAGAGTCTGAGAGAGCTGAGAGATGCAGGGTAGGTGAGTGCGCCGTAGGAAGCGGACTCGAGTAGCATAATGCGATTACGACGTTTACGAATGATTCGGGGACGATACTTTGGTAGGTAGATTAAGGCCACCGGAGTTGAAACGCGATACTGAGAGCCGGGTCGTTGGTCGTCGGCTCCGCGGACTCCTGCCCACCTGAGAAGCCAGCCAGATAACGCTCCTCCTTCCAGACAATGTCAGGGCGAAACTGAAGTAACGCGAGCACTCCCTTTCAAGTCGACGGGGATCCGCGCATTTATCACTTGACTCCAGTCAATCCTATCACTACGCCTCTTCCAAGCTTCCCGTCTCGAGAGAAAGCGCATCCTCAACCATCTGGTAAGACTATCGCGAATCTACGTTGATCCAACACTTTGCGAGAGTCACCGATCCTTTGTGAATGCTGCTTATAATAGAGAGATAATGAAGAGATTCTTTGGGAAAGAGCGGGCGGAGAAAGAGGAAGAAGATGAAGAAGGAGAGGAAGAGGGAGAAAGGAAATGTGGAGAAGGTGAGAGGCTGCTGACACTCGGGCGCAACAATGTCTGCGCGATCCTCTCTCGGTGTGCAGGAGATCCTATCAAGGTGTAAGGGGTATGGGCCCTTATGCGAGGTACGCGGACGCGCGCGCGCGCCAGCAGTCGTGGTGGCTCATTAAAAGTCCGCACTCGTGGCGTTCGTTGGGGGGATGGATGCTGCTGCTCCTGGTACAGCAATGCCTCGACCGTTCGTTATCTATCGTGTTCCGCTCGTGTCAGAACGAACTTACGGCGTGTCGTCGAGGTGTGCTCCTCCTCGCGCTCGCGCGCACTCCTTCCACGTATATCGCTCTCGCCGCCAAGCCGAGCGCGCTCTTCTCTTCTACCCACCCGCCCGACAACATGACAGCGACAACAAGTTTGCAGAATTTTTCTATCGATCTTTCCCACTGACAATAAATCCAACGTGGTCCCATCGGCCATATCATATCCCACGCTAGATTCTTGCAATTCATTCCCACCTGTGCGACTAAAGAGAGGATCGATCTATCATTGGTAAGTTCACCTTGCGCGAATTCTGGCGGCAAAAGGGATCAAGATCGCGCTAAGTGCATTATAATGCAGTAGGTAATAAGGTAGGCGTTAAGAGCGGCCTAGATTGTATCGTGTCGAGCACGGCGATACCCTCTGTAATTACGTGATCCTCGATCCAGCCTGTGCAATCGATCGCGTCGTGATCGAGACCTACTTTACTGCGTAACGAGTGAGCTCGCGCTCGCGCTAGAAGTATTTCGAGACGGCCGACAGATCGGGCTATTTTTTCAGGCGCCATCTCTTTTTTATAGAAGCTGATTCCTGGTTGGACCAGGTTCAGACTCGAAGCCCGTAATCAGTATAACTCAAGGACGAACATGCCTCGGGTCAAAGTGTAAGCCGCAACACATGCGGGCGGCGGACGGCAGGAGTTTTTGCGGGAGTGAGCCAAGTCGAAGTGTTTGCACAACTCTTGTGGAGCTGTGCGTCCAGGACGGCGGGGTAATTGGGAAAAAAGTCGCGCGGATCGAAGCGCGATTTCACGTGTTTATCTTCGGGCGTCGATCATTCCTGATCGGGGAGGCAAGATCGCGGCGGGGAGATGAATCGGCGCCGGCATTCGCCTTCCCTCGCTTCGTTTTCGCGAGGCTTTAACTTATGAAAGATCGGCACGTCTGATCAGCTACTCGCCTACCGCATTTTCCCATTATTCTTGATCCGTCACGCGACGCCGCACCGTTTTTCCAGAATAATTAGTCGGCCGGACTTAGCGCGATCCTGAGGAGAGGCCGGCTCGCAAGAAGCCAAGTCAATTAAGTGTCCCTCGGGCAAAGACCACATCCTCGGACGGACAGAATCATTAATGAAGTTAATTACTTTTTATAAAACCACTTGTGCAAGGCGATCAACCTGAATGAAGGACATTCCTAACGCCTACCTTCATAAAGATGTAAAAGCGATATTTAGACTGTGAAGAATGGCAGAGCCAGTTTTAGGGGGGACAGGTGCGCCTGGCAATGTGCCCAAGAAGGATGAGCTTGGCTTGTAATTAGGTATCTCTGTGAGCGCTTTAATTCAAAGTGGCGGATCCTCGGTGTCCATTCGAGTGGTAGGAAGCAGCCGGTTGGACCTTCCTGTCATTTATAACACCATAAAAGCTCTCTCCTTCTTACTTTACTTCCACGATGGCCCAACATTAAAATGCACCTCGTAATTTACCTTCTCCCGTATTAACCGGATCTCGGCGATCCGGCTGAATGTTTCATTCGAAAAGAAAAGAGGAAGCCCACTACCGACTATATTCAAATGACGATTGTGAGAGAAATCTTTATCAGGCTGGAGGTACGTGTCGCGCGGCGCGGCGCGGCGCGGAGGAAATAATAGGCTGGCGTCTCGTCACACTCCTTTCCATGAAGGTCTATCTCTATCAGCCTACCAAGAAGAGATAGGCCAGGAATAGAATGGCCACACGCTGCTGGATCTTCCTTTTATCATTGCTGGTAGCCTGCAAACTTCTCCCCAAGCTCGCCGGGCTTCCACGGCTATCGGTGTTAAGTGATTACACTGAGTCAACAAATAGCAATGAGCGCAGACGTGTCGGCCAGTTGGCTGTTGGAGTATTAACTCGATTGCGATATCAATAAGAAGGTTGGCAAAGCGGAAGCGGAGGGTTCGTGGAAAGTCGGTATTGCCGGTGCTGCGAAAGGATACTGGATCGAGAGGTCGAAGCACGGAGGGCGCAGGATTATCGGCCGAGAGATCTGCATAGGCAACAGTCGTGAACCATTAAAGTCGTCGGCTTAAAGGCGATTTTACGGCCCCCATAAAGCATGGCGATTGCGGCTTGGCGTTCGTATTACGCAAGGGATTAGAATCGGGATACAATGCTTCGGGCAGCAGGTGTCCTCTTCCTCTACCTTCTACCTCCGCCTCTGCCACCTCCCAATCTCACGCGCCAGAGTAAACTCGACTTTTATTCCCCACACACGTTCGCCTTTTGCAGAGCCGTGCAATCCGCGATTTTATTGGATAATCTGGCCAGCCAGCATCCGGGGGTCCATTTCGATCTTCTTACCACGAGGAGGAGTCTTCTGTCGCGCGCTTTTTTAAGCTCGACTTAAATTCGGACAGCAGTTTCCTGGATTTCAAGGTGACCAGTGAAAAGAAGCACTGGGATGCCAGAGTAATCCAGAAGAGCCGTAAAGAGAGACTTATACGACTTCTGGCAAGAATCCGACTGTGCGAGAGAGGCCCAAGGATGAGTAGAGGACTGCTGCCCAAGAGAGCGACTAATTCCTTTATCTGCATAAATTCTTCCTACGATTGGGAATACCGACGTCTCCCATAGAGACTCAACACAAACACATATATCCATCGGAGTACAGGAACACACCCACATGCTTTTTCTGTCAAGCCGACAGTGCTGCTCGCGAGAATTTTACGAGGGAATGGCTGCTCGTAAATAGCTACGGGAACGAGGATCCCCGAAATAAATAATAATACCGGACACATTTATAAGTGCGGGCGAAGCTAAGCGAGGGCTTTGTGAATCCGAGCGGGCGGTATTAAGGTCGAATAGATAATCCTGATTTCATGGGGCCGAGGGAGTCCGAGTACAGCGATCGTAAAACGTCCGGTTAATAGAGTACGTAGGGCTAGCGTTGCGATGGGAGGGCGCGCGCGCGCGCGCGCGTGGATCTCGGCCCTCCAGGAAAGCCCAGCTGAATTACGAGGAAACGAGAACGTCTCTGCCAGTATCACTGATGACGAGTCCACGACTTTGCTGTTCTCCGTTTGGGTGGTCGAATACTCTCGCCACCGTCTTGTCCCACTGGCAGAACACAGTCCAACACTCCTCCTCCTCTTCTCTTCTCTCCGAACTTATACCGCCCTGATAATACACCTATGTCGCAGAGGCGGCGGCAGCATCGGCGTCGACCGATGGGTAAAAAGTCAATTCGATTTTTCAATTCATTTGCCGGCGCGGTTAGAGCGCGCGCACGAGCAGTGGCTGCTCTCAGGCGGAAATAATGGGGACAGCAAAGTGAATCGTTCACCACGGCGGCCAGCAAAAGCAAGACAGCATAATCGAATAAGAAGTAATAAGAAGCGCTGGAGAAGGACGAATCGTTGCGAGGAGATCGCTCTCTCGGGTGTCTGGTTAGCAATCGAGGAAACGGTTCTCGGCTCTGAGTGCGGAGGAAAGGACGGGAGTGAGGCCCTTGGCAAAAAGAGCTGCCCACCGAACGAACCAACCAACGAATGCCGAGGGAATTGACAGAGAGAGAGATAAAGAGAAAGAAGAGAGTAGAGAAGGTACGGCTGCTGCGTTCGACGAGAGCGATTTGCAAAGGAAATCGAATACCGATGCTGCTCCCTATCCCATCGAGAATCCGGTCCCCGATGCGCCTGCTACGCTCTGCATATCCAGACTGATTTATATTTCTAGCAAAGAAGCCGCTGATTTAGCGCTCGGGGTCGACTGCCCTCGAAACCGGAGCGCGCGCACCGCCAGGCGCTTCCGCTTTTTTCGAACGCCATAAAGATATTCTTTACCAATACATTTCCTCGCTTCGATTCACCCAACTATCCCGACGATATCAATTTCTTCATAACCTAATTTCCAGATCGAAAAGAATCTCGTAATTTTTCCGTGCCGGATGTAATAACAATATCTATTACACGAGCCGTTCAATTTCCTGACGGAGCGATTCTAAGCCGGACAAAACAGCCGGCGAGAGAAGCTGCCCGCCAGTAAATGGACCCGTGTAATCACGTGAACGGGGTATGAACTAGTTGATACGAGGGCCATGATTGCTCGTACGAGCCAACGAATTCGGAATAGCTCCGGCGCACACCAACAACTACCAAAGACTCACGTGGAATGCAGCTTCCTGCGCCAAAGTACCACGCTCTAATGAGCGCGCTACGCTTCCCCCCACATTTTCCCCTTCTCACTGCTACAGAGAACACTTGAACTTACCTAGAACACAAAAAGATAATCGAGCATTAATATAAGCAAAGTGGACGCCCTTCTTACATCGTTCAAGAACCACCTGTTCCTCTGTCGTTCCCACCCAGGCAAAATTTCACTGTTATCTTACTCTACAATTGTAATTACAAAAATTCATTCCAAATGTCGTAATCCTATCATTATACATGCGTGCGGATTGTCTCGAGGCGAAGAGTAAGTAAGGCAGAGTTCTTTTTGGGATGCCAATGCATCAGGAATCACGCAGTGTCGCCAGAATGGGGCTCGGCCGAACGAAGGGATCATTAGCATTGCCGTCAAAAGCCAGTGACCATATGGGTAGTGGGTAAAAACTGCATGGTTATCGTGCTCCGAGCGAGCAGGACGAATTTGCGGTCGATTAGGCTGGCCTGTTAATCGTCGCTGGCCAGGAGGAGGTACATCGTGAGATAAGGTCGACTCGCGTTAAAGAGCCGGTAAACGTCCCGAAGAAGTCTTGGACGCCACCTTAATTGGGCGGTTTTAATCGGTCCCCGGCCTCTCTTCTCCATCCTCTCCCTCTGATCGCCCCCCTTCGCCCTCCAGGTACGCGATCTGACTTGGCAAGCAGCAGCGGTGGAGCGAGCCTGCGAGAGTGTGCACTAATCTGCATAAATAATCACTACCTTCCGAGCGTACACACACGTTCATTATAAGCATAAATCCCGGGCGTTCTGTTGCGCCAAGCGTTAACTAAGTCATTTGTACGCGCGGGACAAAGTCGTGAGGCGCAGCGAGCGCACACACCCAATCCCCAACGAGTGGAGAGAGGCCTCCTGATCGACAAGGAAATTTCAGGCGCAAAGCAGAGCGCGCGCGCGCGCGTGCACGCGCGTGTTCTCGAATAATAAATTTCACGGTGTACCGGTTAAGCGGTATGTCGTCCGCGAGGGAAGCCTGCAATTTCTTGGGCATGCCTCTCGAAGAGAGCGAGACGAATCTTGGGTGGCGCAGAATCCAGTAGTAGTCGAATGATTCGTTGCGCTGCCGATATTAACTTCGAACTTGGCCCGGGCCGGACTATAATTTCGGTGTCGGTGCGAGGATTCATGGCATAACTCGGCTGGCAATCGACTAATTATAGAAAGATGAATTTACCGAAAGTGTATTAATGAAAGCCGGCGGAGGTAATTGAATGGACCGCGTGAAAGGTGCGAGTAACAGCTTGTAAAGAGGCTGGGCCTCGTCTCTCTTGGTGTATTGGCGGTGCGTCGTATCAGAAAACGGGCTAACACACTCCCCTCTTTCTCGCTCGTTCTCGCTATAAGGAGAGGATATGCAGCGTTGTAATAACATGCCAGTGAGATGACGGAAGTCATTATTCGGCAGCGGGGACCAGAAGGATCATCACTCGTCTCCCTGTACTCTGCCGGTTTCGTCTTGTCACGGTAGCTTCTCGCCGCCGAAATAATGAAGCCGCGCTCGCTCCTCTTTCTTGCATTCATGGCACCCGTACTTCGGGGCGCCGGCCTTGCTTTGAAGCGGCATGCCGACCGGACTTCACGCTGAGTCCGAGACTACCGGGGAACTTATCAATTTCCCTGACGATCGCCCCCACTAAATAAGAAATGTATATGGCGACAAAAATCTGTCGAGTTCTTCTTCCTGGGAGGAGCGGCGAAACTGTGCGACTGATAAAGTGAATCACTCCCGAGGGAAGGCCCTCTAGAAAAGTAGGGCCGAGAGCGGTCCTCGGTGTGTCTCATGCATTATTAAAAATGGCGAGGGAAAGAGAGGGCATATTAGTGGAGCGAAATCGATGCGAGAGCGGAGCCGCCTTGAAATCGGGGACCGCAAAGGTCCATGCGGAGAGAAAGAAGGCGAAGGATCGCCGAAAGAAAGAAAGAGGTCCTTCGCGAGCGGCGTCCTTTTTTGGCGGGGTTCTGCTGGAGAATCGGCGCACTGCGCTCTCTCTCTCTCCCTCTCTCTCCCTCATTCCCTCTACTTCAATTTGCTCTTTCTGTCGCTCGCCAGAGAGAATCGCATTTAAACGAGCCGGCCGGCATTCCCGATTGCAGCACCTCGCTTATGCCTGCCCTTAATAAGATGCTCGGCGAAAGAAGAGACCGCGCGATGCCGATGAACTGGGTAGGTGGTTTTAGCCCCCGACTCCATTTAACCGAATGTCCGAGCACTGACCAATTGCATCGGGCATACTTCGAGTATACGCGAGCCAAGTTCCATGTGGCCCGACCGAAATGAAGGCACTCGCCCTCGTACGTGGTGTACATTCGAGATGGAGCTTCTCCGCGACGAAATCGGGAAGAACGGTCGCGATGGGAGTGGCATTTACATTTTAAATACGGGCGACATCGTCTCACCAACGAGGAGAGGATTCGACTCTTCTTCTCTCTTGATCCCTCGGTTTATCGGTAACAAGAGACTTGCCACTGGATCGGCACTCTTCCTCATTTCTTTGGGAGTCCGGGCCACCTTGCTCGAGATTAGCACGCCTTTTTCATCATCCCTCGGGAGAGCAGCTAACGAGCGATGCTTTTTCGTCGCCCGATTCATTTGGTCGATCACGTGAGAACGCGACTCGGCTGGATCGTCGCTCTGGGATTGCGAAATCGCGGAATACCGGCGAAGCGAGGGGAAATTAAAATTCAATGAAGTACACTGCACGGATTCTTGGGGACACCAATGTGTTCTTTGGGTGGGCAGTTCGAGGGCCTTACTGATCGCACGCGAATACCGATGCCTGCATTAATTGTAACTCCCATCGATCAGGAGAACTATTGGCATTTCTCACGAGCGCATTAACTGCGTGTAAAGCAACGACTGGAGATCGAGAAACCGGTCTTGATTTAGCGAGTACAATATCATTCATTTTAATCCGTCGAATAAAATGAAGGCCACTTTGTCTGCTTTGTCATTGCTCGCGAATTATGATGGAGGCTTCTCTCACCCGTACTCGCGCACCGTTGCCTACTCGACGGCCTCGTCTTCCTGAAAGTCCGGCTAGGCTGGATGCCGAGTTTGCATAACACAACCGCAGACCGCGAGCTACGATTTCGAGGCTTAATAGTCCCCATCAAATTAAACAACGCGTCATTCTACCGCTGACAGGCTTCGTTTTAGATCGTTAGAACTAAAATGTGTCCCCGGAAGAGAACCTCGCCGATCTACAAAAGAATTTCTGACAGTGTTAGAGAGAAGTGAAAATGTTGGGGTGGGTCTGAAGAAAGGGCATCGTAAGTCTAATTATTTCATTGATGTTCGCGGCAGGATGAGATGTTCGCCGTTCAGCTATCGTAAAGTCGTTATTGTGAGAGAATACGTTAGTCCCATCGTCCTCGAGTAACGTCAGGCTATTATACGAGTGGAACGTGCTGTCACGATCTCCCTACGTGCACTGACCTCCGCCACCAGTGCGCACAGCCTTTGCACAAGGTTCATCGTACCTATACGCGATCGGGCGGGAGCCCACCTCCGTTTAAATCGATCGTGAACCATTGATCCTTTGATCGAGCGTGTCAAGCAATAGTCCAAGTTCGCACGCGTCCCACTCTCTTTCTCCCTCCCTCCCTCTAATCCCAGCTGATTCCGCTCGCCCGAGGCAATTTCGCAGGAGTCTAAAGTTCCGCAAAACTTGTAGGGAAAACCACGCGAGAATAAAGTAAGCAATGCCGGACGGCGCGTTGTACACAATCTGTAGTTCGAACGGCGGCTATAAGTTCTGCTTTCAGGAGGATGGAAAGCTCTTAGAGATTCATGGATTCCTCTCTCGAAGCGCAGCGGATATCTCGAACGCACCGCGAGGAGACTGGCGGCGGCAGCGGCGGCGGCATTATGCGCGACTTATGCAGGATGCATGCGAGAACAGTGTGTATCGGCGTGTGTGCGTGTTGCGATGCGCAGACGTGTATAGTGGGATCGCGATTCGATCGATTCGAGAAAGAGAGATCTACATGATCGAATCCTGTCGATCTGCTGGGCCGCTCGATCCGACAAAGGGCGCGCATCTCCGGAGCAAACGCAGCATGCTTCTCTGCTGCATCCTACATAGAATGCAACGCAAACAGATTGCCAGTCGAGCAGGGATATGGTAAGTCGAGGCCTCGAGAAATCCGGGTAACGACTCCTCTCAGTCGGCGAACGGAAAAGGAAAAATTTCACCGAGGGATCCTCATTAGTTTCAACGAACATTTATACATGTGTAGGGGTGGGTGTACACGCGGCCATTATTTTCTCGGTACACGTGGATCTTACATTAGAGTAACTACAGGGCTGCCTTCATACTTTGTCCATTTGTACAATTTATATCACTCCGGCTTATCTAGATAGAATATACTATGTAGGTGAGAACGAAGGTTCTAATAATATTGCGAAATCACCGATAGAGAACGATACGAATAAATTTAAGAGCGCTAATCGATGCTAGTCGAGACCTTTGTGAATATGAGAGCTCGTTCCAAGTAGTTTTCAATGGAGATAAAACTCGTAATACATTGTATTACAGCATTGAGGGTCAGTTACGGGCGCAACTGGTATTAAAGGTTGGTGAAAGTCGACTACTTTAGTCATAGCGCTGTACTACGCCTATGAGGCTGCCATGCCCGATGTTGAAAAGCAAATGAAATGTCGAGAGTACTGTCAATGGGTTAAGCTAGTTTCAAAAGAGTCGTTCCCTTTGATCCTTTCGTGTCGGAGAGTCCCACTGCTAGATTAATCACCGTAATTACTTGGCGACCGTGACCAGTCGAGTGAGTTAAAGGTAATGAATAATAAATACTACGATATTATCTGTCAGTCGCACTCGGCGTACAGGACGAGTTCGGACCTGCTGAATTTGTTCCTCATTAATTCCCTGATGCCTCGAACAGTGAAATTGTCAGAGAAATCCTGTTAAACGCGTTATTTCAATTCAATCACTATTTCCAGCCAAAAGAAGAACATGATACTTCTATCTTCAAAGCGTGGCTTGGTTAAAGGATCTTCTTACAAGCTATCAAAAAATTAATGGAGCTCTAGGATTACTTTGAAGTTTGATAGGAAACACTTGCTCTGGTTGGTAGTGGCCAATTGGTCGTAGCAAACAAGCGAGGGTCCAAACTGCAGACAAACTGGATGAAACGAACGATGAAATTGAGCGATGTTCCTCGTGGTTAACTAACATGAAGAGGATCAGGGTCACCGTGGACGCACCTGAGTATCGGCGGAAGAGGATTTGATTGAGAGGTGCTCGATGGGAAGCCATCAATTCCGGTAGTAGACGTACTAATTCCTAGTTATCGGCAACCAGTGATTTTGTAAGTGAATCGATTGAGGAGAGCCAGATTAGAGGAGAGGACAAGTGGATTCGATGAGTTGATTGTCGATGAAGAACGGTTATCGAAATCGAGGTTTCCATGAAGAGGAGCAGAGGCTGACTTGGGAGGTCTGTGCGAAAGCCGGTCACGTCCGGAGAGTGTGCACTTCGCTTTTTAATCACTCTTACCGACAGGATCGATGCAGTCACGCTCGTATTTGCAGGCGTGTCCTTCGACGAGATAGCGGCATAAGAGGATTGAATTATAATCGCGTGGCAACGGGTTGCAGGGTGCCTTTTATCGGTGTCAGCGGCGACCACTTTCGAGATAAATGGAGCAACGATCAGGAGCCAGCCGAACTGGCTGCTCGCCTGATCGAATTCCTTGGCGAGAGCGAGGCTGGACCGATTGGGAGAAAGGTGAAGGTGGACAAGAAAAAGAAGAGGAGATCAAGAGTGAAGGAGGTGGACCAACCCGACAAGAAGACACGGTCAATGCTGAGTGAGCCTGCTATCTACATCTTCCCGGTAGCGAAACGAGCGAGCATACACGCTCGTGTTTATACCCG
This sequence comes from Ectemnius continuus, assembly GCA_910591665.1. Lineage (NCBI taxonomy): Eukaryota > Metazoa > Arthropoda > Insecta > Hymenoptera > Crabronidae > Ectemnius > Ectemnius continuus. The sequence goes on along the minus strand of OU342862.1, from coordinate 10,831,366 downwards.
GCTTGTCTATTCGTCAAATGCACTCTCTTCTGCCGCGCGCCCTCCGCTCCTCACCATCTTCCCAACTATCAGCATCGAGAATCTCGATTCCTCCGCCGCCTTTTACCGTCCCGTCACACACGCCCGCTCATAGGATAACGGTACGTACTGATAACGCTAGGCTTACCTCAACGCTCGCGCCACCATCGATTTCCTTCCACGAAGGACCACCATCCTGACAGATCTGGAGGATCATCTACCGGCAGACTCCTCGATCTTCCAGCGAACCCTCGCACCGGCAATTATCCAACCCTACTCTGCCAGGTTTACTCTAATACGCGTGAAATATCGTATTTCAAAAGCTGAGAACAGTTAACTCGCCTGGCAGGCGTTTACGCTTTTCTTAGCGCGTCTGACTAATGCGGGACTTGCACTACTTGTTAAATAAAGCAGGAGTGGAAGCTTGTGTTCTACGACTGGCAGGAATAAAGGGAATCCTGCAGTGACTATATGTATGCATGAGACTATCCAATATGCAGGACGTGAAGACAATATTGTTCTTATTCCTCCATTCTAATGATCATTTCTCGTATCGAGTATAAGTCGGGAGGAATCGTGCGACTCGACGGAATCCATCGAGCAGAAATCGTCACGGAGTGCGCGCTTGGCTGTCGAGCGATTTGCTGTGCACAATGGTGCGGCGAGAAGGCATACTCTAAACTCGCGGGAACTGCGATATCTTTTTGCTGGTTATTCAAGCCGCAGCGACGGCTACGCGGCGGAGGTCGTGGACAGTTCGAGATAAATAAGATCCCTGGACAGGACAATGTGCCGTTGTACCGGTGGTTGCTATCACGCGAATCCGGTTTACGGGCGTTGCCACTGATACCAGTCTGCGTCCATGTATATTCATTCCTCGCCACATAAGATTACATGAGGCTCGCGCACGTGTGTCTGTGTGTACGTGGGGTTGCATAATTCCAAGTAATTCCATGGCGAACTATTCCTCTCTGCGCAGTACGCGCTCCTTCAATCGCGAGCACACGTCTCTCGGTGCTTGCTGTCGAAATAGCGAATCTCGGAAGCGTATTCATTCTCATTGAGATCGAGCGGCTCGAGTATCCCACGCTTGCGGCCTCATACGATATCTCTCTAGGCGCCCGATCGCAACACACACACACACACACACTACACACAGTCACGGAGCTAAAGGAGAGTCGGCGTGGATGCTCGAACCCGAGTCATCGAGCGAGGCCTTCGCCGAAGTTCGCCGGGCCGCGCACTTTCGATTCGTTCTAGATTTGTAGAATGAGACCTGGTTTACAGGCGGCCGACCGTCCGACCAGAGGTCAAACATCGACGTGTCATTCGCGAGTGAGTGCGAAAGGAGGAAACTACTTCATATAAGACTAGGATACGCTTCCTACTTTAAGATAGAATAAATCCGCCAAATGAAAGTGCGATGCTCCCGGACCATTAAATTACCAGCGACCAAGTCCAGATTGATACGGATTGGACACCGGATGAAATAAGACGGTGGAGCGTGGAAATTCCAAGTAAATGCGAGGGTAGCAGGAGCAGCTCTCTAATTAAGATTAATGGGGAAGGCGCGCGTTTGAAGCTCAGGGCTATTGGAAACTGCCGACGATGAGCGGTCTATTATTCTACCTTCCGTAATGGTGTCTCGACTACGTTGGTGGTGTCTAATAGCCCATTGGCCGAAGCTCAGCCATTTGGAGGTTCGCGTTATTCTCGCAAGCTGGCGGAGAGGAAGGTCCAGCGAGCGGCGATCTCCGCTCGGAGTGTTACGACTTCCTCGATGCCACCGCAGTGGAGCGCCGCGCAGTGCCGCTAAGATAAAGGAAGCGAGAGGGCGAGGGAAGAAGAGAAGTCAGAATGAAGTGGACAGGAGAAGGAAGCTCCCAACTGAGGGACACGTTTTACCCAGAAGGCGTGGTGTGTGCACCTATCTCCAACCTGGGGCCATATATCACTACGTCCTCCGGCAAGCGCGTACGCGACGCACACCTACATCCGCGTATACCCACCTCGAACACAATCGTCTTTTTACCTCTCGTAAAAAGGAGATCGTCCTCGGGGAGCGAGTCCATAATGTCTTCGGAGTGCCTGATTTCAGGAGTGACTGATGCCGCGGAGAAGAAGACGCGTCCGGAGAAAGGCAGGCGCCTTGCTGAGCGACAAGTCAGCTTGTTAGCAATGAGCACTTAAGCCGGTCTCTTTCTCCCAACCCACCGCCACCCTCCCTTCCCTTTCCCTTTCCTTCCCTCACCACCACTGCCGCAGACTCCTTTTTTGCCAGTCGACTGCCAGGAAGATCGTACCTTTGTTCCGCGCTCTAATATGTCACCTATCCCGGTGACCGATGAATGGCCAACTATCTAAGACAATGACTGACTCGAACGCACTACTCCCTCCCAACATCTTTCTTCAACCAAGCAGAAGAAGTAGCGGAGCGACTGGCTGCCAGAAAAATCATAGAGATGCCGAGCACGTATGCGCCTAGGAGATAGATCGTTCCGATTGGTTATGTGGAAGGAAGGGAAAAGCTGGGCTATGTGTCAGGGGTAGTCTTTTTTCAGGGCTCCACTTTTTCCCGGTTGCTCTAGGTGGACGCAATCAGGAGTCGGTGATCTGGACCAATTTAGATGCCGCCTTTCTAGAGCTCCTCGTCTAGCCTCTCCTTCGCAATGAGCGAGAGACAAGCCGGCGAGATCGAGCTGGATAACCAAGCGGAAGAGAGAGAGAGAGAAGCAGCAAGCGCAGATCTAGCTAGATAAAGTCTGCCCGAAGACTTAGCAGGCGTGTTGGGTAAGTGGAGATAGAATCTTCCTGGCCCGTCCACGCTTTTCGTAGTCGCGCCGTATTTATGTAACTCGCGCTACATCTTCGCCGTTTCATTTCCTTCAATTTCCCATTGAACTTCCGTATTTCCGTGAACCATTGTAAGTTAGTGCGAGCGAAAGAAATGATCGAAATTGATATGTCAGTGACTTGAAACTAAGTGAGAAGAAAGTTTTGGTCTGCCTGGCGTGGCGGGTGCCGTCACTCTTGACAGTAACCCCAAACCCAACATTTCCATCGACTCTTTGTGACGGCTTCTACGAGCTCGATGAAGAAACAAAAGCCACGGGAATATGTCAATCGAGAGACGACCAGGCTTTCTCTCTCGCTCGTCTATCTTGACTGATGACTACAATATCAGTATTGTTCTGATAAATCATTCCTCGCGTCATGAAATATTCCACTCTTCCTATTCACGTGTACATCAATCAGATTTCAACATCCGGCGGAGCGATGTCGCTTTTCAATTAATAGAACGTCCTTTATCGCTCATCCTGCGCAAAGGCCGCGCACGAACGGCGTACTGACGGGGTTTCTCTCTCTCTTTCTGTCTCTTTCAAAAAAAGAAGGAGGACTTTAAAAAGCGGTGCACGACATGAACGCAATACCGCTGCAATTGTCCGGGTAACGATGTTGATTCTGCCCCCCTCGGAAGATTTACTACGCACAATGCGCAGCGGCAGCGGTCTGGTGCTGCAGGAGCAGACTTCTGGAGGAGCGGTGGGGCTGGCAGGAGGAACGAGTGGAGAGCGGAGCGGGCTGGTACAAGCGAGACGACCGAGAAAGCAGAGTCTCGCGTAGCGGAGGCTGCCGAGATAACAAAACCTGGCAGCCATTGTCCACCTTGGACAATGCAAGGCTGCTGGATTATGCTAGGAGCAATCTACATCTTCAATAATGTATCATACTCCGCCTGGCACCGCTCGCTCTAACTCTCTCTCTCTCTCTTGCTTTTCCTGTTACGATTCTACGCTCTCCATCGCATTCGAACGTTCTACCACGCCAGGAGAGGAGCTTACACGTCCACGGTATGCATACTGACTGTATCAAGCCGAGGATATTGAGATATCCCAGCCGCACAAACCACCCTCCGAGCACTGCTTCCCCCCTTTTATAGTCGGCGGAGGAACTCCCATAAAGATTGGAAGCAAAAGTTGCAATATCCCTGAAACTGTACTCGAGCGAAACCAGAACAAGGCCGGCAATGGAAAAATGTCGAATGCCAAGCAAGCGACGTTGGCCCAGGTTACATAGTTTAGGGGAGGTGGAAGTCCCGAAGGAGGAGTAGTAGAGGAAGGACTCGCGAATTCCTGTTCCGTGTGAACACCTGGACGCGTATACCTGTGCAGATGCCAGGCGAGATAACATTGTTCGGTGTTGTGTTGTGGCACTGGGGGAGAATCAACGCTATCTTTTCCTGCGACGTCACCTTTATGTCATCTTCATCCGCGCGTACCTTGACTTCCATAAGGGGAGAGTGTACGATTTGCCCGGGTTTCGCATCTCCAGCAATCTTTAACTGGACGTATGTATCATCTTTGAGATAAGTGGAGGATGAGTGCTCGCAGGAGGAGAATCGAAGTGATCTCGCTCGTAGAGATATAGTTAAAGCGAGGGTGATGCTTAATGGAGGTTCTGAATGCCGGAGCTGACGAGTTCGTCGCGCTACCGATTTATTAATCTTCATTTTTCAATCGGCCAAGAGGGAATAGAGGATGGGAACATTCATCAAGGCGGGCGAAGGAAGGCGCGCGGTGGCGGCGGACAGATCTCGCTATCAGATCGTCCATGTAGAAGAGACGCAATGGCGTTGTAATTGGCATCGTCCGTCAATGACAGTGAGCCCTTGCCGCTCCTTTCTTTATTACAGGAGGACGTGGCCGGCGGTGGCTCGAGCGCGCAAGTAATGTTGTCATACATCGCCGGTATAGAGCGCGTCACATAGCGTGAATAGCGAGCGGAGCAAGAATAGTTGGTGTGTGTCTGCCATTGGTAGAAGAGGACGGTGCGAGTGCTTATCCGAGGATTTCACGAACGCGCTACCGAGGCGAATGGACGAGTGCTCACTCGATAAAAGCACGACAGCGCAATAAAGGGCTCTCCCTATTCGCCGCTGCAAAATCGGCGGGGGATCCTTTATGGGCGCGCGATGCCGGCTCCCTTTTATCGAATGGTAGGATGACCAACGGTTTTCCATGAGCCGCAAAAAGGCGATCGTCTCTCATTACCCCCGGGACAGCAATTACAAAGGCTGTCGCTCGCGGGTACCGAGTGGCGCGGCCTGCACCTCGCTCTTTCTCTCTCTCTCTCTCTCTCTCTGCTCGGCTTGTGCGCGCGCGCCAACGCGGGCGCAAAATCTTGAATGCCCAAGTATCCTCTTTCCTCGAAGCTCTTAGCGCTATTTAGCGGATCCTTTTACGGGACAGCGGGCCCCGACAAGAAAGGAAGGCACGACGAACGGGGCCGACGGAGCCCCGAAACAAGAGGACGAAAAAGAAGGGGGAGCGGGCGAGCGAGCGAGTCTCGAGAGGATCGGGAGGATCGGGAGGATCGAGGGGGAGATGCAGGACGAGGCGAGACGAGGAGCAGCAGCACTGGAGCTAAGAAGAAGAGGCGGCAGCAGCAGAAGGAGGCGGAGGTGGAGTACCAAAATGGCGGTCCAGCAAAGCCGAGGGACAAGATAAGCCTTTGTGGCCGTACGATGGCCCCGGGCAACGGATCCCGTCGTCTCGGTCTCATATTTCGCGAATCCCGCTATCATATTTTACTCCTGGTCCCTAGCAGGCTCTCTTACCTACCTCCACTCCATACCCCTTACACTCCCTTCCTTCACCGACCTCCCTCATTTTTTGCTCCTTCGCTTTTCGGACCCTCTGCCTCCGTCCACATCACGATTCTTCGCTTTTCTAGTCTCGGCTGCAGTCGAGGACTACCTCCTCGACGAATGCATTCGATCCACTCGAGTCCTCCTTGCTTATACATCTTGCCGAATATTGTCCTTTTACTCAACTATTTCTCCAACCTCTACCATTATCCCCGACTCCATTTAAATGGGAGTTCGCATATTTTTCAAAAGCAGAATTATTTTCTTTGCACACACGTCGAGGTCAAGTTTTGCCTGGCGTCGAAACCGAATGAATTGCAGTGCGCTCGGACTGTGAGGGGGTGTCTTTAGTAGCTGGTCTACTCGATTTATCGGCTTGGCGAGCTGCCGTTGTTAAGGGCCGTACACATCGCAGGCCAAGAGAGCTCGCTCGAGAAGAGAACGATGGGCCAAACGTCACGGCAAAGGTCGCGCGAATTGTAAATCGACGCCATAAATCCCGATGCTGGAGAGTCCCGAGCGTGAGGACAGGCCAGCACACCGAGAACGAAGAGAGCGGAGAAGAGTCCGAGGAGGAAACACGGTGCCGGCGATATAGCATCGGAGGAGATCGTAATCGATTACCGACACCACCAATACTTCGTCTCGACTTTGCAAGTCGTAATGCTCCATTTGTTACCCGACAGGCCCTTATTCCTTTCTAGAGCAAGATCAATCTCCCGGTACAGTTCGCATCATCACCGAAGTTCCGGTAAAGGAAGAATCTCGATAACTTGAAATATCTGGCTATTTTAGCATGAGCGATTATGCAAGAAGGAGAAGGCAGTCGGAATGGGCGATTTTTATCACTGGAGCGCCAGCGTCTTTTTCTTTCCCATCACGTTGTCCGGATATAGTATGGCGACCTTTACCAGTCGACGAATAGTTGGAAAGATTTCCGCGATTCCCAGCGATATCGAGTGCGGGGCCGTGATTCCCCCGCTCGATTACCGTGATTATCGATCGCCGGAATCTCGACGTGCGCTGCTCTTGCTCTAGGCCCTTAAAGGGGTTCGGTTCTCGGGGTGGCAGGGACCGATCGGCATGGCAAGCAATGCACACACACACACACGTACGAGCGAGCGAGAGAGAGAAAGAGAGTTGGATGAGCGCGTATACCCGGTGTCAAACAATTAAGGCTGACTTACGCGTGCCGAGGGGTTGAACGTTAAAGGAGCGAAGGGAGTTAGTGGCCGCTAGCCTTTCACAGCCGTGCTGTATCAGATAATGCAAGCCGCGGCTCTGTCATCTCGGAAGAATTTACTGGCGACACCCGGCGCGCCGACACCGGCTCCAGCAGTTACCGGAGCCCGCAACTTCTCTTCCTATCGTCGCATCTCGATTTCCTCACTCCCCACACACCGCACACCCTTCCTTCTTCTCCTCGACGAAAAACTCTTTCCACGAAAATCTACCTGACGCCGGCCACTACCAACTCCAAAGCCGACAAGATTACAAAGATATTAAACAGCGAAATGATGAGAGAGTACATTTCTCGGCAAATTGTCTCTCATTGTCGAAAAGTCCATATGTTGCTTGGGAGGTGCGAATGATCGACGCAAGTCGATATTCCGAGGTACGAAGGAAGGAGTATAAGTGGAGCAGGTTCGACGAATCGCCCTTGTGAAAGTAACCGCGTGCATTGAGACGCTGAGCTGCCGCTACAAGTTTCAAGTGGAGTCACGCGAACTACCACGAATTATATTGACGTGTTCCTCTCGTTGAGAGGAGAGGGGGAGGGAGGGAGGAGGAGGAGGAGGAGGCCGGCGAGTCCTCTCGAGTGCCTTGGCAACAGCACTTTGAAAGCGGGCAATGCTCCTACTGCAGGGAAAAGTAGGGTGCGCAATCAATGACTCGATGGAAATTTCACTTACCAGGCATGCAGACACAGCGGAATGTCCCGGGATCGTCGAGACAGGAGCCGTCGTTCTGGCAAGGATGAGACTCGCACTCGTTCACGTTCGTCTCGCATCTTGGTCCGGTGAATCCTTGGGTGCAGTTGCACGCGAACGAGCCGGGCGTGTTCACGCAGATACCGTCGTGCTCGCAAGGAGATCCTATAAGATTAGAAAGAGACATTTAAATATCTAGATATTCGATACTACAGATTGACAAAGTTAAGAAATTGACAGAAATGTGATCTTCGATGCACTCTTTACTCTCCCAGAACCTTTGCAGATAATACTAAAGGTGAGTCGGCAATCATTCCAGAAATGACAACTTCCTTGAACTCATTCGCGAGTTCCTCTTACGGGTAATCCCAGACATGTTCGAGTGAAAGTTCGTCATCCGGTTTGAGGTAAACGTTATTCTGGTGCGTCCAGCATCTTTTCCCCACGAATCTCTTCCCACGTGTCGACAAAGTCAAACTTCTCGTGCGATCACGAAGGCAAGCCGACGATAATTAAAACTGCCGAGGGGGAGGGAGGGAGGGAGATGCTCGAACGCGACTGGCATAGTAATTAATTTCCACGGAGGATTTAAAGGTAGCTGCGCATCTACGAGCGGGAGAGCGCGAGGAGACAAATGCAAGAGATAGTGGAGGCTTAATTGGCGGAGAGCTCGGACCTCGAAGTTTTTTCGGGCGCTCGCCATTAGAGAAAGAGAGAGAGGGAGAGAGAGGAGGAAGCTCGAGCGGCATCGTCCTGGACCATAAGAAGGACGCTGCCGGGTGGATTCCACGGCTACCGTGGATCCGCTCTTACCCAAGAATCCATCTCGCGGCTCGCCATCCTTTTCCCCGTGCTCGGCGCTCCGCGCTAATTGCAATAAGATAATTACCGCTGTCAGCTGTCTACCGGGTGTCTCGCAATTCGTCGCTCCGGCAAAATGAGCGCTTCATTAGGAGGAACTCCTATCGAACTTCGCTCCAGATTCCTGTCCCATGAATTCTCTAATTCTAGCCTCCTCTTCTCTTCTAACTCCCCATTATCTAGCTCCACCGATCTCCCATATCTCTGTGCGAACTCGACAAAGAAGTGATTTCCAGCAATCCGTAACTCTAGCGGAAACATGAATCGCCTATGAAAGGACGGCGAGAGGCTAGCGAGAGGTGTCTCTTGCTTTCTCTCGGCCGTCACCGTGAAAGGAAGCAAGTCCACTTCTTACGGCGAGCATCTTACATCTCTGTAAAGACGTGGCGGCAGCATTCTTGTACACATATTCCGCCGACCGAAAAGGGACTTCTTGCGCCACCGTCTAAGACGAGGGTATCATTGGCGAGCAAGAAAAATTCGTGGCGGCTCGTTAGGGGAGGATGTACAATTACCGGCGATATTTATGAAGTTTTCCGAAGGCAGCGACAGGAGAGGAGTAGAAGCTCCGGTGGTAGCAACAAGTGCTCGCTTATAAAGTGGCGTCGTCAAGGGAGAGAGAGGGAGGGAGGAGTGTGTGCTTCTTGGCACGCTCGCATGCCGGCCTCGTGTAATTCGCCGGTGGACGGTTTTTCCGCCCGGCCAAAGCGTAATTGCTGTCGACGCTGTCGCGCCATCTTTCCCCACTGCGGCAGAAAGAAGCTTCGGAAAGCGGCAAAGGCCTCTCCTCTTATGAGCAAGCCGACCTGCGCCACCACCAACAGCACCAACAGCACCAACAGCCCTCAACGGCATACGACACAAAACGTGTCCCGCTCAACCTTCCACCAGCAGCAAGAAACACATTGCTGCGTCGTGTTCACGATCGCTAGTGCGTCGATGACGAGTGGGATCGCCGGCACATTCTATCCCCAGCCACGATCAAGGACGACCGTCCAGATTGCAACCTCCTGCAAATTGGCAGCTCGACAAAATTACATGTCCAACTAGGAAGACAGCTTTCCCGACAACTAATTCCTATGATTTCTTCAGAGATTAAAAAGATAAATCCGCAGTATTAACTGTAAAGTCGGAAATTCAGAGTTTCTCTTGGGCGGAGTGGGGAAAATTATTATATAGAACGGAAAGTACCGCCGGGGGAGAGGTCTGGTATTCTAAGTGGCGGTAAAGCATGGATCGCGGAAGTACGGTAAAATCATTCCGAGCGCAACGAATCGATGCAAAATTCCAACTAGCCGTATCATCGTTTTCGGAGGAGAAAAACGAGATTGGCATTAAGTAGTGTGGTAATTCCGAGTTCATCTATGCGAGATAGCGAAGCGATTATGCGTGGATCGTGAAGTAAATATCGGGGATAATCGATCAATTAGATTTGGTTGTTGGAAGTACGGTTCGGGGAGTTTCGTCACAAGATTGTAGCACGATTGAGGCTAAGGTGCGCAGTGGTCCTGGGCTTTCAGTTTCTTGCGCGCAGTGAACGTTCCTGCCCGAGGAACTTAATCTACCAGAAAATATGCAATCTAGATAATAACAGAGCCGTGCACCGAGCGCGAGGTCATTATGGTTGTTATTAAACTTAAAATAACAATTTAGCGTTTAATTAGATTCGTTCGTGCCGGACCGGCTGGACCCCTGAGAAAGCGAGTGCGCGCAGAGGACGGGCGCTCGCGCTCGCGCGCCCTCGCCGCTGTTCCGCCTGGTGAGTCTTCTCTCCTCTATCCTGCAACTTCCGGCAAAAATCTCATTACACCCGGCTTCCCTCTGTATTCTGTCGCGAAGATTATAGTACTTGACGCTCGGGGGAAAAAAGCCACCACTCTAACTACCGGGGATTATACTATGCGCATCATGCCACAAACTCGAATTTCCAAGGCGAATTCTTGTCGCGAATAATCAGTGAAAAATTACAATTTTAAAATAACTTGCCCGAAAAGAAGAATTGAACGGGAAATCCTTGAGGATTATGTGACGAGAGAAATTTCGGGAAAGGCAAAGTCCGGCTCGTGAAGTTTGAACTGTGTCGATGAATTCGACGCACGGCAAAAGCCAGGCTTTCCAAGCTGGCACAGGTATGTCGAAGCCCAGGTATACGAGCCTCCTGGCTGCCCTGGTATCGACTTACCATTGTCAGGGCAACGTTGCCAAATTTCAGTGTAACAATGGACCTTTGTTTAGCCCGCAGGTAGCAGGCAGAGGTCCCCAGTCTCGAAATACCCTTCGTTCGACTTCTTCATGAAAACTGAGCAGCCACTGCTTCTTCCTGACCTTTAATACCTTCGGTGTGAGATGTCTCATTCGAGTGCAAATGTACGAAACGCTTGGAAGATTTCACAAAAATCCTACTCTTTCGAACTACCCGATTTCCTGACAAATTTCCAACGGATGTTTGCCTTGGTATTCATCATGGAATCGTTCGTCGAAAAATTTCCCATAAATTGTGGAGGGAAGGAGAGCCGAGTTATTTTCGGAGGATGAGTCTACTCTACTTTCTGGAAAGTGGCGGAGAAGGCCTGACGATTTTTCGGTGGTGCCACCTTCACCCATGTCTTGGAGGACTTCTGCTGGTCAGTGAGCGACGGTGTAATTCAACACCGGACACGTCGGCAGCAGTAGAACCGCTCGGGCTCGTTTGCGGTGGTCCTCCGCTGCAAATGGACCGACGTTTTCAGGAATTCAGCGTAAATATTTATAAGCCTCCGGGAAAAAGAAAGGTGACTCGTCGAGAGATGTGATTATAAGAAGGAACGCCGCCACGCTCTCCACTTTACGATGACTTTATCTCAAAGGGACAATCGGCATCTTGACCGGGAACAAATCATGCTCCGATATTACTCAACTTTTTCACTCTATATCGAACCGATCGAAAAATGATTAATGCCCTAAGATAATTATGTATTAATCGAATAATCCCCTCCGAAGAACATATGCTAATTTCTCCGAGTCTGCTTGAGTTACAAGACTGGGATGCCTCGAGCAAACTGAGATTAGAATGATTCAGGCACCACTTATATCCTCATTCCAAGTGTTTGCCAGAGGGCTTCGATAGCTGGAAGCATTCGGATACAAGTATCTACTTCATCTGCTTAGAAAAATACGAATCTCGAAGGCGGGAAATTTACGACGGCATATCTCGCAGCGACTGCTGGGAGATATATAATAATGCCCAGTGGCAACTATTAAACTAGTTTCCGATAATTTCATGCTGATTATCTTAGCTCTCTGTAACTGAAGGATCGCAGACGCAAGTAGGAGAGCGGAAGTGATAAATCCAAGAGGATAACTACTCGGAGGGTTGAAGGATTCCTCTGGATTCGAAAAGTTCGAGTTACGCCCGGAGGGGGTGGTTCGTCCTTTATCACTGTCAAATGTAGTGCCGATTACTGTAATCTGTTGATAATTTGTTGCACCCTTTTTCAGGTGTATAATAGTACACCCCCGAAGCGGACTAGTCCTCGAGGCTGCTCGTAGGGGACAAGGAAAGAGGAAGAAAGAGAATGGTCCCTGGAGAGGAAGGGGACCCATCTCTCTGTTTGAGTAATGTCTTCCTAATTACAATCCTGGCCTGCTCCAAGCATACAGTGGGCTCCTCTCTCTCTCTTTCTCTGTCGGCGATGAGGAAACGGGTTTCCGAGTGCAACCTGCTCTCTAACCGAGGGAGAAAAACCATCGGCTGTGATTCATTTCCCCCGCGGAAAGGCAGGGAAAAAAGTTATAACGGTCGGAGGGTGTGAGGCTCGAGAGAAATTTGGAGCAGCGAGTTCCTGTTTGAAAGGGCCCGTCACAAAAAAGGAGTCGAGGGAGAGAGGGAGAGAGAGAGGGTGAAAATGGAGCACATGAAGCACACATAATAATAGGCTTCCTCCTCGGGCGAAAGCATGCTCGGCCAATGAAAACGAATGTTCATCAGGAGCATCGAAGTCCAATCAATTCTAAGTCGAATCATTAATACCCAGAGAGCCGATGTATATTTCGCCGGGCAGAGAAGGACGAGAGAGGCGCCCTCGAGAGAAATACGAGAGCTCATCACGCGCGATGGAGCACCTTCGACTGGAATGAAGCCGAGTGCGGCCAATACAAAAGAAGTGCTTTCGATTATTAATGAAGTGTCTTTGTCCGGAACGAAAGGAATTAGTGGCGCGTTCGGCTATGGCCGGGCAGCAGCGCGTATTTATTAAGGTGCCCCGCGCGAATGAAAGGGATTTACTTAAAGCGACTCTCAGGTGCTCCTCCCTCCTCCTGGTTGGTCGCGCTCGGGCACAGTCGTCTTCTAAACGAGTCCACATACCAGCCGCGACTGGCTACCGGTGCATCCTTTAACGAGGATCACCCGTCCCATTCACGAGGCCCTCGATCCATCTCTAATGATCTCTAATACACGCGCACTTTCTCTCAATGATCCACAAATGTTTATTCCTACCAATAATGCCAGCCTTGTCCTTCTCAACAGGCGATACGAAATATTAAATTCTTCCCCGGTTAATAGCATCAGTTATAAATACTCCCTACTTTAATACCTATAAATACTTTCTCATTAGAATCGCCGTGAGGAAGTCGGTTGGAAGTAGGGGGGGCCTCAGCGGGTTTTCCAGTTATACTCGCGTCAGCCAGGACGATCTTGCGGATTGGCAGCGCCCTCGCAGCCAGATGAATAAAGCGAATAGCAGTTGATAGCGCAAAAGGATAAGGAGCGCAGAGTGGTTGTATCCGTGTAGAGAAAATGGTCGAGGTGTGTGGGCCCCATGCGGCGCTCGATTCTCCGGCGGACTATTAATTAAGCCGCGACTACTGCCTGTCCACTGCTTAATTACAAAGCCATTACCCGCGCCGCACCGCACCGCGTACTTACGCAGAACGGACGCTTAATTTCCACCGTGTTTCGCGCTCCCTCCGCCGTGCTTTCCCTCCATTGGTCGAGGGATTTTTCGTCGAGGGACTTAACGAGACACCTGTGGGTTACAGTGTGTGGTTCAGGATGAATTTATAGTGGGGAATATTGGCGATTCATCGGGCGTCTGTATTTGCTTTAATAGGTGGCTGTTGGCTGGCACGCGGCTCAGCCAAGTGTCTTAGAGATCGGGATCGGCCCCAAGATTATCGGACCTCGAACAGCAGGTATGGTAACGCTTCCATCATTAATTACAGCCTCTCGAATTATTAATAATCGTCCGGGTCCCTGGACGATTCCTCATGCGAAATACCTTCCGATCACCGGCTGCCTTGTCTCGCTCTTTTTTCGCCCGATGCGAAAGAGCAGGAATACGAATGACAAGTGTGCCGGTAGCGGGGCGCGCGCGGCACTGCCCCGACCAAAGAGAGGGAGAAGAGGAAGAGAGGCTGCTGCGCGGCTCTCGAGATGCTTATTAAGGTGCACTGCGCCCTGCAGGTGTTCGCGCGAGCCCAACACGCCTCACGCTCCCGATGAGAGATCGCGTTTAAACGATTAAAACACTTTAAAAACGGTCATCTTCTGTATCTTCTTGGCGAGCTACTCGAGATACTAAAAAGAAACGACCCGAGGAGGATTCAAGGCCTGACAAATTGGGAGGCTTCCTCTTAGAATGATTCTCTCTCCCTAAAGCGTTTTGGCCGCCGAGTACTTTTATCTCTTGATGGTTCAATCTCCGCACGACGACAACGGTAATGAGCAACTCGAAGGGGAGATGCGCCAAGAAACTTGGCCGTTGGATTAATCGATCGTAATCTACCAAAGTTGCCGATCCACGCTCGGCTTGGTGTGGGATTTCAATTTGCCCGAACCATGGGGGTACAGGTGAGTGCGCGCCGGTATTAATCCATCGATTATTCCACACTGCCGATCAACAGGTCTGCGCTCCTCGGGGATTCATTAGTTTCATCTTACTGACGCTGATGTTTACGCCCTGAGCAAATGAACAAACCTCTAATCACAGCAGCGGAACGACTATCAACCGATATGGAAAAGAGTGCGTCGAAGATCCATTTAACTAGTCGGAAGATAAGATTAAGAAAGCAGTGATAAATGGTGGAACTTACCTTGCTTGCACTCGTCGATATCCTCGGAGCAATCGAGGCCTTTGTAGCCGGTCGCACAGGAGCAAGTGAACGAGCCATTGATAGGGCTGGTATCGCAAATGGCACCCTCGTGGCACGGATTCGACGTGCACGCGTCATCCAAGTGGCAGAGGAGACCTAAACACACAGAGCAAACAGAACTCAGCTTTACTTTCATATTACTCCAACAAGTGCACGCATCACTGATGAGATTCAGGCGCCATTTTGAAGGGGTACTCGATGCGTTTCTAGGACAAAAGTGTCGGAGGCGATCGCCAAAGACGGCAGACAACGAGATCGCCAAAGATGGACATCATTAAAGATCGGCATCGCGCTCGCGCTCGCCGGAGACTTATCGAGTGAAGTTACGCGCCAAATGAGAATGATACCAGATCAAACGGAGCGGAGCGGAGAGGCGAGTGTGGGGCGCTCGTTGCCGGGTGATTCGCATTCAGTAAATTAGTGGAAATCCTACTGGCCTGTGCTATAAGTCAGCCTAATTGCTCGCGCGCTCGCGCAACCCGTGCGTGGAAATCCGAGCGAGCTCTGACAGTGATGCATCTACTACTTTCTTTATATGTCCCGTGCAACGCGCGACCTATTGTGAGGCAATCGAGACTGATTTTTGCCAGGCAATTAACTTGGACTTTAGAGTGGATATAGACCGATCGAGTTGTAGTTGCGTGTCAGCGATGATGCTTGGAAAGAGTTTGGTCCGGTAGAGCATGGACTAGTCGATAACGGTACGCCAGGGGTATCCGGCATGTTGATACATGAAGCAGAGTAAACGCCACGTGGACGAGAGGTACACCCGGGACTAACTGTAACCGGCGACATTACAAGCCGCGAAAGAAAGAAGATTTAACGCAGAGCACGCGATCGTCCCTCGATCAGTTGCGGACACAGAGACGTATATATCGCAAATCCGTTAACTGGTGTATATGTCTAGTAGAGGCTGACTAAAGTAACGAGGCCCGTAAACCGACATGATATCCCGGCAGTCCCGATCCCCTTTACTCGTTAATGCTCTCTCCCCGTCCTGGAGCCTTAAATGTCGCCGCGTTCTTCCCTATAAAGAAGAGAACTATTATTAATTGCCCGGCGAGAGCGCGCTCGTCCGCCAGAAAAAAAAAGGAGCGAGAGACAGGCACGGAAAGCCAATCTGTAGAGGATGAAATTTATAGCGCGCCTTTTCTTCTATAAATCTCTGGCGGGAGAGGCCGGTTCACCCGATAAAGACAATTACTCGTGTTACTCGTGCAATCGCTTATTTAAGCACCTGCGGAACTTCGAAAAAGCGGGCAGACAGAGAGCGCCACGTTCTCCTGCGAAAAGACGCGAGGCGAACAGTGTAGAGCGAAGAGAAGTAGTTCTCGGAGCTAAGATCCAGGAAAAAGTTGCTCGGCTCGGCAAGGGTAGCGCGCGCTGCGATGCAAGCGAGCGAGTAAGCGAGTGCGCGCACGATCGTGGAATCGCAACCACGTCCGGAGAAGGATGCCTGTATTTGGCGATCGGCTTGAGGACGATCGATCTGAAAAGCGTGCTGTGTTCGGGCGCGGATACGCCGCTAAGGACAGAAACTCGTTTCCAGTCCTCAAGGTCGCCGCTCGCTAAGGCTAACCTCAGCCTCCGGAATCTCAGGATTCCGAAGGACCCCTTCTGCCAGCAGCGAATGCGCTCGCGCTCCATCCCAGAAGGGGCCACATCATACCGCATCTCGCTCTCCACGTGCAGATGCACCTGCCGATAATTTTGCGATCCTTCGCCGCATTGCCAGAGCCGGCTATTCTTCTCAGTGGCATTGCCGCACCACCTTCCACCTCATTGGTAGGAATTCCAAAGGTTTACGCCCGTAATTATACTAAAGCTATGATTTGCAAACTCTCGACAAATAAAATAATACTTCAACGACCAAGGTTCTTACCTGTTTTGCCATAGGTGCACTGGCAATAGAAGCTACCAACACGATCAATGCAAGTTGCTCCATTAAAACAGGCGGCACCAGCGCAATCGTCGATGTTGACGCTGCAGTCCGGCCCAGTCCAGCCATTCACGCAAATGCAAGAGTAGCTCCCGAGGGAGTTGGTGCACGTGGCACCATTGTGACAGAGGGATGGTCTGACCGAGCACTCGTCCACGTCTAATTCGCACTGAGTGCCAGTAAATGCGGGCGGACATAGACAGGAGTACTCGTTTACCCTGTCCATGCAGGTCGCCCCATTCTGGCAGAGGTGACCCACGCAATCGTCGATATTCTCCTCGCATTGTTCGCCTCTAAAACCTGTAACAAGAAAAAAATATCTCGTCAGACATGCTTCATTTATATAACTAAATATTTTATTAGAAAAAGAAGAATGGGAAACGTTGATGCAATTTTTAATAAATATTATTAACTAGCTAATGCTGTGTTCATTAAGTCCGGCTTGTCGCCAAGATCACGAAGCAATTTGGACTCATTTGTCAGGGTGCTGGAGGCGATTGCGAGGCAGGGATCCTTCCGGAGAAGCAGATGCAAGAGGGTGAGAGGTCGTCGGTGTTGACCGCCCCCCGAGCACCGATAAAGACGATCAGGCCGGAACAAACGAGGCCCGCGGTGCTCAGCAACCGTGGAAGATAAGGCGGCCTGGCGTAATTAAGTGACGATAGGAAAGGGCGATCGGAGGAGGGCTGGCTGGCTGGCTGGCTGGCTGGCGGGCGAGTGTCGTTGGTAAGGAGCGAGCGTAGATCAAGGGGAACCGCGATCCACGGAAAGCGAGGCGATAATGTTCCCTGGCAACACACATGCACACAGCCTCACCGGACCATCCGCAATTACCAGCGAAACGTGACTCGATAAGTCTCGCTGCTTTTCCTACCGATCGCCCAATGATTTGTTCTGTAATTGCCCGGCCAGCAATCCGATCGAGCACGCCGTACCATTAAATCGGAAGTAAGGATGCACGCGTGTTTCTGCCTATCGGTGCAACAACTCTATGTCGATCCTGCAAACGAGGTGTTCCAATCTAGTACGACGCCCTTGCAAGGAAGCGCGCGAAAAATCCCCTACACCGTTCTTCCTTCGGACTGTATCCTTCTCTGAGTTGTAAATCCTCGACGATAACGATACGCGTGGCCAACGGAACTCATAAAATTACGAGCGGCTCGCGCGACCATTCAAAAATCAGCTTGTTCGATGGCGAGCACTGCCGATACACTTGGCAGACTAATCGGCGCTCTCATACGCCCGTGCTCCTTTTTCCCTCATACATACGAGGAGGACACGAAGCAAAGAGAAGAAAGCTCGGCCTATACCTATGGATAGACACGAAGTTATTATACTCGGAGGAGAGCGAGCGAAGCCGGCATTAATATTAAAGGGGCGTAAAAGTGTATCGAGCATTTAGAGTAGCGTCCACTCATGTGTGCCGTGCAACCGGCTTCTAACTAACAGATTCTATGTTGCTGATTCCTAATCAAGAGAACACGTGCTCAGGGAACTGGAGAGAAAAATGCCGGCGAGGTATGCAGCAGTATGTGCCCTCTAAGGATTCCCGGCGAGGCCAGGCCTCCACTTGAAAGTGATTGCGCGGAAGGAATTAACAGGTGGCCGTACTTTTGCACGGCTTCGCGGCGGACTCTCGATAGTGATTCCGACGAGGAATTCGAGGGAGGTTTCTCTCCTTGAATTACCAAAGGGCCACTCGAGACTTGGCATCGTCCCTTTAAAGGCTTTGCTATCACAGCTAGATTAAACACATGCTTGCAACAAGTCCCCTGGAAAAAGCGTGTACTCGATGTACAGCAATAAGAGTGTACATCGGGCTGCTTACACGATGTCCGATGTTGGAGGAGTACAAGTAAAGGAAGGAAGGAGGCAAAACTGGAGCTGGCCGCGCACGATAGTGGAACCAAAGCGACAAGAACGACAAGGGGCGGAGGGCGGAAGGGGTAGGTACAAGGATAGCCACGGATCCGGGACGAATCGATTGCCGTTATTATCGATGGCGGCGGCGAGCACACAAAAGCCGACCCCTTTCTTTCGCGATCGAGGAAACCAATCGCGCGCATATTTACACGCCGATTCGTCCCGCGGTTTATGCTCGCGCCCGTTTTGCTTGCAAAGTCTCTTCTCTCGACTGTAGGAAAAATCCTCGCTCGAAGAAAAGATCGTTCTGCATAGCGGAGCGACTGAAGTTCGATTGTTGCGTGGAATGGAAAGATAGAGGAAGGGAGAGATTAACCCTGAGAAGTGGAAAGGGAGAATGAGAGCGTGGGTGCGTTGGAAGAAGGAGACAGCAAGAAGTCTACTCATAAATCAAGCAGGATGAACCCCCGTAATTGCAATTGTCCGTGAGCCTCACCCCAGATATCAAAGCAATCGAGTGACGCGCGTATATGTGCGTGCACCCACACTCTCTCACACCCTCTGTGTATCGATGCACTGTCTGATCAGTCCGCTCCAACACGTATCCGTTACTTCGTTACGAATACAGGGCCGTAACGAGCCATACAGAACACGCGCGCATCTATCCTCCTTTTTTTGGCATTGGATCTTTCTGCGAATCCTCCACGCAGAGACTTACGATGTTACGATGCGCTACCTGCCTTCTTCGGTTGGGTTACCGCTACCTTTTCCGCCGGGACTACACGCGCTTTAATGACGAAATATCGTGCTCGCCAAGGATAGTGACGATTCTAGATCGATTCGTTAAGCGCGATTATACGCTCCGAGTGGTTCCTGCTTAATGAGCGGCTGCGACGCAAAGTCTCGTTCATGAGAACGGCAGAACGAAACCTCTCAAGCTACACTTGGAATTTCGAGAATCCTGTCAAGTACCACTGCCATTAGCTGGACCAAAAGACTCTTCACGATTTTATTTAGCATGAAACTGGCAAAAGTAGAAGTGGGTGAAGGAACCCCCGAATAGGACGACGGGTTCCCATATCCACCGCGGTGGCCTCACTTCCGACCTGACTCAGGAACCGAGGAGCAGGAAAAGGAACCGCGCTACTTCCAGTCTCGCGTTTCCCTCGATGCGTGCTATTCTCCCACGTAATGAAAAAAGAAGAGAGAAACCCTTTGACCCTATCTGCACCGCGGAGGCTTCTTTACCACGAGGATACCGTTTTATTTCCTCGACAGAAGTGGGAAGTACTAACTTCGCCTAGCTACTTCTACCACTTCCTGTCGTACTTCAAGATCCCCTTGCGCGATACATCAAATGAATCGAGTGATTGGATGAAATGAAATGAAATGATTGGAGAATGTCGAGCAAAGACAATTTCTAAGCGCAGGGTCGATGTGCAAGACGAGGAACGATGGAAAGGAAGGGTGCTCAGATCCAAAGTCCTCTTCCGAGGAGCACCCCCACCGTCATTCCATTTCTCTTTAATGGAACGTAGCAGTTCAAAGTGTTCCCGAACTCTCCTTCTCTCTTTCACCTAGCAGGCCCTCTATCTCCGTCTTCCTTCCGTTCCCTCTGGCATCGCCGGCTCCATCGCCGTCCCCTTCGTTTCCCTCTGCTTTCCCACTAAACCCACCTTCCTTTCCCATTTACCGCTTCTATTCTCCTCTCGCTCCTCCCGCAATCCTTGTACCGTTCCTACTCTCTCTCCCTCTCTCTCGCTTCTGGCGATTCACCTTCCCTCATGATCTCCTTGTCTGCCTTTCGATCTTCCCCTCAGCTCGTCTTCGTCGGGCGCGCACTCCTCCTCCGCGAGTGCACTCCTCGACGCCGAGAGCCGCGCGGCGGCAAGCCTCGCTCTCTTTTTCGCCGGCTCGCTCTCTCTCTACTTCTCTCCCTCGCTCTCGGGCTTTCCTTTTATACGGCTCTCCCTTTCTCGCCGCCAGGTCACTCTCAGTGACTCTCCTCCTCGGCCCTCTCGGTCCCTCGTACGCTCGGCCAGAGGTGTGGCAACATCGCGAGAGCGGGTGTGCGTCGGGCGCGGGCCACACGGTGGGGACTGTGGGAAAATTCTCATGCCGCGGACTACGCCGTCCCAGTGGCACTCAGCCGACGGAGACGCCGCCCGGCTCGGGCAACCTCTTCCTTCCAAGCAATCCTCTGCCAGGACTTCCTCTTTTCACGCTCCCATTGCTTTTTCCATGGAAAACCCATCATTACTACTGCGGAAATCCTTTAACGTTCCCGATCGAGGACTAACAGAAATCTTAATCATAGATCTTCCCTCTTTGGATCTCATCTCCAATGAACTGTCACCAAGATGCGGAAGTCCAGAAGAACTATTCGTTTACAGTTCGATGCCCGACACATATGTTGGCGAGTGTTAAATCTCGGAACTTTCACGACGACGCAGTTCTGGCTTGACTTGTGTTTCGACTTTAAGGGGGGCGGGAATCGGAGAGTCGGGGTTGCAAGATGTAATTGGAGAATGGTATACGGAAGCATCTTGAGTTTCGAGTGGACCATATGGCGGGCCTTGCGCGTGGAATTTCGGAAGTGGCTTGGCTCCGATCAGATGAGAGACACTGGGTTGAATGGGGCCCAGGATCGCCGAGGAAGGAAGGTTAGCAGAGGGGCCCGTGCCTCCCCACCAAAAACCGTACTTGGCACCGGGTGGCCACTAGGCACGCCGCGGGGGTGCGCAGGGAAAAATTGTTTGTTAATTGGCATGTGCCCGCTGTCAGTGAAATGATATAATTATTAGGGCCACGTGGCCACTCTAATCTCAACGATGCGCAAATTTGTTGACTCCCTTCTACTAAACCTTAGAAATAGAATTCAGAAAAGCAACACGATGATATTTCGAATTACCAGGATGCTACCAGAGAGTTTCTAATCGTACCTTAAGCTTTTGGGTCTCTGCTGCTATTAGGTGGTATCTGGTGGAGCATCGGACACACGTGTACCAGGCATAATATGCCGTCGGATTTAAAAGAGAGCCGGATGGACGTTCGGTGTATGGGGAGTGGTCGAGGGCACTTTGGTGGACGGCAGAAGTAGATAGAGGGAAGAGCGGGCGCCGGACAATTCAAAAAAAGTTGGGCAAATGACTGAAAGAGAGAAGACATAGGGAAGGAAGGGCAGAGGGGCGAGGGAGAAGCGCAAAAGGGCAAAAACAGAGAGGTTGCGTTATCTGGAAGGTACGTCTCTGGCGAGCAGCGAGCTCAAGAGCAATAATGCACCCTCTGTACCCGGAGATTTGTACACCGAGCGAGCCTTAATACCGCACCTTTCCTTTATTTCGTCGCCCTGGCTGCTTCTCCGCGCCGGGCCTCATCGTTCGAAACTCTTTCTCCGGCGGGTTCGTCCATTTTCTGGGACCTTAAAAGGCGCACGTACTCCGAGAGGGGACCCACCGATAAGCGTAATTTGAATGGGTAATGGCTTCACCAAGAGGAGGGTCCCCGGTTAATGACGGGTCCAACGAGAAGAGAGAAGATCCGGGCGCCGAGATGCTGCGCGCCCCCGGGGTCTTAATGCACTCTCCTCTCTTTCTCTCTCTCTCTCCTCTCCTCGAACACGATCGCGATCGGGGGACGTTTTCGACCAGGCCCACGAAACCGCAACGATACTTTGTGAGCATAAACCTCGCATAACCGGATTCACTTTTCCCAGTGATCGTTGGCAGCTGATCGTCAAGACCCTTCTTGGGAGGCAGCCATCCAAGGATTAAGGAGGTACTCGGGGGGGCCTGGAAGATGTAACTCTCGAGGCATAGATAGGAGAGGACCTAGATCAGGAGCGTATTCAATGACCAAGGATATCTTTTCTTACGAGTCGCAATGGAAATGACATTCACTCGGGGCTCGAGTGAGGCAAGTTGGAATTCTATGCGAAGATTAATTCTCAGTACGGAATTCACGAGTACCATCGGCATGGGTGCTGAAGAGCTATGAATAATGTATGTCCGGGGCGTTCCCCGAGTGTCTAATTTGGAGGATGCCCCCACGAGAACCCTCCTGCCTACACTCCTCGTCAAGGGAGTGATGGCGAATGCCCTCTTTAAAACTGTACGAATGCTCCAAGAGGAGGACAGGAATTGAGGGGGAAACAGCTGTATTCTATAAATAAACTGGAAGACTCGGTGCTCTTGAAGATCTCAATGGGCTCATTAAAAAGAGCTCCATCCCCATTACGAGCTGGAAGCCTAAACAGAATCGTTTAGTTTATCGAGCGGGAGTATGTCATGCGGCCGAAAATGTTTGCCCGGGAGGTCGAGGACGAGAAGAGGGCCCTAAATGCGAAACGCGAGAAACCTGAGAAAGATACGAGTGAATTCCTCGGGTTAAAAGCTTTCCGGAGTGGCAGGGGCGGGCTTCGCGGCCCGCCGACACTAAAAAGGGTAAAAGTTCCCCGAGTGAAGCGGTCTTTGTGCAACAGGTACCTTACAAAAGGAGCAACAAGTGGCTTCGGCCGGCCTCAAGCCCGAGATTACTTGCTGCATGCCGTCCTCGCAACCCACACCTCTCCTCTCTCCACTATTGACTACTGCCCCCCACGCAATTGGCATATACGGCCAAAACAAAATTGCGCGTAAAATACAATTCATAGAAATCGAACTAAAAGGTACAATCAACTGTTCACGAATGCGGCGGTACAAGACACGGAGGGCGGTCCTTATGCAATAGGTGGTCGGAATGCAACAGGTGGTGTGCCAGAGGGAATTGCGTTGCTCGAGGCGCGGGCAATCAAATTCAGATGTAAATTCACTATTCCAATGGAATGTTTGGCGAAGCTATTCACCTTTCCCTGAATAAGGCTACAGAAAAATGGGCGAAAAACGTCGATGTCAGCCACTGAATATAATGTAGAAGGAAGGGGAGGAGGGTTATGGTGGAGGATCGTGTTTCACCATCGGCAGGGATTTCTCTAGGTAAGCGCTATGCGAGGATCGCGAGCAGAGGGAGCTCCGTAGCAACAGGTATAAGACAATCAACAGGTTGTTTCGCATGCCAATCGTCTTCTCTTTCCTAGCCCTTCTGGCCCCACTCACTCTCTCGCTCTCACACACGTACACACTCGTGGTCCATAGGAGATCTCGTGTAAAAAAAAATTGCGATGAACAGGGATCGAACCGGGGCAAAATGGAAGCAGGGAGAGCGAAGCCGGAGTGAAGGAGACCGTAACCAGGTGAAAAAAGACTGGTCGAGCAATGGGAGGAGAGAGAGAGAGAGAGAGAGAGAGAGAGAGAGAGAGAGAGAGAGAGAGAGGGAGGGAGGGAGTGAACGATAGGCAGATATACCTAAACCCAGGCTATCTTCTTCCCCGTAAAGCAGCTAGCAAGCGTCCCTCATAAATGCGTATTTATGTGTGCCCAGCGATAGAGAATGTGTGTGTGTGTATGTGTGTCGGCACACGCACTCCGTTAAATCCACACACAGGCACCGGCACTCGAACAATGGGACCGTCATGCGGCTACCATTCTTTAGGGACAATCAGTGGGGGCCCCTTTCTCGAAGGGCCGCTTAAAAGGACAATCGCCTCCTTATTTACGATTTGGCCAGCACCTCTCTCTTTCCCTCCCTCACTTGCACTACCTCTATCCACCTTACGGCTCGCTCTTTTTCTGCTCCTCCTGGACGATCCTTTCTGATGCTGGCTCGCAGAGGAGCGCGCGGGCGCACGCTCGCGCCCAGGAGGGGCCCATCGAAAATCGGGAGAACGTTTATATCGGCAGTCTCTCTCTCCACGATGCCGCGCTCAGCACGCCCACAAAACGAATTTTTCATGGGATTTCCCGGCACGGCATAAATTCTCATCGGCCATAATATGCCCCGTCACGTGCGATACGATTTTATAGCTGGCCCGAGCAGAGGGGCCCTACACCTATCTGTGAAATTAAATATGAATGTCGGATTTCTTTATGGGATCGCCCGCCGCGACTGACACCCTTGGATTACGAGATTAAGCCGCCCGATTACATTCTGTTTCCCGGTGTTTTGACTTCTCCGTTAGTTCGATGTGCTTCCACCGCTTCACCCACTGATTCCAATGGCCTGTCGGAATTTATGGTGGCTACGGGACTTTATATCACGCTAACTCTGCGTACTGTAAATCGTTGCCAAGCGGCCATGCAAATCGGATGTTTCCTACGTCCGATGAATAAGGGGAGTTCTGATCGATCGTAATCGAATCAACCCGAATTGTACAGACCGCAGTAGGGAGTAGAGAATCACTCCCTGTTGAGAGTTACAGCTGTCCAATTGGAATCGGACATGCTCGTAAAACTTGACTCCGATATTCCCAACAGATCTTATCACAGAAGCCGTGCTATTAAGACGTCAGATAGTACTCGAAAAAATACCGGCCGAGAAACAAGAGAGTTGAAAGGATTGTGGAAAACTATGCTGGCCAAGAAGAGAAGGTGGATCAAGAAGGGTGATATCAGGAGGGCTTTATCTGCCAGCGGCGAAGGAGTTGAAGAGTATTCTCGTGGTGAGAGGGACTGGAAAGCATTGTGCATGAGCCACCATCGTGCACGCACATTCACCCTTTTCCCCTAGGGGCGTCCGCACTCTTCCTCAACGCGGAGGACTTGTTTATGAAGGCTGGGAAGCGGCCGAGGAAGACGGCGATCCTCGGAGAAGCAAGACACGGCCCTCTCTTGCAGGGTGCTAAGAGGCCCCCGAGCAAGAGGAAAGAGACAGAACGAGGCAGAACGAGGAGAAGGAATAAGAGGAGGAGAAGGGGACCGAAGGACAAGGGATCGAGAAGAAGCCGAGCCGAGTAAAGGGGCGTGGGTGCGCCCTTCGTGATTTACATATGCGTATTCTATACCTTATTTACTGCGTCGATCATCCTCCACTTTATCTGCACTGGCCCGCTCACCCGCCCTTGTGTATGCCTGTCTGTGTGGGTCGCGATCCGGCAAAAGAGAGAACGAAAGCCTTGAGAGCAAACCCCTTTTCTCGACTATCAGACCTAAGCTGCCGGACTTCCAGTTCACCAATGAAAACTGCATACGTACACCGATCACTTTCACCTCTTAATTGCACCGTATAACTGGGCCCACTCTCACGTTCAATTCGAGTTTTAGAAGACGAATATCACTAATGACTGATTCCATTATGTACTGATTTATACTCAATCTCAAATCAAATATTTCGAGACTCGCTTCAAAGAAAATTCCGCCCTGTGGTTCAATGCACCCGCATAGAGAATTGTTGGAAGCAAGAGGAGGAAGGGGAGGCCGTGAATAAAACTAACTGACTGGATTACAAAAGAATATTCAAGTCCGTCCAGATCGTAATTAATTCTCGGAGCATTCCATCTACGAGATGCTCGTCATGCGAGGGACAATAAAAAATTACAATGTCTGCTTCCGCAGTGCTGCTCGGACGCAAGGCGTCTGGTCGATGACAACCAGTCGAAGCACCTCTGAATCCTAATAAACGGCTGCCGCGAACCGGTCGTGCTTTCTTAATTGAAAGAATGATTGGCACTTGCGAGCGTTAATCGTATCCGAAAACCATCATTAACCGAGTACGTGTGCGAACGTGGTCATCGATCCAGACTGCCAGAATGTTCCCTTTCGGGCCACGCTTGAATTATTGCGCTCAATCGAAGCCGGGTCATCAATTATCGGCGCTTGACACGGATTTCGAGATGTTCGAGAGAGAAGAAATCTCTGCGGAGCGTACTCATTAAAGTTTGGCGCGAAGGACAAGGTAAGCGCGTTCCCAAGTGGGACTGGGCTCTTAATCCGGCGCGTTCCTATTCCCCGTAGTAAGGATCGGCCCTATGTTGGCTAGCGAAAGCGGCGAGATTCCGGCGCGAAGATAAAGAGGAGGGGGGGCAGGGAGGTTAGAAGGGAGAGAGGGCCGAGGGCCGAGGGATAGTTCTCTCTTTCGAGACGCGCAACTAAATCATGGGAAGAGCATTCGTGAGAGCCACGCGGCTCTTCGCGACTGGCCGAGCGATGAGAGACAGAGAAACCTTCCGAGGCGAGGATACAGCGGAGGGTAGAGTGTACCCAATGGATGATCGGTGCACGGGGAACCAGAGAGAGAAGGAAGAGCGAAGGCTAGATAGAAGCGAGGAGAGAGGCCAAGTGAGAGGGATGTGAGCTGAGAAGAAACGTAGGGTTTCGGTTCGACATATCAGCCCGAGGTGGTCACGAGTCCTGGACTCCAAGTGGAGGGCCACTAGTGGGTGGGACCCTCCACTTCGTGCCTCTCTACCTTCCACCTTTATCCTCTCCAACTCTTCTGCATCCCCGCTTCCGCCCGGACCCTACTCCCAACGACAGCTTCACCACGGCCTAAGCAGATCCGATCGGTATTTCGCGATCGAACACCACCATTTAACACCACTCGCTGACGGCTCTCTTACACACACTTCCTTAAAGGGATAGAAGGGAAAGGGACAATAGCAATTGCACGATTTTCAGAGCGATTACCTCACCATCGCCGAAAGCGGACGGTATCTTGTCTGGCGGGGTTAGCAAGAAAGCGGATACTCGCTAGGTACCAGGGGGCTTTGTGATTGGAAGGGAGAGAGAGAAAGAGAGACAAGAAGGCCGCTCATATCGGAGAAAGGATCGAGAGCCTTATAGATGGCTGTTGATCCCGATCGGTTTTCTTGCTGATTTGCATGCCGCGCTCTCTCGGACTCTTTGCCAGCGAGGCGTGCACGAAGCGGACAACCGCTGCCGGGCTATACACGATCGCCAATTACACGAGATTTTCTGCTAAAGATAACAGATAAAATGATGCGAGGACATCGCGAAATTAAGCGGTTTCTCGATGAAACTGAAAGAAGGCAAAGTTTACAAACTGACCCACAAAAACCATCCTATTGAACCATCTTACGGCGCAGCGATCGGTATCGAAGTGTAGAACGAATCGCACTTATGGCTCGGCCACTCTAAACGTACTTGAGAAGAGATTGTGCGAGGAGGTGAAAAGGGATGAGGTAAGTCGTAGTCGAAGAAGAAGAGTGGGAAGGGCACATTCTCCACCAACGCACAGCCACCGTATTTACTCTTATTGTTCGGTGCCGGCGGCGTCCCTGCCTCTTCGGCGTGGCAACAAAACCCTGCTGACTTGCACAAGTCGTTCGGGCCCCGAACAAAAAGCACTTTGTTCTAAGGTAAGCCAGCCTTAGCTCGTATCTGCATCCGTTCGAGGCCGCGGGAAGCTCGCCACTCCCCAAGAAAGAGAAAGAGAGGATGAGACACGAGTTAAGGTGGCTGTGTTCGTTGCCCGGAGACCTCGGCCAGGAAAAAGCGCGTCGAATCAGCCGGAAATTGTCCACGCCGATTCTTCGCTACCCTGCTGCTTCGCAACTCTCTTTAACATGCACTGTCATAACGATTCACAATCCAAGCATTCGCCCGACTGATTTCCTTGGTTACTGCTCTCTTACTGCGCCCACCAATACGCTGACTACAAAATTGAGATTGGATAGTAGCATAGCACTGGAACAATCTCCTCTTGTATAGGGATTGAGGAGAATCGTTGAAAAAGGAACGGCCTATTTCCTGCGGGGCATTTGAATTGCAATAATGGTGGTTGTATGCGGAACGACGAGGAGAGCCAAGTGGCCACCGAGTTCCAGTTTCGCAGGAGTGTATGCGCGGGCGCGCGCGCGAGAGGCAAGGAAGGCTCCGCAGAAGGGAGCCAGCCAGCCGAGGACACTCGTGTATCCGATAACCCAATATCCGAGTGGGTTGTCGCCGTCTGTGGCCTCTCTTTACTCTCTGCGCAGCGGAGAGGAGAGATGCTGGGACTGCGGGCCGCATAAATTTGCATAGAACCGGCGCACCCCTTCGCGCGCATACACAGCCGCGCGCACACCTTCTCTATGTGGTCCAGTTGGGCCAACATGCACGCATCCCATGTACAAGGGATACAGTGTCCCGGAGTTAGCGAGCCCGACTCCTCGCCACGTGTTGTTTCTTTTGCCGAGGCAACGACCACGTGGTGAGGAGGTCGAGAGAGTGCCCTTAATAAGGAGCGCGGAGGCCTCGAGGTGGGCGTGGATGCGCCTCACCCGAATATCCAGCGAGAGGATGCTCCCCGATCGATATTTTTAGCGGCACTTGCCACTCTCTTATCATTATTCTGCTGCTTGGCCCTTTCCAAAAGCTCCACTACACGCATTACCCTCGTACGCCTTTGACAGGCGAATGCCAAAATACGCCGAAACACGTTGCGCACAGTCACCGTGCTTGATCCCGTAAGAATTCACACCCTAACTTTGAGAGGTGTGCCGACATTGGCGGTGGGTTCGACTCGCTTGTCATCGGTGTTTTGTTCTCGCGTTGTGCTCGTCGGGACATTTAAGGAAGTTGGCCCAGGCCTTATGAAACGCGGCTTGATTAACAGAGGCCTCGTGGAAGGGGTAAGAAAAGGGTTAGTCGAGGAGGTATATACGTGGCAGAATGTAATGGGTGGCGTACGGTGGTTCCACCCACAAAGGGCCTTAATGGTGCCGCCCGCGGGTATTTACGAGTGACTTACGCGTTCGCGCATGATAAATAAATCTATGCAACGCATTATACTCCGTGGTTCCCGCTGTCAGGCTCGGCATGATTAATGCCGCCCCGTCTACGGGACTAGCATGAGGTGTGTCTCAGTCCGAGCACGCCGGGATCCCTCGCTCACAGACAGACCTGCCCCTGCCTCTACTTCTGAAATTCATCCTAGTGAACGCAACACCGCCATTTCAAAGGACACTTTCAAAGCTCACTCCGAGACTTTCTTCGAGACTCGTGTCATTGTCACTTTCGACAATGAGACACTTCCAAATGCAATAACAAAAGGGAAGGAGGAACTGGAAGCTGTGTCCTTAGCCTGTAACTTTCTTATAGCCGAAAGTACCGGCGAACTGACGCGCGATAAAGTGTAATTCATTCGAAACGAGTTATCCGAGACGCGTGTAGGGCATTACGAATTTAGATCGGGCGGAGCTAGGAAGTGCTCGCCGTTCCATGGGTTATCAGGTTCAGTATGCTAATGAGACAGCTGAGAAATGTCGACTATATCCTGTATGCTTTAAGGCGTCGAAGTCAAAGGGAGCGTGCATAAGCAGATAGCAGCGACACGTCGAACAATGACTCGTGCATACTGAGAGACCTTTCGCCTTTTTGTTCTCCAGCGGCGCGCACCTATCTTTTTCTTCCTGGCAGGAGAAGGGCTTAAGTCTGAGGGGGCAGCAAAATTCGGTAGTCGAGGAAAATAATATAAAGGCCGAGCCGGCGAGAAATTTCCATAATGCGGACCGCCGGGCTTCGATCAAGGGCTTGGAGTAAAAGGCAAACACGAGTGTCCACTCTACTGGTCATTTTTTCACAACCCGTCTTTCCTCTCCACGCTCGGAGAGCTGCTCTCGAGAACCGCTGCTGCTGCTGCTGCTAGCCAGCCTCCTCCTCTCGAGGATCGCTCTCGTCATCGTCAATATTTGGAGAGGCTCCTCTCTCTGCATATATGATATCGATATGTCACGTAACGAGACGCGCTTGAGAATTCATCCTCCTCCCCGGCGAGCTGACACTGCGCCAGACAATACGAGAGTGCGGCATTCGTTCTGAGTGGACATTAGCAAGGATCACAGTGTAAAACGAACTGTCACGTACACCTGAGAGGATCCTAAGGCACTGGCTTCACAAAAAAATACATCCCCTTATATCCGCTGAGGTTGTACGTGCTCTTGCATGTTGCAGACCAAGAAACGGAGTAGAGTAAAGGAGCAACGCTATGTACAGGGTGATTCACTTGCCTTTGAATCAGAACTCTCCTAGCCCTTATTTTTTTTCGTGGACTTCCCGACCTTCCCCGAGGCTGAAACTTTGTAGAAAGTGTTTTTTTGCATCGAGGAGAAAGTAGAAAAAATTCCAGAGCCCTAGCTCAAAATTCATTTTTTCGCAAATTTTTTAAGGCATACCCCTTCAAAAATTTTCGATTTTTCGAAGGTTCTGGGACCGGGACGAACGCTTGATTTTTCGATTGCTCGTGTCTCAAAACGAAAAAAAAACATAAATGTTGTGGGGGAAATGCCGGAATTCTACCTAAAACACATGGAAAACCGATCTGGAATATTTGATTTCGATGGTTTTCCCCATGTTTTTTTATCTTCCCGACCTTTCCCGGGGCTGAAACTTGGTAGAAAGTGTTTTTTTATATCGAGGAGAAAGTAGAAAAAATTCCAGAGCCCTAGCTCAAAATTCATTTTTTCGCAAATTTTTTAAGGCATACCCCTTCAAAAATTTTCGATTTTTCGAAGGTTCTGGGAATGGAACGAACGCTTGATTTTTCGATTGCTCGTGTCTCAAAACGGATAAAAAACATAAATGTTGTGGGGGAAATGCCGGAATTCTACCTAAAACAGGTGGAAAACCGATCTGGAATATTTCATTTCGATGGTTTTCCTCATGTTTTTTTATCTTCCCGACCTTTCCCGGGGCTGAAACTTGGTGGGGAATGTTTTTTTGCATCGAGGAAAAGGTAGAAAAAATTCCAGAGCCCTAGCTCAAAATTCATTTTTTCGCAAATTTTTTAAGGCATACCCCTTCAAAAATTTTCGATTTTTCGAAGGTTCTGGGACCGGGACGAACGCTTGATTTTTCGATTGTCCGTGTCTCAAAACGGATAAAAAACATAAATGTTGTGGGGGAAATGCCGGAATTCTGCCTAAAACATGTGGAAAACCGATCTTGAAAAATTGATTTCGATGGTTTTCCCCATGTTTTTGGTACTTCCCGACCTTTCCCGGGGCTGAAATTTGGTAGGTAATGTTTTTTTGCGCCAAGGAAGATACCATAAAAATTCCAGAGCCCTAGCTCAAAATTTTTTTTTCCCCATATTTTTGACCACCGAAAATATCCAATTTTTGGTGGTGATTCAAAGGCAAACTCACCCTGTACAGCCTTGTAAGGCGTAGTTCATCAGTTCCACTCTTTCCGAATTCTAGAGCCAGGCGCCTTCTTTCCAGAGGCGAACTGTACACAAAGTATACTTCTACAGGGGCAATCTCTCTCTCTCTCTCTTTCTCTCCCAGCCGGCTTATCTTCTCTCTCTCCTCTCCTTTCCCCGGAACGGTGAGGCCGCGAAAAAAGACCGTGGTAATTAAGGAAGATAGGAATCGGCTCTTAAATCGCTCTTTAGCCGGCGTTACAGCCGAGGAACAGAGCGTGTCCACCTCCGCGCGCCGCTCTGGCTAAAGGAACCGAGGAAGGTACGTGCTTACTTGCTCTGGTCGTTCCTACCCGGATATCTGCATCTCGGAAGCGGTCGCGCCGCTGTCGCAGCCGGTACGCCGCGAATAAATCAGATCGAGCGGCAAAAGTGGGTGCCGTTCTCCCTGGTTTCTGCGATCGAGCGAGCGAGCGAACGAGCGGTCACTGGATATCGGTTATAACATAGCGCGCGCGAGCGCGCGACACACGTACACGCACCAAGGATGATCGTTCGCCTTGGATCCTCGCGACGAGGGACTCTAATGTGCGTGGGTTAGGAAGCACCGTTATATACCATGCGACCATGCAACCGAGAAATTCCATCTGTCTTTAGCCTGGCGTGCACCGCCTCGGAAATTGGAAGCTTTCACGGAGGTTGCTGCTTACTGCGAGCGTCATTGATCTTGTCTCTCCCGTAGCCGGGTGTCTCTTCCGCCAGGCGTACTACTACTCTTGCCAGCGCCGTGCTCCTCGCTAATGCGCTGCCTTGGCCATCAGCAACCCGATTAAAATTAATAAGCCTGCTCTCCCGCATACATCTGCACGCTGATCCGGCACCGGCAAGGTGTTAACGAGGTTGTTCTTCCTCGGCTCAATAAACTCTCTGCGCTCCTGTTTCCCCTTGGACTTTCCTTCCCTCCTCGGGCGAGTACCATTTACCAGATACGTAATCCTTAATGAGCAACGAACCTCCCATTTCGTTCTCTTCATCGAGCAAGATCCGAGTGGCGAGAGCTTTTCCGGAGTCACGAAGAAGAGGGCGATGAGGAGCATTGTCAGTGCGGGCCGCCAGTGCATAGGCCGTATATTCAGATTTACGTTGAAACCATCCGGAGGAGATAGGATCTTGGTACACGACGGTGACCGAGGGTAGCGGCGGCGGCGGCGGCGCGTCGGGAGGCGAAGGAAGGGCTTGGGGGGCGCTGGTAAGGACTGTCCGAAGGTAGGAGGAAGGAATAAAGAGGCAGAAGCGCAGAAGGAGCGCAGGACCAGCGAGGAAGCAAGCAAGAAAGTAACCAGGAGAGGCAGACACAACAGCGGGAGGCAGGCGCGCGTACGCGAGATTTCGTCCGGATAAAATCAGTGCTGATTCAAAGTGCGGAGGTGGAAATCAGGCGGTGGATGGGTGCGCGAGGTGACGCGTCAATTAGGGGGGCCCGGGCTGTATATAGTCAGTGGGGGCCAACCAGCCAGCCAGCCAGCCGCTCGAAACCGGGCGTATTTCACTGCCGCGGGGAGGCCCTTAACGAGATTCAAACCGCGCGTGCTACACAGGCACACATGCTTCTTCTCTCCCGGGCATCGCCGTATTCCCCGCCTTATTTTTTCCTTCTGCTTTCGTAGAGAAGAAAGACGAGAGCGTGGGGTGGGGTGGTGGCGGGTGGCGGGGGTTGAAAGGGGGGAGGAGAGACAATAAGGGACAGAGAGAAACGAAGCTGGGCCCGAACCTGGAATATTCCCGTATCTTGGGTTTCAGGGTCAGAATCGTGTTCCAATTAGATGCCACGCCGAGAGTTCGCGCATTTTTCACCTTTCTCTGGCCCTCCCACCGCCTGACTGCCCCCTGCCCCCTGGCCCCTGGCCCCTGCCTGCCTGCCTGCGCCCTCCTCTTCCTTGCCCACGCCACACTACACACCACCACCTTCTTTCGACCCTTCCTTCCTCCACCTTATGCTCTGCCCTCTAACTCGCAGCAGTTCTGCTTCTAATAAGGGCCACTTGGAGCGTGCAGACTTATAGAGCGAGATGTGCATCGTATACACGTTATATAATGCATCGCGGCAGATAGGCGAAGATACGTTTTAGCGGTAGCCCCACGGTCATTAGGAGCGTGGGTCGAGACCGTGGGCCAGGGGGGTCAACCCCTGTGGATACCAGCAGAGAAAGAAGACAGAAGCCTCAGCTACGACGCTCCGCCACTGGCTATCGTCCCTAACTATACTACAGCCGGAAGCAAGTAGCCTGTAATTAAGACTATCATGCTAATTTTCGATTATTCGATCTCACCCGCTCGATTAAGCAAACACGGCCACTACTTGCGATAGGAGTCCGATAACACCTCTCTACCAGGACAGTGCTGGTATATGCTATATGTTTCATTGTACAATGTTGCGGCTCCTTTGCAAATAGAAGGAGTATTTGCCACCGGTTGATTCGAATGCAATTTGTAATTAGTAGCAGGAAGGTTTCGTGTGCGAGATTTCTTTTTTCACTTCCCAAGAGAACTGCTGCTTGCCGATTGATGAGAGAGAGAGACGCTCTACGATTGTGTCTGAGCCCCATTTTTTCCACCTAATTACTGCGCGCGAGCGCGGAGAGCAATTTTCACCGGCCACGATCCGCCAATTAGCGAGCTGCATCGAACTCTTTCTCATGCGCGCAACCTGTGCACTATACTCGCCAATTACAGGAAGCTTCTTCTCCCACATCCCTCGGCAGTAAAGTGCTGGCTGGCTGGCTGGCTGTGCACGGAGGCTCTCTCACTCCCACTGGCTCCATTCACACAATTTCGCCTTTATTAATTAATCCTATTGACTGCCGCCGACTAAATCGTGAGCGGAAATTACAAAGAAAGCTGCGCCACTTCGCACGCTCCTTTCGACAGTTGGAAGACGCCGCGAAGAAAACTCGTGCGCGCCGCCGCCGCCGCCACCGCCGCCTCTCCTCTGAGAGAAGAGTCGTGCATATTAATAATGCAGGAAGCGCTATCGAGCGAACGTGTTTGAATGCTCGTTGCGTAAGAAACGATAGCAAGTGTAGCTAGGTATGCAGACACGATCGCCAGCCGATAAAGGGTGTCGCGATGCATCAACTAGCGATTATCATCTGACCGAACGGCGACTCTGTAATTGGATACATTAGAAGCGTGTAATTAGGATCGCGCATGAACTTATGAAAGCTCGCCGGACCACGTATTTTATGGGCTGACTCGGAGTTCCCCGATAAGAACCTAGTATTTATAGGAGAATACATTTACCATGCGAACCTCTACATGTTTGGGAGTATTGGCAGAGATGATCAGGTTGGGGTCGAAGTCGATTTGTAGGCGTTGAGGTAATCGTACGTAGGCGGCGGCATCTACGTGCTCGCAATTAAGGAGAGTTACGATTCCTCTCGAGCGGAGTGCACACAGGTGCAAATGAATCACGCTCAGCCCGGCCGGTGACGATTTGTTAAAGCTCGCGGGCTCTTCTCCTGGCTGAGGAGAGCCTTCTGCCTCGAGATACAGGGATGCTGGAACGCGCTGATTAAGCGCGGAGCGACGCCTCGTAATTCGCACGCTCCGCAACTCTGTGCACCGGCGCACACAGCCTCCTCACACCATAGAGACACCGGGAGTGCAGGATCTCTGACGCGAATTCACGCGGGAATTCCGGCTCTCCCCAAGGATCAGCTGATTATGTGGCCGATAGGACGGACCGGGACGCGATTTCCCTATCACGGGCCGCTCATAATGCGGAAGGGCTCGCCGAGAGATTCTCTTATCGAGGCGAGAATCCTCGATTCTATTTTCACTGCAGGATCGCGGCTAATCATAACCAGGCAATCTCGAAGCAAAAGGCTTATTCGTACTGGCATTGCGCCATGAATTTATGGGGAGGATCCGCTGAATATGAGAAGGGGTTTTCTATGTTACAGTTATGTTGTACAAGATTTTCCATGAGTGTTTGGCGGATACAGGATGGCCGAGGATCCGGAGGAAAGAAAGGAAGGTGGACTGGAAGACGGTCACGTTCGTCGGAGGATATCGAATTCCGGATCGTTCGGAGATCTGCTCCCGTGCACATGCTCTCCTCTAGTCCCGGCGCGACTCCTGCGACTTCTTCCTATCTATGCCAGCCTCGGATTCCACTTCTTCCTCCTACTCTCCTCGCTTTACCGGTTCATACTGCTGCCGCTGCTGCTGGTGCTTCGAGACTCCGGAGAGCTAACGACCGCTATCTCCTGCATCGCGAAATAATGAAATTACGCGAAAAAGGGACGAGGAACTGCGACCGGAGCGTGGCTCTACTCGCCACGGGCCTTTTTGCCGAGATGTCTCTCCGCCTGCGCTGTATCCTAACGACGAGAGAGCACGGAGGACAGAAAAGCCTCGGGACAACGTGCGCCAAGAAAGCTTTAGCTTTGATATCGCTCGACCGGCAGAGGAAACTGGATTACACTCGATGATAAACCCTGACCCCCGCGTAAAAATTAGAAATCAGATTGTATTCAGTGACTCGCCCGAGAAAAATGTCATCATCGTGAAGGATAATGCCTGCCTTATACGTAGCAGCTCGAGCCCGTCAAATCTACGCAAATATGCAAAGTTAGTCGGGGAAACGACTTGAACGGCCCGAGGCGCACTGTTCTCCTAGTGTCCCAGTGCATTCGTGGCATGAGCCCGCTGATATCTCGCGATGATAAGTGCGAGCATGACCATCGCGCGCGCGCGCTCTGCAGACTGGCCCCTACCAGAGAGAGAGTAAGTGTACGAGCTGGCGATTCTTCTAGCCGTCATCGTGGCAGGCAAGCGCGCTCCCCACGAGAGAAGACAATCTTCTTCCCGCGTTGGAAGAAGACGTTCCCATTGTCGCCGGACGGATTATCACATGCGCCCGATGCCTAACTCCGATAGAGTCAGCGAAACACATTGTTGACTGGCAATTTAATGGAAAGCTTGCATCAATAATTGAGGGAGGAGTGTCCGAATCTATTTGAATAAATTCATTTGGGGTAAGAGTGGTGGCGGGTCGGAAGCAACTCGAAAGAGAAGAAGGGGACGCTTTATCGTGGCAATCAAGGCCAGGACGAAAGGTATGGCGAGGCATCGTTCCTGCCATTACACTATGCCAAGCCACTTCGACAAGTTTATGAGCGCAGGTGCACCGACGCCTCCTCTTCCTCCCCTTTAACCGCCTGTTCCTGTCCACTCCTTTCTTCATCCTCACTCTCGCATTACTCTCCCCATTAGACTCAAGAAGCCATTTCTTTTTCTGTTATTTCGCCCGGAGGAAATGTGCTCTCCATCTCTCCTCTCTCCTTCAGCTCCAGAAACACTTATTCCATTATACGACTTCTCGTAATTCTTACCGAGAATTATTTAATGCCTGCAGATTTTATCCTTCCTTATTAGGAATTAAAATAAAATTTCTTTGTCCAAGTGATTCGGAACTTGGTTCAACGATAAATGTACACAGTGTATATTCGACAGTGAGGAAAATTGCGTGAGGTTCAAGTTGGCACGAAGGGCAACTGTAATAACTTGGAAGTAGCCCGCGGCAGTTTTAGGTATGAAACACGCATACTTGATGGAAGGGAGGGCGAGGAGAGCTGTGAGTACAGGGACGAGGCGAGGCGAGGCGAGGCGAGGCATAAAGTAACCCTGTGGCCACGTTTATGGGAACACGGAGGCGCCGAGGTCAAGGGTCAAGCGACTTCCACTGGGATATGACCCCGGGGAAACAACAACGATCTGGTGCCCCCTCGCACAACACCGCCATCAGCAACCACCCTCCATACACCTCTCTCTCTCTCACTCTCTCTCTCCCGCATGCAAGATTCGCATGCACATGCACTTCAAAGTCACTTCATTGCGTATGCATATTGCTTTAAAGGTACGCAGGAATTCATGTAGCCGCTGCTCTTCAATTTTGCCACGGGATTGCCGGCGTTTCCAAAAGGAGAACTTTATGTGTCGGTACAACAATTATCTTGCTGATGCACAGATGTGTCATTCGTAAAAAAAATGACCCTCGATTTTTATCGTCTACTCGCGGAACTAATTAGCTAGTACTTACATATCGGAGAGTGGACGGAAATGGGAGGAGAACTTGCTCCGTTAATAGACGCGCGGCTTCTGCCGATAGCGCTGCCGATCTTGACTCGACTGATTAAGCGACTGATTAAGAAGTGTCGTCCGTATCTTGCGGAACTGGTTCTTCCTCATGAAGGAACGCCAATGACCTAACCCAGCAATAACAGGCTAACCCTATCTGTGCACATCTACATTCACCAACAGGAAGAATCGAGTAGTTTTCATCGGATAGACGAGCCAAACACTCGAGACTTTGGCGAGGGTATGAAAATATCGCGAGATCGACGCGAGGATCGGTTGGCCACGAGCCTCGCGTAGGAATGATCGGAACTAAGGCACACCTGGCAAAGTTGCACTCGATCTACGCAAATACCCTTAACAAAAGCGAGACAGAGTAGAGCAAGATAGAGAGGAGAAAGAGGGTGCGCCAAGGGGCGCAAGGGGAACCAAGGAGAACCTGATATGGTAATGGTAAAATATGAAGAGTACGAGAGGGTTTGCGCGGCAAGGGTGAGTGAGAGAGGCACTCTCGTAGATGGTATCGAAAGCGGGTAAGAATAAGAACCGATGGGAAAAGGAAGAGACGAGGAAGAAGCAGGGAGGGGGCAGAATAACAGAGAAAAGACGATCGAAGAAGGGAAGCAAGAAGAAGAATAAGATACTGGCACACCGCACTACGGCTTTACGATCAAGTCAATGACTCGCCCGGGTCTCTTTGTGGGCTCTGCAGAACGACTTCCACCAGGCCGCCGCCGCGCCGCGCCGCGCCGCGCCGCCGACGCCGACGCCGCAAATGTGAGCGCTCCGCACTCTCCTTCTACGGGGTGTGGTCTGCTTTCTATGGAGATCATCTACCCAGCCCGCTCCCTGTGTCTACAGATCGCGCGCGCTCGCCCGCCAACCCACATTGTTTCCAATGGGGAATATCCTGCACATCTGGCTTTATCGGACAGATATTTCATCACGAAAGCACTCTCGATGAAGAGACTTGCAAGAATACTACTTCTACCGCCATTGAGTACTCAGGCGTCTTACTACATGAAAATATCTACTTCCAAACTAGATATTGGGAGATGTATTTTATCAATTTTTCTCCAGTCGAAATTCACTTTGGTAATCATGGAAAAATGAGCTAGCACCGATGGGATGCCGGAATGGGTGCTTTAAATAAATCGAGATTTATATCACGGTCAAGGGTGAGTAGGGAGTGAGGGTGAGGAGGGGGGAAGAAGCTGGGCGCGACCGATTGCCGGTACGCCGGCCGGTTGCACGTTGGTCAGCAGCGTGGCTGCGTGCTGTCCAGCTCGACTTACACGGCGTGGGTGTGGATTTATCATTCCTCTCTCGAGCCACGGACAAAAGGGACCACGAGTTCTCCTCTCCTCTCCTTCTTACTCCCTCACAAAAGTGCACGGCTCGCTTCCACACGCGCAGAGAGAAGCTCGCGCAACACTCGATACAACACTGATGCTTCACCTTCTCGAACGCTGCTTGCTGCACAACTCTCTTCTAATGCAGAAGAGAAGCTTCTCTGCATTATGCATTGCTCGTCCTGATTTTCGGCCAATTCCCCGGTGAGCCATTCCACATGGACTCGAATATAGCAACCCCAGTGGAGCACCCTCCAGGCCCGGAGAGCCGGAAAGGGTTCCCTGCTACATCTGTACCGCTCGACGATAGCGTGGGAAAGTCGATGAGTGAGGGCAACGCGCAAATGTTGTTGCTTCTGGAACACTCGCGCGGCACATTCAGCCTGACTTGACTCCCGCAAATGAAATATATACGCGCCGCCGCCGCCGCCGCCGCCGCTGCTGGCGGCCAAGTTTTTCCGGTGCGCTACGCTTAGCATTCATTTTCGTGGCGCGGTGGTACAGTAATCGTTGCAGGCCGAGCAAGCAGCACGTGCACATTAAGAATGAGAGTCAGCAGATCTGTTATCTGCATTGCCAATTGTTTCAGCGGGTTCACGACGAGAGAGCTGAATGCGAGAAGCACGAGCTTCGCAGGGAGAAAGACGGTGTGTGTGTGTATGTGTGCCTGCTTGCCTAGTTCCGCCGCGCCGCTCCAGAGCTCATTTGTCGTGCCCACGCCAGCTCTTATGAGAACGAAATGCCACCAGTGTACCGATACCCGTGCTGGAGCGCGGTCACCAGCCAGCCACGGACAACGACCGGTATCCGTCACTGTCGTCCGAGGCGCACCACCACCGACCAACCCGCTTCAGATCGCCTGTCCCTCGGAAGCTGCCGCGACCGTTTTTTCCTAGCGCTCGACCGCTTGATTTATTTTTGACAGAAAGCACCGACCACCGCAAAAGCCGCATCGCTCATCCCGCCCGTATAAAGCCCCTACCAAATGATTGGGAGGGCCCCGCTTCGATCGTTTCTCAAAAACGAAGCCGCCTAAGTGAAACAAGAGGGCCGAGGGAGAAAGGAGACTGGACCGAAAGGATCCGAGAGTCTGAAACCGCTTGTCCGACAGAGTTTCAATTTCGTCGGTACACCTGTGAGCAGTGTGTCGTTAGTATTGTCGCGACACTAGCGCGACAAAAGCGCAGATCCTTTCGAGAGTGAATGTGGCTTTGTTCGCCCGTGGAAAAGTGGATTACGACATACAGACAAGAGAGCGCGTTGCGCGCTCACTGGCGGTGCGGCGCGGCGCGGCGCGGCGCTCCCCTCGTCTTGCCACCTGGGGGGGATCTACCTACGCGTGTAGTACTACAGCAGCCACCTACGAAGCGAGGCATCTCGTCAAAAGGATTCTCGGAGGTGTCGGCCACGAAGCTAGCAACCTTCTACCTTCTCTCTTCTCTAGGATTAGAGCCCACCGGAGCCTTGACAATGCGCGAGAATGGAGATAGCGCGCTCCAACATCGCGAGGACACTTGTTAGACGTCGCCGTGCGCGCTGCTTCCTTTGTGGCCCGGATGGTCCCGGCTATTAATTACTGGGCGCCGTATGCCCGCCCGCCTGTGTGTTGGTCGTCGTCGGTGCGATGCCAACAACACAGTGCTCGTTTTAGGTAGGCTGGAAAGGGGTCGCGGCGAGATTAGAGGGAAGCGAGAGAGGCTGAATCGGCCCGGAGGATCGAGACCGGCCAAGAGGTTCAATGAAGCGGCGGCCGCGCGAGAGAGAATTAGGCATTTAATTAAGTGCTGAATCCCGCTTTCTCGCTCATTCCCGGCATTCGGGCACAATGTAACCGGGCAGCCGGTAAATCTACCGCCGGTTTCTTTCGAGCGTTTTATCGGCGCGTGGGCTGCTGCCTATCGAACACCCTCTCTTTGTACGACGCACAGAGAGAAAGAGAGGGACCAGTACGTTCCGGTGATAAAACTGAGAGACGTACCGTTGCGGCACACGTCAACGCACACACGTGGGAAGAGTCAAAGGATATCTCCGGTATTGTCGATGCGGTATTTATGAAGTCGCGGTCACGTATCTCGTTGGCCGTTAGTTTGCGTACCGCTTACATATCACTCTTGACACTCCTGACTCCGAGCATGTTGGACAAAACCTCTTATGATTGATTACCGGATACTCATTACAAATGCGGCACTGTGTAACAAACTTTGTAACTGGACATACCGGTCGAGAATAAAGCTAGTCGAAATGAGTCAATTCTATGTGATTCCTAACCCCTTTCGTTGATCGTCAACAAAAATTTGGTATCAGAGGAGTAGAGGAGAGTGATGGAAAGGCTCCTCTCCCAACTCCTGCCAGTTTCATCTGTTTTCCTGGTCGCTGGTTCCCTGTGCTACGCACTTTATGCTCGTGCAGTGGCATAAATCAAGCCCGGTGCATATAACCGTCGAGCTCGCTCTTCCCCGATATATCCCGGCACACTCGAATGCCAAGGGTACAGGCTCCCCTCTTCTCTGACGCTCAATAAGTATATGTGGTAGCGAGCACACGGACACGTTGGAAAATGTACGACCACATTTGCAAGATGATTCGTTATCGGTCTAGAAAATCGATCAGCAACGATCGCTCGAGAGAGGACATTGGCGCCGGGCAGGAGATTCATTCTGATTTTAATTGAAACAGGTTCCTCTCTCTAGGAGACAGGAGCTCGGCACTGAGAGTAAATTAAGCGTACGTGTCAGGCCTGATCTTCGACGGCCAGGTACGACGACCGTCTCACCTTCGGCTATCTGTCGCGCAAATCTATCTCTGGACTGCGAGATGCGAGCATTACGAGGACACCGGGCGGAATCCTCCGAGAGGAATCTGCCGCGTACACGGCAGGGATATCACGCTGCTCTCCTCTTATTTCGTGCGACGCGGGCAAAAAGCATGATTCATATCGTCCGCAACAAGTTGCACAACCTGTTGGCGAAGAATGTATGACGCCCTATCGCGGCGCGCGCTAACACTTGTCCCCAACGGACTTGGATTTCAAGTGGGCCTGTTTCGTCAAGAGAGAAAGGAATTCAATTAGAATAGAGTGTATGGCTAGGAAATCGCGGCGGCGAATCGGTAAACTGAAATAAAGTGTCCGGTGGAGAGCGTTGTCAGTGGGAGAAGCGATAGTCGGCGCGAAGGGAGAACAGGAACGAGGAGAGGTAGAGCTAGTAGTGTAGAAACGAGGAGAGGATTTAGAAAACTCGTGTGTCACGAGTACTCTGGCACTCCTCTCGTATATCCCGTTCTCGGTGGTAGGAGCGATTAATCTATGGGCATGCGGTTAATCGTTTAACCGGCACTCGATAGAGCAGTTTCTAATTAGCGGAATGGAACGAAGGGAGGCGTGATCGGATCGCTCGCCGAGGGAAATCTCTTGCGAGCCGAGGTCGTCTTAGGTAAAAGGGAAGAGTGCTGCTGCTGCTGCTCCTGCTGCTACTAGTGCTCCTGGCACGCCAACCGAACGCGCTCTTCGGAGAACTCGACGTTCAACGAG
This sequence comes from Ectemnius continuus, assembly GCA_910591665.1. NCBI lineage: Eukaryota > Metazoa > Arthropoda > Insecta > Hymenoptera > Crabronidae > Ectemnius > Ectemnius continuus. The sequence continues at coordinate 10,789,002 of OU342862.1, read as the reverse complement.
ATATACTTGCTACTAGCTGGCTCGTGCTTCCAGTGGAAGAAAGGAGAGAAACGTACAGGATATATCTGGGAGTTAAGAGAGGCGGCAAGTTGCTGCTGCAAATTGAACCATTACGACTGGCTACGCGACCAAATCGACTCGGCTCTACCCGGCAGCCATGAAAAAAAGTTATCCCTAACGGGGGGATAGTTAGAGCCCATCTCGGCTGCACCTACAACAGCACTCGCCTTTCGCGGAAAGTAAGGAAAGCAAAAAGCCCTGAAACCGGTGCACATATTGCGGTCAGAAAGAAAATCGAGGAACAAGAGTCCCGGCCAACAGAGGCACGTTAACCTGCTGTTGCCAATGCAATCATTTGGAAAGAAATTTGCTGCCGGAACAACAGGAATATTCCACCCAAACTAAAACGCGTTCTGTGAATCAATGTATTGCCATTGATTCTCCAGCTAACAAGAACAGAATTAATTGACACACCCGATAACGCTCGGACTTAATATACTAAGTTACAATATCGGATTGGTGAACAGCTGTTTATTTATGGGACAAGTTGGAGCTTCTTAAAAATCGCGCGGCACTAATAACCTTGAGGGAGAAGTCGATAGATAAAAGATTTGGAGGGGTCTTGAGAGCAAGGGGGGTAAAGACGTCGGCGCGCAAGGATGTAGGAATAGTTATGGCCTCGTTGTAAGGGCAGTATCTCTGCGAGGAGCAACTGGTACGACTTGTCGGCCACTGGTTTTCCCTGCCGGCGAGTATTACGAGCACGTGATCCCGGCACGCCTTCTACGAGTTTCAATCCCCCCCAGAGCTTATTGGAAGAAGGTATAGTGAAAAGAAAGGAGCGAGCGGATTCCGAAAGATCCTTTCGCGACCAAGTAGAGCCGGTCGTTCCTTCTAATCATAGGTGAGTGAACTGTGCTCTCGTTAGACGAAGGAGCGGCACCAGAGGAAGCCCCAAGTAAAATCTGTTGCACTCCGTGGCGGAGAGTTTCCTCGGCTATGGCTGGCAATGGATGCTCCTTAAAGGGATGCCTCTTAAGAGAGGAGACGAGAAACACACGACTACGTAACGGGGCGTAATTCCTACTAATGCGGCATCGTAAAGCCTGTGCCGAGCGCGGTCTACAGAAAGCAGTTGCTACCTTTGGCGCGAGGATACCCCACTAAATACCAGCAAGATGCACCCTTTAATTCCGCCTTCCCTATTTGACGCGCGTGGCCGTGCTCGGCTAGGAATCGCGCGCGGAGATCGCCGGACGCTTCGCAGGTATTGCCAGTCAATCTATAACCCCTCATTGTAACTCGATGGCCATTATCTCATTGCCTTAGTGGTTCGAATAGCCCGAGTCTGGCGACTCTTCGTCACGCTTGGAAAGTGTATCGGCCTGGTTTACATGAGCCGCTTATTACTCGTGCCATTGGTAGGAGAGCGTTGGATCGTAGAATGGGGGCGGGTGTAGGAGGCATACATTAAATAGGAGTTACTCGCAGCCGTAATAGCACGGTGTGTCCCAAGCAAGCACACATGGTCGAGAGCGCCAAGCCCGGAGGAGAGTGCGAGGTTGAGGCTGCTAGGTGTGTGGGTGAGCGGGAGAGAGAGAGGGGGAGTAGAGTGTGCGGGCGCAGGAAGATGGAAGAGAGCGACGATCGTTTCTTTAACGGGAAAGGAGGCGCACGACTCGAGTCGAAGAAGCGTGAAGACGACGAGGGGCGTCCAGCCAAGGAAGAAGCCGGAGAAGGTGGGGTCGCCATGGTTGTGGTCTGCCTGGGAACGCCAAGACCACGCATTGTGGCCCGAGTAGCGAGGAGGCCACGCTAGGCTGACCCTAGGCTTCACATTAACCATGCACCGTGCACACACGCACCTCTCGCTGCTCACCACCAACCCAGCCGAGCTTGCACACCCCAACCTTCTACCTGTTGCTCCAAGTAATCACTGCCCCGCCATGCCCACACCTCTTTTGTCTTCCCTCTCGCTCCCCTTTTCTCCGACGCTCGCCGCGCGCCGCGCCGCGCCGCTTTCTCTCTCTCATTACGCGGCTCGCGACCCTTTCCCTCCGCCGCGCCGTTCTTGGCACAAGGTTGCGCAACGGGTTCACCCAGCCTTTCTTACTCACGGTAAACAGACTGGAACGTGGAACGCGACTTCGACTCTTCCGAAAAGGGCCCCCTCCCTCCTCCTCCTCTTTCATTGGCTTTCTCAGCCTTTTTACAGAGATATTGTTTCAATAAGTAGTCTCACGCGAAAAATGACAGTTCGGAGGAGGAACCCTGCCCTTTCCGTGGACACGGTAAGATCGTGAGAAAGATTTCCCTGATGCAGAACTCGAGAGGAATGCGCGCGGGAGAAGGTAAATTCGTGAGAAAAGCGAGTTCGTCCCCAGAAACGACACGAGTCAATGGAACAATGTGGGATTATGAGGTCGCGCATGTTCCGCGACGTAAGTGTCGAAGGAAGGTCAATGGTGTCGGCGTGTTCAAATGATACCTTGGCAAATATTGAGCAGCGAGGAGAGTCAGGCGATAAAGAGTGTGGCGCGCGAGTCCCGTTTGCCGAGAGGGAATTTATCGGGCGCACCGGGACGCAAGCAAACACTGCGAGATTCTCGGGCGTCCCTTATGAAGCGCGAGCCTCGTCGGAATGCCGAGATTTGAGGAACGCGTGCGCCTGATAGAAGCGGCTTCAAGCCGAAACGAGGGCCGAGATAGCCGGGGAGATTGCGCGCTGAGATTTGAGAGAGTGTCGTCTTTCAGGACACTCGAGGATCCCGCCTCCGTGGCGGACACACAGCAGATTCGACGAAAAGATAAAATAGCAAGGTAGGAAAAAGGTGTAGTTTGACTCACCCTCGATGCACTCGCACTCGTAGCTCAGCTCGTCGATCTGTTGACACGTGCCTCCATTCTGGCAGGGCGACGGGTCACAGGGTATATACTCGTTCTCGCAATTCTGCCCAGTGTATCCGCTCGAGCACATACATCTGCGAAAAAAGAAACACCCCACCACAGTTAGAATGAATACATTACTAGAATTACACATGCAACACTACTGACAGGCTGAATTAAATGATAGAATTTTATTAAAATTAGGACCACTGTTTAATTCAATGAGAAACACAGTTGGTCAATAATGTATTCGGATATCATTAGGAAAGTAAGATAGAGTGGAAAGTTGCTTGAGGTCATTGGGAGTAAGATTATAGTTAAAGGAGAGCCGTTTGGCTGGGAGTGGGTGCAATCGGAGCGATCAGATTAACGCGATAAATCGAAAGTGAGAAAGCACGGCTCAGGTAAATTGTTTGCCGGAGTGGTATCGCGTGGCGATCGATAAGGGCTATCCGTAACACTGGAAATCGGCGTGGCACACACCACCGCACAACAATGGAAACCGTATGCAGTATTTCTCGATCGCTTTCCCACAGTTCTCACGTGTTCGAGTTCGATCTGGCCGGCGGTATCGGCAAGTCCTCCTCGCTGCAATGCGAGAACTTGGCTTTACCCGCCGGATCTGTCTTCGCCAATGCAATAATCAATATTTATAATACCGGTTTGGTATGCCTGTGGTATGAGCCGCACGATTAGGCCGGCGAACAAAAACACCGGCCAATTTGTAGTGCCGCCGCGTCGCTTCTTATGCGCATAATCGCGCATACATTTGGCGCGCTGCAAGCCGATCGAGCGCTAAAAATATATTGCACGCGTGAATGGAACACGAGAACCTATGTATGTATTCGTACATTCGGGAGTCGCGTGACTCCGAATCCACGGCATCTACTGATCCGAAGACTCAAGATGCGGAATCAGTGCTAACTCGAGCCGAACCGTGCCGAGTACCGAGCAGACGCGTGAGAAATACGAGCCCCATAAGAATTCCACGGATACAAGTAACATTCCATAGATTGCCTTTTTCAGCACTAACCACATTGCTGATTGATCAGGCATATATTCGTCTTTGAACAGACATTAGTTTCCTCAATTACAAAAATAGCTGGAATACGTTGCTTTTTATGGGAAAAGAGTTGATTAATAATGTCATAAGTATAATCAATCGCACCTCGAGCTGGCAGCCAATAGGAGAAGCAGGAACAGGCGCGTCAGATACATTTTCAGGAGATTTCGTTTGGCCCGAGTAGCAATCGCCGAGGGACGCACTCCTCATATTTCAGTGGCAAGTGCGGCTCGATATTTACTCCATATCCGAGCTGAGCTTTGCCGCTCTCACTCAATCTCTCTCGCTCTCTTTCTCGCTCTCTTTCGCTCGCAGTAATCGGTGTTATCCTTTACTTCATATCACGAGAATAATAAACACATCCACCTATACACCTCTCACACTGATATATACAAATATCTCCACGCTTCACAGGGAACGGTAATTGCACTCGTTTTCCAATCACACAAAGTCGTAGATCAGTATCCTGCCGGCTTGAGGGATCTTTTCTCAGTATGTATTCCAATCACAGGCTGGGTCGACGACCCCAGACGATAGGCTCGTTAACACTGGATTATCACCGATTGAACGACGATACTCGAACCCGGCGCTCTTCCTTCCTACTTGTACTAATCAAACTCGACAACCCCATACTCGAGACGCGGCGCGGCAGCCTTCTCGGGCAAGTCCGCTCACAGCTCACTAAAATCGTACTTTGTCCACTTGTATGTACTTCCAACTCTGGGCGAAGTCACACTCTATCACTGCTGAGGCTGGAAGTCGAGTGGCGTCGATAAATAAACTATATGAAGGCGTGTAACAAAATAAACTAGGGGCTTGGGCGTCAAGGGCCGAGCGAGCGAGCGGAGTCCGTTCTCACGAGGGTCGCCGGGAGTTCGGCATGGCTGGCTGACTTTTTTCAGGCAACGTGAGCTTTCGCATATGCTGGGAGACAGGCAGGCAGGCACGATTCTGCGTCGTACAAGGTTCGAGGAGGGCAAATACGGAGCGCAAGTAGTGTGCGGCGAGAGGCCCGCTATGAATTGCAGGCTTAAACTCCTCTAAACCAGCTGAAATTGCCTCTATCCTGTGTTAGGTGGTGGCGGCGTGCCGTTTGGCCATGACGCTGCTCTCGAGCGTTCGAGCGGAGTGGAGCGGAGGGGCCAGCGAGAGCCGAATCTCGCTCTCTCGTCGTGGCACATCGGCCTTCTGTCAGCAGGACCGACCCTCGTTCCACCCCTCGCCAGCAGCCACGCTGCTTTCCCTCATCACGCACTCAAAAATCCTGCGTGTCTTCCTTCCTCGCGCCTTCTTTCCCGCACGCAAACACTCGCGCGCGCACTGTGCCGCCGTGGGAAGACGCCTTCTTGGCAGCAATTCAATTCGCCCGACAGCCCCAAAGATGTATATCACTTCTAACCACAAGGTCCAATATGGTGGGGTTGCCGATTTGGCGCCGGTGCCGCGCGCTAAACTTTCGGGGTTAGAGGACGATCGAGCGATCTCTTCCAACAGTCCCAACTTCAACCGATATAAACACTAGTCACTGAGAAAGCGATGCTTCGCGTCGAGAAGAGTAGGCGAGCAGGCAGAATGAGGATGCCACCTGTTTTCGCGCGTATTCCAAGCACTGTGGGGTGAAGTTGAGTGAGAGACGCGCACGAACCGTGTACACTCGTACGGCGGCTGGCGACAGACTAACCTTACCTTCGAGCCGCGCCGCCCAGGGAGCGCCACTGTCAGCGGTGACCCTCTCTGGGGGCAGCGCAGTCCCCCCCGAGGCCTGCCTGCCTGCCTGCCTGCCTGTCGTGACTCTCTTCTCGGTCTCGGTTTATCCTCTCTCTCACCAGCTGTACGAGGGTGTGCAGCTTTCCTTCTTCGAAGGGGGATACGCGCCTACCAGGGACCCGTCGGCTTCTTCCGCTACCCTTCGTTGCTCTCCGAGCCAACTACACGCTACTACCGAGGGCCCCTCGCTCCCTCACTCGCTCACTCTCCTCAACATTCAACATCGTTCCCTGCACCCACGGTCTCTGCCCTTTTAGCCCTGCGTGTCGCCGCGCAAAAATTGTGCGTCCACCCAGCCACTTTACGAGACATATTTTTCGAGCGGCGTTATTCAATGATGAGGCTGGTGTGCTTTCGGGCCAGCAGGACCCTCGTTAAAAATCGATGAAACTTCTCCTTTGAGCGAACTCTTGCACAACTCTACCTGATGTAATACTAAATGCATATAGACGATTGCCCGATGATTTTAAAGTAGCGATTTCGGCAGGCAAGGATCCCTGCCTGTTAAACAGTGCTCCATTATTGGTACTCGCTTCTCAAATATGCGCCGTGTCTGGGAATCTGGTTAATCCGGGCATTTGCATATTGACGCGCTCTCCGGGTAAACAAGAGCCGAGGGAGGATCGTGCCGGAGGCGGTCTACCTCCGATTAAACTTTATTGACAAGGGTACTTAGGAGGAGCGTCGTTCCAGAGAGGTGGTGACCAATTTGGAAATTTAATTTCCACTTGTTTACACCGCGTCCCTGCGCTTCTCGCATGAAGGAGGAGGTGGAGGAGGAGGAGGAGAAAGCCTGCGGGCACCTTGGGCAAGGGTGTTCCAGGGGATCATCCGGATTTCCCCTTACCCTACGGGACACTCACAGCCGAGCCGAGTGCCTGGCACCCTTCGAATCTCGAGGCGAACCCACGTTACAAATCTTCCTTGGCTAATCCATTATCACGCATGAACGACCACCAATCATTCCCTCTCGATACATTCGATTTTCGAGAGGCTTCGATCGCACGTAGATTACCACCATTCCCGGAGGATTCAATGGACCGACGTGACACGAGAGCTGTTTAGTACATGCGAAATTCGGCGACCTACGCATCCTGAAAGACAAGTCAACTCGAGTATACAATGCACGTGCAGAATGCCCCGGGGCGTTCTAGCCCACATCCGATGATTATTCAAATTGATCTCGCCTTGGAAAAGGCAACCCGATCTCTGCTATCAGATATACTTTTATTATATGAGACTGAGGAGTACTAGGAATAGTTTTGAAAAAGGTTGATTTTAATATGGAACACAGCTATTGTCTACCAGGAGGTTGTTCTGGCTGGCCTGGCCAGGACATATCGAAGAGACACGCGCGGCATATAAAGCACGTTGCCCCGAACGAAGCCATTTCATTTTGGGATCCTGGGGCGACGCGCCGGCTTAGGCATGCCGATGTTTATGTCCGCCCGGTATGATTCATGTCGGAGGCTACGCTACGCTGGCAGCAGGAAGAATCTGGATGCTCTTGGAGCGGTCAAACGGAGAAAATATGTCAGCGGTGATCCGAGAAGCAGAACCAGTCGGTGCCAGGGTTCGCTCGATCGGAACACGCATCGCTGCCCAAAGACACCAGCTTCCCCGTGGCTTTCGGAGAAGCCTGGGGAAAAAGACTCCTGCATCCCACTTCTCCTACTGACACCCTCTATTTATCAACTTTTCTTCCACCGTTTCTTCATTCCTCCCACTCTTGTAAAAATTCTATTAACTCTATACAAATACCACGAAAGTATTTCTAAAGAGCGACGAAGAATGAAAATTCTTGTTAGTCTCAATGAAGTGTTTTATTACTCGAGAGCAAAGAGCAAATCGATGAGTTGGGTGCAATGATGGTCCGCGAGATGAAGTCATTTCGTTTCGGAGGAGCGCATAAGTATCGGAGAGAAAAGCTGAGGTAAGAAAGGGTTGATCGTGCGAGCACGACAAATGCAAAAAGGTGAGTCACCTCCGGACTTAATGGGACCACGGGCTGGGACTTACTGGCGTGTGCTTGCAGAAAGGCGCACACACAGCCAACTGTGGCGAGGGCAGTTTGTCACGATCGTCGATCGAAGGAGCCTCGTTATCATCGAGCAGGGCTTATTATAGCGCGGCCCGTTCATTTTGCCGGTCCTCGACGAACAAAGACATACAGGCCGGGGGCCAGTATGGATCTAGTTCGAGTCGCTTCCAATGTACGCTTTTTGTCCAGTTGGGCCCGCGTGCCGTCGATTGTCCGCGGCATAATTCCCCCATTCGTTTCGACGTCGTGTTACACGCTATTACGGCCAATCTCGGTCGGAGCTCCTCGCCAAGGAAAAAAGAGGAATGGCTAAGTATGTAAGAGAGAAAAAATTCTGGGCCATTTATCGCCGATGCGCCGCCACCGCCGCCACCGCCGCTCTCGCGGACGGCAGAGAAGAACGGCCTTAATCGAAAGTCGATCGCCGAAAATCGGCCGGCTACCGTGGAGGGTCCGCTTTTGTCATTAGGCCGGTGCTCGCGAGAATTGATAGGAGTCGTCGCTGGAAGCGAAGAGGTACTCGCTTCCTCGAGTTAATTGACGCCAAATTGGAGTGCGCTCGCAGCAACAGGGAGATTGGATCTGTGCGAAAGGGCGATCTGCTCTCGGAAGGATCGCCGATCGACAGGCGTAGGACAGGCTTCCCGGCCGGTGCTCGTTTCCGATCATCTTTACGAGGCCATCAACTGCCGAGCGATGAAAACATTCCCCGCCGGAATATTAAGTACGCCGCCGCGCGCCGTTGGATAATGGGCCTCCATCTTTAGACATTGATATGCTGCGCCGCTACTCCTCCGATTACTACAGCTTCATAACACGAAGCGTCCACCGCACTGCGCCGCCATTTACCCGTGGAATCTCGCGTTAATTGGGAAAGAATTCGCCCCACCAATCGGAAACTTTCAACTCCACCCGTAACGGTATGCCAAGCTCATCTCCGCCAACGCAACCTTCCTTCCGATTCTTTTAATTACGTATTCGTGAGATGGACTGTGCGAGTCTGATGAATCACTAACGGGAAGCCGCTCCGAATCACGCGAGTTACATAAAAAAAAAGAAGAAGCAAATGTGCCGATGGAAACCGCGGGAAAATGATTTATGGGAGAGGACGAGGCGAGGAGCGTGTGAGATATTAGGTGTATGTATATGTATGTACACCGGATGTCGCAAGCAAGGATAAGCTCGGCGAACATTCCCGCGCTTGTTTCGCGCGAAACTACTCGCTCGGCTCTGCGTGTATTGTTCGAAATGTATGTAGATCTTATCATCTCATTGCCGATACACCTCGCTCTCCCATTACCGGTCGCTGCTCTTTTTTTTTCTCCGCGGCGCTCTTTTTTAATGTGACATTTATGTAATAGATTCCAGTCATAGAGTGACTTAATGCCGCCCGCTGGCGCACGACCTGGACCTGCTCGAGCGTCAAACGTTGGAACGCTACTGATTTTTCTTACCTCGCTTAATGCATATTACTTGGATGCATTCCTCGAGCTCTTAGTCACAGAGCTGTCAGTGAACTGCCGCGAGAAAACTGGTAAGAGTCGCAGGCCTGCTGGAATTATTCCAATCGGTGCTCAGATCTTTCCAGATAGGTGGATAGAATTTATAAGCCTTATTTTTCCTGGCATGTCTTTTGGCTCACGTTGTCAGTCTAAATGAGTGAGCCTAATTTCCTGGATTAATCAGCTACTCGGGTAACACATAATAGCAGTGCGTGTTTCATCCAAAAGTGACGTAAACGGATGCACTGTCCGTAAAGTAAAGAGCACACAGTGTCGAATTAACGCGGCCAACGGCACACCAGCTCGCTTTCCCACCCTCCTAATTGCCTGAATTGGTCGCTCCTGATAATCATTACGTCAGATCGCCCAGGACAATCAACTGCCTTTCGACTTTTTCCCCATCTCGCCAAATTCGATAGCGCGCCAACCAGAAAGAAAGACTCCCACCCAATGCTGACCCATTAATTAGAGACCCTTACAGTCGAACTTCCGTCTCTTACAAGGAGCGGTTGAACCGAGCAGAGAAATAAGTAGCGTGCGAAGAAAAAAGCGAGTCTAAGTTGCAATGAAACCTTAGTCATTAGGATCATAATTACCAGTTGCAGAGAATGTATGCAACTGTGTCATTAGCGAGGCATCGGGAACACTCCCAAGAATGATTTCTAAGAAGCACACACGCTCGTAAAATTCGCTCTCGCTGCGGTAGAAAAAGTTGTATGACGCAAGGATTTATTGCTCGTTCGTTCAAGTATGTTGATTGAACTCGGGGACAAAATTGCAAAAATTATAGTTTTCAGTGGAGTAAAAGGCGGCTAGCAGTATAAGAACCGTGCAGAAGGAACGATTATAATGCGATTTCACTATGACACGCTCCCTTTCGCTGGCTGGTCCATTTCCCTCGCTAACGGCATATTAATGTCCCACCTTCGGGCGATACTCGAGAGATCGAGATAATGTGACGTTGAACCGCAAGTACACGTACGCTATCAAAAGCGGTGCTTATGCGGCGGGCAACTATAACGCGAAATAAACGTCAGATTTTTAAAGGGGAACCACTATAAATTACCGAGGTGCCGCAAAGGCGCGGTTTAACATTATTGGCTTCCATCAGCTCGGCGCGAATGTAATTTCGCCGGGGTCAACTAGCCGAGTGGCGGCCCTCGCACGAGAAACCATCCTGTAAAAGTGGTCCGAGCCCATTACTTTCGTGGCTACTAATGCTCAGCTTGACGTGGTAATCCGACTGTCTTATAGAGGCTTTCTTGGCTCGATCACTGAGACTGTTAGAGACAAGGGAAACTCTTGCCAGTTTCGTGGGGGCCACGAGCGCAAGATTGATCGTCGCCCGAGGCTCGCCACTATTTACACCTACACGAATGCTTGGGGACCTTGTTGCGAGCCGCTTCGATAGATAGAGCGATTATCCTGCCGGCAGAGACGCCTACCACGCTCCGGCCGATTATAAATAGCGAATACACGCCGACCGACATACATTGAGAATAATTAAAGAGTCGGCTGGCCGACGATTATAGCAAGCATCGATAACCCTGGGGACAAGAGTGTTGAAAGACATTAGAGGAAAGACGCGCGCGTCGCGCGTGGACCTTCCCAGAGGGCTGGCTCACCTTTTGCATAATCACCGGTCTGCTCGGACAGTATGAGAAATTTATGCGGTGGCAACTGGCGTTCGCTCTCGTTGTAGCGCTGCGCCGCGCCAGCCCGTGAAAATCTGGAGCGAGGAGGGCGGACGTGCTGGGTGAGCTCCCCATTGGAGTTCCCAGTTCTCACTCGAGTATAACGGAATCCGACCTTGACGCTCTCGATCCTGGCCATCAAGATCTTGACTGGCTGGCCGATCGAGTGCCATTATCACCGGTGAGTAATCGCTTTTGTATCTCGACCACCGCAACAACCAGCCTTTATCTGACTCTCTGACACCCGTAATAACCGGCCGGACACCTTGCCGCTGGAAATCCTGCTTGTAAACCATTCCAATTGCACGCACAACTTGTTTCCCTTCCGTGGAAATGTTGGCGATCAAGGTGACTCTCTGGACCACTCCTATCACGGCTGATCGCACACTTGACGCACCACATACTTGTTAGTGAGAGAAGACTGATTGACTTAGCGATGACATATTCACTAGATATTTCTTCTATAACTTTCGACAAAAAAATCTCCCTTGAACCTGTTCCCTCCTGGCGGGTAGCCCTGTATTCGGAGCATGTGGCCTACTTCCCTCAGGCAGGTCAGGGAGCTCGGGGAAGTAGGAATAATAATTTCAGGTTGGTTCGGCTTATAAGTGGCGAGCGCATAGACGAGGCACTCTAATGCCAAAAGGAGAGAGAGAAAGAGGAGAGTGGTGAGGCGGAGAGTGTCGTCAGGCGCACGTACTGTTCCAGCGAAATTCGAAAATCCAACAGTCGGCATTCACGGCACGTAGCTATCGGTGGCGGTGGCTGGACTGCTCTTGCGCTGGAAACGAGTTCTTCGAACCGACCGAGATCTTTATTTCGCCTGTCCCGGCGGCGCGGTACTACTCCTGCTCTTCCCGGGAAGAAACGGAGCCGGCTTCACGAGCCAAGTGTCCTGCTCCTGACCCTCGCTGACCTCGTCTAGGCCTCGTTTATTGCGTGGAAGCGTCGTTAAAGTCGAGCGCGACGCGACGCGATGCGAGAATCGGTGAGACTCGAGAAAGGTCCGAGCGCGACAAGGGGAGCCGCGCGCCCAACCTCCTCCAACCACCTTCCCTATGAATATGATATTGTGAGAGTGGTCTGTGACAACCACCACACGAGAGAAATCATTGCCGGGCATAGAACGCGCATCGCCTTGTAAGAAGCAAGCAAGCCCGCAGAGCGCGACCAAGGTTGTGAGAACAGGACAGTTCTAGTTGGGTGATTTTCTTCTACATCGATCGCGCCAGGGTTAACTCGGACACCTGGGTGCGTTCCGATTACAGCCAATGATAGAGAGGATTATTAATCTTACGAGGAGGTTGAAATAAATTGGCGGCGAGCAACTGGGAGGGCTGAGGCGAAACCCCGAAGAATCCGTGCGCAGGGCACAGGTGTGTGCAGCCGCATTCCGCAATTCTGGCAGGGAAGCCAGGTGCGACTCGCGACTAGAAGCCCCTGAAGAATCTGACCCTTCGGGGTCAATCACTGCGCCTCCAAAATTGCTACGGGGGCCAACCGAGTTTATCAAGATCTCCTCTCGGCCTCGCCGCAAGGTTAACGAACATCGGCAAACCCTCCTCTTCTCTTCTCTTCTCTTCTACCTCGCCTCCTCTCGATTGAGTTACGCTTCGCCAAGATTAACACATGCTTTCCAACGCGTCATTAGTCAATCACAATTTTCTAAGGAGAAAATCGAGTGAAATTGATCTGTCGAGATAAAATATGGAAATGGTAGGCATTAATAGGAACAGTACACGAAGCAGTCAGCCGGATAGAAGAGAGTGAAGAGTACAGGTTGAAACTGAGGACGGAGCGCGCCCACACGCTGCTCCCGTAATCGGCTGCGATCTTGGGGAGAGCACGAGAGGAGCAACAAAGCCCTGCGGAACGTGGCACAGCGTGCACAAACTGCAATAAGAATCGCACGATTCAATTGCAGCTCAGCGAGACGCGTACGCGACGAGGAAAAAATGCTAATTTCTGCCATTACGCGGACAAGTGGAGGCGCTCGCCCTGCTAGGTTGGAACTCGTCATTTTCATGAGCCTAGTGAGAGGATCGAGTGGTCACCAAGGATTCATGTGACGGATTAATTACCTGGCAAGGCATAAGGCCGAGAAAAAGGGCTGTCGCCTGCACGGAATCCGGCAGGGAGTGTCTGCACGATCGCTGATCCAACCTAACTATTTAATAACATAGTGCCGGAGCCCCTTCTACAAGCACGACCACCTGACGTTCTACCGATCGAACGCTATCACCGTCCGGTCATTGCCACACCAGATCAATAACGTACACCTGACGAAGCACATGAAAGTTGTGGAAGATTGTGCAATCCTCATGCGAAATCGTGCGAGATACATTACCATGCTCGAGGCATGTATGAAGGTAGTGCGTTAGGGGAAAGGATGGTCAGTGACCCAGAATCTGGTTGAAAAGAAAGGCAGCTCGGTACAAGGAGGATCTTTGGTAGATTTACGGGGAGCGATTCTCTCTCTCGGGCAAAAGATAGAGAAAAATGAAGATATTCGCTGGGACGATTTCGGCCGGCCGGCCGACAAAGCTCTCTCCAGCGTTCACGGCTGCTGGTGCTGCTGGTGCTGCTGACGAGAGAGCGAAAAGAAGAATAAGGGATGTGGTGGTTGGGGCGTATGTGCGCGCGAGCATAAACGTGCAGGAGTACAGCCACCGGCGTCGAGCCGATATAATTCAATATAATGTAGGGCCCAGCGACATTATCTGCCCTGGTGCAGTCAGCTCGGCTCGGGCCCCGATTAATCTCGACTCGATCTCAACAAAGCGCGGATTTATGTTCTCCGCGCCGCCTCTGCTTGCCTCTGCTCTGCTCTCTCAGTCCGACGACGACGACGACGACGACGACGACGGCGGCGGCGCGGCATCCCCCGCCTCTCAAACCAGTTTTCGGCGAGCTCCTTTCTTTTCCGCAATAGCCGATCCGCGATCCTCGCTCCGCTCTTTTTCTAGCAGCTCTCTCTCCCTCGCTGTTTCATGCGGCGCGCCGCTCCAAGGGTGAGTCCCTTCTTTTTAGAGTACCGACGACGACGACGACGACGTCCTGCTCGCGTCCTGCCAAGCTACGCCGAAACGCAAAGGAGCACGTGCCCCTTAGTCTTGACCCTGCGATCCGAACCCGTTGCGAGATCGCTGCCGCTTGTCCTCCGACTGTCTTATCGGAATCGACACGACCAATGCCCACTGTCGTCTTTTCCCCCCTCGATCTTCCCCCCTCGTGTCTAGTTACCTCCGCCGATCTACCACTCACCGCACTCTCGCCGCTCCCGGCTCCTGCTCGCATCTCTCACGAGCATGAACTCACCACTCGGAGATCTGTATTTCTCGTGGATTACTATGAAAGCTCGGATAGCTCGATGTTATACGACGGCTTCGAAGTTAAGCTAGATTTTATCTGGCATTCTCTGCCCTCGGAGATTGCAGGCTGTGGAGTCAGCCGGCGGCGGCAGCGGCGGCGGCGCAACCGGTGCAGGAGAGGGCCGCCGAGAGTACGTAACGTCGAATTACAAATAAATTCGTAATGGCCCGTGGGATCGAAGCGGCGAGGCCCCCTTGTTCCACGTCGTTGTGCACCCGGCCATACTGGCGTCCGTGTACAATCGGTAATTGCGGCAAAGACGAACGACACTAGCGCGCGGCGCACCGGGATATGGCCCCCATCAGCATGATCGTCGCTCCGCAACGACATTTCGAGAGGTTCCGCCGGTGACCACTTACTACTCTGATTTTCATCCTGCCTCGCATCTCTCATCGACTGCTATCCCAACGCACCATCCTCTCTCATCCTATCTCCTCGAGATGCGACCGATTACTCGCATTGCGATCGTGACCGTAACCACTCGCAATCAGGTTGCACTCGCCGATTTGCAATATTGTCTCGGAAAAGCATATCAATAAATAATAAACATCGATTTGAAGAAGACACTCCAAAGAGGAAAGCGAGCCGCTGGATTCCCTGGTGAATAAAACAGGGCAGTCGACATTAAGACGGAGGAGGCATTATCGTGACAAATATCGCAAGCTGTCGAACCCGTTTTCACAGTGAGATTGAGCGGCAGCGTCCGCTGCCAGGTAAAGAAGAGCGGCGGTGTCAGTGCGCGACTGGAATTCACGGTTTCGAGAATAAGAAGAGAGAGAGAGAGAGGAAGGGAGAGGGAGAAAGAGAGAGGGCGAGGGGGTGGTGCAGCGTGCCGAGAGTGTCGGCGAGTAGGATGGAAGAGGAGAAGGCGATCGGGTTAACGAAGTCGTTCGACTTACTTGTAAGATCCGTGAGTGTTCTTGCAGGAGCCGTATCTGCACGGCTTCCTGTCGCACTCGTCGATGTCGTCCGCGCAATTCGGCCCGGTAAAGCCGGGGGCGCACGTGCACTTGTAGCTGTCCTCGAGCGAGCGACACTCGGCCCCATTTCGGCAGGGCGACGAGGCGCAGTGGTCTTGTCGCTCGCAGTGTTCACCTGCAACATGAAAAAAAGAACGGTTCCAACTCAGCCCTTTCAGCCCCCTTCGCCTCCTTCGTCCTCCTCCTCCTCTTGCGGCTTAAGAGATATCCGATAAGTTCCCACTCGCCTCTTAAACAACACACCACCCAACCAGTGAAATCACGATGAATACGAAAGGCGTATGACGGAACGCGAGCAACGGGATTAAAAACTCGATTCGTCCTCTGAGTATGCTATGTGTCGTGTCAACCTTAAGGATTACTATCATCGACTACCAACTAACATCCTTCCTGCTATGAATCATTATACGATCCTCTCTGAAATACACGGCGAACTTTTAAAATCTTCACTTTTATATTGAACTCTTACTAGTTACGGATGATTATATTAGAATTATAGAGTAAAGAGTTGTAATACAGTTAGTTTAATCCGGTCTGTCAAGTGCGCTGTTTCCTAGTCAATAGAGCTGGCTACATCCTGCATAAACTGGCAAGGAAGGCATCCCGAGCTCGCCAGTTGAACCCGGCTGCGTTTACATTTCGAGATATCTCCCGCTCGATGTCGGCATGTCCTTTAACTAAGGTTCCATCTTTCCACCGCAGCCTCTGATTACTGGAACTAATTAGCTCGATGCTACCTTGCATCGCGGGAGGATGTCCCTTGCTTTGCCTTCGCCATTTGCACGATCCACTACTACTACTGCTTTTCGCATACCAGAGGTGCTTTACTCCTACTCTAAATAACCGACTTTATGTATAATTGTACGTATATCGAAATCACTACGATGAAATCGAAATTTAGAGTTTATATAACTTCCGACATTGAAATATATCGAATCACGATCCATTATGAGAAGTGGATGAATAGCTAAAGCAAAGAGGGCTCCGATGAGTAATTTAAATTATTACACCAGTGAAACTCGTACTGTAACATTTGGCGACCAATTGCTGTGGGAACTGTCTTTTGAATATATAACGATCCTCGAATTAATAATTCGCGGAGCATTGAGTAATCTGAGAGCCACTGAATCAAAGATAGAGTAGGTGTTCTCGTTTGCTCCCTGCTAATTATCCAGCTGGAAGATGAATTCTTTCTTTTATAGGAGTATAATCTATCCTATCCTCGATTATTTCTTCGATTTCTAGATGTGTGCTGTCGAAGATGCACTCATCTATAGAATCTGGCAAAGAAAAATGGTCTTCCTGTTGAAGTAGCCTAGCGTTGCGCTATCCCCGTGGCTCTGTGGTTGCGAGATAGTCGAGCTCCTCGGCTTCACACGGCTCGAATAAATTCATAACGAGCGCAATTCATAGTCGTGCGATCAACGAGCGTGCTGCAGGAGCGGCGGAGAAGGGGTAAGCGCGATACATTCATTGGGAGTGCGAGCAGCGTGCACGGGCTCGTCTTGTTTCCCCAGCGGCCCTATCAATGACTCCGAGTCACGCGTTCACGCTGCTATTTTCTCGCGCAAGCCTCATCAGCTAATGAGCGACACAATGCGAGCAGAGCCTTGATTACGACACACATTCTATCATTCTGACTAACGTGCTTTTCCTAGTTCATTGAGACTCATCGATCTAAATCAATGTCTCGATGGCGCTAACGTTTTATCCATCGGTAATCAGTCAAAATGTCCGATCGAGTTGGGAAAAGTAAGCTTGCTTACCAGTGAATCCAGTGGCGCAGGTGCAGATGTACTCGCGCAACGATTTGAGATTGCAAGTGGCACCGTTGAGGCAGGGCGAGGAGTCGCAGGCATTCTCGATCGGTATCTCGCAGAGACTCGCAGTGAAACCGACCGGGCAGGAACACGCGAATGACGGTGTCCCACCCCCGATGCTCTCCCGCACCCTGCACGAACCCCCGTTCTGACAGCGAGGCCCTGTGTGGCAAGGATTCAAGTGCTGGCAGTACTCTCCCACGTATTTCGACGTACAACTGTAACAGAAAATAATCATTATTATAATGAAACAATTAAAAATGAATTATTATTGTAGGTGGATCAAATTCGCAAAAAATCTCATTTCTAGAAACAGAGTGGAATTTTAATGCGTTCTCGTGAAAGCATACGATTGCCAGAGTGCGGTCAACACTTCCACGAACGCCCCCGAAACCTATGAAGCATACTCCTTTGTTGCCAACTGGTAAGGCATTATTAGATCTGGCAAGTATGTTCCTAAGTATCTCGAGTCAATCCCGTGAGATTCCGCGCCAAAGTTGCCGGCAAACCGCCAAGAATGAAGGATCTCCGCCAATTATAGCAGGGGCATCCTTGAGGAAACCATTCAAAGAAATAACTCAGTGAAATTATAGTGTGCGGCGTTTTCGCGATCCTGTAATTAATATCAAAACTTGGTCGGTTGTGCGGCTTCGCTTCCGACAGGCGAGCAGTTAAATAAATGGTCATCGGCGAATCCTGCGAATTCCTTGCGAGAGTGAACAAGGGATTCGTAGAAAAATGCGTGGGCAATGGCGAGGTTGGTAAGCAAAGCAGGCATTCTCAAGTAGGAAAACGAGAAAGGGTAGGTAGTTGGTATTGCATTGCCGTAGAAGTTGGCCAGTATTCGCGGGAGGAATAAAAATCCTTGCCGAACGAGTGCACAGTAGCGAGTGCGGCAAAAGACAAGAACGTATTGGCGTGCATTGTCCAGAGTGCAGCTGGCTTCTGCCGCATTAGTTCACGCAGCTTCTCTCTTTCTCTCTCTCTATCTCTCTCTCGGCTACTTCTTCTGAGAGATCGGTTGTGCGCGAGTCCGGCTTAGAAAGCTGCAGCCGGTATCTCTATAAACGGAAGCGACGATTCCACGGCCATTACTCGCCGGCAGTGAGTTTCTTCTGGGACTACCGGTCAGGGCCGCTGCACACCATACCACCTTGGCCACCTATGCTTCGATTTATTGACTCCAACCCCTGAATATTGCCCTACACGGCCCTTTCCAGACTCCGGAACCAGCCAACACTTGATGCATGATTCGATTGCTCTCTGATCTACTAGTCGCTCCGATCGAACCGATCCAGCCGTGAGATGCTCTCCTCTCCTCTCCTCTTCTCCTCATCCACTGGAATTCGATTTAACGGCTGGCTCGCACGCGAGCCCTCTCACAATGTTGTATGGAAATCGAACGGCAATCTCCACCAGGATTCGTTTAGCACACGCCCCCATTTCATTAGTGGCGCCCCCAGTGGATCATTGCCATGCTAATGACCGAACATTAATGCCACATAGCCTGCTATTTCCGGTGTAGCTTGCTACACCTAATGCCTGCTCGCTTAGACAACAGCATCCCACGAACATCGACCAAGCCTTTATTAAGACAGGCAAGAACCCGATTACCCCATTGATTAATCATTTTTATCGAGTAGAGAACATAAAATAAAGGATCGAGCGCAAGTAGGAACAAAAGCGACCGCTGTCTAAGAAGCGTCTGCTTCGGGAGAATTCACATGGTGTACGAGAGGAGTACGTCAGTTGGAAAAAAGGATCTAGGAGGAAGCCTTTATGCCTGGCGAAGAGACCGCCCGGCCGAGCGAGCGTACTCTTCTCGGTTCTCCTGGATTCTGGCGAGTTCGAGTTCCTCTATATGGCGAGACGCGGCACCCTCTCTAAAGATCGATTGCACCAGTCTATCGCTAGCAAGAAGACTCTCCTGCTCGATCGCCGAGAGAGGAACGGAAGGACGACCTGTATTTGTCGTCGCTGGACCGTCACCAGGACGCACGATCCGCCTGTAAACATTCCGCCGGAATGCCGTGATCTCGTCTGCTCCTGTCGCCAACAGTAGACGCGCGCCTCTACTTCACTCTTCCTCGGTGAATTATACCAAGTGCACACGATGAATAGTCGCCGATCGATGCGAGTGAATTGTACGCGCTTACTTTTTGGAAGGAAAGCTTTGTGCCTCGGCGACGTGATAGACAACTGGTACTTTCTACCAGTCAATTCTGTCGAGGGTTCCTCTCAACTTACTATATCTTATATTCCTCTATTATCTTGCAAGACTCTATTAGAAATTGTGTCTTATACGAAAAGGGGAAATGGCCAGGGCTGTGGATTGGTTCGACGAAAGCAAAGGCTCGATTTCAATCATCGTTTATTACTGCCAGTTATACAGGCAGCCTCTCTTTCTTCCTCCGGCTTGGGCTCTGTCTCAGTGATCGCTCGAACCTTGATGAACCGATCGGCCGACGAGAAATCGCGATCTGAAATCAATGATATCGGTGCCGATGGCGAGAGAGAGGTAGATGGAGGGGCAGTGAGAGTAAGAAGAAGAAGACGAAGCGGTGTGTGGGCAGCAAACACAGCACTCCCTCTCACACGGCGGGATGCAGTTGCGGATGCAACGAGGTGCATTCGCCGTAGCTCCTCGCTCGGCGTACCCTCGTATCAATTCGCATTTCAATGCAAATTGCCTGCAACTAATTCCGTTGCGAGATAGCGAAGCGCCATGGGGCTTTCGGCCCTCTCCGACTGAGATGATGGGTGCGCGCCTCGAGAACTCCACTCCGTACTCATCTCGCGGCGCGCTCATTTAGCCTTCTTTTCACGGAATTAGATTCGATGCAACTGCGCGAGTGCGCCAACAAGTACGTGCGCTCCTTGGATGGGACTTGTGCAGCTGAACATCATTGGTCCAGAAGAGGAAAGAGAGAGACGGCTGCCACCAGCAGATAGAAGAGATTAGACATTATGAATAATGTCAATAATAAACGTTTGCCTAGAGGATCTCTCTGATGTTCTTACTTATCACCTACTCTACCTTTGTCGCTCCTTTCATTTCTTATGGCATAACTGCCGGCGGCAAGATTTGGAAGACGCTAATTAATAAGGCAGACGAATTCTTGGAACACCTGTTCATATCTGTGAAAGGGCCAGAGAGCATTATGGACTCCAAATAGAGGAGTCTCTAATGGAGCGGCGAAACACGAGAGGCGGGAAACGCCGAGTGAGCGAGCGAGCTCGTGGCGCTGTTTAGCCAGCGCGATAATCGTGTGGAATGGTTTGGCTATGAGTCAGCGTTAAACGCCGACAATTATTAAACTAGGAAAAGCATAGGCCCAGCGGAGTGTCTCACTTTCATTCGGTTGGAGGGTATGATAGAGACGCTAATGAATCGTACACTCCAGTTCGTGGGAGTGAAAGCCACGCTCTGCTTCCATGCCAATTTCCTCGTTGCCGCTTCCTAGTTCGTGGTCAAGTTCCTTGGTTCGCACGATCGAATTAGGCGTTGCGTGGTTGCTACTCGCCCGAAACACACGCTCGATTAGCCTAATTGACCCGTTAGTTTCGCCGCTTTGGGAATTACTGGCTCATGAAGTCCGAACCAAAGTTCATTAAGGAAGGAGAGGAGGTGTAGATGGGACAGTGGTGGCGCGTGACATTAAAGGGATTCTTGTGCGGGCCGTCGAGGGCACCTGAGTACTAAGGTAAAAGGGCGCAAGATCGATAACCGCGATTTCCGTGAAGTTATCGCGATGTATCGCCCGGAAATTAACGGCTCGCCCGCCGAAATTGCCTCGTAAATCCGTGGAGCGCTTGCTCTCCGCCTTCCTACACTCTCTTTTCCTTCCTCCATCTCTCTTTGTCTTTCTCTCTCGCACAACTCTTTCATCCGACATGACGAATGGCCACGCAGCTTTCGCGGCACCTTATCTAAACGAGCATCTGAAATTGTGCATTGCGCCATGCGCTAAGGGCGAGGACCCTACCGATCTTCGATGTTTAATTGGCCGGCGACCAAAGCCGACCAGGACTGAAATTCCGATTTCCAGTGGCGATACACCTTAACTTTTCACACCTTCGCAAACCGCTTGAAGAATACTTCTACTTAGAGTTAAAAGCGAGATGTTACGAGTCAATCGAGGAAAAAAGAGGAGGGGCTCACGGTGAGGGACGCTGATGCCTCTGATCATTTGTCAATGGGAGTCTGCTCAAACTAAAGTTGTCCAAAGAGCCCGATTACAAATTCGACGCAGTCTCGAGGATTCCAGAAGACCGGCCGAGTACGAGTGACAGTAATGATCTTGTGCAAAAGAACTCTCTGCGAAACGGTGGCAAAGAGGAGGGAAAATAATACGAACTACAGTCATCCCCCGCTGATAATGCCTGGCACTTAGCATTAAAATGGTAGCCTCCGGTGTCATTACGTATCGTCCACTTAGTCGGTAATAACATCGCTGGACTCCTAGCCGTTCAGAAAACAGATCGCATGCGTGACAGTATATCTTTGATAGGCTCGAGGAACGAAGAAATTTACTGCAATAAATATTGAGTCAGTGTATATAATGATAGATGATCGGGGTTTCTTTCACCAAGAGAAAACGTACTGGTATTTAATACCTGTTAGTCATCATTGAGGGGGACGCGATATCATAATTACGTAAGGCGTCCCAGATATTCCTGTTTTCTTCTCATTTTAACTTGCCTATCCCGCGGTGATTGTATCACACGTGCGGATAATATATCGCGGTTTTCATTTTTCAACAGTATTTCCACCACTCACTTTCCCCCCTTCGGACTTTGCAAAAAGGTAGGGAGGAAACCGGGTTCCCGTCGATGCTCGAGCTCCGAGTCCGCTTGACTGAATATTAAATCGATACTAATTGAAGCGAGATAAGCCGATGTGTTACTTCTCGCTTTGAAACTGGAGACAGCTGCCCTGCGAAAGTAGCCGTCAGAAACATTCTAACGACCTTCTCATTCGTCACCCTTTCCCTACAAGAAACGTGCGAGCGCGGAACGCGCGCCTTAAACTGGAGGAACGTGACAGGAAAAATGGCTCGCGCGTGATTTGCATCGAGGAATTTATGATCCGCTCGTATTAACTTGGAACGCTCATAACATTAGGACAGACTCGGCCCAGCACAAAATATATCTCGCCAAGCATCAAAACGTTGCAAAGTTATTCCGCGGCGCGTTATACGAGAACTAACGATTCCGCTCGGCCGACAAAGGGGAGTGAACGTGACGGCGGCAGATTTCTCGTAGAGGAGCCAATTTCGAAAAGGGAAGGACAATCCCGACCAAAAACACTACCTCGAAAGATTATTACCGGGCGTCGAGTGTCACGGCTGGCATCAGCGGGCGCTCGCCACTTTTTCAAGGAAGACTCCTTAGCCACGCTATCACGGAAGCTCATCTCGTGGCTGGTGCCGGGAGCGGCGGCGGCATCGGCGGCATCGGCGGCGGCGGCGGTGACGGCGGCGCGTGATGGTCGGCCGAAGCCAAAAGTAAGAGGGTAGAAGAAACGCGGGAGTAAGGAAGAGGAAGGCCGAGAGAAAGAAAGGGGGACAGGTAGAGGACACATCAGCATCAGGAGGAGCGGGAGCAAGAGCAGAGTAGGAGCGGAGAGCAGGAGTAGCAGGCCAGGCATCACCTAGCATCACCACCACCCACCATCAATGGATGCTGGACCGCCCAGCCACCCGTGCTGGCTCCATTAGTGTCTCGGCTTGTAATTTGCCGCGCCGAATGCTAATGGACTCTCCTTTTCCCTCTCTCGCTCTCTCCCTCCATCCTCGTATTCTTCCTCCCGAATACATTCGGTTCCTCTTGCTCCCTTCTCCTCTCAATCCCTCCACCCTCCTAACTCTCACTCTCTCTCTCTCTCTCGTTCTCTTTCACTCTCAATACATTAGCTGGCGAGTGGTCCTAGAGGCGATCGGAGAACGGTTCCCCAAAAGATCGTAGGGGTAGCGAAGGGAGGAGGGCGGTCTAGAGGCGTGTAATTAGCCCAGGACACTGATCGCGGCGCGCTCGTGAGGACCGCTAATTAAGAAACGGCACCGTAATACCGTCGTCGAATTAGCATCCATTAAGGCCGCGGAAGAGCGGGTCGCCGACTGAGAAAAGCCTCTGGCCTCTTGGACACAAGGTGTAGGAGGCAAGAGTCCGGGCCATCCAACTCTCCTCTCGAGCGATCGCGGCGCTCAGGAGAGGAGAGGAGAGGAGGAGGAGGGAAGGGGGCGAAACGAGGGTTACCGACAGATCTCTTCGAATAATTAAGGGTCAACGGACGCGATCAATTAAGGGAGCGAGATAAGAATCCGAGGGAGTCCGGCGATGTGTCGCGATCCGATCATCGGCTCTCCTCTCTTGTTGATCACTGTGTACGGATTGCTTATATAGACGCGGCTCCCCTCCTGATTAAGCGGTCCCCCACTACATGCTAATTGATTGACTTTGCCAGAAGGAATAATTGAAAGCTAATTCCTGAAAACTCTTAATTTCGATTTAAAGTAGAATGAAGCGTGCTCTTTTTGAGGAGTGATTCTCAGTCAGGGCGTTTCATTAATAAGTGATTAGAGGGAAGAATGAAAATGGTGTCAAATGGCCAGGATCGATGATGGACGTGCTGAGTGGCATTCCACGAGGACAATCGGTTGATCGCGGAAGGAATGCAAAGAGTGGCGCGCTTCTATGAAAGGGGCGGCGAGCGAGCAGGCAGAGCGAGGAGGATCGAGCGGAGCGGAGCACTTCCCACGTGGATAATATGACTGCGGGCTCGGGGCTGCTCTCTTGGACGGGAGGGGCTGTCGCACACACAAACACGCGCCCGGAGGAAAAGCCTTGTTTACCGGGATATCGGATTACCTCTGGGGCCAGCGAACCTTCATTAGCTTCTAATTAGGCTGTGCCACCTGGTTGAGCTCTGCGTTTACTGCTCGTATGCCAGACTACCGCTTCACTAATTTACCAATAAACTCTTCCCCACAATCACTACCATTTTAATCATACTTCCCTCGTCAAACTAATATCATTTACCTAATAAAATCTAGTAAGAGTGATTTCAAATTGACAATGGACTCTACAAGACTTTAACAGAAGACCGAGAGAAAATGGCCCGGAAGAAAAAAGAGGATCGTACGAAAGGTGTTCCCATGGAGCACTAGTTGGCTGCTGCGTTGTGGCTTTTGAAACGTAAGCCTCGCTATAAAGTCGAACAGAGCCGTGCGGTCACCGATCGTAAAGAGGAGAGTGGGAGAAAGAGAGCCAGTGCCCGATGATTGCGACACAGCGATCGCCTTTTCAAAGAGGGCTCTCTCGCTGTCTGCCTATCGACTTTTTTAACACGCGACTTACCACGGCGCGACCACGAAATGACCGAGCACAGCTCGTCGTCGTCCTACAATGCAGCTGCACCATCCAGTTTCACGCAGCCCTCTGCTGCTCGTGAAACTGGAAAAGTGACGACACTGCCACTAATTCCCGCCTGCTTCAGATAATATAGAATAACATTATAATTATAGGGCTGTGCTTCCAAGAGACATAATCGAGCGAGTCGTTCTCACGAGCTGATCCACACTGGCCACTGTTTGTTTTAACAACAGGCTCGAGACATTCTTTACGAGTACGACACGCGCACGCGCGCGCGCCTTCGACCTTAGTTACGCAGGCTGCACGGAGAGAGTGGTGGAAGGACCTCGTTTTTGTGGTCCATCCTTGCCGTCGACGAGATGGCAAGCGTTTCCACAGCGCGCCATGTGCACCGCAAGCTCGTCGAGTTTTAACGGCAAGTGGCAGTGACGCGCGTGAGAGGCGCGGTATATATCTGTCGGCCGTCGAGAAAGGTGGTCGCCGTTCTCACGGCGGGTTCACCCGTTTATTTTCGTACTCCCTCGTACTCAAGGGGTTGCTCCGCTCATTGATAAGCTAATGGGCCCATGATACCTCGTTAAGTCGAGCGTCCTGAGAACGCACTGTTAATGGGAGCACCGTCACACGCCCGCTCTCCATTTGGCCAAGCTCTGCGATCAACGGGAGAAACGAAATTTCACCCAACACTCTCTTTCTCCCTCTCTTGAGTGATCTTACTGACTTAAATAGCCCATGTGCTTCACTCGAGCTTTCGAGCCAGCCCTCTTTTCTCTTTCGATACTTGTCGAGCCATGAGAACTTTTCCACACTGTTGATCCACACACTCTCGACGTGTGAACGTATCCAATGTCCGGACTCTCGTGCCGGGGATTTGTTTGCAGTAAGGTATGAAAGGGATGCTGTCAGCGATGTAACAGGATGTGCGGGCAAGGTAGGAACGCGACCCGGGTCAAGCTGGTCGAGTAGAGGCGTCGAAAGCAGAGGAGCCGAGAATTCGATCGATCAGTGTTCGAGTGGTCATGGGGCGGGGATAATTATCGAAAAATTGAGAGGGGGGATCTGGGTCGATCGACGAAAATGTTGCCGGGGCGAGTTTGGTCGGCCAATTAGGCCGGCGCGGCGCGGCGGCCGATTGCTCGGCCGCGGACGAGGTCGGCCAGCGTCTGTCAGACACGTGTGGCCATTCATCGGCAAGAAGTGCCGACACTCGGCCCCGGATCTTTCCATGATGGGCAATACGATCCTTTTTCCACCAAAATACGCCAAGGCCAATGAATTCGGAAGGATCGATCGAAAGGAACAGTCATCATTACCCGAGGAATTCTTCGAATTTGAAGAAATTCAAGAATCTTCAACTTTCCCACGAATGTTCGGAAGTATAGTTAAAGTTATTAATTAGATCTGTTTTCCTCTCACGTGTAAGATGAATGCGCGAGGGAAAGAAGCGTAGACGGGAGAAGAAGTGTCCTAGAGAGGAGGAACGAAGAAAGAGGGCTGCTTAACAGGACGCAAGCCGTATCGTCGACACTTTAGAGCAGTGGCATTTGCATAGCGCCATGTGTCCCTCAAGCGGACTGTTTTTCTCTGCGATTCATCTCTCTTTTCTCCGCGCCGGGCGCAAGAAAAAAACCTCCTGCGTGGCTTTTTTGTCGGAGAGTGCCTACGACATTTCCGTCTACTTGGCTGGAGCTTGCTGCCGCGTCAAACAGGTCTACCCAGTGTTTTCCTTCATCCTTTTTCTCAACTCTGCCATTCTCCGAAGCCATTCATACGCGACCTATACGAGCGGTTCATCTGCTTTTTCTAGCTCGTCCTCTCAGATAATCCGAAAATACACGGCTTTTTTGAGAGGCGACCGCTCGAATTTATGGAGAGGCCTCGAGCCACTCTGATTTACGGCAGGTCTTCCCAAAAGAGGAAGACAGCGATACTATGTTACGTATGTTGCGCATATCGTTTGTAACGCCAGGCCATTTAATTGCCAATGTCAGAGTACATCGCGGATGATCTAACTCGCCACCCACGCACTCTGCCAGTCCATAAGTGGCGGGAAGAGCACGCGTAGCTATACTCATGGGGAGCGTAATAATGAGCCAGGTGAGCATGCCGAAAGGATCTATCTTGAAGTAACATAACTTGCCGGCCACTTACAGCCGTACGTGAGGACCGCCGACGATGGATACCCATATATACTCTCCTCTATCGTAATATGTGTACTCTCACACCTCGATCCTTCATACTCGATCCACGCATCTCAGGGGCTTCATCCTGCGATAATCGATCTCCAGGTGGGCACGTACCGGACATTCCCATTCCTAATGATCCAAGCAACGTTTAACGCGATCTTGTTTGCCTCGATTCGTCAAGTCCTATCTGCCATTATCTATTCGGAGACTTGTGGATTGTGAGGACGCTATCGAGGAGAAGGAATCGCACGGAAGCAAGGATTCTAGGAGTGATAGTGTGACGGCAAGTGGCAGGCGTCGCGAAACCGCAGCGATGAGATTACGCGGCTGGTTATGCGCATTTACGCCGATGCGAAACTCCCCCGTCTCTCGACCGCTAGGAAATAGCCGCGGGGACCAAGGGTTTGCCGAGCAACCGAGCGATGTCGATCGAGCTGGGACTCCGTTTGCCCGACTGTTCCCAGAAAGCGTTTCCGGCGACTTGACATAAATGCACTCGCATATAATCGACAGGATCAAACCCATTGGCGCTGCATATCCCGATAACTATCCAATTACATTGGGAATCTCAGCGAGGGAAGTCTCATTGATATCGGCGTCCCACTGAGTCATGCCAAGACTAAATGGAAACAAATTTCAGGCCGTTCTTCATGTCGCAGTCTGTGGGGGCTCGCGTGGGAGAATTCTTTCGTTTGGTGCATTAGGCGAGTACGTGTGTTTTTAATGGAGGCGAATGACTGGGATTCCACGGGGGCTAGTGGCGTGCGAGTTACGCCAGTGCGAGCACGCATAACTGTACCCGGCCGCCTTACACTCCTGACTTCTCTCGTGCTTTATTTTGCATATTCGATATACGCGACATAACAAATAGCCAGGCGCCTTCCCAGACGAGGGAAATGGATAGGCGTGAATTCTAAAAGGCCCGTCGTCGTTGCTCCCGTCTATGATTTTTCTGAATCTCATTATGAAGCACGCTGGCGTAATAAGTATCAATATTTATTGGGTACAACGTTGCCTCGGCCCGTTTTCCCAGATGCTATCTCGTTCGCGGTTGCTCCAGCCGCTCGATTCTTGCCTCAGCTGCTGCTGTATCTTAATGTTGCCAGCTCTTGCCGATAATAAGGATCGACACGCGATGCTCTTCGATCCCGATAAGGAACACCCATAACGAATCTATTATGCGGCCCTGTCAAAACGGACACGGCGTCCAACCTGTACGGTGATCAGTTAGTTCTGTCCTCACTCACTACCGTAACACCGACCGCTAAATCTCCGCCGGCCGAAAGTTTCTCCTTGCCATCGAAGAAAGCGAGATCAGACACATAGAGCGAGGAAAGGAGAAAGAGAGAGAGAGAGAGGAAGAGAGGCAAGCTGCATCGGCACATAATATAATATGCAAATAATGGGATGGTAATAGGTACAGGCGAAACCAAAGCGTATTCGACCCCTACACGTGACCCCGTGGTACCGATGCACATACTGGCGCGCATACTGGCGCGCACACTGGCGATCTATAGATCGGAGTAAGAACGAAAGTAAGATCGGTGGGAATTGAACTCCGGTTGGCTGACCTCACGAGTGCGATGTCAACGAGCTTAACTCCTTGCTCGTTCCTCTCTCGCTCCTCGCTTGGCTCCCGCCTCTTTTCCAACCGAGCAAAAAGTACTGCTCGATTATTGGATCGTTCCAAGAGACGAGGGATTGACTCGGTTGACCATCGTACGCGCCCAGTCACTGCGACTCCAGAAACAATTGAGTGACGCGAGCGCCGATATAATTGAATGAAAAGAGACTCACGACTAAACAGTCACGAATTACCCTCTGTAATCCACTGGCACTTCGAGACAATGCGGAGACTGCGGCGCGGCGCGGCGTGGCGCGGCGGCGGCCACAGCCGCAATAGAAATCTTCCCTATTTTTGCTGCGGCGTGGAACGCCGCTACCACAATTCCCGACGACGCGGCCGTCGCCGCTCACGATTCTGATAGACGGCGAGAGGCTTGATAAAGCAAAAGGATGACGCAGTCAGAACATAACAAAGGCCTTGCCGGAGGATTCTATTAACGGGCGGATTTCCACCCCTGCTGAAAGTAAAGGACCAAGTCAGAAGGGAAGCCGTAGGATGAGAACCCGAAGAAAAGAAAGGCAGGAAAAAAGGTAGACCAAGTGTTGTCCGCTAATCTTCTTTGGTCCCATCCTACAAGGCTCTCGAACCAGCCGGATCGTGTTTTGTCTCTGCGGTTTTGGTTGCCGAGGCCACTCCGGCCACTTCGGAGAGATCCTTCGCCCTCGCGTCCTCATACTGTACTTAGCCGGGTTACCGTCTTTAAAATGCGAATAATCGTATCGCCGCTCCATCATAAATAAGATTTATCATTAAGGAAGAGGGCAAGAAACGCCTCTGTCCTTGGTTGCATAAGCTTGCAGGAGGAATTAGCCGATTGAGGACTCTTTTACAGGCACGAGCCTCGTGTTATTCGTTATCGAGCGCCTCGAGGAATGCTAGAGCTGTGTAGGACGTAAATCAGCGTGGCGTGGTGGTGTGCGTATTAGGAATCGGAACAGAGTACTGGCATAAGTCAGTTGGAGCGCGTGTCCAGCGCGCGGTACCCCAGGGCTTCGAGTCCGGTCCAGCCCTCGGCCTCGACACGAGAGTCACGTGCACCGCGGCCAGATGTAATCGAGTGTCCCTCGATACGCGATATACGCGCATATTTACATGTTTATTCATACAGGTAACGGCCTTGCCTGGTGCTAAATCAAAGGGGCCTTTCCACCCTGACTCGAGCCTGATACTCGCGGAAGACACAGAGCGCGATCCTCCCAAGACACATACCAGAGGCAACCAACGATGTCGTAGGTTACGTGCTTTCGAACGCTAGGGAATCCCGCTCGCAACGTATACACAATGTTTCATATCCAACTTTAACTTTAAACTCGAATATCATATAGTTACAAAAAACAGCAATTGTCGTCTGACACTTGATTGATCCCTGTGATGAAGGTGGATGAGAAAAAGTGGTCGGCAAGAGAGTTAATGTCATTAGAGTGGGAAAAATGTGGGAGTGGGATCGCCGGGAGAGGCGGGGACGCGCGGTAATGGGAGATGCGAATTCTACCTTTGTGGAATCCGGGCAGGCATGCGGTAGAGCCGCACTTAATGATTCGAACGGTTCTTCCGCGACCATTTGGTACATGCGTAAGTGAAGTACACACGTATCCTCTCCCCCGAAGGCCACTGTCCGCCGCGCCGAGCCGCGCCGCGTCGTGTGTACGCCAGGCGCTGCACTCGGTTTCCGGCATTGCCGCGAGCCAGTGCGAAAATTACCGCGGCGACCTTTTGCGGGCGGAGGCGAAGTCCTAGCGGAGCGAGCGAGCCGAAGAAGCGAGTGGCGGCTTCTTAAAACGTGCTCGCCAGATTTATCGCGTCGTGCTCTTCGTCCCCGGTGATGCATAATGCCGATATCGCTGACAGGAACGTATGTTCGGCGCACTTTCATGCTCTAACGAGCGGAAAAAATGGAGGACACGAATGAACGCCTACGGATCCCCCTTTCTGTCGCCAGAAGGGATCGCCTATACATATATACTTTCGTGCAAAGCCACCAGAAAGTGAAGGAAATTTTTTCGCCACACATGGATAGCATCCCTTGATCCGAAACAAGAGGATTTGGGAGTCAAGATTCCAACACACGAGTCAGGCATTTTTTAAAAGAAAAAAAAAAGGTTCAGCAATAGGAAGGAGGCAGATAAGGTCCAAGGGACGTAGCGTATATATAGGAAGATCACATACCAGCGGAGATGCAAGTACGAGAGAACGTGAAGGCATTAGAGATGTAAGAGAAATGGTAGTAGGAAGGAAGCAAGCAAGCGGTATATAGAGGCACGAGGAAGAGAGAGAGAGAACGAGAGAGAAAGAGTAAAGTCGGAGATGCAAAGGCGCACTAAATCGTCGGCAGATACTCGTCTTCTTCCTCCTGGTCGCTGAGAGAGTCCTACTCTCGTCGTTGTACCACCCTTACTAACGATCTCGTACGTGGCCACCGAGTGTAAAGGCTATCCCTTACGGACCTTTCCGCCTTCAGTTGCCCCTCTCTCTTTTGCCCGTCTACATACAACGTGACCGCTTCGCGATGATTACGACTCCGATTGCGATGTAAATCGCAGGCTTGCGTTCAATCACACGCTTCTAACTCTCCCACACCGCTCCCTCTCTCACTCTCTTCGACTATACTTTTAGTTAAACTATCCAGCTCGAACTATCGTCGAATAAAATTTTATTCGGATAAAAATCGAGAAATATACGTATAATTGAGGATTTAGTGTGCGTTAGAATGTTAAAGTGCGCGTAGAAGAGGAGCAAATGAGAATCGTATCGATGAAGTGAATTGCGGGACGTGTGGGCCATCGTGCCGAGGTAGTTAAAGTGCAATAAGAGAGGGAATCCGAGCATTCAGGCTTGCGCTCTCCCGATAGATCCTCCTTATCGCGATCTAGTATCTCGGCGCGCAAAACTGCCCCATAAAGCACCCGATGTACCTTGAATTTCGATCGAGCTCTCTCACTGGCTCTGCATCCAATTAGAGCGTGATCCACGCAGAAGGTATTCGAGATCGGAGAGGTCGGCGAGCTTACTCTTTCTCTCCGGCGACTATCAAGGCCGCCAATCGATCCTTTTTACCGGACACACCAAGCTTCGATCGGATCCACGGATTTCCTCGCGGAAACCCATCGACGTAACTAGACGCAATTTGAACCCTCGTTACTTTAGCCGCCTTTTTCCTCTCCGAGCGCTGATCAGCCGGTTGTGCGAAAGGAGGCTCTCTCTTCAGTTGACGTTCGACGGCCAGTGCGGATACGGCGAAATCGGAGAGTGCGAGAGCCGATCGGCCGTCCCTGCCTTTTCTTGCTGCGGATGCACTGCGCTCCTTCCAGGTATCTTCCTGAGTCAGCCTACATAAGGATACCCACTGCACCTCGCTCCCGCGAGGATTCCACTTTTTATCGAGATTCTCCGTCGACCACGAGCTAAACCAGGAGTTCAATAGCATCTACTACTGGTCGAAGAGTAGCCCTTGGATCTTACATTTTATTGGCTCTCCTATCTATCCTCTCGCGAGCCTTTTCCACTTTATCCTTGTCGCTGCTCTACCATCCAATGAAATGAAAATATCATTTCTTATTAGAAGCCTCGGAGGGATGCCAGGATTTTTCACTTGCGATTTAATGCTCCTTCTTTTTACACGGTCACGTAATCGCGGAAACGAAGCTAGCAGTTACTCTTTATAGAAGTTCAGTTTTAACTAGCGAGGGTGCGCTTCCAATGTGTTCACCACCACAGAGAGATATAATTCCTTTTGCGGATGCCGCCAGCGTGTTATACGACGTAGCGCGTGATCGATGTTGATCATAAATTAGAAGGAATTTCTCCTGGTTCGGCGAATCATTTCCCAGGCCACGTAGAATTTTCTCCCGAGCAGTGTTGCGCGTGGAAAGTGACGAGTGAGAAGATGCGTCATCCCAATTACAGGCGGTGGCGTCTATTAAACTTTTGCTGGTGTTCGCTCGGGGTACAGTTAATACAGGATGGTGGTCAAACGATCAAAGAAAGCAACGGGTTTCTTTCATCAAGAGAGCCGCCTACATGTCAACAGGAAGGGTCAAGTTCAAGGAAGAACGTGGAAGCACTTTGCGAACCTCCAAGCGTACTCTCTATTATTATCGATCTAGCTCTCGCCTTTAACAGCAAAGAGAAAGATCGGTAGCGGGCAGGAGTCAACTTTCATCCTATTACAAGTTTGCACCTCGCATTCGGCGTGGAGAGAGTGGGCGTCGTGTCAGTAATTTCGCAATTACGACGATATATCGGGCTCTAATCATGGGCCTCAATCTAACCGACATAATCATCCCATCTTATCCCGCAGGCCCGTTTTTCAACGCTCGATTACCATCGTGACACTTATGTACGGTAAAACGCTACGGGATTGGTTCTACTATTGAAGTGAGTCTAAGTACTTGATGGCGAGTATCGCGAAGGAGCTCGAGTATCTGCTGATAGCTACCGAGAAGAGCATCGACACGAGCAGTTCGGAAAATCCCGAGGAGGAGAACCGGACCAGACAGAGAGACGCTGACAGCACACTAACAAGTGGAAAAACACTGTTAAGCGAGTCGAAGCACGCGTGGGAAAGACAGTGGTGGGAGTCTCATAGCCGACTGGATTCGAGTATAAACAAGTACGAGAACCGAGTCTATTTACATCTGTCGAGCACGCTCTTTATGATTGTTTTCCTTTTATCAAACCTCCACCAGAGCAAACTTTCATAGCTAAACTGCAAATGAACTCATCTATTTATATACACTCGGTAATCTTTATAAGTCCGACTTGTTTCAGATTTAGATCTTTCCGCAGATAGTGGAATGTTGTGCTTTCTTCTTGAGGGGGATAAATAAATGATAGTTAATAGGGCGAGTGAATATTTAAAGAAGCACGTAGGTTCACACGATTCCCATGTAGAACAGAGTTTGAGACGGGGAGAGTGGAGGTGTGTGTAAGCATTGGAGCGAAGCGGTCAGTATGTTAAAAAATGCGGTGCCAGGGCGTCGCGGTGTAGCTCTAATTAATAGTCAAGCGCGACGTCGTGTTACCGTTTGGATGGCGATGTACGCCCCTTTAATTAATTATGTGCGGGCGGATCGAGTGCCAGGGAGGACTTTTTGCAGACGGCGTCGCCGTCAGGAAGGCGTCGCGGGCCGGCCAATCGGCGACAAAGTCAGGGGACACAATGCCTCGTTACGAATTCGTCGACCATCCATCTACTCGACACCATGCTCGTGCCGTCGATGACCATCGCTCGCATTAGAAACCAATTGTCACCGCTCTAGCGCCAGCGAGCCGTACTTTAAACCCGGTGCATTCGCTTTCCACAAATGTCTCGTGGTGGGTTTTTCCTGGAGAAAGAAGGCTAAGCTGACACGAACGAGTGAGTGAAACTAGTGTCGGAATTCGCGACAAGTTAGCACGTGAAATAAGGGCTGGCGAATGACGAATGTGCCTGGGACGAAGTGAAACAGTGAGTTATACAATGACGGTGGAGTAACGCCTACGCCGCTCGCGGATAATAATTCCTGACGGCAATGTTCTGCCCGCTGATTTCCATAGAGGTCTCAGCGAGGCCACTCGCTCGTCTCGAGTGTCTGCGCCGCCTCACGTACAAATTGTGTGAGCTTACGTGCTCCCTCGGCTGCACGCCCGAGCTTCAAGTTCAAGTTTCAGGGGGAAGCGAATTCTAGAATTACCGGGGAATACGCAATCTTCATGCGCACTGCTCTACTAGAAGTGTCGACGAGCCATGTATTCTAGAAATGAGTAGTTTCATCTGACCTGTGAACCGATCCACCTACAATTCTTACGTATCTCGATCGTCCACTTACCTGAAACAGAAAAGAAGAAAATCATAAAGGATGTGTTCGCAGCTGAATCGTGCGAGAAGGGTTCTTAACAGTCAGTAGTCGAGCTGGATTGCCGTTACAAACTTTACCCGGGTTTGTCAAACGAGGCAAAGTTAGCCAAGGGGCTTCGTCAAATATATCGGTGATAGTCAACAGAGGATTCACGAAATCGCTCAAATATGGACAGTGCACTCGAGCGTCCACACACTGGAGCCCCGTATTGACCTTTATTCCGGGAGGACTCCTTGAACGGAATGGTCCATTTTTGTCAGGGCTTCTTTGAGGCGCAATTGGCAAAGTTTAGCGCGGAAGAAAAGGGCTCGTATTAAACAGGTGAGCGGAGAGTGGAGTGCGATAGAGTTCGAAGTCTGGTGTATCTCTCGCTGTAACACGGGACTATCCTGATGCTGGATCTTCATGCATTTATGCATGGAACGCTGGTAGCCGCTTGCTGATCCTCGCCTATCCCAACACGAAGAAAGCGGCGCGCGGCTAATCCATTGCGTTCCTTCTATCAAAGCCTACTTAAATCGATCCTCCGAATCGACGGATACTTGCTCGACTAGGCATCTGTCGATAGTACATCTTAGCGAACGCTACCGCTACGTTACGCACGTACAGGGTGATTCACTTGCCTTTGAATCAGAACTCTCCTAACCCTTATTTTTTTTGTGGGCTTCCCGACCTTTCCCGGGGCTGAAATTTGGTGGGTAATGTTTTTTTGCATCAAGGAAGATACCATAAAAATTCCAGAGCCCTAGCTCAAAATTCATTTTTTCGCAAATTTTTTAAGGCATACCCCTTCAAAAATTTTCGATTTTTCGAAGGTTCTGGGACCGGGACGAACGCTTGATTTTTCGATTGCTCGTGTCTCAAAACGGAAAAAAAACATAAATGTTGTGGGGGAAATGCCGGCATTCTGCCTAAAACACATGGAAAACCGATCTTGAATATTTCATTTTCGCAATTTTCCTCATGTTTTTGGTACTTCCCGACCTTTCCCGGGGCTGAAATTTGGTGGGGAATGTTTTTTTGCATCGAGGAAGAAGTAGTAAAAATTCCAGAACCCTAGCTCAAAATTCATTTTTTCGCAAATTTTTTAAGGTATACCCCTTCAAAAATTTTCGATTTTTCGAAGGTTCTGGGACCGGGACGAACGCTTGATTTTTCGATTGCTCGTGTCTCAAAACGGAAAAAAAACATAAATGTTGTGGGGGAAATGCCGGAATTCTACCTAAAACACGTGGAAAACCGATCTGGAATATTTCATTTCAATGGTTTTCCCCATGTTTTTTATCTTCCCGACCTTTCCCGGGGCTGAAACTTGGTGGGGAGTGTTTTTTTGCATCGAGGAAAAGGTAGAAAAAATTCCAGGCCCCTAGCTCAAAATTCATTTTTTCGCAAATTTTTTAAGGCATACCCCTTCAAAAATTTTCGATTTTTCGAAGGTTCTGGGACCGGGACGAACGCTTGATTTTTCGATTGTCCGTGTCTCAAAACGGAAAAAAAACATAAATGTTGTGGGGGAAATGCCGGAATTCTGCCTAAAACATGTGGAAAACCGATCTTGAAAAATTGATTTCGATGGTTTTCCCCGTGTTTTTGGCACTTCCCGACCTTTCCCGGGCCTGAAATTTGGTAGGTAATGTTTTTTTGCGCCAAGGAAGATACCATAAAAATTCCAGAGCCCTAGCTCAAAATTTTTTTTTCCCCATATTTTTGACCACCGAAAATATCCCATTTTTGGTGGTGATTCAAAGGCAAGTGACTCGCCCTGTACACGTAACATCAAATCACGCTGGCGAAGATCTGAAAGCAGGCTCGGCTTCCTGCCCAAATAAGTTCATTAATTAGGCAGAGCTGGTACTCGTTCCCAAGCCGTGGAACCTGCGCTGAGATTTCCGTCGAGGAAGCCAGGAACAATAGTTAGGAGGTACTGGACGGTGTAAACAGCGCAGGAAGATGAGGAAGAACATCCTTCGAGGCTTTCCAGGAGCTGGCGAAGATTGTACAAGAGTGGCTCGGGGTCATCAGCATCGCAACACCATCGTGTTTCTGACCTCGTTGACTGGGCACGCCAGATGACTTGGTAAATAGGAGAAGTAGCACTCTACCAAGCCTAGCTTAAACTTCCGGCAAGATTGAGTCTTTCCAGGGAGCATTTCGCGCTAAGATAAATTGGATATTTGTTCTTCTTTACACCCGTCTTCTTTTCTTGCCTTTCTGTATCCTTTCTAATTCTTTCGTCGTTTTAATAAACTCCCTGTGACCTGATTTTTTCACCGGGGTTTCTATAGGAACGTTGCTGTAGTCAGAGGCGCGAACGAAGCGACCACTTTAATGGAGCCGCATTCCCTTGGCTTCTCACGCGCACTGCCATTTATGGCACTGCTGCTCTCTGCAGTCTCGTCGCGTGGCTTAATTATTTTCCGCCAGAAATGGCGAGGAAACGCGCCAGCCGCCGGTAACCCAATCGTGCTGATATTTCGCGTCATCGCATATAATTCGATCTCGTTAAATTTCGCTCACGTGAAAGCCCAGAGACACCACTTATCGGTCAGTGCGACCTATTTTAGGATCTCGCCTCTGCCCACTAACCGCTGGAAACACGAGAGA
This sequence comes from Ectemnius continuus, assembly GCA_910591665.1. Taxonomy (NCBI): domain Eukaryota; kingdom Metazoa; phylum Arthropoda; class Insecta; order Hymenoptera; family Crabronidae; genus Ectemnius; species Ectemnius continuus. The sequence goes on along the minus strand of OU342862.1, from coordinate 10,752,249 downwards.
AATACAGAAAACCTTCGGCTACCCACTAATCTCCCATCCGACTCTTTTTTCCTCCGAGGTAGAAACAGATCAGCACTTAATTGACGGAAAGTATATTGCTCGATCTTGTTGGCTTTCACGTACCAGATTGAAAGTCGGATTGACGTGCGATCGATTTGCAGCGAATGCCCCGCGCATTTATTAGAGAAGCGATAGACAGTCGCATCGAGCGGCATTCGTTCCAGTGATCAATTAAACTGTTAATTAAAAAAGTAAGTGATCATTCGTCACGGATATATCGGCACTATCTTCTTCAAAGGAATGTTCACCCTAACAAAGTACAGTGAATGTTGGAATCTTTGAACGAAGTTGAATGAATCGTGAATCATTGAGTGAAGCTTCGCCCGGTGCACTATTTCGAATTAAGAACGGCACTTAGGGCGTGTGTTTAGTGTCCGGTGAAGTTTCTCAAACTTTCACCGGGCTCGGTCTATCGATAAGACCACGCAGCCGAGTAAAATCGTGACTGGGTGCACAGATATCGGCTGCTGGCAGGAGCAGCCACGCTTTTACGAAGCAGCCATGCGCGAAGTGACATCGGCCCGGCCGTATACGGCGTTTCTCCGGCGATTACGCGGCCATATACACTGGAACCAACACCGTTGCAACCGGAGAGATAGAATGAAAGGGAGTGAGGGAAGAAGGGCGGGGAGGAAAGGCGTAAATTAATGGTCGCTTACTTTACTTCCGGAAGGCAGGCAGGCAGTGCGGCTCGGGCCACGCGCTATCTCACGGATACGCGAATTGAATTCGCGCAGTTCCCTACGCCGAGAGATCGACATACCAAGCGTTGTTTCTGAGGAGGCCCGCGGCCGCTCGCGCTCGCGCGCGCGCGCGCCTTCACGATTAACGAGCAGCGGCTTGCTACGCTGGCAAACGTGAAAGTTAGCCACAGAGAGTGTGTAAGGCCCACGGTGTAGGTATATCCGTGAAGCAGTGGTCCTTACATAAGCCGATGAGTCGTCGGGGCGAGGAAGAGGGCAGGACCGCTGCCGCCAGTATCGCCCGGCACGATCTCTCTCTCCCGAAGATACCGAATCCTCCCGCTTATCGGGAATCGCGTGCTGCCGCCCTCTGAAAAATGGGTCACGCATCCTCCGATCCTTCTCGGAGTGGTTCGCCATCGCGGCGGCATCTCGAACCGGTCGCCCCTCTCTTCGAATTGGTAGAATAGAGGGAGAGAGAGAAGTCTTGCCGGAATCGGCTTGGCCAGGCACCCGTGATGACTACCAAGCACGATAAGTGGAATTATCTCTTTCACGAGGATGTTTCTCTCGGAGCCGTGAACTCACTTAAGTCTCACTGCACGCTCTTTGAACTACCGATCGCGTGAGCGGGTGGACTCACTCCCCACTCCCAGCTGGCTCGACTACTCTTGGACTACTCCTTGAAAGAAGCAGGGTGGGGCGTTCCGTAGAAAAGTGTCTTGATTAAAACGGCGATTAAAGCATACTGTTTTCAATATGCTAAGCTATGCAAAGGGCAGCGCTAGGATGGTGGCAAGGGCCAAGTTCGTCACGCGGCACACCCTTATAGAGAAGATCGGAGAGTAATGTGTGATGGTATAACGAGGCTCACGGTAGCGGTAGCGGGCGATTATTCGCGATAGATACTCGAATCGCCACCGGCAGGACTAATGGCGGACGCGGTACGACGACAGTTTTTCAGGGGGAGTTCGTGCCAGAGCCATTACGAAAGCGTGAGAAGGGTGAGTCGCCGGAGGTAGTAGCCCTTGCGCGAGCTAGCGCTAATTACGTTATTATGCGGGACGCAGGGTGGACGAAGGCGAGCGGCAGCGCGCGCCTACTCTCTAACGAAGTGAGGAGCGAGCTACTATCCACTGGCGAGCGTGCTCTTCCTATGAATAGTGATGAGTATATGTATTACCGGTGACCAATTACCTAGCATTGCAGCGCCAGGGAAAACCCCCACCCCACCCGCCGCGCACTCCACGTACTAATTAAGGGATTCATCCGGCAAAAATGTCCTTACTTTCTCCTGCTTTGTTTGCAACCTGCCTTGAAGCATAAAAGAGGTGGGAGCGGCGTTGAATCTGTATCATTGTTGGAAGTCGCCGATGTACTCGCAAAGGTATCATTACCATAATCGTCAGCTGGATTCGCAAGATAGTCTGCGAGGGATGCTGCGGCTACAGCCAGGACTAATCGCGATAATGGTCTTGATTCGCCTCGTGACCACAGAAACGGAAGACGTTCCGATCGGAGATCGGCAAATCGGGCTGCTGATCGAAGGATCAGTCTGGTACATTGGAGCGCGGCCAATATTGCAAAATGTGATTGCTCCAAAAATCTCATTGCAGCACTGCTGTTTGCTACCTTGGGGATAATAAAAAAAAACAGTGCTGGAAACCCTTTGGAGAGCGTGGAGATATTGTTCGGGTAGAAAGAGAGTGGTGGAAGGTTCGAGGAAACAATACTGAAACGGTAGGGCAGGGGCAAAAAATCAGTGGGGCAGATTCTATGTCTTACGTGGGGCATCGGGAGCAGAGGAAGAGAGAGAGTGAGGAGGCGACTCTCCTGTTCTTTAATAACATAGCCGGGGCGCAGGTACCTCTTCAGGTATGCGAGACACAGCCCGAGGCGGCTCAGTCAGCCGCATATACTCTCGAAAACGCTTTGCTACCACCACGATCTATAATGCAAATCGGTGAATCTCGCTGCATTCTAGACACCCAACATGCTGGCTTTATGCGCCGACACGTCCTCGGCTCGCCGGCTGTTTTAACACTCACCACCAGCTTGTCTGGCGATGTAGCTACGAACACCGAGATGGATGGTGAATCGCTCGAGGGACACGGGACATGCGCCCGGCTCGTCTCTTCCTTTAATTACATCGTGGTCTTTAAGAAAATTGATTGTACCGGTAGAAGCGCGATGCACTTTACTTTCCTTGCTCTATCATCGCTATCAAACAAACTATTCAATTCATAAATCATTCGAATGGCAATGATTTTATCTGATGGCAGATACAAATCCTAAAATGCCAGAGCAAAACGGAGAAAGAGTAAAGCCGGATTGCTGGGAGAACATAGTTGCTAATTTGGGGTTTCTGCTAGGTGGAGAAAGGAAAGTGGGATGGGTTCGGCTTAGTCACGAAAGATGAATGAAGGTTGGTGGTTCAGCCTCTGAAATATACATTCGCGCGAATGCTAAATTCCAGCCTCGTATAGACCCGTGTGCATCGAGTGGAAAGGTCGTAACTTCGCACCGCTCGAACAATTACTTATTTGATTAAAACTGCTGTCAATTAGGGGCTGGCAATCGGAAGTAGATAAGGATCCCTCTTATAACAAGGGGGAGGAAGGATGGTGCGAGAAAGTATTGCCGCTCGCGGACCAGTATGGCAAGTATTTGATCATAGATAGGGATTATCTCGTTCGATTTGCTTGACTATTAGTGTCCTCCTGCTTTACTCGGTACTTGGGCCGATAGCGACTAGTTCTGCCGGGGGCGATTAAAGCCGAGAAATTAATTGGAAGCTGGATACATGGTTGCGGGCTACGTGTGTGTACAAGCCGATACCGGATTGTGTCTTTCCACCATGGAAAATGATAACCCCGTGCAATTATCACGCGGCTACCATGTAACTTCGTGACACTGGTCTTAGCAGGGCTCGGTGATATAGTGGTTCTGTATTACAAAGCGATATAATGAAATGGAGCATAAGGAGAGAGGATGGTAATGCGTGGAGCAAGCCTGCTCTAAGTGAACACATTGCCGAAGGAGATGGGTGTTGGTTTAAAAAATACTTCAAGTTCCCCCCAAGGAGAAAAAGGACTACGTCCCACTGCGTGTGTCTGGGGACGCGCGCGTGAATGTGTGGGTTCTGGGCGCGCGCGTTCTCCCTGTCTCTCGCGCGAAGCAAACCTGGTCCGGACCAAGGGCGGAATAATAAATGCACCGCGTGGACCTATCTTCACAATGCGGCTCTCGGCTCGAAGAAAGTAACGCTCGAACCGGCTCGACTGGAGCATACTAATCGTTTTATGAAGAACACTCGAGAGGAAGAAAAGGAAGCCACAGGAGACACGGCACGTGAGCCTAGAACTATCGATACGACCTACGGGCTGAGCATAAATTTCCCACTGCGAATATTAGATGTTCGATTTACATTTTTCAAGGATCTTCTGTCGAAGCTCTCGAAGGTGGCACGCGATCACCTACCACCCAGCGACCATTATAGCTTTTATCGTGTAACATGGTATTCAACAGAACCTCGACAGGAGTTCGCAGAGAAAAAGACGAGAACGCGAACGTCAAACCTGTCTAGATTCTTTCGCAGACGCGTCTCCACCCACTTTCCCCGAAGCTTTTGCTTCTGGGACGCTAAAACACATTGTGCGAGAGCCTTCATCAAGCCGATTTATTACTCTCACACTTGAAGTTGAGGAGTGTGCAATCATTATATGGCCATTGGGTTTTATGGAGTTTGATCGAGTGGGAAGAGCAAGTAGGGTGGAGAGGGGCGTAAGGAGAGCTGTTTAATATGAGGGCAACGACAGGACGGGACATGTAAGGGATGCCGAGCGACAGGATGCGATCGGCAGGAAAGGCTGGGACCCCCGTGTAGTCGGAGGAAGAGCACCAAGATCCCTAATCACGGGGGTAGCTCCAATAGGACGCTTAACATGCTGGCCGTGGCTTGAGGCGTCACTGGACTATAATCAACGTTCCTTCGCTCTTAAGCACTATCGCAGCGCATGCCCTGCCAATGCCAAGTCCATTCAATACTACATTCTTCTGCTTCGTGCTCCATCGATGCAACTAAGAAACCCTTCCAAAGAACTTGTCCTGGACTTTTATGAAACTTCCGCAAGAATCTCACAAAGGCTACAATCCCTGTTTAATGTCCGAGGCAATTTGCTTTTACGAGCAACTCTTAGAAATGTGGGAAATGATAGAAGTATTGGGACGGGTTGATAGAGAGATGTTTGTATGAAACTAGAGTGGCTAGTGGCGGATGAGTGGTTGGAAGGAGGTGGCAGCGAGACACGGAGAAGCGAGCAAGTAGCAGAGGAGAGTGGCCGCTCCCTCCAGCAGCAGTGGCAGCAGCAGCGGCTGAGGATATTACCGACAGCAGAGAGGCCCGCCGCCAGAAGGAAGGAGAGATCGGTACGGGAGAAAGGAGCAAGCAAGCGGAGGCTGCAATTACAAGAAAGGTGGCTGGATCAAGCGGGGACTTTGGAACTACCTAACTGGAGCATCAGACGCGATCCAGCAGGTGGTGATTAGGACGATCCTAGAGATCCAACCCGCGAAAGGAGCACCACCCCTTACAAGAGAAGGGTGCTCCCTTTCGTATGCCAGATGAGAAAATCGGTATCCTTTATCGACCGCGGGTAATTACTACCCGCCGATCAGCATCCCAACCACTTGGGTGTCGTCGTCCGACTGACTTTTCGTCCGAACACAGCTTCTGCCCTGGTATTTCGCCCTGGGGCCCAATTGATTCGTATAATTACTCCTCGGCCAACATTACGAATATGTAGATTCCACGCTTTCGTGGCTGTTGGTCGAATCCTTTTTTTTTGTTTATCCAGACAGGGCTTTAAGAGGGTAGACTGAGGGGGTTTTGTAGTCATAAAGTAGTGGTGGACACACAATGGTGGCCGCACTCGGATTCAGGGACTCTTTGCATATGCAAGCGGACGCTGGCATAAAACACTTTCGAATGCAGTGTAATAAACATTCCACGGCGCGGCGTTGCAAAGGAGGCCCCGTTCGGCTTGACTGGCCGGCTCAATAATGTAGTCCATTTTTTGTCCCGATCGAACTATGTACTATGTATTATCTCCATGGGACACTGTCCGCCTGCCGCTCCCGTTCCAACGCAAACGTGCAATCTCGCCAAGGATAGAACTGTCTCGATAAACTGTCTGAGTCATGCCACCTATATAATCGAGCCTCTCCCATCCAAAACTCGACTAGAACATCTTGGAAAAATGAACGAAAGGAAACAGCGAGTAACGTCATCGAAAGAATTCAAATGGTTCGTAGTTGCGACACGCTTCCACTGGCATTTCGAAGTCGAAGCTGTGACTCGCAGGACGCTAATCGATGATTTCCTGGATTGATACTTCCCATTAATAAATGTTGCGAGTGGAATTCCATGCGCAATCACGCCTGATGCAAATGAAAGCACGCGCAAGGTTGAACGTTTCCTGACACCCTTCTAATGCCGGCCGAGCATTATAGACGCTTTCGGAAAGAGATCTGTGCTCCTTTCAATTAAACGACGAGGAGTTGCGGGCAGCACATGCGTGCCAGGGTGGGCGTACCATTTGTCAGAACTGTCTTTCGATTGTCCATGGACCAGCGAGCACTAACCAACTCGGTCTTCAACATACCCACTCTATCTTGTCTAATCCCTTGATGCGATCCAGCATCAAAGTCATTAAAACGGCAGCAATGAAATACCCAAGAGGTAGAAAGGAGAGGCAAACACGTACACACACATATACACACACAGACTCTCTCCTATGCAGAGAGAATTTTTATCGTTCAACTCTACTGCACACGCGCCGATCGTAATTAAGAGTCGATCCTTCTCTGCCCTTCTCCAACCACCACCTCCTTCACCCCCGAGGATCGCCCAGTTATCTCTACGTTCATATCACGCGCGATCGCATGACTGCATGTGCAATCCACTCGGGAGTCTTACGTAAATCCGCCCCTCCGAAATTCTCTGGAAACAAAGCTAACGGAGACGGGAGAGATCACTCTCTGGGACACTCCTTCACTTCGCCGTGTACTACATTCTCGCGAGCGTGAACTTTCCGCTTGAAAAGTCACGTGTGCCTGATGGATGCTCGATCTAGTTCTAGTAGGTAGGTACTAATGTCTCTAATGACCCGAGGGAGCTCGTGCATGGGGCCAGGGAGGTTGCAGGAACACGCTGACCGCATGTACCAAGTCGTGTAACGGACGTTTCAAGATGTGGGCCGTGCGGATTTATAAAGCGCGAGAGGCGAGAGAGGGCAAAAGTGTGAGAGGGAGGGAGGGCGGGAGGGCGAGTGAGAAAGAGGAAAGAGGAAGAATGGAGGAATAGAGGAGCGGAAAGTGAGGGCGGCAATGGGGCCCCTTATCCAGGAATAACGCGAGCAACGAAGAGGCCACGAGGACAGCGGGAGGCGCACTCACGGATAGAGAGGACGTTTATCTTTGTATCGCAATGCTTTCTTGCTAACCTAGTAACTGTCTCTGCCCTGGAACCGCTAGCATCCTCCGTTACACGTGGACACATCGCCAGGCTACTCACCGGCCCTGTCCCACCGCGTAATTTAACTTGACGCCTATCTCGTAAATCGCCCCACCGCTCATCCCCACCTATAATACTGTGCAATCAAACCTCCTGCCAGGACGAACCTCGCTAATGCCCCATCATTTTATTGTATGTTAATGTCACTGATCCAACTGGTCCTGTGAACTGCCTCTACATCAACTATGCTATGATTATGTAATCAGTGTGAAAACAGGATTAATTCTATCCAGCTAGAACAATAGTTGATAAACAAGCGGATTAAGGTTTTTCCGATTTCTCACCGTCGCGATGCTTGTCAGGGAATGATTGATAGAACTTTCTATCTGTCAAGCGAAATTCATGCGCATTTACTGTTAAGAAATGTACGAGGGATATAAATATCCAGCGAGCTAATTATCACGTCGAGAAGTTTTCGCGCGGCAGTGTGCTCAGACCGAGTGGCGTAAACAGAGGGAAGGAAAAAGCGGCAGTTTTCCAACTGCAGGAGTGTTATTTGAAGATCGGAGACTGGAAGTTATGGTACGCGGGGTCGGAGGACACGCGACTGGCTGCTGCTGCTTGGAGAAGCCGAAGGAACAAAAGGGCGCATATGCGCGAGAGATCAAACTTACATGGGCGCGGATCATTAGGTGTGCGCTTCTAATTGGCGCTAAATAATGATTTTTTCGCGGGGCCGCCGGCCCAACTCTGCCAATTGCGCTCGGCCTTTCTCCGAACACAGACCTATTACTGTACGACAATATTCGCGCTGGCAATCAGCACGTCGCTGCGAGCGGACAACGGTTCCGTCTGCAGTCGCATCATTATGCAGGAGAGGAGACGTCGACGTCGACGAAGCCGACGAGGAGGAGATGCGCGAGGACGTCCGGCCGTCTCCTGTGTTCGGCAGCCGCTAACGAGAAGAGCTCTCTCGTTGAAGCGGGACAGTAACGTGTACGGGATGTGTTTCAGGGAGTAGCGTGGTGCCGACCGACCACCGCTACACCGAGTTACCGCCGGGTAAATAACGACGAATAGCAAACGAACCTTCTAACGTTCTGCCATTTGCATGCTCTCGGGGGCCCTAGGACGCGCGAAACCAGCCTTTCTTAACGGAATACGGGCCGTCTTATCCGAGACACCGACGATAGACTGTAATGAACGATGTGCAACAAGCTACCGTTAAAATTGTCCCCCCTTAAGAGCAGCCTGTTATAATGCAAAACTGAAATAGCAAAGTAAGACGGCGAGAGATAAGAGCCTCCACGCCATGTACTTGCTTTGGTAGTACATCGGGCGGAACTGATACTTAAGGGAAGAGTATGATGATCAAGCGACTAACAGGTCTGGCAGCCCGGAGGGTATCGCTCGGTCCAACTCTTCTAGCTCTTGTTACTGGGCCTCAGAAATAGTTACAGACCGCCGCAAGCTCGCCTTCTCACGAGAGACGAGTGAAACGACTCTCCTCTATAGGCATTCGCAAATAACACGTTCGCCAAGGGTTCCGGAGGTTCTGCAAACATCGTGCATACCGCTCTCTTATCCCGAGCGGCGCTCTCTCGGGCGCTTCTTTCAAATTTGCGCTTCTAAAGACTCCCGATCCCTCGCTTCCAGCCTCCGAGCCAGCTCGAAAGAGAGGGCATCTCCTACACCGTGCACTGCACTCCTCTCAGCAAACACGTCCTCGTGGACGCGTTGTTCTCTTCCAGCTCAAATACACTCTCAAGGAAAGAGTGGAAGCGGGAGAGGTTTATCGAAAGGATCCGCACCGCCCACGCTAAAATCGTAACGCGATCGCCGCCGGTCTGTGTGACTCTCCTCCTGCGCTCGCTTCTTTCGCAACCGAGCCGGAGACTCCTACCGATAAATCATACGTTTTACCTCTGGCGCAAGTTCATCTCCCTCCCTGGAAACAACCGCGACTGTCACCTTCCAACCAATCATTTCTTACATCGTGGCTAGTTTCGTACCAATCCAAACACGCGCGTATAAAATACGTACAAACATCATAAGCCAACAGAAAGGCAGAAGTAAAATCGACGACAAGACCAAGGAAGACAATCGTTCAATCACACGAGACAGCGAGAAAAAGTGAGTCATGCGAGGTGGCAGTGGACCGAGCCGAGTGTTGGCAAGTGGGGCCAATCGAAGCCGGCGCGTCGTACGATCGCGGCGGCTTCCACTGACGAGCAGGTCGAAGATAATTAGAGCAGCTTATTGCCGGACGAAAGAAACCGTGCGGACAGTATATGTAGGTATAGAACGAGGGAGTGAGCGAGGGAGGCACTCGCATTGGAAGGAGAAGGTGAACGTGGTTGCTGCTGCTGCTGCCGCTGGCCAGAAGAGTGAGCGGCGAGGGAGCCGGCGGACAAGTGGTGGAAGCGAATATTGTTCGAGCGGGTGAGGCGCGCACCGAGAGAAAGAACGGCAGACGTCCGCACTTGAATCTATGCGGATGTCTGCTGCGGGAGAAAGAGGGGAGAGAGAGCAGCAGCAGCAGCAGCAGCAGCAGCAGCAACAGCAGCGGCAGCAGCACAGTGAGTGCCGAGTGAGAGACAAAGCAGAGCGCGTAAAGCGCCGGAGAGAGGGAGATAGGGGAGTCGACGCGAGTTAGACGAAGAGAAGCTCTCTTCTCTGACGTCTGAGTGTCAGTTAGCTGGATAAAGAGAGAACGAACGAAGGGAGCTGCTACCAATGTCCAGGTGTCTATGTGTGTATGTGTGCGCGAGAGAGAAAGGAGGAGGATGGCTTGGAGAGTGAGTGCGCGCATGGGGACCGATTACCGGAGCATGGGGCCCCGGGGCGGAAGGGTGGACGAGAGGGGGTGGGGGGCGAGGGGACCGCGGGAGCGAGTGAGCAAGAGAGAGGGGGGGGGTGCGGCGGGGTGAGGGGAGGTGCCGAGGATAGCCGGCGCATGCGCCGCAGGCGTGGGAACGTGCGCTCACGTTCAGACGGGCTGCTTGTCCTTCTCCAACAGCTTGCACCACCTCTCGTGCTCTTTCACTTAGCTCGCCCAGCCCTTCTCCGCACTGTCTCTTTCACTCCGACACTTGCTCGCCGCCACTCGCTCTCTCCAAGCTCGTCTGCGCGAGCTGGCCCGATCACGGCCGAATGCGCGCGACCCAAGGCCCCGCGGGCGTCGAGTCACTATTCCAGGGGTGCTCAATATCTGGGTGATCGCTAATGCGACTCCCAGGACATCGTACCCGGGATAATGGGCCCTAATTACAACCCCCTCTCTTTCTGTTGGCGTCGCTGCCGCTTCTCGGGCTGAATGAACCTGGGGAAGGCAACACACTGGCCTGAGGAAAGTCCGCGGCGATTGTGCGCCGGTGCTTCAACAGCCAGGGAAAGAATCCGCGTAGGAATTCCCGGAGGGGGGAAGAGGAGTAGGCGAAGACAGGGATAGCTGTGTGTATAAACGCAGGATATTCGTAGCAAGTCACGACGGGGTGCACTCGAAGATGTGTATTTTGACAGGGCACGGCAACCCTCGTCATCCTCGCTCGATTCGTTGTCTCAGTCCTCTATTGAATTACTCCGATCGACTGTTGTTTAGGCGGCTCCTCGGCGGGGATACGCCGCGTCACAAGGAACGGCCTTTGATCAAGCTCACGTAATAAGCATTGTCGGGGAATTGTCGGGCGGTAACGTTAATGCCCGGCTGATTGCCGGATTGCGGATTCCAAGGAGCGCGGTGAACCCCGCGTCGAATTACACGTTAGTTGGAGTGCGCCGGGAGAGAATGTCGTCGGGCCGAGTGTAATTCGCCTGAATCACGGGATACTTACGGCAGGCCGTGCGATAACTTCTTAAAGTCGAGTCGAACTCTGCCAGCGGAGCGGTCAGATGGCAATGATTACTACTAATGTGACTCGTCGATCAGCGGCGAGGCGCTTTCGAGCTGCTAAAAAGGTAGCGTGCATGCGTGCGAATGCCACCGACTACGGAAATCCCCTCTTCTCCTTCGCCAAGCGATCATGAATCACAGGCGGGGAGGATGCGAAAAACAATGTGACGTTTCATTGTGATTCGAGTGTTGGCGGTGCGCGAAAAGTAAGTGGAGCGTGGCGACTCCTTTTTTCCGAGTCTGCGCCCAAGAAAACCGACATTAACCCGGCCATTGTAAAAACTGTGTAATGCCACTCCTTACGTGAGAACCGGAGGATACACGTAAGGGCTGCCGTATCAATCCAAGCAAGAAGGGCAACGAGAATGAGCGCCCGGCAAAAAGTCTATTTAAGATTTGTCTGGCATCGCCGCCCCAACAGTATACCATACGAATTCTGCCAATGGCGGAACATTTGAGGCCGCGTGTGGCCATTTGGGATTTGAGGCAGCTCTTTTAACGAAACCGTCAGTCCGTGCGTGATACAAACGCGCGCACGCCCTTACAATACTGGCCCGTGACTCGAAAGGGGATGCGCGCTCCTATCGTCCATCCATCATCCTGCATATGTTGCTCCGTTCGACGAACCCTTCCCTCCCTTTCCCCTTTCCCCTTTCCCTTTCCCTTGCTATGTGCCACTAAACTCCGCAAGAACCACCGGGAAAGTATTCGCACATAACAGGGACAGCTGCCCCCGACTTAAAACAACCCCTTGAGCGACTTCTTATACTATTCTGACCACATGTTGACTAGTACATAGGAAGGAGGCAGAGGGTAAAAATACCTGCAGAGCTGATCGACGAGCCTCTTTATAGGCCAGCTGGAGACTCGACTGCTGTCGGCAATAAACAAAAGGGTGACGGAAAATCGTTAGGATCGCCGGGCGAAATGGTAGAAGAGGGAAATAGAATCGTGATGGAAAAACAATATTGTTTTTCTGTCACTGCGAAACCCTTTCGGGATGTTGCTCGGCTTAGCGATGAAATCTACGACGGTCACGTGGCGGGCACACGCGACCCCCGTCCCACACGCACGACACGCACCATCGCACGCGTAAACGCATCCGCGTAAACAGGCGCTCGCTTGCGTGCAAGTGCACACTCGACCAAATCTATGCTACACTAGCTTACGCCCGCGGCACGGCACGGCACGGCACGGCACGCGTCCACCTCATCCTCGACAATGTCTATAAGTACGTTAATATACGTATGCCGCTCACCCTCGTCCGAAGGGGTGTCTCTTCGCCAATTGTTCCTACTTCCCCATCCATTCGCGGTAGCTTTAACTCGGCCTATTGTCAAGTAGCACTGGCCAAATTTGTTATTCCATGGATTACGGTCATGTCGCATGTAGCTTTGTCTAAGGAGGAGAGCCTACAGTTTCAGTCTGAGGAGATGACTTCAGAACAGTCTGATAGGAAGGAGCAACGAGTTTCTTAACTTCAACGACGACAGCTGCATCCTGTCCCCACAAATGATACTGTGTCGCTGTACAAATAATCGCAAAAGAATTCCCTTCCGAGCGCCGAGTATACGGCTTTCTCGAGTGTAACGGATTTAAGAAATTTACTTTATTAGCGGCTCGAGCTTTTTATGCCGCTGGTGGTTCCAGCCAATTAACAGTCGCTTATGAATGCCCCGAAGGATGCAAGTCGGAGCAGGGTGATCTGTGTTTGGCAGTGTCGTTTGACGGCTGAACCACTGGGCTATTACGATCAGCATTTTGACGGTAATCATGCATACCAGAGGCCTCTCCCTTATGCGCACACCCGGTCGCACGTCTCCATTAAAGCGAAATTCAAGAGAGAGAGAGAGGCCGGCCCTAAGTTGCCCGGCCGTGAGTGCATTGCTAATTAAATAATTAACATGCCTCGCTTTCTTACGAGCGACAGGAACGACAACACCTTCGTCCGCCGAATGACTACAGGTGCTTGAGAGCCACTAATAAAAAGAAGGGAAATCACGAAATCTTGAAGTCTTATCCGATATTACCATCGAGTTTCTGTCAACTCTGGTGGAACGCATGCTTGTTTATCCCGGCGAGAGCGATTTTTAAGTACACGCCTGGTGAAAGATCGAGGCGTCACCAGCCAATCGTGCGAGGCAAGAATTTCACGCGAATGCCTGCCATTATGAGCGGGAATAACGTCGCGCTGAGATAAGAGGATAAGGAAAGCGAAACTGAAATAAGAGCAGAAGCCGGCTAGAGGGAACGTAGAGCCGGAAAGGTGGCGGGAGATTAAAGTCCGAGGTCACCCGCGCATTGAATCACTACCTTGAAGCAACAATTAAACCTAATACCTACGGCTTTACCACGGAACTAATATACCCGGAGTACCGTCATAATCATAAAGCTCGCATTGCCTATTCTCGTTGGCCATTATAACGTCGAGCATCGAAATCAATCAAGCGTCTTGATTTTTGACGAGCTAACGGACTATAGCGAACGGTACCCTATGCAAAGAACACTTCATAACGACGTTAGTACGTAAAATGCAAATTCTACGAAGCATCGGGCAAGTCATCTCGCCGCAGGATCTATTTGGAAGCAAAGGGAATATGGTACTTACTTGCAATAGGATTCGCCGCGCAACGAGGAGAGGCAGAGTCCTCCGTTCTTGCAGGGGCTTGGTGAACACGACACGAAACCTGCAACAAAATCACACACTTTCCATTAGCATGACAAGAAAAAAACAAGAGGCACGGCAGAAATTGAGTGACGATGAAACGAGGTACAAGTAAAGTGAGATGAAACCTAAGTAAAAGGCGGACAGTCGAAAATGAGAGTGGAAGGAGGAGGAGGAGGAGGAGGAGGAGAAAGGCGCTGCGAGAAAGGGAGCCGAGCGTAAAGGATCGAATAACGAGGATCGATCGAATTTCGCGGAAAAACTGTGATCCCGTTCTCGGTTCTTTGGCCCTCGGTGGAAGGGCTCGGGCGCTCGTTTATCGAGCCGGCAATTAAAGTGGTGGCCGCCAGCACTGCTAAAAGTCGCAAGTGGGGAAGGCAGGAGAAGGCGAGGGAAGCTTCTCGGACATGCCGCGCAAAGTGAACTTTCGTGTAGGGCCGTTCGACCTGCGGCGAGATAAGGATAGATCGAGGGAGGAGAGAGCTGGCACCAAGAGAGGAAAGGAGCAATGGGGAGAGACACCTTTAACGGAGAAAGGGAGGGGGGGGGGAGACAAACATCTTACCACTTCGGGTGCAAACGCAGCTGAAATAAAGAAGGGGATCAACGGAACACCACCCGCGCACATCCTGCTTAACCACTGGCGGAACCTCGGCTCGAGCAATTTCACACGAGCCGGATGACTGCACGTGCGTTACTTGCACGTGCATCAATCTCTCGCTGGAGGGTTGAACAGGATAGGTTCGGCGAAGGATCGCCGCTCCAATGGTAAGCTAATTGAAGAAGTGCGCCAAGGGTTGACAGACACAGGCGGTAAATAGTGATTATCAACAGTGCCTGGGGAATGCATGTTATTGCGGTACATACGAACCATCCATGTTTCGTAGGAATCATTTTAGCATCGCAGACGTCGCTCAGCATGGAACAAGTAACTCTGACATTAGTGATTATAAGTTTGAGTCCGAATGCGCGCAATGCCGCTGCCCGAAAGGCAAGAGCCAATGGCTGAGTAATGTACGAGGTAAATCACGGGCGCGGAAAGCGTGTGTTTAAAGCTCGATTAACGTGCTGCGGCCGGTGTAAAGCTCGCCGGACAACTAATGCACACACGTACTGCCCGGCTCGTAATAACAACGCAGCAAATAACTGCTTAGCATAGAAAGAGAGGGCCGCCGGAGAGGAAACAAGACCAGGCCCGGCGTACTTATGTTTTATCAGAGCTACACTGTAGCCCGAGAGGGCCCCACGGGCATCGCCTTGTCTACGTGACCTCCGATCCTCCACATCCTACGGCACCCCACACACACACAAACACTCTCTCTCCACCTAGTCGCAACTTCCTTGAAAAGGATTTTTTCGCCGATCGTTCCTATAACGATAAACCGCCTCGTGAAAGCCGGCTTTAAAGATTGCGCAAGAATCGATTGATTCCCCGGCAAGCATTAATATCTGTCATACGTGAAATTTGTAGCTCCGCCTGATGCGCGCCTTGATTACCGCTGGAACAATGCGGAGCAATATCTCTCGCATGTCGTCGCACACTAACGCGCTGCCTCTAGCTGGCAATTAATATTGATGCGAGCGGAAAAGGAGGCTTAATAATAGAATAAGGCGTCGCCGTGGCGTAACGAAGAGTGCTGTTTGTTGTCTGGTTTGTGGTGCGTCGCGTGGGACGCAGCAGCAAGTACCAGCAACCATTGGAAATGTCATCTTAATGGCACAGATTTCTTTGACTTATGCGCTCACGCGTACCTGGTCGCGCTGCCTCGATTATGACAGTTGTGACACGCGCGCGTCTGGAATTCGCCGTCGAAGATCACCCATTAGAAAGGACGGCTCTCATCAGTCAGAATTGATTAAAGTGAAGGGAGCTACGAACTACCGATCGTACCGAGAGCAGAACCTGGGGGTTTGTTGGAGACGTCCAGTCGAAAGCGACAATTTAATCCTGTGTTAAAGGGGTTGAGATAAATTGGGCCCCCAGGGACGCTGGGAAGACAGGCAAGACGAGTGCTCTTGGTAGCAGAGAGATAGAGAGAGGGAGAGAAAGAGTATCGCGTACATACGTCTCCTCTCTCCGCAGACAAGACGGATGAGATCAGTTAAACGAAACTGCCTTCGTGACAAATCCTCCGCTTCCTCTGCCGCCTTGCGTGACTCTCCCTTCCCCTCTCCCTGCCTGCCACTCTTTCAAGGGCTCGTTGACGCACTTGTATGTCGACACTTGCCATCTGCGAACACGGCCGATCCGCAAACAGCCCGTAATTCCCACGTGGGTGGAGATCCGCGATTACACGCCACTTCCGGCCGCGGACTCGCGTGATTAGAGTAAACCAGTGCCAATCGGAAGATACTGCTTTAGTCGAGTGAGCCAGCCATTAAAATTAGAGAGCGCACATCTCAGTGATCCATCCACTTTCCAGGAAGGCCACTCACCCCACCTTTCAATCAATTCCAGCTGGCCAGATTTAATTAAAGAGAGATTAATGTAACAATGCGAATATGAAAATGAAATCTCAATGAAGAGTGAAGAGCGAAACGGTGCTACATTATGCAAGCACTAGGGAATAGTTGGCCCGAGGAGCTAAAAGCGAGAGTTCCACAGAGTTCATCTGCATGGTCGTTGCCGCGAGGAGGAAAAAAACGACGCTAATTGTTTCAATTCCCGAGTAAATTGCTAATGCGCGCTTGGCTAGAAAGGCAGCGAGGCAGGCAACTGCGCTAAATTAGGCCTTCCTTCCTGCTCGCCCGCGAAATTAATTCGCGCCCGCGCTAATAATGGCGCGGCAGCGACCGTTTGCACATTGTCGCCAATCCTACCCAAATAGAGAAAGGGGCAGATTACGTCAGACTTAAATCCTAACTGCGCGAGAACTAATTCACTCTACAATTAGTCTCTTTCTTGAAAAATTAAAGTTGAAAGTTCAAAATGTTTGTCATCGGAAGTGTATCCATCCAATCACCGAGGTGTTCTTTCGTCCTTAGGAAGAACAGGCTGGCAGATGAAAGAGCGGCTGGAAGATCGGCGAGAGCCGTAGAAAAAGCGAGGGTGCCTGTGTGTTACGTGTTCGCGCGATAATGCGATAATGAAGGCAGCGCGGAATCGGAGGTTCGAATCGACTGTGCGAGTTGCGCTGCGTGCCATCACGCGTGTCGCTGGAATTGCGTGTAGTTATGCCCCCAGTGCTGTACCATTGGCCTCTCCTCCTTCTGTCTGTTCTACCCTTCAGCAAATCGCTCCGCCGATGTCAGCTGCATTCGCTCTTTTACTATGCTGCCAGTTCTTCGGCACAACTCGAGAAAACGTCTCGTGTTCCTATGAAAAAGGGGTCTGTTTTTTCGTTCGTACACTTGGCGTCTCGAAGCAAGGAATAAGAAACTTCGCGCGTATTCCTCTTTGAAGGGAGCAAGAAAAAAGATCGGCTTTTGTTCCGAGCGATTGGATTTCATAAACTTTCGATATGCCATTAGAATCGATAGGTCAATGCTGAAATGAGAATACACTCGACTGTATTTCAGTACGACGTCAAAGCAACTCTTGCCTTTTTTTCTTGAGCGAGGCTGTTTGGATTCGGAAATCTAAAGTCGAATCTAGCCATTGTTCTGCCAGAGGCGCGGGCAGTGTCAATGCCACAGGAACACACTACATGTATGTACTGTCTATAGGATCTTAGATTCTCTGAGAGTAGAGAGGCCAGCTGGCTAGGATTCCTGCTACAGCCTTTTTGCCGAGGTTCACTTTGCACGTGCGTGTATGTACGTGCCGTGGCTCGGCTTAAGAGCTTTGCGAATGAACTTCGACAAAGAGGGATGTACTCTCAATCAGCGTGGGCGACGATTTCTTGCAGTGTGGTTCGCCGAGGTTCGAACCATGCCCGAACCGCCTACGCATAAATCAAGACCGATACCAAGGGAGCTAAAACCGAGTGCTCGCACCAACCTATTCCGAGCAGCACACTATTTTTTCGCATTTCCTAGATAATTATGTGTGCTTCGTGGTGGGAGGCGACAATCATTCATTCACCTTTGCGCACCGAGTTAAACTCTCCCTCGAGGAAATATCCGCAGGATTACTTGATGAACTTCGTAGATTTAAAATACTTGCAGGACAATTCCTGCAGAATCCTGGGGTGCAGAACACACCTTTGGACTTCTGTACAGAGGCGCGAGTGGTCTATTAAGGCTCGCTCGTGTGCGGGCGAGCATTAATGATGCTAGGCAGTGCGAGTCATGACCCCGTGGATTATGTAATCGGCGGTGGTGCGCGTATCAACGTCGAGCTACACGGCACTACCTCCATTTACACTGGGCCTGCGATCCTAGCTTCGTACGATGGATAAACCTCCTCCTTGTCTCTCTGTATCGTCGAACCAAAAGATTACAAGTTCGAAAGTGCAAGGAATCGAACTGGGAAAAAGCTGAGGATCTCTCTGATTGACATCGTAATTCCAGAAGAAAGTTGGGATGAGTTACTCGGCTGTCTATCTACTAGTTGGAGTGTATATCGGTCTGAGGCCGATCCCGTGAGAGACCTTTGGCTTTATTAACTCTCGGAAACGGCTGACACCCCTTAACCATGAGAATCCTCGAGACGAGAGGCCGCTTGAAGATGCTCGAGCGAAGCTGGCGGGCGCGATTCTAACCGGGAAACGTAAGCCAACACTTGAGCTCCAAGTGTTCCCATTGCCGTGCAAATGAGCGAGCCGCCGCGGCAGATATCGCACAATTGCGCTTGCACTTCAACTAACCTTCCATGCGCGGCTGCGAGAGAGATTACACGCGCGCGCGCGCTCGCGAGCCGCAACTTTATTCCCTCCCGGAAAGCTGGACGTGCCTAGGCGTCGCTCCGCCAGCATTCTGCTACAGCTCGAGAGAGGATGCATCCTCCCACGCCGATTCGTCTTGGGACGTGCGCTGTCCTCTCGTGAGAAAGTAGTAGAGCCGGCTGACCAAAAATTATCGCCAAAGTTCATCTCCCTCTATCGACACAGATTTCAGAAGGAGCCCGGATAAAATATCGCCAACAATTTGTGCAACAGCCTTTTAGCAGTGTTATTATTCAAGCGACAAATTGTCCGACGAAGTTATCTCGCCTGTCAATCGGTAACTGGCGACTGTAGGTAGGCGAATTTCACTGAACGTGTGGGTGACGTTCGCCTGGCCGGCCATGATCTTGACGGTCCGATCCACCAGAAGAAACCCATTGTCAACGAAATACCCACGCCTGATTTAATCCATGAGCCGATATTCATCACCCTTTTCTTCGGATGCCCCTTGACATTACGTAATCTCTTTACCAGTTACTATACACCACCCATTAAACTTCTCTCCGAATTAATCTAATTATAATATTGTAATTAGACAATACAAAGGATCGCTTTCGTGTATGAAATGTCGTATTAGTAGTAGGACT
Organism: Ectemnius continuus; assembly: GCA_910591665.1. Taxonomy (NCBI): domain Eukaryota; kingdom Metazoa; phylum Arthropoda; class Insecta; order Hymenoptera; family Crabronidae; genus Ectemnius; species Ectemnius continuus. The sequence continues at coordinate 10,733,022 of OU342862.1, read as the reverse complement.
GGTCATTGTAACATGTGGAGGATGATTTCGGAATCACGGGTACCGGGAGAGGATCGGCATCGGTCGGCATCATTCTCGGAGGTAGGGTTCGCTCGGGGGCCGCTCGCATTAGCGGTACCATTAATCACAATTACGTGAATTCAGGTCCTGCATGCGCGCGGTCCGCGTGCGTGCCTGTGATTTGCAGTGGACGTGTGTGCGTGTACCTCCTGGAGGAGAGAGAGGCCGAGCGAGAGAGAGAGAGAGAGAGGGAGGCAGAGGATTCTCTCTGTGTGGCGAAGAAGAGTTGGAGCGGAGGCCGCAGAAACGCACGAGTCACCGGACCAGGGTAAAAATACCGCCCACTGGGCCGATGCCCGGCAAGCGAACCCCCTTTGTCGCCGCGCGACCCAGCGGGTGGATAATCCACGACCACCATGGAATTTCGATGGGACAGGAAGGCCCGGCCAGCATACGACGCTCCTGCCACCACCACCACCACCGGCACGTAGGGCCCCGGAATTCTACTGGGCCAACGAAATAATTCTCGTGGATCGCGAGACCTCCGCCACGACGCGGACATGCGCGCATTCCAAGAATATACTTTTTACTTTATCGAGCGCGCATTGCCCAAATTAATCCTCCTATGTGTGTGCGTGGATGTTGACAAATTTATATCGCATTATATACTATTAATAAGCTATTGATTTTACTTAACACTATTCCGCTTGATCAATGAGTGCATTATATCTGTTTATGGGGTCGCATAATCGTAGAGTGTAGGTCCGAGGGCAAAGGTCACAATAACGCGACAGTAGATAGTGCAAACAACTTCAGCTTTGATTATCGTGAAAAATTCCCCAACTGTGAGCTTCTTAATTCGAGTGAACTATTTCACTGAATCAAGTACGATAAGAAATTCATCGAATGAGAGTGAGGGTCGCGTGATTCTTGGTGGCTTTGAGGCTTTCAAGCATTATTCACAGAGTTGCAGCGTCACCAAAGGTGGCGGTACCAGTAATACGAGTTCCAGCAAGGTAGAGAAACCTTTAAGTGGGTAAGGGGAGAATTAGCCTACATAATGGGAGCGGGGTTGCAATCCGAGCGTCACGCACGCGTTTCGAAATCGCAAATAGCCGCGCACCGGCGAGTTCCAGTCCGAGTCGGCGAAGAAAAACTCGTTCCGCAGTTTTGTGCGTAGGTACGTATATGTGCGGCGGGATTTTCTCTCCTTTTAGCACGCCACAGGGCTTCACAGTGGCCGTACGTGCTCGTTGTCAATGCAGTAATCCAAGACGGCTTGGAAGCTTGGATACACTGTGGGCCCGTTCGGCCAAATACGGCGCAAACGAGCACCGTTTCTTATGCAACGTAGAGAGCCTCTTGGGGCCCGAGAGCTCTTGCTCGGTAATTTCCTGTCTAGGTAGACACTGATTCATATATGCCAGACTTGCCACTTTCACGAGCGCGGCGAGGAAGGAAATCCCCTATGATCTAGCCGAGATCAGCACAGTTATGACGGGAACGTTAAATAGCCTCGGTGCTTTAAATCGCCAGCATTCTCAAATCACATTCTTCCTGATGGCTCAACGAAATCTAGATATTGCGATCGTCGATTCTAGCATGGATCGGGCGAAGAGGGCGAAATAGAAGGGAGGCCGCGCGGTAGCGAGGAGAGTTCGAGGGGAGAAAAATCGCGGACACAAATGGAGCCTGCTGAATATGTAGGAAGGTCAGACTGGAAAGGTCTGAATTCCTGGGTGGCCTCGAAGGAACTCTAGCAGGGAACCGATCCATTTCGCGCGAAGTGCGGCCAGTTTCCTCTGGCAGCACTTGGCACGAAAACGGGCATGCATCCTATAAGGCGGCTCGCGTCGAAGAGACGTATGCGCACGTAGTATTTGCCGGGCCGATGCTTTTACGGCGCAGCAGGAACGCACTTCTCTCGGGCGAAGGTAGCTCTTTCGCTCTCCTACCCTCCAAAGCCATCTCGAGAGATGGTGGTCGTGCCGTATCGTGTCCTGTTTGTACGCGCGGGCTTGCGACCGCGTAAGGTATACACATATAATGCGAGACATCCCATTGTGTACTTGGCTGCGCGCGCGCCTGCGTGTACACAGAGATACCCTTTTTCCATGGTTATTACAAGGACGGTAGTCCTGCGCCCGGCTGTTTACTTTGACGAGGGCGCTCGTAAAATTCGCCAGCGATTACGCTTTTTCTTCGGACAGCCCCTTGCGCAGCGCACGCCGGCCACCGCGCTCCACAGAAATACAGCAGGGCTGCCCTCGTCGAGCGTAATATCGACTTTCCAAACAGCGGCGAGTCGATGATCGCCACGAGAAAAATAGGGAGGGAGCAGGTTCAACGGCGGAAAGCGAGAGCTCTTTCTGACTACCACCTATCATTAGCCGGACTTCGAAATGACTGATTGATTTACTACCGCGGCGCGTTATTTCTCGACTGCTGCTCGAATTCCCACTAACAATGTCTGCCCTACGCTGAAGGGTATTGCACCATGGAATTTCGAATGGGGGAGGCCCATCCCTCCGAATTAATAACGTATTACCATTGGATCACTTCCCGTTAAAATCACTCGGAATTTATACGCGGCGCGTCAGTCTAAATTACAAGTTTAAATTGAAAATCGTGCTCCCCGGTAGCGATTATTATTCCCAGTGTACACTTTACTCGAGAGTAGTTGAGTGGTGGTTAATGCACGTGGGATGCTCGCCAATACCTTCACCACTCCCGGCGGAATCCCGTACAATTAATTTCTTTTCATGCCGGTAATGCGAGGAAATAAGAGCATTACGCTCCGGCTCTATGTGTTTTGAGTCGGTCGGGGTAGTATTGAGTCGATACCTCGATATACACACCTATAGAACTTACACTGCGAGAGAGCAAGATCGGGCCTTGAACCGTTTGTTAAATTATCGTGAAATTCCACTGGCAGGCCGCGTGATTGCGATTTATGAAGCGGTCCACGGGTGAGGATTTTTTTTATCAGTTCGTTAGCTCTTTCACCTTCGGTCTGGCCTTGCTCATGAGCAGGCGTGCGCGCGCGCCCGCGCGCCCTTTTGCTGATCGTATAATTAACAGTACGGAGATACACACTTGGAGGCGGTTTGCTTGCTCTGCCTGCTACTCTTACGTGCCCTCAACCTCCCGGCCGGCCCTCCCCTCCCTTCCTACCGTTACCCTACTAAATGAGCTCAATTGGACCGCTCGCCGACGATGCCGCAGGAAATCGATTGAATCAAACACGCCACCGCGTCCCCTACTTCCACCAGAGAATGCATATTATTAATCACCACTGTTCTCCGTCTGGCCAGCCCGATAAATTCCCGGTACTGCGAGCGGCCCTCAATTATTCTCTTCTTTAGCTTCGCGCGAAACCCCTCGCGCACACCTATGTGTATGTAAGTTCTGATTCTTATTCCTCCTTTACCAAGGGCAAAAGCAACCGTGCCGACGAAGAATCCTTATGGATTGGCAAGCAACAAAATTAAGACCTTATTCTCCGAGTGTATCGTGTTTCTTGGCTGGATCCTTCCCGAAAAATCTGACCACGATATTGCACAGGACAAGCGTATGCACGTCCGCAACTATAGAAGCGGAGATCGACGTAGCGCGTCGTCCTGCAAGGAATGCTGGTTGCAGCGCGTGTACCAGCGTATCCTCTCGCGATATTCGATATCCACGTGGACATTCGATACCTAACTGGTCCGTACGTCTGCCCCTGCTGCAGCCACCAAAGACAGAGCAGGGCCAGAGCGCGCTCTAGACTCCTTCTCCTCTTTTTTCACGGGCACATTGTCGACCGCTTGTCTTAAGCCAATCACCCTGCACTCTCGGCACCCTTCGACGCCGAGAACGGCCAGAGAGAAAGATGGAAACTGAAGGAGAGCTCGGTGCCAAAGGGGAAAAAAGTATAAGGCTCGTTCTACGAGTTTGATTCTTGTAGCAGGAGCAACGATTACTTACACCTTAGTTAAAGAGTCTACGGCAAAATTATACAGGGCGCGCTGCAACTCGCGAGAACTCACTTGTTCCACGTACGCATTCCTCGGCGCGCGTGCTGTCTTGTCTTGTTGCGCTTTAGCCAGTTTCGAGGATTCCCGGCACGTACGCAAAGCGCACGGCCCAGGTGACTAAGTACTTATGACAACTTGAAATATGCCCAAGAGAGGGAGTGAGGGAGATAGAGAGCGAGAGAAAGAGAGGGTGGTGCGTATCCGGTGTCTGCGTGTACTATCAGGGGCGCATACTTTTCTCAGGGCAACGAACCTTGCGATTGAGCTGGCGGCGGCGCATCGTGACTTGTCACTAGTTCGCCGGTCAAAGCTGGCGAGTGCATTCGCCCGTGACAGAAAGTGCGGCTCATAAATAACTCTTCGAAAAAGGGGGGCCCCAACTGTTTTGCGGGCCGACATTTCGCCAGGTTAAAGAGGCGCTGCGCGGGAATCCCTTTTTTGCTCTGTTATTAAATGCTGTTAGGCGCGTTCGGTACGGCGGCGAACGGCTGCTCCTCAAGTTCGTCAAAGTGCACCGAGGGACAAGCCGGACGTATGTGGCGGGACTTCACGTTCGCCGCGCACCTGAAGAAGTTCCAGGGCAGCCGCGGACAAGAAATTCGGCTGACGCTCTGTGAAAGAGGGTGTCATTACCGTTGGCACGTAGCACCCACAGTAATTGGCCGGCTGCGCGGAGCGATTTCACCGCTGACTTAAGACTGATTCGGCGAACATCCCAGCCGGCTCCTCTCTCTTTCTACGACACCGATATACACACCAGTAGAGCGAGCACGGCCCAAAGACAAAGCTACATGTCTTTCGCATGTTTTACGAGAGAACGACCCACCCGAAACAGCACTTGCTGTCGCTCGTTTCCCCTTGCTGCGCCGATCAGCCCAACATTTGCTACGCTTGCTCGCTTGCGATTTTATTTCCCAAGACGCCAGCTTCACTCGTAAAACAGACTCGCTTACTGCTTCCCCCTCGGATCGCGTAATCTTGTGTTCGACTGGAGTCGCAAAGCCCAGAGAAATACATGTCTCGGATGCGTTCTCGAAAGTGTAAAGATATACTGAGTGCCCGATAACCATAAACTATGAATAAACTTGATTCCTTTTGGAGGTTGAATATTGTCCAGTTAGGAGAAGAAAGCAGTAATGTTATAGGATTCATTGATCCAAGTCGAGGTAATCCTATTGGCTGTGCCCACGCTGTTGGCCGTACAATGGAGAGAAAACAGTAGCCAATCATAAATCAGGGCAACGATAACCATCGTTTACAATTCACACTTTGGTCGAGGGAAAGAGTGGTGTTGACCCTTGGCGACTAGGAAAGAGAAGGTTCACGGACGACGAAGGTATGCGGGACTGGAGTCACGAGGTCGTATATCTGGCTTTTGTTTTGACTCCCTTGGCCAGGCCCCAAGGGACCCGTAGGTCCCGTTTCGGCGAGCCAACTCAGAGGACCCAAGGCGATCGGGCAACGCCAAGAAAACGGCAACGCCATTGTTTTTCGGAATCGAAGGAAGAAGAAGCCTTGGTGTCGAAGGAACGAAGAAAGCGAGTGGCCGAGAGGGAGAGAGACGAGGAGAAAGAGGAGGATGCGAGAGCGAGGCAGATCTGGGACCCTATTGTATTGTAATGGGCATTAAGGACATTCGCCTAAGTGGCTCGTACCCTGTTCCTATTGCGCAATTTATGGCCGTTCGTTAGCCAGCCATATTGGTTTGGGGCGGGGGCCAGCCAGCTCTGCGATCTCCTTCGACCAAAATGAGCCTCGAGAAACGATTTAACGATCTACCTTTTCCATTCGCCAACTAAAATCCTCCTCCTTTTTATACACCACTTTCCTATTACTCCGACCAACTGCCTTCGTATAATAAATTATTAAACTTGGGATACAGGACGCACGCACGCACGCACGCATGCACGCAATTCGTGCATATGAGAATTAATGGTCGAAATCTTAGTTAGTCGTTGAGGTAAACAAGAATGAAAACGAGAAAAAAGCCGGTCGGTGAAGGTCGATCGGAAGAACGTGGCAGCTGCTCTCTCTCCTCGATCCTATCGATTCCTTCGCATGTGACGATGCCGTGTGTATCCGTAACTTTGTATAGCCCTGCGAGGGGCCCCTCAGTAGCGGGCGGCGGCAGGACGAATGGAACATCTGCCGGTATGCTCGGGGCCCTTCTCCACAAACACCACCACCACCACCACCACCTTGCACTCTCCCTCTTACACCGAGGGACCCCACTGTCCCGCTACTAACAGTTTCGACGACATCGACCCGCAATTGAACTTGTCCACTCCCAGGCTGCCAACATGCCAACTATTCTAAAGCACAGTTTGCCAACCCCCCCGAAATAATCGAATACATAATTCGACTGGTTGAGAGCAAGCATATTCTGGTTAAGAGAAAGAGCAGCTTTTCAAGGAAGGTCCGTTAAAGGAATAAGACGTTCTTAGAGCAAGCTAAGAGAGTGTAGAAAGCATGCTTGTAGAGTTGGTTGGGTCTTGTCAGGCGGGCGGAAAGTATCGTACGTGCCGGCATTCAAATCACTAGGAAAAGAGGCCATTCCGATACACGCTGCCAGGAGGCAAAACGGGCACGGCCGCTGTAGAACTCTATTACCACTTACTTGGTTGCCCGGCGGTCATACGCCGTCCAACTAAAACGAATGGCTTAGCTAGAAAAAACCTGCGCGATTCGAATAATAATTAGAATTTAGTGTTAATATAGATGTTTACCGAGTAGTGTAAAATCAGCAAAGTATTTGCACGTCGAATGCCACTTAACACTAGAAATATTACGCGACTGGAGTGCAGAATGCTGACACCATTCGGTGAAAATAAGCCCCGTGTTCGCAGCCTGGCACACCAAGTCGAGTATGTAATTACACGTTTTGTCAAAATGTCAGCGATAGTCGAGACGCTAATTAAGAGTGTGCCTCTTTTCCAGCTACGTACCGCTTGTTATGTAAGCTAGCTTTATTTATACAGACTGCCACAATTAGATCGAGGAACCAGTCCCACGTCCAAGGATCTCTATGGTTTTTCTCCTCTGTTCAATTAATATGGAATAAATGAGAGAGCTTGAAGGAACGCTCATTTATAAGAGACTGCTCGGCGAGACTGCGGGTAATTTAATGAACCCTCGGTAACCTATGGCGCGCGCGCACCAGCACCAGCAGCAGCAGCAGCAGCAGTACGAGAATACTAGTCGCGATTGCGAATCGCTCGAGCGTTAAAAGTATCTTCGGGGATCTTTAGAATGAAAGTACAGTTATGCCGAGCCCGAGTGCGCGCACCGCTCACACAGATATAGTATACCGAGAGAGCAACGAGCAGATGCATTCATCTCGGCCGGCGATTACAGAGGAGGAACCGATTTCGAACTCGTCCGGGGAAAATAAGCCCTGGCCGATTATGCTCGGGCATAACGTGATCGTAGCAAATAACGCGAAAAAAGCACCGCGAGCGAAAAGGTCAGAGACTCTTTACGAGCTTCTCTCCCTGCACTAAGTTCACCACCCCCTCTCCCTCTCCCAGCCTCCCCAATTCACTCCTAAATCTCCACGCCAGGCAATTATACTGTAATCAGCATCGCGCTGCCACTCTCCTTCAACAAAGGATAGTGTCAGGAATTTTTTGCAACGATCAATCTACTATCCAATGGTTCCGGTGATATTAGAATGAAAACTTCAATCAGAATCATCGCGCTCTGATTGCTCGGTCAATCGTACTCTCGGGCTATAGAGTGTCTCGGCTTGAGAGCACAGTAACTTGGTTAAACAGGCATGCCTCACTACAGTGGGGAGGACTCGATTTAAATCAGATTGAAATTCTCGTCACGTAGCGAAGTGACATAAAGCGTACTGGGAATGACACGGTACTCTGACCATTTCGTTTTTAACGATCCGCCCATTATGCAAGAAGTTCCAGCGGTACTTCGAACTCACTTCGGGATCACCGGCAAATCGGAGTGCTCCGACAAGCAGTGTATGCTCTGCTTCATGCTCCGTCATGTAAGAGCGAAGGTAGGACTAATATGTATACTTCTATCAACGATAAGCGAACCAGGCACCCCGCATAAATTTCGTTCCGAGCAGAATTGCATCGTGAGATCCCGGATGCAGCTCTCAATAAATTATCACGATGATTAGGCGACTCAAGATCGCGGCCAGATAAGCCCTAAGTATTCGTAATCGCCAGTGTCGTTCCGGGGAAAGAGGGAGATCGAGAGGGAAAGAGAAAGAGAGCAGTGAGTAGGGAACTATCACTGTCCGAGGGCAATGGTCTAATGAAAAGTAGTGCTCGAGTATCTCGGGAGTGATAGTTTCGTACCGGGAATACTTGGAATAGGATCGAAGGAACTGTGCAGATTGGAGGTGATTCTCGAGCAGGGAGAGTGCGGCAATTAAAATACCATCTCTAGCCAGCCGGTACTAATAAGTGGTGAGGTACTTCCAAGAGAGAATAGGGTTACTCTCAGTTTCGAGGGGAGTGGGGGGAGGCTGCGCGGATCGAGGAATATGAGTTCGATTTCAGGAGAATTTCTCTTGCTCGTATGTAGAAGAGGAGGAATGTCAGGCAATGTATCTCAAGCAGGATACGTCCAGTGGCGTGTCCCCGTAACACAATGGCTACACCCTTGGCTCGAAATTCGTTTGCGCTCTCTCCTCTTCCTCTCGGCGGAGCCCGGTGAGAAGATCGCGGTAAAAGGGAAGCTGGGTTATCCGGTTTCATCTTCGCGAACCTTATCTCCCGGAGATCGTGCTACTGTCCCTCTGCTGCGGAGGCTCCTTCCCTTCGGCAGCAGCCTCCTACTCTTCCGCACCGCCAGTAACAGCACCTCCAACTTTCTTATACCCTGGCACGGCTACCACACAATTCTTGTCCACCCACACGAACGTCGCCTCTCCAACTTTTTGGAAGCCTATATACTCGCTTCAACTCCTCGACTCCCTGCCCTTACTCTACCTTATTGGCCAGCGACTTCTAGCCTCTTTCACCTTTATTTTTCCATAGAAGAACAATGCGCCTCGTAAAGTACTGCTTTGTATTTGGAAGGATGTGACGCCAAAGACGTTCCGAGAAACATGGGACTCTCGTTAACAGATGGGAGTAAGCTAGCTGCGCGTGGCAAAGGCGAAAGCCGATATGTGGGTACATTCGTAGTACCACTATCGTCAAATATTGCTCCAACTTATCTCCGTGAAAAGACGTCTGTCTGAGCTGGGCTCTATCGGGGAAAGCAAACGTGCACCGCCGCCGCCGCCGCCGCCGCAGTCGCCGTTGTGCCAAGTAGAAGCATATGCTGGAAACGTGCGGGGCGGGAGAAGGTCGGGAAAGGAACTGCAGCTTGGTGTGCTGGAGTGTGTGCATCATTGACACCGGAAACTAGGGGAGCCTCGCTGCCTTCGTAACAGCCCCTATGCCGCTGGCCCCTGCCTATTAAATACCGCCGCCCGACAGTGCTTCTCAATCATTCACTTCATGTCCGCTATACTTATTTATACTTCTACCCCCAAAAATAAACGCTCAAAGCCACATTCTCCCTGATTACGTAACAATCACATTTCAGTAGAATAGCTTGATTATTTCGAACAAAAAATACAAGCTCTAGGAAATAATTCAGTGAGATGAAACCACGAAAATAAGCAGCCAATAACTAGTTATACTTGGTGGATTGATAACAGGGTGAATTCAGTGAAACTACGAAATTTCAACAATAATTTCGATTTCAATCAAGCGGCACTCGTAGTCGGCGAGTGAAAGCCCGTGCCTCCAGGCTCTTAAAGAATCCAACGCAAAGGTAATTCCCAATGAAGATCCGCTTGTTAGTCGAGGCCCGCACGCCGACCAAGACTTGATTTACGATCGGTAATTAAAATAGAGCGCGGCAATTTCGCATCGCCCGTGTTCCTACCACTGTGCACACGTCAAATTATTTATTTTCCCTGCGTCGAGTACATCCATTGTCTCTCGCTGCTCTGCATTCTCAAGGAAGAGAGCGACCGGTGCAATGTGTAATTGACTCGAAAATTATGCACGGTATTTATCATTTTTCGTAACCCGCACCGCTAATAGGAACATTACCCGGAGTTATTGCGACAACCCGGGGAACACCGTACCCTCTTATTACAACGTTCGGACTGATAAGAATGCAGCGAGCAAATTCTATTGAATAATCGATATATCTATTTTAAATATAGCTTCAAGCCGAAATTGGCTGCATTGGAAAAAATGATGGCATTTAGTAGGCGCTCAAGGCAAAGGCAACATATCACGCTAGAGTTGTGTTGGAGGCCGGCATAAGGTATGCCCCGAGGCTATTACTTGTTGGTATCCCCTCGGTGGGTTCCTTGTTCCTTTCCTCCTGCACGAGAAGGAACGCACCGACCGGTGCCGGTTTTCGAGTCGGCACCACGCGATATGAATAAGCACGCATAACGTAACCGGCCAACATATACGCGTCCCATGTATCTCTCTCTCCAGCGTGCACATAGTCGCACGAGGTAGCAGCCAACAATGTGTAAGAAAATATCGTGCTGCACAGTAATCTTAAGACACGCGTGGACAGTGGCTACCGCGCAAAAGAAACACCGAGCTCATAAGTTAATCAGTTTATTTCAAGAGCGCTCTCCCCAAAATACCTGGCAGACTCCACCAATCGGTTTCTCACATTCGACGAAGCACATATTGTTAATTTATTGGCTATGACTGTTGCCGTGCAAGATGAGTATTGTCGAGTCGAGTAAGAAAGAGAAGAGAGGGATAATCGATGGGGAATATTTGTGGAGAGTGAGCCAAGCTGTATCTTGGAGGAAGAGTGGCAAGAAGAGGTATATCGTGACTGGGCCGGTGCGCGAGAGAAAGAGGGACTCGGCAGCGGATAATTATTATCGCAGGGAGGTGCTGGAGATCGGAGCGAGTGGTAGGAAAGAGAGAGAGAGAAGAAGAGGAGGAGGTTGCTGCCGGCGTTGCTGGGATGGTCTTCTCGTGGAAAGAAGACAAGACAGGACGAGGCGAAGGAGAAAGGTGTTGGATGCGAACACGTCGAACCGAGGCAGAGAGACGGTTCAAGGATCAATACATATACGCGCACATGTACATGTACTTGCTCTCGGTGATCGTGAGCTCCATCGAATCTCCCTTTCTCTCTTCCTCCTTCTCTGCCCCTTCCTCCTACGCCACTCGCTCTCTCTCTCCGTATGACTCCACCGGCGCGGCGTATGAACGCGCTGTGTGTCTCTTGTTGACCCCAAATACCAACGCACGATTAAGCACTCGCCGGACCATTCCTTAGTGAGGATTGAGCATCGATATAAGTGTCTATATGCACGGGCACGCCTGATGATCACCTGAAACCAGTCTGGCTGACGGAAGAGCAAAGGACCAAGGAACAGAGATCATTAAAGGTCGCTCCGTGCATTTCGCCGTGACGAGTCAACCACTTGGAAAAACATGCTTGCAATACAGTAACTGTACTTCTCTCATCGTTCTCCAGGCTTCCTTCCTACTACATAATATTCGAAAACATTCTTAATGATGATTTCTCGGACGCCTGTCGAACATCATTAACGTGAACCTTTCATATTTAGGTCGGACCCCTTGGCAACTGAATGCAGGTGGCTGAAACTGCGCGGATGCTGCGGACTCGCTCGGCGCAGGAGGCGCCACAGAAATTATGAATATCTGGCCTGAATACCAACCGATTACATATCACCTGTCCCCTCGAAATACTTTTGTAACAGAATCCAACACGCATGGGAATTCGATGTGATACTGATAAAAGATGTTTTCGTATTCCGGTTGTCGTATCCTATAAAAATGTGATCGCTCTTTCAGCGAAAGGATGAATGGGTCGACGTGCGTGCGACTATTACCGCGAATGACTTTGATTTCTGAGAGAATATGGAGTCCAGCCGGCGAGGTGGACAGTGTGCGCAGCCGTCGAACGTCAAAAGCGCGCGTACGTTATCTGGCGGGACAAGTCACGGTGAAAACGTCCACTTGGACTTATCTCGCACCTGCTGCTTATAACCGAGAACGCCGGGGTATTCTTTGGCCCTCTCTCCCAAAGACAGTGTGACAGCGAGGGACTCGGCTTTTTGCCTGGCATCGTCTGTCCAGTATACGTAGCGATGAGTGCACCAGCACCGATCCTCTCCCTCACCGGTGGCACTCTTGGCGCAATAATTCGTCGATGGCCTTATATGTATGTGGTACGCGCCAACAACGCAGCGGCCCGGCACACCGAGGAACCGATGGCCGTAATGAGCAGCCGACAAATTATCGAAATAATGGGAACAAGAAATCGTGAGAGATACGACCGCCACTCATGCGCCCCGTGTCTTCGGCTCAACGGGATTAACGAGGACTAAATACTGACGATTTCTTCCGAGCACTATTTCGGCCAGCACATCGCAACTCCTCCCTACTCTCGCACACCTATAAATCAAGTCGCGCGAAAAACTACCGACAAAATTGGCGCTGGCATGTAATCACCCAGCAGCGGTGCGCCTCTAATTACATTAGTTATCCGAGAGCCGATAATAAGGGAAAGAGAGAAGGAGTCCTTTCGCAATCACGCATTCTTTCCTCGACGAGTTCTAATCCTGTGCCGCGATTGTTTCCAACAGAGCTTTGCTAGACTCGCATGTACAGAGTGGCGCGCGCGCGCGTCTGTTATTAGAGAATTAACGAGGATGCATAGCGAAGACAGTGGCCTATGTAGTACTAGGCGGCGAAGAGAATCGGTAATAAAAGAAGAGTGAAAGAGGAACAAATGGGCGGCGGGGTTCTTGCTATGCAATGCGCGGCGGGGGTACACGGAGAAAGCAGCGGCAGGATTGCGCCACTACTGCTACGGGGTATACAAAGATGGTGGTGTAGGCCCGCATCCTGCATCCGGTGGTGAAAAATGCCGCGTTTAAAGTTTTTACGATGGGACCCCGAGGAATCTGTGCGCGAGCCCGAGCCTGCGGAATTCAACGACTTCCTCTCCCGTCGAGGGATTACGACGGATAATTACAATTTTTAAGGCAGCCTCCCTCGCGCAAGAAACTCGTTTATGTATAAAGTACAGGTTACTCTCTCCCGTTTAGTGCACGCTTCCAATATCGGCGTGGAATCGATCGGCATAGCCCGTTATACGATCTCAATTTTCCAGCTGCCGCAACGAAAACGAGCACTCACTTAACGAATCCCCAAAGACCGACTGGGTCGCAGGATGTATACTTTATAATTAAAATGTCCAGTTTCTCGACGATCCACCGAAATTCCCAGGCCTTAAGACCAAGTGCTGGTCACGAAACCGATTGCAACTCGGCTTCAACCAATTCTCGCTGGAAGTGCGTCTCCTTGCGTTTCGAATAACCGGAATCAGGTAACACGCTTGGGAGAGGAGTGTGCAGTTGGAAATGGTCGTGGTGAGTTCTTGGCTCGAGCCCTCTCCTAGCTAGCCTGAAAACGGCCTGGCACCCTTTTCCAGGCTGTTCCTCCGTCACGCTCGGAGACCTATCGAAGACGCACCTGGCAATCGATAATGGCACAAAGCTCCCCGGCGGCCCCGAAACGGACAGCCAGGCCAACCGAGAGCAGGGAGGGCTGAAACCCGAAGGAACAGGCGCGCTCTAGACTCTTCCAGGTAGGAAATCCCATTTCCAACCCCTGTCTACCATTTAGCCCGACTATACAACCCTCCCGACTCAAAGTAAAACTTGCCACTCGAATATAATTTTCACTTCGACTTCTCCACCAGCGTTATTTCATCTCGAAACTTAAGCGGCTTTCAATAGTTGAATATCAATTTCCCGCGAGCAAGCAAGCGATATTGAAATCGAGGTTGGGGGAATATGAAAGAGAACCGAAAGAACGGCTAATCAGTAGGGGACAATGAATCATTTAATATCAGCCGACTAATTGGGACGAGCGGCTACTGACGGCTGCTGAATGCCTGGCCAATCAGCGTCTGGGGACCAACAAACACTTGGGCATAACTGATACCATCAGACTCTCCCTATTCTCCTCCCTACTCTCTTCTGCCTTCTTACCATTCTTGTTTCAGGGATTCTCAACCAGTAATAGGTCTCGATCTACTCTCGATGCTTGGTGTGCTCCAGTTTCCATCGAGTATGTCTTCCTATGTACCGTTTGCACAAGTTCACCTTCGGCCACGTGGGACGGGGAGACGGGGAGACGGGGGATCGATAGAGGAAAGTGTGCACGCGAGCTATGCGGCTCGCTCGCGGGCGGATGTGTTGGTATCGGGTTACCGAAGGTGTGTACGCATGCGGCGGACTGCATCGGAATCAAATTGAAAGGTGTGTGTACACCGGCAGCGCGTGATGTACGAGGGTCTCCTATTCCAGCGTGTTTTGCGCGGAGTCCAGCTCGTGTAAACCACAAAAGGCCATTATGGCCCGGCGTGCGTTCGGTGAAAGAAGGATGTTTGTCCGGAATGCAAAGCGCGCTTGCCGGCTCGCCCTTGTTGGCCGAACGAGCGAGCAAGCGCGCGAGATTTGAGGAGGAAGCCAATATTTGCGCGGCGCGATAACAAATACGTGAAACAGAGAGACTCGGCCGGGAGAGATAAGGGGGTGGGGGACACGCGAGGCAATGGTGAGTTGGTGAAACATCGCCCTAGCTAACCGCCATCTTAGCCAACTGACCAATCTGCTTGGCTGCGCGAAATTAAATTATGTCGGGTGTTAAAATTCCGCCCGACCAGAACCGAGCAAGCTCTAATTGAGAAGTAGCAGTGAGACTCTGGAAAAAAAGGGGCATGGTTTCCCCGGGCAACACCTACACCAGCAGTCCACTGCGAAATTTGGAGAACCAATCTGACGGACGGTCATCCCGGACTCTGTTTACAAGCCGGTGCTAATTTCTGGCACGTTTGCCTAACCAGTCTGCTAATTCGCGAGGAGGATCTTTCAATCATGGACTCCCACTGCCCAAAACAGGGGAGAGTTTTGGCAGAGGGATTATTGAAAAACCAACATGTCCGATACTTTAATGAATGTCAATCACGTCTACAATAGAGCAGTGCTAATTCTTTCGTCAACAGTTTCGTCGAAGCTTGTAATGCTCGCTTAGCCTAGCGAATACAGACGCGCGCGATGCGTGAAGTTTACACGCTCCGACGCGCCGATGAGCACAACTGCAATCAAACGGGCCGCCGCCGCCGCCGACGCCGCTCGTTCACGCATTGATGCAATTACACGTGCTATCTTGTGTAGGCGGATTCCTCGACGATCATCGTCCATTGTCGTCGTCGCGGTAGAAAGAAAAAGAGCCACCACTTGCTAGGCCCGTCGAGCTTGACCGACCTGCACCACTGACCCCGATGATCGACGACTGTCACGATCTATCGTTACCAGGGAAAAACGAGCATTCGATCCTAGTAATTGACAGGGATGAGGAAGGACAATATAAGAGGAAGGTAGAGGCGCAGGAAGAATTGTTAATAAATCGCCCGAGGCGATAGCAGAGCTCTTGAATCCTGGGAATCATGCGCGAGGACTCGTGCCGTTCGGCGTCAGGGCGTGGGAGATCGTCGACCAGCTGCCACTTGGATGTTGGTTCAAGGACCATTGCACAATGCGGCTGTACGTATGGACGCTGCTCGGATGCGAGAAAGTCACGTTTTTCGGGGAACGCCTAGCATCTTACCAAGATGCCTGGATGATTATTCCTTCCGAAAGATTATTCATAACCCTCCTCTACAGATGTACACGAATAAACTGGAGGAGCTTGCATAAGCTACAGCTTGAAATTTCCTGGCGAAGACTTTCCATCGAAAGCCAAAGTTTAGATAACACTGATAGAGAATGCACGAAGTAGGCATTAGTTTCAGCTTTATTCCCACCAGTGTGGAGGGCTAATTAGAGTCGGAGCAGTCAATCCGCGCGAAGGCGCAAAGTAAACGTTATCTCCGCGCGAGGATCAGGAGTAATCCGTATTCAGAAGCGAAGGTGGTTGATAACCGAGTGTCTACTAACTCAGAACAATTCACCCACACCCTGCATACTTGGCAGTGTGCACTAGCTACTCTGGGACTGGTTGGAAACGGTCTTTCTCACTTGGAGATTGCAAAAGACACGATCCCCACTTACCGATATATCTCGCTTATATGTATCAACTTACGAGGCCCTATAATTGTTGCTAATCAACTCATTCTCGGCGCAATGAGTCGAGCGTGCAGCCGACAATGCGAGGGCGAGGTTGACCGCGTACGACTAGAGAGAATCAGTTTAACGGAATGTGTTAGGCCTGCGAGGCCGGCTTCCGATTGTTCCGTCGCGCGAGCATGTAATACGAAGCAACAAGCCGTGTCTACCAAGGGGGTCTCCGCCTCTCTCTCTCACTCACACACTCTCCGCCTCTGCTCTTCGCCTTTCAGAGCCAGGCTTCGCTGACCCCGTGAAAAATTAATCAACGGATCGTTCCACCAGGCTAATTGTAAAATATTCCACTTGTCTACGAGTTCGTTAGCGCCCCATGCACCACTGCTACCACAACTTCCAGCCTACCCAAAGATTTAATGATTCTCCTCGAGGAACACTGCAAATCGGGACACGCGCAATTTAGCAGCATCCACAAAACGAGCTTTACACCAACACAGAGGAACGGTAAATTTATAGGTTGCGTGATTATTTAAATCGTTACGATAAAAATTTCAATTATAGTGAATTTTGTATTAGGGGGCAAGAAATTTAGTATGTCAAAAGAAACCGGTAGAGTTACACAAGCTGGCTGGTCTCGAGAGTCGGGTTTAGCAAGTAATTGTAACAAAGACCGGATGGCAATAAGAGTTGAACCGGCTCAGTCATTAAGGCGGGACGTTAAATGAGCCCGAGACGACGCTCCGCATATTTCATCTCGTTATTAACTGACGGAGCCACGCAAGCTTATTCACGAGCGCGAAACAATCAATGAGTGGTGCCTTTCTCAAAGACAAAAGTTTACTGCTCCAGGCCGGAAAGATTATTTCTCCCCTTTCCGCGCTTAGAAAGCTAACTCTCGAGCGATTCCTCATTGCATACTAGAATTACACGGGCATAAATAATCCCGGCTGACCCGCACCGTCAGCCAGGGAATCCATGGCAGAGCGGGATTTAATGGGCGAACTAAATCAAGAGGCGCGATGCCAAAAAGATAGGAAGTGCCGGCGCTTTTTCGAAAAGCCGGCGAATTCCGCGAGTTTTTCCACCCGTTGATTCCCATGACCGTTTACTTGGGGAGAGAAGTTATTAGTCAGTCGGCGATTAGCCTCGCGCAAGGCATTCGCCTTAGCCTGGCGCTCATTGCCATTTATCAGGTAAAAGAGTGACTACGTAGGTACACGCTCTTACGCCCGCGGAGAAGGAGAGAAAGAGTCGAATGATTAATAGATAGGATCGCATTGACCTAAGCCAGAACAGGCTTCACATATTCATGGCGTTACCGCTCTTGGGAAAAACAGTGCTATCCGCCAGGAAAGAATCGAGATCGCTGTCCTCGGCCAGCCGGCAGGAAGTAATTGCTTTAAGCTAATTCTATCTCGGTCAAATCGTTTTCACGTGCTACCCTGAAGAAGCCGCACCGCCGCTGGTGGTCTTCTCCTCGCCGACAAACACATCCTCCCAGCATCACTCCCACTTTTTCCTCGGACCACCGGAATTTCGCGTATTTCTTTCTGTGCCGCGATCTTTGATAGAAGTCCTTGTTGAACAGTGTTTAAGTACACTGGGACCTCCCACGAATTCGTACGAGACATTTAAAGGGGCGGGCTTTACATTCTGACGATGGAATGAGTGATCCGAGAGCGTAACGATCAACTATCTCACGGATTTACGGATTATCTTGAAATCGCTTGGTTCTGACGGGCGCAACCCTCGAGAGAGGACAGGCGCTGCCCAGTGAGGGACTAGTTTACCGTGAGTCTTTCCTCCGGCGATTTTCTACAGCGGTGGCTCGCGCAAAAATGCCTCTTCTCGCGCCGAGGACTTGAACTTCTTGGAATCTGCATACTGCTTGCTACGCAAGATAGATCCTTCCGTGCTTTATAAGGGTTCGCGCGGCTCTTCTCCCGTTGACTGACGGCACAATCCTCGATCGCTCGGCGATACCAACGAGCGGATCTTTCCACAACGGAGTGGACGTAGCTGACAGAGGCAAACGGACGGAAGGACGGATGGACGTACGGTAGCGAGGCTCCTTAATTATGCGGTTTTACGCTACCCTACCACCAGACACGACTGGGAGAAAAGGAGACAACGGCTAGCTAGGCTAAGACGAATGCAAATGTCCGGTTTGTCTCTCGTCGTAGCTCGAGATACGCGAGTAGCGCGCTGGCGCGAGCGGGCTCGCTCTCTCGACGGAAAGCCGGAGATCGTGCCCTTTTAGTTAGCAGATGCCGCGAGATACCAACTATTTCTCTCCCTCCGCTCCTTCTTTCTCCAATTTCAACCAACTGCCAAGCGAGCGCTCAGGAAACCCAAAGCACCCCCGGCCGGAAAAAGTGTCCGGTATTCTTCGAGCCAGCTGAACTTCCTAGTGAGGGAGAGAGAGAGAGAGCTCCCCTTCTCCATCGATCTCACACCGTAGCTGGCAAGAGTCAGTTCATGCTAGGTTTAACAAGAGATGCTCGACAAATATATTAATCTTGTTGATCGCAGGCGGAAACGGAACGCGTCAAATTGTGACCTTTCCGAGAGAGGTGTTGCCTGCAAGTGAACGGGCACGGGAGTTGCTTGGCGCTTCGGTAAAGCACACTGACTGCATTACCGTGGTGTGTGCACGCGTTTCTCGGCTTGCACGTGTGTATGCAGTCGATTG
The DNA here is from genome assembly GCA_910591665.1 of Ectemnius continuus. NCBI lineage: Eukaryota > Metazoa > Arthropoda > Insecta > Hymenoptera > Crabronidae > Ectemnius > Ectemnius continuus. Next base: position 10,714,202 of record OU342862.1, on the reverse strand, counting down.
CACGTGTGCGCACCCGTACGGCCCCTGCTGAATCGATGAAAGGGAACGAGGAACCGGTTGCAGGTCGATCGCGCATCGGATTCTAACTGGCAACTGGCTTCAAACTATCTCTAGTGACTATGCCCGAGATACCGGCCCCTCTTCCTCTGCCCCATCCTCATTTCGTGCAAACTAAAACCAACTAAGCCAATCCCAGCAAATACCGCCCGACTGCCACTTTAATATCATACGAAGAGGGAAAATATTTCTTGATAAGTATCGTTGAGGTAAACGTCACTGGAGTTGCTCAGAGAGCAGTCTGTTCGACGCGAATTTTTCGGTTGGCACTGGTTAGCAAAGAGAGATAGGAGAGTGTTAGAGGGAGGAGAGACAAGGCAGGCGGTGTTAGTATGCGCGGCTAGATTGCACGCGGTTTTGTGTGAAAGCACGTTAAGTCCGGGCGAATCGTTTTCTAAGGAGAGAGAGAAGAGAAAGCCTGAGAACGTAAGAGCGGCGAGCGAGTGTCTGGCGGACTGCTGCCATGCCGCACATCCAGAGTAGCTCGGCCTAAGGTAACACAGAACAGAAAGACTCAGTAGGAACCCGATGACGATGCTAGCAAGCATCCGACCCAACAATGTTCTCCAAGCATATGACATCCTCTTTTAAATTTGAATGGAATTGCTTCCACTGTCATTGAGTGAACTGCTCTCCCAATTAAAAGCCCGCCGACCAAATGAAGCACACGATGATCTACGCCATTCCTTAAACGAGTACTTTTACAAGTTGCTAACTGGGAATTCTAATCGCGTGCAGCGAACGAGTTACGCAATGAAGTTGATGAACTCTGTAGCATGCTTCTTATTTGTCGCGCATTACACCGCCTGCTTTATCTAGCGACTTTCTTCATTGCCTTGTTTCATGCGCGTCATCGCATCTACTTCCCATTTAACTGCTCTTCACCGCAGTGAGCGCCTTGCGTCACAGCAAGCCTGCAAAGATTTACGTCTGCCTGGCTGGACGGTGAAAATGAAAATTCACCTTCTTAATCATGTACGCCCGATAGCCGACAAGTTGCCACACGCAAGCGATCTCGCCGTAGAAATAAGAGACCGGCCTTACTACTTCCCACGTGAAAAGTCGCTCCAGAAGTATCCTGTCGTACTAGTTCCGCATGCGATTAAGTTTCGTTTGGATATTCAGGTTTTATCGGGCGCTCCCGATGCACGTACCGGCGCGGCGCATTCTACAAGCCCGACTAGTCGCGCCGCGGCGAATCTATAATAAACGAGGGAGAGCCTGGTAATAGTTGCGTGTAGAATAAAAGGGAAAACTTTGGCTTCTTTTGCCGGAGGAGAGAACCTCGAAAATAAATGGGGACGCCCAGTGTCCGCTCAGATGTTTACGTGCGCCCGCCGAGGGGAAGGGAGGCCCGTTTCCTGGAAAGCGGGGTTGGGCACCTGTCCCTCAGCGATTGCCAACTTTCGGGCCCGAGCACACTGACAATGCCTACTTTGAGCACCACTGCCAGAATCCAACATTACCACGTGTGCTCGCCAAACTAACGTAAGAAGTCTCAAGCCTCGATGGCAAAATATGTCAAAACACGAGATCCCTCGCCTCAATGAAAGGAATCGTTTTCCATCGAGGAATCACGATGTACGCTTCATTCACGGACTGACGATATGATTGCTACCTTGATACGTACTCAAGATAGAAGAATGCATGACTATACGTATAAGGTTCGTTATGATTGCCGAGAAGACTGATGAAAGGAACTCGGTAAGAGAGAAATGCAGAGCGTTCGAAAGCTCGCTCGGCGGACATGTTTTAGACAGACAGTAGAAGGAAGGTGAAGGCAGCAATGTCCGAGATGCCAACGGAATACCAATGGAGCGAGCGAGCGAGCTTTCAACGTCCAAGGGACAGAAACGACAGGATGAGTGTAGGAATTCGTTGGTAAAAAGGAGGGACGCTCAGCGTCAGGGAAACGACGAGGAAGCGTCAAATCGCGCCGGCGCTCGGCGTCGTCTCGTGACCTGTTGCCTAGCAGCGGCATGCGGCGGGGCCAAGCTCGAAATGCCTTCTCCACAGGTAGCTGGAAGAGAAACGTATGGCATATTCACTCACCGGATGCAAAGGGCGCAGTGGCCAGAAGAACGAGGGGCAGAAGAATGCACGCCATCGATGCGTAATCCAAATTTCGGTGCGGCAGCAGCATCGTGCCGTGAATTTTTATCCACACACAGCGGGTAGACACACACTCATCGGGCCTCGGGCGAACACACACTCGGCTTCGAAAACGGAACGAAACTCACTCTCGCTCTTTCCTTCTTTCTCCTCCTGGCTCTCTCGGGCACACGCTTCAGTACGATATCGTCGCGTATCGTCGTCACTTGATCGCGCACATCGTCCGCTATAGCATTACGCTGCCGAGAGCTCCAGCAAGCAGTGGATACACACGTACGCGCGCGAACCAGTACGAGAAAAAAGCATGCGGCAACCGTATACGAGCACGACCGCGTCCGGAACACTTCTGGGATACCTATTGTTCGCTTAACGCGCTGAAAGTAGTTCCTCGCTGCGCGCGCACCTGCCCTCACCGGATGTGTTACTGCGCGGCAACTCCTGCCCCACCACTCTCCACCAATCGCACTACTCCGCTCGGGGAACACGACCGCAGAACACCAATCCTCCCATTTCCCAGCGCGGCCTGTAAACGTTTAAATGAATCCCTCTTCTTTAGACACTATACCAATACAGCTTGCGCCACTGCCACCACCATCATTGTTAATACTCTTTTTTCACAGAAACACTTATACATAGATGTAGAAAAGAGTATTCAATGTAGAACACTTCGATTACAAATAAAGTAATTACAAATAAAATACTTGTACAATGATTATTTATGCTATGAACAACAGACACGACGAATTGATTTACCATCCCAGAGTGAATAAATATTATTCGCGTATGAAACGCGAAATTGGACTCGCCTGTGTTCTTGGATGGGCGCAACAGCCGAATGTGAACGCGAAAGAGTACTGACCCAAGCAAAGCATCTCTGGTCATTAATTAAGGCTGGAGCGGCTTGATTGCGTGTAAGGAGAAATTCATCGGGGCTATAGCCTGGAGCGGGCGCGGTTGGACCCTTAACGAATACAAATGCGGAATTATAATTCGGTGCCTCTCCCGCTGGAAGAGAACGTGCGCATTTGGAGCCGAGAGTTCATACGGATCGCTCTTGGCTGCCTTTGTGCAGTACCGAGCACGCGAGATACACGCGCGAGCCTGTAAACACGCGTTGACCATTAGTCCTTATTAATGGAACCATTAACCCTATCATCGAACCGCAAGCATCTGCGGCTATAAGCAATTCCTCGGTAATTCAGCTCATTGTCCCAGCAAAGCCACCATGCCAGTTCGGCGTATCCTTCTAACGATTTATGAGAAAATTCTCTTGCCTTTCAATCAGAACTCTCCTAGCCCTTATTTTTTTTGGTGGACTTCCCGACCTTCTCCGGGACTGAAATTTGGTGGGTAATGTTTTTTTGCATTGAGGAAGAAGTAGTAAAAATTCCAGAGCCCTAGCTCAAAATTCATTTTTTCGCAAATTTTTTAAGGCATACCCCTTCAAAAATTTTCGATTTTTCGAAGGTTCTGGGACCGGGACGAACGCTTGATTTTTCGATTCCTCGTGTCTCAAAACGGATAAAAAACATAAATGTTGTGGGGGAAATGCCGGAATTCTACCTAAAACACATGGAAAACCGATCTTGAATATTTCATTTTCGCAGTTTTCCTCATGTGTTTGGTACTTCCCGACATTTTCCGGGGCTGAAATTTGGCGGGCAGTCTGTCCTTGCATCAAGGAAGATGTGATATAAATTTCAGAGCCCCAGCGCAACATTTTTTTTTCCCGATATTTTTGACCACCGAAAATATCCCATTTTTGGTGGTGATTCAAAGGCAAGTGACTCACCCTGTACATCCTAGTATAAGAGAAGTCCCTGGTATAGCCAGGTCTAATCTCGCACGCTCAATCAAATCTAAGAATATCCCACCCAATTAATTCACGCATGCCTCGAAAGATGGTACACCGAGAACCAGAGTCGTCAGGACGACGAAGTAGCTCGTTGAGTCGATAAATACAGCCGGCTTCGAAGCGTCCAAGTCGCTCGGTGAGAACATGTCCGATCCACTAGTTCCCTTCGCCCCGGAGAATAAGTTGAACGATCTCAATAAGAAAATTACGGAGATCAAGAAAAAGATCCAGCTATCAGGTAAACCCGGCAGATTAAACGCGCCGTGTCGAAGAGTGATAAACTTATGGGCAAACGACCTGGCCCCGGATGAGCATTTCGCCTTACGGACTCACGCTACACATATACTTATCCACGTTCGGAAGTTGTGGTGGGATAAAAAAACAATATGCCAACATTTATTTCCCAAGGCAGAAACCTGATTATATACGTACGAAGATATGCACGTAAGAACGTGCTTGACCGGAATGACTGGTGTCTTCGGAAAGAACTCTCCGTGTCGCCTAGTTACCATCAGAAAAATCCCCTGATCTACTCATCCATGTTAATTAGAAAAGAAGCACTTTGCAAACGACTGCGCTTACCCCCCTGAATTCTTCATAAATATGAAATTCCGGCTATTTATGTTCTCGTCACTTAACATCATCTTGACACACTATGTATCCCTGCGCGGCTTGTCCTGTTAGCTTATCGAGTGCCATCTCGTATTTCTGATAGACATGCAATATTACTTAAGAGCTACATATCAGAAAATCATACGGATCGTGCGAGTAATCTATTTTTCGTGCACACTGAAAACAGAACAGACACGATTGCAATCTTGCTGGTTATAGCTATGATCACAATGTTCAGTTGTTCCGGGCCAGGGCTATTATTACGAGACCCTTTTATCAGATTTTATGGCTTAATTGTCACCCGAAGGTTCGTGGTTACAGTTATTGAAACAAAAACCTGATTAAAATCTGTCCGACACGAAAGCGCGGCTCTGTAATAATGTACAACGGAACATAATTACACGGGAAGCCTGATCTACAAGGGCAAATTTCTACACACCATTTTCAGAGGGACAAAGAAAGGCCAATTTCGAGGAGTTCGATGCGAAGAAACATGAGAACGCCCAGAGGATTCTCAATCTTAGGCACAGTGTTAAAGAACTCTATACGGAATATGCTTCGACCAAAAACGTACTGTATACGTTATCCTTCAGAAAGATAAACATCTATATTGATGAAATAAAGTATGTTGCTAACTTTAGATCGATGAAAAAATTGCCACCGCTGTGGGTGTATCTCGAGGTACCTCAGCCTCGGTAAAAAATCGTGGTTTAACCGAAGAGGTTGCCAGAGCAGAGGAAAACAGTGTACGCTTACGAAAGAAGCTCGATTTACTGAAGTACCAGCGTGAAAAGGTAATACCAAATCAATCCGTCAATCGATATCACGTATTATTCCTATATAACTTCATTGAAACCGACTCCTCAGCAACAGCGTGCCTTGAGCTCACTACAGGCGGACTACAATGTCTTGGTCAATGGCAAAGTAGAAAAAAAGTTGAAGCGAAAGATTGACAACCCAACAAAAAACGTGAGTGATTAGGTAATTACCCTCGAACAGGATGCAAACGATCCCAAGTTTGATCGTCTAGAAAATCGTTAGGTTGGAGGTACGATTGGAACACGTAAGGATGATGCAAATAAAAGCAAACATAACACGAATGAAGTATCGCGCGATGCGTTCCGAGCTGAAAGAGAAGTCCGTTGTATACGCGTCTTCATTGAAAACTCTGGAAAACGACATAAAGGAGCAAGAAAGCGAGATGAAACGTTTACAGGCGAGACCGTTTATTCTAATAATCCTAATTTTACCCTCTATTACTGTAATCTCGATGTAATTCATAACGATTACAAGAGTCCAAAGTAGCATATTCTATAATCATTCTCTGCAGGGTGTGACTGAAGAGGCAATTGAATTGAGGGATAATACCCAGGAGACACTGATTAAAGAAGAAATCGAAATAACAAATTCCAGCAAGGAACGAGACGCGGTACTTCAAGAATACAGGTTGGTGGTAATTCCGCTCTCCTCTGTAAAGGTACCAAAGTGCTGGTACTAAAGAAGTTGACATCTGTTCTAACGCAACGACAAGGCAACGCGTACTAGAACGAAAGTTGGAGTTGGAGCGACTAGAAAGGATGATATTCCAGTCTCGTCCACGGGATGATTTCGACACACATGGGAAACGTCAGATTCAGGCCACGGAGGACATTACCAAGGACGAGGTGACACGGCTGGAAGAAGCGTTCGCCAAGCTCCGGAACGCCACAGGAGTGTCCAGGACCGAGGACGTCCTGAACCGGTTTCTGGGTCAGCGGGCGACCAGGAATAATCTGCAGAAAATGCGGGCGGCTACCGAGCAGGAGAAAATGGACTTAGAAAAGCATCGACAAGAGCTCTTGGCCGAGATAGAGATGAGAAAGTTTTCTGAGAGCAAGAATGCCGAGCAGTAAGCCTCTCGTCCCACTCTAACAAGGGGAGAAACTAGGCGATCTAATATGCATGCTTCCCTTATTGTCTCAGGAATGCAGAATCAGTTGGGAAACTATATAAAGATATTGACGATCAGAAGAAACGTCAAGCAAAAGCTGAAAGTGAACATCAACGGATTGATGTGCTTCTCAGTAAAATCACAGATTGCCTGTGGCAACTCTGTGACAAACTTCGCGTAAGTACACTTTATCTCTCTGGCAAGTTTTTCACGAAGCCACCCTGAATTAGCACGTTTTAAAGTAAAAGTTTTAAGGAGGGAACAGCGTTGTTGTTACAATGGTCGCCAATGGAAATGTCTTGTAAAGCCTTAATTAAATTAGTGGAATCGACTTTAATGTCCTTCCCTGCAGGAGAACCGAACTTATACGATACTCAAAGATTTAACACCTCCACTACACATTCTGTAGTGCACCACCCTTCGATGACTTTTCTCTAATGGAGTCGGTCTGTAATTCTCACTTGGTCGGGTTGTGCTGTACGCATTAACACCTCTCGGACTGATCGAATGCAAACACTTTGCCAGCACGAAGGAACCCGTGAAAGTTAACTATTGATCCTATCGATCCTTGGAATCGCCATGAAAGAACTTGCAGTCGCTAACTCAAGTTCAAATTCTAAACTCACGTACTATCAAATTACAAAAATCTACTGTTGCCACGTAGAGCTACCACTTACCGAATGTATTCTTGAGCCATTTTCTTGGAATGTGTGCAGGATACAACGGACCTTCCTTCGAGGGATCAAAGTGAATACGACAGTCCTGTTGATCTCATTCAAATGCTAAACAAAAAGATACGGGATATTATAGATGCGTTCGATAGTCCAAATAAGTACTTTGAATTTATAGATGAAGTACTTGCCGATAAGGTCGGTAGAAAGGAATCCCATTTATCGAGACTTTCATACCAATGGTCATTCATGGAGTAAATGTATGCACATTTACTAGGTTGAAACAATCTCAATCACAACAGGCTCGACAGGAGGGAAAATGGTGCGATCAAACGAATGCTCGCTCTTTCCACGTTTTCCCATGTCAGCCATGCAAACCACCGTTCCATCTGAAGAAGAGGAAGACGTACCGAATCGAAATATTCTCAAAAAGCAAGCACAACAGCTCGTCGATGCAAAAAGTCGTCGGAAAGGATTCGGGTTTAAACGATAAAACTTAAAATATCATCTATATGATAAAGACAATATATTGCGTAATTTAACGGTCAAAATCAATTTTGCATATGGCGGAACTATATGAATTTGTATAGGTTCAGATGGCGATAGAAATAACAGGAATACTTTCATATACACAAATAGTTCGACTTCTTATGTAACTTACCCTGAATGCGCCAGATCCCGGCAGTCTGTTGCTCGTTTTCTGACCTTCCAATGCACATCCAGGACTACTTTATTACTAATAATCAACGTTGCTTTTCACTCGCGTGCGTTTTTAGATCGCGCCGTTAAGAAACTAATGAGTCAGAGCTACATACAGTGACACCTAGCTGCGACGCCACCATAAACCGTTGAAAGCGCGGCAACATATTTAGATGGTGGAGTCACCTATTGCTAACTGTTAGATTTAACATCATAGTTGGGATTTCCTAAATATCCTATGTCGATAAACACAACGTAAACAAATTAAACACATGTGGGAAGTCAAATAGAATAGTGTTTTCAATCAAATAAAATGGGTGGCCAGAAAAGGAAAAAGAGTAAAGACGATGAGTACGAATATGATCCAGTCTCCAAGCACTTACAAGTTGGGCACGTAAAGAAACAAGAAAAACGTCTTATCGTCATTCTAGAGAAAGCTCAATTGGAGTCTGTGAAGGTAAGGTTACGCTCTCAAATTCAAACACCGGCAGTAATAATGCGTTTAAACATTTTGTATACGATTTCATAGTATTTAATTTGTTGCATATTGTTTAGGTGGGAAACAGCTTCGAGTTACTAAACTGTGATGATCATGCAAATATTTTAAAAAAGAATAATAGAGATCCAGGAACATGTAGGCCCGATATAACCCACCAGTGTTTACTGATGTTGATGGACAGTCCGTTAAATAGGGCTGGTCTCTTGCAAGTTTACGTACACACAGAAAAAAATGTATTGATAGAAGTGAATCCGCAAACAAGGATACCAAGGACATTCAAGAGATTCGCTGGCCTAATGGGTAAAGAAATGGTAGAAGACTGTGCGCCGTATTTTAATTGACCTATTAATGCTACTATTGATTTTGTTACAGTACAACTACTGCACAAATATAGTGTCAGAGCTTCAGATGGTCCCATGAAACTTCTCAAAGTAATCAAGAATCCAGTGACAGATCATCTGCCAGTAGGTTGTTATAAGATTGCAATGTCTTTTAGCGCTGATAAAGTTAAGAACCCACGAGAACTAGTTCCAGCTGAGGAACCAATAGCCATTGTAGTAGGGGCTATGGCTCATGGTCAAGTAAGTGGCACAAGGCTATGAATTTCATTGATTTCAGTACATTGGTTATACAAATTTTGTTTACATTCTTCATATCCTATAGGTAAACCAAGACTATACAGAAGAGACTGTTTCAATTAGCAACTATCCTTTATCTGGTGCAGTAACGTGTAGTAAATTATGTACAGCTTTTGAAGAAAAATGGGGAATCATTTGAGCAATAAATTTTTTAACAAATTTGTAATGGTAGAGTTTGTGCTATCCTATTTACATTTACTTTACTCATCGCAGATAGCGATACCTCCGGATATATGATAGGATTACGTATTACTTTACGCATTACGTGAGATTGCACATAATTGTGGAAAAACGAAGGAAGAAGAATGATGTTTATGTAAATTTCCTATATAACGCATGTCTGCGCGAGACGGAAGAGATAACAAAACAGCATTGCGTAATACCCTGTCAGGGGAAGCTAACTGCGATGACTCATCAATATTGGTTTTCAAGAGATTGGCTCGTACCGGAGACGCTACAAAAGCCAGCCAATCCGGACGAAGAACGCGCAAAACTCAATGGCGACCGGAAGTATACTAGCACGTAGCGATTACACCGCGTCCCACGTTCCTAGTTTCTTTTTTGACTTTCGTATTTCGTTACGTCATCAAAGCAGAAATGGTTGTTAATGTCAAGTATTCGGAAAGCTCCATTATTTTTATCCAAAGAACTGTTCCAGGCGTGCCATTGCACCTCTTCTCTCAAGCCGATAGTGATCGTCTCAGTGTTTGAAGGCAAGGAGCCCCAGTGCGAGATTATAGAAGTGCTACAGGAAATGTTGGAAAGTGATTTTGCGTTCGTGGAATAGACGCCATTTTGTCCAGTTGCCCTGGCATTACCATTGCGAAACATACGCGAAGATTGTGCCTCGCAGACTTTAACGCATAGACAAGATATATTTCTTTTACTACATGACATTTTCGCAATGCATTCGTCAGTGGCTTCGGTGGGAAAATATTTCAATGTAAAATTGACTACCGTAGTGCCGTGTCACGAGTTTGCAATATCTACCAAGGCGTTTGTGATACGTCGTGGCAATGATGAGATTTAAGAGACTTTTATTCAAAGACCCATCTTTACATGTCGCTTATGCCTGCCAGCTCTATGGAACTTCTATTAATTCGAAAAAGCATATCAGTGGTTTGTTGATGATGCCGTGTCACTGACGGAAGCGGTGATTGTTCCTTGAGTCATCGCCATTTTGACTTGGTAACGGAACTTGCTATGACGATAACGCCATACACGTCATGAAAGAGCGCTGCAAAACGACACGTAAACTTGGCCATGTGCTACGTTCATCTTAAATTATTACGCCGTTTATGATGTCATTTTTGTTAGTTATGGGAAAATAGGGAATAGATAACGCTAGTATAGATTTAGCGCCTACTTCCCGAAATGCATTGCATGTAGGTATAGAATCATGGAACTGGACTGCGGAATGCGCGGTGATTAATAAAACTTAATATCGACTTTGGTATCAGAAAATTCTATGCAATTCATATGTGTAGGTAATATTTAAATTATTAATAATGTAATTGATATTAACATTTGCGTCCTGGGGAGCCCTTCAGCGAGAAGCTAAAAATGCATTATGGGTGAACATGGAACGATGGAAATTAACCATTAATTTTTGGATTGGTTAATAAAGCACAATCTTGATGCAGGGAGTGAAGATAATCATGTGATATAATTTGCATCGTCTTCGTGATTGATGCGACTCTGTACTTATGTAATAGAATGATATCGTCTGAGAAAAATAAAGATGTTGAAAAGTCTATTGCGTACTTTTTTAGTCGCCATCCTCTCCTATGGAACTGAATGAGTGTGACTGAAGGTCAGCATGCAGGTGGCTGGAGTTAGCACGCTTTGAGAGAGTAGTTGGGATTTAGAGGAGATATGTTATATGAAAGATGAGAAGTGGAGGAAGCAGGTATCAGGCTGCATTAGAGAAGGTCGGCGAGGATAGTATTTGTGGTATTTGCAGGGGTGGAATTTTTGAGAGCGACCGTTAAGTTTTCGAAAGTGGCGCCATGGGGTTCGGGTGAAATCGGTTGTATTCGTTAGCGGGGGGCGGTGAGGAGGAAGGTAAGATCGGTTAGAGGGAACAACGGAAAAGGACCATTCGGTACGTCGCGGAAGAATGCGTAGCCATTGTTGGTGCTGCGATCGTTAGTTTCTAGATCCGAGATCGTCATGGGCACGGAAAGCCATCCAACAGTGCGAGACTCCTGGAAAATGTCGGTGGAGCTCTGCATGGATCACTAATACGATATTAGTGAAAGAGATCTGCGCGAGCTTTTGTAAGTCTGGAACTAGTTGGTCGGGCCGCGTCCGCGTTCGTCGCGTATGCGAACCGAGCGCTCGCGCTCGCACGAGTGAGAGTGAGTGAGTGATACGGTGGGGCACGGGCACACTCGGCTCGGCGGCGGCCATAACACCGACCAACCAAACTAGCAAGCAGGGAGAAAGCGTAGTGCGAGTGTGCAAGGCGTAGTGGTAGTGTTTTTCGATTGAAATCCTGTGGAAAGTGGACTTCCATTGATCAGGTAAGTGACTACTCGTAATGAGGAAAGCCGCTAGTTTGGTCGACGATAAGTATAGCGCGTGGTCTGCGCCGTGGTAGTGCATAAGTTGCGGATGTAGCGGCGGGCCCTTGGGAGCTTTCTTTCCCGAGCGGCCATACCGCCATGTTGAAACCTACGCCAAATTGAGCGAGCGAAAAGGCGGCAGGGCTATAACGCGGCTGCCACAATCGCCAGGTGTGAGAAACTTTGCGAGTAGAGCGCGGGTTCTGCGCTCCGCTGGATCCTCGCACGGCGGCTTGCTCGTGTTTGTTGTGCGTCGGCTGGGTGCATCGGCTGGGCGCGGGTCTCTTACCCTTCCCCTCGCCATCCTCTCCTACTAGTCCTCCTCCACTCCTCTTGCCTTGCCTCTTTCCACTCTCGTCTCGTTTCGTCTCGTCTCGTCTCGCCTCGTCGGAGCTCCATTGCCGCCTTTATTTCCCTCGCAGTGCATCCCTCGTCTCGTCTTGCCATCTCTCACCTTTCTCCTTTCCCGGTGCAATCCCCCCAGAGTCTACCTTTTGACCGCCAAGCACCTGTTCGCGGCCCACGATCTCTTATCTTTGCCCTTGATACTCGGCCCTCTACCAGCAGAACGTCTTCACGGCATGGATTGTTCTGGCAATGCTCGCATCTTCAACGCGCCAGAAACACTTGCTTCCCATGCCCGAGATCTCATGCTCTCCCTCGCTCTCGTTCTCTCCCCTGTGTAGCCGAAAATTTCTGCCTCGCCAGTCGGCTCACTTTCCAGCTCGATGTACCAGTTATGTGTGCTACTTTTGACAAACTTTCCATTTTGGCTAACACTGCTTTCCCGGCAGCAGGGTCAAGCATGTCCCTCCTTGTATTCACTGCTAGACACATATCATTCTCGTCTATCACAACTTCTCTTCTTTCGACTTAGTTGAAAGATTCTCTTCCCCCCCATCCTTCGGCTCGAGAATTCTCTGGGCACGCATCTTTTTGCGATATCGTCATTTTTTCTATATGTCTCTTTATTTCTCGCCGTGTCACGTTATATTTTAGTGCCCATATTTACGGTATTGTACACTATGTTTGTGTAGTCCAATAGTAGAATGTTGTAAGACCATAGGTTATTCACTGTTGTATATACATATATATGTTTTTCTATAGTACTTAGCTTTATGCCTCTGTGTTCTTTAATCATATATATCACTAAACACGTAGAGTCCCAAAATGATGCAGAACCGAAACAGGATAACTTGCAATTGCGGAGGTACAAATGATATTTTTCTAGTTTCACAATAGAAATCTTGTGCTTTCAAATATGTATGGACAATAGTTGATACGTGTACATGATAAGGACATATTTTTCCTCACAATAACTTTGAAAAGTACATTTAGAGAAGGGGGGCAAGATCGAGGGATTAATTTGTACTAACTAAAGATTACCGATACCATCAGAAAGCGAGGACTAGCTTGTCTAGCATGTATTTTATAGGTTCAGTTCTGCATGATACGATACATAATGTATTCAGTTTAAATATTATCTGAGGATAAATCAATGTTTAACTGATCTAAAGCAATCAACCAGTTTTGGGGTTGTTACAATATGGGGTCCTATTGTTATGTTATCCAGATGTTGCTAATGTCGCGAGTCTTGGCTGGAGGTACGGAGTCTCACAGCAGTGTACAGGGCTGACATTCAAAGTACTACCATTTGGTAGGCTTGAGTAGTGTTATGCCTCCTCGGCACCAATCTCCCTGGTTGCAGCGCAATCATCTTGGCAAGCAATTAGTGAGCTACCATGCTCAATTCAAAATATATCCTTGCCATCTCAATTGTTGATGAAGCCTCATAGCGTCAAGCACCAACATAAGGCAGTTACCTGCTGCATAGCATTTATGTACCATATATGTCAGAAAGGTAGGTGAAGCTCATTATGGTGGACTCAATGAGCCTTATATTTCAAAGTAACACTAATTCTTTAAAAAAATATCTCTAAATCCTGTTGATATGCATTGGTAGAAAATTTACATCTCTGGTACCTCCCTAACATCTGCGTATTACATACCATAGAAACATGGAAACGGTCAATGCACATTACTGTGCCTAAGTGGTTTACATAATACTAATGAGAAAGGTTATGCTAAAATAAGAATAAGGAAATTAGACTGCACACAGTACAAAGTATGAAAGAAATGTTGGTGTGTACAGAAATGTGGTTTCAAAATTGAAGTTAGGATCGTGCCTTAATTCTTTTATTTCAATACAACAGATACTTACAGAAATACTCCTTTATGTTTCAGAATTGAAGCCAAGATGCAGCAGGTGGACACTATCTCCCAGAATAATTCGGTAAGTCTTTCTATGCCTATGGATCTTATAGCAATGTAAGAACTCAGTTTGCTTAGCAATCTCCTTATGCTACTTGGACAGACCCTGGGACATTGCAGTTACACATCTTTTTTTGTACCTGACCTAGTGTCTCCTAAACATTCTGTATTGTACAGTAATCTGAAGAGTTTAGCTCTCACTTCCACCTTGTACATAAACTATTTCCATGAATCTGTTGATGCCCGAAAACAGTTGTGTCTAATACAAATCTTTGTCTTTACAATACTCTTGAACAAAAATTTAGTAGTCAGACTCCTTTATTGTGAACGTCTATGCTTATGTTGGAACTACATCAAGTACTTTTTTTTCTCTTTTTGTATTGAAACCGACGATTGTTTGATTGAATGGTATGTATGAATTACAGTTAGATGTGGAGGAGCGAGAAAGGCTGTGTAATATACCCAAGGTGAGATTCCTTGTTGATCGTTGATCGGACGATGATACATATCGATAAACTATGAAGCAACTTAAAATTTTCATTAGGTGTCATGTGTGCTTTCGCTATTTATTGTTAGCGATGGTGCGGGTATCTGCAAATTTTGGGATAATTCAGGTTTAATCGAACGATTCTTCTGACATCGGATCGAGATTTCAGAAGCAGCTTTAGTATTAATATTTCTTAAAACTTAAAAATGCTGAAACCCGCAAATTCATACTTCTAAAACAACTCTACCAGCAAGCATTATATGCTTTTCTAAATTTTATATAAAAAAATTAATAATAATACAGTACTCAAGATCCCCAAAATTGAATGCAAATTTTTGAATGAAAGATACAAAACATTCAAGTCATTTCATGTAACATAAAATATATTCTTTTCTGCATGTTTCCTGTGAAATGACTTATAACAGTGCCATTGCTTTTCGGATCTGAATACTTTGAGTCAGCACTATTATTACCCATTGTACTAGAATTTTATCAAAGAAAGTTTTCGAATTTCTTGCCTGTGGTTATGGAATAGGAACATTTAGCAGCCTAATTCGCTCGTTGCATGAATGGGTCGTTTAATATAAGTCCTGTAACCTTGATTTACTCTTATTGCTATTTCTACCTTTTACATTCTGCTTTCTGCTTTTCTCATTGTCTATTTCATATGTTAGTTTTTATGCTGGTCAACACTTGTTAAACAGAGCGTTTAAAAGCAAAATTATTTATGTTGCATCATTGAAGTCAACCAATCTGTAATTTTTTCAAGTTAAGTGTCTCAGAATCCATATACAACTTCTGCAAACTCATATTGATGTACTTTTGTACTAAAAGCATGATCTTATAATGATAATATTATTCTTATTCAGAAAAGATTAAAGTTGCTGTTCATATAACAGCAATTGGAACTTGAAGCAGTATAACAAACAGAAAAATGTCGCTTTCTTTGGTAGTTGAAATAATGGTGTAAACGTGTAGTCCTAGAACTAATCTGTAAGATAGTAATATTATAGTTAGACGGTATTTAATAAAGAAAATAAATAATGCAGACGAGTGCGCCTGGTAAGACGTCAGCCACACCGGCAGCTCCTCCAAAGGAGCCACCTCCACGCGATGAACCCCCCGTGGAACCGGTGAACGGTGTCGTACAACCACCTGTCGTACCGCCGCCTAATCGGCCAGGGCGTGTTACCAATCAACTGCAATTTCTTCAAAAAGGCGTGCTTAAGCCAGTATGGAAACATCAATTTGCGTGGCCATTTCAACAGCCCGTCGACGCGAAAAAGCTCAACCTACCAGTATGTTGGAACTTCAACTTGTCAATGCTTTATAGATAGAATGAAATCAGCAGAAGTTGCTATGCTTTCACAATCATAAAATTCCAATATGACGCTTTATAATTTATTTTACTTTCTGCATGGATCAGGATTACCACAAAATTATCAAACAACCAATGGACCTGGGCACAATCAAAAAGAGATTGGAGAATACATATTATTGGAGTGGGAAAGAATGTATTCAGGATTTCAACACAATGTTCTCCAATTGCTATGTCTACAACAAACCCGGGGAGGATGTTGTGGTCATGGCCCAAGCACTCGAGAAATTGTTTCTTACCAAGGTAATTTTCGTAGAAGCATTGTTCCCTTTTCGCATAAAACAACAACCAGAAAGAATATCTGCCAGTGGGCCAGAGTAAAATATACCATACCGTGGTATAGGTAGCACAAATGCCAAAGGAAGAGGTGGAATTAGAGCCGCCTGTTCCAAAAGGACCGAAGGGCAAGAAGGCCACCAGAGTTGCAGGACCAGTAGGTGCAGTACCTGGAGGTGCGGGTGGAGCAGGTCGAGGAAGACCTTCGTCTGGTGCAGCTGCAGTTACTTCCAGTGTACCAAATAGTCTGACCCCTTCAGCGACATCCGCTGGTACTACGGGTGTCATACCAATGCCTCCCCTTGGCACTCAAGCGCCTGCATCTGTACCTGGCAGCACGAATACGACCACTATAGCTCCTCCGTCGAGTATGGGTGTAACACCCATGGCTACTCATAATTCTTTGCCTCAACAAGTGGTCCCACCAACTAGCGGCTACCATGCGCAACCAGCGATGGATCCTCAAGCCGCTGCTGCTGTACCCCCGCCTCCCCAAGTTCCCACTGCACCAACTGTAATGCCACCGTCGCAGCCCGCAAAAGTGAAAAAGGGCGTGAAGAGAAAGGCTGATACTACAACACCTACTGCGAATTCGTTTGAACCTCTCTATCCACCATTGGAATCAAAAAATGCCAAAATACCCACAAGACGAGAGTCCGTCAGACAAATTAAGAAGGTAAATATCAAGTTTATTTGGAAGACTAGCCCGCACTTTGTAAATTGCTTGTCATTTGATGCGTATTAACTTCATTTCTGTGTCTTCATTCGAATTTCATGCTGTAACACCACTATATCACCATTGAATATCGTTTCTATACCCTTGGAATATCAATGGAACATAATTCCAAAAACTTTCATTCATGGAAGTCCGTTGTTCCTATTAGTGTACTCGTGAACGAGAGTTATTATACTCTCTCTAAGGAACGCAAGATTTATCATATTATCATTGTATGATAAAGATTAGGTCCTTGTATAACATAATCACATATTCCATCAATTCATTAACAAAAAGTTCACATCATGGCTGTTTCAGCCAACGAGGCAAGCGGAAGACGGCTTAGTGCCATTCCACCAGGCCAACATGCCCCTGATGGGTGCAATGGCCCAACAGGTACATTTATTCTTACTCCTTCACGCTCCTTCCTTTCATTTGTGTTGTCTTATCATGTTAATTATAAACGATCAGCTAAACGAACTTATGCTTTTTGTATTTTCAAATCGCCCGTTTGTTCTGCTTCTTCTTACCTGTTGTACCTTCAATGTTTTAATAAATGTTTTTTTTTTATTTCTGTTAAGCAAAGAACAAGATGTAAGAATAGTATTATTATATGATTTTCTTTCTTTGAACACCAAGTAGAGGATGAAAGTTTTTAATATTTGATCTTTTACATGTACCGTATTTTTCAGCCTCAACACACTACTGGCAAATCAAAAGAGAAACTTTCAGAGGCTCTCAAGTCTTGCAATGAAATTTTAAAGGAATTGTTTTCAAAAAAACATTCGGTAAACATCGAAAATCTTATAGAACGAAGCATAATGTAAGTGTGAGAAGTATTTTATATCATTTGTATAAATGCTCAACAGGGTTATGCATGGCCCTTTTATAAGCCCGTCGACGCTGAACTCTTGGGTCTGCACGATTACCATGACATTATCAAGAAACCAATGGATCTTGGTACTGTGAAGGTAAATTTTGAAACAGAAACGCACCAAATTCTACGGTTGTATTAATACGTAAATTTGATATTAATGTCACCTTTATTTATAGTCAAAAATGGATAATCGGGAGTACAAAACGGCACAAGAATTTGCTAGTGATGTGCGACTCATATTTACTAATTGTTACAAGTATAATCCTCCTGATCACGATGTTGTTGCGATGGCTAGGAAACTCCAGGATGTGTTTGAAATGAGGTAGGTCTATATTGACACGGGAACTAATAATTCAAACTTTTATCTGGATTGTTAAGAATACTTTTAACACGCTATTTGAAGGTATGCAAAAATTCCGGACGAACCAATGGGTGGTATGGTTGGTATGAAAGGCAGCAGTAGTAGTGCCAGTAGCTCAGGGTCTGAGAGTTCTTCTGAGAGTGATGACTCTGAAGAAGAACGAACTCAAAAATTGGTGGCATTGCAACAAGAGGTGTGTTAAGGATAATTATTTCATAAGAAACAGTGAGATCAATTGGCAGTTTGTTACGATGAGAATTTTTCTACAGCTGAAAGCTATGCAAGAGCAGATGAGGAAGTTGGTGGAAGAAAGTGGGAAGAAGAAGAGTAAAAAGAAGAAACCTGATAAGCCAAAATCAAAGCCAATGAGCAATAAGAGTAGTAGCCTTGTTGCGAGTCACACTGGTGCCATGAAGGAACTGATGAAACCGAGTGGGATCCCCAGTGTCTCCGATAGTGTTGGTGCTAGTATAGCTAATGTCGCAATGGGGGCAGGTGATCTAAAAATGCCTGGTGGTATGGGTGGTGATCTTCATCACCCGGCTATGGCGGTAGGACCTAATAAAACTCATGCAGCAGGAAGTATGAGCCACCACCTGCCGACACCGCCGAATGCTAAGACAAAGGGGAAAACAAGAGGCCCTGGAAAAGCAGCAGCGGCAAGCACTGCGACCAAGAGGCCCAAAACAAATAGTAGATCTGCTGGAACCAAAAAGAAGAATGCCAGCAGTCAACCGCCTCCAATCACATTTGACTCGGAGGACGAGGACAATGCTAAACCTATGTCTTACGATGAGAAGAGACAGCTTAGTTTGGATATTAATAAATTACCTGGTAAGGATTTTTTCACGGTGTTATTTTGGTGCGCCAAACGCAGCAAGTTAATGCGATGGTACATTGATATATTTCGACTTCAGGTGATAAGTTAGGACGAGTCGTACACATAATCCAGTCACGTGAGCCTTCTTTGAGGGACTCCAATCCAGATGAGATTGAAATCGACTTTGAAACGCTAAAGCCATCAACATTGAGGGAACTGGAGAGCTACGTAGCATCGTGCCTCAGAAAAAAACCACGTAAGCCTTACTGTAAGTTCCATTCCAACGTTGCGCAGGAATGAATTATTGGTTTGTTGTCCCCCTCTGCAGCACACAATTTACTTCTGAATGATAAAGTTTCTCAACTATATTGTTCCAATTGGGCAAGAGACTAAACTGAAAATGCGATTTAATACTTCATGTTAAAGAACTATTAGATGTTTCTCACTAACAGATTAAGTGTGCAGCAGATATTCTTGAGCTAGCGTTTGTGAATGGACTTACTTATTTTTTATATGCACGATTTTTGTATATATTCCTAAGTAACATATGATAAACTACAAACAACCGATTTATAATATTTTATACATGACTTCTAGATAAAATGTTCAATTTATTATGGCGGTTACATGATACATGGACTGAATGCGGAGTACATGTAGGAAATATATATTATTTTTTCGCAGATAAAAAAGTTAGTTGCAAGTCGAAAGACGAGCAAATCGCAGAGAAGAAACAAGAATTAGAGAAAAGGTTACAAGACGTCACGGGGCAATTAGGCAATGTCAAAAAAACTACAAAGAAAGGTTAATATTTTGTTCTCATTATGGAAAAAAATTTCGTTATACAGTGAATGAATATTACGTGCTAAAAATGTTTGTTCTGTAATATTTTTACAGAGGACAGTAGTAAATCTGTCGATGTAGTTGGAACTGGTGGAGCCAGTGGGCCTTCGCGATTGTCAGCGTCAAGCAGTAGTAGCAGTGATAGCGACTCCAGCAGTAGTTCGCTTTCGTCGAGCTCCAGTGATTCAAGCGACAGTGAAGCAGGTTAGATATGAACCTCATGTAACTGTTGCTACTCTTAGACCCTTACTTGGGAACAATAAACTACTTATAAATAAGTGGTTGTCGCGGAAATACGAACTAGTTCTTCTGTGAGATTTAAAATTATGGGGTTATTTGCGACTGTTATGTTTCTCGGGAATTGGCATGCTCTTAGTAGACATTCTTCGCGAAGTTCAGCCTTCGGTAATTCAAATGCACAGATTTCCATTCATATTTAAATCTAAACACTTTGCAAGGACAATACATTTATAAACGTTGAACAAGAATACAAAACGGAACGGTTTCAATTTTTTAAATTGGTTTTGGTGGAATACGACCGAATATCCTACAGAGTGGCATAAAATTTTAGCGTGCGGGTTCTTTTCAAATTAGAATGTTTGTCAACCTCCTAATTTACATTGGAACAAACTATCGTAGTATCCTATGATTTTGGACAAACTCAAATGAATTTTCAAGTGAAATGTCTCTTTCCATTTCACGTGCTGTTTCACCTAAAGATGATGCAACTTTTATCTCGGCTCTTCTATTATATTATGTAGATTGTATGTTCACTGCTTTTGCATGTGATTACGATGACGGCAATTCTATTATCAGTCATTCAAATATCTGTGACTGAATGTTTAACTGGTCCGTCAAGTGAACATAAGGGTATGTCGTGACCTTTACACATCCTACATAACTTATGTATGTAGTTCGAATGTATCGTATCACACTTATGACTAGTTTTTTGCCAAATAAAGCTAGACTTTCCCTTAAATGCATCTTCAATGATAATCGGATTTAGTGTGATGTGTTTTAATATGCAAAGCAATAACGAATAACAATTCTTTGTAATGTTGAATTGTTTACGTCATGATGTACACTGCCGAGATAATAAGTATTACCATAGACGTATCAGGAAACGGCTTGTGAATTGGTAGTGACTTAAATTCAATGATATATACTGAACTCTGTGCCTAAAACCGGTCTTGTATTGGCAATTGAAACAATGGAAATACGGATGCATAATAAGCAAAGAAAGATATACGATGGTGACGTTAAGATGTAGATGTAAACGCATTTTTGAAAATGGGGGTTTGACTGCACAAACGCATCGCAAATATCTTCTTAAGCTGCTAAATCTTGCTTATTAATTATTGTATTTACTAGGACGGCGTTATCCGTGTAGCTTAAGTGCTGCGTTATATTAATGCAAGTACGAACGCAGTGTCAAGTTTCATTTGAAAAATCTATATCAGTGATGAATTGTAAATGACACGATGAGAAAGTTCGCGTATATAGTTTTTTAAGGAGAAATGTCAAATAAAGAAGTCACAATGTAGTTGGAAAATTGAAACTTGGCACAGTTTAAAGAATTTTTATTTAATTTACAAGACAATATGCAATGGTAAGAACAAAAGGTGAGCTAGTGGAGTGCAGACTGTGTTTAGAGGATACCATATGCCATGCCAGCTTGTTTCACGACTTATATTATTGATTAAAAGTGATTACATACTTATATTTTCTCTTGCCCTGTCGGTGTTGACAATACATTCTGTTGCTCGAAAGTCAAGTATAGTTAGCAAAGTTCAAGGCCACTGAATTTTTCACTGCAGTCTCGTATGTTGCGTGAAACTGCACATGTTGAGAGGCAGGCCCAAGACCGTACGTCGTGCTTAGAGGGGAACGGCACGATCGCGCGGTCGGTGTTAAAAACAAACTTAGCAACCAACGAGACAATGAGAGCGGGACACTGCAGCGCATATGGCGAGGACTGCGGTGTTAAATGTTAGTGCCTTGGATCTTACGTTGTAGCTTTTCCTGACAATTATATTACCCTACGTAACCCAAGCAACATCATGCAATATATTAACTCTCGCAAGTTTAATATTTATTTACATTAATCGATAAGCAGAGCGTTACTTGTATCACTGTGTTTTTGGATCATTGAATTTCTTTCTTCGCATTGATTCATTCATGTCGTATCATTTCTCAGAGAACAGAGTACAGTGATATTATTAACAAGCGTCATTGTTAAACTGAGTGGGTATATATATACACGTTGATTACCTGGGTGACGTGAGGACTGTGTTTAGGCTACTCAACACTTGCATTCGCTTCCACGGACTAGACTGTGTGGATTTAATACTCGATACTTGGGAGGAACGAATCAGGCACTCATATAGTGTTAGAGACGGGATACAAATGCAGACAATGTGTATTGGTGGCTGGATTTGCAAACAGCGCATTCTAAGGCTAGTAGAAGTTGCAGATTCTCGCGTCAAAAGGTCGTTGATAGATAGCTACACTCCCGCGTTACTCCGCAAGCAATTGGAGAATCGCGTACTGATCAAAAGAGGATTCATATCTAGCATTACCAGCTCCTATTGCTATTTCCTTGTTAGAAGGTAGGGCAACACTAGCAAAACCAACGATTAATGGCACTTCCTTGGGAAAGTCAATTACAGTTGAAACGTGATTCGCTTGCCGTGTCGTCGTCGTGCTAGTTGTGCGAGACGTGCAAGTGGTTCCGCGAGAACTCCCTCTGAGTACGCGAGTACAGCGTGCAGAGCAGAGTGAGAGAGTGAGAGAGAGAGAGCGAGGGGTAACGCAACGTAACGTATGGACGCCAAGTTCTATTTATTTTTGTTGTGAGATCAATGACTTTGAGCATACATGGTTTGTGTTAACATATCAGTGAAAGAGAAAGGCAAGGGGAGTGTACACAGGTGGAAGAGTTTGGGGCGGAAGAGGGTGTAAATGTTTGATGTTAGAGGAGTGTGAGAAAGGAAGAAGGAAGGAAGGAAGGAACAACTAGCAGGCGAGACAGAGGGAAAGAGAGAGAGAGAGGGAGAGAGAGACAGTGAGTGAGGAACGGGAGAAGTTTTCAGGAATGGGCTACCTACCACAAGGCACCCTAGCCTCCAAACACATTGTTTGCACTCCGCTAAGCTTTGCTAATCGTCGTCTCATTATTCTACTTACCACTAGTTCTTCATTGGTGGCCATGGTCAGGTTTTTCATTGCTGGACGTTGATCGAACTAAAAGTCGAAGTCTTACTTTCATTCTGTTAGAATCATTGTCAATACCAATGTCGCCAACAATCTTTAATTAAGCAGAGATTGGTGTGATTTTCCACGCCTTGCTATGGAAGAGCAATGACTGTTACATAAAATTAAGAATCTTCATTTTCCGCCACCGTACGCTTCGACTGGAAACGACACTCGAGAGCATTGTGCGACTGATTCAAAGCATTCGCGTTTCGGCACTTTCCAAAATAACATTACTTTTAACCCGTCCTACTAAAACATTTTTAGGAAAACATTTTATACGAGTTTAAACGAGGTTAATTTTAGTGATATTTGTTTTTATATTTCTATGTGTAAATGTCTGCTCCATGATAGAGTTTTTTGTTGAAATATCATGTAAATTTAGTTCTTATATATAAATATATATATAGCAAAGTATATACATAAGAAGTTATGGACGTAACTGATATAAGATCCTAAGGTGTTCCAAAGAGCACCTTGCAATTCGAAATGTTGCATACCATGAACATTTAAAAAGGGTGATCGAATTTGCACTCGAGTACAATTACATAGTATCATTAATCGTACACTCAGCAGCGTACTTACTATTCCGGCAAATGAATGATGTAGAGAAATCAATTACTAATTATTAGTTAATAACTTTACTGAAACAAGCCACAATTGGTCAGAAAAAAGTGTTCGTCGATTTCTAAGGAAATTATAATATGAAATTATAAGTATTAAAGTAGATACAAATTGTCGGGCAGAGTAATCCTATGATTTTATGTTCCCTCGAATACTGAAAGTGATTAGAGAAATCTGATTAATTAGTTAGAATGCGTGAGATCAAATTGACAGCGTGTGCTGAACTAGATAGAAACTACGCATCTAATAAGACACAATCACCATTAGCTTGTAACACGAGGTATAGGGCATTTTATAATAATATTAATATTGCCTTCCAAAATTTTTGTAGCATTTATTCCATATGCAGACACGCGTCTAAATTTTTTCGCATCTTTATCCAGACTGGGCGTCCCTCTTCCTTCTAGATCGTCATACGCAAAAGCAGATCCAACGAAGCCGATACTTTGTTATGCTTGAATAGCCGGTATTATTTAACTATCACCGATTTTGCTACTAGTTCTCCATTGCCTTCTCCTTCACTTTCATTCTTCAGACGCGCGAACGTTCCATCTGTTTTCTGCGTATCACGAGGTAATAGCAAAAGCAACACGAGCATACGCGTTTTGTACATAGTCAAAACTAATATATCATAAACTATTAATAATAGCTGTAAGTTACACTTATGAGAGAAGGCGACACACACGTGATGATTTTCTAAGTGGATAACGCAAAAGGCAAACGTGTGAAGTAAAAGCGGAATGCAGTTCATTCTTCATTG
Source organism: Ectemnius continuus (assembly GCA_910591665.1). Taxonomy (NCBI): domain Eukaryota; kingdom Metazoa; phylum Arthropoda; class Insecta; order Hymenoptera; family Crabronidae; genus Ectemnius; species Ectemnius continuus. The sequence continues at coordinate 10,689,898 of OU342862.1, read as the reverse complement.
AAGTCGATCAGAGTCGGGGTTGGCTCATATGGTGGTCCAGTTAACTATATTATATAAATTAAGATACGCTGGAACTCCTACTCGTTGTTTCCTATCTTGGCAATGCGTCTCTCCATTCTCGACTACTACTCGTTCCTCCTTCAATGTCTTCATTTTCAATCGAACACGAGATATTACCCAAAAGATCTGTATATCTCTTAGCGAGTGTGCTATCTGTGTCCATCGGTTTGCTTTCACTGGGCCAACTGTCGCTATGAGATATATTCATTCTCTAATGGAGGTCTTTATCTCTGAACTGGACGACGTATCGCGAAATCGTACAGCGAACATCGAGCAGGAGTCTCTTGCCACCGATCTCAGTGTTGTGCTAACTGCGACTTGACTTTACGTTAAACTTGTATGAGTGTGTCACTCTTGTATCATTCATGTTTAAGTTGAAAGTATATTGTACGATTTACGTGACTTTTATTTACTTTAATCCTATTCTTATATTATATTAATTACATTACATTATAATTGTACGAAAAATCGAAATATGGCTGTTTGATGGTTTTTGTAGTCAACATTTTGTAATCATCATCTTCGCCACCGTCATGGTTATTATTGTAATAATAATCATTATTATTATTATTATTAATTTTATTATTATTATTATTATTACTACTACCTTACAGAGAGAATAGGCGCGTGTTCCCGCATACATGTATGCCGAAATATGTGTATGTGCGACAGTTTTGCAGACGCGTGAGCAGGAATGTGTGTACGCGCGCGTGTTATGTATGCATGTATTTATGATGTGTATGCATACGTATGTTATATGTAATGAATATACGCCATAATTGCGTATATTATATGTATATTATGTGTATGTATACACGCAATTATTCATAAATGAATTGAATACAACTAACTTTATGTAGAATGGGAGAAAGAAAAATTGTTCTGCGCATTAAAATTTTTTAATATAAAAACCATTAAGATGAAAGTCCACAAAAAAAGCATACAATTGAGATATTTAAATTAACATTGTTGTACACAGTGATACAATTATAATATAAGCATATGAATAAAATCTATTAGAAAATATACGCTCGAAGTTGTTTATCTTCGCTTACTAATGTACATTATAAATTGTCTCGCTACATTGACGTAACGAAAGCAACACACATGGCTGGTATCCTCTGCACTCTGCATTTCACTAGTTCTCCACCGACTTGTCTCTTGTGATGAGAAAGATCGTTGATTGCACGTACTCACTATTAGATGCACGTTACATTGAATTACAGGCAACGCTTCCAATCGCCCACCAAGAAAGAAAACAAAGAAGAGTACACCTAGTACCGGACCTCCCACAACAACAACCACCGTTGCACCGGTAAGATTAAATGCTGTTCAAGAAATCAGCAGAATATGCAATGGTGTATTAAGAACTTGCAATCTTTAAGGATGTCAGTCAAGTATTCTAGTCGTTTAAGGCCACAGAGTGTCTTACTTATTATCTTTTACTACTTGCTCTTTAGGCACCTGCTCTCAATCATAATGGGGGTCTTTTAATGAATAATCAACCACCGGCAAGTTCCGCGGGACCAATTACAAAACAAACCGTCAGCCAACCTAGCAATATTCCTCCTGAGCAAGGTACAATTTTTTCTAATTGGACAATTTTATACAATTCTTTTTCACTGTCTTTTTTTTCAATGATAGATATAATAATCTTCCATATTATTCGATATTAAAATTACTTAATAAATTTACTAGGTGCCCAACAACCTGTGGCAGTAGCTGCTGTTACGGCTGGACAGGGATTACCTGTCGCAAGCCATGCGTCAATGCCAGCACAACCAGCCCGGCCTAGTGCTATGGCTACAGCTGCGCCAGTAAAAAAGCCCACTCCACCGCCACCGACTACATCCAACCCACCAACCCCATCAGTCTCTGTTCCAACTCCACCGCCAAGTGTTACACCAACTAATACGAATTCTATGGTACCATCGCCGGTTGTACCCCAGCAGCCACAGCCACCAACATCCGTTAGTTCCTTTCCAAATGCCAATACGCCTGTACCAACAGATGGGTCAACTTTAACTCAACAATCAGACTTACTGCAACCATATAATACTCTAGGTACATAGTCACTTTGACATCGTGAAATATTCTGGAGGCATGTACAATAATGGGCTCAAAGCGCTTCCAATTAGATTGTGCGATTTATAAAGACTGGACAGTTATCAATTCAATTTGGAGTCATAGACATTGAAAAGTTGTTGAGTACAGAAGCGGTTTGAATCTTTACATAAGTGAATGGTTTGAGAATTTGCAAAAGAATTCTATTGATTACCAAGCATGATGCACATTCTCCGATAAAACCTACCTTAACATGAAAGTGACACGGAGGAGTTATTTGACTTTCCGTTTGTGCAGCTTCTGTGCCTACCACGCAGACATCGTTGGATCAGTCAATGTCAATAAAGAAAGAATCGCACATACCAATGATTCAGGCACCTCACACGACGACTAACAATACTAATATGAATTTATTGCCGGACGTAAAGACTCCCGTGAACATGATGCCGACTAGTATGGCATCGAATTTAAATCTGGGAAACATTAATATGGCCAATCTTAATATGAATCTGCAGCAAGGATTGGCGACGCATATGTCGATGCACAATCAATTGGAGAATATGATAAATACCACTTCACCACTGACCAGTATACAAAATTCACATAATGTGACTATGTCGCAACAGCATTCCAACGGATTTTCTAATATTAAACGTGAGAATTCTCCACCAAATATGATGAACAATAACGGTATTCCGGGGTTAAACATGGGAATGAACATGGGAGGAATAGGTTCGATCTTCGACCCTCTTCCCATGGCGTCTATGCCGATGCAAATATCACAGATTCCTATTAAGAAGGAAGAGAAGCCACTACCTGTCTCTCAACCCCAAATGCCACAGAAACCAATGGATGGTACGTTTAGAGTTAATAATATATAACATTTTTTAACATATGTTTATTTCAGTGCTCATTCTAATGCAAGTCTAATACGTACTTTTCTTTTCTTGCTTTTGTTCTCCTTCGTGCATGCTGATTTTTTGACTCTTTCATAAACGCAAATTGGCACCTCCAGTCTTGCTACTAATTATTCGAAGTAAAACAGATTTTAATAACACTTGAAAAAAAACCTTATACAGTGTCAAAGTAAGATATATGAATACACTATTAAGATTGAGTCTACTGCAGCACATCTTTTTGGCTGTCCATTGATATTTTCAAGTTATGCCTGTAATTATATCTGAGACTGCTGTGCAATGGTTTTAACACTTTCTAATCCGCTTTTTCATGTTCTTCCTCTAAACAGCTATATTAACTGCTTACTAATCGAATATATAACGCCATTGCTCTAGCCGGAGCTCTTTTTGCAGAAATGAGTGCCCTAGGAATGCCACCGATGGGTAATCATTCAAGTTCGCAGCTTATGCCTGAGAAGAAAATGACACCACCCGATTCGAAAAATCCAGCATCGAACTTTGCGTCAGCCTTTAAGACTAAGGTATGGGCTTTGTTACTTATATGGGTTTTATTCAATTAAGCACTTAGACAACACTAGCTGAGCTGTTGTTCCATAGTAGCTTTAAAAATCTCTCTGTTTGTTACAGCGTTTATTATTTTCATATATAAATTGTAGTATCTCGTCACTATTAAAACATTTATTTATTTCTGGGGATAGACGGTAGAACAGAACGTAAAAAATGCCTCGTCGTGGTCCTCCTTGGCTCAAGCATCGAGTCCTCAGTCCGCGGCAGGGAGTAATATGAAGAGTGCGGCTAGAGACTCGTTCCAAGCATTCAAGAAGCAAGCAAAGGAGAAGCAAGATAGGGTAAATAAAACTCATGTTTTTATGTTAACAGTTGTTAACACGTGGTTTTGATAAATCGTATCTTTATATTACTCCATAGCAACGAGCTCTGATGGAACAGCAAGAGATGCGAAGACAGCAAAAGGAACAAGCGGAACGTGAACGGCTGCGACAAGAGAGTGAAAGAAGAAGAGAAAGGGAAGAAGAAGATGCATTGGACAAAGTTCGAAAGACAGTGGGTGATCAACCAGGAAATGTACTGACGGCTACGACGAGAGCTGAAGAGGTGAAGGCTATCGTGGACACTGACAGCAGTAGCCCAAGCCATTCATCCAGTCAGGATAAAACCGCAGCTGAACGAGAACGCCAGAGGCAACGGGAGCAAGAAAGACGGCGTCGCGAAGCGGTAAGTCCACAAGCTTTTTTTGATGGCGTTTTCTATTTGCTCCTTGTTCAAATTTATTGTCTAAAGATGTACGACTGGATCAGTGTTAGGATGCTGCTATATCTTTTTGACGATACATGCTTAGAAGAAATGCAATTTTTTTTATTAATAGCATGAGAAATATAAAAAAAGTCGTATCCTAAGAACAGTAGGTTGCGCAAACGTCAGTCGCCCAGGCTGTGTAGAAGGCGGATTTGCCAAGAAGGGTGTATTTATCATTTCAGATGGCTGGACAAATTGACATGAACATGCAAAGTGATTTGATGGCTGCGTTTGAGGAAACTTTATAATGTTACAATTTGCTGCTCATTATAAATCCACTGAAACCGGGCAGGACTTGGATGATTCTTTGGCGCTGGACAGTACCGCAGAAACGTATTTATATACACGCCAGTCAATAAGAAAAGAATGAGACCAGTTACGAATGATGATGATGATAATTTAAAAAAAAACCAATGTTGAAGCGAGTAGCAAATCGGTGTACTCTAGTATAAAACGGTGGTGCAGTTGGGGCATTCCAACGGGAAACCCTTATTTTGCCGTTCGTACATTCGGACGGCAGAGAGACAATTAATTAAATGACGCAGAACTAATTGTGTGTAATCGACGGACACTTAAGTGTGACCATGTAATTAGATAAATACTTACACAACATTTTGAAAATGCTACACTGATTATTGTGTTACATTTTTCCGGTTTCATAAGTTTGTACTTTATGTAAATTTGGAAGCAAAACAAAAATATTATGCAGAAAATAAGTGAGAGAGATCGTGAGACAATGCGGGAGAAAAAGGATGGTCGGTAGAAAGAGATTGTATGTATGAAATTGCTGAGTGTGAGGTATGAATGAATGAGAGGCATAAAGATAAATACGGATTGTGTACATTTAGTTAAGTTTTATATTTTTCCACATTCAGTCATTAATCGTTGGTAGGATTACATAGACAATGTTTCTGCCAATCATACATATAATTATTAGCTATTACTAATAATTTCAATGCAGATTTCTTTCTCGATTATGAATATATGCTATTTGTAATCATGAACTAGGTAGGCTTGTTAAGTCAATAATATAGAAAAATATACCTAATGCGAACATACACATTGGTGAATTTAATTGAGAACATCACGGTAGCCCACATGACTTTGGTAAACTATGTCGATTCCACTCGACTTAGAAGTCACGAAGGGCCAGTCGTTTGATCCGAAAGATATTCGTAAACTTACATTAGAACAAAGCCGTCAATTATTACGAATAATGGTAAGGTGATTGTAGAGTGATGTAGATTCGATCCTACCAACCATTAGATCACAGATATATGTACCTAATCCCTGGTATGCTATAGGATCGTGGACACGATGAAATGTGACGCGCTATCGGCCCGTAACATGGCACGTTAACTAGAGCTGAATTATATTTATTCGATTGGATTCGAACTATTAAAGGTGGAAAGATGTTAGGCAAAAGTTACACAATATTTAAATACTACGTTACTCATACCAAGATGACATGCAAATTTGACATCATAATCATGTTATTGTCAAACTAAAATTCACTTTTAATACACAGTTCGTATGAGCACCTTCATTAAAAAGGTTGGCCAGCAAAAAAGTACAAACAATGAAATTGATTATTCAGTTTATGGGTTTCAATTGCTTAGACACTACTACTATTGCTACATGGGATTCACCTTTTAAACAAGTATTTGAATTTGTAGATTTTAATAATAATAGTGGCTATATGAATATTGCCGTAATGAATATTGAAGAGTTATTATGTGAGGTATATAATAATAATTAAATTATTTCATTAGATCCGACTTTATTTTTTTAAGAGCCTTTTCGAACTTCTGGAGTCTTTCTTTGTCTTAGTCTTTCTTTAATCGGTCTTCACAATACCTTTATCAGTCTTTGCTTCATTTGAAAAGAATCCAACAGTACATGTTCCTTTCCATGTGGTACTATATAGATCAAATATTTTTTTAACGTTTCATTGCAAACGTTGGGTGATAACTGAAGCATAACACGTAATAAAATAGTTCTATTTTGCATCCATGATCTTTATAGATGGATGCGTCGAATTTCCTTAACGTTCATGGAGCAAATATCCTTCCGTCTCTCATAATTCAGATGGTAAGGGGTTGGACCTTGTCGACTTTCTAATCTTATTTATATTGTGTTTGACATTGTATAAGAGCGCGATCAGTGTACGACGATAAGTCAGGATAAGGGAGAGTAAACAGGAGGCGAGATACATGTACTAATGCAGGAGTTCATAAATTTATAGTGTCCACGTTGTCTGGTATCATGTATTGTGTGCGTGCGTGCGTGTAATCCAAACTATGTATAGATTATGAGCAATTGCTAAAGATTTCTAGCGGCAAGTACATGAAAACCTTGCCTACTCGTCCCATGGAATGTTTTTCGGCGAGAGGAAAAACATTAGAATATTGTGAATACAAGTCCGGCACTTTTCCCTTCGCGTGATTACTTTGCATGCTTGCACTCCTGATCGAAGGGCTCCACTCTTAACCAAGTAGCAAAGTTAACACGCGAAGACTGCAGCAGACTCATGGCGCTATTCACAGTATTCTCTTTACCATGAATTGATCGTAAAGCGAAGCACTGCGGGAAAAAGGCGAACAAGGAAACAAGCTGTTTTTTTACAACGTACTCTTCGCCATTGCGTATTGCGTACACTTTCATATCATTGACGATCCTGCGTTGGCTGATCGTGGAAACAAGTTCTAGCAATACATTAAACTAGTGTACGCCCTTACTTTCGGGGCTCGTGTCTTGGCCCTCCGTAGTTTCTGGGTAAAATATGCAAGACTTGTGATTTTACACATGTCGTTTTGCAATCCTTTCTTGTACGCCCTGCGATATTGGTCTTCGCGCCTTAATGTGTACAATAATTTAGTCAAAAGTGTGTTATGTTGATGTATGCACTATTATCCCTCGTCGGTTTCGTGAGAGTCTCATCAAAGTTGCATAAACACGGAATATTGTTCGATTTTCTCGACATTTCTTTTGATACAAGTGGTACACATCCCGGAAAGTAGAAGTCTAGCGCCAGAAAATTAGGTGAATCCTATGCATCCTGGCCTTTGCAGAGGAAATCATTGTGGTTTTTTGCACACGAGATGTACATAAATTAAGAATTTGATCGGTTGGGTAATATGTTATAAAAGCTGCGATTAATATGAATATGCCTACAATTAACAATAGTTGTAGAAAGAAAGTTATGGTGAAGTGACAAGTCAGGCAGCCGTTTTCAAGGCAGCAATAGATGTTGGCCCAGGCTGGAAACAATTATCTAGGATTTCTGTCACGATCAGTTTCTTAGAGCGAAGCTTTACCTTCCGATACAATATTATTCTGCGATGTTTCCAAAATTCATCAATGTCAAAGATTAACTTTTGATGTACAAACTTCCTGCAACTATTTACTACGTGTCTTACTGTAGTAATCAATATGTGGTTTCTGTTTACATCCATTAAAAGCCATTGACACGTGACAGATTCCAAGGATTATATTGTGGCGAAAAAAAATATTGGTTTCGCGTCTCAAAGTCTCACTTACATTATTGTATGTTTGTTGTAATATGGTTAGACTGACAAAGCCTAAGTTTCGTTTAGTATTACGACAACTATCTCGATCGCAAAATAAAGCGACGCATAGAATTTATTCTTTGAAGATTCTTAGAACAAATTATGGTGAAGCTCAAAGCGATGGAAGAAAGAATAATTATGTTGAAGGAAATGGTGAGAAATTAATGGAGAATGAGTTCGAAAGGGGTAATGATGGAATGGTTGGGTGAAGAAAATGGGAATGAAAGCTAAGCGAGAAAGGTGGTATGCGTGTCTTAGGTATTATGATTGTATAATACGTGGTTTGTAATTGTACATACGAGAAGGAATCATTGGCAGCAATTAAACAGAATATAGATATCTATGTATAAAAAGTAATAAGTACTAATACACACCTCTATATATGTGATAAGGTTTGTAATATTTAAGGGAGACAGATAGGCAGATTGTATAACCTACTAGATCTCAACGTAAGTTAGGCGGTAAAGACATAAAATAATGCGTAAGTAACACCAAAATCACTCCGCTGTATCAAAAAGTAATTTTTTATATAAGTTCCCACGGGCGCACATCATCTCCAATGGCACATCAGTTTAGCAGACTTACTACTAACGATAGCGGAACATTAAGCTGGTTGTACATAAATAATAATGAAATGAAAAATAAATGGCTAAAATAAAGAGATGCTTGATGTTGTTAAGTAAGAGAGAATGTTTGTTTATTGAGCAATTGATCACGCTCGTTCCCTTGCTTTCCATTGCACCACATACTCAATCGAGAGAGAACGCACAAGTTTTTTTGCCGCTGACCTTTTGAAATACCTATTTTGCTATAAATTTTTGCAAAGATTATATTACTATTTTTTCGGAAATATTGTCTATTGCATTGACGTTATTTTGTCGCAGTCACTTTTGCAAATTTCTTAAGGCTAAGTCCAGTATAGATTTATGTTTTCCATGAAAAGAATCATTTCCTCCAAAATGCGGCACATATTAAAAATTGACGGGTGCATGTTACAACATTCTCGTTTTACTTAACAATATCAAGCGAAGTTATCTTATACTAGTGTAAAGCATAAGAACTAACGAGAAAAGTGTTTATTACCTATCCGGATTAACATTGTGAAGTAATTTGTGAATATCAGCGTTCTGGCAGATTATTAAATTTGCATATGCATACAGGATTATCTTAGTTTGTAATTTTGCATGGTATATATACCTATATAAATAGATATAAATATATAAATACAAAGCAAGAGTGGTATAGAGTAAAAGAGGCAAACCTATTTCGCATGGAATGCCATCCTGAAACCAAGAAACACTTTTCGCCTCAAGTTTGACGCTTTTCTCTTACGTTTGCGAATCCGCGCGAAGATGCGACAACAGCATTGTGTATACTATTAATAGGGATAAAGTAATACATATAACACGTTATTATAATATCCTCAAGTATACTAAATATTCTAAGATTTAATTAATATAATTGATTGAAAATAAATCTGTCATCTCGTTTCCTTCATATCCTGCCTCAATAATAGTCTATAATCAGTAGGGACACTCTAGCATCAATTATCTGCATTTGCCTCATTTTTCTCCTTTATTTTTATTGGTTCAATGCTTTACATTTTAAGAAGAATAGTGTGTTTTAAAGCGATGGAATTCCTTCAATCTATGAGCTTGTGTACGGATAAAACCACCGGCATCCTCGGGTTCAAATCCACCCTGTACGTCCATTGAAACCAGATTCTGGTTATATAAAGAAGTTTCGCTGGATCTACCCAGTATTGATACTACAAAGACAATCCTATGAGACACCTGTTAACTGAAATTCGATTATCACACTCAACCCAACTTACCGCTTCCTTTGAACAGCTGTAGATGCACAGTTCCAGTGACGTATTGTTGCGCGTATTCAATACTCTTTTTCGTGAAGTCGAATTCGGGAGAGAACCAAAAACCTAACAAGGCATATCGATTTATTATGATACTCATTCATCCTGCAAGCAACTGAAATAATTTTTCTCTGATTTACCATTATATACGTAATGAGACATTTGTTCAGCCAAATAAGATTTTAGTTTTAAGACTTCACGATCTAACATAAAGACCTCTAAATCTTGATGGGCATCGTATAATATTTTAGCACTTGGTGATTCGTAAATGCCTCTTGACTGTGAAAAAAATTATCGTTGAGCAGAGTACCCGGAAAATGGAAGTGAAAATATTAACTCTTACTTTGAGTCCAATGAACCGATTTTCAACGATATCGATACGTCCGATGCCATGTAATCCGCCAACTTTATTTAAATACTCAATTATTGTTAAAGGTTTGTCAAATACTTGACCCGTCTTCAAATCCTTTACTGAACGGGGATATCCGTGTACAAAATGTACTTCGATCTCCAACGGTTGTGCTGGAGAAGTTAATGGATCGTGTGTCATCTTATAGAGGCCCTTTGGGGCAGAAACTGCAGGATGCTCCAGGATACCGGATTCATAACTAACGGTATATTAATGTGCTTATTAAAATAATATGTCGGAATGCGTCATTTAATTGGAAATCATAAATGTACCTAATGTGCAAAAGATTAGCATCGGTACTCCAGGGTTCTTTGGGTGTAGCGGAAACAGGAATTCCATTTTTACGAGCGTATTCTAATAAATCAGGTCTCCCCGGAAAACGGGTATAAAATTCACGTTCCCTCCAAGGAGCTAGAATCTATTTTTCGAGGAAAGATGTTACGATACTCCTTATGTTAATCAAGTGTAAATTATTGTGCTGGAGCATACTCTTTAAGTACCTGGATTTCGGGACATAGGCTGTAACAACTTAGCTCGAAACGAACTTGGTCATTACCCTTTCCAGTAGCACCATGTGCAATTAAAGTTGCACCCTCGGCTTTAGCAGTATTAATTAAGCCAGCACTAATGCATGGACGTGCAATCGAGGTGCCGAGAAGATATCTACCTTCGTATAGAAGGCCACACGCGACGGCAGGCCATACGTAAGAAGAGACGAAATTCTCTCGCAGATCTTCTATAACCACCTTGTCGATAATAGAATCGCTTATAGATATACGTTTTAGCTTAGAGATAGCACAAGTCTGTTCTAGCATATTTAATGCTCCCTTAATTGTATTTTTGTAGAAATTATACGAGGCAACAAAATTTAATTTAATTAAAGTATCTTTACCTTCGATGCACCAATTTTTAATGCTTTCTCTCGAACCGCATCAAAATCTTCATCTTGTCCTATGTTGGCCTAAATGAAATGATTTGGTGTCATAGGAAATTATTTAAAAAATTCCTTAACGTTCCTCTGCTTACCAGATAAGCTATCACTTGAAAACCCTTCTCTTTCAACCACAATAAAATACATGATGTGTCTAAACCACCACTGTAAGCCAATATAACTTTCTTACTCTCCGACATCTTCAGTATTTAGAATGTAGACTAAGCTACAAAGAGTACTGATTTGTAACTGATTGAAGTTGTGATTTTGATGGAGTATATACAAGAAAGAAGCTCTTTGACCCATGAAGTATGATAACCCTAGCTCTCCTGCAGTGAAGCATTAATATACGTAAAAAGATGTTTTCCTTTTCAATTTCGCGGCCGTCCTTCATGATGCAATTCTAGTCAAGAAGGGGTATTTTATCTTGATAAATAAGACACATGTCGGAGCGGATTGTAGGCCTTTATAAGCGGAACACCTTCAAAACTATGAACTACATACATATATATATATTTATATATATTCATCAAATACCATAAACTTTGTAATAATCTCTGAGCTAAATAGTCGCAATAATTATTAACACGCACCAATAATTTTTTACGATCAGTCAATGTATTGACTTTCACTGATCGATAGCAATCTACAATACTTGCAATGCGATTGCACTTTTATTGCGGTAGAAGTCTCAACATGTAAGTACTTAACGATACTGTTTTAGATTGTGTTTCTAGCTAAACAGACATAAGTCTTAAACATTCGGACTCACTTTTAGATTGGTTCAAACGCAGTGCCTCGAGAACGACATTTAAAGTAACGCCCGAATCGGCTATACATAACTATACATTCATACGCTCAAATTGAACATGACGCATATAAACTGAAAACGTAACAAAATTATAATAAATAATGTAGGGTACAATTATCGCTTTATTATACAATTGAAATATAATCGTGTAGATTCTATGGAATAAATAGCAATATGATTTTCAATTATCTTTTTTTTTTTAGTAAAAGCGAAAAATGAAGCGACTGTTCTGCTGTCAAATATGAAGCTAATATCATACAATACGAAGTATTAGCATTGCGGAGTCTACGAATGGGGTGTGCTAAGTAATACGTTAATTTCTTTAAAATTCGGATAACATTCAATAATCTTCATAGCGGGAGATAACGAAACACGAACAACGAGTAATTTATACAATTATCACGATCTTTCTTCTACAGGTTCAATTATCTGTGCCCATCCACTTCCTTATTACTGATCGATACACAGATGTGTACTTTTACTACTGGTCTAATTTGTTTACGAGCCTAAAATACCATTATACGTCATTAATGCGCCCTAGATCAGTATTGCCGACGATTTCACTCGTTCTTCAAAACGATTTAATTCGCGCAGGCACTTAATACCAGATGATATCTCGTTCGAACTCCAAGTTAAGCATCTTGACAACACATCTACAGATTATTACAACGTGATACCATTTTCTTTCACCAGTCTCGAAGAAAAGAATTGACAATGTATTTTTTACCCGATACTTGAATTCCACTGCGGGATTGTTCATGGAGTTTCGTTAGTGACATTACTCATGGAGCTAAGATAATATTGAATACGAATATGGGAATGTTGGTACATATTTCTTATAGCAGTATCTTAGACATGGATCTTGCTCAAGTCGTCCAAGAAGGATTTAGGTGTGATTATGTGGGAAGAACCTGAAACAGTATTAAGGAAAAGATGTTACATTAAGTAGTACAATTCAGCCAGGTCTTAAATTCATTCTCGTAAGTGACCTTACCAATGATCACTTCCCAGTTCTTCAATGCATTTGTCACTTCGTATGCGCATCGTATTTCGGAGAAACATACACCACCCACCAAGAAAATAATTAAACGTGGTACATTTTTGATAGTTTGTTGTGTTTTATCTTTATGCCAATGTCCATAGCGTGCGCTGAAATGGATACAGAATATTAGTCTATGCAGTTCTATTTTTGTTATACTTTATATCTGTACATCTGTTACCTAGTTGGTGCGTGATAGCCAGAGCTGGCTGCCCGTCCTGCAAGGAATGGAAAATGTTTATGATCAAGCTTGTCTTCAATAGCATCTTCCATTATATCCTTTATAACTGGAGTCCAACGACTCATTTGGTATGTTTGTTCCGTGATTCTTTCTTTCCGCGGCACAGTGTACATCTTTTTACGATTTCCTCCCTAAAAGAAAAGAATTGAAAATCAAAGTTTGAATTTTATAGAATAAAATACCAAAAAATTGTAAAAGAAGTCTTACATCTACAATAACATTGAGACCAAGATTTGCCATATTCTTTATGGTTTGCTTGTCATCTTCGGCTATTTGACCATGGTGTACCAATCGGTTAAGATTCTCTTCAGTCAGACCATTTTTACTAAGCACGTACAATGAAATAATTCGAAGTTTGTCTAAGTGATCTACAGTTTGATCTAACAAAATGGGTGTAATATTCCTCATCTGGTCTTTGATACGTTCTCCTTCAGCATCGGTTCCCATGGCTAAGTCCTAATATAAATTTGTTCAGTAAGCTGTTTGGCTAAAAGAGCACCATTGTATTTAGGAAAAAGAATTACTTACTTGTTCTACTTTACAGAGCTTGTCTACATTTCCTTGATAGCGTTTCATACAATCTTCAGCCAATTGAAGATGTGTCGCATATTTACTTAATTCCTTTTGATATTGGGGCATTTTTTTAATCATCTGTGAAAGATCCCTCATACTTTGTTTATCACCTTGTGGCATTCTCTTTGATTCTGTGAACTTCTTCAAGTTCTTTGTCACATTTCTACAAAGGAGTTGTATTATTACAGCATGTGTGAGGGCTATACTAATTTTTTGTCAGCCATATTCAAGAACGTGCTTCTACTTACTGCGAGACTACAGCAATATGTTGATGCCTGAGATCTACCCAAAGATCATCATTCTCATCAAGTAATACTTCTTTTTCAACGCCTGCTGATGCCTCAAACCTTTTGAACATATTACGTATGTTAGGGAAATTTTTTTCTTACAAATTACTGAAATTTGTTTACGAAATTTACCTATAAACATCATTTTCAATATCCAACAAATCGTAAGCCATAGCTTGCAGTGTTAATTCGTGGAGGAGAGGCGATACACAATCAAAACCTCTGTCTAAAATAAGTAGTTGCGACCGAGCTTTTTCAGGGCCCTCACCCATCGTTGGTTCATCGGCCTTATAAGCGTCCAATTTTTGTTGTACCATCTGCGCCAATTCTACGTTGCGATCGAAGTCACTGTTTCAGAAAATTTAGATTAATAGCCGACTCTCGAATTCTTAAAGTTTACGTTTCATTTAATATTATATACGCACCTTCGATACCTAACTGACGGATATTCGCCAAGAGTAGCACAAAGGGTAGCAATTTGCTCAGCGATTCGCTCCATGTTTGGCGTTCTCAAGTTGGAAAACGAAGGATTGTAAAAGCACGCGAATGTTTCACGTGAGTCCAGAGAGAACACCTAAATAACGATACAGTAATTAAAAAAGGATTGCATACTACAAGATGAAAGCAAACAGGCAGCATTATTATAAGAAACTTGTTGTACAAAGCAGGAGAAAAGGACAAGCATTAAACAGTATTAACAATATGATAAGGAAAGGATCATGATAATTATAGAGAAGATTCGCAGAAGTCTGTCGCACTCCAGAATAAAAATAAATTGCGGATCGAAGAAGTAGAGGAAGAGTGAAAGAGAGGAGGTGGCGTTCGATGGAACTCAGAATCAGAAGAAAGCTCTAGCATGTAAAAGTACAACTAGCAACTACGATCGTTCAGTTTTCTCTAGTTCATCACCTGCGACTCGTAAGGCAGGAAAGCGATGTTGATCTCTTTGAGGGTTTTGATCTTTTTAGCGGCGAGAGACTTGCAGAGTTCATTGAACAGCTCCTCCGGGCACACTGGTCGCGTGCAAGCATGAATGCATTCCGTTCGTTAGTTAGGTGCTGATATGTGAACAATATTGAGAATCAGGGGCAGGGGCGAAAGAATCCGGAGACTGTTAGACTATTAATCGCGGCTGTTAATTGACAGACCAAAGAGGAGCCACGTGAGGCGGAGACGATGCCGGAGGATGGTATTAAACTGGTGTGTATTATGAACAGTCATGTACGTGTATGTTCATGTGTGAGTATGTGCCCGCCACCACAGAGAACGTAAGAGTGTTGGACAATGTCTTCTCTTTCATAGTTTGTCTTGTTTTACCTGCTCCTCATACGGTATGAAAGCGATGTTGATCTCTTTTAGTGTCTTTATGCGTTTAGCTACCAGCGAGTGACACAATTCTTTGAATAACTCGTCGGGGCATGCTGGAAAGAGATATACTCAGAACTTCACGTGGTCCAGTAATAGTAATAACATTCGCCTCTCCTCACATGATTCTTTCTCTTCGAAAATCTTCGTATCGAAAACATACTTTCGTACAAAACAGCAAGGGGTCGCACGATTCTTTCAAAATCGATTCTACGTCTACTAAATTTGAAGCACTATACGCTAACTCGTTGCTATTAATAGAAACTTCTTTTCAGTTTGCCGAGCAGGGTGAAAATTGCTTGTAGTGAAGCAATGTAAAATCGGTAATGGACCACTACCTTCTGTGAAGTAGACGTGCGCAGTTTTGTACGTGGTTCTAGTCGGATTACTGAAGTCATCGATGAGTTTCTGGACAGAATTGTTGCATGGAGTGATCAGATAGATTGCTTCCATCGTTGGCAGCGGTTCCCGCTTCTTGTTGATGTTTTCGACCAAGGTGATACCCTGAGCACTGATATCGTGCATTTTGCAACATGCTGACACCATCCGCATGGCTAGTTGATCCACTACCAAAATTCGCCATGCTGAATTAGTTGGTGAGGTCTTCATCGGTTTGATGACCTCATTCATAATTTCTGCAAACAATCAACAGGACACCCTAGTCAATCTCCATTTTTCACGTTCAATGAGATCAACAGTTGTTTCTTGCCGACCCCGCAATGCACTGGCTTGGTGATTTCATTCATCATTGGAAAATTATCAAAGAATTTAAATTTCCGAAATAGGACCAATTCAGGCCGATCGATAGCCGCCTTATAGTGGAGGCACTTCGTTATTATCTAAACTGCGGGTGGCAACAATTCAATCAATAGAATAATGTAGTTCCGATCAAAGCTTACATACTATATTATATAACTAATGCATGGAGACCTATGATTCATTGTTAATAACATTATTCTGACAGAGTGTTCAGGATTGAGCGAGAAATCTTTCAGCGCGCTTCAACCTGTATTGATCGTACTTATGGCCCAATGACGTCACGACGAACAGGTCTGCGCCTAGGATGCGAAGAGCCCTTTCTTATCGTACATTCATTAAATTGCGTGTAAATAGAGCCATTCTGAAGTATAAATTACGGACGATTATATTAAATTTACATTCTGAGTCACCGGAAACGCATAGGCAAATCATTGTGAAAATAATCTGTCTTGGAGATACAGGACACTTAGATATCTGCATTGCGTGACAATCCTCTTGGCCCTTAGTAAAATGTAATAGAACGAAACCGTGGGAAATTCAACTGACAACTCATTCGAAGTACATGTTAGTTTCCGATCTACGGACAATGTTATCACTCGGAAATGGGAGTACGATCGTATCTCATCCATAACTGCTAGTTCAAGTGTGGGTGGCTGAGATGAATTTTAAGCACAGCGAGATCTATGGTTCTTTAGAACGACATAAAATTACGGCTGTATGTGCTGCAAGGATTCTCTGAGAGAAGCTGATGCATTCATTACCGAGGCGAACTATTGTTGATACTATTTAACACTGTGCTCCTGATTCTTGACATATTAGCAGACAAACGAAAGAGACTTCCCTGCCGGTGGATCGAACTAGTGCTGAACTTATGGTTCATCATTTTCAGAGTTCTCGTGGAATAACGAAACGTAATGCAGCAAGAAGGAAGCGTGCATATTCTACAGAGCACGGTTTTGACGTTTCTCTGGGACAGCCTCTCTTTGTAAACGATGAAATCATCACTGCACGATACGCCCCATACGAGGTTACGGGTACTGACAATGCCTGAGAGTTCCGAATTATCGTTCGTCTTGAAGCGGCATTGCCATTCCCGCAGCCTCGTATACCATTTTCCCAAAGTACGAGCTAGTCTCGTGTAAAATAAGATTTTTTCCATTACTCACTTTGACCGACTTGTGCCTTGAGAGCCATTTTGCCAGTACTGACTGACTATCCGCTCGCCAGGTGTCGTCGTGGTAAGCAGCTACGAGATGATGTGAGAAATCATCTAGATAGTCAGTCGAATCGAGTTCGTCGTTTCGTTCGCAACGACGATATAGCTCGTACACAGCGAATGTAAGTATATCATTAAATATCATCAAACTAATCGCTTGTTTCACCCATTATGTCAATCTTTAATTGCTACTGCTCTGTTTCAGGATGAAGTTCGCTGTCGCGACGGGTGTGCTGGTGTTTTCAAGAATATTGCCGGTTCGACTTCGCGCGTCTCTGCTAATGGTTTTCCTCGGGTAAGTTTGCTATTCGAATTATATCAATTCAAACGGTACATGCGAATTGTTCGAGGTTTTCGCTCTAGCTAACGATTCAAGGGCTTGCTATTAGTGCTAGAACAGTATTAGCCTTTAATCTAACATTTTGTCTGTGTTGCCCCGTTGAACCAACAATTTCGGCGTTAGGCGGCCATGTTTGCATGTTCAAACTTCTTGCCGATTCAAATAGTTAACCTGCTTTCCGCTTTTCAACAGTAATTGCATATTTAGGGACCAATACCAACAGATAAAGACGCATCATTAACTTTATTAGACAGGACAGTAAAACAAACGACTGCCAATGCAGAATTTTCAACACGTCGCAACTTGCGTTCGAGTCGCTGTGACGTACTCACTGGCCGACAGGTTGCGACCTGTTCTTACATGTCGGATTAAGCAGCAATAAAACGTATAGAAATTGACTTTCGCTCCAAACGGTTCTGTTTCATACTGCGAGTACCAAATTCGCTTTCATTGGCGATGAACAAGTACATAAGACATCAATCACATCGCAATTATCCATGTGCTATCGAGTATCATTAAGTCCCAATATTCTAACAAGTATTCGAGCAGGCATACATGTGGCACTCCGAATGCATTGCTCGGCTGGAGGCGCACAGGCAAAAGACGAGTGGGTGGGTGGCCGAATCAGTGCATAACGCAGTTTGGTAAAGCCGGCTATCTGATAATGTATAGGGCGCGCATGAGGATGAAGGCATCACCTGAGTGCGTGCGGGAGTGCGAGAAAGAGGAGTAAAAGCAGGAGCGTTGGGAAAGCGAGTGCGAGAGAGTGAAGCGGAGTGTATCGAGTGGGAGCGAGATCGACCGAGGTGAACGCTACGCGCGCGAGGGTTCGTGGAGTCAGTTCGGATTTGTTCGTCGGTGTGTGCGGGTCGTGGCTCGCGAGAGATTGCGCGCGCAGCAGCAGCACCACTCCGGGTGAGCCCTAGCCAGCGGGGGAGAAAGAAGGAGAGACGGAAAGTGTGTGTATGTGTATGTATGTGTGCACGTTGATTCGTTAGCGGCGACGGGACACGACAGTCGGACGTTCGACCTTTCGTTGGGCGATCGCAAGGTAGCAGTTCGCGCGGGACTTGGACTGCTCGTTTGAAACTCGCTGCTCCTCTTCGGTTGGATCGTGCCGGCACGAGCGAGGGAACTTTAGCGCGGAAGGATGCGCTCCGTGCGTTCGGTATAGCAGTGCTCGTGACTCGAGTTCCAGCAGCAGTGCAAGCTCCCTATGTGAAGACGGCGGTGCACCTGTGCGATATCCTGGCTAAGCGGCTAAGCCTCCCCCGAACAGTCACCATGAAGCTGGAATATCCCTGCCGAGTGGAGGGTTGGCTCAATGTCTGCGGTGAGTGTTGCACACATACTTTACACTCTCTCTCTCTAGGTCAGCAGTCGCTTTGCCAAGGGGGCCCAGGCTTCGCTCGCCACTAGATTTCCCAGCATCATTGCCAATGTGATATCTACGCTGGGCTGTCGGTTGGGGGGGAAAAGAGGGACTCCCGGCGAGGGAGGTTAGGTGCACCGGTGTGTAAGAGAGAGTACGCGTCCAGTGAACCTTCCAGACGCACGTGCGCCGTGTACCACGAGATCATCCGCAGTTTCGTACATTTCTGACAAAGCTCGAGTGTCGATGCTACACGCCTCGTTGCATAATGACAAATAGAAGCGTAGGGAAGTAAGGGAGCGAGCGTTCTCGGTGTCAGCCGGCCTGCACCCGATCCCAGCGTTATTTAGGTCTCCCTTGTTTCCTTCGCGTAGGATAGGTCGTATACACTGTACTTTTGGTTATACGGTGTTTATCTCGCGATAAACAGGGTTGTCGCTCCGGCGGCGAGACCCCCTTCCGTTCTCACGGCTGGCCAATGTTCTCTTTCCGACAATCGCTGTCCTTGCCAGCTGTTTGAATGGAGATCTCCCGATAACTACTCGCATCTGATGGTGGTTTCACTAATCAGACCGTGCGCGATTCATCAAGGTTCGCTCGCGGAGTACTCCGTGCGTAGAACGTACCGCGATTGTTCTACGGAAACATCGAATAGGAGGATAAAATTCGAACCAGTTACGCAATGGCCCTACGCCCATTTACAGGGTCACAAGGGTATAACATGCGAGTAACAAATCAATCCCTTCACACTTTCTTCCGCGAGGGAAAAAAGTGATAGATCGGGAACGTGTTTCTAGAGGCTGAATAGAGTCTTTCATTGATTCGGGGGGAAAGAATAAAATCGAGAGGTCAGTTATCTTTTCTTGGGGCTTACAGCGTTCGACCGTCGTTTTTAAGACCGTCAGCTTTAACGAGCTCTCCTTCCTGTGGTCCTTCGGGACGAGCGAACCCCGGACGTCGATTTTTACCTTCTCTCCGGCGACCTAATAGCCGGATGCAGTTCCATTTTTAGTCAATTTCGCGCTGATGTACGATGTCCATCGATAGTAATGAATATGCATCGAGTACAGCGTAATAAATCGAACGTTGTGCTGTTTTCCGGCGTTTATGCAGTGCAGTCCGTGGTCACTCGTCGATCGAGGCATATATCGAGCTAGCACTCATTGTATTAGCGCACAATACCATTCTCATGCACGTGCATTTGAGTGTACGAGGATGTATGTAGGCCGATCATGCCATTGCCAGGTATTGCGAGCGCATCGATTACCTATAACTGTTCCGACTTTATTCCCATGCCGGCGCGGCGTACTTGTGAGAGGAGCACTCGCCATTAGTTGCCGAATTCTTCGTCGGTTCTACTCGAGTCACAGAGGCAGCATCCATTAACTATCGTGGATCACTAGCCGATCGATCGTTAGTGAATGTTTCACTGCTTACGCGGCTGCATTTGCATGGGAATGAAAACATTCCTATTTGAGCGGCGATCTCCATCGCAAAGCTCTTTTGTCTTGGTGCGGCGCCGACGAATGGACGTTCCTTGTACCACGAATTTGTACACATCCGCTACTAGATAGTCGTCCATTTACGCCGCCAGACATTCGTCCCGCTCCCCTCGCGTTTCGCCTCCGTCCAATTGTCTCCCATCTTTTGGACCCGATAATGTAGGGTTGCTGCAGCCGGAAGGGATGGCACGAAATCTTTTACACATTTTCGCGTCAACGTCAACTTTATTGAAGCATTTTAATATCAAAGGCCCTACCAAGTAGAGGGCCATACGGTGCTAATGTATATTCATGGGGTGCGTGGGACAGTAGACAGCATAGCGCGCTGTAGGAAGCCAATATCACTGGCCAACGGGGCGAATATTAGTCTTTGGTTCACAGTTGCCAGGTTACACAGTAGAATTCGTCGCGTCCTAGGCGAAACTCAGGCAGGTGTATTCAGGATTGCAAGTAACCTTCGAGGTTCTCGGCTCCCTTTTCCTACCTGTTCGGAGGTAGGCGCCGCGCCGCGCCGCGCCGGCCTAATGCCTCGGCCATATTTTATCCCGTTGGTTTGTACAGCCACCTGCAAATAATAGAGAGAGCGTGTCCCCTCGGTGCACGACCCACCGAGACTCGGCTTACACCAGACAACAGAAGACGGCACTCTCAAACACGCACTCCTCTCTTCTTTTCACCGCATGATGAAATCACGGCCAATGGTAGCACCGCGATAAACACTTAATCTCCGCTGCAGGTCCCTCTTTGTGCGCTCACAATTGCTCGGCTAAGGACCGGCCTCCCCATTAATTCAATCGCACGTACCAACCATTTCTACGTGATTCCATGAGATATTCAGTATCGAGCGCACTCTCCTACCACTTCAACCCGTTAGTCAGTGAATCTTCTAGGGAGCAGAGACGCGGCCTCCTCTCCTCTCCTTGAGTGCGAGCAAAAAGTAGTGGCTCCCGGCAATGTAATTTAGTTGTGATCGCAGACTGCGATACCGGCTGAGATAAGATCGACTACTCGCAGAAGTAATTCGTGTATTACTCGGTGCGATTGTATCTCTGGGGACACGGGTGTCCGGGAAAGGGGAGTAAATGGGATATACGTCGAGAGAAGGAAAGGGACAGGTAGCAAGAGGGTATGTTGCCTCGGTGTTATTTGCTGCTGCTTAATACTCGCAGGCGGACTCTTAAGTAACAAGACTCGCTTTAATCTCGGCCGCAATGTGCACAAAATACGCTGTTCCTGATTACATTCTCCTCGTTCTTACAAGCACTCTCTCCCTCTTCCTTCGTGCCTGCCCCGCGCTCCGCGCTCCGGTCACCAGGGGTACTGCATAAATAATTGATTTGTAGCCTGATTTATGGGGATTGCAGGACAAACGTATCGTACATAATACTCGGGGTAATGAGTGTACATGCAAGAGCGATCGGTACGCGTTTCCGTCTGCATCGACGCATCACCAGGTTTATCGCGCTCCTCCACGCTGTTATTACTTCATTGTGTAATTGCATTGGTGTTCCTAGTAAGAGATATCACTCGAGGATCCCAGATGTAGCTTGGTCGCTAAGCGTTTGAACCCGAGTTCACCATATTCTCAGATACGATTTCCCTTCTCTTCGGTCCCCCACTTCCACCCCATCGCTACGCCGCAAGTCTGTGTCTTGGAATCGCGCGAATTTTGACTGGCGTCGAGGTGTACGTTGCAACACGAGTTAGTGAAAGTTTCCGTGAAAGCGACTGTTTTCAGCTTGACTTACGAATGCCAGTTGATTGCGATTACTCGATGTTCGGGCCGCTTCCTCGACTAACAGCCGAGGAGCAATGTGCGAGTAGTAGGTGCGCGGAACATGCGCGAGCGAGCGCGCGCCGTCCTTCGACTTGTGAAAGGCTCGACTCGTATGCACAAGATTAATGTGGCCCAACGGAAAGGCGTTATAATCGACGCCGATAGAGTCGATTAATTAACTACCAGGCAAAATAATGGCAGCTTCGATAAGAGAGGGTTGTACGAAAAATGGCTGGGTAGCTGACAGTTGGTGCGCGAGAGGAGAGTCGAGCGGGCGTGGACGGTGCGCACTCTCTCCCGCTCGAAAGTGGCCTGCGCTCGCTCTGCTCTCGGATATATCGAGACGTCAGCATCCGTATCGCTCGGATAATGCAAAGTTCCCGGGCGCGCTGACATAAATACTTAGCCTGCGCGTTACATTATTCGCGACGATAAGTGCATTGCCGGGTGCGGGCGGGGCAGAGGCAGAGGCAGAGAAGAGAGCGCGCGAGAGAGAGAGAGAGTGTGTATGCGTGTATGCATTGCATACAGCCTAGAGAGCATATTATGCCGTCTCTCGTGGATTGCGGGTGTGGGCCTCTTTGCGCGGCGCGCGTTTGCTCAGCAAATGGCTCTGTCAATTCCACGATATATTATCCGCCGGATCCCCCCTTTTTCTCTTTCCCTCCTTTTCTTTCTTTCGCCCGGCCTCGGCGACCCCTCCGATTTCGCCAGCTGCGCCCTGTACCTTGCCGCTGATAGCAAAGTAAGCGATCATCGCTTTAGGAATAAGTGGGCGGCGTCGATGATAACATGCACGAGGACACCGACGGCCTCTTTGACGAGGCGTCCGTCACCTCACAGGTGTACAGGAATCGCAGTGAAGGCAGTTTTATCGAGACACGATAGAAAACTACTTTCTCGCTCGATCGACTAGACCCGTTTCGTACCGGTTTAATTGGCCGAATACGATTGAACTCCGCAGATAAGCCTTTTACAAGCACTGATAGGGCAGATCACGATTCGACACGATTTTCTGTCGAGCTAATCGGCCCTCGTCTGATACCCACTTAGCCATTTTTGCGTTATGCCAATGATCCACTTGTTCGTCGATCTCGAGTAGTTTTCAGTGAAAGTGCGCGCGTTCCTATGCAGATTAGAATGGAAGGCTATGCCTCCGGTGAACAGCAATTGTGATAGCGATAATCCAGCATAGCCTGGGAACGCGAGACTATCTTTAAGTGGCGAAGAGTCTTCCGCCTAGCTTGACCTCAATTCCGCGCATGTATTCTCGAGACAGTTTTCCAAATATGACGGATCACTCCGCGCCGAGCTAGATTCCCGGGCAGCTGTTACACTTCACGATGCCACCCGTCGCTCTTTTTGTTTTCCCAACCGGCTGCTACTTAAATACTAAATATTGACGAAGCTCCGCTGGCGCCGACTTTCTCGACACGCAACCTTTATTCGCCTGTTACGCACCGTCTTTAGTGCACCTAATGATATCGCGTGAAAGAGCAGGCACCGAATGTCAGTTATCGTGTCTAGGCATTTCGATCACGCATCTCTCACGGGATTTGCCACAGTTGCCCGCTAGCCAGAGCCAGCCGCCGTGCACTTAATTCGACCGGCGATAAATATTTGCAGACGTAACTGCCAGCAGTGCTCTATCCAAATCCAAAGATAACCCGGCTCTCTTCCTGTTTAAAACACAATGCAGACTTGCTAGCTCGATTCCGTTTATATTGGAAGCAGCGTGCGGCCTACCCGCTCTACCATACCACACTTTCTTTCATCCACACGTGTAACGCAAGAAATTGTTCGAACCAATGTTGATCGGAAAACAGCTGCTTTTTCCGAGATCTTACAAAATGTTTGCGATACTTTGGTGGTTCAAAAGTCTATTTCTTCACAGACTGAACAAGGAAGTAACTTTACTTTTACATTAGAATATTCTGGCAAGGGCAAAGCGCGGAGGATGAGGTGGAGTGCGCTGAGGTTCTACACGAACGGAGTACAATAGTCTGGCTTCGGGAATTCCTGACGTTATCTCTGGATCCTTCCCCCGCTCGTTCTGTGGGCACTGCTTGTCATATATCCACATAGGTAGAAACGGAAGTCACGTCGGCCGAGGTACAATGAACCCTGTTGGTACTAGCCTCCGATTACGGCGAGCGCTATTTTGAAGGCTTCATTCCCGCCCGGAGTATCACATTAAAACACACCTCTTCTATTACTAGAGTTCTTTCCGATTTTTTGAACGAATTGGTTGCGTTGTACCAGTAAACTAGTCAGCTGAAACCTTTCTGTAGGACGTACACGTATTCGGGCCGTGACATTCGCGATTTTCGTAAACACGCTCTACGGTTGTCAGGTATGCGGCGCTCGTAACGTGACACAAAAACCTCCTGGATTGCGAGCGGTAGTGTCTCCGCGTGTCCTCTTGGCGTGCGCGTTAAATAGGTCGAAAATAATAGTGAGCGCGAGTCTCCGCGCGCTCGCGGAGTACATACCGTATTTCTTATTGCGTGCGTGTATCAGGTAGTCAGCATCCAACTGGCTAACGCGCACTTTACATCAGAGTTACCGATCGACCTTTTCTTCTGTTTATTGCTGCTCGCGGCGAGCAGCCGTGAATTCTAGTATTTTGCAAAGTAAGACAGCTCGGCTGCCGCTCGTATATTTCAGCCTGGCACAATAGGTTGTCGTCTCGGGCTCAAGACGGCGCTCGGCCTATTTTCTCGTTTTACACCCGGCTTTCTCTCGCTGCTGGAGCCGATCCAAACGAGGAATCGTCTCGGCCAGATCGAAGAATCCCCTTGACGCGTAAGAAGAGCTCCGGCAAGGTCGCGGATTAATTATTCGCGCGCGGCTTTGACGAGGCCGGATGGAATCGAGCCAGGTTCGAGTCATCGGCGTCACATTGCTGACCAACACACCGCCAGAAAGAGGTGGAGGCCGTGAAAAGCCCTGGCAGACATGGATTTATGGTTATTACGAACTACCATGTTTCCGTAATCTGCCTTTTGGTGGCTTTTCGTATGCGCAACGCGAAGAGCATTATTTTATTCGATTGCCACACTGCCCGATTGACTTATCGCATGCCCGCTTCTACGCGAATAATCTCCCATACGCGCGCCAGCTCCTCTTTACTGCTACTCCTTCTCGGTTTCGTTAATTTCACCTCTCAGACTCCCTGACACCGTCGTAAAGATCAGCGATATATGTTACGATGCGCCGAGCACTGAAGCGAAATAATGCGCGCATGTTCACTGCGTTCCTGGATGTCGTGGGATGCTACTTTTATACGTGTGTGAACACTGGCATCCTACGAGATTAGAAGATGGCAAACAGTATTATTTATTCTTCTATCGCCACGTTTTTAGAATTGCGCATTATACACTGGCAGAGTAATCTGCGCAAGAGTACGAAGCGTTTAATAAACTTCTTTAGATCGGGGATAATTAATCAAGCACAGTGATCAGAACCTTCATCTCCAAGATGAGTCGTTTGCTAAAACCAGAGGGCTTTATCTTCTCGAGTCCCCGGCTGGGAACACAGAACTCAATAGGAATTCAAAGTTTCCGTTTGCCTAACATCGCCAAGTTGCTCTCCCTCCGAGGGGAATGCGTAAGACGCAGAAAGTTTCCCCCTTTTATTGACACTACGCCGGAAGTTCGGCATGGAAATCGCCGTGTGATCTTTGCGAGTTGGAAAATAATGTAGAAGGGGAAGGCACGATGTGCGCGTAGATAGTAGTCTATTTAACATCGTGCTTCTCGCTGGCATGCAGTGACTCTTGGGGGCTGGCAAGCATTTTTGAAAAGAGTGCGTCTCCTCGTGCAGCATGTATAATATTTCCACCTCAACAAAGCGGATGGATCTATATTCGCGTTTCTGAGAGGATCCAAAAATAGCTGCTGGCCTGTTTGGCCAGCGGTATATATCGCGAAATAGCAGAGGATCGCTCATCTGTAATCTGCTTCGAATCGCACGGCCCATTAGAGAGGGGCCTGTTAGGTGCTGGCCGTTAGGTGCGCGCACGCCACTTTGTACACAAGGAAGTACACGCCATATCCAAACATCTCCTCATGATTTACTAGGACGTCCCATGCAAATGAGCTGGCTGCGCGCACCGGCAATCAGTTATAAGAAAGGAGTGGGAAAACAGTGTTTACCACACTGCTTAGAGCGGACGACATAAATACCGGCGAATCGTTTAGCATAGCAGCCAAATCGTGATTCATTGCGGCCGGGATTAGAGGAAAGTAGGAAAGGCTCTTCTGGCCAATGGGAGGGGATCGGAGCCTTCCTCGCTGGAAGGGTGGGCAGGTTAATGTACCACCTGGGGCGCGAGGCCCTCGTTAACCTGTGCCAAGATCTTCTTCCTACACCCCACCTCTCCATCTGACCCCATCGAGGCGAACCTTTACTTCCCATTTCCTCTACTCTCCCTGACGAGAACTCTCCCGAGATATCTTGTGCGGATACGCGAGGATTGCAGCGATCAAATGAGGAAGATGAATCCTTAGCGAAGAGAGCTTAGTTACGTCATAGCAGATAGCAGGTCAGGCCCGCTGTGTTCGCCTCGGGAGATTCCTCGAGAACGTTTATGACCGACGTGAGCTAGATACAATCGGTGGGGAGTCGCGAATCACGTAGCAATTGCTGATGCTCTTCGAGGAAGTATGGAATTTCAACGAGATTTACGTGCAATGGACTTACTCGACTTTTAAGTAACTTCGCCTTAAGTAGACGGTGAGCATTCGCCTCGCATCTCGTATAAGTAGAGGCATACAATTTTCCGACCGCTATTACTGATTGTACGCTAGGAACTTTCGTTATGTAATAAGGAAGAAGTTTTCCTTATCAAAGGCGCTACGATCGTAATTATTCAATTACCAGCAACCGAGCAAGCTCCGGCGCGCAGCCGATTAGCATGATTCTATTCGCACGTACTCAATGGTATATGTATTTCCTGCGATGGGTTCCTTGGTATTTCTAGGTGGATGCGTGGGTGGAGATCGTGGTGATTCGATAATTGGTCACGTTTTGCGTACTGTTACTTGGAGGTAGATGGGCATTTAACACACATTTAGCGCGCACACTCTCTCTCTCTCCCTGGCAGGCTGTCTGTGCTTGTTTCTCGTAGCGCGTAATCGGACGATCTCGAGCGTGAAGCGAAGTTTTTCGTGGTCCTCGGGTAAGGCGATACAGGCTTTCGCGGCGTCATCACCCGTCGCCGATGCAAACGGAGCCGCACACGCTCCACGTAATGGCGATAATTATCTGAGTTTATTACCTAATGAAGCCCCGCGCAGGATAGGCCTGGCTAATAGCTACTTTGCATCTCGATACAAGAGGAGCAGCAGGCCGGCTCGACGTTGAACTTAATTAACGAGCGGGGATAGACGGCTCGCGGATAGGCGAACCCGCCAGGACAAGAAATTAATTAAATATCGCTTCGTTTGACGTGCAGCCAACCAAATAAGCCGCAACTTCACCAACCTAGGATCATCTATCTCGCGGGAGAAAAAAATGCGACCTCTCTACTCCCTATCCTTAAACACCAGCTGGTGCACGCAACCCTCGTCCACCCAACTTTCGGTACACCGCTGTTAAACGATACTTCCCACATATCGGGCTTGTGTTAATTGCAGACGCCCCGTAACTTTGAATTTCCGGCATCGAGTTTCCCCAGAATATCCAGAAATGCAAATTACACGCTGTACGAGTGTTGGCGGTTCTCTATATCGCTCGGTGATCCTTGTACTTTCTCCGGGAACAAGGACATCAATAGTGGCGATCCGAGTTCGCAATGATGTCGCGTACAGGTGAGTCAGCAGGAGTCCGTACAAAGTAAGCCCGGTCTGCTGACTCACTCGTCCCTGAGATCCCTCTCAAGTGAGCCGTGCTATTTACTTGAAAACCCAAAATAAAACCGTTCCGCGCATAACATGCATATTACTTGCATATCACAAAATGCTAGAGTTCCGATTCGTTTCAGAGTACTGGTAAGGCTAGTGTGCGAGTTAGCGCGGAGCGAAAGGTCAGCAAGAGTGAGAAACTACTCAAGCACGATTCGCATGCCAGCGGTGTGTTATGATCCCACATTTTGTTGTGTCTCGTGGTTTGATTTAACGCGAACCCAGTCTCACTCGGCCGCGGCTACGCAGGAAATTCTTACGCGCGGAGAACCTGGCATTCCGTGCCAGCTCGTACTCACTACTCACTAATCTTATTACCAAAAGCCACTTATTCTGAATGGCAAGCGTGTCAGAATTGGCAACAATGATCGCGCTTCTATTCAACTAGGAAGCATTTAATGATCCCGAGGAATTTGGCAGTACTGGTTGGCAGAGTGTTAGAGTGGTGGGCTGCCGGTAGTACGGCAATCGTTAATAGGCAGGCAAACGTTAGGGGGAATTTAATACGCGGCAGTGGATACACGGTACGTCTGTGTTTACCAATGCTAACAGTTCCATCCGGATCCACCTTGCTCCATTTATCAAATTCGGTGGCGCACTTGCTCTATCTCTCGCTTCCAACATTGCTCGACGTTTCGAAAAGTTCCGCGCGAATTCTCGCCCGAGGAACTCGCCGCTTGTAATTCTATATTTGGCTATTAATAACGCGCGGGTATTCTTGCGTACTTGTGTCGGTAAACAGGAGTCGCGGTATTCGAGGTCTGGCATGACGAAATGACTACTAGAGCGAGGGCGAGGTAACGCGATGAGTATCGGGTCAGACCGGTCCCACAGTGTATCGCGAGAAGACAACTGGGGGATCGGTGTAGCACAGGGAAAAATAATACCAGCCACGGCATAATGCGCCGCATAATAATTACGTGCACACCGGTTCTTTCCTGGCGGTGCGGTGGTGGTAGCGATATGTGTAGTCGTAGAAATTGCCCTTAGTATCGTATGGAGACTCGTTAGGCGCCCGCACTGCCGTTGACTCCTTCTGTCCCCGGCATTCATCCACCTTCCGCATCTCCCATATCATATTTCTTGCTCGTTTTTCTTTCCTCCCATACCCTTTGTTCTTACCCCCTCATCCTGATTACTTTCATTTCTCTTCTAAAGCGGTTTGAGTACGCTCATTTTCCTTCCCCGGATGTGGTCGCGTTCGACCACCAGCTCGCATGTTTTTCTTCATTTTCTCAGGATTTCCGGGCGAACTTGTAGCGCGCTTGCTTGCAACTTCCGCCAGTCACGGGCTCGAACGTACGAGAAAACTTCTATTACCACTTGCTCCCGAAGTTTACTTAGAGCCGTGTAATAGTAGCCAGCCGACTTTGACGTGGTTGATTTGTACCACTTGCACGCTCGCAGCGTTCCTTAACTATCAGCTGACCTTATTTCACGCGACTATTTCCGATCGCTTTGGCAATCGATGGAAAGAACGTGTCCTGTACTTTCGGTGTTCCCTTTGATATAGTCGTATTGTGGTTCCGCTCTTTCTTTATTACTTGGGGAAATTGGCGGTGTTGGGGTTGGTTACCGTAATATCGGCAAGCCACGTAATTCCACTCTGCTCTCGGATAAATCGCGATTGCCCTCAGCCGAGTGGTCAATTTATCCGACTGCTCATCTCGCCGTGGCTTCGTGAATCAAGTCAATTTTCTCGAGACTTTTGTGCCAGAACCATGTGTGACTTACGTAAGTATATCGAACTTGTGCGGAGACAGTGAGATGCTTTAACTTCGATACCTGACACAGGAAAGTAAATTGCTTTGAAACTTAGAGGGCTTGCGTCTTCAAGTAATAAAGTTGCCCTTGCTAATTAACATGTGGGCCAGAGCCGGGTGTTAAAGTCAAACTTAAATAGAGTTCGCCAACTAATTAATCGGGAATTGTTAATAACTGTCTTATGGCAGTGAAGATTAAGTCGCATTCATTATTAGCCGGTCTCGCCAAGTTTTCTGTCTTGGTCTCTAGAAAGTTTCATCTGGGATTATACTAAAAACTTTGTTCACGACGGCTCTATTACTTTGCAACTTCAACGAGCGCAGCACGATGCTTGATTTACTCGGCGAATGAGCAGTGTGACAAGTAGTCCGACGGAATCAAATGGCGAAAGAGGTTATTGTCGGCAATCGGGCCCAATGAGAGCAATCCCTGGCCTGGTGAATCCTCGAGCAATAGTAATTTGGATACGCACCGGCCTCCGCTGGCATGGGGCGGCCGTTTAGCAGTGCATTGACCTAATCGTCCGTAAGACAGAGGGTATTATAGAGCTGGATCTTCGATAATTGCTATGCCAGCAATTAGCAATGGACTTGTCTCCCATCTGCTGCGATCTAGTTAGTCTATCGCGAAAAAAATGTATACTTCACTCATTCTTATTGTCTTATAGTCATTAACCGGTGCCACAGCCTACTTTTGTAAGTTACACCATGGGAGAGCCGTGTTTTGACTTCTTTTCGTCACTACGTCGTTGTACATACAATGAAAGTAGACCATAATTCGACAAGAATGGAGCATTGTTTGTAAATGGTATTGTTCAATCGTTAAGACGGGAAAACACAGTTGATACTGAACGAGATACTGTGGTGTTAGCATTTCATGTCCTGATTTATTCGGTTATTTCCATTTTTTCCAACCTTCCCGACCTTTTCCGGGGCTGAAACTTGGTGGGTAATGTTTTTTTGCATCGAGGAAGAAGTAGAAAAAATTCCAGAGCCCTAGCTCAAAATTCATTTTTTCGCAAATTTTTTAAGGTATACCCCTTCAAAAATTTTCGATTTTTCGAAGGTTCTGGGACTGGAACGAAAGCTTGATTTTTCGATTCCTCGTGTCTCAAAACGGAAAAAAACACGAACTTAGTGGGGGAAATACCGGAATTCTACCTAAAACACGTGGAGAACCGATCTGGAATATTTGATTTCGATGGTTTTCCCTATGTTTTTCATACTTCGCGACCATTTCCGGGGCTGAAACTTGGTGGGTAATGTTTTTTTGCATCGAGGAAGAAGTAGAAAAAATTCCAGAGCCCTAGCTCAAAATTCATTTTTTCGCAAATTTTTTAAGGCATACCCCTTCAAAATTTTTCGATTTTTCGAAGGTTCTGGGACCGGGACGAACGCTTGATTTTTCGATTGCTCGTGTCTCAAAACGGAAAAAAAACATAAATGTTGTGGGGGAAATGCCGGAATTCTAGCTAAAACACGTGGAAAACCGATCTGGAATATTTGATTTCGATGGTTTTCCCTATGTTTTTCATACTTCGCGACCATTTCCGGGGCTGAAACTTGGTGGGTAATGTTTTTTTGCATCGAGGAAGAAGTAGAAAAAATTCCAGAGCCCTAGCTCAAAATTCATTTTTTCGCAAATTTTTTAAGGCATACCCCTTCAAAATTTTTCGATTTTTCGAAGGTTCTGGGACCGGGACGAACGCTTGATTTTTCGATTGCTCGTGTCTCAAAACGGAAAAAAAACATAAATGTTGTGGGGGAAATGCCGGAATTCTAGCTAAAACACGTGGAAAACCAATCTGGAATATTTGATTTCGATGGTTTTCCCCATGTTTTTTATCTTCCCCACCTTTCCCGGGGCTGAAATTTGGCAGAAAGTGTTTTTTTACATCGAGGATGAAGTAGAAAAAATTCCAGAGCCCTAGCTCAAAATTCATTTTTTCGCAAATTTTTTAAGGTATACCCCTTCAAAAATTTTCGATTTTTCGAAGGTTCTGGGACTGGAACGAAAGCTTGATTTTTCGATTTCTCGTGTCTCAAAACGGAAAAAAAACACGAACTTAGTGGGGGAAATGCCGGAATTCTACCTAAAACACGTGGAAAACCGATCTGGAATATTTGATTTCGATGGTTTTCCCTATGTTTTTCATACTTCCCGACCTTTTCCCGGGCTGAAACTTGGTGGGGAATGTTTTTTTGTATCGAGGAAGAAGTAGTAAAAATTCCAAAGCCCTAGCTCAAAATTCATTTTTCGAAGGTTCTTGGACTTCGACGGACGCTTCATAAATCGATTGTTCCAGTATGAAAACAAGTAGACAAGAAAAGATGGGTGGTGACAAAGCCGGCATTGTAACGCTAACACCCTTTTTATTGTCATTCAAACCGGACGAAATCAGTTTCGCACGTTAGAGAGGTATCCTTTAGTCTCCGCCTCTTCACAATCGAGAATCATCCTATTCCGCTTGTTATGGAAGCGTAAGGATCTTCTCGTTGGCTTTGTTATCTGCTTGCAGTGAGTGATAGATAGCTGTAACTGCATTTCTCATCAGCGGCTGGCCTATCTGGTAGATTTCATACTTGAGAAAATCCAAGCCGGGAGTCATCGACCTCGTGAGAGCGGGGCATTTGTTAGTAATGTTCTTGACGAAAGAATGGTATCCACTCCAACGAGATATTATTCTAATTATAGTGTCAGCCACTCGGCGTGAGTACGATCGTTCGTCACTTTAATTTGTACAATTGGGACCTATTAATCATAGCTGGGACGTCCGTTTGTCAGTGGCAAGACTTGCGACCTTCCTTTATTATTAATCTTCGTTTAATACTTCGCCAGAATTATGATTGACTTATTATAAAACTTTTCTTCCAATAAATCAATCGCACTACCAAAACCCGAGTAGATCATAAGGTGGTTTTAGCATCGGTCCCTAGGAACTCATATCTCTTATGATTTCGTGGAACGTTCTGCCAAGTGGCACACCCGTGGCATTTCAAAGAATCGCGTCATGGGATTGTCAATTTCAAGGGTGAACTAAGAACAGACTATAATGTCTGCTTTCTCTTGGAAGTGCATTCCGAGGTGCGAGCCATGCGAATGAATCGGCATAGGTGAGAGCGTGTGCGCATCCTATGTGTGTGCAATCGAAGACAAGAATAAATTCATCGAGTGACTAGCAATGTCTGACGCACTACTTCTTCCTCGCATTTCCTTTCGGACACGTACGTTCGGCAGGGATATTTCTGGAGGCAGGCTTGAGCCACTTATTTCTGAAATTAGACCGGCATCCCTTTCATCCCGCCTTTACGGACTTTCTCACTCTTCGTACGTCACATTATTCCGCTATGGAACTTCGAATGAAACAATAGTGTCCGTTCCAGAAAGCCGGACAATGTGGCGGTGAATCTTTGGCCGAGTGATACGGCTGTAACTTTGATATGTACCCGGTAACTCTGGGCCAGTATGCATGCTAATTTCTAGGAATACGGATCGCCCGCAGTGCAATAGCATAGGCGGTCGGCGCCTCCGTGACTGCGGGCATTCTGTTTCGTCACGTATTGTTATCATGCGGGTGTGTAGCCGTACTAGGGCACTGTTGAACTTACAAGACGGCGCCTCTCGCCTCGTAAACATTCATTATCCTCAACGTGGCACTGTAATGCCGCCGCCGCCGCCGCCAAGGAGATGCCTTGGCTACACTGACTTTTCGTGAGTCAGCGACATTCTAGCTTGTGTAACAGATCGAGGAGGGTTTGGTTTGTTCGCAAGACGCACGAGGAACGCCAAGAAATTGTTCCTCGAGTGGTGCAGAAATTCATTGGTCGAATATACGAGAAAGAGAGAGAGAGGGATCGGTCCTACATGGGGAGCAAACGCTCTCCAAGGAATCGCGTTAATTCTCCTTTATTGGCATTCCCTGAATTTAATTCCGTCGGCCTTGTAACTCTTGCCGTCGTGAAAATGTTTGTCCGCGCGGTGATCAGTCTCCGGGGGGATTGTCCGGTCTCAGAGAAATTGGCCTTTCCTTCGGGCAAGTGGAATAAGAAGAGTGCGGCGGAGAAAGACGGCGCGGACGGATGGGTAAGAAGCGGGGAAATGAAGATGGGGA
Organism: Ectemnius continuus; assembly: GCA_910591665.1. Taxonomy (NCBI): domain Eukaryota; kingdom Metazoa; phylum Arthropoda; class Insecta; order Hymenoptera; family Crabronidae; genus Ectemnius; species Ectemnius continuus. Next base: position 10,655,701 of record OU342862.1, on the reverse strand, counting down.
GGAGAGAAGGACACTCGAATCAAGAATCAGCAGATCCCACGACGACCAGTGACTCGGCATTCCCGCGAGCTAAGTGATTCCGATCCTCGAAGGACATTTTCTTACCCTCGCTCCCCTCCCCTTCCCTCCACCAATGATCATGCTCTCGAGAATTGTATTTGCCATTAAATCGCTCGCGATCCTTTTTCCCTTTGCACCTCGACGTCCGCGGCGCGCTCAAAAACGAGGAAACTTTTAAACCCCGACATTTCTTCCTCTCCGTTATTGGTACTCGGTGAATTTAGAGGTGGATCTCTCGAAAATTGGTTGGGGGGCAAAAGCAACCAAAGGCCTTGAATTGTCTTGAGGCCTCAGACGAACGGGCAAGTCACTCACTTTTTGTAGACCGACGCACCGATTTCAAGGATGGATTACCCTGTCGGAAATGAGAAAGCCTAACTCCCGCGGAACGGTGATAAGGAAAGAAAGGTCTGCTTCCCCGTTGAGGGTTCTTCAACAGGCTCGGAACTTCCGGGAAAAAAGAGATGGTGGGATTTTCCTTGTTCCTCGTTGGAAGGCGCGAGACCTCAATTTGATAAAATAATAATTCATTAAGTAGGGCACGGTTGGGTCTGGCAGATACGGTGTTCACTTGCTATTCAGCAAGGGGAAGCGAAGGCGGATCATTGGTGGAACGACGGTCTTCATTATTCACGTTATCGCCGAAACACGAAATTCATGCTTTCGGCCGAAATGTAGTTCGTGGCTGGGTATCAAGGCGGGTACGCCGGTGTGGCAGCCTGATTAGGGCCTAATGAAACTTGGAATATCTCGGCGAGTCTATCTCGCGCACGGGGAGTTACAGCATAATTATGCCGGTGATAAAGCAGACGAGCCTCCTTCCTCGTGGCACATCTTTCTCCACCTCTCGCATCCCGTATTACCTCGACAATGCTCCGTCCCCGATCTCTCGTGGGCGTTGCAGATGGTTATTAAGCTCGGTTCCTCACTCTCCTCTGCTCGCCAACGCCTTTCCCTCAATCTCTCCTTGGCTCCACTAGCGTGCACCACTTCTCCATAGAAGGATGAATTGCCTCACGCTTTTGGATGCGCAGTACGGCTGATTAAACTTATGGAACTCATAGGGATAAATCCGTAGTGATTTGAAAATTGATTGACTTATTAGTATTTCGCAACTGGCGCTGGTAGTTAGCAGCGACATTCGCCGAGAAGCGGATTGCCTTAATCAGGAAATCCTAAGACGCTGGAGATCGATAGAGGGGTTAATCGACTCACACACACCAATGGGTATTCGTTCTGTGTCTATGAGCTTTTCAGGATGATGCAGGGCGATGGGGAGATTGAAGTTATCGGTTTTCTTCGAACTACTTTCCCATAATGGGGAGCAGCACGGCACTTTGCGCGTCCAGTCTCGTAAAGCACAACTTCATTATTCTCTAACGAAGTATTGCAGGTTCTCTTGGGCGCTCTTTCTATGCCGCTCCGATTAATCTTTGAGATAGTGTCTCGAAGTATATCAAATGTAAGTTCGGCGTTATCGATCGACAGTTCCCCGGAAGTCTGTCTCGCGGCTGTAACTCAGTACGGAAGTTCGATTACTCCAGGAATATAAATGGCTGCTTTAAAGTTTTCTGTTCGGCCAGGAGCACGCAATCTTATTACTCTTTCGATTCGCGTACCCACAGATTGGCTCACGTATTATGTGAACTTTCGATAAATAGTGAAGCATAGAGGACAAATTTTACCGAGGAAGAATTTTGAAGAACGCTCGGAGAGTTAGAACGCACTCCATGAAACCAAGTCCGGCAGGCAGTGCGCCCACGAATTCATTCTGATAATTGCGGCAATGTAGCAGATAGTGTTCGCGTCAGTATTAAACGTTTAATCGAATTGTCGTCGGTCGACTGGCCATTCGTTACGTGCCGCTCAAACTGACGCTTAATCGATCGTTTAACCGATAAGCTACACTGGTCACGAATAAATTTCCAACTGGGTATTCCATTCGATTGGCCATAACAAGGAAGAGAGTGAGAGCGCGAACGGCGCGGCGCGATGCAGCCGAGCAGAGGCAGCAGCTTGTCACGGTGCACATATTTCGTACTTAAAATACTACGGGGTAACGCAATTGTCTCTGGAAACGCGGCCGGAAACCTTTTGTAATTCGCAAAATGCATTCTCATTTATCTTCTCACGAATTAATCGTCTCTAATTATTCATTGAATTTTCGGGGACAGTAATCGAAGGGGGAGGATATTTTGAAGGGCGGCTTTGTCCAAATCGTTGCCTTCTTCCTTCCCCTCGAATGAAAAGTATATGCATATATACATATCTCTCTCTCTCTCTCTCCCTCTGCCTTCGTTTGCATTCCTCTATCTCGATGCGCATGGCTATTGTTCACTATGCTGATGGTCCATTAAGGGCTTAGACCGCGATTCGCAATTAAATGCTCCTACGAACGGATGTGGGCAGGGAGAGTGGGAGAAACGAGCCGGATCTCTCCCTTTTCCTGGCGAGGGAAGGGCCACTTTCGTATTCGCATAATCTCCATAGCTCGGCTAGCTAGAATTCAAATAGTTCCGCCGGATTCTCGAAAGTCGAGTCCCGCCCTTCTACCTGCTGTGCATTACAGTTACTCGTGCAACTGTTGGACTAGCTTTATTTTGTCCCTACATTTTTACTGGAAAAGGCTACGCTAATTATTCCTTCCTAGCAAGATATTCGGCTTGGAAGACGTTGTATGCGAGGATTCGTTGAAAAAAGGGTGACCGTTTTTCGGGGAAAATTCGAGGGGCCCTTTGTAACGGCTGGCGAAGTGACAGTATGCGTAGAGGGCACGCGAGCGGCAGTGCGTGTCCCGTAAGTACGGTGCATGCGTGTCATGCACGGCGAGCACACTTCCGGCACTCAGTGTCCGCAGTTGCACCTATCCGTGCCTGTCGGCTCCGCCGTCGTTCCTCCTGTACTTACAGTTAAACCGCGTACTCGAGCAATGCATCATCCGTACGCACGTCCATTGTAGGAACTACCGTTCTCCGTTGCTCGCGAGAGCCAACACAAGACACGCGCGCTTCTCCATTTCAAGGCAGAGCTTTCTTCGCAACTGGAGCCATCCTCCATGTTTAATTGAGCACCGCCGGCGGATCCACGCTCGCCACTCGAAAGCACAAGACCAGATTCATGCTCCTCTCAAAGCTGCTCCGTGAATGCCCGGAATTAATGGGGAGCACGCCAATCGCAATGCGCTATTCCAAGACGAAGTTAAACGCCAAGTTCCGAAAGGCAGGGAACGTTAACGTTCAGTTTGTATTTCTTAATTGGTAGCGCGAGTAGGATTTCTGTTGGGACTGGATTACGCGCGGAGTGGGATCATCAAAATTTATGTGAAAGTTGCCGAGGCCTCGGGCACGCCTAATAGACACCCGCCACCGTCGTTATACTCCTAGTTTATACATAAACTATCGCGCGAATGTTTAGCTTCCGCATAAATGAACGCAATTCCCCTCGAACTTTCCGCGTTCTGGACCGTCGGACGAGCTGAACGCGGAACCGCCGCCTCCTCCTAACATCCTCATAGCCGAGAGAACGAGGCTCGTCTATTTTCGGGGGAATGTCACAGCAGAACTCCGTAATCCAGTCGTAGTGTTTGCTTTGAAAGGGCGTTGAAGTGATTTCACGCCGCTGCCGGCTTCGGTGACAGCTTCTGATTATGCGAGAATCACCGAGTCACTTGCTCCGGAGCAAGTGGCCGCTTGTAGTTCTTCCCGGCAGAACTTTCTGCTTGAAAAGTTGTAGTGGCGCGCGCGCGCGTATCCTCGATTCAGCTATTTCGTGTTGTAACATTAGGGATTTCGAGGAAAATGCAGTGGCGAGCGAGGCTGGAAATATCCCGGTGCTTTCATAACAGACCCAAAGAGATTTGGCTCGCCTTGAGTCAGTCAGTATTAGCGAGACTCTCGGTGATGATGAGAGGGGCTGGTAATCATCCAAACGGCGAGAAGGCGAATGTCAAGGGGGGGAACCGCCTGTTCCGTTGGCAGGAGCCGATGACAAAGCCATGCTTTGACAAGCTCCCATGCAAAGCTCAGGGCTTTACTCCTTATTGCACCGGCTTGCGTGTTAGGGTTTCACGCGCCGCAGTAGAATGAGCCCGTCAGCAGTGCATGTCAGCCGTAATGAAGATCCGCTCGTTCCGCCGGCTCGTCCAAGAATTACTCATAGTCTTCTTACATTAGTACACATCAGTAACATTCTACTCAACTTTTTTTCTATCCTCTTCCTTCAGTCTATCCCACTATTTCTATTACTGTCTGGCAACGTAATTAAGGATTAAGAACGATCGAAACAATTCGAGCTCGAATTCCCTTGGTAACAAGGACTCGTTGTTCTCTCGACCGTCCTTGACCCAGGCACAGGCGACCCTCCGCTCTTTAGATTCGTATACTGATTATCGTCAGGCACGTGGCAGACACTCGATAGAAATCGAGTCCCTTAAATTCCCCCGAACCCCAACAGCTGGTCACGCGAGATATCTGTGTTTGCGTCTGATTAATTATTTATAACTGAAACTATTCTTCAATGAAATTTTCTAGCTAGTTTCGCAAAAGATTTTATCGAACCGATGGGAAAGGGTGTAGAAATATGTGGGAAGTATCGGGTGGTTAGCTATTGGTGGAGTCATTTGTCGTTGGAGAGAGATATCGCGTGGGGGCTTCGTGTTAGGTGGCAATTCCATGGAGTAACGGTATCGCGGACACGCTAGGATCGCACCACTCGCACCGCATGGGGTTTCCACCGACTTCCCATCCCCCCACGTGCATATGAAAACCTGGCCGAGCAACACCACGGGGGTTGTTATTTCGGTCCCGTGCCGTTACACGATCACTGCTATTGGTACTCGTATACTACTATTAGGGTGTGATAGAGTCACACACTCAGCAGAAGCAAAGGGTTCGCCGTCGACCAGCTATCTGTTGACCATTTGTCATAGTTAACGATCATACCTCGGCTCCGCAACGTTTCACTCTCCTCCTCCCTCACTTCCCTATCGGATTGCTCGAATGAAAGATACGCCACGTGAGATCGGTAATTACTGCTAATGCTGTAAAATAATGGGAGATCTTCATTCCCCGGTAACGTCACATGCCCATTATCCTCAAGTATTCCGATCCTTGTGCAGCTCTTTGTGTTGGACGGTGAATTAAAGTATTATCCGATCTCCACCTTTTTTGGGGAAGCGACGACAGTCGAGCTAGTATGAGATCGCAGCCAATTAAATGACAGCAGTAATCGCCGTTTCGAGCTTCGCGTTCATTACGGCTGAAAGGGTTTACGGTTGCGGTGCATTCATATTTCCTCGAGTAGTGACGAAATTCCCCCTCCCTCTCTCGCAATTACAGAAATGTGCCCGAAGAATTCGCGATAATGTGAAAGTACCGACACGCTCGTTACTCGCGCGGCGCGGCGGCCGGCATCGCGCAGGAATGCACTTACACATCGAACACTTATACATCAGCCGCTCGAAACATTACACACCCTTTCGTCGTCGTCCTGGCACGATAACATCAACACACGAGGATTCTTCTCTTCGCCGATCGTCGCCTCTTAATTGCTTGCATTTGTGGGTAATCCCCGACGGCGACGGCGACGGCGGCGGCGGCGGCGCTCTAATTGTAAGATTGCCGAGGAAGTAATGTGACCACCGATACCTCTGGCTACCCTCGTACCACACTCCCAAAGGACTCTTATCCTGCGACACGAGCTCCGATGTCTCCCGACGAGCCGCCTAACGAGAAGAGTGTTCACGTTTCTTGAGTTTATCGAGGCAGACATGTTTCAAAGGTCCTGTCCCGCTAGTATCGCCAGAGGAGTATTAAAGTTCCGTGAAATATCACGTGCCAGTTAGCCTGCGCGCGTGCGCCTCCCTATCTACTTATGCAAGCCTTATCGATGATGCAACCCGGCGTGATTCATCTCGTTGACTCTAGCGAAGACGCCACGTCGAGTGGTTCATTCGTTTCGAGCGATACTCTCCCGTCGACTCACCTTGGGACAGCATTAACCTGACCCAACGCTATTCCCAGCCTGCTTGGTGCCAGTGCGCATCGAGCCTCGAGGATTCCCCGTCTCGAAATAGACTTTTCCACCGCGAGAATTCACTCTTGAGATACTCGCGCTTGCCAATTTCTCTCCGACTTGCCCGATAAAGTTCGAGGTTTGTTGGCCTCATTGTCCGCGGCTCTGACAAGAGATGTTTCATTCGGTCCAATCGATCATCCGTGAGAGTCTTGCCATTCGAAATCGAGGTTGTTGTATGCTCATGCATGCGCAATCCATGTAGAAGGACGCGCTCGTCCACTTTCGCTATATTGCACGATAGGAACCGACAAGATTGTAAGTACGCTTTGCTGTACATGCACTTTGAAAGTTCGAGCGAGTGGAATCATTTCGTCGGATTGGAACGAGTGGTCCCTGGATGATCCGGGCCCGCAAAATTCTGAATGAAAGCACGCCGATCGACGCACAATGGACTTGCACGGATTTGCCTCTATTCAGGGCCGCTTTAGCCGTATATGAGACGAGACTGCGTGCGCTGCGCTTTCATCCTGCAGAAATTGGTGTTGTGATGCGAAGAGAATGAACCCTGGCAGATTGGCGGTCATAGGAAAGTCATCAGCGTGCCCCAATATGTCGAGTTAAGTAGGATTATTTTTCGAGTCAAGGGTTCTTCGAAGGTTTGTCGAGTGAGTGATAATTGATAATCCAGGAGGTTATATCTCAGAGGCACGAAATCGTGGCCAGTGATTCAATGAGCCGGCGGGCGGCGTGCGGCGCCGGGTGTGCACAATTGCTATCTATTTACCCTGGCACTTCCTGGGTGTGGAGGCTCCCCTATGTCGCTCCCGATAGAGATCAAGCGAGGCCCGATATTTCGGTGGCTACCCCATGATAGCGAATGATCGGCAACAGCCCGGCGTGGCGTCTCGTCGCGCCTCTGTCCTTGTGCGAACGATAACATTTGCAGCGCAGTGTCCCTCTCCCCCATAAAGATCGAGATTGGCCACGTGGATTTATTATCGATTGCCGTAGACGCCGCTTGCACCGTAGAAGCCCACGTAAATCGTCGAAATGGCTACTCGGGTCGTGCTGTGCTGGTACCACGCGAGCCTTTGCCTGTAATGGAACTTTCTTCTCGGCGCCGTTCGATACTCGCTCTCTCCACCTGGCAACTGTCATTGGCTATAACTATCGATAAAGCAGGGCTTTTACAATTCCATCCTCGACTCGAATATGAGTATTTGGTCGCGATTTTAATGGACGCATTGGCAGGTTTGGCGTTCCATGGGAAGAAAAGGTAGAGTGGCCTCCTGGCTGATGAAGGGCCGCGAGAGTGGCTCGGAAAAAATGCAGGTGGTACTCGATGCCCATTGTCACATCGGCATCGATGCCTCTCTCGGGGCCGCTCGTTCGTAACTGTTCATAATCGACAAAGCTGCCAGGCCATCAAAACAATGCCTGCCTGTAATATGATTCATATCGGCAGCGATGTGTTACTCGTCTATCTCGCTCTGCCCCTCTCTAGTTCCGATACTGAATTCAAGAGCGAGCTCGAGCGCACCGAAGCACACTCGCTCCCTCGCCGTATTTCTCTTTCAATATCTCCACAGTAAAACGCGAAATCGATTCTAGTTGCCTCTTGCACGTGAAGGAGCCCGTGGAGATCGCGTGCACTCTCCTCGAGTCGGCTGGGGCCGGCGCTGGTGAGAGAGGGAGGGGAGATTTAGTCCGGGGGAAGTGGGGCAGTGGCCGTAACTTAAAAAGAGAACTCGGGCGAGGCAAGGTTATCGCGTGCTTCTGCCAGACACCGTGGCTGCGGGGCCGAGATTCGCCCTCTTCTCCATGGCATTTCCCTCCGAAGAACATTCTAATGGAACTCGCACAACTAGGCGCAATCCTTTCCAGTCGAGCAGCCCAGTTGCTAGTATAAATGCTAGAGAGAAACGCGAGGCACATCGAGATAAAAGCAGTGGACGTAATCGCGCATCTGGCCGAGTGCGCGGCGTGTCACGCCAAGAATGTAGGAACACCTATGAATGGTGTGCACGTAATGTCGAAACCGATAGTCCCTCCAGCCGAGAATAATAAGAATGAATTTCATAAGTCCCTGATAACGAGCTCTTCATTGACTCGACGCTCTCTCGCGTTCCCCCGATCGCTCGCTCGTGTGTATATTTACCGGGTTCGTCTCGCGCGTATAACGCCCGTCGCTTGCGCAATCCCCTCTCTGGCTGCGGTGATATTGGTTCGCTGGTTGGCGCATCTTTTCGTCGGAGAGTGGGTTCGTTGGCTGGGCCGGCCCGGCTCGGCCCGACTGCCTCTTCGATGCAGGCGCACTCCCGCGCGTAACTCGAGCATTGTCGAGTAAATTTATACCGGTGTGAAGGATGTTTTTATTTAGATTAGCGGGGCGTGTACGCGCCGATCCCGAGAGAGCAAGCACGCTGCCGCTGAGTCACCAACGTACAATGCATGTACACGGAATCCAAAGCACGTAATCATTATTCCTCGTATTACGAAAGAACGGCGCGCGGGTGTCACCGATCGATAAATACAGTAATGGTAGATGCTGTTGCTTCTCCCGGTGAAAAGTGCTCTTTCGATGTAGATATAACGGTGTGCGCAGCCAGTTGAATCGAACGTGATTCACTGGCCAATTAGCATTCTTTCAGTGGATGTTGTATAGGTTCGATAGCCAGTTATAGAATTTTTGTTTGGCCATTAGTTCACGAGGTAGATCGCTTCACCTAGCCGCACGAAAAAGTAGTTCGCGCAGCCATGGGACGACCTGTGCCCCTTCAAAAATATGGTCGCTTATTACTTTAGCATAGCTAAGCGTTACCAAAGCTTTATATTTTCCTTACTCATTAGTTTAAGGCACGAATTCCGCCGCTCGCTCTCGCACCTTTCTAGCCTTTCGATATACTCTTTACTTGCGAGATAGCATTCTACGGATTTGCCATCTGTTGGATGCCAGGCTGAACTACTGTCTGCACTTGGCGAACTTGTTTATTGTAAAATGGCATAAGTTCAATTCATATCAGATCAGTAATGCAGTCTAGCAGGAATGCAGAATACCGATACGTGTTTCATTTTTGCTTCGAATCACTTCGCGACTATTCGAATATAAATTTTATATGGTAGATTTTCCGATTGGCCGTTGAATACGAAAGTGAATTAAATTCGAGTAATTAGTATCTGGAGATAAGTGATAAATTGGAACGTGTGTATGTGTATAGTCTGATCTGTTGAAAAGGCCTGCCCGGAGAGAAAACGCCTTCGGAAGGTACAAAGGCTTGGAAGTTGCCAAGAGAAGTCTAATGTTCTCATTACGCCATAATGAATGCATCATAATGATATTAGGTTCATTATGTCTGCTGCTTATTAAAATGGCACGACCGGACTGAGGCCTCATTCTGTCGGGCTCTGCCCTGTGACTTCTTTCGGTTCTTACTCGGTGACCTTTCCCAGTGGGCGACGCATTTCACTCGCAAGGCTCATTCAATTATGACGCAACACCTTGCGAAACATTCTGGATATTGTTAACAAGTGGTCCTAATTAGGCTTTAGTACGAACAATATGGATCTTTGAACAATGCCTTCTACGAAGGCGACTTTGGTTGTATGGGGATAACCACAACTACGAGATTGGTTCGGCTGGGTTTTGTCATCCGGTCGACCTCGAGACTGAAGAACAAAAGGGCAAATGATCTTCTAAGTCTGTAATTAAAGAAGTCGCTCCTAAGAGAACAATCTTTCAATTCTTTTTCTGTCTACACGATGGATGAGGGGGATGTCAGGATTTGGTTTGACAAAATAGTGGATTATGAGGTCTCGGCGGTTTCCAATTAAATAGGCTTTGTCTAAAGGGCCCGATAGGTAAGAGCGAGGGTCAAGCGAGCACAATGCTCCAGGAAACGCGTGTCCCTGCTGATGAAACCTGCCACCTCCTCTCCTCGCGTCCTCCTCTCCTCTCTCCCTAATTATCTCGCATATGCACTGGCTCCGGTGCCAGCACGCATTCACCGCCGAATAATCCTCGGTGAGTCCTCAGGCTGCTGACGTGCAAGCCGCGATATTGTTCCAGACACGTTTTGCATTCTCTTTGCTCGCCAAGCGAAATTCAGAGACGCGCATCCCTCTGATAGCTAGCTTCTCATCCCTCCGGACAAGATATACGCCTTTTTCCGTCTTCCTCAAGTTTTCCACGGTGGTGAAGCAGCTCGCTCTGCGAGTGTCTCCGGGCGCCGGATGTCTGTTTCAGCCGCGGCGTGTGCTCCCGCCAGCTTTATTACCCGCAGCATCACACGTTCCTCTCTCTTTCCGGGTTGGTGGACGCGTTCGTCGCTCTCTTCTCTCAGTGCTTTCTTCTTACTGAGACGCCGATGCGGCCCGCCTTTCTTGTGCCGGTGTGCCGCAGGTCCTTCAGAAGGCTTCCCTACCCCTTCTTTTTTCTTCTCCCCGTCTTCTCTCGCTGCCAGTCGCGTGCTACGAGTGCAAGCATTGTGCACTGCCAGTGCATTGTACATCAGAGTGAGCGAGGAGGCTGCAGTAGTTTTCTGCTCGCTGCCAGTGCATCTCTCATCGATGGGCACGCGTCCCCTTTTACTACGCGCCAGTTACTCCGCTGGCCTCGACGAGAGGGAGCGAACGCTCTACCCGAACGTCAGCCCGTTTCATCCTCCCGACTCTCATAATAGGGGGATCTTATTGTTGGCTACTAATCCTTCCACTGACTTTTCATCCACTCTTTCAGATCGCAATAATGAACTAAATCAATCCTCTGCTTTCTTGTGGCATCTCCACTCGTGCGGCACAATAAAGAATGCTCTTCCAACTCGCTCACCCACCTGATATTCGCTCGGACATTCCTGGCAAATGGAATTTTCACCGCGTAGGTGTACATCTGTTTGGCAATGCGTGTCAGGGACAATGGGGCCGTGGCTGGCAAAGGGGTGCGGTGGGGGCGGAGGGCGAAAAAAAGGGTAGGGACGCGTAAATTTTCATCTTGGTGATGTGTCAGCGTCATCACAAGATGGTCGTTCTCTAGCAGGACGAACGCTCGGATACTGGTGCGGGGCTCTCGCACCCTTCCGCGCGCGCATGGGAAAAAAGAGGGTAGTTAGTAGACGTGTATCCTGGTAACGCGTGGACCGAGAGAGTGGTGCGAGGGTGCAGGCAGAGGTGGATGGATCACGGATCGTGCCGGGACGGTAGCCAGGGGTTGAGATATACATACACCCGTGCATGGATGTGTGTGTATGTATGTGCGTGTATATAGTATATGCGAGGAGATAGAGAGAGAGTGTGGGAGGGTGAGAGGGAGAAGAGCGGGAGAAAACGAAACGGCCGAGCGCGGGAGGGAGCGAGCGAGGGAGTCGTCGGATGGAAGCATCTCACTCCCTCAAGGGGATTGATTCGGAGCGGTCCAGAATTGTAGAGGGGTCGGTCCCCGTATCGATTCTCCGGCACCCACCGAGCGCATCTACACGGAATGCACGGCATGAGACTTCACCCTACCTACCCACCAGGCTCACTCACCCCCTTCTTCCTTCATCTTCCGCTCGCCATTGACTCCCGAATGGATTTTCCATCAGTTTCTGAAAGGTTTTCGACGCGGATAACAACCAAGCAACCGAGAACCTTTGAGACCGCCGGCCCAACGCCGCTGTCGTCGGCTTCCATCCATCCTTCCATTTCTCACGAGGCATTGCCTGCCTCCCTCTGAAATCTTATCTGGCTCTCCTCGAGAGAGCCACACGTAAATTCGATTGAATCCCCATGAATGATCCCTGCCAGGTAGAAATTCCGAATCTGTTTTGCCAGTAGTCATACCATTTGGATTTAATCCGGCCGTTCTTTCGCGCACACCTGGTTGCGAGAGATTGCTCGCTGGTATCTATCCTATTTATCCAAGGACGGTGGGTCGTGATCGTGCAGGATGCAGCACGCTTTCCATTAACCAAACGCTCGGCGTAATCTCCCATTAGCGAGGGACCATAAGCCTACTAGCGTAATCTCGAATCCGGACTTCCTGGCTCTAACCATCCTGCCCACGTGAATCTTCCCTCTACCTGCACGCTTCTATTGATCATCATTTCATCGCGCGATCTACCTCGATTATTCAACACTCATTGTTCGATAAATCGTACGGGGAATGAAAACCTGCTTGCTAAATGTTCATTTAGTTTGCGCGATAAGAGATGCGCGCGTTTAATTTTCCGGTGGCTACGGAAGACAGTGACTTGTTGTGCTGTAGCTTCGCATTTCGATGTTAATCTTGGCGACGTCGAGCGGCGATGAGGTCTCTCTTGCTTGAGGAACTTCTTAACTCACCGCAGGCACTGTTCCATAGGAACTCTTGGCCCATCCTCGAAGGAGGGGGCCCTCTCGTCTCGGATTAAGACGGTACACTGGGTCTGGGAAGCTCGGCGGCACTTTGTATCGGATTTACATTCTGCCGGAATAATGGCCACCGGAGTTCTTCCCGGTAACGGTGGAAAGGGGCGAAGGTTTGCGACGCAGGAGATAAGACTGAAGTTTCTCGCGATAATTGTGACTCTTTCGCAGCCGCTTCCGTATCGACAGGAGCTCCCTCTTTCTCGCTCTCCCGGCGAACAGCAGTCAAGGCCCTCTGGGGAACTTTACGAAAGAAATAACGAGTACACTTTTCAGCGCGTCCGAGAACGTCCGGGGCGTTTGCCTCGATGGGAAAATACACTCAGGAAGAGTGGCGAGCGGAATACCCAACGAAATTAGGGATTTTTCAAATGGTTGCCTTGCAGAACGGCTCTACCCTGAGATTCTCTTGTAGTAACAAAGGGCTGCCCTCGTCGGCTTTCAGAGGGACGCAAAATAATGAGTCGGAAATGTGGCAAAGTCTGCTCGAGCATTTCCCGGAGTACTAATTCTTCTCTGTCCCGTGTCATCAGTAGCAGTGGTCTGACAAGGTGCAGAAACAACAAGTATCTCGCCTGCAAGGGAACATTCCACCACCCCAATTCCATTACGTGTCCCTTTCAGTCTACGCTACACTTTCGTTCTCTCGTTTAGCTCTCTTTGACATTTTCTACCAGCATACGCTTTCGTTATCGATATCGTCTGCGGCCGAAAATTGGGCAGGAATAATTGAAGACGAATCGAGGGGAGCCACGAGAATCGTGGAGAATTATACGTTAGTAATAACTCAGGGGATGTGCTTGCTTTTAATCGCTCCCCAATATTGATCCCTCACCGGCGATATTTTAAAATGATGAGAGTTACTGGTTGGAGGATTCGGTGTAATGCAAAGACGAGCCAGTCGCTTTGCGAAGCACGAGATATGGCTACTCCAAAATTGCTTGGGGATCGTTTGAGCGCGCTGAATCGTTAGTACTATAATTCGAGCAGCGAGAATTCCGAGAGAGTATCGCGCGATAGGAATTCGAAAGGGTTCATATGCAAATAGCGGTACGATGGAAAGTGTCGATATTCACGGCGCCTTTCACGCGCACCGCTCGACATTTACGATTTTAAAGCCGCGCCATACCCACACCGCCCGATCCATCCAATGTATCATTAAATTATACGGAGACGTTCGAGCGGTGAATTTAACTGCTTAGCCTGATGTCAATCGGGATACTTGGAGCATTGAGATTCGTTCATTCGATCGAACGGTTTGCCCTCTCCTTCAATTCTCGAGCTCGTTTTGTGGCTTGCGGGTGGTTGGCGCAGTGTAAATTTCTCAAAGCGGTCTGCCAGTACAAAGGAAGTCCGAGTGGTGGTCCCCGGGGGTTCTGCCGGCAGGCCACTTTGTCTGGCTGGCTATTAAATTAATGACACGCACCTTGGGATTATCGTGGTGGTCGGCATTCGCGGGAAACCCTTTGATTAAGTTTCCATCGCGGACACCGCTTGCTCTTCAATACAGGCGTTTTCATTTGCGGAATCGCAATTTCCGCCTGTGTACTCTTGGCGTGCTAAAATCGGATGAGGTAATCATCGAAGTCGCTTTGCCGCGTGGGAACTGAGAGGAGCAGCCGTTTACCTTGGGGGACAGGTTGCTCCTCACTAAATCTAGACAGACTCACTCTTCTTATCCGTCAGTCTAGCTACGTCTTTACGTACTTACACCGGAGAGTTACCATGACTGGCTTTAGCCCCCACCTGCACCAGCCCGATAATGAACTTGTAACGATCTTCGCAGAAGGAAGTGTTGACGTAACCTTGCACTTGTCTCACGCTTTTGAGCTGCCGTCCCGAACGAATCACTCTCGGTAATTGCTACCTCAGGCAATAGCTTTCATGTAGCTACTCGAGCCAATTAAAATTATTTTGGCAAATTAATACCGTGCCCGAGATTTTATAATTCGATATGTTAATCCACTTTCACAATTGCGTAAGAACATAGATAATTAGTGCTTTTGCGTATTAGGGAGCCGCTTGACTGCTCAAGTCTGATTTATCCGATCTAAAGTAACAGTAATTAGATTCGTAATTCCTCAAGCGTGCATTAGGAGTTGCGTGTAATATAACTTTCGTAATCCAAATTCTTCCGGGTTTTCTGACGGAACTTATGAAATGCGCGAGGGGCAGGGGTGTTCTAATTACATTTCTCAGTAGTAGCGGAAGGAATCTCTTTTGCAATGTAATTGGAGCTGATCGTTAACTTTGCATTTACTTATAAAACATGAATAGGGCGTAGTGAGGCTGGATAAATCGAAGTGGCAAGACTCCAAAGACCTTTTCATATTATTCAAGCAGCCTTTGTTTATCAAGAATGTGAGCGACGGTTTTCGAAAATCCATGAGCAAACTTTTCGGGGTGTCCGACCGGATCGTAATTACCGCTGGCTATTTGTCGACAGATTCCGCGCGCGCTGTTGGCTAAGAAGTTTTCGCATAAATTAGAGAAGGATCTCATGGAAGACTTAGCTGTGAGCAGCTCGGAGGAGGGAAATGCCGGCTGATAAAGTCTGCCGCTCGAGGGGAATGCGGACATATTTCGTGATTAAGGAGTTCACTTGACCTAATCGGTCGACGTTACTGCGGTCCTTCCTATAGAGAATCCCCCTCTCGGCAGTCTAGACCCTTCTTTACTAATTATCAATTAGGCGGCTACTCGGCATCGAGTGATTGAGATAGTCTTCCTGGAGCGGGATCAGTACAGCTGTACCAAGAAAGC
Organism: Ectemnius continuus; assembly: GCA_910591665.1. Classification (NCBI taxonomy): domain Eukaryota; kingdom Metazoa; phylum Arthropoda; class Insecta; order Hymenoptera; family Crabronidae; genus Ectemnius; species Ectemnius continuus. The sequence continues at coordinate 10,640,485 of OU342862.1, read as the reverse complement.
TCTTGTCCGTGATGAGAGATGCTATCGCGCGAGGGTTATTATCTCCGGTGAACGGACACTTAAGACTTTTCCTCACATGTGAACGAACGAATTCAACCATCCTATCCAACTATCCTGGCTACACTCAGAGTTAAACTATTCCTGTGCTTCAACACCGGTGTACTTCTTACACGACGCACGATAGCTATCGCATTATTTCAGAGGCGTCGCTCGCCGGAACATATTAAGATTGGCGTCGCGACACCTTGCTTAGAAATTCAACCACCATACACGACGGCTAGCCAGTGCATTCACCAAGTAGACGGTAGTAAAGAAGAAACTCGAGGGCTAGAAACTTCTCCGCGAGGATCCAAGGGATATTCTCGAAAATTCCATCGTGTCCTTTTTCCAGACCCATGCGTCTTCGATGCTCGTTTCTCATACACCATAACCACTTACTTCCGCAAGCGAATGATGGAATTCTAATCTCGGTGGAGAGCGGTCTTTTCCTCGAGAGGTCTTCGGCGATTTTCGGAGAATATATGGTCCATTTTAAGGTCCACCAAAGTATCCTACAGACTCCGGCAATTTTTTCCCCCGCTTGGGAATATGTATGTTTGGGACAGGCGGTGCCAGAATATACGATGTTTCATAGCCTGGCGAGTAAGCCGATAAACTTGGTTCTTTTTATAGTAGGAAGCCAGTAGTGGCTGAAAATAATTCTCGCCGGCTGATTGAATATTTCATCGAAGAGGAAAGGTAGAGAAGAGTGCAAGCGAAAAGGCGGCAGTCATGCGGGGAGGAATGAGGACTTCCCGATGGCTGTCGCGTTCGCTGCAGGGAAATCCATGTCAGAGAGCGCAACAGTTTTATCCCTTTATTGGGCGGCTTCGCAGCTTTCCTCGGGACGCGAGTCATCCTCGTCGCCCAACCCCCTCAAATTTGCCGGTTTTACGAAAGTCGGCTCGCGGTAATTGCTGGTAGAGGAGAACGACGGCGGCGGCGGCGACGACTCACCGGGGATGTCACCCGCTGGATTATCTTCGTTTTCACGGCGGTCTTCCATAAGCCCGTCGGTCTTTTTCCTGGCGAGTGGCCGATACCGCTTCCAGTTAGTTGGTAGCTAGCAAGGTGGTCCTCGGCTGGTGTGGCCCTCCTCGCCACTCGTTATTTCCAGTAAAACTGTCGCCTCTCCCGATATTTATAACTTTTTTCTCGACACCGTGAAACCGCAGATAAAAAGCACCGCTACGAAATAATCGCCGGATCATTCTGGATTTATTGTGGTTCGCTTCACCTGAGCGCATCAGTACAGTCATTCAACACTTGTTGGAGTAAGAAAAACGAGGTAGTAAATTCGAGCACGGTGGTCTTTAGAAAAATACCAGCTACATTTTATCCAGGAATACAATTCTATCCCTTGCTAGAATTATCTCAGCCCCGGGGGTCAAGGAGCGACCAATGAAATTTATTCTAATTACAGGAAGTAGTTCTCTCCAGTTTGCTGGAAAGCCAGAGTGCTTCTCGGGAGATCATCTGCCCGTTTCGGAATGCCGGGCAAGAGATTGCGCATACTTGTGGCGCGGCGGAATTGGATTAATCTAATCCATATGTAAGGCACACAGTCGGGCTAAGGGCCGATCAACTCTCGAGGTTCTTCGAACCTCTTAACCGAGAACCCATTAAGCATTACGTTCTCGCGTGCGCTTGTACAATTCCCTGCCGAGGACGCAAGGAATCGCTTTTGTCCGCTATGCTAGCTTCTCTTTTCCCAGGATTACAGCAGTCGCATATAGAGTTCGTACAGGCACGTATCCCTTTACAGCATGAAACTCAATCATGCGACGAGCTCGAGCGGCGTGCAAGTACATCCGACTGGCACTAGAATTGATCTAGGAGAAACTGTAGCCGCTCTCTCGGAGCTTCGTTTATTCATAGCTGAAGTATCGCGCGAACCACGCCAGCCAGCCAGCCACGGTTAGTCTGCTGGAAAAAATTTTGTACTCGACTGCGAGAGAGAGAGACAGAGAGAGGGAGGGAGGGGTTGGTGACACTGTTTTGTAGGACGGCTGCGAGAGAAGAAGAGTAACTCTCGCCCGATGCTCGTTCGCGCAGAGGCAGAACGCTCGGCGTCGCTTTAGCACGCGTTGCTACTGCGACGACGACGGCGTCGTTTTGCATACGAAGTGGCGAGTTGACGTTACTCATCCTCAGGAATAATCGAGGCTCGTTTACATGCATGCCGGTTAGGCCTCCCTCGCCCATGCCCTAGCCACATACATCCTACGAGACATAGACTGCCGAGTCTGTTGTGTGTTGGCAGGCAAAGACTGTCTGTCTGGCAGATCGAGGCACGCACCACCCACAAGTGTACTGAGGGCTGAGGGCGAGCTTGCTTCACCGTCACTTTTCACCTTTCACAAGGCGTCGAGTCAGCTGAAGCCCCTTGTTACCGATCAATCCTCACTGCCAACCTATTTCTCATCGCCTTATCACTCTTCTTTCCCGTTCCAACTAATCCCACTCTTTCCCATAATACTAATCGTCCTAACTGTGAATTAAATCAGTATCACTTCAACGATGGGAAACAAGCCTCCCGATGGGAAGTCGTCGTTCTCGGTAATGCGGAGAAAAGAACAGTGCATAGTGCCGCACCTCCGTTAACAGCTCCCGCTGAATTACAGTTATTGCGGCACAATGGACTCGCCAGTTAGCTGACTAATGTGGAAAAATGTATAGTGGTACAATGCACCATGTATCATTCCGGCCGGGCGTTTGTTTTGACGAGCGAGCACCATCATATTCCGCGCGGCAGGTGGGTGGTGGTGGTCGACCGCCTCTCCTCAATTTTTCCTGCTTTCCCACAGGACATATATTTCTCGTGTTCGCCACCGAGTCCGTTTCCGGGAGAGTCGCGAGTTATGTCGCCAAATTTACAGGCTCGCCCAGTCAGTGTGGCTGCGCGTGTGTGTTGTGCCGATGGACGAGTGGGCGATAGGGACGCGCGCGGCTTTTGGCAACTCTTCAAATGATGCATTTCCGAAAATCAATTTCGGAGCGACGGCCGCCCCGGCGAATTCGTTGACCGCCGCTGATGGGCAGTCGACGGCCCCAACCAATAAAAAGTCGGAGCGAGAACCAGTGGGAAAATCGCTCGCGCCCTTTCTCTATTACTATAACCTCGCGAGAAATAGAAGCCGGATTTCCGGCCCTCGGCTGCAAAACTACTGGATTCGGATAGCGAGATCAACTGGTCTAACGAGTGGCGTAAATACTTATAATTATCTCTATGCACCTTGCTCCCGTTGAACGAGTGCGTACTCGGCCTTGCGTTATAATAATACTAGAGTTGCTCGAGAGGCCGAGCTAGCAGGCGCAACTTCTCTCTCACACGCGGTTATGCAATTAATTGTGCGTAAACTGTATCCCCGGGTCTAAGCGGTAATCCAAGGACAGTGGACACCGGACGCTTTCTCGCCGGAAATTGGGTCATGCCATTCGAAAGCAGCAAGGAACACGGCTGGGAACACGAAGCAATGAAGCAGGTGCTTGGCCAACTGTGTGAGCTTCAGTCTGATTAGTGTCGCATCTTGAAACAATATCCTCTTGTGGTACCTGGCCAAGGGAGTGTGATGTGTTCGAGAAAGCCGAGGGAGTCCACGGTACAAGTGGTTCCCGAGAAAAGCTAGAGAGAGTTGGAGAGATCAACTTGTATTTCTCTCGGTGCGTAAACTGACCAGCCAGAGAGAAAGAGAAAGAGAGAAAGAGAGAGAGAGAAACCAGCCGTGGGAACAGTGGTCCATTCGCTTGTCTGCTTCCTCTCCGCCCTTTCTCTTAGTGTGTGCACTCGTTGAGGGTCTCCTTCTCACCCAGCATTCGATGCTGCTGGACCCAAGCCGCACCAGTTTCTGGACTTCTCTTTCGCGGTTTCTCTCTGTGCTCGCCGGCACCGGCCACTGACAAACTTCGCTTTAGTTCGCCGAGAGACACATAATAACACAGCCGGCTCGTTGCGTAACTTTGGACATACTGCTAGTTTAAACGCGAATTAGGTGCGATTCTAGCCGGACGGCTAATGAGATAACTGGCAGGATAACTCGAGTGTCCCACGACACTTTTGGCAAAGGCGTCCTTCTACGGGTGTGTGAAAAAAAAAAAATCATATGGTTTCGCCAGGCCTCGATTTCCAGCCGATGCGATGGTCTTTGCCAGCCGCGGGTCTAATTGAATCGTAAATTGCAAGGGCGAGCAATCATTTGCAATTAAGCGGGAGACATGTAAGCACAGTCGTGCTTTTTTCGAGTACACACTACTGGCCGAGTTGCACACTGCCGGGATTTACGTCATCGTAAAGTTCTCGGGAGATCGTGATCGCGTCCTTTCTCCCTGACGTAAGTTACTCCCTGTAATTCGTATCCCCGTGGTAAATCTCGAGCCCCGTTCCACGTGGATTGCTCAAGGCTTTACTTACCTGTAATTGCATTAGGTGTCGGGAATTTATTGTGGTAGTAAAAGTAGGAATCCCGAAATAACATTTACTTTATAACGAATGCCAAGTTATAGGTATTGAGAGTTTGGCAGTTGAATTCGAATTGCTATACAAGGGATACCAGGCATCTAATGACCGGAACATGGTAGAGGGCATCATTAGTGTCTTTCCCGTAAGACCTCTCGCTATTATCGAACGCCTAAGCCGAAAGCGGCAGATAATTCGACGGGAAGGATTGGCTTGGTCGCGTTCCCAGTTCCTCCTCAGTTCGCGAGAGAAGCATCCCCCTCAACTTCTTTTCCCCCGTCGCGGAAGCCACTCGACTCGAAAGTAATTTATCTTGAAGGGGCGGGGGAGGAGTCGGCTAGGTCGAATTAAAATAATGCGATTGAAGTTGGGAAAAGTTTGCCCCCTTGAGCGAGGCACGTCGCGAGTTTGCCCGGAACTAGCGATCAATCCAGCCCAGTGTAGACCTTAAAACAGTTACACCGCTGGAACTGCATGAGGTCGACAATTCTTTTACAAGGGAACAAAGATGAATCGTTTATTGTACAGGCGGTGCTTTGTCTCGAGGGGATTTTCCTCTCGAATCACAAGGATGCGTTTATACAGAGGCGTTGGTGGAACAAAAATTGCAAGTCAAAATGGATTCTCATTGTCCCAGTTATTAGTAATCTCAATGTATTCGCGAATCTCCAAGAGAGATCCTGGTGAGTCGAGGGTCAGGTCAACAATGGAACGGTTTACAGAGTCGGGCACGGTGTAATGTGTGAAATCGGGGAGTAACGAGTGTACCGATCATTTGGACGGAGGCGGTGGCAGGAGGTCGTTGCGCCGTGCCGCGCCGCACCGCGTCGGTTCTCCAGTGCGATTCTCACGAGCATACAATACATAGCTTTCGCAAGGTGGTGCGCGATACCAATCGGCATAAGGAGAATAATGCGATTAATCTTGATAGCACCGTAGTCGGCGAACGTCGCTCCCTAAACCGTGTGTTTCCTCGGGTGCTCTATGTGCGAGGCCACCCACGCGAACCCGTTAAGGGCGTGAATGCTCTCTGTCTCTCTCTCAGCCGAGCTGATCTTTTATCTTCCATCTCGCTTGAAAATAGGCGTGATCTTTTGGAAAAACTGCTAAGTGCACCGAACGGCATGCACCTCTACTCACTTTTCCTTTACGTAAGAACCTGCCGGCAACGAAAGCTCATGGTCTCTCGTTCCCGTGAACCCAGGCCAACCTCAGCGGAAAACACGTTTGCGCCGCTCACCTGTAAACCGCACGCTGAAACTCATGCATCTTATCAGCCTAATTTCGCATTTTTTCCGTCTAGCAGTGCACTCGCCGCCGTCGCTACGATTTATCGTGGTTCCACTGTCAGTGATTGTAGAGCGGTCAGCAATTTTGTACGAACTCCACTTGATATGCTCAGTGAACGGGAGAAGTGAGTTTGGCCGAGTGGCGGGCTCGAGAGTTTCTGTTAATCTTCCGAGTATGCTAAGTAGATTGAGAGACAAACGAGTTACTAAATCATAATGTGTTGTCGGTCGTAACGAAAGTCATTCGATTGCGACAATTTCTTTGTGGCCCCTGCTCCGATTACGTCACTTGGAGTTTAGAGGTCTGACAGGACTGCTTGTCTGTCATGTACTGACTACACAACTCATACTGACAGATCAATTCTTCAATCGCTCAGCCTATGTATAATTAGCTTTAGTTCGGAAGCGAGTGTAGACGGCTTCATAGAAAATTCTATAGAATCAGGAGATTTTTAACCAACGCTGAACTTTTTGATGTACAATGAGACAGTCGGTCGATATGTATGTGTGTACGTCCCCCGAGGACATTGTGACGAAGTATATTAACGCTTCGCTGTGTCACTGTAATTTGAGGCTTCATTACACAGGCTGAATAACGCGGTAACGAACCGCGTCGAGCGTTCGCATTCATTTTCCCAAATTTATTCATGCAAAACTGCCGGGCGCCGTTACCGGCTGGCCCGAGCGAAACATAATGCACTTGTTAAATTAGTCACTTAACAGAATTTTGGATGGCAGCCAACCGAGCTTTATAGACGCATAACTTTCCATCAACCATTGAATTCAGCTATCTTGGATTCAGTGATGGGTGTGGAAACATTTTTATTAATTGGCCCTCTCGGCAGTGGGGCTCGAAAGGGTCGATGCTTCGCACGAGAGAAAAATGGTAGTTCTATATCCGTGCTCGGATCCATTCTGCATCCATCATGGGATGTGTCTAGCTGCGATAAAGAGAGCACGGTTCCCTCGGACTCTCTCACTCTCGCTTCTTCCTCTGGGAAAGTTGGCAGGCCACATTGGGCGCATTTGTTCTTCTGCTCGTTTGTTCCTCCTCGTGCGGTTTGTGTTTGCCGAGGCTCCTCCAGAGAAGGAGGAGCACGTACACACCAGGAGCACGTAGAACACGAAATCCGCAAGTATCCCTTGGAAAGTCGGAATCGCGTGTTTCTCGTGGCCGCAAAACGATAGCAGCGTCGAGACAAATAGAAAATCAATCGGAGAACGGGCCAGCACCGTCTCTCCCTTGTTGAATAAGTCGGCTTATTTGCCTTCCTTGTCTGGATCGCTTGCCCAAGGAGCATCCCAATGAAATAGTCCAACATGCCGTGCCGATTGAATTGGACGGCGAACATCTTGAGGACGATATGTCCCTTGGTTGGCTCGAGCAGCCAATTTAGATTGCGAGCGACATACCATCCTTAGGAATAAAGCACGCCCGAAATATATATCCGATTCGAAACGAGCCCCACTCGACGCTCCGCCGAAAAAGGCTCGACACACATATCTCTGGGAAATTCTCTCTTGACCCATGCTCCGATCGAAGCAGGGCACATGAGCGACCGCAACTTTCGGAATTCAGGCTTCGCAAGTCCCGCGGGATTAAAGGCAGCTCTAATAAAAGCGTTGCAGTAACTTCGAGATTAAAATTTCCTGCGGTGGACGATGGCGTGTTCGGGCCGCGGTATTTCAGCTGGTAAAAAGGGTTGAATCGAGTTTCGGAAACTGGAACGCGCCGGCCAACTCCGGCCGAGTGGATATGCGAACAGCGCGATGGAGAATGAATGAGAAGAGTTAATAAAATCATTCCATTAACTGACTGCTGGTAAAGGAATAATTCGTGTCACATGTCATAGAGGAGCCTTGCTAATGTAGCTTATATACCAATTAGAATTCAGCGGATGTCTTCCTCCGCGGACAAACTCGCCAAACGAAAGTCGAAATGAATAATGAACGGTCTCGTGTGGCAGCCGAGCCGCGTTCGCTTCTGCAGAATCCAGCTCGATGCGGTGGATTTGTCGATGGTAATTACTGGCTAATTGCCATTCGCCCACTGTTTTTGCCGTTTGATGGTTAAGTCATACACGTGTCGGGTTGCCCTGGTACGTCATGAAAGCAGTATTGTCATTACGCTAATGGAGCACGTCCCGAGCTCCTCTCCTTCGGCACAATGATTCTTTACGGGTTGTGCGCATTGCTGATGCGATCTCAACGGAAGTAAAGCGAGAGAGACGAGCCCTCGGTAGATTTGTAACGTTTAAAGAAATTCACGAAATATATCATTCACCGGTTGGCACCGTATAGCCTCATTAAATCGTGCAATCCTGACGAATTTTTCTGTTTCAGGTAAGTTGACGCTGCTCCAGACACGCTCTACTTCAATTAGCGGCCGGCTGAATAACCGTGAGCATGGCTATCATTAATTACCCACGTCGCCACCTGTTTTCGGTTGCAATTTCTCAGCGAATTCGCCAATATTAACGCGTGTACGTACGCTCGCGCGGGAGGATGTTCGCTTGCGGAACTGTTCGGCGTGTGTTGAAGTCATGTTTTCTTGTTGGTACGACTTGCAACCACCACCCTCCCGTCGCCCTCCGCTACGGAGAAACACTCGACCGCGATACGCGCGCTCCTCTTTCATTATCGTTAATCGCGCTTAACATTTAATTTACTAATGAGCGCCCGACTCGATTCCCCGGCGGCACAAGTGTCGATCCTTCTCTCCACGGACGCGGTTAATGAGGCGAGCCCTGGAAAACGTTCCTCCCTATCCGAACTTGTTCGCTTGTCAGTGCCTTGGCGATTTAGTGCTTGCCAACCATCGCTTATACCTTGTCGAAGTAATTATCGGCAAGGTTTGACTCATTGATACCACTTGCTTCGAGGATAATTGGACCACTAACTCGAACACCTGCCCTCTAAAGGTATTACTGTATTTTGTACGGGTTTAATTGGTCTTGATTGAAACTTTATTGTGAAACAAGCTTTTTTTCATTTCCTGACGACATCTCCCTATATCGCTCACCCATCCACCCCTCCGCCAACTGTCTTCTGTCTTTCGTCGCAAGTATATTACATGTCCCTGCATAGGAATTACCCTTTCAATATGTCAGTGGGTGTCTCAGTCATTGCTTTAAGCGGCTTACCCGCGGCCACTTACATGAAAAGTTCACTCAATAATACGATCAAGACTGCAATACGGTTAACCTAGAATCACCTCGGAGCATGGTTCTTAGTGACGTAAATCATTAGCAGGCTTCGAACTCAGCATGTAGATCGAAAGTATTAGTGGATCGAGTGTTCCTGTACTCTCGCAATCGTAGCTGCTCGATTGCGAAGTTGAAGTAACTTGTTTCGAGGAACAGCTTTCATAGTCTCGATATCCCGTGACGTTTTGTCATTTGGACTGAAGTAGTATTCTTACACCGTGCGAAATCTATGCTTCGGTATGCTTGAGGTGATCTGAGATTCCCGGCGGCCTGCATCGACATCGAGTGGATCCCGTTTGCAAATCCGATATCCCATGGGAACACGCGCCAGGAATTTATCTGGCGTTGCGTTCCGATCGGCAGGTTCGAGGTGGATAACCCCGAGATATTATCCCATCCATGCGACACGTCGATATCTATTCATCGATTCATTTTAATGCCTGCTTGCGCTCTTCAAATTGGGTCATACTTTCTTTTTAATCCGATTCCGATTGTTATTCCTGCGTATCGGGAAGAATTTAGCTGGGTTTGCGTGTACGATTAATAAGATAAATTATTATTCTTTAATCTGGGAAGGCATTGATTCGTGATACGCTCATTCCTCGTGCGCAAAGAGGAAGAGCGCGGAGATTTAATGGAAAGGGTTCGTCAAGTGTCGTATCTTTGGGGGCGATATGAATAAAAATGAAACTGCCAAACGAAAGCAATCTCTTAATCACTTCCCTTCAGAGCCGCTAATGAAAAACCCGCGTCCTTGATTCCATGGTTTTGCTGTGGGCGCGGAGGAGCTAGGCGAGGAGAGGAACATCGTTGGGTGGGCGTAAGAGGGAGAGGAAAAGAGTGAAAGAGAGTGGCGGCTGTAGTGGCGGGGCGCCGAAAAGAGGGCCGTAATTAAATAAAATCTAACCGAGAGGACCGCCAAACCCAGGGAAAAATTAATTGTACGGCTGTGCCAAGGGCCGGCGAGATTTCCACTCTTAATTGCGGCAGAGCAGCCGGAACCGATTCGTTGGAAATACTATACTGCTCGCGACGGCTTCGACAAATTTCTGTTTTCAATCTAGCCGCGTGAATTGAACCTCTCCGATTTCCCTCTCGATCCGATCGAGCCAAGACCTCGCGACAAGTAAATTAATTTTGCCAGGTCAACTTGGAGACTCCTTGCTGGCTCTATCGGGGAGGCATGGTGACCGCGGTAAGAGCGACTATCACGCGATCGATTTCATCCTGCTAGAAAAATCACGAGGAATCGGTTACTGTGGTTTTGCTAGACCGACAGCTAGGCACTTGTGGACCGAAAGTTAGACGGGAAGCAGTCCTTTCAAAAGAATTCTTGACATATTCTTACACGAAGCGAATAACGCTAAAGTCGAGGGAAATTTGAGGATGCTTGTCGTTTTGTTGAAAGTATCGGTGTTGGATCAATATACACAGCGACCGCTTCGATAGGAGTCCCATGCATAGTAATGGCCGCGTCGAAAAAACGAATTCTTCCATCCGCCCACGTTACGGCTCCTTTCAGTTTCACATAGGTTGGCGCGATTCACGCGTCATTGAGTTTACGAGTTTATTCCATAAATTGTCCTGTTCTTTCTTGAGCACCTGCCACGCACCGTACTCGTTCTCTCCACTCGTAAACTGTCGGCGCAATGTTTATTTTTGGTGTGGCTGCGCGGGTGAAAGGATAGGAGGCACAGGTAGTCTGTAGCTTGTGGGTCAGTGGAAACGTATGCATTGTCATTTGAGATCGAGAGGCTTTGTCCGGCTGTATCGTATTCGGAGCAAGTGAATTATTTTAGCTATCCCGTACATTAGTTAGAATGGATAGTTGCACGGGCGAGACTGGCGTCGTCGAGTGAAGGACAAAAGCATAGATTGAACGAGATGGATGTGGCCAGGATCAGGCCGGGCCATGGAAACGACAAGGTATTTCCAGGGAACGATCCAACCAGTGATCAGTACAATGAACAGTTGACGGACGATCAGTTGAACACTGTTGCACAGGGGAATACAGTGCTCCCTCTCTCTTGCTCTCGATTTAGTGGACGCAGGAACATGCCGGCGACGGACGATTATGGTCAGACATAATTCGATTGTGTAATGGATGGATAAACGGACCAGGGAAGATGATTAAAGCACGGCCGACGGCTCGCGTGTTAATGCCCCTGTAATTGCGACAGCTTTCATCTTTTTTCCTCCTCGCTGGATGGTGCGCAGTGCCGTTCGTTCGCTGCTTTTCCACTTTGTTCCTGGTTTTAACGTTCACAGTGGAAGCGCTCAAAGCTCTCGCGCAAATTAAAGAATTATCGGTGGAAAAAAGGGCGCATATCATGACCGGATAGCAGCTAGCAATGCGCGTGTCCTCATTGTGTTTGTTGCCGGCAAATACTCTTTGTCCTCGTCGTTAAATAATAGCCCGTTTCCGAGCGCGCCCAGTTTTCTCCGGCATTTTCTCGCAATTGCAAATTGAGAGGCGAAAACAGCCGACTCCAATAAACAGAGCCGGAGACCCGCACCAGCACGAGCGGGCCTTTTCTAGCAAAAATTCGGTGTGCCAGTTGTTAACGGGCCTGTGATAAATATGTCCCGTATACAACGATGAAGTAATTACTTTTCTACAGAGAGAAAGAGAGGGGGAGAAAAAGTGACTCTCCCGGATGGGAGTTCGGATACGAGGGCGTTTTAACGAATCACTGTTTAATTTGCATTGTGCAGCGTAATTATGTTTTGCCGACGAATGTAATTCGCCCGTGGTCACAAGAGAGAAGATCCAGGGACTCTTCTCTGGTGTATATAGCGTGGACCGCGGCGACCCTTTCGCTGCGCGATGTTCAATGCCGAAGCAGGAGGGCAAATCTTTCTTCGTAATATAAAAATACCCGAGACTCGCGGCTCGTGGTTCCCGGTGGCATTCAGGGCGTCGTTTTATCACCCGCACTTCCGCCGGCTTCGAAGGGCGCCCGCTGAATTATTAGCTAAAAAGGTAGGAAAGAGACGTGGCCCAGAGGAACGTGAGAGACAGGACGAGCGGAAAGCAGCGGCGGCGGGCTTGGCTTTCAACTCACCGGCACAAATAAGGTCTCGGGAAGGACATTTATTTCTTCGAGTACCTATCTATTTACAAGTAACTTCCACTCTTTCTTCGATTCAATCTCTGAGAGACTTCTTCTGGAAATGCTAATTTCTTGCCCCTGGCAATGTTTTGTAGTAGTAGCGAGTGAGTTAGATCTCAACTTACATTTTCATTCTTTCCCCTCCCTGGGCCGGAGCACGAGTGCGCTGCTCCAGCCGAGGATGCCAGAACTTTTTTCCAAGCGCGTGTGCCGAGCTTTTTTGCCCGCATACTTTCGCCTTCGACGAAGGGCAGACAGTACTTTATCCTGCAAAAAGGGCCGGAGGGAGAAGGGAGAAGGGAGGGGCGCGGTAGAGCGAGAGGGGAGTTGCGGCAGTGCTTGAAGGATATAAAGTAAGGCAAGGACCATGAAAAAGGTCGAGCCGCATCCACTCGACATATCCACGCGATACGCGTGCGTTGCACCCGCTACCAGCTTCGTTTCATTTTACGAGCAACGATTCCCGCCGCGGTAGGCAGGTACTCTCGAGTGCACCGTTTTCTCTCATCTGTAAATCTCCCCGGAGCGGAAGGAGCCCCTCTTCCCTCCCTGTGCCACGCTCTATGATTCACAAAAAGCTGCTTTATTTTTACCTAACTTCGTGTCAAGTGATTATGTCCGAAATGAGCGTCTCCTTTTCCCCGCGATAGCTCGCCAAAGAATATAGTCTGCATTTAAGAACTGTCGCTATTTAATTTTTAATAGAATTTTGTATCCTAGATTTTCCGATTGAGATAGCAAATCAGGGATTTTAGAGAATAGTCGCTGGCATAAGCGGGTTGGGAGAGCCTGGGCCGATTATTGATATTAAATCAGTCGGCATAATTTATTGGGCGGCTGCAGTGGCTGGCAGGGACGGGCACTCGCGTTACATTGGAAACGCATAAATCTTCATTTTATGGCCTGCCGGACGACGCCCGGGACATTTACATCTGCATCGGGCCCCTCTGCCTGTTTGCCAAACAACTGCGGGGATCATCGTCCATTGATCGCAAAACTCCCTCACTCACTAGGCCCCCTCTCTCGACCCACCTCTCCCCCTCTCAATCCCGAGATATGTATAGGTGCTATATTTCCCTCATCGATGAAAACGTTTCTGGCGATAAATGCTCCGCGCGAAATTCGCGTCACACCACTGGAAAAGCCGTCGTAGCTCGCTGATAAAGCGTCGCCGCTTTTCCGCCGATTATTTTCAATGGCCCGCGGTGGTGTGCCTGTCGGGCCTGAGTGATATCGGAGTTTTTGCCGCGGCTTGGATCGATCCACCTTCAATTTCGTGGTCGTTGGGGCTTCGATCAGCGATGACAGGCCGCCACCATCAAGGCTAATGACGCACCAACCTATAGCATGCTTGGCTCGTATTTAGATTACGGAATTTCACCAGGCTGTATACGCTCCGCTTCAATATTTGCCCGGCGGTTTTCTCGCTGTTTCTTGCCTGCGAGGATGACCGTATTAAGTGGAACGGATAGTCACGCGGAGTGTATCGCTCGCTGCTCTGTCTCTTCCCGTAACGAGATTCCCAGGGATATTCGTCACCCCAGCGTGTGACAGAAGTCGGATCTCAGCCTGGCAGCGTAATCCGGGGGAAAGCGAATGTTGAATCGTCGACAGTGATGAGGCCGGAATACCCTCGTCGTGTTTATATTATGCACCGCTGTCGACGAGATTAAGCGGCTAGCTCTGTGAAATAGCGATGAAAGAGGGTGGAGGGTGGCAAATGCCAGCGGGGATTCTCTTGCAGAGCTGCTGGCGTCGGATTCGATTAAAAGACTTGCATATTTGGCGAGGGCTCCTTACGAATAGGGAAGGTGTCGCTGGTCAGGCTGAAAGAGGAGGAAGGCCTGTTCTTGTAAGTGGGAGTTGCTAGGATTGAGGGGCTGAGCAATGCATCATACGGCAGCGGGGAATGCGTTAGCACCCTCCTTCTGTCGCCAGCATCCCCCCTTACAAAAGTTTCGTTCCAGCCGTGCCTCGGGCTTCCTGCGCACTTTGCTCGGAAATTGTTTGTCCATTGTTCGTAAAATCGCCCGTATAATTTACGATCTCGAGAATCCTTAAATGCTCTACTAATGCTCGCAGTGTTCCAGCGCGGTCTGTGCTCGTTTGCGTGGCGTTGATACAACTTCCTCTCGATTCCAACTTACCCAGATATACTCTAGTATATGCTTTTTTCTTCCTGACTTGCATATATGTTTATGCTGTGAATTGTTTATACACTGGAGGACGTGCTCGCGACGAAGATTTTTCTGGTCGCGTATATGTCTCGCGTAGAAACGAGAGTGGAATAGGTCGATCGATGGGGGATGATTCTGTGCAACGAGGGGTGCGGAATTTTCATGCCCGAGCGATCGAGCCCCCGCGTTCCCTAGACGAGAACGTGTGTGTCGGGGGTGGAGGAAGGGGTGGGCAAAAAGGGGGGTTGTTGCAAAGCTCCGCTCGACCTCTGCCTCTCTCCCTCTCTGGCTGTTGCCTGGCCTCTACATAGTTTGCATTATAGCCGACGGCTAAGACTAAAAGGGATGCCGGCTCGGAGCGGTGCTCCAAGTGCCCCGAGCTGCACGCCAGCATCCTACTACATACCTACTACCACGGCCAGCGACTTTGTCGCTGCTTAACCGATCTCGCATGCTCGACGTCGCGTCGCATCCGGGAAATGCGAGCGTTTCCTCTCAGACTCCCAGAATTCGCCTAGCTCTTCTACTCTTCCTTAGCGAAAACTCCATTTATACCTCGTTGAACTTCGGAGAGTTTGCGACGAAGATTAGAGGGCTCCTGCGCGCTGACATTACTCGTTAAGAAGCGCTACTTTACCCGGAACGTTCATTGAAATGTGGGACTTGTCCGTCCAGTGACCGCGTTCACCTCAAACCAAATTGTCTTACGAATTCGAGGGAGCGCGACTGAAAATACTAAGGACTATTTTAACCGAGGCATTGATCGCTTACGTAACGAAGAGCGATGGTAGGATAGAGGAGTGTGCTCATTCGACTTGATAATGATCGGCTAAAACGCAGCAGCGGCGGCGGCCGCTCTCTTTTGGTGGGACGCGGGCGTGTTTCGCGAGCGTCCTCGATTTTACGTTCGAGGGACTTCTTTGTACACACAATTCGATCCCGATGTCCATCGTGGAAGTATAATGTGTCTCGGCCGGCCTGGATTGAGGTCAGATGCGTCGGGTGGGTATAAAAGGGTTGCCGACATAAGCGACGGTGATTATGCTTGACCGGCCAGATCGTTCGTTGCCCCAGTCGCCACACCGATATATATATCTATCTATGTACCTTCCTCTCACCGTCCTCCACCACACTTTTATCTATCGGACATTTTATTAGATAGATTTTTTGCTATCGCGAGAGCATGTATTAGTGAGGGAGGCTGGTATGCGTGGTACCGAAATATCGAAAACAGATCAATAACAAGAAGAGAGGCCGGGGCACAAAGGATTCCTGGAGTCGGTAGATGAACACAGTCGATCATGTCAAAAGGAGCTGGAATCTTTCCAGTTTTAAGCCGCAGCATCACTGCGAGATTGAGAGGGAACCTCGTCGATTCTGGCAGAATCATGCGTTCCATTCAGCCCCGGGCCGATTCGATGTTGGCTGCGGACTTCTTTCCTTCTGTGACCTTTCCTCCCTGCAGCATTCAGCTCGCAGGACACACGGCAAATATTTATTTCGAATGGGAATATCACGGTCTATTTGAGGAGCGCTCCAGTTAGCGGAGTATCGGGGCCACGAGTCTTTAGAAAAGTATCAATCGCGCTCGTTTTAAGAGCCCGGTAGTCCGCTCCGCTGTAAGCCGAGATCTTCCTCAAGAGAGTGAATCATCCTTGCAACCTTTGGTCGGACATGCCCCTCGCGCACTCCCGCCCCCTTTCCAGAGTATACTTCTTCCGAAAGGTTCTTGCGCTCCTGGTGTAAGTCTTTGCACTGAAGGGTTGAAGGGAATAGGGGCGAGTAGAGTGCCGCCCTTTGGCACTCTCACCCCATTATCATACGTCGACGATAGCAGCTACCAAGCTAGCCGTAATATCGCGAAGCAAGTGCGCTCTGACATTTTAATACCACACTCCTCCTCCAGGAGCTTTTCACCGGTGGCGACCTCGATTCCTCATCGGCGTTGTAGCATCGTAATTAAAAGCTTTCCGGACCCGCTTATACATTTTGCTTTCCTATCCTACCACTTTTTCGTCCGCCATCCCAACTCTCCCACTATCCTCGCCGGCCATCGAAGCACTCGCTTTTAAACGAACAAACTTACTTGATCGTTCAATGCAATTGATGCAACGACCATCCTCAAATTGCCCCGTAAACCGACTTTTTCACTTGTCCTACATATGTTTATATATTAAGTCTGTAAACTTGTTCTTTATAGCGGGGCAAGGTAATCACTGAATACCGCCGGCTCTTTCTATCAAAGGATGGTTTTAAAAAGAGACCACTCCACTTATCTGTAATAGTTCGTTTGAGCGGCTTCAGTTCTGGTTACTAGTTCGAATAACGAGGATCGTATTACATCGTCTGGACTTTACGACATTAGTCGTGCGAGTGCTCCGATTGAGATAAAATGAAGCAGTCAAGTGATAAAGCACCATTGCATCGAATGTACCGGAAAGCTAGTATGGGCTCTGCTTCTGCATAAGTTCCTCTTGAATATCCTTCGCCCTGATATTTCGAGGCTTCTACGTCGCGCACGCTCGCCCGTGAAATGTCAATATTTCGCATAAGGTGCTCTTTGATCGGGTGCACGCGCAAATCGCTCGACTAGAAAATAGTTCTGGGGTACGTTTCCGCCGCGCTACGTAGAATTCAATGGCTCCTTCTCTTTCTCTCTCTCTCTCTCTCTCTGTCTGTCTGTCGCACCCTATGAGTACATATAATGTATGTGTACCCACAGCCAAAAGGGAAGCTTTGCCAAGATAAACTGTGTCAGAGAAGCACAGCCGATCCTTCCAAAGAATTGTGCTGCATCGACCCACCAACTTTGCCGCTCTTCCTTTTTTTCCACTGCATTATTTTTATCTGCCAAGGTAATTGTATTAGCTTGCATAGAGGATCCGAGTGACCTCATTTTACTAGGAGGCCATCGGGAGAGTTCGTAGTTCGATCTAGTATGTGTTAGTGGTGGGCAAAAATGAATGGCGTGTTTCTAAATATGGTCTCCGTAATTAAAGATAGATTCTCTGTACTCGAAGGCGATAGGGAGTCGATCGATAATACGAGACTGCACTTAGATAAGCTTCCTCGACAGTGAGGCCTTTCTGCTCGCAGCACTCCGCTGCGATCCTTTTCACTCCCCCTGTATTTGCTGTCAGCGTCGGGGATGGGACGCCTTTGCCGACATTCAATCTCACTCGCGTCTCTAGCGCTCCTCGTCGTTATCGCACCTTTCGTGTAAACCCTGTTTCCTCCCGGCGATTAAGTACCGCCTCTAACTTTTCCTCTCGCGCGTCTCATTCTCTTCGACTTTTGATGGGGAAAATCAGCTTATCGCGCGCAAAACGAGTAAGCGTAATTTATGATCAAAGGAAGGGTAAAGCTTGTTTGGATGTTCGGTTAATTTCACTTCGGACTTGTTTGTAATACTATTTAGTAGAAGCTCATAATTATCCTCCTTCTGGCTTTTGGAGAAAGAGAGAGTCAAGTTGACTGGTGACTCGAGTGCATCGATTCCTACCGGTTGGCAATGATTGTCAGAGAGTTTCTCTGTTTCTATCGAGCTGCTCCTCCTCTCGGCCTGTCTGCGGAAACAGTAGGGTGGACTAGATATCGCGAAAAAAACGGGACGTCTACTGTGTATCGCATTCTTCTCATTCCTCACTCGACGACGAGCCAGTAGAAAAATGCCATCCGGCGCCGATTGTTTCTCGCACCCCGGCGTGGAAAATAGTCCATCCATTCGAAAAGCGTTTTTCCAAGCGGAATCGCGCGCAGCAGAAGCCACCGTTTGTCGATAGCAATGAGAGAAATCTCGGCGACGTGATATATCGGGCGGAATCCATGTTACGAATTCTGGTGGCGTCGCTTGGCTCTCGTTGAAATTTCGAAAATGTTTGTCCATACAATTCTGACAATGTTGAATGGAAAGGTACGGTGACAAGTTGGAAATGCTAGATGAATTTTCTTTGCTAAGTAATGAGTTGTCGGGATTTGATAGAAAAATAGTCGAATTTGAGTGGAGGGGTTGCGTGGCGCGATTTCCCAGAGGGGCAGAATGATATGTGTGGCTGATGAAGTACGACACCTAGTGCGCAAGAACTGGATACCTTCCAGGAATTATAGCCGATAGTGCAGACTCGGCATCTTACCGACGACAGAAGTCCGCGGTCGATAAATGTGGAGTTGCTTTAAGGTCGCGAGAGAAAAGAGAAAGCCTCCAGCGGAGGTATCAGCGGGGCCCTGAAAGATCACTTTCAAATGCTCTACTCGCTATTGACGTACTGTTCCTTTTCATACCGATGGAAATGGCCTGCTCGTTACTCGTATTTAATTACAACCATTGATTGGCAGAACAATCGTGCACTTTCTACCAAACGATCTGGACTTCCCTTTCTAATTGGTAGGCAGATGTCGGCAGACTTTATTGGGCGCAGGCATAGTCACATTGTAACATTTCACTTTCCCGTGGATCCTCGGATTCCTCGCATTTTTCCCGAGTCACTTTCCCTGCTCGAACAATTAAATTCGTAGATATCCGGGGAAGGAAATGCGCTGGTCCGCCGGCACGTGAAATAGTTGCCCCGTGGGAGGTGCGTGTTGGGATCTTTCGCAACGCGTGTCGCTCGCTCCGTTCTGCCTGTCAATCCGGACACGCGTCGTCTGTCGTTCGAGCGGATCAATCGTGACCACGGTGATTGCATTCCAATTGCGCTGCTGCTGGCAGCGGCGGCGGCAGCGGCAGCGTCGAATCCGACACCCGAGGTCAACTGGAATCATTCTCCTTCTTCCTGACTTCTTTCACCTGTTTCGTGCAGGCGCATTCTATTCCGACCGCCTACTTTATCAGCTTAGACTCGCGGACTGATTTCACTGACATCGGATATCCTCGATAGCCGTTAACTCTTGGGAAAGGCAGGACTAAGTTTCATTTGCAATTTAACCAGCTAGCCTCGCAACAAGTTTCACTGAGAAATAGTCCACTTTAAAATCAGGACACTATTCTATTCTACTTGAAATCGGTTTCATTACAATTGTCATTACGGATGATAGAACACTAGTTCCAATCGGAAAGTTCTTCCCGCGAACTTTCTTCGATCCTCTGCTCTCTCGAACGCTCTCACAGGTTTCTCGTGGAAAGTTTCCGCCGCCGTCTGCGAAACCTTGCCAGGCCCTGTTTTATTTTCGAATTTTTTCCCTGCCAGCTCGAGGGCAGCTAGAAATTATTGAATACCACCAGATGAAAGAGTTCGAAAGGGATGTAGTGATTGTGAATTATTTAAGAACGAAGCTCGACAAGCTCGATAACTTTTCCCTTTTCCAAGGAAGACTCTTTCGTTACGCTCTATGAAGTCGACATGTGCTGTTGGGACGTTCCTCAATGTTTAAGATAAACACAGAAAACAGTCAATTTTCCGTTAGCGTACTCCATCACAGGAATAAATATTCCTTATCATATCGGGGATCATAGACTCAAATTGCAATCGGTTACACTTAGCCTATCAAGGAAGATTCAAGTGGCGGTAAGTTGAGCCGTCGGCGTAAACGGATGGGTTTCGCAGTAGCAGGGCAAACAGAGCGAAGCTTATTGCATGGGCATATGTTGGTAGGATAAACCCAGTGACTCCGAAGTCGAAGGAGTCGCGATCTTTTCCTCGGTTTGCCGAGTAACGGGTGACGGGAGTAATAACGGCATACATCGCTTTTCGAGGCCGACCGGATTAGAGTTGCATGCTGCTGCGTCCTTATCCGCCCGTTACACATGTCGCACTCGCCCCAAGAATCTGATATCGACAGTGCACCAGCCTCCCCCTTGCAAGATCGGGACAGAGAGAGAGAGAGCAAGAGAGAAACAGAGACTCGCTGCACCTGTGCATTACATGCGAGATTACATGTTCGTGTACGCTGCTAACGGCATGCCATTGATAGACGCTCTTCGACTGGTAATTGGGCTTCTGCTCCAATTAGGATAGACTCGGAGAAAAGGTTCCAGGCTACCTTCGCCATCCCTCTCCATTATTCCTCCGGTTCTATTTCAATTGTGCATTGTCGAGACCTGCTGGGAATAGTTCACTCCAGTGTCACCCATTTTCTAGCAGCAATTGTGCGCTTTCAAATTGCCGTCTGCCCTCTGCTTATGCAAATTTCAATGAAACCCCGATATCAGCCAATTTTCATGGCGCTCTCTATAGAGTGACGCGATACCATTTCGAATAATGTTCTGCCAATTGCGAGTCTTCATATAACCGTTTTATTCCTTAATCCTAGGAGTATTTCAACTGGCATGCTGGGTTTGATATGGTTAACGCAATCGGTAAAGTTCCTGGTGTTTGGGAATTAGTGGTGAAAATAAGACAGAGTGTGAGTGAGAGTGACAGGGTAATAGGGATGAATAGCTGTTCGATAATGGAACCATTAGCATATAAAACAAGTGATTATTTTATGGTGGAGCATTAGGGGGGTATTAGCGAGGCAGTTAATTGTATCGGGCGTTACATCAGGGTTCGCTCGCCCGGTACTTCGAGCATCCATTCATTACGGCATGCGAGAAGTGCGGAGTTAATAGCAGCAAAAACTTCACTTGCGATTTCGATCAGCGCCTCTGGAAAAAGGATAATGCAACGCTCGCGAAGGTGTATGAATCAACCGCTTGGCTACGCTTACCGTTCCTTTAATGGAATCGTAATAACATCCATTGATCCTCCCAACCCAAGACAAGCATCGAACTTTCATCCGATGCGAATGGTAAACAGACGCCTTTCCTTTTAGGCTTCCTACTTATTTCCACCGGGACAGAAAGAGGCGCATATTGAATTTTCAGATTACCCTCTTTCATCCCCGGGAGGATTTCATATCGAAAGATCTCAGGAGTTTACGAGCCTCCGTGGCTTTCTATCGAGTTCGCCCTGTTTCCCTCGGCTTTCCGCAATATCGAAATACGCCGCCGAGTTCTCTGCCGTATAATGAAACACCGGGGACACAGGCTTATCGATAGCCTCCGCGGAGGGAAGGATAAAGTTCCGAGTACGTGTATGTACGCTGTCGAATTCAGTGACGCTTCTTGAAATTAGTATCTCGAAATAGAGAGAAATTTCGAGGAGACGGGGTGTGGCAGATACAAATGTATATGGTGGACCAGTCCCTGAGCGAATCACCGAGGATTCATTCGTCAGGCTGCCAAGATCGTGCTCTCGGTTAAAGGGCTTGGTTAGAATCGTTCAGGGGCATCGTCGCCCGCGATAAATTACCCGCAATAGCGATATCCCGGCAATGTTAAATCGCTCGAGTTCGATTTCTAGATGGGGCGCGATGGGACGAATAAGAAGCGTACTCTGGGAGCTGCGAGGAAGGCACGATAAATCCTCGTCGTCGTTCTCTCCTCGGTGGCGGTGGTGGTGGTGGTGGTGCTCGCTCTCATTCCCGATGCTTCTTTTCGCGTCGCGCCCCGCGCTTCTTACTCCGCTCTCTCGGAGTCTAGGCTAGCGCATCGCGGATGTTCACCGTTAGATTTATTCAAAGCCCCGAGTGCACCAAGTGATTCGGAATGCCAGCCGTCCCGCGGCCCTCCTTCCTTCCACGAGGAAACATGTACTTGATGTAGTTTCTCCAGCCTCCGGAATAATCTCATTCACCATATTCGACGTGGTGGTTGGGAAGCTGCGTTCTTATTATCGGAGTGCACGAAGCATTTCGGTGGCCAACGGATCGAAGTGGTTCCCATATCAGTAGTATTCCAATACAGACAGAGGCTAGTCTCTTCTCATAGCGGTCTCTATTCGTCTACCTCCCACGAAAATTCCCTCATTCTCCCATGGGCTTTCTCGGCGTCCTGCGCATGCATCGCGCGAATGAATTTCGCGCAGGATGATATTCTGGTTGAAGCGGGTGGGGGATTTGATCGAAAGGAAGGATGAATAGTGGTGCCTCGAGGAAACTCACGAACTCGACCCTCCATCGGCGGGACCGAACCTTCTTCCTTTCAAAGGATCTTCTTACTCTCCGAGGCTAGGTGAATAAGGAGCACCAAGCACAACGGCCGCTCTTCCTCTTCTTCTTGGCCTGTCAAAGTTTCCGCATTGTTCTGTCGGCCCAGGCTGTTTTTCTTCTTGTTTCTACGCTGGCGATCGCTTCGCACGGCCTCGAGATACACGTTCGATGTTCGCTTTAATCGCCAACTAGCTGCCAATAATCTGGGTCACTTGATCCACCAGCGCTGATTTTCCTTCATCCGGCCGATAGCTAGACTTCATCTCGAGGTGGCCTGTTTATTTGAAAAAGTGACGCTCTATCTTAATTCATAATCTTCCTGTCGAGCGAGCAGCGAGGAGAGCTTTAATCGACCCTTGATAGAAGAGGGACGGTAAATATTGAGAGTGAAAAGCAATACACGGCTGGTGTGGCATGTGAAATAATCGTGCGGCGGCGGAAGCATGTTTACGGAGTGTCGCTTCATAGTGGTCCACTTAACAACTCGTTAGTGAATGGAGCAGAGTGATAGCTCGATTCTCGAATGCGTGCGGTGGGTGTCCTCGTTCACATGGTACACGAGCCAACACTTTCCAGGTTAGCGCATGGTGAAATTTTGATAGTTATCTAGGAAAATCACCAGGATTTATTGCGTGCAAACAAGTTCCTTTTTTTTATCTGCCTGGAATAATCTTCCTCTGTGTGTCAAGCTGTAAGGCTTTTACTTGTTTCTGGAACAAAAGTGTGTTATTTAGTCATTAATAATGATCGAGGAAAGGCTGGCAACTATAAATCTGGCGACACTCACGCGAGAGCCTTTCGAAAGGCCAGCCAGTAAGGAGGCTGCTATTACTTCTTACAGCAGGCCGGGACACTGTAATTATTTCTCGTTATACGCGTTTGTCACCTAGAGTGCAGACCACGCTGGCTAATTGGTGAGTTGGACGTGAAAATCTTTTGCCCCGAGGAAAGTCCATAGTTAGTAATGGTGTGCCGAGTCAGCGGGGAATATTTCATTAGAGCCCGAGGGCCTTTGTATCCCTTTAAAAACGCGACGCCAGTCGCAATAGACGAGAAGTGAATTACGCAACACCAGAGCCGGGAATTATGATACTTGATCGATCATGTAGAACGTGTACGTTTGAACAGGATTCCGGCTGTTCATCCATCACTTGGATTTCTGCAATATTGCAGTTCTCAAGAAAGCTGAGACTAAGATGGATTACATAATAACGCTGACTACGCAGGTAACATCAGCTTAACTAGTTCATAGGCGAGGGAAGAATTGGGAGGCTGGCAAGGTGGAACGGTGATTATTCCAATGGCGATAGGATCTATATGCTGCGCCGTCCTATCGATAGTTGGATCGGCAGCAATGAGGCTACATTTGGCGCTCTATTATTGGACTCATTGCAATCTTGTATGCGCGGGAAAGGCAGGGTTACGTGGCGAGTTTCTCAGATCGCCCGGTGAAAACGATCAAACCGATCGACGCGCTTCACAGTTGAATAAATTCGCGGCCCTTATCGCACCATTATGTTTTACGGTGGCTGCTTCCTGCCTGGCTGGCTTCCTGCCGGCTGAAAACGTCGGAGCAGTCATCTCGGGGGATTTTTCTCCGCTCTCCTCGACAATGAATCCCATACTCTCCTTAGAGCTGTTAATGGCCTGCGCCGTGACATCGCGGCAAGTTCAACGATCCGGCACCGTTATTTTCCTAGTCGCGCGCGAGCGGCCACCGGGCTGGCGACGACGGCCGATCCTCGCCGCTTCTCCTTCTCCTTCTCCTCTCCTGTCTCCTCGACACGCGAGATTCCCGCCCGGCGGCCGACAGGATTTTTGGCTATTTTTGACTTCAAAGTCTCGGCCCATTCCGCACTGCGCGAGACACTCCGCCGGAGCGGCCGAGCGGCCGAGCGGCCTCTCCACCAAGAGGCCGCTCTCTCGAGTCTGGCTCATTTCGAATGCTTTATTTTCACGACCGGTCTACCGGCATTTACTGCTGCACGCTGTCTTCTCTGTGCATCCTCTCCCTCTCCCTCTTTCTCTTTCTCCCAGTCGCCCTCAGCTTCACTCTCTCGCTCTTCGTCCGTTTCTCTCGATTCTGCAGTTAACTGTATAAGTAAGGTGTGGCTGTGTGCTACTCGCTAGAATGGAATAAGCGGACGACTCTATCTTGGCGCGCGTACCCACTGCACCGATCTAGGCGCACCTATCCATGCATCCTACTCGAAAGCTCACTCATCTCCCAGTACTTGCTCCAGGCAGACTGCTACCGCCTTAACTCTTACCCGTATCTCTCGCATTTCCTTAAGTCCTCCCGCTCACCAACCACCAGCACACATCATTCCTAGTCCGAATTATCTGCCGGCGGCGGAGGAGTATTCGCAATATTACAGCCTCGCTTGGATTGGCACCGGCTCTCTAATCCATCTCTATTGAGAATCAGTGAGCCGATCATTAGAATCAGAGTCGGTTTGGCATTTGTTGCGTAGGGTTGTGCTGCTGCTCGAGTAAGTGGCAAGCGGATCTTGTAGGTGCGAGCGTGCTTCCGCAGTCATTTCCTTAGTAAAAAGATAGGGGGAAAAGGGATTAGCGACGGGCATCGAAATATCAATAGAGGTTTACGACCCTCGATCGGTCCTCGAGCGTAATGTGTGTACCTGCGAGTGGCTCGGCCGTTTCCGCGCGAGCTCGGCCCGCCTCGCGCCAACATCATTGTCCCGCGATGTCAGTACGCGACGAGCCAGCACCGCGTGATCCTCGCGCGCCACTTCTTCTCCGACGCCGCCGTCTTCCGACTGCCCCGACACCGCCGTGCCGGTGCAATGTGACACTTCGCCTACACGCGCCGACAACCTTTGACAGCTCCAAGTGCCCTTTCAATTGCGCTCAACAACTCCCCTTATCGGTGACATAGTGTCTGTGTGTGCTGTGTGAGCCGCGTCGACAGAATATGAGACTCAACGTGCAAGCTGCAATTTGGGAGGAGGAGAGCCCCCGAATTCCCTCGAAAGTTTAAAGCGACTTGCTTTTATACCGAAAGGAACAGGTAGTGTTTGAAAGGTTGCCAGAGTGGCGACGAACTCTGCTCGCCTCGATATAACTCTAGCCAGAGGTATCTATCAATTGGTGTCTCATTTTCTCAGGCTGATATACCGAGACTCGTTTAGCTGTAAATTATTCGAGAATTCGTCGTCGAATCGGCTGTGTTTGTGAGCGGAGAGTATGTATGTCGCGCGAGAGAGCATCGCGTATTTACCGTTGTGTTTACATTTGGGAACACTCTCGAGCTCTCCTCGGAGCTCGGGCGCATCCGGCCGCTCGTAGACTCCGAACATTCGGACATTCCGCAATATTACTCGTATTACCAACTTAACATTTTTATGACTCATAGGGAAGATTTGAAATTTTTCATTCACATAACACAGCTTCATCTTGCTCGCTGTTAAGCAGATTACTGGACCGATAACAGTTAAGGAACGATATAGATTTTCGCTTGAAAAACGCGAGATGGAAAGTCGGGCTAAAATATGATTACGAAAGTGCAGCCTCCGGCGAGCTAATTAATTAACTCGTTGGTGCGAAACGCGCCTCATGGGGAATGCGGGAGTGCGAATGACATTACGCTTGACACCAGGCGTATGGTGCGCGACCGAACGAACTTGTGCCCGGCCTGGTGGTGCAGGCAAATAGAAAGCATCGAATAAAATCCGCTCTCTCTCTCTCTCTTTCTCTCTCTATCCGCGTGGCAAATGGATTTCGCGGGATCCAGCATAATTAAATATAGACAGGTAGAGCGTGTAACCGCACATGCGGCAAATCTTAATGCGCTCTCAGTAGCTTCACTTC
Source organism: Ectemnius continuus (assembly GCA_910591665.1). Lineage (NCBI taxonomy): Eukaryota > Metazoa > Arthropoda > Insecta > Hymenoptera > Crabronidae > Ectemnius > Ectemnius continuus. The sequence goes on along the minus strand of OU342862.1, from coordinate 10,614,406 downwards.
TACCGGCTGCCGCTGTTTCACGCTCCTCCCTTTTAATTTCGTGCTTCCCGACCATGTACTCTCGTTTACAAGAAACACTGGCAAATCCCTCTCTGCGAATTTATCGCTCGCCTATCAAACCCCCGCCGATTACCGAGCGATTTACAAGGAAAAAGAAGTAAGTTTTCGATTGGAAAGTCGGTGGGATCGAAAAGCTCGGCGAGAAGATGGGTGCTTGTTGCGATTACGGCGCTTTTCCTTTTTGCCTCGTGTGGTTTCATGGCTACGTGATCAATTATGTAAGTAGGAACAGCTGAGATTCTGACGGGAGCAAGATGAGTTAACCCGATAAGCAGTCACACGCGCTCCTTTCCACTCGTCGACTACGCGCTCGAAAGCACTGGGATTGATAGTAGCCTTTGCTGGAATTTTACTGTTAGATCGGCAGACTACTACTCTTCGAGTTACAGACTGCAGAAGGCTGGCGCGCACAGCTTCCCGCCGAGAATACTTAACAGGAATGGCATCGTATCTCAAAATACTTCAAAGTGTTGCATTACTCTAATTAGATCGGACTACTCAGCCATTCGAGGCTTTCCAGCTTATCGGGTTCTAAAGGTTACATTACGTGGGTTCGAGCTCGGCTTGGCGCAGGAAGCAGTACGGATCTTGTATCTTATGGCGCGGAAAACAGTCGATTCGGTATTTCATTGGGAAGGCACAATAGTTAAAGGGTAATCCGCGAGCCGCGCTTAGATATGCAAATTGGCAATGCAGGCGCATTGCTCGTAGTATAATCCGCTGTAACAACCACTATTAGCTTGTCCTCGCGCGTGCGTTTCACTCTCGAGGATGGGATGGGATGGGATGGAAGTGAAGTGGCGGCGCGGTGGCCGGGGTAAACGAACGAAAGTTTGCGCCAGCGAAAAAGGTGAATTGCGCGCGCGGTCGCCTCTCAAGGTAAGACAGATCGTAATAAGCCCTTGAACCTCCGGGCGTCAGTCCGACTGGAAGATCGATGTTGCAAGAAGCTGGCGAGCCTTGGCAATCATTGTTAGGGTTTCAGTCGGAAGCGTCCTTTATTACCGCAGCCATTAGTAATTCCGCAGCGTAGCGCACTTCATTTCCGCGTAGCAGCACTTCCCGAAAATGAGCTATATCGAAGCTCTCCCATAGGAGAAGTATCGGGATGATTAATATTTCATGAGACGGCTGATTTCTTCATAAATGTTTCTCTGTGTTCCTGGTGATAGGATGTTCGCTCTTCTCAAAGAGAGTGAGTTTCGTTCGTGCGGAACTTGACTTTTCATTCTCCGCTATAATCCTGCTCAGCTGCGACCGTTTGATCTGCGAGTTACTGAATTTCCCGACGAGTTCCCCTGGTAACCATAGACACACAGTGGCAGTTTCGAAGGGAAACCGCGATGCCTGCCTAGAACTTGCTCCGAGGGAGATAAGTTTGAGTCTCGGCAAACGTATCTCCAGCCACCTGAGGACAGATTATTCGGTCCAGCATCCCTCTCTGGAAGCCACGCTTCATACTCACTTCCAGTTCTTGTTACAGAAACTACGGCCACGTCCCGAAAATTAGATGGTCCGACTATAGTCTCTCCACACCTCCCCCAATTTTCCATGATTCAGTACTACAAATTTGGTAGTATAGCTTGATGAAGGAGAGTCCCTCCGTTCGGAGGCGAGGGCTTCGAGAAGGTTTATGGGTGGGGAATGAAAAGGGGCGGCGTATGGAGAAGTCGATTTTAATTTGCGCGTATCACGGGGGGCACTCACGCCTCAAAGGGGAAATTCTTGGCACGAAGCGGCGAGCATCTCTGCCAAACAAATTGGTGTACGTCGGCGGCCTCGCCTTTGACAAATCTTCTCTGGTATCGTTGATTTAAGAAAGCATTCTACCGAGGCTCGCCAGTACCGCCGGCAGCCGGCTTCCCTCTCAGCTGATTCGATCTCCTTTCTGGTTTCCCCTTTCTTCCGTCGTTTTCTTCCTCTTGTATCTCTCCTCGTTCGCTGGAGAGCGTAGCGCGCCTCCTCTCTGCCCGTTGCCCGTTGCCTTTTCCTCTCAGGGCATAGGCCGCATAACTGACTTACATATTCAGACATAACATCTTCTCCGGCCGGCCGGACTCCCTTTGAATTCGAATTAGGCTGCCGTCTCTCCCGGCTTAATTAAATGCCGCACCACGCCACTCACTCAATTGCATCACGCATCCCTTGTCTCGATCGAACCCTCCACCACCAACTCATCCTCCTTTTTTTTTCGCTAATACCTCAGATCCCGTTTCTCCTGGATATGCCGGCTCGTAAATTTTACTCGCAATATAGTTTCCGGGACTTTTACGAGTTGCTTCGAAATATGAGACTTTAAGTCGCAAAATTTATTATCCAATAGCGTATAAGAGGTTGCTCTTGACTCGATATAAATTGTACCGCTCGCTTCTCAATGCCAGTAGGAAAAGCTGGATTGCGAGGGTAGAAGACAAAGGAGTTGAATGTGGCCCTGGTGATTGTGCTCGAGGATTGCCAGGTGTATTGGAAGGCGACGAGTAGTCGGCGAGCGCCAGTAAATTCATGATTAGGAGAAAAAGGAGGATGGAATGCGATGTTTGGCGAGGTGGCCTTGCGTGCCTGGTTATCAGTAGTAGTGCACCTGGTGTCCTTGTTCTGGTCCGCGGATTCCCGGGAGGCTTTCATCCGATGTTTACGAGGGATCGCGGTTCTGTCGTAAGTAGGCAGAGAGGCAGTTGGCCTCCTCTTTCCTGGCGGGCTCCTTCTCCCTGATCCTACGAGAGAGCTGTAAGTCAGGAGCGCGCGAGGTTCCCATGGTAGCCGGAACAGATAGCCGCGAGATCCTTTGGCTTCGGAAGAGGGAAGGGGGGGGAGGAGAGGAGGAGAGGAGGAGGCTTAAGGTCGACCACGTACACCTCCATTTAGTCCCGCTCGACCCGAGCTCCGCCAAATGTCAGAGTTCATCAGCAAGTTTGTACCGACTTCTCTCTGGCAGGCGCGCGATTCTGATACGCCTACTTTTTGCCGGTTTACGAGCGAACCCTTTTACGAGTCCGCCGAACACACGCTCGATACTTCTTTCCTCTCGTTGGCTTCACCTGTTGGTCGTGGCTCTCCTTCGAGAATGCATTCGGCTATTACCGAGTAAACGATCGTTTGTTCATTCTTTCTCTGGCCGGGCGCGTTTCAATCCTCTGGGTGCAACGCTCTCGAGCTACGAACCCGAGGATACACATTCTTCTCGGCCTGCTTTCCTTCGCACGCCGCGCCGCCACTGCGCCAGCCACCGACTCTGCCCAGCTGAGCGGACGTAATATTGGACTTACAAGTATTAAGTATCCTGCCACGATGTTCCCCAACGGATTTCCTCCATGCGAGAAGTCCATTCCGTGGAATCGCCAAGTATTATTTGAGACAGGGCGACGAGCATCCTTATTGCGCGCCGGCCGAATGAATCACGGCTCTAGTAAATTACTTCTCTCAAGCTGGCCTTGGCGCTCGAGCGCAATTCATTAAGTGAAATTACGGGAACGCGAAGCTTTTACCCTAAACGCCAAATTATCCGCTGGCGAGTCTAGCGAAATTTCGGGGTAAAATAGCAATGCGTGTCCGCTGGCAATCTCTCTCTCGTAGCAAGCTCCCACAGCCTTTTTAGTCTTTCGTGCCCTCTCCCTCTCTCTCGAGGGAGAGAAAGACGAATGGAAATAGTCGGAGCGAGAGAGGGGAATTCTAGTCCGTAGTCACGAAACGATTACACGTTGGGTCCGCCAACTTCGGACTCGGATGCGAACGACCTCTGCCTCGCCCGGGCTTACGTGCTTTCCTTTTCCTTCGCCGTCTCGTCCTCCTGCTTTCGGCCCGGTCTCCCCTTTGCCCGTTCTTCCTGTGTCGGTCCCTCGCGTGCACCGCTCTCAGCACTCGGCACTCGGCACTCGCCACTCGGCAGATGCCGCGTACGCACACGTCACGTTTCCTCGGTATTTGTGAAACCAGTTCACGTGCCGTGATCTTCGGCGTGATCGTCGGGGGAGAGGAGGGCGCAATCTTGATCTCCTCCATAGAGGCAGAAAGTCCGGGCGAGAGCGAGCCACCACGCCAGCAGCCCCACACGCCCCTCCCGATCCTATTCCGCACGCACGTGCTGAATTCTCCAATGCCGTATTTGTGTCATAGTTACGTAAAGCTAAACCTGCATTCGCTCGGACAGGCTTCCGGTATCGCTCGCAGTATCATTCGATCAGTTCACTACGAGAAATTGAACATCTCGAGTTTATTGCTTGATCCGTCGAATTATGGTATCCGCGATTAGACAAGCAGTCCCACCGGGACTTTTATAGTCGACGTAGTTTATAAACACGGCGGTCAAACTACTCTGGCATTAGATAGCGATTTCACGAACTGCTTACGCCTCGTGCTAGACTGCTTTCTTTGCATTCCATCATTCCGTTGGCTCCGAAACAGGTTTTTTCACTTTTGCACGGACGCGCCCGGTGCAATCACTCGGTGTACGACACAGGAAGTCAGGGTAAATACCGGGGAATAATTTATCGTAGGGAGTGCGCGCTGCCTAGCCAGCTAGTCATAGTTAATCTCGTTCGCTGGAATCCCGCGTACGCGCTGCTAATTAATGCCTCAGTTGGTGCGGTAAGCGTGGCAGCACGTTTTCGCACACGCACAGACACGTTGGCCGGCGCGCGCGCACCGTCGAAAGTGAATTCTTTCACGGTGAACTTGAACTTCGCTCTCAGTACACGGTGGGTGGTGGTTACGGTGCGTTTAGCAGCCGAGCGCTGTGAAGGAGGAGCACTCGGGACAATGAGAAATTAGCTTTCGCTTGTTTGTAGAACGGCTCCGCTGTCACTGGTGATCGTCGGATGATAGTCATTGCCAGCAACGTCCTCGAGATTCCACCAAGTAGGCCATTGCGCGGATTAAGATTTGAAAGTTGCTTCTCTCGTTGAGCGTACAGATGCGCGTGACGCATACTTGTGAATGCTATGAAATTAGACTGACCATCTATTTCATCCTGTACCACCTGCGCCCCTTTCCATCTGTTTCTCTATGCAAGAATTGCGTTAATCACCCCGCGGCACAAAGGGAGCTAGAAAGATGCGCATTTGGTGTTTGAAAGTGGCCTATTGGAAAATTGGGGAGAGCGGCTTCGGTGAAAGTAGGTGGAAATCGATAGATCAGTGTCGTTTGCTCGTTTTAGGTCATCCTCTTTACGTTGCGCGTACTCGACCTCTCGAGAGTAGCTATGCGCCCTCGCCGTACTCGTCGGGTAGGTCATAAGTCTCGTCGACATGTCGCCCCGCTACGATGAACAAAGAGAGAGAGGGAGAACAGGCAATTAATTACAGGGCCGCTTAATTAAAGAGGATCTTCGCGTTTCAACAGGAGAGAGAGAGAGAGCTCCACTTAGAGCTCGACGTGCGCGAGCCTACTCGTCGTTCCCGGAAACTTAGTTTCCCCTGTCACGTGAATTGAATTTTCGTCCACTCGGACATTCTACTTCCGCTAGTCAATCAGAGACTGCTCCAAGAAGCGTACTCATTATACTCTGGTCAGTGCCGCAGACTCATCGACAGAAGGGTCATCGATCTTATCCGATTCATTACATCTGCAGCTTTAGCAGTCCACGGTAGATAATTACATAGCGTAGCTAATTAGCGTGGAGCACGAACGCCGATTTATCGAGGAAATCGACAGCCTTTCTGCTCTAGCAGCAGGTCACGCCAAAGCTGTTATTACGATCACGTAACACTGATCCGTGAAATTAATTTAGCAATTACGTGATATACTCAGCGAGTGTTCTCAGATGTAGTATGCCTGTTGGAAGGAGTCTCGGTATATTCAGCAAAGTGAGAGAAAAGCATCAAGCAACTTAAGAATTTCTTGACAGGACAGTGCGTGTGAACGCAGGAGAGGAAGAGAACGGTGTGTTTACTAGTCGATGCTTGGCAGTTCGGCGAACTGTGGCAAAGGTGTTGTGTGAGAGAGAGAGAAGTGATAGAAGAATCGGAGGAGAGAGGAATAAAGAAAGTAGAGGAGACGGGAATGGCTCTAACACCTCGATGCCGTGGTGGCGGTGGTGAAAACCTCGCAGAGGAGGTCGCGAACGAGGACGAGGTGGCGAACACGGGTAATTTCGAGCCTCTGAGTGACTCCTGCGGCGAGAGTGACATGGAGGGACTCGATCTCTCCCTGTTCGAGCCTCAGGTCGACGCTGCTTCCTGGTGCGATTCCCGGTTTCACGCCGGCACTCTTCATATCCTGGTCCATTACTGCGGTAAGCTACCATATTTTTCAAATCCTTCCCGCCACTTTCATTCACTCGGGACACCTCTGATTGATGGATTTATAGAGACAATGTATAACAAATAATATCCTAGTATCAGCCAACTGAGAGTTCACCTGTAGTTGCGCCGAAGTACTCGCTGTATTTTTCCAGGAGTACGAACCAATTGACATTAGCATACAATAGTGGTGGCGCGTGTCCCTGACTCCGCACCCACCTTTTTGAATTAGTAAGCAAATATGTATAGGACCGCTCACTCGCAGGACACTCGAGTGAGCGCGCACCTTTTGTCGAGGGACTAGAGTTCCATTGGATTGGGATTAGTGGTCGCTGATGCTCGAGAGACTTTGATAGCGGGGAAATCGATGTCCCGATGTTCTGCCGAGGATTGATAGCCTATGCGACTTTACGGTTGATCTTGATGATTGGACACGCGAGGAGAAGTGAAAAATCCACAGGATATCGTGGCGTACAAGTTGGAGGATAATCGTATTAGTCTGTTAAATGAGCGGTCGGGGTGGATGGAGATGAGTGTTACATGAGGGAGGATAGCGCTTGTAGCGAATCATTGGGATTCCAACGGTCGTGAGAAGAAGGAGGCTCCGCGCTCTCCCGAGAGATGTTTGAGTAATCGGCTTGGGGAAGAGCGTTGATCGATTCCCAGTGGAGACCAATTAAACGGCGATCCGGGCTGCAGTCCGCGGAAGGAGAGGAGATTCCGCCACGGCAGATGTAATCTGCTTGTGGGCGCAATAAATCGATGTAGGTAAATGAGTAGCGTCCCTGCACATATGCCGAGGCGTGCTTTCTGCTCCGCAGCCTCCTTTCTCGCAGCATTATCCACTTGCCAGCAGAGATCGGGAGATCCTCGCGATCCAGCCAGCCCGGAGAGGGGAGAAGCTCGGCATCGTGGCGAATCGAAGATGAGATCGAAGCCAAGGGCCATCAATTGCTTTGCGCTGGCTCGGTTTCACCGATATGTCTCGCTCTCCTGTCGATGCTTCTTTAAATACCATTCATGCGCAATTAAGTTTTTCTTTCGGACATTAAGCCTGCCCGTTTAATATTAATCTCCTCTAATAGATAATTAGCGAAAGTCTTCTATACTCTCGATTCTTGCTGCTCGTAAAACTTTCTGGAAAACTTCCAGACTTTTAGATTGGATTGGTTAACTGCCATTTATAATGTTGTCCATGATGATTGTTTGAGCAAACGCGAAAATTCCTATTAGGTTTCTTAAGCTTTCTTTTTTATAGTGGAATTTGCGGGAAGAGTTGGTATTTAAGTTATTGGACTGTGCGGCGCTTTGTTCTTTGGCGCGTGGTATGAAAGGAAGGTAGAAGTGGGAGGGGAGAAAAATTCGTCGGGGGGAATGAAAGAGGTCGACAGTTCGGTCTTCGATTGGCTGACGGAACTCTATGAGTGCAGGTCGTGTTGGGCTGTTTGTAAGGTCAGCCTGTGACGTGACATAAAGCGTTTCTCGTTATGAATCCGTCTCCGTGCGGCGCGCCAGTCGGAGAGATCAATGACGAAACCGGCCGCGCGAGTAATTAAAACCGTCAGTACAATAATTGTGCGGGCGGCACGTCGATCGATTGTCATTTGTCATGTCGGAAATGCCCATTACGATTTGCCTGTTGGATGGCTCGTTCGCGAAACAAAGTGCCTCTCTTCATTACTGTGAATTAATAGCGTATAATGCGTTGTGTCTAATCCTCATACCTTAACAACCACCAATTAGAAACGGATGTTGTAAGCCATTACCTAGGCAAATTAGATACTCTGTCGAGAGATCTTGTGAGAGTCCAGAGAAATTTAGATCCGGCGAGCATTATCGGCTGATTCCCGTGAGTTTCGAAAGCAAGATTTGCACGGTGAACCCATACTTTCCACCACTATTTTCGAAGTTTAGTTCCACGCCGGTACCTGCCAATCTTCATCTCGTGAAAATTCAATATCGCTTCGTTTCAGGTCTAATATTAGCCGAATCAATCCCGTGACCCACATTTCCAGTGCATGTTACTGTCATTTTCCTAATTACGACTTCTCTCCGCTGACGAGGCAGAAGTAGCAGTAGAAAATAGCTGATTCTGGAATTGTTTACCCTGTGCTAATATTATCGGATAATTTCCAATCAAGAGTAGACAATTAATCGCACTAATAATATGTAGTTGGTGGATGTATAAAGGACGATCAAGCTGGTCGGCAGATTTCCGAGAAACACGCAACTAGTGCGAGCTCTCTGGATCTCTCGTAATGGAAGTGTCAGGCGCAGGAGGCGAGCGGGTGGCATTTAAGTAGTCGGCGGGTATTCCCTCTTATTTATTCATTTAATTACTCATCACCGCTGTCTTCCTGCTCGAGCGAACGCCAATTTCGAGTTCTCGCTTTCCCGGGACAATTAAGTCGCAGGGCCCCACGGACAACGTGTTCTTAAACAGCTCTCGACAACTTGATTAGATAGTCAGCCGTAAACGCGTCTCTATCTCCTTCCCGTATTTCACTGGCGGTGCGAAACATTAACGATACGAAGGTAACGACTATTGTCAGCCGGAGGAACATTCTGCCGAGGGAACTCGTCGCCAATGAAGTACGGAAAGTTTCTGTCACGTTGAAAGGTAAATTCGTTAAGGGTAGTTGCGCGTATCTGATGCTGTGAACTGCACCAGCCAGAGACGGAGAGCAACACTGGGAATTAATTATTCGAGATGAACGTCATTCGTCAGTGGCGGTTCCATTAAAAGCAGGAAATTGCCAGCATTTGCTCTCGGCTGGGGCTCCCAGTAGCGTCGACTGCCTCTTGAGTTTAGAGGCCCAATACCCAATGGCTGATAACGAATTTCAGCAAGCAGATATCGGAGGTACATACAATCTGTATACGCCTGTCGAACCTTCTAATGCACCTGCACAAACGTGCGTAAATTATATGCTTGTTCTACAAACAAGCACCACTGGACTAAGTTGGCCCTCTCTCTCTCGCTCCACCCCTCGGGCTGTCTCTCTTCATTTCACATGCTGTGCAGTGGCCATCGCGTGATTCCATTTCTCCATTATAGCGTTGAATTTAATGGCACGTCAGCGACATTGTTCCCACTGTGATTACCTTTGGTCTCTCGCGGCGCTCATTCCGCAATTGCGTTTCCCGGTAAACAGCCGGCAAATATGTGGCCTGCGCCGGCCCCCGCTTTCGATATGCGTACGCCAAACAGCTGGGAATCAGTGCAAATGTCGGCAGGCTCGAATAAAATTGCCTTCTATTTATTTATTGGCCTCTGTCCGCCGCGCGCGTATTGATGCGTCGCCGCTCGGCCCTCATGCAACTGTCAACAATGGTAACAGTGTAGTGTCGGCGCTGCTGGCAGGGCGCACGGTTCAATAAGGATCGGATTGTAATTGAGTTAATTGGTGGGGTAGAAGCGGGCGGCTGTCGCGCTATTCCTTGGAAATTGGAGCATTCGGGAAAGCCGATACCCACTACCGGCGACGGCGGCGGCGACGACGCCGGCTCTCCCTCGTTTCGGATTCCAATAGCTCGTGGAATTAATAAACAGCTCGCTGACCCAATTAACGAAGAGAGTCACTCTCTGTACCAACGATCTGACGAGCTCTCCAAGCCTGTCTCTTGGATTCCGATTTATCCTCGAATCGAGTGGCTGCGAGATCTTGTCCGTCGCGCGGCCCTTCAAACTTACAATTATGGAAACGATGTCATCGAGCTTTGCTAACCTTCAATCATTTTACTCGAGTGAGAGCAAAGCACTCTTGGAGCATTCGACAAAAAGCTTTGAAACTTGATTAGCGAGTGACAGTTCGAAAGCGTTCTTTTTGATGCTCGACAATCTACTGAATGGCACGATAGAAATCGTATCAGCCATTTCTTCGCGTAGAAAGTCTCCGATGATTCGATGGCCTACACTCTTGCAGAGAGGAAGAAGAGAGGGGTGGTGAGCTGGCACATGGTGCAAAGTGAGTGAGTGAGTCGTTATCGAGCTGGACGGAAAGAAGTGTCGTCGAAAGAAGGCCGGGTGACCGGGAAAAGGAGGCTTTCGAGCAAGATAAACGGCTTTATGCTCGGCTCAAAGGAGCTCCAGTTCCGAGTTTCTGTCTGGGGCGTCAGACCAAATCTACTTGCCGCCTCGCCTGTCTGACTAGATAGCTGTCTCCCTTCAAGACACGAACTACTTGCAAATCGATCAGCCAAGTAGTCGCGGCGCGGCGGCCCTATTCAATCTAGATTTCCAAGCCTTCTTTCCACTTCCATCACATTTCTCTTCTTTTCGGCTCCATAACGCACTATGCCCAGTATAATGTATGGTTTTATATACGCATTAGTATAATCGTATCTTGAGACTTGTCGGCTGGACAGCCTGCAAGTTTCAATGCACTTGCACGCCACACACGCGGAAGTGTTACACTTTCAGTTCTCGCAGGGCTTCGCCCATAACTTGGCTGTAAAAACTACCTACTCGTAACTGCAGCAACTGCATATGGTGCTTCGTCAAGTGGCTGTTTTACGTCGGGACGACTGTCGCCTTTGAACCACTTATTCCCCGGACTTTCTCCGCATCCTCATTACTTTTACGATAACCGCAGTACTTGTAAGTTGCCAGAGTCGGGTTAACCGGAATCTCGTAATTCAGCTAAGTCGAGCAGTAGCTTGGCCGAAATTCCGAATGCTTCGGAGGTAAGCGACAGATGATTGGCTCGCGCGAGCAATCAATCGGGAAACGGCCGGCTTTCTGGATTAACGGTTCGCTCGGTGTCGCAGCGTGCCCGGCGCTCCGTGATTCCATCCAATTACGTAATGGTCGTGTAGGTATAGCGGGCATGCACCGGAGGAGAGAGGTATGCTGGCGAGTGAGCGGCTGGCACGAGCAACTTCATATTCCTCGACGCAGCATCCGCTCTGCTAGATCGAGTGGCTGGCGCGTGCTCGCTCTGCCAGATGGAGGGCGGCGTATTAATTAACCGGCGCAGTTACAAGAAAGGTACGGAGAACGTGGGAACCGAGGGAGGAAGGGTTAAGTCGCGGAAATCTCGTACGGACGGAAAGCGTCTTGGATGTCGTCGGTGGGCTAGCAATGGAAGAAGAGGAAGTCTCCTGAAAGAACAAGTACGAGATAAGATCGCCGGTAATGAACTATCCGGGTCCAGCGTGCGTCTAATGAGGACGGTAGAAGTAATCTCGGCTTGAGGTTGAACACAGAGGCCAGCAGCATGGCAATGTCCGTCGACGGCGGCGGCGGTGGCGGCCGGCGTCGCGAGAGACTCTATGCCCACCGCTCTTTTGCCACTGGGTCCTCGCTCTCGAGGACGCGGCCTCATCTCCACACTCAAGAGCATCAAGGACCTCTCACCTGTCCTCGACTACATCCTTTTTCGTGCTCGTACCCTCTTGCTATTCCTCACAAGCAGCCCGCTCGCCATCAAGTTCGTGCTTACCTGACAATTCCCGGGAATTCGAAATTATTTCACAGTCGTGGTCCTGTATAAATTTTCCACTACCCTGTCATTCTTCAATAGGGAAAGGTAATTGTTTGGACTTGTAAATTCCCTGTAGAACGCAGCGACAAGATCGCGTAATCTGATTCTGTCATTAAATAAGAAGAGCAGACTAAGAGGGAGTGTAGGTTGGTACGTCGGTATATACGGCGTGTTAACGGACTATCCTAACAAGATAATTGCCGGCTAGACGTTGCTGGCACACCCTCTAATCGAAATACGCTGCCTTGGCAGTGTCGTCTCTTCTCTCGACGAACGCACTTCCATCGAGAAGAGAGGAGGCGGTCTCCCAGCTCACCGAGGCTCAAGGACCTCTCACCTATCCTGACTTCCCCACTTTTTTTGTCTTCGCACCCTCGCATCGTCGGTACATGCAAATTTATCAGACGCGGATACGCGCAAGGTTCTACAAGGGTCCGCATCGTCGAAGCTCCCTTCCTCCCTCTTTCTCCCTCTGCCGCTTTATCATATTATAAATAACCGTCTGGCCGTGACAAATTAAGTTAGCCGCTTGATACACATGATGCCGTCGTGGCAAGCTCGCTTGGGAAAGTGGCCGACGTTTGATCATAAATCCGAAGATAATCTCTTATTTTCGACGAGTATTCCCCGGTAAATCCTTGCAAATGGAGTGTCGGGAGACACGAATTTATTGGAAGGAATAGCGATTCGATGGAGGTTGCAACGAAATACATTCGGAGATGGCTCGGCCAGTCGATAAAGGGCGTAGGCTGCACGCGAATAGATACGTGACACTGCTAGATTTCGAAGCTGTCTTTCCTAGTGCGCCTCGCACTTGGACATCACGGCAAAAGTCACGAGTGGTATTGGCTGCTATTTCCGATTTCCTGCCAGTGCATTGCTGGAGGCAGTTCGGCCGAGCTGTTGGCGAGAGATGGCGAGAGATGGCGAGAATACAGGATCTGACGGAGTGCTGGGCCGAGAGAGAAAATCTGGGACAGGAGGCTGCTATTACTATTTCGGTGCAGTCACTGGCCTTTCTCTTCCTCCTTTCGCGAGGTGCGCGTTTCCGCGGACCATTAGATCTGTCGATTAAAGCTTTCTTTAAAGGTACCTACGTGCCTCACCCACACGCTTCCAGTTCACGTGCCACTTTTGCCATTCTAATAACCCTTTCTCCACATTAATGCATGGGCTACAAATCTGACGACGTTTCTCCATTCGAGCGGTATATGTACACACTATACGTTCATTCTTGCCAGTTCGAGAGAAGCTTCCTCGAAATTCGCAAGCAGAGATTCTTACTTTCGTCGGACTATTCACCCTCTGTGTCTTTCTTTTTCTATTCCACCCCAGAGTTTAGTATAAATACTTGAGAGCCTGGTCCTTCCCCATTTAACGTTCCCGACGCTTTCTACTTCACCCTGTGTCTCGGCTCGCTTTTTACTTGCTCTCTCCAGGAGTTGAAAAAATTTACTTCTAGCCCCTTAAAGTGGCCATGATATTACTCTCCACAGGAGTACAGGGTGATTCACTTGCCTTTGAATCAGAACTCTCCTAGCCCTTATTTTTTTGCTGGACTTCCCGACCTTCCCCGGGGCTGAAACTTGGCGGGGAATGTTTTTTTGCATCGAGGAGGAAGTAGTAAAAATTCCAGAGCCCTAGCTCAAAATTCATTTTTTCGCAAATTTTTTAAGGCATACCCCTTCAAAAATTTTCGATTTTTCGAAGGTTCTGGGACCGCAACGAACGCTTGATTTTTCGATTGCTCGTGCCTCAAAACGGATAAAAAACATAAATGTTGTGGGGGAAATGTCGGAATTTTGCCTAAAACACATGGAAAACCGATCTGGAATATTTCATTTCCGCCGTTTTTTAATGTTTTTTTACCTTCCCGACCTTTCCCGGGGCTGAAATTCGGCAGAAAGTGTTTTTTTACATCGAGGATGAAGTAGAAAAAATTCCAGAGCCCTAGCTCAAAATTCATTTTTTCGCAAATTTTTTAAGGCATACCCCTTCAAAAATTTTCGATTTTTCGAAGGTCTTGGGACCGGGACGAACGCTTGATTTTTCGATTGGCCGTGTCTCAAAACGGAAAAAAAACATGATACTTGTGGGGGAAATGCCGGAATTCTACCTAAAACATGTGGAAAACCGATCTTGAAAAATTGATTTCAATGGTTTTCCCCGTGTTTTTGGTACTTCCCGACCTTTCCCAGGGCTGAAATTTGGTAGGTAATGTTTTTTTGCGCCAAGGAAGATACTATAAAAATTCCAGAGCCCTAGCTCAAAATTTTTTTTTCCCCATATTTTTGGCCACCGAAAATATCCCATTTTTGGTGGTGATTCAAAGGCAAGTGACTCACCCTGTACACGTTCTCCGCCTAGTGGAGCACCTAATAATTTAAGAACATCTAGCGGGAAAGCCGAGGGCATAGATTGGCCGCGGTTAGGTGGGAAGGAAGTGAGCGGGGTGCTTGTAGGATGATCGTCATCGTAATTTTTCGAGACTGCCTCGCCCGACTAGCCTCCTCCTCCTTCTCTTGTCTCCTGTAACATCATCGAGCATTGTGCATTGTTTGCCGTACACGTACCTCACCGAGAGAACTTCTCGTTCGCCCGAGACTTCACTTGTGTATGCGTTTATGCGGTATACATATGCATATGGATGCATCGGGTGCATTTTTCTGCCTGGCTACAACGGGGAATATTCGAGCATTAAGTCAGCCGAGGAAGTAACAGCCAAAGAGGAGGGATGTTTAAGGTCTACCAAGATTCCCAATGGGATAGGTGTATTATCGCGAGAATTCAATACCTCTCGAATCTCTATTCTTTCTGTTTCTCCTTCATTTTATTTCTTTCTTTCGACTTGAAAAGTGCACCGACACGAGTGCCTGCACTTCCGCGTCTCCTTTATTTAAGAGGGAGTTGCACGACGTGGCACGTGTTTCGCGGAAAAATGGGAATGTCGGTCGCAGGTGCGCTGAAATATCGTCTGGCAACGTCGACGAGAGAACGCGGAAAAAGAACGGTTCGAGCTGGCGGCGGTGGCGGACGAGGAGTTGGCAGTGGCGAAAACAGCGGCAATAACGAGCCGGCTCAGATGCAACCGCGTATAAAAGGGTAGGGTTAGAAGTGGACGGCTGCCGGAGTTGTAACTGCCGCTTCTATGAGGTAACATTGCGGTGACCGGTAGCCTTTAGAACTCAAGACACACCGGGGATCCGCCTGCCAGTCGGAAATTCCCGGTAAAAAGAAGTTCGGGAAATTTATCGACGACTAGGGCCAATAATTTACCGAGTTCCGTGCAAGCAGGCCCTCGGGGAGCAGAGTTACCGCATGTTCCACGATGTTTCTCCCTCAAACATATATTTTTCAATATTCACTGAATCACGGATGTGATATGCCAGGCCGCCACCATTCATCAAAGAATCTTGGAAAAATTATGATAGTATATTTTGTGTCGGCTGTACGATTCCTCTCATGCAATTAGCAGTCTAGCCCTTGGTAATTAGCAGTACAATGTCGGCAAGGGAATTAAGAAAATTTGTAGCTGCTATGCCGACCGTGTGCCGTTGGCGCCGTGAAATTCCATGGGAAGAGAAGCCACAGAGCGAGAGCGAGAGAGAGAAGAGTGCCGGTAATTCAGCGTGCGGTTCTCGCGCAATCGCCACGAAACCGTTCGTTTACACGCTGATGCCCCGCACGTGCGGCTGCGGTTATAATTCGAGGCTTCTCAGCGAGTATTTCCCATCCGAAAGAGTAGGCAGGTTTTAGGTGCCATGGATATTGCTGTTTCAAATTTGCGGCTCTACCTTAATAAATAGACTACTCTTAATGCATCGTTGGAAAACTTGACGCTCTTTTTCTCACTCCCAATGTAGTCGGATCTCTCCGCGACGCAGAGAAACCTGATTAGAGCGGCAATTCTATTATTCCTCATTCGTTGAGACTTTTATTTCATTTCTCACGGGCGACATTTCGAGCGTGACGCACAATGTGCTCACGGGTGAGCGAGAAAAATGGCTTTCAACGTGGGGCGCGCGCGCGTGGAGCGCATGCGACGCTCGCCCAACGCAATTGCCCCGCTGAAATTAATTTTCCTGGCGAGCTTGCTACTCACGGAACAATTGAATCGCTTTCCGACAACCCTGTTATTTAATAGCTGCTGATTTGCACCAAAGGTTTCTTTCGCCTACATATATGATTTAGTAATAGGAAAAGTAATAACAATTCAATAATGATCAATGACTCAAGATTCTGAGACGTTTCTTTATTTCAAGTTTAATACTTCAATAAGTACAAATAGTCTTCGGCCGAGCAAATACGCCATTGTTCCATCCTTTCCGCTAGGTGTACTTAAAATGTTTGTCGGCAGACGAGCGGACAATACGTCGAGCTTGATCCGCCTTGACAGAGTTACTGGGAGTATTGGAGTGGCCGTTTCAACGGGCGAGTTTCACGAGCAACTTTCCTCTCGGTCCACTTGGCGTAACAGCGTGAAGTCGAACTGAGGGATTCGCGAGCTTTTCAGCCGTTATTTGGTAGCCGCTCGTCCGTGTCGCACTCCTGCCAGCATCAAGGAAATTTAGTGCCGCCACGTGTTTGTCCTCCCTTGCGATTACAGTTCGCCCGACCCTTTCACGCTGTGTTTCCTCGACCAAGTACTCGCTGGCGACGATTTGCATCGGCAATCGACTCCCTCTCGCTCTCCAGTCATTTGCTCATTCTCATTGGAACTAGTTGTGTAGTCAAGGCGCAGCTTTCCTAATTGGGCAATTAATTTAGTGAACCGTCAGGCGCAGGGCTTCCAGGTGACGACGCAGCAGGACCTGCTGCATGGACTAATGTTTCAGCTAATATCATTACGTGTCCTGACAGTAATAGGATACGTGTGCTCGCACTTGATGCAAATTGCGAGCTGCCTCCCTCGCAATTGCATCAAGCACCCACGAGAGTGCATTTTTTCTCTCTTCTCCCACGCGGCGTACGTGCCAGACACAATTGGGTAAGGAGAATTCCCAGAACATAGGCGCGCTCCTTGCTAGGAAGCATACATATAAGTTGGCGTGCAAGTCCACGCGCCGCACCGCGCCGCGCCGCGCCGGGCAGCCGATAAGTGAGTCGACATAACTGGGAACTTTCTGTGTCTTTGGCGATAAGTGGTGGGCTCTCGCGTGCGAGTCGCACTCTCTCAAGTGCGCACGCGAGACCTATCGATTGCTATCGGTTCGATGTCCGAGTGCTAGCATGCCCGGCGCGATCGGCCGGTGTGTGTGTCGTGCATCGTGCCAGCCTGCAGGAATCGCTTCCTGTTGCGCGGGCTCTCCCAGCCTCCGATATAATTGACGCGCGGCCCATTATTCTTCCTGTCACAAGCGCCGACTTCATCCACTCGCACACTGACCGCCTATTCTCTCTCGGCTTATTCACACACCGGAATCATCCCCTCTTTCCTTTCTACTGTTACAGAGGCCGAATGCTGCGTCGGCGAGGCTGCGGGCGAGGCATGCTGGGAGCCTTGTTACTGCGTCCTCCTCCAGGATGAGCAAACCCTCACAGCCTACAGGAGCGAGGATATGGCGGTAAGTGTGATTTCTTTATTATGCTAACTCCCTGCAAGATGTGATCAAATTCGCTTAAAGTTATGGAATATCCCATGGTTGATTGACAATCATTTTGGGATCGCCTTGTTCCATTTATTTATCCAGCTCAAATCTTTATGTCAGTGGAAAGAGCTGTTTCTATTTCTTTTACCATGTTAGCCTCAGATGGATGATCGACTTAGACATTCGAGAACACCTTCGTCATCTTTCTCCCGACGGGAGAAGAATAGGCGTCAGTGCCCTGTCAGTTGTGGAATCTCGTCCAATTTCCCGGGATTCCGCCCGCCCACTTGCGGTCCCTTTTTTCACGTGGCTTTGGAAGCATCGCGACATTAAAGCGGATTACGGGCACGCTCGGTTCGCGTTCACGCCGGTCCTCGGCGATTCCCTCTAGTCGGATTTTCAGCACGCGTGTCGCCGTGTCTCTCGCACCCACGGGACTTTTGTCGGATTCCCGGCGGAATCCCATGGCCGCGGGCGGTTTCGATTTTGCGGCTGCTAAACGACGAAACAACGTTTCCCTCCTGCATTCGAGTAGTTGTGAATTAAGCTGTAATTACGGTACATTTGGCGCACTACGAACACCCAAAGTTTCAACTCATTGTTGGCTGCCCCTTTGGCCCCTCTCCCCTTGGATTTTCCAAGGGAATAACGCAAGTGCACGCCGCGCCATGGAACATTCGAGTTTGTTTCGCGACACTACGGTAATTGTCAGGTCTCTAATTCGATTAGGAAGGCGCAGCTACCCCTTCTGGCAATGGCTGCGCGGCGGCCCCAACCCCTTCACAAGATTTCAGACTTCACTGTGAAGTTACGGCTTCCTGGTTATCCCAGCTAATTCCGGTCTGCATTCTTACGAGACGGCGGCGGTCTAAGTTCCGCCGGCAGCCACTGTTCGTGAGGGCATTTTCCTGCTATGATTTTACTCGCATATTTTCTCGGCTAATAGCACGTACACACTCAACATGCATAGGCATACATACATATGCATAGGGCGGAGAGAGGCCGGTGAGAAATGGCAAGGAACTGCGGGCCAAGCTTTGAATTTGCTTTGTGGCTCGTTCAACAGCAATCCTCTTGAACCCAGAAGCCTTTGTAAATTCTGTGGAGTTAGGTGGTAACCCTTGAGCAGGCAACGCGATACGCACTTCGGATTAGTTGATTTTAATCTCACAAAGCGTTTCTATCCCGGAAAGTTTCTTTGCTCCGTCTAATAGGGACTTCTGAGGACTGTCAATATTTCCTTTCCATTGATCAATCGGCCTGTTATTATTTTTCCCCTTTGATTAGATCCGATTAGGACTTATTTTCCAGTTCTCCAGGGTGCACTGTATTTTCTGGAGGATATTCCTTGTCCCTCGGCGGAACGAGCGAGCCTTGTTATTACTAAATCAAGTCTGGTACCCTTCTCTACCCCTGTTCTCTCCACTCCGGCCTTCCTTCCGTGTAATCACATTCAAGGGGTCCTGGCACACGGGTGCCTTCGTTACTGGCATTCCTCTTCCCAAAAGGAACAGGGTTAACAACCCTCCTATTTTTTCCCCCACACCCCTCGCGCTGCCCTTCATATTTACAGCCAAATTTCATGGGGGCCACTGAGTGTGTTATAAAAATTCTAGTGTGACAGTTCTTGAATTTCCATCCCTGCCTCGGGCTTTTGTTTTATTAGACGATGTACTTTGCGCGAGCTTTTATCCGGCAGATCATTACGACATATTCGTGCCACGTTTTAAGGCCAGACTCCTCGACGTGCACGGCCAAATTTGATCCTCCCTAACGATAAATTATGCACGGCGTATCTCGCAGGAGAGTGCACCGCGTGCGCTTTCATCCCCCTATAATGGCACCCTTGGCGCAGCCAAGAACAGCACCCTCAAAGCCCCTAAAGCGTCTATTTTTCAGTCGGCGCGGCCTGCTCATAGAAAATGTCCCGAACTCCTTCGAACGCCTCGCCTACCGACTGCCGTCCCCACAGTCCTCTCTGCTCTTTAGACGGCCCTCGATATTGGATAGAACGTTGAATATTTCTACAGTGGCAATCCATTGATGTTTTGATTCCATTCACGCTTTACTCGGCGCTGACTTCATTTCCATTAAGAGTCGTAGGAGCGATGCGACAGGAGTTGGTTCGTTCACATAGATTGCCGTGTACGATTGCATATTGGAAAGGCGAAATGATCTGGAGAGCGGTGGTGGGTGTCGTCAATACCAGAATGCATGGTGGATGCAGCATGGTGCTCGTCACATTGGAATTCTTTGGGTTTGATGCGCTCATACGCGTCACACAGCAAGACAAACGGCAACGCGGATAAAAAATGCAGCCGCGTCTATGGGATCGCGTTCCCCTCGGGGGTGAACGAATGGGTTTCTGTATTAAATTGTACTCCTCTATCTTCCCTTCCTTCACCCACGCTCGCTTCCACCGCTTCGCTCTCTTTCTCGTTGCTGCCTTGTCATTTCACCAGCGCCACCTTTCTCTCCCCCTTTCCCCCCCGCCCTCTGTCTTGTTTTACGGGCCAGAATCCCTCGCTACGCAAACGTGAGGGGAATAGGGTAGGTGTGATTAAATCTAGCCGTCCTCCTCGCACCGAGCCCTTCTCCCTTTGCACAGTTGATTCTCCTCGTATTTTTGTTCCAGCCTCCCCTTTGATTCAGCAACTTTTGCTGCGCACGTCGACGCATCCGGTTTAAAGAGTGTCGTCCACTCGTCTTGCTTTGATCGGACCTCGACTTTCAAAGGGCAAACAGATCAGCTCTCAAGTCGCCCCCCTAATCGCCCCCTCCCGTATCATATTCACCTATTCAACTTCCTCTTTCTTGAAACTAATACCCTTTTTGTAGTCTTATTTGTATTATCCAACGACAGAAAGTTTGTTCACTAGGAAGTCACGTAACCCTGTATCATATACCGAAGGACCTGCACTCATGAAGGAGTGTTTCAACTCATGGTTCGTTAGTTCTCACAACTCGATTCGGTGCTAAATTCTCACTCGGTTCGATGCGTCCATTCTCGAGCAAGGGAAATGTCTATAAAGAATAGACCTTCCGACCTTTCGGCTTTCGATTTTCACCCCCCTTCCGGAACAAAGAGACGAGATTACGAACTCTGGGACGCACGGATATTTCCTGGAACACATGCGCGCGGATCTTCAGTTTGACTCTTTCCCTCGTATGCACTACTTTATTGTCACTCCTTTGCGAAGGAGGTGGGAATGGCTGAAGAAGGTAGATAGCAGGATCCGTGGAACATACCATCAGCGACGAGAGGAATCCTTCGGGGATTCGGGCAAGAAGGACCTCGCACGTACTCACAGCTAGATAAATCGGTTCTGCCTTTCCATGCGCTTTTCAACCCCTTCTGCGTCTTCGTCTATCTCATCGGCATTTCCCCTTATCTTCCTTCCTTTTTCCACGAGAGCAGAAAGAAGCTTTCCTTCTAGAGTATCACAAATTCCTCTAGTCCGACTCTAGCAAGACTTACAGGGTGTTACTTGTACGGCTCCTCCTCTATTCTTTAGAGTCCTGCCTACCAGATTGCAACACTTGGCTACTATTTCCTTCTTGTCCAAAGTATACTCCTTCTACAAGTATTTCACTGGAGTACCAATTTATTGTTCCCGGATCCTAAAAGTATAATTTTACTTTAATGAAAAACTCCTTGTCGAAAAAGAAAGTAGGAGAGGAAGGATAAAGTTTGCGGGAAAGGTCGGAGCAGTTGAGATGGGGGGCATTTTGTAAGGCTGAAAAGAATAAGAGTTATGTGGGGTAGCCGGAGAATAGGGTGCATTTTTATCGAACCGGCGGTAGAATAAACTCCGGGAAGAATAAACAGGGAAGTTTTTATCAGGCACGAGCTTCCCTCCATTATACACCTTGATAAGCATTTTCCTGGGCCTCCCACCCCTTCCTCCTTGGCACGCCTGGAATCTGGAAACAGGTGCTCTCTCCATCGGCCGATGGGACTGGCAACGAGAGTTTTCGTGGGAACATTTTTTCCATCCCCGGCAACACTCAACAAGGAAGGACTCATCAGCGGGGAATAGCGAATCCCGCGAACTAGGCGTGTATTTTCCGGTGTCAACCTACTTCCGCGAAAGAGGTGTATACAAAAGCATTCAGCACCCGTTCTAGATTCCCTTCGAAGGCAGTGCCGCGTCACCCGGAAGTACTTTCTTAATGAGTCGAGTTTCCCGTGTACACGAATTTGGGTGAGACCGGCCCCGCAACTTGGCACCCGTGCCTTCTTTCAGCCAAGTGTGAAATCGACATAGATATATCAAAGTAAATAATCAAGAAATTCATTATCACCGACAGTGCTCGATATTCGAGAGTGGAAATATGGTTACTCGGCAGATGATACTCTGCGAAAGAAATCAGAGTTGAAGCAGCCGGTGCGAGTGGTTCGATATCGAAGGGGAGGGAGTTGTTAAAGTGATGGGCCATCATAATCCGATATAAGGGCAAATTTATTGGCTTCATTTAGCGAACGGCATGCCTGAGAAATTCACCAGTTGCTCCACTTCCCCGGGGAGCTGCACAAGTGGTACCTCGTTAGAAATTCACTGCCGTTACTCTCCCCCCTCCCTCTCCCTGCTTCTCCTCTCATTCTCCATTTCTCTTGCGCGCAGTTCGCCGTCGAAGGGTTTCCTTTCAGCGTCGCCGACGTTGGCGGCCATACAGTAGAGAGGCAGCTTCCGGTAAATACGTAAATGTCCCAGGAAACTTTTCACTGGGCTGCGAGGCCGCGGGGTAAGCTAGCGAGCGTACTCTCCTCCCTCTCTCTCTTTCCGGCGCTGAAAGAAAATGCATCCCGGTGACCCCGGGGCTCCGCGAGAAAGCGTCGCCGATGAAAGGGGTGAGCTTTGAAAGCACACGCCGTGCCACCCACTAGCGAGCGGTAATCGCGCTTTATAGTTATGGGGTGCTTTCCCCGTAGATAGCGCGTCCGGCTTAAAACCCCCATGCCCGTCTAAATTCGACCCTCCCACCACTTAATGTTTCGCGGCTAAATCGGAGGAAAGGGTTTCCCTGGAAAGCGCCCGGGAGAACCGAGCAATCGTCAGGATTTCAAAGCTCCTGGCACGGTAGTCCGCAGTAGCCGCAGAATTCCTTTCCATTCTCGAGAGTTTCGAAATTGTTCGATATCAGGCATGCCAGCAGATAAATGGCGGATAAGCCGGGGATAAAGACGATGCGTTCCTGATATCACCATTATTACCCCAGTCGAGGATACTTCCGGGAGAGGAATCGATTTCTAGCATTGCCAATAGATCGATTACCCGCGATCGCGGCACTGGAAAGAGCGATCGTACGTGAGCAGACGTAATCGGATCGCACGGATCGAATCGACGACGGAGCGATCGTGTGGATCGAATTAGATAGATAGCCGCGATCGGCGCGAGCACGTTCAATGGAGGTCGGGTTAAGGAATCGAGGCTCGGAATGACTCGCGTGTTAACCTCATTGCAGTAGGACAGTGAACTGGCCTCGTGATTCATCCGCAAACTGTCCTTCATCCTGCTCGATCAACAAATAGAAAATGTTCACTCTGGTTTCAACCTCTATCCGCACCAATTATTACATCATCTATTTCAACAACAACTCTCCTCTCTCTACTCTTCACTTCTCTATTTTCAAAACCTGTTTTATTGTTCTGTCAAAGTCTGAAAGATGTTGGGATTGCTTGAGTTACATCAATGAGGTGAATTGGCAGTAATAATGATCGCAATGTTACATACACTTGCTAACGTACCCGATTCATTTCACCGCTGGGAATGAGGACATTAATTATCCTCGTCAGCGGTCGATTAATTAAGTCTGGCCGTCTCGTTGCTCGGCCGAATGAGGTGAGCACGAACTTGGTTGTATCGTGGTATGTATGTACCTGCTATGAGGCAGCGGTGGCCCTTGCCAGTCATATGCACTTGATAGGACCTCTGCCATTTGTCTTGGCAACCTACTCTCTCTTGCTTCCTCTTCGGCCTATCGCATACCGACATTCATTCGCACGTGGAAAAGCTCATTGCTGACTTGAGCAATGGATGAAGCTACTCGTGTGGCCGGAAAGCCTTCTTTGAAAGGGCCAGTAACCACTGGATGAAGATTAATGTCCGTTCTCTCTGGCCCTTTTATATCGGCGCTCGCACGCATACCGCTCACCACCCGGAAACATAATCACACCAATCCCTTTTTTCCGCCAGAGTTCGGTGGAAGTGGTGCTTTGGAAGTTTGGAGCAGCAGTTTGGCAGAGGGTCCAAGGTAGATTGAGATTTATCCTCATTCCGCTCGAACTCGTTCTCGAGACTCCCCCGGGCGCGCCCAGTGATCTCTTCTACCTTATTGGTCTTGGTTACTTTGGTTGCGCGATGAAGGATTAGGGCAGTGTGTTTATCTGATGGTGTTCCAGCTGGCTGAAATCAAGGATCGTCGTGTTTAACGAGGAGAATTTCGAGAAAGTGCCGACAGCCCTCGAGCAATTAGTGGATTGTCTTTGTCATTAGAAGGGACTCGGTCTTCCAAAGCGCGCGGGTACTCCGTTCTCGGAGCGTGCCTTTATGCTTGCAGAGGGTTTTGTCAGCCGCTTTCGTTTTTTCCATCTCGCACGTTCGACCCTGTCGTTCAGTAAAAGCTGCCCTAACAACACGGACCACTTGACCTTACCCGCCACTTGCAACATTTATTCTCGGCATAACATTTTCATTCAGACAGCTGACCCACTGCCAGGCCAAAGATAACGCAACCCTAGTGTAGGGTACATGTGTTCTCTCAAATGCTCGCACTCATACCGAACCGCCCACAGTTTCAATTCTCACAGTTGGAAGCGTAAGAATTGGCGTTGCGATTCGTTTGGTTTACTAATTGAAAGGACAGAGCTTTCAGCGTGTATAGTAGAGTTAATCCTGTGTTTACTATTCGGGCAGGTCAATGTCTCTGGCCTGTCTGAATAAAACCTTTACACGAGCAGCAAGTACGATCAGTAACTCATTTGTCTCTTTCCTTGGACGCAGCTGTTCGCCGGGACCGCCTGTATGTTCAAGTCTCACAACAAGGTTTGTTCCTTTTCTCTCTCTCTCTCTCTTTCTCTCACTCTCACTCTCTCTGTCTGTCTCTCACATACTCACCCATTCACTCACTGCCTGTCTGTCTGTCTGTCTGTCTGTCTGTCTATCTCTGAAGTACAGTATCTGTCACTCTAATATCTGGCTGTCTTGTCACGTTGCTGTGTTGTACATGTTGTGTTCGGAGTACCCAGCAAAGTACCCTCAGTGCACACTCACTCTGTCGACAAGAGGCGGTGCCCCGTGAAACTTGCTCCCTAGACTTTCCGGGAGTTCAAGTGGTGGCAGTGTCAGCGTGTCAAAATAAGGATCGCTCTCGAATTATCTCGGGACAGTGCAAAGTCCCCGTCGACGCTAGACAGCATCTCTCTCTCTCTCCTCTTTCCCATAATGCAATTTCATTCAGAGGAAAACAGTCCCGGCTGGCAAAGCGTGTCTCTCGTGCGCTCGCTTTGCTCGCCGTTTAGTTTACCGCTCACGTACCTAGTACGTACCTTCGTCGCTCGGATTACCGTGATCCTTTGTGCTCTCGACGGCAACGCGTTTGATCGATGCGAGAGAAGGGCTAATGCAACGGCCGGGAAATGCTCCACTGAATATCCACTGGCTTTCCGATTGGATTTTAATGGCGAAACGCGCGCACCTGCATGGTGTCTAGCGATCGCTCTCAGATTTCGCGCGGCCACCGCAAATTAAAAGGGATTCGATAACGCGCGCGCACGCTCGCGCACCAGTGAAAAAGTGCAGTCGAGTGCAAAGTTGAATGAGAGAGAGAGAGATGGAGGGTGATGGAGGGAGAAGCGAGCAATTACGTAGGGCAGTACCTCGGGGGAAATGGGGTCACGTATTTCGCGAACAATTCGCCCGAGAAGAATACGAATACTAATTGGTGCAGCCGCGGCGCGGCGGGTAGTCGTTGTGGGAGCGCGTGGCCGAATGTGCCGCGGCCCCCATGTAATTGGACACATTCGTTCGCGCCGCCCTGGTAATTGCAGTTAACGCGTTAACTGCAACTGCACTCCCGGCTCACTCTCCTTCTCCGTCTCTCTGCGACCGCAATCGATCGCTCCATCCTCAGCGACTGCCGACCCTTCTTTAATCGAAATCAAGCTGGACAAATGCGCTTCCTCGAACTGTCACCGCCAAGCTTTTGCTCGACCTCATCTACTGAAAAAGCGCGTCCCTCCCAACTGCTACTGTTTTCATTGCCCTAATCTTTCCGCTCGGTAATTTACACCTTCGGCCGTCGAACCGCCGCGTACAAGATTAATAGTCTTTCATTGGTTGTCGGCGACACTTTTCGAAATTACGAGATTCCAGTCTGATAAATTGCCATGGCCCTCTGTCGACCGCCGGTATTTCCACAGTATGCACCCCGTAATGATCACCTTTCCGGCTAATACGTTTATTGTTCGCGTGCTAATGGGCGAGTGATACGCTCGTTAGAGCTCACGATCGTCGAGTAATTGGTGGCTAATTGCGCGGAATATTAATAACTTCCTACCCTGCCGAAAATCTCTGCCCAATTGGAACTAGTGGGGAGGAATGGAAAATGCAGAACAGATAGAGACAATGGCATCTCGCTTTCACTGGGATTTCGTGGGGCGAGTGCGACGAGTGCGGGCATCTTCAACGAGCTCTAATTAGTGACGTCAGCGTGTCGCCAGGTCAATCTACGGTATTTTAAGAGAAACTGGCAGACACTGTCCAGTCGTTACTGATCAAGCATCTCGCGCGAGCCTCGAGCGGCGGGCGCCTCGCCTCCTCTTCTCCAGAGGAGATTCCTCCTCCGGATAGGGAACGCATTCGTCCAGGAAACCGGTCCCGCCAATCGATGACATCGACCGGGCTGCCAGTGCGATTAATTGGTGCCGCGGAATTCCTTAATCTACTCCACAGATGGACGTGGTTCGCGGTTACGTGAGTGCCCTTCCAATAACGATAGATCGCCTCTCCCTCTCCAATCCCTGCTAAGCCAATATCTCCTTAGACCTGCTGCTACGATACAGTGCTTTAATCGATACTGGTTTAATTATTCCCTGTAAATCGAAGAAGGGAAAAGAAAGTGTCCAACTGGACGGGAAACATCTAGCGAGGATCGGTGAATGTCTCGAGATAGCGCGAGTACCTCCAATTAAGATGACACGATTTTAATTAGATTTAAAACCTGCCCTTCTCTCTCTGGTCCATCCATCCTTCTTCCCCATGTCGCACTCGTGCATCATCCTGTCTTCATTTTACTCGTTCACATCGTCTTATTGGTCGTCTTGTCTTGTACACTGCTGTCTCGTTCTATCTTTTGATTAGCCTAATAGCTCGCCTTTAGTAGTTCGCACAGTCTTCCCCAGTTCACGTAGGCGCATTAGAAGAATCACCGGATTGTCGCTCTAATTCGTTACTATCTAATTCACGCTCATTAACAAGTTCCAGGCACTGTTCTGGCCATTATTTTCACGTAGTCCTTTCTAGTGTGGTAGGCATCTGTTTAGGAGGAATCACACTCACACACTCAGTGCAATCTCAGGTGTTCGCGCATCGTGCACGTTTGTCTCTCTGTGTCTGTTTCCCAAAGGATCTGCCAAGTCAGCTGTTGTGAATGGGTTGGTAAACGCTCTGATTACAGCTGGGGGATGCGATGTTCGTCGAGCTGCCCAGGGTGCGTTTGGACGGCGGTGCACGTGCCTTCCGGCAGCATTGGGGATACGAATCTCGACCCTTGGCACCACCACCACCATTGATCGAGGAGGATGAAGCCGCCGTCGAGCCGGAGACTGTCAGTCTTCGGGAAGCCAACACCGCATCTCCAATAGGTACGTCAATCATATCCTTCTCTTAGATATAACAAGGAAATAGGTGATATCACAGATAAATGAAGTGTTACACGTCTAAAATGATAAACATATAAGCACGTACTCGTTCTGAGTGAATATGTAAAGTTGGATTTGAATGAATTCAAATGATAACGAACTGTGTCGATCTTGCAAAAATTTGTGGCATGGAAATCTGGGTAAAGTAGAACTGGAGCTGGTCTTACTATGGTAGGGAAAGCTGGAAGATGGATATCCTGCCAGATTTGCTATCACAGTATAGATGGCAGTATGAGCAATAACTAAATAGTCTTTGCTCATGAAGAGAATATGTTTTCAATTCGTTTTTGAAGCCACATTAAGAAGTCTCGATTTCGAGACATAGTTACAATTATTGTTTGTAACTTTGTGATATTTTTACTTGACCATCTGTCTTGAGAGAATCGATATTGCTGTGTTACCGACGGGTTTTTTACCAGCAGAGAGTACACAGTAGTTTGCGGGTTGGCATTTAACCAGTAGTCGATCAAGCAGCTTGCGACCGTGCAGCTGTTCTGGTAATGGCGAATGCATACCTTCCTCTTTGAAAATATTGACATTTCCGACCCAGTATCGAAAACATGTTAGCTTACCTCCATAGATAATTCACCGAAGCCTTAAAAAGCATTGGATAAACAATTTACCAATTGCAGTTCACGCGTGAACATACTGTTTATAGATCACAAATTTTCTCATCCATAATTCGTCCCCTATTAAAAGGCTTTCATAATTTTCTAGTAAATTTATTTTAGCATCTTGTTCGGAAATCACTTTCGCATGAGTTCCCAATTGGATCATAATAAAATCCACGGTGTCTCTCTCACCCGTCCCATTTCTCTATCGATTGAGCGCTCTTCGTTGACTCTGCCAACGCAATCAGCGATAAATAAATTTTCACTAATGACAGTTCGTGCGGAAAGAGATCAAAGAGGCGCGGTGGTCGGTCACAATTGGCGAAGCGGGAGCTCGCGCTGGCCAAGCACAATTGTTTTCGGCTTCGAAAGCCGCTCGAGCGAGCTCGAAACATTTCGAATGGAGTTTGCACAAGAGAGCGCGAGTGCGAGCATGCCGCACAATTTGTTCAACGCAGAGAGCAACAGAGATGGAGAAAGAAACAATGGTGTGCTGGCAGGCTTTGGCGAAAGTTGCTGTTTAATCTATGCGGCGTGCAAACAGTGCGAAACTCCATAGCTAATTAGATAGCTTTAGCAGTGCGGGCTCATTAAACCGATATTATAACTGTAATCTGTGGATGGAGTTAATTAAAAGGCTGGAGTGAACGAAGGTGGCTCTCGGAGTTATGAAGTTAGTGGGAAGTTGAGAGAGCCGCTTGCTTAAACGGGCAGCTCCTTGCTCGACGCGATCACTCAGCGAGGTACTGTTTGGCTGGCCGGATATGCCATCACCGGAAGGACCATCCTAGTATGAAGCATCTGAACCACGTACGTCGATCAGTCTGATCGGCGTACTACCTCATGTCTCTGTGTTCCATCGTTGGGTGGGTCTTCGATATGCACGCGTCAATGCATGCACGCATCCACCCACATAACACGCACGCTCGAGCACCGGGCCATCTTTCCTGTTACAGCATCCGTGCGTGCACCGAATTCGCAGTAGCCCGGTTCGAACTCTGCCAATGCTACCCGCTTCGATTCATTAATGGTCGCACGATAGATCTCTTTCGTACGGTTAGGCTTTCTACACTCGGAAATTCGTAAGGAATCATTGATCGTACGTGGCGCATGGAAAAGTATGGTAATGACCAAAGTGAGATCGATTGAAGATTGATTCTCGGTTTTCATAGGAGATCGCGTGATTGCGCCGGGTACGGCGGCGAGCGGCGAGCGAAGCGAACCGTTAACCGACAGGCGTCGTGATTGAGTGTTTCTTTGTGAGTTAATCGTGCGATTGGCATTCGCGCGGCGTGAACGCGCCGAACGTGAGCCATTCGGACGCGAGGGAGAGCGCTCCTCTGAATCCCAAATGATTAGGATCACCCGAGGAGAGCATGTATAGAAAGGATACGTATGTTGCGCTCTGACTGGAGCGCCAGGAGCAGCAACCTGCAGATCAAAGGCTATCGATAGACAGGTTCTCGAGAACAGTGACACTCTCGGTGGCCGATAGTTGCATTTAGCACTGGGAGAGTAAGGAAATGTCAGGATCAAAGAGAATCGAAAGTTGCTCTCTCGCACGGGGAAGATTATCATTTGACACGATGACCGAGCGGCCTCTCTACCGATGAAACATCAGGTGTAACGAAAGACTCATGACTGGTAGTACCTGCTGAAGTCATCGTTCAGCAATAGCCGAGGATGATCGATGTCCTGCCGACGTAGCGTGAAAGTTTCCTCCATTCAAAGGCCATGCATCAAAGTTACCCGGGGAATATCTCCACGGGAACTTCCTCGAGAATCGTCCAATCCTAAGCACCGCCAGCATAAATATGTATATTGCTTGGTGCATGTCTCCGTCTCTGCCTTTGCGGCCACTTTCTACTCTTGCTTTTGGTGCGAGCTCGAGCCGCGCATTCATGAGTAGCCTGCCTTTCTTACTCCGCCTGGTTTACACCTGCGACCCTAATTTCGCCATTGTCTTGTCGGCGTAATTTTCTGTCGACGATGGCGCTGCTTAATTGTGAACCGTTGTCTTTTCCCTGTGCAGTGAAAAGGAAGAAGTCCTGCAATCTTGACGATGAGTTCTTCCGTGAGAAGATCGCCTAGTCTTTTCGCCGGACGGACCGGTTAATTCGATGACAGGGTTTCTTGCAAATCTTATCTCGACGTGCACTCACTTCGTCCCATGACTGTTGGTCATTTAATTCATTACAGCACCATTATCCGCTCTTTGTGCGAGTAGCTCCCTCGAGCGGTTAAGTCGTGGAGAGTTTCGCAGACTCCTCAGTCATTGTAACGTGTGCGTGCGATTGCGAAGAAAAGATTGACGATGACTCGTCTCCAATCCGCACTCGCTCTAATCCCCGGCTGTTTGTTTTGGAAGTGTGCGACTTCCTGTGGGAGCAAGCTCGCCACTTATCATTACCGACAACCGCATATCCTTCGAGCAAACCCGCTTCGGGAGCCGGCTCAGACAGTTTGTCGTTCCTGTTCGCCGCGATATACTCGAAATCAAGGTTACCGCTAGCAGGCGAGCGCACCGCGTCGCGTCAAAGTGAAACGCCCCTTGAAATCGAAAGTTAATCGAAGCGAATTACACACGGACCACTGACTAACTCGTAAACACCGAGTAAAAGAGTCTTTGATCGTACATTAGTTGGAGAAAATAGTCGGCAGGCTCTTTTTCTCTGGACGGAAGTGCGGCCCACCGGAGATTTCATGTTCCCGTGCTTTCCTGCGAGTGTGCAGTCAGAGTCACCGCATTAACCAGCTCTTTGATTACGGTTGGCCGAAATCGAAAGGCAGTTCCGTCGAATTATGCGTATGATTAATGGGTCTATAATAACCGATGAATAAGTGGCGCGAAGTTGTTGCTTCTCCTTTTTGCATGTCGATCGAGCAGGTGGCTGGCTGGGAGTCTTGGGCTCACGCACTTGGTTGCACGTCGTGTATTTTCGGATCGAAATCAAGGCTGGCTGCCGTGGCGCATTAAAGTGAAACGCTTATCGAAATCGAAAGCCGATCAATTACGAGTGGCCGCCGGCATAACCAGTGGATGGGGGCATCGCTTGGAGGAAGTCCGTTGGCTCACTCGGTTCTGGTGGGTTGGCTGGCTCGTTCTCTGATTCCCCTTGGACAGAGAGTGCAATCGAACGCCATGATCTCGTCGCGTTAAGAGCCACTCACGATCAAGGCTACCGCATTGTGGGTTCCACTTAATTTATTAATTGGAGCCTAGCTGGATGCTCGCCAACCTGGTAATTACAGCGTGCGATAGGAGTGAGCGTAGAAACGCGTTTCCAAAGGTGCGTCTTACCGAGCTTGGTTCCCAGCGGAAGAGCAGACAGACAGACAGCAAGTTCATCGAATGGCCGAGAAGAGAGTAGCGTTAATTACCACGGAGGCACTCGCTGCTTGATTTCACTAGATTTTCCATAGTTTCACGCGGTCTCGCCCCACCGACCTGGATTTCCTTGGAGACGATTGGCGCGGCCGCGGGTTAAAACGCAGACTGGCTTCTCCGAGTAGCGGGAAGAGTCCTCGGCGCCGGATGTGATAAAAGTGCCGACTCGTCCTCTAGCCAGAGCTTCGTCAGAGCACGATATAAGTGCGTTCACGCCGTTCCTCGTCGTCGCTCCCGACAACGTCATCCTCAACGACCATTCCGGACGACCCGTTGCGAAAGCAAATCAGCCTCAACTAATAGCTGCCCTCTTTTTCGACTGCTGCCCTCCAGTTCTTCTGGGCTAAGCCCACCAAAAAGCTCGCAGCTCGCACACAACTTCCTCTCCCTCCATCTCACTCTCGTATATCACCTCGAGGAAGGAACAGTCTCTCTGTGGGTTTCGTGTGTGCCTGTGTCTATCAGCTGATCGAAGTTCAACAGTTGCTCCGTTGAAAACGAAGAAACGAGCAGAGAAGACAAAGTGTATAAAAGTGAATTTTCATCGCAGTTCGCACTTCCTCGGTAGAACGTACTCGCAATTGTTAGTGGATAATGTGTGTTCGATAGCGAGCGATTTATCGGAAGGAAGAGGTCGATTAACCTACTTTCCTGTGGCACTGGTCGGTAAATTGCGCCGCAGGCGAACATTGCCTTAGAGGAAGTTACTCGCAACTAATTGCGATTGCCCTTTAGCTCTTGGGGCAATCGGACTTAGAATAATATCGATAATCGTACGGGTGGTGCCGCGTCGCCATGAGTCGTAAGAAAGTGTGGAATTCGATAGTGCGCCGCAAAAAGAAGAATCATCTAGAGCTGAGTCCACGCGAGGAGAGTTATTTCGGGACGTTTTGTAAGTCGTAGGGTCACCGCTTCTCGGCACGCTTCGCTCGGGAAGAGATCTTTCAGGAAAACTAGTTCAAGTGGAGCCACTTAACTTTGATCCTTGTTTCCTTCCTGGGAGATTCATCTCGGATTTGCTACAACGAATTCGCTTTTTGCTTGCCTGCTTACGCTGTCTCGCGAAGGAGCTTTGATTGCCTCTCACAATCCCTCCTCGCTTCAGTTTCCTCTTTTCCTTCGCTCTCGCTGGGCTTTGATCGTCCTACACCAGACTCGGCAATGCCTTTGTGCGGCTCCGCCGCGTCCCGTCGACTTTGGAATTTTTAATAATCGCCAGCCGAGTTACAAAGCGCGCGAACCCCGCCAAGTTCCCTGGCCTTTTTTGCGGAAATGAAAACCACGGCCTCTACATACCGCAGCGCGTCATTAAATACCCTGAATTCATGCCATGTGTGTATGCGTGTGCACGCGTGCGGCTATTTAGCGGCCTGTCTGATAGAGCTTCCACGAAACTGGCTTATTTCAAGGAGGAAGGAGAGTAAGTTGGAGAGTCAGGGAGAAACCAAAGTCCTTCGCATTACCTTCGCGTCTCGTTACAGCATTTAACGATACATTTATCGTCGTGCGATCTCTCATCGACGCTGCTCAGTGAATTCGTTGATATTCGATGTCTCGCGCGCGTCGTCACATAAATTACGCTTGACGGGAGCACCGGCAGAATTTATTCCCTGGCGAAGGTATAGCACTCCGAAATACCGGTTGGCCAACTAATGCAGGAGTGCCAGTCGAAAAAGAGTAGTGTGCCGTTATTGATGTCCTTATGGAAACACGTACGGACGGCTTGTCAGAGTCGAAAAAGTGCCACTCGAACAGATGCTCCGTGCCCCGACGTCATCTGACTCACGAGCAGTCATTTAATTGCGTCGCCGAAATGCGGAGGCCACGTACGCGCACGGCTACTTGGTAATTAGTGTATCGCCAGGATACACAACCGATTGCAGGTTCGCCCGTCGATGTAGTGTGGCGCATTGTGCGCGCTCCTAAAGAAACGCCAGATATCCTCATTAACGATAAAATAACGGCACGACCCTGCTCGCCTCCACCACTCTTCCCGAGGAGACATGTTTACGAAGCCGAACGGAAACCTCCTCGTTCCCGATACTTCCACTCACATGTTTTTCACCGTGTTTTCGTATTGCCCCGACCAATTCTTGCAGTCTTCTTCAACCCTATTGGTAGCATTCTTCATCACAATCATTTCGTTGCTTCCACCAGCAAATTTATTAAATGCACAGAGTTGTTGGAATGTTTTTGTCTGTCGGGTAAAAGAAGAATGCTAGTTGACCTGGAAGTGGGCAATGGTGGGAAGTTTGATCGGGGCTACTGGTAACATCTGGTGAAACATTGGAAGAGTGAGCGAGAAAGGGTTGGGGTGGTGGGAGCTAGTTGAAAGGGAGGAACGCGTGGCTTTGCTGAACGAGTAAAAGAGGAGAATGCGGGGGGGTTGGGAAGGGCTGGGGAAGGGTCGGTGGCATAACCGCGAGAGACGGGCCGCGGTAGATTTTAATTGAAACGTCCGTACATTTAATTAAAAATCACTGTCTGCCAGATTCCCACTCTGGAATCAGCCGTCCGGATGAAAGTCACGTATGAATGGAACTCGTTAGAAAAAGTGGCGAGGCTGTCTTGCCGTGCTTCCCACCATTTCTCGCGATTACCACTTCTGCCAGGCATGAAAAAGCACCTAATAAGAATGATGTAGCTTGCCGGGCGGAATCCAATCGCACGGAAAATCGATTATAAAGGGAGTCGGGCGAAGCGCGTACCGCTCACATCAGGCTTCCCTCTGGCAGCGTGCAAGGAGGACGCGTAAAGACGTTAATCGTCTCGCCGTGAGTTCGTACACCCGAGTTGCGCAAGGTCGAAGACAGGCGCGAGAGAGAGAGAGAGCGCGAGAGGAGGAGAGATAGACGCCGAGAGGCGGCAGCCCGCTCGCAAAGCGCATTCGCACTTTTTGCCGTCCGGTAACACAAGGAGACAATGGTGTCCCTCGGGGTGAAACGCGATCCTACGCTCCCGTGCTTCGGTTACACACGGTATAATTTAGCCAACGGAGTATAAGCTTGCTTAATTGCGATCACCCTGCTCTACCTAACCCATAGCCGGCCGCCTCGATTACTCCCGTCCACCTAGCCGCTGTTTAATAGGTTGAAAATATCCTATCATTACCACGCTGATAATATCCAGGGAATTAGCACTTGGTAGAAAAATTCGAATTTATAAATAAAATCATTATATTCCTTGGTGGTTTTATCATCTATCGGCGGGCTGTCAGTAGCTACTTATCCCCCATGAATAATATTTCTCGTTCGTCGAACCATTCGAATTACTCGGCTCCAGATCCCGGGAGGTGCATTGGTAATTAGCTATTTGACGAGTTACCCCGTCAGTTGGAAGATGGGGGAAGAGTTGCCGCTTTGTTCCGATCGGAGCCCTCTTCCTTCCACTCCTTCCTTTTGCTAGATCCTCGGCCTCCCTTCTGCCTCGAGAGATCACTAACCCCTCACCCACTCCTTCCTATACATCTGTTACGTACTGCGCCTTACTTACACCGGCCAAATACACACTCTCATTTACTTGACAAGCAGTCCTTGTGCTTCAAGTATAACTAATGCAATTAGTACATAGTTTCCGATCGACTCGGATAATGTTCCCTTCGTCGATCAAGAATGCAAGAATTATCCGAACGCGAATGATGCAAAAGACCAATTCCACTTGGCCCAATTTGCCAAGTGGTATGCACTAAACCAACACGGAGTAGGATTTTTCACAAGCTCCTCGGCATTGAATTATTTGAGTCGGCCATCGAATTATTAATGTTATCGATTGCCGATTGCAAAGGCAGCGGGGAGAAGATTGCTGGCGGCATCGCGTTACGAGCTACGGAGGAGTCCAGTTATCGTGGGGCTGGCAGAGTGGGCTAGGTCCATCTTGATCCTCCTACGTTGTTCCATGACTCAACCTCCTTCTACGGCCGCCGGGGATATAATACACATGTCGAGCGGCTAGTCTGAGCAACTCGTTGTTAGACGCACAACGGACACCTACTCTGATACTCCCTTCTCATTATTAGCCGCGCCTTTCCTTTCTTCCTCGCTCACCAGTCCAGTAATCCTCTTGCCAAACTTGCAATTGCAAATTGCACCACCAATTACAGCCAACGCTCTCGAAAGACATTAGAATTTCATCCTTCTAACAAGAACACGAATTTGTCCACTCGCCAATTCGATTTCCGGCTTGGGCGGACCAGTGCAGTTTCATTAGCGATGCATAACAGTGTTTTATTAAGTCCGATGCTTCCGTGTCGAGGGAGAAGGCAGCCCTGCTAGAATTTCATTAATCACCCCGCTAGGCTGATGCGTCCGCGGGGAATAAGTCAAAGGTTAATGGAATGAACTAAAAGGGGATCGCGAAAGAAAGTTAGGTGATGTTCCTGCGAGCGCCCGGACACATAAAACTCATACTCCCAGCTAGACGAGGATATAGTAAATATCAGAGGGTATGAAAAAGTTCATCTGGGATCCGGTGAAAGCTATAACTTACGGGCGCCGTGGATTATAAAGTTGCGGCTCATCCTTACTTGAACTAGAGAACAAGAATGATCGTACCGGGGTGGAAAGGTTCACTGTGATTATGACTGTAGAGATGAATGGACTGTCAGGGCCATATTAGCATATGTTAGTGCGCGTTGTTGTCAGACGACGGGAGTAACTGCGATACGGACGGGTTTCCGTATTTCGTGTTATCGCGAATGACAGTGGTTCATTCTCGCTCTCGGCTCAGTTATCACGACCTAGTATTTCGGAAAAATATCCCTTTTCCCGTACCCGTGACTCTCAAGTTCTCCTCTCTATCTTGTCGGCTGTTGCCTGATGTCTGCTTCTTCTTCTAATAATGCAACCATCTGACTTAACACACATTGCCTCGCAAGCTCTTCATCCTTTCCGTAACAATCACCTCACACGAGACATGTGATTCCAAGATAGTGATACTGTTTACGTAGCGCCACTGCTCAGAAGGGTGTGCACCCTGCCAAGAGGATCATCGCAGCAGAGACACACTCTCGATCCGGAGTTGTCGTCGTTGCGCGAACACGACACCAATCATCTTTTCGTCGAGTGTAAGTCTCTCGTGTAAGAACATTTTTATGGATCTGCACACTCTACTACCAGTTCATATGGAAGTTTTTTTGAAAAGTTATGAAGTGTTGTTTCGAGTGATGTCACGATGAATTCTCGCAGTTGTTACGCAGGCAACATCGATCGAAATGGATTTCGTTGTACCAATTATTTACTTTCCTGTTTTCACTAGCTGACAATGATTGGCTTCTTCCCGGTCGCCGAGCTCTCTCCACTTATTTGGAAAGTGCGCTAAATGTAGCGAGTTATGACCTCTGCATCAGTAGCCAGTGGCTACCGGTTAATTAAAGTAATTAGAGGTGAAGTTAGTAGGATTACTAGATAATTCTCGGGCGGGCGTGTGTCAAAGGGCTGAGAGTTGTAACTCTACTAGAGCGGAGTTGGAGATTTTCCTTTGAAGCATGTTTCCGGAGAGAGAGAAAGAAATCTCGAGCGTGTTCCGCATGGGAAAGGTCGTTTTATCAGGATGTCCCAATTTTATCTTTGCACTTTCGGGCGATTTCCGGTCGCGCGCACAGAGGGAATCGTGTGGAGTCGGGCGCACTTAATATTCCCCGCTTTCGTCGAAGCGGTTTTTCGAATGTTTACGCGAGAAGATCGTTGGTTGGCGGGCGGCCAGTCAGATATTTTTACGCGTTTCCTCGCGCGTAACGAGAGGCAAGAGGGGCTGGAAAATACTGCATCGAAACCGCAGTATGAGCTGCGCGATCTGCGGCGAGTGAGCGAGCGAGCGAGGATGGACGCCCAGAGAGGAATGAAGGAGAGGAGGGATGCACTAGCTCTCGGAGAGACCGAACGATTTGCACGCGCGTGAACGGAATCCGAGAAGAATTTCTGTGGACCGGCCCCTGCAATGCCGGCGTTCTAGATATACAGCTGCCTATCGCAGTCTCCGCATCCCCGCTTTATCAACTCTCTGCAAACTTAGGACCGTCTTCTTTCTTATTTTCGGCTAGTTGCCATCTCGGACAAGGCTGCCGTGAAAAGTTGCGACTCTCTTCCCAAGTTACCTTTCTTATCATTAATTTATATTTACTCTGTACTTTAAGTAGTACATAAGCATCGGTTAAAATCGGTAATGCATCTCTCTCCCGAGCGCTGATGAGATATCTCGAGTTAATGCGAGGTGCAGATCACTGCAAGCAGCATTTAAAAGTATGAGCTGTTCACCGCGCAGTTCGATCTTAATTACCGTAAGCCGAGATGAGAAGTGCGTGTCGGATTTTTACCGTTGGCGTCTCACTTTGCCGTGGCATCGGATAACGAGCAGTTACACCATGATATTATAGCCGGTGGCGGGGGAAAAATGGGAATTGTCGCGTGGAGAATGCGGAGGTGCGGTACACCACGGACGAGCGGCAAGAGGATCATCCTCTCGGCGAGTCGTAAAGGAGAGCGCGACTGGAAAAACAGGATCGTAGTGTCAGGCGCGAGCGCGTTCTAAGCACGCGGTGGTTTTATCGAGCGTTCAAGATCCGAGGAGGATCGCTTCTAGATACATGCGTCGAGCCACTCTCGAGAAGTAGAGCGACCGCGTGGAAATTATCCTACCAGCGGCGCACACGCATATCCACTCGACGCTACTCCCCTTGCTAGTCCTATTCGAAGCGGCTTTCACCGAGTTACGCAAAATAGCGGACCGCCTGAAAACGCACGGGATCGCGAAACAATGAGCGACCAACGCGCGAGCATAATCCGATTGCCGCTCCGACAGAAGAAAGGTGGCTTTTCTTGCTAAGGAGTCAGCGCAAAATCCACCGTTTACACAAGCGTTTGCGACATTCCTACCTTTCCGAAAGGAGCCCCGGTGAAATCGTGGCCTTATCTCAATCCCACGAGCGCAATTTGCACTTTTCCACTCCGCCTTATCTAGTCCTGTGTGAGAAGTCTCTCTCGCTGCATGAGAATTCGAGCTATTGTAATTAGTTCGCTGACTTCAATCGCATTTGGAAGGCCAACTTGGACGCAGCGAGTCTATGTCTATTCTGTCCAAGGCTCCATGGATTGTGCCGCGGCAGTCTCCAGCACGCGGTTAGCGCGAATTCGGGTCACTTGGCACGCAGTTTTCTGGAAAATCGAGAAGTTCATCGAGTGCGCGGAATCGGGATGCGATTAGTCAGCGACTTTTTAGGAGACCCAGTGAAAGTGTCTGCATTGCCATTTTCTGGTGTCTCCGCAATATTCCTACCAGACAATCACAGAGATCAATTTCGAGTCTCGTCATGGTCTGTTTCGTTTCGTCCTCGTAAAACTAACGATCAGTTTCTTCTGCGTGCCATTTATTCTCCACGTGATTGTACGCTTTTTAATTAGTACCGGTAGAAACTTATTCTATTAGCATTTGCAAATAGACTAGAGTGGAATACAGGTTAAATCGCTCGGAGCTTTCGAAGGGGAGAATTTGGCCGGGCGAGGCAAACAGATTCCCCGGAGATTTAATGAAAAGCAATTTCATGCCGGATGAATCAGTGGCGGGCGCACGTGTCAGGAACAAAAGTCAAAGCTGAATTAATTACCCGCGACCTCGTTTACATTTCTCTCTCTCTCCCTGTCGATCCCGACCTTACAACTATGTGTGGGTGGATGCTTCTCGGCAAATAGGCGTCGTGTTTCGCGCGGATGACATTGGTGTCATTAGCGGGAAACTGCGGTACTCTATGGGCGGCGTTGATCTGTCAGTCACACTTGAGAGCATTCTCAGAGGTTCTCGCCTGTTTAGTCGAAGAGTAACGTCAGTTGCAGAAGATGTGCAACTGAGCCTCTCGTGCATTCCTCTCGTGGAGAATCGCTTGTAATTGCTACATAGGATACCGTACTATTTGATGCATAGATCCTACTAGTTCATGGTGGTACACCTTTAATTATCCACGTCCTGGCATTGGAGGACGCGAATTACGACGGCGTGCACCAAGCGGATCAGCTCGGCGATGTGCTTTCAATTACTATTTCACGTAACTCTGGGAGCGCACATTGCGTGGTTCGCACGGATGCAGTATCGCATCTGAGGCGATCGGTGGAACAAGCTGTGCTGCACAGATGGGCCGCGTGGGAGCGAAGCGTCCATTTTCGCCTACGATTCGGAACGAGCGAGCGAGCGAACGAACGATGCCGCTAACGCTCTGGCGGTCTGTCCGAGGGGTGTCGAAATTGGTTTAATTGGCCGGATTACCGCCGGCGGGGCAGACGTTTGCGCCGCGCGATCGTCTGTCACGCACTTGACCCGTGTGGAGTTCAATGGAAACGCTTTCGTTCGCTTTCACGTGTCCGCTCGCTCGGCCGCTCGTTGCGTTCGGATATCGAGTGCAATGCCAGGAGGGGAACCTTCCCGACACTGACTATCCGATAATCCAACCAGTGGATTGAATGGGGCTGGCAATTAGGATGCTCCATTACTCGCTAATCGATGTTTACTCACGTTGATGACGAAAACGCGAAGGCCCTTCATTAACGCGCCCGAAATTAGGACGCCTCAGCAACGCTAATAGCTTTACTGAAGGCCTCATCGTTATTTTGGGAGGAACACACTTCGATATATGACTTTCATCTCATTTTTATGTCCCTCAGGAATAATTCAGAATTATTTTTACGATAAATTTATTAACTACAGCACAAACCTTGTTTTTTTGTTGCAGGTGAGTTGAAGTCTCTGTCGTTGCCACGAGGATTTCCGCCGCAGCTCATAGTTGAGCAGGCTAATGAAGGTAAAGAAATAGGCCAATCAGAGCCAATTCTCCGTTAATATCAGTCTCATTCCAAGCTGGCAATACACAGTACACTGCAATATTGATTACAAACTCGATTATCCCCAGGAGTTACGTGATCCAGGAAAAAGATGCTCGGTACTGAACCGATAGCATCTGAAATTCGCAAAATTAATTACATGATAAATGTGACCTTTAAAAAATGAGCGAGACGGCCTCCTGTCGTTTATTATCAGGCGTGTCGTGCTCGCCCTGAGTAATTAGATTGCGGGACTGCCGTGGCTTAATCCGCAGCGGGCTATTTTGCAGGAAATTACGAGGTATACGCAACGTAACTGGGGTGTGGCGAGAACAATAAGCAAAACGACATATCAACCTACATCCTAAACAGCTATCACCTCAGAAAACTTGTTTATTCCTTGGGGTTCTCCGAAGATAGGTTGGGGCATTTGATTTGAATGAGTTTCGGTCATTGGTACTATGAATTTCTGGTCGAGTGCAATCGCAACTGCGCAAGCCTCGCAGGGAGATTCCAGGGCAATGGCGTGCACGTTAATTATTCAAGTAAGAGCATGTGCGACGGCAGAAGCAGCTGCCGGACGCCTGTGGGTTCTCGGACACACGCGCCTTCTCCCAGCACGCAACCCGAATACATTTTCTCGGACTGTTGCCTTTTGCCCACTCTGAAACTTACAGTCTTGACTTTTCCACACGCATTACGCCACTTTTTCTTTGACACCGAGGCCAGCATTGCTTCGCTCATTTGCGAGATGTTTCTCGAGTAGTTCGCTCGAGATAAATGAGCAAGGTTCAGCCGAGAAAGGTGCGCATTAACATTACATTCCTGGTACTCTGGGAGGATTTTCTCTGGACTTTCAACCATATTGTTTGCCCAGAGCGACGCCGAGCGAGAAATTCATTCGGTTTCACTCATTCGATTTGTTAAGTGTCTGGCGCAGAGGTTTAGTATTCCTCATTAATACTTTCACATTCGCTGGCCGACGACGAGGCAGCCAAAGGGCTCGCAATCGTGAGAATCAATTAAGGAATCTCGTGAATGCCTTGTCACTGCTTGCACTTATGCAAATCTCCTCTCGGGAAATGAATTGGACCGGAATTTTCAGACTCGCCAGGAAAGCAGCTCGTTAGGAGCTATTTCTTGAATTCCACGATTTTTAATTACCACGCTTCTGCCTTCCAGTATATCACAGTAAAAGTAGTCGCAACTGCTTCTACGATTTCACTGTGAAACATCGACATTAGTAACCTGGAAAATAGGAGTAATAGAGGGGAACATTTCTCTATGGGAGAATTGCGAAGTTCTCGATTGAAAGTGGAAAGACTTAGACTCTAGTTACGATCAAAGTGTCGAAATATCAGAGACTTTGTTCGAAGAGGAGGATCATCGATTATGCCGGAAAGCCGGGTCCTCGTTAGCACGGGACTCTCATTGAAATTCAGCATCCCTTTCACTCTTGCTCCTTTTCTAATTATATTACCTCTATATCTCCTAGCCGGCGGAAACTTGGTCGCAAAAGAGCCCCGGCCCCCTAAAACTCCAGCGGGAAGCACACTATCCGGAGGCCCCAATGTATAACTACTGCTCGCATGGAAATTAGCTGTTGGCAACGGGCCCGGCCAGATCCGGCGACTCTGTGTGTCTCATTGATACAACTCTGGACACAGCCAACTTAAGCCCCACACACACACATACACACATCCACTAAGCCCGCTCTTTTATGGCTGACCATGTTCCCCTTACCAGGGACATTTCGCTCTTTAGCCCCGGCTAACTCGTACAAACAGCCGTGGCATGTACTTGCCCCCGTGTACACTCTCGAAAGTAAAGACCCATAAAACGGAAGATTTGGCAGGGCGAACAGCTCGCGCCATTCTACCATCTGAGAGAAACTGGAGCAGAGTGGTGCTTGCACGTGACCGTGCCGAAGTTTAAGTTTAAACGATCATTCTCTTTCTCGACTAGCCGGAGTAATTGAGCCGTCATGCGCGACCTTAGTAGACGAGACATCGGACGTGCATGCGATAGCACGGGACACCAGCGAATGTCGAGGGGTTCCCATGCTCGTCCCACTGCCTTTCTCTCGCCACTTAAATTACAGTATCACCGGAAAGAAATGCCTCTGTTCTCCCCTGTGATATTTAATCGTACTCGACGGGGGAGAGATTGAAAGTACGATTCGAGTTGATATCAGCTCGACCATTCGAAATCTCCTTTAGCCGGAATCATCTTCGGGATTGTTAGCGGGTATTTATGACGCGGCATGGCCACGAGCCAGGTTAATGCGCCAAAGTTACGTGCAGCCGTCGTCTATGCGGGCGTATAAGAGCGCAGCATCCCCATGCATTCGCAGACCCGCACATACACAGGCAGAGTCGGAGTAATGGCTGGCCTCGTATGTAGGTCGCGACGAAGATCGCCTTTTTGGAAATAGCTCTCGAAGCGTCGAGGGCATATTTCAGCCGGGAATTCCCTAAACAGTCCGTGAAAGTCTGGTTGGGTGAAATAGCGAGAAAATTCGCTTGGTGTCGTCTGTGTGCCTGGAGGGCACTTGGTACTTGGCTCTTTGTTAATTAGCCTACTCGAGTGTCAGGGTCGCCTGCACTTAGTTCGCGGGATAAAGTGGCCGGTGAATGGCGTGTGTCAAAGAGGAAGAAGCGTCGAGGTAATCACCCTGGCCTCGATTCGGATTCAGGACGCGTCTCGCTCTTCCTCGGGAAATTCTAATAGTAGCAGTCTACCCTCCCGGCAGTAATGTATCTCCTTCAAGTGAAACGTATTTCGGACGCTTTTCAAGGAGCACGAGGAAGAAAGTTTTCTATACAAGTAGGAAGACGATAGTTGGATTCGAGTAATAAGGTATCTTGTTACGCTAGCTGGATTCTCTTCGGAAGTGTCGCCGCGAGTTCGTGACGGTGCGATCACGCCTGGTGAAACGGTTCGTGCTAGAAAACGACATTGCGGGTTGACATTGCAAAGCGGAGCGAGCAGCACGCGTCGCCTGCTGGTCAGCAGCTGTAACGGGTTACACTTTTACCCACATGCTTTTTATTCAGCCGGTCTCGGCCTCCCGTCTCATTGCACAAGCCACAACCCCGACCAAGTTGAAGCCAGTGCATCGTGTGGTCTCTCCAATCTCCGGGCATTCCTCCATTATAGCATCTACTAATCTTTTCTAGTAATCTAGGCGAAATATGAAAAAAGCTTCTTGCTACTTCGTGGGAATAAAGTGTTAGGAACGAGCCGTGTATAGTAACATGGCACGTGAGGAGAAAAGTGTGTAAGCCCGCTCGAAACTCCTTGTCGAATATTCCTCCCTCTCGCTCTTTCTACATATACGCGCGAAACTTCTGAGTGGCGTCCATTCCCTCACACGGCCGAGTCTTTCCCAGCTGAACGCTCGAGGAAAAAGCTGCGTGGTTGCACTTCCTCGGCTCTCGGCTGTTCGCGGTGTCACGGAGTAAACATATTTTCGCTTGCACCCTCCATTATCATCCCCTGTAAACTCCTTCGAGTTCTAGCTCGCGTTCGCCCTTCCTGACACTGCGAGAGCAATCTTTAGGAATTGCAGAAGTTCGCTTCCGCCGGAATTCTTGCACGCTTCCTCGGCCGAGAGCGCCATTTGTCAGGAAGTAGTCGCGTCACGATTTTGCCCAAACTAGCTTTAGAGTTTCACCCTATCGAGCAACCATCGATAAACTATCCTCTACACTTTGGCTTCCTTTTTTCCTTCAATAATAGTCCCTGAGGAAGCTGTACGCTGGTTATGGGAAGCGGGCGGATATTCGCTCGGCAGTGCGGGAAGTATGGTGGGTCTTAGACTGGGGTTTAATGAAGTTTGGAATCCATGGTATCCGTTGTCGGTGGCGGCTCTTCCATTGCCGTGAACCGCTAAAAATATCGCATCTTGAAGGCATAACGCTCGTGCGCGAGCTCTCCTCTCTCACGTGTGGCATGAAAGCCCCGACGAAGCTGGAGGAGCTCTCACTCGAGAGAGACAGAGAGGGAGAATGCACCGAGTAAAAGGAAAGCGTATGGCGCGAGGGAACGCCAAGTCGGTTGCCTGCTAAGATACTCCGTTGAACTAAAAGATAAATGATGTTCGCCGCACCGAGATCACCCAACGCTTTTACCAAGCAGGGGAAACGAGGAGAGGACTGGCCGAATTAGCGCAAATGGAAATATTCGCAGCTGCCATACACGCAGCACGCATCGGCCAAAGGAGAAATTGCGCCGATTAACGTCTAACGCGGTAGTTTGGCGAGATCGAGTGGCGACCTCAGGTCGATCCCACCGATAAAAATTCTAAATAGCAATGCCAACGAGCTTCGCGATGTAGCCACATAAATTGTGTTTCTTATCCTACCGTCGCCTGACAGCGACGCCATTAACCTGACAACATCACAATTTCGGGGATTTGACCAGCGATTTAAATAGACAGTATCACGTCGGCCAAAGTAAACTGAGAATGCGACCTTCTCCAATTCAGTAATTCGGACAGATACATTTTCTTCCTGCCTAATTCAGTGTGTGCAAAGGCGTCACGCAGCTAGTGCTAAGGACCCCCGGAATGTTGAGTCATTTTACCAGTAATGCTGAGGTT
The DNA here is from genome assembly GCA_910591665.1 of Ectemnius continuus. Classification (NCBI taxonomy): domain Eukaryota; kingdom Metazoa; phylum Arthropoda; class Insecta; order Hymenoptera; family Crabronidae; genus Ectemnius; species Ectemnius continuus. Next base: position 10,569,711 of record OU342862.1, on the reverse strand, counting down.
GCAACATTCTCACGGAAGTGTAGTTCCTGTTAGGAGGTAGTTGCCTCTTCGGATCTGCTTGGTTGGAACATGTCGAATTCAATGAACATCTCAATTTCCTATATGTAGAGTGAATGGTATGCTTATCTGGTAATATGCCTGTAATAAGATTTACATCTTGGTAATTCGATCATTCCGAATCATAGTACTCGGGTTCGGTATAACATTTCTCTTCTCGGACGGTCTATGGGGTCCATGAAAGACCCCAGCTGAGGAGCAAAAATGCCAGGGCTCATCGGGCTTGTGCCAGACTCTCCTTTATCGCGGCAACCCCTTAGCTTCTTATTCTCGAGCGTGTTTCTCCCGGCAGCTATTTCTTCCTCGTTGGCTGGTGTGCCACTTTATGCCTTCCAGAAGTTACGTCGACGTTCTTCCTGTATGCATACCGAAGGACGACACGTAAAAACTTGGTTTCCTCGGTGTGAAATTACAATTTTGGCCGCCGCCACTGCCAAGGAAAATCCGGGGACCTTTACATATTTTCCGGGAACATCATCGATGTCTCAGACACCCACTCTCTTTCCAACATCCCCGAATATTATGACGTACGGCTGTAGCCGATTTGGCTCGCTTGCCAAACTCTTTCTCGAATCAATTTACATAACGGTAGGACTGCCCGTCAATTTTCGTGATAACGGCATACTAGCTGTTCGTGCGAAGTGACTTAACTGTCGCGCGGTTGACTCTCGGAACAACGGCCTACCACAAACTTTATAATTATGGGAAGCTTCGCAGCCAGTTGGCGAGGTAATGAAATTTAACCAAGTTAGAGAGCAGTGCGGTAGAGGGAAATTCTTGGCGAGGGAGATGTTTCATTGGGAAGTAAGTAGTTGTCTGAGCTGGGGATTTTCCGATGTCGGGCGTCAATAGGTGTATCCGAAGTGGCGGGAGCGTGGTGGTCGGAGTTGCGCTTTGCGCTTCCGTCAAAATACGTCAGAAATCAGCTGATCTGTAGGTGCGATAGAGGAGTGGTGAATGGCGTGTAGAGGAGAGCGCTTGAGCCGTGGCAGTGGCGGTCGTGCGAAGCAGCTTGCTTGCCCGGTACCCTCCTACACTGCACGGCGAGCAGCCAGCGGGGATTCCTCCCGGCAGACAGTCCGGTCTCGATCTTCCTGCGCGCCGGTTCGTCCGTCGTCCCTGTCTCGACACGCGTTATATCCTACCTCCACAGTGATCTCCCCAGTGCATTCGGACCGATAAACAGTGTAGAAAGCGGAGTGTGCATACCAGTGCTAGCCAGCAAGTCTCTCTCGGTAAGGTATCAAAGGGATTTCTCGCCGCTCGCATCCAAGACACGCTCCGTTCGTTGGCGAGGTGACAAGAGGGTTCCCGGTTCGAGGCGAAACAACTCGTCTCTCTCTCTGTGATAAACGGATGACGGAAAGACAGTGAACCCCACCGGGCGAACCTCTATCTGCCAACCGGCACGTAGATAGCCACAGATTAGGCAGATTAGATTTCCCCGTGGGTGTGACTGCTTCTGGCTGTCCCACGCGATTGCTTCGGGATCGCTTCTTGTTTACCAAGGGATCGAAGTGTACGTGAAAGCAATGAAACGGGGATCAACAATGAATCGAAGAGAAAAATAGAGCTTTCGTTGGTTAATCTTGTAGGAATAGTACGTTAGAGGATGGGGGCTGGTTTTCCATGGGACTTGAGACGCCGACAGGTTCGAACGCGCAGTGAGGGGTCGAGTATTTCTGTTGGAGAGTGCGCCTCCCGAAGATCCCGCAGGTATTGTCCTGCGGATCGTGCCCCAGCCAGTTTCAGCGATGAAAGGGCGAGTCGAACATCGTGGTAGTTAGTGTCCCGCTGAAAGGACTTCCTCTGGCATGCCAGAAAATTTGAACAGACCGAGAACATCTTCCCTAAAGCCTAAATTACAGGAACCCCTTAGCGTGCAATGTAACGGCGAGGATTTAGTCAATATCGGTAGAAATATCCTCGCGCAGAAATTGCGTATATACCGCAAGGGAGCCTTGACTTTTTTGTTGCAACGATCTTCTCCCCGGTGCATCGGCACTCGGCCATCTCTCCCTCGTCTTCGTCTTCCCTTGCTCTCCCAGCTCGAAAGTGAAAACCTGTTATTCCCTATCTCGAGACCTTAACTGGCCGCCGGCCGTATTTGGTCACCGAGTGGGACTCCTCAAATCGCAATCGCCCTAAGGGCCACATCGATATTTCGTCCAGCTACCGATTTTTGCGCGACGCGATCTCCTCGTCGAGCGTCGCCACTTTTTTCTCGCGCGTCTGCCCGTTTATACGCCAGGACAGTTTTTCCGTTGTACACCAGTTCCGAATAAATAGTGAAGAATTAAAAGTTCTTCAAGCGCATTCATTACACATAAATCTTCTGGCTGAAAGTTTTCAAAATAGCCCGGAGCGTTTCCCTTCTGCAGTCGCTTGGTCGTACATCCGGCACGGACAAATTAACTGGTTCAGGAAGAGGGACGAGTTTATCGCGGCAGGGCAGATAAAAGGATATCGCTCTCCTACAAACTCGCACCTGTTTGCACCGTGGCTGAAGGCGCGCGTTAGCGCTAGGAAACATTTAGTAGTGTGCTTGGAGGAGGGAGCGACCCATCTGTCGGTTTTCTGCTGTTATGCGCGTGTACTTGGTCCTATCGACACTCCTCTCAGGCCTTTTTACTGCTTGACAAGCGATTAATCATCCCAACTATAAGTACTCTTTCCCCACAGCTAGCTCTTTCCGAAAGAACGCCGAGCTTCCTCTATCGAGCGCACGGATTTCGTTTACATGTACTGTAGAGTCAAAGAGGCCGCGGTGGCTCGGGTTGAAAGGGGCAATAATGCAGTGTCGCTTTCTTTCGGAATTGCTTGAATCCGAGTAGGTGTCGCTTTTACAAAGGAGAGAGCGATAAAAGCCGGTTGCTTGAAATGAGAATCGTTTAATGTTTCATCGTGTCGTATCCTCGTCTCCGCTTTGCTACCTCCGATAACAGGGAGTAGTCACTACCGCCTCATCAGCATGCCGTCAAATGTGTATCAGGAATTTGCTTACAAGGTAGACCGCGCGTAAAGGTGTATTTATTGTTTACTTCTCGATATCGCGTGAGTCAGTCTGCTCTTGATTGGCAATCCACTTCGATCTAGGGAGCGCCGCTTGATTTAGCAATCACTTCTCGAGACTGTCTATTTCATGTCTAGTTCTAATCGGAGCAACTTTATCGCTCGAGACCGATATCCCCAGGGGCAAGCGTCATTTTCCTCGGGGACGATCCAGATGAGATTTTCACTTCCCGTCGTCGGCTTGAAGAGACACTGCGCGGTATACTCCTACTTCCGGTAGCGAAAGTCACAGTCCTACGGAACTAGTCGTTCCGCCCGGTCGCCTAACTTTCATTAGGGCCGCGTTGGATCGGCAGGAATTACAGGACTGCCATTACACAGCTTAGCAATTGCAGAGAGCGCCGTTGCTCGATTCAGCGAAATGTGCTCGCCGAGCAGTACCAGACCGAGTTCTCTTCTTCGGGCTCTCGGAACTGAAATAGATTTACGAGGGAGGGAGGGAGAAACCCCAGTGTTGAGGAATCCTTTAAAAAGATGGTCTCCAGTTTAATAGTTAGTTAGCAACCCCTAGAATATTTTAGAATAATCGAGTTTATTTCGTCGGGGAAGTGTTGATTCGTTCACGACTGTATAGACAGCTAAAATTGGAGTGCCGAGTGTACAGGGTGATTCACTTGCCTTTGAATCAGAACTCTCCTAGCCCTTATTTTTTTGGTGGACTTCCCGATCTTCTCCGGGACTGAAATTTGGTGGGTAATATTTTTTTGCATCAAGAAAGATACCATAAAAATTCCAGACCCCTAGCTTAAAATTCATTTTTTCGCAAATTTTTTAAGGCATACCCCTTCAAAAATTTTCGATTTTTCGAAGGTCTCGGGACCGGGACGAACGCTTGATTTTTCGATTGCTCGTGTCTCAAAACGGAAAAAAAACATAAATGTTGTAGGGGAAATGCCGGAATTCTACCTAAAACACGTGGAAAACCAATCTGGAATATTTGATTTCGATGGTTTTCCCCATGTTTTTTTATCTTCCCGACCTTTCCCGGGGCTGAAATTTGGCAGAAAGTGTTTTTTTACATCGAGGATGAAGTAGAAAAAATTCCAGAGCCCTAACTCAAAATTCATTTTTTCGCAAATTTTTTAAGGCATACCCCTTCAAAAATTTTCGATTTTTCGAAGGTTCTGGGACCGGGACGAACGCTTGATTTTTCGATTGTCCGTGTCTCAAAACGGAAAAAAAACATAAATGTTGTGGGGGAAATGCCGGAATTCTGCCTAAAACATGTGGAAAACCGATCTTGAAAAATTGATTTCGATGGTTTTCCCCGTGTTTTTGGTACTTCCCGACCTTTCCCGGGGCTGAAATTTGGTAGGTAATGTTTTTTTGCGCCAAGGAAGATACCATAAAAATTCCAGAGCCCTAGCTCGACATTTTTTTTTCCCCATATTTTTGACCACCGAAAATATCCCATTTTTGGTGGTAATTCAAAGGCAAGTGACTCACCCTGTACACAGCTGCAGAAAAAGTTGGGAGGGTGCAATTGGGTAGGAGAGAGCAAACATTATCAGCAGAAAGTCATCGAAGCGGTCAGTCAAATTCCTGCAGCTGGACTACCCAGTGTCCATGCACCCTTCCCTCCCTTTCAATCGACTGTTCTCTTTGTCTAGTGATTGCCTGCCTTTTTTTTCACCAACACCTTCGCTTGCGCCCAGAGCTCTGCAAGCAGGTGCGAATTCTCAGCTTATGGAATTCGAGTCACGCATCAGCAGGTGTAGCAGCGCCCGGCAGTCCTAACGAGAGAGGACTACGAATTCTCGAACGACCCCGTTCCCCTCCCATGGACCCATCCCTTTCGAAATACCCTGCCAGCCAATCGGACGTCGTCTCATCCTTCCTCTTCCGCTTCCCGGAATTGTCCGAAAAGATTGCCCCGTCAGATAGCTCTGCCGATTCTTCCAACTTCAAGTTTACGATACAGAAGTTCAGCTTCCCTTTGAGAGAAAATCAACCAGTACTACCTATGTACTTCCTTTTTGCCTCAATACACATTCCCTCTATTTTCGGATTCTCTTTTGTAAAAGACTTCCCGAGGGTGTGTAGGACAGTTTTACAAGTAGGACAAACTGTCCATTCGGCAAAATATTTCTAGTAACAAAGGTTAGATAATCCGAGAGTACATGAGTAGGATTGGTTGAAGAATCCATTTCGATGAGAGTGTCCGCCAAGGTTGGGCCAGCCCACATTGTCACTCTGCATTCAGACACACGGCCAATGATTGCATCCGCCTTCTCTGTTTCTACTAGTCGCTCAGACTCGCTCTTTCAAGCCAGACGTATCTATCTAGATCAGTGTTGACCAGAGGGCTTCCTCTAAAAACAGCTCGGGCGTCGCGAGCAAAATGCGATTCGTCCGGGTTCTCGTAAGAGAGCGGTGTGAGGAGTCGAAGGAGAGGAGTAAGAGAGAGTATGCACTTTCCGTTCCATAGGAAAACAGTGTACGCACGCGGCGCGGTATCAGCTGCGTCTCGTCTCGCGACTTTTCATCGGCGCCGTCGCATGTTGGTCGGCCGTCTATTTCAGTTTGGGGAGCGTAAATGAACCCTTTTGTCACCGACCCCGGCGGCCGGGCGTCCTTCGGAGTGCACGTAACCGGCATTAAAATTAACTGTCCGTATACACGATCCTCTCTCGCAGCACACGCTCCATTCAGCAGCGCTCCTCTCTCGCTCTCGCTTTCGCTCCTCTTTGTGTGCCCTCGCGCATGCAGGCGTGCACGCTTGCCAGAGAAGTGCTGCACGCGGCTTGAAAGAAAGCGAGAAAAGGAAAGAGAGAAAGAGAGAGAGAAAGAGAGACGCGTAGTCTGAGACACCAAGTCCAGCAAGTGACCGCGTGGCGTGCCCCTCGGCCAGTGGAGAAAAGTGGTGACCAGTCGACGAGAGGAACCTTCTTCTCCTCCAACACTAGCGGATCTCTAAGGCGAACTTGCCTCTGCTCGCCAAGCCTCCAGCCCTCCTGCTGCATCCCTCTCACTCGGCAAAAGGTAAATTTTGCAGTTTCTAATTGCGAGCGAACCACTTCTCCATACGACTCGCCGACCACCATCTTTACTGGCTAATACCTTCCCAGTTGGAGAAAGCAGAAGATCGAATTGCACTCCAGCGATATATCGAAACATAGCAAAGGCGTTCGCCGATTTTTGCAGCGATAACTTTCCACCTAGCAATCATCTCCGCCTTTCGGCGCTATTTCTCTCCGAATAATTCGCCGATAGATGCCCGAGCAGCAGTGAACTTTCACAGAGGTTTCCACTGTCCGATGTTACGTCTATGCCTGTTACATTATGTATAAAGACGCATGTAACTCGGCTTTCAATCAGAATTGGCCTCATGCTAACGGACACTCTCTTACGTAATCTGGCCATCGGAGGGATTGAGTTTACCTAGGTATTTGTGGGCGGAAAATGCTGCGAGGGATTTGAGATTTCTTTTGTTGCATTGTGAATTTATCAGTTATAGTACGTGAAGACGGGAGTGAGCTTATCGGTCGCGTGGCGGCAGCATAAATAGATTTCTCAAGTAAGAGCGGTTTATGGGAGGAGCGAACACACCTTGGGAAACTTGAGGAGATCGCCGGTTATCTATTGATATACCCGCCGGATATCGGATGGTGACGCATCCTTGTTTGGCGGAGAGAATCGCGCTTAACGATGACACAAATTCGCTAGTTAATTGTTAAAGTCTTTATTACGCGGTCCACTTGGCTCGTCAAACTTAGCTCGAGCTGCGCGTTAATACGATCTTGGCGTCACGAACCCAACAATATTGCGTTCATCGATCGGCTCTCGAATGGTGGTCCCGGAAATTGCAGCCTCCAGTCAAACCACTGGTTTATCCTCCACATAGAATAGCATCCTACCCAGTGATTATTCTGCGTGCAAAACCCCACTACCAGTAATTACGCGAGAGCATAAAATATCGAGTGGCCAATAAGCTGGTTCCGGCTCTAAAGATTCATTAGGCGCGCGCGCGCGCGCGGATCGTACCGGCAGGAGATTATGATTGATCCGAGGATCTCGGCCAATTGGTTGTCACAGGGCGATTTATATCTGAGGGAATGTTAATTGGCAGAAAGCAGGACATCAATTCCGATCGAGGCATTCCTCCACGGTGGATGGATGCTGGTCGCAAGATCCGCTCCTTCCTGGTGTGTGTATCTATGCCGTCCACGGAATCCAATGTTATGCGGGTATCCCGTAAAAAGGCGATTCGGTTCACCGTCTTCTTCACTTCCTGCTGGCCGTGCTCCTGTAATATCAGAGCCGCTGCAAATAGATCGATGAAAGTGTCGCCGCCTCGATTTTATGTAATATCCAATGGATTTTTGCCGTCTGGTATTACCAGCGGATCATTGGCATAGTGAGTGTATTTCCGACGGTGGAAGGAGCCTATGAAATTTACGAGGACAGCTTCGATAGGACGTCTCGTCCCGTGATACGCCATGGTCGCGCACCCATTGACTCCGATTTCCGGGGTATTCTTTTAGTGCATCGTAAATTCCAGCAAGTCTGCAAGTGAGTGGCGCTCATGTGCCAGTTTTTCGCTCGTTCCGATAAAGCCCGCCCGATAAAACCCATCGCGAGTAACTTGCGTAACGGCAATCGCGAGCAAGGTGAGCCAGCTCGACAGACCGAGGACTTAGACTACAAGACTCACCGTTTTCCTCCTCTAACGGAGTACGCCTTCTAAGAGAGCAGCAGGCTCGAAAAAAATCTATCACCGCCAGCTGGATCGAAGCATCGAGATATGAATTTCACGGCCGCTAATTGCATCAGCGCGAAACATTAAGCATCACGACGAAATAAACATTTTCCTGGGCAGCTCGTTCGCTCAAAATAGGACGAGCCGGAGTTAATTTCCTGTCGTGTGCAGTCGGATTAATTCAAAGCGAAGGGATAATAACATTGACGGGATTGAGAATATTAAGAGGAATGGCAGGGACGGGTTTGTTTTACAATATAGTCCAGTGAGAGAGGATACATTTTGCATTGGGCGGATTTGCATGAGTCAAGTCAGCCTTTTGTTTCAGGCCCGATGTTACAGCAGGCAAAGGTGGCGTGCGCCTGAGGGAGTGGAAGAGTAGTGCGAAAGCTTTCGTGTTTTGCGAGAAAGCTCTCGATTTAAGCAGCTTAACGCTCTGCCTTGTTCTCTCTCCCATGAACACGCTCCTCCGCGGAATAACATAATGCTCTGACGTATCCCTCGTAATTTAGTGAATCCCAGGACTTCGCCTCCCGTTACACACGGTGTTCTTTGAAATGCGCCCGGCACTCCGTCCAGTCGAACTTTTATCAATTCTCCGCTCGAACTGGTTGAGATTTATGATTGTAATCTCGCTCCACTCACCAATTCCAACTGTGATTAATGGGTGGAGCCTGAAAATAAGTGAAACTCGATACGGTCCGTGGCCGGGCCGAGGTTTGCAGTCGAAATCTGCGCCTATCGACAGTGTACGCGCGCGCATGCTCAAGTAGAAAATTCTGACTTTCGTAATTTTCCAAATTGGATATGGACGTAACCGAGAGGCGGAGTACCCTTCGATGGACGGGCCTTACGTAAAACAAGGAAATCCTATCTTGCACAATGCGTTTTAATTGACTGGTCAGCGTGCGTGTCTTGGAGGATAGGATATAAAGAGAGGCTCGCTCAATGCTTCTCCCATGGGAGAATCAAACCTGATGTTAGACAGTAGAGTCAGGCCTTCTACAACTCTATTTCCGAAACTCTCTTGCAGTCTAATCAAATAGGGAGCAATTAGTAGCGGGCGCAATCGAGTTAGAATCGTATCCAACGGCGAAATAGGAGAAATGGCACGCGATAACTGGATTTCGACTAGTGATATCGAGTGCGCACCCCTCTCAAAGTCTTTGGAGTCGCACGGTTCGAGTTGAACCAGTAATCTTATCAGTTGCTTTAGTTTGAATAGTTAAATTACAGCGAGAGATCAGCAGGAGGCTATCCGTGGTAACGAAGGTTTATTAACTTAGTAGTACGAAACATTGCCGAAACATTTGGTTACCCTCTGCATTTCTCGAGGAAGAGAAAGCATCGGAGCGGTGCCCAATGCTCTTTTACGAGGAGCAGTATTTTTCTCGAGGTCGCGAGCAAGCACTGACAGTTATAAACCCTGTTAGTTAGAAATCCCGTGAAAGAGAGACACGACACAGCAGGAACTTCTTTGACGGGATCTTCCCAGTCTTTTATGGGAGAGAGGCGTGCATAGAGGAGGCTCGGGCGCAGGCAGGCAGGCAGGCAGGCAGGCAGAGAGGCGGGTAGCCAGACAAACCTTGAATAACCCGGTAGAGGCACGGTAACTTTAGCCCTCTACGCAAAACTGAAATACACTTTGATCCGGTAGTATCTCCTTTCGCGACTACCAGTGTTCCCAAAGCCCCTTAATTGTAGCTCGATATACAAGGCATGCTCAAACGATCCACGCCAAAAGGAAATGGGACCGGAAACTCATTAAACTTCCATCGCTACTGGAAACAGATGGACAAAAGAAAATGGATTTTCGAATAGTAGTAGTTATGTCTAGTAGATTTAACAGGCATCCCTCTCATGGGTTGTATTAGATATTCGAGGCAGTCTGTTCTCCGAGAGGGAAAAATGCGGCTTACTATAATATGGGTGTGGGTATCAAGCGACAGGAAGCAGTGTAGTTGGGGCACCAGGTAGTAGTAGTTCGTGGCAACTTCCGGTGTGGATAACTCCTGACAATAGCGGATCCTTCCGTTCATGGCAGTGAAACAGATACATGGGGCTTTCATCGTCCCTTGAAAAGTGCATCTTTCCTGCGAAAGACAGTCTATTGCATCGTGCAATTTATAATGTACTAGATGCTGTATGTTCCAAGGTCCAGAAATAAATCGTGTATATGTGGGCACGTGCAGTGGCAATGCTCCTTGAGAAATATATCGCATATTGAAGTTGTTTTCGACTTAAAGTCAGTGGCAGTGTGCGCGGCACAAGGCCAACACGTGGAGAACGATTCAGGTAGCCGGTGCAGGTACCTCAGCTTTATTTTACAAGCGCCGAAGTCCCTCGCTGATTCGTCCCGATCGTCCTGCCAGGAGATTTCAGTTGGTCGGCACTCGTTTTTCAAAATTCGACAGTTCGGACAGTTGAAACGAACTTGCGCCCCCCGGAGGCGACGTTCCACCGAGCGAAAAATGCAAAAATGCTCAGCGGAGCTTTAAAAGCAGGCCGCAGTGGCGATAGATCTTTCACGCTCGCTCTCCCATCTTACATTTCGCTGCTGGCAATCGTAAAAGCGTGTTGTCGAAAGTATGCGCGATTTTCTGACCGGCTTGCGTACATTTGCGATGATACATTGCCGATAGATATGCCCTCAGGGAGAAAAAGGACTTTGATTTATTTCCCCCGAGCGGAAAACCATCTGTGATAGCAGCAGCTCGTTCCACCGAGGAGAGTCGACAGTTCGAGCTGTGTCAAAAACGGCCAATCGAATTCCGCTCGCTCAGCAACTCTGACAGCACTGGCAGGCTCAACAGAGAAATTCTTGCCTTCTGTCAATGCACTCAGTAGGAGAAACGTGAAAAAAACTATATGTTTCTCGGACGGGAAGTATCAAGCTTGAAGTAAGTGGGTGATTAGATTAACCGGCCTCGTGAATTTCCCCGCTCGAAGAGTATGCGCGAAGCAGGGCTGGAAAGTCGTGACTAATCTAACCCAAATTCCTCGGACTGTGACTCGCGCGCCTCTTTGCCCGTTTAATAATATCGGCGCCTTTACCGGCGCGTTCCACCCGAGTTCCACCCGAGTAATTCTCCTCTAACGCATTCGCAAGGTATTCCGAACGCGCGCGCGGCCTAAATTAAATGTGGACTCGGCGGCGGCGGCGGCGGCAGCGCATGTGCCCCCGTCGATGGACTAACTAAACTAATATGGGAGGCGCATCGGCCTGGAAGGAAGTGCATCACAAAGGAGAGGCCGGAGAACGGTGTGGCAATGGTTGTAATTAATGTAACATAGTTCCAGGGAGTCGACTAATCGTGCGAGATCGCGTGAAATGGGAATACTTAGCGACTATAATAACGCGACGCAGGAATTCCACGTCGTATTAATCTCGCTAACGAACGAGTACGTGGAACCAAGATTTTTCTCAAACAAATCGTAACCCTTGCCGCGAGAGACTTGTTATTCCACGTTGAATAACACCAGCTTCAACACAGCTTGGCAAACATTTGGAATATTTATTCTTTTTGTTTGGTCAGCAGTCGGGCAAACATAGTGGAAACCAAGCGTATCGAATCCACCCTTGTTGAGTCATGAAATGGCTCATTACGATATTTTCATTTTGACGGCATCACTTCCTATGACGCGGTTAGAGATTTCCGCATTCGAATAGTTAGGCGTGCGTGGCACGGAGGATGTGAAAGAGTTCCTCTTCTTTGTGCCGGCTGTTTCTTTGAAGATCCGCCCACACTCGCCGCTACGTGATCAAGTATATAATGTCTAGATTTTCTAACAATATCTGGGTCGGGTCGTTGAACTCCATCGGTAGAATTCTCTTCCCCTCGCAATCTGCGAAGATTCAAAGCATCTGCTCCCCTGCGTCCGCGAAGATTAAGCCTGCTCGATGTGGGATATGTATATTAATGAGAGAGGCTGGCAAGGATGACTTGGTGTCACCGGGATGAGCAGCAGACGCGTTAGTAGACCACCATCTTTCTTCATGGAGTTTTGGAGCGAGTGCGTCTGGAGAACGGAAACGTGTATTAAGTAGTCTAATCGCAGTCAATTACACGGGAGAGCTGGTAGCGCGCGTTCCTGCCGAGAAGTATATAAGGGATCGGGCGAGCAGTAGTTTGTCCATTCGGGGCAGTTATCGGGCTAATCACTAGCCTTGAATTAGCAAGTAATCGGCAGCTGGAGAGCTAATGAATACGAATTCGCAAGATAGCCCGACGTTCTTCTACACTGGGCTTTCGAGCACACTATAGATCTGACCAGAGTAGAACCTAGCTGCACACTGTCCGCACAGAGAAGAGATGTTAGCCTCGACCATAGCGGTAATTAAGAACACCTAAAAAGGAGCCTCCAGTTCCCGCCACCTCTAAATGGCGCGCTGGGAACGCTTTTCCCGTGGAAATGTTGTCCAATTTGCAGTTAACTTTATTACACGCGCAGCCCGCACACCGCTTGCGCTTAATTGGTCGGTGATCTCGTGTGCTGGCCTCTGCCACTTTGACGCCACTTTCCTCCGATTGTTTCGGGATCCTCGATCCCACCTTTCGCAACTGCCAATTGTTGCACAATCGAACACCTGCGCTCACCCGCACGCACCGCAAACAGCAGGAAGAACAGTAAGGCGCACTACGCTTTTTCAGAGAAAGCAGCCGCACTCGACATTCCCCGCTGAGAAATCCTCCTTCGCGCGAGCAACACCTTCACGCACTCGAGAATAATGAATTCCGCCAATTAGTACCAGCCGACTACTCTTTTTCTCGGCATCAACAATTGTATTTTGATTGCATTTTTATCGGACGATCGTGAGACCAAGATTTCCAGCCATTTCTCGGTCAGTAGTAAATCAACAGCAAGTCTCATTGCGGTAAACCGATGGATTTTGGCAATGAGACTAAATCTCAGTGAGCCTTTGAATCTCCAGAATAGATTACTGTCGTTCACATTGGTTTTCGTGAAATGTTTACTCCGCGACTTTGTGTTCGTTCGATCGGTGTGTTTACGCCAGTGAGAAACGCCCGCTTTTACGTGGCTCGCCAAGTTAAACGAGTCCGATCGTATATCTGTCTGGACGCGTTCGCTTTCGGACAGTATAAATCACGAGCTCACTTTTTCGGCAAGCACGCCTGTAGATTTTCAAGAGGAAAAAGCCCTGGTTTAGCGCTGGCGCGGTTTAAGTTGAAGGTGCAAGCTGTAATTACAGCATTTCTCTAAAAAGTGCATTTGTAGTGCACGCGGGATTTCCTAGTGTAACAAATTGGCTGGGCGATCGGAAGAGCGGGTTCTCCTAGAAGCGATGTAATACGTTTTCCATGAAAGCCAAGGCTTTTTGCCTGCCCTCTCCTAGCAGAGATAATTCATTCCACGATGCTATCGGAAATTCATGCTACCGCGCACGACTCTCGGTCTGCTTCTGGTGGCGCGGAAGCCTCGAGCACTTGCCAGGAAATTCTCGGGATGTTCCGGTAAACTTTGATGACGTTGATCTATGCGTGCAATTATGCCAGCAGGCCACGATCGCCCTCGATTATATTTCTTATATCGTGGACACACGGTTAACGCCAAGGTCCTCTTCACAAATCACTAGGCTCGCTTCAGTTCCTGTTAGTCTATCGTCGTAAACAGTAGAACCCTTCGAGCTTTGTAATTTGGTAGGTGCAGCAGTGACACCGCCGGAGTCACTATCAGTCAGTGTTGGGGCAGTAAATTTCGAGTGCAAAGCCTGGCTGCAAGCCTCTGTCGGGGATTAAAGCTTCCTCGGCGCACGTTTCGTAAAAGATGCCGCTTAAAATAGAGAAGATCTCTCGAGTCCCTAAGCAAGGAAGCACTCGAGGATGTGTGCCAGAGATCAAAAGCCGCAGGGGTAATTAAGACGGCGAATGAAAGGTCCTCGTGCATTATTACAAAAGTTGAGGCGATCAATTACCAGTTATATTTTGAGAGACATTCTTGCTAGGAGAACGTGCACGAATGTTATTGAAATACGTGTTTTAATCGACGCGTCGGTGTCGACTTGACGAGCACGGGGCGCGCTGCATGCGCCGCTGCACGCGCGACACATTATTAATGTAATTTCCGGAAATGCGTGTGACGCGCGTGCCCACCCTTTCGAGCGGAGGTCGATCGGAACGTTCACCCAGCAGCTAATTAACATTCGGAACGCGCGCCAGGTAAAGGCGGCGCATAATCAACATAGGGGCGTTGCAACAGCTTTTCTTTTGACATTGCGCTCGAAACCGATGCTTTTTCCTCCTCGATTCACACCAGGAATACCAAGATTCGTTGTACCACCAACGGATTCTCTCGTTGGGTATTTTTGTTGCCGAGCGGATGTAAATCATTCGTAGGCTGATCCATGTAGTTTTCGCACGCTGTGAAAGACAGGTAGCCCATTGAATGGCAAGGATACTAAAATCATACAGGTGATTCGACGGAAGTTGCGAAGGTCGGCTGGGTAAGCGGAGTGGCCTCCGTTCGAGGAGAATAGTAGTATGTTGTGGATTGTGGAAGGTGGCGTGGAATAGTGCGGCACGTAGACCGCGAGCGTGCGCGATTAGCGCAATTAGCCCGCGCCGATCCGCTCTGAATTGCCGGCACTAACGAACGATCGCGCACCCGTTGCACGCCGCGCGTTAATTAGTTCCACGAAATTTATCCCATCGACTGCTGGCTCGCTCCCTCGCTGTGCTCTCCTCTTCTGCCGGCAGTTACCGGTCCCTACTATCGGTAGCAAGAGCGAGTAACAGCCAGAAGAGTTAGGACCCACGTGGCGCATCGCTATTTCTGGAGAGACAATCGTGGCCCGAGCTTACTCCGCTTCGCGCTCACCAGCCACCGTTTAATATCGTTGATACGAGATACCATAAATCTCTCGTTGAACGTCGAGACCCTCCTAATTGACCTAGTGCAATGGACCCATAGATTCGCTTTCCTGGAATGATGAGCAAGAGCCGGTTACAGCCGACGAACCTCCAATGGCGAAAAGCAGTCACAATGTTAACTAGCCCTCGGTGATTGATCAGATTTATGGGGGGTTAATGAACCACTATTGAACCTGCATAGCGAGTACTCGCGAGGGCTACTATTCTCCAAGTTAACTAGCAAAAACAGGATACATTGTACGATGCTCGCTTGATTGGCCCAGTCAGGCATTTCCCTGAGCGCGTCACAACCGATAACTGGCTATACTTTCCATTTTCACTGGAATGAAACTCTCCTGTCTAGTTGGAGGTTCGATTAATATTAATGGAAAGTAGAACTGGAGCAATAGAATCCAAGAGTTGAGAGTAGAAGGTATTATTAGAGGAGGGTTAATATATGTATGTATACATAGATATAATATAGGGCTATCCAAAGCGCTCGGAATGAGTATGCGAACGAGGAGGCAAGTACCAGTGCAGTTGAAATCGAAACTTATCTCTTCTCTCCGTTTCGTCTTTAATTACGAGCCGGTCGGCGGCGTCTGCCTATTTAAAAGTGCATCTCGCCCACGTACGCACACCTACAGCCCGCAGCGGCAGTGCAGCGCGGCGCGGTCTTTCCAGAGAGGTAGCCCACGCGAGCATAAATTATTCGTTTAACCAATGGGCCGCGTGCGCGATTAGTACTTGCAAAATAATTGCTGGGTGATGGTTTAAAGCGTGCATGCGCGCACCTACCAGCCAGAAGGCGTATCCCAATGCCATTCGGAAAGTATAATAGGAAAAACAGACGTAACATCGAGAAGTGTGTGTGCGTGAGTGCGTGGAAGGTTGTGGGGCGGCGAGTCGCTATTTTGGAGAAGGTGTCCTCTCGCACTTTGAATTGACAGTGACGAGGTGGCAAGGAAAAGCATGATTCTCTTTCCAGGTGAACTGGAGCGAGCAGTAGCAGTTTGCACGGCGACCTACGCCCACGCACCTGTGCCCAACGAAAGGAGGCACGTGTCGGCTGCTAATTGGACGCTAATTAGCCCGACGACGCTCTCCTCCCGGCGGCACTCCGCTGGTGGAGGAACGCCTGGTGAAAAATGTCGCGAGCCTCGCAGTATCTCAGTCCTACCTGAGTACGATAGCGCTGGTACGCGCATCTTACTTTCCGGTGCTTTGATTCCCTTCGACAGCCATCATTCTCCAGGCTAAAAGAACAGCCGTGAAGATGCACGGCTCGAGCGAGGGTGCGTCTCCCGGAGGTCGAAGACTCTCCAGGAGTTTTCACTCCTGCCTCCGTGGTGCGGACAACGATGACCTCGAATCAGGTAGATAAATCAATGAGCCTCCGGCAAGAATGCGCATTCCGGATTTAAAGTTAATTGAGTGCCAGTCCTTCTCGGCATTGCCCCGGGAACCACGTCTCCGGATAGCAATTCCTCCGAGATCTAAATATACATCCTTTTGCCTTATTAATACCAGGAAACTTTAAACTGATCAAATGGCTCTGCACACCGCTCGTTATAATAAGGAATATCAGGATCGACCAATAGGAATAACTGTATTAGCCTTTCGCTCGAGTGCTTCCCGTGCCACCTG
This sequence comes from Ectemnius continuus, assembly GCA_910591665.1. Taxonomy (NCBI): domain Eukaryota; kingdom Metazoa; phylum Arthropoda; class Insecta; order Hymenoptera; family Crabronidae; genus Ectemnius; species Ectemnius continuus. The sequence continues at coordinate 10,553,367 of OU342862.1, read as the reverse complement.
ATACGAAAGTTGCCCGATATAGAGTACAAGATTCCGAGAAGATAGGGTTCTCTTGGACTTTTTGCACATCCTGTCATAGATGCTTAAAGGGGATGTATCTGGGCCACTTGGATGTGCGCGTCACTGGGTTAGATTCCAGCTACTGATTTCAGTGGAACCAGCCTCCGTATAGGTGTACCAGGACTTTCACCAAATTGCGTTTTAGCCTATAATATTTCCTCAATGCCGATATAACCAAATGCTATAAGTTACAGCTAAGATTGACACAGTTAGTTACAGTTAGAATCGTGACCCTTTTTATGGCTCGATCGCTTAGAAGCACGCGTAGGATAGTGTTATGCCTGATTTAAAGAAACGTGGGTGATCCAGATACCCACGCTCGTTAAAAGTACATTTGCTCCTTTCCATTAAGACAGAATTCCCGATTTGCGAAATATTATTAATACTGTTGAGAATAACACAAGCATGATGTGATGTGACAAAAGGAAAAGTTAGGGTGCAGCGAGGAGGAAAGAAAAAGGAAGAAATTTTATCTCGATCGTATTGAAATGACAAAATTTAAAAACAGATCACTCAGGAGTTTAATATCTTTAGGGTTTACGATAGGATTTTACGAGGGTTGCTAAAGACTTGGTACAAGCCACAGGGGACCTAGTTTGGAACCCCACCAGTTTGTCTATGTTTACCTGGTCACGCGTGAAGTATATTTACCCGCAGTACCAAGTCCCACACTCACTCCGTAAGTGTAAGCGAAGGAGACCGCATCGATATTTACTTTCATACAACCACCACTCCACGTCAGTTCATTCCGGGCTCTCCACTGTGTTTAGTCTCCGTTAGCGACTTGATCAAGCTTTGACTACCGCTTTATTCCGGAGTATATCTCTTCCGTTGCAGCATGCTTCCTCCCTATAATCAATCAGATTCCCCGATTTTTCCTACCATCGGAATTACCGTCACGAGATATTCCCCTCCTTCGCACGAGAGCCATTGAGTCACACTTGGCTTACGCACTGCTAGTGAGTTAATCACTCGAGGCCTCTGGCGAAACTATTCATGAATCTTCAGTGCATTCCCAGCTAACGTTAGAGATTCATCCCTCATCCTCTATGTACCTAACTGTCATCATTAGAAATGTGGTGAAACATGTTGGTGGTGATTTCTCGCTGAGTCGAGAACTATCCGAGAGGGAATCCTGTTAGTGCGTCTTACTGGCTCCTGCGATGAAAGGAGTAGTGTCTCGGTGATACTGGCGGATATCGTGTCAAGTGGATTTCGATGATTGCAACGAACTGCGCGGCTGGCGGCCTCGCTTTACGATTTACGATCCATAAAACTGTGAATCGGCCCTGTGTTTCGAAGCCGGGCACGGACTGCTGCCTGCTTTTCCACAGCAGAACTAATTACCCTCTGACAACGCGATCGGCCACTCTCCCGTTTAACTTCGCAACGGAGGTGAGCGTGACGTGAATAAATCTCTCCTGGAATCGCAACGTTTATTCGTCATCGCTGAAAATTCCGCTCGAGCTCCGGCCAGCTGCTACCGGACTCTGTTACAATCGGATTCGAGAAAAAAACTTTACGATTCTCGGTGCAGTAATAGCACTGTCCGTTGGAGAGTTAGAGTTGCATTCTTCGATAATGACGACCTTGCAAACTGCAAACATCGCTAGCTTCTTCTAAGCGATCCTCCTCCTCTCCCCGCTCTTTGGAACAATGGACGTAGTGATATCATCGATTCCGAGTTGGTGCGCGGAAGACAGTGAAACCACTAGCGACTAGTGACGTGCATCGTTGCGACGAATTGCGGATCCGGGGCTTCTTCGATCGGACGGATTTATTAACGGATGATCCAGTAACTGGTCAAGGCCAGCCTTCGAGATAACCGAGTGTTCTGCTTGTCGCGGCAACATGAGAATTCGTTATGTGCCACAGGATATCAGCAACTGCTACAAGCGTAGGTTTCTCTCTTGTCCATTTTCTTTGTTCCACTTATCGAATATCCAGATTTCCGAGGTGTTATAAATTAGATTAATTGGGTAAGGGATAAGATTGCCTGTTGGTAATTCATCATCTTCCGTGTTCCTCACTCTACCATTATATACTACATAATTGGTTGTCGGATGCAAACGCTTTTTGATTCCTTGATAATACATCAATGGCTGCCAGCTGGCAGTTAAATCGCTCGACTGGCTCTTTCACAGGAAAGGGGAATTATAGTAGGAAAGATCGGCAAGAGGCAGTCGTAGAAATTCATTTGGACTCTCGAGGGGAGAATTAAGGCTTCGACAAATGTCCGGGGCGAATTACCGTCTGGCGCTCACTTTTTATCGAGCGCCCTGTGTTTTGCCCGGTAATAGCGCTAATTGAATCGATCTTTCCGCTTTTATCCCTTGACCTCTCTCGTCTCGCTTGGCGTCGGCAATTCACCCTTCTATCTATTTCCATTTGGACGAGCTACGCCACGCGATGACTGACAGACAATCCTTTCAAACCAGTCCCGATGAATGCTTGATTTAATCTTCCTGACATATCTCAATCGTGTTGAGAAGAAAGTAGTGACTTTCGCGCGTAATAAGAAGTAGCCGGGGCCTTGATTGATCAAAAGATATATCTTCCGATTTCTATGGAGTGGATTAAACGATCACTGGCTATCACCCGGGGGAGATAGATTTGTCGAGGGCATGACTCGTTATGATTTGACTCCCCAGAGATCACCACCAGTAAGAAGCAGATCGGAGGGTTTCCCTATTGAGCTCTTAATTAATAGTAAACCTCAGCAACTTCCTTCTGCCTCTCCATTAAAATCCTTCCGCGTTTGCTTTCCTCACGAATTCGAAAGTCATCGGGCTGGATGCTTCTGGGTCAACATAACTCGTATCGAATTAGGCTTCGTCCGATCGGATCAGTTTGAGAGACCTTCTCTTCAAAGTTATATTACCAGGGCCAAGAAACTCGTACTTGATTAGTTGTAAAGTGAACTTGCCAATATCAAAGCATGACACGAATACTGAAAAGTCCCTGGCGCTGCGGATGGCGCGCTCTGCAAAGCGGTTCTCTCGGCGCTTCTCCCGGGTGACAAGCAATTAGCGAAGGCGTCTTTTTAAAGTGGATGTGTGCCTGCGGGACGGCTTCGTGATCAAGATGTAGACTCTACTCGCCGAGCGCGCACACTAAGCGGCCTGTTCCCCCTTAATTACCGCACTCCGCGATTCATGACGGAACAAATAGCTGGAGCGCGCGAGCGGGCTTCTCCTCGAAAAGCCCGCTCAAGGTAAACGTCGTGCCCAGAGTCAGGAGCCAAGTGTCGTGCTCACGAAATGTTGGACTCTCTAATTTGTCGTTTAAAGCTCCAAACCTTACATTCATATTCTCATCAATGATATTCTCAACGGAATGTTCCACTGAAGATCGCTACATTCCTCCTCCACTTAAATGAAATCCTCCATCACCCAATCGATTATAAGATTAGAAATCGATCCCGAGTTATGAGGAATGTGTCGCCCATGTGGCAGGCACTTAATCAGAGCGCAATTAGTCCCCGGTGTTCCGAGCAGGCTCATTCTTGTTACCGCGGCGCTCGGGAGTACAGTTAGACAAAAGTGTCGCCCCGCGACGACGTAGACGCCCGTCGACGAGGTTGAGGAGGAGGAGGACGAGGCAACGCGACGCCGTACGAACGTATGTATAGCTAGGACGCGTGGTGGTATGCTGGCTGTGGCGCGAAGGGGAAGAGAACACCTGGTTTCTTGGCCGGCGGCAAAAGCAAGCAGCAGCGGCAGCAGCAGGCCTGGTAGCTGGCTGTTCTCGCGAGCGACGCGGCGAGAGGCGTCGCGAGAATTGGAGCGTGGATCTCGGATATGGTTGGGACTCGTCCATTAAACTCGTGCGCTGCCACCACGTGAAAAAGCTGTCCCCGTGGGGGGAAAAAAAGCGAAGCGCGCTTAGCCGGCGAAACGGGGTTGTGTAACTGAACCGTCCTTCATGGTGTTCCTCTTCTCTTCTCCGTTTTCTCCCGCTCGCTCTTCCCCAGCCTGGCCCATTGCTTCCCCAGGATGTTCTGAATCCGAGAGCAAAACTGGCCCTGCGAATCCTGGTCACTCCGGGTCAACTCCGCCAATGACTTTTTCCTCCGAGTCTCGAGCCCTCCATCCACCTTGTTGTGTATGTCGGCCACCTTTGCGTGACACCGAACGTATTACCGTTACTGTGGTTCTCCAGCTTGGAATTGAGCTTTGTGTACAGCCATCCCACCTTTTCCACTCGGGTGTCAGGAGTCTCTAAAGAATAATTATTTTTTTGCAGGTGAGTCCAAGAGCAAGTCCTTATCCAGAAGCAATCGACATGATTCTCGGCAGGGTCGCGGTAGAGGTGAGTTGCCACGATCGACGATAGATCGTTGTCGCTCTAGCACTGAGCTGAAATGATTGTCGAGTAATAGTTGGGTCCCGTTACTTGAGACTGCGGGGCGCAATTTTTGTTCGGAAGTTCGAAAGCAATCGTTGTTGGGCGAAGCCTACACAGCTCCTCCGGTAATTTGCACGGAGAACAATGCGTCCTCGCTGGCGGGGCGAAGGCAATTTGACGAGTACAATGGCTGGTATAGTGTTACACATGAAAAAATAGCTCTTTGTCTTGTTGGGCCTGTGTGTCATCATATCAGCGCTCTGCCTACTTTCGAGGATAGGGCTACATAGACGTGTCGTATGTCACTAACCACTTTGAGTCCTGCGCAGACTCGAATTTCGTCTATTTCCTCGCTCATCCCTCCATTCTCCTATTCTACATCATCACGCAGCCTCGATTGAGCGACTTCCCCAGCCCACAAGGATTACTAACTTTAATGAAGTTCACTTACAAGCTGTGCGACTACTTAGCATAGTGTCCGCTCTAGTCAGTAGTCTCAGTGAGCCATTGTGTAACAGCAGCCATACCTTGCCAGTCGACAAATTGATTACAAGGCTATCGTGTCCGGAACACCGTAGGCGCGAAGATAATAGCGGAATTTATTAATTAAGCAATCAATTAAAGTCAGATGGAAGAGTGCCCGTTGACACAGAAACATCCCATTCCAGCCTTGCTCCGACTTAGTTATGTTTCCTTTTAAAAACTGGCAGTAACAGCGCGTCAGTAGCGCGCGTTAAAGTGGCCAGAAAATAAGACCCGTTGGAACCATGACCATACTCAAGTTTATCGATCCGCCGTGCTCGCCGGAGCCGATCGATATTCTATAAATATCTCCGAATAGCTGCCGGTGGAGAACGCGCGCTTACTTCCAGTCGGTATTCTGGAATGGCACGTTTCTACTGTACCAACTCACCGTAGGTAATACCAGTCCTCCTCTTCACAGCGACACTCACGCTCTTATGGCGAACTTGCACGAACGGTGCCAGTCGTTAAACAAGTTCATTTCTTATGTTTATTACTTTCGTGAACTTCCATCTTTTGAATTATTTGTTTAGAATTGCGTAACAAGATTCACTTATTATCTTTTCTTATTGCTCACTTAAACTTTGAGGTGATCTCTCTTATTTTCTGTTAAATGGCAATGGTTTAACTTGGTCTATAACATTACCGAATCAGGAAGCAAGTCCTATTGAATTTCTGATGCTATTCTGGAATCTAAATCACGTGGTTGGCGTATAGCTGAGGTTATTAATGGTAGTGCACCCCCTACATGGTGGAAGAGATCACGCTTGATCGTATAAGGCGTTGCATACGTCGGATCGTTGACCGTGGAAGGTGATACCGTATTCCTCACCTCGGTCTTCTCTTCTTACGCAAGCAAATCAATTTCCACTTAAACTTCACTTACAACCTCTTTCATGCCTTCCTATATCGCGTCGGTAAACACAGCCGTTCCAGCAGTGTACACTTGATGCTTTCCCATCATAATTATCGAGAATAATGATTGGTCTTAACCGTCTAGGCTTTCAATCATAGCTACCCATTATGTAATATTTCGGTTTTTCTAAATTAGATCTCAAGTCTGATGACTCTTCGCCGCGATGTATCAGTAGGCGTTCAAGAAACGCAGTTCGCTCGAAAAACATCACTTGGACTTGATTTTGTTTCTTTGTGGGACGTATGTGGTTTTATACTGGCAAATCGAGTGCTTCCACTAATGTTGGAAAAGTCATTAAGTTCACGTTGCCGTGGCAGGGTACGAAGCAGAGATAAAGTGCGCTCCCTGCCACGCGCGTTTCATTAAGTTTCTCTAATTCCCCCTTCAGCAACGGTACCGGGGAAACCATAATCTCGCTGGAAATGATTGTGCGCTCGGGGAAGTGCGAGCGAAGAGAGCTGGTTCAATTTGCAGAGGTTTACCTCGTGCAAGCTGGTGTGCTGACACCTTTCCCAGCATTGCCACGTCGAAGGATTAATTTATAAGTGTGCCACGACAGTCTTTGAATAATGGGAGACTCACTCGTCTCGAGTGCAGCTATGCAAACGAGCTCGGGAATGAAGGGGGATCATTTTAATTTGTCGTCAGTGGTAGCTGCCACAACGACTTGGCCAGCCAGCCTCTCCCGTACGCCTTGCCTTTCCCACGTCTGCTCGCCACACGTCCGCACAACCTGCTTCCATCTTCGAGTAAACATATCTTGTTTAAACCTGAAACACCGCCTCTCTATCTACATACTCTCGAGTGCCAGTCTCCTCCATGATACCTCACGCTGAGCTCTCCTCCTTTCATTCTTCCGAGTACATCAAAATTTCATTCATTCCTTGAATAGTTTTTGTTCCTTCGACTCTAATGTTTTTGGGTACTTGAGATTTGAACATAAAGTGCGTGGTTTCACGCAGTCGAGATTATCACGGTTGGAAGAAGAGTCAGTTGGGAGATAGAGTGGCGTGTTCGCGTCCAGCTGCATCGGAACTTGCCGGGAGTCGAGCATCATTGCGGTTACACAGTCACGTATTCTCCCTCTCGCCGGTCCGCATGGACCTCCTTTCCTTCTCCCGTGCCCTTCTATCCTCCCGCGTCTTTTATTCCCTTCTTGCCCGGCTCGTTTCTCCATCGTGCCAGGAACGTAGCGTTGAATTTCGAGCCTCCTTACGCCGGCCACAAAAAATCATCGGCAACACTCGCGTGTCACTCTAATAATTGCACTCGAAAGTCACGAAAAAATCTTGTCAAATCTTTTGAAAGTGTAAATTGGAGTTTAAAGTCGAATTTATCTCAGTTGCAACTAGAAAGAAAATCTTTCTCTCGAGCCGAACACTATTCGATTCTCCTCGTCAGTCGATTTCAAGGTGAGCATTCTACCTTTTCACCGTCCCCCGCATTGTTTCCTAAGAGGTCTCTCCGTCACTCTTAGATTCCCTATCACCTGGAATGTACCTAGCTAGCCCGTCCTCTCATACATACAGTTCTTTGTCTCCTTCCCACTGAAATTCTCCTCCACCTTCCTTCGTATCTCGATCTCCGTCCTTTCTTCACCATTTCTCTTGGACCCTTGTAGGGACCCTAGAACCAAGCCCGTCCTCTATTATTCCTCTCCCGTCGGCCTACAATCTCAGACCGGCGCGGCGGCGAGAGAAGCTTCTCGCCATTCCACATTTCTGTCGCCGATACAACCCAACTTCATCGAATCAAAATAATAGTACGGATAATGGATTCGCGAGGCGTGCGCGCTCTACCGCGGAGCACCTTTTTATTCAGCAGGCATATCCAGGATGCAAATTCTGGATGGAAATGCTCCCCCCTCGTGGAGCGGAAGTCGCGCACGTTTACGGACACGGTTCTTGCTCCGTTATTTCCTGCGTGGCACGAGTCGCCTTGCGGATCTTATGCCTGCGTCAATAGTGAACCTATAAAAAGCTGCAACTCCCACCGCAAGGCACACTTCTTTCGTTACGCTCACACTGATCGGATCTTTCTTTGAATTCTTTATAAAACTGTCGCGTTTCATGATTTATCACTGAATATTTAAACATTTATTAGTTAGACATTGTCTGATTTAAAAAAAATGTTATGTTAGTCTGGATTTAGATGAATTTATGATTTTAAAACAAAGAATTCCAATGTGATTTCTGGCTGGATGGCAGTCGGGAGCCCGTGGTATTTCGGGGAGTATTTCCCTCGCGTGCCGGAAATAAAACTGTATTCTAAGCGGTGGATCGTCCATGTACCGGGACTTCCGGTACACACTGACGATTCATTTGTTTCTCTTCGTAGGGACTAGCTAACGTGGGTGGAATGCAAGAGTATAAATAGTTGCGAACGGTCTGACGCGCGCTGCCTATGAATTACTTGGAATCCTCTGATGGCTGTTTACCCTCTCTTAATGACTAGGTATTCCTATCACGCCTTCCTCATTACATTACCGATCCTTTCTTAATGAATTCTTTATAAACCTTATTTCTCAGTTTGGATTTTATTTAATTTCTTTTAATGGTTTGTATTGTTCCTTCAGTACTTTAATCCATTCTTCTTTGGAGCCACAGAATGTGATCGGTGGCATCCTGTCCAAATGCTCGTAGTAATCGTCCCACTTGTCCATGAAATATTGGCCCAGGTCACAGTTGGGCCACGGTGGAATTCTGCATGGTTCGCCTATTTGGTCACGCGTCAATTTAGTTCGACAGATTTTTAAATGTCCCTCCTAATCTAAATTCAGGCTGACCGACCTCCACAGGCGAGTCGTGGACAGTCGTGTTGAAGTCCGTTTCTGTGGTAGCAGTCGCAGTCGATTAACACTTGTCCGCCGTAAAGTTCTCGCGATTTAACTTTCTTCAGAGCTTTCTTTTTTCGAGCCCGCACACCCTTCTCCGACTTTATGCTTATCGCGCTCGTTTTTACCTTCGAGTTGGTCTTGTCGATAACTCCGGTTCGTGGCGAAGCTTGCGTACTCTGCAATTAAATTTTCTGATGTAAAAAAGAACTTTGCAACCTTATTTAACTTCGTAGAAAGCAAAAAAAGATGCGGACTGGGGTTGTAAGAGATTTATTAACACATGAAACAAACTTAACAAGGCAAAATATGTGAACTTGTCTCAAGCACAAATAGGATGTCGAACTTCCTTGGTAAACTTTGAATTCAACGATTCTAACGTATTGGATTGACAATCCAGTGGAATATGAAGTTTCTTGGTCTCGCGATTGACTCGCACAGTGATGTTTAACTCATCGCAATCGTCCTTCGGTGATTTGTCGGTGGACTTGTCATTCTTCCGAGTAGAAGTTTCCTGTTTCTTGGCATCCACTATGGAAAGCGGAATCGGTAGGATGTATTCATCCTGCAAGCCATTTCTCTTGGAGCGACTGACTTCGTATTCCAGCAGCTGATTAATCGGGATGTAGTCCTTGTAGCGCACTATCAGCTCCTGGGACGGAATCCTGCTTATCGAGTATGCGGAGGCGCTCTTAAACTTAGACGAATCGCATCCCAGCTGGGCTTTCTTAGGAAGGCACTCGGCGAGCTTGGCTTCCTCGGCTTCGGTGGAACTTCCGCCGGGTGAGTGCTGCCTCCTGCAGTCACTTAATTTAGCCGGGCAACTTTTCGTCGCGCGATTATGCTGATCCGAGGTAAGAGCATCAGGAATGCAAACTCGAGGTGGAGGTTGGTAACGACATTGCCGAGCTATTTCCCGAGGCGGGCATTTTTCCGTTTGCCGGCCAGGCCAAGCTGTTGCCAGTTGGATGGAGGGTGGGCTAACTCGATTTTGCTGCTTAAAAGCTTTCCTCGTCGAGCCGTCTCCTCTAGCTTCGTCTTCTGGGTCCAAGCCGTTCCTGCGTTCTAATTGCGGACGCGCATTACGCTGAGCGAGTTCCGCGCTACGACACTTCCTATCAGTCTGCCTTTCCTTCGCCAGTGCTAGTTTACGGGGACAGCTGTCCAACCAGTAATCCTTTCTAGTATCTTCGCACTCATCCGCTGCGCAAGAACTCGCTCGCTGACTTATCCTCGCGTAGGGTCCATCGGAAAGCTTGGACTCCAAATAGCCACAATACTTAGGCGCACAACACTCTCGTGGAAAAGTCTGCATGCTCGCATGTACTCCGCAAGAGCTTACACGAGTTTCATAGACATCCGGATTGCACTGGGAGAACGTAGTTTTCTCCTTTACGGGACATTGAAAACCCTCGGCCTTCGGGCAAGAACCATCCCGAGGCACCGTTGTCCCGTAGAAGTTTTGTATGCGTCGACTGCAGGAACTTGCTCTCTGATTTCTTGGGTACTGGGAGACCCTTGCCATGGGACCGTTCGTGCAGGACATGCATTCGATGAAGGTCACGGGTGGTTCATGTTTCGCCTCCTCGCAGCAGTGTGCTTTCAACGCTCTGTCGTTCAATGTACCAAGAACTATTCTTGAAAGTGGTCCACAAGGGTTCCGCTCATGCTCGCTGGTCTCCGCAGTCGTAATCACGTCGGGAGAATTTCGCGCGTCACCCTCCACGGGAATGATTCTAGCTTGAGCGCTTGCTCCCTCGGGGCACTCGTACGACTCTAGCGAGTAACAAATGGGGGTCGACTTGAAGGTGCAATGTCTGTCGAGAAGTTGTCCTCTTGAAGCAGAGCCTTTCGATTTCTGGGGCACCGCCATCACTCTAGAGCGGAATGGCTCCGTTAATAAGGCTGCTCGAGCACCAGTTTGATTTAGTCTTAGCCTTTCTGTTGGCGGATTGCTACCTCGATAACGGGCCCGATGCCGATTGCTTGGTCTCTACTAGGAGGCATGTCTTCTGGGTGGTAGAAGCTGGATCCGCGGCTACCTGGAGAACATGTGCCACGGGTTGATCACCTTCGAGGCGACACTCCAGGACCGTAGATCCCGGCGGATACTGTGCAAGGCAGCAGGTGGGTAGCGTTGTCGCTGGACATTCAAGGCCACAGTGCTGTTGGAATCGAATTACATACAGGAGAACTCGTATAGTCCACTCTCGTCTCGGCTCTTTCTCGCCTTTTTACTCCGCCCGTATTGCCAACTAGCAAAGAGTATCCCTCGCAATCCCTTTTCCATCTAGTCTCTTGCCCCTTCTACTTTCTACACTTTACACTTGTCACTAAACACTCTCCTCCTTCTCACTTGCTCCCATTTCCCGCACTTACCAATACACCTTCTTTGACAATAAACCTCCGAATAGAATCTGTTCCGGATCTCTAGTCATTAACCGCGCAGCAGACGCTCTGTTCGCTCGCAATTTCGTAGTACAAGACGCGCATAAAATGGTTAGATAAAAACTTCATTCGCTCGAGCATCGCACCAGAGGAATCAGGTTAACGACCGTGATGTGTTAGTAGCAATTAAATGTTGCTCTCACCCGTGCTGCTGGAAGTGACGCTGGCTGCTTTCCAGGGCCAATGCGAGGATCCGGTGGACCGCAGTTGGCCGCAAACTTCCTAGAGGTAGAAACGTTTTAGTTGCAAATGAGGCTGCAATGCGAAAATCAGCCTCGCCCAGTCAAGAGTCACGTTTTCTCGACGAGGGGGGTTCGCTCCGGCCATTCATAGCGAGTATGCGCGTACTTTTGCGCGAGAGGAAGGAGAGCAATGGAGCATATTATCCCATAATAAGGTCGAGTGACTTCCAAAAGGCACGTACGACTTATTGTCAAATGGACCGATCGCGCGAATTAAACTGGTCAGCGTTTATTCAAATCAGCAGCAGCGAGCATGCTGATGCCGACGCTTTCAGCGTGTGTGCACGTATGCAAATTATTCGGTGACAAAAAGTACGAGCTGACGTTGCACTACAGCTGCTGCAACTCTGCATTAATTCTTCTCTCGGTGAGCTCGCCATGCAGAGCCAAGTCCCAGCCAAGTCCCAGCCAAGTCCGATTCCTTTTTGTACGCTCGGATACAGTTCGCGACTAAATTACCATGTAACTACCGTACCAAGAGTGATGGCACGCATAAAGGACCGTGATATTTTCAAGATCGATATGGACATCGCAATAAGGAGTGCATGCTTGGTTAGAAAGCTATTTGTCAAATACAGAGGAGTCTCACTGGGCTACGTTTCTCTCCTGAATAGTTTCCGTCATTCTGTCTTTGAATAGTACTCGATAATTTTTGCGCCAATACCCTTCTCTTCTCAGACTCTTTAACCACTCATAATTTCCTCAGTCTGCGTGGCACGTCTGTCCTGTTTGACACGCCTCGGGAGTTCGACGTTCGCTACGAGCTTGAAGTGAATTGCGAATTGTGTTCTTTTGTTCGGCAAACACTGCGCAGACTCTTAAATGAAATTGCGAAAAAATTTTCCTATAATACGCTGGGAAATTCTGAAATGTTATACAAAGTATTTTCGAGGGAAGTGTGAGAAAGTCAGGATCTCTGCTGGAGAGTAAACGGAGTTAGGATATAATATCGACAGAAGGGGCGACGTACCTGTATCGACGTCGCGGCATTTACTTGTTCAAACAGTGCGACAGACAGCACCTATGCGGTTTCGTCACGGTTGAACGGTAGAACGAGCGTAAAAGCGGCTTCACACACGTTGCGCCGCGAAAAAATCGCCTCCGGGGCCTTTCGCCGCACATATACATACATCTACACACATGGAAAAGACGGAGCACTCTGATAACGCGCTCTCTCCCAGAGACTGCAGCAGCCCCTCTTTCTCTCTTCCATGTTCAACTGAACCTGACTCCGCCCGAGTGCTCGAAGGGCTCTTGTGCAATCGCAGAAATACAGCCGATCGCACCTTTCGCAACAAGATTGTGTGTGTCCACACACGAGAAGGCTGACACGTGTCACGATACATTTGCTCATGTCGGAATATTAATTATTATAGATTTGACACGGAGATTTCCTCCAGCTATTTTACATTCTGCCTATACTCTCTACTCTAAATTCATTCCATCCTTCCAGTCGCGCAATTCACACTATCTCACCGTGTTTGTTAGTTCGGCGCCTAACTACTGTTTTTCAGCTTGTTGGTCGGGGAGGGAAAAAACTCTGGTAAAAAGTCAGACGTCGCTATGCGTCGGCGGTGAGCATGAGACTGAACCGTGTCATCTTCCTTCCCACGCCTAATTCCCCGGCTTCTTTCGGTATGCTCGGGTATATGGAGTGCTTCCTTTGGAACTTGGAACCGCTTAATCTCGCCGTAAAATCATGCGGTAGAAAGGAGAGGCCGAAGCCAGTTGCTCTTGCCAATTCCACGAGCACTCCGAAACTGATTCTCTTTCGAAGTTTACTGACATGAGGGAGATAAGGGTGGGGAAGAGTCTCGAATGCGTGAATGACAGTCTGGGTGCACCGGGGGTCCGTTCGAGCAGTGACTAATGTCGCGGGGACTAATTATTACTCTCGCCGTCGTTAGTGCTGCGATTTATCTTCGTTGTGGATCGATAAGCCCTGCCCCGAGGCTGTTCGAGGGAATAAGTTTGATTTATATCACCAGTCACGCGTCCCTGCAAGCTTCGTAACTCGAGAGAGTAATTACAGTACGTCACATTCTATCGTCCGCATCGAGCATTTTTCGTTCCATCCATGAAAAATACTTTCATCGGGGTTCACTCAACTTTGATCGAGTTCATCCAATCAAGCTTGTTGATAGCTGCCCTGTTATTTATTTAATAGAATTACGTCTCCAAGTTTTCACTGAGCAATGAACGCAGTGGAAAGTTTAGTGGGGGTGGACGCATCGTTGCGGATGCTGCTTGGAGCAGTGCAGCCTTGAAACGGCGTAACAAAGGGCCGGACCGGCCGTGCGGTCTCCTCCTCATAAAATGCTAATTGTATACAGTCTGTCATTGTCAGTGGCGAAAATGCTGGCAATGTGACGAACATCTGACACTTTCCTGCGCCACGGCCTTTATTATGCCTTACCCAGTCCCGACGTGCTTTCCGCATGATCGACGATACAGATTGAACAGGACGACTGGACCGGAAGGCGGAGCTGATTTTTCTCCCGTGACACTTCCCAATCCCCCCAAGTGGACTCTAAAGAGACATGCTGTATTGGGAATATTTAGAACTTACAGCTTCTACATTTCCTAATATATGTATTAGTAAAGTCTTCATTGCTCCAATCGCGATCAAACAGGAAACCGTTTAATTTCTCGAATGCGAGATGTATTCGCTTTGCATCTGCCACTCGGCAGATGTGGATCTGCAGTGCGTCTAGAGGAGTGCAAAAGAACCTCAAATCTCGGACGTTGATACTTGTGACAAGGTACGAACTCTGCGTGGGCAAGTGCTTCTGTCATTCACAATTTACGTCATGCGAAGGCGGTCTCATCACGCGTAAATATATCTCCGGTGCGCGATTAAATCGGATATTATATCTGACTCTGACTTCAAGTGTGACGAGGACTCATTGGAAGATGCTGCAATCCGTGTAGCTGGGTAATTAGATGTAACTAGAGAGAGTGGCGTGACATGATTACATTATCGTACGCATTGTAGTGGAGAACGAGGGAAAAATGACTGTCTCGGCGCGGCGAGTAGGAGTGGAGGATCAATCGTTTTGGAGCTGGCAATTGGTGGGAGTGGGATCTCGGCTGAAGCATGCATACATACGGGCGGATCGAATGGGGAAGGAGCTCGTGACGCACACGTTTCCTCGCACAAAGAAGCAGGATCCATGGCAGAGGGCCTTTAATACAGGCGCAAGTCCTCTTATTGCGCGCACGATCCATCATGCGTGCACGTTAAGGGGCTTTTATACGCGCCGTTTACAAGCAACGGCGCCGCTGCCAGCGATGCCTCCCTCCTTATCTGCGATCTTCCTCGAATCGATCTTCTCGATCGCGATATAGCTATCCCAGGCAGAATTCGCGAGCACGCCACGGCAATGAAATTTATACGAATTTTTCGAGGTCGCCCGGATTAGATCGGATTGACGACACATAGCGCTTGTCAGACTGCCTCGATTCACCGTCCGTTCGACTCTCTTACCATCGATATCGCTTGGCATTGCAACATTGCCAAGAATCGAACCCTACTAAATGATAGCGGGAGTTACAGCTCAGACATCATTTGATTTATCAGAGGTAGACTATCCCAGAGTAATAAACTTAATCGTTTGAACACTGTTTGGCTTTGCAGAGTTATATTTCTTGAAGGTACCGTAAACTGACTTAACGACGTACCATTGCCAGCAAAGTTCGATCTTATCCGATCAATCGAAGGAGACTTAATCGGCATTTCGCCAGAAAGACTAGTCCGTGCTAGAGTTTTGTTTACATTCGGCAGTGATTACAATCTCACAGTCGAAAGTGAAACTTCTATTGGATTTCAGTGGAACTGTATCCCGATTAGATCGGATTGGATGCCATTTCAACTGGTTCACAAACTGCTTGGTACTGGGAAGTATCGTGGTGCGATACGCCAGTCGAATGACAGAGATCACTTGCGGATAAGCGTCTATTCGCTTAATAGGATTAGTAATGCACGTCGGGATCATTACGTGTAAATAGCACCGAGTTCCGTGATACCGGTATATCAGCCTGGAGTTTCGTAATACCAGGAAGCTAAGAAAAATTAACCAATACTTTTTCGCAAGCCACTCAGCCCCGGCTTCGTGAGTCATGGCCGAGGAACGAGCTTACTTTCAGACCTTTTCCTTTACTCTATTCGATTAGATGTTTACCGGTCAAGCGCTTACCTATACACCGACCTGCACCCAAGCCGGTTCAATCGGTACCGGACAACTCACGCAAAAAGCGAAAGTAACCTTCCAAAGCTCCGATTTCGAGACAGCTATCTTTCTTATCAGCGAAAACTCAAAAAGATAAAATACAGAGGAAACGATAAGACAGACTTCCTCCTGGACTGTTAAAGCGTGGTTTTACTAAATTTGCACGAAAAAGTCGTAAAAAGTATTAGACACGCGGTTACGATCTCTATTTTCGGTTGTGGAGCGTCGTGTGGTTCGTGCACGGAAAGAGCGTCGGGTTATCATTCTCATAAATAATCACGAATCGAATTCAGGCTTTCTCTTATCGCTTATTTGTGTTACGGGCGAGTTCTCTTTCCTCGAATTGAAAATGGTCTGTGCTATTTTTAAGAGATATTTGTAAAACAGAAAGCGAAGGTAAATTACGCTAGTAATACTTAGGTGTTCGCGTCATCATAGGTTCATAATGCATTATTAGACAATCGCCTAATGAATCCCGAGGGCGATCGACTCAGTTGGCGATCCCATTTCCATACGGCATCTGAAAGTGTCCTTGGTCACTCATCGATTACGATTAGCTGACGCCACTCGCAAACTACGAAACTAATTGATGTAGACGCGTGGGAAATTGGGGCCAATTATTCGTAGATATGACCGAAATCGCGGGATCGGCGGGGGTAGCGCGCGATTTGCATGGCACACCCACGGCGAGTCAATGCGTTGCGTAAAGTGCCTTCTCCACTTGAAATTCAATCTCGCTTTATCATTAAATCCTAATTACGCGAGGCACGAGTACCTAATTTCGGTACTGCCGTGTTGAAACTCTCAACGATCTCGAGAATTCCACTAGCGATAGTACTTATCTCTTTCTAGTAGGCTTCTATCTTCCAGCGGCAATTCTCGAAATTGATTTTCCCGAATCTAGGGTTAAACTGTATCAAACTATTACGTCAGATTAAACTTCTTGGATCCGTCAACAATGATACACCACAAAACATTCAAGTTTCCTTTTACCATAATTAAAATCAAACCAATAATATTCCCATCACACCGTACTCTAAAAATTTTTATTCAAAAATCATTCGAACATTATGACATTTCTTAATTGAATTTCTGACGCGCGGCATATGGAAGTCTGGTAGAGGCGAGTGTAGAGAGTGCAGGGCCGTGTGCGTCGAAGTGCATGGTGTGTTGGCTGCAATTGGTGGCGCTGCTCGTGAGGCGCACACTGGCAGAGCAAGAGGGAGAGCAAGCGAGTAAGGAAGCGTGCGAGCGAGTGAGCGAGCGAAGCCTGTACGGTACACGGCCAGTGGGTTGCGTTCCTCTCTGCCGGCAGATATCCGTGCGCCCGTCTGCCGAGCGGACGTTCTTGCGATGCCGCTCCGTAATCCCCGCTCGTGTTTAGTCGCCGCGCGTCTTTCTCTCGTGTTCTGTCGTGCTTGGTGAGCGGCGAAACGACAGCACGTCCATCCTAAGTAGTCGGCAGACTCCGACAGTCGATATTACTCGCGGACAAGGTAGAAACGAGCCCTTCCACACTGGATCGCCGCTTCTTCTATCTCGCATTGGAGTTGTGTCGGTCTCAAGAAGGCGGAGGCCACCTGGATCCTTCGCCTGTTATTCCGGATTCCTTGGCCGGAGAAGAGCCCGCTCCTAACTGTGATTTAAGCCCTTCAGTGTGTGTCTGTGTGTCACCGCGTAACCACCTAGTCCCGTGGCACTGCTACGACCTCGGATCTTTCCCTGCCTAGTGAGAGTGTGTGTTCTCGCCAGTACGAATCCGCCACGGTTTCGATTGTAACAGGTGTCTGCTTCCATCGGAGATATCTTCTCTCTCGCGTATTGTTTGTGTTTGATCGGGGATCGTGTGAATCGCGCGAGCAGGAAAGTGAGTGAGGCAGAGGGCGAGCGAGCGAGAGAGGTGGGAGTAAAAGAGAGAGAGAGAGAGAGAGAAAGAGAGAGATATATCAGTGGGAAGAAAACAGTACGAGAAAAGAGAGAGATACGGGGAATGCATTCAGGGTTCAACGCGTCCCATTATCTGTAGTGTGTATTCTGTGCGAGGGTGTCGCCGCAGAGAGAGATTTGTTTTACGGTCTCCTCGAAACACGTGCTCGCAAACGACATTCCACTCGATTGCCGCCAGTTGTGCCTCTCTGAATCGCAACTTTGAGCATTCCATGCCTCGAAGGATCCCCAGAGGATCACCACCTGTCGAAATACATGAGATAAGAGGCTCCATAAAAGAGAAGTGACGCCCAGCATCCATGGTACTTCCGGTTGTGCCGCGTGTCTGTGTCTCGAGTAATCTCGGCGGAGAAGGAACCTTGAAGTAGAAGGGAAATCGGTTGAGAGAGAGGAGGGAGGGAAAACCCGTCGTTATTATTATCCGTGTAATTGTACAGACGTGGAAGGCATGACCCCCTCGGTTCAAGCGGAGTTATTTTAGGCTAGCATCGGTAAACAGAGTGCGACCTAATGGGAACGGGAACGAGGTGTGTGTCAGGTATCCAAAGCGGCAGAAGCCTGGCAGAGCATTCCGGCAAGGCGGGCAGCGCTAATTTTCATTCGAATACACGCCTGCCGCTGGGGAGAGGGGCATTCCCATAGTCTGTGCGGCTTCGAAGAACCACTCTCAAATAGCTGGAGACTGAGTCACGGTCGTCTCGTGGTGTTCGAAGTAAAAGGTACACCGGAGGGGGAAGGAACGTTAGAGAAAGAGAGCTGGCCAAGAGTGACACTAAATAATCGAGCGATACGATCAAGGAACTAGCATGAATCAGAGGAGCCAGCTTGCCGAAAACTAGTGCCATGTCGAGGAAAGCAAAGGGGCTAGGTCAGGAAATGTGAATGCCGAGAGAAAAATCGCCGAGACATGTTGAACACGGAGAATCCCGAGGAGACCCCAAAGAGGCGCTCGACCTTTTACGTATCGTTAGATGGCGAAGCCCGACAACCCATAAAGATAGCCAAGACCATCACTGCCGAGAGCGAGAAGTTTGCCTGTAATACTTTCCCGATAAGCACCTCGAAGACAACGCCGAATGTCGTTTTAACCCGCACTCTCAGTAACAACGAGTCGATCACGAGATCGAAGCGAGGAGAGGAGAACTTCCCGGAATCCCGCGGTAAGGTGCAGTCCCTCACGAGGATCTTTGAGACGCCGAAATGCGACGCACGGCTACCTGAGCAGCGGAAGAAGGTGGAGAGAACGAGGTCGTT
Source organism: Ectemnius continuus (assembly GCA_910591665.1). NCBI lineage: Eukaryota > Metazoa > Arthropoda > Insecta > Hymenoptera > Crabronidae > Ectemnius > Ectemnius continuus. The sequence goes on along the minus strand of OU342862.1, from coordinate 10,534,569 downwards.
CAAGACGATCGAGAGGTTCCAGAGTCGCTTCACCGGGAAGAAGGATTCGAGCAGGAAGGATAACCGGCTGAACAACACGATAGCGTGTTTCGAGGTCGAGGACGACTCCTCGAGGAAGAAGTGCGACACTTCGGAGAAACGTGCCGCCAAAATAATCGATCATGGGAAATCAAACGGTGCCAGCAGCACCAAGGAGGCTCGCTGCACCGTAGAAACACGCAGCAAGCAGAACGGGAGTACCACCTTCACCAACTTGTTGATACGCAGAACACACAGTACAAAGCTCGCAAGGAGTAGCAGCACCTTGGTGAAGCCAGGGAGGCATGCATCGGTGGATAGCCCTTGCCGCATTGTCACCGGTAAGGTCGGCCATCATTATGCAACTGAGAAGTCAAAGGATGAAGATGCTGTCGAGGATTTGGCAATTGACAACGACGAGGGCACCGAGTCATCGGTCTTCGAGGATGCTGACGCTGATACCGAAATACATTCAGGTAGAGAGTACAGAGTCATCAAGATTTTATACGACACGGATCGAATGGCCCGCGCTCGACGATTAATAATTCATATTACGAGGAGATTGATAATAACGACTTAATTGCTCATTCAGGCGTTAACGACGATAGAGAAATTTAGTCGGGATAAATAGGCAATACAGGGAAGTTTAATGAGAGCCTGTTCATCAAAGGTGACAGAAATTATTGAGGTACTTATAGCGGCGGAGGTTGATGCTCGTATAATAGAGGGAAGCCACCGCTTGCTCCTTCTTTCTCCAGCCAATAACTAGAGTTAATTACCTGTTTCCGGATATGAACGAGTCCTAAGATGCGATTCATAACTCTTCTGCTTTCCCTCGCGTTATTTCAATCGTCAACGAGTGAAGTAAGCCGGATAGGCCACTTGGTAGCTTAATAAATCAGGCGGTACGGCGAAGTCAAGGAAGAGATCGAATTTCACGATTCCACCGACGAAATCGTGGTACCGTTAGACAGGCAGAAATTACTCGGCGAGCGCGTTCGCGTCTTTTAGTTCTCATTGGCGGTCGTGAGCTACCTTAATTAAGGACGAGGGCCGATTACGCGCTTTAACTCTCCAACCCTATCCCTGCTCTCTCTTCAAAGTATCTTCCTGATTCATCCGAGTCATTTACCTGCCGATCGCTTCCTTATCCGCAAAAACACGTCACACCACTGTCCGCAGCTTCCAAAGAAGTTGCTAAACGCTTCGTCCGAAGGAACTCGCGGAATAATTGCACTCGGGCAAGTAGTCGAGCGAGCATCGTCGAGGGGTTTGCGAGACTTCATTACATTTCATAGAAAACAGTAGATGGGGCATTATCGAATGAGCATGATATAAAAATCGTCATTTGCAAGTCTAGCCAATGCCTAACGGTAAGGCAGCCTCGACTAACGAGGATAATGAAGGCGGACGGATTACTATGAGCGATCTGTAATTAGAGGAAGTTCATTGCCGAGTTCGCATAGAGAAAATAATAAAAAAAAGGGTCTGAGTTGTACTGGCTCGGGTTGGTGCAGGATGAGACCTGCATCCTGGGAATGAAGAGGACCCACTTATGCAGGAGACTGCGCGTTCAGACACCTGCCATGGGCTTGAAAGAAAAAGCCGCCTTGGTTATAGTTCCCTCCTTCAGACTTGAAGCTGACCTCGTCGTAGGGAGACCCTTTGCTCTTTCCACGTGCATGTTCGAGCCTGCACCTTTCCCATAAGTTGTTCTCCCCCGGAGAAAGATTCAAAGTGAGATTAGTCAGTGACATCCCCCTTATTAGAATCCCTGGCTGGTTCGACTGGGTAGTAGCTCGTCTTTTCGTTGTAACAGGAGAGGTCAGTTTTATAGGGGCATTAATTTAGCTTTTAAATACGTTGGAAAGAGTTGGAGAGGATATCCACTGCGATGAGAAGCGGCCTGTGTGCTAGCTTTATCATGCGGAATAGCGACGATAAGCACTCTTGACGTTTAGTAAAAGCAGCATAAGGTCAGCGCAGATACCGCTTGATATTGCTTTTGGGAGCATATTGGCCGGCGCGGCGGTATCGAGTCGAGATAAGTTAGGCCGGCTCGTATAGAGTCGTTTATCCGGAATGCGTAGCTTCCCGGTTACCCCCCGAGTCTGATTTTTCACACTTCCTTTTTCGAGATCCTATCGAAAAAGCACCCTCTGCTCTCGACTCGTCTCGCCTAATGGAACTCGTTCCTTCCTAAAGAGTGTTTAACAGATCGACCCCGATCTCTCTTTTTTGCGCGCCATTCTCTCCCTCTTGCTCTCACTCTTTCTCTCTCTATGCTGTGAAATCGACGCTAGCATCACAGATTGTAGCTTCATCGCGCGCCATCCCGGCGCACATAGTGCTCACACTTTTTTTCTTCGTCTGCTCCGATTTCTCCCAATTTTTTTCTCGCGCTCGCTTCCCTTACAAATCGGTTTGAAGCAGCAGCGTTTGCTGAATGGGGATTCCGAGGACGGCGGAAAAAATGTTACGCGCCATTTATGCTCGCTCTAATGATTCAATGGGTTTTTATATCTCGACGGCGGCGCGACGACCAGTGAAGTTTCCAGACCTATCGAACTATGAATATCTCCTTGGTATATATTTGTACGCGCGCTTCTATTTGACGACCCACTTTTTTCCTGGCCCAATTTCATTGATCCTCCAGCAAAACCGGCATATGGCCGGCTCGACGTATTAACGTGACATTGACACGAGTGATCACTTTGGCGCGTGTTAATCTTCGTCCGAGCGGAATTAAATCTATCGATCATAATAGAAATCTAAGCGGATTTAGCAGCAGGAATAATCGGGAGTGCCAGTTTTTCCAGTAGTGGCGGGCAATTACTGTCAATAACCTGGATAGCGTCATCATGTCACTGGGCGACAGGGGGAGCGGTACTCCGAATTGTCTAATCAAGAAATACACGAGAGCCGAGAGTGTCGACGTGCACACTATGTAGTTGAATCAGATTCCAGTGCGCCGCGTCGAATCTAGGTCTCGTTATGAAATGATTTCGAAACATAGTGCGGCTGTTACTTAATTGTATCCGAACGTGCCCGACAATCGGAGCCGGAGTAACATTCCCTCGGGCAAAGTAGGTCTACGCTCGAGCGAGGGAGATTTTGTTCGACCAGAGAATAAAATGAGGAAGAGGATGTTATAGACCAGGATCTTATGACACGGCCGATCTGGCAGAATACAGTTGGTCGAAATCACCAGCAGGAAATCACGTCCTTCCGCGAACGGGCGCACGTGAGAATACGCCGGAAATCTATTCTCAGTGGATTTCACGAGAGCGCCGCGCCGCCCTGAGTGTTGCTCGATTCCACGCAGACGAGAAAGGCTCGGCGAGTCAAGCTCTCCTTGCCGATTTCATCTCGCACTCTCTCACGATTACCTTTCGAGCAATTTCTGCCCAGTGAAAATGACTGGGGGCATAAAGATCTTCCATTAAAAATATCAAGTATAGAGAAGCAGTAGATATAGGGAATGGCTTTAACATTGGATGGTGTGCTCGGGGGACCTTAAGTTTCGATGGGAGGCTTTATTGCTAGCTGCACGGCGTGCTAGTGCGTTACTTTTACTCGAGGAGAGTCATTCCCGTACTGGCCCAGAGTGGTGGCAACACAGTCGAGCGGGCGCAATTACTGCACGCGGTGAACGGATTTCTTTCCTTTTTGCCCGCCGGCAAATCGCGGCCGCCGCCGCCACCGTCGCCGCCGCCGTGAGAACAGCCGGCAATAAATATCGGTTCGATGCCGAGCATTTAAAGGGAGCACAAGACCTCGTCAATTTTCATCGGCCTGTAATTTCGAGTCGTAACACCGAGAGCCTATCGACAAATTGACAAAGAGCGATTCTGCCGAGCGGGCATCCTTGATGCACAATGCATTATATCAGACTCGCCATTAAAAATCTGTGTTATCTCCTCGTAATCCCGACCAGCCTACATTCCAATTTGTGAGAGAGGAGAAACGTGAGTGCAAAAAGTATGTCACGGAGAGGCGCGCGCGATAAATACATGGTAGAAAGAAAATATAGATCGGTGGGTTTATCGTTGAGCAGTTTGTAAAAGCGAATGTAACAAGAAAGACACACAAAGGGGCTGCTTTGAATGTTTGCGGGAAACAAGGCGTGGCCCCGCACTAAAAGGAAGCTACCGAAATGTCACGAATTAAGGCACACGAATATTTATACCGGCTGCCAGAAGGCCTGCTGGCCCCGAAAAACTGCCGACCCTCCATATAATCGCAACTCGCATCGGGGAAACTGCTTGAATAAATCAAGAGGCCACATGTGCAGTATTACGTAACAACTCTAAATTTAGTCGGAATATATCACTATTGATTTCAGGGAAGATTTCTCTTTTTTATATTTACATTTATGTCGCTGTGTACTACGTATTATATTTGATCGGTTGACTTTTGCCTGAAACCACAATAGATCGGTTTGTCGGTGCTGATTGCAGTCACGTTCTGGTAGATTCAACAAGGATCATGCGGGCATGACTTTCTCAATGGCGAGGGAGTTAGTTAGGAGTTGGAGCGGCACGTGAAAGATCAGTTTGGTCATATGTCACCGATCAGGCAATAGTTTCACCCTTGGATCCCCGCAAGTTTTCACGATCCATCTCTCTTTAGTCGCTCGACTGACCGAGTGATCTTCAACCCCGGATAATCATAGACTAGTATAAAAAAAATAGTGAATCTGCTTCCGTCAGCTGTGTCGACGATCGATCGTGCCTGACCATCGAATGTCGCTCTATAGAGAGCGAGTTTGATGTTTATGCAGGACCCAGGCGTCAAAGGACAATGAGAGGCGAACACGTTTGGCTCCATGTGTACTTAGGACCTTCGTGTCTAAACTCCTGTGGAAGTCGATTCGCTCATGCAAAACTGTGTCACGTCGCCCTCACCATGTTCTCCTCTATTCAAATACCATCGATTCTTTTTCTCCTCTTTGACGCGACGCCAGAATTTGTCTTTCCTGTCCCTTGTAACCGAAATTCGACGCATTCTAGTTTAGACTTGTGATCACTATCGAAGTACACATTCCCCAATTTTCTCTCTAACGTTGGAAGGTAATCTTCTATGGAAGGCTTCGATGATTTTAATGCTTGATGAAAGACTCGGTGAAAGCGACGGAGGTGAATGAACTGCGGTATTGTTTACGCAACAAAGTGTCTTGCTGTCGGAGACAGAGTGGGTCGGAGATAGGTGTTTATCGCGACACATTTTTCGCACTCGTCGCGCGTTGCTCCACTTTACATTTTACATTGGCTCGTAAGTTACACCAAGTTCAATGCGAATTTGTAGAACTACAGGATTGACTTGACAGCAAGATAATATTTCTTTGGTTTCTTCTACACCTTCTTAATAAATCATTCGTTCGATTGATCTTGACATAAGATATTTCATAATAAACGACATAGTGGCGTGTTCTGTCAAGTCGATATTCGAAAACATGGCAGCCTCTCTAATTAGAGTAATGCCGACGTGTGGATGTCGGACTTTCGTTCAAAGCGGCTCACCCACGCAGCCAGAGGAACTTCCTGATTTTATCAAATTCAATGGGACTGCCGGAAGCGGCGGCAGACAAGTGTGTGACGCGTGGTGCTTTGTACAATGGCTGGTACTGCCATCCAGCAAAGGTACTGGCACGGGGTGCAAATGCACGTGGCCTGCACTCTAATACCATTCAGTGACACTCGTCGCAAATCTGGCGTCGAGGTCGCCATCAATTGGCTTGCCAATTTGTTGCGAGGCTCTGCTTGAATTCAGATCGAATTATACATGGACGGCTGAACCTCTGAGAATTCTTACGTCCTCTTGTACAGTCCACTAATTTTCTTGGAGATAATGGAATTTACCAGACACTGACTTCCAATAACCAGTAGATTATACGGATGGATAGACTAGGAATTCGTAATCGGACACGTCTCACTTTCGATATCTGGAAAGTCAGAGATAAATTGTATGCCACTATCGGAATCAAGTAGTATTTCGTGAAGGCATGTGGGGGACAGTGTAGTGTGGGCACGAAAGGATACTATGCTCTGGTCGAGAGTGCAACGAACCCACTGATTAATTATCCAAGCCGATTAGCGACGCTCGGTCTGGCACGTAACTCGATAACGTAATAACGCAATTAATACAAGTATTATGATTGATCGGAGCGTCATACTTTCTACTTTCGCTGCGATTACGTGTGTTAGGCGTGCTCTCGCTAAGTGTTTTCAAGTTAAATGCTGTATGGCCGATATAGGTTGAGCGATGCCAGAGGAAGATGCTTTATCGTATGCAAAGGGGCATTGAAGGACTCGGTACGTTTATCGAATAAAAATAGCCAAGTATCTGCGGGTGTAGCGCGCAGGAGAAGAGGAACCTCGAGGTGAACGAGCACATTAGAGTTAGCCGATGGTTTTTCCGCGTTCTAACCATGCCGACAGAAGTCCGCCAGCATGCAGACAGTTATTAAGCCATAAATTCCGCGGCAGCGATTTACGACGGAATTAATTTTCTCATCGGACCTTCCGTGATATGATCCCATAATGTAGCTGCCAGGATTTATAGCTCTCTCCTACCCCTGCCCTCAAAAATACCGGAGTCTATCTCCCGCGTTTGCGGCCTAAGCAAAGTTTCCCCGTCGATTCAATTAGATGTTCACGCGACGCCACCTATAAATACTCCGTTAATCACCTTCAAGCGGACTCGCCAATTGGAATCAGATTACAGTTACAGAGAGACGTTCGCCGCCGAAATGGAAGGCGCGTTCTCGTTGATTAGCGGTTAATTAAGCGTGCCCGTCAAACTTAACCGCCTAATCACGGCAGGATTACGAACTGCGAACCACGGAAATCACGAATTCCAGGGTAGCAGCCGGCCAGTTTCCTTCTGGGCGACTGCCAGTAGTTTCCTATCAGAAGCGGGAAAGCAAATGTCCTTGCTCGTTGATTACGTTTGCAAGTTAATTGCATCGACCGCATCGGTAACATGCGCGCTCTCTGTTCAGCACAGCCTGGGTTAGGTCTTTGCAGCGCGTCGTGTGGCTTAATTGATTCGATTTAATTAGTCGGCTCGATTTCCTGACAGAGAGGGGGACTATTGCGTTAAATATCGGTTGGCACTCGAGAGGCCCTTCAGTCCTTGGCAAACAGTCGCTCCTCTAACTGGCCTGTTGACTCTGAGCTCCTTTTTTCCTCCACGGTAATTACCGGCCACAAAGGGAAAAGGTGGGACGCCACCACCAGCACTGGCAGCACGTCCCATTGTCCAGGATGTATTTTTATTTTCCCTATTTACTCTGGCTTCGGACCCGAAATACCCACTCAATGGATAGAGCGAGCAGTCACCTGGTGCAGTTGGTGTGTAGGGTCGCGCTGTGGCCGATAAGCATCGCGCTTACCAGGACCCTTTCGCTCATTACGACCGGCGACAAGGATGATCCTTTATTGTCGCTTGGAGAAGAGCAATCGTGCGAGCCTTTCGACCAGTCTTGATCCACCACCGAGATATTTAAATCTGCTTTCGGAACAATAAAGGCACATCCGAGCGGCGGGACGCTTAATCCGCAAAAATGTGCCCTTTGAAACCCGCTGGAACCCCTCACTCGCGCTTCCTGATCCCTTTAAAAGCTAGTTTATGGTGCATGCCGGCTATCCTGCTCTCAGCCCTTCGACATTGCGCCACTCCGGGCGAGGAAGTGAGAGGCAAGGAGAAAGGGAGCTGGGCCCAGGCTATTCTGTAGCCGGGGCCTGGCATTAAAGTTACCTTTTTTCCTGCTTTTGTTGCAGCTTGTTTACGGACGCGCTATCGACTCGCTCCATCCTATCAGCCGCTCCCTCCCGCCCTGTTGCGCCTGCATAATTTATCGCGGCCCAACACTCTAGCTGCTCTGTCGATACCATTCTCCTAAGTATCGGGTGACTAGAATTTCGGTAGTGCACACTCCCTTTTTCCCCTGTTAGTTGACACCCAGTCTGGGAGATCGGTGTTGGGTGTGCTGTTACACCCTGGACTGGCAATGTTTGCTGTATCGGGTAGTCGCTTGAAGTCGAGTGAAATCGAAACTTAGATTTAATTATTTACTACTTGCAAGAGAAGCAAAGCAACAAAGTCAAAGGAAGCATCCCACTTCCCGGGCTTTATTAAATTTTTTTCCATTATTTGATCAAGAAGCAATTTTTACTCTATCTTAAGTGGATTTCATAAAAGCAATTTTCCATGGCAAGATAATTAAGTTCTCGAAATGTTGAGTGCGTGAGAGTGTAAGTTAAGGTAGGTGTCCTGGGACATTTAACGAGCTTAGCATTTCGCTGGAAGAGCGTGTCTCCGCTAGACATTCTCTGCTTGTTCCACCCTCGGCTCGAGCTGCGGCGCTTGCCCTTCTTCTTCTTCTTCTTCTCTAGGCTCTTCCTCCTTGTGGATGAGTCACGTTTGCTCCAGCAAACTCTCCTGCACCTCCTGCCTCGTCATCGTGTCGAGGATTAACGACCCTGACTGTTCGTTTTTCTTTCTCGTGAACCGGAAACCGATCCCCGATGTCGCCCTCACCCTCTTCCTCCTTGACTGCCAGAAAGTCGAGCAGCTTAGCGGCTGGAAAGTTTTGGTGCGTTAATCTTCCAGACTCCACGAAATTTTCGTGGCCCTGGCGCTTCCAGAAAGTGTGCAGGCTTCCCTGTAAGTTTATAATTACAGATTCTGAAGAAGAAAGTGTTGGATGTTGTCGAGTGTTGAAGATAAAGCAGCGTGATATAAAACAGCAATTCGGAGAGTCGTGAAATGCAGTATAATTTTCCCGTGGCTTTCGAGAAACTGGGAAATCCTGGATGAGTAGGAATAACGGTCCACCGAGGGTTTTTTGCAGTCTCGACGGTCATAACGCGATTTGCAAGTATATTAGCTCGTTGACACCTGACATTTACGCGCATAGCCGCCGAGTTTGCCTCGCGTTCCTGCCCGCAATTATCAGCCCACCCCGATGAATAACAATGTCTCTCCGCTGGAGGATAAGCGGGGGAGTGATCGCCTCAATTATTCGGCTGACTGGGAGAGTGTAGGGAAGAGAAAGGACTCCTCGTAAATGCTATCGCAGCTCGTCCATCCGTATAATTACGTCCGAAAATGGATTAGTTAGATGGTGGACGTGTATTTTTAGCCGATTCCCGATTAGCCCGCGCAAACAGCTAGGGGAGAATTCCGCTGGGTTCCGTGTTGATTCAGCGACACTTTGACAGAATTATTTAAAGGCGGCTGACTGCCGACGGGACGCTTTTAGGATCGCTGCCCAGAGTGGCAATATTTTTACTTGCACTCCACCCGAATCACACTCGTTCTCTTCAGACTTTCCCGGCGCCAGTTGAGTGACGCTCCTCCCCGCGGAAGGACTCCCATTTCTCATAGTTGAGAGACGCGTCAATGGGTGCAATAAACGCTTCTTTCATCGAGTGCAGTTCTTGGGCATTAAGGAACCATTACTCTTTCTCGAGTTAGTCGAGATCGTTAACGATGACAATCTCGCATTGAAACAGCCAGTGAGTGAGCGGAGTCCGAATCGTTTCTTAAGTGCAAGGGTATGTCCGAAAGGAGGGAAGATAGGCTCTGCCGAGATTGAACTCGATAAGATTCCAAGGTACATAGGTACCACCTTGACTCCAGGTATTTTGGGAGGTGCGCTCGGAAAGTGTCATTTCCCGTGTCAGAGCTCGCCGAGAGAATAATGTATAATGTATCTGGCCGTGAATGGAAGTTGCGGCAAGTGCAGCAGCGAGCGAGACCGGTGCAGAGAGAGCATACATACATATGCTGCCAGAGAACTGGGACATCCGGCCTGGAGCGTGGTAAGAGTGCCAGTAACGTACTCATGCAAATGTTATAAATCCAATGAATAATGCAAATACACACGACTACTTTTCGCCTGAAAATATATCGAATGTCTTATGAACCGGAGATCTATGTTAGCATTTTCCACGAGGGGGGCAATACTTCTTCCTCTCGCACTCCCTTCTCAATCATTCCCGCCCGATCACTATTTACCCCTCTTGCTGAAACAAGCATCACGCTTTCGTACACAACACGGAAAACTACTTTGGTAATTGAAAGCAAGTGCAGCGGCACCAGACGCAACAGTCATTCAACGAGATAAAGCTAGGCAGAGTTTCCCTTGGCGCGGCAAATCGGAACATTCCTAGCGTATGTACTCTCGGTATAGAGAGAGGAGAGGGCTTTTGCGCCGATTCGAATCTGGCCCTCTATGCGACAATAAAGCGGCGCGTTATCGAAACGCCTGATGGCCCGTTTATCTCGCAACGGTCATTTCCCATTTGTTATCGATAACGCGCTCGCGCTCGTGCGCCACCACTAAAGTAGTTTAAGTCGACGGCAACTGCTGCCGAGGACCTAGTCGGGCTTCCGGTTAAGCCGCGCTCTTTCGATCCCTCTCTCCTATACGATCTCCTTTCTCTCCTACTCTCCTACTCTTCGAACATATGTATAGGTAGACCCGTTTGGGCGCGCGCGCGCGCACCCGCTGCCCTTTCGTGCGTCATGCGATGGAAAACGAGATGATAAGAAGTAGAGCGTGCTCTTTAGGCGCGCGTACATAGAGCTACGTAAATAAATGGGATAGACATAGACGGGCGAAGTGTTCGCATTCGGTGGCCGTGTCTGACTCATGCCACGTACTCACTAAGCCTCGCAAGCTTCCCTTCTCCACGAAATACGTAATTAAAGCGGCCGACACCACCGTACACACACACACACGCGCGCGGCGCCGTTGTCCTCTGAATCACGCGTAATAAGGGCCAATATCCTCGATTCCGAAAGTCCGTATTAGTCACGACCATTACCACATTGCAGCCAATCCCGCGCAAACCTTCCATTCACGCGTTCCAATTAACCTCCGGTGATCAATCGGCACAGGAAAGCAATCTCGCTGCAATCCGGCTGTCTATTGCCACGGCATCCAAGGGCAGACATCAAAGTGAAGCTGCAGTTTTGGTGGAAAGCATTCCAATGGGATGTTAGGCATAAACATTTGGAGTGCAGGATTCCGTGCACGAGATTTCAGCGGAGCAAGCTCCGCCCGCTTTTTCCCTTGGTGCGGAGCGCCTTTTTTCGTTGGGCTTGCGCGATCCTCTCTGACAGAAGCGGGCTGCTGCTACTGGGAGCGCCTCATTTATCAGCGGCCGTGGCTTAACATACACGCGCGCACTCATACAGCAGTGTTCGTCTCGGCCTCGATTATGCCTGAATAGCTTCTTTTTCGTTGGCGTCCGATACCGTTATTCCGCCGCAACGCACGCACCAGCCGGCGTCCCTTACCAATCCTGATGAATACAGGCTGGTACAGTTTATTACACGTTTCAATCCTTCGAGACAATCGAGTTGAATTAGCATCGGGCTGTGTGTAATAGCTCGGCGGCGATCAGCTTGCCATTGTCCGATTTAATTCGTCCCTCTATCATTGGAAGGCCGCGGTACGTGTTCGGGATTTCTCTTGGTGCGATACGTGTTACGGTACTGTGTGTATGCCGTCGGAGATAGAGCGTACTTTCCACGGCAGCGGCAAATGCCAGAGATAGCAGTGGGTTCATTAGATGCTCGCTGGTCCTAATTAGTTAATTAGCCGAGGCCGATGCCCCTGGGTACAATGCACCCACAGTTGTCAATGCTCTGCGCACTGCCACTAATAAGTCCGTCTCTCTTTTTTTGTTGCAGGTGAGTGCGACATGCCTCTTGCAAGAGCCACTGCGAAACCAGAGAACTATCCGTACTTCGCACTACTAGTAGACAAGTATTCCTTTCAATTTTCTGTTCAATGTGGACCGCACCGAAATTGCACAAGGAGATCTCGTGCTTCATTTTTAGTAGCTGGGTAGGATGTTTGGAAGTCAGAGTCGGGTGAGGTTGTTGGTAAAAGAGGAGTGTGACGGTCTGCCAAACGGCAGGCTTCACTCGGCAACGTGTTTAGAAAGGAGTTCAAAGATCCCATATTCCGAGAGGAGAGCATGCGCCTCTTGCCTTCCCACCGCAACGGAACTCTAAATACGCGCTGCTCTGAGTTTTATTGCAGCGTGATGTTTGTGCATGCTCGTGGAAGCACGTTCCGCACCAAAGCGACTAGTTATACTGTTACATGGTGAAATAGGGCAACTTATGTTCCCGCTGCTGGTGCAAGCTTGCAGTTCGCATGCGATTACCGCTTGAATACAAAAAGTTAAATCAAGTCCCTTTGAAAGTTTATTCCTGCAATTAAGAGAGTTTCTCACGAAGAGCTTTGCAATTAGCAGCTAAACATTGCGAAACTCCTCCATTCCACAATGCTCTCATTATCCAGGTGGTGGAGAATGGAGGGTTGCATCAATCCTGCTGTCAAACGTATCGAAGAGTCTCACTGCGCAACGGGCAAATAAGCCATCGTCGTTTCCCGCGATTCTGCGAAATTCCGCGCATCGGAATTCGATAATTGGTCGATACTTTATGCAACCAGAGACTAAATACACGCGTACCATCGAGAATCGAAACGGCGCTTTAAGGTAGCACAGCTTTATCTGCGCTCATTACATCTTTGCAATCCTCTGCTCGCTGTTGCATCGTAGATTGTTGCTTCAACGACTAATAGGTGCCGATGTCCAGTATATCGACGGTAAAAAAATTGCCGAGTCCTGTTCTTTAACGGAGGGAAAATAACCTTTGACCGGTGGCGCTTCGGCTGAATTTCCAGTAGCCGTGACTCTAATTTAGACTGATCGTTGAACGGCCCGATAAATATCCCGACCTAGACAATACCCTCATTGTTCTATCGTGCAATCCCTCTTTTTCAAGATTCACTCGGCTAACCAATGATCGATTGGGAAAAATGCGGTCGCGCAAAGGTCAGGTGTAGCAGGCTCTCACGAGAGATGTATGAGTTGTATCTCACATGATACACAGATGGATTGCCTAGAGGCTCGACTTCTGCCACCGCTACTCAGAGCCAAAGGGCTCAAGTTCCACTTAATGATAATCGAATTCCTGACAGGACTTGGTAATTGAAGTTACAAACTCGAGGGTTATTAATAGCTCGTCAAGCAGACAGTAGCGCAGCTTGCATTTTTTATTGGGAGTAAATGATCGAAGGTATAAAAGGGGAGCTAGTTGAGGTAACTCAAAGTTCGCGATGGGGAAGCGAGGTCATAAAAGCAAGGTTCGATAAGAGATTGCCAAGGGAAAGCATTACGAGAGCATAACTGTGTCGATGATCTCAGCGTCGACAGAGCCTAGTTGATAATGTATGAGTACAGTGGCTGGCGTGACTTATTGTCTAGGCATTTCGAGAAGAAACGGGCGTGTAGGAAAAAAGTTATTTGCCGCGGCGCGGCGGAGGCCATGCGAGAGCGAGAGATCCCCGGCAATGGTGAGACTAATTGCTCGTAAGAGTTGAAGGCGAGCTGGCTCATATCGCGGAATTGAATTAATCGCCCGCAATATAAATGTCACTCTCTCCTTCTCTCTCCTTTGCATCGTACGATTTCCTCATGATTGCAGCAACGTTTACTTCGCGGTAAATTGCAAAGCCTGTTTTCCACTACTCGATTGACGTATTGGCCGATAGATTGTCCTGGAGCAGGTGTGCTGTGCTCGCCTTGCTGAATAACGTAGCACCACTTGCGGAATTGTAAAGTTTAGTATGAAGCAGCGGCTAAAAAGGGGAGAGCACGTGCCGCATAATGAGCTCTCCTTTCCCGGCCCACGTCCCTCCGGGGAAATTAATTTCACCCTCTTAATTAGAGAACACTGCGCGCGCTCGAGTGGCAGCAGTTAAAGTGGGCTCCCCGGCAAAATTCGTTATAGTTAGTAGCTAAAATTATTCCTGTACAAGTGAGAACAACGTCATTCCCGCACTTTCTGCGTCACGCCTACAAAGTGAACAGTTTGGCTTGAGTAAGGCACATTAGGCAGATAGTCAAGAGTGACATTTAATCGTAGACGAGGCACGTTAATACTGTTTGGTCGTCGCGCAGTCTGCATTCGGAATCTCGTTGGTTAATCCACTCTCGCGTTTCTCGAGGCAAGAGAGCGAAAAGTGAGCGCAGCAGCTGCACCTGGAATTAACGCATCCGCTTGGCAAAGTTAGCCGCGGCCAGTAGACGGTGAAAATAGCATTGAAACGTGTGTGTTCTACACAGAGCATCAACCTTGCAGCACCAAGATCTGTCTGTCTGGCTCTATCTGGGATGAGGGTCAAAAGAAAGTGGAGAAGTGCTATTGATCAAGCAAACATACACACTCTGTAGAATCTCATTGAGTGAAAAACTCTCTCTCAAGCAATTAGCGCTTCGCGAAGATATCCTTGGGTTTTGTGCTACTTGTTCTTCAAGGATTAAGTACGATATCATTAGGCATTAACGTTTTATCGCTCGCTCGAGTGAGGACTGTAAGTATGGGCGTGCAAGTGCAGCTGCACCTTCATCCGCCTTTCTCGAAAGGCATTGGCATCTGCCTCTCAATGTATGAGGGTCGCGTGCCGGTCTCTGCTCCAATTACCCTTAATTATCATCGCGATGATCGTTATTACTGGAGCGCAATGTCGATCGAGGCTGAGATAACGGGCGGTGCGGGACAACGCTGACCATGCTCGGCCAATGGTCACCTCCACTTTTCTACTTTCTGATGCTTCGCTCCGCTCGTCGACCTTAAACGAAGACGAGCAGATCGCACAAGCCTGATAGCTTCGCCGAGGCATCGGCCGTAAAAATGCTTGGCAAAGGAGTTAATGAAGAACTTCCTTGGCTGATTGTTACGCTTTTTAATTCCGTCTCACCTGCGCTAAATGTGGCCAAATGACTTAAATTCGGATGTAACTTAATGGAACGGCACGCGTGGCTTACAATTTTTTAAAATAGTCGCTCTACATTATAACGGCGTGTTCACGAAACGTCCCCTGAAAAGCCTGCTGTTTTCGATCAACTATAGCATTAATCATGAGCGGTCCATCTGTAGCTTTTTTAGGGCCCCTCTCTTCCTCTGGGAGCTGAGAACCCTCGTAGGACTAACGACGGCGATTTATCGCGAACTGCGAGCGATCGTTAAGCTCTCTCAGTGCTGCGAGCGTGAGCCTGGCGAAACAAGGCGCGCTCTTGTAGCGGAGAGTGAAGCCTTGTAGAGTACGATTAAAGGTGGTCCCACACAGTGACGAGGCCCGTAATAACCTGACCTCTTCGGCAATGTAAATCTCCTTTTCGCACTCCCCGTCAATTCCACTTCCACGCGAGTTTACTCGCGTAGCCTTGCCCGCCCAGTTGCATTCTCCATACGTCTCCAAGAACGAGAGGCAAGTCTTTGACCTTAATTTGTTGGTAACGGATATTCGGGCTAACAAACTCATAAAACATCTAAAGTTGATTAGAAAGAAAGTAGGCCAAGCTGGCTATACACATTAATAGTGGCTTTCGTGCTGATGATGATTACTCCATAAATAGGAGGACTTGGTATAACCTAGTGGTACATATTCAAATAGAACTAGCGTCAGCCGGCTTCGACAGTCGAGAGCGAACATTTGAGCCGACAAAACCGTCGTTTCCCTTGGGCAGCTTACAATGGCAGCGAGCGTATACCATTGGGAGTAGCTTGTCTGGGCCGGATCGAAAACGAGCTGAGTATCGGCGCGAGCCCAATTTATTCGTGCGCCGCGATTCGAGCTTAATGGTCCGAATAGCAGACACGAACCGCGAAATGTACAACAGTGCTGTGGAGGGCCCTCGTTTCTCTTATTTCATTCATTGCCGTACCGATGGCAAGTGGGCCCCCGTATAAAGAGGCTCGAGTGTGCAGCGCGAGGAAAGAAAGGGCTGCGCGGAAAACGAGAGCCCTCCAATCTGTCCTGCCGTTCACCAATCCCAGCCCTTACATATACTAGACTCAGAACATCAGATATCAGAATTTCTCGTGCTTCCATACAGAAAACTGGACAGCGCATAATTGTCTTCCAACGAGAGAATCACTTTTCTATTCAATACAAAGCACATCCTGCCAGACCTAAGTAAACATGAACTGTGATTAAGTACCGCAATCGCAAGAAGCAATTCCCAATGGATGCGATCGATCACAATTATCCTGTTATTCCAAGAGTAATTATTAACCCGTATTGATGTATCACCCATAGCACTCGGTGTACAGGGTGAGTCACTTGCCTTTGAATCACCACCAAAAATGGGATATTTTCGATGGCTAAAAATATGGGGAAAAAAAAATTTTGAGCTAGGGCTCTGGAATTTTTATGGTATCTTCCTTGGCACAAAAAAACATTACCTACCAAATTTCAGCCCCGTGAAAGGTCGGGAAGTACCAAAAACACGGGGAAAACCATCGAAATCAATTTTTCAAGATCGGTTTTTCACATGTTTTAGGCAGAATTCCGGCATTTCCCCCACAACATTTATGTTTTTTTTCCGTTTTGAGACACGGACAATCGAAAAATCAAGCGTTCGTCCCGGTCCCAGAACCTTCGAAAAATCGAAAATTTTTGAAGGGGTATGCCTTAAAAAATTTGCGAAAAAATGAATTTTGAGCTAGGGCTCTGGAATTTTTTCTACTTCTTCCTCGATATAAAAAAACACTTTCTACCAAATTTCAGCCCCGGCAAAGGTCGGGAAGATAAAAAAACATGGGGAAAACCATTGAAACTAAATATTCAAGATCGGTTTTCCACGTGTTTTCGGTAGAATTCCGGCATTTCCCCCACTAAGTTCGTATTTTTTTTCCGTTTTGAGACACGAGGAATCGAAAAATCAAGCGTTCGTCCCGGTCCCAGAACCTTCGAAAAATCGAAAATTTTTGAAGGGGTATGCCTTAAAAAATTTGCGAAAAAATGAATTTTGAGCTAGGGCTCTGGAATTTTTTCTACTTCTTCCTCGATGCAAAAAAACATTCCCCACCAAGTTTCAGCCCCGGGAAAGGTCGGGAAGTATAAAAAACATGGGGAAAACCATCGAAATCAAATATTCCAGATCGGTTTTCCACGTGTTTTAGGTAGAATTCCGGCATTTCCCCCACTAAGTTCGTGTTTTTTTTCCGTTTTGAGACACGAGGAATCGAAAAATCAAGCTTTCGTTCCAGTCCCAGAACCTTCGAAAAATCGAAAATTTTTGAAGGGGTATGCCTTAAAAAATTTGCGAAAAAATGAATTTTGAGCTAGGGCTCTGGAATTTTTACTACTTCTTCCTCGATGCAAAAAAACACTTTCTACAAAATTTCAGCCCCGGGAAAGGTCGGGAAGTCCACCAAAAAAATATCCTGTATCCTTATAGGCCCAATACAAATAACATGCCAGCAACAATTACATTCACAACAAAGATTTTCATCGCTAACTACTTCTAACATTTACTCATAATCAATTTGAAAGAACACTATTCCATCTTGCAAGTATAATTCATCCAATTTGTAGGGCCCGCGTCTAATCGATCACGATTAGACGCTGCAGGCAGCGTATATTAGACCTTGAGGAGATGCGTCTCGCTGAATTATCAAAGGCTTCGTGTCGCCTTATTGCCGCGGCGGCGAGACCACGCACGTATTACATACTCTCTTGCTCTGTCCCTTTCGTTCGGAGTCAGTTAGAGGGAAGCGGAGTGAGCAGCTGCGGAAGAGATGCTGAGCGGAGTCTCGCGTGCGCGTTTGCGGATCGTGTCGATGTAAATGAGAAGAGGGCCTGGCGGGGCCTGGTCGGGCCTGGCGAGGAGATGCGCGCCGGGAAACACGCTGCGAGGGCAGTACTCACCTCCTGGGACCTACATAGCGCGAGATAAAGCCTGTTTACCTGGAAGGGAATAATTATTCGAGGGAAACCTGTTTCGCGCAACGAGCAGCGCTTCGAGCAGCCGAGCGAGCCATATCGTTGAGGGAGCGAGGGTGCAGCGGGGTGGGGATGATTCTCTTCTCGAGTCTACGGAGGAGTCACAGTAAAATATCGCGAGATCGTGTTCCACGCTACGTTTCTCTCGCAGCTGCAAGGCCAGGCCCGATTCAATTAGAGCCGTGCAAACCTTCGCCCTGAAAACACTGCGAGCTCTCCTACGCTCGCGCTCGCGTGCCCGACGTGCTTTCACGCTTTTCTTTGCCAGTGCTTTATGAGGTCTCTTGTGATATGCTCGTTCCATTCAGACATTATGTTTTGCCTGGGTGTGAAAGCCGCCAGGAATTTTCCTCTGTCGAGAAGAGAGATGTTAGCGCGATGGAATTCGAGGCGGTTGATATGCCAGCTCGATTTTGGTCGCTTGACCCACATAATCGGGCCCCCGGCACGTGTGTGGGCCAGTTCACGGGTTAATAATGGGTTACTGGTCGTCGAGAGGCCACTGCACTCTAAAGTCCATCTGTTATGCAATTAAAGCATCTGCCTGAAACACTGCCAGCCCTCACACTTCTAACCCCATTGCCAGTTCCATATTGGGACTCTATACTTTTTCTGCTTCGATAGTTACTAGGACTAGTAAAGTAGATAGCGGTGACACGAGTATAATTAAATATCACTCAGATCGAGTGTGCGTAAATCGTTTCCCGTTCGAGTTGCGTGTAACAGTACGTGGACCGGTTGGAGCGCGCTGGAATAGAAGCGATCGGCATCTCGGGACTTCCTCGATAGATCCCGCTTTCAATAGTCTGATCGGCGCGGCGAGGCAGGGGCTAGGTTCTGTTGTCGTGAGTGTATGTGGATCTTGTGTATCGGAGGATATCTGCATAGACGCCACGTGGCTGCCCCTGCGCTCGCTCCCTGTCTCCTCTGGTGGCAGTCAGGCGTCGGTTAGCGGCGATCCCACGCTCCTTGCATAACGTGACTGACCTACCGTATCGTCGATAGTACGCGCCCTACGATCTTACCTGCTCCACACGTGAACAACACTGCTTGTAATTCGCCTGTCGCAACGGATACGCTGATACTTGACCTTTCAGTGTTTTGGCAGTTCAAAATATTTCTAGCAGACATTAACAGTGTGTGGAGTGTTGGCGCGTGAAGGACATTGGGATAATATGGGTCAGTTGCGAGGAGGCAGAAAAGAGCACGTGGGTTCTCTGGTTCCTTGGGTCTCGGCTCTCCTCCCGCGAGCGATTGGCTTCGAGGAAGTACGATGTAACGCAGAAGTAGCAGGCCGCTTTGCATGACCTTAAAGAGAGAGATGCATTGGCTGGTGGGCAGAGAGGAGGCTGGCTTCGCGGCAGGGTGCATCCTTCGATACGGGCGGACGACACAGAAGAAGCGGAGATGAGTGCGGCGAACTTGTCGAGCAGGAAGTCGGTGGCCGTCGCGCAAGACACGGGTGTCATTAGAAGAAAGGCACCGCGATATTCTTTCAAGCCCTTCTCTTTTTCCAATGCCCGCTGAAGAACTTGTTCTCCCGCCTGCCCGATACATCATTCCTTATGGAGGCTTAAAAGATCGGTGCCCGTCGTTCAGCCGATACCTGGAATCCTCTTCACCCCAGTATTCCTTCTTGGAGTTCCTAATCTAAGTAATCGACTTTCCTGTTGAAGTAAGGGAAGACGATCGGCGTAGAATTTCAACTAACTCGTCTTCGACTAATTGGGAAGTCATCTTGAGATGTATTAAGAGTAACTGCGGCAATAAATGCTCACTCCAGGCATATCATGAAACTTTATGATTCCGAGAGTGCCGGCGCTCTCTGCGAGCACATTAATTCGAGAATTCGCAGTTGGCCCATTAAGAGGCGGGTGCAATTAGCGCGCGCTGAAATTTATTCCAGCTGACAAGTTCTAAGCCTCGGAGTCGGATTATCTTGGGTACTTATCGTTACAAGCGGCCAGAAGCCCGCAGACTTTCGCTAGGCCTCGAGTGCTGCGGACTACTAAACAATAGCATTAATAAGTATCCGAGAGTGCAAGCTGCAACCACAGTTCCCGATCGTTAGGCGCGCACGCCGCTCCTCCCCTTTTTCCTATTCTCATTTTTATTCTGAGCGGATTGAGGAGGTATTCGTGCTCGGCCGAGCGCAGCTATTTTTACGGGTACATCCAGGATAATCCCTACTCCCTTGGGATCGATCGAGCGATATTAATACCATTACCACTTTACGCTCGAGCACAGTCACCAACGCACCCTAACTCCGAGTGGGTTCCTCGTGGATTTCGCTCGGTGCAAGACACTCACCTGCCCTAAAGCACTCATATATAAACCACTTACCATCACTAAAATCTAATTATCGATTAAATACACTTTTCTCTCTTGGTGCTTTATTATTCGGTACCGATGATTGCAGATACGCGTCCTATTTGGAAGAAAGTTGGCCAAGTTACAGATTATAACGATGCGCATGAATAAATAATAATCCGTATGTATAAGTAATGAGGTCAGGGGTGCACCGTGCCAAATTGGAAAGGGTGCAGAGAGCCAGCATCCGGGCAGCCTTTTATTGGACCAATCTGAGGAGCGGCGGCGATCCGTCATCTGCATAAAAAAAGGATGCTGCCGTGCGAAATCCACCAGCCGCCGGCGGCCCGGGCGATTTGTTTAATTTGACGCGGCTATTAATCGACGACGATAATTCCTCCGTTGACTGGCTGTCACAACGAGCGCTCTGGCGGCCCACGGAAAAAAAGGCTCGGCAGAAAAAGAGCGATGGGGTCGCGACGGGGATTGCATCAGTGATAAATGAGAGTGTACCTCTATTTACCGAATCGCACCGAGCCAACTATGGGATCTGCATATTTTCTCTTGGCAAGCCGCAGCAGCCGTCTGCCACGCGCGAATAGATATTCATGGGACGACGCTTATTGTCACGATTATAAAAGGCTATCGAATCTCCATTTGAGATCATTTGTGTTTACTCCTTTCATCAGTCCAAACGTCAATTAATTGTTCGTCTCTCGGCGGCAGCTTCCATCCTTGCAATTACCACCGGGTGGTACTGGTAATCCCGGCGTCTCGTCGGCTCGAATTAAAAAAGACTCGGGGAGTCTCACCTCTGTCACACGTGTCCCCCGCCGAGTTCAGCGAGATGGAAGTCGTCACTCGGTGCGCGTGACGTGTTCTCTAGGTGCGAAAGGGACGGCTTTATTAAAATAGAAATGACTCGGAAGGGAGAGGCGACGTTTCTCTCAGTTGAGAGGCTGTCATCACCATCAGCCAAGACCATCTGCCTGGTCAGTCTATCCGTCTCTCCCACAGTGCCTTTTTGCACACCAGTAGCGTCCGATATTCTAATACTATAAATATTAATGCGGTAATTAATACCGCTGTTCCTCTAAGAGCACTTCATATGTGATCGAGTGAAGAAAGTGGGAACACGATCCAATTTTTGCAAGCAAGTTTTTCCTGTCGGCGCCAGTGCGATTAGAATTGGAAAGTGCTAAGACCTTTGATATATTAGAAATATGCACGCCTCTACGTGCCTTGGTCACGCATGATTTAGAAACGCGGAGAGCGGCCATTGTAGAAAGCAATTTACGAGCTACGTTAATTTACGCCCGGCTAGTATCAGCCCCTCGTATCTCGAAACGTAATCTAGAGTTGGCGTGCGCGCGTAACACACCCGTTCATTTTAAAGGATCACCTACTTTTCCTTCTAAAACTTCCTTTCGCACTCAAACTTTCCCTCATATCAGGCTGCGAGGATAGGAAGTTTTAATTTACCCCCTGTTGGAGCTGCTCGCCTTCATCGTAAACTTGGTCGTGCTTTAATTACGAGGCCAGTCATCCTTCCAGCTGTGCTCGGATGACTCCTGCAGATTTTCCACGCTTTACATGGGAAGACGCGCAAGCAGGAATCGAATAGATGGGGAAACAGTGGCGAGCAGAAGGTCCCATAATTTTCAAAATCTGACATGTGGATATTTGTTTGACATTGCATCGACAAATGATTTTCTATTCTCTTGCATTGTTGGTGGCGTGATATTGCAGGAATTCAGGCATCTGGAAAAGTGATGCTGGAATATGGAAAGCGTGCCGCCTCCCCCCGGAAACGATTAGTTGGCAGGATCTTTCGTAAATTTATGGCTCGCAGTACAATAGCTACGATCTCGTGACCCGGTTCACGCCTTGTCCAGGTACCGGCAACAAACGCAAAGGAATTATGTTTGCTCGCGTAACAATGTCCAGTTGTACGCTCGCTCTCTCTTTCCGCACGTGGTGGGGACTGGATCGCCATGAATCGACATTTATGACGATCCATTGAATAGAATATCCCGGCACGGTGTATCTCCCATGGAAATCGCGCAACCATTGAGAAAAACCACCTTTCCGATTACTCCTGGCATAACATTGACTTCTACTCCCTGCTATTTTCTCTTTTTTATTATCATGAACTCGAGAAAGCTAAACTGCCGGACCACCAACTGTTGCAATCCAATAGAAATTTATCGGTATATAACTGCAGTATTCTTGTTGAGGTTTTGAGCTTCATAAAAATAAAAGATTTATCGAAGGTACTAAAGATTTACTAAACATTATGATTTACTCAACACTTTGCTCGTAAGAGTTTTGCATTCCCACCTCCCAAGTCGCAAGCTTTCTGTTTTGTTACACCACACGTGCGTACAGGATGAGTGCGCGCGTACACGAATAAGAGTACGTGGAAAGCAGGCGTGATAGCGAGTAAGCAGAGCGCGCCGAGTCATCTTCTCCGGTGGAAAAGTTGAGCGGGATGGGTGTGCATGTATGGAAATTGCAGGGGGATGCTGCGGAGTTGCGAAGTGAGTATCGTGCGCGTGAAAACGTAACGAGAGCGAGCATGTGGCCATATGTATAGAAGAGTAGAAGCTATGAATCGACATTTACGCCGGCCTCGCACAATGGACCACACTGACGCGCATTTCGCTCGGCTCGCGCCGCCGTAAATTGTGTTTGGTCATCCTTCGCCTATAAATAATTCGGAGCGCGCCCTGGCACAATGGGGTGGACAGCTGAAAACGCCCTTAAAACCACCCCGCTCGTCGCTTCTTTCGGCCACGCAGTTGTGTTGTTTGCGCGCGACACGAGCTCGATTTTGCAATAGCTTTTCAATTGACTCCGAGTGCTGAGTAACCCCGGCTGCACCACTAAAAATCCCAATGATTGCGTGACTCTCGCTCCCCTCAAAAACATATCACTTTCGCTATTACTTCAAAGATTGTAATCTGATCTCATGCTTGTTCTTGGTAATCGGTAGCCATTTCCATAAGTGTCTCGATTCTTCGAGGGGTGATCTCATTAAGCGGGGTTGATTTTATTATCTCATTATTTGGGGTTCGGCAACATTGTCTGCCGGGGAGTGAGTCGAACAATAAGTTTGACTGGGCGCACCTTGTACGCCATGGAAAGAGCGAGCCGGCACTCGTCTCTCCATGCATGCGTGCTAATGACGCCGGGCATAGAGAGCAAGAGCGAGCGCCCGGTGCCGGCCACTATATAATAAAGCAATAAATTAAAAGTACCCCTGGTCCCAGCGTGTCTTTTTCAAGCGCGTTAGCAGCCATCGTCGGGTTAATGGCGTGTGAATCCCGTGAATCGTACTGGTTTAGCGGTTGACTTCAATAAAACCAGTTGTCCCGGTGCCGCGCGCACACACTCGCTCGCCTCTATGCGCGCGCTACCCCTTTCAGTCCGCCGAAAATACTTTCGATGATCCAACGCCCTCAGTGGCCCCTGCACCGCTGGCCAATCAATTTCTACGTCGCCGCCGAAAGCCTTTGTTTCATCCGAACGACTCCATCAGAGTGCAGCCTGCCTTTCAATCCCCTTTTTACATGACACTTACATATTACTTCTCATGCATCCATTGTTCGTATTCACCACTGACACAAAGTTCCCTCGTACCAGCCTAGAATTCTCCTGGACGCCTTTATGCGCCTATATTACTCCCATAACTTCTAGCTAGCGCATGCAAGTGATAGACTATCTCTTCTGTAAAGAGAGACTCGCTCCTCGAATTCGCAATTTTTGAGAAGACACCCGAGAAGCGCGTGTTTGGGAATCCCTTTTCTCGAGTGGGTCGAGCAGACCTCACCGAGATACCTTAGCTCGTCCAACCCCATGTCGCGTTCTTTTCCCACAGGACAAAGAGGCGTGCGAGGGTGTTCGCATTACTCGGCAAGCGGAAGTCCCGTGGACCGAGCCACATCGGAGTCATGCGATCTAGAGTTACCTGCTCGTAAATCGAGCGAACTCGTTCGGGGGATCCGAAATCGGGCGAGGCAGAGCAAGTCGGAGCAAGCGAGCGATGGTGGGCAACAAGCAGGGCTGGGAAAGCGTGTCCATGAGTCCCACGAGGTGGAAGGTAGAACGCGGCCATTCAGCGTGGCTCGCTCGAGGGGCCCGCTATGCCCTGG
This sequence comes from Ectemnius continuus, assembly GCA_910591665.1. Classification (NCBI taxonomy): domain Eukaryota; kingdom Metazoa; phylum Arthropoda; class Insecta; order Hymenoptera; family Crabronidae; genus Ectemnius; species Ectemnius continuus. The sequence continues at coordinate 10,510,263 of OU342862.1, read as the reverse complement.
AGGTCTACGGCCTTACGCACGAGATACACATACATCCTGCTCCGAAACGGCCAGCCACCCCACACTCACTCACTCGCGCTCACGCACGCTTGCTCGCTCACTCGCTCTCTCACCTTTTCTTCTTTTTCCTGTCCTCTCGTTCCACTTCTTCTCTTCGCTCTTCCCTGTCCTCTTGCCTCCTTCTCCCTTGTCGCGTCTCGTCGTGCTTGCTCTCTTCGCCACCCTTCGCACTCCCTTCTACTTACTCTCTCCGCTTTGTCTTCGTGCGCTCTTCCTTCTCCCCAACTCTGACTGCTGCCGTCGTCGTCGTCGTCGCCGTCGCCGCCGTCTCGTCGCCCGTCGCAAGAGACGACGCGGTACGTCGCGTCTCCTCTTCCTACTTCGCTCGCTCTCTTGTCTCAAACGACGACTTCCTCTTCTTCCTCTCGGCGTGACGTGGCGTGCACAAGGGAGACTTTCGATTCACCCTAATTGCGATCGCGTCTACATGAAACGTCGGACTTAGTTGGGCAGGTTCTTCTCGGGTGTCATGGTGCATCACTCGCTGCTGGATAAGCTCCGACCACTCAGAGACTAAATTTACGGTTTTTCGAGCTCCGCTCGGCTGACACTAGCCAGGGAGGCTTTATCTCGCCCGGCTGGCAAGTGCTACCACATGTGTTCACGAGGCGCGCTTCTTTCGACGAGCCTCTTCTTTTCTTTCATGTGAAACTTGGAGCGCACTCGCTCCACTCTCTTCTAGGGGCGACGAAACGTGCGGAGCACGTGCAATTGACACTAATTGCGATCGCGTCTAAGCGACGCCGATGATCGATGAATCAAGAGCCCTCGAAACTCTTGTGCGAGTTCACACATTGCGTCCACAAAACAGCGCGTGTCAAGGGTCGAATTTCGTACGGGATTTCGACGTTATCCTGGATAGTGGCTGTTCACTAATTTTATGCGTATCGTGGCATTCTTTCTGGCGGAGTGCATTGTCCTTGGAAGTTGGGCCTCGACTAACGGAGAGAAATTCTTGACCCGCTGCCAAGCACTCCCCGCTATGGACTGAGGAAATCATTTCCCCGGAGGTTATTCAGATTCTTCGAATTCGGTTCTAAGTATCCTGAATAATTTCCCAGGGGAGCTGCTGGCCCTCTCACATAGGAAATCAGACTCTGAGAAATTCTCCTCTTGTACTTCATTTCCCAGAGACATTCGAGCGACGACAGAAGCCACGTTTCGCTCGGAGTGCCTTGATAAATGATTACCTCGTCTTCCCGTACGTTCGCCGATGGTCTTGAGACGATAGTTACAGTAATTACATACCCCATTGCTTCCGTGACTGCTGTCCCGTTATACATACAAGTTCCCTTCGATATTCTACTGTGCAAAAACATTCAAAGGAATGGCGCAACAACGTCTGAATTATCTGCACTATAGATTTCAGTTGCTTCCAACTACAATCTCGTTCTATCTCCAAAGGAACTAGGGATTATAGACGCCAGGGTATGAAAGTATAAAAGGGGTTGCCGAAACACTGGCAGAAAGTAACGTTATTAATCGTCCTGTCCGATTGTACCAGACTTTTCAATGACACAATGCAATTGAGTATCAGGATCGAGTATCAGAACAACTTTAGAATCAGCTCGACAGTCGTCATTGAATGAACGACTCCCCTTGCACTCTTTGATTCGGGTGCAAAGGAAAACACTAGAAATCGTAACGTTTGCCTTTGTCTGTTGGTGGCCGAGCATTATATTGGATGTATTATTATGCTAATGTCGACTTGGGGATTATTACTGGGAATTCCTGAGAGAACCACCCTTTCGCGGTTTGAATGCACTCTCACTCTCGACGGGCCCAGGTATGCCTCTCTCTATCTCAGTAACAAATCAGCCGACGGACTCCTAATACAAGAGGTCAGCTTATCTCAGATATATACTTGACTTCATAATGGAGTCGAGTGCGCGCAGATGTCGATAAAGCCGTGATGCTGCCACCGCCCCCCTTAATATACACTATCGAATCTGACGGCCTAGGTCAGGAGAGATCGAATCCCATCCGGTCCTCTTCTAGAAGCTACAATTTCCTCATTCTCTCGCTGCTTTCTCTATTCAAACTTGAAAGGTTCTTCCTCGAGTTATTCTTTCAAAATTCCATTTGAATATCAACCAAGGAGAACTTAATAGAAGCGATTGTCCGACAGTGGCAACATAGTAGAATGTATTGCGAGGCTCAGGGCGGATTCCAAGGGGTTCTCGGAGATGCAAAGTAGGTTTGGATTAATGAGCGGCCAGTCGGGCATTCTGGCCCGTTGTGCATCAGGCTTAAGGGCGGCGGTGGAATCGGCGACGGCCTCGTAAATTCACGGCTGCTTGTAGCCACCAGTGCACAGCTAACCGGTAAGTTCTCAGAGCGTGTACGTGTACACGCACTCTTTCAAACTTGTGTTCTGCCTCTCGTGACGGAACAATGCTGTCGTAGGTCAGCGAATTCTTGTACTGTTTTAGTGCACCTGTTAGCGAGAGCCAGTCGGCTAACATGGAAGGCAATAAAGTTTTAGTCCCCTGGAATTAGTTTTAATAGGTCATGAAGCAGTGGAAGCATGCAGATTCAATCGTAATGGTAATTTATCTAATGACAATCATCGAACAAAAAGCAAGAGTCCTTTCGTGGAATTGGATCGGCGTATTAATCAGTTGGGCTTGTCTCGCGGCTGAATAATAAAGTTTTCTGCTATCTCACTCTTCCTCGTCGACAATAGCCCAGCCCCACCATTACTGATTGAAACACCATGTCTTTGAGTGCTGGACGTTTCTATTCAGAAGAACAGCATCCCACTGATCTCCATTACGTCATTCCCAGGAATGCGAGAGTTCGACCTTGCCGCTATTACAGCTGCGCATTGTTAATCGTCGAATAGGCCGCGATTCCACATGCCTCTCTTCATTCTTGTGCCGCGCAGGAAATGAAATGATCATCCGGCTGGCCAGATGGTTTCGCTCCAGATAATGATTACATCGGGTCACATTTTGCGAGCGCTCGTTCTCGCAGCGCTGTCAGAAATAGACCAACATTTCACTCCTGCCATTCAACGTGGAAATTAGTGGTGCGGCAGGGAAAAAAATTCTATCAGCGGTTTGCCATGGGAATCCTGCTTACAGGAGTGCCAGTTTGAGATGAGTTACGGCGACGGGCCAAAAATAATCTCCGATCGACGGTGGGCGCGCTTGAAAAACGGGCCCATAAAAGACACGTATTCGGGGCACAAAGGGTATCGATTTACGATTATATTCAGTCCGCGTCTCGGGTTTGTTAGGAATCGTCATTGTTCAGCGGTCGAGCACGCCCTGTTAATGGGTTCATGGCCCGGCAAAAAATAGCAGCAGCGATCGCACCCTTTTCCGGGTATGGCGCAGCGAGCACCACCATACTGTCCAGCAGTGTCTTTCAGTCGGTCCAAGCAGCACAATCATCAGTGCAGACATTCATTTATTAACGTACTTATTGTTAAACCATGGAGAAGTGGTGTGATGCATCTTTACATTTCCTAGACAAGACGAGTCTCTCTGTCCAAGTGCTCAAACTTTAACACATGTTTGGAAGCGTGGAGAATCTTGACAAATAGATACTCATCAAGGGAAAAAAAGTGGCACTTTGTCGCGTGACGAAAGATCAAAGAAATATCGATAGAGTATCGGGTCAGTATGTTGGAGGGTTGGGGTGGTGGTGTGAGGGGTGTGTCATTGCCGGACGATCGGGATCGACAGCGATCGAGACTCGTTCATTTGGGGGATGAAAGGGTTCTGGCGCGTGATCATTAATAACTGGTGAGTTGCGCGAGGATCGTTAACGAAACGGCGCTGGGCCCGGGAGGGGTCCGTCAGGGCGCTGGCTTTCGTTTCATTTCGTTTCGTTTCAATTTCAATTCATTTCCCGGTGCGGCGGGCGTGCGTGTGGACGTTCGCATTGTACCGCCTCCGTGCACTCGAGCCTCGCACACAAAAGATGCGTTTTTCTCGCTGCACGAGGTCGTCTGCAGCTGCAGGCCCGCGGTGCACCTATCGCCAGGAAAAAAAAGCCGGGGGAGTTGACGGGCGGAGTCGCGCGACCCAAGCCCCCCACCTCTCTCTCTCTCCCTTCAATTAGCCATTCATCCTCCACTGCTCGCTCAAACATTTCAAGCACTGTTTAGGCGTGGTACATGATATCCTCTTGGTATATTACCATTTTCCAGCCTCTTCCTGACCCCTCACAACCTCCACCCCTTTACACCCCACTGTGATAATGCAGTAGTTGCACAAAGTTCTTGATTCCCCGATATTCTGTCATATACACAACTTCCTACAGAGAATGCATCCGGTTGAAACTGCGTTCTACGTCTTCAGGAATTCTTGAAGGCCCTTTTTTCTCCACGACGCTCTTTGTCGAACGCTGTTGAATTTGTGTCATAGGTCGTCGCCGAGAGAAAGCCTCCCTTTCAGTTACGGTCAGCCACGACGCGTGTACTTCCCCCGTCGCCAATGCTTCTTTTCAGACAAGCGAAAAACCAGTCGGACGACGGCTGACTGCCAACTGGGTTTTCGAGTGCAGCCAGTTGCCGTGTTCTTCTGCCAGTCGTCTCTCTCCGTTCGTATTTTGCCAGGGCAAATAGTGCGCGAGACTCTGCTAACCCTTTCCATTCGCTTTGCCTCTTACCTGTCTTCTTGGCTAACTGCTCTTCGGCCATTTGCCTCAAGACACCAGAATCAACCTGATCCTCCACGCTTCTTCGTTTTAGTGTCATTCCACTTCGTTCCTAAATTTACGCGCGAACTTGTCCACTTATTTTTAAGCATTTTTTAATGCCCATTCTCGCAGCCTGCAGCGAAGAAGAAGCCGGTGCATAACGCGATCGTAAACTTTTACGGACGTGGTAATTACTGATGGGTCGTTCGACCAGAAGGAGAGCGTTCTCGGAAAAACAATGGATTGCGTGTATACAAAGTTATCAGCGCAGCGAGCACCTCAAAATATTGCTGGCATTTTCGGTGCAGTCGAGTATATTATTGGAGAACGTAATGTTTGAGTAATTGGTTGGGAAGTTATTTGGAGTTTGGGTCTTCGGATAATTCTGTCGATTTATGGGATAAACTGAGATCAATATTTTGCCATGTTATTATTGCTTCAGCTATTTTGACAGTGCGAATACCACTGGATTTGAATTCCTCCGCCTCACACTACGAACTACAAACCATCCCTTTCATATTCTGCCGCTCGCTAGTTTCCTTTCCTTATTGCTTCATTTGTCTTCAACTTTTCGAGCGAAGCTATGCAGATTCGGCTGAATTAGCAATTCAAAGGAAATAAAAAAGAATTCGTCTGCTCCCTCGCTGCTTATGGCAAAAGGACACAAAGGAGCTCAGCGTAGAGACAGTGGTCTTGGCGCACAAAAGAATGTGTCCCAATATCCTCACAAAAAACACACATCGGTCGATGAATATTGAACAGTAGATGCACATGGTCGAACAAAACTTCGGTCACTCGAGTTTTCTGTGGCGCGGATCAATAAGTACACGTGTCCGTGTGAAGAAACAGGCACATAGCGCGCTGCAGAGGAGAAATAAGCGCAAGCAATTTCGGAGAATAAAGCAGCTGGTGACTTTGAAACGCGGAGGTAGAACAGCCACTGAGAATTGCATGTAGGCAGGGTCTTGAGACTCCGAAAAAGCCGGAGTCTCAAGAAGGTAAACAGTGGAAAGGATCGAGTAAGTTTTGCAAGGGTGCAGCACTCGTGGCGAGCTTGGGTAGTTCGGTCGCACTAGAGATCGGTGCAAAGGCACATATAAACCGTGCAATCAGGTCGTAAGCCGGGAATAAGTCGATCTCGGGGTGGTGAAGGGGTGGCGAAGGGGATGCAGAGTAGTAGTAACTCGAGACTCTTGTGCGGAGAGGAGCATTTAAACCGCTGACCGTAAACAGCGCGGTTCGAAAGAAGGGCGAACGGGAGAAAGGTCCAGCTCCCCACATAAGGTCTTGCAAGGGCGTTAATTACGGGGCTGGTTCTTCCATCGAGCGATTTCCGTTGACGGAAACGGTGTCGCTTGGTAAGCGGCAAAAGAGAGAAGGGAAGGAGGGAGGGGAGGGTCCTGGCCAGGTGAAGGAGTCGCGAGAAGTAGGAGACAGAAAGGGCGAATGTGGAGTGGCGGAGTGCTGCTGCACGGCACTCACTTAAGCTCTCGCTTACTTCGAGTGGCTTGGCCATGGAATTAAATGCCAAGTAGCGCGCCGATATATACCACCTCGAACCAGCCACCTACATTCTGCCCCGTCCCTATTAAACTTGCACCGATTGCCCACCGGCCAACACCACCATACAGCTGCAAGCGCGCACATCATGCTTTACGACTCGACTCCACTTTATCAGATAGCGAGCACCGAGCAATTTCTGCATCCTTCAATACTTTATGTTCCATTAAACACATGAAGTAAGGCACAGCGTTAAAATTGTTGCTACTTTTCGATTAACCAAACATTTCTTTGGGACTTGAAAGGCATGTAGTTAGAGGGTTGTGGGAGTAGCTACATTGGAATGGCAATGAGCACTAGAGTTCTGATTCAGCTGGCATAGTATGGCATTATTCGAGGAGCCTGAATAGGCTTCACCATTGCACAATGTGACTACGCTGCCCTCAAAATTACGTAGCTCCGCTTCTGCTCCGATTACAGGCTGTCCGTGTCGGCGGAGGCTTGCGCGATTGACCAACCGGTTGGCGCTCGAATTGGAAAAAGGCGGATGTCCGTTTCAATGTTTCGCTGGCACCGCTCGGCCAATCTACATTTCCTCTCCCTCTTCCCTGCTCCACTCTTTTCCCGAAACGCCACGTGAAAAGCTAGAGCAGCGCGCAGACCTACCTCAATGAAAGCGTTGAATGTGAATATGAAAAAAGCTCGTTGAGGCAAGATTGCAGAGGCGCACTTGTATGCTGTGGTGACTGCATACATTTCGAGGTGAAGCAGGATGCAGTTAAATAGTAGTCGCATTAATTCATTGAAGAGTATGTGGGGCAATGTAACGTTAATTGGAAACACAAGAGCGTGATATCTCAGTGCGGTTCTCTACCGCGCCCGTGAGAACTGTTGACGATGAACACTAGTAATTATTGCTAGCCAATGGTTTCACCTTACATCCATCCTACACTCGTATTACTCGTTCGCTCTCGTTAGCGGATATTATAATTAATCTGTATTTTGCACGGTATCGTATTGAAAGTGGTTAGGCAACATTATTGGGTTACAGGGTATTAAATAAGGAATGGTTTCTCTCTGTTTCAGACACGTCCTATGAGAAGGCCTGCCGAAGGGGTAGCGCACCGGCCACCCCAGTACTCGGTGCGCGACCCTTGGATGTCACACCGAACAGAATTGTCGTAAGTATATTTTGCCGATTCCCTCTGCTGCTGGTGAACACAATCATTTCGACCAAGATCTATGACCCACTGAATTTGACAGTTGCCATTATTCTCCCGGCTTTATTCATTGACATTATTGCACTGATTTCGTTACGGTGGAGTGGGGAGGCACGTCATACAATCGGCGAGTGTCGGGTTTCTACTATTCGTATATTTGCCTTTGTCGTACAAGTCTCTCTTTTAAATTATCCTATCCTTAGACTACTAACGGATGAAATGAGGCACTCGCTTTTGCATCGAGTATAGTTAGACTGAAGGCAGAGAGGTTAAGAGGGTTGCTTTCAACAGTATGTCCTCTCTTTCCCTTTCTCGCTCGGGCTTCGCAACCTAAGAGCTCGCTTTGCGTTTCTCCCAGTAATGGGGATCGTTCGCAAGCGTAACGCGGCGTCGATCTGAAAGGGTAATCAGGAGAGCGAGAGAGCAGCGTCGACCGAGTCTATGTCGACTATGTCTAGGGACTAAGGGCTAAGTCCGCATCCGTTTCTCCTCTAATTTAATGGCGCACCAAGGGTTGCGACTCTCGTATACGTTGAATATTCAGAAGGTGTACAGCACGAAATTGGCCCTCCTACGAATTCACAGGCAAATAGCCTGCGTACTATATCCGATAGGTATAATTAGTAGTTCGTTACGCCCTCTTATTTCCAAGTCGTATGAAATCACTCGTTGCGAGAATCTCCCCATTTACTCTTACCTTACCTTCTGCAATCTTTTCACGTGTCCTTAGCTATCTCTCGAGTCCAGATTGTAAATCTCCCGGTGTCTTCTATAGAACATCGAGATACTTCCGGTGAGCACATCAGATTTCGGAGGATCCCTCCTCCCATTTCTTTCTTAGCCTGCCTTTCGGTTTCCAGGCACGCAATGCGAAACATCAGAGTTTCCGATCGCGTAGCATCGATCCCTCCAATCTTTCCGTACATCTAGGCCCGTTTCCGCTCGAAGAAAAATAAATACTCGTGTGCCACTGGGATGGATCTTACTCTCCGACAATTTCACATTTATTCAGCGATTCTGTAGAAAGTAATTGGACGGAGAGATTTAAAATGCTGAGGTGATTTCTCTTGGGGAATATCGATCTTCGCACTTAAGGACAGGTGTTCTGGTATCCCACGTGCTCGGTTGGCTCCCCTGGTGGGAAAGCTGTTGGCTGCGCGGGCAGGTGTTCCAAGCCGGCCTGATTTACGGAAAACTGTAGGCGAAATGTCGTGCAGTGGCGCAGTATCACCAAGCAGTAACATATTTTTATTTCGCCTGCACTGGAGCCACCAGCCCGATCGATAGAGGCCAATGTACCTCTGCCACTACTTTCTACTTTTTTCTCCTCGTTCCATCAAAACGTCAAGCACAGCCGCCTACTCGGCTTTACCCGGAGTCAGTAATTCAAAGAAATCTGTGGAATTAATTCGTAAATGATTGGCAAAAATGCCAGCAAAATATGAAGCGTGAAGAAAAGGACAGATTGGAGGAAGATAGCAGCAGGAATTCTAAGATTTTAGTAGATAGTTGAGCCGTGAAACAGGTCGGGTCAAGGTGTTGTTGCCTCGAAAGACAACGGATCGAAGATATTCAGCGTTGACGAACGAAAGGGTCGAGGGCTGCTCGCCTGGGAAGAGAAGGGACTCGCACGAACAAAGGAGAGAACGAACTGGTTTCGAAGCGGCTCGGCACCAGCCGCAGATCGATCCGACTAAAGAACAGCGCGGAACGTGATATTGCAAATTGTTTGCAAAACATTCCGTGGCGGCGAGAACACCTTCCTCCTCCTCGACGCATATGCGCCGGCGATGAGTAGGTAGACGTCTCGAAGGAAATTATATCGAGCATGCGAGGGAGCCGAGCTGCTGCTGCCGCCGCCGCCGCGCGATTCCTTTCATTTCCGCGGTACGAACTCGAGCCAATATTCAGCAAGTGCGATCGGTGATTTCCAATCGCAGTCGGCACAGGTATTTTACCCTGCGATGCCAAGGATCCGGCCACGGAAGTGATTTCCTGAGGAAACGATGCCCGAGGGACTTAGCTCGCTTGGGGGCAAAAAGGGCGGCAGCAATTTTCCTCGAGATTTGCATCGAGCCAGGAAACAGTCGGACTGAAGTGTCCGCGCGTCGATAACTTGCCGGATCCGATCAGATTGGATCGGAAGTTACGCTCGGTGGTTGGTATAGCTATGCATTTGACATAGCGCACACCGCAGATGCGGGTACCAGGCAACATTGTCACCGCGCACTTTGAGAACCCCTCGAAGACGTTTTTGTCCTTCTTACCGGTAGCCTTAGTAGAAGAGGGGTGCCGAGAGGCCAAGGGGTGACCCGTTTTGCCTCACCTGAAAGCAGGGGCAGGGTTTTTGGTGGCGGCACAAAGGTACGCCCCAAGGATCCCTTGACTTCGGCTACCCGGATGAGCAACATCTGCGCCAGTCGACGACGAGATTTTGCCGCGAAATCATCTGCCAGTCTCTCTCCCGCCACGCACAACACTGCCTCGTTCTCAGCCACTGCCACCGCCAATTCTCGCATAAACATTCCATAAACAATTCCACCGGAGTGCTCATTAAAATTTTGTATGCATTATTTTGTGTGCAGTGTAGTGTATTAACAAAAATCGGCAAAAAGATCAACACAAAATGATCTCAGTTTATTAGTTCACAAGTTTTTGTTCGATTGTTGTGAGATTCAAGAATGGGGAGTGAGAAATTAGCCATCTGCAAGAACGAAAAAATAGTGCAATAAAAGAACGGCAAACAGAAAACGGTCGGGGTTCGCATTCCTTGGCAGGTCGTCGTCCCCAGGGGCATCAACAAAGATTAAGAAGAGCCAGTCTTCGCGAAAACCGGATTCCGAAGAGAAGTTCGCGAGAAAAATGCAAAATGTTCGATGGGAAGAAAAGATGATTAACTGTGTCTAACGCAGCAGGGGTGAGAGATGCGAAGTAGAGGGAAAGAGCGATTGGAGTCTTGGGCAGGGAAGTGTGAATTCCTGAAGGAGTAGCGGGAAGAGGGGCGTAGCGGTTGGGACGGTTTAAAGGGACCGGCGATTTAAATCGCCGGGATCGTTTGCTTGAAAAAGCGAGCGAACGAGCGAGTGAGCAGGAGGAGGCTGCCTGCACGCCCTATCTTTGGGACGACCTGAGATGGGGATCCCGTTTTCGGCATCGCTCTGGGATACCTGAGATCTCGACCTCCTGGAATTCTTAGCTCGTGCTTCCATTGGAAAGCCGTCCCGAACACGCTCGTCCTCGAGAGCTCCGTGACGGTTGCCTTATTGTGCCCTGCGGGAGATTTCCGATTCTTTGGAGCTTTGTGAGCAGATCACTTTGGATTTCGGCGGTTGCCATTAGAACCAAGTGGAGTCTCGCCGAGTCAAAGCTGCCCTCGCAGCTACCAAACAGCCAATGCACTTCACTGTGAACTGTACTTCCGACACAGAGAACTGAGGAGGAATTGTCCAGCATGGCGATAAAGCAGTTACGATGCTATCGATACGCGTTGGTCGTATCAGAACTTCCCGATTGCCTTGGCATTCCTTTAACAGCAAGCCGGATTTCGCTCGATGCCTCCAAAGCAGGAAGTCTGTGACGTAGCCGTTAAATTGGAGTGCATTCTGACATTGGCGACGGTATGTACTATCTGGTGCGGCACGTGCGTGATAAGAGGTTGCTGGCTTGCTGTGTCAGTACGGACACGGGGACTTCGACAAGTTTTGTCCAAGTGCAGTGCGAGTGCCGTTGGTGGTGCGCCAACGAACTGTTTGCATGAGGCCACGTACTCCGCTGCAATCAGTGTTGTATTCAGTCGCACGGTGATCGACCCACTGTAAGCAACCACCCTATACTCCCAGTGCGTTTTACCTACTACTTTCGAGGAACCGTTCTATTGAAAGGAAAGGAACAAGTAGCTTGGGACGACGATTGAATTTTATCAGTGAGTCATCCTACACGGACAGTGGCAACGTGGGGACATACACTTAGCCAGTGCACAGTGTTTGTGAGTGCTGCAATAACCGAAGAAAGGTGGGAATTGCGTAAGAATGTCGTAAGATTATTTTAAAGGCGTTTAAGTAAAGTGGGATCAAGTTCTTTGGAGCTGCATCCCAATTGTTTAAACAACATTATGCGAGGCTCGCTCGAGCCTAGCACAAATACAACGTGCTGCCAGTGCACCTAATCCATCTTTAACCTCGAGTCTTTGTACGGTTTCGTCGACGCGGAACATCTGCCGGTATTTCTCACGCATCCTAAGTTTGCTCTGCATTGTGTTCATGACGAAAAGAAAAATGTGCGTGAAGCCGATGGAGGAGAACGACGAGGAGAAGGTTGTTACTGCCATCATCAACTATTTCACCGCAAGGGTAAATATAGCGGGAAAAATCTAGATCACTTCTTCTCTCATTCTTTAGGGAGCGCCAAGGTCTTATTATTTGAATAAAAAGAAGTTTGTTTTTTAACTACAATAGAATATATTTTCTCTAGAACTTTCACAAGCAAAACCGTAGAATGTTGCAGTCTACAGTTCGGTAACCATGTGTTTTCCCAGCATGTGATTTTTGGAAGACTTCCGAGAGCCTCTGGCTATCTTCCAATTTCACTTTATCCGATGACCTGAAAGTAGAGCGTGGGCTGTTGAAAAGTCACCAAAAAGTGGAACATCCGAGCTAGCAAGCGCGCGAATGTCAAGCGAGTGCAATAAAAAGCGAGTGAATTAATGATAGGTGTTATAGGGCGCCAATTAGAGAGTAGCGAAGGTCGAATAAAATAGGAAAAAGTGTGAGAGTGCAGGTAATAACCGGCTGGGGAATTAGTTCAGTGTCAGGAGGCCACTTCAACTTTTATCAGAACTTTGAGCATCAAAGATTGGCCGACACGTGCTGGGAAGCCTTCCAGTGCCTCGAACACGACGAAATACCTTTCACCCGAACAATGTCACGAGAGATCCCACCCGGTTCTCGTTGGCGGAGTTCAGTCGTCGATTTCCACTCGGTTCGGAAACAACTTTCGCGCTATCGACGTGGCCATCCGGCGCCACCAAATTCCCACCGGTGACTTTTACAAATATTGTGCAAGTTATTCATTTCCCAGTGTATCATATTTCGTCATAGTGAACGAAGGACATGCTGTTGTGTAAAAATTGCAATAGTTCCACGGGAATTCTTGATTAATTTTATCAAGGTGATTCGAAAGTTCATGGACCACTTGATCTACCCAGTTTCACCGGTACCCAATATCCCGGTGAAACTCCAGTCTCCTCTTTTTCCTCTCCTCAGTATCCCAGCTTCATGCACTGTCGGAAATCGATTTCTATCGAGGCATCATCAACCAGTATCATAGCTCGGGAGCGATCCCCTTCCTGGATCCCATTTCAGAACAAAACCGAACTTAGCTACAGGCCAATTTCGAACGATTCGTGCCGCTCGTGCTTCTCCCGAAACTTTCTCACGCGAAACCTGCTAACTCCTAAATAAATAGGAAGTTTCTAGCTCGCCCCTCCCACGGATGAATTATTTCTTCGAATAATATGAAGCCTCCTCAGAAGTTATCGATGTGAAGAATGAAAACGCTGCAAGTTAAATGTGCTAGTCTCTAGTGGAATTATTGCTAAATTCATTATAAACTCAGGAAACCTGCTCGCCCAGATTTCTGCAGGTGTAAATCGGTGAGGAGGCGAGCGCAAGGCTTCCTTTGAGCCTCGACATTCAAGACTGCATCATCGAGGCTCGAGAGAACGCCGTTCACAACGTGACACGCGGTCTTTAACGTCTTAATTATACTCGGCGGCACACGTGCCTCTCCGGTTACCTCTCTGTCAACCAGTTTCTCCTTGACTATCCTCTTCTGCCAGATAGACCTTTTGCCTATAACTGTGTTTCTAGCGACAGGTTAAACCGACACCATTTCTGTTGTTTGCAGAACTTCTTCTCGAAGAGATCATTCCGCTCGAATCCGTTGAAGAGGACGAAGAGTGTGACGAAACTCGAGCGACAGAAGCAACGTGGTGCAGGTCTTCGTGGTTGCCGCTCGCACGAGTCGCTCCTTTGCGGCCAAGCGGTGACCACGATGGACCTTGCGGCTGTGACGCCGTTGCATCCGAGCCTCCTTGGGAGACCTCACTGCTTCCAGGTCACGCCTAGCACCGGTGGACCAAAGTACTTCAGTTGCAGGACTGCCCACGAACGAGATCAGTGGCTTCATAGGTCAGCATATGTTTGCCTCTGTCATATTTGTCTTTGAAAAAAATATGGGGCTAACATAATAATGTTAATACAGCTTGAGGAAGTCAGTCCAACCAGACGCGGAACAAACTCGACGAACGGATAACTCACTGCAGATTTGGCTGCTGGAAGCTAAGGGTGTTCCAGCGAAAAAACGATATTTCTGCGAGGTCTGCCTCGACAGTACATTGTACGCGAGGACTACCGCAAAATTAAAGGCGGACCTTTGTTTCTGGGGCGAGCATTTCGACTTCCATCACCTGCCCTCTGTCAATACCATACAGGTTAATTTGTACAGAGAGGCAGACAGAAAAAAGAAAAGGGATAAGAATGTATTAATCGGTAAGAACTGTAACAATAATTGTAAATTTAATTTTACTAGCCTTTCAACAAGAAAGAAATTCAGTTGGGGTTTATGCCATCATTTTAGGTTCAGTCAGCATACCAGTTCATAATGTTACATCACGTTACTTAACGGAGAAATGGTATCCAGTAGTCGGAGACAAAGGACCCCTTAAAGAGCCGCCTGCTCTAAGGGTAAAATGTCGCTTCCAATCAGTCGATATTCTGCCAGTTCAGGTATACCAGGAATTTCTCGAGTACCTTAAGACGGATTACGCTTCCCTTTGTGAGAAATTGGAGCCAGTGATAGGCGTGAAAGCGAAAGAGGACATTGCCACTGCTTTAGTGGCCGTGATGCAACGCGAGAAGAAGGCCCCACAGTTTCTTGCTGATTTAGTGATGATGGACATTCACAGAATAGGTATGTTTCGCTGACTAGATTTTCTCACGAGCAGATATTAAAAAAAAGAAAGTTTTATTAAAGCTTTGTGTTTTGAATGCAGATGATGAAAGGTTGACGTTTCGAGGAAATTCCTTGGCTACGAAGGCAATGGAAGCCTATCTGAAATTGACGGGCGATAGGTATCTGCAAGAGACCTTAGGTGCAGTCGTGAGAGGTGCCGTTGAGGGTGGTGACTGTGAAGTTGACCCCCTCAAGGTCGCCTCGGTGGCAGCTCTCCATAAGCAACAGCAGAATCTCAGGAACGCCGTGGAGCTCGCTTGGAGCAGGATATTGTCCAGCCACGCTCACTTTCCATTGGAATTGCGCGAGTGCTTCCGTATATTCCGCGAACGTCTGGCTGACATGGGTCGTGAAGACATCGCTGACAATCTGATCTCGGCATCGATATTCCTTAGATTCCTCTGTCCCGCCATTCTCAGCCCGTCTCTCTTCAACATTACTCACGGTGAGTCACCACCAAGTGTTGCGACACCCTAGCAGTCCATCTTATATTTTGCGGTAACACTCTGGATCTTGAGTGCCAGGCGTCTTTCCCTTCCTGACTAGATTGTTTTTCGTCTTCCCACAGAATATCCAAACGAGAAGGCAGCGAGGAATCTCACTCTCGTCGCAAAGACTCTGCAAACGCTCGCAAATTTCACGAGATTCCAAGGCAAGGAGAATTTCATGGAGTTCATGAACGATCTTCTTGAACGCGAAGCACCATCCATGAAGAACTTTTTGCAACTTATCAGTGTATGTATCTTCTCTTGCAAATGACTATTATTAATCTTGGAATGTTTTCATTAATTCTAATGTTCGTTTTACAGAGCCCAGTGCCAAAAGATGCACCAGCTAATAATACCCTAGAGTTCGATGGTTACATAGATCTGGGGAAACAATTATCCTTGTTGCACGCCCTTCTGAGAGAAAGTGTAGCCACAATCTCCTCAGCATCATCGTCACAATCACTTTCAAGACTAACAGAAATCCTCGACAGGATTTCTCTGGCTTTGGATCAACCTGGCCCAAGTCCAGTACCAGCCTCTCATCGCTATCCTAACTTACAAAATAATATTTTCCGATTTAACGACCCTACAATCGCCAGCAGTAATACGAATCTCTCTGTATCGGCGACCTCGACTTTGAGCAACCACAGTACCTTAAATGGAACGATTAGAGATAGCAACGAGGTGTTACAGTCAAATACTTTGGGACACAACAACTCTCGTAGCCCGAATGTCGCAAGAGCTGCGACTTTGCCTCGCAACGCTTACATGCCTGCAAATGGTAAATTACAATTGCAAATTAATACAGAAGACTTTCCCCTGGAACCACCCGCATTCGTTTCTCGGTCACCAACGCCAATAGTACGCCAGCATAGGCCGATCGGATCAAATAGAGCGGGAGCAGGATATAGATTAACAGCCAGTGCAAGTTTGGCAAACGTTAATCACTGTCAGACGCACCCTACCAGTCCAACTCGATCAGAAAGTCATAGCAATCTGAAAGACTCGAATTATAATATTACAAGTCCTCAGAATAATCAACCTAACAATTGCAATATAGTGGCACAGCAACATCATCGTCACAACATCGCTAGATTGCAAAGCTTGGACATACATGACAGAGAAGATACCTACAATCATAATAATTATAACGTTTCAAGATCGGCTAGCCGAAATCATTGCCACAAAGAAGAGAATGCAAATCAGACTCAACAGCAGAACTACAACAATGTTTCGAAGACCACCGTGAATGCTAATGTGGTCGTGAATCCATCAAACAATCTTACCCTCTCAATCAATCATCAACCCAATAATAATTACACAAACTCAAAGACGACGAATAATACGGCAGCAAACGGTAATCTCGATGAATTGTCCGACCTCCTGAGGTACGCAGACGATGAAGTCTCGGAATCGAAATCTCAAAAAGGATCCCAGATATCAATTTCTCAACTGAGCAATGTAGCCTCCTCAGGGTATCAAAGTTTTGCTGCATACAGTCAGAGTTCCAGCCCAGTCGATCTCAGCAGCAATAACGCAAACACCCATATCCTGAGTGCGGCACCTCTTGCTTTCGCAAATCCAGTCTATCATATGGAATCAAATCATGGTAGATCTGGTAGACGTGGTAGCACTAGTTCGGAAGAAAGGGATGGAAATGGAGGAGTCGAAGGTGTGAGAGGTGTAGATCTGAGCCCCTCCCCTCCTCCACAGAACAATGTCAGAAATCTTCAAAGGAACAACCAGAATCAGTGGAGACAAGCCAATCAAAGCCACAGAAACAATTCTGATCAGTCACAAAGCGTCTGTTGTAACAAGCTCAGGAGACGATTGTCCTTGGACTCAACAAGAGATCTTTCGGACACCAGCGAAGAAGAAAGTTGCACGACTAGAAGAAGCAAGTCTCGCAGTCACAGGAGTATTGATCAGGTGAATGCAACAACACTTTTTGGTTTCGTAATGCTTGGCTTCACAGGTACCGATGAAACCAAGTGCAAGCGCATTGTCCTTTCAGCTAGCCATACACCAAGGTGTTCTGATTTCGAAATCTTTCGTACAGAGGAGCCCCTATATTTCTTTAATTTGTACATACTGTTTTAATGAACGTCGTGAATAACAAGTTCTTCTTTCGCTTCGGCATACAAATTTTCTCCTTTATGTTTTCTTTCTTTTAAATGTATTGCCTAACGACTGCTTTTCCAATTTTTCGCGACGCGCCTCTTTGTTTTGTAACTAACACCCTTCGTCTCTTCGTTTCCAGTATGAAGTGGAAATCGAGAGGTTGCAGAGTAGCGTAGATCGACTGAGGGCCCGGTTAGGCGCAACGGAAGATACCGATATAGACGGCGTACCACCGGATACCAAGATGAAGAGCATCATTTCCAGGTACTTCATCTTCATTATCGGGAGCACTAACCCAGCGATTGATTCTTTGCCTGAGTGTGACCCCACCACCGTGATAACTATCACTTTCTCTGCGTTTCACTCAAGGCCTCGCCATGTTCAGTCACTTCAGTTTCGTCCATGTCCACACTTCTTTCTTCACCGCGGAATTCATTCGTAGTTTCAGTGATAATTCATTGAAGCGATCATAATCCTCTTGTCTGATGAGCAGCTTAATCGTTCAACTAATCATGCTTCTGCAAGCTCTTTCAAATTCACTGTCTATGTCTAAGTCCTTGACAATTGGATATCAAGCTTTTCCAAAGATACAAACTGCTTTTCTTTCCAGTAATCAAAAATCAGTCTAGACTATCAGATTAGAGCGAAATCAATATTCATAATGGCTTAGTTCTTTTGTATTTCATACTGGAAGGGTAAGCAGGACGGATAGTCTCGAGTAAAAGGCAAAAGTATTTCGTGCAATATGTGAACAAAAGTGAAAGTGTAGTTACGGTAAATGTATGCCACGTAAATACGAGGCCCATGCTTGACCTTGAACGCGTACGAGATCTTTCTTGATGCTTAACAGATAAAACTAATGGGAAACACTCAACTCGTACTCGAACGGTTACATAATCTCGAAATAATATATGTTTAATTGATTGTGTGTTCCTGTGCATTCTATCCGCTGCATTTGGTATACTCTGGCTTGATCTGGACCTTGGTGTAAGAGTCAATTATATTTCTAAGCTTCTTACATTTTTACATCACATGTCTAGCATCTCATCGTTCTCTTGATTTCCAATGTATACGACACGCGGCATCTTTCTCAAGATCGCTCTGCGATTCGATTTTCGAGTACCCAATACTCATCTCGATGAACGCATCACCCTACGCGTATACTTAACACCACCGTTTCTGCCATAATGAAACAGCCACATTAAATGTACTCACCAGCTCATCACGGTTGATGCGACACCAACACAATCGACACATTCAGACATATTCGTTTCAACTCACATGCACGGATATTTTGCAACTTCCGATTCTTTCTGTGTGAGGTATTTACCACAAAGCAGATGGAAATGCTCGGGATAAATATTGGCACAAGCCCAATTTCATTCGAATTTACTTGTCACACTATGATAGTTAACCCGGACGTTTACCATCAGCTTACGTATATTAATCTTATTGCGACTGATTGCAGAGGCAATTCTACCTTGCTTCTTTATTAATTCAAAGAAATCCCTATGTACCTATGCACCATTGAACGTTTCATCTTTTATTATTGTCCATGTATCTAATATTTTGCACTAGGCACTGCTGCTTACTTTAACTTTCATTTCCAGTTGTTTCATGTTCTTTCATTACCTATATGCATCGTGGTACGCTTGGATCCTTCTCAGCTTTACGTTGAATCTCACTATCACTATCTTGATCGGTATTTATTAGCCTATTACTTATATGTAAAACAACAGTGTTTGAATACGCCAAGACCAATTACAATGGTAGTGAGAAATCAACAAAGCTCAGTTCCATGTGTGCTAAGACTCTCGCAGGACTCGCTGTTCTTTGAGTCATACTCTGATAGTAGACCTAATGTTTAAAAATAGTTACAAAGGTAAAGGCTGCAAGGAACGAGAGTACTTGCCTGCGAGATTCGCGGCGAGTGTCGCAGTAACACAGAAATGTGTTAGAGAACTTATTATTGATTGTCCACTACTAAGATTTATGGATCTTTGTCTACAGGTTAATCTCTGTGGAGGAGGAGCTACGGCGCGAGCAGCAGAAGATGTCGGCAGCGTTGTCGTACAAGCAGCGCGTGATCGACGCACAGGAGCAACAAATAGCCGCCTTGGACGCAGCGAATTCGCGTCTGATGACATCAAACACAAGACTGTTGTCCGCATTGAGCACTCTCAAGCAACGCTACAACAAGACGCAGTCGAACACTGAAGCAGCCGCCTTGTTGCAGAACATTGCCGACATCGGTGAACTCAAGAGCTCGTCCTGTTAAGTCGGTGGACGTTGTTGGCAGGATACACTAATTTGGGAGTACCTTCCACCATTTCGAAGCTCCATATCTTTGGTCCTGATAATGTGAATCTCTTCTCTGTCAATGGGTCATTCAGTTGCATTATCATGATTCAAAAGATGGAATACTAGAATAATTGCAAACATAAACTCCATGAAAAAAAGCTTTATGGCTTGTCGAAAGTGTTTATATTAGAATCTCTGGGTCTTCCTTTGTTTCATCTCGTCGTATTAACTTGACTGGTGTACACTACAGAGGCATTCACTGCCTTCAACACAAGGGATGGGATGAATATGAAATTTGGAAAAGAAATATACTGCGACCTACTCCCAAAATCAATGTCCTAAGTTTGCGCGATCTAATACGGGCGAGAATGCGTTTAGATCGAGGGGAAGAAATATCTACGAAAGAGGAATAATGTAACGAGGGGCAAATGACGTGCGGACATAGAGGCTACCTAGTGAATAGGCAAACGATTACGTAGATAATTTGCGTCGAGTTTCATGTGACATAGCATTAGGATTATTTGTACGTGACCGAGAGATCCGCAATCCTCACGGGGATTGTTTAAATCATAGGAATAAGTTCGTTTCAGTAGATTCTGATCAGCTCTCGAATCATGGCTTATTGATAGAACAAAAATTAACAAAGACCTCAAAGGATCGCGACTTTTCTTCGTTCGATGAGAACGAATCGGAAAGTCCGTGGTGTGGAGAAACGCGCTAAGTTTCTTCGCTCGATCTTCTTCATAGTGCAACTAAAAGCTTTATAAAGAGCAGCCTGCTATAAGAACGAGCGAATCGTCTAGCGACGAATACAAGTAAAAAATCAAGAACATGTCCAGCATGCTGGTTACGGATATTTGTTTCTTCTTTTACTTAGAATTCGTACGTACCTTGACGCACAACCACATGCACCGCAACATGATAGCATGATAATGCGAGAATTATAATACTATTAATCGTCGTTCGTCACACCGGCCGCAGAGAGACATCCTCAAGCACCGAATCGTACTTCAGGACATTGTATATGTGTGTATATTTTTCTAGTTTCATTTTTAAGCACTGCCTGGATGGTGGAATGCGACTTTCATTTACGACACGCGAGATTACGAAATGGTAGTAATTTTTTAATATATGATTGTTGTTCGAGTGAAATATAATTTTCACCCGTCTGGGGACGAAGACTCGGCTATCTTAGAGATGAATATTCCGGTGAACAAACAATATTAAGGACCTTTTGGTGTTGTACGAAAGTCGAAGGTCTCATGACGAATTTATTCTTCAAAGTGCAAGGAGTGAAGAGGTCGGAGCTCAGTCTTTACGAGCCTCTCAAGTGTAACACTCCTGCGTTTCGATCAAGCTCGATTCTTACTCTATAAGCGACA
This sequence comes from Ectemnius continuus, assembly GCA_910591665.1. Classification (NCBI taxonomy): domain Eukaryota; kingdom Metazoa; phylum Arthropoda; class Insecta; order Hymenoptera; family Crabronidae; genus Ectemnius; species Ectemnius continuus. The sequence goes on along the minus strand of OU342862.1, from coordinate 10,489,530 downwards.
ATATAATTTATTTAGTAGTGTCTACCAAAGATGAGGAACTCTTCTCCGTTGTAAAAAAGGAAGCATCGAGATTTATGTAAGATATATATTATTTTGTTTTCTATTGAGTTTTATGCCGCAACCAGTGCGAAACCGCTGATACAATCGCGTCTGAATTACGGGAGAGTTAGAGCTGCAGCGGCAATAGCAGACTGGAGGACAATATCTTCCAGAGTTTCGCGATCGTCAAAGCTTCACGCACCGAGACTTCTCTTGAACTGCGCATACACTATGTTTCTTTAGTTTCTTTTTTCTATCAACTCTGCACAATGCGTCATGCATGACAATTAGATACTTGACAGTCTCGTTTGTTCGCAAGCGTTAGTGTGTTACGTTTTACATCACAATAACAAATCTTATTGTAGCCATTGCCGTACAACTGATACATAAGATACTGCGTGTGTGTGTGAGAGAGAGCAACATGAAAAGAACAGGACGTATGAAAGCAGTGAGTAAGCGAGAGTGAATGTGCGTGCGAATGCAATGAAGTAGCCGTGCGTAAAGAGAATGAGAAAAGATTATGTTCAGTCTAATCTCATGAAGAAAAGTATTATCTCTATGACTTGTACCATAGCGTTATTATCGAGTGTGAGAGCATTTGGTTTTCTCGCCTTCTGCCAATTATTTTTGTATAGAGATCTATCTTCGTCCTTTTCCCTATAAAACTTTCCCACCTACTCTCCTCTACACTTCTTTTTACTTGCCCTCTTCCTCGCAATATCTTTGCGAATCCACTCTAATGGAAACAGCGTCGAGTGGACGAGTGTTTACAGAATGAAATTAATATATTTATCACGATACCCCTGCCCCAATCCCTACTCTTGTTGGACGATGTAATCGATACACGATAAATAATCTATTTAAAATGACTTAAATAGCATGTACATTACTAAGTTCTTTTGGTATACTCGTTTCTCCAATGGGTCATCTGTATTTAAGCGTATAGCGTCTATTAGTAACAGTACATGAACAAATAAATACGATTAGACATATTAATTGTGTTTATTGAAAATTGTACCTTTCCTCAAAATAAGCATCGACCATATACCACCCTGTACACCCTGCTCACTCAGTTACCAGCTGTCGTGATTGACGATTGGGAAACCTCTACTAGGATGGCAGTCGATTTCGGCAGTGTCGATTAAGTCGATTGAGAGATAAAGTAAACGCAAGCAAAAAATATACAGAGCCATATATAAATTTTATAACAGGAGCATTATATGTGCGAAGGTATCCTTTGGGTAGAATTTAGTAATTCTGACGTCAGGGGGCTATTATTTGGCAGAATGTCATACCGACCCGAGCTGCGCTGGTAATGGAGCGTTGAGAAAAGCGCGAGGGAGCCGCGGCGAGCGCAGCCAGAATGTAAACAGAAGTGAACTTGGCAGTGCCGATAATATTCCGGAGCGAGGGTCGCCGAGGTTCAAACGCCGGCGGAGAAAGTGCAATCGCGGCTGAGTGAAATAAAAAAAAATGGGGGGTGGGGGGCGAGGGAAAGAGAGGCAGCGCGTGGCCGAAGCTTGGGGAGAAAGGCGGAAAGAGAAATAAAGGGGAGGCAGAAAAGGAGTGGTGCACGCTCTCTTTATTTCTCTGAATGCAAAGTGGCGTAGCACACTGCCGGCCGAGAGAAAGAGGACCAACGGGGAGGGAGACGGAGAAGAAAAAAGGGAGGACCTTCGAAGCGAATGCTATCATAAACGGTTAAAGAGTTCTGACAGATTTACGAGCACGTGACTCCTTCGTCTTTTCACATCGCGCTCCTGTGTCAGATGTCGAATTAATCCCCGCAGCGGTCACTCACTCCCATCAGCTCCCCTTTCTTCCTTTCGCCCAGCGTTGCTCTTACTCCGCCGACGCGGCGCGGCGCGGCGCGGCGTGCGCCACTCACGGCTAAACTTTCCTTTTCAGTTAGCCTGTCACCTGAAGAAGCCTACTTTATAAGAGACCTTTATGAGAAACCACAAAGATGATAGTATAATGACACGTAGAAAATTGCTGCATGCGCTGTCGATCAACACGTTTGTCAGAATCAGATACACGAGGCTACACACGTGTTAGATACGTGGCTGCGGCACTGTGTGGAGAGTTCCCTAATGGCTAATACTGCATGCATACAGCTTTGTTGGCGTGTCATTATGAGAAAGGGACCTGGTGTGCCCATGGGATTACACCGATCCCCAAGCATCCGTGCAATTGCGAAAGACAAAAGTTTTCAGGTATGATGAATAAAGTACCTTCATATACCAGCGGACTATTTTTTTGCTTTGTGCCTGTCTCTACTGCTCTATGAGTGATACACTTTTTACGTCACTTCTGAAGCTAAAACAGACTGCCACTCGAGCGGTACATGATGCAACTTTGTTCTACATTTTAGTAATACTTATTGCGCCAGACAAAGTCCAAGGATCTTATGTTCCATTAACGTCCTCTAAACGGATCTGCCATTTCTTATGAATACATACTCTCATTGGAATACGAGAAATACCAAGGAATAGGTAGTCAATCTTGCTACCTGTGTCAAGTTTCACCGAAGGCTCGAACCAGATTTGGAGCTCTCCTGGTGACCTTGTATCATAATTAATCTCCGCCAGTGGCACTATCGCATGATAATGAAACCGTGTGTCTCCGATAACGAACTATCTCCCGCGGATACGTTTCTTCCGCGCACTGGTAAGCTGAGAAGAGAAGAGATTAAGTAGAGGCCCAAGAAAGATGGAATATTTCAGCTCCGCGCTCTCGACCTGGTTCGATGACCCGTCGTTCTCCTACTGTGCATTCTTTCATTCGAGACTTCCCTTTAAAAACGAACCAGTACGTAATTTCTTCCGATAGCGACTCTGATTCATCGAATACACTAATGCATAGTGCACCACGACAACTTCAAACACCTAACAGATATTATTTACTCCCTTCATTCATCATACGATCAACTATATTACCCAAGTTCCAAGCAACTTCAAGCATATACTATTTCCCAGCTATATTTTCAATGGTTTCAACTAGGTAGAAATCAATGCAGACATGTAAGGATATGCAAGGCCTGTTGCCGATATCAGGCAAAGAGCGTGGCTGTGAAGGGTGGGCGGGTGAATCGGCGAACAATTATTTAATGATAATAAAAAGGACATGCGGCGCGTACGTAGACATGGTCGTCGTGGTGGCGATGATGATTTCACGCGGGCGAGAGTGCCGCGCAACACAGTGACTTAAGGAGGCGGCGACGAGATAAGGTACGGCGAAACAAGTGCGATAAGCCGAAATGAGATAGCGTAGTCGCAGTCGAGCGCGGCGAGATATCTCAAAGTCAATGTCCTATGAAGGACTGCCGCGGGGCACTCCGACTCTACCGCACGCTTTTCTGATTGCGAGCATATTGCTCGCTGCCATGGATAAGGAGAGGCAGAGGGAGAGCAGCGAGGGCGACAGTGACACAGAGACACTGCCAGGCACACACTCTCTTGTCCTCGTTTCTCTCAGGCATCGAGAACACTGGGTACTCGCACTCGGCTCGAATCTACCCGTGCGAGAGTGGTGCGTGTGTGCGCTCCGTGGCCCAACTACACATGCCACTCTCTACGCGGTGCGTGTAATCGTTGGGGAACTCGGCCCTCGATAAGGCCGCCTGACACTGCCCGAATCTGCCTCTGACCTTAAACTTCAGGCGGCGTTAAGGTCTCCGAAAGGGGACCACTGAAAGTTCGAGCTCCTCTCCCGCGCCACACAATCCACTCCCATGAATACAGAATGGGAGCATTTTTATTAGTCTTCCTTGGCTGAAATACTACTAGCGGAGATTAATGATATAATGTGTCACATCGATAAGTCTTAATGGATGGAGGATGTTGAGTTACATGCGGGTTAGAAGATTATCCGGCGCGCAAGTAGTTATCTGCAAAATTCGGCGGACGCGTCGGACTTTCAGACTCGAGGCACTCGAACGACCGCAGGTCTGACATATGATTGATCATTTCTACTTCCCGACTTTTGAACTGCGAGCCTATGCGGAAATGATAGTCCGAGCCAATTAAACTGGCTAACTGGCCTACCACTCGATCAAATAGTTCATTAGGTCACGCGATGCTAAATTTGCTTGTCTTTCCTTGTCTGTGGGAGGAATGTTTTGAAGTTTAAAATGGAACGTGCCGTGAGTTGGTGCGCTGGTGGGCGCAAGTGCGAGGAAGGAGGACTTGAGACTGAGACTGGTTGCGTAATCGTGTGTCCCAATCGATAAGCGCCCATTTTCAATGGTGGAGACGACCTTGAGGAACCGAGGGGGGGAACAGAGCGGAAAAAAACGCCCGATAATTGCCACCCCATTGATGATTAATTGCCCTTTACAATTTCTCGCTTCCAAATGCACGCTCGTATTAGTAGAGTTCGATCGATTGAATAAACATCACGAGCTACCGTCCACGGTCGTTGACCCCCAAAATCTGTTTTCACTAGTCTTTCCTTCCACGCTCTAATCGCCGATCGTTGATCGAACTATCACGATAGTGACGACACCTTGGAACATTATATCTGGGCCCACTTGATATGAGCGCACGAACAAAGGTCAATCGTACCGAAGAACTTTACTAGTGCCAAGACACTAATAGGCTAATCTATCAAGGACAGCCGGCAGTGAAAAGTTGACCCTGAAGATAGTTTGATTAGAGATAGGGCCAAGATAAACTATTACGATTGCGATGTGCGTTTCGCCCATAAATTGGCGTTCGAAAGTTCAACTAGTTTCTGGCGGCCGTGAGTTCCGTGCTCGCAAAATTTACGATCTCGGGGTCTGCTTCAGAGAATAGGGCGAATTAATTAAATCGGTATAGATCATCGATCGAATAAAAGGATTGGAGGAATTTGACCGTATTGTACCCGGACCTTTGGCATGTCGGTATGTCTTGGTGCATTGAGAGTTAGGTCCGAGCGTGGCAAAGAGGTCTATTTATCAGGGATCAGGAGGATGCATATCGGATCTGACCCTGGATCCGTATCGCATTACCACCGGAATCGGTCATCACTGACCCTCCGCCTTCTTCTTCGGGTACAGTAGCCCTGGGAGGGTACGTGGGGTCAGAATACTCGTCGATCTGCCGGGAGCGTCCCTCCGAGAGAGGGCAGGGGTTCCGGTTAGAAGCGGAATCAGGAAGAGAGAGCGTTACACCGTTCGAGAGGGTACACTGTACCAGTGAACCCGGCGCGGCGTGTGCTGCGGCGAGTGAAGGCGCGCGCTTCCCCACCTCTGATTAGGAGGCAGGGGTCGCGAGAGTGGAAGCCCCCCTCGATGATGAAACGAGAACGAAAATCATCGGAGCGAGGAGAAGGCGAAAGAGGAAGAAGATCGGAGAAGAGTAACCGAGGGAGAAAGTAAGAGCTAGGAAGAGAGAGTCACCCCAAAGCCGTCCCCCCTTCCCGCCTTTCACTCCCACCGGCCCAACTTCCCCTGGAGCCGAGAGAACGATGAACGGAAGGGGTGACAAGTGATTCACCCTTCCCCTCAGGCGGTTCCCCTTCAACCCCTGGCAATATCCAGGACCACGGCGGATTCCGCGATGAAACGAAGGTAAGCTTGCAAGTAACGTGCAGTGTGGAACTGGGAGTCAGTGCCAGGCCCGTCGTCGGTCGTCGGTCGTCGGTCGTCGGGGCCGATGAGGTTGAAGCCGGAGGGGCGCGAAAGCTCGTCGTCGGCTAACGCGAGTAAGTGGTGAGGAGCGCGTGAGCAGGAGGCAGGCGGCAGCCGGCAGGAGGCAGGCGGCAGGAGGCAGGAGGGTGAGAAAGGGACTTTTCCCCTGAAAATTGCGGGGAAGGAAAACAATGGTGCTAGTGGGGATGTTGGTGGATGGTTGGTGGGAGTAGTGGGGAAAGAGTAGGAAGAGCGCGCGAGGGGAGGCGGCCTGGGTGGGGTGAAAGAGCGAGCGGAGGAGAAGTCGACGACGGCAAGGAGAGGTCGTTGACCCTAGCGGCAGGCTGCCGGCTGCTAGAGAGCTACGTCGCTCGCGGCGCGCGCGCTCGTTGCCCTGGCCTCTCCTCGTCTGTTCCGCGTTTGTTCGTAACCTCGTGTGTGCTGTGCAAGCGCGCGATCGAGAGCCGTAAGCTGCCCTCTCTCTCCTCTCGCTCTCTTTATCGCTCCTCGCCCCCGCTCCTCTCTCTCCTCTCTCATCAGCTGCCGTGCTCTCACCCTCTTTCTTAAAGCTTCCCTTTTCGGGCCCGTATCACCCTCTTCTCCTTCGTCATTCTCTTCTCTCCATCTCGCCGGCCGGCCACGCTCGGCCGTTACTCTTCTCCGCATGTTCCTGCACACCGGAGTACGTAGGCCTCGCGCCTGCCTCTCCCCGCCTCGTCGTCGTGATTCCGCCGGGGCGCAACGCGCGAGAAACCAACCGAGAGAGTGAGAGTGTGTCGGTGGCACAGCGTGCGTGCGTGCGTGCGTGCGTGCGTGCGCGCGCGCGCGCTCCCCACGAAGGAGAGAGGAAGAAAGGGGGATACACAGAGAGAGGGAGAGAGAAAACGGAGGTGCGTGTTTGGCGGCGCGGCGTGCGTTACGCGCGCGCTGACTGCGGAGCGCGTGTTCCGCGACGCACTACACCGTTCCAGCAGACCACCGCTCTGCTTTGCTTCTCTCGACTGCTCGACAGTCGCTCCGAGCGAGGACGTGCGGTACTGCTGCGTAACCCTCTCCGGTTCAGCAGCGACTCTGACTCTGGCCGCTTAATGCCGCCTGCCTACGGCTCGGCGACGGTCTTCGTCCGCCTTGACCGACCGCTACCAATGAACTCCCGAAATCAAGGATGATCGCTCTCGGGGAAGTTAAGGCTGGCGCGCGGCGCGCTTTCGCACCGAGCGACGACGACGCGTTTTCGGCGCGCGTACGCGTTTCGGTCGATCGCTCTTCTCGTCCCTCGTTCCTCGCGGAGGAGAATTCTCTCCCTCGTTAGTGCCGGCCCGTTCGTCCCCGTCGTCGTTGTGACGCTCTCCCTCCCTCCCTCTCTCTTTCTCCTTTATAGTGTGCGCTCTCCCGTGCTCGCTCACACATACACACGCTCGCTCGCTAGCTCGCTCGCTCGTTCACTCGCTCGCACTCTCTCTCTCCCCTGACACGCTCTCACTTCCTCGCTCGCCCCCGTTCTTTCTCACTCGGGCTCTGTCCCTGTCTCTCGATCGCTGGCTCCATCTTTCTCCTTCCCTCCCTGGGCACGTCTCTCGCGCACACCGCGTGTCTTTTTCCCCGGCTTTTCTGACCGCGCGCCCGTCCGTTCCCTTCTCTCCACGAGGGAGGAGAGACGTCTGTCGCGCTTCGAGGCTCCACGCGTGCACGCGCGCAGAGTCGGCTTATCGCGGACGAGTCTGCCGAACGTTTCTACGGAGCTCCGTAGATCCTCCTACGACGAACACGGCCTGGCTCGCTGGCTGGCTGTCTCTCCTCTATCGTAGAACAAGCTCGTCTACCGAGCAGCCACCACGTCCGCCTCGGCAAAGATCACGCTGTCGCGCGGCTCGCCGGGCTCTCGTCCTCGACTCGAGCCCATCATCATCGTGCGTACAGTGTGCCGTGCCGTGCCGTGCCGTTCCTCCTTGACATCGTGTGCTACGAGGGGCCGAGAGTGCGTCTCACGCGGCTACTTGCATCGTGAGCTATCCCGAGGTGTCCCGATCATTGTCCAGGCTCGGCGCGCACGTGAACTCTGGTGACGCTCGCCGTTCCCGTGACAGCAGCGGGCCGGTGTGACAGCCAGAGGGATTATTCGGCAGCGAAGAAGAGGAAGAGGAAGAAGCACAGAGAAGTAGGAGGCGGTGGTAGTGGAGGTGGTGCAGGAGAAGGTGGAGGAAAAGGAGGAGGAGGAGGAGGAGGCGGCGGCGGCAGCGGCGTTGGAGGAGGAGGTGGTGGTGGTGGAGGAGGAGGAGGAGGAGGAGGAAGAGAGCCGCGAGTGCGACGACCGGACCACAGTAGTGTACGCCGTTTGTTGTTTCGTTGCCCGGTTTCGGTTCGTGCGGGCCACATCCAAAATCGAGAGGGCCCGTCACTACCACGCGAGTGCACCAACAAGCGCGCAGTGTGTGCCCGTGCCGTAGATATCCCCGCACCCGTCTCTCGCAGCCCAGCGCCTTTCTTTATGTATATAGTCCACGATCTACACGCATATCTTAATAATAGTCGTCTGCCCTGCCATCGCCGAAAGTCGCGGGTGGAGGTCCTCCCGGAGCCGAGGGGAACAGTGGAATCAGTGGAGATCACCTGAGCCCGGTGATATACAGTAAAAGCGATCTCGCAAAGCCTTCTCGCCGCGCCGGGAAAACGCGAGGCACAATCAAGAGAAGAAGGAGGAAAAGCCGGGCGTGCATTACGTCTTGGGCGATCAGCCGGGGAGCGAGAGAGACTCCCGGATATACTCATGCTCATCGTGCCTAGCACACGCATCCATACACACCCAGACACACGTCCATACACCTACGATATCACTGCCAGCCACAGAGATTCCTGTGAAAATAGATATGCATAGACACGCGGCCATCGCGAATCGCGTGCATCGTCTTCCGCCTGAACTTGTTTGCCACCGTCCTCCGAGCACAGCATCATCATCATCCCCCCTGCTTCACTTTCGCGCTCGCGGCCCGTAAGAGACACGCTCCAGACGCCTGTCTTGCCGAGCCGAGCCGAGCCGGGCCGCTGCGCGTTCTCGCGCTCACTTCGCTGCTTTTACCCCGATTCCTCGCACTCGCCGAGACCCCGGAGCCTAGAGCTCTCTGCTCCTTGACCACCCTCGATCACTCTCTCTTTCGTTCGCGTTCCACGCGCGACTCGCTCACAGGCCGCATAGCACGCTCCAGCCACCGGTTCTCCTCTTGCCTCGCCTCGCCTCACTTCGCCTCACTTCGCCTCACCTCACCTCCTTTGCCCTGCCCTACCCTGCCCTGCCTCTATCCAACCGTCAGACTTCCTCCTCCGCTCGAGATACCTGCATCTATTTCGCCCACTTCATCTCACGCGCTCTCATTTATCGTAGTCTCTCTCTCTTTCTCTTTCTCTTTCTCTTCACACTCTAACCCTCGCCGCTATTTCGTCACTCGTTCGTACATCTCCCTGACCCGTGACAAATCTCTCGATCCAGAGTGACAGCATCGTCGTCGTCGACAGCCGATCGTCGGGAGTAAGGTCGGCCTGCTCGAGGCTGCGGCCGAGGCGTCGCCAGGAGAGCACGCTCTCCTTTACTTAAATCCAGGAAATTTAAGTATTGCACCGCTTTACCATGTGTGTCCCGCAGCCAGACCCCCGCCCACTTCACTCTCCAATTTCTCGCCGGACGTGATCCGGCTGTTTTGCTTCCTAGCAGCGTGGCCCGTCTCTCCCCGTGCATGCCCACGTGCGCGAATGCCACCTACCACCGCGGAGATCCTGCCGACTACTCTGCCCAGAGAGAGGAGGATCAGTCGCGATGAATGCTCGATAATGCTGCGTCCCGAAATTGCTAGGTTCCGAGAGATCCATCCAGCTTCATTGTGTCAAGAGTCGGTAGTGCTTCCTTCGAAAGGAACCTCCACGTATCACGGACTACTCAAATCCCTGGCTAGCTACCAAGATTCATCATTATCGCGAATGATAAACGAGCAGGTCCCAGCATGAGAAACTGAAGAATTTCTAGAGGAATTATGTTGGATGTTTGTCGAGTACTTCCTGTCAACGTGGACGTTCCATACGATCGGGCGCAACTCTCTTCCGGTGAACACGTGTGTGCACACTATTCTATGATCTAGTACGAGGCTAATCAATTTCGGCTGAAAGTATAAAAGGCACGATCCCAGGAACTCGAACTCGATGGAAGATAGCACTAGCTGATGGTATCGGGAGGCTCGGTACACGTAAACAGAGAGTGGAAGATTAGAGGGTTGGCTAATCGGGCGAACTATAAGTCGCGACTCACGATCAATCAAGGACACTCGATGAGGGCTAGCTGGGATTTCCGATTACGAAAAACTTGAATCGACATTCGCTTGGTCATTAGTAGTCTGACTGGGCAGGACTGGGAATTCAGGCAGGCAGGCAGGCAAGCAGGCCCTCGAAGTATTTTCGGAAGAGGAGACAAGTTCCCACACTCCGCCGCTGGCATTGCCCGCTTCCGCGAGAATCTTCCGGCGGGCACCGCGTGTCTTGGGCGCGCGAGAAGCGGCGACGCACGCGTGCGTAATATTCGACACGCGCGTCACGACCCAGGCTGTTTCTGACCGACGCGGTTATAAATAAAACGCGTGTCGTGGCCGCGGCAACGGGTTACGCTCTCGGGCCTCGTTCTCGTGCCTTCGGCGTAACAGCGTGTCAATGAAAATAGAGATCGTGACCGTCCACTCCGTGAAAAACCAATCCAATCATAGCGCAAACTTGCCGATTATCTCGAAACTAATATTTTCATCGGAACGCACACACTGAGTCGACGTAGGTTGAACGCAGTAGTGGTGGACGCGTAACTGGACTAGACAGATTCCAGATGGGCCGACGATTCATCGACCTCATCGCCATAATCGATCGCCGCGCACTGTCAATAATCCGAGCCGCGTTTAGAAACGCAGCAGGCCACCGACTAAGTCATAGGTGCATTAGTAGCAAACGCGCAAACCTGCTAACCGTGGTTAATTAGCGGAGGCTGCCCGCTGCACGTTTCACGATGGATGATTCTAGCCAACACGCTCGAAATCGATGCCGATGCCGATGCGACGCTTCGGCCCCGTTTGCAAATTAATCGCCGCGATACTGTAGCCAATTGCAGCTAAACTGTACGATTAAGTATAGCGTGCTGGGACTGTCCGAGAGGGCTGGGGTTTTCGACCTTTGACCGAGGACGACTGACTAACTCTCGGCGAAAGGAAATGATAGAGTAGATAGCGGAGGAACATCCTTTTTATAATCGGCTCGCGTAGACCGACCTTCGAAATGTAATAGAAACTTGCTCGAGCAAGAACGATTAACCGAGATGATCTTGTTATCGCGCAATAATTCGAGACACTCGTGAACGCGCTTTCCGACATCGCCGCGGGCAAGAGCAATTGTAGTCGATAACGAGTCAATTATCGATTGAACCTTATCGTTACTAATGGCGCTCAATACTCTGCAAGGCAAATAGTGGAAAGTGCGCGATGAATTTTTGAGAAACTCTTTAGCATACAATTCAATTAGCGTGTCATCTATCGAGTTTGCCTTTCATATGTGCTCTGACTTTCTTTAATGAGTACCTATTAATGGCAGAGAGCTGCTAAAAGAGCTAGTGTGCACACACCGATCAGCAGCGAAATCCGCCCGCGACAACGGCCCTTAGCTAATTGGCAGAACAGATTAGTGTGATTGGCGATCGCGACCGATCTTCGAAGGCGATCAATATCTCGCGGGCCTTTGTAACTCCTTTTATGAGTTGACAAAGCCTTCTCAATACGTCACACACTCCTTCCTCACTGTTGCATTGGCGAGCGGCTTGCAATTTGCTTTTGAATGAGAGCCCTTCGAGTGACTCGAGCTTGAGCCTCATGATACACAGTTACAGTTAGATAAAAGGGGGGCTTCGACATAATTGTGAATTACTGTTGGAAGAGGCTCAGGCTCGCGTCGCTCCACGATCGATTCGACATCATGTGCTTTTTCTCCCACGTGTAGCGGATGTAGGAGAGAGACGTGCCTTGGCGAGCGCGCGATTCTACGAGTTCCAGGAGCGAAGTCGATCGGCATCAGCACCGACTCGAATCTCAGCGAAACTGTTTCGACCAACTCTCCGAGTGGACGAATGAGCCTTGCGTCGAACTGTGATGATTGCGGACCGTTGGTGCAAAGTACTGAAAAGTATCGTGACAAGAAGTGTTCGCCGAGTGCAGAGACTTGGCTGACGAAAGACTGAGAGGGTATTTTTTGCGCTCTACCCTTGGAGCGTGGAGGTTGGCAAAAAAGAAGCGAGAATCAGGAAATGCAGGCAGGAATAGTTAGCTAGTGCCCGAAGAAAAATGTCCACGGTCGACTCGCAACGAAGAATTTCACGCTTCCTGTAAGGAAGGATATCCTTTGGTTTCCACTTTCACTTTGGCTGGTTGACTGGCTGATCGAATATTGAAAGTAAACTGATAGACTGCTTGACGGGCGAGTTGGATCGGTGTTGCTAGAGCGAGGAGCTCGAGAGAGCAAGTGGTCAAGTAAAGAGAATAGAAGCGGAACGCCGGCTAGACAGACTGTCGTCCGCGAGCCAAGTGAATTCGAGGAGAAGGAGGAGAGAGCAGAGAAAGGAAAGAGGGCCGAGAGAGTGAGAGCCGAGCGGAAGGCAGAAGCAGAAGCAGAAGAGCCGAGCCGGGCGTATCGTGTCGACGGTGCGAGAGAGCGAGCGCGGTCTATGACGTTACCGCAACTGGCTACGTCACCGTTACCGTTAACGGTAACCCTCGTAGAGCAGCGAGAGGAAGACGAGCCAGCGGCGAAGCAGCGGTGCGTTGCGGAGAACCGCTCTAGCCGAGGCGAGCGCCTCGAGGAATTTAAAAGTGAAACTGTGACGATCCACCGGTACTCCACGCGTGTTTTGCCCCTTCCTTTCTCTCTCTTTCTCTCTCCCTCGACACCTTCTCTACTACTTGTGCCGGCTGCTTGCACACTGCCACGGAGACCGCCTGTTGTCGTGTCTTCTGCTCCTCTCTACTACTTTCCCTACTCGCTCTTCTCTCGTCCTGCTTGCTCTCCCGTTGACTTCCGGCAATTGAATTGAGAATCATTGCCACCCACGACAATCGCCGAGTACTTAGCCGGCGCTGTCGCTTCTTCTTCATCTGGCGGTGGATTGGTGGTGTCAGGCGAGATGCGCCTGCGAGAGTGAGCCCGCCGCCGGCAGAAACGTGCAGTGAAAGTGAATATCGGTTGGCCTCTCTGGCTCTGTGACTGCCGGTTCGCGGTGAGCGTGTTTAGAACCGGCAGCTCTACGGGGATCATCATCCGCGAGAATGGAACGCAGGTGCAGGTCGACGGCGAGCAGCTGAAAGTGGCCGCGATAGGCCCGGGGCCCGGTGTGTCGCTCCCAGGACTTCCGGAAGACGAGTGCCCAGGAGAGCAGAGAGCTACGCTAACAGCTGGCGCTCACGTTGATGGCCGATCATCGACGAACCAAAAATGTAAGTTGCATGCCAGACCATATGTGTGTTGCTAGAATAGAACGTAGCCCGAAGCCCTCCCCAATCCACCGATCCACCGATCCACCAATCCTACTAGCTACCAACGTTTGCTCGCTTAATCTCCCGATAGCTAGATACCGCACCGCGATACTCCACCGTTCCAGCCTCGCGCTCCCTAGATCCGATTATGATTGAGCTATCAGCCGCTACTGTTGGCACAGCCCATCATTATGTTAAACAGCAGACAATACATCCGAGATACAATTCCACCGCAATTAGCACATGCCAATCCCTTAGACGTATCGACACGCACCGGCCGAATCAGCCTGGCAGAGCATATAGAAATAGCTTCAACTATCGAGACCAGCGCGGAAGCTGCTTCCCAAATCAGTTGGCCTGCGGAGGAAAGTCGAACTGCCGGATAAATGCAATTCTAATGCGGCTGAGCGAGCGCCAAGCCACAGAAAAGTGCAGAAACCTTTACTACTCCGGCGGTGGCGTGGAAAGGAAAGGAAGCGGATGGAAACGTGCTCCGGCTAGGCACACGAGCCAGCCGCCGCTCCGCGCCATGCCGCGCCGAGCCGAGCCGCACCGTGCCTTGCCGCGCCGCGCCGGATCGAGTTTCACTTCTTCACTGTCTCTTTCCACGACTCGTTTTCATCTGCTCCGGCAAACGAGGAAGTGTTTCTCGTCGCCCGCTGTGAAAACGGAATCCGCAAAGTCTTCCACCTCGATGCCGATACAAAACTTGGAGGGAAGTCGACTTGTGCTTGGCTTATCGCGCCTTCGACGCCAATTTCACGCGGTCTTTCGCCTCCTCGAGTATTGCGGCCTCCTAATCTTACGCTTATCTCATCGCGAGGTCAATGTAACCAGGCTCAAAACAAGTTGTTGGTTGGGCGCCGCAGGCCAAAGTGACTCTCGCATTATGACTACGAATAAATTGGCCCGTGAACATCCTACTCACGAGATGAAAGAGGGTCGCGATCACTGGCAAACTCTTGCGGATTCGCTCGGCACGGCCAGTTCACAGCCGAGACTGTTACCTCTCGCTGCCAATTGCTCCGTTATATAAACACCGAACGTCCTATTGTCGGAAAAGTACAAGCACGTATTGAGCCAGCGCTTCCTGCTGGCGGATCTGTGGATCCGAAGGCCCTTCCTGTCAAACAGAGGCAAAAAGCGGCAAAAAGCGGCGAGAGGAAAAAAAATGCGGGCTGGCGGACGAAGCACGTGGTGCTGTGCCGACTTCATCCGGCGATCAGCGGGGATCGCGTCCTAAGGTCTTTCCTAGTGGCGATAAAACGCGTCAGACGCGGAAGCGGGCTAACACTTCCGGTATCGCCGTGGCGTCTCTAACAATCGGGGAGAGTCAACCATTGATTCCTGCTCCGGGCATCTCCCAACCCCTTTTCAGATTACACATACTTTAACTCATCCCTGTCTGTGTTTGTCCAGTCTACTCATAGATTGTACAGTGTGTAAAAGAAAAATCAGGAGAGGATATTCGCATTTGATAGAGAAATGAAAGTGGGTTGCTGTGTGGAAGGGATGAGTTGATAGGTACAAAGTGTTGGGCTCTGGTGGACAAGGGTCGCTTAATTTTGTATCGACTGCGAGAGCAGCAGGCTGCTGCTGGCGGCGACCCCGTGCAGAAATGCCCGCGCGTATGTAGGTTAATCCGCGCTCGATAGGAATCGACCTGCCGAGGAATCGCGACACGGCTCTGGTTAACGAATGGGGTAGGTTAGGGACATGCCAATCTCTCGGTGCACGTGGCGCACCGTATAACCGCCAACGGGCATCACTCTATTTTCCCTCCCTACAAACTACAAATCTCCTCCCCCACAAGCTTTTCTGCCAATTTCCCGGTGAAATCAGCGCACATTTTACACGTGTCGCAAACATATAATTTCACGATCGGCTGTCCGATTTTCTTACAAACAATACATCTCGAAGGAAGTAACATGGGAAAAATGATTCGCTGTTGAATAATTCGTTCGCGGCCGTGAAGCAAGGGCCCATTTATCTCGCTTCCGGCCCGAACTCGACTCTGGTCGCACACAAAACGCAGGCCAGACACTTGGTATATCTTACCATAATTTTCCGCCTAACCGTACGATCGTCTACATACCTATCGCCACAGAGAACCAACCTCGTCGGCCTTGTTTACCCTGCTGACAATGAAGCTAATGTTGGAATCCCACTATCCTAATGAGAGGAGAATAAGAAACACCTGGGCAGATAGTGATGTTGCCGGGGGGAAAAAGGAAGAATAGCTCTAGCGAGTTAAATCGGGACCTTGACGCCTTCTGGTGAAACTAGCAAGGTTCATAGACTCTTTGTCAGCGATCCTGGCGTTCTCGAGTTTCCATGATAAGTTCGACATGAAGCGACGCGTATTGCGAAATGCGTTTGCGTGCTCGCCGACTGCCACGATTCATCGGGTGTCGATAGAAACTACCGTTTTCCTGGGCGTGTCTATTTCGTCTGTTGGATAAGTCGATCGACTTTCCCGTCGTACACATACGCGATCTACGTAATGCCAACTCCTCGCCGGTACAGCCAACACAATTCCGTATTTATATAATTCGCTTGGATTTCGTCGGCGATCAATAGCCTGATTAATGCGAAGTTTCAATGCTCTCCGAGAGAAAAGGATAATCAGTTGGGAGAAATGTGATCGGGGCGACTGAATTAGAGCGGCAGGACAGTGGATTCAGGATGACAGATTATATCATCAGCTGTCGGCGTGTGTCGCAGATTTAAATACCTTGAAAGCTATTAACACAATTAATTTGCAGTGTCGAGGCAGTGAGCCTTTCCTGACACAGATTCCGTCAGCTCGAAGAAACGATTGAAGCGAGTGTCGGTGCTCACTGCGCGGAGCTTAATGTCTGCTGCGCGCAGTAATTATTTTCGCGCAAAACTTACTAGCCCGGAAGCGGCTACTACTACTGGGAGGAAAAGGAGAGTCCTCTCACCTTTCCCCTCGGCCCTTTTTACCAACCGCTTTTTCTCTCACTCTTTATCGCCCATGCACCCGTTCACGCGGAAGTTCGCAGGGGGAAAGCGAGCGTTCGTCCATTCGCGGGGCTGTCATCCTCCTTGTAGCAAAATTTGCAGTGCAACGCTACCCACCCCGTCTCTCACATCCTCGCCTAGATAGCCCAGGGATTGAACTCGCCAGTCCCTTGTCCCGCGGTGCACTTTGCTCCTCTAATACTCATGATCGCCAGTCTGACAAATGAAAGAGCAACAACGGCCAGCGGAGGGGGTCTTTCTCGAAAATCATAATGGAAATAGCGATGGATACGAATCCGAGAGAATAATTGAATGGGTGAGTGATGGGAGACAGGAGGCGAGCGTAGTCACAGTGAGACAGGGTGTAAGAAAGAAAAAGGCGGAAAGCCGAGTCAAGTAATTTTAATGAAAACGAAGCAAAAAGCCGCATAGCACGAGATAAAGTGAGGGAGCGAAGGAGAGAGGAGAGAACGGGCAGCGGCGTCGCGGCGCGGCGCGGCGCGGCGTGGCGGCGGCAAGGGCAGGGGCAGAGGGGCAGGGGTGCCAGGGGAGGGCCCATCGGCGGAAAGTTGAGGTAGACAGGGACCGGACAGAAGAGACGGAAGAATAGGGACAAAAACAGAGAGCGGAGAAACGAGAGAAAACCGAACGCGCAGAGGCAGAGTAGTGGAGAGCAGAGCAGAGCAGAGCGGAGCAGTGCAGAGCAGAGCAGAGGAACGATCCGCAGAGAGCACGAGCAAGCAGAGAAGGTTGAGGTAGAACGAGGAGCGCGGGAGGCGGCGAGGGGAGCGGGTCGGGGCGGGCGGGCGGCCGAGCGGGACAAGGACGGCGTGCGGTGTGTACGGTAGCGGGGCGCTACACCGAGTGTCGGTGTGTGTCGCGCTGGAGGCCGGCCGAGGTCGACGGCCTGTCGTTCGACGGTTTCCGTAGTTGCTCGGCCCCACTCGGCACTAGGTCAGTGATGGAGTCACTGGCCGCCCCGAGCGTCGAGGCAATGACACCGAGCACGCCGTTGCTGCCACCGAACGGCCCTCCCTCCTCTCTCTTACTCCCACTGGCTCTCTCACCCTCTCTCCCTCTCGCACCCAAAGCGACCCTCCACCGCCTCTATTCCCCTAGCCTCCTCCGCGTCGCGCCGCTCCAACTACTCCCCCTCTTTTTCCTCAGACATCGGCTCTACGTCGACTGCCTCTCCTACTCTCCTTCTACCAAGCTCCCACCATCGCTCAACCCCTACCACTTGCCCATTCCTAACCCTTTCTGCTTCTGACTCTGACTCTGCCTGCCTGCCTGCCTGCTTGCCTCTACCTCTGCCTCTGCCTCTGACTCTGACTCCGACTCTCCTACTCTGGCACTGATCCGCTATTTCTTCTACGTATGTAGACTCCAGCGGCAACTCCTACTCCGAATGCTGAATGCTTGTCACTCTGTCCTCTCTGGGTGCGCGACCTCGTCCTGTTACCTTCCTCGACCGTGTCACCGTAATCGAGGGTCGACTCGATCGCTACGTCGAGACAGCCACACTCCTCCAGTGACGCATCCCCAAATGAGCACCGAGTGCATATGAAATGATCAAACGTATGCCAGTCGTTCTCCGCCCTTACGCAAAGTGGCAATCCCATTAAGATGTACGCTGCTATTCAAGTATCGCATTACGCAAGCGGGGATAGTGCAGAAATGAGCTGCCACGTAGCGGCAAATCGCTTCTTTCACAATTACCAGAGCGAGATGAACTGGATAGGATTTAATTCACTGGTTGCACCGCTAAGAAGGGAAGGCTTCTTCTCTCCTAAATGAAGTCTCGAGTAGAAA
Organism: Ectemnius continuus; assembly: GCA_910591665.1. Taxonomy (NCBI): domain Eukaryota; kingdom Metazoa; phylum Arthropoda; class Insecta; order Hymenoptera; family Crabronidae; genus Ectemnius; species Ectemnius continuus. The sequence goes on along the minus strand of OU342862.1, from coordinate 10,471,542 downwards.
GTGGAAGGATGCTTTCTGCCGGCTGTTAACGGCAGCGTTTCTTACTATCGCACTGGAGGCGGAATCCCAGTTGCCGGGAGTAGCAGGTCCCACGATTCTACATGTTTGACTTAGATAGCGGTGGTCTCTCCGGCGGTTAAGGCGAATCGCCGCTGATAACACTTTCCATTACGTCAGTGGTTGTGAATGCAGTATATCGCTAGTAGTAGGCTTTATATTTAGAGCTAGCATTTCGCAAATCAACAGGCTGTCCTTCTGGCGAGCAGTCGCTCTTGCGATATCTAAAAGTATTAAGCGCTTCGTCATCCCGATACACCGAGCTCGAGCAATTACAATCCCTGGAAAGTATCTTGGATGGTTCATAATTAAATCAATTCCGCGTCGCTTGAACCAGCAGCATCGGTTCGGAGAGGATTGCGAAATCCAGCCAGACTAAATATCGGGAGCGGTTTTTCGAGTATGCTTGGGCAATAGGTCGTGTAAGATGAAATGCTGATGAAGCTTGCGACACCGAGAAGAGTGTTCGGGCCACTGACGAAGAGAATCATTGTGCAGTTTAACACAATGGACTTGCCAACCCTCGCCGCCAATCGGATTGTCTAATTCCACCGTCTTTTTGCCAACTACTCGATGCTTGATTAATCGGGGAATACACTTGTTCAATTGACTCTCATTGTTCCCGCTATCGAGATCCAAAGATCCGCGGAGTAACGAGCCAAGTTACACACATTATCGGCAAGTGGCAATCGTGAGAAACTAATTGGATCGAGATGCCATTTGATTAGCATTGAGATTGCTAATTCCTGCGTGAGCGAGTTATGGTTTTGGCGTTGATGTAGTCGGCAAGAGCGATTGGTTGATGTAGGTAGCTACTCGCGGACATTCAAAGGGCCTTAAGTGCAGCGGCAGCAGCAGCAGCAGCAGCAGCAGCATACTGACGCCCGGACTCCGAGGGCGAAGTTCTTGGTTCTTGAAGGGTCCTTGAAGACGGATAGGGAGAGCGGGTTTCATGCATTCCTGCGGGCAATCCCGCAGGAGATCGAGACCCGGCCGGGCACAGGAGGGAGAAAAAAGGAGGACTGGGGAGAGAAACGCCACGGGGTAGAAAGCCGGACGAAAGTGTTTTTACACGCGGGAGGTCCTAAAAGCTTAAAAAAGAAAGGGGAAAGAGGCGCGCGAGCGCGCCGGGTGAACACTTAACATTTTCATCCGCGTTTAAGGGATCGTGCACCACATAATAACCAACCATCCAGTTACAAGCATAATGCTCTCGATCGAAATAAAATCCCCATTAGAAACATCGTCTTTAATTCGCTGGCTCGCTATTCCTTCGAGATGGAGGGGCGAAAGTGGTATGCTAATAATTCGGACGATCGATTAACAGGAACGTTAGGTCTGCCGGTGTTCGTCGAACGATCTCGCCGTCACTCTGATTCGACAAAGCCCGCAGAATCCGGCACTCGATCAGCATAGGCACCTTCTGTCGAGTCCATACCGAAGTTCACAATCAAATTCGACGAGCGAGCAGGCCTTGACGTTCGCCCGAAGCAAAGATTGATACATAAGAGGGAGGCTCTCACGTGGCTTCCTATGAATGTTGCAGTAGCAACGATCCTGCATTATGCATACCGAATAATTCGTGACTTTTGATTACGTCGTGTCATCAGCGCTTTATCGCTCCTTCCATTGTCTTTCTCTAGTCTCTCTAATGTACAGGTAGAAGTAGAGAGCGCTTATTCCACCACCTTCTCAGCTTCTTCTTCCTCCTTGGTGTTCTCTCCTCCGAGGGACTCGGTCTCTCTTGTAATTACCGACTTGAAAAGCACTCCCGACGTTGGTGCAACCAGGCGTCGCGCCCTCAGGCCCGTATCGAGTGCACCTGAGAATTTCATTTTCTTTTCTCCGACGGAGATTTCTCACCCTCTGACCCTGGCCCGGCCCGACCCGGCCCGGACCCGCCACTCCTCACCCCCCACGAGAAATTATAATCTAGACATCAGCCGGCGTGAAATCCCTGAAATTACGGGCTTCCCTTGGCTCGCGAACCCAGCTGACGAGACTAGGGCTAAGTGTTATTTCGAGTCTCGACTAATAATCGTGGACAGGATGAGTTCGTATTTAAATATGGAATATCAGCCGGTTGGACATAATAATTGTTGACTCGGAGCTTGGCAACGAGAGCGGAGGCTACTCTTAACGGGTGAGGTTCTTAGCCGGCGAAAACCTAGCGAGGAATGAACCGCTCACGATCCTGTCTTCGGGCTAATAAGGAAAGGTTAGCGAAACGGGCGGGTTAAGTACCCACACCGAGAAATGAAAGCTGACTCACAGTTGGCCATCGTGAATTAACGAAGAGCCTTAAGGCCAGCTGCCAGTCACGCTTTGGATCTCTCCGATACTTCTTTATCCATGCTTGCCGATTCCACGGGATCAAGCCGACTGACGAGTAATCGAGCCTCAATAATGCAGGCCTTGCTATTATTCCGAGTGTTCTTAGGGAAAAACGAGCGACTCCGCTAATGCAAAATGACAGCTGTAACACGAACGTAATTCGGGATCGGCTTGGCGAGCGCGTGAGTTCCTCGCCGTTTGCGGGGACGCGGGATATCATGGGTTTTCACCCCTCATTGATTGCCGGGCATCGATTTCAGCGAGCACCCTTCCTACGCCCAAGAGAACCAAGTCTCACGTTCGATGCTGCTGAAGGTTCTCCGCGTGCAAAAAAAAAACGCACGAACACATACGCGGAGACACAAACACAGTGTGTGAGAGAGAGAGAGTGATGGTGGTGGCGGTTTTCCCGGTTTCAATAGCGTTTTCGACCCCAGTTTCATCCTGTTGGCGTGGCAAGGGGGAACGGTAAAAGGGAAAAACGGGAGTGGGATTGCCGCGGTAGATGGGGTACCATGATGATCCGGCGCGCGTTATGCGGGACACGAACAACCTTGGACTAGCGGTACCGTGTGTAGCTGTAGCGGGATTCGCGTCCACGCTGACTCGCAGCACGCTCAAGCGAGTTTGAAACTGCTCGAGCAACAACCTCCGGAGCCGCCTGGAGCCGCTGCTTGACACTCGAGTTGCTATCGTGACCCGCTCCTGATAATGAAGATCGATCATCGTTCCGCTAGCAAGCGCGGCCCAGGCAATAGTCCGGCCGAAACCTACCACTACTAGTTAAGTGCCTCTAATTGACTCAGGAGTTGAGTTCAGTTACAGGAGTCTCTCCAACCGTTAATATTCCATCCGCACGCTTTCAACAATAACGTTACACACTGATAACATAATTGCTTACATCGGTAATATAATTATTTAATGCAAAGTATGTTAACTTAATGGAAGGCAATGGAGAGAGAAATATCGACAAGATGAGTGTTGGGTGTGTGGGTGGGAGGATGCGATTGGAGGGAAGGTAGAGTGCTAATGAGAAATATTGGGAAAAGCAGGGGAGGAGTGGTATCCGGAGGGAGCGCGTCCTATGGTATGAGTCACGATCCGGAAAGGGAAAACGCGGAAGCAGCAAGGCGGTTAGCACGACGCGGTCTGCTGTCTCGTTGTAAGCGTGGCCTAGCGGTATCGTGAGTAAGTTAGCGGACTTCTGTCATCTGGGTTACTGACTGCGAAGTCAAGTCGGCCGGTCGCTCGACTGACTTTCGTACTGTTCCAGCCGGTGAGGTTGCTTCTTGTTCCGGGTGTCTGTCCATACGATCGCCCAGCGGAGAGTGAACTGCCGCTGCTAGTCGCATCGCTATGCTGCCTCCGGACTTTCACCTCTCTCTCCACTGCGGCCACTCTCCGCACCAGACTAATGCGATTGCTCTCACTTCCATTTCGCTCACGCCATTCGAGCTTCTAACGCTCTCGCTAGCAGACTCGTCCTGCTCATCCACCACTCTTCCCAGCATCACCATGTTACATCCACTATCCGATTTAACTTATTCTTCTACATTCCCAAGCTTTTTCCCACAAAGCTAGGTCGAATGATCGAATACTGGTGGTCCAAGGATTTATCATTAAGATTAAGAGAGGAACGATTGGCTAAACGCAAATTAAGCCGGCCGATGCAACTGATTTGTAAGGCTCGAGCGAATACACGGTTTCCTCGGTGGCTAAGCAGAGCCATGGCTGGATCGGGACAAAAATCAGCATCCCCCGTGAGCGTGCGACCGAGCGAGCTACACTTTCTAAACCTCAATTTGGCCGTCTCTCCCGAGAGATCTTCACGATCTGAGAGGGAGCCATAAATCACTCGCGTGTCTCTCCAGTTGTCAGCGAGTGCTGCTCCCGGTAGCGGGGATTTTTCTTGGTTCCCTCGCCCTGGATTCCGTTCATTAGCTACGTGCCACTCGCATCCATACTCCGCTCGAGTTTTAACCAGGAAAAACTTGTGTGTTTCCCTGTTTCTCTTGCAATATCCCTTTGCGTTTTTACGTCGAGCACAAAACGCGTGCTGTGGACTTTCGATTCGGGTGGAGTTGAGACGGTAAATCAGCGATTCATGACGATCAATGGCAAGTAATCGTCGACCCTTCGGCGATGAACATTCAGTCAACGCACACCTGAGATCTCGGACACGATCTAGCTAATGATACCCTTGGCGCACCGCTTGAAAGGCAATTATTTTATTACGAGCGAGCCGCACTAGCTCACGCCCTGCGATCCATAAATCATGAGTTTCCCGAATCGCATTGCGATCTTTAATGATCTTTAGGCGAGCGGGAGGGCGCGGTTTTATCGACCATGACATTACTCAGAGCTGGATATGGCCCGCGTGCGCCTGAAACGCAGCAGGATTTCTCATTGATACCGATCTAGCCGGACCAGCTCTTAAAAGTATTCCAGGCTAATTGGCAGATAGGCTCAGATCTGCAAAGCCCTTCTGAAAATGGGTTATCTCGGGAATGAATCTTCAGGGAACAATGGTCGGCCGAACTTTATGAGTAATAACAGTTAACTGGGCCACTGTACAATAACGAAGTGTTGGCCGCCTTTTTTCGTATCGGTATTTCGTGCTATTCCCTTTTCCACGATTGGAGGAGCCTCTCCCATAGAAAGCAGTCACTTATTATTGTTATATAACGATCTCTGTAGTTCACCAATGAGATTGCTTGCGCCAGAGTGGTTAGGGAGCGATCATCGGTGTAACGTGACTTTATCATTTCCTCGTTCGCGCCTTGAGCAAGATCGAGAGCCGCTCGTGGAATACATTAGATTGGCGGCGAGGCGAACGACTCAGAAAGAAGGATCCCATTTCACTGAGTCGGAGAGCCTCGGAAGAGTTCTCTGTCGCGCCGTGGTTGCAGCCGGGTTCTGACGGTTGCACAACCGTTCCTCATAGCCGGTCGAGCGTAGGTTAAGCGAGATTCAATCCCAGTCAATCTTATCCTGGACCCCGGCTACACCGCACCACCAGTCCCCGACCAGTGGAGCCGCTCTTCGCGAGCCTAGCTTCGGCTAGATCACATATTACGTGCCGCAACAAACTTTCTCCCCGAGGACGATGCACTCAGCCCCACCACCGCCATTCTGCATCCGCCGCTGTAGAATTGCATCGCACACTTTGTCCTTCCTCCTCCACGTTCTCTTTCTATACTATGCCTTAATTGTTCCTCCAAGTCTAATTCATCCACCCTCTCTCCTCAGAGTGGAGAGAACTTTGTGGAAATTGTTACGAGAAATGAAAATACACGTATCCCTGTTCGGAGTCGGGCAAGTCTGCTTGCCGGGTGGCGATAATAGTGATTGACAAGGGCACAATTGTCGGGCAACAGATCGCATCGCATATGTACATCGCTTACATGCCCTCGCGCTTGTTAAACGATGGGGTTAATTACGCTTGAGTTCGTGGTTGCGCTCTTCTAGAGGAACGCGTGCCTTGCGAGTAAAGTCGACTACCACCTCCACTCGAGCACTTGTGAAAGTAGGAAGAGCTTTAGCTCGCCGTATCAAGGGAAATGCCCTGTCAGGGAAAACGAGATAAGTCTATTTTTACGGAAGACTCTCGTGATAATTCAAGTTTCGTATTAACGGATAAAAGGGCCACGGTGGCTTCCCTCGACAAGAGTATCGAGTTGTGAGTAATGGTGTGTATGCTCGAGAGTAGAAATGAGTTGGTGGTTGACTCATCCTGAAAAATTCGACGCGCTCGGCCACATTAAAAGCCGTCGGTCGCCGGCGAGAGGGCGGAGAGGCTCGAGCTGCTCTCATTGGGGCTGTTTTTTCATCGTCATCGTCACGCCGACTAAATTAGTTACGCTGACTGTGTATCGCGAGCGCGAGGAAAGGGGTTGGCAAAGGCACACACGTGCCGCGGATAAAGGGATGCGTAGCCAGCCGAAAGTGCTCTTGGCTGCTGCACATAGCGGAGTCTGCCACCTGTGATTCGTCCCTCTCGCGACATTGGCCACCAACAGGGCGCGAATACACCGTGCCGCCTGGCATTCGCATAACAGCCGATTGCCGTTAGACGATGTCTCGTCCAACCATTTTTCCCCGAGACTATTCAGTTACTCGCCTGCGGAACGGCCGAGGTGAAGGTTTCCTGCTAATACCATTGCCATATTAATTGCTGCATTATTAATGCCAGTGTTCCAGAGGCAATTAGCAAGGGGCGTTGAATCCTAGAACGGTTGCTAGCGGCTTATGTAACTACGGGTTCATTGACATCGATACACTTTCTCCGGTGTGCACAGGGCAACGGAGTTATGTTCCGTGTAAGCTAGAGATAAATGCTGCTATCGCTTGATGCACCTACGGGAAATCGTGCTCTCTTATCCAGTTTTTTGTCACAACGAAATTCGATCTGACGCGAGTAAAATCGCTTGGAAGAAAGGTGAAACGCTGATTTCTCCGGGCTGCCGATCATAGGAGTTCTTGACCTACACACGCTGCACGACCATCGATTCTCCCAGCAAAATGATCCTGACGGCTGAAAGTTCCTCGCGCGCTGATACTTTCAGCAGACTCGATTGTTCAATGTGACTGAGCTCTCTGAAGGAGTCATTGTTAAGGGGCAGAGCCAAGTTACCTAGAGAAAGTGCTCGAACGGAGAGTTGATCGAGCATGCCTTTTTGCTCGATGAGATTGTCGTTGGTGGAGAACGTTATGTATCACTGGCGAGGGGGTAAAAATACACCGTGGGAGCGATGACTCGAGTGTAAAAATACATGGAAATGCAACCGCGCTCCTCTCCGTCTGTATATTCGCGCCTATCTCCCGCGATCCCCTCCGATTGCTCGACTTGTCGCGTGCCTCGATTTTTAGCAATTCGTGTGGGTGGAGCCCGCGCGCCGCCGCCGCCACGCGCATCCACACATAGCCCGACTGAGAGATTCGCGAGAGTAGCTCCAGTGAATGGGGATTCCTATATTTATGAGGCCGAGACACCGCAGATCGCTGGTAACTTTGGCGAGCAATCGATAAAAACAACAGCCCGATTCTCCCGAGATTACACAATCTTCAGATTATCGGAGAGAAAAGTTTGAAGGTACCAACGGTTACTAGTAAAAGAATGATACTACACGCTCCAACTATTTTCTCCGAATAATCCAGTAGATTTATTGTCCCTGATGTATCTTACAAGATCACATATATTTTCACTATAACTTGAGTATAAATTGAAAGGCAACCGTATGTTCCCAACGCTGATTGAATAGATTTAGCTGCTTAAGTGATTCTGGGTAATAATTCAAGATACTCTTGCACATTCGGTGAGAACGGCAAGGTGCTCGAACAGGTGGCGACTAGACACGAAACACGAGTGATAACACTGGCGAGGAAAGTTTTGCGTAATGGGGCTCTTTAAGTATTTGATTGGTATCTCGACTAGTCGACTGTTGGCGATGTGGTGGGTGAGAAATGCAGGTACGCTAGAAGAACTTCTGTATTTCGTAAGAGAGGGAGAACTTTTCTTAGTGCTTCGTCGAAATTCGTGGGGGAAAGTTTGGTGGAAAATTCGGCAGCGACCCTTCACCGGCCAGAAACTCCGAGAGGCTTTTCTGTCAGTTGCGGAAAGTAGATGGTGTTCGGCATTAAAGCACAGGGTCATTGACTGGTGCAGTGGTTACAGAGCGCTCGCACATGTACACGTGTGCAGGAGAGAGAGAGAGAAAGAGAGAGAAAGAGTGAGAAGAGTGCCGGCTTTCCGCGTGGGAGTTATTAAAAGCCGAACGAGCGAGAAAAAACGGCGCGCTTAAAAAAGGAACCGAACGTTGCCATCTTTCTGTGTCGGGTGTCACGGAGGTTTGCTCGAATGCTTCTAAAGACAGCCGGGCTCTCTTCCTGGCTAAAAGAAACGCTCTCGTTACCAGACCACTGAGACAGCCAACACCCCTCACCACCGAGATAGCCTGTCGAAAAATTGAAATGTCCAGGAGGATAGATGCCACAGTGAACTTGGTGTCTGCAAGATACTCTTCCACCTGCATAGTCGCCATTCCCTCACTACTTATTACTAGTTGAATGAAATCCGATATATGTCACTTTAACACGTATCTTCGTGTCATGCATAGTGCTTCCGGAGATTAAATGAATTCTATTTAAAGTACATTCGAGGAAAAAGTTGCTGTTGTTCACTGAAAAGTCAAAACCTTGGTGGAAGCGAGCTAACCACGACCACGCTTTCCTTCCTGTCGGATAATAAACCCTCGAACTGACAATGCTCCCGCTGTTGTGGTCAGCTGACGGTCAGCGATAAACTCATTGCGAGATAGCGGGCCACTGGCTCGCTCTCCCGCGGTGCTCCACCATTTTTCCCTACTTTCTCGTCGACGCTGCATTCTTCGTCAGTTGCAAATTATGCGGTGGTCAGCGTAATTACAGCAAGTTACGCAAAGTAGTCAACTGGTATCCCTCGAGTGGTGCATTCTCGATTTGCTCGCTTTTCCCGTCATTATACTATCATTTTGCGAAAGAGCAGGGCGAAAGCTGTGGTGCGGGTCTCCTCTAGAGTTTGACTTTTTTCCATTTCTTACAAAGCTAGACGTTAAGATGAAGGAAGGAGCGGTGGCGCGTACGAAAAGTCACCGAGTAAAGTTGCTATCGGCGGATTGAAGCCGAGTCAACTTTCACCAGGAGCGCGGAACACAAGCGGCGACCGGGAAGCCGACGTACCTTTCCACGTAATTTATGCGCATTGCGTGCGATCACGGCCTCAGCAAAGCCGAGACCCGCCTGCATGGTCAGGTACACGGCGAAGAGAGGTTGCGTGTTGCGAAAGCCTCGCCACGGTTCGTGCACCTTGCCCCCTTTGCCAAACACTTTACCGACCCTCCCTCTCCCCACCTCCCACCAGATTTATCCCGTGTCATTTTCATTATGAAGCACTGCCGGCTTCGAAAGACGCTTCCAACAGACGATTGATCACGTGTGCGGATTCTCTCGGCGACCTATACGACACTAAAGCAGATGGTCCGATTGATTCCAAGGGATCCCGACGAGCTAAGCACTCGCATTAAACAGAGGTGATCGATTGATTTTCAGAGCCGAACTACAACCTCTCACTCCGATCTCCTGTAAATACTTCCGTCGTGTTATAAGCTGATTATTTAACAAGGCTTTCTCGCAAATGTCGAAGCTTGCCTAGGGAGATGTTTCTAGTTTCTGGCAGGGGCGCCTGACGAAGGTGCGTGGTTGAATGCATAACAGATTTCCTCGTGTTTGCGCAACCAGCAGTTTTATATCTTTCGAAATACTCTTTGTAATAAGGAAACGAAACGGTGTATGGATATGGTGGTACTTCTTTTTTCAAGGTGTAGGCACGTTGAGTACGGTCATGGCCTGTAAAACCGGCCCCCGATCCTCCAACATAAGTAAAAGTCAGTTTGATATTTATTCCAACTTGCTTGTTGGTTTCTCATTTCCTTCCTCTTCTTTGTCAATCCATCATACTCCATCAGTGATTCCCGCAAGTCGGTGCTTTCGCGATGGGGCTTGTTAGAGGTTGGCTTTCTGAACCTTCTTCACTCCATCGCTATTCGTTCCGCGCTTGGAGAACAGCTCTGGGCTTTCTTGCTTTTCTTTTGGTGGTTGTTTGCCGAGTTTGCTCGGCAGTTCATAGGGCCGGTGAATGGGCTGAGCGTGTTTATACTTTGCACTGGTTTGCACGCAGAGGCCTCGAGTGCGCAGAGACACGCGCACACCCAGGGAAGGTGCTGCGTCACCCGACAGCGCCAGGACGCACGTCGTTGTAACGTAACGCACTGGGTCAGCAGTGAAAGTGGCTGGGCACGCTGAGATGATTGCAATTGCGGCGGGCGGGTGAGCGAGCGAGCGCCGAGCCGTGGCCCGCTTCCTGCTCCGACCTATGACGGCTAATCACCGGCTTCTTGTCCAGGAAATCGCTGCCAGAATGCACGCACTTCAAGAGCGCGGCATCGCCATCCTACTAATCAACGCTGATTACCCGCGCGGACTCTTGCATAATTATTTCTCAACGCCGGATAACACGAACCGACAATGAAATGAATTCGACCTGTCAGATTCCCTAGCCTCGCGTCTATGTTTCTATCTTGGAGAAAACGAAGCCGAATCCCTGAGAGAGAAACCTGCTGCGTGGGAGGAAGAAACCCATTAGATTTCCGTGCATTGGAAAAAAATCCTGGCAGGCAAAAGAAAGAATTTATAGTGCGGCGGCGGTAACGTCGCGAACGGACATTTCCTCGTTCCGGGTACGCGGCTTCATAATTCATCCTCGCCTAAGGCTTCTTAATCCCTAGTTCCACGGGGAACTAGTTCGAAAATAGTCCCAGGGAAAAAGCGAGCGAGCGAGCGAGGGACAAGCAGACGCTAACATCGACGGGAAGAGAAACGCGAGGCGAGCCTCTCCAACAGTTTCGTCGATTCCATCGAGTCGCCTTGACTCTTTCGGAGAGGCTACGGCCTCCACCAATTCCTCCGGAGGTCTAGTCTTCTTCGTGCGGTGGTCCCGTGCATTTTTCATGAGGGACAGGCATTTCGACGCGGAACCTTCGAGAACGAAATGGATCCGGCCTGCCGAACTAGACGCTTCGATCGTTGCGGCTGAAACCGAGTACGCTCTCCGAGTAACTACTTCAAATGCCAAAAAGTGAAGCAGAACTCGAAAACTCTTAATAACAGTCCGAAAGAAACGAAACTCTAATACAGCCTGTTTTAAGGTACTAGCAAGTCCATTAATTACAGAGAGAAGTTTATCTGGGAAGCTCCGGGCAAAAGTTTCGGCCCTGCTGTGTGAATCCATCCACTCGAAAGAGTAGAGCCAACAGGTAGTCGAGACACGCGGTATTCGAGAGGAGGAGGAGGAGGAGGAAGGGGTGATAGGAGGGGTTACACATTAGCCGGAAACAGGGTGGTACAGGATCGGAGGTGGGTGATGACGAAAAGGAGGAAAAGACTGGGAAAGAAAGGGCAGTCCGGTGTCAGAGTGTCAGTAGGTTAATGGCAGCGATAAATGAGAGAGCAAAGCCGATAACGCCGGAGTGTAAGAGATGTCACCGCAGTAACCGCTTAAATATGCTCGTTTCTATTTCCATTCACACCCGGGGCAGCGCACCAACACGCATTGCTATTGGATACCTACTACCTTGCCGTACTCTCTTGTTCCTTCTTCACCGTTCGTGTTTCAATATAGGGCCGCGCCACCGCCGCCACCGCCCGCATCTTTTCTCCTCGCCTTCCCCCTTTTCATTCTCCGATCCTTCCTGCAAACAGAAACCATGCAAGACCACTTTAATTGCGTGCTACAAGGACTATTACGTCGTATTACGATTGACGATGCGTAATAATTGCGAGGCAACCTGCTCTCCGCATTCCTACAATGATCAGACAGTGATAACGTAGTAAGGTGTACACGGGAGGACGTTTCCACGAGAACATTATGTTTGTCCAGTGGGCTTGAGAAACCCTCGTGGAAAGCTAGTATTCTCTGTATTCATTCATACCTCGCACCGCGCACCCAATAACTCAACGGCTGCTTTGTTTTTCTTATAAGTTCAAGATCGCCGCGAGTGGTATGTGCCTGTCGTAAGTCAGACAAACGCGCTAACTTTATTTAGATGCGCCGGAATGCAAAATGGAGAATGAATATACTCCTAGGTGCAATTACGTTTCGGTGGAGAAGTATGTAGGCTTGCTCTGACTGTAATCGTATATCGTGCGCACTGCACTGAGGGTGTGTTCGTAATGTCTGATCAATGTTGCATGAGCCACTAGTCTGCTACGTGTTTTCCTCGTCGCTTTTTCGTCGGAGCAGTTGTAAGTCCGGCGCGAACCGCGCGTTTTTCGGTCTTCCCGTGAGACACTCTTCTTAATGAATGTGATGAATGTGCGACAACCAAAGACTTGGAGGAACTAGCCGAGCAAGGTTGCGTAATCTTCAACCTTTCGAAGGTGATCCCATCGGCCTGTTAGTGAATCATCCCTGGCATTGCCGGTGGGACACAAGTTTACATAAGAGTCACCGAAAATAAGTGGGTTCTAGTCTTAGCTCTGCATGCACTGAAATAGGAGATTAATAGAGTCTTGGTTAACGATAAATGACTTATAAACTGCTCTACTAATTAAGTGAAGGACTCGAGAGAATTCAATCTGCTTTGGGCATATGAAATTAAGGCGATGGTGTGGAGGTACGCGGTCCAAAGAGCGGTAGGCCGATGTGCACAAGGTATTCATTATTCAAGGATGCGGTCTCGCCAAGAGTGGCTGCGAAAAATGAAGGTAGCGAGGAAGCGACGTACGCTCGGCCAATATAAATAACGAAGTAGCGACATATCTATGGTCGGAGACTACACCCTAGCTACTCTGATATGATGCCTGTCCACTAAGATGGTATTGTAAGGGTGGAGATGTCTTATGAGAGAGTATCGAAAGGGAGCTCCTCGCCAGGCGAAATGGCGGGAGTCTCATGCGACGCGCGGCCATTAGCGTAAAGTTTAACGGGTCGATTAATATTAGCGTGAGGACGGGGGAGAGAAAAAGAGGAAAGAACTGATCGAGGCGGGGGTGCGTTGGGTGCGCTCCTCGCCCCTCGGCTCGTCTTGCTGGATGTTTGTTCATTTTTTCCGCTCCGTGCTTGCCCTCTGTCTCCCTCCTCCGGGCTTTCTTCCCTCCTGCCCTCGCCAGCTCTCCTTCTCGGCCGGAGTAAGGACGGGCATTGACCTCCACGCGGTGTATGGAGCGCTGCACCGAAATACATCGTCGTTGCTCGCACATGCGTCTCCCTCTCTGGCCTTCTCCTTCTTACTCTCCTCTTCCCGCCTCACTCCTTCTAGCAGGCTTGCTTGCTTGCTTCCTCACTCGTTTACACACTCTCTCTCTCTCTCTCTCTGCTTTTAGAAGGGGACTTTTCCGTCTCTCGCCCTTGCACGAACCTGTGCGCCGAGAGATACTCTCTCGCGGCGTTCGAACGCGCCTTCTCTCTGTCTCTCGGACTCCGATCTTCCTTGAGCTCCCTTGCCCAGCAGCCGGCATGGCAAGGCCTCCCTATCCTCGCTCTCGGCCTCCCTAGGGATGCATGGAAAAACCACGAAGGGCGTGAACACGCCGAAAAGGGACTCCTAATAATACTAGCGGAGCCAGTGGTGGCGGTCCTCCGAAGGAGACTCGAGTATACCGAGGAGTGCTGGAGCACACTGGCTGATGACTTTTTTAAAATCGCCGCCCTGCGGTTTGTCCCTTTGACCGCGGCAAGCTCGGAGCTTTGCCGAGGTCGTTCCTCGGGCGATCATCTGTCAGGTTAAACAAACCCAATTTCATCCAGTGGATGGTGCAACGTGACAGTGACGAGTTTCGCGGCTTCCGGTTTCTACTGGCTTCCTCTCTTTATCCCCCTCTGGGCGGCAGTTGCGGTAGACTTTTTGCCGGCCGGGAGCGTGGAAGCAAGCACGAAACACGAAGCACCGGGCGACATTTCGGACCTACGGTAACGTCGAGCGGCCCGGAGGTAGTACGATACACGCGGAATAAAGAAGGCGAAAGAGGGCGAGGAAGAGGGTGGCTCGTTAATGCGGCGCGCATCCCCCGCCCGCCCGCAGTTCAGCTCGATTCGACGGGAAAATAAAAGGGGCAAAAAGGGAAAAGGAAAAGGAAGAGGAGAGGAAGAAGAAGAAGCATATTCCGCCGGTCAGTATCCCCGAAGTGGTTTGAAAGAGCGTGTAAAGGAGGAGAGATCGGCAGCTGACGGTGGCTCGGAAGGGTCGGTGCGCCGAGAGAGAGAGCAGGAGCGGGTTCGAGGGCGGCGTCGGGTGGGCGCACGACAATCGTTGCATTATGGGCGCCGCCAGCGTGCGAGCGAGCGAGTGCGCGCCTGCCGAAAGGCCGGGTTCAACGTCCTCTGGATGCACTCCGAAACTCCTTTCCTTCCGCTCCTTCGCCCTCCTTCCGCGATCGATAAAGCCTGACCGTGAAAACGCGACGAATGTGCACGACGACGTCCAGTCGATTTCAACCACCCCTCCCCGCCCCTCCTCACCCTCCCTCCCTCCAGCCCCGCGCTACCATCGCGTCCCTCCTGCCGCCCCTCCGCGCCTCGTCCGCCTCACCCTTGCACCCTGGCCTTCTCCTCTGCGAGGGTTCTCTCGCTCGCACCTGCGCGCCTTGCCTTATCTCGCCCGGCGACGATACTCCATCCCTCCTCTCTCCTCCCAACCCCCCACCGCGCTTCGCCCTGTTATCGTGGCGTGTACTCTTCTATCTCCGTTGCTCTGGCGAGCACTCGCACGTGCGCTCTGCCGCAGCGCTCGCAGCCGACTGACGCTCGCTCGGTCGTCTCCGACGTAACTCGTGGTCCCTCGCCCACCGAGTAGAGCTATACCGCACCGGTTCGCGGCGCGGTGCGGCGCGGCGCGGCGTGTGCCTGCCTGCCTGCCTGCCTGGCTGCCTGGCTGCCTGACTGCCGCTTGCCGCTTGCCTCGCTGCACTCTCGACTGCCGCCGAAATTCCCGTCACATCAAGTGCGGATGGAGCTCCTCGCTAGTCTCGGTGGCGTCTACCCGAAGTCGGGCCCATTCCAGCCAGAGGCCCAGGGCACACCTCCAGAGTAAGTAAAGCCTGATCGATTGGAGGACTGGGCGACAGGGCAGACCTTCCGGAAATGCGAGCGATCGCCGATGCGCTGACAGACGGCGGCGCTGACTCGCGCCGACCTGCCTGGACTGGGGCAGGTCAAGGACCTGGACACCGTAATGACGCGGACCAGTCTTACGCTCTAATGACTTCTAAGAGGATCCCGTGTCTATTATTGTTGCGACTCGTTCCCCAGGATAGAGAGACAGAATGCAAGAAGGAAAGAGGGGGAGAGTCTTCTTTGCTCGGTGACTAGCTTGTCTTGAAGCTTGTAACTTGTCTCACGAATCTACTTTGTCTAGCTTAGGATGATTGCGATGCCGAGCGGTGTTTACCGGCGAGCGGAACACAACACGACGTGGCGGCGCAGTGTGCACGTGCATTTCGATCGGATCACTAATAAAGTGAGTCGGGTCACTCGCTCCCCTCGCTCGTTTACGCGCCCCTACGCATATATCCAGCCCGCGCCCGATGCGGAAACGAGAGTTACTCGACATTCCAGCAACGCTCGGCCAATTGTGGCCCTCGCGAGCCATTCATAATTCGCCCGCGCACGAATGAGCGATTCTCGCGCTCTCGCTCCACCACTCTTTTTACACTCTGAGTCACCTGACTTTTTCCCTCCCATCCTAATATCCATAGGATCCCTTAAACCACTTTGCGCCTCTGAGGCTACTTAAACAATTCTCCCTCGATTTTATAAGCGTCGCGATCCTCTTTGTTCCTGAGCCACTCTTTCCCTGCCAGCCTTACCAACCTCCTCCTTCTTCTCGCCAACGACAGAGCTGCACAATACGAATAATATTACGTTTGCCGGATTGTGCGGCACTTTAGAATTCCTGTCCAGAGCTCTTCCATCCTTGACGGCCTCTGTGTGCGCGCTCCAGTAGAATAATCACTATGCTAGAGATGGCAGCCGCCAGGCCGAATTCATGCATGCCAGTTTACGGGCGGATATCTGCATACGGCTAATCATATCGTGTCTCGTCCGGTAAGGACGATCAAGAGAGACGCGTTCGTTAGGTTCTCGCTGGGATTCTCATGTCAGTGTCTCGCGGATTCGTTAGGCGCATTGCCGCTCGCTCGTCCGTTCGTCTGTGCCTTGCTCTAGCCGTCTCTAGGCTAGGCGAAGCACTATGGAGCGACGAGCGGGATGGAGCGGAGGAAGGAAAGAGAAGAGAAGAGAAGAGGAGAGAGGGGGTGGGGTGGGGTGAACGGGGGTTGAACGAAGCGCGAAAGCCGCGAGAGACGAGAAAGCAGGGGCTAGAACGGGTAAACTAGATCAGCCGGCGAGTGAGATCGAGCGAGATAGAGAGAGATTCAGCTCCATCTGGTGGAGGTGCATGGCGCTATTGGCTCGTTGTGTATGTACTCGTCTCGCGTGTACGTGCTCCCGCGGCGGTATTCCTGTGTGGATGTGTGTGTGTTCAACAGCGTAGACGGGTCGTTGACCCCGCGTCGTACTCCGCGCTCTCTACACGTATTCCAAACTACACAAAACAGAGCGCGTGTCTCTCTTACTGCTGACGCTTTACAGGCCGTTTCGAATTTAATCCGAGGAACCGGCGCACCGGGGAGGCACGCATACACGATCCCAGTTTTCCGCCACTGCCTCGGGAAAGGACGCTGTCCCCCCGTTGATAAGAGGGCCAAGAGAACGCGCGACCGCTTCTCACCGAGAGACAGAGAAAAAATCGGGAAACTTAAGACGCGCGCGAGAGCGAGCGAGCGAGCGAGCGAATGGGAGAAAAGAGAGACGATCGATCGGTTACAAAGCGACCATAAGATAGTGGGATTGGCTCTCTCTCGAGAAGGAAGAGAGAAAGAGAAAGAGAGAAGCCTGTCTGGCTCTATCCACGAATTCTAGAGACTGCGGATTCTCGTGGACCGGTTGCGTCAGACCTGTCTCTACCGAGTACGCTAGAGCGTCTGGCTTGGCTACGATAGACTCTTAGCGGCATCAGGCTGCTCTGCCCGAATCGGCCTAAGGACACGATATGCGCGAAGAAACACGCGGTATTGATCTCCAAGTATCGGGTTCTCCGACTCATTCTCCTCGGCTTCCGGCCATACGAAATGCATTTCAGGATGGGACCCTCTCCATTCGGATCGATCGCTCGGTCGAATTTCACTCGATGCTAGTATTGAAAGGGGTGGGAGGGGTGGGAGGGTGAGAGAGGGGTAGAAAGGGTCTCCTGACCTCAGGCCAAGCGCGAGACTGAGCTCTTTACTATCGCATCCTTCAGTGACGTGCGCCTTGCTTCTTTATACCTATGTTCCTTCTTGATAATGCCGGCAGCCACCCGCTACGCAAGTCTGCCAAGCGCTAAGTGACGCTCGAATAAATCAAGTAGCCCTATATCGGAGCCGGCTGCAATAACAGCGCTCTATTCATGAAGTAAGCACTATTTCTGAGCCTGGAGTGTGTACATGTGCGTAAGAGCACCGAGCGAGACTTGGTGGCTTTCCATGTCGTTCTCATTGCCGGCACGGCTCGGCTCGACTCGATGGAGTACGACCTGAAATTGTTTCTATTCACGGCTTATGAATTTCGTTAGCGGCGTCGATGAGCTACGAATGGATACTGGATGAACGCACGGCGGGGCTAACGCTAATTAATAGATTTGCCTGCCGCTCAATTGGCTCTTTAACTACTAGTATTGTGCGGCCGAATAATGCGTGCACGACGCCCTTGCACCAGCCGTATTTTACATTGTAAATACCGGCGCACACGCGGCTTGCGTGACACCCGACAGTATTTACGCCTTCGATAAAACGTACGTTAATTATACGCCGCACTGCCTCCACCATATCAAACCCCCTTCCCTCCCCGTCTGCCCCTCCGCTAACCACCGCATAAGCTTCCTACACCACCAGTCAAGTTCAACTGTCTAATAAAAAGATCTCGTTTACCCCCTCGAGCAATGTCATCCTCTCTTTCCCTTTGGTATGCCCGACAAGATTATGCTAGTTGTTCTTCCCGTGATAAGAGAGCAGATATGTATGCTTCCGCTTTTGCCTCGAAATCTTGAATGAGTCGACAAAGAGACTGGTAAAAATTCCTAAGTTATTCGGCTGTTGTTTTACAAGTCCCTTTGGGAATTCTCCTGTGAGCAGCAACTCGGAAGTAAAAGTGAGCCGGTTACATGAGCAGGCACGGAAAGGCAAGCTTTTAAGTAATAATTGAGCGCACGTGACTTTCTCCTGTTGTTCGTGGGACGATGTTTTCACGAATAACAGGCGTCTCGGAGAGTTGTTTTCCAGAATGAATACTGGGAGCGTTGAAGTCGTACGTCTGAGCGTGGCTGCACCTACTACATCGCGTTTAATTAGGGCACGCGCCCTTCAAAACTTCCTCTGGACACACACGGCGACGTGTACTTGACCGAGATTTGATAGCCCTCGACGTGCGGGGTCAACATTGCCCTACTGATGTTACAGTATCACTCGGTGGACCCATGCTCACGACTTACTTAAAGGGAAACACGGTATGCGCCGCGCCGCACCGCGCCGCGCCACTTGCTTGTTAATACTGGGCTTAATGACTGTTGACTCACAAGTGAGAAGGTATCGCCGGAGAGTTTGGCATTGAAAGATGAAGCTCCGGCGGTCAGTGAACGAGGATAAAAATGAATAGCTCACCCACCGCGAGACTTCAACACTCGACAGCGGGAATAGACGTCTAATTTTGCGGCTCGCTTAAGGGTCATTGGTACTTGAGACTACGCGGATATATAAAAATCCGGCTGACCGTGGACCAAGAAGTTTCAGGGGATTACTGGCTTCCTAGTGAGACTCTTTAATAATAGAAGTCCTCTCGACGAGCGGGCGAGCGGGCGGGCGCGCTCGCGCGCTACAACCGAAGGGGAGGCAAATTTCACCGAATGAAAACAGCTGCTCTTCAATTTTACCGGTGATATCGCTCACCGATAACGAGCACGAGGACGAGGGCCGCGGTGTCACCGTGTAAATAGTTGCTGACAGATGTGTACGGAACAACGTGTTTGCCAGTAAAAAATCTATAGGAGCTTATATCCACTGGATCGACATGCGTCAAGCTATCCGATAATCTATCTTTTTTCCGATCTATCGTTCTCCAGAAATACAGGCGGAGTAATCGAGTGTTGTGCGAGCCGAAGCGGCCGAGGAAAACGTGTCAAAGGCCGGCCCTGACCACACTCGCCGCTCGCCGCTAGGCAACCGGCAGCGCCGTGGCGTGCTGGCAATCGTGGCTGGCGTGCGCGCCACGTAGAAATTGACGGTTAAGAAAGCCAAGCTAAATCATATCCTGTCATAATTGCTCATAGTTTAACCCAATTCCTCGTGAGACCGACCTACCAACCGGCACCGCTGTCGATCTCACAATCAGCCGGACTCGGACAAAGAGAAACATTCAATCGCCAGAGAGAATTTTGCCTCGGGATGCTGCAATCTCTCCGCTGCTTTATTTCGTAGTTATCGCGAGCGTGAAATGAATATCTCACTTGAAACTGGATCAAACTTTGCGCCGGAACTTGTGAATATCTTTCGCTGGCGGTAAGTGATGATAGAACTATAACTAAAGAGTCGGTGGGTTGCGCGCACAAGATTCTAAGGCGAATGTCGCGGCGGCGTCGGCGGCGGCGGCGATCCAATTTTAAATTGGCTATCGATTAGCTTGTGGAAGAGGCAACCTCGGGTCGGCCAGAGCTAGGCGGGAATGTAGGTTATGCCTTGCGAGGGTCGACGCACCGAGCAACCTCACGTGGAGCCATTGAGGAACGTTCTGCTCCAGGAGAAAAAGCGTTCGCTTCCCTTTCCCTAGCTCAGCATCGCGCCGATCAAACTTCCCAGCCGCCCTTACTCCTTCCTCCCCAAGTCCCTCTCTTTCACCCGTTTCCTCGCAATGCTCCTGGCTCCACGAGCTCCTCGAACGCAGACAATCGAACGCCAGGACAAAGGCACTGATTAAAAAAAAGGGTTTAGTCCTTGGATGCAGTTGGTCGCGGGGTAGGTTGTTAGGTTGCCAAGCGACAAACCGTACGTTGACCTACCCCATCGTTCGGCCCGGCTATAACGCCTGCCCACATCAGCCTAGTGCACGTTGTCATGGATACTGCGTGTCCCTATAACTGGAAATTATCTTCTGCAATCCTTTCGATTGGATTGCCACCATCCTTCCATACTTCCGTTACTTTATTCGCCTCGAGAAATCACGCACCCAATAGCTATACTAAGAATCATTCCACAATCACTAAACCACCGTATAATCGAATTGCAAAAGTTTCTGTAAATTGTATTCAAGGACCGCTAATTCTTAAAGACATTCTGCAAAGTTCAAGCACGACTGAGGTTACTAGAGAGGAGAGGGTGGTGTGTAGGCTGGTCTCATCGAAACTGCAGGGTGTTCGTGGTTCGACTTTCAAAGTCTTTGGTCCAGGTCTCCGAAGGGGTTGCCGTTGAAGCTGGGGTGTGCTTTGGTCCCCGGCAGGCAGGAAGGCGTCTCAGACGAGACACGTGGATATAGCAGGCGGTCGTATATCGTATAATGCAGCAGACTAGCGTTCCTAGGCTCGTAAAGCGAGTGCAACGGCATTCGGAGTGGCGGGAGTGGCGGGAGTGGCGGGACTGGCGGCTATCCCGTGGCTGGAGACACGGCTCGAGCTATCAAGCCTTTCCTATCCTATGGTCCAGGGAGAATCAGGGGGTGTAGGTCGTTTGGAGGTTGGCTGAGGTCCGGGCTCGACGTTTCCTTCTATCACGCGAGTCGTTAATTCTTCCGCGGCCATTCGCCAACACTCCGCTCTACTTAGCCTCTTTCCGCACGGAAATCCCTGCCATCCGTGGGACATACTCAACAAGCGCCGGGCCACTTCATTTAGGTGGGACGACATCCTCAGAGAGACTACGTATACGCTGACCTATCCTCACTTGACTCCGTTTCGCTTCTTGCTCCTCCATTAATGATACATTGCCTTCACGTGACAATCGCGTTGCCTCTCAGTCTCGTTAAAATCCTAACGCTGATTCACCCGGCTAAATGCCATATACTCCTCCTATTTCGAGGGATCTTCTACTGACTTGTTGCGTATCCTACACGCTGATTTCTATCTGCGGAGCACCAACGCATCCCAGAAAACCAACATTTCAGAGTTCTCAAATACAATACCTATTCAAAAGTCTCGACACATAAACCTTCATTCATATTACATTTGAAACGGCCCCAATATCTTCGCCAATAATGAAGAACCAATAAAAAAGAACACAGGATTCCTGCATTAGATACTTTGCGACTTGACAGCCCTCAAAACTGTGTTCTCCCCGGAGTAATTTCACACGGGGTGGCCAATAGCGCGCAACATTTAAGGGAGGATGCGCCCGCGGGGAAGGGGTGAGTTCGTCGAACCCGACCGGCGTCTTGCGCGGCGCCGCGACGTTCGCGGTAAGTTCGAAGCCGGAGGAGAGGAGCTCGAGTTTAGTCCCGATTCATTAGCGGCGGCTCCGTTGCTTGCTTTCTCCGTCTCCCAGCTAAGTACCAGAAAGAGAAAGAGGGAGAGAGAGGGTGAGAGGGTGAGAGGGGAGGAGGAGGAGTGTAGCAGTAGCAGCAGGAGCACGCGGAAGATCGCGGGAGTCGGGCGAGGGTGGCGGCGGGTGGCGGCGGGGTCGGCGTCAGTGGCGGCATCGGCGCCGAGTTCGGTGTCGGGTGGGGTGTGTATATGCACTCTGCCGGTTTGAGGGTCACGTTCACAGCGCAGCATCCCCCGTGACGGCGTCGTCGATTTGGTGGTTGCGCGAGGTCCGGGCCGCAAGGGGTGTAAGGCACTTGGTTCCCGAGCCCGTGGGCACGGCCAGGTTGCGCGGGGTGCGCCGGGGATGGCGGGTGGCGGGCGGCGCGGAGAGAGAGGGTTAGGCGCGGGGTCGGGGATGGTGGCGGTGGCGGCGGCGGGCCGTTAGGGAGAACGAACTGCAAAAGCAAGGGGTGGTGGCGGCGGGCGGCGGGCGGCGGGTTTGGGGCGCTCGCGCGAGCCTGCTAGGGCGCCGCTGCAGAAGGGCGAGGGGCCGGGATGCACAGCTGAGCCGGCGGTCGATGCAACTGCTCGCCCGGACCCCTCCACTGATCCTTGCCAACGCATCGCGCTCTCTCCGTCCCTCGGTCACTCTGGACCTCGCTGTATCCTCCTCGAGCGAACCTCAACCCTCTCGCTCCCATCTGGCACCCCTTGCTCGCACTCTCTCCCTCGCCCACCCATACCCTCCTTCCACACACACCCGCCCCGCCCCGCCCCGCCCCACCTACCTTCCCAACCTGTACCGCTACCCCCCGTCGCCCGCGATCCCTCTTTCGCTCTCTCGCTCTCACCACGAGCCTCGGTCAATGACCTCGCGGCGAGGTAACGCACCAACCGTCCTCCCGGTGGCTCTCTCCCTCGCTCTCGCAACCCTTCTGATTCTCCCTGCTCTCTGTTTCTCGCCTGGCCGTTCTCGCGCGGCCGGCTGCCGCTCTCTCGCCGCCTTTCTCGCCGCCCCCTTGGCCGCCACCGCCGGCCGCCACCCGCGCCGCGCCGAGAGAGAAGCGGCGCGCTGCAGTTTGTTTACATCGGTGCAGGACTTTTAATCGCGATCGATTCGCGCCCTGTTAACGCGAATCACTCGTCTCCGCGAGGCCGATCGCACGAGGATCCACCGGAGGCCGATTGGCTAATTCTCGCTGGCACTGCCGCCGCCAGTAGTTTTTCGGCGAGCGAAGACACCTCTCCTCTCCGCCACTCCCTGGATGAAGGAGTGAAATGCAACCCCGCTCCCGGCACTACCACTCGCCAGGGTCGCCACCGCGAAGTTCTAGTTCGCCACTCGGAGCGTTCCCCCGTTTAGAGTGATTCTTCTTAGGACTTGCCTAGCGCCCCGCAACATTTCTACCGAGGTATGCAAAGACTATGAATGCTCAGTATAATATTTAGCCGTATATCTTGGGGAAGTTGGGGTGCTGCTGAAAAGTCTCTCGTGCCTTGTAAACGTAACCACTTGGCTAGTCCATGTATAAAGTAGTGGAGTACTCGCCGCTGTTCTTGAGACAATATCACCGTCAATTTCTGAAAAGCGTTCGTTTGTTCCCGGGGCGAGAACAAAGTGGAGGACGGCGCGGCGCGGCGCGGCGCGGCGCGGCGGCGGTGGTAGCAACGAAATGGAAAAGATGCTTTGCATCTGACTGTTATGTCAGAGGCGGCCGGTGACGGTCTGCGCCGCGAGTCTTTGTGTCTTCTCCTGCTTCTTGTACGTAATCGGAATACTAGCTGAGGGCGTCGACTACGCTATGGGTGGAAAGGCTCGATTGATGCCAGCAGGGATATCCCCCGGGGACACGTCAATTTCGATGCCGCCTTCCTCGCATTCCTCCTCCTTCCTCCGCCTCCCCGATTTCCTACTCCTCCCTTCTTACACCCGTATTACGCGAGTACGTAGCGCCTATCGAAATACCAGGAAAGACTTTTACCTCTGCAAATAAATTATTTCCCTCTGATAGCCAGCGGGGAAAGATAGGGGCGCGAGGCACGTGCCGCGCCGAGATTAGTTCTTCTCCCTCCCAAGGAAAAGGAGGCTATAATTAAAATTCACGTCCTTTCACGCGCACCAGGTCCATTTTCGAAGTAGGAAAGATTGCAAGGATAAATGCTCTGGTACAGAGAATGTAAGCCGACGCCAATTCATATGTGACTTACTAGCATCTACGGTAGTAGTTTACTCGCCGAGCTGTAGAGCGACACGTGAGGACAGGTCTTTCACCCAAGCGATATATCGCGTAATACTCACAGCAACAAGATGACTTTGCCAGCGCGCCTTTTGTCGACCGATAAGTCCGGCGAGCAGGGGGCAAAGGGGTTGCATGGTTACCGGCTGGCTAGTGATAACATGTCCTGGGAACGAAGCCGTCCGATTAGAACTTGGCGCGATTGTAATAGCATGTGTGATATCTCGAGAAAACCTGGCAACGAGAAGTATAGAGTGGAATGTTGACCGTGCGTTAATTGCCCACTCAACGAATACTAGTTGCTGGAGTGGTTGAAACGAGGATTCCGGAAAATGCGAATAAAGTGGCACGCATGTCTACTATGTGCTTGAAATGTCCAGGAGGATCAACAGAGCGGGGTAAACAAGCCAATAAAAGGCGAACTTTATTCATGGACACAGCTCTCGAAAATTGGGATCGATGACTGAAGGTGTACTGTCTGAAAGCAGGAATGGAACACTAGAAACATGAGGAATGTCTCCTGAGTTTCTCTGGGCGCGAGTAGGAGGCGGCGCACGGCGGTGTCGGTTGGCGTGGAGGCACGTTATCTTCGTACCCTGACCAGGCGCAAGGTGTCCTCTTTTCTCCACGCTGGAAAACAACCCCCACCCCGCGGCTTTGATTCTCTGGTGGTGGGCGAGGAGCGCTCAGGGGGCTTTCGAGTTTGGAGAAGTTGGTCGCTGTCTGCAGGGCCCCGAAAGCGAGAGGTGGTAGCGCGCGCGAGGTTGCCGGCTGTACAAGGGGGTAGAAAGGATGGTCGAAACAAAAAGAGGAAAGGGTCAGGAGAGTTTGGTGGGATGGTAGACTCTCTGTCTCGGTCTCTCTTCGCCAAGCCAGAAGGAAGTGGCCGGCCGACTCAACGATGCGGATGGGAGTGCATCAACGGGGCGGGTGGCGGCCGAAGAGGTTGAAAGAGTAGTAGGAACGAACGAACGAACGAACGAGCGAACGAACGAACGGAGAGGATGTAGAGAAGCGAGGAGAAGCGAAGAGAGAAGAGGGTAGAAGAAGAGGATATCGCGCGCGCGAGTTGGTGGAGGGTGCGAGGGAGAGCCGAGAGTGAATAGGAGAGAGCGTGGGGTGGGCTCGCGGTGTGCATTGAACCCAGGCCGGTATCGAGCTGCCCACCCAACACCACCCCTTTCTCGCCTGGCCCTCTCTCCGTCCACTGCAACGGGGGTGCATGTCTCTTCCTTACAGCGCGTGCACCTCCGTCCTCCGTGTACAAGCACGACGAGGCGAGGCGAGGCGCGGCGAGGCGAGCCAGCCCGCTTCCCACCGCCCGTCCGCCGCCGCCGCCGCCGCTCCGATGCGCTCTGCACCCTCACCTTCTCCCCGGACCTGCCTCAACTCCATTCGCAGTGCGCAGCGCCAGGGAGTGTTTACTATTTTCGCGCGTGCGCCCCGCTCACGCTGATATCGTGGTAGCACCCCCTGGCAGCCTGCCGCGATTCATGCCTTGCCAAGGGGGCACCTGGTGGGAGAGGTTGCTGCTCTGCGCTTGTCCCTCTCGATCGCGAATTCTCCGCCGCTCTCCGACTTCGCCTCGCCGTCGGATAGTACTCTCGCGCCTCCTCCCCCTCTCCTTCTCTCCGCTTCTTTTCCTGGCAGGGATAGCCCGTCGGCCGAGAGAGTCGCCGAGAGAGAAAGAGGAGAAGTCTGCCGAGTAGTCATTGAAGGAGGCAGAGGGAGAGCGAGGGGAAGTCGCGGCGGCGGAGGAGGAGTGGAGGGAGGGGCGACGGAGGATGGCGAAAGGGGAAACGGGAAGGTGGTGGGGCCCCCGTTGGACAAGGTGCAACCACCGTGTGTCCATGGTATGGGAGAGGGTGGGGGAGGCCGATGCACGTGGTGGGGCCTCGGCCGGTGCAGTGAAACGAGAGGTGCATTCTAGGTGGGGAATTCCCCGCCGACGCGTTTTCTAGCGCGTAACCTACACCCTGCCGGCGCGGCGAGCGCGAGTGCGAATCGAGCGTCGTCGCCGTCCCGATGACGGTGGCGGTAGATTCGCAGCAGCAGCAGCACCACCAGCAGCGCCGATCTTTCTCGGCTGCGAGCTTCCCATTGCATTGGACACTCGCGAGTCGAGCGAAAGTGCAGCGGATGCGGCGACACTGGACCCCTGCGAGGGTCGAACCACTAATGAATCGCCCCTGCACACACCGCTCTCCTCCGCCTCCTACTACTACTCCTCCGCCTCCTCCGCCTCCTCCTCCTTTCCTACTAGGCTATGTCATTCTTCTCTTTATATCGCTATGCTGCATCGTCACTCGTTTGCTCGCACGCCACCTCGCAATCAGCAGAGTTCAACTGCCCCTTGAACAATGCGTATCCGATGAACGCTATTAACACGCTCTCACTCGAGCATCACCAAAGAGAATATAGGACGACGCTTTGACCATTTAGTACTTAGCGGGCTAAAGATTCTCCGGCAGAGTGTGAAATCGAGAGGAAAAGTGAATCAGGCAACTCGGAATAATAGAGGCGTCGAACGAGTTTCCTTCGATCAGTAGTGCGTTTAAGGCCTATGTTCAAGGTGAGATCGACTGGCCTGGCCGCACCGCTTATCGACGCTGCACATCGGCATATTACACGGACCGCTTGCCCGACCGAGCGTGTAATTATTGACGAAAGTGGGATATCCTGCCGAGAACTGTATTAGTTACGATGCGAGGCTACACGATCGCCTGAGAGGAACGTCGATTGGTATGCCGGAGTGAAAGCATTGCCACGAAGAGTCCCCCGAGAGGGGGAGAGGGACACGCAAAAATTCCCCGGAGAGAAGGAGAGAAAGAGACTTGCTTATGTAACCAAGCAATATTCGCGTTATGTAGTTTTAGGGATTCATAAGGATAAAAGTGGCTATTATTCCTGGATGTATAAATAGTTTGGTAGATGAGTAAACAGAAGGGGAACGCGTGGAGAGCGAGCAAAGTCGATCTAACTGGAGGCGTGGAGGCGCGCGCGCACGCCGCGCCGAGAGGTAAGCACCTTGGCAGTGTGCGATAAAAGTCGCAGTAGTATAGCGCGGTGATGGTCAGACGTAGACCCCAGCGGAACCTTGTATTCGAAGCGAGCTCCCCGTCACTAGTCTACTGGATCTCGCGTGCTTCGCTGCGGCGCGGCACGGCGCGCGCGCTACACTTAACTATTCATGCGCGCACTTTTATCCCGATATTAGTTCTAACTTCAGCCGGTATTTTATTACAAAGCGTCCAGGGCCACCGACCGAATACATTTTCGCCGACTGACGCAATGCGCCGCCTTTATCCCTCAAAGCAATCCCATCAACAGCAATGGCTACCTATTTCCAGGGAAGATGTTACATAACCACTCACGTTCGTAACGCACCGCGGAGATAATGAATTAGCTTTGTGCATACTCGAAGGCTTATGCTCGCTCGTTACGTTCGGTCGAATCTATCTTGCAACGTGATCGAGGGCGTCCTCGTACAGTAAAGACAAGACGGGGCAGAGATCCGTTTTGAACTTACGCAAAGACATGATTGTATCTGGTTTAATGGGAAGGAATGGTGAAAAAGGCTGCAGGAGTCAGGGAGGTTTCTTGCGCCGATTTGTCAAGTATCCTCAGGCCGAAGGACACTCGAGGGAGTACGTCAATTTTCGCTCGCGCGTGCGAACCGCATGGTTCTCTCGCGAGGCGTCCGTTAAAAACAAGCTGGCATTACGTAACCGCGTGTGCGCGCGCGTCCTCTCTCTCTCTAGTTCTCTCTATCTCGCGCGCGCGCGCGCGCGCTATTGCTCGCCACATAGTCCGACGACCTTCCTCTATGGAAAGGATGGATCTGAAATAGCAACGACCCGAATATGGGTCAGCATGCATTGTAGCGCGACCCTCTTCGCGCGTGCGGCGCGGCGCGGCGCGGCGGAGCTGCAGCTCGACGCCACGCCGGAGTCGAGGCGAGCCGAGTCGACTCTGGCTTCAGCTTGCATACACACGAAAATAGACGCTTTATCAGACGCTCGCTCTAGCCAGGCCCCTTCTGCGCCATCGTAC
Source organism: Ectemnius continuus (assembly GCA_910591665.1). Lineage (NCBI taxonomy): Eukaryota > Metazoa > Arthropoda > Insecta > Hymenoptera > Crabronidae > Ectemnius > Ectemnius continuus. The sequence goes on along the minus strand of OU342862.1, from coordinate 10,443,728 downwards.
ACCATCGCGATGCCTTTTGCTAGCGGCTCCACATGCGAAAACCCGCCTCCTTCCGCTTGTCGTTAAGCCTCTTGTCGATTTCGCCTTTCTCCCATTCCCATCGGATATCGCCCGGAGAACTATCATTGACCTCGGCGGTGGCGCGCACGTCCGCTGCAACTCACCGCACTCGAAAATAGCTCGAGCCGTTTTTATCGAGTCGTTGTTTCATAGCGAGAATTGATGTCACCCGCCCGCCAGTACCGGACACACTTTGTAAAGCACAGGTGGCACAATCCCGCCGGATGGAAGTAACAATGCTTTTTGGACGTTTTCGTGCCGCGTTCCCACGCTTTCAAGCGGCGAGCGAGCGGGCGCTCTCGCGCGAAAGCAAATACGTTTCGGGCTTGTAGCAAAAGCTGCCGGAAGAGTCTACTGGCAAAGCTTATCCGGCGGGAGATCCCGTAGAATAAAGCTGACAAAGGAACTGTAGAAGATACGAGAAAGCAGCAGCAGCAGCAGCAGCAGCAGTAGCCGAGTCGGGTAGAACAAAGCTCGAACAGGATGACGGTTGATGTAGGTCAAGGAGGTTTTTTCACTTGCGCGTCAACTTCGACTTCCAAGGAGAGTGCTTCGTTAATACTTAAATCGCCGTTTTACGAGGAGCACGGCAAGAAAGAGAGTGACAAGGGAGCTTCAAGTATAGGGAACCCTGACACTAGGTCAAACGGGTATAATCTCTCAGAGGAATGACTGGCTATCGGATTAAAGATAAAGCTGCGCACAGAGGAACAAGGAGTCCAAGCGAGAACTTCCCTTTATCACCTAAGCCCGGGTAAATGCCATGAGACGCCGTCCCATCGGCGAATCAGGATGAATTTGTACACGCTTGAGCTAATTGCTCTGGCCTTACCACGTGCGCGCTCGCTCGCTCGCGCAAGGGAGAGCGCGACTGTTCATAAATTATTAATGCGCCACGCGTTTATCCGGCTTCTTACAGTCGCGCTCTCAAAGGGAGCCCGAGACTTTTTCTCCCACTTGATCCGGCGACGATGCAATGCGGATCGTCGACCCAATTTCGCTTGGGGTCCCGAGGAAATTCCTATCGCCCGGTACGAGTTAAGCCCTGCTATTTGAGAGGAGATAGTACACAGTAAGAGATTGGCGGACCGAGAGGGGACAAAGTATCCGTGAAGATCTTGTGTACCGGCGGTCTAAAGGAAGCGCAAAAAGAAAGAGCTCTCTGATACTGGCGATAAAAGAGGCAACCGCGTCGCGGAAAGGGGTGGCTTTGTCTCTGCTGCTCCTCCACTCTCTCTTTCTCTCTCTCTCTCTCACTCCTGCCGACAGAGCAGCAGTTGGGGTAGGTCGCCGCCTATTTTTACGTGCGATCGCGCTCATCGCACTGAAAATAACCTTGGACCATTGAACTCTTCCCTGTACATACACCACTCATAATCACCGATATACAATATGCACAGCCATTATCCATTTGGCATCGATCTCCTTGAGCCAACAGGCATCGAAATCGATCGTGTGCAGTGAGAGTGCCGAGGGCGAACTGCTGCAGGCCCAAGGAAGTTCGTTGTGCAAGTGGACTCGAAATTTAAGCGGAGCCATCGTCAGCCATGAACGGGACCGTTTGCAAAGCGACGCAAGCCAAGCCGGGCGAGGGTAGATCGGGCACATCCGTACTCGCAAGAGAAAGCGAGGGAGTGAGAGAGAGAGAGAGAGAGGTGGCGATGGTTAGAGGAACACAAGTGGATTGATAGAGTAGCGGGAGAAAGAAAGAGAGAGTGCGAGCGGGATCTGAGCGCGTGGCGGTGGGTGGGTGGGCGAGGTGGATCGAGGGAGGTAGAAAGGGAGAGGATGGAGAAATAGAGGCAGGTAGAACGGTGAAGGGAGACGAGAGGAGGAGGCGGCCTGAGCGAGAGTGAGCGAGGTAGAGGAAGAGGGAGCCAGATTGGGGTAGGTCGGACGAAAGCTCATCGAAAGAGAGTGAGAGAGGGAGAGAGAGTAAGTGGAAGAGAGGAAGAGGAGCGAGTTCTGCTTGACGGATACGCTTGCGTGTGAGAGAAGCGGGAGGAAGAGTGTGCGGAGGTAGAAGGTAGATCGACGTCGGACTCGCGTGAGGAGAGGAGGTGGTGTTGGTACGACGACGAAAAGCGCGTACGCGGATAGTTGGGTGGTGCGAGCGAGAGGGAGCGAGCGAGTGAGGAGGTGGGTGGGTGGGGAGGTCGATGAAGCGGGAGGGAAAGAGGGAGAGAGAGTTCACGGATGCGCCCTGGGGAGTAGGAAGGAGAGGATGGTGGCAGTGGCGTTGGCGGCGGCGGCGGCGGCAATGACGAAGAGGTGGAAGGCACCTCGGCGGAGGGTTGGAGCTTGCGGGGAGGGAGCAGCGTTCCTCAACCTTTGCCCCAGAATGCCCCTCATAATACACCGATATGCAACGCTCCGAACCCGTTAATCGCCGGGCACTCCGTAATTTCCATGTGCGCCCGGCGACCGACCACCGCTCGCCAACACGCTCGCACGCTCCTCCCGACAACCAAAGCGATTTAGGGCGTTCCGCGAATATTTATGCGCGCCTTTCCCAGTTCCACTCGTATTACTACCCCGCCATACCCAGCCACCCTTCCGCCCTTCCACCCTTCGAGCCACCCGCTCGCCTCCCTCTACCTGTCGATTTCGCTGGCACCTAGGAAATCGGATTTCAATTTACTACGCCCGGACCCGATCCGCGGCAATCCGCCGCGCCGGTAACTACATGCGAGCGAGCGAGCGAACGCCTTCGAAAGAGCAGGGTTGCAGCGCTGCTGGAAGTTCAGGGTAAGTGTACGTGACGGGACTGCAAGGTTGAGCGTGAACCGCATTCCCGGAGCATTGCGCGGCCGTGATTATGATTATTGGATTGAGAGTACGCTGCTAGCTTCAATCCGCATACATCACTGGATCCCTCGGAATATTAGGAATCCGGCATCAGTAGCCCTTTTAGCTCGAGGGAATGCAGTGGAATGTGGGTGGATGTTTCGGGCGAAGAAGTTCCCATTTCACGCGTCCTTGCACTTACTGATTCGTACTGCCGATATCCCTGTAATCCAATATTTGGACTGGCGAGCGAGCACGCCGACCAACTAATCCAACGCCCGGAGAATACTTCGCTGCTTCCCATGAAAGCTGTTGACACTTGGCCACCCCCGGTAATTTTAGGTTCCAGTAACCTAGTCCGCGGCGCGCTTTTGGGTCACGAGCGATCGAAGATAACTGTCTGGTCGAACGTATTACGTTTATCTGCTTCCATGGACTTATTTGGCACGCATACCCTGCAGAAATTTCACGTCACAAATACGAGCGCGCCGTTGCGCTAGCTGGCGGCCGTTCAAACTCCAGGGACGGAATAGGCAACGACTCACTTTTCTTACCGCTTCCAATTTCAAGGATATTTTCGAAGACCTCCTTCGAAGACGATCTAGCAAGGCGCGCGCCTTGTCTTCGATTTAATCTATTGCGACAAGGAATCGGCATCCTTTTTTAGTCGAGCTTCCGGTCACTTTGGGACCTCGGATATCTCTCTCCCAATATCAGTACTCGCGGAGCAATCTCGCGTTGCTTTGATCTCCGATTGGCAACACCGATTGGATAGTTGTAGTAGGTCGGACCACACGTGCATGCAATTGAACTCCGGTGACACGAGGATTTGCTATTATCCGTGTCCTGTTTTTGTGTTCCGCAAACTCGGCCGATTTCATCTCTGCCCCATCCATCTACTACTGACCGAGCCAATATTCACTTTGACGATCGCTCCCTTCCTTTCAAAATTTCACCGACCGATTATTTCCTGTTTTCCATGTCGAAGGGTGATTTGTTCAAGCTTTCACAGCTGAATAACAAGTTATTGCACCGGCAAAGTTGATTTAATCTCGAAGCTCACGGGACGCCAGCCATTTCAACGACTGGTGAGCTGAAAGTGCACCGCTAGCCATACAATAAAACCGTGGAATTCCCATATTAAAATATCCGGAGTACGACGGTCTAGCACGCACGCCAGCATCGGCGTAGCCAGCGCCGGACAATCGACCTGAAAATTTCGCTGTCTCCCAGAAAAGTCACTCTTTCAATTCTAAGCTGGGTACGCTCTGAAGAATCATTCTCTGGGCGATCAAAGAAGCGCGCGGCACTCTCGCGACCGCAACTCAGGTTGGATCGCGAATGCCAGTGGCGCGCATTCAAAGCAAGCCGAAAAAGTTGTTTTCCGCAGAGCGCTCGAGTGTACGGAGTTTGCATCCAAGGTCCAATGTTGCGTTGCGCGCGCGCGCGCGAGGGAAAGCGAGAGAGAGAGAACAGGGAGAGAGTTTAGAGTGTGTAGTGGGCAAAGCATCCCTGCTCGCGAGTGAAGAGAGATTAAGGAAGGATCGGCGCGAGGAAAGCGGGGCGGTGTGCGGAAGGGTGGAAGGCGTGAGTGAGAGAGGGCGAGTAAGTTGGCGGGACTGAATGCAAGGATAGAGGAACGGTGAAGCAGCAGCAGCAGGCAGAGCAGAGCAGAGCAGAGCATAGGATAGGATGATAGCATAGCAGTGTAGAGAAGAGGCGGGAAGAGGCGAGAAGAGGCAAGAAGAGGAATAGAGAGGAGGAAGAGGCTTGGTGGCAGCGGGGGTGGCGGCGAGCGCGGGGGGACTCGAAGGCGAGAAGGACAGGGTGAGCAGCGAGAGAGAGAGAGGTGCGCTGCAAAACGGGCAGCCGGTGAGCGAACCGAGGCGCTGTGACGACTGACCCAGTTACTCGGCGGAGGTAATGACCGATACTACACCTAACCCTCCTCTCCGAGCCCTCCTCGCACCCCTCCCTTGCACTACGACCCCTTCTACCGGCTCGAAGCTCGACGAGAGTCCACGTACGTGTGCACGCAAACCCGTAAGCGAGCCAGCTCCGCTGCATCGACGTGCACCCACCACGTGTGTGCATGCGCTATCCTCTCAACATGCATCCATACGGCTCGACTCGACTCGACTCGACTCGACACGACACGACTCGACTCGACTCGAGTCTCTCACGGCTCACACGCGATAGGCAGGGATGGATTTCCTTGTCTAGGCGCCCTGATTTCCACCAGCAATGCCCTCACACACTTCAACCCATCCTTAATTTTTTTTCCGAGACCATCGAATCCACTCAAAATATCAATGTCACCACCCATCTCTCCTCATCGACTTGATGCGAGAGCAGCTATCTTTTGAATTTCGAATTCGAAATCTTTCTGGTGCGATCGCATTGAGAATGAAATCCATCTTGATGAGATAGGAAGGTGAACTATATGCTTAGAGTGTCGGTGGTCGTGGGCGGATATTATTCGATCAGGAGGATGATACCACAAATTTCAGGCTAATAGCCTGTGTACATTGGTTGTTACTGGCAGTGGGCTGCGGCTGGTAATGACACTGGGTTATCGATCAGCAGTGCGACCACATCAGTGGCGATATCGCAGCGTGAGGCATCTGCATTTTGGTGCTCCGCTAGCCCCGCGCCGCTCGCCACTAATCGTGGTTTTTGAATGAGAATGATGCCGGACCACCTTGCTTGTAAACTCGCGGTATAATCCTCTGCACGATTGATCAACCGCTTACCTAAATCCGCTCAACTATTTCTCTCACTGATTTATCGGGGATTCTTGATTTTACTTTGGTCAACGCTTGTCATCGGAAAAAGAACTAGTCGGTTATTCCTTGGAGGATGTTTGATTAATCAAAATGGGCGGAGGAGAGGTGGCGGCTCTGACCGTGCTCTAATTAGAGTTTCTCGCCCGCCGTGCGAGGCAATTCTCTCGGCAGTAAACAGGGGATTTTTTCGAATAGCTAATGGTAGGTCGCGTGGCTCGTCGTGTGGCGACAAGAAGGTGCCGTGCATACTAGAGGAAGGCCAATTACTTTGAAATATAGGACGAAGTTATTGAAGTTTTTATGCGTTTACGTTGTGCAATGCACTTTCCTTCGCCTTCTCGGTGGGCCGGGCGCTCGCAGGCGCGCGCGCTCGCGCGCGCTCCTCCTGCACACGCTCATTCGCTATTCATACTGGCATTCCATTTTCACATGCTACCAGAAGACTTCTCAGCGAGCTCGATACAACGTTTCAATCTATCCCAGTAATGAATTGACCGAGGATTGATTCAAAAACTGACTGAGGATTACATTGACTGGAATGATGGTAACTGTGCTTGCGAGTATAGGTGTAAAAAGATCGAGGGAGGTTCGAAGGGAAAGGTCCATCCCTTCTAGGAAGGTAGCATCTGCACGCTCTACTTGCGATCCGATTGACGCGAGGGCTCTCTGGAGCTGGTGGCCCAGAGGAGGAAGGCGATGATGCGAATGACGGGGATTGTCGGGAGATCCCTCTTGCCACGAGGGAACCCTCTCTCTGCCTGGATACATATTCCTGGTATAGTTAGGTGGCCGGCAGTACTCGCTCCTGGATTCCTAGCCGCGCTGCGCGCCGAAGGAGAAGCGGCGATCGTGCACTACTGCGGCATTCATCGTAGTGGCAGCCTTTCCTTTTCCTCCTCCCGACGTTAAGGCCGACGAGAGAGGATAATTATGCAGTGATTCATAATCGCGCGAGTGCAAGGAAAAAAGTCATTGCTCGTGCAAGGTAGACCTGGCTGCGAGTGTGCAATCGGTCGGTGCTGCCAAGACAGAGGATAATGCGAGTCTACTATTAGACAGAAGGATGCGAGCACTACCGAACTATCTGTATCCCTCCCTCGACTCTTGTTGCCTTAATCGCTATCATATAGATAACAGGAAACTTTGGCAATAGCTACTCTCTCAGAAATTCCTCCGTCGCTCGAACTCCCCTATCTCGTTGACTTTGCAATCCTGATCATTGCACAATCAATAAACATACCGCAAATGCTAGCAACTAGAGAGGACTGGAACAAATAGACGACGATAGTGACGCGAGTTTCCTCTCTATTTGACGAGGAGTTGCTCGCTACCGGTTGTTTACGTCGCTCGGTCGAAGTTTAAGGAAGATCTGGGTCAAGTGGTGTTTGGGATCCTTGAATCTCCCCGCGAAATGAGAGGGAAAAAACGTTCACCTAGCAAATAGGAGTCCCTTCCCGCGCTTGCTGGCGTCTCTGCGCCGCGACGGCCTCCATGAAAACGTGCACTAATACTAATATGCGCGGACGAAGGCAGAGGTCGGTCGACTGGTGTCACTGACAACTCCGCTACGCTCTTTCGCCAAGGCACTCGTTAACGAACTCGCAACGTAAGAATTCCGCGCTGCTGTACTCGCTACTTGTTGAGTGTAGGTCAGAGTCAAGTCGGCCACACTTTACAACTGCCGCTGCCGTATCAAGGAAAAATCCCCTATCGAGAAACACCTCTGACAAATAGCTATCCTAATACCTATGACAAGGTACTCGCACGTGCAATAACCGAGACAACTTGAACCTTCCATGGAAATTCTCTGCTTCTGATCTTCGATTTATGATAAATGGGTCAAACAAAACGATCCTATCACCGACACATTTGTCGACACTTTTCTCCCGTTCCCACAGAAGCCAGATCAAATCTGACCCTATTCTACTTCCTTCCACGAAGCAACCACATCGATTTTCGTCTGGCGCGAATTCGCCGCTGATATGGAACTCCTCTAATATGGAGCTTTCCCCGAATTATCTCGAAATAGTTCCAACAAATAGATTTTTGCCAGCGCCAGTTTTTTCGGGGAATGAATTCGGGAGTGAATTCGCTAGCTAGAGGGTGGGGCGAGAGGATAGCCGGAGATCGATGAGCGGCTGCATTCGCCAATGACACCAATCCCCGGGGGCTCATATTCTGCACTAGATCTTGAACGGTGTTTCAATGACACCAGCCCGCGGCCGGCGAGCGCGCGGACGTCAAGACGACGACGCCGGCAACGTGATCGCGCGCGCGTCGCGTCGCCTCGTCAATTGCGTTGGCGGCGCGCGTTCCCGAGCCTTCGCACGATACGGTTAAAGTGGGTCGGACAAAAATCCGGCGATACCTCGAAAACTAGGCGGAAAAATGAGCTCGGCGCGCGATAGCGCGCGCTCGTTCGAGCCAGTCGCGCGCGATTCCCAGGCACAGGGCCGCCTTACGTAACCCGATAGAAGGCTAGATGCGCTCTTCTTCTACCATCCAATGAATCTCGAGCTCGCACTTCCAGAGCCCTAGAACTCTCAGCCGAGGCTGCGCCGCGCTTTAATTGCTCGAGATATTTCCATCCGTACTAAAATCCCTCTTCCTCGACGGAAGTCTCGCCCTACTACTGCTAGACCAATCAACCGTTCTAACCATCCAATACTCTTCAATCTACTTATTCAAATTCATTGAAATCTTGGTCATTTTTTATTGAATTATGGAAACCATTGGTTACAGTTATTACTTAGGTATAAAAGAATCGATTAACAATATTTTAACTTATAGTTCTAATATGTATTCTATGTAAGAAGTAGAAATGCTTTGGTGGACCGTGTCAAGAGTGCTTTGAAAGTCCGTCTGGCTGGTAAAGAGGTGGATAGAGTTTCCGGGATTGGGAATTGGTCTAAAGAGTGCAAATTCAGCAACGAGTTCCAAGAGGTAGCATAGGCTAGGCTGACGGGTCGATGTATTCTCGGTTGTTTATTTAGGCCACGCGAGGTGAATCGCTCGGCTCCGCGTTCTCGACGCCCGGCGTCGCGGACCCCCGGCCAGAAATGTGCGCCTCGCGAGCACCGTCGTGAAACACGCTAATGCACTCGCACTTGCATTCTCATTGCACCTTTGTCATTTGCTGATGTGCGCGGATCAAAGGGATCTTGTTTTATGCATCGGCGGATGAAAAAGAACGCTGAGTCTTCCCTGCTGATGCGGCCAACACGACTTTTGTGCGCGGCACTCCCACCCTTTGCCACTGCCCTCCCTCAATTAAAGACCAGTGGGTTTTGTCCGCGAATATACGAAGGGTGCGCCGTAAAGGGCTCAATTGACAATTAGAGAGAAGACGGCAACTCACACATTTTAGGAAAAGCTTTGCAGTTTATTACTGGGGTGCCATTTGTCCGAGGAACCTATGAACAAGAGTTTCCGACAGCCGCGTTGAGTGAGCACATAACCGAACTGACAACGTCGTCGTGGTATTCCAATGAGGGACGAGTCCCGCTTAATTCTAAGAATATTTGGGCCAGCCTCGCTCATTAAAACCAGCACTGCCACCAGTAGAAGCAGCGAAATCCATGCGAACGACTTCATCCTTCACTCGCTCTCTCGCTTCCGAGCAACTATCTGCGCCTAGGTAAAAAGCGAACCGATGACCTTTCTCGCTCGACGCTTAATTAAACTTTTAATTAGCTCGCCGTGGAATCTGTACACCACCGTTACTCACTGATAATGTCGCGCCAATTTTTGCTGCGTTAAAATGTGTGGTTCCCTATGGCGAACGAGGATCCTGCGAGGAAGAGCGGCCAGCAGCAGATCGATGTTTAAAGTTCAACTGGACAGAGAGATTTCTCCCTCTCTCTCTCTGCGGTTTGAAGGAGAAAATTGGACGTTTAACTAGAGACTCGGCCAGTGGAGGAAGCTCCCGAGAGTTCTACAATAAAAGTCACTATCACTTGGGATAAAAAGGGCCACTTCATAAAGATGGGCCGGCGGTACCTGGCGGAAGGACGAGAATTACAGCGCGATGGTTGAAAGCACTCACGATTAAGCTCTCGGTTCGGCGGTCCGCGATTGCTGAGACAAAAATTCTGTCAGCAGTCCAATTGCGAGTAGAGTGCTTTCCGATGTACTAAATGAAATGTAGAAGGATGCAACACGCTTATATATACGCCAGTCTGGAAACATTAGGTCATTCGAGGAAATCCGGAGGAAACCGCTTAACCGACTTACAAATTAATCTTCGCCATGTAAGAGCTTGAGTATGCCTCGGCTCACGGAATTTAATTCATTATGGTATGCTAACCAAGCCTGATATCTTCCGTTTATCAAAGGGAGATAATTCGATTTTAACAAGGCACAGGAAAGCAGTCGCCAAGAACTGCTAACGTCAAACAGTTCGTGTTTGTCATGATCAGTCAATGACAAGGAAGCATCAGCATATTGTTTTCCTGAATGCCAGATCGATGCATTCTGCCAGCACACAAAGTACTGACAACTAAGAGCCGAAAGAATGCCGACGTGACGAGACACACTGTTTCATTTCTCAGACTCGTACTTCTCCTCTGAATCACACGTCACACTGAAAGCGAACACGACTGAAGTGTGCGTGGCGCTTTAGCGGTGTGCGAATGACAATGAAAAAAGTTGATGTTTGCCGAAAGCGAAAGCTTCTTGGGCATATGAAGCGGGGAAAGCCTGGCATTGACAAATTTTTCGTTGGTCCCCCGTTCTAGGACACCAGGTCGGCGCCAGGATAACTTGAAACGAACACGCCTCCCCCCGAGCGACTTTTGGATCCTCGACAGTTCCCTTTGTGTTTCATAATACCACGTCTTTTGACGCAGTTTCGGTGAAAGCGGAAATCAAAACGAAACTTCACTCTTTTATCCATCGAACAAACTTATTGCTATTACAAACGAATAAATACATTGAATGCCTCTGAATGTGTTGGAACTGGCATCAACATTCACCGATGCACTCCCATACTTCTGCCACGCCTCTTCCCATCCCCTCACTCCCTCTGACAGGCAGATACATTAAACAGAGAGCGCGCTCGCGTCATTCGCCGTTTTCGTAACGTGACTTTGTATCATGAACTTTTCGATGACGTTTGCGCAACCCTATCAAGCGCGGCGAGTGCAAGCCGTTCTCGCATACACCGCTAGACTTGCACTGCACACACTGGTACGCTGCGCGTACGAGAAGCAGCGTTTCGATCAGCCACACTTTACCGCCGGATATTTTCGTATCCGAGTATTTATGTAATGAGAGGCAGACTTAACAGGCTTTACGGTAGATAGGTCAGGAGCCGGGAGAAGTTGAAGTGTGTCCGCCTGAAAGGCACGGCTCGCTAAGACGATAGAGGTTAGTTTCCCGTCCCATTACAAAACACTGCCGGTCCGTTTGACTCGTTGCTTATGCAACTAGTGAAACTATCGGGCACTGCTCGATCGCGCGGATCGGATGCACGAGGAAAGTTCGAGAAAATTGAATCCTCCTTGATTAATTATTAGCCAGGTAATTGGCTGAATATCCTGAAAGCGGCTGTCCAGATGTTTGAGATGTGTATTAATGATATTTCAAGGAAACTAAGAAAGCCGATTGGTTCGATCTTAGGGGCTCTCGCCCCTCTAAAGGGTCAGGTTTCTCTCTCGGCCGTAGCCCGAAACTTTCTCAAATTAACTCGGAGCGATCTCCGGCCGGCGTGGCTGGTGCAGCGCTCTCGAAACGGGCAATGGCAGCCAGCGGGGACTACTAGTCCCCGGCCGGGACTGCCTATTACAGTTACGCAACTGGTGAAACTATTCGGCCGAGAACGAGGAGGAAAACGCGGAGAAAACGATCGCGGTGATAACTGCGCCCTCGAGAAAATCTGCTCTTCGAATGCTTAGTGGCCCGTTCCCATTGGAGAAGTTCTCCTTGCCGGTCAGTGCTGCTACTCGCACGGAAAGCCGGGATAAAGTTCCTAGAGCACGTTCGATACGGTTAGGCTCGCTCGCGAAGAAATCCAGTGCTCGCCCGAGCGGGGAATTTATTTCGGTCTAAGCCACGGTCGCATGCAACTTTCTCAAGGTGCGGGCCAGAGCTGGCTGGCTGGTTGGCTGGTTGGCTGGTTGGCTGGCTGGTTGGCGTGCGATTTCGAGCAGGAGCGCGCTGCCTCCCAGAGCAGCTCAGCGCGCTGCAAGTCGGTCGCAGCGCGGCAATAGTAGCTCAGCCAGCCAGCAGCTAGCCAGCCCATTACAGTTACGCAACTAGTGAAACTATCCCGGCAGCGGTGCGCCCGCCGCGCGCTACCGGCAGCCAGGGATTACCTCTCCACTACTTCTGCATCGCTCAACCAGAGACACACTCACTTCGTTGCAAAAAGCAAAAGTCTCTCTCTTTCATGCCTCCAGGAGAAGTAAGAGTCGCCCTCGCGCTTTCCTAGAACTCTATGAAACCTATAGAATCCTTATTGCTCCAGTCTCTCAATCAATGCCTTAACAACGCACCTTGGAAATAGGTCGGTATGCAGACCTTGTCGATGCTTAACGCCCTTCAAAGCAATATAGCCCCCGTCTAATGGTACTCTCTTAGCTATTGGCAAGTTCGCTTAATTCTACGCCGTTCAATCGTCGTAGTTGTCTCGCGTCAGGCTCGAGGTCCCCGCGCTACGGGAGGGTAAGTTTATTGCCAAAGTTTTTGGATACAACGACCGCGGCTGACCCTGGTCACGTAGAATGGGCCAATGCGCATTCGCACCAAGAGCCACTCGCTCCCAGTGTGTATGCACGAAACCACGTAATCCACCGATTGAAATACCCCGCCGCTTTTCGAAACCAATCTGTTACATCTATAGGATCTCTCTGATTAGCTACTTTTACGATCATCCCCTCCATTTCTCTCCTCCACGCCTGACTTCCCTCCAACTGGCCGTTCGTCTACGTCTACCAAGATGAATATGACTAGATTGACGAAAGACGCGCGTTCACCTCTGACGAATGAGCTTTTGCACGCGCGAAAACTTTCTCAAGTGATGAGATGGTCGAGTGTGGCGTTGAATAATCATTGTAATTGGGTTATGCATGAGGAAATGACCTATGCCAGAGAGTCCGATTGGTGAGACCTCCTGACACTCGCCGTTGCATTTCGCTATGTTGCCCCCTACGACATCCTCGCTTCTTCCTCTATCGCAGCTAGCTAATAGCACTGCTGCTTCGCGCACCAATGACGTAAACACGCATTTATTCGGATGAACGGTAACTCTCAGTTGAGTCGGATCGTAAAATATCAATGATGAACTTGCGCCGGTCCGACCGGTTGCAACCACTTTCCCCTCGACTCTTCCTGCCAGGACAACTCGGAACTCAGCCTTCCTTGTCGAGGTAATCACGGCTATCGCAGTAGTCCCAAGTGACATCGATCTTTCTTTGACATTTGATTTACAGTTTAATGACGCATTCATGGTAAACCGTCAGCTGGGATTAAGAAGCCACCACCATAAAATAGAGCGAAATTCTCCTGGACATTATTGGCGAAGGCAACTTTCCCGACACCGCCTATTACTTTCTCCTTTTTTCCAATTCTTTTGACTGGACGCGCCTCTAGTATAGCTCGCGGCTGACGGAGCGCACTATTAAATGAGCGGTTAATTGGGTTACGTAACGGGAAGTGAAATAAGCCGAGCATTTGAGACCGTAGGCGCTGCTAGCGAGTCCTTCCTTCCCAGCGAATTGTTCGCCGGTAGTCGCTCAAGGGAATCATTACTGAGAGTGGGAAAAAAGCCTCGAGACAATGAATGTATACGTCAATGGCAAACGGGAGAGTTTCACCCTCGATTTCATTGAGGGCTTCGTTGGTAGGTAATCATAGCATTGCTTGACTCCTACCGGAGACGCCCACCCAAGGCATGTTTGAATCATCGAGCACTTATGAAACATTACACAAGGACTAGCGATACTACCAAAACAGGACTATCATGCTCGAGTCCTGTGTTGGCTGAATCTACCACAGAATCCTTTGTAATGATCACCGATCGCGGTTCTAGGAAATTTTCAACTCCAGTGACTTTTCTCGCTCGAATCAGTCGAGATTGCGGCCGGTAGCCTGCGAATTCAGGAAGTGAGTCCTGCTAAGTGAAAGTCGTTAGTGCACGACGTTAAAGTAATCGGGCAAAGTCGCCGAGCGTAGCACATGGGGACAGCTCGAACCGCACACCGGACCAAGTCCGACTGCAACGAGTCAAAAAAATTCTCGAATTTCTCCTCGAACTAGCCGCGATCCAGATTTCCGGGCCGCTCTGGGACCAGACTCGCACTGGTTGCGCCGAGTTTTCACGACTACCAACTCCAGGTCATTTCACAATCATTGCGCAATCTCATCATGATAGATGCATGGTCCGTAATGCTGGTTATTAGTAAAGGTAATAAGCACTACGACTAGAAAATCGACACTCCGCTACTTTCATCCATGATTTCATCCTTTTTTTTACACGAACCCATCCTAAGATACTATTTGCCACTCGGATATAATACTTGGTCGATGATGATGATTCCTTGGGTTACCTAATCCCGCGATGGTCCACGGTAATGATGCAGCTCGATGCGTAATGGAAGAGTGAAAGAGCAGCCGGTCTAGGAACGATCGAGGATAATGCTTGGCGATAACGCCCGGGGGGATATAAGAGTGCTCCCCGATAGAAAGGAAGCGTGCGAACTCAGTGGCACGAACTAGTGAAATGTACGTAACGGTAAAACGAGTAGCTCGCCGAGAGCAAGAGTCCTCTGAGAACCTCTGCGGAAGAGAGAGCGATTGCCGCCAGTTTGCACGGCACTTTCATACGAAGCCGCACTCGCAGTTATGCCTGATCGGTTGTATAACCATCGAGGGAGCAGCTCCTAAGTAGTGGTGTGCGAGTGTATCGCATTATGTACTTTCTTCCTCCAAGTCGGGCTAACCGGACGAGCGGCGGCCCATTGTCAAGTTTAAGCACCGAATTATTCGAGGCCAATCGAGGCCGCACTGATGCCCAAGGCGTGTCCACCACTCGGTTACGTGCTCCCCCCAAATCCTCGCCGACCACATTCATCTTATTGCGGTATTTCTCGCACCACTTAAACCTTCCGATCTACGCCCACCCTCCAATACCCGCGAATCTCCGATCTCTCGTCGATCACCAATCGATTTACCAGTAACAGCTTCGTTGCTCGAGCTGGCATTTCACGGAACCGGACATTTCGTGGTTGCTTCTATTTCGAGTCGTTCCCTATCTCATCTGGGGAATGATATCACTGGCCAGTCTCGGCCTACGGATGAGCAGAGAGCACCGTCCGAGAGAAATAAAGAGGATTCCCGCCTAAGGAGAGGAGGGATTGAGAGGGCAATAGAGAGCGAAAGAGAGAGAGAGAGTAAGAGGGAGAGAAGAGTGTAGGTGCAGCGTTCGTAGGTGGTGTGGGTCGTACTCGGCTCGCTAGTGAGCAAGCGAGTAGCTAGCAAGTGATCGTACACTAGAACGAGCGGGACGCCGATAAAAAGAGGAAGTAAGAGGGAGCGGGCGAGAAAGAGGGAGATGGAGGCAGAAGCTCGCAGGGGTTTATAGATAGCAGCGCATGGCCTAGAAACCGTGCCGCTCGGTGTTTTTGACCCTTCGCCTAGCTACCGCTTCTGGGCCATTGCAACACGACGTTCATGCCGGTAAAGTGCCGTCCACACTGACGCGAGCGAGCGAGCGAGAGCGCGCGCGCGCGCTCGAGTGTCCGAGCCCGTTGCAGAAGCTTCTGGTTAATTAGAAGCTCAAGGAGAGGGACGTGTCCGACTGAGGGCTCGCCACCGCCGCGCCGCGCCGCGCCGCTTTCCATTACACCTCCCTTCAACTGCTCGCACCCGCTCGCCTCCTCCGAACCATGCCGTAGGCATTTTTTGCGCTCGATGCTTCTTCTTCCCTTTCGCCAGGGAAGCCGCCTTCTCGCGCAGGGTGGAAAGCTATTTTTGCGAGCAGACCATGAGTTCTAGATATATGCGAGAGCGCGCGACCAGTTATCTCGGCCGTCTCGAGAACTCTATCTTCCCAGAGCAAGAAACGGCCGGCTGGAACTCGCCCGAACTCTCCTGACTCTGGGCCAAGCGAAGTTTTAACAGGAACACCGGCCAATTTTCAAGGATGCGCCACTATGCCTAGCTTTGCATTGTGCCGAGCTGCTTTCCCACCCTCTGCACTTAGCCGACGCTGTTGCAGTCGACACGAAGGTTGCAACACATTGCGGGTACCTGTTAAGTGATGTTCGCTCTGAGGCATACCTCTGTAGCAATCATCGCTGATTACCAGCGAGCACCCGCTTTCAGGATGTCGGGAGGAACAATAGGGATTTCCTTTCAACCGAGTGACCAAGAATCGAGAGTGTCTCGTACGCCTCGGGGAAAGTAATAGCGTCTGAAGCGTGAAGGGGAGCAAGCCGGAATTGCAACGCGACTGGAACGCATTGGACGGGCTGAGATTGCTTCGATTATCAAGCATGTAACACGTCGACAGCGATGCGTCCTATCGAGGGGATCGGAGAGTTCTTGTGTCCGGCCGACCTCCTTATCGACCATGCTTTCGACCTCGCGCGCTACTATCGCTTCCGGATCGTTTCTTCGCAAGAGGTCGAGCTTTAAGCACATCTCACACCGACTCCTCTCCTAATTACTACTCTCTACTCCTGTCGACCTTATCGCTGGTAAAGTTCATTTCAACCCGTTGAAAGTAATCGTAGCCTTTCTTCGGAGGATGGCAGTTGACGAGCGAAAGCGCAAGGAATTGAATACGAGTGGCTGACTGGTGAAAAGTGGCGATTACAGAGAGGCAGGCAGGCAGGCAGGCAGGCAAGTTACACGCGGACACTCTCAGTTTATACGGTGGATAGTTGTCTCTAAATCCGCGAGTTTATCTCGGGGCTGCGTGCGTGGAGCCGGGTGACGTAAGAAACTTTCGCTCACCTCTACCGGTTGCTTGCCACTAGCCACCGCGGCACACTACCTTGCACTTGCAGTGCCAGCTATGCAACGCACGAACAAGAGCGCACCGTGAGATAGGCCGAGCCAGAGAGAGAGTGAGCAAGCCGGAGTCCGTGACTGGTAATCCGCGCGCACGCTGACTATTCAGGGCCAGTCGACACTTGCCCGCGCTACCAGGATTAATGGACTTACACCGAGTTAGTCTCGCTTACATGCCTCACTTTTTGACCGCACAACAGGTTTAGCTAATATCGGGTGGACCTCCGCTACTCCCACCCACCTAACATCTCATCAAACGCCATCCACTTCTTTCACTTTCCCTCTTCTAAATCCTATCAGACGATAACGAGCTTTTCATTATCAATTACTAGGATAGACCTGTATTATTTACAACCTGATGGATTATACTCAATTACAAGACCTAGGCTCTAATGTCTTCCTTGTGGAATCGAAATGATAAGAGTTGAATGTTCTTTGGTGTGTCTTCGTTTTTATTGGGTAAAATAGTGTGCCCTTTAATCTTAGTATTAAGTGGAGGAAGATAATAGGTAGATTGTTATTGGCGATAGTATAGAAATGGGGCTTGAGAATGTTGTGGAGTGGCTAGCGGAAGTATATCAGTGAGGCACGGCGCGAGCTATCGCGTGTTGGAAGTGTCGGCTGAATCGCAATGAGAGACGGATGCCGGCGATTCTAAGATTGTCCTCACTTTCGCTGCGCTTCCCTAAGCGCGCGCACTGCCCGTCGGACATAGATAGGCGCGCGCTTTAACTCGTGACTGGCATACGGGGTCGTCATTACACGCCAGCCGGAGGAATAATTCCTCCTCGACTCGTATATGGAGCATACGCGCTTCGCGTCGCGTCTCGTCGCGTCAACACGTGCTCGCATCTGGATATTAACGCCCGCTCGCTCTGTCTTCCTCCTCGTTGGTCCACCGAGAGAGCGTGGACGCGGATGCGTTGAACGCCCCTCTCGCGCATTCCTCAGATCGGTATCTAACAAATTGGAGCGAATGCCCCAGATAGCAGAAGCTCTAATCAAGAGAGTCAGAGTGAAGCGGGCAGGAAACTAAGATGATCCTTCGCGCACAAATTGGACCGATCGCTGATACGCGAGATCCCCAAGAAGGTAAATCATTGGTACTCGGTCCAGTTCGATCGGTGAAGCAAGATCTATTGCATCCGACGAGCGGACTTTCTCACAGCGAAGACTTGTTATAGTTCCTACGCTTGGACGAAAGAAGAAGTCGAAGGATGCTACTTGTCTTTTAGGAGCGAAGAAAGAAATTCCTGTCGATCGAGTATGGTGCAAACAGCCGGCACTCGTAACACTGTAATTGATGCCGAGAAGAGGCGCAGCCGGTTTCCGCGGCTACGGATGAAGCTATTACCGCGAGAACTCTCGATCTTCTTTCATCCTCGCTCGTGTGCTTTCCAGACTTTACGGGATATTCTCTGTATACCCACATCCACGCACACACAGAGCCACACATCAGGCTGGATGGTTGCGCGAACGCGAAATATGTCGGTCGCCACTTTCTCTTTAGGCAGCGGTTCTCAGACACGCTTCCTGGTTCTCGGGAAGAACACCGTACACAAGCCTCACTCTCTCCCTCGCTCCTCCTCTCTCTATGTGTATTTGTGGGTATACACTTCTCGGATCACAACAAACGGAGGACCGTGAGCTGAATTGGAGTTTCTGCTCACGGCCGGACTACTAAGGTCACCGCCACATCATTTATCGGAGTCCGCTCGATACCTTGTGTTCTATCGCTCTCTTCTACGTCGTCACTCGAGTATTTTATACTCAACCCTCGAAAACTATCTTTTACATTTCCCTAGAACGTGATTACCTTTTTCGACTCTAACTTTCATTTAACATTTATGAATTTCTTGAAAACTTTGACAAATTTTTTTACGGTGTCTCTTTGGGAAATTTCTAGTCTGTTCTATTATGTTCGCAATTTTCCTCCGGCGATTTTCAATATATTGGATATTATCTAGGTATATATACTTTATCATCGACCAACAGGGAGAGTCAAGTACTCTATTCGCTCTGGCGGTGCTCGGTTTACGTAACTGTAGAAACATCATAGTTAGTCGCAAGGCACTATAACATCGAGTGCATTGACCCCATGAGCCTGAACGCACCGACTTTCTCCACTGGTGAATATTCTCACCTTCCTCTTTCTTCTTGGTAACCTTTCTCCCATGATACTCGAGACCCCCGGCATACGATTAAATTCACTTTCCACCTACACCTACTCACATTCTCCTCTATTTGTCCCCCTCGGAGAAATTGTTAATACACCGACACATAAAATTGGTTTAGACAGAATTTATTGGTTCTATAAACAGAAAGCTTTGCTAGTGAGTTTATGAATGTTGGAGGCATTTCTCTACCCCGAATTACGATGGATTCATGCCACGTGTTCGGGGTGTCCCCTCGGCTTAATAACGCGCACGCGTGTGTATGTGTATCTGTGGAGGTGTACCAAGTGAGGAAGGCTGGGCTCGAAATTTCGATGGTCGAGTGCGCAAGGTCCGCAGGCTCGCACGCAGCAACGCACGCACGCATGCACGAAACAAGTGGTGGTGGGTGGGTGCGTGTTGGTGTTGCAATCGGTGTGTGTGTGTGTGTGTGTAGGAGCGCGCGTATGACGGAAGCGGAAGAGAGCCGAGAAGAGAATCGGGGTGCGGAGGGTCGGACCCTGAGGGTGGGAGAAAGGCGCCCTTGCCCTTGGCATTGCCGCTCGATACGAACACTCGGGCCTGTCCAAAACGGTGCCGAGCCAATTTAACGTGCGCGCGTAAGCCCTCCTCGCCGCGCACGAATGCCCGCCGGAAATGAGCTGGAAAGGGAACATCAATTTCCGTGTCTACACCCAAGCGTTGGATTGCCGCTTCCTCTCGCCTTCTCCCAACCCTTCGGCGTAACGCCTTAAAATTAACTCGTCCGAAAATTTCCTAGCCACTATTATGCACACTAGTGTCTGGCGCATCGAGACTCGAGAGAGGAATTCTGGAGAAGCATGGCTGGCATATGCTCGAGTGTTTGGATGACCCAGATTAGTCCGGCAGGCTTGCTCAGCTACGTATGATCGAAAATGTAAAGTTCACTGGGTGAGAGAGGATCGGACAGAGATGGAGAGACGGTGAGAACAGTGGGCTTATCCGATCCGGAAGAAGTGCGTGGGTATACGCATGCCCTCGCCCTTGCCCTTGGTCGATACTCATCCCCCTCGAAGCCTGCTTTTTTTTCCGGAGCGAACGCCACCCTCCCCGCGCACCGACGCCCTCGCCTTCGCCCTCGCCCTCGCCCTGCCACCGACTGCTTTTCTTTCGCGGCGACCACGTGGCCGCCACGTGGTGAACCAGCCGTCCGCCCACCCGCGCGCCCCGCCGCCGAGCGCGCAGGTGCAGACCCAGGAAAACTCCCCCATCTCGCCGCCCGCGATTCCACCCTCCACTTGGGGTCAATGCACTCCCGCGCGAAAGTAGGCTAGGCGTGGCCTAATTGCGATCTTCGATTTCCAGCCAAATTGCCAGGACCGCGCTCTTTCCCAAACCAAAACCAATCGTCCGACCAATTGCTTGTACCTTTGAAAAATCAATTTCTTCTATATGACGTTACAGAAAAAAAGACTGGGGAGAAACGGTTTTAGTTTGTAGTGATGTATGTGATGAGAAATATCGACTGAGGAAAGCTACCAAGGGGGATGAATTCGTGAGAGCACGGTCTATCCTTGACGTTCCCATTGCTTTAGGCGCACTGGCGTTATCCCCTTCGAAGGTCAATGACCTTGATCGGCTCTCCCGGAGGGGTCGTGGCCCTCCATCCCATCCCGCAGCCTGTGTGAATCAGGATGCTCTTTGGGGGTCGACTCACTGACATCTGGTTTGGCTAACAGCACCGTCTGATTAATCGATACCGGAGTAATCGAATTCAATATAGAGCGTCATTTACACTAATGCTTCGGGGAATCCCACTACCGATACACTTTGTAACTACAGACATTAATATTAAGATCGAAACTAACTTGCCACTTTTCTCTCTATGTTTCAGGTAAGCCCGCAACGCTTTTTTCCCCATATTCGGATAGGAAGGAGTACTTTACCTAACAGTAATCCTTTCTCCAGACTTCTGTAAGTAGAGAGACACCCTCAGCACGATCATATTCTATCGAAAGCTATTTTTCGCCGGGCAGGCTTATAAATAAACATAATCGAGGCTCGTTGAAAGTGGCCGAGAGTATAACGAGTCCAACTAGCCGGGCGAAAATGACGATTAAACCCGAGAGCTCTGAATATACATGAGTCGGTCTAATTCCGCCGGCCGAAAATGTACGCGAGACACCCAGAAAAATGTGGAGAGTCTCTGAGGGCCGTACGTCCCAAGTAGTATCGTCTCGTCTAGTCAGACCAGCCACACAGATAACGCTTTGCCAACCTCCCAATTCCATGTCTCTCTTTCTACCCCGCGTCTCTCCTCCGCCGGCCACCCTCCCAGAGACAGAGAGAAAGAGAGGCGGCCGTGCAGGCTTCCTTAATTCTCGGCGCACATCCGCGGGGTCAAGTACAGTCAGTCCGGCTAGCTCCCAAATTGGTCGTTTCATAGCCAAGAAGTGAGAAGATCGTGTACTAGAGAAGCAGCAGGAGGAGGAGAGGACGGGTGCGCGAGAGGCAGAGAGAGGGAGTGCAGGAAGGAGAGGCGAGAGAGGCGGGGGTTGTGGAGGGAGAGCGAGAGGGAGGGAGGGAGGGAGAGAGAACAGGGAATCGGAATCGAGTGTGTACGAAGGGTGAACGACCGAAAGGCAGGGGCACTAGGCTGCTACCCTCTGCGGCGAGGAGGATGGATATAGACTGCTGGCAACCTGGTTAAAGCGAGAAGGGTGAAGGCGAGCGAGCGACTGAGAGAGGGTAGTAGCTTCGCTAGAGAGAACACATCGGTCGAACTCCCCCTCCCCCCTCCTCCTCCCAACCCTTGGCCACCCTCGATCTCCCTTATACCCTCTCGCTCACCCTCGCGCGCTCTGCCCACCGAAGGGGATCAATACGGACCACGTGGTGTGGCAGTAACGCCACAGAGAGAACGAGGAGCCTAACCCTCGTGCATGCAACAACTTAAACCCTAAACCAGCCATCTCGACTACCTCCTGCCGACTCATCGATCTCTTCCTCCTCGATTCCGCTCCTTCCAAGAAAAATACAGCTTCCTTCCTGCCAATACTCAGTTTCGAGCTTTCATTGTCCGACCAACTATCGCTTCAAGACGATCTTTCTACGATCAGTCGTTAGAGCAGATTTAATGGCTTTCACTTCTGATGGACTTTGGTTATGTCAATTGAAAAGATCCTGATTGAAATGATTGCATAAATAATGGCCGATTCTGGAAGGTACACGATCCAGACTAGCCCCTTTAAGCTGGCAGGTAGTATTAGCGCGAGACAGAGTCGGATAGAGCGGGATTCGAGTTTGAGGAAGATGTACGGGAGGAGATCTCGTGGAAACTTAGCCGAAAGGAGTAAAGCAGCGGGCGTGCTTTCTTTAATGAAGGCTCGCACGAATTCCCCAGCGGAGAGAGATCCTATTTTTGGTTGGCTATCGATCGCGTTACCCTATTCGTGCACTCCACTCACCCCAGGTTGAAGCCCACGCCAGTTTACCGGCCAGGGAACGAACGGCCTTTATCTTTCTGGGACACGAAGTCATCGGTGCACAGAAGCCGATCTGCATCGATGATCTTCCGACTCCGAAGGCCGTACACTCACGGGCCTGGCCTGCCCGTGTTTTATTTCGAGACATCACCCTACACTTACTTCTATCTTCTCCCGAGCAATGACTACACCAGAGTTTTTTCCCCCGTTCGTTTACTGCCAGTCTATCTGCCATTGCAATTGAAATCTTTACTGGCAATCAGAGCACCGGGGACGACTGTCAGTACAAATAAAGCTAGTCGCTGGAAGAAGCCGCTGTATGTTTCATGATTTACGCGGTATCGTCAGGTAGCCAGCGTGATATCATCTGGACTGTGGCCGATAGCGAACCAGATGATAGATCATCGCGCGAGTACACGATAACTCCTGAGTTATGGCGAGTGCATCACCCTGCGAGATGAAACGCGACCAGGATCTCACCGAGGGCGATATATTCCTGCCGATCGTCCTGGCACGCCTAAAACTCCGAGTGTATCATCGTTGGCAGGAGATTCGTGATGCTGTCTTCTCCCTTGCCGGGAGACATTACGGCCGATGATGAATCCCAGCTGCAAGTCTCGTAGATCGACTTCCAGGAGGCGGAGAGTTGCAGCAAAGTATCTACGGTGTAACGAAGAGGCGACGGCCGCGCGACGCAGGCAGCAAGAAGAAGACAAACACAAAGAAAGGGGGTGAAAAGCCTACCCTTGTAGATTGCTTTGAAGGAGGGTTGCTATTACGGCTGGTTTCATACATTGCGCACCCCTGACTTCGAGTCTAGGTCGGTCATTCACCCCGACACACCATCCCCAACAGTGCCCGGCAACCCCTACCGAGACCTACCTCCCCACGGCCTTCCACCACCCCTCAAACACAACTGATACCCCTCCGCCGCCGCCGCCACCACCACCACCGCCACCACCACTCTTCCACCCTTCCACCAGCGCGCGGTGACGTCACTGGGACACCCCTCTTCCACCGGCCTGGCAATCCTCCCTCCCAGGGCTAAGAATGCGAGAGGGGAATCCTACAGTGGCGTAGGACCACGGGGCAGCAACTTGAGGATTCGACTATCGCTATAATATCAGATAATGTCCTCCCAAATCAACTGGTATGTCTGAATCCTCGACTTTTTACTCCATCAAGAACCTCCGGGACATCAGACTCTCTTCTCACTGCTCTTTTCTCTTGGCTGTAATGACTACTCTGCCAGCGAAAGATATAACTAGCTCCACAATTTCGAGTCAATTATTGTTTTATGTTTACGGTGCATTGGCTTGCTATTGAGTCTCTTCCATTGCCACTTTCACAGCCAGGGCGACTGGCAAATTATCCAAATTAGTTGTCAGCTATTCGTGGAACGGCGAAGTTTCCTTAACTTTCACGTATTACTTTGAACTCTGATTTTGGTCGTAAATTGTGAGAAAGTCGGTGTGCTTGGGAAGCGTTCCTAGCCGTCCTTGTTCCGATTAGGTCACGTCATGTTTTTTAAAGGATATTGCATGAGGATTCGTGATTATGAGGCTTTTCAGGATTCAGTTAAAAGTGAAGTTGTTCCCACAGCCGTCTCGTTGATACATTGACAAGCACGAGCCAACGCTAGAATTACTGTCATCTAGGAAAGCCGAGCGCTTATAGGATGCATCGATCCACGCCGAGGATGCCAGAGAGAAAGTTATCGACCTGCTAGCAAGTTCTTTGCGAGAAGTTCATCAGAAAAAGCTTCTACACCTTTTACGTATAATTCGCGCGGTGCTGAAGAGAAACTTGGACTTCGGGGAAGAGGAGAATCATTCTCGATCATCCGAAATGAATTTGTCGCGATCAAAATGAACAGTTGCGCCCATGAACGAGTAGTGCAGCTCAATTATAGTGGAGACGAGACGCGCCCGCTCCAAAGTACCTTGTTAGCAGTTGCTGCGACCAATGAGACACATTTCTCGCCAGGCGCACTCCGACTTAATACTCATCCCCATTACAGCGAGTAGAAACCCTCATTAAAATCACACTGACGCCGTGCCGACGATGTAACACACCTCAATTATCCCTCAATAAGACGACGACGGGAGTCTTTGCCCTTTCGTCGCGGCCGAGATTCAGGCCACCGGCGGCGATATGCGATGTCGTCGCCGAGTGCGAGCCCACATCCAATCTACATTCCTCCCTTACATTCCGGAAACTTGCATATGCCAATTCCTCACTATTCCAGCCATCTGACCCGCCAAAATCTCACAGGGCTGTCTTTCGAAGTCGGTGGTGTTCGATTGGGACTGTGAGAAATGTTGCTAGTAAAATTGATGGTTTTCTCGGAAAGTTATGAGTGGCGAGCGTTCTGGTTTGAGCGCCGCTGGCTTGACAAGGCTGCAGTGCAAGAGGTGAATGCATCGGCGCTTCCTACATTTACGCAATCGATCCTCCGAACGTAGAGCTCTCGCTCGCGTACATGCATGCTCACGCGAGTGCGGCACACCGGCGAGCCTGGCAGGCAGGCAGGCAGGCAGGCAACCCACCAGGCAGAACCTGCGACATATAGCGTGTACGTGCGATCGCGAGTGTGGAAATGATCGTTTTGCCGGGATACTCGGCCCGCGCTACCCACTCTCATTCAACATTCGCGAGACAATGACTATGAATGAAGGGACAGGACCGGACTGAGCCCGACTCTAAGAATCCAGCGCGCAACCATTAGAACTAAGTTCGACCCTAAAGAAAGCTCCGATGGGATACACGTCTCACCAGAAACTCCAAATAGCTGATCGAGTGCTCTCGAGGAAAATATGCAAGCTGGACTGCGGGCATTCATGATGTCGTAACACTAAGTATACGCTAGCCTCACGTTTCCCGTGACATCTGTTGTTTCACGCCGTCTGCGGAATCCATTACAAAGCGTATTTTTACTCCCACGGTGCGGAGCACACTATTTTCGAGGTTCGCCCGACCAGCTATTTCCGCCGGCTCACTAAACTCAACTGCATCTCACATTGCTACTCAACTATTCGCATGATTCTGCAACTCCATTTGCTGCCTTTTATTCTAGCATGAATGATGCGAGTATGCGTATTTCTGGAGAAGTGTTGGAACTAGCGTAAATTAGTAAACTAATTGTAAGTAGTTGGGTTGGGTGTTTGGTCGAAAGGGACGCTCGTTGGTGGAAGTTGGTTTGGCCCCGGGCGGCGCTTGGGCGATTGAGTTTCTGGTGAAAGCTACCGCACGCCTGCAGCCCTTGACCTTCCCTCGGCCGAATTCCAGCCGAATCGCGCGCTCCCGGCGACTCCTTTCGTAACGAGCGAGGCATGCCACCCATTAAGGCTAAGTTTCGCGGTAAGCGTCGCGGTGAAAGGCTTAAATATTCGCCGCGCGCGGCTCAGAAAGGGGAGCTCGAGAGGGAGTCGACACTGCCGGCGCTGCCGGCGAAAACGAAAGGATTCTCTTGGACCACGGGACTCACTCCGTAGGCAGTTGCGCGCTCCTCCGAGTTGCTGCTTCCTTCCATGCCCGCTCCTCTCGATCCTCTCTCTGTCTCAGGCTCTCGCGCTCCATCGGCACGCGATGCCGTTACCGTCGCTCCCGACACCGCCGACGCCACCGACGCCGCTCTGGCACTCTTGCTTTCGCAAGACTTTCCCCATTGTTTAAAAAATAAAGCCGCAAGTCGCGACCGCCCCGAGGTCGTTCAACTGCTCTAAGTGTACCCGCTGCTCGAGCGGGTCGTTGAACCGGCGAGCGTACTCCCGGCCATTTAACGCGCCGCCGGAATCATCGCGAGCGGTGGCGGTGGCGGCGGCAGCGGCGGCACCGGCGGCGGGAACGAATTCGGCTAATGATATTCGCCACGAATCTCTCCTGTCACGTCCTTTAATTCGATGACGGTTTAATGCACGCGAAATTAGCGATTCCCCACCTAATTACGCCCACTGATTAATCCAGCTGGTACTCGGATACTTGAACCGATGATCGTCGAATTCCTACTGGTATCGTTTATAAATTCTGTAGGGTTGGTGATAGTTTGAGGCGGTGGTATATGATGGGACTAGTTGCTTCTTGGCAAAAGTTTCCCAGAGGGGCTGTGAGCGTGTCGATGACCCGGTTACATTGGTTTTCGCCGGCCGGGGCGCTTGCCAGTGAATTATATGCCGGTGAGAACTGAGAACACGAAGACTTAACAAGCGGCGAGATGCGATCGTAGTTGAGCCGGCTGGCTGGCTGGCTGGCTGACTTCCTCGTTGGCCTAGCCAGGAGAAAGAGAAGAGGCGGAGGGAAAGGTCAGGCCGACGAGGAAGTACCCGGCCTCGGGATAATAAGCGAAGGAACACTTTCTACGTGCTGGCTCGCGGGAAGGGGCCCCGCGCCGCGCCGCACTCCCCAGTGCCGAGACAGAGTGCGCGCCCGCGAGCGAGCGGTGCAGCCTCTCCTAAATGGAACGTGACGGCGTTAACCATAGCCACGCTTGTACGGCTGCGTCGCATTCTCTGACTCTGACTGAACTCGCACTTCGACTCGCACTTCTTCTCCAACTCTGACTAGATACTAGTAGTTCAGTGCGGGCGAAAGCGTGGCGAAATTCGGCGTATCGCTCGCCAAACCATGCCAATTTCCTACAGGACGCTCCTACCAGCCAGTCAGATTTGGAAAGTAGCGTGAATTAATTCGTCTCGGCTTTTAACAAGTTTATTCTTCTCCTTTTTCGTTCCTTTTACTAGGAGCGATGAGAACTAGTAGTGCGGCTCCAGTGCGCTAGGAGATATCCATGCTGGAGAGATAGCGAGAGAAGTTGTAGCAGGAACAGTGTCAGACGGAGAGCCGCCGGATTTCGATAAAGATCACCTTTCCTTCGAATCCATTGAGAGAGGCTGTATTCTTAAAGAGGCTCGAGTTTATACGCGAGCTTCGCGGACTTTCCCGAAAGCACCTCTCCGTTCCGTATCTAGGCCGAGCGGCCGCCGGCGCGTGCTCTCCCGGCGTACTTCGTCTTTCTAGAGTTCGTATCGGTGAACACGATCTACCTCTTTCTCTTTCTCTCCCTTTCTCCGGCTCGCTCTGGCACGGTCGGGGTATTCTTGTACCTAGGTCTAAACGAGTCTAGGCTGACCCCAGCCGGCCGGTTTCTACTTGCAACGTACAATGGCAATGGTTGGCGTACCCTCGGCCCACGCCGCCACCGACTGGCAGTGAAACCGTTCGCGAGCACTTTCCTAAAAACTCCATCGCAGAATTCTCCTCTCGCGCAACACGTCCTAAGTAGACGTCGATCTTCCTAGAATGGAGGAACTCTTGAGTAGAATCACGACTCCAACTGCGGGACAGCCAGAGAAATACTGGATATACACGAGGGAGATACAAATCGGCCTAAAAGATCGAGACGTCTCTGCCGCCGGTTTTCTCAATTCCGAGCTCTCGGATAGTGCTGTCTACTTATTCTACGGCTGCCTCGCTTACCATCTACGCTATCGGAGATCTGGTAGCTCACGCTCCCCTGTCTCATAGCCAAAGAGAGTCCTGGTTCGCTCGATCGAGCGCATGCTTTCCCACGCTGAATTGCGACAAGGATCTGCGCGCGAGCCACGATGATCCATCGCTGGCTTACCGATCTACACGTGTACCAACAAACGAGCGACTGGATCGCCTATACCTACTCCTTCGATGAATGCACTCACTTGCGATACTTGCGATTGACAAAGAGTCACGGCCGCATAACATCTATACTGACTTTATTCAGAATAGACGAATCCTTCCCGTTCTTTGGGTGGAAAAAACAACGGGATCTATGAATTAAGAATGCCCTCGCAGCATTCGGAAGAGTACCGAAAACAGTAGTCGATTAAAATTCCAGCAAGGTTTCACAAAAGAGTGGGGATTCAATGGTGATCTCGAAATCCCAAGATGGAAATAGGATCGGCGAAGGGTAAGTCTTTCAAAACGATCGGACAGCACGAACCTTGACCTAGAAAGATCTCGTGGGCAACGACCAAGCCAGGGACACTTTTTACACGGCGATCGGTGCTCGCCGCTGTCCGATCGGTATACATACACACGTCCCCGTTCTATTCGCCAACTCCGCTCCTCTTTTTATCGCCGGGCAAAATTCTCCCTGCAATCGACACGGTTCCGGCACTTTTATTCCTGACACACTCGATATTAATCGAAGCCGGAACGGAAAGCCTGCTCGAAACTTGCCACTTACCAGATAACGCGCATGCAGCTTCATTATATAAGGCCTTTTCCCCATGGCGAATTAATGATCGCTTCGAGCGCAAGATGATTTTTAAAGAGTCGGACACTCTCGAATTTTGCTGATAACTCCCTTGGGAGATTATGTAAGTCTCCACTGAAATGTTGCAAGTCCGATGGCGTTTGCAAAGTGGTAGAGCGTTACGCGACAGACTGGCCGTCGCCATCCTTCGGAAAACCACGACGGCTGCTTTCAGGATTACGCGATAATCTTTAAATAGCGGCCTCTCTAATTGCGAAACTGCCCTAGGCTAGGGTTATGTTTGGAGACAGGAAGGAAAGATTACGAACGGCGTCTAATGCAGCCGGCATACGGGTGAGAGATCGAGCGTGGCAGTTTTCTCCTCGGCCATCACGCAGCTACGCAAGGCAGTTTCATTTTCCCGCTGCCTCGTAATGATCGTTTTCTGCCTCTCGATATCGTGTAACCGTGGCGCAAGTGTCCAGATTATATAACCGAAAACTCGTCACGTAGCCTCCCCTCGATAGCCTGCCTGATTTCTACGACACGCTACCAAAGGGGCTAAAGTGCGCCGAGAATGTTCCTAGCTTTCCTTCCTAGCGTTTTCACTTCTTTATATACTTTGTCATTATCGAATCCCATAATAGCGCTTCAAAGTACGAGAGAAACAAGCAATATACTCGCGATTTCCTTCTAGACAGTGTTCAAGGCCTGCAGAAGTCAGAACGTAGGTGGCAGACCGAAAGCTCTGGACACAGGCCGACTCATACTACTTACAATTAATCCACTTTCTGCCATACAGTATTCCATTCTCCTCGTAGGCGAAAGAGTGATAAAAAATGCTACATAAGCGATGCTGGTCTAAGATAGTGGAATACATAAGGTTGTAAAAAAGATTCAAAAAATAGTGGGAGTACAAGGCGTAAGGTCATCGACTGAGGTTTTTTCGTGGGCTGTGCCGGCGTGACGGGCAACTGTTCGTGGGAAGGCAGAGGTTCGACTCGTAGATACGTATACAAACGTTTCACTCTCGACGAGCCGCCGGGATAACGGGCCCCGCTCCGCTCCACGCGGAGGTGGACTCCACTACGCCGAGAAAGAAGGGAAAGTAGTTCTGTGAGTCAGTGGGGCTTGCGGTACCCCATCAACGTACCGCACGACTCACCGCTTGCGGCACTACTAATGGATGGACACTGGCTAAGTCCAGATGGGTGGCATCCCTCACCTCCTCGCAAAAGAAATTAATGACTTCACCCTTAATGTTCTAACGCCAATAGCAAGTCCCCATTCTCTAATGAATCTAAAGCAATTCAGCAGTTTGTGTGCGCACTGACGAATATAAATTGTCAGTTTGAATAACGCGATGCGTTAATCTCTTTTGAAGTTTGGGAAATGAGCGTTCATTTGTTCTGCCTGAGGCGATGCTATACAGAATCCGGAGGCGAATGTTAAGAGCGTATCTTCCTTGCTTTCTCCTCGATCCGAAAACGGCACGACTAGAGTGGTAGCGCGTTCTCTGGCACACTTCGCCATCGGAGGAGTCAAAGAGCGCCGGTTCTCGCTCGACCGAGGAAGTGGAGAGGGAACTCGAGGAAAGTATGACTTAACGAAAGTATGTGCTACCGGAAATAGATTGTTCCTCGGCGGCGGCGGCGGCGGCCGCTTAATAATACCGCGGGAAACAATAGTTGACCCGAATATGTTCGCAGAAATGACAGAACAGAACTGCGCGGCGCGGCTCGACCCTGATGAGACGCAAGCCGCTCGGTAACGAGCGGACCCAACCCGGCAGGGACTGTCAGCTGGCTGAAAGGTCATCAGCCTGATTGCGAGGAGTCGGAACACTCGGAGCTTGCCCTTAAATATGCCCCACCCAAATTGCAAACTCCTTCATCCGCTCCGCTCCGCCCCACTCGCAGCTTTCTATCGCTTACGCGCGTCACTCGCGAATAATCGGGCAGCGTATTGTCGCCGACAGGAAGTACGAACCCCCACAAATCTAGACTTACGTGACCCAGCTAACATCGCGCTATTACCATGCCAGCGATTTACGATCCTCGCTGACCAATCAATGACACTCGGCGCGAAGGAAAATCCTTGGGGGAACAGCGAGATACGGAAGCACGTGCTCCGCAAATATCGACGCGCCGTAAATCCTCGCGCGATTAAAACAGCTTTCGATACCCCGAGGATCTATGGCCCACGTTGAATTGCTAAGTGAAATGTGTCCAGGCTTTCTGTGGGTATTTCTTCCAAAGACGTAACCTGCTTTCTTCATCGTACTTGGACGAAATCACAGCCACGGCTTTTGTGATTGGCTGTGCTTGATCAGAAAAGGGTTGTCGAAGATTCGGTGGATTGGAGATGAAACGTTACTGTCGCCCGATTTATCCATGAAGTGGTAGCGGGTTTATAATTATAGCGGTGATAGCCAGAGCCGACTACTTTTTTAGGTCAGGGCAACGTTGTGGAGGATCCTCGTGACGTATTGCACTCGAAGGATCGCTCGCACACCGACCTTCCTCCTGAACGATCCTAGCACGATTCATCCTTCCGTTCGAGGAAACGTTCTCGGGTTCCGCTCTCGCTATGCATTTCCGTGGAAATCGAAGCAACAATTCCCCTAGATTTTTATAACTACGTAATTCTACTTTGCTTGCTTTCGAACAACTCTACTAATTACTGAGAGATCTTTATCGCCTGAGAGAAGGTGATAAATATATGAGATAACTATCATTATCGATGCGATTCAGATTCCATAGCGACGTATATGAAAGCCTCGAATTTCGAGGTGCGTATTAAGAGTGAGACGCACTTTCCTGGCGGGGCAGGGATCGGGGCGTTCGACTTGACGCAATTAAGGTTGATTGAAGGATCAAGATCAAGAAGGTCCGTGCCAGGTAGCATTGGTAAATGAGTGTGAGGTTGCAGTAAAACGTGTTGGAGATGGTTGGTCATGGACTCGCGAGTGTAACGCGATTCGGAAGGTGAAAGTTTTTGGGTTATCGAACATCGTGGCCTAGACCGTAAAAGAGTAACAGAAACGCGCGCTGACTGATGCGAGGATTCGTGGGTAGTTTATGTGCACGGATGCGACTTTCTCCTCGGTTGGTGAATACCTTTTTTCAACGCTGACTACCGACCATAACAGGCCACCTCGGGTCAAAGCGTGACCTTACCCCTTTCGATTCTTAATGCGATGCACAAATCGCACAACATTCGCC
Organism: Ectemnius continuus; assembly: GCA_910591665.1. NCBI lineage: Eukaryota > Metazoa > Arthropoda > Insecta > Hymenoptera > Crabronidae > Ectemnius > Ectemnius continuus. Next base: position 10,412,009 of record OU342862.1, on the reverse strand, counting down.
CGATAAAAATCAGCAGCGTCCAATTAACATAGCCTAGCCGTCGCGGAGCACCATGGTACACTGAACCGAAATATCTCCTTTGGGGCTCGGTAAAACAATCGTACGTGACCGCATTTCGGAATATCTATATCTAGCTGCACACTGATATATGCACCGACTAACAATAGTGCCCCTTTCCACCAAGATTCGTAAAGCCGATAAACCTCCCTAGAATGCTCAGCAATCATCCCTTCATTTAGTGCTGCACTCACCGAGACAAGGAACTTCAAAGAGAGATGAACCCTTCGATCGGCTCGGTCATTGATATAAAATCGATCTAATAATCAGGGAAAGAGGTATAGAAGAAGGGAATGAAGAAGATTTGGGGGTCGAAGGATAGGATGTCAGGGAGTGTGGGATCGATCGGGGAGCGCGCATAGGTGTAGTAGCAGCGGAGGTGAATCATAGGTGTGCATCAGTTTTCGCTGTCGTTAGAGGAGCGTTAGAACGAGCGGCGCGATCGACTAGGCAGCTCTCTCGGTGCAGCGGTGCATTAGAGGTTCCCCTACTGGAGAACGTAGTGCAGCAGCACCGCGGCCGTTTTACTCGGAGGGTTCTCTCTTCCACTTCCACAGTTCCTCCACCGCACGGCGCACGGGTTCTCCTCGTCTCGGTGAGCGCTGGTGCCCGTGGCCGCTGTCCCAGTCGTCGCCCTACTTTGTCGAAGCCAACTCAGCTCGACACTCGGTTTACACACCTCTCGTGCCGCCGCCGCCGCCGCGAGACCAAAGAGAAACGCGTCGGTCTGCTTGCGCGCCTACTCACGCACACGCACACGCACCCATACACACACACACACACACACACACACACGCGTAGACACGCGTACACACAGAGAGCCACTTGTACAGGCACGCACACGTCGATAGAATAACGCGCGTGGACGCGTAGCAGCCTGGAGCGGAAATACGCGGCATTAAAGGACTGGCGTGCAGGTATAGCGATAGGGTAGAGGAGGCGACTGTAGGGGGTAGTCGGAGAATCAAGGGACAACGTGTGCTAGTGGTGGTGGTGGTGCCGGTGGTGGTGGCAGCTCTGTGTCACGGTGATGCTGACGATTGGACCGGATCACCCTCGGCGAAACATCGCGGATACCGGAAGTGCGAGCGCAAAAGAGGATAACAGTGGTAGCCCCAATCGAGACTGGCGGATCGCGGAGCCACGTGCCCCGGCCGGAAGTGCCACGGGAAGGAACGCCGTGCCGAGACCGTCGTACCCTGACCTACGACTACCTTCCACCAGCAGCGGCTCGCTTCGCCGCTCGCGCCAAATTGCGCCCGCCGACACCGCTGCTGCAGCCTCCTCGTATCGCCGCCTTTTTCAAGGGAATACCTCCGGAGCCGCCGCTCCATCAGAGGCGCACGCACACAGGCACTCTCCTAGTAACACGCGCCCCGACTCAATGATGAACGGCAGAGAGAGAGAGCGCGCCTCGAGGAATTTCTAGAATTATCAGTGTCGGACAGTGCCCCCGAAGCTGCGCCAGTGCTCGATCGATCTAGAGTTCCAGCGCGCTCGGCGACGACCTTCGACCATTGTTATCGAATAATCACTGCCGATTTGGAGCAAGGGACACTCGGTCCCGGCTGCCCAAGGTGAATGACCCTCTCCGAACGTGTTGATCAGTGCCGCTGTTAAAGAGAAGGTGAATCCTCATAGCTAAACCGAAAGGGTTGCCACCGGAGCTTGAAAGTATCCTCGACAGAAGGAAGAGTAAACGCGTGCGACTAGAGAGAAAGTGGAGGACGGGTACTACTGTGTTCGCCGGAAGTGTCATCGCTGGAGAACTTCCAGCGATAAACGTCTCGCAGTTGCTCGGCTGTCATTGCTCACCGCACAAGTTTCGCGCGAAAACGTCCACCGATTTTCTACAGTATTATATGCCCGAGGGAGCGGAGTGCCAGAGCACCGTATCGGGTGCTCGTAAAGGGAGCGAGCTCTTCTCGTTTCCTGATCTCAGCGCAGAGCACTGCCAATTAGCCGGGACGCCGATACCCGAAGCGGCGAGCCTCATTTTCCGCTGTGATTTTCCAGTTTTTCTCTCCTCCCTCTTCCTCTATCTCTGTCTCTCGCTCTCGCTCTCGCCCTCTCCCGCACTCTCCTTCTCACTCTCACCACCGTCCACGGCCAAAGTCACGACGTTTTCGTAACGCGTTCAGCCAGGGGAGCATGCGCCATGGTACACTGATTCGCAATGTACCAGCCGCTCTCGAAAGGCGCCAGCCCCAAACCTCTACCAGAAGCATCGGGCAACGCCGACTGGAATCTACATGATTCTATTCTTAATCTCATCACTGCCAACTATAACGGACCATCCAGTGTCCCATACTCTCCCGCTACACTGCCACTTTTGACTGTCATCGGGAAGATCGGGTGAACCCCGAATAACCATCTTCCGCTTAGAACACAAGATCACACTCTCGCTCAAGAGCGAAGAAGAACGCTACGTAAAACTGCCGATGACTCCCAAGATCAGAGGGGTCATCACGTATACCATAGTGTTCGAACGGCGCTGCGATCGCACGCGACCGTACTCTTTGAATCTGCCAGATTTGCATTTCTTTATGATCTACAAATAAAGAGGAAAAGGAAGGGTGGGCGCGAATGATTAAAAAGGAGATTGAAAAAAAGGCTGGTGTAAACTTTCGATCGCTGGTATAATCATATGCCGGTGTATAAGATTCACGGAAGAGGTCTGGATCTCTGGTTATCTGGGACTGCCGGGGGGCCTTAGTGCGACAGCTTCCTGCTAAACGAGTCGCCCCACGGGCCACAGGAAAAAAGCCAGCCAGAGTTACGTAAGCAGCACACGGCTGCCATTTTGGTGCACGCACAGGCATACACGCACACGAACCTCCGGCGGGTGGACACTCTCGCTGGCAAGCGGTGACGATGCCTGTGCTGCGCGCTCTCTCCCCGTGGAAAAGCGACGTATGAATGGTGCGCGTCGCGCCCCACGCTATCTACAGCATGCGCGCGATAAGGAGCGCGCTGATAGTATTACAACGACAGCCAGGCTACACACTGCCACGTCCAAACAAACTCGCAGATACGCAACGCGGGTGCAACGAACCTTCCCGCTCCGGAATTTCGAACCTCTTAGAACAGAGTTCTAATCACTGACAAATGCATTAAATGCATTTAAAGACGCGTATCATCCACTCTGAAGAGGTATTCGTTCGATCCTCACGTGCGCCACTCAAAGAGAGTGGGAGAAATCGCGAGGGAAATGATTGATGGACTCCATTGATCGAGGATGATTCCCGGACGGAAACAGTAAGCGGGATTACATATTCATGAGCGGCGATTCTCCGCGGATCGTTTGGACCTGATTAATGCGCCGTATTTTCGGATGCCGATCGAGAAACCAGCGACAAGTGAATCTAAAAACCAGTATTTTCGGAGTGGACTCGTGCGAGCCGGGGCGCCCGAGTGAAAGTGAAGACTGAACTGACCGCCGACTTCGTGCGGAATAACCGAATCTATAAGAAAGAGGTACCAGTGATCCCTGAAATATCTGAGAAACGGGACAGAGAATTATAGTTCCACGAACTGTAAGAAAGAAGTAAATGGTGCAAGCGAACTATTAAGGTTAAGTCGCTTTAATTGAGAGCTGCTGCAGCCGAATCTCACTCAAAAATAACGATACTTCGCCCGGCTACTTTCTCGAGGGGCTGGCAACTTCAAAGGTAACTGGGGAACTAATAGGAGCGGTGCTTTCTAGGGCACGAAGCACAGGAGGATTCGCGTGTCGTTCGAGATCGGCGCGTAAAACCTTGCGATAGGATCTATCACGCGAGGATAATCCTGGCCTACTAGCTTAAGTCCTGCCAGCTGCGATATACTATCTGCGAGAGTGTGTGCCTGAGAGGAAGTAGAAGAAGAAGAAGAAGAAGGCGGGCGTGCGAGGCCGCGGACGAATTTCGGCGGGAGACACTCAACAAATGAGGAACAAGTGCACGTGGTGCAAGTGTTTGAGAAAACGGACGAGACGCCGGCGGTAGCACGGTGTGCAGAAGGCGGCAGCCATCGGGCCTTTTCGATTAGATACACAGCGTACATATTGGTAGAAGAGAAGTGGTGAGGTCGCGAGCCGGCCACGCCGGCAAGTGTCTGCGTCCAACTCGGCCTGCAAGTGTGAGAGAGTAGTCTACAAACGCTGACGTAACAACCTCACACACACAAGCAAAGGGGACCTCCCCTTGACACCTGATCGACGAGCCACATCCTCGGTGACCTTCTAGACGCCGAATTAAACTGATCCACCGGCCGACATCTCGTCGGCCAGCTACTCTACGGAAAGGCAATCTCCTACTGCTGCCCCCAACCATTTTCATGTCTCGGATGTCCTGAGCGGAAAAAAATGTAAGTCCCACTCCTCTCGAGACTCCTCCCACTCTCTCTTCATTTTGTGATACCACTCACTTTATTAACGGCCTATAATATTTTTTGACCGGTGAAAATTGATTTACCGGTTATTGGAATAGCATTAGCGAGCCGATCGTTGTAGACTGCGCCAATAACTCGCTTCTCACAATCGCGCGGATCTTTCTCGCAACCGCTTCATTCCACTTTTCCTGAGAGCTCGAGCCAGGAAGTCGTGCTAATTAAACGGCGGGAGTCATTGAGAGGCGCCGAGAAACCCGTAAGGAACCGTGAAAAAAATCTATACATGTATGATATGTATGGATGTATGTGCTCTCTCTCTCACGTCGATGGGATGCAAATCGCACGTCTATCGCACGCGTGCCAATGGAATCGAAAGGTCTAGGTCATTCGTCCGGTAACGCACGCCCGCCATCGTCTTCCGGCAGCGTGGATTCTGTGAGAATTCCTTGTGCAAACCGCGCCGAAGGACGAGCGGGCATCTCTGCCCAAATATATTTCGTGTCGAGCCGATCAGGAAACGAAGGAGCCGCTCGGTTGATGCATGCCTCCAAGATACAGGGATTTCATCGTCGCTTTTTTTATCTCGAATCCATTAACCTTGACAGAATACGAAGCTAATTGGAAGGCCTGACATCGATCACCACCGATACTAGCTTATAAGATTATAAAGTGTTTGTAAACGATCGCCACTGGCTACCGATTGGCAAAGCTCTTGGATAATCCTTAAGAACTCAATGACTCGGGCCATCCGAACCTTGCTAATGCAAGTTCCGTGACACTGGCTAATGCCACGTGAAAATACCATCAATCTTGTAAACACTTCCGGGAATCCAGCAGTAATACGCTCCCCGGTGATATAGTAAACTAGCAGGATTCATAGTGAACCACTGATTCACAATGCCGGCAGAACAATCAAGGTATCGAGCGTCGCATTGGTGGGATACCGCGGGCCTCGGAGAACGGGTTTAATTAATGTGGATTTATCAATCAATCGACGCATGACTCACTGCCCGGCATATGCACTCGCTTTAATAGCCCCGTAGTGCCCTCGTCTTGTATCCCCCGATTCTAGTCAACACTCTTCAACATGCCTTTAACGCTACATAACTAGACAATATAAACTGGAGAATTCTTAAGAGGATTGTCAAAGAATTCAAGGTACTTCCTATTATAAGAAAGGTGATAATAAAGAATCGGAGAAATTTCAACGGAAGAAAGGTAGAATGAGCGGTGGGAAAAGGGGGGAAAGGGTAAGGTTGTATGGGGAGTCGGTGGCAGGCGGGCGGGCGGGCGGCGTGGAGTTGTGCAACCCCGCTTAAAGTTATTCTGGCGGATGAGCGCAGTAGCCGGTGACGTCCCTAACCTACTCTAACAGCGGCGTATGTACTCTCTGCGCGCGCCCTCGCCCGATGACGAGAACGAGAGGCTTGAGATAGGTCGGGTGCAAATGCTCGTGCGCGCGAGAACGAATGCACAGAGCACACACACACAGGCACACACCAGTTCTCCGGGCCGAGCATCCTTGCTTCTCGCTCGCACTCGTCCATCGCACGCTCTCCTCCGAGACCAGCTGCTTGCTCTCCGCGCGCAGCATCCCTCTGCAGAGTGCGATCGGCCACCGGCCACGAGGGCAATTATTAACCGCTGATCCCGGCCAATCCAGAGCTACGGCCTCTTTCTCGGGCGCCATTAGTTCCTTCCTTCTCATGCTAAACGCTGACGCGATACTGTTTCCATTTAATAAGAACCCTTCACGCCTTCGGGAGACATCGTAAAAATTCAAAATCGAACCTCTACAAAGGAATTTCTAGGTGGTTTAATAAAGTAGAAATTAGGGACTTTGAATCTGGCGGAGTATTATGACTTTAGTTAGTAGTGTTGGAATAGAAATTTGCTAGGCTTGTCATAAGCACGCCGCTGATTATAAGCGGCTAGATCCTCGGCTATAGAGGCCACGTGCGTAGGAAACAGATAACAACTAGCAGATTCCTCGCGACCTATGCCAATCTGAAACTAAATATACCCGCGAGTAATCGCGGCATTACGCGCATACAACCACAACCGCGCCGCGCCGCCGGCATCTCCCATGCCTTTCTATCTCTAACTCGACTCTCACTCCGAGCAGAATCCTACTAGAATTAGTGGGATAGGAAGATTTGGAATAGTAGACAATTAAATCGAAAGCCATGCAATTGATTTATGATGCTTTCAATAATAGAGAAGGAACGTGACTGCCATTCCAAGCGGGAGCACAACGCGATAAGTGAGTGCGATGTTTGCCGCTGATAGCAGGAGAATAAACTGATCCGACGACGCCATCGACGTCAAGAGAACGCCATGATTATCAGCGTAATTGCAAGAATATTCCATTGTTAGTGGTTTCTATTCCGCGAGAGGACGAGAGGAGTGCGAGCTGCTGCGATTGGCAGGACGCCGCGAAGCACAGGAAAGCGTTGCAACGCGTGTTAGCGAGGGTCCTTGCTTTTCAATGATGTCATTTGACCCTGACACGTGTTCTCGGCGAGTACCGGTATCCAAATGCGAATAACCGAGAGACATCGAGTCACTGGAGAAAGAGGGGCAGGCTCGAGAGGTGCATGACACTGGGAGGGAAAGATGGGGAGTAGGGAAAGATGCGTCACTTGATCGAGCGGATCTAATGAATCACTTGCGTCGACCCTCGCCAGAGAAACACGCTATACCACCCGTACAATCTGTCTGCATCAATCAGCCTTCGGATTAATTATTGCATGAGAGTATAATACTGGAATCAGTGCTGGCCAGCGGAATTTGAATGGCAAGAGCAATGGTATCGGTCGGAGGCTGGATTTTCTTTTCGAGCAGTTGTTGGGCTACTTGATCGAGAGTGGAAGAGGGTCGGGAGAGAGCGAGAGAGAGAGAGAGAGAGACGGCAGCGCACGGCCGGTGAACAGATCTCTGAAGCGACTCAGCCGGCAGATATGTCGACACTCCTGTGTGAGGTCGGTTCTCATGGACGCCGGTTGGCCTTAGAGCTTCAAAGAGCGAGCAACTCACTGGCCATGCTTGGTGGCTGTAATTGCGAGCGATCATTCCGGCACACCGTGATGCCAGTCCTATCCACGACGATCCAAGGGAATTCCACCAAGATCACGGACTTGGGATCGGTCGAGTGACGCGAGCACTTAAAGAACACGCTCTCAACCGATGAAGATCTGCTCTCGAATACGTACCGTTCGACGCGGACGTTTCAGAGAAGATTTTCTGTTTACTGGGAACAGGGTTGCAAGTGGTATCGATCATTGGAGGGCAAACGCGCGGAGCCGAGCCGCGAGGCTATTTCGATGTCGACAGTTCTAATTAGTAGGTACAAAGAGCATTAAGTATCGCGGACTACGTAAGACGATATTCCGCATAGTACCCACTTAGTTGCAAAACCTCGACTCGAGCTGCTAATTAATTTTCAAGCGCGCACTCCTTCCATCGGCAGGCAGGCCGGCCGTATCGGCCCGTGTATCGCGATACCAATCTGTAATGCGGGAGAGCTGTTATTGTAACGCTGGAAATCGATCGGGAAGCAGCGGGTATCGAAGTACATCCGTAGAAATGGTTGTCGAAATGGCCGAGTGCTAAGACGGGAATAGAGTGTCATTGAGAGGACTGCGTAGAATGCACTTCTTGGACGATGCTTCGTCTACAGGGGCGAAAATTGTTTCTCCACTGCTAGTTGTACTCTTCTCAATCGTAAAATGTTGTTTACGTACCAGCCTGCCAAGAGCCGAGCCCCACTCCGCCAGGTATGCGAAGGAAACGTGACTAACGAACAAACACACTAAATCCCCCAAAAAGAGAGAAAGCCTGAAACAAAGAAAAACAACGATAATGACTCATTCCTCTGAGATACGCTAATGTTTCTGAAAAAGAAACGTTATTCCGGTCATCGGTCTGTTGGCATATCTGCTAAGCAGCAAGTAGCATGTAAGTAGAATAACCAGTCGCGCGTTCTCACCACGTTAAAATAGTTTGCAGCGCGATAACTTATCGAAGTCACGACGCGCGTACTTTTCAACCCCACTGATAATGGTAACAGTCTTAACTCTTCGAGTACTCTGTTCCGTTTTGAGCGTCTCCTCTAACAAGAATGGTTTAAGAATCGATGTGAAAAAAGGCAGTCTAATGAGTTATCGGGAGTCCTTGGGTGGCAGAAGTGATAAGTAAATCAGTGAGAATGGTCGGTTGGGTTGGGAGGGGTTCGAAAAAATATTGGCAGATGGGTCGCCAAGTTCAGAGCTCCAGGGTTACAGGGCTGCAGCTGCGGGAGAAGCGATATCGGTCGCCCGAGGAAATTGTGCTGGGGTTAAAGGCCAAAAGGCTAGGCGATTCGACGGCGATCGAAGAGTCTCCCCGAGACGCGCGCATCGCGTCTATCTGGCCACGTACGTGTGCACAGACACATGCCAATGGTGCATGCCTGCCGGTGTGATTGACATTAGTAAGTATGCCATGGCCGACCGCTCACAACGTGCTGGTACGAACGACTGCAGCACTGCCCACGATGCCACATACGAATGCACCGGCGCGCCACACCACGCCACACCACACCACGCCGCTCCTGCCTTCCACACTGCTCGCTCTCCGCGATCCTCTAGTTCGCTTAGAAAAATCCCCCGGTTACCCTCTTACTGGAATTGATTGCTCGTTATCAGACTGATTCAGCGTCTCTAGCCTTCCTCGTGCAAGCGTCTCGACGTTAGGATAGGTTCTAATCGAGATCCTTGAACGATTACACTCGTCGCCCGACTTATCAAGCGAAAACACAAAATTTCGGGAAAAAGTGCTTGTGCTAAATGTAAGAGTTCAAGGGAACATTGCGTAATGAAGATTGTCTTTCGATGATATTAGTAAATAGTAGTACTCGCTGGCAATACTCCGGATTCGATCATGGCGAAATGTCAGTTGAATACGTCCCTACGCAGTACGCTATCAGAATCGGCGGCGAAGGTGAACGGCAACAGGACGACCCGCGTGACGTAATGTAACCCTGTTCCACGAAGGACGCGGTTTTCACCAGGTTCGATCTTCCTGTAAGATGGTATCTTTTCGCCGAAAACCGGTATCCGCGCGAAACCAGCCTGATACACGCTGCAGACGAAAGCGGCCGAGAAAGAGGCGAGTGCGAGGAAACCGGTGGGAGAAAGACAAGAGGATGGCAAAAGAGGCTTCGCGCTGGTGTCACACACGATGACGACGTTCCCGGCAAGGTCCTCCCTTCTTACTTTTACTTTCGTCCGAGGGAACACAGAATGGTATAAAGAGAAGCCGCTCGCGAAACCGCACCGGCCACCTTGCCGAAACTTTCATCGACTTTCGTTACTTTCTTATCGGTTAAAAGTGAAACACTCTCCGGAGGCAAACCGCTATAGGCCGCTCTTTCACCTCGACGCTTACATTGGGATGGGGCGGTAGTTCATCTGCCGATGAGAGCGGACAACATGCACACTCCATTATCGCGTAAGAGTCCGCTCCGCTCTCCACGCACCGTTGAGAGTGAAATCGCAATAAGAAGAGAGTACTGAAACAAGTACACCGATGGGCACGAAAGGTCCTGCTCCGTCGCCTCGCTCCTTCCTTATTAGGAAGCCACTTTTTAACCTTCTCATATATGAGTTTTTTGTTCGCCGGCAAAGGAGCGCGTCAAGAATTTCTGAGTATCAATCGCTTCCGCATTGGTGATAGATGCTATTTCGTAATGCCCTTTCCATAAAGTGGACGATGATCCGAAGCGTCCACACGTTCGTTCACTCGACTCTTAATGAATCCATATGTATGTCCCACCACTCTCTATCTCACTCTCCCACCCATCAAATCCTACCGTCTCTAATCTAGAGATCCCCCGCTCGAATCTAGGTCTCAAAATTGAGTTCACCATGGAAGGAGCGCCAAGTCCTTAACCTTTCTATCAGCGAAATAGTAAAGCCGGCCGAGTGAAAGTTCTCGAGAGCGCGGCAAATTTTTCGGCCCGCTCTTCTCGTAGTGCTTCTACGCGCCACTCGTAAAGACAGTCCTTGATGTTCTTTCATCCATTTCTTCCGAAAGGTAAACGGATCTGTTTCTTCTGGAGAACGACAGGTGTCTATTACTGTAAAGGATGAAAAGCTGGAGAAAATGATGATTGGACGGAGGGCAATCGAGGTGGCGAGCAGTCGACTTTGGCCAGGATCCGCGGCGAAGTCCGAAAGAGTGAAAGTTCTCTCTCGTGTATACACGCGTGTCGGGTTTTTGGCATTGGGCGTTGGGATTGGAGGGCCTCGGTTGGTATCGAGGTCACTGGTACCACCTCCACCCATCATCGTGGATCCACGACTTCGGTGGATCGCGTGGCCCGCGGTGCCGGCTGTCCCAAAAACTTTGGGCTCTGCCAGCCGTTCACTTCGGCTCCTCGCCGCGCTCTGCCGAGTCTTTAAACCTTCGGCGACGACGACTCTTCCTTCCGGGCCCCGCTCCGCTCGCGCGGACTTCGCTTCTTCTTCTCAGAGTGATCGCCGCGAGCACGCGGACTGTTTGTTCTAGTGCAGTGTTCCATGCTGATAGTTCCTGGGAACTTTGACCGAATCGGCAGAGTTCTCGGTCGGGCCGATGCACGCTGCCGCCGGAGGCGCACTTGCCTCCGGAGCGTCGCCAGTACAGTGATGATCGAATGACACGCGCCAATCTTTCAAGATGTGTGCGATCTTGAGTTCGGCAGAACTGTGGATGACCGATCTATAATTGTGCCGGGATGGAGAGGACCAGTGACCGCTCGTAACTCGATACCCTGCAAGGCTGGTGCATCGTCGACGAGCACCTGCTACTCTCTCGCAACCGTCACGGATAGTGTTGGATAGAGGAGGCTTGGATTCCCTTCTAATTGAGAGCCTGCTTCTATTCTACCCCGGACATACCATGTGCGCGAAGATGAGTGTCCTGCAAGGTCGGCATATAGGTACGGATCTACTGTTCTCCCCTTCCGGAACTACTAGTAATCGTGCAGTGTCCTCCCAAATGGAATACGCTTCGTTCACGAAAGCCAGTATGCATGGTGCAATAAACTCTTACGTTTGTTAATCGTTTCCACGAGTCCATATCACTGTGGCGCGATTTCGCAATCGCAAAACCTCTCTTGATTCTTACTTGTTGCAATACCGAAGGAGACTCAAAGGAACATGCGAGAGTTCGGTCAAGGAACACGTCACGTCACCGAGTGGATTGCGGAGTAGGAAAAGTTCTAGTCGTCGCTAGAAATGTCGCAGCAGAGCGGAGTCTAGGTTTCTCATCGGGGCATAGGCAGTTCCTAATATAACATTTCTAGCTGATTGCGCAAACGATGGAAAGCTGGAAGCACCACAATCCTCCATTCTCCACGGTGCACACGGCGTGAACTGTTGCTCCAGATTGCAGCGCTTCCAGGTTTCATTGTAAACTCTAGGTCGTGACGTCCCATAACAAGCAAATCTCCCTCTCCCTGGCGTCCTCTCCCAAGCGTCCTTCGCTCGGCGAGTGTGGCTTCGACGCGTTTTCCGTGAAACACAAGCGAATGTTTTCTCTAAGCTTCCTATAGCTTTCGTAACGCGGTTAACGAATGCGCGCCCGATGGCTGTCGCAATCTTCAAAACAGCTATGCGCTGATCCGACGAAATTACTCTGTTCGCACAATGAAGCACTTGGCCAAGAGCAACCGAATAAATCACGCCTCGACGTAAATAGGTCCGCGCTCCTTCGAGACGGTAACCCCGCGCCGTTAATGCCGCTCGATATTGCCAGCGCACGCTAGAGACGGCGGCGCTCGATAAATTTCTCCACGACGTCTCAGTTTTGCATACGAATTCGGAGTTGCCCGTCAGTCGGCCTGGCTGACATTTAGCCGAATTCGGCTCTACTCCTCAAAGAGGAGCTATGGAACTTGTAGGAAGGCTCGATTAAGAGTGGGGTCAAGCGTAGCGAATGATTGTGCGCGCACACTAATTAAGGAAAGAGAGTACAAGTTACTGAATAACTGTTGTTAGTCGCCTCCTCGCGGTGCTCGGCGCAATCTCGATCTTTCTCCCGTGCTCGTCGCCTTATGACACAACACGGCAGAGCTTGCCGTAGGAAAAGTAAGGTAAGGCCAGTGGTATAATAGAAACTTTCACTGCGGAGGTTCAATGTACCCTGAGTCTGACTCTCACTGGCCGTTCTCACTGCTGGCGGCGTGCTCGTGAGCATCCAACTTACAGACACACATACCTACCTTCGCGCCGAGAGAGCGAGAGACTCTCGAGAGCGGTGCGCCCCTACAGCTAGCTCTCTACTCGCTTCCTCCTCGACGAGGAAGCCCAGTTACCGCTGACACGTAAGAAAAATTAGTCGGCGAATATTTATAACGCGCCACTAGCCTCGCGCCTATTGTCGTCCTACTCGCTCGGAGAAATTTCCTCATGAGCCTTTACTCTACTGGTGTTTCTCGTGGGTAAGCCGGCCCACCCGAGCGATCCTCTTTTCTCTTGCTTTTAAGAAGCACTAATGGCTGGCCCGATGCTGTTACCAGCGAGCCCATTGTCGCGCAGTTGATACGCTTGTAGAGAACTTTCCTAGTGGAAAGAGCAAGGCGCTCTCATTCCTGCGTGGCGGCAATCGCATACGGATAATGCGATCTACTCAAGGAAGTGGAGTTTCTCATGTTTAGCTGGCCGCAAAAAAGAAAGTTCTACGGGGGCCCGATTACCGGGCTCCTTTTTGCCGAGCGCGCTCGCTCCTTCCTAAGAACCAAGCCCGAGAAGCTCGACTGACTACGGATGACTGTGACAGACTATGTACTGACTGCCATCGCCGCCCATTCAAGCCTACTTACACTGGCTAGTTGATATTACTGGGGGAGGGCTCCTTACGATTCCGTGGGAAATCTCCTATGACATTCACGTGCATGGAAATGAGCTTGGCCTGGCTGCGGGCTCCCTTCCGCTGATAAGAGCATTTTTAAGGCAACCAGCTCGAGCTCAGCAACGAACGCACCCGCTTGCCCGGCTGATAATTCGGCTTTGCAAATAGCGGTACCACGCGAAACGGGATAGACAGACGCGAGATAATTCGGAGTGGCTCGATAATGGCTCTGGATACGAAAGAATTATTCGCACGTGAGTCTTAAGCTTGGTCGACCAAGACCAGAGACGTTTCGCTCTGTCTAGCTTCGATCAGACATGCCATGAACTAGATCCTGCCGTCATTCTGAAACGGCTCAACCTCCAATAAGATCAGCGAAGAGAGGGATCATTTGCAAACGTGATTTTATCCGATCCTCATTATCATTGTCAAGAATTTCGTTCTTCCTGTAGCGCGCGAGAATACAATTACAATGGTTGTGCAGGCGGCTGGAAAAAGAAGGAGAGAAGCGGCGCGACTAGTACAAGTGGCGGGATATAGCTAGACAGCGGCGGCGGGATAGTGGGGAGTTATACTAGACATAGGATGTCATGGCGTGGGAGAGTCACTTTCACCATCAACGGCCTCTGCAACGGTAAAATCTACGCGGCACAGAGAGAATCAACGTTCCATTCTGCGGGCACTGCTCGCAACGGATGGCACAGCTTTCGCAAAAATCTGACAGGTCAAAGCATCAGTGCGATCCCACATCGGTTGGTAATCGAAAATCCAGCTGATTTCGTTCCGCATCGGTGCGAGTAATCGGTGCTCGAATAAGCTAGTATATGAGTTGGTGTCTAAATAGAATCGGAGTGACAGTCGACGGGGCTGCATTGCGGGAGTAAGCATGTGGAGGCACACAAGTGTCTTTCACATTTAAGCGTCCGCATCAGCAGAGGGAAAACATAGGCGAGCAGAGTAGAAACTCCATAAGAACACTTGTTGGCGGTTACCAAGTGGAGGCGCGTGTACTTTTATTTGCCCCTTTGCATAGAGCGTAGAATCTTTAACCTTTCACTACTTTGTTATGCAAGTACCGGGAGATTCGGGGAACTGGGAGACGACGAGGAGTGCGAGGCATCGCAAATATAAGTCTGGCCTGGAGCTACGCCCGCCGAGAATCTAGTAGTAGTGCCCTGACCTTTTTCCTCCTTACCCTATGAACTTCTCGAGACTGCTTCCGCCATTATCGTGAAAAACAATCTACACACAGGAGGCCCTTTATCTCTCAAATTAGAGGAAAATCGGTCGGGCGGCGCGCGAGTGCAAGGGGCTGCTTTTCACCGGGAGGGAACCGCAGAAAAGTCAACAGGATCCGGCGATGAGGGTAAAAGGCCGCGGGCGGAAGCACAATTTTCTTCCGCGGTAGGGATGCGTTTGATGAAGCAAATAGCAGCGGCGCGAGAGGGAGCAACAAGGGGTAAAGAGCGAGGGAGTGAGATGAGGCGAGTGTGCATGGAAGTGTGGATGTATGGAGTGGCACACGAAACGCTAGAGCGAGAAAGAGCTTGGCCGAGATAGGTCGGGAGATCGGGCGGAGGGTGCTGGAGGGGGCGAGGGGAGGGTGTGTGTAGGCGCGACACAGCGATGACGATGACGATCAGGCGGTCCTCGTCGTCCTCGTCGTCGTCGATGTCGTCGTCGTCGTCGTCGTCGGCGGCGGCGACGGCCCTCTCAAGAAGAGGGGACGGTAGCTTAGTGCATTGGCTGCACTTTTCGTCTCGCATAGAGCGCGTACGTAGCCGTGTATGTACATGGAGAGTGCAGGCGTACGTGTGCCGGCAGTGGCAGTGTGCGTCGATGGCGGCGGCGGCTGCTCGCGGCCGTGTGCATGCATTGGTTACGCAAGAATAGTAGCGTGTGTGAGACTGCTGACCCACATACGCCAGGGAGCAAGGACCCCGGTGCAGCACGTATACACTGACACGCTCGCCCGGAGTGTGAGAGAACCCTGCCGGCCACCTCTACTCCCTCCACACTCTCTCTCTCCCTCTCTCCCTCTCTCCCTTACCCTTTCTCCTTCTCTGCGCGTATAACTGTGCAGTATACCCACCTCGTCTAACTGTGTCTACCTCCTTCTTCCCTCTCCTCGACGCTCAATCGCTCTCTCCTTCTGCCGCCCTCCCTCCCACTCATACCAGTATCCCTCTCTCACTCTCTCACTCTCTCTCTCTCTCTTCCTATCCACGGCTGCACTTCGCGATGCACCGCGCGCACTCCTGCAACTCGGCATCACACGTACCGCTGCATACACGTACGTCGGTGATGCTTATGCCCGCCATCTGGTGTAGTGCACGATTATCAGTGCACTTACACTCGCCCACGTGGCTACCGCCCGCCACCGCCACCACCGCCGCCGACACCGCTGCCGCTGCACCGGCCAAGCCTTAGGAATAGTGCACAATGCACCACCAACCCACCCACCCACCGAGAGAGCTCGGCTACCACCAGCTGCTTAATTAATATGCGCCTGATGACTCGTGAATGAGATTCCATCGGAATGAGTGCTCTCCGCTCGGTGCGCCAGCGGAAAAATCAGATGCGCCATTGAGGATGCTTTAGTTTACCGGCACTCCAATTCCGTATATGACCAGCAAGCCGCTCGGCAATGGGACAGCTGAACGATTAAAGGGTTCCTACTTAAGCAGACGGTGCCGAACAGAAAATTGTTCCGATAAGAGAATTGAAAAGTAATGGTGGACCCTTAAATTTCAAACGTTTGCCGTCTCGAGCGGATGCTTGCTGGCCGGCCTTGCGCCCGATCTCCGCATCTAAGTTGCAGCCGGACTTGCTACATTGCAGGTGTATGAGGCAATGGTAAATTAAAGTGGCAAAGTTTGGACGGCGGCCAGTCCGCTCTAGTCATTTTCTGCGTATGGATCCAGTTCACGGGGGTAGGACTTTTGTGCCAGGCTTAACTCTCGGGATCTTAAGAACACAGATGCATCAGCTCCATTCTTTTCCCTTTGAGCTTCCCCATAAATCATTTTTCTAATAAGGCGACTGGTCAATTATTTAAGAGAAGTTTGAAATACTTGAGTTGAAACTGATTGGGCAAAATGGCAAATTTTATATGGTACATGTTTGTCAACTGGATGTCTTCACGATTATCATAACTCGAGTGTGACATCTTGTATTACTGTACAATAGTGCTCCGCTGCGATCCAATTGTATGCTATTGGCTAAAGCGAGGTTAATAGCGAACTATGCGTTCTCCGTAATCGTAAAGGCGTCAGCACAAGCGGCACACTTTCACATTCAGATGGTTTTCGATATAGCATTTGAGAAGCTTGCCTCTCCTAACTCGACGAAACTTCAATGATACTGTCTCGTTACATCTGAAATTTGTGTGACGCACTTGCTAATAAACTATCGAAGTTTCTACGAAAGTAGTGCGCCTACGCTTTGCCGATACCGGCGCAAAAAAACGCTCTTTTCCGTTCTCGGCAAACACATAAAGATATCTCGTAGATATGCGCTAAGTAAATGCAAGCACCGTTATGTTAGTCTTCGCACTGACTAATTCTCGCGCGTCATTCTGCTTTCAGGAATTATGACCCTTACGAGCAGCCCGTGTGAGCTAGACAACATGAGCTTGTTTCAAGACCTCAAGTTGAAAAGGAGAAAGGTCGACTCCCGATGTAGTAGCGACGGTAAGAACCATTCTTTCTATCTTCCTGCCCCACCTTCCAACTCAAAACCCCCTTGCAATCTCTCATTTCTCATTGGTGCATGATCAATTACGTCCGTTTTCATTAGAATACTCGCAAATCCCTCCCACAACACCACTATCAGAACGATCCAATGAATTCAGCGAGATTCACCTGGACATTGTTGATAGCGAGTTATGTTAACAAAGCTTTACATTAGCAACACTTGTGTCAAAATATAGAGCATCAACTAACCCAGCAAAATGATCATGATTCTATTATAATTACTACTGAATAACTCGTGCTATTCTACAAATTGTGTTGAAACCGAATGTATAATTCATTCGCCGGTCTATGCATATTCGTGGAAGTTTGTTAAACCGGGAAATGGGTTCCATCATTTAGTCAGTATCATTCTAATAAACTGTGAAAGCTCAGAATACAGTACAATCGTGGATTTCGGCTGGACGCGGCAGTGGCTATTAATCTTTGATCGTTCGCAAAAAATGTCAGTCACAACTCGAGGGAAACAATGGCACGTAGAATTCAGTAGTACATGTAATCACGAGAGGCGCAGGGATCGTATACCACTGTCTGGATGGGATCTACAGTGAACATCCAATCTCGCCTCATTGAGAATACCCGGTATAACTTGCAAAAGCAGTCAGTCGGAGTAAATGATTAGTTGCCGTCCGTAATTCCGTATGTGGAGCAATTACATCGTCGAGATTTTGTTGAAATTCCACTTGAGTCGCAAGCAGTTGTACAGGGTGAGTCACTTGCCTTTGAATCACCACCAAAAATTGGATATTTTCGATGGCCAAAAATATGGGAAAAAAAAATTTTTAGCTGAGGCTCTGAAATTTCTATCACATCTTCCTTGATGCAAGGGGAGACTCTTCACCAAGTTTCAGTCCCGGAAAAGGTCGGGAAGTATAAAAAACATGAGGAAAACCATCGAAATGAAATATTCCAGATCGGTTTTCCATGTGTTTTAGGTAGAATTCCGGCATTTCCCCCACAACATTTATGTTTTTTTTCCATTTTGAGACACAAGGAATCGAAAAATCAAGCTTTCGTTCCAGTCCCAGAACCTTCGAAAAATCGAAAATTTTTGAAGGGGTATGCCTTAAAAAATTTGCGAAAAAATGAATTTTGAGCTAGGGCTCTGGAATTTTTACTACATCTTCCTCGATGCAAAAAAACATTCCCCACCAAGTTTCAGTCTCGGAAAAGGTCGGGAAGTATAAAAAACATGAGGAAAACCTTCGAAATGAAATATTCCAGATCGGTTTTCCATGTGTTTTAGGTAGAATTCCGGCATTTCCCCCACAACATTTATGTTTTTTATCCGTTTTGAGACACGAGCAATCGAAAAATCAAGCGTTCGTCCCGGTCCCAGAACCTTCGAAAAATCGAAAATTTTTGAAGGGGTATGCCTTAAAAAATTTGCGAAAAAATGAATTTTGAGCTAGGGCTCTGGAATTTTTACTACTTCTTCCTTGATATAAAAAAACACTTTCTACCAAATTTCAGCCCCGGGAAAGGCCGGGAAGATAAAAAAACATAGGGAAAACCATCGAAATCAAATATTCCAGATCGGTTTTTAACGTGTTTTAGGTAGAATTCCGGCATTTCCCCCACAACATTTATGTTTTTTTTCCATTTTGAGACACAAGGAATCGAAAAATCAAGCTTTCGTTCCAGTCCCAGAACCTTCGAAAAATCGAAAATTTTTGAAGGGGTATGCCTTAAAAAATTTGCGAAAAAATGAATTTTGAGCTAGGGCTCTGGAATTTTTTCTACTTTTTCCTCGATGCAAAAAAACACTTTCTACAAAGTTTCAGCGCCGGGAAAGGTCGGGAAGTCCACGAAAAAAATAAGGGCTAGGAGAGTTCTGATTCAAAGGCAAGTGAATCACCCTGTACATATCTGTAGAGAGAGTCATTGACAGGTCGAAATGTAGTTGGGTCATCGTATCTCGTATTTCTTTATCATTCAATATTTCCGCTGCTCTACAATGCCAAGCGTTACTTCGATCCATTTCCCTCTTTCCCCACTACATCCCATTCCAAAAAGCCAGTCAGCGCATACCTTGTTGGCTTTTCCGAGAGAAGAGCATCGACTACGACAGTCGTCAGAACTCGACGTCATTGCGGACCAATGAGAATCGTGGCAGGAGCAACAATGAGGACTGGCTTGAACGTATCCCGGAAAAGATTTCGAACGGTCTCTGGGAGATAGGAAGGGTTGCGTATCAGAGAGCTGATGGAAGCGAAGGGCCGGGATGGCAGAGGGTGGTTGAGACGTGGGTGGCAAGGCGGCTGCCGGCGGTGGTGCAGGCTTGAAACATCAACCCACGCGGTCGCCCGGACGTGCAACTGGCTCTAGTTCGGCTTTGCCTGGACTCCAGTCAACACTCTCGCTTCCACCCTCCAGCGCAGTTCGTGTTTCCAGCCGTTACCAAAAAGTTCAAGCCCCGCTCGAGTAGAGCCAGTGGAAAAGTGACCTAGCCGAACCATCCAAATCACCGCAAGGTGCAAGCAACCGGAGCTACTTATCAAGCTGCATCGATTTTTCGCCAGCGGTACCAATGACCCTCGACCTACCAGCGGTTAAAGGTCAGAAATGGCAGCTGGCGGGAAACCAAATCGATGATAACAACGACGAACCTGGCGTCATAGTTACATCGGAGGCGTCGTTGGTCACAAGGGTCACCGTTGGACTGACCAACAACCCATCGCCTTTTTTAAACCCTCTATTGGCCTATTTTGGGAGAAGTCTAGCAACTTCGCAAGATTGTTTTGTGTGCACTGACGAACTAAGAGACTTTGTGAACATTGCCTTTTGGTTGCTAAAGCTGTTGGACGTGAATGACGCCACATATTGCATCGTATGTGAATGCCTGCTTCACATAGTGACGCCAGTTCCAGAAATGATCTAGCGCTTTAGATAGAGCGAGCGACATGAGACGATCTAAGCTGAATGGAGAAGCTATTTATTTGTTCCCCGGGCCGTCAGTCGCAGAAAGTGATGCCTACACCCACGTGCGAGTGATATGACAACGAACTATCAATTTTCCTTTCGTTCTCATGTGAAATGATTTCATTTATCATGATTTCATTATTATTCTTTGTAATAACAGAAATGACACGTGAAGAAAATAAAATATCGTTTTGCTTACTTCGAATTATTAGTTAATCTCGTTTTTCCTTGGACCTTTGGTTAAATTATTAATGTTAAATTGTTCTTGATACGATCTTAACGAACATCGACAATAAACGGTAGATAGTCTACTGAGCAGTGCAAAACGACACGGTGTATCTAAATGTGCCGGAAACCAACGATAACCTGGGAGAGGTTGCTGGGCGCAGCGTGTCTGACTTATGAACGGCCTATACTACTTGCGTCACTCTCTCAATATCCGTAACCGCATGGCAACCTCTCCAACGAACGATCATTCCTATGATGAACCGTAAAACAAATATTTGTGAAGAACTAGAAAGGCAGTGCACAACTATTTTTCTGCGCAGCACGTCTCAAACTATGTGATACCATTTGATATGTGATACTATAAGGAATTATTTTTCCACGGGTGTATGATACAACAGTGCAGAGAAGCTCGATCCTCGACTGACAAATGGCAATGACTATACAAATAATGTCGCCGACAATCAAGGAAGAGAACTGAGCTGAAAAGAGAGAAAGAAACACTTGTGATAGCCTGGGTTGTTCCACAGGTATCAGTAGAATATTAGGTGGGTTGAGAACTGGCGAGAGAAGCTTATTCCACGCCGGTGGCGAAATGAGTTCCCGATCGAGAAGCAACAAGTCGGCTATGCCTAACCTAAAGCGACTACGGAAGAGTGGTTGCCTAGGCTCTGAGAATCAGAGGACACCTCAGGAAATGCCGATCGCTTATGTGCCAGTGTATCCATATGCCTACAATCCCTACTACTACATTTCCATGGCAACCTATGAGAACTATATGGATTTCCATCAGCAGCAATATGTCAACGCGTGGTACCCGGGAGTGCCTTTTGGAATTCCCAACTACCAGGAGCACTTCTTCGGGAGAGTGTGTAAGTGAAAGAGGTTGGGAATGGAGCGATTTTTGTTAGACACGAGACGAGGACGTGCTCGCTGAAATGGTTAATCCGTGAGAGAGCCTGTATCTGCTTTGATCGGGCTATTAATAGCTGGCAAAGTGGTGGCTGGGTACCTACAATCACAACTCGGCCTTGTCAACTGCATTCCTTCCTTGACCTACACGAACAGCCATAGTCCCACATCCTTTTCACGAGGCGCGAGGCACTCCGAGCGACTATTACACTTTCCCGTCGAGCACGCCATGAATTGCTATGTGCTCCGGCTCGGCAATACCCTTGCAGCCCTGGCTCTCCAACTAGGCAAACGCATCTCGCCCCCTGGGGCATCTTTCATCCCCGATTCGCACCTACTCCTTACTTGCTTAGTCGTGGGTAGTCCTAATGTTACAACGCGTTTCCATCCAATCCCGATTAAAAATAGATTGCGGAGGTGTTCCAATTGCCAGAAGTGCATATATAATCACAAGTAGGTAGGTTTCACCCTGTAATTACGCTGATCTTTCAACGATTATGCAAGGCGATAGTATTCATAGTGGGAATCCGATCAGTGAGCTAGAATCATCTCCAGTCTACATCAGGACTTGAGACAGGGCATTGATATATGTTGATAGTGATTATTGATTTGAATTCTTCATCTTCATAAGGGGATATCGTGAATCCTACATGTTACCATAATCACCTAACATGAGTAGTTCCATTCGGACGTACTGGTTATCGTGAATGCGGAGATGCAGGTCCTAATATCGAAAGCAAGCCACCCGGCGAAACTACTAATCGCACTTCATCCGCGCGTGCAAACGCGGCCTTACCGAGGTAAAAGCGCGTGGAGGTTTCAATGGGAGTATAAACGTGAGACCAACGGCTTATTTCTCAGACTCCCCGGTATCCCTCGGATCAGCAGGCTCGCCGCTCGGGATCCAGCCGGCGGACGCACCTTCACCCATAAACTTTCCTGCTCCAGGGGAGAGCATGGCTGACACCTCGACCCTGTCGCCGGAGGCGAACATGCCGGGCTCGCCGGGCTGCCCCGTGGTCAAAGTGAAAAGCGAGTACCTCCTAGGCAGCCCGAGTCCGGGGACTCCGCGCGACCCCCTTCGAGGAAGCGGGACGGGTCCACCAAGCGGTCTGGATGCTCGGGACACCGTTTGCTCGGACCGAGCATCGCCCGACTCGGTCTTCCCGGATGCCGCCTCCATGGCCAACTTCAGGGTCAGCGAGGAACAGCAACAACAGCAGCAGCAACAGCAGCAGCAGCAACAACAGTCGCAGCAGCAGCAGCAGCAGCAGCAGCAACAGCATCACCAGCAGCAACAGCAGCAGCGTTCGGGTACTCCGGTACCAACCCGCTCCTCGCCGTACTCGCCGATGCAGGCTGTCTCCACGACACCCATGCCCCAAGAAGCCCCCTCGCGGAGTGATACTCCTGACAAGGGGGACCTCTCCTCGGCACAAACCAAGGAGGAATCGGATAACTCGGTATTCGACGGCGGAGGTGGCGGTGGTGGCGGAGGCGGCGGCGGCGGCGGTGGTGGTGGTGGTGGCGGCCGTACGGAGACCTCCAGTCAACCTAGTCACCGGAGTAGCCCATCCTCACAATACAACCCGAGCCAGAGTATGAGTCCGAGCACGAGCACGACGCACGGCGCTCAACAACAGCAACCGCAGACACCACCCACGCCGCCGAGGCCGAGGGCGCCCTCGGTTCCACCCCATCTTCTGGCTCATCACCAATTTTGGTCGCAGAATAGCGGCGTCCAGGGCTTCGCTACACAGAGGCTACTCAACGGCGTTATCAGCAGTGCCGTTAATTATGGGCAAAATGTCGTTGCTGTCTCGACCAGCAGCGGTAGCAGCTCGAGCAGCAGCACCGGTAGTGCTGGTAATGGTACCACCTCCAGTAATACGGGGGCTACTACGACGGCGTCGTCGTGTAAGTCTATTTCTTATCATTTGCTCAATCTTCATTGCATTGATATTAGATGAAGAATACTAATTCGCGAATGAATACGTTTGCGTTACAGGTGAAACGATGAAACCGCCAGCGCAGAGGCCGGCGCCAGCACCCCCGAGACCACCACCGACGGTGATAATGGGGGAAATCGGGGGTGTTAGGACAATGATTTGGTCCGCGCCACCCTTGGACCCGGTACCACCGCCAGCGGCGTCGTGGACAGCGACAGCCGCGGCAGCCTCCTGCTCCTCCTCGGAGGAATCGGCCGCCCAACTCCTGCTGAATCTCGGTCAGGAATCGAGGGGCAAGCCACCATCCGTTTCCTATTCGTCCGGTCCACCACTCAATATGGAAAGGTTATGGGCCGGCGACCTAACGCAACTACCGGCAGCCCAGCAAATACAGGCACTCAATCTGACGGCTTCCGGACCCGGTCAGCCCTGGGTGAGGAACGGTGGAGTGGTCAAGTCCGAGACGACGTCGCAGTCGATGTCAGTAGCGCCACCCGCCCCACCCTTACCACCCCAGGAACACGAGGAAGACGAGACGCCGATGATATGTATGATCTGCGAGGATAAGGCCACGGGACTCCACTATGGCATCATTACGTGCGAAGGGTGAGTGACTCTATCCTACCGCCCCCAGTCACCGCGCCGTCCCACTCCTCCAGCTAGAACTATCTAGCTTTCGAGCGGCGATGAACTCGAACGAGGAGAACGGCCAATCGATTGCATTAGGTGACAAAGACACCTTGCGCCTTGAGAGCGCGGGAGCACAATGCGCCCGAGATATGCTAATGCAATCAGTTAACTATAAGGCGGTACGTGTGCTAGCGGCGGCGCCGGGACGCCAAACGTGCATACTGCAGCGCGCTCTACGTTTCGACGAGCCGCTTAATTAAAGATAATTGCTTGGAACTATGTACGCCTAAGTAACAAGTATACCAGACACTGGACAGTTGCGAAGTCTTTTTGAACTCTGACCTATGACTGCCGGCAGTCCTTAGCGTGCACCTGCGTCATCGGTAACAAGATAGACGAGATGGATTTCGAGTGGTGTTAAAATCTTTGCGCCCCCCTTTAGTTTCAGCCACGACGCGCTCACTCCAACTACTGTTTTCTCTGTAAAGTAAAAGATACTGGAATAATAAACTGCGGGAGAAACTTTTCAGCTAATATCAGGAACGAGCTGGTTCTTCTAAAGTAATTCGTCGCGGAAGACGCTTGATTAGTTCCTAACATTGCCAGAGGGTATCGTTACCGGTTAGATGTATACTAGTTTACTCTTCTTCTATCTCTGCAGCCTAAGAAGCAAGCGAGTGAATCGCCAAGAAAAGTACGCAACGAGTTTCCCCGCTCTTTATCCCAGTCGAGCCGTAATTCCAGAAGAATGAATCTTTAATCTGTGCCTAAGCCGGAGCGGCAAGATGACCCTCCCGGGAGTGATAAATAAATTTTTCAATCTTATTCACTAGTCGAAAGATCGTGATAAGAAATCAGAATTTACCTCGTCTTTTTACACCGCGGCGGGCATAAAAACTTTCCTATCTAAACGAGAAGTATCGATTGACATTTAAATGATGCCATCGCTCAATGGGCCATGAAGCCCTGACTCAACGACATAAACATAAAATCGAGATATCACCACGTGTCGACGTGTGGGAAGAAACTTAATACTGAAGACGCGTCCAATCGATTTCCGTACAGGTGCAAGGGGTTCTTCAAGAGGACTGTACAAAACAGGCGGGTGTACACGTGCGTGGCGGAGGGTGGCTGTGAAATCACGAAGGCCCAGAGGAACAGGTGTCAGTACTGTCGATTTAAGAAGTGCATTGAACAGGGTATGGTACTCCAGGCGGTCCGAGAAGATAGGATGCCAGGAGGGAGAAATTCTGGTGCCGTGTATAACCTCTACAAAGTGAGTACCAGTCGCTGCATTTTTCTATCGTTTCTCTCGACTAGCAATTGTTCTAACTTCGACATCGCGAAGTATGAGTCAGACTTTGAGAAACCTCGACCTGTTTCGATTTCAGGTGAAGTACAAGAAGCACAAGAAGAGCAACAAGGCGAGCGGTGTAGGCGGCAGTATGGGTGGCATGGGTGGCGGCGGTAACGTTGGCGGTGTGAACGGGTCGGGATCCCTCGGTGGCAGCAAAGGCACCATGGGCTCGACGATGCTGGATAAGCACATGGCCGCGGCCGCTGCTGCACACCACAGCCAGCAACAGCATGCCCAGCTAGCCAGCAGTTTCCTACACCATCACAAAATTTCGTCGGGCGATCCGCTCAACTCACAACCTACCCCCAGCCACCCGGGTCACCCGGCGCACTCGGGTCACCTTGTCAACGGGACGATCCTCAAGACCGCCCTCACCAATCCCTCGGAAGTAAGTAAAAGACACCCTAACCTCACTCCTTCATCCACCAGATCATCGACCAAAGCTGATCTTCAACGAGAGTATCCGACTGTAGTGAGAACCGCCCGAAGGCATCTTCACTTTCACTCTCGGAGCAGCTGCACGTGAGATGAACGCGTATGTTCGCGCGGGATGTTCTCTCCTTCGGAATTTTGCCTGGCTCTAGTGCGAATCCCGCGATATTCGCTCGGAGTACGCTGCGGGAATAATAAGAAAAAGGGGCTACTAGAAATTTCGCGGAATCGGCCTTATAAGGTCGACGCTGCCGGCTTTGCAAAGGAACGTTCCTGAAATGAATGAACTCTCCGTTGCAATTTCACTTTCTTACGGGGCGCTCTCGCTTGCGCAAGCCTCAAGGTTTCCCACATTACGAAAGCCGATAGATACGACGTACACGCAGTCAGCCAGGTCGAGAGCCGACTGCTCGTTGTCCTCCTGGCTGCCTGCCTTTTCGTACTCGTCTAGCCACGCTAATACAATATATCTACCATCTTCTTCATCGTGTTCCAACATTCCTTATTACATCCCGTGAGAACAGAGTACCCTGTGCACACGAGATAATCTTCATACGCCAGGCTTTTTAATTGAAAAGAAAACTTGCTCGCATCGCTCTTGGATGGAGAGGGACCTGACCGGACTCACTGTTCCTAGGATACGATTGAATTACGGTACCATGTCAGTCTGGCGAGTTTACGCTCGACGAAAGAGATCGTTGCAAAATTGAGACGCGTAGATAGTGAGAGAGACCTTCGTAGCATAGCTGTAGCGAAGTTTACATCATCGTAACGTTCCGCGCGCACGTCAAGTATGCAAACGACGACAAGAATTGCCGGTCGGGCCTGTAGAGGCCATTGCCAAAAGTGAAACCGATGACTCCGGGACCGGATAAATATTGCCTGCACAACTCCATTAAGGAGGTCACTTTCCATCTTCGGGCGAATCGTCGGACGCGCCAAGTATCGAACGGACGGTTCCGAAAATTCCAACCGCTACGATTCCAATAACAGATTAATGAATTGGGTAAAAACGGTAATGACGCTTGTAGAAACGGATGAGTAGAAAGTAATGAAAGTTCGAGTCTTCGATGAACGAAGAAGAAGTCCTGAATGAATCATCCATAAGATGAACTATTGAGGGAGACAGAGAGAGAGAGAGAGAGGGAGAGTGAGAGGGCTTCGACCGAGAAGTATTTACTTAGGTAGGATTGATCGGGAGTGTCAATGAGAGGATAGCGGCATCGGGTCGGCCAGGTGAAACGGCCGTGGTGACGAGTGCCGGGAGGTAGGGACAATAGAAAATCAGCGACAGCCGGTGCCAAGGACGGGCAGTTCTCCGTCGGTTTCGTAACTCGTGAAAGTCTGCACAAGGGACACTGACCTCACCCTACCTCCTTCGCTTCCTCCTCCTAACACCTTGGTATACCTCCACCTCGGCTACACGATCGTTCCCTACCCCCGGTGCGATCGCCCGCAGCGACGAGCACGTTCTCGAAGATCACCGCTGTGTGTGCGATCGCACTCAGGCTATCCGAAGCCCGCAGCTTTCGCTGGCTGGCTCTAGCAGTAACCGCCGCACCGCGCCACACCGCGCCGCGGCGGCCGAGGTCGCTCTCCCTCTCGTGCACTCACTGAATACATACCGACCTCGAGGAAGTACCTCGAGGAGGTCCGAAAGGTCAGTGAAAGGCCGGATTAAGTTTACGTAGGAAGCGCGATCTCACGATTATTCGTGATCCCGGCCGCTCGCCCGAAATTATTCGAGCGTGCTGCTATCCCTTTCGCTAGGATCTCCTTCCTACCTCGCTGCGGTGAGAAGTTCGGAAGGTCGAGTACCTCGGACCCCCGCTCCTACATGCCATGCCATAGATATAGATCATCCGAGATTCTAAAAGATGAAACGATTTATGTTCAAGGTGGTTCATTTACGGCAGAGGCTAGACAACGCTGTCAGTAGTTCGAGGGATCGTGCTTTCCCCCTGGACGCAACCCTCGCCATGATCCAAACCCTTATAGACTGCGACGAGTTCCAAGATATTGCCACGTTAAGGGTACGCCATTATTTCTCAGCATTTTCCGAAAATCAAATTATCCAGTTTAGCCTGATTAGTAGCAGCCAAAGTAAACTCGCGATTCTTACAGAACTTGGACGAGCTGCTGGACCATAAATCAGACTTAAGTGAGAAGCTGTGTCAGATAGGAGACAGCATAGTGTACAAGTTGGTGCAGTGGACCAAAAGGTTACCGTTTTACCTTGAGCTGCCGGTAGAAGTTCATACGAGGCTCCTCACCCACAAGTGGCACGAACTTCTCGTGCTGACCACCTCCGCCTATCAAGCGATGCATGGTCAGCACAAGTTCACCAATGTCGGTACTGACGGGACGGGAGCGGATTTTATGCAAGAAGTAATTATTCCACTACGCGAACACCTCATCGTTCATTTTAGCGGGAACGAAGGGAATTGGGTAATAATACGATCTTTCATTATCGCGATAGGTTTCGAACAACATGTATACGCTGCAAACGTGCCTAACCAGCATGATGGGCCGGCCGATTACCATGGACCAATTACGGCAAGACGTAGGGCTCATGGTGGAGAAGATCACCTATGTCACACTAATGTTCAGAAGGGTGAGGCTACGGATGGAGGAGTACGTCTGTCTGAAAGTGATCACCATGCTCTCACAAGGTAAGTCTTCCCATTCAAGCATTATCTATATTGCTCCATTGACAGATCTATCTGTCTTTCCGAGTAACATCGAGATCTATAAAAGTACTTTCCGTTAACGCTGCAATTGGAGATGCGAAATGTAAGTTTGTCCAAGCTTACTTCAGTGTTGCTCGCCTCTGAATTCTGTGTAACTGCTTGCCGTGCCTTTGATGCTTTTTCATATACTATCCAGCTCGATGCCCGCCTCAATGAAAAATGAAAGAGTGGCGGAGCAGGAACTCTCTCTCACACACACACAGACACACACAAACAGAAAGACGATAGTTTATACGGAAAACTAGATGGAAATAGTGAATAGCGCGTAGCATGCCTAGATAGAAAGATGTAAAAGCGTAAGTAGTACGTATTCACAGCCGTCTCTCTTTTATCTGTCTCTCTTAGCACGTGGAGGTACAATGGAATTAGAACAAATACAAGAACGGTACATGAGCTGTCTGCGGAGTTTCGTCGAGCACAGCGCACCTCAGCAGCCGAGTCGATTTCACGATCTTCTCGTCAGGTTGCCTGAAGTAAGTTTCATGAACAAAAGAATTCTCTCTTCTTCCGTACTTGAACCCTTTTATTGCGGCATATTGTCCGCGTTATCCAACAGTACAATGGCCGCTAACAAAGATTCCCGTTAATTTCCCCAGTGTTCCCTAGTCGATCGCGCATACCCTATGCTCCGCACTAAAAGCCACCAACACGGAGCGCACCCCGATATCGAAGCGAAATCTAAGCAGGTTCTCTCTTTTCCTGAATTGCAGGTACAGTCAGCGGCAGCTCTTCTACTCGAGAGTAAAATGTTCTACGTTCCTTTCCTATTGAACTCAGCAATTCAAAGATAGTAAATATAAAAAATGAAAGAAACTGACGATAAACGAAGCTGACTACCTACTATACATACTATATACATAAACTATAAATATACATGCAAGCAAGTAAATAGAACCGAACGAACGAGCAACAGAAAACACAGACAAAACAGACGAGGGAGCCCGCACAAGGGGCCAGACCCTCGAACTGAAAGGGGAAAGGCTTTGTTTGTGTATGTATAATAACTATATAAAAGAACATATAGATGCGTATAAATAATATAAATATTATGTGTGTGTGCGTGTGTTCGTTGCGTTGTACAAACGAAGGAGGAAGGAGTGAAAGGGGATAAAAGGAAACCGTGCGCCGAGATAGCCGGACAAGTGATAAGAGAGAGAGAGAGGGAGAGAGAGAAGGGAAGGAAAGAAGAGTGCGATGTGAAATGAGGAGATGTGGAACCGGCGAAGAAAGGGACGGCGAGATGAGAGAGATGCAGTTAGAGGAAATATCGAACTGGCGGGACAAGGATGCTTTAAATAAGAAAACTAGAAACAGAGAAAGAATATAAAAGTCGGGGCGAGAGAGAGGGGGAGAGAAAGAGTGGGAGTGTGAGAGGATAGAGAGAAAGCGCGCGACCACCTCGAGATGGGAAATCAATCGAGGAGGGAACTGAACTTTTTTATCGAAACTAAAAGACTATAATAATATATTTCTGTACGCAGTAAACCGCGCAACTACGTCATTGTGTGTTCACATTGCATAATCCGATCGATAATAAGACTCTCGTTACGTACGCTCACCGTAGGCCACCTACTACCACCTACTACTACTATTACTACTACTGCTAGTACTACTACTACTACTCTCACTACTTTCCACCACTATCGAGTCAACAGCAGACTACCATAAACGACCGAGGGATCGGCCGACCGACGATGATGACGAGGAGAATAATGATGAGAGTAATACCAATTAATAAAAACAAACCAGGATGACGATGAAGATGATGATGTGATAATAAACGGCGAATCATAACTCCACGGAGGACGACCGTAAGGAATGATCGTTGAAAATTGCGTATGGTCTCTAGGCATGCACGCACGAGTATATAGACCTCTCCGTACGCATATGCATATGTATATATACGTAAAACACACGCCCTTCGATTAATGGATACCGCTGAACGCCCACATAATTCAACCCCCATCGATGTATCGACGTGAACCTTCCCTTGACGGTCATTGTTATCATGTACAAGCGTAAGTGTGATACTACAAGTTACCAGTTAACGAAAGAGACGAGAGAAGTCTAGCATACCAGGCGTCTACGTCGGACGAGGGAGTTGGCAAGAGTTTCGTATACCAGAAGAGCGTAAGCTTGACTGCTCGAGAGCCGACATCAAGCTGAACTGAGTGCTAATCCTTCATACACGGCTGTCTGTTTCGGTGTATCCTTTGGAAAAAGGCGAGGCCGATCTTCACGTTTCGATGGAACTCTCCCAACTGTAGCAGCCCACCCGGAGGGCAAGAGGCTGCCGGAAGAAACACGCCTGTCCTCATTGTCATCCTCGTTGTAGTTGCTCTCGTCGTTATCGTCTTTGTCGTGATCGTTGCGTCGTCATTCACTACTACTACTCCGAATCATGGTCCAAGCGCGCAACACGAAGACTACGTACTAAACGTACTACACGTATCTCCTTCTCTTTAATTTACATTTCTCGCCACTGACGGAACACTATTCGCGGACATCGCGCATCATTCACCGGTCGAAGGTATCGTCATTCATAAGTTCGTCGGCTCTGATCCTCCTCTCCAATCGCGAGCGCGAGCGCTATCGTCATACTTTCGAAATTCAAGTGAAATCGCATTTACGAATGTATAACGAGTTTTTTCGAGAATTATTTCCCTGGTGATTCTACTCGGATGGCCTTAGAGCGAATTTTACTTGCAGATCGACTGATTTTATAAACCTTTTAATGAATCGCTGGTCCGCCACCACGATTGGGCGTAGATTTTTTGGGTGTTCCTTCAATCGAAGGCCTGCAAAGTTAATTAAGCAACGGAGAAGGGGATCAGACTGTTCTCAAGTGCGCACTTCATTTCTCAATGCAGAAGTTCAACACTAATTCGAAATGAGATATTCTTTTACATTATTCCTCGCTGAAGTGACTGCGATAATTTCATAGTATTATAGCAGAAAGTGAAATATGTGTGTACACGAAGGCGAAAACTCTAACAGCAGCATAGTTCTGGTATTTCCCTCTCGCGTGGATGAGCCAATCTAACAAATAGAATTAATTTTTCCATGCTGCATGGGCTTCAAGTTGAGACGTAACGCGCTGACTTTCGCGAGAGTGTGAGAGAGAGAGAGAGAGAGAGAGAGAGAGAAAAAGGAAACCTATATACGTATGCATTCGTGTATAGATTGTATATGTGTGTCATCGACACGTGTGATATAATACATATATAATCGGCCTGGTCGCGACAGGGAAATGCCCGACTCTCGGGATTGGCTCAATTATTTAAGGCAGCGAGAAGCGTTCTAAAGAAGAGAACACAAGTGAACTCTATGAACCGGTGGCTGAAGCCAGTCGAAATATCGTTGGTGTCTTGGAAAACAATGCTCCTTGTATACGCATGTAAATGGTTATTCCGCGCACGTGATTGTTTCATCTTGCCTCCATAGAAAAACTAATGGCGAATGCGCGCCAATCGCTGGTACGCACACGATCACGAGTACATACGAGCCCATATCATCCCTTCATTCTGATGTGATATTATCATAACCTTCTTCCCATTAACGATTTCCAGTCCCCACCGAGGTTCGGTGGCGGTTGCATTTATATTCTACTCGAGTCGACAGGGTTTTCACTCACCGGAGCGATCGCGGCACTAAGGATATCAGGAAATTCGACGAGCCACGAACGCCGACCCGCCCTTTGAGTCTACTTTTTACTTTGTGCGATATTATTTACATTAGACTCGCGATCGTGGGTGTACGTACGAAAGGAAGAACATGAACTATACACAGATTACCTTGGGCCTACTAGCCTAGGGATACTTGTCCATACTATAAGACTTAACTAATGATGGGATACTTCATACGGTAAAACTTGTATATTATTTCGATGCTAAGGAAACTGGGGGTAACGGTTCCTGTATTCCCCGGACATCATCGTACGCTCGTCTCTGTGTTCAATTGGACGGTCGATAAGGTCGCGTTACGAAACCTCGCTAAATTGAACGTGTCTTGACCATTGGCGAATTCACCGTGGCTACCGCGGCCCTCACGGTCTCCCCTTTTCCTTTCCAACCTCCAAATCAACGATCAACACGCTCCGGTTTTGTTCGCGGGCATTCGCGCAGACCTTTCTTTCAGAGTTACCAATTATCTAGTGCAATACGTGTAAGGGCCGATCAAGAGACGCGATACCAGTAGCTTCCTTCCTCTTTCTCCCTCGTTTGTTTACCCTTTAATGATTCTGCCTATCGCGAATGTCAATTGCTTGTCCGGTCTTTCTTCTCCTCAGATCCGATCGTACAGTCGTCGTCAGGCCAATTTGCGCGAAAACCTTTTTTCCTATCGTATTTACACTATTTATTGTTAGTATACGTGTACATACGAGTGTGGCAGTATCGTCGGTCGCGAGAGAGAACGAGCCGAAGACGCAAAAGAGAAGCGCCGAGTCGGACTGTCTTAAATATTCTATTATATTATATGATAATATATATATATATTATCAAAAAATATATATATATATATGTATATTGTATAAAAATGTGCACCGATGTCTGGGAGTACAGCAGCTGCTTACGGGAGAGCTAACGCGTTGGATCAGCAAGACTTAGGGCATTATACTACCAAGAGTATTATCATGCCCAACCTTTAATATTTAAGTGCGAGTGAGAGTCTATTGAGCAACACAAAAAAAACACATGCAGAAGATGAAATTTAAAGAGATACAAAACTATGCCTCTCGTTTGTGGGTTTAACTTTGTACATATTGTACGAAAGGTTTAATAATAACTATGTTGAAAGTACTAGTCCTGTCTCTTTGTATAATTCCGTGTTACACCTGCACTCCGTGCGGGGCGCCGAGTGACGCCATGAGCTTGCGAAGTGATAATGCGCGGACGAAACTTCTGTACGAGCGATTTGGTATAGTAATCGAGAGCTTTCTGGGACACCGCGGAAGGTGCTGTGCCGGCGTTGAATTTATTTAGTTAGACGAAATAGTACTGGGAAGGTCACGCAATAGTAGCAATTAGCAGTGGCCCTGATAGTAAGTGGAGAATTCAAACGGGCGGAGATGCGGATCGACGCAACTCCGTGATTCTTATAACTCTAGCACAAAAAGGTATGTCCGAAGTTCCGACTCACCGAATTCTCTTCTGGACTGGAAGGCCGTCATCGTCAGCTGCCAGGATCGTCAAAAGCACAACACAACAATAAGGAAAATTCACGAGAAACCGAGAAAAGTTTCGGGCGCGCGTCGTCACAGGAGGGGACGCCGGTAAGACTGGCGCGCGTAGGCGCTATGGCGTCGCATTGGAAGAAGCGCGAAATACAAACGTTAACCCAGAAACGACAGGCAGAGGGAGTGAGAGGCAGCGAGAGTGGATCAGCGGCGAATGTGTGTGTGAAAGAGTGAGAAAGACAAAGAGTGAGAATGCGTTAGTGAAAATGAGGGAGCACGAGTGCCGAATTGGCAAGAAAGAATACTTTTTCAATGAATGAGTCAAAGTTACCAATTTCTACCTACGTTTAGGGAGTACATTTTTATCGTCTCGTTTACCTTCGACTATTCCTTTTGTAACTGAGATTTCGGCGCCGTGTGAATCGCCGCTCTGCCAGGAACCGGATGCCGCGCGTTCCCATTCGATTGTATGTAGTGTCCGCGTGAATTATACGATACTTTTGCTCGTCATCGGAGAATCCGTGCGAACTGACATTAAAGGAGGAATCGGCGACGTGTTGCAAGCTACGTGTATGTCGATGGATCACCGAAATGCGTCGACAAATTAGTACCCGTTGATGAACTTGGATCTCGCTCGCACTTGAAACGGCTACTTGTGGCAATGGATTAAAGAGATCAATCTTTTGTTATAGTTGTAATGCGATTCTTTAATAGGCCGATTGCGTTGTTACCGTTGTATTTCTAGTGCATTTTTCTTGATTTAACTGGTCGCGAGAATACCCGGCGAGGAGCAAAATGATTCGCGCGACACTTGAGACGTGTACGGTTGATAGGTGTTGCTCGGCCGAAGGACGAAGACGGATTGACTCTAAAGGCAACTCGGTATGTTTAGTTAATGTGCGATGGTGCGTGTATATAGGTAAAGTTAACGAGCGGCGAATACGTTGTTGTTATGGGGGTCAAGATATACATATGACATTGTTCGTCCGTCAAGTAATCGGGGGCCATCGGTTCCAGGCAAAACGGGCTGACATTCACAGGTGGCGCGTAAACCCCCTGTATTTTTATGAATAAATAAGATATTTTAAAAAAAAAAGTAAATCTGAAGTCTGTTTGGAGAT
The DNA here is from genome assembly GCA_910591665.1 of Ectemnius continuus. Classification (NCBI taxonomy): domain Eukaryota; kingdom Metazoa; phylum Arthropoda; class Insecta; order Hymenoptera; family Crabronidae; genus Ectemnius; species Ectemnius continuus. The sequence goes on along the minus strand of OU342862.1, from coordinate 10,377,481 downwards.
GCCTTTCATAGGGATTATAAATGTAGATAATATATTATACATAATGAACATAAATACACTATATTATTATATATAAATAGTAAGGAGTAAATAGAATTATTATATATACGATGAAAATAATATTATTACAAGTAAATAAACTGATTAAAGATGAGAAACCTGTTTCACATCCTTTATTTCTCAATACCAAGACTTACAATTGTGATATTTGTACTTTCCTCATCTCATAGATAACACTGGGAGTATTATTGATAATGTCAATAGCAAGTTTTGCGCATTTTTATTACAGATGGTTCGTTACATTAAGATAACAAAGTCTATACTTTCAAGGTACATGATCGTTAAAATGTTGTCTACCTGTGAGATCTTTAAGGATTATGCGCAGTGTTCAAGCTCCTGCACAGAGCATTAAGCTAAATTAGTCTCATTGTTTAAAGTCATTGTCTTTATTCGTACGAGCTTGCCGGTGCAAAACGTCGCAAGCGCTTGGACACTTCGATAAGATTAAAGCGATCACAGACAGAGGCATTTCAAAGGTGATTGCTGCGAATACCTTGGTAGGGACAGAAGCTAATACTTTAAGATTTCTAGGATATCCGTACTACATAGGCATTCTCATCATCACCTCCGTTTCAGAATTGGGAGGCTGCAACTCCAATCGGTCGAGTTTGTAACGTAATACCTTGTCTCCCGTCTCCCGTATACATTCTCTACCTAATACATCTCTTGCATAAATACAAAGCTAGTCGAAGTCAAGAATTGCAAAACCATGGTGGCTTAAAGTACCGCACTTTTTATCTCTCCTGTATTGCAAAGAACCTCAGGTCAATTAGAAATACTAGAGAAGTAGAACAATAGTATTATTAGAAGAAGAAGCTTAAATGTTGAGATATGTTTCTTTTGACATAGGAACTAAGTGAGACGCCGCGATAAGGGAATGATCCTTGGAATATAAAACAGTGAAGAAAATGTCTCATTTATGTTCCGCTTAAGCTCTCTGTTATTTGTATGACCCACCTTATAGTTCGTCTATGATTACCTGTCAGTAGAAAGTATTTATCTCTAGTAGACCGTCGTGTTATACTTCTGAAGGCACTGTTCAAAAGTTGACTATATTCCTTGAATCAATGAATCTTCAAAACATCATCAAACCTCTGGACATGGAAAATCGTTACAAAGTCGACAGAAACCTGACAAGCCTCGCTTGATCTATATCACAAAAGTCAAAATAGAGTAGTTTTAACTTGACAGCCAGTGCCAATGCCAATGCCATATTCTATCGGGTCTGTGATCGGTTAGGAATATCGTGAGCTAGCAAATCGATGGTCAGAATTCAGGCTTATGATACACAATGGCCAATACGTTCCATTAATTATGTATCAATATCATATCGTTATATTACACAAATGCTTATTAATTTAGAGGCACATTGCTAAGGGTCTCGGTTCTTAAAAGTTGCTCCCTACATTAATAAACTTATGACAATCTACCTATTATGATTATTTAGTACGACAGCGATTTGGCATATAATATAGAAACTGTACAAAGATCTTGAAAATATAACAATATTCAAACTATTGCTTTGTACACAGACGAGGAAAATCTGGCTAAAGAGGCCGACGGACCGAAAAAATATGAATTTATCTCAAGATATTTTCGCAAGTGATATAGTACTGGGCCCAAAATCCAAGAAATCAACTAAGAAATTGTCATGTGCATAAAAATTATAAGAAGACTTCTATCGTACAATATAATACCCTCAATGGACTTCCATGCCTAGGCAGGAAAACTTTGGCTAGTGCTACATACTATTTGTACTTCGGCCAAAGTGCCGAATTTATGCTGCTAAGAACACTGATTGCGCACCTAGAGTAAAACGAATTGCTCGCAGCACATACAGTATCTAAACCAGAAACAGACTTTACATACTGAGGAAGACCTTACCAGTAGTTCATATGTTCACGCCTTAATAAACCTGAATTCTACTCGCAACGATCGTAATATCAATTAAGCATTCACTGTACTCAGAGACTCCCTGTGCCGGAATGTTTCAACGACATTTTTCCTTTATTCTTTCATTCACTACTGGACCATTTGTTGTTTGCATTCATAAATTACTCAAAACCTCCTATCCTTCGAACGATATGTCCTCAATACTGCTCTGAGATACAAATGCTCTACAGAATGTACACAATAGATAGCAAAAGCGTCTAGACCACAGAGTGTTCACATTTATTCGAATGTGAATTATTTCCAAACTAGAGAAATCAGGCTGATGCAATGGCAGGTATGAAATATAAAAATAGGTTCCCAACATAGAAAAATTCGTACAATTTTTAAAAAATGTGTAAGAACATTATCCTAATAAGTAAATACATGAAAACACTGCGGCCTAAGTATTATGGTTTTCTGCAGAAACACGAAAAGAGTATCTAAATGAAGTAAAGTTATAAGTAACATAGCATTCTGATAAACCTTTAAAAACTGTTTGCTCCGTCATAGTACCAGCCTGTGTTCACCAAGCAAGAAATAGTCATGTAATCCTGTAAAGTCTAGATGCAGGTATTCCTCCTCTACATCCAAACAAGTGGACCACAAAGTTAGATCACAAGAAGTATGGGGTAGTAGTTAAAGGTGGAATTACTCTTTCTGAGTCAGGCACTGCCTGGAAGAGTACTGGAGTTCTTTGATCTACAGTTGTGAACTCCAAAATACTAGCAATATTTCCACACCGGTAACAGTAATTTGGTGCTGACCATACTGTCACAAGTTTATCATTAAAAATGTACCTAAATCCTGCAAATACATCAAGTGAGTCAAGCAATGGAACCTATTGTATTACAATTACAAAATAGTTTCAACAATATTTACCTTCATGTACCAGTTGATGAGCTCTGCAGATAAGTTTTAGGTCATTTATTTCCATGAACATATAAGTGACTTTACTCCCAAACAACCATCCAGCTCCACGTGGACTGATTGACCATGACTCTATATCCTCTGGGTCAGACCAGACCAAATCACAAAATGCACCTGTGTAATGATACAAGCACAATAACATTCTATCACAATGCCATAGTACTGCTGCTATTTGGAATACATACCCTTATGTGGAATTTCATGATTTCTCTCAATGGTCCTAATTTGATCTAATGTTTTAATGAGTGGAGATAAACCACCATGTACACAAAGCACTTGTTCATCAATTAACTATAGAAATATGTTCAATATGTTATTATCATCTATGTCTTACACTTAAAAGGTAGCAAATTGATTTCCACTTACAGCAGCAACTGTGAGCAAATCAAATACCATACAGCAATGCTTCCAAGGTGTAGCATTACCATATTTGTTCTGGCATTCATCTGTAAGATATAAAGTATTTATATACTAATGAAGGATATCTATGCCCAATCCCTATGACAAAGTAATATTGGATTTATGAAATACCAACCGTAAAAGCCATAGACATGTGTAATTTGCCTGGATTCATGATTTCCTCGAAGCAGAGTTATTCTATCAGACCATTTAGCTTTAAGTGTAAGTAAGCGGGTAAATGTTTCTAAACTATAATACCCTCTATCTACAAAATCTCCCATGAATATATAATTTGTAGCAGGCACAGGGCCTCCATTTCGAAATAATTCTTCTAGATCGTAAAACTGGAAAAAGTGATTCGATCATGAGGAAAAGGCAATAACAATGAGAAAGGATTCTGGATTCGATCATACGTTGAATCAGAGAAGTATGTCGTTGAACCGATACCAATGAAACTTCATTCGTAGGTTAGAGGCGAATCATGAACTTACCTGTCCGTGAATATCTCCACATACCGTCACCGGGGTGGACACGGGCTGAATATTCGATTCCTCCAGTAGCAAATCACATACCATGTTACATAGTTTCTATTAATAACGATCAAATAATGCGGTTATTAAAAGAAATAGAGTAAAGCTTATTAACCTATCAGCATCCTTCTAGTGTTTTTTCTGCCTTGTCATCTAAGCTGGTTTACTACTTATAGTAAAAGGTGAAGCGAACAGTTTGCGCGTCTACTATTTACCTTGAGGTCATTTTCGGGCAGGTATTTGCATTCTTTTGCAATATCTATCCATTTATCAATGTCTGACATTTTGGATTCGTATTGTAAGAAAATACTGATCGCTCCCTCGTACGTTACGTGTGTACTTGACTGGCAATAAATTTGCACGCTTCCAGAGAACAGTTACACCAACCAAATTCGATAAATATTTGACATTCCGTATGCTATGCGACAGTATAGGTTTAAATAAGAAGGCAAAATTTTGCGACTGTTAATTAATGTAGACGTTATATACGTCCCCTAGTGTAGGGAGATGGCGAGCGAATCATTGAAGCAGGGTAAAGAGCGCTACCTTCCTTCTTTCCGAATCTAACATCTGATTGGCGAAGACTGATCTAATTTTGTATCTCAAACCCTTTTGTTATACAGGACGAACTTTTTGGAGCAGGGCAGCAGGGTGTGTTAGAGGAGGTTCTAATTGATGTTAATATGTGTCACGAATCGAATACATGGCATCTCTATATAGATCGGTAGTAGCTTATACAGACGAATCCTTTATTTAGCGTAACGCGTTCTGTAAGGACCGCGTGATGTGCATGCAATTTTTATTCATGACACCACAAATGGCAGTCGCAGCATTCTAGTAACATTCTTTTGAATATAGAACACGCACAAAATGCGTGTGCCAAGAGATAGCACTGCGCACTAAAACAAAATACTTTATTAACTTCAATATATTGAACTTCAATAATAATAAAGCGTTAAATATGGCATATACAGGATTAATAGAGTAGAACAAAGGAGGGAACCTGTTATTTTGCATGCGAGAGGTTATATTGATTATTGAACTTTCCAATTAGACAAAATTCAACGAACTTTCTATGATATTTGCCCAAAAGTTTTACAACCTCGAGAACGTACCGTGAGCATACACTGCGGTCGTTATCATGTATTTGGCAATTGGGGGGATCAGTTATTATGTTGGCGCAATAATTGGATATTGATCCAAATACTAGCGGGTCTTTGTGTCTTATGTGTGTCTCCTGTAATGACGTTGAGTGAGACCGAGCGGAGCCTTATGCCAACATAGTTCATTATTCAAGTACATATATGTATAATGGATGCGTCTTGAGAAGGACCGTTGGAAAATTGACGGCGAGGTACAGAAAGGGTTAAGAAAAAAGGAAGTTTTTGGCGAACTGAACTTTAGCGGCGATGTAGTGGCCTGATTGGTTAGCGCGGTGGTAGCATCGAGTAATGCGAGAGTTGGGCGCGAGTGAAAAAGTGTGCCGCGTAAAATTCAAACAAATTCAAATCGGTCGGTGGGAAGAAGCGTGGCGAGTGAGGGTCGTGGGCGGTCGTGGGATACGTAACGATCGGGCAATCTTTTGGGTGGCCGAAAAGGTGTGTAGGTTCAGCTTCCTGAGATAGGGAATCGACGCGAGCGGGACGCGGAAAAAGGTCAGAGCGGCGGAGGACGATATGGATTTTATCTCGTAGGGAAAAGTGGGTCACCACGAAGGCGGCTGTGCGCACGCTTCGATTATCGATTGAAACGTTACATGCCCGAGTCCGAGTACGCTGGATCCCATTTGTGCGAACGTAGTGGCTGCAGCGGTCGACGGTGCTGTGACTTTCTCGGAGCGGGCCAGCACCTGATAATCCTCGGCCGCAGGCCGTCCGCGATATCCCGATCATTCGAGGAAGATGCGGTGAAAGCCGGCGTGTATCAAAGCGCGTTCCGCGAAATCATTCGGCCATTTTGGTAATAGTGCCTGCTTTACGAAAACGGATAGGAGATCACTTCGCTGACTGGCAGCTACCCTCGGGCGGGCGATTGTGCGTGTGAAGTGCTGGCAACTCGGTATCGCCCGCACCAAGAGCACAGCCCGAAAATTCGTGGCAATCGTCCTCGTCGGCTGAGCAACTAGCACAGAGCCTCGGCAAAATGGCAGGGAACGTGGGTATGGAGCAATTGATCCCGATCGTGAACAAGCTGCAAGATGCATTCACACAACTTGGGGTGCACATGCAACTTGATCTACCGCAGATTGCTGTGGTAGGCGGCCAGAGTGCGGGAAAGAGTTCCGTACTCGAAAATTTCGTTGGAAAGTAAGTCGTATCTTCTCGCCCTCATCATCCTAATGCTTTTCGCATGCATAGACCTTCTGACACAATCGCCAGTTATTAATGATTATGAGTGCATTCGCACACAGAAGTCAAGGCGTGGCGAACTACGCCACATTTTGCCTCTCTTTTAAGCTTATTAGTCGCTGTCACCCAGTCGTTATCACGCTCCTTCACGCCCCTTCACACTCGCCGTTTTAATTCAGCAATCCATCTCAATGAAAAAATCAACCGACTCCTCGCGACGTCAACCAGCCCACGCAGAACCAACTGTCAAACATTTACACTCTCAACCCATTATCTACATTTTTATCGAGATTCGTTTTAATTGCAAATTCTTTTACAATTTGTCATTTCGTTCCTATGCTTCCTGGAAACTGACATTCTCATGTATTGATTAGTGACAGCCATATAGACTTGTGCAAGCTTTAGAAGTTGCAACAAACATTTCTCTGATTTATACTTGCTTATAATATATAACTGGAAGTCCATATATTTTACTGAATGAGAAATGCACTTGTGCTAAATTTTCAGATGAGTAGACTGTAAATGTAACTGCTTGTAATTATTAGCTTATGTAATAGAAACAGTAAGACTTAAATGCTATAATGACACTTACCCATGAGATCATCATAGGTGTATGATTCTTCTTAGACAGTAACCAAGGGCAAACCAAGAAGCTTGAAAAATATAACAGATGCTTACACTAGATATTAGATTAAATAGAAATTGTCTTGTATCCCTTTTCACTCAATGTAATATCATCATTATCTGGATTCATTTGTTCACAGGGATTTCTTGCCCAGAGGTTCAGGCATCGTAACAAGAAGACCTCTTATCTTACAACTAGTTAATAGCTCAACTGGTAAGTAATTAACTGCAAAATCCACTACAAAATTTGTCAAACTACAGGCATGAAGTACTGTTGTACTTAAAAATCTTTATCCGTGTGTGTTGGCCTATTCCAAAATTATCAAAAGTGACATCGATATCAATGTGACTCTCTGTGACTCTCTGTGACTCATGCTATATGTATGATGGGGCAGTCTAATCAAAAGAACTATCAGTATCTAGTATAAACTTATCAGAGTAAACAATCCTAAGTGCTAAAAAATTATCTAAATTATTAATCATCATGAAAACTTGATTGCTTAATATTGTTGTAAAGTTTGTATCGCTGTTCATCCTGTTATCATATTTCCTGTGACAATGAACTTATGATAAGGAGTGAGTTGGGCATATTATCTGCTTTTTTATAAAGTGAAACTTGTGCTTGGAGAGTGTCTAATGTTACTAGACAACAGTTTAGAAGAACTAAAATTGTACATTTTTATATTTTAGAATTTGCTGAATTCTTGCATTGTAAGGGAAAGAAATTTGTTGACTTTGATGAAGTTAGAAGGGAGATTGAAGGTGAAACTGACAGAGTTACTGGCAGTAATAAGGGTATTTCGAATCTACCAATCAACTTGAGAGTGTATTCACCTAATGGTAATTTCAAATATATACATGTGTTGGAATCCCTATCCCGAAGGAGGAGTAATGTAATGATTAATGATTTTTTTATAGTCTTGAATTTGACATTGATTGATTTGCCTGGTCTAACAAAAGTGCCCATTGGAGATCAGCCAGCAGATATAGAGGCGCAAATTAAAGCAATGATTTTCCAATTCATCAAAAGGGAAAATTGTCTTATATTGGCTGTAACTCCAGCAAATACTGATTTGGCTAATAGTGATGCTCTCAAGCTTGCAAAGGAGGTGGACCCTCAAGGAGTCCGTACTATTGGTGTTATAACAAAGCTTGATCTTATGGATGATGGTACTGATGCAAGAGATATTTTGGAGAATAAACTATTGCCACTTAGAAGAGGATATATAGGAGTCGTTAATAGAAGTCAAAAGGATATTGAAGGCAGAAAGGATATTAAAAATGCATTGGCAGCTGAGAGGAAGTTCTTCTTAAGGTATCCAAAGTGTTAGAAGATACCACAAAACATTATTGGACAAAGTCTGAAACAAATAAATTTTGTTTTTTAGTCATCCATCATACAGACACTTGGCTGACAGATTAGGAACTCCTTACCTGCAAAGAATTTTGAACCAGCAATTGACTAATCATATTAGGGACACTCTACCATCATTGAGAGATCGATTGCAGAAGCAGTTGCTTACATTGGAAAAGGATGTGGAGCAGTACAAACATTTTAGGCCTGATGATCCAGCTATCAAAACAAAAGCTATGTTACAGTAAGTAACCAAACACTTGTATATTGTGGAAAGATTTGCTACATTATACTTGGGACTGTAAATAATTGTTTCATATTTCCACGTAACTTATTTAAAGAATCTCCTATCATCAAAGTGTATTTAACAAATTAAAATGTATTATGGGTGGAGGGTCCTGAGATTTTAGACAGTTTTTTCTTTTTGTTTTTCAGATCAATTCAAATGTTTCTGTAGGTATATTATCTCTTTTACTTTGTGAATTTTTGTTTTTTAGAGTGTGTGCCACACTGCATGAAATCGCAATTTGAGAAAAATTCAGCCTATAACTGAATGGAATACTTACAATACGAGTGAATTTGTGCGTGTATCCACTACTTACATCATCCCTAACACATACTTTATGAATCTGTTTCAACAAATGATGTCAAGACTCTCTACCCATAAAGCTGATTACATATTTAAGAATTTGTCTACTCATAAATTAAAAGTAAAATGTTTTTAAGGATGATACAACAACTGCAGTCGGACTTCGAGAGAACAATTGAAGGTTCGGGTTCAGCTCAAATCAATACCATGGAGCTAAGTGGAGGTGCTAAGATCAATCGACTATTCCATGAGCGTTTCCCGTTCGAAATCGTGAAAATGGAATTTGACGAAAAGGAACTGAGAAGAGAAATTGCTTTTGCCATTAGAAATATTCACGGTAATATTTCTTGGAATAGAATTTGATGTATTTAAACAATAATAATTAAAGTGAAAATTAATCCCAGCAAATTACTCTCGTAATAGGTATCAGGGTTGGTCTATTCACTCCTGACATGGCATTTGAAGCAATAGTTAAGAAGCAAATAAATAGGCTCAAGGAGCCTAGTTTGAAGTGTGTAGATTTGGTCGTGCAGGAACTCAGCAATGTTGTCCGAATTTGTACAGATAGGGTAAATCATAAGTTTATGTTACGCGGATACGTTTAAATGACATTGTTGAATGACCCTTACCTTATCCAACAGATGGCAAGATATCCTAGATTAAGGGAAGAAACCGAGCGTATCATAACAACTCATATTAGGCAGCGGGAGCAAATGTGTAAGGAACAGCTGGTACTTCTGGTCGATTGTGAGCTTGCATATATGAACACCAATCATGAAGATTTCATTGGTTTTGCCAAGTAAGTTTCTTGACTCTGTACAAAAACTAAAACTTCAAGTACGCATATCGAGTTTTGCCCAAGGTGGAAAGGAGACAGAACGAAATAGGCGATTTTGTTTTCCGTAAGATCGTATACCTAGTGTTGTATGTTCTTGTTATGATACTTATGGCTGCAGCTATAGTTTGTATCATAATCTCGTTACAGATGTTCATATTCATGTTTCAAAACATCACTCATAAAATATACGTTAGCTACTAACACGTAACACAGTAATTTACAGCATTGTTCCAGAAACATTTGCAGAAGCTTCAATCCTTATATTGAGTTCTATTATGCTATCCATCGTGAATCATTTTGCAGTCATTTTTTTATTTGCGGTATTAATCCATATAGTGCATGACCAACATAACAATCAAATAGAATAGAAGTGTGCTAATTGAAGACTTTTAGGATAGACAACATACAATAGAAGAGATATCAATGGGCAGAACCACATTTAATATATATAAGTTAGCTTGCTTGCTATTTCACTCTTTCTTTTAGCGCTACACTCTGGTTATATGTGTTTATATACATACAAAATTCCTGGGATGGCAAGTACAGTATATATTGGGCGGTGTGGTTAGAATCAGTTATTACATATATACACATATATTCCAGAATAAGTGCATGCAGACGCTAAATTCAGTTCATACTGCGAGCTTTCAATTAGCTGAAGTTTTTTGCCTAATTTTTTCTTCCAGGCTGTAGTACTCATTTCTAACGTCTGGAATATTGAGACTCATAGTTATTGTGTTACTTAAGTGTACATTCGTCAAACGCATCATAAGTGTTACACACAAATGTACTAGACTATCACTATATAGCTCGTCTATGTAGTGATCCTGTACTGTTTCTCTTTAAACACAAAATTTGAATAACTAACGTGTAATTTTTTTTCTATGGGACTAATAGCAAAAAACTTTGTCTTTATTTTTTGTCGGGACTCTGGTGGTAGAAACGTGTATATCTACGCATAGGTCTACGTAGAATATTTAAAATTTTCGGTACTCCATAAACTCACAATAACGAAATATTTCAAATATCTTCGTGGTGATGGATTCTCTTAATAACATAGGCTTAAAGAATTGCATTAGCACATGTTCAGTTCTTTTAGTTTTTGCAATCGATTTTATCAATTAGTTATCACATTTATTTTATGTCATCTGTTTTTATTGCCCCTGATAAACGTCACTACTATATAACAGACCTTCTGTCATTATAACGAAACTATTACATTTCTTTTCTGCAGTAGTAACAGTAAAAAAAATTCCATGTTGAACTGAAGTTTACATATCGTAATTTTCTATATCTCTATTGCAGACAAGGCATACTAATACAAATACCAATTACTGATTTTTGATGTGTGCTGTCTGGCGATTGAATTTAAATTTCAGATTGTGTTTGTATGCCTCGTCTTCGAGAATGAAACACACCCATTTCTCCTATCATATGTTTCTATTCATGACCAATTCTTTATACTTCACAATTAAAAAAATGATTTAATTATACCGGCAGCGCGGCAGCCAGTAGCCATAATGCAAGGTAAGAATATTAAAATACATTGAAACAACGATTTACACTACATTTTTCTTCCTCTTCCATTCTCACGCTCTTTTTTATGCTTATCCTTCCTTTGATATTTTTTGGCTTTTTGTTAATTTCCGTTTATTAGAAATGATTATCGAACTGAACAGAATTGTAAGTGTGAAATAGTGTTATGCTGGTATATTAAAAACAAGATTACCTAGCGTCGACAAGTTATGTCTAATTACGCTATGTTTATCTGTATTTTTACATTCCATCCTTTTATTTTTATTTGTGTTTGTTGAAAGTGAGGATGGTATTACTATGTTTGATAGAGCTTCATTTGAATACATACCACGTAAAAACATTGAATGGATTATTGAAATCAGTTGGTTATTCACAGCCAGGAACTTCTATTATATATACATTATTTGATTTGTGATCTAAGTGTTTTTAACTCTTGTTAAATGTTCGGCAATGAAGCATTATATAAAATGAATTTTTCATAACTTGACTCCAACCATTTATGAGTGTTTAAGAATATGAGCCATACAAATTTATGCCTTCTTTCTGGCACTGTTCACTGTGTTCCATTTACCAGTATATTACGCGCTTGTGCAATCCTTTATGCACTATAAGATTTAAAAAAAAAATACTACTGCTGTACCGATTCAAATGTAGTTACGCTATATGTTTACACGTTAGTTTTTCTAGTTTGGGTGCTTTTCCAAAAATTCATTCATGAATTTAGTTCTTATAACTATAACTTGGTATGTGCATGAAATAAATGTGTGTATATGTAATGACTGCATATCACCAATGAAAAGTCTGGACAAAGGTAATAATTTGATGTAAAATTTTATCTTTGTTATAAAAATAAATTCTGTACAGTGTGTGGAAATTCTGTATTGTGATATTTATGAAATGAAATATGTCTCTGTAAAATAGTATTGTACGAATTACCATCTGTTCCTAATTTGAAGTGGAATCTGATCTTAACTCATTTGTTTGCGCATATATTTGATTGAAAATCATTGCTAGGATTCTCCCCCGCTAGTTTTTTTTTAATATGAAGAACTAATAAGTTTCTGTGGCGAGTTGTTAAGATGAGTCTTGCACTTCGGTATCCAAGATCCAGCCATACACAAGAACTTTGTTACATGTGGTATTTTATGTTACAGTGCACAGCAATCTTCAGAAAATGCTGTTAAAGCTGGTCGTCATACATTGGGTAATCAAGTCATTCGTAAAGGATACATGTGCATTCATAATTTCGGTATTATGAAGGGTGGTGCGAGGGACTACTGGTTCGTTTTAACATCCGAGAATATCTCATGGTATAAGGATGAAGAAGTGAGTACCTTTGAAGAGCATTAAGAAAGATCATTAAGAAACTTATTTAAGTTGTGTACAAAACAATAATTCCTTTTTATAGGAACGTGAAAAGAAATATATGCTTCCATTGGACGGCTTGAAATTGCGTGATTTGGAGCAAGGATTCATGTCCCGCCGTCATTTATTCGCTTTGTTCAATCCAGAAGGCAGGAACGTCTACAAAGATTACAAACAACTGGAGTTGAGCTGCGAAACACAGGACGATGTTGACTCGTGGAAAGCTTCTTTCCTCCGTGCCGGCGTATATCCAGAAAAAGCGACGGAACAAGCGAATGGTGAAGGAGAGGTAAGCTTTACAAATTAAAATTTCTTCAATATAAGGGTAATTAAAAGTATTTCATAGGCTAAACCTGTTCATGTTACGCGAATTTGTTTTATCGTAAACCTCTTTATTTATGCAGTAGCAAACAAATTATTGGTCTGCAAATTTCATTACCCATTACCAGTGTATTAACTGTTTTTTATCAGAAGTTTTGATTTATTTTAGGGTAAAAAACGGGTGAGTTAGCAGAGTTGATGTGATAAAGATTTTTCATTTCATACTTCGATTGAATTGTGTGGTGGAGTGATATTGAGAACGATAATCACTAAAGTTTCTTTTGGAATAATCCGTATAGCTATGTAAAAGTACATAATTATCGAAATTTGCAAAAGTAACATTGAATTTTTCATGAATCAGTTTGCCTCATACTAATCGTAGAAAATTCATCAAATGTGTGTTTGTTTTAAAATGCATTACTGTTTAGGCTTGTATATCTACCTATTTTTGTAATCAAAGGTTTTTTGTCTCAAATTTCAAATTCGAATCAACTAAAGGAGGGATATGAGGTTGGTACAGCTGCAGAGATTTAATAGATTTATAGAACACACAAAACACACACATGTAAGAAATGGACACTCCCACCAACCTGTATTTCGTCTTGCAACGAAATGCCACGACATAATTCATTAACAATGCTTTTTACATTTGCTGCAAATTACTGCCACTCTACCACCGCAATTAAAATTATTTTATAATTGCGTTTACCTATGCTGACTACAATAAACCACATTTCAATATGAAATTTCTATAATATGAAATTCTTTCTATTAACTCTAGGGTGGAGCAGAAGCTCAGTCATCAATGGATCCACAACTGGAACGACAAGTAGAAACAATCAGAAACTTGGTGGACTCATACATGAAGATTGTCACCAAGACTACACGTGATCTTGTTCCAAAGACAATTATGCTCTTGATTATCAATAATGCCAAGGATTTCATTAACGGTGAACTATTGGCTCATTTGTATGCAAGTGGCGATCAGGTTAGCATTTTCAAGAATTTATACATAAGATCAAGATTTATAACTGGACAATCGAGTGTTCACGTGTATTTTGAATTTTTGCAGTCATCAATGATGGAGGAATCACCCGAAGAAGCACAAAAACGCGAAGAAATGTTGCGCATGTATCATGCTTGCAAAGAAGCTCTTCGTATAATCGGAGATGTATCTATGGCCACAGTTTCAACGCCTGTGCCACCGCCAGTGAAAAACGACTGGTTAGCATCAGGGGAGAATCCAAGGTAATGCACGTAATACGCATCTCTAATGTTGTCTATGCATTTTATTAATTTCTATCTTTCAATATTACACTCTGCTTTTGCTTCATTTACTACAACACTGCTGAAACAGTCTTGGGTAAGGGTTTATATTCTTGTTCTATGCTTTTGCATTCAAAGCTTACTAAATCGGCTGAAACATATTACACTAGCTACCCCAACAATATTCTTCTATTATTGTTAAAGTTCCATATTTATGCTTTAGTTTGTACATGTGTGTGTAGTAATAGTCTCTACTAGTAGTATTCCCCAGTGGATATTAGATAGATCAAATTAACAATTGATAAGAATAAACTTTTAATAGTAAAAATATTCACGAGAAAATTGAGCATGCTGCTTTACTCCTACACACCTAGTAGTCTCGCATGTACGAGGAAGATACCGCTTTTCATGCATGATGTTCTTTTTGTGGCGGCTGTTAAATGTGCATGAACCTATCTGTCGTAGGTTATCACCACCATCGCCTGGTGGACCGAGACGCGGAGTTGTACAGCCACCACATCTTTCTAGCTCCCGAGCACCACCACCAGTACCAACCGGGGGCCGGCCAGCGCCAGCTATCCCCAACCGCCCAGGACCTGGAGGACCACCACCATCCCGTGCTAATCCCGGCCTACCCCCTCCTCTGATACCATCGTAAGTACAAAGTTGAAATATTCTTCTCTTTCCTTTACTAAAAGCATTCGGTGTTAACCAAATTACAATTTTGTTCGAATGTATATCGCGCGAGGCACTTTTCATTGATTATGATTTTACAACTGAACAGTATCCTATATAGTGTCTTTAACATCGCACACTGACAAAAAATAACTATAGCCGATATTGGTAATAGAGTGTTTCTTTTACGGTAGCGGGCTGATGTTTTTTTATCTGTTTGTTATTCATCACGGTGGTATCGCAGCTTGATAACTTGGCTCGAGTTCATTAAATCTGTGGCTTTGTGCGATGGGGCTTTGGTGCTAACATAACTTTCTATTGCAGGCGCCGACAATAAGTCTTCGCACTAACTCGCCTATTCGCTACTAATCAATACGCATTGATTGCATCTAGTCTGTGTAAACTTTACACGAGACACGATTTCCTAATGATACATTGTCTATCTATATATACTACAGACTATGAGAACACTGTTAATTAGGGGTGTGTAACTTGTGTAAAAAGCTACTGTCTCTACAAGTGACTTTGCAAGAAATGCTGAAATGCATTTGACGGTACTGAGCGATTATGGGCAAGACATGTGTCATTTGTAGTAACGCCCTTGCATTTTGTTCGAGCGGTCCAATTATTCCGTAAGAAAGACCAAGAAATCATTTGAAGTTTTTTTATACTTTACATCAATACTTCCGACTATTTCTTATCCATTTGGGATCAGTATAAAAAGTTATGTAGAATTGCAAATGTAATGGCTTGCACACCCCTAGTTATATTCGCAACTGTCTATGATACTCCAGAGTAATCATAGTTAACATCCTCTCACAAGATTCGCGGTTATCTGTGCGGCGTACGTGACTAGCAATTAGAGTTTTATTCGTTTCACTGCAAGTTTGCTGAATATTTATGGGGTCTTTATATATCACTTGGCAAATGTCGAATAAACTGTTTTGGGTTTTCGGCGCAAGTTGATGAAATAGTTTCACTCACTAACAGCATGACATTTCCATTAAACCGATTCTCCGCTATGGTATCTGTCATATTATGAGTTCAGACTGAAAACTAACAAATGTATGTGCTATTTTGTGTTAGAAAGTGTGTTACAGTGACATAATTTTGAGATATTACTAGAAGCTTTTTGGGTTGAACATCATTGTATCTTTTGGGCTACATTGATGACGTCATACCCGTGAGATTAACATTTAACCAGTCAATTATATATAAGGGACGAATATGTCGGTGCCTGCATTAAAATTCTTGTGTAAACGTATGCGCGAAGTCGTAGGGAGACACAAAGAGAATTCATGCAACTCTTACTCGCCGTCGGTTCTGTGTCGTCCGATTGCTCATGTTTACCGTAACAAATGTATCTTCACTCGCGTGACACCTGTCCGCGCCACTACATCGAACACTTAACAGTATATAGTCGTTTGCTCGTTCATGACATACGTCATACAACAAGCATAAGAGATAAGAGCCTACATTATACATTACTAAATCGCGTATTATCGTTGTGGTACTTATTAAGGCACTATGGCACAATGAGACACATAGTAAACGTTGAGTGTCCGTGTGGTATGTTTAGTCGCGGGGGTGGTCTTCAGCAGAGGGTGACACAAGCTGCGACGCAGGCCGCTGCTAATGCTGCTGTCAACGAGCTGATGGATGCATTCAGGATCAAGTAAATAGTCTTAGTCTGTCGCAGTTCTCTATATACTCGAATCTTACCCTTTACTATGATATATGGGTACTCTATTTAAGTTGCGCAAGTAGATGGTAGACTGTTCAGGTTTTGACTATTAACTATCGGTGCGACTGCATCGTATCTGATCGAGTTTTAACAAGATCTATCCGTATACTTCGCTATACCAGTACTTTCTTTTTATCCTCTTTTTCATTTTTGTTTCTCTGTTCTCTTTCTTCTTTCTTGTGCATGATACGGCAGTTTGGATTAATCGTTATTCGTTCGGAGGTTTACCGACATGAATGTATGTCATAATGCATTCGCGTTTACGCAATCTTGTCAATCCATGTGCGTGCACACTTATACAATAGGATATTCTTGTATAAGATGATGTCTATTTATAAACACTGGGTATATAAACTGCAGTTCTTGCGGTTTAACTATTAGTGTGATATCTAAAGCGATGTTTATGCGCTTTTACGTACAAGGACAGGTAAATAATATGCCGGGACACATTCCATTAACGAGAACATCTAAAACAGAATCTTTCGGGCAAAGCGAATCGCGAGCAGTGCGTGTTGGACCCCAATGTGCAAGCACAAGAAATCTCAAAGAACCCCTGTTGTTCGCTTTAAGTGCTTAGTGTACACGGGCAAATTTGCAAGTGGTCGACTTGCTGATAGATACTGTTAGTAGTGTATGAGCTAGTATTACGAAATTTAATGACTCTATCCCATAAAGTCAACCAGAACCTTGCAATGTGATCAGTGGTAGAATAAGCACTTCAACTTGATGCGGGAATCATCGCAAGTTCTATATACATATATTGAACACATTACATGTATTACGAGCAAGAAACTAGAACAATCGTATATAACGTACACTAGAGTCACGCAATAAAAATGTCATGCTGTTGGGAAGAAATTAAGAAATGCAAACCTTTCGATTTTCCGTATTGCCCGGTCGTACATGACTGTTTGACACCAAATACTTTAAGAATCATAATTATACAAATTGCGCCATGTAAAGTCTCTCCGTTTCTCTCTACCTCCTACGAAGTTCTGCGCATTTTAATTTTACGATAGCGAAGTACTGTTAAGTACCGTATAAATATATAATACAAACACTAACTAACGTACTAGCTAATTCCAGCGGAATACTTATGGAAAGACATGCTCAGACATAGGATGTGATATAGTGTAGATCGCTTTGAGGATTTTGCATGAAGATCCTGAATCGCGAGAATTCTCTCTAAATAGTGCTAAAACTGAAGATAAATGATATCGATCCCACGTGAAAAGTAATCATATGTCGTTACAATGTGTAATGAATGTAAAATCATTCTGCTGACACGCAGAACCTACGTTGTAATTCGATATATCTGTTGTTTCCTCTCCTCCTCGATCTTGCTCGGCGGTTGATTTACTTGTACATAAGAGAGATTATGTACCACGACTTTCCTGTAATTACACTACACCTATGCAATCACAGGATACGGCGTGCCTTTTGAGCTGCGAAGCACGTATTTCTTGGTAATGGGAAACATCGGCTTTCTCCTATTCCCAAATGTTGATTTATACATATATTATGTATTATACTCATATACAGTTCCAGCAAGTTATATATCAATATCTGTATATTTATCTATATAAATGTGTATAAGAAAATTCTGCTACGTAAAATTGCAGGGGACTTATGTACATTGGATCGTTAAGAGAGTATGAAAGGAGGTCGGGTGTACGGGAATTCATGCAAAGCAATGAACTGCATTATGTATTTTGTTCTTATTTACCAAGAGGTCGTGCACTCCGCAGCAAACGATTGGAATTCTAGTACTTTGTGGTGCACAGTGATATTGGGAGCGCCGAAGGTGATGGCTAAAGTGTCATTACAAAAAAACTAATTATTTTTTGTTACACGAGGATATCGAAGATATATGTCGAGTAGATAATAACTCTAGGTAATGCTAGGCTCGGCTCCTTTATATCACTGTTCTCCCAATAAAGATTATTGTTTACTACAGCATTCAACCAACTGCATAGAGCCACGGGTATTAATTAACAAGTCGATGCGCAACACGAAAACATACAGTGTGTTTGGTGTATTACCTCCATGGCCTAAGAAGCGTTGTCCCAAAATATGTCACGACTTACACGTCAACCAAAATGAGCTGAAACTGATGCTAAGACGCCCATGTTACTTCTTGTTATCCTGATTAGCTAAAGTTTATGCTATAAGATGTTAGAGTCAATCGCTGACTAAGGCTAGGATGAGATGAGAATATTGAGAGGTACAATACCACACTTTAATCCCAAAGGCACGTCGTAACTGCAATTGAAACCACTGTCTGCATTGAACAAGACCCGATTGAAATTACTGGTGAATGTCTAAAAATACGCGGTACATGTGGGGTCACTGATCAGTGATTAGTGACAAGATGGTAAGATGAACATCAATACGTCAGGATATATTGTTGGCAGCCTCCAGTCAGAAGTGGTATTATTGTAATGTTATTGTACAGTATACAGATATATTTACTAACCATCAGATGTACCACAATGCCAGAATTCGACAGACCGTAAAAGGATTACATTAACGATGAATATCGTCATTGATATCATTATCAATACTGTATTACATATATTTATATAATGTAAGAGGAAAAAACGTTCGTTTCCGTAGAATAACTGTGTTACATGTTCGGTAGAGCGTGGGTAATTTTATTTTTTAATTACACTGTAGTATTGTTTACTCGAGGCAGGTCGCTCTTGTTACAAATATAATCAGTCGATAGGAATAAACTAGATCTACGTGCCTCCGACAGGGCTATAGAATTTCAATCGGGCATATCAAGTAGTGGACTATACGCCGAAGGATGTCGGTGCGTGCACGTTAATTTCTTGAGACTTTAACATTTTCCGTTTTACCGTAATTTATCGTGTATGTTCACTGTTTCTTTCCGGATATTTTATTCCAACTATACGCCGAAGGTATTGCCTATATTTACGGATGAATCCGGCTGATTCAAGGTTCTATTACGCTCACTAACAACGAAAATAATAAGTGGTGCAAAAAGGAATCGGTATACCATTAAAATGAGTGTGGTCAAATACCATTTCATGGGATTTGGGAAAAAAATTCAATCTGATATTTTTTCTTACATACTTTAGTATGTGAAAAGAGATTAATCGTCGAAACTTGGTTTTCGGTTTTTGCGATTCGAATCAAAGACTATAAGATTGGTGGTATTTAGCAATATCCCCTTTAATCAGCTAGTAGAATTCATCTAGAACAAGGGAGAGTACTAGATGCAGTGGGCGAGTCAAATTGCATTTATGTAAACAGTGCATTTTGTCTACTTGTATAAGAACGGCAGTTAATGTTAAAATATCATTTCTACAATTTTCAAGGTGATATATTTACAATTAATTTACAAGGATATATATCTTTTACCTCGGTTTTGTCTTGATTTTCGGATCCTTCAGTTTCTGGGATGTATATGAATTTCACTGGAACTAGAATTGAATGAAGAGAGTAGACGATCGATGGTACATTATATTCGCGTAAGATAAGAGAAAAAAGAATGTATCGTAATACCACTACTGAAACCGTGACGATTTTTTGTGTGGGAGACTATATTATAAGATGCTTCCATCTAACGCCTTAAATATAGCGGAGCTTAGTCATGAAGCTTGCACCGTGTAAACGCTGAAAAAGTCGACAACTAAGTGTGATTTCATTGTACACACACAATTACACCGCGGATTGACAACAGTCAGGCAAATTGTCACACGTACGAACACTGGGAAATGCTTGAGGAAATAGATGCCCGCGTTTTGCTCGTAAGGAGAACTTGATTGTTGCGAGACAAACCGTTGAACTTATTTTGATAATTATATCGATAGTCAGGATCATGAATGAACTAAGCAACGCCCGAGACGTCTGAGGAACCCTCTGTAAAACTTTGCGAAACTTTTATTCGGAACTTTAAACTCATGTATATATTGCCACATGCACTAAGCTTTCTTCCTGTCGCTATGTCATTGGCGACTCGCTATAATTTTTTAATACTTGTTATTCTGATTTTTATAAGTATTATCTTTTCAATGATATCCACGTCGTACCAGCTGAGAAATTAATTGTAATAAGGGGGTGACTCAGTTGGGTGTTACTTAGTAAACCATGTTGAATGGTGCACCTCACAAGATTCATGTTGTAATATTGCGCGATAAATGCGCGGTATGCATACACTGTTTTACTGCAATATAAATGTGTACATAGGAGATAACATGTTATAGATTATAAAAAATATATATATATACATGACGATCGAGAACTTAAGAAAATCTGGTTTTGTATTGAATGATCGGACACGCATTTCCGCCGGGGAATATTCTTGATGCACTTTAATGCGATCTTGGGCCAGTAAGATGATTTACCGGTTAGACTATGTGCGAATGTTTAGGCACGAAATTTTTTATACGATCCCCTTGAACTAATTTGTTCTTCTGCGTTGGCTTGAGTTGAGACACATCCTTCACGCAGCAATAATAGTGTGTGAATATTTTGAACTAATTGAGAATGCATACACTCCTAATATCCCCGCACGCAGAAATGCGTTTTCGCGTTCTGCGTTCAGTTTTTCACTCAACCCCGAATTCTCTTCTCCCCGCCCTGCCCTCTAATCTTTCTCCGAATGCGTCCAGGACATTACTTGTAAAGTACTACATAATAATGTTACTATGTTTTTTTTTGTTTGTCGAAACGCAATGGACATTCAATGAGTAGTTAGTAATCTAAGTCGTAAACTAAGATAAGCATTGAATGTCCTTGCGGTATATACGTTTTTGCATGTTTTTTGCTACTGCTTGGGCATGTTGTGTAAATCTTTAATAATTTTTTCCTGTGCGTGTCATCATTATCTCTTGGTTACTCTATTTTTAAAATACCTTTTACAATCACTTTCTGTCCAAAATGATAATTTTCTCAGATCGATCTCATGTGCTGCATACGCTAGCTTTGCGTTCTTCGAATGTCATACTAGAATTCATGAAAAGTCACCATTATTATCTAAAATCAACAAAAAGAAGAACATTCTCATTATGTAGAATCCAGTATATAAGATTTGTTGTCTACATTACATCATCTAACATAATATTTATCACACAAACTGTACCAAATTATATTGTTTCGCTTTAGCAATCATCGCGCTTCATGCAAATTTGAAAGAACGTACTTCTCCCTACAATGATAATGATGATATCGCCGCGATTCCTGCGAGTGATGTCGATCTATGAAAAATACTTAACGTCTGTCTGTGTTATAGGCGACCCGTACCCAATATTCCTCCCCGAATTCCCGACAGACCGCAGTCCGGCCGATTAAACTGAGCTAGTCTGTCAGAAGCACAGGACATCCATGCGGCGACCAATCTTTTTGAGGATCCGGAGAAGCTCGCTCTGGAGCACGCTCATTGATAAGAGTCTACGAGAAGAAAAGCCTAGCACGCAACCGGAGGTAAACATCAGAGTACCGGATGTGATTTCTCAAAAGAGTGCGGCCTCCTCTCGACATTCACTCTCCTGTATTATCTCGACAGCGGCATCGTTGAGCTTAAAATACAGGAGAAGATGCGAGAGACCGAAACAGAAGAAGACAAGGCTGTGTGTCACGGAGTAAGCGGAGGATACACAGGGACCAAGGGTAAAACGAGCGGTATCGAGAATCCTTTCATAAAGGACCAATATTCGTGCTCGTAATTTCGGTGGTCGATTGCCAGCTTTCAGTCATTTCTACTTCTCTGTCTGATATTTCGTCCTTTACATTATTTATACAACTAGGCGCGTTAGAAGACGTTTAGTCAGTAAGTATTAAGGACGGTGCGCTCGACGCGCGCCGTATACTCGCGCAAAACCTGCCGGTTGCTCATCTCGCTGATATGGGGTGTCTAGCAGCAAGAAAATGCGAAGTTGCTCGAGGAAATTAGTTTGCTTTTCGCGGTACTATCAGTATTATGCAGAAAGATGGAGACGGATCTTGCGTGTTTGATGCATTGAAGAAATTGCATTTTGCGATTGGTGTGCAAGACTCTTGGCGTATTTTGATACCAGACGCGGACCCCATGCCAAAAACAACAGAAAGTATCGAAAACATTTAAGTCCTTCAATATCGTGTCTTCTTGTTTGGTCTCAGGACTCACGGTATCGCGAGAGTGAGCTTCGTCTAAGAATGGATCACGCGCCACCCGATTACCTCGATTTTAAAAAAACTTATTTAAAACGAAGATCATCGATTATCCGTTATTGTAAAGGAAATAGTATAGGGGATATTAAACCGACAGCAGCATTCCAGTAATCGCCAATCAGAGATATACTGAGAAACGAACACTAAGACCTATTGCGACACGAGTAATAAATTTGTTCGCAGTTAATTTATTACAATATGATGATGCCATCTTTTACATCGTTAAATGCGATTCGTTGATCAGTTACGGTGACTAGTATCTTTATTATTCATACTCGTGGATGTTGCTTTTAATTTTGAGTGATACAATGCACCCCTCAGAGAGATTCGTATTTCTCCTTTTTGTTATCTGTTTAATAATTACGATTATTTTTCTATCTTAATTAATGGCTAATGTGATACGATCGCTTTCGATGGGTGACGAGGAAGAAATGGAAACTTGTCCCCTACGAGAGACTCTGCTCGAACCGATATTGCCGCAGAGAATTGAGTGATCGAAGCGAATGATATTTGATTGTACATATGAATTGAACTAAAGATGTAAGTATTATATGTCGATGTATGTGCTAACGAGGTACAACTTTTGTATTATCGATCTTCACACGCAGATAGCCAATTTTGCTATGGTACGCGAAACCGACTGATGACTAATGTACCTACAACATACGGCGAATCAAATAAATGGTATTTAATACGCTGCGCACAAATAACACCTTTTATTATCTCCCACAAAGTATTTAAAACAAAGGAACATATTTCTATTTCGTGGTTTGCAAATAAGTGTACTTATATTTATTCCAGAAATTCAGTTTTTAATTGTTTCAAGTGTTCATTTACTGCTTCCTGTGATTTTTCTTTATATGTTTTATCCATAAGTTCATATGTTGTCTCCAGCAGCTTCGGTATGTCGTCCTTCGTTAGTCCTTTTGTAGGAATGGCAGGTAAAATGTCAATGTAGGATGTACCTAGAAATAAAACATTCGTTTGTCCTCACGATTCACGTAGCAGTTACATTTCCAAGCACCGCAACACGAACCAGAGTTAAATATATGTTTTTTGTGATTTATGAAGTAATACTTCGAGACAACTACGGGTTGAATAGGAGCTTGTGAATCAACCGCAATATGGAATGCACCCTTTTTGAAAGGTTGCAATGTTGCACCTAAACGGCGATGGCCTTCCGGGAAAATCACAATTTTTCTCTGTGAAATAGAAAGGGCTCCAATAATATGAATTTCAATATGAACTTCTTTATATTATAAAGGCAATTACCTGTTGATCTTGAATAGCGCTTATCGTTTGGTTTACAGCAGAATGTGCTTCCGAACTTTTTTCTCTCTTGACGAAAATAGTATTGCCGGCCTGGAGGCACAAGCCGAAGGGGCCATAATGTTTCAGTTCATTCTTTACTACTAACGAACAATTTTTTAAAACAGGCAATAGCGTACCGACCACTGAAATGTCCAAAAGAATGTATCAATGTTACCCGTGTAAAATATAAATCAACAATTTATCACTTTGCTCCCAATACAAATGCGCTTTATTTACCACAGACATCGATCACATTTTGATGATTTAATAGTACGACACATCCTGAATTTTTTACAATGTTCTCTTCCCCGCGTATTACAAACTTGACTTTCAAGAGGTTTGCCAATTTTTGTAAACCAGGCGAAAGTAATCTATAAAAATATTCATTTGTTATACATTTAAACTACTGACGTTCTAGCACGAAATATATTTCTGATTGACTTACAGAAGGTTTTTGAAATCTCTCTCTCGAAGCAATACCCAAGGAGTTATAAGAATGGTATTCATGCAGAAAACCAAATAGGTGAGTAAGAATTTCAATGTGTATCTTAGACGATCAGAAATTCCTACACTTATCATTAGTCCGACAAAAACAATAAAGAGAAGACTATAGTAAATAGCCGAATACAACCTACAAGAAAAATAGACATATATAGTATCAGCTTAACTACATATCGCCCGTGAACTTCCATTGGAGATAAGAAAGACACGATATCCGAAAGACGTGATTAAGTTACGCCTTATAAAAGTATAGATTGCTAGAATTGAAGGTCATGCAACTTTGTAGGTATTTTCTTTAAAATATACAACTTATGCTTGTGCAAGACGAAGTAAAAACGATCAACACGACTTCCAAGTATCTACTGTACGTATACTACGACTAGGAATTTAATAAAGCGTGATATTTTAATTAATGGTTGATATAAAGTTACTTACATGTCGCCCATATTGACTCACTGAATGACCGACTGAATGATTAGGTGCTGAATAACTAGTAGGAAGACAACATCGTTTACTAATTCAACCGGCTAATCGCCCAGAGCGCTCAAGCTTCAATAAAACTATTCTACCTGAGCATCCGGCTATATTGTAGCGATACCGCGCCCTACTTGACTTTCGCATCTTTAGTCACCAATTACCACTCCAGGGAACAGGATAGTACGTTAAACGCATAGAATGATCGATAACTCAGTGATAAAAGTTATCCGAAGTCCTTGAAGGCCTATTTTGTTTGTACATTCACACATCTTTTTGCTAAATAATTTTAGTGGGGAACAAATAAAGTTAAACTTTTATCATAATTTAAAATGTATCAAAAAGTCTTGATTATTGACAATGTATATAATAATATTGCAATTTGTAGCCAGATTTACTATCATTTAAACGTTTTCTTAATGTTCTCATGTTGTAAGATTGGTTTCCAGGCGGTCAAACTGTTCAGATGCGACCAAATTGACAAGTATGTATATGTCATCATTAAGGTCATTAGTATTGTATTCGTGCGTCACTAGGTATGCAACAGACTTGCATCGCGTATCGCAAAATACTTTGTTATATATTAAGTTAGTGTTGTTAAAAGTGTATTTCGATGGCCTCGCCAGCACCGAAGTCGCCCGAGCAATCCGAGAGAAATAGAAAATACGACAGACAATTGAGGTATTTATTCTAGGCGTCCAAATCTCTGGTCGAGGTTAGACTTTACCTTACTCAACATATCCGGCATTCGCTTATTCTGCAAAATACAAGGAAGTTTCCCAAGATTTAAGCTTTTCGAAGCTTCACTATCTAAACATTGCAGTTATATTTTGAATAAATAAAGATGTCTTTAAATCGTGCCAGTTATGATACATTATTTGAGTTACTAATAGTATATTGTATAAATAGATTATGGGGAGATCATGGCCAAGCGAGTCTAGAAGCTGCACATATTTGTGTGATTAATGCGACAGGCTTAGGCACAGAAATACTGAAATCTTTGGTCTTACCAGGGATTGGAGCATTTACTATAGTAGATGGTAAAAAGATTACGGATGAAGATATAGGGGCAAAGTATGTGTTTCAACATAGGATAAATAGCAAGAATGATTTAGCAAGCCCTAAAAAATAATATTTGTAGCTTTTTCCTGGAGGCTGATAGCGTTGGTAAATCAAGGGCCCAAGTGGCAACTCAAATGCTTTTAGAATTAAACTCTGATGTTCGGGGTGACTACATTGATGAAGATGCGGAACAGGTCTTGAATAATAGCCCAGAGTTTTTTAACTCCTTCACCGTTGTTGTAGCTACTGCTTTAACTGAGAAGTACGAGTTGTATTGATCCGTATAATTAAGCAACAAAAATTGGAGAGGCACAATAACTAGATTGAAATTAACTTTCTAGATTTCTAATACTACTGTCTCGAAAGCTATGGGAATTAAATGTACCACTTATAGTATGTAGAACCATAGGTTTTATTGCTTATATGAGAGTACAGGTGCAGGAACATTGTGTAATAGAAACTCATCCAGACAATGAGGCACCAGATTTAAGACTAGATAGGCCTTTTGAAGTCTTAAAGAAGCATGTAGATTCCATCAATCTCAACGAATTAAACTTCAAAGATCACTCACACGTACCATATCTAGTTATACTTTACAAATATCTGGAGAAATGGGTTCTCGAGAAAGGAGAATTACCAAAAACATACAGAGAGAAACAAGAGTTAAAGGAAATGATAAAACGTGGTATGAGAAGAGATGAGCAAGACATGGCAAATAACGAAGAAAACTTTGAAGAAGCTATAAAAGCTGTGAATACATGTGTCAGTCGTACAGAAATACCAGATAGTGTTATGAAAATCTTGAATGACAGTCGGTGTATTAATTTAACAGCCAAAGTATGTGACCAATATTAGGAAAGAAATTTAGGAAAGTGCCATTTGCGCACAATCTCGAACATTCCACATCGCAAACTGATTAACCTCGTTTTCAGAGTAGTTCATTTTGGATCATCGCTAGAGCGATTAGAGATTTTGTTGAAAACGAAGGCTCCGGAATGCTACCGTTAAAAGGTATTCTGCCCGATATGACAGCTGATACAGAGAAATACATTGCACTGCAACAAATGTATGACTCCACTGTTTACGTTGATTTTACTATGCAGTCTGTTGGAATTGGGCTTGCTGAAAATTTCTTTCAGATATCACAAACAAGCGGCGGCTGATGCAGAAGCCGTTTGGAGGCGTACTTTTCAATTGTTACATCAGTTAGGCAAAACGCCAGATTGTATTTCAGAACGGCAAGTGAAACAATTCTGTAGACACGCAGCAGATATACACATAGAAAGAGGGACGTGTATTGCTGATGAGTACGATTCAAAAGTGTTCGATATGAATACTATAGGTATTAGTATTAAATTGGCAACAGTCGTATACGTTCATCTTGCATGACTTATCGTGAATTGATTTGTAGTGCAAAGCCTGGAAAATCCAGAAAGCATAATGGTTTATTATGTAGTTTTGAGAGGTGTCGAAAAGTTCCTATTGGAGTATAATTCATACCCTGGTGAATTTGATGATCAAGTAGAACCGGACATTGCTAAGCTCAAAGTACGTTTACGGAATCTCATTAATGGGTACCGGAAACTAATTATTACATATGATCTGTAATTTAGAATTCACTAATTCTTTATCAGGCATGTATAACGAAACTGTTGAACGAATGGAGTTGTGGTCCACTGGCAAAGGATGATTATATTCATGAGTTCTGTCGATTTGGTGGTGCCGAGTTGCATTCAGTGTCCGCATTCCTGGGTGGTCTGGCGGCACACGAAACTATCAAGTTTATAACGAAGCAGTACAAACCAATACACAATACTTTTATATACGACGCTGTCACCTCAACCTCAGGGACATTTTTTTTCTAGACACAAATCAGCGACTGAAAGTACATTAATGTATTCAATAAAAAAAGATGAAAAATACAGTTTTCTAGAATATACATCAATTTTGTGTATGATTGGTTAATCCAGTTCCCAACGGCCTAAACCTAATCCAGACTTATTCCAATCCAAACCTAATCAGCAAAATCCATAAGTAATAAATAAGTGAAACCCACTCTCTCTCTCTGAACGAGTATAATATCAACACTTTAATGTAGCAATTAACTGATACACAAGTGATTCGTTCTTATTTATAATAAACAACTATTAATAACGATCACTTACAGTAAATATGTATAAGGCGCAAAGCAAATTAATAGTTCGTAATACCTTACGTTCATCATGTACACAAACATTAACGTTTTACCGGTGTTCCACTCTTAACAGAACGACTTGACGGAAAAACGAATTGCGCATTGATTCTCGTGACCTTTCCTCTTCCCGTTAGCATTGTTATATCACGTTATGCCATGTTGCCTTTCGAAAATAAATTAATCATATCCTGAGCGAACTAATAAATCGTTACAGCTACGATTAACACTACTACAATATAAAACTCTGACATTCAACTTTCGCATGAACCACCTCGGTCCTCAGTCGACGCGTCATTTTTTACTATACGTTAGGTATCCAAAAAATGAGGCCGACAGATCATCGCGATCTGTAAACCGCCGATTTATGTACGATATTCTTGCTGGTCGGCATTGGTGCAGTAACAATAGCTACATCTAAAGCGATTAAAAAAGGTGCGACTAGCACGCGCAAGTAGTTATGCGAAAGTTTGACAAAAGTTACCTCATCGTTTAGGGCAAACGCAATGTCGACAGGACACACACTGTACACAGTGTACACACCTAGCACCGATAAACACATATATAAAATTAACAATAAATTACGTCACTATAATGTAGAAGAAGAAGAAGAGTGGTAGGATTGAGGATCGAGAAGACAAAACATACAGAGGCGTCAGCAACGACCGATTTTTTTGATCGAAACCGTTTTCAGTTGAGAGGGATGAAGATCCGATTGTACGACGAATACAAGATATTCGAGGGCACATCAAGAAGCATCGAAGAAGAGCGCAAAGAATCACCACGGTACTAAAAGTGGAATAGAAGCCAAAGGAAATAGATACGATGTCTGCACAAGTGTACATCCAATTAGTTGAATTTGCTTTTGAGAGGAAAACACCGGTACGGATTCGCGATTGAACTTCCACCCGTTTTATAGCAATTTTTCATAGTTAACTTTCGGATTTGTCGAACGAGCGAGTCGTATAGTTCATTAATCAACTTTTACCAAGTACTATGTAAAATGTTCATACTATCTTGCCTTGCTCTCACGCTGTTTAGGGAATGCCAAACAAGTGTGTAATAACAAGATCAAACAGCCTATGTAACAATATTTTCAATTTCTAGATTTACGTTCATGTAACATCTCTATACAATATGTGTTACAATGAATGCTTCCTGACTTCATCAAAATATTTCAAAACAGAAATGTACAGTGTGGACTATATTGATTTTAATTGAATACAGAACTATATCGAGCACATATTCATAAATACACTAAAATCAAGGCAGGCAAAAAGAAAGAAGAGGGGCACCATTTGATTTTCAAACTATACGATCCCGTTATCTTTCACCGAAGTAGATACTAGAAGGCGTCGACATGAAGGTGCAGAAGAAGTTTTAAGTTTTAAGGCATAGGATATCGCAAGATCAGTAATATCCATTAGAAGTATCACTACGATCACCGTGATAAACTTTTGATAGAAGAAACATCAGTAATCCGTGATATTCTTAATACGCTAGAGAAGAATCTCTAATTAGTTAGGAATACTAGTATCCTTAGGCGTCAAATCATAATAGAATAGATAGATCTGAATATGCAACAAGAGTTGGGTTGAGCTAAACCGACTGGATTAGAGGAAAATCGCGCTTCTCCTTCCTGCGCTATCATAATGTTACAGTTATTGCGTTGTGTTACTCTTTCCAGTTAACTGTTAACGATAAGTTAAGTTCACGCATGCTTCCTTTCGGCGTTCGCTTGTTTCTAGTACGTGGCTCATAAAACTTGTAAAACTCGTAATGAATACGCGAAGTAGGAGTCGAAACTCTGGTTGTCATTCTACTAACTTCTCGTACGCGCTAATTGTATAAGGAAACGTTTCGACAAACGCGAGCAACGAACGAGTTATGAGGGACATTCCATTTCGCTGGCATGCTTAGCTAATTCTTCGACTTGAACGATTTTTGTACGTGTACTAAACACTCCTCGAGGTATAGTAAATGATCCGCATTCTATGCCGATATCGTTTGGCAAGCTATCACGCAGCAGCTCGAGTTAAAGTAGCCGAAGCCCATTTGTCGACAGAAATTTCGAATGTTGTCTATAATTACATTTCTAAATAGATTTCAATCTCGAAGGACTCGTAGAAGTTTATCATAGATAAACTAATTATGAAGAGGAATAGGAAGGTTAAAACGCGACAGTTATGTCCGATTCGAGGTGAATAAGAATCCATCTTTAGATTTATTGAATGATGTTTTAAAACGACCAAATGCCAATAGAATTCTTGCCTTCGTGCTACTTCCACGTACATCGCCGGGTAATAATTGACGCTTTTAATCACAATCTTCCACTGAATATTTCGTTGCACATGTTGATTTTGTAGGTTTTGATTTTGCCCCATTATTTGAATTTGTTTATAAACTCAATCGTTCTACTTCACGCAATACCAATTGTTCTTCTTGCTTTATTTGAGTAAAGCATTACCGCTTTAGTGAGTTAGTCGAAATATATTTTTCACATTTATTGCTTTTGGTATTCTAATTTCACGTCCTACACTGGTATCCCACACGGGTTCTATGTACTTTCGAAATTGTTACAGTGCAAAAGCCATACTGTGCGATCGCCATTACAATGCATTTACGCATAATTACTATCATCTGTTTTTCACTGAATGATTAGAGAAATTCAAGATTTATCTTAGAATTTTAAAATATATATTAATTTTAATGAGGTTATTTATTCAGTTTATACAATGACTATGTGGATTAAAGATATTACTATAAAGTCTTCATTCTTATTCATTAATGAGCACAAAATGAGTAGATGTATATTTTAGAACGTTTCATAGAGATATAATATACTATCATAA
This sequence comes from Ectemnius continuus, assembly GCA_910591665.1. Lineage (NCBI taxonomy): Eukaryota > Metazoa > Arthropoda > Insecta > Hymenoptera > Crabronidae > Ectemnius > Ectemnius continuus. Next base: position 10,346,405 of record OU342862.1, on the reverse strand, counting down.
TTTATAGATCGTATATAGATCGATACAAATATACATATATCTCCATTTATACATACATATTTGTATCTATATAACGTATTTTAGTAAAACACAATACTGTCAGCGTAACGATCGAGCGTAATATATAGAGACTCTTTACCCGATGGCAGCACTCCCTGCTTAGTTATCTGTACCGTATCATTACGTCGAAAATCGGAAGCGACGTTCCATTAGTAGTAACTGCAGAACTCAGAACGAGAATAGAGTTAGCCGCAAGATATGAAAATCTTATGGTTTTCACAGAAGTAAGAGGTGTTGAATGATAAGAAAGAAATAAGCAGTAAATCACATGCCTTATTGGCAAGAATGACGATCCTTCGGAATTTGTTTTTTTGCCCATAAAATTTTTTTCATGCTTATGCCGCATACACGCGTAATGAAGCTTTTTTTAATGAGTTCAATATTTGGACTTGCCTCTGCTGCTGCGTGGACTTGATTCGTGCGATGCTTCCACCTTCTCATCGTGTAGTAACCATAATTCATGCGGGTAATTAGTAAACAACGTGTATGCACTGTATATATAGTCACCACTATGATCAAACCCTAGTCGAACGACGCCTAGTGGAACGGGGAGATTTCGCGCAATCTATCTGGCTACTTCACCCTTTGCTTTCTTTTACCTCTGCCTATATTTTATACAACACTATGTTCCTCTCATTTTTACGCGCAGTCATTACTCTCGCCCTGCTTTCGTTACTAAATTCTGCCTTTTACTCTTTATGTCTGCTGTGGACACACGTGCGAAACCATATATGCAATGACAAGCATTCATGGCGTACAATACGCGACACACGCATTCACAAAAATAAATCTCTAAAAACAGTACGCGTGCGCGTGGATTATCCCTTTCGCACTCTTACCTTCCACTCTATCTTTCTCTCCGTTTATTCCCTTTTATATGGATCTTCTCTGTCAGCTTAAATTCTCGCGCTTTGTGCAGATGGTCACCTAGAGTGCCTTCCACGACCACTTGCATGTTTTTGAGCAAGGTGACCTATTCTCTTATGCTTCTCTCTTATGACTTCTATGCTTCTTACGGAGTGATTTGAATCTGGCGAATTTTACGCGTTGCTAATCAACTTTCCCGCTTAATGCTCGCTAATGTCTATGCGGAAAAAGGTCAGCAGGGAGCGGTCTATACGAAAATACTTTGCTGCGACTGTTTTACTGGGAAGATCATTCAACTATGTTTATTCCCGCTTTGCCTGGACTTGGATAATTCTTCAAAATGGCCGATTTGCAATATTGGGAAATATTCATAACACTTTGCGTTCACATTTAAGAAAAACATTTTGATTCTAAGCACAAGGACGTGATGGTTAATCACAGGGCATACGAGAGAAATTATATGTACTCTGTAACTGTACTCCCCCATGACCTTTTCTAACTGAATGAGAATGCAATATAACTAAGTTTCGTTGCTACTGCAGTAAGATGCGACGCGAATGAGTCTACTGATACAAGTCTTTTTCCTTAATCGGTGATGAATCAGTCATTAATAGTGGACGAAACACTGAAAGAAAACATCTCACCGTGAGGGGAGGAATAAGATCGCCTAAAGAAGAATGATAAAGGAAAGGAAGGGTGGGTTGTGAGGTCGCATGATGATGCCGCCTTGCAAGCGTGCGTTTCCAAAGATCGTCAATCATGAAACACCTTATAAAGACGAGACCTTTGAGCTGCATAAGGCGGAGACTTGTGCTAAGACGGCAGCTCGAGAATGAGTCGATGTAACGTGAAACATTCCTTATTTACAAGATTATAACCCGAGTACCCGAGGCCCGACGACGTGACCGTTCACGTACGCTTGTGCCAAGAAGTCGATAGCTAAAGTTAAGCGCTGTCGCCCCTCTCGTTGAGGATGGGACTTTCGCGTGGCGGCAGGCTCAGCGCACCGCACACTTACGCCAAAGAACACAGGGTATTTTAGAATTTCGCTAATTTCATCGCAATTAATCGAACAGCCGATACTCGACGTTAGCAGGTTTCTGAGTTACCGGTACTTGTCCAATTAATGACAGTAAAGGTAACATTCCTGCTGGTTCTCTTACAAATCGGAAAGCTCTGCGGGTCATTCGTCGTACGCAGCACACCAGGATTACGACAGAAAACGTAATAAGCTTTTTCCTCATTTAAAACCGATCCGTTCGCGAGACGGAGCGACTAGACTAGTCTTTTAGACTAGCTTGCGGTATGCGCAAGCGCCATGGGCCCAGTGACCCTGGACCTCTCGGGTTCCGGACCAATTTACACGTACCTATTTCCTCAGCCCTTTTTGGGCGATTACGTTCATAGAAAATGGTCTTGCAGACCGGTCGAAACGAAACAACGGTCCGTTGCACTTGGTCACACTTAGTAATAAAATAACAATTGGAATATTTATCATTTCCAGACGAGTTATACAAAAGGAAATATACATTTAACGGTGTCTTTAAATATTCAATACTCTAATGGAATTTTATGCAATGAATATACTAGCGAGGATGGAATACGAGAAGGTTTCGTTTCGGCGGGTCTTTCTTCCGAATGTTCTCTATGATCGCAACGCCAAACCTCGGGACAGTATTGGGCCGGGTCCCGATTCAGGTATGTAGATGTTATAGCACTACTCATATTTTGGCCCAGGGCCTCACTGAGCTTGTGCACTAGGATCGCACTGCAACAGTCGCAGAATAGACGGGTCGCTCTTTGCACCCTCTATAAACTCGTCAAGCGAAAGCTTGCCATCTTTATTTTTATCCATTTGTCGGAATATCTTATCAGTTCTTTTCTCCGGAGTGGACTCGTCTTCTGGCATCTTCATCACGGAACCCACCATTTTGTAGATTGCCTGAAAGAATGTGTGGCTTATGGAGAAGTGCATGGTTCTATGTAGACGCCTCTATTTCTGTGTTTCAACTTCAAATTGATTTCGAAAAGAAATTCCACTACATCCTCTTGGCAAATCTAATAAGATACTACGAGTAATTGATTGAGAGGTGGCACTCGAAATCTTTGAAGAGCTTTCGTTGATCGGACACATACCGTTACGATCTCCAGCATCTCTTGCCGTGAGATGTACCCATTACCGTCGAGGTCGTACATGCTGAAGGCCCACTCCAGTTTCTGCTCTAATTTGCCGCGAGACGTTACACTGAGGGCGAACAGAAATTCCCGAAAGTCGATTGTACCGTCACCGTTCGAGTCGAATGTCCTAAATACATGCTCTGCGAACTGAGACGAAGAAATCGGTCAGAAATTAGTTAAAGTCTCAATACTGATTGCAACTTACGGGCTGCAAGTTAGTAAGTGGCAGTCAAAGAACTTCGTTAATTATAACAGTACTAAATGCAGTCTACGAAAGTTATACCTTTAAAATTCATTTACCTTAGAAGCATCACCGTACGGAAAGAAATTCCCGTATATCTTTTTGAATTCTTCTACACTTAAGTGGCCAGTCGGACAGTCCTTGAGAAAGCCTTTGTACCACTCCTGAATTTCAGCATCTTTAATCAAAAACAGTTCTTCTGCATTTCCATTCTAAATTCTTAATATTCTTGTGAATAACTTATGAAACAGCCATTTTCGAAGCGGAATGGTCTTAAAGTTAATATCGGCGTACAGCAAGGAGAATCATGAATAGCCATGTGCAAGATTCAATGAATGATGAAGAGTACCACTAATCCTGGGGGAACCAACCTGAAAATTCAGTATTCTGTTTGAGGTCCTCAAGTACTTCCGGTCTTAATTTACTGTTCTGTTTCCCCATGGTGGTTTACTATCCCTTTCGCAAGCCTGGCCTTTCGGCGAGTCTCGGAACCCAATTACCAGATAATTAAGCTCTAACTAGCCTACTATTCTACCGGTGCCGCTAAGCACAGCACGTTTCGTGGCTGGTATACTGCACCAGGCACGCCTGCAAAAGAAAATACATTAAGCTCTTTACGATTATCAATCAAAATAGAGAGCGTCGAACTTGTGAGATCGACGAGGAATTGGACTCGGGATGGATGTTTTAGGATTATCGCCGCTGCCCGGACGAAAACAGTCAAAATAACAAGTTTCCTTCATTACCGTCACGCGCGGGCATTCGTGCACGCGGATCACGTAGACCAGCAACTTTTCTTCAGCTCAAATCTCGTAATAAAAGCGAACAAGCTTACTGTCACGCCAACATTTATACGGCCGCAATCATTCACGCGCATTCACACGTCGCTGAAGAGGCGAGAGAAGTTCGGCGGGGATTGGACTCGCAAAACGAATCGGTTCGCGCCGTGCAGCGGTACATCGGCAGCAGTAACAACAACGATCTCACGGGGTGTAGAGGATACTGTGATTTATTATAATAATAATAATATTAGTCATGACGATAATGCGGGTTCCTGGCCGCGCACGAGCCGCAGAAACAAAATATGACTCCATTTTGATTGCTTAAACGGAATATCGGTAAGTACCACAATAGTGTAATGCGTATGTACGTACTATGCATAATCGTAGTAGAGAAGTATACGAACGCGACGCGCGAGCACTAGCCTCCTAGGACTGATATATATCGGACACCGTATCACCGGTCTCACCGGTCATCCGAGTCAATCAGTCGGTAGTAGCCCGAGAGTGTTGAGCCGGATTACGAGCTCGTTTTTTTAATTGTTCGCGATCGCTGCGATCGAGTGTCGCCGGCATTGCGCATGCATTGAAAGCTCGATAGGAAGAGGGGATTATTCGAACGATTAACCGCGATCTGTCGACGCTTTGTTCGCGGCACGTTGGGCCAGTCCGGCTCCGGGAGTCCAATGGAGCTGGTACTTCCAAAACGCGTCGCGACGGATGCTCGCGAGCCGCGTTCGATCCTATATTATGCCTTATTATCTGCGCGTGTAACCTGTTTCCCTTCCTCCTCTCAATACTTAGCCTGCAGCGAGACGTTTACCCTTATGCGAATGAAGCACGCCGCCCGATTCTCGAGCGGTGTCGCTCGGCTCGAGGAAGGAAGCGCGCGCGTCACGTGCGCGCCACGAGCTTCGCTCTGATTAACATAAATCAATCGGCCAAGAGGGTGGCTCGATCGGGCAACCCTCTCGCCGTCGCTCGCTCGGGATCGCTTGTTAATTGCTAATCCCGAGACACGCCTCGCCTATCCTCCCATCGATTTAATTGTAGCTTTAATTAATCTTAGGACCGTCGAAACACTTTCGCCCGCGGAACTGGGTCACACACTCTCGCCCGGCGTCCTGCACCTCGCACACACATTCCACTTGCACTCCCTTCGCAACACTGCTTTCTCCGCAGGACTCCACAATGTTACAATTGGCGGTGATCGTTGCCGTGGTGCACGCAGACAGCGCGTTAAACAATATTCAAGTGGCTTGGTGGCATTTTTGCAAGTAGGCTCGAATGCGTTAGTCAGTTAACTAGTATGAGGGACACGAAGAAAGCAGTAGGGAAACACATTAAGTTTAAGTACAATTTGACGGTTGAACAAAGGGAAAAAAGCGAGGTGTACTACTCGAAATAGCCTCGCGCAAGTATCGATTATCCGAATTTCATTCATTGATTGTATTACCTCCATCTCCTTCCCCAAGAACTATTTCCAGGCTTTATTTCTCAGTAGCACGCCAATTCAATTATGCCCGAATAATTAAGCGGTCACCGATTATACGACGAGTAAACGGAAAGATGGCGGGTAGAAACCTGGATGCAGAATTAGAGTCGGGGCACAACAGTGGAGACTATTTTTCCGGGGCTTATTGAATTAGCCGCCATAAATTTCGATCGAGTCTCTCTCTAACTGCATCGTGGCGCGCAACGTAAAGCTACGTGTCTCGGATTCCCGTTCGATTGTACAAGCATACATCGTCGAGTCTGTTTCTTCTAGATCGCACATCTTCCATTCTCCTGATGAGCGCTCTCCCCGACACACACACACTGTCTCTCACGGTGCGCTCGAAACGCACGCGTGTCTTTTCAGAGGGATACGGCACCTCCCGAGAAAGCGGCGAGCGTCTCGAGTGGCGCACTTTATTCTTCCAGGCGAGCTTGCCGCCCCGGTCGAAAGTATCAAGCGCATTGCCAACCTTCAATCAGAGAAGGAGATAACGAGGTCGCGAATAAAATTGCAGTCCGTTGTGTACGCGACTCGTTATCCCGAGGTGAAGCACGAATGGCATCCCTTCCGTCGATAGATACGATTGGTGGGAAACCGTTGCTTCTTTTCGAAACGCGTCACAGAGTCGAGGTTGTCGCTTGAACGCCGAGGAAAATCAGCGTCGAAGGACCAAGAATTATTATCGAGAGCGCCCCCGGCGTCACGAGAGAACTTTGAGAGGGAAGATTATGCCGTGCCGTTGAAGAGCGCCGTCTCTCTCTGCGATAGAAGCGGGTGCAAAGCTCCGATGTTATAATGGAGACCAGTCGAACGAGAGGGAGAGAGGGAGAGAGAGATTTTGATAGAGTGCTGAAGAAGCGAGCGTGGTTACGATAGACCGATCGATTTGTGTCCAAACTGACGAGAATAACACCCTACGATTGGTCTCGATACCTTAAACGTTACCTAGTAGGAAGATAAAGTTATCCAAAAGTCCTAATCCAAGACTCCTCTTCGCCTACGCGAGCCCAGAGAAATTCTGCAGTTGGTGAAAATTGCGTCGCGCACGGCAAAGTGAAATGAAGAGAAGAGTTGTGCTCGAGAGAGTACGACGTGGTCAGCATACGTTAGGCGTAACTCGGTAAGAAGTAAGAACTGGCCCACAGCTCGAAAGCGCTACTTTACGGAGGATTATCACGCGGCACAAGGATTTCGATTAGTTGGTGGCTAAGTGTGCGCCCGGTTGTAGGGCGATCGATGGTTAATCCGAGCATCGTGCACATTCAGGTTCGATTTAGACTCGCTGATTAGACTTTAACGCTGACGACAGATTACGGTGGGAGCTTTTCGCTCAAGTCACACACCGACTACAAGTACGGCCTAGGTGATATCTACCTTGTACATTGTGCCATTCAAGTACGACGAAGAACCTGACTCTAAGTTATTCTAGAGACCTAAATATTTCGAAGGGATGCGGGAGATTGTCCCGCCCACGACACGAATCACTCGAAAGCGTTTAAGTTCGAGAGTAATTAACGGCAGTACATTCTCCACTTGTGTACGTGTCTGGATGTGTGTGTCTGTGTGTATCCCCTTAAACTTTAACACGAATCTGCATATGCATTAAGTGTATGTCTACGCAAATCCCGGTAAAGTTGCGCCAACTTCGAAGTCGAGGCCAAAGAAACCGTCTTAGGAATCGTACCTTCCTTCACTTTTTACATGCATTCTAATCACACTTCAAAAGCCTGTCCTCTCGATAATTTCGGAAACTTTGGAAGTAATAAGATGTATCTCCTGCTTGCGTTTTCTTGACTCGATAAATAGGACCTGACAAATGAGCCGCCCGAAAGATAATCGATAGACGTCACCGCGTCTCGGCAATTCCGGGAGGAAATTTCATCGTGGAACGATCGGAAGAGACGTCAGGTGAACCTGGGTAAGCCTGCGGCATGAGGACTCAATGGAAGCCACGATTACATTTCAGCTGGTTTCGGAATTCTCCGAGCGAAGGGTAGAGTGATTTGATTTCATGAAGAATAATTGAAGAATGGTGAAATAAGAGGCGGAGTGTCCTTCGGCCTTTCGAATAAATAGAAGATGGAAAGCGTAGAAAAATAGGATATCGCATAGATCGTAAGAATAGCATAGGTGGTTTCAATGGATCCTGTTTATATCGTTGTTCTCCCAGCTTCATTTTCCCCTGGCTTCACTCGATTCAGACTGACAATTAATTTCACGAAAATTGCTCCTACTGGATAGAGTTCTGTAAGCTAGAGAATCTAGGTGACAGTAAAAGCGATGGGACTTGGTTCGTTTGACAGGTATTACGTTTGAAATCACTAAATCCCGACGACTGACTTCGAGATCCGATCACTACAGCGGAGATTTAATCCTACGCTTAACTCGTGACACGTCTGTCGCTAAACTTGTTCGCGGACAAAGCATTTGGCTAACGCTTTATTCGGCCAAAGTAGATCGTTAAACTGGACTGTCTACGTTCTCCTAGCTGGCGCGCAATTAATCTTACGGCTGTTGCATCTTTCTCCCTATTATCTCCTGTTTCTCGCCATCCTGCTGGGTAAAAGTATTCAACGGGCGACAACTGAAAGGACAAAATGATGCCATTGCTATTAATATAATGCACTTTAGGTCCGTTCTTAAGCATTAGAAAATTCTCTCGTCTATGTTCGCCAACACTTTCGATAAAGAAACTTATTATTTCGATTGTCAATGCTGCACTTTCTAGTCGACAACAGTTGCGATACGTCGTTCCGCATTATCCCGTCAGTCTACCGGAAGTCGTGCGAAGTTTACGAACCGAGTACTTGGTTGCGAATAACGTAGAACGTGAATACAAGTTTCCGTCGTCGTAGTGTCTTCGTTCGCATGTTATATATAAATAAATGACAGTGCGAGTATGCGTGTCTCTATTTCGCAAGGTTTTGTACACCGGCCTAGAAATCAGCATCAAAGCCACCCCACATTTCCATGGTAACAAGCCCGCGGAGTAACAGCTTAAACGTCTCAAGAAGCTCCGTCCCAAGGAACAAAAAATTGCAATCCCAACGTCATTCCATCTTTTGCCATCTTTGAACAGTAACAGTACGCTTAGGACTATCGCCAATATACAAAACTTGCTCGAACCGATGTATAGATCTCACTACACGACAATATATGTATATATATAATATAGATTTACTTTTTCATATATTAATAGTATTTATAACACGTTATATAATAATATATTATGTGTATATATATTTCGAAATATCGTGTTAATGGATAGAGCTCTTCTTTATTTAAAATTGACTTAAATCGTGGTAGGTGTGATTGAAGCGCGTAGAGAGAGAGAGAGAGAGAGAGAGACAGAGTAAAACCCGTACGGGCGGATCGCGCACTTTTAGGAGATTGGTGATGATATGTAGCTAGCCTAATATAAATTAATATAATTAAACGTGTAGATGCGAGGAGATGTGATTCGTGTCTCTTTATATCGAGAGCTTCGTACCGAACACTTCACTTGTAGACCCATCTGCCTCTGAGTGCATGGCCAAGGGGTCGACGAGTGGTAGGCTTCATCGATTTCGGGAACACCGATATCCTTAGCGCAACGGTCTCCGCTCGAGAGGGAAGAGATACTCAAAGATCCGAGGCATATATCGATCCTAATAGTAACACACAATTGGTCGAAGTCTATCACTAATAGATTCACTGGTCTATCACCTGGTTAAGAGCGATGCAGCCGTTTGGACAATACTTTCCCGCGACGGAACGCACGAGTGTGTATGCGTGCAAAGAAAGCGTTTCGCTCGTGCGACTCGAGTGCCTGTGTGCCTTAATGCTGGCTCAAGAGAAAATGCATCAGGAATTCTCGAGAGAAATTTCAAGTTTGAAATCGTATCGGGGTAAAGCGGAACCCTAAGAGTTTCGCGGAGTTAGCCTGACACTTGCGAAGAAGCGTTCTTGCCGGCTGCGAGAACTTTGTATACGAAAAACACGAAACCTGCACAAGAGATGGCTGGCTACTGCCCCAAATCTTTTTCAAGCCCAACAGGATGAAAACACCTACATATATGTATCAATCGAACTGCGACTCAGTGAGACGACCAGCCGTAGGAGGGCTGAGTGCGCATTAGCTCGTAGAATACTTTTGTCCTTCCTCCTCTCAGGCTATGCTCTGAAATCTTAAGATACACATGCGCGGAGAGTACCACGAACGCCTTCAGGTGCGACGCACATCGAAAATATTAATCCGACAATTTATAATGCATAGAATGAAACCTCCGCCAAGGGGTGTCTCGAGTGCATTATATGCATTATATGCGAAAGATGGTTGGCGTGCATAGCGCCCGGTAAAAATTCTTAGGCGGAAGTGCGACTGTGATGCGCATTGCAGGAGAGCACCGACGCCATATCGGGCGAACGTCATTCAAGACGAAACTACACATAGACCGGCATATACGCTCTCTAAATAAGCGTGAAATGCAACGCCGATTTATATTCTGCCTATCCCAATGAAGAAAGCCTTCCTTCTCTGTGAATTCGGACGGCCTCGCATCAGCAGCCGCCCGTCTCTTATGCTTCCACGTGCCAAGTATGGTGCATGGCCAATCGCCTGCACGGTCCCGGATTCACCCGGTAAAAAAAGTGCGTTCCTTAAGCGGGAATCTTTGTGCTAGCTAGTCGACAGTACCATTGTCGCGATTTCGTTGTGTTACCCTCTCACGTAAATGCGACAGACAAAGCAACAACCGGCCGCGCGCAATCAAAGGAGATCCCGGTCTGAAAATTGGCCCAACTTCCAACGCGGGCTCCCCTCCCAAAATGACTATCTCGTGGAGAGTCGCGCGAATTCTCCGATCCACCATTGAGATTGGATTTGTCAGCGATTTCGCAGTATAACCAGCGAGTAAAGTCCACCAAAGCATGATTTGATTGGCGGGGAGATCGCGATTAACAGCGGGGTCGTGCGGTTTAACCGATCCAGTCGCAGCAGCCTGTTAAGCGTGTCCCGTCGACGATGCCCTTTGCACTTGCAGCCTCCAGCAGCCTTCGCTCTCCAGAGGCGATTTAATCCCGCAGTCCTTATCATCCGGATCACCGACGTCGTCCTCTGGGCATTGCAGCTCTCTGCTCTTGCATACGGATTACGTGTCCAGGACACATCTACCCGATATCTTTCTCCCTAAGATGTTCCTCGTTCAGGGCCATTTCATTCTCCAACGGCTCGTATTAAAGATGGCTGCTTCCCGAGCGCGCGAAACATTTGTCAGTAAGAAAAGTACTTCTCTCCAGATCGATCTTAGACTTCGTTGTCGATTCAAGGGAGATTTAACTGTGCATCTCTTTCCGGGCTGCTGGAACTTCCCTCTGGGAGTGTTGCGCAGTGCTCGATCGTTGTGTGGAGTGTAAATCGTTCGTGTGTTTCCAAGATGATGGCGTCGTCGACGTTTTACTTGGTAGTCTGATTCTTCTTGGGTGGTGTTGTATGCGTTTATGCGTCTGAGGTGTTTGTCTTTTATGATGGCACGTCGATGGATAGTCCGGAAGCAGCGTATAAGGATTAAGGGGCCAGCATCTTGGAGAGCTCCTCGTCCTGTAGGCAACCCTTGAGGAATTCATCTTGGGTAAGCTGACCGTCGTTGTTTTCGTCCATCTTGGCGAAGATATTCTTTGCCCTCTCCTCCGCGCTGTCCGCAGGCCTGTTGCTCGAACACGCGCCCAGCATGTCGTATATCGCCTGCCAACAAAAATCGTGTCCAACATGTTACACGTCCACGCGAATTATAGACCATCTCCTTTGAGAACATTCAACTTGGCACTAGCTACTTTAGTGCCAGGAAGAGAGATCAACCGTAAATGAATCGTGGTTATTCGTGAAGTTAATGAAGACAGCCGTAATAGAATTGGGCGTTCGCGACAAGTTTATTATTTTCCGCGATCCTATTTCATTTTCCTGCTAAATAGATCGGGTGATATAATCGCAGAGAGCATATGAGCGTTATCAGACTTCCGCCGGTCCTGCACTGGCACGCACGCTCACTAGTCGATAACTCAATATCGGAAAATTTGCAACTTGATTCAGCGGAGCGGTGCGTATTATAGGGGCAATGCATCAGGGAACCAATCCACCACGGATCCCCGAATATGCACCGATTTTGGCAGTAAAAGGTAGTCGATGAACGATGCACTATCGACCTAATGCTATGCAGAATGCCATGACTTCCCGAGGAAAGTGCACTTTCATGAATTGATGAACCCGATCCCTTCCTCCACGCTTTTCAATTCTATCATCGGAAGAACGGATGGATAACAATGAACACAGAACTATGTTTTCCTTCAGTCATTTCATCGAGTTCAAGAATATCACCTTGCACTGCTACTCTTCGAGAGCGACGGTAATAAAAGCCGACGGAAGATTAATAGTTCGGGGAAAAGTTCGGCCAACTTTAGATTACCTTTGCGAACTCGAGGGTAAACCAAGCAAAAGAAAGGGGGAAAGAGAAATATTGCGAGTGTCTCTGCCGAGAGAAACAATTACATCCGATGGGTTTTGTACGCTGTTAGATATTTCGTGGGTTTAATTTAAAAAAAGCAAGAACACCTGATAGATCGGCAAATATTTCAGCTTCAGCTTGCAGATAAAAACGGTGAAATGCTATCGCGCATGACACAAGATTGGATTCGGTATTGGGGTGGTATCGGGTACTAGTGAAAACTGAGACGGATGCGGAAAAGTCCGGCGAAACAAGATTAATGAATATTCACGAGCGACAGAGAGAACGCCCCGCCCGACCATATTTTCCGTTCTACATTCCGTCAATGCGCGCAATTGTTCTGCTTTGCGCTCGGCGGCACCCGCCGCTACTGGAGTCCATCGCCACGAAAATTACGGAGAATCCTTCATACAATAAACAGCAATTTGCACGATGGATCCGGAGGAAGAGATGCCAGTTGGTTTTTGTTCTGAATTCTTTAGTGATGCTGCGCTGGCGAGCAGCGACGAACGCGCCATAGATATAGCTTAGTTTCCGGCCACCGTTCAATTACACTCTTCTTCCGTTATCACACCTTGCTACTACGTCACTGTCCTCCAGTAATGCGTGCAAGATAAATTCCGGGGAAATTAACCTACCGGCAGAATTATGAATCCCGATTGCGGCATGGACGCACAACTCATGGCGGACGTGTGGGAATTGAATGATAAATCAAGAAGCGGGAATGAAAATTCGCAGTCGCGCAGGGAGCTTTTTCATTCCCTCCCGAGAACGGTCTACCGTAATTTGAGCCGAGTTCTTTCTGGCGGCGCGGCGATCGCTCGTTAAAGGCTGAAGAGAATAATTAGTGAAAACTTGGGGCCGAGGGTCGGATTATTCCACCGATGCTGCTGGTTCCATCTGTTTCCAGTTAATACTGCATTCGCAACGTACCCGCTGAGGGCTCCGGCTAGATTCCATAATTAATGCATCCTATCCACGCGCATTTGCAACGCTAACTACCGCGGCAATTCCGACTCCCATCCCAAGCTCGATAAAGCATGCAGCTTTAGTATGTTCCGCCGCATTGTTAAACTTTGTCTACGAAATGCGAACAAAGTGTTGCAATCCGGGATAATATTGCAGTTCCCATTTATAATGCCCCGCCGGGAGCTGTTTCGTTGGTAGGAAAATCCCTTGGGATAAAAGCGGCCAGAGGTACTCGAAGAATAGTTGAGCGATCGTTTACAAACGATGACATCTATTAAAAGCGATTAATCGTTATCCCGCTGTCATCGCCCGTATGCGATCTACACCACGTGTCAAAACAAATCCCGCCTACGAGCGGCGCTTTCAGCGGAGGGGAAAAAAATTAAACGAATCACTTTGATCGAGCTGCGAATCTCTGTTGGCAAGTTTGATGGAACTCTGTTAATAGGTTTCTGATCGGAAGTGAGCAGGCAGGGAGAGGAAGAGGGAACTAGTTGGTCGGGCAAAGTCAGAAAGGGTTTGAAAGCATCGCTGTGGAATGTGGCGCAGCCCAATCGAGAGTGATCCCAGGAGTTTTCAGGATTTTTTTCATGGAAAATGGTTTGCGGTGGTGTAGAGGGAAACCGCGAGTCATCGGCGAGTGGACCGCAGCTAAGTGAAATTCCGTGTCGCCGCCGATATAATAATTAATCGGCCGGACAATGCACTCATGCGGTTGAGCGCGTCGTTCACCTGGCTCCCTGTGATTCGACTTTATATCCAATCGGTTTGCGTGCCGCGCGAGACGTCGAAATTTGCATAATAATTGCGACCACAAGCGCGCCTGTCATTGGCCGGTCAACTTCCACGAAAAGCCCCATGCCCAGAGGAGATATCGAATCCCACGCACTGTGGCCTCGCCCGACAGAAATTTCATTAGGAATTAACGGCAACGTTTGCCAACAACTCACTCTGTCCCCGGATAAATATTATATCTGCCAATGGGAGCTCCTCCCACCGATGACACTGTTTCCCCAAGCGCACTCGATAGGATCAAAAAGCAAATACACTTCGAACGAAAGTGCATTCGCACCTGTCATACGGCTTTTTTTACTGCCAGCTATTTTTATTCCTTTTTTCGGTCGTCTTTCGAAATAGCAATGTTATTTTCTCCCAGCATGGCGACACTCTTAATTACGATGTATAATCAAGTGCAGACTGCTCCCAATCGTTCTTGCCCCGATTTTCGAGCAGTGGGTAGTCTTATTAATGCAACGCACGTTTAGATACATGTGCGCATGGCTGGGCTCGCGGACACTTTATGACCCAGGACCTATCTGGAAAATGTCTGATTTATGGCCTTTCCAGAGCACTCCTCATTATGGCCCGGGACCATTGATCACAGCCGGAGCGTATTTCAATTTGGCGGAGATCAGTTCGAGCGAATTGAGAATAATTACTACGGAGCGTGGTTTTATTAAAGCGGCCTCACGTAAAACCTGCCTGACTGCGAAAAATTCAAGCCCGTCTAGCGGCGGCCATGCCCTCTTTCTTTCATACTAGATTTACAGACCGGGGAATAATTACTCGGGGCTCATACAAAACCAATGCGAAGTAAGTTTGCGTCCGCAGGAGTGAAAAAAGCTGGTGAAAGAGCGGAAAAGTTAGAGGTGCCTTCTCTAGCATGGAAATTTCTAATGGAGCTTAGCTCCAGTATGCATTGATGCTTTAAACTCGTTAGAAGTTCGGGCTTAGGATAAAAGCATGGGAATACCATTTGAAGCGTAGCAGAATTATGTAAAGTTTTGCCACGCTGGAATAATATCTGGTGTTTCTACAAAGACATACGTTCATGCTCTCCGCAAACACCGAATAATTTAGGGACCACGTAAAGCTAACAGCTTCCAAACTTGGATTGTTAATATTACAATGATATCGATTTAACGTCCACTGGCTGTCTCCATGTATTACGTTCGTTGCCGAGTAAGCATTGAATATATTTAGTTGACCAAGGCTTTTAAAATAATATCGACGCGCGACGGAGAGAGTTGCTGGGCGAGAAAGTATCGAAAAATTGCTTGGCGTTGATTGAGTGAGAAAGTTCGGCGTACCTGTACAATCTTGGTCATTTCCTGGATGTCGATGACACCATTCCCGTCGACGTCGTACATGCGGAACGCCCATTTCAATTTTTCTTCCGGCGTGCCGCTGGACGTCACGTCAATTGCCAATAGAAATTCCTGCAACACAAAAGAGTCCACGTGTAAGCTCTGTTCGGGCGAGCTGATGCGAGTTGCAATATTGAACTTTCGTTTCCTCCATGTGTAGAGAAAAACGTTACCAGCACTCTTCGACGGACAATAGACCTCTATTTCAGGAGAACGGCTGTCTACAGCGACTTATGCGCCAAGAGAGTTCTTCTGGCAGCGTGGAGCGTGTCGAGGGTCATCGAGGATCGGCGGAGCCTCGGGTGAAATTAATAATAATCGACGAATTGAAACTCTTAGCCGGAAGAAACCACCACCTCTCGGCAAGTTCCCTACTAGTTTCAAGACCTTGCCAATCTAAATTCCTTCGCCCTAGCCAACCGACTTTGCCCTCTGTTTCACTTGGCAAAAATTGCCCTAACAATGGCTGTGCCGAAGTTGCAGTTCGAACTTCCAAGTTTCTGATTTACCTTCGCTCCTCGGAATTGCTTGACGTTGTACTCGAAAGTTTTTATCATTAAGCACGATCGTTTTACTGTTCTAGACTCTTTACTACTTCCAACGCGAATCGTGCTTTCTCTTCAGTACGTTCAACAGTAAACACGCAACACAAACTGAGCACTTTAAGCCTCGAGACTGTTCATGTACGTCGGAAGTAATTCCAAGTATCCTTCGAAGCTCCGAACGAGGATCGTCTCAGGATATGAGGGTGCAGATTACAAGTGCACACATTCTTCCCTCGGCAAACGGGATTACGAGCGTTTCTTTACGACTGTTGTATCCCCGCTCGCGAGAGACCAGCTGCTCCGACCCATCACAGTCGGGGCTCCTCTCTTCGAAGCATGCTACGGATGCTTTGTTCGCATATCGACTTTCGTCATTTCACGTGGCTCTTTAGATTCGACGTGCTGATGAGGTCGCAAGTCTCTCGAGCGTCGATCTGATATATCCTCCGGTACAAGCCAGACCGAGAAGTTGAATAAAAATAAAAGCGAACTAAGACTATCACGAGGAAATCCAACACGAAATTCCCACTGAATCTGACAACAACTCCCCTTTGAAACTGGCACAACTAAATGTTACCGAAATTCATCTGTTCTCCGAGGATGCTTCAATAATAATGATATAACTAATACGACTAGTGGCTTCCTCTGCCACGAATTGGAGGAGCGGGCGTTAGAGAGCTGCCTTGGCAAAGTAGCCTCGAGCGAGGTAATCCCTGAGGCGGGGCAAAGTCGCGAACTTCACTAAAGCATCCTGGTAAGGGTGGGTGCAGGTGGGTAGAGACAGAGCATGATTTTCGGAAGCGAGTGGACGTTCAGTAGTGGGTCCAGGGCTGCTGCGCGGACTTTCGGACGAAACGTCAGAGGTATAGCCGGGTGAACTGGGTCACCTGCCGCCTGAGGTAGACAAACGATGAGGCAGCTTTAAAGAGCGGAGCTCAGGCGGGCAGGCAGGGTTGGCAAGAGAGAGGGAGAGGGTCGGAAGGGTGACAGGGGGAAAGAAGCAATGGGGAGGCAAAGAGTGAAGAGGCCGGACTAGCTCTTTGCTCTAGCTCTTCGTGACCTCTGAAGTGTGTCACTACTTCTCATATTGACCCTATCCACCGAGCCAGCCCCTCTATCCAGATTTCGCCACCGGCTCTAACATCCTGCTGCTTGTCGGCGCCGCTCTCTTAGCTCTAAAGAGTCGACAATACCCCCGAGAGGACTCCGCACCATCCCAAGAACGCCGCAAGCGTCATCCAAAGCTTGCGCATAGTTTATGTTCTGTCACAATTGTCAGCCGGACCTTCCGGAAACAGTCAGCGTAAACAGCCCCGCAAGACAAAGAGAATAAGACTGCTGGATGCGCTGGAAACTGACTTGTCCCGTTGAGAGGAATCTCACGCTTGGCATGTGCGGTGCGAACCTCCAGAGATTAGAGAGCAGCGTCCCTTGCAGCAAGTTCGGAGTTACGGAAGAAGTTGGGGGAAGAAAAGCCTTGGAAACTGAGAGCTGCTGAAGGCTCCGGAGTGGCGGACTTCTCCGAGTTCAGTTGCGAAGAATGAGTAACGGAGGCATTAAAGGTTTTTCGAGGAGGCCGCTGAAATGACTCGAACTTTGAGTAATAAGTCTTTTGTCAAATCTGGGCGTTGTCGCCGCAAAGCAAAACACTTGACGGCAAGTCCACAATTACCGTCTAACGAGCGCTAAAATAAACGAGGTCGCGGAGGTAAGAGCGATGCTATTCTCTCAAGGTGGGAAAGTAGAAGGAGCGTCGACGTAGCTGGAAGAGTGCGCGGTTGTGGGCGTCACGCGAAAACAGCGGGAAATTGCGTTTTCCACAGAATCATTTTGCGCGAGCCGCGCCAGAAGGAGAGATGGATGGCGGCGACGACGGCGACGGCGACGCTGGTGGGAGGAAAAGGGGTGGCGAAGGCAGAAGGTCTTCGGAATACCATTACCCGGGATTTGTTTAGGTGGGACAACGCGCTCTCGTAAATGCAAAACGTTGTTTGCGCAGACCCGAGGCATTTTCCAGCTTCTAGCAGGCTCCCTTGAGGAACATCCAGCCTCCCTCTGCCTCTTTGGAGGGTAGATACATCGGGAGAGCGAACGCGGGTTCCTCCAACGGGAACAGTGTCGCCCGAGTAGATTCTAAACAGAGCCGAGTGTCGAGAGGCGAAATGCGAGCGCGCTACCGAAAGCGTAATCCGCGCGCTACATAGTGCTTCCAACCTCTCCGATCCCCGCCCTTTCCTTCACCAAAGTCCTTTCGTGAAATCGCGTGGCGCTGATTGTTCGTGCCGGCCTCGCTAAATCTGCTGCGAGCACTATGGAATTATTAGGGCTTGCCTCCCAGGCACACAAAACATTTCGGCGCTCTCTGATTGTGCATTGTTAGAGGCCGACTTTCCTCCAGCGTATCAGCTTTGTGCGGATTTTCATTGAGAAGATGCGAATCAAGGAAAGAGACACGACTACTCGCTTCTTTACCAATCGGATGAATTTCTGGACACGGCCGCATTACGT
Source organism: Ectemnius continuus (assembly GCA_910591665.1). Taxonomy (NCBI): domain Eukaryota; kingdom Metazoa; phylum Arthropoda; class Insecta; order Hymenoptera; family Crabronidae; genus Ectemnius; species Ectemnius continuus. Next base: position 10,328,134 of record OU342862.1, on the reverse strand, counting down.
GCTTTCTTGCTTTTCAGCATGACAAGTATTTCTCAGGTTGAGTACTATCGATGAAGTGGGGCTTGTATTCCTCCGGGAGAGAATGAGTGCTTTCGCAGAGGTTTGAGGATGATGACTTGACGCTTACTACGCCATCACGCGAAATCCATTTCAACACCTAGCTAAATGTAAAATAGACTTCTACCGTGCGAGCAAGCTTCCCGATTCAGGAATTTTACATGAACTCAATGCACTCGAGAGCGATCCGGCTGGAGAATGGAGCTCGCCGTAGGTTTGGGAATACCCTGATTTAATAAACTACCATATTCGCAAGAATCACCTTTTGAAATGGCTTGAGGGAATAGGAAGGTAATAACATTTAGAGGGAGATCAGAGCGATCGGTGGGGAGAAAAATATTTGAAAAGCCGGCTGCTCCGATAGATCATGCGGATGAAACCACGTTGGCCAAAGTGAAATATAGAATTATTTCGGTCGTCTATACGAATTGAAAGGATCTCGAAAAATGCAATCAATCTTTCAGCCAGCGAATCCGTATTGTCTCCTCGAAGTCTGTGACACGCGATATGCGACGGCCGACACCTCGGCTTTCCGAGGAAAAATCGTCCTCCATTTGAGAGGACATTTTTCGCTCCCCTTTCTTCGACTTAACTTGACATTTCGGAAATGGAGGTGGAAAATAAATGGGATGAGTAAGAGTATATTTCTGGAAATTATTCATTTCCCTGAGTACATTTGGCGGGGGCGAAGTGCGAGGAACTATAAAAAATTATTACGATTTACGGGCACGTATTTTCAGGGAGGCGAGAGTAATTTCGCCCGCGAGTCTAATTAAGAAATGAAAGGAGATTGAAGGCTCGCCAGTGCAAGGCTAACACACCTGCCGCAAAAGTAAGCGTCAGTTTTATCGCGCCGAGCGGGCCTCCCCGCACCGAGTTACCTTGTATTAAACAAAGGCGTCGTTTCCGCACGAACATACTTCGCGCGTGTAAATTCAAACACCCAGACGAGCTTTGACTTTAATTGAATATACCGAGAGGCTCCTAATTACAAGAACCGACGAAAGGAAATTATGAACCAAAAAAGAATGGGCCTCGCCTTTCTCTCTGTTCGCCTCTCACTTTGACACCGTCGCGCCTAAAGAAATTATCACTGGCCTGGCAACTGTCTGACCGCCAGGAGGAAATTGAAGAGGGAGGTTTCCCTGGAAATTTTTATAGACCTCCATTCTCCCGACGTTGCTTGTAAAGCGTGCGACAATGTTAGGAAATAAAAGAGGCTGGGGCTTTTAATCTATAGCAAGGAAAAGAGCGATAGTGGATCAGGAAAGATGAGACGTAATCCTGTTACAGGAATACCGTTGCAAAGACCGGAGGATTGCGGTATAGGGAGGCTCGTGTTCCAGATTCCGTTGGTCGAAGGGAGAGTATCGCTCGTTAATGAACAACGCGGTAAAGCCGCGAAATGAAAGAAAAATCGACAGTGCAGCGGGATGTGCTCTCGGAACGGTGTGTGTTCAATAGTGTAACTGATGCGGGATCACGATTGCGGTGGAGCTTTGACCAGCGATCCGGCTGTAATCGAGCTCGCAACAAAGAAATCGATGCTACATGAGAGAATATTTCGATAGATATGAGAGGAAGAGAGAGAGACAGAGAAAGAGCAGTGAAATATGTCGAACTCGTCGTTCTGGCAATGCGAGAGGCCTTGCGGCCAATGGACCAAACAGTGAACTGCATATTCTGCTTTAGTACTGAATTAGCGTCCTTTATACTCTGGAACGAGATAGTAGCGGCGTGTTGCAGCAAGGTGAAAATGTGCCAGACGGAGGGAGTAAAAAGAGAGCTTGTGCCGCCCCATCGAGTGTAACGAGGCTGCTGCGGAAGGAAACGAGCCGTTCTCGATCCAGTTGCAGCTCATAACCAGCTGCCTTGTTTTGTCGGGGAAAATTGTCCGATTTGCGCGCGCTAAGGAGGCTCAATGTTTCGTGAAATGTATGTCCTTGTTAGGCGGAAGATGCCGAGAGACAGGAGAGACCGACAGACAGAGGTTTATTGAAGTGGGGAGAGGGAGAGAGGGGCTAGACTTCTTTTCACTGTAATGAGCGAAACTGAAATGCTCTTGTTTCTACCCTTGCGAGCGCCGTCACAAAGAGCTCGGCCCCATTAAAACGGTATTTGTCTTGAATGTTAAGCGACATATACGCAAGATAGGCGCGGCCTATCGAGCCAACTGTATTAAGCCACTGAAGGAACAATGCAAGAATCCAATGCACTTTCCACGGCAATCATACCCCAACGATGTGATTGCGAGCAATCGAGTTTAATCACCTGGAATAATCGCGTGCAGTGCTGAGAGCGTCTATTGACCGCCGTCGACTTTCGGCAAATGATGCAAGTGGATACCATTCCCGATTACTTTTCAGCCGCGGTAGAAAAGAGTGAAAAGGGAGAGCAGGAAATCCGGCACTTACCTTGAAGTCGATATATCCATTTTTGTCCATGTCGAATGTGCGGAACACATGGTCGCAGAACTCCTCCGCGTTACCGGACGGGAAGAACATTTTGTACATGTCGACGAACTTCGCCGGAGTTAGTCTGCCGTTGGGACAGTCTTGCTGTAAAATAGCAAATAGAAACCAACGATAAATATCTACCTCCGAGACTTTAATATTGATTAAGGCTTTTTAACTATTTCTAGGTGAAATAAAAAGATAGACGGTCGTCCTACATTTGACGAAGCTATCTATCAATCAGCGGACAAAGTGAATATGTGGTCGGAGGTTCGATTCCACTTAGGTATGACGGTAGGCCATGGCCCTTCCGGATCAAAGGTGAAAGCTTTTATGCCGGACGAGAATAAGTCGGAATCGCGTAAGCCGTTCGTTGATTCGGAGGCTAAGGAAGCAGCTCGTTCGTTGTTCCGCGTCACAGTCGATCAGTCTGCCGGAATAAGATACGGTCGCCCGATCGATTCACGGCCGAAAATACCCCCTGTGTTTCGCAGGTGCGGCTATTTTAACGCGGGCCACGTCAGGTTTGTTGCGAGTGGCCGGTGCAATTTTGAAATTACGGCCAGTAGGCAACACGCGAAATCTAATCAGGTTGAAGGGGTTGGCTGCTCGGAGTTGTATCGCTCGCCGCTAGGAATGAGTACTGTCCTTGGTTGACTCGAGCAATTTCGGACTTCGCCACTCCCAATACCTCTTCTGTATCAGATCGGCCTTTATCCGATGTCATTCGTCTTCTTGTTCTCAAATGGGAGAACGAGTCAGCGAGATTTGCTTCTGCCCATCGAGCGCTGCCGCAGGTTCACCACTCCCTCGATATTTTCCCAGTTTCCCCAACTCGAACGCGTACACCAAGGGCTCACTCGCTCGGAAGATATATGCGGCAACGGCAAGCCGTTTATTTCAATTTCAATTGGAAAACTAGCTCTCCTCGGTAGTTTGTCCCTGCGCTGCCAGAGTTCGCGCGAAATACCCCAGAAACGCCGAGTGACGACGATTTGCTCAATTTAATTAGTTTCGGCCGAGGCGGTGGGTTTCACTTGAGCTGTTTAAATTATCCGAGGAAACTTCCCCCTCGTTCACTCGCCCGCCCTTCCAACCCTTCGCTTCTATCAGGAAGCCACCAAGCTTTTTTTCCCTCTTGCACAGCTTAGTGATTACCCAAGGAAATTGTTGGATGCTCTTAAGAGCCCAATTAAGAGAGACTGTGTATTTAATTACAGACTTTAATCAAAACTGTTAACCGCCGATCGCTGCCGGTTTTCCCTCCTCTGTATAAATGTATATCTATGTACGCCTGAAGAGATACAACGAGAAAACTCGAAGAATGAGTGCAACCCGCCCCCGAGAACGTCCGAGCACTTTAACTTTAACTACAAATCGCGAGAGTGTTCTCAACCGGAAGGAAAATAAAAATAAAGAGATACATTGGCTGTTAGCGAAGCTATACTTACTTTAAAGCCCCTGTACCATTCCTTTATGGTCGCTTCATCGTATCGTGTGTGGGACTTGAGGAAATTCATGTCCTCCTTGCTCAGCTTATCTTTGCTCCCGAAGCAACCCATTTTAAAGCCTGTAACAAAGAACAGAGGATTTCTCTGATTAGTGGCTGTCCGGATGCTTCCTGATCCTTTTGAAAATGACGTCAGTTACTCCAGTATTGTTGTTAGTACTGTGTTTGCGAAGTACTCTTTTGAAAGGCAGACCGACGAACAATGGGAAAAGTGTATCTGGTACAATTGGGATAAAAACAATTGTACTGCTGGTTGCACTAGAAGTTGAAGGGTTTGACACGGAATAGTGCAGTGGTATAACTAGGCGTGGAGGTTCTAGCGTTTGGTAATCACGAGGTTCGTCTGGCTGATTCACTTACGTCGCTTGGCTCCTCTTTGCATTTCGTGTACAGCGATAGTTTACTCAATTGCGGCTCTCAAAACTCACTTAGGACGCCGTAAGCATGCATAATGGATAAGTGGAGCCAGCGGGCTAAGTTCGCTGGAGGAATACCTCCGCAACTATTATTACAATAGTAACTGTATTAGGTTGGAATGCGGGCGGTCTTCCCTAATGAACTTGCAAGGCCAGCCACGTCGAGGGTGCAAATTCGAGAGCGTGGCTGATGATACATTTGCATTAATCCATGTCAGCATAAAGATTTCAGTATTCCCGGACGGAAGGCAATCTATCCACAGCTCGTAGAGATGCTGCAAACGAGAGTCTCTCCATGAATTCTGATTAATTATCAGTCACATGCTCGATAGATCGAAGAATGCTCTTAGGCGAGAGAGACAGGGGAAATTGATGAGCAAGGAAGCAATGGCACGTACAACCTGTGCAATGTGGATTTGTCACTGTTGCGGATTTCATCCCAAGAAGCAACGAAAGCTGGGACTCGAAAGAGCAACGTAGCAAGCACGAAAAAAAAGTACAGGGCCTTTGAGGATTAATGGATCACTGGCAATCAGTAGACAGGTTGGCTCGTCCCGAAGGGTGAAAGATACCCTCGGGAATGCTGACCGTAGCCATTCGTATTTGGGTCGCGTTGCACTCGCGCTTCCGGCGTCGAAGACTTCCTCGCCAAGGGAGAGTCATCCCAGTTGAAGTGGGAAGGGGATCAACCTGGCACGTCTCGCCGAAACTAAAGAAACTCACGTAACACCGCACTGCCGGAACAAATAAATATTTTGCAGTTTCAGTTGTTTGACGTCCGATTTCGTTCGAGCGAAACGGATACTCGCGACAACCAATCGAAGGAGTAACTAGGACACGCCGCGCCGCTACGATTCTATCTAAACAACATGACCGGCTAGCTTCATAAAAACGTAGTTCATTTTCTTTATAGTGCGCTCCAGTTTATAAACTCTATTCATTAATTCCTTCCGCTGGTTATTCAACACATTTCTTGTAATCCAATTATAGTGTAATAAAACAGAAAGTTTAAGACTAGGAAGGAGGATGGGGGAAAGTCTTAAAACGAAAGAGTGCAAATACATTATGAGGTTTATTCCTGTGCTCAACTCGTTACGTTAACCCTGGCTTCCCACCTGTACGTACATCTAGCCATTACTTTATTGTGTAGTAAAGGAAGAAAATTTACTACACAGTAAAAAGCGAATTGGTTGATCCTTATCGGGTTAAGGTTGTCTATTCTCCGAGCTACTTTTAACAGGCAGGATGTAAGAAACGGAGGTGTTGCTGGAACGAAGTTGGACGGGCAGGCGCGTACAGACGTAAAATAATGTCGTAACGAGCGGTCGATACGCGTCTCGAATGAGAAGGAAGGATTTCGAGCGTGGAGGTCGCACTTTCTATAGCGCGGCACGATTCATTTTCCAAGTTGAAAGGGAGGAAGCACTTGCGCTCGTGATCAGCCTAAAAATCACCGGCTTTTAATGCCCGACGCGTTACTGTTAACGCCTTGCATTAGAAGCCCGACTCGACGGGCCAGAATGCCTCGACCTCGAGGAGAGTGAAACGCTTGTCACGACATCGGACGTAATTAACGCAATCATACTAGAATCACTACTGGCGCCACTCCATCATTATTACTCGCACCGAAATCACAGCAATTATTACGAAAGCGTTCTACTGGAGAATAAATGTTTATTGACAAACACGCATTCTTGGATCGAGTATTTCTGGCAGTGGTAGTGAACACAACAGAATGGGAACTAGCACGGACTTCGTCAGATGCGCGGCAATCGACTGAATGTTTCGTATCGTTCTGCATTGAATCCGCGTCACAAACGAACGAATTTATCGACACCACGAGGATTCGTAAATATCAGTTGCGAGGGTGGTCCCTGCGTGTGTGTGTGTGTGTGTGTGTCTGTCGAGTCTAGGTAGGAACGTGCTATTTGCTCAGTACTTCGTTGAAACTCACATTTCTATCAGTCCGTTTCTCTGGTGATATCGGCTGCGCACTGCCGGGGGCTTTTGTGCGTTTCGAGCGAGAGTTCCCAGCACATTATTTCAAGTCAATTCATTCACGCCCACTCCGGGATCCGCCGTCCCCATGGAAAGAGTCACGTTCGCATTTACCATGCCCGACGCGTATCGACAATTGCATTAATGTGCACGTAACGACCACCACTCAACAGCGCACAATACCTTTTCACTCGCCAACACTCTCTCTCGAAAATACCGCCCTATAAACAATATTAAAAAAAAGGGTAAACTCAACTGTTTAAGTACTATCCTTACTTTTTCATTCTCTAGTTACACGGACGTCAACGGGTGGATAGATCGAAGCAAATATCCGTCATGTATCCTGCGGATATTAGCCGATCGACTGGATAAACATACCTCGGCCTCGGCTCCCCCGACCCCAGGTTAATTACGCGAACGGCTCGTTTTTCAGTTCGTAAAGCGATATGTTATTCTAACATGGCGAGAGAGAGATGTGCCCGAAGGAAAGCGAAGTTGGTGCGTTCAGGAAACGGGATATCCTTGAAGTAGGGGGTGCGGTCGTCTAGCACAGGAAGAGTCCTTCGCGACTTGGCGAATTAATGCCGGCACTTCCTGCCTCTAACTACCGACAGCGACCTCCAGCCGAATATCTCGCATACACTGCGGAAGTGAACCGACATATTTCTCGGTGGGGCCGCTCTTCCCACGGCAGCGGCGCCCAATGCACTAACGTTCCACGGGACTTGTGCGCCAAGAGCGGCCGCCGGCAAACGATCCTCCGCTCAGGAATAACAGGGATATCGCAGAGGTTGGATGTATGCGGGTGTGTGCGTGCTGCTCGCGTCTGTTACACCGCGGCAAGCTGGCTTTCATATGGCCGCAATCTCGGTATCCGCCGTTATCCGAGGACGGATCTTCCCTGCATTACGTCGGATTAACGTGCACCTACAATGGGGACTTGGATATTGCGGTTGTGGGACGATCACACTCTCGCATCTGCGATTGATGGGGGCACGAGAATTCACGGTTAGGTTTGATTGTTAGCAGAAGACAGATTCCACGAGAACTTTCGTGCAAGTGTCAGTGCAGTCCCTGCTTGCGTGGATGGTAGAACGTAGATGAAGAACAGTAAAGTGTAGAGGTAAATTAGAAGTGGATATATATAAAGAAGGGAACCTTCGGAAAGTGCGTTTTCGTAGTTAATTCTCGATGAGGTTTAGGTCGATGGCGACTGCATACTAATAGCGACCTTAATGCTCGTTATTCCCGTCGCGTGCTAATGCAATAGCTCGCGCACGCCTTCTCGGGGAACGGGAAAAGTATGGGGAGCTTAAACTGGTCGCTCATTGTCATTCTTTTGATGCACTCGGCTTTGCGTAAGGTCCCCCTTTCCTTTCGATTCGATGACCGTGCGTCCAAGTAAACAGTGCAGCGGTGACGTGCGATATTGTCATAGTTCGGTCTCGACATTCTCGTTGATATGCGAGTGGCTTGTTTCGGAAAAAAGGATCGTCTGGAAGGTATAGGTGGGTTGTCTGTCGGCGATCAAAGAGTTGTAGTGATGGTAGGAACGGGTCTCGAAATCAGGGGCAGCATTGTAGCCAGTGGAGCATTGTCAGTATTGGGCTGGTTGTCTGGGCGACGTCGGCGGGAGTCGCGCGAAGAATTAGCACAGGTCGACAATGAGAGAGCTGCAGACTCGTCGTGCGTATCGGCAATTGCATCGACACTGCCATTCCCCCTTACAACCGGCCCTAGAATGTTCGAGGTGCTATTGTTTCCTCCTGCAAAACGTCGCGTCATTGGGAAACGACACACTTCGAGTTATTCATCATTGGTAAGGAGACCGCTCTGTATTTAGAAAATCATTTTCAGCCGTTTTGATTGGCAGCCCCGTTGTAGTACATCCGATAATACTCGATCGTGATCCTATAGTGGTACAGTGTATGTATAATCGGACGTGTTCCACTTAAAATAGAGGAACGACATACACTGGCTATTAACTGGTGAGCCAATATCCAAATGAAAATCATCTCTTATTAAAGGTATTCTCTATTAACCACTGGTTGCGCGAGGTGCGTTCATCATGTTAACAGCGGCATTATTGCCGAGTGTAATGAGCCTATTTTACAAAGCGCTTAGTATCGCTCGCATTCTGCCTATGATTACGCGATTGACATCAATGCAGGTAACAATAAGGTGGAACGCGTACACGCTTGTAATTACCGAATTCAAGTTTGATAGAGACGGCAAGCATATCGAACGCTTTCCGGGTGAACGACCACGCACGGTGCATTATCTTGCATTAGTTCAGTGGTTAAAGGATTTTACGTTCGCGTTATTAGTAAAAATGTTCAGGGCGCTCGCGCGGACATATTGAACGCCTTTGAAATTAGATTATCTTTTAAATGCGCTTCGCTGAACGTTACTCGCTCGAACCTGAGATCCGGGCAAAATGGTGGGATGACAGGCGCGTGGAAAATTCTTGTGAAATATCGGTGCGAGAGTAAACTACAATTAATGGCAAAAGGCCGGAGTATATATTTTCCGTGCGAGGAGGCGGAATTATTTTATTATCGAGAGCGTGCCCTTACAACTCCCGCAATCCCCAAGCCGCTTATCACCGTGCAAACAGATGGATCGTGCCGCGAATTAATTGGCTTTGTTAATTGATTCCGGGCAGGCCGCGCCTTTTATCCAACAAGGTGTGTAAATACGATTTTCCGATGTTTCGATTAGCAACAGCGGGCGCATTCGCTGGCGAGTGGAGTGGCGGCGATGTGGTCCCGGCGACACAAAGCCCACCTTGGCTATTTGCATATTTTAATTTCACGCGAGCGAATTCAAATGCACGCGTCGCGCACTGGCCCTGCGTGCTGGACGGTTAGTCGAGGGTGTCGGACGCACCCTCCTCTTCCCCATCAATTAAAGCCCTATTCGAATCGGCTATGGAAATTAGTTTTTAATAGAGAAAGCTCGGCTGGTTCCCTCGCTGGAGGCAGGCTCAACTTGGCAGTGGGAAGGGTGGGAAGGCAGCTTCGCAAATGAGTCCCGCGTATAATCCGCATCCGCCCGGTTTAATGAGTAGCGCGGTCAGCAAATTTGACAGTATAATTGCTGGCATGATCGTGGCTATCCGCCGATGCTCGGCTGGTTCTGGCTGCGTTCGCACGCTAACCGAGCGAACGTCGCCCGCCCGCGCTAAATCGCCCATCATTAATAACACATTTTCGCACGGGAGAAAAGGGGCGTCGTTGTGTTTGCATCCCCCGTAGCATCTAGTCACCGTTCCTCCAGCGGGGAGTGCACCATTAATAAAGCGTAATGGTGATGTCATAAACATTAGTGTTAACCGGTACCAGGACTGTTTACCACTTGGACGTTAAAGTAACGAGTGTTCGGGGAGGAAGCTACGATGAAATACGTTCGGTCTCGCCGCTACTAGCTGCAATTAGTTATTATGCCAGGAGCGCCGTGTTCGGTAACTAACGAGGAAGATTGACCGATGTTAGCTTCGTAAATTAGCGTGCGGCTCGTTTGGTGGTAAAAGGGCGAGCACTCGCTGCGCCTCATAAGTACTTGTGTATTTTTGTACCTATATTACTAGCCGCATTTGTAACGCGAATTCAGGTCAACCGGTGGCGCCGGGCGCGCAACTCCTATGCAATTTTCAGTATGCATCGCGCGGCCACATATCGCCGGTTTGTATGAAAGGTTCGCTATATTATCGCGGTTTCTAATTATATCGTGTCCATCAGGAGCGATATTTTACGAACACACCCGCGTATCGTGGCGTAGCTCCCCTAATGGAAATCGATAAGTAATATTCATGATATTACGCCACACGGTATTTACATCGGGCGGCGAGCAATCGCAGAGAAAAGGGACAGAGTGAAAAGAGGTGGAGGAGGAGGTGGAGGCGGGCAGAGAACAGAAGGAGAAGGATTGATGGTACTGCGGTAGAAAGTACCCACTTTATACAGGGCAACGTCAATTCACAATAGAGAGTTCCAGCCAAGTGGAAGAACTACGGCTGGTTTACGTGGCCTGCAGGTGAAATAGAACAGTTCGATAGCCCGTTGCCCGTTTAAGGAACTTCCTACCTTCCAGGAATACTGGATGAGAGTCCGCCACTACCGATTGACCCTACGCCCTCAAAACTTCTCCAGACCCATTAACCTCACCAAGTAAAGGAGAGTCCTTTGAGACTGCTGCTTTTTAAAATTCTCCAGAGAAAAGAGGGAAATTACCCTTGTTTCAAGATTTACAATACCTTCTTAACATTTTTAATCGACCATTCCATTTTAAGCAGCGCGATGGGTTATTTCAGAATAATATCTACTTGCAAAAGACAGGAGAGAAAGGGGGAGAGTGAGAGAGGGAGAGAGAGAGATAAAGGACTGGCAGACATTGATCCATCCTGGAGTAATGAGACCGGCGAGAATAGGAGATTCTAATCTTCCGAGATAATTAAGTCAAGCACTATAATTACCTTAATGTGGCCTAATAAACTGGGGTAATAAAGTATACTTCCAACATTCGCGGCGGAATGTAATATTGAAAGTAGACTGCGGTTTACAGCAAACGCAGCTGACGGCACGTAACACCGCCCTCCGAGTTAGTTCCTCCACGCTCGACGGCAGTCAACTTTCCGAATAAATAAAGCCCGGGAGCGTCCAACTTTTGGTGCAGAAAAAAAGGAACGACATAATTTCACGTACTCCCCCTTTTGCTCCAGCTACTCCCTCCCTCTTTCTCTCTTTTTTTTTTGGCTGGTAGTATTGCCCGACGGCGGCTTGGAAAATGGCGAAATTTCCTGCTTCGAATTCGGTGGGCACTGGGGAAAAGGTTTGCGTCAGCGGATCACTCGCTGTTTATTCGCTCGGTGAAAGCAAAGGGAGTGCAATTCGAAACGACTCACTTGCTCTGCCACAACATAATTTGTCGAGGGACCTTCCTCGCTGGGTTTAGTTAAACGTGTGTGTAACGTTCCACTGTTTGGTATAAACATCAACCATTACCCTCTCTGATGTACACGTTAATTATGCCGCACACTGTACACTAGTCCGCTTATCACAGGAATCGAGGAAAGCAGCATTGAAATTATATCGTTTTGGAATACGGAAAAGGTTCCTTACGCTTCGACTGCTTTTAATCGCGTCTGGGATTTCCTCGATCCACGCTGCGAAATGGCTAATGACTGTCAGATTATATACTGGTGCTCGGGCTAACTCCATTTCGAGAATAACTGTCGGCTTATCGATCTTTAATCCAATTTGTTGGCTCCACTGAAATAATTACGACCCCCGCTAGGTCTGCTTATACAATACGGTTTCGCGTCATGACGTTCTGATCGGTGAATCCGGATAAAAATTAATAAACAAAAGCGTGCTTTCTAGAGCGCGCTGAAATTGCCGGCAACAAGAGCAAGCGACCAGAATGGGGAAGGAAAGAGGGGGAGAGAGGGAGCGCGAGTCAGACAGTTATTAATCATTTCTGACAACTATTATTAACAGTTTAATTAAAACAGCAGGAAATCCGTGGCGGGCAGCAGCCAATGTCAGGAGGGAAGTGCCGGAGGAATTCGATTAAAAGGTCGAAAATGGTAAATGGCTGAGGGATGCTGCTGCAGGGCTTCACGGCTGGAGAGATTAAAAAGAAACTTCCAACAGAGAATTAAAAGTCGAAAATTGATGCGGACAAGAGGAGGGGGCAGGGTTTGCGAAGAGAGAGTTGATTCTTCCGTGTCTCGTAATTGCGCTGACGCCTCAAAGCTACGAGGAAAGCTCTGCAGAGTTGCCTTTCTCGGCGGGCTTTGTGCCTGTGAATCCGTTCGGGTTTGCGAACGGCCTCGCGCAGTAATGACGAGTCACGCGGATAGTTAGCGGAGTCGGAATGGGAGAAAGGTCGCATTATGAATATAGCTTGCACTCGATGTTGGCCAGAGTGAAATCTATCGAGGCGAGAGGGGGGAAGGAAGGAGCGAGAGAAGAAATGCGAGGCAGTCGCGCGAGCAAACGTTGTTGACCCAAAAAAGTGGCAAGTCGCAAATGAAGAGGAGAGCAGCAGGGAGGGAGCAGTGGCGGAGCGGGTACAATCGGCCGGCAATGCTATGCAAGCCGGATGACTTCAGTGTGTTCAAGTTCAGTCCTTTCAATGAGGGAGTTAGGCGGAAATCTCGTCATTCGAGGATCACACGCGTCGCGCGGCAAACTGTGTGGCTCGACTATTTGGAGCACGACGATGACTTGCCGTCGAAAGGGAAGCCGAAGAACGACGAATGGCTGGCAGCAGCGGCTTGCCGTCACAAAGTATCGAGTGAAATAATTAGAGCGAAGTGCTCCACCAAAACCACCGGCGGTTCCCCCTCCCAGAATCTCACCGAGTTTTCTCACTTATCCAGCTTGCCATGAAAACTTCCACAGTTACTTGTCGACCGCACAACACCCAATTTCGCTGTCCACTCGGGCTCGCCTCAATTATCTCTCGGTATACGATCCTGTCGGGGTCAGCACTAATCAGTTAAGTACCATTTTCCACGAGTGCTTTAACGCGACAGCACTTTTTCTTCACTTCCCCGACTTTTTCCCCATCCAACTAAAGTTTAAATGTCGGATGCCCCGGCTTCCTGGATTTCGACGTCAGTGGTCGGTTTAGAAAGTTCGGGGCTCAAGTGGCGCTGAATGAAAGGAAGGAAATCCAAGTGAAATGAATTGAAATTTGGATGAAAATTTGATGTTCAGCTTGATTAAACTACCTCTCTGCCAATTTTATTGACTGCTCTGCCTCGCGAATCGTCATCGTAATATTATTAGATTGGACGCGTGACATGTTGCCGTTCGCCTGTCGAGCAGTTGTTAGCGTGGAAATCCACGAAATACAAATGCTTCATATAGTTGGCTGTGGCCCCTCCAGGACCTCCGAACAATTGTTACTGTCCACGTACTGTTTCTGCACGACTCGCGAATTTCTGTATGCGTGCTTGCGTTCGAACGAGCCTGGGAACCGCTGGGAATTCTCGCGTTACGAGGAGCAGGAGCGCCGGGGGAATTTTCGTGTAATGAGGAGGCCAGGAAAATTGGAGGGATGAAATTAAGGGGGAAGGCTTGTTCCTGGGAAATCAAGTTCAGTGCGGATGAGATGCGGAGGGTTTCGTGCCACGGGCCGCTATTTATCGAAAGGGCGCGTTAACGTTTATGAGATGCCTCGCTCTCCAACCCGACTGCAAGTTGGGCGTAAAATTTTAATTAAACAGCTTCTCCACTGATGGGTGGGTCTCGATTTTTCCGTGGAATTCTCGTGAACCCGACCATTAATTTTCGCTACTTCTATGTATATGTGATCTTCGGCAATTTCGATAGTCGTTCCGGGGTTTTCAAGTTGACGTTTCGGGGAGAGCAAGATTAAAAGGGAAGCAGAGAGAGGTATGAAAGGGTTGGCAGGCAGATTGGTCGGGTCTTTCCTGGGAAAAGGTCAGAAAATGAGGATCCGAGCGGGAAGGAAAGGACGGCCGCCGATCTGCATAACGAACTGGCGCACCCGCCGCGCAGATATCTACCTAGTGCCGCAATCAATATGTATATTCCTCTCAGATTCTATTGGCCTACCGGATTATTGCGTTACGCTCGACCGTATTCTTTCCTATTTCCTACAATAGCAAGTTCTTGACCCATAAAACTCTATCGGGCCCTTTGTGCGGCTGTGTTAAAAGAACGCTCGATCACCGCATCCTCCCGAGATACACCAGCTATAGATAGAGCCCGAGCAGCAAATTTAACGTATCGAGCACTATCGAACGTGAAAACTTCAATTGACGATGTATCATCTATCACGTATGTCGGAGGTCATCGAGCTCATACATCAAGAGGAACCAAAATGCGAACTGCTATTCAATCGGGATGGAAGAGCTGTAATTCAAAATCCATTAAAGTCGCAGACATCCTATCTCGTTTAAGGCAAACCGACATCAAGCTTTTTCTAAGGCGACGGTGTGGTAAAGGTCGTCGATGGAGAGTGAAGCTCGCAGAAAATCTGGGCTCACCGGCATATGGTGCTCCTTTGAGACTTTCCTTTCCTGACACCTTTTCATCGACGAGCTAGCAATGCCCAACGGAGCCAGCGCGTTTTCGCCAACCTTCTCTTTCCCTCATGGTCAAGCTTTCCCTCAATATTCGCCAGCGTACACCCCGAATCCCAACGATTCCAGCCGAAAAAAGCGCGTTCTCGCATGAAAAGCCTTGCGCGTCACTCCCCTTCCTCCTCGCTTCACCGCTTGCTTCTCAGAAAAACCATCCGGGATTTTTGCGGGGAAGCACAAGCACCAGCAGGCCTTTCAGTGGTACCTTCAATAGGTCCGAGTGGCAAGGTTTTTTCCCCCTACAACCTGATGCCAAGCGAAACGCGACTCCACGGGCACCGTTTCTATACGAATTTCCCAGTTTAATGCTGTTAAGTTATTCGCCAGTACATGATGAAGCGCGACGGGACGTGCCCCTATTAATTAGGAAGCGGTAAACCAACACGTCGTGTTCCTCCTTGATCTTGTTTTCGTCGACGAATGCACTGAGGGCAGTGGCGCGCGCGAGCGGGCGCGTTTGTGAGATGTTCGCGCTTAATACGGGAAACCAAGCAGCGTCCTCGTGGGTAATAGCGTAATGACTGCAGTGGAACACAGTCGCATAATAATTGCAGGCATAACTGGGGAATTACAACGATGGCTCGCCAGTGATATTACATCGCGAGGATACCATGACAATTTCCAGCGGACGATCGTCAAGGAGGTTTCACATGACGAGTGTAACCAGTCTCTTCAATTACATAGAATGATAGCTCGAAACGAGCACTTTAATCGTTCCCTTTGAAGCTGAGAAAAGATTCATCATAGTTTCATCGCCGGGAATGAAATGCTACTCAGGGGATATGCGCGTATCGAAATATTTCCAGGCTTAGCCTGCCATGGCAATGATGAGCGATTGCGAGCTCTATGAAAAGCAGAGTGATGTATGCATGTATTTCTCGATAAGGCGTGCACATCCAGGCGAATGGAGCATGCCGCTCGAATTGCGCATTATCGCCTACGCCGGTGAAAGCGTGATATTGTGGTTTCTGCTGGGCGATGCTTCATTTATATGTAGATACAACCTGCCTGAAAGGCAATCGATGGCAATAGCGTAGAAGCCGCGTTAAAAACCATTTCGCAGCTTCGCAAACACGCGTATTAGGTGGGGCGTGGCGCAAAGCCGACAGTGGCGTTGGGCCGGAGGAGAAAAAAAAAAATCCGATTGTCTAGCCATCGCTTCGATCAACGCTCGATGGCCTCGTAATGAAATTACGAGCGAATGCATTCGTTACTGACAAACTGCACCTGGGTAATCGAGACTGAGCGCGCACTCCATTCACAATCGGCCTTCGAAAGCATCGGATGCCTCGGCGAGTATCGTTCCTTTCCTAACTAAGAGACTAACTAGCTGAATTTCAACAAGCTCTCGCTACCAAGGATAGTATGCATTCTAAAATATTTCGTAGTTCCTCGTCATGTATTCCCTTCGTTATAATTGCGAGCAGGGTTACACGGAACTATTCCGATATTCATGAGACCGCTGTCCGGCTTAACTTGTAATCCAGGTAAAGGCCGGGCGGCCTAATGCCAAAACCGATATTAATAATTCCCGCGTGGTGTGTAAATAGCGTTAGAGCGGGGATTACGTAATAAAAGGTCAACAACTGGTGAGCGAGAGCATATCATGCCGCGGCGACAGGTAATCCGAGTAATCCTTCTTCCAACAGGGCAGCCAACGAATAAACGAAATGTCGGTCCGATATTAAGGAGGAAGAGGTAAAAAGCTGAATTAGTTTGGGGCGGTGGTCGAAAATTTGCCAAGGGCTGCAGTCGGAGAATTTTGCATAGCCCCCGGTGCTCCCTCGGTTTCATTGGCAATTGAAATCAGCCCGGGCTGCCGGCATGCTAGAATGGGGCCGAGGTTAAACGCTGCCCGAGGAAAAACAATCTTTATTTATTCGCCGCACGTCCATCCTAGTTGGACTTCTTTTTCACGCCGTCCTGTTTCTACCCGTCCGCCCGACGTCGTCGTCGTCGCCGCCGCCGCCGCCGTCGTGTCCTTCCCAGCTGATGGACGCCCCATTCGAGCAGTCTAGTTAAGAATCATCGAGCGGCCGCAATTTGCGGACACGTTCCCGCCGGATCTCCACTTCAACTCACTTGTTTTTACTCAGCCAAGGTACACGTACGACTGATGTGCCCCAAGACAGAACACGATGGGCGTCGATAGGACGCTCGGGATCGATAAAACCTAGCAAACAGGCAGCAGCAGCAGCAGCAGCAGCAGCAGCAGCAGTAGTAGAAATGGGCCGGAGGAGGAAAGTTTTCAGGTGCGTCACGAGGAAAACGATAACTCGGCTGCCTTCATTCGGGCAAAAGTTCGACTCGGCAAACTGTTCTCTCTAACAATCAATCGGCCGCGCGCACTGGCCTGTTTTTATTGGAAGCCTCTACTCGAGAGTTTCACGGCTTTTCGGAGATGGACTTGGAGTGCAGCCTTGTGGAGACTGCCGCTTCGTATAATGAAGTCAAAGTCGAACCACTCGGGCGCTGTTGAAACTTGGAGCCCAAGTGATGCAAAAATATCGGTGGTCGTGACAGCGGCGCGCCGCGTCGGCAACTACGTTGAGGCACTTCGCGTCTGGATTGTCAGATCAGGTGGAAAATGAAGTTAAATGGGTAGCTGTTCGCACGAACCTCCTTGATACGCATCGCTTCGAGGAATCCTTTTGATATCGGGCGAGGCCTCGGCAGCCTCTCAATTATTATGATACGACCTACATTTCGAAGGTTCGTACGCTTCAATGGCTAATTATGGGGAAAGTTTCGAGTTCCTTGGGCGTTGCCGACCCTTACTTGCGACGTTCTTCGCGAAAACTTGGTAGTCTGTCGTATGTCAAGTTCTTATTGGATGTACATACATACATAAATATAGCAAAACTTGGAGCGCACAGCTGGCTAGGGAGTAATCTGCATACCTAACACGAAGAGCAGCAAAGACGAATGAAATAAACGGATTAGATGGCCTGGCTCTGACGGGGACTGTTCTACTTAAGCGGTTCGAGGAAGACACCCCAGCAAAAAAACGTCATCCGTTCCCCGAGTTTCTTTCGGCCCTTCAATTAACTCGTCGAGTAACAGGCTTACGTGGCAGCCGCCGCTAAGAACAATTCCAGAAGAAAGACAGACTCTCGAGCTATTTTTCTTAGCGAATTCCCTTCTGCGACGAAACTACCGGCCGCTTAAACGCAATGGCAAGAACTGACAATTCAACGGGGAACCCTTGTTCTTCCGTTCCTCGATCGTGCGCTCGGGGGCTTTTCCAGTGCCAAACGACTAGCCCTGATTTGCATGCCAGGCGCTCGGGTGGCGAAGATGGAAACTCCAACTAGAGATAGTAGAAGCACGAGAACTGGAAACCACGTAACTCGATGCTAAAGTGCGCGTTATCGACTGTTTATTTGGAAGAGCGAGTTGGCTGACTCGGCAGCAACGGAATGAGTGAGGGGAGGATCGAAAGTTTGTCAGGGCCCATTCTCCCTGGTACTGCAGCGACGCGCTGCGGGAATCTCGCACCGATAAAGGATCAAATCATGCCGAGAGTGGCTGCCGAGAATCTCTGCACGCTCCAACAGGGAGCAGTGGCGAGGATCCGCGCGACGAAAATCGCAGTGCGGTGTGAGAGCGAGCTTTTGCACGGAGTTTGCGCGCGCGCGCTCCATTCCGCTCTCCCAATGGACCGGGAAACCCGGCGGCATGGCACTCTGATGAATGTGTCGCCAGGATTGCACTGGCAAATTCTCCCCTCCGGCTGTTCTGCCGGAGCCACCACAACTTTCTTGCCATGTATTTCCATTGAGTTGGAGGGCAAGTCGACCTGCCACTTCGCATTGCACGCATCCTTACCAGTCCCGATAAGATCGCCCGGATCTTCATCCTCCAAGGAATTCTATCCGCTCGGTGAAGGAAGGCTGGCGGCTGGCTGGGTGGTTGGGAGGGATACATAAAACATTCGGTGTACAAGTGAGCCACCGATTGCAAAATAAACAGAGAACCGAAGCACGAGAGAGCAGCACTCTTGTCAGCTCTCTCGGCAGCGGCTCCGTTTGTATATTGGAAAACGAAGCGCCGCTACGGTGGCGAAGAGAAATAGACGGCTAGCGTAATTTCTCGCCAAGCGAAATATGCCTGGCTCGTAAAGAAGTTTGCACGACGTGACGGAGGATACGTGCTGGCTTGGCTCTCGAGCAGCAAGTAAAACAATCCTGCATTTGAAGCCATGCTCGACGCAAGGACGATGCTAGGAACGTGTGTTTAAATAGGGCACATTCAACACATACTCGTTCCTGGAGCATCTTCCTCCCTTTTTCTGATTTGTAATATGAGAAAGGAGAAGGCTGCGAATCTACCTGAGGCTAAGTTTACAGAGAGACTAACGTGACAGTAAAGAGCAAAGATTTGGAGAGTCTCGGGTTGGAGGGTACTTGCTTTAGTGCATTACAAACGAGATCGCGACAGGAAACGGGAGTGCCGGCAGTCGTGACTTCCCATCAAAGGCAATACTGCGACAGAAGCTGACATTCGCTGATTACTGACAGGGAACCCCTGACGTTTGGCTAATAGGTTTGCGGTCCTGATGCCGTTATCGACAGTGTCCGCAAATTTCCACAAATGCCTCTCCAAGATAATGGTCTTTGACACTGCACCGACATTATCTCGTGAATTTAAACGCGATGCTTTCGCAACGATAGCCAGGTAATTTAGTTTAATGCAAGCATCCTGAGAAATAGCAGTTTAAGGACTTTACGAGAAACTTTGTCTTGCTATAAACTACATACGTAATGTAACGAGGATAGCTATAATACGAAAGACAAAGGTCTTCTAAATTATGTGCTCTCACTCTCCTCAAAGACTTTTGTCAAAAGGCATTTCGCAGGTACTGAAGGTACCAAAGCGTAGCAGTTTGCGAGAGAGCTGTCTGTAAAATGGCTGACAGGCAATTATAATTTAAGGAGGGCGCCTTCTGTAAGTCTTGGCTCCACAGAGTTCTCTCCTTTCTCTCTGGCTGTCCGGACATTCCACTGACATCTCCCATTTTTTCCCTCGTTAAGACTCACCCAGCGCTGTATGAATACGTGCAGCCATACATGCGCGGCGTACTTTATACTTACGATTGAGTTTCATCAAGTTTAGAAAACGTTCTTCGAGATGGAATTCGACGTGAGCGGCTTTCAAAGGCGCGCCGAAACTAGGTCTCGCAGGAAATCCAGTGAACTTTTATCCCTTTTGCGAGCTATAGTCGGCCTTCCCCCGGTAATATCCCCGGACGCCGAATCAATCATGAAGATTAGTTTACGCGAATGCCGGATATCTTTCAGTCGTGCGTGTATTTTTCAATCGACCCAGTCGGACTTTCTAAGCCGTGGGCCACTCGTGACGGCTGGTCAGACGTGCATGCGAGATTGCTGCTCGACAATTCCCCGCGCCATGTATTATTCATAATCGATCCGGTGCACCCAATAGTTTTGCAGATTTTTCCACCGCTACCCGTTCTTCGGGGAGAAATCCTAGCGGAAACTAAGCGCGCCAACTTTCGACTCATAAAAATTGATACCCTTGTAATTCTCGACGCTACGAGTTTCCTGGGCTCATTACCGATTTACAGCCGGCGATAGATAGCGCTCTTTTATGGAGTTAGTTTACGAGAGCACAGACAGTAACATTAAGAGAGGCCGATGCCGAACGTGACCTATTTCCCATTCCGCTTCGCGCCATCACGTATCAGTTATCATTTATCATTGTGATGATTATCAAACGCCACATGCGAGCAGGAACAAAAAGTGCTCGCCGATGGTAATGTTTCACTCGTGTGTACGCGTTTTCGGGACCTGTCTTGAATTCCTGCCTCTTGTTTCACTTGCTTCCGGCAGTGCGCGTGATGTGAATGCATGAAGAGCAGAGAAAACAGTATCGAGCCCTTCACACACGACATAGCGGAAGTTTGCTCCTGCTTTTCGAAAGCGCATGATCGTCCTATTAACGAAACAACACCCTTCGAATCGAGATCGTTTTCTTTCTCCATTTCCCCTCGGTCGTCCCGCTGAGGCTGCTCGAATTGATGGCTTAATTTTTCGCCGTCCAACGTCGCTTTTCTCTGAATAGCCTTGTTTGTCAAGGCGGCCTTTTCTACCAAAGACGCAAGATTGATTCGCCCTATTCTGAACCGGGAGTCGCCACCCTTCGACCAGGCATATGACAAACGACACATGTACCCGACCGCTGCAAACCCAAGAGAGGCAAACTAACGACCTACTCGAAACAGTACTCGTTCCTGGCATATTCGTCGCATCTTGCTCGCATTACCCTGTGACCCGGATTTCCCCTCAATAATAATTGCCTAACGAGAAATAACCGTCGACTCGAATCGATCGGCCACGTGGCGGTGCGCACTTACCAACCCGCCACTGACAATCCCTCTCCTCAGATGTTGATCAATAATTCAGGAGCCGATCGATCAGTGTTAAAATCTATCGGCGGCCAAACTTATTGGGACGTATCGAGAGTCTTCCATTAGGCAGATCATCGAGAGAATTACAGGAATAGTGTAACGTTCGTACCATAAGATGTTTCCGATTCGAAGTGTGAAAGAAAATAGAAGCGAGGAGTTGAAAATATCAAGGAATGTTTATATCGAGCGGCAGTCAGGTTAAAGTAGCATGAAAGAATCAGGAAGTAAGTGGAATGTTGACACCCTTTGCCAAGGGGGTGATAATGGTTTACGCAGGCCGTTTGGAAGGGAGGATGCGAAAAATGTCAGGAAAGGCCGACGGACGTCAGTGAGCAGAACGTATTACTCGATCGACAGCGGCCGTAGGCGACTCTAGAGAGGAGAGTCCACCTCCTTATTCGTGTGGGTGTCGTGGTCGATTCCCCTCCTCTTTATGTCCGCTCTCTATTTCGGCCGTGCGAACAACTTTCGGCCCGCTTCGGCCCCAGACTAATTTTAGCGCCCACCACTTTATTCCGCTGCTATTATAAAAAGATTTTCCAGAAGCACCAGCGCTTTTCGGATAGGAAAATATACAGCGGGGGCAGCCTGTTCTCCAGAATCCCGAGGGCAAACACACACGTCCCGGCAGATTCACCTGCTGTCAGCAGCACGGTGGTTTGTTTCAATGATACTTTTTTCTCTTTCTCTTCTCCATCTGCTTCAGGCTGCCACGCGCTTGGTTTCTCCTTTTTAAATACTCGTGAGATCAGCCAGTGTTGGTCGGCCTATTTGCGGAAGGGCTTTGTTAACTAACAAACTCCTCGAACATACCGCGCGCGCGCGCGAGCGTGCTCGGCTCCAGTCATAAAAAAGCCAGGCGCACTTTATATCGGCCAATGTTTTCGAAAACAGAGAGAAATGCAGAAGCGAGAGGAACGGAAGACGGGTAGAACTAAATATAGGGGTGGCAGTTATGGAGAGATCGGAGTTCGTTTCGAAGTTTCGTGGACGGTGGCAGTGGAGAAGCCGGTCATCATCATTTGGATGATAGTTTCGGGAGGATTTACGAGGCTCGCGCTGCCTTTTACGCGGTCAAGCGGTGATAAAGCCTGGAGGAGAGGAGTCCTCCACACTATTTTTCACCCAATGATAAAAGCTCTCTTCTTCCTGAGCCGTAGAGAGAGCATTCTTCACGGCCGCTCGAGCGAATTCATGAGGCCTACCCGCCGCCCAGCGTACAAGTGCCCCCCATAAATTTACATGTTATTTTCGTGTACCTAGCTCGGCCAGCGACACCCTCCCAAAACCACATGTTACACGTCCCAATCGGAAACCCTAGCTACCACGTTACATTGCGAAATAGAGAGAAGCTAGACCAACTCGTAGTGAATCCCTACGAGTTTACTCTCCTCAAATGAAAAAGAGCAATCGAATTCGTCTCGGTAAGAGCTTTCTGCGGACCGCACAATATTATCAGATGACACAGATAGATTGACTACACACTCTTGCGAACTACTAGTGTACACTCGTAATGCTGCGTTTGGTGGCGTCGGTGTGCGAAAGGTGATCTGAAACGGCGAAGAGCGTCGAGAGAGAGAAAGAGAGAGAGGGACTCGGTTGACACTTATACATATTCAAGCGCGCCTCGTCACTTGGTGTACTTGATTCCAACAAAGGCAATGGTAGAACTGGTCGAGCTACTATTGTAACGTCTCGTGATATTACACAATCGAGGACTTTCCCAGCGCGGGCAAACCGTGTCGCCGCCCTGTCGATGAAACTTTCTTCACTCCCGATCATCCGGTGATCTGTCATAGCGATTATTACATAACACTGCCAGATAACCTAGAATTATACTAGTTGTTTTTAAAACCTGTTTAAGTTACCCCCGCATTACCATATAAAATATTAAGAGATAGCGAGATCTGTGAGCTGGCCTCGTATTTCGTGAGATTGCTCTCTGTGCTTCTAGCGAGAAAGCGTTGGATATATCTCGGCGACCTCTCCATTTGCGCGATCGGATTTTGGCTCCCGACGAATGACTCCGGACAGATCGCGAGCATCGGAGCGTGTCAAGTCCCACTTCCGTTTCAACAGCTAGCGTCGATATTGATTCCGCGAGTGAATTTCAATGGCCCCGTTTGCAGGGTAATCGCCAAAAAGTAATACCGGAAAGTAGTACTAGCGTGGAGCGTCTTTGCAGCTATGGCCGAGCTGCTGCCTCGCTCTCCCTCTAGCTTATTCCAAGATTTCCAAGTTTCCGAAAAATTCCAGCTGTTTATCGGTTGGCCAACCCGGTCAGCAATTTTATCCCGAGTGCCCTCGGCCAGTGCTGCATTGCGCGATACTCATATCTCACGAGAGAAATCAAATTTCTACGTGGCGCGGTTTCAGAGAGTTGCATCCTGATGTGGCTGGAGAATACACTTGCGACTACTCGTGCATTCTGTGTACGGGAGAGTTGCAAAAGCATAACAGCACCGCTAGCTCTCGAATGAAAAGGCTCCGCACCGGTCTCCATTAGGCATTACGTATACATGTGTTTGTAAAGAGGAATGTATGAAAATGATGTCTGCATCCATCATGCTCCAGCGACCGTTTCGTGTCATTTTTCATTACGTCGACTAGCAGTTCAAAGGGCTACCATTTTCTCGGGTGAATGATGCCTTGATTAATACCATAAACATGGCGACACACTCCCGGCGATTTCCCTCGTGTGTCGGAGAGTTGCACATCTAACTTGAGAAACACGTACTTTAACTACCTGGACTGCCTAGACTCGCGCGAGACTGGAACACTTGGAGTTCGCACGCGACGTGAAAAGCTTTGGTGGTTTCAGGCGTTTCTCGCCGTTTTTCTTCGAGGGAGCTTCGCTGGCCACTTCTTTTCCACGCAGTTATTTCGCGCTAGTGGCACGGAACTTTTTCTCCCTTCTCATAAATAATGGCTCGAGGCAGGAAAAGAGGGATCCTGGCCAGAGCGGGTGAAGAGGTCGATGGATTTATCCTCGGTGTTAGCCAGTTCCCCGCTCTCTCACTCTCCGCTGGATCGAGCAACTTCCATGCGAAGTTCCCCGGCGGCCGCTTATCGTGCGCACTTTTAAACTGTAATTTCGAAGTCGAGTTCGATTGGCAAGCGCGCCCTCCAGTGTGAGTGGCAGGATGAAAGGAAGTGTGGACCAAGCGAATAGAGAGGATCGAGCGAAGAGGACGAGCGAGCAAGAAAGAAGGTGGGCTCGCGCGAGGAGGCTGGAAAGGGAAGGATTAAAGCGAGAGCTAATCGATTTGCAACTCGAGGCAGAGTGAGAAGTTTGATTGAAAAGAACGCGATTAGACGGTATCGGTAGACACAAGAACGATGCCAGTCGTGCCGAGTAATTTGAAAGGCAAGATCCATGTACAATAGGGCTGGGATTAGTGGCTCAAGGTTGGATCAAGTCCCACCTTCCTTCTGATTTCGTGTCCACCCATCGATTCACTCAAATGTTCTTCAGGAATGCAAAGAGAGAAGAATGTTTCGCTTCTTGCCGTCGACCAAAACAGGGTTTAACTCAATGCACTTTACTTTCAGTCTAGTCGTGTTCTCCTCTCGCTCTGCCATAAATAATCCAGCGCATGTTTGTTTAGCACTTTGGAATTCCTCTCGAAATAAATGTCAACTCCCGCAGTATCGGGAAAGCGAAATATGCGGTGAATGTCGCAATGCAGGAACCAACCTAGCTTCAGGAATTAAATTGAATTTTATAACGCGTAAGTATAGTGCTTGCTTTATGAGAGTAGAGGATCTTTCAGGATACGATGAATCATGCAGGGATCAGTGAAAGGAATATGGCCGATATTAGTATCGAAGGATCGTAAGGATGGAAAGAGAGACGGTTAAAAAGGAACGGTGGCCGGCGTTCGACACTTATGGAGATCTATCGTAACCAAGCTGGATCGGTGATGGCTCAAGGCTGCACTAAATTCTAATTTGCAGCTGGCATCGATTCACCAACGGCATTGCCACTTATCATTGCCGGCGGCTCCCCAGTGTACGCGCCTTGTTCTCA
Source organism: Ectemnius continuus (assembly GCA_910591665.1). NCBI lineage: Eukaryota > Metazoa > Arthropoda > Insecta > Hymenoptera > Crabronidae > Ectemnius > Ectemnius continuus. The sequence goes on along the minus strand of OU342862.1, from coordinate 10,303,121 downwards.
CCACTGCGTAAGATCGACTCGTTTTATAAGCTTCGCCGGCATGTCTCGCAAGGGCGGAATCGTAACAAGGTACACGCGATATCTCGGTACACGCCTATCGATCTTGCCGCGACCACTTACCGCAGGAACACGCACCTACGCGAGCCCCTCTCGCTACGAGAAAGTCTAGCCGGGCTGGTGTACGTGCGGCTGCTCCGCATATAATCACGTCGCAATTTACATATTAAAGAACAGCCGAGAGAGTCTAGAGAGCGGAAAACGTTCCCTACTCTTTTTTTTCCCTCCTGTTATACGTGATGCGAGGACAGCGCTTGTTCCGCCGCAGTGTTGCGGAAGCGGCGGTCGACTTTTCTTTTGCGAGCCGCCCCCGAGAATCCGGTGACTGGAAAAACTAGCCGGACAAAGCGGAGGAATCTATTGCTCGCTCCAAGAAGAATTTTCCCCCGGCACGCCGAGTGCTGCTTGGGGGACCAACTGTCTGAGCCTGCCAAGAACCGAATTCAACTTGTGCATTCGAGAGGGAGGGGAGGAAGAGAAAAGGGGAAACGCATTAAGCAAGTACCACTGGAACAAGCCACGAACTCGGCCTCGCCCGCCACCAAATGCGACATTTGTGTTAGAAGTTTGAGCCGAGTTCTCCGCCGGCTTTTGTTCACGAGGACTCTCGGTGACTTTCAACGAGAGCACCGCCACCAATGCTTCTAACTCTTCGGGGAATTCGGATCCATGCGGATTAAGCGTTTCAGTGGTTGCCGATGATAGCGCGCCCGGCCAACTACGATGTAATCAAAGTATAGAGAACTGTAAGGACGCGACAGTCGCTCTTGCTGTCCGGCTAGAGTCTAGAGCAAGGTTATACGGCTTGAAACAATGAAGACAAGATGATAAAAGGATCAGGGATGATGAATGAGAGGGCTGCTCGGTGGGTTGCTCATGAATTATGCAGGGATCTCGATTCCTATGACATCGGAGTTCCCTGCCGAATGCAATCAAGGCCTCGTCAACGAATTATCGAGAACTGCAGTCGACCGATCTAATGATAATGAGGGACGTCGTGTCCTCGTCGCTGATGTAATCCCTCGGCGCGGCGTGTTGGAAATCGCGGCCAAATGCGTGCAATTGTGTAACGAAAAATGATGTCATGTCTCGCGAGCGAGAAGTCCAATTGCCAGATGTCGAGATCGCATTGAAATTGATTGGGGGAAAAGAACTTACCGGGTTTCGAGCTCGGCTAGGGTATTCCACGTTGTGCGAGATACCACTCGCTCCTCTAAGTCGGCTTACGAGTGTTCACAGACTTTGGGTGGAAGTAATTGCGTTCACTGGAAGATAAGAGTGTGGCGTGAAGCGCACGAGAGGAGGAGGCGGAGGAGGCACACGCGTCCGGGGAAGAGAGTGAGGTGCGAATGAGGGAGTCGAGGGTATCTAGGACGAGCGGGCAGAGTTTGGAAGGGATAGGGCTCGTACTGCCAAAGGCACCACCTCTTACACAACAACACAGATGTACCCGGTCCCTTGGGAACTTTGCACCTTACACTTTGACCCTTCAGCTATCCTCTAAGTGCACGCATACTTTTGTCTTCTGGATGAATGTGCGCCGCCGCTACCTGGAGCACTCTCGCCTGGCCGCGTCCTAAGGCGAACTAGCGATCAGTAGTATGAACCAACGCGAGCGGCCACTCCGACACGGGGTGGGGAAGAGCTGAGCTCTACGTGGGACAGGACAGCACGTGACGATATGCCGATCACGCTTGGGTCACCAGCCAGGGAAGAGGAGACCTGACTTCTTTTTTAATCCCTTTCACGCTCCCACTTTCTATCATCCCTCCCTTTCATTATACTATAAACGAATTAATCATTCTCCGATCGCTCTTTACTCCAATAAGATAATCACCCGAACTCTACTCGACATGCCTCCAATCTAATTATAATTAATTATCTGGAATAATCGGCTGGCAGGGCTAGGCGATATACTTCATCGTTGGGGAATAGTTTCAGAACTCGAGCCTAAACTTTAGTGATACAATAAGGAATGCCGCTCTCCACTGGGAATAGGCTTAAGGCCATTTTGCGAAGAAGAAGAATAATTGGACTATTCTGTCGGGAAAGTTTTTCCAACTGGGATTGCCTTCATTCGAAAAGACAGGCCTCGCTCGAGCGATCCTGTTTATTCTGAGTTGTCAGCTGTGGGATCCATGCTTTAAAAAGAGTGGACGCGAGAGTTAGGCCGTCGGTGGTTGGCAAAGTATTAAACTGTGGGCACTAGCTGCCTCTCAGCCCAAATGGTCCGACGAACTTTTGACAGGGCTGACCTTCATGAGTAAATAAGGGTAAGTCGTGGGGACAGGAATAATGAGACGAGGACGCGGGTTGGCTGAGGTCGCTCGACGGGCTTCCCTCGACTTTTAGCAACTACCTATTCCGTCAGAAACTTGGCCCTTCCGTGACTAGCCTTCAACCTTCAACTAGCTTCCCCGCAACCCTTCTCTTCCAAGGGGCAGCATTCTCATGTACACATCCACACACGCCGACGAAAAGCTCACTCGAGACTTCCTTTATCTGCGGGTTCCAGCCCTTTCTCTGACAGGAACGCCGAAGCCCCGGGGCTTCCGGGGACCCGGGCTCTACTCGTCACTCAAGGGTCATACTGTCGCAGTGGATTACGACTGCACGGATGCTAGAAACGCCGTAGAATGTGGCCGTTCTACTCGGAGTGTGAAAGGAGCGGGAAGAGGTGAAACGACCATTGGGGAATCTAGCTCGAGGCCGTTTGATACGGTGGCGCCGATAGAAGTCGAACATTATTCATTAGGACCAGGAAAAGGAAGGAAAGAAGGCGGAAATGTTTCCCGGTCTGCCATGCACACTCACACGCACCCACACATGCACTCTCCCGCCTTCAATTAGTAATGCACTCTCTCACAGCGAGGGTTAGCGTGCCACCCCTACCATCCCTTCACAACTCCTAGAGGGTACTACGCCGTGCGGCTTACGCGTGCTCAACCTGTAAGCTCTCTCTCTCTCCCTCTCTCTCGCGGCGTCCACCAACCACCCTTGCTAGCCACCGCGCTCTCTTGCCTCCTCAAGTTTTATCTCCAACTGACTCTAACCTCGCCACCAACTGGATCTTACTCTCTGGAGGGCACTAGCTGCCAGGTAACCCGCGGTGATTATCCCCGGTGAAGTGCCGCGGAGATCCTCTCTCTTAAGTTCCCGGTCTCCTTTTCCCTGTCCCCTTTAGACGGGATATCTTGTAACCCCGGTGACCCAGCACGCGCCTTAATGGTACTAGCGACCCTCTAACTTTTCTCTCTCTGCCTCGCTTCCACTCTCCTCCTCCTCCTCCACCTCTTCTCAACTCTCCGTACCGATCTCTCTCCTCCAGCTGCCAGTTGACTTAGGCTTCCTAGCCACGCGCGAACATCGATCTCGCCGAAACAGCGGAATGGAAATTTGGGTGAGAAGGGCACACGCTCGGGAGAAAGGGCCGCGCGTCCTCTTGCCAAGGTGGCTGAAGGGGCGGTGGGAGGGGTGGTGGGGGATCGCGGTGGGGCGCGATGAGGAGGCCGAGGTAAAGGTTCGGTTCGCGAAGGCAGTGCCGGTCCGCGGAAGGGACAACTAACGCCAGAAATAGGGAGGAAGGGAAAGAGTGACGGTGGGAGCGAAAGCGTAGAGAGACAGAGAGTATGAGAGAGAGTGAGAGAGAGAGACAGAGACAGAGAGAGAATTAGAGGAGGAAAGATGAGAAGAGGAAAGGAGGAAGAGAAGAAAGGAGAGAGAGAGAGAGAGAGAGAAAGAGAGAAGTTTGTCAGTGATAAGAGACACACAGAGAGGCCGCTGGAAAAGTGGTCTCGCACGATGACTTAGCCGGACACGCGTCTATCTTTCGTATCGCGTTCGAATGCGGCGGAGCTACTAGCTAGAACGAAGCAAAAGCGACGGAGCGAAGCTCTCCCCGAGGTTGATCCTGCGTGCTAAACGAGCCGCCTCCACTGCCACCCGCACACTCCCCACCTTTTCTCCTCTCGCCCGCTCCACCTCCTCTTCCTCCACCAGCTCTTCCACCACCGCCCGCTCGCTTTTCCGTGCCCTCTCTACTCCTCGCACTCTCTCGCGCTCCGTTGTCGCTCTTCCTCTCTGTCAGTGCCGAACGCTCGCCCTCCCCTTCTTTCTGGCGTTCTCCATCCCTGCTGCTCGACTTCCACCTTCCACCACCGCCACCATCGGCGGCCGGCTATTCCATCCTCCACTGACTCCCACCAAAGCGGACGGACGCCGCCACCGCTGACGACGCTGTCCGATACCGAACGGACCCTTTTCACTGTGGCACATTGTGCCGCACCAAACTCGTACCCGTTCTACTGGCCCGTCCAACTTACGCTACATCACTTATGCCTGCCTCTGCCTCTGCCTCTGCCTCTAGCCTTGAGCAGCCGCTGTGCCGCTCCTTTGGCCCACAGGAGTATGCTTTTCAAAGTACGAGAGCTGGGTAAGCAGACGGCAGCTCGGCGGCACAAGGATCTCTCAAGTTTCAGAGGTGGAATAGGAAATTTCGGGGTAGGTTTCATGGATCGAGAATCGCAGTTCGTTATCGCCAGCGACACGGGGGGTTGTTGGCTGAACCCTTAGCTAAGCACGTTCTAGGTCAGCCAGGCTGTTATCTGCGCCCTTGCGCCACCGTCCCGCTCCGATGAACTGTGCCCCCGCGGCAGATATCCCCGAATCCATTGTCCCAGGACTAGTTGCCGTGAATTATGCGATTCGACGATAACTGGAGTGCAAGCGCCTAATCCCGAAGCACATCCTTGATTGAATGGAGTTTCGTAAATGGCTCGGGACCTCACGCTGTATTAGTAAATATTTGTGTCCCCGTCCCAGCTGCTGTTTCTCCTTGAGGAGGACAGTCGATGGATGCGCCGATTGATTTGTGGCCCGTAACTCTTCCCTCTGGCTATCTGATTGCGCTCCAGTCAGCCGATATCGAGTTGAAGGTGAACTATCCAAGACTTAATTGTTGCCGACGTAAATATCGAAATAACTATGCAGCGGACGTCGCTTTTTAGTAGCGCAGATGTTTTATTAAGGAACAAGCAGGATTTCGTAAGAATTCTCATAACAATGCACGAGTTTTAGTATTCGATCGTAAATGTCTGAATCTATTTGCAGTTAAAGTAGTCTCGCGTCTCCGACGTCATATTATCTACTCGGTGTTATATCTATGGGATATAAATGCATTCCCTAGATGCAGCCGGCACTTCATATCTACTAGACTGCAAACCGTGGAGTAGCTTGATAGCACTGATTTGTGCCCGCCGGTTTAATTAGTGGCTGCCACAGCCGTAAACTATTTTGAAACTGTAAGAGATCACGTTCCGCGCGAAACGTCAGCGATTATTGTGCAGCGGGAAACTTACGGTCGTTCTAAGACCGGAGACTGATGTTACGAGAGAAGTAGAAGGGGAACGAGCAAACAATAACAATAGGTATTCCACTAACACAGAGGAGCGTTTATGGTGCATTAAGCGAACAGGAACTGGAGAAGGCTAGCTGCTCGTTTCACTGTAATGCCTTGCACGAAGACTATCAGAACTAAGGAATCGATCCTTTAAAAGGGAATCGCTTCTTACTGAGTCCAATTTGGGGCGTCCAATGTGGCGCTCTGAGTTACTTCTTAAAAAGCCTCGCACAAATGAGAGTGGCAGAATGTGGCAAGTCTGAATTGTCCGAGTACAAGAAACAGGCTGTGGAGAACAGTCTGCTCTTTATTTCACTGCAATTGCAAGAGAACAGCACGGAATACGGAAGTTCCACTGTTTCACAGCCTCTTACTCAGCAAGAGTCGTTGCTCCGCATTACGGAAAACGTAATCGTCGCCCTTCGAACTAAACTAGCCACGTTAGCCATTTGCCTCCGGGAAATCTGGGAGATTTCTAGGGAACTCTGCGGGCAAGGGTGGGTGAAATGGTGGCGCAAATCAGTCAGGCTAGAAGTTATGGGGAATTGGCAAAGTCGGCGGGAACAAGCTTCTAATATAGCAGCGGCCACGTGGAATCAGGAGGCGGTTCCTAGTCGATTAGGGGAGGGAAGCTGTACTCGATAAGAGCATCAAGCTCGAACCTCGTTAAGCCGACCGCAAAACGGCTGGTGGTTCCGAGAGGGCAGCCTCGAATTCGCAAATCGTTGGACGGCGATTTGGCTGCGGGGCAGCGGGCACCGGAGCACTCTGAGCGAAAAAAGTGGCGGGCGATATCGATTAAAAGAGACCGATACGAGAAAGCGTGCTGCCGCCCCCGTGTTACGCCGCGCCGGCCGGGCTCTCTGCTCCGGGTAATCGGGTCATGGGTACTGAAACCGACCCGCACAGCACTGCTATTGTTTTCGTCGACTGTATACCAGCGGGCAAGCGCGACTCTCTTTCTCCGAGAAAGAAATGCAAAAAAGCAAAACTCGAGAAACCGAAAGGAGAGAACAAAGCCGCGCTGCGTTTCGTTGATAGTTCCGAATTCCGCTGAATACGTCGGCAAGCGTATGGCAGATCCTCGATACTTGCGCATCAGTCACTCGGCGCGCAATTACTTGTGGGTTCTTGGAGGGTTTCATGAGGCACAAGATTCTCTTGGTATTTGCAGGCGTGCTTTCGTCGGCACATTGCACCGCTGCTCGCTCAACTATTAGGATAGCGAGGACTATTCTAGCGAAACCTCTCACGAACCGAGACTGCGACGAGGATTCTGAGACGCTGGAGTTCGTTATACGTGTTGGCATGTGGCTTGGATTATTCAGAGGAATTTCGGGCCTCGAAATATGGGTGGCAGAGAAGATATCGGGGAGTGAGAGTCGTGCTCGAAGAAAGCAGTTATCGATTTTGGGATGTTGGGAGCAGCTAGGCACCGGGGAACGATGTAAGCCCTGTACTACCAGGAGGAATAAGTAATTCATTGCAATCTAGATCGGGTAAGTGGCGCATAGATCCAGGTTCGGCAAGCACCGGTGAGGTGACTTGGTAATGGACACTGTCTGCATCAGCATCTTCACTGGCATCAGGCCCTGCGATCTTCTCTCGGCGCAGTGCCACTGTACGATGCCACTCCATTCTCATTTTACTCGCTCGGCAGCAGTACATGCCTGCCTGAGCCAGAAGAGAGGAGAGAACAAGACTTGCAGCAGGTTATCACCCAGGCAAGGATGTATGTATATGACGATAAGACCTCATTACCGGCTGTTTATTACTTCATAAAAGGTAAGAGCCCGGAGACATTTTCTTCCGAAGCAGCCTTCTCCATGCAAATCCGGTGGGCACAAAATCTGAGTGCAAGAAAAAGCTCCGGCGGAAATGGATTGCTAAATAATTCAGGGCTCGAGGAGGGATCGGCGAGTGTCGGTGGGTGCGAAGTGAATTTTCGGTGGTACGCTCGAAGGAAATCCTGGCGTGGGGCGATAAAGGTCATTCCGGCCGGGCTCAAGATAAATCGTATCGCGCGTCAACTAATCATCCGGGAGTTACAAGAAGCGTTTCAATTACAGTGGTGTTGGTCGGCCGATTGTTTATCCAGTGGCACTCGGAACTATTAGTCTTTCCCGTTGGCATTCAGTGGCAATGAGAACGCTTCAGCTGTCGTGTCTCTGCTCAAAAGATACATCCGTCTTCCAGTTTTCTTGGAAGAGCTACAATATGCTCGGCAGGTATCCTCCGCTCCTTGGAGAGAGCTGATTTTCCTCATGGATAGGCGACGAAATATCCGGGGAATCGGAAACTCACACTCGCTTAAGCTGGAGGATCCAGCTGAGCGCGTGTCCTGTCTTTCAATGACGTGCAAGTAGAGCGTGCGCGAAAATCGCGCACTCCACTCCAGAACTTGAAAGAGATTGTGCGCGAGGAATGCAATGAACTAGCTATGAATCTGACTCTCGCATGTACAGGGTGATTCACTTGCCTTTCAATCAGAAATCTCCTAGCCCTTATTTTTTTGGTGGACTTCCCGACCTTCTCCGAGACTGAAATTTGGTGGGTAATATTTTTTTGCATCAAAGAAAACACCATAAAAATTCCAGAGCCCTAGCTCAAAATTCATTTTTTCGCAAATTTTTTAAGGCATACCCCTTCAAAAATTTTCGATTTTTCGAAGGTTCTGGGACCGGGACGAAAGCTTGATTTTTCGATTACTCGTGTCTCAAAACGGATAAAAAACATAAATGTTGTGGGGGAAATGCCGGAATTCTACCTAAAACACATGGAAAACCGATCTGGAATATTTCATTTCAACGGTTTTCCCCTTGTTTTTTTATCTTCCCGATCTTTCCCGGGGCTGAAATTTTGTAGAAAGTGTTTTTTTGCATCGAGGAAGAAGTAGTAAAAATTCCAGAGCCCTAGCTCAAAATTCATTTTTTCGCAAATTTTTTAAGGCATACCCCTTCAAAAATTTTCGATTTTTCGAAGGTTCTGGGACCGGGACGAACGCTTGATTTTTCGATTGTCCGTGTCTCAAAACGGAAAAAAAACATAAATGTTGTGGGGGAAATGCCGGAATTCTACCTAAAACACATGGAAAACCGATCTGGAATATTTCATTTCAACGGTTTTCCCCTTGTTTTTTTATCTTCCCGATCTTTCCCGGGGCTGAAATTTTGTAGAAAGTGTTTTTTTGCATCGAGGAAGAAGTAGTAAAAATTCCAGAGCCCTAGCTCAAAATTCATTTTTTCGCAAATTTTTTAAGGCATACCCCTTCAAAAATTTTCGATTTTTCGAAGGTTCTGGGACTGGAACGAACGCTTGATTTTTCGATTCCTCGTGTCTCAAAACGGAAAAAAAACATGATACTTGTGGGGGAAATGCCGGAATTCTACCCAAAACACATGGAAAACCGATCTGGAATATTTCATTTCGATGGTTTTCCTCATGTTTTTTATACTTCCCGACCTTTTCCGGGGCTGAAACTTGGTGGGGAATGTTTTTTTGCATCAAGGAAGACGTAGTAAAAATTCCAGAGCCCTAGCTCAAAATTCATTTTTTCGCAAATTTTTGGCCACCGAAAATATCCCATTTTTGGTGGTGATTGAAAGGCAAGTGACTCACCCTGTACGTGCCATTGCATCGTAGCGAGGGACTGGAAGTGTTGGAAAAAGGGCAGTGCTCGGTGAAAGTTAATAAAATTTCATAGTATCGCAGATTGAATCAGGGGGGTTCGCGTATGTGCCGAGCGAACTAGTGGATATATTGCATCTCACGGTTTAGCCTGAGCAAATAGGACATACAATCTACGCGCGCGTCACGTACAAAATTGCGGGGAGCGCGTGGCTTACACCAGCTGATGACAAAATACCAGTCCGCATTACCAGCCATTATCCGTGCGGCTTTGAAATGCGCACGCGGTGCACACGCGGTATTAAAAGTTCCCAGATTATAGCCCATTCGTACATCACTCTTCATTCCGTCAGGCATTGTACACGCTCGTACCGGCCAATACATATTTTCCCCTGAACTGCATGCCTAGCCACGATGGTTTATGGGGGCCTCGCAATATCATTATGGATATTGTGGCTACGTTGAAAGAAAACCTCCTCTATAAGCATATGCGATGGCAAAGTACTAAAATTACTCGGGCCTTTACCCTCCTTATCTTTATCTGGCATGCAACCACCACCGGGAATATATGAAGCCGAGCCAGATCGGAATAAAGTAGTACCGCCTTTCCGATTACATATGCGACGAATACAATCGATCATGGATAATTTCGCGCGTGGAAAACTCGACTCTTTCCTATCGAGTTAGGATCGTCGCACCACCCTAAAGATGATATGCAGCTGTGATGGCGATATGCAAATGCCAATTGGGAATGCGATCGGCCAGCGTTTTCTCAACTTGCACGAGAGCAGACAAGAGGCAGCCCCGATCGCCACCGATGAATAATGGATGTCAACGTATTCAAAACATTCTCCCAAGCGTATTTGCATCGCGCCAATGAGAATTTCTTTGGATACACAGCAGCGGCCGGCAGTAAACGACAAGCGATCGTTCGGCCGCTGCCACAATATTGCATTTATATCCGTAAATAATCCACACTTCACCGTTTTATCTGCTAAACTCATAGATTATATCCGAGAGGGTAATAAATCCTACTTCTTAAATTTCCGATTTATTGAGCAATAGGAATAAAGTGTCTCTTAGCAGTATGGAAAACTCTCTCGAGTTTTCCTTGAGCCGGTGGAAACCTTGCAGGGACTGGTCGTTGCTAAAAATGCAGAGCAGAGCTTTGGTGGTTGGCTGTATAGTTGTGCTTTGGTTCCGTGTTTATCGTGCGGCGGCGGCGGCTCGGAGGAGGTTGGGCTCGCGTGCGCCGACGGATAAAATAAATGCAAGCCTTGACGCGCTACTCGTAAGGGGAAATTAAGATTGGTCGGCCGGATAATATGGGCAACGAGTCGAGCCACGCTGTATTTCGGAGAGAGCGAGGCTAAGAACTATTACTTCGCGTGTCGCACTGCCAAGTACACTTCTCTGCTTTCCTTGCCATTCCATACGCGTGTCCAACCCTTCTCTCGAAATGTTCCAAGAGACACCTAGCTCCTGTCCAAACAGACCAACAGTCTCTCGCACCTTCCTGTCGCACCGCCTGTCAAAACAAGCTACCACATGAACGCAGTCGCCCTTTCCTTCTCATGATTCATTCAACACTCTCGTAAGAGAGAACCGGAACGCTCGACAGCATCTTGCCAATGTGCGTCACTGCGTCGCGACGCACAGTGAGCGCTTTGTTTTGTTACTCCTCATCTTTCTCTGATCTTCTGTTGTTCTGGGAAGTGAAGTCGCTCGAGTTCTCTCCAGTAGTGCGTGATGAAAACAATCGGCGAGTCCCTACTCTTCGTGTTTAGAACGCTCGCATATGTTCTTTATTCCTTTGCATAAATCATCAATTCGTTATGAAAATATGCAAGTTACGCTTGGCTGGTATGCTATTTAAGTTGAGAAATCTTTTCACGCGTACTTCCGCACTGCACTGCCCCACTCCGAGGGAAGAAGGATTCTCGAGAATTTCCTTGGCGTTTCGAGGGGCTCCGATTAACAAGTGTGTGCATCTCATTAAAGTAGGAGCGAGCTCGCGCGCTCTACTCTCGTGTTTAGAGGCCTGGCTTCCTCTAATTCGTTTCGCCAAAGTCGTAAATTATTCGGCGGTGCTGCGCGCTTAGTTAAATTAGATCGTAATTAAATTAGACGCCGCCTAGATTAATTCTTTGCACGCGGATCCAACGCGGCAGTGCGAGCGCTATCGTTGCGTAGGATAGTTTAGTTTAGCGTGACGCTACTCGCGAGCTTACGACAATTTCATTAACAAAGTTTCCATCGTTCTAGCCGCGAGAGTCGCTCTTTTACCCGGTAGTTACTATGTATAACAGTTGAAACGTTGAAGGCAGTAACTCGGTGGGAAAGTAAAAAATTAAATACACCTTTGTCCGAAGTAAATTGCGGAAATTCTTTCTTTGTCATGAAGCGGCATCGAGCGTAAACCCAATCATGGGCGGAGTGCTTTTCCCACGCTTGCTAGATCCGGGCGAAAGCAAGCGGCGAGAGACTGTGATCCTCGCTTGAAAGAAACGGACAAAAACAGAGGGCGTTTAGATCCTCAAGAAAAGCAGGATTAAGACAGGCCCTCCTCCAACTGGCTCGCTTCTTCCTCTAATTCAATAGATCCGGAAGGGCGTAGGTATCGTCGCGTTGCTACTTCTCGCAGCGCTCGCTCTCAAAAGGCCTGATGGATTTTTTATTACAAGCACACTTCCGACCAGCAAAATGAAAGCCCAGGAGAGCCGGTGCTTTAATTAATTGCGACGCGTGAGAGGCTGCCGGAGGCCGATTCCCGTCGAAATTGAAACACGATTGATCACCGCGGCAACGGACTCCAGAGAGATTCCGGGCAAAATTATTTTCCCCCTCCAGCGGTGACAGCGCCGGATCTCCGAAGAGCAGCTAGGAGGAGTCGACCTATCCACGATGGGATTCCAATACTCGAAATGGTAATGCGAAGGGTAGTTGTTCGGTGTGTCGGCGCCGAAATATGGCATGGCCTGTCGATGCCAAATGCGTCCGTCTCGACGGTACCTGGAACGCACTCGATACTGCATGCCGAAAGGATTCCATGGCGACTGGAAAGTTTTTAAACTCGATATTGGCCGTGCACCGGCAACTCTCGCCCCGAGAAAGATGTTCGCGCACATACATTCCGAGTACTAGTGGAGAGCTTCCAACTTTCGGGCATAATTTCACCGCTGGAAATTAAGTTTTCGCCGTTCCCGCGAGAGCGGCAACCTGGCCGCGCTCGCGTCTCTGGACTCCCAATGCTCAAAGGAGACAGATGCGGTGATTTTTTCTCTTTCAAACGAGCTCCCGATTATCTTAATAAAGCTTTATGCACCGCGAGCAAATATCTGTCGCACCGAGTTCCAGATGCATGCGGAGTGGTTTCGTTCCAAGTCATGCGGATAAATTCGCTCGTTGCTTTATCGGGCTGACTGCTTTCCCCTACGAGCACGTTTCAATTTGGGCTCGCGCGTTTCCCAGCACCGTTTTCCTACCACGCCGGTTAAATCCTCGTTAATCAAACGTTCCTAAAAAGTGCTCAAACCCCCGAGGCAAAAGCCCACTTAATTTTCAACGACAAAAATAAACCTTGAATCCCCGATAACGCTACGTAAAATTGCGGCTATTCTTTCGCGTGCAGCTTGTGTGCTTTCCGTACGTTTGCGTCACTGACACCGTCCTAAACAGAGAGTCAAAGTAAAGACAGGTTCACCCACCGACGCACCGAGTGCGTAAACACCTCTGGTGATGAGGGAAGGAACTATTGACATTTGTGTAGGATGTCAAGCTAGCCGAAAGGGCACTAGGCCGAATAGTGCCTCATAAAGAGAAAAATAGACCTGTTTCCATGTGGGTAGGGTCGCCGGAATTCCACGGGGAAACGCTAGGACGTGCTTCACTCTTCCTTCTCCCTCCACGCAGCGACTAATTAGTATGATGCACGAATGTTGAAATGCAAATTTTGAACCATGCAACCCCTTCTTTCATTTACATAGAAAAACAATTGTGGCCAACGAATATCGATTATAGAAACAGCAAGTTGGTAGTGGAGGTTGCGTCAATTTTTGCCGGCAGTGCTCCATGCATTTATACGAGTGGAAGTCGGGCAAGCAGAGCATATTGTGGAAATCGTGATGGTGGCGTCCACGATTTCCTGCATTAAATTTACGAGCCAGCAGCTCCGGAATATATTAAATGCCAGAGGCAGGTATTTATTTTAGCGCCAACGGAAAAAGAGCTTTGTGGCTCACTGCAAATATTCGCTCCTCGATTTGCCATAATCCGCACCGGCCGGACGTGACGTGATAAATCCTGCCGGGAGTTTCAATGTCCCTCGGCACCCGATTAAATTGAGATTTTATTACCGAAAGCATCTTCCTCGCGATAATTAATTATCATTTATGAAGCTTCCTATTATATATCGCATCTGCAACGCATTAATGTTTGGCAATAGCTTGCTAACGAGATCGCTACTAGAATGTGAAAGGAAGGACGTGCGGTGTCGTTCCGGCAGAATAACCGAGTACTCGCCCAGTTCGGCAAACGGGAGTAAACAAATTTACGTAACGTCGAGTGTTACAGCGTTTAAATTGCAATCAGCCCGCGGAATCATTAGAATGCCGGCGGTGGGTGATTCGACATGGATTGACAGTCGAATTGCCGATAATTCGAGTGAATCGATCGCGAGAGGATCGAAATTTCGCTTGGACCAACCAGCAGCAGAGGTATAGGGAGGGAGGGATGGGTTACAAATATTTGTTGCTCGAGGCTGATACGCGTCAGACGGATTCCTGGGGCTCCGCTTTATGACTGGGTAATACCGAGCTATGCCGTCGTCGAGGACGGGCAGGGCAATCTCTTTTGAAAAGCAATTTCCTTTCCGAGCTCGGAGAGCGTACGTCAGGGGTCATTTCTCCACAGGGGGAAGACGATCCTCCGTTTTACATTTTCTTCGTACTACTTCGTTTTCTTCATCCAGTCGAGCTCGAGAGGTTCTTCAGTCATTAAAAGAATAGTGTGCCGCCGTGAATTACTCAAATGGCAAGCGTCTACTCGATCGGGCAGCCTGACAACCACATTAATTCGCGACACAGTGTGCGCGAATTTCGGGGCTGCGTTTGAAGGCAGGTTTCACAGGCTGCGTTTGACGTGCTCGACAGGTGAATCGTGGAAAGGGGGGGCTCGAACGAGCGGAACGAATCAGGCGCGAGCAAAAAGGGGTCAGGCGGGCACATGAATTTGGCCTCGATAAGGGCTCGAATTAATTAGGGCTGAACGAGTGGGTGCGTGCGAGTGCGAGTGCTCGAGGGAGGACCGGCCACTTCCCTACTAACAACGACAAATTTTGGTCACGCCAATTTCAGACTGGCTCGCTCGCTCCCTTCTCCCCTGACAAAGCACTGCTTTCTATCTATCCACTTGAAAAAGCGGCTACATCACCATCGAAAAATCTCACGCTATTTTCATGAAGGATTGCCTCGCTCCTGTCTAAATGATATTAATTTCTGGTACGTGCTTTTCATAAAACTTTTCATAATACTGCTCATTCGTAAGACATTTGGAATAAAACTGACGTAGATCATACTTTATGGGGACCCCGCCCTTCCCGATCCTCTTAGAATCTCCATTCGAATCCCGTTTGGAGCAAGTTATATATTAAGAGCGAGCGATATACGATCCCCGCGGCCGACTATCAACGAGCAAAACTTCTATCTAAAATATCGTTCGAGAGGCAATCAGCGAAGATATTTCTCGACGGTGGCCTCTCAAATGGTGATTTAAAAAGTAAAGCCGGAAGATTTACAGATCACTATTGGAAGGATGCTGGAATTTCGAAGGGGAAAAGCAGGTCGAAAACGTGAGTAGGAATTTGTTACTTATTTGCGAGTTTCTAAATATTAAAGGCCAGCATCAGATTGCGCGACATTCGAGAGAATCGGGGACAAAAGCGATCCGAACAGCTGCCTGATATTAAAGCGTTCGCCCAACCGGAGGTGTAAAACGGTCCAGCAGTAAAACCAGCAATCTCGATTCTGCCGCTTTCCTTGCGCAGCCACAGCCCGTCTAAGAAGCGTAAACTTACCCGCTGGCGAAGACTGGCGCGCCATGCTCTGCACAAAGCACGTAATACTCTTCTCTGAGTGGAGCAGGTGTTAATTCCCGATCCGAGCGAGCAAAAAGACTAAAACGAGCATCACCAGTAAAATAAGTGGAGTACTACTCGACGGTGAGCTTCTGGTTTGGCTTGCTATAACACTAGGAACATGCAGCACTGAAACTTGTGGGAGTCAGTAATTGGGTCATGGAGTGCTCGGACCAGAATTTCTCTAATCCGATTTTCAACTGGATCGGATGGTATTCCTCTGGTCCAACTCTAAATTCGACTGACAAAATTGTCCATAGCAATGATGATGAATAAGACCGCTCGCTGTTTGTCAGTTTCGCACATCATCTCGTCACCTTTAATTTAATTCTCGCGTATTTTCTATTTTATCACTGCGCGCACAAAATGTTTTTTCATGTTACTGATTTTCTCATTCCACAAGGAGGAAAATACTGGTCGAGTGTACTGCTCATAATGAGTTAATGTGTGATACTTTTGCGGTACGTGTTAATTCTAATATTTGATGGGACAAAATGGCAGGGAAAAAGAATAATAGGATTCGTGGAAAAGCCTGCGGGGACAGACGGAACGAATAACTCTCTGGTAGCCTTGCCGCGTCGACAGAAATTAGGCCAGCAGTAATTAATCGTATTTACCGAATACGGCCGCGATCTTTCTCGAGCTCGGTTGCATCGCCCGCCACTAGCTTCGCTGCGATAGCCATCCCGACTTTTAATTAAATTTCGGGACCTCCGAAAAATTTGCAGCCCATGGAAAGTGAGCTTCGCCATTGAAATCCTGAAGTAGTGTCTCGTTTGTCAGGCTGGTACTGATGGGAATTAGCCCATGGAAATGAGAAATTCAGGCAGTGGAACATACGTACTCCAGTCAGTCTGACCACTCACCGACTTGAACTACTGCATTTCCTTAGAAACTTAATGTTTATCATTTTAATAATAATCATAGATGATCTACTGCATTCTATAATAGAACTTCGATCGATCCAATCATCAATGAAGATTTTCAAATATAGAACTTGATCGATCCAATCATGAATGGAGATTTTCGGATACGCTTCGCCCGAGCTATCGAACACGTAGCGTGCTGGTACGATTTTGCACGAAGCTGTAGATTCTCCCGTGAAAGCGATTCCTCTTGTGCGGGGCCATAGAGATTCCAGCGAAGAAGTCCGGGCTACGTGATCCGTCCAACGGAATCACCACATGCTGCCTCAAATAAAGCTTTACATTCAGCCAGCGAAGAGGCGAATGCTGAGAATTCTTGGCGGAATTTCCAGCCACGCCAACACCGATGGGAAAAACTTACGAGAAATTTCCTCTGGTAATATCATCGGATTCTTTTGCGAGGCGCTTCGAAAATGCGTGCTACCGGGTGAAAGAAAGCTCGGCAAGGCTGATATTACCAGCAGGAGAGTTCACTGCTCGCGTTTTCCTCGAAACGGTAACTGAAAACGTGTATGCAGGTCGAGATATCGACCAGAAGAGTGGCGTTACTGCCGGGTTCACTGGCTTAATCGCCGAAAGATTGTGTGTACGTGTATCGCTCACTGAAAACCTAGCAGTGCATAACTGCTAATATGAAAAGGCAAAACAAGCACAGTAACCATCTATTGCTAGCGCGATACGGGTTCCCGAGCTATTAAGCTAGAGGGAAGAATGATGGCGAGAGAGGCATTAATTTCCCTCAACTATCCCATAATCCAACGAACCCGGCCTTGCTATCTGGAACACCAAATCGAATAAGCTCCAGGAAAAGATATAATAACGACAGTTTAAAAGGCTTTCCAATCACGCGCTTCTTTCCTCGGTCCATCCCTCGTATTTCCCAATAGGTTCATTAGTGTGGCGAGTGAGTGAGTGGCAATGATCGACGATTCGAAAGCGCGAGGGAAAGAAGGGGGTGGTGGCATCGGCGCCGAGCGAAGAAAGGGTAGACCGGCTGGGGCATACATAGCCCGGCGCAAGAAACACTAATTACTGCTAGTAGTGGGGAGAGCGGAGGGGGGTGCAGGTAGAAGAGCGCAACACACCAGGGAAACTTTCTCGGGGGGTGGGAGCGGGCCTGGAATGAAGGGGCGCGTATGTACATCAGGGAAACTAGTAGCAGCGGCTTGTTCCCCGAGCCCGCTCGGGTAAAGCTGGGTCGCGGTGTATCGATCTGCGCCCACCTGGAGACCTCTCTAGCCTGGTGGTAGTCGATGCTTTGCAGGATGAGCGTTAGTCCTAGGAGAGCAGGATAGAGTGAGAGAGAGAGTTGGGGTGTGGGGCTTTGGGAGTTGGGGTAGGGTTCAGCGTCGGGAGTACTGGGAGGGTTGGGTCGTCAGGTTGGTAAGAAGAAGAAGAAGAAAGGCCGAATGGCAAGGGTGGCCCGAGGCATAAAGGCAAGATAGAAAAAGGGTGGCACACGCAGTACACAGCCGGAGAAAAGATTGCGCGCATTATAGCTTAGCTTGGGAAAGGAGAGCGGGTGTTAGGCTCTCTCGTTCTCTCATACATGCCGGTGTCTGGGGGATGGATATCGGACGACGTACACGGGGGCTTACGGGAAAAGCCGTGACAACAATGAGCGCTTCCCTGCCAAGAAGACGGGGAAAAGTGAGCAGCCGCTCTCTCGCACAATGGGAAAAAAACAGGCCGAGACGAGATCGCTCGACGACGAAGGCAAAGGGTCACCTCAACGCCTCGATGGAGAGAGCGCGTAACCTTTACGACGCTTATCCGCGACGGATCGAATTTCTATTACTACTTTCCCTCTCGGGCCAACTCTCCTCAGCCATTCCTATCATCGTCTTGATTCTCCGAATGCTCTCATTTAGCTGTTCTGCCACGCATCACGCTCGGAGAAGCGAGCCTCGGTTAGAAGAACTCCTGGTAGCAATGTAGCGAGGGACTCTGGACACGAGATAATTGAGACGATATTTTCTTGGAGAACGGCTCCTACCTACCAAATGGGACTATGCAAATGGCGGGTCGATGCGGAGATCCAGCGTGATCCTCCCGACTGTATAACCAGCAAGTCGAGAAGGGAATAGCAAGAAGGCAGAGAGGGTGGCTGACATCTCCCTCTCCTTTATCTTGGCTATTACGAGGACGCTCTGACACCGGAATTTAGCGAGAGTAAAAAGCGCCCCTGATAGCTCAACTCTCTCTCTCATGTACTGGCGCGAGAAACTCCGCTACGTTCAGGATTTACGATGTTTGACATCCATTCGGGAAAAGTGATAACAGTGGGGAACACGATCGAGAATTTGCGATGGATTTCCAGATTAAATTATATGCTCCTTTATTACTCGCGCGCAGCATCCGCGCCAGCCGGATTCAGCATTGTATATCAACGGGAATAAAAGAGTTGACGGGCATCGATAAGCGGCATTGCGAGCGCAGTAACGTGCGAGGAAAGTTCGCACAATAGAGGAAAGCTCTTTTCTTTCTTCTTTTTAAAAGCTTTCTTCACTTTTAGCTGCGCGTTAACCGTGTACCTTGGCAATTCTGACACCCTGGCATCGATTAAGTTGAAAGCCAGTTTCCAGTCGAGCGAGATCCTGAAAATAATCCTACTCGTCGCGAGCACCGTTCCTGACAGATTTTTAATTGGCAGTGCGAGAGCTGGTGCGCCGAGTGCTAGAAAAAGTAAGTGGCGCAGCAGAGCGAGCAGTTGGCGCGGACGATTTATTATAACGTTTCGGCGCCGGACACACCTCTCTGAAGGGCGGCTAGAAATCAATATCTCGCTTCGACTTCACGACGCGAACTCTTCCTCGAACGGACAGATACTGACAGAATAAAAAGCCAGCTCCTATTTTCCCCGAGAACCGTCCACTTGATTGCTCGGACCTTCAACTTGCGTTACTCTAGAAGGCAAAGCGGGAGAGAGAACTAGTGCCGATAGTCGGCTTCTCTAGCAGCGAGGAAATCAAATTGAGGATCAGGATAGAATCAGTATAGATTTGCTGGGAAGATAGTTGATGGTACATATGTATAAAGAGCCCGAGAGTAGCAGGCCAAGAGACTTAAGATTCAGTTCCATCATCGTCCGAGATGTTCAATAGAGATGAAGAAGCAGTTGGACCTTTTTATCGATGTATACCGGCGGGCATGCATTATTCATTTGATATCGGGGGTAGAAAAAAATTAAGAATGTAAACAAATATATGAATACAATCAGCATAAATATTCAAGGAGTGCTCCGGAGCGAAAGGATATCGGAATCGGGATAAGTAAGGGCTGATGGCGACGGGGCTTCTTCAAGGAGCATTAATCATTCGCTGCACCAAGTGCTGGGTGTTTTCCTCCGCGCATCAGCTTCCGTCCTATCCTCCGGCTATGTGCATCATCGATATCTCACAGCACTTACTACCAACTCCGGATAACAATTCTCCACTACGTTTCTCGTGAGTTTATGCAAAGGTATGCGCTAAACATTGAGTATGAATGGAACGACAAGTAACAAAGAGAGTGCGCGCCGATCAAAAAGTATGAGAGGGCATATTTGGGAGAGAAATTGAAATATCGCGTAAAATATGGGAGATTGTGGTGGCGGCATTCGGGCGGAAACCGATGACGAGAGATATGCTCGCCGTGACCGCGTCATTACCGTCATTTGGCAACAGTTCCCACCCTTCACTGTCTGTCGCGCGTCAGGATTTATTTTCACCGGACACGCGTACGCGCTAATTATGAGGGAATTCTCTCGAGTAACTGTACGCGTTCCCTGTAATATGACGCCTAGAAATGTCGAGGACTGCGCTCGCGTGTAATAGTGCCGTTACAGAGAGTTGGATAGGTGTGTCAATTGAGTAGAGATAGAGAGACTGGAAACTCACCGTTGGAGACATGCCGGAGTGCGTCGTGTTACGAGCTGCTCGCCTGGAACAGAACGGAATGGTGCAAGTTAAGGACACTGCCAGATGCTGTGATACAACCAACTAGAGGTGAACATAACAACAAGTTTCTTGAATGTTTGTTGAATATAAATATAAACCTGTGTCTGGAATTTTCACTCAGAATTACTTTGAACACTGACTTCTTAATTCCAATACAAAACTCTCATTCTAAACAATAATACACGCGCTAAAACGGCTGTATTGAAAGTATAATCCCTGGCGAGGAATCCACAAGTGAGTTACATCGATTTCGAAGACGATTAACCGACATTCGTCGACACCAGGAGTTATCGAGCTCCTAATCGTTGTAAGCGTTATTTACCAGCTTATCTGGCTGGATGGAGCTCGATCGTTAAATGGGAATACCGTACCCTATCACGCTAGCTCCCACAAGATGCGCGTACACACACAGACACACACATACGTATGCGCAATTCGTCCATTAAATGCCCGAGGGAAGAGATAGCAGTGGTGAACGCTTTTTCACCAAGCCCAGCGTTCCTCCACCGACGCTATCATTCACTTAATTCTATCGGGTGCAGAGAGAATGAATGAACCAGCTAACGTGGCCTCATCAGATGTTAATCAATAAATAAAATTTTAATCTTTGCGAGATTGTATTCCCTCCGTAATTTCCGAAACAGGTGCTAGAGCGTTTAAGAGACCGAAGAGAATAGAGGTGTGCAGCTTAAGAAGATTGGGGAACGGTGGATGCAATTGTCGTTGGAGAGAAAAAGCCAGGAGATAGAAGAGATGTGTCGCGAAACTGTGGTCCAGCTTCGCCACGAGGGTAATTCAACTGTGAATGTGAGCTGGTCCCGGTGCCGTTATACTTGACAACCCTCTCTGGGCCAGGTCACTTTCGCTATTCCTCCACAGAGCCGGAGTGCTCGCTAATTTAGCGAGATGTCATACTCTCTCGCTCCACTTCCGGCCATCGCCGTTTCATTTAAGACTTCTCAGCTCCTGAGTTTCCAAGCCATTGTTGGATCGTCGTATGTCACGCGTTTTTCTCGCCACGACCACTCTCGACTCGCCAGAAGAAACTGGACAGTGGTAAAGATGGTGCGCAGTAACAAGAAGAGAACGTTCAGTGAAAAGTACTTGAAAAATGGTTTATTCTCTCTGGCTTGGAGGTTCGACTTTCATTGTGAATAAGTCGATAATGTTAGCCGCTAGTGATAGGGATCAGAGATCAAGTTGTCGACCAAAGGAGGCATAAATTCAAGACCCCAGTGAGTGTCAGCACATAGGATGGTCGGCTCCGTGAGTGGAGAGCCGGAAATGC
The DNA here is from genome assembly GCA_910591665.1 of Ectemnius continuus. Taxonomy (NCBI): domain Eukaryota; kingdom Metazoa; phylum Arthropoda; class Insecta; order Hymenoptera; family Crabronidae; genus Ectemnius; species Ectemnius continuus. Next base: position 10,281,754 of record OU342862.1, on the reverse strand, counting down.
GCAAGCAGGGTGGCCGTTGACGTGGCCGGCGTGCAATTTTTATCGCAGGCATCTCTCATCGTGACTTGGCAGAAGAGGGCGAGCCGGGAACACTCGTGTGGCGTCGGGCGTTGCTCGGCGCAAGAAACGAAGAGAAGACTGCCCGAAGTGCCCTCGAGCTCGTGTCCACTTTGACAATTAAACGAAACGAGCGCAAGGAACAAAGGAGTCCTGGCTTAAAGAGAAAGGAGAAGGATAGAGAGCGTGAAAGCGAGAGAGAGGGAGAGAGTCTGAGTTAGCGCCAACGAGTTTTACCACGGAAATTTTTGTAGCCCCCGGGAAAGCGAGCGGGCGAGAGAGGATGAGGGAGGAAACTGGCGGCCAAGAGACAGGAGGTTGTGGTTCAACGTAGAGAAAGAGGGCCAAATGCGCTACTCCTTTTCACGGAACGTCCAGCTCTTCCTCCTCTGGCGATGCTCCCATCCTACTCGCCGCAAAGTGTTCTGACTAGCTCTCTTCGGGATCCTTCGCAGAATGCAGCGATCGTTTCACCAAATGTCCGCCATCGAGGAAGGAACGAACTGAAACGTCCAATCCTCTCCACACCGCACGTCGAAATGTAACGCAGTATTTCAGTCTGAATTAGGTTATTCGTAGACACAGGCAACTAATAGAAACACCGGGATATTCGGTGATATTCTGACGGTGCGTAAATATCCAAGATATACGGACAGGTATCAGAGCATGTACTGTGCCAGATCTCTACCGCGCGTCTGACAAGTGAGCGACCTCTTCTACTTACCGCTGTCATTTACAGTAACTGACGTTTTGCCTTGCTAGCTTCATTTACAGGGTGTTTCAAAACAGTCGGTAACGATGACAGTCATCATGCGCGGCGTGACCTCACAGTGAGAATAAGGAAGGAAGTTCGTAGGAAGAAGGAAGTCGAAACATACATAGATGTACCAAAGGCAATAAGGACTGCAGAGTCCTCTTTTCTTAGAAAAAGATACGTCTGCTGTGGTCGACCAACAGGTTTCTCATTTTCTCTGCTTTAGCTCGTTCCCAAGGTTCGTCATCGAACTCTAGGAAGCTGGGAGATCCTATAATCCCGCACTGACAGAAGTAGAACTCTCGAAAAGATACGCGGAGAATGGTATCGTTGAATTACTCGCTCGAGAATCTCGTCGAATGGCTTTTGTCCCACTTATCAGTCACCCACGACTTTATTCCATCTCCGCGAGCTTCCTGAGTGCTACTGGCTTACGTCGTAGTCGACGACGACGACGTAAATGAATTCCGCCGGGGATTTAACTCAGCCACGACCAATTTGACTGGATATCAGTGCTATTGATGGATGTTCCGTCTCTACAGGATGTTCCAAAACGGTCGGTGCCGGTGATAGCTATCATGTGGGACATGACGTCCTGACGACCAATATTCTGTTGGGAAAATCCCAGACAATATCTCCCAAAGTTGAATATAACTTGAAACTTTTCAAGATGCTATATTCATCAGGAGATGAAAATACACCCTGTATTTAGACTCTCCTCCAAGATGAAATCTTTGGATTCTCGAGCCGCTGGTTTATACAAATCATTAAGAAACCTAACCTTCCGGTCTTACTCGTCTCTAATTCCAGAATTAAAGTGGCTTAGAAAGCTCGACACTCGCCGAGAATAATAAAGAGAACTGTCTCAGTGCACGTGCATTAATATTGCACGGGGAGCTTTTAAAGTGAGCAGTGCGCAATTTGCGACACGTATCTCGGCCTTAAGGAGGTAGGAAAAGAGGAGAGTAGGCTGGCCGGTTTGTAATGAAAAGACTGGGGAGCCACGAAAGACGTGCAGGGTTTAGGTAGGGTTAACGCGAGGAGGAGCCGAGGGCGAGTAAGGTTCTGGTAGGAGCCCAATCGTAGACAAGTTTAAATTAGCTTCGTTAATTAAGGTCCGAAATCGATTTGGACAGCGGGCGGGAGTGCTCGCCGGGGCCGGCGCACCACGAGACCAGTGACAAATTATCCTTACTTTCTCCGATAATTGCTTAATTAGTAACGATGAGTAATTTATGCCAGGATTCAGTTAGCACCCTCGGTGTGTGCGACTGCCGGCGGACGCCAGCGACGCTCGGAGCCACCGAATTATTGCCGGGACAGGTGCAATCAATTCAGTTGGCACTCCGGCAACACACGCCTCCATCCCTTCCTCCTCGAAACTTATGGCAGCATTCGAAGCGGAACGGAATCGAAAAATTCTAGGGAAACCTGAGCAGTGGAAAAGTGCTCGAAATTCTCGGAATTCTAAGTAGACGGTGTGACCGAATGATTAATGTGATGAGGAGTGGATGGCAAGGGACTTAAATCCGAGTTGGCGAATCAGCTGCGAGTTGAGCTACCATCGGCGGGAGAATAGCCATTCGTCTTGGGGTGGTGGGCGGAGGAATCGCTTAAGAAGAGTGGGAGATCGCACGGGTTTCTGGGAGCGTGAAAATGGGCTTGGGCCATTCGAGATTCTGCGATTGTAATCGTCCACTTGGAAAGCCGGCTGGACCGTAGACCGAAGCAGGCCGAGGACGATCTACTTCTTCTACCTTGTATCAGTGGAAGAGAGTCATGAAATAAAAGTACTGTAAAAGTTGTATAAAGAGTCTGCTGGCAGGGGGTTGGTTTCCAATCGTGAGACTTATATTTAATGAAAGAAAATGGCTTCTAAAGGTCGCAGTCGGACTGCTATGAAACAGTTAGTTAGCTGGTACACACTTGGCGGGCGAAGTGAAAAGTAATCAAAGCCCCGGGAAAAAGCACTCCCACCAGGTCACCATTCAACTGCGAGAGGGGAGTGAAGGCAAAAGGACTGAAATTATGATTGGCCTGATAATGACATCTGAGTCAGCAGAAGTAGAGCCTGCTTGAAAAACAGGTTTCCCAGTGAATTGTGTCCTCATTTTGTAACAGAGAGGTGTATTCCTCGCTAATATTCATCTGCAAATATGTTAAGCAAGGAGAGTCAGCTTCAATAGGCTTACAGGGAACATAGCTATCTAGCTTCGATGTAAACCACAATTGTCTGGGTTCGTCGACTATCGGGAGACGCGTTAGGCAGGCACACACGACTGTACAGAAATTACGCTGCGTTTTGGATTAAACGCGGTTGCGACTAATGGGATCAGGGATCATGGCGTCTTACAGGATGCATCGCAGCATTCGACAGAGAATTAATCTGCCACGCGTAGACAGATGCGATGTCAAACGTCATGAATGGATATTTAATAGCTGGCAGGCACGACACCTATTTGTCTTCCGTCAATTTCCCAGCTCATCTCCATGAAACCCTCCCATACAATTTAACTGGGGATTCTCTGGCGCGAAATTACTCTCTCTGTGTATTAAGGATTTTGGTGACAGTTTTGATTAGAAACTCTGCATGTTTAATTAGGATCGGACGAGTTCTTAATCGGATTCAACGATCAAACGGGACGCGATCGCGGCTGACTCAAGATATACGCTGGCCGCTCTCGGCCGTCACACTGAAATTCCGCGCAATTAACATATAAATGAACGCATTTAAATTCAATAAAGTTCTTTCAGCGAGGAGGGCCGGCGCCCTTTATAAAAATGGGCCGGGGCCGTTGGTGACGGCCGAGCCACTGGACGACACAATGACAGAACGAGTGCTCGCTTTCCGGAGCGAGCGCTTCATATTCCGGCTGGCCTGGCTGTCCGGCTAATGCCATTATCGGTATGCAGAAATTCCCTGCTCTACAATTTGACTGAAATAACGATAAAACGACAGGCACGATTCGGCACTCGGTGGCTGAAAAACACGCGGCTACCGGTGAGGAAAGCTCGATGAAAATCACGGGCCACGAAACGCAACGATATCGGTTAATCGAATGAACCTGCTAACGAGAATAAAGCGTGCAATGCCGAGAATCGGTAATCACCAGTCGAAAAATCGTTAGTGCGAACTGTCACGCGGAAACAGATTGGAATGGTATTTTCATTAATTCTAATGGAGAGTAATGCGCAGCGAGTCGAGCAGAGATGAGGCTCGATCACTCTTCCAACAATCGAGCTATTTGTGAAGAAATGTCGCAAAACTATAGACAAGGCGAATAAGCTCGGTTTGTCGAGAGAAATGAACACGAGACGATTAGGAATGGCGATAGGTACATTGCTGTTGCTGCTTGCGACAGGGGTGGTCCGGAAAAAAGTGCTAAACATCGCGGCCAGTCTTGGGTAATGACGTATGATCGTGCTTTCACAGCACGACGCCGATAATAGACGACGGTCTCGCCACCAGCCAAGAAAAAAGCACTAGGAAGCCGGTGTTTCTGCCAGGAGATCGAGTGAAAGAAAGTGCGAGGGAGACAGGTGGAAAATGCCTGTACGTGGCGCGGAAATCGAGGAAAACGTCAAAAAGGAAATATTCATTTCACAGTGATGACCAAAGAATGATACCTAACCAAGATCGAGAACGGAGTAAATTGCCTTGAAATAAATCGCACCGAGTCACACTACACCTCCTAATGCTTTGTCGACTCGAGCGGAATAACTCGAGTATGATGATTTATGGCGCTTTGGGCGGAGAAATTTCTCACGCAATTTTATTGCTGATGTGAGCGAATATCAGTATTACCGGTTGCAAGTGTGCCCGCGAAGCAGCCGCATCTACCAACCAAAGTCCCAATAGAGGAATTCATCTTCCTGATTGAACCACTCTCCATCTCCCTCTCTCGCTCTCTCGGCTTCTCTCCATCTCCGACGTTCTCACTCGAGTTCTCCACTGGGTTACACGCCACGAACACCTGCGCTTCCTTCCTGAGCTAGGATTAAAGTGTCTTTTATTCGACTTGTACGAGCGATTGAGAAATATGCTCCCGCTCGGCCAACCCTTCCCCACTCGAACAGGCGAACCGAACAGTATTATTCTTGCTCACTATTGGTTAGCTTGCTTGTCCTCGGCGCCGGGTTTTCCAAGCAATCTCGTTACTCCAGCTTCCACGCTGGAGATTTGTGGAAATGAGTCCGGTCCGCAGGCACTCGTAGCTGGCGAGTGCTTGATTATTCGAGCGGTGCACGATTATGTCGCTCGAGCGTAGTAAAATACTCGAGGATAATGGCATTTTTGTGTAAGCTTTTTCTTGCGGATCAGGAAAATCCTAGACACTAAAGTCCTGTCTGCCGGCTGAAAGACTTGCGCATTTGCAGCGATTGTGAGCACTTTCAAAAGAAACTTGGATGATGAAATAACAAAAGCAAAAAAGGCACACAAGTGGTCGGTGGGATTTCACATGGCCGGACAGACTCGAGTTTTTTCCGGCATTCGGATGACGCGTTTAACATTCGAGCGTACGTCATGTGGCCCAAATAAAGTTTCTTCTTGCCCGGCGTGTTTTCTTGCTCGGCTACTGTTAATGGGAGCCAAGCGAATCGACCGATGTTTCAGACTCGAGAGAAAGCAGAAACCTCGAGCAATGCATATGCTGCTATCGTGGCACATGGAAAAGTCAAGTGGTCCGAATAATGGTGCGAGTGCAGCTAGGTATTGAACCGATGTAATCGGTAGACGAGGTGAAGGAGGTTCTGTGATTATGTTGGAAGTGTACCGGGAAATATGGATGAATGATTAACGAGATAATGAGCGAACGCGCGTACGAGCTTTCCTTTAACTTTCTCGGCCATCAATAGCTGAGGTACTTTGTAGAGCTCGCGTGCAAGAAGGAGCGTTTCGCAAATCTGCCCATTGCTCGCCTCGACCTCGCCTTTTCATTTCACTTCGACCTCGCCTTCTCGCTTTTCAGGCCACCTTTCGCCCAAGAGCCAAAAAATGCCAGCCTTCTCGAAAGCCGTAGTCCGAGAGAAAAGGAAGCACGAAGCTACAGGTTCTAGCCGATAGTAGTGTACCTTCTTGCATTAGCATCGAGCGCCCTTTTAACTTTTAACCCGGTAATATCTCGCGGCGAACAGTCTCAGGGCTGAAATAGCCTCGGATCGGAACAACCAACAGATATAATACGAGCGTACCACTTCTATCGGCTTTGTGCCATTACTACCTTTAATTGCCGCGAAGCTGAACGCTCAAACGAAAGAGTCGGAACAGCATGAAAGGACCTATCGGATTCCTTTGAAACCTTATCCCGGATACCACTTGAACAAAAGTTTATTTCTGAAAATCACCGCTGTTCTTCTGATAAAAATAACCTGACAATAATTGAATTTGTAAGAAAAGTTTATCATCTCTGGTATAACATGTGAGATGTGCGAGGGTCGAAAGGTTGAAATAATCTATTGGTTGAAATCCTCCCTGATTTTATCATCGTATTATCAGAGTCAGTGTGGCGTGCAATACCTTCTGGACAGTTTATAAAGTGGCGAGAAAATCTATGGGGTTATCTCTGCCTCGCCCACTACTACCTTGTTAACTACCTCCTTAATTGAATAAAGCATCGAGCTGAAAGAGCCCTGGGAAGCAGCGCTGGCAAGGCGATGAAGAAACTCATCGTAGAAATCATTTTCACGTGACCCGGATACTGCTCCATTTTTGTTCCAACGGTGCTTCTTTCAATTTTTCCAGTTAAAAGGAAGGGAACCCCGAGGAACTGGTGGTCGGGTGTCGGTGTACGGACGTGGTACGTGCACTCCCCAGGGGAAAGCATGGTGTATTGAAGAGCCGACGGAGTACGCCGGAGGAGTGGCAAGAAGGAGATAGGAGGCGTTTTTTCCACTAAAAGGAAAGACTAGAGGAGCGATTACATCCAAGAAAAAGTAGAGTAAGGAAAAGATGGAAAAACAAAACTGAAGGAAATCTACATACAAAGTAGACCGAGAGACTTCAATCTCTCCAAGGAACCTTGTTATTGCCATCCAAGGACAACATTTCAATCAGAAACTCCTGAATTTCTCGATCGAAGATTCCGCCAGGTTCCAGGGTGCTTATGAAAGTGCACTGGAGTACCTCACAAGTGGAAAGACTAAAGCTGCCTTCGAACGAAGACATAGATTGCCCCGGGTGCTGGGACTTTCTACAACTTGAGGAGCGACCTACTCCAATGGATTTCCGCATTATAATGTTTCCAGAGAGAATTCCATTAATGAGATGGAACAGCGCATATGTGAACAGTGCCGGCTCTGAATAAAGTCTCCATAGCCGGATTTTATGAAGCCTGTCATTTTCTGCCTTTTCTAGTGGACCAAGCATTTCAAATGAATGAGTTGTCCGCCTCTCATTAACGGCTTATGCCGTTCCTGCTTTTGTTCCATTGATATTTAATTGGTGGGCAAAATTTAAGCCTGCCAAACTTCGCAAAAGCTTTTGAAGCTTATAAATTTTACAATACTAGTTTACGCTCCATCATCTCTGTAGTACCTACGTACAGGAAAAAATAGTTGGACAAATCGATGGTGATGCGTGGCAATTTTTACACTACTGAATTATTACAAACTCTGGTAATTCGATGCCCTCACTTTCGGAGTTGCATGAATGCAAGATAAGCGGATGTAGATAGATAGAAAGGGAGAGAGAGAGAGGGTCGGGGAAAAGCTTCACTGGGTGGGTAAACTTTAACAAGTCAACATTGACGATTCGCATCGTCTGTCTCTGTGTGTGGTTCGAGTAATATCTCGCACAGCTCGATTCAAAGGATCCACAGCATAGTGTGTACCGTTTTATTTCGGGATCACCGCAGAATGCAAAGCCCGAACTACATTGCGCGCCCGGTATAATTGTAACATCACCTCCGGGCACACAGAGAGCATTTAGAACGTGTTTTGCTCGACCTAAGGTCAAGAGCTGTATTTCGGCAACTTTGCTCATCAGCGAGAGCCCTGGCAAAGCATGCAACCACACCAGGATCGCATTCACAGGCCGCGCGGACTAACAGCGAAACACGAGGAAACAAACATTTGCACCCAACCGGCTGGCACGATTTTCAAAATTAGCCACCATTATACACGGCCAGGTGAAGCTCTCACCTTTCCTGGACGCATTCAATTGACCAACCTCCTCTCAATATCAAGAAATTCGCCAAGAATAGCAATCTCGTTTTTCAGCCAGTCTTTTTTCAAGCGGTGCAATATTAGTAGATAAAAGTAGAAAGGATAGAAGTAAGGGAAGCCGCGAATCAGACCAAGTCAATGCAAGGCGCCGGCGTGATGGCAGTGCGACGCAATGCGGGCAGCAAGTGCGACCATGGGGAATGAGTGTGTGAAAAGAGATGCGAAAACAGAATGCATCAGACTGCTTATTTCTACGTGAAATAATTGAAATGCGAAAAAATTGAACATGCGCTATTTAACCGAATTGTATTTCCGTGTTAAGAAGCCTCTTAGATTTTCAAGAATAAAAATCGCTTCACGCCAATATTAGAATCTGACTCTGAGAGAATTCTATTTGTTAGTTCACACCTTCAAAGGTCCGCTTGATTTATTAGACCTCACGGAAGGCTGTCTGTAATCCCACTGGTTAATGTTGGATCAGTCTGATTGGAATGCACTTGGCTCGACGTGGGACACGGCTGGCCACTTCATTAGCGAATTGATCGCGAATAAGTGGCACGAACATAATGCTTCTACTCTACTCGACAAACCTTGGATCCATCGCGCGCATTCATTTAACATTTGGCAGTGCGAGTGGACAAGCCGCTTCTAATCATTCTATAAAACACCGTGTATGCCAAGAATTCACTAATTGCATAGGAGAAGATCTACCAGCAACTTGATAATATTTGCCGATGGGAAGATCCTGGGAATCGGTGCTCACCAAACTAGTTGGACTATCAGCTCGATGGCTGAAAACTCTTTGGATACATCATAGTTGGCGGTGGTTAGATCATCAGCGGCTTGCTATTCGAATAATGGTGGCATTAAAGCGGCGCGTTCTTATCGGGAAAGAGGGCGAGAGGCTTGCGTCTAATCGGGGCTGTGACTTTTGTCGCTGGCGGCTCGCTGGGAATGAAGAGTCGAGAGGGTAGCGCTAATCTCGCCGAATGGAAACAGAAGCCGCTCTCGGCTTGCAAAGGGGCTGATATCGCGAGCTCGGCGGAAGTACGAGTGCGAGGAGTAGGGTCGCTCCTGCGCAATCGGAAAGTTCCATCGCGCCGGATATATGCCTGCTAAAAGGAAGCCCGGCGAGGCCGGGGGTGAGGGTTAAACTGGTGCGATGTGCGTGGCCTTAACCCTCATCGCTACCAGTTTCCGCCGGTGTGCCTGCGAGTACTTAACAAATTACGATACGATAACCAGCCGCTATGCAAAGCATTTGACTCGATGATTAATCTGAAGATCAAGAACCGGAGATACGTCGGTACACGCTTACCTAACGCAGTCATATTTCTCAAACGAGCGCTAAGGAGAGATTTCAGATAGAAGTATTTTCTCCTCGGAGGTATCGACTCCGGCTTGCCATCGATTTTCCTATTATGCAAATGATCGCGGCTTGGCATAAAAATAAATGGCAGCAGCCGACCGCGGAAGGGCTGCGAGGCCCGCAGGTATAGTTCGATGCAAGTGTGCCTCCCGTCGAGAGCGAAGGAACGGGAATGCTCAAGGCCTCGCTATAAATAAAGCGGGTCGACTTCGACCATCTATAAACAACCCCCTTAACCGGTAATGCTTCCTTGGACACGCCACTCTCCACCTACAATGTCCAATGTCTTCTTTCCCATTTCGTCTCGATATTGAGAGAGACTGGCGGCCGGCACACATGAAATACCCTCTATGAGCTGTAACAATCAGGGTAGAGAATGGCATCAAGATTAGAAAGGCTAACAACAAACTTTCCTGACAAGATCGAAAGCTCCGCTGCGATGCAAACTAGCCAAATGAAATGCCACCCTCTCCGCACGTCTCCTGTCGGTGTAGCCTAGACTACTTCGCTCGTCGCACGAGAAATAATCGTAACATGCGATGTATTCATTCGCTAGAATTGTTCCGGCTGATCCGAGGAAACCCATTTAATCAGGCATACTGTCCCAATTTCAAAGTATAATGCACTCAGCGCCTGGATACCCGGCAATGCGGCGATTGTATCCGCCAAGAGAGATATTCCCGGGAATTAATTAATGCAAAATTCAATATCCAGCTCGAGGAATCCGTGAGGATTAATTATCGCAAAAAGTGGACAAAATAAAAACGATCCTTTAAACAGGATACGTAAAAAAAAAGCAGTGAGCAATCGCGGACCAGGAATTTAATGAAAATTTTAGCACTCAATGCGGGAAAATATGTTTTGACGTTCTTCTGGATGAGCAATATTTTTCAACATTGATTGAATTTCACCCGCTCTCGAGCAGGGCAAGCGCGTGCCAACATTCCCCCTTCTTTGCTATTTTTCTGCTGTTTCACGGAATCCATTGCAGATCTCTGGGAAATGCGTGCGAACTATATATAGGAGACACTAGAGTAATGACAAAGAGATCTTGCCAACTTTTGATAATTGTCGAAGTTTCTCGGAGACGAGAAAACAAGACTTGTACTGCGTCAACTATAATTCTTCTCGTACAATGTCCATTTACTAAGAAGACTGTCTAGAAAGTGTTGCTATAACAATTGTTATTGAGGAGACATTTTCCTAGAGGAATGGGTTACCAAGATGGAGAAAATAATTAGCCGAGATGTACAAGCCTGCAATAATGGACTGCGCTGTACTAGCTGGTTTATTCTACTTACCTTACAAGCAGAATGAACCAGCCAGTACCCTGGACTCCATCTACTGCAAGCCCAGTGTACAGACATTCTCACCGACGTGCCAGTGAGCTTGCGGGAGTTACCGTTGCAGCAACCTGCATTATCCACCCTGGATGTGGCTTTCGACGGTGGGAGTCGGAGCTTCGACTGCAATTCTGGCGAGCAGGGCGCTGCCGGATTCTGCTATCGATTCGCAGCACCGTCGCGTGACTGGAAATCCGAGCCAAGCTTTTGAAAAGTCCCTGCGCACTCGCTAAACATCAATACCCCGATAATCTTCGACTGAAATCGTCCTTCCTTCATGTGCAATTTACTCTAATGCCCCGCAAGCTCAGCCCGAGACCTCTGACAGGGATGCTCGCCAATGGGAATTATGAAAAAAACATTTGTCGAAATGCTTTCTCAATTTCGCCAACTCAACCTCTTTCCAACTGGGACAACCAGAGACTGAGAGAGTGAGAACCGGCACAAATTCCCCGAGAACTTTCCAGGTGCTCTCGTTCGAGAGAAACACTTAAAACGGACCTAGAAATGTAGAAACACCGAAATATCTTGAGGCTGGAATGTCCGGCTGAGTGGGCAACTACTATTACTTCGAGGAGGCTATCAGGAGCATTAACTATATCGAGAACCCTTTGAAATCTTAGTGAAAGGAAACCGGGGAACGAGTGTATCGATGTTGGCCCTGACGGCGCACCGAGCGTCGCTTTATTTGCCACGACACTCATAAACAATTAATCGGACAGACGACGAGAAATATAAACTTTCTGACGTCTCTGCGCCACAGAGGTAGAAACTAGAAACAATAGTTTGCCAAGTTGAGTGTGGGCGAGCGCCAGGCCTCATGGGAACAGCGACGTGTTGTCGAGAACTCTATAGAAATTTATCGGCGGGAAGCATGGCTATTTTCGAGAGGCATAACGGATCATTAACCAATAATCCTCCGTGTGTTTACTGGATTAAGCGGTGAAAGCTTCAAGGCCCAACACGGCGCGATGCACGAGGAAAATAATGTCGAAGGAACACGGCCCGCTCTCAATGTCACGCGCCAAAGATCATGGGACTAAAGCGGACCAGTGCCGACAATAGCGAAATCAATGATTCCTCTCGCGTGGAAAACTTCGGATGACTTACACTCGGTGCACCAGAAAGAAGAAGAAAAAATTTGAGAGAGTCTAAACGAATAATTTCAGGCTAATTATTCGTCGTATTAATATGCAGGATGCTGTCGCATACCGCCCGAACTACAAATCAGTTGCCGTGCGTCATCGTGTGAGCCGGAAATCATGAAGTAATCGCGCTCGACTCGGACCAAGTTGGAGTCCGAATACAATTCCTCGTAGAGGCCTCGCACCAATGTGAATGCCAGTACGCCCAGGGACATCTTTCAACAACATCTCGTTTCTTTTTTAAAAGGTACGACTTTTAAAAAAAATAAATGTGTATATCAGTGGTCGCACTACAAGGTGTAACGATGGTACACTGCGGAGCCAATTAAACCCTTGGGGAAAAAATCGCAGGCTGAAGTCGCCCATTAAAATATAAGAGCCGTCAGATAAGTTGAGATTAAGTCTGGAAGTGCGGGATTGCGGTTCGGGTAATTGAGCTACAAATAACCTCGACCCTTCCTCCTTTTACATTGAATATCTTTAACGACCTATGCAGAGCCATGTCCCTAATTCCCCTACTGATTGCTGGAATCTAAAAGTCTCACTGCTCAACCCAACCCAGCCACCGCTTTCTGCCATTTGTAGCGGACTAAGGAAGACTGAACCAAGTTCTTCTTTCAAAAGAAGCCAGACATTCGATTCTCAATCAATGGGGCCGACAGTGTTGCAAAAGCAAAGGCCTTTGTATTTACCGTTTACTCCCAAGTTTCCCTTGGCTCGTGTTACAGGCCAGTGGATGGCAAATGTAAGAGGCACCATTAACCATCGTGTAACGTGGCACCTAGTAAACCGAGCATGCAGTCGGTCCATACCACGCATCAGCCGCTCACGTCCAAACAGATCTTGTATACAGTTATTTTTACAACGCCCTAATGCAGTTTCACGTGCTTTCGTCAGATAGAAAATTACAAACACAGAGCATGCAGGCATGTGAGCCTTTCCAATAGCTTCACAGTTCGCGTACTCCAATAAAAAATACGCTCCGCTGCAACAATAAACCTAACAATCCGGTGGAAATTCACGAGTGACTGATGAAAGTGAGCCAGGAATTCATGGTGCTCGTAATTTCAGTCTTTCAATGAATATTAATGACAAGTTAACAATATACTGTATTCGATACCTAATTCGTTGAAAAAACGAAAAGAGAAATAAAGTCGGGAATATACTGTGGAAATTCGTAAATAGACCGATATTCGGAAGTATATTTCACGATCGAGCTTTCCATTAAATTTCGTTCACGCCATTAAATTATATCGTCGATGTCCCGAATACACTTCGTCACATTATTTCACATGAAAGCGGACGCAATCGTGAACGCTGCCGTCGCTATTCCTGTTTGTATACACATTACCGTAGTCATCGACCATACATGTATCATCGGGCCAGTATCTCAACGGCGCGTTTATACGATCGGCAGACAAAGCGCGCGACGGCGCCCGTATCTAACCGCGCGAGATACGCGCTGACAAATTGCCGCTTAATCAATTACCCGATAAGCAGGGAAATACTTCCTTTGACAGAGGACGCACGCCAGGCAAAATAAAAGCGAGAACTCTCCTCGCCTGTAGTTCGCCGATGCTTCACCTAAAAACAGGGTACATATTTCGCAGTGTCTCCCGAGAAAAGCGACAGAAAAAAAGTATTGGCCCGCAAAATAAGGATGGTTTGAATCATCGAAGTTTGATGGGCCGTGGAAAAAGTTAGTTTGTGCATAGATAGAGCGTTCCCGTAATGGATCAATAGCGACGAAGAGAGCGGACTAGAGCCTATGCCGGATGGCTGGCGAATATAGCCAGGCGGAAGAAGTACAAGGTGAAGTATAATCATTTTTCGCCACTCCCCTACCTATTTTACGCGTGAACATGAAGGAAACGCAGTTACTTCGCCTCCTCGTTGACATTTTATTTTACAAGCATACTATTTATGTTGAGGTCAGCGATGTCCTAGCAAGCATGATTTCATCGAATCCGATAAGTTGGGTGGGAGGAGAGGAAGGCAACGGGGGGCAACGGAAACTGGCGGCCGGGAGGGAAAAAGGCCCGGCGAGGCCAGGAGAGGCAGATCTGTTGTGAATCACAACAGTGCTCGAACGATAGCACGCAGAAACTCCGGCTTAAAGGAGCTTAACGAGTTTTGATAAGTCTAGCGAAAAACTTCCTGCCGCCGCTACCCGAAAGCTAATTACAAGCCCCGGATACTCGGCTAGTAGCGGGTCGAAAAGGGGTTGGTCCGTGTGGTCCGGCACTCCTGTTGGATATTTACGCCCCTACCGTTTCGCCGCTCGTTTACCAGGCCAGCCGCTATGTAACTTGCTCACTCCAATTAAGAAATGAACATTTTCCCCGTGTTGCCATTTAAAGCAGATGAGCACCTCGACTGGAATGTTTTCTTTCTCTCAACCTTAAGGAAAGGGGCTAACTTTGAACTGAAAGTCCTCTTGATAAAATCAGGAATGGGATCGATCCATAACTGCCAAGGAGATGTGGATTTTCTGGAGCTGTTGAAGCTCTCGAATTTCGGGATCCCCGGCCGCGCATTGGCTACGGCTGTATTAACTCGAAATTTTTACGATGATAAACACAGCCGACTGCTGCTCTCGCCCACGCCACAGAGAAGCTTACCCAAGTCAGGCTTCGATATGGGAATATGTAGCGTAGCGCACAGGGATCTTACCGCATCTCGCGTCAGATGAAAAGGTCAAGGCGTATGGTATAAATAATTATAAAAATAAATCCCCCTACACATACACGTAGGCACGTAACCGCTACCCTTTTGCAATGGCATGCGTGCGCTCATGCTTACGTATGGTGCGCCACGTGCTGCGCTGGAAAATTAAAGTCACCCTTTAATTGGCGTGATATATACTGGCGTCGTGCGAGAGAGCGAGTCGACACTGCTCAAAAATCCGGATAATTCATTAAGCGAGTGGTGCACCGCCACTCCTGAATCACAAGGACTACTTGAATTAGGCTTCCGGACCACTAATTCGAACGATGTCAGGTTCGGAGCTCGATTTGATGGAACAATGGAAAAAAATCTCTGCACTTCCTTGGCAAGAGCTATTAACTGCAGTCCGCTCGTGTTCATTGGCTCGGCGGATACGTAGGAGCCAACATCTTCATTATAGATTGCGCCTAAAATTATCCGTCCTTAATTAGTGGTTTGGTTATAGCTCCTCATCACACAATTCTTCAGTTAATGAGAATGTATAGCTTCCACTCTTTTTCCGGTAGGGCGTGGTCCCTGACATTTTCGTTGCTCGCCTGGTCTCGCGAGATAATCAACCCTGCTTCCCGTTCTCGTCCAAATTCCCCTCACTCCCCACTTCTTCCCAGTGTATACTGACAACCTGACATCACCCTTCATTGCGCTCTGTTCCGCGAACCATCGAAACAGCTTCCTCCAAACAGACTCGTTAAATATCCCAAAGCGAAAGACATCGGCCTCAGTTTTAAACAGGGAGAGAAATCATCTGGAAGATGTGATAAAGTACAGCCAGTCTAGAATTCCTGCTATCCTAAACTATCCTTTCTACTGGGACTGGCATCCAATTACAGTCAATGAAGAGTTTCTTCGGCGAAGTATGAGGTCGCAGCGAGGACAGAAAGAATGCTTCCCTTGGCGGCTCGATGGCGAATCAAGAGTGATGGAGTCGGTGCATCAGGAAAGGGAGGTTCGCCGTCGCCGGAGGAATTATTACTGCGGCTAATCTGTTAGATGCGCAGCGTCGCAGTGAAAAGAAGCCGGGCAAGGGGCGAAATCGAATCAAGCGGCGCTCGGGAATCCGTTATTAATACCATGAACTCGCTCGCTTCTAGTAACAATCAAAACAAGCTCGACAGAGAACGCCGCCCGGCAGACGATGCATTGAAATTATGCCAAGATGCTCGTGATCCATAGTTTCGACGGAAAGAATTGTGTAACTGGCAAGCTCAGCGCTATATATCCTCAGTTGGCTCGTTACCATCCCCGTCCCGGCCCCTCACTCTCCTTTTCACCCGCCCACCATTTCGCCCGCTGGCCGTGCGCGCTTCTGTCCGGCGATAGGTAGCTTTATTCAAAGTGCAAAGTGCAGGGAAGGCGCAATCCCGAGAGAAAAGAGAAAAGCATCTGTCGCTTTAATTGCGCGCGCGAGCAAACGAGCACTCGCTCGCTTGCTTGCTTGCTTGCTTCCTCGCCCGCGCGCTCTCCTCACTTTAATGCGCCCACTCTAAACGCGCGTATTTATAGCCTAAGCCGTGGTACAAGGTTGCATCACTTTTAAAAACACCGGACTTTTCGCCCGGCGCTCTTTAACTATCGCGTCAATATCAACTGCCCCTGCTCGCTCCTCTGCGACACACCTTCGCACTTGGTACAATAGGTGAGAGAGCAAGCTTCGAGCGCCTCAGTCGTTTCGTTCAATTTGGATGCGAGCGCGACACTCGCCTTCTTGATTAATTGGGTTTACGCGTTTCGAGGGGTCACGCGACGAATAATGAATGTCGCGGCAACCCTACATACATATAGAAGCGCAAGCACACAGAGACGCGCGCGCACGCTCTTGGTTCGCGTAATTACGCGTCGCTCGAAGAGAAAGAGGATGTCTTTCGGGGTGAGGTTTATTTAGCACTTGCTAAGCTCGTGCGAGTAAGTGTGGCATGGCTCGTCCGCGTGGCAGCCTCTCGTCTAGACCAGTTAGAGACACTAACTACCATCGCTATTAATAGACTCGCAAGAATTCGCACGATCGCCAAGTATACTTGGAACCTCGAATTGCTATTAAAAGTGCTCGGCTCCTCGTGGGACAATGACATTTCTGTAAGCTTGATAGAGAGAGAGGTGAAGAGATTTCGCAGGGTAGACGATGTCAAACCGGTGACTGCTATCTTCTTCTTGGTGCGAGTCTTTCCCTTCTCTCGCAGGAGATCGTTAACTAACGAGGAAAGTACACCTTAACAAGATCCAAGGGTTCCCAATAGCATTGTTTGTCTCTGGCTCCTTTCTCACGGACGTAACGTTTGAAATCGGTAAATATAGAAGGGAAAGGTGACGAGCGACGCTTTGATAACACCTACGCGACACTGTTCCGAAGCCGTCAGCATCTGACTCAGAATAGTATTTTTATTATTTAAGTCCGACACACCCGTTTATGTCCAATCGTCGAAATCGAGCCCGCTCTCCCTCGGGCCAACAGAGACAGACTTGTGGAGATCCGGAGAAAAATATGGTTCGGACGGCGATGAATCAGCGCGAATCTGATGCCAAGAAATGTGAGCGGGATCTTTCGCACTTTATCATCCAGCCTGGTAAATATCTGAGCGTCGCCGATCCAACTGCTAGCGAAATGGGATTATTATCAGCGCTTGCAGATTAAAAAGGACGGTGGATGCAAAATTTTATGCGTGCGTATAATATATTTGAGATTAAAGAATATCTCAAGCAAGAGGCCATGTACGAAAATCAACGAGAGGAGCAGTTGCATTTTCTACTGGATTGTATCGATGGAATTTAAATTCCTAACTTTCTCAGGCCGATACGACTATCTGATAATGCTGTCGAGGTATTAAGATGCATTACTGTAGAGGCGCAAGCCTAATAGAATGCTCGAGTGCGAAGAAACTTTGCCGTGTAATACCGAAAGCGTTCGTTCCGCTTATCGGCACCGGCTTGCACTGACTAACTTGTGCCCGTGTGCCGTGTGCTCGGCTTCGTTTTAACTCACTGCTCCTAGCCTTAAACTAGGTGAGACCGGGCTGCACGATAGCAATGACGACCTGGTTCCTCCGGATCTCACCCGCTTTTATAATAACCCACTTTTTAGCCGCCCCCTTACCAAGACTTCCAAGCCCCTATGACCCAGCCAAGATCGAGTTCAGGAAATCTTGGCGAATTCCTCCAGATATCCCCCCCACCTCTGCCAAATTACTCCTACAATCCTAATGATCTGTATGAAAACACGAAGAATCAACTTGTCGTGATGGCCCTTTTCACTTTGCTCGCTTTCCCCATCTCAAAAGTTCTCCAAGTGCTGAAGGACTTGGGCCAAACTATTGAAATGGGCCGGCTGCAAGGGGCGTCCTATTAGTCTTTGAAATCCAAACTAAAGCCGGCCGCGCGCACTAATAGCACTCGCCTCGGCTAACGCCACCAACAAATTACCCCGAACGAATCTAAAATATCCAACCGACTGCTTTCAACCTGATTTGCCTTTTCGATTTACTAATGCGCTTTTGTCAACGCAAACACAGAAGGTCCAAATCGACCCAACTGTGCGCAAATTGCGACGAATCTTCCGCCAAAAATACATATACCGCGTGGCCCGTATGCATACATTAAGTTCGGCGAGCAGTGCATCGAGCAAATACGATAAAAGGATGCCCGCCCAATGAATACATAAGTAACGAGGCTAATTAATATTCATGCCGGCTTTAAATCGGCCTCCCTTACAAGCGCGCTCGAGCGACCATTATTCCGCTATGCTGCTTGCTCCGATGGCTTGCGAGTTCTTCCTCAAGAAACGATGCGACACTCGAGAGATCCGGTGTACCGTTCGTACGATATCTCCTGCTAACTACTTCTATCATGTGTGAGTCACACCGTAATTGCGTCTTCGGAGTACCAATACTAAGGTGGCGGCTAATAGACCCACCAGTTAATTACGTGAAAATTACTTGGCAAACCGTACCGATCAGCTGAGAAGGTACACGTGGATGTGCTTGTATCGTGTTTCCTTTAAGAGTTCTTTTTAGAGTACGATAGTCCTTCCTAGCCGGTGTATCCTCAGAGTTTCATGCTCGTCCCCCGACGGTAGAGGGACGCATGTGTCGCACGTCGCTATAGCCTGAATTATTTAACGATTCTACTACATATCCACACAATTACAGCTTTCACGTAGCGGCACACAATGGCTATGCACCCTCATACGCGAAATAGCGCTGGGACACACGTCAGATAATCTTAAGATTTATGCGAAGATCCCTGATAAACCGTTCACTTTGTAATCTCCGGCAGATTCTGCCTCGAGCCCTCCAAATCCTCGAATGGGAAAGCCCGAATACTAATGAGAGATAATACATTCTAGAATATTACTGCGCCCTTACTGATCGCCCTGATAAGGCTGGCTTACCTCTTAAGTCGGTCAAACAGCTAATCACAATCCGAAAGAGGACTCTTGATCATTTTTCACCATTTTATATCGTTTAACTCTACTTAGACTATCCTTCGCTGAAAGCCTCCACGTGGCAAGGATATAAGCAACCTTGGTATTTTTCAGGGCGGCAGTGAAGGTGGAGGTATAAAAGTAGTAACTTATTTTCCCGCCGTCTAATATTTATAGTTTTTCAATAACACCCTTCGGCTGTCCGTGCGAGCGCGCGCACATCGATAAACGCTTTTCCTCGCCTTGCCAGAAGCCTCGGAGAAGAACTTGGACTTGGAAATTGAATATCGGAGCCTCCGCGAAAGAGCAATTCTTGGAAGCCATTCACCGTATCGTACCTTCATACTATATTCGAGATAGTTCTCTTCAATTATCAGCAGCCGTTTATTCAATGACGACACAAATACTACAGACTTTCAGCAGGCAACTAATTCGTCAATGAATGATAGTTACTTAAAAGCAGGCTACGTGGAAGTTGGGTGAATCAGCGAGCTTTCGGCGAGGCAACAATTCACGGGGGAACACAAGCAACCGGCCAGCCGACACACCGAAATAAATACAACGTGATGCACGATCTTCGTAATTGGATAATCTCTGGATATAGCGGGTGCTGCATTCGCGTGCTATCTACGTAATGCTCAAGAATTCCACGCGAGGAACTGAGCCCACAACGTCAGGTGGTTGTGCGAACGTTATCCTGATCTTTACACGAGACCACCGCTTGTCTCATCAACGCGATCGTAATCGCGTGTCAAGCCGCTTCGTCGTAATGTCTCACCGTATGCAGCACAAGTACGTTTTAAGTGCTGCTGAACTCATCCTTAGATAACTACCATGTGCTCTCTTTTGGATCACTCCTGCAGTACTGCTAACTTGTAGTGGCACTCGAGTGTCGATTATAAATGCTCCTTCTCTTACTCCAAATTACATTAGAGATCTTTTCCAACGGGTTATTACACTTTACAATTAAAGAACCAGTGTCGTTTTAGAGTAAAACGATTTGAAAACTATTTTGGAGTTAAAGCTCAGAATTTCTTATTGGAGCAATTTTGGTTACGACATAGTGAATAGAGAAAAATGTGTAACGTGTACTGAAATGACGAGCAATCACTTGAATTCTCGACTTTAAAACGTGAAGTAAAAGGGCCTCGCGGAAATATCGAGTTCTGGCAGTTCGCGACGAACACGCCGTGACACTGGGAAGCCCAGAAACACCTGTCACGAGTGTTCGGCGAGCGTGTCCGGACGTCAGTTGAACATATGATATGCTGAGACGGTGTTAAACTCACCAGACAACGTGGAGGCCAGATGTCACGGTGCCCATTGTCGAGGGAACGCCGAGGATGATCCGCATGTAGTCGATGACGTTGGATGAGGGCGACGACGACGACGACGACGACGACGAGGTGTTGCGACTCTTCGTTCTTGATGCCCGAACACACGCGTGACACTCACTCATTGCTCGCGAGAGACGGTATTTAGTGCGGACGTAGTTGATACGCGAGGAAAACAACAAAGCGGCGTGTACAGGGAGGTAGAATCGAGCGAATATGCAAAGGGGGGTCCAGCAGCAGCTGGCATTCACAGGCACACGGCTAGACAAATAAACAGGCAGACACTCACGCACGCACGCACGCAACAGCCACGCAAAGAAGGCACGCACCTGAGCCACTCACACGTACTCTACAGGAGACAGACGGATGAAACTGCTAGATAGAGTGGGAAACAGAAAGAGAGAGAGAGAAAGAGAGAGATCGAAAGGCGGACACGGGACACGGACACGGAGAGCTATCGAGGAAGAGACGGCCAGACAGGCGAATTCACAGGGCGAATGAGCCGAGGCAGCTTTACGATTGGCAGGCACGCAGGCACGCACGCTGCTCGAGAAAACGGCGTGAATGATAGCGCAGGTTGGCGGCGATCGAACACGGGGAAAGGCGGAAAGTAGCCGCTGGGAAAATACGCACTGGAGAGCTGCTGCGGAGGTAGGGACTGTGGCGCGAATCCAGGCGGGCGGAGCGGCGCTGAGACTCTCGGCGAGCGTGTGCTGCTGGCAGAGCCGATATTGCGGCCAGTGTCATATAGGGCCGCCCGAGCGAGGCCCCAGAGAAAGACAGGTGCAGAGGCACACCAAGAGAGAGAGAGCGTGTCCCGCTCCTGCTAATGCCCGGCTGCTTTCCTGACACAAACTCGCCGAGCCAAGTGGGATAGGCGAATGCGCCGCGCGACCTCTCCTCAACCTTACTAACCTATGCCTCGTACGTCGACCGGTTGTCACGATTCCCCGACCAGTTCAAAACATTTCCGCGACACTGACTTCTGCAGATATCACGACGGCTGCCATATTGGAATCCCATTCCGAGAGTCACCGAACAGATGCTTCGGAAAGAGCCGCCGCCGAGCCACCGCATTCGAATGCCGCGGCGATGCAGGAGACATCTCGATCGCACCACTCGTTTTCCCCGAAACACTTTTGGCGGGAGCACGCATAACTCGATTCTTACCTTAATTTCCTACAGCCTGCAACTAGATAGAGAATTGCGTCGTAAGATTAATGTATCGGAACCCAGTTGAATAGTAGAAGAAACTCTTCCTGATTATGATGAGCCAGATTATTCCTCTGGTTAAATCGAAGCCGAGTTTACGTGGGAACATGCTCTATTCCATTGTTAGATTTTTCAACATTAAAGTTCCGTTGATGTACTGACAATATGCAGTAGCATGCAAACATGTATCTAGGAAGTTCTTTTAGGATCTATTTGACTGGGAATATTGGCTTAAACGTGCAAATAGTTCTTGTTTCTTTGCTTGGAGTTGGGATGGACGCCATTGGCGCCAAGCACTTGAGTCATATTGAAATATTAACAAAACTACTTGAAATTGACATTGACTTGATAGTTTATCATGATAATGATACTATCCTAATGATGTTGAGAGCAAATTTGTATTAAAATACTAAGAAAAACCTATACATACCCAAATTTTCCGGTCCTCTGCTACACCACACATTGCACACAGCACATACCGACGCGAATACTGCCACAGGTCGATTAATTCGAGATTGATATCGATTAAAAATGGAGTCATCAAATTTTCCGCGCGATATTTGGTTAAATTGTAAAGATGGCCGGTGGTAGTGCGATGGATGAAGCGATGGACGTAGAAGTATTACCATCCTCGAGTGGTTTTAATTCGAAAGCCAAGGAGAAAGAGCACAAAGCCTCCCACTTACCATGGTATGTAGAAATTTACTTCGGAGTACTGTTATTATATGAATATCATTATGTTACTATAATCTAGGTTATGTTCTTGCGAAGTGTATTTTGAAGTTTCCAAGCAAATATTATTCATTTTGATTCAGGATCGAGAAATACCGACCACAAGTATTTACCGATATTGTTGGAAACGAAGACACAGTGGCGAGGCTCTCGGTCTTCGCACAGCATGGAAACTGTCCAAATATCATCATTGCCGGACCACCCGGTGTTGGGAAGACTACTACGATTTTATGTTTAGCCCGCACTCTCCTCGGTCCAGCTTTTAAAGACGCAGTCCTTGAACTCAATGCATCAAATGACAGAGGAATTGATGTTGTTAGAAATAAAATCAAAATGTTCGCACAGAAGAAGGTGCACAATCACTAGCTAATAGAATTACTGGGTGTAATCTTGGAATTTTTTTGGATATAATAGAGTTTCTAATATTAGGTGAATCTTCCAAAAGGAAAACACAAGATCATCATTCTGGATGAGGCTGATAGTATGACCGATGGTGCGCAACAAGCTCTGAGGCGTACAATGGAAATATTTAGTAATACAACCAGATTCGCATTGGCCTGCAACAGTAGTGAGAAGATCATTGAGCCCATACAGTCAAGGTGTGCTATGCTCAGATATGGGAAATTATCAGATGCACAAATTCTGGCAAAGGTTCTTGAAGTCTGTCAGAAGGAAAATGTAATGTTTGGTTTAATGTTTGATGTGTATTTAGCAAGGCAAAGGAAATGTATTATAGCTATACTCTCTGTTGATAGATTTCGCATACTGACAAAGGTTTGGAAGCAATAGTATTCACGGCTCAAGGTGACATGAGACAGGCATTGAATAATTTACAGTCAACATATAATGGCTTTGGGCATGTGAGTGACATAAATGTCTTCAAGGTATGCGATGAACCTCATCCCTTGCTTGTTAAAGAAATGCTTGAGCACTGCACACAGGGTAACATTTCCAAAGCATATCAGGTAAGCTGTAACATGCTTGATTAATACTTTTTTATGAAACTCAAGAGAAAATAAAATTATTGGTAATTTGATATTAGATAATGAATCATTTATGGAAGATGGGATATTCAGCAGAAGATTTAATCAGCAACATATTCCGAGTATGCAAGAATCTTTCTATCGACGAAAAATTAAAGCTGAATTTTATCAAGGAAATTGGAATGACACACTTAGGAATTGTGGATGGTATTAGCAGTTTATTACAAATGAACAGTCTATTGGCCCGGCTGTGCCTGAAGGCCGTGCAAGCGCAGTGATGCTTTTTTTGCAATTTGTATTTTTTCAATAAACCTATTTATACATTTATATCGCCACCTTATAAATTATGGTGTCCGAAAATTCATTCACAAAATATTCTGTCGCGTCAAACTTTTTATTCGAGTAAAATAGTAAAAAGACTAGCAGTTTTAGAAAAACGTCTCATGTCGTTCGTTACTAAAGAATGTTCATAGCACTCATTCTTTTTGCATGTCTTATAATTAAATGTATATCTTACGTACTTTGTACGACTTCTTATAGCTACTAAACGTGCCTCCTTTTCTTAATCTATTTCAAGTCATTGTACTAAACTTTCTAATCATATTTACATGTACTTGAATAATTGCCTCTTTTAATGGAAGGATTATCAAACTATTTGCGCCGACAGTTATTGATAACAATCATACGAAATCATAGGAATAGTGGAATGTGATATTTAAACGTTTGTTTATATATTTTAACACCACTTTTCCATAGGAACTGGTGCCAAATGTGGTCTAGGTTTTGGGGAAGGCCAACGTAATGCACTCTGGCAGGATTCTGCTCTGGAAGGTGTTCTAGGAGGTGGATGAGGTGGATTGCACTGTAACTCATGAGGTTGATGATTTACAGTCTCTTCATTTAGATCACACCGTGAATTCTTATCCGATACATCCCCCCGGTAATTCCTCTTCGTAGGTTTCCTGGTTATATCATGAAGTGCAGCAGGCGGTGCACTTTCCACAGATTGAAGGCTTGCTGCCCGATGCAAAGATAATCTCAAAGGCTTTTTTGGCGGTGCTGGGCGAATTTTTGTCTCTTGGGAACTATATACTAGAGACGCGTCAGAATGTTCCGATGCTCGTGACTGAGAGTCCTAAAACAGAATACGATAACCATTACCTTTTTTACTTCCTACAATCTTTTCCTGTAAATCATAAAAATGGAATGATGTAAGAACCTGCAAGCGATAATACGTCGGTTCCGAGTCGAATTCGAGAGACTGCATTTGTGAAGAACATTTTCTAGATTTGTGTAAATTTTCCACTGACGATTCAATACGTGGCGATCTTCTACGATGAATTTGCGATTGCACTTGTGTTTGCTTGCAATCAAGACTGGCTGTTGATCGAGTTAATTGAAATGCTGAATGTTTCTGTTTAGTTCTTGATTTATGATGGCCATTTGAGACACTGTCTGACGAAAAATCAAGCTCCTTTGGACTTCTTGAATCTGTCAGACGTCTCGTGTGGTCGCTATGCCTACTTCTGACTGTCGGTAAACTTTGTCTCAGTTCCATAGGACTCCTCACATTAAGGCCTGGTAAATTAGCAACAAGTGCGGTCACTTGCGGTCCTTTTTGAAATACCTGCATTGATAAATTTGTGTTCTATAAAGTAGATAATTAAATCATTGTTTCTACCTTTGAATTGCGAAACAACTGATAGTCAATACCTGAACATTTTCTTGGCGAACTGGTGGCGGATCAGCGGGAAGTTCTGTCCTACTTGGCGCCAGAAGATCTCTGACTTGTTCTTCGAGATATCCAATCCTATGAGTCAATCTGAGATTATCTGATCGAAGAGTACGTAGTGCTGCCAGCGATTCACCCTTTCGTAGGACCACCACCTGAGCAGCATCGGGTGCAACAGCCAAGAGTCTTGCGAGGTCACTCCTGCCAGCTCCAACTACAAGCTTTCCGTTCACTTCTAATATCCTGAAACGAAAATCCATTCTTAAATCTTATCTTGTTTTTTTATTACTTAATTATTCTCTCATAGTTTTAAGATAATATTATAAAGCTGAAACTTTTGGAAAATGGATCGAGCGTACTGTTGTAGCTGACTTGACTATCTCCTCGAGTAAATTTATGTGAAACTAGTGGGAAGACAGGAAAGGGGAAAGGTGGGGTCATGTGAAGTCGCAGATGCAATTAGTGAGGGCACCCGGCGAACTTCCGGCGGAGTTTCACGCTACGTTGACCCGTTGGGAACCAAATGCCAAGATTGTAGCATTGTCCTCACCGATAGCGCGAGTTACATACTACTACTAGTACATTGTGCTCCCCAAGCTCTCCTTCTCTTCATTTTTTCCGGTCTGTTTGCCATTAAACCTTTTTTTCAAATTCCCGTTCCTTCATTTTCTTATTCATGTCTGGTTACTTCCTCTTTATTCTTTATTACTTCCTTTCAACCTCCTTTCATGAATGACGTAGAGAATGCACTTTTCAAGTAAACGGAAATTTATATTTCTAATTTTATTTAGTCCGAATGAATTATTGTCCTTGAAGAAAAATTGCAGGAAATATGCGTATATTGAATACAGATTGCTGATCTGAGTAAATTGCCGCAGTTTTTTCACTGTGAACGGAAACAAGAATCTTTTCCTGGACGATAATTACATACTGAAGAGAAAACGGAACGCTTTGTGACTCATGCAATTAAACGTATCTCGCATCACTGAAAACTATTCTATTTACTGTTGCTTAGGGATGCCACAAAACTTATGTAACAAATGGAAACGGTAGATTTGACTAAAGAATATTAAATATTATCGAACCTGTCTCCTTTGCAAAGACCAGAATCCTCAACCGCCCAGTCAACATAGAGTCCTGGTGTATCATCCCTCGGCCCAGCACCGAAACGGGGACTCTTAGGATCCGCACTTACTTCCACTGCGTGGATCGTCACTTGCGTTGAACCGGTTATACAACTGAAAAATCAAACGTGCAACGTGTTACTTGCACTTAGGATGCTTCCACGGAGCAAACAGATTCGTAACAGATATAATTTTGAAAAACTAAGATATGTGCTGTGAATTGGGTTTGCTCCAGTTCACATATCTAGTTTCCCATGGTCAAGACAGATACCTGAAGATTGTATCATTTTTCTGCTTCTCTTGGGTCTCTGCCAACTCCAACGCGGCCTGCAGAGCCCTGCTTTCCTCACGGAGGGTCAGGAGTTCAAGTTCCTCTCGTCCCAGCCTGTATTCTAATTCTGCTTGCTGAATCCGAACATCGATATTACTGAAAGCGATTGAAATTATGTTCAATAAACAATTAATGTGTCTTTAAGTGATATTTGTGGCTAATGCATAGTAAAGGGAAATCAATATCAAGGAGACAAAAAAATTGACCTATAGCAGAGGCCGAACCCGAGCTCACCTAGGTGAAATGAGTTTACATATACTCTTATAGGTGGAGAAATCATACGCATTGATTTGGTGGGTTGAGATCGCGCGCGTCCTCCCCTGTCGTGATATTTATTCTTAGTGTTATTAAAGTGACGGTGAATAACAGTGAAATTCCATCGAGAGAACGAAGGCCAATAGCTGTTCCTTGATATTAAAGATCAAGAGCAGTGCATATCAATCGATATCATGTGGAACTGCCGAATTACTCGAGAAGCCTGCAACGCGAGGTTATGATTCCAAGAAATCCAATCGATTATTTATTACCCTGACACGATTATGTATCTCACTCCCTCGAAATCGCCTTGCCTCGTGAATAACTAAACGGGTATGTCTCACACGCGTTATTACATCATTCGTCAAACTGGTTTTGTGTATGGGTTAGCCAGTACACCCCAGCGAGGTTGAGCGTGTTTGCAAAGGGGTTTGCAGGAGTGAGAAAGATCATTGATAACGGTACCAGGAATGCGGTTTCCTTCACTTACTCGGTGATGTCGAGTCGCTCAAGCGCCAGCTTGAGGTTTTTAATCGCCAGCCGCTTATTGTCGGCGTCACGACGCAGTAGTTGTAGCCGTTCCTCCGTTGCCTTTCTGTCGGCCTCGGTCAAGGGTGGAGCACCGTTGCGCAATGCCAGCCGGTTGCTCAGGGTATTGCACAGTTGACCTTTCAAACTAGAAAACGTCCGGGAATTTCGTCCCCGATTTAACACAATACGATCCAATATCACATTTTCGAAACTATCGCGATCCTTTTTGAATTTAGGTTACGCGTCTATTGTAATGTGGCGAGGTATATAATGCGATAATTAATTGCCGAAAAAAGTTTATAACTGCAAGTCACTCTTGATCGAGATCAGAGCACCAACAACGGATGTTAATTACATAGCCACGGTAACTTTGTTATTACCCTCGGACCGCGTAAACGTAATTTCTTACGGGAACGTTCAATATGATTTATGATAGAGAGTTACGATATAGGCTTGAGCCTTTAAGGACACGTAAATTCTGCCGGTTTTTTCGCTCGGGCTCCTTCTAGATCTCGTCCCGATTAGCTCCGAGTATTGCGCGGTCGTTACGTGAATTATGGGAGTCCGACAACCACGAGAACATACCGTAAATCTAGACTTATTGATTCGTGGTATTTATGTCATAAATGGTAATCTTTTTGAAGGCACGCTGTAAAGGGTTAACTCACTAGACTAAAAAGGCTCCTAATTGTACTGGTACAAGCAATTTGTATCCGCAGCTCTCTACATTTAAGGAACCTGTTACATTTTAATGGAGACAATGCCTTTTAAGGTATATTCTAGTGTTGCAGAGCCATTAACTCATGGACTCGCATTGCAGAATAACTTTTCTGATAGATAGATGAATTAGCCCTTTACAGTTTTCATTGGAATATTTAAAGGCTCGGAGTATTTGCTGTTCTCACGTTTGAATAATATTTTCTTTGTCACGCAGGGCGACTCGAAGTGCATCCAGTTCCTTGTAGTGGTCCCTATTACGATGACCAGCCGGCGAAGTGACTCCACCGGATATGCTGCCACCCTTTTTCCTTCTCGGAGTTGTCGACAGCGAAACTTCGATGCTAGCCATCTGCGAACGAGGGGGTGAGTGACCTTCAGACCTCTTAACTCTAGCATTCAGTGCGTCCGAACTTGTGCCAGCAGGAAATGTGCAATTCCTTGCGTCGGGCTATTCGCGAAAGTAAGAGCAGTCCGTAACTTTATTCTTATGGGACACTTGCTCCACGGGTCACTCGAAATACTTTATACTCAGTGGACAGTGCTAGTATATCATGCCACTAGGATTTCTCTGCTGGCAAACAAGCCGGACAATTTGCTTAACGATGAAAGCTGCGAGTCCCGGGTGGCTCGAGTGAGGTGGTAACGTGTACCACCTCCGACAGGAATATTTATATAGCTACATATTCCCGTGGATCTACAACGAGGCCCTCCTCGGAGATCTCCTCTTATCTATCCTCGGCAAATACATACACAGCACTAATGCCAGTTGAAATTTACTAGCATATAATTTAATATTGGCGATGTCAGGTATAATGAAATAATCGTCGTTTTTCACGTGGGACTATATCGATATTTGAGACATTATACATCATCATGAGCATAATCTAGTCTTATCATAGACGAATCTAGTAAATCGAATGATTAGCTGAGAGTTTGCTGCGATTTAAAGGCTTTCGATGGCAGAGAAGTGCGGGAGGAAGGACGCGCGGTATGAATACAAATTTATCGTTCCATTAAACGTATGATTTGTGACGATGGCTGGAGCGGGATGTCTCGGACTTAATGGGGTTCTACGCCAGTACTGCACAGGATGCCCAATGGTCCTTGAGCGGGGACTCGTTGCTTCTCTCCCGCTGATATCTGCGGAGAAGGTCGACGCTGACCTTGGCTCTCCGGTAACCGCGACTAGAGGATGGCACACAGGCCCACCACTTATCGCGTGGTGGACCATTGTCCTCAACTTTTTCCTATCATTTCGTATTTCTCTATCGTATATCGAACATTTTTTCATATTATTAACTAGGATAGAAAGATAGAACAAGAATGTATACTTTTGAATTTGGAACTTATTTTCTAAAACTATTTTTGCAGTAGTTGATCAATACGTTGTGCTGGTGTAATTACTAGTGGTTCTATATCAATGTAATTAAATCTGGTATTGGTTTCTTGTGTCCCCAATACCAGCAGAATTCTTCGAGCACAAAAGATATCCGGTTCATTGTCGTTTCTGCTCGGCACCGGCTTGGTGGTCCGTTGTTTCATTTGAGACACAAGGTACCCGCAATATTCTCATATCGCGTCTTCCCTCATCAGACTATGTTCACGAAATAGGAAGGGAGTGTAAGGGGAAGGCATGGGGGATGGGGTAGAGATGGGAGAGGGTCGGGTTGTTGGTTGCATTGCCAGGAGGGACAGCATTCCCTCTCAAGGGCTATGCATCAAGGACCGAGGTAACGTGACTTCGAACCTTTCAAGGGTCACAGGTCGAAAGCCTTCGGCTTGCGACCACTGTCCCGTGGGATATCCGGCATCAAATCACAAAAAAAGCAAAGGGACCAAGCAAAAGCAGAAATCACGCACTGCGTCACATTGTCTCACCGGAAATTACAACAATCTCAACTAGAATCTTCTACTGAA
The DNA here is from genome assembly GCA_910591665.1 of Ectemnius continuus. NCBI lineage: Eukaryota > Metazoa > Arthropoda > Insecta > Hymenoptera > Crabronidae > Ectemnius > Ectemnius continuus. The sequence goes on along the minus strand of OU342862.1, from coordinate 10,251,910 downwards.
TTGAAGAGTTTTATACATTGAATCGCGACCACAGCTAAACTTCCTTCGATTCTCCCAGCTTTGGGGAACCGGAATCTTCCAGATTTCTCTTTTCCGTAGTTCGTGAGGGCTCGCCGAGGATCGTGCGAGCATGTAACACGCAGGTTTCATCCTGTACCGGTTGAAAACAAAAGGTTCGCCGAGTTCAAGGCCTCCGTCGCGAGTCGCGAAGTACCTACTTTCCATAAACACGACTTTTGCCAATGGCACGATGTCAAAGATAGCTCGGGGCTGGTAACATAAATCGCTAACACGCCTCCTACCTTCCCGTGCCCTTTCTCTCGGAGAATTTGCATCCTCGGGCACGATGCACCCTTGCTCCGATTCAAAGCGAGTCATCTAGCTTATCCTCTTACTGTCCAATTCCCTTCGATACCGTGGATATATCAGGAATGCTGGAGAAAATGAGAACCGATCGTCTTGAGCAATTTATACACTACTATCAGAAGGTAGAGCAGGCAAATCCCAGAGGTGCACTAGTCAGAAACGAGTCGAGATACGATACTATGGCAAGGATGCTAGAATACTACTGATACAGATACGCGCCAAGGGAAATTTCGAGCGGTAAACAGTGGGACGCCGCGTCCTGTTGGTGCGTGAGAGTGAGAATCACTTCTATTTTTCTCGAATATCCAAGCAACAAGGCATACATGCCTCGCATTACCGATTCACTTTGGAAGCGGCGAGCTTAGATCCTCCCTCTTTATCGCCTGGATTTCGCAGTACTACAATAAATTCAGCGTTGCAGCGTACGATCGGTGAGGCTCATTATCGCTGCAACAGATAGACACTACAGAGCAGATCGAATGGGGTTCGCGTCCCGGGTTTCGACGTGAAGAGAGTCTAATAGGATCTTATCTGGAATAGCGCGATCCTTGCAAACGCGAGGAAAAATGCCGCTCTGGTAATGGGCCTTAAATAAGGAGATAATAGAGCCGCGGCGCGATTCCAGTCGTTGGACCGCATCTAGCACCTTCTTCCTCCCCTCGGTTGGAGAAGGAAGGGCATCAGGCTATCCCCGCGGGTATTCCGCAAATTTCTTGCCGCTGGTGCGAGAAGCATATGCTCGCCGAGAGAAGAAAGCAGAACAGGGAGAAACATGCGGTCGGTTTCGGCTTTAGCGCGGGGCTGCGGAAATTTATTGCGGAATTCGCATCGGGCGGACCCGCATTTCCGAGATAATGCCGCGGTCCATCCATTCTCCCTTTCCTTCTCCTATTCCCTTTTCCCTTCCCGTCTCTATCGTAAGGCGAGTGGAGTCGAGTCGAGTCGCGCCACGAGGATGCCCTGTTCAGCCCCTCGTCTTCTTCTTTTTCCCGTGGTGCGCTTCGTGCAACCTCGATGCCACCTATCGCGTGATCTTTCTCAACTGTCCCCGGACAATGGGGCCCCGAGAGTGAGTCCGTTTACTCGACTGGTACCGTAAATTGCTCGGATATGTTGATATACTTGGGTGAATACGCGAGCCACTATGTACCGGGCCCATTGCTTCATTTGCCTTTCGATCAGATATCATCCACCCCTTTCTTTCTCTTGGCTCTCTTTATCCGGCAGTGGTTGAACTTCGCTCAAGGTATCGTGACATTGTTGGGCGGGTTGGAGGGCCAACGATAGTCGGATAGTTGGCTCAAAATATTTGAAGCCGGATTGTTGGCCAGTTGGAGGGAGAGGTTAGCTAAGGGCCGGACAGGAAAGGCCAGTGACTCCAGAATCGGCAATCTTCTCGGTGAGATCTGTCTGGGCCGATGGGGCCCCAAGGGCGTACCGCGACCTAACTCGCCTCGCTAAGGGCTTCAGAGGTAAAACAGCGGCAAGAAACCGGCGCCCGGAATGCGCGTGTTCCCTCCAAGCTTAATTACACCGTGCGAAAAGAGGATAACTCTTCTCGTTCCTCCGAAAGCCCGTGTAACGCTCTCGTACGTTTTAATTAACGGTTCGTCCGTCCTGCTCGACTTGCACACACTCGTGATTGCGTATCTAGCAGTAGCATTACCAATCTCGAGAAGTCGGTGGTTCGCTTAAATCTACTTGCCAACATGCACCAGCGCTACATATCGTGTATACAAGATAGGATGGATCTATGGCCTATTAAATCTTATTTAATACTATTAAATACTTTGCGAACGTGTACTTAGAGAAATGTGGCTGGTGAGACTCTCGAAGGAGTATATCCTGGCTTCTGGCGAGAAGATAGACGTTGATGCAACCTCTTCCAGTCGACGTCCACCTTCATTATTCATATCGGGAGGGCCGGTGTGCCCAGCACGCTCCTTCTGTCTTGGCCTTCTTCTGCTTCCAGAGGCTCCTTTTGCTTTTTGTCCCTCCCCCTTTTCTTCCTCTTCTTCTTTCTCTTCTTCTTCTTCCTCCGCCTTCCGTTCTATGGGCTCGTTCCCCATTTCTTTCTCTCGGCTGGCGGAGGCAAAACACGGCTTGGTCCGCCGCCGCTGCCGCCGCCGCCGTGGCGCTCGGGCGTAAACATCGCGTTGAATTTTGCAACGCGCCAAGAAGAAGTCGAAACCACTTGAGCAGCTTGACAACGCGCATTAATCGTACCTCTTGAAGAAGCCCCGGGAAGAGCAGCCACCGACGTGGCGCTCCTTCGGCCCATGACTCTCTGCGAGACAATACAGATGCGACCAGCTTAACGACCTATATCGCCCAGACGTAGACACAGCTAGTCTCCACCCGACAACCTCCAAGGTACACTGCCAATACCCGCTCAAGATTGATCGCACCAGCTATTGAATCCTATGCTCGATTTGAGGGTAATACCTTATCGTCGCAATCTCCATTGAAAGCTCGATGAACTTACTCCGCTATATCGCGAGATATGCGCTCTATACAACTAGCACTTATCCGCAGACGGATGATCCTTAATTCGGAATCATATATGATTTCCGCACTCGTTAAATATTGACAGTCAATAGCTCGCAGCATCAGCGAGCACTGTGATCAACAGAACTTTTCAATCACTATGACTAATACCTAGAGCCACTGCGGAGTAATGAGAACCATAGCAATTCTAACTGTGCTAATTGCCGCGAGTAGTTGGCTCACCCTCAGTATGCAACCGGTGATAATTAGGGAGTGGCTATGAATACCATTGGAAACGGTACAATTAAGCCGCGCTTAATCACCGGCGGCGCTGATGTCTGGCAAGAGTGATGCACTCCACGCAAGAAGCAGACGACGACGGTCCACATCCGTTCTCGTGAGAAGTTAATCGATAGTTGGGCCGGGTTCGCCGGAAAACCTATAACTTCGTTGCTCCCATTTAGTGTTCTCACTTCCACACCTCTCGTAAATCCGTGAAAAAAGGAAAGCCGTGTAGGGTAACTCTATGGGCGTTGGTCGGGTTCCGGCCACTTTGTAACTTTCCACGAACTTACCACTAGCGTGGCAGGAGCTATTAAGCTCTGATCGATTTGCCCGCTGCACTTTACTCGAATTTCTATCCATCTAGATTCAATTAGAGTATAACGATAAAAAAAAGTCTAGCATTTCATTGAGGAATTTAAAGAAATATTTTGAGCGGATCCTGCGCCACTGTGTATCCGCATGTGGAAGCGGGGCAGTTTTAATGGTAGGCGCAGAAGTCGGGTAAGAGGGACGAGGAGAGAGAGAAGAGAGGAGCCGAAAAGTCGAGTGAAGGTAGAAGGCCCAAGGAAGAGGCCCGGAACGAAATGGAGTTTGGTTCACGCATCTGCATATAAATCACTGGCTGGACAGCCTCCGCCGCACCGGAGGCTATTGCGCACCACCAACCCGCCAATAACCGCGAAACATCGGCTTTCGTTTCTTCGGAGGCTACGCCTAAAAAAGGCTCCCATATACCTGCCCTTTCGCGTGCATTCCGAAAAAAGAGAAGCGCCACCGCGTCCACGGGAAAAGAAGGAGTCGCGGATGTGGGAAGAAGAACTTCCTACAGCGGACCTCACCGGGAACACGAGACTGCCATCGATACCCCTCACCCAAACATTCCCATATCGGAAGAGCTAGTCTTTCTTCCAGAATAGCACCCTTTTCCCCCTAATAATCAGGCAATTCCTAATCCTAGGAATCCTGGGTGAGATTGCGTGAAATCCGAATTGCAAAAAGTTGGAGGGATATCCTTGAGTGTCATTGCACTGGCTCGAGTTAAACCCCATAATCGAAAAGGGGGTTCGAAGTGGCCAGATAAATTCCTAGGGAGGTTACCATGCGAATTAGATTTATCTTATTACAGGCAATAACGCGCTCATAGCCTCGTGAATTTCTCGGCAGAGGCACAGATAGGCTAGTTCTTATCATAAAGAACTGGAATGGTAGAAAATGTTAGTTTGGATTACGCGCCGAAGGGTTCGTAGCTGGTTTTTCGTTACCTTCGCCTCTAGGGTCTCCAATTGCGCCATCCTCGGCTCCAAGAGTTGCTGCTGAGAACCGGCACCGGTATGTAGAGCGGTCTGCAAGGAAAGCGAAACACCGATGTCAGTAAACACAGTTGGCCGCGATGGTAATGGATGATTCCGCGTGCGGGATTGCAGGGAAGAGGCGAAAACCGATCTCCCCTATCATGGCGGGGGATATATTCGCCTTGATTATGCGAGACTCGTGTTGGGAACACAGTGATTCGAGCGTAAGAGCGACAGGTTCGAGGCTGTAAGGCTCACGTTCGACTAGTCTGCCGAGGAATTAGTATGGTAATGATATCAGGGTGATGTAAGATGATAGGTGTGAATATTCTCTCCGAGGTAAGAGATAGCTCGCTCCTTCGAGGATGGAATTCCCTTATAGGTATGGGATAATGGACTTTATGGAGCGAGCCTCCCAAGATTGGGGGGCATCTTCCTTCCGATCGGATGCACCTTGTCCCAGCGGCTCTATCGTCTCCTTTTCGAAGGCCACAGCAGCTCGCGCCACTCCTTTGTCCTCGCATAAGCTAATACCCATCCTCCTTTTCTCAGAACTAGACTTTCAACCTCATCCCTTCGTTACTTCCACCTTCGGACATTACAGTCCGGATTTTCAGTTTCGATTAGATAACACTCTCGAAATCGAGAGGACGAGGGTGATAGGTGTAACCTTATATTCCGGGATTACATTGCCCTGGGATATGAGAGATGGTAAAAAAGTCAAGGATTTCCCTCGAGCGAGACCGATCCGCCGTGACGCATGCCGAAAAAATCCGGACGGATCGCTTTAAACTCGTTTCCGTCGAAATCGATACGACACCATTCCTGCTGGCGCATACGATTTTTATTTTGGTCCCTCCTTTTACGTAATGCTAGTCCTTCTCAACTGTGTAGAGTCGACTGGTGTTGAAAATTCCTCGAAAAACAGAACCGTGAGTTACGAGCTTGCAGTGAGAAACTTGCTTCTGAGAAAAGCAGGGACGGTTTCGCCGTTTTCTCTTCTCGAGTGCTGTGTATTCTATGGAGGAAAATACTGGCTATTTAGAGAAGAAGTTTCGTTTAAAGGCCGCGAGTGTAACGCTGGGAATTGCACGAAAATATTGGAAAGAATTGCATCATCGCAAGATGGTAGGAGTAAAGATTTTACTTTATTTCCCACGGCGATCCTCCCTACACATGTAATACCAGTTTATATCTTCATTGGCGAGCGGCTGACAATTATTTTTCGCCGTTTATCTTTACGCCCGCCATCGTCTTCGGTATCTTAAGGAGGCCGAGGATAGTGCGCGCGCGAAAGCCGTAAGCTTCCATAAAGAGATACCTTATGGACCCAGTGACATTTACGTGCCTACGAATCTCTGCCTGTCCAGCTGATAAAAGCACAATTGAGGCATTATGCATTTAATAGGAAAAATACTCCTCATCCCTCTTGCCCGCATTTCTCCTCTCCGCTGGATATTAGATGTAAACGCTAAGTTTATTAGCAGTATTTCATAGCACCGGTTCTTATTGTCCTCGGCGCAAGCTTTCCGCTGGCTCTCTTCCGTCTAGCTTTGCACGTCCGACCTCCCACAGCGATATTAACTTCCTGGTTCTTCCTCTTCAGTGCTATCCACACTTTACGACTCTGTCCCACGGCAGCTGGGACATCAGCCTCCTTTTTTTTTATTAGAAACTATCATACCCACTGCTGCACTTGCGTCGACATCTTTCATACGCATGTTTCTCACACTTATTCCCAAGGACATCGAAGGATCTCTCTCGCGCGAGTTCTTCAATTGTCGTGAATGAGTTAGACGGAGGTGGAGAGGGTTGCACTTTCCGTAAAATTCAATTCCGGTGTTCTTGCGGCCTCGGTGTTCCGGTTATTACAGCGTGCGACCTGGGAAATCAGGATCTTCCGCGCCGCCGAGAGTGGCCGTACTTTTTACGCCCGGGATGCGACACTTGCCGGCGGCTTTTGCGGAATATCGCATTTCTGCCGCGCTACTCACCCTACTCTCTTCCGGCGGCTCACTCACTCTCTCTTTCTGTCTCCCTTCTTCTCTCAAGTTTTACGAGCCGGCTTCTCTGTAGCACGGTAGTTCGGGCACAAGCGTCGCATTCTGCGAAGCCCGGCCAAGGTAGTTTCGCGGTCGTTCCCCGGCGCGCGCCGAGCCGCCAAGAATCTACTACGCGGACCAGCGAATAACGAAAAAAGCAATGGCTCCGAGTGTCAATGTCGGAAAGCGCCGCGCTAGAATACTGTAAGAAAAACTTGCTTTATTACTAGCTAGTCGAAAGCCGAGCCAGATCATTTTCATTCCGACTCAGTTGCTCTCGCGCAATCTAGTATTATTATTTCCGGGCAAATAGGAGCGATTCTTATTTTTCGTTCATTAAGCTCGCCTCGCACAAAAGAGGAGATTTTATAATGATAGTGGGTCAACTAGCGCGATGCAGATGAGAGGAATCATGCACCATTGCGCTAATGACCCTACCACAAAATTTATCCTTCACGCTCAATGCGGTAGGCAGGAAAATCAGGTTAATGGTTTGGACCGTTGTGTGCAATGGATGGGGGCTCGTTTGTTAGAGGACATAATTCTTCTAGATACCGAGAGAAAGAATGAGGAGAGTAGACAGTTATGACACTTCATTATGGTTTCACCAGAAAAATACGGCTGATCTCCCAGTGAAATTGTGAAACTAGTTCAATTAGATAAAATCTTGGTGCGAAGAGGGGACATATGGGGAAGAAGATTCATCCGAGAGTGCTGCCACAAACTGGTATTAAAGAGCTGACACTGCGCACCCGTGGGAATTAGAATATGTGGCGAGGCGTGACCCGCCAACTCTCACGGTCGCGCTCTGCTGTCCACGTGTGAAGGATTTCCAAGATCCGTATACGTGACTCGGTGATTCTAATGCGAGAGATCCGGCCGGCCAACCCTAACCGAACCAAAGGGACGAAAATACCATTAGGAAGTAGTGGTTGACCCGTCACAACTTTGGCCACTACCATTGAAACAAACGATGCTCCGCGGAATTAATGGGATACCCGAGAAACCGCAAACTACCAAGTCGCTTTCGGGAATTGGGTCGTTTGCGAATAAACGGAAACTCGGGACGGTTGGTTAACAATGCTTTAACATTTAAACGACAGGCATTAAATCCCTTTTTCCATGGCGTACCAACCACCTTAATTGATATCGCCTTCCATAATTGGTAATCGAAGAACTGCGATGCCTGGCATAGTCCCGACTAATTGCACGCTCATGCTTGATTCGAGACCACCTTCGTTCACCATTAATTAAGCAGCCACGGGATACTGCCGGCAATTTTGAAGAAACCCTGGTGTGACTGGCAGATTATACACCGGATTTTCGTCGGCGCAGTCACCAAACTCATTCACTTCTATTTCATCGGGTCAGTGTGCTTGAGATCGGTGGAATCAGTTGAAACCTGGTGAGATGTCAGTTACAGCTGATACAGCGATACTATCAGTGGAAAAAGTCACTTGCTGTTCTACCCATGATACATAATTGATCTGTCACCCGGAGGAACGTTGATGTGACAGAAACATGACCCTTCGGTTTCGAGCTCGCTACACCACTCACTCAGTCGTCGACTGAGTTCAGCCGGAGTTAGCTTTTTCACTCCTACTCCTGACCCCCTTTCATCCAAAGCGATAAATAGTTAACACAGTAACTCGATAACTCAGTGATTAACGTTCGGTGATATCGTTCTTCCAATTGAATAAAGCAGTATCGAAATCAAAACGATTTTCCACAACATATATTTGGATCATGTGTTGCGTTGAATGACGTGGGTTCACTTGTACCAATAAAGTGCATCTACAGCGATGGCAAGTGGAATCGTGCTGATAATACTTTGCACCCCGGGGCTAAGGGGAGTAGAGAGGGGTGGAGAGGAGAGGGGTGCAATTACTATCGAAGTTGGTACGCGGCAAGACAGACGCTTTGTCACTGAGAATCGTGCCGGCTCAATACGGTTAATTGAAGCGATTAAAAGCGGCCGAGACTCGTTCAGCCAATGTTCCACCGGTTCGTTAATCATCCCGGATGGTGGGTGTGCTCTGGTGTGCGCGGCCAAGGAAAGAGGAAGATCGTGTACCACGAAAGGTACATTAGAGACTGAAGGGATATATTCCGCGTGCAAAGCCTCGGGCGATTGTTTCGCGGCGCTTAGCTTTAAAAGTTGGCGGGCTGCAGCTGCTCTTCTCGTGTAAACCTCCTGGTTCGCTTCCCACCGAAAGCCTCACTCTCGGCAATCCATCGCTCATGCCTTCCCTGCACAATCCGCTTCGCTTCTAAATAGCGTTACATCGTAGCGTTTAACTTATTACCGCGGGATCCTCTCTGGGAGCGAGCCGTATTAGCTGTAGCACGAGTGAAGTTTGTTGTGCGCGATCAGCCGGATACGAATTACTAGGAGCGCAAAGGTAAACACAGGGGGGTTGGTACGAATCGAGGAAATCAGAGATGAATAGAGCGACGCAGGATTTTCAATGACGCACACCCGGAAGACAATCAGAGAGGATAGTTAATCTCACCAGTTGGCAATGTTTCATGCTTCGAGATCACTCTCTCTTAGTTCACCATCCTCGTAAAACTGTCTACGCAGCTTACTACGCCTTAACTTCTCCTCTGCGGGCAATTAAGCGGACTCTATTACGAGTCTACTCTATTAGGAATGGCCACCGAGCGGCGCCGCTCGCTCCTCGAAATATATAGTGGGAAGTGAGGGATCAAAAATAAAGGCTGGACGGATTGACTGCAATTTCTAAGACTCCCTCTTTCTCTGTCTGGACGTCTGGTCGGACACTCGTAAATCGAGGGACTGGAATAACCGGCTGACTCGTAGCGGCGGCGCGGCGTGGCGATACGATACGGCAGGTGGTCCTGGGGATGTTCGAGGTACCGCGCGGCGCGATATTATCGCCGATGAAACTCGCTGATTGCGTTCGATATTGTGTAGCCAGAAGGATGGCACATCGCTTCAGTTAGCAGCTTATTCTCTCTCTCTCTCTCTCTCTGTTGGCGTCGCACCGTTGCCACGGCCAGAGACCCTCTAATGAAAATTGACTTTCCGCTCGGAGTTCCGCGTAAAAACTTCGTTAGCCGTAATTACCGCTTGATGTGTAAGTTCGACGCGCAGGAATTCCATTACGAGCAGTAGTTACCAGCAGTTACCAACGGGAAATTGCATATTCTCAAGTATATTTCATTCTACCGATATTGGAGTGTTGAAACAGTAAGAAGAGAATGACTGGAGTAATGAATTAATATTGATTAATGCAGCTCACCAGAGATACAGATCGCTGTTGAAGTTTGACGCCCAGGTCCTCCTTGTCGTCGCCGCAGTCGGTCGTATAGAACAGCACACTTTTCTTCGATCCCCTGAAATGAATCTTATTGAGCATCTCGAGAGATCGAGGATGGCACGAGCCAGAAAGACAAAGAACAAGAAAGTCAGCTGTTTGTCAGGAACACGCGTTACCATCTGATTCTGTGCACGTAATCTTCTTCATCTTTCGAATTCAGAGGATCCCTTGCACGTGCTATCGTTGCGGTAGATCTGCTAATGATATGCGACAGATGCCAGGGCTCATCAATTCGGAGATTCCGCCAGTCTCATGCATTAATTTCGAGATACGTGTGAATCGAGCTACTGGCTTTTAAGTGTATGCGGATTCCAGACTTTTACGTTCGGTTTACGATGGAAAGTGAATGTTACATGAAAGTAAAAGCCGATCGCGGCTAAATTTATGTCGATACTTCGCACTATTGAACTGGTCTGCTGGCCGAAGGATATACTTGGATAGAGGAAGCTGCTTTCCGAAAGGAAAGCACGTTAAGGTAGGGTTGATCGAGGAATCGATGTTTGTGGGAAAAGTTGCCAAGAGAATCACGCCTGCGGCTTTACTGCGAAGGACAGTTAGTCAGAGGTGTTTCGGAAACCTAGTATTCAATTATAAGAGATAATCAATTTAGGGTTTGCGCCTCTGTTTTTCTCTCGCTTTGCACATTCTGTCTCTAACAATTAACCCTTTGGTTAGTTCTGTCGAGTACACTCGAATTTCACTGCTGTTTGTTTATTTTACCATCAAATACAGAAGTTCTTTTAACTGCCATCTCTTTTCCTCGGATTTGAAATGTCTTAACGAGTATTTTCGTAAATATAATGAATATAAATATTACTGTTAATTAGGAATTAGGAATTTTCTTTAGTTAATGGTAGTTGTAAAAGATGCTCGTACCTGATTGCCTTCCCATTCCGGTTGAAGGGCTGGTGTTCACCGAGCACTGGCGAGTCCACGTAGCACAGACTCTCGCTCATCGCGATAACGGCAACGGCAACATTTCAGCAACGCTTTACCATCAGCTCGTCACTGTGGCATCTGAAAAAGAATGACACACGCGCTATTACTCGTATAGAATTAGCCCATCACTTACATCAATCTGGAGAATATCAATTAGTCAGCGATTAAATGGTCTTGAACGGAACCGGTGTCGGATGAATATTAATCGAGTAGTACTCTTGTTATCTAAACTTATGATAGCAGTCTCGGAACCTTTGCCGCGGTGACTGATAGGAGAACCAGTTGATTTCATCGTGAGAAAGGCAAAAAAACTGGTTCCGGCCGGGATCGAACTGGCGACCTTCTGCGTGTAAAGCAGACGTGATAACCGCTACACCACGGAACCGATATATTGAAATTCAGCGCAATTTTGGATCGGCAGGCATTTTCCTTCCAAATTTCATCAATCTTTGTTTTCGACGAATTACGATAGTATTAGCAATTGAATCGCAACAAAATATTAAAAAGTCTGCTCTCCAGAGAAATTATTTTCGACCTCTTCATTCTGGTGGACCTGTTTCCCGCGTCAATCATACTTCGTGAGGAAGGGACTAGTCTCGAATAAGGCATAGACCGATTACTCTCTCTCCCCCTCGATCTCAACAAACGTGACTCGTCACTTTGGCTTCGGCACGTCTCTCGTCTCAATCGGACTTCCTTTCTTCCCATGTAATGAGAAAGAATGAACCGCGATCCGATTGCATGACTCTGCCAAATATCGACAGACAATCCGCAGGGATGATCGTTCTAGTGAAGCGATTTATCTCACTGTGAATTTTTCTGATTTATCCGATGATGATTCTTCCATCTGACCGATCGAGTGTTCGCATCGCTGGAAGAGGGGAAAAGGTGTCTGATGGAAGAGAGGCGCCAGGGCGTGTTGGAGCCCACGCGGGGCAAGCGAGCGTGGCGCGGGTCTCGCGGGTAATATTCGTAAACGCATTAAGCAACCGTATACACGCATACACACACAATGGCCGGACAATCTGCATAACTTATGCGCGAGAAAGTTCATTCCTCCGCCCACGGTCTGGCTGGCCTACGAGCGGCATCAGTATCTACTTACTCGAAAGCCCCGAGCGAGAAGCGAGAAGCGAGTTCGCTCGGGACGAGACGAGACGAGGAGGTAGCGCGCATCTACGTAAATTGCGCCCTCCCATACTCATCGGATAATCGGATGCACGCCGTATCTACTCTACCTATCCACGTACTAGCATTCCCAGGCGTTTCAAGCCGCCGATGATCCGAGGATCCGCGCGTACAGCCACGTGAAAACGAGCTAGAACAGATCGTGTCTCTCCCTCGCTCGGGTCTAGTTTCACATGCCCCGCACGTCAGATTAGACCAGCCGACGAACCCTCCGACCAACGCTGCTGCCCTCCTTCAAAACTGCTAATCTCCGCCCGCATAATAGACCAGAGAGAATCCAATCACCCGGGAAAACTATTAGTCGCGCGAATGGAGACCTACGTCGCCTGACGCAGCATCCTCTTCCTTCTAAAGCCAATAACGGCTTCCCACTTGGACTAATTACAAATATCGTGGGCAAGGTGGGGCGGAGCACGGTCGAAGGGTGCCGGAAAGTGATAATGCCTTCGCAATAGCCGTCCCAACAGTGTGACAGGTTTAATCGAACCGGCATTCCATCACCATTGATTCAATTTCCAGCGTATTGGCACACGTGCAAAACACTAGAGCTGCTTTCGTCGTATTTCATTTGTCTTTATTAATTCTGATTTTAAAAGGATTATAATCAGAGAATTAAATGAATCGTACTGAATTTAATTAAGAATTGTGGTGTGGTGAAGAGAGAGAGTAAAAGCCAAGCGAATGAGTGTCGAATTTCTCGATTAAAGGGGAGCGAGTGATGTCTGGTCGGGCAGTAAAAGGCTGGCTATCGTGAAAGAAGTTAGTCGAGGGGATGTTTATGGGGACACGCGTGCCCGAAGGGATGTGTTACAGGGTCGTACGATCGGGAACGACGCGGAAGGGTGGTTATATGTAGTCAAGGACCGTGACGACGCCGTGACGCGCACAGCTGTCGGTCAGGTGTTCACCGAGACCACTGGAACTCCAGCGGACACAAACGATAGGTATCTGCCCTTTGTGATTTCGAGTGCTTCCGCGGCTCGCTTCGACGATTCTCCCGGCTCCGATCTTTCGATAGAATTGTACTTTCCCCCAAACACTCGAGCGGTCCTCTTCAAACATTCCCCGACGCAGACAAATTCGAAAAGCCACGATAAAACCTACCATCGACGCTCACCCCTATGTAAATGAGCGTGACACTAGTTACTTTGAAAATACGTCCCGGAAATATGTTTATCCATGGGGAAAAGTTACCCTCCGGTGACATGACACTTCATACGTCGCGTCGGTTGCGACACGTCACGTAAAGCGATTAACGAGGAAGCGTGCAAAAACGACAGGCTTCCCAAATTGGCCAAAGGACGGAAGTACTTGGGCGAGCCTTGGCATACAAGTCATTGCCGTACCTTGACATTGATAGAACGAGCGTTCCGGAATTCAATGAGTATCTGACTCTACTCTAGAGTGGAACTCCGAAGCCCGAATCATCGCCTTTCCGAGAGTAGAGAGTTTCGAGCGGGTGGGGATAAGTGTAGTCTGAGTACAGGAAAAGGAAGGCAGGAAAGAAGCTATTTCCCCGGCTCTCGGGGAACGTTGATCATCAGAAATAACGTAGACTCACGCAACTGACAATGAGTCGGATGCTGCGGCGTGTTCTGCACTAGTGAAAGAATGCCGTTCACAATAGGCTGTCCAGGAAACGACACGCTAATGCGACTAACAGGAGTAACAGCAGCTTTACGACGTTGTAATGCGATACGTTATAAAACGAGAAGGTTTAAAGCGCGCGAAAGACACACGGTGGCATGGACCACACTTTCTGTCTTCCTCAGTGGCAGCACGCTCGCGACAACACACAATGGGCGCACAATGGAAGCGTAGCATCACGATGGATGCGCTCTGTCACCATACTATTTGTCACGTAGTGCACCATTCAATGGATAACGAGATTTACATGCGGCCGCTCGAAAGACGCCAACGGGTTCGCGCGGCTTCCTAATTACAATGACTCTCCGCCCGTCCGGAGCAGACTTGTACGTGCAAGTGTGGGTAGCCACTTGTCACCCAATCGAAATTACCAAATCCCACCTGTTTAATTTGTCAGTTGCGCAAAAGGAGTAGCTTCCTAATCGCTAAAGGGTTGATGTAAGGTTTCCGCAGTCCAGCTCAGCGGTCTGGCTCCCAGAGCCGGCGTGTTTACCGAGTTATTTCAAGCTCGAGTAGTTGTGTGTACACTCGGGCTAACCGGTAATATTCACGTAAACAGGCCATCACGTAGTTCGCGTAAATATATCATTAGCAACTGGCGTAAGTCGATGTAATAACGGCATTCTTCCGGTCTATAAGGCTAAACGCGTGCTCGAATGCAGTCTGTCATCTTGATTTCCGCGCTCTTCCAATTACCTTTCTCAAGGAAAGCCGCCACTGATTTTCACGATCCTCTTTGCATAAATGTGCTTGACTTCTCATTCACTCTCGCATTACACTGACTCTTCTCGGCCGAATGACTTGGTGCTCGCTGGCAATGTGATACGTTGCGCCGCCCGTTAAATCGTGAACATCGCTCTCGCGTGGATTATTACGCGCTACCCACGCACTTCCGCCAACGGGATGAAATATGTTGGTCCAGGAGGGCTTCGCTTTCCCGGCTGTAATACCCGCCCGTATTTACGAGGCTATCGAGTTACAATTAAACAATGCGGTTATACGATTGTTCGATTCCACGGTGCAAGCATCCACCGATAAATCTCGCACCGGTGCTATTGTGCAGCCAGCCACACTTTTATGCCCCTGAGAGCACCGTTTCCGGCTTTAATCGCCCCACGAAATTATTGCATTAATCGTTGATTGGTTAAAGCTTGGGCGAAATATTCGTGCAAATATTTACGTTTACGTTGAAGGTTGATGCTCGCTGTTTGCAACACGTTAAGGCTCATTGTCGTGCAGAAGACTGTTGAATCTTTCCTAGCTGTGCTGGTACTCAGTCACAGCAATTGCGCTAATTCTTCACCGGTCTGGCGGCAGTGCCTGCTTGTCAACTGGCGCGCAAACGAATATGTACGGCGTGTAGCTCCCAAAGGATTTATATCGTGGAAGATCGCTGAGTTTAAGAGCCCTCGTGCTACATCTTCCTGTCTGGCTCGCTCGTGCTTATCCGATTAAGTTCTCTCCACACGCCGAGGTCCGCGCCGAGTCGCTTCTCCGCCTGTAAACTCTTTGCTTTTGCGTTCGCAAAAGAGGCTGTCTTTGAGAAACATCACTGGAAGGACCAAAAGGATTTCCCTCTCACGGATAGTTGGCTACCTCTGGCTTTTCTTTGCTTTTAAATGAAAAACAGCCACGACAAGAAGCACGAGGCGCGGATAGGATAAGATGTCGCAGACCTCGGAAAGTTAACTCGAAAGTTTTCCAGCTGAAACTGCCCGCTGTTTTCCCTTATTTCTCCGAGTAAGGCCACCGTTCCCTTTTACCCGATTATTCCAGATGGTTAATTATGCAGCTCGAAAGTAATTACGGAAATGTATTCGGCATTCCTCACAGACTTTGAGCTCGTTATTTTTTATTGGTGCGTTTCAGTCGAGTTGGAATTAAAAGCTCGTTGTAAAAAGCATTTAGCAGAGAGTAATGCCTGGCCTTCCGAAGTCGAAACTGTAGAAGCAGCATTGTTTTTCGAAACAAAGATTGGGGTTGTGGCAGTGCGAAGGGCGCATGGCAATTTGGAGCATCAGTGCATGATCCGGTAAGCCCCCCCATCCCGTTCATGATAAATTAGGGCCTCACTCCCCGCTGCCCCGCTTGGCAGTGATATATCGTGCTTTAATGTCGCGACTGTTCCGTAACGATTTCGCCACCGGTCTCCCTAGCGTTTAACCGTTTCATCATTCGCCGACAACGAACCCAGTGAAAAGCACGGCCACATATACCTAGATAGGTATTCACTGCATCTTGACATGCCTGCCCCTTGGCAATTGTTTGTTTGCGGAGGGTGCGAGTACGCGACAAACAGCAGCCAAGGGAAACCGATTTCTCGCGCGACTTTTCATCATTCGATCCACGTTTATAGCCATCCAAATGTAAATTAGAACGACGAGCGGAGAATGCCGGACTGATTGCATTAGGAGCGCATCCGGCACGAGTGCAATCCCGCAGTCTGTTATATCTTGACGCTCGATTTATCACCTCAAAGTGGATCCGATGTCTCCTGCGAAATGGCCGAAGAGGGAATCTCCAGCATTTGCATCCGAGTCAAGAAATTGCTGCTCTTCCTTTTCGTCGAGTTTTCCTTGGCAGAATGAAAAGTCGAGATGAGGACTAACGAGGAAACACGTAAACCACTGGTTTAATCTTTTTGCGCGAGAGTTCTTATCATTTCCTGCTCGGAAGCTCGAGCAGAACAACGATCCCGTGGCATTAGGATGCTCGCGCCGTTCCCGTAAACTGGCTTCATTCGAAGCAACAGTTATACGCGGCCAGAAGAAGCCAGTATACTTCTCGTGGTTTCCTTCGATGCGTGTGATCCTCTGGCATTTATTCCTCTCAAGGAAAAGGGAAGAGAGAGCGACGCGCCAGAAGAAACTTGACGCAGCACTGGGCAACAAGGGTTGCTGCAAACAATAATGCGATCGTCGAACTATCCAGCGAGAGTAAATCGCATCTTGATCCTGGCGCTGCAGCATCCTCTCGATTTTTCTTGAACCGGTGAGCATACAGAGGAAAAACAGAGAGACAGAGAGAGAAATCTTTGGCTGACATTACGTATTCTGGTTACTGAGAGTCGAGTGGCTTTGCGCGCACACGAGGCTTCTTCTCGACGCTATTACGATTGCCAAGCAGCAACGGAGCGAAAGGGAGAGGAAATAAGAGCTAGAGGAAGCAATGCACGTATATTGCGTACTCCTCCACCGTAGCAAACCCGATATTTACGTAGCTCTTGTGGCGCACGTATCCACCTATATGCACCACCAGCCACTCCTACAAATCTGAAATAGATCCTCTGACATCGACGTCTTTCTCCCGACAGATTGATTTGTCTTTCACTGAAATTATTTCATCACCTGCCGGAAGAATCCTCCTCGATTTAACATTGCATGATCGTACCTTTTATAGAGCATGATCCTATTGGAACACCTAGGTAGTCTCCACTTGTTATACCATTCAAGATTCACTTCCTTCTTCCGTTTTTCTCCCTTTCTCTCCCTCGCTCTCTTACACACTGCTTTATGCCCGGCGTTTTCTCATGCAAACTAAATACGTGAATATAGGCACGATGTCGAGTCTATCCACAACTATTCTCCCATACACTGGCGACGCGACTTCCATTATTCATGTTCCGGAGTTAACCAACGGATAGTGTGGCAAGAAGGCCAATCCCAGAAGGATAGTAGTCGAGCTAAGTGGCAATTATTGCCCAGTTCAATTCTCGCGTGCCAGCAACATAATCAACGCACTTTATATAATCAGCCTACAATTAGCTGCGTATACCAAGAACTTTATTAATGACGATGATGATTTAAAGCGTGGGGAATTGAAAATCTTTGCATGAAATTATTCGACAATATATCTAGTCGCACAGAGCGTTGGAGAAGAATTTTCTCTAATGCGCGGTGGGCGATGAACAAAATGAAAGAAGGTTCAAAGTGATTGTGCGACTGGTTGCCGGGATGGTGCAGTAATCTTAAGAGATGGAAATGTGAAATTGCAAGAAACCGGCGAAGCCGTTGCACCTTCGAGGAAGAGGTGGTGCTCGGCTACATCTAGGGAAAGGAGGTATCAACGTTTCGTCATTACACGCGCAGGAGTTGGCGAGGCATCTTCTTCGTATTAGCTAGCATTACGCTGGCCAAGATCGTATTCTCATGGTATTCTCCAACGAAACTCGTTCGCCCGAGTCTTGAATCACCCTCGGGGCGTCTTCCTCCCAATCTAGTCAGCAATATATCGTAATAGAACACAGTTCGAAATCCACTGGCGAGGCGTGGGAGAGCATTTTTCTCCTGCAGTTCCTCCCACTTTCCAACTAAACGTACAACTAGTGAGAACCAGTTTAACTCTTAACGTGTTGTTAACACTTTGTACACAAGAAACACGTGTAGTTCAATCGTCCAGGTTTTACGATACACTTACTTCTTCACAAGGTATCCTTGTCAGGTAGTGAGAGCTTGTCGGGACTCCACTCCCAAGACAAATAGATAAAACGGGATGGATTATACGTTTGGCATTAAAGGAGAGCGGTGGGGCATATCCCGGCTGCTGGCTCGTTTAGCAATCCTGTTCCAATCCGCCAATTAACGTTGCGCCTTCGAATAATAATAGGCGTCATCGGGACTCGTAATTAAATTCCCTCGGCATCCGATAGCAGCCGGTGCAACATCTGCGCCAGGCAGGATACATCAGAAGGAAAAGCGCAAAGCGTGAGCACCGATCGTAAATTAAGGGAGGATTACCCGCCGACGAAATAGCCAAATGCAAATTTCGTTTAGCTCTCGCGCGCATGCAACTTTCGTCCTTGGTCGCGCGATGTGATTAGCAACGATGCAATATCCACGGCCGCACCATCGCGCTGTAACGGGCAACGGCATGAATAAAAAATCGTTTATGGCTTGGTCCGCTTACGTAAGTGGTGTCGGCCGCAAAAAGGACCCAACTGCGACGGAGAGAGAGGAAGAGAGCGTTCTCTCCGTTTTAACGATCAGGAAACCTGATTCTTTTAAGCCGGCGGAGAACAGAGAAGAGAAAAAAAAGGATATGCCTGGATATAACGCCCAATAAATTCGAGTAACGGTCTGGCATCTTGGCCAATCGCCGAATGATCCTGCCCAGCCGGGTTAACACCCTCGACATAGTTAAACATTCATTCGTGCGAAAGTCTTCCTCGAATACTAGGTCCCAGGAAAGTTCCACTTAGACGATACTTCAGATGGGAAAGTAATATGGTCTCTAATCCTCGAACTTGCGTAACATTATGAATTATTCTCGGAAGATCCACACAAAGGTGTAATTAGGCTGCGCATGGGATGGAAATTAAAATGCGAGTGGCTGTTGAAAAGTGAGATATCGAAGCGTTAAAAGGAGGTGGCGGGTGGGCGGGCGCAGAGGGATTCGCATCGTGCACGAATCCATTTCAGCAAATATAAATAGTCGGCGCGTGAGAGTCGGAGATTCTCTCGGGAAGACGTACGACTTCACGCCGCGGGGTAATTTAGAACGTCTTGAGCGTACAATCGCGCCTACATAGGTACACATACACAGGCAGAGACACGCGGGGCCCTTCGAAGGATCGTTCGCCCTTTCACGGCGAGGCACCACTCAAGATTCAAACCGGTTGGAAGTGGCGCAGTACGAAAATGCGATGCGTGGACGGGTGCCGGGTGCCGGGGCCCTCGAAGAAGAGTGCGATTGAATTAAAGGGGGGACGCTCGGAACTTGACAGATTCATTATGAGTTCGGTGCGAGGCAACGAATGCCACTAGAAACACTCGACGTGGAACATGGTCCGATGGTGGCGCGCGTCGTCATTACGCTCGAGTAATTGTCAAAGGAGGGGAGCGCAAGTGCATTGTTAAAAGATTTCCGGAATGCCGCTGGCCCAAGGAGGATTAAGATCGCGCGCGGCTAACGGTGGAACTGGGCGAGGAATTTGCGACGTCTTTGTGGATTGCCAGGCACGAAAGAGATTCCCCGGGACATTGGGAAACATAAATCGTCCTCTCGCTGCCAGGCACACGCACTTTGTGTTGGTATCGGGTAGCCCTCGCGCCGCACAGTGTCCACGCCGAGAATCGTGTCTGATAATCCGACAGCCTCCACTCGCTTGGGGAAGGTAACCGCCACGCCACGCGGGGAATTCCTATAAAAACGTCGATTTTACGCCTCGCTCGGAATCGAGCTGCTGGAATAATCCGGCTGAACATTAAATAGCCTGGAAAATCGACCGCTCATTGAGCAGACCGCCCTGGTAATTCTGGGGATTCTCCCTTTGATCCCAATGGGGACAATCTCACATTCTATTATCCAATCAAGTCTCCAGTAAATTTCGATTTCATTCTAATCGTCGCTTCGCTCGCCCGATTGAGCAATTTCATCGCTCTTTTTTGAGATTAAACCCTGAAATTGCTCGGCAGATTTCTGTTGTCATCGGCGGATTTGGAAATGTGTGTAGTTACGATCGGTCGGAGTTAAAGGTTGACATGGAGTTCTATGCAAGTAGCAGAAAGAGAAGGTGTGAATACGCACATGGGTGGTCTACGGTAGGCCAGAGGACTGGAGGAAGAAAGCGCGGGTTCCATGAAAGGAGGTGTAATAATTCAGGCTCACAGCGCGTTTCAGTGGGCGCGAATACAGAAGACGCTAGAATCTTAAACCTATTCAAGACACAAGGAACGGCTGGGATTCGCCCGACGTAAACTAAAGTAATAATCCCTGGTCTAATGTCTCGCGCGTTTGGTAATCCGGTTGGAATCGATTTACGGATCCAACTGGAATCGACCTCTTGAAGGCGGCGGCGGCCCTTTTATTCGTGAAGGCTCCCATTTGGCATCGCTGGTAGAGCAGACCTTGAGAAATGGGTTCGTTACCAGCGGCGCCGTCGCTCCGAACCTCCATAATAGTCGCATTTAATTACAAGTGCCAAGCGCGACCTGTGAGAACGTGCGCGCCAGCACGATCTTCGGCCTTTGGCTTTAATCGACGCGATGTACCGACGCCGATTTCCCGACGTATCGGTGACAGTCGATCCCCGAGATAGTGTGCTCTTCTCTCACTCTCCTGATCTACGACCTCCTATCTTCAGCAGGGAACCGTTACTTTCCGCGAAACTAGCTGAGATCTTCTTCCAACAGTTATGTCTCCGGAAGCGTATTGCTCGACAACCTGCACTTGTAGAGCACGCGATCGCCGAGAAGATGTACCGACGCACTCCGTACATGTAACACTTTAATAAGGACTAATAGGTAACAGTGGAAAACGTGCTGGGGCTAGCTCTCATTTCGAGAAGGTGGAACTTCACCGCTCCAACGGTACTCTCTCGCCTGAGTACAGGTATTTTAATTCACAGCTACTTTTTCCCTTATTACCGATCATTCATCCATCATTCGTCCATCGATCTTGTGAGACTGTTAGTCAATCTTCCTAGTGGAAGCAACTCTTACCACACAACTGTACTTAAAGTGTTGGCAAATGATATCGAGACCGAATGTATTATTAATTAGCAAATTATATTTGTTATGAGATAGGTATCTGAAGTGGCTTGGTACATATTTCAATCATTAGAGGCAATAGATGAATTGCTGTGGACTGCATTGAGGCAGGGAAGCGCGCGCTACTAATTGCTTTTCCATGTCCACGTGTTTTACGACTTATCGCGGTGCCCTTAATAAGTTGCCAGTCGGATCATTGATTCGAAGCTTTCCACTTCAGTGGGACAAACGATTTCAGCGGGTTCGTTAAGCTGGCCAACGGTCAGGGACATGGTAATCGAGTGACTCGGCTGGGGCACTCAAGCGACCGGCATGTTTGTGGGTTCCCGGCTGATTTAGCGCGCCGATTAATTCCCATCGCCGGTGTGAAATTAACGATTAATCAGTGCTCACTCGCGTACGGCGCATTTATAATAAATTCGTTGCGTGAGCTGAGTCGTCGAGAGTGTGCGTTAAGCGCCGGCCAACGTTCTTTCCTCCTATCTCTGCTCTTCCTTCCTTGATTCCATTAGCATCCTTGTATTATTGATGTCCGTGGAAATTAAATGAGAAATATCAGGGGTTACAATTAGCAGACGTGAATGATCAGTTGGCATCGGACACTCTTAAATTGGCAGATCTTGAGTTCTCGTTGCTCACAATGTTTTTGTTGATTATCGCACGCTCATCTGATGTGAGCAGCGCAGGGTTAACGAAATCGGCGATATTCGGAGCATGTTTCGCCAACAAGCGTTTCCTCTCCTTTCTGATTCCTTGAATACGAGCTTCCTCACGATTCTTCGTTTCTCTAGTAAACTCTTCCATCTTGGCGATTTCCCTTTCGCGCATCGCACGCCGTTCCTCTATTAGTTTGACCAAGTCCTCGCGATATTGGATCTGCAGTCTGCGCTTCGCCTCGCTAGTTAGCCTTTCCGTCCTTTCGTCCTCCATGATCTTTCTCATGACTTCCTCCGCAAACTTGTGATCCCGCTCGACGAATCTCCGCTTGCACTCTTCCGTGAAATGGATCTGCTCTTCCAATCCAGCTGCCAGTTCCTCCCGCAATTTTTCCTTCCGAACTTTCTCCTCGCTCTCCCTGATCAAGAGTTCACGCGCTATGTCTTCGGCCACGAGATCGATAATCAGGGATTCTCGTTCGCGTCTCTCAAGTTCCGGCCGAATTATCATATCAGCTACTTTCCGAAGGACGCGTTCCCTTCTAGCAAATTGTTCCTGCTGAATTCTCCGCAAGTCTGCATTGCGTTTCTCGACATCCTCCATGTACTTTTGATCCCGCAGGAGTTTCATTGCTTCGATTTCCCAGTCGCGTTGCTTCTGGATCTCTTTTACTTCCTGCTGAATGAACCACTCTCGTCTAGTAGTCTCGATGAGCTCGTGTTTCCTCTGTAGGATCCTCGACCTCTCCTGTTCCTCTCGTATCCTGTCTACTTCCCGAAGGACCTCTCGCTCGATACGCGCCTCCTCGGCCGACAGCCGGCTTTCTTCCCGCTTCCGTGTCATCTGCTCTTCCAGCTGCCTCCTGTACTCCGCCGATCGCTCTTGGGCCTCGGATCTCCGTTTCAGATCGCACTCGAGGACCGCCTGCTGCTCGAGACGCGTCTCCTCCGCTGGGATACGCCGCCGCACACTCTCGATGTACTTCTCCACTTCACGCTCGGTGATTTGGAGCTGCAACTCCTTGGCGACGTAAGCTCGTCGTAACTCCGACTCGAGAGTCGTCAGTTCGTCCTGGGACTCACGATTCCGAGAGCTTCGTCGAAGTCGTGCCATCGCTTCCCGAACTGATCCTGAACTTCCTCGAGGCTTGCATGACCCACTGCTTTCCGCTGGATTTCCTTCCATTTCTCTGCAAGTATCGCCAACCACGTTTCCTCAGTCCTCGCTGAATAAATCTCTCACTTCGATTTATGTAATCCTCTCCTTTTAATTGTCCGAGCATATATTTCTCTTGTCACATACTTTGAAAGTAAGTTTCTATCAGAAGCGCTGGCTACATGCCTAATTAATTAACGCGCTGATTGATTTGACATTGCGCGAGTTAACGGTAGCGCGCGTGAGAGACTCGCTCGACCTACGCGGCGTGCGTACCTCGGCAGGAACTCCGTTCGCATTTGCATTCGCCAGGAAGCATGAATAACAGTCGCTCGGAGGGAGAAATTAAATGGAAATTAACGGCGCACTTGGCGTAACTCATACGATAACTCGCTGTCGAATCAAGAGTAGCGAGTTTAAACCAACCAGTGATTTTCCACGAAATCGGTTGTACTCGCGTAAACAGAGATGTATATTCAGTCTTTCTAATTCCATTGTGTTTGAGGAACGATACTGCGGAGGAAAGGCAATTCAAACGTTCCGAATACAAACGCTCATGTTTCATCTACAAGCATTGAGTCTAATCCGTCTCGGCGAGACGGGCGTCGTTAGCGTCGAGATTCAATGTTTGCGGAAAAGATTGCCGAGCGATTCATCATCCGTTCGGGGCGCGTGTCCAACTAAAGGTGCGAGATTCGAGGCACGCATCCTCCTCTCATTCTCTCAGCTGACTTTGATATATGTCTGGCCACAATTACAGGCTGCTTGTTCCCAGAAAGCAGCTGCCAGTCTCTCGTGCAAGTGCCAGGCTTTATTCGCTGAAAGATCTTTTTGGGATATTACGATAAGCCGAGGACTTGGACGATCGAATTCTGCACGGAGTATCGGAATCGATAAGATCTGTTTGTTTCCAAATGAGCGGCTAGATGCATTCAACGATTACCAAGCTTCAAAGAGATTTGCTAACGAGGCGGTACTTCCACGTTCCTTCAATCTCGAGCGTTATTGACCTAACGCCCCGGCCGTTACTTGCTCACCCAAGCTCTACCTTTCTTCGCTGACTCCTACCTTTCTTCTCCTTCGTACGCCAGTGGCAATTACTGTTAGCGATTAAAATTCATGCGTTTGCGGCAATGCCGGCATCCGCCGACCGTGGAAAACAACGAATGCATGGATTCTACGAATGTGCACGGTGAACCAACCGAGTTTCTAAGATTTATGGCTACTTTTTTAGATCCTTCGTGAAATTCACGCTTCGTAGCTTCATTTAGGCGATTGCGCTGAAAGTCCGCTTCTACGAGATTGATTTGGATGTTACGGTAATTCGATGGCCTACTTGTTTGTTTTGCTCCTCGCTAATTACTTCGCTCTTGTAACTGCACTGCCGGAGTTGCAAAACTTCAATTAGTCTGAGGCGAATGAGGGGGGAAATAGATTTGACCGAGAAGTAATTATAAGACAGACGCTTCTTTCTAAAAATAATCGCCACAGTTATTAATTTCTTCTTCCATTCGCACTTGACAAACGCGAAAATCAGTTTTACCCAGCGCAGCGTGAAAATCGATTGAAAATCCAAAGAAAATGCACGTACCAGTAGCAAGGCGCGCAGACTCGGGTAATCGCTGGGAATTCCAAGCACAGCGATTCAAATCCACAGAGACAGGGAAGTTGCAAAGTTTCCACCAAGTCCACCCACAAATCCCTGTTTGGTAGCACTTTTGTATTAACTATTCAACTTGAAGGAAAAGCACGATTTTATTCTCTTTATTTCCACGCGCGATTTCCACGCGGAAGTTTTCCGTAAATATTTCGGGATTAATTTTACAATAGGTTTCTGTGCGATCGAGGCGATCGATCGGTTGTAAGTGCGATACCGATTCGACGGGGCGTTCGAACGTATGCGAACGGTACGGCGGGTTCAGGCCGACTAACCGGCTTTCCGCGTCGGGGAACACGCGAGGCGAAGCTTTGCCGCGGCCTCTTTAAAGCCAACCCTCTGATAGGCCGGCTACTATGTCGACCAGGTAGTTCGCTCTTCACGTTGGAGGCGCCTACTACCGTTCCCCGCTCCAATCCACTCATTTACTACTCTGAAAATCTTCCTGAACAACCTGAACTTCAAACTGTCGTTCACTCAGTGAGTGGAACTTTGGAGAATCATTTAACAATTTTAAATATTACAATATTTTATTAGTTTTCAATCTTTATAACAGTAAATGAAGACTAACATTATTTTATAATATGTTCAATAATTTCTTTATTAAGAATATCACAATGATATTAATAATAACAGGAAGATTAATAGTTCGACTTTCAAAAAAACCGATGCTTGTCACTGTGAACGATTTTGTGATAGGACGTACTACAGTAAACACGGGCCAAGCCAGACGTGGAGAAACGTCTTACAATATTCTCTCTAAACCAGTTCGAACGTGATCCGCTGCCACTCACGTGCTACTCGAAACGCCTTCCGACTGAACGTATGCTGTAACTTCTTGATTATCGATATGGTTTCACTCTTTGGATGGAGCGAGCAGCTGGTCCCTCAGGAGCGGTTTCTGGACACATGCGATTAACGGACTCATTAAAGTAAGAATGCATCGAGCTGAAAGGGGAACCGGTCGCGTTTGATGAAGTTGTATCGCAACTTTCCGAGGGAATCGCCGTGCTAATCAGCATAGTGTGCGTGTGTGTGGAAGTTCTCACTGTCGGAGCTGGTTCAGACGAGGGAACATTCACAGCTAGTCGGTGCGAGCTTGCACGTGTTTGTATCGAGGCAATAGATAAGTCAGGCAGGCTTTGTCGCCTGACTTATGTCCGATTATTGCGTTAAAGCTTGCGAACACAGTCACCCATTCACCCGTCGCTTACCTCTGACTCAGCGGCTCTCTGCCAGATCGCTTTCCCGACGCGGCCGCCGCGCCGCGCCGTTCCCGGATAATGAGCCAGATCGAGATACAAGGATGAAGTCATAAATCCCGACGGGGACGTATCGACTATCTAAAAAGGCGATTGTAATACGGGCAGGATTATGGTGAAACTAGCTGCCAAACGGTAGACGCCGATATCCGGCAGGATGAAATATCGACGGCTCACGCAACGAGCTACTGTGCGAACACCTTGACTTCTCCTGTCCTTTTTGCAACACGATAGGCCTATCTTCGCTGAATTGCATTAGTCCATCGCATTTGTTTAATAAAGCTATTTGCTCCCTTGATTACCGATGTCCAAGATCGCCTGCAACGGCGATCGAAAGATTGCGCTCTCGGGCTAACATGTCGTTGATGAAGAATTGATGCTAGACATCCTAATCGTGGCCGGGCGTGGATCGTGATTAACTGTGGCAGGAAGGCTGAATGCCCTGAGGAAGGGCTTGTCCCATGTACCTTCTTTTTAACCCTGCTCTGATTACATTGCTCCTTTTTTTGTTGTAGGAAGAAATAAGTGGGCGACGGGAAGTGCTTTGACTGTAAAACGGGATCGATGGACATGAGGGATTCATGAACAGCAAATTGAGGGCGAATACTTTGAGTTTGATAGTCCTTGCTTTACTCTTCCCAGGAAGATACTTAGAGTTCGCTTTATTGGCAACCTTTTTGCACGTTTCAAACGGGCAGAAGCGCACCTGGCAGAAATGGATTTGGATTTATTAAATTGGAACGAACTGCCGGGTTCCCAATAGTAGTCCGTATCCTTTATGGGCGGAAGAATATCCCTGACGTTTCTCTTTAGTTAAGTCTTAAATCGTAAAGGGAGCTCCGCTGCTGTTAAATCAGTATTAGAAAAGATTGATTTGCATCTTGTAAAGCTTGGAATGGGATGAAATTTCATTCTTTTCGAGTGCACATCTTTTATGTGTCACGTGCTGGCATCACCATTCTGGTTGCCTTGAAAGAAATCTACGACCTTCGGCACACCTGGATTACCGTTTCCTGAGTGCTCCGGGACCTTCCCGATGAACAGGTGCTAGCCGGAATTCTATTCAGGAAGGAGCGAACTAACTGCTATCATAATGCACCTCCGCCCTCGGAATAACTTAGCCATCCGGCCAGCTGATGTGTCTTTGTCCAAAGATTATTTTAGTTCTATATAAAGACACCAGTCAAAATTTCTTCACTTGCTAAAAAGGTACTACAATAACATAATGCACCTACTCTCATATTTCATGCTGTGCCACGTACAGGGTGAGTCACTTGCCTTTGAATCACCACCAAAAATTGGATATTTTCGATGGCCAAAAATATGGGGGAAAAAAAATTTTGAGCTAGGGCTCTGGAATTTTTTCTACTTCTTCCTCGATATAAAAAAACACTTTCTACCAAATTTCAGCCCCGGCAAAGGTCGGGAAGATAAAAAAACATGGGGAAAACCATTGAAACTTAATATTCAAGATCGGTTTTTCACGTGTTTTCGGTAAAATTCCGGCATTTCCCCCACTAAGTTCGTATTTTTTTTCCGTTTTGAGACACGAGGAATCGAAAAATCAAGCGTTCGTCCCGGTCCCAGAACCTTCGAAAAATCGAAAATTTTTGAAGGGGTATGCCTTAAAAAATTTGCGAAAAAATGAATTTTGGCCTAGGGGCCTGGAATTTTTTCTACTTTCTCCTCGATGCAAAAAAACATTCCCCACCAAGTTTCAGCCCCGGAAAAGGTCGGGAAGTGATGAAAACATAGGAAAAACCGTCGAAATGAAATATTCCAGATCGGTTTTCCACGTGTTTTAGGTACAATTCCGGCATTTCCCCCACAACATTTATGTTTTTTTTCCGTTTCGAGACACGAGCAATCGAAAAATCAAGCGTTCGTTCCGGTCCCGAGACCTTCGAAAAATCGAAAAATTTTGAAGGGGTATGCCTTAAAAAATTTGCGAAAAAATGAATTTTGAGCTAGGGCTCTGGAATTTTTACTACGTCTTCCTTGATGCAAAAAAACATTCCCCACCAAGTTTCAGCCGCGGAAAAGGTCGGGAAGTATAAAAAACATGAGGAAAACCATCGAAACTAAATATTCAAGATCGGTTTTCCACGTGTTTTCGGTAAAATTCCGGCATTTCCCCCACTAAGTTCGTATTTTTTTTCCGTTTTGAGACACGAGGAATCGAAAAATCAAGCGTTCGTCCCGGTCCCAGAACCTTCGAAAAATCGAAAATTTTTGAAGGGGTATGCCTTAAAAAATTTGTGAAAAAATGAATTTTGGCCTAGGGCTCTGGAATTTTTTCTACTTCTTCCTCGATGTAAAAAAACACTTTCTACCAAATTTCAGCCCCGGAAAAGGTCGGGAAGTCCACCAAAAAAAAATAAGGGCTAGGAGAGTTCTGATTCAAAGGCAAGTGAATCACCCTGTACATAAAGCCTGCAAAGCCGATTGAACTTCAATGAGAAATATCAGTGATTTATTCAGTGAAAGTAATCTTACGGAAACTAACCCGATGCATCCCTTTCTCAAGCCCTTCGCTTTGTCCTCATAGAGAGGAAAAAAATACAATCTTTTTACAACAGTTTCTCTGCAGTTCTCGCGGTCGAAAAGTTTGGATATGCCCCGAAGGGAGGAAATTTATGGGTAGAGTTATTTCCTGAAATTTCGATAGACTCTTCGAAAAGGGGTTTGACTCTCTGTTGGAGCAAAGTTGAATGTTCGTCGATGCCCGATTTCCTGACTTGGTGATTTCCAGACTTAGATTTGCCTTGTGTGACTCGAGGGTAGAATCGCTTTGTCAGTAGTCTTCATCCTCGAGCTTTCGGCAATTTCTCGCCCCATTTCCAGCGACCCTAATATCACCGAATAGACAGTAATCTGCATAGTTCCTGTTCACGGCATTTGAGCGACGTAATTCCGACGGCTAATACCGAAGACAAAAGACTATAAGCCAGTGTGACCGATCCCTGAAATAACCCCCCATGTAATAAGTACAACAGTCTCTGAACAACCCAGGGGAACAATCTCTCGGGCTCACTTCCGTCACATGATATTTTATGCGTCTGTATTTAACGAGGAACACTTTTTAGGAGCTATGGAGTTTTATGCCTCCGGCTATTTGGTGAATAACGCGCTGCTTGCAACCTAGAAAATATTACGCTCTTCTCTCATTAATGCACAGTATCAAATGTTCGATCGAGCAAACTCTGTTATTATATAAATATATAAATCCTGGTATTATATAAATATTAACGATGGTTTTGCAATGTTAATAAAGTTGCGATAACTGTACAAATTTATGGGAGACAACATCGTAGATAGTAGTGGAGATGATATGCGAGGCTTTCATCTCAACAACTCCATCATTTCGCCAATGACCTGTTTAGTGAGCGAGGAAAATGAAGGCGTATGCCGCTCCTTTATGCAGGCGAGGCTCTCTCAACGAATAATAGCCAACCGGCTTTTTCGGAGTCGGGCTGACAAGTTCTCCGGCCATTCTTTTAGCCGTCCGCTATATCCGCCTTCGTTCACCGTGCAAAGTGTCTTTCCCTGATAACCCTCTCTTCCGCTAGGCATTCATAGTTGCGACATTCATGACTGAAAGATAAGCCAGTTGGCACGACAATTCGCAGTCATGGTCATTCCTAGTTTTCATACTCTAGTTTAAATTATACTTTATGATATAGTCTAACAAAATATTGTATTTTCACCTATTACGTTACGCTCGACGAGATGTCTTCCGGAAAGGAAGAAGTTAACTACAATAAAATTATTAGTCTCGCAACCATCAACTTTCTTCTTTCTCGCGGCCCATTTCTTTTCATAGCAGCGTGTGATTCGCTCTCATGTCAGCAATGTAGACGAGGGAAAGTTCCGGCATCCAATTGTAAGGGTTTGGAAAGTTGAAGACAGAATTATAGAGTGGCTGCTTGGTTTCCGGAACGGTTTATTCACCATCTGGCTTGACAGTTTCGGAAGGGTATTTGGACTTTTGTATGGCAAGTCTCCAAGACTCGCGACAATGCTTGAATCAATCATTGTCAATAAAAGGATCGTTCTTCAAAGAACCAGTTGTAAAACGATGAAAGGGAATCGTCGGAAAATGGTTTGGTTATGCAGCATAAAATTGCGGACAAATTTTTAAAGGAAGAGCGAACTTGTGACTCTTGGCATTTACCTGTTCTTTATTGCGCTGTTCCACAGGATTACAACCGGTCATAACGTGACCGAGTAATATTTCAGGCATTAATGGTGCATGCATGTTTTACCGGGGCAATTTTAGGGTAGTTCATATTTCTACCGCAACTCTCCATAAGGTCACTATTTTTTAACTAAAATATAAAAGCTAGACTTACTCAGTAATGTAATATTTTATAGCGGACGTGGGTATGATTTACGATGCGAAGGCTGACAGGTTTAACATTGGGACCAAAACAAAAGGCCATCCCTTGCGGGGATCGAACCCGCGACCTTTGGATTAGAAGTCCAACGCGCTATCCTCTGCGCCAAAGGGACTTGTTGCCTCGTTAGAAATTAGAGCAGGAGTCCGCTAGATTTTTGCATTTATATTAAATCGTTGACTTTCGATCGAAGAAAAAGTTGAAACACCTCATTCCCATCGACTCTCACCAAACAATTCAGGATTAACTGACTTGAGAAGAGTCTGCCGTTGTCTCGCAGAAATTGCTTTCGTGCAATCGAATTTGTCATGTGGGAATTCTCTCGTGACCGTTTCCGGGAGGTAATGTGGCGCGCGGTGCACAACAGTCACTGTTTGACGTGCAAAAAATTACGGGGCTAATTTCGCCGACTTGCGAGCGAGCCCGGACAAAGAACTTCCTGCACGACGTGTAACTCTCGGCGAGGAAACAATTTGACAGAATGAGAATGGGAACCTCTCGCGAGAGTAAAGGAGAGAAGGACAAACAGAGTGAGTGAGTATATTTGCCCTGATACTTTAAAGCCTCGAGCTCTTGTTGTTTGCGCGTCTTCAATAGAGCAGTGGAATTCCGCCTGGAAAAACTGGGCGCGAGGCATATACACGAGTCTGTCGCCTCCCGTCAAACAGAACTCTCTCGTTACACTTCAACGACATTATCTCGGCTCCTTCACAGTTTTATGCTGATTGTTGTCAGCTAATTAGGCGGATCTTTGACATCCAGCTATGCGAGTACCACTCGACTCGTTTCGCATCCTCGCTCACGACAAATACAGCTCGGAACATGCAACGCTTTCATCTCGGATTTTGACGGAGTTCAAATTCGCTCCAAATAGCAGAGTGAAATTTATGCGGTAAAAGTTAGAATATGGAGCGACAGGGATTCAACATCTCCGACCTTTATCTCGCACTCCATTACCGGTAAACTTTGCCCATCGAGCAGCTGGAAGATGCCCCGAAGATGTTGAGTCCAAGAGGTTTAAAAAGCAAACAAGCTACGAACATATTTGCACCGATACACGTGCGTCCCGTTATCGCGAGCCTTTCGTGTCAGGTACAGCAAATACCGCGAAAAAAGTGAGCACATATCAAATAATAAGCGGTGAGTGAATAGCGGACAGAGACATCTTCGTGACTTCCAAATAGGAAAGTCGATTTTCCTCGAGTTACTTCTTCATCGATTCTGGCATCGTTCTCTTAACGATGTATCCAACTAAATTTTCAATGAACCCACCCAGACATTCTACGTAAGAGATTTTACGAGAATCCCATGTAAGTACTTACTGATTCCCGAGTGCTATCTTAAGCGGTGTGCGGCAATAACTAGGCGGCTCCTGGTGGGTCTTCAATTTACGAGCGCATCTGCCTTTCTCTTGACGAGCGATAAGGCAAGGGTCGGATGCGTTATGAGGAGACTAGCAAAGGAGAAATGCAAGGAAGGGAGGGAGCCTTCGTAAAAGAGGAAGGAGACGCATTCTCGACTGGTGGCTCCGTGCTGTGAGGTATCGTGGCACTCTCTTTGCGTGTTTGCGTCGGAGCGATGGCATGGGAGGGAGCCGGGCCAGCGGCAGCACCAGGAGGTGGTCTCGCCTGCCGGTGGTTAGCAGCCCCTGCCGAGGGGAGGCTGCCCCCAGTCGCGCTCAGTGCCACCGCAGCCCTCATATCAGACGTATCTCAGTGCGCGAACCATCAACACACGAGGACGAGGGACGCGACTACAGTTCTCGCTTTCTCTTTCTCCCTCTCTCTTCTTCTCTCTCTCGCTCTCTCTCTCTCACCTGGCTTTGCCGCGCGATCTCCTCGCCCAGATAGCCCCTGTGCATCTGGCAACCGATACACTTCGTGAGCAACTTCCACGTGACACGCACCCTCGAACCACCCGCTCCAAGATCGTATCAATCTTATCCCGCGCGCCTACGCAACACTATCGCTCGCAGAACCAAACGTAGTGAGAATTATTGCCGCCGATGATTTCCAGCCGCTACATTTACGGGAAGAATTTTAGTTGTCATTGAGGAGGAATATTAATAATCAGTGAACGACGGAAGAACGTATCGAGGAGCCGAAAGGAGCAGCAGGTGAATGGGTGGATGAAAAGACGCTGAGGAGAGAGGCACGCTGTTTACTGTAATCGAGAGGTTCCTGTTTGTTTTGAAAATCAGTCGTCGGCGACCTTGCGAGCGGAGCGGAGCGGCTGGCACGCTCCGCTTGTGATTTCCAGAGAGAATTGACTGGCTGACTGATTTTTCGAGGCTCGAGTCACTGGACCGGGTGTGTTTTAACTTGGCACCGTGACCGCCGCAGGGACAGATGCAGAGAACGAGTCCAACTGCTCTCCTCATTATACTTGTCTTGGTGTGCATGTTTCGATCGCTTTTACCCTCAGGCTTTTAACTCCTTTCCCTGTATCCCTCGTCTCTTCAGGCCGGCGAGCGGCCTTAACGGCCTTTTAGCGGCTAATTAATTTTTTCCCAGCTTTGCACGCGAGAACTCCCCTTGGCCCTTTTGCTCGGTAACTACGTACGCGCACTTGGATCCCGCGGCCATCAAACGAAATCGTTGTGTACTCCCTGTAAAAAGTGTGAGCCAACTCCGACGGCCTGTCTCGACGCGAAAGAGCTCTCGTTTCCAACTGACGACAAGTTTGAGCCTGCCAGAGAACTTTTGGAAGTCATCGTCGTCGCATTTCCAGGCCACCTCCTATAATGGCTCTAACTTCCTGCTTTGTTCATGAGATTGCATTTCTTCGCGAAAGTTCATCTCCCTAAATGCATCCCCATTCGTACGGAAGTCTCGTACGAAGATAAGGCGATATCACACGTAGAGAACGAGAGCATTAGTTTGCCTCTTTGGTAGATCGCTCGAAGAACAGTTCTGCTAGTTTCCTTCCTGGATAATACGAAATGTATAAAGTTTCCTGGAGTTCCATCGCACAATTTCTCAGTACATAATTTCACGATCGTATCGCGTTAACCTCATCAAAATTGCTTATCCGCGGTGATTATCAAGTATTCTTGAAAGTTTAATTCACTATGTGGGTACACTACGCTTGGGAGACGTCGTTAAGCCCTGCTTAAGTGTGAGTGCGAGAGAGGTTGTCGAAAGCTCAGCTAGTGTGCGAATGTGTCTTAAGACGTCTAAAAATTCACTCGAGAGCAACCCTGTTCTCTCTCTTTCTCTCTCTCTCGAGTGTAAACAGATTGCCTTCTGTTCAGCGAACCGCGGCACAGGCTCCTCTGCGAATTCGCTCGCAGCTTTTACTCGCGTCGACGTGAATTTGAAGCGGGTGGTGCGAGTTTACACGGTGGCGGAGTGCGTGGAACTTATCGAATTTTTCGCAGCTTATCAAAGCGAGTCTGCCGAGCGGGTCCGGCATTCCGGACGACTACAAAGACCGGGCGAAGTGTAGCGTGTTGTGTGCAGCAGCATTGCCGGACTCGAAACTGTGGGACTCGAGTGCTCCAGTGTGAGAGAGTCGGCACGAAATAAGAGTCAAGAGGTATCTCCTTGTCTCGATTGGCCGCAACATTGTAGGCCCACCAAATCTACCAGGCTTTATAGTACTGGTGAGTATTTTCTCATGGAAGGCATTCCAGATTCCTTGCTGCCAGATTTCAAGGAAACTCCACTTGCAACTTGTACTGTGCGACGTTTTTACTCGGCTTTGTTAATGCAGAGCGAGAAGCGTTCGATATTTTCGTGCATATTTATGTCGCAATCGTTCGTGTCGAAACATGGAGAAAGTATCTCTGGCTAGAACAATCTAGCCGCTAAAATGAAAACGAGGATGCATTTGCATTCTTCACCCCCCGATTTCCCGGGCAAGGCATTCTCTTTTGCATGAAGCATCAATTACTCGTCGTTCGCCCGAAGCGGTGTCTCCAATATTTATTGAAAAAATAGACAAAATGGATACGTGAGGAGCGATACGTTTTTTCGTCAAGATTACATCAATTTGTATAGACTGAGTATTTGCCGGCGGCCAGCTGCTCGAGCACCATTTTATTGACGTGTATAAAAAGTCTGTCTCCATATTCTCCTTTCTCAAATGATGGTCCGCAAAAATAGAGCAGATACCGAGGACAAATTCTAGGTTGATCGCTGTGAATAATACAGCCAGGTCTTCCCTCGAGTGTCTTAGAAATATATAATCGATTCCATCTAAAGGAATCTCTATGAATTTCAAGGATGATGGCCTAAATTAATAACAAAGCGCCGACGGGAAAAAGGGCTTTCATTCATATTTGAATAGTTGCGGAGGGAAGTAAGAGTTTAGCATTGGAATTGTATTGAGCCATATCCACTTCAACCGCTCACTGACACGAAGCGCGCATATCGCGTTACATTAATTCGTTCGTATGCACACAGATCCGAGCGATAAATGCACGCGATATCGAAATACAGGAGACATATGGTTCGAACGCGACTACTGCGACAAATAGAATTACAATTCGATCATTCCTACCAATGCTTCTTATTTGTGGTTTCACACTAGATATACCATGTACTTCTCCACAACCTTTAACACCCAATCGATCGATCCGTAACAGGTAAATAGTGCTTTTTATCAGCATAGAGTAGTCGAGAACGGCTCCGTCCGATACGGCCGTGATAACCATTCTAATCAGGGACGCAAATCTTTCCATTTTCGGAAGAGTAAAACCCCATTAACTTCTACTGTCACGAAATTCCATATTTCAGAATTTTTCCACGGCAAAATTAAAAGATATTCTCTGCACATCGCTAATGTGACTTGATGGAGGATGGATGAAATCATAATTAGAGACAGTAATTATATGTCAGTGGAGGAAATTCTATGTTAAGCCAGCGTCGATTAAGGCGGGACAGAAGCGGTGTCGTGTTTTCACGTAGACGAGAAGACTGCGGGGGATGCCGGCTTGACCTGCGGGGTTCGTCTGGGCAACGTACGACAAATGAACGCTAATTTATTCAGTGCATCAGCATGGAGCCGGCGCTGCGAGAATAGCAGATTAATATGTATGCACGCTAGCCCGAGCAGAGCTAGCGACGGCAATACAAGCGGCGATACGCCGCTAACGAAGTGGCAGTATATGTATTCCATAATTATCGCTCGAGCGACCGCCTCGAGATTTGGAGCAATCCGCGCATACGGGAGTAGTTTTTTCTTATCAGCCAGCCGGACATCTCCGCCGCGGCTAAATCGACTATGCTATGATTAACAATCCCTCTCACCCGTAACACCGAGCGATTATAGCCAAGCCGAATAATCCCGACGCCATTAGAGATAACATTGCAGATAAAACGAATGCGAGAAAGAAAAGCAGTGGTACGTCGACAGACTAAATTACCAGAATCGACGAAGGGACTATTTTTCTAGTAGTGCGATGTTGTGTTAAGCCTGTTTTGCAAGACGGAGCGTGATGTCCGGGTGTATGTTTGGGATAATAGGGAGAGCCGAGGTGAACACGTAGAATCAAGAGAGCGTGCGTGTTGCATTGTTTATACGGCATGATCCTGAAGTGGCGGATAGTATCCCTGCACGGGCCTCTTATCGGCTAGCTAGAATCCGACAGTAATGGTGTTAAGCACAGTCGAGATACCTTCCAGTGGTTTTGATGCCAGAGAGCATAGAGGTTTGACCTGGTATGCGCCATGAGATAGTACACGCCCGCCCTAAGTGCATCATAGTTGCGTAATAATTGGACTAGGCTAGCCTTGGGCTCCTTTGAGAGAAAACGATAACGGGAGACTGCCAGTGTACGCATTTATAGTTCCGCATGAGAGAAAGAGTGTGAAAGGGAGCTCTGCGGCTGAGTCGCTCCTTCTAATCGGATCACTCGGAATTATAGATGTCCGGTTTTCTTTCGATTCCATCCCCTTAATCGAACTTGTATTTTGATTACGGAAAGTAACGGAAGGGTGAAGGGATAAGGGTTTGGATAAAGTTGTTAAATATTTTCTGAGCTCAATTGGAAAATCTTGAGGCTAATCGTGCGAAGAAATCAGACGATGAATTTCGACCCGTCCTTCAAAGGAGCCACGTGAACTTTGCGGTGTTAATGTTGCCGACGAGATAATTTTAATGGCGCGAGGCTGCTGATCTTACGTTTAATTAAACGAAACGCGACGCCGGTGATCACTATCACAGCAGCCCCTTAATGAGACAGCTCGAAAGAAGTAGGCTGAGAAAAGCCAGAGAAAGGAGAAAGTTATGGGTTCTATGAATCCGTGAGCTAACTGCTCTTAAACTCGTAATTCGAAGCGACG
Organism: Ectemnius continuus; assembly: GCA_910591665.1. Taxonomy (NCBI): domain Eukaryota; kingdom Metazoa; phylum Arthropoda; class Insecta; order Hymenoptera; family Crabronidae; genus Ectemnius; species Ectemnius continuus. The sequence continues at coordinate 10,215,418 of OU342862.1, read as the reverse complement.
CAACTTTGTTAACTAGAAGCCTGAAATTTCCCCGGCACTGTTGGGGCCATGCCACCTCGCAAACTTCCTGCCACGGCTCTTTACTGCTCGGATTATTATCAAGTTTTCTTCAAGAAAGTGCTATCTTTTGAACGTCAAATCTCGGCGAAAAGATTTCTGTCCCTTGCGGACCGAATATATTTAACAAAAGTAGGGCCGTGCTAGTTGAATGTAAGATAGACTCCATTAAAATCAGTCGTGCAACGGACACTTTCAGAAGTCAGTTAATCTCGTATAGTTACTTCACAAAAGAATTTCCTGTCAAAACCAGCAGCGGTTTCTTGTGAATGCGATATTCCCGAGTTAATCATTGAGGGAAGAAAATAATGCGGCGATTATGAGGAGCGGAATAATCTGGCTATCACACAAGTTCCGTTCGTCTTTGATCTCCTTTTAAAAAAGTGATCGAGGTCGTCTTGTCTGAGCGGTGGTGTGTTTGTCCGTTGCGCTTTAATGGTGTCAGATATCAGATGGTAGAGCGCAGAAAATGAAGGCGTGGTCGATGGTATGCGCGACCAGTATTCCCCATGGACATATGACGTTATCAAGATATCCCATCCCTCTACATTCACCATCCTTCATCACCTCCCTATTGCACCGAGACCTCATTCATTCAGCTAGCTTTGTCCTCCATTATACTTTTCTGTTTCTACATTTCGTCTCGTTTGTTCAGAGCCCTTGTTTCATTAGCGAGATGTCGAATTGAGAAAGGACCGGTGATTAATGGTCGCACCAGTGCTCCTGAGACTATTCGAGACTGTTTAATTGACGCACCTAACCGTCTAGCCTTAACCTTTCAATCGGCCGGGTTTTTAAATAACCCCAGCTACGAGCCCCCGCTGATTAACTCCGCCGTTGGCGAGTTAATTTTAGCTGACGTTGATGCGTTCGAGCGCCTAATCAACGGACGCGACGTATAAAGTGCGGCAAGCTCTTGAAAAATTAACTTCTTACTAGACTGAATCATAGCATTTTCAACGACACTTTCCACCCGTTTGACGAAGAGTAAACTCTCGATGAATTCAAATGAGCTTGAAACCTTTAAGCTTTAAGCTATGCTTCGATTTCGTTGTACTTGTTGTGTCTTTTTAGTTTCGCGGTAGAGTGAACAGTAGCGTAGTCGAACGAAGGGAAAAGCCTGCCGGCCTTGTTATGCACATGTTCCCGAGGAATAGCGAACAAATTAATTAACACGACAGCCACCACTGGGAATTCCTATTCGAACCAGTGCTTCGGCAAGTTTTGAAATTCCGTCAATTCAGCTGGGTCTCTCACACAGAAATGTGTGTCAGTGCGACTCTGCGGGAACCCATTTTTTTTTCTCCCCGGTGGGAAGCGTGTCACGGCCGAAAAATGAACTCGGGCGTATGTTAACTTTGGCAGGTACTAGCAGTGAGGATGTCAATACGTACTTTAGCCCGGTTTTCATTTCCCGTTCTGATTATTTTCTCGTGCCGAAAGTCATTCCACTCTCGACAGCCTTTGCGTACAGGTGAACCAGCTGCTGTGAACGCTAACGATTTCCTCGCGTATCTTTGGTACAAAAAACCACAGAAGGCATTTCATAATAAAACGAGGCTTTTCGTGAAATATTTCTGAACTTGATAATTTCGATTGTTATCGCGAAGCCAGTGGATATTTGTGATTTAATCCGATCGATTCACCAACCAGCCAGAACCACTTGCCCTTAATGGAAGTGTTTCGAGCGATTTCAGGGAGATAGCTCGATTTTTTTGCTCGTAAGAAATTTTCACGGTTTCGGAGAGTGGGCCCGGAGTTACTGGCCCATAAACTCCTCGGATAACTCTTTCTACGGGGTTGTAGCTGAGCCAACCAGGGGAATTTACTTAGGAAGGATGGGTCTTAATCTACTCGAAAAATTCCCATGCCAGACGCGACGCGTTACTGTGATACTCTTTTTTCGCCAAGATGCCAAGACGACAATGGGCAAGAAACTAAAAGCGAAGTAGGTCGGAGGACACTCTGCATCAAGATGGGCTTTTTCACTAAATCTTGCAATCATTTTCCTCTCCGGCTTCTGCCGGACGATTTAATAAAACTGATAAGCAAGATTCACGAAGGTTCTTAAGTACAAATTTGTTTAAATCGCTCATAGTGAATGAGACTCGAAGTCGTATTCTTGTAGGGTTACAAATGAGAACGGGCGGATCCTCTGCTCTCGTCTTATTACCAGTGGAAAAAGTCTGATCATCATTTTACTCGAAGATCCGACGACAGCCGATAGAAGGGCCGCACTTTTTACGCAGGTTTCTGTATCGCTGTTTTTTATTTACTTGGAATCTGCTAGGCTAGTCTGCTGGCCTGGCTAGACGGACGGCTTTAATAATGGACGGCTGGCAGATTGTCCGATGCTATCTTCCGGCGAGCAGTAGATTTGCGAAGAAATCTCGCCCCGGTGATTTCATAGGAGAGGAGAAATATATGTGTGTGTTTGTGTGTGTCCCGCCGACTTTAGACCAGGCTGATCGCAGCGGTGACTTTTATTTTGCGAACGGGGTCATCCATAGACATTCAGTGCGATTGAAAGGGGACCGCTCACCCAGCCAAGCAGAAACAAGTCAATGTGACTATCGATTGTCAGTTATTACACGGAGACCTTCCGATAAAATACAAGTCTGATGCTTTTTAAAGGGATAAACTCGCTGCGAGTGGATTGTCCTCTTCGCGACGTTTCTTCGTCATTGAATCAATTCTTATACTTTTCCGCAAAACAACAATGCATATTTTACGAAGTTTAATATTGAGAGGCTTTTGAAAGACCTTTGAATAGTTACAATAGCTTCATTTGTGAAGCCAGATTCGTACAACTCACTGGAATTCCCATTGAGTGCTAACAACTTCTCCAGCGCAAATTCATCAAACGAATGTAACTCACAATCGGTCTAAACTAAACGCCGAGGTGAACTGAACATTTGTTATTAATTGGCTCAATTGATTAGGGAATCCAAGTCCGAATAGCATAGTACAATTTCCCCGGCTTTCCCAGTGTAATCAAAATTCACAAACGCTCTAATCTCACATTCCGTTTAATTGTATTCGAATCATGATCCAAACAGTCTTCTTAACACAAAGAGAAATATTGAGAATACTCCTAGAAAAAAATAGTAACATATGATAGTGAAGAAAAACTCTAGTAATCCCTTTAATTAGAGAAGAAGGGGAGACGGCTGGTGTGGCGAGCGAATGTGGTAAGCTATCCTTTAAGAGGATCCTTGGTGATCGGTCATTGACCACTTGAGCCGCTCTCCTCACGAAACAGGAAGAATCCATGTGCTTTTTCCTTCCTAGCGTTACGCCCTATCTTCATCGGTTATCCCCCGGATTAGGTATCCTTCCTCTGGTACGAAAAAGATTGTCACTCCATACTGTCTTCCTGGTCTTGGAGCGGGATTCGTCTCGGCCGTTCTTCCAGCAGCCTTATCCTCTAATATCGTTCGCCACGGTAATTCTTGTTCACTTGGAAGGTTAAATTAAAAAGAGGCGGAGCGGGGTGGAGCGTAATCCGCATTAAGGGGGCCGTAAGGTTTAAGGGAAAGAATGAGAGGGGGGCTTTAAGTGGCATAGTGACACGTGCGGGACTCGTTACGAGTCTAGTGCTCGATTAGCCGGGCAGTCGCGGCCTGGCTTTAATGCCAATCTGACGTAGTAGCGGCCTAGTTGTCGCATGCCTCCTCCTACTCGTACTATATCACATCGTGATACGCGAGGTCATATGCTCTCCCCTGTAAGCCAACACACGAGCTTTACGTCCATTTTCCTTCAAACACGATCGATACAATATCGAACCGCCCGAATGTCCACTAATACGTGTCGCGAGAATCTCCTTCCAAAGGGATTCTTTCCTCCTCATTGCACTCTTCTCCAATTGACCTAATTCTCATTCAAAGACTGATTTATTTCCATTGGTTTACACATCATTATTCCGTACAAGCAGAACCCAAGGAATTTAATTGGCATTTCAAAGTAAATAGTAAACAAACCCCCGGCTCATTCCAATGCTACTCTCGGATAAAGCTCTTTGCGCACCACTCTCGGTACAATCGGGTACTCTCAGTGCTCCTGGCCTTTTTACCTGTTTCCGAAGGCCGTGCTTGGAAAAGTTTAATCCAATCGACGCGGCCCCGGAGGAGGTGGACCTTCCAGCAAGTATTAGGACGTTTGTTCAGGCTGGTCTTATCTTGAAAAGTTCCTGGTAAGCAGTTGCTTCTGCTGACGGGTAGAAAAAGGTTTTAAGATCGATTACACGCCGGGACAAGGTGGATTGACCTTTAACCCGGCAAGTTTTCCACCAGGGACAAATGAGGAATCCACGATACGGTAATATATTCGATGGGTTATCCTCGGACTGGAGAATTCATGGGTCGGCGTTCGGTAAAGTTTCTTGAGTGTACAGGAGCGTGTACGATCACGTACACAGGGGAATCAGTCGAACCAATACCGGACTTGGACAAGCAAGCCTCCCGAGAGCCTGGATCAAAAGGCACGAACTGTCGCTCTAGTTTTTCTCTCCAGCAGCACCAAGCTTCTTTTACGATAGGATCCGGAATTTGTCATGGCAGGGAGAAAAAAACCGTGGCCACTTCCATCTCTCGTTTCTCTTCCTGTCCCGTTGAAATAGCGAGCGGTGGAGAAGCGCGGGTAAATAATCTCGACGGAAAAAGCTGTGTGATCAGTAACAGTACACAAGTACTGCAGAAATAATTGGGAGAAATAATATCGAGGTGTACTTTTAATTGAACCGCTTTTTCGCGAGTGAGAAAACTGTTTGGCAGAGGAATCTAGCAATTGAACTGCGTCATCGAAGGAGTGAAATTTCCGGTGGCCTTTATCGACGGCAAGAAATCATATGGCTGTCATTGGGAATCAAGGGTTCTTTGCGAGGGTGGTGAGGGTAGGGAGGATTGAGGCCAGCGCGGGGGAAAGTGGGTCTCTTTCCGCAACAATCGTTCCGGAGACCACTTTGGCCCGGGTGACATCGCCTCTACCCTTGATTCCACTCCTCTTCCTGGATATGTTCCTCTTGACACAGTCAGAGAGAAATTAAGTTCTCGATCCCCTCGCTTGGCCGAGTAATGCCGACAGGCAGGCCACCCGAGCGAAAGATAGACGGAGCTAGTAAGCAGCTGAAAATAAATGAGAATTTCAATTTCTAACTAGATGGATTAGAGCAAATGAAATTGAGGTAGCTCTCGGAATTGCAAGAGTGAATTAAAGGTGCTAGCTGCTACCCCGAGGATACTTAAATCGCCCACACTTCCATTTGCCATAAAGCACTCGTGCGATAAATCGATTCGGAATTTCGCGAGTGCCGCTAGCTATTGGAATTATGGCCGCGTTCAGGAATTTCGAAGGTGGGAAGGTTAATTTTTACGAGTGCCCCTCCTGTCAGCGTCCCACCACGAATTTTTCCCCAACTTGGTTACGCCGCTAGATGTCGATATTAATTTCCGTTTTCTCCTGCCCGAAAAAACAGGCGATTGACGCGCGAACGAGTAACAGGACTTGGGGGGATGGAAAAAAATTAAACATGTTAGAGCAGACTTATCCCTTGTAGAAGCCTAGCTCTGGCCCAGTTACCGAGTCTACTGGGATAAGCCTTGGAATTACCGTGTGTAAGTCAGTATCGGTTAACCGAGCTCGGCATCAATAAAATTTCAGGGTCAGAGGTCGTCGGAAATCGAAGCAGTAGAGCTGCTGGAGGACCTATAGCTGCGGAATACGTAATAAGCGCGTGCGGTCAGATCGCCAACAGACGGGGAAAGGCGTATCGCCGAATTTGCATAATCAAGGGATTACCGGTGGGTGGTGGGTCCGCCATTAATTATGCTACACGCTATGAACGTTGGGAGCTAAACTGTACCGAGAGTCCGTTTACGGAAGTCCCGCAAATTAGGTGAGCGCCTTGCTTACCTAAATTCTCCATGATAATCTCTCAATGACCTACGAAAATCAAGGGCACATTGTCAGTGGATAATTCAGGCAGCCTGTTGCAGCTCATTTTCCCAGGGATTCATCCTAGCCTAGCAAACACAAGGTAGTCAATCAATTAATCGATTTCATTGCTCGCACAAGCGTGCGAACTAGCATAGTCCCACATGCTCGCCGTCGTCGTTATCCAGCATTCAGTCTGGAGTGAAGAGCGACGACGGCGCCTTGCATTGTCGGTCGCAGAAGTAAATTAAAATGACGTCGTGCGCCAGTTTCCAACGAGTGAGCGCTGCTGGGTCAAAGAATCAACCGTATATCGGCTTCGAATCTGCAAGTGTGAGAGTAATTAGCACACTCTGGTCGACCTTTATACCGGATAAGCGGACTTAAATTTCAAAAGGAGAAGTGGATAAGAGAGAAAAGGGGCGCGCGATGCAACCGAGTGGCAGCACGTGCCATCACCAAGGCGACAGACGAATATTGCCGCTGCTATATCGTTCTCACGAAAGCTCGACGAGAAAACCGTCGGTCCTCGCGTGTAAACTCCCTTCCACCTGCGCTTTCGGTGCTTGTGTTCTCCACCGAGAAAAAAAGCTCTCTCGTTTAGAGACGTTCGAACAAGTTACTGTTAACGGCTGATAAATAAATACAATCATTCTCGTGATCCCACAGGAAACAATTAAAATGCAAAAGGTTTAATTGAAATGCTGGCGAATGTCGGGTTCGCACGCGGCGAGGCTTTTGTTCCAATTGAATGTCGCTTCGGAGGGGAAATACAATGAGGTCGTGCACTAACACTCCGGTGAATGACAATTCGAGGTCCTAAACTGTACGTTAACACCTTCAACATTTCCGAGATTCATGACAATGGTTATATCTTTTATTAATGTATCAAAGGCTGCTGGGAATTACTAAACACTGAAGGAAATATTCAAGTATTCCAAAGAAGATCCTCTTTGTTTTGAAGAAAACAGGGAGTGAAAGTTTCGAACTGGGATATTGCGTGTCAGTGAGATGAAATTGTGGAATGTTTCGAGATCAGAAATGGGATCGTTGCGGGTGGAAATGTTGGTCCGGTTGGTTCCGGCGAAGTCGAAATGGAGGAAAAGACTAAAACGGGCTCGTCTTCAACCGTCATAAAAGAGAACCTTAGCAACGAGTCCATCCTTTGCGTAGACACGCACTCTTTTTTCCATGCTGGCCAGTCGTAAAAGCGACGGCATCATGTTGTTCAGTCACGTTAGATTCTGTGTCCCGTGTCGGATGAAGCCCACCTCGCAGAAACATTTTCATCCTTTTTTCCGATCCGTTTGCCACTGCCACTCATCCTGAAGTTTCTCTCGAAAGTAGATCCATTGCGAGCTTGCACCGACGGCGCACAATTGGCAATCACAGTGCCCGCGGTCACAATTGAACGCCGGATATTGTGAGAGATCGTAGCTCGCTGTGGCCTGTATATATGTGTGTACAGCTAGCGTCGAAATCAGCGGAACCAATAGCGCTGCAAATCGATCGCAATGAAAAAGCCGTACGTGAGATGTTCCTTCAACGATATACATATGCGCGGACAATCGGGTCATCCGGCTCCTACGAAATCATGATACGTCATGGAATTATTCAGCAATGTCTGGGCGAATTCTTTATAAAACAAAGATGAAGCATGCATTCTTTAGACCAGCCGATCAAGCGAATCACTCAGTACAGGAAAGTCCGATCGATTATTCGTGCTCCAAGTTGATTGTGTATGCGTCAGACAATCCTTATCGAGTGAATAGAAATACATGCCACTTCCACGAGAAATGCATCACCGCGTGAAAACAACGCTGATTCATAATAAAAAAAACAGCGCACTACAATTATTATTCATTCTAGGATTTAAATAAAAAAACACTGAGAATAATAATAGTGCTGTGTTGGTCGATGCAAGGATGCGTGCAACAGGGAGAGCATGAACTGGCTATAGACAATCAGTCTGCACTCGGCTTTGCTCTCATTTACTAAATTATTTACCCGAGTGTCTGGAACAGTGCTGGCCAGGCCACGTATTATCCGAAACAGTCGAGTGCCAGCATCCAAGTGGGTGAGAATGTTATTTCCGTCCAAATTGCGCAGATACATATAGACCCTCGCTAACAGAGGCGAGAATAATCTCCCCGAATGTTTGATACCCAGAAAGATCTTGATCAAACAGTGCGAGAGCCACCTTTATTGTAGCTTGTCCTGGAATTTGTATTGTAAGAATAACAGTTGCTCAGTCGAATGGTTGGGGGGGCTTTTTCTACGACGATCGTTTCTAACAATGTTGGCAATGGAACTCTCATCGGGGCAAAGGGCGGACGAGAGAGCCCGAGGAAAGAAGAGAGGAGAGGGCTGCGATCCCATAATCGTAAAGGTGGAAGCGAGCGAGCGAGCGCTCTGAATTGCGGTCCGGTAACGAGGCGACGTGACATTTGCTGGCAATTTCAACTCCTCCTTCGACGGATTCAGCTTACCAGAACGACACCGTCGTCTGGAGTCCCGATTTATCTCTACTGCTTCAGCTGTATACTTCGGAGGCCAGCATCCTCAGAAGGGTGAATATATTACCAGGTGGAAAATCGAACAGTTCAATCGAGAAAAATGCTATCGCTCTTGGGACGCTCCACTCAATTCTCCATGCTTACTGCAACGACGCGCACCTTCCCAAACACTCCCAGCCTATGATTTTCAAAGCAGCCTCCACCAATCATTTTATCATAGACTATGTTTCTGTGAAATTCATGAGATTGGAAAGAAATCCAATCATCGAGTATACCTTTAGTTTGGAGTAGTTAAATTTTGAGAGAAGTTATAGGGATAAATTTTTCGAATAATGGGATATGGCTAATGGAGGGGGGAATTCGATCAACTCTGGAATTCAATGAATGCACACGAAGCCAAGCTTGCACAGACTTTATACTACAGAATAATTTCATGAAAGGGGTATTTCGAAAACGGGCGATCGAGTTGGGGCGTTCAATGAAATCGCTGACGTGCGGTGGCCCGGAATACACAAGAGCAAAAGCCGCTTCTTAATCAAGCATTGCTCACTCGACCTCGCACTGCCTTCCAGTAACAAGCATCGTCAAAAGTGGAGAAAGAAAGGAGCGGCAGAGAGTGAATGGGATAATTGAAAATCGAGCTTTTCCTGTAACGAAGAGAAGATTACATTAGTCGAGCGAGCATGAAAAAGAAATGCACGCTTTTGCCAATCGTCTCTATGCTCGGCCTTCGATGAAAAGGTTGTCCCTTTGACAAGGCTCGCTCTTTCGTACTCGGAAAATTAGCAGGAAATAGCCCGACCTAATGATCATATCTTCAATTTAAACGTAGATCAAAAGTTTCACCAATTTCCCTCGAAAATCAGATTACATCCAGTCAAACAGTTTAATTCTATGAGAGGGACCAATACGAAAACAGTTTCAAATACAACTCAGCCTAATTTAATGCAATAGCTGCAATCGAGCTTCGATTAATCAAAGCTTTCCCTTTAATCTTCTGGAGCGAACAAGTTCATATAGCACTCTTGACCTTCGAAGCCTTCGAAATCCCATTTGGCAATTGGACTTTCAAGGGGCAATTTTTCAGCCCTTTATATCCGGTAAAAGCCAATAAGTTTCCGTAGGCCTTTTTTACCCGGGCAGAATTGTAATGTCTACTTTCAAGCCGGCACTGCCACTAAAGGATGACCTGTCAGAGGAGTTCAGTGCGTCTCGTAAAGCTTCGGTGGAAATGTTTGCGTGTGGAAAATTGTGGGTTGGCGTAAAATGATTTGTCACAAACAGTAGTTGACTGTAGCACGTCTGCCGTCGGATTGGCCCGCTGGGCAAAAGCTTTGCTCGTCGGTAAACCTTTTGCACTGGCATGTTTACTCTCAGCAGTGGAGTGCGGTAAATCTGGCAGGGATACCCTCGGAAAATAAGTCCATTTATTGGTCGAGGCACGCTTTCCCCCGGCGGGAAAGTAGTGACAAGCGTTTAGAGCTTTTAGGTGCATTTGGAGAAAGCTTGACATTTAGTTATCCATTAGTCTGCGAGTAGTTTGGAACGGCGTGAAAGCCGGATTATGGAAAGGCCTGGTCGCGCGATAATTGACGGTAGGCAAAGGGAGCCACGCGAAGGAGGAGTTCCACGTCGATCTAGGCCAACAAGCTTCACTCTTAAAAGCTCGCCTCTCCCAGTGAGTCCATTCTCCTCGGAGTCGGTAGTGAGACTCGTCGAGATGCACATGCCACAGACTCCTAGAATTCCTATTCACTACCACGCCGTCCACTCAACCTTCCTTATCAGGTCAAATTTAAGGAACAATTCGAGCCGGCTTCGCCTCCAGCAACCTCGGGAAATTAGGACGCAGTCTTATTTTTAAGCTTCGTGATTTATAATCGCCGTGCACAATCGGCTGTATGAAATGCGCTAAACCTCTCGTATGCTCCACTTGCTAATTGGAACGTGAATTTGACGGGCTCATTGGGCCATAATTAAAGCGAGTTGCGCAAGCTACCGAATAAATAGATGAAATTCGCCGGGAGCTACCCTACGCTCAAACACTGACCGATAAATATGTCGTGTATAGAAGCGATCGCGAAATTAGAAACTCAGGATCTTTGCACTATCCAATCAATATGGAAATTGATTTATCGAGAGACTCGTATTGAATTGCATGCTTGTATATATTTGTCATAGTGACGATATCACTTGACACCCCCGTCATATACATGACCGAGCAAGGCATTCAACGAGAATATAGAATGATACAAACAAAATAAAAAGTAAACACGTGTCAGGAGAGAGGAGCGTAAAATCGAGTAGATTCAACGTTGCAGTGGGAGTCTGCAGTATCTAGAATCAAATGGTTGACGGTGAAAAATCTGTATTCACTGAACAGACTATCTTACCAGAAGCACGTGCGCCAGATTTCTCTTACAAGTTTCATACTGTGCGAGGGAGTAACAAGCAGGGAGCGTTGGAGGATCAGTGAAATAAGAAAGGAAAGACAGTGCGGAACTTGGTAGGGACGCCGAAAGCTCTCCTGAAGCATCGGGAAGGAACTGGGTTCGCAAAGACGAATGGTCGGGACGTGATCGCCCGGTAGATTAGAAGAACCATAAATTTCGCAGTGTTCGTACCCGCATCGGTGTTGGCGGGAAAGAAAGGCGCGCAAAGTACTTCGGGCGCATAACGAGAATCGACGGAAAATTGGCTCGCTTCTGGGTCAACCGTTGGCCCACCGAAGAGCAGCATCGGTTAGCAGGCTCGCTCGACGATTTATCGCCTGGTTATGATTTCCACTCCTCCTCCGACATACATGATTCATATTGCGTTATGGGTCGCAAACTGCCTCGAGGAATCGCATCTCGCCTTTCAATTAGTTCGAAACGACTCCAAATCTATCTGACATCGGTCGATTATATCTCTTCCTTCTTGAACTGTACTTTTCTCTTGACAAGTAGATCTTGCAGCTCGAAATTAGTGGCTTTTTTCACGGCAGGCCACTGCATGTCACCAGCAGACTCAACTCCTAAGTCAAGGGTTTTAGAGCGATGCTTATTCCAGACAGCCGATAAGCCGGCCTCGCCGCGCCCGGAACAAGTGCCTCTGCGCACAAGTGCTATTAAATCATCGTCACGTCCCCTCGAAAATGCGAGAAATCCTCCGAGGGTAGAAAGCCGCCGGCGACTAAGTATCTCCTCGAGTAGAAGGTACGACTTGTCAAAGGTTCCTTTGGACATCAACGTATGTACACAGCCCGCGCATTAGGTGAAACTCGACATTTCAGTAATAGTCTTAGTGTTCGGCCAATAGGATTCCCTCGTCAATATTTGATCGTTCTACCGATGCCGGAAAGTTCACGCGGCACTCCCCACGGACGAATCAAATGCAATCAGGAATTTCGGCCATTAGCAGTTAAACATTATGTCAAACATTCGGAGATTATACGCGGTGCACGCGACCCGCTTATAAATGCTACAATTTGATGGCATTCCATCTAATCTGCATGTATTTTCCTGTAATTACCATAGATTGCAATTAAATCACTGACGGATTTGATTTAGCAATGCCAGAAGGAATGAAATTACATTCGCCAGTAGAATCGTATATCATTTCATCGATAATGGATGGATCGTTTCTCATTCTGCAAGATGAGCAATGTGCATGTGTGTTCGGACAGTCGACGTCGTCGGGCGTGCTTCACTCGGAATTATTCGAACGCGCTGCTGCAAATCGTCGAGTGCCACTCGATCTATGCAGATGCATATATTGATCTGCACTTACTCGCGACACTAAACCGTTCCTCCCTGCCCGCCCAGCCCCCCGCCTGGCGTGCATATTCTGCTCATTCACCTGTCGGCAACCAGTTTTTCCTTACTTAGTGCTATTATTCATTCGCGTGCGCCTCTCCCATTAAAGGAAGAGAGGCGAAGAGGAGGCGAAGAGGAGGAGGAGCGAGAGGCACCTTACAGACCAAGTACGAAATGTCATCCGCTCGAATCCGCGGCCGATCGATTTCATTTCATAGCGAGCGCCGCCAACTACATCAATGTCGAGCTCATCCGGCGTGTTCGACATGTTCGCGTTCTCCTTCTTCGTAAATGCTATTTTTATTAGCAATAGTTTCCCAAGAATTTCATATGTTGCCGCATTCCCGGTTGCTTCGTTTTGTAAATGCCGCCGCTATCGGCAGACACCAAAGGTCGTCATAGAAGAGAAAATGCTTGGAAGGAAAGCGTATGCCTGCAATCTCGGCAGTATATCTGTGTATAGGTATATAGGAGGTCTCACATTTTCTTGAAACTGGGTTCGCCGAGCGGCTGGATTCCGCCAGATAAAAAGGGCCGTCGCCACCAAAACGCGAGAGCTGTCTTTGAAGAAACACTGATGACCTAAAAGCCTTGCCTCTCCTACGAGAAATCCGAGCCAGGCAAGAAGTACGTATGCAAGAAAAACTAGATCAAGGAGCGAATCCCCGGCCGAGATCACTTGTTCTTTATTGGCGGACAATTATTGTAAATCGTTATTCGAACGAGCGACCCGATTGCCTCGGAGTTCAATGACACCGCCGGCCAAACCCAGCTGATACATACGTACATACATTTTCATAAATCCAACGTGCCGCGATCGCACGGGCTCCAATGAAATTCCAGGCGAAAGTTACGGCCGTTTCCTCGCACGAATTTACTGCAAACCGATTTGGATTCATGTATCGCGTCCCATGTCCAACCCCTCGAACCAACGACGAAGAGCAGATGCCGCTCGAACCAGAGGCAAAACTGCCGAGTGATAGATCGCAGTTGCAAAACCGGCGCGTTAAATCTGTCCAGTCGACCTGTTACTTTGTATCCTTAAAGCGAGCACTTGCATCAATATTTGGAAATCCCCGCCCCACCAGATATATTTCCTACCACTGTTGATGGCTCGCCGGCATTTCTTTCTTCAGAGCCGGGGACTCGAAATAGAATTCTTCTCCTATTCTTATTTCCCGACTAATCCAGTAGACTTCTCTGAAGTCCCTTAATCTTTATTATTTTAAAGAGTCCAGATCGATGGACAGAAATAAAGGTAGAAATCTCGTATGTATTCATAGGTTGTTGGGAAAATGCTCGGTAGCAGTCAATACGTTTCCATATATGGCTTTGGATATTTATGAAGTCATAAATGACACGGAGAAACGATACTCATGTGGCTCGACTCCATGAAAAAGCACTTTACGTCCTTCGTGCAGAATCCTGTTAAAGCCCGTTTCCGTTTGTTAGCTTCTGTTATCCTGTTGACCTCTGCCGATGAAAATAGCAGTCGACAGCATTTGAATTCGACAATAGAGGGAGCATCAGGAATTTACGGGACACATACCAAACGAGATGGTTATAATTACACCGAAATCCACTAATTATCATCGTATTGATGCGAGGCACCAATTAAACAACGACACGCAACAAGTGAATCGAGTAGTGCCGACAAAATTGGATGCACATTCTCAGTCGTCAAAAGCAATCATAAAAACAATTTCAACCAGTCCTGATAAACGAGAAATTTATTAATCATCTATTCATTCAATTTTCTCCTTTCCTCTCTTTCTCTTCTAATTATTCCTGAAATTTAGCAGTGTATTATTCTATGAACCAGTGTTTATAATTTATTATTCCTCGAAGAAGAGTGTATTTTGGTATGGGGGTGGAAAAATCTTGTAAGAGAAGTTCCTGGTCCGCCAGAATTATATGGAGCTTGCACTCGTGAATATTTATACAGGAGAATCTGTATTATGTAGTGGATTTAGTTAGAGCTCAGACGCGAATTTTGCTTTGCCGGGCACCTTAACTTATACCAGGGAGGCAGGCTAATGTAAACCCAAGCTTTCGTTTGTTCCCGTAAAGCTCAGCGCCCGAGTGCGCCGACATCCACGGTGTTTTCATTGGCAAGCAACGCCAAAAGGTCAGCAGCCACCCACGAACAAGTTCTATTAGCGATTTGTGGCATCTACCGGGCGAGTAACGACATCGAACGATATCGCATCGAACCAGAGCGAACTAATGGAGCCAGCAACTTTTTCGGAAGTACCATTTTGAACGTGCGATACGTGGACCTCCGCTGCGGTCGCTGACACGTCTGGTGCAATGCTTTTATCCCATAAGATCGATTTCACTTCCACTGATGGAATATAAAAAGCAGTTTGCTCGCTCGATTGAAACGTGAGAAATAGTGCTTTCGGGACAAACAGAGTTGTGTTAGTAAATATCACGGCGATTGAGCATCGAACATATATTTTTACCTGATCTGTCTGATTAATCACATAATCGACTTATGACATTTACTCTTCGCTCGCAAAAAAATATCCGATATGATGACTTTACGGGTAAATATCAGCCCGAGCAAAAATAAGCAGCTTTACTTAGCCACTCGTTGACTGTCTGATCGGTTGGCCGACATTTGGTGGAGGAGCCCGAATGAACAGACCTCGACACAGAATCCTCTGTGTGACCCGATCAAGACCGCGCTCAAGGCACGAAAGAGTCCTCGAGATTCTACTTAGAGCAGCTTTCGTCCATCTTCTATTATGGCGTGAGAGGTTACTTGAATCTTAACAAGATCCTAGGGAAGTTCAACCGTGATTAAGAGGCCCTAGTCGATTTAATGAAACTATGGTGAACAATCGTGCTAGCTGTTAACAACTTCTCGCCTCGAAGTTGATTTCCCGGTAGTCGAAAGGCCTTTGGAACTTGGGCAAGTTCCACTGGCAGCAGCGTAGGTAAACATTTTCGCGGATCGCTCCGAGTGGGAGAATGGTATACGGCAGGTGCAGGGTGCACAGCCATGAAAGCATATTCTAATAAAGTCTAATGGCACAAGGCGCGTTATTTCCACGCGGCAGCAGTTCGCCCTGGCGCGACCGTACAAAAATGAAATTACAACTGCAAGCTTTGCACACGGAGAACGCGAATACCGTCTGGAAACTCGGTTTACGATGCAGCCAAGTCGTTCCATTAAAGTATGTTCCCCCGTAAAATTCGACGCGAGTCCAACACTGGCTGAAAGAAACTCTCAAACCGAAATCTACGTTTTACTTTGCACACTCCGAATGCGAAAAGAAGTTGATTCGATCGAAATCATTATCGACTGACCTCTTTCCTTCTAAGACTCTTGTATTTAATTACCAAAACGCACGTGGAAGCTATACGGTGACAGTATTTCCGGGTAATTTACGGTTAACGCAACCGCAGCCGCAGTTTCGTTTCGGTGGGACTTCCGGCAATATATCTAGTCAACGGATGCGGTCTGACAGGTCTGTTTGCTAAAAACAACTAATGTCTGTTGTAGCCGCAATGGGTTCACGAGGACACCTTGAGGATGCGCTCCTGGTCCACGGATAAATAATGCAGCCTCCAGTTCAACCTCAAGATTCCACTGACCCAGAAGTAAGACACGGATAAATAATAAATTAGCTTATATCACAACTCGCGTTATTGTTTATTACAATCTAAAGAAGAACAATATTAGTAAAATTAAATTGCGATGAAATTCGAGAATACCTATCTTGTGACCTCTGACACATTCTAACTACGATGCGAGAGAACAAGGTCTGGCAGGCGAATGGAAAAGAAAATGTCTCGTGTAAACAACGATTCGAACGCATTTAGAAGGTTCGAGCCTGGTAACAGTAAAAGCGTGGAGTCAGTCGTGGGTCAGACTTCATTCGGAGCGCATCATCCCTGCTCCGAGGCTCTCTGCATCAATCGAATAAACTTCTCTGCGCAATTCCCATATAAAATCGAAATTGTTCAAGACAGATTGGCTGATTGGCTCTGTTTAGAAAGCATGGCACGATGAATCCCGGGGAAAAATGCCACACGTTAGACTTGGCTAGACGAGGTGCATTGGACTCGAAGAGGAGCGTATCGAGGCGGATCGAGAAACATCGCATGGAAGCAACAGCAAGAAACTACGATCAGAAGCAAAACTAGAAAGCGGGGGCACGTGTGTGTGTGTGTGTGGAAGGATACGCGGTCCATAGTTGGCCCGCCATCCTGGCGGCATGGTCCTTTGGGCCACCATACTATTCCTCCAAGGAGCTGGCTTCGTAGGTAAGCACGATTTTCCATCAATATTTTTCCCAAAATAATCCAAGACCCTCCTAATTCACAACTAAAGCAGAACGTACATGAAACATTCATCTTCTTTAAAAGGAAATCTGATTATCCCCTTGAAAGTAGCCTTCGAAATAAGGCGAACTTTTTCGAGCGAAATACGAAAGCCACGGAGAGCTTTTCCTCGAGTAAAGTAGAAGGGTAGAGCACGCGCGCGCGCGCATGTACACTCTAGCACCGAAAAAGAAACATTTCCCTAACAGATAAACTAGCTTACTGGAGGCGCGCCGAGTTCTACCTAAAAATAGGTATTTAAGAGGCATTCCCGCGTCTGTTTCTCGCAGGCTCAATGACAGGCATACCCGGGGTTCCGGAGAATATCACGGTGATGTTCCTGAATCCAACGTCTGTCCGTGTGTCTTGGAGTACCAGCCAGGTCGAGCAGGTGGAGAAGTACGATGTTACGTACAAGCCGACAGACGCCAGGTGCGTTCCTACGATTTCAATGATCTTCCCTTTATAGTCTACTTCGCACAAATTCGTGCTTACTGTTAGAGCGTCTCGCGAGCACGAATGAACCGATTACGTTCAGTCGTATTAGCTCCTCTGTCTCGCAATCATTGCGAATCACGAGAAATTCCGTTGAACCGGCTCGTTCTCCGGGCACGATAGGTGCATTGCTCTCGGAGAGATAAGTCTTCGACAAGTGGGTGGTAAAGGACGAGTACGGTGGGAAAGTTTTGATGGGGGAGTGGCACGGAAATTACAATAAATTGCCGTCTCCGCACTGCAGAGACGATGCATCAAATTCCGCGGTGACATGGGCGCGGATGGAAGAGGAAGCCACTACGATAATTCAAACTTCCTCGTAATTCACGTAGGCGACATCACTGGACGCGTTGCTCGAAGCATCGAGAAACATGTAACAGGCTTTACGTTCGCATGCTCGCTCGATATTCGGCCATGCACCGGCTACGCAGGACAGAGACACATGTGTACTGCGTAATCCGAGTATTCTCTTTTAACACCGAAGGACAATAGACACACAGAGGCAAAGTTCTATTAGCGCTTGTACTGCGAATTAATCCAGGGATATATTCTCGTCATGTCACACGAGTTCATGACTCTCTATTCCGCCCTGTCTTTCATCCCACGATTGGGCAGATTGATTTCTCGAAAACAGAATTATAAACCATCTTCCATCCAACTCTCTACAGATATTCTCCGCATACAAAGGGCATAGAATCCCTTGAGTTTCATAGTTCAGCACTTCTAGTTGAAATTGCAGATGTGGAAAGGGGCACGTTCCCTGCTAGATCGGATAACGAGTGAGCTCACGTGACGCGGCATAGCAGTGTACATTTCCACGGTAGCTCCTGATTTGCGAGTGCACACCCCCGTGACATATCGACACGTTGCCGGCGACAACGGCCGGCAACCAGGCCAGCAATTGAATTTCCGCAAGACGTCCACTACACATACACACATACTATGGACTTTCTGGTCCACTTGCTGCAAAGGATGCAGCGTTACTCGCCGAGGCGATGTGTTCTGGGATTTATGGGTGCGACACATAGTCGCAGTGCCAAGAACGCAAGATCCGTCAGAGTTTCCCCACAATCGACGGTGTTCAGTCATTCTCACGATCGTTTCCTCCCTTCGACCACCCCCTTTCATTCCCCATTTTGGCTGTAATTGAAATGGGCTGATATTAATGAAATAATTTCCCTCCCTGTGCGGCGCCAGGAAACATAACGACAGGTACAATGCTTGCTTTATGGCACAAAAATCCCCTTGTTTAAAGAGGCACGAGAACCAGGCAAAAGCGGAGTGTGCGTGCAGTGTCCTCTTCCTCTTTGTGAATGCAAGTCCTCCCCCGCAGCCGCCCAGTTACAATGCAAAGCTTGCGGGTCGCGCGACCCGCCGCCCCACTGTTGTCCTATTGATTCGTTACCTCACGTCGACCTTACGTACAATGTAATTTAGCGGAATAGCGTACGAAGCTTCTGTCATGAATTATGCGCCACGCGACACTATGTAGTTCCCAACAACTCACCCAACCACCGCCGCCACCCACCCCGTTCGCGGCCCGACCAAACCGCCCTTAGGCAAATTAGCACACGAAAATCCGTTATCTCCTGCTAGATCGATGTTCTCTGGCATTTTCGTGTCGCCTGTTACTCCTTCTTTATACTTGTACGCACAATGTATATCCACATCGAGTTCACCCTTACTCGCTGGTGTGTACCCTTGCTGCCTTGTGGAAAGCTACCGTGGTTTGGGGATAGTTAGTCCGTAGACACCTAGGCTACGATTGGCACGTGTATGTTAATGTTCCCCCTCTAGTACACCTATGTATGCTCGTGTTATTAGCTAGCCACTGTGTGAAACTCGTGCTATTACGCTGCTGTTCTCTCCCTCTCAGTTATCAGTAGTGGCGAGCAATGTTGGACTTCTGCCCTTGTTGATAGGGTGGGTTTCATTGATAATTCGAGATGTCCCTGTTGTTTTCATTAGGCTAGTATATAGTAGTTAGCTAAGGAATGCTTGCACAGCTTGGAAAGTTCAGTATTCTGTTGGGGTTCGAGTTGAAAGTTTCGAATGGCAGAGTAAGTAGAATGGACGGCTGACAATTAACTGCGTTGCCCTGTACAATGGGAGTAGGAGCGCTTCCAATTGAGAAGAGAGGCTCATGAGGCGAGGTATAATGTTGGAAAAATGCGAGCTATTGATTCCTAGATTGATAAGGCCACCCCAACCTCAGCACACCTACACACACACACGCATACAATGATAGTTATGTAAAGGCAAGCGTATGTTGTGTAGTACATAGACCTGGCGATGTATATGGGTTTACGTAACGCGTGATAGCACTCGAAAGGGATGGAAAAATATAGAAAATATGGAAATATCGACGAGCCGAGAAAAGATGGAACGGCAATGGATGTTGCTGATGGCCAGCCGTCGGCTTGGATAGTCGGGTCATCTTTAACGATCCAATTAGTCCACGGATTCAATTAACAAATGAAACAAGACGCATGCTGATTCGAGGAGTACATAGATATACCTGGCAGCCCAATTTCCGAGAGACTGTTTATTCGCCCTCGTTTCCTACCGATCCACCGTCGAGTTTCCCTGCGCATCCTTTCGTGACCTCGATGATATTAAATATTAATATTCCAAGGAGAATCACTAAACGGACCTTTATGGAGGACGCTCGTTGCCGACAGTCGCCAATTAATCGTGCAGTCAGTTTCCGACGTAATTATTTTCGTCCGATGCTCGCATAGTCAAGTGCCTTAATTATTTATGAAGATAAGACGGAAGAGTGACATGAGAAGACTCTGTCTACACGTTGAGCTAAGGCTGGAATATAAATTAGTCGGCGTAAAAAACTCGACAGGACAAGGTCCCATGGAAAGGTGAACGTTGGAAAAAGAGACGTTCCGGAAGTTGTGGAACACCGATTAAGCATACATTTACGGAACAACGACTTTAAAGAAGACGAAATCTAAAATACATCGAAAACTCCTTAATGGATACTCGCACTGATTTCATATTTCAAAGCCAAGAACACGGCTGACTGCATCCTCAATTTCAGTTGCAGAATAATGACCATAGTTTACAACGAAGGCTACAAAGCTGCAATCCGTTCTCGCAGCTGCTGCATTGTGTTATTAATTAAACAGTTCGTGAATATGCGCTCATTCATAGACAGAAGGATTGTGCTCTTGGAAGCGAACCATAATTAAATTTCCCCGAAGTAGCCATATCAGACTGTGCACGTATTATATGCAACACTGAATTAATATCACCGAGTATAATGAAACATTCATTTGTTCTTCATTACCAATGTTGCTTCCTTCCGTTCCTCGAACTAGAACGCAAAGTGACTTGTGCGGCTATTAATTCCAGCTGAGAAGTTGGTATATATTTTCGACTGGCAAGGCAGAAGGAAAGTGGTGGTATGATTCATCCAGGGCTTTATCAATCCATTAGATTGTCGCGATTACATCGTATGCCTGGCATTTAGGGTCTCGAGGAGTTCTGATCGCGATGCGTGATCGAGCGATAACGAAATTCACTGGGCAAGCTGCCCATCGAATTACAATAATGCCCTCGCACCTACCCACCCTCCCAACTGCCACTGGTATTTTTATCGCCTTTTTCTCTTCCTAGCGAAATTAAAATTCCACCTTTTTTCTGTGCGTGCTCGGCGCGATACCATTAAAAGCGGCGATGCGAATCGATAAAGAAAGTCGTCTAGATAAAAATTCCAATATGAACTCTAGGAATGAACGAGCCCGCCAGCGAATTCATCGAAGGTGATAAATGGTCGGAAACCGCTTAGAGTTTTTTGGCCTGATTGTTACGCTCGCTTGGGCTAGAATTATTAAATTCAATTAGTTCCGTTTCCAACAATGATTTTACCGCCTGGTTGACCCGTTATTAATGAGCATTGGGGAGGTGTGTCAGCTGGTGATAATTAAATGCTAGCGGACAAGCACTTGCGGTAACAATTATATTACATAATATCCAGTGACGACCGTAGAATCGATTCTTCCTAAGTGCTTGTCATTACAAGATTAAACCGCGTTACGACCTCGTCGCGAGAGTAACACACAACTTGCTGGAATTCAAGAACTCAAGAATCATTGACTAAAATCGAAGTAGATCGTTCTACGGGAAGGAAGTCTCTCTTCCAGCGAAGATACACTGAAGTCAGGAAGTGTAAATATGCTCTTGGTAAAGTTACACGCCCACTCTGAAGTTGGAAGTTTCCGAAGCCGGGCGGTAACAAGGATCACCGCAATCTCGGTAGAATAAATCTGGAGAGATTGATAGGCGAGAATTTTTAGGGAAACGTCCGATCGATCCCGCGAGAAACTGGTTCAGTATATTCGCCGTCGACTTGCTGGAACATCGAGGGAAAAAAATACCCGGTTCCAAAATAGCCGAGCTTTCCACTTCACGAATTCTATGACAATGTAAAGTTGCTTTGTACAATATGCATAAATGCTGCTTGGAGCCAAGGAGCTTTGCAGAAATTTACAGCGACCAACAAGCGGCACTAGCAGCCGGTATTACGAGTAGCCTGTTATGTATTAGACGAAGCCTTTATCCCCCTGAGAACGCGGCACGTTTTACCATTACCGGGACACAGATCCAGAGAGTACTTCCCTGTGTTACATATGAATGGGCGTGGCGTTACTGTACTTGAAGAGCGTCCAGTTACATGCTGCGTCACATCGCCCAGATGGAAATAGAGCTGGTATAATCCGGAACAAGCACGGTATCGCAGGCCCACTGAAAACAATATTGAATAACAACTGCCGCGATATTCGTAATCAATACCCGGTACTATTGGACAGCCGCTCATACTCAGAGTGAGAAGGGATGGAGGGAGAGAGAGAGAGCCAGTCAGAAACGCTCATTACGCAGAACAACAAGGCAGAGGGAACTCGGCTTATCATAATTGCAGAATTGTTGCCGGGTATAATAGAATCGAGTAATCAATCGACAGCGGGGACAATGAAAACGATAAAGTCCTGCAAAGATATTCTGAAAGCGTGAAACAGATAGATTGCTAGATATAGTTGGTATACGATGACGAGAAAAGTGGTAAATTTAGGTTTAGTCATGCAAGAGTTTGGAAAGGAATTGCCCGACAATAAGGCTATTCTAGGATCGAGGCAATCCGCTTTTACACTACTGTCGCCAGAGAGAGCTTTAATCCACCATTGCGCGGAGAAAGCTTAGGGGGAAATGGAGAATGGAGGTCCTTCTACATCCCACAAAAGCGGGTAAAATGCTGATTGTGTTAATACTGAACGCGATTTCCGAAATGTCAAAGTTCACTTCCGCGCATTTCAATGACAGAGCTGGCCGGCAGGCGAACGTGTAAACTGCTCGGTCGCAAACAAGCCCTTTTACCCGCTCGAGCATTTATTTCGACGATCATTCACTGTCCAGTATTATTCCTTTGTGTGTAATTCGCTTGCGGCCAAGTGCGTGTTCGAGCGTATTCGAGCGGCCGCCGCTCGAAAGTCTCTCCAGGCCAGCCTGATTTACGGTGAGATGATGGAAAAAAAATCGAATCACAATGGGACTGTGGTTAGTTACAGGGTGGTGGCGGTGGTCGCGGGTAACAGCGAGGCGGTCACATTGAGTAATCTCCGGGCGGACACTCAATACCAGCTGGTCGTCACTGCCGTGAGGGCTGGCAAGAAGTTCAGAAGTCGACCTATCGTCTTCCGTACACTCGGTGAGTAATTTGTCACGGAGGGCAAACCAAATTGGACTATAAACGAGTAATTTAAGGGGGTACGAATTTCCATTTAAGCCGAGGAAGGAAGGAAGGAACATCTTCGACTTTTAATAGCGCGCTTCATAAAAAGGTGGGCGCCTAGTCGTCAGGGCTGAGTTATAAAGTTTTCCCATCCAGATTGCTCTTTTACGGAACCCTAATTTCTTTTTTAATATCGTGTCAGAGACCAGCAGATAGCATTGAAGAGATAGATCTTTCCGGTGGAATATTTTACCTTACGATAGGCGGGGTTATTTGTGTATTGTTGTGTCGTCCCTCGAAATGATTAGAATTGTCTTAAAAAGTCTTTCATAGATGTACAACGATCGATTCCAGAACCACCGCGAACATCCCCTCAGCAGGATGCTGCGGTAACCGGTGGGCCACTTACACCACCTCCACCCTCGTCGCAACAGCCCCAGCCATACATACAGGTGAGTCTTCTTTTCACCCGGTCATAATCCAGTGGCTTATCTGCACTGGTCTATAAACTATCCCCAAATGGTAGAGACCGGTACAAGCAGATATTAGATTGCAGCCTCGAAGAAAAAGTGCAATTACGAATGGAGTTGGTTCCAGAGCATGGAAAAAAGCGGACATGAAAAACAGAAGCTCTCTTTTTAGCGTCACTAAGCTACTGCATATGAGGGAGTTCCTGGTATTTCGTAAACATTTCGTGTACAGGGTGATTCACTTGCCTTTGAATCGGAACTCTCCTAGCCGTTATTTTTTTGGTGGACTTCCCGACCTTCCCCGGGGCTGAAATTTGGTGGGTAATATTTTTTTGCATGAAGAAAGATACCATAAAAATTTCAGAGCCCTAGCTCAAAATTCATTTTTTCGCAAATTTTTTAAGGCATACCCCTTCAAAAATTTTCGATTTTTCGAAGGTTCTGGGACCGGGACGAACGCTTGATTTTTCGATTCCTCGTGTCTCAAAACGGAAAAAAAATACGAACTTAGTGGGGGAAATGCCGGAATTCTACCGAAAACACGTGGAAAACCGATCTTGAATATTTAGTTTCAATGGTTTTCCCCATGTTTTTTTATGTTCCCGACCTTTGCCGGGGCTGAAATTTGGTAGAAAGTGTTTTTTTGCATCGAGGAAAAAGTAGAAAAAATTCCAGAGCCCTAGCTCAAAATTCATTTTTTCGCAAATTTTTTAAGGCATACCCCTTCAAAAATTTTCGATTTTTCGAAGGTTCTGGGACCGGGACGAACGCTTGATTTTTCGATTCCTCGTGTCTCAAAACGGAAAAAAAATACGAACTTAGTGGGGGAAATGCCGGAATTCTACCGAAAACACGTGGAAAACCGATCTTGAATATTTAGTTTCAATGGTTTTCCCCATGTTTTTTTATGTTCCCGACCTTTGCCGGGGCTGAAATTTGGTAGAAAGTGTTTTTTTGCATCGAGGAAAAAGTAGAAAAAATTCCAGAGCCCTAGCTCAAAATTCATTTTTTCGCAAATTTTTTAAGGCATACCCCTTCAAAAATTTTCGATTTTTCGAAGGTTCTGGGACCGGGACGAACGCTTGATTTTTCGATTGTCCGTGTCTTAAAACGGAAAAAAAACATAAATGTTGTGGGGGAAATGCCGGAATTCTGCCTAAAACATGTGGAAAACCGATCTTGAAAAATTGATTTCGATGGTTTTCCCCGTGTTTTTGGTACTTCCCGACCTTTCCCGGGGCTGAAATTTGGTAGGTAATGTTTTTTTGTGCCAAGGAAGATACCATAAAAATTCCAGAGCCCTAGCTCAAAATTTTTTTTTCCCCCATATTTTTGGCCACCGAAAATATCCCATTTTTGGTGGTGATTCAAAGGCAAGTGACTCACCCTGTACATTCAGATTGCGTCTCTTTAACATCACCCGAGGAAACGAACCGGCGCGGCGAAGAGATAGCATGAAAATATAGTGAGTAATATTTGCTCAGTGAACTCGCTCTTCCACAAACTTTTGAAACAGCGTTCATCTTAGATAGCCGTTCTTTCCCCGTTGAAGGGCCGCTCGTTTAAAATACTTAAGCAGGCATCCTGAGAAAGAAAAAGAAACCGGGGGATGAGGGCAAAATCTCCTTGCCTGAGAAATCAATTAAACTCCGACGCAATGCTTTTAATTTGAAGGAAATCCAATCGCCTTAGCTCGATTTCTTTATCCGCGATAGTGCTACTTTCAACAAAATCGAATGGTGCCGACTTCTTAGGGATTTTAATTTTCTAGCGAGGATATCGATTTCACTCCCAAAGTAACTCGAGAGACTGATAGACGGTAGGAAAAAGGGCTGATGTACGTCGTACTATATACTTGGTAATGAAGTGATTTATTTCAGGGATCCAGCTTTGTCCTCGGCTATTTGTAACGAGCTAGCCATTTTTCATAATCTTTATCGGGGACTTAGCACTCGACGCTGTAATGCCAGCCACTTGTCAAGTTACTGAAACTTCTTTTGTCCTTTTATTCGCTATAAAAAAAGGTCCAGAGAGCAGCGGGGATAACAATATTTAACGATAATTCCAATAAGCCATAAGCTCTTGATCCGCCACTCCACCTGTATTGCCCTTCTGCCACCCTGATGAATGTTTCGTTTCGCGAATCTCGGATTAGTTCGGCACGCACACACCGAGACACACACAGGCACAAATACAGGTACATTTCTAAGAATAGAGTCTACATTGGCCTCATCCGGGATGAAAAACGTTGCGGAAGCAGAGCCGTCCAAGAGAAAAAGGAAGGCGAACAATTTATCATGGGCCGTCGCGTTTGCGACACGGGTTATATTCCTCTTAAGTGAAGAGGGAGAGCCAGAAGAAGCTCAGGAATACGTAAGAAAGTTTCCGTGCTCGGTTGTGACTTCAGGAACCCTTCCACCCACGTGCTTGCCAGTTCGGAGCGTCCATAAAAAAATTATTCACTCGCAATAGATGGAAGAAAGCGTCGCCGATTTTCAGAGCAGCTTGCGTGACTCGACGAAGAATTATTTCGTCGAATCCCTTCGCGCCAGATATAAATTCGGCCCCGTTCGAACACACTGCCAATAATCTTCTTTCGTGCTTGATGAAAGAATAACTGCAAGAAACGTGTTGGACGTGCCGTGAATTTCTCTTAGATAGGAGGACAAGTCCAGCGGGGCTAAGAACTTTTCAAGGATTGAAGCTTGAAAGAAATTCGTTACCGATGGATTTCTTTTTGCCTAGTGTCACAGGACATTCTTCACCATCGCATGTACTGTTCCTTTGCTCATTAGGGCAGAAAAAGGACTGAAATGTTACGTTTCGTTCCCAGAGCACAATGGGTTAATTGGCTGTCTCACGCAGGACTCTTACGAAGCTTGTTCTGCTTCCTATGTGGTTTCAGATACGAGGCGTGGAGGTGGGGATCGTGGTATTGGTGCTGATTGTGTGGGCGGGTGCGATAGCCCTCTTCTTCAATCGGTGGGGTAAGATTCGTATGCTACTGCCGTATCAGCCCGATTACAAGGAGCAGCTGAAGGTCCCTGGGACTGGGGTCTGCGCGGCAGCGAATACTTCTTACACCCAGCATCCCACGCAACATGCCTGCTCTCAGGTAACCCATTACCGGCATTCACTCTCCTTTCCATTAATAAGCCGCTTATTTTCGACTTACTATAATCCGTAATCTACTCTACTTCTCGCAATTTACTTCGGATTTACGATACACCCTTCAGATAATATAACTACCAACCACCCTTGCTTTCATCGCTCGACAATTCCGCATAGTTTGATCGGCCGAGGTTCCAGGTATGACGGAAATAATCCCTCGGTTTTTGCGGTAGCCGACTAGTATTTAACATCAGCTAAATAAGAGAATGCTAATACACGTAAAATATTCCAACGTGTGTCGGCGGGAAGATTCCCGTGGTAATCGTGGTGGGATATCTTGCATTCTGCCGCTGTGGTTTTCCGCAGTGTGTTTACCAACCACAGCTGGAATTCTAACGGATACTCGTTTTGCAACCACACGCCGTGTTATTTGTGTCTTTTCGAAATGCGAATCTTTGATAGTGACCTATTTAAACAATCAGATATATTTTCGAGGTAGGAAGGATCGCGATTTGTTTGTTTAGACCTATGTTATACATTGTGAAGCGTGTGCAAATACGGTAGCATAGCAAACGGAAAGTCGATTTTGCTGCTTGAGAAAGCCTAGTATAAAAACCGAGCAAACAGCGCACCCCTGGAAAATCGGGACGCTTCGCCATCGTATCGAAGAAATAGGGATATGATACGAAATTGCCAGCGTGTCTTTGACAAGGTGCTTCCGTTCGGCCGTCATTTCGTCGCATCCACCGGGAATCTCGTGGATTTTATGTGCACCGCAAAGCCTCGGAAGTGACGTGCTTTCGTGAAAATTCTCAGGGACTTTGATTTATTCGTATTTTCATCGAGATAGTAGGTGCACCGAGTGATGGGAAACGGGAATCGTAGCATTCCACAGTTCGTCAATACCAATTTTCAGGGAACTTTCTAATGCGAGTGTTCCGATAGATCCACATTCGGTAATGCACACTCGCCATATCAAAATGTAAATGTCTGCCTGACATTTGATGAGTTCCCAACTGGTTCTCCGCATAGGTCAGCCCCTCGACTATTAGTCTTTAATACACGAGTTATATTTGGCCGGTGGAAAAGTCTGCATACATTATTGACCAATGGGCCGGCACGAAATGTATGAAAAATAATCCGGACGTTGCATGCAACCAAGTGAGGCCGGGACTCGACAGGACAATGCATTTTTCATCGCGGCGAACGTCACGGCTAAAATTGAGCTAGCTTATCTAAATTTTAATTACTTACGGGAACACGATTAAGGACTCACTTTGCCTGATATTAGCCATCTGCGTCACCGAAGACTCTTAACGTTCGACGGAATATTCGCCATGACGTAGAAAAGGTCAGGAATTTCGTGGGCTGCACTGTCACACGTCGACTCACCTCATTAAAGATAAACTCTAGTCGGATAGGTGTCCCTACCTAGTTTCTCCAATGAATACTTTCCGACACGCAGCCTTTACTTGTCTCTACTCTGGCATAACAAAGTTCACAAAATCGTTTTAGTACACCCACGGATTAATATCGCTGTTCGAACATTAGCCGGAATGTCTTGTTTCCAATATGCAATCTATATTAGTTTTGACAAGAAGAAAATTAGTACAAGGACATTAACACGTTAGTTCGAAAGCCGCACCGGTTTATCACTCGGAGAGACTTTAATGAGAAATTGGTATAGTTTGGACCAAATAGTTGGGAGCGTGATCATCGGAGAAGATATTTTACGAGCTCATGCTAATCAGCATGATGCTTAGACCCCATAATAGATTATCGACCAGCAGAGTCTGCTATTACTGCCACTCGAGTAGAGTTTCATAGTAACTTCGAGACATACTTCATAATGCCAGTATCGAGAAATCAATCTTGTCAAAGTTCAGTCCATTAACTTCGCGTAAGAAGTAAACATGATTTTCTGTTACCTTTTCGCTAGCGATTAGGTTTGGCTGGCAGCTGGGTTGTGAAATACGTCGATTACAGCTGCTATTGAATAGTAGAGCTGCGTCTGACTACTGGCCGACCGTTTCTCCTTTGAACCACTTGTATGCCAAATGCCAAGAGCATATTCGCCGAGAGCAGCCCCCTGCTAAACCGGTGAAATTCGGCCAGTCCGACCAAAGCAATCTTAATATGACATGAATTATGGCTCCGTCGGAAATAAGCTCGCGCGGTTCATTAATTAAACCTGGAGAAAGGAGCCTTTAACGATAATCCAAACTCTATTCAAGTGAAAGCGGGTTGACAGGATTTTTAGCTAGTTATTCATCAGGAATTAATTCCTTATCAGGTTTACCCTTCGGCGCGTCGTAATAGAATCAAGCTCGCTAAGCCCTTTAACCCCCATGCGATGAAATTTCCTGCGCGCCCGCGTTAAATTGTTCCGTAGAACAATCACGGCTGACCTCTAACCCAAATATATAAGGACCAGCTCCGAGGAGGAAATACCAATTGGAAAACGGACCACCGAGACTGTCAAGGCGAATACGAACAGATTGATTTTTTCGTCGGCGCCAAATCGAGAATTTCTATTGGAAAAACTAGATTGTCCCTCGGGAGAGAGGAAGGCTGTATGCAACAAAAGCTGTAATCATATTCGCGGAGATGAAATGTGATTTGTTGCCGGTCCGTTTTCCATGGGGAGTTCTCCTCGGGGAAGTCTGGCGTAGGCGCGTCAATAGATCGCGCAAGAACAATTGGAAAAAGTCACACAAAAAAAAACCCAACTCCAGCGGCTGACAATCTCGAAGGTAATGAGCAGATTCTCGGATATGGTGATGCAGTGTGGGGGCGGGGGCTGTTGCGTGTTGGAGCAGTGCTTTCAGTACCCGAGAAGAGCGCGGGAGCCACGCGACTGCGGCTGCCAATTCGCCCTACTTCACAGGGCGGACATCGCGTGACCATCGGTACTTGTCAACATCTCAATTTCTCTCTTCTACCTGTGTTCTTCGTCTTCTCGTGTCTCTGACTCCCCTCTGCTTCCTACTAGATTACACACACTCTCTCTTTCTTTCTCTCTCTTTCTCTGCTCTACTTGTCTTCTGTCTCTCGGCTTCGTCTTCGTCCCCCCAGTCGTATTCTCGCCATCTGTCTATCTGTCTGTTTCTCTATCTTTCGACAATCACGTGCTAGACAATAATGGTTACGAGCCAATCGACATCCCTTTCGATCGGGATAGAAAGACTCCGATTGCCTTGAATCGTCGGGTATCCCAGTCTCTTCAATCCCAATCGAAGGAGACTCGATTGTCCATTATTAGTTCTAGCCTTTCACCGACTTTGAAGCTCCGTGTCCCTTTAGTCTCGCAACTGTGCACACTCGCCTCTGTCGCCTTCGTCCGTCCATTGTGTCAGTGTGGTTGCGGCACCTTTTCATCCTCACAGGGGTGCACCGTGGTACATCAGAGTACGCGTACTCCCACGGGTTCCTTTTTGCCAGGGTCACTCTGACTTTCTCCCCAGTCTCGTGTCATCGTCCATCGCAACACCTTTTGCCCGTCTCTCCTTCTTAGAGTGAGTAGACGCACGGGATCGGCATCGTCGTGCGAGTCCCTTCTGCCCGGATAATGACTGTTAATCCATGGGAAATCGAGCGAATTAATTTACCACGTGCTCGCTCGGTTATTCTCGCTCGTCTTAGGATAATAGGTTGCAAGCGGAATGAATGTGTATAATGCGGAAGAGAATCTCGTAGAGCGCAAAACGAGAAAACGATTGATCTCACGGTTAGGCGGATTTTTTGAGGCTTGCCAACTCTTTGGGGTTCTGTAGTTAGGTCGCATTAAAGGCCGACGCGTCGTCGTGCGAGCAGAAATAGACAGCAAATTTACATTAGCGTGGCCTTGTAAGTTAACTCGGCCTCGGAACAGGTAAGGCTACGAGAAAGTGACAGCAAAGGCAGGCAAACAGAGACTGTATATCCGTATGTACAAAACAATGGCAGACACTCGATTTGCCGAATTGTCTGCCAGCCTGGAGAAAAGGCTCTCCCTTTTACGCCCAGACTTTGTAACTCCCCCCTCACCGCGCTCCCCCAGGAGCACACGCCTGCTGTAGAATCGAATATAGCTTTTTGCATCGCATGTACATATACGAAAACGCCACCGTACGCTATTCCGATCGGGCTCTTTCCCTTTGTACATACACTTTTACCAAACGATGATGACGCTGCACGCTTCCGCCGAGGTTGGCAAGCCTGCAAGCCGATCTTACTTACGGTAGGACTCTTCATTTTCTTTTCCAACTTATTCTAGTTATATTTTCAAGCAAACTTTACCAGGTCAAGAAGTAGAACACATTTCTACGATAGAATTTCATGATATTGATCTCGGGTTTGCTGTTATTGAAACCGATATAGATTTCCGGACGAGATTACCACTGCTTCCGCGTAGAGTCGCAATGCGATGAGACTTCACCCAATCGGGAAATGAAGCCACGTTTTGAAAAGCATTTTCGGGAATCTTGCTTTGCGCTCTCGGTGACGTCCGAAATTCGTGGACGAGAAGCTTTCCCGTTCGACTGGACGACATCAGAGAGATGTTTCTATCTCTCTGAAAGCAATCGACTACCAAATGGAGCTTCGGCATCGATAACGCAGTAATAAACGATTCGCTGACAGAACGATTTACAAGATAACTCGTTTGTAGTCCAAGTACCTCCAGAGAAATTCAAAAGACACACCAACCCGTCGGGTAAGTTGGAAACTCGGGAGGGAAGATCGGAAGACCACGGGAGATCAGGTTCTAATTAAGCAGATAACAGGGAGAGCCAACTGGATACTACGCCATAAACCGAAATAACGGCGCACAGTTTCAAGCTATTACGGGCCCAATTATGACCTGGGTATCGCATCGGTTGCATTTGATAGGGCGTTTCATTAGGGGGAAATCAAGTTGGCATCAGACCTCGACTACAACAAAGATGCGTTTATTTCGGAATGACTGCCCGAGCGATTATTGATCAGGATTCGACTTCTATTTGTATAATTAGTTTTATTCGTGGCAAATACGATTAAAGCGAGTCGCAGGTAGAGAAAGGGTAAACGGGACGTTAATCACTCTCATTGTGCCAGGCTAATTTTCCACGTGCATCGATCGCGCACTGACCAGTTGTCCCTTGTGTACAAGTGTCGGCCTGTGCGAAATGGCAACCCGGGGGAGGACACACAATGCTGCAAGCTCTCAAAGTTCTGCAATGCCAGAATATAGAAATGCTTTGGTATGCGGTGCGCGCGCGCGTGTGCCTTTCGTCACACTGGAAGACAATTACTCCCTTGCACAGTCGCTTGAGTCACGCTCGCGACACCCCTTCGATTTCTCTCACACCTTCAGTGCACACACACGAACACAAACACACACAGCACAGGCAAGCTCTCTCAACGGAATCCAAGAAATCCAATTGCAAGTAAGCCGTGTTCTAGCTTGGTAGAATTTTGCAGGTGGTAAGCGGACGAAAAATAAAATGAGAGGCGATGATTGTGCCAACGAAATTTCAAGATTGAGCGGAAGAAATGATGAGAGAGAGAGAGAGGGAAGCAATTGCTCCTTCATACAGTGAAATCACTGGGGAGAAAATAGCAGGGGGAAGAAGGGAGGATAGAGAGAGAGAGCGCGTGTCCCGGGTGTACGAAGTTTCGCAAGCACTGCAGTACATCCTGTACATATATACATATATGGTTGATAGAGTGATGCGTGTGTGTGTGTGTATATGTGTGCCTAGTCCGAAAACGTCATAAATTCGCGCGCGTCCCACGGGCTGACGTTCATGGGAAGAATATTGCTTCCAGAGGCGCGATTCATCGCTAAATATATCTTGTCTGGAGAAGTCAGTGAAGCTCCGAGAGAGTAATAGCCTCCTGACCCGAATCTGATGCGGGAAAGGCGAATCTCGGGTAGACAGGAAACCCCTGTGTTAACGTCGCCGGGATATAGATGTGCTAAATTCGATTGAAACTCACCTCCACCCTCTCTCTCTCTCTCTCTCTATCTATCTATCTCTTTCTCTCTCTTGGTTCTTCTCTCACCTCTTTGCTCTATCGGCGAGACCTAATTAAATTGTGTGACGTAAACTACCCCCTGTTGAGAGAACGAAGGAGATCGAACAGCCCCTTAGAAGAAGCTCGATCGATTCCACCGTGACCCACTGCTACGATTCGATACACGCGTGAATTGCTAGCAAACTCTTTTCCCCGAGAGTCCACGATACCTTGGTACCTTGAACGGTTCGCTCGGTAGCAGCCCTCGACGCTCAATCCGAAAACTGAGTCTGTGAATAACAAATTTCGTAGAAAGCTTCTCGCGTCTTGGGAAATCTAAAGTTTGTAGTCAAATTGGAAGTGTAATCGACAGTTTGTATTAATGATTTACAGCGGGTATTTCTAGTAATCGTACAGTGTCAATATGTTTGTGATAAGTCAGTAAATCGATCTGCCAAAGTCAATCTGGAGCATCCGATCTTCGATACAGTTTGTCCGACGGTTCAGACTTAATGAGATTCCGTCGGGAAGATACGAAGGAAGTTGACCGGATCCAGCCCAAGAGTGCGAACATTCGGTAGCGATTAGTTTGCGGATAGTGGGAGATTGATACGTGATCTAATCAGTTACACACGAACGGCTAGAATGATTAGAGCACCAATCCATCTAGTGTGGGAAGCTGCCTGCTTGCACAGGCACCCAATGAAGCACGCTAATTCCACGCAAATTCAACATCAAGAGCAAGCAACCTGCTGTTAAACGCATAATTACAACGGTGTGCAAGTAGTTTTAAGATGCTACGTTTACCGTCACAAGTGATTGTCGAACTTGTCTGCTTTGTGCCAGCTGAAGATGCTGAAGCAAGCACTTGCCATCCTTCTAATATACTATGTAGAACACTCCTCCTGGAACGACCTTCCCCCTATCATTACTTCTCCTTCAAAGTGAAGAGGAGTAATAGTACGAGGAAGATCCTTTTGAACAGGTCTTATTAGCACAGTCAGCTTTAAGTGGATTAAACCAATTGTAACCAGGCACAGTCCTCGAGTGAAACGCACCTTTTAGAGTGATCAATGGCGACTTTCAGCAATATCGGCACGAATTCATCACCGATACTCTCTTATCACTGCACAGCTCTTACGTTCGTGAACGCTTTCAATCTTTGGGCGAAGTCTCAAGCACCCTGTCGTGACGTTACGTAGTGTCAAGTATGTACCGAGACGAAATTACAATTCGTTGCTGATTGAATAATTCCAATGATAAAATTAAACTATCAATTGAAATTTCGTCGGAGTGCTATTAGATCTTTGGCAATTTGCAATATGTCCGCGGCTGTGTAAGTACCTTGTGAGAATGTGCAATGTGGAGGTCTAGCTTCACGTGAGACGCGATGACGAGTCGATTAAACGATCAATCGCCATGCCAATTGAGTCTCTGTCAATCGATCCGTACACCTTCCCAGCTTCAGAGTCACTCTCGAGCCGCGGAATGTTATCGTGCGATCGGAGGGACTGTCATAAATGCAATTTCCCTCCGAGTTTCTTCCTCGGGCGAATGCGCGCCGGCGGCGGCGGCGGCGGCAGCCGAGCGAATGAGTCCTTTGATAAATGGGAAAGCTTTGAAAACAAATGGAGAGCGAAGGTGTTCGGACGCAATTTGCGAGCTAGTCCCGCTGAAAAGACACGATCTGATTGTATCGAGCGGTAATTTGCAGCATTTACACTGGTCGAGCCATCACGTGGACTCCTTGGACAGCGGGGGTGGCCTGGGCTGGCCGAGAGCCTCGAGGCCACGCGTGAACAGTGCCATCGACGTCGCTGGCTTCCTGTCCCAGGTATGTCATTTAACGAGAGACCGACAACAATAGCAACTATTGTTATGTACTATCCCCCTTGGGCACTGCCCTACACTCTCCTTACGCTACATCCCATCATCACACTACAATAGGAACCCACCAAGGGACATTGCAGGACCGACCGCACTTCCACACACCTCCACTGCAAATTACAGTTTTCAATCCTCTAAACAACACCGCTCAAATAGATTGAATGTGTATATATTTCTCGGTGACTAGTCCTACGTGGATTTCATTCATTTCTCGTAGAATGGAATATAAACATAGTAAGAACAACAGTATGCAGAGTGATAAATGACGCTGGCTCTGTCTCTGTTCTCTGCTGTTGCTTTGCCCGTAAATGATGAAGTTGTTTCGTCTGAGTGAAAGAGCGAGCGGCGGGGGCACGCGTAATCGAATGAAGGAAAAGCGCCGGGCAATTTGACCGGTGCGGCGCGGTGTGGCAGCAGCCAACGTTCATGGCGAATGGATTAGTCCTGGATGCTCGGCGTCCTCGAAACTTTCGCGATCGATCCTCGATTTCGCGACGACCTTGCTCGGCTTTGTAGGCGGACCCCGGGGCCACCAGTTCACCGGGAACCTGCCTGCCTGCCTACCTGTCTGATCAGCACTGACACATTCTCAGAAAACCGATTGCCAAACTCGCTAAATGCACGCTGCCAATTTTCGCAGGTGTTGCTTGGCGATCGGTCGATCAGCTGGTCGGATATTCTGGCAGTTGAGCGGCTCTAGTTCCTGCACGGACACCCTCGCCGAGCTCGTACCTATCGATTTGCCTCGAGGTGAATTATTGATTGATTATGCGGCGAGTTCGGAGAACGGTGGTTTGCTAATGTTTCATGATAAAGTTGGCCGCTTGTGTAATCAGTCAAATGGCGGGCTCCGATAAAGTATGTACGCCGATCCTAATACTCCTTTCGTTTCGCGTAGCATCGACTATCAAGGTAGGATGATCGCCGGCCACTTTTAGTTCTGAGTGCTCCCATTATGAAAAATGCTGATTGCGCAGCAGGTATTCCAGTCCGCGTGGACACCACACACGCAGCAAAACACGAAGAGAAACATGGACAACACACACAACAGATATATATAATACTTTCCCACTTCCTCCTATAACACGAGAAACGCTCCTGTCAAGTTGTCACCGTAATTGAAATGCACAAGAATTTAATAACAAGTTTCGTACATGTAAGATAGAAAATGCGACGGTAGCTTCTTTCCGTATTGGTACAAGTAGTTCTTAAGTTACGAACGTGTAAGTGGCATCGTTTGCATAACCCCGTAAAAGAAGGATCGAAGTCAATTGTTAATAACTGTCCTTTACGGGTGCATGAGGAGGAACTTATATTTACCGGGAAGGAAAACATTTCGCGCGACTTTCTTAAGGTCGTTCGCCCGAGATCCTCACGAGGAGGAGGAACTTGTGCCAGTTTGCGGTCGGTGCTAATTTCCTTCGGAGAAACACGCACGAAACTCCGAGGATGTACATAACTTGGGGGAGAATTATTCAGTTAGTACACGCGCAGCGTTGTTGCTCGTAAATTTGAGACTCGCAAAAAAATTGTCAGGCCTCAGCCAGTCCGCTTGAATAATTCAAGCTAATTTACTTGAAAAGCTATTCCGTCACACTGCGACGCATATTAGTCACCTGATAACTGTCCCTTAACAATTGTACTTGACCTCGCGACTCTCCGGCTAGTTTAACAAGCGATCGTGGCAGAATGTCGCGTGTCCCACCGAGCGGAATTATTTTATTCGAGGGAGAATAATTTAGGAAGGATTTCCGAGCCCGCGGCAAATTGGTGAGCATGCCTGCCTTCATTAATTATTGTATAGCCTCGGGTGACTTTCCGTCCAGGTGAGTGGCGTTTGAGCTTGGCAGAACTTGCTCAAGTAATAAAATTCGTATTAGCTGGCAAAAAAAAAGAAAAGCGCGGAGCTCTTGTGCGCCGAGGGAACTCTGCGGAGATCAGAAGAAACTATTCCTCGGCGCGACAGATCGGTGAATAAATAATGAGCGGGAAAGAGACCGTGCAAAAGAGATACGTCAAACGTCAAAGTTCAAGGTAGTTAGAGGTGAAGTGTAGTTCGTAGGGTAATCAATAACCTCGTAGGCTCGCGTCTAAGGAAGTGGTTAAGTTTATTTTCCAGTTTCGGCTGCTGTCGCCCCATGACTTTCCAGTCCCGTCAATTGGTACAGATATTTCTTTCTCGATATTGAAAATATTTCATTGGAATTCTCAAGCAAGTTGGGCTCACTAACAAATGCTCGTGGATTGTTTGCTGCAGGAATTCTTGCGAAGACACGGCTCGACATCAAAGCTGTGTCGAAAGGTTCGAAGCGCAGATAATTTGCCGCTGGCATCGACGAACCGGCAACACGAGCAACGCGGTAATTCAAAGGATGAAGGGATCGATGGGGACCGAGAGTCCTTCCTCAAGCCGAGTCAGG
This sequence comes from Ectemnius continuus, assembly GCA_910591665.1. Taxonomy (NCBI): domain Eukaryota; kingdom Metazoa; phylum Arthropoda; class Insecta; order Hymenoptera; family Crabronidae; genus Ectemnius; species Ectemnius continuus. Next base: position 10,178,683 of record OU342862.1, on the reverse strand, counting down.
AAGATAAATCCGAGGATAGTGAGTCCAAGAGACAAAGCAGCCTTGAGAGCGGGCCGAAGGATAACACGGAAATATCATTGCTCGAGCCGAGCGTACAACAATCGACTTCAAGGTAATTCTCTTACAATTTTCATTTAACATATTCTATTTCCAATCTCCTCACTCTCCTCGAGTCTTCTATTACGAGAGATCTCTTGATTTTCGATGGTCAAGCATGTACAGTAATAGCGGATGCAGTTCGAGCGGGGATCAGTTGAGACATCTTCGAAAAGGGATCAGGATGAGAAGTTCCTCCTGAGATTCTCTACTCTCTATATTTAGACTTTAGAGTGTATCTGCTTTCGGAGGATATTGCAGTGCAATCCTCTCCAATCCTTGTCAGATTACTTATCGCGGTCGAGTTCACCGACAGTCATTTTTCTACCGAGTAACAGACTCATTCGATTTTATCATATAATTGAAACAGAATCCGTACCTCGCCAAGCACGAAATTGTCAATAGGCAATCGTTTCTAGTTTTGCCCGTGCTGAAAAATACCAGTACTTGACAAGAGATTGTTTGACTTTACTCTGGGAATATTTAACGAGCCACTGGTTGCGCATTTTCCCCGTTGCAATTTCCTACTGCTGTATGTATCAGTTAAACTTTCACTATGTCGAGTTCATCCTCTCCCCGAGTATTAATAGTGACGCAAGTAAGCTTGTTCTACCACAAGTGGAGCTTATACCATAGAAACAATTTATGTGTAACATTTTGCGAAAGCGTTTCACGTTTATATAAATAATCTCCTTGCCAAAAGTTGATTAAAGCTTCTCTCGAAATGAGGCGCACATCGATCGATTCGCGTCCCTATGAAAAATGCATGAAATCGCGTATATGTACAGGAAAATTCCGGTCTGCCGGCAGAGTTCCTAGTTAATCCGCGAATATGTATTCAAGAACTTGGTCCAGCATATATGTCGAGTTCTTACAACTTTAGTACTTTTTTCAATTTAATTTGCACTCAATATTCTTCTGCTTATATCTTTACTATTCACGTGCGTTTGCACGAGTAGAGGTAGTTTAACGACGATCATTTTTGCTGGGAATTCAGTGTGCGTGACAGTGTATTCATTAATTTTCAAAAAACTTTTCGCAAGCTATTCATATTGCCAGTTGTCATGCTAACTCTCAGTCATTTGGCATTTTCCATGCTCGAGTCATTTGGCCGACGCCGAAATTAGCTGCAACTGCCTTCGACCATAATCTACATCGCGGTCGCAATATTCACGGTCGAAAATAAATGTGCTTGCATGCGCGAAATTAATTTAAAGTTGTTGGGCGTGCAAATGGTGTTTGGTGGTGCGGCTGACAATACTTTCGGCAAATAATTTGTTTGTAAATCGCCATTGATATTACATAAAAGCAGAGACACGAAATAAAACATGAACGATTCTCAAACTAAATTGTAACCGCGTGCCAATACCAACATTCCACATGATGCCGCATTTTCCACCACATTACAGAATTCCGTTCGCTGAATTCATATTTTCCGGCATTCCAATATCGAACCAAATACGAACATTCCGCGAGCGGCTTAATTCAAAATTCAATAGGGTGGCTGGTACAATGTGGAAAGGAAAACATGAAAATGCAGAGCCTCGAATGTGAAGCTAATTGAACTTTCAAGCGCTACGCTGGAAAATTCTGGAGTGGAGTCACGGATGCGCGTCGAACCTCCTCTTTTTTCGTTATCGCTTATATTTACGATCGAAAACGAATAGTTCCTAGGCAATCCGAACTTTCCCACTATATTTCAATACTTTTACAAGAAATTCTCTGCACGCCAGATGCGTCCCAGAATTTTGCTCGCCTCGTTCGTATGAAGCATGTATCTTTCTGTGCATTCGGAAACTCCCGGAATACCAAATGGATGATTGAGTGGAAATATGGAAAATAACTCGCCCATTTCTGTCGGTAGCGGTCATTTCTTAATAAAGGGATTAAAAGCAGCAAGATAATTGTCGTGGTCAGGGGAACGTTGGCTTCTTACGTAATGTTTCTCTTGACTTGGAGCGCAATCGCACGCTACATGAACGTAATAACGATTATGCACTTGTTGCGTGATGTGTGCACATTGAGAATATCGTGTTCGTGACCCGTCTATTCGACTGCTTTGAGACATTAATCACCAACGAGGGATCTTAACAGGGCAAAAATCGTGAAGTCATCTACAAACTAGAAGGAGTGACTCTAAATCGTGACGATAGCACTTAATTGTGATTAAGTTCCAAATGCAAGCAGTTCCTCTTGAGAAATTCGCTCCGATGTTTCTTAACATTCTGCAGAATTTCGCTCATAATCACCCTTGCAACTTTATGCGAAAGTTTGACTTTGCGAAATGGCTTTATTGCAAGCAAGCACGTCTCACGGAAATACTGTAGACGCTCCAGTAAATTGTGTAAAGCTAGTTTCCTGCAATGGATGATGAAAACAGTTACTCCACTATCCGTTTCTCTTCTGTACCGGCTACATATTACACATCTACGCCTGCAGTCGAATTTCCACATAGCTAGAATCTACGCTAGTCAATTCCCAAAATTGGAATGATTTTCAGTGGGTGATCGGTCCACTGTGTGTTTCAGAGATTCACTGGGTGCATCTTCCTCGTTGGTAAGCCGACGCTTCGCCGCATGGCGGTCCGGTAGCAGTCACGAGTACGTGCCTTGCCCAATTCAACAGCCTGCCTCCTTGGATGGACGGTAAGCTTCCGCATCATTGAGAAAAATACATCCTATTTTAGTTCTCTTGCCATGCATTTCCCCAGTCTTATTACCACTAACTAGTCTCAAAAAAAGTCCAAACGACTGGACTAATGACTAAGTTCTCCAACTAAGTTTGTGGAATTCTCTTTCTCACAATGAAGTAGCTTCGTGTGAAAAAGGATAATAGGGGCGGAGAATATGGGAGATCATACGGGAGCTCCCTGTAACAGGATAACGGGGTCGCATCGGCTGCGAGAAAGGAAGATAATACCGGGGATGTGTCAGCTTTGTAAAGCGCACGGCTCTGCTTTGAAGTGAGCGCTCCGCAGTGGCGCGAGTGCGTCTGCAAAATGCAGGCGCCTATGAATTTACAATAGGACCGCGGTATTTTTGTTCACTTTATCCGTCGGCGAGTGTTTTCCCGCCGCACCGATCTTGCGGCAATGCATATGTAATCCCTCGGTGACGTAGCTTCACTTGTCCGCAAATATTTTGAACGTCAAAGACTAGCAAGGGGCTCGATGAGGGGCTTGGTCACGCGCCAAGAGAAATTCAAGGTCGAGGGCGTCGCAGTCACAGAAAGCAGAGGGCAAATTACGAGTGGCTGAAATGCTACTACTATCTGAATGCGATTCTTCGCGAAAAAAGTACGCTACTTTCACTCGCACTGTTGAAACACGGACTCCTACTTTATTGCATGCGATCTCGAAGCGTTGTGATATGCTCTGGCAGAATGCCACTCGGCTACCATCCTGCCGCCAGAACAAATCCTGGTTTCTCTCTCTCTCTCTCTCCGCTTATGATAGAATCAAATAGTTGATGGAAAGTTTTGATTCACCCGGACGCGACCGCTCCACGAAATCTCTTGTTTGAATTCTGTGGGCAGCCAGTTCGCGAAATTCAATTTGAATATCCGAGAAACAATTTGCTAAATTGCAAGATCCTTCAGAACAGAGTGGTGCTCAAGTAGTGAGAAACAAGACTTCCTCCTCTGTCCCCTTAGATTTCAATTAAGCCTATCAATCGTGAATATTGTGTCCGGATGTCCTAATGTTCCTCGGACGTATCAGGCAATAATTGAGGGCGATCTTTCGAGCAGGTGTTGCTGTCGGTCTTGCGACGAGGAGAACTACCGATCGCGCTACCATCGATACCATCGGCGGCCGAACATCGAACGGCACACGAAGAGCTGCGACTATGCGAAGCGTCCACCGGATCCAAGTATCGAAGTACAGCATTTTGGATTGCCGATTCTTAGTGTGAGCGAGCCCAGCCCGCCCGATGAGACCACCGATAACGGGGATGCATATTTGTAGGATTTGCTTGACGGGGAGTTTTGCAAGGAGCTCCTCGTTTAACAGAACATTGCGCGCACTGAGCCGCTTGCTTTCTCTCTGTTGTGTGCATTCACGCCAGCGGGGAATTGGCGTATCAAAGGTAAACACACTCTGGCCGGATGAAGAAACGAAGATTGCTCCGATTGGATTAAGCGCTCGGATAGCAAGCGGAAGTATCGTGTTCGTCGGATCAGTTCGATGAATCAGTCGTGCGGAAGAATACAAAGTCGGTACAATGTCAATTGTGCAGACGGGAATCTGCGTTATTCGCGTGCATCATACCTCGTGTGGAGTGTATGTGATACGAAGCAGCGTACACGGTGCGTACCACCATCACGAGAACGTGCCGTGTGATACATTAAGTCATAAATGTGTCTTGCCGTGCGGTACTCTTTGTCTCCCTTTCCTTCGAAGGCGTGCCAGCCGCGCCAGCCGCGCCGAGGTGCGTGTAATCGCCGATTGATGTTACGGCGTGCCGATCTTACGGTCTAGCGATCTAATTTACGTGTACCTTGCGTGGATGTAATAACCATGGATCACGAACATCACGCTCCACCCCCATCGCCTCCTCTCCGAGCGTTCCCTCAAAGTTCGCCAAGCACACTTCACAGGCTGCCGGATGGCTGTGATTCCTAGCAGAGTACCGACAATGACAATTTCCTTTCCTCGCCCTTTCACAATTACAATCTTAACAGAGTTCTTTGGCGTAGATTGATTCAAAGAAATCGATACCATTCACAAATTCGTATCTACATACAACCTAACTCAGAACATCGAGAGCTCTTTTCTTCCTTCACTAATCCTCAAGAAACGGCTTATCGAAAACAGGCCTTTTCCATATCATTAAATCGCTTGCGATACGAGTTACCTTACCCTGCAAGGGTTACGGTGAAGCTTAATGTCTTTACGGTAAAGTGTAGTCTGTAAATATGTTCCCTATCGAGTAATCATCGACCATCGGTAGACTACATTTTGTAATTATAGTTTCCGAAGACCAATGCAGTTAATACACGCGAAGCTTGCTGAGAGTTTGATTCGTTAACGAAGGCAGTTGGGGATACTTGCTCGAGCAAAATGGGAAACTTCCTCGTCGATTGCACCTAGCGCAAGTCTCACTTATTATCGGGGCTCATTATTCATGGGAACAATAGATCGTGAAATATGTGCGACAGATTCGAAGCACTCGCACCACAAGCACTCGCTAATCGATGATGAGAAGCACCGACGCACTATTTTTATTCGCACTATTTTTCATACCGAGGAAAGACACGTGCCTCATTATCGTAATTCGTCCGTGATCGAGACCAAGCGACCCCGGGGAGAATGTTAATTTTTTTGCACGTACCAAATACCTTGCCGTACCTGCCTTACGATGTTCACACTTTACTGTGTTGCTCGTAGAGAAAACAAGGCTTTCCTTGATTCAAATCCTAAGTCTTCGTGGCTATTATTGCAAACCGCACGTTTCAGGGACCAAAGAGACAATGCTTTAGAAATCTAGACACCACTACGGGGTCGATATTAATTTCGAGTGAAATCCTATTTATTCTCGAATTATAGACTTTCCGATTTCCATTCCTTTCGCGCGATATATAATTTCGAGTGAGAAAAAGTGGCTATGTGACAAACTGACAACGAGATAGTTTAAGAGTGCTCACCACGGATACTGTCGCACGTATTGACCAAGTACCCAGGGACTTGTGTAGAATATACATGGTCTACGTACTGATAAGTGACACGTTCTAGTATGTGTATATGGGAATCAATAATATATCCTTAACTTTAACGATCGCAGCGTTTGCCACAAGGGTCACCGACAGAAGTGATCTACGATCGACCTTTCGAGAGTACATCTCGATCGCTTCTACCGCACGGACCCCACGCATATTTATCATTTCGCTCATGCAGTTACCAGGAGCTCTTTGAAGAGGTCGGCTTGTAAATATACATTGCGTAATAACAAGGCATCGGTAGAACGTGATCTTTGATAGCTATGGTTTCCGATAACCTTGGTTGCATCCTTCGATGGTAGCAGGAATGATCGCAGTTCTACTGTGCTGTACTCATAGTCAATATACCACATAATCCTTTATTGGACAATCATTGAAGTCTTAAAGATAAAATGAGATTGTCAAGAGAGCACGTAGAACTCTGAATGCTTCTTCCCCTGGCGATTATCCCACGCGAGTGCTCCACTGGGATAACACAGTCGAATAAAGGATTAAGTGGGCATTCTGTTGTAATTCAGAGCCAATGCTGCTCACCGGCGAAGACTTATATACATATTCACACGTGTATTTATAAATATGTCATGTAACTATACATTGTAGTAGCAGTTTTAAGCGGCGACTAACGAGCGGTACTATTATTTTTAATCTTACACCTGCAGAGGAAGATTAAGTCTCTCTCGAATGCAAACGGCACCTCAACCTGATACGGTATTTGCGAATTATCACGGAACTCATGCTGAAATCCATTAATCTATCCACCTTCTGAGGTATTCGGCCTTAGCACGCGTATATCCTAGAGCTTTGCGTAGTCGAATATCGTAAAATACATGGTACAGCAAATTGCAAAAATTCGTGACAACGAAGTAGTAATTGGATCGGGCGGTCTGAAATTGAAGGTTCGTGTTCGTAAATCGAGGTATTAGTTTTTAAACGAGACACAACGACACCCTATGCCGAGCATAGATTGATCGAGGATGGCGGCATGAGGTCTGTGTCAGCAAGAAAGGAAAGAAATTCAATTACCTCCAACCTTTAATAATCATAGCTTTAAACGAAGAGACCAAATAAGTAAAGAAGAGCCCATATTCTCTTACCAGAAGGTCAGATTTAAGGATACCCGAATTAAGCGATTTTACAATTGGAATGGGGAGACGCGAGTTTCACGTAATCATAGTGTCTCTGTAAATACATACATGTACCTAGCGCTAGCATTTTCCGATCATGTTGATCAATGGATATATCAGAGTTGTATCGAGCGATCGTTCGGTCGCCGACACTCGTGCCTGACTGGCACGAGTTTTCTACTTAACTATCACGAATCATCCGTAAGTAAAACTAATAGATCGATGGTGATAAGTGTAAGTACTATGTTACGTCATTAATAATGATGTTTTGAATTGCATGCAAACGACTAAGATCGGCAGATGTCTTTATCGACTAATTCAATGTGTATTTATATGTAAATATCAAGAAGATCGTAGAAAAGGGAGAATCGCGATGATAAACAACACTCGGTGTATCGTCAGCAAGAATTAACGATAAACCTTAGTGGCTTTAGCACACTGCTATTCTAATCGTTTATTGGAGAAGTGTAACACTATATACATGCGCCTCTCGCGCCTATCAGTTCGGTCAATTGGAATTAAATTCTGAACCTGTGATTTACTGAGTCTAACGTTAGTGGTAGCATAATTATTTATTTAAAGGATCCAAGTTCTTCGAGGCGTTTAATTTCCACTAACATATCGTGCATAGCACGGACCATCGCAAAGGGATTCTCTCGTTCCTTCCAATTCATCATCGAATTTAGTGTACGACGTTTTGTCTCTCGGGGATAATTGTATACTAGAATACACGTCACGATAGAGACATCTCAAACATCGGTGTCATCTCGTCTTAATCAAGGTTAATTAATTTAAACAGCAAAACGACGGACACACAGGATCTTATTTACACGTGAATCTTTGTAATCAACTTCTCTTCTTGTAGATAGATCGATCGAAACTATCCTTTTTAACCCAGTAAACCCTATCACGCATACTGTACTGATATATAACTCATGGTAATTAAAAGCAAAAACTGAAGAAGAATATAAATTTATAGATATCAAGTCAGCTGTTAAGATCTATGCTCACCCCTTGGCCCTTTAATTTTCAGTGGAGCACGTGCACCCAGCAGGTAAAAGGCACAGGCTTTGTATCACACTGAGTAAAAACACTGAATTCTTTGCCAATTAAATGTTGTTCGCAACACACTTGTCACACTCGCGCCACGATCAGACAACAGACTAAAGATTCAAGATGGCAAACTTCATCGATTTAATCGATTGCGCAGGTCTTCGATATATCGATAGATCGCGTTTGAATTTGTTATTCCCAACTAACTTAACTGCGCAGTCGCGTGAGCAGCTCGGGTGATGAATTCGTGCCGTTATCCCGCTCGCAATTAAAATCGTGAATTTCGTGTGGAAAAGTGCAAAACTCGTTGTGACATAGTGCGAAAACCTTCGAGTGTGTTGCGAACATTGTGTGACAAGAATTGTGTCCGGCTCAGATCTAATTCAGGAGCAAGAGAACGGAATATCAGTGCGTCATACCACACTTCCGTTACACTTCGAATTCCCTCCATCGAGCCTTTTGGAACCTACAATCTGCACTCAAGGATACTGAATTTTAGGGGAAAAGGTAGGAGTCTTATGTTTAATTGCTTGGGACAACGCCTGAATGAAGTGGGCCTGTTTGATGTTAACAATAGATCGTTTATTTTATATACAACATTCTCTGTACGTAGATTGTTCGTTTAGGTAAAGAGTCTTAGACATCGAATCGCGTTTCCAAAGAGACAGTCATATAAAATTGATATTTCGACGGGAAATAAACATGGATATATATTCAATTACAGCGATTTTGTACCGGATAGTCATTTGTACGTTCAGTTGTGGTTTGTACATTGAGTTAATTCTCGCGAACGCTGTGAACTTTTTTTTTTTTTCTTACTTCATTATTACAACAACGTTTATATAAGTTCGGTGTCGACATTTAGTTCTGTGAATATTCAATCGGATGAGATACGGATTTGTACAAACGCCAAATGAGGGTGTCTTCCAAATAGAAATAGACATTGCTATCGACGTAATTAAAAAAATGATTTAGACATTTCTTTTGCACTTGAGCATTACTCACTCTGTCCTAATCTAATGATGGATGGGTGATTAGTGCTTAATGTTCCCTTAAATCCTGCCGTATGTACTCTCCCGACTACATACACCAAATTGCACATTAAATTCATTTCTGATAGCCTACGATTACTTTTCACAGCCTCATTGTGAAAATAGAATTCTGGACACTTTCAAGCCACTACACTGGGTACATATCAGATATACCTCCGCAATGTGGTATAGCAGCTTGCGAAATGAATTATATCTCTAGAAGATGTGCTTAGTTTACTGGTATAACGCTGCTCGAGAAGTATGAAACAAAATTTTTATGAGATTTGCAATATCTATGTACAATTAATGCATTACTTGTATGTACAATTAATTGGTTTCATGGGAACCATTTTAGTACATTATTTTACAATTAATTATTTCATCCTATCTTACTGTTATGTGGATGCCTGAGGTATATCTGGTTCTATGTCATTGGCAGTGCCTTCCACTGGGTTGCATTTGCTATTACTCTCAGCAGCATGTTTATCTTTCTCAGTTTCCGAGTCCTCATTAACATTAACAGTATCAAACTGCAAATCTAGAGAGCTGTCTGCTCTAGACACTGTACTATCATTCAACCCCAATGACATATCCAAGGAAGAGTCGTATTTTGATTCCTGACTAAACTCAGAATCATTCAGATTCGCTTTAGTATCTCTATGGCAGGAATCTAATGTCATCAAGGGTACTGCTTTGGGAGAAGCAGCACTGCTGGGTGGTTTAGAATTATCAAGCTTTTTCATTAACTCTGCCCAAGGGTCTTCCAAAAATGATCGCATATCTATGTAATTTGATATGTCAATGTGTCTGTGTGCATCTTTTTGGTAAGCCTATATGTGGAAAAAGAGATTGGACACTGGACTTATCCTCCTCCTCCTCTCTCATCACTTCAGATTAGAATACAGCTATGCTAGTCTTATTGGAAACAATTACCTTTCTCTGTCCGTGAAACGGTTTGCCCGAATGCTTATAGGGTGAATAGGAATTATTATAATTTGATTTTGGGGTTGTATGATAATTGTTCCTGTGATTATTATATCCCCCGCTACCCGAGTGACCATGGTATCGAGCATTGCCCGAACCGCACCAATTTCCCGCCCGGGGTTTCTGCTCGGACTCGGGCGTGCTTACATTAAACGGCAGGAAATCATCTCCGTAGGTCATTTGAGATCCATTCGACGGAATACACTGATAATTATCACTCTTAACAGAATTGTAACCTGTCCTGTTGTTGCGAGGACCCTGCGACTTCCAACCGAAGCCGTGTCTTCCTCTACTACCGCTTGGCGTACTTAACGGTGATTTCTTCATCTTTCAACAGCCTCGATTATTAATTTGATTGCACAGAGTCTACGGATATTTACAAATACTCTTGTTTACCACCGAAAATAACAAAGCGACGCCATATTATCTATGCATTTTCGGGCAAACGCGGTGCATTTACGTGTGGCGCCTTTAAGCGGCGGCGTCTTTTGATCCAAAGTCATTTGTACCGATTGCTGTAAAATCTACTCCTGGAGATTTCTATTTAAATCAAACTGGGAAAAACTTTGGGCTCACATTCTAAGTGTATACTTTTACACTAATCCAGGCCCTCTTTTACATTAATCCTACAATACAAGCTAATAAAATACTTCAGCCCAACATAGATTAACACCATTAGTATCATAACAGTGTAAACATTGGGAGATGTGCCTCTAGTGAAAATTTCAAACAAATCTTAAACCAAGAACAGAATTCCATCTACATTAACAAGGTTCTTCCATAATTTCATAAATCAGACATAATCATGAAGATTCTCGAGTAGTCGAGAAGTGCTTCCATCTAGAGCGGATAGTAACGGTGAGAAAGAGGAATGCGCGCCACGAGGTAGTGTCTGGTTAGCCGTTAGCGGCGTTTGATGGCAAGTTCGGCTGCGGCTGGGGATTGGGAACATGCGCAATGGGAGTGTCGGGCGAGTAGGAGCGGGGCCGTGGCAGATGCCCGGAACGCCTTGAGTGGTGTACGCGTGAATGGTGGTGTGCTCGTGTAGCGGGTGCCGCGCGCGTTCCTTCCGAGAGTTCGTGTCCGCGATGGACGGCTTGGTACCTGTTGCACTGGCCGGCGCGCACCGGCACTCGCCCTCGTCCTCGGCGCATTCTCGCCGACCCTGCCCATAATAGAACGCGCGCTGTGCACCACTAGACACAGCGGGGAGGATGATGAGCCGCTCTTGTTGACAGTCAGCAGTGTGACAGTGCTGTTTCCAGCGGCAGCAGCGAGGAGAGTGTGTGCACCGCCAGTGCGAATCGGCCTGTGTGTTCTCTCTCTTTGGTCCTCTCGGCGGGGAGAGGAGAGAGGCGATATCATCTCGCCGTGCCGTCGTGCTCCGGGGCGCGGGCGGCCGAGTGGAGTGCCAGTGTAGAGGAAAGGAAAGGAGAGAAGAAGGAAGCAGCAGCAGGAGGAAGATATCGAGATAGGAAAATGGGGATCGTGCAGAGCCGGGCCGGCGATGCTGAGGCCGGTGTGCGCGAGGTATTCGTCGGTGGTGTCAAGGGCGCCGCAGCGAGCCATCATCAGCAGCACTCGTGCCAGCCGAGCCTCGGCATGGGCAGCTTGGGTGGACCGCACGCACGCACGGGCAGCGTCCGCAGCGCACCGAGACAGCCGATGCCCGACGCCGTCGAGCTTGAAAGGCGCTTCACCAAAGTCCTTGTGAGTGAGATACCACCCCTCTTGAACTTCCTTGCTTTTTTTGCACGCGTGATTGATAGTCGACTGCGTCATGACGGCAGCGGTGGCGGCGGCGGCGGCCCTAAACGTCGCCGCCGCCGCCGCCGTCGTCCACACATCCGGCTGGTGAGCAACATTGCATCGCCAGAGCAGCGGATGCGCGCCAGGCATCCCTTTGACGCGCGCCCTGATCGCCCCAACTCGACTGTCAGACACTGGGCAATCCTCTCTCCCTCTCTCGCCATCTCTTTCTCTCTCTTTCCCTTGCCTCTGCCTTGCCTCGCCTCGCCTGCCTCTCTTCTCGGAATCGAGACCGGCTTGAATGGTTCGGCCACTAGACCAACCAACTCCCGGCGACCAGTTCGAGACACGCTTCTGGTTTCTAGCTGGATGCTGCGGTTGTCTAGCGGCCGCTTAGACCGACTGAACCGATTCTACTCTGCAATTGCACTCCGCTTTCCTTAGCCAACGTTCTTCTCCTTCGCTTTGTTCAATCAGAGGCGCAAAGGATGCTTCTTGTAATTTTCGGAACCGATTGCGAGGCGATCATTAGAATGCATCAAGAGAGCCGAGGTTTCAGGGAAACGATGGATCACAGTGTACATACAAATGATGCGCTCGGACTCTCGCACTACGCAGAAGCATCGGCCGGGCGCGCAGTGTCTATTCGCGCTAACGGAATAAACGTCAGCCGAGGATTAATGAAGCGCGGTGGGTTGGAGTCTTATGAATCAGAGAGTTTGACAATGTTTCGCCGGCGATTAATAGGAAAGGAAGAGCAGTGTCTGAAGAGAGTGGATCGGCGGGCACTGGCTCTCGACGATACGATCGCCATAGGCAGAAATAACCGAGGCCGGCGGTCGGCGATGAGCTCGTTGCCCGATTCGGCCTGCACGGCGGGTACCGTAAGAAATGCATGGACGTGCTTGCACTTTCATATGCGTAACGTCGGCGTAGGGGCGCGCTCGCATTTATCTCCACTATGTGCCCCGAGGTGTAATGTTAGTAACAAGCTGATCGCTATCAGCACGTGTGCCCCGTAACTTATAGCACAGCTAATACCTGAACTCGAATGAACCCTGGCCAGTGGTTCTCTCGACCCACCGCTCCAGCCTCCTGCAATTAGCTCGCCTATCGTAAATCAGCTATTCTGCTTTCATTTTGATTAAGCTCGCACTGGAATCTCTTATTATCATACGATGTGTGGTCACCTCGATTTATCGTTCAACTTGTAATTAACGCGCGTACCATGGAATCGGTGCGAAACACACCTCTTTAGCCAGATTAATCTATGCCGGTTCGATTAAACCTCGATGAAGTAATACGACCATATTTGAAAGGTTTTAATGGAGCAGTCGACGCAGTTCAGATTTCGAGAGTAAAGATAAGAATTTCACTTGCAAAAAGATGTGCGTTGGGGATCGGATAGACTGGCGATAACGATCTTAACATATCGGGAGAGTCTGGCGGCTTCTTTCTTGGTTCTCGGTCCTGGCTGGCTAAACCCTTTTTTCTGGCGGCGCGGAGGGACGCGCACCGGGAATCCCTACACTCGCGGCAGAAAAAGAGAGACACATGTTGAGATAAGATGGTAGAGGGAAGAGTTGCGGTGCGGCGCGGCGCGGCGCGTCGTGGCACGCCTACGAGGAGAGCGGCCCTCGACCAAATAAGATTCGATTGTGCATCGGGACACGGCCATCGCGCGGCAACTACGGACATATCGTAAACAAAGAGACCCCTTTACGGCTCCCATTAACCCGCCGTCATTCGGTCCCATCTCCCTTTCCTCGTCCTTTTCCAACACGCCGCGACTCTCCTCTCACCCGTTACTCCAATGGCCACGTTGCGCTCTTGACCTCCGCGCGATCCTCCTTCCTAGAGACGATAATTTCGAGCATTTCATGAAAGCCCTCCCTTGTCCTCTTCAACACCGCTACCGTTTCCCGCCCACAGGTTCACAATTCTTACTGATTTTTCCTTCGCCCCTAAATACAGACATCGCCGCCCTTCTTTATTATAGCAGATCTCTCCGACAGCCGATCTTTATTTGGATGCAACTAAATCTTCTTACCAACTGTTAGTTGAACTCGGATTTTTTAAAGCCGCTCTGCCCCAGGCTACGGCTAACTGTTATTCCCGAGTTCCTACACCTGACTCTCCGGAACGAATTGTGCCGCGCAGCTTGCAGCGTACAGCTTTCCCGTAAATCATTCGATGAATTAACCGCTCGGCACTCTATGCACCTTGGCATCGTTTCCGGATTTTCTCATTGCATGCCCTGCTGCACCAGTACTCCGCGAGGAAAACAATGCGATCCCTCGTCGATAACGGTGCGCGCCGGTAATCATTTACACTAGCTTCCCCAGAAGTCATTACGAAATTGAGCGATGCGATAGAATCTGCCGGCGGTTCTACGAAGAGAACAATGTCGGCCTTATTAAAGACAGAGGTGTGACTCAGAGGCAGTGATTAAATCGACGCGCCGCCGCCGCCGCCGCCCTCTCCCCTCCCCGAGAAATCATAGAGCGATCGCTCGTTCGAAGGTGAAAATCTTTGGATCGGTGAGTTCAGAGTGTAAGGGGAAGGAGAAGGGCGGCACGCGATCGCTATTATTTCAGCAAGGCATTCGGTCGGCCGGAAAAACGGCGAGCACCATGCGGAACGTGCCGCTGGACAGTCAAGTCGCTAATTAACGTTAAGTGCTTATTGTTCGAGCTCTCCTGCGAAACGGAGCGTGCTCCACATCTTTCGCTATCTCGTATTTCTGATGCCAGAGAACGGCGCACCCCCATTGACTCTCGACGTTTCGTGAAAAATGGCCTGCTATGTTGAAACAGCGACCATGAAATTATGTTTTCTCGGCTACACAGGCCTGCCTTCGAACAATCACGCTATCCGATCCGTGGAAAGTTCATGATATCAGAAAGCAGGAGGTCAAGAATGCGACTTTCTTATCGTAGATAATCCAAGACATTGATTTGCAATTTGATTGAGCGAGAAGGTGCTCGGTGTAGTCCTCGTAGGATGATTTGTCGTGGTGCGCATTTGCGAAGACAAGCATCAATCAATGGCGTGCAGTAGGTCGGCATTCATGGTTGCCTTTGCCAGGCGATCGCTAGGAGAGATAAATGCGCGGAAATATGCACACCTTTCATGTCGTAGTCAGTTGTAGCATGATTATTTGTCACTAGCGATCCATTCCGATTTCAAGGCTCGCTTTTCAGGAAGGCTGGTGCTTGGCTGCTGCCCCCCACCGCCAACCCGGCCTTTTTAAGTGCGCTCTACACGCTCACAAGTTATATTTATGGTTCTCCAAGCGATAAGTGTGCAGTGACTCAAAGTTCACATCGTGACAACGCGACTCGCATGCACTTGGTCGCAAGTTCGCCGTAAACTTGTGCGCTGTCTGCATTCACAACATAATTTACCGGCGTCTTTCCACTGGAGGGGAAATCAGGCGTGATTTTCACGAGCTGTAATCGTCGCGAAGCTATCGGCTGTAATAATCGTAAAGTAGTGGAATCGATCGGTTGGATTAACCCCGGGACTTAAGAGCAGAAATGCTTCTTTACGATTTAGCTATCTTCAATGCTATGATTTCCAAGTGCCGGTTAGACGAGACGTTATTCGATACTTTGAAACGAGAAAGTCGAGAGATTGAAGAGGCGAAGGATCTCTCGATGCCGCGCCCGTCTTCACGGGAAGTCGAAGGAAAATCTCTCGGCACGACGCTTCCATAAATCCATCTCTTTCTCTCGAGGGAAATAATCGTGGGATTTCGTTTCATTATAGATGGCTGTCGATGAGTCAGCGGCAGTTAGTGGCGCGGAATAGTCGTGTAGAAACCGGGCTTTGACTCACGAGAGCCGAGCACAAGCCGGAGCAGCGCGAAAGTTTTTCTCGTTCACGGCTTCTCCCATCGGAGCGTGTTTCTCCGCTGGCAGGCGTAAACCTAATAGAGAACTACTTGGCCGTGCTGCTCTACTGTTGTTGTTTATAGACTGCGCCCCGTTATTCGGGCCACGCGATTCCCAGTTACATCGGATTACCGTGTTCCAGGGATTCTGCACCGTTTTGCGGAGATCACGCGAGCCGCCGTACTGTCTAGGCGCGCACGATACGCCGGATTGCTTCACCGCCACGGTTCAGAGTCTGCTAATCTTCCTTTACTAGTCGAGCGAACACGCCTACGGTCGTGCAAAAACATCACCTCTTATGAAGTATCATCGATGATGACTCATACTGCCAGAGATATACGCAATACCTTAGTTAACTATTGCTCCTCGGCAAACAGTAATTCCTCTCTTTCTCTCTCTCTCTCCCCGTGATTGGCGTATAAATGTTTGTACAAAGATTCTCCGTTTCTCCACTGCAATATCTCATTAATCAACTTCCGAGAGATTTGTCATTACAGATTTTTATATCAGTCCGCCCTTAAATTTATACCGAATCCTGCTTGTAAGCATTTGGGAGAGACAGTGTAACATGTCGGAGCGATTATTGCGCCACAGGATACGGCGCGACATGTTTCGGCAATGCTTTTGCGTTCGGCTCGATTGCGAGCTAGCCGAGTGAAAGGAAAATTAAGTACGACCGCCTGCGAAATGCTCCGCGCACACTTTTTGCAGGCTCGCTTTTACACTGACCCTCAACGTGATCCGCACCTTTTTCCCCGGCGTGTTGCGCACCGAACACGATGGCATAATCCTCGCACCGGGAACATACGTCACGCGGATTAGTTGATATTGTCGGTTGGGATTGATTAGCGTAATTTGAGGGCGAGCTGAGAGACGTGTGTCTATCGGAGCCGACGTGATATCGCTCTCCGAGTGAGTTATCTTTGATGACATTTACTCAGGGCTCTGCGACCAGGTGGAAACCAGTTTGCGCAGTCGGTCGGTGTAGAAGATACCAGTAACTCCTGATAAAGTGCTTGAAATTCATATTGAACTGTTATACGCGATCCTAATAACAGATACTAATAATGTCAGAGTGTAAATACAGAAAGAAGCAAAATAGAAAGATTCAATCTAAGTATTGCCGACTTATTTCAAAGGTGGCTGCAGATGAAAGGGAGAAGGTCGAAGTATACATTGTATCGAGAGTGGAAAGGTATCGTTTGAGGTATCTCTTGTCAGGAGAGGAGAACTTTCCGGCTGGCATCGGAACCCAGTGCATTCTTGGAGCGAAGGAGGAGCGCCTGGAGGAGCATAGGTTTGCCGGCTTATAGGAGAGATAGGTGTACCTGCTTGGCCTGGTTGCTTGATAGCAGAGGCACGATTCACTCCTCAAAGGGTCCCAGTAGAACACGAGAATCTCCCGGTCGGTTCTCACAGCCGAGGTGAAACCTCACTGACCGACGCCCACTCTCCTCCACCTCTTTCTCTCCTTTTCCCCGACAATGCTTCTTGCCTGCTGCTTCTCTTTCTCTTCCGTCCTATCCTCGATCCTGCGACAATACTCCTGGAATCTTGCCAACTGGTATGGTCAGCTCTCTTCGTACCCAGGGACTTTTCTTCCTTTCGCAGTAGTTGACGATCATCGGCTCTTTCCTGAAAGCCGACGGCCCCTGCTCCCCCCCCTCTCTCTCTCTCTCTCTCTCTCTCTCTCTCTCTCTCTCTCTCTCTCTCTCTCTCTCTCTCTCTGCCACCTTGATCGCGTAGGATTTGGCCGCTCTCTTTCATCGCGCTTCCACTCCGAAGGGTCAGATTCCTTCGGCGTCATTTGCATATGCACGAGCGTGTCGCTGCATTAATACTATTTGGATAGGCTTCGCTACAGACGCACTCACTTTTACGTAAAATCTTTGTATCTGATTTCGATTATATCGCTTTGTTATTCCATCGCGTTTCTTCGCTTTTCTTGGGAGATCCGCTTGGTATGTTCGTTTCTGTCGCCCCTTCAATAGGAACTGAAATATCCTTTTGGCCCCGCGTCCAGAATAGTTCCTGCTTCTCCTAAGTGGCTGTGCTTCGAACTGTGGAAAGTTTCGGTAGGAGATCGGATGGGAGCTATGCAAATCCAGGAATGGTCATAGAGAAAACTGAGGGAGTTTTTCAACTTCCAATAGAGTGGGACGAGCTATGATGCAACGGTTAGTCGACTTGCATTCAGGTTTCTCGCATAGTAGAGTGTACAGAACTCTCTGGCGACGCATAAACTTCCGTATAAGTGGCAGTTACGTAAGAAAAATGTCTGCAAAAACAAGACGTCCAACGGATTGGTGATGATGCATCTCCGATTGAGTAATTCGTTTAAGTGCAGCCGCTCTTTTCGCGTTTGCATAAGATTTCCAAGTACGGGAAGATTGAAAAAGTGCTGTTGCCAATTGATAAAAGATACGTCGTTGCTAGAGAGAGAATCCTGGGGCAGAAGCAGTCTAGCATGACCAATCGATCAATTCGATCGGTGGGGAAAAGAAACGAAATGCTGATAAGTGGGAGGACTGACGAACTAAAACAATGCCGGCCAAGAGCAGCGGCCGGCTGAAAATATCCACAGGAAAAGATAAAACTGGCGTCGCTATATATAGAGAGGGGTCTCTTCAAGCAGTGCTTCTCATGCTGGACCCTCCTCGTCGATAAATCAAGGGCGTGCGTGGTTAATATTAACGATCAGCTTCGCTCTTCTTGGCACAGGAAAATCGCAACACCACCACCGCCAACTCCTTTCTTTGCCAATAGCCATCGAACAGCTCATGCTCTCGCTAACTTCCATTCACAACAGCATAGACTCCATCGAATCTTCCTCAGCTCCACTGTTTGATTTATTCGACGAAAAGGAAGACCGAATTAAATCGCGGTGATGCGTGCCTGATCGTTTATCGCACTTTTTACGGCCCCCTTTCCTTGAGAACGCCCTCGCATCTTTGACGCCGGAAGACCATCCTCTCTAATATTAGACGAGTGAGTCGGAGTCGATTTTCCCGGCTGCTGAAATCACCAGCTGTTCAAATTACCAAGTTGGGAAGTGATTAATAAGGTCCTCTTGAAGTGCCGGAAGCAGATAGGCTCTATCGCCTCATTACTCCAAGAGAGATATTGCGTATGTTGTTGGTAATGGCTGGAAACCTTACGCGGTTTTTTGATCGGGAGCGTTTCAGTGAAACCACGTAGTAAGCATGATGTCGTGAAAATCGGAAGATTGAGAGGCGGTTTGGATTGAGCAATCAATCATTCTAGATTACTCCAAGCTGTGGCCCCCTTGCATTGTGTAATCGGTGCGCGCGCGCGCGCGCGTCTTTCGGGAAAGAGTCAAATGAGTTTCGCCTTGCGTTTGGAACGGCTCTCTCAGTAAGTGCTTCCTGTGCACGCTGCATTATTCATGCCGGTGAAAGCATACGGGTGAATGTTATTAAATGGCTCATTCCTCGCAAAAATCCTCTCCCACCCGCTTGCCACTTCTCCACCTACTCCCACATAGACGAAGACGAAGAACCACTGGAAAGAGAAGATGCTAATATGACTGGCAGACGCAAATCAAATTAGCATCGGTCGGTCATCCCTTTATTGCGCAATGGACGTCGAGAGAAATGCGAGATCCGACATAGAAATCCTTTCAGACGCCACTCGATTCAAGATGTGGGGAAAGACACAGCTGCGAGCGCGAGCAGCGGACACTGAAATCACTGTACATGCTTTCCGATACGATCCACATTGATCCCCAACCGATTACATCGATAGAACTCTCGCGATAGGATTCCTACCGTCTCGGCAATTCCTCGTGTCTGTTATACTTGGAAAGTGAGCAGCACCGTTTATACTTATCTCCCGCGATACCTATGCTCTCGGCATATTTCCACCGTGAGACCACTTCTGCATTCCCACCTCTGACTCCCGCCCTGTTACTTTGGATTTAACGCATTCTCCATCATTCTCCCACTAATCACTCCTGTTTGCACGTGTACAACCTGACACAATTACTCAAATACCAACCCATAAATTTACCCGCAAACTCGCTAGAATTTCCTTAGAGTCAGACATTTTTTTCGCCGTCTATAATACTGGTCAGAAACACGTGTCAGAGTTCGCGGGAAACATTCGTTCAACACTATGTTAACAAGATAACAGACATTTTTCTGGCTGGCCAGAGCCTGTCACGTCGTTAGCGCAAAGTCGTGGATGCGGAAGTGGCTCGTCCAGTCAAAACTGGCTAACGACTCCGCTGGCAGTGAGCCGAGAGAGGCAGCCAGAGAGCAGATCGGTAGTGTACGAGGGAACGAGCAGTGAAAGTACAATCACAGAGAACAAAAAGCCCGCGAAACGCGCGTCATCGTGCGCTCGCATTGTTCCGGTGCAATCAATGCCCCGAATACACCAGCCTACTCCTATGTGCATACACATGTAGAGAAGCAATGCAGGCAAGCAGGGAGGCGCGTGTGTTGACGAGCGAAAAGCGAGACCGCGTGAAAAAGCAGGATGAAAAGCAAGCAACGTCTACACCGGTGCGATTGCGTAATCACGCGGACAAAGATGCGTGAGGGGAGGGAGCGGATGGTTCGAGGGGGTAAACGGGGGAACAGGAATGCTTTCACTATCGGCAGACTGGAAAAACGTGTCGGTGGTGTTGTCGTGTATTTCGAGCGAGGGGATCGTCGCCGTGGCAGACAGGCAGCTTTGTGGAATTATGCGACGGCTGAATTAAACCCAGCTTCACCCGGAATATCCGACCATCCACACAGATCTCTCTCACCTTCTCTCCTCGCGTTTGCCCCTGCATTTCCTAGCCTATCTAGCAACACGATTCCCCATTGCGAACCTCGCATCGCAATGCGAATTATGGGAATGAGAGACGCGACACCCGGCGAATATTTTCTAGACCCTGGAACTCTCGACTTGCCGGCTGTGTGATTCTCCTTTTCACCTGATAGCGCAGATGCTGACTGGCAGCCGTCGCTTCGGTGGCGCGTCAAGTGTCGAGCGTGCGTCTTGCTGACGCGTTGCTGTTTTTACGCGATCGTGTTAAGGTCGATTCGTGTTACGGCTGCCGCGCACGTCGGCCACTTCTTTTAACTGTATTTCTACTTCTTTGTTGCGCTCACGTGCGCGCGCGAGCCTTCCCAGTAAATGGGAAATCGTGCCGATTATTATACCGCCAGTAGGTATTAAACGCATGCAATTCCAGATGGGTGCAAGGTCGTAAATAATACGTAATACGACCTCGTAAAAGGTGCTGGTAATAAGTGATTGAAATACCGGCACGGTGTTGTAGCACGATGTGTGTGCGCGCGCGCTTGCTTGCGGGGAAAGGCACTCGCGCCTCGCTCTTTTTACGTGGCGAGAGACGCGGCACCGTGCGCGCCTACATACGTGCCACCGCTCTCGACCTACCGTAGATACCAACTTTTATCGGCTGTAATTACGTGAGTGCAACTCGATGATAATATTTATTGCCGTGGGATTCCTGTTTCCGTCGTAAAGTAGCGTGGCATGGCGTTGCTTGCTCAACGACGCCCGATACGTAACGCTCCTTCCGTCATGCGCCTCCATTACGACACGACACGCTCGGTACCCTCTTCCCCCTCACTTATTTCAGATATGCTACAATTACGAGGAACAAAAACGCCTAGGTTTTCTACTCGAATTCGTTGGCTATTTATTGACAGCTGTAGAGTTGCAGAATCTCTTTGCGAAAGATAAAACTATTGCGCGACTAGCGGGAAAAGAGAGGGTTGGCGGAAAGGGCAGGTAGAAGTGGTTCGAACGAGATGGCAGGTAAAACGGGCAGCGTCAATGCTCCGGTCGCCTCAGCATCTTCCTGAAAGGGGACAAAGAAACGGGAGAGTTGAGGGGCCCGCGAAATGGCCCATGGCCAAATGGCCTGCACGTGCGAATAGAGCTATTTCTGCAGCGTAAATAAAGAGGAGGCTGTGTACCCTGTACCGAGACAGAGAAAGAGAGAGAGAGAGAGAGAGCCAGTGCAGCTGGTGGCGCCTAAACGCTCCACCACTTGGCCATGAACTAGCCATTAGCTCGACACTTAAACCTGCAAGAACCTTGCACTCGCTGCTCGCCCTTTTGCTTCATTGTCACTTTTTTCCTGGGACCCTTGACTTCGCTATTATTCTTCGCCACCAGGTGCTTGACTCCTTCTCATCTCTATGCCATTCCCAGTTGCCCAATTACACCGAGCTTCACATTTATCCCTGTCCCTCCCTCCCTCCTGTAGCAGGAAGTGTATCGGAGATAAAAGATAATCGGAAATCGATCGGGACCGCAGTTCCAAGGCATTGTATGCAAATGCGCGAGAGCGCCGCCACGGAGATCGAGAGGCGTCGCTGAAGTGATTATTTTATTATCGGCAGCATATTTATGATCGCTCCAAGTTTCATTGGCTGATTCTCGAGCAAGTTCCGTCTTTAGCTCTTTCTCACTCTTTCTCTTGGAATATTTACCTATGGAAAAAATTGTATTGCGAGCGGATGGAGTGGCGCACACATGTATAGGTGGACCAGTCTGTTATTGCATGTGCAGAAGGAGAGCGGGATCG
The DNA here is from genome assembly GCA_910591665.1 of Ectemnius continuus. Taxonomy (NCBI): domain Eukaryota; kingdom Metazoa; phylum Arthropoda; class Insecta; order Hymenoptera; family Crabronidae; genus Ectemnius; species Ectemnius continuus. Next base: position 10,156,464 of record OU342862.1, on the reverse strand, counting down.
TGAGGAACGCAGCAGGACTGCAGATGTTCATCTTAATCGAGGCACAAAGTACTCCCTGAACTTTGGGCGAAATTTATCCCATCATTCGAATCTCCCCAGACGTGTTATACTTTGTAAGAATTGAGGAAGAGTCAGAGAGGTATAAAAAGGAGAAACGATGTGATATTTATTGCTGTGGTGTTGCGGAATTTACTTTAAACTTAGGTTTCGAAGTTGGCACTTTTAACACATGCGACATTACTGAATCCCCTCAATTAATCCCATTCATAATTTTAACGGCTCATCTTTTCTATAGAATCCTAAACAAATTAATTATCTCGAGTTGTGGCAATGCCGGATGGGAAGAGAGAAACAGACGTTAAACGATTAAAAAAGAAAGCAGAAGGGAGAGTCGGCATTTGATCTAACTAGCATACGTCTGCTCCCGTGGCCCGTGACCTTTCCACATGCGCGAGCGTTCAATTGTTTCGCCACTGAAATCCCGTGAATCATCGCTGGCCTCTGTGTGTATGTGCGCGCGTTTGAACGATGATGCCACACTCGGCGCCCCGATAATTTCGCAAACGCCCTGGAGGATGCGGCGCGTGCTCTATCGCCGGCAATACCAAAAGGAAGCGGGGAGATAAGACGCTCGCTCTCTACGCTCCAAATCATTCGGAACTCGAGCGTTCTTCCAGTTCTCGAAGCGTCAGAATTTCCACTTCCAGTTACTGTTTCTAACATCACGCAACACCACACACATTCCCCAACAAAAAGTTATCAACTGAATTTCTTAGTTCCCAAACGAAACATTATTTTCGCAAAGATCTGCAATTCTTCCAAATCCAAAGTCATTGCGAAATATCCCGAAGATTACACCAGGTGGATTGCAAGGGGAAAAGCGTAGAAAGAGAATCGAGCACCGCTTTTGCGAATGACATTTACCGGGCAGAGTCTGACGTAATAACATGCCGCTCGAATAACAATTCCGAGCGAGAAAGAGAGCGAGAGAGGAAATGTATCGGGTATACATATAGAGAGCAGGGGATCGAGGCTTCTCTCGCAGTGGTAAACTTCGTAGGAAGGAAGGAGGAAGCAAGAGGGAATCGTAACAGAAGGAAGGAGAGCCGGTGCGAGAGAGTAGTAGTTGCGGAAGCGAAAGCAGAGCTGAGAGTTGAAGCGAGCGAGTAGGCATGGCGGGAGAGCGAGAGAGGGACACTAGGGAGTTAAATTTTCATGGGTCTGGCCGCCATGGAAACTGGAACGTAGGGGTTACTCAGTTGGCGTGTGTGCACAGTCGCACTCAATACCGCATGAATAAAGTACATACTAGCTCCGGCCAAGTACAGTTTACTCAGTGGAATTGGGAAAATGTGGTGGGATTAGAGGGCCGCCGCTAACACTAACAAACACTTTAGGAAGACGCAGCCATTTATTTTCTAAGGTTTCAATGGGCTGCGTCGTATTCGGAGATGGTGGGTTATATGCTCGCATGATTCCAGGATTGCGAACCGAACTCTCTATGTATCCTCGGCAGCGCTGCGTATGTAAATGAATGCGTAACTGCGCGCACGTAAACGCGAAGAGAGAGAAAGAGCGACGTGGTTGGATTGTGTATATTTATACAGAGAACATGCCCTGCCCTTTGGAGTTCGTTCCCTTCGGTGGTCGGTCCTTCGCCCTCTAGCTTTTATGTACCTCTTCTATATCCCACTCTCTTTCTCCCTCCTCACTCTCACGCGCGTCCGCGCGCGCATACACACAGAGAAAGAACTTTACCCTCCTCTTTCCATGTCGCTTTGCGTTTTTTCCTTTCCTCCCAGCCGTCTCTTTTAATCTGTACTCCCGTTTTCCCAACTCCCTCATTTTTCCATCTACCCGGCATCCACTCTCCCCCTCTCCCCGCTCGCACACCACCGCCTATCTTTCAAAGTTCGGTGCTCTTTCCCCTTGGCATTTGTCACTCGTCTTTTTCCAAGAGGAGCGACCCTTCTTCTCTCAGACAATTACGAGTCAACCACCGAGTGCTCGTTTGCGTCTCTAGTTTTCGATCGTTTCACTGCTGGATAGGATGCCTGGGAATATCGGCTTGGTATGAAAATGATTTGGCGGTAGAGTCGAGGTGGTCCGAAGGGGGTATAGCTTGGAAAGACGTCGAAGGCTTCCCAGTGAGCGAGAGAGCTCGGCTCAGTAATTCCAGGCACATCGGGAGCCAGCCACGGTGTATAGTCGAGAGCATAATATCCATGGAGCTGGGAGCTCTATCGTCGCTTTACACACCGGTTTATTCAAGCGTAACGTGGGTGAGGGCGAGGGTGTCGGCCCGGTAGTTCGACGACTGCCACGGCACACAACACAGAGAATCCTAGGTGTGTCACTGAACCGAAGGATCCGTGTTATGCGCTATGCGCCGCAAGCCCACCGCCACCATCACCATCTTCTCTCACGTGTATATTTGCCGCATGCCACTCGCATATCTCTTTCTCTTTCTGTGCGTCGCCCGACTGGCGTGTGATCTCCCGTTATAAAAGGCCGAGGAACGCGACAGACAGTCAGAGAGCACGCGACGTGTGTCTAGTCACGCCCGGCCAAATCCCTCCTCACAATTCACTCCAGGAAATCGAATACCTTCGACCACACCACAAATCTATCTTCGCCTCGGAGACGCCAGCCGGATCCTCTCCATCTCCGAGAAACTTCTTCCCCGAGTCTTTTTCTTTCTCCTGACCTAACACATACCCGGCGATCCTTGGACTCTCCTCGTACTACATAACGACATACTCTGTACTTGGTACGGTTCGTTCGGGCTTTCTCTTTCGCACTCGGCACGGCGTGGCAGTGCCATTGATAGCAAGACCGAGCCTGCTCTCTTCGCCCTCTTCGGCAGTGGTAGACGCGCGCCCGTTCATTGAAAAGCGCGACATTGCGTAAGCGCAGCTGATACCTGAGATGCTGGAGCCGTAATGAGTTATCGACTGGCGCTTGTGTAATGAGTAACGCGCGCCGCGTCTAGTGTGACTTTCTAGGAAGAAAGTCTCGCCGGTCTTCCTATTGGCTTCGTCATCCTGATTCCTGTTTAGGGATTCCCTTTGGACGTTTAATCAATTCGCGGCTATAATTAATGACAGACGGGAGGCGCGCGAGAGGGTTTCGTCGCTAGTTTCGATTGGTAGGTGCGTGGATGCGCCCGCGCAATTTCATGGCCTGTTAAACCACGAACTTTGTTAGGCGTTGCTGGGCGAGTCGGTGGACCAGAGCGAGGGCGAAGCAATGTTTTGTAAGCCGGGGTTGCATCCCTTGGTAACGAACGAGCCCCCAGCCAGGAACCGCGCCGTCTGCCTGCTGCATTCCACCCTGGCTTCAACCTCCCTTCAACATCCCTCCTAACCAACCCCTCTTCCTCTCTGCCTCTCCTCCTCTCCGTCCAGCCCTTCCCGACAGTGTACACGGCCCTCTACCAGAGCTCTCGATTCCACTAGGCCGGATATCGCTGCCGTGGCTGCTCGTCCGCGAGGCCATAACCTCCACCAACCTTCCTCTCATCCTTCAAATTCAACAGCTCAAGGAGAAACTCTTGGGGAGATGCTCCGTGCCACCAATATGAACCAGCCGACCCTAGCCGTCTTCCGAGGTCGTCGGTATTAGCTTGACGAACGAGGGGGAACCTTTTCTATGGATAGCTTCCACCCCCCACCCTCATGTCAGATCGAATTCAATAGGTGTATGAACTCAGAACTCGTATTAGCTTTCCGCAAACATTGCTCGCCATGGCAATCACTTGCCTTTGAAAATATACGTGTTTGAATGAATATTCGACGAGGAGATCGAAGGAATTTGTAATAATGTTTTATCGAATTTAGCTGGTTGATGACTAGAAGAAAATATGCGCCCTTATGGAAGGAAGAGTGTAGGTGTAGGGTTGTGTTATCAGGGGCGAGAGGATTGTCGAGGCGATAGCTTTACAAGCTTAGCAGGCTGTAACAGTTTAGGATTGTCGGTATCGGCGGAGAGAGCTCGTTAACTTGAGATCTCCATCGATTCGTTCACCCTGAAAGATGAAGCTCGATAACGTCAGAGTTATTATCTAATCTGAACGGGTATGTCGCGAAGACTGGCCGATATCAGGGAGGTCTCGGGGTGGCGCGAGATAGAGAGAAGATTAAGTACAAGTTCACGGCTCTCCCGGTGCGTGCTCCTTTGTAATGCGGGGCAATGACTCGGCTGAGTGCTTCTGCCGCTCGGTTAGCGCTCTCCAAGTCTCTAATTATCACATCTGGCCGGATCATTAGTCTCCTGGAAACCAGCGCGAGCGCACGCGATCGCCCGTCGTCTTTCCACGCACGCCTCAATACTCTCGAAACTCTCCGTTCTAATTTCGTGGAGGACGAGAGGCGCGAGAGCACGTGCGAGATTCCAAGTACATCCAGTCAATCAAGATGGGAGATTATCTTCGTTTTAATGATATTACGCCTCGCGGAGCGATCGACGAGACCGAATCATGCCTTCGTTTTCTCGAAGAAGGCGAGCCTGCGAGGGACTTGTACGCCTCTTGCACTCTTTGCACACGCAAGCATCATCCCACTCGCGCAGGAGACACCGCTGAGAGGAGGAGATTAACTCGGGGAATGGCAGAACCCTCGAGAAAGAGGCTGAGAGCGAGCACGAGCTTCGGATCGAGAGTGAAATTACGGAGGATTACCAGCGAAAGAGTGGCAATGAGGTATGAAGGGCGACGCCAGTCAGAAGACCGTAAGAACAGGATGATGTCACGATGGCCAATCGGCGAGGCTCGCGTCACTGAATCATTTAATTTTAGTCGATTTTCTCTCTCTGCCTCTTCATGAGAACTCGAGAGAAATGTGACGTGCTATGGTGCGCAATTTATAGACGCTGTTAAGTCGGCTTTTTCTTCGGTTAATTGGCCGAGTAATTAATACATTGTATTTGAAGGCGAGAAGTATTGAATCTTCGCTGGTCGTTAGACAGAGTTAATTGACGAAGTGGCTAATGAGCTGGTGAAAACTCTTTCTATTCATTGGCAGCCGATGGAGTTACAAGTGCGAGCTGTCTACTGCGGGTGCAAAGCCCCTATTGATTTTTAAGATGGCACCGTGAATAATCCGTTCCCTGCCCCTGCCCCGCCCGGATATTGGCTGATCGCTCGACGGGTATTCCGTTACGGTGGAATAATAATCGGGTTATTAATGCATCGCCGGCAGCGGTTCCTCTCTCAAAGGCTGCAAAGTGGATTACTAATTTTCGGTAAACCCCTTTTGCCAAAGGCAACTGGCTCTTTGTAGGCTGCTAAGCACACTCGATTAAATCAGCATATCCAACATGGGACGCACACGCCGCGCTTAATTGTTTTTTCGAAATTTCAAAGCAAATTTTGAAGCAATCCTGTTGCGAGGAAATCTCTGCATGCAAAGTGGTTGGCGAGGTGGTTGCCCCTAATCCGACACATAGTGCAAACTTTCTTAATTGGGTCTGGTGTTTGCCAACAGGCTTTATCTTCGTGTTTATTATCCTTGCTTCCCGGATCGCTATCTTCTCTACTGCCACTCCGATATTTACCCAGCCAACTTTCTCCCTTTCTTCCTCGCTCGCGTGAATTTTATCTTCGTCCCGGATCAACCACTTATTGTTCCATTTGACCGCTCGCTTGATAGCTGTGTTTTGCAGAACTAGTCCACACCCTGCTATTACCGCTCGAAACAACTCAATCCTGCCTCGAAGATCACCTGTCAAACCTCTAACTCGCTGAATCAATAATGATCAAAGGTTAATCTGCCTTTCCTTCCTCTGAGTGATTATCAGAATTTGCTACTCACTGGTTTAATTAACCGGAAAGGGTTGTTCGTAGTACTTTTTTTTCGTATCGAAGCCGACTTGTTTGGCCAAGTGCCAAGTGGACTACAAGTAGATTGGTTCGATCGAGCGGTTAATAATTGACCAAACTCTAATCATCAGAAATGCGATTTCTTTTATATCCAGTGCGCATTGCTCGCTGGGAATTGGAAGAAGCTTTCAATGTGATTTTCCAACTGAATTAGTTCAATATCCTCGACCCACGCTTTCGCCAAGATTGGATTCGTACAATGGAGTCTATCAGCTTAAGTCGATCCTCCGCGGCCATTGTCACAGGTTCCAGTCATTCCTAGACGTATATCACTTATCGATAGAGCATGCGATGGCCAAGCTCCGACAATAAGCTCAGCAATTTTTCGATAATAGTAGCATGAGTATCTGTGCTTGGCGGCGTAAAAGGCTTTGCTGACATTACAATGGACCCTCGGCTATATGCCAGCAGATTTCCGCGTCCCCAGGACGAAATGGGGGTGGGTTTCGAACAAGTCCTATAAAAATGGCAATGCAGCAGAAGAAGTTTCTCTCGGTTTATTTCTGCCTGTTGTTGGAAAGTCGCAGTCGAATTTCCCATTTCTCCGACTGGTGCGGAACTAATGAAAGTTGGGTAGGGGGTGTTTTTCGGGGCGAGAGGAAAATTTCTCTTTGCGTGAAACCACACGCAGAGCCGAGGGATGGGATGCGATGGGATGCGATGCGATGCGGCTGGCTGTGGAGCAAAGTTTCGTTGCGGTGAGGCTGCTGGTGCTGCTGTTGCTCCCTTGCTAGCCTGGCCGAAGGTCAGTGGCCGTGTAACGAGCGTTAGAGCTTGTAGCCCCGAGTGAGTCGGCCAATAAAGATTATTTTCGCTCCCAACACCGTTAGAATATTATTCCATTGCCGCTACTGGCCGCCCGTTCGATCGTCATCATTTCCACCGAGGCGACGACGTGGAATTAGATGATTTCTCCCGGATGGCCAATGGAATTAGCCGATAAACTCGATTAGTGTCGCGGTAGAGGAGAAATTTCGGATGGCTCGCTTCTATCGCTGTGGGATCAGCCGCTGCGAATTCAACTGGCTCATATTTCTCTGCCAATTAGACAGGACTTGGAAGAGAGCATCGCGTGAAAACGTGAGAATTATCGGAGTGCACTCTGCATCCGACGATATATCCACTCTTCGGTGGGCTTTTCAATTCTCATGAGTGAGAGCCAGTGGAAAGCAGAGTCCAATGGAAAGCTCTTCTTCGCACACGATCGGAAGAACGATATCGTTGGGAGTGCTTGATATCTAGGTCTATGCGTTATTTCCGGTATGGTCATCGAAAGTGCGCTGGGAAGGCCTGGTAGTCATTTGAAATGTACATCCGGAGTACGCGGAAGTGACATTTCCTTAATCGTGTCGTACCTTCTAAGTACAGTCGAACAAAGTACCGCTTCCACCCGGCTTTTGTTCCCCACTGCTATCATAATACGATGCACGTTCCTCACCATAGAACATTCCGTTCATGCGAATCTATTATAAGAAGTAGGGTTGATATCTCGCCACTAGCAATCGCCGAGAGGGCCTTGTAAAGTTTTCAGTCGATCCTACCTCGAAACCAGTCGAGTTTTACGGCGCCATTAGGCTTCAATTCATTCTGGCATCGAGAAAGTATACTAGCATGCCGAGTACATTAAAGGCAAGAGTGCGGCAGAGCTTCCCTTCAACCCGGTGCACCCTAAATCATGCCGAATAAGGCAGAGGCATTTTCCCTAGTAAAAAAAGGACGAATGGCTACTGTAGAAACTCGAACTCCCTCTATTTTTGGTCGATTTACCGGCACGATATTCATCGGGTGGCCAGCAACAGCCTCCGAAGGGATGCTTGCTCCTCCTCTATACACAACACACACACACACACCCGCGCGCGATTCAATTAGGTTTGTTGAACTTGCTTTTTGCCGGGTAATTGCAACGCCAGTCGCAGTTGGCCGGCGGCGATATCGGATCGCCGCAAATGGGATACAAAGTTGGCCGACCCTCGACGAAGATGTAAAGCCGAACTTTCAACGGGCATTCATTCATTGGCTGGTCGAGTGAGTGGCGTGGCAAGATGCAATATCGCCGAAAGGCCAACCCGCTCACGCCACACTCTTCCCTCTTCTTCTTTAACACATCTTCCCAGCCCCTTTTTCTTACTTTTTCTCAAATCAGCGGGAAGATTCTATCGGCAGAGATATTTAATTCCTGACAAAGCAGCAGTCAAAGCCATTTGTATCGGCGGGGGGTTCGCGTGGGCTGAAAGTGACCCTCATTATTCGAGCGCCTTCCAATGAATAATTGATTTCCACGCTGAGTCATGCGCCCGGTGTCAATGGGAGAGTTAGAGCCGCGCCATCCAAGATTCACTGCTTTCCTTTACACCCCATCCATCTCGGAGAGAAACCGCCCCTGAAATTTTCATGTGTGCACCGCCAAGTCAAGCACCGCAAAATCTACGGCTCTTTGAGATCTTGACGTAGCAAAGGGGTAATTAATAAATGATGTCAGCTCGCAACGTTCCCGGAGAGAGCAGGAGAAAGTGACGAAGATATATGCGAGCGTATAAAAGCGGCTTCTAATCTACATCGAGTCTTGTACTTTTTCTCCTATCTTTCATGTCTTTGTTTACAACAATAACGCATGCCAGCAGAAGAGTTTGTCTTCTCAGTAGTTCATTAAAGTTTTGACTTAGCGCTAGTCAAGCACGTCATACGCGCTAATTAGTCAAGGATATTTCCATTCGGTTAGGACTTAAAGTGGCAGCGTTGATATCTTGATCGGACATGCCACTTTTACCGATGCTATCAGAGCGCGCTCCCGACAAGTTTTGCATCGCGTCAAGTTGAACCGCTGCTTTTGAGTATTAGCCATGCTGTCGCGTAGGAATGCTCCGAGGGATTTGGTATGCCAGTCGAACCGATGCTAATTTTCATGGTTAAATAGTGAGGGATTTTTAATAGCTCGAATTCCTCGGACGGCGCGCTTTAATTGGCGTGAATAAGGGCTGGTTAATGCCGAGCAACACCCCATCGGCCAGAATAATCGGGCATTGTTCGCTGACTTGGATCTTGTGCGCACGCAAAAGAAAGAGCGCGCGGTCGCTCTCGGAAGTGTAAGTGAAGGGAAGAAACATTGCTTGGAGTCGCTCGAGGAATTTCCGTAATAGGAGTTTAGCGGAGAGTGCCGGCGCGGCGCGGCGGCTTCCAGCCTCGGCCAACTTAACTCCGAGGACTCCTGCTATGAGTATATGTGCTCGTCATTGTCTCTCCGGCTTCTCCAGCCGGAGCCTTCCACTCGACGCCAACTTTATTAGATTATAACAGTGTATCTCTCTCTGTGCTCATTCCAACCATTTACTCGTACACATACTCAAGCTAATCTATAATTGACGGCTGATTACTCTTCATCAAATTGCCGCTAGAAATAGTTCTCTACTATTTCAGAATTAACCCTCCGTTCTATAAATACATCACTGTCCTGGAATATATTTAAAACTCGAATTATTGTCTTTAATTACAAAGATAGTCAACATGACTTGATGGTTTGTCGATAGAATGTATTCGATATTAATGAAGTGCAATCTGGCGGTCATAGCCCGCAGTAGTTGTTTATTGGCTGGCGTTTGCTCCGGTGATGTTGCTTGATCAAAGGAAGAGGGTTCTCTCAGTGGGCGGCGGACCGAAAGAGGTCCAGCGGCTCGGTACACGAGAAGCACTAGTACAACTATACTCGAGATAACAGATATTTCCTACGTTCATTCTAGTTCCTGGCTGCGAGGGCACGCTTATAGAGACGTTCGCCCGCAGTCCCGTGCAATTAAAATAATCGCTCATTATTTATCGGCCGTCATGCGGCCGTAATTTCCATTAATCAAGGAAGGCCGCCCGTGGCGGGGACGGGTGTGCCAGGAAATTCTTATTATGTATTTCTGCGAGTGGACCGATCGCCCTTCAACTTCCACTCGGTGATTACATATGCGCGCGCGCGCGCGCCTTCCTTTTCTCTTCCACGAGACTCTCCATGCTCGAATGGCTCCAATAGGCCAATCGTCAAGAGCGAGACTCTTTTTTCACATGTTTACAAGGACACTGACATAGCGTTCGACTCGATTTCGATCAGTCCACTATCACGAAACCTTTCAAAACTCTCCACGCCTCTCTTACCGTTTCTCTTTCATTTCTGCCCGCTGACACTCGCTGTTCTCCACGGGCTTTCACAGGGGGTGGCTTTCCAATGGCGTGGGGAAAGCATTATCAGCCATGGCAGTGTTATTAAAGAGCCACTATTAATTAGCCACGGTTAGCCCGCGGCGCGTGAGGCTGAAAAATATTTACGGCCCGTCGCCCTATCATAATGTCCATTAATCGAGGAAAGGCCGAGGGGAAGCTCGCCACAGGGAAGTTCCCTCACTGTGACTGGTTAGCCCGGCACACACCGACAGACAGATAAAGCAAACGAGAGAGCTCGAGTAGGCGTTGCTCTACGCGTGCCGGAGAATTTCTATCATTGCTCCGAGTGATTCCCGATTGTATTCGGTGGCCTCGCACACGCACCGTCAGTCCTAGGCGATCTTTGCGCCGGTTGGAGCACTCCTACATATGCTTACATAGTAGAGAAGGCTGTATATGGAAAGGAAGATGGTTGGGAGAGGAATAGAGAGTGAGCGAGTGAGTGAAGAAAGGCTCTTGCCGCTGGCATCGATTGTTGGCTGGAAAACAAATGGTCAGAGAAACGTGGAGAGGCAGCTAACCGTATGAAGGGGGTCCTTCCGCGATTGATCGCTCAGCGGATCCTTTTTCTCTAGCCCTAGCACTCGTCCACTCAACCCTTCCGCTCCCGAATACGCCTGACCTCGGCTGCACCCCTCTAATTACGATGCCCTACCCAACTCTGCCTTGCCTTGCTTTCTCCTCTCTCTCTCGCTCTTTCTTTCTCTCTTGACTATTGAGCAGACGAAATTCTGCTTTGCCACGACCTCTTCATTACGCCGCCTTTCAACGAACGAACAAATGTTCCCCGGCAAAACGCGCCGGTGATAATTTTTGCCAGCGCGCCCCGATACTCTCTCCTTCTCTCTCTCTCCGCGTCAGAACAGCGTTCGAGGCCGCATTGGGTTTCAGGGGGTGAAACCACTCTTTCGAGATGCATTGTTTCGGCCTCGAGAGCTCGTCGCGCTCATAATTGAGGGGTGCTGAGGCTGGAACAAGTGCAGTTTACTTGGCAGTAAGTACAGCTAGTTCCCTAGAGGAGAGAATAGCAGAGTGGAACTCTCGCACGACTTCCTGCCACTTTCATGTTCCATGATTTTCCATCGAGAGAGAGAGTGTGTGTGTGGGTCTGTGTGTGCGAATTGTCATCCCTCTCGCACGATTTGTCCGTCAAGCTGTCGCGTGAAGTTTCGACGGCCTGCTGCAGTTTTTCATCGAATTCGATACGCGCCTCTACGTTTTCACGATTGAAGGCTTGTCACACGCCTGATATATTGCCTGCCAGTGGAAATACTCCGATCAATGAATGCTGTATTAACGCAACCGTGCTATAAAACGCGTTCCTATGCTCGGATGATCCTTTGATATCCAAAATCATCGACGAACTTCATATTCGTCTCGATTCCCCTCGGTGAGTTCGAATAAAGCAGGCTTTGCGGATTCGTAGGATAATTGAAATTTTAGACGGTCCAAGTGCGAATATGTGTGTGTAAGTGGAATGTAAAATATCGGCGGTCAAGATAAACGAGAAATTAAAAGTCCGGTGTGGCTCGTCGACACCGGTTGTCGAGGACGAACTCTCCTGGCTCAATCAGTGCGAGGAGATGATCGTCTTTGCTCTGGCGGGCGCGTGCATCGCCTGCGGCGGCGGCGGCGGCGGTGGTGGTGGCGGTGGTGGCGGTGGCGGTGGCAGCGCAATGAACCGTGACAAACAGATGGGTTTCGCAATCGAGGTGTCCAACCAGTCCGGTTACTCGGGCCATAATGCTATCTGGGGCAAATGTAACTCAAGGATTCTCTATTTCTCGTCGCTCTGTATGTTCGTGTCTCGCCCAGCCTTCGCAGAGCATTGCCTTCTCAGGTTGAACATTGGCATTCGACATCAAATCATCAACGATGAAATATACTAAGTTTTATTTACTTACATAAATTCCTATATAAAAATTTCGGGATGAATATAAGTAAACGAGGAGAATTACTCAGCCCAAACCCGGAAGATACTTTCGGTCGTGTCAGTTGGGGTTATCGATTGGCAAAGTTAAGGGATGTCTCTCGAGTTTGCTTTCACAAGTTGTTTGCTTGCTTAAGTGCAGGCCGGCAGGAGCTCGAGGGAACATGTCACTGCCAGAGTCCTTTTAAGATGACTGAGAGGAAGTTCGGCATCGTTCCGGGGTTGGCGAAATCGGCTGTTTGCTCTTGGCGCTCGAAAAGAGCTTCCGTTGTGTCAGTTGGCTAGAGCTCGTTTGTATCCAGTCTCGCTTAATTGTTCTCACTTTCCCCATACAAAGTGGCCAATCGTAGATGTGTAGAAAGCGTGGTATATGGCGGCGCAAGCCCTTCATTGACGAGACCGTAACGATAAACACCTGTCATTGGCACTTTCTTTCTCGGTGCCGCTTGCCTGCCGATTTAACAAGCTATAAATTAGCCGGGCAAATCGAGTGGCCCCTTTAGAAAGCCAAGAAAGTGCTGTTCTAGTACGCACGGAAAACTCTTGCTGGCATTGTGCCGGCCGGCAATCTGCGAGCACTATCGACACACTCTCCAGCGACGCGCGGCGTCGTTGCTCCTTCGAAAAGTCCACTGGAAACGCACTCCCAGGAGAACCCCGTTGCGCGCTCACCGTGACAGAAAGAAAAAGTCTAGAAATATCGAGTTGCCGCTAGGAAAATATGACTTTTCCTCGAGGGGGCAAGAACGGAAAGGATTTTCAGGAGAATTGCATGACGTCCCGGCGGTCAGGTAGCCTGCAATCTGTCCTGATCATCGGAGGAGAACGCACGTGACTAGCGGAGCTGGCAGCTTTCTCCGGGGAGCAAGGGTTCAACCAAGTGAACGAAAACACAGAGACTTCCTCGAAGAATTCGGCTCATCGTTAACGAGCCTTTCCTTTCTGCCTCGCGTCTCGTATCGCGTTTCAATTCGTTAATGCCAAGTAGGATGAATCTCGAAACTGGTCTTCTGTCTAACGATTTATATAATTTCTCGGTGGAACAAGCTCCGACTATCATGCTAGTCGACGATCCGTGTGAGGCTGGCATGCATACCGCTTGTGTATTGCGAGTAGTGATGTCATGCGCTCGTGGCTTCCGCATCCGCTCTCTGATAGTCATTCGTCAGCATTCTCATCGCAAAACTGCCACAAGAAGCGTGTGCATGCATCGCCGCATTTCCTTCGCCCGCACTTTTCCCACATGTTCTTTTTTCCCTGTGTATGCATTAGGGATTCCCTGGCAACTCCATTAAGAAGAGAAATAGTTTCCTGATGGGTAATTCAGTTGGTTTTGTCCGGGGAATTGAAATATTTGAGTGAATTAAGGGGATATTGAGTGAATGGAGAAGAGTAAGAGGGAAAGTAGATTCGGTCTCGGTGGCGAACGGGTTCCAGGATAGCTGATGCTTTTTAGCGTTTCCATCGGACGGCTTTGAATCGGAGGAGCTCACGTCGCGTGGTACCGGTTTGTTTACGATTGCCAGCGATGTCGTTGAATATTAATATATTCCCGGTGAATCACTCGCGCTGCGTACAAACGCGCGGTGGCCCCGAGCGCTCCTCAATAAAACGAGCCCTTAAAACCCACTACTCTTCTCCACTCTTTTTCCCTGCCAACTCTCCGCACTGATGACTTCATTAACTTAACGACGAACACTCCCACCAACCAACATATTCCAGAATCTTTCCAACCTCCTATTAATTCAACCAACAAAACACTTCGCTCAGACATGTCATACTTTTTGTAGTCTCTCTGTTGACGGAGAGAAGCAAGGAATTAGTCGGCGGCGTCTCATTGTGTCGCTTTCCCACGGCGGCTTTTCAAGCTGCGAAACGATTAGCTCTCTGGGCGGGGAATTTGCATTGTGCCGCGCGATGATCGCGCGCACTCGTCGCCGCTCTCGACGCCCGGGCGAACGAGCGAGCTAATTGTTTCGCGCGAATTACTCTCGCACGAGTAACACTCTGTATTTCACGGGGCATTCGCACTCGCTAATCTTGTGGAGAGGAAGAGCGAGAAAGGGAAGGATGAGAGCGAGAGAGAGAAAGTGAAACTGCAGTCCTCTCTGTGAGAGAGGAGCCAGACATCCAGAGACATTAAAGTGGAACTGTGCTTTTTGTCTGTTTTCAGGCCTCAATGGACTTGCCGCCGGACAAGGCGAAGCTTTTGAAGCAATACGACAACGAGAAGAAATGGGACATCATATGCGATCAAGTGAGTGCACGCCTCTGCTCTCTTCGTACATTGCTCTGGGCCGTAGATGATAAATCTCCCTTTTTCTTCGGCGTGTTCGTCTATAACAATGTCGGGCCACCCACTCCGGGAAAATTCCGGATTAATATTTTATTGGGAAAATAAGCTTTTTGGGGACTCGAGAGCGTAGATCAGTGCTGTCCAAAAGCTTCTCCCGGGAGCAGAGGGCTTCTTCCACTCCTGGCGCTCTCAGCAGAGCCAGCAGCGCTTCGAAAGGAGAATGTGATGAGCGGCTGGGCCTCCCACTCTCCGTAACACGTAACGTAGTGGGTGGCGCGAGGGGAACTGAGGGCGGTAGGGGCCCCACCGCTGGACAGCACTGCTCTAGAGCATAAAGTCCTCTCACTCCACTCCTCCTCGATCCCTCGGGCTTTTAAGTCCAGCCACAATATGCCTCTCCGTTCGGAAGACTCTCGCCGTTACCAGTTCCGCCTTTCTCACTAGCCACTGCACAATGAAAGTTACTTTCGGCTGGACATTATTACTAGAATAGATCAGTCCAGAATAATCTCTCTTGCATATAAATATCTTATATTTTCGTCTACTAGTTCCAATTAATGATAAACTCGCTCTGATTAGTGACTCATATTGCTAGTTTTAAATTACGACTCATAAGAGTTCGATTGAAAGAGCTACGCCGATCGGTGGAGCATTATTGGCTAGATTCGATCGGAGTTTCTATCGACGGCATTCTTGAGAGTTATTTTAATCCTCGCGAGCCAGCACAGACAATGTGTATTGCGAAGTTGTTGCGGTAGCGAGAGAGCAGTCAGAATGAATGGAGAAGGGATGATGTAAGCGGTGGCTTTGCCATGTTATTCTTGTACCGTGCTCACCGATCTTCCCGGCTGGTATTCATTTAATTCCGCACGGTGCTCGATGAATGCGGGTACTGGATGCTGGGCCGACGTATAAATTCGACTTCCCTTAAGTTACCTATTAATTTCAATTAATCTACCGCTCGTCCGACCCTCCCTTCGTCGATACTCCCTTCGAAATACTACGTTGTTGCTGCTGCTGGTACACAAGTTCGACACGAAAAACCTTGGTAATTGATGCAAGACGTTGCTCCTCGCGTGTATAGGGTGATTCACTTGCCTCTGAATCAGAACTCTCCTAGCCCTTATTTTTTTTTATGGGCTTCCCGACCTTTCCCGGGGCTGAAATTTGGTAGAAAGTGTTTTTTTATATCAAGGAAGAAGTAGAAAAAATTCCAGAGCCCTAACTCAAAATTCATTTTTTCGCAAATTTTTTAAGGCATACCCCTTCAAAAATTTTCGATTTTTCGAAGGTTCTGGGACCGGGACAAACGCTTGATTTTTCGATTACTCGTGTCTCAAAACGGATAAAAAACATAAATGTTGTGGGGGAAATGCCGGAATTCTACCTAAAACACGTGGAAAACCGATCTGGAATATTTCATTTCAACGGTTTTCCCTATGTTTTTTTATCTTCCCGACCTTTCCCGGGGCTGAAACTTGGTAGAAAGTGTTTTTTTATATCGAGGAAGAAGTAGAAGAAATTCCAGAGCCCTAGCTCAAAATTCATTTTTTCGCAAATTTTTTAAGGCATACCCCTTCAAAAATTTTCGATTTTTCGAAGGTTCTGGGACCGGGACGAACGCCTGATTTTTCAATTGCTCGTGTCTCAAAACGGATAAAGAACACCAATGTTGTGGGGGAAATGCCGGAATTCTACCTAAAACACATGGAAAACCGATCTGGAATATTTCATTTCAACGGTTTTCCCCGTGTTTTTTTATCTTTCCGACCTTTCCCGGGGCTGAAATTTTGTAGAAAGTGTTTTTTTGCATCGAGGAAGATACTATAAAAATTCCAGAGCCCTAGCGCAAAATTTTTTTTTCCCCATATTTTTGGCCACCGAAAATATCCCATTTTTGGTGGTGATTCAAAGGCAAGTGACTCACCCTGTACACGCCTCCTCCAATTGGTGGTATGCGCCAGTGTTGGTAGATCTGCTCAAGTGAGTTTAATCTGGAGCTCAATCGAACGGGCAACAGTGTCATCGAACCGGACACCTTATTGCTCTCTCCCAGCGGGGGCGTCGATCATTAAAGAAACATTAGCCGCGAAAAGAAACTATCAACAATATGTCTACTTCATTACAGCATTTCGAACTAGAGAAAGCTATTATTTAGTCATTCCATAATGAAATTACTGGAATATATTTTTTCTGGTACTTTTATTCGGTCGTAAAAAAAGGGCTTTCGTTGATTTTTGCATAAAATAGCCGGCGAACAAAGTGTTGGTAGCCGCGGGCTTTGGAGGTCGCTCGTTAAACAAAATGCGAGAGGTTGAAAAAGGGGCGAGGGTCGCGAGAGAGAGAGAGAGAGAGAGAGAGAGAGAGAGAGAGAGAGAGAGAGAGAGAGAGAGAAAAAGGAATCGGAAGGCTGAAGAGGTCCTGACAGTGTAGGTGGGTCGCGCTGGCTCGTTAAATCGTGGAGATTGCAAGGCACAGAGGCAGGGTGGATCCTGTCTCGAGTGGAAATCACTCCCTTTTCTCTCTCATGGCTGGCCGAGGCTTGTATGCTCCCTGGCAAGTACAAAATGGATTTACCGTGTCGACTTAAGCGTCTGATTCGACGGTGGCAAGCCATCGGGCCACGATTGATCGACTCGCCCTATCCAAACCCTTCTCCGATATTAAAGTAATCCCAAGAATCGTATTCGACGAAAGGGGTCGCAATCCTTTTACGAAATTCGGTAAATCATTGTGCTAGCCCTTCCGAGCAATCTGCCACTATTGTTAGGGAAAGTCTCGGGGAATTTTCTTGGGTTATAAATACTTGAATAGCGGCACTTGAAAAAGGGATAGTGTGTATAGGAGGTGCGTAAGACTGGGAGGTTTCGAACGTGCGAAAGGTAATCCGAGACTTTCTTTCGCGCACGAAATTCTCTGTGTAATAACAGTGGTGGGTTCTCGGTGGGCCGCCGCACGCCCAGAGTAGAAACGTGAGTTCAGAGCATCCTTGCCAGGCATCTCGCATGCAGATTAACATCGCACAAGCGGATCCTCCTTATCGTTCTCATTTATTCCTCCCTGCTCCCACTCATTCCCTACTGTCTGCAACACTTTCTCCCTGTACAGCGCAACTCTAACTCGCTTCGAGTGCAACATCGGATTCGCCACCTAGCAGTACTTGTGTCCTTTTGGCCCATTCATTCATCGACACTTCCCTATCGTAATTACGGCCCGTAATTGTAATTACAATCTCGTGATACGCATTTCGAGCAAATTGCTCTCGGCTCACTCGTAAATGTAGGGATAAAGTCGTCGGGAGCGGATGTCCTCGGAAATAACAAGGCTCCATCTTTATTACACGTTTATGGGGTGAGTGTAACCCCGTCGGAGTTGCGCGGCGCGCCGCCAAACACACATATAAAAAGCCGGAGAGAGAGAACGAGAGAGCGGCACGTATGATTTCAAAGGGCGGGAGGGGACGTGGTCGTCACGTTTCAGTCCACTCAGTGCCGTTCTACCGATTACTGCCCCATAAACTCCAAACGATCATCACACCGTAATTTAATTATTCCCCGGCTCTTTCCCCGGAACGAGTCCGCCCTTAATAATTGCGGCGACGTCTCGCGTTGTTGTTGCCTCGAGAGAGAACAATGCGGCAGGTGCTCGTAACAAGGTAAATCGGGACGGTCACGGAATGCCTCGTAAAAGCGTCCTCAACGAAAATTTGCGTAATATGCCATTGGACTGGTTCGAGATTTCTTCGCGGCATGAAGATGGTTGGTTGATTTTTTTAAAAACATTGTTGGAGGTTGTAGAAGCGGGCGTTGGAAGGAAGGTTCACGGGGAGCACGCGTGACACAAAATCCACTGGCGAAACAAGATATTGTTGAGGAGAGGGAGAGGGTTGCCCTCGGGTCATCGATGGCCCGTCCCGATTTTTGAGCGGGCCTGTAGGGCATGTGGGTAACACGACACGGATGTAATGCAAGCCGTGCTATTATACGATACAAGAAAACGGGCCGCAAAAAATGCACAGCATCCCTCTCTCGTCGGCATTGCCTGCTGTCTTTTCTCCGTATTGGTGTGTACACGCTCAAACGTGTTGGCACATGTATGGTCTCGCTAGCCGAGTATGCGATTGCACCCACCTCTTCATACCTTGCATGTGCCAGTCGGCCGCCGTAAAAGCACGCCAGACTTTCGTTGCGCTTTTCCTCGACACATTGTCTGCGCGCCGCCGTCCCTTTGTTCCCTCCTGCGAAGGTATCATCGTTGCTGCCCTCCTCAGCTTCACTTAGCGCTGTCCTGCGGAAAGCAGGATCTTCCCTAAATGTTCACCCCACTCGGTCCACTATCTGGGGTGTGAGATCTTTAATAGATCGGGACTGGCTCGACTAATGGAAGTTCATGTTTCCCCATTAGTCCGACGGCATATTTCCGTGCGGGCATTTAAAGGGCGAGCCGAAAGCCGCTCGCTTTCGGCTGTGCCTGGCTGCCCGTAGTTCCGCCGCCCCGTGAGTGAACCCACTTGCCTGGAATTACTTAAATTAGTGGCACAGCCGTTCACGCACGTACGCGCTTAGGGTGGAAAGACTGTTGGGTGTTCACGCGCTCGAAATCGGCCCCCGGCTGTCTCGTAAGTCTCGTTAAAATCAGCCGGTGCGAAATACTCGCTGTCCCACCGCTGCAGAATTTATAGAAAGCCTGCTTGCTCTATATATAGAATGATCTCAGAGGGCGGACACCCCTTTGTAGACGTAAAGAGCGAGGCCGATAGTTGAGTCATTGTTCTGCAAATAGCTATGGAGAAGAGTGAGTTGTATTGTTGGCAATTGCAGGAAAGGGTACAGGCCAAGGATCCTCCGTCCCATTACTTAGCCAAGCTACGAACCTACCTGGACCCCAAAGCATCGCGGAGTCATCGAGTATGTTTCTTTTTCAATTTCTTATTATTTTCATCCTTCTGTTAAGATTCTATCTTTTCATCTTCAATTTCAACGCGAATTCCCTGACTCACTCACTATTATATTTAGATGACTGTAACTTCTAAAGTGATAACTTCGACTTTTATCGAATTCAGTCTATCTAATTTTGAAAAAGTTGAGTTCTTGCTCTGAAAATTCCGTTTACCCTTTGTTCGTTTTCAACCACGAGGGATTGATAAGACGGATACTAATGATTACACAGACGTATCGTTTCCTCATGTTCTTCCAGAAAAGGAAGATGGTTGGAGAGTCGACGTCGACGCAAGTGCTTCGGGATCTGGAGATCTCGTTGCGCACGAATCATATAGAGTAAGCCAATGAGATGATAAAATAGTTTGACTAGCTTGAAAAGTGTTAGGATTAAAGGGAAAGTGTGATATATATGAATGAGGCCGCATTTGGTGGTAGCAGAGCCTGAGTAGGATGCTGTTTTAGATGGGTGAGAGAGTTCTTGGACGAGGAGAATCAAGGATTGGATGCTCTCATAGACTACCTCAGCTTCAGATTACTCATGATGAGGCATGAGCAACGTGTCGTTGAGACCAATACGAGCTCCGAGGAAAAATTGCAAACCGGTAAGAGGGGCCTACAGACACCCAGCGGGCCGACTTTGATCGTAATTGGCACGTAGCTTCAAAAGAGCGCAATGCCTCCCAATCAGAGATCTACAGGCTCTCTCTCTAACAATTTTTCAGCTGGTACCGGAGATACCTCGCCCTTAAATAATGGTTGCCTGAGGCCCCCTCTTCACGAGCTCAAGGATAGTCCCGGCGTTAAAAGGAGATCTAGGCACGTGGCTCGGCTGAATATGGGCGAAGCGAAGGATGACATTCACGTATGCATACTCTGCATGCGTGCCATCATGAATAACAAGGTGCGTAGCTACGGATGGTGAAACTGGTACAAGGACTTGGAGGTCGGCAGGGAAAAATCGCTTGGTTTTTGCACGATTCGTGAGCGGTTTCTTATCGTGTTATTGCCCGCGGCGCGCAGCACCGCCTTCCCGCTCCTACTCTCGACGAAGCTCCTCCACTAAAGGCAAATGCAATCGTGCCGGTGATGTTTCTACCGGCCTTTCTCGCCGAGTAAATCGATGTTCACTCTAAATGGCTTGTGATATCGAACGAACCTGATTACCGGCTGACTCTCATGTTAATGAATTGTTTTTGCAGTACGGCTTTAACATGGTCATTCAACATCGGGAGGCAATCAATTGCATCGCTCTAAGTCTAATGCATAAAAGCTTGAGGTACACACTATTGCAGCACACTTGATATCAGTATTGAGCGAATGAAAGTAAACATCATTCTTCTGTCTCAGAACGAAGGCACTCGTATTGGAACTACTGGCTGCGATTTGTTTGGTGAAGGGTGGACATGAAATCATTCTCTCTGCCTTCGACAATTTCAAAGAAGTGTGCTCGGAGAGGCGGAGATTCACCACACTCATGGCGTACTTCACACAGTACGATAATTTCCACATAGAATTCATGGTGGCGTGTATGCAATTCGTAAACATCGTCGTTCACTCCGTGGAGGACATGAACTTTAGGGTACATCTGCAATACGAATTTACCAAGCTTGGGTTGGACGAGTATCTCGAGAAACTTAGGCATACCGAAAGTGAGGATTTGCAGGTGTGTAGTGTAGCGCAGCGCACTGTAGGATTTGTAGGAAAGGGACACGATTATTACAGCCTGAATCTTCGCAGGTTCAAATCTCTGCTTACCTAGATAACGTATTTGATGTAGCTGCCCTAATGGAGGATAGTGAAACAAAGACTGCCGCGTTAGAAAAAGTAGCCGAATTGGAAGACCAACTTGGTCATGTAAGTGGCCGTCACTTTAACCATTCTATTGTTTACACGCATCGCAAAATTACCGCAATTGCCATCTCGATAATAGGCCCACGATAGAATGGCAGAATTGGAGAGGGAGTCTCTCGCGAAGTTAGCAGAACTCGAGACTGAACTCGGTGCATTAAAAGTAGAGTACGCCGATGCCTTAGAAGCGCGTAGACTAGTCGAAGAGGAACTCACTGCATTGAAGAGGCAACGGCAGGATTCTGCCCGAAGACAGAGCGTCTTAGAAAACAAGATAATCGAATTGGAGACGCTGACGGGTACATTGACCAAAGGCTCGTCAGGTAAAGAATTCTTTGCAGAACTCATGTTATACAAACATATCCTTCGGAGACCAATAAGTTTGCTTTACATGGTTTCCGATTAAGAGTACAATTAATGAGCTGGTAAATTAATAGTTGACGAATGGCCTTTCATTTTGCATGGATTTTGCAGTGGCGAGTCTACGAAACGGAACCGCAACAAGTCCGTTGAGTAATTCGGATAACATTACGTCGTCCACGTTTACCTCGACGCCCTCGCCAACGTTGGAACAAGCACCGCAGTCGACACCCGCGCCTCCCCCGCCACCGCCACCACCCTGTCCACCACCGCCGCCAATGGCTCCCCTTTCGCCAGGGGACCACAAAATACCGCCGCCAGTACCTATACCTCCGCCGCCTGCCGGCATGATGCAAGCACCGGACGGCGCAATGACTATTAAGCGCAAGGTCGGTAAAGGTCAAAAGGGAATGCAGCGATGCGATCGTATATGAAAGATCCCACTGTCTGCCCCACAGCATATCCCAGGTCCCTGCTTGATCAAAGTTCTTTTTGTATTCGCGATGCAGGTTCAAACCAAGTACAAGCTGCCCACACTGAATTGGATCGCATTGAAGCCTAATCAAGTGCGGGGCACTATCTTTAACGAGCTGGATGACGACCGACTGCACAGTTACATAGACTTCTCCGACTTCGAAGAACGATTCAAAATCGGCATGGGTAGTCATTTGGCTAATGGAACTAACGAACTGGACGGACTTCAGAGCTTTCCTAGTAAAAGATTCAAGAAGTCGGAAAATGTATCGCTCTTGGAGCACACGAGATTACGAAATATTGGTACGTCACGTATCTGCATATAAGTGTAATATAAATATTCGAAATTGATCAACTATATTTCTATAATCCTTTGCAGCTATATCCCGAAGAAAAATGGAAATGCCGGTAGAGAAAGTGATTATGGCTGTAAATGCGCTTGACTTGAAGATACTGTCACTGGAAAATGTAGAATTGCTGCAACGCATGGTGCCTACAGACCAAGAGGTCAGTTAATGTGCATGGAATATTTATGAAGGACGATAATTGTGTGATATTTAACGAACAAGTACTTTGTAGATTAAAGCCTATCGGGAATACATTATCGAGAAAAAGAATGTGAACCTTTTGACGGAGGAGGACAAGTTCTTAATGCAACTGGGCAAAGTAGAGAGGATATCGACAAAACTGTCGATTATGAATTACATTGGAAACTTTTTTGACAATTTACATCTTATTACTCCTCAAATACATGCTGTGATATCTGCTTCAAGTACAGTGAAGAGCTCGAAGAAGTTGAGAGCAGTATTAGAAATTATTCTTGCCTTCGGAAACTATTTGAATAGCAGCAAACGTGGCCCTGCCTATGGATTCAAGCTGCAAAGCTTGGACACGCTACTGGACACGAAATCGACTGATAAAAGGATGTGCCTTTTACATTATATTGTAGCTACTGTACGAATGAAGTTTCCAGAACTTATTAACTTCGAATCAGAACTTATGTACATCGATAAAGCGGCAACTGGTAAATGCAATATTAATTTAAAGAGAACACAGCACATTATGCCATCTGTTCTAACATGTTATTTTTTAATCTTTTTTCAGTATCTCTGGAGAATATAACGACGGACGTGCATGAATTGGAAAAAGGTATGGATCTCGTAAGAAAGGAATTCGAGCTACGCGGCAAAGAAAAACACAATACGGTACTTCGTGATTTCCTGAATAACTCTGAAGAGAAGTTGCGCCGATTGAAATCAGACGCACGTGCCGCTGGCGAGGCATTCCGGGAGTGTGTCGAATTTTTCGGTGAGAGCCCAAGACAGGCCGATGCCAATACATTCTTCTCCCTACTAGTTAGATTCGCAAGAGCATTTAAGGTAAGTACAATCTTTCCAAGTACATCAGCATATCCGAATTCCATCATTTACAATTTTTATATATTTTAACCTTTGTGTGCGAATGTCACAGGCTGCGGATCTGGAAAATGAACAACGTCGTAGATTGGAAGCTGCCGCTGCTGAAGCACTGAATACATCCGAAGAGGTTCTCAAACGAAATAAGTTAAATCAAAAGAAACAACAGGTATGTTTAAATATATACTTTTTCAAATCCTTATCACAAATTCGAGAAAAAAATAATGTGTTGCATGATGCGCTTTTACTTTCGTACGCACAATTTTAATTTTATATTAACAAGTTGCACTTTCTTTTATGTATATTTCCGCGACCATTCTTCTTAAACTGTGAGGCAAAGGACTATTTTGTATTCTATTTTGCCTGAAAAGTTTATTAACGTACAATTCAGTAAATACTTAGACAATGCATTAACATTAATCTCATAGTTGTACAGAAACGTCATGTATCGCGGAAAGGCGTAACTTTTGAATATTTACCTCTCCTTTCACCGCATCTCTCTCAACATCAATGCTTCAGGGTATTGGCAACTTTTGAAAAACTTCTCTCACAATTATAATAGCACGATTTAAGTGCGGTTTTGCTTTTTAAGTGTGCTTCCATATTCCTTTTTTATTCTTGATTTGATTATCCATAACAAAGCATGCCTGTGTGTTTGTTTCGTGAGTAAATATACTCTGCTCGAAATTATACGCAATTCAATTCGCGATTTTTCATGAAACAAATGATATCATAAAGTCAATGGGAATTTCATTATTCGTATCTGAACACTATCTAACATTTTTGCATACTATCACACAAGCCACAATGTGTCATATGCTCGCGGAATTTTATATCAAGATCCCGATTAGCTTTTTTAACAGGTGTTTAATGATAATGATTCGTACAATGTCTTTGACATCTGTTTACTAAAACGTTAGTAATACTCTTATAAGAATTAA
The DNA here is from genome assembly GCA_910591665.1 of Ectemnius continuus. Lineage (NCBI taxonomy): Eukaryota > Metazoa > Arthropoda > Insecta > Hymenoptera > Crabronidae > Ectemnius > Ectemnius continuus. The sequence goes on along the minus strand of OU342862.1, from coordinate 10,132,182 downwards.
TTTAGGAAGCATTTCTTTTTTGCTGCATGTTGTGAGTCAGCATGATATTTTCCAGGGATAATTATTGAACAATTACATAATAATTTTAATGTCACGTTCAGGAGTGCTCTTTTAGCGTGTTTCCGTTGCTCGAACAGAACGTATCTGACGAACGTGTATTTTCTTATTTGTTACATATTTATTTGGAATTAAAGTCACCGAAATTTTGCTGTAACTCAAACAAGAGTCTGTTACACCGGCATCTTAACGAACTGGAGCTCAGAACGTAACAATATAGAAACAATTCACAACATGTAAGTCGCTCCTCACTCTCTTCCTCCTATTGCCATATTATATTTAATAAATCGCACTTGCACACACACATTGCACATTGATTCATCGACATATAGGGTTCGGCTTTTGATACCGCATCGGCCACGTTTCCATTTACTGCCATATGCAATACTCGAAAACAGTTCGTAATCTCGAAATTATTTTTCATAAGGAATTAATCCAGGGGATATATTCCTGTCGTGTATTACTGATTATACCAATCGGAACTGTATTCTTATTCATGTGGCGTTCAAGAGTATTGTATTCAATTTACCCCCCATTAACAAAACATGAAATGCATCGGCATGTTCAAGCTTGCATTGATGTTGCCTGAGAGAAGTCCTCTACATCACTTTCCTTGCGCTATTACCCGCGTTAAAAGTTAGTTTAATTTAAACGTAGAAAATACTCACTGTATATTTTAGTGCAATTCTTAAAAGAAACCCAATTCACACTAATAACTCATAACGAGCCTCGTTTAGCACTGTCACCGATTACGAAATAATGTCTATACATAAAAGATGTTTAGTATATTCTTAGCCCTATTCTTGGGCGCAAACATTTGTCTTTCAAGAAATATTCTATTTCTTTTTCCAATGTGCACATCCGAAGGAAATCGTTTTCTTTTTCATCGTTCCTAGGATGCCGTTATTAACGAGTTAAAGAACAAGACAAGGCTGGTCCAAGAGAAGAAGCTATTACAACAGGACGAAGTATACAACGGTGCTTTGGAGGACATTCTTCTTGGATTGAGGTCCGAACCGTATCGTCGAGCGGATGCCGTTCGACGTAGTCAACGCAGACGCATCGATAATCATAGACTTTCTCGCACTGCCGAAGAACTCGAGCTCTAAGCTACAGTGCTTTTGGTCCTACAAGCGAACGAACGAATTCACCCACGAATAATAAATCGCCCCCGTTTTTCACCCTTCTTTCCTGTGCACGAGAGCACTTAGAAGTCGATGTGTCTCATTAAAAAGAAACCAGGAAACACCTATAGAAGGTCATTCTTATGAGATAGAGTTAAGCAGTCTATGCGTCTTTCGAGAATATTCGTAGCATGAAATGTTTAGTATACGTAACATTAGCTACAGGCTAAGTCAGGGTGAAGATGAAATGTCGTGAGAGTCCGCTTTTGGGCTTATTCGGATTCGAGTCATTAAAGTGGTGCTATAGATTCGACGAGAGCAAGCAGCCCCAAAGGTTGACAAGACACACACTGTTTGCAGAAGACGTCAATTACCATTTGTCATATTGTAAAATACTTTCTACACATATATTACACGAATCTCATTGCGGGTGCACAGTAATATCTGAGACACAGAGAGGTGCACACCGCTAGGATCAGTGATACGAGAACTCGACGTATCAATTACATACGACTATCTTCTTATTGCTTTCCGTAATCGCTTAAGCTAACTAGATACAGAAATTGTTTACATTTACGTATTGTTGATTGTTATATGTGTTTCAGATATTTATGTGTTTCATATGAAATTGATATCTGTTGAAAGAATTTCTTATATTTTTTCGAGGAATTTGGTGATCTCTGGATGGAGGACGAAGATGGTTCAATGTTTTCAATTAGCAATGATGAAAAACGTATGTTTTTCGCATTCTAAATTACAATACATTCGGGCACAAATCAAGCTATTTTTGGGATCACATTTTGCATTTAAAGCACAACATTCCATAAACTTGTCATAGGAAGGTTTTGCACAACTTACATAATCACTATTGCAATTATTAAGGAACGCAATATTCATGACTGAAGGCGAAAATTTCAAGTTCATCTAGGTCGCAAGGAATATTCCTTACCGGAGGTATCAGTCAAATTTGCAGATGATTGCAATGTTTACAGGAACTTTTATACCCCAGTTTAACTACTCTACGCACAATTGATATAGAAGTAATAGGACTTGGAACATTCCGTCAGCACCTCACAGTACGCTCAGAAAGTCAGTAGTCTGCGACTGTACATTCACTTGGTCGATTCTACTGAAGTACAAAGTTACGTTCGTACTATAGTAAAATCGATTCTAACTTCTCACCAGATTGTCCATACAGGACGCCAAGAAAACCGGACGTTGTACAAATGAATAGTTTGCTATTTGACATTTAATGTGATTTTCGACAAATATTGCCAGGTAACAGAAGAGCATAAGGCTGCAAGTAAATTTCTACGTGTCTTTTTCTCAGTGGCCACATATCCCTACTTTTGCAAAAAACGAAAATTATATTTTTACTTTTGTACGTTTTTGATATTAGATATTATCGAAGAATGAGTCGTGTAAATAGCATTGTAATATACGAAACCAAGCAATTAGTCATAACGACATGTAATTACTACTAATGTTAGGCAAACTACCAATGTGATCATTATTCAAAGTAAATTCAATGTGTTATAAATATTACATAGTAATATTTCATAGTGCGCCCGTCCTCGATAAACACCAATTGCTATTCTGTGGGCGAGTAGTCTGAAAAAGTGCGATCGCATTTTCATATTTTTTGCAAGACATGTAAATAATGTGCATTTTATTAATAAGTTATGCAAAATAAACATGTGCTTTACTTTGTATAAAATCGGATACAAATAAATATGATAACAATGTATTATATATGAGTTTGGCTCATTGAAACCTTGATCTTCCCGCTAGAAAGGATGTGCAGTCAAGTAGATAACAACATCTATGACTGCCTTTGATTACAGTCGTAATAGGTTCGTGGGAAATTCAGATAAGCGAGAACAATAGTTTCCTAAAGTTTTATTTATTGTTCGTGTAAATAGACTACATTATTATAATAATTCATGTAAAATATCTTTATATACAAATATACAATGTACAAAAGGCACAATATATCTACATTCTTTAGATCATATACAATAAAATGCAAATAAAACAACAAAATTCCGATATACATAACCACCGGTAACAGATAGAACGACAGGATCTTTTCCTACCATGAGATCGGTCTATTTGCTAATATAAAATTGTAAATAGATTATAAATACCTGGAAGTCGGTTCTAGAGTAGATTTGAGTGTTACCCTGATCATTGGAAAGTTGTTCTATCTGTCACGAGCAATTTCGACTGCTGTCTGCAAGTTACGGTAGAGATTATCGCTATTCTAAAGAGATATAAGACACAGCTGCCTGTTTCTGAACAAAATATAGTTCGGATATGAGCATATTACTTATTGCTGTAAATTATTCAAAAGTATTTTCGATCTGGCAGGAAGCGCCTGTTTTGAAATCTATCTGTGTCACGTCCACTGACATGGAAGAGTTGTATGAAGTACACTTATAGGCACAAAGGAGAATCAAACTTCCAGGAACACCATGTACAATTGAGATAATGACATTGAAAAATTGCCTACAAAAATTTCAGTACTTGTATTAGATCACCGTTGAGAGAAGAAAGCGGAATTTCGATTTGTGCATCTTCAGGATTCCGCCCCTAAAGATTCATAAGAATGAATGTATAATTTTCCCAGGTCGAGAATGTAGGTATGCGTTTAAAAGTACCTAATGCAGTATAGTACAAATTATAATAGAAATCATCTTAAACGCACGCATATATATTTATATATATAACACTGTTGTATCATCGTCAACGATATCGTATCGTAGAATATTTAAATTCGACTTTCATAGACTGAAATGTATAAAATCGATCCGATCGAACAGATTAAAATAATTCTGCATCTCTAAAAATATAAAAATCATTTTATCTTCACTCTACTCGGCATTCTATCACAAAGTTACTACACTCTTTCACAGTCCATATTACAATACATTTTTAGACCTGTTCTACACATGACTTACAATATCCTATCTGCTCTCTCTCCCCGATTACTATACAACTAGGTCGATGGAAAATTTGCATGATACGTAACACGATGTGTTCGTTGGAGTAAAACTTGCAACTGTTTCAAAATCAGTTTAGGCCTTATTCGATGTAAAGACGATACGGGGAGTCACTCAAAGTTTATGCAAATAAAGTAGGACTGTGAACGAAGGTGATAAAAATGTATTACAGCAACATCGTGTCATTTGAAGCATCATGAAAATTTTCGACAGAGTAATATTTTATATACATGCTATAACTATCCGGACTCACAGGTAGGTTCGTAATTCATGGATTATCAAGAGTATATTCTCCTTTAAAATATCTCTATAAAAATTACAGACATTAGTCGCGTTGTGCGCTGGAAAATAACTTTCGTGTATATGCACGACATAGAAAAGGTGTAAAATTGTGCATCGTTCGCATCTAGAAGATCATTTCGACTTAAGGCAGTCAAAATATTTATACGTTATAAAAATGTTATAGAATTTGAAAACATTCTAAAAGCACGAATGAAATTGGACCTGATTAGCTTCGTAGGAATGTAAAAAATGACAATTAGGAAAATATACCAATTACTTAAATTTCACTATATTTTTGCACGCCGCGAACCAAGCGAGGACGTCGATCCTGTAACGTTTACACGATCATATTACATCTAAACGTTATTATATACAAATATAACGTATTATTGGAGCTCTTCGCGTATGCGCTTGACATGGAGCCTAATTCATAAGAGAGGTTCTGGCGAACGACTCGTTTGTTCGAGAGAACACAAAGATTTTATGTAATAAGTGATTACAATCGAAAGCTGACATAATTCTTTCTATTGTTGTGGACATCACAAGTCCAAGGATAAGTAGTTATGTATCTATGTTTGTCATCAATTATGATAATTATACTAATACGAAAAATAAATTATATAAGAAATTATTAGTTTCGCTTAGGACTCTTTGGCTCTATCGATATTATTACATAAAATCCTTGACAATGACCGTGTTTCGGGACACGGTCGGAACTCTAGTCCCCGCTTTAGAAAAGCGCAGTAGGACATAGATTCATAACGTTTGAAAACGTGCTGAGAGACTTGAATCGTTGTCGTTATAATAGAAACATTCAGTTGTGGTCGTGTCAGAACCAAATGCTGACGTTTATTTACAACTCGCATAACACAAAATTCCGAAAGAAATACACGCGGGCATAAACTTATCAAATAGATAAATATGATTCAGACAAACTGCTGCGCTGTATTAGACACATCGACTTGCAAAATGCGAAATGTCGCTCAAAGAAATGTATACCGGACACAGTAATACTGATTACCATTATCGAATATTTCCCCAAAAATAGTACCGAATCAGAATCCAAAATATAACACATAGCACACTTCACATAATTCACATATTTCACCGTGGAGTTTTGGGAGACTACGGAAAACGAAAAAGGCGAAACGATAATAAATAAAATAGACTCGTCTGTAGAATGATCGCGAAAAATTTCATTGGCTTCGGAAACAAGGGTGGTATCTAATTAAATTAGATCATTTATGTGCACCATAATGCAACAACAGACTGAACGAAATTTTGCCCACTGCAATTTGAACACAAACTGGTTAGTTTCATTTGGTTTATATGGCATGGTTCTAGTATTTGGTTTTTTCTTCACTTAATATACTCAATGTTAACAAATATAATTATTTTTAAGTAAAAAATAAATTACTTTTACATTCGAAGACTGGTTAACTGACCAGCATTTCTATTACACATCGTAATGAAAAAAAAAAGAAAGATTGGATTAAATATCTGTACAAAAACAGAAGAATCTTAATTGAACTAGTAGCAACTGATTTTTTTTTATACAAGTATGTAAAATCATGATTCTTGAGATTATCGACAACGTTTAGAATATGAGTCATTATTTACAATAGATACTATATAATAGTTTTCTTACAACCATTTAATATTCATCAAAAAGATGGTAATATATCCTATCAATATGTATATTGTATACAGGGTCCGAATTTCCGATATACGTTCGCAATAGGCAGCTTCCACCTCGACTGTATAAAACTATTATCGAAAATTTCTAATTCGTTATCATAGCTGGAGGTAAACTTTCATTTTATGCTGATACATATTGTCTTATTAGAATGCTCCTCCCTAATTGGTATCCTAACATTTTTTTTTCGCAACTACAAGTTTGTTACGTATTACAATATCAGTATTAAATGCATACCTTCACTTCTGGAGATTCCCTGTCCGTTTCATGTTCATCATTATTGTAGCATGAGTGACTCCAAGTTGCGATGCAAGATTGTATCTTTCACAGCATTAAAGACGACTTTTATATTCTCTGTATCGACGGCTGTTGTAAAGTGATGGAACAATGGTTTCTTAGGGTCCCTCTTCACAGATATGAACATTTCCAGTATAAAATTCTGTACATCTTTCATGGAATGTGAGTCTCCTGTAAACTGTGGGAAGTACCAGCGAACATTTGTATCTTCTGATTTTACTTTCTTGTCCAACAAGTCTGTCTTATTTAGAAACAAGATTATGGACACTCCTCCAAATATCATATTATTCACTATTGCATCAAAAATGTTTCTAGACTCTTCCAGTCTGTTTGTTCTCCTGCGAAGACATAGAAAATCATTTACAAGATGCATAATTTATAACAGTATATCAATCAGTTAGCTTGTATGGTCGTACCTATCTTCTAACAACACTTGATCAAATTCAGATGATGACACAAGAAATAGAATGGAAGTTACACAGTCAAAACACTGATACCATTTTTGCCTCTGAGATCTTTGACCACCAACATCAACAAATAAGAATGGGATGTTGTTAATTTGGATAACAAATTCAGAGATCCCTTTAGTGGCTTTTCTGCAGTGTAGAATGTCTTGATGCGTGGGTGCGTAATCCTATAAGAAAATTGCATATGTTTTGCACCCAAAATTTTAATATGGAACAGATTTTCAAGTAAAATTTAGTTACCATTCTTGCAATCCTGTCCAGATTATCCAAGAAGTATTGAACTGAATCACTCTGTAAAGAGAGACTGTTTTGTAAAGCACTGTGACAAAAAGGCACTAAACACCTTCAATATTTATCGTTCGGCTTATGTTTATATGGCTTATCTCTGTACATATGTCAGCAAGATAGAGATAAGACAGTTGCCATAAGAGAAGGTGATGATGAAACTTAACTAGCACAGGATAAGAATGAAAAGGTTCTTACTAATTGAAATTCCCTTCTTCTATCGAATGTCTTCTTAATTGATGTATCCTTCCACAAACTCTGCAAAGCTGGCACATAATGGAGGAATAATCTGGCATCCAATACCATACTGTTCTCAAATTTCAATATCTGATAACCAATATCATAGTTCTTAGGATTCTCCCATGGAATATTTAATTTGTCTCTTGCATCTACCAACACTTTCATCCCTTTTATTATATTCTGGTAAATTATGTGTTGGTACTCTTTAATTAATTCAGGCTGCAAACAGGAGAACACCATAAGGTACAATTCAAGTATTATGAGGGTGTAAAAAAACTCTTCTTATGCTTGTTTCATAAGAAGCACTAGATAAATGTCAATTCGCGTCGTACGTCGAGGCAAGAAAAACTAGCAGTGGAATGATGCCAATGTCGAAGCTCATGAGTAATTTGTTACGCCGCATTACAAGTTAACCGACAGGTAAACAGGGAAACTTTGATCAGGCAAAATCAGAAATTCTATAAACATCGAGGAAACATGAAGAAAACAGGGGCATCTGCGGGCTAAATCATATTCCTTTGCATGTTAGTCATCCATCGGCGGATTGTCAGGTAAACAGGCGAAGTGGTTCAGAGGAACCATGAGCGTGGACGTGTTCATCATACGAATTGGATTTCGGTGGAGGGTCAGCGGCATCGGGAGGAAGCAGGGGCTCTTACCTCGAATTTGATTCCATGAATAATCCGCATCTGTTTAAGGAATGTCGACTTTCCGCTCTCGCCCGCCCCGAGGAGTAGCAGCTTGACCTGGCGCCGGAGCGCCTGTCGATCCTTCTCCAGCATGCGATCGATCTCCTGGCTCTTGTATCGCTGCTCGATCTCCTCGGGGCTGAACTTGAACCGCAGGCAACAAGTACACGACCACGTTAAGGACCCCGCCATTTTGCTACCCTGCTCTATGCTACCCTCTTCTTCCTTCCTTCCGGCGTTCCTTCCTGGCCTCGGTGCCCAGGGCACCTCCTCAAGGAGATCGCCTGGATTCTTTCAAAGGGCCAGGCACTCCTCAGGGAGAGAGTGAGTGAAAGAGAGAGAGAGAGAGGGAGAGAGAGAGAGCAGTCACTGCGCTCTGTGCCACTGGCAACTGTCTCCACGAGCACTCGCCCGTTTCTGATTAGGGCCCACCCGCGAACAACCTGTTCGTGATCGCACGGGATCGGCACGCACAGAGTTCCCGATTCACCAGCGCATTTCTCAGCTAGGCGTAGCCGGGCACAGGGACTGTCGCTCGCCGATGCATCGAGCACCGATTCCCAGCCAGCGGCCGAACCCCACACAACTACACAGCACACCAACTCGAAGACGTCAACTTCCTCGCCAATGTTCCCCGATGCTCCTCGATGCGCCGCGTCTTTACTAAGCGCAGAGGAGACCGCTCGCTCTCCTATTAGATAGCCTGTCCAGTCCTGTCTCTCCTAGCACGAACCGAGAGTAGCAGCAGCAGCAGCAGCAGCTACCGTTAATCGCAACCAACTCACGCCTCACACCACTCTCGCTGCCCACGATCCTCTCTGGTTCCTCGCGAATTGGGCATGATTAAATAATCGTTCTAATTATCGTCCAGCCAGCCTCGCGCATCCTCGCGCACTCATCGCGTCCCCGCACCTACGTATCCTATGCGGCACTCAGCCGCACTGCTGCAAACCGAGACCAACCGAGAGCAGCACCGAGATCTCACAAACGAAAGCCGAACACCGCCTCAGCCAAACCTCCACTACGAACGGAGCGAGACGGGCCTATATGTATACGTCTATATTGTGCCAGGGGATGGTGTCGAGGTGCTTCAACGACTCTCAGTCACGGCTACCTCGACCTGACACTCCGTCTAGCGTCTAGCTACAGCTATGTGCACCTGCACCCACTTTTGGATAGGTGCCGCGAGATGCACTCGACCATTATACCAAATAGTCTAGCAAAGGCATATAAACAATTTAGCACGTGATATAGTTCTCCGACCGTTCTGTCTTTAGGTGTCTTAATAAGAAAATCGTATGATTGACAATAGAACTGATTATATAAATGGGACTTTGATTCGCTTTTCAATGGGAATAGTTGAAATAGTGGTCTAATTGAGATGGTGATCTATACCTGTCTTTGACGACTTTTCACTGGCGATCAGATAGTAGATACTCGTCGCGGAAATCATTGATGACTGTCGTAAGTCGGTTTTTAGACTAACATGTTGAAATACCTACCATTCTAGTTGAATCACTGCAAAAGATTATTAGATAGAGTGATCTGTTTGGATTTACAATAAAGCCTTGGATGCTGGTTTAGAGACTGCCACGCCGGTGCTGATGTTCTTTTCCAACGTGTTGTTATTGCGATGGAAATTACGTGTTAGAAATCATTGAATCTTCATAGTTGAATTAATTATTCTTTTATTACGATAAACTTGCTATTTTATGCATTCGTTTTGTTAATTCTGTATATTTCTGGCGAAACTTCACGAAACATTGGAGCACCAAAGACTCCATATGAATGGCGTTGCAATGCAATTCCTAATTTCTCAACCCGGGTAAAGTTAAAGGATCAGAAGGTTATATTTACAAGTATTCGTCGATAATCATCGCAGGAATAAGAATCTGTTGTTAATTATACGAGGATGGAGCTTCTGGAGTTGAAAGACATACGAGCAGTCCCCGACATAATACATCCGTACACGGAGAGAATAAGAGACGAATTAACACCACTCGTAATAGACAATGGTAGGCTTGGACATAGATAATGTTATACTTCAGTATTGACTTAACATACTATGGTTTTAATCAATGATCTGCCTTAGGATCATACAATTGTAGAGTTGGATGGGCAACAGAGAAAGAACCACAATTAATATTTAAAAATCTCATTGCAAAGCCACGTAAAGAACGTGGCAAGAAGGATGGTGAGCCACAAGTGGGAAATGACATAGCAAACATTGAAGCTGTTCGATTTCAGCTTAAAACACAGTTTGACAGAAATGTTGTTACACATTTTGAAGCACAGGAACAGATCTTTGATTATACCTTCAGCCACATGGGCATAAACACAGAAGGGAGTGTGAATCATCCAATAATTGTGACAGAAGCATTTCTGAATCCCAATTATTCTAGAAATTGTATGAAAACTTTTAACATTGAATAACAATTTTCTGAGAGAGGGCATAGTTTAACAGTAGTATATCTTTCTAGTGATGGCAGAACTTCTATTTGAATGCTATAATGTACCATCTATAGCATATGGTGTTGATTGCTTATTATCATATCAACATAATAATTGTCCATCAGATGGGTTAATAATCAGTATAGGGTATCATGTGACACACATAATACCTATCCTAGATGGGAAAGCAGAACCTGCCAATTCTAGGAGAATTAATGTCGGCGGATATCATATAACTTCTTACATGCACAGGCTTCTACAGCTGAAATATCCTGTTCACGTGAATGCAATAACACCTAGCAGAGCAGAGGTAAGGTATAAAAATGATTGAAAATATAAATACAATTTATTATTGATATTTATCTTTCAAGGAGTTGCTCCATGAGCATTCTATGATAGCATTAAATTACCAAGCAGAAATATCTAAATGGGCAGAACCAGACTATTATGATAACAATGTATTGAGAGTACAGTTACCTTATGTAGCTCCTGCAAATGCTCCAGGCTTGACTGTAGAACAACAGAAAGAAAGAAAGAGGGAACTAGCACGAAGATTGATGGAAATCAATGCACGAAAGAGAGAAGAAAGGGTAAGTAGTTTTTACTATGATATTCTAAATAATTCTTCAACAGAAAATAAGAAGAATGGTTTACAGTTAGCAGAAGATGAAGAGCAATTAAATCAGTTATTAGCAGTACAGGATTTATTGGAAGAAGGTGAAACAGATGAATTTGATCAAGCACTAAAGGCATATTCTCTTGCAAACGAAGCAGATCTAATAAAGATGATTAACAATCTGCAAGCCAAAGTGGAGAGAACACGACAGAAAATAGTTGCTGCTAATTCACAAGAAGAGAATATTGTCATGGAAGATCAGAAACCAAAAATCAAATCTAGCCTTCAGCCCAAAGATCAACAAGACTTTGATGAGTGGATCGCGAGTGTCAGAAAGAAGAGGCAAGAGATATTGGAGAAACGAATGGCAAAGCGACAACGTAGACAAGATATGGCAAAGAGACGAACAGCAGCTGCACAAGAACGAATGCGAATTATAAGTCAGTTAGCGCGCAAGGAAAAACGGGACGACGATTTTGGTATGAGAGACGAAGACTGGGATGTGTACAAAGTTATAAACAGGGTAGGTACATTCTCAATGTCTGATTTTGGAAGTTTGCTTGTTTATTTTACTGACTGAAATACATATACGTAGGAGGGCGGTGATTCGGATTCCGAGTTGGAACAGGAGAAGCTGATGGAATTGGAAGACGTTCTTCGGCATCATGATCCAGAATTTGATGGTGCCGGATCAAGCGTACCAGTGGTTCCAGGAGAGACGCATCAGTTGCACGTGGGAGTGGAACGATTGCGAGCTCCCGAAGTGTTATTCCAGCCTTCCTTGATTGGTTCTGTGGAAGCTGGTATTGCTGAGACCATTGAATTTGTGCTTAAACTTTACCCACTGGAGCAGCAGGTTCGCATTGTGAGTAATGTGTTTCTCACTGGAGGTCCAACCGCGTATCCAGGACTTGTTGAAAGATTAAATCGAGAACTTCGCGAAATGCGGCCATTTGGTTCGAATTTTCAAGTGAATATCGCAAAGAACACTAGTGTCGATGCATGGTATGGTGCAAGAGATTTTGGATTAAATGGTAATCTGCCAGAATTCTTAGTAAGTAGAAAAGAGTATGAAGAAAAAGGTGGGGAATACTTTAAAGAACATTCAACTAGTAATAATTATACACGATCGCCTGATCCTTTACCTACCGTGCAAGTTCCTGTAACGTCGGAACAAGTGATTGTAGAGGATGCGGTAGTGGATATTGAAATCGAGTAGCATAATGGTAATATGAACCGACTTACAAGTTGCAACGTTGTACGCACGCTGAAAGTTTTATAATCTTATTTGTTAATAGTGTATTCATCGAAATTAAATATGTAAGGATACAATACAAAACTACAGAAAGCAATCAGTGTTTCTTCATGGATATCTACTTTATTACACAAGTGTTTTCGGTTTGTTCATGTAATTACGAACAAACTACATTGTAGTCTGTTTTCTGATCACAATATACAGTTCCCAATCATCGCGCATCTCATCATTCAAAGACAAATACGCGGGCGCGGTTTACTTTTCATGCTCATCGAGAATAGTTGATATCCGTTTCTTGGCGCTCCCGAGTAGTCTAAAAAAACTGTGAAAGTGATCCCTCACCTCAGCGATAGGATTAACTACAGCGACCTCGAGAAACTCTCCCACTCCGGTCGATGGCTTAAGTTAACATCACAATACAGTGTATATACTGAAGATATCGTGCAGCCCGTAGGGCAGTTACATCTAATATAAAGGATTCTTGTGTCTCATTAACAAAGGAACATACCAGACGAAAGCTCGGCTTTCGAGCGTCTCGTGGCACGGCGCATAGAAAAGAAAGTTAGCGTTAGTTCGGAAACATAAATCACTATATAAATCATTACATAAGATCACAAGCGCACAGCGTTTGTTAATACACAGATTTACAGCTTTCCTTAATCCAATCCAACCGTTCGGTATCGCATGTTGCTACATTGTTACATTAAAAATATACTGCATAATGTAACACATGTGATTGCACCAGAGCTTATTGGCGCCGATTATAATCCGCCGTTAGACATATATAGCCGATATGAATGCCTTGAATGGATTCGGCTATATCAGACCAACTTCATTTCTATTAGTGTACAGAGGCCTCTTGTTCTCGGATGAATCGCCGATCGATGTTCTATATTTCCCATAATACAAAGGACCCTTAATTAAAATAATATCTTTTATATCTATCACAGGCTGAGGTCGCTGCAGTTTAATGACTCGCTAACAGTCAACGCACTGCTCAATCCGTTCTTTTCGTATAGCATACAGTGGAAGGGGAGTAAGATATGGAGGACACTTGTCTCATTATACAATAAAAGTGAGGTAGAGTCCAATCTGAAAAAATAAGGACAGAGTTTCTTTTTCTATTTGCAGCTGCTAAGAGTGAGGGCCTACCTTCTTCAACGACAGCGTTACTCTAATTAAAAGTATACATAGCTTCAGTATGTTCTTGTCGTGAGGATGATCGTCATAATAATTATACATAATAATGACAATAATAATAGTAAATTCAAAATAATGACAGCAATTAGTATAACAATGATTAATCAATATAATAGCTTTAGGTATTTATATATATATATATATATTTATAATATTTATATATTTATATATATAGTCTTATGGTGGGGGGGTGGGGAGGGCCGAAAGGTAAGTGACAGCTATGTACATTACATACTTGCCTTAGTTGTACCATCGTTATGAGTACCTATATTCTCGATAGCAATAATATGACGATAAACCATAATCATACTAATCGTAATAATAATCAGTAATAATATTATTTACTGTTTACTCATAAAATACCCTATGCGTGTACAACGTCTGGGTATCGTTAATAATAACTAGGTATGTAGCATGTACGTAAAGAGAGGATGTGTTCAACCAGGATATGTCGGTGAAAACTATGGTATATCTCAAGCGTCAAGTTTTGTCATCTTCTTCGTTAATTGTTTTTCCTTCTCCGGCTGATTTGTGTTCGCTATCGCTTATCTCTTATCGCTTACGCTGGTTTCTCCCAAAACTGCTATTACAAAAGTGCGTACTCGCGTCTTATACTTATAGGTACATACATGTATCGGCGTGACCTACCTACTTGTTCATTGTCGTTTACGTTAGTTCTTTAGCTTTAATCGTTCCTCCAATTATATACTTTTCCTTAACGGGCCACTACGATAATCCTCTTCTTAACATCGCGCACTCCCACATCCACACGCACATTCACATCCACCTATCCGGCGTATATTCCCATTCACACCTCTTCTCTTAATCAGCCTTTTTCACCCTTTTTCACTCTCTCGTTTTCTCTCTCCCTTCCTCGCTTATCATACATACATACATACATATACACGCGTGTATGTCCCTTCTCGAAGGTATGTATATATATTTATTCATATATATATATATTATTATTAATATATGACACGGTACTTTCTACGCATCGACGGTCTGTCTATAGGTATATCCTTAACTTCGTATAATATCGTTAATTTTGTTCCTCCGATTAATTTGAAATTATGATCTCGCTCTCGAGGACGACGCGAACTCTATACCGAACGGAGAATCCGAGGCAGCAGCAGCAGCCACCCTCGAATTCTCCGTGGTTCTTCCATCGCCGATGCGCCCTTCGGAACTCGCTTCCTTTCGCACGGATTTCATCCATCAAAGCTCTTAGGCACCGCACGCTACTCTCGCCGAGAGGGAAGATAGATCTTTAGCCCGAGACTTTGCAAGCGTAGCGAGCGACAGTTCCTCATGAGTGCGCGTTGGCTTGCTCCATTCTTCAATGTGCTTTCAGCATGCTTAAAAAACTCGACGGAACTCGCCGCAGTCGCGCGGGGAAGCTATTGTTATTATTGCTGTTTTTCGGATATCAAACACGCTCCAACCGGCCTTTTCCACAGCTGGGACGCATTTCATTTCCCCGCACGCCCTGTCTGTGTTTGTGTATGTGTGTGCCTGTCCGCCGTTAAAAGTGGAATTGCTTTGGAACATCCCGGCCCGGCCAATTGGAAGGCGAGAAATTGCTTTGGGTGCTCTCGCAGCTTCGAAAGTAAAAGCCAGCGCCAGAGGTGCGTGTCCCGTCGTTCCAGCAGATAATCTCACTCGCATCTGTGGTTCGTTCGCGGCTCCTACGCAAATCTCTACGCTATTACGTTAATACGCAGGCCTCTAGAAGACATGCGGTAGCACGGTAAACCTCTATAAAAATAAGAGCTATCCTACGTAAACGTATTACAAAAATAAATGGCATTGTACTCTGCTAAAGAAGCAAAATGGTACAGGCGCAATGTCGAGCGATGCGAGCATCTTCATTAATTACTCCCTTCCTCCCTTCCTCCGACCCTTCATTCAGCTTTGTCCCTTGTCCATCGAGAGCTCCTGTCGCC
Organism: Ectemnius continuus; assembly: GCA_910591665.1. Classification (NCBI taxonomy): domain Eukaryota; kingdom Metazoa; phylum Arthropoda; class Insecta; order Hymenoptera; family Crabronidae; genus Ectemnius; species Ectemnius continuus. Next base: position 10,116,575 of record OU342862.1, on the reverse strand, counting down.
GATATTAATCCAAGTTTGATTTCGCTCCCGTCCAATTCGATTACCATCGGGCTCTCGAGCAGCGAGCCCTCTGTCTGTCAGTCCCTCTCTGTTAGCCCTCCTCCCAGAAAACTCGCTTTAATTGCATCACGTGCCGCTCGTACCAGGAGACGAGCTAGAGTATTAAACGTGCGAGCCGAGTATCACAAGTCTGTTGGCTATGCCTCTCTGTCTGCGAATGTGTCCGATCGCCGATCGAGCGGCACAATAGACCACCCGTTCAAAGTCTCGCCGGGAAGAAACTCTTTCGAGTCTCACTACCGAACAACCGATTTACGTGGATTATAGCTGGTATGATTTCCATGGAAAGTCTCAGTACTACTCAGGTGGCTACCGGGACTTGCTTGATTGTTAGTTGGTTCTCACTGACTTGCCACTATCGCATAATAGCACGCAATGCCGTGTAACACGATCCGGCGAGGTACTCTGCTTTCCGTCCGATCCACTAGAACCTTGCGAGCGTTACGCGATCATAATGTACGAGTGAGCATTTTGATATTCCTCTGGACAAAGCATCGCGCGAAACTAGTTGGAAAGAATCGAAGGGAGGAAAGGAATAACGGCCCGATTATTTGTAATACACTGGTTGGATGTTAATTTAGTTGTAATGCTAGCCGCCGAATATTCCGGAGTGTCGGCTATGGCGGTAGGAGAGCGAGGAATTAAGGGACGATTTCTATTTGCCCTTGGCACCCCAGGGCCACCGAGGACCAAGGGAATCCTGACGGTTCCCGGTGGCTCTGGCCGATCAATATTAATTGCGGATCAATCGCAGGCCAGAGTCAATCGACCTGCACTATCCCAACGAAACAACAAGCGTGCCGCCCGCCGCTTCTAACATTCCCCCGGCACGCTTTGACTCCGATCGACCTCGGCAAATCGTATAGCACACTCTTACATATACATGTATATATATAAAAGACACTCCATACTTTTATGTATAAGTCTATACACACACCGAGACCTTTATGTACAAACGCGCCGCCGAGGCCGAGTCGAGAGTGAATCGATGTGTGACATCCGCAAAGTGTGCGCCAGCCGCCACCAAAGGCTGACCGCTCGCTCGCTCTCTCACTCTCTCTCTCTCTCTTTGTCTCACCTGGCTAGCAATAGCACGCGACACTGCCAATCGGTAGCGGCCTGCCTTCTCGTCTTATCCGTTCCTGCGTGTCTTTAAAGCTTTAAGCTATCGAGTACCGGCCCTAAACACTCTCGACTAACGGTAGTAGCGTGGAAACTATGGCGAAAGGAGGAAAATCTTCTCCTCGTTGGAACAAGCGAGGAATCAGGGCTCAAATCGATCAGGGAGACTAGTTTAAATTTAGGATTGCGAGATCTCGCCGGCGAATACGTTCTACGTGTATAAATACAGCCTAGTGTAATATTGTACAATCGCAAAAGTGGGGTGGATTCCTGCCTACGGTTTTGGTCAAGTCGGGCTACAAAGACTTGTCTCTGTCGCGCATATCTGTAAATACATATGCGAGAAACGCGACGCGTTTCTTGGATTGACGCGCGCGCGCGCTAAGCTGGGATATGCCAGCGGCGAAAAGCTGTCGCCTCGAAGCGAGCTACTTGTCTCCGATTCTTCGATAAAGGCAGTCCGATTATACATCTTTCGAAAAATTCACTTGGTAGACACAGGTGTCGGGTCCGCGGTGTAAGCGTCTGCGACGAATTCTTATTATTGTTCTTCCTAATGCGGCGACGTGCCACGCGCGCACTTTGGTATGCGAAGGGTGCGCGAGATACCACCTTGAGAGATTTCTTTCATCGCTCGAAACCGTACAATGCAAATGTTGGGCGATAAGACCGGCCGAATTTCAGAGATTCTAGAAGCGGAAGTCGTGTACCACGACGGTCAATCGAACTCTTTCGCTCGTCGAGGAAGACTGGTGCAGAAGATAGTGAGAGGAGAGTCACTAATTGCCGCGGAAGTGCATAAATAGGTGGCGAGTTATAATACTGAAGCGAGTAAACGCCGGATAGTAATAATTAATAATAATTACAACAATATATATTTACAAGCGATCGCGCGAAACGAAAGGGTCAAAAATTTCATCGTGGGGGGAAGAAGCCTCCAATAAATCTAGCACAGTACGCGCAATACGTAAGACTGTATGACTATGCGAATAATAATTTCATTTGCTTTTTACGCGTTCTTCGTAAAAAGATAAAACATCTTCAGGCACAAACACAACAATCACATTGCACGGAAAAAGCCGACATCGCACCAAGTGTGTCTTGCTGGATCATCGGAACTGAATCATCCGAACGTCACTGAGGACTCAGAAAGAAGCGGTCGAGAATTCAGAATGAGACAGTAGCTGGTGCGCTCGCTAGAGAATGATTCTTTCCTGTTGAGATTACGAACGGCTTGGATGAAAGAAGCCAAGAATGGATAATAAGCGAGTAGCACTAACGGCGAAAGGATCGTTCGAAGAGAAGGAGTAGAACGAGCCGAACAATCTACGTACAACCCACCTCGAGTGATAAAGCTACGAGCGATGAATGATACAGCGAGATTAATACTTGATTTTAATCATCGTTTTATTATTAGCATTCCCTTAGAGATCGGGGCGACCTGTGCTCTTTCGGAGGGAGCCGCTATCTTCCCTCCTGCTCTTTCTAAGAAAAATATGCATCGGGCTGCTGTGATCTAGACCGAGTGAAGGAAAGGAGAAAAGACTCGGAGAGACGTGCGTGCGCGAAACTGGGCGGTTGGAGTTAATACGATCGCTAAATCGTCGATCGGGAGTGCCAGTGCTGGGCAACACCTGAGTTCGTGCCGCTCTCGCTCCGCCACACATATAACACTACTCTGTCCGAAATAGATTTTACACGTGCTCGAAAACGCAGTAAACTCCCGCTACGCTCCCGCTTTCGATATGTCCCATTGCCAAGGATATAATGCATATGCCTTACACGTCGCACACCCACGACCGATCCAAAAATCAAGATCCTATCACATGCGCTCCGAGAACAAAAAGACGCGCTCATAAAAACTGCCTAAAATTACGAGAACCCTGTGGCACACGCATCGTGGCACAGCTGCCATGCACTCGATCATTCTCATGCACGGCTAAAAGGAAGGAAAGTGATAAAATACTCTCTTATAAATTAAAGCACAACGAAGTGATAAAAGCCAATTCATATTCAACAAAATTGGAATTATATTCCACGCGATATATATAACAAAATTTCATATAGCTACAAAACAGGGTCGGGGATTACATTACAGTGCTCTTCCGAGTCTTGCTTCTTTTTTGTTTGTACATACAGCTCGTGTCCTCGCAATTGAATTTCACCCCTGTTTGCCCAACACTGCAATGCAATGTGTACACGTGCTGTACAAAACGAGAGATGGGGGAGAGGGAGGAGAGGGGAGGGGGGAGGGGGGCAGACAGAGAGGAGAAGGTGTAAAATAGAATAGAGTTGAGAATGAAAGATAGATTAACGAAGAGTGAGGGGAGAGAGACAGAGAGAAAGAAAGAAAGAGAGTGAGTGATCGGAATGAGGATCGACTGATCAATCAGAATTGCAGATTTTTAGGTTTTCCCTACAAGCTACCTACTTACAATGGCAATAAGCTACAAAATCTGTATCACTATAATTAGGAGCAGCTGCGCGAACATATGCACGGAGGCTTTACATCACAGCTTTGTAGTATGATTAATTATCTCGTAATAGAGCTCCACAATGACTAGCCGGCATAAAGATCATTGCTTTATTCTCATTGCACCCCGTTGCCCCGCCGTTGCCAGCGAGGCGAACGAAAAATATAAGGTATCTCTCTTTTCAAGCACTGCTTACGCAGGAACAAGTACCCGAGGTACTTCTCATGCTCTCCTGCTCTCCTCTGCCCACGGCTGCAGACTACGCACTGCTCGGACTACGCGAAAAAGGAAAAAGACTTTTGTCTCAGTACTTTACAATAAATCAGTCTTTCCCGGGTGACTTCGTATCTCTTTGAAATCAAAAGCCTCAGGCATACGTGCGCAGAACAACGTTTAGCTTTTTCCTCGATCAGCCACGAACGCTATAAAACGAAAAAAATCACGAAAACATAATTACCTACTGTACCAAAACTTTTGAGGCACGCTAGCGCAAATATTTTGTTCTCTCCGCGTCGCTATCGATAGGAGAGGCCTACCTACCCATTTAATTTACATGCGTCTTCCACTAATACGACTCGATTCGGGTATTCCTCTCCCTTTACGTTATACCCTAAGTCAAATGTTTGCTTCGCAACCGGATTGAAGTAGAGTGCACGGAATTTAGATTAGGCTCAATACAATATGCGTATACCGGCGACTGTCATGGTTCCCCCGCTTGCGTCGAAGCTTTGTGGCGTTAGTAATTAAAGATTAACAGTAACGGTAGCGATGACGATGACAACAGCTATGACGATCGTTAGATTAATGATAATAATCATATTAATGACAATAATAGTCGCTAAAGAACTAATCTCTAGTAGTGGTCAAAAAAGAAATCAACAGCCCTGCTATTACTCTTCTAGTAGTTAGAACTTATAACCTGCACTTTCTTCCATCCGCTTTTATAATACACTCGCATTATATGTATACGTATATACAATATATATATTTCTGTGTACAATCACTTCGATATGTGAAAAGTAAGTACACCTATGGAACTGATTGAAAGCTGTAAGGTAGTCCTAACGCGGTAGGAAGTTCCCGCGCATCGGTGGGACGTACGGAAAACAAAATGAGTATACATTTAGCAAAGTAATACCGGACACGGAAAGACGATGAATGGAAGGGGTATCTAGAGAGATTGAAAAGAAATGAGTATGAAGCAAGATGCAGAGGAGTCGCCATAGCCTACCAAGCTGAAAAGAATCGCAACGATCGACCGCAGTGCGAGCTCGTCATTCGCACGCGTTAGACGTGCTGATGAAGAAGCTCGTGTTCGCACTGGTCTGGTAACGATGGTAATGATAATAGTAGTAATGGCGACTCATACTGGTTCGAACGGGTGTAGTTATAATTGGGAAGAGATGTTCATGATAGTGATTGGGAGGATGATAAGAGTGTCGACAGCAATAGCAATAGTAGTAGTAGTAATAGTAGTAGTACGTTTAGCAGTAGAAGTGTTCTTTCTCATGTCGTTCTGGTTGGTTCTGCGGTTGTTAAAGAAATAGTAGGGTGTCTACCAAACACCTTCGGTAGAAACCAATTTCTCATTTGACTGTAATGGCTAGATCGCTCCGTGACATTGCTTTTTTCCGCGTTTTTGATATCATCAAAATGGTAAACCAATAGTTTAAACGTTGTAGATAATAATTACTATCTATATCACAGATCCAAGTGACTAAACTCCTTTAAAAATATAATATAAATATGTGTATGTGTGTTGCAATGGTTCGCACATAATATATATACACACATTGTTATATATATATATATATGTATGTACTCGCAGACGCGGTCGAAAACAGTTAAATCAAGAAGTGCTGAAATGGTGGAAACTCGTAAAAACTCTTACGCATTCCTTTTATGCTAACATCGATTTGCCGCGTGAGAAACGACGGAACACGGGGAAGGAGTAGCGATCGATGAAGTCGTGTTCATCGATCGCGCAAGACTCTTCGAGCGGTGTTATTCAATTCTTGTGAAAACGCATTCGTGAACGCAAAATCCATTTGATGGACATGAAGTACATGTACGTATACGTACGCTGAACCGATGATCAATTTACAATTGATTCACAGCGTTTTCACCTTCCCTCAACTCGGAGGAGTTATCGTAGTGCATAAAAATTCTCCCGTATTACTAGACCCATGATAAATAAGCATCCATCGCGATCCTGAAGCGGATGCTGCTTAGGCACTTTGATCAACCAGCACCATTAAATGACCCGCGATCGAAGAGCCTAGGTCCCTATTCATCTGTAGTCGATGCTGGCATAAACTGGCATTCAGTTGTTGCGCTGAACATATTCGGGATACGAAAGCGGAGAGCCCGTATTCGAATATTGAGCGTACAGGTAGAGTGCAGGGTGAAGCCCTGGCGGTGGAATAGCGCGGTGCAGTTGATGCGTTTGTTGTTGCGATTCCGACGGATCTATGGGGGACGATAAGTGCGGATAGACTTGAGAGTTTGGGCTGTCCAGCGAGCTGGAAGAGCCCGCCGTTTGGTAGACACTCTGCGGTGTGATGTGCTCGTGAGAGACGGGTGAATTAAGTATGAATGGCGAAGATGCTGAGGTGGGACATACTACTTGCTGTTGCGGTGATTGCTGTTGCGGTAGGGACTGAGACACGCTGCCGTCTAAACACTAGTTGGTGGTCTGCGGGTGTAACAACGGTAGAGGAAGCTGCAGATTGTTTTGCTTGGCTAAGCTTGCGATTTCCGCGGCTATGCCGCCTTTCCCGCCGGCCAAGCCGTCCAGCGACGAAGGTCCCTCGTTGTAGCGCAGATCACATACAGGACTCTCAAACCCCGTTCCAGAAGTACCGCCTCCTGTGCTCTGTGGCGTCGGTGGATTGTGATTCGCATTGCTCGCATTTAGATCGCGATGTACCCGATTCTGATGCCGTATCAAGTAACTATCTCGCACAAATGTGCGCCCACAGATGTTGCACTCGTAGGTGGTGCTTGCCGTATGTGTACGGATGTGGATTGCGAATTGACTCTTAGACGTAAACGTGAGAGAACATCGGTCACAGACCAACGGCTTTTCAGCAACATGACTCCAACGGTGCGCCGTCACATAACTCTTCACTGCAAAGCGCTTTTGACAGATATCGCAAGCGTATGGCCTTTCTCCCGTGTGTACCCGCTTATGAGTATTAAGACTACTCTTTTGCGTAAACCTTTTCAAACACAGCTCACATTGGAAGGGTCTCTCGCCCGTGTGCGTCCTCATGTGCACTTCCAAATAAGGTTTTCTGCAGAAACTTGCCTCGCATACCGTGCAGTGGTATGGCTTATTCCCGGAGTGTAGCTTCATATGTACGTAATAGGAAGAAGCGGAAGACAACACCTTGCCGCATACTTTGCAAGGCTGTGGCTTCGACCTTGAACCTTCTTTAACTGTCTGTTGCCCCGTAGATTGCCGATTTGGAACATCTTGTCCGCTCTGACCCTGTTGTTGTCCTTGCTGCACTTGCTGCTGACTTTGTTGCTGACCTTGCTGAGCCTGTTGCTGGCTTAATTGCATAGTCTGCTGCTGCGACTGCAGGTGTCCCTCTTGTTGAGAGAGCTCCTCTCTGTCGTCAGACAAAGTTACCATAGAATTGGAACCATCCGATCGGCTCGAAGCTACAGAGTAGAAGCCCATTGGCTCGCTCTTGATTTGTTGCTCGAACATGGATGTCATTATGTCGGTCTGCTGTGGCTGAGCCAACTGTTGGGATTGTGGCTCCTGTTCTTGCACTGCTTGCTGGTCAGGGAGCAGAGTCAGGTTGCGTTTGACAAACTGCTCATATCCTGCGTACCAATCCACCTGTATGTAAAGACTTTCTTATAAGCTGTCATCTCACAGAACGAGTGCAGGCAAGTTTATCAAGTGGCGGGAATTCGTGCAATCTTTACGGCCTGGCTTTCTGCAGCAAGAGACATGCGTGTCAGGTTAGAACAATTGGTTTGACATTTATCTTGACAAGTGACAGAAGGTAGCTGAACGATCAGCTGATTGCATAACTTTTACACGAAGCGCTCGAAGACGGCGGGATGCCGTCGCCTCAGGAAGCGGGGCCAACTACCAGCGACGCGGATAACGCTATTTTTAAAGGGACAACGAAAGAAACGACGAAATATTTCCACTGCGAAACCGGATTTCTTGTAAGCGCTAACCGAGTGGGGGTCGCGCTTGCTACAGTCGCAGAAAAAGTATCATCGCGCTACGAACCTTTGCTATTGTAGTGGTCCAAGCTAGGGTCGAAAAACGTCACGCCTCATCGAGCGCACGCCTCCCGTTCTCGAGCGGCTTCACGGGCAATCGCGAGACATTTCTACGGGACAAATTGTTTTTCTCCGACACAAAATATAAGATGGCTGCTACTATATTCCACGACCGTCACCTATATGCACCCACACGAACACACACGCGCGCAAGCACCGACCGACCGACCGACGATATGCACCAACTTTTCTAATTGGCTGCGCTTCTTAAGCCGCCACTTCTGCACGCCTCGCTACCACTGACAACTGATCCCTGACTTAGCCCTGATTGGAGCCGCGCCGCGCAAAGCTTCATTCACCTGTTTGATATTGTGCATATTTAATGGCAAACTACTTCACCCTGCTCACCAGCCCGTACGCCTTTTCCCTCGCCTTTCCGATCTCCTCCCGGTAAGCCCTCGTCTATAAAAAGCTTTGTTCGCCTTTACGCGCCTTGTTATTACGTTTCCCAATGCCGCGCGAAACGCGCAACTTTTCCTTCCCATATCATATTGCTCCTTCTACTACCTACCGAACGAACAAACGTCGCCGCACATCTACGCGCCAATTCTGAAAGCTAACACAACCAGTCTGCCAGATCCTCGATACATATCACTGCCAAATTTTGTTTATAGATACACATATATACTAGAACAATTCAATATGTAATAACTGTATCAATTCTCAGTGTGTGCATGCAAAAACCTTTATAGATTCAAGGAGAATCATGCATGTTAAAATTCAATAATTTATTATTCGATTTTGCATTGCTGTTACGAGACAATTTACACGATGCCTTTTACCCGCATAAGTATAATTATTACGAATTCAAGCAAAGCGGGCGTGATGTCAACGTGCTAAATATATACTTTTATGTAATAATTTTAATTCTTGCTCAAAGTGCAGATATAATTATACACTGCGTAGTACTGCACTCGTGGATGCCGAGTAGTGCAATTTTCGAACGCACTCTTCCCCAACACATCTATAGATAATATGTGCATGTGCACATTCCAGATATATCACGGACCGTTCATGCGCGATATTTATTATGGTCGTCTATTATATAGATAGTAGAGATTATTCGAAACGACTTCTCATTTCTGAATTAGAGAGGGCTCCAACATCTCGCGGACCGTGAAAAGCTTTTCGTTTACAAACATTATCATTCACAGCTGGATTCAGTTAGAGTTGCCCCTGTACATAGCTCTGCACAGCTTTGCTCGTTCGAAAAACCAACCTCGCAGCATCCAATTGAGAAACTGGGGCCAACAAGCAATAGCGACTAGATTTCCTTATTACGTTTCATTTTCGCGTGTCTATCGGTTAAGCACAACATTTCAAGCCAGTTCTGTTCAAGTGGTGAAAGTGTTGTTTCATGAGCCTGAGTGGCGTGGTACAACTCGAGGGGATAACGTATCTTAGTTTAACAAAAATTTTAGCGCTTCCTTATCGCAATCTCTACAGTACGCAGTATGCATTATACAGCTATCGATAGGTGATTTCGTTTGTTGATGGATTTTATTACGAAAATTGGCGGTTTCAGTCATGGCTGTGTCTTCGGAGGACGTGATGAATCCCGGCCTCAACGACCCTGTAACCAAAGCTGTAGTCGATAATATAATGGGTAATTTACCCACCAAGAAACCTTTAGTTCGATGCGATGATTGCGATCTTTCCTTTACGAGCCAGACAGTTCTAGATACACATTTGCAAGGTGCAAGGCATGCAAAACAGGTAGAATTCTATTGACGCTGGTCATCTTTTGTATGTTGTAGTCAGTTTTTTCTGACAGTAGTCTTCACCATTTATAGATTAGGTCCAAGAGTATAATGGCATCCTTAGAAGAGACCAAGGTAGCATTTTCAAAGGACGAGGAAACGAACGGTCTGAAGTGCAACATATGCAATGTGTGTCTAAACTCCATACAACAGCTACAAACTCACTTGAACGGTAATTTCTGACTTCGTGGTAGAAGTACCAAATAAGATTATTATTATAAGTTGGGTCAGTTAATGTGATATTTATTTCTACAGGAAGCCGTCATAAAAAAAAAGCAACAAGAGGTAATAAACCCTTTATGGTAAGAAAGGCATTACCATATGGGTTTAGATGTAGTCGCAGTGTGTGTATGGATAAAGTGCTAGAAAAAAATGCTGTTATTCTTATTTATTGTTTAATTCTATTCACATTTGCATGTCTCACAATGCTGCTTACATTTGCTTTCCACCTATTTCTATGAACTAATCTAGGATTAACTGCTTGCTGCACACATAGCTTTAATCATTTAAGAATCGCTAACCATTGTGGCTGAATTTTCATAATCTTGTATAATCATGTGCAATTTATCCACTGTACGCTATTTATTATTATTTATTATTTGTAAATTAATCGTCATTTATAGCACAAGTATTTATTACCGTAATTATTATTATTTATTTGGGCCTGCGCGAAAATTGTATATTTATTATTTATTCGTGGATGTATCGGCGGAAACTCGATCGTAAGTTATTGAGTTGTTTGGTCAATAAAGTGGATGTTATGTATAACATATCATGACTTACTAATTATTTGAACTTTGGTCTTACTTATTGGAGTTATTTTAATTAAAACAAGTCCTCCCCCTTAAAGACACCGTATTCATACGATTAAGTTTGTTTAGGAGGACACTCGATCACATACATGCATTAATTATTGCTTTTCTTAATGGCATGAATGTAGTGTTCAAGCTGATTTATTATCACAGATGACCGTTAATGCGGTTGTGATACATAGATAGTGTTGATCGCACATTGATGCTTAGGTGGGTGGTCTGGCCCAGAAGTCCTCAGCCAAGGTAGCTCTCTGCCACCACATACCAATGCACAGGATAAGACAAATTCTATGAAATCAGTGACGCTCTCGTGCAATATGTGCAATAAATTCTTCAATTCTCCGATGCAATACAACGTGGTACATTTCCTGTATACATTCAATTTGTGTACTGCAGCCTGTTCGCAAGAGGGAATCGTGCACTAACATTCTTACTGTATTACAGCACATAACATCAAAAAAGCACACTGGTAAATTGAAAACGGCAAAGGCTGCAAAAAAGAAAAGGTTCTTCCCGTACTGGAAGAAGCCTAAAACCGACACGAGCCCCAAAAGTCACGTGCAATCACTACCGAGTAACTTTGTCTCGGGTGGAGTTATGAACCCAACTAGATCATAAAGTATCTAGATTACTTAAATTAAGATGAATCTCTGTGTTCCATATTTTTTGTTACGTGTTTCTCAATGCATTTTCATTTTGCCAGTCTTTCGTATCTAGATATATGCTTGTTCACGTGGGAGATGGAATGGTTAGCGAATACTAGGTAAAGGTCGAGGTTTTATTAGCAATTGGAAAACTACGTTTGATAACATCAGAAAAGTTTGCATTTACTTGAGTCAAGAGTCCAATACATGTCCTTATCATCTCTTGAGTATTAACGCTGCGTGTGAGGATTACACAAAAAAGTCTAAAAAGATGCCCATGCTACATGAATGTATATATGTTCTCAAATAATGACAAGAAATATATGTACGCCGTTCTCTATCATATGCAGTCAGCGCCTCTAATCCCTAGCTCATATTTGGAATTTGTATCAGTTTCGGATTTTCGATGATCTCATCCTCCGTGATCTCATTATGATCAGGCTAAAATCATGTAACTAATTATATAAGTACTTGGACGTACTCAGCAGGGAAAGCAATGCTATTACTAAACACACTACCTTAGAAATCTTTAACAAACGCTTGAGCTCTTGATTTTGTCGCTGCAAGCATTCTGTCTGTTCATTCAATTCATGCCTCTCCTTTAATGCATCGTAATATTTTTTCAAGCCAACGAGTAAGACGTCCCACAATCTCTCCTTTTCTTCGGAAAAAATTTCTTTATATCTGTGCCAAAATTTAGATAGATCTTCTTCAGTAATACATCTTGATATGGTTAACTTCTCCTTTCCGACTCTCTCCTTTAAGTCGGGCTCCTCACTGCCCCGCTTTATGAATTCATACTTCTCCACAAATTCCATTAAAGCCTTGGAAACTGATGCTGTCTCAATTTCCAACAAATGACCATTGGAACACATTAGCTTCTGTTTGTCAGATTCTTCTGAAGTAAACATATTTTAATTTTCATGGAGATCTTCGAGTAGAATATATCTGACGGAAGACATGCAAGGGCACCTTGTGAAGTAGTGCTTTCAGCAGGAATAGACATGAAAGACATTTCATTTTCTTCATTCCCCGAAACAGTATTTGAGGCAGAACTGCAAGGAGTTGAACTGGGAACGCAAGTACCATTGAAACATTGATTTTCGCGTTCTTCTTCACGTATTGCCTCTTTTACAAGATTAATAATTTTTGCATCCGCAAACAAAGAATCGTCACTGGTCCCAGAATCACTGACGGAAGCAGCCCTAAGTTTTAAATATTTATGAGAAATGTATTAGCGCCTTTTTGGTTGAGCAATATACCCTTACTTTGCAGGACATTTCACAGAAGGGGACAGCCACTCAGAATTATCGGACGTACTTGTGTCTGACTTTGTACAAATAGGACAATAGGCGTAGGGTAGGAAAAAGTCTAACAAAAAATGAAGTTCCTCCACGGACGTAATGCCTAAAGCCTGTAGTTGCAAGATATAAGTTTAATTTATGCAAAAGTTAAGTGAATTTTTTTTTATATTATCCACCTGAAATACGTTGTCCAGTCGAATGATCAGTCTATTATTTTCTGTATACTGTGACAGAAGCCCGTGCAAACTATCCTCCAATAGATAACCACATTGATCGCATATTTGCCGAAGAATATGATTCAAAAGTTTCCGTTCCAGATTTATATCCTGGATACTTGTAGCCGGTCTACTAGTAATTGTTATTTTTCGAGATGTCTCTTTTTCTACATACCGATTTTATTATTCGAAAGCATATTCGTAACATATGCAATATTATACTAATTCAACTATACCTCGTTTAATTGCCTCTTTGGCCCTACGATATGAGGGGAGATCCTCTTTTCGAATGAGTTCCACTTCTGGTGCTTTCCATTCAATATTAAGTATTTGTTCGTGGATTACTTTGTCAGCTGTTAAAATCTATAACTTCGACATTTCAATGATTGTTCCGATTTTTATTTACAAAAGCAATAGATTCGGATGCTACCTTATCTAATAATTTATTTGCAGCTTTAGCATTCATATCCCAGATTTGCATAAACTTTCTGTCTTCTATAATTGCATACTGATCGGCTTTCGCCTGAATTTCTAATATCCCTTTGTGAGCCTTTAAAACTTGATCCGTGAGTTTTTGAATTTCAAGTTTAGATGATTCCTCTAACTTCTTGTAATCCTTTCTCAGATCATTAAGTACATCTTGAAGTCTAAAGAAGAAGATATGCAAAAGAAAATTTCTTGTATGCGTTTTGGAACCTTTTTAACTAATCAAAAATGTTTAGCCCACTTATTAATTTTTCGTTTCTGCTGGTTCCTGATTATGGAATTCTCGTCCTCACGAGCTTTCAGCACCGCATAATTATAATCCAACTTCTCGACATTCATTAAACACAAAGTTTTCATCTTCTCGATCTCCTGCTGGAGTTTCTGGGTCTCCAGTTCATACTTAATCTTCTGCGCCCGAAATTCTTCCTGGTGCATTGTAATCGCTTTCTGCATTCCTTCGTCATACTCGCGCATTATTTCTTTTCTCTTCTCTAAACTTTCTTTGCTGCCCTCCTGGATTTTTTTATAACATCCGTCCCATTTCTCGGCGGCAGTTTCCAGGAGAGCTTTTCGCTCAGCTGCAATTACATTGTCGATCATCATCAATTCGTGTCGGTACGCTTTGGCCATCGTGCGAGCCTAGAAATGTTTGGTATTTAATCCACTGCAAATTTCGAGAAGCATAAAAATTCAAGGACATCTGACTTGATTCTCCATTCGTTCGATGAGCAGATCAATGTCCTCATTTTGCTTTTTCAGGTCACCCTCGAATAGCAGGTCAGCCTTCTCCAATTCTTGCTTAAGCTCCTCGATCAGCGCGTCTTTCTTCGCTAAGACTTCCAAACATTTCTCATTCTGGGCTGCCATTTCCGCATGTATATCCAGAGGATCGGAAGACGACAATATGCTTGGCCACTTTTCAGTGATGCTCTTATATTTTTCCATGCATTCTTTGTCGTCCTCCTCCAGTTTCTCAAGCAGCACCCTTCTAATCTCTTTCTCTTCGCAACGTCTTTGCAATTCACGCGCATCATTTGCGATTTGTATACTAGACACCTAAGCATCATATTTCTTCAAGAATTCTTTCATTATATTTTTCACCTAATATAAATATATCTTCTCGTACCACTTCGTTGCCTTCGGCTGTTAAGTTTTCGAGCAAAGAAATGCTCTCCGCGATCTGCTTCTCTACCGCGGTCTTTTCTATCACTTGTTCACCCTGTTCTCCAACTTCCCTGGAACGTGTTGTTCAATCAGTTTTCGTACTTATTATTCACTTGTATTTTCGTCAATTGCACAATTCTATTTTTACTTAATCTTTGCTTCTAAACGACGTTGGATACGCTGTCTGCGAGCTATCTTCCGCTCATACGCTTCAGACGATTGAATTTCCGTATCCGCTGCATTTTGATCCATTGTTCAACAATATTAATATTAGTTGTACGAGATCTGGGAAAATCTTGTGGATAATTCCTCGATTAACCAAGGAACCAAGGCGTGGAGAAAAAGACTGGTCTGGTATTGTTTGTTCAATAAGGGGTTGCACTTTCAAATTGGGCGCTGGGCAGCACTATACATTAACGATTAAGTCTCCGGATTGCCTAGTGATGTCGCTGCATGATCAAAGAGACGACGGGTACGAGTGGGCCTCGACCGTGCTAGGTCGCCACTTGTACCTCGGCTCTCACGGAAGTCGGACACGTTGGGAATAGGTTCGCACGGAGAATTGGCAATAAAATTGCAAAGGCTTTAATGTTCGAATGTTGGACTGCGCCAAATCCGTTCTGTCAGCCGGATGTTCATTATTACATGTCTACGCGGATGAATCGGACTAATCCCGCAGCGGTGCACGCGCACTCTCAGCTGGGTGCGAGCTCATTGGGAACCGCTACTTTCTTAACTGTACTTGCACTTGCAGCCGTGCAAACAAAAGTTCAACGAGCCGTCTAATACCAGAATTAACAGTCGCCCTAGTAGTGTCGGTCCTTAAAAGAATGCGGAAGCGTCCGGTCTACGTGGAGCGAATTTTCGTCTACTGGACGTCGGCGAAATCCGGTTGCTCGGAGATATGTGTACTCCCTGCCACGTTTCGCAGGCCAGCTAGCTCGTGATTCCACCGCACACCTTCCGGCGAATAAAGCGTACACGTCATAGGGTAAACGATCCAGCATCGAAATAGCTTTATCCGACACGCCGAGTGTCAGACTATCGGCAATCGTACTCGATAAGGGCAAAGATAACTCTGTCCAAACTGGCGTGGTTCAGTCCGGCTAATTCGCATTTCATTCGCTGGCCACTCAAACCTACGCTGAGAGAGCCGCCTGTGTGTACCAGACCGCATACCACGTACTCCCCGACAGGCGTAAACAATATACGAGCGAGGAATGTAATGTTCATGTTTGGCATAAAAATTACTACAGTACGAAGGTCGCCCCCACATGAAACGTCAGTGCGTATTTCCGAAGGGGATTTTTCGAGCTCATTATTCCCCTTGAGGAGCTCCTTGACTCTCGGCGGCCACGTTTTGTCACGTACTTCCTGGCAATGTGATTTCTTCCTTCAATATTAATATTACGGCAAGACTTTCAACAGATTATTGTGGATATGTAATGTTCAAAGACATTTCACGTTGTGTATATTCTCGAGAGTAGCTATCAATACAAGTAATAGGAAGAGCTAGCAATGGGCAGCTTTACAATGCAATTAACAATAAATATCACAGTGCCGCCCGAACGTGGCAGTCGTGAAACCATGGCCGATTTTGGACGTGGCGATGCGAGCACGACGGAAATCGCTTTCTCTAGCCAGAGTGACGCAGGCTAGATTAATAAATGGATGCTCGATATCGTTGCCAATGGAATTAGATTCGAAAGAGTGTATTCGCATCAGCCATTGGGAGAATATATGACACAAACGAATAAACCAACGGAGCTCTCGTGCAAGACGCAGCTACGACATCGACGCCATGAACCTACGACGGTCTTTGACGCGATTCTAGTGGAAACAAGATGGAGCGAGCGCAGGCTCGGCTTAAACGAAACACGCACCCCAGGCATTCTCAATGATGTTATTTCACTGTATCAAATATTACGTGAATAATAGCTGCTCAAACACGTCACGTGTAACTTGCATTTATATAAATACATTACATAAACATGGTATCATAACAGATTTAGGCCTCAGTAATATTTAATTAAAGGCAACAGAATTTACAACAAATATTCAATATCTAGAATAATACAGTTAGAGAGGATGTATTCTTTCAAATGGAACTGGAATAAGATCACTCGTGGCCACTCTCGACAATCCATCGATTCTATCCTTGAAATAACGTTATTCTCTGTATTTATCCGTGGAGGTTGATTCGATCCACGAAAGGCAGTACTTGCAGAGCAAGCGTGGAGCACCCAACGAAGCAAAGCGACGTGCGCGCTATGCGTCGCGTGGTATCCATCGTCACTGGCTCGATTAGGGAGCACATCGCAAAGTTAAGCAGTTTTATTTTCCTAATGTAATCCGATTGTCCGTCTTTATTCCCGGGTAGAAAGCAGCGATGGCCCGGGTAATTGGCCGGCCGCAGCCCGGCCCTGGTGAGAGAGGAGGACGGCGAAAGAGAGCGGGAGGGGAAACGGCGGAACGAAGATGGCCGGCCACGGCGCGGCGGCTGAGGCAGGCAGGCAGGAGGAGGAAGAGGACATGGAGGTTATACCAAGTAGGAAGGGTAGAGAGGAGAGACGTGGAGCGCGAGGGGCGGCAAAGTGAAGAGACAGGAAAGGTGGCGGTGATAGGGGGGGTTGTGAGGGGTCGAGTGGGTTCGGAGAGAGACTCGGTGGGCACCAGGGAGAGGAGAATGGTGGGGTGCAGCAGGGGAGATCGGCGAGAGGGATAGAAACATTTGAAGAGGGACGAGAGCGGCTCGGGGTTCGGGTTAGCTCGTTCGACCCGTTATCCCTCCTCTAGCGGAGTCCGGAGTTCTCCCTACCTGTCCTTGCTTCGATTCGAACGAGTCCCTCCGCGGTTTCTGAAGCTCATGCTCTCTCTCTCGCTCCTGGCGGTTGGCACGCCTCTCTCTTACGGCTCTCTCTTCCGCCCCTCCTGGCGGAGGCACGAAAAATGTGCCCCACTGCGGGGCGAACGAGTGGAGCGGCTGGCGGGCGAGAATCGTGATTGCGAGCCGCCTCCCGTGCCTCTCTCCCCTCCTTTCCCTTAGGCCGAGGTAGACTCGTTTCGTTCCCCTACGGCGTTTCTCCCCCCCTGCTCGAAGGAAAGACCGTGCTAGCCAGCGAGCCGTACTACGATCCCGCCACGGTGACGTCACTCCGAGTAGTGTAGTGCAGTGAGAAGGAGCAAAGCCAGCTCCGTCCGCGTTACATGGCCCGAATGAACGAAGCGAGTGCGTTTGAGGCGTACGTTGAGGAGCGTGGAGCGTAGCGATCGAGCCGCCATTACGCGCGAGAGTATACGAACCCGAGAGAGCAGAGACCGAGGAGAAGAAACTCGTGTGTCGAAGCTAGCAATCTCACACGTTGTACGCGGCGGCCGAACGTTTGCTCGATCGCGCGCGCTTCAGGGAGAGAAGGTGGAAAGCAGCAGCCGCGCCTCGCTCTTGCCTCGGAACCCTTCTCCTCTCTGTGTGTGGCTGTGTGTACGTGGTACACGCGCGTCGTCGTCCTCCTCCTCGTCGTCGTCGTCGTCGTCGTCGTCGTCGTCGTCGCCTTCTACGCCTCCTATGGCCGGAGGCCCGCGCGGTGCGCCGGTGAAAATGCAGTGCTGTGAAAGAAGCAACTACGCCTACTAGTGAGTACACGTATCCGCTCGGTCGACGGAGAAGACGAGCCACGGCGAAGCCGTGCGGATAATCGCCGAAAACCTGTATATATATATATACACGCAAATATATATGTATATCTAATATATATATATCTAGATATATATATCTATATACATATATAGATATATAATTGAGTGTCGAGTCGTGCGAGAAAAAGTTACGCCGCGCCGCGCTAATGTAGCGGAGTGAGAGCGGATATATCAGGTCTTGCAGAAGCAGGGAGGCGTCGATCGGTTCGGGCATAAATCGGGCCAGATCGAATGTTCTCTCTGACAGTGAGTTGGCCTCTCCGGCGAGGCTAAAGCGGTTAAAGTCTCTCCTGCTAAATTGTTCTCGGAGTGTGCTGCTGCTCTTCTGCTCGTGGACGTGGACGTGGACGAGTCGAGCCGCGCGCGTGATTAAGGGAGAGCGAAAGGGAGACAGAAAGATAGAGAGAACGAGAGAGCGAGAGAGCGCGAGAGGCGAGATAGAGAGGGAGAAAGAGCGTGAGAGGGCGAGGGAGAGAGAGAGAAAGAGGGAGGCGGCGGGTATAATATATCGGTGCGAGTGGTGCGATTATGTCCGGTCGAAATATGCGAGGGGATGTGTCGGATCCGCCGCGCGCTGTGCCCGGTGTGCTTGGTGTGACGTGTGATTAGCCGCCTCTTTCCTCGTACGCGATCCAGTGGTGTACGATGTGGTGTGCGGCGACGCTCCTGGTAATCCTCGTTGCCGTTGCCGTAAGTGGTGTCCACACTCGAGGCTCCTCTTCCCTCATCGACTTCTCCTCGTTCCCCTCACTCTTGTTGCCCGAGTTCTTCGCGCAGCCGGCATTGTACTCGCCGTCGGCGTGCCTTGCCACGCAAAAGTTCTTCCCCCGTGAGAGCCCCCTGGCCAGCAGCCCGAGCCGTCGGCCGATCCTAGCACGGCGTTGCCCCGACGACAACACCACCGCTCCTCGTGCCTGTGCTCACCGACTCCTCGCTAGTGACTAGTGATATTACCTGTTTTGTTGCCAGTGTTCTAAACGGAGAAAAGATCTATCTATTCTATTGGGAGTGTCCTCAAGTTGGAGGAAGAGAGGGAGCGAGGGCGACAGCGCGAGAAAGAGAGAACGAGCGCGCGCGCCAGAGAGAGAGAGCGCGAGCGAGAGAGCAAGGAGCGCGCGCGAGAAGGTAGAAAGATAGAGGGAGAGCGAGAGCGAGAGAGAGAGATCGCGCGAGCGAGAACGAGGGCGAGCGAGAGAGGGAGACAGAGAAAGAGAGATATAGCAGAGGGCGAGTGAGAGCTCGTTCCCTCCTCGTGTGCGGGAATACACCTAACGGTTCCTCCGTCTTCGAGTCGCGTGTGTCGCGCGCGCCTTCTCCTCGCCACCGAGAGTTCACCGTGAATAGAATATAACCGATCGATCGTGTCCTTCCGGATAGCGTTGGATCGAGTTGGGCCAAATCTCGGAATTGTGCTCTCTCGACCGGTGATTTGTGGGGCGCGCGAGGGCCGCATCCTCCATCGGGAAAGAAAGAGGCGAGCGAGCGGGCGAGCGAGCGCGCGCGCTCGCCAGAGCCGGCCCGGGAAGCAGCGAGGGCCACCAGCGGCTGCACGCTTCCCGGAGTGCCCCGAGAGCCACGGCCGGCCCCCGAATATTGGTGGTGTGTGCTGTGAAAGAGTGTTCTCCCGTGATTGTCGTGTTCGGGCGAGGTTGTGTGTCGTTGTACAGTGCCGCCAAACGATACCACAACATCCGATCCCAAATGAAGAGTTCGGAGCAAAATGGTTAGAGAGACACGTCACCTGTGGGTTGGAAATCTGCCGGAAAACATCCGAGAGGATCGCATAAGAGAGCACTTCAAACGGTGAGTTCTACATATCCCTTTTTTTATATATATTTCTGTACCTATGTTAGTCGGAGCTTTCCTAGCGAAGGCTCCTTACGTAAGTAGATTTGGACTTGTATCCTACCGAACTCAAAAAGAACGCACGCTACTATCTAGCACCACATACATACATCCATACATTGACTCTTTCTACCTATGCAAACAACCACACGACCCTTTTCCACGCACCATCATTCTATCAAGTACCTGTCCATTTCCGGCATTCCAAAGTGCACCGAGTCTCAAAGAATGTTGGTGACCTTTCGTATTGTAAGCCGTGCTAGCACGACGCTGACGAACCTCCCGATTCGGAAATGAGGCTGTCCTGCATACGCTTGAATCGGACAGCACGGACGGCCGCCAGGCTTATTCCCGTACTGTCCAGTGCAGCAGCAGTCTTTCTCGACGGCCGGTCGTTTCGGCCAGAACTTTATGAGCGCGCTCGTTCGTGTCCGGTCAGCATTTAGCATCATCGTCGTCCCGCGCACCAACTCTCTTTCTCTGTGTCTGTGTGCCGCGCCAGATGAGCGGGGCCCACGGTTCAAAGGCAGAGAGCAGAGCAAGCAGCAAGTGCACGCTCTCGAACACGCGCGCTCTATCTCTCTTGGTTCTCTCTCGGCGTCATAGGGCGAACGAACTCTCTCGCATGCGCGCAAGACAGAGACGGAGGATGAGAGCGTCGCGTTGCACACTCGTTATTTTGCCGATTCGCTTTTGTTTTCGCTGGCCGGTGTACGACACCGGCAGAGCCAGAGCAAAGCCGAGCAGCAGCAGTAGCAGCACATAGCGTTATCGTGGTGTCGTCGGCGATGAACCGAGAGGGATTCAGGAAACACGGGCGCAAGGTGCGTCGATGTTTTCGGTCTCGAGCGTAGGAGACGTCGAGAGAGCGCCGTGAGCCGAAGAAGGGGTAGAGAGAGAGGCGGTGAATATACACGTACGTACGTGCACGTCCACACCCGCGCACACGCGTACCAATGCACGATATGCCGGGAGAGAGCTTTGGCTCTCCCTCTCTCTCTCCCTCTCCCTCTTTCTCGCGGCAGCGTGAGCGCGCCGCCGTCATTTGTTTTTTCCCCGAAGTAATAATAGCTGAGGACAGCCATTTTGAGAGCTCGCCGCGGCACGAAGTTATTGTTCGACAGTGACACTCAAGCGGAGGATCCCGGCGGGGCACGCCTCGCCCTTGCCTTGCCTCCATGTCCAGCAGAGAGCCAGTATTGAACTAGGACTGGTTAAGAAAGTTTTACTAACGCAAAACCAGAATCATCGAGGATGATTTATTCAATTTCAATAAATCAGACCTATTACTTCGCCTGCTTTGCGTTTTCAGTTTTTATCTGATTTTTTAAAGCAATCCTAGTTTATTTGATTTATTTTCTTGTATCTTACTAAACAGCTTAAGGCTGCGGATTCATCAGGGATCCCTAAAATCGTACTGTTCATTTTAGTACAGGAACCCTCGGCTTTAATGGCAGGACACATTATTTCTGTTTTCGAGTAAAACCAGGAGGAATAACTGCTAATGTAAACTCATGGTATGCATAGACAGTGATTGGTAAAGTGGATTGCAAACAATAAATGGGTGTCCGAGAGGACGAGAGATATGTGGAAGTAGGAGGATCGAAGTAGGAAAACACGAGCGGGAGCTAACGGTGACGTGGCCCAGTGTCGCTCAGTTCGGGGATACCGAACTCTGCTTGGCTAAGAAACGCTCTGTTACCTTTCTTAACCATATTTATTCATTGGGGATCAGCGATATAGCATTGAGAGATGCAATCGTTTATCCTAATACCAGTTCTCTTCTATTATTCAGAATTTATTACTATAGTTTGAAACACTTTCGATGTATTTTGAATATACTCGCAAAACATGCCATTTATTATCTTAGGACAATAGAGTGTTGGTTGACTTATGGAATAAGTCATCTATTATCAATTCGTCTCGGCTGTTCTGCAAAACATGTTTTCCTAGCTAGCATTCTGGAAAATCGAGTATTCAGAAGAGTGCGACAGCAAGCGAATATTCCAGTATCCTGGAGTAGCGTTTCATTCGTTACTGCTGGCGGGGCAATTTTTCTCGTTGGAAAGCAGACTGGCCGGCGAACATTCGCATTATTGACGATACACAGTGTCTCGTGTGCCAGCTGGCGTAGTATCGTTGTAGAATAGTTGGATTCGGTGCTCGTCGACTGTGTGCGTTAGAGTCTTAAAGGTTCGTCCTTAAAATGGCGGTCGGCGTCGTTGCGCCGCTGACCCTCCGACTCCTTGACTCCCGTGGCCATCGGAGCACGCTCTCCTTGCTCGTCCTTTAAAATTCTAAGCTCATCTAGTACATCGACCTCCAAACTTTCCTCCAACTTTGCCAGCCAAGCTGCATAGCCACACTCATTTTTCCTACATTTGAGAACCGTACTCTGACGGTGACTCAAAATCGAAGGCCAAGTCATTGCTACGTGAAGTCGTACAGTTGTTTAACGACTAAACCGGAATATTCTCCCGCAAGAGTAAATAGCTTACTTCTGATTCCCGGTGACCTTTTCACGGTCTGTTTAGGGATACTCGCCATTATACAATACAATTTTAATCAGTTTAAGCAGTAGGTCTTCCTCCACTGTCATTAAGTCACACCACCTTTCTAGCCCTGGTCATCTATTCCCCCCCGATCCCAGAATAAACCATTTCTTTCTTTCTCCCCGTCATTTGTGGCACTGCGTGATTACAGACTGTGAACTGGCGCTATCATACATAATACAGTTCTGCCAGTTGGAGAAAGCTACTTTTAGCATCGCACTCCGTTTACTTAGCTGGACTTTGCGGCAAAGTTTATGCACCTTCTATCTTTCATTGGTGTGTTGGTGAGCGCGGAGAGGTAGGAGCACTCGATAATTACGAAACGCTGTTGCACTCGTCCATTGAAATCCCTGTTGCAAAGAAGGCCTCAGGGGTATTGGACGAACGTGCCGTTCATGCATGTGCGCCAGCATTTCGGAACGAGCGTGTACGGCCACTTTTGCCACGCACGCACGTTCGCACAGTACTGACTGGCAGGAAGGTGTATTTTGAAACGAACGTTACATTCTTCTGCCAAAGTAAGCCATACATCAGAACGATATCAGAACCATACCATTGCCAGTGTGCATCATCATTACAATACTGATTCTTATACGTGGAGATAAACAGCAGACGCGTTGTCTTAGCAATTTAGAGTCTGCGAGATAAAATCTGCGGATTTCTTGTGTGTAATCCCAGTCATCGATACCGGCGGCTTTGCGACGTGTGCATATTTCTCGATCATACATTTGTTACTGTTGGCTGCCCGGCGTAGTGTTCATGCATAGGTGGATTGACAGAGAGAAAGCCTCGTGTGAGAGAGTGCTAGGTAGGAGCATCGCGGCGTGTACGTGTGTGCGCGCACGCGTACATGTGTGTATGTGCGGGTTACCGGCGTATTTTGTTATATTGATCGCGCGTGGTCGACCATCTCCCCCCTTCCAGCCTCACTCTTTGCCCCATCTCGAGGCAGCCCGCACCCCGAGCGCACCCTCTTCCTCTTCGGCACAGAGCACCCCACCAGCACGCCGACACCCCAACAGCTCGGCTTGCTGCCTGCCTGCCTGCCTGCCTCTGCCTGCCCCTCGAGCGAACGTTCGCTCTCTTCTCCTCTCCTCTCCTCCACCTCTGCGTCTTTCCCTCGTGTTCCACTCGACGTCACCCGTCCGAAAACCTTCGACTCTCTCTCCGCCAGCCTCCAGTCACACGGATTTCCCTGTATTAGTGCGCATCCACGGGCTATGATGCATGGCCCGTCGTAACGTGTATCGAAGTTACACAGTCGTCTATACTGGCCGCATATCCGCTCTACTCGAATCAACTGCTCTACCAGTTCTTCCATCTCTTCGTCGCTACCAGAGTTCGACGTCGCTCTTTCATTCGCCCAGCGAGAGCTGCTGGTTTCCTTCGACAGCAGGATGGAAACGCTCCGTGCAACTTTATTTATTCCCCGCAGATCCGGACTCTCGAGTCTGCCATTGATCGCGCGCGATGAGTCCGTGCGCTTTAATAAGAACGCACAGAGAGTAGACGCTTTACTTGGTATTCCGACTGGCTTTCGAGGAATATCTGATCAGTTCGTTGACTGTTGACTCAATTGTGTGTATTTCATAGGAATAAAGTAGGTACATTGTTTCGACTTGTGTGGTTGGTGGATCTTGCCGACACCTGCACGAAGAAGCAGGCGATACCGCCAAATTTCTTAATCCGTCGACCCTCTTACGGTATCTGGCAAGCGGCCGGCATTGCGTTTCAGGCCGAAACGACGACGACGACGACGACGACGATGCCGCTGCCGCCTCCTCCGCGTCTCGCGCGACGTGTCTCTCACAATTCCCGACGTTGCCGGTGGCCTGGCGATGGCCTGCGCTATCCCGCCACGGCAACGCCGCACTCTCGTGCACTCCCGTACAGTAAACCGACTTGGATCGGCTCCTCGGCTGCTCGGCTCCTCGTCGAGCGTCGAGCGTCGAGCGCTGAGAGCGAGAGAGGGAAAGAGAGGGAGCCGGAGAGCTCCGTCGGTGTAGTACTACTCTTGCGCCGATCAGCCTTCTGCGAACTCACACACGTCGCCCGTTCACCAGCCGAAGGAGCTTGCGGTATGCCGGGCTTTCGGCTTTAATTCCCCTCCGCAACCGAGCGATCTCGTCATGCGAACCGCAGCTTTTCCTGCCCCTCTTTTTTTCCTCTCCCTCTCGCTCCTTCGTTCCTGGAACCACAAAGATAATTCGTGACGCAATCGTTTACATAACTGTCTCTCTCCTCTCTACGATAGTTTGCCTCTCGTACGATTTTATCGCGAGGTGCGGGTAAACCGAAGTCAGCCTCTTGGTAAATAGAACGTAGGGGCGGCAGACACTTACTCCGAAGGCTCCTCTGCCTTGGTACACGTACTCCGCTTGAGTATCGCCATTCCACCGAGCTATTTATGCCTAAGTCTACCTTTGCCTCATGCTAATCTTGCCGATTCACTTATAAACATCGTTCCCATCATTCATGAGCGAGCCAGCTGCCACCAATGATAGACTACCACTTCTTTCCGATGGATTTTCCTTATTTACACATTGGCCTTCTAATGGACTGTTGGTGGAATTCAGTAAATATTGTGCTGTACGCGATCGGTTCTTCTTAGAATAGGCAGGATTCCGTGTGTGAAGTAATGGTGGTTCAATTACGAGGGATTCGTTAGAGGAAATCAGTGGAGAGTTTCTGGCTACGGAGAATGCCAGTACTTTGCAGAGTCGTCAGTATGGTTTCCATATTACGATCGATTCCCCCCGGATTTTTGTGCACGCCCTGGCAAACGCGTATGCAGCCCCGGCGAAGCACGTGTGTTGTGTGCCGCTCTGTGGTGCACGTATGTGCACGCACAACATCGCCGCTATTGTACGAGGGCTCTCTTGGTCGCATAGAACGCGCACGACTGACTTTCACCAGCACAGAGACCGCAGACGTCGGTTGGCTTGAAAAAAACGCGAAGGAAGCTGTGAAGCCGGCTCAAAAAACCAGAGTGCAAGCCTGCAATTCGCATGGGCATCGATGCTTCGTGGTTAACGTGGAGTATTTAAGAGGTCTGTCCTGTAAATCATTAACCAGTTCGCTGCCACGTCGCAGTACGCCAGTAATCACATTGTTGCTTAATAAAGTCGAAAATAGTTGTTCGCCAGCCCAAACCTTGTGACACTTATTCGCAGGTATCTCTCTCGGCGAGGGTTCTACGATAGCTAGTAGAATTCAATTTCACGAATCTCTCTCTAATTATCTACTTTCGTGCATACACTGCCCGATGTCGTAAAGTCGAATGGAACTGGTATACCGTTCAGTGACCCTCTTTAATAGTTTCCGAGCGCGAGTGCTGCCCCCATTTTTCTCGAATGCACGCGCCCCGGAAAATAACGGTATAAACTGTTTTCAGATTGATTCAATATTGGCGCCCCCCCGTGCCGCCCGCGCCCGCCAATTACTACGGCGCCCGGTTAATTTGCAATAAAACGGCCGGCTCATTCACGAGCTGTAAAATGTATACCTCGATAAACATTGATACCGGCCGCAGTGGCAATAAGATTATTCTTGGCGATAACAAGCCTGCATGTAACATTAAATACCGCGTGCACGTTTGTTTTCAGTGCGATCTTTCTCTCTCTCTCACACGCACTCTGTGAGGAGAGATGGCCAGAGTGTGTCTGTGTGTGCGTGTGTTGCAATATTCGTCTCTTTGTGCCAGACGTCCCCTCGGCCATTCAGCAGTTTTCCCTTCCCCTCTTTTGCCAGCGGTGTTTATCTTCTGGCCGGCCAGTAGAGAGACCCCTCGAACTTTGTCCCAAATAGTAATCGTATGTCTGGAACACCTGCCTATTAAACTTTCTTTTCCGCTTCGTTCTCGCCTAACGGCGCGGCGCCGACCGCCCGCCCGCCTCCAACCACCCACTCCTGCTAGAATTTGCCGGACTTTTGTATTAATGGAATACTCGATTGAGTATCGTCCTGACGAATGGATGGCGGCGAGCAGCAGCGGCTTTCTTGCCCGGTCAAAGTGGAACAACAGACTTTCTCGGAAGGCTCGTTGCACGAAAGGACGCGCAGGTCTCGTGACCGAGAGGCTGCCGTTCTCGTCCATGTTGGCGACAACAGAACTTTCTGTATTCCCCCCAAGTTACATCCCTTTATTGCCACGAGGAACCCGATCTGCAATCGATAGGTTCGCCAGCATGCTTCCAACATATCCTATATTCGATGGGTTAGTGGCAACACTGCGGGGTCCACGGGGCCAGTCATCTTTTTTCTAGATTTCAAGGCCCTGCCTTTCGGATTCGGGACTAATCCCTGTATACGGGCCCCGCAGCCTATTTTAATTGTATCGCTACGAAGCTTTGTACGCACGAGCCTCGTGGATTTTCCATCGCCAGTGCTTTCATATGAAAGTATCGTATACGCATATCTGGCGTTTTTACAATTTTAACTGGCTCGGGCGTCGCACCAATGGAGCTCTATGTAAATCGGGCCAAATACTATACGAACATTCGTATATTATCCGGATTGTTGATGAGCACCAACACGCAGGCCGCTTTTGTTAGTCGAATCTTCTTTAATGCCTATTTCAATGACACCACCGGATTCCTCGTAATCGCAGCCGCACATTGTGTTGTCGGATTCGCGAATCCCCACTCTCTCGAATAGAATGCCGGTCCACTTTATCCCGAGTAGAACAATGAGGAGAGCGAGCGGAACAGAGCGAGGTAAAGAAAGCATCTTCGATGTATCGTGAAATACGGGCGATTGCGAGTTAACGCGTAACGGCCCCATGAGGGTAACCACTGGACAAAGAACAAAGGGAGATCTAGCTTGGAGCGGCGTGTATTCGGTTGATATTTTTCAAGCAGGGAATAAGTAGAGCGAGGCTCGTTCGAAACGGCTGGAGGGGCCGGGTAATCCGAGATCCGGAACCAGTCCGAGACATCCGGACTGGGGTAGGGCCCAAGTTCTCAGGGACAAAGGGAACTGCCATAATAGGCCTGGCGAATAAAGACAGCAACAACACCTCTTGCCACACAGACGCGCGCGTCGTTCGGACGGCCCACAGCTTCTTCTTCTTCGTACGGTCGAAGGACGCCGAGACACTCGAATCATCGTACTTCAACTCCCATCCTATTCTCCTAATTTCCCTAGCAAGCCGTGTATGTACATGTTAGGTACGTACACGTTCCGCATTAAAATAGCACGTAACACTACCAGTAACCCGTAAACCAAATGGAAGCTAGCCCTTCGGGGACGGCTGGTTATTCGTACCCAGGTGTGTTACGAGGCACAGCATGCTCGAACCATGTCCCTAAGGCAATTGGCGAGCGTGCGAAACAGCAGAGAACGTCTCTGGCGATCGTTGAGGCGTAAAGCATGTTAGTCCTAGCATGGAGACATATTTCGAGGCTTGGATCCTCGGAGTATGCCTTATTTCGTGGAGCTCTGGGCGTTCGGGGTAGTCGGGTCTAGGAAGCAGGTAGGCAGGCGAGCGTAGCCAGGCAAAGAGCGGTTGTGGAGTAGGTAGGCAGAGTAGAGGCAAGCAAGCAGGCAGGCAGGCAGGCAAGCGAGGCAAGCAAGCCGGAGAGGCCGGCAACGGGCAGAGAGAACCAAGCGAGCTAGTACCAACGGACACGGTAGACCGAGTGTAGAGCTGGCAACGCCGGCAACTGCTGTTGGAAGCTTGGCAACGGCGCGCTGCTATTATGTAACACCCGGCAACGTCGCCGGGATAGAACGTGGGGCGCCGGGTGCGGAATATCGATGGAGAGCAGGGACGCAAGGGAGAGTCAGATGGCGAGAAAGAGAGCCGGCGAAGGTGGGCGGCCGCGCGCTCGGCGCGGTGCGGTGCGGCGCGGAGCGGAGCGGCGCGACGGCAGGAGCGAGGGTGAGGCCGAGGGCACGCCAGAGGGCTGAAGAGCATTCTGGAGGGAGAAGGAGAGGGAGAGGGAGAGAGAGAGAGAGAAAGGGAGCACTTAGTATTATGTACGCTGGTGAAAGAGAGAGGGCAAGCACACGTACATAGAGGAGGAGGGTCCCCACCCTTAAAGCTGCTGCTGCGTCACACGAGGCATCGTTGCTACCCCTTGTCCATCTTGCCTACCACCTATATCTGCCCTCGAGAAGAGAGACTACCTTGCTCTGCTACTGCTATTGCCACTGCTCCTACCAGAGGAGACACTTGGCGAAATCCCGACGAATGGACACTCGACGTCTATACACACACGAGATCTACCCAGCACAGCAGCAGCACACTAGCTCGCTAGAATAGAAGGGAATGCCAGCCGCCTGATGGCTCGTTACGATGCATCTGCGTTGCATCACCATTGTAATCGGAATCGTTTCTCCGACTGGGTGAAAATCCAGCCGGTTAGATGTACGGTTGGGGATGTACCATCTAGCGCAATGAGGGCAAAACTTGGAATTCGAGATGGAAGGAGCAACTAATGCGTAGATCGCGTGATTTGTGAATGCCAGCTCACTGTGCGTCGTACACATTGCTAGAGAGTTTATTGTTCCTGCTGATTGCGCAAATCCGACACCTGGCAAAACGCGGTTTTCTGTCCGGCGATATAAATGAGTGGGATTAACAAAGCGCCGCTGCTTCCGATGATAAGAGTATCTGGAATGATGTCAGGGGAAATGGGGACAGAAACACTTGAACCTCATCGAGCTACTCCCAATGGAAAGGTATCCGATACAGTTTTTGAGACGTGACGAGAATTCTGAGAGGATTCAGTGGTGACGCGTGTTAGAGCGTCGTAGCATGTGTTTGGCTAGGAAAGGTGGCGAGGACTCGAGAGAAGAACTAAGGGATTGCTTGGAAGCAAGTTCACTCGCATTTCACGGCATCTGAAATAATCGCGGCCAAAGTTAGATTCTGTGGTATCGATTTTCAATCGGGGCCGCGCAATCGTGTCGCATTTCACAGGGCGACTGGCTGTGTGCTCTGTCGAAAAAGACGTTGCTCCGTTGGGAAATTGCTCTCGCTAAGGTTTCCAGGATTCACTTACGTAAAAATGTAAGGCGACTCGTGTGCTGGCCCTACACCCAATTAGAATTGATCGGCCTCCTTCGAGTAGGGTCGTTCTCGTCAGCTCGCGAGAGCGTAAAAAATGGCCTGGTTGCCGGCCGATCGAATTTCGTCGATTATCATCCTTTCTAGCGAGGAGCGGTTTCGCTTTCCCAGCCTCTTCTGCTGGCGTCGACACTGGCGGGGCCAGAGCACGATTCCGTCAGGGGCGTCTCGAGCTTCATTCAGAAGTTTCGCAATTACAAAGGCCGCTCCCGCGCGCATGTTTAGAGAAAGCGAAATAAGACCACCCACGCCCCACGTGGCATATAACTATCGAGTGTATCGGGGCAACCGGGAAGCCGGGCGTTCCTAGCTATCTACAAATAACACGACTGAAAATAAAGTCTCGACCGAATGGGAGTCAACGCACAATACCACCGTTCGGCCTTTCGCTCCATCATACAACCTCCACCACCTCGCCTTCTTTTCCCGCTTTACGCTCCGCGTGCCTCTTCCACGCACTTCCGTCCAGACTTCCTCATTTTCTCCAGGCAATCACACGCTTCCCAATAATACTCTTACGTATCAAGAAGGCACGTTGCAGTGCGTCGAGTTCTCCTTCACCCAGAGTGAACTCTACCATTCAACGGACTTCGGCCTGAGTTTCACTGCCTTGAAGCACACTCGGAGATATAATTCGTGAAGGCGAACCGCTGGCCAGTCCTCTGACATTAACGTACGAATCGGGCGCAAGAAGCGTGCGGCCTCGAAGCGAGGAAAAAGTGAACGGAAGTGGAGGGCGTCTTGCTCGGAGTAGGACGGTTCTGTGTACCCTTTCGGTCTAGGGCAGCGAGGTCACTCCGCTGCTGCTAATTTCTCAGAGGTTCGCTTTTTACCAGCGGCCCATATTCTCCTGGTCTCTGGTGTAGGTTGCGGCGCATGGTGGTGCCGCCGTTAACCGGGGCTGGCTGTCGAGCGCGTGAAAAAACGGTCGGCAATTACCGGGCACAGAGAGCGAGACAAATCGAGAGACAGCAACGGCCGCCTCTTCCTGCGGCGTTTTTAGGCCGCTCTTCCGCGCCTCTCTGTGTTTGTCTCTCTTGCAGTTCAACGACTCCTTCGTAGCGCCTCCGACGCCACCGTCGTCGTCCCAAGATCTTCTTCCTCGCGTCCACCTCCTCCGCCTCCTGTCCCCGTGACAGTGGAGTCCTGCTATCGTTTGTCGCCGGTGAAAAGCACTATGCCTTCTCTGCGGAGAGAGAGAGGCGCGCCTGCCTACGACACACACTCCTCTGCCTGCCCTCCCATACACCTACGAAAGCTCTGTGTACGTCGCGCGCTCACCTCGCTTATACACGGAAGGCACGCGGCACCGACCGCCACGCCGGATTATAAATATTCATAAGAATCACTGGCGTAGGACGCAGGGATGCCGCTCCAACTCCTTCGCTCGCAACACCGTCCACCTCTTTTTCTTCGGCCTCTCCACGCCCACGCATCTCTTCTTCGAGAGATAATAACAATTTATTTCGACCCTCTCACCGAAAGTATCGCCAACCCACAACCAAACGTTAAAGTCTTCTATTAAGAGCGAAGTATGTTTTTTAGGGCGAATTCTTCCGACTGTGGCAGCTTGGTATTCGAGAGTGAGACTTAACTTGAAAGGGTCTCCGGGTACATTGGTTAATCAGGCATGATTAATAATGGAGTGTGAGGGGAAATGTTAGATATAGTTGAGAGTTTTTGTGGGAGGCAAGGGGTCCCTCTACGTTTCCCAGTGGAGTTGGATGGGTTCGGTCTCTACATGAACCGATCCTTTCATCCCAGGCTCTCTCGTAGCCTGCCGTTTCTCCCTTATTGCGCTGTATACGCCGCCTCGTAAAGGTTAAATGTGTTTGCCGCGCGAAAGAGCGAGGGAGAGAGCGGTACGCGTAATATGTATGTATCTTGATCAGGTAGGAGAGCAAGAGGAGCCTTCTGGAGAAGGTACAGGTAGGATCGAGGGAGTAGGGGAGGCCGGCCGTAACAACCTCCTCCACCTGTAACACTACTGCCTCTCACCATGTATTGCTTCTCTCCGAGATACACTCCTTTCTTTGTCTCTCTCTCCCGTATCTCTCGTTCCCTCTAACGCAAGATATATACTACGTAGAAGAGAGGACGCGCCGGTGTGTGTGCGGGCCGGATACATACGCCGATGTTTTACTGTACACTCACCTTTCGGACGTGTATATCGGCACAGAAGCTTTCCTGGCTCGGCTAAACGAGCGTCGTTCCTACTACCGGCTGGCCGTGACACACTTATTCCATCGCCGGGAGAGCGCCACGCCACTCATCACGAAAATCTCTCAATTTTTCGATCAACACATTCTACGCCAAATGTCCTCTAAGAGGACTGACATTCTTCGCATTCGTATTGCCAAGTTTTCGATTAATCGTTGATTATTTTGCATTTCTAGAGACAGGCAGGCTCAGGCTCTCTCGTGTGTTTTGCCACTCGAGTTCCTCGATGTCATTTCGACTAGGTGGATCGTTATTTTTGGATACCGTAGACACGATTACTGCGACCTTGATACTCGCCCGTGGTAGTCCAACTTCAGATTACACCGAGTCATTAAACTTGGAAGACGATCTTCCTCGAGATAACCAACTTTCTTTTGATTTACGAGCCTGGTGGACGTTATACGTAGCCGGGCGCGGGGCGGATGCGCAGTTCAATTTATTGCTCACAACGCGATATCCCGAGTGACCACGTGCGTTTTTCCTGACCGATGGGAGGCGTGGAGCGCATATTGCAGCGTTGAATCACTTCCGAGACTTTACCGTTTCGAAGACCCTCTTACGTCTTAATTGTTTCGTAGCAATTAAGCCGAGATAACCAGCGCATGAAAATCGTGTTAGGCTTTTGCATGCGAGGAAATCTCTGGCGTGGCTATGCGCGAACACCTCACTGCAGAACAGGAGAGCAAGGCGACTAACAGTTTTTCCTAACTAGAGCTGGCAGAAATGCGTGGTGCTCTCATTACCCCGAATACCGCAACGATAACAAATGCGATTAGGCGAGCGGGGTGAACGAACGGAGGTGCACTTGAATTGGCAGCTGGGCGTGGGAAAAAAAGTTTGCAGCCATGCAGCCTGTATCTACCGGCGATGATGTTGTCGAGAGCGCATCTTAATGAAAAGAGTTACTACGCGCTTTGTAGCGTTAACTGACATGCGAAACTTTTCTAGCACGACCCGCGCCTAGAAACCTGCATCGCTCACCAACCTCCACTAGGCCAGTCATTCGTGCTCGGCCACCAAGTCCACAGATTTGTCGTAGCAGCGTGACATTTCTATTTTCTCTCACCCTGTTGAATGCTTGGGTGGGGCACTCGCACATATTTCCCATGTGACCTTAGTTTTGTTCTTTCATTCTACGCGGAGACAGAGCCTTTCGTTTCTTCAACTTTTTCCAAAGTATCAATTTCTACCCGGTGTTACACGCCTGCTACAATGTCATCAAAACAGAGCCTCCTCTTATATTATTACATTCTTGCGTGAGATCCGGTCGATTTTATTACGATAGCTGGGCGTCTCGCACAATAGAATGATATTCGTGAAAGTGCGTTATTAGCGGTGTGCATGATATTGCTTAGGAATTCAATGGAGTACGTGCGCGGTAAATAAGTCGTCATAGTGCAAGGCCAAGTGACCTGTGCACCTTCGCACTACTGGTGTTATAAGGCTCGGTTACTCGAGCGGTTCTTTCAACAGGTCACTTCTACTTTCGTAGTCTCCCAAGTGAAATTGAACAGGCAGATATAATTGCCAGTTGCAAAAGATGCAGAACTATTTTCTGACCAAGACTGTTCGCAGTCACGTTGGAAATAGGTGTTTATGTAAGGCAAAGTCATAGTCAAAGATGTTTTTCCGGCTATGTTCGCCGCGCGGCTAATATTAGTTGGGAGATAATTGAGTCAACATAGAGGAAAGCTTTGGCAGATTGTACGTGGCAGCCGGTGGAACGAGCCAAGGTGTGTCCGAGTCGGAAGCCTACATTGTGGGCGAAGTGAATCTAAGCGCGAAAAGACGTGGCGCTAAAGCGAAAGAAGAAGAGCCAGCAAGGAATAGCACTCTCATCTCGAAAGACGGATTTGCTGGGGTGCTTTTAACAACAAGGTCAACAGCATTACCCATCCGTATTCCCTCTCTCCTTCTCTCCCGGCTTCTCTGCTGTCTCTGAGCGTGCTGCTGCGCATTATCGCGCGTCTGGCATGATCATCGAGCGAAAGTTGACACTCGAGCGTATAGGAAAGACGGAAATCCCAGGACACAGCGGCGGGTGTACACGGACTCTTGAATTCATTGGCATATACGCTCGCGCGTTCTTCCTCGCCGCCAGCAAGACACACATAGACTGCATTCCGAATGGCTCTAAAACAGTTTCATATTCATTCTCGGCCGAATCCCCCTTTAGCCTTGGCATCCAGTCCAATGAATGGGGAATTCAGTGGCGCGCTCGCCCACTCCGGGAAGAGCGTCTCTCTTTCTCTCGCTCTCTCATTATTTTTCCGCAACTTTCACGCTCAATCGGCATTAACGCCCAGCGAGAACTCTCCGGGCGATCGGCTCGCACTTGACTTATCGGGGCTTCGAGCATTCATGCTTGCCCGTCCATTCATCATAGGGACGCTGATTGATTTAGGGAAAGTGAGCCCGAGTGCCTTGTCATTGGCGCGACGCGTATTGCCACAAGCTTCCTTGAGATTAGATCCTCGCGTCGTCGTTCGCGCAATCTCCACTCGAATTCGCTTGACATTCAAAACTTTCTCTTCAGCCACTCACTCGAGCACCAGCACCACCACCACCAGCAGTAACAGCAGCAGCATCCGAGGGCTAACCTCAACTCGGTGGGTTCGATTTTATAGAAAGATTGAAGGTCAATTCCTCGCGACTGGCACGATCGAGGAAAGCAGTCGTTGCTAAAGTTCACGGGTATCTCGGTCACAGTGCGGTGCATTCTGCATATGTAGGAATGGATGATGCATGTAAGTCAGATATGTCAATGTTACCTTCTGCATGCATAATTCTCTTACACGCGCGAAACCTTTTTTCTCCGTCGAACGGATAAATCGTATCACTTATACGCACGATTAGTAAAAAGTGGCGAGCCTACAGGAAGTCGAGTTTTCAGAGTTAATATAAGAGAGTTGAGTCATATATTCGCGTATCACTTTGTCCGTTGCTTTAACCGTAAGGAAGAAGGCGATCATCGTCGAAGTTATGTGTTATTATGTGCCATACGAATTGAGAGTGGTGGACTCTCGTATATTGGTACGATCGAGTCCTCGGACTTAATCGTCGGGCTTCAGTACGCGCAAGGCCGTGCTCGTTATCGCTTACACATTCGCCTATCGACGCAATCCAGCGCGATAGGTTAATCGAGCGGCCGCTTTAAGTGAAACCTAAACGCGCCTGCCGGAATACAAGTCTGGCTCTCTCCTTCTCTCGCTCTCTGTCTCTTCCATTAGCGCGCTCGGCGATGCTGACGACAGAAAAAGCCAGCGGCAAGTAATATCGGTCACTAGTCCCTTTAAGCCGGCGGCGGCGGTGCTGGTACGCCGGCTGGATGCTTTAAAGCAGTACCGATGCCGCCGCTGCGCACCCAAATGCACACACATACACTGAGAGCGAGAGAGGAGGTTCCCTCTTCAATTTTAATGACTTCACACCGGAATCCCTCCCCAGCAGGACAGCTCTGCATCTAATATAGTACTATCGATTCGGAACTCAAAGGGTTTCTTTGCTTAAAGAATCCGTGTTGCACGCAATCCAGAGTAAAAGGCCTCGGCATCGAGATGAGGTGTTGTTGCCTGCGCTTGCGAGGTCGAAAGCTTTACGAGCCATTTAATTGCCGAGCTTGCGTCTGGCGCATTAGTGAACCCACGTGTCTTTATTATTAGTAAAGCCATTCGTGGAGATGCGTGTTGGAGCTTTCTACGTTCGCGATTCACACTTGATATTTATTTATAAGATGTCTTATTTCGGGCCGATCTTGACCGCTTTGGTAATCGTCATCGAATCATCCGGCACGCCTTGCTCCAAAACACTCGAGGCCAGGTCCTATCGGGCACATGACGCGCAACAAATAGGCCGATTAAATTTTTGCACGTGCCTTCCCTGAGATAAGTGAAAAAAGAGAGAAGAAGCGAAGTACTTGGCGCGGGATGATCGCTTACATTTTCCAGACGTACTTGGCCCAATGATTTGTAATACAGAGGAGGCTGCTGATTATAGGGTGCGCGGGCGGTTACTTTGTCTTGACATGTATCTTGGCCTGGCGAGGTATATCATTCCGGTGTGTCGGGAGTGCGTGGTAACGGGCTAACCATCGAAGATCGGGTCGACGAGGTAATTGGCCAGCCTTAATTTCATCCGGCCCGTCTCTTCTTCGCCCTCTAACAAAAGCCTCTCTCGCTCTCCTCTCCTCTCCTCTCTCCCTCGCCGCGGGCTCGCTCTCCTGGCGTGGCTTGCTTTCTCACGATTAAGACCTCCGCCCCTCCAAGAACGTCCTAAGAAAAGCATGATTGCATTACTTGGTGCCAGCCGTATCTGACTCGGCACTTCCGACGTACGGTGACGCGTGCCCGGCCGCGCCACCACTTGTCTTTCCTCTACTTTCTTGTCGCTCCGAGTTAGTCATTACTAACGCATGATTCAGTAGCGTCCTCCTTGCACTACCGATCGCGCCACCTTCTCGCGTAACAGCCGGGTTTATGAATACCCGCACGATTGACACGAATATTTCATCGATCTCAAAGTCCGACGATTATAAATTCTCCCAAGGCGACTTCGCCGAGCCATCTTACGCGTTCCCAGCCTCACCATGCGAGACTCCATCACGCATTCGTTCAGACTGCTGTCAAACTGATTTCGATCAGTTCAGAATACTGCTACAACTTCATTCGTTGCTCGAGCAAGTGTCAGCCACTTATTCCTCGCAGTTGTATTGCGACAACAAGTGCATTCCGATATACGTGAAGGCAATAATCGCTGTTGTTCAATGAACGGCTGAAATGAGAGGGTCACTCGATACTCGATTATCGAGATGACCCTCGGCTTGCACAAGCGGCTCCTTAATCTCGTCGGTCCAAACGTCGCTCCACTTGTACAGAGGCTTGTAAAATTTAGGCATTCCATACGTAACACTCTAACATAGACTCTCGTAGTTGGTAAGGAACAGGCTGTGTTCGCCGAGGCGAATTATTACGCAAGGAGCGTTGTTTGTTGTAAGCGTTTGAATGAAAGTGTCTGTAGTGCACACCTCGGCGAGTTGTTCTCGAGGCTTTGCTAGAGGTTCGGCCCCACCTTCCATTTGCAGGGCGAGACCGATTGTTCCCTCCGACAATATCGGCCCTCTCCTCTATCCATTGCTTAATTCAAGGAGGTATACTCTTGCGCGCCCCTCGGCCACCCTTTCCCGACAGTAACACGCACCACTACAGCCAGTTGAAAGCGCTAATTCTATCGGGCTGCGTTGTAACAGACTACTCCCACCTGTGTTGTACTGCCAGTCTATACGTATCTCCCGTTCTCCAGTAACATTTGTTCTATCGAGTCGCTTCGAGTGTATCTTGAGATCAGTGGCGTATTCCTGGCGTTGCTGCTCGTTGCTTGGCTGTACGGCCACTTAAAATTGGTACAACTGCAGCGCGCGTTTCGGCCGAGGCAAGGAGGCAGGTGGCTCGTTAATACCATCTGCTATCTGAAGATCGGACAGATAATTCTCTTTGTTCCTCGAGGAAGAAGCCAGTGGCTCGTGCGTATTGATAGAAGAGTATCTCGCTTGTTAATGTTACTCTGCGTTCCTTCCTACCGTACGCTTTTCCCCGAGTGATAACGCTTCTCTCTCTTTCTGTCTTTTCGCTCCGGGCCGTACTCACCGCGCACTCAATTCTATCGAAAATTTCATCAGGCAGCGCATTCTTTGTTTGTTCGGCCACGCAAGAGTGCACCTAGGGCGAATTCCTCG
Source organism: Ectemnius continuus (assembly GCA_910591665.1). Classification (NCBI taxonomy): domain Eukaryota; kingdom Metazoa; phylum Arthropoda; class Insecta; order Hymenoptera; family Crabronidae; genus Ectemnius; species Ectemnius continuus. The sequence continues at coordinate 10,079,107 of OU342862.1, read as the reverse complement.
CGCACACCGAGAGGAGGAGGGCCGAGGACAAATGTGTGGAAATCATTGGGCCGAGTAGCGTGGATCTGTGTGTGTGTGTGTGTGTGTGCTCTAGCTGGTGGGTGTATCGATGAATGTTTCCCCGGTGACCGTCGCCACGGCATAAACATTCAGCCGATGCAGTGAAACAGACGCACACACATGCATATACGCGCGGGACGGTGCATTGCACTTGTAACCTCGAAAGAGCATTTGGTGCATTGGCAAGACGTGCCAATTACGATGCCGCTTGCATGCTAAGCGCGTTCCCTTTTCCCTCTGCCTACCTACACCCTCTCTCCCCCCTCTCTCTTCGCGTTCTCTGTCGATTTTATTCCCGTGATACTTCATTTAGATTAAATTCATTTTGCACCGAGCGAGCGCTCGACGCATTTAGAAGTACTCGATTACCCGGCCCTCGAAACCTTCCTGCATTCCGAATTACTATGAAACAAAACGTCTCCCTTTATTTCTCTGCCCGCTTGGATTGCTCTCGATTTATCGGCAGTATCTGTTTTCGTTTTATCGAGTGGCAGTCGGAGATTATATTTCGGCATTGAAATAACGAGAGCGACCGCCAGTTCTCTCCTGTAAGGACGATCGAGAACGATCGTACTGAGGCAGAGTGAGTGCCTCGTTGAGGACAGTAATTCTTTGTGTATAGGCCGAGGCGAACCCCATCGAGAGGAAGAGGTTCTCTTCTCGAGTTTGTTTCCTCTTTCCCGCATTGCTCGGGGCTGCCTCGCTCCGAAATTACCTTCGGGGAGTTTCATCGAGAGTAATCCACGCACGCGCGCGCTCGCTCGCTCGCTCGCTCGCTCGCGTACTCGATCGCTGGCAGAGGCAGGCAAGCAGGCAGGCGTGTAGGGAGTGGTGGGTAAAGGAAGCAGGAGGAGGCATTCGTTCGGTTGGTTTCCTTAAACGCGGTTGATTCCATGGAAGTCAAGTTAGCGCGCGCCGCTGCCGCCGCCGCTCCCGCAGCCGGTGTATTGATGGATCGATGGGGATGATGATTACAGAACTGGTCGGTTATCACCGGTTATTACAGGGTCGACTACCGCTCGGCCGAGCCTTCCTCTCAACGTCGAGGAAAGCTCCTGGCAGTGCCGGTTCGCCGCTCTTAGTATTCTCTCGTCCTCTACATCGTCCCATCCACGATACCACTTTTCTCCTAGCTAAACTCTATCCTGACGATCCCTTCCCTTCCCTTCCCCTCTCGTTCCTCCCCCTTTCCGCACACCTACAACCAGTCGCGCTTCTATCTCCTCGCTCCACTTCCTTCTCCTTCCTCCGAACGATTCTTCTCCCTTGGCTCGCGCTGCTGCTTCTCTCGCCCCGACTGGTGGACTCTCTCGTATTCTTGCTCTTTAGCCACGCGTAACGAGAGTCCGTGTTTTCTTTCCGCTCGAAGTGGCAACGCGGGGCCAGCGGTCACCCTCTCCCTCATAATTCACTTGCCGCGGAATGCAAAGCAGCATTTGTTCTCCTTTCAACGCTCCTTCCTTCCTGCCAGCCACGCAGCAAGGTGTCAAAGACCACCTGCTCCACGGGAAGACCCTGCGCAAGGTGCCCCTCTTCCATAGCCGTTCTCAGGATCGGAGATATACTCCTCTTCCTACGCTATATGCTCCCCTACTCGTTCTCATACTCGGGGATAGCAACCCCTCCGTCTTACTTGAGCTCTTCCGGCTTGCCCAGGACTAACACTCTTAGAACTAGAATCTTCCATTGGTCTACTTCATACCGTAATTGATTCTGACCGTCTTAACTTTTGTACCAAATAACGAAGGAGGATATAATCAGTTAAAGGTGTTGTACTCGCAGTGGTTTATCTATCTAGGCACTTGAAAGATACTTTCGAAGGAGAATGACACAGCAGTGTATTACTCTTCAGTGATCCAGATGAATCTGTTTTTATTATGACTCGTGCGTCGTCGGATACTCGTACTTGGTTTCATCGGATGCTAGAGTTTGAATGGACGAGGCTCCGCGGTGCGTGTCGGCGCGTATTGAGTCCGAATTGAATCAATTGCCACTTATGAAATCACACGCCGGCCTGCGTTACGTAAACCGGCAGTCGCCCAGCGGCGGCAGCGGCGGCGGCGTCGGCGACTTGGCCAGTAGTTGGGCTTGGGTGCAGGTTCGCCGCGTACCGCCTATGACGAATAGCCCCTTCGAGAATGGATCTCGGCCTGCTCGGCCGCGCCACGCATTGGGAAGCCGGAGCCAAAGCCGAAGCCGCTTTACATCGCTTGTGTAATAAAGGTCCGACACGTTTTTTTCTCTCTCTCTCTCTGCCTTTCCTCATTGGCCACCAGTAAGTTCTCTCTCTCTCTGAGTGGATGCCTGTAATTGCCCTCGGCTGCGTGTTACACAACCCCCCCTTGAATCACCGATAGTTCCCTCGCATTGATAACGCACTGTGCGGCCATTGCGTCAATCTCCCTGACACCTGCCACCTCGGCCAATTAGGGCGCGCTAGGTTTCATTTAATGGAGAAAGCCTCGAAAAAAATGCGATTCTACCCTGTTGAAATCTCTTTCTACATTTGTGCTACCCTCGTTTTCAATCCAACTCGCTGCTGCTGGCCGCCCTCCCACACACTCCGCCCTCCTACCGGTTGGTATTGTTTCATGACGATCGGAATAAAGGGCGAGGAGGATTCGCTCGCATTACGTGCAATTTTTGCCGGGCCGCGTGCGGCAAAAGCAGCAGACCGGCGAAGTAATGGCGCACCAAGAAAATTGCAGCGATGCCTGCGCGATAAAAACAGCAGCAGCAGTAGCACGGGCGCCGCCGGCGGAAAAGGTGCCGTGGGGTACCTGGTACTCACTCGATCGCTCCCACCGGAGTGACTCACCTTCGCTCTTCCACACCAGACAAAACGATCCTTACTAATCTCTATTGCCCCGGTAATTACCGGAAGAATTTGTTTAATGAATTTAGACGCACGATAAGCCTCCACGGGGATTGCCTGCTCAACTGATTGCGAACTCATTGTAAACTTTGCGTTACTTTGTCAGACCAAGGAGAGCTCTCGTACGAGCTCGCCGCTTGTGGAAAGAGTCCGTAAGGTTTTCATATTCATTCTTCGCGTTGAATTCAATGACTTCCCTGAGGAGTGACGGGACGACACTGATTTGGCATACCGCCAGCCTTTCCTCACCACTGTTTCTCTCACGTACTGGTTGTACATCTTCGGTGCGTCGCGACGTACGTTGCCATTACTGGTTTCGCGAGGGGAAGCAGCCTTGCCGCATATTTTAGCCGGGATCAGTCGACCTTCGCCAGCTGATAAAGACGGCAGCGGGAAAAAGGCCAGCGAAAAAGCCACCGACACTGCTAAATTGGATTCTTACGAAATGGCACCGGTTAAAGTCAATTAATGACAGTGTGTGGCGTCGGTAAGCCTGGAATTAGCAGGGTTCTCGGAAGGAATCCAGCGATTTCGCGATGCAGATCTACCAAAATGACACGTTCATACGGAGTCAGCGCGATCTTATCGGCCCTGATGATTTAACAACTACGATTCACTTGCTGCTCTTTTTGTGCGCCGAGTGAATAAGCAGATATGTCTGCTTGTTGACGACTGAACGACATAGCGAGCCGGGCACGTTTTCTCGTCGGACTATCGTGACTATCAGAATCCTCGGAAGAAAACCGACCAAGTCAATCAATAGAATAATCCTACGTAGATCGGCATGAATCAAAGATCGTACTTTATTTGCATCATCCTTCAATCGAGAATCGGCTTTATTATGCCAAGCATCTACGTAGATCTTTAACATCCGCAACATATCATCAGCACTTGGCATCATACTTTTAAATATCTCCACCCTCAATTCTCAGGTGCGTCCTACACTGAATATCATTGTCAAGATTTACGCCCAAGATTTTTCCTCTCGAATGGACACGTATCTTAAGAATAGCTAGCCTCCCAGTCGCATAGACTTCCAACCCCTTCGACCCTACCACGAAATATTTGTAAACATCCGCGAAGGCCGATTTATTTCCATCGAGCGGGGAATTCCAAGTTCGCCAGGCAGAGAGGAGGCGGCGTGTTCCGTCTGGCTGGAGACTCGAAAACATCCTCCAGCCCGGGAGCCACACCGAAGCCGTACCAACTTATTTACTCGAGTTACCCAACAGTTACACTCCGCGATTCCTTCGATCTCGATCAGCCCTGCTAGAATCGTCGTGGAGAACCAGTTGCCGGAGGCACCAGCATCCGTTTGGAATTTCCTACACGCAGGTGCGTCGTCGTTCGCTTAAAGATTTTCATCGAGTTGCTGGTGGCGATGGTGGTGGTGGTGTGTGCTGCGCGCGTATTTGGCGTGCGTTAGCCGCCGCTCTCTTCCAAAATAGGCCGCGCACCTGGTGGAGTAGCACGGCAATCGATGCCCCGTGTACACACGTACACACGCCACGCACACCGACATATACTTCACAGCAATCTACTACTTGACGAATCTCCGCTGCGCTGGCTGGAGCCGTGGATGAGAACGGCGCGGCGCGGCGCGGCGACGGGGTCGGGAGGGTGCGAGAAAAAAGGGGATGAAGAGGGCGAGGAAGACGAGAGAGGGTGGGAGGCGGCGGGTGGGAGAGGGCCTGAGACGAGAGAGTGCAGAGAGCTGCTGCTCGTCGTGATCGAGGCTAGCGGTAATAAAGGGGCGAGGGGACAACGGCGAGGAGGAGCGAAAGGGAAAAACGGGGGATGAGGGAGGGGAGAGCAGTCGCGGTATGAGGGTGAAATCGGAGGGGACTCGCTCTGTGCCGATAGAGTAGGGGTTGCAAGCGGAGTGGAGGTTCAGGAGAGATAATGGTGGCGAGGTGGGGACTCCCGTTGGAAACCGGAGAGCCAGAGGGGTTGCTGTGCTCAGTGGACGCTGGATACAGGGTAGTATCGAAGTCACTCTTGTCCCTGCTCCAACAAACTCCACCAGCGGATAAGGTTCTCTCTCGGAATAAGTGATGAAGTTCCCGGTATTGCTGTCTATGCCGGCAAGGATGAGTTCAGTTCGGGTATATCACACACCTGCCTTCGCTAGTTTATAACTAGGGTGACTCTCTTTCTTGGTCACTTCACCACGAAAATCGAGCATTTCAAACGCGAATCATTCGCCCTACCCAGGTGAAATTGAAACGCATTAATCATTTTTTCCCTTGGGAATCCAATAACTCGAGATTTAATGATTCGGAAGAAGGTCATAGCCCTAATGTTTTGGATCACCGTGTATGGGGCGATGGGGGAGGGGTTGGGGGTAGGCGGGTGAAGAAGATGGGTTGATATCAGTGGCTGGGAAGGAGGAAGAAGGAAGCGAGAGAGGAGGCAGGCAGGCAGGCAGGCAGGCAGGCAGGCGGAAGGGAGTCGCGGCGAGAGAGTAGTAGCGCGCACGGGTCGAAGTCGGGAAGGGGTTGGGGGTTCTCGCGGGGAGGGCGGGAGGAAGCTCTGCCAGAGGGAGAAACAGGGAATCCCGCGTGCGCCAAGCACCCTGCTGGCTGGCTGGCTCGTCAGTCTTGGAGTCCTCGGGTTGGGTTGGGTTCAACCCTCGTCGAGGGGTTGGCAGACTCTCTCGCTCGGGGTGGTGGTGGTGGAGTGGCCCGACGTGGGGCGTGGAGGGGTGTCGGCGGCGGCGTGGGGCCAGGGAGTCGGGAAGGGTGGAAGGGGTCGACGAGTGTCGGGGTTGCGAATCTCTTCTCGACCATTCCACCTCGCCATCCATCGAAATGGAACGCGGATATATCGTGCTCCGCTCGATCTGTGCTTTAAGAATCAGAGGAGAAAGTATCCCGTGTGTGTCGCATACCGCGCGCTCCGACTAAATTTGAAATGAGAAACAAGCCTCCTCCACCTACGGTCGCGCGCGCGAGCGCGCGCCTATGCAATGCCCACCACTTTTATTACAGCCGAAGTGCAATAAAATGGCTCTCGCAGGATAGATAGATTCCAGACTAGCCGAGGAGACGGCGAGCAGAAATTTGCTGAACGGCGGCGGGCGCGCGGCATCGACCCCCACAGACAGCACCAGCAGCAGCAGCCCTGCTCTCTTTCACGGTCCGCTCATTAGTATTCTCAGCGAGTACCTGGATGTATGATGTAACCGGGCGATATCAGATAATTCGTACTGGCAGCGTAAAACGGAAAATGTGAATTGCTCCCTATCTCTATTTCTACCTCCGCGCGGTACTACTCTACTCTCCTCTTTGAGATCTCGCAGCTGCCAGTTGAAATTCTAGCCTGTATGTATCCGCTTTGGCTTTGGCTATCGGTACTTGGCTATTCGCGGAGGAATCGCTCGAGGTGTGGAGAGCAACGCATCTCCTCTTATCGCGCAAGGCACGAGAGTGTGCAAGCGTGCTGACACTGAACGGAGTGAAACGCGTCGGTGTGGTGTAACGAGCGAACGAACGAACGAACGAAAGAGTTAAATTTTGCGGGATATCGAGCCCGTGCCCCAGTCTTGTTCCCCACAGCGACAGCTGGATCGATATATGGCGGCGTTGCCGAGCGTGAACCCTGGAGCGCTCTCTCGCACGCGCTCGCCGCCGCCGCCGCTCTGTTCGGGGGAGAACTTTTGACCGGGCGGCCTCGCCGCTGCCAGCCGGCCGATCTTTCGCCGCCCGGTCAATTCTTCCCCCTCGCCAATTATGCACAGCAGTTTCCAAGCCCCTTTATATCCCAGAAACGTTTGCCGGTCGACCTTGTATTTATTTACGTATCGAAATATATCGCGGCCAGCAGCAGCAGCAGCCTCCACCACCACCACCACCTCCGTCTCTCTCTCATCTCCGAGCGCCCCTACGCCTCCCTCTGCCGCGCCAACATTTCCTTCTCGTCTCTACGGTTCTTCTTCCCTCTGTTCGGCGATTCTTCTCGCTCACTTGCTCGCTCGAGCAGCTAGGATTCCGGTTTTGTATGTGCGCCGTTGGACGGCAAGAGGCTCGAAGTCAAGTACCGGTACTCGAGATTGCGTGAATTTTCCGCCGCACACTGCCTGGCCCCTTCTCTCTTTCTCTCTCTTTCTTTCCTACTCTGTGCCCGATGAAACAAAAATAGAAGCCGCGCCACTTGATTTTTCCATACACGAAGAAGCGAGTGAGGAAGAGGGAGGGAGAACTCGGCATTCGCTTAGGCGAAAACGACCCCCTTTCTGCAATGGCAGAGCCGACCCCGTTGTATTCCTAGGCCAGCCAGTTATGCCATTTCTTGAATACCTCCTTTTCTAATGATAATTATCAGTATGGCGAGAGCTAATGTACTGCTTGTGTTGCATGTAATTCATTCTTAAACACGGTTCACTACATTTCGAAAGGATTTCCGCATTCCAGTGATAAGAAACCTGTTCTTAATCCATAAAACCTTTGCGGATTTTATTCTCAATAATTTCCTTTGTTTCTCTACAATATATCAACCCTCTGGTCCCTCCGAACAACCTCCAACTTTCACTTTCGTTACGTCATATAGTTTCCATTCATATAGAAGTATCTTTCTTATAGTTGTTGGTTAGATGGTCCGAGTAGCAGCTGTGGTAAAACTATTCTAAATCGATGAGAGAGGGAGGCTTGCGGAGTTAGGTCTTGGTACGATGGTAAGAAGTAATCGAGGCCGTGGCGATCGTTTGAAATAATTATGTAGCTTATAGAGCGAACGATACTAGCCTGTGCAAGTACAGAGCAAGTACATATAGATAGGTTGGTAAGGAGAGTGCGGCGGCGGCGGCGGCGGGGGCAGGAATTGAGATCAGGGGATCCGTGCGTCGTAGACTCTAGTATTTATCGACGTCGACGTCGTGCCGGTACCCTCGTGTTTGCCCGTGAAGTTCGCAAGGGCAAATATGGCCGCCGATAAATAAATAGCTGGGAATACGGTGAATGCGGCGGCGGCGGTGGTGGCGGTGGCAGCCGGTTAGAGGCGGCGCATATGCTCCCCGTGTACACGTCCATATGTACGACCCAGTTTCGCCGGAGAAACTACGTGGAAAACATTTTCCAGCAGGCCGACGCTGCCGCTTTTGCCGCAGGACTATAGCACCGCGTGGGCGCCACCACCCTAAGGTGCACATTGTGATTGCTCGCCCTCGCCCAGCAAACTATAGACCCTCTACAGGCTACTGGCATCGATTCTATTATTGCTCGGGATTCGCCAGCTTTTACTGTGCCAGACGCCACCGCGTATACATGCGAGGAGAGAGAGGACTTCACCTCTCCTCGCTCTTCCCTATATCGTCTTTAAGCTTTAAATGCCGAAGCCGATCAACATCGCTCTACATAGTGCCTTGTCGGATTTTTCGACTTTATTCAATCATAGAGTATAGTTTCCCTGTTGTGTCACAGCTGGTTACTTCATCCTTCCACTGGAATAAGAGTTCCAACTGGTCTAGTTCAATTTCAAATTTACATACGCACTTTTCTCCAAGTCTGATCCAGATGAGAAACTGGAATTGTGCTCGTATAGATTTGTACTTGCAATTCAATGGTCGACGACGAAATTAGAGGAAAACTGGTCGCGCAGAAGTTCCTGTTGGTGTCGCGGTGACTGATACGAGAACTGAGGCAATTCGACATGGTCTTTCGTCACTCGGATATACTTGGAACTTTGACCAGCTTCATTGGGAAACTTTTCCCATCGTTTAATTTACCGCGCGCACCAACTTCCCGCATTTTTCCATTGAGTGACGTCTTCCTGTTAAGGGTTACTTCCTCGATGCTATCGGCAGCCTCTTGGACCATCCGAATCTTTCATTTTCTGGATCCTGTCAAGTTTTCTCCGGTGCCCCCATTGCCCTGACGTGCTAGTCCACGGAGAACTAATGTTGTATTGCGAGCTCACGAGGCTAAGTTTACGTCGAAAGTTATCGCAACGTGCCAGCATAGTCGAGCGACTAGGACGGCAATATCATCCATCATTAGAGCACCGGCGAGCGAAGATAGATCATCATCGTAGCTGGCGAACACAGGGGGAGTTTTGGCGAGTTAATATTCACCTGTTGCTGCCCTAATCCCTTCGCTACTTATTGAAATCCTAACGAAGCGTCATTGTTCCTCCGCGATTCCCGTCATCATTCAATCTAATCTTGCCCGGACGAGATCCTATCTATGCGAGCTTCCGAAATGTGTCCTCTTCAACAAGAGATGCTTCGATACCTTGCGTGGGTGGGACGTTTCTACGAGATTTCTATGGTGTCAACTCCCAATTCGAATTGGCACGGTGGATTTGTCATTTCATCAATGCGAGGGAATTACCTTTCAGCGAGGAAAATCGAAGCGGGAACGATTCACCAACCACAACGCTATTGGCGTGTTTCGCATTCCAAGGCGTGTGTGTGTGTCTGTGCGTGGTGTGGTGTTCTCGTCGCGCGCCGTCATTCACGCGCTTTCTTTTGTCTCGCAACGCTCGCCGCCTGATAAAATCTGCACGCAACCTAGAAAAATGCTTCGCCCGTCCAATTAAAGTCAATTAAAACCGGAAAGCCATCTACCACCCAGCGAACTGGATTCTGCAAGCTAGGCGCGGATGACGACGAGCTCACTGATGCGTCACCGAGTCGATCCAAATTCATTCCAAGCACCAGTCAAAACAACCAGTGGAAAATTGTATGCAAAGACGGGAAATCAAACTGACTAACATAACCAGTGTCACTTGTACAAATGATGATCGGGGCAGAACTGGCTCGATGACACATCTAGCGTAGTTAGTTGTGCGTGGTGGAGGGAGCCGCGCGTATTAAATGTAGACCGTCCGATTGCGACGTCAGATAACAAGCTATTCACTGACAAAGCCCGAGATGATAGCTCGCTGGCCTCCTTACTATGACAGTACCCGCATACGACATGCCCAGCTGGACTGAGCGGGCGTTCTCCTTTATTCCTCGCTCGAACGCCGGACAACTTGATTTATTAGTCAGTAAATCCGACATTGGAGGAGTCACGAGTCCCACAGAGCGTACATAAGCAGCCGGCATCATCGGGCTACTTTCGCGCAAGGGATTAGAAAGGACGTGGAGGATCTTGTAGGTGTACCGAAAGCACAGGTAACACCATTTCATTGCATAGCATTAGCCACACACAACTCCAGTAAATTTCTTCGATTCTCCAAGACACCTTACCACTCGCGACGTAATGGAAATACAGGTTGAAACACGTCGTTCCTCCTTTTTAATCGAGCTAGGCGTGACCAGTTGAATGCTGACGAGGAGGAATAAACATCGATAATATATTCGACTCTCTGATTTTAAGACTTTTCCATTCCTCGGCGGTTTGAACTTTCCGTTTTGTTCGAGCGGAGTAAGTACATAGATTCGATTAGCTGGAAAGTATCAGAACCTCTTGACCCCTTTGCATCGCGAGCAAGGCGAGTCGCATGTAACCGATGCCTCCGGCTAGATAGTTGTCTCATAGGAGCGCTAGGTCGTACAGGTGGATCGAGGTCTGTCTCCGAGTGGTGGGGAGAGAAGTAGAAGTGTGCTAGCCCCTTTTTGTAGAAATATTTCCATTCTTCCGTAACTCGGTGTAATTACTGGGTGATAGGTAGGAGACTGCTCTTATTGGTGGTGGGTTAGGCGGGGCACAGCGCGGCGCTGCGAGGGGAGCGAACGGGAGGATACAGGAGGGTGACAGGGCCTCGATTACGTAAGATCGAAGCTCCGCCAACCAACGCAGATAGGAGGCTGTGCTGTCGCCTCATCTTCTTCTCCCGCTTCGACATCGAGCTCGGTCGTCGTCGTCCTCTCCTATTCGAATACATAACAGCATCTAGGCATCCTCCCTGCTGCCAAAGCGATCTTTGCACGAAAAGGTTGCACAGCCTCGCCTTAGCCTCCGAGTTCTTACGTCTATTCAGAGAGGCCTTTTCGCTCTCCGGTATTATGCGTGCGCCCTCCGTCCTCTCTCGGCTCTACCGGCTCGAAGGTGCTCTCGATCGAATAGAGGAAGAGACCGGGCTACCACCTCCGCCTTGCCTCTCGGCTAATGCTTCTCGAAATTTCGAGCGGCGGTGATCGATGTGGGCCGCTCGCTCTGCTCTCCTCTCCCGGCAAGTGATATCCCGTCAATGCACGCGCCAACTTCGTCTCATGGATAATACATGGCTGGCAGCGTCGATGACGGTGGTGGTGGTGGATGGCGGGTTGTCGAGCGGAGTGCACTCTCCGAGCTCGTCCTTTCTGCGAGAATGTCAGCGATGTCAGGAGTACGGAGGGAACTAGCTGCGCCCTCGCCGGCTGCCAGTACAGAAAAGGTGCAGTTCCGAGGAACAGTACACCTGCTCTCTCGCGTTCGCCAGTTGTACAGGGTGATTCACTTGCCTTTGAATCCCTTATTTTTTTTTGGTCGACTTCCCGACCTTTCCCGGTGCTGAAATTTGGTGGGTAATGTTTTTTTTGCATCGAGGAAGAAGTGGTAAAAATTCCAGAGCCCTAGCTCAAAATTCATTTTTTCGCAAATTTTTTAAGGTATACCCCTTCAAAAATTTTCGATTTTTCGAAGGTTCTGGGACCGGGACGAACGCTTGATTTTTCGATTCCTCGTGTCTCAAAACGGATAAAAAACATAAATGTTGTGGGGGAAATGCCGGAATTCTACCTAAAACACATGGAAAACCGATCTGGAATATTTCATTTCAATGGTTTTCCCTATGTTTTTTTATCTTCCCGACCTTTCCCGTGGCTGAAACTTTGTAGAAAGTGTTTTTTTGCATCGAGGAGAAAGTAGAAAAAATTCCAGAGCCCTAGCTCAAAATTCATTTTTTCGCAAATTTTTTAAGGCATACCCCTTCAAAAATTTTCGATTTTTCGAAGGTTCTGGGAACGGAACGAAAGCTTGATTTTTCGATTGCTCGTGTCTCAAAACGGAAAAAAAACATAAATGTTGTGGGGGAAATGCCGGAATTCTACCTAAAACAGGTGGAAAACCGATCTTGAATATTTCATTTCAACGGTTTTCCCCATGTTTTTTTATCTTCCCGACCTTTCCCGGGGCTGAAACTTGGTGGGGAATGTTTTTTTGCATCGAGGAGCAAGTAGAAAAAATTCCAGAGCCCTAGCTCAAAATTCATTTTTTCGCAAATTTTTTAAGGCATACCCCTTCAAAAATTTTCGATTTTTCGAAGGTTCTGGGACCGGGACGAACGCTTGATTTTTCGATTCCTCGTGTCTCAAAACGGATAAAAAACATAAATGTTGTGGGGGAAATGCCGGAATTCTGCCTAAAACACAAAGAAAACCGATCCTAAATAATGAATTTCGCGTAATTCCGATTGTTTTTTGCATGTTTTCATGACTTCCCGACCTTTTCCGGGGTTGAAATTTGGCGGGCAGTCTGCCCTTGCATCAAGGAAGATGTGATATAAATTTCAGAGCCCCAGCACAAAATTTTTTTTTCCCCACATTTTTGGCCATCGAAAATATCCAATTTTTGGTGGTGATTCAAACGCAAGTGACTCACCCTGTACATACGTTTAGATAACTAACTCTTCTTTCGAGAAAGAGGAAGAGAGAGAGGGGGAGGGAGAGGGAAATCCGGTTCTCTCGAGATCGAGAATGGGTGCGCGCGAGACGAAATCCTAGACGCGTAACTCTACTCTCTCGCAGTGCGTTGCATCGAGGGTATTTCATTACGCAGCCGTTGCCGAGAAAAACAGAGAGAGCCCGCCGACTGTTTTCGGTTGCGTCCAACCACTTGCATTCTTGCCACTATACCAGTCCAGTGGTTTCATGCTCGCGAGTGAGCTTCCATCCTCCTGGTATTATCATTCGACTCGCTTCTGGCTACCTACCGAAAAAGGAGAAAAAAACACAGAGCAACTGCACGATCTCCTTCTCGGCAATTAGGTTGCCGGCCCAGGAACGAATGATAACACGGAGATAAGCGAGGCCGAGAGCGGCAGCCAACGGTGTACAGTCGTGTGTAGTAGACTGAGTTATCGCACGTGTGTGCGCCGGATTATTCCGTATTATCGCTGCCCGACTTCCAGACGAAAAATCGGAATCCGATCGATTCGAGCAGAGCCCCCATTTCGATACCGATACCTGGGCCGCCGCCGCTGCCGCCGCCGCCGCCGTTTCAATTCCCCTCACCTTCCGGTTACTTCGGAATGCCAACGTACACCAACTTCGGAGCGGATTCGATACGCCGCCGTAGCGTCCTCTCCAAGGGCTATCTCGAAAAAGCTGGCGATTATATCTCTCGAGGAGCGTCCGCTATAAATAAAAGCGTTGTACCAAAGACAGGGCTGATTCATTCGGCCCTCGAGGAAGGAGAGAAAACCGAGCGCGCGGATTGAAGATCAAGGGAGAAAGTGGTGGGTACATCGTTTATAGCTGGCAGCCGGGCACATTTGTTCTTTGTCAGCAGTTCCTAGCAGGCTGTGTTCAGGATTAGACGATAATACGACGAAAACGTACTCCTCTCCTATCAATTCTCGTGATCGCGCACTGAGTACATTCTCTTCTCCCCTCTCCCACCCTCCCTCTGTCTGCCATTCTCTCGTGGCAAGTAAGTTCTCATCCCTTAATGGAATTAGTTTCCCGGCACTTGGACAATGCGAGCGCGCGCAGAGCCGTCATTGGTGGTCCGTGCTCTTTCAGATATCGCTCTATTTATAACTATTCCGAGGGTATTCTACGGGAAAGGTCGCTGGCCCCGTGCTCTTTCCTCGGAAAGCCCGGCAGCGGGTTGCACTGTTATCTTTCGGAGTACAGATTTTACGGGTGCTCGTAAACGACGATTCAGTTGCTCGTGTCCTGGCCGTGTTGCTGGTGCGCTTCCTTCTTCTTTGTCGGTGTCTCCGATTGCTCTTGGAGAGGAGTCTGGTGCGCTTCTGTCTCTCCTTGAGAAAGGCACAGGGAAACGCTCCGTAAAGCAGCGGTAGCAGCAGTAGCAGCAGCGGTTCGCTCGCTTTTCCTTAGGTTCGCCGTGGGTGGCGATGTCGCCGGTGGGGACACGACGAATCGTGAACCTGTACGCTCGCCTCGGCTTCCTTCCGTCTAATGACGTTCTATTTTCGTCGATGGCATCCGAACTCTCTCCCCGCCTTGTGTTTTGTCAGTCAACAGGAAGCAATAGAATTTAATTTTCCGTCGGCACGTTTCCACTTGCCCGCTCGTCTTGCCCCGTCCTCCTCGACGACGCCACCGCGCCGCCTCTGGCAGACCTCGTGCCCGGAGTTAGTGTTCGATTCAATTGGGATCGAAGTACTAACTGCGAGAACTTGAAATCGAATGAGCGAAGATAAATATCCCGCGCACTTTGCACTACTTTCGTCCTTATGCAGTAAATATCATTGCCTCTATTCGATCTCCTAGGTGAGAAGGCATTTAGCCCACATTTTGCATAGGAAATTTTGTTAAACGCTCTTCCAATCGAGTTGACTAATGGACAAATGTTGTTTTCCCGTGGTGCTCGAGGCTAGGCTGCTTATTAAATAATGACGCTAACACCGAGAAGTCCATTATCCATGGCAGGCGCGTACTCGCATCAAATTGGATTACCGGCTTCACAGGTGTTGCACGAGAAATGTGACAGTGGGCGCGTATAACGCCGAGATTCATTCCGTTCAGTCACATTCTTCTCGGCAGAGCATGAAGACACTGGAAAGAAACGTGATCCCACAGATGGAACTGGTTCACCAGACGAATAGGAATGGTTGGTGCGATCGAGTGAGAGATAATCGGCAGGCAGGCGGGCAGGCAGGGAGCGTGGTGGTCAGGCAAGGTGGCCTATCGAAGTGTCCCACGTCTCAATTGTCATCCAAATTTCGGCCTATAAATCACCAGAGACGTACATTAAAGTCGACTAGTAAAATGTCCTGCGGCGGGCTTAAAGTCGAGGGACCAGACTGCTGGTGCGACAGGAGCGAGAAATGAGCGCCGCGGAGTGTCCTGCCACTGGACCAAAGTACAGCATTGCTTTCAAGGTGAATGGGGCCGAGTGCCGCCGATGATTAAGGGCATTTTAGTATCGCTAAGATCGGCCTCGCTCTCTAATGGCCCATTATATCGCCAGCCTCCCAGAGACAAATTGGACTCGCGGTGCTTCACACTAAGATCCACTCTCTCCCCCTCTTCCCAGCCCCTGCTCTGCTCCTCCCTTCCCGACTCATCTCTGCCCTAAGATTAATTGCGGAAGTTTGACCAAGCTCTCACCGCGCAGTTACCAAGAGGCCAAAGGCCCGCCCGAACAACCGACTTTATTTTTCTCTCACCAAGGAAAATCTAATAGCTTCTACATTTATTGCTGGATGATGTTTGCGGTATCGTGCCGATTTCGCCGTTGTCCGTTTCCTTGACTTGCTAACGTTTCTTGTGCGTCAGCATACCTAAAACGTCGATCGAGCAACCACGCCATTCGAGGAATTATTAAGTGCCGATCGAACTCGCCGGAAGCAATCGAATTATCGAACTACACTCGGAGAATGGCGCGATCCCATTCGGGTTACGTGTCTGTAATTTCATATGTGTTTAATATATCTTAGGGCCTTAAAGCTGAACATTAAGCGGTCGAGGAAGGACGCGTGGAGGTTTGATGAAGGAAACGTTTCGCCGACGTCCAAACGTTCTACTACGTTTTTCCTTAACGATCGAAATCCACTTATGAATATGGACGTCGTCACGCTTTGCATGCTCTGGTTTCTTGTCGAGGGCAGCTGGGATTTCGCATAATTTCTATTGTATTCTACTTGGCATTGGAGTTATTTCTTGGACGAGTGATTTGTTTTGATTGGTAGTTTGGAGGAGGATATATGTGACGCGCAGTGGGTTTGTCCCCGGCGAGTTGTGTCGAAAACTTGTGATTTCTTGGGATGGAAAGCGAAACCCACTTGCCCGTGCTCCAGATACCCCTACGTACGTGTCCTGGCTAATTAACTTTCGAAGCACGCGACAGATCCTAGGATGGTGAGTGGCGGAGGCGGCGGGGAGGAGGAGGAGGAGGAGGCCGTGTGTCGCGCACCGTGACGGTTCTCGATTCGCAGAATTCGACGCAGAGGCTGACGTGAAAGTTCAACGTGGGTTCGGCACGTTCGTGGTTCATCGACCGTCGATAGAAAGAAGCCGGGAGCACGTGGGCTCTCCTCGATTCCATTTACTCGATGTGTAGGGGTTGTCATTCTAGGAGTTACTGATTTCTAATAGACACTTCCTGTAATTCAACCTTCTTCTATTCAATCAGAACTTTTTCTTGTGCTGTAACGAAAAAGAAAGTTCGGCAGCTACCAGAAAGAAAAACTCTTCGAACAAAGCCTTGAATACATTGTGACATTTATTGTTGAGCCGCACAACGACAGTTGTCGACGTTTACAGAACATTTGCTACATTCTCAATAATCATTAAATGAATGCATTGATGAATAATTTCGTTCCTGTTCGATTTCCTTGATACAATCGACAATTTTTCAAATGCAACCCAGTCAATTAGAAATACGTCGAGATTTCCTTCGAGGGAACTGGCCGTTGTAACGCGTATGCGAGAGCAAAGCGAGGCAACGTGGTTGTGTACACAGAGGCTGCTGACGAGCTGTAGCAAAGCGAGGTGAAATCGTCGGTAGGATGGAAAGAGAGGCGGAGGAGAGAAGAGCGGGCGGCAGGCAGGGAGGCCCGGAAAAAGACGAGAGCCGCCTTGGTGTGAACCGCTCGGAGGAGGCTGCCTGCCTGCCGTTGCACGATGCTACACGCACGCAATGGCGTAACTCTTCTTGCAACAAGCATCCTCTCTCCCTGCGAGATCATTCTCCGGCTTGCTTCAAAGCACAAGACTCCTTTCAACTGCCAGAGTCCAGTATCCCCCTTTTTGCTGGTGTTTAGGTAATCGTTCTGTGCATCTGTAAATATAGCACTGCCAGAATTCCAATTCATCAATATAGAGGATGAGTCATCGTTCGCGATGACGAGACTGCGAAATTCAGCCAAAGTAAAGCGTATTTGGCTTGCCAACGATGCACTGCTCCCAACAGTGATAATCCATAATGTTTTCGCATTCGCTCGCAGCACAACAATCTCTGCCAGACAAATGAAAATCTATATATCCATAAACATCCGCAGTCCGGTAATGTGACACATATCGAGGGACTTTCGCTCCACAACGTTTCGAAACGTACTGGTCACGTGGTGCACTCGCAGTGTGCTGCTTTCCTTACTCGACATAGTTGAGCCTCGCGTCCTCGAAATTCCTGCGAACGTGTCGATCACTCCTCGCATCAATGCTACATTCCCATTGAGTTCATCTTCCGTCGTTTCTTGCCGGTGATGTCCAGCAGACAGATTGCCACGTGTCAGAAATCCTTTAATCACTCTCAAATGCGAATAATTTATTTCTTCAATGGCTATTATCATCCTCGGACTTGACATAATGCATCTATAATCTTCGGATCGCATTTGTCCGAATAGCGCGGAAAATGAATTGAAAATACTTGCCAAGCACCTTGAGCGCTGCAAATCGAAGCGCATCCGCCGTGAACACACAAGAGTGTTATGCTATCGCGGCTATTGTTCGAATTGCTTTGTTCATTGTTTACACAAGGATATCTCGCGCGAGGGCAAAAATCTCGCTTTTATTACTTAACTAGTTTCCAATGATTGTCCTGTCATCTTGGCGATAGAAGGAGTTGGCTTTTCTCAGACACTCGGATGGCCGCAAATGGTTGTCGGAGTCGGGGAACGCGAGCGGGAACGTTACACTAACGTGGTTTCCTGCAACTCGGGGCAGTCAGCGAGCAAGCAGCACGCCGAATGAGGGATAGAGCAGGCTAAAGAGAAAGAGAGTGAGGGAGAGAGAGAGAAAGAGATAGGAGCAAGTGTAGTTTCCACACGCGTCTCTTTTGAAATAGTCCCGGTGTGTGCACCTGCAATCGTTCGGCGTAGAAATTACGCCACTGGCTTGCAGGTCGCCTTCCTCTCCCTCTCTCACTCTCTTCCCTTCCTTTCCTTGCTGCTAACGCATTTTTTCTCCACCTCTCTCTCCCGGGGAGACATTGTCACTCGTGGCAGTCTCTTGCCGTCCTTCTTCCCCTCCACACCACCACCACCTCCTCCTCCGCCTTCTCGCACTCTCTTTCTCTCTAGCCTCAGCCTCCACGGCTTTTCTCAGAGTCCTCCGTGTCTCGTCTGGCTCCCTGCTTGCTTCTCTCTGTCTCGCCTCGCCTCGCCTCGCCTCGAGAAGAAACCCTCCTTCGCCGCTCGCAAGAACTCTCGAAGACTCAAAGCCGCACGCCACCAGCCAGCCAGCCAGCCAGCCAGCCAACAGTAGAGCGGGAGAAAGAGCGACCTGCCTGTTGTAGAGAGTATATTTTTAAACGCACGCCTTTCCCGCCCTACACGTCCTCTCTCACGCTGCTGCCTGCCTGTGCCTGCTTGTGCCTGCTTGCCTGCTTCTCTGCCTACCAGCCGTACTTGTTTCCTCGACGCACGCACTTAGTCTGCTAGCGAGCGCGCCAGAGACCGGCGAACGCACACATATAGAACCATGAAACATTCATATTTTCCACGGCAAGGCATGACGCAGGCAGAGAGTGAGAAAGAGAGAAACAACTGTAGGCTTCCGTCGAAGTGTAATTAATCTGGGAATTCATGGTAATGTTGGATCAAGGAATTTGATTGTATCGCTTGTCCTTTGTGTTTGATAGATTCTTTCCTGTGGTTCGGTGTAGGAAGATTGTGGCAGTTTGAGGGACATATGAATTGAATGATGTTACTCGAGCCTACAGTTCTGTATTACCCAGAGAATTGTAATACTGACGCTGCGAAATTGAAAAACGTCTGGTATACGCAGTCAGAGTGTCGTATCGCACGTTCCTCGGCTCTGTTCTAACACTTGCGGAAGAAGTGCGGTCGTTGAGACATACGTCGTAAACATTGTCTTGGGCGCTTCTTGTTCACTTTGTTTTGCCTGGGACTGGCACGGGTGTCGGTAGAAGGAGGTGAAGGGGAGCTGGCGGGGGCGCAATATAACGACACGATTCGGCTTTCTCCTGCAAGGAAGGCAGAAGGCACCGAGCGACGAACGCGTCGTCGGCTTGCTGGAATATAGGCACGCCGGCCGGCCGGGCGGGCGCAGTGGCTGTAATGCCGACTACCGTTACTTTTCGTACCTTCCTCTCTTTCCAACGGCTTCCCTCCTATGTAGGCTGCTCTCCATCGGGCCGCTCGACTGCCTGCTCCTTCACCTTTCTTTCACCTTCCGCCCGGCGATCTCTTTTATGACCTGGCCGGCGCCCTCGCTCCCGAACACGCCCGCTCGCCCGCCTGCGACACTCCTCGCCGCGCCACTGCCTTCACTCGATCCTCCAGCCGATCGCCTCGGAACTTGATATTCTGGGAAGCCCGGCTCGTTCCGGCTATCGCCAGGTATCGCCGAGAAACACTCCAGATCGCCAAGCAACCAGCCACAGAGTCCGCTCGGGTCTACAATAAACTTCCAAATGTCGCGCTGCGTACCCAGTATTCTGCGTCATAAAGACATTCACGCGGAGTTCCTCATCTGGTAAATCATTTGCATCACTCAGGGGACCTTAAACCGTTCCGTACACGCCCCGGTAGTATAACGATTCCAGCCGATCCTAATAAAAGAGTACCCGTTTCCCTAGAATCTTTGTTGTGTCTAGATTTACCTCGGGAGCCATTAAGTCCTTTTAACGTTATAGTTATGCTCGAGTTGAATCTGTAGGGGCTTGGGAATATCTAATATTTGAACTGGTGACTAGAGAGCGTGTGGGGTCTTGCAAGTGGAAAGAACGAAGCTGAGAGATTGCAAGGGGAATGCTTATAGGAATAGGATGTGGAGACGGACGCGCTGCTCTGGCGACGGCGTCACACTCGCCCTGCTGCTGTACGAAGAGAGCAGTGGCAGCAGACAGACTCTGCGTGCAAATGTGTCTGTCGCGCGCGCAGCCTTTCATTCTCGTCCGGGCCACGTATCTGCATTAAAATAACGGCACTGCCGGTTCTCTGTCCGCTCTGTCGTAGCCGGCAGTCGCCCAACGTGACTCTCTGCTCTGAGCGGCTTCGACCTCGAACCCACGCGGCCGCTGCCGCTGCCGCCGTCGTCGCTGTCGCCGTCGGCCTCGCCACCGACTATTTCCCGCCTCGCTCCTCCCTCGCCCTATTAGAACGCCACGACAGATAACGCATGAATTATTGCCGCGATCGCCTTCGATCCTCCCTCTAGCTCTATAGCACTCTTCTAACTCATCGGGCAACGCACTTCTTTCTCATCATTACTAGCAACAGGAAACCTCCTCCCAGGCTTGAATGAACGAAAGAGCTGTGTTTTACTCGAAAGCTTCTCCTTCATTTGCGAGTCCTACCCTTTGGCGAAAGTACTCGGTATGGGTTTCTTCCAGTTGGGGGAAACGATGGGAAACGTTCGACGACGCCTCTGTTTCGAAGTAGATAGTCATGACAGGCTCATTGTACGTAGTAACGAGTGACGATAACCTTCGGAGAGTGGGGTAGCGTGAATAATCGAGGCATGCTATCGCTGACATTGCTGTCCACCCAGTGTTTTCTATCTCGCACAATCCCGTGCAACTTTCCACTCGCTCGCGCTTTCTTCGCTGCGTAGCCCAGTTCTTTTTAGTTCGCTTGTCTGCTTCTTTTTTTTTTGTTCGAGACTTACTTTGTGTATTGACGTATATACACACATTGGCAGTGGGTGATGATCTCTCTGCGGCGATGGCAATGGATGTGTGTGTTGGTTTAGTTGTTCAGTGGAGAGCGCTTGTATATTCGCCACACCTAACGGAACGATCTCCAGGAAAGACTCTGACGTGCATTGAACCTTGTTTATGTCGCCTCTCCAGGTGATTTGCATGTAATCGTATATTCGCCCGTGTATTTATACTAATGGGTTACCGCATTAATTAGATAATCGAAGAGAGCGCCTTCCGCGCTGGAAGATTTATCGCCCGGCCACTTTTTTGTCATCGCGAAGTCCTCGCTGGCTGCTTTGCGTCATCCTGCACGAATTATGGAATTCTGCTTGTCTTTTTCCATTGGATAATAATGAAACATTGCGCGTAAAGGGGAGGAGGCGGGCAGTGAAAAAGTAAAGACATAAAGTGTCGAATTTACAATTTTCTATTTATAGTACACACGAGTTCGTTTAATTTCTTCCTGTGGTACGAAAGCACTTCCTTATCGTCGAGTGAAATATCTGATAACCCACATTTTAAGGCGCTGAAGCACGCACGCCATTCTTACCACGTTTAAATTCGTGAGCGAACGAATTACAGTGAATTGCGTTCCTCACACTTTTCGGGCAAAATGTTCAGACACTTTCAGCAGGAATTTCGTGGTGTTATCGAATGTGTGCTTTTTTGAAGTACTAGAAATCTCAGCCTTCGTACATCTCGATCTACATGAACAATTCTCTCTCGACAGGGTTTTGTTAACTTGGAGCCGATGAATTTATCATTCTGGCTTACGTGCGCGCAGGTAAGCAACGACAATGGCAACTGCATCTAAACATGCGCAAGGCTCAGCGGCGTATCGGGCTCGTGATCGTTTCGCCGGTGTAAAAATGACACGCGAAGCTCTCGTGCACCGACGACGGCAACAAATTGCGCCGTGTCCATTATTGACTAGATTAATATCAAGCCATTCGAAATAGGAAAGAAGGGGAAGGGTGGGAGGAAGCCGTGGCGGGACTGTAGTGTGCAGCGCATTGACAAATGGACGGACAAGAGGCACTTGGTCAACGTGTACAATCGCAATTGCAGGAAGCCACTTTCCTGTCGGTGCGAGAGCGCCCAGTCCATCTTCGGGCAAAACTTGCATCCTCGTCCGCGGTCACCCCGGCGCACTTCTCGATTCCAGGGGAATACCCGAGTTAAAGAATTTCCTCTATCGTTCACCTTTCGATTATCCAAAACTTTTCCTCCTTTCGGTCTGTCCAACTATTCCTTCAGCAACTTTCTCTAGTTCTTCTCGGATTAGGAATGCTCTTATTCGCAGAGCGGACACACGAGATTAACAATTATTACATAAGGATAGCGAGAATTCGTGGAATCGTGGGATGAACGTTTGCGTGTAAATTCCGTAGGCAGGCCTGCCTGCCTGCCTGCGTTTCGTTTGAGATCAGCAGAGCAGAGCGGAGCGGAGCAGAGCACACGTAGCACGCGTTCTCTTGGCAGGGTAGCTGGGTCGAGCGCGCGCGTCCCTATCCCTCTCCTCTCTTTTCCACCGGGCTAGCAGAGAGCCGCTGGACCCTCGCCGTCGTCCTTTTTCCCTGCACCTGGATCACGTTGCATTGTTCGGGGCCTGGCAGCAGCAGCAGCAGCAGCAGCAGCGGCAGTGGGTATACAGGAGCGAAATGGCAGGATGAGGAAGAAGAGTTGGAAGGGGAGGGGAGAGGAAGAGAGCCGGCCCTGAAAGAGAGACGAACCCGAAAAGAAAGAGAGCACAAGAAACGTAGCGGCGCTCGCTTGCTCTCGAGGGAATGGGGGATTGGAGCGGCGGTGCTGCTGCTGCTGCTGGTGCCGGTGGTGTGGAAGGGCGAGATCCGACGGGAGGAGGGCCAGTGCGGCGTGGAGGAGGGAAAGACGGGAGAGGGATAAAAAACGAGAAAGACCGAGGGCGAGCTAGCACATCGGACGGCAAGGGGCGGGTGGAGAGGATCCGTGAGGAGAGTGCTGGGCGCGAGAGAGGGACGAGGAGAGACAGCAGGAAGGGTGGACGAGGAGTGGCGAGCGGATGGCGGAGAGGTGTTTTTCTTCCAAAGGGGACTTTGCACGCTCGTCTCTCGGCCGTGGCACGACGCCGCCGTCGCCGCCGCCGCCGACGACGACGACGACGCCGTGTAGGAATCGGCCCGTGCTCATTGCCGCCGGCTGGGTGGGAGGAAACGAGTTGTCAGAATCCCAAGAGAGTAGAAGCGAGTCGGGGTCGCGCTTGAGTGGTGGGGAGCGATGGAAGGAGCGGTAAGCCGATAGGGGAGAGTCGGAGAGAGGGAGAGAGAGAGGGCGTTGTACGAGTGGCAAAGGCAAAGGAAAGAGCGAGAGCGCAGCAGTCCGGGACACAACACGAGGAAGGATAGAATCGAGTCGTATCCGCCTGGCGGAGAACTCCATGCCGGAGGAGAAGGGCGTCAGCTGCGTAGTGGATAGCCGGGCGTAGCAGGGGCAGGGGTAATGGTTGGAACGAGGAGAGCTGAGTCATAGCACTGTTGCCACGTCTTCCACGGCCTCGTTGGGGCCTCCCGGCGCTGCTGCCATTTCTACTTCACCGCTCTGATCCTCAGTTTTGCTTCGCTCTATGCGCTCTGCCCGGCCTCCTCTTTCGTTCTGCTCGACTGTGCCATAGCCCTAGCAGTCCCTAATGCCCTTGCCTCTGAAGGGCGGCTGCTCCTAGTACCGATCATTCCGCCCGTCTACAAAGCACAAGTCTGTTGTACTTTATAATCCGCCTGCACACTCTGCGCCACGTATTCCTGCCTGCTGACTTTCCAACTTGACGACACTCGACTCGCTTGCTTTTCGCATACGATAGCTTTAGACATACTGCAATTTAACGATTGATTGTGCGGACCTTGCAACCTTTCAATTCTTTAATGAACCGATCACTATTCATTGCTGTTAGTATCAGATCATTGAATCGAGGAAAGACGAGGATACACGCCGGCCGGACGGCAGGCCGTTTTACTGTATTTTTATTAGTCGGCAACCTCCCATAGAGAATCCCGGAGGTACCAGCGTCCCTGTGGCACCAGGCGCTTTTTTATTCAGTTTGGCGAGAGCCAGAACGGAATCGCGCGCGCATGGGGATCACCAGGGGGGGAACGAGAAAGAGCCGAGGAACAAAAGCCTTGTCTCTCTCTCTGCTCGTTGTTGTCCTGCAGTGGACGTTCTGCGTGCTAGTTCTTTTTATCCGGCTTGCTTTTCGCAGAACCGTAGAATCCCCGGCTATTGTTAAAGCTAGGATCGACACACCCGCGGTGCGTCTGGAATTCCGAGATCTCGGATAGAAGAGGAAGGAGGCCTCCACGCAAACTCAGTCTCACGCCGAGTGTTGGAACTGGCGCACAGCATTCCTTCTGTTTCTCGAGACTCGCTCGTCCTCGCATATCGGG
Organism: Ectemnius continuus; assembly: GCA_910591665.1. Lineage (NCBI taxonomy): Eukaryota > Metazoa > Arthropoda > Insecta > Hymenoptera > Crabronidae > Ectemnius > Ectemnius continuus. The sequence goes on along the minus strand of OU342862.1, from coordinate 10,055,036 downwards.
AAGTGGTCACCTTTTCAGTTCTATTTCGACCATTAAACTCTACGCACCACCAGCAACGAGCACTTTGCTCCGCTCTAGAATGTCCATTCACGGACTAGCGTGTTCTCTGGGATGGCGGGCTCGGATGCACTTGGAAATGGCTTCCCCTGAGTGCACCAACCGCCGTCTCTACTCGATTTCCTCCCGATCGTCGACTATCGTTAACAATTGACGAATGAAACAGACGGATGTAGATTGCTCGTAGGATTCCGATGGGCTTACGAGGTGCCCTCGTCCCTCTCTCCCTCTCGAACCCGTTCTCATACACACCCCTCGAACTCCTCTTAACCATGGTCCGATGTATTGATTTCCTGTACGTCTTCCATTTCAAACGTAGAAAGACAAACGATCGTGCTCGGGCAGCTGCCATAGCCGAGACACGACTCTCGCTTCTAGAGGAAATTCCATTTGCAGATAGCACTTTTTCATTATGGATCGCGTCGCTTTAAATCGTATTATCGATAGGAATTGATCCCCCGAAAATCGATCACTCTCGTAGATATGGCAGTGTATATTCTCACCACGGCACTGCTGCGCTCATGGAAGATTTTCGCCCCCACACCAAAGACACAAAACGAGAAGCCGTTCAATTCGCATGTTTCCTTCTCTCCAAGCGCGGCCGGATACACGTGGCTTATCAGTTGTTTTTGCAGACGTCTCTTCCCCCATATGGTACGCGATTATGGCTCTCATCTAAATAGACGCTTGGACTCTCTCTTCTCGCGAGGAATCGCCCGAGCCAAACGAGAAAGCACCCTTCCGACCTAGACTTTTCAGCTTTGCGGAGAGTAGCCTCCTGCTATCGCCGCATACAACCGCCTCGGTCTTTTCTGCAGGCGAATCGAGTCTTGTAACGAAGGAAATCGAGGCTGATCGAGCAAAATTCCTCGCCGAGCAGCAGCAGCAGCAGCAGCAGCAGAGGCAACAAGCATGGTACAAGGGTCTAGAGGGGAATGGGATATACGGACGGTTCGTGGCGTTCGTGTGCGAGCGAGCAGAGCAAGCTATCCAGCCAGCCACCGTGGCACTTGGATCTTTTCCCTCTTCCTCGCCGCGGCTATGTTATTTCCTCCCGCTCTCCTCCACTCCCCTCTCACCCGCTTTCACTCATGTGTGCCACAGAAACGGCCGTGTCCACGTTATATGCAAGGCTTCTCGCCGCTCGCCTCGCCGCGCCTCGCCTCCTCCTCCACCGCCGCTGCCGCCGCCGCTCCTGCTTTCGACTGTCGGTCGGTGCTGTATGCCTGTGTGTGTATGAATGTGTGTAGAGGAGCGCTCGCGGGCGCATTATCTCGCCAGTGTGGGAGAAGGAAGCGAGAGGGGCCGAGGGGCAAGGGTTGCGCACAGGATGGAAGTGGTGGGAGTCGTCGGATGATGGTGAGGAGAGCGAGCGAGAGGAGGGCGAGAGGGGCGATCGGGCGGAAGGGGCAGAGCGACTCCCAGCGGTGGAACACAGAGCGCGATCAGGTCTCTCTGGCAAAATATCGCAGCAGAAAAAGCGGCCGAAGGCTAGATTACGGGAATCGCGTTCATAATCCTCTCCCGATATATTCACTGTTTTGCACTTCATTCCATTGTCGCGCGGCATTGTCGGGCGTGATAAAGGCAGCTGGCGAGCGGGAATGGCCCATTCGGGGAGGACCAGAATTCCGAGAAGCAGCAGTAGCAGCGAAGCAGCACAGCACACATATCACAATTGATCGAAGGTGGTTGGAATATCCTCTGCGGGGCAGAGGCGTAGAGCGAACTTTAGGATATTGCGTTTCGAGAACGGCGGACGCAACGTAAGGGCGGCCATTGGCTATAAGAGAGCACGTAGCAAGCAGCAGGGCGGCGGCAGCGGCACTTTCTCGGCTGCCGAGTTTGGTACGAGAGATCTTCCACAGGATGCGTGTGTGGTGGTTGTACTACGTAATATTTCCCCATCTTCCTTGCCGAGAGATCGAGAGTAGTCAAGGAAACAGCTCGGCCGCGATGGCTCGAGGAGCTCGATGATCGTCCATCGTGCATTGGGCACTCGGTGACTGGGAACGCGTTCGAAACTCGAGGAACAGGAGAACGAGAAAGGTGGAGAGACGAGGCAGTCGGGCAGGCAGGCAGGCGCACACAGGCAGTACGAAAATGGCTTCGCATCGTCTCCTCGCTATCGAGAATCGCACGCATATGGAACGAACGACGGACCACGCCCCGGCCAGTCTTTCACGATAGCAGCAGTTAAAGCAATCGGCAGAAACTAATTGTCCCTTCGTTATTTCTCTCTCCTCTCCTCTCCCTATAGCCAGCTGGCCCTCCACACCTTTCCGCTTAGTCCCACGGGAGGTATATCTAGGAAATAGTTTGCGCACGTTTAGTCCAGGCGAAATGGCGTCGCTGACACCGCCACCCGACTCTCGGACTCTCACGCATTTCCTCTCGCGCGTCCTAGACTGAGACGCCTGCGGCAAACCCGACGAAACAAAGTTTCGAGAGACTACAGATGTGCATTTTTCCCTTCTGCCTTACTGGCTACGGTAATCCGGTTAAAAGACAATGGATCCTCTCGGAGGAGCGTGCAGGAAAATACGTGCGACTCTCGCGAGATTAGACGACCGACTCCCCGGGATTGTCCGCGATCGTCAACGTCTTTGCGCTTGCGCGTCATCGTTCTCCTTCGACCGGCCTATAGCAATCCACCGATCCCCACTTTTTACCCGGTTACTACCCCCTACCCGAGCTTCTCTAACGCTCGTCCTCCTTGGATCACCTTCACTTTGCGCCGACGTCTCCCTCCCTCGTCACCTCCGCCCCTCCTCGTACACCCCTCTCGGCACAAGGTGTGCCAGAAACAACTCTGGCGCACTTTGTTTTCTTTAATTTCGTCGAAATTCAATATCTCAGTTTTCTATAGGGCGAAAACAAGCCGCGCTTTCTTTAAGGCCGCCGATTTGAAATTGTGCCTGCGCCATCGGCCACCCACTGGCAAAGAACGCCAAGCACTCTGTTTCAGAAAGAGCCGCCTTCTTCATGTAGTTCTTGTCAATTACGGGTGGACCACTTGCCCCCGATTCTCCCCCAGTTTCAAGTGAAGATTACAGTATACATTTATAGAACCTTTTTCAGAATATTACGTCTCATGGCGTATAGCTTACTCAGTAAGCATGGCTTCTCTGGGAGGGTAGTTGAGCTTGTGACCTCGCGTAGATCTAACCCCGGCGAAGGAACACTTCGATCGAAGGTCCTGTCGCTCTCGAGCAATGTCTCTTGCTCTCTCGTCCTCCGTCCCTCACAGCTTGATCTACCACCTCCTCTCGCTGTTCCTCCAATTTAATTTCCTGCCCTCGTGTCGGGTATCAATAGAGGAGGGAGTCCTGGAGCCAGAGGATTACAGGCCTTCCGTCCTCGCATCTTTCCCCCCCTTCTTCCAAATCCTAACTCAACCTGACTGGAATATCTACCACGACACACGAAACAACCACACAAGGATTGCATGCGAGTAGGAGGCGTTCGGTTCCTTATGGAATGCCAATCAGAACATATTCCTTAATCACTCTCCTACAAGTTATATACATAATTTCTCGAACAGAATCTCATATTGCGAGTGACAGAGATTTCTTAATGGTCTGCTGTTCTAATTGCAGGTATGGACGCGTGCAGAGCGTCAAATTGCTGCCACGGGGCGAAGAGTGCCCCGTGGACGGAGGTTCCGGTGGTTCCCTCGGAGAAGGCAACGAGGGTGGTTCCGGTTCGAGTTCTGGCAGCAGCGGCGGGGGCGGCGGTTTCTCGAGCAGCACCGGGGGTGCCTCCGCGACGGTGGCGTTCATGGATATCAAGTCCGCAGCGAAGGCCCACGCGACTGAGCACACCCTGGACGAACGAGCCCTTACCACACAATACTACGAGCCGCAGCATCTACAGCACAGGTTTCCCTCGCACGGGTATGTCCCTTCTTCTTCATCCATTTCGAGAACGAGTTGCTTTTCACCTCGTAGTTTTCTATACGCCAGAGCCACCCATACTACATTACATACCCACATACACTCCTACTAATCTGTCCTTCCTTGCCAATTCCTCGAGAAATATCCCTTCACCTCTCTTGCGACACGATTCTCTTGCGATGTTACGTGATCCATTATCAGCGAGCAGTATGACAAGATAGACCAACCGCCTTCCGAGAAGTAGCCACTCAAGCTTGTAATTGTATTGGCTTGTACGGTTCATAGACCCAATCCTCCCGACGTTAATGTGGGTGAATCACTCACTTAATGCCAGCCGTATCTTAATTGGCTCTTTAATCGGAAGGCTAGGCTTTGCTCGGTATGGCGCGAGAAACACGGCGTATTTTTCTTTATACCCGAGTATTATAGTAGTTCGAGTCAACGGCATGTGGAGACCGATATTATCGTTGATGAAAGAACGATTGTGTGTGTGTGTGTATGCGCGAGCGATGCTTTCGGATGAGTCACGTCATGGGAATTAGTTGAATGGCGCGTCACGCCAGGTAAAGTGACATCGAAATGTCGTTAGCGAGCGGCGGACTTCTCATTAACTCCCGCAGAATGCATTTGGACGCGATGCAAGTCTGGCTATTTTCGACTGAATAATCGAAATCTTCGCTTCCGCTTTGGTACGCGGCGCATCGTAGATAGTGTATCCTGAAAGAGTGGCGCTCGTTCGCCTCGTGGCAAAGTCTGGATTTTTTTGGAAGCGATCGTGCTTAGATGCAACTCGTGCGATTAAAACGACGCTACCTCGCTGAGCAGAGTCAACTGCGCGTAGTCAAGGGAGATTACGATCGGCAAACATATTCGTTTCAAAAGTCAAACGTGAGTCTGTGTGTGTATAAAGTAAGAATCCCGCGGGAGCCGCACTAATTTCCTTCGTCCACATTTCGAAGGTGGCTCGACTTCGAGAGCGTCGACACATTATCTGTATAGAAAGCCTGCAGGCTCACCGTGAGAAAACCCTGCTTTTCTAAACGCGCGCGCGCGCCAGCTCGCTACGCTCCTACATCCGTCGACGTGGGTGTAGGTCGGCACACACCTTTTCACGTTTACCTGCTGCTGCTTTGCGACACCGGTTAATGACTTCGCTAATGGATGAAAGTGGAACGGATGGATCTTAGAATTAGCATATGCGAAACATCTCGCGGGCATACAGTTTCTTCTCTACGGCCGGCGGGCTCCGATGTCCCCATTTTAGAGCAGTAGTTTCTCAAACTAAAGCGGAAACTCAGTGACATACGCATGCCAGCAGCTAGTCATCGTCTCCTTCGTTAGATATTCTAAAGGAGCAGTCGGTCAGTGCTCTCTACATTATTGTACTGACACGATCCCCATAGAATCCTCTAACAACTACTATCTCATTTTCCCGATTACTCCAACGTCGTCCTCTCAACTATTTAGCAGTAATTCAATCAGTAAAATCCTCGCAATCCCAAGAAGGAGAGTTCGTATATTCTGAAACCTGCAAGTCGCACGTTTCACCGAAGCCACGTGACAATGTTAGAGCCGGCAGCAGGTTGACTGCGCGGACGTTGGAGTCCATACGAGAAGCGGCGTCTCCACACTTTCTCCACTGTGTCGTTGGTTGTGGGCCAGAATTAACGCGTTTCTCAGGTGCATCAAAGCAAAGAATACAGAGAGCGAGCGAGCGAGCGAGCGACGGATGTCGGTTCTCTCTATCGAGGCGGGCGATCGATGCCACATCGGCACGGAAACAGAGCGAAATAAAAGTGGCGCGCACACGTTCCGCTGGCATTCGACTTACACCTTATCATGGTGCGCGAGCACACAGCCACACCAGCACATCGAGTTTCCACGAAAAGTCAGGTGACCGTGACGACGACGTGGTCGGTGGCAACGTTGCCACGTTGTAGCCTCTCCTCTTCTCTTTTTCTCTCTCTCTCGGGGGCATGCGTTCGCTCGGCCGAACACTCTCAAGCGCCAGCGAAGCGAGACCTCGAAGCCAGTGGAGAGGGACTCTTTTCCTCTCCCTCTCTCTCTTTCTGTCTCCCCCCCTCCCCCTCTCTTTCTCTTTCTCTTCCTCTCTCACTCTCTAGAGGGAGAGGAAGCTTAACTGTCAGTAACGTAGTTATGGGATTACGGGCCCTCGTCTCCCGGCTCGAAACGGAGCGAGACGTCGCTCGGCATGGAACGAAACTCCTCCCTAGCTGGTGCAGGCTTCACCGTATCCGTCCGCTCGTGACTTTTTGCCTCCGATCTTCTTCCCGGGACGCCCGAGAATCCCATGAAACTTTTCTGATACCAACAGCCTCCAATGAAAGACACAGAGTCGCGCTCGCGCGCGGACTTGGGTCCTCGCTCTCGATATTACAACTTCGGCAAGGACAACCTCGAAAGAGAAATTATGATTTGCCCAGTCCCCCCGCTAACTAACGGATTCAGACTATAAGTATACGAGTGGACTTCATAACGCGCACTGTCGGCGCTCGATGCTTTGAAATTAGAATGTGGACCTTGTACGATAGGAGGACCGAGACGCCTCGTTATGCAACGACCTCTTCGCGATACCAAGGCGAATATTTTAGTAGTTGGCGTCTAATTATCGCACGCCGATGACTCACGCGATGCCTGTGCTTCTTTTTATTTGCCAAGAGCAATCGGGCGTGATTTATGCAGGTCGAGAGGGGAGCCCGTGGAAATTAGACTAGATTAGAAAAGGGACAAGTTTTAAATCGACGCAGCTGTCAATACAGCGATGTTCTTGCCGAAGAGACGAATTCCTCTCTCAACGACAGAAGTCCACGAACTTTGGTAGAGCACAGCAGCATATTGTGCCGAACTTTCATCCGGGGATGGTGCGTGACGCTGTGTAACCGGGATGCAGAACATCTACATACGCGCGAACCAGCAGGAAGACAGGAGTTGGGAACAAAGTTAATAGTTGGAAACTAGCAGGCGGTCGAAGGGATCATACGCGAATATACTAATGCGACCCTGAAAATATCTTATCGCCGCTTATCGCGGCATAACGTGCACATGCCGCCGAGCTATTCGAGCGTATACTCCGCTTGGCACGAGGGGTGTGTGAGGGATAGAGCGGTGAGGGGAGCGGTGAGGGGAAGGCGGGATGTAGAAGCTCGACACGAGAGTTTCTACGAAATTGTACAATCGTGTACCGGCCGTCACAACAAGGAAGTAGAATTACACCTACTGCTGCATGACTTGCTCGATGCCGGCGGAACCTCGTAAATAAGTCTCTTCTGGCCGCCGCCAGATAAAACTGCACCGATCTTCCTCACACCGGCCTGGAGGAACGCGCACGCTTCGCTTCGTGCTCGCCGCTTTTACCTATCGAACGCGGCTAAAAAATGCTCTTGTTTATCGGGCGCGATACACGATAGCTTCCTATCGTTAAATGTAAAAGGTTGCAGCTTAGCGCGGGCCATCGATAACACGCAGGGCTACGATAAATTAAGTCTGCCTTCGCTTTTATCGCTTTTATCGGCCGTTCATCGTCCACTGGCTCTCTTCTTGGCGACCTCGGGACGATACAGTGACACGGATTCGTGGCGCAGACACAATTTGCTCAGATGGCCGAGCGAGCGCTTTCGGAGTTTGAAAAGTGTGGCAAGGTCCTGGGATTACCGGGGGGGTTTCAGCGGAGCGTAGTGAGGGCCGAAACACGGCAGAGAGCGAGCGAGCGAGCGGGCTTGGCACGTTGAGAGACCGATCAAAGACTCGTGGTTCTCCACATCCGGGCGACGATATTGAATCGCGTGACCGATACCGTACGTATATCATTTTGTCCTTCGCTCGCTCGCTCGCCCGCTTGCGTCGACATATCCGACTAGGACTTCTCTCTTGGAGCGTCGCAGTAGCTCCCCTGCCAGGCCCGTGAAAGCGTAATCTTATTGCTCGCTCGCGCGGCCTGGAACAAAAAGGGACTGCACTGCGCACTACTCGGTGTCTTTTTCGTTCCGCCCTCGACTTTCCCATCACGAATGCCATTAAAGCGGAATTCATTCGCACCTCGCGGAGTTTATGCCTCCTGGGACGCTGGCGCACCGGCGAGCACACTTATTCCCGCCACTCTTTATGATCAGAAACACGCATGCTTTATCGCTCTTCCTAGTCACATTTATGGAGCCACTAAATGAATAAAGATCGAGCTATCGGCCCTGGCTGGCGTAGGCGCATCGTTCCGCCAGCTCTCGGCTGCTCCAAACCTGTTATGCTTCTTTATAATTTGCCTGGACATTCACCAACTAATCAAGCTGGCTGACGACCTCTTGCTCGCAGAGATTCTCACTGGCGCACGGGATGTGCTTTATCAGATCAGGAGAGTCCTTATAGTAACAATCTCTTCTAGTTAAAAGACGACTGTTCGCTCGCCGTCTAACAGAATGGTCCATCGGACTCGGTGAACGAATCTCTTGTGTCGCCCACACAACCTTCCAATTGCGCGTTTAACTATGTCAAGGTGTGTCAAAATATTTGGCGAGCACGTTCTGCCCGCTGTTGAAAAGGAAAGGTCAAGGCGGTGGATTTAATAGAAGGAGAAGAAACGCACCGCGCTGATGCGCACTAACTGCTAATAAGTCCATTCGCGCGAGAAGATCGCCAGGGAAATCGGCGGGTGGTACCAGCGCTGGTACCTTGGGAACTTGTCAGGCCAAGTTAACGGCAAAACGCACTTGGTGGTGAAATATGCGCTCGTAGAGAAGGGACCGTTGCCTGCCACCAATCTCTTTCACACGCGATTTTAGTATCAATTATACGATTTTTATATTCTTCGTTGTAATCCCACTGCGAAAACTACTTAACGGTCCAGCCGTTTCAATTCTTATTGAGTAATTCATTTCCTCTGTGTTTGTGTCAACTGTAAACTACGTTATCCAATCTTGAACTTTTCTCGATTATTAATTGAAATATCTCGAGTATAATCGAATATCGGTGCGCAAAGGTTAAAGGCGTGAGAAGTTGCTGAACGGTACGAGCCAGCTATTTTACTGTTTCGTCGCTCACGTTCAGGCTCCCATTTGGACAGACTCCAGGCGCACGTTTTGCGTACGCGTTATTATCGGTGGGGGCCGTATTTTGCGATGCAAATCTCATTAGGTTTCATCACCGGCGTTGCGTTATCAGCGGGCCGAGCGCGATTTCGAAAGTTTTGATGAGATTCGCTTGTAGCCGGTTCAAGATGGACCAATCGGCCGGCTTGTTTGCATGCAAATCGTTTTATTTGCAGCGACGATGCATGCGCGACGTTCCGATACCAAATAATCCGGCCTTAATTTCATGAAGCTCTCTATATAATTACTTCCATTTATCATATCAGCCAGAGTCACGCAGGACGTGTTACTCAGCGTCATTCACCCTTGCCAGACTAAGCCACAAGTTGTCCTTGTTTACTCCACGAATATTTTCCATTTATCTCACAAACAATAAATTATAGCTATCACATTTCGACTCGTATCATGCAATCCTAATTCTGGGGAAGATTCTGGGGGCAAAGGGCAAAGGACGAAGGGTTTGGGTGGGCATGTGGGGGAAGTCGGGAAACGCAGAGAACGGTGTGCCGAAACACCTGAGCGGGTAAACAAGATCGTTGGAGAAACTAGCGGTGACCAGGCGTAATCCAGGCTTTAAAGAGATTCAGGTCGAAGTTTCTCGGTGAAGAGGTGAGGTGGTGGTGGGAGATAAGCGCGCGCGATGGCCGTACACTAACGGAATGAGCGCCGGTTGTTCGTTCGGCAGGGAGAAAGGCCGGTGATCCTTGCGGGCGATTGCGCCGGTGCATCTTGTTACGGGAAAGAGCGAAGGACCACCTATGCGAACGGTGCGACGGCAGAGGTGTAAAATGCATGCCGGTGCAAACTGGCCGGCGTGATAACGAGCCATGTTCTTGAACTTCAACCCCAAGGGGGGTTGTTCCAGTTGGCCCTCGGTCTGCGGAAGGTAAAAAGAGAGAGAGAGGGGGGGGGGAGAATACGCGCACGCAGGAGGACGTGCAGACGTAGGTGGAGAGTTGGAGAGCCCTGAAAAGCTGAGCATTTTTCCCGTCTGCTAACTACCGAGCGCGGAAGGATCTATCGCTCTCGGAAGCTCTCGAGTAAATTTATGCCCCGGCCAGAGATGGATTAAGCTTCTTCGCAAATATAGCTCTCACCACTCTCGCGTTTTCCGGCTCCGTGATCTCGCTCGCTTGCTACGGCTTGCACATACATACTGCCCGCCCGATACGCCGTTCTGCATCCCGCCAACCGCTTGGCAAGCTTTATCGGAGCACTTTGTAAAATCCATCTAGGAATGGAACTTGTCTGGAGTATGGTGATGTCTCTGTATGGTTAAGTTGAGGTGGCCGGGCTGCTATGTCTTGGAGACTGGCGTCGATGGTATATCTAAGAGGTTACTTCCCAAGATTGAGAGAGGAGATCCCTGTGAAGCGTGTAGGATGAGAGTGTGTGTGTGTGAGGGCTAGATTAAGGAAGAGTTGTATGTCCAGCGGAGGGTCTGGGCCGAGGATCGGAGAAGGTGTCCAAGTGGAGGTCCAGGTTCTCCGCTGGCGGAGGAGTGTCGGCGGTCCATGGAGGATAGAGGAGAGAGAGAGAGAGTAACGTGATGTCTGGGTGTTTCAGAAGTTCGGAGGATCATGGCTCCAGCGGCGTTAGCGGGGGAGTCGGAGGAGTGGTCGTCGGCGGGAGCAGCGTCGTCGGTGCCGGGGTCGTCAGCGGCGGGAGCGTCGTCGGCGTCGTTGGGAGCGTTGGCAGTGGGGTCAGCGGGAGCAACGGCGGCGTTAACGTTGGAAGCGGCGTCGGTGTCGGAGGCGGCGGCATCGGCGGCGGAGGCGGCAGCGGCAGCAGTGGCAGCGGCAGCAGCGCCAGCGGGGGTGGAGGATCCGGCGGCGTCAGCGGGATCGGGATCGGCGGGATCGGGCTCGGCCTCGGGCTCGGGCTTGGGCTCGGGGTCGGCGGTGGCGGTGGTGGCGGCGGCGGTGGCAGCGGCGGCGGCAGCGGTAGCGGCGGCGGCAATAGCACTGGCGGCGTCGGCGGCGTCGAGAGAGAGAGGGAAAGGGACCGGGAGAGGGAGAGGGACCGGGAGCGCGACAGAGATCGCGACCGGGACCGGGAGAGAGATCGCGACCGAGAGAGGGAGAGGGAGAGGGAGCGCGAGAGGGAGAGGGAAAGGGAGAGAGAAAGAGAGCGGGACCGAGAGCGGGAACGAGAGAGAGAAAGGGAGAGAGAACGGGAGCGAGACAGAGACCGGGACCGGGATAGAGAGCAGCGGGAGCGGGAGCGTGATCGGGAGCGAGAACGGGATCGAGAGAGAGGAAGCGAGAGCTTCGAGTCACGCAGCTCCCACAGCAGTTTCTACGGCAGCGAGCGGAGCAACCGGGTGGTCGGCTCCGGGGGCGGCGGCGTCGGCGGCGGCGGTGGCGTCGTCGTCGGCGGCCATCCGGGGGACCCATCCCCGGGGGATCCTGGCGGCTACATACCCCGCGGCCGCCCTACGCCCGCAAGTTCTTACCACGTGACATCGAGCAGGGCGAGGGATCGGCTCTATCCAAGAACCGGCCCTTACGCTTCTGGGCCGCCGCCCCCGCCCCACATAGATCGGCATCGTGGCAGCTTGCCGCCCTCCTCCTGGCCGGCCTATGAGTCGACGACCTCCAGATACGGCAACGCGCCGCCACCACCCTCGCCCGCCAACAACGACGCTTACCAGGACGAGCAAGGTAATTGCCCCCCACAACCACCCACCCACCTTACACCTACCTACCACCTACCTACCACCTGCTTCCCTCCTCTCCCACCCTCGCCCTCCACCACCACCGCCTCCACCTCCACCTCCACCTCGTCTTCCTCTTCCTTCCTGTCTTCCATGCCTCTCCTCCAACCGCCTGAAAGAGGTGCCTTCCCTGCATTCGAAGTGAGTGCAAGTTGCTCGCTCTCTCCACGCTTGCGTCTCCTCTCGGTGGATGCGCATTACATCCCCGCGCTGCTTCTGCCTGGCTATACTTTCCCAACTCCCGTGGGACCATGTGAGTTCGCGTCAAGTGTTACTTCCTCGCAACCACGTGGCCTGCTCGCCAGCAGGTGCATGGCGTTGTGACTCACTCGGAGTCACGACACGATGACAACAAATGCGCTTGTTTAATCGATCCTAGTTATACCTTGTTGAGTCATCTATCATTTTATCTTCAGCACGCAACTTCCACTTCACTTATCCTTTCCTGTTGTCGCAAGTCCATTAACATCTTCAAGCAATTGTCGATGGGTCATATGAAAATAATGAAATGTACGTGCGTAGATTACATTAGAGCTGTTGTTCGACTAGGCGGTGGTGGAGGCGGCGGCAACAGTGGCGGCGGTGCGCTACGACAGCACAAAAAGCAGCGGAGAAAATCACGTAGCGGCAGCAGCTCGCCCAGCGGTAGCAGCCGATCTGGCAGTAGCAGCAGCAGCCGCAGCGGCAGTTCCGCTGGCAGTACTTCCGGGGGCAGTACGTCGCCCGGTAGTTCACCTCATCGTGCGGGAAATGCAGCCGTTACCGAGGACCGCAGGCCATTTGCGATCTGCGTGCGGAACTTACCCGCTCGCAGCAGTGATACTTCCCTCAAGGACGGCCTCTTCCACGAGTACAAAAAGCATGGCAAAGTCACGTGGGTGAAGGTCGTGGGCGCAGCAGGCGACAGGTACGCCCTGGTCTGCTTCAAGAAGCCCGAAGACGTGGAGAAGGCCCTCGAGGTCTCGCACGACAAACTCTTTTTCGGCTGCAAGATCGAGGTCGCGCCCTACCAAGGCTACGATGTCGAGGACAATGAGTTCAGGCCGTACGAGGCTGAGCTCGACGAATACCATCCTAAGGCGACGCGGACGCTCTTCATCGGCAACCTCGAGAAGGACGTCACCGCGTCTGAACTTAGGAAGCATTTCGAGCCTTTCGGCGAGATAATAGTGAGTGCTGTTCATCAGTTTTCCCTTCCTTCCCACTCATTCATTTTAAATGCAACATATGTAGTATATTCAGCTTTGATAATTATATGCAGGACAAAGCTTTTCTCCTGTTTTCAAATACCTTTGCCTGAGAGTATTAGAAAGAATAGAAAGTTTACTTGAGATACCAATGAAAATCTCTTTCGAACCTTTTAGGAAATAGATATCAAAAAGCAAGGCGCGGTATCGAGCTATGCTTTTTGTCAGTATTCCGACATTGGTAGCGTCGTAAAAGCTATGAGGTCGATGGATGGGGAACACCTGGGCGCGAACAGAATAAAACTCGGGTTTGGAAAATCAATGCCCACGTCTTGTGTTTGGGTTGATGGAATAGGAGGTAATTGTTAGAATTTTGATATGTATTTACTACGATTCGTGCTGTTTACGTGTGTTCGAATAAAATACGTATCTTCATATGTTTTAGACTGCATGTCGGAGAAGTACCTGAATATGCAGTTCCATCAGTTCGGGCCAATAACTCAGGTAGTAGTAGACCGGGAGCGGGGGCACGCTTTGGTCTTCTTCGAGCAGATAAGCTGCGCCCAAGCTGCGGTAAAGGAGATGAGAGGAGCGGCACTTCGAGGCCGCAGACTCCAAGTAGATTTCGCTTCCAGAGAATGCCAAGAGACATTCTATGAACACCTAGAGCGGCAAGGAATCGCCGGAGAAAAACCTTGGGATACGAGGCCATCTCCTGCGGCGAGTTTCGATGTCACGTATGTACATAATTATGATTATTACGCACTGCGTAATAATATGATATTGTACGATACACGATGCGCAGTAGTTCAATCGTAAAATAGTTGGTAATAGCATTCTATGTTTTTGTTACAGGGTTCCATCGAGGAGGGAACGTAGCAGTTTCGACTCCTCGGTTACCGTTCCAAATTCGGGTAGTCGTTTCACTCGTTATGAAACTCCGCCACGGACGAGGACAGCCAGTTACTCTCGAACTTCTGGAGGAGGTAGCACCCCTGGTGCCAGTCCAGCCCATCCCACAGCCATCTCCCGGAGCAGTAGACGCTCTTACCAAGATTCGTACTATGATGGAGACTACACCGAGCCGGTTCCACGCCGCTTCCGTAGCTACGATGAATTCAGCCAAGGTAGTGGCGCCAGCCATGAAGATTATCAAAGTAGTGTGCTAAGTGATGGAAAGCTCAACGACGATGACTGTCCACCGCCGTCCCGGCGACACGCTGTGCAAAGCGTCGTCACGAGTGTAGATCCACCAGCTCCACCACCACCACTTTTACCACCGCCGGATATCAGGCATTTGCAAAAAGAGCGTGTGCATCTATTGGAACAGCTCGAAGAGTGTCATAGTAGTGGAGACGAAGTTAGTTTTGCGCCGAAAAAGCGTGCGAAACTGGATGGCTCGTCTTCCACAATACTGTGCGAAGATGACGAGCCTGAGATTGCATCTCTGCTCGTCACGTCGCATTCGAGTCGGAAAGGCATGGACATTCGACGAGTCAGCGACAGTAAAGTTGTGGTGCACCATGGAACAAGGAGGGGCAGCTGCGAGGGTCGGGGAGCAGGACCTTGTAAACGTCGACGTGATGTTACAAGTAGGCACCATGAACACCACGATGGATCTCGTCCAGGAACGCCCCTGGTTGATGAGAGGCCGGAGAATTTGGTGCCGAGCGAGCCAAGGCGGTTTCGAGAGAGAAGCCATGAGGGTCCTCTCTCGTTACCCTTGCCAAGGTTCGCAACCCAAATGATGAACAATAATAACAACACCAGTAACAGCAATAACAATAGTAGTAGCACGCGTTCTAGTAACTCCGGCCTTTCCAAAGTTTCGAGTCCACCATGTAGTAATGCGACGACTGCGCCAAGTCCTCGTGCTGCTCCGCAACCACCGGCTTCGCCGCCACCACGGCATCCAAGTCCAAGCCCAACGAGTTCCGATAGTGAAACGGCACCGCAATCCCCCAGTCTCGAGGAGAGGATACGTTCCCTCAACGAGAAATACGAAAAGTGGTCTGGTTCGAGAGCGTTGAGTGCTGCCGGGGGTGATGCTCTGGCAAAGCTGGACGCAACCGCGAGTGAACGATTTAGGTTTCGACACAAGCTTCTCGATTTGGATCTACACGAGGTGCAGCCATCCGACATCGTGAAGTCAGTTCTTGCCAAAAGAAGTGTGTTCGACGAAGACTCTAAACGGTTAGAGAACTTTAGTGAAAAATACGAACCGAGAGAGTTTACCGGCGTTATAGGCGTTAGTTCGATGATCGGTAGCACTAGTGGCCTCCCGACGAGTGGAGGCTGTACTAGTAAAGTTTGCTTACAGTATCCATTTCCTAGTCATCCGCCGGTACAGCTGACCAGTAGCTCATCTGTGACCAGTCAGGTTGGCATGAGCACATCGTTGTCCTCGAGCTTATCCTTGACGACGACGATGCCCTCCGCGTTAAAAACTGACCCGCGGAATACGGTGCAGCACAATTGCATTCACCCCACACCGGCAACCCCCATTACACCTGGCACGTCAATAAAGACTGTTAGTCCCGAATTACCACCCGTTTCTCTACCAATCGGTCTTGGTAGCGGAACAACAGCCAGTAGCGGCAGTAATAGTGGTTTAGCGTCAGCTAGTAGCCTTCTTAGCAGCAACGGTAGTGTAAGTAGTATTCATGCCCTCGGCGCCTCGACGAGTCGTGGACTTAGTGCGTCCGGGAGTTCTTCAACATCGATGCCCACTACGGCATCGATGAGCGCATTCTCAAGTACGCCGACAACAGCGACAGTCACAACTACAACCACCACGTCGACAATAACAGCTACGACGACGGTTACAACGATCTCGTCCTCAAGCACATGCTCGTCACTATCCAGCAGTCACCATCAACCTTCCACGACGTCAAGCTCTGCAGTAACGCCTCCTTCTTCCACAGTACCCACTTCCACCTCTTCTTCGTTATCTTCATCCTCTACGTCTGATGTACCTCGGGCTCGTGCAAGGAAGGAACTTAGCAGCAGTAGTAGTCGAGAGAGCCGAGACTCTCGTGATAGTAAAGAGGGTAGGGAATCCAAATATAGTAAGAATAAAGACTGTCAGAGAAAATCGCGCAAGGATGATACGGAGGTCGAACGATCACGTAAAGACCGGGATGAAAAAGAGAGCTCGGCAAGTGTGAATGATATGGGTGACTCTGATAATCATGTCAGAGAATTCAAAGAAAGTAAGGAAGCGAGGCACGAGAGAAAAGAGCGGGAGGAAAAGGAGAGGCGAGAGAAGGAGGATCGCGAGAGACAAGAAAGGCGTGAGAAAGAGGATCGTGAGCGGCAAGAGCGAAAAGAACGTGAAGAGCGGGAGAGGCGGGAAAAGGAAGAGGAAAGGCGTGAACGTGAGAGGCTTGAAAAAGAGCGGCAGGAAAAGGAAAGGAAAGAGCGCGAAGAACGAGAGCGTGAAAGAAAGGAGCGCGAGGAAAATGAGCTCAAGGAAAAAGAGAGGAAGGAGAAGGAACGTCTTGAACGCGAGAAGAGAGAGAGGGAGGAAAAGGAACGACAGGAACGAAGGGAACGAGAAGAACGGGAAAGGAGGGAGCGCGAGGAACGGGAAAGGAAGGAAAGAGAGCGTCTTGAGCGTGAGAAGCAGGAAAAAGAGCGTCAGAGAAAGGAACGGGAAGAACAAGAGAGGCGAGAAAAAGAGGAACGAGATAGGATGGAACGTGAGAGAAGGCGAGAGGAAAAGGAACGACTTGAACGCGAACGGAAGCGCGAGCGGGAAGAGAAAGAAAGGCTTGAGCGTGAGCGAAGGAAGGAAAAAGAGGAGCGAGAGCGGGCAGAGAAAGAAAAGCGAGAAAAAGAAGAAAGAGAGAGGCTGGAGCGCGAAAAACACGAGCGTGATAAGAGAAGAGAGCGCGAAGACCAAGAACGGCGTGAAAAGGAGAAATCCGAACGTGAGAAAAGAAGGGACCGTGAAGAAAAGGAGAAGGAAAAAAGGGATCGTGATGAAAGTAGAAGGCAGCCTACAGAAAATCATCTTCATCAGTCCACTGCTCAGTCACAGAACCAAACATCACCTGCGCCTGTATCAATTAAACGAAGATGTTCATCTCAAGATGGACCTGGTGAAGACGATGCCAAACGGATGAAAATATCGGAGCATAGACGAGATTGCAAAGACAGGCCTAGACAGAATCGAAGGTCGGAAGATCGTAAACATCGTAATGACTCTCATCGTTCGAGTCGTGAGAGTAGAGAGAGTCGGGAAAGCAAAGAGAACAGTACATCGGCTCAAGAGAGCAGAGACGCAACTCACGGCGAACTCGGGCGAGAATCAAATCGGGAAAATAGAGATAATAACCGTGAGAGTGGCAAGGAAAAGCAACGCAGCAAACGTAGTCGTTCGGAGAAGGAATCCAGAGAGCGAAGTCCCCGAGTTTCCCATGAGCCGGATAAAGAGTTCCTATCCAGATTGGAGCTCTCGAAAAGGAACGATTCGAACTCGCCAAGCGAGCAGGCGTCGAATCATTCTCGAGAGTCTCAGCAACATCATCAGCAACAGTCTTCCTTGAATTTACATAGTGATGTCGACGACGGTCCCTTGTCGACTCACGACATACAAACGACTAGACATCCATCGGCAACAGATACTGACAGTGACGAGCCAAAGAAGCATTCTATCTTCGACATCGTGGACGATGAGCCAGCTTATATTAGTATGTACGATAAAGTAAAAGCGCGTTCGACGAAAAACATGCAGAAATTGGAAGAAGAGAAGCGGCAGGTACGCCTTAAGGATAAATTCTCTCAACTGAAGCAGAGCCGAGCGAGGCGCGAAGAGAAGAAGCAAAGCACATCTTGGGACGGCGATTCTGTCAGTAGTAAAGCTCTAACAGAGGATGAGGCAACATCCGAGTCCGATTCAGCAAGAGCAAAGTCCCTATCTCGGAAAGGCTCACGATCTCGAATACATTCAGACACTAGCGAAGAGGATGAGTCATTTAACAATAAGATTCGAAAGGTGGTTAAGACGGAGAGGTTCCTCGAGAGTGATGTGGATCTTGGATTCGCAGACACTGAAGAGAAACAAACTCCTCTTGAAAGTTCGAACGCGGTTGTCAATAGTGTGCATGCCACCGTTAAGGAGGAACCACGAACATCCGATGACGATGAGCGGGCTCCAGTCAGTTTCCGAGGTAATCATCCAGCGATTGTAGCGAACAATCATGAAAGGGACTCGCGTAAAAAGTCGCATAAAAAGAAGCAGAAGCGGCAAAAGAACTCGATATCCACGGAGGATAGTTCGAAAACCGAGTCCTCAGAAAGTACTGAGCACAAAAGCAAATCGAGCTCTGTTTCTGGAAGTATCGAGCCCCGACCCAATCACACATCGGAATCCATTTCAGTTAGTAACACACCATCAAGGGTGGACACCACCCTTGAGTCAACAGAAGAAAGAATACGTTCAGAGAAAAAGCAACGCAGCAAAAAAGATAAAAGAAGAGACAGGAATGCGGAGGACAAAGCCAAAGCCAGAAGAAAGAGGCTCAACAGGCAAGAAGCGAGAGATTCGCAGCGGATGGAAGATATTTTTGGTCCGCTATCCGATGATGTCGATGATAATCCACCAAATACTTTCTTCAACAGACTGGCTAACATGCCATCAGAGAATAACACTTATGCATCTGATAGTGACGGTGGCCACAGTCCAGCATTAGACGTCGAGAGGGTGAGGCGAAAAACAGAGAAGAAACGCCGGCATCAACCTGAGGATGAGAACAGTGTGGACTTGGCAGAAGCTGGTCGAGAAATTGAAGCCAAGCTACTGGGATTACCTAGTTCACCGAAGCCTGCTGCTGCATGTACAGAACCAAATGACCATGATGTATTCAGATTCACTGATGACAACGACAGCATTGAACCATCCACACCTACAGCGGCACCAGAAAAAGTCAAGGAGAAGAAGAAGAAAAGAAAGAAGTCGAAAGAAGAGCGTAGTCGCAAGGATTATCATCATCACCATCACCACCACCATCATCACCATGAAAAGAGTACGGACTTGCCATATTTGGGTGCAGATCCAAGCCCACCAAGAGCAAGCAGTCCATTGATACCAAAAACAATGTCACCCACGCTACCAACACCGAGGGATACCCTGTTGAGTCCAATTCCCAAGGTTACTACTACCGTATCAACGGTGACGGCTATTACACCTCCAGTAGTTACGGGCGGTATTCAATCGTCCAAGCCTGAAAAGAAGAAGGACAAGTTTATTCCTGGCTTTGGTATCGAAATCGATGAGAGTATCCATGAGAATGCAGTAAAGAGTATTTCGGAACCAGAAGAACGTGAGAGTAGTCAGACGCGCACTGTAAGGGACGAACCAGATGTAACTGCCGCAAGTACGCCGCCAACACAAACAGAGGATAAACCACGCGTAGCGATATCTCAGGAAGAAACCGAGGATGCAGTGGCAGCCTTACTGGAAGAAACCTTCGGTGGTTCCACTGAAGATTTCTCATACGAAGGGGAGGAAGAAGAACCCGAGGCTGACGGTGCAACAGAACCACCTGCAGATGCACCTCAAGAAGACGTTGAAGAAATGCAACAAGCTGTCGAGAGTCTCAATGCATCCACCGGGGAAACTGAGGCAGATTTGAAACCAGATACTCCGCAGAGCGAGCACGATCTCCAGATAGATACGGACACCGAGGAAGATCCGAATTACGAAAGCTTTGATCTTACGCAACCACCAAAGACACCGGATATACCATCCTTCTATAAATCGCCAACCAAAACACTGGCAACTATTACACCTGCCTTATCTACCCCAGAAAAGCCTGTTGAGACTCGAATTCCGACAATGCCACCGAAGCCCCAGAGTCCACCAAGCTCTGTTATAGCTCACTCTTGGAATCTAAACGAGCACAAGCCTCGTGAAATAGTGAAGCCAGTGCTAATGGAACCAACTGAACCAGATGTTACAGTAGCCAGTCCAGAAAGAGTTTCGCAAACTCGTCGTACGTCGACGTCACCACCACCACAGTACAAGCAACCTACGATGGGTCCATGCAGTGTACCTATTACTAGTGAAACACCAAGAATCACGGCAGCAAGCCCTCGTCCACCACCCACCAGCGCGCAACCGCTTTATCAACGACTTTCGGTTTCACCACAAACACAAATGGTTCCAATGCGCCAAGCTTCCCCAAGAATGCAAAGTGTTCCTCCGGTTTCTTCGTCTGCCTCTCCAAACTTAACGCCATTACCGCCTCTGGTTCCATCAAGAATACCACCTCTTGTTCCCTCACAATTATCGCCAAGAATTCCACAACCTCTCTCACCCAATGGCCAATGGTCTCGCAACCCAACTTTGAGTCCACACGTGCCTAATGTTGGAAAGCCATCTCCACCGCCGGCCAGAATCACAGTGAGCGTTCCAGTTTCAGCACACAGGCCTGAAGCACCTTCGCAACAGATATATTCTACAGCAGCCACTCAACAACCAGTGATTCAACATGCACCTGGAATGCGAGCCCTTGCACCAAGTTACCCAAGAGGAGGTTTGCCACCATTAACGCTAAATATTCCACCTCGACCTTACATGCCTGTGCCACCCTTGGCACCCGGTGTGCAAGTCAAGAGCTCCAGGGATGCTACGATTGGTGGCAAGTCTGTCATTGAAACTCTCCTTCCTGTAAATCCAAATGAGCTACCGCAACGCCTGGAAGAGCCGAAATTGTCTCCAGCAGTAATACCAGAGTCTACGAATAAGGCATCCACTTCGCCCAAAGTTCCTTCGCCTAATCAACCGCCAACGTATATACCGGAGACAGCCAAAATCGATATTAATGCCAGCACATCTAGCCCTGTCTTTGGAAAACCGACAACTATGGCAGACACCTGTGCACTGACGTCCAGATCGCAAAAGCAAATTTCTGGACCTATCACAACTGACAGTAACTTATTATCACCAAGGCAGAAACAAGATTTATCCAGTCTGCAGCTTCTGACGACGCATATTCCACGCTCGTCTACACCAAGTCCGGTGATTGTAGCTCATGGACAACCTCATTTGGCTCATAAGTCTGTTGTTCACGCTTTGGGATCGTCTTCGGTTTCCCCAGCGAATCAGCCGCTCATCAAAACGGTTGTACCCATAGTCTCGCAACAACAACTGACACCTACGTTACCGGTTACGGTATCCGACGAAAAATGTATAACTCCTCAGCCAACGATACCAATCAGCACTTGCCAACGACAGTCCCCTGTATCTCAAACTGCTCAGATTCCGAAGCCACATATACCACTTGTTTCGACAGTTGCTCAAACGATCATTGCCCGAGCTATACCACCCACTGTTTCATCAATCTCAACACCACCAGTCAAAGAACAGAGTGTAATCGAGTGCATAGAATCCAGAATTCCTCCCGAGCAAGAATTGGAGTTGGATGCAGACACACAAATAGGTCAGACAGCCCAACCAATGCAACTTACTCCTCCTATTCAACCAACACAACCTTTAGACGTGATAAAGCATGAACCAGCCGAAATTGTGAAGGAAGAAGATGTCTCGCCCAAGGAAGAAGCCAAGTTCCCTCTTCCGGAACCAGAAGCTTCTTTGAGCGAGACATGTGCTAAAGCGGACATCAAACCAAAGCTCGAACAACCAGAAATCATTAAGAATGAGAACACAACTTGTATTCCTAAAACTGAAGTTCAGGAAACAACGCTTCAGCCAAAGGTGGAAATTGATGCTACGGTTAAAACAGAAATGCCAAACGAAATTAAGGAGGAGGAAGTTACAAAAGAAAGTGAGGAAACTGAGATGAATGAGGAACCAGCGGAAGATCCATTGAAAGAACCGAGCACGGACCCACTCGCAATAGACGTGAATAAGGAAGATCAGGCGGATAGTAAAGAAGATAGCGATTATTGGTCAGCGAAGGAAGTGAATATTGAAAGCGTAATCAAAAAAGTCGATGCTCTCTGTGATGGCGAAGGAAATGATGGAGATGAAGAAACACCACAAACTCAAGTTACTAATAATGATCCCAACGACTCGTCTAAAAATGAGTCTGACTGGTTTGACGCTGATGCACCGGATGGTGATGGCAAGAAATCATTCGCTAGCAATGAAGAACAAGATGAGGGTGTGGAGACTTGCGAGAATGAATCAACTAGGAGTAGTCGTCGTGGTAGATCCAAAACTAGACGAGGAATTGGAAGTCGTGGCGGCGTCACTACAAGACGCGGTAGCAGGAATACTGCCAGTGTCACTCACAGAAGAGGTGGGCGAACGTCCAGAGGTAGTAAACATCATGTCGAGAAGAACAAACTACCGGCTGATGTTTATGAGTTCCATGACGATAGTGAAGAAGACAATGCTGGTCGCCCACGACTTATTCTGACAATTAAGTCCCCCGTTCCAAATCTTTCGGGGCCAAATGCACAGCCGGTGACACACGTAGCAGCAGTGAAAGAAATACCACCAGAGGAGTTTGTCTCTCCCGCAGCTAATACCAGAAAGTCTAAGAGATTGGCGGAAAGAGATGGAAGTCGAAATACTGTGGATGATGTTATTGAAGATGTTGTTCGCGGATCAGCTGTTAATAAAGGATTGGGAAGCGGTGCTGCTGGAAGTGTACATGCAACTAGACGTAGCACAAGGCACAACAATGCCCCAAGGAATATCCAGTCATCGATGCAACAGGTTCTTCAAGTCAATGAACCTCGAAAATCACCGAGAGGTAGTCGGAAATCTGTTAGACGAACGTCGGAAAATAATGATGATAGCGGAGAAGAGAAAGTTAAGGAGGTACCATCAGCTCCACAAGAAGCTCAGACTAAAGAAGAGAGTGCGCCTGTTCCGGAAGAACCCCCCAAAGTTGAAGAACCAAATCCAGTAGTTCCTTCGCCGATACAGAAGCCAGTATCCCATGAGCCAACAACCCTAATTGATCCAGTAACTGGTATGCTCATCCCAATGAGAGAATCCGAAGAGGGGCAGTACATACCTGTGTCTACAAGTGCGGCTCAAAGTCAGATACAATCAGCAGCCAGAGTTGCGTGTGAATCTAGACCTACTCCAACTACTGTTATCAGCAGCAGTCCACCCCAACCAGAGCCATTACGAGTGAAACAACCCATACAAGAAAATATTATGTTATCCGCACCTGAAGAGTCAAAGAAAGACCAACCTGTAGAACACGTGACCTGTCAGCCGATTCAAAGCCAACCGATTCAGCCACAAACTAGCGTAATTACGAAGCCACCGTCACCAGTCATTCAGGCGACGCCTACTATTACCGTGGTTCAATCACCTACAACTTCCACGACCGTTACCACGATGCAAGCCGCCACGGTTGTGCCAACGCCACAACCAGTACCTACTTGTTCCCCTCAGCCGAAGCCTACAAGCCTTAAAGCTCACGTATTGAATGCTAGTAAATTAGCAAGCCCTGCTCAACAACAAGCAGTTATTACAAAACCGCCAGTTCCAAGTGTACCTAATCCGTCTGTAGTACAAAACATCGTTAAACCAGTGCAACCAGCGCAAGGACTTCATCTTCAGATACCCAGTGGACCGATTGGATCTCCAAGTTTAAGCCCGCGAGCGAAACCACCCGCTCCACTTAATGCTATGAATGGCAAGAATCAAGTTCAAGTTCAGGGACAACCAATGTCCCCTGTGCTCAATAATACCGGGGTACCACCAAATCCTAAACAACATTTGTTACAAGCCGCCAAACAGCAAACGCAAACAATTGTCAATTTACCTCAGAAGATTCCTCTGAGTGTACATCCGGTAAATGTAACAACACCACCATCGCAGAGAATACATCAACCAGTTTCGCAACCTACAACTCTTAAGGGCATAAATGGGCAGCCGCATCCACTAAATCCAAAAGCTCACCTCTTGCAAGCAGTAGTGCCACCCATGGTGAATCCTGCAGTGGCAAGTCCACCTACTCAGCCCCTCATCCTGAATCCGCAAGCAGTAGTACCTGTTGTGGGCTGTTCGCGTCCGCCAGCAGCTAAACCACCGGTAAGAATTTTCATATTCTGTTAAAAAGATCATTATTTACTCACAATAATACGGATCATATTAAAACATTATTTTTAATTAATATTGCAGGGCTCTATGGAACCCCCAAAAGTAGAAGTATCAATGTCTGGTTGCATTATGGTACCAACAGCGAGTCCTCAAGCGCGTGGAGTACCAATAACGACATACGAAGGACCATTGGTAAGTGTAGCTGTATACATGAACTTTTATTTCGTTTTTACTATATTACAATTATTGTTTAATGGCCTTTCCTACCAATTTGATTTGTTGTGAGTTATTAACTATTATCGATAAGAAATTAAATTTACGATAATAGTCTGGAAGAAAATTTTATGCGTAAAAACTAACTTACGCTTGGTTTTGGCTAGCATGGAAGTGCGGGTGCTGCCCCATCGCCAGGGGGTCAATACGGACTCGTTCCCCCACATCGATCCCAGAGCCCTCCATTACCCCCACCTGCCCATCATCATGCTAATGCTTCCCAGGTACTTATACACTAACTAAATTATTTCATATATTAAATAATAGAATTGTTTGTTTACTGCATATGCTTTTTTGCGTGTAAAATGATATGCCGCATTTGAATATTTATTTTAAAACAGCACGTCTTCCTTTATTCGCAGGGTGAAGTCGTAAACCCCTATGGGGGATTGCCACGAGGTGCAGAACTTCCACCGCATTACATGCATCCTCAAGTGCTACAATATCAGTATCTGCGAGCACAGCAAGAAGCATTGACGGCGCCGCGCATAGCATATCACATTCCAGAAACAAGATCTCCTCATCTACCTTTAGATCCGAAACTCGATACCGGTGTGGAAGACAGTCACAGCCCGCCCTTAGAACTAAGTTCTCGTACTGTAGGACGTGGTACAAGGACGCCGCAGGATCGTACCACCGATAGTCCTCAAGTAGCACAAGTGTACATGCTGCATGCAGGAACTGCAAGATTACCACCACCCCCACAATATAATGCAGGAACTAATCCACCGTTAGCTGGTCCTCCAACTGCTGCTCGTGGTGCATACTACGAACCACCTCCGGCACACCTGCGTTCGCAATATCCGATGGCGGCTAGTGAAGCACCAAGTGATAGAGCTATTACACCAGACAGACCACGAAAACATCAAGTGGTCACACCACCGCACGCTTCCCAAGTTCCACCGCAAGCAGACTCCTTTCAAATGTTGTTACAACGCTATCCAGTCATGTGGCAAGGCTTATTGGCGCTTAAAAATGACCAGGCGGCGGTACAAATGCACTTTGTCTTTGGCAATCCCAACGTAGCTAGAGACAGTTTGCCTTGCACTAGCGATGTTTCGATGCCTCCACTACGAATCGCCCAAAGAATGAGATTGGAGCAAACACAAGTCGAAGGTGTTGCACGCAAGATGCAGGTATGTATTGTTTACACGATGCGTATGTTTAACATTATATATTTTTAAGAGTAAGATCATTGATTTAATAATGTTTTGTGGGTTTTTCACAGACGGATAATGAGCACTGTATGTTACTGGCATTACCTTGTGGCAGAGATGAGGTTGACGTATTGCAACAGAGCAAAAATTTACAAACTGGATTTATAATGTACCTACAACAAAAACAGGCTGCTGGAATTGTTAATATTGCTGCACCTGGCTCACAACAGGTTCGTTCAACAAATTAGTAACGAGACATTTAGCAGAGAAAAAATCATTATGCTAAGAATACTAACCGCAAGCATGTTATTGTTACAGCCCGCCTACGTAGTCCACATTTTTCCATCGTGCGACTTCGCGAATGAAAGTCTGGCGCGAATAGCACCTGACTTATTACATCGTGTCGCGAAGATCGCCCATCTACTCATCGTGATCGCCACGGTTTGAGATCAATCAGCGATCTGTTGGATTGCGATCTATTAGTCATATCTCTCGCGTTCCCGCACTGTAGGACGCTTCGCATGTGGCATGAAGCCTGGAGTGTCCGTCTGAGAAAGTGCGAAGTTTAGCGGACAAGAAAGAAACGACGAAGTAAAAGAGAGAAGAAACATGGAATAGACGAGGTATAACTGAGAGGAGTAAAAATGGTAACAGAATTCCGTTGAAGAAGGCTTCTCTCAAGGAGATATATCAGTGACAATCAAATGGATTCCGGCAAAGCGCCGATCGTAGATCGCGGGCCTAAAACGGGACGTGGGGTTGTGTGGAGCAGAGAGGCTAGCAGGGTCATTGCGTAGGCATCAGCCTGCGTGTCTCTCTGTCAGACGCTAGGCGGAAGTTAGGTTGTTGTGGAAGATACTGGCGGTACGCCGACTACTGACAACGTTTGTGAGATCGACCGACATGACTCTTGGTCTTTCTGACAAGCGGGTCAGGCATAACCCCAGCCCCTAGTAAAAGACCTTCGATTGACCACGCGATGTCCTCAGAATATAGACTCACGCTCGCCCCTCCTGTAGGCAAAAGGTTAAAACACCTACCGTTGCTCTAGATGGACAGTCGATTTCGTAAGTAAGAGATAGAAAGAACTAACGTACCCTACCACTATACACGAGCTATTTTAAGTAAGGCTTAGACTTTAACGATACTGTGTAAATTATAAGCGAGCCAGCGAGGGCATAACTACTGTGATTTTAATTATTTAACGATATATATCTGCGTAAAGACGATGAAAACAAAAAGTAAAAACATATAATGGTGACCGATACCGGTCCGCGCGGTATGTGATGTGTTTTTTGTATAATACTGCTCTATATAAATACCTATGTATTATATTACTGTAACAATAGTTGCTGCTGCCGCTGTTGCTGCTGCCGCTCGTGTCGAACTAGAAAGTAATAATTACGATCTAGACCTCTAGTGAAAAGAGCGAAAGAAAAGGACTACCTAAGTAGCGTTTATCCCTAGTGTAATATAATTTCCCATAGCAGGATGTAACATATTATTAATTATCATTATCACCTTAGCACCTATGTACATTATAAAAAGATTTTTAATATTAATTCTTATTTTGATTCTTTATTATTATTCTTATTATTATCATTAGTACTGCTATCCTTATTATTATTCTCACCGTCATTATTATTGTCGATTATGATTATCATTACCACTACCACTACTGCTACTACTACTATTACTACTATACTATTACCACCATTACTACTACTATTATTATTACCACTACTCTACTACTACTATTATCGCTGCTATTAATTATTATTAACGTTATTACATCAGGCTAGCTAGAAAGTACCAGTCCGCACGTTAAACAGGGGGCTTAAAGTATATCATACTGGACAGAACAGTGTGATTGATCTCATTGACTATTGACGCCGCCCCATTCTACACACTTCCATCCCCATTACTCTCTTATCCATTGTCGCCTTTTGCGCGATGTGTCATAGACTCTTTAGGAATCGTGTCCAAGATAATAATGCGCTTACGTGTATAGACCAGAAGTTACGCTATATCACACGGAGCCGTGAAAAACACATTAAGTAATATAAAAAACTTACCTATTTACGATATTATTGCTGCTGCGCGTACGGCGCATGCCTCTAGAGAGTAATCATGTGTAAAAGTATTAGGGATGGCCAAAACATACAACATTCGGTTCCTCCTTCAGTTCATTTCCTCACACTGATGACGTACGGTACATCTCTTTCCCTATCACTCCTTTCCTACAAGATCTACGAGCTTAGCGCGTAAGTCGTCTCACTCTTTAGCTTTAGTAGTCGGAAAACTCTTCCTTTCGACGTTTCCTTTTTGTTTTCGTATTCTTTTCCTCGACGCTTTTCAGTTACGACGATGCGTCCGCTACGTTTTTACGGACTTTGACTCACGGAAAGTCACGCGATTTATTTGCCTGTCGACAGTGGGCTATAGTTGAGCCCCGCTAAGAAGCACGACCGTGACGTCTTAAAAGTTCCGAAACGTGTTCTGGCGATCCCTGGTAAATACGATTAATATAAGGCAGCGCGGATACTCGTGGAGCGTGTGCATGTACAGTGTAAAAGATGCGTTGTGCATATGTACAGTGTAGAGGTATAAGTGAGCGAACGAAGTGAATAAAAAAAGCATATATATTACAGCTACGGAATAAGTATAATAGGGCGCGAACGAGACGCACGCGCCGCGTACACATTTCTCTCGTTCTTCTCCGAGCAGTCTCCCCGGGAACACGGCCTGTTCTCGCCTCCTTGCACTTTCTGTCCCCCGTTGTTCTTCGCCATCCGTGTTACACCTCGCGTTTCATCTACGCCCACCCTCTTCTCGTCGCGATCATCGTCGTTTCTCTATGTATAAAAAAGCGCGCTCGACTTCGCGGCGCGTGCGTCCGCCTCGCGGCTTACCTACCTTGTAAAATATCTGTGAATATTACGATTTAATTTCTTCCTATTGTAGGCTACCGGTATACAAAAAAGTTTATGTTACTCACTTAAGGAGAATGTACAGATATCACCATTTTTTGTTTTGTGTTTTACTGTAGTTATTGATAATTATATGGATATTAACGATAATAATAACTATGATTAAAAAACTTAAAAGCACGGCTCGATGCGTCATCCTTGAAACCCGCCGGAGCGCAGTCTCTTGATTCCGTGTATCGAGTTTCCGAGTCCGTGGTCGAAACGGAATACAATGCACCCTTGCCGATAGTCACAAACTTAATGAGTGATCGGATAGTCGATATGCGTGAATTAGTTGTGCTCGATTCCGTTTTTAAAGAGGCATCTCATTGTCATCGGTTTCTTTAGCGAACATTTTCTTTTATACTTAAGTAGGAGCTGGACTTCTCGTCTCGTTCAGAGTAACACAATAAAGCATAAACTTTCACTTCAGATACCTAGTTATATTCTTTGCATGAACTTTATCGCATTGCCTGATTTTCTAATCTTTAATCGCTATTACTATTACAATAATATCCTGACTTTCTCGATAATTCATTGACATCTATCAGAACGAGACATGGGCTGGATCTCATGCATTGGAG
Source organism: Ectemnius continuus (assembly GCA_910591665.1). Classification (NCBI taxonomy): domain Eukaryota; kingdom Metazoa; phylum Arthropoda; class Insecta; order Hymenoptera; family Crabronidae; genus Ectemnius; species Ectemnius continuus. Next base: position 10,026,063 of record OU342862.1, on the reverse strand, counting down.
GAGAAAGGTAAGTGAAGTCAAATATATTTGTCAATCCATTTATTTCGTCGTAAACAACAATGCCAATCTTATCAAATTCTGATTAACTTACTCAAAGCTTAGTGCATATCAGTATATATATAACACGTAACCGACATGCAATGGAATTGCATACTGTGTTAGTGTAAGAATCACTGTTGCGAGTCCGTTTACAAGTAGCCACTGTGCGACTACAAAAGATAGCGACGATTGGGTAATAACTTAGCTTTACTCCTCACTATGATACTCTGAACACCTTAGGCACCAAATTAGGTGCTTGTGCTTTTTTGGAAATTCAGTAGAATATTACTTTTTTAACAATTTCTTGGAGGTTATGTGACACTGGAAATAGCTTTAAATTCTGGATTGTAATCGGATTGTGCTTCCATATATGTGACAATGACGCATCAATTCGTGGAACATATACAGCGCTTGACTTTTGTTTTGATTGGATGCTCATCATGACAATTCAGTCATCCTGCTTTAATATAGCGATTCTTTCTTCGTCACATACCGGACAGCTTACATTCCGCTGCAAGACTGCATTTGTGACACAGAGATAGAGTGTGTTGGAGCAGCTGGAACTAGCTGGAGAAGACTCAATTCATAGCCGGTTTGGTTGTTTATATGCACTAGTTAGTGCAAACCGTGTTTCTTTTTTTTTTAGATTATTGCAGAAGTTATTCTTATAATCATGGCATTGTCTCGTCTGAGCAGATCTTACAATGCACTTGGAAATCTATCTCGAATTTCGTGCTCAGGTACGATACGAAAAATAGCAGAATAAAATACTGTTTAATCATTCTTTGTTTGAATCAGAGACGTCTGCAGCTCAATTATTTTTAGGAAATTTATCATTTCACAAATCGCAATTGCCGCAATATGCAGTGTTTCGTCGAGATTTCTCCAACTTTAAAAGCATAACGAACATTCGATACAATGGCCAGAATAAAGATTTATGTTTGCCTTATCGCGTGCAAAACTTGAAATTTGACCAGTGGCTTAGTGCACCGTCCTCGCAATTTCACACGAATACTGTCGAGTGCAAAGAGAACACTAATGCGATACCGCCACAGGCAAAAGAGACACCGTCGACCGAAAAGCCTTTGACTAAAAGGGAAGCTTTGAAACAGGCATTAAAGAGATACGGCCCAGTCATATTGATCTTCCATATTAGCCATTCCTTGGTGACATTAGGAATTTTCTACATACTCGTAAAAAGGTCAGCGAAGTTTGAGATGCAATATTTTTTCTTTAATAAGCATATCTGGGAATATTCTTGGATTTCAGTGGCGTGGACATGCTTCCTGTCGCAGAATGGCTGAGTGATAGTACCAAATTCGAACAGCTACAAACTGTGCTTTATACTTCGTCTACATTTGTAGTAGCATACACGCTATACAAATTAACTGCCCCGATAAGAATTGGGATAACTCTAGCAGGATTCCCGTATGTCATGAAAGTGTTACGACGCTTCGGCTACCAACGAGCATCTCCACCACGTCCAATGAAGCCTGAATAATATTAATGTACAATCATAATTAATTCCTTGAAGTGAATTATTTGCTTTTTTATTGTGTATATTTGTCAATTTTACATTGCTGTATGGTCAAGAATAAATCGCAGTGCTTTGTTGTACTTTTTCACATAACAGTAGGATGTTTTTCTCGTAGATAGAATGCAACATCTATATATAATCATTTTATTTATTATATAAAGAATATAATAGTAATATGTAATTACTTTACACAACGTCACGCCGATTTGATGTGAGACATTCTAGATAGTGATTACATTAATGTACGAGTGGCAAAATTATCGCCGTCAATAATTTTCGCTGAATGCCGCATAGTCTTACGTGACATACACAAAAGCTCGGCAGTTTCAATGGACGAATTTATCATTAATAGTGGAACAATGATTATCCCGAATGATAGGTACGATGCTGGACCGAGTCATTCGCAATTTGATTACAGTTAGGAAACATGAAGACGCCAACGTCTGGCTGACATATATGTATGTACATAACTTTTTAAAAATATATTATAGTACATAGTAAAATTAATGCATATAAGTATATACAATTTGATTTAGTCTAATGTAGCACACGTCCTAATAGTTAGTTTTATATCCCATACTAATTCTCTTGTGCTGAACTCATTTTCTTATGAGATAAATCGTAAAAATTCATTATAAAAGAAAAGGCTTAAACATTAGCTAGAAAAACAGGTTTAATTTCATAAAAGTCCTAATTGAGTATTATAAGGTATCTCTAATCGCATTTTGTTTACTAAGCGTAATAGATTCAGTTTTTCATTGATTAATACACAACACAAATGTTAAAGGTGTGACCAACTATTCTTGTAACCATTAGTTTTTTTTTGCAGACGGACAGTCTATGAAAAACATCAACAGTTTGATGTGTAAGATATTTGAGCATTCACAACTTAAGTAATAAGTCATGGTTGGTTAACACACATAAGAAAAGTAACTTAGCTTAAATGCAACATGATCATTGTCTAATAATACTTGCAAAGTAATTGTTAACTATTTCTAACATTTTATACAATCCTTGTGCGATTTCCCAAGGAGTAGTGTGAGAACCTTCTGTATATACGTTGATAATGTGACATACTGTCGCGATAGAAAAAATATTTTGGCACATTTTTCGCAATAATTTCCCAAAGGCAGTGGCAGTGTAAATACGGAATATAAAAAACTATTCCAATTCGTCGCAACCCAAATAATAATTAAGTCAATCGTTAATATATCTTTCTCGTCCATATGAGATTCTGTATAGCGCGACAAAGTATACGAAATTCCAACGTACTTTCAGCGTCATGATATAAGCTTAACTCGATCATTCGTAAACAGATATAATATCTGGGAAAGATAAGTTCCTCTAAATTCTAAACTTACCATTGAAACAAGAGTTCAAACATATGCTTCTGCGCGTCGGCCTTGTATATGATTGAAGAATTGTCGCCAGCTGGTAAGAGTTTTGCTAGACCATACCCAAAAGCTGCTCGTTATGCCAACGATCATAGCCATTAGATATTTTATCATAAACACTTCGAACTCCGGCCGACGACCCACATCGCGTGTGCGCTCGCCTACTGGACAAGGCATCGAGTAAAGAGATTGTGGCCCAGGTCGTGAGCACATATCCATATTCCAAGTCAGCATCCACTGGTCAAAGTACGCTTGCTCATAGAATAAGCACGCGATAACAATTAGTGCAGGAACTATATAAAGTACAGAAAATATTCCTATGCGGATCATAAGCTTCTCTAATTTATCAGTCTTGGTGCCATCGTGCTTCATAACTGTGCGTATGCGGAACAAAGAGACAAATCCAGCCAGTAAAAAGGCAGTTCCAAGAATTAAGTAGACACACAATGGTGCTAGGACAAATCCACGTAAGGCATCGACGTTCCACAATCCGACATAGCAAACGCCAGATAGTATATCTCCTGCAAATACAATCCAGAAATATTGAGCATTACAAACAACAATTTTTAAGAAAATTTTTTTTGCAAATCAAAAACTTACCTTCCACCTTTCCCATTGCCAGGATAGTAACTGTCTTTACAGCAGGGGCTGCCCATGCAGCCAAGTGGAAATACTGAGAATTCGCTTCTATCGCTTCATGGCCCCATTTCAATCCAGCAGCCAAGAACCATGTTAGAGTCAAAATGACCCACCAGATGCTAGATGCCATTCCAAAGAAGTAGAGCACCATAAAGAGTACTGTACACAATTCATGTTTAGTACCCTGTGTTATGGTTGATGCCATTTGAATTCTAATGTCTAGAGGAGGTGGAAAAGGCTCTCTACACGAGATAGAATTGCCAGCTGCCCATCCAATGACATAGGCCAATGCTACCATTAAGTAGCACACCGATAAAAATATTATAGGCCTCTCAGGATACCTGCATCAAAATAGAAATGCCTCTTAGTCAATACACAAAATATAAGGAAGAATTCACTAAGAAATAGGTTCATACCTAAATCTATCCGTATCAATGAGGAAGGTTAAAAAGGTGAAGAAGCAGGATGCTGCACAGAGGGATGCCCAAGTGCCGACCCAGACCCTAGAGAATCTTCTTTCCCTTTCGGTGAAGAACATTCCATCACAAGGCGCTCCACAGTTCTGTTCCACTTTATCGCCAACTTTCAAAGAGTAGCCAAACTCATGCGGAACTTTAAAGTGTATGGGACAAACGAAGCCAAAGTCTCTAGCACCAAGCATGAAACCACTGCCATAGGGCTTAGGGCCGGTACTCCAAGGTGGTTGGAATTCAGCGACAGGCATTCTTGGCGGAGGATAAACTGGCGCGGAGGGTTCTGGCGGTGTGGTCTCATTGTTGCCGACACAGAGTTCTCTGCCGCCGTTCTCGGGCAATTTGGAGCAATCGAGGCTATCAGGCCAGGCGAGGTCGAAGCTGTTCATATGGTGCTCGCAGCCCGCGCGCACACTTTCGCAAAGCGATCTGCAGGGTGGCAGGGCTTTCTCAATAATAGTGCAAATTGGAGCGTAAACCGTGCAGAGGAAGAAGCGAAGGTCAGGACTGCAGTTGATCTTGACGAGAGGTGCGAGTTGATGCATAGCGAGGCCGGCCTCCTCCTGCTTCTGGTGGTTCATTAGATTGGGCATGATAGTCTCATTGTACGGGAGATTCATGCAGAGATTGATAGTAATGGGCTCGCATCTGCCGTGATGGGCCAGTGGGTCTCTCGAGTGCAGAGCATTGACACCGAGCGCGGCGACCAAAAGGCCATAGTAGATCGTCACACACCGCACAATCATCGTTGCTCGCTCTCGGATCAGTGCCACTCACGGTATTCCAATGCTCGGGCCGGGCCAATTTCCACGATGCAAGAGTGCACCACACCTTCGTGCATCACCAGGGATGGCAAATTGTATCGGACATAATCATTCCTTAGGAGAGCGTTCCTACTGACGATGATGGACGCGACCGAAGCAGCACTGTAAACAGAACGCGGACGCGCCGACTGACTAGAAGAGAAACTCGAACCCCCAGCCTTGATCGATTTGCTCAGCGGCGCGCTCCGTGGCCTCCACCAGCAATACAGAGCCATCTCTTCCTCCATCGCCCCTTCAACCGTGTCCTTTCAAACTTCCAAAGCGAAAGGAGGTTAAGCTAATCAATCTAGTTAACTTGATATTGTTTATGAAAATATATCCAGTGCTTGTCTGCCTGTTCATCACTCCTGCACGTCCTGCACATCCTGCACATCCTGCACATCCTGCACTTACTAATAGAAGACTTAGGATTACGGAGGATTAAGGTAAAGTGACATAAACGACAATGATCGATGAATTTTGATTTTATTTCTTTCCCGACATATAATGCACAATATGTTCGATTTCGTTAGTCGTAACGTTAGTCGTCGCGCTGATGATTGGCGCGAGCGAAAGTGCTACGGTTTTACCTCGTAGTGTCCATTACCTTTAATCATTAATAGTACGTTCGTGCTCGTGGAACCGGTGCACTTTTTCGACGGGGTCGCACCCCCGGGCGCTCGTTCATCCTGCTCTATGTACAATGATAGTCCGGCGAGCCGTGCGAGTCGCCCGTGATACGATTCGCAAAACGGCCTCGTTATCGTAAACAAATAAATAATTTATCTCCTCGGAATACTCTCTCAACATGAACCGTCGCGTTCGACGTAGGAGGTCAGCCTTACGTTCTTATGATTAGTAACACTTAAGATTCAATACGGAAGATTTAAATGCGTCGAGCGGCCCACCACCTTCGCCCTCCTTCTCTTTCAAGCTTTGCTTCTACGGCTTCGAGGACCCACACACTCTCCCGTCTCTTTTTCTCCCTGAAGGAAAAGAAGCCCTTGCAATCAAACACGCCTATCTGATACTCAATCGACAGGAATCTCGTCGCACTTGTTCTACTCGATTTCAAAAGCTCCCCTTTCAGTCGAGACTCACCCTCCTAACCCCTTAACACTACACCCTCGAAGAAGTTAAAGGTCACTTCAGATATATCAGTGTGCTTCTACAAAAGGGCTTGAAACTCGAGTGCTCTCGATAAATACCATACTAGTTATTCCCGCGTCAATGTTCTTGGCATCGAATCTATTAGGAGTGAATCGTAATTACAAGGAAGACGCCGGTTCCGATTATCGGGCTATTTTATCACCGAGATGGATGTTCAAAAAGAAGATGAAGTCTCTTGGTACCTCTCGTAAAATATTAGACTTCGCGTGCGAGTTGTGTGTGTGTGTGTGAGGATACCGTTTTTAAAATCCAGATCGTATACGTTCGGCACACTCGCCTCTTCTCCCAGGAAGGAAAGTGGAGAAGTGGAGGAATTCGAGGGACTCCACTTGGGCGGTTTAAAACATTACGATTGTTGGCACAGACCACCGAGGAATATATATCACATAAATGTATGACGGCGCGAATGCGAGACCCCCAAAAAGGAATTCCGAAAGACGAAAGCGACCAGCGCGCGTCTGCTTTTCGGTCATTGCACGGAGTCCCGGATTCGTGGGACTCGACATCTCCGTCCCCAGTGCAGAGACCCGTCTTACCCTAGACTAGAGAGATCACTCATCATCGCATATGTATAATACGTGTGTAGGTGCTGGACAAATAAATCCGTCCAGTTTGCTTGAATCCTTACGAGCCCGCTGTCTCGTACAGCCTTTCCTCGACTTGAGTAAAATCAATGGATTCGAGACCCGCATGTGCCACGCATACCTCGAAGGAGTACGAAGGGTGGCGGCTGACTTACCCCGACAGAAGACAATAGACTCCCTCTGCCCGTATACGAACACGGAGAAAAGTGCTTGAGCGCGTCTCTGCACGCTGTGCACGCCTAGGATTAAAGTGTGCCCTATACGCACAGAGGTTCGACCGCGTATATACAGGTTTGCGTGTAAAATCGAGCGCGCAATGCCAGAAGAGTGTCGCCCCTATTGGCCAGTTAGCCCCTCGGACGTTCAGACGTTCGTCGTCCCGCAATCGAACGCGATGACGCCTCCTGCAAGCAGCCATCTGGCGAGCTTCGCTCTCTTTCTCTCTCTCTCTCTCTCTCTCTCTCTCTGGTAGGAAAGACTCGCGCTCTATCTCCTGAGGAACCAAATAGTAGATACTCTTCACTACGAATGCTCGGCTCGAAAGAACACGGCACACGCTTTGCGCCACTGACACCTTACCACATAATAACCGGTATCCCGCACTCGCACTGAAGGTGAAGCGGGAGTGTGCGAGCTTGGCTAGAAAAATAATAGTCGATAGAGCTCTGTTCCAGAGTGCAAAGGTACTTTTATGTGGAGCCTACTCCGATTAGCACCGAACTTAATCTCTAGTTAGTATACGTATGTATGTATGTATATCAGGACGAGTTCCACACAGGTTCGCGCAGGGTTCCTCCGCACCTCGCTGATAGTCGAGGAGGCCGAGGCTAAACGTTCTTCTGCCGTTGCGCCGTCGTGCCGACACGCAACAGTATAGAGATTAAAATACTTTCGAGACATTCGAAAAAATGGACAGACTTTCTTGGAATATTCAGCAAGATTAATATTGTATGTATATGTGTATAGTGGCCGCCCGGCCAACCAGACCGTGCCGGCGGCCACTATTATCTCCTATCTTAGTCGCACGTCCCGTACGTGTAGACATATTTATCTATCTATCGATCTATCTACCATCCTTCTAGCGACACTAGTCCGTGCCCCTCTAAGTTTTCCGAGTGTGATACCGGCGCTTTCATTGTTCCGCGTACCTTTGTACATATCGAATGGGAACGGTCGTATCTACTAGAGTTCATGTTTCTCTCGACTTTGAAGTAGTTCTCTGTGTGTTGTGTTGTGTGCTCTCTATAGTACATACTTGGTAAGACGATCTGTTACCCCACGGTATTTATACCCGTACATGGATTAGGTTAGTCATGACACCTCGACTACTGTAGGCGAGCAGCGCGCGCGCTTAGGACAAAACGGTTTTGTGTACTCAGGTACGTGAAACAGGATAACGCGCTACGAGCGAACACGTCGAAAGATTAGCACTGGAAGAAACGGAATGTAAGAGTAGTACACAGTTGCACTTTTGAGCAAACGATCGCTCTCATCGCGTATCATAGTTGTGTGAATCTGTCGCGTCTCTCTGCGCAACCGGATGTCGCACGCCTGGGAAGATATACATTTGGCACTGGATTCTCCCTTTCCTCCCGTTCATCGCACCAACCGCCTCGCGCGGTATCAGCCACTTTTCTGTCAATCGCCGGCAGCCTAGTAAAATAGTTTTAGTTCGTAGTAAAATCTTGAAAGAGTTGTGCATGCAATCTCTATCTACGCTTTAATAGAATAGAATACGCGTCAAGAAGAATCAAGTGGAAATTCTGTCTGTGACCCGTTCAATTGAAATATCGTGTAGTTCTTGGTCCGTCAAACCGTACGAGATTTGATGAGAGGCTGAGAGAGTTCTCGTGCCTCCGATGCTCCCTATCGCTGTCCTAGGATTGGCAAGGCTGACATTACCGTGCGAGGCGGTGCCATTAAATACCGTCATTTGTACATCAGGCATATACTTTCCGTCCACGGTTTCCTGATAACCGGGAGCCATGGCATCGAGCCAGATATCAAAGGAACGACATCGAATAACACGATTGGAATTTCCACGAGGAGAGCTTCAAATTTTCATAGCACAGCTCCGCTGCGCGACCGATATTCCCAGGACCAGAGGAGTCTAGTCATACACGAACATCACCGGATCCGTATAATCCCGAATACCATGGAGCGGCCGATTAAAATGCGAAAAAATATACGTTGGCCGCATAAATCTCTAGTTTACACGAGTCTCTCTCTCTCTGCTCGTCAAGAGTCGATCTGGTGACTCGGTTGCCTGCCGTTCTGGAATGTCCCTTATACGTATATATACCTCTTATACCTGCGGATAGCGGTCGAGTGACCAGCGAGTAGATGTCGGCCGACGATAAAGTGCGGCCAGGTTAATGAGTAAAATCTAACGAGCACCTTGAGATTGTTTCGCCGATAGGAGCGGCCTCGCGCGATCACCCTTTAAAGGACGTTTGTACGGTGATCGGGATACGAGACCGAGCTCCCTTCTACTTCGATTCTAACTTCGGTAGACTTGGAAAGTGTTAAGTATCTCATACCCTATTCGAGTAAGTTCGCGCGAGTTAGATTAAAAGAGAACGAGCAACAGAATGGCGAGGAGGTGCTGGAATCGGTAGGTGACTCCCAAAATGAGCACTCGTCCGAAGCGAATCACGAGGAAGGCGTCGTGAGACGATGATATGGCATCGGAGATCTCCCCTTCCCCTCGATGAAGGCTCGGCCTTAGCTGTTCATGACGGTTGTCCGTCTGGAGTATCCGCGCCTCGTCACCGTCTCGCCCTGAGCCTCGCACTCCCTCTTCACCCGATCAATTATGTCGGCCACCAGCTTCTCTTCCTTCTCCCGTTGCGACGCCCAGTCCGCATCTTTGCCGAGCTGTGGGCCCACGAGTTCCGATGATCCTCGATCTAGCAATAATGCCAATAGCCGCGCAGCAATTCAAGCGGCGGATCAACAGGATGGGAAGGGCTGTGTTTGATTCGGGTTGGTCGGAAGGAGGAAGAGCGCAAGCTAAAGAGAGGTTCCCCGGGAGGAAATGCAGGCAAGGCAAGGCGAGATGACGTATGCGTGAAGCAGGGTTATGCGTGGCATGAGATTGGCATGGAAGCGCTGACGAGAGAGCGTACTCTGAAGGGAAAGACTTACGTCGGAGGTCTTGCGGGCCTTCTTGTTGGCCGGCTCCTCCCGGTTCTCGTCGTTCTCGTTGTCCGAGTGCCGCGAGCTCAGGTGGCCGATGTAACCCTTGCGGGATTTGAAGTAAGTATTACAGCTGTGGCACTTGAACAGCGGCGCCGGCTGAGCGACCTGGGTGGAGACGTGGAGTTTGTACTTGTGCCTGTACCAACGGGTTCGAGACGGTAGGACCTCGCCGCACCACTTGCAGACTACGGAACCGTCGTTTTGAATGAGGTATTCCAGCAGCTTGGAAAACAACGTTTATTTGGTTTTTTTCTCTTCGTCTCTCCCGCTCTCACTGTCTCGCTCTCTCGCTCACTCTTTCTTTCTTTCTTTCGTTCTTTCTCTCTGCCTTTCGTCGCTGCTTTGGTTTTTCTCGAATTCGAGGCGTGTTCTTATAGCAAACGCTTATGAGTCTCGCGTGCGCGATTCGAGAGGCTGCTCGGTGGAAACGGCTGCTAGGACCTCTAACGTGCTGGCTTAGAGCGGATAGTACATGTACGAATTTTGTCTCGCGCACTTTTCCTCGATTACAGTACCGTACATGCATTGCCAATTATGCAATTCGATAGTCTTCCGATTACAAGGCCGAATAGCTCGTACGTACACCGACAGAAAAGGTGCTACCCAACTTCCCGATGCTTTCCATTCGACTAACATTACGACATCGCCCGAATTCGTTCTCTACCTATATAAACTATCAACAAGGGTTCGCCCCGTGTGCGCTAACACTTTGCATTCAACACTACACACCGTGGCTCTGGATTGCTTCAGAGTCAATACGAAACGAGATATACAAACATAATAAATTAGTTCAAACGTACGATAAACATATGGACGACATTCCTAACATCAATTTGCCTATATAATTATTAGTCTAGAAGTTGCGTGGAGGACAGTTAGGCCAGAGGGAGGGAGGGCCGGGTGACTGGTCCGCGCAAGGGATGCCCGTAAGGGAATTTCGTCTAAATTTTTATGCGTCTAGAAGTCGCAGGGGAGGCAGTGAAGCCACAGCATGCGAATGGAAAGCATCCTGTCAAATGCGCGGCCACGCCACCCTCTGCAGTGGCCTCCTAGCGATCGGCTTAGCTGTGCTGGTGCAGTTGGCGCGTGCCCGCGCCTGAGCGCCACTTTTCCTCGAGCTTCTGCTAGTCCGTGTGAAGCCAGGCACGGCGGGCGGTGTGCTGCTGGTGGTGCCGGTACCAAGAGCAGCGTGCCAACCAACCTGTTTCCGGACTTCCGGTTCAGCGTCGCCGGACTCCGACTTAGGCAGCAACAGTTCAGTGCGGTCCTCTTCTCGGTCCGTGAGGAAGTGCATACCGCTGACGACCCTCTCCGTTTTTATGAAGGCGGTGTTACTACCACTGCCGGTGGTGCCACCCCCACCTCCGCCTCCACCTTCGCCTCCTTCGCCAGGAGTCTCCTCGGTCGCGTTGTCCTCGGTGATCCTCGCCGTAACCGTGGCCGGTGGCACCGGCGCCGGCGACGACGAGCAGGAGGAACTGCAGATCTCGAAGGTGATGTCGTTCGGTAGAATCGGCAGCTGGTCTGCTAGGACATGCAAAGAGAAGAGGAGAAAGGGTACGCGTTAGTCTTTGCGGACAGGGATGAACAGTTAGTATGCGTCGTAGGTCCTTGATGAACCGAGGGGAGAAGAGCGGCCGGGATCGCCCTTTTATATTCGGCGCACGTGGTGCTGGAATAAAGGACGCAGTTGGAGAAGGTCTGCGCAGGTGCACGGTCATGCATTGCGATGTTTGTTCAGGGGTTTTTAACTAGGGGGGCTGTGCCGATGCAGGTGCGGTCCCGGCCCTGAATAGGTGGACGCTGAATGCCTCCCAGACTGGCATAAAAAGTGCGCAACAGCATGCGTCGGGGCTTGACGATGATGAGTTGACTTGATAAAGGAGAGTGTTTGTCAATTCGTTCGAAATGAGTCTTGTATTTCTCTATGTTGCTTTAATAAAGGATGCGCTAGTAGATACAAGGGGTAAACGATCGGATAAACTATTGCAGTGTATATCACAAAGAGTTACAAAGAAACTACAATTAGATAAAAACAAATAAAAATAATAATAGGTATTAAATTGTTATTCTTAACGCCCACCAGGCACCAAGGTAATAGGTACATATGTACGTACATACACTTAGACAAACGCTCGGCCGACGATACTGTGCGAACGTGCTGCTTGCTTTCTTTATTGTTACTGTTATATATATACTCATATATAACGTTCTTTAAAGGTGCTTCCACCCCGGCAGGGATGGATGTACAATATAACATAATATAATATATTTATATATAATATATAATAGATTTTCTGCCATTCGCAACGTGTGTAATCATCTAATAGTTCTCGCAATGTTGTCTCTCGCTCTCTATTGCAAATAAAGGGTGTGCCGTTGAGTTCGTAGTTACTTGTTGTGCAGCCTACTCCTCTTGTACCATCGCGCGCCAACATTATTGCATAGCTCGTTCTTCTCGCCTTTTACCGTCGAAACAAAAGAGTGCTCTGTGAGATTTCGGTGAGGGTTCGGTGCAGTGATATAAGTGCTGCTACGTGTTTTGCTCGATATAGATATCCTCTGGAACGCTTGTATCATTTCCGCTTAAAGTATGAAAGTGCATAAGTAAGAATAATGCAGGCCGAACGCACACCGCTGCGTTTACAAGTCCGGCTAGCGCTTCTGCGTTGCTCGTTTCTGCCCGAGCTGTAAGTGAAACCAAACATCCCCGTTGCGAATTGGATTCGCGGAACTTCGCTTGTACGGTGTTCCGGCAATGGACGCGGAAAGTAAAGAGCATTCTACCGGGGTCCGAGACTGATTCGCATTCGAATCACTCTCTTCCTTGCGATATTCTCGCAAATGTACTTTGCAGCCTTAACTATCATAAATAGATCCATTCTGCCGGAAGACCTTGATACAATGCACACCTCAAATGTACCGCATAAGTGGAAACAAATGGCGCATTTCTTTCTCCCCTCGCTCTTTCGCGCGCGCGCGGGCGCGCACGTGCACTCTCGTAAACCAAAGCATGTAACGCTTCAATAAAATATCTGCATTATGAATATAATATACGCGCTCGCATTTACGTAGCCTACTACCTATAACGCTCGATTTCTAACGCGTTTGTTATACTATGATGCCTTGAAGGCCTATCGCACCTTACCGCGCTAACTAACTAGTACCCGGTGTGTGTCTGTGTGTGTTATTCATAAAATTAGAAATAAAATAATAAACGTTATTCGACGACGTGGACGATAGTAATAGCGGTATGACATATAGTATTATGTAGTATCGTAATAATACAGCGATGATAATATTGGTATAAAACTAAAACGTAAAAAGTAGGGTAGCCACAATGCATGGAAACGCGGTGAAGAAAAAAGTAACACGATTGTCTCGTTTTGGCGACCAATTTTTGCCCTTCAATTATAAGTTTAGTCGAGTGAACTACACAGGGAGATTTACTCGCAAATTTATGTTGCTGTGGAATACATGAAATAAGTCGATCTGATAGGTTGGGAAGGGTGGTCTTATTTCCTCTGGGTGTGTCGATGCACTTAAGAGGGACTTCGAGTACGACCCCGGTTTTAAGCGGAGTTTCGACGGGTTCTCAAGAATTTGTCAAGTACAAACCATGAAGAAATCACGTGCACGTGTACATTTCCTCCGCTCACGAAATATATCTCTTTTCAATATATAATTCTTTTAAATAGTTCTCTGGCAACAATCACGCGGACACGCATTGCACGTACATTCACGCTAATCCTCTTACATTAAGCTGAAAAATACTCTCTCACGCGGACATCACCGATGCGGAAGACGAGAATACTGCTTTCCGTTCGGACTTCGTTCGGAAGCTCTCACAAAAGTAAATAGTAAGAAGAGATAGGTGACCAGCAGATATTAACTTTAGCAAAGCCAATCGGGACAAATTTACTTGAGAATGTGTGGCTTTGAGTTAAACATAAAGCCTTGCGTCATTGCAAGTCATGTGGCAGTAAATATTACAGGCTGAAGAAGGAAGCCGGTGTTACAGTATAATTTTGTAAAGATACCCAGACGGGAAAGCAGTACTAAACTATTATTATATCCGGGGCTCTACACTCGCGCACTGACGCACGTACAAGGAATACAGCAGTAACTTTCTGGAATAAAAAACCGACACATAGAATCTATCTTTCCTTTAACTCGTTCCAGTTCTTCTCCCTCCCTCTGATTGTCTAGTCCCAACACCGACAAAAATGTCTCAACAAGGTAGAAACAATAGATTTTCCGAGATTTAAACGAACGAATGAACGAAAAAAGTATAATAATAATAAATCAAAGAGAAAAACAAATGGTCACGACCCTCTGAAGCTCGGGGCCATTATAATATGTATACTATCTGTCTGTATATATATTCTATGTATATATATATAATATATAAATTTTCTGTCTAATGTGTGCGTGTGCCTGTGCATTGACTTATATACCTAGTAATAATAATTCTTTACCGTTTGCTTGTCCACAGCTAAAAGTTAATAGTTCTTATCAAACAAGTAATAATATTAATAGCAATAATAGTAACGGTGATAATAAAAATAATATTGTTGCTGAATTAATAGTAGTGCGAGAGTAATGGTATCCGATACTAGTAATTAATAATTGATTGTCGATATAACTATAATACATTTTCCCCCCAAAAAGAAAAGAATCCTGTACACGTACTCGAGGCTGCTATGCAGTATGCATCGTGTTCCTTCTTTCTCCATTAGACGCTACGTAATCAACTGTACGAGTCTCTTATTCTCGCAGTTTGACATTATAAACTCTCTGATAAATATACATATCCCTTGTTTAACATTTCACTAATACAAACTCCTACGCACCATGGAATTAAATTGGTTCGAAGCTTTACAAAAGTTATAAAAGTCTCCGACTTCGGAACTCTGCACGTTGTTCTGCGAAACCTTTCTTTCATTCTTCTCCGTGTTTTCTATTGAGCCAAGTCGGGATTTCGATGGCAATGTTCAGGCAGTTCTGAGCATGTATCGCGATACATACGTGTTGTGGTTGTATTTGATAGATTTGATAATTTGGAAGATGCAGAATTTCTTTTACCACGACGGTACAGAGTTTTAAGTGCCTGTTGAATGTCTGTCTGGCGGTTGTGAACTTGTAGAATCTACGAGAAGAGGATGTATGCCTGTACAACCATCGTTTCGCATCTCTTCTATGTCGGAGTTTCAAGTCTGCTGAGGTATTCAGCGAATGCGGAAACACTAATGCTCTTAAAGCTATCACGGAGTGATTGTGGAAATAAAAATGTTATCGCGTTAACATATCCTGTAAGTCCTAGTATTCATATTGCTTTCGTTATAAAATAGACCACTTCCAAAAATGCATAGATCTTTGAACGTGTCCCCGACCACTCACTTAAAGTTACACCATTAAATTCATACCCCAATTACTGTCACCACAATTTAACTCCAACTATTTTTAAAGGCCGATCGATAAAGGCACGAGAAAGCTCGTTAGTCATCTAGAAAGAATATTCCCTTCCGTTTGTTCATCGACGTCGTTAAACTTTGATTCTCAAAAAATAACGATATGTGTGTGGAATTCGCGCAGACTACGCCCGCGTAAAATACTGCGAAGTTCAAAAGCTTTCGGCGCACGGGCTCGACACTCGTCAAATTTTGACGTTTTGAAACAGTGGTACGGATACGTTTGATCATAAGAAAATAGAGACCTCTTCCAGCGGCGGGAACACCAAGATGTTGGTCTTCGTCGTTGGTGTTGCCTTACCCTCCTGCATCACCAAGACCTCATTTCCCCGCCTATACAACATACATATCAGGCACAATAAAAGTCAGAGAGGCCTGCGCGAAGAAAACCGGCGAGTCCTAATCAGGCGCAAGCATTGCGCGCTATTGCACAACTCAAGAATCATATAATACTAACGTACACACGGTGTATCACCACGCATCGAGTTTCGTCACGATCGTTTAATCGTTCAACGTGCTCGCGCGTGTTCCACTCGAACGATCCACGAGTGCTTGCACTCGATATATCCATCGTCTCCTTCGGCAGGCAACACAATGTCTTCATCCTCGTTCTTCCCGGTTAGAAAAGCACACGTCGGGGGCGCACTTGGACAGGCCAATCGGCTGATTGCGCATTGCGAAATCGACTCTATGATCGCGGGGGTGAAGTGGGCTAGGCGACTTGTTCGCGACACTGCGTCTTTCTCTTTCTTCGCTCTTCCTCTTGTCTCTCTCTCATGTCGACGAGTTGCATCGTGGGCACGCAACTACCTCTCTATGCCCAACCGGCAGATGCGTACTGGCAAGGCTCGCGGGGGAATTTATTATTGAAATCTGTTTTCGCGTACTTTCCATTTGCGCTCGATTCACATTCTAATATCAATCTCAGTACGGAACTATGACAACGAATGACGGAAGTATGATAGTACAAAGTGCCTGGAACACAGGGGAAAACGGGACGACCGAAGGCCCTTAAGCGGTACGTCCGCGTCTTATTGCCGAGCCAGTCCTCGAAGCAGCAGCGTGCCTCATCGCGAACCTTGAGGCGGCATTCCTGACGATCCTGCGGGCCGCAGCGAGAGTTCGGGAACGTCCCGTGTTACTGTTACTCTCCGTGTTACTTGACACGTTCTGCGCCCTTCGTGCTGGAGCCCTCGTCAGCCCACCTCGCCCTCGCACCACCTGCTAAGGTGGGAGAAAGAAGCTAAACGGCATCACGCAATCTTTAGGCATGAAGCAGTCGTGCACAGTTTTCATGTGATTCTTCATCTTGTCCGGCCTCGAGAACTCCTTGCCGCAGACCGGACACGGGAAGACCTTCCTCTGATGGCCCTCGTGGTAGAGGAAGGCGTGACGTTGGAAGCTGTACTTGTTCTTGAAGGTCTTTTGAATGTCGACCTTCGCACACTCGGTGCATTGATAGACGCCCTCGGAGATGGAGGCGTAACGAAAGAGATTCAAACCGCGGACAGACATCTCGGTCAGCTGCTCGGCTGGATCCTGCGAATGCGAGGTCGCACGACGTCTCATGCGTCTCTTGGGCACCTGGCGACCAGTCGGCGCCGACATGCTACCAGCTACGTGGTGACTACCCGATGAATTGGTCGTCGGTGCCGGACTACTGCTGGTGCTGCTAGTGCCGCTGTTTTGCGCGTTGTTTCTTCCGCAGGCGGGCGGTGCCGATAGACCTCTTGCTGTGGTTGTAGTTGTTGTGCCGGTGCTCGGTGACGTACTTGATGTCGAACTTGCCGTTGTCGTTAAAGGGGATGTCGTGGTTCTTGCGTTTGCCTCGGGGGTAGAGTTCCTTGATCCGCTTCGTGACTTTTCCTTCCAATTGTCTCCTCCCCCGTCGGACTTCCCGTTTCCCGACTCTGCGAAAAGATGTAAGTCAGTGATGGTTCGTATGCCAACCGCCAAAAGCGATACACCTTACTGCATTTACAACATTAAGTAATCGAGAATAAAGTCTAATGTGCGCGTGCTGCTCGGCGAATACTGTTCTACGAGCAAGTTTCATATCTCACATGCAATAATGAATAATGATCATGATGATGCCAGCCAGGAGCTGATTTGTACATACGAAGAGCGTGCAAAAGTAATTTCAATGAGAAATTGATGATGGCACGCAGGAGAAAACATAAGAATTTCATTACGAGTATAAATAAGAGTACAACTTAAAGTAAAAATCTTACACTCTACATTAAATGGTAGGGAAGGGGGATGAATTGGGTCGGTGTGGAAAATGTCAACGAAAATAAAGCACCACTTTGACTGAACAAAACAAAATGAAATCGTACCATTCTTTAATGAATTGCGCGATAAATGTGCCTATTTATGCCTCACGTAAGTGTACTTTAATAATAGGATCATAGCACAGTAGCCTATCTACAAAAAGAAAAAGACACGTAACGTACGTCGCGAGAGATTTCCCAAGGACTCCATCGGATGGACTCTGAAATTACTTGGTGAATCTCCCACACACCAGCTTAAAAGAGTACAATCATAGCAACTAAATCTGCTCTTACACGACGCCAGTGATTAGTCTGTAGAACGCAAGATTCTTATCGAAACTGGAAAAAATCTCGTTTGACAGCAATTTCTGTAGCGAAGTCATCGCGAAACACAGACTCTTCCTCTGGCATCGTGTACGCAATAGGATCGATCGACTGTAAAGAGGATACTGCGGTCGGGAACGACGATTTGCTTTCAATCAACACTTTGTACTGGCCAACAATTGCAGCGCTATGCCTTTGTACTATATTTTTCATACAACAACTCACCGTAAATGAAACTGAAATTTCAAAGTGATTACTAGGCGCAAAGAGAGAGTGATTGGAGGGTAAATTAACAAGTTATCTAACGGAACTAGCATAGAATTTGTACGAATTGGGATGGCAGCGCTTGCAAAGACTGTGATGTCAAGTGCGGGGACGAGCTAAGACTTACGAACAAAAAAAGAGGAAAATAGGTGCACGAACAAATCGTTCCTCCCAACAACAGGAAGCAGCATTACGTGCAAACAATCAAAGAAGAGTCAAACAATTGTACACCAGCCTGTGCGGCCTCTCGCAATCGAGTCAAGAGTTAAATGCAACGAACAAACCATATACATATATATATATATATATTTATCTTCTTGTTATTCTCCATAGTTTTACTCTGCCTCATGGTCTCGACGGTAAAAATAATAAATCAACAATGCGCGTACTCAACATGCAAAACAAAAGTCCATAAAAAATAATAATCGCCAACTTCCAATCAGCACGGCAGCTCGAGCGATCGTGGCCCATGTAAAGAGGACATAGGTCGACATAGGAAAACAGCTTTTGAATGAAGAGAGACTCCTAGAGACTGGGAGTTCTCTGCTAATTGGATAACAGGTTTTGCGTCGAGGCTTTATTCACTCGAGGAAGCCGTGCTGATGGAATCTTAATATCTAAGGATCGTCTCGTTGGCAACTGCAATCGCCGTGATCGTCACGTACCAATCGTTCCGGCACGAGCGACTCGATAGTTAATTTGCTAATGACAATTGGTGCAGAGTGAGTCGCTCGCATTGGCCGCCGTTCATCCAAGGAACGGCGGATCTATCCATGGTGGACTGCAGCCACCAAGAAGACGATCGATTCGCCAACGCTAAAACGAAACTAAATAAAAGTAATTTTTGGCTAAGAGTAACGGTGCTTCGTGGTGAGTGCGGGAGGCTCTCGTAATCCGGGGGTGTAAAACGTACTGTATATCAAAGATACACTGGGCGGTGGATGTCCGTTTGCGTCGAGTGGTATATATTTCTAATGGGGTGTATATACTTCTACTATGGACACGCGTGTGGAACGCAATACGTATTATGACTATTCCGACTTTCAAAGGGGTGCAAACGAACACGTGGGCAGGCTGTTCACGAGGCGCGTTCACTTTCGCCGTGAGAGAATTTTTGGCTGTTAGCAATAATTATGGCACTCACGAGTGATCGCTCGCAATCCGGGCGACTCTCACTGTCTCTCTTTCTCTCTCTCTCTCTGTCTCTCATTTTTCTCTTCCCATTTCTTTTTCTCTCCGTGTGTCTCTCGTTACCACGGTGTTACTGGGAGGCAAAGTCACGAGTCTACGAGAGGGTGGCGGTGTATTTTCACGTTCCACATACGTGCGGACAATTTGCAATGCAAGATACAATAACGTACACGACAAGAAAAAAAGTAACGCAACGAAAGGATGTCAAACAAAGGTTCTACTGGGCGCGTGTGGCGCGCACGCTGATAGTGGTCATGGTAATTACCTTGCCTTCTCGACTCAATGCAATTACAGTCCGCTCATTCTTCTCAATGAGTGGACTTTAGCAATTACAATTTTGCTAAGTAAGTATTGGGTATTATCGGGCTTCGTACACACATCCTTCGCACACTTCTCCCCGAGGTTGCTTGCGCCGGCTTTTTGGTAGAGTGTCGCAGTATGCGAGACCACCGGCCCGGTGATTTCGAACACAGGAGACACTGACAGTTTTAGGGGGAAGGGCGCTACGGCACATCGAAGTGTCGCGATGGCAAAGAAAGTCCGGACACTGGCGCTCGTGGCGCCTCGTTTCACCCGCTACATTTCGATGCGTTGACGAGTACGTTGTAAGTGCAACTGGCAGACTTTGCGGGACGCGAGCGTCGTTCTCTGGCACGAGTGAAAGGCGGCCGAGAGGCCTTCTTTAGAGGATCGATTGATTGCCATTGCAGTGCAGTGCTAAAGGCAGACGTTCGAGGAATCCCGCAAAGTCGGCTGGTACGCAGTAGGTACAAATGTCGAGGTGCGCGCCGTCCACAGGTGTGGCGGCGGCTGGCCTCGGGTGCCCGCGAAACGGAAACGTGAAATCTACTAGTATGTGACAAGTCGGTGCAGCGAGACTTAAAAATCCTTCTTTTACAATCTATTGAACACCGTTCTTTTTATTATCGATAGTCATAATCAAACAATCAGTGCATATAAAATATACTAAGTCTACCCAGCGTCAGAAAAGACTCGTCATCTCTAAAAAGTTCCCTATAAAATTTCTCCATTTTTTACGCACATTTTACGTCAAGGTCTCACTTATTTGGCACTAGATTGCGATCGTCGGGCGCGCAATTTTTTATTTTATTCTTCCTTTGCTTCTTCGTTCTCTCGCTCGCTCGCTCGCTCGCTTGCTCGCTCGCATCGTTCGCTCATCGTCAGAAGAAGGGGATAATACGCGCGCGAGCGCGCGCCGCACGCACGCCTGCACGACCGCGTATTTCCTCGATAACAATTTATTTTTTTTTCTCATCGTCACATTATTTATGTCGCTTAAAAAGGCACCAAATCGGGGATTACTCCGCTACGTATTATTAGATCCCACTGAAGTTACGTTAATTCAACGTATATCATAAAAAATTAAAGGTCAACCGCATCATATCGTATCTTTCTTTCGTCATCTGCCTTTTTTTTCACTCTTTACTCTCGTTTTCTGACGCATCACTTCAAAAACTGCAACGACGTTAATAGGTATTATCAACTAGCGCTAAAATATATTCGATATAACTTCTGTTCATATATATAATATATAATAATAATAATAATAATAATAATCATGATAATAATAATTAATAATAATTAATAATTGTAATAATCAGAATAATAATAATAATAATAAATCGCAATAATATAATATGTATATATATATGTACCATCTTTTCACGCGTTCTCGCGCACTTTGTATATGTGTTTCTCTCTGTATATGTGTCTGTGTACATACGTGTGTAATTTATTCGCGATAATAAACTATGATTCTTTTCTTCTTTAATATATATATGTTTATGTATATATATATATATATATATTTATATATATATTAAAATCTATCCGATAGTACAGTCTGCTTTTTAAGCCTCGTAATTTACCTCTTTCTCTCTGTGTCCTGTCCCCATCTCGAGATGAGCTCTTGCAAAGGTGGGCGACGCCGACATACAAACGCGTGAAAAAACTTAGAGTAATTGTTTATTGACTGGTGGTCCCTTTCACAAAGGGACGAATAAAGAGACGAGAATCATGCCGGCAAGTGGGTCGCACGATTGCAAGAGTCCACCCCATAAATATAATATAATCTATTAGAATCTTCCCTCTGTCTCTCGTATTCATCAACCCCCGTCTATCCAGCCCCGTGTGTCGTCCGTAGACGGATAAATTAATTAAAATCTGTTCAACACGAAAAACTCATCAACGAGACCTTCGCGATCCTGTCCGCGATCGGCGTGAGAGAATCGCCCGAGTTCTCAGAAGTAACAACGGCTTCCAGAATGATTTTCCTGCCAATATGTTAATTGAGCTTTTGGGAGGACAGCTGCCGGTTTAATGAATTCTCGATTCCGATGCTGTTGCGCGCAGCAACGGCGAACTTTTGGTCGGGCAAATAATCTATGATACTCCCGGTGACATGGCACGTACCGCAATCCTAGGCTTCCCTCCGCCTGAGCCTCTTAATAACACGACAACAATTTTCTTTTTTATTTTCACCTACGAACACTTTTTTGTACAATTTGAACACTAATTTTTTGTACGAGATCGGCGGCCGCGGTCTAATTCACCTGCCGCCCCTCTTATCACCACCCGCCGCACAAAACTCCCTTTCATCCCCGCCCACCCCCCTTCGCTCTCCGACTCTACGCGTCGATTGGCAACATGAATTTCGTCTTTACAACCTTAAGTCTAGAGTTTCAACAACATTTATCAAAGGCAACAATCGTGAGCGAATGTCGTTACGATTAAAGAACAGTTTCTTTCTTTTGTAGCAAGCATCGAGAAGATATTGGTTTCCTAAATTTCAACAATTTCTTTACTAGGTATCGTTTTACCCTGATCACGAGCCTTAAGATACCAGGTAAGGGATCGAAACTATATGTATAATTAATACGGAGAATCCGCCCGGCTTGCGTACGTGCCGTACTCCCGCAAGAGTGACTATAAACCTGGCAGCAACTGTCATTTGGGTGGGGAAAAGAAAGTGAAGGATTGTCTCGATTTGTGTATTTGGGGCCCGTATCCGAGGGTCAAATCAGACGTGAAACGAAAAGGACTTGGTTTCATCGAGCTAGAGACCAACTGAATGTAAAGGACTACTACTTCTGAACACAGTGGCGATTTCTCACGCGAAAAGTCGACTAGGGTGAACTAACTCTCATTCTCTACGGACGAATAAAATTGCAACTCTCCAGCAAAACCCCACAGAATGCCTATACGCTCGAACTGATATGTTTTGTCATTCTAGTAACCGAAAGCGAAAAGTGTGTAATTGAAATAGAATTGAACTGATAAAGTCGATCGAATCTAAGAACGATTGGTTTTTAGGCAATCCGAGAGTTGTATCGAACGATACTCGTGTCCCTACTGATGCGTCCCACCCTTATTTCGATTCAGTTCTCGTCTGTCACCTAAAGTTGAGTTAGTCTTAGCCTCTCAGTGATTATCAAATGTGAGTGTATTATTTTAATTATTATTCTGCCTCCCCTTTACTTTAAATCGATATAAGCTGTCTAGCCGCTGCCTCTTTGCACTTGGTTTTAATAATATATCAACTATCAGTTTAACTCGACTCCCACCAGCCTGCTTTATCGTAATTTTTGTTTAATCCACTTTGGACGGGCTAGCTTCAACCCATCGCGAACACAACGATTTCATCAAGATCGGCCCCGTAACCGCTTTGCCTCGTCACTTAATTCTTCCTTAAAAGCCTTCTTTTCTCGTCGAAAATAATCTACCAGTATCAGTAGATACTCTTTGGTCCATGAAAGTTTCAAATTTCGAAGATAATTGACCTGAGAGCAAATCGATCTGCGAGTCAGCGGCACGGTCCACACCACGATCAGAAACACCCACACTGTTCTATATTTCACTCTTCATATGTCGTTTTACCTACTTTACTATCTTTGCTGCCTGCCTAGCTAATAATATATCCCTCTATCTTCCTAAAAGTACGCGTAATTACGACCGGAGACCACGATTCCTCGACGCTCCTATTCTTACAACTAGAATTCTTTATCTTTGCAACGCTAGATACCTCTTGAATAACGAACGAACAACACTGGTCAATCGTGGGCGATCGGCGATCGGCGATCGGCAACGAGCGCGAATTACACACGGGATATATGCTGCCTACCCCCTTCTCGTTTTTCAAACCCACTAGAGCATTAAAATAACAACGAAGGTCTCCGACACGACATAATCATTAATTAATAGTAGCAGTAATAATAATAGTTATAATTATTATTATATAGCCTCTAGTCGTCTAACTTCTATGCCCAACTAGTGAAAAAATTTGTATATAAATCGTCTCGCTTCCTCTCCGGCTCATGCAAATCGTTCACTTCACCTCGCGACGATACTATGAACGAAGGTTTCGACTAGAGAGGATTCGACAGTGTAAGGTGCAAAATATAGTAAGCTACGATCGTATTTTAGTGCTGTCTCTTGCGACTAAGCCTATATGCCACCACTGTGCCCGGCACTCCATCTTCAACACTCTTCTATCTGATTACTGTGTGTCGCGCGAGCACGTTTCTCAGGCATCCATTACTAGCCACGCGTGCACGATATTCATTTGAAAAATGTCTCGGGCGACTATCGGCAATTGGTGCACGGGCTCCGATTCAAGACGCTACGATCGGTAAGACAAGGATAAAGTTTATAATCATTTCTACGACCCTGGATACAGACATCCCTGTCTTACTCTCTGCGAGGGTCACCGATGACGACACGATTGAACTGATAAGTGCAGGTCGTAACACTAATATAAAAATGTGACCTGACTCTAGAAAATCGTCGCTACAACATTCTCTAGATAGAACACGTCGCAGTATGTACACGGTTGGCGACAAAATTGCGAAAACAAAGCATAACAGATTTTCAGGATAAACTCTCAATGTACAAAAATGGATAAAGACAACAAAAGAGAAAAAGTACGATTGGTCTCAGTGGCAATGGTAAAAATGCTCGGCTCCGAGGAGTCTGGAGCACAGAGTGGCACGGCGTTAAGTTACTACTAAAGTGCCTTCAGTCTATCCAATGTCAGTACTATCTTGTATTTGGTGTCGTTAAAACCGTCCTTCTGCAGTCTTTCAAGAATTGCATGTCCCCCCTGCTCCGCTAATGTTATACCATCCTAACTTACTTGCTTCCCTAACCGAACGCGGCTTCTTCATCGCCATCTTGGCTGCCAGCTTACGCTACTTATCCACGAATCAGACTCGACAGCTCGACGCAACAGCTCAACACGGCTCAACAAACATGGCGAACGGTCGTCGTACATATTATATTGCATTTACTCAGTCTACGTGGTTCCCTTACTTTATATCATGCATGCATGTAATTGCTTTTGCTTCTTAACGCGCGAAAACGTCCGCGCCTATATCACGCCGGAGACGTAACGCTCTACATGCAACACACACCTTTGATTCTCTCCGCAACCATTATAGTCTCGCGACGATAGTAAATATATGTAATCTGTGTTGATTTGGATTTACACGCCTCGCCTTCGCGATTCTTTATTTTATAACCGATCCCCCGCCGCCCTCAAACTACGTTAGACGGCAGTGCGGGTACACCAGTTGGCTCATATATAAACTCTTTGTATGCATATATTCTTTTGTATACGATCGCGGCCCCTCTGGAGAGGTGGCACGCGGTAAAGCTCGTTCGTTTATAACTTAATGCCCGTTGCGTGTGTATGCGCGCAAGTCGTTCTCGCGAGGGAGCCAACTTTCGCCCGAGGATACCCCACCCGTATCGCCAATTTATCACTGAACAATACTAATCGGGCCTAGGTACCCCACCACCGAAAGAGCCAACCCCCCGACGATCCATGAGAAAACGATTGGCTGCTTCGAGGCTGCGTGAAGTTATGCGGAGACGCGCGCACTCAACACAATCATCACTCGTACGCATCCACGTACGGCCGAACGTGTTCCTTCCTATGTTTTTCCCCGATCCCAATCCAACACAATCGTGCAATTACTTCGGATATCGTCAATCTTATACTCCTTCTTCCCCAGCGATGAATGAGCATTTGCGCGTCTCCGCTTCAAGTCACGTAGCACCGATCCAGCGGAACGGAGAAACCACGGTTTGAGCTGCAGCGGGCACGCAGCCTCGCGCGATCAAGTTCCCCAACGTTTACGGAAATAACGCGTCCACAATGCGCGACTTTCCCCCCTCCCTCCCTCCCTCCCTCTCTATCTATCTATCTCTCTCTCTCTTTCCATCCATCTTTTCCTCCTCTTTCTTTCGGCATTCTTTGTTTCACAAACACTGCGCCTATACGCATAAGATGAACATATAACTAGTTGCGTACCAGCAGCGTTCTGTGTTTTGAATTTTCGGACTCGCGTACTCGGCTATTTACCTACCTCCCCATGTTCTCTCTTGATTCGTCTTTTAGCAGCCCCTTCGCGAAACCACCCTCTTTCTACCTACCTATCGTCTACAAAACTACCTAGCTACTGGTTTCCGCTCTTCCTCTATCCTCCGCCCGCTCTATCTTTATCTCCGTATTTCCCATTCGTCCGATTGTCAGTGTCTGACATCTCCCGCAGCCGAGGGTTTATTCGGAAGGCCACTAACGCGTATGTTCGCATCTCCTTTGAGCTTTTCACAGAGTGTCCGCCTCTTCCGTGGTATTGGGCTGCCCCGAGCGTTCCCCTTGCCGGAGAAGAAAAAAAAAGGGTTGGGTTGGGGTGGGGTGGGGTGGGGTGGGGGGGTAACAGTGGCAATCACTGTGACAATGATCGCGAGATCACACTCGTTTCAAACGCCACAGACGAGTGTCTGGTTGGCGGGCTTCTTACGAGATAGAGGGGAAGACGGAACGCTCGGGGGACGCGCGGCCAGGAAGTATTGAGACCGAGAGGATGCACTGGCAGCGGTCTACCGTTGTTGGCCCATACTACTGCTGCCACTGCTGCTAAGACTCATGTGCGGCTTAAGGCTATGTATGATTTTCACATGGGCGACCATGTTATCCTTCCGCGTGAATTCCTTGAAGCACACCGGGCATGGGTAGTACTTCACGTTAGGCTTGTGCGAGGTGACGTAGTGCCGGCAGAAATTGCTGATGTGTGTATAGGTACGATGGCATACGGTACACCGGTATATGTCGCCCTCCTTCACGCAGAAGTCCCGCACCGAGCCTTCCGTTCTCTCGTTCTCCACCTTAAACGATCCCTCGAAGTCGCTCTGACTGATCTCCGACTCACCGGTGACCAGACTGAATATGGCACTGCTCAAGTTATCTTTCGACACCTTCTGCTCCGACTCGGAGTCGGAGTGCTGCTGTGGGTCCTCGGCGAACGCCGCAGCAGCCGCCCCTTTCCCCTGCAGTGAGGACGCACTGTATTCCTTGCGAAAGCAACGCTCGAAGTTGATGCGAATGTGCGTCGGTGACTGCGAGCCACCGCCACTCGACGTCTCCTCCGAGTCTGAAACGAAGAAAGCTCTCTCCTTTAAGCAATTCTCAACGCCAGCGTTCCTCGTCTTGTAATCTTATATACGTATATATGTATACTAGATGCATCTGCAGCTACTCTCTAAGAGTCATCTACTTAATCAACACATCTCTATCTTTATATATATATATATAAATATATATGTGTATAATAATTGTATTGGTATAAACGTATCTCTAGATTTGTGGGGGGAAGCAAGAGGAAGGGTAGAGCCAGCAAAAAAGAGTCACCGTGTTTCTCAACCGACCGTCCGTCTAACTCTGTCTTCACGTAAAATCTTTTATCAACGCGCTTTCTCTCGCGGACCCATCATCCCCGTCTATCTCTCTCTCTCTCTCCCCGCTCCCTCTCTCTCTCTCTCTCTCTCCCTACCGTCGTCATTCCCCTGTTATGTATTCGTTCGCTCGCATACATCCTCTCTCGCTAACTAGTACTCGCCACTGGTCGCGCGGCATCGTCTCGATCCCGTACAGCTGCAACGTGGACCGTTACGATCCCTCTTGCCAGGCCTCGAGAATACGGCTTGTAGCAGCCACGCAACACCGCCGACGAGAAGCCTCCTCTCTTCCTTCCTTTCTTCCTTTCATCCTTTCTTACTCTCCCCGTTCTTACGTTCTTACTCCCGTTCTTTCGCCCCGGCGAGAGAATTCGCCTCTTTCCCATCCACTCTGTCTCTACCTCGCACACGCTCTCTCTCTCTCTCTTTCATCCTCTCTGCTATTCCCTCGGCCGTTCTCCCATTTCTAAGCTATCGCTTCACCTCACCCTCGCCCACACACATACACACATGCACGCACACACAGCAGGCAGCAGACGCATACATCCGCGCACGCAGAGCGTGCTCTCATGCTCTCCCATTCTGCCTCTTTCTCCCTCTTTCGCTCCCATCTCACCCGTTCACCGTGCAGAACCCGTCACTTGCTCACACGGAAGCATACCCAGCCTTACACACGCAACAACAACACACACACACACAGGCACACACAACAGACGTAAGAGACATACGGCTAGGCAGGCGGTACAGCCAGGCATACGCACAAACTCATGCAAGCGAACTGAACATACGAACGCATATTACGGAATACGTACGTCCAGAGGAATGTTAATGGTAACGATACACGTACACACTCGGCAACACAACCCCCTTTCGTCCGTGCGTCCCGTCAGTCTAAGAGTGTTACATCCATATCTGTTTTTTTTTTTGTTTTACGGGAAGACGATCCATCGAGATCGAGGACGCTCGAGAAAACTTAACATATTCTCCTCTTCGCAGCTTTTAGTTTTTTATACATGTGTATATATATAGTTTTTGGTTTGGTTTGTTAATGAATGGTATTTTTTTTTTTTTGGTACTTTAATGACAATCCGCTTTTGGCTTCTGGTATCAGATGCTTTTTATTCGGCTTTCTCGTACACTCTGGCATTTTCGAAACGGTCTCGTTTTGAGCGGCTGGCCTCCCCTAGTTCCCTCGCTTCCCCGCGCAAAGGTAATCTCTCAGAGATTCAAATGGTGACTCAGTAATCTCAACTCACCTGCGCAAAGAGAACAAAGCAATAACACGTTTCACGGTCACTACCGAACGATCATCTGCGACATGTCTTCGAAGCACTTTCGCTCGCGTGCGCGCGGTGCGTGCGTGTACATCGAATTTGCTCTTACTCTTTTCTCTCTTTTGGTTTCCGTTCTTTCTCGAAATTTGCCTTCGTTCTATATAGTATGTATGCACATGGAGAAACGTACGTCACACTCTCAATGTCTCTTTCCTGACATATCCCGCGCTCACTCGCTCGATTCTCTCTCCCTCTCCCTCTCTCTATTCTCTAGCTCGCTCGCTCACGCGCTCTCTTTTTCTCTCTCTCTCACTTCTTTTCTCCTGTGTCCTCCTCTACATCTCTCTTGTCTTCTTTCTCTTTCACGTTCGTGTTTTCCTCTCCGCCTTTACTGTCTGTGTTTGTTTTTTCGTTTGCTGTGGTTGCGACGTCGTTCCTTTCCTCCGTTGAAGCTGGGCAACGAGCACAGAAACACGCAAGAGAAGACGGAAGCGATACCCTGCCGACGCTCGTCGTCCGTTACTATGCACACTTCCGATTATCATTTCTATCCTTTGTCCCTCGGACCGCGATATATATATGTATCCGTCTCACCCGAGATGGCTCATTGGGTTTGCCTTTGCACTTCTTTCTTGCAAAGGACAGCTCCTTTGCAACGAACAACAACACAACGCACGCAAAGAAGTTAACCAGCGTTCAAATAAAAATCAAGAAAAAAAGTAAGCACCGCTAAAAGCTGGCTCCACCCCCTCCTTTTACCAAGTGGCCAATGGCAGCGAAGCGTATCTCATTCGTGCGGGGACGTGTAATAAATGTAACATGGAAGAAGGATCGAAGAGTAAGTAGAGAGAGTGATAGTGAAGAGAAGAGTACGTATAGGCAGCAGACAAGACCGGGGGAGTTTCAGCGAGAAGGAACGAGGCGCGCTGCACATTGGCCGAGCATTAAATTACGTGGGTTTGTCTATATATGTATATATAATATATAAATATAAAGACACGTGTCTCCAACAAGAACCGGTGGGTGGTGGGTTAGATTTTTGGAGGCTAGAGCATTCAAAGGGAAGAAGAAGTCTTGTGTGTCTGGTGGCACGTTTGGTTCCGCTCGAACGTCTCGTCGCTCGTTTCGAACGAACACAACACAAACGCCTGCCTGGTATGGGCTCTCTCAACGAGACGACAGCTTCCTTTCTCTCTCTCTCGCACACACTCTTTCTTTCTCTCTCGTATACATATATATGTATATGCGGTAGATATATATATATGCATGTAAATATAACAACATATATGGACGTTGGAACGTTCTTTCCGCCTTTTTTCTCCGAGCTGTCACAGGTCAAGAGGCGCGCGCCCGCGCGCGCGCGGCCCCGGGTGCGGCGCCGCCGGCTGCGGTTGCGACTGCGACTGCGACTGCAACTGCGACTCTCTCTCTCTTTCTCTCTCTTTCTCGTTTTTCTAAAGCCCGTGAAACACAGTGCGCATATATATATAGGATATCGTGTTTCAATATTTCGCTACGGCTTCGACTCTGCCGAAATGTTCGTTTCAGCTTGCACGAAAAGGGAAACGGTTTTTACAGCCCGACTTTAGAGACCCGTGATATGAAGAGTCCTGGGAGCAGCAGCACATAGTCACCCCTGCTCTTTCTCGTTTGCTCTGTCTTTTCTCTCAATCTGTTTGACTTTCGATCGTGCAAGAATGCTAACTCAGGCGACGTTCCTCGAGTTAGCATCTTAACGAGTCAGCCTCGTCACCGAATTCATTGAGTATGAGTACGAAAAATTTGACTTCTATCGACAGACTACGTTTTTTTTTGTTTTTTGCTTTTTTTTAAGGAAGACAGCCTCTCTCCACAGTAATACAATTGCAGCGCAACACTGCGCTGCGGCTAGCCGCAGCTTGCGCGGAAGGCAATACTGAAAGTTAGATGAAGTTAAACAGATGAGCACTTCTGAAATGTTAAATCCATTAGCTTATTGTAAAGCGGTTTGTTTAGTACGCTCGCCCGCTCCTGACAATGTGAGCGCAATTTCGTTAGCCATATTACATGTGATGCTAGAGATTGCCTGCTAAACTAATTGGCGGAAAAGTGATATGTGACAGTACAATTTAGAAAGAGTCTGAGAATCTACTATTCGAGCGGACCGCAATGCCCAGCTGCGGTGTAATTGTCGTCGATCGACCTCGACGAATCGTACGAAAATGTCTGCACACAATGAGTCAATATGCCTTGCTTTCTACTATGGAATCCTTTGGTGCAATTGCAAAGGAGATAAAAGCGGTTAACGAGAAAAAACCCGTTGCACTCATTGGTCTTTCGGTATCTCGTTCTTGCCGTTCGCAAGTTTGCGCTCAGTGATACTGAATGCAGGATGTTACAGTGAGATTCATCTACTATCTCAACTGCGGCAGCTTTCGCTGCCCCGATTTAGGGGAATCAAATCATGCAAGGATAATCTTACGTGTTTTACTCGTACATCTCTAACAGTTTGTATATTGCTAATTACTTTAATTCAATCTTCCCTCGCGCAGCAATTCGAATAATTTTCGAAAAAATAGATTTTATGCCATTTTGGGAAGCAAAATTTCTGTTGCAGTATTAATAGAAAAAAGTAAAGGAGACTGCTTTGGTTTGAAATATAATTTTGACCGTCTATCGGAACTGCGATTACTCTCAACAGACGCGACATATATTTCAGCAGAAAATTCAATTGTAAAAGCGGAAATCTAATTATCTAATTTCCGAAAATATCTGAAAAATATTGTTAGCAACGCTAATGGTAATTTGTGTTACTGGATATGAGATAAAAATGGTCATTATTAATGCGCGAATATTATTAACCGGATAAGCTGAAAAAGGCTCTGCTTACCTTGCTTGAAACTCTCGCTCCCTTGTCTACTGTGCGGCCGTGCAAATGTCTCGTCTGAGGCTAAAGAATAAAAGCAATAGAGTTAGACCTTGGTGTTCCACTGTCTCAGGCAAAAGGGGGAATTGTTTGTCTGGATAAGGAAAGCAGAAGTAGACTCACCTTGCGCAGAGGTGCTAGGCGTTGGTTCTGGTTCCCGTTTGACTCGGGGTGTCAGGGACTCCGGTGTGTCGGTACCGTTTTCCGTTGGTTCATCCTTCCTCGCTGACGACGCGGACGAGGCGGCATTAGCAGAGGAATTCCCTACGTTATTGCTGCTGACGTTGTTGCCATTCGTCGACGAATTACCCGCGCTCCCGCTCCTTCCACTATTGCCAGTAGGTTCGCTTTGAAAGTCGATGCCCATTTTCATCTCCATCATCTCTGGAGAACCTTGCACTAGATCGGCACCCGAGCACGACTGGAGATCTTGACCCGAGGTGTCGCCAATAGGTGTGTCGGACGAGCCACTCAATTTCCTCGGTCTGCCTCGCTTCCTCTTTGGCGCCGTCAAGGCCGAACCAAGGAGAGGGTGACTCGACATATGGTGAAACCTCTTCTGAGAGACATGGTGGTGAGACCCAATTTGGTTTATTCTATGTAGACTCGGTGGTGGGGGAGGTACTGTGTTTTGATTGCCGAGAAGGGACGAGGTGATACTTGGCAGGTCACACCTGTCCTCGTTCACCTCAGTGAGACCCTTTATCCTGAGGGACTCGGCAACCCTCAGGAAAGCAGTAAGCCTGTCCTGGTCAACGCTGACCTCACCGCGGTACATGAAGTCCAGAAGGCTGCGCATGTCCACGTATGGAACGTCCTTAAGAATGACTATAGGGTGCTTGTCGGGGTGGCCAACGAAAAGGGCCTGCAACAAAATAGAAGTTCATCCTGCGGACGTCCTAGTCGATATAAGGATGCCAATATGAATTATTAATACACGCCATGAATTAATCGGCGGCCATGAATTATTGATAATGTCCTAGAACGCGATGCGCGATGCGTCGCTCTTCGGTAGAGCGTATTTTCTCGGTGCTCGGGGCATTGTTCCCATTCGAATGAAAGGCTTTCTCACCTGAAAGTAGGGGCTACACGCCGACAGCACCATCTTATGTGCCCTGAGTAGCTGACCCTCGACGGCCAGCGTGACGTCGACAAACGACTCGTCATGGAGCAGTTGGTCGAAAACGGAGAGTAAATTGCTTTGATGGTTGTTCCAGCGCAGACAGAACCTCTGCGACGCCATCGCTTCGCTTCTCAGATCCGCCAGGTTACCGTTAATGTCCGCTAACATCAGATCTAGTGTTGATCTTTTTATTGGTATCGCTGCCGCCGCCTCGTCGTCGCTTCTTCTCGCCTTCCTCGACGAAGCCGCTTGCTCTTGCTCGTACTCCTGCTCTTACTCGCGTCCGTGCTCTCTCCTTCATCGGCCGCACCTTATCATGTCCTTCTTTCTCTTGATCTGTCGGCAAACAAACAAAATCTTCCTTTACCCTCTCTTTCCATACCACTTGAACTTAATACTAGGGAAATTCATCCGGCAGATATGATCAATCAAGCAATTATCACTGATTTCCTACGCGTACTAGTCCCCATACAAACAAAAAAAAAACATTGCCCGAGAAGGCAATGTCCAAGGCAGAGCGACGAGAAAATTGCTCCAAGATCATTCTCAGCCCCGGCGGAGTCCTCCAAACGTTCTGCACACACACGATAACGGCTGCATGCATAATCGTCCGAGTAAGTTCCTCGGACGAAGAGGCAGAAACGTAGGTGTACACGACCCTGGGGGACGTAGGCTGAACGAATAGGCGACTCACTCCTTTCGTGCCTTTTATGAAAATCTCCCCGCGCACCCTCTCTTACCGGTGGAATATCATGGTCACGTGCGCACCGAGTCAACTGCCAAGAGCAAAGAGATATGTATGCAGAAACACCTTTTCATTCGAGCCAGAGAGGAGAGCTCGTAAAAGAGCGAGCGAAAGCCCTGACAGTATATGATTGGAGTAACCGAGGGATGCAATCGCAAATTGTTACTCCAGAACAGAGATCGGGTTACGGATTATTGCATGCCAGGCAACATCGTACCAGAGAAATTCATGTGGCAGTCTTACCACTCTCCGGGGAAAAGTGCAATAGGGAGAGGAAGTTTCGAGAGAGATAAGAATGTAAGAGGCGGACGTGTCCTGCCTCTCTCTCTGCCTGGTGCTGCTCAATCCTCGACTGCAGAATGCAGAGGAGAGGTCGTCGGGTCGACAGCGGGAGAATCAATAGCATTTTCTACGCAATCAGATCGATAGGGGAGTAGTCCGGTGGTTTCGCGCGCAAATCTCAGCATATACGTGCATACATACGCGCGCGCGCGCGCCTCAGTGTCTATGTATGTGGGGCATTTGTGTAGTAGAAGCGTATGCGTGTCGGCGAGTATATTCGACATAAATGTGGGATGCCAGTGCGACCTTGCACGACCTTGTTAGTACTGGGAGTGAACGGTTTTCACGGTGAACGGCACGACACCATGGCACAGTGCACCTTCGACCACTAACGATCGAGATTGCCGACTTCAGAAATGCTCGATCGCCGCTTTCGATAGTTCCTTCCTCATTCCTACGTCAGCCGGGCAACCTCGAGCATTTCCGATAAACTGATTACGTAATGAAATCGTACGAACCCGTGGCTATCCCTTGCTGAATCGGTTACATCGGACAAGCGACGAGAGAGCTTGATGATTCCGATGCACTGTGCTAGTCGGCGCGATCCCATCGATCGGATATGTGTACTTTCTGCCACTTCGCATGCGGCGCTGGTCGGCAAAAAAATTGTTTTCACGTAATCGTGGGAGGACGCGCCGCGCGAAATGAGAGACAGAAGGAGAAACGGGAAACGCAGAATTGGAAGGATGCCGTAATTGCATCCGTAGACCGCGCACACCACCACCTCGGCACAGATGTGCACGCGCGCGCTCCTGCGCTGGGTATTGAAGCATGGAAAATACAAAGCTGAATGTAACGTAGCCTGCTATTACTTTACCGACTTTTGAGCAAGAATTCTGTCGCCCTTTTCTCGTAAAATCAACAAGCCCCCGCCCAGCCCTTTCCTTCCCTCGACGATATTTTATCCGTCTAGAAAACGAGCGCACAGTAAGCGAAAAGACGGCAGGGAGGCAGTGTACACAATTGCGTTCTTCGAAAGGTGCGCGACGTATAACTGGTACCGAGCTACCACTCAGTTATGTTTGTTTAGTCGCATCAACATATCCGAGTGTCGGGCCGACCAGTTTTCGGCCGCGCGTCCATTCGCCGGACCTATACACATACGCAAAGTGCTCTTCAGACAGAAATGATATCCCCGCCACAGTCCATCGAATGCGTTTATACCGAGCGCGCACTATCCCCCGATCATTTCCTACTGTTCTGCCCCATTTACTTGGATGGATTTATCTCGGGCCTCCAGGGCGAAGAGGCAGCCTTCGCAGACGATTAATTAACGCCACGCTCCAATAACGGGGAATCGAGAAATTCGTTGAGAGCAGGAAGAAGAGTAGTCGTGAGGATTCAACGGGAGATTCCGCTTCGGCATCGAGGATAATACTCGATCAGACCTTACCCAGAACCTGCATATCGAGCGATCGCACAACTGCTGCCCGATAATCTCCCCTGAGTACATAATCCCTTGGTGCAAAGGGGCAAGAGGGTTCTTAGCGTTTCCGAGGATGGCCGGAGAGCCCTGGAACTAGAGAGCGAGCCGAGTCTATCTCGCCTAGTCGCTATGTACCGCTCGAGCGCAGCACGAACTTCGCCCCGTTATATCCCCCCAGCCACCACCCCACCATCGCCGCCCAGTTTTTCTTCATCCGACGTCGTCATCACGGCCGACATGCCGCTTTACCTTTATCTTACTTAGCCGAGCCGGCCCTATGTATTCGCCGTGCGTGTACGTCCGCCATGTGCCGTGCACATTGAAACGCGCTATCGCCACTCGGCGCGCTCGCAGCTCGCTGCAGCTCCGTGCACACCGCATTTACGCCCTGCAGCCATAAGGAAAGAGGACCTCTTTCAGAACATTTTTTACCAGGCCAGTGCAATCTTCCTCAAAGAGGACGGAGCAACCGGAACAGGACCAGTTCGATCCTGCCCCGCTTTGCTCCTTGATTCGCGTGCTTGTTACCGATTTGTGTTGTAAACACCGAAGGATAAAGAAAGAGGGAAGGAGAAAATAAGAAAAGCATGTACGAAGGCGAAGAAGTCCGTGCCAGCCTCGATGACATATCGCAGCGTACTGTGCGCAACGAATGATTCACGCACACAGAACACAGGCTTACGTGGGCGCACACGCACAGGCCGCATACCACCAGGCGGCCCCGGAGGCCTGTTGCGCGCTCCACGCACGTGCGTGCGAGTTTTACGGCGGGTATGCTTCTGTATTTGTGTTGGCTGTAAGCATGTGTGTGTGCGTAGCCGAGTCGACTCGCGACACACGAAGGCAGCGCGCAGTGTGTTGCATTCTCGTGGCGACACTCGTCGCTGGCCCTCTTCCCTCCTCGACTTCTACTCGCTCTCTCTCTTTGACGCCCATCCCCTCGCTCGGACGCGACGTGGCGCTCTCATGTGTATGCGCCAACGTGCGTGCGTGTGCAGGACGCGCGCGAGCACGACTCACGCTGCTCCTCTCATGGCCACGCATTGCGTAATCAGCACCAGCGGCGGCAGAGTCACGCCGAGAGGTACAAAACGAACGACAAAGCGCGGCAAATACCGCTGCGTTTCGAGAGTCTGAAATCCTCGCTCGTCCTCCTCTGGCCATCTCGCTCCCTCTGCTTCACTC
Source organism: Ectemnius continuus (assembly GCA_910591665.1). Classification (NCBI taxonomy): domain Eukaryota; kingdom Metazoa; phylum Arthropoda; class Insecta; order Hymenoptera; family Crabronidae; genus Ectemnius; species Ectemnius continuus. The sequence continues at coordinate 9,989,945 of OU342862.1, read as the reverse complement.
GCCCTCCCTCGCTCTCGCTCTCTCCCACCCCGGCTATCTCTGCCAGCGAGCGCTACCTCTTTGTCGCTCTCTACCCTTTGTGTCTCTTTCTCCACTCTCTGTCTCCTCGCTCGCCTTCCTTCCCTCTCGCTTCCGCCGACTGTGAAACTCCGCATGAGTTCACCCCGCACGCCCCTCGGCGGACGGGTGCGCTACTCGCTCGCTGCCTGCCTGCCTGCCTGCCTGCCTGCCTCCTCCTGCCTTTTACCGGCTCGACGCTTCCGCGTAGAGAGGATACGGCTTCGTACACAGAAAGCTACGACGCGACGGCTATCCTATCCGCCAGAGTACGAGAGAGAAAGAGAGGGAGTTATCCTCTTGCTCCAAAGATATATACACAGACACACACACCAGAGAGCTCCATTAATAGTGCGAAGTTAAGAGTCGACGAGGAGTTTTTATCCTAGGATAATTCTCACTGCGCGCCACCCGGCCGCCCGGCAGATACTTATCGATAGAGAGAAGAAACATTCCGCTGAGTCAGCGCTCAAGGATCTACGTGTTCAGCGGCGTGGTCGAAATCGTTTCTGCAGGAATTCCCGGATACCGCGCCCCCCGGCGGACGGCCGAGACGATCAGGGTGTTGTGTCGCTCGTACTTTTCCTGGCCCGATTTGGCCTTCCCTCTAACGGCGCTGCGGATAATCAGGGAGGATCACGACGATTGCGAAAGCTCGGAGCTCGGCTCGCCTGCTCCCCCTCCGGCCCCCGCGTTCCCTCACGTGGGTTAGCTTCTCTCTTCTCGAGCGATTCACGCCCACGATCGCTGCGCACCCGAAGGAAATGGAGAGATCGCGACGGGAAAACAGTAGCGCGAGGCTGAAGCTAGAGCGAGGAGAGAGAGGAAGCGGCTGCGAGGGACAAGTACGCACATCCGGCGGCATTAGTCGTCCTAGAAAGGGGGTTGCTCCATCGATCGACCGAATTTCAGCGGTGCGATCGAGGTCGAAGGCAGTGGAGTGTGCAGCAGCCGAGTGAAATAGAGATAAACGGATAGAAGTCGACCGGCAGCGCTGGAGTATTGGAGGCGTTGGCGCTCGATATGGGAGTAGCCAGTTGAAGAGCGTGTATTCTCTGCCGAAACGATGATGATCGTCTGGCTAGTGGTAGAAAATATACTTGCCAAGCAAAAGAGAGATAGAGAGGTAACGAGAGGGAGGCACAGGATTTTTACGGCGCCCTTCTTCGGTATCGATAATGGAAGACCGAGAAAGGTGACGAATAACAGGATACACGGCTCTCGAGCCATAGGAGTGTAAAAATCAATATCGGCCGGCGGCTAAACATTCACGGAGGCTGAAAGTAAATCGCCGCACGGCTGGCCGCAGCTCTCCAAGCTGCTCAATAACGATTTGGGGCGACCTCTCCGGCAACTAGTTTTTCCCCGTGCGGTGGTGATATAATTCGGGAGCATTTCGAGCCGAGTGGGGCGACTCTGTGTACTGAGATATCTGTCCCTTGTCGCACCTCCTCCCACTGGGGGAGTGCCAGGATGTGCTTGGAACGATGAACGCGCTCGCAGTTCACACATTCCCCAGGGCACACTTGTGTGCTACGCTTTGCCATGCGTCTCTCTCTCTCTCTGTATATGGGCGCGCGTCTGTGTGCACTAGGCTGCCGCGTGGTGTGAGTTCGCCGTGTCGAGGCGCAGGTACGGCTCATTCCGTTAGCTGTGTGGAAGCCACCAGGTACGGAGAGTTAACGGAGAATTTTGCGGCAAAGGGAAAGAGGGAGGTCGACTACCGAGGAGGCAGCGTGTCCTACATTTTAGAACCTTAGTGGAGAAGTACTCGCGGCATTCCTGATTCGCTCGCTTACCGACAGGATAACGCGCAGCAACCCGCTCTCCTAACCACTACACTCGCCTCTTTGTTCCGCCTCATGTAAATCGAACAGCGAACGCACCCTTCGAATAACTTACTAACTCGAAAAATTACCATCTCTGCAAAAGTAGAGCGAGCGAGGAAATATTTAAAGAACTATAGATCACAAATCCAACAATCTTTAAATAATGTATAGTCATTGAAATTCCAACAGTTACGAATATAACTCTGTGTATTGTCTTGCAAATAGAAGTCTATGAAAAAAGCAGAGTTTATTATTAACACTGGTGTAGCGAAAAAGGAGTTTTAAGAGCCGCTTGGGAGAGAGAACGATCCCTAAAGATTTCAAAAGGTAGAAGTGTATCGCTAACGTCTGCCAACCCTAAACGAGTGCCGGCACGCAGCCACAGGATTCCGAGACGCTGGGTCTTAGTTCTGAAGAGCCTCGCTCTTTTGCCCCTCTCAGACATATGACTACAGGCGCACTCGGCTCTATATATACACGAAGTCGGTGGAGGCACACACTCCCGGCCGCGCCTGCTCCCCTCCGTGTGTGTACTCACAGACAGGTCGGCCATCTTTCTTTCTGGTAGCCTCCACCCTACCCCTCCAACCCGCCCTCCTACACCTCCTTAGCCACGTACAGTTCTACCCCTCTCTGACGCGCCCCTCGCCCTCGCCCTCACCACCACCACCACCGCCACCCTTCCGCCGACCCGACGACGCTCGACCTCGCCGCGCGCATTGGCGTCCACCCTGCATTTTTTCAGCCTCCAACGCCTTCTCCGCTTCTCTTGGGAATTTTTCTGAGCGCGTCGCTCGAGCGCGCACGAAAATCTCTCTCGCACTACGCAGCTACAGCGTGGCACAGAGTTGATGATTACAGGCGCGTTGAATGCGAAAAGCAGGAAATGACTACGCGACGTAAAGTTTCAGGGACTGCTGCGAAGTCAATGATGAAGCAGGATATTTTTACTGGTACGGGGGCGGCGCGCCCGAACCCCAACGGCCCTGCCAGAACACCACAGAAAATAGAACGACAATGTCGGAATAAGCATCATCCCCCAGCATCCGCCAGCTACATTTCTCACTTCATTCTCGTGCACTTCTCCGGCGCTCTTCTCGTTTTTACGATCCCAAGTCTTATCGGACCACTTAATTCGGAGCGATACATTAAGCTCACCTCTACTATTACACGTCCGTCTATCAAACGCCACTTTTTGTTCATAAGAGCAGTCGACCCTGCTCCGCATTGTTTCAGCGATTTCCTACGCAACGATCCGTTCCCATAGAGCGATTAAATCTATGCACCGTTGCCGACCCTCCGCCAAGTGCAATCGACCCTCGATGCGCATTGCTGCACTCATCACCCTCCGCCTTTACCCGCCCAGCACTCGGCGCTCCTGCTGTCTCGCATTCTCCCACAACAGCCGTCCTTTTCACAAGAGAACGCAACGACGCGCCCCTCCCTACCCGCTCCCATCCCCTCACATCCCCTAACTATTACTTCCACCGGTATTGCTGAACCGAGCTGACAACAATTGCCATGATATTCTCATGCACGAGAACGCGAGGATCCTATGAAATCAATTAAACCTGGTAAAATGGCAAGAAGATGGTAAAGGAGTTGAGCAATCCAAGTGGAATGTTTTCGGTAGGAGCAGGTGGCCGACACAGGATTGCTGAGATGACAATAGTGCTGAGTGATCGATTAATGTTTTATCTGCGAGAGCGGTAGACACGTCCTCGGCTTTGCAAACAGCGGTAGCGGCCCGGAGAGAGAGAAACGTGGCAACCTCGGCTGGCGCGGAGTGTCGTGTCGTGAAAACGTATTACGTGCCTCCACGATACTAGACGCAGGTGTAACTAGGGCGCGAAGCTGGACACCCATTGCAGTAGAGTAGTCGAGCGGTGTTATGAAAACAGGTGCAAATATACACTATTCCTATTCTACTGCGCCGCCGGTGGCAGCGTTCGGCTGCCGGTCTTTTTTGTCAATGTTTTATGAGCGCGGCCAGCACACCACAAGCAGCCAGCAGCACACACAGCCGTCTCCTCTCAAGGATAAAAGAGGAGTTAGGCTCGAAAAAGAACGGTGGACCGGCACAGCCAGCACGCAGGCATCCTTGGAAAAGGTTCCCCTCGCTCTGACTATTATTAAGAGGCATTGTTGGGTAATCGACACCCCTCTGGATACTATTACCCCAGGATAATGTGCAGAGATCTGTAATTGGAGCGAGCAGAGGGTTAGCTAGTCGTCATTGGTGAATAAGCGCGTTACGTGGCACACCCGCGCACCCGCTCGAAAATGATGTCATCGAAAAATCGATTGCACAATCGCATTAAGGAATTGAATTAAATGATGGTAGAACCCCGGCCAAGCGTCACGCTATTCAAGTTTCGGACGTCATATCTGGGGTTTTATCTGGGCTCCTAATCACTCCCTTATCCGCTAATGGTCCCAATTTGTGCTCCTAATTGGCGGCAGCTCATTTAAAAGACATTAATAGTGGATTCCCGAAAGTCCATCGTTTGCCCCGATATATTCGGGGTGGCAACGTCGGCTGGCGACACAACTGGCCCAAGCGTAGTCCGTCGAGCCGAGGCTGAAAATCAAACTCGTCCCTGCTCGCCACTGCTATAAACTACTGTTGGAGGCCGACATTCTTGTAATGGATATATCCTGACGACCACGCAGTCGTAATCCGTACACGTAATAAAAGGAACAACGAACGAGGAGAAGAGGGACAGCCGGAATGCTGCACGGTCATCACCGTTACACGAGCGCGCATGCGCACGCACTTTAGATCGTGTACACGCTCTTTTTAATCCGTGAAGAAGTCGGCGATTCCTGCCGGTATCACCTTCCACTCTATGCTGGAAGGCTGCTCGCTCTAGCGAGATAACTCTCGCAGATGAAATGCTAAGAGGCGACGACGTGTTTCATGCAACACGGAGTCGCCTCGTCTGACACGTATCTTACAAACACACAGAATGAAGCTTAACAGGTTGGCGCGGGACTGCGAAGTCCTCTCGCCGCTAGTCTACCTTGTATAGGAAGAGCCGGAAAACGGGAAAGTCCCCAACCGTCGCGACGTCACGCCATCGGGAGAAGGAAATCTTTTTCTTCGCTTCAAGGAACACCCCTTGCCGCAATCTTTCCTTCCTCGGTGAGCCGACCGGTGCAGCCAACCCCTTCACCATTCACTTCCCGACTCAACGACTAGTTAGCAAAGAAAAAAGGGAACACTCGCCACTACCGATGAGAAATAGTCCAGCGACTCATAAAGAGAGTGGTGGCATTGGATGCCAGGAGTTGCGCTGGCGAGCGCACTTGCGACACTGAATGGATCAGGAATATTAGCCCCCTTCCTGTGGCTGGCTTGGCTTTCCCCTCGCTACGACCACCATGATCGCCACCATAATCGAGGCTTCAACCCCTCGCGGGTACCACGATAAAATCGTCGTCACGCCACTTTAATCAGGAGCCCGCAGGAAGTCCCATGTAAATTCTCATCGAAACGCACGTGGCTGCGGATACGTGGACGCTTGAGTGCACAGGCGAGCGCACTTGTCGCCTAGGTCGCACAGGTCGCTACAGCTATTTTTCCCTTTTTCGAACGCATCCGTGATTCATAATGGTAACCCTTGAGAGAGTACACGCCGCTCTGTTATTGTTACGGCTGGGGAAAGCCCCTGCCAGCCCTTTCCCTCGGCATATTAATGCCACCGTCATTTCCGGGGTGCTCCAGCTCCTACGCGTGAACAAGTACTTTTTCACATCCGCTTGGGGGATGGCTGAATTCAATGGGGGAAGTGAAATAGAACATGTCTCTTCCTCGACATGCAGGTCCCGCAAACATTCACTGGCAGTGGGGTGCGATTGAGATAGAAAATAGAATGCTAATTACTACGAGCCAGTATAGACGAGTACGGCTCTGTTCATAACCAAAGATTTTCTTGCAAAGAAATAATACCAGGATTGGAGGCAATCATGAAGATAATAGGAGACGCCAACAGGGATCTGCTTTGTCACTGTTTCGCTTTGAGACTGAAGTTAACTACACAATTCAAATACAAGGATCGAATCGTACCAATGGTGCAACGATGGTATGAAAAACGTTGCGTTACGTTGTTGAAGGGAGAGAAGGTGTTACCCAAATGGAATTAATCAAACTATCTACTCTGTTGAACAGAGTGAGTACTGTGCATTGGGTTCAAGATTTATATTTATATTTGTGTGTACACTCAATTTGTGTGCAGCTCAATGAATTCACGAGAACAAGTAGAAGAGGGTTGTAGGGATGAAACGGAGAGAGCCATTTCATTCGAGGGGTATTACGAGAAGGGAGCCAAGGGTTGTAAGGACGCCACGTGTCTGGGCCACGTGGTCGTGAGGTTATTTTGCTTGGCGGGAGGCCGATATGGGAAGAACGTTATCGCCGACAATTCTCGACACCGCAATAAATCCGGCACTCGAGCACAATCGAATGTCGTGACTTCACTATATGAGTAATAGCGAGAGAAAGCAATTGGAACGTAAACAGTAGGAAGTCGTAGCAAGAGATAGGTGCTTGAGGGGTGCGAAGGTAGATACGGTAGTTGGACGCACGATATTCGAGGAATAACTTCGTGGCGAACTTACGATGTGGAGCGTTGCGAGTTGGGCCCAATCTCCGCTCGAGTACACTTATATCTCTAAGATAAGGACGAATCCCTGCCCGAGATAACTGGTGTTGCCAACTAACCGTAAAGCCCCTCTATTTAGTCATCCTGGGGATTAATCTCCTTGGCGCTAAAGTAGTTGAGAATTGTGCTAATCTCGAATCACTATGCTTTCAACCGGCTCCGTTCAACCTTTGCCCAAGGAAGAATATACTACAAGCAGATCGAGATCCGCTCCAAACGAATACAAAGTTCGGAAAAGCGGGATAACAAAAACACGCTTTAATAAAAGTAATCTAGAATCCACGTCACTATTTGGAGCGCACATCAGGCGTAAAAGGACTCTGTTTTTCATGTACTATCGCTGTTGTACGGCGGCAGCGGGTGTGCACCTGTAGCAGCAAGTGCTCGCTGCTCCATGTGGAACGTCACACACAGCCCATATTTCATTCTCCGCTCATTGGCCCATTCACGATTGGTTTCCCGTAGCGCGGCGGTAAACATTTCACGCGGCGGCCACTAGCAACAGCATTATATTGCCCGCGCGCGCACCAACGCACGCACGCACGCTCATTCCCCGAAAGCGGCGGCGTATTACATAATTATCGGCGGCAATGTAGAGTGTAGCAACGGGAAGGAGAGATTAATCCAAGTGCGCGTGGCGACACTGCTGACCGACCGAAAGAGGCTCAGCCTCGTATAGGAGACACGTGCTCGCTCGAGAGAGCTCAAGGCAGTCGCCACTGATCGGATCTCGGTTGAGCGGCGACGGTGCTCGTCAAGAGCGGAGAGACGGCGAGGACGACAACGACGGCGACGTCGGGTAAGGTGTGTGTACACAACTCACCTGTTATGGTATTCTGCTAGAGAGGCGAGAAACGCCTTGCGGAGCACACTGTACAGCGCGCGCGAGAGGCACGATCGAGAGAAACACACTAGTCACAGAACGTGGCGGAGAGGGATGGAGGGAGGGAGTGAGGGAAGTAAGCAGGCAGGCAGGGAGCAGCAGCAGGATAGTGGAAAATCACGAAAAAGAAGCGAGCACGAGGAGCGGCAACAACGACGCTCCCTCGCGAGGGAAGCAACTGCAGAGAGGTGGCAGAGAGAGAGACTGGGGAACAAGCGGCTGCTCAATGAACACAACAAGGGGGAGGATGGTCGGCGGACGGACGGACGAACGACTCGACTTGAGTCGAGTCAGCCTCGGCACCCCGGGGCGTATCGGCGCCTATGGGCAGCGCCATACCCGAGCCGAGCCGCGCCGCGCCGCTCCGCACCGCGCGCGCGGGCGACACGCTCTCGAGAACAAGAGAGAAGGAACGAGAGCGAGCGAGCGTGCGACAGAGAAGGAAAGAAAGAGTGAGTGAGGGAGAGAGAGAGAGAGTAAGAAAGGGAGAGACGGCGAGCCGTGGAGGCTGAGGGAGAAAGGCAGAGCGACGTAGAGAGCGAGCGAACGAGCGAGCGAGGGATCAGGGGGCTGGGAGGGAGATAGAGGGCAACAGGAGTGAGATGGGGAAACAGAAACGGAGCGAGACGCAGGGGGAGGATGAACGAACGAGAGGGAGACACTGGGAGCGAGAGCGAGACAAGGAAAAAGATCGACGAAAAGAGGGGAGGGAGGGAGAGATTTACGCAACCCTCTCGCGCTCGAGCGAAAATCCACGTCGAGAGGAACGCTGCCCGTTGATGTCCCGATAAGCCACGTAGTACCCCCTTCTCACTCGCTCGCTCACGCTTACACTCCCTCGCTCCCTCTCTCTCTCCCTTTCCTCGGCTCACGACTTCCTTCCAAGAAGCTGCGAAACTAACCTCCTTTCTTCCACCCTGCGAGTCGCCTCTCCCGGGATTAACCCTTCCGACGCATCCACAGGAGAGCGCATACTGGCGCGCACCACCCACACGTACCAAGGCACGATGATCATATATAAACTATAAACACTCGGGAGCACTGGCGAAGAAGACACTCGCGGGCTCGAACGAGGAGCACAACACCGAGTTGCAGGATGAACGTGTGCAGTCGTGCAGTGCTGCAGTGATAAGGCGCGGATGATGGGGCCGACGACGTCAGGGAAACACGGTAGAGCAGTGCAGCACCTCGGTGCCGCTGCTGCTGCTGCTGGCGGATAACCGATGCAAGAAGCAAGGGAGCGAAAGGAGAACGGATGAGGGCGTGAGGGAAAAAGATGTGTACATGACGCGCGCGCGCGCGCGCCCGTCTCTGTGTGTACGGGTGTTGTGTGGAAAGGGGGAGAGAAAGCGATGAGAAAGTGCGTGTGTGATGAGTGTTGCTGGGAGTGTGCAAGTGTGGGTGAGGGAGAGAAAGAATGAGAGAAAAAGAGTAAGAAGAGAGCAGACGGAGGGAAGCGTCCTCTCTCCCCCGCACTGGTAATATCGATTGGCAGAGAGCAGCGCAGGGTAGGCCCGATGGCAACGACCCTGCCTGCCACGGCGGAGCGAGCGCGAGCCACACGGTGTATTTTTCAGCTTATCGACACCGCCCGGTTTTTAGCGGTGACACCCGGGTTCCCCGGCACCTAGGTCCTCTTCGGCGCCTCGATTGCACCACGTAATACGCGCGAACACTATGCACCACGTCGACTTACCTTGGCATCCTCGGGATGCGCCCGATTCGACGACGGGGTGAGAGCCTCTTCAGCGAGGACGTGCGACTCGGTCCGTGCAGCGCTAGGACGCCATGTCAGCAAGTTGAGGCGCGGACTTGGGGCAGATACGCGCATACACATGTACACACGTGCACACCTACAGAGAGAGCGGCACACACACCACTACCGCGCCGACCAACCCGGTGCCTGCCGTGCTGGGAATTCCTGCTGCGCCACCGAACGGCCGTCACGGAACCTCGCCTACGCCCGCCTAGCGCCACAGCCGTGCCTTCCGTTTCTGGTACCCTTCACCGCTTCCCAGCGCAGCGCACTATACCCGCCCGCTTGCCTCTGCTTGCTTCTGCTGCCGCTGCTGCTGCTGCCTTCGTTGCTTGCTCGCTCGCGCGCGCCTTCGCGTTTCGTGTTCAACTCAAGCGGACACCACCGAAGCCCAGAGAGAACCGCGCGCACCACAACCTCCCGCGATCCTACCACCGCCGCCTCTCTACTGCCTCTCTCGTTCCGCCAGCCGCCCCACACGCTCCCACCACCGCCAACCTCCCTACACCCTTCTATCCTCCCTCCTACGCGCCGCCGTCGCCGCTTTTGCGCCCTCTCTCGACCTCCCTCGCATATCTCGCCCCACCAACCCGCTTCCCTCGCTCTCCATCGGCCGCTCTCTACCACCACCTTCCCCCAACCCACCCGCGCACCCTCTAGCTGTTGCGTCTTCCTCCTCGACGCCGCCACCGCCGCCGTCGTCATCATCATCGTCGTCGTCGCGCCCGATCCTCCCTCGCCTCATCCCGCGACACCCTCGATGCTACCCGCGTACCGTCCTGCGCGCTTCGTCCTTCTCCTGTCGCTCTCTCCTTCCATCACTCCCTCTTTCTCACTCCTTGCGTCTCTGTCGCTCGCACTCATGCCGGCGGTCTACATCTCATTCGTTCACTTACTCACTCTCGTGCGCGCACGCCTGATACCCACACACACAGTCGGTCAAGCTTCTCCCTCTCCCTCTGGCCAGCCCGTCAGCCTGCTACGTTACTGCTGTGTATCGGTGTGTGTCGTGAGCTCTCATTCACTCTCGCACGCGGCTTTGCGCCGTGCTTCACCCTCGCCGCCTCTCTCTCGCTCTCGATCAGCGCGCTCCTCCCACCACCGCCACCTTTTCCTTAGCCCCCGCAAGGAACGAACGGTTCGTCCTCTTTCTCTCTCTCTTTCTCGTTTTATTTCGTCCGCTCTCGCAACAGAACGATGAGAGGAGAGACACAGATACTTCCATGCAGACACACGCATTCACCCGTCGCGCTCCATCCTCCCCCTCTCTCTCTTTCTACCTCCTCACCCTTGATCACCCTCGAAAAAGGGCACTTATTTTCGCCCCTTTGTTCTCACGCTCGTAACCAAGCTCCCTCCTTCGTTCTTTATCTCTTTCTGCTCCTACACCCGCCGCGCGACTGTCTCTCCCCCGTCGCTCGCCCTCTCGCCCTCTCGCCCCCTTCCATACCCTCCCACCGCCCCGCGCGCCTCTACCAACACGCCCTCGTTCTTCGGGCTTCTTTCTCGAATACACCCTCTCCCTCCGTGCCTCGACGCTACCACCACTTGTGTGTTGGAGTTGCTGCGCACTCATCCTGGCTAAAGTCGCCATGGACTGGCTGCTACTCCGCGGCTACAGGAAAAACTATTGCTCGATGACGATTCCACGTGATCCGTCTCGCTCTCTCTCTCTGTCTCCTTCTCTGTCTTGCTCTTGGCGAGCACCATACGCTCCAGAATGGTTTATCGCCCCTTACGCTCTGCTTTGATAGGGAGCAATGCGGGTCAAAGGGATACAACGGGGCCGTGAACGTTTTCGAAGTGGTTGCCTGGCCGCCGATAATATTGCCAGTTTATCATGGAGCACGCGTGACCCTCGCAGGTTTTCGCGTGTATTATGAAACTGGTGGCAAAGAGGAGACGGAAAGATCCACTGGCACAAGGTGGAACGGCCTTCTCCGCAGGAAGGGAGTAAGATTAGTCGGAGATTATTCATGCGCGAGGATGAGGAAAGAGCAAAGGGAACATAATCGAGGGATGACGACGATGATACCGATATGCTCTCGACGTTAGCAATAATACTGGGAATATGCTGGTCGCTGGTAGTTAATGTAAGAGATGAATCGCGGGTTATGCGCGCAGCGCTTTGATTCGCGTCTGCGCACTTTTTCCATGCTGACTGGCCGAGCACGGCACAGCCAATGAGATAGAGGAGGACAGCCGCTCTCCGCCACGAGGTCGTCTTTCGACCGCGAGTCGCAAATATATGAGTACCAAGTACCAACCACATTCGCGTGTCCTGCCAGTGGAAATCCTAGTAGTCCGGGCACTCCTTCCGCCTTTATTCCCCTTAAGCCAGCGTTGCGATGCGTAGGGTCCGTATCCGAGGAGTCTCGTTCCCTTATCTTGGCGTGCAGAATGAAGCCAGCCGAGAGAGATCGCGAGCGCGCGATCGCCACACACACTCGATTTCCTGAATCCGTCGGTTCGACGTGTGTCGTGTGTCGTCACCAGAATCGCTGCGCTACGCTGGCGGCACCTTGACACGTTTACCCCGGCGCGCGTATTTTACGCCGTTGCAACTGCGGAATGTCTTCATTTCGCGACACTCTACGCTCAACCAGCGGTCTCTCCACTCCCTCTTCCCTGCACCCTCCGATCGCCCTTTCCTCACACCGCAGGATCTATCCAGAGATCAACGTATATTTCACTGCGATGTACTAACGCGCGCTTTCCAATTGCGCGCCCTTTGGGACCGCGTCGGTGTGGGCGACACGAGCGGCTAAAAACATGCGGCGTGCGAAAGCCCGCCGGAGAGAGGAGAGCTCAGCGAGCTTGAGCGGCCGAATATACACAGAGAGCGGATGAGAGCGTGTGTGAGGAGGAGAGAGAAAGAGAGAGAGAGAAAGAGAAGCGAGGCGAAAGCTTGTTGCCAACACACGAGGGTAGCTCGAGAGAGAGTTGAGAGCAATGTGCGCGGGGCGCTGCCACGGAAGGATCCCCACGGATCTTTTCGGTCGACTGATAAAAAGGCTCGGAGGCTGCCTTGTCGCGATGGACGAGGCGTATACGGACAAAAAAAGTCACTGGAAGGGGAAGCTCCGGAGAGTCTGAGAGAGGCGAGGACGGCGAGAACGCTCGGGGTGAGCGGGAACGGAGGAAGGGTCCGTCGGTGGCGGTGGCGGCGGCGGTGGCGGAGGGGCTGGGGTGGGAGCGGCGGTAACGGCGGGGACACCACCGGCGACGGGGCAAAGGGAGAGAGACAGACCACGCAGACGATGTGGCTCGGGGTGAAGGGGAGTCCCTGCCTTCCGCCACCGCCACCACCGTCGGCCCGACTATCGTACACGCCACCGTCACTGCCACCACCGCCGCCGCCTCCGTCGTCGTCGTCGCCGACGCTGCCACGAATTATTCGACTTCTCTCGCTGCCGCTTATACTCGACCGCCGCCACCACCACCGCCGCCACCGCCGCTCTTGCCTCCGTTCATCTAGTGTCCTTGGCTTCTTCGCTCTAGCAAGACTAGCGCGCGCTCGCCGCTGCTTCTAGCCTCGCTTCTACGCTCGGAGAAACTCGATTGCTGGCTCTCCTACTGCTCTCTGCTCTGCCTCTGCGCCCACGGCCCAGGGCTGTATCGCTCGGGGCTGAGATGTTCCTTTCAATTTCACTTCTCCCGCCCCACCCATCCCCTTGCCCACCGTTCCCCCTATACCTAGACACTCCGACTAGCTCTCCTGCTCTCTCTCGGATTTCGGAAACCCAACCAGAGATCTAGGATCTACCGGCCTTATCTTTATGGCCCACACCTTATCTGACGAATGCGACTATGTATTACTTGAGGGACCTTTCGGCCTCTGATTCGGGAGGTTTCACAGTATTAGGTAGTAAAAGGTTTCGGACACGTGATAGGATCCTCTTGCACTTCTTGCTGCCTCCTGCCATGATATGGTTATTTGATACATCACGCGAGAAGTACTTCCACTGAGGCTAGTGCCACGTTCGCCCCAGGCAGTATGAAAATTTTCTTCCCACCGAAAGTCATTCGCATACGTGTGGTAAAGGGTTATTGGTTGGGAAAAGTGTGGCGAATTGAAATGTGGTTTTAAAGAGAAAGGGTGGTGGTCGGGAAGTCTTGACTAGAGGCGTGTAGCGGCTGGTCGGGTGAGCCAGCCAGCCGGCTCGGTGCCTGGAACGGCGTTCGGTCGTTCCTGGGTAGAAGAGTGCGGCTAGAACAGGGTCCGGCGGTATCTAGGGAACTTAGAGATCCAGTGAGAAGCAAGTCGAGTAGAAGGGATACTAGACGAGGAGGTGGCAGCCGTGGCGTTCCAAGTCGCGAGAAAGAGTAGGCAAAGGAGGAGAGGGCTGGCTTCGCGTACCACGAAGTCGAGAGGAGGGCAGGCGGGAGGGAGAGGGTCGAGGGAGGACGGAGAGACTGAGAGTCGAAGAGTACTACACGTGTCGCTGCAGCGGGGTGTTGACCCCAAATAGCTTTTTTAACATGACGTAACCACGAAAGGGTTGAGAAACGGCCAACAACGTCGTCGCTCGGCCAGGCGACTTCTCGCTTCTCGGCACAAGCCAAGCCCTTGCCTTTCCTTGCTTTGCGCCTGCCATACCTTGCTATGCCTTGCCATGCCTTGCCTTGCCTTGCCTTGCCATGCCTTGCCTTGCCTTGCCTTGCCTTGCCTTGCCTTGCCTTGCCTTGCCATGCCTTGACTTGCCTTGCCTTGCCGTACCTTGTCTTCTGGCCTTTCAGTCGCGCGGCTCCCCGTTATGTGCGTGGCACAACGATCCTTTCATACTCGAAAACCCACTTGCGCGACTCCGCCACTGCCGGCACTGCAACCACAATGTTATAATCCACGTGAAGGATAGATCGTAATCCGCCGTGGTGCGTGGTACACTGCTCCCTGCGCTCTCTCATTCAGAGCTCGCCAGTAAAGTGCGCAATGAACAAAGCGACATCCTAATTTCTCTCGAATCAACCAACAACCCTAGCTACTCAAATTTTATTCTCAAAATCTAGAAGTCAAATACCTAACTAAATTCCTACAATTCTTGTTGAACTTTACATCGACTTTAATGTAGGTCTGGCGCACGTGGACTTGGACAATTGCATAAGACGATGCAAACACGAGTAGACTCGGTCAACGACGTGTTATCAGAGCCTGGAATAGTAATAGTTGGAAGGAAAACCGATGATGGAGTGAGGCGTGGGACTGATTCCCATTCTGTGGCGCGTATGCCAGGCGAGATTATGAGGTTGGAGAAGGCGAGTTGCCAAACGTAGCGGTGGCGTCGTATGCGGGTCGCACGAGCTGCAACCACGTCAATTTGACGACGACACGTCGCCGCTGCTAGAAGTCAGCTCGCTCTCGTACTTGGATGCTAAGATTGGCGAGTGCGAATTTACATTACAATTTGCATACGCTTTACCTGGTTGCGCTGCGCGAAGGTGGAGTACAGCTAGTCACATGGTCAAGGGTGACGAGTTATAGTACAGCTGTGTCGCGTTGCAACACTATCCGATAGCTTCCTGGGAAAGCCAAGACGCCGTCGGATGAATCCAGATATGCTCGTGGATCAAGTTGGCGGGATTTTATCCTCTGAATCTCGCGCGTACTCATTCACGCCGGTTAGCGCATGAACGTACGTGGATGCGTATGTTCGCGTTGCTGGCCGTCCGGGATTTTATTGTTCATAAAGTCGCAGGATACGAGAGAGCGGAGGATGAAGGCAGAAAAGAAAGGGGGAGATGACGGGGTAGATAGAGATGGTAGACGGAAATGGTATTCTTCCACGCGAGTTTAATACCGGCTTACGTTATGCTATGTTAATTGTATCATAACCTCGCTGCTAGAGGTAGGTTTGGTACACACAGAGCCGAAGAAGCAATAGCTCAGCGTGGCAAGTGGGTTAAACGAAAAATTGACAATTTCCCGGCAGATATCGAGTAGGATCGATCGAGGAATCCAAACACCGAAAGGAGGTTAAGACGACACTTAACCCCCCATCGCACATGGTTCCCAGTTGGAGCGGCGCTGGTGTGTGTCGTAACACAAGCCTTATGTGTACACTGTATGTACCTAATTAGGACCATTGAGGAGAAGGAAGGAAAGACGGAGATGCTGAATATAGGGCGGCCCTCATTCCTTTCTAATTCGATGTCCAATACCGGCTCGGGGAGACGTCGGAGACAACAAATTCTTGTTCTCCCTTTGAAGAGCTCGGAATAATCGTGCGTGTGAAGCTAGCGAGAGAGTCCAAGCGATGCAACAGTGTGGAAGGTGGTGTGAAAAATATACAGCACGCACGCTCCGGAATGAAAGCACGCCTTTCTCGCTCTCTCGTTCCTTAATACAGCCGGGCATACATGTGCATAGTGTAGCACAGCAGTGGCTATCTTATCAGGCGAGCTACACCCCGAGAGAGAGAGGCGTAAACGATATTTTTCCTATTTGCTCCGGCGAGAGAGTACAGTGGTTCCCTACTCGAATCTAAGCGACCCTCGCCGGGTCAGAGTGTAGGGTTTCGAGGTCGCTGCAAATAGAAGGGGCAGCGACGAGATAGAGAAGAAAGTCGGCCCTCCTCCCCGAGCGATGAGATTCTAGCTCGCTCGAGCACCAGCTAGCCAGCCTCTGCGTACTCTAACGCCGGTGGAGGCTTGTTTCGAGTTCAAACTGCAGATATCCTTATCCATCGCCGACCGCAAAGGATATTCCGAGAAACCACCGGCAGAAGGAAACGCGCGGCCGCCTGCCACTCTTTGCTCCTTCCACCCGTTTCCCTCGCTACTTTCTTTCGTCTTACTCGGATTCCCCGGGAGGAACTCTGCGTTCTGTGCCACCGTACGCAGGATAGTTCTGCACCGACTTATAAATAACGGTACTATTGTTACTGGCGTGGAGCGGCGCAGCGCTCGCCGTAGCGCGCGCGCGCGAGAGCGTCTTCTCGTACGCCCAACACGCCGCTCCAGCAATTATGTATGTAGTCCGTGGTCCCTTGAAGCGGTGGCCACCTCCTTGGGGACTAATGTTGGTCCTTTGAAAAGTCAAAGTGAAGCTCGCTCGAGAGGGTTAACATTCCGGGGGGAGAAGGTTGAAAAGGAATCGTGGAAGATTCCGTCGTTCGATAAAAAGAGTCACTAACCGTGGAGGCAAGTAACGGCGTGCATACCTTACGTATACGTTAGGAAGGGGATGACTCGAAGGGACATTGCTCCCTGGCCTCGCCTGCCCTGCTCTGCTCCGCCGTGTCCAGAAAGGATCCACCTATCGTCCTGCTCTCTCACGGCCCTTACAAAGCGTGACACCTTCTTCAGTTTGAGTCCTTCCGCCCGACAATCCTCCACCCGACCAATCCTCTTTCTCTCTCTTTCTCTCATCGCGCCCGCCTTCCACCAGCCCAATCTCCCAGGATAAATATCCTTTACGAGGACTCAAATTTAACCCTCCTGTCCTGTCTTTTATCGCCTCCCTCCACTCCTCTTCCTCTTGCCGCTCGGCTAATCTCCGCGCGATAACACACAAGGCATACAGAGCCTTCGGTGCTGCCCCTTTCGAGGAAGCACCCTTCCCCGTCCACTTCCTGTACATCTATATTTAAGTGCTTGTATTTATTCCCACATACTCCTATTCAGACATCCTCGCCAAGAGGGAGCGTCGGCTTAGTTTTAAAGGAGAGATTCGTGAAATGCGAAATGAACCGATATAGCCGAAAATCAAGAGGCGGACTATCGAGAATAGGTCCGATGGAGTCGCCACCCCAACAGGTGGTTACGGCACTTTAGCCGAAAGACAAAAGTTTCTACCCCTGCGGCGAGAGGGGAGAGAGAGCGAGAGAGCGGCAGCGCAGTTACAGGACCTGGGTCCCCCGCTTTCGGCTACGAACCTGTCCTCGCATTTTCTATCCCTGTGCCTCTCTCACGGCGCCCTCTCGCCTTACCACCCAACATGGACTTTCTATCCCCGGGCTGCCTTTCAGCTTTTTTCCCTTCGCGTTCCCCTTCCTGCCCGCTTACCCGCTTACCCGCCCGCCCTTCTCGCTCTCTCCCCCTCTGACTGTCACTCGCTCTCGCTCCCTCGCCAAGTCTCTCCCAGTCTCTTCATCCTCCTGCCCGCTTCCCCGGCCCGCCCCGCCCCGCCCCGCCCGACGTCGAGCTATCTAGCCGCGCACCTACGTGACTGTCCGCATCCCTATTCCTGACTTCTAAGTCTAACCCTAGCTCTAACCCAACCTGGAGCCAGGCGCCCTTATACCCAGACGGCGGCGTCATGGATGGGGAGGCGTATGTATATCCCCACCACGACATCCCTCGTCGAGGGGTCGTTGATCCCCCAAGGACAACGACCTTGCGTCTGCGGCAGCCAACCGTTCGAACGGTTCTGAGTTCCCGGATTCCTCGATTACCAATATCTTTCACTCCTCCTCGCTTCTTCGTCTCCTCCTCCTCCTCCTCCTCCTTCACCTCCTCCTGTCTCCCTCTCTCATCCTCCTCCTCCTCCTCCTCTCCATGACCCCCTCGACACTCGCGACTCCTTGCACCCCAGCACTTCCCTCCTCCTCCCCGCGCCTAGTAGTACCCTTCTCTTAGCCTCCCTCTTGACTATCCTCTCTCTCTCGCTCACCCTTCACCCCTCGCTCCACCCACCCACCCTACCGCCGCCACCGCCGCAGCCGCCGCCGCCGTCGTCGCCACAGCTCGCTCCTTTCATTCTACTCATTGCTGTTTTCCCCGTCTTTCTCCCTCTGTCTCGCTCACGGTACTCCTCCGTCCACGAATGAGGCTCCTTTTTTCATCGGCAACTATCAATGGTGAATCGTCGCCTCCGCCGCGACTAGATAGAAACGCTGCCAGAGTAGAAAGGACGGACGGACGGCAGCAGTAGCAGAAGTAGCAGCAGCAGCAGCAGCTTGGTGAATCGAGCGAGCGAGCGAGCGCTCTTGACTTCTCGGTGCACTGGCGAGTGCTGGTATACACGCAGGCCATTTAACTGTAGAAGCTAATAATTCTGGAGATGGTGGAAGGGCCGTGGAGGGGTCACTGGGTGACTGCAGAGTGTCATGGAGGGCCGAGCTCCTTTTCAAAATCGTAGGAGAGTATGAAAAATTCATGGTGCGCCGCATCGATATGCACGAGCCGACCCCGACCCGCATAGCCCTCTCCTCCGTCCTGCCGTCTCTTCCCCCTGCCTCTTTCACTCCACACAAGTCACTATCGTGCGCCGTGAACCCTCGACTTGATCGATCTATCCGTTCTCTGCTCCAAAATCCCTCTCCTTCTTCGCCCCGACGCGGCGCGGCGCGGCGCGGCGTGTAGCCCACTTTCAAGTTTATGAATGTAATGTTCAAGCCGGCCAAGTCTGTCTCTCCAGGGGCAAGCGAGCTTCGTGAAGAAATAGGTGGTTTGAAGAAACGGAGTCCCTGATCTTCCGGTTTATTATCGTCATTATCAAGCAACCGAGCGAGTGCGTTGAACGTGCCCCTTTCGAGCGCTCGACCGATAGCAGCCGGTATGTTAAAACATAGTTGCGGCTCTCTAGGTGGGTGGACGGGTGGGTGGTCAAGTACAAACGTAGGAAAGCGAGCCGCCGCCGCCGCCGCCGCCGCCGCCGCCACACATGCAGGACATATCGTCACGTAGATAGACACACGTATACAGGGAGAGGCAGATCGCTGTCGGTGAGCGAGCGAGGGAATGAGCGTGCGAGCGTGCGAGCGAGCGAGCGAGTGCGCGCTCGCAGTGTGTAGAGGAGAGTCGGCGAGTGTGCGGGCGCGAGTTGGGAGGCGCGATGACGCAATCACCGAAGGGAAGGAACAACATCGCCGTTGACCTACTAAAGACTCGACTTTTTCTCGCGTTCCTTTACAGCCCTGCCTTTTCGGTATCTCTCCTGTGCGCCGAGCGGCGAGTCACGCGCCATGTCGAATTTCCGACATGCTACACCCTCTCCCCGCCTCCCTCTCCTCCACCATGCGCGGCCCACCCGGCTATACTACTCTCTGCCTCTTCCTCTATTTCAGAAACGACGCTCACCTCGCGCAAAACTCGTCCTCAGCTCTCTGCCCAGAAACGAAATGTCATCACGGCCGTGCATATCTGCTTGTTCAAAGGTATCGCGGCGGCGGCAGCGGCGGCGGCGACGGCGGCGTGTTGAAATTTGGGTTGAGCGAGAGATAGGAGGTATAGGCGCGTTACATAAGGGGAATCGTCGCCGGGCTCACCTCTATTAGGAAAAGCTGATCTCTGGCAGCGCGGCTGCCACAATGGAGGAAGAATAAATAGACGACAAGTGTTCGTGACGTAGGAAATACCGAAGTAGGTCCTGCAGGTTTTCCCCTCTCCGATGGACCACCCTATCGTTACGCCCTGGTGACTCCTGACGCGTGAATACGCCCTTTGTTCGCCGGTCTCTCTCTCTCTCTCTCTCTCTCTCTCGTCCCTCTCTCCTTTGCGCGCCCCTTCCCGGAGCTTCCCGGCTCTCTTTTCACCCCGGGAAGCCGCAGGCGGCCCCGGCCAGGTAGGCAGGTAGCCAAGGCAAAGTCAATTCCGATTCGATTGAAGGGGAGCCCAAAATTCCCTTTAGAAATGCTCCACGCCACTTTCGGCTCGCCTCTCTCTCTCTCTCTCTCCCTCACCGCCCGGATCACTTGCAAGTCGTGTTACGCCTGGCTAGCAACCTTCTACCTGCCTTTTATTGTGAGAACCCGGCGCCTAGACCCCCAGCCGAATACCCTCTAATACCATCTCCACCACTATTTAACGAGCAACGAGACAATGCCTTTATAGTAATTAACAATTCACTTGTTCGATTTCGGGAAAAGGAGAATTTCGATTCCTGGAAAGTTACAGAAATCATACGACGACTGGAAGTGGCAATGGTCGGCTGAAACAGGTGGAATTTTTTTCGAATAGAGTGAAGTAAAAGGGGAAAAAATGAATCTTCGATCAGGCGTGATGGGTAACCATAATAACGAAACAGAAATGTATAGATGAGGTATACGAGGGCGGACGAAGTGGGGGATTTTGCAATGAGAAACCGGGGCGGAAATGAATTTTAGAAAGTGCGGGCAGAGCGTTATTGTCTAGCCGGTTGCAGGATCTGAAGCGAAGCAAACTTGAAACCCGGTCGCCAGTGGCTGCGTAGCTTCCCAGTTCGCTGCGGACCAGTCTCGGATGCCTCCCGCTGGCTATGGCGTGTCGGGGTGGTTGCAACAGGTTGTTGCTGTAGCAGCACCATCACCAGTAACGGTGGCTCCCCTTGGTCCCCCAAATAAGCCGGCCAACTAAAGCACGGGGAACCCTTCAAGAGTCACGGTTGCGCCGAGCGGTCAGGTGGTCCCCGTAATTATACAGATACTTTCTCTAAAGGACCGCGGTGCTGAAGGTGATCGAGGTGTACATACCAGTCGAAATTAATATATTCCTAGTTCCCCCCCTTCCCGCTTCCTCATTTATAAACTATCCTGGGGCAGCGTCAAAATAAGGAATTCCAGCACCACCGTATCATAGTTCTTAGCCGGAGTTCATCGAAGGTAAGACCGCGATAAGAAGATATCGCTTTATCTCCACATATCGCCCTTAAGACGGACGATAGGGCATTGCCTTCCACCTTCGGAACACGTGCATTCCCGCTTCAAAGCCCTCCTATCTATGCACTGTTTAACTTATCCGGCAGCGTCAGCCACCGACTACAATGGATGAGTCGCGTCTCGTCCCCGCCGAAAGAGACAGAAGAGAGAATTCCTATGGTGTTTGTTAGAGGAGTAGACGTGAATGTGGAGGGCCGGGGGCTTTTATTTCGGCGGGAGAATTCTCAGGGAAGAAAATTGTACGGCTACCCTGAACTGGGAAAGGCTAGTAAAAGGCAGGCGAGCAGCCCCCCTCCCCATAAAATGCCGTGGAGATGAGCAGGATGCGGTGGACGTAGCCTGATGCAATGCGATGTGGGAGCGGCGGCGGCGCGGCTTAACCAGAGGGTCAATGCCCTAGCCCCCGGCGACCACGGCTATGTTCCCCAACTACCCCGTGTAAATGAGGGAACACCGGATCGCCCCTCACCAAATTCCCCTTTTCAGTCTCCCGGCTCTGTTTGACTTTCGATTTTCACCGCGCACTATCTTTCAAGCCTTGCCTGACTTAACGAGCGGCTCTCCGGCGGTCCAAGGGGCTTAGAAGTGAGAAGTGGGTCGCGCGTCAGGGATAGCTCTCCGACAGGCGAGTGAGCGAGTGAGTGAGCGAGTGAGCGAGCGGGGCGGGCGGGGGGGATTAAGGAGATTTCTCAATTAAAAGATGGGGTGGCGATAAGCAATGGCTACTTGAGAGTGCCGGATATGGCATGACGGGAGCTTCAAGAAGGATGCTACTGGAATATTACAGCGATCAGCCGCAGCGATATACCGCGGTGACGACGATGCGCCTCGCTTATGGTGAAAAGTCAAATGCAGAGCCGGTCCTACCGACGATATCTCCGCTCAAGTACGATTTAACCGTGGGCGCGTATAACGACCATGGTAGTCACGGAGATAGTAGTCCGTGGAAGCTGAGAATTCCATGGGCGAGAGAACCCCCTGTAGGCGGGTGAGGATCGTAAAAAAAACGTGAGCGAGCGCCCCGGGAAAAAGAGCGCTGCCTCGAGGAGGAGGCTACGGATATTTCGTTGAACCCCATTCTACGCGTAAGGATCGAAGCCTGACTGAGCTCTCGGGTGATACCGTTAAACTGACTTCCGTCTGCCCACCTACCTACCTACCTACCTACTTTCCTTCTCGTACATCGTCCAACTCCTCCGAGCCGCCGAGAGCCGCTCGATTTCGCAATGCGCGGGAGAAAAAGATGGCTCGCATTTAGACGGGGTTTCGACCAACAAATAGACCTAAGCTCTCTTGTAACGTGGGTGTAAAGAAAGAATGATCCCACTCTTGTGATTTCGCCCATTCCTCCTCTACCCTATGCTTATAGCCTATCGATCCAGCCCACTGTTTTCCTTAACCCTTGCACTCGACTCTTTTCCAACTACTTAACACACCCACTCATTATCGAGCTTATTCTAATTAATAGTGATTGTAACAATAATAGCCGCCATATAGTCTGAAATGAAAAGACAGGAAAAATACTGTAATAGTGCTAGTTTAAGGCACGCAGACATATGAGGCAGGCAGTCGGAGTGCAAAGGGTTAATAAGCAAGACAGAGCGTAATGAATTGAAGAGATGGTTGGGATTAGAGAAATGCAGTGTTCTCCGGTGGCAGGCAAGCGGCAGGCAGAGCAATGGCCAGGTATGTGGGTACCAGTGAGCGGCGCGATCATGCGAGAGAATCCAGCATATAGAACAGGTCACACCCTCCGGGGACCATTATTGCCGAGGACTGTACGTGCACGTGACTCGCACAGGGTCGAGACAAGTGGGTTGGTGCAGTCGTTACTGTCGTCCTCGGTACCCCCTGCTCGTTCAACGACCCCGCGCATGCACGCACTCTCGGTGCACGTCTGTACGCGACGGGTGCACGCATGCACTGCACACTCACGTGACAGGAGGATCGCGGCGAGCGAGCGAGCGCGAGCGCGAGCGCGCGCGCCAGAGAGCCCGGGCGTAGGATGATGTGGTTGCAAAATAAAAATCAGAGCGACTCTCCCCGCCCGAGCCCCCTTCTCCCCCGCCGGCTCTGACACCTCTGGCCCTTTTTTTTCCTGCCACCCGGTCTTAAGTTAAGACGCCATGGCCGATAGCGCACAATTGTGCAGGTTGAATGCAATCGGGCGGCATCCGAGCAAGGAGGTGGCGCGAAGGAAGTGGAAAAGGAATCAACCACCCATTGTCGAGGAGTCATTGTTCGCCGGATACCGTAAGCGCATGGAGAACGCACGAGAACTCGGTGATCCTCATGAAGGGGTGTTGGATCGACCCCTTTAACAATGAGCAAGAGAGAGGGAGAGACTGGTAGCCGGCGCTGCTCCAGACACTTTCGGAGAGGATGCCTGAGAAAGATGTACTTACATACACGGTGGACGAGTAGCGGAAAGGTGGAAAGAGCCGGCTCGGTGGTGCCTTCCGTAAGCCGCGAGGTCGCCAGCTTTCCCCACTGAAGTCAAATTGGAATTACATTAGGCGGGGCGAGCCCACCACGTGGGATAGACAGAGAGTGTGCCAGCGCGGGACCAAGGGTCAAGAGTGACAGGAAACAGCAGTATTGTGTGCCGGATGTCGTAACTTCCGAGTCCTTTGCCCTCGCTCGCTCGCTCGCTCGCCCGCTCGCTCTCCCCGATGCATGCATGATAATTTAAATCTACGGAGTTCGGCGACGTCAATCGGCGAGCGAACGTCCACATTCATGCGTTCGTACATGCATACATAGGCTTCTCTTATCACGGGGGAAAGGGATTCGGAAAAGGCGTCCGGAGTGCCGGAGCAGTCGGCGCGGCCGAGCGCCCCAACGCGCCCTTCCCAAGAGATCAACCGAGCGAGAAATAGCATGAGAGAGCGCGGGTAATACCGCGATTCCTGTTAGAGCGAGGCAGAGAAGGCGAGCGAGGGAGCGAGAGAGGGAGAGGGATAGCGGAGAGGAGAGCGAAGGCATAAGCGAGACAGAGTGTGCTCGGGCGGGAAAGAAAGAGAGAGGATGATAGGAGGATGGGGAGGAAAAGAGAGGTAGAGTGCGCGCGGCGAAGGAAGAGAGAAAGGGTGCCGGCGCGGCGGAAAGAAAGAGAGGGCGGGAAAGAAGGAACGACGAGCGAGACAGGAGGGAGGAGGGTATAGTCGTCGTGAGCTCCTTACAGTGCATTGCCTTTACGATCCCCCGAGTCCCCGTCACACCCCGTGCCCCGACAAATCGCGTACGACGTGCCTCTCATGAAGAGATCCACGAAACCAGCTTCGCCGTCGAGCGATTCGGGTCGTCGAGATTCATCGAGAGGAAGAGTTTCTGTATGCGTGACAATACGGACGAGGAGCCGGCGTACGTGTGAACGCCGGTAACACAGGGTACGAGGAGGCACGACGCCGCCGCCGCACCCCATGGCCCGACGTCGATCGCACGCCGAGGAAAAGAGTCCGGGCCTCTTTTCCTACGGCCGAGCTCTCCTTTCGTTCCCCTCGAGAACACTGAACCCGCACTGCTGCACCGCGCGCGCCCAGTCGAGACTTTCACCGCTAAGCGTTCTAGCGTACGCAAGTTTCGAGGGTTACAGGGTTATCGCGCGGGCCTCGGCCGCTATGCATCGCTTACGTTTCCATGGTGAACGTCTCCGAAGCGTCCTTCTCCTGGATGGGCCTCCACGGCTCCCGCATTAATAAGGAAATGACGAGGAGCGAATCTAATCGAGGCCCCGTCGAACCCGTATACTCTTTCAAGTAGAACACGTTCTCTAGCTCGACACCGCCAGCCTAGAAAGCATGCTGCTACTCGTCCAAGGGCCTCCAGGAGAATGGAGGACTTGTGTGTATACAGCAAGCAGGGAGTTTTTTTCTCCGATCGACGGTTCCGGCTGAGGCACCTTGCACGCGCGCCCGCGCAAAAAGGATGCACGAGACCGGGCGATTTCCAGCGTTTAAAATAGGATCTTGGAGCTAGGAACTTTCGAAAGAGCCACGTTTCACGGCACAGGAGCGCCTCCGTGAGAGGGGCAGCGCGTGACACCCCTCCCCCTTCTCCCGCCAGCCCCCGAGCCTCTCATCCCTATTAGCCGTTCCATCTTGTTCGGCACGTTTCCCGTCTACGAGTGCGTCACCACCGACAGCAGAGTGTTTTCTGTTGTTTTCTGTCTGATGCCATTATTCCACTGGCTGATATCTAGTAATAGCGACCAGTCGATCTGTATTTCGTTGGCCAATCGTAATCCTGAGTAACAGGTATCGGGCATAAGGAGTCCGCAGGGAAGCAGACGTGACTCGAAGAATACGATTGCCGAGTCGGTCGGGTTAGCAAGCGGTAGTACCGTAACTCCTGGATTCGTTGGACGCTCGTCCTGTTTCACCTGTGCCGGTGGTTCACGCCCTTCTTTTACGGCGCGCCACGCTCTCGCTAACGGTGAATCGACATCGACCACTTCTTCCCGATTATGTCTCCTCTCAATGCACAGCCAGCGCCATCCCGTGTCGATCCCTCACCACTGAAATAGTGCTGATGGCTCGCAATGGAGTTTAAAGCGCGTCCATGTCCAAGTACATGCCGTTAATAACTAGAAGTTAACCTAAGATTCCAATGATCGGCCCGAACCTTTTACAGGATAATTTATGAAATGTCTCGTCTCTTCTCCAATGCTAGTCTGCAAAACTTTGCCAAAGTAATCGTTAGGTATAGGCGGGGACCGAATCACTGGGTTTGTAAACGAATCTGTTTATTAGTTTACTGCCCTTCGATTGAGGGATACTAGTTTTCATGATGAAAATAAGCTAGTTTCGAGTGTTTCTGAATGCTGTCATTCTTTCAGCTTGAAACTAGGAAGAAGGAGAAGGCACACGCTCGAACACTAGAGTATTTTGATGAATTCTATGGCAATGTGTACGGTGCTAAGTGGCAAGATATTCGAGAAGCTCTGCTTCAAGAGTCCCACAAGTACATGGCAGTTGTTAATAATTTTAGTGATTCCGAGAAGACTCAGAAATTTTTGAAAGTACTTTACTCTTTGAATTCCCAATTGTCAATCTGTTGATATTTAGAGGGAATATATTTATTTATTTATGCCTCATTATCAGGAACAAGGAGCAGTAAGTTTAAAGGAAATGTATGATTTACTTGAGAAACGTCTAAAAGAATATGCTGAGGATAAAAAATCACGTAGAAAAAAGAAGGCAATTGATACAGTTACTACACAAGATGTGAATCTTGCTATAGTTGATGCCCAGGCATCAACAATTGAGTCTCTTTATCCAGAAGAGTATCGTGATAGATTGGCAGGAGCCAAGTTAGATGCGGAAGGAACACAGTGTAAAGCTACAGAGGAAGAGATAGAATCTGCAAAGATGATAACTATAGACCCAAGCTTAAATGAAGTTGCACCCGATCAAGGGAGGATTGTAAAGCCCAATGTAAATGTGGCTGGCTTATTTGAATATGTTCCAACCACAAAACTAAAGGGTAAGAAAAAGAAGAAAGAAAATTTGTTTCTTTCAAAAGAGAAGTTTTCAATTTGTATAATTTTTATTACAGGTATAAGTGACTTTGTTCTTGAATCCGAATATTATGAACACTACACAAAAGGAAAAGATTTCACTATAGAGATTGTGGAGGAAGTCACATTGTCCTTTCCAAAACATTTGCATGCATATGCATTTGGCTCAGAAAATGACACCCTGTTTCCTTCACCTAACATGGGTTCCACAAATGTCTTAGGTTTGTGCAATCTAGAAGATTCCAATTGGCTAATACCGGTTGAAAAACTTGTAACTGATTACTTCTTATTTAACAACAGATTATTATTTATTTGATGGGGCATCTATACTTCCTGTCTTAGCATTGGATTTGAAAGGTGGTGAAATTGTGTTAGACATGTGTGCAGCACCTGGAGGAAAGTCTTTAGCTATTCTTCAAACTCTCACCCCAAGAGTGCTAGTTGTAAATGATTTCTCCGAATCGCGCCTAAACAGGATACATCAAGTTTTTGAGCAATTTACAAAAGGATTCGAAAACACACACACGAAAGTCGTTTTCTCTCAAGATGACGCGTCGATGATACAGGACACAAATATCTATGATAGGGTAAATTATTACTTGTTAATACTATATATGGATCGATCTAAAGAGTGTAATTAATATTGTTAATTTTTCAGATTTTAGTCGATGTACCGTGTACAACTGATAGACACAGCTTGCACTCTCATGAAAATAACATTTTCAAACCAACGAGAGTGAAGGAACGTCTACGACTTCCCGAACAGCAAACAGAAATTTTATTGTACGTAATTGTTCTGGAATATAGTTTTACTTGATGAGAAAAATATGAAAATCGTATGTATAACATATGATCTGTTGCAGGAATGCATTTAGACTAATTAAAAAGGGTGGTATAGTGGTTTACTCCACTTGTTCGCTGAGCCCTATTCAAAATGATGGAGTTGTTCAACTGGCTATAAAAAGAGCGTGGGAAGAAGAGAATATTCGACTAATTGTAAAGTATGTAACATAATATGTATTGCTGAGACTAATTAATTTCAACCAATACTTACACTCATCGACATCATTACAGGAACTTGACGACAGCTTTGAAACCCCTAGGACACTTCTTTGAGTTCGGCAAGTCTGGATTGAAGTACGGTCATATAGCAATTCCAACTCTGAAGAATAACTGGGGACCGATGTATTTCTCAAAAATATCGCGCGTAGAGTAATAAATCTTTACTGGCAGCAAATGTACATAATAAACACTTGTAAATACTTTGCTACTAGTCTATAATTAGCTTAAATGCTACAATAAAAATATATTCGAATAAGTTTTATACTAACATATGATCACATGCAATATACAATTAATACAGATCGAGAACCATAATATCTCTGAAAAATATCGTAAATCACAGTTATAGTGTCAGTTGGTGATGCAGAGAAACGATGCCCTTAATCGTTTGAGTGCTGAATGAGAAGTGCTGTACTTGAGACAAGCACCAACGCGTTTGTCAGCATTCAAATGGTTAAATTAACTTAATGCGAATGTCAAGTGATATTGTGAACAATGAAACGAAACGGCGATAAAATGGCGAAGACTATAATTAACACTTGCTTGCTGCGACAGACTCTCTACTTCGAATTATTTTCTTTAAGTGGTAAGGTTTGATCACTTGTTTCTTCATCAGAAGGTTTTGCTTTGTTCCAAGGCTGTTCTTCACCAGTTCCAAAAATGGAATACACTATTATCTCAATTATATACAAACCCACTGTGACGAAGAATATGATTCTCCAAGCCTCGATAGTTTGCTGCAGAAGATAAATCAATAATTAACAAGAAACTGGTATCAGTGAAGCATATATAGTGACTACTTACATTGCCATGTGTTATTTTTCCAACGAATATTGGTACGACGAAACCGGGTATTGTCGCTATACAATTGGTAATAGCAACAAGAGTGCCCGCAAAATTGGGCGCAATATCAATATGATTTGATAGGAAACCACAGAACATGCCTCCAATACAAGTTACACCAATCGTCATTAACACAACAGCGAGAACTCGATTGCAACCAATATAGGAGACCCCAATTAAGCAGACCATTGGAACAGCAGAGGCTGAAACGAAATGTCTTCCATAACACCCCGATAGCTTATCTGTATTTCCAACCAAATATTTTAATTACCGAACAAAGTTCCAATTTTTCGGGATGTAGTCACTGTTATCCAGCTCTTATCTTGCATAATTGCCAGTACCTTACTGAGGGTCATCGTGAAAATCCACATACACAAGAATGGCAAAGAAGATAGCATTCCATTCTAGAAGCATGACGATAATGATAAAAACTGCACGGCACAAAGTTCTCAACGCTTTCTGAGAAAGGCTTACCGAGCTCATATCAAATTTCAGAATTTGATTCATAAACGTAGGCAACTCGATGAGCAACATATACCATCCAAAATTACTGCAGAAGTGTGCGATTAAGATCGCATAAAATGGTTTGGATCGTAGTACTTCTACCCACGGAACAGGTAATTTCTAAGTGAAAAAATTCAATCAAGAACATGTCCATTTGGCAAGTCGATTCAAGGATTATAAAATTTGTCAAACCTCTTTATGAATTGTTTCATCTTTCGTATGACCCAACGATTGAAGGATATAGTCCTTTTCCTGTTGACTGATGAATCTCGTTTGCTCTTCCGGGGAGTCCTCGACCATAATCCACCATGCAGTGCACCAGATTAAACAGAGCGCGCCCTCGATATAGAATATCCAAATCCAGCCGAGGTTCGCAGCGAGTAATCCCGATAAAAGTATCGAAATAACCGTGCCCAATGCGGTGCCTATTTAAGTCGAAGAAAACAATATTTATCGATCGCCTATGCTTCGGAAAGCCCATAAAATTGACGTGTGCCGAGAGAGAAGCGGAAGAATAACAGTGCCATTTTCATACCAGCGTAAACAATCGAGGCAATGACACTTCTCTCATTGGGTGGCGCCCACTTTGCTACCATCACGTGCATCGCCGGGAACGTGACACCCTGAAACGCAAAAGTAGCAAGAATTTATCGATGACCCGAGGCCGAGTTACAACGTCTCCCGGGGATACTGACTCCGCCAAGGCCTTGAATGAATCTCATCACGATGAAGAGGCCGTAATGAATCTCGGCGGCAACAGGTGACAGTATGGAAGCAGCTACGTTCAGAAGGACGGATCCATTCATCACCCATTTAGCTGATAGGAGTTCAGCCATTCTTCCACCCGGTAATAACGAGACCATATATCCCCAAAAATAAGCAGACAGAATGAGACCTTGTAGTGGCTCGTTCCATTCGAAAGGTCCGTCCTAAAAAAATGCCATCGATATATTTCTTAATCCAAATCGTTGTGAGAAAAGAGGACAAAGGTAAATATACCTCAGCGAGAGCTTTCGTTGAATTGAAAGCGCTGCCGTCTTGCTGGCAGAGATCCTCCGTGACCACAGTGCTTATATTTTTATATTCAGCCTCGTGGCTCGAGGAAATCTTCACCGCGGTATGGTTTACCATAGCGACAATCGCAACGCTAACATTGACTTTGAAACCGTAGATAATCGCTAGGCCGATAGATCCCATAATAGCCATCAAGTAGCGAGCGGGCAGTAGTAAGCCTCCACCCCCTACAAACATATTTCAGATTTTTTTCCTAACAATTTCCATGAGGCCAATATGTCGAGCAAAGTGAAAGAAAGTACGCAGAGAAAAATAAGTCGCATGCTGTTAGGGAGAAACTGCGAAGGCGCTGTTTCGGAAGGGAGAACGTAATAGGCTTGTATAACAGGATCCGGCTATGGCCGACGTGACCACCGGCATGGAGAGCTCACGCGAGTGAAGTATCGGGTCCCCGCTCCCTCACTTTTTGTCTTCACGTGTGTCTCGGTTAGTAATCGTATCCCGCCTATACCTAAGTAAATGTTGCAATCCACGCAACTAACAGTGCATACACCGCGAAGTCTGCCCACGCACGTCTCTCGGAATCATTGAAAACACGAGGAAAACTTGTCAACGCTTTTACTACGATAGTCCCGAGAGTCACGTAGCATCTCTCGTCGGCGGAGCATTCCAAGAGTTTGATAGACGGTAATCCGAAATCGGCGCAATAGGACGTCAAAGTGTCACGGAATCGTAAACGATTCCATCTGATTCATGCGGGTCTGTTTGATCCTATTTCGAGCGCGGCTTTCCAAGTAAAACAAGCCCTCTCCGCCTATAGCCGGTATGCGATGGGCTCCCACGTGTGCAGCGTTCAAGTGCGCAAATTTATACTAATGGATATAACGCGTAAATCCACTCGCCGATAGCAAAGAGTGCGACACACTCTTGGACGTGCAGCACGATATATCACGTTCGGTTGACGGACACTTTTTATGGTTAGAAAAAAATCTAGGCTGTTCGTTTTTCCTCTTATTACACCACGAATATGCAGGAATTTTGTAATGGAATAATATTATCGCTAAGATAACCACGTGTATTAGCTCACGCAATTATTCAAGTTCTATGTTCTGTATTCTAAAAGTAAATACAATTCTGTTTTCGACGTTTCTTAGTCGATCATTTATAACAATCTACGAAACAGCCGGTTTACTGTCCTGACAGATTGATCGATCCTGAGACTAAAGGAGAAGCGTGGGTCCGAAGGGAATACGAATATACATCATTTGATGTAATATCACGTAGCGGTATCGGGTGTAAGGGAAAAATATTACGGCGGTTCACGGCGAACCTGTTGCTACGATTGCATCGAGCGGCATTGCAGCGCGTCGTAACGGTGGAAACGTAGCGGTTCCCCGAATGACAGTGTGCGTCTCAGCGTTTCGTCATACGCTTACACAGCACGATCCTTAAATCCTGCAAGTGCGAGCCACTGATTCCAATCAGGACTTCATTTCCACTCGCAATCACTAATTAGATCAGGTTGGACACTGCGCAGCAACTATTGCGACTTATGGGGTCGAATAATTGGAGATAATAGGAAAGCGTCCTGGGTGGAGGATCGATGTGGATTGGAGGACGCGGCAAGGTCAAAGGGACGCAGGACCCTCTAGAAACCCAAGCCTCCCTTGTGACTTCAGGTCATAATTACTTCGAGAGCCAATCATATTACGTCCAACTATTCCCAATACAAAACTCCCATATTCTACCCCCGACAATAAAATTCTTCCAACAAAATCTTAATAATAACTAAATTACTCACTACCAGAAGTACTTTCTCCAGCCATGGTGTTTCGATCTCGAGTTTTGGCGGCCAACTGCTTCCGTGCACGAGTAATATTCAGGTGTACACCCTGCGCGATAACTTATCGGATAGAAATGACTTTCACAGTAGACGTTATCTATCCCGCGATCTAGACTTTTGGCAGTTCAAGGATAGTGATGACACTGTCCAAAGAGTAGATGATGAAAGAGGGAGATCAATGGCGCGTAGAGCGACGGTAGAAGGTGTCGGTATTGCGCGCGGAGTGTGACTGAAGGCGAGCATGGGCGCCGTGGTCCTCGGAACCAGTCTGAGGGATGGCGGGCGTGCGCCTCTTCTATAAATGCCGTCTACCACTGGTAGAGCCGAGCACCACCAGCAGCAGCAGACGAATTCGGCCACCTAAAAGCATGAGGTGTGTGTACGTGCCGCTTGTGCGTACGCACGGCCACTCCACAGCCACGGCATATAGAGTCATTGATCCCGTCCACTTTCTTCCTTCCACCCTGTACCTCGCCAACTCTTCAGACCCATCCTCCACTCGAACATCTTATCGCTCAACGGTCGTAAATCCTGGAAATGGCAGGAACGCTCGATGACGCAGTCCTTATAGATTGTAGACACATTGTCGGATGTCGTTGTAGGATGGTCTACTTCCGGTACACCACCGGAATAGTCCGGTCGTAAATTTACATTACATAGATATGAGTCATGTTGATGTTCACTGTGTTTAAGTAGATAATTGTATCTAATTGGTGAAGGTTTTATTTAATTAATATAAAATAGAATTCTTTATGATGGTGTAGGAAATGGGTTATGGGAAAATGGGTTATGGGAACCAGAGGGTAATATTGGTATAGCTGGCTGTTTGTATTCGACCTGTTCTGTACATATAACTCGGAGGGTCGTTCTAAAAGCTGCCCGTATCGATGCCGATCGATCGCGTGCTCTTTGCAGCAGCTTCTTTTTTCGAACTTAATACCCCTTTATAAAGCGGAATGCAACAAGAAGAAGATTCGGCGTTGCATCGCTCGGTTTACCGTTACTTTTTGGATCGGCGCGAGAGTAAGTGCACGTACTCACACTCATCAGCCGAGCGAGCATGGGAAGCTGTGCGGGATGAAGTTGCATTTGCAAAGGCACCCTCCCAAGTGACTGACTATAGCTGGTTCGCAAATAAATTCGCGACATGTCAGAATCGCACTTGGAATGACAGCTTTTGTAAAATTTGATGTATAAAGAAGGAACTTTCACCATCACTGCCACTTTTTTTCTCGCTACTCTTGTATTACTACGTTGTGAGCACATTTGGAGCCGCGAAATCGTGAATATGAACGCGGCGCCGGAAGCAGGTGATAATCTCGAGGAGATCTACGTTTGGATCGAGCAGATACCATTTTCCAGGCCGAAGAAAAATCTTGCCAGAGACTTCTCGGATGGCGGTAGGTACTTGGTGATAAATACAGGGGTTTTGCTGAAGTGTTAAGAATTATTATAATACGTCGCGTCCCTTGGTTCCAGTCTTTATGGCCGAGTTGTTAAAGAAATACTACCCTCGATACGTCGACGTACATAATTACATAACCGGTAACAGTGTCGCGAAGAAGATTGATAATTGGTGTACCCTGAATCGCAAGGTTCTTTCGAAGTTGGACATGAAACTTAGCAAAGACACGATCAATCAATTGGCAAACTCGCAGCCGGGTGTAATAGAGAAAGTGCTGATCGATCTACGCGCGAAGATCCTGAAGGATTGCAATGCCGAGAGGGATTCTATGTACTCGGAATACGACGAAGAGGGTAAAGGAGGTAAAGGGGGGATGGTATTTCAGCACTCGTTTAAAACTTCCTATTCAACGTTCACGATAAAAAATCATAAATATTTGAACGACGAAGAGGCTGTTAAGTCTGTGCTGAATAACGAAGAGGTCGCGAATAAGACGGTTCCGAAGCACGTTTTCATGAAGTTGAAACAGGCACTCGACGAGAAGAACGATACCATCACGACATTGCATCAGAAAGTCTCGCATCTCGAGAGTTTAATGAGACTCAAGGACCAAAGAATTGCTGATCTCACGTCGCAGATATCCCGATCCAACGAGAAGGATGATCCTCCTGTGGGACTTAACACTGTGAACACTACGAATTCCAGACAACGTACGAGCAAATTCTAATTATGTGTTGAGCAGCTAGAAATCCCTGAGTAAGGATATTTCAATGAGCTACCAGGTCCACTCATATCATAAATCAGTAACAATAATATTTTCGACTTTTCAGGCCCTATATTACAAGAGTGCATTTCTCATTCTCATGGAATTAGGTATCTTACAGATATCACAAAAATACAAGACGCAAATGGTATCACTGCTAAGAAAATTCTAAACCGCAATATACAGAAGAAAGATACTTTCCTAATGGTAGGAAGGTAAAGTCTTTATAAAACTTTTATTACAGAATATTCCTTATGACTTTAACTTATTTTCGATATAACATTAGAATGAATTGTCTCTTAGGTACGTGTGTTTTATATAGGAGCCCTCATACTCGGTGGAGATACCAAGATGACACCATCACCCCGAACAAACAACATAGAGATATTCCTTTTGGTAGTACGATAAACCTCTTCATAAGTTTCCTCGTCAATTTCAACAGTAGTCACTGTCTCCTCGGCCTCGCCGAGGACCATGTTCAAGTGTTGGTCGTAGGCCTGTTGGACATTGCTGTGTATTAGTTTAGTGCTTACTTAAAATCAATCCTGTGTTGAATAAAAAACGTTCTTTACATGTAAGCGTCCCCGCAACTCCCTCTCGTTCCTCATTTTTACATATATTCTCTCATCCAAACTGAGTCTAATGAGATCCAATGGTTCTTTGACATTTATCGCAGGAACCTGTTTGGAATATAGGTTAAATAATGCGAGGTTACCTATGCGCGGTTCTTCCCTGAAATTACCTGCTCTGTTTCGTCAGCCATTTTAATGTCAGACTAAATAGCGTCCTGGACTAATTAGCAAACCTCAACTACACTATTCTGTACTATCGTCACTTTGTACGCTATTCTAAATAGTTATACAAATCAAGCATTACGCGGCATCGTTTAGAAACCGGCAATAAACGCCATTTTATCGCATCCCTTTCATTGAGCCAAGTCCAACCGGTGGCGCCTCCTCGACCACACTCTCGCTCGCAGGTTTTACAGAAATTTATAATTTTTATTCCGATTAACTCGTTCGTGAGTCATCCTTATCAAATTCAACGATAGCACCAAGGGAGAGAGTCTGCCTGACTTCCGTATATGGACGTCGAGTACGTCTCGCTTGGAATACAAGCCTTCCCTTTAATAATCCTGTTCATTTAATACTCCTCACTTTCTATACCAAATGCAAAGTCAAGTTCTTTCCTACACACCTCAGATCGATTAGTTTATAATATCTAATCCACGAAATCCTTTTTCATAATAAACAAAACCATACAGCACAGTTTACAATATTAACAATCACATACAACAATGATGAACAGAATACTACACTAAATAATAATTGAGAGAATTTGAACAACAAGTGTACATCTTGAAGAATTGGTGAAACGAAATTCGCGGTAGATAAGTGTATCCTTGAATAATGGCGGGTGTGGTGGGTAGAGGGCAACCGGAGGGCGGCGCTGGCGTCGTGTTCGGGGAAGCCAGAGGCATTCGCCGTCGGTGTTGCGGTGGAGCGCGGAGCGGCCTGGCATCGGATCGCACGCAGGGCAGGCTAGGCATCGTAGGTGTATCGGCCGAAGAGCAAGAGACGAGTACGAGTACGAGTCGAGGCGCTTGCGAGAACGAAGCACGCCATTTTCTGCGGCGTTCGCGCGAGTGAGGACTGCTGTGCGAAAAGTGGTGTCCCGATAGCCGAATCCCCGAGGACAAGGAGGTGTCGGCGAGAGCGCGGTGTGTGCTGGCCGTCCAAGAGAGAGATCAAGGCTCGCTCGAAGAGTAGGAGTGTGAGGAGGTTCGGGGGCGGCGGGCCCCGGTCGACGTCGGGGCGGTGTGCAGTGTTATGCGCGGACACGCGGCCAGCCGTGCAGCGGCGGATATGGTGAGTTTCAGCGAGAGATCGAAGCGCTCCCGGGAGACTTGCTCTGACGTAGATAGATAGATGTTCGAGTACGTCTTGTCTTGTCAGTGGGCCTCTTCCCTCTAGGAGGATGGCGGCTATAGTCGTGGCCGTCACCGATAGTACGGCCTTTCCGATAACCACGTAAGTGGCCGCGCCCGGCTACTCTCTCTCTCCCTCACTAGCCACCTCGAATTTCCCGGACGAGCACGCCTCGGATATCCCGGGGCTCCGATCGCCCGGATTAAAGACTCGCTTGCTCGCTCGCTCGCTTCCTTCTTCGCCCGACAGCACCGCCGGCCACCTCTCCACAGTGGAGTAGTAGAGCGAGAGCGCTCGCTCCGCCAATGGGCGGAGGTTTAGGGCGGCACATGGCCGTCGGGGCGCCGGCTGTGCAGGGGGTGGTTTTTCCGGCGAAGCGAGCTACTGCCAAAGGAAAATCCTGCGTCGTCCACCACGCTGAGTTCTCGAGATTACTCGCCGGGCTAGCTCGTTCTCGGACGGACTCTCGCGTCCCCGATTCCCTCGGCATCCTACGCTGCTTCTTCTCTCAGTGACAGTGCTTCGAGAAAGAGAGAAGCAGCAGCAACTCCGTTACGAGCCCGAGATTTTTTGCGGCCCGGCCCCTCAACTGTCCCCGTCCGTCGAGGCTCGCTCGACCCAGCCGGCTTCTCGATTCCGTCTACGCGCTACGTAGGCTCGTCCTATCTCTGCCTTCGGCTAATACTACATACTCCTGCTGCTACTACAAGGGAATCTATAGCTGGACTGGGAAAGAGCGAGTGAGAGACTTTGTTGCGTGCGGTACTCTCCGCTCTACGTGCACTATCAGCAGCAACGTAAGCCCTCCTTTCTCATTGCTTCTCGCCTTTATTGCATGCCTTCGCTCTCCCGACCCTCCCTCTCTTTCTCTTTCTATCTAGTTGACCTTGCTGCTCGAGATCTATCAATGAGACTCCGTTCGATCTCACGGCGCGTGGACGCGTTAGCATTATCGATCCTCCACCGCTGTTGACACCTTTCGGTATGTGTGCAATGCCTGGCTGACTTTTCATTACGTCCCCTTGGAACGCCGGCCGCCAACTGGTTCGATCCCAGCCCTCTCGCTCTCACCCATTTGCTAGCATGAGAGAGGCGAACCGGCCAGAGAAGCGGCTTGGGCCTTCATTTAATTGAGAGTGGACGATCCGTTATATAATATCTGTTCATGCGATGTGGATGGCTCCCGATCAGAGCGATCCCATAGGATTGGCTTGTTCTCATTGCGGGCGAATGCGCTCCGCGCAGATTGGATTGAGGAGAGCTCTCCTAGTGCCGACTGCTATCGTGGAATCAGCGGCGAGCACGCGCACCCCTTTTCTACCTCTCGCGAGCCGCTCGCCGATTAAAAGCCGCCGTGACATTCACGCGACAATTAAGTCGCTCGGCCTTTCGACCTTGTTGACATTTTAAACGTTTTCCGCCCCTCCGCCCCCCTCGACTCGTCCAGGAAACCCGATAGCTCCCTGGCAAGCAAGCTTCGAGAGAACCCTTTCTCTTCTCTCCGCTCTCGCACTTCACTAATCTTGGATCATCTTTTTCCGATAGGTCTTCTTACGCGCCACCCACCTCGGCCCTTCTCCTCTTTTTTACCACCCCAATCCTATCTTACCATCCGATATCGAACTCCTTGTTTTCTTAGCGAAAACAAACTAAGCTAATTGAGGGATTCTTGGCACGAGTGTTGTCTTGCAAAGTTAGCAGTTTGCAGCTGGTTCAGCGTGGAGGAAAGCCGGCGCTGTGACGGTCACATTGAGAGATGTCTCAGGCACTCCCCGGCAATCCCACTTCAAGTAACTCGGTGCGGTTGCATTACTTAGCACTGAAACCTACCACTCGACTGTCGTCGACAGTGCAAGTTCAGTAGCGGATCGAAATCCTTTTCCCAGCGGCGAGCGCGCCAGGCTATATACTTCTTCTCCGCCGGGGTAAAGAGCTCCGAGATGGGATTTTACGGCACGAGGCGGAGGGAAATGGGAGCCGCCGCGCAGTGAGTGTGTGCCAACCGGGTCTCTCTCCGCTTATATTGTATACACGGGGACACGTGTTCGAGCACGCGACGTGTGCGGGAGAACGAAATTAAAATAACCGTGCGCGCTTTACGGCCGAGAGCGAAATCCCCCTTGGGACACCTCTCTCTTTCTTCCCCTTTCTTTCTCTTTCTCTTTCTCCGTACGTCCTGTGCATGCAAACGAAACGAGCCAGTGCGTATTAATTCCTGAAAATTGCTACGCCACGATCGCAATGGTGGCAGGCTCGATGCGGCCAAAGTGGTGTTTGCGCAGCCATAAAGAGGAGATGACGGTGGCTCCTTGTAATTGGGTGGAGGCGCGTCACAGCCCATTTTTTCCCGACCCTTGTCCTCGAGCTGCTGCTGGTGCTGCTGCCGGCTTCTTTGTCAGCCGGCTGACTAGCCTGCATCCTTCGACTCTGAAACTGGTATGCCGGCGCGGCGGTGGCACGATTACGCTTTGGAAATAGTTATGTGGGTTAGCGAGATAGAGATCGGACTATGCAATTCGGGCCGCGCTCTTGTTCCAAAAGAGAACTTGCCACAGCGGCAGCTGCGTCGGCTCTGACTCGCTCGCGTGTTGCCAATCCTCTGTGAGAATGATCATCATCATAATCCACCCTCGTACTGTCACCGATTTGCATCTAGCATCAGACACACTCGTCCTGATTTATATTAATGGAAGCTTTACAGGCTAGCAAAGCGTGTATGACACATCCGGTTGATTCGCACGGGAGGCGACATCGCCCCGGTTTTGGTGGATGGACCGGCCGGCCTGCCGGCCCTGACTGAATGAGCGATTAAACTCAATGATTTACCAGACCGAGTCCCGGTGACTCATGAGCTCTCGCTACTCTCGAGATACCGTCGAGATTTACGGCTCGACTGACCTCCATCCTTCTTTTTTCACAATACCGATCCTGGTACTGAAAGCACACCGACCGACCGTCGGAATATACTTGACACGGCAATTCCCCACCGCTCTCGACAAGAACGGAAATTATTCTCTCGACGCGTAAAGATTGCCTGCCTGCCTGCTCGCGTTCCTCGTTCTGGAATTACAAGTAGTTAATTACCAACAACTAGTGGCCTTGTTTTCGCCACAAGAAAGGGAGAACAGAGAGCTTGAATGAAAAGTAGACCAGGATTAATTCGTTCGTAGTAAAGGCTAGCTGGAGCACGAAGGATTAATTATTGGTAAGCGGGCCGCTGCCCGCCGTTAGAAATTCTCCGCGGTGGCGGCGACGGCGGCGACGGCGGCGCACCATTAGAAATTCTCCGCGCGGGCAAACAGGTGGCGAGTATTGCGCGATTCTCTGGGACTTTCAGAGTTGTTTACGGCATAACGGTGCATTGGCGAATGGCGAAGGCGAACCGGGGAGAAAGAAAGGCAGCAGCCACCGGCTCACAGCGATGCGACTTCCCAACACACATATATACAGATATACTGTTCGTCCAACGATCCTCTTTATTCTTATCGGGGACGCAAGAGACCTAGAAAATTGCCGTCTCGACAACGATAGTTGCATTCGAAGTACTCCATTCCAGAGCAGATCACTCTGGAGTGTCTCGATTCGCCTTTGGCAAAGGGGCTGAGCACAGTGGCAGGAACGGCTTTGCCAGTGTCAGGCAGAATCGAGGCATTACTCAGCATCCGAGTATCCCAGCATCTTTCACCAGGCGCGTAGCCCCATCTCGCTTGCCGCCTCTCTTCTCGCAGAGATCTAAAAATGTTTGCCCGCCGCCGCATCGTGAAATTTCGTCGACGCGTACGTGCATGCATAATGCATGCGTGCTTCTCGGGCGTGTTTACCAGCGCAATGCTTTCCGTGGAAGGATTTATCTCATGATACCGCCGCTCTTCTAATGTTCCGCTCGAGCGTACTTTGGGAGGATCGACTGATGCAATGATTGGGATACGGATCGAGTGAGCGACTGCCTCCAACTCCAACCATTACTCCCAGATAATGTTACCTTTCTCTGGAATTACCTTTCCGTTGCAGAATCTCTCGACAGAGTGTAGTGGACCGGAATCTCCTCGTTCCACAACCCTTCCAGCCGGCAGAAGTACTGTTTGGTAGTTTGGCGCGTTCGTTCTGGCATCGATCCACGCAAAGTTACCGCTAGCCACTTGCTCGAGATAATTGCTAATTAGCGAGTCGTTCATGCGAGACTCGTCGCTCCTCGCTTCTTCTGTCGAATGCGTCTCTGCACTGATCTGACTGTTCCCTTGCTCCAGATCTCATGCTGGACCACCGACCTCCTCACTTCGCTACTCGTGCTTCAACTTCTTCGTAAGACAATCCTTCCTCCTACCAACCCGACAACTTTTTCCTTACTTCGCGACACTTTTCGAGCATTCGGCATTCTGTGCGTGTCGAGCTCTCTTCATTGCCAGGAAAAAGGAAAAAGTGGTTCGCGTATCGAATGGAACCTGTCGAGATCCGTTTTATATATTTCAAGTCTTTTTTTTCTCTCTTTCGTTCTTTAAGTAGATTCTATAAGTAGCTCGACAGCTTTCCAGACAATTTAGTAAACCACTAGTTTGAAGATGCGAAGGTCAAGGTAAAGGTGCTTGCATGGCACGGGGTTCCGGCAATCATTATAAATGAAGTCGGTCACGCCATTCAGTAAGGAATGTCATTGCGGCGCTGGCGTTATAGTGTCGACGGGCGTTTCGCTGCCAAATCGAACATGTTGACAACGTGATTTCACGATCCAGCTTGTCAGTCCATCTACTGATTGAGCTGGGACCACTTGACCGTAACGCGTGCAGTTTTCTCGGCGAGCAAGAACGAGCAGTGCACGGTGGGAGAGAGTTGGTGGTACGCATCGACGACACGGCAGTTCGTAATATCGGGGCGAAGCACGTGTTCCATGCGCGTGACTGCGCCGTCTCCTGCCTTTGTTGGTGAGTGAAAAAGCCGAAAGAATTCCCTCCACAATAGCGTCCAGGTTGACCACTTGACCGGTTCCCCGTGAAAAAGACTGCTGCTTCATTGCCTTTTTCGCTTCGAAATCCTGCCCGTTCCCCCCCACCGGTCCCTTTCGCATCCTCCTCCTCCTCCGCCGAGCATAATGACGATTTTGTTCGCATTCCATTCTTGGCTGGAGTGGCCACGCCGCAAAAACGTCAATTGCACCCTCGTCGCGCAAGCAAATTCAAAAGTCGAGGAGAGCAAGCGCGTCGACAGTCTTTGCCAGAATAGAAACCGAAAAGAAACCGAATCCCCATTGTCATTGCGATGACAATCTCCAAGTGGATCAGTGAACGCGCGTCTACGTGGAGATACGCCTTCGCAATGTCTCCGCTCCGTATTGGATTAGCAGAAGTGCACGATTACGTGTGAGTTACACAATGAGAACCCACGCGGGATACAACACCTGACCCCGTTTATCGGAGGAAACTGGGCCGGTGATTCTTTTAGACGGCTATCCAAACACCTGGCCATCTTGCCATCTCGTCGGCACTTTATTCTCTTCACACTGACAAATTACCTTCTTGTACTACAATTAAGATAGCATTAATACTGATTGTCACGGCCAGTAACTCGGCTTTAAATCAGCTTGAATGCACCGTTTAATCGTGAATGAAACCTTTCTCGAGGGAGAGAGAGCGCGCGCCGGCAATACTGAAAGGGAAAAGCAGCCTGAAATCGGCCGTTAGTTTCTGTCGTCGGCAAAGCCTTGCCCGACTGACATTGCAACTAATTTTGATATCAAGGCGAAGTGCTGCTTTGCCGGCTGGCAGAAAATTGCTCCTCGATTTCAGCTCCGACCCCGCCGCTCTCAAGCTGCAACGTCAGTGGTGTCATTAAGCTGTGCGTATTTATTCTTGCCGCTGCTGCAGCGCCGAGTTCACTTTCCCACGGGTGGCCGCTCTCCCTCAAGAATCCGTAAAGAATTAAGAAATGACTCGAAAGGAATTGTACATTTTTTTGTTCCTCGATCCTATTTCGAAGTATAATGGGAAAGAATACGGCTCGGAACGCCTTCGGAATTAGTGCTCCTTCAATTTATAATGCTTTTTACTCTCCTCGCCCGATCTTTCATTACCTTCTTTCTCTCGTCGTGTGCCGCTCGTTTTCAAACGACAAAGCAGCCGTAACAAGTCGCCTCTTACAATGTATTCCCTTTGATTATACGAGTTTAACTTTTCCACCTACCAAGTCGAACTTTCTCTTTCGTTGGGCCATAGAATTAAGGAGTGACCAAGAGAATCGAGGCGTTTAAACGCAGGCTTAGGCGTTGACGCGATTGGTATACTTAGTTACATGGGAGTGATTACACGAAGCCAATCGAGAAACGGTCCTACGAGGGAGCAATTACAAAGGCAGGCTTATCCTCGCCCGTATTTCATGCTCGGCCGTAGCACTGCCAAGCAGCTCCGAGTAATCTACGCCCCAGCATAATCAGCAGACACAGCTGCTGCTCTATGCTACGTTGGAAAGTGTCTCTGATACGAGAAGACAAGTCTGCTATCTTCCCTACGAGTTCGCTCGAGCCTTCCTCGCCTCCTCGAGTTTCCCGGACGCGTCTCGCCGCCGACTTTAATCGCATACCAAAGTGATTAATCCCGGATGCTATCCGACTACCGTTTCTCCCAGTTTCAGCTGCGAACTGGGTGTGAATGATCCTCTGAAGTTCCTTTTCGCTGAGAGAGCTCTTTCACACTGCCAGATTGACAATTCCGATATTACACAAGGATTCGCGTGATAGGTGTTACGAGTATGCGGACAGTATTCGGTTGTTCTAACTGGCGTTCACGACTCGAGCAAAACAAAGCACTGTCACTGACCCAGATCAGTGTGCAGCTGTTCTCGCGAGGCTAAGTTGAGGAGACGACCGGATAGCGGAGCCACAGTAGAGACCGAGAACAGTTCTAGTAATCCCTGCTTGCAGGATCAGCAGGTTCATCGCTGCGATGCAGCATTGGTTGAATCCTCCCTCTGCCAAAGCATCCATCAAAGGTTGCGCAGTATTTCGTTGGTTGACCTGGCTAAAAGCCAACAGCACTTTTCTCCCTCTTCGTGGCAATTTCTCCTCGATTTGCTCGACTTCAGCTGGTCCGTTCCAGTCCTGCGGTACAAAGTACTCGCAGCAGCACGAACGGCAGAGCACTTCTTGTCGATTTCAATGCTGCTGCGCCCTCGTCGACGCCCGAAACTTTTTCCACCGCTCTTCGCACGCACACACGCATATCTCTCCCTTTTACACTCTTGCCTCTCTTCAGATTCAACACTGGCTTTCTCTCTTTCTCTCTCTCCGTTCTCGCAAGGCTTCCTCCCTTGTGGCTCCTCTCGCCGAGCGGATTTAGTCCCGCTCGTCCCACTTCCTCTCCTCCTCCCTTCCTTCGCCAGAAGGCGTGTTCGCGCTCAATGGGATTGAGATGCTAACGCAATCGTGAGTGAAATGTCTTCCCTTCCCCTTGCACAATAGCC
This sequence comes from Ectemnius continuus, assembly GCA_910591665.1. Classification (NCBI taxonomy): domain Eukaryota; kingdom Metazoa; phylum Arthropoda; class Insecta; order Hymenoptera; family Crabronidae; genus Ectemnius; species Ectemnius continuus. Next base: position 9,946,851 of record OU342862.1, on the reverse strand, counting down.
AGTGAAAAAGAGGGAGAAAGAGAGTTCTGGGATGCTTGCTTTTGAAAGGCCCGGCATTTAGAGTGGCCAACAATTAATCGGCTCGCGCCACTAAAAGGAACTCGCGTTTCCTTGTGTTGGTATCTCTTCTTATGGCAATGCTGATGCCTCTGATAAAGGCTGTCGTTTCCGTATCAGTGATCTACATGCGCCACGCACAATCAGCGGAGAAGTAATCGCTGGAGCGGTTTTAAGTGCTTCTCGGACTCCTCGTTCTCTTTTCTCTTCTTCTCTGTCTCTCTCGGGGAGTGCGACGGCCGCGGACAATTTACCTCCTCGCTGGCTCTGCGGCCGTTTGAAAAGTAGCCCGCAGCCACACCGGCACACTACCGTTTTCCTGGCTCTGGAAAATGAATCCCTCCGCTCGCTTCCTTGCCAAGTGTTTGTGTATCTCGGAAGGGGCCCGGCACAGCGCATTGTCGTTTTTCCCGTTGCTATTCTTGACATTTCGAGCGCTTACTCTCCTCATCTCTTTCCCGGCGCGCACTTGTCCTTCCGTGAAAAAGAGCCAAGAGACACTTTTAACTATTTCCCTCAGTCGAGCCCGACGCGATGTGCAAGCTACATTGCCATGGGGAAGTGTTTTCTTTCCATCGCAGAGAAACTTCTCTTGACTTTCGGCAAGACTGTCGTTTCACTTTGTAGATGTGATATTTGCCGGTCTTTGACAGCAGTTGAACAAAGTAGATGCTTTATGGTTTCGCTCTTTGCGATTTGCTATGTGTTAAGCGCTGAAACTCGCACGTTCGTCTTAGCCGTCATGGTAGCGTCTTACGACATTTTTCCGGAAGTCTTGGCGCAGCCGAGCGAACCTCGCCGCAACTCTGCGAGTTTCCAGTGCGGCGCTGGCATTTTTTAAGCAGCCGAAGGCTTGTATGGTTGCCACCTTAATCCAAGTCTGGGTTACGACGAAGACCCTCAATCGCAATTAAGGTTTATGAGACGAGCCGTACGTATGCCGGCGCGTGCCACCCGCCTCCGTCCAACCTCATCTTTCTCTTTCTCTCATTGGCTCTATGTATTTTTCCACGCGGCCTCTCTTGACGCAAACCACCACCTGAGTATGTTACTGTAAGAACTGGCGCGGAACTTCCATTTATTTGTCACCGATAACAGCTGAGGTACTGTGACGCCTCTTTAACATAATAAGATAACGAGGAGCTCGACTGGGAACAATTGTAGAAACTCCCGCTGGCCGGTCAAAGTGACACGGCTTCGTCCGCTGATCTGGATGTAGTACAGGGGGATTCACTTGCCTTTGAATCAGAACTCTCCTAGCCCTTATTTTTTTTGGTGGACTTCCCGACCTTCCCCGGGGCTGAAATTTGGTGGGTAATGTTTTTTTGCATCAAGGAAGATACCATAAAAATTCCAGAGCCCTAGCTCAAAATTCATTTTTTCGCAAATTTTTTAAGGCATACCCCTTCAAAAATTTTCGATTTTTCGAAGGTTCTGGGACCGGGACGAACGCTTGATTTTTCGATTGCTCGTGTCTCAAAACGGATAAAAAACATAAATGTTGTGGGGGAAATGCCGGAATTCCACCTAAACCACGTGGAAAACCGATCTGGAATATTTCATTTCAATGGTTTTCCCCATGTTTTTTTATCTTCCCGACCTTTCCCGGGGCTGAAATTTTGTAGAAAGTGTTTTTTTGCATCGAGGAGAAAGTAGAAAAAATTCCAGAGCCCCAGCTCAAAATTCATTTTTTCACAAATTTTTTAAGGCATCCCCTTCAAAAATTTTCGATTTTTCGAAGGTTCCGGGACCGGGACGAACACTTGATTTTTCGATTGCTCGTGTCTCAAAACGGATAAAAAACATAAATGTTGTGAGGGATATGCCGGAATTCTATCTAAAACAGGTGGAAAACCGATCTGGAATATTTCATTTCAACGGTTTTTGCCATGTTTTTTTATCTTCCCGACCTTTTCCGGGGCTGAAACTTGGTGGAGAGTCTCCCCTTGCATCAAGGAAGATGCGATATAAATTTCAGAGCCTCAGCTCAAAATTTTTTTTTTCCCATATTTTTGGCCATCGAAAATATCCAATTTTTGGTGGTGATTCAAGCAAGTGACTCACCCTGTACATTCAGGAATATGTGTGATTGTTAATCCGAGCCAATCTTATTGCCCTCGGTAGCGCTGACACTTCTACTTTTAGTGCCAAGTGATAACACGATGCAGAATCAACGAATTACCATTCTCTTCTCACTGGTTCATTCCAGTTATCCCAGTGCGTTCTGATAACGCATTCGGACGATGAGTTGAATTCACTGCCAGCGAGAAAATGACAGCGATACGTATCCGATGACGAATGCCCTTGCTTTCCGGGCGCGTTGACAATTCGTTTTATTGCACCCAGCACAATTTGCGGGATTCCGTCAGCGGACGATAAGTCGAAGTTGTAAATTATTTATCAGCGCACGAATCCGGCATTGAATCAGCGTCGCGTCCGATATAAAGTGGACGCGTCGGCGAGCGTTGTATGGTGTGCCATGCGCTTTGAAAGATGTCGATAAGTCGGTGCAGACTGCTGGTAGACTAGCGAACGTGGGCGAGCAGCCTCCGTGACGTTGATCGAGTTACCGCTGATCTAGCCGTTTGCCGAGAGCGAGCCAGCCAGCCAGCCAGTCAGCCAGTTTCTGCGTGCGCCGGAATTCGGATCTACCAGAGCTGACGATTACACAGCCGAGGAGAACTCAGTAAACTCGCTAGCGAAGGTTAATTTCGTACCAGCCGGGAGGCATTGACCTTTTCATGCGCTTTTCGTGCACGCAGCATCCCTCAAAAGCTCCCTTGATCCTCGCCAGCTTCCTTAATGCACTTGCCACTCTCTCGGTAGCCCTTTAACTCTTTATAAGTCTGCCTCCGCTCGCTCCTATACGACAAAACACCACACTCACAACATCTACGTAATATCTCTTCAAGAAGTCAGTACGTGTCATTCAAAAGCTCTGCTCTGATAATGTTATTACGCAGGGAATGATTTACGCATCTCGACTTAATAAAACGCAATACTCTGTCATCGTGAAGGAGGATGATTAGTCGGTGAAAAGAGTAAAATCCAACTGGGACGGGAGATGGAGTTTTCTTTTATTCTCACTGTGTTTTTCATCGGGCAACGACCGATGCCATCTCCGACGGAAGCGCGGCCTCCTTCCTCTGGCTTGGTACACTTTCCTCCCACTGGGAGGACTCATTTTGTCGTCTGTCTTTCATTAAGACTCCCTCGAAGTGAGAAGAGGTACTTTTCACGGTATAGGTGTTGAGTACTTTTTTTTGGAAAATTTATATATCACGTAGATTTTATCAGTATCGGAGAGTTCTCAGGCGCTCCCCTTGATTCTCGGCTTACGATCCGGCTAACGAAGTATCATTAACCAGGTAATGATCACTTAGTGTCGTCGGGGGTTCCCGGATCCTCTGCAGAGCGCATCTGAACGGCGAGTGTCTCGTGTGAAAGGGGCTCTAAAGTGTGGCAGTGTCGGCGGGCGAGCGAGCAAGTACCGGGACTAGTCCAACCGGCGCGTATCGCCGAGGTCGACGTCTCCGCATTCACCATGACGAATGTTACTCGATATCCTTTACGCTACTGTCCATGAGCTACGAGCTTTTTCCCTCCGTCTCTACTCTCATTGGTGTCGCCGCGCGACCCGACCTCCTCATTCCTCCTTTTCCACTATCCAGTTCCGGCATTCTCTTCATCTTCACTCTTCCAAAGACTTCGCACGCACTCAGATTTATCCCACACACGAATTATAACCCCGAATCTTCCTACCTCCAATTGTATTTGAGCCATTAATTAGCATATTTCATTAGTACGATTATATCGCGTCCACTTTCTGTTTACGTCCTATTCGCAGTACTTAAAATGCTGTAAATGAACAGGCCGAACTTCAAGTAATTGCATTAGCGGGGTAATATGTTTATCGAATATTGCCCGATGAAATTGAGTGAGTCGGTTTACAGTGTTCTGGCCAATATAGTCTGGGAGCAGGGCACTCTGTTACAAGCGAGCCACTCGGCGAGGCTCGAACCCCATCGATTATTTAATATGAAAACAGGAGTATCAATCTCGGGGATGCTCGATGATTAAAAATAGCGGCGAGTGTGCGAGGAGGGTGCGGCGCGGCGCGCGGCGCGGCGTAACTGGGACTCGATTGAATTGCGGAAGTCTATTCTCCACTCGCCTAGCGGAGGACTCCTCGCCGATCCATAACCGGTGCCGTTTGGCGCTCCGCTTCTCCCGAAAGAAAAAGCGCATTTTGTCCAGGGTGTAGTATTACAAGAAGGGGGAGCGGACAGTAGCGGAGCGTGCAGGCTCGAAACCGCACTAACTCGGTGAGCAAGTCGCTGGCAATGTTTTTTCGGTATGCGCCAGACGACAGCAAGGTTAACCAATGCGTAACCGGTTCGCGACACCCGATTCCGATGCTCTCGATCGCCGCTCGCTCGATTTAGGTAGGAGATCGAGTTGTGCGATCGAGCCACCGCCAACCATACGCCTTTCCTTCTTCCCCTTTTTTCTTCTCCCCCTTCTGCCCCTTTTCTCTCTAAGAGCATTAGGACCACGAGGCCTCTATGTGCAGAAAGCGATTCCAACGAGGATGCGAAACCGTCCGATCGGAGGCTTCTCGTGTGTCGCCGATATATACGCATTAGAGTTGACCGGAAACATCCACGTAGACGGGCCGGCGGATCCGTTTAAAGCGGGGATTAGCAAAGGTAGGCGCGGAGGAGAGTCGAAGGGTCAAGCTGGTCCCGGAGCCAGCAGCAGCCCCCATCTGCAACGGAGTACGAGTGCGCCACTTAAGCACTCGAGTATCCGTCTTGCCATGCTCAATTTTCTGCCCACGTATCCCACCGACGGCTATCATGCTTCTGCCGATTTGCACAAGGCCCTCCCTGTCCTCGCTCCCTCTCCCTCTCCCTTTCCCTTCCCTCATTCCCTACCGCTGACCCCCGGCTCGATTTCGCTCCACCAATTGCCTTAATCTCATCGCTTTGTAATGTCGCTCACCTCCGACTCGCTCGCAATCTCCTTCCCCCCTAATTAGGAAGACCAAATCTTAATTGGCGAATGTGTCACTCGCGCCTCTCGCAACCTATTTAATGCAACGAAATTTTTACCTCGCCCTGCTTTAGTTAAACCCGCGATTATTGAGTGCGAGTTCAACGTCACCTTTAGTGCGAGAGTTCCTGTTTAAGTCAATCTGGTCGTTTTTCCTTCCTCGGGTGCGAACTCACCTATAATTTTTGAATCGCGTTTTAGGGCCTCGAGTTTCCAGCTCGAACTTGCTCGAGAGCACTTGGCCGGGGGTTGGTTTCTCGCAGCGGCGCACCACCACCACCAGCACCGCCGCTGCAGAATTCATTATGGTGTGGCTCCTCGTCGCCGCTTATTTTCTCCGACTTCCTCATTTAAATACTTAATTAACCTAAGGCTAGCGTTTAATGTTTCGCCATTCCCTCCGCGCATGCTCTCTCTCTCTCTCTCTCTCTCTCTCTCTCTCTCTCTCTCTCTCTCGCGTACATATACAGTCACCGCACAAGGCACCAGGAGCTCCCTCGAACCCCAGCAATGAACGCGCAGGGAACCCACGGATGCTGTGCATCCTTGCGGTCCGCATGAAGTGGACATTAACCCGAATAATTCAGTAAGCTCAAATTGGATCGAGGAGGTTCGTTATTCCATCCCTCTCGAGTCTCCCTCCTGCGGTGCAAGCTGGCACGACTACCTCTCAAAGTTACCCTTTGGCAATCTTAATACTTACTCTATTTTATATGAAAGGGACTTCGAAAAATATTTGATTGACGGTGACAAGTTCAAATCATTTCTTTACTAATTATATTGAAAATAGTAATTTGTTGACATCCGATATTTGGGAAATTTTGGATTGAAATCGAGATATGAAAGTTACGAACAGTCGCATTGGGCAAAGGAGTTCTTAAGTGTTAAATGAAGAAGAGTCGGAAATTTAAGCGATGCTCGCAGCGGATGTTGATGCTGGAGATGTTTTCTCAGTTCTGAGCTGGGATTACAAATGAGGCAGTTGTCGGGTTACGAGTAGCTCGATTGAATTCGGTGAGGCAATAAAGACGGAAGTTTCGGGCCGTCGTTCGCCGAGTGAGTCACGATAGGAAGGGAAACCGCTTCACGCCCGTGCGAGCAGAGCAGTTCGCTCGCCGAGCCAACTTGCCAGCTGGCTTGATCAATATTGCATAGAGCCGCGCCGCGGCGCCAACTACGACGACGCGAGCGTCTTCTACTTCGGCAACTCTTAGCGAACTCGACTGCCTCGAGCGAAGATCAAAGTAGGATCAAAGTAATCCAATGTCGACATTATCCTCTCAACAACTATTATCTCAGTTACTTCTAATCCACCAACTGGCCAATTAAAATATGCTTCACCCAACATAGCTTACTAAATTATCTTCCAACACAGTTGAAGTTGATTGACTGTAAAAACTGGTGGGTTGGCATGGAAAAATCTGAAAATATGATCGAAGATGGATACAAGAGGCGAGCGCAAGCATGATTTTCGCAGAGTGGATTCTCGAGCAAAGGCTAGGAGAGGCGAGGCGAGCGAGGCGGCCAGTTGGAAAACTGGCTGCTCGCAGCGCGCACCATCGTAAATTCCGCATTATACGCGCGGACGCTTACTAGCCGGCGAGGGTCAGAATAGACTGGTGTAGGTGTACGCACGAGGAAAGTTGCCTGCTGGCACCCCTGTGATCCGTAAATACGAGGAGTATGACGTCACCCTCTCCCTTTATTATAAGCAGGGGTGTGTGCTAGTGGTGTGTTATCGGCGGAATCGATGTATTACAACCCCAGTTCTCGCTTCTGCCAATTTAACAGTGGCGGTGCCGAGGGTGCCCGAGAATAATACATCCTACGCCCACTTTTTCACCGTCCCGAACACACACCCGCCGCCGCCGCCACCGCCTCTCTATCGATCTTTCTTCGAGTCACAATGCTCGTAAACATCCACCTCCTTTTTCTATACTCTCCTTCATCCAGTCGGAAATAATTCGGATCCAAGTCCTCTCTCCGATGAAAGTAGAGAATGGATTTGCTTCAAGGTCGACTCTCGAGCCTCTCTTGTTGCGAGAACAGCCGACGCACAATCGGAATCTCGCGTCGATAGACCTCGAACGAATCCCCGCTACAAAAGATCATCCGAGCGAAATATCATGAGTGCGTTCGTCTTCTGAGGGCTGCTTGAAAGGCTGCGAGCAAGAGCGCAGAAAATGCTGCTGCCGTTGCCGCTGCTGCTGGGAGAGGCAGAGGCGCGGATGAAACAGGAGATATAAATAATACGTAGCGGAGGATAAGTATGCGCGAGCGCGGGGTGCGCGCGGTCTTTCAACGCGGGACGCGCTCCCGTAACGCATAAGTGTCCGTATAATTTATTCAACCTGTCGTCGCTCACCCCAACTACTCATATCCTTCCTTTATCAATGACCCGAATATCACTGCTACCAGGCGCCTGCTTATCGTTCGTTGACACGCTTGCACTCTGCACTCCCGTCGCTGCTGCAACACTAGCTTCATTCTTACCTTTCTGTTCGGAACATAACAATACTCTCATCAAATTTCCACTATTTCCAACTATAAATTTCTATTTTAATACATGTAGCATTTAATATTCTCTGCTTTATTCTACATTACATTTGTATTTCTTGCAAACTTTTCTTTGCACATGTTCTTCGATTAATATCGACGAGTTGCCTTCAACTTCGTTATTAAAGTTGGAATGTGGAAATAGATTGCAAGTACACATATTGGTGTCAGTACTGTTGGGTTCATTGAATGGATCAATAAACGATCGGTTAATATTAACTAACTTGGACAGGAGTCGGTGTCTGCTATCGATCTTGATCGACTCGGAAGCGGATACATGACGGATTGCATTCCGCGCGCTCGAAGGAACACCTGCAATGATTTTCGCACCGCGGCGTCCTATCGGATGGCGCTTTCCCGGCGCGCGTATCGATACTGGAGATCGACCACCAATGATCCCACGTTCCCCGTGCGGGCCAGCTGCGATTATCGGAAAAGGGAAACCGTATCTTTCGCCTGGCATTAATGAGCCGGTGCATCGACTTGTAATGTATACTGTGTCGATTTCGATCAGACACCTGACTGGAGAATTTCGTGTAACCCACTTTCCCTTGCGTAACTAACACGTCCATTCTTATAGCCGAGAGACTTTAGAAATTGGTCGCCGTCCAACTGGCACCGCTCGACTTCTCAAGAAGTTCGATTTGTCATCTTGTAGTTATTGAAACGTGCATCCCCTTCCGATCAAGGACATTTCTCCTCCCCTTTTATTCTGATTTCTTGCTACTGAAGCTTCGTAGAAATGACAGAAGTGGGCCATTTCGAATTAATGGATGTGGTCGAAGTTAAAGTTCGATTTGTCATCTTATTGGAACGTACATCCCTTCTGATCAAGTCGGACTCTCCTTGTATTCTGATTTGCTGGAGTTCCAAAGGAATAGCACAAGTGGAGCATTCCGAATTAACGGAGAACGATGCGGTCCATGCTAAGGTTGGCAAACGATCCTCGAATCGGGAGCGCGCTCTGGCAGAACGGGAACTGGTGCACGTCACGAAGAAATGCTGGCTTCTCTTCTCCGGTACCGTAACACCGTCACTGCGTCGCATTGTTCGAGCATCGCCGCTCCATTGTCATCGTTCGCTATCGAAACGCGCATCGTTGCGCGCATTCGCATTCTCCCCGAGATTGCCAACAGTCTCGATCGATACCGAAACCCGTATTAATCCCTTTGTTTACCATTGGCTGGAATCATCCTATTGTGGTGCAGCGAAACAACAAATTGGAAATTCGGTGCGGAGAAGGGAAAGCGACGTTATAAAAACAGCATTGAAAACATATCAGACAAATTTATCAATATTAAATAAATATACGATGATCCAAAATATTTATCGAGTCAGATTTAAAGGGACGCGAGTTTAAAATGATCGTTAAAGGAGGGGTTGACCGAAGGCAGATGTAGCCTGGTTATCGAGTGTCGAATACAAGTGTTGGCAGCGGCGCCAGCCATAAATAGGTAGCGACGAAATATCGACAGATAATAGCCAGGCATCGAGCGGCTACCGAAAAGGCCTGAAATAGTCATTTATCTTGGCTGGAACCAGTTCAAGTATCACTATCAAGGTGCAAGGTGTACCAGTGCTATAAGAAAGCGAGCGAGAGAGGAGAAAGGCGGCGGTGTTCTCTGCTCTCTCCTAGAGAGAGCTTGTTCATCCGCAGGTACGTTAGGATGGTGCGCCATCAAATATTTAACGAACGGGAAATCTAGGTCGTGGTACTGCGCCAATTCACAAGAGGCTAGCTAACACACCCCCGAATAAAGCCTGGCACACACCATCCTCCTTTGCCACCGCCACACTTCCTACCTGCGGTCCACTGCGGCAACTGGACTACTACCCTCTCGCTCCTGGTTCATTAGCATAAATTACACGTGCACCGTTTGCTCTTCTCCCAACGAGCCACCGTGTCTTCCCTTCCCTCTTCTGCCTCATGCTACGCCGCCATCCTCGAACAAAGGCTCGTGATTGCGAATGCGAAACCTGTTACAACATTGGAAGCCTGATCGCTCTTCTTCTCGAGCCATGCTCCGAGCTGTTACACCTTCTTCTCCATAAAGATAAAGAGAGACTCCTCTCGCGGAGTAATCCGGATGATACTCGGCCGCCATTTACCACTGTGAGATTCTTCGGAGGAGAAAAGATGTGACGATGGAAGCATTCGGCAAGCGTGGCGAGAACGAATGATCGCCGTCCTCGTAGCCGACGACAAAGAGTCTTATGCTAATGCAGCAAGACGTGCCGTGATTTTGCAATGTCGAGCGGGCCCCGATACGCCTGTCTCTCCACTCGAACCTAGACGCAATCGACTGCCGCCGGTTACACGTGCACACACCCGCCTGGAATGCCATGTCTCACCACGGCTCACATTCCTCCACTGCCGATTGCGTTACACCTTTCCTTCAACAATCCCAACTCGATTAACTATTTGCCAATCGCTCTTCCGATCGATATTCCAACATCTCGAAAACGCCTGCTCCAATGATTTTCTCCTGTAGTTTCCGCTTGTTGTCATCGCTATTCTCGTATTCTTCGATTAATTCCAGTGGTGTTCGACTCTCGATGTAAGAGCCACTTCGGAACTATGACGAATGCAAGGATAATGCGCAGTCGCTTGTATTTCCCAAGAGTTACTCGCTCGTGAGAACACGCGAATCATTAAACTCCGAGTAATCTTGCATTAAATCTGATTGCTTGCTTCAAGCACTCCGCGATATTCGATCACTCTTTCATGGTTGAAATTGAATTTTTAAGCGAGTCTCCTTTCGCAAGATTAACAATGTAAAGTAGCTGAAAGAAGATTGCGAAGGAAGGATTGCGCCAGCGGAACTCAGACATAAATGACTCGACTGAAATGTTGAATCGGACGCGTAGGACCCAAGCATAGGATCACGTTGTTTCACGTTCCTGGCTAAACACGTACGATGCATGTGCAGGTTTCTTGCAGGGATGTGTGCGCCCATATGGGCGACATGTGCACTGTGCACACTGGAACTGGTGGGCACACGTGCGCCCCAGGAGCCAACCAAGTCGAACGTGTCCGTGCAATCGTTAATGTGCCCCGAGAGAGTAAATTAGAACATATTCATTGTCTGCTTCCCTTCACTAAACAACGCCCATTTACAACTTTCCATTGGGAGTTCAACTGAAACCTGGCGAATTCGAGTTGGTCTGGGAAATAAAATGATCGAAAGTAACATTTGACAATGATATATTATTCACGCATTTGAAAGTACTCGAAGAATTCCTGTATGAACTCTCAAGTGCGTAATTAATAAATCTCATTGTTAAAAGATACTGGTAATATTTTTCCTCTGAAGTAGAAGAGCGACTATGCGCATTGAACGGTCGGCGGATGCTGCTAACGCCATTAAAGTGCGGCCCACATTGAATCATGCGGCTGTTATCAGCGCGAGCGCCATCCGATGATAACCCAGAGTGTACACAATAGACGTAACACTCAGCAAATGCACACAATATACACCGGCATTGGGAAGCCTGCCGAGTTTTATGGCGCGGCTCGCTAATTAATCGGTGCTTTCGGTGCGGCCCCGCTAATTGGAAGATGAAATTAACGGGACGCGCGCACTAAGTAGTCCGATACGAATTCGATTAGCAACTAAAACTGAATCGAGAATAAAGCCCCGCCGCGTTTTATGGGTTACGTCAGGCTTGCATATATTTAGTTGGCGATGGTGAGAAGAAGTGCAAGAGAGGAAGGAGCTGTGAACCGGTTCAGGCACTCTTCCGCACTTCCCTCCTGCAATTTGCTTCTTGCTCTTCCGTTCCATAGCCCTGCATTTTTCTCCGCCACGGACCACTTTATTTTTAGCGCTTCCCATCACCGATTGCGATACTTCATCGATTAATGTTAGCTGTCAAGATGAAGAGGAAGTCACTGGTCGAATCTGAAACCCTGAAAGACTCCACTCCATTCATTTCCCTTGCTCTCGCTCGCTCGCGCCAGGGTCCGCGACCCTGGCTTTAATTAACTACTGCTAATATGGCCACTAAAACGCGTCACGCTGCACTTTGTGTAATTGGGACGCGGAGGAAGTGAGCCCCGATTAATTGCAATAGAAACTAACAGTCCACGTGAGTGCACTCCGCGAGATATACTCTGACCTTATTGCTACTGATTTATTTCAATAGCAGACTCATAAAACGATTGATTCAGTGAGTCAGAAGACTGCAATTCCCTTTAAATATCTCTTATTGTAAGTTAGTAATTTTTAAGAGATTGCAACCTAATAATAATAGAGATTTGAGTATCGTTCGGTGGGTGTCCTTGTGACAGTCTCGACGAGTGCTGCTATAAATGGCTGACAGAGGAAGCTTTAGACCCGGTAAATCCGGGCTTAGAAGCGCGTGTGCGTGGGAGTCCGTATGAAGTGCGGATAGCGGTGCGGAGCCGCGCCGTAAGGTTGAAGGGTCTAGGTGCACCGAGTGACTCATGTTTCGCTGCACGGCAACTTGGCTCGCGATCATTCTTCCACCGCGATTGTCCCAGATTTCAATGCAGACACTAACACCGTCACGGCTGCTTTCTGCCTTCCGTCAGAAACACTTCCTTCTAACCATTAAAGTTTATCCTTAGAAGTCTCGCCGCTTTCGTACAATGCCGATACTCGAACACTGCGAGAATGACCTCGACGATGATGCAAGTAGAATGGGAACTCGCGAGAGCAGAGTTTCGATTACCAAGCTCTTTCAGGCTGTTACGATGTATTTCTCTATTTTTATCATCGAGACTCGGACAAGTTGGAGAACGATTCTCTGATTGGAATCATGAAAGGGCAAGATTCCCATTGGGAATGAGGAGAGTAGGCGTATGTCCCCCGGGGACCACTGGATCGACGAACGCTAATATCGCGCGAGATTAATCTCTCGATTAGAGGGCGGAAATACCGCGGACAGTGCGGGGGAGGAACTGGTACTGCACTCAGGATAATTATAATGCTGGCGCCCGATGACGCGTGTAATCAGTCGATCCACAGTATTCCGCTGACCGAAAGCAACAATATTCAAGAGGAGTTTACTTTACATTTTCCATATGTAACTTTATAAAATAAAGAGACGTTCTTTGAAATATCATCACAAAGTTCGTCGAGATTATTTTATAGGAGTGACGAGCTCTTGTAATGCCTGATGTACAGGATTCACTCGAGCACTCACGATTTCGCTCGTTTGGAAAGCCGTATTAGCCAGGCGTATAATAGAAATGCCGGCTGGCTGGCTGGCTGGCTGGCTCGGTTTCAGCGGAGAAACCGCGGCCGGCGCGACAAGCTTTCCACTCAAGCCGCAATCTCTTTCTCTGTTACTCTCGCAGTATAATGTGGAGAATACAGTGGAGAGTGTAAATGTCAAGGCATATATATCGCCGGGATGATTTCTAGCGACGAGAGCAGTGTGAAAAGCATGCCAGACTGTTGCCGCGTGTTCCTCTAATGGCGAAGAGTGCGCTGCTCCGCGCGAGCTCTAATGCGAGCGTGCGTAATGAGCGCGCAACACTTTCCTCCCAGCTGGAGGAATGGACTCTCGGTTTTTAGTGGGTTCGATTGCGACAAGACGAATGCGAGAGTGGGAGCGTCGTGTATTGGTGAAGTGGCGAAGGAGCAGGCGTAAGAAAGGTATCTCATTAAAGCGCTCTCTCATTGTGTTTAATACTTTTCCTCCCTGCTCGAGCGTTGGAGCAACGACCTCCGAGAAATTGGGGAGCGAACGCGAGAGAAAGAAAGCTTCGCTTCTGGTATTGTCACCTCTCCCTTCTCACTCGACTTTACTGTCATTGATGATATACACTTGTACGTATATATATACATCTATATATATAGCTGTAGTGCTCCGCCTAATGAGGGAATGCACGAAAGCCTGTTACTTCGCTCGACGTTCCTAATTAACAGCAGTTTGTCTATTGCCTCCCTCTGTCAATCCTCCTCGCTACTAGACGGATCGACGATTGTTTTCCTCGTCTGGCCGCTCATCCATCGCCGAGAGAGTTTCGATAATTAGATCCGAGAGTCCTCGCTTTTCTCAGAGCTTCGCGCAGCTGAAGTTGACGGGGGTGGTGGTGGTTCGGCCGGGGAACGCCGATGATCCCAAGCAAGCTTCTGTTTTGCGAGTGCTATTCTCCCTGAAAGTCACGTATCGCACCGAGCGACTGGCACTACTCCTCGCAGGTGCAACATCCGGCAAAGTGCGCCGCAAACCCAACCTCTTACCGGCAACTAATTGCTAATTAGAAGTCGCTGCTACAATAGCACTGCGTTCCCTGGCTTCCACTCTGGTCACGGTCGTATCATTGACCCTGCTGGACGTTTAAAAGCACTTTGTTTCGAGAATCGGGAAATCAGAAGCGTTCCAGCACTCTTCTGTGCTTTCCAGTTCAAGTGGCGCTTCAAAAGAATATTGGATTCCAAGGTTTATTTCACTGGGAGGAAATACAGAGGACTTTACAGTTCAAAGACGAACGTACATTTATACAACGCGAAATTGAAACTAACTCCATTAAACTTCGTCATCCGACAAGAATAGGAAAGCTGGACTGGTTCGGGATCAAAGTGATTTCTGGCGCTTGATTTGCTCCTCGCGTGTGGCTTTCCGCGTATTTTCAGAGTGTGGAGCAGCGGAAGGGAGAAAAAGAGAGAGAGGCTGCGGTGTTGGGAAGCGGGAGGGTCCGAGAGTCGCTAATTACCTTGGCGTGTTGACCCTGGGAAAAAAGGGGGCTAGAGAGGGATAGGAGGGAGTGGGTGGAGTGTTGGTTGGGTGTCGGGGTAGGCAGGGGCGAGAGCGATAAGAGGCAACAACCGGGGCAAGTTAATCGGGGGCAATGGGATCGCGGCCGCGCTCTGCACGGGAAACCCAAGGAAAGGAAAGGAGTCAAGGCGAGGCGAGGCGAGGCGAGCTACTCTCTCAGCAGTCATTGCACTCTCGTTAGAATTGGCTCGTCCGATCGCACCGATACCGTTGCTCCGATCATCGACACTCAACCCGCCCGTCAATCGCACTAGGAATTCACTTCCTCTGCAACTTCTTTTATTAATGAACTCGTCGCAACATTAGCCTCACACGTATAATCAGCTATTTCGTGAACTGACATTCCACGATATCTCTGGCCCAATAATGATAAGATTTCGTTCCTATCTTTGGAATGCGCATTTACGCGGCCAGTGTGTGTACAAGTCAATGTCGCGCAAGGTGTACACTGCCTGACACATCAGAGGAGTGTTCAATTTTCGTTCTGCATTGATATCACTGGGAATGAGTGTCGCGAGGCCTGTGTATGTACATATCGGTGATAGAGATTGATTCGATTTGGACGAGCAGTGGCACTATTCCGCTAACGGCGACCACGATCGTGGCCGACTATGTCGTTTATGCGCTACGCACGTATTTAATCGCGGTCTGTAGATTTCCTGCTAGCAGGAAACCCTAAAACGGTCACGCTCCACCATTTGACTGGTATTCGGAACGCCATAGATTCAGAAGACTGATGATATTTGTGCATTATCGATTCGAGGGAGGGAGAGAGCGCTGAACTGTGCGCTGCGCGTACATGCGGGGAGATTAAAGGGATAGTCGGCCAGATCGAACTCTCATCTCGTAACCGGCTTTCTAGGTCTTCGAAATAAATCCCCTTCTATAAAGGCCATGTTTTATAATGTAGACTCTTGGTATCTGGTGAAGTGCAACTGTGTTGCAAGTCGAGGCAAAATGAATGATGCTTCACAGCCCTCTTTACATATTTAAGTTCGAGCCAGGGAGGATTGAAAGCGAGATGTTAATGAGTATGGATTTTGCGTTGCTTTCAGGTGTCCAGAGAGCGGTGAGTGATCTTCGGAGGAGAGTTCGGAGAGTTGCGGCGCACCCTGCTAGAAAATGCCTCTCCCAAAGCGGCTGGTGGAGCCCGTGCACGTCGCACGGGGTACCATACCCGAGGACTTCCCCTTGCCCTCGGAATTAGAGGCTGCCACCAACGGCACCCTCGCCAATACTATTAGGCAACTGTCCAGTCTCTCGAGGCATGCCGAAGATTTATTCGGTGAACTGGCGAGGGAGGCTCACGGCCTCAGTGACAGGGCGAACTCCTTGCAGGCCAGAATAGACAGACTCGCTGTCAAAGTCACGCAACTCGATAGTAATGTAGAAGAAGGTACGATTCAGTTTAACAATGGTTTTTATTCGAAGGAATTCATTTTATAAATTCTACCGTATGCGAAATGAATGTGTTGTAATTTAATGTGATTTTCTTGTTCTATTTACAGTCTCGCTGCAAGATATCCATATGAGGAAGGCGTTCAAGAGTTCGGTGGTGTTCGACCAGCAGGTCGTCTCACGGGACACGATGCCAACAGCGATGATGGAAACATACCACCAGTGTGATACACCGCCACCTCTCGATAAGCTTAACATTTACAGGTACCCTAATATTTGCACGCTAGAGTCAGGGCGATCGGAAATTTTTTATCTCCGTGTGACGCTCCGAGTTTTAATATAGAATTAAAGTTAACACGTGGATATGTTGTTTTCAGGGAGGATGGTAAGGATGGATTGAAGTTTTACACAGATCCGAATTACTTCTTCGATCTGTGGAGCCAGGAAATGCTTAAGGATACCGAGAAGAAGTTACATGATCGGGGGAAAAAGGTAAGGTGCCGCTGCTCAGTTGCCAAGTACTACGTGTGCACCTCGATGTACCTAGGAAAGAGAGACAGGAAACTTAGTTTTTATTTATTGTATTTGTTTAATCTTAGTTTTTTGGTCGGTTCAATGTTAACGACCATCTCTCGTAGAATCTTGTTTACACACCCAAGTAACTCTGTTCGAGGTGCGCAACAACACAATACAAATTAGACTGTGATTAATAACCTGGTATTACAATTCTAACTATTGAAACTATCCCGTTCGTTATAGACCGAGTCTGAATATGCCGAACCGTTCAGAGAGGCAAGTCGATGGTTTGGATCTTTGTAGTTTTTTATTACCCTTACCCAGTTTTACTGAATTATTGATCGCCAGCCACTCACTCATACATAATCAAACTCACTTCTCTGTGGTTTTTCATTAACCAATCTATTTGCGCTGATAGAGACTGCGCTAGATGCTCGCTTTAAGAGTTTGTAGTTATGTGCTAGGTTTAGCAAATGACTTCGCATCTTTCGGTGTTCGCCCTTCGCAAAGGATTTCTCATTGCGTAGACCGAATACACATGGCCAAATGCTGAACCTCTTTCTGATTTGTCAACTGTATGCCCGTTAATCGTCTAATGTTCGATCTACGCAGAACCATAGTGGTTCAACACACTGATCTAACTCGATTGTTTTGAGCTCAGATAGTTTCACTCTTTCATCACATGTTCGATCACTTGCATTACCGTTTTGGATAATCATGCAAGTTTTGAATGTACTCGTAGAAGTTTCTCATTATCACTCACACTTCGATGTACAACTCATATGGTTCCCTGTGAATCTCAACTTCACTTTGCGACTGTTCTGTTCCCGATTCGTCATATCTCAAATGTAGGAAATAAAAGCTGAGCTATTACAAAGTTCCCGGCTTTCCCACAAGATATCAAGCAGAACCCAAACGATAATCAGCAAAAATCGAATGTTTGAATAATATTTTTATTTCCTACAAAGTGTGTCACCTTCAGTCATTGATACGGTGGAATTGTAATCAATATCTGTGAGTCTGAGTGTTGAGATTGCTCCCTGAAAGTTACTAAATACAATTCAAATACACCGAATCAATGACAGAGTCATTTTCGACTGGTCAAATTGAGCTTGCCTTGCACACTTGCCGGCAAATCACACTTTAAACAAGTTATAGTATAACATACCAATTTTATACTACAGCCACATAGGCCTCGGAACGAGAGCGGCGGTGGAGGCGGAGGCAGGCACAAGAAGCGTATAAGGCAGCCCCACAATACAAGAGAGAGACAAAGACAATTGGCTGTGGGTCATGGTGAATATATTATGCCAACTCAAGGTGTCCAGTATAGGGCACCACACAACATACCGGATGAATCACTACTGGGTATGGTGATGACGGATCCAAGACCACCTAGGCCCAATAGTATTGAATTAAGACGAAGTTACCCACCAGAAGAACAGCACTTATACAGTCCTCCTTCTTCAGAACATTATAGGTTTGTGCTTCGTTATTTTAAGACCGAAGTATAACACTCACTTGAAGAATAATATTAACCAGACTATTTGTTTTAACAGGGCAGCAAATTATGTGGCTCAGGGTTATGAAGATAGCTTATACAGTTCACACTATGGCTCTAGCCAAGGTCAACCAGGTAGTGAGACTTATCAGAGTCCTGGAGGACAAAGCACTCCTAGTAGAGGAGGAAGGTCACGACCCTCGCAGCCACCGCCTGCACCACCGAGTAATGCTTCCAGCAATTCGACGCCTACTGTAGCTTCAGCCAATAATACACCGACGAGAGGAAGATCCATGAGCACCGGAAGAGACACACTTCCACCCCCACCACCACCACCTGGAGAAACTATGTCTCCTCCATCCATGAATGGTAATTACTGGTGGTTGTACTAGGACGAATATTGTTTGCTGACTGGTATCTATTATTGTATTGTTGTTGCAGGTTCTATACCATCTCACCTCTTGAATAGGAATGGGAGTCGCTCGAATAGTCCGCTACCGAGTCATCACTCGACTCCCACTCCACCAAACCATACAACTCAGATGGGTACAGATGAAACAGACCCAGCCCCGCAAGATTTACCTCCTCCGCCACCAACTCCTGATCCAACACCCCCAAGACCGATCTCTCCACCGTGCAACATACCACCTCCTCCACCTCCTCCGCCACCACCACCTGTCTTGAATGGCCCTACACCACCGTTGCCGTTAACAAATGGTGATATTGCGAAGATGATAGCAACTAACCCACCAAAACTGAAGCCACTAAAACCGAAGAACTCGGTCGATGGTCCCCTTAGAAAGCCGGTTAATCCTAACATACCACTAGTTGATCCAAGGAATGATTTACTCAAGGCAATTAGAGACGGTGGGTGGAGTACTATTGATTTCTTTCTACATTTCAATCTCCAATGGATATTATTGAAGTGTCGATTTCATGTGCTGTTGCAGGTATAAAGTTACGCAAGGTCGAGAAGATAGAAATGAAGGAGGTCGAGCGTGTGAATGCACTGAACGACGTGGCATCTATTCTGGCTCGTCGCGTAGCAGTTGAGTTCAGCGACAGCGATTCTGCGTCCGAGAGCGAGTGCGACAGTGAGGGATGGGGCGAGCAGGAGTCGAATCTCGCGTGACCCACCTCCCTTCCATCTACTGCTACTGCCTCGTAGAGAACTGGCTGACGATTCTATCATTTCTCTATGCGGAAACAGACCTTTACTTTGTACGTAAAGTGGATCGTAACCCGTTGCTTGCGTGAAGCGTGTCAGCGGTATAATAAGCGCGCCCAGTCTATACTGGTACGTGGCTGCGTTAGCGTAATCAATAATAGATAGGTATGCAGTGCATCGCTGCATGCGATCGTGTACATTAAATTGTCGCGCTAAGTACTATTATAATTAAACGTATAAATGTAATACAACCCCTCAACAACGATTATTTCCTTACACACTACCACGGTCACTTTGAACCACGATTTATGCTAAACAGGTTATACAGGATACAGAGAGGCAGGCTCAATGTAGCATCATCGATGATTTATAGAGAACTGATTTGGCGATAAGCGATTCTGAGAATCGTCAGCCAGAAGTCACACTTTATTTATTACAGTTATAAGACACTAGACTAAGAGCGAACTGTACACGGAGGTGAAACAGTGGTGTCAAATGTGGATGGATATCTCTCACCTGGTGATAATAGCTTCACGTTTAGTCCAATTTATTTTCAACGAATCTTCAAAAGTACCTTTAACTTTGTTAAAAATTATGACTAACCCTGCAAGATCTATATGGATCGTATGTTTGTTTTTGTTTTCTTCCACTGCTGTAAGTAGGAAGTATATAATAGATTATAAAAATGATTTAGAAGACCTGTTACACACGCACGTTAATCAACGTGTAGCAGTAGATATCAAAGCAATCTCCAGTGGTCATCCAAGTGTAAAACCGTGACTTCGAAACTAGAAGGTTGATAGATAGAAAACAGGTGGATGATAGAATGCGCACAGAGAATCGAGCGTAAGCTCTCGACGGCATTGCTCGAAGCCGCTGCTAGAGGAAGTGTTCCCTTTCCGGTCACATTCCATAATACTAATACGGTATGGTAATAAGCTCCTACCATCTCGTCTTGGACGTTTGTTTGTATAATGGTAACATACGTAAGTATCTATCTACTGGACAGCAAATGCTCTGTGTTATATACATACTTTATGTGAGCGTGAGCATTGTATGTGAGTCAAGCCAAAATGAAAGCTATTTTTTTTTCTTCTGTATCATATTGTACCTCAAACCCTTTCGTATGCTTGTCATGTAGTATAGGGCAACGTGCGCCCCATCGCAATGAGATTACCCACGCGAGGTTCTCCCGTTTCATTGTTCTCTCTTGCATATGTACCCGCGTGCACTTTCATATCGTGTCGTAACGGCACGGTATGGCTAAGAGCGGAGCTCATTTTATAGCAGCGTTGCAAACCAAAATACTCCATTGTTCGTAAGGCGTGTCGATGATGTAATTAATGTGGGAGCGCGAGTGATTCACACTTTATAGCGTTTAGCGAAGAAACCAAGGTAGTAAGATACCATTGTTATGGTAAAATTATAGTTGCCAATATTAAGGTAGTCACGTGGGAAACGATTGTGATTTACTTTGCATCGATGTTGGCGCACCGAGATGGTTAATGAATCGCGAGTGCCGTCTGTGTGTATATCGGAACCATATATATGTGTTCCCGCATATGTATATCTGATCGTTAAGATTATTGTATAATCTTATGTGTTCGTGACGAGAACAAGCGTTTTCGGGAAGTACTGCTCACTCCCCCGCTGATTTGCAAGACCTCTCCCGCTTGTCTCATCAATCCTACGGCATGATAAACTGTCATTGGCTCAATGTCACCTCCCTTTCAAAGGCACCGGCTCGATTGACTCGAGCTGCGCGTAGTTAACTTATACTGTACCTTTTACGCTACGCTGGAAAATGCCAATGTTCTATCTTGTATAAAATGTGAATGCGGTAAGTGGGGCCCGAGTGTCGCGCTCGGCTCACAATTTCATCGGCAACGAGACACGTGTACATTAACATAATTCTAAATTTTGCTACTGCAGCGTTATGTAACAATAAGCGAATCACTCTCTTCTGTACTATGTTTATATTATACATACTATACATAATATTATTAAGGAGTTAAACTTCATTAAGCGTAAACGGATCGTTAGTCGTAGGGTAAACTCTTTAGCTATCTCGCCAATTACGACACAGTATTTATCGTGGAAACTTTTGTAATGCGCCGCGACGCGCAAGCTTGACCTTTCCGTGCAAGTCTCCTGTATGAATGGATTATTATCGTCGACTGTGCTTTCCCGCAAGTATCGCGTACTAAATTATTGCGAGGATACTGTACCTAAGGACACCGGTATTCCAAAGCTTAAATAAGAAAGTACTCTTTCTCTCTCTCTTTCTCATATTTAATCCCGCGTCAACATTCAGTACGATTTCCCATGACAGACCGGTTTCATGATCCCCGAAATTCAAACAGGTGCAAAAACTGTCAGTGTGAATCTATCGATAATCAAGAAATAGCAGCCGGATGAAAGATCATTCTGAGAATGGAGGGCGTTCACCTTAGACGCCTACTCCAGACTCAATGCAATAAGTACGACTTTGTCCGTTGGCATATGCGGCAGAGAATGTGTAACACACACAACCCACGCTGATGATGATGATCACAAATGTACGACGGTATTATTAATGGTAAAAAAAAGTTTGTAGCAAATCTGTACAGAGCCAAATAAATCAAAAACTTTCATAAATCATTAACGGTCTTGTGACATTGAAACGACCTTGGATGAACTCTGCCTTAATTCGTCAGCTTTAAGGTGGAAGGACGATGAATCCTAATGATTCGTAGGATGTTTGCTGGAAATGGTGGTCGCTTGTAATAAAATTAACATTTTATTTGAAAAATTGAGACATACACAGATGCGAAAACAATGGTAGCACATTGGTAGCACCGATAAATAGACGTTTAAAACGATACTTTAGACTTTAGAGTGACTACGCGCGGGACTAATTGCTCGTCCGTATTGAGCGAGTCGCATCTGCCACGAGAATTTCAGCGTCGACTTTCAGCATGACACCGACACACCATACCCCTTTTGTCATGCGTTGTCATTCTTTCATATTTCATAGATACTTCGCAGAAACGCGCTGGCCTCGCTTTCCCCATCCTCGCTTCTATTGATATCTCTAGGATGAAATAGATATTACAAGATTCCTTGAGAAAAGATGAGAACACACAATCATTGCTCGTGGCCCGACGATCCCCATTCTCTACGTATTTCCTATAAATCTCTCTCTCTTAAAGCTGACCGACCGTTCCTCTTAACCGTTCCCCTTTGGGTATAAGCGTGCGACGAATGCGACGAGCGACACGAATAACGATTAACCATTTCAGTCCTGGGAAGACGCTTACATGTAATTAAGAGGAATTTATCCTTAGAAAAACACCGTTTGAGAATATAGTTCCTTTCAAATGGAGTTTCGTCTACCGTCAATTCTATCATCTTTCTCTGCAGTGTAGAAAGTGAGAGAATAGAGAAGGGAAAGACGGTGGGAGAGTGCGTAGGGAATCGAAAGAGAGAGGACACCTACACTTCCCCGAACCTTGCTACTTTGTACAGAATAAAGAGAGAGATTTTTGAGGAATTTATCAAAATGCCGGGACTGAAAGGGTTAACATCTGCGATATACTATTTAGGGGTATACACGATAGACGCTAGAATTACTTAAAACAATTACGGCAATTGTTCTCGCGATACACACACGTGCGACGTTGTCGTTACAGAGACAGGTAAAAGGAACTGTCGAGAATTGAACACGGACTAAATCCCAGCGTGCCACGCGTCGCACCGGCTATATTTTATTACTTAAACATTAGACGCACTGCGATGAAGGATTACTCTGTCGTTGTGTTCGATATTCCCTTCCCTCTTCGAACTAGCACGAAGAATAACAGCAGAGAGGACTAAAATATCATATTATTGCTTCGGATCTGATTATGAATTGCTTGGGGGTCGGGCAACGCGTGGCACAACCGTATCTGAACGCCCAGATTATAATCCTACGCTTATTACAAAAGAACTAGCTCCCCGCAACTAGCATACTTGTTTTGCACGCACCAGCGACTGGCTTGGTGGTGGTTCGTTCAGTCCATGCTGGAGTACACATACATCAGTCCTTTTCCCTATTGTCTATGGTACAAAAAGAATTCAAGTGAGTATATCGACAATCATAATCCAGGCGTGGATCAGCGTAGAAATGGGCTATAAGTGTTACTCGAGGAGGATTAAACCTCCCTCTCGAAAGTACAGAAGGGTCGATGGATAAAAACTACGTATCTATCCTCAGCGATGCTTCACTAAACGCAGTACTTCTCGCTTCCGGTTTTACTCCTAAATCTCGTTTACACACGTATTAATAAATCAGTTTGCACGATGGACGTCGGGCGCAGCTGGCGGTCCATCGTCTTTACAAGAATAATATTCGTCGATTTCTAGGAGTCGCAACGCTCGCAGACGAATCTCTACTATTGGCACTAGAATTGTAGTTTCGCTTTCACTAGAATTGCCTGCGCTCTCTCTTTCTTCTGCGCGCTACCCTTACCCGTTTAGCGATTCGATGCGTACTGATTTCGAGGGAGAAACGATCCTGCACCGAGATAGATCTCGCAAGTCGAGTCAATCAATCACTCCCTCTCTATTACACTGAGATAATCGAGATAATCGAGGCATTGAATAGGTATCGCGTAAGATGCTAACAGCTTGGGATCGATATGTAGATGATTTTTTTATGAAGTCTCGCTATGTAGACTGCTTCTGCTTCCTGACATTATGCGCCGAGTATTTGGAATGCCTTTTGAGGGACGAAGGCGATCTTAATGGAATGATAAATTCCTTCCATTATCCGAAGGCTCTGTCGTTGGCACTGTCATCCCTTTTCTCTACGAGCTTCCGATTAATGAGCCGACCTTCACAAGTATCGCTAGCCATGCAATAGAGAATTGGTAGCCGATCTATGAGAGATGACCGAAGAAAGTTTTCAAGTCGTGACTGAACACATTAATCGCGAATACGTGTTAAGAAATCCTAGTAAAACGAGATCATGGTGTTGTATGTTTCCGTGACTCTTGGCACACTCTCTCTTCCAGCAGCGATCCAAGAATCAGAAGAGTCGAAGAAGCCCCTCGATGACCATTGGGCCGCCGACCAGCCGTAAAGTCTTGGTCCTGATCCCGATAAAGTCGCTATCAAAATCGGAGACGATTCTCGCCCTTTCATGCTTTCTCCTTTTAGTCGCAGTGCCTTCATCTCTGCAATCCCGGAAATGCAGTCCTTTCGAATTTGGCACGGAGACCGGATATCTCCCGAGATACCATAACAATGGAGATTGAGCTGATCGATGTATCCTGATAAAGACATCGCTCCTCTTTCGGGGATACCTGACGTTGGTCGGGCCGAAACTCTGGACTTCAGAGCAATTCTCCGTAAAAGCTTTCAAAGTGCGAAGATTCGCGAAGCTTCCTTTCCCTATCTACGATTAATTCCATCCAACCCGACCGGACCTATCCGAGAATTACTCGCGCTCCTTCGAGATATCCAATTTCGTCCCGCTCGGATCTGCCCGATCGCGTACTATTTAATTCTTTATATATATATAATATGTGTATATATAATATATATACGATAAAATTCAAAAAATACAACCGCAACTACGTTGAGTCGAAACGAAAGGACAACGAGATACTCTGCTTTATTACTTTCGTGACGGGTCCACTGGAATGGTAGCCTCCGGACCACGCGTTATATAAGACTCTAGGGGTAATCTCTCGCCAATTATCCCGCGGCGATCGACACGCCTAATAAACATTTAACGGAGTACAACAACAACCAAACAGAGAATTGAATTGGCCTATGCAAGCAATAGAAGGGCTCTATATCAAGGTGTTCAGGAATGAGAGCCGGGCACGATAGTTGAAAGAGAGGTTCCAGAGGAAGTTAAGTTCGTTGCGGATCATAGGGCGCGAAAAAGACAGTGCTACCCTTAAACGAGACTTGCAAGAACGCCGAAAGAACGATGGGAAATTCTTTGGAGATTCGGATTCTGGACGAGTGCGATGATGACTTTTGGGAACCTCGTGGACAATCAGTGACCCTTTCGCCAAGTTAGAATACACACACGCACACTGGGAGCTATCGCGAAGCATCGGGGACATAGGAAAGTGTACAGCGAGCAGTTTATTCCATTACTCTTATCCTATTCCAGTATTGCACGCGGGCCCTTTTTGATCTTTGTCATTATCTCCCTTCGACGAGCGCTCCGCAATCATTCACTATTTTCCCACCCTTCTTAATAATAGTTCCCGGTACGAAGCTGGATACATGGACCGGTATTGCTCTCAGTCGTTCCTATGCGATCCAGGTTGAGTAGAAAATTATTCAAACGCGTGTACCTAGCTTCCTAACGGGGCCTCATTCCTCCTCGACGCTGATGTCGACGGTCTTCACCCTCGACGAATCCGTCGGCAATAGTTGAAGACGATCGGGCTCGACATCCAGCATGATAATACACATGAAACTCTTGCCTGATGCTTGATCTTTCGGGTATATCGTCACCGGAGCGAACTTGTCGACTGCGCCGTCCACGTACGCCCGAAGTTTCTTATATACCTGAGGGAAATGCCTTCTCAACGAAACACCCCTCAATTTTAGCTGCCGCTGTATATTCGTGAAACTGATCTCCCTGATCTTCCTTGGTGTATTCTGACCATTATTGCCCGGTTGCGAAGTCAGCACCAGCATTTCCGGCGAGTCCATTTCCCTGGTGATGTTACAAGGCGAGGTTGATAGCTGTCTTCCTCGAGGCGAAGTCGACGATGAAGAAGTACGATGTCTACTTGCAGAATCCAGATGGATCTTGGCGCATCTCGACACCAGTTGTCGTTCCCATTTAACTGCTCCGCTGGTTGGTACTTCGCTCACCACGCAGACCGCCACGTAGAGGACCAACCTGGTGTCAGGGTTGTAAGACTTGCAGAGTCTGATGAGCTCAGTGTAGAGTTCAGTTCCCATCTCGCTGGCGAGGAGGTCAGAAGAGCGAACATAAGTTGGTTCGCCAAGGTCGATGAAACCGTTCTCGATGAACTTCTCCGCGGCTTCCGGACTAGTGAAGAAGCACTTGACAGCACCTCGGCCGTGCGCCGCGTGGCCGCGCTTCGCGATGATCGAGATGTGCTTGAGCGTCGCGGCGTCCTCCTTCGCCGACGAGAGCACCTGTCGACAGAGACTTCCGGCCCGAGAATGCAGACAGGTTCGCCGGTGACGCTGCCAGTGCGCCCGCCTGCACTCCCTCGAACAGTAAAGGCAGGTGCAGTTGTGACAGCTTTTGTAAGTGCGCCTCGCCTCAGCCAGACTCGCCGAGTTCGTGCACTTGTTGTTCCGGCACTTGATGACCTTGTCGCCCGCCAGTAAACCATTTGCTTCCTGCGTACTGTCGAAAGAAACCCTTCGATGACGCAAATGACCCGCTGCCCGCGATTGCAAACCTCCTGTCCTCGAAGGTATCGTGTCGCTCCCTTCACTCTTCCGCCTGACCAGCTCGCCCACGTAGTACGACGCTCGCTCCTCCGAACCTCCCTGCACGTCCATCGCACTCCTAGCGGACTCTGCGACAAGTTTCAATACAAGTATTCGTAAGAATCTCCACTGATCCCAACATCAGCTGAATGAACCAGACCAATCCGACCAAGATCCTGTTTATGACTTTCCATCTTTTGAAATTGAACGATTGCCTTTGAAGGTTTGTCATTAATTCAAGTGGGAGTTTCCTTATTGAGGAATATCAGAGAGAAGTTACAAGTGGGAAAGTCGATCGGGCGATCTTGGTTTGAGAGTGGTGTATGATCGGATGTTATCAAGCAAGAATGAAATGTGGCAATGTAAGCGGTCTCGTGTCAATGGAATGAAAGTGATTACCATAATGTTTCCCTGTGACTGCGGTGTTTTCGGCAGTAAGAGAGTATTCTCGGATAAAGATCGAGAGTTTAGAAATCGGCCGGCACCCTCGGCGCCAGCCGAGTGAGACTCGATTAGCATTAGGTGGTTAGATATGCTGAGTGGAGTTACTTCTCTCGTTTGAAACAATCACCCTTTCCTGAGTGCCCTTAAAGCTCGTAGTGCAGTAAAACCAAAGAACTGAAAAGCAGTTGAAACGAAGACAGAATCTTGAAAAGGCCTTACGAATTCGCACTTTTTTTATCATTCGCGCGGCATTCTTCCTTGCATTTTGCGGTCGGTTGGCGTCATAAATGTAATTAGCTCTCCGGGTCCCACAAGTGGTAAGTTTTCGGCACCGCTAAATTCGTCTCTGATCGTTAAGGCTCGCATCGAGACGTCTGAATTCAAAGGAGGCGAGTGGCTAGACCTCCACCTCCCTGAACTTTAGACGCCGTTTCTTCTCTGCAAAGGTGTAAAAGAAACATAAGTTGTAAAGGAAAAAAGGCGACGAGTAGAGCCGCGTGCCACGCGCTTCTCCTCATCGACGACTTCGTCGCGTCGTCGATCAGCTCCTCGAGATTTTTCAAGCGATCGAACTAAACTAAAGACTTACTGGCAGGCCGGGAAAGGATTTTCCAGAAGGAAGAAGGCTCCACTAGGAAGGAAACCCTTTCGAGAAAGAGAGAGAGAGAGAGAGGTTGAGGAAGGAAAACAGGATTAATTCCAAGGATATCGGAAACAGTGAAAGAACGAAAGATAAAGGAAAGGCAGTGCTCGAGGAGTGGCTCTCGACGAGGGTGATGGAACAAGTCATGTTTAATGCTCCTCGAATCAACTCGCGAATTCCACGTCCGCCAACTAATTAGCAAATCCCCAATAAATTCCAACTACTTCCCTCCAACTTCCAATGAAACCCTCGCTTGCAAACTCATGCAATCTTACACTCCCGCCTGAGAAACGTGGAATTGGCGGATGGACGGGCTCGGATTGGAATGTGCTCGTTGATGTTTATACCGAAGAAAATAGAGAGAGAGAGAGAGATTGCACGCAGCCACACATAATTACACTCATAGACAGACGCGCACGCATACGCCAGGCACACGAGAGCTCAGGTGTCTCTGTATTTGTGTGTGTGTGTGTGTGTGTGTGTACATAATTAAAGTAGAACAGATTGACAGACAGACAACAGACAGACATTCAGACAAACAGGCAATTACACGCACGCAGCCAGGCATACCTAGGCGCAGATTGGATGAAAAAGAAAGATAGTTGAAGAAAAAGATTGAGAGTGAGAGAGAGAGAAAGAGAAAGATTAGCTTAGGAATGGAAAGATCTCGCTGGAGGGTTCCGGCGAGAGGATCTGCCTCAGAACGAAAACTTACATAGTCCTCCTACCTTGGAGGTCTTGGCGTAGGTCACTGCAGCTCTTCCCGGCTTTCGCATTAGCCTGGCCGACGTTAGCCCGATGACGCATGGAACTGGAGCTCGTACCGGTTACGACGGGTCCTGGCCCAGGACTCGGTGTACGCGACGCGGGTGACATCCCAAGGAGGGAGTCGAGAACGTCCTCCAGGGTCGTGGAACCGGGGCTCGGTTTGTTCCGCAGAAGAGCTGCCGTCGCCATAGCCTCGTCCGTATCGCTCTGGCCCGATCCTAATCGGTTTCATGCAGGGGTCAAGTAAGAGACACTCAGACAGCCACCGCGTCGCATCGTCCTCTTGGCCTCGCTCGTACGCCCCTCTCGCCTTTTTGTTTTTTTTTTATTTCTTTCGCTTTTTCTTTCAGCTCAAGCACCCTCACTTTTATATTACGTACCTCGTACCTGTACCGTCTCTGATAATCGTCTAGGAAGATCGCGCGAATACTTCTCTAACGCGCATCCTGTCGCGTCCAGTGTCGTCAGTTTGCTGTAGTGTTTTGGTCTAGTCTTCTTCAAGCGGCTGTCGATTTAGTCTGGTTAACGATCGCGATAAGGGATGGATTGATTCTCTTTTTGTTTGTCATTTCTAGTTGGTTGAATTCGGGAGTGGGGAAGTATACTGGAGTATACTAGAAGCATGTGGGTACGAGTGGCCAATTTAGGGGGCTGCTGGTGAGTCGAGTCTCGGGGAGCTTGAAAGCAGTGTAAGAGGAAGGGTTGGTTGGTAGTTAGGGTTGTTAAATGGGTACACACATGATCGATAGCTACTTGAAGAGTCGTTGCAAGGGCTGGTGGGTTTTAAGGTGTGTCTCAACGTGCACGAAAAGGTCCGGGGACCCCTCGGCAGTCATCAAGGTTCTTTCTAGGGTGCTCGTCACGCATTTCGCTGGGTCGCTCGTCGAGGATCCTCCTCTTCCACACCGCCGCCACTTTTTCGGCTCTCGTGGCCTCGTGCGCGCCGCCACTTTCTCGCCCGAAAACCTCTACTCTAAAGTCACGTTCCTCGAGATCGAATTGCAATCTTAACGCCGGCCGGATACCATCGCCACGATCGCCTAGAGGGATGATTCTTACCTCGGATCCCGGTGAACGAGCCTCAACCGCTTCCAAGGGTCTTTGCGACACCGGCGATTCGCTGCAAGGGAACTTAATGGTACGCGACACATCTGCAGACAAGAATCGACGAATCCTCGCTCCCGAGACGTGACGAACATCCGGCGCGTGTCACGAATATTTTCTGCTTTTGTTTTTAATACCACTTCGAAAAATAGAGTGCAATCATTATTCTGTCGAGCAGTAGAATATAATCGTACGATAATAGCGACGAGGGTGGGTTTCGTTGCGGAGGATTCCACTTTTCGGGGTATTATTGAGGAAGTCAAACGATTCATATTAGTTTTTCTTTTGTTGAGTTGTGCGCGGGAGAACACACTACGAGCCACCGAGATGAAAGGGGATACACACGAGATCTGTTTGCTTCTGGTCTAAGAATCTACGGATCGCTAGCCACCGACAACTACTACTACTACGGAGACACTCACGTTCTACGCATGGATGTATAAACTATATATATATATCTACTAATCAACGAGTAAAACACCTTCAACCACAAAAGCGCGGGGAAGACAGTGTAGGAGAAAGCCGATATACTTCCACTTGGGAATGATCTAATCGGCTTTGGCCAAATCCTCTAACAAAACATCGTCATAGAAGAGATAACTGTCGCTCTTCGAGTAACAAGTAACACTCCGCTCGACGTGCAAGCCGACACAAACTCCTCGAAATTCGGGTACCACAAAAGCATGTGCAAGCTCCTGCTGCTGCTGCTGCCGCTGCCAACGCAAAGGAAGGCACAAATCAAATGGAACACTTACCCTGGCACAAGCGAGTGCAACGCAAAAACCCAACTGGACAACTTTAGTAACAGGATTGAACTCAAAGGGCTGGATATACACATACATACATATATATATATAACATAATTAATCGTGTCGTAGGAAGTGCGGTAAAATGTGAACCAAGAGCAACTAAAAGTGGAGAAAGAGGCGGTGGTGGTGGTGGTGGTGGGTGCGGAAACGGAAAAGAACACAAACCAGGGCGATGACAATAATTTATTGTTGTCAAGGATAATTACGATCTACAGAGAAATGATAAATCGTTGGTATGTCCGGACAATAAGTACGGAATTACTTAAGAAAGGCAAAAGCACCGGCGCGCAGAACCGTCAGTGACAAGAGAGAGAGAGGGTGAGAGCGCGTTCGGTGTACGATCCACCAGCCAAACACGTCAGGACACACCACGGAACATTTCTCGCCGTTCTCTCGCTTTCAATAAGGCACGAACAAGGAAAATGCTGCACCCGCCGACGGTTCTGCGAACACTGCACTCGTAAATAAAACAGTAACAATAATAATAATAATAATAATATTTAATAATAATAATAATAATTAATAATAATAATGACATAATTAATAATAATAGTAATAATAATAATATCAACGCGTTTGCAACACAGTAATAATGAGAACCGGTGTATGCGACTTCTACGTATACGTATACGAAACTTTTCTAGCGTGTGTGTATACATACATGTATAATTAGGTCGACTCGTATGTATATATACCGAGCCAGCTATCGCGTGCTCGTGTGTCGTATGTAGCAGTGTCGTACGTGTGTATGGGTGGGGGTGGTTTTTTGCGTGTGTCGGTAGAGAGTATGCGTGTAGAGAGAAAGAGAGAGAGAGAGAGAGAGGTGGGGAGGCAACTTTACAGTAAACATACAGAAGAACGCAAAGAGTAACTACAGGTGGGAAGAGGCGGACAGGCAGACAGATAGATAAGAGCGAAGAAGAGAATAGGAAGACAGAGAGACTAAGACTCTGCGGCGGGTAGGATCATCTGCCGAAATTGGGGAACGACGATCAGTAAATTGGGGGCCCTGGAAAGAAAGTGTCCGGATGGTGAAGAGAAGAAGAAGAGAGCGGGTAACACGTACTCGTAGAGCAAACAACGGGGAGAGGTGTTCTTCTGAGGGGTGGGGTGGGAGGGGGGCTCTCCCGACGGCGAGGGGCGGTCGTAACAAAGTAAGAAAGTAGTATTAGAAAAGTAGAGATTGCGCGCGAGACGCTCTGACCGAGTGTGCGTAAGAAAAAGCTATGGAGCCGCGATGGGCGCGCTGTAAAAACGAACGAGGCTTGCAAAAAGGTGTCCGCTCCGCTTCCGGTAGAGTTGTCTTCTCTACCGGGCAGCGAGAACCGGGCAAAGAGAGGGCGAGAGGGCCGCCCGTGGAATGACAGATTATATAATCTTCTCTCTTGTTTGCGTGTGCGCGCAAATACGCCGATTCGGAAGGACAAATCCCGCAAAATGCATACGACCGCGAGAGATCCTTGGAGACAGCGTCCCATATTTCGTTGAGACGCATCTCCCGCAAAGGTACACTGGCACCCGAAGCTCTTGATTCCTGAATCTTTCATGAAGGACGCGGGGATTTGTCGTTCCGAATGCAAGGCTGTTGCGTACGCTTTTTCTTCTTTCTTTTTTAAGGGAGCCTGTAGAAAAGTAATCGAATTCCAGTCTGAATAATCCTTAGTACGCTCGTCTCGGCTACGGCCGAACTGGAGGCGCGCGTGTGTGCGCAGAGAGAGAGAGAGAGAGAGAGTTGTGTGTCGTGACAATTGGTCCAGAGTTGCATTGGTCCAGCGGTTCGGAATAGTCTGCGAGTGTTTGCGTCTGACAAGCTGACGAAAACGATCACCAATACCGCAAAGGGTTGTGTTACTTCAATCTGCTCGAATTACTATTGAAATCCAAAGCATCCGCATTGCGCCCTTTCAGATGCGAATTCTATTGTTACATGAATCTGTGTTCCCTCTAATTTAACAGAAATCCCCTGACAACTCTTTCCTCTGCTGCCAAAATAGTCAACCTAGCGACAAAACTCCCGATGGAATTGGTAGTGCAGATTGTGCCCTTAATATCTACGTCGAGCAAACCACCCCCGACGAAATTCAGCCGAGAATTCTCTCTGGTGTGGCTGGGAACATCGAAGCAAACTAATTACAGTTGCCCGCTCAATTGATTATAGGTAATAGGACCACCCCGGTGTAACAGGGCACGCAACCCGAAGCCGAGGTTTCCCGCTGGCGATAGTTGTTGCACAACTTATTCTAGAATGCTTAATCCCCGCTACACCAATCGCGCTCCTCTTACATCTAATTCTAACTCTAATCCTTCTACGTCGAATCTTAAACCTCACTAAAGTTATTTGTACATTAACACAAATTTTGTGCTCCCGCGCGATCATTAATACGCGGGGGGGAAGAATTGCAACGGTTAATTCTGGTGTTTCGCAACGAGTTCTCGTAGAAAAATAAAAGCGGATCTTTCGCAACGATTCTATACAAATGTAACAAGCGTGTCTCGTCACCGAGAGTTACAAGCCGACTCGCAGCAGCGCTTGCCGCGAGTTTCTATCCGTGAAGTAACTTGCAACGTCAACACTTACCTCCTTAGATACGTCAACAGGCTAGACAGAAATAAATGCCTCCCGTGTATCGTACTCCTGATGAGCGAGAGAGAGAGAGAGGGAGAAGTCTTTCAAGTATGAATATCGAGTCGTCGATTTCCGGTGGGCAATCGAGCGAAAGAATAAGAATAACGGGTCCCTCGAGCGTGGTCAGCCGAGAGGACGATGGGTCACGGCGCGTCGAGGTGAAGTTCGTGATGAAACGCCGGTGAGATAGCAATTGGAAGGAAGCCCGAGACGAAGATACGTGATATTAAAGTCCACAGTTAAGACTAGACTCGTCTTGGCCGCCTACGTCAGAGGGAACACTTCCAAGAAGACGGTTCAGTGCTCCCCTGCCAAGATCCGCAAACGTCTCGGCATCCCAGAGAGTCCCAGACCAGAGACGCGTCCGAAGATTTCACCGAGGAATGCGATACACGGAAAAGCTTCAACGAGAGGACGGAAGAGAAGCGAATAAACTTGGTCAATAGATTTGATATGTTCTATCACAAATAGTTGGAAGAATCGAGAATTCTATTGATTCCCTAGCATTCGAATTATCATCTCGATTCCCCTATGGCCTAATTAACATTACTGCCCGGTGAAAACCGGCGAGAGTTCTACGAGTTCTCTAAAGAGAACAAGAAGGAAGATCGTTGCGGAGAAAGGAGTAGTCTTGGAAGAGCATGGCTCGTGATTCGTCCTCGTCAGCTTTGGTCCGGTTGTCGGAGTAAGTCTCGCGGGTGGTAGTTGTAGACGCGTGCAACTCGTGTTCCTGTTCTCGGCGGCTGGAAGACCGCGAGTGTACGTGTCAACTGGTAAAGATCTCTGGTTCGGCCTCTCTCTTTGTGTTTCCCGGGAGGAGTTTTTGGCGTTCCGCTAGGCGAGCAGCAACTCACCGCGGTGATGTCGTTGCTGCTGCTGCTGCTGGTGCTGCTGATGCTGTTGGTGACGATGATGATGTTGATGGTGGTAATTCGAGGCGGAGGAAGGCGACGGGCAAAGGCTGCTGCTGCCACCGGCCGAGCCGAGATGATGCTGTTGCGAGTCGTCGCGCGTCGGCGTCAGGTCCAAGAAAAGACCGGAGTTCGCGGAGTCGATGCAGCTGCAGGACTCGGTGCCGGTCGCGTTGCATCCAGCACAACACTCGGTCTCCGTAGCCGCACTCATCGGCGTCTCCGGCGACTCCACGCGCCTCGTACCGACGAACGAGCTCTCGATCCAATACAGCTTCACTTTCCCTTCGAGGAAAAGTTTCATTTCATTAGAGAGACTCAGGCGGTTGCCCTCCGCCTCGGGCTCTTCCCTCCATTCAGCCCCCAATCCGCACTTCTGCGCATCCAACATTTACTCATCGACCAACTATTACATAGACATCGAGACACTCTACTCGAGAAAACATCATATGTGCGCTAGACAACAATCCAAACAAAGTACTCGGGCAAACACATACCGATATACATATACATATATATGCATCGTAATTCTTACAGCTATCCCAAGCAACGATTAAACAAGTTTCCTTCCTCAAACCATTCCAGCATACAGTCCATTAATGTTCATTAATCAAGCCGAAAGGGAGAAAGTTAATCAGAGTGAAGCCGATAGAGAGTGGTCATTTCATCGGTGTATGGAGCGCACGTTAGTTGTGCCCGATGTATGTAGTGATTAGTAGTATAGGCGTATTAGTAGTCGGACGAAGCGTTGGTCCCTTTACTGTCGAGCTCGGCAATTCTTCTATGTTCCACTGCACGAGGAATCGAGCACCTCGCGGTATGCGCGTCTCCGGCTCTATGTGTGTATATATATATATGTGTGTGTGACGTTAATTACGAGGAGCACTCGTTATGCGTCGGGCGACGTTTGTTTTAATTCGGTCCTAAGGTTACGCTGCAGCGTCGGCGAGGATGAGTTCTCTCGCACTCGGCGAGCACCCCGGAGACGGAGAGGCGGGCCGAATTTCAGGGTAATCTATTTCGGTGCGTCGCGATGGCCACCGTGTGCCACGAGGCCATCGAAATAGCTCTGCGAATCCTCTCTCTGCCTCCTCGCACACTCTGCATAGTTGCGGCGCCGGTGGCGGCGACGACGACCACGTCGTCGTCGGTACTCTCGAATCAAAGATCAAAGAGCGAGAGGACGACCGAAGCTTGGAAAGACTGGTGATCGTCGTCTCGACGCCAGAGCCATCCCCGATCGTAGTAGCAGCGGGGCACACACACACACCTTTTTTCTCCCCCTCGAGTGTGCCCTCTGACCTTCGGCCGAAAGAAAGTCGCGCTCGAAATACGATTTCATGTCAAGGCTGGCCCGCCCCGCTGTATCTCGGGAATTTTCGGCCTGCCACACTTGGGTGGCTCGGCCAATTCTCCCTCTCGAGCGCGCGCGCGCGAGCGGGAGGTCTCCGCTCTCCTTCTCGCCCAGACTCAATCCATTCAATTTCAACATTTCCCTTTTTCTCGTTAGCCGTGATTCCACTTTCAGAATAAACATGCAGTCTCAAGGAGTTCATCTCTAATGCCTCCGATGATTCTACTATGATTCGCCACTGGCATGATTGCTCGATAGAATGAAGTCGAATATAACTAGGTCGACTGACTTTCTGCATGATTCACTGAATGATCGTGATCTTCAACAAACTTGACACAAGACTAGAATACTGGGGAGGGTGGAACTGCCAGAATGTTGGCAGTCTCAATGGGATCGAACTTGGGCCATGAAACCCGAAGAGTTCAGGGTGCTTTTCCAATTATACATGAATGGGACTGTGTTCGTCTTTACTACTTGCAATGATCGTTAGTAAATAGGGGCATAACCAGTCACTAATCCTCTACTCGGACAGCAAAGATATTCGAGAGACGAACTCGGGGGCTAAGAATATCTCGGGTGAGAGATGCCGCATGGAAAACAGCCACCGGACAGATGAGAACTAGATGGACTATCCCGCAGTTGCAGACACAGAGGAGAAGTGAAAGTGAGAGAAAGAAAGAGAGAGAGTGAGAGACAGAGAGAGAGAGAGAAAGAATAGAGGGCAATAGAGCGAGAGCGCGAAAAGAAGACTGAAAAACATCAAGGTGGAAAACTCAAAATTACCTTTGTCGCAGAGAATAAAAGTGGCGGTGGTTGTGGTGGTGGTGGGATGTTTGTTTTGACGGGGGTTCTTTAGTGCTCACCTTTGGGGCTGGTCGACTTGGTTCCGCCCCTGCCGTCCGTGTCTTCGGTGCGTGGTCGAGGCGACAGTCTTTCACCTCCACCAACCTCCTGACCGCTTTGCACGTAGTGCACGATCGCCGAGGTCACCTCCTTTATCGAGTTCCTTACCTCCAGCTGCTGATTCGTTGTCTGCTGTTGCTGTTGTTGCTGCTGCTGTTGCTGCTGCGACAACAGGTTTACCCGATCGCTATCATACCACCTCGACTAATTCTCTACGCTCTACTGTGTGTGTGCCCGAGGAATTTCAAGTTCTTAGAATCGCGCGCCTTCAAAGAGAGCTTTTTCGAACGGCAATCAATTTGTCGAAGAAATTCGAGCGCGAGGCGCCGCCTTTTCGAGGATCGCCCGCCAAAATCTCTAAATATAGAGGCGGAGTTACATATGTGCGCACTGTCTGGGCAAATTAAAAATAAATGACACAAAGAGGAAACCGTGGTGGGACGTGGGCGAGGCGGCGCGGCGCGGCGCGGCGCGGGTCAGTGGTGTATCAGGCTGGCTCGAGGTTGTCTCGCTCTCCAAATTTATAAATACAACAATCTATAGATGCACCGCCAACCAAACGGAAATCGGACGATCATATTGTTTCGGGGGTTTGCGCCTGATCCTGGCGAGTGGCAACCGGTTTTCAACAACGCATGCCAAGGGAACTCTCACACCTCGCTCTATGTACGATTTTAGTTCGCTCCTGAGGAAAGCCAGATTACTGTGGTGAGATTCGTCACACGAGAAAAAACAAACAAAAAAACCCCGAGTGCCGTGCTCCGTGGTGTCGATTAGCTTGGGTTTCCTCGTCGAGTACTCACCTTGTTTGCTGCATGCAACTGGGGAAGAATACCCTGAGCGAGACGCTCTGCCGGTGTTCGGGGATTGGTCAGACGTTCCTGGGAACGCCAGCCAAGGTACGGCTGCCGATGGTTGAAGGACGACCTCGCCGAACTGGCGGGCGAACTTCCGGCACTGTTCAGCAAGCTGGTACTCCATCTCGAAAATACGGGCGGGGTGGGACTCGGACTTAGCAGGGCACCTGAAACATATGTCGAATCTTTGAGAATCCTGTTTACAAGTCATATTCCACCTCTCATAAATTATTCTGCTTTTCATCATAGTAGACCTTGCAGGTGTGGCAAATCCTTTTAGCTAGGGTGAGAAATGTCTGAGTTATAAGTGTCCTAGTCTACTGCCGGAGGACCACGGACACACTCGACTTAATTGAATTAACCTGGCCTGCTAAATTTATTAGCCGCTTCCTATTAGCCATTAGCCACCACTCTCAGAATGCAACGACGCCCGGGCCAATGTGCATGAACGAAATTGGCCGACTCTATCTCGTTCCTCGCGCTAATTTCGCCGCTCCCTTGTCTTTTTACGAGCGAGAGATACGAGCTTTCGCGCTCTGGATT
Source organism: Ectemnius continuus (assembly GCA_910591665.1). Lineage (NCBI taxonomy): Eukaryota > Metazoa > Arthropoda > Insecta > Hymenoptera > Crabronidae > Ectemnius > Ectemnius continuus. The sequence continues at coordinate 9,909,430 of OU342862.1, read as the reverse complement.
CGAGATAGCGCGCCATTTAAACTCGAGTGCAGGCTAGTTCCATTTCGGGGTCGATGCCTCCGAGAAGTAGGCTTAGATTCAGAGCCGAGTTAAACTTGCCGGAATCCGACTCTTTGAAGATGATTTCAATTCTCCAAGAACTTGGACTCTAATTCTCCGAGTTAATTAAGGGTGGATCAAGCTAGCACTTTCATTCTTCCCTCTTTTAAATCAGATTTTAGAGAGAGAGAGGGTGAGGGAGTTCGCTGGAAGAATACTGGAAGTAGGGAATGCCTAGGCGGGGATTGGTGTTAGCTATGCAAATATGGAGAAAATCGATAGTTTCTTGGGAGTCGGAGGCGAGATGTAAGAAAGGCAATTACCTGTAGTCGGCTGCCTATTGGAAGACGACGAGAGGGACGAGAGAGAGGTGGTTTTGGAGCCGAGGGCACGCCAGCCACCGTGCTGGGAGGCGTCGGAATGCCTCTTTAATCGGAAGCCATCACGAGCCGCCGGAGAATTCTTGTACCAATCGGGGACGTTCAGACGTTGCAAGGATCTCTGCACCCTCAGCTCGTGCTCGCTCGGTGTGCGCTCGCCAACCTTCTGCAACTCGTTCTCCGGTGGCTGCAACAATACAGAAACGACCAATCAGTCAAAAGATAAATGACTACAATTATTTCTAAGCTTTTGTTATCCTCCAATTCGTCCACTGTCTCATTTAACTTGTTCGTTCGGAGCTCACGCTCTTCCTGATTGATGATGATCGTCAATTTGGCGCCATGCGACCTGGCAACCACGGCTACAAAGGATGTTCGAAATTCTAGGCACCGTTTATAATTGGCTCGGACGGATTCGCGCGGTTGACCACCGATTAAATATACGAACGTCATACATTAGTCACGAGAATGCCACCAGATCGTGGCGGCGTCGGCGTATCCATTCGGATTATGTAAGCGAGAACGGCCGACTCGTAATGCAATTACGTCGGAACGACGCTGCTGCACCTGGCCACTAATCGACTATTATCGATGAACCGACCTTCCCCAGCGGGCAAACTTAATCATTGTACGCCAATATTTTAATAACGCTCGGTCCCTCCTGACACTCGAACAAGAGCAATCTATAATTGTTATGTACTGCTCGGAAACCGCAGCATGCCCAGTGATACAAATACTGGCGGAATGTCGAATCCGATTAGTGGGAAATAGAGGGTGGAAGAAAAAGATTGGAAGAGTCTTCCTTGTTGTGAAAAGGACAGAAAGAGAGCCGCAGAGTGGAGACAAGGCGGCTGACACGGCCGGATAGCTGCGTAGGTCGAAGTAAAATGAAAGGAAACGGGAGAAGCGAGGCCAGTGAACTGCAATTATACGTAAGAAGTTTGTCCCACTTTTGCGATTTCTCTCCGGACTTCTATCAGCCCTTACTTGTCTCGGGCACTCCCTAATGAAGAAATGAGAGCCTCCCAGGCGAAATGCTTCCTTTCATAGCGCGCCGCCAAGAAGGAAGCCGAGCGCGCAATTCGGCCCGTCCGAAGCTTCTCCTGCAAGGCGGATGTCAATTTCTTAAACACGACGAGACTTCGTCTTTACGAAATAGCCAAGATCAGATGTAATCCCGACTCGTTTCTCTCTCTCCCTTTCTCTCCGTGGAGAGTAGAGAGTGCAAAGGGAAGCAAGCTCTTTGTGTCGCGAGTCTTTTCCATCCGGGCAATCGCACGTTCCTCCTCGAAAAGAAGAAAGAGCGGAGGAAAGTCGCAACAGTTTTGCACGCGACTATGCCGTTGTTGCAACTGTGAAAGTGTCTAGCGACACATATTAATTGTCGGCAGTGCGATGCCGTTGAAAGACAAGGTTGGAAAGGCTTTTCATCGGCGAACAGTCGGCGCATTCGCCGGGCGAGGAGTGCTCACTTCCCTTAATTAGGACGGCCGCGCGATTGTGAACCTGCTGCTGCTCCGATAGTCCCTGCTCCGCTCGCCCTCGGCTAATTAGACCGCTGTTCTCTTCGCACGAGACCCTCATGACTGAGCGAACCCTTTGCCACCATGTCACTCGATCGAGTGAAGTTCTCTCCGTCTCCAAATCTACCTTTCCTCACAGAACTATCGAAATATCGTTGCCGCTAGTTGTTAGTTCTCCTGCGAGAAGTTCTCGCCTGTCCAATTGAAAGGCGCAGAGGGCAAAGCTCCGCGTCTTCTCTTGTTCGATAGCAGTGGAACCGATAATGGGTCTGGCTCGATGAACGTCTATTCAAAGCTTCGATAAAGCACTGTTCGTTCAGGAGAAGCGCTTAATCTGGTGCGGCGTGCAATTTTTCACGAGGGCGCGCTTCTGCATTCCTCGGGCGGTGCTGCAGCACCCACTTGCCCAGCAGCAGCCGGACAAACGATAACTCCTCCGGGCTGCGAGATTACCATATGGCGTACGAAGTTTCTAACGGGATCGAGCGCGGCATCGAAAAACAAAGAGGATATGCGCGCAGCGTGGAGAACAGCCTAGCCTACGCATATTCCCGCAGCCGTGCCGCGCCGCTCTCGGCTCCGGCTCGCATAGCACGAGCGTTCCCCATGCGTCTGCGCCCATGAGCAACGAGTCTGCAAAGAAAACATTTCCCTGCTGCGGCAACATTCCTCTCCTATCCACTACTGCATTCTCGAAAAAGCTTCCCTTCATCGATTCTGACAAAGTTGGCATCGCACAACCCGTAGCATTCAAAAGAGAGAAAGATACGAATTTATGAGAAATATAATATTCGATCTTATCTCTTAAAAATTATGAAGACACTTAAAGAAGAATTCTGGCACAACTGTGGCACAATTGGGCAGCCAAAGTTGTGGCCGTGCAGCACGTTCTTACATGGGTGAAAGAAATGGTCAGTGTGTGATGAGTTAATTGGAGTTGTCGCGAGATCGGCGTGGCTCCAGTTTCCCTTCATGCGCGACTCTGCAATTGACGCAAATTGGGGGAAAGTCGTCCCTCGAAGACGACACTACATCCGCCATTAGTCGGGCAAAGACCCCGAGGGAGAGACGGCCAACAAAAGAGAAAGAGAGACTGCTGGTTTCTCTGCACAAGTGCATGTGCATATCGCCGAGACATCAGCACTCGCCTACCCTCCCACTCTCCCAACCTTCCACTAAGGATAATCCCACAGATATTGCACGTCATGTACTCTGTCTTCACTCTTTCATTCCCACTTTCTATCAACCCCCAACAATTGATCAGACTTAGATAAATCACACCTGAATTTCCATATATAAAATATATTTTATGTGTGGCATTCAATCGATTTGTAAATTAATGATTTTCGAAATGTTTATTTTTCTCTACAAGGAAAACGTTAAGTTATATGTCTGGGTGGTAAAATTCTCGAGAATAACTTCCGGGATCATTAAGCTACCAACTTTAAGATACTATCGAGGAAACATTTACTGTCCATCCTAAATAGCAGAGAGCGCAGGAATAACAATAGCTTGTCCCTAAGTATGTTAAAGTGTGTGGGAGACGGTGGCTCTCGGCAGTGGCTATAATAAATGTCAGGAGTCATTAACGGGAAAGTCGTTCGAATTGGCAATTAATTTTGTGGGTCGCCGAGATTTCTCTCGGTTTACTGGCGCGCGTTGTACAAACAGCCTATATTGCTGACGCAGTTGCCGGCCAATAGAAGGAAGGCTGTGGGCTGTCATGTAGAAAGGGCGCGATAAACCTTGTCATTCCTCGAATGCCGGCTCTTCATTGACGAGTTACAGCGAGCAAGCCAAGATTCCTGGTTATCCGATCATTACGCAAGGGTCGCTTAGAGGTCAAAGTGGCAGCGAAGTCCAGTCCGACCGAGTACGGCACTGCGATGACGGGAAAACACGCGCGCGCTCGAATTTCCGGCGTGAATCTTAATCGAAGCGTGAACGGCATCGACGACTCCAAAGGACACGCCGCCGCGCCGCCTTCCTGTAAACCGAGCCATTGTTTTGGCCCAGAATTCAGCCGGGTCTCGCTGCTTCTCCAGCATCGATCCACTCTGCCCTCTTGCACTTTAACCCCCGGAAATCGTCCACCCTTTCACGACTATCATCCAAATAGAGAGAATCATTCGAGACGTAGAATTCACGTAAACATAGTTGACTCTCTAGCAGAGCAGGTGTTACGTGCTGCTCGCATACTTAGGTATTTGATTTAGACTGGGTCGTTGTGAGGTTTCAATAGCTGTTGTATTATATGCAGGTGTGTGCCTGTGTGCGAGTGCATGTCCGAGGTATCTATGGTCTTTGACTGACGTACGATAATCCCATGCACGCACCGTATAAGGTCACGAAAGTCTTGCGAGGATTGATTCAGGATTGTATCGAACGCACCGCTCGCCCGACCTAACTCTCCACTTCTCTTCTACCTCTCGATTTATTATGTAGAACTTTTGCGAAACTGTGAAAGTGCAGAAGAATTTATATTCCACTTTCCCTTGAAACTTCAGCAAAAGCGTATTGTAATTTGCAGTATTAAAGGAGGTTCTAGTCGATGGGAGGGCTGGCAGTGTGTAATCATGATTGTCCCAGTTCCCTAAAACACAGCCATTGTCTCCGAGTACTTCAAACTTAACCCGGTGGTCGAGACCTACTTTTTTCCCCATTGTGCCGGCAGTGTGTGCTCGGTGAATGTAATCGGAAACGTACGTACGGGAATGTGATTGCGAAATAGTGGCGGATCGTAGGCGGGCGAAGTTCGGCTATCGCGCGCGACGATTAAAATGTAAAGCAGGATACTTAACACGCAAAACGATAAAGGAGGACGTTTGTCAGTGGGGAGTTGCGCGTTCCATTGCATTTGCCTCCAATGAACGTGGGAACTGTGCGTGCTTGGAAACAGGGCCGAAATGCAGATTTGACGGGAGAAGCGGCCGAATGACGCGCGATGGGGATCGTGCGAAAGTCAGTGCGCGAGCTTGGCCACACTCGTTTCCTCCAGGAAAAAGCAATGACGCTCTCATTTTATTGCTCAAGGGATGCCTGTTCACCATCTGCGCACTCGATTCTTTAACTTTCTGTCCAATCTTTCTTACTATCGCGATGTATAATATAATACAATAATGTAATAATGATTTATCTTCATCTTCTTCCAATTCCATCTGCCAAATATCTCACTTTACAGGTAGTAAAGGAGGACGAGAGGAATGTCTATGCGAAACACAAGGCCGTTTGTACATAACTCTTGACCTCCTCGCTCCGCTCCCATTGGATATCGAAGTCGGCGCTGTCCTGACAAAGGGAACGTCAGATAGCTCGAGAGGCATTTATATGGTGGCACGGTGGCTGCGAGTGTGAGATATTACGGATTCGAGCTGGCCGAAGTAGATTATGCGCGGCGAGTGAGAGAGGCTTCGGAAGGAGAGGCAACTCTCTCGACACGTGGGCACGAAAGAGTTGAAATGCGCCCACGCTTCATAGATTCGCAAGCGACCTTCGATTCTCTCGAGCCATTCGCACGACACTCCTGTCACTCGATCCTCCTCGTTCTTGTCACTCCATCAACATCCCTTGCTTCCTCTTGACACCGCCGCACAGTGGGGTATTTGACCCCAAAACGTGATCAAAATTCAATTTTTCAACATTTTTTTTTTGGAAAATGGGCAATTAATATTCAATCTATATAGTTTGCAGCACACTATGACGCAGTCTTGTGATTTTAGATTGAGCCAATGTGACGTTACACTCATTAGAATGTCGCTAAAACTGATATTGCACGTTGTTTTATTTGTGGGCTTCCAAAACTAGTCGCGTTTTTGATTTTTAAAATAATCACGAAGGGAATTTTCGATATTGCCGCCATATTGGCATGCAAGTAGACGGTATGTACTATGTTAGAAAAATTACTCACGTTTATAGTGGCGACATTACGAGTGTCTGTACCCGTCGAAATATAGGTGTTTTTATTATGCGTTTTTTTCATAAATTCGCGGTTATGATTATGTTCCAAGCACGTCCGGGTAGATTTTCTTACGTGGATTTGTAGCTTGACTTCTAAGGTTAAGGATGCAAAAAACAAAAGTTGCGGAAAGTGAGCGCAAATATCATATTTTTTAAACTTTTTAAACGGTAGGAGCGCACATTCTTAATTCATGAGTTTCTGATAAGTGTCCGATGATGTGGCTGGTAGAGGGCAAAATATTATTGGGGAAAGGATGATTATTTTATCTAGGCTCATCGAAACTCGAAACAAATATTTCAAGCAGTACCGCCAAGGGTTTGCCAGAAAATTTAGTCGAGAAGCATGTATGGACGTTATTCATCGATTATTATTAAACTCAGAGCCATACATATCCTGTTCGCGGCCACTTCCAAAAAAAAAACATTAAGTCCTTTAGCCTTGAGGCATTGGATCTTTTAAAGTCTGGTGACGTGCTTTTCCAAGAGAACGAAATGTCATCTTTAGATGATGACGGTCACAATGAATAATCCGCTGAATCCACAAATCAAACTGTTTTTACCCTCTTTGCATGTATATATATTGTATTTCGAATTTTTATTTTGTGTCTGTAGATGTAGAATAAATATAGATAAATGGCTATGTATCAAGATGTTATGCAAATTATAAGTTCAAAGTTCAGCTGAACATTTTACTTTTTATAACAATAAAATTTTATCCGCTCTCCCTGAATTTCCTATTTTACATTCAAATATTAAAAAAAGCGGGAGTTGTGCAATTTTCTATTTGTAATTGGCACATCAATAAGCATTGCTTTTTAGTTTCGTTTTCAGATCTCTTTTCTTTCCTCACTCCAAGGAAGTTGAATTTTCCGAGATTTCATTATTTAGTAGCAAATGGGTTAAAAACTGAATATTTACCTATACCAACAAAATTATATTTTTCGATAACAATTTTTTATTTCCGAACGTAAATCAAGCTCTAATACAATGTCTGAATGAATTTAGAATCGTATAATCCTGAATTTTCAAATGTTTTTCTCATCAACATAATTTTGATCACGTTTTGAGGCCAAATACCCCACTGTGCGCCGAGCCGATTCCATCAACCTGCCAGCTACACTCCCAAGCTTTTCACTCCATTTCCATCGAGATGTAATTCGGCACTGAGCACTCCAAACTATTGGAGAACTCGACTATCGAATAAGAATTGACTGGGCCGAACCAAGCGCGCACCGATGCGACCTTATTTTCTATAGCGACGTTAGCACCGTTATATCAAGATGCTTTTAGCATTGTGTTAGCGCAAGGATAATGAAGAATGGCTGGCATTCACACGTGGATAGGACGCGACACTCATGTGGCATCTCAGGGCCTGCGAGCCTCGAGATAACGACGCCGACAGCGTCGCCTCCCCTTATCCCTGTCCCTACACGCGCTCAAGAGCGTTCAAAAGACGAGCAACCCTTTTGTCGAACTCCCCTCTTTCCCGTCTCCTGTCGACCCACTCCTCTCCCTCCCTCTTATACCCGACCTACTTTACTTCCCTATTTCGACCCACTAATACCCGACAGAACCAACTTCCTCCCGAATTATTCCAGCACCAAGCCACCCCCCCGGCGAACCTACTATTCCAGATTATCCAATGAAATTCGAGACACGATTCCTATTACCAACATCGAAATATCTAATCTAAAGGAATCGAAGAAGTCGAACGAGATCGATGGTAAGAAAATTCGAAAAGAGAGAGGACTTCCTGCCTGCTAGATGATAGTATACACTTACCGAACGAGGGTGAAATAGTTGACGGGGGAAATCGAACTGAGTGAATTTCGCCAGGAGGGACGTGGATCTCCGCTTTTGAAATTATTACTATCTTGCGAACGTCTACTCGAGTAGTCATTAGTCTAATACTTTCTGAGTGTGCGTGTTTGTGTATGTACGCCTGATTAATATTAGCGAAGCTGAGAGTTCTCTCCTCGGGTTTTGCCGTGCCATAAACTAGCATAATGTGTGGAGTGAAGGCAGGATTGGATGCCGTGTCATGTAGTCACTAAGAGAACCTTTCCCCGGATTCCTTTCACGGCGGCGCGGCGTGCGCGTGTGAGTGCAGGTGCAGGAGTTACCAATCGATTTGCAAGGTAGGTGGCTAGACAAGCGGCACGATTTCGCCGTGGCTTACTCGGCAACGCCAGTGATAAATGGCCGCTGGCACAGTTTGCTGGGGGGCTTTCGTAAATAAGCCGGAAGTGCTGGCTCGCCGGGAGTTCCGTAACACTGGCGAAGGACGAGGACCGACTCGGAGGGAAGCCAAGTGGTCGTCGTCGTATTCGTGCGAGAATCGCTCGCTTCAACAGGGAGAACCACCGCTTCCTACATCGCTCGCTCAGGAAAGCCATGCTCAGCAATATCGTTTTCCAATCTTTAAAGCTGCCCTGCCAGGCCCCCAATCAGAGGATCGCTGACAGTAAGATAGAGTGGAATGGGATAGGAAAAATTGCCTATCTAATATCGAGGAGACTATCTTTGTATCGGCTGTCGGACTGATGCAGGTGGAAACTTGGCGGGACCATAACGATCACACGTGTGTCTGTTAGCTTTCCTTTATGCTAATGGCTCTCTAACGCACCGGATGCGCCTCGCATCCAAGCATTAACTTCTACACCGTCGTATTAAGGATCGGACAGATCGCCCGGCGACCGGCTATTTAGTACTTGGTCTATCACTGTGTTTAAGTGTGCCGAGAGAAATGGCTGCGCTCTGTCCTCGGAAAAATACTTACTCGAGTCTAAGCATCCTTCACTCCGATACGAGCGAAATTCACTTTGAGAAAGAAAACCTTTACACGACTCTTCCTCATTCGTGACTCGTGCTGCGTAGATTTCACGCACGCGATCCTCTTTGCGGGATTACAGTTGGTCGAAAATGTACTGAACGGGAATGTTTGAATTTCGTGGGCGATTAGGAGGATCGCGCGAGTGGCAAGGTCGGAATTAGCCAGGAATGACTCGTCAGTGATATTAGCCGGGGAGAATTAGAGTTAGTCGGTGGTACTTGGGCCGGCCGCTCATTGGCATTCCGGGCAGCGTGAAATTGCTTTCCGTGGATGGCGAGATTCATTGGGACGAATAGGAGCGTCGCGGCGCGGCGGCGTCGCTCGCCGGAAAATAAGCGAGCGAGGGTCACGGCCGGCTGACTTGGTAAGCCAGGACACGACACCGATTCCGATCCAGCTTCATTTCAGCTCGAGAACTCGAAACTCTACCGGAGATTAACGTTTTACGTAATGCGAATGCTAGCAAGCTCGCGTCATCGCGCCCACACCAGCCAATCGTCACGCATTCCTCCCCCGGAAGAGGGCAGACAGACAGACAGAAAGAGAAAGAGAGAGAGTGCACTACTCGACACTGACAATCGACCATTCCAATCAATTCAATATGCAAAGGGTTGATCCCGAAATAAACGCCACCAGTCCGTGAGACACTGAGCACCGATCGATCGATCATTGATGCGACGTAATTGATATGATCAGTGCCCATCATCAGAAACAAGGGCTTGACCGCTCGAATATTTTCTTACCCAAAGTTTCCACGCTCCGATTTCAATCAAATATATTAATATTACAAAAATATCTACATCGAACATCCATCATATTAAAAATAAGGATTGAAATGAAGTATATATAGAATGATTGATATATTAAAAAGGAATTGGATCACGGTTCTTTTCATTCTGTGAAAGTGGGTTTACGCTGGAATCGATCGGATTCGCTCGGCTTTCCTTCCCGGTTAGCCACTAATAATGGTCTAATCTGCTTGGATGAATAGCTCGGTATTGCTGTGACGTTACTTCACTGTCCTGGCGAGCACTCGATGACTATGGAATGCGCGAAGTGACGTGAAAGATTGGCATGTACCGTTGGAGGGTGTGTGCGCGGGCGCGCGCGCGCTCCACTATGTGCACCACTCGCACACTAATATGGAGCAGCCGAGTAGTGAGAAGTGGTAGGGACACGTACATACGTAGAATACATAGATATAGGGGAGGACGAACACACCGAGTCCAGCCGAGGGTGGCTCTCGTGGTGTTCGTCGATCAATACGGCACGTCGGAGAGCAAGAGAGATTGCCGCCGCCACCGCCGCCACCGCCGCCACAGCCGCCGCCGCCGCCGGGGAGGAAGAAGCATTGTTAAGCGACGAATACTTCCAGAGGACTCTCCAACAACTCGATTTCTCTACCACCTACTTAAATTCGGATCAGAGCCTCTTTATAATCCTGCTTAGACCCCACCTATCCCCTTTACCAACTAAGACCAATAGCTACTCTTATGGCTAAAGCCACCGGAAACCACGGCAAAAGGGTGCATCTCTAAAGTACTTTAATGTGCCTCACCATGAAAAGGTCGAAGGGAGATTTATCTTACTTATAGAGATTGCACTAGGAAAAGAAAGGGGAGTTTTTCATTCTACGAGGTTGTGTAGAATAAAGAGAAATTGTCATGTGGTAATTGTTACTGAGAAGAAGAATAATGGTCGATTGAAGAATTTGTAAACATCGCTAGGAATATGTTGAGCAGACTTTAACCAGGATGAATCAGAGTTTATCTGTTAGGCGAGAGAGAGAGAGAGAGCTCGTTCCCCGAAAGGCCGCGGTCTGGCATTGTTCCGCTGACGGATAGTTGGAGGGCATGCAATCGCTGGAAAAGCGGAGATTCCACGACTGGCGGGCATACAAAAAGGGAGCTTTAAAAAGGGAGTTTCGCTCGCTTATCACTGTAATTCCTGCTCGGAAGATCGGAACGCTCGCTTACTGCCATGTTTTCCTGGAGGAAGCACTCGCACTTTTTTCGTCGCTTCTCGTTCTGGCATAATATTTCTCCGGCTGCGTCTGAGGAGTGGCTTCTTAATTAGGGGCGGTGAAGTAGTTGGCGAGTACTCCAATTTGCGAGGAGGTTTCCTCGAGATTAAAAGCATCCGAATCGACATTGCACGTCTTACTCGACTAACCCACAATTTCAATAGGGCGCGTGTCTTGTGTGCGGCTGAGGATTTACTTGGGGTGGAAAGTGCTGAGAGGGAAGAAATCGAATGGGTAGGTCGGCCGACGCCTTATGTAATTGACAACCAGTACCAGAAGACAACGCCCTGCATCGACAAAACCGGGAGACTTGGGAGAACCTTCCTTCCCGGACACTCCGGGTGTACCAGCGAGTGCAAAGAGAAGCGAGCAACTCCGCACCGCCAGGAAAGGAAAAAGGAAGAGGCGAGCTAACAAATGGGGGCGGAAAGATAGAAGCGGATAGGAAAGGGGTGAGAAAGCGGGAGGAGGAGGGAAATTGGCAGAGTGCCCAACTGCCTTCCCAGAAGGAAAGAGACAAAATATAGAACAGAAATTAATGCTTCTCTCTGAACTACTCTGAACCTTCCTTCTCTCTCGCAACCCTTTTCGCTCTCTTGTCGCAGTATAAATGCACAGAAAGAAAGAAAAAAAAGGAAGAAGAAGAATTCACCGAATGCTAGTTGCACTTTTTCAAGTTTTAGACAGCAATTTCAGATTGTCGCCGTTGGACCTTCGCTTTATCGTTCTTCCTGGTCCGCCAGACCGCCAAGTCCCAGGGTCAACTTGTACACAGTAGAACCACTTTATCTCCTATTGTTTATTCATGAAGGTTTTAGCCAAGTGTGCCGCGCGCAGAGCGCGCTCCCTGCAGAAACGTTGAATTTTCTTCGCTGAACTTTCTAACGAGGACTGGAGGCGGTCTGCTTGTATTTATGCACGAGGAACTCTCACAGGAATCTATGTAGTAAATCATAAGAGCACTCTGTGCGCCGCTGTGACCGCGAGAAGAAAAGCCAGCTGAAGAAGAGAGGCGAAAGAAAGCCGGAGAAACTGGACTAGTACTCCCAGCCGCATGGAGTTGGGGGCACAAAAATAGCGGGGACCCTCGGGAAAAGGTCGGCGACTTATTTTTATAAAGCAGGAGGAGGGTGGGTGTACCAGGGGAAGCTGATGCTTCTCTCGATCGAGGCTGACGATCGATCAAGCCGATGAAATTAAACCCAACGCGGTGCATAGTGTAATTATAAGCGGTGGTTAAAGCATGCGACCGCCACCGCCACCGCCGCCGCCACCTCCTTCTCTTATTTTCCTCGAGAAGACGCGCGCGCGCAAGGGGAAACCTTACGCCGGCGGACCAACAGTTTTTCCTCGCTCTGTTTATGGCGTGCACCGATCGATGAAGAATTGCGTGCCGTGCTGAACGCACCGGCATCCAGCCTCTCCCGAAGGAATGCCATTTACTGTTCAGACCGAAGAAAAAAGGCACGATTTCCCTAAAATTCAACCGCCTCTTACGTCATTCCTCCTTACAAGGGAGAAAAAGCAGTGGAGAAGGGGTGGACGAGAGAAGAGGGAAAAATCTCGATTATACCAGCGTCAAAGGACTCTCCGCCGGCTTCTATTTCGAGAGGAAACCACTACGAAAGCGACCAAACCACCGGCGACGCATTAATTATTCCCGATCAAGCGACAAAGCCGTCTCTCCTGCGCCCCGATCGAACCCGCTCCACCGACAGTCTTGAAGAATGCATCAAAGCTGCTTTGGTATCGTACACAATACGAATCCGTCGGCGAGACGAGCGAAGCGGGTGAGCGTGAAGGTTTCCAGAGGAAGAAGCCGACTCGCTCCCGAGTGAATGGGATTCGGAGACTCCACTTTCGGAAATGAGAGCGAAATGAAAGTGTTATCCTTCTGTTTCCCTGATTTCACGCTCGCACCCAGCCGCTTCGATTTCTCCATAGTCTCGCACCAAATCTCTTTTGCGCCAAGCGTGTCTCCAACATCTCACGGAAAAACCCGAGCATTTATTACCTCTTGCAGGTTCAAACGGCAATTACTGCGACGAGCGTTTAATTGCATCGAGTAAGTCAGTGGCGGATGATGACAAGGGCGACGAGTTCTCGCTTAAACATGGAAGAAAGCCCTTACTTTGATGCGCCTCTACCCCGACGATCTTCAAACAGACTAGGCGCGTTTCATGTGCGCACACACTCCCAGATATGTCATCCTCGTACTGGCAAGAGAGCGAAACGCTCACTCTAATTTTGATATTCGTCTGGCAGAAAGTCATGGGAAAAGATGGCAAAGATGAAGGCGGATTTCTAAAGTTGAAAGCCGCCGGGGACCTTGGGAAACGTGGGATCTCGTGTTTCTCGGTCCAGCATCATCGGGAGAGATTGGTGAATCGAATGATCGGCTCTGCCCGCTCCCACGGTATGCGGGCTCGGACCGTCCCATGAAGCGTAACCCCATAACTATCGACCCTCATTAAAGGTGACTCCCTCTTACGCTTCGTTAGCCTGCGCGTCCATTGCCAACCAACTGAACTCTCCATCAACATGTATTAAAATGTTAAGGGAAGATGACAGAATTCTTTTTCTCACTGATGATAAAAAATCTCTGAAATTCTGTGATTCTCAGTAGCTTGTAAAAAGTTATTGGGATGCTGTAGCATCATTGATTGAACAAGAGAAGATTGCCGCGCTGGGAATAACGTTTATCGTGTGATGGCCGCAAACTAGAAAGGCAAAATAGAGTGTGCGGCCAAGTCGTTTCTCGCTCAAGTCGCTCGAGCTCAACATTGGCAATAAGGGTAAAAAGGGTGAAGCGCAGAGAGTGTCGGCTTGGCGTCACAATAATTATATCGGCGATAGGTTCGCTCGCTCGTTAGCTCATCCTTCTCTCACCTGGAGACGCGTAATGGGAACTCGTCTGTCCACTCTGATACTGCCGGAACACGAACAGCCATGACACCATAATAGAGACACTTTATGGATCGGTCTGTGCTCGAGTCCGCACTTTCCGGGAGGCCTCTCTTCCTGTTTTCGAGGACATCGTCCAACAGGAAGAACAGGCAAAGATCGCCCTGATAACAGAAGCAATTACCTGCTTCGTTCCCTCGGAGAGTCTACTCGTGAAATAATGCTCCATCGAGTTTATCGGATGGTGTGCACTCACGCCCTTCGCGTCGATGGTCGCGCGAAGAAAAGCGTTCAAGGGCTCTTCGATGCGGGTTTGCGAACGCAGTGTTCGATGGTGCACGCTTACGTCCATGTATCCAATACTCTGATCACCTAAACTTCGACTCGTAGACAACATGTTTCGCGTCTTCCGGCACGGAACCAACTGCTTCCAAGTCGAACGAGAATGGAACACCGAGTGTAACGATATGAACTAGAGCCTGGAATGACAGGGAAAAGTCTTCTAGAGCGAAGTTAGCGTCGCGAAGAGTTTCCAACTGGCATAAACCGACTGTGAAAGTTGCCTTTTTACTGTCGAGTAATTGATATACTATGCTTCTTCCTTGAGTGTTCCGCTTTGCCTTCGGGTGTATTAAAAATGCGGACGATGCGTGAAACTTAGGAATACGATGCCTGTCACGGGAGAAGCTTCCGCTCTAGCTTCGAATATTGCAGTAGAAGTTTCGAGCGTTCCGATCATTATTTATACAGTAGGAACTCTGCGTCCGTGACCTTACTGCGATGACGATCGAAGCATAACGCCGATTATCCAACTGGGCCAGAGTATCATTCGAAATTGGAACAATGGCTACAGTCCGATTGTCGGTAGGAACTCTATGGCACTCGAGGAGATCTCTTCAGTGAAATATCCACGTCACCGAATCCTGCTTTATCTTGAAAGTTTTGTTATCTTTAAAATTCCCACAGCACCGAATGCTTTAGCGAAATTCCGCTCCATTAAATCAACTGAAGTAAACTCGATCCTCAACCACCCTGACATAATAAACTTTCATCCAATATTGAAAGAAAAATATTAGCATGCTTCGTGCGAGATAGTTTTGCTTCTGTTGGCTGATCCAATGACAGCGAATGAGAATGATAATTATAAAGGTTGGGTCGGGTGAAATTCAGGCTGGAAAATAGAATTCTAACGCCAGCGGCTAACGGAACAGAAAGTTTGCCGAGGGTAAGCGGCCGTCTGGAAGTTAATCGTCGGCTGATTTCGTGCTGCTGCATTAAAGCGAGGAGGAAAGAGAGAGAGAGAGAGGGAGAGTGGGCGCGAGCCTACGGCTCTGACGCCAGGGACGAAAAGCTCCATCAATGCGGAAGGGAGGATCCACGCTGAGAGTCGCACCTCTGGCAAAGGGCCGCCCTATTGATCTCCCGGGTAGATATGTTGCCGGCAACCTGCGAGGGAGGAAGTAGAATCGGCTGATATCGAACGCTCCTAATAGTGTCGAGAAGATGACATCGTCGACGATCACGGCGCGCGCTCCCAACACCCAGGAATTCACTTGCCAGACTCAATTTGCTTCCGACTATCGCTTAACTAATGCATCCCTCGGAAAAGCTACTTTCCTACCACAACATTCACTTCCTAAAACCCAATAAAAACACTTCCCTTCGCGGCACACAAGTCCTCCACCATGCCAGAAGCTTTTAGAGTGTCTGCGATTGGATTTCGTGGGAAATTTCGAAATACAATTTCCATGGAAAGTAGAACGAGTGCGTTTTAATTCTTGTTACTCTCTGTAATCGCAGCATGCTAGTGCGACTAATGGATTCAGTGTTCCTTTGATATTGCGAACTGAGCCGGAAATCGTTGACACTTCGGGTCATCGGACGGAAGTGGCCAAGGTGGGATTTCCACGAATCCAAATAAACTACGAACAAGAGAGGAGTCCACTGTTTTGCCGTTTATTTTTTAGAACGCTAAATGATTAGTCCACCTGACGAGGAATTTATTAGAAAGGATTAAAGATTAAACAGACCGAGAAATAGGAGTATCGTATTAAATCTCAATAAAAGACCTCGCTCAGTACCTTTTGGCTGGGAGCATAATCTACTTAAGACCAGCAACCGCCAGTGCGGTTCGCCTTAATCCGAATTAATAATTACCAACGCACTCATACTAATATCTTCGAATTACTGTGATTTCCGAGAGAATCAAGAAGGGAAACCCTTGCAAACCCATCTGTACCAAGGAAACCAGAAAAGCAACCGGTTCGATCGAACATTCCGCCTTCCAGTCTGCCCGCGAGGGTTCGTTTTCCCTTCTTTCCGCGCTAATCTTTTCCGTATTTTAATCTCTCCAGTGCTCTTCCACCGATTCGCTCGAGCGAATCAGAGAGACGTGGAGTTCGCGCAATTTAGATCGACCTTCAATCGTCCGGCCTCGATTACGTTTATCACGAAGCATTGTTCCGGGACACGTGATCCACATCCTCGAGCGATCCCTTTTAATTCTCGGGGATGAGCTTGTGATTTCGCTGCTCGGATATATACACACACACATGGATATATCAAGAGGAATCGGAGGCCTGTGACGCGCGATGGCTGTCAGAACGGTACGCTAATAACTCATTCTTCTTTCGGAGTTAATTAAATTGACGGGCACGCGCTCGCCGTCGTCATTAGCTGTCACACACGTACCGTCTCGCGCAATTAACATCCCAGCGGAAATAACGTGCAATGGACCGCGTTTACGTATGTGTATCTGTGAGTGTGGGTGCGTGGGTAGGTAAAGGTATGTGGCTAGAGAGGACGGCCTCAACAATCTCGCTCCCTTTTGTCGTCGAGAGGCATCGTGCAGATCGCGCGCGCCAAGTCGAGCTGCGAAATGAAACCCTCGAGCTTTTAACTCGCTCACCCCCTGCAGCCCTTCTTCGCGCACCCAAAGCCATAACATGCGAGAACATCCAAAAGATCCTCTCTCTCTCTCTCTCTTCCTCTGCCATTCATGCCCTAGAGTAATTAACGCTGAAGCAGCTTCTGCTCGAGCGACCAGACCGCCGCGCTACCAACGGATGAACTCTCTCAGGCCTAATTTGCCACTGCCATAATTCCATCCTGACTAGACGGAATCAGGAAATCCACCCGAACACTTGGAGGATCGCACTGTGAAAACCGATTCTAGAAAGAGGCGAGCCAACTCTGCGAGAGCTTCGACAATCCAATTATGAGAGCGTAATAATTCCGTCGCGTACGAGTGATTCGGTGACCTTTGGCGTAACCTTTCGTGGAATGCAATGAGAGGGACTGGTTTGGTGTATTAGAAAGCATTATTGAGAAAGAGAGAGAGAGAGAGAGAGAGATTGGAGGGGAAGGGATGTCCTTGATGGAGATGAAATGAAATCCGTTGGGAGATAGATAGTAGGGTAGTATAGTAGAGTAGATGCGTTAAGGGTAGGAAATGCAATTGGTATGAGGGTACTCACCTTGACGAAGTGGAGGTTCTCCTTGTCGAGGAGGAACTCCATGGATTTGTGTGGCCGCTGATTAATGGTGGAGGGTGGGCCGTCGTCCCTTGGGTTCCTGTGGCTGGCTGTGACGGGCGACTGGGGTACGTGGAGGGCGTTCTCGGGCCTGGTTCTAGGTCCAGCTGGCCCGGTCCCGCTGTGATTCAGGTTGAGTAGGCTCCTGGTCTTCTTGCCCTGAGCGTTCGCCGAGCTGGTGCTCGTGGTGGTCGGCACGGCCTCGTCGAGGTCGGTCTCGAGCAGGCCGACCGGGCGCTCCTGGGCGGCCTGCATCGTGCGGGCTTTCGCCATCTCGATGGCCGCCGGATTTCCAAGGTCCGTGGCCGCGCGTCGGCGCGACGACGACGAGGCTGCCGACGCCGCCGCTACCACCGCCGTTGACGCCGACGCCGACGCCAAAGTGCCGCCCGTCGACGGCCTCGAGCTCAGCGCCCCGAAACGGGGCGGCTGAGGCGGCAGGGGTGGCTTGCTGGAGACTGGCGCCCTCCCGTTCGAGCTGTGCGACATCATCATCCCTCTATGTTAGTTCCCCTCCACCAAGTACAAAAACGACTAATTGCCGGCTCTTAGGCGCGGCTCCATTGCCACCCGGATTAACCCGACCAAATTTAGGTGAACCGCGCTCGAATGTGGGAACCTCGCGCTCCTGCTGCTCTAGTATCGGGGATCTAGGGGATCTAGGGGATCTAGCCAATGAATGGCCCTCGCTAAGCTTGCTGAAATATGAATTTCTCCTCCCTTATATATTATGGATAATTGATATGACTCCTTTCTCAACTCTGAACTTTAAGCCTGTATGATCCAGTGAGACTGTCGATAATGAATCTGTGTTCTTTAAGTCGATATCGAAACTTCTTGGATACACGCGTGTCGTTCTCTTAACACATTGCTCACCGGCTATCTTTGCAATTCGAGAAAAAGAAACTACTGATCGCAACTAATGAAATCTATGAGATCCGTCTGTAGATAATTCGATATAGATGGCAACTTACGCAATCTTGTAGTTCAATGTACGTGCGAATTGACGGGTGCCGGTCAACAATGTGTTAAATGCTATCTGACGGGGGACGGTTTCGAGCGGATTTCTAATTATTTTCGAGCGTGTTACACATAACACTGACGTTTCTCTCTTGACGGCGTCGCGAATCGAACCCTCCGAGTAGCGTCTGATGGCGTCGAAATACCATCGCGCCGCGCGGCGAAGTTGCGAGCGTGGACTGGCGGTGTCCGAGAGCATCTTCTAATTTTCAAGGGGTTCACACTTTGGGCAAAGGGTGAACTTTCAAGTTTCAAGGGACACCGACGCCGGCGGGCAAACCGACGTCGACGGGAGACCGGAGCGGACTAAAGGGCGACTAGCTGGAGATACGCGCGGCATCTCTCGAGGAAAGCGGCGCGCCTACATAAATCCGATTTACGCGAGTCAATATTACCAGGGTTTAATTCGATTGTATTAATCCAATAGCGGCGATCGGCCGCGATTCGCACCAGTCATCGATCTCCATCGGCAATGACACCGGTCGAGGTCGATTTTAGAAACGGATGGAACATGATCGCCCTCGATATTCCTATGTTAACATTTCCTTTGGTATTTGCTGGCTTCGAGGATCATAAATTATCCAACTGTGTGTCTGTGCGTCGTTTGACCGGTAACAGCGCCTATAACACTTTCTCGGTCGAGCGATCGACTTTGAACTTCAGCGTGCTCGGCCAGAACTCGCTCGACTGATGGATACAAACGGCTGGCACCGTCTACAGAGACTCAAGGTGCCTTTCACGCCATCATCGCGTCAATCATGGACCTCCCGTTACTTGGAAAAGCAAGCAAGATCTTCGCTCTTCCATGTCCAGGTCAATTTGACCTGAACTAAATCTCGCACACACCCTTTGCCCAACCTCATTCAACAGACATGGAATGGAAAAAAATCTTGGAAGGGAAAGTGTTGTTCCAGTAGTTTGCATTTCTAGTTCCGTGTTTGACCATCTCTTGCGTGACTCACGAAAGATTAGAAGATTACGAGAGGGTAATGAAACACCCCAATTAAGTAACGCAACAGTTGTAAGCAGATTACCGAGTGCCTTTCCGTTTTCGGCCTATCAGATTCGCTAGGGCAAGTTGCGCTAGAATTTTCTCTGAAACTCTAGTACACCAATACTGTTGCAAGCCCATGATTCGTTAATGACACTAAGACAGTATTAAGCAGGCATTCGTGTCGCAATTATGCGACGTGGTATAAAAACTAATCCAAGATGCAATTCTCTACTACTTTACTGATGGGAAGTGCCTCTCGAAATAGTGAGCCGATGACGGCATGATTTTTACAGACAGACTGTTCAAATACTTTAAGTGCACACTTAAGTCGACGAGCTAATGGTCACACCGTCGAGGAGAGTGGCCGGTTACAATGAAGCGGAGTCGAATCGATCGGCTCAATTGTTGCCAATCGCGTCGGATCGACTTTGTTCCGTCTGGCAATTGGAAGGTAGATGTGAGCGATCAGACGAGAGGAAGGTTAGAATGTCTCTTCTATTCAGGTGGAGAGTGAGCCGAGGTCAGTAATCGTTTCGTAGAGTCGGTAGTCGGTACAATTGCCTTCTTGATGAACCGATCGACTCTCCGAACTCTAATCCCGTTTCTTCCAAGTACGAAATAAAGCTGCTCTTCTTATCCAGCTGCAAATAGGGCGTCGTCATAAATCGAACTGGACAGTCATTAATGAGACACTTTCTATCGACTGATCCTCGGGACAAGCAACGCCTTCATTAATACCGGAACGGGAGGCTCATCCCGCCAGTGAGATCCTATTACACTAGAAATGAGCTTTCTGCAACCGTGGAAGGAAGAAAGAGAAGAAAAGGGAGCAGAAGAGATGGGATGTACGATGACTTGATAATCTCTGACTTTAAGTACTTCTTCACAACCGTTTCCAGGCTTCGCTCCCGAACTAGCAGATAAGCCTTATCTGCTAATTAAACAACTCGCGCGGAATAGCCGCGCCAAATGGAAACCGCGTGTATTCACATCTGCCGGATCTTATTTAGAAGTCGGTACCATTCGCTCAGACCTCATTACCACCTTAGTGTCAATGTAGAGCAGAAATTTCATGTGTCCTTCACTGGCTAGAGAACCAGAATCAACTGGACTCGGGGAATCTGGGAGGAGCGCCGATCGAAAGAAGAGGGCGGCGAAAGGGAGTGCGGATACTCCTTGAAATGAAGCAAGGTGAAACGCAACTCGAGGAGAGCCGTGTCTGAAATAAATCGGATTACGATGCGGAAACGCACATAACACAGCCTCTGTTGTCCGAGGTTTTCTTCTCACCAGTCGGTGAGATCATATTATTAAACGGAACACGAAACAATAGCTATCGATAATGGGCAACCAGCTCTCTGATTAGGTCACTGTATAAGTTATGGGAGTTTCATAATAATTCTTAAACAAACCTCTCCACATTACACCAAGGAAGACTAAATTCTTATAATCAAGGTAAAACAGATCAGCAAAAGTGCTTATTAGATTTTATGGAATGATAGAAGGGGGAGACCGGAAACGTTGCATAAGAAATAGATCCTAGGGAGTTTCGTGTGATTGCGATTACAGGTCTTAGAAGCAGGGCTGCTTGATATTCCAGAGGCGATCACGAGAAGAGGCTCGCACCGATATTTGCGCCTGAGAGAACTTCGACGTGAACCCCGGCGGTATGCGCGCATGAACCAAGAGCCAATGGTTAAATATACATCGTACAAGAGAGAGAGAGAGAGAGAACATGTAGGTGTAGAAGCTGACCACCGGGCAACTTGTTAATCTTATTCCATTCCAAGAGCAGCCCGGAAGTCGTTTCAAGCAGTTCTGGCGCGCGCCGACTGAGATCGTCGCCGAGGAATTCTTGCTCCCGATGACTTTTTGCTTGCCGCGTCCTCCGCGCAATGAGATCGACAGTTCTCTGCCCTGAGAAATCTTTCTATCATTCCAAAGAAATCCCATTTCGCACGAGCGCTTGTTCGATTATTCGTGTGTTGATGCGAGAATTCAATGAACGTTCCATTTATCGGCCGCCCTAATGACCGGGGCCAATTAAGTTCATACGGGAGAACCTAACGAGAGACCTACAAAGCGGCAACGTTCACCTCCAATGGCCTGCCTCACCGAGATGACTTTACTCTGTCGTAATGCACACCCGTTTGGAATTCGACCTGGCGATGATTTCATGATGCGATTCGCACGTGAGCAACGTCGATAAATTCTTCAAACGATTCATTACGATATTCTTGGAATAATAATAATAACTCCCACGAAATTTCCCAATACGAGAGCTTAAATTTAATAAATAGTTAAATATAACTATTTTTAAAACGACAGTATTAAAAAAATGGGAAAATTGTTTGAATCTAAGTATAGAAGAGCGTTCTCAAAGAAGTTAATCATTCACGAGGATGAGTCGAAGCATGTTCTGCCAACTGGCGGGACAGGTAGCAATGTTGGATGATGTGGAATTGGCAGCTAACTAGCCATCCCCGCTCGTTCTCACAGTTTCCTAGTGACACTTCCATGTTATCCAAGAGACGAGGTCTGACTCGGCGCGATTACTTAACGCCGAATAAAATCCAGCGTTGAAGTCACGCTTCTAAATATACGAGATCACGTTCGCAGCAGCAGCAGCAGCAGCCGTTACAGCAGATGAAGAGGGCAGGGAAAACAGGAGGCAGAGTCTGGTGTATTATTGCTGGAAGGCAGCCCATCTCGAGATTCTTTGGTAGGAGAGTTTCCACCCGGGGCAACTCGGCAATGATCGAGCTTGGTTACCAGTCGAATGGGAGTACACGCGCTTCTTAAATTACACTTCGCAGCCCATGATGATTCACACCCAGCAGACTACTCGCCGAGAGTTCGCGAGCCCGCCCGGTAAACAGGCCTCGACTATCAGAACCGTCACGCGTCCCGTCAAACAAACTTTCAGGGGGGCCAAACAGACACAGCGTGACTCTTTGATAAGCGGGTGCGCCTGATTTCTACTGGTTAAATAGAGAGAAAGCTTGAAGGAGAGAGTCATAATAATTTCGAGATACAAGTTGCGACAATCTCTTCGAGATCGAGTGAGAAAAACATCCCTCTGGAGTCCTCTTCTCACGGGGAATGTTAAAGAGTTCTGCTAAACGATGCGAACAGTTATTCGAAACAGCTTGTAGAAGAGAAAGATCGAAAGAAGAGCGCGCGGCTTCCTCGGGCGGAGTTGAAAGGCACTCGAGGAGCTCGAAGAACAGAGCGGGCTCTTTCGGCGAACCTTAAGTGCGATAAAGCGAATGTTTGTAAAAACCAGCTGTGCTCGAGGGAATCAGATATACACGCTCTTTCTATTCCGAGAAGCGGCTGGATGCTTGGTCACGAGGGACGAAAGCAATGTTAATCCACCACTCTCCCTCTCTTTCTCTCTCTCTTGCCGCCTCCAGAAAGATCGTCGCTAGTGTTCAATGTGCTGTGGATTGCTTGGTAGTTAAAAATAGGCCGGATGGCAATTCCGGAAAATGCGCTGCTTTCCCGGGGAAAATCATACACGCTCGAACTCCGCGAGACTGGGAACTGCGCAGAGTTGGCTGTGCGGAGGGGCGAGAGCGATAAAGCGTGACTAAGAGATGCTCATCGTTGAGAAAAGCTTGCGCGCCGAGTAAACAAGAGAGAATCGGCCGATTTTACGGGGCCGGGAATAAAAGGCCTAACGCGATCGCTGGTAAAGTCGACACATTCACTAGCAATTAGGTCGAATTAGGTGAAAACTAGGCGGAGGAATGAGGGAGTGAAATTCAATTAGGGCAACGGTTGGATCGCCGGAGAAATGACGGTTTGGCTGTGGAAGGAGAGCCGAACGAGAGTGAAATCGGATCGATCGGATGAGTGCGAAGCCCGATTAGAGAGGAATTAGACAGGCATGGCACGCGAGCTTACCAGGCCAAGAGGAAAAGCGCACGCGTTCTCCGCGAACGGGCCAATCTCTCTCTACGTGGACCGCGCGCGTGGGTCGTCCCGATGTCTATGTGCCCGCGTCTACATACACGTACTCTATCGTTAAACGGCCACTAAATAAGCGCCGAATGGATGATCGAGGAGTGGGTGTATGCGAGCCTCTGGCAGCTGTTCGTCGAGTCCGGCGGCCATTACGAAAGCCCTCGGTATCACTGACCCCGTTGCTTCCAGTCCCACTCCGGGAGGAAGTAACACACGCAATTCGCAAAACTCACCCACCGCGTGTATCCAAGAAGTCTCCCTACTTAATCAATCTCATCCAATAACATCATCATTTTTCCTCATACTTATTAACCTAATAATCTTAATCTTCCCCCAAGATCGTCAGGAACAACCTCGTTTTTCAAGTGGATCACCCACCAGCGCATCGAACGAGCACACCTTCGCATACATACTTAGCTCAGCTACCTACAAGAGTTTCTCTAGATTCTCCTAATTATGTAAGACCTAATTCCATCGGGGAGTTAATAAATTCGACGAGTCCCACTTTCCAATATACTCAACTTCGAATACTTGGGCTTTGATCGCTTATGTAAATTTGACGGTCCAAATTGCTGGGAATTTGAGAGAGCTCTACAGAAAGTAAGGGGTTGCCAATTCGGCAGAGATAACAGGATATCTCTCGGAATGGTTTAAAGGTGTCTGGGATATCTGTACACACGCTCAGTAATAATAAGCGGTGATTCAGCGGTGCCGGTGTAATACCGAAAGCTATGTAAACAAGCAGCGAGGCCAAAATGGCGCGCGAATCTCGGCCGCCAAGTTCAGCAGCGGCAGGTGAAAAGCAGATATAGAAAATACAAAAAGGGGGGCGGGTGGCGGTGGTTTGGGTGGCAAAAATAAAAATACAGAGAGTTTTGAGGGCTCACCTAATGCTGGATGCGCTTCTTTGAACATCGGCATGATTTTTATGGATGGCATCTGACCGATCCTCGAACTGCTCGTCCTTTCGTCTTTCGTCGTCAGGGGGATGCAGCGGAATTATTATGTAATCCGGCTCCTTCTTCTTGCTCTGCTCGTCGCTCACCTTCGCGCGGTTCACTTGAGCATGCGTGTCACTCTTTTTCTGCACCTCTGATCGCGGCACTTTCGACCTACCACTGAACCTCAGCCTGGAGAACCTTTGGAGGAAGCCGCCGAGGCCACCCTTCTTCCGTTCCTCTTTGACCGGTGAGACGAGAGGGCTGTTGGTCCCGGTGGCGCTCGCATTCTTCGTGGACGCGGTGACGAAGGGTCGTTTCGTCGTCGACATCGTCGACATCGTCGAGCTGTCGGCGCTGCTCCTGGCAGTTGTTGCCGGCGCGTTCTCTTCGTGACGTTTGTCGCTTACGCCGCGATGATTCGTATCAACTGCCACGGCCACCGCTGGATTCCCACTCCGATGACTGGGCTCCAGTCGGCCGCTATTGCCGCTAGAGCCGAGTGGGGAGTGGCGAACACTGTGGACACTGTGTCCCCTCGCTGCTTCCGCCGCCGCCACCGCCGCCACGCTCGACGACTCCTTCTCTTCCACCGAGTTTGGCTCCTCCAGCTCTTTCTCCTTCAACGGCTCGTTCCTACCCTCGGCTCCACCAACCACCTCCTCCACGACATTGCAATCCCGAGCTTCGCTCACCGCTTCTTCTTCATAATCGGCCTCGTTCTTCACGCTCTTCCCCCTCGCTACCACCTTCTCTTCCTCCAACGCCACCACCCCTGCTGATGAAACTTCTCCAGAGAAACTTTGGAGAACGTTGCACTTGAGCGAAGGACCCCTCTCGATTCCACTGTCTTCCGCGGAACACCCTTCCATTTCTTCGTTCGGCACAGCCACCCTCTTCTCGGGATAAACCTCCTCGGTGTAAACCCACCTCGACGATTCATCGTCATCGAGGTTCGATTGACTGGTCTTTATGGTAATTTGCGAATTGGGACCTCGATTAAGCGCCTCCTGTAGCAAGCTCTCGAAAAGCTCGCTCGTACCCTGCGACTTCCGGCTGTCTTCGCGTTGCAGGTGCCCCTCGGCGCGGGAGTTTCCTATGGGTTTGGTTTCCAAGCAGGGGAAGTCTACCTCGTCGTCTAGCGGAGGACGTCTACTACCACCTTCGCAATAGACTGAAAATCGATCCGAGTTTTTTTTTATCTGCCCGAAGAGTGATTGGTCTTCGGTTTTCTCAACGCGAGTTTGGCGCAATGGTACCCTCGTGAAATATCCCTCTGGAAACGGATTCGATATGTTTTCGGTCGACTTGGAATATCGTCTGGTTTCCGGAGCAGGTTCGTAATTGTTGCTTAAATTAGTAGCAGAGCCACCGTTTAATTGTTGCACCATCTCGGCGATTTGAAGTCTAGAAGATCGTTGGGAGATCGGTTCTTCGACCTCGTCGCAGGCATCCATCCGGTGGAAGGTTCCTCTTGATGATTGCAAGGCTTTGATATAATCGTATTGTTGAGCCAGTTCGTAACTAGCGTTGTTCACCACTCGTTTTCGTCCAGTAGAAGTGGTCCTCGGTGGTTCAACACTCTTCTCAGCATCGCCACTAATCTCACGTCGAGTACGAAATCTACCAGAGCGGAAGTTCCTCTCGTCGACTTCGAATTGTTGAGCGAGCTCGTAGCTGGCATTATTTTTGACCTTCCGGACTCGCTGTCTACCCGAGAGAGTCCTCTGGATGCCCTCGGTGCCGGCCTCTTCGACCTCACGCTTGAACTGTTTGATCGCCTCGTCGACCACGGCGTCGATATCGTTTTCCATAGCGATCGCCATCCCCAGCACGCAATTACCACGATCTTGAGTCTTCACAGTCGACGTGATCTGTTTCTTCTCCTGTCGTTCGCAGTGTCCATCATCCGAGCATTCCTCCTCTTCGTCTTCATCTTCGTCTTCAGCATCGGCATCGATGTCTTCGATATCGTTTCTTCCATCCAAAGATCCTTGTGGACCCTGGGTCCTTACAGATCCAACGGACGAAGGGCTTTTCCCTTGACTGGCGTCACTCTCTTCAGCACCATTTTGCAGACGCTCTTCGGAGAGACCCTCCATCAGTTTCTTCTCTCGGAGACTCGTGACTTCGGCCATTTCGTGATCGCTGTTACTCAGTTGATGATAACTTGGCTCATCCTGGGAATCGTCGGAGCCGCAGAAGAGGTTGAGGTCGACCGGTAGACTGGCGACCCTGGTGTAATTCTCGAAGAGGTTCGATGTGGAGACAAAGGACGTCGCCCTTGAGTAACAGCGTGCCGCCAACGAGCGTGGACTATGTGCGGACTGGTCGACGCTGCTGGGCAGACTGGGCGCGCTTTGGGATTTATCCGTGAATCTAAAATTAAAGCACTCCTCCTTGCTCCACCCTCGGCGCTGCTGCTGGTGCTGCCGTGGCTCGTCGTAGTCGAGCTGCTCGTGCTGCTGGTGCGGCTGCTGTTGCTGCTGTTGATGCTGCTGCTGCTGCTGCTGGTGCTGCTGTTGCTGATGATGATGATGATGATCCGGGACCATGCCGGCTCGAGCGTGCGCCATACCACCGGCTATATTTAACCGAGCCTGCAGTAGACGCAAGGAACTCGACACGGCTGCTTGGCCGGACTTCAGATCCAACAGGGTGTCTCTCTTCGTCTCGATACCGATCTCCCTAAGGTCGATCGTGTTCCTGTAGTCGAGGGAGGTCGCGTAGTTGGACGCTGGGTCCCCGAACACCATCAACCTGTCCTCAAAGCCTGTGTCCCCGCGGCTTTCGTTCAATATTCGATCCTCATCGTCGAGCTCTTCATCATCCTCGTCGTCCTCGTATTCCTCATCCTCGTGCCAGAAATCTCTGTTTCGCATTCCAACACCCCTTTACAAGACTCTTGCCGAAGCAGAATCACACTAACCGCGCAGACCACGTGGTTACTTTAAACGCGCGTACGAACATGCAGCCGGGACAAAGTATGTTCGGAGCTTTGAGTCCTCGGCAAATGAAAAGACAAGGCGACTAATTCAGGGTCGCGATTGCAGTAAACTTGGCCAAAAAGCGAGGGTCATGCGGAAAACTTTAATTCCGAGTCTCGCTGCCAAAGGAACTTAAAGAGATCTATGCACAGACGCGCGTCTAATGTATAATATTCCCGCTCCGCCACTGACAGTCGATTGCTACCAAACTCCAAAAATTATGTTCCAAAGCATAGAAACAATCGCAGCGAATCTCCAAATCTTTACAATGTAAATCACTGTCAGCTGATAGAAGTGGAACGCAACAACATCTGAGAAGAATGGAAGGAAGCTGGGAAATCGGTGGTCTGCCAAAAATTAGGAGTATGACAGGTGTCGCAGTGCGACAGTGCGCAAGGTCAGCAGCGCATGCTGCCGCGCGAGGACACTGGTGCACTGGGGAAGCGTGCCGACTCGCAGATGATGCGTTCTAGGCGTTGAGAGCAGATCATGCGGATGCAGGATGATGAATCTTACCTTGGCGAGCGAGGGCTTCTGCTAGTGGCGGAGAGGTCGTTTCGTTTCAGGTACAAGGGTGCGAAGCCATTGGTGAGTCCTGGTTGGGCGAAATCGTTGTCTTTTTGACAGGTATCCAGGCTCTCGAAGCTTCGGTACGGTCTGATCCTTGGGAAGTGATCGGGCAAGCTGACCGGGAAACCGTTGGGCAGAACTCTCTCGTACTCGTCCTGCTCGAGGCTGTCGGGCGACGTGTTCTCGGGATGCGAGGCGTTCGATCGATTCGAGTACTCGAGCGAGTCGAAGCTGTAGCCGGAGGGCGAGAGGGTGGCGCAAGTTCGCTCCAGCGACTCGAACTGCAGCAGTGAGCTCGATCTGGAGGAGGCTGTGGACCTCGAGGACCGAGGCGAGCCAGGATACTCCTCGAAAGCCATCCGATCCATATCGCTCGTGCCATTATTGCGGCGGCGCCTCTTCTTCGGCACAACCGAATTGCACTCGCTCCCATCCAGCCTTTCCTCTGGGCCACCGGAAATCAGCGCAAAATCTCACTTCAGACTCCTCGGCCAACCAAAGCCAAACACCTATCAATCCATCTCAATCTCGGCAAACCTATTTTCTCAATTCAATCATCGAGAGACACATCGATTACTCTTCTACCTTTCCTGACAAAAATCTCTTTTACACACCGATCGTGTTTCTTTAAAATAGAAGAGCTTTCGGAGAATAGACACGTTCGCATTGGAGACAATATATCGGAGGGTCGGTGACAAGAGGATCCACCGGCGTGACCACCTAATTATACACGCGAGCCGTGTCCACTGGTTGCCAGAGCGATGCTCGTGCCATGCGGAATCGAAATAAACGGTAACGGTATAGCATGCAGCGCAGCTGTTAAGGTCAGTGTTGAAATATATCAAGTGTCATTTAAATCGTCGCCGACTAAGCTCTGTCTCTTTGCTTCTCCCTCGGTTAAACGACCTAAACGTTTCCAAATCGCTCCGGCTCTTAATACTATTAAATTTCCCGGCTTGTCTGCCTCTAGCCGTTCAAGAGCACACAGCTCGCCGAAGATATATCCTCAATAAGTGTCTATTATTGCACGGAGCTACCTCCACGCTAACCGATTATACCAGCAGCAGTGAATTTCACGGCATTCCAACGGGGCGGACTCTAATCATTGGGAGTCAGCGGGAGGAGAAGGAACGGGCCCTTGCAATCAGTAGCGATAAAGTAGAAAGCATGGATTAAACCAGAGCAACAGGCGAGGAGCTTCGAAATGCACCGGTATAACTGTACCATATCCTTCTCTCGGAATAAACCTATCGCTATCGCTACTCCCAAGGTAGAGCGGACTCCCTGATATAAATGGGACAAAGCACACTCCTCTGTGTACAGAGCGCTGCGAATACATATCAGTTAGCTATGTCGTTATTGCCATGTGCTCGCATAACTTCTCGCCTGGCTCTGATATCACCTCTCTCTATTCTTTCTTATTAGCGAAGCCTTATAAATAACTCCAAGAAATTCATTAACTACAAACGGAGAAATTAATTCTTCATTTTCGATAATTCAAAGCTTTTCTCATCGATTATTATTTATCAAAAATTGAAAGAGTATCGAGTGACAGCTCGGAAATCGTGAGGTCCGATCGATGAGTGGGAGGAGGAATGATTGGGTCGATCGGGCGTGCTCGGCGATGGTCACGGAGTGTCGAGGAACGGCGGGAGCGCCGTAAGCGTTGCTTCCGGTTGAATGAACCACGGCTTCCTGATGGTGGCCCGTGGCCTGCCTCTCATTCCCCTCGCACACGCTCGCCACTGGGACACCGAGGGTGTGTTACGCACCAGTCTATGCTTATTGCTTATTATCTCGATACACCTTCATCATACATGCCAAGACAGTCGAGCCCCCTTTTCCCCTCCGCCCTCCTCCTTCTCCTCCTCCTCCTCCTCCCTCGCGCAAGGGAGACCCACTTCCGTGACTCGACTTTACAAACTGGGCCGAGCAAGCCGAATCCTCACTGGGCGAAGCAACCTTTTCACTGAGTTTCTAAAGGCTATCCCGACGCACACCAACTCCTACCAGATCATTATGCCAGCAAGACGTACTTTTCCTCAAGGTCTCATACTCTGAGTACTGCCGAGTATATACTTACTTATCTCTTTCTCTCTACGATTTTCCTTCTAGAGACCCTGAGCCGTGAGAAAATTCGAGGCATTCCAGTAATGAGAGACGGAACTGGCACAACGATCTTTTGCCAGAGACGTTGAATCTATATGTACTCTGTATAGATTTGGTCTAGCACTTTATAATGATTGTATCATTTGATTTTTCAGTCAAATTAATTCTCTTGCCAGGGATGTTGAAATGTGTGTGATTTATAGAGTTTGTCTAATACTTTCTGCTGGTTTTAGTTGATTTTTAATTCAAACTGATTCTCTAGACTGTTGCGAGTTAAAGTAGGGAATTAGGTAGTGGAATGCAAACAGCAGTGATCCTTGGTACACAGTTTCTTTGGTTGTGTACAGTCTCGACGGCGGCGCTTGGAATTCAACGGGGTAATCCTAGACGACACGCGTTCCTAGATCTAATATTAGAAGTAAACAAAGAGATTGCGCCATCGAAAGAGTGACGCGCGATGGAGTTTGCTTGGCTAATGGAAGGATGAGAAGCAAGTTCTTGCCGTTTAAGTCATTGCGGGCCAAGCATTTTCATTCTCAATGGGTTTAATGTAATGCTAAGTGGAGGATGATTAGTTCTTTGAGTAGGTGGAAGAAGGGAAAGAGTTTAAGATGGAGAGGAGTGAAAAAGTGAAGCGAAGACGAGCGGGAATTGCGGTATGCGGTTGATGCTCATGAATTTCTAGGAGAGGAAGTTTTTAAATCCTGTTATACTGGTTAAGCTGGGAGAGGTGCGACACTCGTACCGACTGTTGTAAAGTTGCACGAGGAATCGGCCGAGTCTTAACGAATCACCGCAGCAAAAAGAGAAAGCGCATTAGGACGGTGCTTTGCCTGAAGCGCTGCAACCGTCCATGCTCGCGCGTACTTCTCGGTAATCATACACTCAGGGGCATCCATTCCAACACCTACCATCCTTAACTATTACTAGCTTTCCTTCCCTCAAATACTAGTAAATAGAGAAAGTCCCACACACTTCAATCCAAAGAATTTTTAGTCAACAACTCTCGCACTTCAAAGTCGAGATTTCACAGTTCGCGTTGCAACGAAGATGCAAGTGCATAAAGTGCATTCCACGAAATACAATGGATCCGAGGATGAACTCAGAGAGAAAGTGGATCAGTGAACAATGCGTTACGCCAAGTTTGCTCGTGAGAATAATGCCTTATAAAACGTGATTACTTTACTTTAAGTATTTCGTGCGTTCTTGAAAACATATAGTAAATTTTTGGATCGATCAATCGCCGAAGAAAATATTCTTCTATCGAGTTCTAATGTTTCGTGTTTACGACGGCGCTGAAAGTGAATGTTGGTGGGTGGACTGGGCTAATATCGAGGGGCCAACGGATTATACGAATTATACTAATCTGATATCATTCGACGTATCCGGTGGCAGGAACCAGGGCAGAGACATAACAAATCTGAATTGAATATCAGGGCCGCTAGTCTCTCTGGCTTGCTCGAATCTCTGCTCTATTTATACTCCGAGCTACGATAATCCCTTCGGCAGGCAGCCGACTTTTCATCTCTCTTTCTCTCTTCCTCCCAACCAAGAGGAATGATTTTGCCATTTTTCTATCACCAGACGACACGTGACTAAATGCCTTGTACTTTGCAATCATGCCAAATTCAGCTTGAACGATTTCGTCGACGAGTTCCCGGCTATTTTCACAACGATTGTCTGGCTATTTCAAGTGCAAGCAATGATACACTGACACATGATACTTCGCAACGAAGATGGACTATTTGTCATCGTCATTACCTGCTGATCTTTGCTTCTGTCGGATGTGTATGACGCTCTCGGTCTCGGAGTCCGAGCCCATCCAGTACGTGGTGCCGCTCCGATCGGAGTCACTCTGGAGGTCGTCCGACGTCTCCTCGACTATCGTCTCAAGGAAATCCCCCTGCTGCACCAGCACTGCGTCTAAGCAATATCAAATAACACCTATTGACACATACTGTAACTTAATAAACTTGAACATCTTCTTTAATTGACCAACAAAGACGTTATTAGATAACAAACTTGATGAATTATAATAAATATCTATTAGAATGCAATTGAATAATCCTGAAAACTTTCTTCAATCAGCCAATAAAGATGTTAGAGATTGGATTGAAACTGGGAAATGTCTGAGTGATGAAAGTGCTCGGTTTTAATTTACGGTGAGGAGAATCGGCGGAGAAATCACAATCATGATAAACGGAGGCTGTTCTTTCATTTTGTCGGGGGAAAGTGTGGCAGATGCCTAGCGTGCGGTACCAGTAACATCGTTAATGGGAGGCTCGTCGTTTCGTGACTCATCCGGAGCATGTTCTTCTGATGGATCGCAGCCTCCCACGCCGAGAGAACCTCGCAATTATTACGTCTCAAGATAACACAGCTGGTGCGAATTCCAGCCTCGGTCGTTCGCCTCCAAAGGAGGACGTATTAATTATTCGCGTTAAATTCGCGAGGAATTCATCATCGGACATCTGACGTTCATTGAACGAGAGCAGACACAAAGAGACGGTGATTTGAAAGGCAGCTGATCAAACAGAGGAAGCAGAGATCAAGGAACTACTGGATAGACTGGAAAAAGTAGTAGCATGGAAGGAACAATACTCGAGGAGATAAGACTGGTCCAGATGAGCGGGGAGGAAGTAGTGAGGCGTCACTTAAAATCAGTAGGATGCGAGCAATCGGACGGAAAGTGGCGAGGCGCAAGACGAAGAGCCGGTTCTTCGTCGAGTCGTCTCGAATGATGATAACAAGCACCGCTGGTCAGTAACATTTCTTCAATATCGAAGATACAAGGACTAGACACGCTTCTCTCTGTGTCTCTCCAACGGCTCATTACCTTTTTCCCTCATCTCTCTTTCTCTCTCTCGATTCCTCGTCAATACTCCGCGCGGATCCCATAATAATTCGTAGCACGCGGTTGCTCCTTCTTCTTGCGGAGGCGCTCGCCGGAAATCATCAATTTCTAGAGAAGCGGAGTAAGGTAATAACTAGTCGGGACTGAGAGCCAGAAGAAGAAGAAGAAGAGGAGCGAGGCCGCCTCAGGCGGCAGTGATATCTTGCGCTCCTGTGCACGTGGCTGTCATGCGAAATTGAAAGCCGATGTTGCAGCGATCGCGCGATCTTGCACTCGATTAATTTAATGACTTCTTCCATGATCATCCGACATTACCGCCTACTGACAGAAGAACTCCCATTCCCCAGCGATTGATCCCCGCATTAATCAGGTATCCGATTAATCTAGAAACTAGCCGTATTATAGATTCGACCTGTAAGTGCATTCTAATTCGATTGAAAATTCGATAAGGAATTCGATGCAAATTAGAATGATGCTCGAGCGGATAAGGCTGTCCATGGTTACTTAGTAAATGCTGCACGGCCCATGCCTGGCAACCATGCTAGAATGGAACCGTTAATTCTCAAGTGACTCTCGTGCTGGAAGGGGCTCGCACCATCTATATATGTGGCTAAGCATACTTTCATCGCGTCGAGAGAGTTGCATAATGATAACGAGTTGTAATGGCTTTCGCGCGAGAAATCATTTCTCGCAGAGAGCACTGAGAAAAAGCGATCGAACTGCAGAAGAGTTTACGGTCCGCCGATGGGAAAGCAGGTCTTCGACTCTCCAAGTTAGCCGCACGCTCGAAGCCTCTTTCAGGCTTCCCCGATGACGAGATGATAAGGCAATCGATTAGAACTGTATAAGCAAAGTGGCCGGCAAAGAAACGACGACACCGATTAACCGCGACTCGTGTGAAGGTAGAACGAGCTTGCCAGTCATCGAACTCAATGCTATGACAATAAAAGTCCACTTGGTTCCACTCGATAGACCGCAGTTCCGACAGCGTGAAAGTACTGCAAGTACGTGTCCAGCAAAATTCTAGTATCAGTGGAATGCTAGTTGAACTTTAAGAGAAAGATAAGACTGGAAATGGAGTTGGGGAATTCGAATGTCGGTGAGAATGATCCGCTGCTAAATTCCCCGATAAATCAGTCGACAGCCGTTTAACTGGCATAATCGATCTTCCAATTACTCGGCGTTGCAACCGCTTTATAATTTCAACGAGACTGCCAATTAACCAGTCAACTTCGATTATTACCGCGCGTCGTCGTTTCGTTCTACCTAAAAGTCATTTGTCCTAACTCGATGAGACACTCGTTTACACCGCTCTTATCGAACTGTGAACGAGTCAATGAAGAGAAATAGATGTGTTGGGCGGAAATGAACGACAGTATCGCTTTGGATGAAGGACGAAGCCAATCACGCTTGTTGAGGAGAGTTCGTCCTCCAGAAACGTAATTTGTCCTGGAGCGAAGTGTTAAGGCGCGCAGGCAGCTCTGCTATGCAACATCATGGAGGAGCGAACCACCTGTTGCGGACGCCTGTTGCCCGTTCCTGCCGTGACTAACGGACGAGAATAACCCATCGACCTGCCCAGAAATAGCGATTGCTATAACCGAACAATTTTCGCCACTCCCCTTCAAACTCATTCAACAAACCCTACTCAATTAAAAAGTATCCCTCTTCAAAATAATCCTCTGGATAATTCTGGTGAACGAATATAAAGAAGAATAATAAAGAGAAAATATTAACTGAGCCCTCAACAATCACGTGTCTAATATTAAAAAATATATGAAGGAAATGAAAAATAGACTGTTTAAAAATAATTCGTTAGAAGACAAAAGACCTTTCTAAAACCTACTTTGAAGAGGCTCCTGTCGACGGTAAAATTAACTGTGTAATTGATGAAGAGTGGGAGATATGCTTATTGCAGCAAGATGCAACGCATTGCATCAACGAGGCCGTACGAGAGAAGAATCCGCCAACGCTCGCGTATTTAGAGTACGACACGCAGCTTGCGGATATTCACGGCAACCTTCTTGCCGGTCTCCCAGCTAATATGTACTCACACCTGTGAGTAATGCCAGGAGAGCATTGCCGAAGCCGCTTCATCTATCATGTAAATCGCAATCACCGCTGTTGGAAGCTAATTCCCGCAATAACGAATGAGTAACGCGTGCGACTGTTCATCGCAACGATCAATTCTTCCCGTGACTTGCAAGCAAATGATTCTCTTCATTAGACTAGATTTCAAGCAATCTCTGAAAAGGTTCCGCGTGATTTCCCGGAGGATTCCTTGCCATCTAATTCGGGATGCTGTTGGTCCATGGATGATTGTGTACAAGGAGAATTTCTTTTCGCACGAGTGACTCGGACTTTTTCATTGATTTCCCATGTTAGCCCACCGTTCTGGAAAGTAGTGCGCTCTTGAAGCCTGCCAATTAACAGGTGATGTGTATGCAAAGCCCGGTGGTTTTCTAGCCGATGGAAATTACGCTCGTGATGGATATCTAGAGCGTACGAGAGAAGGACTGGGGCCTTTCAATCGCATCACATATAATAAAGCTTCCGCTCCAACTTTTCTATAGAGCATCCGACTCTCGGGGAATCCGCGCCGACCGGTTTCAGAAGCGCATTACGATCGGCGAGGAAAATCATTTCAAGCAGATTACTTCTGACCCGAGGAAACACCTGATATCCAACGGAGCAAATGGCATCCCGAGGAATGCCATGGAGTCTAGCACGTAGAAACTTGTGGCCTAGCACAATTCACGGCCCAAGATTTACTGGTCTCGCTAAATCTTTCCTTGCTCTACATCTTCGCATTTATCTCCATCGGCAAAAAGAGGGAGAGATAAATCTCGCACACTAGTTTTCCAGCGGTTCTAGGCATCTGCTCCAGTGTGCAAAGTGGAGCAAGAGGAGTTCGCCCGAGTCTGGCAGAAACGCTAATGACTACGCTCAGCGAGAGTAAAAATGACTTGTGGTGGATGTGTGTTAGTGTATAAAAGTAACGAACCATTAGTCCGTAGATCCTCGTGGGTGGGTTGGAAGTGTGCATGATGTTGGAGTTGAAAGCCGTACGCCGGAAGCCAGGGGTTTGGTCCGTTCACGAGGTCCATGTCGCCGGATCCGAGGCAGTTGCTAGTCTCCTCATCGTCATCGGTTGCCCCGCCGCCAGCGAGGATCGGCGAACCAGGACTCAACGTTGCTGTCATCGTCGTCGCCATCGTCGTCACCGTCAGCTTGGACTCCTTCCCACTCATCTCCACGTGGAACTCGCGGCAACGTGCGCGAGCCTCTTCGACTTCGAGCACTCTCGACCATTAATCGCTCCGTCGAACTGTGAAGCCCCTTTCCGCCTTTCCTCGGCAGCCCTCATGCTCTAACCCCGAGCTCTCTTCCGGTCACCACTGCCTCGCTTCCCCTCACGATGACAAAAGTCGATCGATCGTAATTCCTCTCGGTGCTCTACAGTCATTCCAGAAACTCAATGACTGAAATGTTACACTCATCACCCGGAAATTAACACATTGTTGATCGGCTACGTGTCTCCCTTGCACACTCATCGATTTATCTGATTATTTAAATACAAAGTTGCAACGCAACACGATTACACTCTGTCACAATAATATTATTGAAATTCAACCATTTCTTTCTACAATCGTGAAAATATCTGAGAGTTAGTGTTACGTTCGACTTAAAATAGCTGACCAACAATATGTGAGGAATCACTGGGGTTCTTTCCTTGGAGGAAGGATGATAGGAAAGATATAGGAGAGAAAGTTAGTAGTCAGCATTTCGCCCGAGGGTTTCGGAGGACGTCGGGAATAGAGGAACCTTTGTCGCACGATGCGCCACTCGAGAGGTCAACGGGAACTCGGTTATAGAATAGATGACTATCAAAGCCTAGGTAAATGTTACTCCGAGAAACGTGGCAGTGAACGCTCAGTTGGAACGCGACGAATTTTAAGGCGGCTCCTTCTCACCGAGTCCCTCATAATACGAGTTTTCGTGACGCAACCTGGCAGAGGGTTTCACGCTAAATAATGGATCCGTGCGTAAGGAGAAATCGTTTATTCATACTGGCACGTCTAACGGTGCAGGCGCTACGATGAAGCACGCTGCCGTGATGCTCGCCGCGCGGAAAGGCCTCGCGCACACACGCACACCACACACCTCTAACATCGTACCGTTCGATTTTTACGGGGCACTCGCCGTATTTTCCGAACGTTGATTCGAGATGGCCCTTTTTGCAGCGAACATCATTTGCCCGTCCGACAAGCATACCTCTGTATATGTGCGCGCGTCCGCCAGTCTACATACACACGTGGACACAAAGCACGTGACTGTCGGTTGGATCGCGTGGGACTTTACGATAGTGGTTGGTGCTCGCTCGAGTGCACTCGCGACGACCGACACTGCCAACAGCAATGCAGCACTCGCTTACTTTTTCTTGGATGACCCAAGAAAAGCAGACATATATATATATATACACAGAGAGAATCTGAACTCAAGTTGATTTCAAGCGCGGGAGGAACTCCGAGGAAACTCGGCTCATTCCGAAAGTACAGGGTGAGTCACTTGCCTTTGAATCACCACCAAAAATGGGATATTTTCGGTGGTCAAAAATATGGGGAAAAAAAAAATTTTGAGCTAGGGCTCTGGAATTTTTATGGTATCTTCCTTGGCGCAAAAAAGCATTACCTACCAAATTTCAGTCCCGGGAAAGGTCGGGAAGTACCAAAAACACGGGGAAAACTGCGAAAATGAAATATTCAAGATCGGTTTTCCACATGTTTTAGGCAGAATTCCGGCATTTCCCCCACAACATTTATGTTTTTTTTCCGTTTTGAGACACGGACAATCGAAAAATCAAGCGTTCGTTCCATTCCCAGAACCTTCGAAAAATCGAAAATTTTTGAAGGGGTATGCCTTAAAAAATTTGCGAAAAAATGAATTTTGAGCTAGGGGCCTGGAATTTTTACTACTTCTTCCTCGATGCAAAAAAACATTCCCCACCAAGTTTCAGCCCCGGAAAAGGTCGGGAAGATAAAAAAATATGGGCAAAACCGTTGAAATCAATTTTTCAGGATCGGTTTTCCACGTGTTTTAGGTAGAATTCCGGCATTTCCCCCACAAGTATCATGTTTTTTTTCCGTTTTGAGACACGGCCAATCGAAAAATCAAGCGTTCGTCCGGGTCCCGAGACCTTCGAAAAATCGAAAATTTTTGAAGGGGTATGCCTTAAAAAATTTGCGAAAAAATGAATTTTGAGCTGGGGGTCTGGAATTTTTTCTACTTCTTCCTCGATATAAAAAAACACTTTCTACCAAATTTCAGTCCCGGAGAAGGTCGGGAAGTCCACCAAAAAAATAAGGGCTAGGAGAGTTCTGATTCAAAGGCAAGTGAATCACCCTGTACATAGCGCGGAGATGAGAGATAGGCGGTAGAATTTCGTGTGTGAGAAGAAGAGAGAAAAGATGGAAGCTTAACGAAGGCAGATGCTCCGGCGAGTTAAATATCGTCGGAGTCCGGCGAATTTAAAGGACAAGTCCGAGGGAATCCTCGCCACGAGTTACGCCTCTGTAATTGGATAAGGATCGAGGCTATCGCGCCGCTCCGAGTACTTCTCCGCCTTCCTGAAATGTCCCCGCCGCGACTGGACACGCATTTTACTACCAAGCGTATTTCTTGGAGAGCGTACGCGCAAAGAAGACAGTGTAACGGCCGAGTGCTCGTAATTTCGGCGACCTCTCGAAACACCAGCGATTCTACTGCCGGCTGTACACACAGCTGATACGGAATTCTCGGCGACCGCTTTATTGCGCCGAGCTAACGGACTCTCAGCTTTTAATCGTCCCACCGATCGAAAAGTACTTGAGCGGGTAATTACATCTCGGCGTCGCATCCTTGGATACCCGGCCAATGGACGCAATGATGCTAGTGTGAAAGTTCGAAGCGAACCTGTTCAAGCCTGATTCACATGTGATTCTCACACTCGAGTATATTTTATCTTACTCCGGAAAGTGGACAATAAATCTTCAATGAATGCAATCCTTTTTATCAGGATCGTAATTGGGATGAATATCTATAATAGAAATCGGATTGGTTTTAATAATTGAGATTTGATAGCAAAGTCGACATGGAATGATGACGCGGGAAATTGCTCGATGATATGACTGAGATAAGTGTTCTCTTTCTCTCTCTTTCTCTCTTGCGAGGTAACCGTGCCAACTGCAATGTCCCTAGGCACTCGATTGCGTAATGCAACAATCGGTCGTAACTCGAACGCAACGTAATCAGCTGTTTCTCGGCTGCTGCTACTACTGCTTGTGTCTGACGCTCTCCTACTCTACCGGATGACTGGCGTCACCTCTCTAGAGAGTGGCATTAGGAAGTTTACTTTTCCACGGAGCGATCTAAGATAATTTAAACAGGAAGTGATAGTTTGCTAATGTTGCAACGTCACGAACTATACTTATCAGATGATAATTTCATGCTTCTTTCACAAATATCTGCGTTGTATTAGTGCAGAGTCGAATGGAATTGCATTGTTTCGGGTTTGTTTAATTTTGTAAATTTGGATACTTGATCTTGAAGTTTCACACGTTTTTACGTAATGAGCGAGGACAAAGAGAGAGTAATTTCGTGTGGAAGTGATCCTTTCAACGTGGCTTTCTTCGCTCAAGCACCACTAAGGGCGCACTTTAAATACTACATCGCGTCTGCGCCTGTGAAACGAGTCGACGTCGGAGGAAATATCGTAAACGGGCGTGCGCGGCTTCGTTTAAATTCAATGCCACGCATTACATCGCCGTGAGTAACCGGCGAGTTTTTTCCACGCCAACTAGTACCGTACGTGTACGTGTTTAAGCGACAGCGGCGTAAACGCCTTCCCCCGGAATCCCGAGTAATAAGAAATCACGTTTCGGTCCGCTCGCCGATCTAAAGCCCGATCCACAACTCCCCCCTGGAATATGTCAGTCGAACGAGAGCCGAGCCTCTCTCCAGTGTGAACATTCGGGTTTACTCAATACGAATCTCGAGCGCGAGCGTGAGCGTTCACCTTTAATTTTAATGTGAATCCGGCTTAACGCTCGCCACTCTATACGAATGGGCAGAATTCAAGGAATCAGTCAGCGCGACGAGATAAACTGCTTCGCACGCATCACTGACTGCTGATAATACTCGAGTTCCTGCAATGTGCCGAGCTTTCACTTTGCATAATGCACTTTTCAGCGACAGATCCGTTCACACTTGATACACACACTTCATTCTAGAACCTCAAAAATCCCACTGTCCTCTTGCGAGCCTCCAATGCAAAATCGCACTTTCTCCATGCGCGCGCGCC
The DNA here is from genome assembly GCA_910591665.1 of Ectemnius continuus. Taxonomy (NCBI): domain Eukaryota; kingdom Metazoa; phylum Arthropoda; class Insecta; order Hymenoptera; family Crabronidae; genus Ectemnius; species Ectemnius continuus. The sequence goes on along the minus strand of OU342862.1, from coordinate 9,869,458 downwards.
CGCCGCGATCCCTCGATTTATCTGCGCGTTTATCTGGCGTTCCGCTTCGAAGCGGGGGACTGCGCGAGAAGGCACTCGAGGCTCACGCGTGTCCCACGCTCCTTCACAGCAAAGCCACAACAATCGGCCGGAGTATCCAGTGACAGCGACGCTCCAAGAGTCGCCCGCCACTCTACAACTACTACTACTACTACTACTACGCAAAAGAGAGACAGAGAGAAACTACGCCAGCTACTGCGAAACGATAATTTACCGGGTTATCATGACGATAAGCGACGATGATCCCAGTCTTGCCAGCAGGATGCGAATCACGCGAGCGATTCTAGCCAAGAATACACAGAGGTTCACGCACGCCAGTAAATAGTAACTGATCGAAAGGGACGAGGAGGAAGAGCGAGCGAGCGGTGCCGCTCGAGTCGGAGCGTGACAGCTGTCAAAAGTCTCGGGAGAGGGAGGGAAGGCGCGGGGCGAATCATCGGAATGATTGAGAGGAGGCCGGCGAAAAAGGCGAGCGGATGCGAGAGCCAGGGAGGAGAGAGGAGAGCGCGTAAACAGAGGCGGAGAGTGTGTGTGCTCGGGCGGGCTGGCTGTGCTCGCCGGAAAGGGAGAAAGAGGTGTGGGACGAGCGAGGGGCAAGGCAAGGCAAGGCAAGACAAGGGCCAGCTCGCGCGCGCACGGAGTCATGAAGTCGGGGGAATAAGGAGAGAGAGAGCCGGGCGAGCTAGCGAGCGAGGGAGAAAGGTAGAAAAAGAAGGTTAGAACCGCAGAGAGAATTCCGAGTGCGACGGCGCGGCGGCGGATACCTGTCAGCGCGCATTCCACGATCCCACAGCGTGCTCTTTGCCCGCACTCCTGCTACCCTACAACACCATGCGAGATCCCTTTTCTCCACTCCGCACTCCTAGAGACTCGCCACGCCACCACCAATGGTATTTAAACGCTCGCGCACCCACTCTCTCTCTCACACACTCACTCACAGCCACTGGGAAGATCGCTCTTTAAGCACGCACGCACGTATCCCCTTTGCCAGCCGGTCTCTCGATCGCGTGCACCTCGAACATGGCGCTCGAGAGATTCTCGCCAGTCAACACTACTCCCGATAGCTTGGGCACACTTGTCCAGTGGATGGCGGGGCCCCGGCGCCGGGCCCGAATTAAGGCGCACGTTCAAACGGAGCTTAAAGGTGTGCGGCGACGAGCAGAGCTCACCGGAGGATTGCCGAGTCTTTACACCGCGGGGTAAAATGCTAGAACGAAACTCGCCGCTTTCGCCCGCGGAGTGTGGTCGCGCTGCTGGCCAATCCCCACCCGGTCACCGCCGCCACGTGGTACCGCCACCAACCAATCACGAGGTGGTTACACGGGCCCCTTCTGCCTCTGCCTTCGGTACAACTCTGCCGGCTTTCAGACCCCTCGGCGTCCGCACCCTGCCCTCCACGCCCCCGCCTAATAGACCATCCTCCGATCTAGTCTTCTTCCCAGATTCACCAGGTCGAACAGTGTCAGCTTTTTTTTTAAATCCTTACTTAAGAGACTCAGAATGATAGTATGGTTTTTGTCCAGCTGACCCCGAAGTGTACGACTTGATTCAGTTTGTAGAGGAAGAAGTAGTTTTAATGTCCTGCTGTTAGTACTTGGTACCAGTGAAGAGAAGCAATGGTGTGATGTATTCATTTTATATGAATGGCTATGGTATCGGTCCTCGTAAATATTTAGGGATCAATGACGATTGAGAGCTCTATGTTTATCGTAGAGAGACTGGTCCAAAGAGTGGCTCAGTGTGTCTCAGTTAATTCGAGGATGCAATTCTTTCTTTTGCGGTGGCCTCCCGCATTGCGTGCCATTCATAGCTGGCGAAGTTGGGTCTATTTCTAACGAGGCATCGCTCGTGCAAGTCGCATCGAGTCATTCTCGCTCATGTGATCGGATCTCGAGGATCAAAAGACTCGTGACGAGTATTGTATGCGATGACGGCTACAATCGTCTTTAATTGAGACTGGTGAGTCGTCCCGGGTGAAGACAGTCGCCGGGACACATTAGTCGTCTCCATTATGCAACTGCGCTGCTTGGTAAAGCAACAGGAATGGTAGCGAGACAATTGCGAGGCATGCCTAGCTCCGACTTCAATTTCCATCAGTGCACGCTATAGACAGCAGTCGCCCTAGTCATTTTCTAACAGACCAAACTCTTATTCCGGAATGACTGCTATCAAGCGGGAACCTTGAGAAGCCAGGAAAGTTCCCCGCTCGCACTCGAACCACTTCGACTAGTAACAGTCGAGTGTCAGGATTTCTCGGAGGAGGAATTCCACGAGTGCCGAGCTGCGCTTAGCCAATCGTGAAGCAGGAAGTGCAATGATTAATCCAACAGAAATACGATACCAGCCCATTTTTTTTTCTCTCCATCTCCTCTGAGAGGCTAATAGAGAAACAGAGCGGTGCTTTTTCTCAGTGGACTATCTGCCCGGACAAAAGCGAGTCGTGCGTTCGGCGATCATCGAGAGGTGTTCGCAACGCATTATCTGCTAGAATGATTTTACACGGCTGATTTCTCCGTGATAGTGTTATGCTCCTGGATCAGGCTTGCGTAACTCGATCGCCGAATCGAGCGGACGGTGAGCTGACCCGAGTTATTGACACTCCGACCTTCCATAGTCTCTTTATACGTGTACGACGAGACTTGGCATGGGAATTAGGAGGGTGACGGGTCCGCTGGTCACGTAGAATTCGTAACAGTGCATTCCACTAATAATACGTAGATTGCTATCGAGATACGGGATCGGAGCGGTAGGTCGTTCACCGGAGCCTGTCGAGTACTCATGACCTCGTGGTAAGTGGCTGCCGAAAGTACGAATGTGTGTAGACATACAGACCAATGTAGAGTTGGGCTTCGAATTGGAGTGTAAGGCAAGCGTAGGATCCTTGTGGGAAGAGAGGAGCGAGGCTTTACGCGCTCGGGACACGGGAGATTGTGTGTAACGGGCCCGCCAGGCTGGGAAGCAGGCAGGCCACTGGAATTAGTTTCTTTTTTTGAGGCAGGTCACTGACACCGAACGCCAATGGATTGACGCGCTCTCGCGCGGGCGCGCGCGCGGGGTCAAGTTCTACGCTCTACGTGCGCTGCCGTGGACGCAGCCGTGCTTGCCTGGCGAGCGGGCGCGTTTAAAGGTATCGGCGTGCATTCCTTGCGGGATATCGCGTTACCCGCTCGCCACCGCGATCAATCGTCTTCTTTCCTCTTCGCCCCTTGTTACACCTTCGCCGCGTAGAACGCCAGCCGTAAATCGTTGCGAAAGCTACGAAGAAGCCGGGCGGAGAAAACGCACTGGAGCCACCTCCGCACGATCCCACAGGTAACCGGTACTGTTCACCGGGAAGGAGACCGTACCTCCACAAACAAGCGCCATTCAGCCGCGATTTCAGCTCGAACGCGCTAAATATTACGTTACCGTTAACCGCGAGGATAATAAGCGCCAAGAAGAGGAGTCTTCTGCACACTCTCTACGAGGGAACCGCGTGGTCGGCTCGGATTTCTGATTAACAGTAACTCTCGTATCCCGTGGCGACTCTGCTGCTGCTCCTGCTTGCGGTATGACCGGCTGCTCCCTTTCTTTCGGAGTCATTCAGGTTACAGGGCCTTGCAGATTGACTTTCCATTGTCCGGCTGATAAGTCTCGCTGGGCACGTATCCTTAATGGTATGCCGAACTGCAAGGTCTTCTCCTTGCCGGCGGGAAGGTGTCGTCCCCGACATTGTCATGCAAGACGACACCTTCGTGCTTCTATGTTGAAAACACTTGTCTGACGTTCTATCGTTTGTTTGGGGATTCGTCTAGTGACGCTTGCACGAAAGGTATGTTGCATAATCCTCTACAAACAGTGCTAATCGCTGATAGCAAGTTACAGGTATTCGAAGAGAATTTATTCCAAGCTTTGTAAGAGTCTTCCTGGAAGAAATGAAGAACTCTGTCTTTAGAACGGACTGTCTGTCACTAATGGAGCAAGCGAGTGGTCTTAATTAGGCCAATTAAAGCCGATTAAGAGTCACATTTTTGCTCGCACTAGAGGACCACTTGTCACGGACTTTCTTCATCCAACTACGCGCAGGTGCCTTTCCTTCCACTTCTACGTTATCCTTTGTTCGCGGCGGATGACTTTATTCCATGGTCGAGTCTTAATTACTCGATGCTCCATTTATTATAACAGTGCTTGCCTACAAGATCGCTATCTGGCACAGATAAACAACGGGAACGGAATGCGCCGATTGCATAATACTGCAGATTGACTTTTCTGTCAGTCTGATCTCTCTGATAACAGTATCGCAATTGCCCGTCGCTCATCGAGACATTTTTCCCAACTCTATCGCAGTATTTGTCCAGGTTTTTCCCTCCGAGGATAGGAGATACCATTACACTCGTATTTCACCGCAACACGGTAGCCTGTTATTAGCGAAAGTGGCCAGAAACCATGACTATCTCAGCCGCTCGGGATTTAGACTGAATCACAATAGTAGTTACTTCGCACCGTCATGAATGAATATGGAGATAGGACTTTTCAAATCGCTCCCAAAACAGAATCTACTTTAAATGTTAATCTCTCAGTTTATTCAAGTTCAATGTACTCCTAGCAACTCCCTCTCTCTCTTGTCACATGTTAACTATCATCTAAAAAACGCAATTAGCAGGTTCACAGTCGCCACCAGCGTTACTTGGGGAGATGATGTAGTACTTGCACTGGCATCTGAAATAATGATAACTCTATCAAACACAACTAATTGGAAGATTGTTATGAGTGCAATTTATCTTGAACATTGTAGGGTTAAGGGCGCGGTGGGTCTTTTAGATAAATAAGATAATCAAGAGAGATCGATGTAAGACATTTGAGTAGTAATAGTAATCGGAAAGAGAGATGGAGGAAGGGTGCGCCTATGCGGAAGGGAAGCCGAAGGAAAGGAATTCGGGGCATTAGTCTTCGAGCGGCGACGTGGCCTCACCGTAATCGTAATATTGCGGCGGCGGTTCCGTGCTGCCGTCCTCGCACTCCTCGCCCTCGACGGAGCCCTTCTTCTCACCGGGTTCGTCAACCTCCCGCTTACCCTCGAACGAAGCCTCGTAATCGTACCTCGCCATTCGCCTATGCTTCCTGGGGCTCCGACGAGCCCTCATGGAACGCCCAATCTACAAAAGCCAGGAAAGGATTCACTGCGCCGATTACTAACCGTAATCGTAATAAAGTGCGCCTGGATCCTCATCGTTCACCGTCTCCTCTTTCCCGTCCTCCTCTTCGCCTTCCTCCGCTTCACCCTCAGCCACCTCTGAATCTTCGTCTTGCGAGGGTTCATCCTCGACTTCACCGACTTCGCCACCGTCACTTAGATTCTCATCCTCATCTTCCTCTTCTTCGACTTCGTCATCTTCATCGTCCTGTCGTTGATTACGATAAAAATCCCGGACGGCGGTGTTCCTTGTCAATCGGTGTAAAGTTTGACCCATTTGAGGATACCAAGATCGAAGTAGACGACGAGTCGGCCCGATTGATTCTACACTCCCAAGTCGCATCAAAATTATTGTCATATTCTAGTGAAATATGTGTTTAGTGTTTAGTGTGTGTGGGATCAAGGACAGGTTTATGTAGAACTGGCGGAACTATCGGCTTAGAGTTTGCGATTACTGCGGCGTTTGAGGGTGATGAGTGGTTGGATCGGAGCAGTCGTAAAGTTGCCAGTTGCAGGGGATAAGCACCTTCAAACCTTTCACGATCACCGCTGTCGTAAAGTTCGTTGGAGTCAATGCCATTCGGCGGCAGGAGCACGCCTTCGAAAGTGAACGTCCTGGGGTCGGTGGGTCTACAGCCCTCGGCGGAGGCGCAGGCCTCTGTGAACCTAGACGCTCTCATAATTCCGTCGAGGATCCTCACCTCGCAGTAACATTTACTTAGGCTTTCGGGGCAACTGCAAAAGTTCACACCTTTCGTCAGACGTATTCTATCGAATATTCGAGGACGACGAAGCCCCGGGGGATGCTCGCTCACCAAAATGATCCTGGTCCTATGCAGTCTATAGCTGGCTCTCCTCTGAATACAGTAGAACTGGTTTTCAGTACTCTCAACTTTCTCTCGGTCTCGCTAATCGTCGCAAGCGCTTATGGAAAACTGAGCATTTCTATTTACGTTACTTGATCGTGGCACGTTGACACCGCTACGCATGTAGCATTGCACTCGGCTGCAGACCAATTGGTCCAAGCGGAATTAATCTTTGGTGGCACCGATGAATACGAATCGATGTCTTCGCAGAACTGTGTTGTAAACGAAATGTGGGATATAAATATTTTGCCCAATTTTCTTATTTGTGGATTTTATTCGATTGTATACCGGCTGTTTGAGATGGCAGTCCGGATCACATTTCGGACTGTGTATCCCATTGACTGTTTCAGCGAAGCACTGTGCTACACCGCAAACTCCTCGAGGATAACACAGTGATTCTGGTAAAGGGTTCATGAAACACGTAGGAAATCCTAAGAATCAGATTCTCGTAATATACATTGCAAATGGCGGACATTAGAAACATATCTAAACACCTTGCGTGGCAAATAGTCTTTTTCCTGCTATCGAATTGCCACAATCGCAAGGGGGTGCATTTCGCCGTAGAAGTGTTACGTCGCAAAGTCGTCTGTGCACGCGAGCACTTGTGTATGAGGATGGATTGGCTTCGGTAAAGATGCAGTCGGATTTTCTCTGCTTCGTCAATTCGTCAGGGCATAAACTCCACGTTCTAATAGTGGCACACGAACAGAGTCCAAGAAAATATTCTCTCACCTCGCTCTTGTAAGTATCTCTGAAGGTGGTAGGTGTGTCGCGCAATTCTACGAATATCTGGCAATGATCAATGTATCATGCTTCTCTTCATCTATGCGATAAATTAATTATATTTTAAAATCTTTGAAAAATTGCTTACGGCACAGAAACCTTCCCCGATTTCTACAATTGCACACTGCTGCAAGTGCAATTGCTCAACCCATTTAGTAATATCATAATCGGATGTTTTGTTACTTGTTGGAACGTCAAAGGGTGAGTTCAAATCGTGAAATTGGCCAATGCGCCCACTAATATCGTATTGGGATAATGCGTGTCCGAGAATTACGAGAGTTAGCAATGATGTAAATATAAACATAGCCTGGGGCTTAGCATCATTGACGATTGATGATAAAATTGAAGATAATCGAAAGTACAATAACATGAAATTGCTTACACATGTAAAGAAAACATCTGTTTAACTGTCACCACAAAGAAAGTACATTCATGAATATATTAAATAAAATACATTTATTTCCCTCTAAAATAGGATTTATCATTACATAAACAACGTTTTGTTACATTATTATCATAGTAAAAAAATAAATCTTAAAGGTTATGTAATACTGATAGAGAAAATCACAAATGGTAAATCACTCCGGATTTTGATCTAAATACGTTTGGGTTACAATGTCTGCCTTGAGGTTGGCTATGCTCACATACTCCTTGGATCGACAGCCCACCACAGGACACCTGTAATACGATGAAAAAATATTATTATGATTCTATTACATGTTACTTCCAATGTTCTGTGATTATAAGTGCATAGTGCAATAACAACCTGGTATTTTTATTAATCTTTAGCAGTTCTGTAATAGTTGCCTTGTCATATGTGTGGCCACAAATGCTATTCTTCACAGGATCCACAATTCTCTTCTTAGAAATAGGATCAATCACATTCACATATCCTCCTGACAATTGTATATCGTCATCATCACCATCACGTTCACTGTCTCCTTTGCCTGAAGTTTATATTATTGAATAGTTTGTTTTACCCTTGTCTCCCTTGTTGAATCTTTAAATTTATACAGACCATGTAATAAAGCTTCGACTTGTCTCTCAAATTCCACAAGTGTCTCTGACTTTGAGACATCTTTCTTCAAACTGGATAATGCATTTTTATATTCCTATCCATGTGAAGTAGATATTTAGAATTTCATACAACTTATGGTATGAATATTTGGGACTTGAATTGGCCACCTGTATGATATCATTAGTGTTATCATCCGGATTGTCATCATACGTATCAGGTAGTCTCTCTTTCAACTTCTTCGCATCCTTCAGCTTCTTCATCTGAATACAGTTGTTTTTTACGATTTCATGCAATTGATCCAGTTTTGCCTTTCGTTCATCATCAGCTGTTGATCAAAAACAAATTTATATGGATCTTTCCAAGTCTATGAATAACCTTAGCCGCCGATACTTGCTGTAATACGAGATGATGTTCGCTGCGGTTTTTGTGAAACATTCGGAAAGTTCCATGGGCGTATTCTGGGAAAACATATTTCTGAACACTTTCGCAAATCGACGGATTACTCTTGTTTTTATGATTTGAAATAATAAGAATGCACACGAAGCACAATTGAATGTACGCACAAATACTGTTCCACAAATCCAGTGTCGTTTACTGTCATTGAATGACGAGAGATGTCGTACGAAGTATGTAATTCCTAGGTGGGGTCCTTTCACGGAGAAAGATTTGAATTGCCTTGAGAGATCAGTGACAAAAACCTTCGTTTTGGTAGCTATATAATAGCACCTTGTCTGTTACGGAATGTGAAAGTGATCTATTAGCCTTATAACACATTCTTCGTACCATCAAGTAGAGCACAGTTGTCCACAAAGCCTGGACATAATGAGGAAACTGCTCAGTATTTGCCTACTTTGGGTAAGTACTCTACTACATTGTTCGATGAAAATTATTCCCAATTATTGACTCTATAATATTCTGTCTTTGATATTTTAAACCCGGAAATAGCTGTATTTAGTTGAAATTCCATGTTAAACACAATATATTACACTTATATTAAAAATATATGGCAATAATATAAAATGAGAGCATGAAATAATGCAGTAATATATATGATAATTAATTCTTAGTGAAAGTGTGCCATTTACCGATTAAAACGTGTATATTCTACCAATTTCATCTATCAAAGTTACGAAACTGTAGTAATAGAAAGGTTGTTATCAAGAACGACGTGTTATGTATACGTCACTGATTTATCATGAATAGCTATATTGATAAGTCTAGGTCTAGGATCTCACAATCAGTTTGAGACGCGATCACAAAGCAGTTGATTCTGCTCGCTACATATAGGCGTGTAAGTACTATAAGTGGATAATTGTCTCGCTCTTAAGAAAGTGATCTTGTTAAATCTACGAATCAATTTAGAAGGATCATTTTGTCCTGTAAATACAGCGTGAGTACAGATCACATATGTTTCGCATGGCGTCCCATGTGGAAAAATCACAAATCGGCCACTAAGTCGATATTGAATAGAATTTTACATTACATCTCTCAGTCAGCTTGATTTTCCCGCCGCAATCACAACTTCATTGCCCTTGTAATTATGTAAGTGCATAGGCTTATCATAATTTTGTATACATATCGTGCAATGAATTTTTTAAATCTTATTTCGCGATAAGTGTCGTGGGAACTATGGCAAGGCATAGGTATTGGGTTGATGTGCGTGCTAACGTTTTATAATTCCTTCACTTTTCTTTACTAACGGTGAACCATATTGCGAAAGTAGGAGACGACAGGCTATCTAAATTCTCATTATATTTTTGCATAGATGCTGGCTAGATCCAGTCTCCTCGCAAGCACATCGAAAGAAGTACTCTCAGCAACTCTACATAGGAATATTTACCATCAAGCACCAGTGATGTCGAAATTTCAACTTCCTGATCGCTTTCACGGCAGTGAGAAATCTGTCTGGTAACTAACATTAATTCTAACTCCCTAATGCTGGTGTACTTCTCAATGACTGTTAATGACAAATTCAATGTCATAGGGTTGAGTACATCCAACTCGCTTTGCAATACAAACCTTTGAATTTGGGACAAGGATTCCCAGATTTTCATGCTCCGGAGAATGTGACAAAGGCTTTGGCTGCTGCTACTACTAGTGAGAATCCTCTTCTCAATCAATACACTAGGGGCTTTGTAAGTTATTTTGCAATACTAGGAGTTTTTGTGATGTTACTTTTTGTGTCTATTGTAAACATGTTTTTCTAGATGTTATAGTCATTGCTTCACTATGATGTAATCATTGCTATTGGTACTCTGATTATTTTCCATATCTCATTGTTTTTATGCTAGGGTCATCCAAGGTTGGTGAATGCCATTGCCAAACTTTACTCCAAGTTGCTTAACCGTGACTTAGATCCAAATAAGGAAGTGATTGTCACAGCTGGTGCATATGAAGCACTGTACGCAACTATACAAGGTCATACCAATCCCGGAGATGAATGGATAATCATTGAACCATTCTTTGATTGCTATGTGCCTATGGTTAAGACTGCTGGTGGTACTCCTAGGTTTATTCCCTTGAAACCGGTATTAAAGAATTGTTTTATCTGTTTGTATGTATTACATGCATATAACTTGAAGAAACACAATGTTTTTGTACTATTTGTAGATAGCCAAAAATGGCATCCTCACATCTGCAGATTGGCAGTTTGATAGAAAGGAGATGGAAAGTCTCTTCAATAAAAAAACAAAGGGAATTATTATAAATACACCACATAATCCTGTGGGAAAAGTCTTCACACTTGATGAGTTACAATTTATAGCTGATTTGGCAAAGAAATGGGATGTTCTTGTTGTTTCAGACGAAGTGTATGAATGGATGGTTTACGAGCCATACCAACACATTAGAATTGGTAAATTTGTGTAGAATATGTATACTATGAAGCTGATTTCATTGTTATTCTAAATTCTATGTCATTTTAGCTACACTACCAGGGATGTATGATCGTACTATAACGATAGGATCAGCAGGAAAAACATTCAGTGTGACTGGATGGAAGATTGGTTGGGCATATGGCCCTGCAAATCTACTACGTAACTTGCAAGTGGTTCACCAGAACACGGTATACACGTGTTCAACACCGATTCAGGTACTGATTGATTGATGTTCCTATAATTCTTTACTCCTTCACTGATTGTTGGAGTTTGACAAATTACAAATTTTAGGAAGCAGTAGCTATTGGATTCGAACAAGAACTAGCAAGATTCGACGATCCGGACTGTTACTTCTTTAGTTTGGCTAGAGAGCTAATGCCAAAGAGGGATTTCATGGCCAAATTCCTGACTGATGTTGGAATGTCGCCAACTATACCCGAAGGAGGTTACTTCATGATTGCGAATTGGACGGCATTAGAAAAGAAAGTGAAGTTAGAGGAAGAGACTGATGCAAACAAGGACTATCGATTCACCAAGTGGATGACGAAAAATGTTGGCGTTCAAGGAATCCCGCCATCAGCTTTTTACAGTGATGAACATAGAAACTTGGGAGAAGAAAACGTGCGATACTGTTTTATCAAGGTAAGGTATTCCATTGGATAATATTGCTTGGATGAGAATGGATTGGAATCATACTTTTCTTGCAGAAAGATGAAAACCTACAGCAAGCTGCAGAAATTCTCCAAAAATGGAAATCTCAACAATGATGAACATTATTTTTATACAAAGGCTTTATACTCAAAATTTATATTTCCTGTAATGGGGTCTTGCATATGATACAATATGTATAATATGAAATAATGTCATTTGTAATAAGAGAGGTTGCATATGTATTATATACATGAGTATTTATTAGGATTATACAAAAGCAGCTTATACACTGGAACTGGATTTCTATATTATATACAAAGATTTACAGATGTTCTTGGTCTTGTTTCTTTATACCCTGCTCTGCCTACTTCAGCCATTGTCTTGCATTCTTAGTCGCGACTCCAAAAGTTTTACCGATTCTATCAAGTATTATTATCTTCAGATCGATTCTCAGATAGTTGACATTGATTACTGATTTCACAAGCTTACCGAAACGCAGCCCCAGGGACATGTCCAAGGTAATTCGGTATTATCCCTGAGTGCTTTGGATAAATGCCAGTTGGTTGAATAGCTGTCGGGGGCTCGGGTCGTGACTGTCCCTCAGAGGGCCAGCCAGTACTTTCTTGCATTTTCCTATACGCTTTTAAGTCACATTCCGCACTGATCTTAATTGGACTCTTTGACTTTTCAAAACAGCGACACTCTGAGTCATCTTCTACATACTTTTTCTAAGAACGATTAAATACTTGTATGACAACTATAGACAAGTTTTGCATAGAGGTCTCATATGAATATCAAAATATTACTGTAACACGTTTCAACTCTCTCTGTTCGTTCTCGAGGAATAATTTATTTTTAAATTCATTGCGATCACGTCGTTGTTTAACCTGCAATCTCTCAAATTCAGCAACAGCCTCTGTGGCCATAACACCAAACCTTTGACCAGACATTGTACCTAATCGAGGTATAAAGCCTACAAACGATGTCAATATTTTTTAATCAAATGCATTCACCGCAACTTGCAAATTAATTCAATTTTTTATGCACCTTCATATCCTGGTAACATGTGATGGGCATAAAGTGGGTCAGTTCTTTTGTGACGATTGTTAACAATATTTATATCACGTTCGGATGGAAGGAAAGCCTAATAGATTTGAACTTATTATTATAAAGTACTGAGCAATTAAACATCGAATCACTATACTTCGTTATGATCGGGAGTCCGAGAAGAAACGACCGAAATTGGGGAGCGATCGACAGTAGGGTCGACAAGAAGTTCGTGGGATAATATACCGTAAGTTCCTCCACACCGAAATCGATACTGGGGTAAAAAGCCAACATACCTAGTAACGAGGTCATCATATCCAGTTCGATAAGCAATTTCTAAACTCGAATTAAACCTTAGCCTAATTAATTACCCTGGAATAAAGTGGGGCTCGGGCGTTGACAGTAATTGCACTCCCGCCGCCATGATCGTAGCCAAAATGAACAAATTGTACAACTGACAAAGTCAGAATTTTAAATTTAATACTATCATTAAACTTTAATTTCTCATGATGTTTCGAAACGGTACGAAGCTCGCCAGAGGAACTTCAGACTTAGCTTTTGTTTTATGTTACAAATTGATCGTCAACGATTTTCTACAATTACGAGGAAAATCAGGTCGCATTATGTAAAGCAGGATTCAGGAAAAGCATCGATACGTTTTCTCGTTAATTGCAAGCCTCCGCTTAAGGAGAGAGAGTCAATGAAAGCGGTTCCATAATACAGTTCAAACGCGAGATATCGATAGTCAGGGGATTTTTGGTAGACGAACATCAATAATTTAGTCGAAAACGATCGAGATGAATCAGCCAGTGGGTGCACGTGCTCCCGGAGAACCCATTGGTACTTTGAGGGAGTTGGGGGGGAAGAGTGCTGAATCCGAGTGGAGGTAGGGAGAAGGATACGATGCGTGGAAGCGAACGAGGTGTGTGTACGCGATTAACGTTTCGCTTTCCACTTTTCACGCTGCCACCGCGTCGTCGGCAGTCCAGCGATCTCTTGTCCGAATCCTCGCGTCCTCCTTCACAAATTCATAACTCAACGTCTGTTGTATAACATGAAAACTACGCGTCGAATACATTTCGTTGTGCCGTTGAGTGCTTCCAAAGTGAAACGACTAAGTTCGACCGGCAGCAAATAAGCCGGGTAACCAACAAAAACTAGTGCATTGACTGAAAGTGCGTACGACTCGGGAGTGGTGAATTGTGTGCCGAAAGATGTGGTTCCATCGCGAAATGAACTCGATCTTCTACGTTGAAAGCGAGACGAAGTCCCTGAGCCTTACCAAGAATGAGATCGTAAGTACTTCCTTCCTGTTCTCTCCAACTGTAGCAGTTCCTAGCCTGGAAATTAATTGCAAATGCTATCGTGCCCTATGCTTCGACGATCGAACACTCCACTGCACTGCTAATAATACTCTTCTACCCTTCGCTCCGCCGGCCCGTGATTACAGCGATAAGTTATTTTTACGCCCTAACGATTATCAGTATTGGAAAGTTTATCTCTCTCGGGGAGCAGACTTCCTCTCCCTCCATTTACGATGCACGCGCAGATCGGTAAAAGTTGCCGAGTGGATTATCGGCGCTAATTACATTTGCATTGGCAAGCGCAGAGGGAAGGAGAAATCCGATGGGAAGGAAGCACGCCCTCGAGGAAATTCCACCTGCGGAATATATCTATGTCGAGAGAAAGAGAAAAAGAGTGAGAGAGGGGGGAAGACGCCACAATGGTACAATGCACAGTGGAAAAAGTGAAACCTTTAAGAGGTAGCAGTTAACGGTGCGTGGATTATACGAGAGTCCACTGTGTTTCACTGTTCGCATAATGGGGAAGAGGCTAGGTACGTCGAATCGCCGCCCGCATTTTCGTATCTCCCGTGAAACTTTCGCAATCGGCCTCTTTGGCCGGTAGGCCGAACAGGGAAAATCAATTCATTAGCTATTCGAGGATAAAGCGGGCATAACCTTCGGCGGCGGAGAAACCTCGAAAGAGACCAACTGGAGTATCAGGTACTTTCATCGTTAGGAGGAAAACTGATGGGACAGCTTACGATGGAAAAATCAGTCTGTACAGCTTTGAGTATGTATTGATGAGTCTCCCGAGGCCAGAGGAATCTCGGGAGCAGCGATTCATTAGGCGACAATTAAGAGCACTTACAGCCGTAGCGCGTCCAGGTGCACGCGAGGTAAATCAAGCCAGTCGCATCCGGTGCCTGGAGGCTCGTGCCTCTATGTATGTGTAATACGCGCATTGAGTGGAACGTAGTGCAGGAATAACAATATTTTTCTCGTCCCCCAATGTTCTGCTGTGTGTCCCCGCGGCTGGCACCACCGGAAGCTTTATTATCTCCCGGCTCGTTACCGTTCCCGTAGGTGGACTCGCATGCTTTTATATTCCGGCGATATGCATACGCGTAAAGCCTGCCTTTGAACTTCATTTACGCCTCGACACGATTATCCCTTTACTTCCTCTTTTCCTAGGCGTTTCATCTTCCAGCAGGCGCAACAGCCATTGGCCCCAATGAATAGAAAGCGCGAGATTGCGACGGGGAAGAGCGTGTAATAGCACAATGCGCAGATTCCTGGAAGTTTATCTAGCCAGCGTTTCCGTGAATGCCAATGCTTTCGGCCAGCAGGCGTTAAACCCTAATGATATTCCACGTACCTCTCCCCATGAGTAAGAATAGTCGATGGGATCATTAGAATACTGGCGTTATATTAATCGAGCCATTAAACACCTCAAATAAAATATCGAGCAATTTGTCATTCAGATTTTAAAATCAATTTGTGATCATTTGGACGGGGAACCCTTTACAAAATGAGCTTCCGTTCGTAGTAGAGTTTAATTATTCAATTATTAAATTCCCCTGGCAGAATTACTTCTTCCTTGTAAGGGCTGGAAATACTTCTGCAAGCTTCTGTATGGAATCACGCGGGCTCATTAACACAAACAACCGGGCTGACATTGATCGATCGACGACTCCCCTCGATCTTTTCGATAGCAGACTGTACGTATCAAACGGTAGCTTCCTTTCGACCGGTGAGTAAATTCGGAACTCAAGCGAAATTAATGGGAGCTTCGTCCTGTCGGTCAACTTTAACATATCACAATAAACGAGCTAGCAAAACAATCCCCCCATTTTATGAACTCAAACGATTGACTGAAAGTCATTCTTGCAAACTTGAGAATGTCCAGACACATTATTTGCACTAATTGTTGACAAGCTTTGCGTAAACGATTCCTTATCAACGACAGACGATTCTCGACAAGAAGCGGAAAGAAAAAGCTTGACATATCTCTGATAATCGATAATCGCAATAAGTGTTACTGACTCCGCTGCGAACTCGAATGCTCTGGTTCCATTTACGGCTTTTAAGGGGGGCAATTCCTTTAGGCAGGTGAAAATGAGACAGGTTTCATGATTTTTTTTGGAACGGAATGGATTATCGTATATATTTAAAACTATAGATGTTAGTTGGTGCTACTTTTGGCTATTAGAATATATTTTTTTCTTTTAAAAATAATATAAAATGGGAGAGTTATGCCACTGTCTTTGGAGAAGCGACTTGTCAATTGGCGTACACTCTATCCTCTACTGTATTGGTCTGATACAAGCATGTAATACCTCGTTTTATTAATAACATTCGCGCGCTGTCGGTGAACCTAAAAGTAGTGAAAAAAAATAAAAATTGAGCAAATGACACGCTTTTTTTTAATAAAAGTACGGGTTTTACACGATATATTTCCCATACTTCGCAATAAAAAATACTTTCTGTCCATAAATGTCTAATATTTATAGGTTCACCGACAGCGCGCGAATGTTATTAATAAAACGAGGTATTACATGCTTGTATCAGACCAATACAGTAGAGGATAGAGTGTACGCCAATTGACAAGTCGCTTCTCCAAAGACAGTGGCATAACTCTCCCATTTTATATTATTTTTAAAAGAAAAAAATATATTCTAATAGCCAAAAGTAGCACCAACTAACATCTATAGTTTTAAATATATACGATAATCCATTCCGTTCCAAAAAAAAATCATGAAACCTGTCTCATTTTCACCTGCCTAAAGGGATTGCCCCCCTTAAGAGGACTGTTGGTTGGTTCCCAAGCTGGCAACAGGTCGGCGGTGTCCTATCAGTGACAGGTAGATGATTTTCCGGCGAATGCGGAGCAGCTCGGCGAGCAAAGCCTCTCTCGGTTAAGTGCCGATCGTCCTCATTAACGTCATCGAGCGAGGTGGACAGTGATCGATTGCACGGATCCCCGGTGCTCTCTCGGTGCGCCGTATGTATATACATGCATAATCACGGCCGAGGAGAGCGCAGGGTATTCGCCTGGACCGATCGATCGATAAATTATGCAGTCGGAACCCTCGTCCCCTACGTAAATCATGCGCGCGTGTTACTTTGCCCTTTGGCTTCGCTGGCATCCTCTTCCTTCTCTTAACCCTCCGCTCATTCGCCCCGGCGCCGAACGCCGCCGCACCGTACTTCGACTCCAACTTCACTCACGCAACTCCCATTAGATCCCTCCACCAGGCCCACGTAATAGATAAAATCCCACATTAATTCTACATATATATATACCCTGATCTATTTGCAGTTTTGCCTGCTTTCCCTTTTCATTGACACCTCCGCCTCGCCAACTGTCCTCGCTGATACCCCTCAGTCAGCTGTGTTGATATTGCCTTCTGCCTGCATAACTCTTTCGTATGCCTCGCGTGTCACCTGTCTTTAGTTCGAGGAAATATATAGGAAGCCCTGAGAATTTATTATTACTTAAAATCAGATAAAAATAATATAACCTTGGATAACTGTCTATAAAAATTCACTTTGTATCAGACGAACTATAATGATACATAAACTTGTAAATTAAATCAAATGTTCACCATGACTTTTAGAATGAATTAAAGTAATACAAAGTAGTTTCTTCGCACTTAGCTGGTAATAACAATGATCAGAGGGTCACTAGCCACGGGTGAGCCTTGAGAGACGGACGCGTGCGTGAAGTGAGAAGTGCGTGTTGGTAGGTGTCCGCGTGATCCTCCGTGAGCGGCATCATCCAACACACGCGTAGAGGGCCTGTCATTGTTTGCCGAGGGGCACGAGCCGCAACCGGGAATATACACGGTTCGTGTCGTGCGTCGATGAGCACGATTTACACCTAGGCCACGGGGGAGAACTACGATCGAAACGAGAGAGCGCAAGAGGAGAGGAGAGGAGAGCGCGCGCGCGCTAACGACTGGACTCCCTGATTACGAAGGAGCGATGCAAGCAACAACCGCGTGAGTCAGCGTCCACCTTTGCGCAAGCGACGCGCGTCCAGGAAGGCGCACAAAGGGTGCACGCGAACGTGTACTTTGGAGAAAAAGAGCGATCCCTTCAGCCGTCGTCGTTCTATCGATTAGAATGCTATTAGCGTCGAGAGTCTCATATAAGTTGGCGACACGACCACAGAATGAAAAGACCGCGATTCTAAAGTCGAAAGACTCGATGCCTCGAATGACTCATTCCACTGGCATAATGAGCCACGCGCGCCTCCAATATGATTTCTTTTGTGGTGTAACTTAACAGAAAGTTGAAGTGGTGGGAAGACAGAAGCTTTTACAATTCGAACTGTTGACGGTACAGTTATTTTCTAGAGATATTATTGGATCGAAGTAAGTCGCATTGTCAACGAAGTTGATTATTTTCTGGGAATGAGAGACTATTGTTGTTTTCCATGAGAAAGATGTAGTAATGGAAAGTGCTTCACTGAAAATCGGTAGTAGAGCGTAGCATCAAGGACGATCGCGCGGTTTGCGGTTTTCTCGCGTTCTCCCAATGACCGCAGTCCCCTTGCCAGGCACTTCCTCGAGAAGTGGGTGCAAACTGCTTTGCAATGCCGCGTGTCGACTTAAATACAAGATAAGGCTACTTCGGACTTTGATCCTTCCTATCTAATTACACTAGGCCACAGAATAATTCACACTTCGCTCTACATAAATTAACCAGGCGTTGTACAGAAAATCCAACTTATCATAATCGAGACTTTACCACTGACGTTTATAATTCCTGACTGGGATAATAAATCGAGCAATTTTCCCTCGCTGGCAATTAACTCTCCTGGCGATTTATTTTGGGAAACTACGAGCTAATCAGCAAGTGCAATCGTGCATGGGAGAACGGCTGGAAGAAGAGCGCGGTCGAAAGGGGCAGCAGTGATAGTGCAGGAGACTGATTCCTGGTGGAATGCGGTCACGTTAGCGGGCCGAATGTGGGAGAGTCGAGAGAGAGAGAAAGAGAGCGTACGGGACAACGAGATCACGAGAGCACTGGAGAGAGAAAGAAGGGAAGAGACGGTGGATCGTGGGTGCTGACATTTGCAACGGACGATATCATCTTCCGCCTACGAGTGAATCGTATTGTGCCTGTTGCATTAATCGGCATGCGAGCCACGAGACACCATAGACACTGAATCCAAGGTACGACTTGTTGGAAAACAGTCTTGGCAAGAAAAAAAAGAAGAAAGAAAAGATGCAACGCGCACAGCTCGGAAGAAGCTAGGAGGAAGTTAATCCTGAAGTCGCGTTGTAAATTGGGAGAAGTTTTAGCGTGCGCGGAGGCAAGCAGCCTGTGGTGGTAATTCGATAGAAGGTCTGCTTGCCTCGGGGCTTATAATGAACAGGCGATATTAACATCCATACCGCACGCTGGACGCTTCCTTATACAAGGCGAGCGTGACTCCGGCGCCCATTCCGAGGAGTTTATGCTGCCAAGAGTATCATAATCCATGGCTCCTTGGAAATCGCCTTCCATGGGATCCCATCGACCGGCCGCGTTATTATCAGCCTTCTTGAGATTAAGTGAAACGTCGACTTGGTAGCCCGTTCCAAGTGCTAGCCAATCTGCACCGCTGGATTCCAACATGCTGTAACAAGAAAGTTCTATTCTCCAGTCGTGTTCAGCCGAAATACGATTAATACCAAGCAAACACACGCGGCTTATCTATGCTTCCTGAGCATAGAGCGTGCGAGCTTCATTACCAACTTAGCTGAAATCCATTTAATATAATCTGCTTCCATAATGCAATCAAATCAGGAATACTTCAATCTTCCTATAATCAACACTAGTCTACTAAAATACGCTCTGTGTCTAAATTGATAAAACCACTCTCCGAAAGCCTGTAATATCCACTTAAACTTTTCTCTCATTCTCGAGCGAAGTACAACTTTAACCAGTTTCGATAATCTCTTAGAATACTAGTAAAATATAGAGAAAAGTTGTGAAAGGGGATTCTGTATCGAAAGGGTAGCAGGATGGCTGGGTGAAGAGTAGGGTGCCGGTTTCCGTATCGTATGGGAAGGGATGCCGCTCGCAGTGGGGAAGCCACGAGGAACCGAGGATCGGCTCAGTGCAGCTTAGCACTCGGTCAGGTGTGTTTCGTGGCAGAGCGTGGCCTTTCGCCGAACATTCATCATCGAGTGTTACACGCGTCAATGGGACTTTTTCAACTAATGCCGAGCCAATAATCAAAGAGTGTCGGCAAACAAACGTGGTTTGGCCTGTTCGAGCAGCCAATAGACTTATGGTTTCCCCGCATCAGGACACCCGATACTAAAACGTGATCAGTGAAACATCGCACCCGCATGATCGTGTCGACGATACTCTCGAGCGTTACGGGCTTCCATCGGCGACTCTCGAGCGACGCCGGCCGCAATGCTGAGCTGACGGTAAGAACTTACCACCTTGCGCGCTTCTACTCATTATCCCGCTCCCATGAACCATCAGCAGATTTTCACTCTGTTATTGTATCAAACGAAGTCAGCGATAATTTTTAATTGGGTGTTTGACTTCTTTGATATTCAGATGGATACTTAGATTCAATGTTCTTTGACAGACTTGTTACAGAATTTTTTATAGTAATAATTGAATTATTGTATATCAAATTAGTTTCTTTAATGTTTAATGAATCCTGTTTGAACGAGATAAAAAAAGATCGCTGGTACGGGACGCATTGAAATGGAACTTCCTCGGCGTTAATTAACACTGACCCTGCCATGGAAAGTGCACGTTTATGCGCAGTAATTTGTACACGCGGAAACGCTTTAACGTTATCGCACGCTCGTATTGCCTGCTGTAATTATAGTCCTGGCGGAATCGGCTGGTCAGGTGTTGTTGGTGGTCGCGGTGAACGGATTGATTTTGAACAGGACTTGAAAGTTGCCCCGAGAATTTCGGTCATATAAACCGGTAATTATTAATAAAGCGAATGGTGACTGTTGTTGATTGAATTAATTGGTCGTAACTTGGAAAAGGGAAGTGGACATTGATAGTTCGTGGTAGTCGGGAGACTTTACTTTCGTCTTCTTCACTTTGGATCCTTTCATTGAAGGGTGAACCGTAATGACGCTCATTGTCATCGGCTTCGTTTCAATGGGAAACCCAGTCGACGCCGGGCGCGCTCTTTACTCGGACCGTTATCCATTGTTATGCGCTGTGACGCCGGACCACGTTTAGCCTGGTTAAGAACAATTAAAAGCAACAGACCAAACGAGCCTGCCTTAATTGCCTTCGGCAAGCAAGCGCTCCCTCTCTTTACTCCCATAGAAATTAAAACTATCTATGTGTCTAATAAGAGTGCACATAAACAGAATCAAACCAAAAAATGCAAATTGAATTTTACGTCCTGTTAGAACAAATATGTAAACCAATAATTATTTTCATAATAGAAAAAAGGGAGAAGTGCAACTTGTATAGTTTATATTTTAACAATTCCACGCGATTGGCGCGCACTTCAAAGATTATAACCGGTTAACAAGGCGTTAACGAACCTGTCGAGAACTTGATGCGGTACAAAGAGGCCTTCTACAAGCCTTTGTGCTTTTACGGATTTCGTCAAAAGCGACAATAAACACTGACAAAAAGGGGCACCATTACCGTGCTTTGAGGGCGATTGCGATGATTTCCCACGGATCGTTCTCTTTCAAGCGGGTCCTCCTTAGCAGCGGTTGCTTTACGTTCGCGCGGTTTCCGCAAAGTACGGCGACTGCAAAAGGGGCGCTCTTCCAGTAATGAGGGCGTGTTATGCAAATGCGCAAATATTGTGCCCCGCGCGACCGGATGCGTCGCCGGCGAATCTCCAGCGAGTTCTTCGCTGGAGAGATCTCGGCGCGTTGACAAGCGTGAGGAGAAGACGAGCCGGCGTTCCATTGTGCAGCTGGCGCATGCATCGAGACACTGCAACAGCCTGACAATGCAACGTCGTTCACAAGTATGGGAATGTTGAAGTGATTAAGACACGCGAATCTTGCACGAACTCGATAATATATATTGATTAAGCGTATGATTACACAACGCTTTCATTTATCCTTGAATTTTTGTTCTCATTATTTTCTAATGATCTTCGGTTACTTATAAAATTTTCAATCACAGCCACTTGATTCTTACCATTTATACATCTCATTGTTCCCCCACACTTTGTTGCAGTTATTCTCTCTCAAGCACACTTTTCATTTTCTATACAAGTATAGAAGCGAGTTCATTTATTCCTTGGGTGCACTAGGGACTTTTTTGAGAAGGTGCTCATACCACAATCTCTTCTAGGCCCTGTTAATAACCGGGCAAGAAGGTTGCCGTGTGATCGCTCCGATTAGGTGCTCACGTTTCACGAGCTATGCTCCCGATAGATCGCAAAGAAGGCCCTCATTCTCAAGAAGGCCGACTTATCTCCGAGCTGTGAAATTGTTCGATGTATCTTTCAAGTTCGCGTATTAAAGTCACGTTTTCAACTTAGAATACTTTTACCCTCGCGGTATTAGAGTTCTAGTTGTTTTACTCGCAACTCGACAGTTATTTAGTTCGAATCTTAATGATTCCTTGTCTTACACATATTACATTTTAAGATAAGGATAAATAATAAAGTAACGTAGACAATTAGTTTCTCTTCGTTTTTATACACACAAAATTTGAAATGAAAGTGTTCTTTCTTAATGGAAGTCTCCTACGAAGACCAATCTGGGAAATTTGTAGATATCCTCACAAATATCAAATATAAGGAAAAAGGATGAAAACGTGTTAACCCGGATACATGAGCTATCGAAAATCCTTGGGCGTCGTGGTTCACGATCATCAGTATTAACCAGTCACGATTCTCAATCTCGTTTCCCCCAGGATCTCCAGCTAACTCTTCTCGTACAATTCTAATCCCAGCTGGGAAATGTTGATGCACCTTGACACATTAAGCTTCCAGTAACTGTTGGGCTCTAACGCGTGTAAACAAGCAAGTAAGCAAGCGTGTCCTGCCTAAAATAAGCGCGTGGGTAGCAATGCTAATGCGACAGGGAAGATGCGAAGATAAAAGCTCTCCGCTGCATCTTTAATACGAGAGCGCACGAGACCCGTTGCAACAATGTCCCGCTTAAGAAGCCCAGCTCTTACGTACACGCGATACTCATCGGCTATTCCGCCTGTAACGGGTATAAATACTCTCCGAACGACCAAGAAATACTAGATAACGATAAGTGTCCCTCGACCGAGTTATTCCCTTCTCGAGACCGCCTGCACCCTGCATCTCTGCCAACTAAGAAGCTCAAGTAGTCAGCTTCAAGTATTGGGATAAACATAGAATCATCGGTGATCTGGCTATCTAGCCAGGGTTGGATACTGCAAGATCATTCTAAAATTAAAATCTGTTGGATGCAACTTTTTTAACTGTTACGATGGAGTGGAGGTTATTAATGATTTCTATTTTCAGTTGATTGATAATTCAGAATTTCTCATCTTGCAATTACTGCCTCAAGACCGAGCGTTACCGAAACCTTGCAATTGCTTGTACAGGGTGAGTCACTTGCCTTTGAATCACCACGAAAAATGGGATATTTTCGGTGGTCAAAAATATGGGGAAAAAAAAATTTTGAGCTAGGGCTCTGGAATTTTTATGGTATCTTCCTTGGCGCAAAAAAACATTACCTACCAAATTTCAGCCTCGGGAAAGGTCGGGAAGTACCAAAAACACGGGGAAAACCATCGAAATCAATTGTTCAAGATCGGTTTTCCACATGTTTTAGGCAGAATTCCGGCGTTTCCCCCACAACATTTATGTTTTTTTTCCGTTTTGAGACACGAGTAATCGAAAAATCAAGCGTTCGTCCCGGTCCCAGAACCTTCGAAAAATCGAAAATTTTTGAAGGGGTATGCCTTAAAAAATTTGCGAAAAAATGAATTTTGAGCTAGGGTTCTGGAATTTTTACTACTTCTTCCTCGATGCAAAAAAACATTCCCCACCAAATTTCAGCCCCGGGAAAGGTCGGGAAGTACCAAAAACATGAGGAAAACTGCGAAAATGAAATATTCAAGATCGGTTTTCCATGTGTTTTAGGCAGAATTCCGGCATTTCCCCCACAACATTTATGTTTTTTATCCGTTTTGAGACACGAGTAATCGAAAAATGAAGCGTTCGTCCCGGTCCCAGAACCTTCGAAAAATCGAAAATTTTTGAAGGGGTATGCCTTAAAAAATTTGAGAAAAAATGAATTTTGAGCTAGGGCTCTGGAATTTTTTCTACTTCTTCCTTGATATAAAAAAATATTACCCACCAAATTTCAGTCCCAGAGAAGGTCGGGAAGTCCACGAAAAAAATAAGGGCTAGGAGAGTTCTGATTCAAAGGCAAGTGAATCACCCTGTACATTTAAGAGTCACACAACTTAATTTCTACCGGATGTCAAGTCAATTTCCCCAATTTCATAATTATTCCTAACAGTATTTAGTAAAAGATGAGCGAATCGAGAGTGGAATCCGCAAGCGGAAATTTCAGTGTATCTATTGGTAAGAGCAAGCGCTCTTTCTCCGGCCAGGTGCTCGCTGACTCGGCCGCCCGCGCCCTCTTCTATCCTCGGATCAGAACAAATCGAGAATACATGGTGCAAGCGCGCGCGCACAACACAAAGAGGTTCTCGCCTACGCCCGCTTATGCTTTATTTATGAACGCGCTCTCGCGCACTCTTTATACTTTCGAGGGCGAGAGGAAAAGCCTCTGGTGTACTTACATCGCTGGAATTCCGATCGGTATTTCTGCCCAGCACGCGCCGAAGGGTG
The DNA here is from genome assembly GCA_910591665.1 of Ectemnius continuus. Classification (NCBI taxonomy): domain Eukaryota; kingdom Metazoa; phylum Arthropoda; class Insecta; order Hymenoptera; family Crabronidae; genus Ectemnius; species Ectemnius continuus. The sequence goes on along the minus strand of OU342862.1, from coordinate 9,844,927 downwards.
ACTCAAATTAGAGCAGCCGTTGCAGCTGCACACACTTTTAACGCCGTTACCGCCTTCGACGTTTCAACGTATACCACGTGCGAGTGCGCGCGCTTGCCTGCTTCCTGCGGGTGTTGCGAGAATCTAGGAGAATGGAGCGATAGATAAGCCATTCTTTTCGGAGGGTTCTTTTTATCAGTCTGGTGATATAGGTAGGAGAATATCTGCTGGTACTATTGTAGAAACTGATATACAAAGGGGAACAGAAATATAACACAGAAGAAAAAACAGTAGTACTTCCGTATTAATATTAATATTAGAATGGACCTACGAAAATACTAGTGGATGATTACGATTAAAAATTATTTAATGAAGAAGTATAATGAATTACGATTTAATGGCAGTGCTTGTAACTTTGAGTTGCTACTTTTGTCTCTGGCTGTAGTTGCGCGTGTCACTCGTCATTCACTGGTATCACGCAGCTGCTGGGAACAAGCCCGCATGTTAGAGCGTTAAAAGTGTGCGTATTCAAATTAAGTCTGGCTGGCTTACCGGCAGGATCAATAGTAACTATGAGCCCGTAAAGCGCGTTAGCACTGACTCGACAAAAGTGTTGCAAAACAGTGCGGGAGCCTTTGTTCGAGCTTTTACTGCATATTTAAGAGGAAGGCATCCTAATGAGTGGCCTTTTTGCCAGCGAGCCAACACTCTGCTTCCCTGGTAATGTGAAATTACTAGCTCGCTTTAAAGCGCCTGCTCGCTTGAAAACTAAACACCCGCACGCAAAAAGCCCTTTGCAATGGGTGTTCAGGTTGGCGGGGAAAGTATCGGGTTCAGGGACACAGCTACGCCGGCGTGTCGTCGTGCTTCTCTCCTCTCTTCACGTTTCAGAGCGCCGCGCCGGTCGCGCTCCTTGCTCTCGCCCAGTTGCTTTGAAGTCGCGTCGTTCTTGCTGGAACAGGGAACCCTGTCGTCCCTCGGAATAATTCAACTTTCAATGCTTTTCGAGCTAGAACGCTTCCCACTACACTCTTAACTCATTCTTCGCTGACTCCAAGCATATTAATGGCCTGCACATCTGCGTCAACTATAACTTTCTTCATTCTACTGCGAATTTAAAGCTCGTCTTAATTTTTTCACAAATCAACTAAGATTAAAATTCCTCGGATTAACGAAATTAAATACTACAAATGACCTTTAATGCTCGAAATTAGAATGAATCTTCATTTTTAATAAACCAACAAAGAATACAATTATCGTAGCATTAAAGTTTCTTGGATTAACTAAATGAAACAGAAGTGAGTTTTGATTCGCGTAGTCTGCGATATTTCTCATTTATCCTGGCGTCCATTGGCATCGCGGTGCTTTAAATCGACGACAGGGGCGTCGGTCTGGTGGCAGCGGGAGCCAAAGGGAGCGCGCACTCGGTGCGTGAGCAGCCGGAATCGGCGCGGAACCGCCGGCGTGACACGCCGACCAGAGCGGAGCGGACGAAGCACGTGTCCGGTCACGCACGCGTGTGTCGGCCAAGAGTCACGTGGCCCTCGTGGTCGGACACACGCACGCCCGCTGCAATCGGCAAGTGCACGCCTCTCGCGCCTTTATGTTCTCCTGGTAGACGAGCGATCAAGACGTTTGCGCAAATCGCTTACCGGCGCCGCGCACACGTGCACTGCTTTCCTCTCCTTCACGCCTGGAACTCGAGCTACCATTTCCCCGACCGCCCCATTCAATCCTCTTCCCATCACCCGCTTCCTCATGCCTCTTCTTTATTTATCGATGATGATCACAGGTTGGATGGTAAAAGAATTTATCATAAGTGGTTAGATCTGATATAAAATATCTTTTAACACAGCTATGACAAATGTTACTTATAATGCGCAAGATTGTGCGAGTTCCTTTTATGATATCGTTAATGGAAGTTTTTGCGTCAGTTGGTTTTATATTAATCGACACGGTTTTGCAAGGAGTAGCGAGCTAGCAGTGCGTTAAATTTCGCGTAATTATTACTTTCATATATCTACGATCGAGAGAAAATGATTTTAATAACTTGTACACTTCACGGCAAAATCGAGGCGAATGTAGTAGTTATATGAAATCCGGAGCAGCAATCATTGCACCGTTCCACTTTCTACGATTGAGCCGGTGGCAGTGAAGTACCCCATCATCAAAAGACGAAAGGCTGTAATGCCGGGTGGCATATTGCGCGCGGTTGGATTCGATTCGCGCGATAAGGAGAAATTGAGCGGTAACCAGAGCGCAAAGAGGCTGAGTGGCATAAGTGTTTTTATGGCGCAATCAATTGTCGATTTACAGGCCTGGCATAATGTCCACTCGGTGGCAATGCGATCCCTGGAAATGATTTGCCAATAGAATCAATGATTTCGTTTGGGCCACTTGGTGATGAATTTTTTCACACAATAGACCTCACCAACTCCCAACTGACAATTCCAACGTCACAATATATTCCAGACTGTTGCCTTTCACCGTCGCAACTTCCCGTTTAGTTACATCACACACATCCAACTTCGCGAAGCCTAGAAACCACTGTAATTTCCAACTTCAATCACTTGGAAACGAAATCCCTCCAACGCCTTCCCGCAAACTTAATCGACACTCCCACGATTTTCCATTCTTTATTCCCCACCGAGAATCATTGACCCATTGATCCGGTTACACTCGATCAAGCGTTGACAGTTTACGCTGAGAGAATAAAAGATGGACAAAAATTGTCGGTTGCGGCGAGAGAGAGAATCCTAGCAGAGCGAAACCATAATCCATGCTTGGCTGGCGAAGAGGCCTTACAAATTCCATGATATGAAATTCTAATTTCGCGCAGTGACTTAGATGTCCGTCGTTGTCATTCTTATGTTACACGTATGCAGTTTACACGGTATGCGTGGCGAGTGTACGCTCGAGTGGGACTCTCAGCTCGCTTCCCAAGGATTGGTTTCGTATGGCACTGCGGTCAACCGAACACAATTCCGTGTCACTCTGCCGTTGCAATTCTCCTCTTGTCGCGCGCGTACATTCTATCTCCTGTGCGAGCAGTAAGTGCGGTCTCCGGCCACACTGGATGCCTGCGGGTACCTCCGAGTACCTGTGGGACAGCACGAGATCCTTAACTTGTTGCACTGCCAAGGATAGCTGGCTCATGAAAAAAGCCATCGGAGAAACACCACTCTCCTTGTCGACTTACCATGGAATTCCTTGATCCAAAAGCCAATCCAATCTTTCCCGGAGTAAATATCATCTTCTTGCTCTTATTTGACCTGTAAAAAGGACCGGTGGATTTTTGTTTATACACAAGGACGACCTTGAACTGGATGATGAGGATCGCAATGACTCATCGATCTCTCGCATGTGCGTTTCTTTCTGGAGGAAAGGAGCCAGCAGCAGCTCCCTGTTCAGCTGGGCGGTCACGTTACACCTGAAAGTAGTGTTGTTCCCAGCGAAGGAGGGCAGCCGGAGCTCCGATTACAGGAGACTGCTCGAATCCGCACTCCGGCCGACTCGCTTTAAATCGAGCCATTAGCCTATTAAGCTAGCTAGGCTTACTAGGAAAGTGGACTCTTCACGCTGATCATCTCGGCAGTGGTGTCGTCAGGTGACTCTGCATTCCATTTGATCGCGCACCTTCCAACCACTGTCACTCCAGATTCGAGAACAGACATTGCGTAGGGTTACTCCTTGAAAGTAAGAGGAACGCACGCCGCCTGTAATTAGTCTCGCAAATGCTCGCTCTACAGGAAGTCTCGCTGGGATAATTAAAGCTGAAGAGGAAGAGAGAAGAGCGTCTCACTTTTCATTCTTGGCCATAGTGAAACCCAGCCGCCTTCGCTCGCCCCGTTAATCTCCATAATTAATATTCATGAAGTTAATTACGCAAATCTGTATGATTCAATTTGTCTTTCGAGATCAGAAAAGAAGGTACTTGGTACAAAGATATTTGAGTACAAGAATAACAGTGGAGTGGATGGATTGGCAGTGTCACGATAATTGAAAAGGACACGCGTGGAAATGGAGAATGCAGGCCGAGCGATCACGCGAGTAGGAAAACGCGAGGGGGTTAACGGTACCGGATAAATCATTAGCACACTAACCAACATCGAGCGTAGCGCCATAGCCGAGATGATAATGCGAAGATGCCGAGGAGCGTGCGTTCCTACGGCTAGAAACCGTTCGGCGTATGTTGCTTGCTCGATGCTAATCGGCCAAGTACGGGGAAGCCGATGCAGCAGAAATTCCATGAAGTATTGCTCGTCGCATTTGCACCGGGCTTTGGCCAGCCTGTCGAGCAGCTCTTCTCGCAGTCAGAACGACGCCTTTCCACCTTTCCCAGCGCGGATCTACCATTCACAGTTGGAATTCAGCGCCGCCGACGCCGCCGCCGCCGCCGCCGACGCCGCCGCCGCCGACGCCGCACTGAACAAGCGCGGAGTAATTGAAACCCTCGGATTTTTCTCCTCCTCTATTGTGGAATGTTGCATGCGCACGCGGTGATTGCCGTTCCTCTCTGGTTCCGTAGAAACTTCCTACTATGTCGCGTCACGTCGCTTCGCGCCGCTTTTGCCGGAGATCGAGTGTCCGGCTCCCATCTACCCGCTCGCTGATTAACGTCCACGATTCGACGAACCTCCTCCTCCAAGGAAAGACCGCTTTCTGTCGGAAAATATCTCAGGATGCTGATGCCCTTTGACCTTCGACCTCTCATACAATACATTCAATATTATCAAATTAAGTTATATCAGCTCTAATAAGAAATCTTTATTCTCATAACTTTCTCATAACTCATAACATAGTTAACACAAATAATTCGTTTTGGGGTATTAAATTTAAAATACGTCCACGTGGTGAAGAGCGAAGAGCATGCTTTGACGCGCAGTGCCGCGGACGAATTCGAAGCGAGGCGAAACGGTCAAACGACGCATGTCGCGAGTGGCGGGGCGTCGCGACGCGGCGTGCGCGGCCCCGGCGCACAAGACTCTAGAAGCGGAGGCCGAGAGGAGGACAGCAGGAGGAAAGGTGCATCGAAAGGACATGAGCTGCACGACAGGTCTCTGGCGCAGACGTAATGCCACGCGTGTATCCGGAGAACAGAATCCACGTACGCGGGGCACGCGCGCAAAGTATCGCGACTTTCGCGGCATGCGCCATCCGGCATGCTCCGAAAGAATCGCACTACCAACCAATCACCTGACACCGCTCAGAAGTAAACTATTCCAACGAACCGGAGTAGTGCCAGTTCGGTGAATATTGGTGTTACCCGTTGAATGTGCTACCCATTTGCAAACTTCACCTTTCGAAAGTATAAAATACGATGTTTCATATTCAAAGTTGATAAGAACATTGTAAATATAAGGTTCTATTAAGTTCTGATATTAAAAAGTATTGAAAGGATTGGCAGTTGAATATTCCATGAATTTCCGGGTTGAAAACTCGAGTACTATAACGCCTTACTGACTTGCAACATTCTTCGACCACGGATGCAAGGATTGCTCTTAGGAAACGGGACTTTCCAAAGGCAGCGTGCGAACTTGAACGCTGTCAAGAGATGATGCATCCGATGCGAGGATAGAATATCGGTCGCTCGAACAGCAAACATTATCCGAGCACGCAATCCTCCGGTGGAAATGGTTCATTAAAGCATCTTCCTTGAGAAAATGTACAATCAGGCGACCTTGAACCTGGTGGCGAAGGTGAGGTTGCCTGGAACGGTCATCAATCAGGCCGTTAACGCGCTCGCGCACGTACCCTCGGCGAAAGGGCAGCTCGGCCATTCAACAAATTGCTTAATTAATATCAGCGCAACTGCTGCGTGACAGCCTGATTTACGAGCGCTCGTTTTCACCGGCAGCTCACCGTTGAACATCCATCAGCAATCGCACACTTTTCCTCACCCACCGAACCAACATTGTTCCTATTACTTTCTTGCCGATTAATTTCCCCATAATTCCACTGACTTTTAATTCGATCCGCTTAATCGCAGTCGAAGAAGAGAAAAGCTTCTAATACGTCTTACTTTTCATTTCTCGAAAGAGATCTCTAAATAGAGCACATTTGAGCCCCTCCAATATACCGGAAATTACCGAATGCTCCGCTTACGTAACTCCTCCACTCGTCCCACCGCATCAGCATCCCAGTGGACCAATTGCTGATATTGCGCGGATGTCTGACGCAACGATAATTACTGCTAGGCGCATTAGTCTTAATTAATGTCGTTTGATACGATGTACTCACCGTACATCTTGTAAACAAATTCTTCTACTTGAAATATTGACTTGAGAAAAACCAGAACTAGTCACCGATTTTTAAATAATTCTATTACACATAATTTATTTATACAACATGGGTGGCACGAATCTAAAAGTGTTGCAAGGAGCACATATTATTTGTTGGACGGTAGTGATTAGGGGGACGAGGACGTGAGCGGATTTCACGGCTATTGGCGGCGGCGGCGGCGGCGCGGCGGAGCTGCTTTCGGCGTTAGTCGGCGCTGGTGATTTTTCCAGTGGGGATAAGTGCAACAATCGAAGCGCGGTGCCTATCGCAGAGAGTCGATCTAATGGGGAGCCGGAGGCTATGGCGAGAAGCGGTCCATTGGGCTGGATACTCATGGTACAAGGGTAGGCCAGTCTTGTTCCTGTCTTGGCGCTGGCAGTGCTCCCTCGGCCAAGGCGTAGTAGTATCTCTCCATTGTCTTGGAGTTGGCCAACAATGGCAGCGCGCGCTTGCGGTACAAGCATCTGCATCGGAAAAATCGCGTTGGAACGGCGCGTTATCATAACTCTTTGAATGTAATGGTGTACTTTGATTTATGTGCCCTTCGCCTTTCGCGCGCCCGCACATCTACGTCCAATTCGAGCCGGAAGTGCCGGCGGCTTCTCGCTATCGTTTCTCCCTTGTTTCGTGCTCTATTGCGAGCCCAGCATTCCATCCACTCGTGATTCCTTCTCCTCGAGGAATGACGGAGGCCCCATCCTTTTCCTCCCTTCTCCTTTCCCCCTCTGACTGCCTCCTAATCGCGAGGGGGAATCGCGCGGGAAGATAATCGCCGCGCCAATCGCCGATAAAGATGCCGGTAACTCGGGACTAATAACGCCGATAAGAAAAGCCAGAGTGTTTTACTGGTAGCTCTGGTGTAGCGCAGGCCGCCGACGAGCATCCAACTACACGTGTCCGCCGAGATGCGGTGATTTGTCGCTGGAATTTTAAGCTCTGTTTAACATCGTTGAATCATCCGGCGCCACCGGCACTTTGGATCGTAACACCATCGCTTAACACATTCCTCATGATTCCCTCTAACACTAACACCTGTCATCGACTGGACTTTTCTAATAGGATGACTTATGACCGTACTAAACTCAATCTTGATGACTCTACTCGCATAAAATTCAATATTTACGTTTGTATAAATAGTTCCTAGTACTTCGACATTTTTTATTATATACTTCTATTATTTAAAGTATTTTATTTCATATAAAATCGTAATCATTCATTAACGAGTCAAATGAAATCACGTACTTCCGCACTCAAGTGGATGTCCGAGGATTGTATTAGCTTCGATGGGAAGTTATGGGCTAATAAAGTCATTAAAAAGTCAGGTGCACGATCGGGAGATATCCGCTTTATTCAGCGGTCATTAGAAACGAGCGCGTAATCGGCCGCCGAGGAATTCCTCGTTGCTTCTTCTCGGGCTGGTATCAAAGGATTTCGCGAGGCTTCCTTCGTGTTCGTCCATCGGAAGGCTGCTGTGCTTGTCGAGAGTCAGCCGGGCAGCGCGTTATTACGATTACATTACCGATGAGCATGGTACACCTATGTACTTCCTGGTTCCACCTGACAGAGGAAAAGCTTGCGTAAGCGCGCGCGCCAATGATCCTTATCTCGAATTCCTAGCCAGGCTCTGCTAGCGCTCCCACACTTTGAACGCTCTTCTCTTCCTATCGAGCCAATCGGACAAATCTTATTATTGAGAGCGACTAATCCCTTCCCTATGTCGATATTATTACTTGGGATCATTCACCATTGACTGTTCCAATCTGTTTATTCTATTTCAAAGATTAATCTTTGTCGTCTGGAAAGTGATGACAAATGACAGATTCGAGACTTCTATGGGATTACTCAAATTAGAAGTATTGTAGATATTTGTTAGAATGAAAAGAATTTCTTTTGGACTCTCTTTCGATCTATCACACTTTAAGTGAATGTAATAACTCTTCTCTGATGTGAGTGCACCTGCAATGCGTGCCGAGCTTGAGGGAGATGCTGGGGAAGAGTGGAGAGTGGGATGTAAGTAGAGGGGCATGCAATGTCGCGGACTTTCCTCAGAGAATAAAGGTAGTAAGGCGGAGGGTATCGGTTTTAAAATAGTCAAGATAGTCGGTTATTTACGTGGGATCCGGAGCGTGAATGGCAAACTCATGTAGGCAAGCGCCCGACACCCTTGAGGAACGTTGCCGGATATATCAGAACGTGTTAGCGGGTTCTCGCATCTGTTAGTTCTCGCGCTGAGTGGTCCTCGATGAGGAGGAAGCACCGTGAGGAGGTCTGATCATTAAGCTTGATTTGCATCAAAGGTATTTTAACTGGACCGCCAGGACTCCGAATCGATGCACCAGATAGCCGACACGTGACTTCCCTCTTGATTCCCTATCACCAATAACAGCAGAGATCTCCTCCGGTTAAGAACTATTCTTGGTATAATTAGAATAAATCTCGGAAATGTTACTAGTATTTCTGTCACATATTTCATTATCCCATGTCGAATTATAATGCGATGCCTTCGGGTTAATTAGTGGCGATTTCTCTTGTGCAATGCCATCTTGGCTCGCTGGCTTATGAAACGAATGTCTGTAATATTCGAGGAAGCGGTCTCCCATGTGTGATAATTAAGCCGGCCCGGCTTCTAGAAGTAGTAACTGTTCTTGCAAAATGATTATTACTATGCCCGGTGCGTCCACTCGCTCTCGGTGAGCTTGGTAAACGATACTCTCATTTCCGAGAACTTTTTATTGCCATCGCCTCGTTAGCTCGCATGTTAGAACGCTGGAAGTCCGGTCAGCCTGGACACGAAAAAGCTGTCGTACGACAGTTCTCTTGATGGAACTTTCTCTGCACCGACTAGCATTGTCTTCCGATATCAAAACCCAATGGATCCCATGAAAAGGGAATCTCTCCAATTTTTCTATGAAACTTCTAATACGTTTAATCAATTATTTGTATAATAAAACAAGTCTGAATGTCTTGTGGATTTTTTTATACATTCAATGCATAATAATGTTGACTGTGGCGAGATTGTGCAAGTGGACAGTGTTGGAGGGTCACGCTGCCGAAAGTGCAATACTTTCGCCCCATATTAGTTAGGCGACGAAAAGTGAACGACACGGGCCGTTCTTATTACAAGTCATGCAATGTCTGCCGCATGCACTATGGCTTCGCAATCCAGCCGATTCTCGGAGTAATGATCGTGAAATTCAATTGGGGAAATTTCCTATTCAGGCCGCATTCCACTCTAATTTCGCCGATTTCCATCTGCAAAAGTGAGAGTGCCGGGTGAAGAGCGTAGTTAAATCGCTCGCTTTCTCGGGAGAGCACGGTGGCAGGAATGCATTAAGTGAAACTGCTTTCGATAAGGACAATCGTCGTCGAAGCGAGATCCGGTTCATAGTGATAGCAGTCTTATTAATTCCAAAGTGCCGAAAGTATGCGACAACTCTGCTATGGGGCTGAGAAGTGTATTTAACCCAGATTTACCGAGCACCTTTTTGATAAGGTCTACCGAATGATGATAGGCTGAGTTCTCCGAATACCAAGCCATGTGAAATTCTATTCGAGCAGTTTTCCAAGTATTACTCTTGCTCATCTCCTTTTTCTTGCCTTATTACCTGCTCCACATCGCGATTCTTCGATCCTGCACACGCACACACACGATCCATTGCTTCGGCGAAGAAAGATACGAGCGGCTAAGAAAGCGGAACAAGCCGGTTATTAATTAGTCGACTGCCATGTGGAATAAAGAACTACGGCGGAAATAAGAGTACTTCTCTCGGAAATCAAACGAAGCCTATGATGCCTGGGAACGTGTCTCTCGATACTGGGATATCCCATTGCTCAATCGGCGCCTCGTTTGCGAATCGTAAAGGTTCGTCGAGAGCGATAAATGGTAACGAGGCTCATCGGCTTCGGATTTCACGGGATCCCTATCTGTTATGGTGGGAAAACGGTTCCGGCTACGATCGGCCTCGGCTACCCTTGTGCCACTTGCACTTGGTCGCTCCAATAGCTGTCACTCGCTTCACGTGTTTATCATCGACACCAATAGCGCGTGAATGGCTGAATCCGCTTTATCAAAGTGGTACACATCTTTTAACTTGTTACGAATCCCACGGGGATTTCGATTTTATAATCTCTCCTTTAAACTAAATTCATTATTATTGTCAGTAACATTTTCTTGTCTAAAAAAACCTAAAAACCAAGTAGGAAGTGATGAACAAGTCTTAGCCAGATGCATCCTGCTAATTATTAATCGGCAACCGGTTGTTCGCGGTCCGATAAGCGGCGAAGATAATCATCGACTTTGTACTTGGGCAAATGTGGATCGAGTCGAACTTTGTCACCGAGCGAAACTGCCGGTGGCAGTGGGAAGAACGCATGTCCGAATCTGTAGCGCCCGGTATCGTGTATCTTTGCGAGAGCCAACGTCATTATCACCGCTGTTATCATCGTCCTGCTGGTGACACGAAGATAAGAGACTCGTTGCCCGATGTAGCTTAGTCCTACGGCTCCCCTTGCCCGATCAACACTATGCTTGACACCTCGTTTCCTAGAGTGATAGTGCCAATTTGTTAGTTATTAGCGCCGATTCCTATTAAAGATTCCAGCGGACCTGGTTCACCTGTGTTCGGACACGTAGGTAGAGTTCTCCAAGTTCTCGATGAGCCGATAAGGAGTGTCAGTGCGCCCGTACCGGATGACTATTTCACCAAAGCGAAAGTCATTCCTGCCACCAACTGATAGAGGCGTCGCCACTTACCTCCCACGCCCAGGACCAACTGAACTAGCAGTGCTAATCGAAGAGGAGAGAGAATTAAGGCAGTCTTTTTTCGGACTCGTTGCCCTATCGCTCGAGCATTCCGCCCCGAGAAGAAGGTGTAGATGCATGGCTAGGGCACACGTGGCCCGAGGAAATCGTGTCGGCCTCGGGCACGTAATGGTGCTCGGTGTTCGTTGGCCGAGATAGCATCGCAATTTGCATTAGAAAAATGGCTCAAGGAGCGGCCAACACGATCGGCTGTTGCTTCTAGACCTCTTCTGCCAGCCGAAAGTTAGATGAGCCTGCTAGAACGCGACACACGACCACCTCCCAACCAGAGAATGAGCGACTTCCCAAAGCCAGATAACGGACCACTAAAGCACGTGTTTTCCAAGCAAACTCACGTGGTCTCTGGAATCTGTTGACAGACGCGATTATGTGCATTGCGCCCGACTGGGGGGCCAATTGACAATGGAGCTTTCCTCGAAAGCACACAAAACAACTGGCAGAGCAGAAAAAGAAGAAGAAGAAGACGCTCCCGCCATCGGCAACATTGCATCAACGCCGAGGAATGCAAATAATTAGCCGGTGAATCAAGCGGCAAGCATCCACCGCACTTTTTTCGTTGGTGCCTCAAGTATTCCCGGCAAACGGCGCACAGCGATCGCAGTCGAGGAATCGCCACTCTCCGGAACTGACATAGCACCGAGTACATAATAATCGGTGGACATAATCGGCAAAGTGCGCGAGGTACACCTAATCATCGGGACAATGTCATGCAGGAAGAAGATCGATTCGAAGCTCTGGCTGGAGTACGCGCAGACGGTAAGAATCGATTTGACTCGTGCATCGTGATAACCGCTAGAGTATTCCAACACACCAGCCGAGGGTTTCTAAGGTAACCGTGTTAATAAATCGATGGCACCTTATCGTGCCGGGCTGCGTTCGCTCTTCCAAGCGGGGCAAACTCTTCCTCTCGACTTTTTCCAGTCCCTCCAATAGAACTAGCATTGCGGATCCCTGCCCGATACGCTGCCCAGACCGAAACTCTTCTCTTGTCTGGACAACAATGACTCTAGATTAAGGGGATTTAATCATTTTCTCTATCTCGCGTCATATCTCCTTCCACACCGAGCACCGACCTATCAGAAATATCATTGTGTTCGGTAGCGATGCATGTACAAGACGATATTGTACCTTTCAGAAACGACGTGATACAAATATTCTATTATTAATTATATAATAATACTAATACTTCGATTTTAATTAGTACATATAAAGGTATGACATTGGAGGCTTAATGATTCATAAGTATCAGACTCGACTTAATTATATGTGGGGATAGTCTCGCGTGCTGATAACTGGTGGAAAAACAGTGTTGCTCGAGAGTCGGTCTTATCTGGTCTGGACGGCTGTCGATGTACCTTCGTTTTCAAATCGCAATTAAGGTATAGACGCCGATGAAATGTGACTGGCGGCAGTTGGTAGGCCTGGCAAAAAGCGGGGGATGCGCTTGATGCTGTCGCTGCTGGCAAGAAGACCGCCGACAAAGTCCCTCGGCAAGCAATTCCAGAAGCAGGCGCCGCCGACCGGTAGAATCTCGTTTTCTAGGACAATCGCCATTCCCGAGCCAACTGAGAGCGATCGCGCTTAGACAAGATCAAGAGCAACTAGCCGTGTCGATAAAATTCCAACGACATCGATAACAAGTATCGTTCTACTGGCACGAAACCCTCCTGACAAAGTAGATCCTGCTTTCCGATCGGTTCCCTGTCATGTGCAACACGATATTATAAGCGACTGGAGTTTCTGGTTTAGCCGCGGCAAAATTACTAACTTCTTCCTTTCCCGATGTTCCTTCAACACGATTGACTCTCGCACGAGTTGGACGCACCGGAAATTCTTATATGATAGGAAATCAATTGGAAAGGTCGTATTTATGAAGGCCGAGGAATTTTCACACGCTCCCATTTTATTTCATTTACTTAATTAATTCAGTCGTTAGTCAATCTATTTATTCTCGCGTAATTCTTCATACCGTTACAGAGAACATTTCATAGTAGGTTTCATTTAATACTTGTTCTCTGCTGGGAAAAAAAGAAACGTGGCTTTGTTGCGTGTTGGCTAGAGAAGAGTCGATTCAAGAGGGAATCAGCTGTTCGCTGGTCGAGTTGAGGATCATGTGGGTGGAAGCAGGGAGCATGCGAGTTTTACGGTGCGAGCGACGAGAGAAGAGACAAGCGCGCTTCGCTCCCGTTCACATTACGCATGGGTCCGTCAGTGGTCCTACCTGTTTCCGTTCGGAGAACAGCGAGCAACACTCACACAAGCCTGTTCCAGGCCTTAAACGTTCCTCTTCCACCGCTCTCCTCCACGCACCCCTTCCTCTCCTCCTCTTTCTCTCTACCTGCTTTTCTTACTTTCTTCCTTCGTCCCGTTCTGGCCCGTTCGCCTCGTTTGACCCAGGGCTGGACTTAGAAATTACCTGGCTCATAAACCCTGCTGTGATCCCAGCGCGAATAATGCCGTGCCATGCTGCGAGTCACCATTAACAGGGAAACTCTCGGCATGCACAACTTGGCCTGGACGACGCCCCTGCCTTTCACTCCGATCCCAAAGTTACTCATCCACCTGAACCGCCCAAGGGTCGCTCTTCAAAGAACCTTAAGATATGTCCTACTCAATTAATAAAAACTAGTACCGAGAACATCCTCGCTCAAGTTGTATAGTCACGCAAAGAAAGGGGGATATTTTTCTGCGGTTCTTGTTTGAATATATAAATAAAGGACGAGTGTATAAGTGGAGTGAAGGAAGTAAGAAAGGTGTAAGCAGGTCGCCCTCAAAATCCGAGTCTGCTTGAACTCGCTCCCTCTCTAGTGGCTGTCCGCTGAGCGAAGCGAGCAGTGGCCGAGCTGCCGACCAGTTCGCAGCCAAAGTTCGTCTCGCCCGCATTTTACTTCCTCATGAAGATAGCGTGCGCCTTTCGCGGCCGGTGTGCGCTGCCCTCCGGGATACTTTGAGAAGAGGGCCCTCTCTCTCTTTCTCTGGAGGTGTGCGGACTCAATCAGTGGTGAGCGGTGGTAAAGTTGGGGAACGAGGAGCGCGCGAAAAGGCATCGTGATTCAGGGGGAATTGGAAGTGCAATATGCCCGTCGCTCGGCCGCCGTGCGCGCCGCAGCCGCCGCCGCCGCTCCGCTTCGTTCAGTCGGTTGTGGCGGCCCGATGTCCTTCGCCGTACTTCGGCTGTGCTCGACGCCGATCGTAACCGGCATCCATGGGGCCTCTGTCCACGGGGAATGGGCCAGCCAACACACGAGCGAGCAGTGCCTCTCGAGCAGTGACAGAGAATCGCCTGGTTCGCTCGGAATCGCCGGCCGCACGGAGAATGTCATGCAGCAGGAGCAGCGAGACCGACTGAAATTCGGCCCAACTACCACTACCGACAGCACTCGGCTCCTTCGCCGCTTCTACTATGCCCAGTCTGCTCGCCAACTCGTTCGATGCTGGTTGAGAGTCGAAACTCCCCTTTCTAGAACAGCGGACACTCGCTGCCGTCTACTTGACTGCACACTGCTGACTTGTCCTCGGCGAAATGAGACTTCGATGGTGACAGTGCGCTTGTGAGGTGAGAGACACACGGGATTCGTCTTCTGCGTATGGTGAAGTGCGATTGAGTGAACTGGATGCGCACGAGGCCCCACAGGCCTTTCTGAACTTTGCGCCGAAGAATCCCTTCCCTTCCACAGCCTCTCTTCTAAGGTAAAAGTGTGGTTTTCGTAGATTGCGTCAACGGTCAGCTCTGCTTTACCGTTGTACAAAGATGGGGGGAGTTAAGTAGACAGGTTGTTTAATAGATTACTGATTATATCGGCGAATGTTTGTTTACCGCTGGCAGTTAATTGCTGGAACAAGTTCCACTGCGGTGGATTAGGACCTTGTAGGGTAGAGGAGCGATTTGGGAGGTCTCGGGGTTCAAGTCGTCGTGTGAGGTCGACATACCTTCCCGTTTAGGAACAACAGTTTCGCGTCTAGTGCTTTCTGTAGTAGAAGGCGACGTTTTATGGAATTCCTTGCGAGAATTACCTATTCGTGTCTACCTTCGCACACCGTAACACCAGAGAAAGTGTGCTCTTGGGTTACTCGGGGATAGATAGCGATGACACCATCTGCACGTCATTTGCGGTCATCCCGTATTACCGGAGTTACGGCCTGTCAACTAGTCGTTAAGAATTCCTGGCATTCGTGCGTTTAGAAAGTGGCAAGACTCCATGTGAGGAGGAAGGGAAAAAATCGAGAGTCCGTACGGAGCGATAAATTAGCAGTGGCAAGAGAATCCGGCTGCATCCTCGTGTAAATCAGATCTAGCGGAAGTGCTGACGCAATGGACTTTTTGTTGCCACTTATCCTTGGCTGTGCTGATCGGATGGGCCGATGGATATTTGACTTGAGGCTACGATCGACCGGCTCGATCCTTCCAAGTGGGTCAATCCGGTGCACTCTAGGCGCCGAGGATGTGGGAGACAAGGGCATCGAAAATGGTAGGCGCCTGTGTAATATCCGCTCTCCCTAATCGCGCTAATACAATTCATTGCATCGATTCGCCAATTACCTAGTTTCGTAATTGGTCAAGCATTCAATCAAACACATCGAGCATCCAATACCAATGAGAATTTCCGGGGCAAGGCGTGCCGTGTCTTCTACCGTTAAAGAATTCGGCAATCGGGGCTTGCCGGGAGCACAAAGGCTCGGTTAACTGTATCATCGCGCGCAAAGTGTCTCGGTGCGTAATGACGAGCGGATTCGTTTGGCCTCCTATCCCGGCTTCTCGCACACCTCGATGGACCGAAAAACCGTTGGTCAAGAGCGGAGAAAGTCGCAGCACACTTTTTCCTCCGCAGTGCGCGCTACTTTGTGCGCTCGGCTGGACCTTCGCTCACGTGGGCGGCCAACCTTCCGATATACATGCACATACATACCTGTAGACGCGTGTATACGCGCCCGTTGAACTTTATAACGCGAGCCGATGACATTGAAAAACCCATCGACCGGATTGCGGTCATCCATAGGCCTCGGGGAAAGCCGATGATGTCTACGCATTGCACTTCCAGCGCCTGCATTCGTATATGTACACATGTACATTAGGCAAGCCAGGTAACTTTCGTGTATAAATCCGGCTGTCGTTACGTCGTTAACGTCACGATAGCCAGAGCATCTCTAGAAACCCAAGTGGTCCGACTGGGGCATGCGTCAGGTGTGACGTTAATTGACAGCGAGGAAGGGGAAATGACTGAAATCGTTATAATGTAGATTTATTGGAATTTATTTAAATTCGACTGGCTTTTTTACAATTATTATAATTGGCGATAGGCGTTAATTTCTGATAAATTATCTTGGCTGTTTGCATATTAATTGTAAGAGTCGAGAGTTTCCCATTATCATTGGCCGGCTTAAACTCGTATTACTTCGAGTCGGTCATCTTCTGACCTTAAATATTCCACACGCAATTCCACCTGTTGATGTTTCCCACCGGCGAGAAATGGCTATCCGCAATCTTATCCGGCTTCTCTGAAAGCCTGCTCTTTTACGGCACTCGAGATACGCTCTAAGGAAATCGAGGAAAGCCGCTCGCGCTCCTTAAAACTGCCTCCCGGCAATTACTGTGCTTAAGGGGCACGCGTGTAATTAGCAGAGAGCGGCGCCAACTCGCTTTCAAGCATAGACATCTCTGGAATGAAGCGAGGTGTCCGCATTCACTGCGATTCATTGGCATTGGCAGCGAGTGGCCACTCTAACTCATACGATCTATCTCGAATCTGGAGCTGATAAAGCTACGGTGCTCCCTCTAAGCATCACGCACCAGTGTTATTATAATTTGCGAGTGCAGATAAAACAGCCCCATAACCAGCTAACGACACGAGAACACATGGCAGACCAGATGTCATCCCAATCGAGTTTAGGGAGAAGCGAAAGGGGCATCTTGTCGCTCGCTTCTGCGCAAGGGCTTCTTCTTGAGAATAGCGTACAATTGGTGCATTGCTTCTATCAGCTGATGACTTGGACGGAACCGAGTGGAATTAAGATGTGTCAGCGCGCAGGTCGGCTTTGTTTCGTTATGGGCAGAGTGGAATGCGAGGCGAATGAAAATTTGGCCCGATGAGCCTGAGTGGCTGGCATATCAAGCTCTGGAATGCCGAGGAATCGCAAGGTGCACCATGCCAGGCAGACACTTGCACTTCTCAGCACTCCTCTTGGCAGCCGGCTTGTAATTGCAGACGAGTTACAAGTTACAGCCGTGAAAATTTGCGGCTTCCTGCCATCGGCAGCAGGCAGAAAGAAGGCGCTGGTTGCGCTAGCTTCGACGAGGTTCTTGCGACAGATTTTACTGCCGAAGAATGACGGACCCATCTTCAGGGGCGGTCGATTCCGTCATCGCGGGTGCTATATTTCTTAGGACGATTTCAACATTGCTGTGTTTAACCCTGACTTATTTCGAATCTTATAAAATACTGCTTGTAAATGATGGTCATCTCTCGCTGGCTCAGAAACGTACCAAGTGAGAGACCACTTCAACTGTGGCCACCATTACTGTCTCGCTAACGAAAGTGTGAAAATCTTCGAATTCCTCACGCACTTAACACATTGGTTCATCCAGCAGGGCTAATGAAAAGGCAGGTCGAAGCGATAGAATGCTCGCAAAAAACATGAATGAAACTTGGTAGTCCTGTCGAATATAAATGCGTTCGGGTTCGCCGAGTTCACGGAAACAAGCGTGGAACATTACAAGAGATCTCTCGCATGAAATTACACGGCTGCGATCCCGTTAGCGTGAAATGTCGCTTAATTGAAAAGGCGCGTAGCCGTTTCAGGCGGCGGTCTGCATCGCCGATTTAATTGCCGCGGCTCGCGTATGTATGTACTTATCAGTTTTAGTCGGCGGCGAACGAGCGTGCGGCAACCAATTATTTATTAGCAGTGTCGCGCGCTCCTTTCTATCAATAAATCGATACATATCGCCAGGCCGCGAAGGATGCGGCGATGCGTGCATAATTACAAATAAAGCCGCATTTAATTATGGAGGGTCCGTATAAAGATTACCATGACGCACGATCGCCCGGTTAATAGCGGCCACGTAGCGTCGTAACTTGTGGCGCAGAAATCGTGGCATGCGTCGAGCATACGAGTATCATGTGCGCTAGTTCCGTCTCGGGTGAAATGAATGGCAGCCGCCTCGGTTTCCAGGACGTATTAAGGCTTCAAGATGATCGGGAAAATTGATATGCGAGGGGGCTGTTTCTCGCCTTTATATGCCTCCTGGGTGCGAAAACAAGGGCGGGAGGAGAGCGAGTGTGCTGGCTCTTGCTGGCAAAGAATAAAGGCGTTCTTTTATGCCCGATTCGATCCTGCTTTTTCGGTCGGTCTGGCTCCACTCGGGCCTGCAGGTCAGGTCCTTCCGGTCCTGAGGCTGTCTACACCTGGGGGGATCCCAGGGCCGTGGCGGAGTCAGGAGCGTTCAGTGCTTTTCTAGAGGCAGGACAAAGTGAAGGCTCTGGGGGCTCCGCATTGTTCCTACCTGTACACGGTGAGGCTGAGGGCCACGCCGGCTGGCACTAACTTTTCTCCCTCTCATGTCTATGCATAAACGTGCCTTGTGTGCTCCTTTGGCTAGAGCATGCTGACTGTGAGATAGCTGCGCGGACAACGTGTGTCCATTTAGCATCTTGTACTTACTTGCCCCTTTAGTCACTAGCCGACGCCGACATGTAACACGACTTAATCAGAGGGCTAGATTTGCGAGCGAGCGGACGGCACGGGGGGAGCAGCCATGTAATTCTCTGAGACAATGCGAATTTTAGTTGAATGCGAATTCCTTTCTAAGAGAGTGGCTCGATTTTCAGATGGAAACGGAGGTGCGGACCCTGAAGCAGGAGCTGGCGCGCACCCAGGAGGCCTTGAAGGCAGCCACAAAGAGATGCCGTGATCTGGTACGGGAGCTGGACAATCGCATCGCCGGTCACGAGTCCGAGAAAGCGCTTCGTGATCAGCAGCTCTCGCGAATACTGCGCGCCTTGCTGGTCCTCGAGGCGCGCTTGAAACAGGAGCAAAAGTCTATCAGACAGTTGCTCTGCGAAAAGGATAATGTCATAAGGAACCAACAGCTGGAAATCGCCAGGCTCAGGCGATACACGAAGAATTATATTAAAAGCAAGCGGGATCAGGTGAACGCCGAAATTGTAGACATCGATAGCGGCAATTTGAAACCGACCTGCCTTGAAGTATGTATTCCTTGGATCCTGGACAGATTTCTGTTGCAATGAGAAATCTGAGTCAGTAAAAGTATTCTTGTTTGGTTTCAGGAGGATGTCGAATCGAGACAGGATAGTAGCATCAGCACAGATATTCGAAGCTTGAAGTGTGAGATTATCACGAAGCTTAATTCCTCCGAAGGACCGCTCGTCCTGGACGATATTGACAGAGGGGTCAAAAAGACACACAGCTTTGCCGGGAGCGATATCTCTAAAACAAGTTTGACTAGCAGTGAGAATACAGATGCCTCTATTATAACGACCACCACTGAGGGCAGCCCTTCATTACTCAGCACCGAGGGCTTCTGCGAAGGTGAAAGCACCGACATATCGCCAGGCTCGACACTCAACAAATCGAGCAGATGCACTCCGACCACGGTCACAGATAGCGAGAATGAGACGACAATGATTTTCGACGATGACGAGGATGAGCATACTATGATTGCGGATAACGAACCCAAGTTACCGAAAAAGAAGGCAACTATTGGTCGATCGAAGACTCAGAAAGGATGCCTGAGTTCTGAAGTGATCGGGGCTGCAATAGTGAGATCCAATAGTAAGGACGATGGCATGGATTGCAATTATGCTTCAGACGAAGAGGGAAAGGAACAAGAACCGATTTATGTGAATGCCTGTAATGAAACAAACTCGAGAAACGTACAGCAAGCGGAAAATACTAGTATTTCAACAATAACAAAGACCAATGAAGATTATAGTAATAATAATGTCGACATGGAGGCACAACCTGCGGAAGACACTAGCGGAAATTGGTACAGCGATCCGGATGAAGATAAAATGAACGACGATGTGTTCAGACACAGCACATACCGACCAAATAGTAATCATAATTCTGTTCTTGAGTGTGTCAATCAGATCCTATTAAGAGATATGGAGGAAGAGGAGAGCATTATTTCGATGCCTAGAAGGTTCAAGCACCGTGGTAGAATAGTACGGTTTCAGCCAGCCAAGTTATCGGACATTGAATCAGTGGGCTCTGAAATGGAGCGGAAAAATTCGGAAGACAGTATTATCGATAAAGAATCGCCAAGTGCAGAGAGTGCGGAAGTTCCACAGAATAATTTCGAACCAAATGTAGTGGAAGACGAATACGGTATGAGCATCGTTCAACCAGCTGCCACTGTGACTCAAGTTATTAATACAGAACCCACCCTCGTGGAAGAAGGAGATGAATCAAAAGCTATACCAATCGTAATAATAGAGCCGAAAGTTGAAGTAGAAGACACAAGACATAGTTTTGCACCAAACCCTTTAATTAAAACAAAGCCAGTTAATGAAACCACTCCTCCGTTGAAACTTGAGCGGATTGAGGAGAAAACGTGCATACAAATGTCTGCAAAGGGCTTAACGATTGCAAAGAATCTTGATTACGAAGATATAGAGTCTCTTCCAGAAGTAGTGTCACCCCCGCCTAAAACTCCGCCTGCTCTACCTCCCAAACCTCAGTTCAGGAATAATACTTTAATTCTCAAGAAGATCCCTAGTCCGTCATTTCTCATTGACGAGACACGAAAGAAGCAGCCTTTACTTGACTCGAATAACGAACATAATAAAAAAATCTTTGGCTTCATATCTTCCCCTCTTAAATCTACAACAAGTGGAATATCAACAGTAAGGAGTTTGAACTTTGATGACACTCCCAATAAGACTGCTACAAATAATGAGGAAGGTGGCTTCTGGAAACATAGATTCAACAACGTACGTTCCTCGTTTCAAGCCCGCCAGAACCATGATCCCAATGCCGAGCAAAGTAGAAAGGTGCCGAGAGTAACGAATATCGTACGACACTTTGAGGAATTTAAAATAGGCGGCGATACGGAAGATCAGCCAAAGGAACGTACAAAGCCAAAAGAGAAACACGCGGAATTTGAACAGGAATTTGATATCCGTCAAAATTTTGAGGAGTTCAATTTAGATGAGTGCGATCTCTCAGATGATCCAGATCGTCCAGAAGGAGATGGTTCTGAAAGGCTTGGTAATCTAATAGCCGCCGTCAATCAAAATGAGAAAAGGACAGTAACCAAAGACGATAACAATGTTCCTCTTACTACGACACATGCAAGCAGTGGGTATGATCATTTCCTGGAGGCAACCGGTCTTAGCAACAAGTCTATACTTACTCCCTCGAGACTGTTGAGCAATCACAAGAGCATGTTGAAACCGAAGGATATAAAGTATAAAAATAAAATCAAAGCCACTGCCGTGATGGAAAAACACGGCCCAGCTACTAATACAACTCATGTCCGACACTGGACAGGACCATTCGTTTGACGATTGGCTAATGTCTTCCCGGTAAACTTCCTTCGGGAAAGTACATCCGCTGATCCACAAGCACTATTATGAGAAGATACTTGTATAAACGATGTTGTGCAGTCAGTGCATGTTATATGTTCAATACGCTTTTAATGTAAAATATAATATTGTAAATTATAGTTCTTACACTAGGACGCTCACTTTATCGCTTCCTTCTTATTGGAAGTATAAAATGTATTGCAATTAATTTATTCTACTGTAGCAGCTTCGATTTCAGTATATGTGATTGTGTAAATGTTTAGAATGTAATTTTATAGTATTTTTTGTACTTAGGACAATGTGACGCAAAATATCGTGATCGAGACAATGGACTCATAAATAAATCTACTTATTCCCTTGTACATGATTTATACGTAATCTCCCCAAGAAAGTGCAGAGTTAGAGGAGGGAGAATAGAATTAATTACTGACTATTGCAAATAAAAATTAGAGATGACTTTATTGAGAGCATCTTGCGCTTGATCGAGAAATCGGAGTACACGGTACAATGTTAAATATTCTGTGATGTTTTATAAACAACTAGAACATATGATACAATTATATATAACTTCTACTATCTATAAAAATACAACGCAACTCTATAAAAATACAATGCTAGCTGTCACTGGTATCAAAATCTAAATAGGACATAGAAGAAGAACATATATCCTGTAGCAAAGGGAAGTGCGTATTGTTAAATTCGAACATTTCACCATTAAATGTTAAAGGATTCCATTTTCGCAGGTTAGTAGAAATCACTCGTTCAGGCACTCTATTACACTTGGCTAGAGCTATATTATCAATACAAATGTATAGATATAGCTGAAACATTGCGCAAAAAATTACGCAACATTGTTTGGCACGGTGGTTTCTTTAAGTTTCCCTTTCTGCACGAAAATCATAAAAGAACTGGAAAAGAATACGCCCGCTTTAAAATACTGTGTATTAAAGATCCATGTGTATTACAATATTCAATGCAGCCAATTACCTCTTTATCCAAGTCCTTTTGTGTCCAGACTTTGATCACAGGAAGCTTGCTCTGTAAACAGATTGAACAATTAATATAATGTAAATATGAGATTCAAATAAAAAATTGAATTGAAATCTCATTTACTATGGCGCTATCCGAAGACTGAACCCTGAGTCTCGAATTCAGGACAAATGGAACTCCGTCTAAGTCGGATGATCCTGGCAGTGTACCATAAATAGGCATGGATCCAGCTGAAGAGGCTGTAGGTGGTTGGGGTGCAGGTCGCGTTGGCTTTATTCTCGCTGTAGGACTCAATACCTCATAATCTCGGTCATTAGATTCATCCGTATCTTTTGCAACATTGGCAGCGATTTGCGGGTAAATTCCATTCGCTGGTTTTGGTGAAAACTTTGGTTTTGGTGGTCTCTCAGGCGGTGGCGGTCTCTGTCGCGTTCCATTTGACGGATTTGGAGAGGAATTTTGGAGCGAACTAAAATTAAAATAGAAATGCACATTAGTATTGCAGTAGTAGTGCATGATTGAAGGGAACTTGAATCCTTGATAACACTTACTCTATATTAACGTATGACTGGGAGTTAGAATTCTCATTTACAATATCCACTGTCTTGTAGCAAACACACACACCATTTATAATGCTGAAAAATAATTGTCCAATCAATTTTACACAGAAATATATATCTTTGAGAAAAATGAAGCCAATGATATCCTACCCAGCAGCAACAAAACCACTTGGTGCCATATTTGATGCTTTATGCATAATCCTACTACATATAATAATATCTGTAACTGCCTTAGAACACAAATCCTTATTTCTAACTTTATAACACAGTTGCTTCTTTCTCCATGCCTTTTGCACTGAAATTTATGAAATACAAAATTAGAATTATACAAAACATCAAATTTAAAATATTAATCCAACTTAACAACTCACTTGTATCTACTGTGTATGCAATCATACTGTATCCTTCTGGAGGTGATTCCCTTTCATTGATCACTGCCAGGTCTTCCACCACACAATGTGGTAATCCTTCAGTTTTTGAAAAGCAGATATATCTGCCTTTCTTCTTGATAAACAATCCTGTTTCTCTCCATAAGTCTGCATCAGTATCTTGATCATAGGTTCTAGATACCTAAGTATTGCACAACAGAATTCCATTATTACATATTGTTAAGAAGCAAATAACAAAGTCCAGCCAAGATATTTATTATCACTTACCACTGTGAAGTTGGGAGGACACTTGTCAATATCTTCCACAACACTTATGGCAGTGATTGGTCTGTCATCAGGCAGCACAGATGACAGGTGCTGCACGAATATTTTGCAACTATTCTTCTTTGACATTGCTGAAATGAAGCCAAGAACACGTCATCCAATTGAAGTCCAAGAATCCACAGTAGCTTCTGGCACACTCGAATTATTAGCGCCTACTAACTTTCGAGATTAGATACTAGCCATTAGGACAATATTGTCCCACTGATAGGTAGAAATAGCACATCACTTTGTACTCCGAATGCTTATCTATATCGTCGAAATACGCGAAACTCCGAAAAACATTATCGAACATCTGCGTTATCCCGCCGAGTCACGAATCCTTTCTAAATATCCGGCGCATCTCGAAGCTGGACGTCAAAGACAGCAGCGATGCGATAGACTGCAATAAAGTATCGGAGATGACCTATTTTCGATCGATAATAAAAAAAGCGTATGCAGTGGATGATGAGCGAGTGAAGCGCGAAGGAAGGCTCTCCCGATAGAGTGTGGCTAAACTGAGAGCTGTCCACTGATCTGATTCAAAGGGTGTGTTGTTTACCCCCGTGACGTCTGGCACGCTGTCTTTCTTTCGGAGCGTCCACTTGCACCTCGAAATCCTATTTCTATTAATACTCTACAGCACCCGCATACTTCAGGTACTCACCCACGGGAATCTCTCACGCGGAAGAAGCGCACATTAGCCGCTGCTTATCACGAGGCCTCTAATTAGCCGGTCAATTAACCGCAGCGAGGGAACACGTCAGTTTCCAGCAAAACCAGCACGGACAACGTCTTTCACTCGGGAGAACACTTGGCCACGGCCCGCCCAGGGAATCATCCGTGACGGACTTGGGGCATTCCGATGCACCTGAATAAACGGGAAAGCCCGCACGAGAGGCTCGCGGTCAATGTGAGAGGCAGAATGACCGAATGATTGAAGAAGGAGAACGCCAGCCTGGAATAAGGACGGAGCTACGATAGTACGGGAGGTAGAGAGCAGCGGGAGGCCAGCCAAAGCCTTCAGCCTCAAGCGAGATAGAATGAAACGCAGAGGAATTAATAGGATGACTGTGAGATGAATTAGGGAAACGGAGTTCAAACGGGGCAATTTCAAAACATAGAACTGCGATAAGATAACACACTACTAATGCACTCGCTGACAGAATAGTGGAGCCTTCCGATGCTCCTTTTACTCGAGTGAGAGCAATTTGACGTGGACGACACCACCCACACTAGTTCGTCCCCTTAACGAGCCGCCTCTTAACTGGCTAGGGTAGTTGTGTCTTCAATTCAATAGGCTAACCTCTGATTCCCTCCTTTATCTGCCTGACACGCTCGTCGTAGCCTTTTTCTTCCCGACTGCTCCCGCACTGTATACACACTACACTCTGCTACTACTGCCAGGGATGTGCGTGTACGCTGCCTCTTTTGACTCAACAGGAAAAAGCCGGGCTCCACCAGGCGATAAGGAAGTGTGCTACGGTTGCACGACACCTCCGCATCAACATTCTTGATGCAACGCCTTTTAATCCCGGATAATCCAGCGGACTTCCCAACGATCCATTCGGATACTGTTGTGCACGATGCGGGTTCTGTCAATTCTGGCCTGTTGTGGCCATGACGTAAAGCTGCTATTGTGCTGCTGCCTATTGCTGGATACAGTTCACGAGATGTCCGACGCGATGCTTCCCACAGCGTGCTAGTCGATTTCCGCCGGAAAGATACATTTAAATGACTTTCATTTTGATGCGCTTATTATACAAATTTAATCCACAATGTTATAGCTTTTTGTTAGACTTCGTTTTTGATTTACAAAAGTCTGTGAGGAATAATAACTGAGCCAGCTTCTTCAGTTGCTTAGTAATTTCGGTGGTATGTTTGGTGTCGCTGTAGTATACAACGATATTCGGGAAGGGTTCCTTTTTTCAGGCCATTTCGTAGCCGACCGTCGAGGGATGAGGATCTCCAGATGGCCCCAAGCTTTCGAGGGTGAAATACTGGCTGAGGACAACGGAAAACACCTCTTCGGACCCTGAACGAGAAAACAGCGCAAAAGGTAATGCCTTCATAATCTTTCCGAAGAGTTTCTATTAGGATAAGAAAAATATATATATGGATATATTGTTGACGTGTGATGCTGAGCACTATAAATATTGATATGAATGTTGCAAAGGATATAATTTGGGTATTGCAAATTTAATATGGATATATTACTGAGTATTGCAAAGTATAATATGGATATACAACTGAGTATTGCAAAATATAATATGGATATACTACTGAGTATTGCGAGGTTTAATAATGGATACGGTATTGAGTATTGCAAAGTATAATATGGATATACAACTGAGTATTGCAAAGTATAATATGGATATACAACTGAGTATTGCAAAATATAATATGGATATACTACTGAGTATTGCGAGGTTTAATAATGGATATGGTATTGAGTATTGCAAAGTATAAAATGGATATACTACTGAGTATTGCAAAGTATAATATGGATATACAACTGAGTATTGCAAAATATAATATGGATATACTACTGAGTATTGCGAGGTTTAATAATGGATATGGTATTGAGTATTGCAAAATATAATATGGATATATTACTGAGTATTGCAAAATATAATATGGATATACTTCTGAGTATTGCAAAGTATAATATGGATATACAACTGAGTATTGCAATGTATAATATGGATATACTACTAAGTATTGCGAGGTTAAATAATGGATATATTTTTAAGTATTGCTGCGAAAAATATGGATATGCTACTGAGTATTGCGAGGTTTAATAATGGATATATTCTTGAGTATTGCTGCGAGAAATATGGATATGGTATTGAATATTGCTAAACATAATATGGATATATTACTGGGTATTGCAAGGTATAATATGGATATATTCTCGAGTATTGCTGCGAGAAATATTGAATATGGTATATTGATTGGGTATTGCAAAGTATAATATGGATATAGTACTGTTACAAATGACGATTTTCGATATAGAAATATTTTACCCAGCACACATAGTTCTGCTTTAAAAATTTTATGTTACAGATGCCGAAATTTACGAAGATGGACCATTGCTATTTATCCAAGAATGATCCCTCCTCACGCTGATGTCGGAATTTTATTATGTTGTTGATGTTGATATTGCTTTTCTTATTTAATTCGTTATTATGTGTCGAAATAAAATGATTCTACTTCGAAGGAAAACCAAAGCGTTCATACAAATTCTTCCAGAACTCGATCCCTTTCCCGTACGATGCGATTCTTGAAACATACAAAACTCAACCGTAAATCTTCACCCTCTTCTTCAAATGCAGGCGAGTCCCCCAAATGTTTCGTAGAAATTTCAGCCAGGTCACTTGAGCCTTATTATTGTTAGCCATAAGCCGTAGTCTTGGGGTTTAGGTTCGTGGGGTATTCAGTAAATTCGGGAGGGAAAGCCGATACCTGCTTGGGTTCAGTGAAATACCCAGCAGGTCAAAACCCGATTCTAGAGGGATGCCTTTGCCGAAATCCCGCTATGTCAAGACTCCCTCTATCCTTATTTCGAATGCTGCGATTTCACTGGCTAGCTTCGACGATCCCTCCCCTATTTTCTTTGCCCCATTCAACCCCTAAACTCTCGAACTAACGTTCTGTTCCATTCTGTTCGACCGTTGTGCAGTTCAAACTTTGCAGGCAGCAACTTGCTTCAGTAACCCCTCCGTCCGGCGTCCTCGTCGCGTGAATGTGTAACCGCGCAGTTTCAGCTTCACTACGGTGATAGTGTACTCTAGTTAGGTCTTTTAAATGTATACTAAATTCAGGGTCATTCTGATATAGTGAAAAATCTGCAAGGTAAATCTTCCTCGTACCATCTTTCCCACCTTAGAAGCTTGCTACATGAATTCGGGGTTGCTCATAACCTACTCTTGAAGCTTTTACGATATTGCAGCTTTGAAAGTGAAAAGCTTTAACAGTGCTTTTTTTCGTGTCCTAGAAATGAAGCGGTCGGAATCAAAATCTTTGCATCGCGATGAGAAACCGGGTACCTCTCGACAGGAAGATAATAAGAGTCACCTCCGTCCAAGAAACGAAGATGAGAAGCAGAGACGCAGACGCGAATGGAAGATTCAACTGCAGCGTGAGCGGGAACACGAGAAGCTTAAGAAGAAGATGATTTTGGAATACGAAATTCGCCGTGCCAAAGAAAAGGGCCTCCCGCCGCCCGAAAGAAGATCATCGTCAGAATGCAGTCTAAGTAAGAGTAGGAGTGCATCGATTGAAAGTCGACATAGAACACCATCACGCTCGAAGTCGCCTAAGCAATCAATCATGTCTCAGAAGTATGTAAATAACTGGTCAGAATCTTGAAAATTCCTGCAATTTTTTTGATATTAACTCTGTGGTATAATTATTACAGGGTAGAAGCTTCCAATGGGATGAAGCAACAGTTGTTCAAAGGACCCGAAGGAACGAGAATTAGTGCCTCAGAACTTCGTAAAATCAAAATAGATATTCATAGAAATATTCCAGTGAAAGCAGCAATGAAGGGCGAGCTGCAAAGGAGTATTGTCAATCCCGAGGATGTGGTGCTCAAAAGAAGAGAGGGTAATATGTTGTTCTCCTTCATAAACATACAGAGGTATATACTAGCTCAATGAATAGAAGAAACTGCACTGAAGATAAGCTCTCTTTGGAGAAAATATAGAAGTCTGAGGCAACAAATTTATAAGGATTCGTGGGAATTGATATTACGTAAGCTCTCTAATTTAAAAGCCAGAGGAATTTAAGATATTTAGTCCTTGTTCATACTTCACATATGTTATATAAGTAATGAGAATATTCTTTTGAAATTGAAAAGACATTTTACTAAAGTTGCAATGGGAATAATGAAGAACATGCATCTGAATAGTCAACCATGAAGATATTAGGATGCTTCAAGAAACTGAATTTTTACCAGCTATGAAGATAATGGAGGGATGCTCAATGTAGATTATACAGCTAACACTTCACTGTTAATTTACACAGGATTTAGATTTCCTCAATTACAACGTTGGATCAAGATATTGATCAGATATTAGGCAATGCGTAAGCAATATTCTATTTACAGTGTGTGTTTTTGTACGCTTTTGCCATTTTAATTTTGCCGTGCATAACGTGTTTAGTGCATGTCGCTTTGTGATATAATGCTTTGGCTTTATTTTGCAATTTGGGTCATACAGGTTTACTAATGTTGGTTGGTAATTTATCCTGGGGTATATCAGAACTGTTAAATATTGTCTTGCACAATTTTCTTAACATTTATTTCCTACTTGCTGTGCAATTCAAACTTGCATGGTGTGAAATTTAAGATGCCCATGTCTTTACAACACGGCCGAAGACACTTTGGAAGATACTCAGCACCTGGAAGATCTAAAAAACTTGTCATTTGTGATATATCATATTTTCCAACATTTTGTCTATAAAGTTTGTGTCGATGTTTTACAAGCCTCAATTCTTTATTTGATGTGCTTATAGTGTAAATGGACTGAATGATTACTCAACTTCGTTGGAAGATTTTGCATATCATCTTGGAAGATTACTAAAATCACTATACCAGTCATCTTTTTTATTCTAAAATCGTTAAAATTTGGGAATAATTTGCTCAGAATAGGCATAGTAATTCTTTTTACATCAATTGTACAAATTGTAAGCCATGAGATTTTCTATCTCTATAGAACTTGATTTCGTTGTGAAATACACATTTCGTTCATTATGGATACATTATTGACGAGCGGGTATTTTCCTAATATGAACATAAATTCACGTTTTTCGTTGGTGAGTACTGCATACGACACGGACCATTATGAGGATTATTTAAACCAAGGTGTGGCTTACAATTATTTAGAGCTAGTTATAACTTAGCTTAAAATAATTTGATGATAACAGTTAGTAAAATCTGTCATGACTGTCGCTTATTTGCTTGTTTCCTGAAAGTTTGTTTAGAGCTTCCCATTAACAGTATCTATGAACTATAGGGGAAGGAGCGAAACCAATATTTGAACGCGAGGAAATAAAGAAAGGAGTGAACAAAGAGGATGAAGTTGAAGAACATCGAACTGTAATGGCTGTAGATGAAAATTCAAGAGGTATATATAGATTTTATACAATTTTGGAGAACCATTCAATATTTTCTCGATAACGTTTCGATATAAAACTTGCAGCAAATAGCACACAACGGTCAAAAAGACGGTCTGCATCATTGAGTCCAGCAATTAAACATAGTCGCAGTCCACATCGCGCTCTTTCTCGTCACTCCAGGTTTGTCGCTGAACTTACGGCAATTATTTGCGAAAAAGCGAAGCGTTTATATTTAGCTTTAGTATTAAGATAGTCTATTAAGTACTTATCTACCACCAATGGTGGTAGAGTGAAAAATAATATGGATATAAACAATATACAGCTAAGTTATGAGCATTTAAATTTAGAGATATATGAATGTTCTTACATCATTGTGCTCTCATATCTCATAACTTAGGTGTTCTATACAACAGTGAGTATTGCTGTTAGGCATATGGAAAATTTTAGAAACATGGGTTTTTACCTTATGGAAAGAAAAATCTGATAAGAATGGCTACACTTGTACATATACACCAGAGTTTGCGGCTGCTTATTGGTTTTCGTTTAGGCATGGCTTGTTTTATGTTATTACAGTCTGTTTTGTTCTAGCTATGCTAATGCTTCACCAGGAAACTTTGGACGGACACTGACATGGGACACCAACACAGTTTGCGACTTATTTGACTGTATGCATTTGCTTGCTTTTGATTAATACTTATGCTTTAGCTTCATTTTATTTGCTTGCTAATTTCATTCAAGGGGCCAATATATTGACGATATGAATTCATTTTTGCACGCTTGCTTCTTCATATCGGTCAATCGACCTCACTGTTTTTTTTATGTCCTGCAATTCTTAGATTGTTTTTGATATCTCATCAGCGAATTCCCCTTGCAAGTGCGCATCTTCATGTAAGTCGGTTCTATCGTAACAATATTAATCTGCAGTCGAGGTGAGTGTATCTGCTTCAACTTTATGCTGGAATTTAGTTCCTCGTTTATGTAATTGTTATTGCGCTAATTATTATCAGCTAATGCTTTACACATACATTTTTGTTAACATTACATAATGTTAACCAAAGCTATCCCGTTAAAACGGTATGCTACAGTATTGCAAAAAAGCAGATCGGTCCAGTACCGACTGCAGAGTCTTATGACTCAACTCAATGAACAATCATTGAGATATAATATGGAAAAATAATATGGATATGAAATTATGGAATTTAATCAGAGTATTGCTATCTAAATATAAGTCTCTAGAATTAAGTTTAGTACGTAATACCAATTGTATACTGAAAATACCTTGCAAATATTTTGCACATTATGATATTGCATTATAGAAATCGATAACAGTCTTGAGTGACTGGCAAAATTTTCAGTATATAGTTATTGATATTGGAAGAGAGACTTTCCAATGTGTAATTTAGTAATGTCCTTTCAGGCGCGAAACCGCTAATCAGAGTGATAAAGTCAGTCATCAAGATGAACATAAGAGTCATAGGTATAGTAATGATTTGTGGTACCTGATGCATATTGAAACATCTTGAGTTGAGGAATTTGCAATTTTCTCCAGCAGGGATAGAAGCCGAGAACACAAGGAAAGGCACGGGCTCTCAAGTGACAGGCGGAAAGAGTCTTCTCGTGCTACGGATAATGATAGAAGTCCACGAAGCAGAGACAGAAGTCCACGTAGGCCACGTAGTAGAGACAGAAGTTTAGAGCGCAGGGAACGCCACAGGGATAATTACGAGAGACGACGAGAAGAACACGATACAGAACGTTCACATCATCGAAGAGAACATCGCGATCGTTCTCGAGAAAAATCACGGGAAAGAGAAGGTCGAGGACGAGATCGTGATCATTACCGCAGGTGTGTGCAGGCACAAGAAAAGACATCTTTAGTACCAATTCTATAAGCAAGAAATGTAAAAAAAAATCCATATGAATTTCAGATCGGATAATGAAGATAGATTGAGAGAACGTTCACGTGAGCGACGAGACAGAGAAAGGGATAGATCAAGAGATCGAAGACTTCCTATAACATCGCAATATATCGAAACAGTTCCTGTTCCTGTATACTATGGGGTTTGTATCCATGTCTTTAGATTTTGTTACAGAAAACTGTGTATATTGAGGATCTATGTAACCAAGAACTTTTGTATTCTTCTCAGAATTTCCCCCCAAGGCCTATTATGGTAGGGCCTCTACTTCCATTCCGTGGGCAAATTCCTGTTTATAGACCCAGACATCCAGCTGTATTAGCACCTGTAAGGCCTTTTCCACCACGGTTTCAACCTCCACCTGATTTGTATCGATTAGGAATGGGTCATCCCAGTAAGTGCTCAGTATTTATTCTCACTCATTAACTCAAATACAATATCTATATGATCGTGAATTAATCACTCGTTTCTCAATTGTAGGATTTGGGCGAATGTTTTGATACAACTGTGATAAACATACTTATAAGAACCGCAACGGCTGTTTTATTATAGATAGACGTCAAAAGTAGACGGAACTTTGTACATGTGTTTATGGTAGCTAATTTATATCTGCTCAATGTAACTTTTTTATTATTTTAGTAGAATGCGAAATCGTACTTTTAAATTCGATTTTATGTCGAATTTTAACCAGGCACTAAGCTCGTGTACATAAACTTATTTAATCATGTAGGTAATTGCTTGTATCTTAACTGAATTCTATTTTTACTGATTGGTCTTAAGGATCTGATTAAAATGTCTATTCTCAGAATATATACCAGATGATGTTGATCCGCATAAGATCTCATACACTTTGTACATACGTAATATTTTACAATACGATAATGCTCCGCTCTATTACTTCTTTTTAATAAAATCTTTTGAATTAAACCATAGTATACCATAACTCCCCTGTGCCCTACTAGAAAATAGAAATATATAAAAGCAAAAAAAACAATACAGTTTACAACGAGGATGGCGCCACCAGTGATATTTGGCGCGTCACTATTCGAACTATTGAACTCCGCGGAAATTATGCAAAAGTCATTTAAATAATACAGCCGGCACACTTTCTTCATTGACCTATGAAAATATGTCATGCATATTCACGCTAGGCAGTCGAGGCGAGTGGTGCTCGTGGCTGATAGGAGTAAGTTCGATGACCATGCATGGCAAAGACGGGCGTTCGGGACAAATTTCCCGCGCAGTAGTGCGCCTAGGTGTCAGTCAAGCGGCGGCCACCGGCACGTGCGGGTTACGGAGGTATGCCTTGCCTGCTTTTATCGCGGAAACATTCAAAAAGTTCACTCGAGACGATCTGACCTCTCCGGATTCTACCAGGCTTCATTAGCATTGGCTGGTGAGTGCTAGCTTTGTCATGAGTTGTTGCGGAATTAACAGAGATTAGAGATAGAAGCGGCGGTGCAATGATCTTTCGGCAGCCGCTCCTGAGATAGACGCTATTTTTGTCTACTCTCACTGCTCCCGTCTGATTGTACCATTTACGATCAAAGTCCTTCCAAAATATCACCTTAACTCTTTACCACCGTTCTATAATGAAGCCCACCATCAGTACTAATTAGCATTAGATTAGTTGTCGATACAATTCTTTATTCATGAATGGAACAATTCTATTCGGCAATGTCGATGCATGTGGTTGATGGAGTTTCGATGTGTTGGCGTGTTGCTTTGAAAAGTACAACAGATAATTCGTGTGGATGCAGCCTTCCGTCTGAGGGACGTATACATTCCTTAGAGCCTATTCCCTTGGCTGCTCGCTCCACGCGTGCTAGCTCTCATCCCAATAAATTTATCCTGACTCGACGCTTGGCCGAGTCACACGCGGTACACCGAGTTTTCAGCGGCATTTCGCAAACACGTTCCTCGTTATCGTCGCAACCCTGTTTTCTCACAGTGTCGACGCCACTAAGCTGTGCGAAGGGAATATATGTAAGCGAGCGATGAGTTGACAGAAGATCGGGATCGAGCGATGTCTTTAACCTCAGGCTCTTCCCCACGCGTGCACGCTTACGTGCCCACTCCGATTAGCCAGCAGGAAAGTTCCTGCGAATCGGATGCGTAGTAGCTGCGTGCGCTATACCTGTGACCCCTTGGACATTTTAATCGACGTCCATTCCTTTCTCGCAACGCCATCAAATAAACTTTGGGTATTACGTTACTGGCTCTGTGCACGACTGGCATAGAACCGCCCGAAATAAAAACGCTCTTTTCATTATTATGAAATAACACTTCGCCATTGAAAGCCGAGCTTTCGACCAGTTCACTTTGCTAGCAGGCACTGCTGTGTTTAACCGGAAATATTTAATTGCCTCCTCGTAATTGATGAAGGGTCTGAGTTTAATTTGGCTGTCTGAAGTTATCGTTGAACGACTGGAATGTACCATCAGAGCAAATGTAAAAGGATTGCAGTTCATGTATATCGAAGCTTATCGCTTCCTCGCGAGGGGTAGAAGAATACTGTTACTAATACTTATCGGGGC
Organism: Ectemnius continuus; assembly: GCA_910591665.1. Lineage (NCBI taxonomy): Eukaryota > Metazoa > Arthropoda > Insecta > Hymenoptera > Crabronidae > Ectemnius > Ectemnius continuus. The sequence continues at coordinate 9,810,488 of OU342862.1, read as the reverse complement.
CATTCCCAAGCGATGACTACTTGGAAAATCTTCTGAATCTTCGCACAATTTACCCGCTGACACATCATCGGATCTTATCAATTATTATCCATAGCGTTTGCCAGACGTAAGACTTTCCACTTGGGAATTATGTCAGCGATATTGAGCGGAAAATTCATGTCAAATGAGATAAATACTGTTTCCTTTGTGCAAAGGGGGCATGCATGATTGCGATGATAATACATAAGAAACTCGTTAGCTAATTGAGTATCGCGTCAGACTTATGTTTAATACACGCTTTTTCCCAACGAATATGCTTCGACGATGTTTCTTACCACTTTTAATGGTTGTTTCAAGTCGACGTAGGTCTCTGGTGTCCGAATCCGAGAGCATCAAGTTTATCTATGAAGGATGGAGGGTACGCTAACTGAGTTCGAAGAAAGCGTGTCCTTCGACATCGACGATCCGGACTTTGCACCTGCAGCCCCCCGTCTTCCCGCTCGCAATGTCCTTCGTAGCGTACAGTTTAACGATATTGCATTCGACGTTAATCAACGTGAGTACCTTCACTTCTAATCGCACAATCAGTTGCCACCGTTCCGCGCACTCTGTTTTCGTCTCCTTTTCCCAAAAGGATATCCCACTTTAGAATGCTGCATTTCGCACACTTCGCAATACGCTTGTTTCTCGGCAGAGTGAAAGTTTTGCCGAGATTAGCTGGAAGGTTTGATCAGTGCGATAATAATCGAGCACACCCAGCGCGACACAAGAGGGATTTAATTAGAGTGATTTCGACATGACGTTCGTACAAGGCTGTGGCGTCTGGAAATTTGCATAATCAGAGTACGCAATATGCATTCAACATATTGGAAAGATAAAGTCGAATAAATAGAACATCGCCACTTTTTACGAGTCCGCGCACCGGCCACGAGGCACTTTGCCTTTTATTAGAGCATTGGGAGGAGATAGAATCCCGAAATATACCATGTATGTTTTGTTGCATTCAGCTTGGCTGCTTTCATCTTCTATTTATTCCTTCTCAACCATCTTTATGCCCTGCACGATTTTTTACAAGCGGCAATCTAGCATAAGCTTCATTAACTTTATTTGTACGCCGAGTTACGAGGAGTCATTGAAGATTCCCTTGGTGCTTCTGCATGGGGACATATCGAATTTTCCACTGAAGTTCATTAAACGACTGTATCTCTGCTGGCTAACAATAGCTGGCGGTTCGCGTGTGCGGACAATAGTATCGAATTGCGGTTTAGCCGGAGTACAAGCTCCCCTCGCTAATAAGGCGCAGATATCAATAGCGTATCGGTATCCACTGGCAAATCGAGAGTCATATTATTGGCGACCTCCGCCTACCAGCGAATCGTGAATGGAGAAATCCTTCTCTCTCGTGAAAGAACATTGTGCACGCTGACTGTGTATAATTTTAGATACACTTGGACGCCCTGCAATTCATGACACGCGCTGACGCAACCTAGAAACACCAGGCAACTGATACTTTTTTCACACATTTGTCACCTACGATTTCTCTGCCTGGAAGACTGCTCAGACAGTCATCGCACATTTATCTCCCTCGGAAGTTTGGTCCTGCTTTCGGCCATCGAGCTTGTTTAGAGGTTGTCCGGGATTGATGAGCGTGGCAAGTTGATTCAGTGGACGCAGCCTCATCAGGAGTGGTTCATCAGCAATAAGCGCGTGTCGTGGCTTACAATTGGCAGGGAGAGGATGCAGCCTCGAATACGGAAGAGCCGTGAAAGCGAACGGCGAGCCTTGAACGCGACGGTCGCATGCGAAAAATGAACTACACGAATGTCCGTAGGAAAGCCCTATCGCATTTCCCACTGGCGACTGATATTTTATCACGCCTGATACGATCTTATTACCTTAGATGACCACACATCTCGATGATACTGCGTTGACGTCATAACGTGCAGCCGCGCTGGTGCTTTAATTACATTCAACAAAGCGCCGAATGTCAGAATTCTGGGTGTCCAGTTCAGCGGAAGGTTCCTTTCATTGTGGACCCTCTGCTTTTTGAGGGGAATCAATCGGAATCTGTCTACTTAAGCTTTATCTTCTACATCTTTCAATACTCCTATTTGTAATACTTGGATATTACAGGCTGCAACCCACACTTGGGTGAAAGTTAGATTAATTGGAATTAGAGAAACTATAGCCTTCTAATCCGGACAGTGTCTCTAATCGTTGGATCAGCCAATCCATTCCTTTCACACAGCGAGCGTGGGCGCGAACGCCCAAACAGCAACAGCTGATGAAAAATCATAAGTTTTTGCTTTATTTGGCAACGCAGCCGGAATCCTCGGCCCTCTCTGATTATCAGGGGACACCCCATTATTCCCCCTAACACGCGGAGCACACACGCCCGGCAAAGCAGCAACCCGATCTACAGACAAAATTGGATCCACGTCGGTATCAGCTTTCTTCCTGAGAAACCGAGCGACGAGCCGGCCGTTCGTGATGCGTCCAGTATATTTCTTGTCTGGCGCGTGCACTAATCGCTCCGAGAGCTTGGCAGATTCACTTGCGAGCACGTGGAACTCCCTGACTAAGCTCTCACTCTTCTTTTTGTTCTTCGATCGAAGACAATGAAGTGGAATCCTCGAATTAGATTAGTAACTTTTCACTGGCAATTGGAATCAAGTGACAAGGTTCATAGATTTACAAAGTACGATATTGCTTTGATATATTCGTATGTAATTCTCCACTCAGTTCCGTCAAAGTTCACGGTACTCTTTGCATTCGTAGTTATCCGACACTCATACGGCAGTGTTCTTCATTACCAGCTACTTTGTTACTCAAGAATTTCGTAGATGGAGTTGTGGGACTGCTTCCTCGAAGCATATCCAAGTGTCAAGAATATTTCGTAATTATTGAATTAACATAAAATACAAATTTCTATTATAAGAGTAAATCTTACGCAAAATTAAAGTGTTTTACATGGAATTTCGTAAACAAAACGATCGAGGATTTCCGTATCAGAACAGTGTTATTTGTTGTGAGTAACGTTCTAAAAATTCCCCCATGAAAACGAATCGACGCAAGCCCAGTTTATTTTCAGGCAAATGCAATCGGAACAGTAAACAATACACAACTGATACTTATTATGTTCTCGAATCAATCGATCGGTATTGCCCAAGTAAATATCGAGCGGACGATAAAGAGGATCGATTGGATTTAGCACCTTATTGATTTGCGCGAAAGTTGGTTACTCAGAGGGCAGGAGGGTTCAATGGAAAATCTCGTGCTATCTAAATACTCTTTCTCTCTCTCTCTCAACCGCCAGCTTTTCCAGAGCTTTTTATCGATAGTGGGCGGGTTGGGGGCATGGCAGAACTAAACTTTCTGCGGAAACAGGTCGTCGAGTTTATCGCGGACCCCCTGCGCACACTGATAGCAGGACCTTTGAACCAATTGCACGTCAGTTACTCGGCAGTTTGGTGTCAATAGCGATAACGGTGATTCCTCGTTTCGCTAATAACTCGCTCGATACGCAGAGACTGTTTATCAGGCGGCGCGGGCGCCAAATTTACTTTCCACCCGTTTCTCTCTCTCCTTCCCTCGCACTCATCCAAGTAAAGAAGTCGTTTAAATATATCCAACTGCCCCGACCGCTTGCACTTTCAACCTGAGCCCGTTGTCGCATCGCGATCCCAGCCTGCCAAAGTGCAAGCTGCGTCTCGACATCGAAACACATGTTTTTCCCTCTGCTTTCTGGTGCAAGACTATTCTGGAATTGGCCGGATTCGACTTCAGAAAGAGGAGAGTAGGAGAGAGTCCAAGTATTGGACGCTGCTCCGTGAAAAAAACGAGATTGAAACAACTTCGATGGGAAAGCATACGAATTGTTGATTGACTTTGAACACATCCTTCGATAGCCCCTCAATTTAGTAGCAACGATACTCGGTTCATCAGTGTTTAATGTTAATCCTACTGGGCTTCATGGGGCGTCGCGTCGCTGTTAGGTATTTAATGTGCTTATTGTTCGCCCGCCGGCTCCATGCTAATGCTGTTTACCAGTGGCGGAAGCGAGAAAAGTAGAGGTAAAATATTTGTTCGATGTAGAAGCGTTCCTTGCCCCTCCAACTGTTTTGTACGTGCGTTCGTACGCGTTTTAAGCTCACTTACATCCTTTCCTCGGGGATTTAATGACGTGGATGTCTGTTCGATTCCCGGGGAAAGGCGTAATAATGCGTGTATACACTGTCATTCGAGCGAAACCGATCGCCACGTGAATTTTCAACAGTGTTTCCATTGGAAGATCGAATTTCTAGTGCCTGGCTGGTGGAAATCATTCGTTCGCGTAGTTTATAGTGGTATGTATACGCGTTGATGACGCGTGACGTTAAAACCGGCGGGTATTAAATTTTGTACGCTCCTCTCTGATACACCTGATCCCCGAAAAGCCGAGATGAAGAGAAGGAACGACACACAATGACTTCTAGTCGTGTCATCAGCGGTAGCAGATAAGCGCCGATGAAAACACATACGCCTCTGTCATTGGGGGGTCTGATAACCTCGGTGACACTACCACTTCTTTCTCACTTCGCTCTTCCCTTCCTTTCATTGCCATCGTTTATATTGTTTTCAGAATCTGTTTGCTTCCTATCTTCTCCCTCATGAACTCGGGGGCCGACAGTGGCGTGATCGGCCCTGATTGCACCCGAAAATTGTGTAATGCAGTTTGTTTCGATCGAAGGAATTCGAATGATTCCTTATCGCACGGCAATCTCTCTCCAGTCGAGGAGAGGGAGAAGAAGGTTGTCGAAAATCTTCCCTCCTTAATCGCACAAGTCAATGATAGGCGGACACTGCTCTCCAGTTTCCAGATTTAGCCGAAACTCGTCGTCAACACATTACGCGACCTCGATTTCAAGTATCACATTTATTCACTTCGATAGCACTTCTCTCCCATTAAACTCTAATTACCGAACTTCTCGAATACCAAATATACGGGCCACAAAAGAATTTCGTCTTTTTCGGGAAGAATCAAAACAGGGCATAAAAGTCTATTAACTATTCAACGATCTTGTGGGTATGCCAAATAAATCTTAATTAGTTCCTCTTTCTCCTTTCCGAGTTCAAACTACACTGGACTCCAAATCCGTCCAATGAAGGATTTACGTCAACGGATTTCTATGTTTCGTAATGATTAGCATCGAACATTTGATCCGGCGGATAGAAAGCTTTGCTTTTTCAGTATAAAGCTTGGAGAGTTTCTGGTGGGCGAATTCGAGGCAGATTCCATTTGTGGCTCTTTGAGGGAGCGCGAGTGGCGATCGAATAATTGGCTGCCGATGAATATTGCGGCCTGGTATTAAAGTCAAGTGGCAGCCGAGCCCGAAGCCTCGATGAATATTTATCCGAGCGCATATTTATACAGGCAGGGTGCGCTGCACGGCCGTGCATCGTGCTGCTCCCGTCTATTTCAGGCGGGCAGCGTTCCCTCTTGTATTTTAATTGAAATTAGCACTCACACAGCGAGAGAACGCGAGAGGGACTGGCGTGCGCGGGCGCGCGCGCGAGCAACGCGGGAGCATAGGCCATTTCCTTGAACGAAGGAAGCGGCCAAGTGCCTAACCTTCCCCCTGCGAGGGGTCACAACCTGAATGGGGAGATCCCAGAGGGCTTCGCTCGAACTCACTCACGTGATAGACACGTGTGCCCATCTACTTCTCACCGCAGTTGATGATGATGATGAATGTACCTTCGTACCGATTCATTTGTAATGAAAGTCTCCACTCCTCCCCTCTTCACATCATTTCTGTGTCACGAATGAAGTACATCGATGACGCACGAAGTGTTACTGCAATTCGTAGTACTGAAAATGCAAAACTTCGAGTAATAAAAGAAGAAAAGTTATTTGATCTTATCATCGACCTTACCTTCCATTTGCAAAGAAATTGCAGCTTAAAGCTTGGCATCTCGAGTGCTCGTCGATCCAAGTGCCAATGATAATAAGAAACGCCGTTATTCAAAGGTAAATAATAATATTGATAGCTATATTTATCTCTGTCGAGTATTATCTATCTGGCAAGATGCAGATCGTAATTGACCGCCGGGTGCTTCGATCTCCACTGCAGTTGGCATTCCACCGGCGAGGATCCAGTGCGTGGAACGCCCCGGTCATTCTGCTGATAGTCGCTTGGAATGCCGCGAAACGTGTATCCCGTGACGCTGCTTATTACGAAATTTACGCATTCCCGAGTCATTCGATAATCAATAACGAAGGAAAAATTGTACGGAGAATCTCCCGAGCAATGTCCAATTTATTGGAAGGTCAAGCGTTATTGTATATGTTCGTGTAATGGAAGACATTTTAGTAGTCATTAGTGGTTAGGGAGAGTCGTCACGATAGCGCCGCTTGATAACAAAACTAGTTGTCGCGTCGAACTAGACCGTTCCTTTTATCGGCGCGTAACTACGCTACTCTTTGTTTGAAGTGCAGATCCACCCTGAAGCCGAGCGAGCACGCGCGTGCGTGCGCGCGCGCGCGAGCGCGATCTCTGTCTTTACGATTCACTAATAAATCAAAGCTTATATTTAGAGACTAGAGTACGGCAACCGGCTAAAAATAGCCAGCTCGCGCCACTTATTTTCAGTTTGCCGAACTAATTATGCCGCGGCGTCGACGCGCACTCACGCATACACCGTCTCCTCTCATCGCTCCCATTACTTATTCGACTTTTACTCGCCCAAGAGGAAGCCAGACCAATTCAAATCGAATGAGGCACACAGTCGACTTTTACATTCGAAATCTTTCAATTATTCCTCGCCCCAAGATTCCCCGCGATAATAGTCGGTAATTGCTCGTTTTATGAGAATCCCATTTCCGACGATCTTTTATTCGATTGGTTCGTAAAAATAACTCGGGCTTCTCTCCCGAGAAGGATGAAAACAGACGATTTCACGGATTCTTGGTAGAGACGGCATTAAAAATGAGAGAATCGTCTTGGTCACATGGATGCTGGAGCGCAGGACCCAGCAGGATTAGAAAGTTTACAAATGGTTATCGCCAAGGTAAAGCTAAGTCTGTCGGGAGCGCGACGTGTAATCTGAGATTGGCTTTTTCAAGATCGGTACGAGTTCTTCTTAATTTATTGCTTTATTGAAGAGCAATCCGTATAGATCTCCGAGACTATTCATTGGCCTGAAGCTAGCCGTGTAATTTAATCTGTGCTCGTCCGTCACAGATGAAAGGGAGATGGCGGAGCTCGCGATAGATTGGAAGGAGAAACGATAGATGCGAGAAATGATACACCATGAAGAGGCAAAGGTAAAATCACAGTTTCGCCACACGCGACTCATCGTGTTTGGCATTGCCGGCGTAAACACCTTTGCGAACCTAATTGAGCAACTTCTTCCTTTTCCCATTCAACTTTTCTTAATTACGGTGCGCAGTTCTCCGGGGAAATCCTTATTTATTCCGTGCACCGTACCATCTCCTTTCAGATCTCTTTCTTCAATGAATGCATCAGTCCGCCTGTACGTAATAAATAAATCCGACCACTTATAATTGATACGTTTATATTTAAACTCTGAGGACAATTGGATGAGATTGCATGCAATCTCAGAGAAGAAGCAAGTAATAAATCGGGAGAGTTATAATGGATATGTTTATAATTGGATTCCTGGCACAATGGGAAGTCTTGGGTAGCAAAGGATGTCAGGATAGTAGATATTTGCAATTTTGAGAAAGATCCTAAGGTGAGACTATGCAAAATATAAAAAATGTCCTCTCGGGACATGTGCCATGAAGCGCGTGATCCTTTATGGCGAAGGTGTCATTTACGCAGATCGTCTGTAAAAAGATAGATCTGTGTGCCATCTACTTCGTGTCACTGTTCTAATTTCTAATGAACATACTTTGCCCTAGAACAGCTGGCTTCAGCCTAGAACAGAATGCCAGCTGTCTATTTTTCACCACAGCACACATTTACTTCATCCGATAGTGGTCGCGAGTCTGTCAATTTTTAGTTTCAGTTCCCTCGGCTTTTATTTACAGCGACGACTTAGTAATGTCCTTCCACAGATTAGCATTGACAATCGATTGACGTCAGAGATCATTGAAGTTTATAGTTCGCTGAACTCCATTCATTTTTGAGCGATTCTCAGCTTCGAATGTCTTTGATTGTTAAATCTCAATTTTTCCAGAATACAATCGATGAAATAATGACTTTAAAAACGTCTTGGATTATTAATGTCCGCTTAATGTGTAAATGAATATTTTCATGTTAATGACCTTAATCTTACTTTTGAATTGACTATTGGAATAATAGGAGTGCGGCCATTGTGGCAAACGCGACGTAGTAGAGCTCTCCACGTGTACGACTTATAAATGATTATTCAGGGCCAACTTTGTGTGCGCACTTCACCTTCGACTTTGTTACACTTCAAACTTGACACACCGTTGAGACGTCATCCATTGAAAAGATCCAGTGCGCTGCCCTGAAAATAGATCAGTGGCCCTGGCAACTGGACCCAATAACATCATATCCGAGGGACGCATTGCGAGAGTGAACTCTCTGAATTTCGTAATTCGTGACTAATGATCTTTATATTCGTGTCACAGTTCGAACATGTCGCCAGATAGCTTTCGCTAGCAGTCAGCGAATTATTCCTCGGCCAATTAGGAACTCAGCGAACAATCTACTTGATATCCAAAGTCTTGGTCTCGTTGGGAGTCCAAAGTCTGAGTTCTAGTTCGAAAAATCCAAGCGGGGATTCTTCGCAGCATCTAATTAGCTTTGACGCAGACGGTGACGCTTGCGATCGTGAAAATCCACCAAGCACGAGAGCCCGTAAAAATAAACATCCTTGGGATGATGAACTTCTCGCTAGTGTCATTCAACTCATCCCCATCCAACACTGTCGTTATTTAAGGACAATAGGCAAATTATCATTAGCAGTGTCAGGTGTTCCAAACACACGTTTAAATGAATTAGTGAAAGTCTTATGACGAAAGATATTCTCATGAATCTACAACATCTATTTGCACCCTTATCTCCGCCAAAGTTGCCTTAGACAACAATTTTCCTGTTAACAATCACTTTCATAATTCATTCAAACCTGCGCACACTTCAGAAACCAGTCGCGAAGTTTACTCATCGAGCGTTCGTTTCATTTTCTCGATCATTCCGCGATCGACTTATCCACTCGGGACATGCAAATCTCATCAAATACTTTGTGTGTGTATATGTGTATAAGCCTTGGGTTGCATCAGAGGCGAAATTACATAAGAACTTACCATATTCTCTAGCGAGTCTTGTTTTCAAGTATGACCACATGGCATTCGTCGGTCCGAACTCGACCATGGCAGACTTATCTGGAATCCGCCATCATCGCTGGCAACAGGTGGCACACACACAAAGTCGCGCGAGTGCGTGTGTGTTTTCGAAAACAGCGAAACTAGATTAAGGACTTCCGCGCGGAAACCCTGCGCGGTATTCCCCTAATCGCCTTGCCACGATAAGAAGAGCGCGGTGTCTGTCGAGAGCCGGTGCTCCAATTCGGTAACCTCCGCCGATAAAATCGCCGTGGAAAGAACGCCTGACCTGCCAAGTCCCAATTACAAAGAGTTTCTAATTACCCTTTAATTATCGACCATCTCCTAGAAGACATCGAGTCAATCTGGTGGGAGAACGCTTTCCTCCTTTTATGATAATGCGAGTATCATCCCGCACGATCGCTCTTTGATAGTCGCTCTTTCTATCTTGCGGTGATAATGATAACAATCGCGAAGCCATTAAAAGAAAGCGAGACGCAATATTTGCGAAATGCCATTGATAATCGATCTGTATGCATTGGCATCTTTCTGAGGAATGTAGAGAAAATGCCATCGGCGATTGACTTTACTCCGGATGTCTGTTTGTAGTTTAAAGAAAACTTCAAAGAAATATTAAGAGGTTTATGAGAATTTTAATGAAATAAAAAGTGAATGAATATTTGATATTAAGAAATCTGAGATCCTCTCGTTCGTCAATGACACGATCAATACAATGTGTGTATTATACTTGCCGCATGGAAAGTTCTATCTTTGCCAGAGATTTCGAGCGTCACTCAGCGCGATAGCAACTCGTCCTCTTGCTTAAAATAAATACTGTATCTGGCCGGAGCCCGGTAATGAGAGTTGTATGAAATGTGATCAATGGGAGAAAAGGAGCTGTGCTGAAAATAGTTCTTGATACGGCAATCTCGGCCGAAGTTCTCGGTACTCTCGGCGAGCAATGGGTGAAAGTAGCAGCGCGACAAAGCTATCGCTATGAGGATCGCCTTATCACAAAAATATATTTCGCTGATGCGAAAAATATGAACGAACCGGTTAACAATACCGCCACCCTGGCATTCAACCTGTCACTCTTCTCACACTCGGTGATTAATGACTCCAAGTGCGACTCGTGGCGAAAGTTTACCAACGCTATTATTACAACTCCGCCTGATAGACTGTCTTTTGACTCTTGATTTCTCGCAACTGAGGGTGAAGAACCGATTCCGGAAAAGGTTGGCTTTCAACTTTCGAAATTGAGTCTTCAAAAATTGCGCCGCAAAAAAATATACCATGTGAATGACGAATTAATTAATATTGCCAATTACCTGACATTTAGGGAGCATGGGAAATATAGAGTTAGTGATTTCCTAGTCGATTAGTTGGACTTTAGACACTATCGGAGAGAGAAGTTCCCACAAGAACCAGTTAATTACCGCGCGTACAAATCGGAGGACTTTGCGAGAGAGTCCAGTGGTTCGCCCATAAATCTCTCCGCCTCCGCTCAATTAATTGGAGGCGCGGCGAGATAACAGCGTGGCAAGCGCCACTTTATATATCATAATTGCTCTCATCGTCTCTCGGCTAGAATTCATTTAACGGATAATCGTTTCCTCCCGTCGAGAGTCTCACCGCCGCGCCGGTGGAGGAAAAAAAGAGGAAGCGTGATTGTCTGTAAACTTAACACTAAAGTGTCACAATCAAGTGCACTAAACAGTTCGGACTTTCGAGGAAAACCACTGTCACCTTGCGACCAATGTTCAAGCGAGGGAGCGCGTGATGGCAGCGTGACTGCTTAATAATTGCGCAGCTCACCGAGCTGATTTATGCCAATACATACTGGCGACCTTTGCCGTCGAAGAAAGTCGTTTTGCGGGAAAGGAGCGCCACACGCCTTTGTTTCCTGGCTTTTGCCGGCTAACGAGCCGACCGACCAACGACGACGTTCCACTGGCTATGTGGAACCACCAATGCGAGCCGTCTATGGTGAAAGAGACATATGAAAGGTGCACCTTATTGACCCACTTCGCTTTGCCGCGGCAATCGTTCCTGTGCCATCTTCATTAGAGCAAAGAGAAGCCATGATCATTACCTTCTTTCCACGTGTTCCGCGCACCTTACAAGAATTTTTGCCGCGGTAATTGCTTCGACTTTTGCGCACCGCGCGGTGCACCGACCCTCCAATTAACCAACCGACAGTCGACTTTCGAGAAACTCGAGCTAACATCTCTGTAATGCCGGCGTCGTCGCCAGCAACGAGAGGTCAGATGCTACTTTCGGCATGATTCTAGATTTTTCCCAGTAATTGGATTCGCCATTAAACCTCGAGGAATGTGGAAATCTCATATTCGCCTTTATGTGGAGCACGCGCGCGTGCCAGGTAGAGTGTTAATGAGATCACCGGCCACGTGGAACGCGCCGGAATCCATTGTGCATGCACTAGGAATGGCCCGATTACGCGTTCATGCATGTGAATCTAATTCCATCCGATCATTAAATGATAATAATAATGAGAGGAAGAATTTCGAGCTCGTTATACATTAATCCACATTTCACATTCATTTATCAGAGATTTCAGTGCTGCGAAGAAAATATTACAGCTACTTATTCCATCATTACGATTCTTTTCCTCAGCTATAATTGTCGCTCGTTCTTCATCGAATACTATTTTCATCGAAAGCAATTTTTTCATTCACAAGTGATTCTCAGTGCAGCGTAGTATCGATAGTTTGCCAAGCGGCAGGGAGCTTTGCATCATTCACTGATGCGAGAATGTAATAGGCTGGGATTTTATGCGCCGCTCGTTTTCTTATCAAGAGACAGTGCGAGGAATGAGAGAAAAAAGGCCGGCGGCGCAGCGGAGTGTTTAATGAGGAAAGATGCATGTCATGCATCCGATGGCATGCGTGCTCTCTCTGGCCTCGCATGCATTCGAAAGATCGCAATCACTCGCTATTAGATAGTCAGATTCGCAGTGGCCTTCTCTGTCGGAGTTCTGCCATCGTAATTCCTCCAGTGTGTCGCGACATTCACTACCAAAGGTTGCTAGATTATATTATATTTAATATTATATTCCACGCACAATTTATATAACACAATATAAATGTATATTGCAGTATTATATTATTATATTATATATTATATTTAATATTATATTCAATGTATTATCTTTTGGTACAAAGTGAATATGACACTGTTAACAGAAAGGTAAATGAATCATTCTGTAAGTAGTCCTTAGGGGAATCTAATTTCGGACGGTTTAGACTAGATAAAGCTTTCGTGCTGTAATCCATCAAGCTCCGTCCATTTAACAGGCAAATTCCGGTCACTCGAGCCTCGCATGCACATCCCCTCTATCGAGCAACGAGCTCTTTGAATTATGCCTCGAGTTTTTTCGACTTATCAGCGATAAGAAGGCGTGTATGCTCTCACGCCCACGCTTTCGCATCGAGCTCACCTCGTGTCGATTCTCGTATCGAACCCTGATAGGCAAACCACTTCCGTTCCCAGAGAGAAAAGTCTCTCGCGCTGACAAATCAGCGCGCGAGAAAGACTCGGATGAGTTTTAAACGATTGAAGCTTGATCCACTTGCTCGATCCGATTGATCGATTACCGGCACTGGCACTATGTGGCACAACCGGCGAAAGGAGAGCCATTCCAGTTTTTATCTAGCTCGCCGCAACACGCAGTAACGAGGATATCGGTCAGATGCAGTCATCAATTTCAGACACAACGCCCATCCACTTGACACCGTACTAGGAACTCTCAGTCACCGAGCTTTCATTCCTAATGCGGAACCAGAGAATCCGACGTTTTTAACACTTTCGGTCCTGTTAAGGGGCTTCTCCACTATCTAGTCGAGTAAAGTAGTACTTCTACCCAGTAGAATTGTGTGTGTGTATTTGTACATGTGAGACGCTTGCTGCGAGAACTTTTACTCGCATCCCGGAGAAGGACCTTTAAAGGTAGCGTCAAATGTAGTTCACGTACAGAAATTACATTTGGATTGACATTTGTATTTCTGTACAGTTAAATAGAATTATTATGTAATGTGCAACGTTCAATTTATCCACACATAACAACAATAATTTGTTAAGAATGAAAAAAAGTGCGAACGAAGCACGTTTACGATACTTTGACTGGCCCTGGTTCTAGTATTGGCTCGACCTCGTTAGTATCGGCAGACCAATAGAGATTTTTTGCAGGCAAAGGTTAGAGAGGCTAGACAGCTTGTGAGGAGTAAAATTTCCAGTGGCTTCGACCACCGCGAAGCGTAGGACCTTTTAACCTTGCTATGCTTGACCGCAGAAATAAGGCGATTTCAGTTGCACCGACACTTGTGGGTCTTCCGGTAATGCTCGTCGATGCCAGCGGGCATTGACGCTTTCCACTGTCAGCCTGTTGACAGTGTCAACTTGACACTCGGCGAGACGAAAAAGTGACTGGCCGGAATTGAGTGAGAAAATTTCTTATATGTAAAAGAGAATTTTTCTTTCGTGCAAGATCGAAGTATGAAAAGCGTTGTGTGAGAATAAACTAACGGCGCAATATGTCTCGGACGTGTCTCGAGCGACGTTATGTCACCGGAGAATCGAGCTTGCAGCGCGCACGCGAGGCCGAAGGGAAATTCACCGGATTACAAATTCAAGGCCAACGTCATCGACGCTGTTCCGTGCTGCGATATATTTTTCCAATAACGTTAATCCGGAAGACAGGCCGACTATGCGCTCACGTGCTCTCAAGGGCTTTCCGGAAACGTGGATGCTCCGTAAATTATTAAGGAGTTTCGTTCGATCATTGAAACATCGAAAAATACGTGTAATAGACGCTCGACTCTTTTCTTAATAAATTATTACGAGGATGTTATCTTCTATTGGATGAATATTAAAGTAGTATTAATCCCCATGGAGTTATTAATATTAACTGTAGGGGCAAAGGCGCGTTAGTCTCCGTGCGAGGTGCACGCAAAAGGTCAGACGGAGAAATTCGAAGAATGTTGGGTGCGAGGTCGAATATTTCTCGGGGAGGGTAATGCGTAGTCGCCCACCGCCCCTCAATAAAATAGAGGCTCGTAAAGGCTTTAGAAACGCCTTTACACATTTGCCACGGTGACCGATGCCACTCTCGGCATGCAATTACCAAGCCGCCGACTCGCCTGTCTTTAGCATTAACAGTCATCGGAAGACCGTTTAGTCATTAATGCGAATGACTATTCCTGGCTCGTGCTTAGCGGAATAACTTCATGACGGAACTTCTTCACTTCGAACAACCTCCAGACATTTAAACTAAAGTCTGAAAGTCTATCAGTTCGCAATATTTGCAATTATCGTGTCTAATTTTCGAAATTCCACTTCAAATTTCCCTCCCAACTTGCCCGGTAGTGGTTGTGTGCCTCGTGGTGTCTGGCAACGAAAGGTTTGTTGAACCAGCTCGCGGAGTGTCTGGTAAACAAGCGGAAAAAGTGCATCGACATCGTCGCTGCCGGGCTTGGACGTCGCAGCGTCATTGCACCGCAGAGAGACGCTCGCATCTCTCGGCTCCTCTTATTCCTACGGAGTTTCTCGTTCGCTCGCTATTAATCCAATAAGACTAATCGCGTTAACCGAGTTCTGGCTGAACAGGAAAATCGTCCCAAGGTCTGCCGGCTCACATTGGCTGGCCGGATCGCGGGCGAAAGTGATATAACTGCAGCAGGCGCCCGTCCCATGCAGCCGTGACACACTCTCTCCCACACGTATCCGAGTTAGACTTCTTGCTACCTATAACACATGTAAATAATAGCCTAGTCCAAAAGAAACATACAAGAAAATATCTCTTTTTAAAGAATACTTTAAAAGTAAATAGTTTCTCGTAATCAGAATAACGTAGCTCCATTTCTGAATTAAATTAAATTAATTAATCAACTTTTCACAACAGACAGATAATTGCTCACCCACTTAAGTTTGACTAGTTTTTAGCATGGTCGAAATAGAAATCGTTGGAAGAGAAAGTGGGAATTAGCGTCGTGTGGGTTATGAATTATTGCACATAGAAAGGCACGCTTTTCCTGATTCCGCCGAAAGGATAAATCGTGAGTGCTCCCAAGTATGTCAAGTGCAATTGCACACACATGCATTTACCGTCTGTCGGATTGTTAGTTATTGCGGCGTCGAAGTAAATAAGGGTAAAGCGATTAACGACGCTTCCTGGAATTCTTGGGAGCGCAGTATACATGCAAAGAGTTCAATTGTTCCTTCTTCCTCGAGATGATCGCGTGTCGGGTGTCCTGCGTTCGTTTTCCTCACTACGATTGTCCTGGAAAGTGCGACGATCATTGAGAACTTGTGGGAAGCGCTGAAGATGACACTTGGTAAACTTGGCGATAGAGTTACACCATAGTTGGAGAGCGCCTTGCGATGGTCAGTTACTTCTCATCATCGAAACAAGCCTTGTCCTCTTCGAAGAAACTTCTCTCCTGAAGAAATGCTTTGCCTTATAGGATTCTAGTCACTCCCATAGTAAACTATTTCTCACAAATAATCAATCAATAGTTCTGTCGAACTTAATAACATTTGCGCGTTTAGAAGAACTATCTCGAAATTAGCAGACGGCTGTCGATGGATTGGCAAGTTTACCAGAAGCCCACCATCTAAACAGATTTGCACGCTTATCAATGACGATTCTTGCATCGTCATTTGTTTTTCTCTCCTCGTCATGGAGAAGAACCAACGAGTTTTGGCTAAAAACATATCCGTTTACACGGTGAATTTGCGAGGGATTCGTACCTCGGACGAATGAGGTTGCGTCCGCTTTGTACGATGATAATTCCTGATGCTTTCTCGTTGTATAATAATCGCCGCCTTATTTAGACGATGGATTTGAGGTGTTTTGTCGATTTCTTTCGTTTCCGAGTGGCCTGATCCACTTCCGAGAGAGCCACGGACTCGCTGACATTTGCAGAACGATTTCTTTCTAGCTGGCGCATGTTGCATTCGAAGTCAGTGCTCTCCAAGGATCAGGTGGATGTTAAATGCATTCATTGTAAAATTAATGAGTCCTTGAACGGAGATCCTCGTTTCCAGGAGAACGACTGCGGAAGGATTCTAGCAAGGGGAGCTCTTGAATGCTGGCCTTCGACGTGCACTCGGTTCTCGCAGTGAATGCGAGCTAGAAACGGGTTTGTAGTTCCTCTACGGGGCACGCAGAGTTCTATTTTCAGCGGCAACTATTCCACCGCTCCCGAAAATACCGGCTGAGTCAGGGAATGCTCGCCGAGCAAGTCTACGACTATTTCGGCGCGCAGCACACCCGAAGAATACAGTTCCCAGTGCATCTCGGTGAGTGCAAAGCAGATGATCTCAACTTTTCCCGGAGAAATCATTTGTCCAGCTTCCGCGAGGCCATCCGAGAATCATGTTTCTTTCTTCCTACGAATTCTGTGAATTCCACTTGACGAGTAGAACCAGATGATCGCGTTAAATTCGAGGTGGTATTTTGGTATTTGAATCAATGACGTATGATGCATGATTCTTGCATTGTTAAATCGATTACATAGGCAAATGGTGGTATTTAGTCGAATTTTTAGTCGCACTTCCCCTCAACAGCGAGGAACTGGTTCTAGTCCAGCGAACCTTTCCAAGAAACTCCTCGATCCTCTTTCTTCCTGGGCAGTAGAGATCTTCTTCTCTTGGACTTTCGACGAGGGGTGGCATCTAGTCTCTCTCTGTCGACGTCTAACCACTCTTCGTTTATGTATTTCTTATTGCGCGCCGGGCCCTTTGCTCATTTTGCAATCGGACCCCGTGGAAAGTTCCCCCGATCGGCAGCCATTCTTCTCTTACACATCTTCGCGCTCGCTAGTCTCTCATTCCAAGCCCTTCAACTTCCTTTCCAAGATTCCCAAGAACCAATATTTACCAAATGCTATTTTATTACCAAGGAAAAACTTCGTACGATTATTTTAGTCAAACTAAATTGACTTATCATGAAATTGTAATACTTTTCTTGAAAGTCGTCTTCTTGAGAGTTCAAATTTAGAGAAATGAAGCTGGAAAATCTTTCCATTTCCTTGGAAAATTCGTAGCCCAGCGGAAATGAGAATAAACGCGTAAGAAAAGGCGAAAAGAGCCGAGGTGCTCGATAAATCTTCACGGTTTCTCTTTCTCTTTCGGATCCCCTCGTTCGAAAGTTCCCCTGTCTTGTTCTGCGTCCGGGCGTCCTCGGCGGCGCGCGCGTGCGAATGCACTTCTGAGGTTGTTGGCTGCAGATCTTGGAATGCAGACGGGGCGAGCGGCAAAAACCACTGCCTTCCTATATCTTGCACTTCCCCCGCCCTCCCGCGCCCTTTCCTCCTTCCCTTACCTTCCATTTCACCCTTTTTAACCGCAACAGTCCTTCCATACCGCTCTCTCTCTCCCTCACATTCTGTTTCTTCGCGACTATTTCCGAGTGAGACTATATCCAACACCCCTTGCACTTCGCTCGCAGAAAGCTTTCCTCCCAAAGCTCCACTTAGAAGCACATTCCAATGTCGTCCTTTGAACTACCTAAAAGGATAGTCTGATATCCTTTAAAGAATAAAGCTTAATACAGAAATAAAATAAGGGACAATCATTAAATTAATTTTGTAGTAAACTCTGATAAGAAATCCTGACAAAGGTTGTACTTCCTCGGAACGAAAACTTCCCGACAGAAGTGGGAAGCGATAGCGTTCGATGCTGTCACGCTCGCCGACTAATTGTACCTTGATTAATTTCCTCGAACGCTACGAGTCAGATAAGAGTGTGACAGAGCACTCGACGCGTTGCGACGGGGACTCTTTCTTCCGAGCAGTCAGTCGACGTGCCCCCGATAACGATCTTTTATCACCGATATCCAACCAGTCAGAGCTGGCCAGGATTCAGGTGGAGGCTGCGGAAATTTTGCCAGCACGAAAACTTCTCTCAAGTTAAATTTTTCAATGGCAACGTCATGCGAAACGTCACAGTTCAACTTGACAGGGTGAAAGAGAGATTGGTTGTGTGTTTAATTTTGCCAGGCTTAATATCGAATCGGCGACAGCCCTTGTAAATCACTGGATGTTTCCACATAGGATTAGAATTTCGTCGTCGACGTCGCTGGCCGTCACGTAACTGACGCGACGCTAAGCCGAAGGAAAGTTCCTGCTCGGCAGGTGTTCTTTACGTCGCTTTGAATGCATATCTCTCCTTCCACGTGTGTGGCGGACACGTATAACTGAGTGAGAGAGAAGAGTCGCGAAGTGTCGACGCGATTAATACGTCAGAAGCTCGTGCATAATCGCCGGCGTGGCCGACGGTTCATCAACATTCTCATCTTTCCACTCCGACCACACGCGTCCACTCCGCAAGGTGCTCGCAATCTTCTCAGCCGAAAGAGAGAACGACGGGGGAGAGGGAGAATTTTAAACGGTCCACAAGCTTTGGTCATCCGATCGCTTTGATACCTCGAGGACCCTCGAATCCTTCTGTTTATCACTCCGATAATTCGCTCAGTTGGATCAAAGAAATCCTCTGTGACGGCTTTACTGCGTCGATACGAGGATCAAAAATTCCTCTCGCACAAGATGAAATAAACATAAAGATTTTCTTTCGACTCTTAAAATGACGATTATAATAAAGTTCGTGAAAATAATGAGTTCAAATATAAACTGAAAGATAATAAGTACATATATTCAAGATTTTTGATTTTTATAATTCAGCATCCTCGCGAATCGTACGATTTCTGTTTGGTTACACCAGACGATTAAACTGATCGGATGTAGATCGCAGGCAGAGAGGAGAATCGATATGGCGAGATGCGAGCGAGTGTCACGGCGCGATAGGTCGACGGAGGGTTAACTTTTATGGATGAGAGTTTTATTGGCGCAGACGTGCGATCTGCGAGATCAATTTCAGATGGTAATATTAGCGGTGGTAGCTGTCCTTACTGCCCCTTTTCCATGCTAATAAAGCGATGTCACTGTTCACCTTGGCGGCCGGTGAAAAAAAGCCACGTGCACGCGTAACAGAATCTCTAACAGTACAGCAAGATTTTTCCAAGGATCGTTCGACCACCGAAGGTATAAAGTGTCCTTCGTTAACGGTATCCCTGGTTATCCCTCGCTTCCAATCCTGTATTAATTATCATCGGAAGGTCGAGAGCGATTTTTCCATACAGCAACACTATCTCGTTCTCATAAAATTTGTATACGTATAACAATATTCATTAGTCCATAACACATTCAAATATGGCCGCAATAAGAATATTCAGTATTTCGACTAATATATAACTGGAGAATTTCCGAAGGACATCTGCTGACTTCGTTATCAGACATGATGGGTCAGAGAATTAATCAATCTGCCATAAATCAATGAGATTTTCGTATTGCCAGTTGCATCACGCGAGTTCATTGTTATATGGCAATGGGTTAATCCGGATTCCGTCAACTGGCTCGCACACTCTGACAATGTCTCTGGCAGCGCGAGATAGACGTGCAACGTACAATACGTCAGCGAGCGTTTCTCCTCTCCCAAGGCTAAATCGCTTTAGTCTGGCGGTGCCCTCTTCTGGCGGGGTTCTCGGCTGATCGTAAGAGAACCGGCCTTGAAGCCACCGGAGCCGAGTCGATGAACCGGCATTAAAGCTTCCAAGATCGAAGCCAGGACGAGCGGAACACGCACTGACCTTTAAAGAGCTCGCAATAACGACCTTGGGCGCATTGGCAAGTGCACGCGGCCAAGAACGAGTCCTGCGCGCGCTCACTAACCATTCCGTCCTTGCCACGTGCTTCAGGATGGCAAAACCTAGGGAAAAGCGTCCCGACGCCGACGCCTGCCAGCACCACAAGCATATCCTATCGCCCGCTTCTTTGCTCTCCTGCCTTGCTTGCCACTTTATGTATGTCATGAACGTCATTATCGTGTATTTGCCTTGCTTCCGTGGCTCGAGTTCCACTTTGCTCTTGTTACTTACCTTCGCTTCGGACTCGCTTCCCTTAGATTCTTTCCAATAGTCGATTCTAGGATCTTGATATTTTTATTTACACTTTACTACATTTATTGAGTCTAGAATTATAAGAAATAGTTACAAGGTCGTAGTTATGGTCATGTAATAAATCGACCGGAAATACGCCCACAGGTAAATTCGAATTCTAATTAGTATTAATCATAGCTTATCTTGAGAGCGTTCTACGCCCACGTGTTTCTAGTCTCGAGGAGTATCAAGTGTCAGTGAAGTCAGATCGAATCACTACCGGCTTGATTTTTGGTCAAGTCTCTGTGTTCGATCAACTTGTACGGAAGTACGCAGTGCGCACTGTGGTTCGTGTGATTCCCCGGCAGATAATGACGCGCGTCCTTCGCATTCGAATTGGCATTGTTCTGCGACGAGGAATCGCGAAGAAGACTGCTGAAAAAGAGAGCGAACGAGCGAACGCACGCGCGCTGTCCTCCACGCAACAAACCGCCGATTAGTTCTTACACTGGAAATACCACTTGATTTGAATGTCTTGATGCCGAATCAACTTCCCCTGTTTGCGATGCCCGCTTAATGACGCGGTGCATCAACATTAATGACTGCCGACTCATTTATTCTCATATATTAAGTATTCTCAGATGGACGCAAAAAGATTTTGCGCAGCAACGCTTTAAGATTTCACTTATTTAAAATCTTGCTTTAATTACTGTTTTCAATGTATCTTTTAACCCGCATTGATCTATTTTTCACACGTGTCTCTCTTTTATCTTAAGTTACATGTCGCTTTCATCATTCCTAGAAGCGTGTAACTCTATGCACGTTCTTCCGGGGAACTTGGTAGTTGTGTTTGGCTCGGGGAGTAAAAATCTGATGCGACTCGTGCGAGATTGCGCAAGTTTCTCCCGGCGAACTTACTGACTTTATCACTGTACTTACCGCACGCCTCCTAGTCAACATACTTTCCAAGTTACGTCAGGCGGAAGTGATTGCGCCTATCGAATTTCGGAGGCGCGTATATTTACGCGCTCATTAGACTTGCGTGGTAATCAACTTTTTGTTCGCTAGTTTTTTAGGATCCTGTACTTGCATGGTCATGAATATGGACTCGTACAACTCATGTATTCTCAAGCTTGTATTTGTCTCGGGCACACAAGTACATGGAAGAGTAAATAGCAGACCTTCAAGAATCACGGGATTCCTTAAACAAGGCATAACTTCCTCGTTGCTTAGATTAACATTGCCATGGAACTTTGCTTCCAAGCATCTTGAAACGAAGGTCGATAAATAAGACCGAATATTTTTCTTGTGATTATAATTATTATTATAAAAATCGTATGATATATTGCACGAGACATTCCAAAGAACGATAGATTTCTATGGGAAATGCTTGATTTAGAACCATTGGAATGTTTTCTTTCTATTAATGCATATATTTTCTTATTTGTACACTTAATATTATTCCTTGCCTTGCGAGTCCGACCTTCTCCTTAATATTCAATCGTCGTGCTAGCAGTGCATCTTTCTTCACGAATTTTCTCAGGCCCAGACTTCCGCCAATTCAGGAGCTCTCGAAATTCTTCGAAAAAATGGTTTATTTAACATATGCGCATCGGCAATCGTAAATGTTTAATAATGAAAGATATCCTTGGCGGCGACGTCGGGAGGGAGCAGTAAATTGCGGGGTCAGAACAGTGAAATCTCGATGTTCTCGAGGTGCGCGAGGTTTACGAGCGCAGCGCAAATGAAGGCAGATTTGGAAGTTCGAACTGGGCCAGTTCCTCGCCTCAATAAAAAGAATCGCCGAGAAGTGTCCGGCTGATATCAATTTGCAGCTCATAAAATTGCCGGCTATATTTTAGGCTGATCCGTACTTTCGCCTGGCAATGTAATTACGTGATTCCGATGCGTAAACCTTCGATTTAATGAGAGGTTCGAGTATAATTCGCGAACGGATGCTGGGCGGTTCCGGGGTGGTTGAAGGGCTTTGGATTACCTGTAATTGCAAGAGTTCGCTAACGCGTCAGATGGAACATCGAAGGACCTTCGATCGAGTCTACCTCTCAAGGATTTCTCTGAAGTCAACGCATTCTCAAAGTTTTTATTTACTACTGCTTTCGGTAAAAACAGAGGCGCGGCGCGGCGCTTCTCCAAATTTCTGTTTAGTCTGTTTGCGTCGGCGGATCATTTACGAGGCGGACCTTTTGACCAGTGAATTTTAAGTAAATAGTACCAGTTTACTTCGACTAGTGGCCGTATCTGCGCGATCATCGCATCATCCACACTTACCAATAACGCACTTCGCGAAACCTGCCACGTGCGATTATCACCGCGATATGCTGTGACTCCTTACGACCGGCTTGAACTGGTTTCACTTAAGCATCACTACGAGAAGAGCTGCTCGACATTTCGACTCGCTAACACGTGCTTGGTAACGCTCACCACCACTACCATTATATGCGATCTTGCCAACTTCCAAAGATAATACAGCTGCTCCAGGCTTCATCTCGAATGATCTCCAGTTGATCTGTTTAGTCTACCTTACTCCTTTTTACCTTCAAATTCTTACTATCTTTAAATTAATCAAATCTTACCATGCTATAATAACTTTACGAATAGATAAAAGTTTAATTTCATTAGTTGGCTCTCATAAAGTTGACTTTCAAATTCCTACTGCGACTTCTCTGATTATTATCTTGAAATTAATCAAATTTTATTATGCAATAATAATTTCAGGGGTAGATAAAAGTTGAATTTGATTAGTCGGTTCTCATTAAGTTGACTGAATGCTCATTAGTCGTGAGTAGAAAGGAGGGTATTGTACCTGAGGGGATTGTTGGAGGGCATTAAGGAATGCGGTGCAAAAATACACATTAATCCTCTTGTCACGAGACTGTCAGTATTCACGTGACATTATCACGCGGCGGGCACACAAGAAAGCATGAATAATTGCTTCAAGAGCCGTTATCTCTTGTCCGACTCAACAGGATCACGGGCACGGCTGCTGCTCTCCTCGCCGGTACTACGCACTAGACCACTAAATTGTATCCCCTACACACACACACACACACACCATCGCCTACGTCATCTTTCAACACTAATCGCACGCATTGCCAATCATTTATAGACTCAGACTTAAACAGCGATTGGTAAAAGAATCGATATAACTGATCGAAGTTTTAGTCTATTGATTTTTAGAATAATTCTCTAAATGAGTGAATATTTGATTAAGAATATTTTTCAGGATTGTATTTTATAGAATAAGTTTAGAAACTAGAGAAGTCGATTAATTGTCGAATTATTTCGACGAGTTAAGTTTATCCGCAGACAAGCAACTCGCGAACCTTGAACGCAAAAGATCCCCGGTGTAATCTTGACATTCGGCCGATCGATCATGTTCGTCGCATAATTCAAAACATTACTGCGATCGATGTGGTCCAATGTTCATCGCGCCGACAAAACACATGTCGCGAGATCGAATCGACATAGATTTCCCATCGAATTCTCAACAGTTGTTCACATGAATCCTCGTTAAGTGGGATAGCACATTCTTCCGCCAAACTTGGCTTCGAGTGTCATCTGACTTGTGGAATAAAGAAGCATTCGTGATATCGAACTGCTTTGTTCGATCCTGGCTAATTAGCCGATGATTTACGATGCGAGTAAATCAACGATTGGATGACGATTCGCTTTCGGTATTTGGCTTTCGAAATAGAAATCGCGAAAGTGGGTCTGGCAGAATCGTTGGAGCTTATTATCGACGAGCGGCGGGAGAGAAAAATACGCTTCGCCCGAAAACATATTATGTACATTGGGCTTTAGCTTTTGTCTGTCTGTGTGCGTGTGAGTGAGTGGGTTATGGGCTAAAATCTCGGCTGGGTACAACTCGTAACAAAGCAAACAACGGGCCACTTGATTGCTCGTTAATTATGCCAGCAGCGCGGCACGCGCTCTCCCAGGATTCTGAGCAAATTGCTGGATGGAATCATCCTGAGATCATCTGAAATTTGCCCGGAGACCTGTCTGGCTCGTCTCGAGCGCTGTAATTTGCATCTTGCAAGTACTTAACCATATAATATAGGCTAATCGAGGTAATGGAAGCAAAGGACAAAATACAGCAGATCCGTGCTGACTTCCGGCACGTGCACTCCAAGTCGCCAGGCACCTATCTTTGAATGTGTCGGCCAGTGACAGCCAAGTAAAATGGTAGTCCTTCCTTGCGCTAAGCGTTTCTTCGAACTACGTCATTTGCACTCATTCGTCAGGTAGTCAGTCAAGTTCGAATTCGAAAAGTGTAAGATCTAATGGCTCGGCTTATCTTTATAGAGTAGCAGTGGTCTTTCGAGTGCACTTCGTACTTGATAAGCTGTCATTCGTGAATAATGATTGGACCAGTTCTTAATGATCAAATAAAGTAGAATACGAGTTTCAACCAGTTAAGGGAATATCAATAGTCGTTCATATCCATTTCTTTCTCAAGTATACCCTCGACACGTGTATCGATTGATTTAGAAGCTGGATGTCTGTCAGTCAATGATTAGAATCGACCTTTGTATCATTCGCTCGTTCTCCTCCAACACTGACTCCAAATCATTGCAAATATTCATCGATCGTGGGAAGAGGAATACTTCCAGGACACATTCATTGGACTCAAGTATGCGGAAGGGTTGTGCGAACGATCCTGCATGGGC
This sequence comes from Ectemnius continuus, assembly GCA_910591665.1. Lineage (NCBI taxonomy): Eukaryota > Metazoa > Arthropoda > Insecta > Hymenoptera > Crabronidae > Ectemnius > Ectemnius continuus. Next base: position 9,785,572 of record OU342862.1, on the reverse strand, counting down.
GTGTCATCGAGTCACCGTGGAAGTTCGCACCACCATTCCAAAAAAGTCGTACGTCACGCCAAAATTATCATGAGGAGGAACAGCGAAAGCACTCGATGCCGAACGCCACGAAACCAGATAACGAAATCCGACTGTTTTTCGCACGTAACATTATCGCTCGCCTAGATAGAACTTCCCACTTATACACCACGCTTTCCGGCACTTGTATGTGCTACTTTAAGGGGTCAAGCAAATAGAGGTTTATTAATTTTTCTTAAATACTAACTTTTAAAAACTCGCTATACGTCCATTATTGTTCATGCCTTAAAATACATTCTCTGAAAAATTTCTTATCATATATACAGGGTGATTCACTTGCCTTTGAATCAGAACTCTCCTAGCCCTTATTTTTTTGGTGGACTTCCCGACCTTCTCCGGGACTGAAATTTGGTGAGTAATATTTTTTTGCATCAAGGAAGATACCATAAAAATTCCAGAGCCCTAGCTCGAAATTTTTTTTTCGGCAAATTTTTTAAGGCATACCCCTTCAAAAATTTTCGATTTTTCGAAGGTTCTGGGACCGCAACGAACGCTTGATTTTTCGATTGTCCGTGTCTCAAAACGGAAAAAAACCATAAATGTTGTGGGGGAAATGCCGGAATTCTACCTAAAACACATGGAAAACCGATCTTGAATATTTAGTTTTCATGGTTTTCCCTATGTTCTTCATACTTCCCGACCTTTCCCGGGGCTGAAACTTGGTGGGGAATGTTTTTTTGCATCGAGGAAGAAGTAGTAAAAATTCCAGAGCCCTAGCTCAAAATTCATTTTTTCGCAAATTTTTTAAGGCATACCCCTTCAAAAATTTTCGATTTTTCGAAGGTTCTGGGACCGGAACGAACGCTTGATTTTTCGATTCCTCGTGTCTCAAAACGGAAAAAAAACATAAATGTTGTGGGGGAAATGCCGGAATTCTGCCTAAAACATGTGAAAAACCGATCTTGAAAAATTGATTTCGATGGTTTTCCCCGTGTTTTTGGTACTTCCCGACCTTTCCCGGGGCTGAAATTTGGTAGGTAATGTTTTTTTGCGCCAAGGAAGATACTATAAAAATTCCAGAGCCCTAGCTCAAATTTTTTTTTTCCCCATATTTTTGGCCACCGAAAATATTCCATTTTTGGTCGTGATTCAAAGGCAAGTGACTCACCCTGTACATAAATAATTAGCTCGTACACTATATAACTGACGTCTTGTTGAAATTGCAACCTGCAGTGATCAATGCATCTTAGTTACTACTTCTAATTTTCTAACATTTCTATAGACACAAATAAGTCGCGGTTAGAGGCTGATCGGGTTACCCGATTAAGCCTTCACTATTGGGGCCCGATCAGCACGTGCGTGTCCAGTGTGTCGGAGTTGGTTTCCCCGAGTCCGTCGAGTTAAAGAAAATTCTTAGGGACACGTTGCAAATTGCCGGCAGTACACGTGCGCCAGCAGAATCTCCCCTTGCCTCACCCGGCTGCCCACGTACCCTCTCATGATTCATGACGACCACCCACTCGTTCCTCCTTCACCTACCCCCTCGCCACCTACCTCCGACACGTGGAAAACTCGTTGGAAATAATCAGGAGGCGCTCCCTGCCGCCAGCATCCCAGCCTAGATCTGTCTAATGAGCGACAGAGACTCACTTCGATACAACTGTCGAGATATTTTTAACTGACTTCATCTCTCTTTGACTTCATTCAGAAAAAAGAGAAGATTTAACATTCTGCATGGAAGACCTTGATAAGTTATAGTATATCCGAAGAGAGTAATGATCGAATTATAAAGAAAGGTCGTAAGTTGTAGTAATGACATGCACAACTATTTCTGGATCTCGATGACTCGAATCTTCGCGATATACTGTGGGTGTGTGGTTTACTTATTTTTAAGCCGACGCTTCATCCAATTTTCCCTTGGCTAAGTGGTCACTTTAGGAGCATTGTGTTGTGTGAACAATCGCAACAGGCTGTGTGTTTGATATTGAGAATAACAGCGTAGTTTAGCCGCGTGCGAATGTGTACTTTCACATGCGGGCAGCACGCGAGCGACTTCTGAAATACGAGATCGAACGAAATCATCGGCGAACACAATCGATAAGCTCGCCGAGCGAGAAAGGACAAGGGAGATATCGATCTCCGTAGAAATTTTATCGCCACTTGGAAGGAGATTTATCGTAGTGGAATGTGACTTTTGTGAAGGAGGCAGAGTGCTCACTGCGCCACAAGAACACTCGGTTGCATTGAGGAGCAGAGTACCCCGGGTATTCACGGATATCGGGCAATGACGAGTCAAGGTAAAAATCATGGAGGACAGAAGCGAGATTCTACGAGCTTTCGTTCTTAGTCTCTCGCTCGGCGCGCTTACACATCTTTCGGAAGCCGACAAGCAGCCAGTTGATCTTTTCCAAGAACTCCGGCCCATTCTAAAGCGGCTTTCAAAGTTGCTTTGTGAATTCCTGAACGACGAACCCGTGGGAACCGATGCTGGACCAGAGCTCTCGAGCGCGCTCCTAGCGCTGCGCTTGGCGCATCTCCCAACTAAATCCCCACACAAGCCGAGGACCAAGCGCACTGAACAAATGACCGAAACAAGACTCCCTCAAAATATATTTATCTCCTCTCAAACCAATATCCTCCGCTTGAAAACATAAAACAAATTCAACTGGGAATATCACACCCAGAGATTCGCTCTTGCCCGTAAACATCAACAAGTTGTGACCATTTGCACTTGGTCCCAGCTGATCGTTGCCCCAAAAAGAAACGACTTCTCCGAGGTCAATTTTCCTAGTAATACAAAAAAGCCAAGAGCCAAAAAACCTGGTGCTCGAATACCGACGAGATCTACGTAAGTAGATGCGTCTGTATAGGTAGAAGCGATAAGGTTTCTTATCGGAGGTAGAGCTGCTCATTACTTATCGTGCGGCATGTCTGTCATGCCGGCGCCACGCGCGGAGAATCCCTGCCCTAGTACACAGCAGTACACAGTAAAGACTGTGCTGTGCGCGCACACCAGCGCAGAGTCCACGCGCGCACACAAACAGAAAGGCACACGTCCGTCGGCTGAGTACCACCACCACTACGGCGCATCATTGAACCCGACGTCGCGTCGCGTACACAGATGGGCCTTTAGCAGCGCCCCTCCGAGCCCTCCGCTCCTTCCATCCCGCTCCGCCTACATCTCATCCCCACCAAGCCTGACAGGAAAGCAGACCGCAGTTATAAAAGTACCCCACAGGACGGCCAGTCGCTTCAGTGAGAATCGTGACTCCGTGGCGTTAGTTCGTGCTTGGCAACCTTTTTCCGCTCACTCGAGTTCGAATCCGTTGCCTTCTCGGCCCACCAACAATATCGATCCTCTCTTCCAACGAGAGTTCCTCTTCCTCGTGCACGCAATCATCCTCTACTCGCTGTACACAGCTAGAGCAGATCGCGTTCGTGCAGAGCTGGACGTTTCCCGTGTCACACAACAATCCCAGCAGAGAGATTCTCGAAGCGAGTGAACTGGCCAGTTAACCTGCTGCATTTGTTTGCCGCCTGGAACCACCACCTCTCTCGTGGGGACTACTCACTGCACTACTAGCATCGGCAAATGTAAGTTTCTGTGCTGCTTGAATGATAGCTTTCTCGGAAGGAGTGTGCCACCTTGTCGAGCGTCTCTCGCCGCCACTTTTCCTCCTGGCAGTGATGAAAGCCGAACACTTGGCTTGCCAATGTGCGTGGGGTGTGTGCGGTTGTGCGAAGGCGGGAGAGACGCGTTTTCCTCTGAGAGGAATGCGCCCTCGTGTGGGGCGACATGTTGAATGTATGTTTTGAAAGGCGACGCCCTGCAAGGTGCGCTGGAGAGCGCGTCTTTGCGTACCAGCGCGCTCCGACTTCTGCTTGTGCTTTCACTGCAGACAGAGTCGTGCTTGTCCTATTTCAAGGAAGAGTCTCGCTATTATTTGTCAGAGAATTACGAGTAGAACGAGGATAAAGAAAGTTTGCAGTAGTTAAGTAGAAGAGTAATAGGCGCCGTGATTTTCGTGTCGGGTCGAAGGCTCCGCAACGAAAGCGCGCAGAGGAAGGAAGCCGAGCGTGAGAATCAATACCCTCGGCGGCGAGGTGCGCGGCCAACTTCAGGCACCTTTTGCCCGACATACACAACCGTGCCAAGCACCTATCCCTCTAACAATGAACCTTATCTTCAATCTTCTTCTCCCTATTCCTAAACTTACAACATTCTCCATATGTCAGCTTCTCTCTCTTCTTTATTCACCAGGCCACTGCCAATTTCGAGAATACTAACTGGAAGAATTTAAATTGCCTGTCGTATTTTTAAAACAGAATATTCATAGCGCTCGCATGGAATGTTGGGATGCCAGAATTCCCCGGGATTATCAAACTTTTTTCTTTCGTGAAAGTAATCGAGCTCGGCAAGACAAGGCAAGGCAAGGTAGGCAGTGCTCGCGCAGCACGAGTCATCGGCTTTGGAATCCGCAGTGTTTTGATTTGGTAAAAGAAGCACGGCGAGTGGCTGGCACTCTGTTGTAGAAGCGAGGATAGTTTGCAACGAGGTCAGGCCTCGTCGGCCGCTCGAGCATATCTGTTGGTGTAACGAGTGCCCGGGAACCCGTTACGCCAGTAGTCGTGCCACTGCGAATTCCGAAGACGGAATTTTAATTTCTCAATCCTGTTGACGCGCTCCGCCTGCATTCCTCGCTTTCCTCCTGCCTTTGAGCTTACAAACATTTCCCTCCTACTGCCGGACAGAAAGAAAAAGAGAAAGAAGCTTGTCCGCGAGGTGGAAACAAACACAGGGTGAAGTATCGTCACGTGGCGCAACAATGTCGCCAGGAAGGCACATCTGTTAAAAGGGGAGCACGGATCTCAATTAAAGTTGACGGACTAGTCTTTCTTTAAGCTGGTTTCTAAATTTGCATTACATCAGTCTGGATTTCTCTCGGAATTTTCATTGGATATTCCTTATCGCGCGAGTCTTCCTATTACAGGAGCTAATCTCGAACGGTCATGTCGGAGGGAACGGCGCTAGTTGGAGCGATAATTCAAAAAGGAAATCGTTACGAGCGGTGCGCGGTTCAACGCATTACTCAGTTATTACACAATCGAAGGTCCCGGCAATGTCGTCGTGCCATGATGAATCGGGCGAGTATGGTACAATTACATAAAGCCGCCTGAAAGCCGGCCGCGCAACTTCTCGGTCATCTTTTGTAAGCGCGCAATGAAAGCCGACTTATGCTATAACATCTTCTAATTCGGCGCGCCTAATTCCTCGCACTGCTAACACTTTAAAGAGCGAGCCGTTTATGCGACACCAGAACTGCCCTTTTCCTGTAACGATGACTAAGCCAGCTTCCGCTCTTTAATTCTTTCAATCTTGGTACAAGTTTCACCTTTACACCAACTTTAATCATAATTCCCAGAAAATATATAATTGTTCGAACGAGAATAAGAAAAGCTTGGGAGAAGTAAAAAATTCCACACATATTTACATTGAGTGTGTGCCAAGTTGAAGTTAATCCTTGGTAATTGAAAAAGCGGCGGGACTGAAAGAATTAAAGCGTTGAAAAGTTGGACGCCGTGTCACTCACAAGAAGGGAGCGAGCGGTTGGTAAAATGTTTCGTATGCGGAACTGCGCTGCTGCTGGCAGTCTTTCCGGGTATTCGGCGACCTGATTTCATCGCGTCGTGTAACACGCATCCGCGTGGGATTCGCGGCAGGATCGATATTTCGAATTCGCCCCCGCTTATCAGGGAAGCGGCAGGACTGGCCGTACGGCCTCGGGGGTTGTTGGCCCCAATTCAACCCCTGCCGAGAGGAATCCTCTGCGGCTTGATGCGAACTCCACTTCAATGTCTATCCAAACTAGAAGAATTATCATTAATTCAATTAATACATAAATTCAATCAATCTGTTACGATTAATAGAATTATATTTCTTTAATTGAATCACTGGATTTTTTTTATTTTCTATCTCGCATTGGTAGACAGAGAGACAATATTTACCTTTCGACTGGGAAGCAGTTGGTGCTGGCGTCTCGGTCTACCTGTAATCTGTAGACGATGGGGCCAGCAGCGCGGCGCGGCGCGGCGCGGCGGTGAAACGAGTTCGACTTGTAGTCTATTTTCCGGCGGGCTGGCCGTATATTTAGAATGGTTGCAAAAGGAAGCCGCGAAACTGGGCTCTCAGAAGTAACACGATAGAGACACGCAGGAAGTAGCGGGCGCCTCTACCATGCCAGTGCACTTTCTATTGTTGGCCTTCCAGGAAGTTCCGCCTAATGGAAACACAGGTATATTCGCCTCCTCCGTGAACTTGCGAACCAGCCGCCAATAAAAAGAGGACGTTTCAAGAACGGGGAATCCAGTCCCGATTGTTTTTACATTCCCTAACGAGCCTACTTCCGAGCAACGGAAAGCCCGCTGCCAGAAGTTCTTGAGAATGAAAAAGTATCGATTCGCCAGTTGCCATAGATAGGCAAATCAGCTTCGAAAACGTTTCGTTTAGGCAACTACTCGCCGCATATCTAGGAATACTTTATTCAGCTGCGTCTATTTTAAATAAGCAAACGAGACGGTTAAAAGTGATACTAAGAGGAAAATAGCGATATTGTAAAATGGGATTCTCGGGTAGCAAGAGGTGAAGCGGAGGTAAATGTCAGTGAGTATTCTTGGTGTATCAATATTCGAAGTTGCCAACCCGCACCACTCATCCCTCGTTCCATTAAAATAGTTCTTTTTAATCTCCCCTAATTATAAGTGAATCATCCAGATCTTTTGGAGTACCGTACTTATAATGCTTTATTAGCGAGACGGAATTATAACAGGATTAGAGAGTCAAGCAAGCATGAAGTATCCGATTAACGCGTAATAAAAGCAATAAAGCGTAGCAGTGTCACATAGGGAGGAAAGGAGTCTTTTGCGTCTAGGATTATTAATATATCTCGGTGAAGCTGGCAAAGGGTAGTTATTTCAAGCGGGGCAATTGCTTACTCGTACGTCAGCCCTTTCGCGACGTAACGTAAAGATACATGACGCTCTCGATATTGGATTGATGACGAAAGCCGTCATTCATCCTCCTTTAGTTTAACACCTGCTTTGTCGAGCAGCCATTCATGCTTTTTGAGAAAATGCGCGCACGCTCCTCTCAGACCGGCTGTGAATTAACTCTGACGCAGATTGACGGCCCTTGCGTGACACGCGTACGCAGAGGAGAGCGGCGGCGGTGTCAGTGTCATTGAAGGGGTGGCGTGGCGTATATTTGTATTTCGGTGAGAGCCAAGATAGAAAAGTGGCGCGTGAACACACTCCTCGTGCTTTCTAGATCGAGTGAAAATAATGCAGCCTTTATTTTTATCCACCGGCCGACACTATTTTTACGATTGCATTACTAATGCCGCAAAGCCGAGCCTCGCGGCAGACGCTCGAGACGACGCTATAACACTCTGTCCCAGCCTTCGATCCTACCTTCGTGTTATCCTTCCAATTCGTCTCTATTTTCAACCCAGACATTTTTCCCTCTGCACGCCGCACCGGAAATTCGAGAAAGCCCTCTCTGTTTCCATTCTTAGCATTTTTATCCTCGCGATATCGAAGAACATTCTCGATACGAAAGTAAAGTAAAAGCTTGACAAGGTCAGCGATCGATGCTTTAAATGGAAGGACAGCAATGAACTGCGTTTTAACTTTCAATCTCGAGCGATATAGTTTGATTAGCATCTTGTGTATTGGAAACGTGTGAAAATCCGATTAACTACTACGTCATTGCGATTCCCCGACGGAGCTCCTTGTTTTGGACTTGAGACACGAAGCAGCAGTCACCGCTGGACGTAATTGACGTCAATAAGTAGAAGGTTCCATTGATGAACCCAGACAAGGACGACCTGCATGAAATTAATAGCATTAATATTCGCCAATCTTAGCCGATCGAGTCGCTGGCGACCTCTCTTTTCGAACTGACGCAAAACCTTCCCATTGTAATCGTACAGAAGCAAAGAAACAATGCGTTCACACGCTTCCGCGTTACACAAGCATTGAAAACTAATGTTCTTGCCGCGAAAATATACTCAAATGAATGCCTCGAGAATATTCCTCGAGAATTAGAAACGTAACGTCATTGCAGAGATAGTGAACTATTAATTAACATAATACCAGTAATCGAGCCAGTCCAACTGGCACACTAAACCTTGCGGTTTACTTTTTCCCAAGCTCTGTCCCACCAAACTATCAATTTACCTGAACAGTTGGCTTGCGGTAATAAGCTTTTCTAATTTCCGTCTGTCTGGCAAAGCGGCAGTTTGTCTTTCCTTCCAAATATCGAAATCCAAGTTATCACTGGTTGGAACTCGACCATCTTCCAAGCTCACTTTCAACTTTTCATTCGCTCGAGTTACGTAAAGCTTTGTATAACAAAGGACAGGATTTATAGCCGGGACTAAGAGATTCAGAGCGCGAAGTGCACGCTTTCCATTCCAGGGAAAGTAAAAGTGTGCTCGTCTGCCGTTCAGAGAATTGTGTGTCTGTGTGTATGCGTGTATGCGTGTGCCAAGGTGAGGTGGAGAAGTGGCAGAGGCCGCATGGTGAAACTTATGTCGAACGGTGTCCTTCGGCCCCCAACTCTCCTCTTGGCAGTAATTGGGTTTCTAGGTACAATTTCGATGAAATGTCGGCCTGGGGATTTCCAAGCGATACCTGTTTCCTGCTATTTCGCACGCCGGACATTCCTGACCTTACAACAGAGGCGCCATATAACTGTTTAGCTTGTAATACAAATTGGTCCAATGAAACGATTTTAACCTCACCGAGCCCAAATGCTCTAAAATAAATATTAAACTGAACTTCCACTGCAACGCACTAAGCTATTAACATTTAGATCTCAAGATTCCTTTTATTCAGCTATGAATAGCCGATGATTCGAGTTTTTGCATGATTCAGCCGGTCAACAATGTTTTAAGTAGTGATTTGTAAACAGAAATTGGTCAGTTTCTTTGGGCAACCTTGTCTTTCGCGGGATGCGCCAATTGTGCGAAGGAAACATTTTGGAGAAGAGGCATTTCGCAAGTTGGCAGGAAGGACTAGCAGCTCATTTTTCTATGCCAGACTTTCTGACATTACACCTTCAGTTTTATTCCACCAGCGGCGGCTTTACTAATAGCCTTTCGTTTCTCTGTTTCAGTCATAACTCATCCGAGCAACATGTCGGTCACTACTACTGTGCAACCCGCCACTGAGAGCCTCTCTCGTCACGGGTGAGTTTTCTTTTTGCATAATCACACGCTTCGAGTCTCAGGCGAAAAAGCTCTCGAGACGTCCGGCAAAGATGCTCCATTTAACATTGATTCGCCCTTTCTCTCGTTGCTCCAACACCTAAAACAATTAATAAGTCTCTCAGTTGTTTATCTCTCCTTCCCCCCACCTAAGAGGATGCTGTGAAATTCCCGGTAAGCCTCCGGACAATTGTCGTCATTCCCACTGCTGGAACTTGCAGTTCTGCATTAATAAGGTCGCTCGGCCAACACCTTCGAGTTCCGCAAAGTCGTCTTAATTATTCTTCACGGAAAACGTATGTCTGCTTTAAGTTCTCAAGTGCGTTCCTCGAGAGATTTGCATTAGGTATCCATTGATGCACGACGTCTTAGAAGAATTCTTGAGAAATAAATATTGACTAATTAGTTTTCATAGTTATACGTCGATTTTGAACCTATTTGATTTTCAAGATGCTATTTCCTGACTCAACAACAACTCATCTCGCGGAACTAGCTGTGTCAGTCTAGGAATGATTCAGTGCAGCTAATTTATTCTTGCGGAGGGGCGGAGGGTGCTGCCTCGATTACGAGCTTCTATAAACGGTGGGTTGGAGCGGCGGTGGACTTGCAGAATTATTATTAGTGCCGATATTATTTGTGGCAGTCACGTTGTCTTGGCATAATGGGAGTGTGGTGTGCGCGCGTGGTGAACTCGTTACGAAATGGTCTCTCCGGGCAAGCGAGGGTGAGCGAGAGCGCAATTCGGACACGCGGCGGCCGCGGCGGCGGCCGAGAAAACCCTTGGCGCCAACAACGAGCGTGTATGTGTGTGTGCTCTCGAAAGAACGAAACGAGCTTGCACCGTTCACCGAAATTACACTCGGCGGAGCTTTATGTAAGAGCAGCGTCGCAACGCGTGACAGCCTCTGCGCAGACGTTGGAAAGCGGTGAACCGCTGATAATTCGTTATCGCAATGCATCATCCACGTGCCCGCTACGCTTTTTAACGATTAGAGAAACGGTGTCGTAAAGTTGAGAAGTACTCTCTCGGTACCCTTGTGATTAACAGCTTGGTCGTACATTATTGCCGTGCAAAGTGTCGCTTAAACAGAAATCACGGGTTACCTAATGTATAGTAATAAAAAGTAAGAACCGAACAAAGAACAGCATAGCGAAGAAAGAGTTGTAATAAAATTTCTTAATGTAAAATTATAAATTCGTCGGTCCCTTTCAATTCGTCCGGTATAATAAATTCGAGTTTCGTCGTCCTTTTTGTTTTCCAATTTCACTGCGCCTCTGATATCGCGGTTGGCTAATTGAGAGTGAAGGCAGCCCACAGGATGTCTGGGAATTGGCGCACAAAGGCAACGGCCGCAGCAGAACGAGAGGGCCGAGGCTTTTGTACTTTGGTGCCTCGTGCGACCAGCGTCGTTTCTCGTTTAATTATGTGCGCGAACAACTCGTGTATGTAAGGTCAACTCAACTTTGGACACGCTCGTGTCCCGACACGTGTCGCGCAATAACGACCGCATGGGAAATCACCGCCGATGCCCAAGTTTTTCCCTCCGCGAATTGATTGGAAAGGTAAACTCATTCGACGCGCAATCCGCACTGACAAGGGCACCTTGGCAAATTATTGATGACCTACTTTCTTCGATATTGAAATTCATGCATTCGAAAGTATCCAAATGTAATTAGTTTCTTGAGTCAATTTCAATAATTTGATGGCTTGATTTTAATTTTTATCGAAACATATTTCCATGATATATTGCTGTAATTGTAATTAGAAGAAATTGTTGACACATTAACGGTGGTTATGAGAACAGTAGCTTTCCAGGCGCACTTCCTCCGGCTAATCTGCGTAATTCGATTGGATTTGAATAATGGTTCGCCGGGAGTTGTGACTAATTTGTTATGAATTCTCGAGGGAATCCCGCGCCGGCAGAGGAGGAATTCGCATTGGAAGCGGTCAAGTATGCTTGTGCATTCTAAAGATCCCCGTTCCCAGAGCGACGGCGTGTGCTTCCGCGTGAGCCACGGCAAGAATCACTCGTTACGTGGCGTTCACGTTATCATCACGTGAGAGGGGCATTTTTCCTCCTGATTCCAATATCTGCATACTCGAGTTCGATAATTCCCAACACTTTTCCATCGCATTTCCGACCCCTCTATCTCGATCATCCCATATGCTCTGTCTCGGGTCAGCATCTTTCTCGTTCAGTGATTTCGCCGGTGAAAAGTACGAAGAACGGTAAAATAGTTTTATTTAGTCGGTGGTTCTTATAGGAATGCGAGATAAGTCGAGATAGATGCTGAGTAATCTCGCCACTTTATAGGGCAAAGACCTTTCTCTCCGGTGCTTTGGTATCAGAAACTATCAATGGGAAAAGGGATCAGCCGTCACGGAATTCTTCCGGGTTTAATGCTCGCTAGACCGGCATCAAGGTCGACGTCGTTCGGCTTGACCTTCGTTACGGTCCTTTGCTTCAATGAAACTTATCTCTTACATAAAAGGGGCACGCGCTAGTCCAGTAAAATTCCGCTAAAATTCTGCCTTCGAACACTGGTTATCAAATGGCTAGAACGGCGCCGGTTAGGTAACCAGGGTTTCTTGCGCTAGGTGCTACAGTTCCTCGTGTTACTTACGCCACCTTTTTCCAAGCACAACTATTCTCTGGAAATCTCTGGCGCCGGATAAGCTTTGTGTCTGCTGTGTTTTTTCCTCAAATACAAGCGACCGTGAAATTGCGAAGGTAGCTTTGCGAATGCACCCGAGCGGGAAGCACCTGTGGCCAGTTCTGGGTGTGCCAACTCGATGGTTACGTCAGATGGTTCAATTGCGGCGCCTCGAGGAAATTCGTTCCTTAACGGGAACCATCGCGCAGCCATGAGATTTGAATTTCATGGCCAGCCGAAATTCCACGTGGCGCGTGTAACCATTATACTCGGCTCGCAAGTACGAATTGCCTTTCTTTATGCAAACATTCTCGGCCTTACTTGTCTTACGTAAGAGCCACGTACTCGGCGAGTTACGTCCCAGACTTCAAAAAAAAACGCGGAAAAAGTAGCACGTAAATTGCTTCAATGCTCACATAACGGAAATAAATCGGCTGACATTGGCATCGAGGTACTAATAAAATGTTGAATCTATCCTACGACACGAGCAACGAGAGAAAAGAGGGAATTCCTGAATAAAATTGAGCCAGGGTGAAATATAATTTGCATTATTGACATTGGTACATTTGGCTGCAGGAGCAACATCTCCCTGTCGTGCCACAGTCTTTGTGGGAGCGTCGACGATGGCCTGCAAGGCTCGCATCCTCAGTACCAGGACACGATCCTTACCATTGAGGAGCTCCGTGCTCAACTGAACTCCTGCTTCACGTGAGTATCGTGCCAGACTACCGTATTCTTCGGCGAAACACACTTGACATTCCTTCAGGAGAATCCTCATCTCTTGAGAGTCATCATGAGGAACATAGAGCTGGCCAGTCGGCTAGCGGCGCTAGATAAATATTCAAGAAATGTCGTAGATCATCGCACACGTGCGGCCAGCTGAGAAGCGAGCAGGACAGAGCGACGAGCGAGTCAAATGTCGTAGAGTTGTTGCGCAACGTTCTAAGAGGCCGATATAATTATAACTCTCTCTCCTTGTGCTATTGACTTCTCACCGGCCGTCATGCCCGGTGATTTCCGATTGTCCCAGTTGATCGTACGCACGGCGTACTTAGTTCGCCAACGACTGGCATGCTCGCCTGCCTGCCTGCTTGCCTGCTTGCTCGCGACAGCTTTGTTTCAAGAGGCGACGCAGAGCGTGAGAATGCCTGTCCGTCGCACATTGCGCAAACCCGAAGCCCGCGGCCAGACGTCGGCGTCGTCCCGACAATAGAATCCGGTACGATCCAGAGTAGCGACGGTATTATGATCACGTTAGATTGCCAGCGACGCGAAGGCACGTGCACCAAAATCCTTGTGCTCGCGTCGACCTAGCAATCACCGAATGTAAGTCATCGAATTGACATGCATTCAGTGTGACGGGCAGAAAAAGTAATTGGAGTTATAAAGTCCTGCCGTGTCTTTCATCGTGAGAGGGATTAATCGTATTAAAAGAAATACACAGGCAAAGAAATTATAACCACGATGAAAAGTACTGTTGATAGAGTGATTGGGAGTGACAGTTAAATCGCACAGTATCATGAAAGTCTGAGTGAACAATAAAGCGCAATTAAAAATTGACGTCGCACTTATCCGGCATGTAACGAGTTGCGCTGCAGCCTGAAATTATTAATTCAATGGCAATCTAGCACGCGAGATTCTATTTCATGATTGACCGCGACTTCCATGCGATAGCGTTCGATCCAGAGAGATGCAGATCGGTCAAGTTATATAACGCCGATGCAATTTACGTTTTTATAAGGTTACGCTGCAAGCTAGGTGGGACTCCTTAGATGATCGTTACCGAGGATCTACGTGCACGTTGTTCTAGTTCCTTCTATTATACATGAAAGCCAAAGCTATCGCGTGGGTGGTAGAATGGGGAAGGCTTGCATGCAGTAATGCAATACATATAGCAGCTGACCTCGCGGCATTTCCGTAACCTATCGGTTTAATATTAATTCCGCCGGATGACTTCACGATGTAGGCAGGGCACAATGATAGGCTAGACTTGGGGGAACTTTCCTCCGTACTTTGTCCTTTCGGTCACTCGTCATTACTGTTATTTTCATGCTAGACAAGATCATCTGAACCATAAAAAGAATTCCACGCACCAAGTGTCTTTATTCGGCGTTGTTTACAACGCAAGGAGGAAAAATTAGTTAATTGTGTTCGCGGAGGACTGAAAAATTGGAAGATAATGTGTCTCTAGCGTGCAATTTCCTTTATAATTACAGATGCGGAGTCTCGTGGAGTGAGGAGCACGTATCCCTCGATTGCAGCGAGTGCGGTGGCTATTCTCTCCAACGGCCGTGCCCGCTCTGTGACGGACGTTGCCGTACAGCGTGGAAGCGCGACCTCACCATGGTAAATATTTATTTTGATTGGCAGTGATATCGCGTCGAGAGCGACGCTCGTGGAATCATGGAGGAGAGCTCGATCGATCTGACATTCGCGGAGGTAAAGGTAGCGGAGAACTGTCTATCTCGGTCACAAGCTGGCCTACTTTCCCGTACAAAGCTTCGCCACCATGCGCCGGAATATTAAATCTCACGAGGCTTCAATAATTTCGCGCAGACCAGCACTTGTCCTCGATAAACAATCCCGCTGTTCCCTAAGCGTCGACTTTTCAAGTCTATATTTGAACTTTATTACGTCCCGTTATAGTCACGCTTGGGTGGAGTTTCCCTTTTTGTTTGCTCGTATATATTCAGAAATAATAATGGTATTGCTGCAACGCTCTGCTCCACTTTGAATTATTAAAGCTAGATGGAATAGGTTGGCTTTAACGTGGATAGGCGGGCATATAAGGTGTGCGGGCCGTCGCGATTATCGATTCGCTAACGACACTTTACAATGGCCCCGCGTTATTGCGAAGGTCATGCTGACAACTGGCTCGCTTGTGATAAGCTTCAATGTGACACGCGATTGACCACTCATCGATAAGACAATTTTTAACACAAATGCGCACTGAGAATGCATTTTTTTGTCATTTCGGGGAACAAAGTTTGGATTTAAATGATGCTGGATGGATATTTGTTGGACAATGGATTGGCAGGTGGTTGAACAGCTGGTGTTTGTTTGGTTTTAGTCGCACGCAAGTGGCAAGGCCCGATGGATCGGCGAGTGTGGCCTGAGTTGTGGGCCATCCCTCGAAGAATCGTTGGTGCCGGCGTTGGAAAAGCTACGAGCCACCTCGTGAATGGCACACGACGACGCCATCATACTCGACGCCGTTGTGTACCGTCGACCATGCACAAGACTTAATCCATCACCATCCATATAATGTCACCCACCATCATCGTGCGAGTCTGAGAACGTATGAATGTGGATTCTGGATGCTGAGAAGACGATACACACATTATGTTCCTGAGGGGAAGAGACGGCAAGAAGATGGTCACGACCCTAACAGGGAGACTATACGTTCCTTGCCTGGTGCTTCCTCCCTGACGATATATCGCCGCGCTATACGGTCCATTGGCTGAAAACATCCCATTGGAAGCCAAGAGGTGGACATCGGTCTAAAGATTTATGATCGACGTTCAACCTCTCGTTATCATTGCCATTCGAAAGAAAGCGAAGAGAGCAACGTGGACTCGAGACTGTCAGTTGTGTCTCGACCGTTGGTATAATACAATCTCTATTGTAGGAATGTTGATCTGAAACGCCTGTACTTCGGAAAAATCTCAAACAGCGTTTAATTGGGAAGCGTAGGCAACTGGCGAAAACTTCGTAAGCTAGATTTCAATGTAGACCAAACATACAAAGCTGATTTCACGATTGGATTCGGGTAAATTAATTAACATGCAGGTATGAAAGAGATAGAGAATTATAGTTCAGGGTAGTATGCCTCGTGCTAGAATCAATTGGTTTTGGTAATATTGTTCGAGCGTATCTGTGGATTGATAGGACAATAACTTTCGTTGAAAATCATTCATCTTAGAATATTCGGTTTTCGGAGCGTTCGAAGTGACGTGTCATTTTGTACAACAGTCCGTGCGTTGCCAGATTACGCAGATCTTAAAAAGGTTGTATTTCAATCAAACTTTCATCAAAGGAATTGCATTTCTCCAGAAAATTACATATTTTGAATATAGTGTCGTGCATTTAAAGCTGTCTTAATGCATATTTGCTTGAACAGAACAGATGAACCTCAGATATTTAAACTTGCCTATACCGAAGCGTGAACAGCTAGGTTACCATTTGAGAGGTTTGCCTCCCACGATGTAACGAAGTGCATAGTTTCCTGTGACCAAAAGTTAGTCGATAAAGCTCTCGACCATTCGCAAATTCGAATCGCGAACAAAATTTACTTGCATCTGTATTAAATGAATGTCGCATTGGTTTCTCCGTCATAAGCATTGCGTTTATGCACCTGTGGATATTAGACTAATAATTAGGCGAAATTTAGACACAACTGAAAACTTAAGGGTTTTCACATAAAAAGTGCAAGACGTATCGACCCCCCATTAGTGGAATAGAGCACTCGTCTGAAGTCTCAATTAGCCATGAATTCTAATCGTAAGTTTCAACAACACACATGACTGTCAGAAGTGGGGTGATCGGTAATTATTCGCATGAGAAACGAGCTTCAGAATCGGCCTGCTTTTCCACATAGTCAAAATTGATACGTCTTGCTTGCCACATCGGTTCTGGCAAAAGTTGGTGCTCGTGCCACTTGATACGCGTGAAACGGTATTCGATAGCACGATACTTAGATTAAGAGCAGAGTTAAGAAGATACGAAGTGAAATGGAAAATAGTAAAGAAAACATGTTCATTATGTGTAAAACAATAATGGTATTGAATGATCTTTCAAATGTTTGAAACCGATGGTGGTTGGTATACAGATTAGACACTTTGGAGAGAAGCCAGGCAGACTGTATTTTTAAATACTTCTACTATTTTCTGTTACGATATACTTCGCAACTCGGCTCTACTGAGGAGCATATACGTAGTTTGCAAACAGGATAAATGAAAAAGAAGCATTTAAGTTGGTGCCAATGACTATTTAAACGTTGCATCGCGTTTTTTATTTTAACCAAGCGGTTCGCATAAACTTTTTTACACGATTGTGCGATGTGTGCACAATCCGTTTGAATGTACCAATATTTCGTGGCAGTATATTATTGTTTTGAATGTGAGAACATGCTCATCAAATTCACGCTCATTTAAACTATAACTCGTAAAATTTTCTGAAGTATTAGCTCGCTCCCGAGATTTAGTTTAATGCTTTAGAAAATACCTTCGGTAGTAATTTTTATTTAATCTGTAAAATTCTTATTTATGACCATAATATTAAAGTATGGGTTTAATAAACGATATTTGTCGAAAGAGAAACTCTGTTGTTCTTAGCCTCTCTGAATACAATCTTAGATATGCAGGAGTACAAAACTGATAACTGATTGAACATGTGTACGAACGCTTCTTTATTGACAATCGTAAATTTATGTACACTTTCACGACGCTGCTACGCAGCATATTCACCAGGTGAGGGGTACACAAAAGTTTCTTCCTTGTGCCATAGTTTTCAGCTTTATACTTTTTACTCGTTTCCACATCTTAGGAAATATATAACATAGTAAAAGTTATTAATACAAGCACAACACGCAACGTAGAAACAGCTTCACCATTCAACGAGTTCTACCCGTTAAGAAAAACTATCGAGACTATCGTGGTTTTATTATAGGCACCTCTGTTCTGTCGGAAATGGACAGCGTTGCAGCATGTTACCTTACCTTACAATACAAAAAAGCTTTACTAGGGGTTGTAAACAGTTAAACCGTTTCTACATTGATGCCGCGGTTAAGTATTCAGCCGCAATGCAAGTGGCATACTCTTGTGGCACAGCCCTCTAAAGGGTACTTGTTATACTGTGTATTATGAAACGATTATGCCTTTCCTAATACTTTAAACATAATTCTTATCAATGAGTATTGGATGCATGGTGGTAACTTTTCAAGAAAACTGCAATACTTGTGTAAAGCTATCTAAAAACAAATTGTGTGAAGGTAAAGAACGTGCCCTCTCAAAAGATCTGTGCGTGGAATCATACGCGTTGCCTCACTAAATCTTCGATTGTGAGTTCTCAAATAAAGCACTGGGTTTCTAAGAGATCGCTTGGGTTCTTCTTTGAAGTAGATAATCTCAGCACCATTATCCTACAAGGACAACTAATCTTGCTCGCAAAGCTTGCAAGTCTATTGACAAGAATCAACTTTGGTGCATGATGCATTTCGTTTATAATAAATTAGAAAGTTTTGCTGCTCGGTAGTGATAAATTAGTGTTCTTTGCCGCGATCAGTGGTTCGTATTTGGAAGTTAAGTATCGCCAATTCAAACATAACGCGACTAAGACTCTTTTTTATGGCAGACTAATTGAAAAAGAAATTCAATTGCCGTTGGGTGATTAGCTTAGTAGGAACGAATCGCAGGTGGCACAGTTGCGCATTCTGTTTCGTTTAATGTTGCATCTATTACCGGTCTAAAATTAATTGATACCTGAAAAAATATTCAAGATAATTTGCATTTGTTGAGAAAATGAACATTACGCAAAATATGTTTAACATTAATGTATGCATACCTTTCCAGTATTAGGATCGATCTTTGTCAGCGTATGCTTTCTCCAATGTTGATCCATTGGCTTTGGTTGCTGACCTTTAATAGGTTTACTGTAATCATACTCATCAATTCTCAATTTGAAGTCCTCGCGGGCATGTGCTCCGCGACTCTCCTTTCTATTTTCAGCAGCCACGATCGTTTGCATAGCATTGAGCATAAGATTCTGTAATTCTAGGGTCTCAACTAAGTCCGAGTTCCAAATCATAGACTTATCGGACACCTTCAAGTCATCCATCGTTTTGTATAGGCTAGCCATTTTCTCACAGCCTAAGAATAATTTACATATTTAACATCCAATCATGTATGCAGATATTTCTATGAACTTGGATTATTTTCTAAGAATTGGATACCTTCTTGCAATGTTTCTGCCGTTCTAAACACAGCTGCATGCGTTTGCATGGTCTTTTGCATAGTCAACCTCAGTTCAGCAGTAGACACATTGCCATTGGCGTGCCTCACACGATCCAAATTAGCGACACTTGCTTCTCCAGCATTCTGTGATGTAAATCCGAGGTAAATAGCTAGTTCCCAGAATTATAATTTATGTAGTGCAAATTTACTTAGAAGTATCACCTGTCTGAGAGGACCGACAGTTTCACCCGGTTTATTTTCCGCGGCAATAGTTTTAGCGCAGGCACGACCAAAGACAACCAGATCTAACAATGAATTTGCACCAAGTCTATTAGCTCCGTGTACTGAAGCACAAGCAGCCTCGCCGCAAGCGTAAAGTCCAGGCACTACTGCGTCGCTATCATTCTTTGTTGTGAGTACCTGTCCCTTAAAGTTTGTTGGTACTCCACCTGTATAAAATTAATAGATTGAATGCCAGAGCACGCTTTTTCCTATCGTATTACCCATTCATTGTTTAAGAGTCGCCTACCCATATTATAATGTACCGTCGGTATGACAGGAATAGGTTCTCGTGTGACATCAACACCTGCGAAGATCATTGCCGTTTCAGAGATACCTGGTAATCTAGCTGCCAGTTGTTCAGGCGGTAAATGATGCAGTTGAAGATAAATATGATCCTTCTCCGGACCAACACCTCTAAACAGATTCAAGTATACTCGTCGTAGGAATCATACAATATTCCGATTTAACCGATCGAAACTATAATAATTACCTTCCTTCTCGGATTTCGATAGTCATCGACCTTGATACTACATCCCTGGATGCAAGATCTTTTGCAACGGGTGCATATCGTTCCATGAATCTCTCACCTTCGCTATTAACGAGATAACCACCCTCTCCGCGACTACCCTCCGTGATAAGACAACCAGCACCGTAAATACCTACAGTTTCATATTGAGCTCTTGTAGAGTCTACTTTTCAATTGAATTTGGGAGTAATAGTATCTGTATTTTTCCACCTGTTGGATGGAACTGCACAAACTCCAAGTCCTGGTTAGGTAAGTTTGCCCTCGAGACCATAGCGGTACCATCTCCGGTACAGGTGTGGGCAGATGTACAAGAGAAATAAGCACGACCGTATCCTCCGGTGGCTAGTACTGTATTCTTCGCGTGGAAACGATGGAGAGTTCCATCCTCCAAGTTGAGTGCAATTACACCTCTACATTCTCCATCTTCCATCAGTAAATCGAGGGCGAAGTATTCGACGAAGTAATTGCAGTCATAACTTAATGATTGTCCATAAAGCGTGTGGAGTAACGAATGTCCTGTTCTGTCGGCCACACAGCAACATCTGTGCGCCTGACCACCCTTTCCGAATTTCAGAGATTGACCACCGAAAGCACGTTGATAAATCTTACCTATAACACATTATATTCAACGCTCACGTCATTCGAATCTAACAATACGGAAATTATTTCGATATTTTTGGAGAAGTTCCCAGTACTTCAGTGCGCTGAGACATAGCAACCGCACAGTACAAATTGTTATTTCTAAATGTCAAAGCAGAATTACTTCATTTTTTTCCGTAATACCACAAATTCTGGCGAATCCAAAACAGGAATAATGCATTTGAATAAGAATGTAACCCCAACTATTCCAACTTAAGGTGAGAAGCAGCTATGTCTGCGGGTTCGAGTGAAAGTATGGACAAGAATGAAGATAATGAGAGGATAGAAATTAAAAGTGTGGAAGGTGATTCAAGGGCTAAAACGGAAAGTAATGTCAATAATGATAATCCCGTGGAGAATAGTGATCAGAATAAAAAATCTATGAATACAGATTCCAACCATAAATCTAAACCAAAAACGTAATCAACCTACTTTTTTGAATCAATTGAGTTGTACGTTTTCATAGTTCGACGTTGAATTACACAGTTCTAGTTCGAAAACTACATCAAATAAAACGATAAAGATACGGTCACGGACACGGTCACGCTCACGGTCGGCATCGCGATCCCAAATACGATCAACAAGAAAGCAAACTCCATTTAGGGGTAGAGCGAGCACGAATCCGTTCCTCATTTTCTTGCAGGAATTCAGACAAGTAAGCACTTTGAGATAAAGTGAACTCGGTAAAATTCTGCACAGCCTTGCACGTCGTTCACAGAATCATGCTGGGAAGCGAAGTAAAGAAATCGCCAAATTGGCCGGTGAACGTTGGCGACAGATGAGCAAAGAACAGAAACTTCCATACATGGACTTAGCAAAAAAGAGTAGACAGCGCAATGATGCGCAAAAAAGAAAGAATTCATCCCATGAATCTAACATAAGCATTGAATCTAAAAAATCTTACTCCAAAGGCAAAAAAGTTTGTTTCCATTGAATATACTTGTTGGTACAAAATGTACATGATTGTACAGCTATATTTTTATAACAGAAAAGAAGGAATAGGAGGGAAACTGATTCAGACAGTACGTCAGTTTCATCAGGAACAGCAGACACAGCAACAACTGACAACGGGACAGAGTGAAGACCATAAAAAGGCAGCGTATTATTCCTGTTGTGTCAGTGACTTTTGCATTCACTTTCATGTTGTGGATTTGTCTCATATATTAAAGAAACATGTTTTGTTCAATATAGAAGCCTTAGTAATTACCCTCGGTTGTTCTACTGAATGGCATTCCACAGTTTTCTAGTTCAATGACAGCCTTTGGCGCCTCACGGGTCATATAATGAATAGCATCCTGATCACCGAGCCAATCTGATCCCTTAACAGTGTCATACATATGCCATTGCCAGTTGTCTTCTTCCATGTTACCCAAGGCAGCATTGATGCCACCTTGGGCAGCAACAGTGTGCGACCTTGTGGGGAAGAGCTTTGTGATAACTGCTGTCTTGAAGCCCTCAGCGACCAAGCCATAGGCAGCACGTAATCCTGCACCACCGGCTCCCACAACGACAGCATCATACTTGTGGTGTACCACTGGATAGTCTTTCGATATGCTGTCAGTCACTTTCGCATTGTTGGCATTAGGAGTATAGTGCAGTTTACGGTTGACAATAGCAGGGAGACCCACTTTGTTCTATAACAGGCAACACCAGTAGCAACATAGACGTCTTTCACAATGTTTTTCCATCGTTTATTCTCAATCATTACATTCAGTTGAATATAATATACAATCTCACTCATCTACTCAAAATTTCACCCCCCTGACACACGCGCGCATTAAAAAGAATCCGGTCAACAAGGAAATCGTCATTGCGTGCGGAATGTGTGCTATAGCGATTACGAAATATCGTCACTTGAAGTCGTTTCATGGTCGGAAACACCTATTTGATTTACATTTACGATTTTTATCCTGGCTTCTGTTAATCCAGTCACACAAATCTATATTTGACCTTGACCGCACGTATTACTACGCTCCGATTTGTAACTTAATTATTTCCTGGTCAATATAGATAACTATACTATCGAAGCGCCACTGAATGGAAGTACCATTACGAGAGAGCGGAAGCAAAAAATAAAGATAAATCCGAGTTGTATAAAATAGCTTCTATTGACATAATTAATTACATAATAACATGGCAAGAGAAAGAAAGGTTAATGAAACTAAGATCAAGGTCGTATTGTAGAACATTGCTACCATATAGACAAAAGTATGTAAAGATAATAATACGGGATGTAACTTAATGGATACGCAAAAACGCTACGTAAGGTAATTGCACAGAACGAAGTAACAAGTCACCGATCATTCACAACAGATAATACGGGGAACACTGCGTGTTCGCCATATGGTTGATGGAAAACGCAATTCTGAGTCGGCAGTCTGGCGCGTGTCTCTCCGATTAGTGCGGTATTAGGTAGCCTTTCGGGTTGCAATAGGAAATCATGTGAAAGTTTCGCAACTGTACGCAATGCCTTCGAGCAGGTATAGTAGAAATATTAGACTATACACGTATAGTTCAATCGCGTCAAAATAGTCCTGTGTTTGGCAAGCACTCGCCTACACTTATCTTTCTCCCACAATGGCCAACGAGCTATTTCATTACTCTCGCAATTAATCAAGTTCTGTTGGGTGCCAGGCTACTAGTAAATTCGAATTATGCCACGTCCTGCTGGCCAGTCCACCGGTTCAGTTAGCATTCGAAAGATGTGGTAGACGGTGAGGTCATGCCAGTGTGTAAGCCGCACTTTGCTAATCGGGAAGCTATTGACTTAACAAGGGGGCTGTTCATTCGGAGGGATTATCATAGCAGAGGAGCAGGTATTTTTTCTGGCTGCAGTTCATAGGAAAATTGCAGTTCCGGTGTGCGCCGGCGGGGGGTAGGGTGGCGCGTACGAAACTCGAATAAATGTCTCGAAGACAGTGTGGTTCGACATCAGGCTCGACTGCTAGGTCCGCTCGGCATTTCTCGGGGTTCGCTTCGAAGCGAGAATAGCAAGTTCTCTTTCATTTCTCTCTTATTGTTTCTCCCGGGGAAAAACTGCAGTTGCACTGTGCGCGGGTGGATCTACTGGTGGAGGCTTTTTCAGGAAGGTCGCCAGCTGCGCCGGAGAGGTCTCGGGGGCCCGTGGAGACTTACGTAATTGATCGACGGGCGGGCGGCACGGCCGAGGATGCATCTCGACCGGGATAAAAAAATTATGTAACGTTAACGAAAAGTACGGCTTACCAACGTCGTGGTCGTGGTGGACGCACTCCTGGCCAGTAACGCCGACAGCTTCAACATCCCGCTCATCGTGAGGCTTCGAACAACTGAGACTCGCAAGGCACACTCTCTGCTCAGTCTCTACTCTAGTCGGGGTAATCTCGCAGGAGGGATTCGCACAGCGGCAGCCGGTTGCTCGAGCACGGTTTCCGCGGCGCCGTGCAACTAACCCCGATTTTTGTCAACTTCACTCGCGCACTTCTCGCACGGCGACGTGAAGCGTTCGAGTCAGTCAGTCGCACGCAGTCGGTTGAGTACCGAGTACCGGTGGAAGCCACCGGGCGGCGAGCACTGCTGCCAACACCAACCTACGCCGTTCGTTTCGCCTTGGCGATGATGCCCTTTGCTAATTTTAATTGGCTCTGCCTCGACCACCAGCTCTCTACGCACTTGCCCGACATACGCAATCTCCCCAGAATCATAAGCTTATGATCTAACATTCAAATATCACTCTAATGCATCAGTCGCGTAGAGAGCGGTCGCTCGCGCGCGGGAAACTTGAAAGCTACCGCGAAAAGATAAATCTCCAAGCGGTTCTCATTTCGTGGACGTGGAATTCTTGCGGTTTACCCGCCTGTATACATATATATGTATTACCGCGTTTGCGTGGGCGGCGACCGGCTTGGATTCCCATTCGCCTGATTAGAGAACGTTTCACAGGGATACGGTAAGATCGTCCAAAATACTTTCTAACTAAAGTAGAACTTGCATAAGAGTATTTGTCAAGTGTACTGGAAAATTCCAAGCTGGCATTTTGTAAATCTGGCGACATTGAATTTGCACGAAGGGCACATCGATTATCGTTGTCGAGCAACCGGTTTTGCAATTCAAACAGTGCCCTTGTATTTCTTGGTAGACTCGTCTTCTATATGTAAATGTGAGCTACCACATTTCATTCGGTTACATCTGCCGGAATTCGTGCAGGTTTATCAGATTGAGATACTGTTATCGCAGGTGTGATTTTATATCAACAGTCAATTTCGCTTTGAAAACATTAGTTTCGGTATTGCACCTTTATCTATTTCGTCAGTCCGTAACAGCTAAAATGCATACATCAATAAGAAGCTTGATGACAGCTTTCCCCCCCTAATTCATCCTCCTTCGACAGTGCAACGGTCAATCGATCGGACCGTATAATTTCACTTTCCTCGAGCCAGACATCTCATCACTCTTAATTAAAGAATACTAATTATCAGCGGCGCGCCAGACGATACTGACGCGGGCGCTGCTCGTAACCGATTGAATAACAATAGCGATGGGAATTGGAACAACACCCTCATCAGAGACACAGCGTCATACGACGTGAAACAATGGTACGATCTTTCTCGAGAAATCGAAAGGATGACTAAATTTTATCAGAGCTTTCGATAAGTGCGTCAGTTCGCAATGGCTATCAGTATGCTCGGACCGTTGGGGGCACATGCTTGGCTTCCGCCTCGTCGAGAGTGGTGTCAATCACTGGTCGATAAGAAATAGCAATCTGCAATACATTGAATGCCGTGATCTCAAGGCATTTTTAGGGCTCGCGCGCGCGCGTGGCGCACGCGTTGTGATAGGAAACGCGCCACTTATCGGAACTAGTGGCCAGCCGATTGCCACAAGATCAGTGCGCAAGAAACCTGACACTGGTCCTGTGGTAATAGGAGCCGCAAGAACTCGATTACTCACGGTTCCGTCATCCTGTGCCCAAGTGAGCGTATGCTTGCGCCAGTGGTCGGTGTAAGGGCGTTTTTGCTGGCCTCTCAACGGCTTCGAGTAGTCGTATTCGTCGATCCGTTCCTGCGGGCGAAAAACTCGCGTTCTACCAAGGAGTGCAGTTAACTGTGTGTTAAGAAGGGAGTGCTTGTTATTGAAGTACTTTATAGTCCTCCCTCGCATGCGAGCCACGTGATTCCTTTCTGTTCTCCGCGGCGAATACGATGTGCATGCAAAGCAGCATCATGTTCTGCAGCTCAAGGGCTTCGGCCAGCTCGGTATTCCATATCAGAGACTGGTCTTGGACCTTTGTAACAGAGTCAGTAGAAATATTAGTCCGGCAGTATTCGGCTAGAGCGATCATCCAACAGAGAAATGAATTCACCTACACAAAGATCAGGCAAATCGCAAGTGTAGAGTCTGGTCATTTCCCGGCAGCCTTGTTGCAGTATATCGCAAGTCCTGAATACCGAGCAGTACTTTTGCATCGTCCTTTGCATTTCTTCTCGCAGCTCGGCCACAGGGACGCAGCCTTTTGCGTAGCGCGTCGCGTCGAATCGACAGATGATTTCTTCACCGATACTCTGCAATTGAGAATAATGCAACAAGTAGCTTTGCGTATTGCCAATTATATTGACTGCTTGATGATACCGTCGGAAGATCTTCGTGCCGTTCTCCGGGTCTCATCACGCAATCAATCTGTTCAGCGACCGCTTTGCCGAAGACAACGATCTCCAATAAACTATTGGCGCCCAATCGATTGGCGCCGTGCACAGAAGAACAAGCTGTCTCCCCGCATGCCCACAGACAATCGACCATTCTATCTTCTTCATCCTCCCGGGTCAGAACCTTGCCCGGAACAATTAGAGAGTTCATTACTCTGGTTATCGCTAAGAGTGTTCTACTTCTCTCTTTAGCATCAATTTACTTGCGTCCGCCAATTCGTAGGAACTCCGCCCATGTTATAATGCACAGTTGGGATGATAGGAATTGGATCTTTATTTATATTCACTCCGGCGAAGACCCAAGCCAAATGCGAAATACCTGGCAATTTCGTTCGTAGTGTCTCGGTCGGAAGATGATGCAATTGCAAATACATATGATCCTTCATGACACCGACTCCTCTGTCATTAATAACAAAACAGTTATCCATTGTTGAGATTTAATGAAGAAGAAGTTTACCTTCCCTCAAGTATCTCCACAGTGATAGCTCTCGAAACAACATCCCGTGATGCAAGATCCTTCGCGTTAGGTGCATACTTTTCCATGAAAAAATCACCTTCGGAATTCACTAGTCTGCCACCTTCGCCTCTGCTGCCCTCCGTAATAAGAACTCCACTGCCATACATGCCTAATAAAATAAGAGAGTATCGTTCGTCATCGTACAAAGATCGTCTAGGGAGAAACTTAGCATATATATCGATTGTAATACCGGTTGGATGGAACTGGATGAATTCCATGTCTTGAAGAGGTAATCCTGCCCGCGAGGCCATTGCCATACCATCGCCGGTGCAGGCATGGGCGGCGGTACATGAGAAATAACACCTTCCCGCTCCACCTGTAGCTATTACCTAGTAAAAAAGTTGGTATGCCATCTACTTTCATGAAGCAATAATTTCCAAGCGAGCAAGTTCCTTCTCACGTACCGTATGGTGTGCTCGAAATCGATGTAGAAGTCCTGTCTCCAATTCCCAAGCCATCACACCCCTGCAGCAACGGCCATGCATCAGAAGGTCAAGTGCGACGTACTCGACGAAGTAATGAACCTCGTATCGTAAACTCTGGCCATATAGAGTGTGCAGAACAGCATGACCACTTCTGTCAGCCGCGGCACATGTCCGACGAGCAATCCCTCCTTTGCCAAACTTTAATGACTGCCCCCCAAAGGCACGTTGATAAATCTTGCCATCCGAAGTCCGACTGAATGGGCAGCCTGTTGAATTGAGACTATCACTGATGATTTCGTCGAGTCAACTCACCCTTGTTAGAGCCAGTTCTCTTTACCGTAGTTCTCGAGCTCGTAGACCGCTCGCGGCGCTTCCCTTGTTAAATAGTGGATCGCATCCTGATCGCCGAGCCAATCCGATCCTTTCACTGTGTCGTACATGTGGTAGAGCCAATTGTCCTCGTGAGTGGAGTCGAGGGCAGCGTTCATACCACCCTGGGCGGCGACGGTATGCGATCGCGTTGGGAAGAGCTTTGTTACCACTGCTACGCGATACCCTTTACTACCTATCGAAGATTGCCTTTTCTATAATTCTAGTTCGGATAGATTGTAATAGTAATTAAAACTGGAATACCTAGACCGAAGGCTGCTCTTAAACCAGCACCCCCTGCTCCTATGATTACAACATCGTAACAGTGATCAATCAAAGGGTAACTCTGTAAATAATGTACTTATTGTCAGCAGATATTAACAGAGCCATTGATTGGTTTCAAGGCTAAAGTTTAAGGCATTGCCTAACATTTTCACCCTCTGGTTTGCCGCACTTCGCCTTCTCCGATGGGCTAAGGTTCACGTGGAAATTGCACTTTGAATTGCCGAAGAGTTGGGGTTGGAACAAGGGCGTACGAGTTGAAGTATTAGCAAGAAAGTTTGATAGATTCGAATGGTTGCCTTGAAAGAATATTAGCGGGCTGCGGTGTTTTAGATGAAACCCTTGATGACGCGATATTCTACTCGCCAATCTAGCCAACATTCTTTCGCCTTTAGTGAGGGCAGCCCGGTTCTAGGCTAGAAGTCTCGCGAACTATCATACACGCTAGCTTTACTCATTTATTTTTTTTTTCAAGAGTGCGCGACTATTTTCAGGAGATCAAGTAAAACGACAGATTTTGTACAAGCATACTTTATTGCACTTGCAAAAATACAGTTCGTAGAGGATTTATTCTAGAATTAGTTTCGGCTTGTATGACTTAGTCAGTATGAGTACAGGTTCAGTTCGTCTTTGGGGCGGAATCAGGAGCATTCGATTTATTGCAATTCTTCTCTTTGGTATCTCTTGCCCATCAGAGAACCCACGCGGCGAACCCAGTTAGTCGTTAGTGGTAGGTCGCGAAGATTGTACAATGACATTGTCGTCGTTTAGTGCGTTCGACTACTACTAGTTTAACAAACACATTCACACATTGATTATCGCGTGCACAACTTCCTTATGAAACATCTCTCGATAATTACGATCAAAGTGATTCTGCGTTACAATTGACATGGGCGTTTATTTCACATACAACCACCTAAATAGAGAGCACACCTTTAGTCGCTAATCTTATAAACGAACGCTCGTATTGCAAATATAAATTTCTCCTAATTACATAAAGCTAGTTTATTATAGTCGAGATTCAGGTTTGCACTATTAAACTTCCATTAGAGTTACATCCCTTCTTAGTAAAGGCTTTAGTTCGCAATGTTTCCTTTATTTGTTTGAACGACTTAACGCGAGAAAGAAAGTGGATTAGGCGTCGTGTCGTGGTGAACATCGTTTCAGGGATCATCAGAGTGTGAGTCTTTCCAAGCCACACTCGCAGCAGAATTTCGCGTCCTTGAAGAACTTGGTACCGCAACGATGACAGAATTTCGACAGCTTACACTTGGTCATAGAGCTTCCACTGTCGCGACGATGATTCCTCGGCAACTCTTCGTCCAAGCGTTCACCCATTTCGTTGGCGCTGCGTCCGTGTTGCGAGTATTTGCGATTTAAACTGGCAGGGATAATTTCAAACCAGATTTAGACAGACGATGGCGAAAGCGATTATTAAGATATACAATATAGAAGAATTAGAATTGTCTGCCAACCTGCTGTATGCAGAATCCGCACTGTGTTTGCTGTGATCGGGTCTCTTGTAATTCTCCGGCGATGAGAAATCATCGTCGCTGAGTTGGCCGTTTCGTTGCCTACTGTCGTGAACGGGGCTGGATAGGGATAAGGAGTCGCTTTTAAGAAGTGACCGCAAGGAAGGAAAAGAGCCGTTCTCATCCTCGAAGGAAGTCATGAGCTCCTCGAACACTGAATTCGAGCGCTTCATATCTACCTCGGAGGACACGATCGAACTCAGACTCAAATTGCTCCCAGACAAGCCCATATAATTATTATTTCTGTTATTCATATTCGTATTTGACGCTCTGTCTACTTCATCCTTAGTCTGCAGGACCTTCCTAGCACTGCCAGGACTGGGATTCTTTCTTTCAGTCGCTGGCTTCGGAGCCGACGCGGCACGAATCGAGAGAGAACGGTTCACCGTTGGCTTTACCACCTTAGGAGACACTTTCCCAAGGATTTTCCGTGCTCTTTCCGTATTATTAACGAAGTTCTTATTACCACGAGCCGCGTAATCTTCGACCATCTCTCCACCAAGTGCCTTAGACTTGTCAATAATAACTCGTCTGCCTAATTCTCGCGTTGGTGATTTCTGCTCCGGGGATTTAGCGAGACTTTGTTTCAATTCTTTGTTTTCCTTCAAGTCCTTTAGAAAGATTTCGCGGGAAATGGAATTTGTCTCAGTGGAATCGCTCGAGAAGTCGGAAGTGAGGTCGTCGAATTCAGTCGGCGGCGCTATCAGCGAGGATCGCTTGCCTGGGCCAGCCGAATGGTTCTGATAAGGATACTTTACAAAAGCCGAGGAGGGTGATAAAGGAAAGAGTGTGTCATGGTTTTGTGGAGCGGATGGAGCGTCAATAACGGATTGCTCGCTCGTGTCTGACAGCAGCTCGTTCATCTGTTGCTCCGCCAGCAGGAAGGGATCGTAATCCTTGAACGCTCCGCTGCAATGATAATTCAGTGCTTCACTCGAGAGAAATCCTCTTTGGAATCGTCGAGCGTGCTAATGTGCATCAGGTGTTCACAGTAAAAATAAATCTGAAATAAATCTCATCTTGAAGATGAACGGACAATGAATAATGCTTGGAATAAATCATGGCATGGTTGTGTGCTCCCTGTGAAGAGTTAATGATCCTTTTTTGGGAACACAGGCAAAGCTCTTCGTTGAGAATTTCAAATAAATCTTCTAGTTATGTGGTAGTACGACGCGCGTGTAAGCATGAACGAAGACATGCGATGAATACACTGATGGTCCTTTGAAATGTATCAGACGCTTCTCTAAAATCGAGTGAGATTCACGAAATCTCGCGATCCTATGACTTACGTTCTACCGCTAAGTACCAGACTAAAATCCGGCCGTCGGCGCACGTAATTACTCCACACGGGACGCAACGGTAGTTGGAAAGTCCTACAATATACACGCACTACCTTAAACTAGCAAATTAAGCTTTTACTAGAGCAGACACTACCTCACTCTTGGCAAGGAAGGACTATGGGAAACGGGAGGAAGGCTACAAATAGTTGAGTTCCTTGTAAACAACTTCACTTCACCGTCACTTCGTAGATCCAAATTGATCAGTTGACTTTTCACTACTTGCGAAGGTCTCTCCCAATAATTCGGAAGATTAAGCTTTTGTTTTCCATCGTATTTATCCTTGGTCTCTGAGAATGTGCGTTTGATTTCGGATAACATCTTTGGTTTCGATGGACTCTCAAGCATTCGAATCTCCTCGATTGTCTCCATCTCATTGTAGCTGAGTTCTTTTGTATTTATGGTATCCATTGTTTCCACGGATACTATCAAATTATCAGTACTGCTTCGTAATGGATGGAGATTGCAAGAAATTCTTTCGAACACGTCTATTTCATTTTTCCGTTTAGGCTTTGGTGAGTCAGAACTTTTGAGTCGTCGATTTAATTTAGTGTTGGTACTGATGCACGGGAGGACTGGTAAATGGCAGGAACTTATCGAGTGAGAATCATCAGGGGGAAATTCTGATAAACCAGCTTGAAAAGATTGCGAATCTTGCTCTTCCGTGTGATCACTGTCGTAGTCAAAATCGCCATTTATATAGTTCATTTGTATTTCATGATCTATTTCTATACTTGGATCATCCACTGAAACTTCGGGCGGTTTTTCTTGATTTTTTGTGTTGGCATCGTTTAAGTCATTGATACTTTCAGAACCAATATTTGAATTCAAACTGTCTTCCTTAAGAGTTTCGTTCATTGTTACTTCATCGGTTTGTTCGATACTAGTTGTTGATATTTCCATTGCGTTGTCATTTATTTTCGAACTATTATCAGTAACACAATTTTCGCACTCCCTTCTACAAGAAAGTTGTCCGTCTCGAGGAGACTTGAGGAAGCAGCCGCATAAGTTCGCCTGGACAGCTATTTCCGTCTGTTCCGTTTTAGTCCTTGCTCGACTCATTTCACTTAAAAGGACATCCGCGCTTTCGCAATTCGCATTGGTCGAAGATTCAGAAATCATAGGATTAATTAGCACACTTTGAATGGAATCTTGAACTGAATGATTGGTAAGATTGTTTTTGTTATGTAACTCTCGCGAATCTTCAATCGGAGTGCTCGTTCTGTCTGGACAATTTAACAGATTGGTGCTCAGCAAATTGCTGTCTAAATTGGTATCACTTTCAGTCTCAGCTTGATGCTGTAACTCTAGGCGTTCAGTGCCATCACTTCTCGGATCTGCTGGCTCCTCGAGCATGACAGTATTTACCAAAGTAGATTCTTCATATTCCTGATTTGGTTCAAGAACATGCGGCTCATAAACATCATCACGCTTTTCAAATGCTTCATCTTCGCATTCTCTGCGATTTCCATCTGAATCATCTTCGACATGGTTTTTGTTGCACAGCTCTTCCATATTGGAGGCTTCGCAGCAGGATTCTACGTAGGTGTCCTTACAAGTAGATGGTGCAACTTTTTCGGGACTCTTCGCGACTGGATTTGCATTTGACAAAATAGGCAACTCGCACAAAGAATCGCGCACATTATGAGTCTCAATATCTTTTAAACAAAACTCTATTCGCGGACTATGTTTAACGGGCTTCGATTTCCGGCACTTTTCCATCTCAGGTATCAAATAAGTCTCATTCAATTTGTCGTCCTCCGACCAACTTGGATCACTGCTATTCTCACTGGATTTCTCCTCGCACAATTTTTCACTCGATGAAAGTTCTTCCTGTCTTGCATTCTGAATACCTGTGCGGTCACTTTCTACGTCTCCTTTGCAGGCGTAATAATCCACCTTGCTCTGTTTATGTACATCCGTAAAATGTACGTCGACCGAACGAGCAGGGATATCCTTCCGATTTCCTTGAGCTTGCAAGCGCTTTCCTCGACTAAGTTGCTTCCACGTAACCAGTTGATCTTCGGGATATATGGGGCAAGGTTGTATTACCATACTCATAATATCCGCATTGACTGTGACGTCATTTAATTTTGGATTGCCCAAACTTCTCGACGAAACAATATTCATCCTATGTGATCTCGCGGACATCTTGTTAATCTCTTCGCACCTACTGCGATAGCTAGAAATCTCGCTACACTCGGACACTTCGTCGATTCTCTCATACTGCTGTTGTCTAAAATACTTTGAGGGCAGCGTCAAGTTCTTGCGATCTTCGAATACGTCTTTTCTGGGTTTGAGAGGCGGCACGGGAAGATAGGAGGTTCGTTTGATCGGTTGGGAATTTCGGGGTGATATGGGAAGGAGGTCGTCTTCAGGCAGCCTGAGGATAAGGAAAGAGGATCAAGGATGGATTCCTGATGGTCATCAGGAGAAGGTCATCAGGCTTTAATATGCTTGATCTCTAAGTATTGATGGATGTGTTTTTAGATCGATCTACTAGCAACGACACAACCTTGTTCCTTTTCCTTCTCCTCATGCACACCATATCCGGATATCACTAAGCTAACTCTACTTTCCACACGCGATCGCCTATGTATGATCGATGCAATTGCGACTTACCTATCCATACGATCGACTTGCCGAGACTTCATCGGACCACTGGTACTCTGGCTCTCCTTCGCTTGGACAGGACGCCTGCTACAGAAATCAAAGATCCGAACAACTCTCATCGAAGCAGAATGCGCGGCTCTCTTTCCGTCTGGTCTGAGCTAGTTCCGCTCATTCGGATCTTTTAGAATGCCCAAGTGGTTACAGAAATATACAACGAGGAAACCGACAGAAAGTTGTCTCTCGCGGCTTGACAGGAAATCCCGCGGAAACGAGAGTAGAGGCCCTTCGTTCTTGGCTGTTAGCCAACAGGCTCAGACTCCCAAAGCAATGGAGCAATCGTCCCCATAATTACTAGTCTATATTTAACGGCGCTCCACACAATCACACCACAAACCACCGGAAAGAGAGGAAGAAGACTAATAAGATACTTTTGCGAAGGGAACATACTCCTCGTTTAAAAGGAGAAGCTTCCCGAAAAGTTGTAAGGTAATTGGCAAAGTTCCAAAGGGTTACTTACACAACTGGTGCTTTTTGCTTGGTGGTGGTGTCGGCGCTTTTACTGCAGCTTGGTGCAGAGCCACTTTCCTTGACCTTAGCCGAGGACATTGGCGAGGACTTTGCGTTGTGCGCGATCGTCGAGCTCGGCGAGTATTTTTCCCGGGTGATCGCCCGCCGTGACTTCAATAAAGGCGCGCGATAACTCATTCGAGCTTCCAGTCGTTCCTTAGCGACATTCGTCGCTGAATTCATCACCACCCTGGACAAACGATCCTTGCACCAGGCCACGTGTCTCTCGTAAGCTTTGATCCCAAAGTGCCGGTTGCAGGTTGGACATAATCCTTGCTCGTTCGAGCGGGTTGGAGCGCCGGATGTAACCAAGGAACCGGATGGCCTCTGACTCGTCGTTTCCACCTAATTACAACGTATCTTCCTTTTAAGAAATTTCTCTCCCATTTTACTAATTTTATCCTTGCTCGTTTTTTAAAATAGTATTTAGTTGGTAGGAAAGATTGTTTGGAAAAATTGGTGCCGCGCCAGTGAAAGAGCTTAGTGGCATGGTGTGGCAATGATTATTTATCACGCGTGGTAGTGGAGGAGACGGAAAGCATTCATCTCACGCGCCAGTGCCCTTCCAGCATTCGAGATGCATCTGGGTTAACGCGATCGTAATTCCCGTGCGTTGCACCCGCTGGCAAATGTCGCCTTTGCAAAGTTGCATCGCAGTTGATTTCGCCTTCCCACCGAGTTTTCTTTACTTCGTTACTTGGTAGAACGAGGGGGGGGGACCAAGTTGAACAGTGGAAGTTTATTCTACCGGGTTGGGAAACTTACGACTTCCTCTCGCGCAGCTCTGATCGCCTGGAGGAACTCATCGTGAGTCTGCTTCCAGGAGGTTTTTGGTTTGTTGGTGCGTTCATCCGGGTAGTGTCGCTTCTTCTCCTGCTTGGGGAGGAAGACGGCGAGCTCGGTGCCTTGGATCCTCTGCTTCGCGGAGTCGAAAGGCTTCCGTTTCTTGGCGGCTTGTTTCTCGCAAACCCTGATGTGCTTCTCCAGCGACTGCGGCATAAAGGTCCGCGCGCAGATCGCGCACGGCTGAAGAACCGGCGGCACATCTGTGTCCATTTACCGAGAATTAGCCTCCTGCTGGCTCCGTTCTTCCTTATCGGGCCGGGCCGCGGCGCGCTCGGCTCTCACACGTCCGCGTATTAAGCGAGCCGATGACTCAGAGTGAATCGCGTGTCACGGAGCGGCGCTCTGCGATTTCGAGGAGAACAAGATCGATCCGTTCGGCATCTCCCTCGCTCGTCGATCGCCAACGATCGCTTTCGCCTCAGAGACCTTAATCACGATCGCGCAGCTCCGGCTGAAGCTGAGAAGTTGCGCTCGACAGTCGAGGAATCCTACTCACCACTAGAAATAGTTCTAGCTTCGACTTTAATCAATCCGACTCACCCTCGCCAGTTAGTTCTTCGTTAGAACCGGAGCAATTTCCACCGGATGATATTAATATCGGACTTGAGTTACTGGATAAGTTGCAAAGTCAGCCAGTGATGAAAGAGCCTCGTAATTCGGAGCTATCTCGCACAGTGCGCGAGATTCACTCGGCGGTAATTCACTTGGGAGCGTAGAAAAGAAAGCAGGAGTCCACTTAGCGCGTTCACGGCGTTACACTAGATTGGAAAATGAATGCTTCACTGATCGAATATCACTCGGAGAGAAGTGTGACGGAGGCTCGTCGTTTGGCAATGGCGAGCATCGATAATTGCTGGTTGGCGTAAAAGAGCGCGCGTGCGGATCGCGGCCACCTGCGAGGTTGGCTCTCACGCGTATGTACCAAGCGACATCCAGGACAACGAGGACCATGAAGCCATGGACTCGCCCCCGCGAGAGCCGCTCGCCTACGAACGAACAACCTTCCTTTTTTGGTATTACCGCTCTTACCCCAGTCTCGACCGACTCTTTATATCCTCCCAGACCTTTACTCTCTATCCCGATCATTCTTCCGTTCGAACCCGCCACTTCCTACAACCACCTTCTTTTTTATCACCTTCAAAGCCCCAATGCAACCTTCGCGTAGGTGTACACATTCAGTTTGGCCCACTTGCTTTCGATATTAAAATGCTTGAGAAGTTTACACCGCAGTTGGATAAAAATTAATCAGGGAAAGTGAAAGATTAAACGACGGGCCGGATGTATAATACACTGAGAAAGAAGATGAAGTTCTGAAGAGAGCATACACTGGGTCGAGGAAATTATTCAATTACGCCCATGATCGCCTTGCACCTGAGGTCGCGTAAACATCGGCCGGCGAATAACGCAATCGACAAGAAGGTGTGAAACATCTGGCACACAGGGATTACAGAGTTGCACGCAATGCTTGTTACAAGCTTGACTAATCCACCCGGTTTCCCATTCGTTGGTAGGACATTGATCGATCGGGTTGTTAGAGAGATTTCTTTGCCGTTGATTTAGCAGGTGTTACTTAGAAGATGTTAGTAAGAATTAGTACGAATTAGGGATATCTGCCAGTGCACTTCCATGCGGCTCACCTTCGGGGTGCGGGTCGAGGAGTACTTTTTCGATGGGAGAATGTCGAGAAAGTTCAGTTTCGATTTCAAGCGGACTCTCCTCGCAGGAGGCGGCCTCGTCTCCTGCGAGTACTCTCTTTGAAAGGCAGCACAGCATCGAGGCGCATTGAAACGTCGACTGAGCCGCTCCAGGAGCACGCGGCTACTCTTCTACACAGAGCCGAGCGAACGCTCGTACTCGCCACGCTTATAAAAGGGGTTTATTTTCGGTAGCAAGTCGAGCATAGCCAGTCTGGACTCGGCCTCTTTCCTTTCTCCATAGGGACCAACCTCTACTTACACACACTCCCATCGTTACGACATCCAACCCCGCAATCTCTCCTCCGAACTACCCCAATGTAAAATCAGAGCATCCCATTCATCACTTGCGCTACTATTTATAGGAATTAAGAGAGCACGGACTCCGGCTAGATTTGGTATCACTGCTAAATACTGTGACTATCAGTCCCAGGGATACTTTACGCTCCTCATCGCCCAATTCCTCTCATTCTCTCCATCATTAATCTTACCTTTGATTTACTCAGACTTGCTCAGTAAAGTGGTTCACACTCGAAAGCATTAAACAACCTGACACTTGAACCGCCAGCTGCTCGAACTTTTTCTATAAGCGAACCGTGTCTGTGTGGTTACCCTGCCATGTATTTTATCGTGTGAACATGTATCACTGAAAAAAGACGACTCGCCACGAAAATGCCACCGGATGGAAGTGCACTCTGAGCAGGAGCGCGAATACGCCGAGGGAAAGCACTCCGCGCCCTTGATACTGCAATCGAATCTGACAGATCGGCTTCGAAATAGGAGCAGAGAGAATTTCACATATGAAAACTTACCCTCGACGTCGGCCATGTTAGTCGCTAAGGGAAACAATAGTCGTCATAGCAATGAACCGGTGCACCAGGTGCACCGAGTTCGAAGGTTCGATCAAATGGTCCTTATTTACTCGAAGCTACCTCAGAGACTTTGAGTTATAAGAGTATTATGTTTCAATTAGCTTAGGAAATATCAAATGATGTAGACTGTAGGTTTAAATATCAGAATTCTCATTCTTTATTTGGTAATACGGCGCAGAAGTTTTTCTTTAACAAAATTATAGTTGCGATACATTAAAGAAGCTTATGCATTTCATTTAATGAACTAATAACATAAATGTATACTTCGTGAACAATTTACAAGAGGGTGAAGGACTAGACATTTTGTATCAGCTTTTTACCATCGAATTAACAACAATACCGACTACGTTTGTGTAGTTGTTTTGTAATGTCACCTATGGGGCCATATCCGAATAAAACTATTAGTATGATTTCCTGAGAGAAGAAAATTATTAAATATAATGCCCATCGCTGCTCGCAAGTCCCTCCCGCCTTTATCGGCGAGCACAAGTTCTCTGTTTCTTGAGTGTAGAGTTCCGTTGCTCTGCTACAGTTCGCCACTGATAATTTCTTATTACACGGCGTCACTCTGTATGTGACGTTTTCTTCGTGAGTTCTTGATAAGAGAAAAACGGATCTAACCAAAATTCTTGTTTATACATTCGTCCAGTCGTTATTACATTGTCAGAATGGCGAGCAGAAATATCCCGGTTGCTTTTCAGGTACTCATTGAACATATTTTAACATTCCGACTTTCCACGGTTATATAACCTAAAATTGAAGCTACGAGCTGTATTATTCTGTGATTCCTGATAAAGTACTGCCATGAAATTAGATATTCGTTTCGAAATCATATTTTCAACGATAATGACTTGATATTTCATCGGCTCGATGTAACTGCTGTTCGGTATTGCACGAGCCATCGATGTCGTTGAGATGTAAACTCGTATACATAGGCTCAACATATTGAGATACTGTAATTACAATTATTTCAGATAGGACGATGCATTACAAGGAGTTTCTGCACAAAACCAATGCAGGCTGAGTCGGAAAAGTTAGTGGCAGTGCGGGAAACACGCGGGGTAACATTCTGTCAATTGCTGAGAACTGTAGTGGGGAAATATCAATGTTATATAAATAGTCAAACTTTTTTCTGCTAGGTGAGAACAATAAAAATGAACCATCTAGCTTCTCTAAACTCACTTTCCTTGAACATGATAAATTCGTTGATCAACAACATCAAAATGAGACAGGATAATGTGAGTCTTAGATCGATTGTAATTATGTCAACATTACAAGGAAAAGTATTTTCTGCAGGACACAATTTAAATGAACTGGTTTGTAAATACATGTAATTCTTATTGCATTATTAAGGAGATATTCAACACCAAGATTCAGAGTTTGCTATAATTTCAATAGGGATGATAAATATGTTTGGTTAAGATGACAGACAATTCGGATCTCCACCAAGAAATCTTTGATAAATGTGCGGAGTTGATGAAAGCGATAAGTGATTGTCCTGTACCTGTCATAGCAGCTGTGGATGGTTTAGCTGCAGCAGCTGGCTGTCAGTTAGTTGCAGCATGCGACATAGCTATTTGCACTGAGAGAACTAAGTTCTCTACACCAGGGTAATATATTAAAGAAAATGAATATCTTAAACAAAAGCAATAAGTGTGTTCCACTTTTAGTGCAAATGTTGGAATATTCTGCTCAACACCAGGTATTCCTTTGATTAGAAGTGTACCTCGCAAAACTGCAATGCACATGCTATTTACTGGCTTACCTATTACTGCCGAGCAAGCCTTTCAGGCGGGTCTTGTGAGCAAAGTAGTGCCCAATGATATGCTGAGTAAGTTTAAAAAGCATACGTGGTATGATAAAATTTTCATTACATTATTATTTCAGATATGGAAATTGATTTAATCACAGAATCCATTAATATGAAAAGTCGGTCAGTTGTAGATATTGGGAAACGATTTTTGTATGAACAAATTGATCTCGATATTGGCACAGCATACACACTGGGTAGTAAAATAATGGTTGAGAATCTAAAGATGGATGATGCGAAAGAAGGAATAAAAAGTTTCCTTGAGAAAAAAAAGCCTGAATGGACTCATACATATGTGAAAAATGATGGAGAAAATTAATGTGTGTTAACATTGTTATTGTAACTTAATAAATTTTCATAACTTGTTTTTATTATAAACTTATCTGCATTCGAGTTTCTTCCCGCATATAATGTTGTGTCTTATAGAATATTCGCGAGCGTTTCGATATCGAATCCATTTACCTATGGGCTTGTTCTTATGTAATTCATGGCATACAGACCTTATCATCGGAAAGAAACCTACGTGTTTCCACTGCCCAAAATTTCTCTGAACTCCTGACGCGATAACCTTACGAATAAAAAACACATTTAAGGTCCCGATGAGCGTCAAGCACAAAAAATGCAAAAAACGGGAAAACAAACGCTTGCATTCATTCTACCAGCAATGCGATGCGAAGCGCCAGTGATCTATGGAAGACGCAAGTTCTATGTA
This sequence comes from Ectemnius continuus, assembly GCA_910591665.1. Lineage (NCBI taxonomy): Eukaryota > Metazoa > Arthropoda > Insecta > Hymenoptera > Crabronidae > Ectemnius > Ectemnius continuus. The sequence continues at coordinate 9,745,979 of OU342862.1, read as the reverse complement.
AAGCAACAAAGCTAAATTTATTAATAGGTCAGCGCGCCGAGTAACTTCAATGTAGATAAAAGAGAAGAGTACACACCACAGTAGATCGTAAACAAGGAAGATCCGTGACAAAAAAAGAGGAATATAAATTCGTAGAAAAAAAGTAAGATCGTGATATCAAATGCTGAAATCTATCGGGGCAGACGTGCTTACCGTCAGACCTACATACGACTTTTGGTAGGCTATCAATTTAGGACACCGTGTACGCATCATATAACACATGCTGAGATCAAAACATATACGTAATATGCTATCATAAATATATATAATGTTCGTACGTCATTCAATATAGGAAACTTACCGACGATTCTCCAAAAATAAATTTTCTTAGTGACTCCAGCTGATGGAAAAAAGAAGACGACAGATTAAGTTCTCGCGGTACACCCCCTTATCTGCATGTGCCAGACATCACTAACAAATGTACTTTAATTAAAGTTTCTGATCTCGTCTATTTTCATGTATTTACAATATAAATAAGAATACTTCATCAGCATTCTTTTGGACACCGAGCTGCATGAGGAAGTATACTATACATAGTCGTGGAATTGGAGGCTGCAGCCGCGAGTGCAGGACGGCCAGGGAGATAATGCTGCAGCGTCTCCGGTTCGTGGGAACAAACGCGATAACACAAAGACGTCGTGGTCAAGAGACGAGCGTCAGCAAAGATCTCGAAGGCCGCTGATATGCCACTCTCGTTAATTCGCTATAACGCTCGACAACACGTACCCGTATAATCCTCGTCGCTCGTGCCCCACCAGTCGTGAACAAAAGTCTATAAATCGAAGTCGGGAATTCGCACGCATCACTAGTTTAACGCTGCATTACATTGGTAACGGAACGACCAGAGGATCCATCCCAGAATCCTTGTTCTATTACGTAGCAAGAGCATTTTTATTGCAACTAGATTTGAGTGCACAGTGTCGTCCTTGAGAGAATTTCCATACTGGTTGATGACTGATTTAAAGTGCATAGATCGTAGCTGCATGAGGCTTCGGACGGTCAAGAAACACGAAACTCGAAGACAAAGAAAGTCCGATATCGTTGGACTTTCTGCAAGAACGAAGAATATTGCAAAGATTCAGGGGGACGCGCAGATCTCGGAGTGGCTCTTCGAAAGTTGCATCGGTTAGTTGGACTCTATACTAGCGAGTATTTAGGACAGAGTAGATATGGCTGCATTCGGCGATCACACATCTTTATCTCAGCGGCAGATAAAGAAGAATGTAATGATGAGACATTTAATAGAATTTCATTTCACGCATTAGCTCGAGAATATTCGATCCCATTCTAAATCGGTGTCACCAGTCGTGTTTGCATCTTTCACCAAATAGATTTCGGTATCCCGGAATATATATAGGATATAAATACGTGCATTCGGAAGTCAACACATATCTTTCAACCGGTCTGACTTTGATGTTCACTATTTTAGATTGTGCAAGGATGTCTGCCATTCCACAGGGGGCCTTCGCCGCGTGCAAAGTCCGTGATAATCTTCAACGCGGCATTCCGATATCGGACATGGATAAGCAGGAGCGTCCGATCAAAGAAAATACTTATAATCCCAGACCACTTTTGGAGGGTAGATATTTCTTTAATTCTGCGAACCTATTCGTGGGCTAGAATAGATCTTGGCAGTAAAAATATTGATGTTCTTCAGGGTGGGAGTTGACCCCATTAAAGTATAACAGTAAGCTGATGAATAGCATTTGGGGCCTCTACAACCGTTATTCGGTGCACAATTTCAAGAAGAATACCGATGCCGAAGAAGGGGTTGGAGGAGTGTTCGCGGCTGCTTGGGGTGCGGTCGGTGACCGCATACCTGCCGCGAACGCGGTGGCTGCAGCAGCAGCCTCCGCAAAGACAACCAGGATTATAGCCCCTGGAAAGAACCTATCGTCTAGTCTCTAAAAGAAACAGTTTTTCTCTGAGCCAACAGGAAACTTGAGAGGGCAACCAGGCGAATAAATAGATCTGTCTAATAACCGTAGCTCTAATCTTTCGATCTCACTATATCGGAGAGATATTTTTGTACTTGGTTAACAAAATATCATATAAATAGTGGAAGCATGCAGTATTGAGTATAATCCTTGCCATGACTTTTATTTCGCACCCCCTTCCAAAATAATATCCTAGTCATCCGGAGAATATCCTTGTATCGCAATTTCTCAACATACTATATTTTTTCTTATTACGTATAAAAATAGACAAGCGCTTTGTTGTCTATGTATTTTTTGAAATCTGCGATGTCACTGAAAGCTCTAATCCATCGAGCATGTGATACCAGCAGCAGCGCTCCACATTCTTTCTATCAGCCGTTCAGTCAACATGATTTTGATTGAACATTTACGAATTGGCAAGTAAATGAAAAATGTTGAAATGCAATTGGCCAATCGCCTGCAGCTAACGTTGGCGATGCTCAAGCCTCACGTAGTCAAATCTCCCTTTGCACTTCAGGTGATTGTATAACCTCTTGTTAATTCCACCAGTTTTACACACACAACTCCATTATTATGTAGTGGTAGTACACAGACGCATGTGAGCGGTTTCTCTTAATCCCCATGCAAATAATTGGATTATTGTACAAGGAACTTTTAGACGAACAGTGACACATTGACTGTTCGACCACTGACATGATCGCATTTTCTATTTCAGAAAATTCGAGACATAATCATAGACAATAATTTCAAAGTTGTAAGGTCGCGCAGAGGAATCATTACCAAAGAGGAAGCCGAATTGTTCTATGGAGAGCATAAAGGCAAATTTTTTTACAATCGTCTTCTGACCTTCATGTATAGTGGTCCATCGGACGTCTATATTTTAGCAGGGGAAAATGCTATTAGTAAATGGAGACAACTGATGGGACCCACAAAAGTTTATCAAGCTCAATTTACAGCACCTGATACAATTAGAGCAATGTATGGCTTATCCGATACAAGGAATGCAGCTCATGGATCTGGTACCAAGCCATTGTCATTCTATACTACATTACTATATTTTATTTTGGATGACACGTGTCTCTAGCTGATGAATTTACCATAGATTCTGTGGAGTCTGCTGAAAGGGAAATTGCAATTCTTTTCAAAGACTTCAGTGTAAAGAAATGGTACATGGAAGAAGAGAAATATTATAACTCAGGACAGCTTCATTTTGATCCAATTGCGTTTCTCCACACAGTGGATACTAGTCATGCAGCACATTCAGCATAAGGGGCAATAAGTAGAAATAATGACTATGCAAAATTTGATTGTGATTAATACACCAAACTAATATGTATAAATTAGAATCAATATTTATTGATTGTATTTAGTGTACGTGTGTGAATAATGTTGGTAGTAAAACAAAAGATGGTGCTTTCCATTACATTCTTTGAGAACCTGCTGGACACAGGGATAAATTATCTGAAGTTGATGATGATGCACCATACAGTGTTATAAAAAAATACATTGTATATTTTTTTCCACTATTCCTCTATGTTTATTCGTACAGTCGCGCCCTTAATAGTGGGCACAACAAAAAATAGACTAGATAATTTTTTACTGCAGAATTGCATATATACAGAATAGTACAGCAACTCTTTCAACAATATGACAAAGGCACATTTTATGGTTTGTACAAACACAACAGACTGTCAGTAGATAAATATGGACGGCACGATATAGTTTTTTCTCGTATAATACGACACAAATTATGCATTCACTTTCACATAAACTTTAGGCCTTGAAAAGACTTTTATACCCTCTTCCAATTTTGTCAGTTGCTTCTCAATTTCCATCTTTCTCTTTTGTGCTCGTAAGGTATCTGATTTTATCGGCATTTTATTTAATTCACATACATAATCCTGGTAATCTATAACAGAACGAATTTTAGCTTTTTAGCTTGTGACTTGCTATACCTCTAATGAAGTGACATACTTTTCTTTAACATTCGTAATGTTTCTTTGCGTTCGTTATCAGGCAAGGCTATGTGACCTTCTGGGCAATCTGGATCGAACGCATCTGCCCTTTCCTTTTGTTCTTTTTCTTGAATTTCTTTTCTATCTCTGATATATCTAAAAAAAATCAAATGTATTGAGTAATAATCAAGGATTGTTAACTTTCTTCAATGCAGCACATGCAGGATTAGCCATCAAAAGTTACTTTCAACATCGTACTTAGGTACAATTCCCTTTTTGTAGGTATTTGGCAAAATTCCATTGCTGTTTAAATGCGCTGCCATTTTACTAGCAACCGATGCTCGTTCTTTATTTAACTTGATAAAGTCAATGTCGCTTTTCTGTATTCCTGGTTCTACTTGTTTAGAATCTGTTTCTTGATTACAACATTCAGGACTCTTCTCATCTCCCCTGGCAGAAAGTGGAGATACTGTCTGTGATATATTTGAATCTATTTGTTCTTGTCCTTTCAACCTGTTTAGATCTTCTGTTTTACACACTGCCTTCTCTGAGGCATATTTTATTGAACCCTCTGAATAAATATCATCTATTTCTTTCAAGTCTAATGTCTGAATTGCTTGACTCCTAAATCTGGCCGGTGAATTTGAATTGCCCTCAATATTATTATGAGGCTCATGAGATAAACTAGGATCTGATAATACTTTCCCCTTCAATTTTTGTGTACCCTGTTTTACAGGCCTTTTGTCTCCTCTTCGCTTTTGCTTAACTTGCAAATTTTCATTTCTACAGGATTGATAGCTCTTTTTCAGAGGTGCATTGTTTTTACTCAGACTGGGTGCACTGCACTTCCGATTGATTTTTTCATGGTCTTCTTTTTTATTGGTTGTGTCTATTGCAGTACCATTGTCACTATATTTCTTATCACGAATACTTGTACTTATTCTTGATGTAACATTCTGATATTTGTCCACAACCTTATGTTGCTTCTGTAACTGCAATTTTTGGAATTCATCAAGATCTCTAGTCATATGATAACAGTGTTCCATGCGCCGAAGATTCCTGACATTTTCGTGAATAAAATTTTTTCTTCCAACTGGTTCTAAATGATTATTAAAGAATGTCAATGTACATGCATGAGGAAGCACGATGTATTCGCCAGTAAATGCATGACAAATTATATAATAACTTACTTGGATCCGGAAAAATACCCTTCAGCGTAGTCATTTTTTGCAAATCGTAAATAACAACCTTATTTACTGAAAGACTATCTCCATTCGATGACAATAATTTCGCACAAACTCTCGATACACTTTACATTTCGAACATGGCATCAATAACAGCCAATAAGTACTGTACTACAAGCAAATTAATTCGCCAGCTATTGAAATTTAGCACATGATTTTTATATTCTTAATCGTCGTCTACCGGACAAACAAATTGTGTTTACAAACGTAGTTCTGCGTATCTATTTGGATAAGTGCACTGTCAAGTGTTCAGTGACACCAACAACCACCGACTTTTCGAATAGTTTGTGGTTCATTTATGAAGTCATTTGAATGCATGATTGTACGATGACAATGCTCTATCTTTCGGTACTTTTGAAAGTACAATTCTGATTTCTTCTGCCCCATAGGACCCCATAGTACTTGCAATTAGAGGTTTCCGTGAGATTTTAGAAAGTGTGAGTCGCACCAAGTGGCACCAAGCCGCACGAAACACATGTACTTCCGCCGTTGCGACATAGTGCTCTTGGTGCTCTTGGAGCCCGCGTTGTTATTTAGCATCACAAATTTATTAGAAATTCTTTTAACTTAAACATTACTTGACAGAAGATATTGTATTCTATTTAAGTAACATTACATTCTAAGTGTATTTTTGTTTACAATTGTGTAACATTGTCGAAAATGGCGGAAACCTGTGTGGACCGGGATGATTCCGAGTGCGTCCCAGCGAAAAAGATTAAAATCCAAATTGAGAATGATGTTGCCAAGGAGGAGCCAGAATATTCCCTCTCGAAATTCGAGGTGACACGCATATTGCAGAATAATTGTGTGCGGAAACAGATATATGTCGAAGGAACTTTCAAAGACCGCGACGACCCGGCGGTTGTGTTAATTGAAAAAAAGACGTTTCCGATGGACGAGGCATTTTTGAAAAATGCCATTTTCAACGAGAAAGTTTCTCTTCAGAAACTCTTCTCTAATGATATTTACGGGAATTATGTATGTTTCCCGATTGCAGAGCACAACGGTATGGCAGAGCGTATTTAACCTTGTAGAAGAACACCTGATAATTGTCCCTTGTATTCGTTTCCCAAATGTTAAGAAGAGCATAACTTTCCTTAGCTGGCCTACAGTGCCATAATTTTGCATTTTTCAGCAAAATAAAATAGGACAATAAGAAAATGGTAGGAGTGCATTCCTCAAAAGCAGAAAAGAAAGAAAATTAATGAATATCATTAGTGATCCATTTTAAATAGAAGCTCAATTCATTCTACTTTACAACCCCACCATATTTCTCTACTTTCAAGTATATAAACTAGCATTCATATTTTTTTAAGGTTTAAACATCACTGTGATACATCCTGCAACACCTAAACATATACAAAAATTTAGCAAGAAGGAAATGTATATTGTAGATGAAACTTATGAATTATATGAAAAGATTACACTACCATATATAGAATCACATAGCTTTACTTTGGATGTAAGCATATAAATATTATTACATATTCCAAGTTTGCCAAAATATAATAAATTTATTTTCTTTCATTCATAGTGGATATATAATATCTTGGAACATAAGGCGGAAGTTGAGAACATTGTATTTGAAGATAGAGATAAAGAAACTGGATTTGTATTAGTTAAAGATTTGAAGTGGGACCGGGAAATAGAGACTTTGAAACTTGTAGCCCTTCCCTTTCAAAATATCAAGAGTATTAGGGAGCTAAATGCATCTCACCTGCCATTATTAAAAAATATAATGAATGCTGGTAGTGCAGCAATAGCAGAAAAATATAATCTATCTAAATCCAGACTTAGGATATATTTTCATTATCAACCCTCGTACTATTACCTTCATGTGCATTTCTCGTACCTGATGTTTGACGCGCCAGGTAACACTCACAATCTGCAAATGTTTATGATGTGTAGAACAGTAGTTAAAGACATTTGCTTACAGGAGTTCGTGTGGAAAAGGCACACCTTTTGTCCAATGTAATTTCGAACATAGAATTAATGTCCGATTATTACAAAAAAGCCGTCCTCTCCTTCGTAGTTGCAGAAGATGATCCTCTTTACCATGAGCTCCAAAAGGAAGGGGTATTCGATGATGTAAAAAGCGAGTCTGTTAAGACTTAAATTATTTTCGGCGATTGACACTTACCTAACACGGAAAAGTTTATTGACGAAAAATCAAAAAACCTCTCCATCCACTGTAACTCTTTGTGACTAAGAAATAAAGAAACATTTGTACATCATACCGGATTTTTTTTAAACAAACTGAGAGAAATAATTATATAATCAGTATGCACATGAGTTGTTTTGCAATATTTATTTTAATAAATATTTCTATCGCATAGACGGTGGTACATGGTACACAATGAAAAGTTATTCGTCGCTAATTAATATCAACCATTGTTACTAAAGTCTTACAGGATAAACGAAACTACAGAACTGTTTATGAAAAATGTAACAGGAGTCGAATAGTATGTAAGTATACTAAGGTATTACACCTAAGGGAGATGAAAGTGATAAAATGAATATTGCAGAGTACATTCTGCTTTTGCAATTCATTAGAGTTTAATTAATTTTTGTAAAGAAAATCGCGGTCAAGCCCAGTACTGCAGAATACGAAGAACGAAAAATGCCTTGTGCATACCCATATGGTCTCATAGAAAATGCTACACGAAAAGCAGAGTACAGTCAAATTATGAAGAAAGCCAAACAACTTTGTTGATGATAGGAAGAAGAAAGGTGTAACTTCTTAGTAAGTGGAAATCCTTGTAGGATCTTTCAATAAGAGGGGTCGAAGGTGAATTTACAGATTGGGTATTTCTTTTTAATAAGAAAACAAACGACAAATATATTCTATTTCATCGATGAAAAGACGAAAAAGTGTAAAAAAGAAACTTTTCATAAATACAAAGTACTTTATGCACTGAATAAAAGTGCTACGCTGTGTGTATAGACTTCAGTTCTATAGCTTCAGTTCAGTTCTATGCAGATACCACTATCTGCCTGCAATGCATGTAAAGTTATATCCGTGTATGTGTGGATCTGTCTGTAGCTTCGTTTTAGTGTATGTACCAGTATGATAAATTTTCAAGTTCGGTATAAGTTATAAAGTAACGGTAGAAATGCATATATATGTCTGTGTGGGTACATATATATGGCAATTGCATAAATCCAAGTTCGCTTTCGGAGAGGTCGCGTTGCAAGTAGTATATGATATATTCGGTTATGAAAGACTTTTCAAACGTACAAAGAGTCATTTCGTCCATTGCCTCGTGCCGTGATACGGAGCGCATAGGTACTCGACATTCATTGAAGAAGTTTAATCGTGTTAGGATCAATATTTTTCACGTTCGAGCACATGTTTAAAGGAATAATGAGAAATTATGAACCATACAGCATGAACTAAAAAAAACTGTAGCTAATCTAGTATACCTAAGCAGCTCCGCGATAAAACTACCTTGAAATCATGTTTCCAGATAGCTAATGTTACATGTTTTTATCATAGTTGTTATCGCTGTTACATCAGGGTACAATTATACCCTGTAGATATGATTACAACCTGTTTAGCGATGTTAGACTGAACTGTCACGCTAAGAGTATTTGAGGACGCTGTCAGATCACGTCATGAGATCAGTAAGCTGGGCCTTTACCGAAATACGCTCTATTCATACTCAAAAACTTAATGCTAAATAAAAAAGCAGACGTAAGTACACATTTGAGTTGGAAGCGCATCGAATATTCAGCCATGAAGCGCGCTCATCAACATTATTCGAGGGATGATTTTTAGTAGCATCTGATCCAAATTACTGAAGTTAGAGATATAAAACAATCAGAGATTACTTTGTTCGCCCTTTAAGAAAGAAATGTTATAAAACCAATAAGACTTTGCTTTACAATGTCCTTTTAGAAATCGGAAAAACGTCCAAAGCAAGTACATTTGTAAAGCAAAGATGCGTGCTCCGAGTTCGTAGAGGACAATAAATTAAAAAACTTTATCAAAAACTTATGCTAAATACTTAGATGAGGAACGAGGACTATATCATTGCTTTCTTACTTTTGAGAAAAATAGCAATCGTCTGCTTGGTATTAATCATGTGTCAATAATGGATAACTAATGCTCATCAAATTCGCATATCTAAAGATATCGCTCGGGAGAAACCTTTGCAGCATTTTATTCAGTGTGTTAAGCATTTTCGAAGAAATAGGCTGAATTTCAGTAACAAAAAGAGACCAAATTTTACAGTCTTACAGACATTATAAAGGAATTATTCGAGCTCACACTATGCCCAGAAGTGGGAAGGAAAGGCCTGGACAGCGAGTGAGAGAATGGATCTACCCGTAGAAAACTCAACGGCCCAGACACATCCTTTTCAATTCTGTATAAGTGAATAATAGGGTAGCAACATCTATATCTACTACACTCGTGCATTGTTTCTCGAATTTCTTATACAAACTTAATAGTAAATGAAAATGAAGAAATTTAAGTACCCGTGCTTCGTCAAACGCGCGTAGTATTCCAGGTATTGTCAAGTATCGTTCTTTTCCCTTTTTATGTACTAATTGTAAGATATGATTGTTTTACTACAGCTAAAGCAAACGTGACTCTGCATGTGTACGGGTACACAATTTTCCTTTTGAATTAATTCCTTGGCACGTAACATTTAAAAGTTGCTGAGGCATTTAACCTTTTCAAAAATGAAACTTGTACAGGACGTTGGCATTCTCAAATGCAAGTTCAAAACTTTTTCGGTTTCTTTCGGAAAACAAACACGATTTTACGACACGTTAAACTCGGCACGTCAGTTTCACGACACTTTGTACTCACTAGTGCAAATGTGTCATTAGAGTTTGGAAGATATTTGTACGGTTACTAAACAATGAAGAATCAACTCTACTCTGTTAGAAGGTTTATTGCAGCGTACGGCGTACTTCTTGAGGTGTACTTATTCATATGTACGAAATAATAGTGCTCACTATGAAAGATACAGTAAAAACATTTACCTTCATAGCTAAACAAATAGTTTCTGTAATGCAACGACTGAACTATACTCTCACAAATAAATAAATCATAATAATAGTTCATACACAGAATTAGGTCACACATCAAGAAATACACATGTGTAATATGGGTGGTGCATTAATGATCTATAGTCGGGCCTTGTAAGTGGATCATCCAAGAAAGATGGACATATGGTAATTCAGTGGATAATGAGAAACTCTCCAAATCCAATAAAACACAAACGGATCAGTTCACATTGCTTTATCGCGTAAAAGCAAAATTATCAAATGAATGTTAGATATGTAATAAATATTTGTGCTTATAGAACTTCATCTGACTAGTTGGTCATGATCCACTACTACTATTAATAAATTGTCATGACAGTGCCTTATATGTACAATTATGGAAGAATGATTTGTATGATAGTTAACGAGTTGTTAATGATTCGTAGAACGAAGCAGGTACTGGCTTTCTTGCGGATCGAAAGCGTTTGCAAAAGTCGAATTCTGCCTAACTGCAATTTCTCGCACGCGACATTATTCTATTCGTGTCAATCTTATGCATGATTTCTATGTTAATTATCTTTGTTATTTACAGAAATCGCGACACTTTTTATCCTTGCAAAGTCAGCGACATATATTATATAATAGATAATTGAATTATATTATGAAAATACCGATTAATCGCGTAAGCATTATGTACCACATACCAAAAGAGTAACACGATTTTTATCGTGTTCGGAAGTGCCGGAATATTCGGTTGTAGTCTATAGACGTACGTATTATACCGAAACAGAGCTAACTCAATGGAAGAACACACGTAGAGTCAATGCGTTTTAAACATGAATTTCGTCTGGTTCAAACTACTTAACAATCATCTAGTTAACGCCCAACAAAACAATTAACGAAGTCAAAGAATCCTAATATCTGTGACCCATTACTAATCGAAGAAAAGAACTCAAGTCCCTGAGCCTTTATAAGAATTCAGACCTCCGGCGCGCAAACATCCGTATGTGGTATTTTACAGTCTCACGTCCCAGTACCCATTTCATGCGTGCTAGGATCTTCAAATCACGATAAATTTGTCTTTCAATTGCTAACGAATTCATGCGCCCATTTAATTTAAACTCCCTGTGTATCGTTCATTTATCACATTGAATGCTACACTCATTTTGCATCTTGCTAGGAAAAAATTAAATATCTATGTTGTACCGTTCGAAAGCCAATACACGTACATATTACTAAAATAAAAAATTTACAAGAATTTAAAAATATAAAAAAACGTACGTAAATGACAATATTAATATAAAGATGATTATCTAAAGTGCATTTGGCGTCCTGACATTTACCTTGATCCTCTTGGATGACATACAGTAGGTCTCTTCTTGTGTTTGAATGGTTCTTTTAGAATGATGATCACATGACTTAAAGTGGCTTTCTTTACCAATGACATTAAATACAGTTTGTATGGTGGACTAGCTTCGGATTACGGCTTGACCCCAACAAGCCGCCGTGGATTTAAGCATATGCTATAGGCTGATCAGCAACAGATATTAAACAATCTCGTGATATACTTTCTAGTAAAACATACGAACATTTTGGGTTGCATTTCTTCACACAAATTCTTTTCACAGCAGAATTCCAAATTATATATAGCGCGAGTCTACATAAAATTTAAAGAAGTACATCTACTTTTAGAGCGCAATGCCATTATACAGCACCACTGATAGTCATCAATCCACAACCATACAAATCTGTGCAAATGTTTGAACTACCTTTGAATTATACAGTCATCTGTAACGCATTGATCCCGCATCTGCCTACAAGATCAACCTACAGCATATGCATTACAGTTAAGACGCCACTGGATTTTATATATCCATTCATCCAGCATTAATTACATTCATAATTAATGCCAATAATGTCATATTTTCCCTCATCGTCATCATAATTTCAACGACGAATTCCATACAAAACATGTTTCTTTAAGTTTCTCATGGAAGATACTATGAAAATTAGAATTTATTGTCCAATGTAACAAAAATATAACGTAAACGAAGAATTGAAAAATAATGTTCTAAAGGATACGAAGAATAATCAATAGGACTTAGATTCGGATGCACGCTAATTCACATAAATTCGATTCAACATACAATGAAGCTGCTTGTAAAAGAAACTTGGTGCATCACAACTTCCAAGGAGAAACGGTCTTGAAACATGCTTCTGTAATTTATACCCTATTTTCATAAGGCCTTAAAGTGGCGAAAGTGGGAGTTCTTATGCTTCGGTTGACGCTACCAAAGAGCCTTTAGGCGTATATGCAGTCGCATTTGGATCCAAGTTCGACACAGTACACCCGGGACGGGGACTCTCATTTGAACGTATTTTTGTTCCTGCGACTCGCACTTCACTATTCAATCGAAGTTTGGACGTTGCACAGGTTGGTGTAGGACCAAATGTGTCTTGAGGCATCACAGCTAAATCTTGGGCTATTTTTGCTTTCAGCATCTCAATTTCTTTTTCTTGAGATCTAATTAAACCTGATTTAACATAAAGTTTATCATATACTATAGAATCCTACGACCCTTCTCATGTTGTTAGTATTCCATGTCAATGCAATACTATAGTATGCAATGTCAAACGGGTGACAGAATTAAAATACAATTGAAACCGCCACTCTTCAATATTCATAATGCCAATGAATTATAAAAGTAAATTCTTATCTAACTATCCACTACTACTGTAAACACATATTAAAGTACATAGAATGACTTACCCTCCTTGATTTCCAATTGTCGTTTAACTTCGCCGAGTGCGGAAAAGAGGTCGAGCTTTATTCGTGTCTCTGCACTTAAGCTGTCTTCTAAGTGAGCGGTTTTGTCTTGCAGGGCGCTTAAAGCACCCAGTAAAATTTCGGACTCTTTGTGATTTTCTTTGCATCGCGCCGCGTCCTTTTCCAAGACATTGGACCTAAAATACGACCACATTTTCTATTTACCAAATACATCTCATGTACATTTAACTTCACAGTGAATATATGATGTGGAATGTTTTCGTAAGTTTTAAATTAATAATTACCTTTCCTCCTTTGATTTGAGCTCTCTACGAAGACTCTTGAGATCCTGCTCCATTTGGGCTCTTCGAGTTTTGCAGGCATCTGTACACTCTTGCCTAATGAGTGGAGGTGGTGGTGGAGGAATTGCAGATCGCGCTTCTTCCGCTGCCCGGCGGGCTCGCCTTTCCGAAACAAGGGATGCCTCGCAAGCAGTGCGTTGCTTCCTCTCCTCTGCAATTCTTTTTTCCAATGATGACATTGTTTGCTTGTCTAATTGGCGTGCTGTGACTAAACCATGTAATCTGTGAACAGCAGAAATGAAAGTGTTGAATCGTACTTGTACCTCAACTTATCATTAATATCTCATGGCATTCTACTCACTTGCTTTGTAACTGGTCATTGTCGTGTTGCAATTGTTGAATATCACCTTTAGCTTGCCGCTCCCCACTTAGTAACGTATTAACTTGTGAACGAAGCTCTTGTTCCAGTTGCCGGCTTGATTGCAGATCTGATTTTAGACGCTTAATGTCCGCCTCGAGCCTGCGACACACCAGTAACCTATTTCAACGACATTAGATTATACTACAAAGTTGAACGAATCCTTCAAACACATGACGTTTTTATGCTGTCATTATCGGCAGACATGCGGGAGTGCCCGTTCATTTTGGTGCAGATTTTGTACACGAATGTACATTTCTGTAAATCTATATACCTTTGACAATAATCATCTTGGTGCTTTTGCTGTTCTGCAGTATTATCTACTGGACTCTTAACTTGCCGTGCCTTACGCTCACGCTGAGCGTTAACGTTAGAGGACGAGTCCCTATTTTCTTTGACGTTACTCCACTTTCCTGTCACGGAGCCATTTGACTGTGATTTCATTGCTGTGTGCCCACAACTTCCACCTTTAGACGATTTGTCTTTCTCCAGCTCATTTGCATCAAAATCATTGATGGACCTATATTTTGTACTTAATTCGTTAATAAACTTTAAGTTGCCTGTCCTGTATATCTGAATCCCAGATCTCCAATAACTGATTCAAATGTTAGTTATATGGTTGAATACCCACCCAATCCGCTCAATGAATTGTACATCATTGTGTGTTACTGTATTTCCATTAGTGTGTATAAATTTCTTATCACTTTTTTCTGATTGTGATAGATTTGTTACATTATGTTTATTATGCGGCTCTTCCTGCTTCTCTCCCTTATCTAAAGACTTCCTATGATTACTTTTTGTGGCTGTATTCTGAGAGTGTGGCGAGACTTGCATACCATTATGCAAACCACCATTTTGCATACTTGCATCCACAGTATTATTATTACCTCCTGCAAGATATCATTTGTTTGTAAGTTTGAATAGAAGTGGTTATACTGCATGTGACAAAGTTATTTTTGGAAACTTGAAAACAAATACAAACTACCTCTGCTCTTTTCAGGACTGGGATTATACTGTGGACTTATTTTGTGAGATTGTGTTTTATTGTGTTGTTCCAAAGAGGTGGAAACATGTGTTTGTGGCTGCACTTGCTGTTGTATTTGTTGCATTGATGGAGCTTGTTGCTCTAGAGGCAGTGCTTGCTGCAAAAGTTGTAGATAGAACTCATTTTCTTTTGCCACATCCTTTTGTTTCCTCTGCCAACAAAATACACGTGTTAAAAATTTGCAGCAACTTCTAGTAGATCATACTATTGTGAATACATTCAGTCTCACCTGCCTCATTCTATATCCAACATAACTTTTAAAAACAAAACCTAATGTAACTACTGGATAGCCAATGCTGAAACAAATAGAATAGTTCAAGATTTGTGATAAGCTGATATAATAGCAAAAGGACTCTGGTACATACCAATGTGCTGCAAATGGCCTACAGAGATCCAAGTGAAATGGCATATGTCTCAAATCTCTCAATCTAACTGCTGCTTCTATGTATAGAAATAAAAGCCAGAGCATCACAGTTGGTAAGCATACTCCTTTATCTGTTCAAAGAAGATGTATCATTCTATCTATGGAAATAGCTCTTCCGTAGGGTGATCATAGATTCACAAATACTATTCGTACCTGTATGCCAGACATACTGCACCCAAACATAAGTGCTGGCAGCAAAGAAAAGCCAATGTACTGGGATGAAGAAAAAGCAAATCATATCGGATGTTAGTGCGATACAAATAAAAAATACAGAGAAGGCCTGGAAGAAAGACAAGATATTATTACTATATCCATACGAACTATCTTACCAAATACTTTCCTTGAATAATAAACTTACCAAGCCTTGGTACTTGAATGAATCGTAAACACTTCGGAGCAGTAACCAAAATGGCCACAGAAATTCAAAACGGAATTCTAAAATGAAGTCTGCCAAAATCACCATGGCCCATAGTAGAAGAAACTTTAGATAAAGTAAGGTACTGTAAACAGAAACAATAACACCTGAGTCTATGTAGTTCCATATGTAGGTATCAGCCAATATTATACCCCTACAAATCCACTTGTATAAAGACAATACTATTACATTGCCCAATATAATTTTCTGTGTTGAGCGTTCTTCGCTAGTCTATAGATGATACATGAAAACAGGGTATACTTATAGCGGTATAGAATTACATAATATATAGCAATCATCTGCATTGTAGTTTGGTCTTTAAACCCATTGACCAGTTTAGTAATACTGCTTATACGATGGCTATAAGGAATATTGACTTTGGCAATAAAATCATAATGATATTTCAATAAGAGCATAATCTTCTAGTCAACGCATACAGTTATCTAAGGCCTTTTAAATAGCAGGGCCTAGGTATTCGCATTTTATTAGGAATGTGTAGAATATTGTATAGAAATGAGTGATAAAATAGAAAAGGACGCTCTTGATGCAGAGGGAAATCGTCTGCATGATAAAGCATTTCGAAATAGTAGAGAAAACGCCGGATGCTCGTCAACAGAGGTATAAATCGCTCAAGTTGGCGATGTTGGGGGTTGACGAAAAGGGCATCGCGGTAACGTGATCTAACGAAGATTTTGACGAAAATAGGCACGCATTGTCAAGGTTTTGGCAAGTGTCAAGTTATGTCACGCAAGTTCTGGAAGGCGGGCCGCGAACTCGCGGCGACATTGCGCGTCGCGGAAGCTTGCAGATCGTGCAACCGGAACACTGGCAAACGGGAGCAGGACCCGGTGGCATGCGGCCGCAATAAAGCCGAGGGGTGTTTAGTTATTTTTAAAATCGGCCGTACCCAATAGGGACGCATATGGCGGCCAAAATTTACCTTCCGTAGATTCCCTCGGTGAGCTTGTTGCGTTTCAAGGGCCTCCGAAGCTTACCGCACTCAACATTTCTTCTCTTCATATTCCTCGGCACTTTCACCACTACCAAGGCGACGTTATTCGCGGCGTGCAACGGAAAAAACCGCAAACCCTTCGCGAACCCGTGAAAAAATTCACTCTCTCGCGCGCGCGACTTCTATCAGTCTCTTTTGTTGTCATTCGCCTGTGGACAGATTCGAGGTCTCACGGCGGTTTACCAAGCAGCTGATTGGTCCATTGTGGTGCATGGCGCTAATCAGCGCTTGAAAAATCACCTGCTTCGATCCTCCTCAATCGTCGGCTACTTGGCGAAAAGAAGTCACAGCAACGGCATCCACTTATTACGCCGAGCGAGATCACTCTTGACCAGGTGCGAGGATGCTTTTCGCCAGTAAGAATTTCGGGTTGAAGCCTTTATCGATCGTAGATGTCTCCCGACCGTGCCATGGGTCCATCAGCTCGTTTCACTTACATTACATGCAGCGCCTCGTTCTGACCTGGCAACATGTAATCATCTTTCTCGCTTCCACCTCCTCTCTTCCTATTACCCTCTCACATCCGTATTTGCTATCTGTCTCTTTCTTTTCTACAATACTAACCTCTTCTTTCTGTTTTCACGGCATGCGTGCACGCAGATTTACGTTTACTGTTTCTACACCTTTTTCTTTTCACTGCAATTGCAATGAGTGATTTTTCGACTTAATTCGCTCATTTATGTCCTTTGTCCTATTTATATATTTCCTGTTACCATCTATATATCTGTTACTTTCCCGCTGTTATTTCTGCTTTCCCAAAAATTCTTCTGCTAGATCAGTAAACATATGTTCCCAAAATCGTGAGGCGCTTCCTGTAGGCAGTTCAAATTTAAATGTTGAATTAATCTCTTGTTTGCCTTTGACAAATAATCACTGGTGATGGCATTTTTTGAACACATGGTTCATTTGGCGCCAAACTAAAAAGCGCATGCGACTATCCGATGCTGTCTGCTATCACTCTGCGTTGCATTGAATCCACTTGAATTCAGTGTGCATGGTGTTTACTGCGGTTTTCTACTAGTCGTCATTGATGTCGTAATTTGATATCACAGCACCATGCTTTATTTTAATCACAATAATTATGATTAGTTAAAAGAAGTTCAAGTTATTCAGACGCTCCAGCTATACGTAAGTAATAAATTTTTCAATAATATGTAATATCTACTACAAGTACACTTAATCAACGATATAACTTTATATTATCAGGGATCGACCGACTATGAATGGCATATACTCTGACTTCAAAATCAAAATAGCTTTGATTGAAACCATAATAGGAATTGCATTGTTTGCACTCTGCGTTCAATCCATTGGCAAAGCAGATGTCATTACTTCAGCAGTGGATACGTGTTTCATTACCGCATTTTTTAGCATAATCTTTTTGAGTTTGGATTTGCTACACATGTTGATAGACCTAGCGTGTTATTACACAGATTTAAGTCACACAAACATCATTTCTCGATACATTGCTGGCAAAGTGTTTGAAATGAATGTAAGTGTGTTGATTTACGGAATTGTGTCCATCGTACTTTGCCTAATTTTAATTGGGTTGCATCGTGGTGCTGTCTTACAATATCTGTGGAATTTTAATCCACAATCCGTCCTGATAGCCATATCACTCGCATGGCATTTGGTTGGAGCAATTTGTGGTAGAAAAAACAGATCCTTGCCATTAGATCCTATATCTTCTAGTCAGACACAAGGTCTAGATTATGGAACAGGAATGGCATTGAGTTATTACCACGGATACCTGCGCATTATTCTGCCATCTACAGGCACATCTGTCAAAGGTTTCCTTGAGAAGCTTGAGAACTTAGAAGATGCCCATAACATAAAATTTGCAATCAACAAGATGTTAATACTGATTCCATCATCATCATATATTCCACCCAATTTGAAAGAAGTTTCTCACGAGTGGATGGAAAGTGCAATTAATCTTGAAGAAGAGAAACGTAATAGGGCTGGTACAAAGGGGAGGTCATATGCAAATACTGTTTATAGAATCTATCCTGGTGGTAGAGGATCTGGCTTTGAGCCTGTGTATGTAGTTGCAGAAGGTGCCACTCCTTTATTAACATTTTATGAAATTCAAAAACATGACCATCCTGAATCACAGGTTTATAAAAAGCATAAGCAACAATTGCTAGAGAATTTTTATAAGAAGTTGAAAGACTTGATAGATAAGGATCCAGAATGTAGAGACATATGTGAATTAATATATTATAATGATTATACTAATGAAGGAACAGTCAATGTGGCTGAAATAATACTGCAAAGGATATCTCAAATAAAAAACACATCATACAGATATAAAAGTTAAATAATATATTTTTTATATATTTATTGTGTACCTGAGTAACTGATTATGTACAGAGTGAAAAACTTTAAATATTGGTTAAGATATTAACGAATTGTCAATTGCTTTGTCCAATGTAAGTTTGCACCCTGTGCACTAAGAAAACAGACAGTATTAAAAGGTGATTCGTTCCTAT
Organism: Ectemnius continuus; assembly: GCA_910591665.1. Lineage (NCBI taxonomy): Eukaryota > Metazoa > Arthropoda > Insecta > Hymenoptera > Crabronidae > Ectemnius > Ectemnius continuus. The sequence goes on along the minus strand of OU342862.1, from coordinate 9,726,934 downwards.
GCAAAGGAATGCTTCATCTATGTGTACTTTGTAGGTAGGCATTTTCAAACATATGATTATACTTACGTTTTTAGAAAAATGTACCATTTTCTACATTGAATGAAGTTTGTAAAGCGTAATAATATTAAGATCAGTGTCTTTGGCTGCATTGTAAAATATATTTTTGGAGAAAACATCGCTTTCAGTAGAAAATATTATGATTTATTTGTGTCTTACCACAACTACATCTGTTAAACATGGCATATTCAAGTCATACAAAAATAGTTCACACTCGTTGTTAAGAATTGGATTCGCGTGTCTATTTACATTTGAGATCCTTTCACAACTTTGTTGTGTGGATAATAGTTGAGAGCTGTATCATTTGCTCCACAAAATGTTATTGTGCAACATGATTTGATCATTGATACAAGGAAGACTTTTTCATGTATGAGTAGAATAACATCGTTTATCTGATACCGCCAACTCTGACGAATCGATTTGCTCGATGGTCGACAGTACAGGAAGCTATTTATGGCATCTTTGATAATGGTTACTGCTTTGACAACCTGTTTCAAAACTATTCAGAAATATATCAAAATTATAATGTTATGTGCAACTTTGTTCAGAGATCCTGAACACGATTAGCCTATCAACCTTCATCTAGAAGGTCATTAGCAAGATGATGGCACTGACAGCCAACAAATACAAAATTGGTCACACACTTTCTGTCATTAAACTATAGAGAGGTATATTGCCAAGGATAATTGACGCTTGATATGAACACAGTGAAATTCAGAGAATATTTCAGTTTCAATATTCACATGTCCATTTCAAATTGTTCTGCAGTTTCATCAATGATTGGAGTGTCTGAAACAAAAATATTTGAGATAATAGTTTTTTTTTACATCAGAATACTGTATCGAAATTACTGGCAAGCGTGCCGATATTCAACTCCGATTAGTGCCAAGAACAGAGTCAATGAATAGACAAAATCGAGCAAACTAAATTCTCAAACGAAAATACATAATAAAGTAAGCACTGACCTTTACCAATATGAGTCTTTGTAGGTACTGCTGTAGTCGGTGGCGAACTACTCTTTAACAATTCCGCTGGTATAGACGGCATATTACGTGGAGGAGTTCGCGATATGGGAGAATTCCGTAAGTTCATGAGGAAGGCACGTTCATACACAATGCGGGTACCTGCATGGGAAATATAAGTTTACTTTAAATTCCGCTCGGGTTTACTGCAGTATTGGGTGTAATTATTCATTATTAATAGGGCCTTCTTACTTCTACTTAATATTTCGATAGATATATATTTTAATTTAAATAACATAAATCTACTTGTTCATACAATAGGTATGAATCGGAAATTCAATGATTAAAAAACACTATTTCCTGATGACTATTATTACAATTGAAACTCCGCAACAGATATTTTACGCACTTCTAATGTGACTCATAGGTAGATACGGTGCAAAGAGTATAGCACATAGAGAACAAAGAGCGGTGCCTTACATGAGGCAAACGACTTTACAAGTGCATTAGCAAACAGACAAGAATCCATTACTCGAAATAGATAGATTGGAGATATAGATTTCAGTAATCAAAAAAGTAGCGCTACCGCTTCATAGGCAGAAACGTGCGGGATCTATTTATGTAAAGATATTTCTGTGCGAATACTTAAGAGCGCGGGATGGAAGGGTTCGCGCTCTTACTAGAATGAAGCAAAACGGTCTGTATCTCGAAGTGTTACATGTTTCGCACAAAGGAAATCGTCGGTCGACCGAAGTGCACATGTTCGACAGCAATTTTTACGAGAGGTTTTTTCCATATATAGTTACTTTCACATTGATATTCATACACGTTTTATATATTTGCTCGCATGCTTGCTAGATAACAGAGCGGAGAATTCACCGAGCTACCGTGTGTAGATAAGCTTTATGTGTACATATATAAGTTCGACTGGCACTTTCAGTTTTCGTAAAGGAGTGATAACACGTCGGTCAGCAAAAGTATTGGATTGTAGTGTACATGTACACAAAGATACAGGGTGAATGCTATCAATTATCACTATGAAGTCAAACATTTCGCTATCACGTGTAGCCCCGTTTACGGAAAGAAATCTGAGGCCTCATTGTTTACGTTTCGATGCGATGAAAATTAGATGTAAAGATTATGCGTGCACGTTCTACTGGTGGAAGGTGCGTAAAAACAATCCTATTACTAAACTTATCTCGAAGGTCTCGCCGCTCGTGGCCGATATAATGCGCTTGTTTTCAGAGCCGCAACTATTAGGGACGCGCGGCGCGGTTACTGGCACGATAAATATTACGTGCCAGCGTGCACGCGGTAAACAGATCGGCATTTAGTATTATTCACTTAAGCTATTACCATCTACGATGCATAGTGAATGATAACATTGTGCTGTAACATGCAGTTACGCAAAATTAATTTCTCGCAATCTCCTATATGTATTCCAAGGCTTATCTGAATCCTGTCCACCTGGGCCAAAAGATGTCCTAAATCGGAGTAAATACTTTTCTCTGCCTCTCGTGGATACAGGCGCATTAATTACACAGTCCCACACAGCTCGATCCTCTCATGAATTTTAAATATTTGGATAAGCTTTAGTGTCCGCAACGCGTGGATTACGTGAGCATCTTTTTAACAGCAGTTCGAATTGCTACTTTCACTGAAATTCCCTGATAAACTCTTGAACTGAGCATTACTTATGTAATCCGTTTCAAGCATCGATTTGTATTCATATGCGCTTGGTATTAGATGATACCCTTGAACACTAACAATAAGGGTCCGTGCACAATGCCCTTTACCGACTGAAACGTAAACCACGTGCAGGCATAATCTCTCGCGAGTCCAATGTCCGATACCAATTAACGAGTTGAAATCATTATATTTAATTCAAAGGGGTTACTGTTGCTATCAGAAATGTTTCTGTGATGAATGAACTTGATGAAGTTTTAAACGAAGAAAAGAATATATAAGAGGGCACGACAAAATACAGCACTGACCTCCCGGTGTTGTAGAGTAAAGGGTCCCTCCAGGGGTAGATGAATAGTCGTTTGGTAACTGATTGGGATCATGAATTACGACCCTTTTCGCTGGTATGCTCTGGCTTTGAGTAGCCTGCCTTGCGATAGGTGATGCCGACATTCTCAATCTTCTCAGTAGTCTCTTTCAATCGACTAACTTCTGTGCAATGCAACACACGACCGCCTGATCCAATACAAAGGCAAGGTCCGTCGGTGATCTTCACTGTTAGTTCCGATAACGAGAGGCTGCTGCGTAATTCACGAAAAAACTTGGAGTCACCGCGTTAGATACCACCAGCGAAATTAAACGAATTCACTGTCGATTGCTATCCGAAAGTTCGCAGAAGCGTGCGACCTAATTTCTTTAGCGTGCTTCGTTCTCGGGAAGTTCGCACGTACTCCAGCTGAGTTATGTACTGGCGGCCTTGATAGTGTGAAACAGAAACCGCGGCATAACCTGGTAAAACAAATGTGTGTGATTCCTCGGCAACGCGAAACGCCGCGCCGTACGATAATGAGTTCGGCTTTTATATCAAACCCTCCGGCCCTTCACCCCCTCGCAAATCAAATAATCGTTGGTGTCATCTGGCGATGGGTCATTCAATTGCTGAAACACATGGTACATGGAAACTGGTGACATCTCTCTTGCATATGTATACGTTCTCTCCTAAAAGGAGGGGAGAACAATGTAGTAGTTCTAAGTTACATTTACTCAAATCCCGACAGTATATAGCAAAATCTAAAGGGAGAAATAATCCGTCTAATTTTTACATTTTGCTCTAGTCTAATAAAGCAATAAAACTAAATAAATGCCTCTGCTTTGCTCTACTTGGATGTTCAGTAATTATTTCGGATAATACAGGCAGCGCCAAAGTCTATGGATGGCGCATGTATACAACAGGTTGACGAGGGTGATCAATGGTGGCTTACGGCGTTCCCGGTGGCGTGCATGAAATGAATGTTTTGTAACCTGCAATAAAGTATTCCTATTATCTTCATGCGGTGCAGATAATAAACATAAGTACTATGAATCCAACGGAACCGACTACCACTGAAACATTAAGGTAATAATCGACTTGATCATTAAACAGTATACAAGAAAGAATAGTAGATACTCGTACCACGGGGCACCGGCTAAAACTGAAAACAAATCATCAGATCGACGCGGCGACTGCACAAAAATTTGACCATGAAAGAGTACGAGTGTACTCTCATATATATTTGAACAAAGATTTGTCTAATAGCACACCTAATGCTCCCATTTTCTTGGCAGCTCAAAAATGAAGGACGTCATAGATGTTTTGGCAATGCAGCGAGAAAAAAGGAACATATTACAGAAGAGTATTACTATTGACTATACAAAGTCGAGTGACACTTTCACAGTCTCGCGATTTATATTTGAGTGTGGTATGTTAAGACACAATTGTAATCCTTGATATTACTGAGCGTTCTATGCAGTCACCAGTGTCATGGAGCCATGAAACATAATGTTTATTACCGTAGGTTTGAAACTGGAAGCTCATCCACTAACTATAGCTACTGCTGCCACCTTGTACCATCGATTTATTAAGGAAGCTACCCCTGGAGGATACGATAATTATGTGAATATTGATTTTTTTTGCATAAATCTTTTAAACTATGCCTGTCAATAATTGAGGTTTATTATTTTGTTAGCTGATTGCTGCAACCTGCCTTTATCTGGCTGGTAAAGCCAAAGATGACAACTTAAAAATTAGGGATGTAATGAATGTATCATATAGCACTCTTCATAGAGGATCCCAGCCATTAGAATTAGGCGATCAATATTGGAGCATGAGGGATGCTATTGTTCAAGCTGAGCTCCTAATTATGAGAATGCTTAAGTTCCAAGTGACCACTGTGCATCCTCATAAAGTAAGTGTTTGTGTACTTACACATTTTGAAAGAATAAGTTTAAGTACATGTACTTTAATTTCAGTACCTGCTGCATTATTTGAGATCTCTCGAGGAATGGTTTGGAGAGGAAGAGTGGTTTAAGTATCCTGTGGCTAAAACTAGCATGGCACTTTTACAAGACTTCCATCATTCCCCTGCTATCCTTGATTATCCACCAAATTTGATAGCCATTGCCTGTATCAACTTAGCACTACAAACTTATGGGGTGGTTGTACCATTGATGGATGAATGTGATCAACAGCCTTGGTTTAATGTATGATTGACAATCAATTCAACAGATATACATCTAGAAAAACATGTAGTGGAACTAAAACTGTACAATGTATGATGTTTCAGGTTTTCAGTAAAGACTTAACACGCGACAAATTGTGGGAGATAATGGAGAAAGTTATGGCCGCATACGACGAGGAACCAGAGACTAGAGATAATTAATGCGTTTAACGAATCACTTCAATAAAAAATAAAATATATAAAAAAACGATGCTACAAATTAAGAACGCGCAACTTTTTTCCATATTTCAGAATTGGCACTTATACAGATATTATCACTGTATAATCGATGTTTAGAGTCGGAGAAAATCGAACAATCGTTTTAAGTTTATCGCAACAGAAAGAAGAGCGAGCGGTATCAAAGAGCGATTATGTATATGTTTCTAATAAACAATATGACTAAGACTATCATTGTGTTGTTAAGAAATTATTATAATTCCATTCCAAGAATCCACAATATTTTAAGCAATGACTTGTAATATATTTGCCTGCGTAAAAAAGACGAAATTTGTTATTGAATTTTATACACTTTAATGATGTCAGTGCCTCCCACACGTTTGTATATGTTTAAAGTTTGCTTGCTACCTATATATGCTAGGTCGTACTGCTCCATGCTACACGCCACCTAGTTGAGCAAATTGCATCGCTCATGAAATAGCATACCGAAATTCATTGAAGTTTTCGAGCCTATGATAACAGAAATCTCGTGCGATCCATAATTTTATTGTAAGTATCGATTTGAGCAATCTTTCGTTTGGACTCGATTCCACCCGAATGCTACTCAATAGGTGTAGCTCTCCATAGTGATCGTTTGTACAATTGTGCCTCACAAACTAACCATATTTCATTAAAACAGGTGTCAAGTGACAGCTAGTCCAGTTGAATAGGAGATTCGCTACAATCTGAACTTTTGTTTATTTCAGTTGGTGTTTTATACATAGCGTTTTAACAGTAACAGGCTTGCTTTTTTAACCACTACTTAATTAAGTCGATTGTTGCGAAAAATGGCGGTTACCTGTAAATAGATGATTGGGAAGTTCTTTCGGAATTTATTAACATTTTTTATTGATTTACCGAACCAACTGAGATCGAAATCCCACAGGCCACAAATTTTTCAGTTGTACTTTTGCTATCTTTGTCCGTATTTTAAGCAAAAAGAATTCCATATTTTACACTTAGCTCAACTTACATTTATGTTCTCTTATTAAAAGTAGTGTCTATAGCTGTTACAAAAATTATCTTATGCAGTTACATCAAGTGCAATGGAGCGGAGTATTCATGAGATGTTGAAAGATGCTCCTTCCTTAAACGAAAGTGACAGCGCGGTCCACACGGGTACTCCACCACCCCATGTGCCAAATAACTGTAATGCAGATAGTCAACCTCGACCAGCAACAATAAATTTGACTGTGGGTAGTCCAACTTCTCAGACATGTATGTATACTATTAAAGTATGTTACTAGCCTTGACAACATGATAATATAAGCTCCTGACACTAATAGCCAATTTCTAGCTGTTATAGTATCTCCAAGTACACCTATGCAAAATGGTGATATGCAAACAATGCGTACTACCCAGAGTAAGATTGAAAGTATCAAAAATTGGAGTATCTCTACATACAAATGTACCAAACAATTAATGTATGAGAAACTTGGGAAAACTTCACGTACTGTAGATTCTGGTGAGTTTATTAAAAGAATGATTAAAATGTGCACATCAAAGATAGATGTGGATTAAGCCTACACGTTTTGATAATTTCAGAACTGGAAACACAAATTGAATTATTAAGGGATACACAAAAAAAGTACTGCAATGTGTTACGATTATCTCGTGCATTAGCTTCTCATTTTCACCATGTGGTCCAAACACAGCATGCTCTTGGGGAAGCATTTTCTGAATTAGCTCAGAAGTCCCCAGAGTTACAAGAAGAATTCTTGTACAATGCTGAGACACAGAGGAACTTGACAAAGAATGGGGAAACACTATTAGGGGCCTTAAATTTCTTTGTTTCTTCTGTAAACACCCTGTGTAATAAAACAATTGAGGATACTTTGCTAACAGTTCGGCAATATGAAACAGCCAGGTTAGTCTTATTAAATTCTCACTCATACATGTGACACATATTGAAGCAAGTTTTAAATACTGCTTATTAATGCAGGATAGAGTACGATGCTTATAGAACAGATCTTGAAGCACTTGCTCAAGCTACAAAGTCAGATAGTACGAATGCAACAAGATTAGAAGAAGCACAAACTAATTATGAAGAGCATAAACAGCATTTTGAAAAGTTACGCTCTGATGTATCGATCAAACTTAAATTTTTGGATGAAAACAGGGTATGCTTCTATCATTTCTACAACACATTCAAGCATCAACTAAAGTATATTTAATTATCAATCCCCTTTTCTCATAACAGATTAAAGTAATGCATAAACAACTGTTACTGTTCCATAATGCCATATCAGCTTACTTTTCTGGGAATCAAACAGCACTGGAGGCAACTCTGAAACAATTTAATATCAAAGTAAAGTCGCCAAATTCATCCTTACCATCATGGTTGGAACAGTAGTCATGTCAAGATCAAACAACAATTCCATTGACAGGCTTGAAGAGGAGAGTGTATTCGTCCACATACATTTTTTTAGACAACAACTGCAGTCAAATGAAGATCTGAAAGAGACTCTTCAAAATTGAGCGGGGGGCTCGAAGCTGCCAAGTAAATTGTGAGGCTACCAATATCAGAAGGAAACAGATTGCAACACAGTAACAGACTGATTTTTCCGGTATTATGATTTATCTATATGTAGTGGCCGGTTTCCACCGTGCTCGGCCCTATCTACTATCATAAGCATACGGTTAGCATGTTCGGTGAAACACTTATCTAATGAAGGAATAATCTGCTATTGAAGATTTCCCAAGGAAGACCCACGCTCTATTAGCAGTGCTTACAAATCCATAAGGCAATAGAGGTTTAATTTTTATATTCAACTTCTTAGAAAAGTTGCGATGTAAATACATAAGAGATCACAATAAGTCGAGCTTTGAATTCTACAGTCTACAATATACTACTAATTGGTTGATCATAGTATACATTGTACATACGTGCAGCCCTTGATGTGATTATCTAACAATTTAGCAATTTAACGAATGTTAATGAGACATAAATATCTTACACTTAATTCAAATTTTTTAAGTGTTAGTCAGAAATTATTTATTAGTAAAAAATTGTATTATTTAATTAACTCAATCATTTAATTTATTTCCAAGTATTTTAGGAATTAGCCGACTGTGCTGCACTTACATTAATGTGGTCTGCTAGATCAGAATTTCTATTTCGGACGATTCTGTGAAATAATTCCTTTAACGACTTATTGAATTGCATTTAAAAAGACCTCCATTCCTAACTTGGTGCCTGAAACCGTACAATTCTTTTTACTACTTTATATTTATGACACATATGGCAATATAAGTTTTAAAAATGTGGTTTCAGACACTAAGTGTTTAGTCTTTGATAGCTTTAAAACTGTAAAAGAGCAGATAGTTTTTCTTATTTATGTAAGAATTGTTTAATGCCATAACTGGAATTTTCCAGTCAATATTTATTGACCATTTAGGGCTCTTGCATTTTGATGTAAAATTGATCAATATGGATCAAGTACCTTGCAGAACTGAGAAGTATGCACTTGATTCACTGACCTTTCTTAGAACAGTCGTTCCATGTGCGTAATCACCTGCTCTGTATTGTACTTGTAACATGAAACAAACTAGTCATATCCATTAAGTAAATTCCTAAATTTAAGGGAAAGTTATATTTCAGTATTTACTTTTATATATTTGTATAAGTTATACTTTATTTTATAAGAATAAAGTAATATTCTTAATCGTAAGATATTATCGAAAGTTACGCTTCAGAACTAGAGAAGGTTTCCAATGATACAAGACAAATTAATGTGTGCTCTAGATGAAATTATCGCTGTTGTCTTTTGCTCGCACTTGCAGTTTAAACATTATATTAAAGATATATTGATTCACAAAGAGTGCGTGATTGAAAATGTATTGCAAAATAATTTTGTAAGTTTGCTTCACCATGTATCAATGCAGTGGTAAATATTTTGTTACACAATTTTAAATGTGTATTTAGAAGAAGGTACTGTAAGGGAGAGAGTGGTAATTGGAACAGTTTGACAACTCTCTGAACATTCGGTACGCAAATATGCGTCACTATCTTCAGAACAATAATAGAACAATAAGAGTTGTACTTTATCGTGTCATTGTGTGTACTACGAATGCTTGAAGTTTTACATGATTTGCGTTTGCATAATAGGAATTTCCAAAAGTTGATCAGCAGATTGTAATGGATAAATTCCAATGCATAATCTAATAATTTTCTTAGTAAGACTAGACCAAACAAATCCGCTGTATCAAATGAAAAAGAAGAAGAATCTTATCTTTATACATTAGCCTTAAGATTGAAGATTAACATTAAATAATTCGCAATGCTAAAATATGCAATCCAAGCACTCTTTAATTTACAAAGTCTAACGTAGCTGATATATTATGTTCCTAATCATGATGTTAATGTGTGTATATTATGTGTATACAAATTCCTAATAATAAATTAATGCTTATACATCTCGACCTTATTTATTTCAGTAGACATATGTACAGAAGTAAAAGGAACTATTCACAACAATAGTTTATATTGAATGCAAAAGGAAGTACATGCAGTATGTCTCCAAAGTAGTGTCAAGTAATGTTTCCCATAAAATACAAGTATAATATTCTTCATTGTACAGCCTGTTCAATATTTTCTGGAATTTGCACCTCCACTGGTATTTGATCTGCTACTTGTACTTGGGCTTCTGCTTGAGTCTCTACTTGGGCTCCTGCTTGGGATTCTGCTTGGGCTTTTGCTTGCGCTTCTGCTCGCGCTTGTGCTTGTTTTGCCTGAGCTTCCATTTCCTCTATTCTCTTTTTCACTAAAATCGGTTGTACTTCCATGTATATTTCCATTATCTTATGATTAGCATGAATGTGTTTCTCTGCGCAATTCTTTATGCATTGCTCCTAAAATAGAGAACTATTGTAATATCCATCAGCAAACACTGTGTTAAAAAATGTTTGGAGAAATCATACTTCGTCTCTGGTAATTTCGCGACTCATAAATGTATTGGCACATCTTCGAAAGCATGTTTCCGATATTTGATTGTACAGGAGCAAGAAATCTTTAAACTATAAAGTAACATTATAATTTGTGTGTACAATACATTGGTATGGGGTAGGTTAGACCGATCTTGATTTAATATAATAAAACGCTAGTATTAGTAGCAATACTTACATTTCTAATCTGTGTGTCAGTCATGTCTATGCTAATATACAATACTGCACTGACACTTTTTTATTCTTCCTTTAATATGTACAATTTTGATGTAATGAAAAGGTCTCTTTAAATTTTGTAGCAGCGTGTCAAGATCATGGTAATATCGATATGAATTTCATGTTCGATATTCGATAGATCGTTTGCAATATACAACTTTCGACAAAAGGTGCGTTCGTTTATGCACTGCGAGTACTGTCAGTTTTGAATGAGCGTTCGATTATAGGCCGAAGCCGAACAAAACTGTCAGTATTCACAAAGGTTTATGACGTCACAAATTTTGACATCACTTCCTATTGCGACTGCAGAAGTGACGAGCAAAATATGAATCGTATAAGAATATAATAGACAATATACAATAATATATAAAAGAAAAATATCTTTCTCGATTAAAGATATTCATTACGAGACATAAACAAGATTCCATACACATTTAACATTTTTTTCAATTTGTCATAGAGACCGATAGCAAATTATATGCTGATATGTTGGCTAGTAAAATGTCTCAAGTCGACATATAGATATGATCAGTAGCATATATGGCGCCCAAATGTTTATCATAATCATTAGCGTTACGCGCTAAACGCTCAGTGTAACGCACATATGTACGTCAATTGGTATTGTGCATACACCGGTTACCAATGGATGTACTAAAACCGCAACTCGTATGGGTAGGAGGTCGGTGCTACAGAGTTTTTGAAAGTAGTACTTGGTCAAATGATCGCGATTTGTCTACTTATGTCGAAGATGACTGTGAAGCAGAGTATGAGGATGAAGAATGTTGCGTTCCCGATATTGAGATTGTGCCGTATGGCACGACGAGATTTAAACACACGTTTCACGTTCCCAAGTAAGAATAGTAAGAAAATTCACACGAACTCAGACATACCCTTTTGCCAAGGCCCTTATTTAATATTCGTCACATTTAAGGGCTTTCTTTCCATTCATTATCGGGCCGAAGCATGCAACTCGTAAAAGATTGGAAACTGAAACTAGTACAGCTATTCAAATACCGAAAGTTGGCCAGGATGGAGACATTGGTAAATGCAATGGGTTTTCAATGGTGCTTTAATGCAATAGACAAACGTGTAGCTCGCTATTCCATATACAATGAACATTTACAGTTATTATTGGCTATCATCAAAAGGGAGTTGCCTCTGCCAGGCGTAGAATTGATTTATTAGTAGAGGCATCCAGAAAGAAAGTACGCCCCACTCATTTTCTATCAATACCATTGAATGATGGTCATGTTATTATGAAGTTCAATGATTTTAAAAATGATGTGCTGAACAATTCTGGTAAATTGAGCAGAGGTGTAGATGAAACAATATTCCAAACACCAAGCAAGCTGCATTTAACCATTGGTATGCTCTTGCTGCTTGATGAAACTGAAAGACAGAAAGCTATTGATGCTTTAAATCATTGCAAGGAAACTATTATTAAGTATGATATTCATTATATGCATGATAGAGAAATGTGTATTGATAATGTTGTCATTTAGTAATGTTTTTAATACTATAGGCCTATAGTAAAAAAATATGGGTCCATCAATCTACATTTAAAGGGAGTTGAAATAATGAATGATGATCCCAATGAAGCTATTGTATTATATGCAAAAGTTGTAAATGCAGGAGATGGTTTGCAAGAACTCGGAGATAAAATAGCACAACATTTTGCCAGTATAGGTGAATGTCTTCTTTTACTAAATTATGCCATAATTAGATGTTGTAGAGCCTATTCTTTAAATGGGGATAATGAATTTTATAGGTCTACTTAGTGAGTCTCGCTCAAATCCACAAAAGGTCAAACTTCATGCAACATTAATGAATACTAAGTTTAAATATGATGAGGAACTACTAAAAACTGTGAAATTTGATACGTTTGATGCTCAAGCTATCTTAGAGGTATTTATTTATTGATCTTATTGTACCTAGTTACTGTGATTGTTAGACTCAATGACACAGTAAACATGTAAAATTGGATGAACAATGCTCCAGGCACACGAAGAAACAGTTTTTGGAGAAGTACAACTAAAGCAAATTCACATATCGCAGCGTCACACAATCAGCAGTAATGGATACTATCAAGCAACTGCAAAAATCGATGTGACAATGGATTGATGAGTGGTATGAGTACTTGGATCAGAAAATTCAATGAGATATAAATTGTATGATTAGCTCACAAAGAATTAATATGTGACTGTAGGCTGAGTGTATTTGTTTGATATCCGGAAGTGACGCGTCCGCGGGCGTGTATGATCGAGAGCACATGCGCACTGAACAATCGTAATGAACTCGACGCATTTCGACGGGTAGATAACACATCAATCACAGACATATAAGTTTTCTTTATCAGGCTTGGGCATAGATACAAGATTTCATCAGTTACAGTCGACGCTAATACCACGGAAGAATAACCTACTCGTTTACTACCAATCGATTTGTGCAATGTATTCATTTTTCAATAAATATAATGCGTTAGTTCATAGTAACTGCGGATCGTTTATCAACGATAAGAATCTGCCGTGTCTACTAGATGTTAGATTGTGAACTCTCAAAACTGCAGTTGCATACTATTTTTTTATGAACATAGTGTACTTGTTGCAGGCTTTTCAGTTGCTGTTATTTTACGCATACTGTTACCATTGCCTTATTCCATTGTAACTTTTGGATATGCAAGCATAATGACAAAATTAATTATTTTTGATAATGTATAACCTTAATTGACAAGTGTGAGTACATTTGGCATGTCACACACCTACTTTTAAATGCCTTTCCATCTGTGTGTGTTGATACAGCCAATTGTAGCTTGCTCTAAATATTATTTGTATAGTCTAAACATATACATTGATGTCATGTTCTAAAGTAAATAGAACTATCCTACTAATTCAAAATGGTGCAATATGGCAAAATATGAATTGAAACATATTATTATGTATAGCACAAGCATACATCCATTTATATTGATGCTTATTAAATGATCCTATTAGGCCTAGTGAAAATGCACGGTATTCGAAGGGTAATAGTTTTCTGTACATTGACGACCATCCTCCCGACTATGCTTCTTGTGATTCCCCTGTATTTGCGTCATAGTTTCTATGCAAATGTAGTATATGGTGTGACGGAGTCTGATATTTTGGAAATCACCGATGGAGTATCCACCATTTTTTGCTCTGTGAGAATTGATTTTGAATCTAGATACCATTGAACATCTCTTTTTTATGCTTATTCTAATGCTTACTGCAACATAGATTCATTCACCGTTTTATTAATGACCAGCTTTGAATGTTATACATAATGAGAAAACATTATTTATTGCAGAAGCACAGTTTACAGATGAATGGTACATTTAATGCATTCCAAATGTCCCAAAAACCAGAAATTACATCATACAGAAAGCACATTAGATTAAAAAAGAGTATGAGTCTGCCAGATGATACTCTAGAGTACTGGGGCTTTTACCTCCTGAAAGGTGCAACTGTTGCACTTTCCGTTTGCTCAAGGTAAATAAAGACAGAATCAGTATAGCAAACCAATTATAAAACAAATTATTGATTCCCCCACACAGATTTCAGGGTGCTTCTATACTAGTAGTTAAGGGCGAACGTAACTTACGCACGTGTGGAATGCTCGAACACAACTACCACAAGCAATTGACCCAAGGAATTTTTATACCTGGAGCTAATAGACAGGTGAAAGTAACGTTCGAGTCAAATGCTCAAGAGATCAATTCTGCAGAACACCTTTTTAACGAAAAAAACAAAGATAATCCAGATTTGGCAAACCAAAATAAAACAAATCAGTATGTGACCGATGGAAGTTTTAGCACTTCAACGGTAATTCCAAATAATCAAGAAAATAATGAGACATTAGAAGAACTCTTTCATACTGCAGAAGAGTATGTACAAAAACATCTTCACGGTAAAATGGGACAGTCGGAAAAAAATTCCAGGCGGATAAGACACATTAAGAAGAGGAAGGACAAGTTGCAAAGCAATATAGGACCAGTACATAAATCGAAACAATTAGATCATACAAAAAAGAAAGCTAAAGGAAACACACTACACAGCATGCGACCTGATACATATATTAGAAAACGACACAATGAACGTTTACTGAAATTAGAAAAGGAACTGAATTCTGAAGATACGGAAAATATAAAAGTAGTTAATGGACAGGAAACAGCTTTGAACAAGCATGCCATTAATTATAGAAGAAAGAGAAGTCAGGAGCTAATAAAACCACCATCATTACTTGATCAAGGTATTCTTCATGGGGGAAATGCTGGTAGAAACATAACAAGCGGAGAAGATGAGTCATCAGTGTCTAGCTTTGAGAATGGGCTTTTTAATTGTTATGGTGGTTCAATTTTAATAGCTGAAGAATTTGCTCCATCGGATCACTGCACCAATGTCACATACTTACTAACAGGAAAACATATGCAAACAAGACATAATGTAGCTGAGAATGGCTACTACTATTACATATTTTACAGTGACAACGATATTGTATCAAATGACATTCATGCATTGTTTGATATTTACAAACCAACCTTCCAGTATGAAAATGTTACCAAATCCTGTATAAATCAAACTGAATGTTCTTTCTCGTTATCGTTGTTATCTGCTGATAGAGTGATTGTAGAAATTCCGACACGAAACGGGATTGAACATGATGTAGATGATACTGCACAACTTGTTTCTATTTGTCACCCACGGATGGGAATGTATGTGATTTTCCCTATTGCACTACTGTTCTTTATTATTAGCTGTGCGTTTATGTAGTAAAAAGTATTCATAGCTGACACAGGATTCACATTCCCTATTTTGCTGCTCTGAAATTGTACTAATATGCTTTTCTTAACACCTCTGAGTTATACTCGGGTGTAGTATTTCTTAAGCAATTATTTCTGTACATAAAGATCTAGATATAAGATTCCTAATAAAATATTAGGACTGTAATGACGATTATCATACATGTGTACAAATTTCTGTAAATATGAATATACGCATATTTAATAAACAAGTGCTAATAATTTGAAGTTGTATTATTAATATTATTCATTTGAAAATTCTAATGAACTTTATACAAGTTCTGTAAGTTTTGTTGCACGTTTATTCATTTAATGTTTATTTACATTTACCAACCTGATTTATCGAATGAAATTGTATTATCCGAAGTTTGTTAGGATATTACTAACAACTATAATATGCAACTGTTTAGTTACGTGCTTACATCAAGCATCAGTCGTATGAAAAACGCAGGAATACGTCCGATCTGGTGCTCCAAAGGCAAGAATAGTTTTCGGTTCACGAGGAAATCAATGTATATAAGTAGAATACTCACTTGTTAGATCGTGCGTGGTACCTTTCGGCATTGCAGCACCAAGTCTAAAATTACGAACTAACAGATAGCAAAGGAAGTATGCGAGTGAAGCAGTGCGGGACACGTAAAAACAGTAGAGTAGCGTGCGACGTTTATCGGGAAGGCATGAGAACGTACAAGTAAAAAGGCAAGAAGGTGGAAAGTTTCAAAATGAAAGGGAAACTGGCGCGAGCAGCCCTGTGGAAAATTCACATTTGCCTCACAATAGCCCAATGAGAGCGCGCACAGCATTTCGGGTAATTGACGCAACTTCCCTTGATGCGCAGTGCCGATTAGCGATGAAAAATCGGCCGTAAAAGCGAAATTCGTGAAAGAAATTGCATCGCATCCGCGTAGTTTTATCCGGTGAATACGTAGGTTTGTCGAAAAAATCGCTCCGTTCTCGAGGAAGCCGTTGAGAGTTTCGTGAAAATTTTCGCACCGTCTGCAGCGCCATTGTGCGGCACTTGTAAGAATATTCCTTGTGACGCAATAGGAACTCGTCCTTTCCGTCGACCTACCGTGAGTGGAACATGTCGCATACGTCCGAGCGAAGGTAAGTTCGGTTTTTCACGCGTAATCGCGAAACGTGCCCGCTTTCTCGCGTCTCGCAAATTTTCCGGCTCCCTTGCGCTCCCGCGGATCTCGTGAGGTGCGCGACTGAACGCCAACGGCACTGGATATATTTCTGAAAAATAGTGCCGCAATCGACGAATGCATGGACACGAGACTGACAACATGGCGTGCATTCGTTTTTGTCACATTGTTCGCGAAATTCATGTCGACTTTCAGGCGGCCGGCCTCCTGTTGCCTGCTCGTCGGCCTCACCCTTTCATTCCCTCATCAGCCAACTATGTCAACGCCGACAGCAAATCTGTCATATATCGTTCAATTTCCGATGGTCCAACCCTTTTTTGCACACACCACTCTCAACGTGCAAAGACGTTTCTCTTTCTTATGGAAATTACGTAATAAAGTGTGATTTCCCCCCTGGAATCACCGGAAAATTCCATGTACCGCGAAAATCCTGAGAATATGAGTCCCCAAGCTTCCCTGGATTTTGTCCGTTTGCCGAAATTGGAGCGTCATGGCTTGCCACCTCGGGCACGCTTTCGCGTGAGTCACTGTCAACGGATCTATCAAGCCATCGATAGAGCCTGATTCACTTCTCTATTTCGACCGATTAGTCAAATTTTCATACTTCAATTCGCACGTTGCACCGAAACTTTTAGGTTATTGTGTAGGAAGTATGTATTAAATGCCAATCTCGTGATGTCAGTATTACATTTCATTTTTCAAGGTCGTTGGAATTCGAAGCGTTTTGCCATCCAGTAGTCGTTCTTAATGATCTAATCAGTATGCACACTTTGAAGTGCTTTCATCATAATATCAGTACACTTATGCTTTAATCACAAGCAAAATATTGAAGTAATTCATGAATGTTTGTAGAAGCAGTTATCATACTGCTAATTTTTGTATGATGTTTATTCACACGCTACTCTGTTTTCTACAGTATTTTGAGTGTTCTAACACTTGTTAACTTATGTGTTTTACCTTGACACACTGACTACATTTTTAATGCTAACATCAACCTCGGATCTTTACCAATTTAGTATTCTATTATGAATAATCAAGTAGTTGACTGAACTTTTGAATATTTACAGAAATGAAGTGGATTGGGAAGGGGATTCAAAAAATGGCCCTAGCGAAGGAGAGCTGCCGACATACGATGGCCCTCCAGGCATGGACCCCGATGGAATCATCGAGTCCAACTGGGATCTCGTAAGTTACTGAGCTATGTTCATACTAATATCATCTTAAATGTATAAAAGTGATACATTTTCAAATCATTCCTCTTACTATTTACCAAGCAACATTGAGTCCATTTAAGGAATGGTTTGTTTATACAACAAAAAATGTATTTTTATATGTAGAATATAATGATTCCTAGCTCTGGCATATATTTTACTTTATTTTTTTATTATTAGGTGGTGGACAACTTCGATGAAATGAACTTGAAAGAGGAGCTCCTTCGAGGTATTTACGCTTATGGCTTTGAAAAACCATCAGCAATTCAACAACGTGCCATCCTTCCTTGTATACGGGGACACGATGTCATTGCTCAGGCACAGTCAGGTAAGAAAACATTATACTTTCATTTTCACATAGGGTGCTTTACCATTGTGAAAATTCTAAGTGATAGATATGATTGTATTATGGTGAAACAGAAAACAAAGCTTGATTAATCTCTTTTAATTTAGGTACTGGCAAGACTGCTACATTTTCCATCTCTATTCTTCAACAAATTGATACTGCTCTTAAGGAATGCCAGGCCTTGATTTTAGCACCAACTCGTGAGCTTGCTCAACAAGTAAGTATAATTCCTGCATTGCACTTTGTTTTTCACATAAATATAATGGTGAAATTGATTGTATATGTTTTGTTTCTTTTGCATATTTAGATCCAGAAAGTTGTCATTGCTTTGGGCGACTTTATGCAAGCGGAATGCCACGCATGCATTGGTGGTACTAACGTTCGCGAAGATATAAGAAGGTTGGATCAAGGTGTTCATGTAGTAGTCGGTACCCCTGGTAGAGTGTACGACATGATTAATCGACGGGCGTTGCGAGCTACCAATATCAAACTATTCGTATTGGATGAAGCTGATGAGATGCTTTCTCGAGGTTTCAAGGATCAGATTCACGATGTCTTCAAACTTCTACCCCAAGAAGTGCAGGTATGTTTTTCGTATGTCCACAGCTACAAACTTTTCGTAAATGAACCTTTGTCAGAGCTCCACACTAGTCATATATTATATGTATCTATTAAGAGTAATATGTATTATTTTCTGTTACAGGTTATATTATTGTCTGCTACCATGCCAGCGGATGTGTTAGATGTATCTAAGTGCTTCATGCGCAGTCCAATTAACATCTTGGTAAAGAAGGAAGAATTGACCCTTGAGGGTATCAAGCAATTCTTCGTTTACGTTGAACGCGAAGACTGGAAATTAGATACTCTTTGCGATTTGTACGATACGTTGAGTATCACACAGGCTGTCATCTTCTGTAACACGCGACGCAAGGTCGACTGGCTCACAGAAAACATGCGCAGACGTGATTTCACAGTATCCGCAATGCACGGAGATATGGAGCAAAGAGAGCGAGACCTCATTATGAGGCAATTCAGAACTGGATCTTCACGTGTCCTGATTACCACTGACCTCTTAGCGCGTGGTATTGATGTGCAACAGGTTTCACTTGTTATCAACTACGACTTACCATCCAACCGAGAAAATTACATCCATAGGTAAGTTTCAGTTTCATTTATTATTATTGGTAACTAACACGTACAATTTGAAATAAAGAAGTTGAGGAACTTTTTACTGGTGGAATCAGTGTGTATTAAGTGATTCTTTACATGAAACGTTGAGTGATGGAGTAACGGCTGGAATGTTTCTGTTGCAGAATCGGTCGAGGTGGTCGTTTCGGTCGTAAGGGAGTTGCTATTAACTTTGTGACAGAGGAGGACAAACGAACTTTGAAAGATATTGAACAATTCTACAACACCCACATTGATGAAATGCCAATGAATGTCGCTGATTTGATCTAAGTCCGGCTATTGGCTATAATTCATTATAATAAAAAAATAATAAAAGTAAGTGAAATAAGGAGCTCTCAGCTGATCTCTCATGGTGTGTGAGTATATACCGAGTGAGTTGGTGAACTATAATCGCTTATGTAAGCGCGATATACCGAAAGATTCCGGGGTTCTGTCTTAATTTCATCTTAACGTAGCAGTTAACAAAGATACTTGTCCGTTACATTTCGGAACTTAGGTACTACAATATTATAATACTGCAGTTACCTTTACTGTAGCCGGTTACTGATAGTGGTATTACTCCTATTGCTGCTATAACTAGTACTATCACACTTCTTTCTTCTCGTCCTCCACCATCTACTTTCACTTCTCATTTTCATATACAACAATTTACCACCACTATTGTCTGTTACCTAATACATACTACATCTACAACAATCATTATTACTACTATTGCTGCTCCTAATATCACAGTTAAAACTTACTATTACAAGTGTTGCAAAATCATTCTTACTCGTTTCCATTATCCTGAGACAAGACGAATATACTTACTCTCGTGAGGTAGTAACAGATAGCGGAAAAGTGAATTGGACGTTTCGTCCCGATCCAATCCTAGTTCTTATTCTAGGAAGCAAAAAGTTCTGTCCCCCAGATGTATCCACAACACACAGATTATCTCGTTTTGGGTCCCACCTTGTTTTTAGGAACTTTTGAATCGTTTATCCTGAAACATTTGCTCCCGCAACTTTTTCCTCAAGAAATTTCGAACTGGATGATCCGCTCGATGTTCAGTGGTCTTTCTTCGATGCTTCTACCGCCGCGGTTACAACTCGTTTGTCTAGGCAGAGCTTTAGTTGGGTATTGGAAGGGGTATTTCAATCACAAGCGTTGCCGAAGGAGATCTATATTCAGGATATAGACGATACGAATTTTTTGTATTATCCTAAATCCCAGGTGCATTCATCCATTTGAAATAAAGTGTTTGACCTTTTACTTGTGGTCTTTGTTATTGCAATCTTTTATTGTATTTCTACTAGATCACGTATTAGTTAATCCAGGTCGGTCGTTAGATCCCTATCGAATGGGCGAATCATACTCTCTATGAAATTAGTGCGACAGCCTTACTTACTGTATTGGCAAGACCGCGTCAGGGAAAAGTTCTGCGATCTATACTGTATGAGCAGAAAAGTTCTCACAGTGATTTATTTGTATTTCCAGGCAGTTTTTGGAGGTCCTGAAGTGGGGGAGATATTTTTGGAAATAAAGACCAGATTTCCTGAATTCAATATAGAAGTTTTGTAAATCGATTATTACCTGTCTAATCTCTCCTACCCCTTTGTGGGGCTTATCAGTATATACATGACGGTTTACACTTTATACCCTTACGTATTTGCCTTTTTTATTGATTATAGCACTCGAACTTCTACGCGAAAATTTTATATTTTGTCAATAAAAGTACTACACTAATACTCCCACATTGCATTATTCGTGCATTTTTGAGATTGCCGCGTGAGTGATTTCGGTTGTACCATTTATATTGTGAGAACTTTTATAATGTACTCATGTGTGAAGTTTATAAAACAGAAGTAATTTTACTTATCCTAGTTTTGATATCGTGCAGTTGCTAAATGGCGAATGAATAGTTTTCGAAAGTTTGAGTAATTTCGATGAATATCTTTGAGAATACACTGCGCTCGCGTAATTGACCATGTGTTCTATTTTTACTTTAGAATTTTCGAACTGAATCTTCTGTTGAACGTTTTCCTGGACGCGCGTCTAGAAACTGCTCGAATTTCCGAAAACTGAGTATTATCGAATTCTGTAAATATTATAAATAAACCTTCAAATGGTGGACCATTGCGAGTCTATTGTATCTATATATATTACACAAATACTATTTAAGATTCAATCGAACATGCATAGTCAATGTCATAAATGTAACTGTCATTTTCTTATCACTACTGCATTATTGCCATTTAACGTCAGCTATGATAAGCCGTATATTTATTTCAGTCGGAACTACGCCCTTATAAGGAACCTTGAAATGTAGTAATTCGTTGATTTCATCAGTTAGCTTCCCAAGTGCATTAACTAGTTGTCCAAGAAAATCCGTGTCTCAGAAAATTGAACGTACACCGTGTACCACAACATCCTTGTAAAGTATAATAGTTACCCCAACCAGAACCGATCGGAAGATATATCGATCATTTTGGAAGGTGTTTATGCCAGTAATTCAAGATTTGAATTAGTAATGTGTATGAGAGTGATGTCCATACCGGGCACCTAAAGCTCCGAAAGCACTGTACTGCATACTATATTATAATATGTTCGGTATCGCATGGGAATATTGTAACATTGTGGTGTTCTTTCTTTTAACGACATCGAGAACAACAGGTCGCACTTTTACTGTTGAATTAGCTAATCAGGTCACGTAGAATTCTGTAACTGTACACTTAATTGTGGCCCGACAAACTTTGATTTTCCGATGACGTTCGTGTATCTATAGTTTCGTCAAAGAAAATCTGGGCAATTGTCAAGATGTATATTTTAATTCATATTTTTATAACTGTATTAGGCTTTGCCTTACACGCGACCCACCTTTGTCTTATCTGAATTGAACGCAATAAAGGAGTCGTAGTTTAATGTATCTTCGATTTTGTAAAAACGTATTCGTCGATTTGACTTATGAAATAGTAAGTGCTCTTTAATAAAGATGTGCAATGAACAACTTTTGTTTTTTCCACATTAGTATTCCTTTTGAAAAAATCGAATTTTTAGACAATTTTCTACATGCATGATTTCTATACATGGTGTGCTATCTGGGATTTAATCTATGAAGGTCGAACATTAACAGAAGAATAATATATATAATATTGTTTACTACTAATTTTATTCTTTTCGGTTTTATCAACGCGTCGTGTATTTTTCATATAACTATAAAGTATTATATGTATATATAATACAATCGTAATGTTTGTTACAAAACTGCAAAACACTCTTTGCGACACAGTGATGTCTTAAAAAAAATATGCATATTGCAACTACACGCGATATGCAATACGACCGTTGTCCTGCGGTTACTTTTTACTTGGCCATTGCAAAGTTCAAACTCCGAATGTCAGGCCGAAAATATTTGCATATCTATTTGAAGATAGGCCGAAGCATTGCTTGCATCCTGCATAAAGATTCAGTTTGAGTATAACTAGCTATTGGAGGTGCTTTCATCCTTACTCGCTCTTGGTTTTGTCTACTCATGCCTCTAAAAGGAATAAAAGTTCTAGAGCTAGCGGGGCTGGCCCCGGGCCCGTTTTGCGGGATGTTACTGGCAGACTTTGGAGCATCCGTTATAAGAGTCGATAGAGTAAGACTTTTACGATTTCTTACCCTTACCGCTTTAAAAACATGATCATACTTTTCAGTATATTCCATAGAAACAGTATACGCACAATAAAACTTTTGCATGTAGTGTAACTGATTTTATCATATATTGATTCTATCGATATATCAATTTGAATCTGTCAGATGCCAGTAAAACATAATGAAGATTGCCTCATAACCCCATACAAACTTCCTTCAGGTTATTGCAAGTCATGGGATGCCCGATTTTCTTGGCAATGGAAAACGTTCTATTGCACTGAATTTGAAATCCAAAAGCGGCATTCATGTATTTAAGGAGTTAAGCACCCGTAGCGATGTAATTGTAGATCCATTTCGAAGTGGTACATGTTTTTTAAATCGTATCACATACATACCGATACTCTTTCTCGTTTAATGATATCGAACATATTTTGAGTAAATAGGTGTCATGGAAAAGATGGG
The DNA here is from genome assembly GCA_910591665.1 of Ectemnius continuus. NCBI lineage: Eukaryota > Metazoa > Arthropoda > Insecta > Hymenoptera > Crabronidae > Ectemnius > Ectemnius continuus. The sequence goes on along the minus strand of OU342862.1, from coordinate 9,703,536 downwards.
CTTAGGTCCGAACGATCTTATGGCGTTGAATCGAAAACTTATATATGCTCGGTTAACAGGGTATGGTCAAGAAGGACCATTTGCAAATATGGCTGGGCATGACATTAATTATTTAGGATTATCTGGTAATTGACGTAAACAGTTTGCTAAATATCACGCAAACATCGGTTCAATAGCGGCGCCCTGCCATCTGATTTCATTTACTTATAGGATTGCTATCCCTTTTTGGACGTAATCATGAAAAACCAACACCACCTGTTAATCTTGCTGCTGATTTTGGTGGTGGTGGATTAATGTGTGCTCTTGGAATAGTCTTAGCTTTATATGAGCGCACAAAAAGTAATATGGGCCAAGTAATAGATGCCTCAATGGTAGAAGGATCTGCTTATTTAGGTAGCTGGATACTTAGATCACAAAATGTAGGTGGCTTATGGGGGAATCCTAGAGGGAATAATATGTACGTTTTGATTGTCACAGATTGCAGTCTAGTACTCTAATAGTTAAATTCTCAAATATATTATACTTTGTACTTTAGATTGGATACTGGTGCCCATTTTTACGATACTTATCAAACAAAGGATGATCAATACATGTGTGTTGGTGCAATTGAACCCCAGTTTTATGCCGAGTTCTTGGAGAAACTTGGTATTTCACAAGATGAAATGCCACACTTTGGAAATTTCCATGAAAGTCGTTTGAAACTGGAGAAAATTTTTAAAGAAAAGACTCAAGCGGAATGGTGTGCTATTTTCGATAACACAGATGCTTGTGTTACACCTGTGTTAAGTATTAAACAGGCTGCGAATCATGTGCATAACAAGGAACGAGATAGTTTTGTAACTCATAATGATGGGACAGTAATACCAAAACCTTCACCTCGTATGTCCCGAACCCCTGGTAAAACCAAGGGATTAGAAACAAATCCACTAGTTGGTGAACATACAGTAGAAATTTTGCAAGAACTGAATTTCAAGCCTGAAGAAATTAATGATTTAATATCAAATGGTGCTGTTAAACAAGCATCAACAAGAAGTTCCAAGCTTTAATTGTTAATGTCATATTATTATTAAGTATTTGGTAGCAGAGTTTAATACACTGGTTTGATGAAGAATATTTCATTGTTAATCCTGTCTATTTTGAGCAATTATAAATATTTCAAGGTTGTATTTAAACAGTAATGGGAACACTAAATAGTAATATTCTTAGTTTTCAGCTTTGTAATTCAGTAGATGTCCTATATTTTATATACTTTGTATAATTATTAAAGATTTGTCGTTACAAATTTGGGTTTATGTTAAATAATTAAAACTCAACGAAAGTACGATATTCGGTCTATACGATTTCCAAGATGAAATTTCATCGAAACACTTGATGAGAATGTGAATGTTCTACTGACATCCACAGCTGCTGACAACCATATTTTTATATTTCTTTAATACAACGTTGCTATCGTCCAAAAAGTATAATACTGATATCGGGGAGAGTTTTGTGGGCGCACAACACGGTTTCGGCACTTTTCCAGGTTTCATCAAATGCACCAAAGTTTGTACTATCGCATGATTGGTAGCATTCATGTGAGTATTTAGTGGGAAGTTACATTGACCGCTGCAGTAGAAGGCGTTGTATCCTTGTGGTGCGATTATCCAGTCTTGCCATTGAAGATCCTTAAAGCTAATATAAAGCGTCTGCAAACTGCACGGTTTCGTTTTTTGGCGCATTGGATATTTCATGTACGATTGATTCTTGTTTGGCCGCGGTATTTTAAATACTTTGTTGTCTGTAGCTCTCTTGATTCGGATCTTTGCTTGTCGATTGTCTGTGCTTTTAAAAAATCCCACCATAAATGGTTGCTTATCGAGGGCTCCGAGAACACCGATGATTCCAATGTCATCTGGTCTCATGATATGTCCGTTAAAATTGACATAATGCACAGCAAGAAACAAGCCTCTATTTTCTCTTGGGTGAGCTAACCAGTACTGCAATGCTTCAGTAACATTTACTGTTATCCAACCTTCACGTCCTAACGTTGTATTCGTAGAGTTAACATAATGTTTTATACGTCCTCCATCCTTCGTTTTACTGACTCGGTATATTGAAATTGAGAACACTTGATTTGGTTCGAAGTCTTTGAAGTGCAAGCTTTGATAGAGCCAAATTTCGGCAGCAATAACGTGCTCTTGGCGCGGCACTTCTGACACATCAAACCAAATTCGTTTTCCTCGATTAGTTGTTGATGCGTTTCCTGAATGTGGATTGTGGGCACCAAATGTCATGATTAAATCACTCTGTCCAATAACATCAATGTCTTGTCCAGTAAGATAGAAATCATCATTGGAATCATACTCGGCTGGTGCCGATGATTCACTCGTTTCAAAAGAAATGACTTTTCTGTAAACGTTCAGCAAGAACTTGGGTGCCGATCTTCTCACTAACAGGGTTCTACGAGTAATTCTTTGCGGTCTCTCTGGCAAACCGAAAAGATTTCGCAGCTCGTGCTCTACCTCACGCTTCTGTTTCTCGGATGTTACTTCGTGCGCGACAGTTTGATCAAGTCCATTGTCGACATAAAAGCCACTTAATGTCTGCGAGTTGGTAAGCAAAGCTACACCTAGTAAGAGAATAAGCCCACCAATGTATTGGTTCCACGACATTTCGCCCTTCCTTTTGAATGTTTACACTTTTTTTGCCGTTTTCTGACTGCAGTGTCAATTTCCGAGAACAAAAATCGTCTCATTCTTCCTGAATAATTACCCTTGCGTCTATTGCACTATGCATCTGACTTGAATGATATGTGCAAAGAAATTATTATTCCAGAATTTCAGGGAGCGTTGATCATCGGGTAACAGCTCCCAACGCTACCGAGGAGGGGAGTATTTGTACACAATTTGACAAGATTCCATTCTCACATAATAAACTATAGTTTTTATTGACAATATATTGGCTTGTTAGATTTGTCCAGTCTCTTTGAATTCTTTAATGAATTAGTTTCCCGCGTATTTTATGACACTTAGGATTTTTTTGTTTTTCGAGCTTGTAATCCCGCGTCTATTTTTAACAATAAGGCAAAGATCATGATACAAAATATTAATTAATTTCAGACTATACACTGAACACAAATTGTAAAGAATAAATTGCGAAATATGTAAATAACAAGTACTTCGAAATTATTTTAAGTATAATATACATCAAGTACACCTTTCACACTTATTACTTATATTGTTGTTACTTTGTCGTCAATGTCTTTGGACTACAACTAAATTCATATACTCATATACCTGTTCCTCTTGGGTAGAAAAGTATATTGTGTATGAAAACATTTTATAAACCCATCAATACTGTACTAGCGGTAACCGGAGTTTGTGTTGGCGCACTGGCTTGTCTTACACTCATTTCCCAGGTGTCCAATAATTGAGATACGGAAAAACGTCGTGGTAGTTTAGTTATGCGGGCATTTAAAGCTTTCTGAACAGCGCAAAGAAATGTTGTCGCGTATTCGTGTGGAGCCATTACACATCGCGGTGGTGTTAATGGATAGTCGGCAGGTACAGTAACTGACACTGGAGGAACACAGGGAAGGTGGCGGTCATCCAGCCAGCAAATTAATTGAATACATTTGGAACCACTTTGTTGTGCTGGATCAAGACTAACCTACATGCACAGTGCAAAATAATGTCAATCGAAATTTATAAGTGCAACCAAAGCACAAATATCACATAGTGATATACCCCCCATTTGCAAGTTCTTTAACATATTATAATTACCTTAAAACGTTGATCCAAGCGAGCAATTTCTCCTTGTAATACATCTGGTATTTCATTCGGCGAATCTTCTATCTGCTGCCTTTTTAATGGGGGCGGTAAATTCCTGTCAGAAAATATGTATTTCAATTAACTCCATGTACAGTATTCTGCAAGCTAAGCTTATTTGTGGGAAACTGGTCAAGTGCATACTTTATCTCGGGACCGAACAAAGCTTCCAGGCATGGTCCAAACGTACGCTGCAATGTATGATTTACAACGGGACTTTGAAGGTGTGTATTCACCGCCTCCAACAATGGGCTGAAAAAATGATGTTCCTTCAAAGTAGTTACTGGTGGCCCGACACTTCCGTCAGTTCGTTTGAAATCTATTTTCTCGAGAACAACTTCGCATTTCAATAAAGTTTCCAGGGGCATACGTTTACTAGGGTTTGATAGGATTTCCAGTAATTTTTTCATTTTGCTTAATTTGTCAACATCTGGAAAAACAAAAGGCTTTTGAGAACTATTCAAAAATGAACAGCTGATTCCATACGATAATTACTTACTTCCATCACTCCCCATTCTCGAAATCATTCTTCGCAGCGGTTCCACGTATTTACTAAGTTGTCTAACTTTATCTCTGTAGGCTTGATCTTCCTGTTGTGGACTAGGCGTAGCACCCACTCCACCGGGGGTATTTAACGAACTACTGGGGGATGGTGCCATGCCTAGAAAGTATGATTTGTCAGCCTTGTTTCTATTAGATTTACCTTTTCAATTGTAACTATTGAAATTGTTCGAAATGTATATAACAACTGACCGACTGATCGTTGCGCTCCTGTCATCATAGGATGTTGTGGGCTCGGTGATGGTACTAATGCTGGAGATGCTACCATTTGATTACTGAAATAAATAGTAGTAAGAGTATAACAAGAAAAACTGAGGCAAAGCAAAATTCAATTGAAGAATGTACCTCGATGGTGCTCCCAAGCCGGCCGGACTTGGGGCTGAAGGTGATGGACTTTGTCTTAGAAATTGATTTGGTGTAACATTTCGAGGTCCCGGAAAACCGGTGTTGATCATTTCTGCCGGCTAAAATAATCGACGATATAATTCAACTATCACAATGAACAAAGAAATCAAGTTCACATACCTTTCTTTGCATATGACCTAATTGTTGTTGCATTTGACTAGGACCAAGTTGTCCTGGACCAATTTGATTAATTTGTTGCGGCATACTAGTTTGAATACCACTTATTGATCCACCAATTTGGTTCCCCATTTGATTACTTAATTGATTCTGCATTTGTGTCTTAAAATATTCAAATTAGAGCAAGGCTCCTATATGTTTTATACATAAGTAGATGATCTCAAATACATACTTGCATATTTTGTTGCATTTGCCCTGCAGCAATTTGATTCATTTGATTAGTAACCATTTGATTCATTTGCTGAGGAATGTTTGCTTGTCCCATTTGGTTAATCTGGGTTAACATTGAATTATTCTGCATTGTCTGTAACTGATTCATATGATTCATGGGGCCACCGCCTTGAGTTGGCATCATACCCATTCCAGGCATTTTATTTTGCATTCCTTGCATAGTCATTGGTTGCCCAGGACGTTGGTTCAAACTTTGCAAAACTGAAAAATGTACAGTATTCCTTTATCAGTCATCTCTTATCGGTAATAATAAAATAATTATGCATTTAATAATTATACTCATATTTACAAAATAATTTGGAGAATTGTATCTATGATGCAAAAAAATCTGTATACTTGAGCATGATTTAAATAAATACTGATAATCCCAACAACTTGCTTATAAGTAACAATACAAAGATATATATATGTGTGTGTATAAATATTTGTATACATATATTTAATTGAATGGTTTCAAGAATCATTATAGTTCACATTTCCATGAAGCTTTCAAAAGCCTCTTGAAAAGGAAGTTGATAGAATATTTTCATTTTTTCCTGTAGTATGTCCATATTTTTCACTTGTTCTATTAATTTATTGCATTTCAATCTGAAATTGATATTTTCTGCTTCATACTTCTTATTTATTTGCATTTTTATAATAATAGTATCATCGCATCTTGTTTGCCTTACTCCCACTGGCCATGATTTATCAGTGAGAATTATTTTCAATTGATTCAACTTTTCATTCATATGAAACTCACTATCCTTATATATAACTTTCATTTTGTCAAAAAAGGAAAAGAAATGCTCAAATCTTTCCATATAAAAATCTAGTACATTTTTTACTCTGAAAATAATATTGAGCACTTTTGTGTGAATGGGATCATATAAATATTCCTTTGGAAATGCATTTTCAAGTTTGATCACTTCTGGAACATGTGTGTGTCCCATACTAAGATACCATTTGCGCAACAATTTTGAATATACAAGTGTTACTTTGAAGTGAACACTTGGAACTGTTGGAACGATTGTCCGACGTTTATAGACATAGGAGACGTGATTTTTGCGAAGTTTAACGTCCATGCCACAGTGTCGTTTTATGGAGAACGCAAGAAGTGAACTGTCACATATCGTGTGTATCCACTTCTCATGACGTAATTCTTCGTCAGCCCTGCGCTGAAGATATTTACGAAATTCCGCGTATGACGGTGATTGTTCTACTTTCCTTTTAGTCTCGCTATTATCGGAATCGTAGTAAGGCTCACTATCTGTCAGTTCGTTATAATGCGAATAATACAAATTTGTTAATTTAACCATCATAAATTAACAAAATTTATCTCCGCAAAATTTCGTTTTATTTGGCTGCAGGTTAACTGAACTATCGCGCATATATAACGCGTAAATCACGGTGATATTTACGAATCGCGCAAACACTTTAATACTGTACTTCAGCCATGGTAAAGGCACACCTGCGACGAAATCGGACCGGTTTTCGTCCGATCTACGCCGCTCGCCCTACCACTTACTCATCTGTCGTCTGCTATTCGTAACATCGTTTTTTTCACGCTCTAACATTGACAGTGAGCAGCATTTATGTTTACTCAGCTCTGTGAATATTTAGGGACACATCCCAATGCCTCACAATTTCATTACAATAACTAAAAGGATATGCTCCTGCCATGAACAAAGTTTATATCTATGCTTTTTAAATTCTGCTTATAATAATAGAATGGAAAAACATGCAATATATTTACGGTTGGTAGCTGTATTGTTAGGAGGTTGAGGAAGTATGCCTTGTGGATTTGGCCCAGGTCCTCCCATCCCCATTATCTGATTGTTTCCCGTCCCTTGTCTTGCTAATGTTTGAAGTGCTCCTATAGGATCTGGCATACCTTGATTCGCTGTTCCTGCTGTACCAGGTGCTGCTCCACCACCACCCTTCTTGGAATCTAAAAAAACTTATTAGTTAGATCTCAATACTATGTGTAATAATATAGATTAATAGACAGATTTTTATTACTCATTTCTCTGACATGAAGAATCAGCCTTGCAACAAAACCCAAGTATTCCTCCTATGAACATAATATAAGCATGAGCAATAGGAATTCTTATCCACCATATAAAGGGATGGAATATGCCGGTGTAATACCTTTGTCTTTGCCTTCTGATAAACATGGTTCTCCATATCAACACTATTTTTGGCTGTAGGTATACCAGACATTTGAACAGCCTCATCTCTGCAATAATACATAATTGATCAAAACGAATTCGCTTGCTCTCGACCATTGAATTACAAAGAAAGTTATAAATCAAGAATCCAAGAAAAGTATTGTTTATTGCAAAAAATGATTAACTCACATTTTCACAACGACACTTTGACGAAAACTTGGCGTTCGCCAGGAGTTCTCCTCCGCAGCCATTTCTTGGGTTTAATAATTATTTTAACTGGCAAAAGTTGGTCAAGAACTTTCTGTCAGCGTTCTCTGAGCGGTCGAATATTGTCGTATACTTTCGAAACTAATTACTCCCGTTATTTGTGGTTATTGTCTACTTTGTCTAAGAGTAAATATTGCAAACCATAAAATTATGTTTCAAATATTTCCTAAATTACACAGTGTACGGTAATATGTGTATCGTACTGTGATTGCCAAAGTGCTGGTGTACTGCTGTGCACTGCTATGCTTGGCTATGCTCTTCTCCTACTTCCACACTCTGCCCACTCTGCCCTGACTGTGGCGTTTGCCCCTTCCGTTCCTCCACGACTATTCAACCTTTTCTCAACGCGTTCAACACTGTTCAACAGCTTACGTGGCACCAGACATAGTTTAAGCTACCTTTTCATAGTCACAGTATTTCATCGAATGATGTTTTGAAAAGGTACCTTTATTATGCTCGCTTTCAAGCACCTCGATATTGCCGAACGCAACCAGTGGATATGAATGAAACCGGATGTATACATCCTGTAGCACGATTATACCGTGCGTGCATACTGTTTCATTTTATCTTACGTCTTACTTTTACCGTTGACGTCACATTTCTACAGTTTTCCATGTTACATCGATGTACACACAAGATAGCTTCTTAGCAAAATTCTCCTGCTTACACTTAATTCATTTGGATCTCGTGATTCTACACTTGTCTCTTGTTACCTTGTTTGGAGCTTATGGATCTAAGCAACGTGTTAGATTGTGTTTTATAGTCTGATCAATTCAGTGAGTTACCCTTTGCCAGGCTACTAAGCTTGCAATCTAAACATGCAAGTGCAGGAAACGGAAGCAACGGATGGTGGGTAAACATACACAAAAATTAGATTCGTTACGAGATTTTAGCCATTAATGCTCATTTAAAAAGTAATACCATGTTTTACTAACTGCACGGTACACGCGTTCGACTCTAAAGTTTGTCGTAACCTATGCATGCTGGAGAAGTTTCCTTTTCGTTGATACTTCAAATTGCTATAAGTTTCGGAGGTTTTTATTCCATTCTCCCGGCATAGGCTCACCGTGGAATAATTCAAGCGGCTGCGATGAAGACCGAAGGCCAGCCCAGAAGGAGGGTAAAAAGTCCAATATATTACCTCTCTGGGGTAATGAAAGGACGATGAATCTAAACCCCCTCATATTAACAAACATACAGTCGTCACATTACTTCAAAGTGAACTTATACGAACTGAAGACCTACCATGAGGTCATTGATGAAATTTACTACAAAGTATCTCACTTAGAACCATGGGAAAAAGGCAGTAGAAAAACAGCCGGTCAAACAGGCATGTGTGGAGGCGTGAGTATGTTTTTAATATAAATTCTTTAACGCTAATTAATAATATGTATTACTATGAAGCCAAAGCCATCACAGATTTATATACACAGATAAGGCTCCGATCATATAGCACTTTAAAGGACCTGGGCACAATTACCACTGATTAATATAGGTAGAGGAACAAATGTTTTGTACCTGTGCTTTTTATAACATGTATTCCTCTAAAATATTTAAGTACTAATGCTGTGTCAGACATTGGTATTAAAGTATTGACCTCGAAGCCATTGAATTCAAGCATTGGAGAAAGAAAGTCCTTTAATACTACAGTTACTCGTTACAGAGTAGCATGTTCTTGGTCAATACATTATATTATAATACAAGTGTGAGTAACTGACATAAGGGGTGTAAATTTAGCGGTTCATGCAGGTCCGTGGCGTTGGAGCTGGTGGAATTGTATCAACAGCATATTGTCTGTTGTATAAACTATTTACACTGAGGCTGACAAGAAAACAATTGAATGGTCTTATAAATCATCCGGATTCTCCATATATCCGTGCCCTAGGTTTTATGTATATAAGGTATGGGAGCATTATTTTTACATAAATAATTCATGCTGGAGGTATATGGTATGAAGTTGCATAATAATCAAGCAATTTAATTCCTAGATACACACAACCACCAGCAGATCTCTTCAGTTGGTATAGTGATTATTTAGAGGATGAGGAACAATTAGATGTAAAAGCTGGTGGTGGGCAGGTTATGAAGATGGGTGATATATTAAAACAATTTCTCACTAAGCTCGAATGGTTTTCGACGCTCTTCCCAAGAATACCAGTGCCTATACAAAAAGAATTAGAACAGCGATTAGCCGAACGATTTCCACAGCAAACCATGAATGCGCGAAATGCGAAACCTCCCATTACCTTAAACAATCATGGAAAATATAGTTACAATAGTAGTACTAGTAGCAGAAAGGACAATGGAAATTTTGCTGCAAGAAACCAACAACCAAGGCACATCCCTGATAGTGAAGCTCAGTGGGGAGAGGCTGAGAGAACAAGCCACTGGCGTGCCAGGTGCGTCTCAGTGGTATGATTACAAACTTGCCTTTATTACTCTCATATTAGCATAAATATATTAGAAGAATACCAGTATTAATAAACAGTTATCATCAATTGTACATTTATGCCTTTACAATTATTGTATAATACACACACTCAATGTGCACCACTATATTTTTTAAGAACCTTAAGTTAAAAGGAATAGGAGATCTTAGTTGTATCACAGTTACTCCAATGTTCCAGTTTCAGTGGTATTTCTGTTTGATATGTCTGTTTTCTAGGTCTGAGGAGCGCAAGGAGAAGTACAGGGATCGCGATCGTGAACGAGATCGTTTGCGAGAACGAGAACGAGAGCGAGACAGAGGTCGTGAACGGGAACGGGATAGGGATAATAAACATTATAAACGATCAACCAGTCGAGATCGAACTCGAAGACAACGTGAATACAGAAGTCGTAGTAGAGATCGATCTCATCGAGATCGAAGTAGGGACCGTCACCACGATAAAGATCGTCATCGGGATAGGTAAAATTCATTATGGTATTTCAACACTTTTCCTGGCATTGCTTCACCTTGTTATTCGTTTTAGGAGAGGGTCGCCCTATGACTACAGCATAGAACTTGCACGTGAGAAGGAAAGACAGCGACGGGAGTGAAAATGTACAAAAGTGTGTATATGTCGATGCAAATCTTTGTATGAGTGTAATTACGGGAATGAAATGATTTAGAGCCGAGCCATACACAGCATCCAAACTCCAAACAGAAGCATACTCCGGTTTGGAGTAATAGCCTAAATTTAACTTGACTATATTCACCATGTAGTTTATATGTTTTTATAAAATAAATTCATTATCGGAACCCTGGAGCTTGCGATGTATTATACCACATTCAAGCAATAACTGTCTTTAGTTTTAATTCCATAGCGAGAATTGTCAATTATGTCATTTAATCAGGTTAAAATACAATGGCACTTTGGGTAAAGGAAGTTCGTATTTTATGCTATGGATTACAGCAGGAATCATGTCGTTATCTTGATGTATATATGCTGTATATATTTTGTGTATTTTAAATAAAAAGATGCACACCCGTATATACGCAAGTCATCTCAGGCATCATAGGAATTTTTTAATACGTGAACAGTTCGAACGTATTCCGAAGGTCATACCCATCCGACATTCACGGATATGATAATTTTTTATCATGAAAGGTCCTTCGTAAACTTCATCATTGGTAATACGCAGCTTATCTGTCGACGTATGTGAATCATAGTAATTAAGTTTTTTTAAACATATCAAAAAGCTACTGGAAATATTCAAATTTTTTATTCAAAAAAATAATCCTGTTTTCTATTGATTTGTTTCTTTGTTGCTGCCAAAGTTTCACAATCATATTGGTTGCTTACAAGTAATAATAGATTTTCGCCTGAATCGTAAATTGTATGTACACGATCATAACAAAGTACAGGCAAAGTGAAGTGGAGTGAGAACGAGTACACACCTAACCGGGTTGTAGGGTTTGTAGCGGTTGCAAAATGTACATGTCGTTAGATTGTTGTTAAAATAATACCACTCGTGACCTTCTCGTAATACTGAAGCATACGGAAAGAAGAATGAAACAAGAAGCTTTAAAGGGATGGACACTTATTTGGTGGCTGTTCAAATTGTTTGGTTTTCCAATCAGTATACCTTGGTTAATATATCACTTTTTTGATATTATGAATCAAAAACGAAAGAAGGCTGCATTACGTGGCAAGGTACACTTGTTCTGTCCTTTTGTTGACTTATTACGTGGCATCAATTATTCTCGAAAATGAAATTCGTCTTTGTCAATTGTATCAAAGATTGACTATGCACTTATGATCTTGAACAGGTTGTAATGATAACTGGTGCCAGCTCTGGATTAGGTGAAGCACTTGCACACGTTTTTTACAACTATGGGTGCAGAATTATTTTGGTTTCAAGAAGGCAGGAAGAATTGGAAAGAGTTAAAAAGGCCTTGATGGATACTCATCATGTATGCATCAATCTGTCTATTCTCATTTTAAGTATAGCATGAATTCTTTAAAATTAGGAAAAATTTGTAGACGACCCCTACATATCCACCTATAGTGTTACCACTGGACTTAAGTAATGTTAATACAATGTCAGAAGAGGTAGGAAAAGTCTTGGACATTCATGGGAACATAGATATATTAATAAACAATGCAGGCATATCATATAGAGGCAAAACCATTGATACACAATTAAGTGTTGATATCAAGTTGATGCTTGTGAATTACTTTGCCCAAATAGCGCTTGCAAAATGTAAGCAAGGACATATATTATAAATTTGTATATATACACCATAAATCATTAATGTACAATGAATTTTGCATAGGTGTTCTTCCATATATGCTTAAACAGCGGTCTGGAAATATTGTTTGTGTGAGCAGTGTCCAGGGTAAAATTAGTATTCCATACAGGTTGGTCTTGCATTATCTCCAGTTTTTATTAATCTTTCAATTGATACTAAATTAATTGGGCAATCAATTTCAGAACAGCATATGCTGCATCAAAACATGCACTGCAAGCGTGGTGTGATAGTTCCAGGGCGGAATTAGCAGAGCACAATATAAAAATAACTGTTATCAGTCCTGGTTACATCAAAACTGCCCTCTCCCTAAATGCAATAAAGGGTGATGGACAGTTTCATGGGGGTCAGTTCAAATTGTGGATATAATATTTTGTCATTCCTTGCATTTGCTTATTATATTTTTGTCTGTTTATATAGTAATGGATAAGACAATAGAAACGGGCTATTCGCCGGAATATGTCGCACAACGTATTTTAAAGGCTGTACTTAAAGAAGAGAAAGATGTAATAATTGCTCCAATTGCTCCAAAAGCTGCAATTGTTTTAAGAAATCTGTGTCCTTCGCTATATTTTTGGATTATGGAAAGGCGCGCTAGAACGACCGAAAAAGAAGAGTAAATTAATATAGACACGAAAAGATGGTATAAAATGCCATTGGAAGAATCCTGATAATGGCACTTATATATTTTAATTATACTTGTATCTTTTGTACAAATAGCATTGTTGATTTTTATGATAATGGCATTCTGTGTACATATACGTGTGGGGGTGCAAGTTAAACAGAGATTAAAACTACAGGCTTTTATGAGTTTAATCCTTATTTTATCTAAATATAGACCAGGTAGTATAGAATATATAAATGATTACTTGAAACTATACTTTATTACGATTGCCACGAACCAGTGGTTTATGTTTACATTATATACATTTTAATACTACAAACAGTTCGATGGAATTGAGAGAAGCACTTTCCAGATACATGATTCATTCAGATATTGAAGAGGATCTAAAACTAAACTTAAGATAACGTTTCGTTAAAGGAAATATCCTTTGGAACTCAACTTATTGATATTCATTGAACACATGTCAGATTTATTTGTATTAAAAAAACTGTATTAGCTTTGTTGTGTAATATAAATGCTCTTTAAATGTCCTGTAGCTGCGCAACCCTCTTCAAGTAACAAATGATACATGTTGTTATATTCTTACAGAATACAAACTTCACGGAAAATATAGATTTATTGACAATTAACAGTATTTGTTAATATATCTTCGCATTTTTAATTTTGTTAGATTACGTAAAATATTTATTTGAGGAGTACGATCGTCAATGTATTGTATTCAATATATTGATTCATTATGAATTTCTCGTCATGGCGGGCTTGATAATAGTTATTAGACAGTACAATATATTCAGCAGTGTTTTTGAGTTTTCAGATATATGCTTGATGTTTTCTAGAAAAGTTTCTGTACATCATGGTAATATTATATTGATCCATGAACTAGAGGTGTGCAGATCAGCATTCATTGGATGAATTTGTGTAAAAACATAATGAATAATAGAAACTGTGTTGTTATTATTACAATAACTACCAGAGTGAATTCAAAACAGGCATACACTTTCCTGAAATATTTTGGATCACATTTCTGTATCATAAAATGTATGCCTGTGCTGTACATAAGTCAACAGACAACACTCATACAAATTGAATCTTGGCATTACTCCTAAGCAAACCCTACGTAACGATCATATGGGCTTTCAAGATCGTCAATTTTAGCTACTTCTCCTCATCTACTCATTCACTGATTTATCATGACAAATCACAATAAACTCATTTCCAAATTTATATATGTTAGTCCACTAAATATATATATATATATATATATATATAAATCCCGAAAGAATAAATCACATTTGCCTTGCATAATCATAAATGCATTAAATGTCACATTTCAGACATGCACGAATCTTCATAATTTCATGTATTGAATTTTTGTGCTCTTTTAAACACTCACACGCAATTGTCACAAGGAAGTATTTGAAATGTATTATGTACATGCATATGTATTATATTGCTAATACACAGAAATATTTCATCTCATAAGAAACTGTGGACTCTCTCGACTGGATTCATGTGCTGAGTTTAATATTGTTTATTACCTTTTTTCATTTACAGGAATGTTAGTGACACTTAAATTCATATTATGTGAATCATATTTGACTGATAAAGGCTTTTGTGTATTTCACTGGGTCTTTGTTACACAACTACATGTCATGAAAAGTAATGTGCAGGATAACATGAACATTCCTATGAACATTCCACACTAACATTGTTCCACCGGTACGAATTAAACTGTTGGGTGAGAAAATCTAAGCAACATTTTTTAGTACACCATATGTAATGTATTCTATCTATTTTATTTACAATCTAAAAATATATAATGTTAAATCCAACTTCCCAGTGTACGGTTGCCATTTTGCGCAATGCTAAGAACACTTAAACCAGTAATAGTTTGAGTGATATTGTTATATGAACATGACAGTGTCTTCCTCGCAATTAAATTAATTTGTGATGTTATAACCAACAAAGTGGACTTCGCGCTTTAACTAAGGCGAGCCTCGAAATGTCGTCACACGTTTCATACTAAAAATGTTGCGATAATATTGGCTGCTTTTTATGTGTCAGATTTAGGTATCTTGTACAATAAAATCAGCATCCACCTGTGAGGTAGTGTCAGAACATGAAGTGTAAATAAACAAATACATGAAATTCGATCCCTTATGTGGCTCAATAATCTCCATTACGTAAGCGAAAAATACATCTGTACTTCTCCTAATTCACAGAATCCCATGCTAGGCCTTTTTTACAATTATACATGACATATTGTATGGCCTACCTCACTCTTGCTTTATGACTTAGTTTTCTCTATCAGCAACACTTTCTTCACTTAAATGCCTGGTAAACTCTCCAAGCACTGATGCTCAGAGCTAACAGTGTAATTGTTGTGTGCAAGATCCTTCTTCTTCTATCATCCTTTCTTACAAGAAATGTAGGAGAAGATGGACCTAGATCAGCTAGCAGTTCTGGGTATGGCAGCTTGCTAGTATCTGTTTCTACCTGATATTGGCAACAGGGATCAAATTGCCACGAGACAGTGTATAATCCACAAGAAATAACAGATGCAAAGCCTAGTGGACCACAGATGTATGGCCTGTCACCCCATATCAGTCCTGAAAAAATATCTGTCTGTTAAATGTGCCCTACACAATATATCTTTATATATTTATGTTACAGTATAATCATATGTCTAAACCTGTGGTGATGGCAGCAAGACCTGCCAGTGATGCAGTCTTGTGGAGACAGTTCCCTACAGCTATCCATCTGGAGGTTTCATCTCCTAATTTAGCTGGTTCAATAATGATTAAGGTACACTCGGATTCAAGCGCCCTTTCTAACTCATACTCAAATGTCTCATGAGCATTCTCATTGTCATACACCTCCTTGATGATGGCA
This sequence comes from Ectemnius continuus, assembly GCA_910591665.1. Classification (NCBI taxonomy): domain Eukaryota; kingdom Metazoa; phylum Arthropoda; class Insecta; order Hymenoptera; family Crabronidae; genus Ectemnius; species Ectemnius continuus. The sequence continues at coordinate 9,687,690 of OU342862.1, read as the reverse complement.
ACATTACAGGAATCATCCCTGCAAGAAATAAGAACACTGTTGTTAAATCATACACTCGGGAAATACCGATTAATTCTATTAACGACACAAATTACATTTCTCTCCTTCGTTATTGATATTCGAGACAGCTATAATCGCTTAAGGACAAGAGAGAAATTCAGCAGCGTATGTCTTAAGTCTGCATACTATTTCTGTGGAACAGCTTGAGATTGATGATCTTTATCAGAATTCACTTCTTTTGTGTGTTATGTAAGACACTGATTACGGCCAATTGGTATGATGATTTGTTTGAATACAAACTTCTCGGTGTTATAGAGTGCCCTGCGATCCCTTTCGTTCCGATCTTTTGGGAAAGCTCCTTCGAAATACTTCTGTATAGTGCGGACGATAAAAATATTTTCAAATCATGCGATATATCGACAACAAATTGACAGGAGAGATGCGATAGTATGCGGTCAGCTTGTGTAGCGAGCAAGTACTGTTGATCTCTGATATGAGATCATTCTCATGGTAGGACCGCGATGAGAATTTATGAGTTGGTAAAATATTCATGATCATGAAGATGTAACGCGGATTAAAATTAATGTATTGAATTTGATGGAGTAGGCTTGGTCATTCTTTTATTTTTGGCACGAAGACCTGCCGTCGCAAGAAACTGCATGGTGAGGATCGCCGCTAGTTAAAAGCATTAAGACTCGTGTACAAAGCCGAAAATAATTTGGCTTACGAACCTGTCACCAGCTTCATCTACCATCTTTACAGTCAGTCTCCTGAATACTGGAACGATGGTTCCGATGAACCGGAAGGAAAAACCCAAACGCCTAACCGGAAGTATAAAACAGCTGATCCTGATCATACTTTTGCCTGACTCAAGTTGTACTGCATTCTTTATGCATTCAGATTTTAAACTTCATAACTAAAGGTCCAGGCAAGCTTTCAAACTCCCACATTTACAATTTCACTTAATATCTTTCTATAAAAGTAATTACCTTTTCTAAAGCTTTTGTAGAAAGATTTCTTCAAAATCGCAGCATCCTATTGAATTCTTTATCCAACAAAATAAAATTATTTGGTTTACACTATATTCTCAACTCTTAATGAACCGACATGGTTTTACATATTGGTTCAAACTTGTAAGCTTATTATTTAGTACACACAAATCCATCAAGGAATGACGACACTGGCTTATACACAAGTTTCATCAATACAGCTTTTACCCACTGCAATTTATTCAAACATACAAACAACATAAACATATAAAACAGCCAAGCACAAAGTTAGCATTAGCACCCCGATAAAATCCCACCTTTATTCCATTTATATCATTTCTAACCAGTGATCGTTTGAAGCAAACAATATTTGAATTCAAAATAGGCGCCAATCAATACGACACGAGGAGTGAGCTAAAAGCGAACTCTCAACAAGAGAGAAACTATTCTCCTAATTATTCCCAATCTGCCGCACATTTGCTAAAGAACACACCCACGTACGGAATCATATTGCGAAAGATTTCTATTTGATGAATCTACGACAGAGGAGTGAGTGAATACTGGTTTTGACTAGCGTAGTGCGGTTAGATGGGGGAGTTGCGTGCTACCGTCGCCGCAGCGACGGGGGAGCGCTGGGAACGGCGTGGAGGTCGGAGTTAAACGGGCCAGATCGCAGATGGACGTCCGCGTGAGCGTTCTGTCATGGAGAGCGGAACGCGACGTGTGGTAAGTGTGGCCGAGTATCGTCGCCGTGTTCGTCGTCGTTGTCGTACTCGCGTGTGCTACTGTTCCGGGGCCCGGGCGCTCCTGTTATCGCAGTGACAGTCCGTGGGGAGCGCGCCTCGTATGGTACCACGGGTACCGCTGGTGCTACTATCGATACCGAGAGCGAGTGCTAGCCTCACCGATAATTACACATCGGGGCCACGTACACTCGAGTTGCACGCAGTGCTCGAGGATTGCCAGCCAGTTGTTACGGGACGCTGGCTCTCGTAACAGGAAGAACATTTCGGAGGTGACAAGAGATCGACAGGCGGACAGACATCGTCATTGCCGATCGACCAATCGTGCACGCACGTGCGTTTCCGGCTAACCGGGCGATCAGACAGAGAGAGAGAGAGAGAGAGATTGAGAGATAAAACGAGAGAGGGATCGGTGAAGGGTGCTGTGACATGTTTTCGTGCGCGGTCCATGCGTGCCAGTGAGTGTGGCAGAAGGAAACGATAGTTGTCAGAGGCGAAATCGTTGGTGCTCGAGAGTTGGGTGGCTTGGCTCGATTAAATCCACGTGCTCTCTTGTAAGAAGAAGGGCGGAGGAGGCGAAGGGATCAGCCGGGCGCCACTGCCGCGCGAAAAAGGCCCAACCAACCACCTGTGCTACACACCGGACTCCCGGGGATTCCGGTCCCACGCTCGCCCAGTAATCTGGAGCTCCGGACACTCGAGACAAGTGCAGCGTAAACATTGCCGCACACTCGATACAACATTCACTGCGGCGAGAGTAAACAGTGCTGGGATTCGTGGCAGCGAACTCCTCGTACATGTAAACAGTGCGAGTTGGTGCACAGTACGATCGGAGCAGTTCTGTCACTGCCACTTCCACATAAACTCCGAGAACTTCCCTAATACAGTGCTCGTCACTGGGAACAAGAGGAAAGAGCTTCTAATATATGAAACGGCCTTCATATTGACCGGTTGTCAGCGTGTGGCTAACACGCTACCGGAAGAGAAAAATCAATCGTCGAGGAAGCTCGTAGCGCGTTCACTCCGAAATCGGATTAGCTCGGGAGCGGCATATATCGGGCATCGGTACCCCGGCAGCTCTCAAATCTCTTCCGCACTTGTAGAACTTCCTCGGCGTGTCGGGCGCGCGTGTTGACAGCCGAAGCACTCGCTGCGAAAATCACGCCGCACGCATCCTGCCGAGTGTCGGTGTCAATCGAGCCGGTAGTGCGGCGTGTCGCTCCTGTCAAGAGAGGAGGCAGCGTTCACCGAGAAAGACGAGCCGAGTCTGCTCGAAGAGAGCTAGCGAGGAAGAAAGGGAGAAAGAGAGAGAGCGGCACTGGGAAAAAGGTGGACCGGTATAGAGAATCGAGGAGTGCGTCCTTCGGGGAAGTCTGGCAGAGGCGAAGGATGCTGTCCGGTGACCGCGGTTAATTCGCACGTGTCGCAGGATGTCGGGCGGCACAGCAGCCGTACGTGGCACCGGCGCCGAGTGCAGGAAGTTCGCGCCGAACATATTTAACAAGAGCAAGTGCAGCAGCTGCTTCAAGCAGAAGGAGGAGCACAGCGCGGAGGCTCTGGAATGCAACAGGGTGAGTTTTGCTTGATGGACTCTTTCATCTCTTTCTCTCTCTCTCTTGCTCCTTCTCTCTTTCGCCTTTCTGCCTCTTTCTCCGCTCCACCTTTCAATCCTTCTCTTTCCCCATCGCGCAGATCCGCACCGGTTTACTCGCTCGCTCTTTGCCGTGTCTCGTAAGGCCTCCGATTCTCGTATCTTTCCCTCTGGCCCTTCCTTTTCCGTGCGTTCCTACGTCTCGCTCTCCCTTTCGCCCCTCGCTCTCTCGCTCTCTCGCTCCTCTCCGCCTCGCCTATATGTATTGGTGTACCTACGGCGGGGCATTTTCTCCTTCTTGCTCGCCCCCGAATTCCAGACTGGCCCGAACCAAAGAGGAGGCCCTGCACGGCACCCGTCGCTATTATGTAAGATGAGCGAGCGTGCGAGAGCGAGATCTTGGCTTGCAAGCGTCCTCGAACGGTTACGAGGCGATCCGATGCTGCGAAGGGTGAGGTCACGCTGGCTAAGCGTACATGCATGCATATGTCCAGCGGATTTTAATCCTACTTAGACTCCAACTCGCACGAAACTCGATCAATTGGTCGTGCGTGTTCGCCGCGACGATTGCGTGACTGTTTGTCCTCGATGACACATGCGGGACACTGCTGAATTAGGGATACCGATATATGTATAGAACTGGGAAGGAGTACGTTTACGATTCACGGCCGTCTGAACGTACTCGCCAGGAGTTACGTTACATCTAGTCGAGCCGATTGGACCTCCGGCATTAGTTAGGCGGTAAGGTGCACACCTGATTTGTTAAAGCAAATGTTTAATCAGCGTGAGCTCACCTGTGTACCTTCTGTTGGCTTATCGACGTATATCCGTGAGTTGGAGCACACCGTCCTCTGTTTTACATTGCTCTGACTAATCGCACTGAATTCGTTCTTTATAGTACGCCCGTTTGTAGTTGTGTACACGTGCGATTAAGCTGAATTCCAACTGTTTCCTAATGATTTGCTTTCGTTTATTTAGCCTTTGCCAGTCTCGTTGACTGTGATATTCACATTTACGTTGAATTCAGCTTTCGGCTGATTTCGGCTTTCAGTAATGTGAATAACTGGTACTGTAATTGAGGATTGAGGATGAGAATCGAAACAAACGAGTTAAGCTCGCTATCATTGCGGGTGTACATACAGCCGCGCTATAAATCGAGGGACATTAAGGGACGAGGCGAAGGTGGTACGGGGGAGATCTTTATGGTACAGTTCTCTTTCCTCCAGGACGCTTTTTATTTACGATGTCCGGGCGAGCACGTCGATGAGCAAACGGCCTCGTAAACGGCGAGGGGCGAAAATAAAAACGTTAAAAATCAATACATGCTGTGCAAAGCGTACGGTACCGCCGCGCCGCGCCGCGCCGAGAGAAAGAGAGGCGTCCAAACGAAATATGTTAATACACGCGGAACGGCTCGCCAATTTGAGTAGCGAGCGTACGAAATTACTTCCTCACCTCGCATTACTTGAGATACGGGATTCGTTTGATACGATGCGGTTATTATCCACGCTTCCCCCAGCTTCCCCATACCATTATTTCGGAACCCAATCTCGAGTTCAAAGAGCGCGTGTACTCGATTATTCATTCTGAAATGGTTTTACAAGAACTACTTTGTTTTACGCTTCCTGGAAGCGGCGTATCGTGCAATTAGTCGGCGTCAGTCGAACATAAACAAAGTCTGTCTTTAAACTAAGAGGAAATAAAATTAGAAATAAGCGGCAGTAGAAGTAGTGATTATATCGCAAGAGAGGAGAGTGACGAATCGAGGGAGTAGAGTCGCCGAGTTTTTGCAACTTCTTGCAATTGTTCTTGCCCGTCACACTTTCTTTGCCCCGGTGCTGGCGCGCGGCACTCGAGATTTCGGAATGTGTCGGCTGCTGTGCGACCTGTTCTCCGTGCATTCCAGCCGTCTTGGTTGCAGCACCCTTACAAGAGGTGCACCTCCGAGAGTTGTTGGCCTGCCGGCTTTCCCCTGGACGCGCCCGCTCTCCTCCTCCGCCACCCCGCACCGCTCCTCTCCGCCCCGCTTTATCCTTTCCTCGGACGCCTCTCGTTTTCTCTCTCCGTGGCAGCGAGCGAGCGCGAGCGCGCGCGCGTCTCGCGTCCCTCTCCGAGTTTCTCCGTGCAAACCGCAAATGACGAATGCATGCGCGCAATTCAGCCGAGCGCGCCGCCGTCGCACGTCGTAATTCGAGGATGAAAGTCCGGATTGACAGGCGCATCCGAGATGGATGGACCGCAGCATCCAGCTAACAGACTCGCGGAAGCAACGGTGGATAAAGACGCGCGCCGAGTGCCGGCTCATTAGTACCAGCCGCTCAGAATCCCCCTGGCAAGATCCACTCCTCCCCTCACTCCGAGCTGATAGTCAGCCGATACAGCTGCTACACCCGACCAACAATATCATTATATCCATTCCGGAAACTGCACGACCGCCTGCTTAACCCTTCACCGTCGGCCTTTCTCTCTTTCTCTCTCTGCACTCCGCTCTTATGGATATCTAAATTCAATGCCCTCTCTGGCATTGCAATGCTTGAACCAACCAATTCGCAAATGAAAAGACGGAATTTTTGTCCCTCTTTTTATTCAAAGAGATTTATAACTATAAGTGGGAGGTTAAAGTTGTAATTCCATCAATCGTATGATATTTTATTTTAACGACAGCGAAAGTAGTGATTTAGAGTTGAGGAATGAATGAGGAGTGTCCGGTTTACCAGGGCAGGGGAAAGTGATCGGCGGGAGGAGTTTGAGGAAGAAAAAAAAGGATTAGCAAAAGACATCTGATTACGAAGGCCCTTGTTGCAAGGCTGGCAAGAGAGCCTTGGACCGACGGTGCTCGTGACCGGCTATTATCGGTCTGCGAGTCCGTACTTTGCGGAGTACGATTATTCGTCCGCAAGCGCGCGCGCGTGTAAGTGCGCCGCTCGCGGAGAAATAATTTCTTGGGGTGAGAAGGTTTCGATGCCGCAGGGCCTTAAATTTTGATCCGGCGAAACGATTCTCAGATGCCTTACGGTACTTTGAGCTACGCGGGCTTCACCTTTTCAGCATGCGCGCCGCACCGCCGTCGCCGCCGTCGCCGCAACACGTTGCGTGCACGATTTTCGCTATCAAATCATATACACGCTGACGATCCCGCCTTTGGCGCATTTTCTCACGTACGCTACAATTAAGGGGATTCTTGTTTCAGTATCGTTCATACGCCTGCCCCTTTCTCACGTATACTAGTTTCCCCGGTCGGCGGTGCTATGCTATGCTTCCGCTTTGCTCGAGTTCTCGTTACTTTGGACTCTAACCCTTTGGAATCCATCGGCAGATGTGAGTGGACAAGACGTATCGCGGTGTTTGGTGAATATAATGCTCTTGTTGGAAGGAATCGTGATATTCAGACGTTATCGGGCGCTGAGCGAGCATTGAGTCAGCACCGATACGTTATGGATATGTGTAAATACGTGGAGGTTTAATCAGTGGTGGCGAGTTTCGTGTTCAGCGATTCGTAGGAAGTGGGTCGCTCGATTGCATAGGGTCAAAAGTACAGGACACTGCGGGCCTCGATCCTAAGGTTAGCGAGCGCGAGCGCGCGAGCACGCTCGTTACAGTCTCTCCGCGCTTGGATGCAAAGCAGGCCCCAATATGAGTCTGAGAACAGAAATTAGAAGTGCCGGCACACTCTTGCGCTTACCGTATCATCGGCAGCGTCGACTAGCTCGCGCTCGCTCGCTCGTGTGCGTTCAATTAATTAACGGTGTTCACGAGCGCCCAGCGATTCCCGACTCGACCGCCGGCAATTAACCCGCACCGGTTGCGCAAGCATTAATAGGGCATTCCGTGTTCCGTTCCAGGTGAAATCCGAATAATCGAACAATAGAGAGCCGTGTACTCGGCTCACTGGTACAACTTGTTGCCGATGTAACCCATGCACGAATCCAGGTACTTACACTTCGTCAAAGTCAGCGTTAACCCGTTGACTCTTGGAAAAAAGCCTCGCCACAACCATTTCCTTAGAGATTCGAGTACGATCGAGCCTTCTCCTGTATACATCCAACTCTACTTAGCTCGATTCGAGAACTCCCAATGATTCCTGATTATATTCATCAGGACTCACCATAACATCCAACCATCTCCTCCAAGATTTTACGAGATTCCATTTGTTAATTGGGACTTGAACAGGATGTAAGGATCCTGTTCTTTCCTCGTCCTTTATTACTCTATTATTCAAATTAGGGAAATAAACGAAGACGAGTAAATCACCGGGCACGATCAACGAGTTGGTAACGATTCCATCGTACGATCCATCGCGCCACTGTCATCGGGCGAACGTGAGCTCGAGGAGATATGCTCTTTCGCGGGAACATACACGCATATATGCGCGTCAGTAGTTGCAGGAAACGGTAAAACTCGTTGCAGCGAGCGAGGGCCAAAAGAGCGCGATTGCCTGTTAAGAGGAAGGACGTTTATGTGCGGCTCTCGATGTACGCGCGTATCTGTGCACATATGTACATGCGCGCGAGGAGCCGCGCTAACGGTTTAACGGCGAAAACGACCGCGGCGGCGGTTATGTGCGTGCGTCGATCCCCGCGGATAACTGCTATCACCTGGAGATCCGGGAAATTGATTTACCGTCCTCACCCTCGGACAATCACCGCTGACCCGCGGACTTGACCGGCCAAAAATACACCGAGTTCCTCAATTTACTGTTATTGGCACGCGCGCCTCCCAACTAACTTTCCGCGGCAAAGTATCGCATTGTACAATTAAACACGAAGAAATTAATCTCAGAAGGAATGATTTATCTGGAATAAAGCGAGAGGGAAGATGGTAGATTGCGAGATGATGGTGTCACACTTATTCCAGTGGAAATTGTCGAAAGAGCTGGTAGCTCGCAGGCCAAAGTGGTGCTCGGTGCTTAATAGCGCGTGGGGGAAAAAGAATGTTAATTGCTGGCTGTTTGCATTCACGAAGCGGGCGCCGCCGTCTTCTGGCGCATCTCGGGGATTCTCGACGAGGAACAACAACGCCAACAGTCGTTCGAGTGCTTTTTATCGCGATGAAAGACTATCCCAAGCAATGAGAGCTTATCACTTAATCACACTCGATGCTATCGTTGCCTCGCCGGAAGGAAAGAGGGGGACGCGCGCTACCTCAAAGTCTTACACGCACGCTCGGAGCGCTTAAAATCGCCGGGACACGCTGACGCCGGTATCCGCGCCAGGAATTTATAAATCGATGAATATCTCCTGGAACAGTAGTGTGCGTGCTGATGTTTCCCTGTAGGGTTTGTATGTGTGCGCGCGCGGCCGCGCTCATGACACCGATGGCGCGCAAAGATCGGCGCGCTATCGGTGGGTATAAATTTCGCGTTAAAAAGCTCGGCCGTTCTCGCGGTGGTCACGACAAATTATTGATGGCCTAATGGACAGTCGATGGAGATGCTTATCGCGCGCACTAGCTCGCTTCACGGAAAGGTCGTGCCGTGCTACGCGACACTACAAAAAGCCGCCGGATACCTGTTCGCCTTTCAGCCCTGCCAAAGAAAATCTACAGCTTTTTAAGACCGCCTCCCTAGTCACTCGCCGCGCCGCGCCGCGTCGTCCCGTATCCTCCGAGTCAGATGCCTGCCTGCCTCTTGCTTACAATCCACCGTCGATCCGAGGAAACGCTAGACAATTGCTACTTGCTACCATGGGATCCACTTGACCTTATGTCAGCTCTTTCTCTCGAAAAAACAATAGGAACTAACCCAAGAAAGTAGACTGCGATCTTCGTTGAATCTTATTGTAATATATAATAAGTTTGGTTTGTCTCTCGAGAATATTTGGCGATCCGCAGGGGTCTCTTTGAGAGTGGAGTGTCCTCAGGTTGGTTTACTCGCGTGCAAGAAGATCGGCGAAGGCAGGCTTCGTACACGGAAATTCATATAGGCGCTTAAGGCGATACGACATCACTTTAAAGAGCATCAGTATGCAGAAGGCCGTGGCGGCAGGAATTTTGGGGCCGGCCGTGCACGCGCGAGCAACTTTTGTCGCTTCCGCTTCGTGGCTCCGTGACTGGCGCTCGAAATTTCCACGCTCTGTCGTAAGAACAGCACACATCTCTTCGTCTGTGTGCGGCCATTTACATCACGTATGTATAAGCGATCCATTGTCAGCGACGTATTTACCCTGCTCGACGTAGCTGCAAGCCTACGTCGCAGGGCGAAGTACTGTTATGTCCGGTAGTGCGCCTCGTACACGCATAAACACACCTTCCATCCTGAGATCTCATCCCGTCGTTCTTCCTTCTCGCTTCCCGAAAGTATGCGCTCGGCATTACAATCCTCCACCTATCACATTTTCCAAACACCTTCGAAAATAGACTTCTTTTCCCTCTAACTTCTGCAAACTTTCGAATACAGAGTGAACACATTGCGTCGTACGTGTTCGAAATGAAGAATGAATATCAAGGGGACTTTAGGTTATCTCGAGAGATCGAAAGATACAAGGTTACAAAGTGAAGTAAAAAGGGTGGCGATGGGATTCCGGGATCGGTGTCGGGAGGACTCTAGGCTGTGCGGTGAACGCGCGGCTTGTCTTGCCTTCACCTGTCGGTACGGGGAGAGGTCCCGGGCTATATCGTGATCGGTAATCTTGATTGGCAAGCAATAACTGGCCGCGGCCGCGGTGCCGAGAGACGTGCCGTTACAAAAAGGCAGAAAATCTCAAAGGCGGGCATCCAGTTGTAACGGTATACCGTATCGTCGAGCGAGTGCTCTTGGTAGAAGGGATAGAGGAAGAAGGTGTACGAGGAGCGCGAGAGAGCAGAGGGCTAAATGAAACGAGCTGTAGCTCGATCCTAGTGAATGGGAGCCACGATGGCCTAGCTCGTGCTCTCCCCTGCATTCATCCAGGATCGATAGTAGCCCAGTGGCGATTAATCGAGCGGGCCGAACTCTTCTCCTATCCGATGGGCAACGCGCCGCTCTCCACGCCACTCGTTCTCCTCTCCTCCGGCTCCTTTCCTTCGAAAGCCAGCTTTTTCCTTGGCGACTCACCTCGTCGCCAATGGAGAGCAGAGTGCATGCTGCCCACCTTTATAAGGACTTCATTGAAAATGTTGCTGGTGCTCGCTACCGCTTGGTCGAAGCTGTATCGCGTGCGCGCCTCGCTCTCAGACCAGATCGCGAAGCCTCCAGATCGACCGAGAGCGCCTTCTCATTTCTCGATAGCCCGAGGCGTCCGATATAGTCAATGAGAAATTACGATCACTTCCACTGTCGCGATGGATTAGTCCTCCCCTCTTTCACTAGGCTCGATTTCGCTCGAGCGTAGGGTGCGAGCATGCTAGTATAATCTAGTAGTCGTGATTGATCTGGGTAGTGCTATAATCTGTTGTGTAATCTGTATGTATAATCTCAGATTAATTTCAATATCAGGTAGTTTCTGCCGCCTCGTCGCTCGTTTCTATTCGATTGGAAGCCGTATCGTTTCACAAAAGGGAAGAATAAAGGGTTTTAATCCTGCGGGATTTTTGTGTTAGGTATATTTGGTGAATGTTGTTTTGAAGTGAGATTGGTCGAATTGCTCGACTAACTGGCAGCGTCTGGAGTTTCTCTATCGTTCGTAGAAAAATCCAAATGGTCCGGCATCAATGACCGATCACCGCCGGTTCGCTTGACTTTTACGGAGTTCCTGCTAACGAGAAACTCTCGTTCTTGGGAGCCCGATTTCCGCGTAGTTACGTCTTCGAGCGAGAGGATCGCTCTATGAGTACTTAGAGCCAGTTCTCCCACCCCAGACCCTTTTTTTCTACCTTGCCTCTCCGCCCCTTGTTACCGGCAATTTTTCCTGCACCTCTTATTATGGACTGAGGATACCGTGTCGGACTAGTACCAGTTCACTCGTTACTATTTTACACTTTGCAAAACTGGAATTGCATTCTTCATTCTTAAAGGCTCTCCCCTTGTAATTTACTTATAAGTGGATTTAGATTGAAGATCGCCGCGAAGGTCACGTAAATATTGTCTGCGATCATCCCTGACCGCAGTCACTGGAGAAATCCGTTCCGAGTGTAGAGGGAGAGTGGGCGAGAGAGCGGTGAATCCTTCCGGAGGATCAGAGTGATGATGGATGACGGTGGAGAGCTGGGAGTGGAGATAAAGGAGATCGAAGGGATTCGGGCCGGTTCGTGCGGCGCGGAGATGGTAAGAAGGAGCAAGAGAGGTGCATTTCGCCATTGGCTTCGAGAGGAAGAGGACGGTGTGTCTTGCTCGGTTCGATCCTGTCGCGTCGCTATTTATCCTTTGCAGGAGAGGAGTTCCTCCTCCCCGCGGACCAGCGGCGGCGGCGGCGGCGTCGGCGGCGGCAATTAGCTTCACGGTCACGGCGCAAGGACATCCACTCCATGATAGGCTAAACACAGGTCGGGAACTCTGTGAGATATTGGCCGGGATGAGAAAGAGCGGCTATGGTGTCTGCCTCGTGGCGGATGGATAATTTGCGATCGTTGGGACGATCGACTCTTTCGTCGCCTGTTGGATCGTGCGAAATCACGCGACATCCCTTTAAGAACAAACCCTCCGCCGTGGCCAGTCGGGCGTCATCTCCTTACAAGGGACGATTTAACACGGCCATATATAACACGATACTTCAAGCAAACTCGAGACTCCGATAGCACCAGCCGCCCGGCCACAGTCCAGCCCGGACTTTTTTCTACAATTAGCGTCTCGTTCGAGGAGCGAGTAATCGAATTCGCCTCGGTTTTGCATGGCGATGTATCGGGCGATTAAAATATGCTTTATGGGCTCGATCGGCGTCGGTGTCGGCGTCGGCAGCGTCGGCAGCGGCGGCGGCCCTATGCGATCGGCCCAAGTGTACACGTGCGCCCCGAGGAATAATCGTACATTTATGCCTCGCACGATTGGATAACTCATCAGGTAGAAATCACCGCTACCACAAGCGGCACTGCCGCTCTCGTTGGCTGGCAGCCCGATCGCCGCCGCCGCCACCACCACCACCACCACCGCTTCGATTTATAGGTCGATGAAGTTCGATCCGAGCGCGCCGGGTGATTATCTGTAATCGAGCGGGCATAACGTACTGCCAGATCTCCTTCTCCCTCGATACTTATACACCAAGAGTTCCAAGCCGGCCGGCCACCTCTTTGCCACTTCGCGCCGCGCCAATAATACTCACGTAGCCATGTTTATGCTATGTCGTAAGATCGAGCGCCGCCGCACGGCCCAGCTGCGTCTTGCTTTCTTCCTGTATCTCGCCTTTTCACCTTCCGTCCACAATAGTTCCTTTCACAGTCTACTTTTCTTCGTTCTCTTTCTCTTGAATTCCTTCTGCCCACGTCATTCGGCTCATACTCATTTGGCGGTGATCGGTATTCCGGATGACTACCGGTGAAAGGCTTTCCTGCCGAGGGTTCACTTAGCAATCATCCTCGGATTCCTCCGGGCATTCCTGTTTCCCGCGCGCTCGCGATCTTCCTTGACCTTGCCGCCGGCGAATAAGCATATTATAAATAATGTATGGAACGTTTATTTATACGTACGAGCACGCAGGCACTCTTCCGCGAGAGCTCGAGCGAGGCAGACGGTAATAAGAGAGAAAGAGAGGCCGAAGGTGAAAGAGGGAAGGAGTCGAGTGAGACGGGAAAGGGAGAATCAAGGAGAAGGGTCGAAACCGATAGCCAGCCGGTCGTATTTGTTTCGGGCGAGCGTGATTCATTCAGTAGTTGCTGCTCCCGTGCTCCCCCTTTAACGGGTCAACTGGTAAACCCGCCGAAAATAGCCTCTCTTACCTTTCCCCATGCCAATTAGAGCACGCGACGTCTTTCCTCCGCTTTGTCGGACTCGACTCGATCGGCCCCAGCTTTCAAAGTTGCTCGCGGTGCCAAGCGGTAACTTTGACTGGCGCGTGATAAAGTCCGAGTGGATATGCGAGCAATCGGAGTCGATGTCTCGCGAGGAGGAGGATTGCCGGGGAGGGAATCAAAGCGAAAAGCGTGACAGTCTCGATTCAACGGTCAATGCACCGAGGCGATGGTCGCCCGAGAATTTTTGCGGCGCGGACGCGTTCGATCTTGGGCCAGAGCCCGAAAACTGGCTCTTTCTTCCCATCCAGCGAGTTCTTCGCGTCATTTGCGGTTTAATATAAGCCTCCCCCCGCCATAATGACTCATCCTGTCAGCGAAAAGTTGATTCCCCTGGCTGCTGCTGCTGCCGCTGCCGCTGCTGGCACACGGCGATCCAGACGGCGACGCTCCAGCCAGCCGGCCCAGTCGGCTTTCCTGTGTACCGTAATGCACGCAAGAAAGGACAGACTCGATTTTGTACGGGAGGGCCTCGCCACGGCGAACACGACCGAAATCATCAATGAGCTTCGATGGGATCGGCTTGACCCGGTCCTGCTCGTGTAATACCACGCAGGAAGCTGCCTTAGAGGAGGCGAGATGAGAAGAGAGCGAGAAAGAGAAGATAAAAGTGGGAAGGGCCAGAAGGGAATAGCGTGATGATGCGATTCCAGCGAGGACAAGCTCTTCTCTCTCTCTCGCACTCTTCTTTCACTCAGCCACTCACTCACTCAGTGGAAGGCTCGAAAAAGAATACAGGCAAATTGCTAGCAAATAATTGAACGAGTTCTCCCGCACGAAATTCGATGGTTCGCTCGAGAAAGGGCTCTATTTCGATCGCGCTGCAGGCTAATTATCCAGCGGCTTCCATCGGAGAAAAGTTCCTAGTGGCGCGTTCATGATTACCTCGGGATAATTTCGTTGTTCATTGGCGTGCCGGTGTGCCCGACCGATATAGCCAGGGGATTACTCCGCTAATAATACCTGTATGCCATTGTGCGATCTGTAATTGCCGCTCGCTAACACCTACCGATCTAATGGGAGTTCTAACGATCAGCGAAGGATAATGCGGATTGATGAGCTGCGGACACTGATAAATCGATCGGCCTCAAGAGAGCTGGCCGACCGACGCTTCGAACACGCCGCTCATTCTTTGCCGACTTAAGCGGCGCTTTTCTTTTAGGAGGGCGCAAAAAATCCAGGCTCTAACGGCCGTTCATTCTTCCGGTGGGAGATGGAGTTCGGAGAGTGTTTGACGTGTTCTCGAAGACCTAGTTCCGTTGTTTGGCTGCGCCCGATCATTCCCACGTTCCTCTTTCGAGCGATCTCTAATCCTCCCGGCGGGTGTAACGATTCCTAATTCTAATCTCCTCGACGGTTGAATCGGCGGCGCGGCGGCGGCCGCGTCTGTCCTCCGTCCGTGTCTCTCAGCGCGAGCCAAGTCACTCAAAGACGGAGTCGCGTGGGAGCTGAGAACTTTCCACCTGTCCTCGATCTTATCTTCCACCGGTGAGCTCCGCTGCATCCACCTCGCACACATACACGTGTCGGAATCTCTTGGCGCACATGCAGCCTTCTCTCATTGACGGTGCTCCTGGTGTGCGTCACTCTCCGCTGGATACTGTCTATCGTTTTTGGAAGCCGCCTCTCATCTCCGACGCAGCTCACCAGCCGCGATATGTTACACTCTTTAACTCTCGGGGATAAGAACGACTTCGACTTGAGGGACGGCGAAGTGTTAAAATGCTCTGCCCACGTAAACATCCAGAGAGACTTTAACACGATTGAAATATACCTGTTGAAATTGAAAGGCAATTCTGGTGATGTCAGGTTCAATCGTCGCTTCTCACACTTTCACACTCAATCCTAGTAAAAGGATACACAAGATTTAAAATCATAAAGATTTCATTATTTATTTCACATCGAATCTACAAAGGCATCCTAAAAGTAGCTGAGACGATTCTACTATTGATCCAACTCAGTAGAATTCGATTTCAATATTTTGACGTCATATATCAACTCGAAGGACGAAGTGGCCATTTCTCAAACTCGATGGCGCAGTCTGATCTGGTAGACTAATTGAGGAGGGGGGTCAACGAACCTCGGCCGACATTCGCTTCTATTGATGATCGAAGTGTGTGTCAGAGCGTGCGTTCTCGCCGAGTGGCCGATATTTGGTGCGTGCGTGGCTCGTGACAATGCGGCCACGGCGCGGCGAGGCGGCGTCGCCGTGACTCTCCACCTGTTCGCAGGGGAATCTTATCGCGCGAGGATGAAACGTGAGCGGCGCACGTGTGCACCACCGAGCCCAGCAGCAATCACGGCCCATCCTCCGCCAGTGTGAATGGAGGATTGTTGGTGTGCGTGCTCTGCCTCTCACCTGCGCGATCATCTCTTCGCCGTGTGAGTGCGCCTCTCTGCCAGGCTAAGATCAATTAATATCGCAATATCCTTCGCCGTACGCCAATGACAAATTGGAGAAAGTGAGCGGCCCTCGAGCGGCTTGCGCGGCGCGGCGCGGCTGCTTCGCTCTTCAAGCACGTCGCCATGATAAAAGGAAACATAAGGAGATTACGCTTCGGGGAAACATTGCCTCGCCTCGTCCTCGCAACGATCATGATGACGATGTCTTCTTCTCCCTTGCTCCTTTGTCTCGAGCTCCAGCCTTCTTTGCTTCCCAGTAGTCTCTCTTTAATCGGCAGCTCCTTCAGTGTCAGAATCAAAAAAGTTGGCCATCGCATGGTATGAAAGTTAAGGAGGTTCGTGCCAAAAATGAACATAATGAGATTCGACTGAAATTTGCACTCAATGCCGATAGTCACTGCGTCTCCCTTCAAACTTTCATTCCATAACAACTTTCATCATTTTCTGGACAATCTTTAAAGTTTTAAATTTCGAAAGTAAATAATGTGTTACATGTTTGACCTATTTGAGCATGATTTTGTCAATTGACGTGTGATGTGTGAGCTCGAGTCTGAGCGGTGGCTTCCTTTTACTATGGTAGGCACGCTCCCGCTCCTCGCCTACGTTACGTATTCCCACGTGATTCCCGACGCACACGCACATTGCGTAACACGGATACCAGTCTAATTCCTCTCGGGGTCTGCGTGTTGTTGCTCGTTACCGGCCCGTTTGCACAATAGTTCGTAGGAAGATGCATGCGCAACGCCCGGAGCTTTCCTTCGAGTATCTATAATCGGCCGGATTGGTTTCAAACTTTTCAAGAATTTGTTGATCCTATCGCGTTGTTTGTGGAGAAGGTTGAGTTAGTTGTGTGTAATTCAAGGTGGAACTTGAGAAACGTGACATTTAAAAAAGAGAAAATCTGTTCCCTTCGACTAGAATAATTTTATTTTTATAGAAGTATTTTTATATTGTAATTGGTCAACGATGGTAAATGCGACTGAGAAAATGAATGTCATCATTAATGCGACCCTTTGATTTTAAAAGTTTTCTCTTCTGATATAAGTAAAACAGTAAAATGATGCTCTCAGTTTCATCTCATGACTCGAATGACGCAAATCAGTCAATGATGAATGAGCATCATGTTCCATGATGTATCTCGTTCAGACAAGTGGATCAGCAGTGATCGAGAAATGACTGGGAGTGTTGCGAAGCGCAGGAAATCCCCGGGCGAAGAGTTCTCAGGCTCTCCTCGGCAGAGAGGACTTCCTGCTCCAGTTTATCGCTGGCAGCGCGTAAATGGAGACAAGAGAAAGGCGTGGAGGTTCCCGCGGAAATTATTAGGATCCAGATAAAACCGCGAGACGATCGGATGTGACATATCTACTTATCCCTCGGATCGAACGACTTCCCATCAGCCGGATCGAATCCTCTCCCCTCGTACTCGTCTTTTAGAAAGTGTGTGAAAAGCAGTGTTTTCTCACTTAACTGCTAGTTTTCTGGATAAAAACCCACATACTCGTAAATAATGTATATAAAATCCCAGGGAGAACGATTTTTGCCTTTTCTACTCTTATTTGGGTTGTTTCGTTGGATGAAAGCTGGAAAAGGGGTTTAAGAAAACAGAGCTTCGAGCGGCAAGGTGATTGGATGAATAGTTCAAAAGAGCCAATCGAATGTGGCATTCAATGCAGTTTTATACAGTTATTGTCATAGAACGAGCATTATCCCCATATTAATGGTCGTGACGGGGTGACAGCAGATACTAAAGATGAACGTACACTTTTCCATTTGTCCCCTTTCTTTTTCCTACACGGACCGAGATTTCCTTTCCAAACAGGCTAGCGAGTTTCCCTAGTGGCTGCACTTTCAATAGGAACGAAGCTAATAATATTAGATGACTGCACATTACTCTTTATTCGAGCAGTTATTTATTTATTCTATCAGATTTATTCAGAATAATTTTATCACTTCATCTTCTATTCTGGTGAACAGTGACAAGTCGAACTTCGAATGTCATTCACATAATGCGAGTTGTCATTGCATGACGATTGCAGTTTCTTCAATGACGTTCATTGCGGTCTACTTGGGAATAAGTTATTACCAGAAGTAGAGGAACATGAAATCAATAACGAAGTAGAATAACTCCGTGCTCGTCCATTTGCTCAGTATTAATTTTAATGACGAGTTATCTCTGTAACGATTGGCATTGTATCCTTAGGTCGGAAATTTTCGAATTTTCTGCTGATACAATAATGATAGCGTGTTGAGGCGGCGTTCGACGGAAATTACTGTTCAATAAAATCACGGGCGATTATCAAGCGGCGCGGCGCGGCAGCCTGGCGTCGCTGGTCGTCCGCTTCTTGCGCCCCGGCGATTTCAATGCCGCGACAGTTTCCCCGTTTGGACAGTAGCCTAATTGTAGTTCACCGTAATTACGAGCGTAGAGCGTGCTCCCGCCGTTTCACTTCCTGCAACAAGCAACTCTACCTTCTGCTCTCCCTCTCCTTGCCTCTCTCTTTAGAGTCGCCTTGCTCCCGTTCGCTCTAGCGAGCGTGATAATTCAGGCAGAACCAATCGCAAAATCGAGCGGACTTTCGCGCGTTCGTTGCTTGCCAGCCGAGATTTGACTTATTTTCGAGCAAAGCGGCGCGGCGCGGCGGCTGGCGTCGGCGCTGCCGAGCTTTTTATAGTAGTCATTATCGTACCTCTATCACCATTATTGCCAACATTATCCACGCCAGGCTGCTCCCGCTCGCCCGGATGCAATATCGCCACGCGAAAATTAATGAAATATTTTCAACCCTTCCATCGGCTCCTGTTTGATCTCGCTCTCGTTTTCACGACCAGTGTTCTCTCCCACCTCTTTCCGCCGATTTCTGCCTACTGGTATTTTCGCTCTCGGTGGACCTCCAAACAAGCAGCCACCGCTAAAATTCTCGAGCCTCGATAAATTCTTACTGAATTTATTCCGCGCGAATGTGGAGCGTCGCGTCGCGTCGCGTCTCCTTCGAGAATTGTAGCCTTCAGCCCACGGCAAATATAAAAGTGAGCGCAGCCTCTCCGGTAATGTAGCTCGCCGCTCGTTCCTTTGCAGCTTCTCAAGTATCTTTATTGTCCTTTCGAAGTTCCTGAAATAGATCACTTTCCCCTCGATCTCTGATTCGTCCCGACAAAGATAGCAGGCGTCGCACTGTTGGCCCCGGCAACGGGACAATTGGAATAGTAATAGTGCTTAAGTAATTCGTAAGTAGAGAGGAGTACTCTCGGCAAAAAGAGAGTGCAGCAGGCTCACGCGAGCTGAATGCAAAGCAACGAGTTTTGCTCGCGATCTCCTTCCAGTTGGATCTTACGACGGATTATGGCTGGAATTCTAATGAACAGAGCGATTCTCCCTTATTAATCCTATGAAAGAAGTTTCATTAATAAGAGCAGTACAAATATTAAAAGATAATAGAATGAAGTAATAAAAGGACGGAGAGGATTCCGTGGAGAAACGATTTTCTTTAGTTTTTAAATTCAATATAACTCCGTCACTTTTCCAGAGTGCTTTTCTCCAGTGAATACAGCGGATCCACTCTGGAAGAGTGATCTCAACGATTCTGTCTGGGGTGTTTTTAATGAGATTGCCGAGGGTTTTAGCGTCTGTTTCTCCCCTCATTCGGGCGTTGCCGCGACTCACTCTCTTTCGATTGTCACCGCTCAATAATGCCTCCGGCGACGGACACTCCCGCTCTCCCTTTTTCTCTCTTCCTCCTCCTCCGAGAGAGAGATTGATCCGGTGATTCAGAGTTCACTTGCCCGCCGTGCAGAATGTGTCAGGCAGGGGTAGAATTTTCGAGTCGTGACTTGAGAGCGCATCGTCGACAATCGCCGTCGACGGAATACGGAATCTCCCCCGGCATCTATAAATACGTCTTCCGCTGCCAAGATGGCAGAGTCGAAAGACTTCAAAACGAATGCCTGAGCCTGAACGTGTCACGGCGAGCGGTGACAGTTGCCGACTGTCTAGAAACTCTTTGCCTCCGAGCCATAACACAGCCGAGATTCATTTTCTCTATTGCAAACATATGTCAAAGTCTCTCCGAGTTCCCACTTCATTCTGGAGCAAGGCTTTCGCCTTCTATGAACTCGATAATCCTCATCTTTCCACGTTAGTGTAATTGACAGTGCTCGATACACATCGTTCACAATTTATCCTTGCTCGACTGACTGGAAAATCATTGGAAAAGCATTGAAAGTTAATCATTATGCGTCGGCGTGAATCTACCTCCGCATTCGCCTATCACCTCGTAGAACCTGCCAAAGAAAATCGAATGATGTACTTCGACTGTCCGTGAGCTATCAGACTAGCATCGATTTGCACAACTAATCGGACACCCACGCATCTGCACTCGAGGCTATTCAAGTTCCACAAATGCAGAGTAATAGTTTTACAATTTTCTGAGGAATAATCATTATTTTATAACGATTCAGGACTTTTTAAAAAAGAACGTGGGAATTTCATGGAAGATCGATATAACTTGGAATATTATCGGAGGATTTACTAACTCTGAGCGATGATCGCTCGATCCTAGACGTAATGCCCTTTCCGATAACTCTCGATCCTTGGTGAGGGGAGGAAAAAACTCGGCGTTGTTATCTTCCTGGGATACTTTACGACTCGACGATAACCAGGCTCGCACCTATATAATTATACCAAGAAGAACGAACGAAAGACGAGGAGAAGCAGGGGACGAAACGAATTTAGCGCACTTGAGCAGAGCTCTCGCATTACCGGCTAACTATTAAATATTGGCGCGTTAATCGGGCGAAACTTTAATTGGCCACCCTTTACTCTTTCCCCCCGTTGTTCAAGAATTATGGGATCGTCGATGATTCCTTAGTACCTCGGTGGTTTATCGTGAGGAATTAAGGAAGAGGGGCAACAGGAGTGTCTGTGAGAAAGAGCCTTTGAGTTATAGGAGCATTGGTAGGTTGGTGATGCGACGCGTCCGTGCGGTGAACAGGAAAGATGACGGAGAGCCAAGCGACAGAGGAAAGGAGGCACCGAGGAAAAGATGGAAAGAGAAAAAGGGAGTAGAAGTGGCTGATGGCAGTGGTGGTGTGTGTCTGCTGGGTGTGCGGGGAGTGTAAGTAAAAGCGCAGTGAGTGCAGATGGAAGGGAAAGAGAGCGGAAGAAGAGGAAGATGTGAGAGAAGATGGGGAAAGAAGAGGAGGGATGGGAAAGGAGGGAAGGGAAGAAGAGAAAGAGCAAGGAGAAGGTGGATCGCAAGAGGCGAGGAGGAACCAGCGAGATAGAAGGCGTCCTTGATGGACAGGATGCCCCTGCCTGCTGCTTCATACTGTATAATCTTCTCTCTCATCTCATTCGGGCCCATCGCACTGGGTGTCGGGCAACGATTTGCACCCATCGCGCGCGCGTATCCCAGCCACACCGAGCCAGCCAGCCAGCCAGCCAGCCAGCCCTCTTACTGAAATCTCTCCAACACCGACACCAAACAATTCCCGGCCACTTCTCATGCCGCTCGGCTTTGATTCGTCCCTCCGCGTCACTGTCACTCTGGTGTCATCGGCTCTCCTGTAATTTTCAATGACAGCCATACAGTTTGCCGGGCCAGGAGATCGGTCCATTCGACGACCCATTTATTTCGCCAGGGTTTACCATTTTCTGGGATCAGGGTATCCCGTTTTTCTTCGACCTCGAAATATCCTGTCCGCTATCCTTTACATAAGAAGCTTGCTCAGAGTCTACTGACTTTAGGATACCCTCTAACTTGTCCGGCTATTCCTAGCAAGTCGTTCTTATGTATGTAACTCGGCTCGGCCTCCGCCCGGCAAACAGGAGTTACTCGTGACGTTTTTACAGTTATTAATGTTACGAGTCACGTTACGACGAGCGGAGAAATCTCAGTGGTACATAATACATCGGGAGCGAATCCCGCGCTCGTCTGGCACCTCGGAATAATGAAGTTTTATCAGGCACGCCCACAGCTACGATCGCAATGATCGGCTCTATCTGTTGCTCGAAAGTGCTCCTGCCAAGCGAAGGGGCAGCATCCACTTCTCTTACACAGACGCGGCCCCGACTCGTGTTTGCGTCCCTGTCAGCCGATAGCTTTAATGAGCTATAATCTTCATCAATTCCAAAAGATACAAAGTTGCTTTGGCTGAGACTGGCCAGAGGAGCGAGCACCCAGAGATGCCAACAGTAATACCAGTCCTGGGATCTGATAGTAATTCCCGATTACCAGATTCGAAATTGTCGACATGATGTCGGGGCTCGGAAGGATTGTCGCAAAAGTGGCATGCAAAGCAGCGCCGGTCGAGCCGGAGGATCACCTGTAATCTCTGACCGGCGATCGTAACTGGCTCGATGCCCGATCGATCGGTCGCATGGCGTGCATTCGAGCAATCTCGGTACCCGCCGGCGATTTCAGATCTTGCCGATTCTTTCTCTATCTCTCTCTCTCGCTCCCTCTCGCTGCTTGTTTTCCTTTTTTTGCGAGCCACGAGCGCGTATCAATAACGCGAGCGGCGGAGCCGCGGCTAAGTGGGTGTGCCACGGAACACGGAAACGTTACCGCTAGTCTGCTTCTTCCTTGTTAGGTATTTCCGAGCGAGATACCGCCGCGATAGACTCCCTTTCCCCACCTCGAACGCTCCAATCCCCGCAAACATCCATCCAAAGAAGAAGTGCATTACACCGGCCGTCAATCAACCAACCAAGACAATACCATATTCCATTATCTCCGCATATCTCTTTACCGAGGGATTTCATGCCAAATGAAAAGTCCCTGGCAGCGTTCCGCGTTATCTTTATTACTTTCTACACGACTGTCTGTCCACGACGGGCCGGTTCTACTCGAGAGTCCAATGGAAAGGTACGGGCAGCCAATAAATTAGCTCATGCGTTTCTGGCCACTGTCTTACGAATTTCGTATTACACGTATTACACGTCGGGGATAAATATCGGTCACGTGAAACTTCTGGTTAAGTAGTAGTTTCATATTCTTTCGATATCCTGTCAAATTTATCGTTCCAGCAGACACTAATGGCAAGTCTGCAGTCTGTTGGAGTAGGAGCGCGGTTGCAATTTCTCTGTTTTTGGGAGACGACTATTTCAGCGTGCAATTCGAGCCTGGCACGGTGGAAGCATGTCACTCGGCTGTTCGCAGCTGGCAAGGCAGGCCTATGGTTATTCCATCGCTGGCTGCCCTCTCAGTTTTGCTTGGCTACGGATCCACGGAATCCCGTGGATCGGCAACTAGCCAGGCATCGAGCTAGCCAAGAAAGCAGCCAGCCAGTCGCCCCAGACACTCGCTTCCCTCGTAGATCTCCGAGATCGATAGATCGCTCGGCTCGCGGTAGCGCAGATCACTTTAATATCGGTCCTCGCCACCGTATTCGCTTTCCTCGGCCAAGGGCCATCACCGACGAAGAATAGAACTTGGATGAAAACCCTTAAGCTTCGCCAGACCATCGAGATATATCGAACTTCCATGAAAACGATATATCCGATATTGTCTGCGGAAGCAATCCTCCATGTATCTCACTCACATAGATAGCTTTTCTACTGGGAATTGGTCAGTGCTTGGATTAAATATGAAGTGCGTCGAGTACTCCGAAGGATATTGGATTTCCTGGAATCGATACTTCAGAATCCCAATCATCCTCATCGACCAGTGTAGAGGGTGAGTCACTTGCCTTTGAATCATGACCAAAGATGGGATATTTTCGGTGGCCAAAAATATGGGGAAAAAAAAATTTTGAGCTAGGGCTCTGGAATTTTTATAGTATCTTCCTTGGCGCAAAAAAACATTACCTAACAAATTTCAGCCCCGGGAAAGGTCGGGAAGTACCAAAAACACGGGGAAAGCCATCGAAATCAATTTTTCAAGATCGGTTTTCCACATGTTTTAGGCAGAATTCCGGCATTTCCCCCACAACATTTATGTTTTTTTTCCGTTTTGAGACACGGACAATCGAAAAATCAAGCGTTCGTCCCGGTCCCAGAACCTTCGAAAAATCGAAAATTTTTGAAGGGGTATACCTTAAAAAATTTGCGAAAAAATGAATTTTGAGCTAGGAGCCTGGAATTTTTTCTACTTCTTCCTCGATGCAAAAAACCACTTTCTACCAAGTTTCAGCCCCGGGAAAGGTCGGGAAGATAAAAAACATGGGGAAAACCATCGAAATCAAATATTCCAGATCGGTTTTCCACGTGTTTTAGGTAGAATTCCGGCATTTCCCCCACAACATTTATGTTTTTTTTCCGTTTTGAGACACGGACAATCGAAAAATCAAGCGTTCGTCCCGGTCCTAGAACCTTCGAAAAATCGAAAATTTTTGAAGGGGTATGCCTTAAAAAATTTGCGAAAAAATGAATTTTGAGCTAGGTCTCTGGAATTTTTACCACTTCTTCCTCGATGCAAAAAAACACTTTCTACAAAATTTCAGCCCCGGGAAAGGTCAGGAAGATAAAAAACATGGGGAAAACCGTTGAAATGAAATATTCAAGATCGGTTTTCCACGTGTTTTAGGTAGAATTCCGGCATTTCCCCCACAACATTTATGTTTTTTATCCGTTTTGAGACACGAGCAATCGAAAAATCAAGCGTTCGTCCCGGTCCCAGAACCTTCGAAAAATCGAAAATTTTTGAAGGGGTATACCTTAAAAAATTTGCGAAAAAATGAATTTTGAGCTAGGGCTCTGGAATTTTTATGGTATCTTCCTTCATGCAAAAAAATATTACTCACCAAATTTCATTCCGGAGAAGGTCGGGAAGTCCACGAAAAAAATAAGGGCTAGGAGAGTTCTGATTCAAAGGCAAGTGAATCACCGTGTAGATACAGGAATCGGTAACTTTCCTATACGTTTGAATTTATCCCGATGCGAGAGCTTCTCCAGGAAGCTGGGAGAAGTCGTTGCACCAGGAGTTTATGCGTCTTCAGTGAATTTCGTGGTAACGCGATACTTAACTTGGGTGGGAAGGCTCCTTCTGCGAAATTCTCTCTCGGCCGATTTTGCCGTTTATCGCCACCGAAAGTGGCTTTACAGACTTAAAATTGGAGTGCTTGGCAGAGAGACAGCCCGGTGGGATTCGTGTTCCTCGAGTTCTTTACGGAAAGTATAAAGCCGCGAGTCTATTATCGCATAAACAACTGGTGGAGTTAATGCTTGACCTATAAAACGTTCCATTTCAAGATGTTTACAGTGAGAGAGCGGCTCTCTCCTGGCATCTGTGCTGAACAGTTGAGGAAAGAGTAGTTGGAGGAAGAACAAAGCGTGTACGATGTATAAAACACAGTTAGTAGTGGCGATCGGTGGTAGGTTGGAAAGGTGGGATCGTCGTGAGAGTTTTTCCGGTGGGTGTCTGCTCTCCGGTGGTGTTATCGGGCTGATGCATCGTCCTATCGATCGGCACGTCTTCCAGGAGATTAGAAGGAGGTCGTACGGTTACAACCTCTTAAACGAGATTACTGCGGAGAAGCAGTACAGAGGCCCTTAAGCGCCTCTGCCTTGGCAAGAAGATCGATCAAAGAGTCTTATATCGAGGCCCGAGTTGACCCGCAGCCGTTTCTGAACGGCCAAGCCACCTTTAGCTATGCTTGTACTCTCTCTCCGTCTTGCCAGCGATAATTTGCATAAGAATACGCCGGCTCTCGCAGGAATCCCTTTGCCCGCAATTAACTTCCATACCGATGACACGTGAACCCCGCAGCATTAAACCTTGACTATCGGTGCTCGCATTGAGACTTCTTGAAATCATCTTTCCCGGCTGGGTGGAGTTAAAGCTCGAGCAATTGGAGAATAAGAATGAACCAGCGGCGTCGGCGTCGGCGGCGGCGGGTTGGAGCTTCCCGCAGCTAAAAGCTCCGAGATAATCGGGAGGAGGGACTGGAATGTCTCCACCGGATTTCCAATCGGCCGCCACTGGGACTCGTATTGTACCCTCGCTTTAATCCCGCCATCAATCGCAATCAGTCGAGTCCACCGAGCGAAAGCAAGAGCGAGCGGCCCTTTCTCCATCCGCATCCTCTTCTTCTTCATCTTCCAGCTCTCTTCCCATCTTTCTTCGACTCGCGGCCGTCATTTGCCCGCCGCGCATATTTCCACGGGACCTTTCAGTCCTTGTAGTATTACATTATCCTTGTTTAAGAAGGCTCTCTCCACCGACACGTGTAACGCGCAGCAATTTGTTGCCAACTACTAGAAACCATTCTAACTTAATCCTTTGTGGTGGCAAGGATTAGTAAGTGTTTACTGTGCGATGCCAGCGGACAAAGGCAAGATTTTCATGTGGCGCATTGTGTCTCGGCGACTGTCACTGTCGTTATTTAATCGGAACTCGTAAATGCCCGGTGCCTCGTACTCCGGTTCTAGCATGCTCTTTGCGACACTTGTGCGCCTCTTCCTTTGCTCTCCCACTCCTGTCAACTGCTATTCGATCGCACGTCCCGCGGAGCGAGCAAATCGGTTCGCACGTCGTCCCGCGCTAACGAAACATTTCCTCGCGGAGAATCGGAGCGGATCCCTAGGAATTGCTCGTGATTCATTTCGGTGACGACGTCTGTCGGCTGTTGTTAAATCCCCACCAATTTAATAGCAGATAATATGTACGTTATAAATGTGTCCTCTTAATGCGCGCCATCCTCGCCGATGAACAATCTCGGCGCGTCTTTGAGGGAGATTTAATTGGCGGCTCTCTGACGAGCGTAACAACTTTTCCCGATTGAAAAGTCGACCTCGCCGCTGGTGTAATTAGCCGGGCGCGGGGAAACAAGTATCGATAGCGTGAGACCAAGATTACCTATCGATGTAAATCTCTCCGCCTCATTCTCTCGTTCTCGCCGCGCGCTCCCGGCAATAAGTCATGCTCTTCGGTTTTTCGATCTACCCCCGTAGATTTATGTCTTCCGATGACGCGTAATTAACCGGCGACGGCGAGCCTACTGAAAAATCCTGGTGACTCGAAATTAAATCATACGCTGTCGATAGTCCCCAAGAAAAACAGAGACTGCGAAATACGTGTCCGACGAGGGGGAAGATACATAGTTGACCGAGAAATGCATTTTTCCCCCACTGCAAGGCAATCTCGCGATACTAAAATGAGTGTTCCCGAGTAATACATAGTCGATCTTTAATACAAAATCCACTTAAATCGCGCCACTCAATGAAATATTGTAATACCCAATGGATTTCAATATCCATAATTCTCCACGAAATGACCCCAAACTAGTTCTGCCTCGCCTTCATTATATTTGCAATGGCAATATCTTTGCCGACAGGTGTTTTGCCGATTCGTGATGCCTTTGCAAATTATCAGTAAAACAGGATGAGCATAGATTGTCGGGGAATCTAGTGATTGGACTGGATCGGTGAAAAGGGAGGACGAAATGGAAAAAGGTAGTCGGAGAGCGAGTTGGTCTTGGACGGTGGAGAGATGCGACAGCAATGGCGACGAAGCGGTGCAACGTCTAAGCCGATGGCCAAGCCTGCTATTCCTGTACCGTCGTCTATACTAGACGGTGCAGCACAGGGCAATGACACTCGTCCCTATCCCGACTGGCTTTGCGCGTGCAGGTGCGCCTTTACGTCTCTTGCGTGTACGTGCTACTACGAGCGTCGCTAATTTAATCAATCCCGAAACGAGCCTCGTCCAACGAAGGCCGCCGCTCCCCTCTAAAAGGGCTGCTCTCTCGCCGTTCTCCTGCTCTCGAAAACTAGGATTCATCATCCGCGCCACTGAGAAACAACAAGCGGTGCCAGTCGTTGCGCCTCCGCTCGCAGAACATCATTATCAGTCCGTAGAAGTGTCGGCAAACTTCCGCTTCGAGCCCGCCGCTTTTCCTTCGCGTGCCGCCTCGATTCGCATCTCAGATTTTTCTCTCCTCTTTGGAGACTGCACACACACACACTGTTAGATAGTATCTTGGACGCTAATCATTCTACTTCTGCATTGAAACTCGCAGAAATAATGTCTGGCGTGCGTGTGCAACCTCTGTGGAACTAACGGATGCGTACTCGAGAATTAGAATGCCAGCTGCAAATGATGGGGTGAATGACTCGGGACTCCCGAGATATTATCGACACTGTGTTTCTACACTTTATATACATTTACTTTCGATTTCTAATTACTGTTGTCTTGCTTCATGCTTCACGAGTCGGAGATTCCTCCGGAGTTGTTGATTTTCGACTGAGTTTGAGTTAGGTTCTTTCGCGATCAAGATCGCAGCCATTAGTGCGAGGGCATCTTGGCGAGACGAGCTTTCGCAGAATCGGCAGAGAACTTTTTTTTATTCCCTGTCGCGACTCCAAGAATACTTGGATCGGGGAAAACCAGCGTGTCAAGCTTCCCCCTGCACGCACGTGGGCGTTTCTCGTATTCTCTCGCTGTCTCTCCTTCTCGCTCTGTCCCTCTCGAGTTTATAGTTAGTTTCGTCATTGAGGCGACGCTAAATTGCGCCGGTTCATATGCTGGACCTTACAACTGCAGCTGGCATGCTTCACCAGGCGCAGCGTTACGTCAGATCGTACGATGACTCCGCAACAGCAATCCATTTACCGTCCATGCCACCCGGTAATTTTGCAAACGACCCTTTAACCAGACTACCAGAACGACGCAGTTCCCTCTCTCCGGTGGAAAGTCTCTTCGCCGAAGTGATTAGCCTTGGATCATTGTCGCGGAGAAAGAGCGCGTGTGTGTGGAATGAGTCGGCGCGCGCCTCTAATTAAGCGGCGCCGATATGTTTGTATTGTTAAGTGAATAGGTAGAAACGCGTGGCGGCGAGCGGGGAGCGAAGAGGGGCAAGCTTTGAGTAAGGATAATAGAGGATTGCTGTATCAGCCGTAGGATGATTGCCGATTCTCTTTGTTGTCTTGACAGTATCGGCAAGTACAAGTGGCATGCCTTGATGCAGCATCTTTCCAACTCCATAGTCCTTTTCTCTGACCTCTTCCTTCATGAATCGCTCCTTCCACGTCAATTCCCTCGAGAATCCATTTATAACCGATTCACCGTACACTGCCGGAAGATGGGTTATCATTTAGCCGGGTTATAGGTTATCATTTACCTCTGCTCGATCCTCTTACGCCAACTTGACATGCACCGCACCGGCTGCAGAGGAGATCCGGCGGACGCTCGTTACTTCATTCTCCGCTGATGCGATACGCATCCTCTATGATAGGAATATCGCACTCCTCGACCTTACGCATTTCCCATTTAGTGTCGTGATGGATGACGATTCGGCCCATAGTAGGAGGTCCCAACCCAGCCACAATTAATCTACAACCTTGGCCGGGGATACGTCCTCATCAAAGTCTTAATGATCCGACGGGAAACATTGTTAGCTGTCTGCCTACCGAGTGTCACGCCGGTAACGAGGGATGATGATCGTTACGCTGCACAATCACGCCACTCGTAAAGCCTCTTCGTACCAATGACAATTCCAATCTCTACGCGTCACTGATGTCAGACAGAACGTATGAGTTAGTTCTCTGTAGAGACTAGTAAGTACTGAACTTGCAGTTACCAACTTTGAAACTAGTCAGACCTCTCTCTCGAGAGAGTGTCTGAAGGGTGAGTTGAATGTCTGAGGAGTTTCGAAGTAATAAATAATAATTACTTTAAAACTATTTCTTTGTGGTCGGCTATGTGAAGGTGACATATAAGTATTAGTAGTGCGTCGCGGGAATGTTGATGATTTGGTGCGACGGGCGTGGTGTTGGTAGTGAAGGATATGCAGACTGCGATGCAGGTGCTTTCGAGAGTGGCGTAAAAGGATAGAAGGAAACGGGCCCGTGGATATCTGTGTTGCCGTAGTTGGCTTAAGCGTGCCACTGTGTCAGTAACAGTACTCCTCGTAAAAGAGAGGCTCGGCCTCTTGGAGGTCAGGAGCCGCGACCCTCGTACGTGATACCCCTTAACACGTAACGAGGCTTAAATTGTTTCCAAAAGCACCTGCCCTCCTATCCCTGTCCTCACTCGCTCGCTCTAATAAGGCGAACCCCCGTTACCGACCACTCTCCTTTCGCCGCCGCACAATCATTTCGTGACGGACTTGCCTTGTCGATCTCTACTCTCCGACTCACCGCTAGTCATTATGCCCTTTGAACGACTTCCTATTTAGGATAGTCTAGGTCAAGATTTAACAATCCTTTTTATCTTGAATGAGACGTCGAATCAACTTGCTATCTTATTATCGAGTTTATAATCCTTGAATGAAAAAGTAGATATAAATAAATATTTGAGAATCATTTGTATTCAGAAGATGCATCGTCTGTAAGAAGTAGATCAAGATATAAATTGCCATTAATTTTATACGCTTTCGAGATATATTTCTACGATTCAGTAACCACTTTCGGAATATGCATAGCGGCTTAAACTGGCTCGGTGAGTGTTCGCTCGCGAATTCCACGGCTTTCGAAATTTCGGGTTAACAGTCCTGTTGGCGATCTTATCTGGGGTTGTATCGCCGCTGGATTTTCAGCGAGGCGGCGGCAGCGGCGGCGGCGGCGCATTGAAATGTGTCAATTATCTTGGAATCGGGTTTCCAGCAGCCACGCGTTTCTCACAAGCGGCGGTTGTTGCTGGTGCCGCTTGGAGTCGATGACTTTTTCTTTTCCCCTGGTTGGCTGCTCTCCGCGACTCTGCGAGTTGCAAGTGTATTGCACTGTGCCGGCCACCATCTTGAACGGTAGGTGCATTTAAGTGACGAAACTGGGATACCGTATTAGACAGGAATCCGAGCTCGCCACTTCGAGGTCCGGCGATCTCACAGGTGAAAGGCTCGGTTCCCCTGAAAAGCCGGAGATTCAATGACTCTCCCATGTCAAAGCGCGATATCGGCTCCACCAATCCAAGAATTCCTCGCTGCCAGAGTTACACACTCGCATCGATTGATTTGCGGCTCTCCATCAAACTCACACGGATTTATCACTATTTCTACCTTCGGTGGTTGGGGACGTGTGTCGCCGC
This sequence comes from Ectemnius continuus, assembly GCA_910591665.1. NCBI lineage: Eukaryota > Metazoa > Arthropoda > Insecta > Hymenoptera > Crabronidae > Ectemnius > Ectemnius continuus. Next base: position 9,657,149 of record OU342862.1, on the reverse strand, counting down.
CGCCGCCGCGCCTACTCTAGAAAATTGAATTCGCCCCGATTCATTGACCCGTCGCGACCCGTCGCGACACCGTTAACCGGTTAACTGTCGTCGCTAACTACGTGGAATCAAAGTTTAAACGATTCTATTCCTGTTCGGTGCACCGGAGCACGGACCGGCAGATTCTCGCACTGGATTACAAATAGCACTGAACTGACTATGTATTCACCGAGACGTTGACTCTCTGATGCAATTAATCAATTAGCTTCCACATAGAATATTCCTATTATTGAATCTTGGCTTTGATTTTATAGAAATCAAATAGTCAAGTCTTGTTGAAGAAAGAAAAACTCTTTACGATTAGAAGGATTTAGGATAATTCCGGTATTCAAAAATTCTTTGAGCCTTCTTTTACAATTCGATTCGTGTATTTCGGCTTCTCTGATACATCAAGTTTGCAAAAGAGCGGACAGGTGTAACAGGAGGATATAATGCGAATTGCCGGCGGGCCCATTTTTGGTTGGCAGAAGGATATCTCTGTGAGGACGTCTGCTGTACCGCTTCCTTTCAAGGTTAACCCAATTTGACATGTACCTAATTACTATTTCTGTCTCGTGGGCAAGTCGTCGGTATCGGCGGCTTTCTTTTCGGACCCGTTCCGACGCCCACGTATCTTTTCTGTCACACTGACTGGGCGGTTCGTGCGGCGAGCGTCGGCAGACGTGCTTCTCAGCTTGCGATTCTAGGCGTCGATCGAATAAAGATCGATATTAATTACGAGTAACGGTGCCAAGCGTGGCTTTGTTCCTGGCATAAAGGCCTCCTCTGTTGAAGAGGGCGATCGGTGCGAGCGTTATTATCGTGCTTACGATATCGATAGCCATCGAACGCCCGGCATACTTAATGACGACTATATCTATACACGCTCGCTGCAATCTCGGGGGAGTGTGAGAAAGAGGGAAGAGCGCTGCCTCCGGCCATTGTCTGCATTTTAAATTACCCCTGATTAGCTTCGTCGGTGGTAGCGGTACGAGTTAAGTGGAATAGGTCGCCGATCCTCAGACGCAAATCTAATACTACCTTCGACATTTCCTCTCTGATAATTAACAAATCTATCTTATTTCTAACTTGTTTATGAACTTCGACGAAATTCTCGTTATTTCTATCTTGCGATGGATTAAGAAAGATGATTAAAAGGTTCGTTGAATGTATTATTACGGCGAAATGATAAGAAGAATATTGGGTCGATCAATCTGGCTGTTGGCTCGGTGGCGTCGTGTTCTCTGCTGGAAGAGCGAGTGCACCGGCTGTCAGATTACTCGTAATGCCGCTTACTAACGAATTCAAACAAGTCGAGTTAAGGTCAGCCGCGCTTGTAATGCTGGTAACGGTATACTGGTTCACGCATATCGTACATACCCGTTGCGCCGGCTACCGGCCCGATTGTTTCCGTATTGATTTCCATTTCTCACCGAGCACTCCTGCTGTGCACGCGGTCATTCTTACTTCCGCAAGAACATCATTAACAGTGCAAAGGAAAAGCAGGGTTTCTTAGAATAAAAACTGGGAAGTATTAACGTTGAGAGATAGGAAAGTGATATTCGGGGTTGGAAAGTGCGGAAAGGTCGCGGCGATACAGTTTCGACGGCGATTGAGTCCTGATCAGAATTCTTCGGGTTGGTTGGCCGTGAAATCGAAGCCGGCTGGCCGAGAGTCAAGGAAAGTGGCGTCGACTTGCGGAATTGGCAGTCAATGAGGATTGTTTTCACCAGGCAAACTCTCCGGAGCCGTGAGAACATTGCTATTCGCTGCTCGTTCGCGAGGAAAGCAACAGGCGAGCTACTCTCCCATGAGCGTGCAACGATACTCTCGATTTTTGTCTCTCCACGCTTTTTGGAATCACAGTCGAGACACGTACGCCTGACGTTCTGGCGTGCTTTCACGATCTCCCTTGTAATGCCAGCTTCGCGCTACCATTTTAAATAGCTTCCTTACGTTGCCCTTTTCGTACGAGAACTTCTCTTACCAACTAACTTATGTGAAATAATAACATTATACATACTCCTTTTAAGGATACAGTCTTATCAAGAGAACATTTATGGAAAATAGAAAACCCAGTCGACTCTTTATAATTCTAACATTATCAACTTAAACATCATCGTTCTAAATTTATTTTAAAACCTTGTTCAATTCTCGCAAGAACTATATCAATTTTTGGTAGACTATAACTTATTCGCCTCCCACACATATGGATGAGTGAAGCGAAGAGGAAAGAAAGTGGGCTGGTCATTCCGAGCGGAGGTTAACTCGAGTGTTGGTTGGCGCGGCTGACACAAGAGTATTCGTGTAATCGGCGTAGAAGTTGATCGGTAGGTAGGAGAAGTAGAAACACGGTATAGCGACACGCGAGATGGTGCAGTTGCACGTTATACCTGTCATTGCCCGAGGCAGCCACGAGCGGGAGGCACGCCAAGTCATTCTGGACAAGTGCGCATCACGACATCGTTCTACCTTACATCCACCCACGTTCGCAGCCCTCCTACGTACACTCCACCTTCTTCGCTATGGGTCACCTAAGCTTTCCAACTCTCCCTTTAATCGGTTTCGGGGTCATAAGTTCCGAGCATTCGGACACCAAAGATATATATCAGCCTTCCTTCTGGCATTAGGAAAGCCTTAAATGCAGCCTTTTAATATTCCAAAGATAAATCACTCTCCTCCGACCACGTTAATTGCTTTATTTGCAATAAATACTAAATCAATAGTACAATGATTCCGTGGTATCATAGATCAAACTGACAGTATTTCTCGAATGACAATATATCTCGGCGACAGGCGACCTTGCTAGTAGCGGACTCCTTTTTCCCTCGATGTTCTCACCTGGCTAGCGCGAGCGGCTTGTTAGTGATTTGCACGCGAACAACAATGGCCGTCGGTGCTCCCGGTAATTATTCCATACACACGAGCTCCCCTCGCGGCTTCTTCTCACTTCCACCCGTAGACGATGCTAGCAAGGTGTCTCAGGTTGGTTCTCGGCCTTTCTCCGGCTGCTGCTGCTGCATGCAGCAGGCTTCGCTCGGCCAATTCTTCGCTGGCCTGGCTGGCTCCTGTTCTTCCTAGGGATTTGCATGCGCCGTCTTATTGTTGTTGCAAAATAAAGGCGCGCACCGCGCGCGCGCGCGCGCCTCCAGTAATCGACTTAACCAGCGCGTTAGAATTCTTGCTGGCCGGCGAGGAGGAAGCACCTCGAGAAAGAGAGGCTGCGGCGAGGAGGGAAGAAGTACGCCGGAGAGACTTAATCTTGCGTAACGTAATGATCCGCGGCGCAACGAGGATCGAGCCAAGAGATGCTGCTTTTCGATTTCTTGCGTCTCGCCGCCGATCGATGGCGACTCGCATCGGCCAGTGCCCGTGATGATAATGATACCTCAACGTTCGCCCTTCCCTCTTCTCTTCATTCCTCTTCATTCCTCTTCATTCTCCCTTTCCTCCTCCCTGCTAGTCTCTCCACCACCATTCGCTGCCTGTTCCTTCTCCTCTCTGTGATTTCGCCGTTTCAAACGGCTATATGGTAATCGAGAGCCGAGCAGAGAGAATTCGGCCGGGTTCGATCACCTGTCAATTCCACGCTCGCTTTCTTCTCGCTCTCCCTGAATTCAGTGGCTTGCGTCATCTTCGAGCTGATCATTCCGCTCGTTAAATTTCGTCAGTCATAATGCTGGTAATAATACTAAGTATAGGCTGTGCTTATATAATATATTATAACTATTAAACATTTTATTAGTGAAACACAAAATTAATGATGAATAAAAATTCGTATTGAATCGAACACAAGCTCGTCAGGGTGTATGTGTTATGGTGATTTTCGTGGAGAGCTTCGTGGTGCTTTACTGTTGATCCCAGTAGTCAATCATCCGGCAAAGTACAGTCCAGTGTTCAGCGGGGCATTCGTCAACTGGACTCAGTCGCTGGCACGTTTAGCGAAGCTGCGCAGGCTCCTTCCCTTTCCCCAGCGGTTTAACGACCACTTAATTGTAGGGCTGGCATCGGGCGGGCGCGCGCGAGCGCGCGTACGCCTCGTTAATTGCACGTCGCGCGGAAACGAAGTAATATCGGCGTGTTCGTGGGAAAGGGTAGCCAAGGAGACGCTCTCTCTCTCTTTCTTTCTCCCTTGTATCTAATAAGCCCTTCCCATCGTCTCAGAAATCTGCCGGGACCCGATTCGTTATTCCCGAGCGAAAGAATAATGTCTGAGAAAAGATAGGCGCACACACACACGAATCAGCCGATGTCGATATTACTCTGAGAAAGCAACTGGCAACAGGTTCTCTTCTTTTTCATTAATGGATTCGCTTCCGGAGCTATGCTTTATCTCTGGCACTATGCAAACCCGAGGCAGTTAGTCAAGACAATTATCCGTGCGCCGGGTAATCAGGAGACTCGGTAGAGTCTCGCGCCAAGTAGTAGTATATATAGGACGGCGCAGTATATATAGGACGGCGCGAGACTACCGAGTATACTTATCCCGAAGTGGTGCGGTTGTCGTCTGCTAGAAAACTTTCACCTCGATTTATGAGAAAGTTATAGCTCTAAGAATTTATTTCTCATTTTTGTATTTTTTTTCCGATTTTTCTGAATCGAATGGGCCAAGAATCAAGCGAATCGGTTCAGTAATTCAGGAGATATGAATTCTGCTGCTTATTTTACTCGTCGAAAAGGCGAGGCGGATTATGTTCAGAAGTTTCAGCAATTCCTAAAAATGTGACTTTCACTTTTTTCATGGGAGATGGCACCACGGCGAAATGTCGCGTTTACGTTACCGATCTATAGTCTGTAATCTGTGTCATACCGACACTTTGGTTAAGCCGGTTATGCCATGGTTGGTTATGTGCAGTAATGGTTATATGACACAGTCCGATTTGATCGTTTTATTTCAGATTCCATGCTTTATTTAGTTAATAAAAGAGTCTAGTGTCCTTACCCTTGTCCCTGTGACCTTGTCATTATTAAAAGTTATGAAATGTTGAAAGTGTTAAGTGTGCCACTTGCAAGTCCTTGTATTGGTAAACAAGTGTTGATTACCAATATTTAAAATTGTTAAGCGTGTAGTATATCAATCTTTTAACAATATGAGCTGTTATTTATAATTTATGGGAATGCTTGTTATTGGTAATGAGTGCTTGCTCAAACTAATTTCAGGAGTTTACGTGTTTGCTCCATCAGCAAGGCACTTGACAGTCAAGATACACCAAACGAAACTAGATTGTGTATGAGCTGGGTATATTGCTAACAAAATCTAAATCATTGTTTGAGCCAATCCTTCACAATTAAAATATGAACTAAATGATATGCTCATACGCAATCTAATTTAGTTGTGACTGTCAAGTTTGTTGCTCAAGGAACATTTGACTAAAATGACATAATTCAGTAATAGTTACCAGTCATACGTCATTTAGGAATATATTATCAATTGATGATTAGTATTTGTTTAGCAAATTTCATCACTTTTGATTGTGCACTATTTGAGCTATGCATTTGCCAATCAAGATGTATCAAAGTTAGAGTGCTTATGCAGCTATAACTTATCTAATCTGAAATTTAAATGCATCCTAGCTATTGGTAATGTATCATAGCTGATTTGAACCTGAATTATTGTATGTTAACACTTTACAAATTATATTTGGCAGGCAACATCTCCATGGGCTCTTTAATTTTAGTGTTCCTGACTGTGAAGTGTCTAAGAAATGTATCAGTTAAAGAGTTAAGATGATGTAATCAAAGTACATAAATTTTATAGTGAAATAAGTACTTATTGTTAGTAAATTTCAATACTAAAGGTTGTACCATCTTGAGTTATGCATTTGAGAAACAGAATGCACTAAAATTAGATAGTGTATGAGGATAGCTCATTCAATATAACATGGAAAGTGTTATGAAATAATGCCACCCCAGCACCCGAGAAAATAGTTTAGAGAATAGAGTTTTTTAAGACAACACAGTAAATGCTATGTAAAATTTGCTTAAAGGCCTTCATTGTATCATTTTCTATAAATTGGCGGAGCTACAGCACGTCAAGTAAAGCTGTGTAGTGTTTTGCCGTCGAAAAGATTTCTTCTCTAATCTGGAGCAAGAAAACAAACATTGTTTAATCTTGTATTCTGCGTAAGCTTAACTCGAAAAGTACCTATCAGAATTAAAAAATATTGCTTTTTGTTAGAATGACGCACATAAGAGAAAGTTTCTGTTTTCGATAGAATATTATGTGAAATTTTAGGAGACAATTTATTTCTATTGTACGTCGTTCTAACAAAAAGCAATAGTTTTTAATCTATTTTTGCTACGTACTTTTCGAGTTAAGCGTATATAGAATTGAATACTGTCTGTTTTATTACTCCAGATTGAAAATTCAAGAAACGTTTCTGGCCGTAGAACACAAACACGCTTTCACTTGCTGACGAGCTCTAACTCTGCCATTTTGTCGAAAATAATTAAATAAAGAACTGTAATCATTCTTTAAAGTATATAATAAAGGCCTTCAAACGAATTTTATTATTGCTAAGGGTTAACTAACAAAAAGACATAAAATCCGTCCAAAAACATTAAAATGTAAAAAAAGTGCGCCAAGTAGTTTGATTTCCCGACAAAATTGGAATATAATAAAAAAGATAATAGATATCATACAAGAAAGCCAAGTTTTCATTCAAAGATACCTTGATTTAACTCGCATTAGCAACGAACAATAAATTAACAATAAATTAGCGATTAAAAATAAAAAAAACTTGGCGTTTGCGCACTTCATTCGAGGCACTCGCACCGGTAATATTCCTAAAAAAGTTTTAAAGAAATTAAATTGTGGTAAAGTGAGTGTTAGGTTTAAATCAGTTTCTCATTATCTTTTTACCTCGCAGTGAAGCGCGCACACGCCAAGTTTTTTTTATTTTTAATCGCTAATTTATTGTTAATTTATTGTTCGTTGCTAATGCGAGTTAAATCAAGGTATCTTTGAATGAAAACTTGGCTTTCTTGTATGATATCTATTATCTTTTTTATTATATTCCAATTTTGTCGGGAAATCAAACTACTTGGCGCACTTTTTTTACATTTTAATGTTTTTGGACGGATATCGATATGTGGAAGTAGTGCGTGTCAAGCGGAGCGAGTTGGCTATCGGCCTAACATGTGGACGATCCAGTAGTAGACACGTTTCAGAAATTCGATTAGATTTCTCGGAGGCGGTGTCGTCGTGACGGCTGTAAATGAGTGGAGGGCGCACTCGCTGCTGCGTCGTAGGAAGATCGATCGCGTTATTGGTCCGAAGCGGTGCAACATAGTGAGGTGCGTGCGTGCGTATACGTAGGCGCGTATGTGTGCGCGCGGCTGCATAACGAGGCGAGCAGGGAGTAAGAGCGGAGTGCAATTTTCCTCGGGGAAAAAATCGGTCCGGGCGTGCCGGTATGAGAATGATGCGTGTGCGCGTGTGTCGGTAGAGGCGTGGGCCTCTCTGTATGGGTGTCCTCCGGCGAGCGAGGGACTCTGTCTAATCCTTTCGTCGATCGATTTCATAGGGCGATAACGTCGAGTCGCCGAGGTGGGGACAGGTTTCCACAGGCGACTCGCTCGCTCGCTCGGCTTGCAGTGGCCTGGCTGCACCGGATGTGGGATATGCAGACGACGAGACGCGTGGGATTCCTCTGTGATGCACGCGAGCGCAGCCCCAGCCCCATCAGCCCCATCTCACTCGAGCTCTCTCCCTCTCTCTCGATCCATTCGAGAGCTTGCTCTCCTCGCCTTCTGTACACTTGCTGGAAGAAATCCCACTCCCCTCACGACAAATCGCTGATCCCACTGGCAGCTACCATTTAGACAGCCATGTACCAATGCCAACCCATAACTTATTCCTATTGCAATCTCTCTTCGAACCACTCACTTCCAATGGGATAATCTAGGATTGCTAGTTGTATTTCGATCTTTTTCTCGTGGATAATTATTGAAATATTTATATAGCGGTTTGACAGTTTGGAAGGCGAGCTTAATTCGTGGACGCTCGACCACTCCCCACGCGATCTCTCAATGAGGGAGAGCAGAGAGTTTTATTGGAGCTTTAATTTCGCTAATCAAGCACATTAGCCGGCGTCCGGTGGGAAGGTGTGTGTGTCTATGGATGTAGTATGGAAGCGAGTAGTGGCACCCACGCTTGGCGCGGGGGCAGTGGCGCTGATATCGGCCTTATTAGAGATTAGAAACGAGTGGGCCTCGATCTGGGTCGCGTTTGAAGCTTAAGGACTGGCAAGGACTCGTGGAAAGCGTGTCAAGGACGAGCGCGAGGAAGCAGGCTGCTTCGGCCAGCCCGGTGATCGACGTGCTGCTGTCCAATTATTGCCAATTGTAAGACAAGTGCCTTCGCTCTTGTGTAACTTTGTGTCTCTGCCCTCTCGTCGCCCCACCCCACCAATCCCAATCCCGCTCTTTCATTGAGCTTTCCACTTGTAAATTAGCACTCATTACTCGCCGATCCTGTCCTTGTCCGCTCCTGGATTGCGAGACGAAACCTTTCACAAGAGCGGACAGCTCGATCGGCTATTATAGAAAAAAAGGTGAATCCTGCCGATCGTTTATGCGAGGAGCCACTCGGTGATTAAGTCGATTTTTTGCTCCGCGTCGATCGAACTAATAGGTGTTACATCGTACTTGGAGTTCGATTGGCGAAAGTCGCCGAATGTGTATGATAGTTTCGTAATAGCAGCCGCGCTAATCGCGTGGATCGAAGATTGACTCGAGCGATTGAGGTTTATCGCACTCGATAACTCTCTGGGCACTTCTGTCTTTCGATTGCTCCTCGATTGCAATTGCCGTTCCCGAGGCTGCTAGTGTGAAAAGGCAATTCTCTCCACGGCTCTAGAAAGTACATTTGCATAGGTAGTATTGGCTGTTGCGGATTCAGCGGGCTTGCTTGGTTATCGTGGATGGGACGAAGCGAGAGAGTGGTAACAGTTTCCAGAGGAAGTCGGAAGTCGGCATTGTCCCGGCGATCGGTCTGCCAGCGCTCAATGCCAATGAGAGATGACACGCGTCGATAAGCCTTTATTCGCCAGCCCCTTTTCAGGGGAGAGTACTTTATGGTCCAGTAGGAGCGAGCGTTCGAAGGTACATGCAAGCATACGTGACCACTCGGCGCGCCGGAAGTCAATTGTGAATGTGCGACTGGCGACAGGAAGTCAATGCTAGTGGCCGGACGGAAAGCGGTTAAACAGAGCGTGCGTCCATTCCGATCGATTTACCTTGCAGGGGGAAAAAAACTGACTCCCCACTCGTCTGAAAGTCTCTGTCTCCGTAATAACCATAAGTCTCGCTTGCAAAATCACTATCTATAAATCTGATGTCTAATTGCAGCGCGCTAGCCAGAACTCCAGTCTGACTCTTGACTCGCGCGGTAGGTAATCGAGCCCGAAGCACAGGCGAGATCCACGTCGCACGTGCTAATTGCAATTCAGTGCGGCTCGTTAGGAAGTCGAGCCTCGGATGTGATGATATTAGCCGCGCGAAATCTGGGTCGACAAGCATTGTTCTCCGTGAAATCATGCTAAATCTCCTGGGGCGACGGGAGGAGGAGGTACGGGATCCTCTTGGAACACGTAATTTCAGGCCTCTGACTCCTCTCTCAGCCGTCAATCGGCAGAGCACTGCCGAGAGAAAAAGTGCATTGGCTTCTTCGGCCGCTGATGGTGCTGCCTTTCGTAACGAGGGAAAGTGACGAGTCTCTGTCTTCCTATGTCTTACGGTACACGTTCATCTTGTTTCCCGGGATAGACGTGCGCCAGCTTCTTCCATCCGAGTACATACTCACGTATCTAACCGTCACTCGGTGATTGTGGCGTGTCAGAAATTCATCATATCGCAGGCGAATAACGAAAGGGTAATCTGACGGTGAATGTACTCTCGGCGACCCGGCCTGCGAAATTACATAAGCCTTTGCAACGTGTGCCGGCTCTTATTCGAAATGAGACTTTGTAGTACCGTAGGAAATATCACGCTGGATATTGTTCCTTCGAAAGGCCACCTATTGCGCAGACTGTTTGTCGATGGATTTTATCGGGGGAAAAAATTCGTTATGGTAATACTTCATAATATATAATTAGTTAATCACAGATGTGTCGTGTTTTGCCGGCAGACCTTTAAAGGTATCGGGTCGTGCGGATAGTTTTATCGAGGATACACAATCGAGCTGCCTTTACAATCGACGGTGTTAAATACTGATCGATTCAGATTGAATGTATCTGAAATGAGACTGGCAATATCTGCAGGAGGAATTTCAGCGGGCGGAAGCGGCGAAGCTCTTAACATTTTCTCTAGGATTTCTCATCGGAGATGTTAAGCGCGGCGGGCAGAGGGATGGGAGAGGCGGTTCGAGCTTCGTGGAAGCTGTTTCCGTATGCATAGAGGAGAGTACTGTTTTACGAGGGAAGCGGCGCGCGATCTCCATTAACATATTTGCGAGGAAAACAATGTGCCGCGCTGTCCTACGGCAGTCCTATACGGAGAAAGGCACTCGACTCGTCCCGAGTAAAAATCCCGCTCGGGTATAAAGCGTACGACATCGAAGTCATGTTCCCCGGATAAATTTATTTTTTCTCCCTCACCGTTCCGCTTGGCCCCTGCTTGTGTCTGTGTGTAAGTGTGCGGCGAACGGCGAGAAAATATGTGGATGCGGCTAGAACTCTACGGGGAAAGAGAGGAAGAAGAAGTCTTGCCAGCACGGCTCGATACCGACTGAAGAATCCTCGATACATCTGATGAATGGCTACTTTGAGATTCTTCCAAGATACCTTCTTCCTTGCTCGCGTGACTTTACTTTCTATCCGAATACCCGCTCTGCCTAGCTTTATAACCTTCTACGCGAAGTTTAAGCAAGTTCTTTCCGTCCCGATCATTCTTTTTCTACCTAAGAAATTCCTATGATTTATTATGATTGCTACTTCTGAAAATCACTCGCTGTGGCAACCTTTTAAAGTTCCACTGGTTGTAGTATTAAAGTTTGAAAGTATGTGAGTAGCCCTGTTGAATGTTAGAGCCGAGAGTGTAGTGGATAGAAGTGCGGCACTTGATGATCTCTCGGCGTTATGAAACTACCGCTGTAATAATCCAATGTTCCGTATTGTCATGAGTTCCTATTATGAAGGGTACTTGTGATTTGTGAGTGCTAGCACGGCAGCAATTGCGCGGATCTCTTTTAATTCAGGTTCTCGCTTGTTGCAGGCTACCAGGAAGATTTCGAAATGTGGATACCTGTTCGTCGCACCCGGCTGGGACTTCTCGAATCCTCTGAATCGGACCAAGGTAGGAGAGAGAGAGCAGTTTCTCGTCGCGACAAAGAATCATTGTTTTTGCAGTTGCCTTTCCCGTTGGAACTATCAGCTTCCAGTTACCCAATTCTCTCGTAAGAAAAAAACGAGAGTCGAGCAACAACACTCTTCGTGTACAACTGAGAGTTCGCCTCTATTGGTTTTACCGGGCCGCTTTTATCTCGTCGATTTCACTCGAGTGAGCAAACAGTCGGCGAAAAAGCTGACGGCGCCGGTCGGAAATGGACGCTGCATCCGATCGATCACTTCCATTTCGATGCCTCGGGTCACGTTATACTCGCTCGGTGTTCGGAAGATCGTGTTACAAGATCGATCGAGCCGCGCGCAATTTTCTCATTATCGAGAAAGTGAGGATAGGCGTTCGCAGTATCTTCCGGATATATCATCGAGCAGCTGGCAATCTTTTTTCCAACGCGAACTTTATTCCTTTCTAAACTTTCACTCGCCATTCTTTCTACCAATGACTTCTGCAAGTTTTTTTTATCACCATTCTCCCAAAATCAATGAAAGTATCCTTGAAGATTGAATTTGATTCATGGATTCGCGTGGCTTCTTCTTTGAGCCGTGTTGTTTACGGTGCATTTACGGTGAGAAAGGTGTTACAGGAGGCTGATTGCCTTGGTCGCCTTTGCTCGAGAATTACTTTGGTACACACGCGCTGACGGTGTCGGTGGGGATTGTCAGGATAGTGTTAGAAGCCGGCCGGCTACCTGAGGTCGTAAGACAAGGTCGCGCAGACAACGGTTCTTCGATTGAAGTCAAGTTATTTACTATCAGTCAGAGTGCAGAAGTTTGTTCCCAAGGACGTACGCTGACCGCCACTCCCGTAAAACTTCAGTTTCCTTTTCCATAATATTTTGTATAATTAGTAGAAACTTTGTTAAATTCAACAGTACGCAAATCTACCAATATAAACGTTCATTTACGTATTCCACTATCATTTAATGACCACCTGCCGAACTCGTGACAAACTATTTCGCCAGTAAACTTCTACTAGCTACCGGCCGAGAAACCATCGAGGCTAGAAAGTAGTGTTGGCATACGTGATCATCTTTGACAGGTATCGACACGATCCTCTATGAATTCCCATGACAGGTACAAGCGACAGGGCGTCCTTTTTCATACTTCGTTTTTTTATGATCGAAAGTATCTGAATAGGAGACGGCTAGATATTGGAATTTTTCTGATACAAATGCTTTCCGATGTAGAATCGTTAGTCTTCGTGACGAAGATTGGTAGTATGATGTCGCGTTAGAAGGGAACACGTAAATCTCGGGCATTTCACCCGACCAGTCCAGAGAAAGTGAATAATTAGAAGGCGCCTGCAAAAGCCTCGGAGGCTTGTAAAGCCTAAACGGGCAGGAACGCTGCGTAACGGGCATTAATGCTCCCCTGCCGACTCTGTAATTAACTGAACTGGCGTTAATTCATGCGTGCTGCCCTTTCGTCGCGACATTTTCTCCTTTCTTGCTCCTCTTACCAGCTAATCGGAGCGAGACTTCCCGCGAGCCGTGTACTAGTTGGCCGTTTTTCGTGGATGTGAGAGCACGCACCGACTCCACCGACAGATGTTTCCCCTTACAGCCTGATCGTAAACTTTATGACCTACTCGAGTTAGATATACACTTCCCTGATAGCTTAGCAAACTAGTTTACACATTCTTCTCCTAGGATACGTGCTTCGGTGAATTAGAGCGATGTATAGAAAGCTTTCTCAAATCTTTTTACTGCTCGGATTATTTGGCTGGCACCTTTTTCTTTCAACACTTTTATTATGATTTCGTATTTATTTCATTAACAAGCCCCTGTGATATATTATCTGGAGTAAGGTCTATAAATAAATATTTAATTACTACAAGCAGGAAGAAGGAAACGACGAATAACGCTCGGCAAATGTCAATATCGACCAAGAAAAGTTTGTTCGCCGAGTGATATATCGTTGGAAGAGTATTAGTGAGAAGTGAGAGAAGAACAATGAAGGGTTTAGCGGAGTAAAGGTGAAAGACGGGCGTGAGCGAGTGCGTTAACACCTCGTGGCGGGTGCCGGCGAGATAGAAAGGAATCCGGCAGGTCGCGCATTTCGCACGTTTCGAATTACACGGTGGCAGAGAGCGAGCGAGCGAGGAGAAAAGGCTCGACGAGCTACGGTGATAAAGCAGCAGACACCTCTATTTCGCAGTGGGCCGCACGGGACAAAGCGAGATAGCCGCTATTTATGCAGGACACCGCGGGGCATCTCATCCATCGCCTCGAATCTCCTCTCTCTCACGGTTCGTGAGATCGAGGAGGATCGATCGATCGCCCCTCCACTCTGCGGTTTACGCCACTAGCAGCTATAACACCGCTTTTCTCCTCTTCGCATAATAGCCACTAATTTATGAACAATATCAACGCGCCCGATTAATCCTCCCTTTCGGTGAAAGTGCTCCTCCCAACTTCTCTTGGATCGTCTTCTCCTTTTACTCGGTTTATTTTAGTCCCGGCGTGTTCCAGAAGGATTTTGATAGGCATAAAAGGGAGCAGAAAATGTAGGAATAGTGTTGGAAACTTTGTGCAACGTTAATTAGTAGAAATACAGGTCAGAACATTAAGTGCTGGCCGAATTGATAGGAGGACTGTAAAAGTAAAGTCGACCGGTACAGCAGCCTGTACTACGCAAAGATGGTACACTTAAGCGGATGTTAGTGTTTCTGCTATCGTAGAAGTTAGCAACGAAAGAAGGTAATAACTTGCCAGATAACGAGCTGCAACTCGGCCTTTTTTCACGGCTGTCATCGCATACGCGCAATGAGGCGTAAATGCGAAGCAGAGCTACATTCTGAATCATAGTAATTAGCAGTTGCCTGCTGCCCTTGTCTTTTTACTTTTCCCGACAGTTTAGCAATGGCAACTTGACAGACCGAAAGTGGAATTTGTTGTATGGTAATGATTCGATTTACGATTATACTTTCGATCATTTTTAACTGGTGATTCTCCACTCGTGTGAATAATTTTGAAGTCGTTCTAAGAGGGAGCCACTCTGCCCAACTATTTATCCACTAATTTCCTTATTTTAGCAGTTCAGTCATTAGCGCTGGCAGCGGACAGTTCTGTCGTCGGAAAAATACTGACGGTCACGTTCGCAAATGGTCGAAGAGAGGAGCGCGAGAGCAAATTGCGCGAAGGTAGCGAACAGGTTTTTGCGCAGGGGCTCAGGTGGCATTAACGTCGTCGCTTAATTTTCCAAATCCGGCCAGCAGCACCGCTGACCGATTACTCGCGATGATTTGCACAATCGTGAGACTGCGTTCGCCGCGTCTACCATTTCTTGCCGAATCAGCTAAAAGCGAGTGACTGTCATCCTTTGGCAAATGGGTTGGTTGTGCGCGGTGAAAAATCGCGCACAACAGCCAATCCAGTTTAGTTGGAATCGAGTGCGAGTGGCCCGAATTTTGCTGCTGAAACTGATTATATATGCCGAATCGAACGATGACGATGTCGCCGGCGGATTACAAATTCAACAGAGTGTACGCGTGTACATTTATTGGGCGATGTTTCCTTCGAAAACATTGCGCTAGCTTGTCCACGCATACTTTGTTACACAATCGAGTTAAACAGCGGCTTGCGCAATCATCGTGACTCTGTGACTGGCAAGTCAGTGAGTACGAAAGAGCGAGGGAGAAAGAGAGCTTTGTAATCCTCGGCAAAACACACACACACACATACACACTCCTTATCTAGAGAAGAAAGCTGCGCCTCTATTTTTTCTCACTCGCATCGGCTTCATCTCGCGCCGATGTTTGCCGATGCGCGCTGCCTCGCTTCACCTTCAATTACATAATCACTGCATATCTCTTTCTGTATGGTTGTTCGTTCGGCGGTGCTTGTACGAGGAAGAGAGCGCCGCGGGATTCGAGGGTGAGCACGCAATCGATCGAGGCTAATTCCTGCACGCCGTTGCCTCATGGCCTCCTTTAATTACCCAATTAACGGGGGCGCCGCCTTAATTTGTCCCCTCGCGTGCCGAGCGGCCTCAATCGCCGCTGCCGCCCGAACACAATTCGTCCAGCCACATATTTTCCTCTTTAATTACAGACGTTTTTTATTGCCAAGGAATTCCATCTAAAATAATATCGTATTTGCTTGAGAGTCGTTTTCTTTAGAGTTAAAAGTATACTTTAGCAGGAAGTTCGCTCTGGATTGTTGATTTTGGGGAAGTTTCTTTAGTAAAGCGAGCGTAGCAAAGCGGAATGAAGTGGTGAACGGTCCCTTTATTGCGAGGATCCCAGTGCCCTTGGAGGTCGACGCTGTGCGTCGTATGGGATTTTAATAGAACGATATTGAATGAAGACAAGTTTTCCTGCTCTGCCGAGTTCTTGTTAAACATGCAGTGCCGCCTCGGCGGAGAGTCTCGCCTTTGTGCGGAGGCTTTAACGAGCGCATTTCTAACGTAACGACGAGAGAAAGGTAGATAGATAGAGGGAGAGAGGGAGAGAGGAAGAGGGCATTGGAGAAGCACCAGCAGCGGAACTCCTCTTGTCAGGAACTCACTCGCGTCGGATCGTAGATGCGTGCAAGCCTTAAGAGTGCTGGCCGCTCCAGCAAAATGCATTTGCTTACGGCCCGCTCACGTACGCCCCTATAAAACGACGTATTATTCCCAAGTTATGCTCTGTACGCACGTCGCTCCTTCTTTTTCCTGGTCCCGGCTGCTTTGTGCAACCTCTTAGAGCCTTAAGGCGCGACCCCCCACTCCACCACCTCACTTCCCTCAACCCTCTCTTGCCAACCCCCTTTCATCTTACTTTTACCTTCCTCGACTAACTTCTCTCTTCCCTTTCTCGCATTTTTACACTTTCCCCGGCAGACGCCTCCGAGACGCTCTCGAGTACCACCGCACCTTTTCCAATTGCGGAATTTTTAATGAAACTTCATGGGTCGTAGCCCTTTCCACGCTCCCTTTCACTTTAATCGAGTCGCTAACTTTAATGGGATTTCCTTCACTTCCTCTTCCTTGCTCTTAACAGCAATGAACTTTATGAAAGTTCTTATTCTCTCCTGTCAGAGAGTCTATTGGAACGCCTGGAGATTCGAAGAAACGAGCCTCTCTCAATGCACGTAATAGCAATCTATTTTTCTTCGGATTTAATTGCCAGGCTCAGTGATAGGCGATCGAAATTTTCCGACGGCTGGATTGACAGGAACTCGCTTTCACTGAATTAATCCTGGCAGGGAATTTCGCCTGATCGATAGATGGGGTTCATCCGCGGCGACCTCGCCTTCGCCTCGCTTTCCTTTATCGGAAGACACGGGAACACGCCGGTAGTCTGGCCAACCTGATACAGATCTCTCGTTGCTCCGGTAACAAGCCGATCTCCATTGTCGAGAGGGCTTAAATCGAACCCACTTGTAATGCCGCGATGATTTGACGTTAATTAGTCTGCGCCGATATACTTTGATCGCCCTTATCTCACGCGCATGCTTCTGTGTCACACGATATGTAATACACATAGAGAAGAATACTTTCGTTGAGTGTATGTATATGTTTATTCGTCAGATAACGCTCGCTGATTCGCAGTGTGTCTTGGATTCAGCTCGTTACTCTTTACAGAAGAGGCAACGTCGTGACGCGATTACGGAGATGTAAGGAATAATGCGACGGTAGAAAGTGGGTTGCACGGATTAGTCCTCCCGTTTAACGTGACATTGCTTTTTAACAACGTCCCCAATAATAGATTAGTCGTGTTTTGTCGAAGTTGCATTATAAATGTGTCTGACTTTCAAGGAATCTTCTGTGCTCTGAATTATCTTTGACTCTTTGGTTTTAAAGTTAAGGATATCGGAAATATGAAATGGAACGATTGGAGCGGGTTCGAAAGTTCGAGAAAGGCGTGGTGGAGCCAGAAAGTGAAACAAAGGTCCGGCACGTTCGGGTCGTGCCAGGCTAATTATCGATAAGGCAATCAATCTCTGAAACGCGCTGCTCGGGTCACCGGTGCCAGCCTCCGGCTTCGAGAGAAAGCAGTACTGATTGCAGTTATTTGTTCAGCCCGCAGTGTAGTTTACGTTTCGTACTCACCAGTTAGATCACTCTTCCGAGGAAACCCTCTCCAAGGACTCTCACCTATACTTGTATTTCTTTCGTAAACAATTACTTTACTTTCCAAATTTTATACCACTTTATACTCGTCATTGGATAACAAATTCTTACAAATTATAATTTGGACCGTTGATTTCCAAATTGTCTATTTATCAATTTTTTTATCGTTGACTGTTGCAACATGTACAACTTTCTTACTTTTTAATATTTCAATTTAAATATAAATGAACTTGCAAAATAAACATTTGCGATTTTCTGGGTGATGCGCGAGCAAACATTTGCGTATGAGCGTCAGCGTCATAGTCAGTGGGAGATAGGTAATGTATCGGAGCAATGATCTCAGGAAAGTGAAAATGCCTGACGTGTTCTGAGCCAATTATGAGGACTTTATTCATCTGCATGGCTTCCCGCTAGTCCGCAGTCGTGCCTGCGAGGACAATGGGATTACCGGTATCAACGATCCACCGGAGACCATCGATCCCCCATTGCATTAAGCATTCCGCGGTACACCAGGCCGCATCCAAGAACCATTAGTTGCACTCGAACATCCTTGGAAATCCCTTACTCTCTCTCCTTTGCATTTCCGTCCACTCACACTCTTCCTAAAATCTCCGCTTCAATCCATCAATAATACATTCTTTTCAATAATATTCTCATCCACTTTATCCTACATCAACAACATTAAAATAAGGTCGACTTAATAAAACAAATTACCAACACCCCGAATCAATACTCAGAAATCATAGAGCTTGCAAAGGTCAGTAAGCCTAGAATCAGTTTTTCCGATCAGTCACCAGGATAGGCGTGCCAGAAATAAGGACATGCATTGTTCTCGACTAGTCCAAGTGAAATTTAGGTGGTCTTTAAAGATTTTTTCCGCTGTAGAGTGACTAGCGATAAAACACTTTATTGGTCCTTCACTCGGGGCGGTCTGGTGGATATGTTTCCTGATCCTTAACGGGGCGCAGTCTCACGTCTGGCGATACATAGTTTCCACGTCTCTGTCTTTCTTTCGTTCTCGTTGGTCCAGAGAATTGGATCTCTCTGTCTCTCAGGATCGGGCGCGGAGCGTGAGTTCTCGGGGCGTGAGTTCGTCAGTCGGCGTGCGGGACACCGCCTATGTCGGCGCGAGCAATCTCGGCGAAACTCGTTAAAACCGCGGCTATTTGGCGAGGGCGAAGTGGCCACAATGTAAAGGGAGTACGAGCGTGTCGTGACTTCATCGTCTGGTACCTCGGCGTACTGTCTATTGTTCTATGAATAGAGCTCCGCTAGCTCCCTCTTCCTCTCGCTCACTGACAATCCCGGCCCCCTTTCACCACCACCACCGCCGCCGCCGCCGCCAAACCTTTTCGATAATCGACGAATTCGCCGCACCCGCTCACTCCGCTTCACCGACGTTTGAATAAATCTCTGATCCTGACAGATGCATCGGCAACAGTTGGATAATCGAGTGATCTCCGCGCGAGAAGAGATATTTCCAAATGCGATGTATCATAATTATTTTTATAATTATTTTTTTATATATTTTGATACGATTTATTAATTGGTTTAATTGTAGTTATTTAATTTTAATTTAGTTAAGTGATTCTTTGAGAGATAGTGAAAGACATTCTCGAATTCTGTCGGACATTTTCCGTTCTGTCAGCGGGTGTTTCAGTGCTCGGGTTATCAGGGCGAAGTGACTCTTTTCTTTTTTCGTTGGCCGAGCGCGAACATACGCGCATATAAAATATCGGGCGCGACACGCGAGCCCCGGCTACGCCAGGGCTGCGCGCTGCCAGAGCAAAGGAAGATCGAATCTGATCTGCGGTAATTCGATCGTGCCCGAGAGGGAGACAGAAAAGCGTGTCGGTACAGAGGTATCGTTTTCTGTGACGTTTTGTCACGGCCGGGTATTAAAATTCTTGGCATTAAGATTTCACGCGACGCCGATCATGCGTGTCCCACCTCGATCTCTCTCCCTCGACCTATCAGAACCCGAGGAAGCTCCAGCAGCATCCTCTCGGTTAACACAAAAATCCTTGGCGCGTCTCAACTTTTCATGATAGCGTAAAGGTCCTTGCAGTAAGCGCCTCGCTTCAACAAGTGCACAAATACCATCCATTTATTCTGAAAATCCACACATACTACTACGATCCTACTTGCAAGGACTTTTACTCGCATCGTAGAGAAGGATCTTAGACTTAAAGAAATATCTTGAAAAGGAAATGAGATCTGGTAGATGCGAATATAAGATCACTATAATGATTTACCTGGAAGTAAGAAGGATGTTGGGACGCGACGGAAATACATCCATTTGATTGTGCGTCGAGCTAGATATAGGAAGGTAAGGCGCAAGGGATCTCGGATGAAGCGAGGAGTGGTTGGAGGGGAGGGCTGTCCCATCGTCACAAGGATTACATGATGGATTAGAACGTTTGACTTTTTTCACCCCTCCACTCGCTCCCCGCTCGGTCTAATGAGCCAGTGAACTCTCTCGGTTAATGCTGATTTTTCAACTTCGCGCGCAATCAATCACGCTTTCGACCGGCTATGGAAATTACATCTGTGATGTGATTAATGAAGCTGCGAGGAGAGAGACGGGCGAGCGCGGAGAGCCGCCTTATGTTCCACCTTCGAACGTTTGTATGATGTATTATACATAGAAAATGGTGCGTCCGCTTATTTTCATAGCGGATGACTGCCCACTGATTTCCTTCGCCAATGTGCAAATCCCGTAGAGATACTGTCACCACGTCTGTCTCGATACACATTGCGCTATCCCGTCTCTCCGCGATCACTCCAATCGGCGATCATCTATCATTTTCCAACGACCAAACCAACTTTATTATTGCTCCTTGAAATGTACACCGATGAATTATTATTCTTTCGGGATTGGACAAACGTTATTATTGCCTGCCCTTAATTATAAAGTGGTTGGAAGATTTTTCCAGTTGGCAAACTGATTAGAGTATTTCGTTTATCGAGATCCAGATAATCTCCGATGATTAATGAAGTTCCTTGATTTTTCATGCATTATACACAATGCTCCTTTTATATTCGTTCGTGCTTTATTTGATATATATATATATGTTTGCAATCGAAGAGTGTAGCGAAGTCAATTACTTCACACAATTTCCCCCTGTTTCTGGGAGATGGCGGCGATGCGGTGCTGTCCTATTAGCCGTGAGACAGGAAGGTTTGCTCGCGAGGGATCTGGCAGAGTAAACACTATGCTAATTTGATTTCCACCTGCCAGGGACTCGGGGCGAGAACATACCAGGCGCTGGTAACAGCCGAGGAAAAGCAGCGGCCGGAACCCGGCCAGTTAATCCGGCTGCTCGATTTCAGTCGTGCTCCAAGCACAAAGCGAATACTCAATGGCGCGCAAAGGTTAAAATCGAGCCACGTAATCTGCCAGTCTGCAAAACACACAGTTACAGATACATTCTGAGCTGGTTTCGATACTTATGCAACAAGGAGGCATTCGCACAACTGAATATTCTATATTCGGCAAGATATAACTTATCCAAACTGTCAACTTTAATTTAATTTTATGCGAGAATTTAATTCAATTAGTCGGGCATATTTTAGACAGTTTTATATAATTCTAGATCAGGAATGAAAGGACTATTGAATCCCATCGATTTCTAGTGGTTCGCCCAGTTTGTGCAAATCCTGTTTCCTCACGAATTGGCTCGCCGGCTTTACAATGACCCTGCCGATTGCGAGTCCGGGCGTACGCTTGTGCGAGAGAGATTCATGGAATGCCGTGAGAACGAGGAAAAAAGTGCGTTCCTAGTGTGCGCGCATGGTGGATTGCCATTTGCGCTGAGAATAAGGTAGGCAGACAATCGCGAGTGTAGTTAGCCGGGCGAATTAAGGTCGACGTCCGCGGAGGCACGAGCCTCGAAGACCTCGATTTTAAAATTCACTTTCATCACACACTCGCCCTCGGGTGGTACCAGGTGCAATGCGAGGCCCGCGGCACACACTCGCCTTCACTATCCGCCATCGTAGACTCATCTGCAGCCGATAATTACTTCAGCAACTGTCCGCCGAGAAATCTCGATCTCGCTAATTCGAGATTTCGCAGTTTTCATTAACATCGCTTAAGACATTCCACCGATGAAAGTTAACTTTAAATCTAATTATTATTTATATATTTATACATAAATTCCTTGGAGATTTTATATGCGAGAAATCTATTAATAATATTAAGAATGGCTGTTGTATAATTAAGAATAGAAATATGATTTAATTTCGACGATCTTCCTCGGCGAAGACATCACAATTGATTTATTTAAACGGTTGGACGTCTCGGCAAGGAGTCTAGTAAGTGATTGGGCTGCTCGATAGAAAGCTTGAATTCTCAGTGGGCAGCCTCGCACCGGCTCTTCATCAGATATCGCGAAATACCTTGCGGTTAAGAAAGCCGATCTGCCGGCATAGCTGCACTTGGCGGCTGTCGATTGCTGCTGCCTCTACCAAGCGACATTTCGCCCCGACCGACCGACCAACCAACCAACCAGCCAACCAGCGCGTACTTTGTACTTGTCAATGCTTTCGTAATCGTTGGAGCCTGCCTCTGATACAACTCGACCTAGGAGAGTTTGTTGACTTTGGTGCTGGACGCCCCAATATAGAATACACAGTTGAGGAATACCTACGCTTTGGTAACGCGTACTTTTCTGCCTTCCAGTGCTTTCGTAACTGCTCCGGCAGAGCTCAGATACCAGCTCGACCTACCAGAGTTTCTTGACTTCGGTCCACTCTATCCAAATATATAATACACAGTTGGAAAAACTCCCTTTCCTACGATATATATAATACGTAGTTTGTGCTTCCTAATGCTTTCCTAATGCTTTCGTAATCGTCTTGGGAGAACTCCGATAGCGGAGTAGTTTGTTGACTCTGAGTCGAACTCCGCTGCGTTCAGATATATATATATAATACACAGTTTGAGAGACGTAGTGTTGCGAAGACACGGTTTGTGCTTCCTAATGCTTTCGTAATCGCCTCGGCACAACTCGACCTAGAGGAGTTTGTTGACTTTGGACCGAAGGCGTCCACTGTGTTTGGCACGTGCTTTCTCTATCGGATCGGTGGATTCGTTAATGAGGGATATAGACGTATTATGGACAGGTCTAATGGCGCGTATGTATTCCAAGGTAGCGGATTAATTCAATGGCAGAGGTAGCCAATCGACATTGCTTGTTTCATTGTTAAGTCGAGTCGGTGGCCACCTGTCCGGTCAGCGTCAACAAGGCTGCCACGAAAATAGAGCGGTGCGCCTATAAATGTCGAGGATGCTAATGAACTCTGCGGGGGCCGAAGGGAGAGATTGAGACTTCATTAGGTTTCCTCGCGAGGGATTATTGGGTCGAGGTCAGATCTCGAGAATCGAACGGACGAAGAAGGACGAGCAGCTCTGTTGCTCTGCGCCGCAAACGGTCAGGCTAGCTCGAGCGCTCTTGTAATGCTCTCTCCGAGTAAGGATTGGAAATTGAAATATATCGGGGGCCACGGCTAATTGAGGCAGGAGAAGCGAGCGCGAGCGCGCGCCTGGAATTAATTCGGTTGGCGAGTAACGGTAGGAAAGGCAGAGGCAGAGGCAGAGGCAAAGGCAAAGGCAGTCGAAGAAGGCGGTGGAGGATGAGGAGGAGAAGGAGGAGAAGCACGCGGCTGACTGGTGGCCCCCGGTACATACGTAAATGCACATACCTCGAATGAAAGAGGCATGCGAGAGCCAGTAGTGTGTCTGTGTCGCGTGTGCGCCTGTTTAACAGGAGGCCCCCGAAGACAAGTAAGGCCGCGCGCCGCCTTAACGAGCCGTAATTAATTCATATTGGCTTGACGCCGAGATATATTTATATGTGGGCCGCTAACGGATTGCCGATTCGCACGCCCGCCTTTTCGCCAGTTTCGCAACGGGGAAACACACACACACACACCGACTGCGGACCGTTAACTCCTGACACTTGGCCGGTGCATCTTTATTTGTGGCCGGCTGCCTCTCGCGATACCATCTCGATTAATCCCTCCAGGCGCATAAACTCCTTTGCGCGACATTCTCATCAGCGCCGGTGTAAAAAGCCCGTAAAAAAGGCGCCTCCTCATTATACCAGGCATTCCACAGGACCCTCGACAGCCACTTGAAGTTGATGGAGTTTCGTCGAGCATTTCCGTGTATCGGCATTGCTCTCGTTTCTTCCTGCTAGACCAGCATTGACTAGCCTCTCCTGCGAGACTCACTGATCCGTAAGGCAAGAAGGAACTCGTCAGAAAAAAAAGAGGGCAAGAAGGCAAGAACTCGAGAACGTCATCATTACATGTGCGAGAGGAGTGCGTTTAGCCTGTTGGCCGGCGCTCCGTCGCAATTGGAATTAAAAGGATCCAAGGGACCCTGGCGCGCTCGTTTAGAGAACCGGCCGGCTTTTCTGTAATTCTGAATTAAATTGCTCGCTGCGCGTTGCAGCAGCTTTAGAGAGTGGATAACTAGCGTACGCGCGCGCGCGCCCGCACGCTCCCCTGTTCAGAGCAGTGGAGGCGAGTTAGTCCATACCTAGAATGAGTTATATCGCATTGAATATCAGCCGATAGGATCTCACTGGCGGCTCTCTGCTGCCTCCTCTTCCTGCTCTCAGTTCGTATCTACTCTCAAAGTAAGCGCGCGCGAGCGCGCCACCGGGAGCCATACCCTTATTCCACGATATTACACCGTGCCACGGCTCTACTCCAATTGCTCCGAATTCCACCTGAGATCCTGACGAGAGACATTTCACCGTACATGAATTCGGTAACGAAGCGAACGCGAACTTTCCACTTTAAGGAATACTGGGTTAAAGTCCATTAAAGAGACAGTGATGAAGTGCTGGATATTTGCATACCTCATACCGAATGCTACCTTTTTCCAATGCGATTGCATCATGGAATAGTTTTTTTCTGGCTCGCATGTGCTATTGAATAATGCTGTGTCAAGCATTCATACAGCATTTCTTGTACATTTTCTTATTGTTTATGTTCTTTGGTAGTTTTTATATTGTCAGGAAGGATTTGATTGAAGGGTTGGTTGAAAAGAAGTTGGATTCTAAAGAGTGGAGTTTCGTTCTTGCTCCCTCTAGCCGAGTCTAATGAAACCGACGCCGCATTGCGGTGTTAACTTAGAACATAGCGAATCGGAAACGATTCCCTCCAATCAGATCACTCTGTCAAGGTGATTCGGATGACAGAGTGAGTCACTGGTCGATCGCGCTCGCTGCATTCCTCAAAGGCCTGATATACACGCGATTTCATGGAGAAAACGGCTCTAGGAATGGCATTCGTGCGGTGCGCCACAGATTCCATCCACAATTCATGATACTCTCCATTACAATATCAATTGCGAAGGCTCCTCCAAGGGTATTACTCAAGCAGAAGAACGCGCGGCGGCCGCAGCGGCGGCCTCCCTTCCCGCAACAGTTTCGCATTCTCCTCTTAATGAGAGTGACAAGAATTAATCAGTACGTTCGCTGCAACACCGCTAATCAATCCCAGCGAGTCTCGACTGCTCCAGTTTCCCAGCACACTTCTCATAGATTTATTCCCACTCACCCTTACGAAATCCCATCGAATATTTATTCATATACAATACAAATTTCGCTGAAAATATCATCGACTACCAATTGACCAAGATGGAAAATATTGTCCAGTCGGTTGTAGAGTGGATGTAATTCTCGTCTAGGAGAACAATGCCGGCGCATCGGGTAGTCGCCGGCAGTCTATGTAAGCGTCGTTATCAGACGGCGTTAACAAGCATTAAGTCGGCGTTGGACAATTTTATTAGCGCTCGGCATGCCGAGGAAGTTGCGGTCGGTAATTGTTCTTATCGCCGGTGTTAAACATGCGAGCGAAAGGGGAGAACGGTGAGGGAGGTCGACCAAGAGGACGACCAGGGTAAATGTGTATGTGTGTGTGTGTTCTGCGTCGGCGTGAATCCTTCCTGAAATGAAAAGGAGAGAAGCATGCGAGTGCTCGCCTTGGAAAGGTCACGAGGAGGTGGCAGGGAAAGGTCGCGCCGGTTTCACCGGTCTCTCTCTTTCTCCCAGAGCGGCGAGCACCGCGGAGAAGAGTACGGTAATGACGAAGAGGCCAGGAGGAACCGGGACACGAGCACGCTGTTCGCCTCTCGGCCAACGGTGAAAGCGAATCCCCATTAATGCTCCCGTGGTACATACTCTCCTCCTCGAGAACCTCGCCAGAAGTGTGTAAGCGAGCGCGCCTCTGTGTTTCTGCCCGCTGGTATATCCCAACGGATCGAGAAGCACTTCCGGTCGAGTTAGCCGCACCGGATCCCATCGTCAGTCCGCCTTGAAAAGGGTCACCCTGCTTTCAACCACCCCGTCACTTTCTTCGACGCGCAACCGACCCAAATTGCACGCTTCATTTTTTCCCTGGCCTCAATTTGCACCTGCCCGGCTAGTGTACACATAATCCACACTCTCTTTCACTCATCTTTGAAGTCTCTATCGTTGTGCAAACATGTTCTCGGACTCTCTTTTCAGGCCCGTCTGCTTTTTTCCTGGTCGGATATAGTTATGGGGATCGCTGGCTCGAGCCACCGGGGAGCAGCATTGCTTTTCGACAGCAGCAGGTTCTTTCGTTGCCTCTTTTGGAAGTGGATGTCATGGCTTCGGGGAGATTCCCCGCAGATATAGCCCTGGTGAACCGTGCCGACGAAAGTTGTGATCGTGATCCTCCGCGGTGGTCTTATCTCTCCCTGGTTAACTGTACCCTCGTTCAAGCTTCTCCGCTTGGTATTACTGATTCGCGTAAATCTCCTGTTTAATCGTCAGTTTTAAACCTGATCTTCGTTTATTACTACGTTCACCCTGACCGATCCTCGGCTCCATCCTCGAGGACCAAGATAGAACCTTTGAGTATCTCTGCGAGATTTATGAAGGCTGTTTTACATTTCGAAATCACCGTCGCACACCCGCCGAGGGTAGACACCTTGGCTTTGAAATTTGAACGGCCGATCAATCATATGTAAATCGACCACGAAATCCAATGGTGCGTCTGGTGGAAGCGCGCTCAGTATTCAGTGAAATGTTTACGAAGAAAGTGCACCGGTCTCCTGTACTCGAAACGCGATATATTTCCTTATGGGTAGATGTTTTTGCCGGCCGGAGGACTCTAGTGAAAGTGTCGTTGAATTTCATCAAGCTGCCAGTACTGAATCATTTTTTTCTCCCCTCTCTGCCAAGAGGGCCTCCACTTATATAAATTTTCTCTTTCACTTTCTTTGCAGTAGGTCCTTTTTTGCCGATTAGTACTTTCTTCGATTTTACGATCACTATAAATGGTTCTTGCAATAAGCAATTATCAAAATGATGAGCCGAGATGATCGAGATCCAGTGAATCTCTCGTGTGAATTCTCCGAGGCTACGGGAATCCTTCCGGTGGCCCTTCGCCGAAGGAATCCCGGCACGATTCTAATTTCCATGGGGGATTAAGATCGGCGCGAGATCGAGGCTGCGCTTTTAATCGAATTACAGGATTCAGGTGGAAATTTCAGGCTGCTGGCGAACGTGCCACGGGACGTGGCCGTGATCCTTCGAGGTGGTCTTATCTGGGTAACTGTACCTACCTGTCCACAGCAGAGAGTTCTTCGCCGGCAAGCCGCCGCGACTATTAACGATTCTCCCGTTAGGACAAATAAATACGTGCCGGGCGCCACAGGATCTTCACGATTAATGCTCGATTAACCCACTCAGCGAGCTCGTGCCCCGTTCTTCCAGAATTTCCTGTGAAATTCTCACCAGGAAATGCCATCCTACACCTTGCACCGCCTCCTTCCGATGCACATCTTTCTTTCAATAATTACAGACTATCGTTAACCTGGAGAAAATTATGCTCCACCCCCTTGTTTTTCCTTCATTTTCTGAATTCCACGTTCCAGCAAATGGGGATTTTAAACCTCCGCTGGAACGGCAGAGGCTTGCCCTCCTTACAGGATTATTATGCACGCTAGTTAAAGGAGCTTCTTGTTAGATGCAATATCATTATAATCGATCATCAAATAACGTAGACAGGAAGCTTGAGTATTCCATGAAAAGGAAAAGAATAATGTAGAACTGTTAGAATGTAATAACACTTTAAATAACACACTCACATTAACAATCACTTCTTATTTCGGAGTGAAGGATTGAGAAAGCCATAGCTACAAATACCTAAGCGGTAACCTAGAAAGGTACATCCCATTCAGATTTCTGGTAGTATATCTGAGATCGGGGAGTTCCAGGAACTAACAGAACCGAGTCCCTTTAAATCATGCTCTGCCGGGGACAAAGTATCGAGGGCAATCGAGTCTGGTTTGGGCGTAGCGCGTGCGATCCATGTGAGTGCTAGCGGTAGTGGTACAAGTATAGGAGGGATGAGGTCGTGCGAGGGTTCCGCGAGGGTTCTGCGAGGGTTCTGCGAAGAGGAGGTCGACAGTGGGGTTGGTGGTTGGCAGGTGGTTGTTTGGGTATGTCTGTTGGGTAAAAGGGACACGTTGGAAGCTGTGGTGGACGTAGCTGGTGCTGCTGGCGGTGACGTGGTGGTGCCGGCAATGGTGGTGGTGTTACGGTAGGTTATGCCTTGCATTCCACGGGAGGTCGACGAACCGAGACGAACGCCTGCATGCTCGGGCGCGTTGCTCGCTTCTGGCCACTGTCCGGTCGGCCAGCCTGCCTTGCCCTTTCCTTTCCCTTCTCTTCCCTTTCGGTTCGCCGGTGGCTTCTCCGTTTCGCGCCGTCTCTTCTCCAGTACTACGTGTACACACAGCTTTCCGCGGCTTTGCCTTTCCTCGCATACGGTGGTGGCACTCTGCCACTAGTTCCCCCTTCGCTTGTGCTTTCGATCCTCCCTTCTCTCACCCCCTTCTTGCCCCTCTCGTTCGCCGATTCTCTTTTCCCTTTCTTTTCGCCCTGTCCTTTCCAGCGCCGCGCCGCGCCGGCCACTGCTCTTTCTCCTATCCTACGTGAGACACTTCCTCCTCCTGTTTGCCCTTGCCGAGCTTCGCGCAGCCAGGGCGTTCCTCGACTCCTGCTTCCTCTATGACTTACGGCGCCCTCCACGGAGAAAGCAACGTGTTCCTCGCGTGTAGACACACTCGGGATGAATGATAGGCGATCGCATTGTACTGCCGCGTGAGAACGGGGTCAAGGTGAATCAAGGGTAGACGCAGGATTCCCCTATTGCGCACATCCATCTTCTGGGGTTGTAATTTCGACTTCTTCTTTGGTTTTTTATACAATAAAGAGTGTTGATAGGAATAATTAGGAAGGGCGAGTGGACTGGTTTCGAGTCCGAAAAATTGTAGCCGGGTGCGAGGCGCGCGAGGAATTTCAGGACGACCGCAAGAAACCAGCGACTCTTCGGAGAAATTGGTGGAAGCGTGCAGCCGCGGCTTTCAGAGGATCCGCGTTCCGTAGCGAGTAGACTTCTCCGTCGTGTCATTATCCTCGCAGTGGTATTGCGCCGGCTGGGCATCGCAGTTCTTCTCGTCGCTGGCTCCGCTGGGAACGCCTGTCTCCTGCTAGGATTCCCTCCGGAGGCTTGCCTTCCACCAGCAGCAGCAGCAGCAGCGGGGTGAAAGTTGGTAGTCGTCGGGCAAATCTCTTTCCAATTATTGCGATGCGTTCCAAGCAATAAAGCTCACACGACCACCAGTTCACAAGGGAACCGCCTCAATCAGCCAGTAATTTCTTCCCTCTCTTCTTCCCTGACATGCTTTCGATTCTTTTCTCAGCAATCACGATTATTTATTAATTTCAGTGTACTTTAAAGTATGAAAATGTAAAGGAGCAACTTGTGCGAATGCAGATGGAACTAGAAAGAAGTGAGAGGAAAGCAGGTTGATTCGTAAGATTTCAGGAAAGTGGTGTCGCCATCGGTGGAAAGGGGCCTGGGGCCGAGCAATTATCGCGCGGGCATTATTGCTCTTAATTAGCTTAATTAGCGGAGTGTCAGTGCGCGGGAGCAGCGGCGGGTCGCGTCTCTAAGTAAGTAAGGCCGAGTGCCAGGGAATCCAACCTGTAGGTTTCGAGGGAGCGCGAGAGAGAAAGAGAACTGGTGCTTCTGCGATTGCGCCCTTTTGTCGGCCGCCCGCTTTCTCGCCAATTAATTGGACGGTCCACGCACTGCCACGATAAAGGGAAATGCCATTCCCTTTCCCGGCGCCTCAACAAAAGGTTATCTAATGACAGCGAGCCAGCCGCGCAGAGTCCTGGCTCGGTAATTAATTTCGTGCCGTGCAATTGTTATCGGCGAGTCCCCTTCTCTCCCAATCACCACTGGCGCATACCTCGATCCGTTCCTTATCAAAAGACGTGTTTCGCACCAAGTTTGTAAGTACGCTGTACCACGTGACACTTACTCTGAATTTTATACAGGATCGATCTAGTTTTTTTTTTTCTTGACAGTTAAAATAAATTGAGCACACTGTTTTATTGGGAGTAAAAATGTAATCTTGCATGTCATATGTTCTTATTAAGACGTTCGGCAATCAGTGTAATTTTTTGTTATATCTGTGCGTTGTTTTATGGGGGTTATTTATCGGCGAGACATCGTGCAATTGCAGGGAAGGTCGACGAGAGTGAGCGTCCTCGATAAAGGCCGAATCGCAAGTCCCCGGTAGGAAAGCTCCGGACGAGATTTGCTGTTTCGATTTATCCGGCTGTGAGCGGGCGCGCGCGCGCGCGCACCGAGCCGCGCGTTCTCCGCTGCTGGCTCGATGTCGAATTACTGTTGATTACTATCGCTTGTTCTCGCCGCGCGCCGCTCCGTAACGAGCCTTTTATTTATTGGCCGATAATTTATTGGTCGATAAATAACGGCGGTCGCGGCCGGCCACATCGTCCAGATGAAATTCTCGCCTTTGCCGCTTGTCCCCCCCCCCCACCTTTTCCCATCTTTCCCTCCTTCCTGTCGGCGCGCCGATTATTTATCATCCGCCGATGATAATGACGCCAATGACCAACCCGTACAATTCTACTCTCGCGTTAAGAAAATCCCCGTGGAAGATCGAGGGATGATTTGGGGGGGTGGAGATTAATTGACTTGGCTGCGAGGGTTGGCGTTTCTCTGCTTGGTTCGTTTGTCACTCGCGAATACCTCTTGATTAATTGATAGATTGATAGATAGGCAGAGAAATAATAGCGAACTTTCAAGGCAAAACAAATTCAGACATAAAACAGTAGGAGCTGTTATATCTGGCAGTGTGTCAAGTAGAGAGTGTCAACTGGTCATCGAGTATTGACAACTCTCACTGTATGACGCGCCAGTTTCGGTGAACGAGTTGAAGGCAGAGAGTTGGGCGCCCACGAGGATAATAATGGTGTGTAGATATACATACGGCTGTTGCACGTGCTCGGCTTCAATCAATGGCACCCCCGTAAGAGCACTCGACATTCTCTTCGGGTGGCCGCACGTGCCGATGGCAGTAACCTCGAAGACAATGACATGCCGACGACGAACGCGTCGCCGCATGTAAATGTAACCTTTCGCGAGGCCTCGTGCAAGAAGAAGAAGAAGAGGAGGAGGAGGAGGAGAGAGAGAAGTCCGAGACGATGGAGAAGAAGCTGCGAGGCTCGCTTTTGCCCCCCGCCAGTGAAAGGCAGTCGCGCTCGATGCCACTGCGATCTCTCGAACCATCTCGCCTTGCTCCTCTCGTCTTTGCGAAACCTCCGGCTAATAGTGCCACGCAAAAATCCTCCACTATTATACTTGCATTCTTAGTAATTATATTCTCCAAGTTCCATCGAAGCCGGATTTTTCTAAACAGGTACATTACACTTCGACGTGTTCGACGAAGGTAAACTATTGTCCTTCCAACGATGTGATCAATCAATATTCTCTGCATTTTCTTTGATGAAAGAGTTGGAGAAACTCAGAGTTCGTAGAGTTTAAATATAGTGGAAACTATGAATTAATTGGCATTATTCTTTTATTAAAACAATGCTATTTGTGGATTTGTAAACATCTAATTCATTCTATCATGCAAAGTTAGTCTTGCAACTGGTGCTTTTAGTAATTTCGTGGCAAGTGCCAAAGCTGGCTTGGTTGCAACACGGCGGGTCCCTACTGTCGTACTTAGTTATTTCCGTGCTGTTCTGTGAGACGGGTCCAGGAGGATTGGCAGGACTAACCGAGGTGAAATTGCGGGTTGGCGGTTGGAGCGCGACAAAAATTACGGGGTTGGCCATATCGAATGATAGGGATTACGGGCGAGTAAAGCGAGGACGGTGGAGGATTGTGCCGGGAGAAGTGTAATAGTGCGCATTGCCCGACAAAAGGAAGAGCGAGTGAAGCGTAGAGGCGGCGAAACACTGTATAAAGAGATTGCCGAGTGTGTTTCGTTGCTTTCCTACGGTACCAAGGATGTCCCGTGTGGAGCACCGCTCTCGCACTCTTATTCATTTCAGACAGTCCTTTCAAGTTCCCGCACACAACTCCTCGCGCGCCTCTCTCGCTCAAACAGTGTCATTTTAATCGGACGAAACGTTTCCACAAACGCCAGAAGAGCGCGAGCGAACAAAACGGGCTTTATATCGACGCGCGCCATTCACCGACCTGTCCCAGCGTCAGGGAATAATCTCTCTCTCTGAAGAAGATTAGCCTTCGATCCTCATCCTTCGCAGGTGCGATCTTTTCTTCCTCGGAATATAGAGGGCTCTTTCAACGCGTACTCGCCTGCCGTTGCGCCGGCTTCGCTCCACGGGAAACCGTTAATTTAATTCGCGCATCGCGCTTAATTAATCCCGATTACGCCAAGCCACCCACTCGAGCGGACTGCGAAGCCTGGCTGGCTGGCTCTGCGCCAGCGCACCCTTTCGCCAACCGATCATAACGCAGTTTATGCTCACTCGCCGTAACGGCCCAAGGATTCCACGGTTAATGAAGTTAACGCAGAGCAGTCCCAGTAATTGTTAACGAAGAGAGGAGCTCGGAGCTCTCTTCGCGACAATGATAATCGTGAGAATGCTCGGCTCTTTCTCGGATCGCTCGATTATAAGTCTAGGACGTTCTCGTTGTGAGAACCTGTTGCGAAATAAATGGGATCGCGCACTGCCTCGTGCCAGACAATAGGCCGAGCTCTGTTACGTGGCGGTCCAATGAGCTCGTTTCTACATCGGCCGAGTCTAATGCGAATGAAATTACTTCGGCATCATCCTGAATACAAACTACTCATTGAATGCGGCATTTCCATAAATTGAAATATTTACTCGAGGAGATCATTTAATTAAGGAATTGGTAAATAGTCAGTTATTATTACTGGAGATTTTATGAGCTGAGTTTGAGAGTGTCGAAGAGCGCGTTAGTGGAATAATGATTAAATTACGAGGTGATTACTTGGTTTACTAGTGAGGCGCACAGTGGGAAGAAACGATCTGCTCACGCCAGTGTTAATAAATTTCGATTAACAAGTTTTTGCTGTTAGGCGGACCTTGTTGAGGAACTGGTTACCCTCGGTATTGTTGTCGTAAGCCGTGCTCGCCCGCGTACACGATTAATTAAGGACATACGCGCTTCTTTTTGCAGCCGGTCATTAATTTCGTTGCTACCTCCACATTTGTTTCGTGCGCTCGTCTATTTTATAGTAAGTCCAATAAAAAGTATGACTTTTTTCATGGGTCCCCACTTCAAAGGTGTTTGTGTTCCTCCGCCGACAAAGGTGTAGAAAATAAATTACAGATCGTTACAAATGGAATTTAAAGATTAGAATCAGCGCGGGTATCGTTTGCCCTTAAAAATTCCATTGATCCAGTCAACTTGTTCCATGGGAATTTTGTCCGAATTCGACGACTTCGACGTCTCTTTTCACAGCAAATTTCACAATGTCGGAGGAATGTGAAGTTTGAAAACGCATCTCAATGCAAATATAACTGCCTACCCTCATCGACTTTCACAATTTGTATTCGATCGCCGGGTAAGAACTGGATTTTCTCTTTTTGCACGTATCGTGTCAGTTCTCTCTCTCTCTCTCGTCCTATCTGCCGAAACCTCGGAACTTCGTCGTTTTTGCCGGACGTGTTTGTCTTTGGAGCCGGTTTGCTCGCCGGGAACTTCACACTTCAGCGGTAATTGGCGAAGATAACGGGCGGCAGATCGGCAAGCGGAGTGTTTAACGAACCGGGTAATACACCTGTACCACAGCATCCCCAATTTCTTTACAAAACGCTCGACAGTCTCTGATTTAATCGACGAAGTATAATTAACGTTCTTTACAAAGATACTTATTCAGAGAGCTGTCGTAAATGTCTGGGCCTCCTGGAACGACCACCTTCGATCAGCTGTCCAAAACGTACCCTTATAATTCATAGTCCATGCCAATATCATTCATTCTCGAGTTGCAAAACAATTTTTTCTTATACGTCTGACTCTTTTATTTACATGACAATCGGCTCGATAGATCACATCTCTTCTCCGACTTAAGAATAGCATCTCTGAGTTTAGTATCTTCGGAGAATCCGGAAGATCGATTGCCTGGTCGATCGGTGATTAAAAAAAGCGAGCCAATGAAATTCCAGGATGGGGAAAATTCGCAATTTCCGAGCTGTGCAGAGGGCGGCTAGTCTCCGCGGGGTGCCTGTTGCTTGGTTGCTGGCGTTCGCGACCTTATTTAGCGCGCCAGGAATTCCAGGCTCCCTTCTTCGGAAAGCTTCAGCTCCACGCGGGCACCTTGCCAAGGAATTCAGCCGTGAATTCCTGGAGAATTCGCTCAGGTGGAGCCGCCCTCTCCCTCTCTTTCTTCTATGTGCTTAATGCTTACCAATCCCCATGGGCCTGCTTTCGGATCACTAACCCAACAAAGTGCCATCAGACTTGAGCTGTTCATGTATTTTCTAGTACTCACTCTTTATAAACTCAAATAATAGAGGATTTCTAAAATACAAACAGATTATATACAATTTTAAATCCAATCATTTGATAATCACACTTTATACAGAAATCGTATTATAATTCTTCTATAAAATACATAAATTCCAAAGGAACCGCAAATCTCTTCAGCAATCAGGAAAGCTGAATCGATTCAACTTGATGAATCCCGGCACGACGTACGCGGCGAGTGCGCGTCGAATTTTCGCGGTAAAAGGTCATCTCGTTAGAGGGCTTCGAAGAGCTAGCGAATGCCTCGGCTCTCCGCAATAATTCGTTGCGTAAGCGAGAGGCGAGCGAAGGCGGCGGCGGCGGCGGCAGCGTCGACATCGGGCTCTCTCGACTGTCGCAAATCCACGTCCGGGATCCTTACGGATCGTCCTTTAACCCGGCGCTCCAGTAGGCACCTCGTGATTTTACGTAACGAGGGCGCGCAGCATCCGCGATCGGATGCTCCCTCGCTCGTTCCACACGTGTAATGAGACGTAAATCAGTCAATCAACGAGATAAGATCATCGCGGTCAAGAGGCTTATCTCGGTGACGGCGCGCGTCCCCGTACCACCAGCGCGATTCGAGCGAGCGTTTTCCGTGAATCTCGGCGACACTTTAACTCGCGGATTCTTGGTAATCGGAGAGGCGTGCGCGAGCGCGAGCGGCTATACGCCACTATGAGTAAGACATCGCAGACTGTATTTTCGAGGAGAGAAGAGAGGAACCCGAAGAGCATAGGGAGAGAGGAGTCTCGAACCACCAATACAGAGATAAAGTGGCTGGCTGGCAGGCTGTTGCTTTCGTGAAAGGTTGGAAGGCTAGGACAGGTTCTTAAGGAGTCGCGCGTTAAGTAGGCTCTCTCCCTCTCGCTCTTCAATTAACGGTAGTGCCTCGCTGTGTAATGCCGGCGTCTCTCTTTTTTTCCCCTCCTCGTATTTCCTCCTTTTATCTGAGACTTCGGCAGGCAGAGCCCGGTGGCTTTCCTAGTCGCCGATAGTACCGCCGCGCCGCCGCCGCGCCGCCGCCTATCGAGCCAGCGTTGTCGCCGATACGTCGCGGAATCGATGCGCCGACGTGCCTTACACACTTTGCTACTTACTCCGCGTCCTTCTCCAGGACATCCTGCTCGATAACTCCGGCTCTCCCATGCCTCGCTACCGCCCTCCCCCACTCTAGCCCGACAGATAACACTTTTCACCGCTGGCAATCTCCATGCAGCTCAGGTTCACTGTCCCACGCCAACAATCTGCCCACCCATTTTCTAGGTCTTTCTATTTCTAAATTAGATTTTGCCAAAGAGCAGCCAGGACTTTCGATATTTATTAATGCGAAAGGAATGTTCAAAATTATGAGGCTAAATGTTTTGAGTCACGCCTTGTATTTTTTTTTTGTTAGACACGATTTTTCTGAAACTCAACAATACTAGCAGAGCGCGATCACGATTATCGATTGCACTGACCTGCCCCAGGACTATTTCTCCAATGTACAATCAGGGAACATTAATTCCGAAGTATCACGCTCGCGTGAATCGGCGAGATATCTAGCTTCGAATGCATAAGAAGGCTCACGAACGCATTGTTGCCATAAATCTTGGAGAAAAGTGCGCCGATTTATCGTTCCTCGCCAATACCAGATAGATGAGGGTGCGCGGCCACCAGCGCCAATCTAGGATCACTGGCCGTGAAGGTTTACAAGCTAATTTCTCCGTCCGCCTAAGCCCGGAGGTGTCCTTATCGCTGAGAAGGAAAGCGGCGATTTTCTCCGGCGTCCAGGGCCGCCCCGAGGATCCTGGTAATTAATTAGCGCGGCGCACTCGGCTATCGGTGCTCGAGGCTGACCGTAGTCGTCCTCGTCGTTGTCTGCGACGATTTGAAATTAAAATCGCCACGCTCCTCCTCTCTCTCTCTCTTTCTCTTTCTCTCTTTGGGGCTGTCAGGAGCGCGCACGCGCCCAGTAAAGCGGGGCAGCCGTGAAAACCGAATGGTTCGGCCTCGGCAATAAGTTACTTCGATTTCTAATCTTCCCCGCCGCTTGAACTATCGTCCTAGCTCATGCTAAGCGTGCCCGCGTGCCTGTAATTGCTATATTGCATCGCGCGTGCACTCCGGCTTCTATTTGCGCCAGCAGTCCGCTCTTTGTCCCGAGCGCGAGAGAGACAGATGGACTGCATGATCTGCAGAGGCGATTATGCGAGTTAGCACCAGGAAATCGTCCACGGCGTGTTGGACCGTTCCGTGTAACACAATCGGGATAAATGTGTCGACCTGCACGCATTGCGCTCCTTCGCAAGATCCTCTGGCCTTGTTTCTAAAGCGTCGGTCATCCGAGATGGATTTCGTCCATCCGACTGTCTCTTTCTCTCTCTCTCGCTCTCTCACTCTCTTGAGATTCTGCCAGCTGTAAAATTGTGTCAGGAAATTGCAGACATACGACGGACGAATCAGTTATCACGCTGCTTTTTTAGTCTGACAAAGTTGTTTCTATTTTCTCCTTCTATTAGCCGATTGTTTTAGCGAGTGCTTGACTCTGCAATAAGTCAATCACGAATATGGTGGCTGCTCACCACGGATATAATTTCACCGGCTCGACTCAATCATTAGACTCCATTATGCGATGGAAGCCATCATTTTCAACGCTAACAAGGGAGACTACCCAATGGTTGCCCTTTCCCATTTTCCCCTGGGGAATTTCTTTCCACCGCACGAAAGAAATAGCAAATAAATTTGAAAATCCACTTTTTTTATCACCTTGAAAACGTACGATCATGAAATATTTTTGTATCCTTTCGAGGTAGGTTCTGTGAAATTTTGAAATTTATACGAGATTCGTGGAGGGGATTGGTTGGCGCGGCATTGGCGTGGTTCGTCCTCGTTCCCGGTAGTCCTTCGTGCGGAGTCCTGGCTGGTGTGTTGGTCTTGTCTGGAAGGAGGGCCACTGGCATTGTCCTGGCGGGCTAGCCGGCGGCGCGAGGAATAATGTAATGGGGCTGCGAACGAAGGAGCCGCGCCATTGTGTCGCGCGATTTATTGGTCCCGCTCGAGGACAAAGGTTTGTCATTGCAAATTATGATCGGAGCCCACGTGCCCCGCCGTCTCGCGCCGATGAGAAAGTCACCGGCCAATTACCGCTTTTCTATTCCACGCTTTCGCATCTCGCCTATAAGTTTCTTCGCCGATGTCTTTACTCACCTCCTCCTCCCCTTAGCGCTCCCTTTCGATCTCCTGATCGATAACCTGGCATTTGTCGCGCGCCAATTTCATTCGACTACTATCCTTCCTCATCCTTATTTCAAGAGTAATTCTTACGAAGAATAATTTGAAACTCTTACGTTTCTATAACAATTTTACAACTGTTTGAAAATCCTTCGAAGTTGGCAAGATTAGTTCTATGAATCACTTAGGAAAATGGAATATTTGGAGTTTATTAACAGACTGACGTCAGTCGAGAGGAGGCTGTAAATGTATTATGCTCGACATACACATGTTCCTCTGGGTACTCGTACTGTCGGGTGAAGTTCGCCGAGATCTTGACCTAAAAACCAAACCAGCGTGAAGTCGAAGTCGCCCTAGTACCTAAGTGAGAAGGTAAATGCCGATTTTTTATCGTGTTGCAACCTGTCTTCCGTAACGGTATGTTCTCGAGGCTGTTTCGTTCGGTCGAGACACCGTAGAAATTGCAAGGGGCCCTCGTTATTTTTTTCGGCCTGTCGTTATCTTCGCCCTGAATCCGTAAATCCGGGGATGCAACCGACGCGACTCTCTGCGTAATACATTATAGCGTCTTGTCGAATTGGAAATCAGCGTGTGTAAGTAGTAAGTAAAATGCAAATAGAGAGTGTTGAGTCAACACTAAAGCAATCCCAAGTAAATGACTTGCCAATAAGATTGTATCAGCAAATGTCAAAGCGATCTCGTCAGCATTCCACGGCGTGTTAAAGTTCGTTAATTAAAGAATAATCACTGCTCGACAGAAAGTTATCGAGAATGCGTGTTCCCTCGGCGCTGATGCATACACATGCACGTGGCATACATGTGCCCGGAGAATAATGGAGAAAGTCTTGAAGCAGGTATTCGCTTATCGCGAGGCAGGACTAACGTCTGAAAGCGTGTGCGAACACAGCGCAGAGAGCGCTCGTAAGTAAAGTTGGCCGAAGGGGAGGAAAAATCCTCTCCGCGAAGCGAAGCCTGGCACTGTCCAATGAGTAAAAAGGCTGAGAATTATTCCGCCGCCTAGGAACTAAGTTAAGGGGAGAAGGAACTACTCTCTTGGCGAGAGCATCGGCGAGCGAGCGACCTTTCCTCAAGGCGTGGTCGTTCATAAACTGGCGAATTATCGTATGCGCCGGGCTGGCAGAGCGTGGCGAGAAAAGTCCTCGTTCCACTCATGTCGAGACATTGATCATTCCTCAGGGTGACACACTTCCAGTGCGTTCCTGTTGTTCCCTCACTTACACTTCCAATCGAGCCATGGTCAGGCGTCTCTCCAATTGACACTTCCAGCTCGAATCTCCAAAAGAAGCCTTTCATTTTTCAGATCGAGCTGTCAATTAACTATCAATTATCGAACTCTGCCAGCCGCGCTAGAAAGGAGCTCCTCGCTCGATGATCTACGTATTTAGATGATATCTCTCGGCAAGGCGTATGCACACCCCGTGATTAGACAGTTGGAAACTCGGTCAGCAGTAATTTGCAACACGCGCTTGGTTGAATAAGGAGTAATGATCGACGGGAGGCTACACTATCTTAGCCGCCCCTCCTTTCTTTCGGCGGGTATAGGTCAATCGTGAATAATCCGTCTTATCAGTGGCATACATTTCGTGCTTTATGAATTGATCCGAACCGCACCAGGAAGCGGCCGTCCCCTATCACGAACTTATTAGCCTCGCCTAATCGAGTAGCCTTGCCAAAGCAGGCCACACATACACACACAGAGAGGCACGTAGAATGGTTATACTCTCTGATTGGCGGAGGGCAGATGAAGAGCGAGGGGTCTTGGAGGGCTGGTCACTCTAATTGGGAGAGAACGAGGGATTTTCTCGCGGTGAAAACGCGCGCCGGGCTTGTCCGCCGAGGTTGTCCGCCGTTGTCAGATGAGCCACCGAGATACTTTGCGTGCACGGTGCACGGTTAGTTAGCTGGCGTAGCCTGCCGCGCGGCGAGTGCAGCTTTCATCAAGGTCGCTGATTTCTCTTTTAACTCCCGTCGAAAATGCCCGATAACGTCTTCCCCGGGCCGCGCTACACGCTCCTATCCTCATTTTTCTCGCGATTATCGTCGCCAGCGCGTCGCAAGACTGATTTCTCTCGTTACATTCGTCGCACAGCCTCCTCCTCCTCTTCCTCCTCCTCGCTGCAGTGTTGTCCCCGTCGATCCACCACAGGGAAAAGTCTCTCCGGGATAAGAAAGAGAGAAGGTTTGCTTGGACGGTCTGTGAGTGTGTGTGTGTGTGTGTGTGTGCGAGCAAAAATATCCTCGACGTACCGGCGGACCATTAGCCGGCTTAGTCCGTACCGGAGGCATGCCAATTAGCTGGACACCGCAATCGAACAAACGATCCTTCTTCGTCGTGTTGTTGTCCCGTGCGCCCTCACCGCTGCCCTCCCCGCTCCTTCCAGGATTAGGCATTAGACTTTCACCGGAGCACTCTCGACGGCCACCACACTTTCCCTTGGACCCACCTGTCCACCTTGCGGCAATTAACCTCGCTTAACTACTTACTCGCTCCTCGGCTGCTGCGCTCCTAGGAGGAGCAGCAACCAGATTTTAAATTATTCCAGATCTCTTGAAAGATAATAGAAAGATCAGTAAAAGATGTATAGTCGATTACAAGTTTGGCACGAGACAAGATTTCGCAACGGTTGATGGGTAATGGTGTCAGGAATTGTGGTTAATCACGCTCGTAAACTGGATCGTAGTTGGGTGCTGGCGTTAATGAGTTCACTTATCTCTCTGTTATCCCGTAGACACGGTATTCCCTGTAACCGGCGACTAATCAAGCTGTAATGATCGTTTATCCTCAAGAGGATTTCTAGGCGAATCGATAGGGGATGAGAGAGTACACGGAATTGGATTGTGTCGGCTCTTTACAGTGAAAAGATGGAATGGATTTGTGGTAATGACATAGTAGAATTTCTTGGTCACTTCATCATGCGATTCCTGTCGGACGGAATGATTGAAGCTAAAGTTCCCAGTCACTCATGATAGAGATATTGAGGCGATAGGGCAGAATGCAGTCGGCAAATTGATATATTCCCGCAACAGGAAAAGCAAAGCTAGTAGCCTACATTCTCGATAAGACAGCGTGACTAAATGTCGATCCCGCCGCGGGTGCTTTAATAATCTACGGCCAATCAATAAGAGGGAAGGAGCAGTGAAATTGGAGCGCACATGCAACGCGATCGTAGATCTACTGCTATCGGCCTGTCAGTCG
Organism: Ectemnius continuus; assembly: GCA_910591665.1. Taxonomy (NCBI): domain Eukaryota; kingdom Metazoa; phylum Arthropoda; class Insecta; order Hymenoptera; family Crabronidae; genus Ectemnius; species Ectemnius continuus. The sequence goes on along the minus strand of OU342862.1, from coordinate 9,616,427 downwards.
GAATTATCAATCTTTAAAATGTTCGCGAGAAAGCTATCACTTATTGTTCCGAGAACTTCTCCTTTTTTAATCGCACCTTCAAGAATTAACAAATGCATTATTTAACAGCTGTTCGAATACTATAAAAGTATAAATAACTAAAAGAAGTATCCATAAAAGGAAAGATTCGCCAATTTCAATTTAGCGGGGAATCTTTAATCGGTGCAATCGAATGCTTGGAAAGCCGTCATGTTCGATTGAGTCAGCTCAGAAGCGGAATCGCGGTCGACAAGGAAATCGCTCGGAATCCGGGTAAACCGTTCTCAGCCGCATTATGGTCGAGCGTTAATCGGAAAATGATGGGATCAGCGGTAAGTAGGGTGAGTCGGATCGTGGCTGTTTGATCGTCGAATCGCCGCCGTGAGGATCATCGGGTCACTTTACCGTTGAGGTCAGATTGGTCCCTTGAGGAACCTCGCCCATTGGCTGCTCTCTCGACGTCTACTCCTCGCTGTTAGAGAGGCGTCCACTTGGTGTAGGAATGATAGCGTCGCATACGTACATACTGGCAGTAAGAGTAAGTAAGATCAGAAGTAAGTACTAGGAGGAGAGTGTTGGCGGATGGTAGCACGCTATGCGCGCTATGACCACGCCACGTGAGAATCGTGAGGTAAACACGAACGGCGCCGCGCGCCGCGCCGGCCCCACGAAGAAGATACAACCTGATCGGCGACCAGGAAGTCGTCCCGGCCGCTAGAAGCCGGGACATTCGGCACCGACTCCACTGTCACGAACACCTTTCTCAGATTTCGCCTCTTCCGTTATACCCGGCGCGCATTGCTGTCCCCGATTTTTCATCGGTTTGAGTAATCGATATTACCAGCCACCTGCCGTCTACCCGCTCGCTCGCTTGCTCTTACCTCCTTCTTCACGGCTAAAAGCTCATTCACAGTTTTTGCCCGGCGTACACCGTTTTGCGGAGCAATGCACTCGCCTTACGTGTATGGCATATGCAATACTAATAGCTGTTTTAAGAGCAGTTACTAATACAGTTTACCTCCCGGCAAAAACTGTAATTGCAGTGCTGGACCGTTTTTTTTTTTTGGTGTGTGTGTGGAGGAAGCCTGTTTTTGCTTGGTAGGGTTTGGCATAAATTTCGTGTTCGGGGTAAATGTTGACTGGGAAGATCGATAGGGATTGGGAAGAGCAGGCCAAAGATGGATCGAGCAGGCGCGAGGATGCGAAATTCCGGCCGTCGGGATTGACAAAGTGGTAGGCTTGCCTTTTTGCCCGGTGTCGGCCGTCGAGGAAACATCTCGTCCTGGATGATCGACGCGACGCTCGCCCGTGCGCCGATGAAACCAGAAGTCCTTCATCCGTGGGCGATGCAAAATGATGGTCGCCGCCGCTTCACCCGGAAGAAGGTGCGGTAGGTCAGCGTCCCGGAGCAGGCTCCTTCGAACGACCGGCCTCTTTTGCACCTCGTTATTCCTTCGATTCTTCAAACTATCCATAATTACCCAGCACAGATCTTCAATGCTCGTACTTTAAAAAAAGGCATTCATTTCTTTCGATTCTCCAATTATCAACGTATTATGATAATCTTGTAATTGTGAAATTTATTCAACGTTTCCAAATTTCCTACTGTGAAAAGCTCCGACTCTCGCATAATCCGACTTTTGTCAAAGCAGTCCAACTGCAACCGGAGTTAGGAATCCCTCTTTACTGGGTCAAGATTTTTTGCTCGTCCATTCATCGAACAACATTTGATCGTCACGAAACCGATTTCCGCGCGATCCAGAAATCCTTCGGTGGAAAAACTCTTTACGCTCTACTAGTCGCAGGCAAATCTCAGTGTTTACCGACGCCCGAAGACGATTGCTCGCATTTCTCCCGCGGCCGCTGCATGACAGGCATCCCAAGAGACAGCTGGTGCAACATACCGTCATCGGAGGGGGGGAAAAATATGGGAGAATTGTGTGATTACTAGCCTGGGCTTGGAGGATGTCAGTTGTCGATAGTCGAAGCGAGGCGGACACAGCTTGAACCAGAAAGTCGAGTATGTTGGTGGGCGGTGTTAACGACCGACTGTTCAAAGTAGGGAGATGTGGTAGGTCAGGACTATACGGGTCCCCACGAAATTACCGTGTAAGTTGCCGGGAAAAAGCCGATTCCCGTGGGCTGTGAACGGTTCTCTCTCTTGGTAGTGGCGATCATCGAATGCCTCGAGTCACTAACGTCTACCATTAAACTGCCGCTTAATCTTTACAAAACCTTCGAGTTGTCTTAAAATTCGTAAATGAGAGGAATAATGTCGACTGGACTTGGGAATGGGTGTTAAGATGTTTTTCGAAAGGAAGCTTTCAGTGATAGTTTCATCAGAGTTGATGGCTAGTTAGGTGGATAGTGGTATTTTGCTGAAATGGCTAATTCGAAGGCGGCAGGCTGGCCGATGTCCGGGAGCAAGGCGAGCGTTGTACGAGGAAGGGATTACGTGTTCCTCGAGGCTTCCAGGCTCTCTGCTTTCTCTTCCACCGTCTCAATCCTCTCTCGCATTGTTCGCCGAGCGTCGTCCGCGCTTCTTCTTCCTCTTCCTCCACGAGGAGATCTTCCCACGCACGCGCCGGGACCATGGTGCACAGGTCCGCCGGGCCTGGTGAATAATTACCAGATGAAGATACCGCCGCCTCGTGTAGGCTGAAATCTTCAACTCCTCTCTCCCTTCTTCTCCCTCTTTCCTTCTTCGTCCTTCCATTGGCTTTCGCCTCGAAAACTGCCACCCTCTTTCTCTCTCTCTCTCTCTTTCACTCTCAGTGCAGCCCTTTTTCTTCTGTAGTACATACTCTGCTACTCCTGGCAGCCTTTTGCAATGGTAGCCATTTGCCTACAGGTTTCTTCGTCCTACACGACGACACGTTCCTTCGCGATCCCGAGCAAACCCGCCACGGGCCAGACCTTTCACGAACTACAACTTCTATTAGTGGAAATCTGCCAAGTGGAGGCGCGCGCGATCTTGCAGGAATACTGATTTAACAGGAATATAAGCTCGGAAATGGAACTGGCGTGTTTTATGAAATTCATGAGAGGCAGCGACGAACTTCTGGCTCATCTTGGCAGCTGCCAACGCGGATACGGATTTAATAAAAAAGCTTGGAACAATGGGAGCTGTGAAAAAAAGGCTCGCTGAGACAATCGGGCATTCTGTCTCCGGCGGCTCCCTTTCTCCGCCAAGACATTCTCGGGGCTTTCTCTAGGTGGGATTCGCCGGCAATTACAATACTACTTCCCCCGAGAACTGTCTGCTGTGTCATAAGATTTTCTCATGGGACGTCGACCCTATTGCATCTCCCGAGGCTCCACTTCCTAACAAGATACACCCGGCTCGATCGCGTAATCCTCTGTAATGCGTGCGTGTTTCAGCTCTAGGAGAAATGTCTTCGCTCCTGGATTTGCATACAATCGTGGTGTAAACGTTCTGTAAACGTGGCGATAACTTGGGTCCTCGTCTATCAATGAGAAAGCAGGCCAAATTTAAAAAGCTCCAGTCGAGTTAAGTTTAATGAAGACGCTATTAGGAGAACAAAGGGGCTTCCTATATCCAATTATGATTAGAGTTAAGACGAGAAATAAAGAGAAGACAGAGAGAAACAGAGAGTGGCATTTAGTGAAAAATGATGTTAGTCGCAGGTGGTGAGAAGGGTGGGAAAGAGGGAGAGAGAGAGGGAGAGAAATCGTGACGACCTGTTCGCCAAGCGGCGTGCAGCTTCTTCTTTCGACTTTGTTTCTAATTAACGGCGGCAGCGTGCTAATTGTCCAGCTGGCGTGTCGGCGGACCACCGAGATTCCTTAACGCAAAGCTCTCTCGCGCAGAGGCGCAGAGAGCCAGGCAACCTTGAGTCGCAGTTACTTTTTCTCGCGTTCCCGACAAATCCCTCCTCTGACAATGACACGCCGCGCACTCGAAAGTAAATATGGTGCGTGTCCCATGGAAGCAGGGACAGCCGCGCACTTCCAGTTAGCCTTGCAACTTGATGGATCACAGTTAGTTGTAATGTTTAATATCGTTTTTCTGTGTTACAGAGGTGGCAGAGGAGATGGTTCGTCCTTTACGACGACGGCGAGCTCACGTACTCCGTCGACGAACATGTGAGTGCACTTTTCATTTTCATATTACTACTATCTTCTATTTAAATATTCTGATTCACTTTGAAAGATCGAAGTCACTGATTAATTTCTATGAATTCCTCTGACAAATATGCTGTACTTTACTCGGCGAGAGAATTATCCAACTGCGATCTATTGCATTAGCATTGACATTGTACAACGATGGGAATTAGGTAAGCTAGAGAAGAAGCTGTGTGTGGATGTCTATGACAGGATGGAGAGGTCGTGTACCGGCAGGTAGCCAAGGTTACGACAGGCAATGAATCAAAAGTTGCCCCTTAAAGTGAACGCTCGGGGCACCCGAAGGGTTAAAGGTCCGAGTCAATTGTACTCTAACTCCTCGGCTCGCACTAACAGCGCCCTGTGCGCTCGCCCATCTTTGCGGAAGCTCACTATCTCGCGTCGATTACCGCTCGGGAAATACTTCCAAGCGTCAACATTGATTTAAGCCCGAACAGATGGTCGAGTGAGAAGCGCGAGGTTTATTCTGGCCGCGATGGTAATCGCGCAAAAGTCGCGCTTCTTTGACTGACGTTTACTGCTACACGCGCGCGCGCGCCAATTTTTCTAGACAATGCTTCCGACAATCGTAAATTTCCTAGACTCACCGCTCTTGTGCAAAGTCTTGTCGAGGTTTGAAATTCGCGCGACGAGTACTTCTTTCATTCGCAAAAAGATAGTTTTGTTTCTGAGAAGAGTGGTTTGAATTATGCGAGTGATTATTTCAAAGTCATTTAAGAGAATCGTAATTCCGTACGAGAACATGGACGATAGAGTGTCGATTGCGAGAGATTTGATCGGAGTTCTGTTGTTCGAACAGGCAAATGAGGCAGAGAGGAAGAGAGAGGGAAAGATAGTGTGAGAAGGGTGAAGCACGAAGACAGGTGTTAAAGAGTTCGATAGGTACGAATAGTAATGAGGCCTGAATCGGACACGGGACCATTTCTGTGCGCGGCCATCTTCGAAGTCAGATTAATGATCCGGTCCCGATGCTTAAGAGGGCCATTCGTTTCGAGTGTAATCTCGGTCGAAAAATGCGAAAAGATAATAACCAGTATACGGGTGGATGCGTGGATGCGTGTCTGTGGACGCGCGCGCGCCTACTGCACTCTCGGCGCACCAGGCGTCTTTCTGGTCGTCCTTGAAGTGGAATGAGAAATTGGGCTAACAGGCCGAAATAATTCAGGTAGAACGCGAAGATCCGCGCCACCAGTTTATGTCTCTTCGGCAGAACATCATTTCTAGTACAGCAACGTTTTCCCTCGGAGCGAGCAATCCCACGGAATAGATTGTAGCAAACCGCAAAAACAGTCAAGACTTTCCTGGCGCGATGATCGAACTAAAGAAAGATTCCCTCAAAAGAATTAACACTGATTCCGTGAAAGCAACACGCTCCGAAGTATTATTTCCCCTACATTTGCGGTGGTTGATGGGGAATCGAAACATCTCGATAGCAGAGGACAGTGGAATGAGTGGATTCGATGTCAGCCGGTGCGGCACATAAGTGCGAGCGCTCTTCTCGAGCGACGTAAAGCAATAAAAAGGACTAGGTTTCTAGTACTTAATAGCAGTGGAGCTCTTCATTAAGGCTTCATACCCCTGTGCTTATCGACTAATGCACCTTTTTCCCAAAGCAAAGAGAGCGATTATAGTTAAGCGGGATCTGTTGGTAAGAAGGCAAGAATTAGACTAATACCAGCGATCTACATATGATTACAGGGAGTAGAGTAGAGCTTCATGTTCCACTTAACATGGCAAGATACGTGGATCGCTTCGTGACATTAATTACTCCTGACACGATTCCACGCGAATTTCGCTCGCGCATATCTTCGGGGAAAGGCTTTCCCTCCACCGATAGTTAAGCAGAGACTCGACGTTTTTTCGTGCTCTGGTGGTCGTGCTCGAGAGCGCCGCGCCGCGCTGCGCCGGCAGCTCTCGAGAAGTGCATCTGAGCCGAGTGCTCGATATGACAGTCGAAAGGGTCGAGAGCGGCTATAATTTATGCGAGGCCCGGCCGGCTCGCCTAGAGCAGCCGACTAATTCATTTAATTACGTGCGCGTAAGTGGGCGTGCGTAATCGGGCGAAGCGATCGGCTTCTCCAATTATTTGACCGGCTGATTTACCTCGCCCCTTTCTGCACGAGAGTGAAAGAGAGACTTTCGAGGTGATCGCACGTTCCAAAGGCTACTCTCCAATTTCATACGTGTCCTATACACGCCTATGCAAATGAGCCTTTTCACCTAATTGCCGTTTTAATGGGGTAATCGTCGTGCTCCGCCAGTTACGAGCATGCTGCAAGTGCACCGACGATGTCGAGCGTAATACGTCAACTAAAGATTGCTTTTCCCAGAGGATTCCTGTGGAGACAGCGTTCCAAGCGGCCTTTTTTCCATGAGATATTTCTATAGAAATCGAGTGGGACACCTAGAATATCCAGTTGAAGGCAAGTTTGCTCGTTCAATCGGATAGGTTGCTCGGGAAGATCTCGTGTCGGCGCCACCAGGCTATTGAAACTTCAAACTAGTTGCAGGCCACGTTTTCACGCGTGCAGCAGCCGCAGCCGCAGGTCGATACGGTCGGAGCGGAGCGTGGCGGATTAATGGGCCGATGGAATTCCTCTCTTTCCTGTAAAGTGGATTTGCATAATTGGCCACTGGTGGCTATTTGGCGGGTGGCGGGTTGCTACCAAGCGACGCTCTCCTCTCGAGGCTTCCCATGAGAAATGGCGTTTCCAATTAACCATCGATTATTACGCTCGCGCGAGCAGCCTGCGCGTCGAGCGATTACACTTGTCCCGCTTAAATAATGCTGATAAATATTCGCGGCGGGATATGCTTCCACCGACATATGCACCGTGTCTCTTCCTCCCCCTGAGAAGGCGCCTTCCTTTTCCCCCGTTGAGTTTTGCAGAGTTCGGCTTATTGAAGCCATTCGGAGGACTCTTCTTTTCCCTCGGCTCCCTCGAATACTTGTGACTAGACTCCTTCGGCCGGTTTGGTCCTTTAAGGAATGAATCGCTTAAATTAATTACCGGCTGCGAGGTGAATAGAGGGTTCCCACTGGCGAACCGCGAGCCTCCACTATTATCCACCTGATTATACGCCGGTCTCACCTCTATCCCAACTGCTTAATATTCCGCCCGGCTTTTCCCTTGCCTGCCTCATCTTCAGGCTTGAATTTCGCGCAGCGAGCTTTCCGTTTGAATACCCGCTGCTCCTCTTCATTTTGTTGAACCGCCGTAATTGCCCGCTCCCGCCATTTCATACCAATGAAAGTCTTCATTACAAGCAGCCTCGCAGGTTACTTTTAGTTTGCCCAGTAAGAAAGTAATGTCGCGCGATTAGGATCGACTTTCTATTAGATTGACTTTGAACAACTGATAGCTATCGTCGAGGATATAATGATCGAGGCTCTTTTTATTATAAAGGGGATAGAAGCAAGAACGACACGGAGTAACCTCTCTTTCACTTATGCCGTATATTACCAATTAAAGTCTAGTTAATCGAACAACCCTAATTAAAGCGATAACCATCGGCCATCAGTCAATATCTGCTGGGACACTTGCAACACTGTTAAATGTTGATGAACGCCGCTATAATAACAATATTATCGATAATAACTGGGGAGAGCATAATCAACTGATAAAACCGGGCTTTGTCCTACCCACGAGAACCTTCACTCTCCTGGCTTTAGTTACCAATTAGAGGACAATTTAATCGCTAATAATGCCCGTGTTTGCCAGCTCTTGCAACAGGTTCCTCGATATTCAAGCTGACCGTGTAATTTCGTTTAATAACTAAATCGTAGTTCGAGTACAGTTTTCTCCCCTTTGTAAGTTTTGCACGCGAGAGACAAAGGAAACCTGGTGTCGTTGATATAAATCTGTGCATTTTATTTCGAATTTATAAGACATCTGGCGAGATTGTAGTTAGTATTAAAGTGAGATGGTCTGCGAAATGGCGAATCTCGTGGAAAGCAGTGTGTACTTGGTGAGGCAGGAGTAGTTGGAGTAGTTGGAGTAGTACGGAGCGGCAGGTAGCTCCGAAAGTGAGGGAGATCTTAATCAAGAGCAAGCTCGTTAATTGAAATCCTCGGCGTGGCGACCTCGCGGCAAGGAGCGCTGCTATCCTGTCAACGGCTGGTCGTCACTCGGTCCAGCGGGCCTAGAAATTAACGATCCTGTCCGCCGGCGTGTTTACACCTGGCACCTGGCGCGCCGCCCGTTTGCATCTAATTCCGGAATCGGCATTTCGCCTGACCTTCTAAGGCGCACAACCAGCCACCAATGCTCGCCGTGTAACGGTAGACTTTCTCCGAAAGTCTCGCATTTCTCAAGGCAAGGAACGCCGCGCGCCGCGCCGCGCCGCGTGACAACCCTCTCCCAGCCAATCTATTTCCAATGCACGACAGGATTTCGTAGGTCGCCGCGCGGATCGTGTTGTTCTCGTTTCGTACATCGGATTTCTAGGGCGAGCCTATCCAGAGGATATGCCAGGGCATCGGACATACCGGTATGTCGAGCGCGGAGAGTTCGATATTCCGATAGATCTCGCTGAGGAGTGCGATCACTTATCTCCTCGGGTATGTACGTACGCGCCTTACACCTGTACGTGAAAGAAGTAAGCCGAGAGTAGGAAAGTCAGAGACTCGACGTAGAAGTTGCAAGGAGAGAAGTAAGAGTTGGCTGGGTTCTCGCGGTGGAGACGCTATCGGGAAACTAACGATCCTGTCTCGGCGCGTTTACACCTGGCACCTGGTGGTATGCTCGCATCTAATTCCCGGATCGCCATCCCGGCTGGCCTTAGAAGGCTCTTAGAAGTTCCAACGGTGCTCGCGACCCCTTGCACACACCGCGCGCAACTATCTTCATCGCCAGCCAAGCTGGCGAGTGCGTGCGTGCGTGCGTGCATGCGTTCACGCGAGCGCACGCCAAAGCCGGATCATGAAAATGCGTGTTGGTATCTCGAGGATCGAGCACGTGGTCCGCGGCGGCCTTGTTCAGCTGCTGCTGCTGCTGCTGCTGCTGTTGTCGCTCCTGCCACTGGCAGCGAGAAGGCAGGTCCTGCCTGCCGCGCCCCGAACTGTCATTGTCCTCTCCGCATTTTGCCCAGTCTGGCCTTCGCCGCTCCTCCGATAAAGACGTGCTTCCACGATGGATTACTCCATTTCGCAGTAAAGGACTCTTTGCCTTTTTACTTATTTTCCACGTCCCTTGATAAATGTATCCTTCCTCTTCTTGGGACTTGGCATTTTTCTACTTTACGATCCCTCGGTAGAAGGAGGAAGAGGAGGAGCGAGAGAGGCTGCTCAGACGTGATTAGTCGGGATTTGCTGAAAGTCCTTGGCCCTCTGGAGAGGCTGGCTGAAGCTGCTGCTCCCGGAGAGAAAACAATGGGCCATAGATCGGAGAGAGTTGGTTGCCCGAGGGAAGCGTGCGTCCAGTTGAGCGCCGGTGTTGGTTGACCGTGCTGCGATCATGCTCGCGTTTAAAGGAGCCCGGATAACAGAAGGTGGTACCGCTAGCAAAGGGATGTGGGCGCCTCCATTATCCAACTGGGTTCAACCTGTTCAAGCTGTAATCACACTGGCACGAGTGCAGGAGAAAGAGAGAGAGGGAGAGAAAGGAAGAGAAAGAGCGGGAGAGAGTTCACGACGACAGCTCTAAACTGGAGCAACGACAGCCGACTATGTCTAATGGCCGGCACTAGCCGCGCTATCGATTCTCCCTATCTGTCCATCGGGCTCTCCTCTCCTTTTTCTATTTTCCTCGTATTCGTCCTTCTCTCGATCCATTGGCTTCCAGAGACCGCGTGCGGTTAACGGTGTAGCCGGAACACGGAAGCTCGCTTTTACGGTTCACTGAAACGCGATCTGGAACGCTCTGTCCAGGCGAGGATCGACCATAAATTTGCCGGATTCCGCGCGGGACCGCGCGCGCCGCCGCATTCTTTTCGTCAGTCGGATTGTTCGATGATCAGAGCGGCGTGCGCGCTCGGTGCTGTTAGCCTCTGCGCTTGCATGATTCGTTTAGACGAGCGCGGTCGAACTGGTTGCTTTTATGGCGCATAAAATACCACAAAGATTTCAAGTTCTTTGCTTTTAGTATAAATGACACTTCATTTTTCAATGGCGTCAGGTGTTAACTGAAATTGATGCATATTCACGAAGAAGCGACATTATTGTCCGTCAGTAGACACTTGTTTCTGCAGCGTCATGACGAAATTGCAGTTGCGAAACTCATTTCGGCAACTCCGCGGGGAGAGGAGGCTAATAATCTCTGGATAATGGATGTTCCAGACAATGTGGAAGTCTTTGAATCCCTCGACAGTTTCGAAACTTGAAACTCCCATGAAATCCGGCTAGACTTCCCACCCATTGATAATCCTGTGATCAATGCACCCTAGCATTCACGCCACACACTTTTATTCGCCATTCTTGGCGCGCGCGCGTCCTTTCACCGGCAAAGCTCTAATTTAGACTTCAGGGAAGCCTTTTATCGGGCAGTCGATATAAGTCGTGCCAGTTGGAAGATTCTATTTTAAGGAAACAATCCCAAGAGCCTGGAAAGGGAACGATGGAAGGCGCGGTGGTTGGTGGTTTGATAAAATCAGAGTTTAGCTCGAGCGTCTGCCATTCTTTGTGGGGAATTTTTCAGCTCGTTAGCGAAAGGCTTTTGTTGAATTTTCTATGAGCCTCGGCCGGAGAACTGGTCGACCTCAGGCTACGAGTGCTTCTTTCTCCTTTTCGTCCATCTCTACTAACATTCAACGCGATGATAAGACACTAGCATTTTCTCGAGAATCTCCGAGCACGTTTACAATGTTCCTAAGTACATGTTGCAATTGGCAAGTGGAATTCATGAGTGAATATCTCAGGATCCCCGGGATTTTCATTGGGTCAGAATGGTGGTTTCTCTATGGCGCGGAGCTAATAATGATAGCGAGGAAGGGATGCTACAGGAGTTCCTTCTTCTCCTCTTTATGGAGAGGTGCGTTGAATCAAGCTGGGATCTCGGACATTCCGTTATATCCCCAAGAGTCCACACTATCAGCCGGAGACTCCACTTGTTAATGCCGGCTATGTATCGGTACCGGGCAATCGATGGCGATTTACGATTCGCCCGCTGTGATTATAGGTTCCTTTATCAGTTATGGTCGGTAAGCACCGTGAGTTACATTGTTTTAATACCGCTGGTTCGATGGGGGCCTCGGCTCGGGACCGCACGGCGAAACGTTATCCGTTAGAAAGTACGGGGATGCTTTATTGGATTGCCGTGATAGCAGGATAACCGCGTGTATGCGCGGACGGACAATCGATGCGGCAACTTACTTTACGAGGAACAGCATCAATGGTGTTATTAAGTGCGGTAGAAAATGCGCTAAGCACAATCGTCCCAGCGGCGCGGACATGTTGTACGTGCTGGAAGAGAGTGCCGGTTGAATTTGTAGTTGGAAAGGGTGCAAGTGGGAACCGGTGGTTCCTGCCTCTGCCTTCCTAGTAATGGGAACAATAACAAGGTTTTCACAGTTGCGAGTATATTCGAATGGAGGATAGAGCGGGCGCATGCTAGATATCGGATCGTTTGTCTCGAAGTGTCTGCCGCTTCCGTCACTCAGCCTTGCCTACGTACGTCGTTACTCGAGCGGATTCCTATCAGTGACATGCAAATCGATCTCGCCAGTCGACCTTTGCTACGAGAAACAGACGTATCTTCTGGTAGGCGGTGGTATCTGCGAGCCACCTTGCACGTATATACCCTCGGCTATCGTTACCTTCCATCTATACCCTTCGGAGGAAGACCTCCACCCTTCCCACTCCCAACAGCCTCTCTCGAATCTCCTCAACGCAACCCATCCCTTTCATATTTCCACTCGTCTTTTCATAGTCATGATCATCTACCTCCAACTGCACTTTTTTCTCTCTCGATCGTTCTTTCTTTCTTTATTGTGCATCGGCTTTCGATGTTCCTGATCTTCTGGAGAAAAATAGAAAACCTGCCGGTCGTTATGTTCTCAACGGTAAAGGTGGTTAAGAAGGTTCGAAGTTTCCTTGGGTTTCAGGGAATCGTCGCCCGTTTGCCGCTTCCAAGGACGAGCCATCTTCTAGGAGGACAAGACGCCCTGATCTCTAGGGTTCCTCTTTTTCCCATTGGGCCTTTCTCTGGCACGGCTCGTCTTCCTTTTGAAAACCGGCCTGTAAGGGCTCTCCTTTTATCTTTCTTTGCTCGGTGGTCCTCCTGCCCTTTTCTCTTCCTCCCTCCGGCATCCAGCGCCCCTTGGCTCCTCTTTCCGCTGCTACTCCGCGTCTTCGTCCTCGTCGTCCTCGTCCTCTTCTTCTTCTTCTTCTTTTCTGGGCCAGATGCTGCACGAAATCACGGGAGTGCTCGCTCGCCCCGACGAGAGGAAGGAGGGCTGCGTGGCGCCCAAACGAGTTTTAAATTGCACCCGGCCGGCATTTGAATGTGAAAACACGCGAGGATGCAAAACGGCCCGACTAAACGCACCTGATCCGTCCACTCGCCCAATTCTAAGGCTCCCCCGATTCGTTCATGGTGGCATTCTTCTACTCGCCGGGCTTACAACATTCTTTTCTTTCTTACTTTCACCATTTGTGATTGTCACTTTCTTTAAACTACAATTCCCTGAAGTCACAAACTCTCCGCTGTCCTCGTTCCGATCATAATTATTAAGATTGGATCCTTTTTGCAGTACTGCTCGGAGGGAATAAAGTTTTAAAGAAAAAGGAAGTGGTCGAGTGGGCAGTTCTTCAGAACTTATTTGCGAAATCTCGACGACGACGACGACGACGACGACACGAGAGGCTGTCGGAGGATTTGCAACGTCGAGCGGTGTTCATTCCTTGTAAATAAGGAAGGGCCACGTCCGCATGGGATTCTGCGAAATTCGTGGTTTCCCTTGGGCCTCCCCTTTAGGGACTGGGCCGGGACAAACCGAGACCGAGACTTAGGTCTGAAATTATGCGACAGGTGGTCGAGTGCAACGAGCCCGGTGCCACGAGCCCCCTTAATCTAAGTTATGATCTTGCGTAAAGCCGAACTCCGCTCCCCCGGTGGGTCTCATTGACCAATTTTTACGATCACCAGTCTCTTCCACCACGCTGTAAACCGAGCCTGGCCTCAAGGCTTTGGATCTACTTCGTAAGGCTTCCCCGCTCCATCGATACAGTAGTCATATTCCTTTCACAGACACTCCACTATTCAGAGGATACATAAATGCCCGGCAGAAATTGCTATCAGGAACTATTAAGTGTCGCAGTATAAAGGCGCAGTATTGAATTCCTTCGATCGAACGCTCGCTTGTTGACTAGAACGCGCCTTACGTATCAATTTACTAACAGATGTTACGCTCAACTATGTCGGAGGATAAATGACTATTAATTAACTCTGGCATACTTTGAGATCGTTTTGGAGAGCGTCAGTCTGAATTGGTTGAGTAAGATTAATATTGGCAGGGTTGGAGAGCGGGATTTGAAAGGGCCGGTAATGTGACAGGCGATGCAATATCCATGTCGTTGAGGCAGGAGAGAAGCCTCGATTACTCTTTCGGCCGTGGCCTTATTATCCGAAAAGAGGAGCCGAGGAGCACTCGAAAATGGACCTGCCGCAATCCGCGCGAGCCTATCTCCCTCGATCTGCGATAGCCAGCGAGACGGTCTCGCTTGGCAAAAGTGCTTGAGTAAGCACATCCTGATCCGACGAACTCGCACGCCCGAAGGAGAGCTCCTCCCCGAGTGATTCGGCCAATCGTACAGAGCGAATTGGCCGAAAAAATTCAATTTACTGGCTGTCGAGATTGACGAGGATGAGCGGAGAACGTCCCTCTCCGGCGGGGCCCCACTCGGCTGGAGTGCGCATCCAACTCGGTCCAGATCATCCTAGATAAAGGAGGAGCACACATCTCGCGATAATTTTAGGCCTCTCCAACGAACCGAATTAAAAGGGGGGACCCATCGCCAAGACGTTCTCTTCGCATCAGATATGTCCGCCCGCCCGCTCCAACAATACTATGCTTGTGTGAATGGTACACGTGCCTGATGGATGTACCAGGAGCTCTTTCGATTACACCCGCAAGGACTTGGAGTGGCCGAGGATTGCCAAAAGGGTAGAATTCGAGATTGACAATGGGCCCAATAATTCTTAAATACTTCTTATTTTCGAGTAAATGTTCGACTGCCGACAGAACGGAAAGAAAGTCAAGGGAAGAGGGCTCTGAAGTACCGATTGCTGTTTTGAACGCGCGAAAGAGATTGCGTGCGGTTTAATCGGCCCTCTTTGTCCGTCGAACTGGTCGGATTTTTCATCGGCTCCCTCACGAAAATAACCCTTTACACCGAATCCCTTTGGTCCACGCGCTCTTCTACCAGGCCAGTTCAAAAGAATCGGCGTCTCCGTTCGTGAAGCATCTTGCCAAATTAGTAGCCCTTTTGTGCTGCCACTCGCCTCCTGCCAGTCACTGAATTCACTTTGTTCAGCCTGTTTCTGGCCTTCCCCGAGAGAGCTCTTCTTTCCCCCGCTGCGCCGCCATCGCCGCCGCTCCCAGGACATGTTGCTTTCGTGCTTGAATCGGGAGCTCTCCCGCATTTCTTTTCCTCGGAAGCTTCAGCAACATCTCCGAGAACTCCCTTTGTACACGAAACAGAAATTTCCTTAACCCATTGTGTGCCAGTATTGAGTTAATGCAACATTTCCCTTCCACTGCTTCCCAACACACTATTCAGACTCGCTTTGCAACACTGCAATTGTGAAAGAGAATTCCACCATTATTTCTCTTTTGCCTACATCAACTTGCTAAATTAGCAATACTGGAAGAATCATTGGATCGATCGATAGCTCGCTATCTTCAAATGCGATCTTGAAAGAGTTGGCATTCTTCGAGGGTAGTCAATGAAATCATGGCAAGAATCTTCAAAGATCGTTGGCTATCATCATACTTGTTTAATACTCACTTCAACAAGCGATGCCCGGCGGAGATCCCTGTCCGATTACTGAAAGGCTCATTCCAGCAGCGTACACACATCTCGTAACGAGTTTCTCTCGTTCGAGTTTCATATGGGAGCCGGGATCGTTCGGTCACAAAGTATGCAGCCTAAGTGCACAAGGACGAGTCTCGGGACGACAGGTTCATGGTAAACACGCGGCATGGTGTACGCCAAGTCTCAGTCGTTACCGGAGGGTTAGTATCTCGTCGAATTAGATCAGGCGAGAACGGTTGGTGGCCGTCGAGCCGAGCGAACCAACCACCAACATTAGGAACACGAGCAACTGCCAATGCCGTTGCTCCCGCTTCTAATTGGATCTAATTAGATTAGAAGTCCGTTCTTCTCTCGCTCGCACTTGCCCTCTCCGGTAGCCGATCGCTCGCCGCTCCCAATGGTGTTAATCAGGATAGCCAGAGAGAGAGTCCCATTGCCGATCGAAACCCTCTTCCCATCCCCTTCCCATCCCCTTCCCCGTGAATTAGATTATGCAGCAAGCTTTTAATTCAGCCCTCCCATCCAAGTGGCGTTAATTGAAAGGTCCAACTCATCTTTAATTATGCACGAGAGCTGGCCGCGCCTCTAATCGAAGCCAGAGTGGATTCTCTGAATCTAACGATGACTGAGAAGATGTTCTCTCGATAATGACGTGTCTCAGTTCATTTAAGTGCTCGATTATCTGCACATTCCTTCATCCGAGTTTCTTTGCCGCGAGCAGGAAGTGGAATTATTAATGTCTAATAGAAAAAGTCCTCTCTAGGAGTAGGATGGCAAAGTCTATCGGTGAACCGGTTCGACGGGGGGGGGCAATATTTGAAATGATGTATATTCTCTGGTTGGCCTAGTGATCGTGTGTCTGTCTCTCTCTTTCCTGGTAGATGAGAGTGCGCGCGAGACTTCAAAGTTCGCCGTGGGGTGACGCCGACAAAAATCCTATCCCCCCGTGGTTTTTACGCTGCTCTATGGTCTGCTCGCATTATATCGAATAGCACGAGTCGGTTACGGTGTTCCTGATCGCCTGGTGTCCCTTACAATCACCACACGACGAGCCTCGCACCATGCTCCAGCGGCTCCGTACGCACTGGCTCGGCTCTGTCTGTCGGACTTCATTAGGGGGGTCATATACCACTCTCGCCGAAGAAGGTCGTCCCGAAGAACACTTCGGAGCGTCCGCAGCCCGCCCCGATTATAAATGCCGCCACGGCACACGAGGGAACCCCTTTCGACCTTATTTTTCGAGCTGTCGCACACTCTCCTCTCCTCTCCTCTCCTTTCCTCTCTTCCTTCCCTCGGCTACACACACTCCCCGAAGCCCGCCGCGCCACACCGCGCCGCCATCTCTCCAGCCGTGCCTGTTCTGCATCAGTCGTTAACGATCTCGGGCATTATCATAAATCGAAACACTCCGCGCCAGAGGTATCGGCTCCTCCGACGAGGGATCCGCTTGCACCCCTTCCACGGAAACGCTCCTACCGCGACTCCCTCCAACACCATTTCCTAAAGCTTCTTTCCCCTTTGTCTGCAATTTAACCGGCGCCTACTTCATCTAAGAAAGTACTATCTTTCCATCGACGATTAACGTTATCTTCGCCGGGGATCTTTTAAATAATACTCTTTGGATGTTCGCCGAGTGTAATGCGGTCGCTGAGATCAGCTTGGTTGAGCGGCGCGAGTTTCGTGGAACGAATCCTTGACGAGGAAGGAAATGATTCGATGAAATTCCGAGGATCGCCTCGGACTACGCGGCCGAGAGCGTAAATTGCGCATTAACGGGTGAGGGAGGGCCGAGCGGCGAGGATCGATATTTTATCGAGAGGCGCAATGTCGTTTCTGGTTTCTGGGTGGTCAGAATTCTTCGGGGTCCTTGAGAAAAATTCCCTCGGACGCGTTACAGGGCCTCCTGGAGAAGGGCGACGGGCGAGAGAGCAGCCTGGGGTTGAAGTATTTACGGTCTCGTCGAGACAATGCTCACGCACTGCGGATTCTCCCCTGCACACGCGGTTCCCTTCTTCTTTCGTTGCCAGCGTGCCAACTCGCTCCAGTCTCAGCCAAGAAAAAATGTCCAGGTATCGTCTTCCACAGGTGCCCTTTCAGCAAACTAGTTACTTGAACCCTCTTCCTTTCGAACTCGAATACAAAAGTAACTCGGAGAAGGTGTCAGCCGATACAACCGGCGAATTAATGAATCTAATTCAAAGCCTCCTCTTCCTCCTCCTCCTTATTCCCGCAACGGTTTGACAAGCAAACGCGACCACACACATCCGGCCATACTGCAACTATTCCGATGAAAGAACAGAGTGTTGTATAGAAAGGAAGAATCGAATGCGGGATACGGATGCGAAGAATTCCGTTGATACTGTTATTGGCTGACAAGTGAGAACGGTTGTATCTCAAAGTAGCTTTACACACCGGATTGGCCTTCGCTCACGGCTCGCCGGAGCGATCAGCTCTCCGGCGCGATGGTAGACAAGAGTTGAGGATGTACGGTCGGCGCATTGTCTCCGGATTTGTTTACAACGTCGTTCGCTTTAATTTATCGGCGAGGAAGCGCGCCTCTGGGATAATGCGCCGCCTAGATAAAAGGCCCGGGAGCGAGGACTAGGCGAGTGGAGAGTGGAGAGTGGAGAGTGACCACTTCCATTTCCACCGGAGGAAGTTGGAAAGGACACGAAACTCGGCGCGGCAGCTTCCACCGAGAGAAGAGTGTGTCCTGGACGCCAGGACGCAGAAAGTGGAAGGTCCGGAGGACCATTATCCGACGTAGCGAGCATTCAAGCGACCAAGCCCATTACCATTTATCCTGGCAGGAGCCGCGTGCCGGAATCGGAATTCGTACTCTCTTTGCGGGCAAGGCTTCCACGGCGAATTTATAATAACAAGCGCGCGGCTGCCTCTCCGTCGGCGATGCATCCTGCCAGATCGGTAGATCGCTCGAGCCCTCTGACGGATAAACTGGATCCTCGCGGAGAAAGCACCGTGAAAACTAATGAACACCGCCGAGAGCAGACGCTGCACCGCACCGCGCCGCGCCGCGCGCTTTATTGGCTCGCGTTACGCGAATTGTGATAATTGCATTCGCGCGTACCCGCACACACAGCACGAGCGACGACGCTCCTCCTTGGAAATTATGGGTCATTTGTACTTACTGCCGCACACCGCACCTCGCCAGACCTACCTTCCCTCTATTAAACTCACAATCGGTACCTTCCCACTAGAAACCAAATTTGTAATGCAGAATTCCTTCCATTCTATGTTAATGCTAGAGCTAATTTTAGTTCCACTTTTGTACTTTGATTGTGGGCAAATGCATTACTGATCAAGCATTTTTATTATTCATTAATTGAGATAATTACTGCTGACAGAAATATATATTGTGCAGTTCGTTTGAAATGGCGAAGTTGGAATTGAAATACTTCACAGAGAGTTGTTTCCTTAACGAAGAAAATTATACGTACTTCGCGAACGAAAAAGGAAGAGTTTCGAAAGGGTTCGGATTCCCAGAAAATCACCTGGGGTGGAAATGAGGAGGTGTAAAGGATGATCGGGAACAAGGAAATCATCGCGAACGTATGATCAACTACTGTCGGCCGAACAATTAGCTACGAGGTTTCCAGTACCTTGCGATAATCAGGATTGGCGAGAGCGGATCTCCTCAGCGGTCTGCTTCTCTTATTCTCGAGCAATATTGCTGTCTGACACGCCATCGGCTAACAAGAGTTGCCCCGCGGATGAAAGAAGCCACTGGCTGATCATAGAGATTGATTTTTCCGTACAAGATGCAGTGAAAGTGTATCAAATTCATGAGTACATGCATTATGAATGACTCGGAACTACGCATTAGCTGTAACTGGCCATTGCTATCGAGCTCTTCCCATATTAATTAGACTAGTTGCCGGGTGAATACAGAAGTGTTCGCCAGAGGCAGGGAGTTTTCTCAGTCCCAACTCGAGTAAACTCGAGCTTCGCTCTTCACTCTTATGTTTGCAAGCACCACCAGCAGCCACCATCATGGTGAGTTTGTCTGTGCTGCGTGCTGTTTACAAGAGCGAGTGGAAAGGTCTGGCGGAGGGACTAAACATAGCAAATCCAGCCGTTTCTATTTTTGTAGGCACCACTCGTAGACTTACGTATGACCGAAACATGATTGCTCTTCCGCGGAATGACATCTCGCCGAGGTCTACTTAATCGCATGACGCCTTAAGTACCTTGTAATTCTGGGTGGGACTTGTACGGATGGTTGGGAACGTTCCGGGCCAGTTGTGGTCGATGCTTTAAGGAGGACTGATCGGTAATCAGTGTTCCCTTTTCTTTCTCTTGTAGTTCTTATTTGCGTGCGCGGCTGTATGTGTACCCGGCGTACATTGGTAGTATGTGATCGAAGTGGCGGTGAGTTATGGGTGAACAGGGCAGGCGCATGTTACGGGGCGGTCGCGAAAATGCACGGCAGACACGATACGCTGAAACGGCCGGATTTATCCTTTATACACACGTATTTCTCCGAGCTCCGAGTGCACGGCTTAGGCGCACCGTCGCGTACTCGAAAAATCAGCCTACTCATATCGACTTGTCGTACAAATGCGCGGACAAGCGGAGCGCCCTGATAGCCACGACCTGGAATTCAACAAGGAGAAATCAGTTCCGAGCTATTTGCCAGTTTATTGAAAACGACTTCACGCTTTCTTTAGAAATAATCTTAAATCGTTGGAAACTGAATTTATATATTCAATAAATCCTGCTTTTTTTACTAATGCGAACTCTTCCAAAAGAGAATCTATTGGTCAATGACCTCTGAAATTGTACCTAATGAAAAAAGTAAACTTGAATTCTTTATTCGTGGAGAATAATTTAGAGAAGGGCAACGGTCTGTGGAAGTAACGTTTACAAAAAAAGTCTGGTGGAGTATTTTGTCCTGGAAGGTATTGTGTGGACGAAGCAGTACTGGACTTTCTTCGGTGGGGCTGTACGCGAAAAGGCGTCGCTTTTCGGCTTGATACTCCTTCGAGACAAAGCACCGCGCTTTGCTCGGTATCCCGGGACTCGCTTTGTATCGGGTTGCAAGGCTCGCCTTCACGAGAAGGTGCTCAAAGGGTGGGCAAACCGAGCGGAGAACAAGAAGACGAAGAAGAAGAAGAAGAAGAAGAAGAAGAGGAGGAAGAGCGACGGCGACGGCGACGCCGAGGAAGGAGAAGAAAAAGAGAGGGGCTTCGTGTGCCTCGTTCGGACACGGAATGAGCCATCGTTCCCGATCGTTTTCGGCACGTCCGCTTGCGGTCGTCGTAGACCAATCAACCTCTGCCTCCTATGTCTTTATTTTTCCAATTGGAGCACTCGGATGTACATGTTTCACTTGGCTAGAGTGAAAAAGCCTCTCTCAAAGAACGATTTTCCGTTGCGCCGTCTTTCTAGTCGGACACGTTCGCTCCTGTTTCTTCTTCCTGGGTTAAGATCGATTCCACTGTCGGCTCGGACTTCATTCTTTTGTTGCTATGTTCGAATGTACTTGGACTTTCTTGCATTCTACCAGTATTCGCTTTTATTGTACACTAGTTTCTCAATGAGATTTCCTCTGGATAAAGAGTGGGCTTGCGAGTCTTGTCGTCACGCACATTTGAATTCTTCTTGCATCTTTCAATTTCCTTGAACCCTCTTTTTCCTGGGATCCCCGAAAGAATTCTAGAACAGCGGACGAGCTGGTGAGACTAGCCGTTGATACGGCCGATCATCATAATCGAGGCGAGCGCAACACGCTCGTTCGCTCCCAGTCGAAACAAGAAACCTTGCTCTTGTTCCTCGTAATCGGCTGCACATGTGTACTAGGAAACAGCTTGAAGGTGCTCGGATCAACATGATTCATCCGCAAAAACCCAACCAACTGACTTCGCTCTTTCAAAAGGTCTCATCGGTGAAAACGTCCGAGAGAAAGATCGCGTCCCAATCGCAATTTCCATGATTACTTGATCAAAGAAGAAAGATGCGTTTCCGCGGTGGGTTGTTCGAGAGTCGTTAAACATTAAACCGACAAGGAAACTTTCTCCGCGTTTGCTTTCAACAATAATGCCTTTCCGTCTTTCGTAACGGGTGTGTATAGGCGAAGGGCTTACGTAAAATGGAGGCGGCTAAGCCGGTGGTGGAAGCTGTGCACGAAACGGCGGCGTTTCCTCGTATGAATCTTGCGGCAAACGCGGCGCGTAATTGCCTTGGACAAGAAAGATTTTCATGCCCCTCGAGGCTGGCAGGTATGCCCGGCGGAGCGTAGTTATGGAAGGAGGCGCGAGGAATAGGGTTGCGGCTTGAAGGATGCATATCCTAGGAAGATTGGGAAAGAGCGCGAAGGCTTCTCTTCCGATCTAGGCTGGCCGCGCCGAAGGGCTTGGATTCGCGTGCCGGCATTAATCGACGGCGATACTTTAACGACACTTTAACGATGCTTTAACGCGCCGTGCTTCCAGCGCCGCGCGAGCAGACACTCGCCGCGCTATCGCCTATACCAGGATCCCTGATATTTATTGTCCCTCCGCCGCCCCGTCTTTCTCCATCTCTGAGGGAACGGCGCGATACGGCATACATAAGGGCGCCATAGACAAACGATTCGCGTCGCATTTTATATCGCCAGGAGAGAGAGCCGCTTCTACGCGTCCCCTCGGCCATGCGCGCCGCACCGCACCGATAGAGTGGATCGTTCCTCTCGTTCGCCCCATCCGATTTTACTATCGAGTCCCGCCGCCGACGACCATCGCAACCTAAGCGAAATATCCCCGGCGAATGGACAGTTCGGACTAATGACGCCAAAGTAATGAGCCTCTGCCAAAGATATTGGCTTGTCCACTGATACAGAAAGCCTCCGCGGTATCCTCCAGTTTTCCCTCGATCGGCATCGATTTATCGCCGGCAATCAATCCGTATTTCGAATATATTCATATTGGGTGGTGAGAGGAGGAGGAAAGAGCAAGCAGAAGAGCTTTCGAGCCGCGAGAGGAACATTATGCATTAGGGGATGGAGGATGTATCCGCGTCCGTTGGCAGAAGAGTTTCCACTCGAGTGAGGATGCTTCCAAGCCAATCGGCAAAGTAGCATCTCTTGACAGTATTGAGTTACTTAACGGCTAGGGAAAAAAGAGAACGGGGAGAGAGTGTGCCCAGCGGGCGGAGTGACAGGACCCATTGAACCGGAAGATTCGTCTGCAGCCGCTATAAAAGAAGCTCGCATATGCTGTAATTCATCTGAGTAGTGTATTCTTGTCGGCCTCGTGGAGATTGGCGCCTCCGAAATTCATCTTCGCCTCGCTCCTCAATTTTAACAATACAATATTTCATACCCTATTAAATGAATCCCCAATACCTTCCTCGTATAATTCATTACTACAGCAGTCCCACCGTCGCGCGTTCCTATCGTCAGGAATAATTTCATTACCACGAGTTCCACTGGAAGATTACAAAGTTGGCTCGAACCGCACGAGGCTTCCGTATTTGGGCAGCGAAACTATTCGAGTGAAACTTCTCTCCTCGAAATTGAATGTATACAGCGAGGCATTAAGGCCCGAGCGCATTACAGGGTAGTTGGCGGGAGGGAGAAAAAAGAGCGGGGAGGGGAGGGAGGGAGAGAGAGAGACGGGCAAAAACTCGAGTTGAAGGATGAAATTCCCGGAACGATCGCGCGAGATAGATGTACTCTGGCAGTCTGAGAGCGAAGTTTCTTTGGGAAGAAAAATCGTCGGTGGAAGGCAGGGCTTACTAGATAGAGAAGGTAGAAGTAACCACGAGGGGCGTCTCTCGAGTTCTTCTTTCCGTAGCAGGAGCAGCGGTGGCGGCGGCGTCGGCGTCGGCGTCGGCGGGATACTCTTCTTGCCGGGGTCGTATTTGCCCCGGTGGTTGTTCCACCGACAGGATAAGTAAGGGTAACTACGTCTCAATAGCTTCCACATCCCGGCGGAGAGCGAGAGCAGGCTGGCTCCTAATATGGAATTGCTTGGAACAACCACCGGTGGCAGGAGTGAGCAACCGGGGGAAAAAGAGGAGGAGGCGGAGGAGGAGGAAGCACTCGCGGAAGATGCTGGGCCAAACGTTGGAAGGAGTTCGCGGCCGAGAGAGGGAGTACTGTAAATTATTATTGCCCCTAGTCTTTCTTGCCCGGAGCGAAGCTAGTCCTCCTACTGCCTATTGCCCGGGCTCGCTCGCTCGCTCGCTGCCCTCTTTGCCTTCCTCCTGCGCTACTTACTGCACTTGAAGCGTGACCTCATCCAGCTCCACTTTCAGTCGCTCCTACTTTCTACCATCCAACGACTCACCCTTTGCATACTCGCACTTTGATCCTAGACAAGCCTCGAGGCCCTCGAAATAGAAATACTCCATGACAAGTCAATATTTGATATCTCTTCCTGGTGCAGAACTCATCTCGCACTGTGTACAAACACGTTCTTCTAGGTCCGCTCCGCGGATTAGCGTTTTTTCGGCCGATTCGCTGAAATCCTTGAGCGATCCTTTGTCACGGGAACGTCAAACATGATGGGCGCGCGAGCGGTTCTATTCTTCTGCTCGAGCGGAGAGACACCGCTTCTCGCCGTGGAACATGTCAACAGCATAGGCGCGCGCGCCTGATTCCTCGATAGTCGTCGTATTCGCTCGAGCGTGCCACTGCCATTTTTCACAGGCTTCGAGTGACGTCAATTTTTTTTTTCTTCTCACTCTCGTTTGCAGCGCGACAGGTAATTCCGCGCAATTGTATAGGTGTGTTCGCCGGAGAAAGAAATCCTTCAGGGAGACATGTATGATCTGATAGGCGATGGAAGTAAAATGCAGGCTTTGCTGGTGTTGTCGGGAACAGCTGTAGTTGTTTATGCCTGGAATTTGTCGGGGCCGATCGAAGGTCGCGCCTATCGAAAACGAGGGATCACCGTGTAAAGCCTTGGCTAACGACAGCTCTCGCGCTGTCGTAACGACACCGTCGTAACGGACGATCGTTATCTTTACGAGCGGTTTTCGCCTGGAGTCGAATCGCCGACAGGTGTACACTTGGCAGAGAAGCCCAGCCGGTCTACCAAGTGTACGGCCGTGACACGTAGCCCACGGCGCCTTCCAAAATCTATCAATCTCCCAGTCAGCAATACTCGCCGATTCCTCGTCCAGACCTTATCGACGCCATATCCACTATGTTCGCCGCATCATCGTTGCAAGACAGCGAAAGTGAGCTGGTTGCTAGAGAGAGGCGCTCTACCGATTGCTTCGAACGTGACATTGATAATCGCTAGCAAGACAGAAGAGTTAAGGGGCAAGACTCCGCACGAACCGGCAGGTACAGCCTTTGTAAAGGCAACCTTCTTCCGTATCATGAACCGAACATTTACCAGAAGGAGTCACTAATCATCGAGAATCTCGACAAGCTTTCTTCCAACTACTGTTGATTTGTGTTCAAAAGAAATACAAAAGTTGCAGTTAATTTCCATTAAATCTAAATGGATAAACTTTTATCCAACAATATACAAAATTAATTATTTCGACAAACGATATTACGTAGATATAATCGAACAAAGAATAGAAGGTTCAAATAGAATGGGAGCACTTGTCTGGCTGGTTTATGGAGGATCACGAATTGTTGAGTTGTGTCGTTGAGCTTGGAAGGGAGCGAACGATTCGTCAGGCACGTGAGTGGAGCAGCAGCACCTGCAAGAGGCGAAGAAGACTCTTTGCCAGGTCGTGACACGGTGGATTCGTGATTTTCACTGTTATGCAATCGGAGATAGCTCTGGGTACTCTCTCGTAGTGTTGCACTCTTCCTGGCTGACCTGGCCGCGATGGTACATAGCTGGAGGCAGTCATCTCCAAGCAAATGTCGTGCGAATCCACTCTCGGCAGAGTCAATCCTTCTCTCTTTCTCTCTGTCGTCGGGTTGCATCATACTCCGAAGTACAAGTGTTCACTGACAGCTCCAATAGAATTAAATCGCAAAGGTATTATTTGACATTTTTCCTGAATTCCGCTTGCATGAATCGCGTTGGAGCCTCCGGCGACGCAACGCGCGCTCTGTGTCTCATGAATGCCATTCTAAGGTGTAGAATGCGAGCGCATGATTTCACGCCGGAGTGCCAGGGTCGCAGTATTAGATCATCGTGGAGATTGTGAGTAAATGAGCAATTACGTGGACGAAATCCTGCTATTGTTCTAGCGAAACCTCGGAAATAATCTCTATGTCAGCGAATCCACGAGAAATAACAAAGTTTGCCATATTCTATTATCTCGTTTGATGAATAAAACAATCGGAGCATCTGAGGACGAGGTTGATCAATCATTTCTCAACGAGCTATTGACTTTTCTTTATAGCTGGCAAATTGGGTACAAACAAGGGACAGGTATCCTACAAGTGAGGAACTGCTAGCAGTTGATAATGCTTCTGGGAATATCAATTGAAAGTAATGAAACCGTGGATCCAAACTAGAGTGCGTCACGCGATACAGAGGACTGGGTGTTGGCAACAAAGTAAGAGAGTGCCACGGACGGCCGCAAGAGAGGTTTGCAGGCTGGAGGAACCGGTATAGAGGAGACGCAGAAATCGAGCAGCGAGAGTCGATCGGCACACCGCTAGTATTACCGCGTTCGCGGTCTAAAAAAGAGCGATCGGATATGCAACTGGCGTCGCCAAAGGGGAGGGAATCGCGCGATTCACCGTTAGTCGCACTGCGACTGGCAAATTGAAACGTTCGCCTCGCTCTTCATCCGGAACGGATGAAATTGCCCGGAAGGAAGGCGCCGCGGCGCATCGATCGGACCGATTGCCAGCCACTGACAACGATTTTCTTGCCCCCCTCACTACCTGCCACATACACAGCCGCCACTACTTAAATACAATAAATACCGATCCCAAGACCAAAATAGAGATACACAACTACAGATTGTCCGATAAGTGACAGAGCTTGAAGCAACTGATTGTTATTTGCATATACCGATAAGCAGATTCATATGAGAATTCCAAGCAATTCCAACTGAAAGCTTCTCATTGCCGAGCAAGTAATAATAACAGGATTAGTTTAATAATGACTCAATCAGAATACTAATTTAAACACACTTGATACTCTGTGCTGACTTTTTGAGTCATGCGTGTGTGCACTTTCACAAAAACTTGCGGATTCTATTTCTCCGTCTAAGAAATCGCAAGTGTGAGCGCTTAGCTTAAGACAGGTCTAACACGAATGACGAAGGGAAGGAGAAAAGCAAGGTAGGCGATGGGAATAGGCAGAAAAAGAGCAGATGTCTTAAGCATAGAGGGAAAAGGTGTGACAACAACTGCACTTAGCATAATAATATTTACTACTAGAAGAAATTTAAGAGACTTGAATATTCTATGCGTCAGCCTCACCCAAGACTTGCACAAGTCCCTGGCGGAGCTTCTCGCACTCTGCCTATATAATTATGCATGGCAATGGGACATCAGCATACGCCGAAGCCAGACATCCTCGTCTCCGAGAAGAACGATTTCGCAGTCCTGGCTTCGCTCTGACCAGACTTTGGATATACGCCCGTCCCCTTTCGGATCGCATGCCAGGAACAATTTCGAAGGTAAATAGTATTAGTACTTGGAGCAATCGGCATGCGACCTGAATTGGCCCGTTGGAAAAATGTCTGGCACGCACTCTACTAGTAAATCTTGGCCTGTCAATTGGATGTCTGGCTAACGGCTCTCCCATACTGACAGAAATTGATGCAGTATTGTTCTCGCTTCTCTAAACCCATGGAATTTACATGCTGACAGCTGCAATAATTATCCTTCATTACAAGTTAAGAATACCTTGGAGGGAATATTTTTCTTTGGTGAAATAAAGCAATTTTATAGAAGCGTAAGAAGAAGATGAACATCAGACATCAGTCTCGGACAAATTTCATTCACGTATCACGTAGGAGTATCAGAACGCCGCCGGTGGATTAACGGTTCGTGGAGGAAAGCAGCGGCGATCAGCTGACAGAGAGGAAAGGATCGCGCGTCAGAAGGGCTGAGCGGCGTGAGTGAAAGTTAGAAGTTACGTGAAGAACGGTGTGAGACAGACAGAGAGCGAGAGAGAGAGAAAGAGAGAAGCGCCGAAATTTCGAGCGTGCATAAAAAGGCTGTAAGAGGGACCATTTCGATAATCGTTCGGAGTAATTATATAACGTGGGACGCATTACGTGCGCCGAGGCAAGGCTGGAACTTGTTCGTAAATTCTTTCTTGGTCCTGGTTAGTTTTACATTAGGAATCGATGATGTAAAAGTACATTGGACGAGGTAGTTCTCGAAGCTCTCGAGCTATTGGCCCGTCAATTCTAATGGTGCGCTGTCGCGGTATTCTTGAAGAATCGCCTCTACCAGCTGTAGACCATCATCATTGCCGCATTCCGGTTTACGTAAGGCTCGCTCTCTGCCCCTTTCTTTTATTTTCACACAACCCCCTCCGTCATGTTGCAATCCTCTGACCCACAATGTAATGTTGCAACTTCTCGAGAGAGGATCGGCGCGGCGGCGGCGGCGGCGGCGGCGACGGCGGCACCACCCGCTCGTTAGTTGGAGGGAGGGGACTCGCGGCCAAAGCAATTACGAGGGTGCGAGTAATTGGGATTGAGAGATTAAAGCCAGCGGTATTTGGCATTTTTCCCTCCCCGATGACTAAGGAACGCCGATTGGAACGCGCCGATAACCACCCAAGTTGTGATTTAGGTCGGCAGATATTTTCCCGCATAATTAGATAAAGCTGTATCAATGGCGCGCGGGAGTTCTAATCCCTCGTTCCCATGTAATAAGTTGAGCGAGCCTTAATTGCCATTATGTACGTTAAAACCTCTTAATTGCGGTACCAGGTGTCCTGCGCGCCGTTGCAAATCACGGATTATCACATCATTACTATCAGCCGGCATTCGTAATGCACCGAGGGCGTTAACGATCGCGCCAACCACTCCAGTCAGCGCGCATTCCCAATGCTAACTCAGAGCTTCGCCTATCCTCGATCTTATAGATCTCTCGAGTAATCCCTTCGACTCGTAAATTCCGCCCACCGATTTACGCAGCGCAATCCCTTCCTCGGCTAATTATTCGGCCAGCTACGCCGAGGGGCCGCCTCTAACCCTACATCAGTACCAGTTAGGTACTAGTTTATCGAAATCCAAGAAAATGACCGGTCGGCTCGCACGATATCCTCCTGGAACGTCCGGTTTTACGAGTTCTCCTCGACTATCCTAGCTACGTACTCCCTCCAGTATTACTGCTCGACGTACTCGGCTTCTTGCAAGAAAATTCCTCAATTCTCACTGTCCATCTCCTAAAAAGCTTGCATTCCACATTCTCTTATTTAAACAATGAACTCCAAAAATTGAGTAAAAGCTTTGCAAAATTGTATTACTAAAATTCAAGCTTTCGACAAGTGAATGAATTTAGAATCACATATTTCACATAATTTTTTCGATCAAAGTCTTCTATTAAAAATGAAATCTACCGAATAATACAGAAGGAGACTTCCGGGAGCGATTGTTGACGTGGCTCGTGACGAGACTTGTTCGATTCCTCACTCAGACGCTTTCCCGTCAGAACGCGCCGAGTATCAAAGGAGTCAAAGATCGGCGTCGCTTTCTCCGTGGCGCGGCGCGGCGCGGCGCGGCACGCCGAGAGTTCCTGCGGCGCGAGGCGCTTTATTATGCCTCATTATCGAGGCACAAATTATAATCCGCGAATGGTGCCTGGCGTTTTATGGTGGCAGCAGCCATGAAAAGCAAGCGAGCGAGCGCAGAGCGCGGTATTCTCTTTATTCCCGGTGTATATCGTCGCGGTACCCGTCGTCAGCTCGAACAATGCGCTCGCGCACGCTGCTCCTGCATCCCACGCTGGAGTGGCTCGACTGCTAGTTTGCAAAGCACGTGTACTCGCCGCTACGAAGCCCTCAATTGCCAGTCTGCGAATTCTAATTTAGCCAAGACACTAACCCGGCGAAAGCAATATGTCTAAACAATCGACGTGGAATTAGACTGGCGGCGTAGGCGTAATTGCGGCGACACGAGGCCTGCTGAATTCAAGCGGACAGGCTTGCCAACAAGCTGGCAACTTTGCTCTCGGCTACCCCTTGCGACAAACCTTCTCGTCCCTCCCGATTACGACACACCGAGCACCTTTAATTACTCTATTAATTCCCCCTTTTTCACCTTAACGTCCGATATGCCGGAATAGTTCTCTTTAGAGAGAAAGAGAGAGAGAGATTACGTGGATGCATGTTCTCGTCAGGCAACACCGAAATAAACACTGCCTCGCAGTTTTATACTCTCGGTAAGGTCTCGGACCGGCGGATTTTTCTCATCCCGGCTGCGATTATGCGCTGGCAATGATTCGGCGATCGCTGCCTCGTAAAGATTAAGACAGTACCGTTAGAGGGGCCGATTACCAATTCAGATAGGCTGCCGTAAGCATTACATTAAGGAATTACGGCGAGCGAGACTCGCGCCGAGAATTACAGGCGTGCGCCGGATAAATTCTGCAGCCGAAGCATCGAGGAAGTACACGCTCGGCTGGGAATTTTTCACGCGTCATATAAATCAATAGAATATTGGAGAATTAAAAGACTGACAGTGGAAGAAACTTTAAATCCATTGATGATAACTGAATTAAATCAAGCTTTCGAAGAATTTAACTGGAAGAGGATTTTTCATAGGCAATTAGGGTAGAAAAGCAAGAAAGCGGAAGTGGGTGCGCGAGCCTGACGATGACGTCGAGGCGGAGTGGCGTTCGGCGCGCAAATCGCATTTGGCTAATCGGATTTTCGCGGTAAGAAGTGAGGCTACTTCTTCCTCGTGTTGGTTGTTGGTTTGCACTCTTCTTCGATGGAGGAACGGCTGAGAAATGACGCGGCTAGCACGCAAACAGTGTTCGGCCTACGCTAACTACGTCGCGCATACCAGCTGGGCTCGAGCAGCGTTCTCTTGTGTTCTTGTGTCCTCTTTAAAGGAACACTCTCCGGGCGCACGTATCTTGGAGGCAGTCACTGTGAACGATACTGTCGCCGACACGCTATTGCTCTGTTATAGATCATGGGAATGGCTCTCTCATCGAAAACAGATTATTGCCAGTTCTCATGGGGCAGAGACGGTGCGCGCCCGTGAGTTACATGTACGTGTTCGTCGTCGCCGTCCGCCGCGGCGAGCGCACGGGACGTATCAATTCTCAGCCGGTCTACCTTTGGAAAGTTCGCCACCATTGTATTCTGATGTATGTCCCCCTATGCCCCCTATGAAAGAATGAACACCTCGCCAACAGGATCCCTATGTCATTTTCGAAAAGGAGCACACTCTCGGCTATATCGCTTCTGTAATTCGACTGTCAACTCGATCCTTATATACACACCAATTCCATTAATTCTAGTACGTTTTGTCGATCGTTTCAATTTCAAACTTTTGTCTATTCCTCTTTTCAAGACATCAGACTTTCTCTTTCGTTAAATTATATATTAGATTCGAGAAAGAATGAAGGATAAAGTGTTGCTTAGTTTGGAATTCCAAGGAACTGTTGGGGTGAAAGGATTCTTCGAGAAGTGATCGCGTCACGCGCGATGGTGCTGGATTCCAAAAGGAAGTACGCGTTGCCGTCAAAGCAACTAGCTACTTCCTCGTTCCGGCATGACCATTCATGCCGATCTAACAGAGGCGAAGTCGAAGCTTGCGCGCGCTCGCTCGCACGGCGCCCCTTACCATCCTCTCCATCCCAATCAGAGACTCACCTCACCGGGAACCGGCCTTTACGTAATTGCGCGTCGTTTGCGGAAACGTTTGACAGCGCCGGCTGCGCAAGCAGATGTAATTAGCGGCGGCCGACAGGTAATTAACCCGCTTGTCGTTAACGTGTCAAGCCGATCTTCTCCTACCGCAACCTTCGCAACTCGACTCTCCACCGCCCGCACTTTTTTCTCCCGACGATATGAATGCAAGTGAAGCCTTAATACGCAAGGATGGATTACCGCGGGAGATGTAGAAAATTGGCTAGTAGAATTTGGAGTAATAGATTGGAAATGGGAAGGACTAATCGTCGGGAACGTTTACCAAGCACGCTCATGCATGAAATGATTCGACTCGCCCACAACGATCGGCTTGCGCACAAGTCTGTAATTTAGATAGAATAAAGTACGTGAGAGTCGGCGGTGGTACCCTTAAATACCAGCAGCACTGTTCATCAGACCACCGCATCGACTCTGCCTCCACCTTCCTTTTGGCGTCTTTCGTGCTTTTACTGCCGTATAAAATGTTGATTGGCTTTTCACATCGCGCTCGCGCGGTTGTTAAGATTCCAAGATTAATGAGTTTACGCTCGTCAGTTTTCAAGTGCTTTTATGTCGCTCGCGGTAGACACTCCGCCATTTACGTGGAAATTCGAGCCGGTACTTTAATCGTTGGTTAGCCCGCACCTCCGCCCGAAGACGTCGCCTTGAGTCCCGCTACTTTTTCAATCGAGCAAATTGAAAAGTGTTGGTCGAACCAGTTCAACTTTCCAAGGAGAACTTTCGTCCTAGGAAGATGAGGGAGGGACTCGAATGGTCTGTTATTCCTTGAAATCGTGCGAAGAGGGATGCTGCAATTTATGCCGTCCTTAATGACAGTGACAAAGCTTTACTGCTATTCTCCGAGTGATATACTGCCATCGGCCGGCTAAGCAGCCAGTCGGCAATTTTTCAGCATAACTCCGAGGGCATCCCGTGGCAAGGGAAGCAGAAGGGCGAGAGCGCCACTCGTTGTATTTCGATGTATGCGATAATAAAAAGGGAGAAGCCGATGCGAGAGGTCGCGCAGGGACGCGATCGCCGGCTTGACCTTAGTGTTAATAGCGTTGACTATAGCGCGCATCGTCGCTCGCCAATATATGTGTATTCGAGACGTGGTTTAGGTCGGTTTTGAATTCCTCCGGAGCTGATGGCTCCCGAAACGGCTTCGTGGAAGAGCCAGGTCCCCGAGTTAAATATAAATCACCGCTTACCGCCACACGCCACCGAAGCACTTTTTCTCAAGACTGATCGCCCAATAGAAGCAATCCTCCAAATAACTCTTTCAATCTTCTTTTGCACAACTTAGGGCTAATTCTGGACAAGGTTTCAAAGGGTAGCGTTTGAGTTTCGGTGTTCGTTTGAAATTGGTGTATTTTTAAACGGTGACAGGCGTGTTAGCTTATAGTCATATATTATAATCAAGTATAATTGGTTGCAATCTATCTTCATTTCGTCATATATTTAAATTTATTAATAACTCCCTCGTTAAAAAGAAACATCATCGTATCCTGTGACTGGCTATATAAACTGACAAAGGAATTTGTCTATTGCACTTTACGTCTTCAACAATCAGAATGTTCCCATCAAACGCGGACAGGTGAAAACCCACGCGGTCCGAGCGCGCGCATACTAAACATCGATTTTGAAAGCTGGCGTTTTTCCACGCGCGCTGCTACACGCGGAATAGGCGGGATTGGAAACTGACACGTGCTCGGTAGAGCCGTGCAATAATCGCCGGGCGTTGGACAGTCGGAGAGGTTCGAAAGTAGACGCGTGTCAATGCGTGGAGAGCGCTGATCGTGCGTGCGTACGATTAATATTAATTCTCTCGCATGTCCAAGAAGATGCGTGCACAAGAAAAAGACAGAGAGAAAGAGAGAGAAAAAAAAAAGATTTGTAAGAGAAAGGCTGGATTGCGAGCACGTTCGTCGCGTGCATTGCGTGCGATATTTACATTGTAACGGATAGTTGAGGAGTCGACGACCTCGCATCCTCCCTTACCAACGCATACCAACAAAGTCGTGGCGGCGCTAATGCGATACACCTAATTAGTCTAACAAGCTATGCTTTATTATCCTGGCGCGCAGCAGCACAGCCGTGCACTTGGAATTAGTGGTGCTTTCGGGCGCATCCACCTTACTCGAGTGCTCAGCCTCATTCTTGCTAGGTAACAATTTAGAAATCATACCGACTCAGCCAACCACAGTTGCTCGCCTGAAATCTAAACAAGAATCAAATGTTTCAACAGTTTATTTATTGCGACATTATAATAAATGGTTTAGTTTTAATGAGCCATTAGTGTATTAGGGGTAAAGCTTCGGAGTGGAAACGTTATTTGGAGCACATCGTTGGTCGGGGCAACGAAACATTGACTTTCCCGATGAGAGTACTTAATAGGATTCAATTAGGGAGATGGGGAAGTTCAGCAAGGAGTGGTAGTCGAGCATTACCCCGGCGAAGGGTGAACGATCTCCTCGCAGAGCGACGCCTCATACCAACAGCCCCTAACTACTTGACAAATTTGAACAAGTAGGGTGTCGATCCTTCTCTAAAAAATTGCTTCTTTGTTTAGTTTATTGTTGCCAAAAACAGAGTAATACAATGTATTATAATAAATGAAGTATTACATGCAAATTGTGATAATGCTGGGCGGGGAATGTTGAAGAAATGTCAGGGAATCGGCGCCTTAAAGGAACGCGGCGCAGTAGGTGGAGTTTAATGTTGCCGGATGCACTTTTCACGATTTCTTCGCCGAGAGATCCAGCTTTTAATTATAAGCGCTATATTTATCGAGGCGTGCAATTACAGGGCGCTTTTTTCCCACGTTCCGAGGCAGCGGCCGTTCGTTAAGAGGGGGCAAAAACTGTCATTGTAATGCTCACTTACCCCGCTTGCACGGATTCCGTTTTCCCTCGTGAAAGGGCCTCTACGGTGCTCTACTTCTCCCTTCTTTGTTGCCAGCCAGTTGCCGGAGCACGAGAGACAGAAGAGAAAGAATCGCGGCAAAAACCAGACGATTCCCGGGAACGAGAAAGTGCGACGTACACGAGTGCGCGCGCGCGCGCGCGCGGCTTACGCTTCGAATCGTATAATTGCACGATATTGACCCTGATATCCACGCGACGTATTTACACTCGTTCTGCCTTTTACCAGACTTTAACGATGCCCCGCCGCACGCTCGGGATTGCGCGCGGCTCGCTGCTACTTTGTAATAATAATGTCCAAGTTACCGACAACCAGCCACCAGAGTGTCTCGCTTGCCAGTTTCCACCTTCAAGGCGGCCAACAACCGTCTTTATCGTATTGGGGGATTTTTGCGAGGGGCCGCGCGACATGTAATTGGACGATTGTGCATCATTTTAAGAGACACTAATGACACTGGCCGTTCGCTTTGTTATTGGCCGGCTTACCCGCCTCTCGCCTGTCCTCCCCGTTTAATTAGTTGAACTCGACGCTCCGCGCTACCGCGCATATACTTACATATACCCGCTGGGAGGAGGATCGAGGAGCAGAATTCTCCTCGAATTCCCTGCGATCGGAAAGCCTGTTCTCTAATCACGCGGCTTACGAGCGGCCCGCTGATCACAGTCGGCGTAATTCTAGGAGGTCCGCGCCGAGATTGCTAGATGCGGATTCCAGATAAGAGTGGGCAGCTTCGCAAAAACAATCGGCAATAATAATATCGCGCTATCTGTGTCAGGCTTGCGCCGCCGCAAGAAACACTAGAAGCCAGAGCAGAGCGTACATCCAGTGGAAAGAGGCGATAGAAATCAGCGCGGGCGCATTGTGCCTTGGTAAACAAGAGCGCGGGATTATTCGCCTGCCGTTGCTTTTCACCGGAGGGGGCTGTCTTTCCGCTTTTTCCTTTCTCTCCTTGGCTCTATTTCCTTCTACGGCCGACACACACACACACACACTCTCTCTCTCTTTCTCTCTCTCTGCTGTGTCGGGGACACTCGAGAACTCGGCTGGCTCTCTTTTATCCGCGGTGTTATCCGCGATCTGAATATCGAAGTGGACGCGTCGGTAGGCGATATGCCCGGTGAAACATGAGAGTAGTTGGAACAATGTCAAAATCAGCGGCTCATATCGATAGGTGTGCGGATATTAGCTTGGTCAGTCGGGGATTGCGACACACCCAAGTAAAACCAGCGCGAGTAACCAGGAAACGTGGTGCGCTGGGCGTAGCGCGCGCAGGTACACCGGCACACGTACGGTACCTATCCTACATACGGGGTATTTATGTAGCCGAGTACTATAACGTATGTACCGCTCTCGAGTAACGAGCCTCCACATGCCTCGGTGCATACGAGCCTCTCTACAAGCTTCGCTAACCTCCACCCGCCACCACCCCGCTCCACATCACCGGCATTCCATTTGCCCGGATCCATTGATCTATTGCACCCAGATCCATGAAAATCCGCCCACCCCACCCATTTTACCAGTCATTATTTCTCTTTAGTTCTATTTCTCTGATTTCTTCGAATCTACACGTTAAGGATGTCAATTATAACAGTTTTTATTTGTGTCGTTTGAAATTTTAGTGTTTAGTTTCGATTTAAGTAAAGAAAAGGTAGATTTCGATTTAAACGAGAGCAATGCTGTGTCCAACACGGCTGGCAGGAAACGAGCGTTGAAAATCGGATGTCATTAGAGGAAAGTTAGGAATTACTCATTGGAAAAGTGGCGGATGCTTTCTCTCGAATGGAGAAACTGTGGATCGTGACTGTTAGGGATACAAGGTGCTTTTCACTGTGGGATTCTATTAGGATTCCGTAAAGGCCGGGCGATTCTTGGGAAACGCGGGAGATGCCAAAGCGAGGGCGAGCATGACGATTGACGGGCTAATAATAATCCGACAGGAAATAAGGGAGCGAATAAGCGAGCGCTCTGCGTTCTCATTAGGAAACATTGAACCGCAAACGGTCAATATCTCAAGCCGGCCGCGGTAAGTCGACACCAGTGCACTCGAGGCTTGCGCCGTTATCCGATCGAAAATAGAGAAGCACCGGGCGTGCAATATGATCGGCAGTGGGCTGCCAGTGGTTCGCAAGACCTTTTCCACCGATAAGACTGAGAGAGCAGTCGCTCTCCTCCGAGACATCCATGCTGTCGCATCAATCTGCAACCCGACATGCCCGCCGCAATCCTCCACCACCACTCATCGCCAGTAGTCTCATTCTCTTCGGGAGACCAGTCCTCCGCACCATCTCCATCGACTCTATCATTATTAATAACACGCCTTCTATCAGCATATACTTACGGAAACAAGTAGAGGGACACTGCTGAATTGTGGATTTTCCGCCGATCAAGGTACTACCAATACCCTGATTACCTAGATAAAATGCGGACAATCATAATTATACATAGAATCGTCCTAATTGCGAAGAAGGTACTTTATTTTATTGGAATATTTCTTACGAATGGGATATTGAATTTTTTCGAATTCTGAATTAATGATGTCTATTTTGAATTGATTGGTTCTAGGAATTATTAGTGTTATCAGTCGGTTTCGAGGAGATTAGAGAGTAGAGGAAGGATGAAGTATGATCGGAGGGAGTCGTGGCTATCGAAAGGGAATGGGAGAAAGGGAGAGGAAGAGAGATATCGGGTTAATCGAATGTGCCGGACTCGTTAGAGCCGCGACGGTCTTCCCGAGGAATCCGGCGTGGTCCAAGCCTTCCACGGAAGAGAAGGCGATTGCTGCTATGCATTCGCATTACGAGAAGGCGGCCGGTTGGATTTGCAGGGCGGTGGTGGTAGTGGTAGTGCGTCCGCTGTAATTGCGAGCAGGTGCCACATTAATCTTGCGGCCACCGTAACCCATTTTCCTTGCACCGCCGCGCCGCCCCGCCGCCCGGTCACCCGCTTTGCCATCGCGGATAATGGAATAACTCACAGCCTGATCTTTGGAGCATAGAGAGCCTGCCGGTCCTGATCGGCCCCGAGCTGAAAGCTGCCCGGCCCAGTCTACAATGAATGGAATCAATTTCCTCGGATTCCAATGATTTACTGGACCGCCGGCAGCCATCTGATCTTACAACCGTCTCTCCTTCCGATAAAGAAGAAAAGAAATCATTTCTGTCAAATGTACTTTATGAGTTCAACCCTGTGAGGCGTGTCTCTCCCATATCAGAACTATCTTCGAGGAAGGAAATCATTGCTTTCGATGTTCCGATCATCCGTCACCCGGTTTCGCACTTGGCGATGCGTTCTTAGGATTGCGAGAGGCGCGTCTCTTTTCCAGGCACGGAGAACGAAGAAGCTCTCGATCGCTCCGATCGATCGGTAACTTATGAACGGTATTCCTTTCCCTCGCGACCTTCGCCATTCCACGATCGAATCGAATCTCGGAGGACCTTCGATCTCGGCCGAGATCGATTCCACGATCCCGTTACTCCTCCGCTTGTCCGCCAACGAGGAGAGGCAGTCATCCTCACGGAATGCATACAACCAGTAAACTGCAATCCTGGACCTCCTCGGTTCTCGCACACCCTGCATCCAATTACAGTTTCGCACTAACAAAAGGATGATTATTATCAAAGTCCACAGAAATTCCTTTTCTTTACGTAGAATATTTTGCCTTGATCCAAAAAATTTAAATCGTTTTTCCATAAACTGATAAACCCATCACTTTGAAAAGTGTGCATTTGCTGGAATTGCTCGCGAGCGAGTTCCAGGTTTTACTGTTGCGGCATAAATAAGCGGATTGCGACACGGCGCGTGAGCCCTTTTAAATGGTCATTCAGTGGCCGGACTTTAATTCATGATCTGCCTTTCAAATATCAGTAAGTCCAACTGTTTATTAAATGACTGGAGCAGTGTCTCAATACTATGCTATTACATACGCATAGCTCAATAAGAAGTAGAGTAGAAACTAATATGATTCTTTGTGCGAACAGTAGCAATTTTTGCTCGATTAGATGAATTATTGGACTACGCATAATATTCCGTGGAAGTGTAATGAAACTACAAACTGTGTCATGAATAATGATGGATCGCCTAGTTTTCTAGATACGCGTCCAGTTTCATCCATAAATATTCACAGTCCAGTAATAAAAACACCGTTATGCCGACAGAGTGTTTTCTATCGTGCAACTGCGAACGGCAACTATTGTTACCGCGTTAGACAGACGGCTCGTTTACAGCTCTGGCATATGAGCCGTGGCAAAAAGGAGGCAGGCCTGCTGTAGTGCTACTCGCACCGAAGCAACTTGCACAGGAGAGTGTGAGTCAGGATTAAATCTCCGTACAAGTTTCCAGAGGATGCTGCAGTAGTAGATACTAGTGTCTTGTGGTGCGTGTGTCCGCGCTCTCGTGGTCCCGGCAAGATGATCTCAAGGGTTAACGATGCTCCGCACCAGCAATGGATTCCTCTCGATCGAGCCAACAGCCTCCTTGGAATAGTCGATCGCTGCCGAGTGCAGTCGAGTGTCCTCATTTCTTCAGTGATCATTCATGAAATCCACCGGTGAATCGATCACGAACTGCACCTCCGTCGACCAGCTGGTTTCAATACCTGCTACTTTATACGTCAATGAACTCCACATTTATAATGCCAGAACAGTAAACTAGTTCTTTTCTCAATCACACTTATTTCCAAGAAATCCCTTTCAACTTGAATTGCATTCTGTATTCCCGCTGATCGAACATGGAATTCGTTAATTGATCAGGTTTATCGTGCGCTTTAATTCGCAGCACTGGACGCATGATCTCTCTATTTTTTCCCTCGACGATTATAAGCGTGCGATCCCATTGCTCCGGCGAGCGATAAATCCTCGCGGGGATTTCGCGATCCCGCGAAACCGTCGGGTAACTAATGCGCCTATGCAAGCGTACACGCGGCAATGCGTCTAATTGCCAGATGCCCCGGCATTTTCGTACGGCAGCGGCCTTTCGTAATGCGAGCGCTCGACTATTATTACCAGTAATCTCGCGCTGAGCCCATTAATCTTCGAGCGTGCGAGTAAGTAAACGCAATGCTCTCGAGCGATCTTGGCATTATTCGAGGAACACCATGGGCGCAGCAGCAGCAGCCGCAGCAGCAGCCGCAGCCGCAGCCGCAGGAGCAGGAGCAGCGTGTGCCCGCGTCTTCGAACGGCGCTGAAAGTAAATTGCAATGATTTTCATGGATACAGAGTTTAGTATCGGTAGGGCGCGGAGGGCTACGGCATACGTCCAGGTTGTTCCAGTTCTTTCTGCACGGTTAGTTCTCGGATTATTGCGAGGAGGCTGCTTTAATCGCCGCGGTAGTTAAAGTTGACCTTCTCCAGGGAGTAATGAAGGCAGCCACCGGGCGTCTCCACCGAGCGGCCGTAATGCCGGCAATTTGTAACTGGAGCGAAGTCAATTAATAGAGACATCAAGCCATTAATATAATTGCCCGTGTGCCACTCTCCACCCTAGCGTTTCCCCCTTTGCCCCGGCTACTATTAATTATGAAATCAACCTTTTTCCACCGTTTGCGATAAAGGTCTCCCGGGGTGAAGGTAGACCAAAATTATCGAGGGATCTTCGTGCCGCGAGATAAACTCCGCTGATTGCGAGAGCGGCTCTCGCACGCTTCGCCTGATCATTGCGAAAGCTCGCTGCTGTTTTCCAAGAAAGCCGAACCCCTCGCTGGAAAAGTTACGAGCTTCTCGCGGCAATATTTATGAGTTTCTGGTAATATCGGGGGGAATCGATCGGATATCGGCGCATCATCTTCGCGGTAAGATTTCGTCGAATCCATTGAGAGAATGGTAGTTTCTTGTGCGATTACCGATCGTTGGGAATCTCAAGAGAGAGAATGGGAGAGAGAGAGAGAAGCGCGTGCGTCGCGTGCGTGTATACAGGAATCCTCGGAGAGATGTGGCTACGTGTGGATGAGTGCTCGCGCATTGCATACCGTCACGTTAGCAGGGAGGAGCCCCTCCTGCTGTAAGGAAATCGGTGGGATACTAATCAGTAGTAGATAGCTACTGCCCTTTGCCGGTGATCGGAGCCACCGCGAGTTCGGGGAAGCCGATCGAATCGGTAGCCTCGTCAGTTCGTGATCGTCATTAATAAGCACGCGGCTCGAATGACCGCGCGGAATGGCAATGAGAGGAGAGATTTCCAGAGGGAGATCTTTCCATTGAGAGACTCGATCCTCGTCCAGCCGAGAATCCTCCGAG
This sequence comes from Ectemnius continuus, assembly GCA_910591665.1. Lineage (NCBI taxonomy): Eukaryota > Metazoa > Arthropoda > Insecta > Hymenoptera > Crabronidae > Ectemnius > Ectemnius continuus. The sequence continues at coordinate 9,576,384 of OU342862.1, read as the reverse complement.
TGAACGATTGTATTATTTTATTATTGACTCTGGCTTGCTTGACGAATATCGTCTGGGTAAACGCGCATTTGTCAACTGGTCGCTTTAAGTGTTCGGCGCGCGATCGCGCGCCGGGCAGCCCCATCGATTCCAGTTCAATCGATCTTTCCTACCGCGGGGAAGGCTCACCGACACACCGGTGGGACCTGTTTCCACCGATGAAAAGTTACTGGATGCTCGAGCGTACGCGCGACGAAGTTCCACATGGCCTCGCACTCAATAGACGACAGTTCTATTTCATTCCTCGGGAGGATTACGAGCATGAAGAATTCCGCAAGTATTTTTCATCGACTTTCACTTATCCTACAACTGCCATAACGGAAGTTATAATCGGTCCTTTCATCCACATGGACATGCAACCTCGCATTTACTACCATACCCTCCCCCTTTTACGCCAGAAATAATTACTGGTACATTTCGGCTGGTATACTTAAGCCTTTTTTCAACTTGCCATAATTACTCGGCGCAGGAACTTGGAGTTTAAACGAGCGGAAAAATACTGGATTAATGACTCGAAGTGGTGATCGAGGTGAGCGCGATGCCGCGGACTCGTAGCGGTAATCCATTTATCCGGGGCGAGATTAAAGCACGGCTCGATAAGCGTCGCTAATTTCCGCAAATCCGCTGGCGGGCCCGAGCCGATGCGTTACGTTTTAATTGCGGCAATTAATTAGGAGTTGCCGGGCTGGCAGGTATAAGCGCGAGTGGAGTCCTTGAGAGGATGGAAGGCAGTCAGGCGAGGAGAGCCGGCCGGCCGACCGGGCACAGTTGGCGAAGGACCTTGCTCGAGAAGAGGGCATCCAGTCACCGCTAGCTGGCAAGGGCGAAGAAGTGTCAGCGGTGCCAGGGTGTCGGGTTGCCGGGGCACGTCCGGAGCGCCGCGAAAGATCGCGGATACCACGGCGAAGATCGGCGACGAAGATTGCTCCGGAGGAGGAAGAGTACGCGAGCGCGCGCGCGCGCGCCCCGGAGATGTGGAGGAAGATGAAGGGACCGCCACGGGGCGCGACAACTCGTGTTTTACATAAGCAGCACGGATCTTATCGCGCGGACACCGCAACCGGGTCACGAAGCGGTAGGCTTCGCCGGAGGATCGCGCCGAGCCCAACGCCCCATCTGGACCACCTGTTTTATTTTTGACAGCGATCCTTCCCCCACCCTCCCTCCCAGAATTAACCTCCACCAACCCTTCTATGACTTTTACGACTTTTCCTTACGACTCTCGCCTGGCACATCCCGTCCCTCTTGACGTCTTCTTCAAAGTCCCAACAAACTTGCATCTGCAATCTTCAAATCTTCATACATTGTATCCCAACAGGGATTTCTATGTCGAGAGAGGTGGATGGATGCTGTAAAGATTGGAGCGGGGAAATGAGCGTGCTCCGAAGTCCGGTCTTCCACTGGCATACCACCCGAGTTATTACAACTAGTAAGACGCGCAGAAACATCTCGCAGGATACTCTCGGTGGTTCTCTGGCGCAGTGACAGCAATAGATATCCCAATCCCGACGTTTAGCAAGCGGCGAACACGTATAAATCTCATTTCGAGCGATTCATTACGGGCGAATTTAAATTGCGCCTCCATAAGTCACTCTGGCGGGGCGCGTCTCTAAAAATGCGAGTCAGGGCGGTCTCTCGTGTACATAACGGCGGACACGGGCCATGATGTATCGCTACGCCGACCACGTCTCTCCCCATGTTTTGCCCCGCCGTAATACAACTATCTGGAGCACTTGCCACGGCTACGGCCCAACCCGTACACCAGCCCCCCCGCCGCTCTCTCCACCCAATATATATCTCCCCATTTTATTAAACTCACCCCCCTCCCAGTCGACCCACAACAATAATGCCGGTAGTTCGTTAGAAATATCACCACCCAAGGACTAATCGCACGTTAAATCGTGACGCGACAAATATCGAAGTTAGCGAGTTACGAGGTCGATGAAGGAATTAGTCTAATTCTAAGTAGGTCTCTCATTGATATATTGGTGAATTGGATCTTTGCCAATTGAGGAACGTAATCATAAGATATCTCTCGGTTTTATTAAACTCACCCCTTCCAGTCATTGTATAACAATGCCAGTGGCTCGCTAAAAATATCATCGAAGGATCAATCGCGGGCTAAATCATGACGCGACAAATGTCGAAGTTAGCGAGTGGCGAGGTCGACGAAGGAATTAGTCTAATTCTAAGTAGGTCTCTCATGGATGCATTGGCGCTCGAATCAGAGCCTTGCCAATTGAGCAATGTAATCACAGGAAATCATTGATAGGCTATCGTAGGCTATGGTAGGTTTACGAGTCAATTCGAAGCAAGTTCGAGCCGCTGTTACGCAAGGACCTGTCACGTGCGAGAGCGGTGTGTGTAGTGGGTCGCATGAGTTCGCTCGAATGCGCCCACCACGTAAGCCGAGAGCGGCGGCCTGTTGTCGTTGCGGGGGAATACACATAAACAAATAACAAATTGCGCTGGCCGAGCAACAAAGCAGGCAGGCCGAGACAGGCTGGTGGACGTTCATGGATCGTTGTGCAGAAACGTCAGGTGTACTTAATTGTGCGGTCTCCATTGAGCCGTGGCGGGAACCTGGCGGATAAGAGAAAGTCGAGCAGACACACACCGGCCGACCCTCCTCATGTTTACAGCCTCTTTCCTTCTCGCACCCACCCTCATTTTTCACGAGCTTTTCTAAACTAGTGGATTTCGGCTCTCTCTGTGATATTAGAGCCGTCTCTCCCGGAACCACCAAGAACGATAGAGAAAGAGATGGCGGGGGCGGTCGGTGTAATCCAAGGCGATGAAATCTTCATTGGTGTAGGTTTCATCTAATTTGCGATGAAGGAAAAGCATCGAACTCTACTCGCCGCCCCGGAGAAAGCGCATAATTGTTATTATCTTTGATCTGAGCATGCACCGCCCCGGAGCGTATCCAGGTTCATGCTTTAATGCACCGGCGGCGCGTATCGCGTGCCTCGCCGGCGCACACATCTACCGCCTTGAATCTCCGTGTCAAGGCTAACAATCTCGACGATACGGCGCGTACGCCTCGAACTAGATTGCGCGCCAGATATAATTAGACATGCAACAATCCCGACAGAAATGTGATAATGAAATTTGCTGATGGATGCTGGACTTCTATTAGCGTGCCTCCACTCGCGCCGACCGAGCCGCTTGGCTATCGCATTTGCGAAGTCTGAAATTACTTGCAACAATCCTTTACATATCAAAATATAATTAAGAACAGTGAAATACACTATCATTTGGTTCCAATCGACAAGCGTTTAACAGTTTATACTTTTTTCCCCCGATCGTCAATTGCACGAGGTAGCAGCACAGATTTTCCAAAGATATAATAAACTGGAAAAATAACGAGGGAATTACTGAGGGAACATGAAAAATGTGGCAGATCTGAGTGTAAGCCGGCAGCAATGTGCGAATATTCCGCGAAATCCTTTGGAAAGCCTTAGTGAAGCTAATAGCGCGTGCTGCTCAGACGGTCCCATTCTACTTGAGCGTTCGAGCGAGCAGAAACAGCGGGTAATAAGCTACCGACAACATTGCAGCTTATCCGGGGGAATAAGTGCACGGTACACCAAAGGGGAAAAAGCATAATGTATGTGAAGTTGAAGAGCGTTGAGATCGCCAGCAGTGACGATCCTTCGAGGGAGAGTTTTTCGAGTCAGCCTCCCAGCCAGGAGAGAAGGGGAGGGCCATGAATGCGCTCGGCTGAGCTCACCGGCGAAGAAATATAGGCGCGCGCAGAAAAGATGCACGCGCAAATGAACCTCGTCGCGTTTCAAGAATAATGTCGCTGCTTGAACGCGAGAAAAATTGCACACACCCTCTCTCTCGCTCTCTCTCTCTCTCTCTGGGATGCACACCCGTTCCGGCAGTCACAGTACTTTGAATTATGCGAGCTTTGCCTCGCGGTGCGTGAACGCTCTCTTTCGCTCTCTCGCGAGGAGCACACGTGTGCCGCGCCGCGCCGCGCCGCCCTGCCGCCGCTGAAGCGCTCTTACCAGCGGCATCGTAGATTATTGCGACGATCCAGCCCTCGACTGACAATAAATCGAGGCTCGCATGTATGGGAAACTGGGTTACTCAGCATGAAATGCAGCAGAGTTATGCATAGTCAGAGTTTAATGCATTAAGAAAGATGATTGTCCTTAATGGTAATGTCCTGAATTTATCGAAGACTGTCGGGAATCCGTGGAGGATCGACTAATGGAATTTTCCGTGATTGTGAATGGCATTGTTGGAGGGAATCGTTGGGGTGTTACACACACACACACACACACACACCTGAGAGGTAAAGGTAAAGTTCAGCCGTCTCTTGTTGCGGAGCTACACCTTTGACTTATTCCTTATCCCGCGAATAATCGAGCGATCGCAACCGCTCATTTAAAGTCCACGATTCCTTTTATTGACAAAGCACTTGAAGCGCACTCCCGCTCGCCCAAGTTCGCTCGCCAGCAACCTGTCGCGTAAATTTAATATTACTGGGCACGCCAATCGCGATCGAAAGGTTAATTGGCATTCCCGGTATGGCTTTGTCGCAGCAGTCACGATCCTTCGTCCTTTTTCTCTCCCCCCTTCCCATCTCGCCACTCCTTTCTACTACTAATAATTATCAAGCAACTGGCTTCATTCACCCATTCCATTGTCAGCCTCTTTCCTCCTCCGTGCTTATTTATGTAGCCGAGTTAGTTGGAAGTTGGACATTCCTAGATGAATGGGGCGAAACAGAGCGGAGCTCGTTTAGAGTTTCGTCCCGAAGTCCAAGTTGGCGACGCCAATTTCCTACCGCGAGCCGTTCTCAAACAGCAATAGTCTGTTCTCAAGCTGGCGTCAGTTGAAGTGCCGCTGTCAATGGGGCGAGAGAGCTACTGAACGTTCTACTCAATCTACTGCGACAGTAGAAACGGACGATGCAACCTTCGTCTCTCAGTTCTGCTGGACTATTCAAGTAAACCGAGTAGCAAAGTTGCCGGCAGCAGCAGCCTCTTTGCTACCTAGGCAGCAGCACCAGCAGCAGCAGATCGCTCCAAGCTATAAATTACCGCACCTGTACTATTTCACGGGAAACCGGCCGCCGATTGAAAGCAGTCCAGCATTGAAAGCGGACCTCTGACCCGAGGTTTTTCTGCCGCTGCCAGTGAGAGTACGCACCAGCAGGCTGCGTCGCCGCCGTTGTCATTGCTCTTTTATGGTCGTCCAGGAGGAAAGCCGTCGATCGAACGAAGCTCTTTCGTGCTCGAAGGGGATTTCACGTGTCGCCGCGACAGCGAACCACGTTTTCGCGAACCCCTCGTTTCCCCGTTTCAACTTTCTACGACGAATAAGGCAGAGGTTTTCTTTTCCCCGGGCTGGCTCTGCCAACCGGTCACCGAGAGCATGACGTCCATCGATTCGAAAGGCGATTTATCCCAGGATTCTCCTTTGTAATTGAACTCGAGTCTCCATACTTTCCTATCTTATCTCTCCGCCCGGCAATTCTATGGTAAGAAGTATCCTTATTGTGGAATGATGCAGGTTCGAGGAGCGTCTCTTAAATTGGCTGACGATTAGGATTGCTTGTAATGAGCGACAGGTAACATCCGAAGAATTCTTAGACAATGGTCGGTTCAGTGTACCGAGGATCTTGTTCTCCTCGTCTGGTGCGGCCCACTTCCCCTCTGTCTTTCTGTCGTGCTTCAAATTGGCGGCCTATTGCGGCATCTGCTCGCGCGCGCACCGAGCCCAAAAGAGATGGCGAGAGACTCACTTTCATTTTACGAGGAGAGAACTCTTGGTTGGAATAGTAATAAGGCGTTATTTCACTCTCAAGTACCACTTTTACGAGAACGAGCGGAATGGATAGTGCACCGGCGAGCAACTCTCGGCAACTCATTGCACTGAAAATGATACGCTTCCGGTAAAGCCAGCCGGGCTGCTGCCTGCAAAGGCCAGCTGCTCAAAGGTGCTCTCGAAAGTTTAGCGACAATTCCTGGCAACGCGATATCCCATCCTTTCTCTTTGCCACTGAAACTAACGCAGTGATTTGACGGACATCTTTCAAAATGAATCAAAAACCAATTATGTCACACCTGCTTCTTTTATGAGAGAGATTAATTTCTTTTGATATTGACAGCTTAATAAAAATATTTGCAATTTTGATTACAGCCGGAGACGGTTCCACAAGCGAGGATCGATATGACCCGCGTCCTCGAAGTGGCGGCTGCAGAAGACGTCACTGGACATCCCTACAGCCTTGCAGTCACCTCTCCCGAGGGAGTGACCTTCGTGAAGGGCACCTGCAGAGAGGAGACTAGATGGTGGGCCGACGTTCTCCAGGTCTACTCGAGGAACAAGGTTCGTTACCAAATTCAATCTGTCAAACTAATCCATTTATCAAGTTCTCCGCCACTTTAGGAGGAAGTCTCTCAGTTAGGAATGTTGCATTAGACTTATCTCTGCAAAAGTCGCGGGACTTTAGGTATGCGCTAATTGTCGAGGATCACCTTGGCTCCTCGGTTGCTAGCTTCATTCCTCAGGAAATCACGAGGAGCGTCCATTTAAGGAGCGCGCTGTGCTTTTAATTCGTTTAAGGATCACTTGGGTCGGCACGTTATGTACTTAATTTGCCAGGAAATGATGAGTAAGCCAATACTTAAAAAGGTTCGCGGTCTTAAAGCCACAAGATCGGGGACAGAAGTCGGCGCAGCCCAGGAGCCATGCTATTCGCTTGATTACGCCAGTCGCATAATCTTAAGTGCATCCTCACCGGCGTCATGCTCGTTACACGTGTAATTATTCCAATTGCGGCGGCTTGTCTCAGCGACGGAAATTACTTTGCTTAGCTTGGCGCTCCCCGGCAAAAAGCGCATCACGCCATCGGGAAAAAACATGGCTAAAACATAATTGCCGGGTGCATGTCTCCTCGCGCGCTCTTTCGTAACACTCGCTCGCGCCACCCGCTGCGGTAGCATTCGAGACCGCAAAATCGGAGTACTTATATCGGCGAACTTACTCTGTCAAGTTTATGCAATTGATGCCGGCATTCCTGGCAAACCTAATGAATTTATTGAAACGATTCGTTATGATGTTCGGCCGTGTGCCGCGCGCTATGTAGTAGATCGATCAATCGATGGTGGCGTTCCAATCGGCTGGGACCTCTGTCAGTTCGTTATGCAGCCTGACCGAAGGCTTACCAGCACCAGGAGGCACTCGCTATCTATCGATTCCGTTACGCAAGGAATGATCGATCGGCAAATGGAAACAGCATCGTCGCCGAGGAGAGCTGCTGCCCCCGGTGTAAACGTACGATTGCGTTACCAGGCCAAGGCGATGCATACGCACACGCACTCAATCGCCCCGGGAACGCACACCTTTTTTTTTGAACCACCGCCTCCCTCCTCTGCAACTACATCTCGCATTTGTGTCGCGCTTGCATTTTGAAACATGCGTTGGCTCGCCGAGTAATTCAATCCTGTCAAACCGCCTTTGACATTCCACTCCGAGAAACTATTAGTTATTACTCCATTACTTTATATTCGTTTGAACTTACTCCACCTGTTGTTTACTTATCATCAATAACACTCCTTTCGGCGCGAGAGATGAATTATCTCAGAATAAAGAACGTCAAAGCAAACAGTATCGCTTTAAACCAACAGCCGTCAATTTGACTTGGCTGCCCCCCACCCCCGCCGCCAGCTTCACCAGAGGAACCGGTCGATTAACGATCCATAAAATTAAGCAACCCTCGCCGCATGTCGTAAAATTACCCGGCGAACCAGTTTGGTAGAGTTCCTTGATCGCGTATGGTGTCCCATTACTGTTTAGTGTCTACGCGGAGGCTAGAAAAAGTGGCGGGCGAACTACTAGCGCGCTCTCAGGGCAGTGAGCTCCGGGCGGTCAGAGTTACATGATTAAATGGTACCAGGGCGACTAGCTGGTGTCGACGGTAGTCCAACAACTAGGAAGAATATTGCTACCGCGTAAAGGCGGGGCGGCCGCCGCCGCCGCGCTCCGCTTACTTACGTCGCCGGCCGAATTATCCGTTAATTATGCGAGCACTCGGACTGACTTTCGATTAGCCAGACGCGAGCTTAGCATTTAGGCACCGGTTATATTAGAGAACGGGAGGAATAACTATTGCGAGATTAATGGTAGAGAAGGCAAAGAGGAAGGCTGTCCTGGCTGGGACACGTGTGTCCGCTCCTCGTTAACTCTTAAACACTGATTGCATCGTGGATGCCGCCGATGCTTTTGACTCCGGGAGGAACGCTTAAAGTATAGGCGTTAATTCCCTCGGCAATAGGAAGTCGAATCCAGTCATTACAGATCTTCCGCGTTTCACCGATCGAAGTATAGTACAGGGAGGAATAGCGGCGCGGTGGTGTAAGTTGGTAGGAGTGGAGAGCGCAGGAGGATTCGGTTGTGCGCTTTGACAGGCTGTCGAGCGTGGTGTGGCGCGCCTTTATTGCGTGTGCTCGGGTGAATTATGCGCACGAGGAAGAGTGCAGGGAACATTATCGGCGTTAGTTGGTATCTACCGTTAGGGAGTGTGTACGGCTAGCGCGATCGGCACGGTCTGCCGGTGGTACGTGGGTATATCGCTCGCCTACGTAGACATTCTACGGCATTCCGTCCACATCCACCTCCCCCCCTCTCCCGATGTCCTACGGCCGATTCACGCCAAGATAATGGATAATCTTTTTTATTCAATTAGATCTCTTGCCACCTACCAGCCCGCGCGCGCGCGGACGCGATTACTGTCCTCATAACTCGGCGCTGAATAGTGCTCGCGCGCGCGTTCGTTCGTTCGTTCGTTCAAACTCCCAAGCACGATCGCCGACCCACGGCCTCTTCTCACTTTGTAAATACAGCCCGTAATTATTATGTCGTCGATCAAACTGAGCAAATTACTGCCACTGCTTCTAGGGAAGGCACAAGCGGAACGCCACGTTTCCTGGCGGCCAGACCACCATTCTTCAGGTCACGCCGACCATTCGAAGTAAGTGTCATTCATGCAGGAATTCTCTTTAAATCCGAGACTTTTTTAACCCCGTTCATTAGTGCTCCTGATTAGAGTCGTTAATGAAGCTTTATCTCTTTTTCGTTGCTTCGAAGCACATCGCTTTGATTAGTCCGTTATATTATTATCGAAAGTATCCTTCTTAATGACGTTATAACTCAAACGATTTTTCCACTTGCATGAAGTCTAAAATAGAAATGAAAAAATTAATAAGTCAATCCTTAGAATTCAATTGAAATTAGAATTCAAATATCGTGTTGTCCCAATATAAAACATTCGAGAAAAGGAATCAATATTTAAGATCAACATCTTGATGAACAGGTAACACCCCGAATCCGCCACGACCGCGTTTCAACAGTTGTCGTTCCGAGCCGCGAAGTGCCAGCGGTTGGATTCCGGAGACGAGCGTGCCGACGGAGCTCTGCTCCTCGGCGTTCTCGTCGACGCCGTCGCTGGTAACGAGCAGCGTCGTTACAACCAACAGCAACAACGTGCTGAGCAACGGCAATGGCGAAGTTAACAACGAGCAACACAAGAACAACTTGTCGCCACTTCGAAGCGGCGCTCCGCTCGAGAATGGCAACAGCAGTGCTTACTTGGTGGCAACTTCGACGAGCTCTGCTTCGATGAATGGCAATGCCGTTTATTCGACGAGCTCGTCGATGTCATCAACGATGACTTCGGGCGGAAATTCGTTGATGGACAAACCACCGATGGTTCCGAGCGAGGGTAGAAGCAGTTATCGGGATCAGCCTGCTAGTAGTGCTTCGCCGCCAACCAGGGACAAACTCAGGGCCGAGGACAAGGCCAGGCGCAGAATGAATCAGCAAGTGGAAAGGGTGAGCAACATCGGCGCCGGGAAGTCTGCGTCCAATGAAAAACTAGGTTCGTACTACTTCACTATTTGCTCTTTCCACCTTCGAAATCTTCAACTTTCTCTTTCGTTGCGTTGCAATTAATATTTAATGAAGCTAGCCATTAAATAAATTCTGTGTAGTATTAGAATATCTTGTTTTACACGAACGATAGAAATATCAAAGTTGTGTAAGAGGCAACATGTTGGGAGGGAAAAGTTGGCATTTGTTGTAGATTAGCTGAAATGCTGGATAGAGTTTAAAGTGGCAGAGAGCTGGGTTGAGTCGGAAAGAGGTAGCTGGTGCACCAAGTGCTACCGAGATTAGAGTTGATCCTAATCTATAATTTCTTGGTGGTGCTGTTCCACCGCGAACCGTTAGATCGCTCGACTAGGAAGTCTTGACGTCGAGTGCGCAGTATAATTATGCGGACTCTCTTTACACGGTGATAGGAATATCAAGGAGGCAAACGAGATTTAGAAACGAGTCCCGTGCGACTGCCGCTCGGGTTACACAGTCGGCACGGATGCATTTGTGTTACAGTAATTATGCAAATCCCGCGGATTTACTCGTTAGAATGCCGCGTGGTGTAACATGTAATCAGGGGACAATGAAAAAAAGGTAATTACGCTCGTTTCCGCTCGGCTAATGAATGGCATTTATGGCTGCTTTGACTTACGCGAGTCGATATGATTCCGCGTTAGAGATGCAGATGTAGGTCTACGACTGATGCGTAAGACAGCATGAAAGGTGCACGTGCGAGCACCGCTTTCAACGCCCAGCCAATTGTTAAAACATATAATCACTGCTTTCAATTCAAGAATAATTGCTTAAAATTACGACTCTCGATCAAGCCGTGCGGATAATATCGAGGTTAACTTCGCGAACATTCGCTTCGTTCGTACCGGGAAGTAAGAAGAGAGAAAACTAGGTCGACGTGACAATGACTGTTCGTTGCGTACGGCGCGACAATGATTTGCGCACGGCGTGCAAGCGGGCGGTCGACCTGATTTTTCCCTCTGACAATTGGCAGAATCAACAAAGTAGTTAGCGCTGCTCGTCGAGCCTGTTGCGTCAACTCCTCCAATACGCATATATATTCACGCTTCCCTGAAATCATCAAGCGGGAGTCAATGACCGCGCCTCGTTTCCAACTCTCCTTTCCGGCATTTTCTCACGCGCCGATACTCTTCTTTAATCAGCGACGCTGACACGGCGCCGATGAAAAAATGCCGATGGATGTTGTTTAATTTCTCACTGAAGCTGTTATTGCCGCGTCTGTGGCGAGAGCGGTTCTCCGATCGCTGGTGGGCTTTATCTCGGTGAGTTCAAAGGATGATCGGTAGCGACGTCGATTGGCCGCCGATATAATTTAATAACGAGAGAGGCGAAGGTTTATCTTGCGGTGGAGCCGCCGGATCCTAAGCAAAGTGTCTCCATAGTCGTGTTATTACGAGGGAGAGGAGCGAGCGAGAAGAGGGACTCTCTGCGGCTGAAATTAATCAGCGTACTCTCTTTCTCTCCCCCCTCCCCTTCCTCTCTCTCTCTTTCTCTCTGGTTCTGTCTCTTTCCGTCTTCCTTCTGTGGCCGGGCTGGCTGCTAGAGCGGCGGCCAGCAGAGTAATAGCAGCATCCTTCCCTCGGTCCAGCGAGATAGGGGATTCCAATTAAATTCAAAGGGGCTTTCCTGCGACGCTCCCACTGCGGGAGTGGTGTGTTGTGGGTATCTTGTGCGTGCTTTCCAATCGGCGATAAGTCAGCTTGTCGTTTCCAGTGAGGTACGAGCCTTTAATCGCGATATGATTCGCTTTCGTGCGCTCACGAACGCCTCGCTTCTCCGTGGCTGGCTGGCTGGCTGGCTGCCAGGATCCTCTCTGCTCTCTGGCCTTCCCTTACTGCGAGGGAGTTCCCTTCTTCTAAGAGGATCTCGGCCTTCGATTGCGAGCGAGGCGACCGGGACAGAGACCATGTTTGCCATTCCCCCGTCGCGATATTGCCATACTATTTTCAACCGGCCAAGGAAAATTGCCTATTTGCACTCGCAAATAGATACACACCGATGGACATAGTCTCCTGAGTTATTTGCACCTTCGCCACGATGCAAATGCGTCGCGCGCGTTCACGCACCTTTAATAGAATCATTTGCAATCGCTTGACTGACTGGAAACTATTGACGACTGTCGGCAAGGGTATAAATAGTCTTGGAGTTGTAGGAAGAATTTATAAGGCAGGGTCACGTTTCTGATTTAATTTTTGGAGCGTCCAATGTAAATCGTGTTATTTTTACACGTACTTAACATGTTTGACATTCATTATTCTTGTACGAGTATAATGAATGGGTGTGAATTGTCTGTAACTGGTGAAATATTGCATTATTTTGCAATATGCGAAGTTCAGTAGAGAGTCAGGGATGTTGGTAGTTCACGGTGGAGTGGAGGATCGGCGTTGGTGAGCGCGCGTTTCTTAGTATGCGCGGAGAGGAAATGGCGAGGAGTTATGCGCGCGATTCGTAACGCTCTCTTGCAAAGCGAGCGAGCCGAGAAGGAAGAGCTGTGCCGCCCGACCGAAAGGAACCGATGGAATCGTGGCGAGTTATAGCTGGCAAGATGCGTTTAGACGTACTCCTCAAAAACGAGAACTAATCAGAGAGCGAGCCGGCCAAGCCGACAATTAGAGAAGAGATCTCGCAGCGCGTATTACGCGCTAACGGTACAAGTTGGCTGACAAGAGGAAAAGATATTCGTTCCGAGGAAAGCCAGTGAGTTTCCTGGATTGGCCGGTGCTCGTTGCCGCCCTCTGGCGCATACCTGAGTGATTGGAGAACCGACCGATTATTTGGAATCCATAGAATTCCCGGCTTTTAACGGCGCGCTGATTGCGAGTTGCCAGCACCACCCTGCCGGCGCGCGATATCCACATGGTTGCGTAATTGCGTGCTGGGAATCTCCTGGAAAATCTACGGCCTCGCAGCTCGCACCTCCAATCCTCCTCGACTGCTGATGCTGCTGCTGCTTCTACTGTTGCTTTATCTCTTCAGCGAGTGATTCGCAGATTTCATTTAGATTGGCGCTAAACGAAGCACGGCATCTCGCGGGAATGCGTTCCTCGGACAGACGGTTTGCGCGCGTGTGAGAGATCTTTCTCCTGAGGCACCGAGTAGCGCAGATCATCTGACGATACACACTTTCCTACTCGAGGAACAACGAACCTCGGCTGATTCGTTTTTCCCCCAACTTCCCTCTTTCCTGAGAAGAAGTCTTTCTTGTGCGCAGACCGGTAGCTGTGTCAGGGTTCACTCGACAGCTAGAGTGTGCTGTTAGACAAGTTGTCAGAAGGACTTATCCAACAGGAAGAGTTTGCATCTCGGACACACTTGGCTCGGTTTCTATTCATGAAGTGGTAGTTTTTCAGTAATGTCGATCAGGCTAGTGGGAAGGGCGAGCGTCCGATTTATCGTGGGTAACGCGGGCCATTAGCATACTAATGGCGATTAGATTTCGATGGGCAAACGATAAAAAGGCGGATAAACGAGGGAGATAAGTTGCGCCGTTCGCTTCTCGGAGGACGCGAGCCATGGCGAGGGGCCTCGGTTATTAATTAGTCGGCAGTCAATTAACACGAAGTGGCCGCACTCCTCTCTCCCTCCCTCGCTCGCTCGGCATTGCTCGTCGGTGCGAGCTTCGTCGGGGAAAGAAATTAATTGGTTAACTCGGCGACGTACCGAGACGAATATTTGATAACAACGAAGGTAGCTCACCCCGCGCTTGTGAAACAGGACGCTGTTTATTAACGGCGCCGAACTTGCGCGCCTTCCTAACATGGCCCAGCAAACATCCGTGGCACTTCTAACTACTATAATTATAATGCAGGCCGGCGTAGCGTCGTAGCCTCCGCAATATCCATTTTTCAGTAATTTCCTTAAGAGCCGCGGCTAATGGGCCTCGGCTTTAATCACAGCGCGCTTCGTGTTGCAAAGTGCCTGTCAAATCGACTTTTGATGATACCCCTCGAGGAAAGTGTATCACTTCTTCACGGTGCCTTGCTCGTCCGTTCAATTTGCGGCCTGTAAAAAGCGTAATTCCTCGCGGCGAGATTGGCCGATGGTGGGGCCACTGCCAGATTGAGGAACAATCGGGTATTGTTGCAGATGACGATGCCTGCCGGAGGATACTGTTGGAGCACGAGCGAGAGAGAGAGGGCAAGTTGCGAGACATCGCTGCCTCCTTGACGCAACCCAGAGTACGGAGGATCAAGCCACGAACTTCGGAGCCAACCAGAGACGTCGTCGATGCGGTCAATGCTGCCCATCAAGACAAACTTGTACGTCAAATAATTCCATTTGACTTATGAATCACCCTATTGAAATAGGGATGATTTTCTAAATGGATTCTATGATTTGTTGGGTGGTACAGATTCGAGGGGATCCGGACGGTTGCGGGTTGGACGTGTCCGGTGTAAGATACTCGCCGACTTCGGAGTTGAGGGTGGATCTTCCAGCGGAAGATCTACTGAACATCAAGAAAGGCTGGTTAATGAAGCAAGGCCTGAACAAGGTATCTCTAGGATTTCTTCCTGGCGGTTTCTCTGCTTCTCCGATGCCGACTCGACTTCTGACGCGTTATTTTCTCATTAGGAATGGAACAAGCACTGGTTCGTGCTGCGGGGTTGCGGCCTCATGTATTACAGGGATCCCTGCGCGGAGGATAAGGGCATCATGGACGGAGTTATAGATCTGAATACCGTTACCGCCGTCACTCCGCTGCAGGTCGCCAGGAATTATGGATTCCAGACCGTTGTAAGTATGACCCTACGCGGAATCCGCGTTCGGTGGTTTGCCGCGATTATCATTCCAGCGTGGACGAGGACTTGATTACCCCGTCGGCCGAGCTGGCTCGCCGCTGCCGCAGAGAGCCAAGTATAAATTAGTCGAGTTACAACGTTTTCGCGCTGTCGCGGAAGTGTTCTGGGACGAGCGAGCGAGCGACCGGCTTAAGAAAACGGGCGAGAACTCGCCGGAACGTGTTGCCATGTTGGCAAATATCGCGAACAACTTTGCCTAGACTGCGCGCTCGGGGTCGTGGACTGCAATTGGATTGCCGGTATTAACTTCCGGGCTTAGGCTACAACCGCTTGGAACTCCGTGTAACTCAATTTCACGACAGAGCCGCTGGGATTCGTGTCATTGATCTAGTCATTACGGAAGACTAGTCTTCTAATGATGATGTCGAGGGTTTATCATTCCAAACTAATGCTTTAATTGATAATCACATACGAACTTTCAATCTTTCAGACTTGGGACGACCGAGGGACCACAGTTCTCTCCGCGGTAACTGCTGGAATTCGTTCCAGCTGGATGTCGGCGATTCGTAGAGCAGCGAATTTACCTGATCCTGATAGTAACGTCGATTCACTGACGGTTTGTCAAGACAGTCAACAGGATACCAACCCACAATCTCCAACAACGTGAGTTTCTTATCGATCTTTATATAATAGAATTTACACCCCCAGTTGCAAAATAGTTTGCACGTGCTTGATTGTATGTTTAGATCTATAACGGATCGAGAAAGGGACTCTGTCGTTCCATCGACATCAATTACACCGAGATCCGTACTGTTATCTTCCGACGAAGAATACAGAACAGCCTCGGAGGGTGGTAGGAGGGAGTCAGGTGACTGGTCCGAAGTACCTGTTTCGCCACCATTGATAAGGAATGGAGACTGGCCGGTTACACTCAAAGGTTCCAGTTGGTCGGATTCAGGCAATCATGAATGGTCCGAATTACCACCATCGCCTCCACTTACCAGGACGGCCTTATCAAGAGTGAAAGCAAGGTCGAGATCGAGCTCGAGATCAAGAGTGTACAAGAGAAGTCGAAGTTCGCCACCGAGCTCTAGAAGAAGTACTCTGGATAGTGTGAGGTCCGAAGATCTCATGATGGCTTGCTGTGAACTCGGCGAGGATGAGGATCAGACAAATGGCCACCTGCAGAGTAACAGTTGCCTCTCCAGTGCCAACGACAGTCCTCTAATCGTCGAGCTGCTAGAGAATCAAGTCTCGCTATTACGTGATCAGCTGGACCAGAATCAGTCCCACCACCCCAATACGCTACTAGTCATTGTCGAGCGTCAGGAGAACGAGATCGAGAGCTTAAAATCCCAGCTAAACGCGGCGCGAACGGATGTGGTGAATGCAGAGAAAGAACTGTCCAGGCTGAGGCAACAGAAGGTGGAAGCTTCAATCAGGGAGAAACAGGTGGAGGAATTGCTCAATACGATACAGAGGACAGAACAGCAGAGAAACAAAGATCTCGAGGATTTAGAGAAGATGAAGAAGGTTTACAACAGAGATAAGGAAGTTTTAGAGTGCAAACTCTTGGAAACCGAAGCAATTCTCAGAGAGACCACCGAGAGATGCGAGATGCTGACCAATGAGCTCACGTCAAGTCATAGAACAGTCGAACACCTGCAGAAAGAAGTCGCTACATTGAGTGACAGGCTATCCCAAGGTATGTATCTTAAAAATAAACTCTTCCCTCGAAGATAATAAAAATAGGTTAGTTATTTTGCATTAATTTATTTCAGGTATTGAGGAGAATGAGCGTCTCTACAGTAAAGTGCGAGATCTGGAAGAAAAGAATGGACTGTCTGCCTCGAGAGAACGTGGCAGAAGTTACGATTCTCTCAGCGATTTGACGAACATCGAGCTTGACCTGGACCTGAATGCACTTGATAAAGAAAGGTAGATTGTCCTTTTGTGTTATATCACGCGTCCATAAGTCTTGTAGATTATTCATGTATATTTAAGAAGTATTTTCTTTATGATACAGAGTGATGGAGGAATACGATGAACTCCGAAGTCGTTTCGAAAAAGCCATTTTGGAGATACGAGTGATGCGTAAGGAGCTTCGAGAGGCTCATGCCGTGCAGGATGCTCTGGAGCTGGAGATCTTCGCCCATAAGCAGGATGCTTCCAGTGTGAATGAAACGAATCAGGCTCACGTGCAGCTGATGGCAGCAAGGATACAAGACCTGACGAATAAACTTGCTGCGAGTGAGAAGCAAGTGAGAACACTGAAGCAAAAGTTGACGAAAGCAGAAGCCAGGGATAAGAGGCGATCGCTTTCTCTGAAGGGCCGTGAGTCCTTCTCCATTTCTCAAGAAATGGAGGATAAGCTGCTGGATTTGGAGAATAAGATCTGCGCGATAGAGCGTGGTAAGAGTATCAGTGCACCCCTGTCAGCTGGCAGTAGCTCGAAGGAATCGAGCCCTAATCCAAAGAAGGAGAAACGGAAGGAAGTGAAAACTTTGGACAGAGTTAGACTACGACGAAAGTCGCTGGATAGTGCTACGAGTTCCGAACCCATGAAGGTGTTAATCAGGTTGAGCACTTTGGAAACAAAAGTCGCTAATGTTGCTGAGAACATGGCAAGCGATGCTGAAAAGGACTCCAGTGAGTGCAGCGAAGTTAGTGCTTCCTCTACGAGCGAGGTTTCGTTAGAAGTGATTGCGAGGCTAAGGAAATTGGAGAGAGTGATCTCAAAGTCGAAACGACGATTGGAAAAGTGTCTGGGCTCGACACAGGCGGAAGATAAAGCGGAGAAGTGTTTGCGTGAAGTGAACGACATACTGGACTCGTGCTTAGATTGTAAGAAAAATCAGGCTAGCGCTCAAGTCACCGAGTCAGTAGGAGTAGTGGTATGTAGACTAGAAACTATACTTAAGGATAAATTGAGCGAACTCACGAAAAGACGGCAGATGCTCGCGCAGAACGGTCAGCTGGACGATAAAGAGAAGATGAAATTAATTGCCGAGAGGGTGGCTTTCGAGTTCGTAATTCTGAGACAGATTAAGTGCGCGATCGGCAAGACACTCGATCGAAGTGCCGTTCTTAGTGAATTGGTCGAAACTAGTCAGCTTGCCTCAAGCTTAAAGCGTAAGATTCAAGGAACTAAGCCCAAAACGTACCAAAACACGAGTTACATTCAGTATCTTACTAAAGTGTTAGCGAATAAGTTAGTACTGGTAGGTGGCGTTTCCACGATCGAAGCATCGAAAGAAATTTCAGCTGCTCGCAACGAGAGCTTAAACTTCTTGATGGAGAAGCAACGTGAGGTTAATGAGGTCATGCGGAAATATAAAGACACAAAGTTGAAACAACTCGCGGAAGCTTTGGCCGCTGAAACGCTCAGTTTGTCCGAACAAGAAGAGCGAGCCAAGCATATTAACATATCGAGCAAGAAGCTCTTGGAAGATCGCCGCATTCGGGAGGCATGGGCTTTGGCACAGGAGACTGTGAGCAAAGAGCTTGTCCAGGCCGAAGTCTCTCATGTTATCATGCGTTGTGGGCAGGAGTACGAGCAAAATATCACAAGCGTAACCGATACGTGCCTTAATTTTGAAAACTCTGAGAGCATTACGTTAGAATCCTGGTCGGACGCTGCGCAGACAAGGCTGCGACAAGAAATGGAAGTCTCCATACGCGAACTCTCGGAAACTTATGAAGAATCTCTTCGTATGATGAAGAAGAACAGATCGCCGCACGACTCTAAATGTGAGTCCCGACAATTACTGGTGGATTATGCGGACGTAATCGCGCACAAAGCTTTAATAGACGCCAGGATCGCTCTTCTTCAAGAGAACACGAGACAAGTGGTGACTTTGCCTGGGGAGACTTTTGTATCTAGTCTTATTCGAAACGAGGACATATTGTCGTGCTTGTTAGACAGCGATTACGAATTCCAAAGTAATCCGATCCTCGACGCGGAATACAGTTACCTTTATCAACAATTTACCAAGGAGTGCGAGGACAGGATATCTGGGAAACGAGGATCAAAAGAGCAACTAAAGAACGTCGGACAAAGCCTGTTCTTATTGGAAGAGGACCTGGCCGGCTTGAATAAATGCATCCGAAATAAGGCTGGTGATGCCATTGAGAATATTGGCTGGCCAAAATCGACATACAACATTTCCGATTGGTCCAGCGTCTGCGAAAAATGTTTGCAATTACGCGAGCAAATTAAAAAGCTCAATGATTACATAGAGAGTGCTACATGCAAGCAATGCGATCAATTACAAGGGACCATACAAAGGATGACAGCTGATCATAATGATAAATTGGAGATGATGAGACGCAATCAGGAGAGAGATTTAATGGATATCAAAGGAGAACTTGATAATCAAAGGCAGTCCTTAACATCTCAATATGAGCATGAAGCAGCTAGTCTGCGAGAAAGAGCTCGAAAATTAGAACACAGATTGAATGCTATGGATTCCGAACACTCGGCTCACGTGAACGAACTGAGAGCTGCATATCAAAGGTCGATGAGTGCTGAATTGGATACTGACGCGGAGACACGAAAGAGATACAAGGAAGAAATTAAACAGCTGCGAGCTCTTTGTGAGAAAGGACTGCTTGCTATGGAGAACTCCCATAGGCGCATTATCTCTGAGATGGAAGAAAAGCACCGACAAGAACTCGAGAATCTGAGAGTGGAGAAGGAGCAGGCCTTATCCGAAGAAACACAGGCTACATTGGCTGCACTCGACGCAATGAGGAAGGCGCATGAACATGAGGTGCAGAAAGAAATTGCCAAGTTCAAACAGGAGTTTCTCAAGCAGGTGCAAGCACGAGAGGATATCGGGGTACTTCATAAAGAGCACGAGTAAGTTTGCTGATCCCTTTGCCCCTCACTTCACGTAATGCATACACTGAAAGCTAATGTAGCAAATGCCCATTGATTTTCTGATTGCAGGGAGGAAATGGAGGAGATAAAGCAGGAGATTCTATCATTATCTGCAAAGTACTCTTCGAAGTGCGTGGAGTCTGCGGCTTTGGAGGAGAAAGTTGGTTCTCTAAGTAAGCAGCTCGCACAGGCACAACAGCACATAATGCAGCTAGACGCCAGAAACAAACAACTAAGGGCCCACTTAGTCCTTGAAACGAACGACAGTGCTCTCAACGATTCCATACAGATGCTGAGGAGCAGGGAGTGCGAGATCGCCGAGTCGAGAGAGGAGATACACCGACTGCAACAACAACTGAAGGTAAAGATCCTCATCCCGTTTGCATTCGACTTTCATTCACACAGTAGATGTGGTTAACAGTGTACATTAATGAATAATTAACTCCACCGCAATTACATATTATGGTGTTCCCCCTTGGACTGCTTTTAATCGCAGGACTTGTCGTGATCTGACAAGTAAACGCAGATATGCTTGGACAATAATTCAGTGCGCGCTGACACTTTGCATTTGTAAATAAGGCCGTGTTAACTGTAATTGATCGTGACGTTCGTAGTAAGAGCTTGGCCGTCACGAGCGCCATAAGGTGTAATTGTAGGTGCTACCAATTGCGAAGCACCTCAGTGTAACTCTGGTTAACTCACATGGCAGCCGCACTGACGCATATTTTCGATATTTTACTAACAGCATGGGGACAGCGTTCGTGATGCGTCCGGTGTGTCATCGAAATCTCCGTCGCTAAGCTACTCGCCGGCGTATTCACCGCAACGCGTCCGCAGTAGTCACGAGCCGTTGATCCGCTCGAGTAGCGAGGAGCAGAGAGTAACGACCGAACGCCCGAAAAGCTCCCAATCGACGCTGCAAAAGTCCTTCTCGGCTGACAAGCCGAGCAGCACATTCTCGTACAAGCTCGAGCGCATAAAGTCGGTTTCATTGCCGTACACGAGTAGCTTGATTAGGCCGGGAAGTAGTTCTGGCGTTCCGTCGCACGATAGGAAAGAGGTGAGCTTAGGGCAAAAGAGTCAAGAGCGTAACGGGCTGGCCTCGCCACTTTGGGACAGCTTAAGGCCCAGGAGTGGACTGCCCCATCAGTATCAAGGTACAGAAGAATGAATCAATCGAATCGAACGCCTCTGAAACCTCCTCGTTGGTGGTGGGGACTCTGCGCGTTCGAGCACTCTTTTCGAACGCTAATCAATCCGCTTTCGATGTATACTGTCTCGTGCTCGTCGCTCGTCGCGATATTCTGCATTCATGTGCGAGATTCCAGCTGCTTATTTCTCGAAATTGGCATCTCTGGACGACTTTTTCGTCGTCCAATGTCTATCAGCATGCTGTCTTGAATCTTCACCTTCGAAGCTTGACACTGACGAAAGACGTCCACGGATGACACGTTACTTGGACGAGGCCTTTGCCATGCCTTGTGACTATGTGTGCAAACGAGAAACGTAAGACTAACCGGTGCTTTCATAGAATATTAACACCGCTTCGGTGAGATTAATTGTTGCTAGCAGCTAATGCCTATTGGCGAACAAGGTCGCGTATTATTACGACATCGTTGCGTATTTCTATTTGCGTGCAATAAATGTTTTCTTCACGAAGATGATCGCGATTGTTCGGGACTGTGTTTCGAGAGATGTCTGCTACGTTTGCTTCTTCCGTGAGCCTGACGAAATGTAGCTTGAGTTCGAGCGGCATATTAACACTAACAGGATTGCTGCGATCGTCAATTATGACGATTCTTGCCTATCTACTCATTCGATATGCCTAAGTGTAATGCGCTAGGGATTTCTAACTTGACTTCAAGCTAACACGAACGATATTTATTAACAATATGCGATAACACAACAATAACCATGCCTTACCGTCAATGTGATTCTATACTCTTTAGATGTCTGACTTGTAACTGATATACCGTGTTCGAGAGTCCACGAAAATTGCACCCACACAACTTTAATATTCTATGCGTATACGCGTCGAGCTTCTTCAGCAATATAGGAATCCCAATGATCTTTTCCACTTTTCTACGAAAGCCTATTTTTCAAACACGATAGTAATAGGACCTGTAACAGGACTACGCATGGGTGCAGATTTTCGGTGACTCTCATCTAACTAGCGTTGGAAGAAGCACATATATCTAGAGAAAAATCGCTTGAATATTGGGAACAGTAATCCTATAAGGAAACTACGAATGCCTATCTATCATACTATCTGTCATATCATATAGTGATATTACTGCGACATCCGTAGCAACATGTACATACGAGAAAGCGCAAATCTTACTTGTGAACGGTGATCCATCTCAAAGTTGCATCCTTCCTTCTCGTTTTACACGTTGCTATGGCGCGTTGAAGCAATTCGCAAATCGAGCTTAAAAAGCGCGCGAGGAATGGGGAGAACGACCACGAAAGTGGAGCGTGTAAAGGAGGAGAGGATGATTGTATTGTACATTGGAAAAATCATTTAAAACGAAAGGTGGCACAACAGAGATGCGAGTCGGCAGCACTGGCAGCCGGTGGCAGGAGAGCAAGCAAAGTGAAAAGCAACAATCCACGGAGGCATACACCCTCTATGCCGACACTCGCCACACATCCCGCCTCACCCCGGAACCCCCAGCTCTCTCCGTTGCAGGTCCGTCAAACTTTTTCGTGATTTCCAATGGCATCCTACTTTTATTCTCATTCGACCATTATTCACTAAGCGGATGTCCACTGCTTTTGTTTTGTCTCAAGAGTGTTTATTTTGCTTGGGGTACTGTGGGAAGAGGCAACTTATCGCCTGCCAACTTTTCATTGTCATTCCCTCGAAATTTAATCCAGAATCTTGATGTTTATTTTCTACTTTGTCCATAGAGTTTGGTTTTAATAATCGATATACTCAGATTGAAAGGCTTTCAGCACGTATGTGCACCTCACTTACAGGTCTCTTCTCTCTCATTGGCTGTAACATTTTTCCCTGTCAGAAGCATGAAAGTGTCGATGGCGATAGCAAGTGCTGAGGGCGGCTGGGCGAAGTAGTAGTAGACATGTTTCGAATTCTTTTTGCAGAGCTGATGCGGTCTCCAGCTGTGAGGTGGTCCAGCAGAAGCTGTCGGAGCTTGCCTCCTACACCGACGCCGAATTATCACCCGCTCCACCCCCCACTGCCTGCGGTGGGCATGGTCGCCGAGAGGAAAAAGCGTTTCGAGCTCTAGATAATAATGATCATTCTCTCACTTATTTCCATTCAGGCACTCGAGTTCTATGCGTGCGATCATCCGAGAAACGTGGCTGGTTAAGGTTACTACGGAGAAAACGGTACTGGAAAGAAATGTCGTTGGTGTACTAAAACACAGTACTTCTCTTGGTGCTACTTTGGTCTCTTATTCCTTAAATACTTGAGTCTTCCTAAGATTAAAAAAGCGCTCGTTCTGCGGATGATCGATCAGAGTGGCCTTTCGATCCGCCGACCCTCGTGCTATTCCTTAGCTTCCAGAAACCGAAGTCGAATGTCACCGTATATGGAGCTTCTTAGCGGAGCAGGACTCGACTCGGAGAGCGGCGACGAACTGTGATCCTGCGGAGTGTCGTCCTTGAAGCGACGTTTGCGATATTGAGCGTGTTTATCAAGTAAACACGACTCAATAGCCGCGGCGTGTGCCCGCCCGTGCGAGACTAGGCTGCTCTCATACCAAAAAACAGACTTTTGCTTCGAGCGACGTCGACGTCGCGAAAGGAGCAATGTCGCCCAGCACTCGCCGAGAGGGCTGCGTGTGCTTTTCGAGTGGACTTTTTTGTCGCACGAGACATTTTGCTACCAAGCCGTTTACAGGAGCATTTGATACGTGCATTTAGACTTTCATAGACGAGTTTTTCCAATACAGGTGCAACACAGCCTGGGCTGCATCCGCCTGTCGCTGACTTGCGCGTGCACTGACTTTTTCGATCGTGTATTTTCGGGCATTATTTCACTCACAGAGCCAAGTCATTGACGATCGCTTCCTATCCCGAGGGAGAAAGGTTTCCTGGGCGTTCCTGCTTCCGTGCTCACCTTGTATCGCGATCAGCACTCCGTTCAATCTCGTCTTCCTTTTTTACGGTCTACCCGCGCAACTTTCCTCACAAGTGACAAGCAATTAGCATCGTCGATCTTCTCCTAGCACCAGAGCACAGTGTTTTCGATAGGCAGTAACAGGGTGGACACGAGAGTCATTGGAACCCCTTGGATTTTCTTCATTCCCGAAGCACTGACGGTGCTTTCTCGGACGGTATGCATTGGGAAGCGATCGTCGATGCGGGAGAAAGAGAGAGTAACGAGTAACTAAGAGTCATATGTATCCAAGTGTCGTAGTAGGGTCGTCGTCGTCGCAGTATAATAACAGAGGCGTTTACATGTATGTCGATATGAAACATGTGGCTAGGACGTCGTAGAAGTCATTCGCTTCACGTGCTTCCCTTCACCCGGTTGTTTTTCAGCGAGTTCTCCGAATGACAAGAGGTGCCAAGGTCATCGTGCAATCAGGGGGATCTCATTCGACCCCCTTAACTTGCAATTCCATTGTTACGGGCGCTCGGTTCGATCTGTTACTGTTTTCGCTCGAAATTTGTTGGACTTTCGAATCGACGAACCAGCGGGAGAAGCAGGCGAGAGGGAACGCAACGCAACTTCCTCATGTTCATTCATCATCCTCCTCTCTTCTATTTCGTTGACTCTTGGATCGAAAATATTTTTACGATTGTTTCGCTCTTGTTATGTATAGATTCTGCACATACACCACTAGCCGGACGTTATTGCGTCACGTTGCACCCGTGTATTTAGCGCATCCTCTCATCGTGTAAATGTTTCTTCCGGTTGCGATCATTTTTTCATGTTAATACTGTATAGTTTATGATGTTTCATTAAGGAGAATAAAGTATAAATAGTCTAGAGTTAACCTTCCCCTGATTCCTCACCCACTTCCACCTCTCCCCTTCCATCCCGCCCCCTCTCCGGCCCGATGCCTCTTTCTCCCTCTATCTCTTCAATTAATTAAGTGGATTGTTCATATATAAATATATTCTCGACTGTATTCTACATTCGTATATATATGTGTATTATTGCGACTCGTTCCGGTGATTCGCCCGATATTAAGACGGTAACGATATTAAAAAAACATCTTTTCATTATCTCTTATGTAGAGTATTACTCAGGATTGTTTAACATTTATAATATATTACGATTACAATTATTGTATTTGTATTATAATTTATAACACGTTTGAAATAAAATATAGTAACCATTGATGCCTACATCTAGCTGTCTGATTGGTTGTGAGAGTTATTTTGAATGGTGGATCAAGTATAGTGGCGTCGCTGATGAGCCAACGGGGAAAGAGCTCTGAATTTTAGAAAAGCATTCTGGGTAGAAACGTCTGTTTCTTGTCAGTTAAAAATTCAAGTTAGACTAGTTGACAGTGACTGTGTGACAATGGAGTCTATTTTCAAGCTGAATCCCATGGAAATCGATGTCTTCCTGCCATCGATCAAGAAGAATCTTCAGTCTCAAGACGAAAACATTCAGGTTAAACTATTAAGAGTCTTTATTTGGCAAATAATCAGGTTCAAAGTTAATCGGAAGTTTAAAATAAACTAGGGTTCGCTGAAGATCGATGTATTTTTGTAGTTCAGGAATACTGAAAGCATTCTCCGCTGCTTTGTCAGTGAAGAATATGAGGGTCGGGAGACTCTTTTGCTAAAATTGAACAAATTTGGAGTGATGTCACTCTTACTAAATAGTTTACACTCATTGGACGATCGCCTGCTTCCGTATGTTTCCGAAATAAGTTTCACTTCCGGCTCAATAAAATTACAGCTAACGTGACGTGGAAATATATGATTAACAGGTGTATATTAGATTTGCTGATACTAGCAATGGACCACAATTCATTTTACATGGACGGAACTGCACAGGTGGCGGTTAAAAATCTAATAACTGTGTCCTTTGTGCTGGCAAAATCAACGCCTGAGGCAGTGCCTTTATTAAAACAATGCATTTCAACGATATCTGCTATTCTAGCAAAGTATGCAACATGTCTTCATTATACTCGCTTCTCGAATAGACAATTATTTTAAGAATTTCATTACATCGAGTCCACAATAACCGCTATTATCAATTGCATCGTAATTTAAACAAAAATAAGCTATTATAACAAAGATATTGAAATGCTTGTGACAAAATCCGTTTTTGATTTCCCAGTCGACGTTCGGTTGATATAAGTCTGAAAAACATATGGAGACAGGTATTGTCTCTCGTGAAAGTTGTGTATGACAGCAAAAACGATAAAGATTTGGGACTCTTGGCCACTGAACTATTAAACGTCATTCTCGCAAAAGCTTTTATTCAGGAAGATATCAGCGTTGAGATATTCGATCGTTGTCTCGAGGCACTAAAATTTGCAAAGGAAATAATCGCGTACAAGGATGACAACGTTTCAGTTGTACGTGGACTGAGAACGTTGTGTAGCACTTGTGCCTCTGGTTCTAGGTTCGTTTCAACTCACCATTAAGTTGATTATATTTGGTTTAAATCTACATTTTGCGAGAAATATTTCCAAGAATCTTTCTGAAGATTCAGACAATTTCTAGGTATTGTACTTTGAAGAAGATTCAGGATAGTGCAAAGTCCACGGAAATCCAACTGCGTAAAGAGTCTCTTGGAAAGGCTATTTACTGTGCAATTATTAACACAATCATTCCTCAAGCCCTGGTGAGTCCATTATGACAAATGGGATGTCGAGTCGTAACAGAGTGATTGCAACACCCAATGATTTTATTACTCATCCATTGATATTTAATCTGCCACTGGTAACGCGTGCTTTGATCTGTATTTTCGGTAGAAATTGGATCTCGACAGCGAAAACAGGGCTGAATTTCAAAACAATTTAGTGGCCAGTCTGAGTGCACTTTACAATCTGGAGTATTGCAATCAGGAGAACTTATCGACTCATTTAACCGGCAATGGATACTTGAAATACTTTCTTCTATTGTCGGTGGACTGTTCGTGAGTTAAATTCTCGTTTCAGAACAGAAATCCAATTTAAACTTGCCGCAATTTTTGCGTACTTTCATATTTATTACACTTGTGAATCAGTACTTTCAATCTCTCACTGAGATCAATTATCTCATTACTAGGATGAATTTGCGACAGAGGATTTGTACCCTTCTATCGCAAATTCTAATGAATCTCGAGAAGATAACTGTGCCTTCCGGTGGAAGTCCCGAGGCATTCATTCAGGCTTCTGACGCAATTCATGAATTCCTATCACTACCACCCAATCCCGATGATTGGTTCCTTCCGATGCCAAGAGGAATCAGTTCTGGGATCGCTTTATTGACATTAATTTACCATCATTATCATGGAACGCACGAGTAAGAAGGATAGTTGTAATACCCGATTAGAGAACAAAGTTGTCAGGGTTTTGATAAGCACACGCGTGTTTTTAGAGCGGAAATGATTCCCTACGAATATTTTGCGTGGAAATTCGCGGTTATTGAGGAGCACGTACAACTTTCCAAGCAAGTTTTGAGAGTGTTGTGGTTCCTTCTCTCAGTGGTGTATACGCAACAGAAGATGCCGAGATCAGAACCCTATTTCAGCTTGGCTATAAAGAGATTAACGTCGGCGCTGAAGCAATCAAATTTGAGCAACTGCTATACCCATCACATTGATTTGATACGATTCTGCCTTGGGTGCTCCGAATTCCCCATTGATTTGCAGCACGCTGTCCTGCGACTCTGGTTGCTCCAATCTAACGGAGATGTAAAACCACTCCTTCAGTTGAATACCGACAAAGTTCTTCAGCACTGTTTGTTCGTGAGTGATCATTAATAAAGTGATTAATTTCCTGAATGCTATATTTACGTAATATGGACGTTAACGAAGTTGAAATTGGACGGAACAGTAATAGTAACATACGTCGATTCGCAGATCGCCCTGCACGCCGATCATAACGATAGCAGACTCACATCACCCGTGAAAGTCATTCGAGAGTTATTAAACGAAAGTAATACCGTCGAAGTAACGGAAATCACTTGGGATATTCTGCCGGAGCTATTGTCTAGTTACAGTCCGGAAAAAAGTACGTCAGATAAATTTAATGATAAGCATATGTAACGATAGGTACAACAGAACTCTCACTACGATTTTTAGATGAGTGCTTAAAGCTGGTGTTAGAATTAACGATTGTCTCGAAGACTAATATTCTTCCGATGAGCACTGTGCAACATTCTGCCGACATGATCATCAACATTGTGTTAAGAAAGCCAGCGGATATCAAATTGCGAACGTTGCTAATCGCTCAGGCCCATGTTTTATTGGACGAATCCATAACGCGCGATGCGATTGAAGGTTCCTATTACAAGAACGAAATTTTTCGAGACGCAGCTAGTTGCTCGAATTAATAATTTGAATTTTCTTGATGACAGTATTGGAGATATATCTTGGTACACACGATTTCCTCGTGACATTAAGGAACGATGCCTTTCCCATGAAAGACTTGGAACTAACAGTAGCTTGTCTCAAACTGTCAGTACTGATTGTCCAGTATCAACAGAGAGCGAGTGCCCTGGTAGGTCGCGTTAGTTCATTGGTAGCTAGACTTCATTCAAACTTTTGAAATAATTCTCATTTAGTGCGAGCAGCCGGTAGAAGTTGAGATCAAGAACGTGACTAATCTATTGTTCCGAGCACGGAACATTGCAAAAGTGCGCACCAGCGGCTTATTACTTTTGTTGGAGTTTTTGAAGGAGAAAGACGATGAACTAGCAATCAGATTGGCGAAGATCAATCATGAAGGCGAGGACGCAAATGCAATTTTCGATCTTCTCGAAGTCCTCTTTATTGCCAGTGGAAAGGTGAGTGCACTTGGCAAGGAAGGATTTCAACCGTGTTGGATGCGTCTTAAAGAGAAGTCTTCCTCGTAGGTTGATCTTGAACAGGAAGGCCTGGTTTATCGTTGCTTGCAAGCACTATTCGACTTCTGTCATCGAAGGATGAAGAGCCTCATGCATCATCTGTGTACAGTTCTAACGACTTGCCATGTCATCGACTGTATCTTGGAGATGGACACAGTGACCAGTGACTTCCTGGAGTTCGTTTCCTGTTGGCTGAGCTACCGTGCGAGGTACTGCAGAACCGAAGGTCGTTGGAATCCAACATCACTATGCAAGACGGCATTCGAAGAGACGGTCGATCGCATCAAGGAATACATGGAAAAGCTGGATAACGGCAGATTGGACGCCGCTCACTATAAACTTCGTTGTGCTCTAAGTGAGGTTCTCTAACAATACTTCTTCGCTCATGCGAACTTGTTAGCGTAGTTTGTATCGACTGTCAGCACCTCGGCGAGACAGCAACAAACTCGCGGAGCTCGAGAACTTCCCTCCCAGGTGATACAACGGGCACGTCGAACAACAGTTCCTTATCAGTGCAACTTTATTCGTAACAGTTCGTTATACCAACATGTCAATAAGTGCGTACAAAAAGTAGAAAAAGATTTATCTAATCAACGAATTGCATTCGTTCGCTCGTTTCTCACGTGTATGTACGCGTGTCCGTGATTAAACGCGTGCATGCGAGGCGGGCGGTCAGTAAGTACGATTAGCCTAGTGCTTGCAGTCGCCTCTCGCTTACTCTGCCCTAGCTTCTTTTATTCCGCAATGTCGCGAGTGCGCTTGCAGCTTAGTTTAACTAGTCGTAAGGTTCGCTTGCGAAAGTGGTCGGAGCTTAGCTTAGCGAGTTCTGTTGCGTGAGTGAGGAAAGGTATCACTTGCGTATCGGCCAGACGGCTTCCCGCTCAGTGATCCGGACGGCGCTCGCCCTTCTCTCCTGCTATTTCCGGGGCCGACCGTTCCGTTGCATAAAGCAGCCCTTGAACGAGTTCAATCGTACGTCGATCTCTCCTTCCTCTAGCTGAAAGAAATTCGACCCTCCTTCATTATACCACTCTTCCTTTCTGATAATTGCAGCTAAGTCTCAGGTTTCAAGTTTCCTGGCGATGAGAGCGAGTGGTTCAAGTACCTGGTCGAACAAGTAGATCTCCTTGTAGCAAGAGGGCGATACGCACTCTCGAATACATCGGATCTTCGAGACGCTGTTCTCCTGCTGCGGCAGCATTTTGCAGGCACCGCTCTCCTCACAGGCTTGCTCGAATTGTCGAAAGAGAAGCTCCTGCGTTGAAGAACCCCCCCTTTAACATTCTCCCCTTTACAGACCCACCTTCTCACACTAAATTAAATCGAGAGGGTACTTGGATTTTTCGAGCGCGCTTTAGTATGATTTTCAAGCAGCAGCGAGGAGTCGAGCAGAGCAAAATAGAAAATAAAATAAAACTAAATTGCAAGCGAGCGGGCGAACGTTGGGTAATTCGGAATAGAAAGGCTTGCAGAAACAGTAGTCACGGATAAAACAAAGCGCAACAATCGGTTCGATTGCGCTTAAAGATTAACCCCCATTACAGTGGCTGAACGACTTCTATCAGTGGAATCGCGATCACGTTTAATTTGCCTCGGCTGGGGTAATTGTAATAGATGGTATTTCAAGCGTGAAATAACTACGGCATGCTCTCCCGGCTTTAGATTCTGTGCGTGCAATTAAGCCTTACAATATCACTAATTCTGATTATATCTTGACAAATTCGAAACTTAATATTTGCAGAAATTAGACACATGTTCTCTTTGGAACAGAATTAGGGA
Organism: Ectemnius continuus; assembly: GCA_910591665.1. NCBI lineage: Eukaryota > Metazoa > Arthropoda > Insecta > Hymenoptera > Crabronidae > Ectemnius > Ectemnius continuus. Next base: position 9,546,030 of record OU342862.1, on the reverse strand, counting down.
GTCTAATTTTCAGCCACGTTATTGTTAAGATATTGAAGTTCCTCAGATTTTAATGTAACAGTATTCGACGAATTAATAAAATAAAGGCATTTTCAAAAAAATCTTGAGTACGCCGTCACTGTCCACAGTTCACAGAGCAGCAGAGTATTGCGCACGAAAGAAACACGTTGGTAAAAGCGAAGGAAAGGCCAAACAACGGTGTCGGGCGCCCATCAGCAAGCGCAAACAAAAACATCTTTCAGTGACAGGCAGGCAGGGTGAAAGCAGGCATCAGGCCACTGCATCAAAACTCAAGCCAATACGTCGGAGTGGCGATAATAGCGCGAATGACACAAAGTAAACAGGCGATATAGAGCAGACGAAACGGTCAAGTATAAGGAGGTCGAGGCGGAGAACAAGAGAGTCGAGGAGAATTGGCACAATCTTAAAGAACACAACACACTTGAGAAAGGGGAGGACGGTTGATGGGTGCCAGAAAAAAAGAATCTGGACGTTAATCTGGTTTGGGGTGGTGGAGGTAAGCGAGTTGCAAAGCGGCCCTCGGCGGAGGGGTAGCGAAGACCCCTGCTCGTAAAATCGGGGCTGACACGATACGCCATAACCTTTGCCGAGATAGGCGCAGTGGTAGCCAGGATGCCGGCGAGGATCAGAAGCGGAATACGCGATGGGCACCACTTACGTTCTTGGTAGTCTCCTTGTACGGATACTCGGGGAAGGTGAAGGCCTTGCCGTGGGAAGCACGGCTTTCCTGGAGGTGGCCGACGACGAGGATCAAGCTGACCGCGAACGCCACCCCCGGCGCCATGTTGAGCAGCCGGTGACGATCAATAGCTCGGGATGGCGCTTTCCACCCTCTGCCGGCTTCATTTCCTTCCTTCCTTCCTTCCTTCTTTCTTCCCGGCCTACTATATGCTTCCGCATTCTTCGCACTTTCCCGCAATCGACCTATTGCCACCCTCGAACGCCCATCACACCCTCCTTTTTATAATTTCGTCAAACTTCGCCACATGGCCACCATACACCCGATGGTGTATACATAACCGCTTGATACGAGGGGTGGCATAAGTCAGCATAGATTTATTGCGGCCTTCTATAAGTCTACCATCAGCAAATTCGGGGCTTTGCTTTTCTCGGAGAAATCTGTCCTTGATTTTTTGGATGCTATATTTCTGGATTTTAGCATTATCTGATTTACCCTCCCTTGGTTGGATCTTGATACTGTACCGTTGCCTGTCTTAGAATTGGGGAAGCTTGTTAGATGTGGGATGCTTGAACTAATAGAGAAAGTTGGCGCTCGCCCGAATTGATTAGTTTCGGCAAACCACTGTATCCTGGTACATTCGTGTATATCTTGCTACATTATTCGATCAGCAGGATGCAAAACGTGCGGTGTTAGCGTGGTCGCAGGCGGTAGCTCCTGGCACACAATAGCATCTTAAAGTAGGCAATGGATCAGTCAGAAAGAGGCTTTCGGTCCAAAGTGTGCTTCTCTTAAATGCATTATCCCCTTTTCCTTTACAAATGCAGAACTTCCCTTTCTTCCTAGCTTCCTCGAACGTTTCCTAGTCTGGATTAAATGAAACTCCCGCTCTAAACGAAGTGCGCCAGTCCGCCGATAGCTTTCGCTCTCTCTTTTCTCTTAAGAAACGGTCGAGTCGCAAGTTCCTTCTGTTTCATGGGCGGCTGAAAAATTGCAGATTACCTCGAGGCACTCGGCAGAATGCAATTTTATCCTGTTTATCTGAACGCGGAAGCTCCGTGGGAATCGGCGCCACCTTACGCTACCCGCGGAACAATATATTCGGGAGTAGAACCGGCTGGAAATCCGGAGGGAGACCTCCAGTCTTTCCCTGGAATCCGGAATATCCCGGTGCACACCTACCCACCTGGCTGCCGGCACGAAACACCCTAGAATTCATCGATAAATCCAGCCCAGAAACTCGCAGCTGTTATATTTGCATAAAACGACGCATCGAGCCTTTATCGTGCACGTGCATGCCACCGAGTGAAACGCTCTCTCTGCCCCTGCTTTTTCCTTCCCTGCGAATCTCCACGCTATAACCGGGACGCGCCCCATTAATTCCTGATTTCGGCCAGCGAGTAAACCCTCTCCCCGCTTTCAAGTATTCCTCCGAGCAATGATGAGGCAATGATGCGCCTCCCAGGATTGTGTAGGTGGAATTATTATTTGTCTGGTTTATACAGACTTCAATTTCTACCTTGCTCCTTTGAATACAGATTTTTCTAAATGCCAGTTGATTTGGACTTTGTTTTGTAGGAAAACAGAATCATAGGGTTTTTGGTAAGGGGTCGAGAATATACGCGGAGCAGATTGACTGGACTGTCGATGGAGAATTTAGTGAGGGTGGATGCATGCGGCGGTGTGCCGTAGCCGATTTTCATTTGGTCAAAGCGATTCAATTATTCTTCATTTTCTATCGTGGGAATGGAGTTGTTTGAACGAAGCCAATATGAAGTTATATGGGGCAGGTTAAGCGATTGGACATTTTAATGGAGCGCCGCTGGTATATGCCTGTTGAATACGGCAGGGAAGCTGATGTTTCATTTATTTCCAAGCTGAGCGATTGCCCGTCTCGCACGTATCCAGGATATTTTAAACAATCCGATCCCTTTCCAGAGGAATAATAAATTAATGCTTGGAAAACAGAGTTAAATAGTGTTTTCATTGGAGACTGGCGGGCAGCGCTATTTGCCGTGGAAAGGGGAGCTCCGGGACACGCGTTACCCTACCTCTAGTTGGCCGAGGTAAAATTCCTCGGAATCGTTGCGAGGTAAAAGTACGCCGAGTGGTTGCTGGACGCGCGGATGAAATGGAAATTTGCACGCACCCTCAAACGTGACTAAATATCCGGGGCCAATTAAACGCGGAGTTGAAGCGACTCGGGATTAATCGTAACACAGAGGCCTGCCGACTGTTCAATTCCACCATGGAGATTTTTGAATTGCCCAGCTCCACTCTATTTCCACCTCTTTCCCTCTTCTTCCCTCACTCACTCGCTCGCTCTCTCGTTCTCTCTCTTTGAAAGCACGTAGCAGAGCGGAGCTCGTTGGCGTTGAAAAAATCGAGTAATCGCCTGACGGAAACCTCGATGAAACGTAGACAAATAGAGAAATATAGGGGGAAAAGCGGTAGTTGCGCCAGACCACGCTTTTTTTAAATGCTGTATAAATATTTCCAAGTAAAATCCGGAATCATTACTATAAAATACGTGGCAATGCCTAGTCGGATGAGCGAAACTCGTAATTTCCGTGCTCTTTTGTAGCTTGTACACCCTCCTACTTGTTTTCCACTGCTCGCCGTAGATATTCTCGCTGCCTGGTTTCCCATTACACAGAGGAAGAGTGCAGAATTCTGGTCGTGAATGTGGAACACGCTCTCTACTTCGACGGAACCAACTTTCGTGGAGAATTGAATTTCCACTCGGAGGGATGACTTCATTGAATAGTTTGATAGCTGCTGCTGTTCATCTGACTATAAAAAGTCCGGGCTTTTTAGAAAAAATCTCAAAACGTGAAACCTCTCATGCGTTCATTTCGAAAAGTGTTTTGTATTGGTGTTGTGTCGGTGGATTGCCGGCACTCGGCAATATTCGCATCTGTTTCAGACTTTTCTCCCCATCGGGAAAGAGAAGCGAAGTGCGCGACAATTAAGCCGTAATTAAGCAGGTGGTTCTCGTTATAATCTGATTCTAGTAATTAAAAGGATTCGCCGCGAGTATAAAATCCTTGGGCTTACTGCACGAGTTTTTGGTTGCCACCATTCCGCACAACGGATCGAGAAATAATGGATATCAAAGTCATTTAGCACTAATTCTCCCTCATTATCCCAATCAAGAGTCGTAATTATTCGATTTGGGGCGAGCGTGTATATAGGTATTGGTAACTAGCCGATAGCATTTCGTTCGGCGTTGAAATCGTAAGCGTTATCGCGTGATCGGCCATTGCAATTGGCCATTTCATTGAATCAGCACATAATGTAAATTTGTGGACACATTAACATCACCCCAGCCAGTCATAAATCTGGTAGTTATGTATCACTATTACCATGCCTTGGCTCGCGTATTTCGCAATGCGAACAAATTTCATATCATGTAATCCTTTCCATACGAAAAACTCATTACACTGTGAATGAGTTTCTGTCTGTCACTTTAACAAGCGTAAAATTCCACAAACCAATTTGTCATAATTCCCCATTAATGTCCCCCTACCTGCAACCACCAATTACCAACATTTGCAACAAGAAAAATTCAAGTTTTAAATGCTATAAATTGCCTTTGAGAAACCATATATTAGTGTTGTTAAATTGTAAAAAATTGAACTGCAAATTACAGGCTTAAAAAAGGCTAATTAATGAGACATTACTAAAAGTAGTGTCCCAGTTGTCTAAGCATAGTAAATCACACAAGGATTAATGAAGAGGCAGACTGAGTTGCCAGTTACTGGAGGATTATTGTCCACGGAGGTAAGGGGAATCAGTATAAATCGCAATTAGTTTTCGGCCGAGGTCACGAGAGCCACGGAAAGTTGGGCCGTTAATTCGGTGCACGATCGGCGATCTGATGCACGAGAGTCTAAGGTCAAAGGGTAGCTTATAACTGGGCAGAGTGGCAAAAGAATGGGCGCAGGGGTCAGAAAAAGGGGGCCAAGCGTATTCCGTGTTACGGCATCGTTTATCAAGGCCTCGGCAGAACGCCAAATCCAGGGAGCGTGTGCACCTGACCCCAAGTGCAACAAGTACAATTAGGGAAAGCAGAACTTACGCGAGAACTGACCTGCGCGCTCCCGTTGACCCTTGCGCAATCGATATAGAATGGACGTTCGCGAATTCTGCTGATCGTAGAATCTACCACCGAGTCCACACCAGCGGAGGAAAATCCTCGGGAAATTGAATTAATTAAATCTCTGACCGAATCGCCCATCCAATCCACGAATTACTTGAACGTCCTTGCCTTCCCCGATTTCAGATCCCAATGATGAAACTGCTGCTTCATCTCTTTTAGCGTATTGTTGACCGGCTGTTTCACGCAGAACTTGCGGCAAGGTTATTCTTATAATTGCATGAAAATATCCTTTTATTGAAATAAATCGTTATTGCTTGTGCACAACTTGTGCACAACTTGTACACATAATTGTTTACAGTTTGAGGATAGGACGATTGAACGCCCGGTAAAATGAGCCCGCGGAGGATAAATTATGTTCGCGTCACGCGCAATTTCGCGCCATCGCATAATACGCGAGCCACAATTTGTCGTGAGCTATGCGCGCGTCACTCTGCTTAAGTCTGCTAAATCACACGTTTTTTTCACGTTTCGCACAATAATAGGGGAATATTGTACGCTTCCTTGGCAAATACGTTTCCTCATGGCTTGTTCTTCTTTATTCGTTTCTAAAAGGTTGCATTGCCGAGCGTTATGTTCGTTGATTCCAACTGTGGATTTAGCGAGACTTGGAACAGTTCTGCGAACTTCATCGCTCGGCATTTCCTCAATTCCGGCGGCTCATTATCTAAACGACTTGCCCGCTGGCCGGCACGGTGTCATATAAATTCGCGGGACAATATCACTTCATCATCGCATGACACTGTCGCGATGACTTATGGTTCGAGCCTCCATATACCCAGGTTCGCCGCGTGGTTGGTTTGGCACGCATCGCCGCTTAAAGTGATATTCGCATTCGCCCTTCGGAATCTCAGAGGCAGTGAACTATGGCACATGTAATGCAAACTGCAAATCCCCCGAATTCCAGAACTTCACTATTATGCGACTTTCCAAGCGCCGAAATTACATACGTGGAATTCAAACGGATTTAGTACGTTCGCAGTGAAAAACTGAGGCTGTTCATAGAATTAAAGGGAGAATATAATGATCGTATGCTTCTTATTTTACTTTGCAGAGAGTACGAACAGCCTGTGTAATATTTAAGATTAAGAAGCTCTTTTCAGCGTAAATTTCTCTCTTGAAGAAGAAGAACCTATAATATTAGCGTTCTTAATCCCAGCGCCTACATCTATCACGCTGTAATCCACGAGGAGTATTGCAAGATACGATACTTATGCTCAGGTTCATTGAGCAGTTGTGCGAGCTTGCCTCGGCAGGAAAAGTAATATCTACGTATAATTATAGCCTGTGCCGGAGGTACAAAACCTGTCTGATTGCATGGGAAAACAAATTCCGGCTGAGCACAGGCGGAGATTGCTTTTGTAATCAAAGGGAACCCCGTGGAAACGTTAGTTGCACTAATAACTCTCTGATAAATTAACAGTATTACATACTGCTATTGTTGCAGCTGAAAATACAGGGTTCTCTATTGAAGTTAAATTTCTAACTGGAGAAGCGCACAATCCATATTAAATTAGACGAATATAAAAAGTATTCTCATTTAATTCCCATTGACCATTTAAAGCAAAGGAAGCCTATGTGTCTGGGTGTGTGTGTGTGCATATGCAGATGCTGGAATCCCATGCGTAAAGCTTGAATTTCAATGGAAGGATACGCTTGCTTTTATCCCTGCAATCGCGGCTCACCGAGCAGCACTCCATTGTTAGGAAGCGCATCTAATTTGCTCGCAACCTCGCGATTTGGGACTGGCAATGCCAGGAGAGAGACTGCAGCAAACTCGAGCGGTCTTCTTGATTGCGGCTTTTAACATGTCTCGAGCGGGCCAATTCGGCCACGTTCCCGTTATGGATCTCCTGGCGAAAACAATATCGGCTGCGGGACAATCGCATTCGCCGCGACAATGCTGGCAAACGAACGCGCTCGCCGACTTAAATTCGTCCGGGGATCTGGCGTGTGTGTGTGTGTGTGTGCACCGCATGCCTATTATCGCACGAATCAATTCCCGGTAATAAGAACCGCATTGTCTCGCCGGTGTCGACCCAAGTGCAGTCTCGAACAAGTATGCTTGATCCCGTGATTCAGAGTTCATTAAGTGCCGTCTGCGTGCAAGTGTTCTTCCCCCCACCTGCCACTCGATGAGTTCGATCTCATTTTCAGCGCATCTCCTATGCCACACGTTCCAGCCAACAGAATAATCTTCATAGAGCACATGCTAAATTATGATAATTAATCCGATCGGGACACCCACCGAGATTGTTTTAAACCGTTTGTTGTTTATATCTTATTAAATCTATAATGTTAAAGTTTGTTCGTAGCGCACTCAATAACCTACTGAAACTAGAGAGTAGCTATTAACACCTTAGTTAACATATTTTGTCATCACAACTCACCCAAATGCTAATGGTAACATAATACAGTCAAAATTGCAACAAAGTTGCTGACTGCATATGCAAATTGTGGAAAATTCCGAATTCCTTTGAATTATTCATTCATAGGTGAACGAACTGCCTAACCTCCATGGTGGAGGGATACTTTAGATCTCAGAACTCGAGATCGAAGCAGTAAAATCGAAGTGAAATACTTCGCTTGTGAATAATACATGTATCAACAATGCAGCACACATTAAACTGTTGTATAAAACAAATCCTACCTTAAGCTGATCACTCAGGTATAAGGCGTAGCTGCTTTGGGCGGGTAGCAAACGAAGCCAAGCATTCCATCGCCGTAATGTTGTCCGGTTGAGTATGCAAACTGAACCAGTCTTCACACTTTATCACAATCTATCACACATAACACACTCGAAACTGCTACGGAGACTAACTTTTGCGAGAAATTGATCACTCCGATACACTGGAATAACCGCTTTAACCGAGCGGTGAAGATAGCCGACTAACATTACATGGTGGTAATGTTGTCAGGCATGCTTTCTTGATTTGGCGCGGTGCGGCGCGGAGCGGGGAAAGCAGGGCCTAGTATGTTGGTAGGTGCGAGGGATATTGTCTCGCGCAACGTCTGAATGGTAGTTGATTCGGCGAGTGAGAAAGAGAGAGAGGGAGGAAAAACATAGCGCAGTGTGTCGGGAGCGTGTTGCGCGCGACGCAGGTGGAGCAGGGCTGTCGGGCGACGGGTTCTGGTGAGTTTGAGGGGCGGCTCGGGTGCGAGGGGGAAGGCGTTTAAGGTCGACGAGAGGCGCGCGCGCCACCGTGCAGTCGGCAGAATCGCGCGAGCCACTGTGCCACTCGGACGCACAACTCTTCCAACTTCCAAGCGTACACACAGTTAGCTCTGCTCCTCTCGCGATCGCAAGTATATTCTTGGTTAGAGTCGGCGTAAACCTCTGCCACAGACCGGTCGTGCTCGCTCGCTTCAGTGAAACAGGAAGTGCAGTGCAGACACACTATTTGTGCGACACTCGGAACATTGGATTGCCAGATTGGAGCCGTCGCTCTCATGACTCGTGCACCTGTTGTTCCTGTTATTGTTGTTGATGTTGTTGACGTGACTGGTTGAGCGTGTGTGTCATCTCTCTCTCTCTGGCGTGGTGCTGCTGCTTGGTGAGATTCGGAGCGCGCTTCGCACGCGATTCCGGCGAACTGTGTGCGTGTTTTGCGACGCCGGATTCCTACTACTTGGATCCTCGTTCGGAGCAGTCAGCGACCGGGGAAAGCGGCAATCACGGGATTACAGGAACACCGGCAGTCTCGGTAATGTGAACACAGTATACTCACTGCATGAATGCGTGTTTCCAATATGTATCCTAACCTTGTCATTTATAAGTACGAAAGATTGAAAAAGAATAGCAATGAAATTGCTGTACTCGTACTTCCATATTGAATTCCATTTCATTCCATTAAAATGTACCGCGCGTTCCAAGACTCATCCATCAGGATCGATCGCAATGAAACAATCTCTCTCAGTCCCACTTTTTTTTTTATTAACCGGTGGAAATTAAACATATGACCTCGATGCATACTTGGTCCGATGCGCATCGGTTCGCGCGAAAGTCGAGTGTGTACTTCGATCGGGCAATCTCCCGGACACTCGATACCTCAATTGCCTTCAATGAGGTTTTCGCATATCACTGGATCACTCGGCTGCGTGGGAATCGCCGGCGAAACACGCGCGATTCTCCCTATCGTACCGTTGGGAAAAATTCATCGGCGCGCAACCGAATCGAGAGAAAGGGGGAGAACGAGCGGCAGAGGAACAGGATGAGCAAACATTTCGAAAAATAGTCGTTGGACGATTGAGGCAAATAAATCCGCGTGCCGATTCGCCAGTCGAATTTGGCTGCGCCCACACGAGTCGTCGAAGGTGCGAATACCTGGCGTAGAAAATAAACAGATACGCCTTGTATAGCCGGCCTTTTTTCACGGTTTTATTGCACTCGCCGCCATAGAGACTCTTTCACAGTAGGTCGGATTCTTGGTCGGCCGCCGGAGAGGCGAATATCGCCTTTTATAGCCGTACAGAGAACACTCTGAATCCGAGTATGCAATATTAACACTTCGTTGAAAGGCCACCGATACCCCCCCCACATTTCCACGCGCATTACCTTATGCAATTATTAACATACATATATGAACAGCACGAAACATACAGCAAATTCTAGATATAATCATGGTTTTACTTAATTGTAAAAATAAGTGTTTAACAGTGCGTTAAACATTATTACATATTTTATGCAGTCGTACACCACTTTCCACATTTTTTTCCACATTTATAATATAACGTGAATTATGTTTCAAAACTTCCATTAGGTTTTTACACTTTTACCGAGAATTCTGACTATGTTACGTAAAATAAGAACTGGAATTTAGAGCTGCGTGTGCCACGAGCATTTCTCGGTAATGCATTTTTCGTGGTACACCTTAAAACTTCCAAGTTTGCTTTCGCGTCGAAGGGTGGTTGATATGGCGGGCCCTTCATCCAGTGAAGTGGTTTGCATCGCCAATTTCAAGCACTCGATGTACTTGCATAACATTCTTGGAAATCCTTAGCGCCTCTTGCAAGTAGCTCGTAGAAGCCAATCAGCTTTAATAAACGCGACCAAAGAGAACTGCATGCCGCTGTCGACAGCAATTACAATCGTGAAGGGAATGAATCGAGCATGGCAGCATGTTGTTGTTTCTTTGTCATGTTTTATACGCGCAATTGTCAATGAAAGACGGCTTGGAGATGATACTTTTAGAAACTCTGGTTTTTGCTCTACCATTGAGAACCAGTCTTTGCAAGATTAATCTTATACTATTACTTTTTTCAACCGCATAGGTGTTTCTGATCTCAGAAGTTCAATGTACCAATTGATCCTTTGGTTCTCACACTTTCCTTTGTCTCGAGAAATACAAGTCTGTCGCGTATTAACGTCACTTTCCGTTCTTGTGCAAGCAAGACTAAAAATATCAGACATGTGGTCAAACAGTCGTTGATAAAAGCTGGTGCGATTCATCGTGACTGGTTCAGCAGCAGGGTGTTCTCATTTCGCAGCCAGTTGGGAATTGCATCCTCGCGGGAGATTAATAAGGCCGCGCACAATTTGTCGGGCCGGTTCGCTGACTGGTTGGACGGTTCGCTCGGTTTGCAGGCCTGAGAGAGAAACGCTCTCGGAGTTTCCTTTACCGAAAGTGGGTTCGAAGGCTGCTGCTAGAGGAAACCGGTATTGGCGACGCGTATGTATGCACTGGGAGCCGTCGTCGCCGGCGAAGAAAGAGAGGAGATGCTCGTAGTAAAGGTTGGTGTGTGCATCCCGAGCTAGCGAGTACACACCAACCTATAGCGGTGGAGATGGTGTCGTCCTGCAAGAAGTTGACCGACTCGCACAACCCGCTCAGACCGCTCCTCTTTTGTCGTCGCTCCAGATCACGTTCGACCGGATTTCTGAAGGACTGTCCGCAACTAATGTCGCCCGGGCTCCGACGTCTCTTCACATCGATAGTCTTTGCGCCCAACCCTTATCATCCATCTCACGCTAGAACTGCCTCGATCGAAACGCTTTTATCGCAGGAATCGCGATCCACCCTGAATATCAGATCGCTCTCGCCAACTGGATACACCCTTTCCTTCGACATCGATCACGATCCACGCTCTATTTACTCCTAGAAAGTCCCCACACCGCATTTCGATAAATGTCTCTCACGCTCGCTGCAACTCTGTTGCATTCTTCGTTATATCTAATTATTACTTTCGCATCACGTTAGATTCCTCACATATCTTCGGCAAGAATCCCTGAAAAAATCCGGTTTCTCCTTTCCATTGAAGAACTGAGTTCTCCGGTTTAACCAGGAGAGTTCTCGATAATAGCTTTCGTGTTCTAAAAGCTTTGCGTGGCGCATCTCATTATTTTAGCGAGTTCATTTTCCAAGCGACTCGTTGGCCAGAGAACTCCCGATAAACACAGCGTAGTATTATCGTTCCCCATCAGCTATCAGGAAAGCGAAATAATATCGGCGCGAATTAAACTCGGCCGCACTGCGCGCACTAATGACGGCCGGCTGATTTAAATTGGACCGCAACGCGTCCAAATATATAAAGCTCTCTCCAGCAGGCATAGCTGGCAAGCGAATCTGCTTTGGCAATATGAAAACAAATCCCTCACCGCATGCTAGCTCACCCTTCAACGCTCTCCACCCTTTCCTCTGCCGATCCATTAACATTCATGATATCATCAATTAGTAGACAACGATGTAACCGTGTAACGCGCCCATTGTAAAGCTGCCATTTTCCACGAGGACTTTGTCATGACGAGAATGGCACACGGGACAGAACGCCTGTGCCGAGAATCATTGTTGATCGCCGGTCAAGCAAATAATGATAGTCGTCACAATGTTATCCTGTCTGATCGTCAGTTTAATCGGTAATCAGTGCATCAAACACTAATTATACGGTGATTAGGCCAGCAGAGACATTCGGATCATTGGTTTTCCAAGTGGGAAAGAGACAAAGTATGCTTGAGAAAATGATTCGAAGATTGTCGAGTGAGAGAGGGAAAATCTAGGGATGAAAAGGGTGTGTGTACATTTGCGGTAGGGCTTGAAGAGGGAAATTGGATGCTCCTCTTATTGAAAATATTCAGATTGGCAGGTTTTCATAGGTAGAGGGAGCGCGCGGACACGCTCGAATCTTCCAGTCCATGTGAAAGAGAGTAATATCGCCGGGATTTTAGCTTAGACAGGAATTCTCCGCATAAAATCTCTACTTCATTTGACGGGAGCGAGGATATGGAAAGAGGAAAGAGTGAACGAAAGAGAGAGCGAGAGAGAGAGTGGGATTGGTGTATCCGTGTATCAACACGTGGGTACTTATTGCCGTCGAGTTCCGTCCTCTCCCAACCCGGTCGTTTCAATGAATGAAATATCCTGACGGTGCTCACCGCTTTTTCAAAAGAACACTTCGATTTTTTTCGGAAGAAAGTGGGCCGGCCTCACTTTCCTATCCGCAGAGAATATGTTATCTTCATAATTGCAGAGTGTCGATCAGTCTCGTTGCCATTTTGAAAGCAAATATTAACAAGCTTACAGCGAATGTTTGAGCAAACAGTGGGAAAACGAAGCCACCAGATGGAATACGCGATAAGTCGAAGTTAGAGGGCCGGAAAATTGGGAAACCGCCCCGACGAGTTCCCTTTACGAAAGAACATATCGATTCTAAGAACGCTCGCTCCGGACTTGCTTCCGTACTCGGATTGCGTGTCGCGCTCCATAAAAAGCCGCTGAAAAATGCATGTAATGCGAGAGGAGTTCGCAAAAGCTAATGCATGCTTCGAGCGGCGGCGCAAATGCCGTGGAAGCACGTTACAGTTGGAGGGAACGTGCGCTGGCGCCTTGTCGGCCCGGACTAAAGGATTCTCCCGTGAGAAATAATGACTTTCATCTTCGGCTCGGAACACCTGAAATATGTACAGTACATGTGTACACCTCAGTTCCCAGTGTTTCCTCTTCGCACTCGAAACTTCCGAGCATTAATATCGCAGTCGAGTTACATGACGCGCGCACTCATAACCGAACAACAGATCCCGGCATTCAAATCATGAAAAAGAGCTCCCAGGTGAATTGAAGTGCTGTTATTAGCTTTTCTGGCGATCGATTGTTCCATCGTCAGTTCTGTAATAATGCAATTTGCCGTTCCGGAAAGTGCACGGTTCTAGTCAACGCGATACACAAGCACTCCGGTGTCCCCTTAGCGCACTTCCTAGGAACTCACCTTCCGGGATGCGGCTACTACTTATTACCGTAATTACTAGTTCCCACTGTTATTGATGCCTTCTGAAAAGCTAGCAGGAGCCTGCGTCCTGGTGTAAAGCCATTCCGAAAGGGATGCGCGGTGCGATAAATTACAATCAGAGTCAGGCTTAATTAGAGCGGATGGGTCAGCAGCCGTTAATGTGGAAAGATGATCTTAATCGTCTCCGGTGAACAGAAACACGATGACAGTCAGGATAGTCATAGCTATCGCGAGAGTGCGTATATGCGCCCACTGAAATCATGAGCCGTGCATCTTGCAGGGAGTGCTCGTGCGAGCGTACAGGGTGATTCACTTGCCTTTGAATCAGAACTCTCCTAGCCCTTATTTTTTTGGTGGACTTCCCGACCTTTCCCGGGGCTGAAACTTGGTAGAAAGTGTTTTTTTATATCGAGGAAGAAGTAGAAAAAATTCCAGAGCCCTAGCTCAAAATTCATTTTTTCGCAAATTTTTTAAGGCATACCCCTTCAAAAATTTTCGATTTTTCGAAGGTCTCGGGACCGGGATGAACGCTTGATTTTTCGATTGCTCGTGTCTCAAAACGGATAAAAAACATAAATGTTGTGGGGGAAATGCCGGAATTCTACCTAAAACACATGGAAAACCGATCTGGAATATTTCATTTCAACGGTTTTCCCCATGTTTTTTTATCTTCCTGACCTTTCCCGGGGCTGAAATTTTGTAGAAAGTGTTTTTTTGCATCGAGGAAGAAGTAGAAAAAATTCCAGAGCCCTAGCTCAAAATTCATTTTTTCGCAAATTTTTTAAGGAGCAAAAATTTTCGATTTTTCGAAGGTCTCGGGACCGGGATGAACGCTTGATTTTTCGATTGCTCGTGTCTCAAAACGGAAAAAAAACATAAATGTTGTGGGGGAAATGCCGGAATTCTGCCTAAAACATGTGGAAAACCGATCTTGAAAAATTGATTTCGATGGTTTTCCCCGTGTTTTTGGTACTTCCCGACCTTTCCCGGGGCTGAAATTTGGTAGGTAATGTTTTTTTGCGCCAAGGAAGATACCATAAAAATTCCAGAGCCCTAGCTCAAAATTTTTTTTCCCCATATTTTTGACCACCGAAAATATCCCATTTTTCGTGGTGATTCAAAGGCAAATGACTCACCCTGTACATACATATATGTGCGCGGGCGCAAACACCGGTTGCTCGGAACAATGACAACGAGGCGGCGTGAAACGAAATTAATTTCGGTCTGCCGTGTCGGAATACCTTGCGCGTGTAATTGCGCCGCCAGCGGGAATCCATCCTCGCCTACATACTATCGCTTACCTACCGGCTTTTCTATTTCTCGCTCGCCCACCATCTCCGCGGATTCGCAATCGTTCGCTTGTCGCCGCCGAGATTATCTTCACACACGGTTAAACCTCGATCGTGTTCTGTCCTCTCTCTGGCTTCTGACTTCCGGTTTGGCCCCGAAGCCTGCCGCTACCATCTCTTATCAGTCTAAGACACACGCGTCTCATAATACGTCGCTTTCATCCTGCGTCGCAGAGAAACTTGTTATCCTTGGTCGCGTATAACTGCACCGACTTTTCTACCCTAATCATCATTGACTTTAATGATTTCAAAGACGGGGAAAAACACTGTGTTTTATTAGGGTGTCTTAATTTGCCTAAAGTGTGAATACCGTCGTTATTTCGTAATAATTTCCCAGCGGCCAATTTGCTCGATGCAATTCTCGGTGCAAAAACATCCGAAAGGAGAATCTGCAAATGCGCTTAAAAAGTTAGAAGGTCTCGTAATGGTAATGGGTTCAGTGGTATTAGCAAATTAGCAAGGTGTGCTATTAACACCATTAGATCGTCGGCAATTTCAGGTTTAAGTGTTCTGTAACGAGGCAAAGTAATCAGCAAGGTGCATCTCGAGAAAAGAATGTTCATAGTCTTATTACTAGTTTAGTCTAGATTGGGAAAGGCGGGTGCTGCTCCTAAGAAAGTGAGAAATGTGCGAGTACGGAAACACAACTAACAAGTCCTACTTCCTGGCCAAAAAAGGTGACTAGGCGCAGGTAACACTATTCTCTGGAGTTGCCGGCACGCCAAGCACGCGCACTTGAATATTAATGGCTTGCAAAACTTGGACAACAACGGTGCAGCGGTGTTAATCTCGTTAAATGTAACGTGAAGCAGACAGATTTATTCGAGCCGGCGAAAGCCTCGTTCGCCTAATCTTTCGGCCAGCTTTGTCACTGTCGCGAGCATTGCCCGCCACGCCACGCATTCCACCCACACCCTCCTTCTCTGACGCAAGAGATACTTTGTTTATTAGGCCGCGAATCTTTATGCAAATCATAACCCATTACTGCTTCTAACAAAGAAAATCTAGAGGAATTCCCTGGAATCTGTGCATATATGAAATGCGTTTCATTTGAATCCCACAATTTATAGTGAACTGAATTAATGTATTATAATCAGAATAGTAATAATGGGAAGCGGAGGGAGATTACTTGGGTCTGTTTGAAAAGCATAGGAAATCGCTCCTAATTCAGAGCGGCCTCGGCCCTATTATGCTCGAGGGTGTAAAACACTTGGTACGCTTAATTCGCGGGACAGCTTTCACCGATTGTTACCGCTTGTTCCGTCCAGTATGTAGCACAATAGCAGCTGTTCCCTTGGAGCAAAAGCGTCCGGTTGTGTCAGTAACAGTGGGCGAGCCAGCGGGAATGGGCGAGCCGCACGTTCAACCATCCGAGCGGTGAACAAGTCGAAACTGCCGGGGGTGGTTGCTCGAGAATTTGCGGTGTGATATCGTCATTTCATACTTCACCACGGCCTCCCACCACTCTCCGCAATTCTCTGTCGGTGTTTACGCGCCCTCCCGCCTCGCTCCCGCCCTCCACTCCTCCCCGGCAAACACGACCCTTCAAATAAGCCCTTTGCCAGACCGCCGTCGAACAAACACGCGTTTCCTCCGCCTATGTAGACACAGAGATATATATGCCAGCACGCTTCTTTTGCCGATGAAGAATCTGCGAACCAAGCGAGAAATTGCTTCGATCCTTCCCTCATCGTGAGTACTTCAAGTTGAATAAGGCGAATTTTTTCTTACTTGATGCTTATATTGATGGTATAGCAAAGACTTTTATGAGGATGTATGTACAGCGCGTCAAATGAATAAGTAATGTGTTTTTTCTCTGGTTGGCATGGCTGCTCTGATTTTAACGTGACGCGTTTCCCTTTGTATTTCAATTCTAGCTTTCGGCAATCGCACTCGGCGCATACTAGCTTCATGCTGGCTTGAATTTTTCATCCCCAGTCGGATTAGCGAGCGGGCGCAAAACGAGGAGTAAGTTGCGAAGCCCGAGCCGCGGATAAACTAGTTCGCTCGGCGGTAGTTCTGGCCCTCAATTATTCGGCGACTCATCAAGCTGTTGAAAAATTAAATCTCTGACAAAACAGCTCTTGGGCCAGAGGCGCGCACACCGCGAAACTCCGAAAACTCAGTGCCTTGGTCCGCCGAAATTCGAGTCAATATTTGCACGCTCCATTCCCAACGGGGGAAACTGGGTGCCACGAACTTTCAATTATCCGGGCCACGCAACTTTTTACTTCCTCTCGGTGTTAGCGGCCTCTCGTTGGAAAAGTGTAAAGGTGGCGTTTTAGTATCGCGGCAGGTGGGAAACTCGCTGGGAGTTTCTTGCAGGTATGTTTGTTGTGCGGCTATAAGAGAGTTCGATTGCTCTGCGGGGAGTTATCGGCGATGCATTTTGATTTAGAGCCGGTGGGCCGCGATACCGAAATATTTCAGGCTCGAAGGCCTCCGGTTCGACCTCGTTTCTGCCAGCAGACACTGCTAGGGAGCGTATTCTTCGAATCGACTGGGCGTGGAACGACCGAGTGAATTATCGAACCACTAAAACTTTCATTCGCCAAGCGCCAAGAGTAAATTTCGTGAGAGCGTCCTGCCGATGCGATGGGAGCAGCCTCCTGCATTCCTATCCTTACTTGATAGTCAACCCCTGTCACTCCTGATAAATGCACTATTGATGGCAGCCGGTTCGCCACTTCTTACCATACACTTTCTTATCCCTTCCTTTACACTATCTTATTCACCGTTTCTTACTCGAGCTGGTCACTCACACGTGAAATATTGCTGGGGTTACAGGTAATGAGACGTAACCGATGCCACTATAATGTCAACCACTTAGATAATCGATACTGATCTATTGGAGGAGGAAATAGCTGCCTGTTCACAATACCATTTTCGCGCATTGATTTTACCAAGCAGGAAAGTTGGAAAGACATTTGATGTGTTTACTCTTACTACGTCACACGACTCATGAATGATTCGACTTCGATGACAGTCTATACTAGAAAGTCATCGGCATCCAGTGAATTATAATGGAAACCAATTTGGCTGACTTGCACTTAGAGCGGCTTCCCTTTCTACTTATAAAGCTAGTCGCGTGGAAAATCCCGCTCGGAACAGCTGAGTACTCGCAATCAGGGTGAATCCGATGTGACCCGGCGAATTCCCGGATATTGTTTTGGCGCAACAAAAGCCGGAAATGGGGCGTGCCGCGCGCCGCCCAAGCGAACAAACGAAACTTTCCTTGCGGCGCACGTAGTATGCGATGGGAGCGTTAAGCTCGAGTTACACGTGTGCCACCAGTAATGCTCCGGGTAAGCTTCGATTTCTGGCGAAAATGCGCTCGCCTCGCAATCCCGCAAATGGAGGCGCCAATGTATTGTTGCGCCAGCGTACATTTACCTTGAATACGCGTGCGCGCGCGCGCGCGTGTGTGTGTGAGGTCGAGTGGGTTGTAACTGTTGTGATTTGTTGGAAGAACAACAAAAAGGAAATCGATGCCACCTGCCGCATAATTATCCCGGTGTCGACTGGCAGGGTTTCCTAGTGCATCGAGCCATGTGATGTTCTTACGTGTCTCGTAGCACTTAGTCAGACATCCGTCGTTTCGTGGACTATAAATCCTCGGCGCAGTAGCTTCACCTTGGACTAAACTGGAAGTGCATACTTTAATGTCGATGACTATTTATCGAGTGAATTGGACTGGCAGAGATTCATTCGTTCCTTGCAATAATCGACCTCGTCTTAATTTTACATTTCTTCCTCTTCTTCTTCTTTACGCCATATTTTCCAATTTGCAAATATGCTGATTAGGATCAGTTAAAAAAAGCACCACTTGGCAATCTCAGTGAACGGGTGAGCTAAAAGTGGAAGTACGGAAAGAGAGAGAGAGAGAGGTCGTGAATAAAGTTGATTTTGCGGATCAGTTTACCCGACTCATTGAGTGAAGTGATGCTTGGAAAATTAAGGAGCGTCGAGAGCGCCCGCTGCCTAATTATACTTGTAGAGGGGGGAGTACGCTCGCTTACGAAAATCGCCGTTGAAAAGTTGAGTTGGCTGCCGCCGCCGGCATATAATACCAGGAGGATAGCGTATACTAGTTGGGAATAGCTGTTCAGTGGAACGAGGGGATATCGATAAATTTTCGGCGAGGCAAGCTCAGCCGATCGGCCTATAAATCGCGCCGATTAATAAATCTCTCGCTGCTGATTAGAGTTCTATTCAATTAAATCGGCATTGGGAGTGCGGGGTTTTGTGCGCGGCCGCTTAGGGGATCATCGATTGACCTTACGCTCGTTCCAATGCTCCCAAGTTTTTCTCTCGGACGCATTCTGTTTGCTGTTTTTGTAGCATCAGTCTGCTCACACTATGACTCGGTTTATATCGCTCTGTCCCATTCTCGTGGATATGATTCGGCGTGGTGGTAGTGCGCCGGAGAACGGCGGCGTGGCGCGGCGCGGCGCGGCGAGACAGGCTGAAATCCAGCGGAATTGCGTGCGGATGATTTCATCCATTTCGCGCTCGTGAGTTTGCATACTGCCAAGGACGACTGGAGTATCCATTGGCGCGTGTTGGACTGCCGCTCTATTCACCGTACCTCTTCGAGTTGGACTCTCGGACGCGCCAGACTCTTATTTACCGCTTCGCTTCAATGCAGTTTACTTCCGAGCCTGATGCACCAGTACTGCCGAAATATCGGCTTGCCAAGGAGCCTCGTTTTTCACTGGCTTCTGTATTGATCGCATGCGACACCCATCCATTAAGGCTCAAACCATTTTGGCCATAATATCTGATAAATCATCAATGCATGAATTAAAATCTTCTCCACTACATATTAAAAGTAAAACAGTGGTTAAATTACGAAATTTGTAGAATTCGATTATATTACTCGATCAAACATGGGAATGATATGCGTTGATTGAATACTGGAGAATAACAGTTATCTTCCGGGGTGGTAGATGTTGAGGTCGGATCGCAAAGCGAAATCCACAGAGTTTTCAATTAGTTTTACAGCCAAGGTATATATACGCGTGTATGTACTTTTCATTCCTATACTTTTACCGTTACAAGTTGGAAGAGTGGCGTTTCGTATCGATCAGAGTGACTTGCGTGATACCATGAAACAGGATTAATCTCGAGCACGGTAACCTGCCAGCTTTTTCCCCGATGGCCAAGTCGGCCTAGCTAATCGAGCATCAAAATTAGCGAGCGGCCAGATACAAGGCTTAGACATGGCAGATTGCGGCGTGCCAGTATATTCCACGATAAGCGAAACGCAAAGGCCGCGGCTGCCAAGCGTGAAAAGAGTCGGCTCTACACGAGAAAGCCGGCAATTGATATTCTCGCGACGGAGCATCTCGCCGAGCGTAATTCTTCTCGCCTCGGGACTTCCTACTCGAGCCAGTCTCGCGCAGGAATTTACGGAGATTCGTGTACATACGTGTACGGAGAGAGAAAATTGACTCGGAACATGCGGGAAGTCGAGGCAAGAGACGAGGCGAGACTTTCCTCGCTGAATCCCACCTAGCCCGAGCGAAAGAAATGCACTCGGCGAATTTACGAAGCACCTGTCAAATGCAACATTCCATCCCAGTGCGAATCCGACAAAAATATCAGCGGATATAGTACGATTTTGTTTTTATTAAAGTAAGCGAGCTAATTCGTTGGGATTTCGTCGCCAATTCGCCAAGTTCAGTGGACCTCATTTTTACGAATTAAACTGATTCATTTTTGAACACTGATATGCTGCGTTTGCAAGCCACTGATATCCGCAGCAAAATTCCGAACGGCCTGTGCACGCCAGTCCTCATTCCACTGCAGCAACGTATTTATCAGTTATCAGCGAACCATTCACGCGTAATTTCCCGGATGCAAGCCGGTAATGGAAAGAAGGGCAATTTCCAGTTGTTTTTCGACTGGCAAAAATTGCTGTGAGAGTTGGATTTTTCCCAGCAGCCGCTCGCCCTCAGTTTCGCCCAACAGTCCGGTATCAGCGTTCGCGCGAAATATGCGCTTGAGAATTGACGTGAATGCGTTATCGCATCAAAGCTTTGTCATTGATTCGACCTATTTGGCGGAGTTAAATATTTTTCCCCGTTTTTCCAGCGAATTCTCGAAATGCAGAATTCATGAAACATCGGGCAAACACGTGACAATTATTAGTCTCATTTGATATTTCACGCAATACGGCTACTGTGAAACGTTAATGAGCCTGAATGTGAAGCGGATGCAAAACCTTCTGTCAAATGTATTTCGTACTCGTTAAATCGAATTTGGCTGACATGTATCGGCGTTCCCGCTTATTCTACTTTTTGCCTTTATTTTATTTTCACCTACTATACCAATTCCAATATTAGTTTCAACGCACGCTTTCCACTTCGCGTATATTATGCATTGCTCATTCACAATGACTGCAAGCGGAAACCGTAGTCATTCAGAGTTAAAGGAAATAGAAGTGGAAAGTCCAAATTGAGAGGTAGTTGTGGCTGCGATGCTCGACTATGTCACTTCCTATCGAGACAGTTGAGAAGTTGCAGCGGGGTTCGAACTCGAGAAAACTCCAATCAACCTCGAACGAAGGTGAGCGATCGATGATTCATTCCCAGTAGCAGGAACCTAGCGCGGCAATCCATCAGCTGGGTTAATAATGGTATAAGCATCGTATTCTGTCGCCTCGACGGAGGCGTGAAAGCACTGAACATCTACGGCGAGCCATTAGCAAATTGGAGATAGTAGACAATTATATCTGCCGGCTGGTTGGATCAACTTTGCATTAGTCCGGACTCCCCGCCGTGTATAATTCGCTTCCTGAGCCTGTTTACTTAAGCACAAAGTAAACTTGCGAGCCTTGTCATCTTTTCTACAGACTTTATATCTCATACTTTCCAAGTAGGTTTACGAAGTTTGGATTATCAACTAACAGCCCATAATATATTAATAAACCTTATATTCTCTATTGGATAAATTCGAAGAAATGGAGGAATGGAGAAATATCAGGCAGGATTCGCACACATAATCCATCTTGGTGTCTGGTTTCACGAGCGTGCGATTAAGCGGCGTGGAGCGAGTGGCGCGACCACCCATTCCGATAGAGAAATTATCGGAGGCTGCTGTATCCATGGGCGATCAGTGGATGCGTCGGGAAAGAGCGATCGCTGCGTTTCACGAGACTCCTTGCAGGCCGGATTAAACGGCCGCCTGAAATTCGAGCATTCCAGGGCTCGGCTTTCATCCCGTCGAGTGGCGTATCAATTCGTTAAGCAAGTAGGCGCCCGATCATTTTTCACGCTCCAACGAGATCGTAACAGCCGTTCTCCCATTAGGTATATTCAGTATTGGTATATGCTTGTGTGTGTGTGTCTGCGTACGCAGATACAGACTGATATTTCGGAAAGCATCAGCGTCTAGGGAATCAATGATAATGCGTGAGAGCTCACAGTCGATTTGTCGTATTATTCGATCTATTAACTGGCAATCGGAGTACAAATGCCGCGTGACGGCTTGGCATCGATTGGCGCGGAAAAAGAGCTGCCCGACAGATACAGCGGCTGCCGCTCGGCCAGCGGGCAACGGCATATTGTTGTAATGTAATATCGTGACGTGATTAGTGTGCCCGGTGGACAAGTATTCGTGTAGCGCGGCTTATCAGCAAATGCGCGCCTCTCTCCAAACTCTGTCGAGTCCCGTGCTGCCCGGAAATTCACGCTGGCTTGTGTACGGCGCTCCAGTAAATTTCATCGTAAATGTTCGATCATATAAATGCGTATTTGGTAAAACGGTTTATAAAATATTTAAATGTTAATGGCAACTTTGAGGAAAAAGTATAATACACGTAAGGTTGGGCAATGCTTTGATTCTCACGCGTAGTATAGCTTGTGGATTCGATCGAGCGGAGAGGAGAGAGAATAGGAGAGGATAGGCGAGCGAGAGATAGTTGGGTTCTTGGGAATGAATTTTGCGGGCGGCGTATTCCGGCCGCTGCTGGCTAAAATTGTGTTAATGCGCCGAGAGTCCGCATGGGAGGAGCGCCGGCTGTATTGCCCGCGGCATATTACCTACAATGCAGTTAGAATCTATAGGGTGCACCACCACGGCCACAATAGGTCAGTGCCGACCACTGCGTGCCGAGGTGCCCCAGGAATGGCCCAGGGAAACGAGCAATTACTGCGCCTACCGGCCGCCTTGAATTTATGACCCCACCCCATAAACTTACCTTCCCATTTGCTACCCCGAAATTTCCTTCCAAGACCAACTTCTCCCATTCTCGATCAATTACATCTCCCTCGAGCATTAACCACCGCCCCATTTGTCTTTCGCTCAATTTACTATCACTTTCTTTTTTCACTCGCATGTGTCTTTCCATGGAAATCGATTGGAAATTGTAATGATTTAGTATTATGATGGAATATCGTTATATTTCGGAGAGAAACCAGCGTGACTTTGCAGAGGAATCCTCGAATTCATCCACCGTCGCGTCGCATTGGTGATACGTTGGGCGATTGATCGATTGGCTCGGCAAAGTGCAAACAGGAGCGAGAGAAATTACGGGGGAGTATCGTTGGAATCGGCCAAGCGGGAATAGCGTCTCGAAATTGTCAATCGTCACGCGCGCATCTCTCCGGCTGCCAAAAATTGCCTAGTCGCTGCTTCGCCCGCACAGTTGGTTTGCACGCTCGCGTGTCTGTACAATTACAATGCAGTCGGTGTTTTTGTTGCGCGTGTTCATACGCGTTGGTTTCCGAGGCCGCGATACAAAGCGGAAGTGGAAGCCTGTGCAAACGGCCAGTTAAGCCCCAACCCATCGAACAAACAGCCCGCCCAGTCTATATGTATGTACAACTATTTTTGATCGGATGTTTTGAATGTCACGTTACCATTGTCCAAAAAACTAGAATCTGCCGGAATGCACGCTGACGAAGCATTCGTCAAATTCCAGTCAATTTTAGATTTGCAATTTTCTAATCTCCACAAATTTTAACCCTCTATCTGTTAGATAAAAAAACTGTCAACGCATTTTCTACCCCAAGTTCTAACTTAGCAATATCCTTTTTCTACGCACATGGAACGTGTGGGGAAAACGGATTCTCCATTGAAGTGGTAGGTTTGAGATCGAAGACCCCACACGTGGTTAAAGAGATGGTCGAATAAGTGGAGCTATAAAATCCGTAGTGCAACGTACCGTGACAAAGTGATACTTTGCAGTATAATAAATTCGATACCATCCGGAACGAAGTTACGTCCGGCAGGTGCAGGTGTTTTCAACAGGTTCATCGTGCGACGTATATGTAGCATGAATATTGTATAACTTCATTGACATACTACGGGCCTTTGTGCCGGCAAGTTTATAGTTGATTGAGTGGGAAAATACGCTCATTTAGGTTGCATGCGCTCGTTAATATTCATATCGGAGGAAGCATCGGCCACTTTAGCAGCGCGTTCTCCGCCCAGTGGCGACCAAGCGGGGCGAAACGCCATTTATAAGACTTCGTCGTACTTTCCTTCCTCTCCCTCTCTTCTAATTGGCCGCGCGCACTCGCTAAGGTCGTTTTGCACTGGCAGCCTCGTTATTAGCTCTCTCTTTGCTCGCTAATATGATTTATCGCCGGTGTCGTTACTCAAACGAGCGCCACCGAAAAACCGCAGGCATAAACTTCCTGCAGACTTGCACTTCTCCTCGGCTACGCTCATTGGCACGCGTCTTTAACTACGCAATTAACTAGAAGTCAGAAACAGCTTTTTGCCGACTGTTTTTAACTAGCGCTTCCATAAAAACGTGAACTAACAGATGCTAGTAAATGATAAGTATCAGAAAACACATCGGTCAGCTATAAATCATTAAATGTACATAAAGAGGCATCTTAACTACTAATGATCAGTAATCGTGCATAATAACTTATACGCTTTATCATCGTATTACTAAAAGAACTTCGATTTTAGTCGATGACGACTTACCTTTTTAAGCTGCTCTCGAGCATCGCTCGCACATAGATAAATTCTGGAAATTAGTTCTCGTCGAGGGGCATTCTATTTTGCTGTAAGGGCGAGTTGGGAGGGCCAGTGTTTTCTGCTCTCATCCGGGCGTTCTATTCGTTAGGTTGGCAAGGAGTAGTGACCTGGAAAAGCTGACTTTCTTCGCTCGCCCCGGCAAAGCGGATCACGATCAAAAGGTGGAGGGTTGCTTTTTCATGGCTAGCTTTCTCGTCTGGCAGCACTGGAATGCAAGGGTTGCTTCCACCACCTTGGTGATTAGTTAGGTGACTTGTGACCCCTTACTCTCGTTTCTTACAACGTGGTAATACTTCAGCTGGCCAGCAGCCGCATTCCCTCTCGCCCTCCCAACACGCTCTTTCAAACCTTTGAGGACACCCGTTATTTCTACTTGCCTCCTCAACCTTCATATTTGATTCTCTAATTACGCTAATGAAATCCAGCCCTCTACAAATATTTCTATCATTTCCGTAACAGTGGAGGGTGCGTGTTAGTCTAAATAAATCCGGGAGCCTTTAAAATGTTTCACTTATTTCTCGTGTATTTCCCGGGCGAATGCACCTCTTTCTGTTTAGGGTTGTTCGCTACGGCTGTCTGCGGAGTTTACGAGCTTCTCTACTCCCTTGGAGTGTGAAGCAGTCGTAAGACAAATGGCTCGTGTCGTAAGAGCGAGTAATAAACCTGCTAGTTGTCCTGTCGGGAGGAATAAGGTTTCGGTGGGATGGCTTTGCGTGCTTGTTGGTCATAAAGATCGCGCCGAAATCTGAAATAGCGTAAAGAGTGCTTATCAAGCCGGCTTGCCGGCCACTCGTTTCACGCGCGATTCTGGCTCTATCTTTTTTAAATGTCATTCCCGCTCGAGCGAGAATGGTAGTTAGCGCTTGTATCGCACCACTGGCCGCCTGCTTGGAACAAGGGCGCAAAGTGGAAGGTGACTTGCTGTGCTGGAAGATCGATTTCCCCGTCTCTCGCCGAGACTGCTGGCACATCACGCTCCACTCGGGCCTGCAAGTTGTGATTCATCGAGTGTATCTTTTCTACACTCGCTGTGAAATTCAAAAGTCCTGTATTCTACAATCTCTAGTAAACAAAACGAATTTTTTAAATAACTTCATTTTTTTACGCACAGTTAATGGTTGAATCGTTAATTGGCACTTAGTTAGATCACATTGAGATGAGAGTGCTGGTACGGTGCGCACTCGTAGAATCGATTACACCTCAATAATCGAGTCGGATCGGAATTATTAGCGAATGATGAGTCGATCATCCAATATCCGTCGAATTCGAATTCAAGCGGTGCTTCCATCATCAGGAATTCAAGAGCTCGATCGGAGATTGCTTTGATACGTGCAGTAAGTTTCCAGGTTCAATCACATCTACTTTTGCGAGCGAGTCTCCCTCCGATGAGAAGGTTGTGTCGCGCATCGAAACTCGCAATTTCACGGTTTTGAAATGACCGCAGGATGAGCGAGCAGTGGAAGCTGAGCGCAGTTGATCTCGTCAACGTTGAAGCTCTCTATTCCCGTGGCGGCGTTCGACGTTTCGATTCGAAAGGATCAATCGTATCGGCCATTTCGAATCGTGCCGCGACACTCGTGAAGCTCATCTCCTCTCATTTGACCCCGGCACGAACCCTGGGATTGGCTTCGTTAAGGAAAGGCACGGTCTTCGAGCCGACTAACTCCATCCGCAGACACAAACTAGCCTTCCCCATATATCTACACGATCCACTTAATTAAAGTACTCTGTGTCTGTTGCTGACGCGTACACCAATACAAACTACAACTGCATTAATCCTTCCCTCTCTCTTTATCTCTCTCGCCTCTTCGTGTATTAAACTCGGAATGCATTGTCCACGCGATAAGCTACTGTTAGGATGCGTCGTGGTCTCCCGGATTGCTAAGAAGAAGCAGTTCTTACCACAGATTGTAAAGTATTACTATAGAAGTGCTAATGTCAAGCGCTAGACTATCCCTTAGCATTAATTTTCTCTAAGTAAAGTGACTTGAAATGGTAGAGTTAATTGGTCTGACATTTATGGAATATTTTCACGTTTCCAAAAGCGGCCATAGAACTGTCTTTTCTTCAATTGTGTATCCTGTTATTGTTGACAAACGCACACTATTGCAAGTCTCTATGGAATTCTGCCATTCACATACAGTTGATTTCCGTTCTCCCATTGTTTGTCCTGGCCAGAATAGTGGAATAGTAGAGGTAACATTGGAGCATTGCAATTTCACTTTGCCAGGTTGAATTTCGACGAAAGGTGAAACACTGTGGAACTCAGTTTGCCTGATTGTCAATCGGCAGCGTAGGGCTGACTGGGAAAACATGCTCGAAACTCTTTAATCGAGAGAACGAGCCTGTTAGGGCTTGATTCATCGGCAGATTCGATTACGAATATCTAAAGGTAGGAGTGAAGGGAACTCGATCGGCTTGCAGTACGAAACGAAGCTGGTGGAAGCTGGTGGCGTTCCACCGCCAGATGAAAAGGCAGGCAGACGCGTTGAAAACTCTCGAGGCTTAAAGAGTCTGGCTGGTTGACGGGCTGCAAGTTTCTCGAGTGGAAACTGTACGCGACGCGCCAGTCAGGACATTGAACAACAACTGATTTAAACTCGTCTCACATGTGTTCGGCGGCATTTGCGCGATTCAACCTGACCCAACCTTCACGCTTGAGATTCATGCATTGTACTTTCACGCTTCTCTTTAATATTTATAGAGCCTGTCGAATAATCAAGCCGGCGGGTTGATTATTCCTGGCTCGCTTTCGCTTTCGCCATATATTTCAGAAACAATATCGCGCGTCCGCCGCAATGCTTGCACGCTTTTTAACGTCGCCTTGGGAACGATAGGCCGCTGCGACGAATATTCCTTCGCTACGGTGATATTCCCGCATTTTGCATTTTAATATACTAGAACGTGAAAGAGATTGAAATCTATGAAGGCAAAGGCCGGGCCAACTCAATGGAATCGACCGCTCAGTCCAGAGAGGAACAGACCCTCGCTGAAAGAGAGGGGCGCAGGGAAGAGGGGGCGGCAGAGTCTGTTTGTCCCGCTGGCAGGAATCCAAACGCGAATACTTTTATGAGTAGGTTTCCAGTATTAACTCCTAATACTGATTAAAGTTTCAGTTTTAAAGGTGTACATATTACCAACAACTATTGATCGATTGAGAACTAGACGACGATCGTTAATGGAGTAAAAAGGATGCTAAAGGTCGTGTGAATTCTGAATACCATTAAGTAAATCCTCGAAAATCCTCTTTCGTATCTGCAAAGTTAAAAGCCAGGCTTCAATCATGTAAATTGACTGAAAGAAGTGGCTCGTGAAATGTTGCCATGAAAAATTCGTCGATCAGGTTGAAGTTCGCTCGTCTGCTGGGAAACTTGGAATATCGTACTTTCCGTGAGGTCGAGTGTAACGACAAGCTCTCGATAGGTTGCCAATAAAAACTGGAGTAAAGAGCATATCCTGCTAAAGAAAGTGGTGCGTTCAGTGACCCGAGGAGAGACGGAGCTCCGTCAAAGCGAAATGCTCGTCTGCTTCGCTCTACTGAAAGCTGCTCGTGATGTAGCAGCCGGTAATTGGGAAGTCGTGTAATTTTTTCCTCCGAACGGCAATGCGTCCCAAGTCCTTGCTCATCTCCTTCCTCGTCACGAGGATTTCCTTCGGGCACCTCGCCGATCTATCGATTTGACGCCAGCTTCGCGAAACTCGTGCTAAAAATCTGATGCAGCGAAATGGAAGTGGACGTGAACAGGCGCCATCAAGTTCCTCATTTTGTAAATCTGTACATTTTTAAAAGCTTTCCCGGACATCTTTTCCTCCGTGAATTTGCCTCGCTCCCGGAGGATAAATTGAAAAATGCGCAAACTTCTCGGCAGAAGTTTATTCGGTATAATTCGAGTGGTCAGAGCTCGCGAGGAACCCGGTGCCACTTGGCCTCGCTGTTATGATGCTCTGGCGAAAACTGGGTCAAACTATTGTCCCATTAACCCTTTCGATTTAAAAGAGCGCGCAGCCTATTTGAAAACGAAACGCTTACGATTGCAGCTTGGCAATTTCATTGTCTTTTCTTTCGGTCAGTGTTGGATTTAATCAAGAAGTTATATTTTTGGCTATGAAAAGCCTAGGTTGTAATGAGTAGTAGTTGCCGCGCTTTAGCGTTTCTGGGATAGCAAGTTGTAAGTAGCTAATTCGTTAGCTCGAAGAAACTTAAGAAGCCAGTACTTCCTTGGGAGCATAAAGGGCTGAGTTTTCCTTTCTTTTCTTCATTCCTGCACCTTAGGCATCGGTGCGCGCGGTGCGCCATGATTGCCAGGGCGCCACTTACCTTCCGCTGTAGCCACTCTTGCCGGCGCTTTGCTCGATCCTTCCAGGAAAAGAGAGAAGCTTTCATAATAAGTGAAGATCGAGTAGCCTTTATCCCCGCTCGAAAGTTCCCAGCACCCCAACTGAAGAGCCTCTTGAGATCACTTTTATTCCACAGCTTCCTCTTTCGACGGCTACGCTTTTTTAGGCAGGAAGCCGGCACCCTCTTCCTCGCGCTATTTCGCCCGAGTCTCGCCCTTATTTGAACTCTAATGCGGGTACTCTCGACACACGGCAAACCTTATCCTGATACACTCTACCCTAATAGAGTCCTCGAGCTCTTTAACCAAGCCCTGTTTATTCAGCTTTTTTTCCACGACATCTACAAATGATAAAAGATACAACGCAGGCAGACTAAAATTTTATCTAACAATAAAAAATGCTGGTGAATTTTTAATACAATTGAGAACGCATGTTTGATCTTATTATAAATGACGTTGTTAATGATACTTGTAATTGAATACAGTTGTGTTCCATAAGCGGGGAAGAACTGTAAGTGGATCATTCTGGAAATTCATTGGCGAAGCCATTTGTGGCGAAGGAGCGTATACTTTTTCCATGGGTATCTCGTTATGGCGTGGACGCTTTCGAGCTCTGTCGTCGGTGGGAGGGAGCGGGAGTCGTAGTTGAAGGATCGCCTTCTGGATAAGGAAGCGACGGAGTCCGGCGTTGCTCGCCAACTTTCTCGTCTTCGGTGTAGAATGGCCCGTCGAAGTTGTAGCTAAAGGGTGGTTGGCGGTGGTGGTGGTGGTGGTGGTGGCTGCCGGGGACTTTTGCCGTCGAGGCTCTTCCGTCGTCTTAATGGCTGTACTTCTTCGCCTTTCTGACAGCGCGCCCTTTTTTCGTCGCTAATTATTTCGCCCCGCTGGATTTCGCCTATCGGACTTCCTGCCATCGTCTTCGGCTCCCAATTAATTTGTCATTATAACTTTGCAGACGCGCCAGTATCGGCCGGCCGCGCCTCTGTCAACGGAAACTTCACCACCGGTGATTCTCTTTTAATGGGCTTGCAGCCGGCTTTCCCGAAACATTGCCGGAACTTGTTTCCACCATTAAACTTGTATTTATTAAGAGCGCCTTTATCGGGAGCACTCGATGCCTCGGCGCCCGCACTGGGAATATACTTGGGTCATTAATCCGTTCATCAGTATTTCCAATATTCCTGGTCCCGCCCGACCTTTCGAGAGAATGGAAGGGCTCGTAGATACTAATTCCCCAGGGGATAATGAAATTTTCGCGGCAATAATCGGGAAGCGTTCCGGTGATAGGGGAGGATCAAACTTGGAGATTAAATTTCTCCGTTTAGACTGTCTCGGCAAGGATCCTAATCGAGTGTTAATATTATTAAAATATCGTAAAGCAATGTTATTAAGGATAACGATACCCTTGCTTGGCGAAAAACAAGACATAAAATCGGCGACCTCGTTTTTCAATTATATTATTCCTGTAGTTTTGTAGAATGTTCGTAGTGGTTTCGTAAATACAAGCGACTTTGAAAAATCTCAGATACGAAAGTCGACGTGACTCGTTCTCTAACTGAAATCGAGTTGTCGGGCACCTTAGGCGCGTTTATCGGTGTCGTTACAGGATCGGCTTTATCGGCGACACTCGCTCGGCTATCTTACACGCCCGAATGCCAACGAGATTTTATGATTATACCAGCGGCGCGCCATTAACCTGCTCGAGCTCCCCAAGAAAAATCCGAGATTGCCGCGTTAACAGCCAGTAGGGAGAAGAGGACGCTGCGCGCCAGGCTCGCCCTCCCGAAAATTTATATTCCACGTGTGAATTCCTCGCGAGAGAGATTTTTCCGGTTCACTGGGAAATGTGTGTCGTTAGCAGGAGCGCTGCAGCCACGAGACCGCCGCGCTACACGTTCTATCGTGTAACAATCGATTGCGCCCGGATGAAACTCTCAACCGCCCCCCGACATTTTCGGTTATCATTTATTAGCCGGAAAAACTATTCGCGGTCTATCGGGAGTCAACGTTCCGCTTGGCATGACCGATACAATATTTCGGTCAAATATAACAGTCGCACACGTCGAGATCAAAGTGAAATCGAACGAATTCCTGGAAAGAATGAAAATACTCTATCATCGACACGTATTCCTATTCAAGTATTGTATTCCGGAATTCGGGAAATTCCTATCGAATATACGAAATACCTGAAAACTTGATTAAAAACTGGTCTAGAAAGCTTTAAATAAAATCAGTGTCAATTGGTAATTAGAGTATTATAAAGTGGTATTCGGAGATACATGGTGCGCCTAGGGAGATAATATTTAAGTAGTCGTTGTCAAGTTCCAGTTCGTATCAGGAGTTGTGCGGAGCGGTTCCTCGAGTGTTCGGCCAACTCGTTTTTCTCGAATTCCCTTGGCCGGCCGTTCTCCCAAGCGGTGGCTTGTAGAAAGCGCTGCCATTTACGAAGATAGCCGAGCCAGTTCTTGCAAAATCTTCTCTCCCCGGTGACTCTCGAGCGAGTGAGCGAGTGAGTGAGTGAGTCTTGTGGTCGGTGAGGCTGAAGGCTCGTCGACGGAGCAGATTCGCCAGGCAGTGCGGTTCCTGCGGCTCTGGACACACAGTACGCATCGCGTGTATTCGTGGCGCATAATGCCGACTGACGATGTCTGGCCGTGCACAGAGAACGTCTCTATTCCCTGCCGACAGAGATGGCTTTGTGCATTCCCTCGGCACGGCCTCGCAGCTAGGCATCCCTCCTCTCTCTCTCTCTTTCCCTCTCTCTCTCTCTCTTCCTATCTTCCCGGACAGCTCTTCCACTTCTCGTTTTCGCTCTTCTTCTTTCAACACTGCTGCCCGCCTACTACTCTCCACCACTGGATACAAAAGCTGACACCGCTCGTTCAAAAGCGAAAAGCTCTGCCCTCCGATCCTAAAGGACACTGCTCATGGATCCTTTCTACGCAGCCTCTACTTTTTAACGCCGCCGTCACTTAGAACTCGAACACCCTCTCAAAACCACGTCACAATGTAGCCATGAACACTTTAATCTGTTAATCATTCAGGGAAAACGTAAGTCTACATTGGCGAATCTGTAATAAGCTTCGAAGTCTGAATTGTGTTATTGTGCTGCAAGGTTCAATTAGTAACGTGTTAACTGGTCAGGAGTGGTTAGCAGATTAATGAAAACCTTCTCTTGTAGCTGTATTTTAGCGTGAATGTCGAAGGTGAACAGGGTAAACATTGCGGGCATCATTAGCACGCCCGCTCATGGTGGTCGACCCTGTCGAACTCACTCCTTTCCGAAACGCTCGGGTCATGCAGGCATTATAATGGCAACACAATATGCAACGCACATTAACGGGTACTTGAATATTCCAATAGTTTAATAATACAGCCGGGCGGACGGCGTCGGCGCCTAGCGTGAAACTTGTTTGGCAGCCAATGTTATAATGAATCAGCGTACTTCCACGAAACATTAATCAATTAGAGATCCTTTGAAATGTAAGAATATATACAACGGTGAGCAGCCAATTATTCCATCGAGATTGGAGTGCACCTCGAAACTTTCAGCTGAGAATGTAAAGTTGGAGGGAAAAAGCGCGGCCGAGAGAAACGTGAGTCGGTGGAATGGCGAATGTGAGAAATAAACAGGCGAAAGTGGCATATTTTCGAATCATCTTGCAGTACTCGTTGCCGGGGCCTGAAAAAGAGGGCGCTCGCTAATGGGCAAAAAAAGTTGGCGCGCCGCTGGAAGCGGCAACGGTATCTCGGAAATTCGTGATTATTTCTTGTTGGGCTGTGTGCGGGGCGCCGCTCAGATTCGAAGTGTAAAGCACGCCCTTTTTCCTAGCCGCCGACGCCGTCGACGCCGACACCGCCACCGCCACCGCTACTCTCACAGTTGGGAGCCGTGAAAGGCATGCCACGATAATTGAAACTAATGATACCGCCAGTTTTCGCCAAAATTCTAGGTCGCGCGGAAATTATCCCCTGGACTCTCTGCTCACTCGCTCGCTCGCCTTTTCCAAATGGGAATACCTCGGTCCAAGTAATTCGAGGGCCACGCGCGAATTTCTACCACCGACCTACAAACATATTATCCTATCACTGCAATGCACCGATTCCCCCACAGATAAATGTTGGATAATTAAGCCGTGGGAAAGTAGAACAGTTTCAATTGTTCGCTTATTCTTTCACTTGGTGGTTGCATCACTTTGATATTCCAAAGTGACTTTCTAAGTGAATTGTAAGCGACGTGGTCGCTCTCCGCGCGCTAATGATCGATACACGCTAATTGTATCAGTGTCTTAGTAGTCCATTATGTGGCGAGCAATCTGCATTGACGTGTCGGCAACCCTCCCAGTATCCCGTGGCGATCGGAGTGACCCAATTAAGCCGAGAGAATGGGGTGGATTCACCCCGACTGTCAACCGAACATGTTGTATGTCAGGCGGTAGCGCGCCGTTCACGCGAACTTCCATTGACTTCCCATGAAGACACAGTTAAACCGACATACTCCCACACATATGGCGCAAATTGCACGTCAATATAATTCCGTTCTGTGCCGGCAAACTAACTCCCGGCAAATTAAATTCCGCAGAAGGACGAAACAGCTTGAAATGCTAATACTAGCATAGTTTGCGCACTGTCTTAATTCCACATTATTCTTCCTCTCTCTCTATTAATCCACTAAAATTCGTAGACTTGCCAAGAGCAGTCATTCTCTCTTTAAGTGCAGTATGAAACAAGAAATGTATAAAGGAAGTCTGATAAATGTTGAAAGTTGGGGAGGGCCGCCGCCGCCGCGGCGGCGTGTATGCGCATCGTTAGCGGGACAACGGGAGGCGGCGCTAGTGTCGGCTGAGAGTGTCCTTTGAAGTTCATGCATAGAGAGGGGCTGGCGCTCGGTGAATTTGACAATTTCAGTATGTATTAAGCGACGCAACGAGTGAGCACGCGGCTTGCAAACTCGCCGCCAAGTGCAATTCACTTAACTCTCGGGCAGAAAAGCGAGCGAGCAAACAAGCTGAATTTATTCGATTGCGACATGGCACTGCCGTTCCTCCTCGCAAATAAATATTTTCCTGCTGCGTCTGTGTTCCCGGCGTGCTGCGCATCCTTCCTCCTCTCTTTCTCTTTCTCTTTTCCTGTACACACTCCGAGCTAGGGAAACAATGTCCAACTGGAACATTGCCTGGCTGGCTGGGTGGGTGTTTTTTCCTTCGCATGAATAAAGTAACAAGGGTGCGGCGGCGCACGCGAGGCCCATGCATCTTTGACCAATTTGCCGCTACTATCAATACTGGTATTAAAGGCCCTCATAGTTCTCCCAGGTGTTTCTGTTTTACTGGGCCAAGGGAGCTATTCCGGACACGGCTATCTTCTTTTATCAGACTCTGCAAAAGATAGCCCACTGCCGCCGGGCTTTTACACATATACATACATATGTATGTACCTTTCTTTGGACTAGGAAAAATATCTTATGGATAACCATTTCTAGTTTCTACCTACTTTTCTAGTAAAGTATTAATCTGAAAATTCTAAAAATTCTATCCTAAGCATTAAGT
Organism: Ectemnius continuus; assembly: GCA_910591665.1. Taxonomy (NCBI): domain Eukaryota; kingdom Metazoa; phylum Arthropoda; class Insecta; order Hymenoptera; family Crabronidae; genus Ectemnius; species Ectemnius continuus. The sequence goes on along the minus strand of OU342862.1, from coordinate 9,511,720 downwards.
AAATTTAAATTATGCTTCACCAATAGAATTGGAAGTGTAGTTATATTCCAGTTCTCTTTGACAAGTACTTTATCACGAGGTACTTATTTTGCACGCTTCAGTGTAAAGCGAAGCGTGCATGTAAACGTGTAAAAGTAGCCGGCGGAGCATAATGGTCGACAACCCGGTTTTGCACTGGTTTGACCCGGGGCTCGGATAGCCAGTGCGACAGTGCGTGATTTCCACGAACTAGTTTGCAGTATTCCGCCGAGAGGACGTTCACACCGTATTGGCGGGCGGGCGGGCGTCCACCAGGTAGTCTGTGTATTAATTCAACAATTGATTCGCATGTGTACCTCGTCGATTCCATAGGGCGCGGCAGCGCAATTGTACTTTACGGGCCAGTGTTGCATGTGTAACACCTTGTTCGCCCGGCGTAATTGGAAGTGAATACTTAATCGGCCAAACTGCGCCCGACCCAAGAGAGGATCGCACCTCCAATTGCAAGTCTGCAAACTGGTTCCTCGTGTAAATAGGCGGCCAATGACGTTCATACGAACATGGGGAAATATGATGAATGTGTGACATACTGTGACACTTTTGAAAGTGATCAAAAGTGTTCGGAATATATTGAAAAATTAATGCTCGTCGAATTTATAAATTTATTTGTATCGAAAGAGCATTGATACAAGATACTACGATGATTCACATATATTTGGCCACTTTCATAATCATTAGTTCGAAGAATATTAATGTTACAAAGTAAGCGGGCACTTCCTAGGACGGAAAAGCACTTTCGGCCGATGTCGCCATATAATTACCCTGCTTTCCAGTCACGTTATATAGTCACGAGACTCCGGAGTCTATGATTATCGGCGCGTACGATCTGTCACGCTAATAGTCATGACATTCCCCTTTGCTGTCGTTATCAGATAGACAGGTTGTGTGGCATAAATATAGTTGGATGCTCCGAGCACTTTAGTATTGGGAAGCATTGTGCTCCCAAGGGAAGAAAGTTACGTGGGAATGGCGCGAACTTGCTCAGCCAAGCAACATTTGGACAAGTGTGAAATAGTCGGCTGCCTTCACCCTCCTAAGAATATTATCAAGCGCAGCCAACATTTCGCCGGAATTACCTACTACCAAGTTAACTCCTGATACTCGCGATACCGAATTAACAATGTAAAGTGCTCTGTCTGGCTAGTTACGAGTTTAATTAATTGACCGTAAATATTGTTATTTCGAGGGCAGTCTGCAAATAATTAATATGCATCGCGAAAGCTTCCAACTTCCGCTCGCGCTCCACTTTCAATTTGCATGCGAAAAGTTCCGCGTCATTAGAATAACATAACAAAGAAATTAGCAGAAATATTGGCAAATAACTCTGCTGACTGGTGGCAGGAGGTTTTTTGAAGATAGTATTTTGATGAGTCATTTAAAATGAGTATTACAATTACGACCACTTAGACTTGCGCAACCGACACCTCTCTTGCAGTAATCAAGTATTTATCCGCGCGTCATTATCGCTCGGTCTCTGTTAAATGGAAGTACACACGGTGCTCTTGTTGACTGTCAATCGATCCTTTCGGCTCGTCGAGCTTGGAGGGAAATCGAATTGAGTAAAACGGAGGCTTGTATTCCTCGGCAGAGAGGAGGTCGAGCCACTCTGATCTCCGTTCACTCGAATACTGTTTGTTTTCTTCGAGTCAAAGCATCCCCCTGCTACGTAATACCAATGTAATGATGCCTGCCATGAGAATCGGAAGTATCTTCGATTCCACTAGCTTTTTCCTTGTTATTTATTTCGTCATGGCAGAACAATAGGGATTAATTGAAAAGCACGGATGCTTCATTAAATCGGCTTTATCCGGTGTCATTACGCCTGTTACATCATGAACAAATATTCCCTCTAGCGAGTACTCAAGTTCCAATATAATTTCGTGACAATCTCCTCGCCGAAGTGGCTTGCTACTCCGTAGTTGGCTATTGCAATTAAGTAAATTGCTGCACAATTATGGGGAAAACATCACTCAGCCTCCGCCAAACAGTTTGCCGTTGAGAGGACACAATGCAGCGGCGGGGAGATGAGACGCATCTCGAACTAGGTAGCCAAGTAAAATCGATGCACCAAATAATCGATCTTAGACGAAGGAGTCGTAGCAGGCAAATTAGACGGGCCACCAGCCACACAGGATCCACTCGTGCTTAAGCATAATTAACGCTCCAAATTCAAGGGAGAAGTCTACCCTTTGATCTTGATCAAGGTGGCAGTCGATGATCGGCACACAAATGATATCGAATCCGAACTCGATACTCGGAAGATAATTCACGTGAGAGGCGCGTGAGAAAGAAAAATCTGGCTGTCGGAAGGGGATGCTCCGACTCTGGAAAGCCATCCCCGAGGGTCCATTAACCTTCCTCGGCGTGGTAGGTGCACAAGCGAAAGACAAACAGACGGCAGTCCCGAATGAGGAAAGTAGAGAAGCCGGGATAGTGAACACACCCTCTTTACAGAGACACTAAAGCATCACGCAGACCATACGACAGCCGAGGAAAACCTGACTCCTGGCAACTCGCATTCACCCAAATCCACTACGACTCTCTACTTAAATCAAAGGGAATCTCCAGCTTTTATCCTAATAGGAAGTCTGTTCTAAGTTCGAGGTACTCGCACTACTAATTACTCTCGAAGGCGAGTAAATGAAGTGGTGGTTGGCGGGTGACCGCTTTGGTCAAGAAATACAGGAGAGCTCGTCGAGATGGTATTGAGGATGCAGTATACGTTCTCTAGGTAAGATAGTCTGGCGAGAGAGAGTGGAGTGGAGGGGGGTTGGGAGAAAAAGGAAGAGGAACAAGTAAGGGAGATTGAGTGAGTGAGTCCAGGGTGGCGATGGCGTGTCTGGATATCGATCCTAGCTTCCGGGACGTTACCAGCGTGGCCCAGCTTTCCGCCGCTGTCGAGCATACACGTACAGGGGGCTGTGCGCGCGATACAGTCGTGTCTCTTCGAACTGGTATACAGCTATGCGTGTAGAGAAGCCGCGCACACTGCTCTCGTAAATACCCACCTACATCCGAATTGCTTCGGTGGCGGCGACGGCGGCGTGTGCATATGCCCGTGAGCACGGGACAAGCCCGTCCATCCCGGCTGCTCCGGCGAATATGCTTCCGGCTGTGGACCATCTGCGATATACTACATAGAGGCTATCGTCGGAGCACATCCAGACGCGCTTTACATGGCCGACTGCTATCGGATTTTAAATGTGCACCTGCCGCTTCGAATTTCGAGACAGTCTGCGGGCCTCGGTACATAATAAGCCTGACGGCCTCGCTTGGCCCTCTCTTCTATCTCGCTCTCTGTCAGGGATCAGGATAGTTGGCAGTAGTACGGGACTGGATCGGTCAGACACATCGCCACTGCACTGGCTTGGCTCTCGCTTCCCTTTCTCACTGCGAGGCAATGCCTCGATGGAGTCTTTCGCTTTTTGCCGCATGCCTGGAGATCCATACTCGCGCATCTCCCTCGTAGAAATTTCATCCGGGCCCCAACCGGGTCTTCTCCAGAAAACCAAGCCTGGCCCTGGATAGTCTGGTAGACACTACCCTAGCCAGTTTCTAGCTGGGCAATCCCGATCTACTTTAGTTCACTTGGCGAACACTTCCAACTGTTTGCGAGTCGCACAACCGCCCACCAACCACCACCGCCACTGCCGCCGTCGCCGACGCCGCATTGATCGTTCGTCTGCAGTGCCTTTTTCACTCGAGGTGGATGCAGATTTATGCTCGGAACAATGCTTCCACCAGGCCGGAGATTGAAGCTGTTGGAAGAGTATAGCGATTCTCACTTGGTGCGTTGCATCTGAATGAAGAATCGCTGAAGGGGAATTGGGCGGAGAATTTACTGACGCTAAGGAAAAATGAAGAAATCGTTTGGTGGTTCTTCTTATCATAAGTAGAAGTTGTTTTTCATCCCGGCGTCTCCGGCGTGCCATCAACTCTGCTAGTTTCTGCTGTGCAGGCAATTTTCGTTGGCGTCCACATGAGCGGCGGAGATGCTTGTGTATGCAGGAGTGCGAGAGGTGACATCAGCGGTAACGCTATACTCATCTTGGCTACAGGTGCTTGCTTATCTCGGCCAATGTCTACGAGGAGATCGTCTCGAGAACGTGTCTCGCGAGAGCTTTAACTCTTCCCGGCACTAACTATGTAAGCAAGAAATTACACCAGCTCGGCATAATGTTTGTAGAATCTGTCGTTTAACTAATACATCATTTTTGATGACTAGACACTTGTCAAATTACTGGAACAATGGTAGACATACTAAATTGAACATATAAATTTGAAATTGTTTTGAACCAGTTGAAGTACTCGTAAGTAGTTCCAATATACTCGCAACACACAAGCAATTTAGGATATCGAGGTTCACTTATTCGTATGTTGGTCCCATCTCAACTGGATGTCCGATCCAGTAGCGAAGGAAAAGATTGGATGAGGTAGTTTTTCTTGGAAAGAGAGGTTCGGATGCAGGACAGCTTCGCGAAGCATCCTAGAAGGTCGATTCCTTGCCAGGTCATTGATGGTGAACGTGCGACCCTTGAAAATTCACAAGCACGCCCTTCAACGCGATTGCTGGACGGCTGGGGACTTTGCGAAAGGATCTTCGCTTACTCCAAGTATCTCATCGAAGAAATAGGTTTATCGAGCACGTACGGTGAAAGTCGCCGCTCGTATTAAAATGGGAACATCCGTTCCAGCGATACGTGGACGCGTTATCATCTCAGAAAGTAGCTCGCATTCCCAAGGGAAGTAAAGTGTAACTTTGACATTAAGACTCGACCGCACTTTTATTTCAATTCGATAAAAGCGGCAGGAAGTAAAGTTCAATCATGATAAAATTCAAGGATTTATCTTCCTATCTCTGGAATAAATAATCAGCTTTTAGTATCGAAGGATCTTTCGCCTGTGTCGGACCTTATGGTGGAAATGTATTCCAAAGTTCTGCTTATCAAATTCGCTGGATGCACCGAGTGTCTTCCTAGAGGCGTGTCTGTTACTTGAAGGATTCTCCCGGAAGAAATGGCTTGGCGAAGACAGACGACGGCCACAGTTTTCTTCGAGTTGGCCCGCCGCCAAGGGAACGTGCTTTAATATTGCGTGACACGCGGCACGTGTGCAGTATGCATCGCGATATACACCGTGAAAGGAGGCCAACGAGAGAGCAAGTTCGCTTTTCCTTCTGACGGAGGAACTTCTCAGGCTTTGTGGAGCGGCGATCACGTGCCGCACCGATATCGCATCGCCTGCGTGTTTCGCTTTCCCGATCCAATTTTCGCCGAGCACATCAATGGACTTGTGTTATTGGTATGTCATCGTTGGACGGCGAGAGACTTCCATGTTAAATCCACCCTTATTCCACCACTCCTCGCCTCCTGAATCTGCCCGTATTTACCCCCAGGCGACGTTAAATCCACAGCTAACAACGCCAGACGCAATCCGCCCTTTTAGATTCAAACTTCTTTAATTCACTTTCTCGCGCAATCGCGCCAAGCAATTTCACCGCTCCGCTGGACGTTACTGAATTCCGCTAAGTCACGGGATTAAGATTGGCGGCTTGAAATACGATTCAAGCGGGTACCTTTTACATTCAAGGGCAGAAATTGTGTTAAACACTAATACATATTATTATACGTGGAGTTCCATGAGCCTACACTGGTTTGACATTCGATCGAACATTGGAATTAATACAATGTTTTGACTTCAATTGCAATCCAGTGATCACAAACAGGGGTTTGCAGGGGATTGTCACTGAGCCTCGTAATTGATGACACTATTTGGTTGGCGAGCGTGCGATTATGTCCGAATGCGGTAGTCAGGCGAAGCGATAATCAGCCGGTGGTTCAGTACGAGATTCTGCGGAATCCGAAACCACACTATTGCTTGCTATACAAGCTATCGAGATAACAAGAAAATTAATTTCGCCCCGAAGCTTGCCTAATCTCCTTCTCACCCCACTCTCGCCATTTCTCCTCCTCGCTCCGAGTAGACCCTCGAGCTCCTAGCCAAGACTTGCCTTCGCTCCAGAAGGCGCCCAACGCAAATAATAACGAACCTCCCTGAAAGTTTCGCGGCCCGCTGCTTCTTACCCCGTGGCAAACTATTTCCACCCCCTCGAGTTCTACAACTTATCTCCACCAGATCTGTAATAATATTCACGGAAACCCCACTGCAACTTGCTCCAACTTGACGCGCCGGTTGTCTTGTATCAGAGAACAGGGCTGCATTTTTCTAGTATTCTCGAGGGAAACTTCATTTTCATACGATCACATTGCACGTGAAAGAAGAAAACAATGGCTTTGTATCTAATATTTCTATTTAACATTTATAAATTTAAGTGATCGAAAAAGTGTCTCACGATAAGTTCGGGTAAATCAGGTCAGTGTTAGGTGCATGGAAAAAGCCGTGCGATTAGTTAAAAATTGATGGCGACACATTGGAAGTACGTGACGAAGTGATGAGTGAGCGACATGGCATGGAGACCGCAAGCCGAAGAGCAGGCATTACCCTAAGAAACATAATCTCCGGTGGCATTGGTTAATAGGCCATTATCCCTACCTCTAATCCAGAGGGCGAGCCACCACTCCTTTCGAGCAAGCGCTTTCCAATTTATCTTCTCTCGAAGCCGATCGAGAGCACTCTTCCCTACTTACTATAGGAGGCGATCGCTCCAACGATCTTTCTCCCCTTTCAGTGCGCCTCGCTCGGTTTGGTGTTGCTGGAATCGATTAATCGAGAGAGCAGTGGTAAGGGCCCCGAGAAGCCGGGGAAGCCCAAGCTTGCTGCTTGGCACACGGCCAGGAAGGAAAGTTCGCCGAACAGTTGGGCGAACAGTGAGCGAGAAGCCTCTTCGAACTGATGGTGGATGAGGTGGTGGTGGTGGAAGAGGGGAAAGGAGGAGGTCGTCCAGTAGCGCGGAAAGTTCTCGTGGTAGCAAACTTTTCGCGGCTTGCTTCCTTCGTGAACCAACGCGAATTTTTGAACCACCCCGCCAACCCTCTCCTCTGATTATGGGGTAGCCACGGGTCTGCTTTCGGAATTAGCAAGAGGAGTCCCTCTCCGCACAATGGCTCGGCAAGCAGCAGGAGGAGTTGCTTCGCCAACTGGCCGTTCTGCATTGCTACCAAAAGAATGTGAACTACCCTTGCCACCAATTCCCTTTATGAAGTAACTTCCTCTCCTAATAATGCAGCTTGCCACAATGATTTCTTGAATTTATATGATAACAATATGGGTGGAGTAGAATTGTCCTAGTTGTTGAATGAGTTTGGTGGATAATAGAGCAGTTTTGTAAAATGTTGTTGGTTGAAAGCTGGCAGTTTCAATGAAAAGGTACGCAAGCTGTTGTTGGTCAGGGTGCGGGCAGAGCGACATTTCGATAAGATAAGATCGCAAATATCGTTCTGTGCTTGTGTATACAGGTTCACGGAACAAGTCCACGGGGAATTGGACTCGCTCCTAGATACAAGCCTGCCTTTGATGTAGATTGTCGAGGCTCGTGGGGCCAAACCAACTGTAGTGCAGTTTCAAGCCTTTAATTTTCCTAAAAGCAGTAATTCACCGCTGCGGTAAGTCGCCTGCTGGGAAATTCGACATTCCGCTGGCACGCGACAGTAAAATATCGTTTGATCAATCACGCAGAAGTTAGCCGTGAAACGAGCAGGAAACCGTGAACAGTTCTGGATTTCTCATAGCTGAAGTGATTAATCATCGGTCAAAGTGGTGTGTACGTCATTTTTGCGCTCGCTCCACAGTGCAATTAGCATGATACTTTTGACGAAGTTAATTAGCCCGGTGGATGTTCGTTCGTGCAAAGCTAAATAGCTCTATCCCGGTTTGCTCAGACAATTGCCTAGGGTTAGTCGGAAATTCATCGAGCAATCCGCGCTAACTGTTGCTGCAAGTATCTGGGGTTAATTTCACGGAATGGTGATTCCCGCAATGTCACGAAGGACACGTCGCCCGCATATTCCCGCGATTTCCGGCCCAGGATGCTCCGCGGCTTCTCAGTCATTACGAAGGGAAGGAGGGTGAGCCGGTGTTGAAAAGGGGGTTGAACTCGTCACTAGCATGATGGGAAGCTGATCGGTGGGTAAACGTTCCTTAATTAAGTTGTCACATACGGTCCAGCAGGGTTCTTCGGGAGATACGGCACTCTGATGTGAAATCGATGCGATCCTGGCCTCGCCTTCTCCCGGAAATTCCCCCATACCAAGACGATCGTGGAAAGGGCGGCGGTATAGGTGGTGCAGAGGGTGCGGCTCAATAAAAATTCCTCGGGAGCCGTCGTACCGGAGAAATACCATTTTCTCGGGAAACTTCGAGTTCTGTTTTGCATATGCGTGGATTCATTGTACAGGCCAACTTCCCCGGCGCTCCAACAATTCTGACGTTCATCTTTCGTGATCGAGCTCTTTCTCCTACAGCGAGTAGCATTTTAAATGGTAGTTTCTTCTAAGTAGAGATATACGAATCTCCCTGAAATTTCCGAGACATAGCTGTTGGAAATTATGCGAGCAACGGATGATTGCTCGCTCCGAACTGAGCGAATGAAAATTCCTCGATAGGAATTATCCGTGTTCGTCGCTGGAGGTGGATATACCGGAGAACGCTGGCAGTCTCTAGTTGGTCGTCGGTGCATCCTTCGATAAAAATTCCGGAGAGCTGCGCGTCCTCAGCAATTCCATTGTCGACAGGATGGAATGCCTCGTGTACCAGTTCCACTTAAGATGTGGCGAGGCTTATGCGCCCTGGGACTGTAATCGAGTTTGTCCGCTGGAGACAGAGCCGATGGGAAACAAGGCTGACAGCAAGGACGAAACTTATTCGGCATTAGCGTATAGACAAGAAGGAACTAATGACCCGGAAAATGGACTGCCGCACGAAAGGAGAATCGTTCACCGACTATTGGGACTTCAATTGGAGAGTAGCAGCTTTGGTAATTAGAAAATCGAGCGGCTCCCCTTTGTCATTGTCCACTCGAGTTTTTGTGCCAGTGGCGTAATGGGCTGCGAGTCGAAGCGAGAGCAGGCCGAGTTCTGTTATTGCGAGAATGAAGCGAGTAGTTCTCGCCGAAAAATCGCCACGATAAATTCGCACGGCCACTCGTTTCGGGCCCCTGGTTATTTACTGCGCCGGTTCCGCCTCTGAATATATCGTTCCAAGAGCTGTTTATAGTTCGCCATTTTTCCAGCCATTTCCGCCTTAACGACTGCCTGGACACTTTTAAGCCTGAGCCTCGCTGCACGCCGGCCGACCGCGTGCGCGCTCCTGCTTCGTTTCCGCAAAGTGGCAAAATAACCGAGCCATTTGGCGAAATTGATCGGAGCCTGCCACTGTTGCTCGCTAATCGGCAAATCGAACTTAACAGGTGGCACATTATCACCGCTTCGCAAACTCTATTATCATATTTATTGCTGCCTTTTTATCTCTGCTCTTTCGACATCACCATTTTTTCCCCTGATGCCGGCACAGATTGAATACCAATATGCAGATTGTTAAGCTTGCGAGATTAAATCAGACAAACCAAGTTAAGCTTCAATTTATTTTCGAAATATCCAACCCCCAATTATTCGTACTTTCCTCCGTATTCGCCGATGCTAATAGAAAATCGATGGACAATGACGATGAAGCAACCAATCGAAATCGGACCGGCCGATGAAACTTTATAAAGCTCGGAAATATCATAGCGCAGCGGAGCCAGAAAAAGTGCAGCATTACGAGAATAATCGGATTCTGGAGCGAAACAACTGATACGTCGGTCATGCTATTTACATATCCACGAGGTATGCGGAAATGGAAATACATACAGGATGCGAGCCAGCTGTTCCACGTGCTGGCTAGGAAATACACGAATTCGAGGCCGAGTCTGGTTCGCACTGTTGGGCGTTTCCTCTTCCCTCCGTCCGCAAAAAAAATCAATTTGTTTTCTACCGCCACCTCCCCTCCCACTCACTCATCCTCAAATACTCGAATACTCGCGTTCCAATCACTCAGGAATTTTATCATGCCGAGGTACTTTTGCGGATTGATCGAGAGTCAGAGCCGAGGAGAGAGCGTCCGATGCTCTTAGCCCTGGCTGATTCGTTCCAATTCGTGGGCGCCGCCGCCGCCGCCGCTATTTTCGTCCAATCGATTTGACATTCGCTGCCAAGGTAAGAGACAGGATTATCGGCGTCGCAATGCCACTGCGACCAATCGAGAACGATGCAGCCCGCTCGGCCATCGGATATTCCCTTCCAACACACACACTCTCTCTCTCTCTCTCTCTTTCTCTCTATCGATAGCTGAGCACAATCGCAGCCGCCGCCAGAGCATTCATCGAGGTGGGACAATGACCAGGGAATCGCCGTCTAATTACACGTATAAACATCTGCCATCTAGTGTCCAATTACCGCTGGGAGGGGGATGGGGAACGTGTGTGGGTGTGTGCGCGCGTGAATTTCACTCGGGCGTCCATCGATTATTCGTAAAATGCTGGCATGCCGGCCGTAATACCTCGTTCGGCGTATCCTCAATCGGCACTTGCCACCGTCAGTATTTGTCTTTCGGCCTCGGGAGAGCAAATAAAAGTCAGACTGCCGCGTGAAATGCGCCGAACGCGCGCGTGATTAATGTCGGCCGAGAACCGAGCGAGAAGCGCGGTGGCGCGGGAAGGGGTTGCGCGGCAAAGAGGGTTGGCGGGAAAGTAGCGAGGGGTGAGGAGGAGGAGGCCGAGGGAAATAGTGGTGCATTACAACATCGTGTTTAATACTCCGGCAGCACGCGACGTTGTTTCCCCCCCGGCAACGTGTATAGCACACTCGATTTAACTCCGTTCAGTTTTAAAGCCGTTTTCACCCCCCGGCCCTCTTAACATCGAGGCTGCTACTCCTGAGTTTTCGCATCCCGACGCTTCAAACTCACGCTGCTTTAACACCGACGATCCGTTAATGTGCCTTCTCTGTCGGGGAAACCAGCTTAACCGATGTCTCACTCGACACCACCGCCTTACGGCTCCTCGACACCCCTCACTCCCTGTCCATCCTAAAGCCTTTCAAAGCGCTGGTCGCGCAATTGTTTAAATCTCTTTGTAATACTAGACGATATGTATTCATCTAGAGAAGTGATGAATATATTTTATCTTCTGTATGGTTCCATTAGAATATGGTGGAAAGCTCAAGTTGGAAACTGCTAATCCGTTTAATTGTAATGAGAACAATTCGTTATACGGATCGAAGGTACTTATTAACTTGATTTGCTTGTTGTCTGAAGTCATGGGAGTTATCGAGCACTCTATTGTTCAGGGAGCATGAGTTATCGATGCCGCTTTGAGATTCTCCGTGTAGTACTTCCCGAGGGATCTTTGTACTCTGTATAAGAATGCTTGGGGGAGTAGGTTGCTCAAAGCAGTTGGAGTCTCCTCTCGAGCACTTCGCTTCTAACGATACCTGTTGTCTGCAAATTTCCTCTAGCTTCTACCTTCTTTGTTATAGATCTCGGCCGGCCAGCAACACTGCTGTGTGATCTTCGTCCGTTCGTGAGGTGAGTAACTTTGAGGGGAGCCATAAGTCGTGGAAATTCGTTGGAACTTGGACTTCTTAAATAACGAATCTCTAAACGAAGCGTTGAATTTTCCGGTGGCAATGGTGGTCGAAAGCAGCGAACGTCGTAATTTCCCGGAGGCTTGCTCGTTAAGGATGTTTACAGTGGCCGGACGAGGCATTTATACATATTTGTTATTTAGATTTGTCCCAGCGGCGGCGGCGGCGGCACTCGGCGCACTCGTTGCCACTCACGGAATAATTAGATGATGCTACCGAGTGTGCTGCCGCGGGCCTTCGCTGTCGTCGGCTTCCAGCGAAACTTTGCCGAACTCGCTTCATTATTTACCCGGTAAACACTCGCCGCGCCGGTGCTGCATGTTACTTATGCCCGCTCCCAACCTTACCAAATATGTAACTTACTTTTGTACGCGGCAATATTCAGCTTGCATATTCCTTCCACTCGAAAGAGACAGTCGATCGTTCGCACCGTAGGAGAGAATGCTCTCAAAAGCAAGAGTTAACTTGCCCAGGGATATTTATCTGCCTGCAAACTTCCGTTCGCACTTGCCATTCGATAAGTACGCCTGCGCCGGTGCTTGACGGTAACTGCTATCTGTCGCGTGACTCTTAATGACTTCGGCCGAAGATCGTTCCCAACAAGTTTCGAAATCGCTTACGAAACTCCACCGGCCGATACTTAGAATCTACTTCAAAACTCCGTGCAGGTCGCATGTTCCTCGAGATTTGGGGAGGGGTGCATTGAACTCGCTGGGAAAAAGGAGGATCGAGGACTTGAGAAACTGGTTGGTCCGACAGTGAGAAAGAGTTTAATGGCGAAGAATAAAGGAGTCTTTTATCGCCATAACGACTTCCGAGTCAAAGAGTCAATGCTGCAATTGCCACGTCTTTCGGCGAGTCTTTTCTAGTTCTAGCTTGGGAAAGTTGGCGGCAGATGTGCCGAGAGAAGGGGAAATATGGTAGCAAATATGATAGATGAAAAAGAGGCCGTAGAAAGGAAAGACGGAAGCTGCGGTGGTGGTTGCTTTCTGATGGAAGCTCGGTATAAGGGCGCTGACTCTCCCACACGTGTGTACCTTTATGCTAGAAGAGAATGAGGTAGGAGTGTGAGAGGGGAAGTGGAGACGCGTCTGGGAGACTGACAGCATGATTGCATCGGGAATTGGTAAGGGAAGCAGTGCGAGTGCCGGGATCGCCGACAATGCTAGCTGACAACTCGCTCCTTCCTTCCTTCCTTCCTTCCTTCCTTCCTTCCGAATGCACACTTCCTCCCCGCTCTGTCTGCGCCTCTGCCACCATTCCTTTTTAACGAATCCACACCACCGGCGCTTCTCTCGCGCATTTACCGTGTGTTTCCCCGTAACAGGCAAATTGTCTGCCGGTAATGAGAGCACTGCCTTTCAGACGAGCGACGCGCAACTCGCCGGGAAATAATAGTCGCTCGAGCAACCAACCGCCCAGCCGGTGCAAGGGATGCCTTGACAGGTGCTATCAGGGATGCTGGAGAAAAAGAGTTGCCGGAAAAGAATGCTCGTGTAAGAGGGTCGTGGCTTTCAACAGTGTTCGTCGTAGTGTGCGTGTGTGTTTAACGCCTTCATCGAGTATCGTAGTTGTGTCTACAGTTAGTTACATAGTATCAAAAGAAAACTCGGTGGGATAATGTTGAGAAAGAAATTATTTCTGTCAATGCAAATTTTAAACCTTTCTAAATATTTTCTGGGATAACTAGAGGGATAATTGTTTACAGGTTTAAATATTCCTGTTTTGTGTATCTCGGTTGCTCGATATAAAACTCGTGATTCCGTGATCCATTATTCTGTACTTTAGTAGGATCGCAGTGAAATCTGGGAGGCGATGATAATCTAGTTTTAATTCGGGTGCGGCGCTCGTAAAGGGGGAGTAGAAGAAGGAGGAGGTGCATAGTGAGGAGGGCGGAATGGTGAGATAAAGAGGAACGACAGTGCGCGCTAACGACGAAAACCAAGAGTGCATGGGCGGCGCGGTTAGGAAACGCATTGAAGCCTGACGAATAGCCGGCCGGGCACCTTTCCTTCCACGATCAATGCGTGTCTGGCTCGGTGAAAGCTCGGCCGAAGCTCCGCGGCAATAAAGACTGCCGAACGAAGTCCCGCGAGGAAAAAAAAGCATTGCGAACCAAGAGGTGCATCCGCACCAAGTTGTGCTCCACTTGATGACGGTGATGCGACGACAACTTCCCACCTTCTCCGCCGGTCCTCCCAGCACCGAGATCGCTCTTTCCGCGCCACCCTTGATTCCCGCGCGCTTCGGCGCAGCCTCCTTGCGATGATGAGATCGTCAAGAGTGCGGAAACCTCCCGGAGGATGCTGAAACGTCAACTGGAACGGACATAGTCATCTAAACAAGCGACGCCACGCGCGAAAGCAAACCCTCCTTTTTCTATCGCATTTTTTAAACCGACTGATCTTCTCTCACACACGTACCATTGAAATTCGGCCGATTCCCGGGAATCATGGGGGAAAATTGCTGTCACCCTTTGAGCTTAGCGTTCAAAGGCTGTCTACGGTTTCACTCATTGCTGTGAAATGCGGTTCCCCGTAGTCTCTATTGCCGCGAGTGACTGGCGCGCACCTCGAGTCGGCCCTTTGAAAATTTGTCGAATAGATAGCTGAATCCCAAAACTGATGTAAACCTTTTGGTGGATGTGGGTTAGGGTTGCCAACAGTTCAACTTTCCGATAGGTATTTGCGTGAGAGTAGAGGCAGACACTTGGCGTAGACAGGACATAAAACTGAATGTCATATTCCCGGTGGGTAGGAAGGGAATACGTTATCGAGTCACGGATAGCTCCATTGCCCGGGCACTTGGTGCTCCCTCGAGGAACGTAAAACCGAAGTTTAAGTGTCGGCCGGGCGCGGAAACAAACCGTAGCCAGTTTTACGGCTGCGCGATCGATCCACTTTCCATGCATGAAATGAAGATGTTCCTGCACATTATTAACCTGCCGATTTAATGGCAGGCTCCGTTCTTTCCGAAGCCGAGAAATCTGCAATGCAGCGCGCCCACCTGAGGCCGTTTCATCCCGGTTTACCCACCACTTTATTCGAAGGGGGGGTTGGTTGGAAGCCGGCAGGAAAAATTGTGGTGTCTCTGCCGTTTAAATTTATTTCGACCGCGCGCCACGCGCGACGCCACGCCGTTCACTTCCCCGGCGTCGGCAACTTTGTCACTGGGAAAAGAGAGCTTTCCTTTGACATGTAGATTGTAAGTGTAAGCCATGGAATTTTGCTTGGGTTAGTTGTGTGACGGGCGATAATGCATCGCAATCCACCTGTTTGTCGCTTTAATCGTGTTGGCAGACAGCAAGCCAGGATGCCAGCCTTTTAGCGCCCCCAGGAATCGCGCTGTTTTCCCGACGAGCGTAAACATTCGTAATGAAGAAAGGTAGACGCGGCTGTCTCTCGCACGGCCGCTCGCAAGGGCGTCGCTTTTTCCATTTAGCCGACGCGTAGGGAAATATGACCGTCTGCGAAATTGTGAGTCTTCACTTGTGCACTAGCGCCGGCGGATATATATATATGCGTGCGCGCCGGATCGGGCAAGTTTTAACTTCTGCTCGCGTCGTGAGAAGAAATATTTCTGGTGCCTCGGGGCTAAAGAAATCCTCAGACCTTCTCAGACTCCGAAACAGCTGACACTGGAGAAGGAATATATTTCCAACAGCTGTTACTTTTAGATGTTTCTCTTTCGAATTTAAGAGTGTATTAAAGAGTCTTTGTTTTAAATCTCAAAGGAAATGATTAGCGACAGTACGACCATAGTTAGTAACTTTAGGAAAGCAGTGTAAAAACAGTCGTCGCAGAGAAATGTCCCGGCAGGAAAGTTTCTCGATCTTACTCGAAAGTTGCCGAGAGGGATATCTGTTCTTCCGGTACTAACGACGTTGCAGTCTATCTGCTCCAGTGTACAGTCCAGCTTTAGATTCTCCCAGTAAACACTTTGCATAATGATTTCGTATTCAAGAGCGGTATCTTCATGCTGGGGAAAGAGTCAGTGAAGGGTGGGAGCGAGTCCAGTCTAAAGGGAACGTGTGTCTTCCATGGAAAACTTTCGGCCAGACTGTACCAACTTTGCGACCAGACTTATTTAAGAGTGTTTCATCGCTCTACGCAAGACGAATGTGCGCGCGAGCGCTTCCTACTGGAACCGAGAGCATTTATTCACCCATCCTCTTTCAGAAACTACATTTCATCCTTTGTCCTTCAATAAGTCCCTTTATTTATGAATGTGCAATCACGAGAATACGCGTATAAATTATTCAAATAATAAAAGAAACATCGGTGGAGTAGAAATTTGCGTGGCAATATTTAGAAGGAAGTTCGCGTTTAATGAGGATTCCGTATCTGCAAGCTCAACTCTTTTGCATGCTTGAATCCGCTGAAGTTCAATGAAACTGGAGTACCAGGAGCATCGCTAATTATCTAATTGCTAATTGGCATGGCGCCGAGCAAGCGAGCTTGTGGGTTAAGCAAATACCCGGATGCCTGTAAATACGTAAATACAACTTACACGTATGGGTGCGCCGTATAAATGCAGTCGTACTGGATTGCTTGAGACTTTGTACTTTGCACTGCTTGTATTCGCTTTAAAACGGCATAACGTGTCTGTTTTATCATTCTTAATTATTCCAATTATATCTTGACAATGGCTGTGCATATTGCGGCTGGCGTAATGAGCACAGATCGGCAATAAGCAGACGCTTAACTTCTATCTATTGCCATTTATGCGCACACAGACACACACGAATAATACTCTGGTACACGGACGAACAAACGAGAGGTCTTATTAATTCGGTGAACCGCAACCAGAATACTGACAAATTCCATAGTGTCCGCAATCTCAGCGCCACCTTGGGCTAATTATTCATTAGACTCGAATTAATTAGGAGACTTTAACGCTTAATTCTCGAGAATGGCTATCCTCCTTCTCAATTTAGATCCCAATTTGAGATATGATAAGTAGTCAGAATAATAAAAAGAAGATAGTTGGTTGCGTGAGGAATTCTGCAATCACTGATAAGTTGTTAATTATTTACATAATATATTTTATATAGTTTCCATTCTAAAATCCATTTTCATGTTATATCAAGGAGATTATATATAGATTTAATTTTAATAATTAAAGTTGCTGCAAGGGGGTTTGAACTTGGGACGAAAAAATTCGAGCGCGTATCCAGTAGTACAAGTCAACCGATGGTCAGGCAGAGCAGGTAGCCGTGATGCTAAAGCAGTGCTTAAGTCAATGCCAATGATTTACTCATAGCATTAACACCAGCATATCCTATCATTTGCAGGCTTTCGATTTGAACGATTATTTGGGACAAACAGTGCACTTCGCGGTGACAGAGTGCCGGCTCCCGTGGTAAAAACTACCAAGCAATCGACCCAGTTTCCATAATTTCCGTGGGTATCACTGTCAATTAAACGCTACGCAATTAATGAGTTAATATTGACGACGGGCAATCATGTGGTCAGCCGGCGTTCATTTGATGCTTGCGCCACCGCTAGTCAATATTATCGTCAACCTAGCCGGACTGTTGCTTCTATAAATAAAATTGTGAAATAAAATACGCGAAAGTGCTCCACTATTTTTCTATTTCGGAAGAGCTACTTCAGTTTCATCGAATTGGCAAAAAGTGAACGATCGCTCGGTCTGATTCCCTCAATTTTGCAATGCTCCAGCGAGACAAGCGGTAAAGATCTTGGAAGAGGCACCGAAATCTTCGGGCGGAGAGATCTTCCGGGAAAAGTGGTTTCTCGGTGTGTTGGTAGGCGCGCGCCCTAGGTAATGTAGGAGGATGGCCGGAAGTAAACGGAACACTTCCTTCCATTGGAGTGTAAGTGGCTCCGGTGCACTTCTCGCAGGAGCTAAAGCAACTCGGCAGGGATTTCCTTTCAGACTCTACTCGACGAACGATAATAACCAGTTATAAGAGATACTCTGGATTGGTTCAAGTTCCACGCTATAAAATAAAGTGCCCTTCCAATATAGTCACTTTTAACAATTATTATTATTACATGTCATTCTTTAAAATCATTTCTTCCCATTCAATCTTCCAATACTATGCACACGTGACAGCATTTAAAAGCAAAAATATTTACCACTGAAAGGGTTGATGTATTATTACACAAAGTCAGGCAGAAAAATTCCAGGAGAGTTCGTCTGGCAATGCTGGAGAATAAAACATTGGGGGTTGCATCGCCATCCAATATTTCATTCAAAGAAGCTTTCAGGACAGTGTGTGAATAATTGATAGGTTGGAGCCGGTGAATAGAGAGCTTTCTCGGTGTGCAAGTGTGGAGAGAGTATAGCATAGGTTCACGCATTTATTGATATGGCTTGCGGCCTCTGAGACAGACGGCGGTATAAGGGAAGCTGGATTTCGAGCGACCAATAGAGATGAAGACGGAATGGGAAGCAAAAGGCGGAGGAGAGCTGACGGATAAGCTGGAACCGCAAGCTCCTTTGATCTCCTCCATTGTATGCAAAGGATACCGAACTCCTGTGTATTCTGCCAGGCTGTTCTACTGTGAAGCCGCAGAGAGCAGTTATCCCTGATAACTTCTGCGATTAGCTACCGCCAGGAGATTCAGCAAATATCTTAGCGTTCGTGTACAGTATGCCTGCACAATGGTATTTCACAGAGGGTACCGCCAGGCATCCTCCCCGGCTCGATGATTTCTCTTTAAGCCGGAGAATAATTGCCAAGAAACCATAGAATCTAGGGATGTCGTTAATTAAACCAAGGAATTGTGGAAAGTAATCCTTTATATCAC
This sequence comes from Ectemnius continuus, assembly GCA_910591665.1. Taxonomy (NCBI): domain Eukaryota; kingdom Metazoa; phylum Arthropoda; class Insecta; order Hymenoptera; family Crabronidae; genus Ectemnius; species Ectemnius continuus. The sequence goes on along the minus strand of OU342862.1, from coordinate 9,493,329 downwards.
CGGCAACAATTCTAGGTCAGTAAGGAAGCTCTATAAATTTAACTTCTCCTCTTTCCGAGTACGAGAGAATTGGGACTAGTATTCTTGTTGAAAATAGCGGGATTTTAAAGTGCAGAGGTCAAATGAGCTCTAAATAGGCGTATTCATGTGACAGGCAGAAGTATTTCAGAGAGGAAAGATAGGTGAGGGAATTTCGCCGACGGGCAAGCTATTCTCGAAGCTTTTTTTCCCCGGGAACTTACTTTCTTTCCGGCTCGGGTGACGGGAACGCCGAAGTTATATTAGAGGGAAACTCACGTACAGGTTGGCCCGATGGCAGCGTGGTCTCGGTTTCCAGGTGTTTGCACTCGAGTTATGTGCGCTCATGTCGATGCAGGTCGACCCGGCGTGTCTGGCGAATCGAACTGGCAAACGAGTTCTTTGAAAGTTTCATGTCCCAAGCGACCAGCCCTCGGCGCTCAGGGCTTCGACATTACTTTTGTATATATTTTCCACCTCGCCGCGATACGCCATTACGCCCGATGTGCAGCTCGATCATACTTCATCCAGCCGAACCACCACCCCACCCCTCTTTTTTTCCCGACGGGAAATGTGTGTCGCGTATCCATCCATTACCGCTAATGCAGATCCGCCGTGATTACGAAGGGGAAAATATTCCGAATACAGTGCTGGATCTGTAAGGATTGTGCGCGCTCGCTTACCGCCGCCCGGGTATCTCTTACGCGCGGAATAAAAAAAGAACACCGCTCAAAAGATATCTTCTAGTTGAAGACGATAGCATTCTAACAGGCTTTCAATCCCACAACTGGTTCATCTCGAGTGCCAGAGTGTGAAAAGCCTACTAGCCTCGTTGTATCTATGCCGCGTGTATCATGAAAAGAACCCGGTGGCCCTGTTTATCGCCACTAAAGTGACTCCACTTGTCTTTGCGTTTGTCTGCCATATACATGCTCGACTTTCATAGTTCGCTGGGAATATTAAAACACTGGCAAAGAAGAATGCTAGAAAGCGAATAATAGAACTATGATATAGAATGGAAGCTCATACGATTATCGCGGAAGTCCCGGTGAAATCTTGCAGTGACGTGATAGTGCTATTATTTTTCAGTCTTCCACTAGTTTCTCAGGACTTATCGCAGGCGTGCACGGAAGATTGACGCGAAATCCCGACTGGCCGAGGCTCGGGCGTTTATGGCCGGGCCATCGTAAAACATTTTCAATCTCATTTACGACTTACGGTTGGCAGAGGCGCTTGAAAAATCGCGCTTCCGGCGTCGGGCGCACGCAGGTCTCTCCTTCAATTTTCGTTTTGCTCATAAATCTCGGCGGCGACCGGCTATACCGAAGCCCGACGTGATCTGGAACGCCTCCCGCAGGAGAAAATTCCCAGGATCTCCCATAGATGGGCAAATGACGATTGATGCACTCGCCGATCCCTCGAACTGCACACATGACATCGAAAGGAACTCCGGGATGCATTATGTCCGATCACTGACAATTTATCATCTCGGTGCGGTGTCAAGGTGAGGGTTTTTGTCTCGGCTTCCTCTCTGTGGGAGCAATTTTCCTGCTGCTTTAATGCCAAGAGCTTTTTCAAGTGGCGTCCGCATATTTTAGAATTAATTGTACGGCTTCTAAGGTTCCGTGGCAAGAAGTGGCAAATGGAAGGATCGAGATAGGAATAGTTAGCGCCGGTTTTTGTGTTCTCCTTTTCGTTCCTCTCTGCTCCTATTGTTTCCAGCTGCATTTTGGATTGGCGTGAACGGCAGTCGCCTCTTGTCCCTCCATTCTTTCACGTCCAATTAGTCGATTCAATGCATAGTCCAGTGGTGTTGCTGCCTCGGCTATTAACGCGCAGGCATCAAGTGCCAGGCTTCCGCGGGAAGAGCTGACATTCACTAGTTGGCAGGGCTGCCACTAGTAAATGTCTTGCCAGGAATTTGCAGAATCGCAACTGCGAGAGAGAGAGAGAACTCGATAATTGCCACGCCTACCAAACCCATCTCAACCACCCTGAATTCGGAACGTGATCATCTCTCGATTAAATCCGGAGCTTGGAACTTCGTCTTATTCATATCGGGCGGAGCTTAAAGTAAAAGCCGGGCCGGGCCCTATGGCGAGGGGAGCTCTCCATGAAAATCAGGTGGCTTCCTTTAATAAAGTACACATCGCTCCTGAGATTGTTATTAAGCAGCGTGCCTCGGGAATATTGGATGGCACAGGGAAGCACCTGATACCCCATAAATATACTAATATGCTAATTTTCCTCGGATAAATCAATTCGTCATCGAGACATTATTCCGGTGCCGATGGCGGATCCATTAAATCTTGAAAATCAAGCATCGACACATCAATATTCAATAATCAATGAAGCATCCTCCGTACCAGAAACGGGAATCATGCTTGTTTAGAGCTCCTCGATGTGAGGGTTGTAAGGCCTCAAAGGATGTTTGCTCTGAGATGTGTTTCTGGTGAAACTTAATATTTTAATCAGCAGTCATAAGCCTGTATGGCTAATGACTGGAAATTACAGGTATTTACAAATGTTGAATGGAGTGTAATAGACACTCGAGATAACCGCTCGCGACAAGTTGTAATATGTGAGTCGCTTAATTTTGAGCGGGAGAATCCCTGCGCTAATTTATCCACACAGAGAATATACGTTGAAATGTCGAAAATAAGTGTTCGACTTTGATTCTAGGTGTAGTGGTTCGCACAGTAATGTTGGTTCTGAGTTTAGAAATTAAGTGCGGTAGTATATGTAGGAAAATCGTGTCGAACCTAAAATCGGCGAATAGCTCCGATTGGCCAGCGGAAAGGAGTGAGGGAAAAAGCTAGGAAAGAGTGGAGAGCAGGAAACGGAAGAAGTGGCACCAAGAGTCTTGGTGCCCTTCAGGGGGAGGAAGGGTTTTTCCCTGGGCCAGGGAGGAGAGGTGAAGACGCTCGCCGCCTGGACGTACCTGAGCAATAAAATGGACTTCGCAGAAGTCATTAGAGTAAACTAGCCGGGTGAAAAATGTCATCTGCATGCCAGATGAGTAGCGGAGGATTTCGGCAATAAAATTAGAAAAGGCGCAGAGACTCAGAAGAGGAGAAAAGCTATAGAAGGGTAATTAGCCTCTGCCGATGTGCGCTTGACAATTGGTAGGCATATGACGGCGGGTTACAGTTAAAATAATTATCGGAAGAAGTGAGCTTCGCAGTGTTTCGTATATGGGAATTAAGTCGGGAGTCTGGAAGCCTGAACATCCCGCCCACCTTGAACGCTCACGTTCAACTAATAGAATTGATATATATATGTACACACTGTCAATAAAACATATTGAAAAATATGTGACAAGTGTGGCAGGCAAAGCTAGATTAATCTGTTCGGATATAGTGAATTAAAGCTAAGCGTGAATATATAATCACTAATATAATGGTAATCGAATGATACTAAAATGTAATATTAACGTACTATAAAATCTCAATAGAGATGCGTCATATGAAAAAATAAAGATAGCGCAAAATAGTTCACAAAAGATAGCGCAAAATAAAATCAAAGTATATGACTAAAAGTCGTGTCAAAAAACTTAAAAAATAATATAAAATAGTTATGGAAATGTCCATCATAGCTATTTAGGGGCATTGTCATCACAGGGGAGCACACATATTTTAGAAAGGGGCCTCTTCATAATTCCACCACTGGTTCTGATGGAGACGACCCGTACAACTGAATCCTTCCCGGGATGAGTATCAATGATTCTGCCCAGGCGCCAGCGAAGAGGGGGAAGGTTTTCCTCCCTGATGACGACCAAGGTCCCTGGTCCGATGTCAGAAGAGCAAGGTGTGGTCCACTTGGTGCGCTGCTGAAGCTGGTGCAGATATTCCGTCTGCCAACGGGCCCAGAAATGCTGCAGAATATGTTGCAGGAGCTGGAACCTTGTAAGGCGATTTAATTTGACCTCGCGTAGGTCAGGATGCGGCAATGCCGCCAATGCAGTCCCAATAAGAAAATGGCCCGGTGTAAGGGCTGAAAGATCGCTCGGATCATTGGAGATGGCGCAAAGTGGCCGAGAATTGAGGCAAGACTCTACCTGCGTTAGTATAGTATTGAGCTCTTCGTAAGTGAGCCGAGTTTCGCCAATGACCCTTTTCATGTGGTGTTTGGCAGATTTGACCGCGCTTTCCCACAAGCCCCCGAAGTTAGGACTACCGGGTGGAATTAAATGCCAGTCAATGCCCTCGGAGGTTAGAAATTTGCTAACCTTAGCATTGTGATTCTTATTGGATAAAAGAATTCCGAGAGTATTTAATTCATTGCGAGCGCCAACGAAATTTGTACCGTTATCGGAATATATGTTTTGGCATCGGCCTCTACGCGATATAAAGCGCCTGAAGCAATTTAAAAAGGATTCTGTGGACATATCAGTAGCTAATTCTAAATGCACGGCCTTCGTCGAGAAGCACACAAATACGCATACATAAGTTTTAATAGCAGTGCGAGACCGAGAATATTCCTTAATAATAAAAGGCCCTGCGTAATCTACGCCGCAGGTAGAAAACGGACGAGAAGGTGTGACCCTATCAGCCGGTAGTTCGCCCATGAGGTATTGAGGGCTGACGGGCTTCACGCGAAAGCATTTGACGCAAGAGCGCAATACACTCTTAATTGCATTTTTACAAGACAGCGGCCAATATTTAGTGCGCAGGGATGCCATGACAGCATGACACCCAGCATGCAGTAGTCGAAGGTGCTCTTGCCTAATTAACAGTTTGGTAAGCGGATGATTTGCAGGAAGAATCAAAGGGTGTTGTTGCTCATAAGGGATAGGAGCATTGCGCAGCCTACCGCCCACCCTGAGTAACCCGGCTTCATCCATAAAAGGATGCAAAGAAAGCAAATGGCTTTTCTTTGAGATCGACTGACCCTGAGAAAGTTGTTGGATCTCGGGCATGAAATGTTGCATCTGACATAGCCGAATAAGGGCATGCTCAGCGGCGAGTAATTCGCTTACAGTGAGCTCGTTTGATCTTGAAATAGTAGGCACTATGTGACTATGGGTCCCTGCTTTTCGATTGCGTTGGCGGGAACGCAAGAGATTACAAAATTTTAGACAATACGCAACAACCCTAAATAATTTCCTGACGCAAGAATACCTATCAAAAATAGTGACGTCAATGGCAGTCAAAGCGATCATCGCGACAGTTGTCTTCTTCTGGTCCTGTACAGTGGGTCCAACGCGCTGAACCTGATTTAACGAAACTCCTGAAGAAGTTTTTGCCGAGCCATCAAATACGACGCGAAGCTTCGTTGTGGTGCTAGCAACCTTAAAGACCGCGTGGTGAGGCAAATAATACCCTGCCTTGCTTCCGCGCAATTCCTCGTTGGTAATTTCAGACATGTGTCCCAAATCTTCATACTCGGCCATAAATTTCGAATATTCATCTTTGAGTTGAGGAGTCTTTGATAGTTTACGCTCCATCGCAAAAAGGCGTCTTTCGGCTATATGACGGGATTCACCGAGTTCACCCAACTTGTCAGTAAAAGGAATACTGACGACAAATCGGCCATCGCGATCCCTAGTAGTAGTCCGATTGAAATGAAGCTCGCACGGATCCGAGGGATCGATGGGAATAATGGGGGAATGCGGTGCGGACACCTCCTCAATATTCCAAAAACGCTGCAATTTGGAATGAAGTTCCTCATTGGTGGTAAGGTGACACATAATATTTGGTCCCTTTTTAATATGCGAGACGTCCATTTCGCCTGCTATAATCCATCCTAATTGGGTTTTTTGTAGGATTGGAAGCCCGCGACCTATCTTGTGCTGCCCGATGCAGATTAATTCCCAAAAAAGTCCGTTACCGATTAATAGATCCACTTCGCGTGGCACGGTAAACTGCGGATCAGCAAGGGAGAATTTGCTCGGAATTTGTAACGCCGCCTTGTCGATAGGGAAGTTCGGAATGTTGTCAGATATTTTATCAATCATTAGGCAAGAAATCGGCCGTTGAAACCCGTTGGTTCGCGATGCTAATAAGAGGTCCACCTTCCCACGAATAGCGTGAGAAGTGCGCCCAATCCCAGAAATATGAGTTTGCATTGGTTTAATGGGAAGATTCAATTTTTTAGCTAGGGATTCTGTTATAAAATTGGCTTGAGAGCCCTGATCAAGCAAAGCCCTACACTCATGTTTATTTCCCTGTGAGTCACGAATGTGAACAATGGCAGTAGACAGTAGGACAAAATGATTTCGACTATTATTTGTATGTGATAGTAGTGCTTGAGGAGCATCTTTAGAGCCTCCTGCTTGCGGAGTGGGAATGACAGAATCGTTTTGCCTTTCAATAGGAGAAGTACTGTAATCCAAATGTACTAATGTGTGGTGGTTTTTTCCACACTTACGGCAATAAGACCGTGTGCAGGTTTTGTTTGTGTGCCCGGTTTGCAAACAATTGAAACATACTCTAAGTTTTACCGTTTTAGCGCGCCGAGCAGAGAGAGAGAGTTTGCCGAACTCATCACATTCGGCTAACCGATGCGTACCTCTGCACAGGGGACATGCGGAATCTATATTGACGACCATGGAAGTCGCGTTAGAGGGTCTCCTTTGCGGAGTGCTAGCATGATTGCCCTGCGCGAATCGTGCGTGCTGCGGGCGAAATTCACTAGCATGGTCCTCCAGCAGCCTAGAGTGCTGCTCAAGAAAATTAATTAGATCCCTAAACTTTCGTTTTTGAGTGATACTTTGACAAAACCGCTTCCACTCGTTTTTAGTTTGGGTATCTAATTTGGTGGAAACCAACCGAAGGAGCAGTGTGTCCCAATGTTCGGTGGGTTCACCCAATGCCTTCAATGCGGCTAAATGATTTGTCGCGTCATCTAATAGTTGTCGGAGCGCGACGTGTGAGGGTTTCTGTAATGACGGGAGTTCAAATAAGGCCTTTGTGTGATGGTCTATTAATGAGTTCGAATCCTCATACCGCTTTTTCAGTGCCTGCCAGGCCGCTAAATAATTGGCGTTGGAAATGCCCAACGAGCGAATGGCGCGCGCGGCAGTACCCGTGATGGAGGAATTTAAATAATGGAATTTTTGCAAATTCGTTAGGGCATCATTAAAATGAATGAGCGATTCATAGGATTCGCGGAAACGGACCCATTGGTCACGCTCACCGTTGAAGGTTGGTAAGCTTATAGTCGGCAATTTGATGGCTGGCGCGACTTCAGAAATTCCCGGAGAGCGATCTAGAGTGCGATTCAACGGCGCGTTGTTTTCGCCAAAGGCTTCTTGTTGTAAGTCCTTTACATATCGCCTAACCTTAGAGATAATCATGTGATAGTTGCCTTCAAATCTTACGCGCTCGTCCTCATTTTTGGTGGCATCCTCTGCGTCAGCAGGATCGGCTAAGAACTCAATCTTATCCTGAACCCTCTCAAATTTATCCAATAGCTCTATGCTTTTCGCGAGCCTACTTTCTATGATATCAATGGGGGTGGAGTCATTTACTCCCTCATAAAATTTGTGAAAGCGGGTTAGCGCCGCCTTAATCTGAGCACGCTCGGCGATAAGGGCTTTCATTTCTGGCTCCATGATAATACCGATACTAACGCAAGAGTAGAATCGTACACAAAAAACTCAGCTCACCAATGCGTGGAGACAGCAATCTTCCTGGATGGTTGCGTGGTCCAAAGAGCAGCGTCGTTGGTTTGGTGGAAATAGGTCCGCCAACGATGAATATTGCTGCTTGTTGATCCTCGGCTGTCAAGCTCACAGTCCAGTTATCCTTGATTCAAGGCAGAAGAAGGCTCCTTGGCTGGTGTTCCAAATGATTGGTGGATCAATGTATCTACCAATCTTCAGATCACTGATGTTGCACAAACACTCGCGATATCCGGCTCGAAGGACCAATGTTTAGAGCTCCTCGATGTGAGGGTTGTAAGGCCTCAAAGGATGTTTGCTCTGAGATGTGTTTCTGGTGAAACTTAATATTTTAATCAGCAGTCATAAGCCTGTATGGCTAATGACTGGAAATTACAGGTATTTACAAATGTTGAATGGAGTGTAATAGACACTCGAGATAACCGCTCGCGACAAGTTGTAATATGTGAGTCGCTTAATTTTGAGCGGGAGAATCCCTGCGCTAATTTATCCACACAGAGAATATACGTTGAAATGTCGAAAATAAGTGTTCGACTTTGATTCTAGGTGTAGTGGTTCGCACAGTAATGTTGGTTCTGAGTTTAGAAATTAAGTGCGGTAGTATATGTAGGAAAATCGTGTCGAACCTAAAATCGGCGAATAGCTCCGATTGGCCAGCGGAAAGGAGTGAGGGAAAAAGCTAGGAAAGAGTGGAGAGCAGGAAACGGAAGAAGTGGCACCAAGAGTCTTGGTGCCCTTCAGGGGGAGGAAGGGTTTTTCCCTGGGCCAGGGAGGAGAGGTGAAGACGCTCGCCGCCTGGACGTACCTGAGCAATAAAATGGACTTCGCAGAAGTCATTAGAGTAAACTAGCCGGGTGAAAAATGTCATCTGCATGCCAGATGAGTAGCGGAGGATTTCGGCAATAAAATTAGAAAAGGCGCAGAGACTCAGAAGAGGAGAAAAGCTATAGAAGGGTAATTAGCCTCTGCCGATGTGCGCTTGACAATTGGTAGGCATATGACGGCGGGTTACAGTTAAAATAATTATCGGAAGAAGTGAGCTTCGCAGTGTTTCGTATATGGGAATTAAGTCGGGAGTCTGGAAGCCTGAACAATGCTGATGAACGTCATTAGCCGATGGTTACTCGATAGCACATCCAAGTTCTGACATTGCTAGTATCTTCAGACTCAGCCAACCGATTTCGACTAATTAGTAGGGGAAATAGGTCGAGTAAAATAGATGGTAGAGAAATCCAAGTGAATTAGAAGGCAAACCGAAATAGTTTTCACAAGACAGGGTGAGTTGGAAGGCAGAAATACTACGGGTGGGATTTATTGCATCCGGCGTGAGAGTGAGTAATCTAGAAGTGCTAGGTTGGTAAAGGTAAAGGTGTGAAGTGTCTCGGAGTCTAACAGTGCAACCAAGGAGATTTCAGTGACGGCTCGGCGCGACAGGGCTAGCATTCGTTTCTGATACACAAGCCGTCCCGGTACACTCAATCTCAATGGCTCTTTCTGTTGTCATCGGGCAAACTTGTTGCTCGGCCCTTTTTTGCCCGGCTTTTAATCCGCTTTCGCTGAAAGTTCCGGCATCCCCATTGTACATGGTGTGCCATTTATTCTCGGATCGGCTGCTATAAATGGAGCGAGCGAGCGCGCGCGCAAGGGGGTGCCGGCCACTGTAGTAGAAATTGCGTGGCCGATAGCTTGCCGGCGGGAGTGCGCAACATAGTATGCATCTGAGGACACTCATCGCATTCGATCTATATTTAGCCCTCCTCTTCGTTAGGAGGCTGCCGCCATAACCGGGCCAGCGGAACCTGAATCGAGCGTACTTCCGATCGAAGAATTTAATTTTAGATCGCCGAGAGGGCTGTTTTCCCGCCGGAGACGGCAGTTCCTCGGTATTATCGGTAAATCGAACTTGCCGTTTCCGAGGAAGCTCATCTCGCTGCTCGTCGATCCTGCCAGAAGGAAGTGACACCTACTACAACCCTCTTACATCTGCTCGGTGGACAACCTCGACATTGCAGAGATAGAGATATCTCGCCAGACATTAAGAAATTACAGCTATTTATCTTCTTTTTTCGTGATTAATCGGATTGCTGCCGAGTGGAGACGTTGATAGAAGCGATGAAATAGCTCCGAGCGAAATACAGGGCAACTGCTAAGTCTACGGATTTAATTATTTGTCTCACTCCCCAGTCCAGCATCCCCTTTAGTTCCATTGCTCTCTTGTTCAAGTAATACTTGCGCAGACTTTAACCTCTCGAAGGGAGTTGCCGGAATTGTTCTCAGAGATATTTTGCTGGAATTGTATGGCAGCGAGATTCCACCGTCTTTCCGGGAAACATCCTTGCCCAAAGGATCCGGGAACTAAGGGGAATTCCTTGGACGTCGATTACTGAATTAAAGATGTATGTATTTGGAATAATGCTGGAAAGTTCGAGCTGTTACGATCGCGACTACCGATATTACACTGGTCATTATTCATTATTCATAGAAAGGGTCGATTGGCGGAGTTATTTATTATAGGACAGAGTCATCAGTATGCAAGGGGAATATTCGAATTCTCATTCGTTCGCTCGTTCCTCGAGCGTTTCTTATTGGGGACGCGAGTGTTGGAATATCAATTACCATTTCGACGGGGATGGGGGAGAAGAAAATTGATTGAGGATCGCCGCAATTCTCATTCATCGGCGGGTGGCGAGGCGATCACCAGGAAGGTTCTTCCAGAAATTTAATAGAAAAGGCGCGAGTAAGGCGAACGCCTTTTCTCCGTCGTCAGTGCTTTTTCTCCCGTTAATTTTCCTCGAGAGTTCGACGTGCCCGATCGATGCCAGACGGCCAGGAGAGGAAGCTCGTGTCCCACGTTGGACAAATATTGTTTGTCAGTCTGGACCGAGGACAATGGCTCTTCGCGGAAAATGGACCCGCGCCTTGAGTTCTGCTCGGTGAAACAGCTTCTTCCTTTTCCAGCGTCTCTCCCTCTTTTCCTTTCGCCCTTTCTCTCCCCCTTTCCTCAAACGGCCAGCGGTGGAAAGTTGGCTGGGAAAAGTTGTGAGACAATCGCGCTTTATTGAAATCATTTCCACTCTTGGTCGTCGGTGGCCAGCCACTGATTATCTTCAATGACCACAGTTCAACGCGCCTCCACTCAATCTCTAGCAGCCGCCCCGCCACCACCTTCTTCCTCTGGGGTTGGTACGCGGGAGAAATCCTAGCGAGAGATAGATGGAGGCTGAAGGGCGAGAGAGATAAAGGGCGAGAAGCTTCCGTGGTAAGTGGCGAGAGCGAAAATAAACCAGGACGTGCGCGCGCGCGAGCTCCCTTAAACGAGAAAGTTCGTGCCGCTTAACGAAAAAAGTTTCTGGCCGCGCCAAGTGATTATCCCTGGTAAAATTTTCATAACGGCCAGCTCGATTTCTTAAGTCGACGATCCCGGTGAACGCGTCGCCCACCGCAATCTCCGGGTTTCGAGAGAACGGTCGATTACACCACCGTTAACCCTTTTCCAGTAGCGCATTCATTAACACTGAGCCGCTGCATACACATACACAATCTACTAGCATAGGGGCTATGTTAATTTCATAGCACTTGAAATGGCGATGGTGCAATGTATGGAAATGGAAGTTTAAGATTTAACTGCGAGGCCCTACAATCGGATGTCCCATTGTACGGTTGGTTGCATTGCGGGCGTTCCTCGCCGGTAATTCCCTTTTATCAGGGACCAATGAAGCGAACCGGCCGACCCTCTAGTGAAAAGGCATAACGATAAGAGCGCGGGGTAGATGTTATCTTAGTAGGGGGAGCGGGACGCTTAATTAAGCGTATTTACAGGAGCGACCGCGGCGTCGTTCGTCTTACCGCTCATTAGTATGTTCCTCGGCGCTTTCGCGCCGAAAGTTCGCCGCTGAAAAGTCTCCGCTCGACCCTGTCAACCCTTTTCCCACTTTGTCTCCGCTCGTTCTATCTCAGTCTCTGTCTCGGCTTTTGCACTCGGCATCGCCCATTATCGCTGAGAAAAGAACGCGAGCATTTTCAAGCTGTTGCACGAGACAACTTTCGCTCCCACCAGTTTTTATCGGCGGCGGCGGCGGCGGTGTGTGTGCGCGCCTGTCGGACTTTAAACTTAATTTTACTCGCCACTTTTAATTATAGCTATTCGGGGCTCGCGCAATTTTTAATTAAAGCCTGCTGCTCCGGGAATCGGTACTAGTTAACGTCGATTTCCTCGCGGGCCAGTGTAATTAACGGGAAATCGCAATTTCGACGGCGCGCTCACGCTAATATTCGTATTTGCGACGAGTGATCTGACGGCAGTGCAAATATCTGGCAAGCCAGCTGTCTCTGTCGGTGTGTACATATTGCGTCCCAGCATCCACTGGCGTAGAAGGGAAACCACATTATCGAGGACCCGATTTTCCAGCGGATGTTGCTCCAGTGTTAGCGTGTGCGCGACGTACCAGTAATGTTTGCCCTTGCAATAAGTCAACGAATCCTAGGAACCATTGGCAAAGATTTCCTAGCACTAACATATCACAGACACCATTAACAGATATGATATCCTCTTAATTCCCCGAATTTCTTATTCCACGATATCTTTGATTGACACACGTATATAAAAGGATAAATACAAATTTCAACGTCAAATTATCGATATAAGGATAAAACCTAGTCAGAATCTCCTATCTCTACTTACGCTTCGATCATCCAGGTTTAAACTGCACAGATTTCCCAATCAGAATATGTAAATCTATAATTGACGTTGGCAGCTCGAGTTTCATCCCCGGGAGATGCAGTTTAGCGTGGTGGTAAAGGGGAGCGGGTGAAAATGTCATAGGTTGGACGTCGCAGGTTGGGATCGCCGGTGAGCGAAATCGACATCGACCCTCCCTTTCGTCGGAGGCTTCCATTAAGCGGGAGTGTGTGTGCGCCAGGTCGAAACTACGACGAAGCCGTCGACCAAAATGGAAAACGTTTCCGCGCCATTGGCCGTGGCACTTATGCTACCAGCTTCCTCCGCCGAGCGGCCATCCACGCCAATCCATTTAAAGGTGCCCGCTATTAATGGGCCACGCGTACACGGATTAACGTCCACGTGGCTTCGCAACTCCTCCCTCGCGTTCCCCTCTCGCCAACACTGCGCCACTGTTTATGCGACCATGATTGCTCCACCATTATGGAGTTTTTGGCTGGTTTCCTGCTTGCTACGCTCAGCCAGGATATGTTTCGTTACCACTAACTTTGTATTGGTTTCCTATCTCTTCTTCAATTATACTCTCCTGTATTTAAATGTGAATTTTTGTATTAGGATTCGAGTTGATTTATTGGGTTGTGTTTGTTATTAATGAGCTGTGAGAGTTTATGTACATGAATGATGATATTTCGCTCGAGCAACTAGCCACGAATCTGTGATACATTAACGAAAATCTATAATGAACAAACATCCAATCCAATGATTAAGATTTGTTGGTACTAGCAGTAATAGTTTACTCATTGAAACTATCGGTCAGAATATATTGCTTTCGCTTTCCAATTGCGAGGTGTAATATCACCTGAGGGTGAAAAGAAATTTGCATTTTTATAATAGTCAGCCTCGTATTACAAGAATTCCTCATTGGTGGTGAAAGCACTTTGTATGAAATATCTTTCAGAATAGCAATATAGATTTAAATCTATCGAATGGTGCGTTTCGAGTAGAATAAATCTTTTTTTAAGCAAAAACTCCATTGACAGAAACTACAGGGCGGACGAGAAGTGAGAGAGCGAGAGAGCGAGATAGGCGCACATGATTCTTTCGATGGCAAACAATAGAGGCGTACAAAAGCGAGACCGAGCCGGTCGAAGATGAGTTATTACGGTGGAACGAGCAGCTCGACCAATTTCGCCGTAGTTCGCCGCCGCGAAATTCCTGCGCCCGCTACTAAATCATCCGGGAAGGTTTGTCCGCGCGCGCCATAATCACACAATCTACCGACGCGATTCCCGCAAATACGTGGCGATGCATAATTCCGCCGAAATAGGAAATTAAAATTGCTCGCCGTAGCCATACGCGACTCCCTCGGAAATTAATCGAGTGTGTACTTGTAATAGTCATATGTCAGCACTAATGCTCGTAGAATGACTGACGACTCTAATTCTAACAATTTCCTAGTGCTCGATCAAGCAAACTCTGCCATTCATTCTCGTATTAGAAGGGAAGAGATTGTTTCGAAATTCCTCATTCCCATCTTCATTTATGAGAATGTCACTGACTCGATTTCAGAGTAACTAGCTGAAAGTGTGATCGCTGGGGCTCGAATCGTTCGGAGGGGCTTCGACCCCTTTCAATGAAGGGCTGCGAGTGTGAGTGTAAAATTGAGTCGAGCTGGAGTGGCGAGTAAAGGGAAGGACGAAGGAGTGTCTGGCGTAAATGGAAATCAGGATAGAAAAAGGAGAAAGCTAGTGGGAAGCGCGTGGCTATGAGAGATCGTGGATGGATGCCGAGAGAAGAGTAAGGGGGTGGCGGTGGTGGTTTGGAGGAAGCCCTGCAAGGGACGGAAAAGGAATCGAGAAAGTAGGCATCGCTTTCCTCGAGGAGATATCAGGAAGGATGGAGTGCGGCGGGGGAAGCAAAGCTTTGTCCACAGACGCACTGTTCATTTGCCTCCGACAGAACGGATTAAAGGGATTCGTTCGCTTGGTGGCCACCCTCTGTCCTCCTCCTTCTCCACCTCCTCCTCCACCACCCTTTCGTTCTCGCTCTTTCTTTCACCCTTTACTTTCCGCTGGCCGGATTGTTTGCGACCATCGAGTACACTGTGACAGAGAGGGAGCGAGTGTGGGCGAGCGAGCGAGGGCCGGGAAGAGGCGGAGGACTCTCTACGTGACGGATCGCGTGCAGAAGAAGAGTGCGGGCAAATGGAACGAGCTTTTATGCCGCGATACGTGCCTCACTACCCTCGCCTACTTTCCCGATCCTCTCCCTGTCAAACTCGCACGGATTTCGTCCCCTCCCCTGCTTCCTTCCTGCCTTTTATTTTGCCCATTTGAAAGCCGCGTCTCCCTTACAGCACTCTGACACGATGACAGTGTATCTCTTGCCATCGTGATAACGCAAAAAGTTTAAGATTCCACCATTGATGGATTGTTAAAAATCTGACTATTCAACTGGACTTTTCTCTTGAACTTCTCCGTTCTTTAATTAGACATCAAGAGTATTTTTATTTTAATTGATACAATCTTTTAGTTTTTCATTTTTCCACTGATTTGCGAGTAGTTTGTCGAGAGTGTATTTCGAATGACTATGAAAGAGTGATTTTTCAGGATTAAGAGAGTCATAATAATTTGACGAAGGGCCGCTCGCTTGTACTTTATCCCGAGACCGGTTCAATGTTGAGTTAATGATAGATAAATCCAGGTCATAATGAACGAGGTAATAACGGCAGGCTCGTTTGCATTTCAGCCGGGTTATAAAGTATCCCGGGGGCCGCCGTAAATATTTCCTTACGCTTTGCCGCGTACACTTCTTAATACGCTATATATTCAAGAGGATCCGGCTTCTCTCTTCTTGGTCGGCCAACTTCCCCGGGACAGATTTATCTCTTCCTAGCTGGCGGCGGGTGCGCTTCTTTTATTCGAGCACGCCGAAAATCCGCGGCTCTTATCATCAATTACAGCAAGGACGGCTGCGAAAAGAGGATTAGCATCATTATAACGAACGACATTGCTCCAACTGACATTTACGAAGACTGCCCGAATTGGATCGATAATTCAATTATATCGCCGGATCGGTAACATCTTCCTCCGAAATGCTGGTCACACACCGATCCCCGATTATTTCAATCTATTATTGTGTCAGCCGATCGGAAATATTGGGAGAAAAGAAGATTTCAATTAAATTCGATCGTACATTGCTTTGGAAAAATATTTCTCTATTTCTACAGTGAAAAAAAGCAGTATTAGCTTTGTTTGCTGTAAGCAGATCACTGGACTACTATTGATCTAATAATCTGTTTGGCCGCAAGGAATATTTCCATCATGGCCAGGAGACTCTCGACCTTTTTTGTATCGAGGAAGAGTGCGGTTGACGTGGCGTCCATAAAATTATCGGCCTTCACTGGCGTGCGAGCTGTTTTCTTGAAAATACGACGCTCCGATATCGGCGGCGCACGTGCGCTTGCCAATAAAGGGCGAGCGTGCTAACGGCATTCGACAGTTCGCCCCAGATTGATGGAGACAGCGTTGCTACAAAGATAATTAACTGTGATGGAGAATTCCTCCGATGCGTTCATTCATTTTCGCCCTACTCTTTTTCCCACGGCGAACCCTTCTCCGCTCATATATTGGCTCTTCTCGTTGCACTTTCGTTGAAGCCTCTCATCGATACTCGTACAATCACCCATTTAACTCTGCCCTCCTTTTTTTGCGAGTGCACTTGATCATCATGACACGCCACGCACTCTGCATTCCCCGCGGGGAATGTGGAAATTTTCACATTCACCGAAAACTCCCCTTCAATTCAAGCCTGCTCCATTTATCTTTATCCGCGCTCAATCCGATCGAATGTATCCTTTAATCTGGAGTCTATTAAAGTAAAAAAAGGGGGAGTTGGCTAGTGCAAATCATTAGGATGTCTCGTTAATAAGCAAGAGATAACGAGCGCCAATTACTCCGAAGGGGATTCCAGTGAATGGAGAATCAGGTGCAAGTAAATTTTAATGCTACCTTGGCCTCCGTCATCGAGTGGAGGCCATTCCGCCCGGGGCTCAAGTTTATTATTGATCGAGTTAATTGCGAGTCAGCTAATTACCAGAATTTCCCTGAGGCTCCCATGCTCAGCGCGCTTCCGAGCACTTCCTCCTCGTATGTGTGTGTGTCTATGTGGCTATGTGTGTGCGTGGCAGTGTCTACGTGCGCAAACTCTCGCGGCAATTACGCTTTTTCGCCCGGTGCTAGCGCCGCCGCGCCGAGTCAGTTACTTGGAGGTGCGCCTATCCACACAGACGAGCCAGCACACATATAAGCGTCGGTGTACTTTTAGCGCGAGGAAAAACTCGTCACGCATCACCGCGCGGATAATAGGCAAGCATATGCTTTATTAATCAGCTTGGCACGAATGCGAAACTAACCATGGCCAATAGAGAGAAAAAAAAACAGACAGGAGGAGGAGGAAGGCGAGCATCTCAACGAAGCATTTTCCCAATCGATTTACGCCGCCAATCGATAAGAAGTGCTTGGGATTTCATCAGCGCTCTGCTTCATTCGCGCTCGATCTTTCCCCGTCGGCAATCAGAATGTAAATATACGGTCGGAGCTGCGGGAATATTCATCGCTCATTATCCGAGGCTCGTTTCCTGGAGAGAGGGATTACTTTATACCCGGATAAAGTGAGGGACTGGTTAACGTTTCCCGGATATTCTCACGGCTGGCTCTTGACACTTCCATTTCCCGTTCCTCCCGAGTCTCCTTGTCTCGTCTAATCCGGCCGGCGCGGCGGCGAGCGTCTTTCCCGCTTCTCCTTTCTTCCTCCTCTCTTTCCCGGCAGCGAACGACTCCAGCTTGGACTTAGCCAACTCTTGCCGATTGCACTTTCCGAAAAGGGACCTGGGCGGACCTCCAGTTTACTCGGCTTCGCTCCTCCAAAAGAGCGACAGAGGCAGAGGAACTTTGAGAAAGAGAGAGAGAGCACACTTGGATTGGATCCGAGGATTTAGCTGGTGAGAAGAACAAATGGTCTCGTCGAACGGATACCCGGAAACTCGGGCGATATATCGGCTTCGTGAGAGACTCTTTCGTCCCTGTTCGCCGTCTTTATTCATTGCGCTACTTGAACGAACCCGACTTATCCTTCCACCTGTGGTCTAACGAAAAAGATGGCCCGGAACTTCGAAAGGGGAACGGCAAAGACAGTCCATCCAATACAAATCGTAATTGCATTCCAATAACTCTCGATTCTAATGGATCTCCCAACATACCACACACACACACATTGAACAGAACTCGAATCTTGTTTCAGTGTATTGCTGAAATATCAATATTACAATATTTACGAGATACAAACCGACTGTATCTATTGATCCGTCTAGTTTAGACTCAGCTCGATACTCGAAATCCACCCGTTAATCCTGCAATGACAAGTTCCGACTTGTCTCGAGCTTACGTCAGACTCGGCGAACTCTTGCAACAATTCCGTAGATTTGAAAGCCGGCAGAGAGGAAAGGCTACTGAGTGAAGAAAGCTCGGACTTCATTACTCAAAAGTTAAGTGAAGTTAAGAAAGTCCGCGGATCAACTAAGAGACGCTCCATTTTAATGCCTTTCGAATAATTCATAAGCAAAGCTTGGTAAGCCGCAGTGAAGCGCGGTTGACATATTCCTGGGCGAGCTTTCCCATTTATAAATTAATTCCGACTGCGTTCAACTGGGAAGACAAGCAGGATGTTCCATGTCAGTGGGAAAATATTTCGTTCCCGCGGGGGTGCGGCGGTGTCGGCGGCGTCGGCGGCGATAGGGGAGAACTGGGAGGAACTCGAGCAGACTTGAGAGATGGTAGTTTAATTCCGGCGCGTTGCATTCCCTCCTGGTATTAATGCGAATCTGTAATGAGGCGGAATGCGTGTACTCTCCGAGCTCATGGAGCAGCACTCGTTCCCGAGTGCTATGCCCTCTACGTGCGGGTCATAATCGAGGTGAATCCGTGCGTGTTCCACTTCGCATTTCGCGCCGTTTATTAATACTTCGTAAACCAGCTAACATCTTCCGCCAGACAACTTCTCTCGTTCCTCGAATTAGGTACTCCGTGTTCGCTCGGTTCATTCTGTCCTACTTCAATTTATCCTATCAGAGAATTTCATGGGACGAATTTCACCGGCTGGAACAGGACACTCGAGAATCCTGGCAAAGGCAAACGGCAGAATAAGAGAGAGAAAAATGGCCTGGCTGCTTTTAAGCGAGTACAATCGATCGTACAGTTGTACGCTCTCCGAAATATGTATCGCAGAGAGGCGTGTATACTTAGCTAGGAAGGTAGGAATGGCGACTCTCGTCTACGGCTCGTTTGCCTGCCAAGGAGGCGAGTGTGTATAGCGCGAGAGCAGTTTTTTCTTGTCTGGCAGCGAAGCCACTCGTGGCCGGGAACACGCAGAAGACACTTGCGCCTCCAGGAGGAGGTTGCTGAAGGACCTCGGGGAGAGTCGTAGAGAAACGTAGCAAGGACAAAGGGAGAAGAGGTTTGCCAAGGCAAACGCATTCGCCAAGAGGGAGAAAGGCCGCCAGAGAAAGAGAGTAGTCGACGAAGAAGCTACAATCTTTCCCTCATTTTTCCCTGCTTCTCCTAGCTTTCCTTGTCCTCCCCTTTTCACCCTCTCATTGCCGAGGGTGGTCGTCGGACGCTCTTGCTTTCTCGCTCGCGTAAGAACCGTTGGAACAATGAATGAATTGAGCTTCCTTCGTACTCGAACGATCCCTGCTTCTCCGGTTTGAAATGTCTTTTGGGAACCCTCTCCCTCCGGGAACGAGGAAAGCCTCCTCTATACATGTATCTTTGTCTCCCTTTCTCGCCACAGGAATTCCTCGGACACTTAATTAACAGACGTATACATAGTGACAGTCCGCACAGACCAAGCTATAGTTGCCCCACCCGTTGCGTCAGTTTCTCGTATTTCGACATTCCCGCCGAGAGTGCCGGGCGTGCTTGGATTGCGAATGTTATTGTTTTCGGCAGTATAAAGTAACCCCTTCTACTCGAAACCCATCAGGCGTGAAGGTTTGTATTCGTGCTTGTGCAACTATTTCGTTTATTATCATTTCTTTCGCTCCCTCACTATATGTGATTACTCGTACTGCGAATTTGCCAGGTTTTCGTGGGTTCAATTATAGCATTGTTCCACAATTCGGCTGGTTTGACATAAATTTGTCTGTCAATTATTCCCATGACTGCATAGTCGATGCCAGTTAATGGAGTGTGAATTTTGAATGTACTGGACGAGCGCGCTTAATGGAACATCGAATCGGATTTAAAATTTGATTTGCTATTAAACGAAGAGAGTGACGAAAATTTGTTGCGCGGTAGAAAGAAGGATCGCGGAAAGTCCAGTGAGATTTTAATTTCTCAGTCGCGCTAAAAGATTTACCGGCCACTGTGTAAAGAAGGGCAATGACGTTCCGCCCAATTTACTTTTTTGCCGTGGAGCCATTCGCTGTAGGGAGAGAAACAAAGAGCAAGGAACAAAGGGTAGGAAGCACAAAAGAAAACCCTGGCTTCTGTCAGAGAAACCTTAAGGTGCTAGTTCAAAAACTAATCGACTGCCCTCCTCTTCATTTTAACGAATGAACGCGAATTCGAAGTTCAAAAAGAAGAGGAGATTGGATGTCGAGATAAGACAATGATTAACAAACAGCATTTATTTATATCTCCTCTCAACATTTCAAACTCTCCCTTTCGTTACATCAGAAAATCCTTTTCCAACTCATTCGCCAGTGGAATCGAGCTCTGCCAGGGTTTTTCTATTTCTATTTCGGATTCATTGGAAATTCTAAAAGAAATTCTCACCATCAGAGGAATGCATGCGACAGCAACGCGCTGTAAGAACTACAGTTTTCCCAATGTGTCCCGAGGACTATCAGTATGCATTGTGCTGGCGTTGTAGCCATGTGTTTGCAGTGCAGGATAATCGGACGACCGGTTCGCCCGATTCCCGACAAAGGCGTGAAAGCTCCATTCGCGCGGGCGCGCGGCCGCGCGACACACATTTCCACTGCTACGGATCGTAGAGTTCGCGCGGCCTTTTTCTTGCCTTTCCAGCAGCATCCGGCTTTCGCCAGAAATATCGCCGGCTCCGGATGGAGCACGTTCGCTGGGAGAATAGCCGGAAAGCCTTGGCGCAGTGGGGCTGAGTCGAGGTCGATGAAGGGCCAAGGCTCGATAACAAAGTCTCGGCACGAAAACGAAACTGAAAAAATGTGTCTCCCTCTCGTTCGCCGCTATACTCGCTCGCTGAAATATTGAATCGAGCGGGCTGCGTGCAACCGAGCCGCGGCTATCGACGAGCTTTCATTCAATTCCCCGCGTGTATCCGGCGTATCGGGATATCGATCGCCCGTGAATTGTATAAGGAATAAGGTCACGTTAGTTCCGGCAGAAGCTCCTCGCAGTTCTGTGTACACAGCGATCGAGAGATCGCGCGCCCAACCTCCATCCACTGCTTTCCATTCTCCCCTCGAACCAAGCAGTGTTTGTCGAGGAAAGCTTTCGATCTGCGATCAATTATTATCTCAGCGATATTTTCCATTTTTTTAGATTTATAATTGGAGGAAAGCAGAATTTTGTTAAAGTGACTAATATTCTTTTAATATCTGCTTTTGAAGTACTGGTACTTCTTGATATAAGGTTAATCCAAAATGAGAAGGGCATCATCCTATCAGTCAATCGCAGCGCTCTACTTTCTGACAACTTTGAAATAAGGGTTGCTATAATATGATGGCTTACCGCGTGGAAGTTAAACGCAAGAGTGTCATGATAGCATGAGATGGAACCGCCTTCCCTCCGGCGCAGCGCGGCGCGGCGTAGCGATCGAGACCCTTTCATCCTGCGAAACCCTAATGAAGTTATCCTTGGTCCTTTCGGGGGAGATGGTGAAGTTACAGCGGAGAGAGGTTCAAGCGATATATATCTGGGTCAAGAAGCTCGCGAGATAACTCGACGGGCAATGAAAGCGGAAACTGGAGCGCGTCCCATCCATAGAACGTGAGATCGGTTATCGAGAGTACTCCTCGGTGAGAGAGCTACTAACGAACTCTATGAATTCTCCATTTTATTCGTCGCCTGAATTAATTGTGGCGCCGAGGAACTAATCGACATTGTGGAGTGAGTCAGCGAAACGAATATGGCTCTGTGCTCGTAGATAAATCTCTTTTGTCCCATCTACTCTCCGCTCTAATGCCAATAACTAGCCTGTCCTGTCTACCGAAACATTAAAGGCACTCGGCATTGATGTTTCTCTAAGTATCGACAAATAAATCTGTGTGATTTATCGCTCTGTCAAATTCCTCAATGAATTCCGGCCGACAAGATCGTTCCATTTATCGGCTACTAGCGATGCTTCCATCGAAATCGTTATAAACGTTACCAATGAATATCAAGCTATGTTTGCGGAGTTGCTAAACGACAAGCTTTCAACGGAAGCTCTTAACAAGCAGTGGCCAATGGCAGTGCTAAATTGCCACCGACGATATTTGTGGTCTGCTATGTTTGGAAAAGAACGCAGTGCAAATGGAGTCGGACTTTTATCCGCTGGACTCGTAAGAGTCTAATTGGGAAATGATAAATATTCAAAATAACGATGTCGCCACTGAATTTTCCTCCGGCGTTTTCCGGCAGCGATGAATATATATGTTCGTCTCATGGCGAAATTACTTGCACGCTCCGTCGATTTTCCGATATTGCGTCGCGCAGAGTGCAGGGAATTCAAAAATTCTACGGTGGTAGATATAACCGGCCAGCGGGGAACAGCGCACGCTGACCAATTTGTAATTAGCGGCCTCATCCATTATAATCTCTGGTCTGTCCTGGAACCTCGAGCAAATTAACATGCGGTTCCGGAAGTCGCACGTATTACCCGAGCGCTGCCAGTTGTACGTTTTGGAATTAATATAACGTGTGTATGGGACACTTTTTCTCGTCCTTGCATTCTCCCATATACGTAACTACTAAGGATTTTATCTTGAGGCCGATTTGCATTGTGCGCAACGGTCACGCTCAACGAATAAATGGCTGCATTGTTTTATTATTCTCACGAGACGCAATGCTGAGATCCCATTCAAGTAAGCGACTGCACATGAGTGCAAAAAAGGACTTATCGTGAATAAAACGTAGGCGTATAATGGGAACCTTTATTCTTCTCTACTAAATTTTGTTCAAGTTCATCAGAAGTCTCTAATGTTTTCTATGGAGCAAAAATTTCCATTTCCAGTCAAAGGAAGTATAACGCATCCTTTGTGTGGCAAGCTTGCTTTCACGAACGAACGATTCCCAGCACGTTAAATGAGAGTTGGCATATTCGAGAGGGCTTTTTTCGAAAGCTCAAGCTCGGTCGGTTGGAAATCGTTAAAGCCTAACTACATGAAACGTGTGTGGTCTTAGCAGCGGCGAATGGTAGCGCAGTATTTCCGACTGACCGTCAAACGGCTTTCAGTCCTCGACGGACGAAAGCTTCGCCGACGTTTTCGACCTCCTTTTCTACGACATTTCAGTAGAATCTCCAACCTTTTTTTACCGGTAACGATCGCTCCCTTGGGCGGAGTTCTTGTTAGCGCCTCTGACGGCAGAGGCTTTTTCTCCTGCCACTCTGCCGGAATAATGGCAGATTTATGCGGTATGCGTGAACCTAATGTGACCCTTGGCAACACTGGCCTTTCCTCCGAGGACGTCGAGGGAGACTGTCAGAAAATTATAATTTTACCCATCTTTAATCTTACACAGTAAAGTATAATAGTAGGTAATATAGTTGGCTGAATTTTTATGGCAGAAAGATATTCGAGTGTTGTATCGTTCCTTTGAAGTATCAGTATATTTACAGAAAGTCTCTGTCATTGGAAACAATACTACTGCTTTCTATCTTTCCTGCACTAATTCCCATGTCAATTGACAAAGCCAGTTCCCGCAAAGTTGTTTTCGCAGGGAAGCAATGCCGTGACGCGTTACAATTAAACGCTATGATTACGGGAAGTCTTGGGACAGAGAATGCTACTGCTGCGATAGTCGAAGTAATTACAGTTCTTATCTCACTTCCAGCGCACGCAACTGTTGCGCGCGAATGTCTTTCCTCCAATATATCATCTATTCAAAATACCAATGGCATCAATGTAAATACGAGCGACATAGAAGAACGACCGGAATTTCTCTCATTTTTAATCAATCCTTCCACTTTTGTCCGCTGATTAACCAATAGGGCAAAAACCCGGCAGGAATGACTTTTCGCTCGTTAGCGCGGCTTTCTCATTAGCGTCGCCGAGGACGAAAGGAGACCTATGGGAAATAATCCAGCCGTATATCTCGGGCTGAAAGCGAGGGAACGAAAGCACACTGGGCATCGAGCAATTGCGACCCCCGGCTGAGTTTTCTGTCGTACAGCTTGGCCTTTATTGCAGCCGGATAAATGTGTTTTCACGAGCGAACGTTCGCCCTTCCGTTCCCCTTTGTACCACCAAGAGCACCACCACGAACAATACGACTTTTCCCTGCCACCATAAGATCCCTCCCATACTGGAGCAGGTTGGCCGGAAATAGGCGAAGAATCAAAGCTGGATTTTCAAACGCTAGAGAATATAGAAGCTCCTAGCGCACTATAATATCTGCCAGCTCTTGCTTTAGTCAGAGAAATGGTAGTTTCCATGGGGTTCCATCCCTGACAGCAATTGCGCCGCTGGCCTTTGAATGTCAATTCCCCGGAACTTGGCGAAATCTCGCATCCATTTGTGCGGGTATGAAGCTTCCTCCCATGGAGTCGATCATTCTCCGGCGAGGAACGTCGTCGCTGCGTTTGACAGAGTAGTATGTGTGTGTGTGTGTGAGAGAGAGTTCTCGCGTAGAGGAAGTATTTAATTAAGAAGAGGATGGCGGGCGCTCTCGTGCGAAATTTCCATGCAAATTCGAGGAGTTAGTCCATAAGCCTGGCATTCCGCGCTGGCTTAAAGTATGACGCTCCCGTGACCCAGAAAGCACTGGTTATTTCCAATTCTTTTGCCGCTTGCATTCTCCGCTCGCCTTTCATCCATCCTCCTCGGCCCATCTCTGTTGTTCCTAGGGATCAAGGCGCGCCGTGGAAATGCCCTGCTTGGATCAACGCTGACTCATACATTTATTCATCCTAATTACGGGGAACTGGCCGATCAGACATTCTCGAGCTCGACGACGAGGACGAAGCCAGTGGTGCGCTTCGCTACCCTTGGAAAAAAGAGATTCTTATGCGGCCATTTTGTGATGCCTCACGGGACAAGCCGGCGGTGACTCTCCTATAAAATGGAAGTAAAATATTGGCACTGCCAGTGCGCCAGATTTTTTAACGGGCGCGCAGCCCGCAAAAATTGGTCCTCGCGCCAACCATGAAATATCGATGGCTCCTCGCTGCTCGAGCGTTAATGAGTAACGCTCGGTTAATTGGCGCGGCGGAGCCGAATTTATTAGCGGCGCGCGCGCGCAACTCCTCTCTCTCTCTCTCTCTTGCCGTGTTCATTCGCCAGTTCGTTGGGGAGTTTAGTGACTGAAGAGAGGAAAGTCTCAGTGATGGCAACGAGAGTCAATGAGTTTCTAGGTACTTGGGAAACAAATGAAATACCTGAAAGGCCTTCCTCCGGAGAGATGAGTCTTGCTCGCGCGATGAATGCTATTTTTCTCAGCTACGTCTGCGAGTTCCTCACTTATTATTAATCGCCGGCTATTTAATGAGTGCACGAACTCGCCGAACAGTGGAACACAAAGGCGGAAAACGCTCTCGGTCGGGGACAATTTGTTGCAACTGCCTCCTCCCTCGATGATGGTGGTGGAATCTCCTCTGTCAATTATGGCTCGCTCCCTCAAGGAATTAATTAACTGCTACTCCTGCGCTTGCCAGAGAATTGAAGATCCTCGCGGACTTGGATCCCAATGAAAGAGCCTTTGTTTACCTGGACACTGTTAATTAGAGAACGATGACTTTTCCTCCGTTGGCAAATGCGCGCGATGAAGAATTGCACGACTTCCTTCGTAAATGTCGCGTGTTGCGGAAATACTTTTTCTCAAATTGGTGGTGGAATTCCCATTTTCCACTGGCAAGAGATAAACGAGCGTTATTCTTCACGCTCATTGATCATGCAGAGAGCTGAGTGGAGGCAGCCTGGATAATTACGGGCTCTGCCTCACGCAAAGTAGGGGTTTGATTTTCCCAATCGTTTTCACTCTCCCGATCGCTCCTTCCGTGACTATTTCAAGTTAAAACGAGCTCGAGGGCGAGGAAGACTATTACAGAGTTACTTCCTCGAGCGAGAGAGTCCCGATGAAATATCA
Organism: Ectemnius continuus; assembly: GCA_910591665.1. Classification (NCBI taxonomy): domain Eukaryota; kingdom Metazoa; phylum Arthropoda; class Insecta; order Hymenoptera; family Crabronidae; genus Ectemnius; species Ectemnius continuus. The sequence continues at coordinate 9,467,684 of OU342862.1, read as the reverse complement.
GTGATTGCGAATCGAGTAATTTCATCCTACTGGCCTGGGATTACCCACGATCCTTATTAGATGATTAAGCGGCGCGGAATAAGTATCGCTCTCAGTTCGATTACACCAGTTCGTCCGCGAGTTCTTCCCTTTAAATCCATTTATCTTTCTGGCAATGTATCTCCAAGTAGCTTCACATAATTTACAAAAGTTTAAGCGCTCCAAGGAGCTTCCAAGTTAAAATGCAATTGAGATAAGGTGGGATAAATCGGCACTAATGGTTTTAAATCCAGCAAAAGCTTACGGTCGGAAGTTCCCAGTGAGACTGGGACGATATACGCGTAGTCTCGGCTGAAAAAGGCTAGCTTTTTCTGCCTGTTCTGGAAAAGGTCAGTCTTCTGTCGATAGAGAAGCGAGCCGCATAAATTTACGAGTCTCTCCGCTCCGAAGAATATATCTTGGAGTTTCGATTACACGGTTCGTCCGTGGAACTGGAGAAAGAAAGCCCGAGCTGTTTATTCGTAAGATTTCTAAGCCTTTATTTTAGGTATCCTGCTTTTAATGAGTCTGCCAGTGGATTTCGCCAGTGGTGGCTAGCAGCGACGGCCTTGAATGAGTTCGTCGATATTTCTGTCATTCATTTTATCGGGAGATGCACGCGCGGCTTCCTAAATTCACTGACCCAGATCTCGTAGAATTTAGTGGGATATAACCCAGTTACTCGGGAAATCGCAGCGACCAACTGCAACGGTTTATTGTTCCGAGGCCCATCACGCCCTCTACTTCACAATTGCTGTGTCATTTCGAAAACAGGCTCTCAAGGGAAAAGACATGGACGAAACTTCATTGACATTCCATTTTCGAATAACCATCCTGTTCCTCTCATCGAGAATATCTGTTAATATTTCTATTATGTGCGAATCTAATTTCCGAATATTTGTTCTGTCGTTGGATTTCCACAAAATTTGGAAAGGTAATGAGCATCTGCACCATTGGCAAAAGGATTGCCACGTTAACGAGGCAGAAATTCGCAAAGAGGGCGGAAGAGAGTGAAGGAAAAGGGAGGGAGACGTCAGACAGCATGCAAAGTGAGTGATGCATTTTCTTTCCGAGGCGGAAAGCAGAGGAAATTGGAAGCTCGTGCCGGGCAAAAATCCGAGCGAACCAGCAACGCCGGCCATGCGGATACGAAGCATCACAGCGGAAAGTCCCAAAGCCTCTTTGCCGACAGGGAATTTGCATGGGCCGAGAAGGAGTGGGGCATCCAATCGCTCATAATGATGTACTGTTGCTGTTTCTATCGCGGCACGGCATCTACGGAAAGAGTGGAATGTGGGTCAGTGTACGGTAGCTTTCTTTTAGAGACAACGCTCACTCGCTCGCTCGCTCGCTCGCGGGTCCATCTATTACTTCTCCCGTGCATATGCACATGTGTATCACTCGCGGAATCTTTCAAAGTGGTCCAACAAGTCGAGTACACGCAACAATGTCAGACGCATTCTTCCCCTCCAACTCTTTAAACTATTTCTCAAACAAGTCCAATCCAACCTTTGTCTCTTATAATACGAAACCTATTATATCTATCTTAAAAACTATGTCAAAGAAGAATTGGGTACTAGAGTTAATCGACTGGAAGATATTCCAATTATTGCGTTAACTCTGCATTGGCATACTATAATGCCATTGAAGGGTTAACGAGGAGGGAGCTTAAAAGCGGATAGAGTTTAGAGGAGTGGAAGGGCGTAAGAAGATTAAGCTCCGTTTTTACAAGGATCTGGTGAATTGGATCAATTAGAAGGTGGAAAGTGTCCGGCTGGTGGCGACCAGCCGTGGAATCTGCTTAAATCAGCGAACTACTTCTCTTTGAATAAAGCAGACTGTTACTTGCTTTATCTGGGATTCCTTTTGCATTCGCACTCTCGTCTTTCTGTATTATTTAGAGCGGTGCATCTCCATAATGCGAGATTAGCTGCTTCTTCTGCGTCCATTATTCCCTTTGGTGGCGGGCACGCGCGACAATCAGCCTGGAATTTCACGGGGCCGAAATTCCGTCTGGAAATCCCGGGAGTACTGGCGCGCACGGGAATTCAAATATTCGAGGCTGGATGGCGTGTGTCCCTCGGTGGTCGGCATAACTCAATCCCGCACGCTGACAAATTCGACGACGCCACCTGACACCCAGCTTGCCCAACCTACAGAAAAATTTGATATATATACATATTCTTTCCGCACGTCGAAAGACCCACTGATAACAAGTTAAAAGTGTAATATTTCACATGAAACTTAGAAAAACATTTGTTCGCTAGTATTGTTATCAGTTGTTAATAAGATATTTGTAATCTGTGTTATTTAAAGTTGGGTATTCGAGCGACTAGAAAGGACTTTATAAAGTTTATGCGTCCAGAACACGGAATTTATTTATCGAACAGTGTGCATCCGCTTATCAGATGACCTCAGCGAGTTCTTACGAAAATACAACGTAATAAAATGAGGGAGTGCAGAGATAGCGGCGCCTTCAGTGGTATCTTTCTAATCGTAAATTTCTCTGCGCGCAGGAGATTCCGAGTGTAGGACATCGATTTCATTCTCGCCGGTATACGTTCTTAGAAAGTAGTTCTTAGATCGCCGAGTACCACCCATGAGTTTCCCCCGTCGGAGACAATTCACATGCATAAGAAGCTTTCGAGGCTTTGGTATTCGTGAGTTTCCGTGATTCGGCGTCATTAATTCCGAAGAGAGGAGCGTGTAAAAGTTCAATTGGCCGAGTGGCCACGCTTTTTACAACGAAGAGCAAACACGACAAGGTTTTCCACTTAATTATACATACAAGGAGCAAACTGCGAGGATAAGAAATCGGGCGGGCAAAAAGTAGGAGTTTCCCCGAAGGAGGAAATGTTCCTAGGAATCCTGAGGGAAACAAGAGTTTCCCGTGGCTTCGACTCGATTCGAGTGAAGAGAAGCCGCGTAGTACCGGTGGCCTAATCTCGGCATCTCTGCCGGGAGATCTCCCAAGGGGCGGCAACCGCAATAACAATGAAGCTCCGCGAACGATTACAGTAAGGCACAGGTGCATTCCGTTATCACTTCCGGCCGATCGAGTGCCCTATCTAAGAGCGAGGATCGCTGATCGAGCTAAGAAAGAAGTGGGGGTGGCTCCGATAGCGCGGAACTCCTTCAGGGCCGATCATCGATTCTTCACACTCTTCTTTCATCTCCTTAAAGCAATCACAGCACGTGAATCCTGTGAGTCAAAGGAATGGCAAGTACTATTAGAGAACATTAAAAGTTAATGGTTGGGAAGATGTTGGCTAACTTGGGGGAAAGACGATGACACAGCTTGCTCCGTAATGTTCGTGCCAGCCGTTACCGGAGATAGGAAAGGCCGCGGTGGTTTAATTAGAGGAGTATGGGCATCGCAAAAATTTATCGACACGCGTCGCGTGTTTCATCTGGCGAGAATGGCCGGAGCGGCGTGAAGGAATGAAAGCTGCTGGCGGTAAGAGGCGGCCGCGAGGGATAATGGGGCGGTCAGGAGAGGGTGCTCGGTTCTGTCCGAGATTCGCCATGGCTTGAGGAGTCAGGCCGACAACGCCAGGGCAAAAAGTTCTCTCGTCTCATTTTACTTGCATGAGAAGCTCTGGCAGAGGCCCCGCCGGCCATTTCGGAGGCAATAAATACCGAAAGGCGCATGAAACGCCGGTTATCAGTTGTCAAGATCGCGGCCGACAGGATAAAGCGGCTTCTCCGATGAAATTACCCCTTCCTCTCCACCCTCCACTTTTACTCCTCTCGAGCCAACTCTTTTTCTTGCGTATCCTACCACCCTCGGCCATTTTCGTACCCGGTTACACCTTCGCCAAGCAGAGCAGCGCTCCCATCCTCCTTCCACCAGGGGATTATCCCTGCTACCATTAACCAGGACATTTGCGGCACGCGTATCCATTACCAGCTACACGAACCACCGCACCAACTCTCCGACCGCCACTTGTTACCTGTAACCGGCAGGTACTACCTTCCAAAACCTACAACTGTCTCCCACACACTCCTTACTTTCCGCGGAGAAAGCATTGCTTCCCTGTACGATTCTTTTAATGCCAGTACATATCCCAGCCTTTTACCAATTTAAACACACCGTACGAATCCAATTCGAATTCGCGCAGTTTGCAATCAGAAAAGTAAATCTGGCATTGTGTGTTCAAATGAACGGGCGATATTTATTATTATAAAATAGAGTTAAATTTTAAATTGTTAAGCTGCTCTTGGTGGCCGTAAGTGTTAATCGATTTTCCAAGCGGGCGTCCGGAAAATGGTAAAAATATGGTTGATGGGAATTCGATGCAAAGTATTATTGGGCCAGGAATTGAACGTTTATTATTCGATGCAGATATAACGCAGAACGTAGCAGCATAAAGTAACGAGTAACGCTTCGCTGATAGTGTAATAACAGTTTTACATGAGCCAAAACAGAGTACTCTGTTACTGACGCCATCCACCTCTTCAATTCCTTAATGGGTTGCGTTGTTCGCAGTGCTCGATACTTTATCCTTTTACGAGGCTCTTACATAGCACCATTACCCGATGTAACAGTAGTTAGCGTGTCCATTATCTGGCGAGATACCGTTGCCCCAGATGCACCACTGAACCTTTATTATTCTCTGCGTCCTATTACAATCATTATACGCTAATCAACTGAAATTAGCACCAGCCATTCTGCTGTTTTTCATCCGCTCCTGATCTTTTCATACCTTTCATAAACCTCTCAATATATTTAATTAATTCATTAGAATTTATTTAGAGGCAAAATCTTCGGAACACGTTCCGGTAAACTGCCTAAACTTGCATGCTTTGGCGTGGAGGCCTGATTCAAGTCGAAGACGTGAATTCAGGAGCTTGCAAGTTTGGATAGTGGGTCGAGGCGCAACTTCCACAAGATTTCCATGATAACGCGAGTAGCCTAGTTCACCTTGGGCGTTGCTGAGATCACGTGGAAGAAAATTGTAATAAATGCAGCCATTATCACGTAGGTGGTCACGCGCGTAGGTTTAGCGAGGGAAGTTGGTTGGTTGGAGTCGCCGCTTCCCAGTAGGTATTAGTTTGGTATTTTATTATCATCGAGAGAGTAGGGAATTCGATAAGATGAAAGCTTAGACCGAGGCAGCGATACACAGAGAAATACGGGGCGCACGTGATGCGAGCCTGGCGGCAATGTTAAGGGCGCGCCCGAAGAATTTTAAAGTTTCCCTCCTCCCAGTAGTCACGTAACTCCCTCGGCAGGTAAGCAATCGATTGCCAAGGGGAATACAAGTAATCGCTTTATAGTTCCTGATCCTCCCGGTGTGCGTTATAGCCAATCAACTGCCTTACGGGCCATGTATCCTCTAAACTTCCCTGTCCCATCCCAGCTTCCTTGACTATTGGTCGCCGCTTCGGAGCTTTACGAGTCCCTACTTTTCTCCAGTCTGACCTAATTGGCTCCGATAAGCTTTATCCCTTAGATTGCACTTTTCCCTCTGAAGCGTAAAAATTTTCAAAGGAAACCGGAAGGTTTCCCATCGTCGCGCGTTCGATGGAGCTAAAGATCCGCGTTCTTAAAGTGGTTGCTCTAGGATAGATCTCGGTTCACGGCGCCGACAGAACTTAAAAGGATCTCAGTAAACGATTTATTATTCGGCCGACCTCGATGCGGACCTGACGCATTCTGCCCGTTCCTTTTCCTGTCTTCCATTGGCTTTTTACGCTCTCTATCGCCGCTTTCTAGAGGCTTTTTCGAGCGAGGTCGAATTTTTCAGGGCCTCTCCGCTTGCTCGTTCGCTCGGACCGACGGCTTCTCTTTCACCGAGAGCTTATAATGCTGAAACGTGCCTGTTATCGTGAACCTACGTCAATGACTGCCGGTGGTACTCGCCGTTTAAATGCTTCACTTGATTGGAGCCGCATTTAATACTAGGTCCTATTCCTTTTGATGCCAGTACTCGTTAAAGACTGGCTTACGTGCTCGTTTAGTAGATCAGCGTATTGAAGCCTGCCGAAACTAGGCCAGTCTTCGCCAAATGAGATCCGGAATCACATACGAAATCTAGTATCACATACTATCGCTCATGTTCGAAGTAAATTAAAAAGCATAGAAAAAGCCAGCATCCAATCCATTCGACCAAACAGTCTTTGGCATTAAACTTCAATGAATTTCGAAGTTCGAAGAATTTCGATATTTCACGCGAGGTTTGCCCGCGAATTGAATGGAGAGTGAGGATTTAGGTGGAGATATGAGGGCGTGACTCGAGCGAAAATGAAAAATCGAAGTCTCGGGTGGGGTGGGAGAAGTCGTTGCTCCGGTGGTGGAAAGGTAGCTTGGCTCGGTGGAATCGTACTCGGCAGGACAGGAGGGAAGTTTGGCGAAATTAGACGGGAGAGAGCTGGCCGCTTTATTATCTCGCGCTCGACGATTTATAATGTTCGGCCGACGAAGGCACCGCCGGGATTTCCGGCGCTCTCAAAGAGAATTTCCGAACGAGGCCTCCCTGCGGAGAGTAGTGGCTGCTCGTCAGATTCCTGCTCTGAGTTGGGTGGGCGGCCAGAAAAATAAAGGAAAGAAAGTTAAACGAGAAGGCCGCCGCTCCCACCGCCAGCCTCCACCGAACTAGATCAACTGTAATTTCGAAATTTAATTCGAAAAGTTTCGAGGAGTCCGCCTGCATGCGCGCACCCGGCCAACAGGAATTCAACTGGCGGACTCAGAGTTGCATCCTATGTTGCATTGGTTCGCAGTATAATTTGTGACCCATGTGATTCTATTACTCCTTAATACGTAGGTTAACAAGCCATTAGAAGAGATGGAATTTCACCGGTTGCTCATTTAGAATTCTCTCAGTGACGCATCAAGAATTTATTTAGCTGCCGGCACATGAGCCGCTCCGAGACCATCTGCCGCCAGTGCCGCCTTCGCTGGCTGCGATAGAATTTCACTTTTCCGATGAGGAAAAGACCGCTCATAAATAAGGCACGTGCTGTAAGAAAGATAAATAGTTTTCGGGCAGGAAGGAAAGAGCTTTCGCTTTCTCGTGAGCCAGTTGCTGGCTGCTGCGTAGGCTAACGCCAGTGCGACTAAAGAGCAGCGGAAAGGGAGGAATAATGAATGTGTACGGGCGAAACGTGCGGCTTGAATTACGTGGCCAGTGAAAAAGAGAAGTTCGTCTAATGTGACGCTCATGGCAAGACTGTTACTGCCGGTTATTCTGCTCGGAGGAGTGAGGCAAGGTCGTACGTTAACCCGCAACTACGATCATGGAATCTCTGAATAGTTTGCCCCACTTTCTTAGTGATATTTATGCTCTCCTGTCGAGGGTGGAATAATTACAATCATCATATTTAATCCAAGAATAATTTCATTGAAAATAGAATTATCTAAGCTAACAAACTAGCTAAGAAACACATCGTTGGTAATAATGAAGTAAAGATTGAGTGAGTTACCGATTAGCGTGTGTGTCGCGAGTATTAGAGAGCTACTGGGAAAGCTCGGAGAGGGTCGAGTGGAAACGGAAGAAGTAGTGGACGTCTGATTCCGAAGTCGAAAGGATCGGGAGCTTTTCAATTGCAATCTCGGTGCTCGTGTCCCAAGCTGCACTTGGTAGATCGGCGCGGCGGGCGCACACATACGGGGAACACGACTGCTCCAATTACAGGCGGGATGCAGTTGCAGTTGCCGCGCACGCAATTGCACTCGCTGAGTGGCGGACTATGATGTAGCCCTCGATGGAACTCTCCGTCGGGAATTTATGGCCCAATCCATCCCGCGGTCTACCCAACCACCAATCACCCACCGCCCGTTCTTTCTTCCCTATCGATTGATAGCTTTCGATCCGGAAATCAGGCCAATCTCATCGCCGATCCTTATCACTCAACACGGATGATTTTAGGCCCTTCACTTTTCTAACTCATTACGATTACATGAACTTCTGTATCAAAGAGAATGTTAAATGACAGGGAATGTTAATGATATTAATCGATATGGGATCTCGACTTCGCTCCAGGTACGAACTTAACGCTGTACTGAATTAAATCCAGATTAAGGTGGATTCGCTTAGAAGAGTTTTCATGTATTATGCGTTTCTTTTAATAAGCATTTAATTAGGAAGAATTGTTCTTGATGGTATTGGTGGTTTTATGAAGAGTAGCATGGGGCTGGGAAGCCTCCTGTATGGTGCTGAGGAGCCATTAATATTTACGCGTTCACTCAGCTTTGCGAAAATTGCTTTGTCCAATGGGCGCAGTCTGCTAACAGCATTCTGTCCAGCTGCACCGGGCATCGCATCTGCCGGTCGAGAGCGAATGCAGAAAGAGGTGTTTTAATTACTTTCTCAACTGCGGCTTCGCATTCATCCCGTTAGCGAGGGGGGCAGAAAGCCGGAAAGAGAAGGAGAAAGCGAAGCGTAAAACGAATGAGCTTGCAATAAAATTCTTATGGAAGAATTGCCTGATCCTCCCATCTAGTTTCTATTTTAAACCGGAGCGATCATCCAGCTTTCTCCCGTATAATGATACGCTTCGAGTTCCGCGAAGGCTCCACTTTTCATTCTCTAAATGAGTTGGTCGCATGGACTTCATATTAATGAAGAAATAATTAGCCTACTGCTTACATGAACGATTCGTCTCCACGTTTCATTATACTCGTATTAAGTTACACTAATATTAAATTGGATTTTTTTAAATTACAGATTGCCTTATCACACCAAGACGCCACACAGAGTACAGCAAATTGTAAGTAGAATTAATGATTTGGAGTACCAGATCGTTTTATTGAGTTGCACGTTATTATTCTTCAATTTTCGCAGTTAAAGATGCTTTTATAGAAGTTGCAGGGTGATCTTTTTTTCAATCTGCCCAGTCTCGATCCGGCTTAAACTAAAAATGAGTGGAAAGAACGCTCTAGAGAGTCGTTTTCGGAGCCCGCTAGGATATCGATCCTGGCGAGGCTCGCTCGGCTGGCCTTAATCTGATCCCATTTCCCTTTGTCCCCCGGCCGAGCCGCCGAAAATATGTAATGTGTCTTTCCGCCAGGAGAGCTTAATCCTCGCCGCACTCCGACAAATTATTTTAAAGAACCCGCCAATTTAATTATCAAACTAAACCCAGTAATTCGACAACGAACTCTCGAAATTAAAAAGGTTCATTCATATTATTATAAATATATTATATATTTGGAGAGAAATAAGCAAAATATCAAGTAAAATTGGATGATCCAGTGCTAAAGCAGTTTCCTCACTGTTTATTCTCTTGAAATCGATGAGGCTTCACTTTGAAGAGCAAGTAAACACTTGGTCGATTTTCCTAAGGACGAAAAAGCTTTTTGCACGAATATAAAGCTAATCTTGGGGAGTTCTGGATGGCGTTGGCAAAGTTAGTGAAAAATTCTCTTTACTGAAGATTGGCAGAAAGGGGGTGGAAACGAGTGGCCACATAACAACGGCTGGAATCTCGAAGAGCGAGAGAGCCAGCGGGCCAACTCGGCAGAAGCATCTGCACGCCGCCGCGGCAAATCCCGCGGGAAGAAAACTGGCTTAATCCTCTTACCGTGCACGGCAGTGCACCGGAGAAAGAGCATTTCTCGCTTGACCTTAAACCTGAAGAGAACACACGCACGTAAAGCGCCGTAAAAGCCAGTCAGGTTCACCTTAACTCTAGCGGAAGTACGACATTTCTTTTAGAAACTTTTACTTAGAATCTGAAGTAATGCAACATGGAATATTATTATAAAAATTCCACATCACAGAATGTTTGGAATAGTTGAATTTTTACTAGATTAAGCAATGGCTAAGTCATCAAGGAACGCAACTGATCATCAGTTGGTTCGTCGCGTGACAGAAGTTCATACATCATGCTTATTACACACCACCAATTTCAAATTCGTAAGGACTGCTTCTGCAAGGCATTACAACCACCCCCCTCGTGCAATTTCTTGCTCGCGCAACTTGGCCCTGGAGGAGTTAATGGAGACGTCAAGTGCAAAGCTCCGCGCCGAAATTGAACGAGCCACCTAACGATCGGCGAGCAGTGCTCACGCTCGGTTAGGTTCAGCTTTCATTAGGGTAACTGTTCAATGATACACCTCGCTTCTGATCCAACGAGCTGAGCAGTTAAAGAAGCCATATCCCTCGTAATTTCATGGCGCGCTATTGAGAAATCAATTCGGGTAAACGCGTCGACTTCGAAATGAAACTTTAACTCGGAGCTTATTATGCTCGCGACAGAAATTCGAGAAGGCAAAGTGAGCTGCATGCCATTCCGTTGAAACTTGTGATCCGGTCTTTGTAGCATTTGATCCAACTCGAAGCATAAAGTTCCAGAGACGAAGATATTTACTCGAAACTCTGTAAATAATTCCGAGGACAAAGTAGCTGGGATTCGAGGTATCCGGTGCATGCAGAACGTGAAATTAGCTGGCGACTATCTAGTGAGGAACGTGAGGCGAGCCAGGCGTCCCTGAGATCGGGGAACGTGAGCCGAAATTCAAGTAATCAAGCTTGGAACACTTCCGTTCCAGGACGGGAAACTTTATCTTCTGGATTGGCTGCTTTTTGTCAGCCAGGCAGCACATCTTTGCACCTGCACGTTCATCGGTCTCGGGCGAGTATCTTCCTCGTAGAGGGCAAATGAAACTTGCGGAGTGCAGTACATAACGCTTGAAATTAATGGGGAAGCAGCGCGTCACCTGTAATTATGCGTTGCTACTAGAGCCAGATGATAGGATGGCACAGCCAAAGGAATACAGGTCACCCTAGTTCTCGCAAGACCTACTCTCCCATAGAACGTTCTACTTGTAATACTCGGCTAAAACAACATACACATCTCTAAAAGATCTTGAATCATCAAACTGTCCAAATAGTTTCTCTCTCATCAAAGAATTCTATCAACCCCATAGACACTTTCTTCTCCAGCAATATCCCACCAACTAAATGCAATATTTCCCCACGAAACCTCAATTACTCTCTTAATTACGAACAATACATTGGTGTGCAGGAGTACGTGAAATTTCCTGTTTAAATAGTTTAACGTGTTCATTTTCAGGACAGGGTAATCCCAACCCTCCTCGAAATTCCCCGGACGCGGTGCTGGTTTCGCATTTATGGATCAATAAATAAATAGGAGGTTGTAGTTGACGCGAGGGATATTCGAGACGACGGCGAATGACGGGGTCGTAATGAATTTCGCCCCGAGAGATTTTCGGGATGCGTTTTCCAGTGGTGCTGGAGGGTACTCTTAAGTGGAATAGGGCGAATCTTATCAGACGAGGGCAGGCAGAGTTCACGCTTTCCCGAATAGAAAACGCACATGGTGAGCGAGCGAGGGAAGCCGATATCGGCGAGGAGATATCGGACCAAGGAAGCCAATTTCAGTGCGAGAAGGATTTGCGGGAAGAGAAAATCGTGCGATTGAATTAGAGGCGGGGATAGTCGGCGAGTGAGAGTAGCCTGGGTCAAAAGGGAACTACTGGGAAAAGAGTGACCTCTATCCGTGCCAGCGGTATATAAATGCGAAAAGAGTCAGAGAGGGAAAGCTAGAACGACACTCTTTGAAACTCCTGCATTCGAAAAGAGACTCTGCCGGATGGATTAGTAACGAAGTTATATTATTAATCTTCCCTCTTACCTTTTGATGCAAGATCCTTTATAGATTCAAAGTCGTCTCGTAAAAAGTTTTGCAAAATTCTCACTCCAAATCTTCCAGAATATCCTCTAGATGTCAGAAGTTCTATAAATTTGTGAAACTATCGACGATTTAATGTGTCAGTATCATATTACAAATTGGAGACTGATTGATTACGAATATGCACGCGGAAATATTCTGGGACTTCGTCAAGGTTTGCTGCGTGTTCGTGGGACGTGCGTGCAGTATTTTAGCGAGTGGTAGACGTCTAAAGGGAATACGGGGAAGCCGACAGAGAACCGGCGGGAATGGCTACGCGGTGCGAATTAATCGGGCGCAATTAAAAGGAGCCCGCAACTCTCGCGAATCCGAGTAGAAACGAAACGCAAGCCGTTCGTACGAAAGAGTGAGCGAGTGAGCGAGAAAGGGGGGGAACGAGAGAAAGCGCGCGCCTTTGCCCACGTTTGTTAATTAAATCCGCGTCTGGAAAATTAGCTCGTCCCTAGGCGAGGGGCCAGGAGACGTAACGTCGCTCGCAGGAAGCCTGTAATACCACACCTGTCATAAATGCTCCCCATAAAGCAACACACACACCCACACACACACGTACGCGTCAAGGGACTTCCTTCTCGTCGACGAAAATTTCTGCCACTCAAAACGAGAGCAGTCGGCGCAAAGCGCCTTTGAAGTGAAATCAACTGCCGCCCTCCTCAAAAGATACATGTATGTACTCGTTTTCCCTCCCCCTTTCGTCTCCATGTCAAACAGCAATTGGCCAGAAAGTAATTAGGGATCTCGTGGTAGAAAAAGTCTGCGGTTCCGTAGGAGGGAACGTTTATTAGTCGCTAGGGGAGACTCTCGAGTCCATCGCACTAAGCCTTTACGTGTGAAATGCCTGATTGGCCAATTTAATTTCCAATTTGGCAAAAACCAAAATTCCCACCGGCGCATTGTCCTTGTAATGAGGGCCACGTTGCACAGCCGACGGCAGCTCCTTGAGATAATGAATAATTCGAGACTATTTGTCTTTCGCTCTCGAGTCGAGTAATAAGTGGAGCAGACGCAGGGTGGAAGGAAGGAAACACTGCCGGAGACGGTAGACTCTATTATGGAAGAAGGATGTAGACGCGGCAATCTCTGCAGTAGACTGTTATTAGTTGCGCGAAATTCATTTAAAGTTCTGTGTGCAGCTTGAGTGGAAAATCCCATCACGAAACAGTAGACGCACACGCGCGGAACTGAATGGCATGAGACTATTAATTCTATTTCTTTATTTAATAATAGAATACAATAAATGAAACAGTCCAAATATAACACACATCAATGTCGAATGAATACAATACTCACGATTCTGGGTAGAGCTGATAACAATCAACAAATGTTCTAGTTGAAATATCAATTATAACTTCCATTAAAGTCCAATAATAAAGCACACATCATTACAACACTTCCACAAAAGTATTCAATGAATATATTAATAAATTCCTGAAATGTGAGTTTTACCATGTTTGAAACTGGCGCCATCAGGAATTCGTTTTACCGACGGCAACTCTGTACCGAGCGAAGATGTCGCTGGTGTACGGTGGCAGTTGGAGTGGGCGGGAAGTCGCATTCGAACAAGCCTGCTTTATCGTTCGCCGCCATGCGAGGCCCGCGAAGAGCAAGTTCGTCGAGCTCGAGGAAATTCACTCCAAATATTCTCCGAAACATTCATCTGCGCAACATTAACATTAACATGTCACTCAATCACGAATGGGAACAGTTGAACTGGGAGATCTGGGTATGTCGAGCCTTAATTACTTCGTTTTACCATTGGCAAATATGCGGCCACAACCCGCCTCATGATACATTGTATTCTACATGCATTTTGTATATCAAACTCTACAATTGTGCACCAAAGTAATTCTTATGCGATGTTAAACAATCTTACACAAATTATAAGCAATAGTCGTGTACTGACACAAGGTTTATTTATGGGGATAGTTGGTAAAGGCAAACTGAAAAGTGCAATGTCGTACAATGGCGTTGACGACATGCATTTTGCCTCCAAATGTAGGAAACATAGTAACCCTAATATATTTCGTTCAAATACTCGAATATTCTTCGAGTGCCACTCGATTTAGTAATAGGAATGAGTATATCAGGATGAAAATGAGTAAGGTTAACAAGTGGTACTTTCAGTAGATGTCTAAGAATAAGAATCAGGATTCGTGGTAATTTTCTTTTATATGCCTGTGATTCACAGAGCAAAAGAAATCATAACATAGTCAACCATTGTGAACTGTCGAACATTGCGATAAGATTCCCTCATTTGATGGAACGTGACATTAATACTAATATTAGTTTTACATAGAATTCAGTGATCAATTTTTCAGTCGAATTAAATTATAGAATATTACATTTTGGCTGAAATGGGAGGGAAAGAGAATGGCGTTGATAGGAAAGTGCTGCCACCATGCAAGCAGCCTGTGCAGGTTCCATTCAGGAAGTTTGCCTGCAGCAGCGCTTCCACCGGCAATACAGCTCCGCTTTTCCGACGCCGATAAAACAGTTTCGCTCACGCTTACTACATCTTCCCTCGGCAATCCTAGAAAGCGCTCCTTGATGCTGCAATAACCCTCCGCTTGAAATAAAGCATATCTTGTTGATTAATCGATGGAGCATTTGAGACCGAAATAACATGGCTGCATGTGATCTTCGACACAGTAGATATCGCAGAGGAGGTTATAACTCTTGAATGAGTACATTTCTTCCAAGCATAAGATTGAATGCGTTCATATTACTTTCACTAGAATTGATATATGTTGAATTGAAATAGATCTGCATAATTAAGCACGTAGGTTATATGCTTCTAAGAGTGGAGTAAGTGGAAGAACCTCGGCGCCCTTATTAATCTATGCACTGGCTCTATAATAAACTAACAGTGTCTACCTATTAAGTGAAGGGGTTTGCGGGGAGCAAGTGATTACGTCAGGTCTCTATTCGCCAAAGCTATGCTACCTTTACGCAATACCTTTTTATTATAAGTGGCTGCCAACAGCGTAATAAGTGGCAACATTTAATTATTGAAGCCCATCTAACGATTACGGCAGAGATAGATCAGGGTCGATAGATTCACGAGAATAGTCGAACAGCTAATTTGATAATGCTGCCTTCGATTACTGGGAAAGGCAGTTCAGAACTATTGGTTTCCACTTGCTTAAATGTCAAGCGATTGCTGTATTTGCCTGTCAGGCGTACATGCACACATATAACCGCAGTTGAGATGCGTTTTCGGTTACGGGCGCGTGACGTCGCATTCGATTGCAATCCCATGGCATTTCGCACTCGCTCCTTTGCAAGTTCGAAACAACCAATTCGCCGGATATACGCCGCCAGATATATTTAGGTGGAAAATTGAATCGCTGCCAGGATACAGCCCTGTAATCCGATCCTCTCGGCGAAGGGAATGCTTTCTGGCACACCGATCCCCCCAGGATATCCCCTTCGTCACGTGACGAACGCTTGACGAATAATCGTACACGTGAAAGGATCAAGAAGAAATTTCCCTGCCAATGCCTCGATCCTAGTATTTCTTCTTATAATAGGATCATTCCTTCTTATATTACATTTACTCTTCATATTTCTGGGTTTCAAAATAAAGTAGCCCCTAGTTTATCTAATAATTATAATTTATTACAAACAGAGTGAAAAGTCAATGCTATCATATTTTCAAATAATGCAATTAGCAACAATACTTCGAATCATTTATGATTTCCAATAGAAAAGACAGCTGAATCCCAAAAACTGGTCAAGTTACTTGGAGCAGAGCGTGCGTAATAGAGTCAACAAGCGGTATCCTTTGATACATATGTCTCGTTCATGGGTGAAGGGCCAGATGAACAATATCCATATATCCGTCGGACCAGTGTGTACCTAAAATCGGAGCGGCAGTTTGCGCACGAGAAATCCCGAGACGCGTGGGTCTCTAATGCGTAAGCAGAGCGGCGTGTTTACACTTGTAGCGGAAGGTCCCTCGACCATTCGGAAGCAGGGCGGCTCTCTGGCTATCATAAGAGAAATATACAGCGGCTGCACGATTTGTTAGTGACGCTGGCAGCGGCCGCGGCAAAACAGAGCGGAGCTCGCCTAGTATTTCTCCGTCGGCGAATACGTGGATATGAATACGCGCGCGATTCCTGGATTTTAAGGAATTCCTATTAACGATAAATACCACAGCGTATCAAAGATTCTCTGATAAAATCAAATATGGTACAATGATGAAAGTTTCGTTCGAGATTGAATAATTATTGCTAATGATTTTATTATACGTCTGAATATGAGAATTGAAGCGGGAGGACTGAAGTGGTTATTGATAGAAAATACATAGGAGGTAATGAGCACTCGAGGAATCTCTGAGGAGACTGGAATGGCCCGATTTATTCAAGAGTAGAATAGACGGAGGATCGGTAACAGGGCAGAATAATAGGGGCTGAAGTCAGTCAAGATAATTTGGGCGCGCACTCCTTATTTTCGAGTGAGCGCGCGTTCCGGGCAGCCGGGAATCCGCAACTTTCTTTTTCTCGAGCTCCCCCGGGATCTTCGTTTCGAATATACATAGCACAGCGAACGGGAGGCCGTGACCTTAGCGGGAGCCAATTCGCCAGGAGATCTTAGTCGGTCCTTCGCTCCGAGAATAGCAACTCTCCTAATCCTTCGTTCTCCGAAACGCAACATGTCCAACTCTATCGAGAGTAGGACTTGCCGTTTGTAATGCGGTGCAGTAATCGTCGTTCGCTAATTAACATAGATACGGGGCTACATTCCCAGGTGAATTTGCTGGCCCCCGCATAATTATGAATAATCACGCAACTCGGGGCTATTTTATAGTTGGGTAGTGCACCACGTATGTATGTGTGTGTGTGTGCTCTGCTCTTAAGTCCCGACGAGGTACGTGCGTCCTCGTGGTCTCCGCGTGTGCGCGCAGTCTCCAGTTTCATCTGACGTGACCGGCAAACCGAGGCTTAAGTTTCGCCCAAGTACTGATAAATTCACGCCAAAGTGAAATATTCATTTGACCAGCGGCTCTCTTGAATATTTTATTAGAATTGATTGGACCCTTCGCCCGTCCCGCATCGCATTCGAGCTTTTCACCCGTTTACTTCTTCGCACCGTCACGCGCATTCGCTCCACCAATTTCTCCTTTCACGTATTTCCCCGGCAGCTGCGAAGGCCGGGATTCAAGTTCCAGCGCGTGTCAAGGATAAAATGTGTCCTGTGAGAAAGGATATTTTCGCTTTGAGATTTTTAATACTCGCAATAAGAAGGGAGGCGAGCGGGCCAAATATTGCATCATGCGACGTTCTATTTGAGACGGTTATGGTTCTGAAGGTACGATAAAGCTTCGTTCGATTGGAGTCAGTATCACAGAGGTATCTTTGCTCTCTCTCTCTCTCTATCTCTCCACTAAAGTGCCACCGTTATTGCACCTTTCATTCCTCCTGGATTTCCGTCTGTGAGTAACGCACTGCGAGTGAAGAATATTTATTATTTTCACGGCCCGTAAAGAGGATTCTATTAAGGGAGACGGGTATATCGTGTCTTTCCGAATGAATCCCGGTAAATGGGAAAGGTGAATGCATGTGTTTCATTTTCTACGATGCCCGTTTCACGGCGCTGTCGCATGTTACGTAGGGAAAAGCACTGGAGCTCCCTTGTGTCGCGCTTATAAAAGAAAATTGTCTGGCTGGAAAGTGAGACGAACTCTTGTTCGGTAGGACGGGGCGAATCTCATCATAACTATAAGTGTCTCTTCTTCTAGGATTTTTATTTCTCTGAATCAAGACAGGTAGTGTGTTACTACTATCTTTCCTCTCGAAAAGCCGCACTTTACTTGGCTATTGCAACCAGTCTCTCTATTTCTCTCGTGGAAATCACCATGGAAACGCCTTCCCCCGAGGTTCACCCTCATCCACAGAGAGAGAGAGCAACTCTCCAGAGGCAGAGGGTATAACGTTGAACCCCTGGCGAATGATGTCGATCAGGGCAGTCGTATAACGCATCGAGATAAACTTAAACGATTCATCTTATTGCCCGTAGTTTCCCCGACTATCTGGGACACCCAGTATCTCATTAGATTCACCGCAGCTCTACTCGGATTTACTCGAGGTCGAATAAATTATGTTGAACCTTCTTGTTTCACACAAGTGTCTATAAACGTCCGCGGATTCCTCTAGTTCTTCAGGAATCATGTTAGAAGCATTTCAGAAAGCTCTCAGACTAAACTAGACATTTATCTTTATTAGATTCTTGAGAAGCTTCGTCCTGTAATAAATTCCATTTGGATGTTCTTATTTGAAAAATCTTTTCGCAAATTCGCATAAATATTCTGCCATTTTCTATGGGAGTACTATGGAAAGCATCAGAGGAGGACTGGTAGTTTGAGAGCATAATAAAGACGCTCGGTATGATCGCAGCCATGAGGATAAGGCGATATCCTCAGATAAAGAAGAACGATCGAGGCAATCTTCGTGGAATCCTTCATTCCTAACATCCATTCGATCCTGCTCGTTTTTCCACGCGGAGAGAAGATCTTCCTGGCAGGTTCTCGCTCCTGCGGGACTTGGAGCCCCCATACTTCCTGGGTTCCGCGACCCCAGGCCTCGTAAAAAAAGGGAAGATTCGAAAAATCGAAGGCGACCTATAAAGCGACATGTCACCAACGGGTTTGAACGATCCCCGGCGAACTCACTCGAAAGGTTCGAAGCGACGGGAATATATCGTAGGAGAAATTCACAAGAGAGAGGAGCTATCGCTCGAAATTTCGAGAGGAACACGCGAATGCCATTGTTACGCACTCGAGTTCTAAGAGTAGCAACTCGGCAGCAGACTCCTTTAGCAGATAGAAGTTGGAACAAACGTTTCGCCGGCGAAACACAATTCCTGGGATGCGCGTAATGCCGCTTCGCCGGCTCCGCTCTTTTTTTCTCCTCCTCTTTCCTTTCGATCGCTCGGAGTACCGATTTAACCATGGGAAGAGAGGCCACGCCGGAATTCTCATCTCGCCGTGGAACTAATTCACGTGTGCTTTGTATTTGCCCTCTCTCCTGCTATCGTATATTGCGCGCGCTATATCACCCTGTACTTAGAGCACTCCAAATACTCCTCCCTGTGTATGAGCCTCTACGTGTGTGTCGGTGTATGCCGTGGCCGTCGCTATCTACGACCACAGTTGATCCAAGTGACGAGGTACCACTGTCAGCTTCTATTTCACGTAGTGCAGCTAACGTACGGGAACCTTGACTCGCAAACATTGTGTTGCCCACAATCCTGCCAAAACCAGGCAGAGAAATGTGCTTTCACATTCTTCGCCATTAACCTGTCATCCCAATGCTGCATTGTCTCGACGCTTCCTTAGCAATGCTTCGCTCAATTTGCTTTGCTATTTAAAGAAAGTATTCCATGGACTTTCTTAATCTTGTATAAGGCTATAAATTGCGAATGTTCTCTCAGAGGAAAACTAGAAATATCTTTGCTAGTTCCTCCAAGCGTTTCTACTATTAATGTAAAACAGTGTTCTCGCGCCGAAGTGCTTGGTAGCATCCGAGTCGGAGAACGGTGAGCGAAGCGAGAGCCGCCATCGGCGAGGCCGAGCATATAAAACATTTATAGTATGGCCGCGACGATGTAAGCCCGTTCCCGGCATACCAGGACTTTGAATAGCCAGCCGTGGTCCAGCGTGGCTGGTGCGCGCGGGAGCCGGCATCTGTGCTCCAGCTGTAAGGCAGCCTGGGCGAATGTGCGTAGCGGAGCTTTCTAAAAATACATTCACATAAGCTAGGCCACCCCGAGTGCACTTGAAACTGCAGCGGTGGATCCCGGAGATGAGAGGATCCCGGCTTCGAGCCGGGAAACCACGAGGCGGCCGGCTGGTTACTGCACGCAGCAGCTTCGCAGCGGTCCAGGATGCGGCCGGAATTGCACGCAGCCTCCGCCGAGCGCGTCCCGTCTATTTCGGGCCCGCCGCAAATTCCTCGCAACCCCTTCGACACGTAATTCCAGACGCTCGATACTCTCTATCTCTCCCTCCCTCCACCCCTTTACCTCTGTGCCTCGCCCTCACCCCGGCGGCGCCCCATCATTCAAAATGGTCGAAGTACAGCCGAGAGTAATACATACGGTGCGGGGATTCTCTCTCCCGCAATTTCATGAGTCCCCTGGTGAAAGAACGGATTTTCCCTGAGGGTGTTGCGACGTCGAGAATCGCAACGAGACAGGATTCACTCACTGACACTATTGAAAAGTCATAGAGCTCGTTTTTGTTTGATAGAATGATACATGGCAACAATTAGAGAAGACGTATGACTGGTGGAAAGGTTGACGGTTCTTGCTGCTGGGCGAACCAATATATTTGGCTGATTCTTCACAATGGCTAATAGAGCGCTCGCTTTCTGTCCAGTTTAGTTCATCTTTTGTCTCGGTATTTTGCAGCGTCGTCCACTGCGTGACAGGGCAATTTATCTCGCCGATTAATGCACGAGGTAGATCTTGCTCGTTTTTCCCCCCCTGGAAGTGAAACTCTTTCGCGAGCCTGATAGAAAGATAACCGAAAGCGCGTGACTTCTGTTTGTCGAGGGAAGTTTTTAATATCAGGGAATAAAGCTTTACTCGGAGAGATGGTGGTTTCCTGTGCGCTTTAGAGGACTCGGAAGCCTGTGGTTTGTTTTATCGAGGGGTTTGTCTGATCTCAGCGGGAGACAATGGAAAATATATCGTCGCTTCTTAATCTCTTTCGGAGAGAGGAGCAATGTGACGTGGAGATCTCGGGATTATTGCGAGTGCAATACACCGAGCGACGGCATATATCCATTTTCGTCTAGGGCGCGTTAAGGCGCGTTATTCTAAGCACCACGGGCTCTGGCACCCTCTCGTCCCGAGCTCGGTTTCTATGGTGATATCCAAAGAGGGGTAGCATCCCCTACGGTTAGCATGCGCCTCCCAGGTTGATTGTAGGTACATCCTATCTACATAGGCATTTCTGCCCTGCAGATATCAAGTAACTCATAAAATGAGAATAACTTCCTCTCCTTGGCTCTCTGCGCTTTTCAATTACCAGTTCGTTTCTACGGAGTGACTGTCAAAGTTCCTTTATCATCCGAGATAATCGGATTACTGACGCAAAGTCAATGGCTTATGTCGCTACTATTATTAGGAGTATCTCTGAGTAATCAAGGATTTCAAAGAGAAACGCATCACTGGTATGCCCGGCTATTTGTGTGTCTCTCTCCCCAGGAACACTATGTTTTCACAAGCATTTCACCAGGGAGCTTTATACTCGCCACTTTTTGCGAAAGCGTATTCCCTGTATTCTCGGGAAGAGCGCATTGGAGCATGTTGCCGCGCGGCCGAACTTTAATTAAACTGTGAAGGAAGCAGCAGGAGCTTGCGGGGATAGAGCAAACGTTCTATTTCCGCATTTTGTTTGATGAAACAATATGCAACGAGTTATCTTGCCCTCACGGAGTGTACCGCGCGGCTTATCTCTCCTTTCGTAAATTGTTAGTTCGTAGAGAAGATCAGCTGTGCTCGCGCTCGGTTCGGGCGTCGACAGTCTCTCTGTCTGCGCTGCCGGACTAGAATCTCACTCTGGTCGGTGTAGAGTGTATAGTCTGGGGAGGTCGGCCTTTCGCCATTTTTCGTGTCTTCGTCTGTGCTCGGCGGGCAGGTGGTGGCCTCCTGGCGAGAATCCAGCGATATAAATTGTCGGGATCTCGTTGTCTCCGGCACTTCCGGCCTCCTCTCGAGAACTTTCCCGAGGCGACCTCCTCCTAGGCCGACTCCGCCCGCTTCGAGCTTTTACACTCGAGTCCCGGCAAGCCGCTGTCGAACCGGGGGAAACAAATTTCATAATGACCCACGTATCTCCCAGTCACAATCAAAGCACCCCCGAGCCAAGTGAGCTCTGCTCTGCTCTACCCTCTCTTTCTCTCTCTCTCTCTCTCTCTCAGGATTACATCCCCCATCCATATCCAACCGCACTTCGATTATACTCTCTTTTGCCGTTCGAGGACGTATTTCTCGAATGGCTATTGCGCAATGTCAGGGATGCAGGGAATCCCGTATAATGGGAATCATGCGCTGCACCGGTTATAGCAGTTGTATCCCCTGAGAGCACTCCGATCGTAGCACACGCCAATGGAATAATATCTAAATGAGGATTGAAATATTTACCCAAGGATATTGCAGTGACGAACTGATGAAACCGATCTCAAGTTTTGTCTAAATATACACTGCTCCGATATAATATCTTTCAGAATAGGAATCCATCTTAGAGCGGTAGAGTTTAAAAACAGTATATTCGTGAATATAAATTGCTTTCATTCAAGTTAATTCACTCGGAAATAGACTGTCTTATTTTTCTGACCCAGCATAATTAATTTGACGCCATTCATCCCGTACTTAAAGATGCGCCGGGGGAGGATGTTCACTCTTTTATCAAACCGTTCGTACAGAATGCAATTGGCAGCCTTGAGGATCCGAATGAAATAGGGAATCCAATATGGATTTGGAGATACAGCGCCCGAGGCAGATAGCGTGTAATTTGGTGGGGCGGGTTTCGCGAAATCGAAGTCGACGCGGAATTCTTCGATAATGGTTTCATTTCCTTGTATCTCGGATGGACGCTAATGTATGCGCAATAACGGGCCGCGCGCCTCTGCACGTAATAACGAAGCTCCTGGATTATATATCCGAATACCGCAAGCCCTTGAAGACCGATTAAATCGCCGGATGCATGCTTTCATCCTACCAATTCCATCCGAAGCAAATCCACCGGAAAAACATTCGCACGCTAATATCTCTGTAATAATGCTCCTTGTCTCACCGTGTAATAACAGCCAAGAATTAAAACTCCTCATATTAACGAATTCTAATTCATACCAATTATTAAAATGTACCAGCATTGCAACTATCAACTTGTCGATAATTATACTTTTGTCGCGACCAACAGGCACAGATCGAATGTTTAACTCTCCATCAAACTGAGCGCACAAAAATACAATTCATTTGAGTGACTGCCAACAGTTGCGCTGATACATCGTAGAAACAGCACTCTCCAATTGCACTAACGACACTATCTTTCAAACATAGTTTACACATCAATCTCTCTGCAATAACACTATTACATTCTTACCACATTATTATTGAATTATTGCTGATTTTAATATCACGAGGAATACTGAGTAGTAATACTGAGTATCGAAAAAAGGAGTGAGAGATATTGACGATGTGAGGTCAGCCTAAGCTTAGGGGAGCAGTAGCGCGGCGGTGGCGGTGGCGTTTTAAGTGCAGGAGTGCCGAGGACGGCCAGAAGCGGCGCTGACTGCGCAATGGCGGTGTGCTGCGATGGCGCCGGCCAGGAGCGGGAGCATCAGTCGTAGAGGGACCACGCACAGTGGCGGTCGCGAGTCATTGTCGTAGAAGCGAGACAGAGTGAGAGCGCGTACGTGGGGCCGCAAGTGAGCGAGCGAGATCAAGAGACAGAAGGAACCAGCAGACAGAGAGAGAGCAAGATCGAGTGTGAGCGAAGAGAAGACGCAGCTCGTTCGGCAGAGGAAAGAGAGGCTGGCTGGAGAAAAAACGGTAGACGACAGCAAGCAGAGACGCCTGTCGCGGCAGCTCGAAATCACTGGTGGTGTCGTCGGGTAGCCGGGGGGCCGCCGCCGCCGCCTCCGCCGCGCTCTTCTGCCCGTCCTGTCGTGTGTCGTGTGTCGCGTTCTAGCCGAGCGCACTGGCGAGAGAGGAGCCTTAACCTCGCCGTCCGTGCTCCGTTCGATCATCGTGCGTCGTCTCGGCTTCCGCGCGCGCCTTCGTCCTGTGCCTCTATTGGCACGCGCGTTCCCCTGTGTGTGTGTGTGCGTGCGCGTGACGCGCGCCAGGAGCACCAGACGCCCGCCCGCCGCTTCCCTCTCGTTCTCTCCTCGCATTCTGTCTGATCGCCGCCGCGGCGGTAAGGCTGCCTGCCTCTCTACACGCATCCGCACACAGACAAGCACGCGCCGCGCACCTACGTGGGAGGGAAGGGACGCGCCGGGTCGTGCACGGACAGTGCACGCAGCGGAAGAGACCGCACGGGGAGGTGCAAGCGAACGGACCAACGAGAGCGAGAAGGAGAACGCGTCAACCGGTGGTGGAAACACAGTGGTGAAATAAGCTCAACGAGGAGAGAGAGAGAAAGAAAGGGACCGAGAGATTGATAGAGACTGAGACCATAGTGAGAGAAAGAAAGAGAACGCGCGCGAGGTGTGAAGGAGGAGGTAGTACGGAGTGTCGGATTTGGTTTTTCGCACAACGGTGGAGCAAAACGGCCTCAAACTGTGGGGCTCTGGGGCGTTTTTCCTTCCTCCGCAAGGGATGTACTACCCCGTAAGTGAACGCTTCAATCTTTCATGATTCCCGTCTCGTGTGAGTGTGTGCCCCTGTGTGTGCGCCTCCAGCCACTCTTCTCTACGGGATACCCCTGAGCGAGAGAAAGAGAAAGCTGCAAGGCAGTTGCTTCCCTTCTCTTTCCCTCGCTCGCCGTTTCCCTCACTCTACCCTCGCTGGTTGCGGGAAACGTTCGAAGGCGTCGGTTCGATATGAGGCGCCGGAGCCCGAGAAAGGAGAGCGTGCTTCTCTATTTCTGGCTGGCATTCGTGATACACTTTGCGTTGACACTTTGCGTCGCGAGACTTGCCTCCGAAAACAAAGGAGCTCCTCTGCCCAACTCGTTCGATGAACGCGAAGAGACTTGTCCTATACTCGCGCGGGCGAGCGAACGAGCAGTTCCAACTGCTCGCTCGAGCATTCGTTGGAGTAAATTCAAATTTGGCTGCGATTTCCCTTGTGCTTTGGTAGTCCTGGCTGTGTTTCGTCGTGTCGACGGAGTGGAGGTTATGTCGGGCTTGCAGACAAAGGCGGCGCATCGTGCGAAAAGGACGGTCGTTCGGGCAAGAGTCATCGCGAGCATGGACGAAACGATGTAGTAGTAGGATGGCGTGTTAGTGAAAGGGCAAGGGCTCCTGGAAATCGCCGGGACTTATTTGCAACTGTACAAAGGGTTTCCGTGAAGCAGAGGTTAGGGTTGCATGCGCCGGCGGCGGCGACGAGGCCTGGCACACAGGCAGAGGGGGCACTCTTTTCAAGTGAAAGTAAATACATCGTTCGCCATCTCCATTTATGTGCCATTAGCTTCTCAAATAGTACATCCGGACGTCAGTAGTAATTCATTTCGCGCGAGCACCTCTCTTCATAGACTGGTGGCGTGCTGCCGACGCTGCTGCTGCTGCTGCTGCTGCTGCTCCGCTTCTATACCGATGACAAATCATTCCGCGCGAGTGCGCAGGATTAGAGGGCTCTTACTCGCTTAATTTCAGATTTACCCGGAAACGTTTCATTACGCCGTGATTCATTTTCATGGTGCGCATAACGCGCCGCCGTGCCATGCCGTGCCCCGTCCTCCTCTCTTTGTACGCAATGGTGATTAACTGCCCGTTGAAAATAAGCCATGCGCGCTTCCACCGTGTTATTGCTCCACGGCCAGCATGGCAAGGAGATTTTGCACTGCTGCTCCATGTTGTAGGAAACGCACCCGTAAAATTCTAAATCATTGGTGTCGGCACACAGTTTCGGCCGGCTTGTGCGTCGTTTACGAGCAGGTAGTGGCGGCCTGTGTGCCTCTTTTGAACAGAAGGAATACCGGCTTTTCCGGACCCAGTCGAACCGAACGTCCTCTCCGTCCTCTCTGCTGTCCCTGCCGGGAGCGGCAGGGGAGCACTGGATTGGATTTCGCACACAATAAAGCTGACCTTTTTCTTTCGTCCTCGAGCAGGCCGTGTGTACCGTTTGTTCCATGGGACACACAGTGCGCTTTCAAAATACGGACACCGCCTGCCGGCGACACGACTGCTTCCAACGTTAAATACTGCCGCGCGCACCTACACACGCACCACTTATTTAAACTTTAACCCACCTCTCCCCTTGCTCGCTATGCTCGCCCACCACTCTAATGAAGAAATCCACGGGTTTACTTTTGATTTTGGCTTTGTTTCTCCGCGAAACGAACCGCGCTCTGGGATGCTTGACCTATAAAGTCGGCTACCTGGCACAACGAATGCATGTACATATTTTATAACGACTGAGATACAGTTGTGCAGCTCGTTGGGTATTCTGCCTTGAAATCCGATCTTTTATTCTTGACGCTTAAGAAATCCTGCGAGAATAACGGGCGCAAAAGTTAGCTGTTATGGCCCCTTACAGAGCGAGTTGCGTTAATGCTTTAAAGGCCGCTGCTGCTGGTGCTGCGTGTGTTTTGAGCGCCGGCTGCTTTTCAAGCGAGATTCAATGGTCACTTTTGTATTCTAATGTACAGTTAATTTGTTAGTGAACATTCTATAGTTTCATTAGCGGCATTTATGCGATCTTTCCCATCGCACAGTCCACCTCTGGCTGCTCCCAATTCTTACAGGTCAGTTTGAAGCAGGAAATTCTCATTCCATTTCATTATACGCGTTCCCCTGGAGGAGCGGCGAGCGACAGCGCACCCGATATATGTGCTTTCCCACACTCTGGTTACGTCCACTGAATAACTCGTGGCTATTTCGTGTTTTTGCACTCCAAGTGTCCAGGGTTCGTTGACGTGCCCGGGCGGAACAACAGGGACATGCTTGCTATCGGTTTCCCGTAAAAACAAAACCCGCCTTCGATTAACCTAGTAAGCGGTACACGATGCGGAATTTCGCGCGAACGATACCCTTGAAATTCGAAGACATCACCCGCTTCGTCCTTTGTTTGCTGCTTCGCAAAATATCTTTTTCTCCGTACTGATCTTTTGCTATTTGAGCACTGTGTTATCGCTCTTTGGCTGGGATTAGCATTGCTTCACACTGGCAATCCTTTACAAGCTGTGTTACGACTAATCTCAAGCGTTTAGCGCTACTTAGCAGACTTTGGGGCTTCCTTATTTAGAATTCAATGGGGTTCATTGACATGTAGGACAAATTGAAAATCGAGGATAATTGTGAATGTTTCATAAGCGATTGCGCTATTTAATGCGGAGTTGTTTTGAAGCAATAGTTTACTGTTTAGCCGTTCTTTTGCAATGATGGATAATAAGGCTTATCGGTTTTATTGCATATTAACAAACACGAGAGCTTTTAAAGCTGTACCGTCTACTGGATATCGATGGATGCGAGCGTGTAACCGTTGCCACGAACGATCGCGTTCGACCAGTAGCAAAAAAGTGATATCTGGGTCAAGTGTCGATTCTTTCCTGACGCAGCGCGCACTTTCTCGTTTTAATATCATCCCGAACGCGCGTACGCGTATGCGCTATAGCCTCATGATTTTTCGCTCACTCGGGAAGTAGATCCTTCATGGCTAAATGTCAACTACCACTCCGTCCGTTTTATCCGAGATATATCGCCGCACACCGCCGATTTTTCTTCCCGCTCGCTAGCGCATCTTTCCTCATCAATTTCCTAAATTTCGAAACCCATTTAAAACAGCATACACTGAATCACTGTATTTATTTCCGTTTATATTTCCCAATCCACAGAATTTAATTTCCTACGATTTCAAGTACATTGTTGTGCTTGCAATATGAATGGGCTAATTCTTGCAAGCTGTGCTTATAGATCGAAGCGCTTCCTCGAACGCCAATAAAGTCCATATTAGAGCAATCGCGGCGAGCAACTTCCTGGATGTCGGAATACCATCGATTACTTGATACAATGGGTGCAATGTTACCGCGGCGGTTTCGATAAAACCACAGTTCACTCGGGTTCCTTTTAAAGTTTCCAGGCTCACCTTGAATCGCTCGTGTTTCCTTTTGCGGTGGATCACCTGCTGGATCCAGAGAGGCAGAGCCGTGTCCTCCCTTAGCTACTGCGCGAGAGATCTCTTCTCGGCGGAGGTGCCCGGAATCACCTCAGTTCTTTTTTTATGACGGCGTCCTTGATAGTAGCT
The DNA here is from genome assembly GCA_910591665.1 of Ectemnius continuus. Taxonomy (NCBI): domain Eukaryota; kingdom Metazoa; phylum Arthropoda; class Insecta; order Hymenoptera; family Crabronidae; genus Ectemnius; species Ectemnius continuus. The sequence continues at coordinate 9,440,084 of OU342862.1, read as the reverse complement.
TAGTGTCACCCAGTCATCGATATTCTCACCACGTGCTCGCTCCATATATCTTCCTCGACGCCGTCGGCTAACCGCGCCTTTGCCGTCGTGTTATTATTGGATGCTCCCCACTGTAATATCCTCAATAACCGGACACACTCAAACTTGGGGAGACCCATCATCCATCTCCCATTAAAACTAGCTGCTACGTCCCTTGCATTTAGATGTTGAACCGAATGCTAGTCGTCCCGCTGCCATTTATTACCCAAATTTCTGACATACCAATTATCCACTAATAACAAGTCGGGAAGTTGCAAGTTATATCGATGTTTTATATTCCTTGTATCATTCGGATGGTCATATGGTCGTAGTATTTACAGCAGGAACTAAGGAGCATTTGCAAGGCGAAGGTTCCTATGCGAGAAGTTAAGACAAATGAGGGAGGGCTAGTATGATGGCTGGTCGGGTACTCAGGCTTCTTTGTCGAGAAATTAAGGTCGTCGATTTTCTACGGGCCACTGTCTCCATTGTGAAGAAGATATCTCTTGCGAGAGTACAGCGGCGTTGCAAGGTTGCTGCCGAGGTGCCAGTATAATAGCTCGGCCCTCCATGAAATATCCCTAGACTGCCAATAATCTCGGGCGTCTTGCCGGCTTTTACTCGACGCGTGTTTCGCTGCGGAGTGGACTGCCGGGTTTTACTGGCATTACTGTGGGACCGCGCGTTTCCCTCAGGGTCGATAACGCCGATTCAAGTGCCGTCGGCACGAAGTTCATTGCCCCTCGAACTTCTTCTGCATCGCCACGACGCGTCCTGTCTTCGATGCAGACTCACGCACACGTATTCGCGCCGGTGCTAGGATGGCAACGCGCGCGTACTCAATGGCCCCCATAGAAATGAACGGCGCCACCATAACCCCCCCTACCTCTTGCCACCGCACTTTTATTCGATTTCATTCATCACTCACTGGGGACTCGTCTCCCATTGCCAGTGGATATATCCGCTCCTGCCGCCACTCCAACAGCACACTCTCTTTTTTCTTTCTCGCAAACCTTTGGACTTTTAGTATCGATAAACCCTCTACTTAATAGCGGCGAATTGTCGACAGGAATATCCTCTGAATGCTGGATAATTAAATGGAGTATTGGAATCACCGATGAATTTAATATTAATACCTCGCGTTAGGTTTTATGACATCGATTGGCATTCCAGTTTGCGATATTTGATTTTCTACACTTGGGGATTTGACGGTGGGAAAAGTAAGACATACTTTCACTATGCTCCGATTGTGGAGTAAAAGTGTCCCCGGCAATTGATCGGGCGAACAGTACGATTTCCGATTAAACCTGTCGTTCGATGATGACCCAAGCCCCGGGCTCTATGAGACTAAGACGTAAATAGTGCTCGTTACACTCCATTGGCCTATCGATCCCGAGACTTGTCAAACGTAGGGCTATTCCTGAGCGCATGTAGTTTCATTTATTTAGATAGAACGGCCCTGCAAGATAGTACAAAACAATCGGGAGAGTACTGGATAGGCCGAGTCCAAATTTAGCAGCAAATTACTTATTCCGCCGCTCGAAGAGGGGAGCATGCTCTCCTGGAAGTCTGATAAACGCGCATGTACAGTCAGCTCCCAGCTGAATACCTTTATTTTCCTGGCTTCCGCGTTTTCTCGAAATGTCAGGGGTGATTAGAAGGTTCCAAGGGTCGAGCTTACTCATCAATTGCGCCATTCGAGCGGATATTACCCTCGTTATTTTTCAAGATGATCCGAAAAATTCCGAAATTAATACCTTTCTTAGTTCGGTGAAAAGATAATCCCTTTCTCAGGGAGATTAGGAAAGTTCCGAGAAGTTCTGGGAAAGTTGAGAATTAATTAAGCGCATTACAGATCAATTAGGCACAAGTGGAAGGTAATCCGCGCTGTTTGACGACTCGTACGTCATGCTAGGGGAGCGAGCGTGCACCAAGGGGAAGGAAGTATCACTTTAGGCTTAAACACTGCTCGGCGTCGTTAAGCCGCCGCTGAATACGTGTCAAGGCTCTCTTTCCATGCCAGATCCATTGTTTTTTATCCCCAGGCCTCGCTTGACCGCTCAATTATCGCTTGGCCTGCGCAAGCCATTGGGAAAAGTCATCGAGACATCCGCTGTCGCGCTTGAAACTTACTTTAACACGTCCTTTCCCATCGTGTTCCTTCGTTTCCGGTCTGTGTTGCTGCCAATGCTGCATTGATGTAATATCCAGCTGTGCACTGCAATGCTTCTTTAAACAATTATTAAACTAACACTGATATTGTTAACAAAGCTTCATTGTTTCGACAAATTCTAATAATATTTATTCTACTTCTTGCAATACATAGTTACAATAAATTTAATGAACGTACGTATGAATAATATGTTCCTAGCTAAACAGTCGCGTCTATTATCGTGACAGTCTACTGAAAATGGTAAAGGATGGCTGGCGCGGCGTTCGGCCCTTTTGACACTCAGGTTCCATTTCAGCATGGAAATTAGCACGTCCTTTCATGCCCGGTACGTTGACCGAATAGAAATGCAGTTAGAATATTATCCCAGTGCCGGTCCGTCTCATGGTGGAAAGCGGCTCTTCAATGGTGCGCAGTCGAAATAACAGAGTGGCGTTTGCTCGGGAAATAGAGAGCCATCCGATGGATGGGATGCGCACTCGCCTTTAATTCTTCGCTGTGTTGGTACGAATTGAATCCGTAAGTACGAAGTTTACGGGCTAAGCAAATGTTTGCCAATCGCCCCGGCTAAACGGAGACCACCACGGGCCACCGTAACTACACGTGACTCACGCCGCCGAAAGAGATAACCTTTCCAAATGTTTCGCCTTACTTACATTAACATCTCCGCTCCTCCGGTAAACACATCAAGAAACATGTGGACAAGCCACTCCGACTTAGAGAATGTTAGTTTTACGACTACTTCGCCGGTGATTCGTTCGCCAGATGGAGGAATCACGTGTGAGTCTCACGATGGAGAGTGCATCGTCCACTAATTGCTTGATTCATAGATAAGCATCGGAAAAGGCGTCTGCGTTGTAAGGAAGAAAGAGAAGTGTGGTCGGCAGTCGAGTGGTGATGGGAGTACAAACACATTTCGAGCGCTTTTCTTCTTTTGTCTCCCACCCCTCGGATTCGTGACTAATTGCCAGGGTTCCCTGAGAGAAAACTCCGAGCGAAGTCCGTGGACTTTGCACCAAGCACCATTGATGAGTTGCGTATCGATTGCGCTCGGGAAAATTATTCCATTTGCTTATCGTGCGATTTGAATGTGTGTATATCGAATATTCCGTCGGTGGCTGCGCTAATGGAGCTTAGATTCGTTGGTAGGCTTTGGCCAGTCGAGGCCGATTCCCTCGCTCTTCTCCGAGCCCGATGAATCCATTGGACGTTTTCCATGCATTCGGGTTTATTCATCATCGTAATGCGCCTGTAGGATCGAGGAACGGAGGGCCACATTTAACGGGCATCACCTTCGCCCTCTGCTTGCCAACGCTCCTCGCCCCGCCACGTGCGGATGCGCTCCAGTCTAATTTTTCCCTTTTCCGCATTAATCTCTGTCGGCTCAGGTTACCTGAAAGTGCATTAATACTTTACTATATCTGTCATAAGGGATGACGTAAATGCGAGGCGAGATTCGATCTCGGTCTCGGCGGGCGCGTGAGCGTGCTCTTAATGGCAACCGATAAATTTCAACTGATTATTTCGAGCGCCTGTTTCTTTCACTATCGATTTGTCGCACTTGTCGCATAATTTCATTGTTAAACCAACACTCGTGTCCGATAATAGATCGTTTTAATATATACAAACTTTAAAATAAAAACAGAGAGGAGCGTCAGAATTACTCTTGTTTGAACTTCATTTATTTGAAGAGTATGAGCGAATCTTGAGATAAGTCGAAGTGAGTAGGCGGCGGTGGCTGCGTGGCGAGGAGTTGGCATAGGCCCTGCCTCTATTTATTGCGGTGTCATCTTTGAAAACGTTGCTAGGTCCGTTTGTGTTATGCTTTCGAGAGACAGGGTCGAGGCTAGCGAGTGAGCGAGCAGTAACGGGGTTGCTGGCCTCCGCATTCGCATTGGCAGCATGGCTAATTATATTCCCGGGACGGTTATCGGGAGCAGAGAGGCAATGCGGATCATTGATTAAGCGCTTCTTTTGTCGAGCACTCCATTAGTGACTGCTGATTGTATCGGCTTAACAATAGGTATTACTAAACGCGCACGTCCGATGGACCTTTCGAGCTTTACGCAACGCTTTTCAAACACTTCGAATTCCCAAGCGGAAGATTGCAGTATCGCAAAAACTTAGCAGGCGTTCTCTTGCGTGACTGGGAAAACAAGGATTTATGTAAGAACACTTCGGAGACGATGTCCGCACAGGATTTGGAGCGAACTTATGAATACGCCAGGATTCCCACTATAGTCATTCATTTTATTGATCACACATTCCTAAGGGCGTATAGGGGACGCTCGTGCAGTCTCCTTATTGTCGGGCTGACTCTCACAAAGGACCCTTAAGAATCCAGATATTCCATCTGCCAGTTTTCCCTCAGTCCGATCTATGCGGGTTCGATTGATCAGATCGGCCGAGCATCGGCGCTCCGCTGTGCGCCTAACTCGGTGCACCGCTGACATCTCGTGCGGGTACCAGTATCTAAAATCAATCGCGCTCCAAAATGCTACTGGAATATCGTCGCATAACTCGACGGGGCATTTCCCTCAAAGGAATATCTCCGCTGGTTGCTGTGACAATGTTAATAAGGGACACAATTGTGCCAGCATCCACGGCTATTGTCAAACGGCAATCGCATTCCTAAACGAGATGTAGGCAACGCTTATCCATCGGAATTGGATAAGAGTTGTATTCGATCAATCATTATTGCTTTCCATCAGAAATTATTGGATCTAATGCCAGTAGTTTGTCGGGTGGCAGTACGAGGGCGGTTCGACCAGCGAAGCGTCGACTTGCTCTGGGAAAAGTTGGGCGAGCTGACTCGTGAAGCCTGGAGCGGAGGTGGTCCATTATCTTATAAAGAATTTAGTGGCGTGTAGGTAGTGCGCGCCTAAAGGGGCGTACATACCGGCATTTTCGAGAACGCAACCGGCAAGATGGACTTGCCCGCCGGATAACTATTCTATCTATAAACTTGTAGTGAATGTAGAAACGATAGCAGTTGGCAATGCTCCAATGAAATTTCGCATTGACGACACAGAAAAGACGGGCGCTCGAGTGTACTTGCTTCTGTGGCGTTTCCTGCTTCCCTTGAAACCGCTCCTCTTAAGAAGGCCAGCCGGCATTTCTCTCTTCGCGTTCGATCTAACGCCCGTCTCCTAGTTCACTGTTGCTGATTAGTAAAATCCAGTCTTCCAAAGAACCATTGTATTCCGAGTACAACTTGACACTGCACCAGTACCACTGGCGGTCAATAAACGTCGACTCGGATTCGTCATTTAATTCTACCGTTGGAAAAAGAATTCATGAATAATATGAATTATTGTCAATGTAAATGAAGTCACTACAAATTTTCTTCATGTGTAACATTTGTGGAGGGACACGATGTTTAGATGGATGAATTGTTGATTGATAGTTAGAGTAGCTCTCCGGTGTTTAGATTGAAATGATCTTCGTCCGTCATCAGAGGAACTAGCAGCATGCCAAGTATTTTTCGAACATTTGTTGACCACCGGGGGAATTAATGAGCAGGCAGACACCAATTACCAGCGTCCATTGCTCGCAATTTTCAACCCCGTTTGCGACGTCGGGCCCATTATATATAGCCCTTCGTCATCGGCAGGATGATTCATGTCACTGAACCGTTGGAGACTGTTTTTAGTCCCACGATCCTCTCTCTCTCTGCCGGTGATTCGCGCAGCGAGGCGAGAGCGCACACTGGATACAAAGTGTGCTGCTGCTACGGTAAAGCCAATCGCTCCGAAACCGATTCCGCTTTTACGAGCTTCTCCGTTTCCTGATATCGTGGCTGTTTAACTTCATCCAGCGCTTATCACACAGCGATGATGAAACAGGGCTCAGTTTAAGAACAGAGACCCAATGTCTGGATCGACTTCGAGTTTCCCCTCGCTCGCCGGATTCTCTCGTGCGTACAATCAATAGCAGCGAGATTCAGGGTAACGTGTTTGCTTCTCAGTGGAATTGCGTGAGAATCATTTTAGAATTATAGCCAATTAAATTCTAACATATGTCAACTTGTGCAGCTATCATCACAGATTTTAGTAATACGCAATTTCAAGTGTCGCTTTGGAATAATCTTCTAAATTAAATTCCAGACTTGAAATCTTTATTGTATATAGCTTGAGCGATTTATGAAAGTTCTATTTTGAAGTCTCGAAACGTTTAGAGCACTTTTCACGTTGTGCCAAGTGTGGGGTATCGAGAAAAAGCTGTGAGGGCTCGCACGCAGGGCAAGCCTGATTCAGCGGGCAATAAGTAAGTCGAAAATGTCATTGTCGCCGGTGCTAATTGCACCAGGGCAGCAATTACTTTCTCCCAGCAGTGGCGCGCCTGTCACAGAAATAGAACGACCAATTCCCCGTGTACGTATCACTTTCGCGACTGCTATTTTCAGTCCTGAATCCTTTCCAGCGCATATTGGTAAGCTTTGCATCGAACAGCCAACTTCCAACACAGGCCAACCGAAATAATAAATGCCCATAAGTAATTCTGCCCGGTTATTGTTAAGATAAACTTTCGACTTTTTGCATGGCGATGCTGCTCTGGGATTCGAGAGTTAGCAGGCTGAAACTGTGAAGTCAGGGCAGAGCGAGCGCGGCTGGTTGGGGCTTCGGTGCCGCGTCAATCCAACTTGAGTCGCTTCTCCGGTGCGCAGGAGAGAGAGAGAGAGAGTTCGGCAAGTTCGCCGTTGAACAATAAAAGCAGCCGACGGCAGAAGTAGTTAGGTGCTCGTGAAAAAGTTTACGTTGCCCTAAGCGTCCCATTGTGCCTGGCACCTTCGCGCTTTGTTGCATTCAGTTTTACGGGCACGCAGTTAAACTTGCTTTACGTCCTATCGATCTGGCACGTTCATTTTTCACTGCTTCATTTTTAGTGGCTAGTTTGTCGGCCCTCCCCGGAGTATTAAACTCTCAAGCTCTCTCATTAATGTCCCCCCCCCCAACCGACTGGGACATTTTTCGTCATTAAACATAATTTTTAGTCAGTCACCGGCAACCTCGAAGCATCATAAATCAGAAAAGTCAAAGGTCGCGTGGAGGAGGTTTAATTAAAGTTATCCTAAAGAGACTGACGTGACATATACTAGCGTAATCTCATTAGTACCTCCAGAATTGACTATTCCAACGACATTTGCGTTGAATTTAGACATATCTCAACTTTTCTACGATGGGTTGAATTCTGGATACATGTTACGTTTAATGGTGGGGAGTACTCGAGGAAAATGCGACATTGGGCAGATTGGACTGAGTGTGGCTGTGGTGTCGTGGGCGCTGGGAATGCCGGCGTGCAGATATCGATCGGTCCAGGGGTAGTCGCAGCTTCTCTTTAAGTCATCCGAGGCCCAGGACCACCCACGCCACCCTGCAACCGCCCTGCCCGCCCGCCAGCCCCGCACGCCCCGTCCACCACCGCCCGCCCCTGACCCCGCGGTCACCCTCGGCGGGCTTCGATCGCCAGCCACCCCCCGCTCCTTCATCCACTGACGCGGGGAGAGCGCCCTCACCCCACTACCCTCCTCTCCTCCTCTTCTCTCTTTCCCCCTCGTGTTTTAGGCTACTCTCACACCGAGGGTGCTTATCGCACGAAATTAGCGTATTCCGCCCTCCAGCCGGCTCATAAAAAATGCTAATCCTCCGGTACGATTACCCTTCTCTGAGGTGTGTCACTCCAGATGATCGCCCCACTCGATTTCATTCCAAACTGTTTCCGGAACGTATTTATTGAGTGCCTGCCTTGCTTCCTTTTTTATGAAGTCGAGATTTTATCATTGTTGCATTAGAAAGTAAAAGTTGGATGTAGGAAAATATGTTGTTAGGTTTATTTATTTATTGAGAGGGGAATGTAAGAAAAATTAGTATTGCAAGTAGAGAAAAGTAGATCCAGCTTTAAAGGATCCCTTGGTGTTTTACAATTGCCGGAGATCGCTGTGCGGCGAATGTCTCCGCGGAGAAACTCCTCCCGAACTTTCTCTCCCGATAAATTTATCGCCGACCTGATTGATGACGGGCGAAAAGCGGGCGGGAAAATTCCCCGCTACCTTTTCGTGATCATTTGTTATACTTGGGTGGAATGGAGTCGCAGGGAGAGGAGGAGGGAGCGAGGCGAGTTGGAAAATTTGAGAAAGAGCGTCTGGATCGAGGGAAACGTGGTGAAGTGCCGGGAATCGGACGGGAAGATAGGGAAGAGTATCATTCGTCTGCATTCGCTAAGTGCGGCCGAAGATAAAACGCCCTGGGGTCATCCTCGAGGCTATCTACTCCTGTTCTCTTGTTCCCGATACTTTCTCGGTCGCTCGCCGCCAGCGCACTCACAGTACTCTGAACATTCCTGTAAATATCCAATAAGTCTCGCTAATGACTCTACCAGTTTTTCCGCTCTCCCGATTTTCTCTCGCTCCTCTGCAATAATCCTAAATAATAGAACAAGTACTCCCTGCGAATTTTTATCATTCGTATATCTCCTGTTATGTTAAGACCACCGATGGTTGTAATCTTTGGCAGATTATTTTATTGATCGTATTTATCCAAGTAGCGCGTCATCCGTTGTCTCCCTGTATTATCCTTGATTATTTCTATGTACTTTTAGTGTTCCTCTTAGTCATGACGTTGTCTGATGCGAATCTTGTCATTATTGGCTTTACGGATGGTTCATATTGCCTCAAGACATTTGTTCACTAAATATCTTCAGTCAAGCGTACTCGAGCAGTCGCGCTCGGCTCAGTGGACATTTAGTATGCCGGCGTGTTTGCAATTCAATGCTATCACTTGATTTTTTCAAAGTGCACCTTTAACCCCGGTGAATCCTGAGTCGCACGCGCGCTCGCGCATACACACCCTCTCTCGTCTGGCCTAGTACACCGTTAGAACAAGATTTACTGCTCTCCCGATATTAAAACGCAAATGTAATTTACGGCTGTATCCAGTGGACTAGTCGCCGCTTTCCACAGCTGCTACCCGAGAAGCGTGCCAATATCAATCGTTCCTATTCCTCTCCTTCACGCGCTACGTGTACAAATACTGGCGAACTCTTCTTGGCAGTGCTAGAAGGCCTGAAAATTAATTCAGCATCCACTTCAGCTAAATTCATCCTACCTTGTATTCCGGATCCCCGAAAACACTTTCAGAAAAAAGGGAAAACGAAATTCTTCTGATTTCAACTATGACTTCAGATTGTAAATAATTTATTAGAGTAAAAATAGTGTCATACAAGAATTCTCAGGAATTACGTAGTCTACGTTTTGGATTAGCATGAACATGAGATGCGGCGGAAGTTGGGAGTCCGGTGATTGTTGCGTGATGCGGTGAGGACGCCGTGGAGGCTCCATCAATTTTATTCGTGCCGATTAAGTGTACATAGGTTGGGCATCGGTTTGCTCATCTCTCAGAGCGACAGTGTGTCCAGCGTCAATAATAGTGGGCCAAAACTAATTTGCTAATCATCGGTGTATCCGCCCGGGGGAAATACGGAATAGCAGGGCAGCAACAGCAGCAGCAGTAGCAGCAGCAGCAGCAGCTCGTATCGGCTGGCGCAAACGGGATGTGCCTCACGTGCAAGATCGATTTTCCATGCGGCTGAAAACTGGGATCGCGTGCGCGAATGAATCTAATTTCCATTTTGTAGCTTACTGCTAGCCGGCGCACACGGACGCGCGCACATTCCCACAGCCCAGCCAGCAGAGTGTTTGTCCTATTATGTTTGCGAATTATCTCTTCCGATAACGTCAGGATTTTCGGCTCGTCCTAGGAGAGCGCAGCGGGTGTGTCGGCAAAGTCCAATACTACCCCGCCGTTATCTTCATTCCCGTGTACACTGGATTTATCGCGAATCAGCCCGGCCGAGAGGCAAGCTTTTTCCGGCTTAGCCCATTAAGGTTTCCAGTCGCGATACACCACGCCACAACCAACAATGTATATTTCACAGAGCTGCAGTTATTAGATTCGACATTGGGAATCTTGACTTCGAGCATGCTAACTTCATGGTCGTAACGTACCTTGAATGCAAGTCTATTATTACACTTGTGCACTCTGGTTTTACGTGACAAAACTGTTTCACTGCCTTCATTTCAGCATTTTTTTCCAATTATAGCGGCAATAAAATGTTCTAATTATACTAATAAGATTTTCTTTCTGTTCCAGGTAAGTGTTCGCTGATTTGTTCTACACTTGACTCAGCGATTTCGTGAGTGATAATGAATCCATTCGCCTCGATACTATATCGAAGAGAAATTATTAAAGGTTTCTCAGGCGAAGTGATGTTATTTATATTTAAAAATTAATTTGGTAATTTTGGGCGGAAGTTCGATTGAAAAGAGACTCATACTTAACTACTGACAATTGTACTGTCCACTTTCTCGTTTATTTATGTAGATAGATCTATTTATTCTCTGTGGTTTATTGGGGAGCGGATCCCCCTTCAATTTTTCGAGCTTGCTGTTTGCTCTCCTTTATTCATAGAGTCGCAACGGGAAACAATTTTCTACGGTGTACAGGAAATGGGAAAAGTTGGAACAGTTAGAACTCGATAAACAGCCAGGTACAACAGTGTCAGGGAAACTCAGCAAAAATCAGTAGAGTCGCGGGCGTGTCGTTAATTAAAACCGGGGCAACATGTTGTCGTGGTGTGTGCCAGATGGTTTACCCACAGTTCCGGCTAAACTCGCCAAATAATTTCATTCCAAAGTTCCAAATTGACAAAGGATATTGCTAGAAACAGGAAACTGACTGGACAAAGGCGAAGGGTTCGAAATGAAATTTTCAAACTCTTTAGCATAGAAAAAGTAGGTTGGCATAGCGCACCAAGACTGATAAGAAAGTTACATTAAAGGACTAAACTTTTACCACCTGACAATGGCTTAGTTCAAATAAGTTTCAGATAAACGAAATGACTAGGAAAGTTTCGGATAACATATTAATTGTCAAACTTTCGTGTTCCAAATATGAAAGATAGACATGTTTATAGGGTGCAAGAAATATAATTTCAAATTCTGCCATTCCTTGGCGAAATTAACACCAACCAGCAGCACCCTTTGTTAACTCAATAGCGAGGCGCGAAAAATGATTTGCACTCTGGAACATTTTCCGAGAAACATGCTTTTCCAGGCAGATGCCGCGCGTAACATTAACGTCATTCGCACGCTGCTGCACTTAAGCGTCTTAAGCAGCGAGCCAAAGTAAAGGAGGTGCATTCGCCTGACGTGGTGGAAAGCAGCAAGAACGACGGTGGGCGGCCGATGCCATTTACTGGGAAAGCACATCTCACACTGGTGTATATCAAGCCGGCTTGGTAAAAGGCTATCGATCGCCAACTCTCCCTGTCTTAAGATCGTGGCAGCCAGCCTTTCAGCTCAGAGCTCTATCAATTTTTAATAGGAGTTATCGACACCTGCTTAGTTACAATGCCCCAGGAGAACAGGGCTTTTCCGGAAGCCGGAGTTGATAAGAGAAAGGAACATAAAGCAGCCGAGATAAGAGACTTACTTAAATTGTCACTTAAACTTTGTCAACTGGAGTCACCGGTCAAAGAAGTGGACGTTCCACGGAAATCCTTGAAATTTTGATTGCTCCACTGTCGTCGACGATATCAGAGTAGCCTGAAGCTTTAGGAAGCTTTAGATCCATGGAGGGGTGGTTGGTGTGGCAGAGCAGCTAGCTCGTACCTCAAAGGGTCAGCGCACGTAATCCCTGTTTGGTCGGGCTGCGAGCTAGTGATATCGAAGAGAAACACTGGGCACAAGAGCAGAAGCCAACAACAACGCGCACAAAGCAGCAGCCCGATCTTGCGGCGTGCGGTCGGAATGTTGATTATCAGCCGATGGCATTTCTGTGCCGCGCTTCGTGCCAGACACATAGTGACGCCTCTATCCAGCCGTAGCGCAACACTCACGGAACAATCGTCAGACTTTATTTACGCCTGCTCGAATGCCACCTCGAATGCCTCGATTGCTGGCGAGTTGCACTCGCAGCCCAGTGAATGCGAGAGAGAAGGAAATCGGCGATAGTTGGGAGGAGCAGTGGCATGTCCGTCGCCCCATTTTCCTCCAGCAATTAAAGGCCGCGTGCGACGATTAAGGTCGATTTGTATTCAAGTGGCGGTAATGAAACAATAATGCCTTTCGAGATAAGCGCGCACCGCGCCGCGTCCACATTCCTGTGTCCACCGGTGCCATCATTATCGTCCATTGTCATTACCGCCGCTGCCCACTCCAACAGCCAATTGGCGATCTCACGTGAGATTCATTATCCAATTCAACGCATATGCGTCGGCACACTTCGCCTTTCGAACCCTGATACGTCTTTCCTTTGGAATACTCGGTTCTTATTTGCCAATGGAAAATCCCATATTACTGGGGAAAAGGAACGTAGTAAAAGGGATCTTGTGTTGGAAATCTTGTGGGAAATTTAGACTTCTCCGAATAGATCCGGAAGTGGGTCTCCCGTCACGGGAGATCGATTCGGTTGGGCGCTTTGTCGTTTCGAGAGTAAAAGGAAATCGTGGGAAATTTCGTGCGGCAGTATGAGCCGCTAGGATTTCACTAGGTAGTTTGGTAGTGCGCACGCTGAGTATAGGAACGTGGTTTCACCGGGCGAGGCCAGATTCCTTCCTCGAAATCTGACCTGCATGGATCCAGGTAGCGGCGTGACCCTGGAATTAAGCGGGTCCTGGCGAAAAAACCCGTTCATCAGGGCTTCCCTTTGGGCCCGGAGGAAACGGCACGGGCCCACTGGAAGTCGGCTCTCAAAGGCGGCTCTCTCTCTCTCTCTCCGGTACTATATTCCACACAGGGCCACAATTCAGGGCTGCGCCGTACTCGAAAAGAATGGCGATTCTTATTCACGCTCCCGCCGTAATTGGCTTAATTGGGAGAGCTCGCGGCACCAACGACAAATTGCAGAGTGCGAGCGCTGACGCCGTTTCTATTACTTCATCTTTCCTAGATTTTCCACTAGGAATGACCAACCGCTATTTCTCCTTCTCGAAAATATGCACATCATGAGTGTCCTTGGTAATTTGTATGCTCTCGCATTTGAAACTCTCGCGCTCTGGCCAATTACCCTTGGGGAATGCGACACACGATGTTTGTCAGTGAGTATTTCTTCTCGGAACTGACGCCGCCCACGATGCTTTTTGCGTCTACGGATTTTCCAGTGGTGCGCTGATCTCATTTGCGAGGAGGGACGCATCGCGTAAACACGGCTCACCTTTGCCGAGTTCAAGCAGTCCGGACGCGCACCACTCGTATGTTACGGGATCGACAATACGCGTGGGAAATAGAGTCGATAGCCTGATTTAAGATATTGGAGGTAGGAAATACGTACCTATACGTATACACGTGTTTTCTCGGTTATGTCACATCCCACGAGACGCTATCGGAATGAGAGGGGGCTAGAAAAAGCCGGCGAGTTGCAGCTTTCCTTTTGTGTCTCATCGAGGCTCGGTACACCGGCGTTTCGAGCTTATACGTAAGGCGAAACATTGGCCGCTTATGTCACGTTCAAAGAGGCAAAGGAAACGAATGTCGAACTCGCAGGAAACGACACAAGAATACTCTCCTTTCCAGCGGCCTTTTTCGAGCCAACTGCTTGCTTTCTCCTTCGATTCCTCTCTCCACTGGCACAGAGGTAGAAGGAGCCGGGAAAGCAAACGAGGAAACAGAGATATAATTTATTTCTTCGCTCACACACTCTTACCCTTGCCACCAAGATATACTCGGCGATGCTCTGCAAAGTGTTCCTTCGGTATATGGCTTTGTTTTCTTGCGGCTCTTTATGCGCGGCCACCGGCAACGGCGGCGCAGCACGGCGCGGCGCCCGCCTTCCCTATTTTTATTTATTTCTTGACCTTCCTACTCCTTCGCCGACTTTTTAGCTAGCATTATCCTCGAGTCCTCCTGCACGCGCATATTCCTTTGGCCTCCCTTTCGCCCAGGGCCTTCTCCAGCTTCTCCAATCGCCACTGGAAACTCCACGCTGTATCCGTGGCGATAGAAATACAAATTATCCTGTCTCGAATATAAAACTTTCTCATTTCGATCGGATATGCCTTTGTTTGGCATTTGCGATGTTAGTCCACCTGTCGAGCGTGCGTTACAGCGCAAAAGTTATATTTAACACGCGTGGAGTCTTCGGAACAAGTACATTCCAGACAAAGGCAGATAAATCCTCAGAGATACTGCTTGTCAGGCGATCGATTGATTTGTATGGACAGTAAACTCACAACTTTCTTCTTGCATTTCATTGATCGCGCCGCGTTTTCTCTCCAAGAGCGCGAGAGTAAGAGAGACAGAGAAAGTGGACAGTGAAGTATCGTTACGGTACTCGACGTATTCCCGAGCGTACGCCGCTTTTGTTGATCCTGTCTTTGACGCACGGCGCGGTACGGAGAGCCGGTTGCTGCTTCGAGGTTGCCGGTGCTGCTGCTTTGAGAGTATCGCATCTGCCGTGGGGCAAAGGGAAGCGGCGCGCAGGCAGGCCTGCGAAACCAGTCGGCTGGTCAGAGCAGCCAGCAGCAGCAGAGCACACACGTGCGGCTAAGAAAGAAACGGTAGACCAGTCGGGGGAACGAGTATCGTGGATGAGAGGGGCCGAAGTCGGACCAAGGGGAGTCCCATTCCATGTAAAACTACATCCGTCCCGAGCTGAATCTTTACTCTCCTCCGAATACACCGATCCTCGCTGAAAAACTGACTTCTATGAAAAGAACGATTGTGTACCGTTGAACGCCTCGCTCTTCGTTTTTTAGACACTACGATTTCACTTTTAAATCTCTCACTTTCAGATGAAAATATTGGAATAATAGTAGTTGTAATTGTTTGGAAATCGTTCGTAAGCGAGGTTGTTTCCTTTTCAAAGAGAATTACGTATTCCACCTGACAGGGTAATTCTGACTGGTTGATCCGGTTGGTAGTATCGGACGGGCGTTCCATCGGTTTCCTCGGCCGATAGAGTAAGCTATCCTTTATCGTGTCGGGTATCGAGTTTCATGATACAGTCGCCGTACGTGGCCCGTGCTGAAACGTGTCCGGCGAACTGTACTTGCCCGGCGTAAATATTCCCATAGCCCTTCCCGCGTAACAATCGGAATTACATGGCTGCGCGCTGCTGTGTCCATTAATAGCTTTTCTCACTCGTTCCATAAATGTCTCCACGCTTTCCGCGCCAATTGAGCCTGCAAAAACGTAGGACTCCATTGTCCTCTTCTCTCTTTCTCGCTCACTCTTTAGTAGCGCGGCCGGATTAGCTTTTTGCCGATGGTTACGCAACGACACCGGCCGCTGCGATTACGCTCCTCTTTCACGCCGTTACAGTAATCACATTTATGCAACGATACCACTTCATTATCTAATAGTCGAGCGACACACGCATTTAATTGCAGAGCCTTACTCTCTCGTTTATAACGGCTTCTGCCCGCCGTACGTGCTCTCTCTTTCTCTTTCTCTCTCTGCCGATCGAACAGGAAACTCCCTAGGTACTGTTCCTTCACTCTCGGTGCCCACGACATGTCCAAGTGTTAACAGTTAGAATTATTAATAGAATTTCCGATGAGTCGACAATTTGATTCACTCTCCCGAAGGAAGGAAGTCAAATTGACCCAGTGGCGTATGAGTCGATTTTATAGGATCGGTCAATAAATAGAAGATGGACTTTTCTTAGCTGCTCGAAAGTGGGGCAAGTGCAGTATTTTATTTGACATGTCCGCATTATCGAAAAGACGCCGAGAGTCGAATGTAGCGCGATACACGTTTCACGAATGCGAGTGACGTTTCCCGAAATAGAGTGGAAGGTACTTGGAGGTGATTCCGGGAGTAATTCGAGCGCTCGTCCGGAGTGATAATCCGCTTAATGAAAAGTAGCGCCTTAATGGAAAAGCCAGTCGTCTCGATGACCTCGTTCTCGGCTTGCCGAGGAATAACGCTGGAGGAGCTTGTTAAGTTGAAGACCATATACTTTTTCCTACTGGAGTGACGTAGCGTCGCGCTCGTCCGATATTCCGATTGGATAAATCAGGCTTAAATCTATTAGGAGTGCAATGGCGGGGTGATCGTAAATATTATCATAAATGTGTCGGCCGAATGACGGGCGGGCGGGCGGCGAGGAAGAAGGACAGGAAGATTGAACGACGAGTGACAGAAAGTAGCTCGGTTCTCCATCAAGCTAGTGTCTATCACCGAGGCACTTGAGCCATTTAATCTCGCGATGCCAAAGCAGTGCATGGTAGATGTACAACGCTCATGTCAGCCGCGACGAGAAGTAGCAGCCTGTGGATGCTGGTGAATCGAGCCGACGACACTCTCTCCCGTTCCCCCCCTCTCTCTCGGTCCCTTTCCTCCGCTCTGGCCCGTAGCTTCTGTCGCCGACGTAAATACCTCGTACGTGCATTCGTACACGCGAGACTAGCAGCATTACCGGCCCGCTTGCGACTCAAAGGTTCATTGATAAAACTGTTTTGCCTCTCGGTAACTCTTGAACCCAGCCTCACCCGGCACACCAGGCACACCACCCGGCCGCTCTTCCCTCTTATCTGTGCCCGCGTATTCTACTCGCTCGCCCAAGAGTGCTTCTTACCCAGGAACAACTAACTGACAGGCCATTTAATGCCCTGTAACTTTAGTACATGACGTACACTCCAATCACTCTCCATTTCTCTCTGTTTTACACTACTCTCTGATAAACCTTCGCATTACTATTCTTGCCGTTAAAGTTTATTAGCTACTTTGGTTGGTTTAAGTAACTGGCAGTGTATTCTACATTTATTGCATTGAAGTGACTATTTAGATAGTCTTGTATCTTTTGTGTGTGTGATGCGCTGTGGGTATAATAGCCACAGTCAAAGATCGAAAATCCGGCAGTGTGTTAAGTCCGCTTCCCGATAAGGAAAGCGAGGCCTTCTGCCAAAAATGGTAGCGTCTTCTCTGGTGGACGTTGCAACGCTTTCCAAGGTAGGAGAAGAGTGTCGATGGAAAGGGAGAATGGGAGATTGGAGCGCGATTTACAAGTGCGTCCCTTGTTATCTGGCTGGGAATCGTGACTGTCCTATCGATGCCAAACTTTACGAGCGCAGAAAACGAGTGATCGCTGCGGTAGATATCAGCGATGTGGTCCGCGGAATTGGATATCGAAGCCTAGCGATTCGGCGCCACTCACCTACACATAAATTCACTGCCACATTGAGCGATAAGCCTGATAGGCGAAAGCACATTTCTCTTTACTATGTCGCAGCACGTGAAAATCTCTAAGTTCGTTATTGGAATTTGAGACTGACTTCATATTTCGGACACCAAACTCTAGAAATAATCAGAAACTGGGCAGGTTAATGTTACATGGGTGTAAAGTATGACGTGCAATTAGTATCGGCAAAGCAATATCGATAAATTGCAGCTTGAACCCCAGAGGCAATACGTTTTCATTAATAATCCGGCCGCCATGCCGGCATGCAATACTCATTTTTATGGGCAGCGCATTTTTTCGCCGTCGCGACCGTAAAATTCCATATAGGCGATTATGGCTATTTTTCGCCGGCTGTCTGATAAGGCTTTTGGCAGGTTGCCAGGTTCACTAGGAGGAAAAGGGCTCGCGCCACTAACGCCACGAATGAAAAGTGCAAATGCATTTCCAGCTATCAGCAGGCTTACCGGCCAAATAGTGCCCGCACGGAGGCCCACCATTTTCCATCGAATCCCTCAGGAGAAACTACATAGTTACTCCTAATTATCATTTCAATTTGTTCATTTATTTATCGCGCGATGCCAAGTGCGAATCGATGGTTTGTAATTGTCGGGGATCCGCTGTGAAATCGATGAGCATCGAGAGACGCGCTTTGCCAGAGACAAAGGAGGATTACGAGCAAGCGATAAAGAGTCTTTCTCTCTCCGTCTGTCGATAAGTCTCGGATGAGAGTACTCATGGAAATGACTGGTGGACGGACGAGGATTAATACCTCCCGACAGTACGATAAGGTTCTCCTTCTATTTAATTAATATCGAGCGGCCGCTCTCGAATAGTGCTGGTCGGCCTCTGATAAGGGAGAATAGAGTGAGAGAGGGGCAGAAAGGCCCGGAGAAAAATGTCTTTCAAGCTCTCCGGGAGTTTTGCGAGAGCGACCTCCTGGAAGAACAGAAATAGCCGCGGCTATTCCGGCCGTCTCACGTTGGAAGGCACAAACCGCCAGGCCGAAGAAGGCCTGCTCTTCGCTCCCTCGAGTTTCAAGCGGCATTCGAAGAGTCGAAGACGTTGGAACTCTGCCAAATTGAGTTTTCCACTGGCAGACGCGGAGCGTCGCCGTCGGCCCACGGACCGAACAAATGCTCTTCTCTCTTCCCTCGGTATCCATGATATACTGGTCGCGGGTCATTAAGTGCCTGATAATTAAGGTTATCGCTTGCGTCAAGTTGCCCGCTCTCCTTTCCCGCCCCCGTCCGATCGCCGCTTTTCACGCACTCTGCGCCTCGTGCTTTTCTTCCTGCCGAGCTCGTTCATCTTCGATGGTTTCTCTCCTCGCGTAGACACTCTCGCATTCATGCCAGTGACTCACAGCCAGACCAACATACATACCACGCTCGCAGCCATTCCGGAGTGCATTCACCGACGCGACTCGCCAACAAAACAGTTTTGTTTCGATCCCAGTATCTTTTGTATTAGACTTTAAAGGGTAAACGCAATTGTAAATAACTCCTTTGTTCATCAACGTTGTAGAACAAGACTGGGTAGATTTATGTCGGAGTATTAAGTATCATGGGTGAGGCATCAGTTCTAGCATCTAGCCGACTCAGGGAAGCGTGAACGCAGCACATGGCTGCACGCTTGAGTTTCACGCCGAAAAGCGGCAGCTGCACCCGTCTGTCTTTCAGAAGGCTTCGTAGCCCCGCAGACAAGCAGCGTGCACGGACAGGCGCGCGCGCGGTACCTTTTTATCTGCCGGTGGCGGTGATGCTGGCACGCAACATCTGGCGGGGACGTGCACCAATCTCGAAGTTTTCCGACAAATAGCACGGCCACCAACTATTCCGTTTCCCTAGGCCGTTCGGTAGGCATCGGTTTTCCGTAGGCGGCACCTTTCCCCATGCAACTTTGTCCATTCTACAAGCTGGCATCGATCCTTCTCTCACTGCTTTCCCTTGTAACCCCATCCATTCTATATATCTCTCTCCCTCTTTCTCTCTCCCCTTCCTCCTGTTTCTCTGTCGAAGCAGTCTGGAAATGTCAGTGGGTTCCAGGAAGTTTTGGTATTGAATTCTTCACGAGAAGTATGTTCGGCCTCTGAATCCAGTGTCTGTGCATTACTGGGTGCTGCTCCCTACGCGTGGTCGGCAAGAAGCGTCGTAATTAATGTGAGAAAAGATAAGCAGCCGGGACGGACGTGGTCGCACCAGCTCTGCTAGCAAAAACGGCAGCTCTCGAGAGCTGCTGCTGCCCAGCGGGAAAATGAGAGAAGGACTCTGTGTATGTGCGTGTGTGTTGGGTAGTTGGGAAGAATTTCATTAAGATCGTTGAACGGTGGAATTTTTCTCTCGCGCTTGGCTAAAGCGTCAATTTGTTAAGGAGCGGGCGTCCGAGTATTATGTGCGCTGTGTGTTTTTCACGCTGCGTTCTCTGCGAGGCTGAAACGCAGACACACACGCCCTTTTCTGCCTTTCTGGCTTTTGTGCGCGCAGCACACGCCCGTGCTGCTGCTCCTCCTCGTTCCGTCACGCGGCGCCGCACCGCGCCGCGTCGGACCGCGCGCACACCATAAGCGTACCTTATTAACTTGCTTTCCCAGCCACGCATCTACGATGAGGTTCTCGCCGGGGGAGACAGGCAATCGGAAGCCAGCTACCATCGATGAATTATTCAGGGTTTTGTCCAAGTTCTTCCAAGGAAGATCGGGATCCACGAACTTAAAGTGGCGGAATAATCGCAACGCGAATAACTTGCTGGATTTTTCGCCACGCACACTCCCTCAATTCAACTCATATGCTTCGGCAGATTATGCTTGTAGTAGGAAGCGGGGAAATGATGGTTCAACGATCCCTCGTTCGTCTTATGCTTTTCGTGTAATTTCGTGAAGTGGAGTTAGCAGAGTTTGAGAGAGAGCTAATGAGATGCCAACGTTAAATTTGTATGTAGAGTTGATTTTAGAACTGATATGTCTGGGCTTCGTATTTTACTTCGATAAAGTTATGCACAAGTATCACGATCTTCGTGACGAGCGGCTGTATTTGCATGGTATACATTTAGGAAAATAAGCCCTTAAATCCACGGTAGCAGCCGGTAAATATTGCATACGTGGCAGGGAGGGCACCGCACGAATAAATCTGCCGAAATCTTGCCCCCTAACTCGTGGTTGTTTGAAGAGAATACTGCTCTCGAGGAAGTTCCTTCTAATAAAGCGACAGATCTACGAAACATGACACTAGATAAATTAAGCTATTTCTCTCCAGACTTCCTGTTAGTCCTGGCATCTATTTTATCAAAAATCCCATTGTTCCATTCATTATTATTTCTTTCGAACTCCAAGTTTGTAAATGGTACATATGGCAGTTTCACTAGGTCCAATGATTTCAGTGCAATTCAAAGTTCATCTGCAGACGGTAATGCTGTGTCGGAAATTTATGCTCGATCTCGAAAACAAACACAGCCCGAAGGCAAGAGCGCGCGCTCGGCTTGATCGCAAAAAGTGGCCGACGGCACTCAAAGGTCTCTTTCAGCAGTGTTTTTTTCCAGTCAGCGTCCTTTGTCTTCGGCTCGCTTCCGAGAAACGAATGGATTTAATTCATGCACGGCTACAGAGATCCTCGAGATCGGCCGATACCCGCCCGCCCCACCGTCCGGACCAATCCTCTTTCGCAGGCACATAATTCCCCGGGCGCGTTCCCCAACCACTTGGACATTTCTCCTAGCTGTGAAATCCTCCGTTGTAATCCTGCGAAAATAGTTGGCGTACACTGAGTGCGCGCGCGAACCAGAGTATTCTAGATTTATTATCGGATTAAGGACTCCACCGGCCTGAGTGCTTCTGATCGACCAGCGGATGGTTCGCTACTCTCTTATTAGTATTCCACTGTTGCCCACTTTTCTTA
The DNA here is from genome assembly GCA_910591665.1 of Ectemnius continuus. Classification (NCBI taxonomy): domain Eukaryota; kingdom Metazoa; phylum Arthropoda; class Insecta; order Hymenoptera; family Crabronidae; genus Ectemnius; species Ectemnius continuus. The sequence goes on along the minus strand of OU342862.1, from coordinate 9,418,830 downwards.
CTCAGTCTCTTCATTGCTTTCGGTCTTTTTACTACCTAGAATTCCGTCTCCCTTTGTTATACCACTCGCAGAGTACAAATGACCTTTGTCTCACAGTTCTCCCATTTGCAGTATTGTAACTCTGTTATTAGTTGGTATTAATATGATTTAATTTCCCTTTTCTAGTCTCATAATGGAGACAGAGTTTTAATATTGAATAAAATATGAAGCATAATTTGGAGAATATATAACTTCGAGTGGTAACGAGATAGACTCGGTCAGACTAAAAGATATCCGTTGATTTCTACATCTCTGGAGTCGGCTGGCGTGCTCCTCTCCCAAGGTCAGTAATGAAGCTAATTGGGTGTAACAACACTCTGTCGCAAGGCATACCAGCGCCGTTCAAAAAGCCTCTGTTCGTCTTTTCATTCTTGCTAACGGCGCTAATAGGCAGCTCAACACATTTCTACTAAAATTCGGTTGTTCGAGAGAAGGAAGTCAGAATATTTTAAAATTCTAATTTTTCTAAATATTTGATGCATCGATTCGGTGAACTTTTGATCTGACGTTCAATTAAGCGGGGGACTTTGGGCCTCGTTTCTGCCTGTCTTCATTATGGCGGACACGCCTGCGGGTCTGATACATGCGTGGACGCGTGTGAATACCGCTTTAACGCGCTCAGGCACGGCCACTCATGTTAGCGTTGATGGTTTTTGATTGGCCGGAAGTGACGTCAGGACACGCATCGCGACTCAGCACATTAATCCACAGTGTATCTTCATCGAGCGTTCTCTTGCCTCATGTGTGTTTACTCTCGCGCCGGATTGCCTGCATTTCATGCTTGCCGGATGCTTCCGATCGCCGCCAATAATGTTCGATTCTCTCGGATGTGGAAACGTACATTTCCTCGATTATCGCGCATTATTTCATACATATGAACTCGCACAATAGCTTAATTAGCCGTTTCAACTGATTCATCGTGCAATTACTTGTCTTTTGATTGAAACTACGAGACTCGAGTCTTTTGTTGTTTAATTCGTAAGATATTAAGGATTGATAATAAATGAATGATCGCCGGTTCCTTGAACTCCGAATCCGTACTAACTGTGAGAACTCTCGCGCGGTACGTGAAAGGTGGCGACCATTCAAGCTTATCCGCATCAGAAGTGGTATCCCATTCATGCATTACCGGTGTTATCGCACGTGTCGCCAGCGGGAAAAGTTCACCGCGGGACTTGCGACAGTCGAGCACGCACAGCGGAAAAAGTCTCATGATCAGCCTATCTTGATCGACGTAAACAGCAGAGCCGCCTTCGTAAAAATCAGCTGGCATTTAGCAAGTATAATCTTGCTGTTTGTAACTTTCGAGATTTTGCACCGCGGCGAAAGAATGCTACGCTTTATCTGTTAGCACATTCTGCGTAATTCGGTTGCATGCTGGAAATTCCTGGTATTCGAACTATCTCGGTCTGACGCAAGATGGTCACTTACCAATGAACCTATTACGCCCTCGCAAGAATAATAACGCCAGTCGTAATTTTCATGCTTGGTATTAAATTGAAATTGCGAAAGGCTCTCGTTCAATTTGCTCCTCGTTCCTCTCCGCTAAAGAATATCATATTTCACAAGAATTTTGCAGATGCAATTGCGGCAGGCTTTAATTTAATTTACTCTTCATTTCTCTCGGGAACAATTTCACATTCTCCGCTCATGTCGCTTCTCCTCTACCGAGTGAGAGTGAGCGGTGTATGCGCTTGCCTCATTAGCGTACGTGTCTAGCATTGGTTCGTGGGGGGGACATTCCTACAATTCTACAGCTTCGTTCCAGAAATGGCCGCACCTATTTATAAATCTGCCGCGAGATCAGCAGTGTCATCTGTTAAGTGCTCGAATCTGCATATCGAATGACACGGAGCTTAGAGCCGTGTTGCTCCGGCTTTCCGGCGGCGCGGTGTGCTCGCGAAGGCGCACGCGTCCCTGCGATTATTCAGCCGCGATGACCGCTCGCGTGGAGGACGATCCGGTAACTCGATAAAGGAAAGTAGAGTTGCGTGCACGGTAATCGGTCGCTTTCATCGACTGGCAGCCGTCGTCGCCCTCGCCCTCGCACTTTCAGGGCTCAACCATTCTACCTAAGAGAGGACCAATCGTTGCGATCATATGTGAACCCATGGAAAACTACCAGAACGGACGAGTGTAACAGGCGTTAGCCTTCCTCGGCTGGCCAGCTGCGATCTGGACCGAGCGATTCCCAGATAGCGGTGACAATGCAGTCCCACTTGTTAGTGCAACGACCTCCTTTGCTTCATGAATTCCTCCCTCCTCTCTCTCTTTATTTCCCTCTCTCTTCTCGACTACACCCATTACATGCCAGATCATTCGACTTGCATTACTCGTACTCTGTCAATGGACGAGCGTATCACACGCCTCGTGAATTTCCCTAGCGAATACACACACATATATACAGGGATACTGGTGAGCTGCCAGTGCATCCAATCCAGCGCTGCTCCTCTTAATTAGTAATCCGTGATTAACACGGCTGGCCGATCCTCGCTAGCCTCAATCCATACATACGTGAATTGTTTAGACGATGCGTGCGGCAACGGGAAATTAATAAAGGAGGCTTTCCGCCGCTTTCGCGCCACCATTATTCATGAAGGTGGCCGATGTGTGCGAGCGAGCGAGCGCATGTCCCCCAACCGTTGGCCTAAGTACCAGCTGATTAAACGTTCGCCGGGCTAATTGAACGTATAAATCCGGCGGGGCAAAAATAGAGAGAACGGGTCGCTTAAAAAGGACTTGTGATAAAGTACGCATTGCCGATGGAGCCTCGTAAATCCGAGGTTCGCACGCTCGGCCTCGGCCATAATGAAGCCGAATGTACGCCCATAAATTCAGCGCGTAATCGCGTAATGCGATTCTAATTAAATTCTGGAGAGGAGCGTGGTGTACACGGTGTGCCGAGGGAAGCAGCCCTGACGTGATATCGCCGCCGTGACGGGATATCCACGTGGCAGGAGAGAGCCATGCCTTGTTTGAACCATCTAAGGAACGACCTCGACGTAACGTATGACGAATTAGAAAGGCGAGAATGAAGACGTGCCTCGCGTTGTACGATGCACCTCTTAGTGCATCGCTCCAGTTGGAGCGCCGGCATTGTCGCACTCTGACGTTTTGTTCGCCGGATAATGGATAGTAATGAAATTCCTTGCGACATTTTGACACGTCCTCACTGACGCTGATGGCTTACTGTATTTGTTCATTCCACTCTTCTACCCTGTATTTCTCTTCGCACCATCTTGTCTCGCGTGAGATTAAAAATGATTTCCACATCGTTGCGATTTAGCTTTTTATTCCTCATAAAAAGTAATGTCCTCCGTCTCTTAAAAACGAACCTTCTTTTACTCCAACGAAAGGTAGAAACCCTTCTTCTACCCTCTCCAATTTAAGTCGCTTTTAATGCCAATGCTATTTAAGAACAAATTCCACTTATCCTATCCCCAACGATTCTCGCGCTAAGAGGAGCTATAGAAGCTTCGTTACAGACAAGCTTTCAGCAAAGAATTGAAGTTCCCTCCGCTCGAACTTTATCTCGAGGAACACTTACACTAGAATCGCAACGAGAATTAGCATAATTCCCTCACAGCTTGTCCGCCGGCGGCGGCGGCGGCGGCAGTGGCGTATTTCTCGAGTAGAGCGGTGGTGGATCCGAATTCAAGGGTTGCTCCACATCTCCCCCGCAGTTAGCCAATCGAAGCCAGCCACTTGTCCCCGATAATTTTTCCCGTGACACAGAAAAGTCGTCGGCGATATAACGTTGGAGGGGTGGTAAAAAACGGAGTGTGTTGAGCGTGGCGTCGGGGCGAATATGCGAGCGAGGTGGTAGCCGTGTTCGGTGGTTGAAGGCTCGGCGGTGGTCCTCCGGGGCTAGCTAGTTTTTGTCGTGAACGATCTGGGCTAGAGGGGGGCCATGTATTTGGAGTTGAGGGCCGCAGAGAGTACGACTGGATGGGTTCAGTATGTAGGCGAGCCAGGAGGGAGAAGGTAGTAGGGCCTCGGCTCTGCTCTGTGCTGCTGCTGCTGGTCGAGGCGACGGGCCTTTGTAACCCCTGGCTGCGCTCGAGTAGGCCTTTGTATCCGGAGATGGCACCGTGCCAACATCTCCCGGCAACTCTCTTTCCCCACCCTCTCTTCTCCCTTCTCCTCCTCCTCCTACCTTCGACAAGCATCCAATGTACCCCGCAGACCTGCGAAAATCATCCAGTGTTCACCAGCCGCGCAGGAAATATTCCCTACTAGCTTGTATCCTCGAAATATTCGAAGGACACGATTCACTCCGTGTTTCCAGGAGACTAGGGTTATGCATGTAGTATGTGTGTGTGTGTGTGTTTATCTTTTATCCTCGCTCGCTCCAGTTGGAAAGCAATATTTGGCGCAAAATGGCCCTCCCTCGAATCTACGTCAAATTTAGTTTGCTTTCGTCATTGGCCCAGTTTATATCTTATGCTCGATTGATTCCATACAGAATTGTACTCTTAGTGAGTTTTCGTGTTTAATTCCTGATGGTACCGTTGACATACTTTCGTATTCCTTGAAAAGTAATGCATAGAAAATAGTTTTATAGTGAATGTCGTGAAAAAAAAGAAATGTAAATCTTGTCGAAGGGAAGTCGGTGGAAATTGATGCATTCAAGTGTCTCTTTGAAGGAGGCTTTTCAGTCGGACGTAAGAATACTTGTGGTCCCTTACGTGTTCACTCAGAGGAGTGTCCGGAAGACTTTTAAAAATAATTGAAGGACGATCGGAGAGGTGAGGCAAATATAGCACCGAGTGGACAAGTATTTCGCAGAGCCTGGCGATGGCGAGTGCTGAACTTGTAGAAGCACTCGTGATTTTATAAGAGTTGTTACCATATTTTACGAGTGTTGGGTGGAATAGTAGAAATAGCAGAGGAGAGCTCTAAGTTAAATGCTTTTACGAGATGGGCCAATCTCCGAACAACGGGATCCTCGGTACCGTGGAGGTGTTTCTCTATGAACCGGTAGCAGCCAGGCCCATTGTTTTGCCGTTGAATAGAGATAGGATATCTGCGTAGAGAAGCGCCGGAGTCACTTGAGAGCGAACTGCCCATCTCTTTTCACGTGGAAATCGCGCGTGCCTTCCACCAATGAAACTCGCATTTCAGATCCGTCCATCCTGTTCTATTCCATTGGCCCTCGAATTAAATCCGCCCAAATCAACTACTTCACCAACACTTCTATCTTCTTCTCCTCTATTCGAAAATGTTGCCTGTAATTTCTTTCCAGGACGAACATTCATATATCCTCGTCAGTTTCGCATGTTTTTCCGGAACGCTTTGGAAAGCCAGTAAACAGGAAATGAAACACAAAATTGCAGAGGTGGAAAAATAGCTTTTATCTTTCAGCGCTGGTTTCCCGCGCGTATTTGTGTTTACCAGTTAGAAAAATAGTTCTACAGTGTTTTATAAAATTTCTCTTTTCCCGGATTTCCGTGCATCTGTCCAGGCTTGCGTCTGCATTGTTCCTTCGGTGCTTTTAACAGATATGTGGCAGACGGGTGGGAGAAATTTACCGGCAAATAGTGCGATGCAAGGCTTTGCGCGGGGGTGGGTCGATATCCCGCGGGATGGGCTGCAATGGCGACAGGCGTTGTATCCTCTGCGTTTCTTGAAAAGAGTTTCATCCCAGCGGCAATACATATCCGTGATACGGGCAGTGGGAATATTGTTCGGAAAGTCGGCCTGAGTCCGAGCTTGGGTCGTCAAAAGTCCGCTTTCAGCCGAGGGAAATGGGAGTTGGCCCTCGCAGGGGAAGATGTGAATTTAGATAAGAAACTTGGTTGCATCGTCTGAGTCCCAGTCATCCTGCTATTTTTCCAATCTTTCCCTCATAATACCATTTTGATGACGAACGACTAGTGCTCGTCGCACCCTAAAATTCTGCTCTCGAGTGCTCTCCCGCACTCGACACTCGCTCGAATATCGAAATAGTACTCCCGCAAGGCAGGTAGGCGGACTTAGTTATTAACGACGAGTGGAGAGCATCGTGATCGATCCAGCGATGCTATCAAAAACTTTTTGCCCGATATTAAACCGGAGAGGAGAGCCTGAGGGGGGAAGCTCAGTGAATTCTCTTGGCATATGCGGCCGCCCTTGGAGGGAACGCTATTCGAAATGAAAGAGAGTGAGCGAGGACGGGAAGGTACGGGAAGGGCGAATGTGAAAAGGGTCCATCCATATCGAGAAGGGTGCCGAGCCCTTATTATCCTCAAGTAATAATGTATTCGAAACACGCGCAGTGGCTCTCACTCGAATTCCAAGCGAAGCCTCGAATTAACGCTTCATCTCGTGTTCTACGCTTCCTTCGATACGCCGCCAGACACCTTTATCTTCTCAATATGCCATATTTCCCATTACCAATCACCGGAAACATGTACTAGCCAGTGAAAGGAAATAGAGTGTGAGGAGAATGACTTTGTCCTTTTTATTTATATCTTGTTTATGGCTAGAAGTGTTTTTATTTCGCCCTTCTCAGCGCTCGAAGTGCAGTGCGACGCACTTTTTACAAGTTCTCCCGATAACACGCCAGTGACGAATTAACGCGTGCACGTTGATCGCACACTCTTAAGGAAAGCACATACGGCCAAGTTGCACGCGATCTGTCGTTTAGCTCGACGCGAATCGAATCGGACCACCCTATCAGCTGATCGTGAATGTTTGTGCGAAATGGCAATCGAGGAACGCCTGAGTAACAGCTACAATTTAAGCCAGCGGCGAGCAGGATTTCTTATGAGCACAGGTGCGCTGGAGCGAATGATCTATGTTGAATTCAGTGAGCAATGTGTATGTGGATTTAACAGAATCTCAGTCGATCGAGTAATTTCAGCGTCTAAACGATCTTATCTCTAATCAAGTATAGCATACGTGTCTCTTTGCATGTTGTATAATCAGCTATTGTCAATAATCTTTTGTTGCCCTATATATTTTACGTAACACAGAAAATGGCGCGACAATATTTGCTGTTGCTCAGCTGTTTGGTGTAACCTCGAATGTTAGAAGACTCCTTTCCGCTTTCCGCTTGCTGACTCGGCGTATCCCGGTGCACTGACCGTTCTACTAAATCAAGCAGGCACGGGCCAACTCCCCCTTTGATAGGAGTCGTCGTCGTCGTCGACGTTCCTTCCATTGAGAGCGAGGAGGTTTACACTCGCGTGAAATTCGTCTGGTGCCGCGTGTTGTGCCTTGTGCAGAAGCAACTCGAGCGGTTTTCGCCCTTCCATAACGGCCCGACTTTCTTTCGCCGACGTTTAACCGAGGTTTTGTCGCTCGTCAGACTTGTTGTTCACGGCTTGTTTATCGCATTAGCCGGGCAGATCTGAATGCAACATTACGGCGCATGTACCTTCGCCGGGATAACGAGGCGCGTCGCGAGGACGCGCAACAAAAGAGGCAAACACAGAGGCCGAACGGATACGCGCGCACTGCCGCCGCCTGCGACGACGAGCGCGTCCCGCCATGAAGAGAGCTTAATATGTACAAGCGAAAGCGGACGGAAGTAGCATTTCCTTTCTCGCAGCATCGGGAACGGTATTATTCAATAAGGACTGACGCGATTCTCCACATCGTAATGAAACGTCGCCCTCCCCCTTCTTCCACTCGTAACACCACTGCACATGTGTATCACTCCCCGGCAATTATCCGGCGTAAACAAGCGTGATTGCGACATGGTTCACGCTCGAGCATTCTCGTCCCGATATCTTCCCGTTCGACACAATTGATTTCGACAAAGCTAAAGCCATGCATATTTGTATTGTCCCGCATGTTTTCGACCGATAGCGCCAGATCGGAATGATAGGTGCGTCGAAATAAAACCGTTGAACTAGTTACCACCACCGAATCGATGAATGTCCGACTAGAAAGCTACCGGCGAATAATCCATTGGCAGTATCTGCATATTTGTTATTTACTCAGGCGTTTCGCTGATCGCTTCCCGACCGGCCAAGTTTCCTCGTTAAATGTCTCCCGAATACCGAAGGACCAGCCAGAAAGAAAACCTCGCTCGAATAGTAATGCACAGTTTACTCTCGGCTGTGTACAAATCGTTGGAGAGTCGAGGAAGAATTGTCCAGTGCAAACAAGTAATTAAAAGTTCGCTGCCGGCTGCGGGTTATTTCATTTGGAAGTTGGCGTCGACGATGCCACTCATCGAATTCGATTTGTTCCCCGATATGTAACGAACTCTCACCGGAATTGCCAAGTGTTTATTGTAGCGGCTGTCAAGGGAGTTCGCATTCTACTGGAATAATATTACTTCAAACGCAGCGAACAAATTGAAAAGCGGACGTGACATTTCACTGACTGAAGAAAGAAGTTTGCGATAGAAATGTTTGGTGGGCGTTACACGCTATTTACACGCGCACGATATTTGAACGCTGGGAAAGCAGAGGTAGACACACACGTGGTTCGCCGGAGATGGTAGACTCCGATACATCGAGGTGTACAAGTGATATCTTGCGCTCAATAGCCACTCGGGTACTCATAAGCGGGCAGATACAGATCGGCCGAACTTATCCAGTGTCATTCCGTGTACGTGAGAAGGCAACGAGCAAGAGAGAGGGAGAGCAAATAGTCCAGTTTAGTCGGTGGAATTCGAAGTGGCTGGTGGAACGTTATCAGCCAAGTTGCCGAGCTGATTCATCGCGATAAAGCGGGAGAGAAGCAGGAGCGTGCCAAAACAAACAGGGAAGACAGGTTCGTTAAGAGAGTGAGAGGGCGCCTCGAAATGACCGCCGCCGCCAGCTTTCCCACCTCACTTCATAGCTTCCTTTTCCGAGATGCTCTTCTTATAACCACCCTATAAATCACCGGCCAGTTAAGAGCAGAGCGAGCCTGCTCCCACCATCTAATCGTGGAAGTCGCGATGAAGTTTGGTCGTTGGTGTGTGCTCGAGTGGGGCGAGAAATTTTTCAATTTCCTCCTGTCGCTCGGCCTGGATTTCTTGGCTTGTGTGTTGCACCGCTTCCAAGATACGCCGCCCATTTCCGACCTCTTCCACTCGGAGCACACTACATTCGGACCGTTTTCAAAGCCTATTCAATACCCTTTGTATTTCTATGTCGATGATGCTCGTTGTATGCATCCCAGTGATGCAGGTACTTATAGGTCAGGAATGGAGAATGTCAAGAGAACTTGTATTCCGCGAAGTAATTTGCGAACCTATTGACTGTATGCACATCGCTGTGTCTATATTTCCCAATGCATTTGCTCTTTCGTTATGTTCGACTGTCGAAGATGCTCCTGACAAATTAATTAACCAGTCCTTTTGGCGGCTTCATTAACAGTGTGTTGGCAATTTGGCAAATGCGACTCCGCTCCAATGGCATACTCTTACAGCGGACCATTAATTAATGAAAATGGTCCTGCCGGCATGCACCGCCGGCACACGAGATCGAATGTAATTGGATCTAATTTCAGTTGCGAGCGCCCGATCACTAATGCTCGGTCCGCCCAATGCACTCGGTTAATGTTAATGAGAAGTGCCCTACAGGTTTTGTAGCGCGATAGTAAATCCGCTTGGAGAGAAGTCTTCATTTCGTGCGATTCAAACAAAATAAAGAAATAGTAATTTCCTGGATTACCGGCTGAGTAACTCCGCAGCGATAGTTTCTAATTTCCCGAGCGAGAGAATGAGGAGTGTTTTGCTCCTTCGCACACTTCGTATTTCAGGATTATCATTGGCTAGCTGGGCACTTTTATTGCCACCCCGCCTTGAAAACAGAAATAGGTCGCGCTCGCTCGTTCTCTGCATTCCGCCGCCGGCGCTTGGAAAGTGCCGATTGTACGAACCGCGCCTCCCCAATTACGGCATCGATAATTATTCGTAATTTGTTGTTAAACTCCCTTTAACGAGCGAATACTGTGACGCAGGCAGAAATCGCGATAGTCGTCGTGTTTATTTATCATATAGTCTGCAAATGTTATCAGTAAGTAATTAATTTGGAATCATTGATCCAAGAAAAGAAATGAATTAACTAATCCAGACTTCTTAATGTTTAATTCAAGAAAGCAGACATTGAATTAAAAAATCACATTGGAAATGACTCAGGATCCTCGGATCATCTTTCACAAGTCTTAGAATTGCGAAGGGTGCGCTCCTGACAGTTCATTGTGGACTCGATTTTTTGCGATTTTGACACGAGACGTCTGGTATATAATGCTTTAGGGATTTCATTGGAGAATACAGTTAAGTGAGTCGGCGGGAGGTAGAACGGCGTATAAATACGAGAGGATTCCCGAGTCAGGGGTGGCGGCGGCCGACGCCGGCAGGAAGAAAGCTATTCGTGAATAGATAGGGATGATTAATGCGAGCTATTTCCATCTGGTTTTCGCTCGCCGCCTTAATATTCGTGGCTGCGTACGAATAGAAGCTCCCGCGCGCCACCAGCTTGACCAACTTGACAAGCAGACATACCAAGAAGAAGATAGCTGCCGTCGTAGATATACGATCGCTCCGCTCATTGATGGATACACCACTTCGTATTCTTATTTTCGTCGGAACTCTCTCACCTTTGATGTACACCCAACCGATCCTTCATCTTCACTTAGCTCGGCAATCGCTCCTCACCCGCGAAATTTTGGAATACCATCGTGCATACTTATGACTTCGAATTGTTAAAGATTACCATACATAATTCATCGGTTTTTAAATTTGTAGATCTTCATAAACGTTCATCTTCTTTGAATCGAATTAGTTTTACTTTTTCAAGCGAACTCCTGATGCTTTCGCTTTAATAAATGTCAATCGATCGAAGCGCAAGTGATTAAGCGATGGTAGTTCTATCCTCCTAAGTATATTGATGGGACTTTAATGGAAGAGTATGCGGCGCAGTGGCCAGTGCAGAGTTGGGAGTGCGAGTAAGAATAGATTCGCTCGGTTAGAAAGTCTTTAAAAATAATCGCGCCTCACGCGTAGCTGGTGGGTGCGCCCTTCGCCGATGGAAATAGCTCTTCGGGTTCCAGGGGAGAAAAACAAGCCGGCGCGAATTCGTTTCACAGCACGAATCACCCACGCACAGTCCTTGCGATACGTGTCCCGTTCCCTGGTACACGTATGTTAGACCACCTAAGCATACACATTTCCCTGTATCCTTCTACAAACAGCATCATTTCCAAGGGATGATCCAGGAAATATCCTCAAGAAAAACACGCAAATATTGAAAAAGCTTGTTAATTTCGCATTAAACACCGCAAGGACAGAAAATTCTCCATTGCAGCGATAGTAGAAGCGGATAGCTTTGGCCGAGAAGGTGGAGCGAGTCGTTCTCAAAGAGTCTGTTTGCTAATTAGCCGCGTTGGCGGAAGAGCAGCAGCGCCAGACAGCCGGAAACGAGCAGACGGCCAATGATGTATTCATTAGTCCGCGAATATCGCGGCTCTACATCCCGAAAATCCGGCGGCGAACAGAGAGACGGACAAACGAGCGAGCGGGGAAGAGACAACCAAGCGGACGAACATTCGAACGAACGGATAGAGAAGCAGTAGCAGCAGTAGCAGCAGCCGGCAGAGGCGGGGGGTGTGTTTACAGAGCGGGCGACACGTGGATTATTCCCTTTGAAATTCCCGGCCATTCACCAGCCATTCGCGATTCTTCGTCTCTGTTTACACGCGGATGGGCCTGTTTATCGAGCGTTCGATCGCTCTCCCCGAAAGAGAGAGCGCGAGTGAGCGTCCACTCGCACACTCACACCACTCACTTCACTGTTAGTACTTGCACTGTCTCAGTGGCGAGCACCACGATTTCCATTGCAAATATTAACCCGGCCTACAAAAGCTCCGCTAGATTTGGTTTTCCGGCCGAATTATCGGCACGCAAGCGTCCATCGGGACGAGCGGATGACGCGCCCGCTTCAATTGACCACCTTCTCCCTCGAAACTTGCCTCTTTCGGGAGAAGAAGATGTTCCTCGAATTTCCAACGGTCCATTAAGGTTGCCGTTTATAATTGGCTCGGTCGGGCGTATTCACGCACTGGTCCAACTCTGTGTAACTTAGTAGGGCGTCCTAGTGGCTCCTGCGAGAAGAGGGTTTGTCCTCCCTCGGCGTGGAAAGTTGGCGCGATGAGAGGGGACAAATGGATTCGTTGATGAGAGGAGAGAGTAAGTTGAAGTCCTCGTTGCGGAGAGTCGCCGGGGGCCATGCTGCAAGGGTTCCCTTCATTCAGGCCTTTCTCTTGGCTTGGAAAGCAGCATGGCCGGGGGTTTAGACCGCCGCGCCGGCCGGGGGAATAGGGTGGAGGCTATGCCGCGATATATGCCACACAGTGTGAACGCACTCTCTCTCTCTCTCCCTCTCTCTCTCCGGGAGCAGCATCCATTCTGGCTGAGGGCTTTGGGAGAGAGTTCCCTTTAGAAACGTTCCACTGGCAGCGGGCCATCCATTAATACGAATTAGAGTATTTAACTTGGCGAGCGAGGAGAGTCGGCTAGCACGAGAGTTGACTAGTGGGAAGAGACGGCCGCCCTGCCGCGCCGCCAGGGGAAAGGGAGAATGGAAGCACGCTTGAAATGCACGTGGCATACACCGAGCGAATAGATGTTGGTTCAATTGTCACCGTTGAATTTCTCACGGTCTCTCGAATTAATAGTTTCATTATTGTGACATACCACTGGTATTACATTATATTGCATCTCTAGTGAAAATTGATTTCCACAAGCAATATAACTTAAGGGATCTCTAACTTTGATGCACGGTCAAAGCATAGTTTCAATATGCTGTGTGTGTAGCTTGAGGATTGTCGCAGCGAGAGAAAAACTGGTGGGTTTACCAAGGACGATAGTATTTAATAACTTGGTATATCCCCGCAAATAGATCGATGGTGCTTTCGAAGAACACACTCGAGGCTTTTCGTAGAGACGACGAATGGCAGAATGAAGAGAGGCCAATTTCAATTTAATCCAAGCCATGTGAAGCCACTGCTTCGCACAAAACCCGTCGGGGCAAAGCTTCGTTTTTACCAAAGCGTCACTCTAGCTTTTCGCTTCTGGTGGATGTACCACGCTCCGACAGCAGCCTCTCTTTTATTCATAGCGAGCGCGTACGCACAGAGAGCAGCACTGCTCCGGTGTATTCTTGCTCTCCTGCCATCTGCCAAAATGTCACGGCACGCTACGTGCGAGCGCCGATAAATGAAATAATAGGCGAACCACTCGGCTTGGACGAGCCTGTATTAATTATAAGTTTGTACCCGCCAGGATTTTCGATCGGGCTACGTCGCGCTATAGATGGATCCGCAAATTGGCCGGGCTTCCCAACGACTTCTCGAGAGTGCAGAGAGCAATGGATTTGTGGCTTGTTACGACGCTCCCGCGAAATCCATATCTCTCATCTCTCAGCGACGCTCGTCATTCATTTGGCCGGCCAATAAAAGTTGCCGAGCGGAGGAGTGTCCGATAGAATCGCTCGCAAATCCTACCCCGCCACCGATTCCACTCACTGCCCTGTTGCGATACATCGAACAGATGTGTCGTTAGGATTGCACCATCTCTATTCAGATTGCCCGTCGCCACACTCGTTATCCCCTTGTCCAATCATTCCTGGTGTCCATACTAGCCAACTTCTCTCCACGTCTTTCTTTTCTTTTCCATTATAAACTTTGACACGCATTAATGTTATCATATTATAAAATTCGAAGTTTAATATCCTTTGCTTTAATGCAATTATTGAAAATCATTTCTCGTTAGATCATGAATAATAGTCCAGTGTGTGTCAGAGTGGATAGTATAAACTAGAGCGAAGTTAGCCGTAAAGTTTGTAGGATTTAATTGGTGGGGCGAACTCTGAGTGATTATCAAAAGGCAATAACGGCTTTGTCAGTGTTGTGCCGGTTGTTTCGGGTTCGCGTGCACTGCACTGGCCCGAGCAACCCATTTCTCGATAACCTTGTGTGTCTCGCACTGTCTCCGCTCTCTAGGCCACTTCATCCTTTCGATCGGCTTCTCCCCTCCGGAGTCCCGTCGCCGCCGTCTAGCCCCAACTAGTCTTCTTGTCTCCGCGCTCCTCCCTATCGATTCCAGGTTTATTCTTGGCTCCGCTGGCCGTTTTCGTCGGCCGTCAAAACAGCAGAAGGACACGCGGACACACACAACTAAGTCTGACTGGTTTGGCAGGAGAGTCTGAAAAGGGTTGACGGAATATCATCGAACTTCCAGGTCCGACAGCTTTCGAGAGGGGTTGATGCGGTCGGTGCGCGTTATAGTGGTCCATTGTGCGCCGTGTCCAGTTGGAATGACTCAATTGGTGCGTAACAGAGGCAATGCGTCGGAACGACACTCAGTCGCGCGATCTCTCCCTCTGCTCTGCTATCCAGTTGGATGAACAGTTCATTTCGACTCGATCGGACGAAAACGTTCCTGCCTTATCCGCCCGCGCCTCGCCTCGCCACGTCGCATCCTCCGCCGATAAGCTTTCCTCCACCTTCACCAGCGAAAGCACGTCTCCATCATTTTCCCTGGGAATTCATCCCTTCGCTCCTGGAAAGCAGAGATGGATACTCGTGGATAGCGAGGCTTCACTAGGAACCCTAAGAAAGTCCGGACGGTTTCGAGCGAGCGTCGAAAGTCCAATTGAAAGTTCATTTATCCGGCGGGTAACTTTGCCGGCACGAGCTTGCGCCCAGACTTCGAGAAACAAGCGGCGGGCCCACCTCTCCGCTAACTGTTTCTAACGATGAGAACCGAGGGACGATGATCCTTGTGTGTGGACACGTCTGCGATCTCTGTCCACATTCAAAGGTAACTGTGTGCCTTTCAGCGATGATTGAGTGGACTCCCTTGTATTGATATCGATAAATTGTTGGCAAATATTGTGCGAATCATTGTCGAACAAATAAGGGTCGTGGCAAAGTAATTATTTCGGAGCTGACAGAAGCAATCGATGTTGCAAGCACATGTTTGTTTTTAGGATTTCGATGCTTCCAGTGTACCACATATGGAAATTTGGGGTCAGGGTTTCAGTGTCCTTGTTCTGGAACAAAATTCGATAGCTCTCGAAGGTTGTCCTCTATTCCCAAATCTTTTTCAGGCGATATTTTGTCTGGTATTTCGACTGTGCGCTTTTTCCTGAAATTTGGCACGACTTGTAGTGGAACTGTTGGTATAAATATTGTTTACTCCTCGTACTTTTCAAGCAGGATTAATGACGAATAAAATGTGTGGAAAGTGTGAGAGCATTATCCAACTCGGAAACGCTGGCATCTTCGGCTAGTTTTTTCATTAAATAATTCGCAAGTTTCTCGACGCCGCGGCAACTCTGCCCTCGTATCTTTATGATATGCCAGCTTTAGTGCGCTCATAAGCGTAATTTATAAGCTCGGCCGAAGTTTCCCAACGCGCTCTCGCATTAAGTCTTCGCTGGCTGGTAGAAAAGTTCCATATCATAGCCATGAGTCCTTTCGCTACGCGCCAAAACTTTAATACCAGCGAGTTATGGTATTACAGCCAGCCAGAAGAAAAGCTTTCTAGGACACTCGCTACTCTTTGAGAGAGTTTATTAGTATTTCTTTTATTGAGATGCAAATATTCTTGAACGTTCAAATAAATACAACGAAACAGTGAAAAATTTAAAATTCTTCTACCTAATTTTGATTGGATATAAAAAGGAATTAACATTGCTACTGTGATGTAGTTGCACCTTTCTCAGTGTGGTAGTAAAAAGAAGTTCGCCACAGTATCAGAAATTGAGTCGTCGGGTGAAAATGGTCTGGACGTATCCAGTGACAGATGATGCAGTTGAGTTCGCTTCCTGAAGGATCCGCTGGCGGGGAAGTATCCCGAAGTAATCTCGGGCGGAAGGAAGAAACGGGCGAACCATCTGTAAAGCGTCGTGGGCGGGATTACGAGTGCTTCATTCTCCAGTTGAACTATAAATTGTAGTTACCTTCCTCCAAGCGTGGAGGATCGCTCCGGACCACAAAGATATTTAGTTCTTGCCTGGTTCTTCCTGTCCGAAGGATCACGTTATTTATGATCCCTTCCCTCAAAACAATTACGAAAGTCTACTCCGCTTTGATGGAGTGGATGTCCAAATGTTCGCACGCAATGGAAAATGGAACAACGAACGGATTATTCTGTCACGAAATGATGGAATAATTCAACGCTCCGGCTTCGTCTGTCACGCTGTTGCTCCTGCTGATTCTTTTTAGCATTTCAGTATGCTTTATTTCAGTCTGATATAAAAGCATATTTGTCAAATATTATTTTTTCGACATTTATTCAAAATCCAAGAATGCTTCATAAATCGATTGTGTTAGTATTAAAACGGATAGAAAATACGAAACCAATGACAGATATGCTGGAATTGTGTTGAAAACACTAGGAGAAGCCCTCCTGAATAATCAATTTCGTCTAATTCTGACGGTTTTCCCCATGTTTTTTTATCTTCCCGACATTTCCCGGGGCTGAAATTTTGTAGAAAGTATTTTTTTGCATCGAGGAAGAAGTGGAAAAAATTCCAGAGCCCTAGCTCAAAATTCATTTTTTCGCAAATTTTTTAAGGCATACCCCTTCAAAAATTTTCGATTTTTCGAAGGTTCTGGGACTGGAACGAAAGCTTGATTTTTCGATTCCTCATGTCTCAAAACGGAAAAAAAACATAAATGTTGTGGGGGAAATGCCGGAATTCTACCTAAAACACATGGAAAACCGATCTTGAATATTTGATTTCAACGGTTTTCCCCATGTTTTTTTATCTTCCCGACCTTTCCCCGGGCTGAAACTTGGTAGAAAGTGTTTTTTTACATCGAGGAAGAAGTAGAAAAAATTCCAGAGCCCTAGCTCAAAATTCATTTTTTCGCAAATTTTTTAAGGCATACCCCTTCAAAAATTTTCGATTTTTCGAAGGTTCTGGGACTGGAACGAAAGCTTGATTTTTCGATTCCTCGTGTCTCAAAACGAAAAAAAAACATAAATGTTGTGGGGGAAATGCCGGAATTCTACCTAAAACACGTGGAAAACCGATCTGGAATATTTCATTTCAATGGTTTTCCCTATGTTTTTCATACTTCCCGACCTTTTCCGGGGCTGAAACTTGGCGGCGAATGTTTTTTTGCATCGAGGAAGAAGTAGTAAAAATTCCAGAGCCCTAGCTCAAAATTCATTTTTTCGCAAATTTTTTAAGGCATACCCCTTCAAAAATTTTCGATTTTTCGAAGGTCTCGGGACCGGGACAAACGCTTGACTTTTCGATTGCTCGTGTCTCAAAACGGATAAAAAACATGATACTTGTGGGGGAAATGCCGGAATTGTGCCTAAAACATACGGAAAAGCCTTCCTGATTAGCCGACTTGGTCTAATTTAGACGGGTTTTTTCCACATTTTGTTCGAATGTAATAAAGGCGGACGGTACAACTAGAGAAACGTGTTCCCATTCTTGTTGCATTTCCCGAGGGAGACGGGTTACAGATTGCTGCACGAGTGTCCCGTAATTACAGTCCCTTCTAGAGGAGACGTTCATCGGGCTTTGGGATATTGAGCGTTTCCGTGTTTTAATTGGTATCGCTGGAAATCGGCGAGGCGTCGTAGGCCGTGATCAATTGCTATGCGCGCCGTTCCCATTGCCGTTATTAATTACAGGCTCGGATTAAGGTCCCCGATTATTCGCTTGGGCGAATCACTGCGACACGGGCCGTTCGGCTGTCGGCAATCATAACATTAATTATCACCTATGAAATTAGGTCGGCGCGTTCGCTTTCGCCATGGCGAGTAGGTCATCACTTTTCCGTTTTCCCCTGTTGCCATGAACTCTCGCGCGTCGCCCAGGTCAGCTCCTATCTCCGTTCAGGCTCCGTGACGCATTTCGTCTGCTAAATTATGCGCGCGAGAGGAAAACTGTCGCCGGACTCCGTTTTCAGCCTCCCAACGTTGCTTCGGCCCTCTTGACATGTCGTTAATCGTCGCGCGTGCCGCACGCAAAATGATTTGCGGCCTGTTCACGGCTCTGTCCCCGTGTTTACTGACTAATGTATACCGCCCTGGCGCGCCGAGTAGCTGCTTCCAGCACACACACCTTCCACACACCTTCCACACACCTTCGACACACCGGCCGTCCTGGAAGAAACGCATGCGAGCACAAATCATCGGGTCTCGTTTGCAATGTCGCGGCCGTCATTTAAAATGCAAAAGTACGAGCCTCCGATCGGACTGTTTGATTAGCCGTTAGCCTGGAATTTACCCGCTCGACTACTATTGCCTTTGCACAGCCTGACAGGCTTCTTTCTTTAGATCCCACTTGCATTCTAACCTGACGTGGTAAAGAGAACCTCGCCGAATTACTTAGCATTTGTCGGCAATCACATCGATCCTAGAGTGCTCGATGAGAATGAGTACTTCCGGCTCACTACCATTCCACTTACCGTTCTTACATATCAATTTCTCCAAAGCTCCAATTATCCTTCGCACGCTCGCTCCACTGCGAATCCCAACCGGGCATTATCTAATCATTCCAAGCGGTGCCGCTCGACCGCGACATTCCAATGGAAGTTCGCCAAAACTCCCCACTCCACTCCCTTGTTCTTGGTCTGCCAAGCTCTCCGCGCATCGTGTAGACCTGCTGAACGGAATCGCCGAGAATAATCCCGCTTCCACCTTCCTCTCCGCCACGAGCAATAAGAAAAATCGACATTCCTCAGAACACAGACCACTCATGTAAATGTAATCCAGACTTATAAATGCCTTCTGATATTCAGCAGAACTAGAAATTACGGTCTATCGCTGTATAATAAATTTAACCCTTTCACTCTTGACATTTCACTCCTGACAGAAATATCTTTATTCTCGACAAAGTAGCCAGGAAAAAGTGGGTGTTCTCTTTCTCACGATCTCATACCTTTCATCCTACCACTTTCTACATTACAAATATCTCTACAAATGGACTTTCCGAAAGACAAACGGCACTGCAAATGGAGTTCCTCAGGATAAACTCTATTTAATTACATGTAAGCATGTTCCCTCAATTCAAAAGGGGAAACGGCTGTTCTAAATTCTGCCAGGACTCATAGTGCGTCTTCTGATGTTGATCAGGATTAGAGTTAACAAGGAAGCAATTAGAAATTAAAGCGTCAAAGGCTTATCTAACCAAACGTAATTGTTTTCTGTTTACAGCACATGGTGCAGACAGGGATGGCTGCGCCCTACGGTGGGGGTGTCTTCCCCCCGCCGGTGAACGGCGTCGCGGGCGTCGTGGGGGCGGCAGGTGGCGCCGGGGATGTGAAGCCACCGCCGCCGGTCCCGGTCAAGGAGGAGAACAGCGGTGCACCACAACAGCCGCCTCCAAGTGGGCCCCAAGTCCCACCGCCCGCCGGTGCGCCACATCCCTCGCAGCCGGGGGCGCCCACAGCCGCCAGTTTTAGTCCACCGCCACCACCAAACGGTGTCGACCAACAGGCTATCGTAAGTTTCCACCTCCACTGTTCTTGTACTTCGTGATTCCCTGAACAGTTGCTTTACAAGTCTTATCCAAGTTGTTACTTCAGCCAGTTTCTAGATTTACTGGTAGTGGAAACGATGTGTTTTATATTCCAAGGAAAGAAACAGAAAATGCTTCTATTTGCATGGTTCTGTTGGCATTAGTGATACGATATTTCTCAGGAGAAATTAATACGTTCTTTGAACTTGAAGTTTGATATAAATGTCATTCTTTAATCTCCACGCACGAAATTCGGAGTGAATATTCTTTAGGCACACGAAAATGTCACTAGGGTAACGCCGAGTAGGACAACTCGTTAGTTATAAAATAGTGGTGTGACAAGTATCTCGTTGCCTACAACCGTTGCGACGTAAATGGGAAGGAAGTATATTTAAGTAGTAGTAAAGAACAGCATTCTAAGCACGACTCGCTTAATAGAAGCTGACTAGGAAAGACAGGATTAAAGAGGTGGTGTTTAGTCAGATCAGAGTAGAAGAGCTGCGAGAGGACCGACAAGAATTAACATTCAAGCAGGAGTGCTCTGGCCGGAGATGAAACGTCATGGTAGTAGAGTTTGCGGTGAGTGTTTCTCACGAACGTTCCAGGGAATATTGCTCCGTGACAGCTGGGATGCTGGGGTGGGGTTGGCCGTGTGTATATTGTCCACTTAGCCCGTGTACCGAAAACCACAGGCCGCGGTCACTCTTCCAGGCGCACACAGCCGCTCTTTTCACAGCCTGTTTGTCACGGCCTTTCTAACAATATCGTCCATTCTGACAAAAGCACGCGCTACTTTCCACCAAATTCTCCACTCACACTTCCAACTGCACAGGCAAATACCCACCAACCCTCGCGTTTTCTCATTTAAACAGCCGAGCTTTCGTAATCCGACTGGCAGAAATTCTAATTAAAGCACAGTCCGGTTTTCCCATTGCTTGGAAAAACGCATCGCTTGTACGCATTTGTTGGCTCGGTGCGTTGAAATAAAAATATATCCCCCCTGGAAAATGCATTGAGAAGCCTTCCAGACGATGCCCGGACGCCGTTTCACCGTAGAGCCGGCGGCGCGGCGGCTTGTTTGCGGTTTAGCCTCACGTAGTAACGCGCGCTCGCACCCGCTCATTCCTCGCACGTACCGATCGGGAGAGGGATTCACTGTACCTAGACCTTCGGAGGCAAAGCCTTTCGAAAGTTTCTTCGTCATTCAAGGCATAAACCGTAATGGAACGTAGTACGCATTACTAATACCATCGGTGAAATTTGTGAAAAAAGAGAGATTAAAATTGTCGTCTACATCAATACATTTTCCTGCTCCCCTTGCGCATGGTCTCGTACTATAAATACTAATTATCAACGTATTCTCAATAATAATTCCACCGTGCGAAATTTCCTACAACCTAATTGAAACATTCCGGCATTCCTTGCCGGAGCTTGCAGCAATCGTTAATGATACGAGTGGCGCGCGAGCGTGACGATTGAGTGAAAAAGGCTGGCGACGCGGGCGGCGCGCCACGGCAGAATTCGCGAAAGTTTGGCGTATTCGTGCGTCCGTGCAATTTCGAGGACTCATAGAGGGTCTGCGCGACGGCGGCGGCGGCGGCGGCGGGGCCAATTAGTCGCGTTAATTAAAAGTAATTTCATTCGGTCTCTTAACTCGGCGGGCGAAGTGTGCGTCGCTCTTCGAAATTGCATTAGTACGTGCGGTGGGCAGCCCGGGTAGATTCTTAATTCTCGACACCTCGTTAGCCGCGCGCCACCGTAATCGATGCCACGCGCACACCATAATTGGAGGATTACCGGGGGCTTTCCATGGCGAAGCCAGCGTAGCTACGGAGATTGCGCAATGCCCTTAACGATTTCCCTGAGCCCCTTAGACCTCGACTAACACCGGAGAGCAGCCAAGGTACACCCTAATGCCCCGCGTCCCTCGCACCGATATCCCAACACCACCACACCACCACCAACAGCAGCAGCACCCCTTCTAGCTCGACTTTAATTGCTCTTATTTTCCCGCCCAACCACCGCCGACCACCCCTTGCACCCTCATCCAGCCTTTTTTCATGCCTGCGTGATTAATGCCCCGACGCGCTCCCTTCTGCCAAGATTGATGCCGTCTCGTCATCCCGCCTTTCCTTATATGATGCCCGAACCATTCCCCAAGGATAAGGGACGGGGGATTACCGCTGGAAAAGGGGCCAAATGAAAGTGACGATATAAATGGGACGTTGATCCTAGAATACGTGAAACTGCCATTGGGAGAGACTAGGCAACAGCCGGAAGTCACATAGAATTTCGATCGAGCATTTTTGCAACCGTACAAGCCAACATCGGAGGCTCACGCGCTTCTCCATTCCAGACGTCGAGTCAGCCGATTTTATTATTCACCCGTCGAAATTTCGAACGAGTTTGAGCGCCGGCGGTTACGAGGCCTGGATTTTAAAGAGAGGTTTTCGAAACTACCACTCGCAGCGGAAAAGTACAGGATTTCCTAGATCCTTTTA
The DNA here is from genome assembly GCA_910591665.1 of Ectemnius continuus. Classification (NCBI taxonomy): domain Eukaryota; kingdom Metazoa; phylum Arthropoda; class Insecta; order Hymenoptera; family Crabronidae; genus Ectemnius; species Ectemnius continuus. The sequence goes on along the minus strand of OU342862.1, from coordinate 9,396,875 downwards.
AAGATCAACATAGATGGAATATTAAAAGGAAATAAAGCGTGTATCTGGGTTTGTTTGATGACAAATGTGCGTGGGGGAAATCGAGGATTTTTCAGCGCTAATTCACCTGTTGCGGAACTAATGTCGTGTCCGCATTGAACATAACGCGAAAGGTCGAAGATTGCCGGGGCTTCGGTGCCGCTTTCCGTCCACGGAACTAATCCGGCAACAAGCGAAGAATTATCGCTCTGCCATTCTTCGCTGCTTTTGTATGGCTCCCGTGGCGCCTCGCGCTCTCTTTCCACTCTTTCGCGGGATATCGTATTTTTCATTCCGTGCTCTACATACCGTCCGCCTATACCTGTTGACCGCTACTAATGTTGGAGAAAATAGCCGGTTATTCCTGCCAATTATTTGACACGTCAACTCTCGATTGAATATCGTATAGGCTCTCTGCCGCGTGTGTACTTTGTTATCGGACCGCCACAAGATCCTTCAGTATTGAATGCGGTTCAGTTAATTAAGAGCTTTATTCATCAACGCGTTTGTACCCCTTCTCAATTAATTTACCCCGCCGAATTCATAACAATCAACTGGACGATCATATTCGAAATGCATGGGATTTGTAAATGGGTGCCATCTGAAATTCGGTCAACTAATTAGCAGGCTGGCCTGCGCTCATAAATCTGCCAATATCAATTGCCGCATTAACTAGTGGAGCATTGGCGGAGGCGACCAGATGGACATGGTATCTAATTAATGCGGAGCACTAGGGACGTGGAGGAAGTGAACGTCGGCCAGCGTGGAAGCGAGCGTGAGGAGTTCTGAACAATGTCACTGTTCCGCTGGTGGCTGCTTTGTTCTTAGGATCCTCCGGTCAATTAACCGGTCCTGGTTAACCAGCGACACGTGAAGCCGCGTTATACTTTGTTTTGGCTACTTTTCATACCTTTCACATAGTACGTTCTATCTTTTTCTCCTTAAATACCTATTTTCTAATCTAATCAATTGTCATCTTCACAGTTATCTTGCGAATCATCGCTGATTAATTGTTTTTATTGTATCAAAAATATTCCAAGATGTCAAGTCAACTGATCCTTTCAGAGTGTCATTTTCTCCTGCATCTTAGCGGTGGAAAATGCTGCTGGTGGTGAAATTCAGGGACGCGGACTGATGTAAGAGATATGAAGTAGTCGGGATTTGCGTTCCTCGGCGGGTTCTGGCGTGGTGGAAAGTATTCAGAGCCGCCTAATGAAGAACTCGAGCGGTTAGCTAGCTGGCTCGACGGTGTTTCAGGTTCACGGAGGCGCTCGGAATGCTGCTGGGCCGCGCGCATTAAGGAAACGAGGAAATGACTCTGAGTCAGTGCCATTTTCTAATTGCGAGGTTTAGTTCGAGCAGTACTCGATTGCTCGCCGCGGCCTTGCTTTCCCTAGGCCGTGTCGGCACTTTCGATGCTCGGCAGCGCGTACTCTCGCAAAAATTCGCCCCCCGTCAAGCCTGCCTTTTTCGTCGGGCGAGCCTCATTAGCGAATATAAAGTCGCCGTCGTCGTCTCGAGTTACCCTCGAACTTTGCCGCGTCGCCAAGTGAACCCGCCGGCTGCTTTCCAAGCTGCTGGCAGTCGGAACATTTCCTGCCGCGTCGTCTCCAGCACGCTCTGTACAGTTTCCCCATGCGCCCAGCTCACAGTATAATTCCCAGCAAGGTTTCCAGTCTTGTTGCCAGAGAGATTAAATTGTTACACGTCGAGACAATTTGGGGAAATCACTTGGCAGAGTTAAACAGCGAAAAATTTTCTTTCTAATTCATGTCATAATATTAATAGCGACACATCGAATTGTTTCCCTTGTTAAGTCACTTTTAACTCTGGAATTGTTAGCAGTGGTCATTATACTCCGCAAAAGTAACGTAAAGTAAAATCGACTGTGGGATGTTCAAGTTTCTTTTTGTAGAAAAAGCTGGAAGAGCTTGGTAGAGTAGAAGGGAAGAACATAGAAGCGTTGAAGAAAATAAATACAGGAGTGTCTCTGCAGGAGGACAGTCGAGTACAAAGGGTAGAAAGAAAGTAAAGTTTACATACCCGTTGAGATACATGGTGAACGAGAGATAGCCATGCGCGAGGCAGAGCGATGCGGGGATTGGAGTCTTTGTCGATATTCACGTATCCCGGCTGTTCAAACGAATCGTGTATAAATGAAAGGATACAAGAGTGCGCTTCGTTAGTTATCCTAACGATACGCGTAGGCAGTGGCCGGATCGAGCGGAGGAAAAAGCCGCCCCGGAATATTTCGGTATTTTCATGGGGAAGCGCCTCCCTCGAGATAGAGTGCCGCTCGATTTTCCGCTCGACGATACCTTTTTGCGGATTCTTTAAAAGGATCGGGACGAAAACAAATGGTTGGGAGTTTAGGGCGAGCTGCGCGATATATCCTTGCCATGGGAGTGGGGCGATCTCTATTATTCATGTCAGACAAAAAGCCTTCAACTTCCCAGGAAATTCACAAGCGCTTACTCCGACTATCAGGTACGCTAACGGTACTCCCAACCCTCCGCTACTGCTCTTCCCATTTTTATCAGTTTCCGTTTTGCACGAGAACCTTTCGGCTTGTCGCTTTCACAAGCCTGATGCAAAGCCTTCGATTCCAAGATAGCTAGAGTATAATCTTCCGATTATTCAGAAACGTTTCTTTTACGTTTCTCGAATCGAATGTCCAGGGATAAGGTTGATCTGTTAATGCATCGAAACTGTCAATAGTGTTCCTTGCAATTTCAGCTTGATGAAACTTAAATGTGAAAGTGTAGTTTTAGCATTGCCGTATTATGCACAATTAATATTGGCAGTATTCGTGTAATTAGCTGGCAGGAATCTGGAGAAAAGTGCTGCTAATTCAAACTAGGGAGTAAAGTAGATCGCGTGGCAGGCAGGCAGGCAGGTAGAGAAGGAAGGAAGCTTGGTCCATGGAAGCTGGGCCGGTCGATTTTCATTTGAGCGCTGGCAATTTGGCTGGGACGTTGACGGAAGCAGAGAGAGCGGCGGAGGTCCTCTCGAGCGAAATCGATTATTGAGCGATTGATTTAGGGCCGAGAGCACAATATCCACCGAGGGAAAATGCGGCTCTCGGCCGCCTGACAAATACCCGGCCATCCGCCCGCTCGTTCCTTGCCTCGTTAGTTCTCTAATTCCCCTACACTTTGCATCCGCTCCTTCCACATTTCCACAGAGACGTTGCAAATACCGCACAACTCGGAGGAAAGGCAAATGGCAATTTTAGCGTTGTATCTTCCGTTACTGAATTTCAGGATTTTAGAAGTGCCTTGTTAAACAGAACGGAACAATACAATTTCAGGGAGGAGATAAAATGCCGAGTGTTATCCACTTCTTTTCCTTTTTCAACAAATACTCGGCCAATTGACGTAAACATAAGCCGCGTATATTGACACGAAGAAAAAGTGATAAGACGCGCGATAAAGGACAAGAAAGAACTCCTCGGTGCTTCTTTCTGTCTCGACTTGTGCCGCTCGTGGAAAGTGAAGCGAACTTAAAGGGAAGTTACGCTCTTCTCTTGGAGAGTTTACCTTTCTTGTCTCTGTTTACAGAGCACTTGCGAGGCTGGCGTTGCTAGGTGGAAGTTAGAAGCAGTCGGCAGCTCTCGCTCGGACGGATTATCGTATGTTCCGGCAACTTCGAAACCTATTGGAAAATGTGTCCTATAGCGAAGCTATTGTTTTTTCCTCGGGCGCAATATTCGCGATCGGATATATTGAAAGCGAGTGAGGAGCAAGCGACGCGAATACGGATCGAATAATATACGCCATAGGGACGCGCTCTGACGCTTGGAGTGGTCGACGTCGCGGCGAAATAATTTCGCCTAATTGGCGGCAGTATTTTCAATCACGCCGCTGCCGAGCGAGAATGCCGAAAGTGGCTGCGCAATTTCGTTTGATTATTCGGACGGCTTCCGGCCTGCTCTTTGCGATCCAGTCATTTCTGCTTTAAATACCAATCGTCCTTTTTCCCCCCCACCATCGACATTGCCCTCGCTTTGTCGTGTTGTTGGATTCGTTGGTAATCAGCATTGTCGAAAGTGTATGCTGCTTGCTCTCGGTACTTATAATTCAGCGCGCAACCTGCTCGACTGAAAGCCGCTGATTATACAGGAGAATAGTGTATACACCCGCGTATTTACATGCCAGTGCACCTCCGCTCATGTAAACAATTAACGTTTACCCATTAAGGCTTTGAGTATGTCGAATGAAACGGGAATATCGAAAATTTCGGTGAAACAAAAAAGCTTGAAATGCAGATTACGCTCTGTTATCACTTTATAAATGCCTCGGTATTGACCTCGCATTATAATTTGGTACATTCGTTATTCGAGTAAACAGTTGCCGCGAGCAATTAAGGTAGAATCAACGGTGCGAGGTTGTTACTTTTGTAACTTTGCTTTTAAAACGATGTTGAGCGGGATGTTATTCCAGGGCGGATGTGTTTTTTAAGATGGCCCTTTTGGGTGAGTCTGAGTGTAGAGGGCCAGGGGGTAGGTGCATTCAAGGGTGTGTTTTCGTAACTGTTAAATTTCCGGGCGCGGAATAGGTTGGTTGGTGGGAGCTTTTGTTCCCGTCGCTCGAGAAGGAAAGTTTCAATCCCCGTGGAAACAAGCTTTCCTCATGGCAAAGTGTGCCTGGCAGCGTATCGTTAGCCCGGTGGGCCTCCCTAATCTCCGTGCATCAATCCTCCTGGTCGGCTGACGCGCTCGTGCGATGAATTATTCCTGCTCTCGCTTTCTCTCTCTCTCTCTCTCTCTCTGCTCCTGAGTCAGCCCGGACGAACCGCCCGCCCTGGCGAATCCGCTTCACTCGTTTACATTCCATTAGATGCCACCCGTCTCGAGAAGCAATTCGTCGGGAAAGCTCCGGCAACACTGTCTGTTGACTTCGCCCGCCGACACTGTGATGAATGTGACTCGACATCGCCACCATCTGCCCGTAATAGGACAGTAAATGTAACTCCTTTATCCTGCCAACTCTCCTCGCCGCCGCAAGAAATCCCATTTGCCTACCTTCTCCCTCCAATACAAATGCTCCCTCAAATGTGAATACGATAATAGAATTTCCCTATGTAAGTAGGAACAGATCGTTTCAAAGAGCCACATTTCAGAAGGAACTTGTGAAATTCTCCGGCCGCCTGCATCACGTATCGCGTTACCAGCCGACTTAGCATGAAACTTGCTTATACACCCAACTTACAAAGTTGCCGAGGAAAGTTTAGCAGGATGAGTCAAGGGACATGACGAATTTATAGTAGCTCGTTTGAATATCTTTCCAAGCTCGAGGGGGATTAAAGATGTGTCTAATTAGACGTCGTTAATAGCGAAATTGCTTTAGTTTAATAATAATGTGGACTCGTTTAGGAAGGTCTGTTGTAAGTGGGGAAGTTAGCCGGGCAAGAGCACTTGGTTTACCGTGGCAGCGGTTGCGCGTCTGACTACACGCGGTGTCTGTTCACTTAGCCTCGTTAGTAGCACAGCCTGCGATAAGGCCCGCCGCATGGCTGACCACTTCCAGTCACTACTACTGCTACTTTACTGCTCTGCGACATAGCCGCACCTGACGCTTACCTCTACCTTTAGCCAGCCAAATATTAACGAGCATCCATATCTTTACGAGTCGCCCGAACATTCGGCTCGCGTCCTTATCGTACCAGGAGATTCACTGTCGACCCTAAAATCCACTGTAATTGTTGCAACCGACTCTACAAGCTCCAGGAAATGTACACGCCAGTGCACGCTGTCTGCCCTCGGCGTTCTACAAAATCGGGAGTTATCGTCATGGATTGATTAGTGTTCGACGACAAATTAATGCGATTCCGAATTATTCTCGGTCGAACGCCGGGCCAGAGATAATACCGTATTGTTCGCCGCCCGGCTGGGATGCCCGATACCTATAATAGCCAATCGAACTTTCCACCGCCGTGACTCTCTGTTAATTGATAGCCATATAATCTGCAATCTGCAGCTTGCGATCTTTATAAAATGATTTCCATTGAAAAATGACAGTGAATGTTTGGGAATCACAGGAGAAATAACTGATCTCTATTTTGAATGTTTATATAAACTTATGTATATTGAGATTTTAATCTGGCAATTATTCGATTTTGTATAATAAAGGTGTGCTTTTGCCGACACAGTCGGAAGTGTTCCAGGCTGCGGTGGCAGCGGCAGCAGCAGCAGCAGCTGGGGGTGGTGGCCAGCAGGCCGCCCCCACACCAGCTGGTAATGAAGCCAGCCCGGAGACCGGGGTCGAAGGTACTGCTTTGGTACCCGTCACCTCCGGCGCAACCACACCTGCCACCGCGACACAGGGTAGCGACCTCAAGGGTCAACCAAAACGCCTTCACGTCAGCAATATACCCTTCCGCTTCCGAGACCCTGATCTCAGGGCTATGTTTGGGGTAAGCTTCACTTCTTCCTTCCTCATCCGATGCCGCCTTTGATTAACAACCTACTTGATATACCTAGAAAGTACAAAGTACACGAGGCTCGTTTCCCTCTAACACACCATGCTCGCTTTAAGTTACTTCAAAGTTTCTCACATTCTCGAGCTTATTATACAAAGGTGCCAATTGCAACGCATTCTTTTGTAATATAGATTTTATTATTAATACAGTTTTCTCATGTTTGCTTTATAACACATTTTTGAGGTAAGTTCGAGCTGGAGTATCTTCGAGAGAAACCCGTAATTCCCACGCAATGTGATGATGAATCTTCGTGAGAGTATAGTGGAACAGAATTATAATTGTTCGAAATGAATGATATGTTATACGAATTATATGATATTGGAAATATTAGACGAAAGTATTCGAGTATTACATTAGCGGCAGAATGTAATGGAGTGTTAGCACGCGGTGCAGTATTTCACCGGGGAAATTGTTCTTCTTTATTTTCCAGCAATTCGGACCGATCCTCGACGTGGAAATCATATTTAACGAGAGAGGAAGCAAGGTAAGCCCACGGCGCCCTTAGGCTGCGAGCCACCCCTGTCAACCCACCCCTTTAGAATACTATTAGATTTAAGTTACAAGCAGCCTCGGGCGGAACCCTCCTAAACGGACTTCGCTAAATTTACGATCCTCCTGTCCTATCCCACCACATCTCCTTTCACACACGCCTGTCCTTCACGTGAAATCCTATCGCTTCAATCTTGTCTAATAAATCTACTAGATTCTACAATTCCGAATCGCTAACGAACAAATTGATTTTCTCTATTGGAACGAACGTGGTGCAAGTGGCAGTTTTCGAACATGTTCCTACCCGCGATTGTAATGTTTGTCACGCATTCTTGGTTCCCGACCGAACACGTTTCCGTTCATCGAGCGGGAAAAGTCGAAACTGTCTTTCGGATCGGCTACAAAAACTCCAAGGTGGCACGTGACTCGATTTTCCAGCCGGTGCCGGACTTCTTGTAACTTTCTGTTATTGGGAAAGTTTCGAATCGGTGAACGAATATCCTGAATAAGAGGGTTCCGCGAGGCTGCTACTATTTGTTTAACATCGGTTCCAAGCACGTGGCATTCGGTACGAATGCCGCATGCTGCCGATCATTCATCGAGCAGACAAGTAGTGCTTTATGGTAGTCATTTCGATGAGAAGGCTTTGCCGAAAGTTGCTGGGTATTCATGTTTCGTTCTTTGTGTTCGCCAAACCTAATCCTTAAAGATTAACGAGCTCATTCCAGCCGGTATATTCCGTTCATTTATTTGCCGGGGGGGGGGGGGGGGATAGAATGAGATTGGCTCGACTACACTTTCAATGAGAGGAAATATTTGACGAGGGACACGAACGAAGGCAAACATGCCAGGCTCAGAGATGAGGGTGTGCGCGCGCGCGGGGGGTGAAGGGGCGAAGCTGTTCATAATAGCGCGATCCTTCACACTGTCCACACACGTCGTATCGACCATTCAGGGAAATGGATGACATAATCCAATCGTTACCCTTCTCTTTTTCTTGTCCTTTGAATGCATGAATACCAAGCGACATTCGATGAAGATCCCATACGAAATGGCTCGAGGCTCGCTTCACCGAAGGTGCGATGCATCACACTCGCTCTATGCTAAGCCTTGAAAGACATTCCTCGCTCACTGCTAACGATTAAGTGACATTACTCGAGCGCCTATTACCAAGAGCAGTGTGCGCTCGGTGTCAAAGGAGTATGTCGCAGTACATCGCATCCTTGTGTGAAGAGAGTCTAAAGGATGCCGTGCCACGACTCCAAAGGGCCTACCAGCCGCTTGCAAATTGGATCTCGAGTATCGCCAGATGAAAAAGTAAGCCGCGCTCATATTACGAGCGACAGTACTGTGCTGTGCTGTGCGCCGCGTTGCCAGTAGAGATCTCGGAGAGCTGGATGGCAGTTAGAACGGGGTCGTGGCATCGCCTCTACTCATTCCAATGCTCGCACTCCTTCTTTTTGCAGCGCGCGCTGGCAACACACGAACGATAGTGTAATTTTGTTGAAGTGCCATCTAAATATGATACGGAAGAGGAAATTGCGCGAATGCCATTGTCGAGGCTGCCCCCCCTCCTCCCTCCTTTTCCCTTTCTCAAGTATTACTTAACACCTTTGAGGAACGAGAGAGCAAAGCACTTTGTGATGGAGCGATATGTTGCAGAGGAGATCGGTTCAAGTGCTCTAATTAGACTTTTCATCTGTCATATCTGCATTGTGCGAGATCGTTATCTTCATTCACAAAGTTTACTCTTTTGTAAGAGTGGATCTTTGATTTCTGGATTACTGTCCTCGTTATTACACAAGGTTGTTTCAAGGATTATTCCAAAGTATTCTAATTGGAAGGACAAAGGTATTCGTTTGTAGAAAAGGGTTTCCACGAATTCTTCCAGTGGCAATTCTTGAATCTCGATGATCCAGTATTTGAACGTGTTACCTTGGCGTTGTAAGTTAGAACCACTTTCTCGCTGGTAAAGAGAAAGGGAAGTCGCAGTGAATTCAAAGAGAAGAGCTTGGATCGGCGAAAAGCTTAGGGTGGTTCCACGGGAGAAAAAGGATAAGGATCGGCCGGTGTGTGCGGGAGTAGAGTTTGAAATGCAAATGCTTTCAATATGGATGACAGCGGTCTGGATAAGATCCGCAGTAATACATCGTGTCGACAGACGGCGTCCGGTGAGCTTGCATATTCAGCGTCTTTGCGTCAAGTACACTCAAGTGCACTTCATCAAGCTCCCGCGGAGCACTGCTAACCCAATATCAGTGGACATTGGCTATCGCCTGCTCCCGACATCACGCACACAACTCCACCATTGTCCACTCGATGATTCCCAGCTGTTCTCCATGGATATTCAAAGGGAATATCGATATTGCAACTGCCCATTCAGTTAATAAATTCCGAAATACATTAATCATCTTCTCAAATGAAGTCTCAACTTATCCGAAATGTTTTTATCCAAACGGAGATTTAATTCGAATTATTTTCATCTCTCAGCATCCGCGAGAACGGCTTCGAATAGTTTTTCAATTTTTCCCGGAGCTCCGTCGACGAAGTCAATCAGGATAAATTCCTCTGACAAGATTAATCGCAATACCTTTGACTAGAATCCCCATTGAAAGTGCGGACTTAAGAATCAGGGGCATTATGGCTTGGCCAATGGGAGCAAAAGGATATTATCTTAAATTAGTCCCTGCGAATAAGGATTGTTCGCGGCACACAATTCCTCGTGGCATAAAGGAAAAGGCGGCCTCGAAGCCGGCACAATCGGGAGACGAATCCACGGGTGAGAAGTGTTTCAAAAGAGATTCCTGGCATTCCCTGGATTTCCAGTGTATATTCCTCGTAATTGCGCGGACCAGTCACTTTCTATGGAACTTTGCCTTATTCGACGGCGCGCCAAGGGCGAAGTATCCGATTTCTCTTCTAGCAAAGTCTACGATTTCACCGCATAGATTTCTACCATTGTGACCCTGATTGATCCTTCCAGCCGGTCTCCCAGTTATTTCTCGCATCGCTCGTTTCTCAGATTATTAACTTTTCAAACAAACCGTACCACCGTTTTCAAACGTCGATCCACATTATTCCTGGTATTATTAGGATGCCGGCGAGGGAATCGAATGCATCAGGAAATTGGCTATTGGTATTGTGTTATTCCAATTCTCGGAGCGGCATGAGAAATGCCGGGCAGTCTGATCCCGTTGAGTGGAGCTATTCTCGCAAATTCTAAAATCGTCTGCTAATCGAGGTCGGAAAGAGCACAATAGGTGGAAATCGCTGATCAGCTCGTAATGCTTCAATGACGTTCAGTCGGGGGCTGGCACACATTGCGGATAGTTGACAGGAAGTGTAGTATATCGTGGTACATCCGCATCCATAACAGACAATCTCCAGTCAAATATTGACGCTTCTACTGCGTCTCAATTAGAGCCTTCAATTTTGACGGCTTCCAATTAACAAAGAATTCCTTTCTAAAGTAATATTTCCTTCTTTCTTGTCAAAACACATCGATTTTTCTTTCGTATAACATAACATACAATATCTTAGTAAGAATCAGTAGAAATCCCAAATTCCTTTTAATAAATTTATCTGAATCTCGCGGGAAATAGTAAAACTGTCCTTAAAAGATCTTTCGACGTAATTCTTCCACATAACACTCACTTGACGGAGAGTTTAGCATTCGTCACGTCAGAAATCTGCGACGGGTTGTCCTCGACACTGGCACTCAGCGACTTTTGCAATGCAAATATCACAAGTGAAATTCCAAGCTTGCTGCGGCGAAAGCACACGCAGCCCTTACTCGGCAAGGGATAAGTGTGTGTGTGTTTGTGTGTGTTGCCATCGCGTTTAGCGTTTAAGTGATTTGCGCCCTCGTGACGGGATCCCGAATATATCACCGTGGCACGCAATCGCTCGCCGCCATGGGAAATGCGGTGGAAAGCGCTTTGACACTCACCTCACCACGAAACCGGCTTTAACAATCGCACATGAAACTGAGAATCGCATGTGGAAATTCCAAAGTAAATGCCTGTACGCAATAAAGCAGGTGCTAGATTTTTGGTGCTCTTTATTGGCAAACGTTTAGTCGCACTGGTATAGAATTCTAGCTGTTGACCCATTTCGAAGGGATGCCTCCGATTTATTATTCATTATTGTAAAGCTTTTCAAGTACCCACTGCATTGTTGCATCGCTCTTAATAAGTAGCCACGTTTATTATTTTGTAAATCACACCAATTATATGGAATTTCCATGGACTGTTCATTCCAACGAAACGTTCATTTATAACAATGCACAAACTGTTCCAGTACTTGAATGCTCGGAAGCTTTGTTCAGAAGACTATACTTGTGGAGATTTGTCGAGCCAACAAACCAAACCGGTTTCGATGTCTTGGTGTGTCGGTTCGCTAGAAAGATCCAAGGTCTGCTGGGCTGCAGTAAATAATTGTCAGACTATCTTCGCCGGTGAAAAATGTTGGGATCCCGTGACGGGGCTCGATAACCTAGATTTCGAGCGGGCGCGTCGCTCTCGCAAGATGCAATGTTCCACGTGTACACACCAAAGCTCATACCCACGCGGTTTGCACTCAACTATGTCTGTGTCTCTCTGTGTGTGTGTGTGTGCTTGGTGTCTGCACGAGGAGGGCAGGGGTTTAATTTCGTCGCTGGCTGAGGGTAAGAGCGGCGCACGCTCGATTCTCTCTGCTTTCGGAAGCTAGCTCGGCGAGCTTTTGCGAGAGCGACGCGCGATCGCAAATGAACGCGCGAGTGTGCGAATCAGGTCTGTCTGTCTGTCTCTGCATGTATGCGCGTGCCTGTACATGAGAGAGCAAGAGAGAGAGAGCAAGAGAGGAGCGCGTGCGCGAGAAAGAGAGAGATTGCCAAATGGTGAGGGAGAAAGAACGAGAACTATGAGTGCGAGAAAGAGAGAAAGACCTTTTCTCGAAAGCTTCGTCAATGTAAATGGAATGTGGCATCCCTAATGAAGTGCAGCATTTTGGAAAAGAGATACTTTCAGCCGAAGTGCCGGGAAAGTCCTCGTGCCCCTCCGCCACCTCAAAGACACACTCGGTTTGTCTTCGTCGCAGAGATTCGCTCTGCCAATTCATAAATGTCCTTAATTAACAGAAAGTTTTCGAATGCCAAAGGCATTTGCAAATGTTACATCAGTCATTCGAATGGTTCGTTGTGTAATTGGGGAAGTAATTTGCGGAGTGTAAAAGTAAAAGTGTAGAAAGGCATTGAGGAAGATGGTGTGCCCGATCGATTCACCAAGGCGGAGTAACAGCAGGGCACTTTTCCGGCACGGAGGCGTATGTGCCAGTGACACGTACATACATTACCGATATAACCAATGGTGTTAGTTCTCGTAGTTGTTAGACGAGCTGTTGCATTTTTACTAGCTAGCCTTACGCATTTTATCATTATTTAGCTCCCATTGGTTATAAGGCTGCTCGACGTGCCCTTGTACACTCGCTCTTCCCCGCAAGCCGACCGAGATCACTTGGCCACTCTACTTTCGCTCGGTAGATCCTACCAACTTCTAATCACTCGCATCCACATGTCAAAAGAGCGGAGAGACTAGACGTAGAGAGCATCCTTGTTATCAGTGCATAGTGCCGATCATCCGACAGAGAATTGACAGGGCGACGAGTCTGCAGAGGGATTCCCTGAAGGACTTGACACGAATATTCGAGGACGACGTGTCAGCCTTTACGGTCTTCCAGGAAGAGTGAAAAGTCTCGGCAAAGCGAAGGAGAAGTTCCCGGTGTACAGGGGGTGCGTCGAGTGGCGTCACTTCCACTCGCGGAGGAGACCCTCGGGAGATGCTGCCCATTTGATTTGATGAAACTTTGTCACACCTGCTCTCCGAACGCTACATCCAACTATTGCCAGCTATCCCATTCTATCCTCACAGTTTTTCACCATCCAAAATACAAGCGCGCAAAACAACCCATGACGCCTCGGCCAACGAGAAAAACAAACCTGCACAGGATGAGAGTAGTCACAAGGGTCCTTTTCCTCCCTAAACATCCCACTTTATTCAAGAGAGAGAGGGAGAAATAGAAAGAGATCAGACAACGCGTCCTCGATCGAGTTAGTCGCTGCCTTCTCACACGTGTATGATTGACACCGCGCCGCCGAGTCTACTTACTAATCCACCTGCAATATAAACAGCATGATACGTACATTATACTATTGCATCTTTCGACAGTCGATCGAGCCTATATACACATACTTCCACCTAGCTATGTGCGATTGATATACACTCTCGCGCGCCCGTGCCGCCTCGAGTTTCTCCCTGCGAGATCGCATTACTGACTTTCCAAGTGATTCCTGCCCGCCCCAGCCGGGACACACCACCGGGCCACCACTGTATTTACTGATCCGGTTTTCAGTTAAGCGTCAGATTCGATCGAGCCGCGCGAGAAACAAAGTCCAATTCAATCGGAGCATCGAGCACTTTACCACATTTATCTGTCTGCCTCTCTTCCGGGATGATTAATGGAATTTTAGAGAAGCATTACTCGCGGAGCATCCTCCAGCGATGAATCGGCCTCGCTGGTGTGTATATCACTGCCATCTAGGTGCATCTGTCTGTGTATATACTCTATGTATACGTACATACCTCTATCTGGTTGTTACCATTATTATGATTATGATTATGATTATGATTATATGTAAATAGTAGCCGCACGCTTTTGTCTAGGCGAGTCGAAGGTATTATTAATGGAAGGCCCATGCTTCAACCTATTTATTACTCACGTATGTGTCTTAGGATAGAAAGATATGCTGCTTTCGATCTCACCGTTTGTCGGCGGTGTTACGTTTCACGGCGTGTTCGCTCACCACGTTGCAACGAGCTCGATCTGGAACACCCGACCATATCCAACCCGACTCCTCCTTAATACCCACTCATAAACTCACCACTCCACCGTAAACGACGCGCTGTCTGATCTCGTCCGTTCCTAATACTCTCATCCACGAAACGATCTCGCAAAACATTCGTAATGTGAGATTCTGTGCAGGTCTGATGAATTTTGGGAAGACGCGCCATGGGTTGTTTTATTTTGTGCAATCCTAATCCAGTCGAAATTTGAGAAAGATTTTGAATGCTTGTGAGAAAGAATGATCGAATGAACGAGAGTGAGAAATGAAGATCCGAGAGTGAAAGAAAGCGAGGCAGAGAGAGAAAGAGAGAGAGAATACCAGAAATGTCTATCTGGTAAAGTAGTTTGATAATGTAACCCGCAGGTCTTTACACACGCACACCACTCCTTGTCTTTCTCTAACTCATCCTTCCTTTTTCTAGTTTCTTATATATTATACATATGGACATTATCTCTATACAATCTGGAATCTCGTATTGTTTTGTGCGCTTTTATATCGCTGTTTGCCAGCTTCGGTCTCATGACTTCAAGTACTCTTCGACTTCCTCTCTCTTCGTTCTCGTTCACCTCTCACGATCGCCTCCACCACCTATTCCTGCCTTTGACTTTAGTCACACTCAACACAACTTACACATTACACTTACTACCTTTAATACACTGTCGCGATATTTTGTAGGAATACGAATATGAATTTTAATTTGAGAAAGTTTGGAGAAGGGAAAGGGAAATCTTGAAAGCAAAGGGTTGAGTGGATCGAGACGTTTATTGTCTAATGATCGACTTGTCACGCTGGCCCTGACTTTGTCGCACGAAACAAAGGGCAGGCGAGAAAAACTGAATAGAATGAGTACTTGGCCATTGGAGGCTCGTCTTTAAGAATGTCTCAGGTGTTATGAAAGACGATCGAACCCTTTCGACGTCGGGGCGCTGTTTACTCGAGCGCGCCCACGCAAAGAGCACGCGCGGACATTCGTCTTCATTCTTTCGCGGCGTTTCTTCGCTCGGCGCCGTGCGAACACGTTCGCCCTACGATTCTTTATTTTCCAAGGCAGCAGCAGCAGCGGTGGAGGAGGAGGCCGGCAACCATTCCTGAGAAATTCAAGTCGGGCATAAATCATCCGGCTGCCTCTAATACGTTTCGCGCGCGCAACACGACAGCCGGCCACGGGAAATTTCCTTTTCATATTCGTCTCGACGCCGAAAGGTGTACTCGCACTCGGGATTCGTTCGCTCCCATTTATTCCGTCGGCATTCCGTCACGTCGCTGATAGAGTCTTGCACTGCGCGAGCACCAAGCAGAAAAGTATTTCTTATCTTCGCCGACTGTAAACGACAGAATTCTTCGCTGACACGTGTTTCTCTCACTTGGAAATGTCCAATATTTCCAACTTCAGATTCCTGATTTTATGCCAATAAATTTATTCCCGAGAGTAATGAAAACTGAGTTCAACGATCAGTCACCTCGACTTAATCGATAACCACAGTTTAAGTAGACTGGCGTAATACCATTTCATTACTTTCTTTATCCAACGGCTGGTTAATTAACCCATTCGGAGCCCCGACGAATTCAATAATGGCCATAATTCATTCCTTTGTTAGCTGGCCTTTGCGAACCGCTTTCAGAAGAGAAGTAGCCAGCAGGGCTGGAAGTTTTGCCGGTTGCCACTCGATTCCCTCGTAATTTCTCGAGAGGTCGAAATGCGGTACAGTGTGTCGGGGCAATCGAAGCAGCGCGGCGCGGCGCGGCGCGGCGCGGCGGTAGTAATCGCACTCGAAAATCCACGAAACTCGAGGGCGCCAGCGTGGCGAGGAACCGTTAACGAATTGTTTGAGGATTACTGTTGGGAATTTCGCTGGAGCTCCACTCGCTACGGATATTAATTATGATTTCGTGCCTCCAAGGATTTCTAACCTCGAAAAAGCAGAAGAGCCGGATCGAAAGCCCGGCAGAAAGGGAGCCAGTAAAATATGCTGGAGGCTGTTTTCGCAGAGGGCGGGGCTAAGGCTGGGCGAATTCAATAGCGAAGAAACAATCGCCGCTTAATAGACTTTTAATGAGCTCCCGGAACTTGCCGATACGAAATTACGGCTTGCCAATTATGACGCGCGCCAATCTAGCCCGAGGAACTTGGTTTTGTGAGGGAAAAACTGAGCCGTCGGTGCAAAAGAGTGCCTAGTTCATTACTTGAGAGGTTTCTACCTTGATGATATAACGCCCTGATGTTTTCTGGGAGCGCTCGAAGCACTAAGAAATCCAATGGTCGCCGCCGCCTCTGACTTCCCGTCGATGTTCATGAACTCGTTGCCACCTGTGCTTCTTCTCAGCTACTCCCAGTTCTCGCACTACCTCTTACTTTATGTGTGTATCGAGTTGAAGTTCCATAGAATTGGTCCGTTAACAGGGTGGAAGGTGGAATTGCCTGTTGCGGGTGGAAATGGTGGAGGAAACAGGATTCGCAATTGGTCAGGTTTCCCGGGAAGAAATGGCATATCGAGTAGAAGCGGAGCTCTCTCAATCAGAGAACCGCTCGTAACTTCGCGGAGGTAGCTGCTTGCAATTAATCACAGTCCGCACGGCAATTAGTCATCTCGTGACTCTATCCATTCTCGCAGTACGTCTTATTTGCCCAGTGAAATTACTCACGGTAAATCATGCAATGTCTCATCGCCAATATCCATTCAGGCATTGCGCGATCTTCTCTTTCTATCGGGAAACTCTCTTTCTCGACCCGATGTTGCGGGTGTTAAAACTCGGTCTGGCGATAAATTGGCCAATTAGATTTTTAGGCGGTTCCTTGGATCGCTGAACCACCGGGCCGCTTGCCTGCAGTTTTCAATTACGAGCTCTGAGATAAATCGCCCGATAAACCGGCAGCCTATTTCGTTTACACGGGATCCTAGGCAGAACGGGTTACTTGATGGCCTCTTCGGAATGGGCTATTTATTGAGACGCCGATGGAATAATGCTTCGCCTTCCATAGTATACCGGGACCTGGCAAGTGTTACGTGCAAATGGTAATCATCTCGGCTGATTACGTGGGAAAAGTATCGTGTTTTGTTATACACTTTTCTCCTCGGGCTTCCATTGAATTTCCCTCGTTTCACTAGAACTTCGTGATCATATTCCAAGATAAAATGCGTTAGCAGTGATATAGAAGCACCGAGCGTAATAATTCTCTATCGCGAGAAACGACAAGAGCAAAAAGTGGAAGGAATAATTCTATGGTACAGCAAGAATAAATTCATGTTATATTAATAGAAAGAGAATACTTTGCAGAGTGGCAAACAGTGTCAGATTAATACTAAATGATGACAGTTTCTATAATAAGTCTTTGTCTCCTCGTTTAAATCGAATATTAATTGACTCTCTCGGATGGAGTATTTTCACAGTTCGAATCCCATTTTGAGAAAGGAGTCGCGTTAAGAGCACTAGTCCGTGGCGAATTATATCCAACTCTACGATTTATATCCGCGAGTAAAAAGCGCGCACTTCTTCCATGCTCGCGCCGTTACCGTAAGCGATTTCCAGCCGTTATCAAGATCGCTGGCTATGCAAGAGAGCGACTTTGTTCTGGAAAAAGCGGCATTAGAGGGCGTCGAGATAGATCTGAACAGAGGAGGCGTTAGACTGGGCCGTTTCGAAGAGGTGGGATGGCGTGTGCGATGAGGATCTGCCTCTTTCGGTGGCTAGAATAATTACGGGCGTACGTATCGCCCGTTTCCGCGGCGCAGCGCGGTGGCCTTTGCAATTGGCCGAGCTGGCCGATGGGACTTCCTTCGGAGGTCCGACCTCCTTGATAGAGTCCTTGATTAATAGAGAGCGTGCGATTCTCGGCAAGCGGCTATCCGGCATCGCCGAAAAGCGGAGCGTGGCGTGGAACGATCTATCGCTAGTTGCAAGGAAACCTTGCACTCTCTCTTTCTTTGCACGGCAGCACCGTTCCACATTCTTTAAACGATATAGCAGGTTTCAAGATCGATAAATCGGAGGACGGACCGATACACAATTGGCCGCAGCCACTCTCCCGCTCGTCGGCCACAGCTGAGTGGCAGCTTTGTTCAAACGAGCGAGTCCCGAATACGCTGCCTTGAGCATACTTCTTCCAACTGTCTCTCGGACAGCCTATCTTCATCTCGCTCTCTTCTTCTCTTCCCGACCACTAGAATCACTTGGAAAACTGCGCCGGTGCATAAGCGCATTAAGCCAGGAATAGACGAGAATGCTCTTCCCGAACTTCTCGTTGTTGCCCTCTCTCTTCCTGACCCGGCAAACTTTCGCGATATGTGAGCTCACTTCCGCCCTCTTTATACCGTCGAATCTCTCCGCCAGCCTCTTCGCTTTTATTATCGCCGTCGGCAGAGTCTGCTATTGTTTCCCGAAATCGGCCCGCATCAAAAAGCTTAGGAATACGTGTCGGTTGAGCAGTGCGCTTTAGGATCTCTCGCCGTTGGAGGTTGTAATGATGAACGAACCTTTGACTCGTCGATGATTGCGGGAAATCAAAGTATCTTTCGCTCGGTTTTCCCGAGCGGCCAGAACCATAGACGGGGCGCAACGTGTGAAACCGATTTCCGCTGAGGGAGGAGTGACATTTTTGCCCGCTCGAAGGTTCGACAGGCCGCGCCGGCTGAAAGCCATCGGGGCACAAAGGGGCCGATCGATCCGCCAATAAAAGTTCTTCATCAGAAGTGTCGTAAAGTAAAGTTATCGACACTCGGCTATCTTGGACAAAAGATTGCTTCGATCACGCTCTACCGGGGAAGCAGAGAGTAGCTGTTTCTCCTATGACCGGACAGCGAATCCTCCACCTGCAAGCACTAGTTCGTCCTTTATGAGGACACCTGACAAAGAAACGATGATCGAATAGAAATTGACTGTAAACTTTGCCGCAAGTAAAATCTGAAAGGCCTGTTATTCTTCCATGTAACAATCCCGATTGAAAACGGACAAATATATCAAAACACCTACAGTACTAGCCAGGCTTTCCATCAGATACGCGTGTTATTTATCGCTTCAATTTCGTGGCGTCACGATCTTTCGAATTTACTGCTGGCCGGTCATTGAGTGTTCTTTTATGCAGGAGTCTCCAATTTTTCGCAGTCTACTTATAAATATCGATCGATCGAGGCTGCCGGGATGTTCGGTCAGGTTCAGAGTCGTTGGGGAATCTCATTTCGCGCCACTTGCGATTATGACAGGCTCTCAAATCGGGTCACGGCTAGATAGCGGTAGGAAGAGGCAGAGTGGAAGTTGGGTGGGCTGGCTGGTTCGCTCGTCCTTTCCCCGAGGCAAGGAGACAAGCCAGTGGCGAAGAGAGCGAGAGAGAGAGGAGGTGGGCGCAGAGGCCGTATTTGATTTGGCTTTAATAGGATTTCGCAGCCACGGCAACAAGCGCGATACGTAACCGCTTCTGGCAGCAGCCGGCGCCGCTTGGGAAAAGCTTTTCCAGCCGCAAGGAGGACTCGATTATCCGTATATTCGCAGCCGGCCTATTCCCCTCATCGCCTTTCCAACCTCCCCGCCGCCGCCGCTGCCGCCTCTAT
Source organism: Ectemnius continuus (assembly GCA_910591665.1). Classification (NCBI taxonomy): domain Eukaryota; kingdom Metazoa; phylum Arthropoda; class Insecta; order Hymenoptera; family Crabronidae; genus Ectemnius; species Ectemnius continuus. The sequence goes on along the minus strand of OU342862.1, from coordinate 9,377,462 downwards.
CTTCAAGCGACCCTCTCACATTTTCGCCCCATTCTCTCCGCTCTCGAACTTTTCCACAAGTTTCCCCGAGGTTCGATTAATTTCTTCTGAGAAATCGTTCCGCGAGATCTGCGAACACCTGACGCTCTTCCACTAGCCGAACTTTTCATGAGTTCCTTCTCTTCCATCACCACAAATAAGAGAAAAATCCCTTGGAAATTCTGCCGAGTATTGGCCATAATTTCGACTTTTATTAACTGGTGCATAGGACAGTTTATTGGCACGAAAATGGTACTGGGTCGTTCGATCTGGAGCACAGAGGGGTCGATCAATTGGAAAGCTTGAAATCTTCCACGGTTGTTTATACTTTATGCATCTCGGACCATCGAACCTGGAGTACTTCCAACAGGAAGTAAACAATTGCTTACGTGCAACTTGGAGTGTCCTAAATTTACTAGTGTTCTGCTGTTGGGAGAACATTCTACCTCTCTCTTTCTTCATTGCGTGTGTTTCATATAACAGTGTATACACTTACACACACACACACATACATATACACATGATACAGAACTAGTTAATATGGAGAGTGTTATGGTGAAAACCTGACACGACCAGTCCTCTTCCTTTTCCTGTGGTTACCATCCCTTCCTTACCGTTTAATTTCTTTTCTTCTCGTACACGCACCTCTCGGTACAACGCAAGAGTCTCTTAATGATATGACGATGACCATGATGACATGACACGATATGATACGATATGATAATGAGATGATTAATGTGACCATGACCATGATTTCTTACCATGATTTTATATTTACTTATTTGTTGCACGTTGTTTGGTGCGTCTCCGTAAGCAGTATGACGCGCTCGCAGACCCCCTGGTCGTCGACATTTCGTGGAGCAGTCGACATTTACTCTCAGAAGACTAGGATTCCTGGAAACAATGAGGAAACGATGATGGGAGACCTTCGAGATTTAATAGAGACCGCCTTCACTCTTGCCGAGTTGGAGAACTAGTGAAAAGATCGAAAACAGTCTGTAATTCCGCGAATGAAATCATCAAGTGTAGAATTTTCGTCGGAAGTTGCTCGAGTTTCGGACAGTGAGATCTTTCTCCGAGGATCGGGCAAATCAAATGAACGCCGGAAGCGCAGATGGGGAAAGCGGGGGAAGGCCGAGTGGAAGGTTGGCCCCGCTCGTTGCCGACGCGTCTCGAGGGATCCTCGAGACTTAATTAGCGGTACGCGCTCTCACGTACGCGGGCGGCCACATTCGCCCGGAGATCCAGCGCCAAGAAGCGAGAGTCGAAGGGTCGGATGCAAGGGTTGCAAGAGTTAGGAACGCGGTTGACTACCCTCGAAGGAAGTCCGAAGAAGGGTCGAAAATGGATAGTTGGGAGGGGGGGAAACGAGAGTAAAAGACCGTGGCAAGCTTGAGAGGGCAAGACGAAGCGGATAACTCCGGGCGATTTCACGTACTCCGCTCGTGGAGGAAATATAGCATCGGCTTCGATTTTCCTCGGACTTGAGCATCCGCTCTCGACAGATGCAACGGGCGCCGCGCGCGTCTTCCTCTCCACTCGCTGCAAGACGAGAAGAGGCATTTCTTTGGCGCGCTTCACGTCTTCCAACATCGTTTCTCGATGCTTGCTCCGGCGCGCATCCAGCGTCGTTTGCCGCTCTGGAAATGACTGGAGTGGCTGGAACGATAGGGTGAAGAGAGCGTAGAAAAGGAACGGCGGGAAAAAGAGCATGTGACCGAAAGAGAGAGAAAGAGAGAGAGCTGCACGAAATGTCGAGCCAGCCAGTCGGCTTTTTGCGGAGCGCTGGCAGTCTGTAAGTTGAGTTTAATGCATGTTGTTTTGTCTGTCCTTGCATGCAGGGATTCGGTTTTGTAACATTCGCAAATAGTGCTGACGCGGACCGGGCACGTGAGAGGCTACACGGCACCGTGGTTGAGGGCAGAAAGATTGAGGTGTGCATGAACTTTCTTATACTTATATATACATACATACATATATATCTATATATACATACGTATATATGTATAGATACGCTAAATGAATTATTTTCTCACCAGGAGGATAGTGTTTTTCCTTTCTTTTCAGGCGAACCGCCGAGCGAGAAGCTCGTCGAGAGGCTCGCTTCTCGCTCGGCGATTATAGGCGACCGCGCGACCATATGTCAGAGAGCTTTTCACCTTCGCTCCTCGCTCGACGTACTCTCGAGCTTTACGTAACACTGCGATCTCCATTGTCGGGAGATGAACGGTCGCCTACTTATGCTGTTGCTTTTAAGTTCCTTCAGTAATTCTCCAGTGGCTTGAAACCGTGCTCATGTCTAGCTAGTACGTTGCCGCCTTTCTCATTAACTTCGCACTCGATTCTTTAAGTCCTGCTTGCGGCTTCCTCAGCCGGCCTCCTGTGAGCACGGTTTGCTGGGCCTCCATAGTCTTAAGTAGACTAGCATACTCTCAGAACTATCTTCGCGGATCTCGTCCTGGTGATTATATATTATTTCTAACTAATTTATTAATCCAATAAAGCCGGTGATTGTGATAACCGAGTGGAAACGGATTTCAAGTTATATTTATCTCGAAAGGACAGAATTTTTGTATTTTAAATCAACTGGAATGATATACAATTGTTTGCATTCAGAAAATAGATACGACAATTCATTCGAATTTTATCGCGTAGTAGAAACTTGTCCACTCGCATAAAGATCACCGGTAGTTTCTAATTGATTTAGAATATGAAATATCATGTTGTGAGCTTGAGCTACCAATCGGGATCCGCGAGAAGTGTGAACCACGTAGCGGGGGAGCGCAGCTATTGCGGCGCGCGCAAGAGAAGTACACATAGAGCCAGCCTGGAAAATAGGTAGAGGCAAGTTTTTCCGATATGCAGCAAACGGTAGACGGTTGCGACATAAATCCCGGCTTGTGTTTGCCGTCTGCTGAGGGCATCGTTTACCCGGCTTTTCCATTTAGTATGCGCCGCCCACAGCGTCAGCGCTGGCCCATTGCTGATACCACCGAACAACGGTTTACCCTAATCGCTACAACACGATTAACAGTTATCCCAAGTAAATCCCCTCGGATTCGATCGATATTAGTTAAGACGAGCATCTTCGGGGATGAATCCTGCTGTTATGGCAGGTGCAATAAAAGAGAAATTCATTTAGAGAGTAGTCGGCGGGGTATCAATAAAGTAAACCGCAGTTTTGTGTTGGCGGAGTGATCGAAGGAAACCAATTCCGAGTCCATCGTCAAATGTCATAAACCTAGTTCGCTGTTTTTTGACGACTCCCACTCTCTCTCTCATTCGATGGAGAAACGATTAGCTTTTTTCTGGGATTGAGCTCGCGTCAGTTCGCGTACGAAAATCCATTCGGACGGCGGATTCAATTTTTGCCCGGGCGTTCTTTCATTAGTGGGACACGTAACTAAATTAGAGTCCGGGCGCTAACGTCCTACGCCCTCGGTAACAGCGACCCTTAATTGTTTGCCGTGTGCACATAGCGAAGGAATTTCATCGGTTGGCTCGTTTCCCTGGATTTTTCGCACCTCTACCGTATACTGCAGTTTCAAGCGAACTTTTTCACACGTTCTTGTAATTGCACTATTAGTCGAGCAGTACCGGGAACGGCGTCGATTCGTTGCCTGTTTATTGCGGAGAGGCTGCTTTCGCTCGGCGAGCGTGGTTCACCGCGCGTATATTCTTAAGTTGCCGGCGCAGCCACTGGCGCGGACGATCTCTCGATGAATTCTGTGGTAAGGCTAAAGGACTAACGAGACACTTGGATGACTTTCTATCGATGATATCGATAGTTGACCGCGTCAGTGGCGGCGAGAGACGGCGCGCGCGCGAACCGACCAAGTTGAAGGGGTGGACACGCACGTGGAAAAGGAAGAGCGTGCCCTAGAAAAAGGGGTCGCCCTCTGCCGAACCGAGTTCACATACCAATACGTGCGAGAGGTACATACATACGCTGTATGCGAACGCAGCCCAAGGGAAAAAGAGAGATTGAAAGGATGGTGGTACGTGGGCGAAAGGTTCAAGCTGGGAGAGAGACTGCTTTTCCAGTAGCGTGCGTGGCACATACATAGAATGAAAGGGAGAGAAAGAAAAGTCTGGCACGAGCTGTGCAGCATCCCTCTGCGAGAATAGCGTGGGCGCGCGCAACACGGAGAAAGGCTGACACACGGATATCTCTTATGTCCCATAGAGAACGTGCGCCAAAGTCCGATAGAAAGAGGCCGGCACAGAAAGAGAAAGAGAGGGAGAGAGAGAGAGAGGGGGGAGAGCGAGAACGATAGAAATGAATGGAAAGAAACGCCGAAATACGAGAGAAACGGAGAAAACGACGCGTACACACGATGTCGTTCACGGAGAGATGTATTCTCGAGTCGTAATAGCTGAGAGGGCGAGCGACGATGAAAGAGAGTGAGAGAACGCAGATAGATTGTCTCGCAGCTCGATGAGGCGATGAGCGCGCGAGAAACGTCGAAAGAGAGCGGGAAACTGAGAAAAGTGAATATAAGAGAGAGAGAGAGAGAATCAATCGCTGAGGTATCAGGGGACACTGAGGAGGCCAATGAAAAAGGACCTCGAAGTGTCGAAAAAGGTAAGGAAATCAAGCGAGCAAGCGAGCGAAATCGAAAGCTAAGAAAACACGACGACGATTGAATAATGAGAAATGCGCCTCGCACTGCCCGCTCTCTCACCCGATACACCTGATACGTGTTCGTGCCGTGGTCGATTTATACGAACATTCCCTCTCTCATGTTCTTATCCAGTTATACTTGCTCGTTCAAGTGCTCCCAATGAGTGGAGCACACGTTGGCTTTGTCAGGATTTCAATATTCCGATCGAATCTTTTTTGCTTCGGTCCACCCTTCACTTTTCCTCCTTTTAATTCGGATATTTCGTTCGTACGACCGGCACGCGCGGAACCGCTTATACTCTGCACCGCGATTGCCAGTCCCTTTGCGATCCACATTCGTTTCTCACTGTCATTGCGAGAGGATCGATGACAGGCCGTAGCTTTAAGGCAGCCTAGCTAAGAGACCACCGATGGTACTCGCAGCCGCACAAGTACTTTCGCAGCTCGGCAATCGGAGCAAGAGCCGCCTTTTACGAGATCCCAACCGCCGAGATTTACAACTTCCCACCTACTTTCCGCGAGCCACGAACAAGTTAATACTTCCCTGTCCAAGTATTAAAAGACTCTCTTTCAGAAACTCTTTTCAACCGTAAACTCTAACTTTTCCAACGCAATTTCATCCGCGGAGAGTAATAATGTTGTATCGAACCAATTTAGTTTATAATCTGTATTGGTTAAAGCTGGTTGAGTTAATTCGTTCGGTCGATTAGACTTACTATTCGATTTAGGGATCAAGCATAGTCGATGTGGGTGACGCGGCGCTCCCAGGTAGGAATAGCACTTGCGGCTTCCTTCACAGGCCAGTAGACAAGCCGTGCACACATACAGTGTATTTCACACGCGATTTAGCAGACACGCCCACCACCACTAGAGCAGGAGGGCTTAGTCGTTTGTGAAATTTAGCTTGCCGGTTGTCGTTAAAGCCTGCCAGATCCCATAGAAGAGCGGGTTTGTTCCTGAAATCATTGCGCATTCACCGCACCCTCTATCGCGCCCTGTTTACGTAATACAGTTGTTTCAAGGATAAACTATAGAAGCAAACATGTAATTCGCGCAGAAAATAAACTGTCGATCGACGAAAGGAACGTCTAAAAAGCGTGCACGTTCCAATTGGATTCTTTTCCTTGGATTGTACACATTGGCCGGCGTACTTGGCGAGCGAAGGAGGAGTCGAGTGTTTCGTTTGGGGCAAGTGCTCGAGGCCGATATGCAAAATTCAGCCGCTAACGAGAATCGTGTCGACGAGTGGGAGTCGGCAGACTTTCAATAATCGAAGAGCATCCTGCAGGATAGCGCCACTACGGATTTCTACTAACTGCCATCGGAGCTTAAAGCCGGCTTAAGCTTGTCCGGATCTTTCAACGGCGGCGGCGGCGTCGGCAGGGGGGCGGGAGAGAGCCAGGATGAAATGCAGAGTCGCTCGTGACACCGGCTGATATCCCCATTGAATGCCCCATTATCTTAACGAACACCCTTTGTAAGGGCCGACGAGCATTGTCCCAGCCGCTGATTCGTTACAAGCCCGAAAGCTCGCCTTTCTCGGACCCCAACTCCTTCCAGCTCTTCCTTCCTTCCACCTGAGATTTACGAAATTTCCTAGGGAAATCCGGGATAAAGCATTAGTGCTCCTCACTATGCTACGACACGCTCCAAGTGTATTGTTCATTATTTATTCAAGCAGAAACCTAGATGGCTCGGAAGTCATTGTTAGCTGGATTTAACAGCGCCTGAATTATTTCTACCTACGAAACTCTCATCTTTCTTTAATCAAGTATTCATCAGCAGATTATAAATTCAATTTTTTAAATTTAATATACGATATCATAAAATACCTTTATTTAACTTTCTGTTAGATCAAAAACCAACGAACGCGATTAAGAATCAGAAATAGAGAAGTAGCGATTAGCGTTGGTGTATGTTCGGAGTTAGCTGGAATGGAGGGCGATTAATGCATAGGCAGAGCTATGTCGATAGGCTTAATAAGGAGGCTCGGAAGTGTAGCGTGTGAGATGAGGGGCGTAGTGCCGGAGGCAAAGCGAGGCAGTGCTTGAAATTACGTCGATCAGGTGGAAGCTTCGGAATGCAGATTAACGAGCTCGAGGGGGCAAGTAAGGAGACGCGACGGCAAGAACTCCTAATGGGAGGGAAGCCCGAATGCAAAGACGGGATTCCAGGTCAGCGTCGAACTTGCGAATGAGAATAATAACTACGGCGAGCAAGAGTAGGGAAAAGGGGGCCGGGCAAGGAGGAGAAGGAGGAGAAGGGCGACGACGACGACAACGACGACGACGACGACGAGGCCGTTCAGAGAGATCCGCTTAGATTAGGCGCGAATGAAGATGGGGTGACGGGCTGTGTCGGGATAAATTAATCTCCATTATAGGTCGGCCCGAGCGATATCGATGACGATAGCTCGACTACGCCGACTGCCGCAAGTAGTTTTGCTTTATTAATATTTATGACTGATCGATCTGGCACGCTCTATTGGTCTGGCAAGGCGGCCGAAACTTTCCACGGATATTTTTTCGGCCCAACTTCCCCGCAACTTTGATTGCTAGACTTGCTTGGTGAAGTTTGCTGGGGGATGAGTGGGCTTGGGGAAAAGAATTAATCGAATTAGAGTTCTCGGCTTGGGGGAGAGTGAGAGAGAGAGTGGCGCGTGGTGTTCGCGTCAAGAGTCCATTAGACATGGTAGGTGGGAATAATTAATTCGTTTAGGAGAATGCCGAAAGCTATGAATAGTGGGTTAGTGCGCAGGGCTCAAAGCGATGCATTGTGTTCGATCGATGCCCGGGCAATCTCGGGAATTTTTCCAGGGCGCCCAGATAGAAATCAGTGACGGAGTGACTCGCAATTCAGCGATTAAGACAGCCATGAAAAATTCATTTGGCTCCGGTGACAAATGGCCGCGACTGCATCGCTCACATCCGAGCGAGCGGCAGCGCTGCATCCTGCAAATCGGAGAGTGGCCGAGCACAAAAGAATATTCCCACCCTCGTTAGGAATGGACAACGCACGAGAATGTCTACGTGTGCTGTGACGCCGGTACGCAACAGGTATTCAAAATGGCAACGCGTCGCTGCCGGAAGCCTCATTAAATCCCTTCTTTGTGCGTCATAATTAAATCGCCTTAGACAGTCAAAGACTGCTCTAATGAAGGTCTTGTAATAGACTGTGAAATATGTAGCGAGCGCTTCCCTTGGCTACATCGAAAGTGATGAATAACTTTAGCCTCTTTGGCATTGCTTCCTTCCTCGGTAACGCTAAGAGCGATTCGCTCCAAAGTTCGCATACTTGCAAGCCCCTTTCGCAACTCAACTAGTATGGAAGGGCTGAAGTTGGCATTAAATAAAAACTTGGGCAACTTGAGTTATTTCGAGGGCTTGATGAAAGGGTTGTTTATAGTCAAGCTTTTCTAACTATTCCAGAGTGGAATTAGTGTAAAGGAGTGAGAAAGAGAGGAAGGGGGACCGGTAAGAGGGAGGGTTGGGTATTCGAGTGTATGTCAGGGATACGTTGGGGGTCGGAAATCCTTTGGCACCTCGTTGGTGGTAGGGGCTGGCGAAGCCGAAGCCGAAGCCGAAGCCAGGACAGACTGCTGGGACAGGACGACCTACTGGCCAGGGCGGTGGGTGGTCGTAGATTACGTACATCGCTTCCGACATTAACGACAGGTAGCTGGAAACCGCGAGCACTCGTGGCCGAGGTCGAGTTTTCGGGCTTAGCAAGTCAAATTTATGCAGATATCGTTGCGGAAGCCGGGCAAGGTTGCGCGAAATTTTCGAAGTGCCCTTCCCAGATAAGTGTTCTGGCCCCAGGACCACCAGCCATGTCCCACTCACTATCTCCCGCTGAGTTTACTCTCATTTCACTTACCGCATTCGACTAGTTTCCTCCATTATCAGAATAGAGGGACGCTCTCGCTCTGCATTTCCACTGGAATTCTCATCAGAGTTAACGAGTTACCTGCTTTCCCAACCGCCGTCCAATGCCTGCCACATTGAAAGAGACATCGATAAAGTACACTTTAACCGGAGCTTCGACTGTCCTCCGCAGAGTAAGCACGCCCGGCTGGAAGTTGGCAGTAAGATAGTTGGAAAGAGTGGCGTAGTATGCGAGGCTTATTGGAGATCTCAATTTTGCTTTAATTAAAATCGATAATGCTCACCGGCGAGCCGAGTAGAAATAACACGCGCCTTATCCCAGCCAGGCCGACGAGAACTTTCGTGAATAGTCTCGGCGCTTCCTTCCTCCCTTCTTTATGCTAATTAAGTCTGCTTTGGCGAAATGAGTAAGTCTGCCATTTCCAAGGGATGCAGAAAGCACTCGCAGCAGCCCACTTGGCTCCCACTCTTCTCGCCTTATTCTCGGATGATAGCAGAACTCCCACTCGTTTATTTTCGAGCGGCGAAAATAACTCGAGAGCATCTGCTTTCCGGATTTGCTTATCTTTGCGCGAGAGGATGCGGCCTGTGCATCATACATGAGAGGATCAGCCGGTAAACATCTTCGGTGTAATATGTATTCGTCGAAAGAAGGATTTTGCGAATTCCTCGTTGCGTCAAAAAGCTTCTCTATTTGTACGCTTCAGTGACAAGGGAAAATACTCTTTGAGGAAAACTACTACTGAAAATTCTTTGCATAAACAAGAATATTTTACTTACTCTCTAAAGGGAGATGTTTTCTTGACAATTCTCTAGCCGGAATTATTGAGGAGCTTTACGATTGTTCAAAGCAGCAAGAGCTTTCCTTTTTATTCTCAGTGTGGATACGTAAGTGTATCTCTTTCGAAGCTTTTTCAAGGGATACGATTAAACCGAGGCGATTCTTAATGCGAGCATTTCCCCTCGCAGAAGTAACGAGGCCCCATTCATTCGGAAGAAGGAGTTGCAGAGTGAGGGAGAAACGTAGAAAGGAGGTTGTAATTGAATCAGAGCCTTAGCAGAGATTGCATCCCATTGTCGGCCCTAATTACTACTCGACTATTTCACGCATTGAGAACTAGTCCGATCAACTCTCCCCGCAACGGCCGATGATTTATTCCCTGGTTCGTTTTCCCTCTCGACGCCACGCGCACTTTCCTTCTACATTTCGACGTGCAAGGATCGATCAGTAATGTATGCCTTGTCTGGTAGTTCGGATCAGTTTAACGAGGCTCAATTTACCTGTACTAGATACACTCGCCGCTTCCCCGATTTCTATTCACATTCGCCTACTATGAGAGACCCTACGGAAACCCTCGATCGTTTACTGATGCTATCCCATTCTCACGAGCAATCCCACCGCCGCATTCCTCTTCTCTCGCCCATTTCCAAACTACCACTTTATCTTGCTAAACTCTTCCTGCTTTCATTACGTATATCTTTCCCATCGTTAGTTGATTGTTCAATATCGCAAGTATCGAATAGAAAAATGTTTAAAAAATGAATAAGTCAATGAGGGTTATTCAAATATTCGGATATTTATTAGTTCCTGGTGCCGGTTTGAGAGAAATATTGGTTTGCAGCCGCTCGAATTCTCACGCGCAAATCCATAATGGATTAGCGAGGGTTCGTATGAGTAATTCAGTAATAATTAAACGAACGAACGGAGATATTTATACAGAGGATCGTGTTCATTAGAATTCGACTTGTCGATTGGTTATTCTTAGAAGCGAGTGGAATCTAGTGTTGGTTTATAAATTTGTTGACATTAGACATTGTGATCAGCAAGGATGTCGCACGGGTTTCATTCTGGCTCGATCTCGACAACGTCATTTCATGTTCGCGCACGGCTACACGGCAGAGATGGATTTATGGGGAAGTCGGTGTACACGCGTGTAGATAAATCCACGTCCGACACCGAAGGCGCTCGGGATCCTCGTAAATAAGGGGAACTCGTCGTTTCACTGAACCGAACCAACTGGTCACGCCATCTTTTTGACCCTCTGCACTTTGCCACTTTGATTCCCGGGCACCGGCCAACGAAAATGAAAGCTCATCGCTCTCATCCTTTCGCAAGACTGACTCGAGAAAACCAGGTCAACCTTATCCCGAACAGGATTATCGAAGGTTCAATTTTTCAGTCGCTTCTCCGAATACGTCCGACTTCTCTCTGATTAATATCAGCTGATGTAACTTGCGCAATGCATCTCATACTAGTTAGATATTAGAAATCGATACTTCGAAGTTACATAATTCGATTCGAAAGTGCAGGTTCCATAATTTTGGGATTAACGTTATATATCTTAGAGAGGAAATTGGAATAGCCGATTTTGGAATAATGCATCCTTTATGATTGAAATCGTGCAAGTAATCCTAGCGTGGTGTAATTAATATTTAGCTCGAGCAAGCATTGGGAATGCCATTAGTCCGCATCTGGTCCTTCAGACATCCAGGAACGCGTCTCGGATTCGACGCTTTCGGTGCTCAGAAATGCCCGAGCTTTTGCCCGACGGATACGACGATCTCTCACCGTCGAATAATTGCAGCGGATATTAGTTGAGAAATGCTCGAAATCCACATCAAGTGTTGAAATTGGTGTGCCCATTGAATGTCGAGTATACCAAACTGCAGTGTAATTGGCGGACTTTCCGAATTGAATTTACGCACCGCGAATTTCCAAAACAATCGCTGGGCTCATTTGGAAACTTGCGACGCAAAAGGATCCTCGCATTGGATTCCTCTGAATATAATCAGACTATTTCCGTTCACGGTCGAAGAGTCGATCGAACTCTCGTCCTACAAAATCGAGGATTGCAAGCATTATTTATCGCCGGTCGAACAGTCAGCGAAAGTTTCCAGGAACTGGCGCGATTTACTCGCACAATACGAATCGGGCGCTGCGAGCTGCACAGCATTGCTGCTAATTGCTGCAGTTGCAAATGGAGTTTCGTCCGAGGGACGGAAAGTTCGCCGCTTGCAACCTGCAGGTTTGCAGATTACGTCACGTGTGGACCAATTTACATGGGAGACGACTGTCGAATTGTTGAAGCCTAACGCAATTATTGGCTGCTGTTTCTTTATTAGCAATGCAGTTCCACGAGAATTAATAGAAGAGTAGTTGAATCAGTTCAATTCGAGACGTAATAATCAGAAAATGAGAAGGTTGGGTTTGAGAGCTGAGATTTAATAGGAGCTCGTCAATTCACGCTTGGCAAACAAAGATATTACCTTGTAGGTGGATAACGCGTTGTTTGTTAGCCTGCGACGCGGACAAGGCGGCTGGTGCATGTTTGTTAGTGGCGGAGCATCGACCAGCATGGCAGAGGCCAACTGGCTGTCTCGCATCTCACCCTTTCATCCTAAATTCATTCAAGCTGTCCTAACCATTTCTCCACCAGCGCACCGGCTAGAACGCCACCGCCCAGTTATAATGTCGCAGTACGAAAATCTCTGCTTATGAAAATTCGAGAATTCTTTCAAGAAAGCTCCGATTTCACTTGGAGAGTCTCCGCTTGAAAGGCGAGTGTTCCACGCCGGTGGAGATAAGTCTGGCGCAAAGTTAAAGGGACTTCATACCGATTGTGGCTTGGGGGAGAGTATGGAAAGGACGAAGGCGCAAAGGCGGCCGACTTAAGTAACCCACAGGATTACAAGCGGACTGTAATCTTAATTAAAGCGAATAAGGCAGCGGAGAGAGCGGAAAGAAGCGGAGAACGGTGTACCGCTCGGTTTGCAGAGAAGCATCGTCGCAGCTTCCAGGCTACACGTCAACCCCCTTTGACACGTAACATTTCTGGCGTCGTCCGAGACAAAGTAGCGCGGCACGAGAGAGCTCCGCCCGGCAAGAAGAACAAAAAGAGAAATAAGATGAAAGGAGGCGCAACCGTTGATGATAAGAGAAGGGAGAAAGACGTCAAAGGCGGCCAGCTCTCTTCCTTTGCAGGGCAGCGAAAGTACTTGTGCGAAATTGAAATAATCGGAAGCCCACGAAAACAGCATCGATTGTTTTCGCATCCCTCCCCACCGCCGCCGCACTAGCTCTTCTTATTCTTCGGCTTCTTCCCATGCGGATCGTTGTGGAAAGCGGGGCCGAGGCACACACCTCCACACAGACGCGCTCATTCTTACCCGATCAAAAAGCCTCACTTTACCCAGCCTCCTTTGATCCTAGCCTTCTCTCAATGCACATACGTGTCCCTCAATCGATCGCCCGAGCCTCTCTCTCTCTGTGTCTGTGTGTTTCGAGGCTCTTCCTGTGCCGCGCTCCACTTTCCCCCTAAATTAGGTTACCTTCTTCTTTTGGGGATGGTATGATTTAATGCTCTGAAGAACGGCTAGCACATATCTTTGACGAACGTATTCGTTCCTGTCGCTTCGGGTATAATAATTACTTTAGAGGGAAATTATTATATACCAGATCTAATTAAGAAGAGTAGTTTAATTAGAAGTGAAATATAACTTTGATGTGAAAAGATATTCATGCTGTTCTCGGTGAGCATTACATTTCATCGCCAAATGAAGATTGCAGATCTCTGAATACGAAGATGGACGCATTAAAAACTTTCTTTTAGATTTAGTTTGGTTCAAATGTGACTTGCAGCATTTGCGAATTATTGAAACAGCGCCTGTCCATCTTCGATATCAGATATCTCATTTTTTGACATCTCCTCGCTGGTAGAGATGTCGCATTGGTCGTCGCGCTAATGGCTAGTGCATTCCTTGAATTTGGACACTTTTCACAGTCAACCGACACTCCCGTCGATTTTCCGAATGACGCCGGTACTTTGACAGGTGGAACATTAAAAATTCAATCTTGGGTGATGTCTACTCGACCGGCGGCCTTTGGAATCGACAGGAGTACAGGAATATCTGAATTCAAGGGAAACTTGTATATTCAGTTGCACGTCGAAAGCACGGTATTGCTGATTTTCTAAAGCTCTGCCGCTTACAAGTGTTTTGACATATTGAAATTGAAGAAGGTGCGAAAATAGCTTAATAAATCTTTGATAAATCAAGTAAAATATACGGAAATTAATATATGAATTAAAAAGAAGGTATTATTTAAACTGATCAATGCTTAAGAACGGCAGCGCGTACGAATTTATTCGATATACGAGTCAGTCATTAATTTGTCGTTAAGCAACGCAGAATAAAATGTCGAAGTACGTCGACGTGCAACTGGGAATTCATTGTACAGTGTATACTTTGCTGGAAATCCTCGTCGCTCGCGAGCGCAATGAATGAATTTCAGACGCGTTCAACTATTTGTCCGGCGATGTCGCCTTTTTTCCCCCGGCAACGAAAGCCAGCGAAATTCACGCGCAAATTGCATCGACGCTTCCGATTGAGCGCCGCGAGCGACGCACATTTTTTATGGGAGCCACGCGTGGTCAGGGCGAACGGCCGGGGAGTTTCCCGCCAGTCAATTTGTCGACTGATTACACTGGAATTAAAACTGGATCACTCTCTGTTTTGCTATATCAATACCATAAAATCGTGGAAAATGCAGTTCCAATGTTATTCGAGAAAGATTATTATCCTATCATTTTCGTAAATTAACTTTTATTCGTTCACGATTAATTAGAAAAGTTGGATTTTATGAGAAATTGTCGTGAAATTTAATGATTGTCTTTTAAAAGCACTCGTACCGTAGAAAATCGAAGGCCGAAGCCCCAAGTTCGGGATTACCCGGGAAGTAATAATAAAAGTTTTTATTTACATTGAGAGAGTTTCAGTGGATCGGCGGCCGTCGTTGTGATCACACGGTGCTCCCGCATTAAGCTATACCGAGGAAAACTCGCTCTCGAAGAAAGTTGACCATGTGATCTAATTATGAACTTCTTACCCCCGACAGGTGAACAACGCGACAGCGAGGGTGCAGACGAAAAAACCGCCGACGGTGCCCAACGGTATGTACCAATTTCTTTTTCTCATTGGTTCCTCTTCTTTTTCTGCTTTTACCACTGCTATAGCAATTGTTTATGTTAAAATCACTATTAGGAGAATACTATTTGCAGTCTAATATTAATAAATTACTTAGCTGCTCTGAACACAAGAATAAATTATTTTAAAAGTCTCCCACATCGTATATTTTGCTAAATTTTTGCGCAGGCACAAATCATAAGTCGAGAGAAATGCATAATTGATTTAGTTCTGCAAAGTAGATAGAAATTGCAAAAAGGCTAATTACAGAGGCAAGAGGGAGATGAAATTTTACTGGACGTGTTTTTAGTATTGCTTGAGTGGAAGCTTCATATTAACTGGCGATTCGATATCGACTTCCGATCGCCCGAGTTTTGTTCAATCAGTTTCAAATAATCCGATTGCATATCCAAGTACGCAGACACATGCATATAGTATTGCAGAAAGAGAGGGAGGGAGTGGGGGGGTGGATGGCAGGAGATGGCGCAAAATTGATTCTTAGTGTCTGGATTTACGAGAGTCGGCAGTCAGCTTAATCTGATTGCACGGCCAATTGACTTTAATCTAAATCTAATCTCGCCGGCTGCATTCCACCGGATAGCGATTTAATTTGTGACTTAATCCGGATTACCGTTCGCAGATCGGACGCGCGATCTAATTGTATTCCAGCTGTGTCAAATTAATCGGACCCGTAGAAATCGTCGTATCCCCCGCTAAATCCATTCTTGAAAGCCCTCGCGCCTGTCTCGACGTATTCTCGAATGAAGAATCGTCTGCGGGGAAAATACTTCCAATCGCGATGAATTAACTCTACCTTACTACTAACTGATTCGTCCTACGCCTTCCTTCAAACGAATTATTTCCGAAGTGCCTCGCAAGGCCGCGGCATCGTATCCGATTGAATCATAAATAAGTTTCGAAATAGCCTCGAATCAAACAACTACACCTGCCAAGTATTTCCCAACACTTCAAATGACCGCTTCTACTGAGTATTTTTGACTAACTTTATTTATCATTCGAATATTTTTATATTATACGCAGAATTTTTATATCACTTCTTTCATACACACATATTGTTATTGACGTCAAAAGGATTAACAATTGCAACCCCAAAAGAAGTTCCAGGCAAATCTTGCAATCCATTCCAATTAGTGGCAGTGTAATATACTTCGTAATAAAACTTCGCCCACGAATCTGGTAGGAAGAGTCACGCTAACTCTTGAAGGGTTTGCTTCGAGACTGATTTTCCATGCGGCGGTGGCGGCTGATGTCTGCGAGTTAAGATCTAGCCGGCTCGCAGTTGAAGATTAGCAACTTTTACGTTAGAGCGGCAAACGCAATAACGGCTATCTCCAAGTATCTAGCGGCGAAAAGCAGCCCGGTTAACGCGGCACGCTGCTGCAATCGCGTGCTCCTCCAGCTCGTTTAAGCAACGGTTTCGCCAAAGTACCGGGTTATCAAATTCGCCTTTCGACATGCAACCACCGATTACATTAGAGTGCCAGCTGCATTCTTCCTAACTGCTGCCCGCGTTTTCCCTCATCCGGCGAGTATCGGGGGAATCTGCTTTCGAGGGATTAGCCATAAAGCCATGATTCGTGCTTTTTAACATAAACGAAGCAGCAGCAGCAGCAGCAGCAGCGGCCCCCGAGACTTGATATTCGTGTTTGAGCTAGAAATGAAATACAAACGGCAATGTAATTACTTTTAAATCAGCGTAGTATTTCAACAATTCTAGTAGAATATTAAAGTGCTATCAGATAGCAAACATTAATCATGTCGTCTTACAAAAGAATCCAAAACCATTGGTGCTTTCAAAGTTCGTAGAAGTCGTTGTATTCTGTGTTTCTCAATATTAACGGATAGAATTCGAAAGACTCGCATAAATGTACTGACATGGGTGGGATTGACGTGGCAGGGCGCAGCCACAAATCAGGAAAAGCGTAGCGAATTAGTATTTAGCGGGAATACTGGGCCGGCGGATTGCTAGAGTGAAAGGTCGGAAATGATTTAATGAAAGCGGCGCGGCGGCGGGACACGCGTCGCGTACACTCCTAACGTGTTAGAGGGTGACATTTGAAATTCGGATTAAATCGAGATCGGAGCGGGAAATACAGGAGTGGCGAGAGTGGGTAGCTCGCGGTGGCGCATTGAGAACGAGGCTTTTTCCAGGTTTCCGTTTATTCCGCGTTGCATATTCGCCTGTCGACCCCGCGTGTCATTAGCCGGTGCGCGCAAATGCCACTGGCGATCCAATTTATTCCTCGCATGCCGCATTCGTTCCACTGGATTAACGCTCGTCCGAGAGAAAGACCGATTAACAAAGCTTTCGGTGGCGCCTGCGGCTCGATGCATCAATTTTACTCACCTTCGAAACTTTCCTCCCCTTTCTCTCTCTCCCTCTCCGATTCTTATCAGTATTTATTATATTACCAATAACTCCAATGCTTTCATTGAGACAGAATCATAGGGTTGCTATCGAAAGACTCTTGGTATGTCCGCAACGACAAATTGGAGTGCGCCACCGATCGCTTCGGCCATTCAGCGGCGAGCTGTACAATCTAATATGCAGTTATAATTAGAGCGTCACTAATCCCAAAGCCAGGGCTGTAATGCCAGAGCAAGAGAGAGGGCGATAGTGAGAGGAGGGAGGACACGCTACTCTAATTATAGACAAATTCATTCGACCGCGATTCGACTGCATCGATTTACTCAGCGCAACTGATCCTCCGCCGGTGAATAGTTTTCGCAGCGGATAATTCAGGGGAGATATATGCTCGATGACTCGAACTTCTTTCAACCAGCAGTCGACTCCGCCGCTTTTACATTGATATTTCGTGTGTGCGTGCGTACTCAGAGATATTGCGTCCCCCACGTACCCTTTTTCGCACGTCGCAGATTCTTTTTTGCCTTTCCTACGCGCACCAAGAGAGCAGAAGATAGAGAGGAGAGGGTGGTATAGGTTGATGGGCGCGAGCCAGGTTTTTCTGCCGTGAGAATAAATAAAAGCTCGAAGCGCGTGTGCTGTGTCGTCGGGTTCGATCCGCTTCTCAGGGCGTCGACGTCTCCTCGAATCTCGAACGCAGCTAAAGTCGATCTGTAAAATAGAAACCCCCTGAAAAGTTCATACATCTTTCTTACCAGCACTGTCGTTCGCTACATTTTTCACCTCTGCCATTACCAACGAAATTTACTATATTTCTTATGTCTGACTTGACTTTGCAATTCTTTGCTGTTGTTAGAGATCAGAATTGAACATTTGAACATTTGTTATGTTATTGTATTATTGTCGATTTTTGTTATATTCTTGTTTCTATTTTAGTTTCTTATGTAATGAATATTTCAGTGTAATCAGTTAGGTTTGTACAGGTTTGTAGAAGAGAAGCTAATCAGTTAATTGGGAAAGGGTCGAGGATAAGGAAAGGGGTTCCCAGGAAAAGTCTCGCGCGAGCATTCAATAACTTTTAATTCTCCCACTCGGTAGCGTAGTACGGAGTCTCATATTTCTCTGGGTTTTTGCGGAACGACTCCCTCGGGTTTCGCAGACCCTCCTTTCTTCCCGGGTAAATTCCCGACCGGTGTCTTTGGTGTCATCCCACATTTTCCTCGATTTGTCTGTCGCTTTGGAAAGCCGGCTGAAAGGGAACAAGGTATATTTCTAGCTGACAGTGTCGTAAGAATCCTGGGAATTTATACTTCGCGCAGCTCGCCCCGGATCTTCTCCTCTCTGCTATAATTCATACCAGGATATTTTATCAAAGAGACTTATTTCGGGCCGACGATCATTCTGTCATTTATGCTGGCCTCGCAGCACACTTGCCTCTTCGCATGCTTGTATTCATGGTCAAAAAATATACTCGGAGACTTCAGTGACCTGACGCGACAACCTTGAAGTCCGTAAACGTAGTTTATTTAGTGTCAGAACAATTAATGCGTGTCTTATGACATTGAAAGAACTTTTTCGATATCCTCAATGATTTTAATCATCTATTAGCAGTCTCGTTTATAAATAAAATTTCAATAAGATTCTTTTTACCAGTCTGACAGTATAATTCTTAGTCACGTTACATCGCCAAGCAAAAAATCCCAATTGAAAGTTTACCAGTTGACCATGAAAAGCAAGGCAATTCGGGGAAGCGTTCGCTGATGTCAGTGAATTTCGAGGTACACAGAAACACTTTCAGAAATTGCGTGGAGCATTCTCGAGGTTCGTTGAGGATTCCCGCTCGAGACAAGAGTGCTCTTGAAAGGGCGAAGGAAGCGTCGCGAGCGGCGATGCGCGCTCCCCTGCATTTTCCCATCGCATCGATTCTCTCAGATATAGTTGTCCTCCTCGCACAAGTTCAACTGTCACGACCCTTCCAATCTGCGCTTCGCTTACATTCTTCCTCTCCTGGCATTGCTCCCGAAAACAGCGACGAATGTCCGATTTTCTTGAGGACCCTTTTAGATACGCCATCTCTTCAATTGCATTTATTCATGAATTTCTTCAAGTCCAACTTCTACATCGAATTTATATGTTTCCAAGATCTTGTTATTTAACATTGGCTGCCAACGATATCCAACTTGAATGACTAAAATAACGAGGATGATAACCATGGTGAAAGTAGTGCAGCACGAAATTCACATTGTCCATTCTTGAATAGCGAAGTGGTTACGGACGAACGTTGAATACACAGAGTGTTAAATAAACCGTTCGATTGGTAATACGTTAATGGAATGTGAGGAGCTAAATAGAAAGTGGGCATGGAAGAGAAGTGAGAGCGTTTGTACTAGCAAACACTCTCTTCTGCTAGAAATCGTCGAATATCGCCGGGGAAATCTCCATTCGGTCGAAATCGGTTAATGCAAATACGTAATATCATTTCAGGAAGAAAGCGCATACTGCGGCAATCATGGCAATAGCAACATATTTGCTTAAATGCGGAAATTGCAATGGAAGCGATATTATTATAATTTCATCTCTCGAAACTAGTAGGAGAGAGATTCACTATCCATTCTGTAAATTCCTTGATTCATTAAACTCTTGGGTCGCTTTGCATATGAAATTCCCGGGGCAGAAATATTGTGTCCTTTTGCGGGGCTGCTCGGCCCGGAAAATATTTGCATAAGTACGCTGACATTAATTCGATGGCGGTGAGCACAGAGGAGCGCGGAAAAAGCCAGCGCTCTCTCAGTTTTTGTTTCGCACTTTTCCTCGCAAGGAAGAGCCGAGCTATTCTGGTCCATAAAGTCGCTCAGTTTTAACTATAAATCCGGCTCGTTTGAGATGCGAACTCGCTGTCGGTGAATTTTCTGTTAAACAGCCGTCAGCCGAATCAAATAACATTCTGTTCATTTATTCTCCGGAATTGCAAAACGCCTTTCATTAAATTGTACAGCTTTTATTCCCTTTCGTTATTAAAATACACATTCACACTTTTGCCAGTAGAATTCGTATTCGGACGTTATTCCAACGAGAAACGTGTTTCATTCATGATTTTTTGTTGGCAAGAAGCTTAATGTTCAGCCCAAACGAATCAGTAATTGCCCAGAGAAAGTTTATGAATGGCAATTACAGTGACTTCCGTGAATATTCATCTGGCTCGCGAGAGAAAGGTACATACATATTTCTATGCATATAGAGGCTGGCAGAGAATTCTCGGTGGTTGGGGTCATTTTTACAAGGTTGTGCGCGCTTAGGCCGGCACTCTCATGACGTGTTGTCAGCTCGCTGGTAGTTTTCGCATGTCGCCGGGGTGTCATGCTCTCCCTGATGGATCGTGGGATGTTCCCAGGTTATTTGGAGAGAGAAGGAGCAAGGAAATTGGATATGCGGCGGGCGAAGTTTTATGTTCGCCCACGCAATATATTATGATAATGCGCGCTCGTAAGCGAGTTTTTGCTTGGAAACCTCCCCGAGAAAGCGAGCGAGAGAAGATCAGCTACGCGCGCGCGAGAGAGAGAGAAACATGCTCCTCGCCGGAGGAGAGCGACTACCTCCTGAAAGCCTTATACGTATGCGAGCTTCGTAAGCTTGAAATCCATTCGCATTTACATTTTACTCCCTTCGTTCTCGATCATCGGGACGTGACCGAAAACTCGGAATGACGATGCATTTCTAATGCTGCACTGAGACACATTTACATCGATAATTCCGTCCTTAGTTCCGCCAGAATTAAGTGGATTTCACTTCGGGCGAGATAAGCTATCACTATCTGTTTCTCAAACACTGTCAAGATTAGTATTTTCTCGATTTTTCTTAAATCGAATTTTTCTAATCGCGAACTACATGGATTTTTCGCCGGAGGTGAGGATGAACTTTGGGGTTAAGAGAAAGCACGACAGGGAGGAAATCCTATCGGGAAGATGGATGCTTTATCCAGAGGCTCGATCTATCTCGTGGCTCTTGTCGATAGTTGCTAGCGCCGATAATTTATTACGCGCAACTTCTTCGATCTTTCTCTCTTGAAACGGAGCCAGTAGTAGCGTCACTTGTCCGAGTATTTATCGATGTCCTTTGAGTAAACGCGAAAGACAGGGATGATCGATCAACATCTGAACATGGCCGCGGTGAGACTAGATAGAGCAGAGTTAAACAATTTCCTATCCCATCTCGTGAAATCGTCCGGAAAATTGCTCTTCTTTCGGCAGGGGACGCATCGAAGGGCTTCATATTTTCCCCTTTAATAACATCCAATCGGCGAGCCCCTCATCCGCGTGATATCAACCGCCAATTACCATGGGGATATTGTAATTATTGGTCGATTAAACGACCTGTTAATTAGCGACATTAATGGAATAACGAAGAGTGTTGGCGTCCCTGCTTCCTTGGGCGCACGCTTCACAGGACGACTAATTGATTTTCTAGAACGAGATATTTTCAAGCTTTGCGGTCCAAACTTTTTTAATTGGATCGTTGCCGATGCTTTGATACTTTGACGCTTTGACGCTTTGACACTTTTGCTTGGCCACGTTTTCCACACTTTTGCATTTTGATTACATACTCGAGAATCGGTGGAGGGTTGCCTCTGTGATGGATAAAGAAAATACACACGTCTCTTTGTTGAATAGTGGTTAATTGAGCTCTTTAGCTTGGACTAACGGGAGGAAATTGTTTTTGTGATTGCAGTGTGCGTGCAGTGGCCAGAGGGTAGGTGCTTCCACGACGTGCCGGAGTCGGCACTGCTGAATCTCTACTTCGAGATCCGTGAGAACGGCCACGGATTTTCCTGAAGGCAACCGCCAAGGCAACGACAATGATGATGGCACGACACGATGACGAGCGAAGCCAGTTGATTCGGCGCTCATCCGAGAGAGAGTGCCTGTTCTCGCAGTCGCGTCTCGACGCGACTCACTTCCTCGAACGAGTGAACCGAATTTACCTTTTTTCTTTGTTCCCAACAGCCGCCACACACCACGACCAAGCCAAAAGACAGCCACGAATAGTTAGTTTTTCTCTATAGACGATTGAACAAGCCAAAAGAGGGGTGTACATAGTACATACGCGCCCCCTTTTATATCCGCTCACGTTCTTACGCAGGACGCAGCCAAACTTGCTGCGCTTTGCCCCCGTGAACTACGTAAATAACTCGAGATACCTCGGAAAAAAGTTCCCGATAGAGCCGTGCCAACCTTACAATGTTGAGTGTGTCGTAGTACTTTTGAGTCTAGTGTGCGTACTCGTATCCCGCAGAGAACCTTTTTAACGAGAGAGTCCATTTCGTCAAAGGGGTTCGCCTTTTTTCCTAAGCGAGTCCCCATACAGGGAGAATTCAGTTCCTACTCAATTTGGCGCGGCTCCTTTCTGGGCGCATTTTCACGTTGCAAACGATGACACGAACTCGAGTATACTCGTATCGTTTCTTTTTTTATGCTCGGTGCCTCGTGCGACAGGTGTCTAGCACTGACCCTTAGACACGGTGTCCCCGCCAGATTCTCTCGTTCGCCGGAGAAGATCCGACACCACTTTTTCGTGTCCACCCCTCCCCCATTTTTAGGGTTCTCTCGATGATCACTGCTGAGCCAAGGTGGGTGTACAGACTTTATTTACCTACAAACTAATTGCTCGTCGTTCAACCAGCTCGCGCGTACATACGATATATATCTCTATACCTCTACAGTTTCTTTTCTCTCCTGTTTGTTCGTTTGTCCTCTCTCTATCTCTCTCTCTGCCTCCCTTCCCCTCTGCCGACGGGAGGGAGCCGGATTCTCGTGCTCACTGGCCCATCCCTTGCGTTTCTCACACAAGACGAACTTTTTCGTTACCTCGTTCCTTCCCACGACGGAAGGATGTTCCTACTTAGTTTGTCTGGCCCTCTTAGTGGCTTCTTCTCCCGTAGTGAGTTAGTACTTGATCAAGAAACGCGGCTGATAAAAGGCGAACTATATGCCACAGGGATATTTAGTATCTTCCTCGTTTACACGAGCATAAAACGCTCTTCGTGAGTTCCTCTTTTTCACGTACTAGTGAAGGATATAATATACAATGCTACGAGACTAGATTTCTCTCTTTTCACGGAGCTAGTTCAATGAGCCATCATTCTCGGTGTTGGCTTCGAGTCTGGGGGGGTCTGTAAAATTGGTTTTTCTTCGCGCGATACGGATAAAAGAGAGCCACGTGGACAAGGTCTATCGGTCAGTGGCGGATGAACACGAGATCACCGCTTTACAAGGGTTTCGTGTGGCGAGAAGCTGGACCAAAGTATTTGTTCCTCTCGAACGCTATTGTGATCAAACCTGACAGGGTATTATTATGCAGGGTACTTTTAGGATTAGTCTTAGATTACAGGCCAGAACGGCATTCCATGAATAATCATTCCTTCGTTCGTGGTCTTTTTTTTTTACTAGTTTTCTTTCCTCATTCCATTTGTGCCATTAATTGGCCGAGCACTCGGTGCACGGCCATGATCGAATACAGGGTATTTCTAGTGATAATGAGAGAGTTACCTTTAAGCGTATCGTCAGTATTGGACATGCGTAGATCATGTAGCGAGAGTAGTAGTAAGAGAAGCATTTTATACTTGTGCGAGAGTCATTCGGGTGGACGGAGAGCCAAGCGATTCTGGAAGCACTCGCATGGAACCCTCGAGTATCCAAGTACACTTCACTTGTCATTACCGCAAACATTACTGTTTTATTCAAACAAGGAGAGTTGACAGTGAGACACAATCCTTTACGATCAAGCCATGCAACTTGCAGAATCTCTTGGTCAGAACGTCGAGTGCTAATGGGAATACAAGAGTGTGAAAGTGTGTGCGGGACTGCCGCGTTTTTTATCCCGTATTCCCGAAGAATACACGCAATTTCAGTAGAAGAGTAACGCGGCTTTACATCCGGCGAAAAGTCATTCATTCCTCCACGCGTTTATCCCCGAAAGATTGTTGTCTGCATTGAAGGCGTAGAAATGAAAGTGGACGATTAAGTCCCCAAGGAAGAAGCTCGTAATTACGCGCACGACACAGATCCGGAGGAGATGATGCTCTTCATCGAGTGAGTCGCGTTGCTGCGTTTTTTGAGACGAGGCAGTGTCTTTGGGAGGAAATGACAAAGCGAAGAAGCAAAGCCCACAGGAGGAAAGAGAGGAGAGGGTCGAGCGGGTGCTGGTAGAGGAGAGAGCAATCACAGAAGGAACTACAATTGACTTTGTGCATTCGAGGAGATGAACTCGCATGGAGTGAGGCTGCTCGCAGAGAAGATTTGAAACAGTGGAACAAACAAAGCGGCCTAAAAGAAAGAAGCACAAACACGGATGAAGAATCTAGAGAGAAAGTGACGGAGAGACGAGGAAAGTGAGACTGTGCGACAGGCCTAGAAAGAGCCGGGATTCAAGCACTGATGTGATGATGTTCCCTTGAAACTGTATTCTCTATGTCGACCAACCAGATCCTGGATACTCTCGGAGTCTGCAACGCGTAGCCAGCACTCGTGAAAATCGATGAGTTAGAACTCTATAAGACCTTTCCTCGAGGATCACTGTCTCACACAGCAGTCAGATAAATCCTGGATGAGGAACGCCCCTTACAAACACTGACCATTGAATTTTAACTTCGCCCCTTACAAAGTGAACGCAATGGCCTATCTTAGAAAGTAAAGTCTTGTGGAACAAGGCGGGAATCGGTTTGACAGGAGTGTGGGTTTATTAGTGCTTGTAAGGGGCGTGCTTATCCAGAGTGAACACGGATGGAGTCTCCAATGTTCGTTCCTAGGGTTAGATTGGCGTATAAGAGTGAGAGGAATTGTCACTGTTCGCGGGAACGCCTCGCCGCGGTCGAATTTGTTACTCGACAGCCAATAAAGGAGGATTTTCTACTTTGTACGAGGTCGATGAGTTGTCAATTCGCAAAGCCTCCGGTAGTCCTTGGATCGGCTGAGATGATGTGGCATGCATTTGCATAGACAGTCAATGCTCGTGTCTCTGTCCAGTTTGAGCTTCAGTAGAGTCCCTTACTTTGCGCGACAAGAGTTTGCGGCAAGTCCACTTTCTTTTGTTCCCCCTATTTTCGTGTGACCTGTCTTTTACCCCTCGCGCGCGTTTGCCTTGCCGGACATTTTTTAAGTTTGCTCGTGTTAAACTCGAAATTCCCAACGCGACTGCCCGGAAGCAGGGTTCGCGGGAGCTGTCGTTCACGCTGTTAGTTTCGCACGGAAATGAGCGAGAGGCAAAGCATCTATCTAGAGAATTACCCGACATAGTTCACCCCGATATCTCTCTCTTGTGCGCCGTAGTAGCTCGCTTCCCCCTTATTTTATCTCGGCTGTCAACACTGAATACTTTCAAGGATATTGCTTTTTACGCGAGCGTTGCTCCTCTCCTTGGTTCTTTCATTTCGTTCCCTACAGAGGAGGCATCCACCCTGCTCTCCTCTGGTTTTAGTTTCTATTTCCCCACTCGTTGTCGGATGGTAATCGTCGCGATAATAGTTTGCCTCTCACTCCTCTTTCCACCCTGAGTGGTCGGACCACGTCTAATTCGGGCGGATTCGTTCTAACCCAGAGCCGGGGAGATCGGAGATTGCAATTACCGGACCAACTTTTTTCCCTTCAGCTCGCGCGAACTTGACAAATGGAGACTTAGAGCCCCCTTCCTCTCGCGACCAAGAGAAATCGCGCCGGTGAGACGCAACAAGTTTTAACAGGCACCGTAAGAAACCGCCGCGCCGGGCGATTTTTGTTACACGCGACAATCACGAGGCAGCTATTTCACACGGTAAGCGCGATAACAGAAGCTGAAAGAGTGCCAAAGCATCATTCTCTCTCACTTTCACACACACTCTTTCTCTCTCTCTCGTGGGGATCTCGTCTATAGCTGGCCACCGAAAAATAATTCATTTCCGTCACGCGAGCATTATGGTGTGTCCCGTCGGTTATCAAGATTAACTATCACGAACAGTGGCTCCCGCAAATTTCATTGACTTGCCAGTGGCGACAGTTTGGTGAATGCATGCAGTAGGCTTTTTGGTCTTGATTAGTGGCGTATAGCTTAACTATAACAACAGTGACGAGGAGGAGTCCGGATCCGATTGTAACCGGCACCCCGGTAGTCCGACGGACTCCAACGCCATACTACTCTTCGATCCCACATCATTCAACCAAACCAAATCTTTTCACTCTCGAATCTCCATCTAGCTTAATTCGTTTTTCATTCGAAATCGTTCTATTTCCGGGGACGAAGGGTCGTTTGGCGTTGGGAGGGTCCCTGGCAAGCTTGAATGACACACAGTCGATAACATACATCTAGAGACTTGTCACCGTCTGCATGCCCACGTGTATTACCTATCTTCACACCAAGTCCGTATTGCGACCACTGCAAGCGTGTCTACATATTACTCTCCTACGTTTCTCTCTTTTTCTTTCTCTCTCTCTCACACACACGTACACTCACACGCAGACACAGTGACACACGTACACACAGAACACGTAAATCTCTCTCTATCTCTCTCTCTCTCTCTCTCTGGTTTCCTGCCTCTCTGTATCGGTACTTATCATTTTCCCCGCGTGTGTGGCTGTTGCTACTACGTTCACACTCGAGAAGTAACGAATCTCCGCTAGACTAAAATCAGCGCACGGCTCTGCTCGATGAGACACATGGGGAGAGAAGCATGCGAGAGCAGGAAAGGGTGTCCCACTCGTGGAGAGCGCACACTCGCCATTCTTCGGCCAATTGACGATTGCGATCGAAAAAGGATCAGCTTGCGCATCGTCCAATTGCCGCCGAAGTCCACCCCCCTCAAAAAAAAACAAAGAGTAACTTGGCTTTCGTTGTGCTACCCCCGGACATTCTCTATATATATCTCTCTCTCTCTGTCTGTCTCTGTCTCTGTCTCTATCTCACCACTGGGACATTCTCACCCCGACCAACCAAACAAAAAAATAAGTAAACACACTCGCTCTGAAGTGAGGCACCCTATGTACCACCACCACCACCACCACCACCAAAAAAACCACGTAAAACATTCGCTAGAGAGCAGGAAGAGAGAGCCATCGCAGGAGGGATTGCCCGGAGCGGCCAGTGGAAACGAATTCAGAGAGCGGAAGAGGAGATGATGATGATGATGAGGAGGTGGAGGTGAAGGAGGAGGAGACCCCTGCCAAGGGCCGAGGACATCGTAGATAGAGCGAATCGCAAGGATCGATGGAGAAGTGATGATCGATGGAAGAAAAGAATGTGTTAAGAGGGGGCCTCCAAAAGCGAAGGTACGGCACATCCCATGTAAAAACCAAAGCGAGACAGACTGTTAACAGAGATATATATACATATCTATCTATATATATACATATATACATAGACCGCCAGCACGCAAATGATGAGTCGCATCGCATAATGATAGTAAACTGGAGACGGTGATATATATATTGTTGTACACCCAGTAGCAACACGCAGACGATGACTGTAATTGTAGTATGAGAGCATAGAGAGACAGAACAGGATCTTTAAGACACGGATGTTCGTAGGGTGGTCGCCTAGCATCGCACTGCGATATATCGACGATTAGTCTCTCCTGCTTTTCTCCCCGCACTTGCATCGGATGTCCTCTAACCGGCTATCTACCACTCACTCTCTCTCTCTTACTTACTTTTCGTTTCTTTCTCTCTTTTTCTTTTTTTTCTTTCTCTCTTTCTCTCTCTCTATCTCTCTCTGTCTCGCCCTCTCTTTCTCTCTTCACTACTGATGCACACTGTAACTCGAGCGAGAGAGGAGTGGATGCGACGACCGAGCAAGGCGGTAGACAAAAGCAAGAGGGAGCACCAGAGAACTCTCCCCCCTCAGTTTACACCCCCCCTCAAACCCCCCCAAAACACCCAGAATCTCCGAGAATCTCGCCTGGTAGCTTTTTTAGTCTAGGGCTCTCTCTGTCCAGTGGTAAAAGCATGAGGTATTTTCGTACGTAATAATTCGTATGGTTTAATTAATTTATCGTAATGATCATTAACTCACACTGCCACCCCGAACCCCAGCCCCAATTCCACCCAGTATGCCTACCATTATTTCCTCCCTTCTTTATCGCTCTCCATGTCTCTCTTTCTCTCTCTCTTTCTCTCTCTCTGCCCGTTCCCTTCGACCCAGATATATCTACTGATCCCGACTCGGCTCGATTAATCTGCCATTAATTATTATCCCCCTGCTCCCGATTATTATCAGCCACACGGAGAGGCAATCCTCTCTCCACACGGTATTGTAATACACAGACACGCGGGCGTATGAGTATGTTCTAGCATACGGACACGCAGACGCACACACACAGCCAGACATACACACAGAGACAGACACACATTGTTACCTGTTTGTTCGTGAATACTTACTGCAAGCAAGACAATTTAATCTCGCGAGCTACCACTAATAGTCTGCAGCTGGTTGACTATCAACACCCTTTAGTGTTCGAGCGAGAATCGAGCCACTACTTTAGCGACTTGCCGTTCTTTAGTGTTTCATGGACGATTCTCTATCTTCTAGTACTGTAATTAATGATCGTGCTGAGATACTGTCTTCGATAATGATTAACGGAAAGTACTCATTGAGTAACCATCCCCAAAATAATATCTAGTTCCAGCCATCATCCCCATTGATCTCCTCGATCTAGTTGTTCTCTCTTTTCCAAGCCCCCCACCTACCCCCCTTTTTGAAATCTAATCCCTCTCTCGAGTCTTCTACTTCCCATTGTCATCAGATTAACACCCGTCTCTTGTACCTCATTCAGCATACGTATATTGTATGTATGTGTGCATATGCGTAAAGATGCATAATATATATACGATATACATGCAAAATAGAAACTTTTTTAAATTGTTACTATTACATAATAATTCACGGTAATGCGCCACATTCACTGGTTGATGACTGTCTCGTTGACAAAGGCCCGTACCTTGCCTGTGGTTGTGCTTGGTTGTGGTTGGAAAGCGGTTTTGGGAGAGAATTTTTTACTTGCTTCTTTTTTAATATTATTACCTTTTTTAATTTGCACGTCTCATGTCGTGGCCTTGGCTTGCCTTCATATGAGATTCACCTGTGAATATTATATATATATACATATATATATACATTACATATATATCTATATTGGATATACGATATACATATGTATCTATTGCGCACAAGTCGGATACCCGGTGGAAATCGAGAGGCCGATGCGTGTGCCACACGCATACGGGGGATATGTCTGGCTCTCGGTGATGATCAACATCCTTAACGATGTCGTCGCAATGCGCGCGATGTTGAACGCGTGTGCGAAGTGTCCGCCCTGGCAGCCGTGCGATTAACATACGCCGCGCGCCACCACCCCCCTTAATTAGACCTGCCTACCAGCAGCAGCGAGCATTGATCCTAGAGTGCACGATGATTCAGGAGAGACCATCATCGCGCCGGTTTTATTTCCTTAGCCCGCCACCCCCCTTTACATACAACGGTGTTAACGCACTCCGCGCCTGTGCCAGCTCCAAATCCCTCCACGCATACATTGATAGAACGCCGTCACGCGCGCGCGCTCGCACGCACGCCGGCCTGTGCGTGCGCCACTGCGTCCTTTCGTACTTCGAGTCTCATTCACGTGTTCCCGATCTCCTTTTTCGGCTTGAGGGAGAGCGCACAGAGTCGGCCTGTGCAAACGACGACGCACACCTATGTCAGCTAACTGTTCGCAGAAGCGTCACGAGAACACTTTCCATGTTGCGAGGACAAGCAATGCCGAGAGAACGGGAGGAAAGCATGCACGTCGTCGTCGTCCTCGTATGAAAGTCCGCGTGCTCCTTCTCTCTCTCTCTTGGACCAACGCTGTCCGTTATTTTCTGCTTTTTTCCCTTCTCTCTGTGCCTGTCACTTTCTCTTTCCATCTTTCTCTCTCTCTGTCTGTCATTCTTATTTTCTTTCTCTCTGTCTTTCAATTCATGATATCCTTCGAGGTTCCCTTGATTTTCGCCGTCATCTAATCCGTCAGTCGCATATACTTGTTTCCGCGTCCTGCCCGGCTGCCATGGCGGCGCACACACAGTGCCTTGCGCGCCATCGGAGATATATCCTTCTCTCTCTCGATCTTACTGCCTCTAAACCATCGTTACGATTGTTCACTATTTCTATCTCTACCTTCTCTCTATCTACCTATCTCTCTATCTATATATCTATATATATATTATTTTTGTCTTTTTGGAACTGTTGTCATTAATTAATGTTAATGGAACGTGGCACGGTGTGTTAGTTGGCGAGAGACATGAGAATAATTTTGTTGGCCCGGGCGAAAGGTTGCTGCATGCTCGAGAAAGTGCCGCCTTTGATTTAGTGGTAACTAATTAATTCTGGTATCGCCTTCTTGTATACATCTCTATCTTTCTCTATCTTTCTCTCTTTCTCCTTGATCGATTGGTCGATCGTGCGAATATACTATATAATAATGCGAACGCCCGCTCGCCCCGCTCGCCCGGCGCGCGGCCCACGCTGCAATGCCGATTTTCTTACCCCCGCTCTCGCTCTCGCAAGCACCGCACGTAGAGAGAAGCCCACGTTATCCACCCGCTCCTCTTTTCCTGGCCCAGTTTTCCTTTCCTTCTCACTGTCATCGCGTCGTCGTTTAAGTAGCGCTCGGTGTGCGTGCATCCTGTTGCATCCGCACGCGCTCCGGCTCCGAAGAGCAGAGCGATATCGCGTGCCGCACGTGTACTACCTTGACGTACGTGTGACACGTCGTACGTTGGAAGACGCGGGATCCTCGTAGTCGCCGCGTTTGTGTCCCCGACGCGCGTGTGTTCTATAAAGTTTCATCCCAACTCAAACACGAGTACATTGCGTGTTTCTGTCCACCTCTAATTCTATCTCTGTCACTTGCTCTTTCTTTCTGTCTGTCTTACTTTCTTTCTCTCTGCCTTTATATGTACATGTATTACATATAACGTTCACCTTTTCTTACTGGTTGTTTAGCCTGGCATTTTCACTAATTAGTCTCAGTGCGTAGCCTTAATTAGTTACCGCTGGGCGTGCAAGCACCGCCGGCAATTAGTAGTCGCTCGTCCCCACCCCCCACCTCCAACGACCACCCCTTTTCGCCGCCCGGGGGCTGTGGTGCCGCTTTTTTCAAAGCTCCACTGACAATCCTTTTGTTTCAACCCCTGGGAGAAGAAAGACGACTTTTTTTAACGTCGTTAACGATTAGCACCAACCCTCCCCCCAGCTCCTCCTTCTCCGACTCTTCTCCTGCGACCCCTTCGCGCAACCCCTTCGACCTTCGAAGCGCGGCTGGACCACGCTTTTCCGGATGCTAAACGAATTACCAGCCACCGCCGTAGTTGTTTAGATAGGTTTTGCTATATGCAAATTCGCCGATCGTACTTTCTCCGACGTGATTTAGTTTGCGGGTTATTTCTTCGGAGGATGAATATTGGGAAACGAATTTTTAATGTCGCGTTCGCCGTGTAAATTTGGAGTTATTGGGGAAAATAGAATGTTTAGGGTCTTCGAATTGGCTCGTACTCATTTACGGTAACCGAGAATTTAAAGTGCGAGTTTAATGCGATAAAGTAGGAACTATTTCCGGATGTCTCTGTATTTTTAATCGGCAAGTGGTTGATATAGTTTAATCGACTTTCTTTTCAATTGTAGGCATCAGCCTGCAAAGGTTAGCGCGAGCGTAAGAGTGCGGGAGTGCGGCGAGAGTAATTAAAAGCGATAGGAGTTAAAACGAGAGTAGAGAATTTCTCTGGGCCGGAAGAACGTTAGATTCCAGAGTACGTGTACTGCCTACAGGGTGGACCAAAAGAAACGGCGGGGAGACTAGGCAAGTAGAATTTCATCTGTCGCTAAAGTATAGCAACATACCGGAGCAGTCCTTCCGAGTATGTTTCAATAGCATAATTCGTACATACGCATATCTGTATCCGTGCATAGATAGTCGCTCGACCTTTCCCGCTGGCTATTTTGCAAATTGGATTGACCACATTGCGATCTAACGTAAGAGGGTTTTGATTGCTTCGTGTATAGCAGAGCACAGACACACAGGTGATATGCCTCGAATTAATCTGACCGTTCAGTAGGCTAGTGTTTCCTTGCCAGATTGCGGCACAGTAGAGGCGCTCTCACGTTTACTAATCGTTGCATCTCCTTTTTATGCGTACTTTGCAACATACTCTTACTCACATTGCTCGGAGAGTACTTTACTTGAATGGCTTTCTCGTTACGGGCGCACACCACCGTATGCCGTTGATTACGTTTGACTGCCACGTGTTTCTGGAACGAATAATCTTAGTGCATGGAACATCCGACGAGAGCAGCCCTCGCGAGCGAGCCAGGCCCATTCAGGCCACTCTGCCCGGGAGAAATCTGCCCCTCTCTAGCCAGATATTATTCCGCCGCTCTCTTCACCGATGAATGCCTTTACACGTGCACACAGTTGCACGTCTCTACTCCAGCGTGTACGCGCCACTTTCCTTCCTCGGGAAGCAACGATTTATTCACTGCATTTATTCACTGCAGGCTGGGATGCATCGGGCGACAGGAACGCGCGTACAGATTTCGATCCTTACGGCTTCACCCACTGGAAGATTAACGGAGAAAGCTGTGATCCGCAGACTTAATCACGTAAAAGGTTTCGAGTCGTGCCAGAGAGAAAGGGACGCCCCGGGATTCGTCTGGGAGTCCTGATTTCATGGGCCAGACAGCAGTTCTTTGGACTCCTCGGTTTGATTACTGAAAGACATTTAGGTGCCACCGGATGCCCTCAGCATCCTCCGAACCTTTTACATATTCTCCCATCGGTATTTCTCGTTAGAACGCGGCCTCTTCCTTCTGAGCCACCCTGTATATCCCAGATCCACTTTGTCCGGCGGAAGAGGAACTCCCTCTCTCGCCTATCGACTCTGCTTGGATAGTCCAAGTGTCATTCTCGATAGATGAGCTGCCTCTTCGAGCGGCAGGTTAAATAGGTAGAGACTGTTTGATGATATCATTAACCCCGAACGCTCATTTTAGTCTCGTAAACGCCGGGCCAAGTACGCGATACATATGTATGCATACACGTACACCTAATCACTGTTGCTTTACTCGTGGGTTATGCGACTGTGGTTCTAGTGCATTTGACTTTTCAGCCCACCGGCTGTATTTACACCTGTTCGTGGATGCTCTGTTTTTAGTTACTACTCGTTTACTACCACCGATTCACTTGCCTTGCCAATTATCCTTTTAACACACACTCACCTATGACAGAATTCTGTCCAAAGTGTCACTTGGTGTCGTAACCCTCGATCCTATCGATCTTACAAATTATCCGCGGCTCGGACTTTCCTCAGAGTTTTGCTCGAATACCTTCCTGTGTTTCGTTTATCCCACGCGACGTAAATTGCATGCGTTTCTATACGTATGACTAGTTAGCCAAATTCGACTTATCGTGAAAGGCGTATCAATGTTCTTTAAAACGGTGGAAATTTTTTCCATGATTCTTGGTTATAATTTCGATGGAACGTCTTCGGTTTCGATGGAAGGTAGGATATTAAAGTCTGCGGAGAGTGTAAAAAGCAGGGTCGGATCAAATCTGGAGGTCGGTAGAGACGCTCTCGGGGTGGGTTGCGCCAACTTTATCCTCTCCATCCAATCAGACTCGGATTTTCGAACGTGCTGAATTTTACCCTCGCGGCTGGAAAGTTCGTGCTTTTGGGGAAGAGTGCGCGAAGAAAAAGGCAGCGGTGGCGGAGTAGTAGTACGCGTGGAAAGTTCTCTCCCGTGGAGTTCCGTGACGAGAAAAAGGCGGTGGCGAGTGTTGGGTAAAGAGAACTAGTCGGGCTAAGATCGTTAAACGGATTTCTGTAATCGCGCGCTGGATTTTCGGGATCGAGCTAAAAGGGGAATCGCATTAATCGCCGGCGCGCCGCTCTCACCGACACCGAAGGAAGTTCCCGTGTCGCGATAAATTCGCGTCTCGGGAGATCGGCGTCGCGCCTGATGTCAGCGTTGCCGACTTAATTTGGCTTAATGGTGCCTCAAGGAACGTCGGGATTCGCGTCAACGTGCCACCTCTCCCTTTGCTTGGAGGCACGAGCAGCCTGATCCGACTTCCGCTTTCAGGAACGTCGAGAGCCAAAGAGCAATTCGAGATCCAAGCCTGTTTCCCCTTCTGGTACCGGGCTCTACGTTTCATTGCCAACTTCTTTCTTTCGATCTCTAACTCCCTGTCTCTTTCTCTTTCTCTTACTCCTCTCTCCCTCTTTCCTCCCCGCCGCGCCGCGTCGCGTCGGTCCACCACTCGTTCCTCTTTGCGCTCCTAGTGCGCCCTTTGCCGAATTATTTGTTAAACACAAACGCGCCGGATCGCCGCTATTTTTCGTGATTAAAGGCAACCGGCCCGCCGTGAGTGTTTGGCTGTCGTATTTCCAAATGAAAGTGCATCCGAGATTCGCGTTACACTAATTAAATGTAATCCCAGACGTGGAGATTCGATCCACCGGACGACCTCTTTGCTAATTGCAAATTCTACCGTGTCATTGCAATATTCGGTTGGACATCAAGGTCGCATTCGTGAATTAAACGGACTTGGAATTATTCTCAGAGGTAGAGTTGGAGAGATTCGTCGGGCTGTCAGTATTATTTAGCAACGGTTTCAAGAGCTTTATGTTTCTGGGTCTGAGATATCATATATCACGTTTAGCCGAGTACACTAATATCCAAGGACGGCTGGAATATCCAGTGTTTCTTTTTGTCAAGCTCCGCGAGAAATATTGTCCGAAGTTTCGGAGCTGAGCGAATCGGGCGACGACAGGCATGAAGGGAGTCTGGCACCGATTATAGCGCTGAGAAACTATCTCGAGCTTTCCCCAAGTTCTGCCTCCCTCGTTCTTTCCGTCGACAATAAGGACAAGCTATAAGTCACGTTCGCCAAATGAAATTACGGCCTCCCTCCGTTCGCCTTGTACTTCCAAGTATCCGACATTATAAAGAATTAAAGTGGCTGCTATCCCCCGATCAAGTTGCAGACCCAAACTTCCCCCGGCACTTTCAATTTCTTAAAGCAGATAACTCGCTCTTGAATCAACTTAGTTAACTCGGTCTTTCACTACTTAATAATACCTTCTCTGATACAACCAATTCCTAACGAAGTATTATTCTATAACCAGTCAACAATATTTGAAATCGATAGTGGCAGTAATCATTAAATTTCATCGGGAAAGCTTCGAGGGAGAATTATAAATAGCTTATATTGAAGATTTATAATTGATAAATTAGCAAGGTTTAGTTGTAGCAGTAAGGTGATTTAATCGGGCGTAAAGATTTATTATTCGCGGACGTGTTATTATGAATTTATCGCTCTTTAAACGCTCGGCGATCACCACGTCATCGAGTGGCGTGTCGTCGCATCTATAGAAAGACGCGCACGAAGAAGGCAGGAGGGTTAAATCCGTCGTCAAAAAGAATATCGAGCGCTGGCGCGCGCGCGCACCGCGCCACTGGAATCCGCGTAGTCGTCGCACATCCAGCAATTTATTATTGTCGGGGTCAACGTACGCCGATCGGCCGGGGGCTACCAACCATCACCAGCTGCTCAAACAGATCCCAGGGGATCCAGCTTGCGCGACACTTTTCTCTCGCATCCGACATCTCGACAAAAACACCCTCGCGTCACTTCATTCAAACGTCGGTAAACATTCGATACGAGAATTTCGTATAAATCAGTCGAGTCTTTCACGCAGTAATTTCAAATATTCCCGGATCGTTCTAGATAAAAATAATTCGCTCAACATCAACAATACATATCCAAAAAATTCACTATACAATCATTCAAGTATCAAATCAGATCTAAAAAATAATCGAAACTTCCCAATGCATATATCGCAGCCTTTAAAGTTAAAATCGTTGGAGTTCAGTGTACGTTCTGGGGCAAAAGGCGAAGAACTCGAGCGCGAGAGAGCTGGGAAAGCCGTCCAGGTCGGGCAGCATTTGTCCCGCGCGGCGGCGGCGGCGGCCGGGCAGAAAAAGCTCTGGGAGGATATAACGGGGGTGGATGGAGGTTGGGGCGCGCGGAGAGAGTACGTTCGAGCGAGAAAGACGATAGGCAAGCAAAAACGTATGCGTAGCGTCGTCGTCGGAATCGAGCCAGTTCGAAGGACAGAGCAAGAAGCGGTGCCGGTCTCGCATTCGAAAGAAAGAAAGGGGTGGTTGCAGCGTGTCCCAGTGCGAGCGAGCGTAGACGAGAGAACTATCAAACGGGCAAAAGGGTAGTTAGCGAATACAAGGCGAGCGACAAAAAGCCGGGATCAAATAGAAGAAAGTCTAGGCGACGGATTCGCATCGGGAAGACATAAATTCAGGTTGGCAAAGGGAATGAAGAGTGCGAAGGGCAGCGCTAGAACCCTCGGAGAAAGTGATCCATGCACTTCGGGGAGATCTAAGAGGGAAAAAGGATATTCTAGGCGGTTGCGACGTGTAACGTTGATGGAGCGAGGAGGACGGCGAGGGTTAGGTGGATATGCCGAGGGAGAGGGAGTCTGCGACACGTGGGAGAGTGAGACGCGGGTCCAAAGGGTGGATGCTGGTAGCAGCAGCAGCAGCAGCGTTTATTGATCGCCAGTAGCGAGCCTGGCAGGAGTGCTGCCCCTCTATATTCTGAGCCACCCTATTGGAGTCTGTCGGCCTCTCTCACCCTCGCTTCTGCTCTCCTCTGCCCCTACATTTCCACCCCTCACTCTCTCTCTCTCTCTCTCTCTCTCACTCCCTCTTATTCACCCACGCCTTCTCTCCTTCACTTCCAACCTTTCTCTCTTTCTCTTTCTCTCTCACTCTCACTCTCTCATCTTCCCTCTCCAACTAGGTGCGCGCACCCTCGCATATTTCGTGGAGAGGCTCAAAGCCGTACGAGCCAGAGGATTCAATCATATTAATTACTCGCAGCATCAGCCGCCCTCTGATGACTCTCGACGTACATATACACGGGCCGATGCGCAAATTTCATTGATTCCCCGGGTACCCTCGCTCACTCGCCCTTCCTACGCCGAACGATTCAAGGTTACACGCCAGAACGCACGGCTTTCGCCCGATCCTCCCCTTCTTCATCTTCCCCAACTCTTTCTCTCTCGTTCGAGCTTCTTTCACTCGATGCGAGACTACCGATGCGTGATACGCCCCGAATGCAACTCGAAAACTCAACCCCTGCCATTCGGTGGCCCCGTCTTATTTCGAGGAGTGAATCGTGTGCGATCGAGAAAGAGCGGCCCTCTACTATTGATTAACCAAAGAGGATGGACCGGTCCGTTATTCAAATTCAAGGGAATCCCGTTGAATAATTGTATCGCGACTGGAACGCGTCGACGAATCTTTTCCTCCCTGTTTCGACGGTGGATTTTCATAACTCCGAATTTGCCTGGTAATTACGGATTCGAGCGAGGGGTGGTTGGTTAGAGCGGAATGTAAAGGCCTGGTAAGGGATTTTTAGGGAAGGTTGGCGCGCAGTCAAGAGGATATTGTTAATCGAAATATTGGTATTGGTATTAGAGTTGCGGGAGCACTTTATTTCGGTTTAGCGGAGGAAAATAATAGCAGCCTGCTTTGGTTTATCGAGCACTATGCACCGACGGATTCTTTGGGTTTTGTTGTTCTCGGGAAACGATGGAAAAGCTCGAAGTAGAATGCGTAGAAGAGGCTGGCGCGCCACCGACAATTATGACCGGGTGAAATGAATCTAATAATAATGCGGCGCTCGGCAGCTAGTCGATCTCCGTAATTAACTGGGATTCGATTTTGCGGCGGGGGTTAATTACTCGAGGCAAAGCGCGAACATTGCCAGCCTCCGGCGTGGCAGGGTCACATGAAAGGGGCAGTCGGAAATCCCATCGATCTTCAGTCCCAGTAAACTGGGCGAGCGGGCTGCTCGACAAAGCGGTAAAATTCGAGAGCGCAATAATTGTCAACTTAGTTAGCTGGCCGAACGCTAATAAGAAAACAGGCAGGAAAAAGTCGAAGGTGGCGGTGGCGTCAGGGCGTCGGGGCGGCGTGGCGGGGATGATGGAGCTCCGAGAGAAACCACTTTCAGTCAGCTACAATCTCTCCTCGGGCTTTCCACTTATCCGGCCCAGCTGTGATTACGTTTCCTGATGAAGTCTCGCGCGCCTTCCTCCCTCGCTTACCGTAATTCGATCATATTAATTACTCGCGATGCCGCTGCTGACTCTGGAGGCAGTATACGCCGCCAAACCCCACTCGACTCACGAGTCGCACTCCATTCCGGGTTCCCTTCGGGGACTCAATTTGTCGCCGGTGTAACGCGAGCCCGCCGGGCAAGAAATCCTCTTCCATTCCTATCTTGGTACGTAGGCGTGATACGCGCGGGGATTTGCGTGCGCGCGAAGGGTTCTCCCAATTGGTCGCTGCATGAATGCCATTCGGATGCCGAGCGTATGTAATCCTTTTCAGACACGTTCCACCGAGCGCCATCCTCTTAAAGAAGATAGCACCGTGTCTCCTCAAAACGGACCATTTCTAGCCTCGAACATTCTCCAATTAAACGGCCAAGTCATTTAGTTCTGTTTTCACATCGATTCATTTTGATCTACTTTTCATTGCTCTCTGATTGACTGGAATACGATAGAAGTAGTTATCCGGTAATTGGAATTTAAGTGACAGTTTAGTTGTCATTGATTGTTCGGTTTTAGTTACTAGCATTATTGATTGAACGATCGTGTAGCGATATGCTCTGCAATTTGGTAGGAACTTTCAATTCGACTATCGCCGGGCGAGAGTAATTATGCATCTAACAAGGAGAGTTAATTTAATCGGTGCCGTAATACGCAAGTGTACTTTTAATTAATGATCGCGAGCGCCGCATGAAATTAACTCGATGGGAAGTTGTAGCGTCGATAACTTCGAAATTTAACTAATGGACCAAGGTAGCCGGAAAATGTATTCAACGACGTTTGCAAATAACCGCTCGGTCAACTATTAAATTTCTGATTAGTGGGGTTGACAAGCATAAAATTGTCATTTTCATCGGGAGTAGGTGATGAAAGGGCGGTGTGGTCAGTCGGATCGGTTTTCCACCGGCGGAAGTGTCTATTTCCTCTCGATTCCTGCTGGATTGATTGATAATAAATCAGCAAATTAAATCCTGTAATTATCAAGGCACTCGTACTCGACATTCAGCACATCAGCACGTTGTTATTAGCATCGTTATTGATCGGCCTGGCAAGGAGTACCTTAATTAATAACGGCATGCTCGTTTCCTAGTTAAAAGTAGACTCAACAACTGCTCGTCCAGCATTATTAGAATAATCTATATTCAGCTGTACTTGTAAATTCTCGGGTAAATGTGAAGTAGCTTTCTTCCTTCTTGAATGTTTTTTTTTTCTTTCTAAGAAGTTTGAAGTCAGTACGCGAAGATTTCCCGATATAACAACTTGTTCGACTTCCTTGGTCAGTTTCTTTGAAAGCATCGCCAGCTTCCAACGGTGCACTCGCTGAAGATCATCTTACCTCGGAAGCCGCGGCTCTCACCGCGAAATTACTTAGAGGCTTCCTTCGCGC
This sequence comes from Ectemnius continuus, assembly GCA_910591665.1. Taxonomy (NCBI): domain Eukaryota; kingdom Metazoa; phylum Arthropoda; class Insecta; order Hymenoptera; family Crabronidae; genus Ectemnius; species Ectemnius continuus. The sequence continues at coordinate 9,338,017 of OU342862.1, read as the reverse complement.
AAAAGGGAAGCTCCGAATCAGTTTTTGTGCCGGATCCCTCGGATACAGCGAAATCTCGGGATCAAGTTCACGAGCGGCATAAAAGTAATTCAAATGAAAAGTTCGAGGTTTATTTGAGAAGAATTAAATAGTTTGGCCGAATATCTTACACGGACAATTGTTAATTCATCTTTTAACGAGGAGCATTAAATTGGATTCGAAAGAAATGGAGAACCCTTCGCGGTTGTATTGATATACTTGTGGATTGTTACGAGGCATTGACACTTGAGTCAGACATTCCTAGCATCGCATGTCTAAAGGGCACTTGGTTGGCACACATATTCGTTCGAGCATCGAAACTTTCAGTAATTCCTAACGAGCATCCCTTCGGAGTTTTGGGGGGTCTTTTCTCCTCTCGAACAATAAACCTTAGGTAGCCCACGCACGCTTCCTCCCGATTGCGAATGTGTACAGACGTTCCTTCCTACTGTCGTAACTTTTCTTAAGGCTAGTTTCGCCAATGGCACGAGCAACACGCAAATTAATGCCATGCCCTTAACTAGTAGTGTCGAATTGTGTGTCTCGGGGGGGAAAAAACGAAAAGAAAAGAAAAGAAAAGAAAGAGAAGGGGTGCCCCACCGCACGAGAGTGGTGCGAGCCGGCGACGACAGCGGAAAAGTGCCCCGGCAATCGCTGAACGAAAGAAGCGACGGATTCAAAGAAAGGAGAGTGTTGTTGCTGCTCTGCAAGACGAACTCGCTAACTGACACCGAACATGCCAATTTAAGGTCGACTGCCAATCTCGTTCGATCGACCTTCCTCTCTAATTCCCAGCCACGAGCTACTTCCACTTTCTTTCAGGAATTCGTACTTTCCCTTTGTTTAATTGGCAAAGACACATCAGCCGGAAGGAAGTAGCTTCGTGGAGGAGGGACAGTAATCAGGAAGTTCGGTTTGGCGAAGGAAGCAGTCTTGAGTAGTTTTAGGAATAACGACGAGCTCGAACAGCCTTCGAGAAGTCGCATTCCCTCGGGAGTGGAGGCTTCCTCCAAAATATCTTGAGGACTTTCTTCCGTTCTCCAGTATGAGCCGTACCGTCCAGAGAAAACATTCGAGGGCTGTTGGAGCGTCTCGTGAATACAGTGGCAATGGGGTTGTAGGGTTTGGCTCCCCATGTCTTCGATGAAGTGGCCATCTAGAAACAGGGCAAAGTGGAGAGCGTTGTTTAACAACCTCGGACTTTGTGACAACAGTCCGGCAACGATGCTTTCCATTTTGCCCTTCTACTAGATTGTCATCCTCTCCCACTATCTCTCTCGTGTGACTTTCAAGTCGGTACACAGAGCACATCGAATTAACGGAAGGTTGGAGTATACTTAACGACCTAGATTCTAGATTACTCTAGTGTAACTTTGGAACTCGTGATGAGTACATTGCGGCTGCCGAACAAGACGCAAGTAAATCTACGACAGATTTGCCTTTAATAGCAGAGATCACTGCAATATACCATGGAATTTCCATGAAACTCAAACAGTATTAATGACTCAATTATTATTATTCAACTTGATGAAAGATTTCGTGATTTAACACGAGAGAGAGATTGAACATGGGGAATGAAACCCTTGTTCTTACATAGTACGTAGCCGGTCGAGCTGCGCTGATTGAGGAGGAGACTAACTAAAAGTTTGTAACGCAAAACAGGATATAGGTTGCCGGCCATGCCGTGGAGCTGGCTGGGTGCGGCGGCCCCATCGGCGGCCGCTGCTGCGGCCGTAGCTGCGGCCGCGGTCACACCATCGCCTGCGGCTGCACCGCTGGTCCTTGCGCCCAGGGCGGCCGCAAGACGGAGGTACAGAGAACTCTACTCACACCCCATAGCCCTTCGACGTCCACACAAACTTCAGCCTACTTTATACCTTGCAAACCATCCTTCATTCGTCCATTGGTCCGTCAATTTGTTCGTTCAAGTCGAATAACAAGAATTCGACTAAAGAATTAACTTCCATTTCTGGTTAATTTTAAATATCTCGAGTATTTGAAAAATAACTTCTTCAGAGGAATCGCTTGACTTAATTGAATAATTAATTGCCAACGAAAGAAATCTCCGAGTCATGCTTTCTTCCGGAAGACTTAGAAACTCGGTTGTTCTTGGCGCCAAGTTCCGTTCGTTTAAGCAGCTTGTCGTTGCAGGAAGGGGTTGGGGAGGGTGAGGGTGTAGATATATAGATGTAATCAGACGGAATAGAGAGTCTCTGCGGCAAGAAGCAAGCGAGCAACGCGGGACGCGCACTCAAAGGCTCGTGATCGGTTTTCGGATAAATCCGATTAAACGTTTTTCTCGGTACAGCGGGTGCACGTCGAGATCCGACTGGCATTGGAAGATTGGCTCAGACAGTGGAAGAGGGAACTCCGGGAAACTCGTGCTACTGACGGATCAGTATCGATTTTTCACGGTAATTTCTTCACCAGTCCCGCTAGAAACTTGCTCGTCTTCCTTCGAAATACTAGCAACCGGGGAGGGAATCATTAGCGCAACTAATCGATCTTAATCGGCGGTTAGCCTAATCGGTGCGGCGAATCGTTAATCAGGCCGGTCAACACACCGGATTAATCGGCGATCAGTACGTATCAATTAAGAGGACCGCCGGGTAAATTTCGGCGGCGGTGCCCCCTCGCGCGCGTTTACCGGGACGCGCCACTAATTATTGTAATTAAGCGCTCGCTCATAATTACAAAACGAGGTTTGCCAATGCAAGCCTTCTGTTTTTGGGGCGGAGCCCCACTGGGAAATCGGAGGTAGTGCGCGACAATTTGGCGCGTGCTCAAGAGGAACCGAGAGTTCTGGCAAGGAAGCGGGCGCGCGAACCCGGAAGTAGGTGGTTCGGGAATTAAGAGGCAATCTTGCGCCACGAGACGCCAAGAGTCTCACCGATTGTTTCATGGACCAAAGGATTCCTCTCTCGTACTGATTCCGTTCACCCATTAAATCTACACCCACACCCATCAACTACTTCATCCTCACGTGACTCCCAGTTCTAATTACTAGAAATAACTACTACTTTATACTTGTGTTCTATCGTACACAATGTAATGTTCTCGCTATTCCTTCTGAGTGTTTGGATATCGCTCGATAGAAACACAATTAATATAGCATCGAAGGTGTTCCTGACGGCAGTGCCACTCTGTTTCTCTCCTCCATACGTTGTTTGTCTTGCATTGTTGCTAGTTCGACGAACACTCATGACTCTTGTTTTCTTTTTTTACGTCTTCATTACACCCCTAAGGGCACGCATTATGTATTCGATGTCTTTCTCACGTAATTAGCGATGCCACCCCAACCACCACCCTCAGGATGTATCTCGTGCCATTTAGGGCAGCTTTCCTGCGACAATTGGGCTTCGATCTGTGGCTCTCGACTGCTCATACTTCTCCGAATGGTGTCTTCAATTCTAGTTGAACACCAGTTAATTATTTTGGGATAAAGTCATCGTTTTATCGCGATTGGTAAAGCATAGAATTCAGAGAATACTTTATAAAGTCGAACTTTTTATTCTTGTGAACAAATAACTTTTAAAAGCACTGTTTTTTTTATCTCGCTACAGTTTCTTTCAAGCGATTTTTTTCGGCGTCACTCGCCTGTATTATTGTCACCGAATCCAGGAACACAGATATTGCGATAACTTTGACAAATCGCTTCGCACGCGTCGTCAACACGTGTCCCGAATTTTTGCGATCTCGCTTCGCTACAGTTGCTCGATATGAATGCCGTCCGGGATGAGCTTTGAAAATTGGTTCAGCAAGTTTGTTCGTTTTTGAACCTCGCGTTTTAATCTGTCAGCTTTTTTAGCAGTGTCCATTGACCTATGAGAATTACTTAAGCTTTTTGATCTTAGGATTTTAGTGATTAAATATCAATGAGAAGTTGAGCTAACATCGCCACAGATCGCCCGATCGTACCAGGACATGGATTGATGAATTTTGTTGTTTAACCTTAACCCGTACACTTGTTCTTTTTTGGAATGTGCCTGCTACTTATGCATCACGCTCTAGTCCTGTTCTTGATGCACCCTCTTACAAGGTCGGATGTCAAGTCGACCGCTAACCCAATCACCCAAGCCCCCGAGAAAGTGTTAACTACCGTTTGACTTGCGCTAACAATCACGTGCGACACTTGCACGGTAGTTTGTTGTTTAACAGTGCCGCTCTCTGTCTCTTGCTCGCAGTCCAGTTCTCTAGAGAAGCAGCAGTTCGCTCTCTATTTAAACTGCCTTCCCCTCGCCAATCGCCGCTACCTCGAAGAGATCGAAACATTCTGAGAAAAAGTTTCGCAAAATTCAAATCACTTTCATTATAAAGATTAAAAAGAACGTCAATTCGTATTATACTCTCTCAATTTTTCAAAATCTGCACTCAAGCTTTGTGGCTAATTTCAATTGCGTTGGTGGTTAAAGTTGATTAAGTTTCCACGAGTGTGAGGAAGGCTTCCTATTAGAGACATAAGAGATCGCAATTAGAGTCGACTCCGACAGCTTCGGAGAAAAGCGTCAATCAAGTTGCAGAGCTCAATAGATCTCATCCAGTTTTTTCACCGCCACCGAAGGCGAAGGAGCGGTAATTTAAAAGGAAGCTGTGACTAAATTCGGAGCCAAGTCACGCGTTGCTCTCTTCGAGTCGGGTTAGATTGGCGAGTCGCACGTAAAAAAGCGTAAAGGGGAAGGATGAGAGTTCGATCGGTCGATCAGTCGCCGATTGCGGAAGCGGCACCGCCGGTGCAAATAAAAGGTAGGCAGAAACATTAGTTCTTACAGTCGAGCCTCGAGTCCCACCGCAGTAACCCGGGTGAGCGACTTCGATTTCTCTTTTGGTAGAACGATCCTCCACCAACGGAGAAAGAGACCTTTCCCACTACCAACTGCCTACTCGACTTCGCTCTTCTTCCACTAGAACTTTCCGACTCGCCGACTTCCGAACAGTCACGTAAGTCTCTCGATTAACATTCGCATCTCGGTTCCTCGTTTCAGGCAAATTATCCGCCTGAATCTTTAACCAGTCGTTCCTTGCATAAAAATGCTGCAGTAAATTCTTTCGATTCCCCACGGAATCTCGTCCGCAATCTTCCTTTCTGGTTTTGCTACATCATATTCGTTTCTTTTCTCCAAATCTTTATTGAGAATGAGAGTACTTCATTGGAAATATTTAGTCTCGTCATGTTTAATTAACGGGATGATTGTATCTTCGTTTTATCGGGCACAGATGTAACCGCGCTCACTCTTGCCGATATTTAGCTGGGAAGAGGCTGAACAGCGATCGTCTGGAGGCATTGTTGAATGAGGGGACAGAGTCCTGTATCGTCGACAGTCCAATTCTTTGCGGCCTCCAATAGAGATCCGTCCTCTAGGTAATCTACTTATGCGATCGCCTTTGTGTCCGCATAGATCCCTCCAGTCCTTTTACGTCTCTATTTCGAGTCTCCCACCGGAGAATACTTAAGTCCGACTTTTCGGTAAACCAGATATTGCTTCGAGTTCAAAGGCTCGCCTATCAAGTTCACCCCGGACACAATCCGAAATTGATCCATCCCGAAGTTAAAAAGCGATATTGTCCCAAGACAGAAATGTTTGATTGCACCAGGAGGCGCAACGCTGTTTTCTTTTCATTTCTCGACTACTTGGCTTCCCGTCAGGAGCGCAAAGTTCCCCGTTCAAACTTTCCTCGTCGAATGTTACCACCATCGCACTCGAGGGGTCTCTCTCCTTCCGCAGAATCCCTTCAGAATTGCGAATCCTCAAGATCCATCTAGTTCAGGCATCCCTGAAAGACAGAATCCTCGAGGGGTGCCCGCCAAGAGAACTGGTTTCGCTTTCTTCCGGAAGCCCTGGGACTTTTCAAATCCAATTGCCTCGAAACGCAATCCTCGAATTCTTTGCCGAGACTATTGTATCCGAGCATCTCTAAATATCAGATGCTAGCCCCGATTCTTTTCGAATTCCACTATTCCCGAATCAAGCATTCGTCGTGAGTGCGAGATCCAATTCCCCAATTGAATTCCAAGCTTTCGATATGGTGGAAGTATTGCGTAGGGTGGCGAAGGGTGATGAGTTGTCGAAGTGTTGCTCTGAATTTCTCCAGTCGCCCTGGGAAAAAGGCGAGCAGCAGCAGCAGCGGTGGCGATGGCAGTGGCAGCGGCAAACAGTGAGCGCATGGCGTGGCCAGTAAACGTGCGGAGCTCGATCAGGCAAAACTGTAACATTGGCAAAGGTAGGCAGAAATTGGCATGTGGGCCTGTGTGTGTTGTTACAGCTGCGGCATTGAGAGGTGTAGCGATTCAACGTGGAAGGGTTGGCGCAGCTAGGGCAGCTTTCCCAACGAGCGCAGCAGCTTTGGCTTTGGCCAGGAATCCAGGGCCACTCGCGGCTGCGGCCGCGGCCACGGCCCTTCATCCCTTCGCACCAGCGTAAGTACACCACACTGTTTACCTACTGCCTGGCGAACACCATGAAAATTCACTACATATACCGTTGCCTTCCTCGAGGTATGAATGCTCGCATTGCTTGCTACCTCTGTAATATTCATCCGCCTCCCAAAAAATTGTGGATTTTTCCCTGCGCTTGAGAGTCCACGCTGAAGGTGCCAAATTTTGTTTGGAAAACATGCTACGTCGGAAATTTGATCATTTACGCGGAACTCTCCAGATATCAAATATTGTGTTTTCAGTATTATTCGGTGTTTGATGTTGTAATTTTAATGGTCATTCTCGCAGAGAATAATTGCGATACGGGAAATCGCAGGGACAGTAGAAGAAATAGCTGGAATTATCGGATAAACATCATTTGGCAGCCCTCGACTCTACCGGCGCAGGATCGTTCGTTCCGGCAGCGGTGTAAATCAGTGCTATTGTTTTACACGCACTCACATCGCATTTCACCAGAGGATTCTGCACGTCGTGCGACTGAATGCCGCGTAGTTTTTACCATCGAGTCAATACAATTACATTGTTAGCGGCGCGAGAACGAATTTATTCCTGCGAATCTCACCAGTTTTTTCCCCGAGACTGCCAAGGGAATTGTAATGGCAATATAATTACGCGATGGAAACTGGGAATGTAATAATAATACTCGTTTTATTATTATTCTGGAAATTACACATTTTCAGTAATGGGAATCCTCTTATTAGCATAATAAAAATGCTCCGATATAATGTTCAAGCTCTCATTTACTAACAGCGTGTATTCAGTCGCACGACGTCTGGTGAAATAGTTAATTATAATTGCAAATGAAAAGTGCATCGAACTGTTGAAAAAGTGCACGGTTTTGCTGGTTGTGTTTGCCAGTCGGACTCACTGGTTTCGCATGTGCTGTTTTAATCCCGTGTTTGCACTAGCTGTAATTTCAACTAGGGGGAGACTTGCTTTGTTTAAACAAGCGTAGACTAGGAGGTCTCTCTTTCACTGGTAAAAATAAAATAACTCGAGTGTAACTGCTCCTGGAAAACCTAGCCAATTGGTACTGATCGATTTCGGCGGACGTCATTTCACCCGTATGAAAGCTGTTTAATTTTGCGGTTTACTTTATGCCTGCCCGATAATCCCAGCGCGCAGTCACTCCAGCATGAATATACACAGTGCCTTCAGCCGTATTAACAATATCGAATATTCCCCGAGCCGATAATTTTCCTACATTCGGACCGGGCGCTGCTGACGCCGCTGCAAAAACAGCAGACTCGCATGGAAACTGCAGATACCCGCAGAACTGCTTTTCTTCTTGACACGCTTTCTAGTTCGATCATGCGAAAGCTCGATATGTAAACCGCGCGGAGAAAAAGGCAGACTGCCGTAAAGAAGTCCGGGAGTTTTTATCACCTTCGTTTCCACGTTGCCAGATGGTTCGTGGGAAAAAAGTTTGAAACACAGTATGCGAAAGCTGTTTGATTCAGAAAAGAATTTCAAATTCTTGACATTCCAACTCGGCCTACTTGATATTCATTGCTTTGAAAATAAAGGAGAAACCTGTCTTATATTACGGTAGAGTCAAAAATCAAGATGGCACTTCTTGCAGTACTTTTAATCAGATTGGTTGTCACAAAAATCTCTGTAAACTTTATTGAACTTCCCAGTATATTCGACGATCGGTCTTCCCATGAAAATTTCACACTCCCTTATTCCTGGAGCATATTGGTGGCTGGGTGTTATTTATGTGAGGGACGCGCTTGTATTTCTGGGTTGGGGTGAAGCATTCGGGGAAGTGACGTCAGGAGGATTCGATCAGACGGGCGATTGGTAGGCGGCACAGTTATTCGTGGAATCTTCGATGCTATATTATCCGCGAACTCCGGTGCTGCTTCAAGAATCAGCGATTCGCCAGCCCCAAGAAAGCCGTGAGCCAAGAGAAGAGAGAGAGAGCGAGAGAGAGCTCGGAATGCCGAGGCTCTATAGCGAACGACCTCGCCGGAGAATTTTTATTCCCCGGGCCTGGCCGATTTTCCCGAAGGAACTTATGCTCCTGCTGATATTGCTTGGCTCACGGTTTCCTTCGGTGGCTGCTGCTGCTGCTGCTTCGCCGAACCACGGTAATACCTGCATCAGAAATGTACCCCACCGTATTTCTTTGACATTTCCCGGTCGACTTTCACGGCAAATCCCGCGCTACTCAGCATCCCGGGTTCCCCGTCCTCGCGAGGAACCCGCCGCGTCGCAAGAACTTAGAATATTCGGGGTTTCGGTGTACAAGGAACTTTTTGGGGAGAAAATTTCTCGTGGAGATTTCGATGCGGAAGTATTTCGAAGTCTGTGAGAGTTCGCTCGAGATAAAGAGCGCGTGTAGAAGAGGATTGGGTTTTCTCTGAAACACGATTGATGAGAGCCAGTGCTTCTTCGAAAGGTGTCGAATGTCTGAGATTTTGATCACATGTTAATAAAGGACTTTCTGTTGCAGTGTTTATTACGACCCGTTCCTAGCAGCGCACGCGGCGACACAGGATCCCAACTACAGGCTGCAGGTGAGACTTTTCCCCCTCGTTTCACTGCCGGATATTGACCTCTGTACTCTGCTTCCGACGAGTCAGCTTCCGCTCGCCGTGGAGACGGATTCGAGCGGCGAATGAGTTTTTAATTAAATCGAGGCATCCTCGGACCTCTCTCGATTGAGACGCGTTCGCCGTACGCCGCGTTAATCGATCGCCTTTCAGAACCCGCTGATAGATAATCGAGAATTAATTGACTGGCTAATCCGCCTGATTTCCGGCTGCTCCTCGATCTCCGCTAGTCCAATCGCTGGGAAGAAGCGACTCAATTATCTTGCATCCGGATGCCCTCTCCTGAAAAATGGATAACGTCCCATACACTGTTGCGATACGATCAATCGAACAGCACTTTCATACGAAATAATTGATAGTCACATAATAATTACATGTAATACAATCAGCTATTACAAGTTGCAATACATGAATGCTCTTCAAATCAATTATCATTGTGATTTGAACCTTAATGGAGTAATACTATTCGATGCAATACATATTTGAATACGAAATCGCTTGAATAATATACTCTCGTTCAATATAACATTTCCAGCTGCCTTTTTAAAGAATTCAAAGTCAGACTCGCAATCGAGCGCGGATAATCAAAAAGCAAAGGTATCCAATATCGTATAATCGGCTTTTCATCAATTGCATAGTTCAAGCTGTCGATCGTAACGGGAAACGGCATCGGCAATTATTAAGACAGAGGATTCATTGGCCCCGAAGGGGCAAAACTCGTGGCCCGATATTCGTGTAATAGTGAGCGCGCACTCGGCTCCGGTTATATCGGCAGGGAACTCTCAAACATTTATTGGGCCAAATTACGAGGGTAGCGTTAAGCGCAGGCGGGGCCATCGGAACCGTAAGCAATGGCCCGGATATATCGTCGGTGGCCCAGTTACTCGGAACGGGCCGCAGCCGTTATCAACCACGAAGAGAGGATCGGGGCGGGGCGGGGCGGCGAGGAAAAAGCCCCCTGAAAAACTACCTCGAGAATAAAGGATTAGTACGGTGCAGGGATGCCGGTCACTAGTTCCCCGGAGGGGGAGAGGGAAAAAGGGGAGAAGGAAATTGTCGAGAGATCGATGAGCGAGCAGTAAAAGGGCCAAGGGTTGTGTGTTTCCTCTACTCGGATCGTCGAATCGCGGCGTGTATCGACAGTAATCGACGGCAGCAGAGTACGCCGCGGCAGTGTCAGAAAGCGCGCTTGTGTCAAAAAGGAGCCACGGAAGTATTGACTAAAGCCTGCAACTGTTCTCTGGACCCGTTTAGCTGGAATGGCCTCAAGCAACAGCTGACGTTAGTTGACACGTTTTGCCAGGCTTGCACACGCGAGAGAGAACACACACACACCTACACAGCGGCCGATCATACATGCTCGAGAAACCGATAACAATTACGCCATTCCCATCTCGTACTCCACATTGTTCGTTCTCCGGCGCCCTTCGTCACTCGCATTCGCGCAGGGTTTCAACCCTGCCTACCAAGTTCTCTCTCTTTCTACTAGTTACGTACACACTCTTGCTTCCTATTATCTCTCTCTCTCTGTCTATGTCTCTCTCTTTCTCTATGGTCTATCCTCTTGTAGACTCTGTTTTGTCGGGCGAACTGTTATCTCCGTTGTCTCGCACACTCGCCGCTCAGGCCGACGCAAAAGTGGGCGCGTGCGAGCAGACACGCCGCGCGTCCTTTCACTCGGCAGGGTGAGAAAAGAGCGGGAAAAAAGGTGTAGGGAGGCAAGCGGCTGGGTTTGCGAAAGGGGAATGAAAAGGGGATGACCAGCAGCTAGCCACCCACCCACCCCCCATTGGCTAGGGTGGACGGTAACGACCGCTGTCATTATCCCCGTCGCTCCGCCAACCCCCCTTTTCTTGCCATCGACACCTTTGTCTCAGCTATCTTAACCCTCCAATAGAAATCTTCGCGTGTACACGCACACACACTCTTCTCCAAGAATCGCGCGCTTCAAATGACCGTTTGGTCTTTTCTATAGAATTATTATGCGAGTGTGTATGCTTCCAAATCGCAGAGAATAAAATTGCGCGCGCTCGAGCGCATACTGTAGCAAGCGGCGGGGAGATTAATTGTGCCCTGGTAACTTGGTAATTCGAGCGGCAAAGTTGGTCCTTCTCCGTCGCGCGGGGGAAGTTTGTCGCAGTGGTCCTTTCCTCCAAGTGGGGACGTTCAAGCGACGAAGAAGCCCTTTCGCTACACGGGAATTGCTCCATCTGTATCGCGCGCCTCTCTCCGTCTCTTTCCACTGGCTCGCATGCCGAGTCTCTCTGCCAGCAGCACGTTCTCTTCATCTCACTTTCTCTTCCTCTCTCTCTTGCCTCGTTTCTCTTCGCAGCATCTTGTTGCATTTTGCCGGCTAATTTCAGTCTCTCGGCCAATTTCAGCCTTTTACCCAATTTCGCCCTCTTACGCGGACTCCTCCGCTTCTGCCCCACCATCATCATCGCCACTACCACCACCACTCACACAGCTTTTTCTTATTGTACCATCGAGCCAGGCGCTAACAAGGCGGATGTCGTGTCTGAAGGGGGACAACGCGCAGAAACAAAGAGGGGCGCCGTGCTGTTGCTTTTTGTACTGGTTCTTTTTTTGCTCTCTCCCTCTCTCGATTTTTATCCCGCCAATTTGGAAGCGGTAGATTCGGTAATAGAGGCGAGGAGAGAGAGAGGCAGAGAGTGGAGAGGGAAGGAGAGAAGGATAGAGGTAGAGAAAAAGAAAGCGGCGGCGGCGGGCATAGCGAGATTCGACGTTAGCAAGCGAATCCAAGCGCCTCCGGTGTGCTGGCCGAATTTCTTTTCAGGAATGCCGTTTGTGTTTCAGGCTAAAGCGCCCGCCCTGGAGGTAGGAATTAAGGGTCTGCCCACGATCTGTCTTCACGTCTCTTTGTCCGTTTGTCTACTCTCTCTCTCTCTTCCTGTCCCACTTTTTCTCTATCGCGTCACTATCTGTCTATCTGTCTCTGTTTCGTTTACTTATCACCAAACCCTTTCTTCACTCTCCCCCTAAACGCCACCCCGCTCTTGTTTTTGATCGATCTCTTTTTCTATTGCTCCAGTTCTGCCGCCTTGATCCCCCGATGTTCTTATTTGCTCTCTCTCTCTTTCTCTCTTTCTCTCTCGGCCAGCTTGCAGTGCTCACCGATTACCGAAATCATTCCCCGGTTGATTGGCTTCCCTTATTGCGGTCTGACCTTGCTAACACACATCACAGCCGAGAGTCCTTTTTTCATTAGTCTCTTTATGGGTAGCGCATACACTCTACTTAGTGTTTGCAACCTCCCACTTTTCTTCCCCCTGCCCCCTCTTTCTCTGTCTGTCTATCTATCTCACTCTGTGTGTTCTTGGTGTAGTTTGATTGATTTCTGTCACGAGTAATTCTGATCGCCGTGCCTCTACAGGTACGCGAGCGCCCTCCTCTTGATATTTTAGTCTTCCCCGAGAGTATCTTATACCGAATGACTTACTCTCACAGTCTATCGCTGTACAGACAAGTCGTTACACGTGGCTGTGTGGTAGTGAACATTACTTGTGCATGCCAATTGAGTTTCCTTGGGCGGTGACGTTACTGTTCGATATCCTTTCAGTTAAGGATTGAAGCATGGACTCGCTTTTTTGTTTAGAATCGTTAGAGAGGAAGTTGCGCCCGTTGCGAATTACGACCAACGACGAGCGCGCACATGTGCTTTTTGCACGTAACTCGCGGAGTGCTGTGTATTGAAACAGGGTGTGAAAACATTTCACGATCTTGTCGGGCGAACCGAGATTGTCATACGCAATGAATGGAAATGCAGAATGGAACGCGTCGAGTGTTCCATGAATTTATAAGGTTTTCATGGTGGAATTTTTTCCTACCTCCGGTTTAACGTTTCTGATCGATTATAAGAAAGTAATGAGAATTATCGGTGAGTACTCAACGGAGTCGCGGAAACTTTTCGATATTTAAGTTAGAATTTCCCTGAATCATCTTGCCACGCGTTTTTCTACTCCCCTTGTTCGTATTGGAATTAAAGCCCTGGTTAATGATTGACGAACGACTATCACTCACATTTGCACCCGCTAGTTTTCCTCGGCAGGATGATCGTCACTTTTTATAGGCGCCTCGTGTGGGCGTAGCACTTTTAAATTAATGCCCCTCCGAACTCGGTAGATTCTAGATGGAGCCAGCCCTCGCCTTCTGTCAGATGCAGCTGATGGGAGATACGTTGTCGGGAATACATTTTCCAACTACCGGCTTTAGTGAAATTTAACCGCGACCGCTCGGATGATCCGTGCACAATATGCGTCCGCGATACAATGCGCCCGTTAACTAGATATTCAATAATGATGGTATTATAAATATTGAGACGGAAATTCGATAAAGATATTGCGTTAATTAGATTCTATATTTAGTAGATAATAAGAATATAAAATTACTGCTGGTTGTACATTTATTAGCTTCACTTCATTTTATTTAAATACATTTCTTCAACACTTGCTTCTATAAAATACAGTGAAATGGTTGGTTCTCGCCATTAAATTGCAATGTTAACGAATATTGTGACATATATCCTTTTTTCTCGTCGAATTATATATGCAGTGGGTGTTGAGTTTCGCGCGATAAAGGTAGATTGAGAATAGCGGCGCGGCGCAAACGTAAATTCCACGCGGTCGCACGTGCGTTGCATCCGAGACGCTACATTTTCGTGAGTAAGTGAGTCTCGGCGAGGGGAAATTGGTGGGAAATTTATGAGATTCGAAAATCGCTGGAGCAGCTTTGCCAACTTGCGCCAGCCGTAAGCCGCTGTAAATCAACTTCGTCGACGATCAGCTGGTCAGTGAGTTTGCCAAGCGTGTGATTAGATCCATCTTCTCGGAAGGAGTCTTGATAAATTTGGATCATATGTTAATATCTGGGTCTTAATTCTGACAGTTTTAATTAAAATCTAGTCCAATCATTTTTCGAAAGTATTATAAAGTATACATTATAATAAAGTCGTTTCTCTCGGGCGAATTGAATTAAAATTAATGAAAAAGCAAACACTTGTTACTTGATGAGATAGCTTAACTTTCGTGGATCATTTGGGCTCGAGAGATTGCGAGACCTTCAAAATGACCCAAGCTTAAAAGATTTCGAAATTAGGGCAGGGACTTTCGCGCGAACTTTTCCCCTGCAATGTGGAATCGCCGGCACTCCGAAAACCCCGTAATTGCAAAGTGCAAGAAAAAAACTCGGCCGAATTAAGGAGGCGCGCGGGCATAAAAGGGAAAAGTAATTCCTTGGGAAATGGAGCTCGTGGCTGGGCGCACTTTCGGAACACCGCCTCGCCGTATGATCGTTAACATAGCATCTCAGGCGTGATACGCTTACGTCGTAAATGCAAAATCCCCGTTGCCGTTTCCCGTTTAATGGTGCGGCAGCCAAAAAAGGGAGCAAATGGGAGCGGAATGGTGCGGTGTAAAATGTTTTAGGACATTTCACTTCGGCCGGAAACGAATCAGACTACAATTCACAACGTTCCGCCTTTTATTTCTTCTCTTGATTTTATTTCCTTCTCCATTGTTAAAGAATATTTCCCATACACTTCCATTAAAAACACTCTCCTAAGAGTGACGAATTTAGTATCAGAGAATATTACACGAATTTTTCTAGAGCGACCCTTCTTTCAGCATCGGAAAGTAGGTACGCTCTTCAACAAAGTTGCGGGCCGTCGAAATTTTGCCTCTCGCGCGAAATAAAGTCGTCTGTGTATACGTGGCTGTTAACTCAATTGGTTAACATCGTTAAAAACGGGAGAGTGTTGTTGCTAGCGTGCGGAGAGGCTCTCTTTTCGCGCAGCATGCATATTCAGACAAGCAATGTACGCAGCCTCGAATAAATAAGAATCAATTATTCATCGAAAGCTAGTGGCGCGAGTCAGCTGCGACGCGAGCGGAGAGGTCGCTTTGAGGATTAATCTCGGCCAAGGGAACATGTTTCCCTTGATATTTTCCTGCTTAGTCCGTGAAATCTAGCTGTTTTCCTCCCACAAGATATCGCCGCGCATCCCCTTTCTGACAATACACACGTCGACCAACAAACAGTCCACGTCGAGACCGCTGAAACTTTCTGGCGCCGTCAAACGCTCTGTTTTCGTCCGGAATTTCACCCACACCCGAGCACTTACCGCCATGTCGAAAATTATTAGAGCTTTCTCTCGTGGCAGATAGTGCGTATTCTGCCCCCATTATACCATCATTTCGTTCTAATCTTGCAATAGATAACTAAACAAAGATCTATCTTTGTAGTAGTCTAAATTCGAGAATCCTAATTAATTCACGGTAAATTTTTGCCAAGTTTAGAACTTCCCCAATGAAGTTTTTGGCCCCTGATACCTGAAGCGTGAGGGTGATAGACGCGCGCATTTGAATTAGCTAGAATTTCAGTGGAATAGTTGGGCATGAGTCAGTGATAGGAAGGAACTCGGAGGCAAAGTTAGGCAGTGGGTCAATAACAGGAAAATGGGAGTGCCAGCTGCGAGGAGTAATATATCTCGAAGCTAGCTAGGAAATAGTCTCGGACGCGTATTGATATTTCTATCAAACTCTCGGTTTGTCGCTGTCGTCGAGAAAAAGGAGAGAGAGAGAGAAAAAAAGTAGGAAGCGCTTGGGGAATCCTTAACCAAGAACGATTGCTGCCAGTAATTCGATTTCTCGCTCATTGGCGCAAGCACCGCGCGCACAATTTAATAAGGCGGAACGAAAGTAGGAGCTCGACTTCATTTCGCGCTCCGCGCTTGAGTGCACCACTGTCTCTCAATTTCTCGCATTCAATAAGAAGAGACTGCACTCGATCAAATGCAAACAACATGCCGAAAGAACTGACTGCTCGAACTTTCCGCCGAGGAAACTTCGTCCTTACAGTGGTGTGCACGCATCTCGCCGAAAGTATTGAATAATCGCATTTGGAGCGTGTAAACGCAACCGCGGGAAATCCTCTTTCTTCCCGCGATTCCCCGGAATCTCGCGCAATCTCGAGCAAATCAACCTTAATCCTCGAAGGCGACACCCTCCGCCCTCCCTCGGGAGTGAGTCCACCGGAAGATTGAAAGTAGCCAGGATCCAATGGGATCTGCAATCCACCGCCACACTCTTTCTCGCTTTCTCTCCCAATTACTCTGGACACTTCTATATCTGTCATCTTCTCTCTTCTCCATCTTCCTTCCGAGTTACGGGTGTGTCTCTGTAGCTAGCTGGTGCGATGTCTAAGCGAGGAGTGTGCGGGGAAAGTAGGGAAAGCGGATCGCTCACCTCTTGCATCGCTCCTTGTAAATAAGACATTACTCTCGGAGCTTGTCAGCGACACAGTAGCAACGAGCGCGTTATTGCAACGTCGGACGATCCTACTATCGATCAACATTCGATAGAAATAGCTCTCTTGCTGGAGAAATCGCTTCTCCGGAAATCCATCCTAATTCTAATGTCCAACTCCGAGTTATCCGACGCCTAGCTTTAACGCCCTCGTTCGAGGCCTTTGACTATCGGGCGTCTATCGGTGCATTTTCAAGTTGAAAAGCGGTGATGGACAGTGAATCTCGCGTGCCTGCATCGCACGATGAAGCTCGGGGAAATTGCATACAGACGCGATTCCCGGGACAAGCATAAGTAGGTGGATTCGTTGCCGCATGATATCCCGAGTAAAGTTGTTACATCACCGCTTTATCGGGCGGTCGCACGCGAAACCAACTAGCCCCTCAGAGAACTATCACCCCTAATTTTCGGCCAAGCGATACACTCATTAATTTGCATCTAACTTGTTAGAGAATTCAAATATGCCAAGTATCAGAATATTAATATCTTTCCATATGTGTATATCACCACAGCCCTTAATAAATCAGACAAGTGAAACAAAGCCACAGTAGTTTGAGTTGACCCCGAGAGTTTCTAGAAACCGCTAGACTAGCATGTGGTACCCAAAGGGTTAGTATCTAGTTACTGCCACTAGGGATGCTCTTCTCAATATCTGTGCTATTCTTTATACTGAAGATGCCTCTAGAAAGAATCTGCTTGTACAAGTTGAACCGGTAGATAGATTGGACTGCACAGACCGATTCTAGGCCAGGGTTGGCCCTCGGGGCATAGATAGTTCTCTGGTAGCGAAGTGTGTCCGCGTGGGATCGCCGGCACGCCACGGAAAGTGAATGGGATGAAAACGCGCGTCAGCGGACTGTGTATTGAAGCTTGCTTGAGCGTTGCATGGCGGGTCATGGTTCTTGTTTCAGGCCGCAGCAGCAGCGGCTGCAGCGTCACCGTTGCTGAAGACACCCCTCTCAACAGCACAGCAGGCCACCTACGCAGCTGCGGCGACCTACACGGCGGTAGCTGCGCGCGCCTACGGGGCCGCTGCGGCTGCCGCACAGCCGGTCGCAGGATATGCCGCAGTCGCCGGGTAAGCAACCCCTTGTTCCACTCGTTCCCTCACTCTCGCCGCTTCCATGCTCTCTACCGCCCCCTCCACCCCCGCCCTTCTCTGCCCTCGTCATTTCACAATCTCCCACCAACCGATACTAATTTCGACATCTCAATGCTGATGATACAAAAATAATTCCACATTTTCCAATGTAATTCCTTCATTCTTTATTGAGTTACAAATTGGATGCTGCGACCTTGTAATATATTTTTAAATGGTTGATGAAATGCAGAACAAGAGTAGCTTAGGGAATTTTTCAAGAATTACAGACATTGTTACTTGGATTAGATTTCGGTGAGAAATTCCTGTGTCACATGTCGAGATCCTTCCTTCCAGACGTGGCCACCGTCGAAGTCGTGCTCTTAGAGGACGCCCTATTACCAAAAGCACCGAGACCTGTCCTGCAAAACCTGACCGCCACTGAAAAACACTAATCCTTCCTACGTTTGTATTTCCGTTCATCATTTATCCAAACTCTCACTACCATGTACCTACCGCGACGCGAAGAGAGCGATGTTCGTTCTGCTTTAACGCGTGTTTGCGATTTTTTTGCAGATATGGGCGTGAGTACGCCGATCCCTACTTAGGACATGGTATTGGACCAGTTGCCGGTTACGGGGTAAGATATAATCTACCTTATTTACAATTCAATGAGTAATGCACAGACTGCTCGATGCATACTCTGTAATATAGAATAAACGAAGTATACATCACACATGAAATGTTTCATTACCTGTTCCAGGCGACGGTATACCGGGGTGGCTACAACAGGTTCACACCGTACTAAATACTAAGATAGAGAAGCATAAGCCTTCCAACTACACCATTATACTCAGCAGAACATGACCAGAAGTCGACACAATCATTATCGTCATCCGCCATCAATCATAATCACATGCCACGAAGCGATTGCCTCTGGACCCTCCGCGTGTGTGCCGACCAAGTCACAGCCTCGATCTAGCACTCTTGGATATTATTCTCGTCGCAGCAATGGACCACCGCCGTCATCCGGAATTTTTCATTGGAATCTGGAATCAGCACAATGATACAAATTTCTTCAGCCTGATCAAGAGAACGAAAGGGCCTTGGGAAGAGACTCGAAATGGAATTTGCATACAACAAAAATCCGATTTTACGTTTAGAAGTGCTAGAGTATAAAAGATGGTGGCGAGCGCGGCGAAAGCATTTGAAGTCCAGTTGCACGACGGGAAGCTGTCTCGAATCCGAACCGGCAGCCATTAGTCTAACAAAGAATAATTAATCAGCAACAGATTTGTCGGTATACTACATCTTTGATCTCTCTAGGAATGATTTAGAAGAACAATCCAACGGTAGCGTTACCATTTTTAGCGTGTCTATTGATGCCCTCTTTAAACGCTGCAGCGCGCTTGATTTCTGTTCCATGACACGCGAACTCCTGCCGATCATCGCGTAACAAGTACGCGTGATATTCTAAGAGTAACTCGTTCGCACAATCAATCTCATATTAACTTCGTAGCAGAAACCTTTTAATGCTACTTCCCTATTTCGCCAGTGAAACGAAGGCTAATAATTCATCGTCATTCTTCGCGATCGCAGTTTCATGACGCTTTAGTATCTATTATACTATAAAGTAATTGTTTGCACATAAACGCCGCAGTAAGCGATGTCACGAATTTCTGTAAATAGCGCATTGGTTTACGGATTTAAAGGCCACATACGTAGAACCCAGTGCAGAGGGCTAAGAAGCGGCGACATAATATGTAGACCAGTGCGTGTCACTCTTTTAAAATGATACGAGAAAGCGCAAACTTAGAACATAGCCCTCGTTGAGTAGAGACGAAAGCAATGTTAAGTAATGATATGCAATCGTATTGCGTAGATACGACACCGAGAATTACAGTTACTCAGTGTGTAGATAAAGAGGCAGAACACTCAGCAATGGCTGCCGGAGAGGAATACTCTATTGCAGTGCAGAGGTACCGCGACTTCGGAGGTATCGCAAGACCCTTTAGGTAGCTAGCTAGAGAACGGAAACACCGCAGCAGGAAAAGAAGCAGTGTGTAGCCGATAGGGTTTCTATGCCAAATTTGTGAGTTTTGTGGGCTTGCGCGCGTGTGTGTGTACGTAGGTTTGCAAGAGAGTAACATGGTAAGTGCGCAAAAGTAGTGTAGAATTGAGAAGCAGGTACGACAAGTCGGCGCGGTTGAAAATTTGACTTTGCTAAATAGGAAAGTCTATCAACAGTCTCTACCTGTTCCCTTTAGACGTGCTAATCGTTTATGTTTTAACGAGCCACATTTTGTACATTGTAATTTATAGAGATCGAGTCTCTATTCCTGAATTTGAGCAAAGAATTATTGTTTACGTGAATGAATTTGATTTTCCTTTCGGAAAGATAATTTATTCGATTCGGTATTGATTAAAATCGTACCGTCTGTATTATCTTCAAGCCTGTTTTTCGTTGGGGACGTCGGTAGAGATATACAGTACTCAGACATAAGAAGGTGGGATCGGTAATTGGACTATTATCAGCTGTTCCCCCTCTTGTGTCTTTTAAACATAGATTTTCACTCGTTACACAGTACTTTTTATCGAACAATGAATTCATTCGCAGCTTGCAACACATGGTATTGTGCAGCTATTTATCTGTCTCACATTTGAACATTTGATCTTTCAAAAGAGCTATCTTAAATTTAATTTGCTTAAACTAATTACCGATTTCCCTTTTTGACAAGCCCGGAATATCCGCTTTCTGATCGAGTCGATCAGCATACACTGTGAAGAAAGTAACGCTAATAGTTCTACTCCGTGTTCTTGGAGTAGAGGAGAAAGGAAAATGGTACGCACATTGAGCCGAGTGAGTGATAATCCCTGTTAAATTATAGTTAAGCAAAGATTTATCGTATATATATATATATATAAATATATACATATATGCAGGCATAAATACCTAAGTCAGCCGTTGCGTGGCTGCGAGAGGCGTAAGTGCGGAGGCATGCGAACGACGATGAATGAATGCCCAACGAAGAAGCATGATTGTAGTGATAGATAGACAAAAAAACAAAGCAGTAAGAAAAAGTAAAGGGAGTAGAAAGTACAGGGGAAATGACAATTGTCGGGAAAAGGGGTGTGCAAGGATTGAAAGAGATACAAAAGAAAAGCTTTGTGAAGTAGGTGGTCGATACAAAGAGTCGTGTGAAATAGCCAAATATGACAAAGATGTTTTTTCTTAGTGGAAACGGCGAGTAGCCGAAGCGCCGTTACGTTTTAATCTAATTTTTGCTAGGATAGACTATTAATATTAAGCTAGGGAGTCGAAGGTCCAGCAAGAAAACGCGGCCCGACGATCGCCCGCTCTTCTCCTTTCTTTTTTTTCCGTTTAATTTCGCGCGTGCGGGCGCCAGAATGTGTAAATAGAACGACTAGTTGTCGAGCACAAAATCACGGGAGGCTGGGGTACGCGATACCCCTTGGCCGGCGTGTAGAAGCTATTAAGGAGGAACTCAGACATACTCATAATTCTCGTAATGTTAAATTAACGAGCGTAGACTTAATGGTAAAGAGTTAGTGATACGCATATGACACATCTCCCTTGAAACGGAAGGACTTGCGATTACTTGGCGCTGCTCCGACCGACGGAATCGTGATGCGAATCACTATGCTTGTCCCTCTCGACACCTCCGGCCAATGATTCTCTGCAAATATAAACTTCAAGCCTCCGAGGCTCCACAATTGATATTACATCATCAAGCTGGAGGCACGAGAGTGGCGAGTGATGTGAGAACCGTTGGCGATCTCTCCCTGTATATTGTACTGTAATTACGATTTATACTTACTCGTAATTGGTACCTTTATCGGTAGGCTATTACTAATAGTGGCTAGTATAAGTCAAGCTCAAATTAGGCGAAACTCAGTCCGCGGAGCATCTCCGGGGCCTGCTCGCCTGTTATCTTTGTCACAAGTGCACAATTTTGATTCTCTCTTCTTTTACCTCATTAACTTCTACGTCTACTTCCGCAAGTCTCATATCTATCTGTTCCTCGCCCTGGTTTCTCTTTTCTGCAGTTATACTTTCTTGTTCTTCCAGACAATTACTCACTTTTCAATTGTCGAAATCTTTCACTTAGTGTCCCAATAGCAGTGAAGTTTTGTGCGTGGCCTACTATTCTATGACATTTTCTAAATCATAGCGGACAAACTAATAGTCTCGTTACATGGCTCTCTTGCCGCTTTTGTTGGTTTCCTGCGCTGCAGAAGGAATCCGCAGCTAGCGCGAGCTTTTTCGGTAGCATTGGGCTGAAGCGACGGGCGACACGGGTTTCATTTGTATTGTATAATACAGTGAGAGAGGAAGAAATGAGCTCGGATATTGCACAAAGCTTCCGACGTGATTTTTAATCAGAACACAACAATGTCTAGTCGTCTCGTCCTTGCACAATACTTTAATTTTCATATTACATTGTTTTAGTGCAGGTATCGGAAAGATTCGAGTAATAGAAGTCGCTGGAATGATCAAAATGAAACATGAAGCGTTAAAAAACAATGTGCTCGAGAGAAGCTTCATCTTTCTTGTTCTTAGCGCGCCCGACTAACGGGATTCCCATTCATACAAGTATGTCGTCGCCCCAGAGAAGTACACATTGCTCTCTCTCTATTTAAATAGAAAGCTCGTCTCGACCACAGGAACGCTGATACTAGTCTTTTTTTTATAGCGTGTTTAGTAGCCGTGTTCAAGTTACACTTTATTTTTATACTGAGTTTTTTTCGTGTTCAGTTAGTTCCACTGTAACACGCTGTCCCTTGCTTTTGATATTTATAACATATTTCATGGTAGGAGAGTCCCTTGCCAACCATTGTAGGATGTTCGTATGTCCGGGTAACAAATATTTTATTATTACAAATACCGCAGGCTACCGATATAATTGATAATAATTCGTGGAATACCAGGAGGTAGATTTTAGAAATCGTGCACTATTATAGATCTGGGCTAGCGTTGCGAGCAGAGTAGTACAAGTAGAATTCTAGATCGGGGCGAAGAGAACAAGGCGCGTTACAGTAGAACTATGTAAAAGCAGCGAGTCGTGAAAACGCGCTCAGCAGTGGAATCAGTGTACATTTGCCAGATGGCATGATCAGTGTCGTCGCGTCGCTTCAGCAAAAGGTGAAAAGAGTCGTCGGAACGGTCCGACCGCTCGCGATCCTCACGTATTCCCCGTCTCAACAACCGACATTGTCCTGGTTTACCGTTCACGCTCGTTTAAGCCAGCCAGTGAGAGATGATGTCGCAAGTGTAAAATACTTCAATGATACGCACCGTACGTTATATATAAATATATACATACCTACGTAATGACAATTATTACTAATAAAACACGGAGTACCGTAAAGGATTTTTAAAAAGGATCTAGATGACTACATGACTACGTAATGACACATCTTACGAGCAACATATCCTAGCGTATTAGCGAGCGGGCGTCTGTCAGGAAAGCCTCGGGGACGAGGACGTATGGACGAGAGCCTGGTAGCCAGGAGGAGAGGGTGCTGTCAAGCGCACATGTCCGAGCATGTCAAGCCAATATTTGGCTAATTGCAAATCGCACACCTCGCGTCCGCTCGACGTGTCCACCACCTCGTCCTCGGGGCGGCGAAGCGAGCCTCTCTCTGGCTGTCAGTCAGTCGCCCGCACTTCTTCGAATTATCCGCAGGTGGAGAGAGCGACAAGTTAATAAAGGGAAGAGGGATGTTCCATGACATTAGGGCGTTTACTGTAATACCTCTAGTAGTGCGTGCGTGTATAAAGTGTTAACGTGTCCGCGTACGTGTGTGCGCGCGCGCGCCTGAGCGAGAGCTGAGTGAGCGTTTATCCGACACACTCGTAAAGCCCTCCACGAATTGGCGGCAAACGCGACGACAAAGAAATCTTGATGCGCAGCGGGCGGGAGCGCCACCATTGGTCGCAACGGTCGAGCCGCGCGCGCGGCTCTGACAAACCAGCACGAGGGCACGATCGTTTTTGACGAAATGGCAAAAGAGTAATACTAAATAACAGTAACATTTAATATTACTAATTACATATTGATAATTCATAACGATAACGGTAAAGAACAATGTAAAAGTCGTAACCAGCTAAGCGCCACCTGTTTTTCGCTTCTCTCGCAGTGTAAAGCGGATTCGCAGGTGGAGAGAGGCAGACGCCGCAGTAGGACCTCCGCTTGCGAATCCTGTACGCAAGCTCTGACACACGGGCGTAGGGTAAGATACGCCGCTCGAGAGTTTAAACAGATACACACACATACCCGACACTCTCATACATACACACACCCCTCTATACTTACACGGCACACTCACACACCAGACATACATCGCGAGCACACGAGAATTTTCATGAGAATCGAGGAGGATCGACTTTGAATATGGCAACGGAGAGCGTATATAATATAAGAGAACAAGAACATGATCAACTCGAACTCGTTTAGTTGCAAAATACTGATAGGAATACGGGGTGTCGTTCGTAACACCTTTATCATTGTCTGATTTGATGATATTTTGTAAGTCTGGACCAGTTGTTAGGTTCTTATTACTCCCATAGCGACTTCTTATGGCGTATTTTCTCTGTATATTGTCAATGTTTATTATTAAATATTTTTCAAATAAGTCTCTCACTGTCTTTCTCATTGAATTCGCCAATCCCCATTCAGCCATCTATATCTAAGCTTCATTTCACACCAGATTGAAAATTAAGGTAAGAGAAGAATACCGGTTTTTTGCTTAGCATTGATTTGTTTACTCGTCCATCGGGATATGTTGTTTTTAAACATATCATTAGTAAATGCGACGTTGATGGGCAGAAAAATAAATGATCCACCGGCTCGTTGACACGTGTTCTATTAGCCAAGGCAGTGGGTCATATTGGAGTGTAGCACATTCGGCGCCAATAAGCAGAAGAGCCCGCTGCTGGCAGCCGGTGTGTCTTGTCTTCTCTCCCAAGTGACTCACCATGTGTAAGTCTGGAATTACCATTGGCACTCTATTCGGCATTCGACTTTCATCTCACGCCAGTAGTGCGCAAGCGGTGAACGAGGAAGGATGCTCGTTCCTTTCGCTCTCCGAGTGACATACACGTGCGCCCGCCGGAATACTGATCTTAGTGCGGAAATTCTTGCCCATTCATATATTCAAGGTGCAATCAGTCCGTCATTACCAAACAATGACTTGCTCGCACAATACTGAAACTTCCCCGAATTTTCTTACAACCAAGCGAAACTTTTATTTAATTTATCAATAAACACTCGAGTGTTTACCAGGATCGAAATTCGTTTCCTTGACATCTGCATCCCGTGTCAGATCTGTTCAAGTTTAAATACATCCTAATGATTTAAAATGACTGATTGAAGAGACAGTTGAGTAGTTGGCGCAGAGCGTTGTGTATAATAATATCAAGAATTAAGATACGTGTTAAAAGAAGTGGATCGCCGGCGGCGGCATTGAGATGCTTTGGCGCGTGTGCGATCTATCCGACACAGTGGCAATAACCCATTGAAGAGCACTCGAGATTAATGAGCAGCTGTATCGCGGGGAAATGTAAGTACGATAATTGGCGGGGCCGCGCTCCTCGTAATAGGGGCATTAAGACGCGCGGCCGCCGATACAAGCGGCGGCGATGGCGGCTGGTGTGCTCGCTCGATTTGCCGAGGGAATCGCATACGAATAGCCGTATTGTACTAGCGAAATGAGCGGCGTCCAAAAATATTCTCGGAAGGCGACGGTGGTGCAAGCGAGAGGGGATGAGAGGGCGCGTGGGAGCGAGAGGGATCGCAAGCGTATAAATATCGGGCGCGTGCAAAAAGAGCGGCGAGCTTGGCGCGTAAGCTTACGTGTGACATAATAAGAGTCGACGGAGTCTTCTTCGCAAATCTGCGCCGTGATTAGAGTAGAAATTGCGATAAAGCGGCGGCGGCGCGGCGCGGCGCGACGACGGCCGGCGGCGATGCTACCCATTGATAGGGGCGACCGGCTCCCAATGCCAGAGGCCTAATTATTTCTTAATCATCGGATGATAGCGAGGCGCGACCGGATTCACAAGCTAACGAGTATCAACTTGTAACTATAACGCGCCCATCTTCCACCGATCCACCTGAGCCAGTTTTCTTCGCGCCGGGGATGAAACTGCTGGCTCAGTTCGGCAACAGCCGAGCATTAACGCTCCGCGACACTTGACAAGGAATGCATATTAACCAGCCGATGAAATTACTCCTGGTACTTGAGGATACTTGATCGATCCTGTACCCAACGCCTTGATGCATCGATCGTCATTTCCAACCACGTTTACTCCCGACAAATACCTTGTCCTCGGAAATTTATTCGTTAAACGCTTCCATCGCGCATTCATCCGACTTTCCTGCTCCTGTCCAGATTTCTTCCTTTTTTTATTGAAAGACGAATAAAAGTATGAAATTCGCCTTGAATATCAAAGTGGGTTTATTTTCGGTGTCGAAGAAAGGAATCGAATACGAAATGTGGAAATTACGATTCGGAAAAGGTTTACTACCAAATCCTTTTATATAGTTAAAACGTTTCGCGGATGATATATTACAATTTATATAACAAAATTCGTGACAGTGAATTGGTCCTTGAAGCACATGAAGATAGGTCGTGTTGGAAGACCGCGCGGTATTAATTAGGGTTGCAAACGCAAATTGAACAGTCTTTGATCGCCCACTGCGTATTGGAGCATGGTATCACGGTTAGATAGTAGTGTCGCAACGTGAGATCCGAGTGTTAATTCGAGCAATTAAACGCGCCGTGGGGAAGCTCGTTTCACAAGGTCTATGGCAGACTAGGAACCATTTAATTTGACATACCCTTGTACATCTGTCATTGGGTAAATGAAGGCGCATAGTTCCTCCAATGTAAACGAGCGCTCTCAATCAAGCAACTTTTAACCCTGTCTTACTAGCGCGTTCTATTATTCCAAATTTAATTCAAGAAATTAATTACTACAATTTTAAAAAAGGAACGAAAAGTTAGTTCAATATTTGCCGGAAACGTCGGCGCATCTTTATCTGATATCGAAAGCGGAGTTACAGCTTCCGCGCTACGATATTTTTATCGAGCGCGAACTTCTCGTAAAGCTAGTCGAAAATGGGGCACGTCAGTCTTCGGAATTTGTCGGACGAAACGAAAGCCGGCCGGTTAATTTATTCGTGAATGGTCGCCGCTTGTGTTTCGTCAGCGTGAAAAGTAGCCGGCAGTGTTGCGACTAGAAAAGAAATCAGTGGCGGTAAAAAAACAGAGTCGAGAAGTCTGATATAAGATCTCATTCGAGATGAGCTGCGCGCCTTTAATATTTCCATTAACTGGCTTAAGTGAAATTCAGCTACAAATTACTGCCTAGACAATCGTTAACATCTTCGCCTCCCTAATTTAGCGGCTCATAAAGAAACTCGCCGGGAGGATCGGCCGCTTCTCAGCTTCCTAGGCGTCGTTAATTAGCGTCTCCAAACCCCGTTGATTTTTCCACGCATTTGCATAGACGTCAGCGATATTTATCTGCGACAATTTGTACCCCACGAAACCTCGAATACTCAATGAACTCTCCGAGATGAATCACAGAGATTGCGCAATCTTTGTTTTCATCACAGATTAGACTTCTAATTAGATTCTATAAAACAAACATAAATTCTACAATATGTACAATAACAAAACCACCAAAATGTCTAATAATAAAGAATAAACCACAGCAATGCCAGATAAAGAAATACACTCGGAACGTTTCTATTTCCTGAGATCGAGTCGTAAATCGATTCCAGTCAATCGGCAAAGGCGTTGAGCCGCCGGAAGAGTGTAAGTAAGTGCGGCGGGTCGGCTCTCTTTATTTTATCAAGGCGAGTGGAGGCGGCGCGGCGGGCGTCGAGTACGCGGAAGGGCGAATGGCGTAAATCGTTTGGCAGGTGATGCTGCAAGGAAACAAATATTGTTCGCAGGCGCAGGAGGCCACCGGGAGCAGTCGGGATCGAGATTTATTTAGGGATTTCCGGATGCGAAGGGATGCCGGATGCGAGCGCTTAGAGATGGATCTTTGCCGGGGTCAGAAGTACCTTCGCATCCTGCCGAAGCCGGAAAAACGGATCGTCTGGAGTTGGCTGTCACCTAACGGCACTGCCTTTCGCCTGGCGGAAAATCAGTCGGCTGACGACGATTGCCATGTCGAGCTTGTCTGCCTTGCCACCGCTGCGATTGCTTTTCTCGTTAGCAGCATCGCGGTACTTAAGTACAGATGCGCCTCGAGTGGAAAGTAAGTCTGCCAGAGCCACTGAAGGGAGTGCATGAATAACGATGACAACATGGCCAGCTGCTGAAATTCCCTTTCGTTAACTCCGCAATAATAACATCTCCCACTGGATCGTAGTTTCAACTGATATGTAATTGGCACAATTCTTGAAAAATGTATCTCTAATTCCAATGGAATCTAGCGAGAATCTTGTTCCCATTAACATCGTTTAAAATTCTCGTAGTTCAAGAATACTTTTCATTAACATCAATCATACAGTGGGAAAATAGTTTTTATCGCGTTATTTCATGCAGACTCGTACACTCATTAAGCGCCAGTAATTGAGCCGCTAAATCCTTGGCCTATTCTACTTCTGATATTATCAGACTTCTGTCGGAGCGAAATTAGAACAATGCCAATAAAATCCTGGGATTTCCCATTGAAACAAAGGTCCGAGGATTCCTCGAGATGCCGAGCAGTACAAAGAATGCATTTGCATGAGTTTATATGAGGAGTCAGTGCTTTCGGGATAACCCGTCTTTTATTGGACACAAGTTCAATTGAAGAAAATGCTGGGCTCGTTTCGGTACGGCCCATGAATCATAGGGGGTTCACGCTCCACTTAACATTATAAGAACTAATTGCTATTATTAATCGGCTGACTTAATCGCCGATAGAAATGAGTGGCTAATGCAAGTCCGAGGAATTCAACGGTAGAAAAAGATCCTGGCTCATTAGTCGTTGGATTTTCACTGCACGA
The DNA here is from genome assembly GCA_910591665.1 of Ectemnius continuus. Lineage (NCBI taxonomy): Eukaryota > Metazoa > Arthropoda > Insecta > Hymenoptera > Crabronidae > Ectemnius > Ectemnius continuus. The sequence continues at coordinate 9,309,575 of OU342862.1, read as the reverse complement.
CCACCTAGTTTTTCCATACTTCGAAAGAATGTGTTGTTGGCCGGAGGATTGTGTGTATGTGTGTGTCAAGGAACTGCTCGAATTTTTTTCCGCTGAAACGAGAGATCGATCGTTCCAGATAATGAGCCACCCTCCCCTCATGGACGAGTGACGAGTGATTAATTATCACGTTTCACGTGAACCCGAGTATTTACACATGCGAGGCACTCGCGCGGTCCTCGCTCCTTCTTGGAAGCAAGATCGCACCAGAATTCTTCATTACTTTCTGAATGACTCAGCAACGTTATGCTTCTTCTGGCTTGTTCCCGTGAACTTCAATACACGTGTCTGCCAACACAGCACGAGACCCATAAACTGCCAGCTTTTCCTCCGAAGCCATTTAACTCGTTCTCTCTCTTAGCACGATAGTTTGCCATTTTTTTCTCGCCGTCAGTTTACATTATCCAGTTCTGTCTTCGAACCGAGCAGCAGGAAATATCCATTCAGGATCTTTTCTTTCCGTAATACAATTTCATTGAAGGGAGAGACTATGTGATTAATGGCTTACTAAAAGATCTTCCACCACGCGCGCGCACCAATTAATCTCGCGCGCACCACTTCTCGCGCCAATTAGTCATCATCTATCTTGCACCTGTGAGCGAACTTGTGGAGCTGATTGTAAAACTGGGACAAAAGGACCAAGTCCGAGGAGAGAGAGAGAAAAAGGAGAATGATGCATCTGAAATCGACAGAAGAAGTATGAATGGAGACGTTCCCGCGGTTTATCTCCGCGTGGCAATCGCACACACGCTTCTGCTTAATAAAACGGAAGTACGCGGCGTCGGGGCGGTTTAATTAGTGCTGTAATTTATAACAGGTGAACCGGTTCGATTCTCCCCTGGAAGAACCACTTTTCCATTATACAGGCGGAATCCATCCTCCTCCCTTACGCGATCTTCTGCTTCCTCTTTTTCTAAGGAAATACGACTTTCCAGTAGTCGAGGCACTTCTTGGACGCGGCGATAAAGTCGATCTAGCTTTTAATGAAACCTTTTCAAAGTGATATTCTCGACGGGAGGAGGAGGTCGGATAGTCGAGTTGGTGTGCTTGCCTAGCGAGTTGATGTAAAATTGGACGATAAGGAAGTAAGGCGACAAGAATATATGCGCTCCTAGAATGGCAAGACGATTCACCTGGCGCAAGCCGGTAACCATTTTTCCACACCACGCCTTATTTACTCCCGCTGCTTCCAGTAAAAGTGAGAAAAGAGGAGGATCCAATAATCGTTAGGGGAATGGAACATCCTACCTTTGCCTCCTGTTACCACTGACGTCATTACGGTGACCGTGAGATTACACGGTGGATCACGATGACTCTATGGAATGACTCATTGTCAGAGCGTTCAACCACCTTGAGACGTGCACAAGGTGTTCCATGTGGTCTTTCACAAAGATTTCAATCGTGTTACTGGACTTTTGATATTTTTCATTAAAGAAATTTTGTTATTAATTGTGGCGTCTTTAATACAGATTTTTTAATGATTGATTCTTTATAATTCTAAACTATTCTTTCCTTTTTGTTTAACTTAAAGGGATCGACTTTTATTTCGTTCGCAGATACTCTTGCGGACTCCTCGATTTTCACACAGCCAGGACTCTGCTGCGCATGCTGCTCCTCTTGACGCTTCTCCTTGAGTTCTCGGAGTCTCTTTTAACTTGTATATCTCCCTCGACGATCCTCACGATCCTGGCGACTTGTTCTATCTGGATACTTGATCGAGAGGCAGAGATTAGGATCAGCCCACCTGGAACTGCTCTCACTGCAATCATTTTCGCTGTAATCAGCTTGTCACGTGTTTGGAAATTCTCTAGCTTATGCAGGTCGGTTTTTGTCCCAAGAAGATCTTGCTTCGATAAACTTTCTTCAATAGATTCGACGAGCAGATTATAAAAATCTGTATTAATCACAACGAGGGTGATTATTTGTACAATGACTTTAGATATGGATTGTCCGTGGAGCATGTGCGAATTACCACGACAGGGATCGTCGCACTCATCTGCGGCTTCCTGGCACTCTTGGACTCCTGCACATTGTATCGCATGGTAAGCCACGAAGGCTAATTCTAATTCCTTAAAATAACCATCCAATGATTGCTATCATGAATGATGGCTCGTAACAAGGAAGAATGATAATCTCTCCAAACTGATTTAATAGCAGAAAGCAATGGAAGAAAACGGCCCTGGATTACAGGATTGAAATGCGATTGATAAGTGGAGAAAGTCAATGAAAGAGTAGATAATCGAGGATCGAGAATTGCAGTAAATTTGAGGAAGGCGTAGAAGTGACTTTTTCGAAGATTGTTTACCGGCGTACGTCTTTCCATCAGAGATTACGAACTCTTTATCGCGAAAGGTTTCACGAGAAGCGGCGAGTATCAGCCGGCGTCAGAATTTTTACGGCTCCTCTTATCATCGAAGCTCGGCTACCGCGCGCTGTAACGAAGCAGTGCAAACATTTGTTTTACATGTACTTAGCTTGTTTGAATAATATTGGTTATTATCGTGGCAGCGGCAAAAGGCATTGCTTATCAAACGGCCAAGTTGGAGTTCCTCGGAGACAACTATCCGGCCTTACTTTCATCCGCAAACTTTCCTTGAAACTTTACTGACGAATTCTCCCATAAATCTTATTATTCACTAGTTCAAACAGTCATTACGTTAAACCTCGATCCCTGTTATGAATTTGTTCTCGCCGAGGAACAACAACCTCGACTATCTAATCAAATGATCTCGAATAGAAGTCCTAGAACTAAAAAACAATTCGGGGAAGGTGGAATTAGTATTGGTACGGTGGAAGTTTGTTAAGTATAGCTTGCGTAAGCACTATGTTTTTCCCTGTTACGAGGAAGCTCCTTGACCCAGTAAAAGCAGGCGGTTTCCTGCTGCAAAAACATCTGGCCTCTTAAACAGGCGTCGATCAACTTGACAGACATAAATAAATTCGGTTCACACCTCCAGATGCGCAGGAACAAGAGATACACTATTAGGCAGCCGGAAGATGCACGAATCTCCTACGCCCACTCGAACGCGACTTTCCTCAGCAGGATCACTTTTCATTGGGTGACAGGACTTCTCTCCCGTGGGAGTACTTCTCCCTTGGAAGCACACGATTTAGGAGTCCTCCCTGACATCGAATCCACCAGACACCAATACGAACAGTTGAAAAGAATCTGGACCAAGCACAAGGTACTTCCTTCCAAGAAAAAGGCAACCTCCTCCACTTCACGAAAGTTCATTGCATTTTTTATAAAGTTACGAACTTAGAAATATTTCCAGAGTAAAAGTGGGAAGCTGACTTTATGGCAATGTTTCTGGAGAAGAATATGGTTTCCCTTCGCAGTCGGAGGACTTTTGAAACTCATGGGTGACGCGACCACCCTTGTAGGTCCTTTGACGATTTCCAAAATAGTCGACTACGTGTCAGTCTCCCAAAATGGAACGGGAAGCGAACACTCCTTTAGGGTATAATGCTAGGTTCTTACTCCAATCGTTACTGTAGTTGATTGAGTGATTCAGCTGTTCAACTCTTGTAGAATGCTGTCAAATTCTCGGAGTTAATGGAAAATGGATATTTTCTTGGTTTCTTCGTCTTCCTCGCTGCTTTATTGCAAAGTACATTTAGTCAAACTTCCACGCATATTCTCTGCGTTGAAGGAATTCGTTTACGAACTGCGCTTCAGGTATATCATTTAGTATTATTAGATATAAAAATATAATTACAGTTCTTTGGAATTCTTAATTGATCTTAGGGATTACTGTACGACAAAGCTCTGCGATTATGTTCTTGGAGCATAGCCGAGGATGAGAAACCGCCGGAAAAGGAGAAAGATCAAAGCCGATATCAGCAATTGGCTGATATTGGCACTTTGACGAATCTAATATCAGAGGATGCTTATAATGTAATGAGCTTCTTCTGGATTGGCCATTATACCTGGGCAATTCCTTTAAAAGTAATAATCCCTTAAAACTATATCAATAATCTCTCACATAAAATTATATTGTTCCACTTCCTTTCGCAGATTAGTGCTATCATTTTCTTACTATACATGAAGTTGGGAATCAGTGCAATCATTGGTGTTCTTTGCTGCATATCGATAGTTACACCGATGCAGTTAATTCTAGGAAAGAGGATGTCTAGCAATTCAAAGTCCATTTCCGTACGTTCCATTTTCTATTACATGCCTTTAGCTACTTTCAATGACTTGCAATACAAGTTAATGATTACGTTTAGGGAAAAAGTGACGCGAGACTCCGTTTAGTGAACGAGATTCTACAAGGAATGAAACTAGTTAAACTGAGAGCATGGGAAGGCATTTCTGAAGAAAGAATAAGAAAAACAAGGGACGAGGAGCTTCGGATGCTGGATAAAGATTCCGTTTATTGGGCATTGATTAGTATGTTTTTATAATCTCGTAAGAGAATGAAGTTGAAACTTCGCACTAAGGACCAGCAAATGTTCATAGATTTTTTGACGCACGCCTCGTCCATCCTGACAACCCTGTTCACCTTTGGGGTGTACTTTTGGCTGGAGGAACGAAATCTCGACGTTGGAAATGTCTTTGCTAGTTTAGCTTTGTTCTCGCAGCTGACTGTTCCACTTTGTATCTTCCCAGTAATCATTCCGATTATCATTAATGCTATGGTAATTCATCTGTTCTTAATTTTTGAGAGAATCTATCGATCGTTCGATGTATAATAAATAATTATTTAGATTTCTACGAGGAGAATGGAAGAATTCCTCCGTTTGCCTGAGATCGCAAACGTTCTACCGGAAGGAACTGAACAGAAAGGAGAAGTTTCCGAAAATCGTGTATTAAAAACAAGTTCTATTGCTGAGAGTATTGTAAGCAAAGTTCAAATCAATTACTTTTGATCTTTGATTATTGCAAAAGGACAATTAAATATTCTTCGATTTGAAGGTCGAAGTAATGAAAGTCAACAACACTGCAACTTTCGGCACCCTCGATAATATTAACGAGGATGAAGAGGACCAACAATCCTGTTGCTTAAAAGATTACAAGCTCGACATTGCATCCTCCATCGACAGCGTGTTCGAGAAGGACCCGGAAATGCCAGCACTCAAACTAACTTCCTGCCTGTTCTCCTGGGGCGCCGATGATAATCGATTGGAAATAAAAAACTTGACTTTCCCACGAGGTGATTTTTCACTTTTCCTCGTAACAAATGTATTTAGGAAATCCTACACTTTCCAGCACTTTTAAACTAACACATATATTCCAGGCCAACTGACTTTAATAGTCGGTAAAACCGGGAGTGGAAAGTCCTCGCTATTATCAGCCATCCTTGGTGAAATTCATAGAACGAGTGGAATACTCGAGTGGACGAAGTAAGTGCAATATCTCTTTCTCATTCAGACAAAGCAAACTCGCATGTTTAAACACCTGTTGCTACGTGCGAACGACCTCAGAACGTGTATGTTAAAAATATGTTAAAAGTATGATAACTCGTGACGTCTTTCGAGGGGTTCGAGAATCGCTTACGTCGCCCAAAGACCCTGGCTACAGAACGCAACCTTGAGAGAAAACATCCTCTTCGGATCCCCCTTTAAGCCAAGGAGATACAGAAACGTCCTGCGCGCCTGTGCTCTTCAACCGGATGTTGAGATCCTTCCTGGTCACGATTTCACGAGGATAGGTGAAAAAGGTATAAACCTCAGCGGTGGACAGAAGCAACGGGTCACTATTGCCAGGGCAATGTACAGTGATGCTGACGTTATCATAATGGTTCGAAGATAAATCAATTCTTACATAAATAGATCATAATTTTGACGAATTCGAATTCTTAATTAAACAGAGTACTTTTAGGACGATCCTTTATCCGCTCTCGACCAGCAAGTGGGTCAGCAAATCTTCGACCATGGAATCCGGAAATTATTACTGAGAAGTGGCCGAACTGTGATTATGGTGACACATAGATTGGACTTGCTATCCACTGCGCATCAAGTATATCCAACTTAAAGAGAACCATATAAGTCTAATGACATGTAGAATGATGCAACGTAATATCTGACTCGAAGGTCATCGTGATGGACGGCTGCCGGGTTCGAGCGGTCGGCACGCGGACAGCAATCGAAGATTCGGATCCTGAATTGGCAGCCGAGTGGAAGAGAGCTGTTTCAAGGCAGCACGATGAGTCCCGAGTTCACAGGACCGCCAAGGACAGATGGTCCCTCATAAGATTAGTTTCTAGGATCGGGATTGGCTCCAGAAAGAAACATGCGAGCGATGGCTCGTGGATCATTGACCAGGATGTTCATGTGGTAACTTTCTCGTATAATTCCGAAAAGTATTGATGAGTCATTTGTCATTTTTATTAATTAATAGACATAAATTCTTCAATTTGTCAGAATCCTCCGGTATTTGTTCCACTGAGAATGCGTCGAACTACATTGTCAGGATCGCGTTATCTTTCGCACGATCTCACTGATCTGCCTGTGCCAACTGAAGAGTGGAAAGTCGTGAAAAAGAGAACAAAATCCCATCACAATGCCGTGCGATCATCGAGTCTGCAACCCCAAAGGCGACCACCCCCTGTATTGCGGCAGAATAGTACTCCAACAATATTGGAAAGCCGCTATACAATTCCACGGTAATTATAAGATCATTGAAAATTAATTTCTTGAATGAACGAAGTAATTTTCTCTTTTCAGAAAGAGGAATAACACGTTTGATTCTGGTCAGTCGGGTAGTGTTTTAAGACAAATCTTCTCCGGCAGGTAAAACCATTCATCGAATTTTTGTGGAATAGTTTATTGATGGTTTATTAAAAATTGATAAATTTTTTAGAATTGTTAGTACACATCCTGATGAAATGATATTAAATAGAGAAAAGAGTGTACTTCGTAGGCTTATGCCGTCCAGTTCCAGCAAACAGATGCAATATAACTTAAAGAGGTATTCAATTTTATCGCCCATGTCAATTAATTGCCTCAATAAAAAAAGATATCAACTGCTTTTAGTTCGAGTCAGAGTTACGATCGAGATCACGTTCCTGTGAAGCGTTTAATTTCGATAGACTCGAAAGGCACCGACGAAACCGACGACGTGGATGAAAGTCAGTCTAAAGAACCCAGCAGAAATCCTTTCCCCTTTTCGTGAGTGCATAGACGCTTTTATTGAACCTTTCTTACAGAAATGGAAGAGCTGCAAGAGCAGGAAGATCCAATTTACGAAGATCGAAGTAGCATAGTGACGAGAATGGTCTGTTTGGATTACACAAAAGCTGGTGGCTGGATTCCAGGGCTGACTTACGTTGCGGCTGCAATAGTTTGTCAAATAGTTCGCGTCTACACAGATCTCTGGTTGAGCAGATGGACCGATCGGGATGGCGAAGTTAGCGACGAGCCCGATGTAATTTGCATTACAGAATTTCCTCGATTATCAACGATCGAACTATCACGAAAGTATTAACTCTCGGCGAACACTAATTACAGACAGTGTTCTACTTCAAAGTCTACATGAGTCTCTCAGTAGGATCGATTCTCCTCTCGCTGGTCTACAACGCAGCGGGTCAATGGGCAGGTGCGAAAGCCAGACGGAAACTCCACCAAGAAGCCATATCCGGCCTCCTGAGAGTGCCGATCTCCTTCTTCGACTGCAATCCCGTCGGCAAAATCCTTAATCGCTTTAGCGCTGACGTAGGAGTCATCGACAAAGTGAGTTCGCCTGGAAAGCGAATTTTTAATCGACCCACCAAACTCTCCAAATCGTCGTTGCTTACGCCGCGCAATTTCTTTCGAAGAAACTCTCCACCTCCATACAAAGACTGACCTCTTTCATCCTACTTTGCGGATCGGCAATGATGGTCAATGTTATCATTTCGCCGTGGTACTTGATCGCGGCAATTCCCACTTGCTGCATTTATTATCTCGTGCAAAGATTCTACAGGCGCAGTGCCAGGCACTTGCAACGATTGGATGGCAGGTGAATGGAGTTTTATAATAGAAAAAATGAACTATTGGAATAGGATAATTGTAAAGAATTATTTGATCTTAAGTACCAGGGGACCAGTGGCAACACATTTTTCTGAAACACTCTGCGGTCTGGCAACAATCAGGGCTTCCAAGTTGGAGAGTCGATTTATGGAAACCACCATGCGATATATCGACTCGAACACCAATGCTTTTCTCATTCTAAACACGAGTAGTCGATGGCTCGGCATAGCTCTGGTAGTTTATCTTCGTACAAAATATTAATTCCTCATTTAATTGATCATTGATTATTCAAAAGTAATCCGGCTAATCTTTCGCAGGACTATTTGGGTGCAGTAATAGTTATCACGTCAATATTCGCTGTTTTAATCTCGGCGGATTTGTATCCGAATCGGGTGACGCCTGCTTTGGTTGGTCTAGCAATTAATTACACTCTTTTAGTGCCGATTTATCTGAACTGGGTGGTGAAGTTCACCGCGGAGATTGAAATGTACATGGGAAGCGTCGCTCGAATTTCTGCGTACAGACACGCGCCCTCTGAGAATTACCGAGAAAGCGGTAAGTGTGCTTGAATCATTAAACTAAAAAAAATCATTCATGTTTCCCTTTTACAACAGGTTTACAAGTTCCAAATAATTGGCCAAAAGCCGGCGACATAATTTTCGAGAACGTTTCACTGCGATATGATTTGCAAACAGAACCAGTTGTGACCAATTTAAATCTTCGAATACCAGCTGGACAAAAGGTAAATCTATTTATTTTAACACAGGCAAAATAGTGGCGTACTTTGATTCTTTCTAGCTTGGAATCTGTGGAAGAACAGGCAGTGGAAAATCATCGACAGTTATGGCGCTTTTTCATTTGATTAATATCGACGAAGGACAAATTTTATTGGATGGCGTTGATGTGGAAGAAGTTCCTCTTTCATTGCTTCGATCGAGACTTTCTGTTATTCCTCAGGACGTTATTATGTTCAGCGGCACTATAAGGTAACTATCGAATACTCTTATTTGTGTTAATTAATTATTCACGACTATCTTTTATCTTAAGGGAAAATTTGGATCCACTCTCTGAGCACCAAGACGAGGAACTTTGGCGAGCTTTGGAACTGGCGCAAATAAAGGACATTGTATCCTCATATCCTGAAGGACTAAGTAAAGTATCGTTTTTTGTCGTGAGAATGAGGTATCATTCTCAGAATAAATTATTACAAATACTTTGATCTTTCCTCTTTAGATTACGAAGTTCGCGAGGGCGGAGAGAACTTCTCAGCAGGGCAGCTTCAACTGCTCTGCATGGCTCGTGCTGTCCTGAGAAAAAGTTCGATCGTCGTCCTCGACGAGGCTACAAGCGCATTGGACACAGCTACGGAGAAGTCCCTCTTGAAAGCCATTTCGACCGCATTCAAGGAAAAGACTGTGATCACTATCGCGGTACAGTCGCATCATTATCTCGTCCATACAATGGATCGATTCGATTGGGAGTTCGACTAACATTCCGCTCTTCTTTCAGCACCGCGCGTCTGCTCTGCTGGACTGCGACCGAGTAATTGTCTTCGACGAAGGGAAGATCGTCGAGGTAGGTTCGCCTCAAGAATTGCTAGCTCTCGAAAGCGGACACTTCTCGAAAATGCTGAGATGCGTCGAACAAGCTGACATCAGAGCCGATGGAGAGTCGCGCTAATGGAAAGTTTTCGCCCGGAAAGACTCAAATGTGCGACTGATAGATTCCGGGGTGACCGACCTTAACAGCACTAATTGTCCTATAATTGTCTTAAGTATTTATTTTTCTATCGAAGTGCCCATGGGATTAACATAGACTCACTGATCACCGCTTGTACAAATGTCACTAGGATGTCGACTGTAATTTATGCAGAAAATACAGATATTTTTTACCTCCTCGCGCCTCTGTAAATATGTACTCTCCACGTAAATAGTACTGATACCGGGCGGATTATTAACGCAGATGCTAGGGGGATAAAAGCTCCCGATGTTCATCGGGAATTTCGTAATACCGGTAGGCCGGCATTACGTAAGAAGCGAGCGCGTCACTTATGCCAAATATTTGAGATGTTCTTAAGGAACTTTTGAATACCAACGACTATTTTCATACACTGTTTATTGACTTTTATCCCTGCCCTTTCCAAATGGAGGATTTTATACTCGCTAATCGTACGACTAAAACCATCTTTAAAAAGAACTCTTAAGTACGATCACTGGTATTGTCGTAGAAAACAATTGTCTCCGTGGAATGTTTTCTGTTTCACTTAATCGTCGCGGTACTCTTATTTATCTGACTAATCGCTCGCGAATCTCGCGTGCCTCCTATCACGTGGATAAAGTATCGGGCGATAACAATCGATGAATTTGCGAATCCGGCCTCTTTCGACGAGCGTCTCGAGGAATGACTAAGACCAACTGGAGTGAATCGACAAACTGTCATTCGGACACTTCTCCCAGACAAGGACGATTCTGACAGAAAGTTCTCGATCGTACTTTTCCAAATTCTATTCCACTTCTACATTTCCAACAAGAAATAAATCCCTCCCATTATTAAAATAACTCTAAAGAATCATTTCCAAAGCAAATAAAAAATACTACTTCAAGATATTACATCATTACAACAATCACAGTGATTTATCAGTAACTAGACATTCTCAAAAAAGAAATCACTACAATTATCGACTACGAGGCTGTCGTTATCAATGAAGGATGCCTGGCATTGACACAGATCGAAACGAACACGACAGAGGTTGAAATGGAAAACAGTAGGAATTGGATAAACCAAGGAAGAGTTTACATAAGAAAGCCTGGGGAGCTTTATCAGGACACTGGGTGGGCTAGTGCGTGCGGGAATGATTGAAGCTGTCGACAGGCGCACAATATCTCCAGGAGGAAGGAGGAGTGCCGGGGCGGAGGGCAGGTGTGTCGTGGGGATAAGGTGCCAAACGATAATAATTGCCAATACCCCCACGCGGCTACTTGGCCGCCGCCACCGCCGCCGCCGGTATCACTAGCGTGGAAAACGTGCGCGTGTTTTTCAGCTAGTGCCACTAAGACCGGCCACTCGGCAGGTAGCACGCGCCGCACTTTTTTCCTCTTTCGGCTTTCGTGATCGGCAAAGAAATCTCTCGCTACTTCCAAGTGATCGCTTTCCGTCACCGCGGAAGATCGCTGAATTCTCTGAATTTCGAAGAAATCCAACGATTGGCGCGCAAGTGCCGGCTCGAGAGAGTTTAAGTAGCATCCGGTGGCGAGTGCTCGACGACCAACAACAAAGAAGCACGGCATTTTATCGTGTATTACGTGTGTCGGAGATAAAGAGGAGTGCGAGCATCGAGCGCTCGATTTTTCGGCCCGATTCCCCGTCGAGCGAGGATTCTCGACGCTGTTGTTACTTGGAGCGGAACGATTCAGTGCGGCTGATTGACGAGCGACGCTTGATGCGCGACGGAAACCTCGCCGAAGAATGAGCCCACGGAGACACGCGTCCAAGGCACCAACCAGAAGTCGCAAAAAGATTCTCTGACAGATTCGCGAAGCTAGCACACCAACGAGAAAGAGAGAGAGAGACGGATTGCCAAGTGCCAGACCACCAAGACCTCACCTGAGAGAGGAACACTGCTTGGAATCCTAGACTTTGGAGCGTGAGTAATTCCGGCCAGTAGTAAACGCCATAGCTAATTCCCCTGGTTAGTGCTGTCCTTCACTTTTAATAACACCTTCAAAAAATTACCCAAGTTCCCATTGCAATCACCGCCGACTGACATTGAGACTGCCGGAAATTAGCTAATCTTATAATCGAGCGATCTACAACGCGCCATAAGAGAAGGAGGAATCGATGACCGATCAATGGGAGAGGAAATTTTTTGAGCTCTCCGCTGTATTCAACTCCATTGAAACAGGTGGTACCCGCAGCTTGTCGAGTGCCGGACGATCATCGACATCGAAAAAACGAACGATCGACAGGCAGTGATAAAGTCAGTAGGCTGGCGATAAAAGGCCATCGTTTCGCCGATAAGGAAACAGGAAATAGAGGAGCCATCGCCGCCGGTGGCCCAATCGGCAAATACACTTCTGAAAGTCGACGCACTACCAAAAGCGACACTCCACCACCTATTATCCTCTCTCTTTGAAAGAGGACCTCTCTCAAAACAATCAGCCAACCTATCTAAGTCGACTATTAATCTACAACAGGAAGACACTCGGTTCTTTAGCGCGTCTTTCCTTAATTGTTGGTTAGATCCTATCGGTTAATTGCACTCCGTGGCAGAGACACTCGGATCCGAGTGCGCGAGGCGGAAGCCTCGGCAAAAACACGTCCATTCTTCATTCTATTCGTTGAGATGAAAAAAGTGGCAAGAAAAATAGCGGGCAATGATAATCCTGAATTCCAGAGGCATTTCTGTCCGAGCGACTAGTTCCATAAAGACTTTTCCAAGCGAGGAGATCGTGTGAGAGTGAGTCACGTTCTCAGTGGATGCAGTGGCGTGAGTCTCGAGCGAGGTGGAAGAGTAGGAGGAGGAGAAGAAGTATTGGCGACAAGCGAGGGGCGGTGGATTGCCGACCTTATTAATGAAAAGAGAATAGACTCGTTAGATAAGACGCTCGCTCGTGTACCTGGCTGTTGACACTGCGCCTCCGTTATCGGCTAGATAAGATTTCTGCGTCTTTGTCGTACCTGAGACCACCAGTCGGATGCGCGAATTCGCCGAGTGCAGCTCAATAACTCGACCAAAAAAGGAGAGAGCAAAGGGTCAAATAGAATTCGGTTGATATCTAATAGAAATCTAGAAAGAGTGAAAGACGATCATAGATCGCAATTGGAGGGACACAGTGTTAAAGCTTTACGAACTTAATTCATTGATCGCATTGTCGAAGATCGGGCGGAGTGGGAAACTGGTTGACCCCGCGATCAGTAAACCACATTCAAACTGAAGGGTGAGTTGGCAGGTGGTCTAGCTCGATGGAAACTTGGGTGGAGAATGTTCGAGAGCAAGTGTGCACCCGGTAGTTAAGCCGAAAGCCTCTTGTCCGGGGGATTTGCATTCGACTTTTCTCCGGCGTGTATCGCTCGAGCGATCTAATCGCTGGCCGCGCGGAAATGGCATTTGTCATTAGATGGAATCATCGGCGGCGGCGGCGACGGCGACGGCAATCGCCGCTTTATCCAATTGCATTCCTCGAAGGATAAGCGGCGGGAGAGTTAATGATAAGAGGGTTTGTGCCTTCGCCGGCGGCAACGCGCCAGCTGGAAAGTAAATATTAATGGATATTGTTGAGCGAGCACGGAATATTCGAGCAGAGCGGCTAAGCCGACCTCGGCAGCGAGGCGTGCGCGGCCTCGCTCGACATTGGACACTCCACGGGACGTCCTCGGCTAATAAATATGTTATTGCAAATCGCCGAAAGTGACTCCTCCCCTTTCGGCCCGCTTACGAGCACCGCACGCGTCCTCGTGCTTGGGATTTTTATTCTTACAAAATCGTGACGCACTTATGCAACACGCCGTTTCCGCTACGACAATACGGCATTCGTGTGCTCACCGAGAAAAGTTCGGAGACAAAAAGATTGTTTATAGAACTTGGATTTATCTTTCATTCATTCGTCACTCCATGGAATCAGTTCTGTTTCTATTGAAATTCGAGATTTATTCGTGGACGCATATTAAATTACCTGTCTCTTCCAATCGGTTCGTCTATTTCGTCATTCAATTCTAGTGTGTTCTATAGAATGATGTAATTGGATGTTTCGTTATTCTTTCAAATGAAAAACGCTAGAATTATGTAGAAACTGTTGGTGATATATTGTTAAAAAAATCGTGGGAGACGATAAGAGTTGAAAGACGCACGTGGCACTTACACTTTCCGTGTAAACGATAGCCACGTGTGAGCATATGAATCGTTGGTGTACAGCTTAATTATACTGAGGCTGGTTGTCGATACAGTTGATTAAACGCGGCGCCGTCATTACGTGGCGCCCATTTTCTCGACGCCGCGCCACGCCGCGCCACCGCGAAGAAACGGTGTTTCCACAATATGCTGGCTAACTGAATTTTAACTCCGAGACACTGTTGCGACTACTTTCGTACGCGGCTCTCTTTCTCCCTCTGTAAATAGAGCGGCGAGGAGCCACTTCAAAAAAGATTTCGCGCCTATGCTAATTAGCAATTATGCTGACGCGCCGGACGCGCGTTAAAGCCCTGAATACACGCGTCTTCTCGAGTCTTGCGAGTGTCAGTCGGAAACGTTTCATTGCCTCTTCAAATACCAGCTCTAGCCATTCAACCTTGCCGCAAAGTGTGTCAAACGTTCTCAATGCAGTACAAAATACCCTCGAAACACTCGGACAGAAGTTCAAATTCTCCTGAGAAGTCTTGTTAATTTCGTAAAACATTAGATTGCTCGACACGAAGCCTGCTATAGTTCGACAATAAATTACACGCGCTTCGTTAATATTCGTGTAGTCGCTAATGAGTTACACGAGTGGAACAAAAGCATGGTCTTGCATTAATCCATTACGTGCCAACTTTGCGTGATGGCAATTTTACCTTTGCCATTTTTTCCTGTCGCTTTATTCCACTAAATCCTGTTTCTAATATTGTGACTATGAAAGTGTAGTAAATTTTATCGTTTCTCAACTCTTTGATTTTATGCCTTCTCTCCTGGCAACTCCATAAATTTTTGCTTTGTTATTCCACAAAAAGGAATTCAAAGAATTGATATAATACTTTTTTATTATTAAATATCCTCGTGTTTAGTAATAAATTAAGTGCTGGAAACATTTAATTTGTCAATCCTCATATTTGGAACTTATCAAAAACAAAACTATTTGATATTTAATAGATTAGTGCTTTCCAAAGCACTTGTTGAATGTAAAAACAGAGCTTATTCATGGGTGACTCAACGTACGATTAGATCCTTCGGATCAAGATAGGTTCCGGCTCTCACAAGTGTAGCACATTCCTGCGTCCATTAAGAATTTACCACGTCGGGAAAACAAGGGACACTTATTAGCTGATCGGCGTCACTTATTGCGGCAAGTGCGGCTCATTGGATCATCGATGATTTACGGGGAGTCGCGCGCGTCGCACGTGATCTTCCTGTTTCGTTCGTGCCGCGAGCTCGTCATCGATATGGTTGTGTAACGGAAATTACGAAATGCTCGTCCTCTCGCTCTTAACCGATGGTGTCCTCGCGATTACGTAAAACGGGGGAGAGAAAAAAAGGAAGCAGGGTGAGAGGATAAGCGGTCCCATTGTCGGCGCTGTCATCGCTCTTCTCGCAAATTGCCTTCATCGCGCGAGCCTGATGCCAGCTCGAATTTGTCGGCAACTTAATTATCACCCTCTAATGAGAACTCGTTACTTCCAGGAAGAGGAAATGTTCGTGTTACTTGAGATTCTCTCGAGTAACACAAACGACAGCGACTTTCTCACTCTTTTGCAGAATAGCTCGACGCTTAAACCAAAATTTCGTACTAAAACCACGGCGATAAGTGCGAATAAAATTAAACTTCATTAACTTGTCCATTGGAATGCGCATTATTCAACGAGTGTAAGTTCGAGCAGTAGTTTTCCGATGTCTCGAATTAGCGTTACCGCAGCTTGGCAATTGGATTATGGAATTAATGACACTTTAACACCGTCATCGATGCCAAAGTTCACTTCAATCCTGCGTGCCGTAATATTACTATTTTCATGAGAATTTCTCCCACTTCTGATTGTATCGTCCAAGAGAAAAATCGCTCGCTTTTAACGTGGCTGAATATCAGCGAAAACGTGTTAGATGATAGGAAACATTAAAGTCTAATTTTAGACCGGGAATCAGTTCATTAGGCACGAAGAGAATCGCTGAAATTAATTAGAGAGACGTAGGAAGAGACTGAGTGAACTAACATAAGTGTAAATCGAAATTGTAGCAGCAAACGATTGGAATAAAGCGGGCGGCTGTTTGCGGGAGATGGCGCGGCACGGCCAACATTTGGGCAATCGTCTACTCGCCTGGCTAATCAAATATACTTATCGTCCTGATATAGCTCGGTAGGAAAGTGACCTTGCTCCTCCTAACGAGGTCGTGCACCAGAATATATGAGAGGAGCACTCTCCCCCGCAGCATACCGCGAGATACCGACGATAGCGCTCCATTAAAGTGCGAGATAACATCGGCATTACTTTTTACGATGTACCAGCGATCACACTCGCCCACCTATGCATGTAATGGTACTAATAGGACGCAAGGGTTTTCCTGGATAGACTCGCTGATAAATCGACTGTTACACTGAATCGGCTCTCAATAATTCGCGGCACGCGCCGATCCGCTTCGAGTCGCAGCGAGAAAAGTCTCTTTTATGGGGATGTAAGGTGCTATAAAAGGAAGGATCGGGAAGGGGCATATAATAGTGGAAGACACGATTGTCGCGATGCGCAAAACCCCGCCGGAGTCTCGCTAGTTCGCAGACCAAAACGCCCAGGTGATCACGTGAGTGGTTAAGCTCTGCTTCTTCGACGGAGAGTCATTCCGCATACACCGAGCCACCCGGCGAACATTCTCCTCGTGAGAACGTGCTAACACACTCTGACGTCAAGCTACTATATATTGTGCACCAAGCAGCATTAGCATAAGCATGTGACCGTCTCGTTGAAGTAGAACACGTGCTCCAAGTAGCCGGGAAAACCCGCCTCTTTCTCCCTCGAGGAATACAAGTGTTTCGTCTTGATTCATTTAGCAAACGATTAATGATCGGCCCTCTAAGTAGGAGCAGGGAAATTCGGATCTTGTTTAGAGTTAATCGATCATCGATAGCGATGCCTGACATATGCCTCACCTATGACGATATTACCATCCACAGTCAATCTATCGAATCATCCGGTCTCGCTTAGCAGAAGTGATAAATTATGATAATTGTAAAAAGCGAATTAATAAAAGTGCAGAACCAGCTCGAACTAGAATTGTCAAACGCGCGAATGTCTGCATAGGTGACTCATCTGATTCTGCGTGTACAGCAGAATGTACGTGTGCTTTTTTACTGGCTAGGCAGCCGCAATTTCAGCCTGCTCCAGATAGAAAGCGGAGAGGGATTGTGTTTGCGCAAATCTGGCGATAATTTATGTCTTTACAAGCCGCGGTAATAAAGCCTCGCTCTATAACTTGGTCTCGTTTTTTGGCGCTCGTAGTCAAACGGCAAATACCTTTATCGGAGTACACACGGAGTACTGCAGCGAGTGGACCAATTGAGATCGTCAATCGTCATCTTTTTGCTCACGTGACAAACCACGAGATCGCGTTAATCCGTCCTCGAAAACAAGGATTCAAAATAGGGCAATTTATCATATTAGAAGATTTGTAATTAGCCGTTAGAGAGCTGTTTTTCGGAAATATGAATATTAAGGCGAGTGCTGGCATTCGCAGGTGTCAAGAGGATTTGTTTTCGAAATGCGTTGGATGAAGAAAACATGATGAGGTTCTCGTGTTTCCCGAGGCCGAGCATCCTCGGACAGAGGGGGAGCATCAATCTCACCCCTTTGCCCGGGGCTGAACCACAGACCAACGTCAATAATCTAAATGTTGTAAGTACAACTTTCCATACTAGAATCTTTTCTTTAATATTAAAAAATATATG
Organism: Ectemnius continuus; assembly: GCA_910591665.1. Classification (NCBI taxonomy): domain Eukaryota; kingdom Metazoa; phylum Arthropoda; class Insecta; order Hymenoptera; family Crabronidae; genus Ectemnius; species Ectemnius continuus. Next base: position 9,291,966 of record OU342862.1, on the reverse strand, counting down.
TACGAACATATTATTAAAAAACATTCGACACAACAGAATGGAAATGCGAGGAGCGCCGTGGCAACGAGTTACAAACGATCCGGCGAGCCAGATTTAACACATGGCACAGTAAGTAACGAAATCTCAATTCCTCACTTCTTCAATAATTTATAATAAAAAAATATGGACAATAAAATACAAATTATTACTACCAGATACGTCCATTGCCCACGGCGACCACTTCCAATGGAACCGGTCACTATCTTCATCCGAACTCCGCACTTCGGAGTCAGATATCGCACCAGAACAGTCACAGTAGTCTTCACACTCATCAAGAGGTCTCCGAGCAGGAAGATGCTGCGATGTCGGAGAGCTCTGACGAGCCCGCGCACATCCCAAGGGGTGGTGTCATTGGTCGCACACCAACACCACCCTCTGCGCCAACACCAGTATACGAAAAAGATGCTAGGTATTACCAACTGGATTCGACTAATTTTCTTTTGAATTAATATATAAAAAACCGAGGAGATTTTTTTGAGTTCGTTAAATCTTATTAATAAATAATTCAGAATACTATAAACCTCGCAGAACGTGAGAAATCTACGAATTTCACATGTTTCACAATGCGCCACTGCACTCCGAATGCACGAGTAAATAAGAACCCGTTGTATTTACGGGGGAGCGTTGCAGTACACTTGTTTTTATTGAAGCGCATTCGCTCTTTGTACAGGTGTCGGCGACAAATTAAGAGAGCCGTGTTGGAGAACGAATTTCTCGGCAATTTGGAAGACAATCAGGTAGAGGCACTCGTCTCCGCCATGTACCCGAAACAAATACCGCCGAGCACTCTGGTCATTCGTGAAGGAGACATAGGTGAGACATAGCAGCACACACCCATACAATCACTAATTCGCTGCGCAATAGTGCATCGAGAAAAAATGGTCGCATCTACGTACTAACGTTCTTCGAAATTCTAGGCTCGCATCTTTACGTCTCGGCGGAAGGCGAGTTTGACATTTACCAGGGCAACAAGTTCCAGAGAACTTTCGGACCCGGCGTCGCCTTCGGCGAAATCGCTTTGTTGTACAACTCGAAGAGACTGCGCTCCATTAGCGGTAATTATTATGCAATCTCGATTTTAATCACTTAAAATTTAATATAACTGAAATAATACTCCAAAGGTGATAATGTGGCATTGATTTCTAATTGGGAATACAATTTTTATAATAACTTTGTGTATTGTATTTCAGTAAAGAAGGGTGGCAAAGTATGGGTTCTTGATAGATCGGTCTTCTTTACGATCATGATCACGACCGCCCAAGAAAGACTCGAAGGCAATATCCGATTCCTACAACGAGTGTCCGTGCTCCAAAAATTGCCGGAACCAAAGGACCACTTATTAGCGAAGATCTCTGACATATTACGAGTCGTATGTATATTTTAACAACTAACTGAATTTTGCAAATGCGACTGAGAGACTCACGCAAAGTTTCTCTTAGGAATTCTTCCCAGCCGGTACGAAAATCGTACGCCAAGGTGAGAAGGGTGATAAATTCTACATAATCAGTGGTGGTAATGTCAGGATTACCAAGGACACTGAATACGGTGGAGAGGAGGAATTAGTGGTCCTTGGAAAAGGACAATACTTTGGTGAGAAAGCTCTCTACGACGACGAGGGTGAGAATCGTCGACAAGCGAATGCCATTGCTTTGGCACCAGGCGTGGAATGTCTCACATTGGATCGATCGTAAGTTGTATCATTCAATTATACTCTTATAAAATACTTGCTCTCTAAAAATAAATTTAAATAATAATCCTAAATTTTCAGTTCCTTCTTGGATTATTTGGGAGGTCTCGACGAGATTCGTAACAAAGACTGGGTGGCCGAGTACGAGAAACAAAAGAGATCCCTCACACCGAAGAAATGGACCAACGAGTACGCCAATCTGACTTTGTCAGACTTGGAAACCAGAGGTACTTTGGGCGTCGGTGGATTCGGTAGGGTGGAACTAGTCACCGTTAAAACCGACCCCGATAAAAGTTTCGCTCTAAAGAAGTTGAAGAAAAAGGTGATGGTTGAGCAACAACAGCAGGAACACGTGTTGAATGAGAAGCATATCATGCAGGCCTGTGACTCAGCGTTCATTTGCAAGTGAGCGTCATTCTAATTAGACTGGAAAAGAGACATCGTTAGCATCGATAAGCGAACATGCTATTTTTTCTGCAGACTATATCAGACATACAAAGACAGCAAATACGTTTATTTCCTCATGGAAGTCTGTCTCGGTGGGGATGTGTGGACCACTCTTCAGAAAAGAAGATATTTCGACGATACGACCGCCCAATTTATGGTCGGCTGCGTGGTCGAAGCTTTGGATCACCTTCACACCCTCAATATTGTCTACCGAGATTTAAAACCTGAGAACCTGATGCTTGACTCGCGCGGATATCTCAAACTTGTAAGGATAATTAACAAGAACCTCTAATAATTCAAATAGTTCTTTATTTTATCGGATTTCATCGGATTCTTCTAGGTGGATTTCGGCTTTAGCAAAAAGATCGGCCCTGCCAAGACTTGGACATTCGCCGGCACCCCCGAATACGTCGCTCCGGAGATCATTTTGAACAAGGGCCACGACAGGTACTTGTTCGTCAAGACAAATGGTTAATGATAATTGAAAAATATTTAATCTAAACTCGTATTATTCAACACAGAGCGGTTGATTATTGGGCCCTCGGAATTCTTACGCACGAACTTCTGGTGGGTAAACCACCCTTCCGCGGCGCGGATCATATGACAACCTACAACAAAATCTTAAAGGGAGTAGAAATGGTCGGTATTCCCAGCATCGTCAGTAAAAATGCGAATAATCTTATCAAGAAACTCCTACGATTGAATTCTTCGGAACGGCTGGGCTATCAAAGGAATGGCATCCAAGACATTCGTGACCATAAGTAATAATAATCACTTAATCCATCGGCCGAGTAATTGAAAGACAATTATACGCTGTACTGATCTACGTAAATATCTTGTTTCATTGTAGATGGTTTTCCTCATTCAATTGGCAAGCCTTGCAAAGACTAGCATTACCAGCACCGATTGTTCCAACTGTATGTATTACTGGATTCCTCGAAGAATTTCATGAATAAAATATTTACTGATTGGAAAACAATTCTATTTCAGGTTCGCAGTCAAATAGACACACGGAACTTCGAAAGGTATCCACCCGACCGCAACATACCACCGGATGAATTCTCCGGATGGGACAACGAATTTTGAAGTAAATCCATTCCCATTATTAGTGTGACTAACGAAGAGAGAGAGAGGAGAGATTTCTTTCACTCAACCAATCTAGAGATATGATTATCCATGTACTCTATATCGTCGAGGACGAACAGTTAATCCATTACGGATGTCATAATCTTGTTGTATATTTTAATTGTGCCTGAAACTCTTAGACTAGACTTGAATGATTTTAGAGCCAGTAGAAATTGCGTACCAATTGTAAGATAAACACGCGCACACATTTGGCCGTGTAAAGTAGGGAATATTACACTACACGAAGAAGCGAACAATGATTTTTGTAAATTAAATAAACGTATATTTAACTGTACATACAATGGAAGTTTCATGCTATAAATTTCAAAGGCAGATGCAATAAAAGCCTGCCAACTTCCCGTTATGAGAGCCTGGAATGTTAGTTCTATCCAGCTAAGGAGAGTGCAATCGTTACTAAGATAAAAGTTACAATAAACCGCGGAGATGCTATCGCTCTTATCAAATACGCCAGCTAATACCGAGTTGTTCGTGCAATTATCATTCTAATCGACAACTAGATAAGATCTAATGGTGCCCTCCTTACATCCAGCGATCAGTTGACTCACGATAGGATGCACATAATGTTGCATCAAAACAAGCCAGTGCCTTCCAGTATTCTCTTTTTACTCGGTCGACCACACCTTTTTCAAAACTTTAAACTTCTCTGATCTAGTCTCGCGTGTTTGAGTGTCTCGCGGGAAACATGGGCTTCCCCTGCTCGAAAAAGGGCTGTTGGAAGCACCTTAATATATACTGGTTAAAAAGGAGTGCAAAAAACAGTGATGCATATTATCATGATCTGACACATCAGCGTAAGCCTGGCGTTACCGGTGAGGTGAACGTGTCCTCGGATCCGATCAAAGCCGTCCAAAAGGATCAACAGTAAGTGACGAGGACTCTCTCTAATATCAACATCGATAACAGCTGGGTGTACTTTCAGAACAACGGATTTGCTAAAGAGAGCAATAATGAACAACAAATTTCTCGGTGATTTGGATGAGACACGTATCGATGAATTGGTGTCTGTCATGTATCCCCAAACAGTAAAACCGAATACTCGATTGATACGCGAGGGTGATATAGGTCGGAGTTCTAATTTGCATTTATAATCGTTCTTCAATCTTATTAATAATTCACTCGTGTCTGCATTTCAACAGGCTCTTATATGTATGTTTCGGAGGAAGGGAAATTCGATATATATGTGGGTGAGACTTATTATGGCTCCTTCGGACCAGGAGTTGCATTCGGCGAGCTGGCTCTGCTCTATAATTTAAAAAGACTGAGTTCCATCGATGGTTCTTATTTCACTTCAAACTAATTCGCACCATTCTCAATATAGATGAATTCTTTTAATATGTCTTGCTGTCTTTAGCGCAGACAAGTGGAAAAGTCTGGGTGCTGGACAGACTCGCGTTCCAAGCTATCAGGTTGAAGAGTGAAGCAGAACAAACTCAATATTATTTGAATCTACTTCGACGTATTGACATTTTTAAGGATTTCGTCGACGAAGTCCTCCTCAAGATCTGCGATCTATTAGTTGTGGTATTTGGCATAAATTAATTTTCGAATCGACATTTTCTTGTATTTACGAACATTTACGTCGTTGTTCGCTTCAGGAATTTTATCCTGCTCATATGTACATCGTACGCGAAGGAGATCCAGGAGAGAAGTTCTACATAGTAACAGGTGGGAGTGTAAGGATAACGAAAAACAAGTCTAGTGGCCTTGAAGAAGAAGTGACTACTCTGGAAAGGGGCGAATTCTTTGGGGAAAAAGCTCTCTACGAAGAAGGCACATCTGCTCGCCAAGCAAATGTAATCGCAGTCCCACCAGGAGCCGAATGTTACACTATCTCTCGAAAGTAAACAGAAATGAAGCTCTACAAGAATTTTGAAACCTCGTCATAATTAAAATCAGTCATTTTCATTTCGACTAAAATATTTATAAGGAAACTATTATTTTCACTACCATCGCAGAGCATTCTTGGAATATCTGGGCAACCTCGAATCTATCAGGAACAGGGACTGGCAAACGTTTCAGCCAAACGTCGCGGAAACACAATGGGCGCCCGACTTTAAGGATTTGAAGCTCTCCGACCTTCAAGTCGAAGGGACGATCGGTAGCGGCAGTTACGGAAGAGTGGAACTTGTCAGTGTAATAAAGCGAATGCCAGGAGTTAGCTTCGCTCGAAAGAAAGTCAAGAAACACATGATCAGCCGGAATGGATTTCAAAAGCTGATTTACAGCGAGAGAAATAATTTGCTGATCTGCGATTCGCTGTTCATTTGCAAGTACATCTGGCAATTTTTCCTTCATTTATACCTTGTGCAATCTAATCTAATTAGAAAATACATTATCTGTCTTTCATTAATTATCTGAAATCCAGATTGTACCGAACGTTCAAGGACAACAGATACTTGTACTTCCTATTGGAAGTTTGCCTTGGCGGCGATTTGAGGACAGCATTGCATAGAAACACTCGTTTCGACAATTCGACCACCCGTTTCATTGCTGCATGCGTCGTCGAAGGCCTGGCTCATGTTCATTCCATTGGAATCATTTTCAGGGACTTGAAACCCGAGAACGTTGTGATTGATCATCGTGGCTACGCTAAACTGGCGAGTACTCTAATTTCCTATCTCGTTCGTGATCTATATCATGTTATCCTAATATCATATTATCCTTTAGACTGATTTCGGCTCGAGTAAGAATGTCGGCGCATTTAAAACGAGTACTTTCATAGGAACACCGGAGTATGTGGCTCCGGAGATGATTCAATCCAGGAGTTACAACAGGTAAGATTACGGGAAGGTGATCTCTGAGAGGATACTTGAAGTAAACCGATACTTTTAAAGGGCAGTAGACTTCTGGGCATTGGGAATCATAGTGTACGAGTTATTGCTAGGCCGTACACCCTTCGAACATGTCAATGACATGGAAGTATACGTGAGAATCCTAGCTGGATTTAATGCGAACACCGTTCCACCGGTCGTTAGAAGATCAGCGAAAGAGTTTATTGTATCCTTGCTCGAGGACGATCCAATCAAGAGACTGGGACTTTTGCGAAATGGTGTGAACGATGTTCGCAATCATAGGTCAGTTGTGATTAAACTTTACTTTTTTTAAAGACCCACTCGAACACGTGTTACACACTTCACAGGTGGTTTAGCAACTTCAGCTGGCAGGAATTGCAGAGGCAGACTCTTCCGTCGCCCATCGAACCCACGGTACAACACCACTTTCTAGAAAACCAGAGAAATCTTCTTGAAGTTCAATTGAGAGTATTATATATTCCTTGTGCTTCCAGGTAAAAAATTGTCTTGACATGCGTAATTTCGACCGATATCCACCGGATCGGACACCGGCGCACGCAGACTTTTCAGATTGGGATGCAAATTTCTAATCGCAACTTTTAGTTATCATTTCCTCTGAGTTTGTCAGGAATATTAAAAAGCTGCTACTATTAAATAGACCAAAGAACAAGAAGGGTGTCTTAAGTCGCTCTAAACATCAATTTCTCACTAACTTTCCCAACTTACTCATTTCCAACCTGAAAACCTTTGATACCTCGAACACATACCATCGAACACTGATAACCTGTTGATTCTCAAGTGGAAACATCCTTCCTCTCGAGCGGCGAGGCAAGGTTTTATCTACTTCCTGAACACGACATACCTCGAAGGTAAATAGGTAACCGCAGGTCGATTACTTGTCGCATTCGGGATGAAGACAGTAGCGCGCGCGTTAAGAGGAGGATTAGTTCGTATTCGAGCCGAGAGAGGCTGCGCGGGTCGTTTCGTGCGTTGGAGAATTGTTCGGGGAGCGCGGCGGGCATCAGCTGTGCAGGAGTGTCGCCAGTCGTCTTTGTAGACGCGGATTCGTGCAAATGGCGTCGCTGCCAGTATGAGCGAGCGTATGCCGTCTAATAACGCGTGCGGGCCTTGTCCGGGCGCGGCGCCGCGCGGCCCAGCCTGACGCCGAGCGGAAGGTGATATCTCAACTGCGAGTGTTTATTCCGTCCGGCGACTAAAGGGGACGGGACGGCGCGAGAGCCTCGTGCGAGTTACGCGCGTACACCAGCGACACGAGACGAGTGGAGCCGAGAGTGGGTGAAATAGCAAGTGCGAACGAGAGGTGAGTGTGCCCAGATAGCCCGAGACGAAAAACACGCCAGAACACATTGGGAGACTGCGCTCTCTATTTACCACACTCTCTCTCTTCCCCTCTCACTCCTCCTTCTTTCTCCGCTTGGGGAACATGTAGCGAGCTTTGCCTTTTCTCCCGTACCATGCATTATCAGTCTCCATCAGCCAACTAGCAGCAGTAACCACGTCCCCAATATCCCGGACGCCTGCCAATCCGATCGTGATTTCTACGTGCACCGAGTACGCACGGGCACGTTGTCCTGCTGTTGGTGTTGCGTCGTTCGACCTGTAGTGCCGGGCGTGCGCGCGAGCGCGATACCGTGTCACGGGCCGAGGATTGATAACGAGAGCTCTCCACACTAATGTGAAAGAACCCAACCGAGAGAACGTCGAACAGTTGGAAAGCAGAGATCACTCTGTCTCGTGCGGTAGAGCGTATTAGGTATGCTGAAGCGTGCGTAGTTCGATAGCGATGCATGCCGCTCGGACGGTCTTGACAGGTGCCATGCGTACTGCCTTGCCAAGTCCACGCTCCGCATAGCTCCACGGCTCCTCACATTCTCCGTCCAGCATTGCCATTCTTACTTTGGAGACACGCACTCCCTAACGTCTATTGTCTACTCGCTCCTCCTATAACTACTATTCTAACTTGTACAAACCGACCGATCAACATATTCGACTCTGAATTGGCCTCGCTCGTTCTTTGATTACCACTTGAAGGACGCAATCGCAGTGATATCTGGGCAGCTCGGATCTCTCGACGAGATCCACTATCGCGGGCTTATCGGAGCCGAGTTTCGGCCATGTTTCTCATACGGAGGGCAACACGTTTCTCGTGGAGTCACGCGCACGTGTGGGCGAATCAGCCGGAGTATGTTTTTGTTTGCCCGAGATGCGCGCGCGCGCGCGCGCGCTCGCTCTCACTCATTCGGCTGAGTCGCTCTTCCCGCCCGACGAACTCTCCTAAGCTCGAGCCACCGTTGCATAAGAGGTCGAGGTGTGCCTGGCTAAAAAGGTTCTGGCGTCTTTGAAGATTTCGGAGCGCGTCCCCTGTCCTCTCGCTCGCGCTTCCTAGTCGCCCGACTGCCGGCTTGCATTCTTAGATTGATGCTCCGACTGCCCGCATCACAGATGATCATCGAGATCATCTAGATGAGGAGAGAGACGTGCTCGCATACTTCTCAGACGATATAGTTTCGAGAGTAGCAGCCGGCTGCCTATGCCGCAGATGGAATGGAATGGTCGAACCGAGAACTACCGCATCTCGTGGTTACGCGACGGCAATGTGCTATCGTTTTGAACCACAGAATTGATTTCCTCGCTATTAACCCCCGAGACGACCGCGTCCTTGCAAAATTTATCAGTCGTCGCACAGATGCATACTCTTCGCCATGTGTATTTACCTTTTTCGAAGTCGAGTGAGTCTCTTTAATGATTGAGACTAAAGTGTTCTTCAGATGTTCTTATAATGCTTTGTGAGGGATTGTTGAATTAAAGAATTAAACACAGCCCTCTGTAATAATAATGGTACAGAATGTTGATTTCGTAGTTTATGTGGAACTGGTGCACTTCGTGTTTTAAAATAGAAACGTCACCTGTCAGTCAGTTGTACATTCAGAGAAATTGGAACAACCTAGCGGTTATCTATTCCGATGTTATCATTTGACTTCAAAGAATGCTAAAACTGATGAGAGGAATGCCGAGGGATGTCGGACGCATTTGTTCACTAGATTATTGCAAAGACAATCGTTGGGGCATCGATAAAAGCACTTGCGTAATATTCTTAAAAAATAGCAGGTGACTGGCAGAACCGTACGCTCTTTAAATCATGGTCATCGACAGTCTCGGTTCGTCCTCGTCTGAGACATAGATGCCTATCGTTCGCGCGGTCTTCAATGATACCGATAACTTTTTTGGCTCTTCACTTGGGTGGTTTCCCTTGCGAGGCGATCAGATTCGCCATCGGAGTTTTCCACGCCGCTAGAATTGGTAATCAATCGATGGCTTGGTTTCTCGTGGGTCGCGTAAACGCGCGCAAGCACGCAGGCACGCACGCACGTTACAAGAGCCGGTGCTCGAGGTCGAGCACGCTGGATTCGAGCGTGAAGTGTCGACGGCTTTTTAATATCTGGCAGATAACAGTAGAGAAACCCGTGGGCCGAAAACCGGTTGTTACAAGGTAGCTTCCAGCTAAACGATAGCTAACAACCGCTCATCCCAACTTACAGCCAAGCGTATTTGCATTTTCCGTTATTCCTCCGCTCGGAGGAATTTTCGTCGCGCGCGCCCGCCAAGTCGGAAGCCAGAAGACTGACTTCATCATTCTAGACTACTTTCCTTTGCCTCTTCTGTCTTCAGTCTTCACATTGTACTCGACGCCCACGTGACTTCCCACTTGTCAGTGTTCATTAACTCCTCTGTTATACTTGCTAGTTGTACGATGGTTGTTCCATCGAGAATGTTAATGAGCGCCAAGTTAGTAAATCAGAAACAATACTGCCTCGAATTCACTTTTACGCACGACCCATTTTCCCCGACTTTTATCACGCTCGGATTGTTGATTACGTCGGGGACCCTTATCAGTTAAATGGGCGAAACAAACTGGCTGGCACAGATACGGTTTGTTAGTCAAATAGTCTGGAGAACTTGGAAGTATTCTTGGCGACTGCTCGTAATTGGATCATTAAGTCTCGATTCAGTCAATCGCTCGACAGACTAGACTTTTGCGAAATCGATCTATTAAAGAATGGGCATAGTAATCGGCGACAGGAAAAAGTTGCACCCCAAGCACCAAGTTATCGGGCAGTCGATAACACGATGGTTTGTTGTGTCTGTCATAAGGAGCGCCTTTTATTGCGGGCGAACGCGAGCTTCGCAGCGTGCGATTTGGCGAAACGGGGTCGTCCAATAGTACATTCCTAGGTTTAGATGGCCTCGATTCTCCTTCGCTTCCACTTCGATTTCACGTCTCAAATCAATCAATTCCCCATCGCAATCACCACTTATATCCCAAACATTTCTATCAAAACAATAACAATCTTCCACTCGCAATGCGATTCCCTTTAAACACACGAATCCCCATAACTCCTTACTCCCACTCGTTCAACCCTTACAGAACGAACCCCATAGAACTTCTAGAGGAGTGAAAGAGGGAGAGAGAGACAGAGAGCGCGGAATTGATAGAGATTCCGAAAGGGAGTGTAGATAGGGAGGGATTGGCCACATGGGATTGTGCTCTGCAGTGCGTCGTGATCGTAGCGCGAGGGATGCAAGCGGAGCTGATGTACCGGAAGCCGTCGACGATGACGACGTCGAGTCAGAGCTTGCTTCGTTTCGGAGCGGGGAAAAGGGAAGCTGGCGGAAGGGATTCGAGGGAAACAATTCACTCCGGGCATTTCATGGTCTCGGATTTTGAAGCTGAAGCTCAGGATGATGAAGACGAGCTGGCTGTGCCTGTGCCCGACGAAGAGGCTCGATTGGCGATCATTGCACCCGCAATGTATTCTCTTGACAGATCAATCAGCAGCTCCTTGCACGACAAGAGCTCCCAGCAGCTCAGCATCGAGACCTCCTTGAATAAACTCTTCCAGTGCATGTCCCTTGCGTACAGGTGAGCTTACACGTATCCATCAGTTATTAGGTTAATTATTATCAATTATTACTAATACTATGAATGTATTAGTTCCTATTCACGAATCTTGAACAATATTGGATCCATTTCTTTTTTATTATCAATAGTGTATTACAAAATATTGAACGATTATTCTTTTTAAAGATTGCAAGTTTAAAAATAAAACCGTTAAATAAATAACAAAAAGAGTAATTCGTGATATTTTTGAAAGATTAAATATCAAGAATAAATATGAAGATATTCAGCTCTTTAAATGGATTCGAAGACTGTTTGATATGAGTGAATCAGTATCGTTAATAAATCCACGTGTCGATCGTCCGGCTAAAGAAAGCAATTAATCAGCGGTAGATTATTAGGCCAGTGGAAATTCCGGTTATATTTCGAGCTGGGCAGCCGGACAAGTGCGGTGCCGCCTGCAGCAACATTCCGCTTGATAAGAGACAATTGAATTAATGAAAGAGAGGCCGTAGAACCAAACGACAACATCGCAATTAAGCCCGCCACGAGTTTGCCAGTGGTCGGTGCTTGACGCGCTTCCCTCCAATTTCCGTTTTCCCTCGTACGCCAAATTGGAATCGCTAAGGGTTCAACCCATGCGAGAACCTGCTTTATGATTGCTCGGTGCTCGCTACTGAAATTCCCCCTCTGCGAGTTCGATTCCGAGAAACTGCAGATATTAAACTGGAAACACTGCATTTAATTGGAAGTTGCACCGACCTTTCTATTCGTTCAGTTTCCATTCGACTGCAAATGTCTACATGGTATAGCAAATCTCTTGCAACACACTGCACGGCGTTCTCTATTTAAGGAAGCCTGGTCAATTAAGAGTTCAATGCGAGCGTTCGATTGCTCTCTCGTATTTCTTGAGCCAATGCTCGGTGGCGATTCATGCGCCAGCCATCGTCCGCATTGAGAATTGAAAGAGTTCCCTTTTGATTCATGGAGTGAAGTTCGAAGTTCAAAGTTTGAACCTCCGTGTCAATATGGCTCCCCTAACTTGAAAAGGCTTGTGTACGGACACGTGTCGACGATTGGAGAAATCCAAGGCCGAAGACTCGCGCTATCTACGAATCTATTTTCTTTGGAACGTTATGGAAGTAGTTGGACTCGTTTCTTTCCTCGGGTATAGTTCATTATCTACAGCAAATTGGAATAGTAATACACGCACAGAATCCTCGCGGCCCGAAGCGATAGTAATAGCACCGTTTCGGATTCCGTTATCGGTCTAGTCTTGCCTCGGTTATGCAATAAATTATCCGGTTATCGCATTAATAATGAGAGCGGGCATATCTTTGTTTCGTCTCCGTGGCGAAAAACAGAATTAATTGGCAATTATGAAGTAATGCGTGAGGTAATGGCTCGCGTGTCCCCTATAAAAGTTACAAGCATCGTAAAATCCACTCCTCGCAGACTAACGCGAACCTATTCGACGACTATTTGCCACTTTCCCATTTGTTTGTGTTAGAACTATCGTGAATCATGAGATCAGCAGCAAACATTGCGGCAGAAAGTTCATACTGGCAAAGTTACTTATCTCGCACGCCCTGTGTATAACTATGACGTCACTCTGCCAGTTGCACTTCCCAAACAATGATGACACTAGAGAACCGAACGGGAATGCAACTGATCTTCGTAGATACTGTTTGCTAAGTATTTCGTCTCAAATTACAACTGTCAACCAAATTAAACCTTTTACTAAAACACATTTTTTCAATGTCACCGGTAAAATTTACTGGCTGTCATGAGAAAAACACACAACGCTCCTGTATAATAATGAACGTGTGAATGAGTTGTACACGCTGAGCGTGTATAAAAATAGACGCGAAGGATTTCCTTTGAAGTTAAACGGGTAGAATTTCTAAGACTTAATAATGTTATTTTTTTATATTCTTACTTTCCTGCGAAGTGTTCTATTTGAACCTTGAAAATTGTTGGTTGCGTTTAAAAATTGCCACCTCCTGAGTAATCAGTGTGTAATCGGAAGTTACAGGAGAACTAGTTGAAAGTGGCGTGGGAACGCATTACGCAATGCTGAACTTAATACTTAGTAGTCAGTAACACGATTAAGATTATCATCAAGTATGTCAGGCTGGCATACGCTGACCTTCGCAAATATCGCAATGCACAAATTATCGAACACCACTGCAATACCATTTATATTCCATCATGTGCCGCAGCATGTAATTAATTTCTACCGCATTTCGTTGGCTTACGTGTTCCCTATTATGCCTTTCGTGAAATGTAATTGGCAGTTTCTTAGCCTCCGGATTAACGATGCTTTTTAATAGCATATTTCATATTCTAAACACACCAAAGTAAATGAATTCGATGCATATTAAAAGGAAAAAAGTCCAAATGAATAAAAAGTAACGTTGTAATATCGTTTTTTAGCTTCGGTGATTTTTTTCTGGTAAATGTTCGATAATGAAAGGAAAGAGCTTCGGCTTCCGGAAGCTAAGACAATGGTATTGCAAATGGTAGGGAGATTGAAGACGCGCGCTTTTCCGAGTGGTTCGAAAACATGAATCGAACTAAATCATTGCAAAGGCCTGTGCGTTACAACGTGTCTTTTATCGTGCAAGGCCACTGCGTCATCGGGCAGACACACTGCACGAGCACTACTAGCGTGGATACGCGAGCAGCGTGCAACGATGCGTAAGCCCGTGTCGTGGCCGCACGAATCAGCTGGGCTTCCAGCATGCCTCGCTGATCCGCAGCCTCCGCCGAGTGCAGATGATGCTCTGCGCGCCCGAATCATCAATCGTACGCGACTGATTTTCTTCCTCGTGGCACTCACTTGACAGATTCAACTATTCTCACGATAAAGTTCCAATCGTTTTCAAGGACCGTGTCACGCCAGATGAAAACCTATTGAAAAGCCATTGAAAACCTATTGAAATTGATTTTTTTGTTGACCAATAAGAATTCTTATTGCCTGACAGGTAATCTTATTCGAAGATTCCTTTGCATCTCAATTTATTTATGACTGTTTTCAATTATGCGCCTCGATTGTTTGTTTCGTACGCGACTTTACAAAGACAATAATCAAGTTGTAGCGGCGTCGGTCGCGGAAGTGATTTAGGAAAATATATGGTTGACTCTAATGAGTTTGACTCGACTGGAAAAGTGCGGGTAAACCTACCTGCTCTTGTCCCGAGCATTTCTCTTTAACACCAGATATTTATGTACACCGCCACCCGCTATTTCTGTCACTCGCATTTCCAATTTTACTTCGCACCGATTCTCCCCTACTTTTTTCCTCCGAGTAGCACAAAACACTCGCATCTGTTATTAATAGATCAGTCACGCTTGCCGAGAAAAATAGGTACGCCATGAATAGAAGTATTGCCAATAATAGGCTTTACTTATTGCTGTTTTTCTTCTTGAGGTAGTCACGATTTTCTAGCAACCATGATTCTCGTCTTCCAACAAGCAAACAAGATCTTATCTGATAACGAACGCCTCGAAGTAAACATTTCTTTATAATTGTTCAAACACGATTCTTCCCCCTTTTTGTTTTGCCAGAAAATCCTCGATAAATATCGTTCGGTGCGAAATTGTTTGGACGCTCGGATAAAATACAACGATCATTTAGAGTTTGTGTTTGGAAGTTTTACGAGGGAAATAACCATCCTAATTTTCTTTCGTTTTGTACGACGATGCGTGGGATTTTGGTAATCGAGCGGTGTTTCGACAAACTCGTCTTTCGACTTCAGTAATTTTGATAATTCCGGGTCAGGGAGCTCGCTGTACGGTAGATAAATGATTCACACGGCTCGCTTCTCCTTCGCTTCGAAACCCTCTTCTACATAATGTAGCACAATATCACTGAAATATATTTGGTACATTTTTTATTACTACATTCAAAACTTTGTTGATATTGGACCGTTGAATAAATGAATTTTAAAGCGACGCTAGCGTTGAAAAAGATGAAATTTCCCAGAATATGTTAATTGAAAACTAACGGTTAAACCGGTGGATTATATTTCCGGAAAAATATCAATCTTGAAAGCAGCACGTTGAAGAGTAGCGTTCCAGATGGCCGAGCATAATTTCTGACCATGTTTCTCTTGTTCCTTATCTAATCGTGCAACCAGAAAAATGAGAATGGCAGCGGAGCGAACTCGGCTGGCCAGGGTCTAATGCCAAGGCAAGATTCCGCTATGCTGCTCGCAGCCATCAGAAATAGTGGAAACTTCCAACCGCGTACCAAGTGTTACTAATAATTAACATATTTCTTCGAGAATCATTCGTTTTTCGCAGGGATTTCATTTTGAGATTCGTTTCGAGAATTTTCCATAGAAACAATTGCATGAAATTCTGCAAAGTTGTTGCTTTGTTTAATGAATAATCAAGTATTCCTACAATGCAGTAGGCTTTCATTGTATGCACTTGCTTCAAGGAGGATCTTTCCATTGCTCGCAACTGATACGGAGCTCTCTCGGTTGAAGCTCTCTCACGACAACACAGCCTTTATATCGCTCGGGATTTTCCGGCTCAAATTAAACTCTTGCTCTCTCGCAGTATTTGCCACAACTTACCAGCTCTCTCTCCCCTCTCTCGTCCAACCCTCTCCTCTACCACGCGCTCCAAGCAAACTGCGCGCGAATAGTGCACAGCATTCTAAAAGCAAATTTCGGAAAATCCATCCAAAAAAATTCTGTAACCTTAAGATACGAAATCTGTAATTATTCACGCAGTCGTATGAAAGTCATAAGCTTCATTAAAAACGATTTTAAGATGCGACAGACATAAATTATTCTCCCTGCTTTCCAAGGACTTTCGGAATATCGAATTCTCAATTCATCAACGCCACGAATCGTTAATCTGCAATGATTAACTGTAATGCAGAACTCTGTGTTTGCTCACACCATCGACAGAAATCTCATAATTATACGATGACGCAACTGATAAGCGGTGTACATCGGTATCTTGAAATCATTTTTTCTTCGCCGTTATATCCTCCTGTACTATCTATCACTTTTAGAGCACGAAAGCTCCCTCTTGCACAATACTGGCTCACTGGGCTTTCCCAGTTACCGGCACTAATGTGCCAGCTGATTTGCATTAATCGAGGCGAATCCGTTGACGCAATCCCAGCAATGAAAGGTACATTTGTTAAGTTTCCTGCGAAATTCGCCATCTGCCCCGCTGCGCGGCCTTAAACCTTCTTCACCTATTACGGAATAATGAAGTGCGTATCATCACAAGATTACGACAGAGAGGATTTGCGATCGTAGCCTTGATCGTTGCTCTTCGCTTCAAAGGCAAACGAACGAAATAGCATTCAGCTGAGCTTGCAACGCTTGCATCTCGCGGCTAAGGTAACCTGCCCGCTAATAAATTCAGTTTTACTCGCCAATAGAATCAGAGAGGAGTTCAAGGTTTAGTGCTCGAACGGTAGAAGTTTACCAAGGCGAATAAGCATTATCATATCAAGCTTAGCTCTGTAATGACTGACTCGCTCCAGGTTAATGACCAATCGGAAAAACTAGTTAATAACTTTCTAGAGTGAAAGAATGATCGAGACAATTTCCAAGCAGTATGGGCATTCGAATTTGTTCCAGACAGAAGCTGACATCGCCCAAGTGGAATCGCTTCAAAGGGATCAGGCTGAGATGGAAGGACAAGATCAGACTGAACAATGTGATATGGAGATGCTGGCACATGCAGTGTGAGTGCCAACTGATACTTATCCTAACATCTAAGGAAACCAGGGCAATTAATGATTGTCTCGCATCGCGACGCATTCAGTAAAACAAGAGTTGACCGGAAATGCCAAAGGCAAAGTGTGAAGCTTAATCGCCTAACTAATTTAACCGACCTCTATCGTTGCTCGACACGATAACCCGCCGACTAAGATAAGCCGGACATCTTTGTCGTCGCATTTTCTTCCGTCCCTACTTTTCCTCCCTCGCATATAATTGTCACGGTCATCCAACACAGTTCACGGAAGTCGTGAAACAGTCATCTTTGAGGCAATGTGATCGCACTCTGCCGGCTTGAATTCTGCTTTTATAGAAGAGAGATCTCCGGTTATCAGTGAACGACTCGCCTCTCCAATGATAGGCTTCTCTTACTTGCCGAGGCTCGTGTTGACTACTACGCCAGCGAGCATAGTGTTAACCCTCTTGCTAGTACATTGATTATGTTGAAGTTTCGCACGTTTACTCTGCAAACTGTTTACTGTCTCAAACAAGACCATCCACCATGGAATACTGTCACTTTCGCAGAGCAGCCTTCTCAACCAGATTGGTAATTGATCAGTGAAAAGTTTCCAATCGCAATGATATTACGAATGTAATGATAAGTGATGACTCATCCCACGAAAATGAAGTACCGCTTCGATTATAATAGAGCTGATTTTGTACTTGACGACGAGCTACTCATTTCGCATTTATGAGCCTCGTTTTCAATTAAGATTCCCTATCATTTGAAGTGTCTTCTCTTCGACTGAGTAATTAACCGCGTTAATGATAATTATTACAATGCCACGTGCTATTGTTCATGGAATTATTGAAATTGTCCGGCAAAATTCTTAGATAGTATTGCGAACGAATTGAAGAGGATTACCAGAGAATTTAGTCTATCGGATCTGTTTGAAAATAGGCATTCTCGGGTAAAAATATAATCTGCGACGAAATGAAATTGATTTAAGATAGACTCGGCGAATGATAAGTCGGGGACAATAGATCATCGGCGAAAGAGGAGCACCAGATAACGCGGTAGACCGAGATTTCTTGCACGTGATGATGCAGTGACAATGCGTCTCCCACCAAGTTCTCGAGATTCCGCGATGCACTCGTGGCAAACGAAGTCGGGAACGACTCAGTTTCGCGTGTACCATCGGACTCGCGAAGGTTTTCCCTTTTCCGTTAATCTTCCCTTTACTTGTTCGCTCCAAGTTCACTGATACCTCGGACACTGACTTCACAATCACTTTGTGCGCTATTCGAAATCCACTGAGGAACAACGAGGTAGACATTTTTCACATTCACCCATCTAAATTCTTTATTTCCTTAAAATTTAATAATTAAATCAAGGGCATTCATAACTTCACTTATTATAATTAATCATGTTTATTAATTAGTGAATTGTTCAGTATCCAGCGATATTTCCTGTTTCTATTTAAATTAGAAGTAGTTTAGTGTAATATCTGATCGCAATCAACTTGAACCTCTTAATTCTTGCAAACTATCAATCAGTTTTCAGTAGTGATTACTTTTTGCTTCTCCCAGTGAACCGGTCACCCGACCAAATGTCGTTCACTGACATTCTGATTACGTACACGCGAAAGCTCGGGATAAGCGTGCTATTTTTGCAGCGGTTTAGCTGCTGTATTTATAACGGCGCTGGTTCGTTCGATCTCGAGCTGTCAAGACGCGCGCAATGCACAACAAAGCTGATTTTCGTGAAGTATCTTAGCAAACGAGCATTAAATCATGCGGAGGATTCGGGACCACCCTTTTCCTCTCACACGCGGCATAGATTGACGGCTTTGATGAATTGGGGAAACACGAGGAACGACAAATCTATTTGCCAAAGGCTGTGCCAAGATGACTCCGCTGCTCTAATGCGCGATGGATATTGTTATAGAAGTAGGATATCTTTGGTCGGTGTATCCAAAAATTGGACTCATACCAGTAGCCATTCATTCAGTATTAAATACTAGTAAATCACTTCTCGAAGAGATACAATGCTATTTTTGGTCTTCCCACCCACATAAATTATTCTATTTTAAATACTGGATCATGTATCAAATCTTTACATTTCATTGGCCCATTAATATCCCAGGATTTTCACTACCTTCCGCATGAGAATCATTATGAACGAAGGATGGGAGTAAACTCACCTATAATAACATCATCAGTCATACGTTTTATTATTTTCTTGCGCCAGTCGATCGACCTCGGTGTTCCTCAGGAAAGTGCGCCTGATAGTTGAAACTCAGAGTGGAAAAGGAAAGTGGATATTAAGTGCGAAGTGGTGTGTTTCTGTTGGAGTCGAAGGATTCCCGAAATTCAGCAGTCCGCTCGATCCCGCTCGCATCCTCGCGCGGGGACTTTGTATCTGGCGTGAGTGATTACGGGGAAGTGTTTCGCGACTGCGCCAGAAAATGCGTCGACGCAAAGTCGGCATCGGGACGGACACGTCTCTTCCACGGGCTTCTTGTTACTTCGAGCAAGCGTTAGCTTCCAGAGGAACCTAAGAATTGCGAGGAAAGCTTCTAAAAGCTGAGAGCATTGCCACTCGGTCAGTCGCCGCTACATTCTATCTGATAATGCTTTCCACCACAATCTCTCTTCCACTTGTGCGATCATACTATAATGTTTCTTATTGGAAAATTGCATTGTCAGCTCTGACAGTCATCAACGCTTGTTGCGGCTTCTAAAGCGGCGCCTAAAGCCGAGCGCGTTCCAAGTGAAATTTTTCGAAAGAGAACCCAGAATGAAATCATGCTTTAACATTAGCATCTATCTAGTCTTATCTTTCTGTGAGTGCACGATGATATGTCGGACCGTATCAGCTGACTGTACGCCATAAGCCTCGAACGAAAGGGAGTACCGGTATTGGATTTTAAAGCGGGGACACTTTATTGTCTCGTTACAGTTATACTGAAGCAGAATACTTTGGTGTGCCAATTCGCATCCCCTTTGGACGTTGATACTCACAATAAGCCCGAGGTAAAGTTTCCATCTCTCTCTCACATGCATTCTTTCTTTCTCTCTCTCTTCTGCTAGATATTCTTATTTACTTCTAGCGGTAGCCCTTCTATACGCCTACCACATATCGATATAATGAATTTCGCCTATAAATACACTGCTTCGTCATGGGCCGGGACAGAACAACGGAAAGCGCAGTATACTTTTGATTAGTGGCCTCCTTCCTTTCAGAATGATCGTAGTTTGTAATACCTTACTTGACAAACACGTCAGTCCGGAAAAGCAACTGCGATCAACAGATCTACAAGTTGTTTTCATTTTTCTCGTGAAAGCGCTTTATTGTGGGCATTTAATCGGCTGGAGATATCCGTCTTGATCCACTTGATCTCATAAATAGGACACTATCGCTCATTATCGTTCTGCTATATAATATTCTTATTTAAGCGTAAATCAAGCGACGTATCTCTTATCAGGCGGTGGTCTTAGAGGGCAAATACTGGAAGCGAAAACTTGCTGCAGTCACTGCGGAATACAAGAAATGGCGTATGTTTTACCGGAACAAAATCCTTGGATGGACGAGCAAGGATGGCATCGAAATGGTAGGATTAATTTTTCTTTTGGATCTATTCTATTGTTAAATTTTTTGTGGTTCGTGTGAAGAAAATTGGAGCGTAGTTCGTTTAGTTTGAAGGTAATGAATAATTGTTGTAGATGGAATCGGTGGATATGCTGGATTGGAGCAGTGGATTAAGCACTTCGGGAAGCTTTGGGGCAGGTACAAGCAACACGTTCGGAGGGACCAGTGGCACCCCAGGAGGAGAGAGTATGATGGTTGATGAGGACTACATGGAGCTTATGACCGACACATTGTTTTCTACGATCAGTTCGAATCAGCCAATATACTTTCCCGACCCGAGAGAAATTGGTAATTTCAATCATATCTACGTAGCACCATCTCGAGCTAAACCAAAATACCACGTTTCTTTATCTGCCCTCCTGATAAATTATCGCTGCGTCGTGTCTCTCAACCGAAATGTTGCGCACAAGCTCTACGAGTTTTTTGAATCCATTGGAATCAATAAATTGAATTTTGTTTGTCATTGTTTTTGCCATTAAATTCTGTATGTTAATAAAAATGTACCGACCTAACGAACTTTTTCAGCCCGTGGCGCGAGTCTTGCAGATTTTATTCAGCCTAGTTTAGGCCCTCTGCAGCCAAACTTAGACGACTTCATGGACACTCTTGAACCCTTGCAAGGTAAAAATCGATAAGAATAGCTAAGTGTACATAAAATCATAATAATGAATTTTCCATCATACCTCGCCAGTATTCCTAAATTCGAAGTTACCTCCTGTGCCCGAGGAGGACGACATGTTTCGGGGTACTTCATTAAATGCAAACTACCCCGATCTTGATCTGATGACGCCCATGAGTCAGATCAATGATCTCAGCGAAGATACGACCGCCAAAAATGAACCAACCCAAGAGCAACAGTTGCAACAGCAAGCCGAACAAACAAACACAATGCAGAATCTCCAGTATACAGCGAAAATTTATACTCAACCACAGCCAGAACCAACCAATGCTTTCAGAAGTAATATGTAAGTCTGGACAGATGGAGAGTAGATTTTAAAGTAGAAAGTTGAGTTCGAATGTGAAACCATTTTTAATCAATTAGGACAATGGGCGACACTTACAATGCTATGCAGCCGAGTTACGAAACTGCACCCACAAACCAAGTAACGAGAGAGAAAGCAAAACACAGTAGAGTATCTGTGCGCACTAGTAGAGTTATCCAACAATCGCAGCAGCAGCAACAACAGCAACAACAAAATACATATTCGCGTACAGATCAGCCACAGAGTTCAACATATCAGCAGGCAACGCAACAACCTTATTCAATGGAGATTCAAACAGTGCAGCTAACGCCTGTGCAGACCCAAGTACAAATCACAGGATTGGGAGATCAATCAGTGAACACAAATCAGATGTCATCTATCTCCAGTCATGTTCAGAATCTAGTACAACAGAACTTTGGTCAGCCAAGTTCAACGTTACCCACGCAACATAGAGCGATAAGGCCCTTACCACCTGTTCCGCCAATGTCTCCAAAGCCATATAAAGTTGTGCAACCGCAGCAATGCTACAAGTTTCCAGCACTCTCTCAAAACTTTAGTACGCAGCAGCCGTGTAAATTTGATACTAATACTTTCAAGGTACCGAATCATATAGACTGCATAGATAGTATCGACAGATAATCATGGCAACTATCCTCTTAAATGGCATTTCATTATCATCTTATTTCCAGACACACCCACCGCAACAAGTCGTATCGGTTACTGCGGAACAACCATCGCAATCGCAGATATTATTACAGTGCAGACCCTCGGGCTTGGATCTTTCTACACCTGCTATACAATCATCGAAATTACTTCATCAATCCGCCACAACAAGTTCTGAAAAGGAAGAAGTATTTGCAGTACCCAAGGTAGGTCCCACTTTTTCAAAGTAGTAATGTCAAGCGTGCATAATACATCGCTCGATGAAACTATCGCAATCTTTGTGAATTTAAAGTATCAGATGAAAACCAGGAACAGATCGAGAAGTAGTTCGTCTTTGTCCGCACCGCGTATGCAACCCCCGCCATTGGTTTCAGCCGCAAGCGACCCTGCTTTGAATTTGAATAACAATGTTTTACTAGCGCAGTTACTCACGAACAGTAAGTGTCTCAGCATCAATACTCTAACGTGTCAGGTAGAGAATTAATAGGCCGGCGAGAATCTTATTAAAATAACATTTAATAATATATTGCTACCTAGATACAACTGGTGTGTACACAATGAATAGTTCGACGGATAAAGTTATGCAGTCACCAAATCAAACCAACACCATGAAGCACATTTTACCGATGTTGCCGCCTGCGGCATCCCCAACACAAGTGACCACTGGTCATATCTCGACTCCAGTCACAGTACAAGCCATGCAAACATCTACAGGCCAGACGCAATCGCAGCAGCAAGTAATTAGTCAGACTTCTCCTTTGGATGGGCGTCCATGTACACGTTAGTTATGTAACTAAATTATATTGTGTGTTAGGCAATGCAACAACAGTCCACATGCAATCAACAGATATTATTAAACACAAGTACACAGCAGCATCAGGCGCAGGGTAGCCCTGGCTCGCCGAAGGATACCAATGTGCACAGTCCTCAGGGATTAAGTTTGAGCCCTCTACACAGTCCGATGAGCATAGGCAGCCCGTTGTCGCCTAGTCGGGGATATATAAAAGGCGAATCTGAACGGGGCCAATACAAAGAGCAAAGAAGAGTCGGCCATATACATGCAGAACAGAAACGAAGATATAATATTAAAAATGGATTCGACATGTTGCACAGTTTGATTCCGCAATTGAGTATGAATCCAAATACCAAGCTGAGCAAGGCAGCAATGCTGCAGAAAGGGGCAGATTATATTAAACAATTAAAAGCGGAAAGAAGTCAATTGAAAGAGGAGATGGATAGTTTAAGACATCAAATCGAGTGCCTTAATACGTCTATTAGGTTAATAGATATTTTTGAACAGCGGTATGAAACTCCGAAGAACGGGGGGCGTAAAATGATTAATTGAATTATATTGCAGTAATTGTCAGTCTATGCTTCCTGCTACGGGTGCTCCAGTTTCTAGGCAGAGAACTAATAAAATGAAGGAAATGTTCGATGAGTATGTACGTACGCGTACGAGGGAGAATTGGAAGTTTTGGATTGTATCCTTTTTCCATCAAATTCAAAATACTTTTTTTCTGCTTCAATAATGCTGAAATAACTCCTTAACTAAATTATCAGTTCAGTATATTGCTTGAGCCGTTAATGATATCCTTCAATACTTCGGTATCCACCGCCAGTATCGAAGACTTATACAGAAGTACAATTTTGTGGGTTGAGCAGCATTGCTCCCTCGTCGATCTCAGGCCAGGTTGGTAGTATAAGAATTATTTTCATGTCTTCAAGAACTTCCATGCTTTTGATTATTATCTTTTCGAGCATTACTAACGCCTTTTGTTTCATTTCTGTCTACAGCTGTTCTGAATTCACTAAGGTATCTGTCTACTGCCACTGATATTTTGTCGGAGCCTGGTCGGCTGCCAGAAGAAGCACTAGCAGCGGTAAATCGAACAGAACGACGACGATCCACGCAGTGACTAATCGTAAGGTATAAAACCGCCTGGAAGCGTATTTGCATAACAGGTTAATAAGTATCCGCGTACCACCGGCAGGAACAGTTACCGTAGCGTAAGAAAGTTAAACAGAAACATGTAAAGTTTATGAACAATTTTTTACAGTAGATCCTCGGGTAACCTTTCGCAACTCACAGTCGCAGACGGAAGAGCTTTAAAGTACAATTCTCTTTTTCTTCTATTATTGCGTGTCTCCTAACAATAAACAGTACGAGTTAATAGTGACAATTGGTTGGTATTGTAATTGACCCTAAGTCAGGAATTAATGGTGTTCAGCGCAATGCAAGGTCGGCTTAGAAAGTGAATAATGTGTAACAGAGTGCACGATGTACTAAAAGTACTTCTCCCATTAGCGAATGGGAAGTCCTATAAAATGATTTTACTACAAATACTTATGTATTTATCGTAATATTTTCCAGTACCGAAATGTACTGATTTTTAACAACGCAAATCCCTAGATTTATGCCAAATTCGATATTCTCGATGACTAATGCGATAACCAGAGAAACAACAGAAACATTTTCTAAGATATCATAGACGCACTTTCGTGCACTTTGGAGATTATAAAAACAATTTTTATATCGAGGAAGACGATCTTCTTCAGTTCGACTTTAAACTGAAAGACATTCTTTATAGAAATACAGAACCAAATACGTGTTAGAATACTGAGATATTTTTATAACGAATAATCTGTAAAGTGCATTAATTGTATAATTATTAATCTATGCCAAATGAGAAATGGTTAAACGCATTAGACCAATTTGAAACAAATGGTTTAACAAGCGTGATCCACCGATGCCATAACATAAATCGTAATGAGAGACTGCAAAATATAATGCACCTTTGACACGTACATATATGCTTTTAGAAATTTCGATTGATTAAACAAATCACAATGGTAAAAATATATACTGTTGTTTGTTGAAGAGAAACATTTGCGCAAGAAGTTAAAGAGTCATTGTCGTGAAATTGTGGAACAGATTGTAAAATAGAGACGTGTACTAGGTTGCTCACGGGATTGCCGTATTCTACAAAGAAAACTACTGCAATATGAAGTTTTTACAGCAAAATTTCATGTGATAATGTACAAAGCGTTTTATAAAAATTCGATTGCTAGTGCCTAAGCTGTTCAAGGGCTTCTGCATGTTGTATAGAGTATGTTAAATATTAAAACATCAATTGTATATAACAAATCGTTGTATACGATCAATCACCGAAGGTATGCTCTTCACAGTCCTCTCTCCTTTCTTAATTGTTACGTTATGAAATTGAAAATTTTACGCGTCTCGTTTCGCTGAGGTTTACACTATGCAGATGTCCTTCACTTGAAGATACATACATTACATGTGTAAGTGAATAATATTATATAAGTGAATCAGCGAAGGGATGTTCTTTTGTACAATATGTATCATATAATCATAACATTCACGTACTGTTATTCAAAAGTTATTCCTGCATAAAAATTGAAATCCATTAAGTGCATTCTTCTTTCATTGATAAAACCTTGTTTCCTTAATAAAATTTCATGGATGTGATACCGCCCACGTATGAAGGCATATCTTTAAAAAATATGAAAGGGATACTGAAGGTGGAAGGGCTAAGATTATATCAGTGAATTCACGAGCATACGATTAAAAACTTTATTTTGGTTTGCTTCGTAATTGGGAAAAATATATATAATGTTGCGTGTACCTGTAGGAACTTTGGGCTACAGATTATATCTGGGACAATTGTCGTTTGGGTAACATACTACTTAAAAAAAACAACTTAGAGCGTGTCAATGCGTTACCAACGAACCATACGAAATGAGAAGAAAGAAATATCTTAAATCTAGACTAAGACTAATATTACATTAAATCTAAATGTACACGTTGGTAACAAATGTGGTACAAAATGTGGTAATGGGTACGTACGCACGTTTACGTACCAGCTCTGAATAAATGACAAATGATCATTACAAGTATTTACACAGGTCTGAACACGTGTTTGGGCATTATTTCCAAACGAGTCCTTTTCGCGGGTAATTTAGACTAAAATGTCATTAAACCGCACGTATGACGACATACTTATTTTAATCGTTCAGTAGACCTGTATTTTTACGGTTGTAATTTTGTAAGCCAAACGTTCATATGAGATTTCACATTTCTTTTCCTGTAAAAATGCGACGACTTCGGTTTATAAATACAACGTTTCGATCAATAAAAAAAGGACAAGGACGCAAAATAGATACTGTCGTTTAACGAATGGGATTATAAAAACACTCGTATAATCTATAACTTAGATTCTTTCAACGTAAAAAGCGAACCATGATGTGAATCTTACGCATGGCACACGACTAACCAACTTTGTATTATCTGACGCTGAACAACCCTGCTAACGTGTATAAAATTATGTACAGCCATCGCGACTTACAGTTTTGTGCATCTCGTTTCTCTGTACGTAAGCGCCCTCGAGAGCTGCTTGCTTCTTTTGGGTTTTTATATTCTGGAAAACTTGAAAAACTTCCTCGACTAGCGTACATTGTACGTCCATGCATTGGTAAAATCTAGCAAAAACCTTACAGTGTGCAGAGTCATCGCGAATTCATCTTTAAGTCACAAAGCTCTGCGTATTCAACTGCATGTATTTCAGTGCGTCAATCGTCCCCGCAGAACGGTTCGTCCATTGGAAGATACGCTTTATATAAATGCTTCATTCGTATAGGGTCAGTACTCTCTATTGGTCTTCGCAGGAATCTCCAATCATTTGCAATCGGTAACGCATCAAAGCAACGTATGAGGACAGTGAAGTGAGTGCCACGGCGGGTTTTAATATCGTACGAAAATCCCGATTTCTCGCAGGCTCTACTTGCACCCGATCCGCAAGTAATAAAGAGTACAATGGATCATCGACGAATCTTATACTTCCTTTTCCAGAAATAAAACTTACTCTTTACAGATTAACGTATGCGGATATCCTTAAAAATATACAATGCTGGTTCTTAACATTTCTCGGCTCAAATAAATCTTATCATGTTCAATACGTATTTTATACTCTTGGCCTTGCTTTCTTGACTAGATTCATTCGCAATTGGGCAGATAGTTTACCCGGTGCAACCTGCCAGGAGGTTTCGAGCACACTATGTTTATTAGTGTACGCTTTAGCCTGAACACACTTCCGAATGTTCATCCCATGCGGCAACCTGAAATAGAAATAACATTGTAAACATGCTCAAAATTTTCTTTATTCGTCCCATGGCATATGATAAAACCATCAAAATTAATACTCACTTGGCACTCACGACTGCAGTACCATTGATTTCCGCAACCAGCGCATACGAACTGGGCGGCGCGTTCGTGGCATCCTTGACAACGTGGGGGACTATCCCTGTCATCTCTGGCGTCCCTTCCCCCAGAGGAAATACGCGTCTCCCTGTCTTCGATCACCGCAGTTTCCTCTTCAACGTCATCCTGCAAAGTAGTGGATTGTAGTGATATACTGTTCAACCTCCTATTTCAATACTAAGAGCAGTAGAACTTTCTACTTACCACGTGGATTAAATTATTCGAGTGGGATTGCACTGGGGTATTAACGACTGGTGTTATGGTAATCTCGGTTCGAGCCTGCAACGTAGAAAATAGTATGATATATAATTGAATAATAATCCTACCAGGTAGAAAATTCCACGTTTTCTCTTCAAAGTGGCATACCTTGGATGAAGATAGGAGGTCAGTGATAGAAACCGGGTTAGAGCCTTGATATGCCTGCAAAAGGTGCTGGGTTGCTGCACTCTGCTGCGATATAGATGTGGCGCTCGGTGCATTCCTTTCTCTTTCGGGAGCGGTGAGTAATCTAGCTAAAGTGGGTGAAAAAGTCGTAGGTCTTGGCGACTGCGATTTCGTGAGAATGCCATGTAGCAGTGAGCCACTTTGTTGCGCCGACGTGTTCTGCGGCGCCGGGGAAGGTGCCACAGGATGAAGTGTAACATCCGGGTAATTTTGTGGTGTCTTGACAGGTTCACCTGTGTAGAAATAGTGGATTAGAAGAAGCCCAAAAAGAAAGACTAGGAATAAAACAAATTAGAAATTAATATCATACCTTGTTGCTGACTTAGTTTGGCAAATTGGACAAGAACATCTTTGAAACTCATAGAATTATTGGTGGGATCCATTGCATTAGGATTACTTTTACAAGAGTCTGTGCTTGATGGTCTGGAATCGACACTGTGCCCGGTCTCGACCATAGCGCCGCCTGCTCCGAGACCAACATTCAAGGAATTCCTCATCCTTCGACCCCTACATAAAACAGTGGTTAACATACTTCGATATAGATTTCGACAAAATCGGTAATTGGCATAATATCTCTTCAATTTACCTGCGTGGAACCGTTTCGGGGTGCCTGAGTCGATAATCAGCAATTATAGATCTAACATCGACAATAGCACCTTGGCGACCCTCGCCGATTTGTCTGTTTTCCGGACTTAATGCCTCGTTCTGCTTACGGCCATTTTCACCGGCTTGCTTCGGTGGTGTTTGCCGATGGGCCGTCTGCTTGGAAGATTTTTCTTTCTTGAAAGTAGCAGGAGCATCCTGCGAGTTCTCTTCGCGAAGATCTTCCTTCGAGCCGAAGTTGCATTTTTCTTTGGATACAGACGCGGTGTTACTGCCACTGCCATCCCAGTCTGGGCCGAGCGTTAAACTCGCTGGCGGAAGAGTTTCCACGAGTTGACCGTTACCCTCCATGAATCCCATTACTTGTCTTCTCCTCTCGATCCTCAGGTACGCTTCTTCCTTGAGCTTTCTCATGCTCAGGATCTCATTCCATTCCATTTCTTTGGCACGTGCTAATTCATCCAGAGCCTGCGAAGGAAAGACCCGGCGTTCAAAAACAATAGAATTTTATATAGGCTACCCCAGCAATTATCTGATAAGGATCGAACTTTTCCCCCTTAGAAAACTTTCATTACTTCCAATTAGCATTTAACCCGAGAGAACTCCCCCTTACGTTTTCTCCGCCCCTAGTGGCAGAAAGTGTGACTATATCCATACCTGAACTTCAGCACGAAGTTGATCAGCCCTCGCGGCAAGTTCATCGGCGGTAACTTTCTCACAGCCTACAAGGGACGAGATGTACTGTTCCCTTTGCTCGAAGCAGAACTTCTTCGGGGCGGTACTACCGTTCGAAGAGAGTTGTCCGTCCGTGGACTTCCTCTTCCTGCCGCTGGCGCCGGTCCCATCAGAGCCGGACTTACTGGATCTCGTCGAGCCGTGTTTCGATTGCGCGGTCTCGACTGTCGAGAGGTTCTTCGTCGGCAATTCCGACTCCAGATCACAGAGAGGTTCTTTCTTTATGGAGGCTGAGCGAAGGCACTCAACATTTGCGGGCGCCGCAGCCGTCTCCTCGGGCAGAGCCGCTCCGTTCTGCTGGCTCTGTGGAACCTTCGGCGACGCCCTCGACGAGTCCTCCTCGCGTGCTTTCTCGGCCGAATCCACCTTCTTCCCATTGCTAGCGGCACCCTCCATTGCATGCATCTTGTTCAGACTGCAATCAAAATCATTACTCATCGTTAGTCCACGCCATCCTTCACTGCTCCGCTAACAGGTGTCTTAAACTAAAAAAAGACAAGGCGGATGAAAAATTGCGCGTCTTTCAATTCTTCAAAGATCGATCATGAAAGATCCAAGGAGTGCCAATGACGAGCCGCGAAGTTTACGCTGACCTTCTACAGAAAATAGTTGTCACTGAACGCGAGGCCAGCACGAAGGACATCCCAACGGGACCTCGATTGTCATCATTCTCGTAAAATAATTCAAAGGCGTGCGTCTCGGATGGCAGAGAGAAAAGTGCAGTCCACTTTGCATCATTCTATTTATTCAGACATGTTTATGACACACGTGCAATAAGAGGTAGAGCAGAGAGCACAGGCTCTCGTTATTAGACAGTGGTATAATCTCAAGGTGTGCCGCGCGTCTAATAAGAATGAACCACTTTTCCAATGTTGCATAAACACCTGTGGTTCATGCTGCATCATCATAAAGCAGTACAGTAATCCGAGTGTTGCGTAACCCGGTTGCGCAATGAACTTTTCAGGGGATGAACCGGCAGGCACACGAGTGGTGCACTCGGCTCCTCGCTGTAAATTTTTATTACACCACCAGGCATCGATTTCCTTTCTCGAAGAACTCGCGGTGAAAAAGGGGTTGTTCCCGTGACAGGCTGACCCGCGGTCACTACCAGCGTGTTAATCAATGTGTGAACATTCTTTAACACGCCTGGCAAGACCCTTCGCAATCTAGAGCGGACACAATGAAGCTGAAGCTTTCTCGTTCGCCGCTCCCAAGCTTCGGCTATTCACCCCGCAGAGAGTACGAGTCCTCTCCTCACTCTGCTACTGTAACCGACAGGTTCCTAGTATTTCATGTTGTCCGAACATGTCAAGCTTTCAGGCTCGGCGCACCCAAAGCTTCGGTTATTCACCTCGCAATATAATCGTCTCTTCTGTTGCTGGGACCGACAGGATCCCAGCATTCCATCGAACCATATCGTCCGGTACCCTCTACTTTCCAGCAATTTCAAAGGTCGAGCGAGATAAGATCTGTCGGCGATCGGCTCTCGCAAGTTCGCCCGAGTGAAAGAGGTAAATGGTAGTGGCGGAGAAGGAGTTTCGGATGCTGGGGATGAAGGAGCTCGCGCGCTCCCACGATGAAGATGATTCTCAATCGCAATGGGAGAGAGAGCGCGGTTGCGTTCTGCATGTGCTGCTGGCAGCCAGGCAGGCAACCCTCTCCGCGTGAGATGTGCACTCTCACACGCGCACTAGAATAGCGGATGACCACACAGCGGGCTTAACGCTTTCGCGCCGCCAAAGTGCAGCAGCGCGCACGCCTCTCTCTCCGCGCGCTTCGAGGAGATCTCTTCTTCTCAGGGACGCGTGTCGACTATAATACTCCGCTCCATTATGTCACATGTCATACAACCTTCCCGCTTGGAATCCCACCGGAAGATATTACACGTATTACTGCCACTGTTGCGATAAACAGGTCGAGCGTAAGGAAAGTAGAATTCACTTTGGAAGAGTGTCACTCTAACATGGACTGAACGAGCCCTGGGATTTTTATCGGCACACTGTCAATAGTTGGCAAGTGTCTAGTCGAATTTCGGTGAGTCCGCGGGTATATGTAGTTGAAGTTTCAAACGATAGACACTAAGAGCGCCCTCGCTCGCGCTGTCGTTCTCCGGTGAGGGGAGAAAGCGTGGAGGAAGAGGAAGGGAAGGAGGGGCAGGAGGGGCAGAGACGATGGACTGGCGTTGCGAGGGAGGCAGAGAGTCCGAGACGACGACGATGCCACGAGGGAAAGAGAAAGAGAAAGGTCGCCGTGGGAGGGCGGGAAAGGAGGGAGAACGAAGTTCGTTGCACCCGCTCGCGTTCACTGCACTTTATAAACGCGGATATAGGTTTCGCGGTACCAATTCCGAGCCCTCCGCGAAGACTCCGCTTGATCCTTTGATACCCCGAACATCGCCAACCTCTTCCAAGAAAGGTCGACTAAATGTCAAGAACGGCAAACATTCCATTTCTTATTTCTACCTTTCAACTTCAACCCTTATAAAGGAAATCCTAACCAACCAGTTTTCGAATCGAATGAAATTAGAAATCTCCTCTTAAAATACAGGGTTGAATAGAATAGTTTTACTACTTGACACCTAGATATCAGTTTTCATTCGGGGGAGATTAATCCTACGCAAGTGTCATCCCAATACGAATCACAGTGATCCATTGCGATCAGCTTGAAATTCGAGATCATCGCGAGTCTCAAGGGTTTCGAAGGGTTGCACTTCGAAATCTAAGCGCCAAGGGGATACGAACCCTTGCACCATGATAAATCTAGTATTCTTTTTCGTAGATTCGCACGCTGCTTGAATTTCTTTGAGATCAACAACGTGCGAAGGGTAGTAGAATCGTTCGACGAAGTAGAAGTACTCGACTTTTTCCTGGAGCGAAGAAAAAAGGAGAGTCCGGTGAAATGTGCTGGAGAACGAAGTGGCATCTCGAGCGATATCGTAGGTCCATTGACCCAAGGACACGGGAATACGATCCCGCACACTTCGTATTACCTTTACCACCATTTTCTCCGAGCGTTCGTTCGTTCGTTCGCTCGCTCGCCTTTTTTCTTTTCACTTCGGCAACGTAACAGGTGGTTAACGCGCTAGTTTGCCGGGATTGGCTTTCGTTTTCGGTGCCGTGATCCACGGATAATGTTTACTTCCCCTGGTGGCGGCTCGAGCGCCGCTTACGAGATTACTGGCAACTGTGCCGATAAGCCACGAATAACAGTGTGCAGCGAGGCAAAACAGCGCAAAAAGAATTACTTGTTTTTGTCGCTCGTCAACCTACGAGAGGATCGTCGAAAAGCGAGGGGGAAAAAATAATGTATGGACTCTCTCTCTATTGTCTTATGTTTCCTAGTACGTTGAATGTTTGCATGGAACACCACTCGAACCTCTCGAATTATCTTCCCCACCACAAAAGGTGAAGGACCTCGTGTTTACATGTTATTTGAAACAAAGTTATATTTGAGAAGGCGTCCAATCTAAATTTAAGGACGAAGAATACAAAGTATACTTGTGGGGGTTCTGAGGATGAAACTCGAGTAGATTTTCAGGCTCTCGCAAGGTACTACAATCGAGATGGCTCGCACGATACCAGAGCTAAGCCGCCGATTTCAATTCGGACTGGTTTCTAGGAGGATCGCGCCTTTCACGTTTCTCTTGTTTAAAGCCCGCTCCCTCTCCAAGTCAGCGGGACACAAGCCGAGCGTAAAGGTGGTTCTAGCAGCGAGCGACAGCGAAAGCTAGAAGAGAAAGCGAAAGCCACCGAGAGAGCCAATGCGAAACGCTCGCTCGCTCGCCGCTAAATCACCAGGATTTTACAGGTTTTTAACAGCTCGCATCCGCTTTGGAATCGACTGGATTTTCTGCTAAATACAATTTTACACAAACCATCCAACACCCACTTTACCATCTAATCCTTATTGTTAACTTAACTACTTTTCTATCGGTAGAGAGGGGAAAAAAGCTAGCAAAACTAGTTAAACTAGTGTGGTACGATGTTCACTGCTAACAAGACTCCATCGACTGAATGTTCACTCTGGTGTAGAACTCGACGAGGTGGAGCGATGGGATTAATATCGACCGCAATATATCGAGGTCACACGGGGGAGGTTCGCCAGCCTAAGGAATTACAGGGGGTTCGTTACAAGGTTGATACAGAATTTACTGTCGAATCCTTGTATTAGGAACATTCGCGAAGCGACGAAATTCTAATTAGTATTAATAAGAATATAGAAAAATTTTGAAAATTGCGAGGGTGTGAAATAAAGTGGCAGCCAGCTGCTACGTAGATTGAAGAATTACCGTGTGGGCCACTGGAGACACGAGTGTCAGGATTGTTACATCTTCCTCGTCGAAAACATCCCTGTCCTGCGAGGGAATTGCTCGGACGATCGACGACCATGCGCACTCACGGAGTCAGCTCTGGCTCGGGTGGAAATAGTGCGAACACATAATCAGCCGGCGGCGCATCGAGAAGTCTGCGGCGCACTCGATATCCCGAAGTCGAAGTGTCCGGGAACGGCGGACACGCGGCCTATGCATGCACCGCTCGCTCGCACACTCTCCACTTGCACTTTTCACGTTTTCACCGAGAGAGCGTTGCCGCCGCTCGGTTCACGAACCTATCCTTTCTTCGCCGGCAGGCAGACTTCCCCCCACCCGCCTACTCCACTGGATTAGCTTCGACTAAGGTTGGAGGCGCCTTGCCAATCGAAGCCGATCCACTCTCCGCCGCTTTTTTCTCCCAATCCTGACTCAACTTGGAACCCTTCGCCAGGCAAACTTTATCCCATCCCGCATCAAAGAGACCTACTATAATTCAACACTCCGGCAAAGAGAAGGTTCCCACCAAGGTCAGCAAAGGTCGTTTGTCCCAATGAAGAACATATAATCCCAATCCAACACTCGTATACTACATTCGCACTGGTTCAGCAGCATCGAAATCCAGTAGTTAGAGAGCAACTACTACCGGTGGCGTTCGGAGCACTATCTCGACTGTGTGTCTGTGTCTCTCGAGCTTTCTCTCCTCGGCAACTTTTAAAAGCAGCGGCGGCAGCAGCAGCAGCCTCGAGAGCCAGTGCGATCGTACTCTCGAGTTCTATGACCGACAACGAGAGAGAACCGCTAGCACCAGCCGGGCGAGTACAACTCGGGCGCCGCGTCGTTTTCGCGCATTTACGGTTAGACGAAGGACGCACGCACGCACGGCACGGCTCGGCGCGGCGCGGCGGCGGCGGTCTGCGTCGCGGCGGCGGGCGGCGCTCCTACGGTTAGAGAAGAGAGTACAGTGTAACCAGTCGGCTACGCTGGCGACGTACGCCACGAGAATACACGCTGTGTGTGTGGCTCGGTGTGGCCGAGGCGAGTTGAAGCGCGCAGAGCTGCTGCTGCTCGCCGGACAGAGAGGGAAAAGGAGCGTGCCGAGTGCCCTCTCCGAGGGAAAGGGGCCGGAGAGAGGAGAGGAGAGTCGCGGGTGGAATGGAGTGAAGGAGAGAGAAAGAGCGAGAGAGAGAGAGATTGCGGAGTGATGGAAAAAGAGAAGAAGAGGGAGACGGTCAGAGGAGTGCAGCAGGTCGAGCTGCTTAGGCAGGGTTGGTGGGGTTGCCTTGGTGAATGCAGCAGCAACTACAGCGACGTTCATACCAACTCTTAACTAACACAATGATAAGCACACACGATAAATAATAATCGCTAGCAACTTGATGAGAAGAACCTATGGAAATTTGGGGATACCATGCCGATACGTTGCAGTGAATATGCCAGCCTCGAACAGTCTACCTTGACCTGAATATCCTAAGTTCTCCGACGAGTGAGATAGAGCTGCAGCGAGTAGAAATTCGCAGAGATCGGTCGGGTCGAAGACTTTTGCGTCGGTATGATTTCTGGTACTCGAAAGATATTTGATCGAGGGATTAATAAACCTGTGCATCCTTAACTTTGTTAACTATTCTCTCTCTCCCACTTTTAATTAAACACCCCATTAACTATCACGTTCATCAGTAACATTTGCATTTTGAAAGGCGCCAAATGAGAATGGCTGACAATAAAAATAAGAAGTGATTATTTATGTTGAAATTAATGGTGGATTGTCGCGGTTTTCGCGAATATGAACAAGGCCTAAAGGGGACGTCCGGATAGAAGCGCGCGCGTGTGCGTCCGCGCCTAGATCGGCCTAGGTTGGGTTAGGTTAAGCGCGCTCGCCAGGGGACCTTGCAGCGACGTCCTACTTCTTCTTCGTGTCCTCCACCACCTCCTCCTCCTCCTCCTCCTCCTCCTCCGGATTCTCTCGCACTCTTCCTCCTATTTCTACTCCTCCTTCCTTCGGACCTCGACGCCGTCGATGCCACGGCAGCGTCGCCGTCGACGTCCTCGTTGCACACGTCGTCCTCCACTCGGACCTCGAATTGTCACACTGCCGTGCCCGATACCAACCTCGCACACCATCTTGCTATGCTTTTAGGTCCTCTTCTCAGTTCTCTCAAACTCTTATGTTTTAATTAACTTTCGATCGCATTTTTTAATAAACTTCGCATTCCGTGCTTAGAAACACTGTAGAACGTGAGGATAAGTGTAGTTTTGCTTGAATATTCTAATGTTAACGTACAGCTGTTGAATATTCGATATGTTAACATACTGTTGAATAGTTTAGTATCGTTACTTATTCGTTTGTTCATGAGTCAACCTATGCAATTGTTGACGTGCAGAATTGCGTAAGTTGGCAGTATTTTATTACGGCTTCGTGACTATAATGTACGAGCGAAGATAGTAAATATTATCTAGATTTGAGGACTTTTTAATAGAATTATGAAAATAGGCTTTCAATATTAAGTTCGATCATTGAAATTAGTGCAGTTGACGTTAGACGGTGGTGGGAAGTTGCGAACTATTCTTAATGTCAAGTTTCTCTTGAAATGTTTTCTCTGGCCGACTCACTAAGTTATAAGTTACTGGGAGTAAACGCGGCGGTTCATTAGTTGGTAGAGTATAATCAAGGGTTGTGAAATGTATAAGTAAATGCGAGATGTCAAGCGACCGCCCGGTAGATTGCATAGCGAGCATTACTCTAGTTCCACTCGACGACGTAGAGCAAAGTACAAGGTGCCGATGGCAGAGTCATTGAAACTATCGCAGTGTCCTCGAACCGCGTAAGACTCGAGCACTGTGATTACTTATTGGTCGAGCGGATTAATCTCTGACAAACAATAGGCTAGATCCCGGCTACCTGCTCATTACACCAAAACTTTCGCAAAGAAGAAGGAATCATCGTTAAAAAATGTCACAATTCTACAATATTTTCGAAATCCTTTCTTGCAAAATGAAATACCAGACAAGACGCCATCAAGTAGCAAAAGAATGCTAGTACACACCTTTTTCTACTTATCAATTCCTGTTATTCGAGACACAATTAATTGCAGCAAAAATTCCTGCTACTTTCCAACGCAGCAACGATCGTTAATCGATTCTACAAGCCAAACTGCATCTCGAACCAACCGCTAAACACAAAGTAGCAAAAAAGCAGTTTGGCGTACTTGAGAAGAAAGTAGAGAACTTTCCCTGTCGCACGGAGTGATCTCTCAATTCTCAACTTTTTCCACGAAGTTCAAGAAACGAGCTGCATTTTCAGCAGTAGTTATCACATGGCAAGGAGGCCGATTAAGTCAGCTGACTGCACTAAGCTGTGCAGGTCGTCAAACCTATCATTTCCAATGCTCGACGGTGCATTAAATTAAATAGACTTCGGCGGGGAAAGAAGGGGGCTTCGGGGGGCGGTAGAAAAAAAAATCAAGGCGAAATAAATGATCTTTTAGTTGAGAGGTGCGGAAGAAAAAGGTCGGCTCTATCGCGAAAGTACAAGGAGCGTGCGTCGTGGCGCTCTGCTCTAGGCGTCGAAGAAAGCAAA
This sequence comes from Ectemnius continuus, assembly GCA_910591665.1. NCBI lineage: Eukaryota > Metazoa > Arthropoda > Insecta > Hymenoptera > Crabronidae > Ectemnius > Ectemnius continuus. Next base: position 9,255,003 of record OU342862.1, on the reverse strand, counting down.
GAGGGAAACCTCCAGAGAGGAGGGAGAGCGAGCGAGAGAGGAACAGGCGCTATTATTATTGACATCGAATGGTTACGAGAGAGCGTGAACAGGCGTCCCTCGCCCTCGTCACGACCTAATTCGTGGACGCTCACGATCGGAGGAGTGTTCTCGTCTGCCCGAGCTGTCCCTGAGCGCCAAGGACGTGCTCTCGGGCGTGTGCTGGTGAACCGCATAGAGGTGACTCCCTGGCCAACTCCGAGCGCTTAGAACTGCCAACCGACTGACAGTGCTGCGAACCGCCCAATGCAATACCAATTCGATCGTAACCTGACAATATTAATAATTTCGATATATCAAAGTCTATATCAACAATTGACACCCTGGTCGTTGCCCTGTAAAATTCTCCTCTTTTAGAAAAATCAAGGAGCACGCAAAGTATTTTAAATTCTGGACAGACTCAAAGATTTTTGAATATATTATTGCCACAAGATATGGGAGATTATAAAATTATTATGGACGTGGAGAAATAATAGAAGTCTAGTAGAAATATAAAAAGAGTACACAATGTCGTTGCTAGGAGAGTCAAAGTCAGAATGTCTACTTTGGTGACTGTCTTCGGGTCACCTTCGTCAGCGTAGTCCGGGGTTTATGAGATCCAATATACCTCAGGGTTTTTCCTCAAGGAAACACACATTCGGGACAACTTTACATTGCTGTTTCGAACATATAAACCGATCTTTTCAATTTCCTGACTGAATCTATCCTGAATCAAGCAGGAATGACCGTAGCAGGTTTTACCCACCCTGACAGGTTTTGCTTTCCTTTCTTCAGCAGGCGAGCCGGCGGTGCTTGGGTAAAATCAGCACGCACCGTTCTGTTCTATTAAAACTAGTCCTCGAAATGCTAGACTGTAACGAGCCGGGTTTCGTGCGAACTCCGATCGCTATCCTTCGCTCGTGAGACTTGGCGTTCTCGACAAAGTTGCGCACTGAGTCACGCCACAATGTCTTCGAGGGCAGATTGGAGGAGCAGCACGTGGGTAGTTATGGCGAACGGTACTTTATCTTGCGGTGGCCAGGAGTCCATAAGCATACAACAATTAACTCGTCGCGAGACGACCGTGATAATTGTAAGGTTCGTATAAACCAGTTTCTTACGCTCGACGATTTATCCAATATTTCATAATAATTCTGTGGGACTAAAGTTCTTCGGACTACCATGATGAAACTCCATCGACTTGTTTTTTTTATAGTGCAATACTGAATATTAAAATGGACGATTAACAAGTGTGCAAACGATAACTGACAAGTTAATTAATTGTGATATGATTGACGAGCGAAGCTTTCCCGGAGTGTATGGCGAGCGTCGAAGTAATGTAACGAGGTCAGTGCGATTCGGATTTCGAGATGCAAGCGTCGCCGGTTAGGCAGAGGCGCCTTTGGCAGGAAAGACGCGCGCGCTCCGCCGCCGGTCGCAACGTCCCTGACCGCGGAGGCCTTTCTCGAACACGGTATGTGCTGCATATCGGTCAGAGGTTGTATTGGGTTAAGTTAGGTCTAGGAGAGTCCAAAGTACTGTCATTGGTTGCTGGCATACGATATCACATGTTTTCCACTAGGTTTCCGTTAGTCCCATTGAACATCTAGCTTGGAGAACACGCGCCTCCATCAGCCACTCTCCCCCAATGAACCTCGAAGCTTCAACCTTGCCGATTAACTCGCTCGCAAAGAAATGCAACGACCTTCGACCGGCGCACTCCTAATCGACCTTCGTCAACGGCGCCTTGAGACGTCGAAATACTCGGAACGCTCGCACTATATCAGATTACAGAAAAGTTGCGAGCGCCGCACGCGGATCAACCAGGCGAAGAGCAACCCTCCGCGAGGCCGATCCGCACCCCCAGAAAGGAAAGTGGATCGGCGGGTGGATTCCGAAAATTCCACGGATGCATTCGCTCGTGACAGAAGAGCGTTCTAATTAAATCAGCAAGTGGCTGCCGGCGCTCGGAATATTAAATGACAGGCGAAGATAGAAAGAGAGAGAGAGGAAGCATTCAACATATCGAGTGGAGGCGTCATCGGAGGAGTATCGTCGCTCCAGCGTTAAAATTACGAGGATCCTAACTACGAGCTAGGTCAAAGTGTCACATGCAAAATGAGCAAAGGGAAAGCAAGCTACAATAAGAATCATTGGGCTGCATCGGAATGCCCGAAACCAGTCAGGTGTTTCCCTGGAGACCATGATCTAGATGGTTCTCCAGGTGGTCCTTGGTGATCACCAAGGACGTATTCGCGCGCCTGCGACATCTCAACGGAGGCAAACTCGGCAGAACTTGTCTTCGGTAAGACATAGTGTGCGACCGTGCGTTTTGCGCCTTTTCAGTGCGAGAGAAGAGAGAAGCAGAGACGGTGTGCGCGGCGCGGCGCGGCGCGTTCTTCTACGCGTAACCGACGATATATCAGGAGGTAGAATGACGAAAGGAGGACGGTCGATTCTTGGCCCGAGGTCACTCGTAGGTCAAATCGCCGTCACGGAGTCGACCCTGATCCCTCTCTCGCGCTCTCTCTCTCTCTTCTCGCTCGCACTCGGTTCTCGACTGTTTGTGCACCAAAGATGGTCGCCTCATCGAGGAGGAGACACTGCGAGAGAGCGCGCGCCCGCCGGCCGATCATCCTCTCTCGGCGCGCCTTCTCTCCTGCGTCGGCTCCACTTTCGAGAGCGTACAAATAGTTTTTCGCCAGAGGGCTAACACTGGCGGAGAAGCACGCTAGAAGACCGCTCGGCCGCGGACTCCTTCTACAACGGGTGCAGCAGCAGCGGCAGCAGCAGCCTTTTAGTCGGGAAACGGCGAACACCTTAGAGAACGGTGAACGCCGGGAGATCTGGGCCATCCAGGTCGTCGAGATAAAAGGCTCGCTCAGGAAAACTGGTATTCCGCAATTCGCCGTGACTCTTTAGAAGCCTCGTGCAAAGTTCACTGCGCTCCGCGAACCCTCTCTCTCTTTTTCTCTCTCTTTCTCTTCTAAGAGATTCTTAAGATCGGGAAAGGCTGCATTTCCCGAGATAACGACGCTCGACGGATGATACCGATAATGGGAGTGGGAAATGAAGGGCCATTGTGCCGGGAAATAATGCAACACTTCCGCAATTGGGAGCAGAGTATGACCAATTGTCGGAGCGACTCTATAGTCGAATGCATATACACGAGGATAGAGATTCCTGGCTCCCTCCGCCCCATTCGGTATAACTCCCGAGGGACAGGATTGGAGGGATCGATAGGGCGACAATCCCTTCGGCCAGTTGGTAGAGTTTCACCTCACGTAGATGCTTCCCTTTCGAAGGACAGGCAATCGCCCAAGACAAGAAGAGTTTATGGTCGACTCTTAATCCGATACTTTCTAAAACCGGCGGCATTTCGCTCTGATCCTCGCTCACTTCCCGAAACGATGTCACTGCGCACTTTCCTACAAATGTACCGGTTCCTTGAATCGAGATCGTTGGATCAGAATTCTTCGACAGACTCTTTTACTAGGTAGATGTGCGCGAGAGAGGGAGGAGGAGGAGGAGAGCGGGGCAATCAGAAGAGGCGAGCGTGTGCCGTTGACTCGTGCAAACATATCGCAGAACCCGAATTAGCAGGCATTGAACTCTCAGAGAGGAGGCTGCTCGGTTTGTTATTCAGATCAGGTGATTATAATGTTAAGGAAGTGGCAGGCAGGCGGCGAGCGCGCACGCCTGTCGAGAACGCACTACATTCGACTAATGAAACTAAATTTGACGGAAGTACGCGCCACACGCCGACCAACCATGGAAAGTAGAAAGCATCGGCGAACTTGTGCGCGGATAGTCTGCGAAGTAGAGAAATTGAAGGGCATTTCAATGAATGAAAAAGGGAGCAGGGTGTTGGTAAAAGGTTGCCGCTCCTTCAACTCCGTCAGACACTCCTTTCCTTCCACGATTCTCTCGCTCAACAGTTTTATACTCCTTTCGCGAGATATCGGCCGGCTTTATCTACGCCATTGTGTGCCAACGTGTTTTCCAAATGTGCCCAGCAGACTCTCCGAATGGTGGGTTGCGACACTTGGTAATTAGCAACGCGACTTGATACCAGCCAATCTTGCCATTTTTCGCACGAAACTCTCCACGCCTCCCATCAATGTCGAAATGAGTTTGTCTGCTCCCACGAAATTGCCAATGGGAAGCTTGCTGTCTCGGAGGAATGTGAGGAATGAAGCTACGAAGATGGTGGAGGCGTGCAGAAAAGGGAGAAAGTAGGAAATGGGCAGAGTGAGTTGGCGATGCGGCGTAAAGGTCGAGCCACAGGTCTCCGGTGCGCGCCACGTTGGTCAAACAGTCTTATCAAGTGCGCGCTGGAAAACAACGGGGCACCGAAAGTGCAGTCCATTGTGCAAACAGAGAGTGGCTATCTCGATCTGATACAGAGCGAATGCGCTGACCCAAATCCTCCGGACTCGAGAGCGCTCTATGTCTCGCTACATATTTCAAAAACTTCCCCGCACCTTGCCATTCTAGGCGGGGGCGGCCGCGCTCGAGATTCGGCATGCAAAGGAAGATCGAGGAGTTGCAATCAACAACAAAAGCCAGTCGAGCATCTACTTCCTCGTACGATGCATCTGATCGCAATGGAAATAAAACGACACTCCTATCATCTCCAATATCCATAAACATTCAACGCTTATCCATCCTCTTGCAATCAATCCTATTCCAATATACACTCTACCAAAATACCCCTTTCTACATTAATATTAATACTATCCACCCAATATTTCCACCTGTAAATGATCAATAAAATAAACGTAGTATTTAACATCGAACCTAACGAATGGTAGGAGAGATCGTTTAGTAAGAGGTTAGAGCGTTGTCCTGTCTAGGAGGACCTTTCCCGATTATAAGAAAGAGGTCCTCGGAAGACAGAAGAGAAGAGAGTATTATAGAGTCGGAGTCATAGATGGTGGGTTGTAAAAAAAGGCGTCGATCCTAGGGAATGGTCGGAGCTGACTCACCGTGGCGCGGGCTTAAGACCAAGGGCAAGGAGTACGTCGATGCCCGCCATCTTTTGCTCCTGCTTGTGTTGGCCGGTGCTCTTGGTGGCGGAGGAGCGTTGCTGGTGGTGCTGCTGATGCGGATAGTGGTGGTTGTTCGGTTGGTGCTGATGCCGTTTCTCGGTGGCCGGCTGATGGTGCGCCAGCGGCTTACTGTCCTGCTGCTCGGCGTTGTTGCCGGTCACTTTCTGCTCGGCTAGCATTTTAGCATGGGTGACCTTGAGGAGGGAGCGCTTCGCGTCCTCGACCAGCATCTTGGTGACCGGCTGTACGTTCACCGGCACGCCGATCGTCGGTACGGCGCCACGGCGCAGTCTACTGCGCACAGGAAGTCCGAGCACAAGGTGCTCCATATCCTTCTCGTATGAGTCGTTCGTAAAGTGGAGGGAGCATATGCGCGCCGTCTGAATGTTGAAGGGTATCTCGCCGTTCGAGAGCGGCACGCGACCGCAGGCGCGCACCCATCGTGAGCGCACTTCCGGTATCTGGGGGAATCGATGGTAGCGGATACGACGCCCGCGGGTCCTGCGATGACTGTTGCGGCACGTAGCCACGGCGCACTGCGGCATCCTAACCTGCTGCTGCTGCTATCTCTCCACTTCCTCTATGACCGATCTCTTCTCTCTCGCGCTCTTCCCGAGCCTCCGCACACCAATCGACCAGAGATCGCCTCGGACACCTAAGGCAACCCCTAAGCCATCATCCACCTCCTTCCTTCCTTCTGACACTCTCAACCACCACCACCTTTCTTCTCACTCTCGATCTATATATCCTTTCTCTCACTCTCCTAGAACCTCACACTTCCTGTCATCCTCGACGACGATCCAGTTGCCAATAACTTCACGATTGCCGTGCGCTCCGCGTACCACCAACCAACACACTGCAATCCTCTTTCGGCAATTGTTTCTCACGCTCGGCGAGCGAGACGCTCGATTGTCCGGCAGCGATGATGCACCAAGAGACACTCGCCTGGCGAACACACCTCCTCTCCTGGCCAACCACTTTCCCGGAAGCCGCTCTAACAGGAGCTATGCAGATTCACTTGCGAACATTCACTTCCGTTGGTAATGTGTAGGATCGCGCGGGCGCGCGCGCGTCTTCCTGCCTTTTTCCACGGCGCTCTCAAGATCAAGGGGGCGGCACTAGGGCCGGCGAAAACAAGCGCATGTGGACGCACAGCGGCCGGCAATGCTCATCGAAACTGTCAAGTCTCGATGATTCTTTCCCCTTGTAAATCCTTCTTCTTCACTGTTTCCAAAAATCCTCACAATCCAAACACGTGTTTCAAAATCACTAAAGCAGGGTAGCATAAACCAGGATGAAATCCTTGAGAAATCCTCAGGCTTCTTTCACGACAACTGTACCGGCACGTTTCGCAAGGATCGACTGGTGTCGAACCGGCGTGGAGACAGTGGCGCAACGTCGGAAGCACTCTTGCGTACTCTCGATGACCGCGGGAGGTCGAAAGGGCATCGGTACCGCCCTGCGTGCGACGCCCTGCGAGCACTGCTGGCTGGAGGGGGCGAGACGCCGAAGAGAGCAGGAGCGTCGAGGCGTTCGAGGGGCGGCAGGCGAGCACTTCCCCTCTACGTCGACTGACGGCACGTCTATCTCTCTCTCTTTCTTTCTCCTTCTCTCATGTAGAGACTTACGAGTAGTCTTCGACTTCGCCAAGGGAAAAACTTGCAATGGTACAAGCAACTAGCGCGCCTTTATATCCTCGTAACAAGAGTACGATAGAGAGTGAGTTCTCCGCTTGGAAATCGAGATGTCAGAGCGACGGAGTCACGCTCTGTACTCGCGCGCGCACCCGTGTAAATGAACCGGCGTTGGCCGTGCGAGGAGGGAGCAGGGGAGAGGGCGAGAAAGACAGGGCGACAGATAGGGGGAGTGAGAGAGAGAGAGTGGGGCGAGAGGGGTTGCCGGTGCGAGACGGAGGATCGCCGTGGGTTTCAGGGGGTAGACAAGCGGACAGAGAGGAGGACGGTGGTAGCGCGTGTCGTCGTTGGCGTGCAGGTTCTGCCTCTGGGCGCTCGAGACACGTGCAGGCGCAGAGCACGGTGGCTGCCCGTCCAAGGCAGAAGGTGTCGCCTCGTGTACCGTTCTCCGTCGACGAGACCTCTCCAATGCCGCTCTCTCTCGCTTCCGTCTGACTTGATTGGTACCCGGGGTCCGTCAAGATGGCGATGCCTGACGACGAACGCACCATGCGATCGAGCCGGGACCGTCCCAACACCACACTCTCCCACACAAACACCCACGCACACACGAATCCAGCAGAGCAGAGACTAAAGGAAAGGTTCGGCGAACGCGTGAGTGGTCCCCGGGGGCGGCAGCGCTTTGTTTCCGCAGGAACCGGCGCGACCGGAAGTTCACAGGTTCTCTCACGACACCGGAAGTAGCGAAGGGGTAAATCGTGGTGTGACACGTGATAAGAGTCTTTATACGTGTCGATAAGTAATTAATAGTGTTTGAAGCCCGATATAATCGGGGATGATTGGAAGCGTGTGGCGCGTGGCAGCGTGCAAACTACCGAACGCGCGCTACTTCTCCTCGGGACTGGCCGATCGGGTCCGGCTGTGGAACACAAGAGGCACAGAGAGCCAGTGGCAGCTGCGTGTGGCTCCTCGTGTCTACGTGAAACCGGTGAACCAATGATCGTGCTCCGCCGCCGTCGAGGCAGGGATGTCGAGCATGCTGGTAGGGGCAGGGTTGGAAGCACGAGAGACCAGGGAGACAGGGTAAAAGAGGGTGGAGGTCACCGCGCTACCGACTAGGGTCCTTTAGGGGTTCGCCACCCCTTGACGCACGCGGTGTGCTCCTCGCCTGCCTCTCTGTTATCCGCGCGCTATAACCAACCGCTACCGCCTCTCTCTCTCTCTCCTCTCTTCTCCTCTCCTCTTCGCCCTGCCAATCCTCTCTCACTCTCTCTCTCTCTCTCCACCGCTCTCCAATAGCGAAACACTCGCCCTCTCACTCGCTCCTTCTCTCACTGAGCCTCCCTCATTCTCTCCTGTCTCTCTGTGCTCTATACTCTCACTCGTCTGCAACCCGCTTCCCTTCGCCGACATTCTCTCGCCGCCCTGCCGCGCTTCCCCGCCCGACAGAATTTACCCGCTCGACTCTCCCAGCGTCCGCCTGTGTCTTCCTCCTTGGGAAGAACTCCCTACTCGTCGCCTGGTACTTACTTCCTCGCAGGGCGTTCGGTTACGCACCTTCGTCTCTTTTCATCCCCCCCCGAATTTGAACCGCGGAGAATGATCGTTTCAGAAGATTTTGGGACCATGAAGAATATGTCATTGTGTCGGCAGGAATTAGTTTCGTTCTTGATTCATCTTGGATTATAGATTTTTTTGGAGGGGACGAATGAAAGTCTTGGGGAAGATCGTTACTGATTACTGCTGGCAGACGGGCGATTCCAATTTCTTATCTTTCGGATCGTCTTCCAGTTGGAAAATGAGATTGGACGTGGACAGTGTTGGAAATGGCAATCTTGCGTCACCTTGCAGGATACTGACGTGGTGGAGAACTTGACCCTGTTCGCTGGTATTGGAAGTGTGTGCTGCAGGCGGAGGATCGATAGGCCAAATTAATTGTCCGGCTGTAGGCGGAGTCATCGACATGAGAGTCCGCTGGTACTACAGTCCGATTTCCTCGTGTCCGTTTACAACTCGATTTTGGTACAATGTTGCGCGCAGTAGTTTCGAAAGGCATTAGAGAGAAAGAGAGAGGTGGCTGTGAAGGAAGGCCGGCGATTCTGCCCTCTTGGAAAAGATGGAGAAAGGGGAGGAGAGATCTGGCATTGAGCGAAGAGTCACTGGGGATGCTGGCACGCGTTTCCCCTTCATACTCTGGAACACCTCGTTCGACTTCGACGGCTGGCCTGTTTCTCCGGAGATCGCTGTATTCCGGGACTCCGCTAGTTACTTAATCCTGGCGAGCCAACCGACCCATTTTAGTCACTGGCATTATTCTTCTTATACATTGCGAGCTTGAAGAATGTGGCAACTGTTTGCGTAGTTCTCAGGTATTTCCACGTTGGTATCGCATTAGAATGGCTTGCCAATGAACAGGTTCGATTGGGATTGAAAGGTTATCGCTACCCCTTTCGATACCTGAAGGATTTCACGCAGCTTAAGTCTAAATCGCTGTTCGAGGAAATCTTACTCGAGCGAAACTAGGACTTGCGTAACTATATTGCATTTTCGTTGGAAATGTATGAATGTTTATTGTATAATAATATTGTAGAAAATGACCTAAGAAGATTCTAGTTTTATTTCAATTCGTTAATCGAGGATGAAGCTGTACAAGCTGCCGACTTACAACATCTAATTAGCATCGCTGATAAGGAAGGTGTTAGGACCGGCGGGACCAGGTGTTATAAATTAACAGTACCGTCTAAAATGATACTTGGTTCGCCAGACCGGCCATTTTGGTCTGATAAAGAAAGCACGCGTTCCAGATAATGAACGCTGCTTCACATATCAGCGGGATTAATACTCTCTGTCGCCACACCTCTCCACGATGGGAATTCCTCACCGAAACCTACAAATTCCCTCATTAAACACTCCCATAAAGACACCTGGGATCCTTTCAATGACCCGTTCGAAAATTTCACTCAATTCTACCAACTCCAGCACACTCCTAGACTTCTCCAGATGGTAGCTCGATACCTTTGGTGCCGCGAGAAAAATACGATGGTGGCACAGTTATCTGTCGACCTTGGTATCGGTGAGGTTGCGTCAGCAGCGGACAAGTCGAGCAAAATCGGCCTCCAAGGAATTGGAGAACGCGATCGTGCTGCAAGGTGGAGGAGGAGGTGTGCGCGATAGGTGGTGGGGTCTCTCTCTCTCTCTCTCTTTATTGCGGGAGATCTGGTACAATCGATGTCTCTGGCGTTATAATTAGCATTGCAAAGAGCGTTCTCCAAGGCACAGGGATTTTATCGTTGCTAACACTTTTCCCTATAGGCGAGAGAGCTTGTCCCTCCACACACTGTCCAAGCCTGCAGACTTTTCTCCCTTGGCGATATCGTATAACCAGGGCGATGAACGAGAGAGTGTGTCGCTCCCCGGCGCTCATTGATCCCTTCCGTTCTTCGCAGCAGTTGCTACCTCCGCCAGTGGCGCGGACACGTTATCTCGCCACGGAGGAGTGCGCCTCTTTCCGAAAGCCATAGTGCCACGCACTCGGCGCTCTCCTGGTAGCAAAACGATCATGCCGCCACTCCGAACAAAGCAACAGGAGCCTATGGTACTTTTTACAGTGCGGGTCCATGCACTCTCGCAGGCCTCTCCCCTTTCTCCCTCGACTCGCTCTATATATGTGTATGTATGTGTGTGCGTGTTGGGGTATAGCGGAACTCGAGAAGAAGCCGGAGTGGAGGAGCGCGATCGAAACGAGGAGAAGCGAAGGCGAGGGGCTGTGGTTCACGCGGCCTCTCGAATAAGGACAGACCGATTTCCGGTGGTCTCCGACGCGCCTTCCCCTCTTGGTCCTCGCCAAGAGGCATCAGCACACAGCCTCTCTCGCTTCGCTCTTCTAGGGCTCTACGCCACAATGTTGGCTCCCACCAGTCTGCCTGATCAAGAGATCTCCTCTCTCTTCTTTCTTCTCTCCTCTGCCACTCGCTCTCTTTCTAGTCCCCTTCCTAGTATGAGAGGGATTCTCCTCGTCCCTCTCACGCTCTCTCTCTCTCTCTGTCGTGCTCTGGTCTGCTTTCCGGAGCGATCTTCCTCCACCGTGCTTCTGCATTGGGATTGACGAGGTGCCGAGAGAGACGCAGTGATCCCTCTTCTCACTCGTGTTCGCACGGACCGCGCGATTTCCTCTCGCTCTCTGTCTAATGCCTCTGACACGAGAGACTCTCGGCTGCTCCCTTCCTTCCTCTCTCCCTCGCTCGCTCCCTTGGGACCCGCTCGATCCTTCTCGCTCACCGCTACGCTCGTCTTCCTTCTTGGCAGGCTGCGTGCGGCCCCGTCGAACAGCTGGCACGCCGAGGGAAATAAGCGGAGGAGAACCAGGCGTCTTCGGCAACGAGCGATGGACCACCGTCGAGCCCTCCAACACTCCACCTCGCTTGGAGAACAACATGAAGGACGCAGCTGCCGCCATGGCTATTCAAGACGTTCGCCACTATGTTCGACATTCGGATCGCGAAAGAACTATCCACGAAATGAATGTAGTCGTCCTGGCGAAAATGCAGGAAAATTTCCTGTGGTCCACTGTCGCCCAAAATAATCTACTTCGGGCTCGTTTTCTTTATCTCTCACACAGTGTTATCTGCCACAGGGAAATATCTCGCGATAAGCAGCTAATCAGCACTTTCTGCACCGGATGTTCCGCCTTTTCTTGAACCTTGTGTTATTATGGTGCGCTGGAAAGCGATCTATTGTGCGCAACAGTTTCCCTTAGAAGGAAGTGTCGGGCAGGGTATGAAAGAGAGCGGCGATTGATTAAGGAGGGCATAGTTTGGGAACACATTGGTTGCACGGTATTGTGGCCTGTGTTGATCCGATATTTCGTCCCCCCATTGGAAGAACGGACAGACGGGTGTCGGAGAATCGAAGTAGAGGTAATGGAGAAATTCTAGAGTCGAGAAACGGGAAGGGCGAGTGTGCTTGGTGGAACAGCACTGTCGTGCACGGGGAGTGTTAGGGTTGGTCCGCATGAGAACCAGCGTGAAGAGGCGTTGGTACCGCGTATACCACTCTGCTTCCACACCCCTTTCGTTTAGGCTTCGCCGCTCGTTAAATATATGCTAGCTGAAAACTCCGGCTAAAAGCATTCGGTCTAGAATTCACACTCTTCTACTCTTAACCCTCGTGCAATTCATTTTTAATAACTATAAAAATATAAAATTCAATAACTTGTACCAGTTATTGAAATCGAACAATATTTAGATATTCTCTCTTCGAATGGTTGAGAATATCTGCGATATTTCCTAATTCTTGCAGTATCAGCCTGGCGAACAATGTGCCAGAAAGCAAATGGCAAGTCGATGCCTAAGAAATCGGATTATCGAAATCCCGCGACGCGATTGGTCGAACTATGTCAAAGGCTTTCCTGCGGCAAGGTCGCCGGGAGAGAAAAAATAGCGGACCAGCCGCCAAGTAGCATGGACAACAGCCCCTTCTCTCGGCGAGCACCTACCGAAATTGCATGCCAAAAAAGTGAAGCGGTGTGCCGGAGTGGAGTAACCAGTACGGTTACAGTCAATAAAGGAGAGCGCAGTGAGGCAGATGTGGCCGGCCGATGCAACGTGAAGAGAAATATCGGTTCTCCAAGCGTGTCAAGGGCAGGCAGCGGCATTCGTTGATGGTAGCGGACAAAAAGAAGCCTGATGGAAATTGGCGAAGGAAACGGGGAAACGGTGCGAGGAACCAGGAGGGTTCACCTGGCGGAGTAAGGGAATTTTCCTGGTCGATCCATCGGACGAAGTCTTAGGTTGGCCGTGGGGCTGGTTTTCCGGCCACTTCGGTTGCTTATTACGTGCGGCGCGGTGCGGTGCGGCGGCCTAAGGGATGGTATCTTTGGTACACGGCGGGCTCTAGGTGGTTCACCCCTCTCTCTTAAGGGGCAACCACCCCACTCACGTGGTTCTTCCTATCTCGGTCTCGCTTCGGCCCTGCTTCGACGTCGGGCGAAAGTGAGAGGGATCGAGAGAAGGGGAGACACCCTTCATCCTTGAGGCGGGGTTCCGGCCACCCCGCTGCTAGGTTCGCTAGGATCAATACCCGCCATCCGAACCGAAGTCCAAGCCGCCCTCTCTTTGCCTGCGCTCCCTGTGTGCCTCACACTCTCTGTGTCTCTCTTCTTGACTCTCTCTCCGCGCCTCCGGAGGCTGGCTCTGCCACGGCTCTCAGATCCGCAACACTCTCCCAATGCCAAAACCTGCCAACCCATCCGCCCGAGTCTCCAGAGAATCCCGCTGGAACACCCCCGCGCCACTCATCTCTCCGGATGTCCTACGGCCGATTTAAATGCCCTCCATCCAACCTTCTCACCAATTCTTCTCTCCAACCCTTCTCTTCTCTTCTCTTCCGCGTTGGACTCTTTTTCAGAACTCATTTATATAATGCGTTCTCCAGGTGTATGTTCTTTGGTGCACGCGTTAGGTCGTTGTCATTTCTAGGGGAATGTCTGCTCTGCTCTGCTTTGCTCTCGCTCTTTCTTGAGCCTTCTGTTTAGTTTGACCTGGCATTGTCCCCGCTACCTGGTACCCAGGTATAAGGCAGTGCCATCCCGGAGAATGGACGATGAGCTTTGAAACCGGCTTCGGTACACCGAGTACCGAAAAGCCCTGTTGGATTACTTTCGCAGAATTAAACAGCTATTCTGAATGAGCATCGCTCGTGCTCTCCTCGATTTCGAGGACGAGCGATCGCTCGGCAGGGATTTCCACGAGCATCCCTGGCATTCGAAATCTCCGCACGCTGTTGGAGCCACCGGCGTTCTTCGACCTCCAAATGAAATTTCGACGCCACCCCACTCGCATTGATCATTGAAGGCTTTTCAACGAAATACAATAAGCACTTGCGCTTGCTTTGAGTGCTGCTTACTCTTGTAAATTCGAGTTACCACTGCACTTTTCAAAGCATACTTCGAGTTAAATTCGTTACAGGTAAACGAAGACACGTTCACTTGTTTGGAATTTTTGTGTTGTAATTTTATGTGGAATCACCTCATGAACAGAGCATGTTCCAACATACATACACAGTATTGTATTGTTTGAAGTATAATATTCGTTCAGTTATTATAAAACGTTCTTTTTACCGAACGTGTTTCCCTCCTATTGTATCATGGCGCTTCCGTTTCACTTGATCGGCATGCTCGAAATTATTTATAAGTATCCCTCAACAATTCGAACTATAAACGGAGACGTGAATGCACCGAGCAAAGGGAATGTTGTGCGCGAGACATTAGGGTGGACAGGATCCAGCCGAAAGGGGTGCAGGAGCGTTTAATTAATATTGATGCGGCTGGCGACTCCATTTATATTCGCCGGCGTGAGATGCACCCCGGACGCAGACACCGGTTCCCGGATTTGCAATACAATCGGGATATATATATTCCCTGGTACCAAATGGAACGCGACCTTTTCTTAGCGAGGAGCGATTGTTAAAACCTGCCGTATCGCGTTTCGGGTGCGCGGAGGAACGCGTCGTCTCCTGCCAGGCGATATTCCGGGGATCTGAGCGGCCCGTTGCGCTTACCAGTCGATCAGGTCTGGTTTCATATTCGAGTTTGACGGGTATCCGCTCGGAAGCACTGAAAATGTCAAGTACTCCGATGCCTGTTGCATCTGGTGCATTCTCATCTACGAAAAACCACTGAACCAGCAGTCCCCGAAGCCTAGTAATTCCACTAGATGCACGGAAGACATATTCGTTCCCTCTTCCAAAGGAAATATTAAAAAGCCGACAGGCGTCACTCGGCAAAACAAGACTGACAATCCCGCTGCAATTACCAGATAAGAACTTCGGTGTGATCGATTAAGAGATTAAGTAAGCCGGCGAAAGAGCAAGCGACGGAGGATGACTGGAAAGATCGGAGTCTCGAAGGGGGGAAGGAGTAGTGGGGGCGGAGTTGAGTCGAGAGCATATTTTTTTCATGCAGCCGAGAGGAGGCAAAGGGTTGCTGGGAGTAAGATCCATCGCTTTCCGCGATGGGTTCCATCGTCTGTGCGGGCTGGGCAGCAGCGAGGCAGCCGCTGGGAACCTGCTCTTTCTTCTTCCACTCGTTATTGCTGCAAACGTGATGGCGCAAGAGGGGTCGGAGCCCGTTTGGAGGGCGGAATTGCGAAGGGGATTTCCATGGGGAGGACAGGACAGGGCGGGCGGGGGGGAAGAGGGAGAGGGAGAGAGGGCGCGCGTGGATATATAGCCGGCGAGATTGGATGGAAAGAGAAAGAGAGCGGCGAAAGAGCAGAGGAGAGCGTGGTACATGTGTCCGTGGAGAGAGAGAGGAGGGGTGCGAGGGAGAGCGAGAGGTAACGAGAGAGTACCACCTCGACGTGGCGAGGGCCAGGGACCAAAGGGGATGAAGAGAGCGTGTGAGGCCGAGGGAGAGACGGAGAGGACACGAGTGAAGAGACATAGCCAGAGATACACGGGGGCTCTCCAAGGCACGCCCGAGGGTAGTAGTATTGCACGCTGGTAACGGATGGTATCCGAGCCTCGCTTGGATCACCGGATGACGTCATTCCTGCGTTACCAGGATACCAAAGATCAAAGGCCAATGGAGACGTCACCTTCTCCTGGCCACCGTGTCAGGTCGAAGCGGACGTCTAACAATAGATGTTTTTACCTCGAAAGCCCGAACCTCCCGTGTGCGCGCTTATGGTAATGATATTTCTGTCTTCGCTCTCCGCCGATCGTTACTCGATAACCAACGAATCGCCCGTTCCCCTATTCAAGCCTCGAGGTGTCCCCTGCCGGGACAAAGTAGCCTTTACCTGACCTGGCGATCGCGTGTTCTTTACGTATCACCGCGTGCTCTCCTCTCAATGGAAAGATTGTTCGAAGCTGGCCCGCATAACTCTCCACATCGACAGACTCGTACTTTGTCTCGGTGGAACTTCGAACTGTAGACTTTGTAAACCCGACTGGAACTCTGTAAACTCACTGCTGCACTGTTTGACTATCTTCGTCTTGGATTGGTTGGTGATATATTTTCTCGTGTGTCAACGGCGACGTCCACACGGATTTCGGAGATCCGCCGATTTTTCGAGTCACGCAATCGCGCTGCAACCTTCGATCGCTCGGCCAGGTTGAAATCGGGGTCAAGCGAGGCTGGTAATCAGGCTTTCTTTCTCGGATTTCGAACCGCTCGCCGACATCGACGCCGCGGGAGGCAAAGCTTCGCGTAGGAAGTTCTTTCGTCATATTGACAACTTGGAATATGCAGGCTGTAAGTTATGCTTGTTGAAATTTATTAGGACTTAAGAATTACTCCGGTGAATTATGAAAATTGCGAACTCCCCTAATAGAGTTATTCTCCTCGTATATTATTGTTTCCTGTACAAAACAACAAGCTATTTATAGCGAGCCGTTAGGATTAAGGGACCAGTGGTCTGTAAAATCTTAGGAAGCGTAGACATTGAGAGTAAATCCTTCCAAGAATGTCAGGGGTGAATAACCCGCCGACTCATAAAGGACCTCGCGAAATGGCCTGGGATTCTGCTGCGGGACTTAAGAGCGAAACTTTTAGGACCCAATCAAGCAAATACCCTTCGACTATTTCGAATCCTGGAGAAATCAAGGATCCCAGGTACCAAGTTCCGAGTAGCTGGCGAACGATCATCTTCCATGGTAGCTGGCGAACGAGAGAGACCTGCGATACCTGCGAACTTCCAAGAAGCATCGGATAGCCTGGAAGGTATCAGAAGGGCCGCGGGTACATTATCCCGAAAAAGTAGAGGCTGAAAAGCCCAGGCTCTCCTCCAATCTCCAGTGGGCAAGTGAAGGTTCTCTCCAGTGGTACCATCACGCACACCGAGCGCGGAGGGAGCGAGGAAGGGCGGCTCGCACGGACACATGCGACCACAAACGCGTCGCCTCACGGTCCCGTATCAAGCGTGCGTCACGTACACCAGTAGCGACAGCAGCAACACGCACGCACGCACGCAGCGTTAGATAGCTCGCTATACGAGAGGACGGGAGTGCGTACGTCATACGCACACGCATAGAGCAACGAAGGGGAAGCGTGCTCTGAGAAGGAAGGCAGAGCGAGCGAGAAAGAGTTGGAGTAGGTAGGAAAAAGAGAGCGAGAGAGAGAGAGAGAGATTGGCTGGTACAAGGGACCTGGAGACGGGAGAGTACATGTGTACGCAGTCGCAAGGACCGTCAGCCAACATCTGGCTACGGTTCTTCGCCCGAGGGACCGAGGGACAAAGAAGAGACCTTCCCCTTTTCTTGAAGGGGGCCTTGGGCTGGATTATATCCTGGGCTTTCGCTAACACGACGGTACCTCGGCGTTCGGACCGTCACCACCGGCCTGGTACCGGAGCAGCCGGAGCAGCCGGAGCCAAGTGGTCGAGGAGAGCTGGAGGACGGTCTGCAAGCCCACCTAACGACCCCACCGGTACCGTTTCTATGGTACCGTTCGCAGGGATTAGCGTCCCTCCCGCGCCCACCACTTTCATCCCCCCGCCGCTCCGGGGTGAAACCAGCCTTGGCCTGGGGAATCAGGCAATGCCAGCGGATAGCCTTCCTCTTCGCTTCAAGCACCGTCTACGCTCGCTTTCTTAAAACCAGCCTGCTTGGCGTACGTGCATCCGCACCAAAGGCAGATCAATTCTAATGCGTGAAATTCTTATCTAAGTCCACGGGACAAGATTAAACTTAATTAAGAACGCGATGGGTCGATGATTAAGGCTTCGTTTTGGAAGTAAGCAATTGATTCACTCTTCATTTAAAGAGCGAACTTTAATTCGTTGTAATGATCTTTTGACTGTAGTTGGTATAGTTATGTGCTGTGGTTGTCTTATTGTGAAGATACGCCGAGGGGCATAAAGTATCACTTTATACTCATGATGGCCGGGAAGTCCATTACTGAAATTGGGTGGTACCTTCGTGAATCGTCTGCGATGACGCCCTACGCGAACCCAAACCGGTTCAGCATTGCTGACTGACACATCGATACTGTTAGCGTAGGAAATAGGAGTAATAACGCGAGATTGTCACAAGTGTCACGACCTCCGGATTAGGATCGCTTAGCCTTTATCTAGCCGGCTAACTGAAGCGTCCGTAACCGATTCCCATAATGCAATAAAAGGTACGAGTGACCAGAACCTCAGAGTTCCTTTCGGCCATCGCCAATTAGACAAGTTGTATCACCGGTGGAGAAAAGTAATCGTTAAACGCAGCGATGTTGTTGCTCAGTGGTACGAATGTGCTGTATTATCTTGAAACAGGAAAGGTTTAGGAGGTGGCTGGTATCCGTGCGATGTAGTTTCGGACATAAAGGGGGTGAACGACCAGGTCATTAAGGGGTTGGGATTTCGTGAATCCGCTCGACGACGCGATAGAAAACGCTGAGTCCTCGTTATCTGGTAGCTATTCGTGGAGGCCGGGCCTTTACAAGCAAACTCAAGCAAGCGAAGCTTGCTGGGTAGGTCGGCAGGCTGCTAAGTACAGTGAGCTGATGGTCGGAAGAAGCGGGCGAACGACGACGCCTCTTCGCACTGTCTCGCTTCAGTTTCCTCGAGCAGGTAAGCAAAGGAAAGGAGACGGCACGTCGCAGAAATAGTCAGTCCTGTTATCGACACCAGTGCTTGCTTATCGTTCTACGGTCAATATTTCTTTCCCTCGCCTTTTTTTTCTCTCCTTTCCTTCCGCTCCCTCTTAGCGCGTTCCCCCTTGTCGTTAGCGCGCGTTTGCGCGCACGTCCCAGCCTCTTCTCTTATCCTAGCTTTATCGCTTGATAACGCCAATCTCGGCCTGGCATCGCCAACGAGTTCGGCGAAAAAAGGGACATAAACGGCGCCGTGAAAGCGCTTTCTCGCGGATCGAATTCGATAAAGTATCGGAAGAGTCTCCAGCGGATTAACGCTCGTCCGTTTGACGAATGTTTGTCCTTAACGCGATCGTAATGAGCGCAGTTTTATTACTGGCTCGACACTGATTTGAGCACATAATATTATACGAAACCAGTCGGTGAATGGTAGTTCAGAGAGACTGGTCATATAAATTTTCATTACTGGTAGCAGTAACTAATCTTATGGCTTTAAAGCTTAGAAGATTTAAAGGATCATTCTGCGACTTTGCATCTTAAAGTGAAACGCAATATATAAATGTTTTTTCCACTCACCATTTAATACTTTTCTTGATGATGTTGCTGACGATCCTTTGAGACTTTCTTGTTGGAAGAATAGCGTCGTTGGATTTCTTCTTTCTTGGCTTCCTCTCCTTGTTTATTTTCTTGGCATCCTCGTCCTCGTGCACAGAGTTCTCCCCTTCCTCGACGCTACCCAATTCTTCGACTTTGGCGGAATTTTCCACCCATTCAGCAACGTGATCCTGTACCTTTTGATCGATGGGCAATGCAGCTTCTGCCCTCAATTCCTCTTCATCCATTAAATCACTAACAGCCATTGGTGGGCCCGCGATGCCAACCTCCGAGGAGAAGTCAGTTTTGTCTGTGACCCCCTTGGTATCTGACTCCTTACTCGCACTTACAGATTCAACTTCCATAGGAACATTTTTATCTATATTAGTAGTAATATTCTTCTCGTTAACTTCTTCCTCGGTCGGTTCAATAAATTCGCCCTTGGTTTCAGTCTCGGATTGATTATTGGCCTTTTCTGCTACTACATCCAATTTTTTATCGTCATTTGTATTTACATGTTCGGTTTCAAGTTTATCCTCATCATTTATTGTTGCTTTCTCTACTGAGGCTTTAGCTCCTTTATCCTCTTCCACAGTTTCAGTATCCTGAGGTGGTACTGGCTCCTTGATTACCTCAGGCTCTTGCTTTTCTTCTTTCTCATTTTTACATGAATCTGCCCTCGATTCTGCTTTGTCTTTAGAATCACTTGGGGAATGCTTTTCATCTTCGTCACTCGCAGTCTCCGCTGCTACGAGTGCTTCGTCGGCTTTCTTGCAATTTACTGTTACCTGATCTGTACTGACTAATGGCTCGTCATTAACGGAATTGTCTGCAGCCTTTGCGTTCACTTCTTGCGTCTGCTTTTCCGAGACTTTTAGATCTTCTTTATTAATACTATTCTTGTCTGAGTCCTCGGCTTTCTCGGGTGCATCGACTACACCGGCAATACTTTCCACCTTGCTCTCAGCCATGCTTGTATTATTTTTCAGAAATTCATTTATAGCATTATAGTTAAGCGTAAGTGTTCATTACAGCTATTGTTCACCGCCCCATTCTATGCTACGTTACCATTCGGTGAAGCATCAACATATCTTGTAATACGAAGTAACGTATTATATCATTCACAAGCACTATTCGTTCCATTCATAGAACATGTTACACCTGTAACAGAAATAAGAGAAATTAGTTATTGTATCGTGTTAATCAATCCTTACTGTATTTCGAATTTCGCAAATCGCTTGGTACATTTTATCGGCTCTTGCTCAGAGTCGGCCGGTACATGCTGCAATTGGAAGCCTACGTTACCGAGGAGGCATTACCAGCCAGGTTATTTTCGTTATGAAAACCGAGCCTATTTCAATCGGAAATAATCCATTTCACGTAATATCCAATTAAAATCTACACTGGCCCGACATTTACATAACCAAATCAAATTGGAACGTGAAGGCGAGGGTGTACGACTTCGATAGCACGAATGACAAGGCTTGTCAGTCTGGCAAATGACACTTAAAAACTGGGGTCACTTTGCCTTATCACAATTGATATTGAACCGCTATAACAAAAGATTTATGTCCGAACACCTCAAGGAAGTCGTCAATTTTTAAAGATCATTTCCCAAAATGCGTGTCAAGGTTTATGTATGTCCGTCAGGTTAATGGGGAATTTGGAGGATATTACAAAGGATTAGAGAAGCATTAGATAAAAAAGACGCGTCCACTCGAATCAGCAACTCGCGTTTTGTCAACCGACGAAGATCACAGTCATCCCGTGCTTAATTAAGCATCGAGACTCTCGCGAATCAAGGTTAGAAGAGTTCTGCGTCGCGCTGGGGCGATCAATCGGCGACAAAGTCATTTCACTCGAGCGACCTGAGATTCGGCGGGTGCCAGTGGATCGGACGCACTTTTAAATAAACCATGACATTCCTCGGTTCCTCGCCAGGTTGCTCAATGACACCGCCGAAGTACAGGACTGCTGGCCGATTG
The DNA here is from genome assembly GCA_910591665.1 of Ectemnius continuus. NCBI lineage: Eukaryota > Metazoa > Arthropoda > Insecta > Hymenoptera > Crabronidae > Ectemnius > Ectemnius continuus. The sequence continues at coordinate 9,234,143 of OU342862.1, read as the reverse complement.
GCACGCTCCTAACCTCACTCGCGCATCTCTTTGACAATCGGAGTGCGATAGGGGAATAAGGGCGGCGAGAAAGTGAGCCCAAGGGAGAATCGGAAGAGAGGACAGAATGACCGGAAGGAAAACAATTACCCAACACGCACAGAACCGAGAAACGATTGACGAAAGAGAGAAATCAAAGGAACATACACTGTAGGTATTCGTGCGGCTCGTAAGGACGTGTCAGCCTCGACTTCGTCGGCTTATACCTCCTTTCTCCGAGCGGCTCTCATTTCCGGGAGGAAGCCAGGACTACGGTAGCATCGCGTGGTAAACAGAGAGACGGCGAGCACCTTCGGCCGTGGAAGTAGCGAGCGGGCGCGCGATACAACTCGAAAAGAAAATGATTCCACGGTACCGAGGAAAAACGAGAACACGACCCCGTGGTGCGTGAGGCTAGTGACCTCTAGCTCCCGCATAAAAGTGTGTGCGCGCCCCTGTGTATGTGTGTCAGTAGCCCTGACCACCACCACCAGCCACGCACACATCGAGAAAGAGAGACAGCCAGCGCCGTAGTACACTGCACGCGTACACATGTGCCCCCCGCGCCCGTACGCACTCGCACCTATCTCCACGCGAAGGTGAGACAGAGTGCCTGTCTGCCTGCCTGCCTGCCTGCGTGCACGCACCGCTCAACTCTAAAGTATATAATAGTTTGCTTACTCTGGCTGATTCGACATCAGCCGATCCAAATGCTCCTCATCCAGCCTCACCTTAACTATCGAGTGCCGGCCTAAGAGATGCCACCAGATGCTGCACGATCACCGGCCAACTTATCGCCTGCTGCACTCCGCATCCTGCGCCATTCATGCGGCCAGTATCTTCGCGGATTTTTTTCTTTCGACCAATCAAATGCCTCTCCTGGCATCCATTCGACTGGCGTTGAAACCTCGCCGGAAAATCGCTCGCGTACAGTTTCGTAAGGTGCTCGTTCGCACTGGGATTTTGTGCTTTCTGATTGATATTAGCAAGGGGAAACTCCGGGCAAGGGGAAAAAGTGGACGCCGACGTCCGGTACACTGTCACACCGACTATTTTCCCTTTCGCAGGCGACGCGCGCGGGCGTGATCTGCCGCACAAAATGGCCGCACTGCTTTCTGAAGTAAAGCAGTGCCCTTTCTCCATTATATTCATCTTTTCACGTCTGTACGTCCCTTTGCTTTTATTTGTTTATTGATATGAACATGCATTGACGAACCGTATTGAAATTGAGAAGGTTGTTTGATGTTTCTTCAAAATTGTCCCTCAGTATTCATTTCTGTCGCTCACCCAAGCTAACACTTGCTGCCATCTGATGTCGTCGGAGGCGAGTCGTTCTAACGCGGTATTTTCAAACCGTGTGAATGTCAATCCCATTTGAACTCAGCTCTTATATTGTCACTACAATCCCCAGAAAATGCAAGCGTTTCACAGAACTTCTACTGATTGGATCAATAACTTCCTGAGTGTTACTAATTGACATTAAGTTCGAAAGTACGCTCTAATTATATTGGCAATCGCATACTAACCGGTAAGCGATTGCGAAAGGCTTTTGCGCAAGCGGGTTTCCGCGAAGCATACTTCGTTTTCATTACTGCCCGCATGTTTGCCAATACCAGGTGGAATTACACTTTGTCGAGTGCAAGAGAGCCGGTGCAATGTATACTTACTCGCTGTAAAAGCTCTCTCGGCTCTCTCTTTCTCTCTCTCTTTCCACGGGTTAATCTAGTGGAACGGGGAGATGGTGCAAGTGGTATTTCAGCAAGTAGAAATCCGGCTTTCCTTGGTCTCATATATTTACAGGTTACTCATGGCTCATAGTCAATAATGTCGTATAATATATATCAACAAAATAATGTTTTAATCGCCCTTACGTCGCTAATAAAATCTAGATGCTAAACAGTCAAGGTTGATCTAAAAGTTGGCTTCCCTCCGCACGTACGCGCTTATGTATTTCTCTCCATTCTCTCTTCGCGTCATTCCTCTTCGTTCTTCGTATCGCACGCATCCCCGCGTGCTGCCTACCTAACAATAAATAAACAAACAAGTTACAAGTCTATACATTCGCCGGGCACGCGCGCACGCGCGCGCTCACGGCAGTGAGTGTATCGAAGGGTGATCAGTTATCTGGAAAATCGACATTCCCAATTGACACCGCAGCCATCGACTGCCTATTTCGCAACACTCTGCACCAAAGTCAGAGGACGCCAGGTTTCTCTGAAGTGTCAACAACATTTATAATTGGATTTGCGACGCAAAAATTCGTCGCTGCATTCAGCAGGGGATGATAAGGGAGGGCAGGATAAAAGGGGGGGTCGAAAGAGAGATAAATCCTTATTAACGGTGGGCCCGGTAGAGAGTCGAGGGGATGAGAAAGAGGGTGGCGGGCGGGGGCGGCGTGGCGTGGGGGGGTTGGACAGTTCTTTTATGAAAAAGTAAATTGAGCCTGGTTCCTTTATCCGAGAAAAAGTGGAGCCTTCAGCATTTAATATATAATGCTCGGATTTCCCAGCCTCCCCCGCCCCCTCCGCTCCATCGGCCTGGCTCAACGGAGAAAAGAGTTAAAAGGACGAAAAGGCGGCGAGAGCAGCCAGAGGAAAACATCTCTTATTGAGGACGCGGCCAAGGCCTCCCCTTTCATCTTATCGTAGAGAAGCTTCCGTCAAAGCTTTTTCTATCTAATGAACACGCGATTCGTTAAAAAAATAATTGAACCCTCTATATTGCCTTTAATCTGTATGGGTCTGCGCGCTCAGCCGGGGACGCAGTCTCTTGCGGTACACCATTGTACGCCCGCCAGACGGATTCCTTTTCGAGGGGGAGAACTTTTGATCAAAAAGGGAAAAAACTGAAGCGATGAAACTTTGAACCGAAAGAGGGGTTGGGCCGCTCAGTCAGCGGGGAGAAGTAAGGATTGTTCTCCATTTCGCATTGGATAATAGGTAATAGGAGGCCGACTCTCTCCTAGCGACTGCTACCTCCAGGCATGTTCTCCTCAAAACAAAAGGGCTAATTAGTCGACAGTCAATAGAGCAACCCTGAACTGCTTGGCTCCACCTATTTTGTCAGAGATATTCGGCAATGTTCCAGGTAATCAGGAGCACTGAGCAGAAATTAATTCTTGGCAGAAAACGTACTTGCTACTCGCTTTAATACAGCAATCTTAGATCATTATTCTGTTTCGTGGATCCCAACTGGTCTGGTACAATGGCTCGGTGTCAATTGGGTAATTCGAGGGTGTACAGTCGGCTGATATCGTACGCGCGTCAATGATTTTGAATCATCGAATTGCGATTGTACGAGTGTGCTTCTCGAGAGACGAGAGTAAGTTTCCCTCGTGATTTCGGTCGGGTGCGTTGATTTTCTTGATAGGAGTCACTTGTGTCGGCTTACCAACACTGGTCCCTGGTCGAGGCGAATGTATCGCGATTATAGTCTTCCTTTTCTTTGTACAGCCTTTTGCTCATAACGAAATGTGCAGCCTTAGTAGGAGAGTCAACAGGATCCGTCTCGAGATTGCGTCCAGTGTGGTAAACTTCGAGAAGGACTGTCAGATCGATCAGTTCTCGTCTATGTGTAGGTGAGTGCGTGTGTCCCACATGTGGTTCACCCGTGATACATAAGTGAGACGCTGGTGTGCGGCTGCGTGTGTTAGTGTGGTGCGTACATCGTAGAAAATATCTTTCCCTACCTAAATCAACTATCTACACGCATATCATGACTTCTTGACTTTCTCGTCCCCTCGCGTCGACACGCTTCTAACTATCCAAATAGCACCTAATCGCATCGTGACTCGACGCACGCTTTGCTTCTCCTAGCAGTTCCTTTCTCAATTTTTTGATATATCCAAGTACGTCTAAGTATGTCTCTTCCTCCGGCTGACACAGCCACGTGGCATTCTCTCCTCGAGATCGAGTTCCACAGAATCTCGGAATGCAGCTCTTTCTCTTGACAAGAGTCGACTTTTGATTCCGCCCTATGATATGTTCAACTGTCAAAGATCATAGTGATACTAGTTTTTGATCGACGATACTTATTGTCCAGTTTTCCTGCCGCTTTTTCATTGCTCTTCCGATCGAGCACTCGGCAACCCCGAGAGTTACAAGTAGCAAGTGTCGGGTTTTTGTGCTCGCAGCTGTGCAATCGTCGACACAGTTTCCGCAGTGAGGTTTTCTCAGCGCAAGTCGCTTCATCCGCCGCGCGATGGAAGTACCAGCGAGGGCAGCAGCGAGGCATCTGATCTACATTAAAGCGGAATAGCAAGACGGTGTCATCGTTGTCATTAATCCGCCGCGCCGACTGATTTCAGTGGATGTGGGTTGGAGAGGAAAAAAAGAAGCGAGCGCGACCTAATTAGCAGCGCGCTTATATAAAGTCGTTGCTTGGGCGAGCGCGCTGCCGCCGGGGAACAGTAGTGCCTCTTATCGATCTTAAAATTCAGTCTCGACTGACCCCCCGCCTCATGCCCTTCCTTCCTTTCCTTGGCGCTCTCTTTCTCTCTCTCCCATAAAGCTCTTACCCTCGAAAAACTTGCAAGCACTCTCGGAACTTTCCACGCGCGCTCACGAACTTTTAAGACCGGCGAAAGTAAATCTTCATAAACTCAACGACGTCTTAATAAGCCGGCTAATTCGAGCGGACGACCAGCTACGAGCACAAACATTTCAGACGCCTCTCTGCGTGGACGTGTATACATATATTTCTAGATCTGTATTGGCGCGCCAATGTATGTGTATGCATGTATGTATGAATGTAAGTAGTATATTTCTTCGGACACTTGCGCGTCCTTGGTCGCTGCATTCCGCATCTGCGAACTCGACTTGACGTAAGTACTTTTGGTGCGCGTCGCATTACTCATCACGCTCTAAGGATTCTGGCGGCGGAACCAAGTATTGCACGTGTCCTCGCGTATATTAAGCCCGGCGCACAGTCTGGATACACCGGCACTCAAGAAAGAAATCATCGCATCGACTGGAAAGTGAAGGTCCGAACTAGAAATCATTCTCGGCTCATTCTACTGACAGTAACGCGGCTGAGTGCACGAGCGATCTTATTGCGAGTGTACCCATAGTGTGAACTACGCTTTAAGTCGCCGAGCACACTGCTTTCGACCGCCGAGAGAACAATGCGATTGCGGGGAGAGCAGTGTTATCGGGCTGAAACGAATCGTAACGTAAAATTAGACTTCTATAACGGCGGCCGCCGCCGTCGCATTAACGATCCGTGTTAAAAATAAGAGCGGTCAACGTGTGCCCGGGTGTAATGAGTGCGCTTGGAATTCTCTAATAATAGCGGGCAATTTATACTCCATCTGTTCACCGGGAATCATTTATGCTCCAAACACCGGGAGTCTGCGACTGCGACCCAATTGTCCATTCGCTAAACTCTGCTTTTCCGTAATGTTTGAAAGATAAAGTCGAGGAGATTCCGGCCGCTTCGATTCAGGAGAACTCGTCTTATCGTACAATTACATCGGCATTCTACGAATGACACCCCGGAGGGCGTCATTATACATTGCACTTGTCATCGCGTTCGGCACGCGAGCTTCATCCACACCGCACTCTTCATTCGCTCCACATCTCTTAGAACATCATCGCGATCAGCACTAGAAAAGATCGCAAGGACAAATCAGAACACTAACGTAAACAATGTAAATTAAACCTTAAACTTAACGTTCAATCGATTTCGTTTCTCGGATATTGCACAGCCCCCAACAAATAGAAGAAACAGGGGTATTTAAAAAAGATAGTCCTCAGAAAGTGACGAATATGGTGACCAATTAAACTATAACTCAGAATACGAATCCTCAATTGACATCTTAGCCTCAAGAGCCTTCCACTTCAAATTAACATCAGACGAAGGCTTACTAAATCAATGATTATTTATATATCAATCTCTAATCCGACAGAGTTCTTCTAGATATCTTAGAAACGGTGTAAAAAGGGAGGTAAGAGATGCTGCGCTTTTCCCATATTCGTCACGGTTTGCCATAGACCCTGCAAGCATCGGCGGGAGTGACCTCGGCGCAGAGGGCACTCCGGGCACAAGAGAAGGATAAGAACGGCGTGGCACGTCGAAGGTAGTGTTTCGAGTGTCGGAACACTGGTTTCCCTCTCGTAGGAAGTGGTCCAGCTGGCTCCTGGAAGGTGTGCTTGTTGCCGGGCCATCCAGGAAAGGACGACGATGAGTCGCAAAAGGAATCGCAGCTTCTCTAGCCACGCGAGTGCCCTTTCCCTCTTGGTGGATCCGGAGCTCGTGGTCAGGGTCAAGGTCACGCCGGTCAAGATGCCAGGGTAGTCCTGTGCCAGGACGCGTGCTGGTGGTGATGCTGTTGCTGTTGCTGCTGCTGCTGCTGTTGGTGCTGCTGCTGCTGGTGCTGCTGCTGCCTCTTCTGGCTGAAATGCAATAAGAGAAACCCAGGATTACTCTCACGCTCTTGCACGCTTCGAATGGCTCGCGGCGCGTGGGTGTTACCCTTTTCTCTCTTTCGCCTTCTTTTTTCCCCGCCTTCCCCTTCTCTCGCTTGCCGTTTTATTCGCTACTCCCGCATTATCCTACAAAGGCCAACTTCGCGCCACTGCCCGTCAACTTTTACTTACGCGTTTTGTTAGAAGCGCTGCAAAAGTTTCAAGGTAAATCGAGGATTTACTCGACCTAGTTTTCCACGCGCCGCTCCGTTAATTTTACAATGTTTTAAAATAGATTTATGGGACGCGAGGACAGCGAGGATGAGTAATATAGATCTGGTCGATATCGGTAATTAGTTCGTAAACTAGAGTCCATTCCATCTAGAAATGGCAAGCCACTCTATTATTTCATCTATTTCCAATTAGGTAATTACCCTTGAAAGGCGAAGGACATAAGAATACTATAAGAATTCTAAATCGATTAGAAGTACAGATCTTTTAAAGAACAATTGCCAATTTCCTTTTCAATAACTAGAATCTAGTATTAGTTGGAGGATAGAGTTAGAGTATTGTTAGATTGTGCAGGCTGGCAAATGCCAGGGGAATAATAGGAGGAGCGGATAGGCGAAGGGCGAGCGTATCGCAGAAAGGCCGATAGGATCGTGGAGAAACGCTCGGCATAAAGGCCGGCTCGAGTGTTCCTTCCCTCGGAGGTTGTAGCGACGATAATAATTAAGGATCCTCCGCGCCCCGAGCAGGAACGATAACGCCTGCCGTAAATTCAATTGATATTAAGACGCGCTTGGAGCGAGCAGCCATGCACACGTTTAATTACAGCGGCTGTTATTAGTTTTGCGCTCTCTTTCGTAGCGCGCCGGAGAGAAACCGCAGCCAGCCAGCCAACAAACGCAACAACAGACCACCGCCGAGGGTTGAAACCTTCGCCCGGCGATATTGTAACGAACCGCTCGGATTACGCGTGGACGCGCGCGTACGCTCGCCCGCTTGATACGCCAGTGAAAACGCGGTAAGCGCATTTTTTTCCGTCACTCGACCCTGAACGAATTCTCATCGCGGTCTTGTCTATCGTCGCGCCGCGAAACTGCGCCACAACGCGACCGCTGCACCACCTTGCATATATGCCTAATGTCCCTGTCTCTCTGCGTGTGTACGTGTGTCGTTACATAATAAATGGTAGACGAGGAGAGCGCCGCTCGATGGAGAAGTCCCCTCATCGAAGACTGCTTGCTCCATTCTTTGTAATTAGTTTGCGGGGTAGAAAGCTCCGAGTTTTTAAACTTTCCAAGTGTACTAAGAATTCTTATAATTTCGTTATATTCATCCGTCTACCATTGTCAGTTTTCCCTCCAATTTTGTAATCTTCTTCTTTAATAAAAATTACTGTCTCTCTGAACTCAGAAATAAGTAGGTGCATAGGATGATTTTGCAATGTATGCGATTTTCTTTATAATTGCAGCGAGTTCAAAGTATAAATTGCCACTTGGAGAATGAATCTGTGGCCGAGCAATTTGTGGTACATGTATCTATGCTATTAAGAGCGTCGACTAATTCCTTGGTATTAGGAATCGATCAACAATTACGAACTTTTTTCCTTATTAGCATTCCTCAGCAAGCATAACTTACATCCTTATCTAGGCATATCAAACACTTGTATAGAATCGTTTAAAATTCCGTGAAAAAAATTGTTTTAAATTCAAACTTTTAATCGCAGTGTTTACACGTTAAATCGAGGGAGTGTTCTGGCAAGCGTTGTCCTCTAATGAAGAGAATTTCCAGCGAAAGCCATATAGTACGCTTTAGTAGTCCCGGCATTAAACTAGATGTACGATGTACGAAGGTGTTGCACCTCCTATAAGCTTCCAATCTCGACTGCACAATTACCTCTACGTGCATTTAGTATCTCGCTTAATCCCCCGACGTTAAATCAAAAGTACAAGGCAACTAAATCGATTTAACATCCTTAATGAAATCTGATATAACAGTAATTAAACTACAAATCAGAAATCGAAGGACGTGTATCTTGCAGGTTTCCTTGGTAATCTTGGGGAGAAGCGAGACTCGTTCGATTAACGTTCGAAAAGTGTCATAAAGAGGCAATAAAAGGCGAGTCCTCGTTCGACTGCAGAATAGCCTTTTCCTGTTAAAATTCGTCGTGCGACGCGACGCTATCGTTCTAGTCGTGGCAGCGGCGCTCACGTTGCCGCAATATTCTCTCTTCTCTCCCTGTTTCTCCGAGCGCCGAGCAGTTCGGCTATACAGAGGCGTTGCGACGCCAAACGACGGGAACGGGATTGCGCCGGTGAATTGTAATTACATCGAAATGCAAATAGAGCCCCGCGCCTTCCCCGCCAATTACAGTCGAGCGCAATTTAAGCGGCGATTCGATTCTTTCCCTCTTCGAGTGCGCTCGCTCTTCGTGCTAGTTTCATCCTGCGCCGCGCTCGATCGACGTGCATCGAGATAAATTACTCGCACGCGCTTCCCTTTTTCTGCATTATTCTTTGATTATAGGAATTCATTCTAAAGACCGTTGTGTCCTGGAAAGACATTAATAATAAGGCTCGACTGTTGTGACCGAGTTGAATCTGGAGCACGGTTACTTCCGAATAAATTACCGAACGATCTAGGACACAAGGAGACAGTCGAAGTGTGTCGCTCGAAATCCATGCCAAGATAGACTTTTATATAACATATAATCAATTATATGCAATATAACAGTAAATAACTATGACACTTTTATTTTGTTATTGCCTATAAATAATTAGCAACACGGAGAAACAAAAGTCTATATTTCACAGAGAAGACAGCGGCGAGATTGTCCGATGAAAATCGTGTTTCAGCTTAATCCGAGAAAAAGGAGGAACAATTCAATTAAGCCTGCCAGAAGCATGAAAAGGAGTCGAGCGAAAGAGATTACCACGGCGCTGTAATTGCCGGTAGCACAGAGTGTCTGACACCAATGTTCAGTCGGGGGAAAGAACTTCTCGAAGAAGCATTCGACTCTGCGACAAGAAGTTCTTTGATCGGCTTGCGTTACATGTTCACGTGCAATGTGTTCGCCGGGAAAAACTGCAATAAAGTGTTCTTTTATTTGAACTTTAATTGTTTAGTCATAGGAAATTCGTTAGTACTTTTCCATTGCGTTCTGCAATCAACATCGCACTTCATTTATAACACAAGAAAGTAAATTTTAGTTAAATTGAATTTCTCTATCTTAATTTTATAGTCTACTTGAAATCCTACTAAAACTAGCAGCGAAAACAGCTATTACTTGAGAGGAATACTTTTTTACAGACACATCTGACATAATGCAGCTTCATTGGTTTGGATTAGAAAGTTACATTAGCTAATGATGCGATAGTAAAATCAAGCTTGAATGTAAAGTTGGCATGGTCGCGGTAGTTGAAGAGAGCCGATTCGTTAGCGGGGAGTTGGGACGTCCTATGAGTTACCAGCCGCGCTTCCTATTTGCCGGTTAGTGGCACCGGGAGGCGCGTCCATGTTTGAAAGTTTAAATCCTGTAATTTGTCGGCTAAGCTCCGACACTCAACATTGTACGAAGTTTCGAAAGTTTCGCCGCGGAATTAGCCGCTGGTTACTTAACTACGCGTGCTGTTTGCGATGTCCGCGCGCACGCTTGTAACGAGTTCGCCGAGTAATGAGATTTCTCAGGTGGCAGTGTCGCAAATGGAGTTTGGAGCACGTCGATAATTGTATTAGCATGCATACGTGTGGCGAATTTAGGCACAGCGAGAGGGAGAGAGCCGCACGCTTGCTGGATGATCTCAGGTGTAACTATCTTTGCTATGTGATACAGAAGCACATAGGGTGCACTGATCCTCTGTGAATTATCGAATTATCCCTTGGGACGTCTACTTCCCAATGAACCAACCAAGCGTAGAATTCGTTTACGTCACTCTGCTAACTTTGATTTTCCCCATGAATTCTCATGGAGTTTCATTTAATACAATTTTATTAAATACCTTATTAAGTGGATTTATAAATGAAAGCATTCAGTAAGCTTTTATTTTTTTGATTTACTTCTAATTTATTTAAATAAATCTCGAAAAGATCTTTCTGGTCAGTAATACGTTCGTATTTGTATGATTTTTAATTTGAATTTAATTGGAGCTACTAACACGAGCGAGTCAGTAGTCGTTCGGCTCTCTTTTTCTCCATTTTCAGTGGACAGTTGGAGGCAAAGGGCATAAGAATTTCATTACGACTCCACTCCGTGAAAAGGACAGACGCTCCGACGAATATCAAAGAGCATTTATGAGTTTGGGTAATAAAAGCCGCCGGCTCAGGTAGAAGTAACCATAACCAAGGATCTCGCCGCCTCCTTCGTTCTCAATCCTGTGTATTTTTCCAAGAGGCACAGCTGTAATCATTGGATTAAGTCAAATTGATTTAGAATTCGAGGCTGTGCACTTCGGAACTTAATTGTCCCGAAACCGCTCATTATACTCTAGCGAATGAAATTGCCGATTATTATGAATGACTCCGATTATCTTTGCTTGCACTTCAAAGCCGCTTGATTGTTCGTTTTCGAGGAATTCCACTGACCGTAAAATCATGGAATGAATGCAATAGCGCAAATGGCTTTAAACGTCGAGTGAATTTCATGATAATGAAAAAGTATGTTCCGAATACAATTCTTTTACGATTAATATCTGTTATTTTCAATTTAAGAGGCAATAATTTAAAACACAAACGATAGTACTTATTCATCGGACAACGCGATGTTCATTTAAAAGGGGAATACTTCGTTTTTCCACATTCATAATGCAGAATCCAGCTGCGATTTGAAATATAGATGTCCGACTTTTCCCTGACGTCGTCGCTCCTACGTACATATATTCTCTCTCTCTGCCCCTTACCGGGCGGCTGAATGACCGCCATGAAATATGAATTCACGATCGAAGCCACTCGAGTGCTCGCACTTTTCCATCGAAGCTTCGCGGAGGAGTCCCTGTTGGCCGATTCGCTATCCGTCGAGTTCCTCGTGGAGCTCTCGTTTTCCAGCGAGCATTCCTACCAATTTCTATTCTCGAATTGCGCCCAGCTCTTCTCGAGCGCATCTCCCATTTCCTCGAGCACCGGGAATTGTGGCTTTCAGTGCGAACTTTCCTCCCTCGTTTTTTCCACGCTGGATTGTGTCGCGCCGGAGCGCACCGAGTGTGTCCGGAGACAATGCAGCAACTGGAGAGAAGGCTCGGTCCGACCTCCACTGTCTATTTCTACTTGAACCCCTTTGGCCGAGCGAGGAGATTCTGCTTGTAGGGAAATTGGCGTGTCACGTGTGTCTGTGTGTATACTCGCAGGAGAACGATTTCCCTCTGCTTGATGTTACTACTTTGCCAGGGGAAGTTTGGGAAAAAGGGGACAATAGCGCTCGCTGTTGGAGTGCCTGCTTTATCTTGCTTATCGCGGCTCCGCGGCCTTTCGTATTTGCCTCAATTTCCGTAGCCTTCCTACGCGTTAAGGCCCACTCACATTTTAGCCACATCCACGTCACACTTACGTCCCACGGAAGATCGATTGCATTGGCTTGGACGCTTCGATTCACATTGAAGACGTCTGACGGATACAATAGACCTTAAGCCTGATTCACACTTGCTGAACTTATAACTTCTGATAAACTTATCATCGTTTTATAATTAGATGAATTTTATTACTTGGCATTTATATGTAATAATTTGTCGATTCAATCTGATTATTCTCGTATTATGAACCAAGCTTAATACGCGCGAGTATTCAACGAGCGTTCTACGATCATTCTCGTAATACTCTCAAGTTAGTAGACATAATTCCAACGGAATCGATAAGACATAGATCAGTGCGAGTTTGCTGTCTTGCATTTTAATGCGAGGCGGCGAGCATTTCCATTGCCGATAAGATATTTAAATGTTGAACCCGTGCTCTCTCCGCGGTTGGGTACGAGCGGCCTGGGAAGCCCATTGTTAAGGAAATTGTCCGACACTAGTCGGCCTGGCCGCTTGTATTGTCGTGATATAGATTGTAATCTCTTCGATGCCGTATTAGTCGCTCTCTTTCTCCTGCGGCGCATTCCGAGCACGCCTTCCAAGAAGCACGAGCTTCTCGACGCGATCGGATTTAGAAAAATATGACCATAAGTCTGAGCGGAGCTGGGAGTGCTTGATTTTCAGGCAGCTCCGCTCTGGCCTCATTTAATCCGCTTCTACCTGCTTTCGTGATTAAGTCACATAGTTCAGTGGATCCAGAAATAGCCAAGACGCTCTCGGGAGACCGAACTCTTTTTCATTGCTACTCCGAAGACATCAAGTTTCAGCGAAGGCTGATACTCATAAGAGAGAAAGAAAGAGAGCGAGAAGGAGAATATCAGAGAGACAGGACAAATCAATTTCTTTCTTGGTGCGGACTTGAACCGCGCGCGCATTACGTGTCATCGTTCGAGCGGAGATTTACGAGCGGGCATGAGCGAAAGGAAGGTGGAATTGCGTGCGAACGAGTCTGAGGGGTACGATCTTTCCTCGTCGCCGACAGAACTCTCCTCAGGGTTCTGCAAAATTCCTTTCTCTCTCTCTCTCTCTGCCCACTCCACCTCCTCTCGCACTGGCTCCACCTCTTTTTATATCGAGTCGTTTCGAGCAACGAGCCAGTCCGGGCAAGGCCCGGATTTTTCTCCATCGACTTCCCCGCATGTTTTTTTCACCCTGACTTTCTTCTTCTTCTCGCTCTTTCCCCCGGCGTGCTTTTTCCCCTTTCTTTCACTCTTTCTTTCCTCTTATCCTGGACTCGCTTATCGGCGCGTTGGTGGGCGATCGCCGGCACTAAGTGAATGTATCGTGCCAGGCGAAAAGTGTGGAGATCGCTCAGCTTTGTTCCAGCCAGATAAGCAACGGCTCCGCTGCCCGCCAATGCGAGGGAAGCAGCACGCTTTCGTGTCCTTGGCGGGGCGGCAGGTTTAACAATATTAATTTGGGTCAATAAGCAGACGCGGATGGGAGCGAGCGGATGATCGGAGCCGAAGGGGATAAGAGGTTTAAATCTACGAAAGCCCTGCCACTCGTACCAATCGGCTGAAGTGATTAGAATGACTCGAGGGAGGAATTTACAACGCGATTACAATGCCAAAGATTTCAAAGTACATTTCTCCATGAATTACAATTGTTCAATAAATGGGAATATTAGTTAAGTTTACGCTGAATTCGTGTTGCTGTGTCTCTTTATATGTTGTATTTCTATGGCAGGATTCTAATCAATCAATGAATTTATAATGACCTGGTATTTATATTATGCGCGTATCGAAGAACAATAGTGAATACGAGTCTGCTTACTCAACGCGATTCTGACACTTTATTTAGACATTCGGTTCAAAGGTCGCCGCTAATGAATCATTGATGGACCTTTCTTGCTGCTCGTACTATTTCATACTTTCCTACCTGTCAATTCACCAGTACAAAACCAATTTCCTTTTTGTAACTACTTCTGGAATAGTCGCTCCTAGTGCATCCTAGCTATTACCGGGCTCTTTCCCGAAGGAATAGCTCGGCTGCGTTATTTCCAATTTCGATGACCGAGCGAGAGCAGTTCAATCGAAATGTCATTAAAAGGGCATTGCGTCACACGTGCGCCCAGGCACACGACGCTCTGGCGCCATCGGATAGCGTCATTATTATGCATACGTTTCTGCATTTCCATTGCTATCATGCAAATGGTATCATTGGGAACAAAGTGCTGGAAGGATTCGATCAGAATATCATTGAAAGCTAGTCGAATCAATGCTGCCCAGTAAAATGTCTAAAGAGGGTCGAAACAATTTCCAAGGGACAAGATTTCCCTCCAAAGTGGATATTTTCCAGTACCACGTGGTTGAAAATTGTCAGCAGCCGAGCAGAGCAGAGCGGAGCGGAGCGGAGCAGAGCCGAGGAGTACCGGTGCTCGGTGGAAAACGAGTCTCCGAAACGAGGAAGAGGATCGATCGAGGTGCCAGAGTGGCGCACGTGCGCAGAATCAACCCTCTCTCGCAGTGGCGCACCAGTTCGCCCTCTGCTACCCCTTTCAGGCCTTTCTCTCCTGCCGCCGGTAACGCCTGTCCATCCCTCTCCCTCTCTCTCTCTTCTGAGAGCACCTGTGTCTCGCTACTTCGTTATCTTTGTCCGCGTCCTGCACCAAACCCTCTTTCCATTCCTTGCTGCATTTCTTCGTGCGCGGAGCGAGCGATGTTTTTCTTCGGGCGTTTCTTCCTTCCTCCTCCTCCTCCTCCGCGGGCGCTGCACTTCGTTTCGCCGAGGCTTTGTCTTTCGATTAGTGCTGCCACTTTTGCAGGGGGTAGGCAGGCCTATGTGTGGTCGGAGACGGAGGGAGAGAGGAAGGGAGGGAGGGAGAGGGAAAGAGACGTGGTTACGCTCGGCCAGGGGGTAGATAGAACGGATAAAGGGGGATGTCGACTCACCCTCGAGGATCCACCCACGAGGTAGAGCCGCGTGTACCAACCAGCCACGTGTCTCTCTGTCTCCCTCTAACTCGACGTGTCCCTACAATTCGACGCACTCGCCGATCCAATTAGCCCTCTACCTTTCTCTCTTTCTCTCGCTCCCTGCACGAGTATCGTCATGTTTGCAGTCCTGTAATACGAATATCTCCACCGCTGTATTAATGAACGAATCGCGGTGCTGGAATTCCGTCACCATGGATTTTCAAAGTAATATAAGCATTCCGACATTGCGAACGTAACCAGAATTCGAGGGAAGCTCTCTTTCTACGGCTTCGATAACCAATTGAGATTGGACGTTTAAGCCTGGGATCGGCTGGCGCAATAGCGACTGCTGCCACCACCGATCTCGCCTACTCCAACAGCGATTCTTTAGTCGACGAGGCGGCTTCGATATTGCGCTGCTGTCGGCTCGATATTTCGAGTGAGAGAAAGAGAGGGCAGAGAAACAGCCGGAATGGAAAGGAAGCCGAGGGATTCACGCACGTGCGTCCCTCGTATCAATAAAGCAACCGCTCGGCCATGTACCTGTCGGCTGGAACTGGTCGAACAGCGCTGCACGCGCGCACTTACAAAGTGGCTGCCAGGCGGTTTTCTCGGGAGCGCCGTCGCCGCCGCCGCCGCCGTCGTCGTTGCTGCTCGGTATTCGCTCTCAACATTTAAGCTCGCACGATTACGTAGGAGCGTGACGTGAAAGGTCGTTGAATCAGGCGTGGCGATGCCTCCGAGTGCAGAGCGAGAGCGACGTGTTTCGATCGGCAGCGGAGCGCGCCTCGCAATTGAAGAGCCAAGTCCTCGCCGCGCAGGCTTCCAACGATACCGCCGCTTCGAAAAGCTCGATGACGATAAATCGCCGAGGCCCACCGACGGCTAAAACCCACCCTTGCCAATATTGAGCAGTCAGTTCTGCCCGACGATGGATTTTAACCCTCTCGCGTCGATACATTCACCGCGATATGACCTCCCAACATATTCCAGTGTAACAGACCTTTTACGTTCGAGGAAATTTCACGCATTGAAGATTAGTCTTCTGACGAATAATAATGCAATATTGCATAAATATGAAAGTGAAATTAAAATTGTATTAATATGTAAGATGGAAGTGTAAGAATTATTTGACCTTTCTCTTGCTGTGAATGACGAAATTATTCGTTTTCAAGTAATCAGGTACAATCTGAATGAATTACACGCGAAATGCTCTTATTTCCCTTCTGCGTTATAATTATATCGTAGCCTTGCGAATCTCATTTGCGTGTTAATAATCGAGGATTGGGCAAACGTACATTTGGTCATCGAGGTCGAATCACCCTCGAGTCAGTGGTCGCTACGTGTGACCGTAGCCACCGAGTCATTCCGAGCTGTACATAGCTCTCTCACACACACGTCTACATTCGGTTTTGCATACAATCCGTGTGAAGTTAGTATCGCACATTCACATAGAACGAAGTCGCTCTATATCGATCGGACGCTCAGGTAAATGGCCCTGATACAACATTGTTTGGGATCAGAATAAATGCCGGATGAATGTCAGAGACGAATGGAAATATTTGCTGGAGTTCAATATCGCAGCGAAGTGCTAAAAGCTATTTCAAATAATTTTTTCCTTTTGCATTTCGTTAATATACAAGTTAAACACAGCGCGTGTTTGAATATCTTCGCATCGTAAATTCTGCATAGTTCACTTTATCCTTTAGTGGACATTAAACAAATGAGGTGTCTCCATAAATTACAATCACCTAATTAACACTCTAATAAAAAAAGGCGAGATTTCTACTAATTTAATTGTAGTCTTTCGGTGTCTTCCCTCGTTGACCTTCATTTTTCCCTTCAAACTCCACTTTCCAACTTTCTTCCCTTTCCATTTATTGTTTTGCGGACCTTTCGGCACACGTGCCGTCGTTCTGTCGGCCTCTGCCCTTTCCAATGTATGTGTGCACGTACTTATACATTGGTGGGCGTTGGTATGCCGGGCGTGATAAGGGCTCAAAGAAATTTCGGCCCATTCAGCGCGAACTTCTCTCGTTTGTAAGCTGTTGGGTCACCAGCCTTTTCAGGGGCGCGCGTGTATGTATATATGTGTCTGTGTAGATCGCGTGCTACTCTGTCACGGGTGAAATGTGCGTTTCATTGAACCGGCCGGATTTTGTCGGGACGCCGCCGACGCCGCCGCCGCTTTCCACGGACATTCTCGGGATAATTTATTCAGCTTTTGTGCTCGTTTGTATCTCTGCTACTATAAATTATGCCGCGGTGTCCGACCGCCTTATAGGAACATCGGTTTCTCTATTGATTAAATAAACTGCCCCGATATTCTCAAGAGTTTCCCTTTTTCGATATTAACTTAATTATTCAATCACACTTGCACCGGGAAATCTAATTTGAAAGTGTTCTATTAGTTAATCACACGTTTCACAGGATAAGAAAGTCTTGATTTACTTTGAAGATAGCAACTTTCTCTTGCAGACATTCTACTTTATAGATCTAGATTTAAATTCTGTAAGTGACAGACAAAGTAAAACTACTAAATTATTCTTGAAAAAACACATTTTACTATTAATATTCTGGGGAATGAGAGAGTTGAAACCATGTCGAGTAATTACAGGTAATTCAATGTCCTTCGAAGCGTAGGCAGCGATTTGTCAGGTCATTTGCTGGCGAAACTGTACGCGGAGTTGTCGATATAGATCGCTTTTCTCGTTCTAAGGTCATCAGCGTGTTACACATGGCCGTGGAGTCTTGAACTCGCTCGTTTCTCTTGCCCGCATATACACACCTATGTACAGGCTGATTCACTTGCCTTTGAATCTGAACTCTCCTAGCCCTTATTTTTTTTTGGTCGACTTCCCGACCTTCCCCGGGGCTGAAATTTGGTGGGTAATGTTTTTTTGCATCGAGGAAGATACCATAAAAATTCCAGAGCCCTAGCTCAAAATTCATTTTTTCGCAAATTTTTTAAGGCATACCCCTTCAAAAATTTTCGATTTTTCGAAGGTTCTGGGATCAGGACGAACGCTTGATTTTTCGATTGCTCGTGTCTCAAAACGGATAAAAAACATAAATGTTGTGGGGGAAATGCCGGAATTCTACCTAAAACACATGGAAAACCGATCTGGAATATTTCATTTCGATGGTTTTCCTCATGTTTTTTATACTTCCCGACCTTTTCCGGGGCTGAAACTTGGTGGGGAATGTTTTTTTGCATCGAGGAAGACGTAGTAAAAATTCCAGAGCCCTAGCTCAAAATTCATTTTTTCGCAAATTTTTTAAGGCATACCCCTTCAAAAATTTTCGAATTTTCGAAGGTTCTGGGACCGGGACGAACGCTTGATTTTTCGATTGCTCGTGTCTCAAAACGGATAAAAAACATAAATGTTGTGGGGGAAATGCCGGAATTCTACCTAAAACACATGGAAAACCGACCTGGAATATTTCATTTCGATGGTTTTCCTCATGTTTTTTATACTTCCCGACCTTTTCCGGGGCTGAAATTTGGTGGAGAGTCTCCCCTTGCACCAAGGAAGATGTGATATAAATTTCAGAGCCTCAGCTAAAAAATTTTTTTTTCCCCATATTTTTGGCCATCGAAAATATCCAATTTTTGGTGGTGATTGAAAGGCAAGTGACTCACCCTGTACTTGTAACCACCTACGTTCAACATACACACAGACAGAGATATATTATCAGAGTTGTCTGGGTGTAAGTGAAGGTGCGTGGGTGTGTTTCGACGTGGCGAATATGCTGCTTAGGGGAGGAATATTCCGTGAAAAGAAACCACGTGCCAAACCACCGACACGTGCTTGGTACACCCTGACCTTCTTTCACCCGGGCGTCTACTTAGCTACTGGAATCCAGCATGGAATGCTCTCTCCTCCCTCGATCCCGTGTATTGTTTTCTAATTAGCCGCTTGCCATCCGCCAGCTATCCGATCGCATTCATTAACCCACCATGTTTCATTGTTTCTCACAACGCAACACACCTCATTTGCATACCTTCCAACCGCTTCTCATTAATCCAATTCTAGTTCTTAATTGTATAATTGAGAGAAACCCTAACGATTTTCATTGTCTCTGTTTTAATGATGAAAGAAACAAGTGGTATGTTTTATTTGCTTTCATGGAAGGTATTTTCGATTGACAGTTTTGAGTTGGAAAGGAGTTTCGTCTTAAATGACAGTTTTAGTGGCACTGTGACGGATTGTTGCTTAGTAACACTCGACCAATCAGACATCATTCACCCTACAAGGAAGGGCATTACGTGTTAATTAATACGGCACCCTCGTCAAATGCTCGCGCCAAGATCCAGGACGCGTGCACTATTCAGGAGGGTATATTCGCTGGCTGGAAGGAGCAGCCTGGGCGAGGATGAGTCGAGCGGAACCCACCCACCCATTTGCGTCCAGCGAACTGGCCATGCTAAAGCCAGAGTATATCATGGCTGGATCGATGCTGCATAGGTCGTTACCGATCATCCCTGCCGCACTACAAATCCTGCACGCTCCTGTCCAGGACGCAGATGCTCGCAATTTAACGCAACTGCCTTCAATGATTTCCAGTTTAAAACATATACAGATCAACAAATCCCTCTTTTTATTATCTATCAGCCTCTCATCAAATATACAATTCATCAATAATTTCTGCCTCGATTCATCCAATATAATTATTCATCTGTCACTAATTTAAATCAATGACTCACGAAGCTTTAAAGCGGCGGGGAAAAAGTGGCCGTCGGCATAAACATAAATGATGAATCTCGCAGGAGTGATTGACATTTTCCGAGACTGGAGTACAGCAACATCCCAGTGAAAGATGAGCGGAAAGGCGAATGCAGATGAGAGAAAGAGAGCCAGACAGAAGGCAGTGTTTGTATGTGTTTATGTGTGTGTGTGTGCTTGGCGGAGGAGTGGGTATCTCATCCAGTGCCCTCCTGTGAATGTAGGTATAATTACGCGCAAAGTACATGGAGAGTGTTATTCAGCTGTCGCAGGCATACGTCAACGTTCGCCGCAGGGTCAAAGCACTTGCCAAGCTGCAATAGCATCGCTCGTTCGCCTAACGTAAACTTTCCACCGACTATCCTGCCTGTGCCTCTGCCTCTGCCTGCCTTTCGCACAAACTACATCCAAGAGAGAAAAGATAGCAAGATAGAGCGAGGAGAACAAAGTTCTATGAAGCTCTCTAACGATCCTGGAAGTCGCACACTTTTCGGCAAAGATGAAAGTGCGACGGGCCGAGCCATGAAAAAGTGAAAACACCTACAAAGCTTTAAGGTGCGACTGATTAAAACTTTCGGGCCCTTTAGACCTTTCCAGTACTTCAGCCGGCGCCGCGGCGCCCTGTTTCCCTCGAAACCAAACGAGTGCATGCATAGAATGCATGAACCTTCGCCCTCCTCCTCCCCCCCTCATCGCCACCTTTCTCTATTTACATACATTCCGGGTGTGTATGTACATGGACTACATACATTCCATCGGCGATACGGCGTGCGAGCGAGTTTCCGCCTGAAATTAAGGAATCCGCACCTTCGTTAATTTGCACGAGCGCTTCGCCAGGTGCTTTACAGTCGAATAATTAATTAGCGGGAGAGGGAGAGTTCGTAATTCGAATGTACTGGAATTTCAAGCACTGCTTTGACACTCCCTCGGAATCCTTCCTGCTTTTCGACACTTTTTTCGTAGTCATTTATTTACAGGCTAAAAGAGATTTCTCGCCTGTGAAAAATCTGCTTTGGAGAGACTTTATACTTGTTAATAAATTCGACGTTAAAATTCTGTTTTTAGTCATTTTTAATTCGTTTGATAATAATTTATATTTGAAAGAGGTGATTTAAATGCCAATTGAATCGTCCTGTAGAAGAGTGGTAAGTGTCGGTGGTCGTCAGACAGATACTAGTAGCACGGGCGTTAAAACTAGAGCACCGCAGCGGAGCGTGCAGGTTTCTTGTGACCACTGACCGAGATTAAAACTCGCGCGAGCGAGTGCCGGCTGGCAGGCAGAAGAGTGTGGCAGCGGCGTAATTCGAGTGTCGTCTGGTAATCCATATCCTTTTGAATCGACTTGAGGTATCCGCAGGGTGCGCGTCCTCGAGGCCCAGGTATCTCGAGTATCGACAAGTATCTCATGTATCTGCCGCTTCGTAACACGAGTAGCATCCTCTGCTCTCTTTTCCTTCACCCCTTTCTCCTTTTCTCTCCCTCATTCATCCCAGTGCGAGCCAACACACGCGCGCGCACGCTCAAGTAGCCGGCCGACGCTTCTATCCTCATTAAACCGCTCCTCCCCAATCGCATTCCCAGGAATTTCCCTGTGTTTTCCTCCTCGCTCTAATCGCATTCGCGCGGCACCGCTCGCCACCATTCAGCCACCATTAAACCTGCCACCGTGAGCTTCGAAATTTCGTGCCGAGCTCTCTCACCTCTACTTCCTGACAGCCGCCACTCCATCGGGAACCGGCTATTTTTCAGGCTAAAGAGAAGCCTGCATTGGATGGAGGGTGATTAATCCTCCGTGAAATATCTGCCGAGATATTTATTAGGTGATGAAAGTTGCGCGAAGAGCTCCCCTTTGATGGAATCGCGATAGACTTGTTTATTTCATTTGAATTGTAATATATTTTTAGTTTAAATATTATAGTAAAAATCAGTTCGTATAACAAGGCTAATATTGATTGTCGAAATTAGCTTTCAAGTAGTTTGTATTCAATAACTTTCAGTTGCGCGCCAACTTTAAAGTTACGAGGTTGCAATAAACATCGGTCAAGTGCTTGAGAGAGAAATCGTTGAGTGGCGTTTCCAAAAAGCGTTTAGCCCAATCGTAACCTCGGCGCGAAAGTTGCGAGTTTCCCAGGAATTCTCGGAAACTCTCGAGTAGTGGGAGTCGCGCGTGGTCAGGCGTGTTCTTACTTCGTTGAAACAAGCGGCGGCGCTCGCACTCGATGCCCGGTAATTGAATGTAATAAACAAGCGGTGGACAAATCGGTGTCACGCGTTCCGTGAATAACGAGGCTGGCTTGCGCGTAAACATAAATCCCAGTGAAATGGAATGACGAGGAGAAACAGGCGACGAGGACTCATTGGATGTCTTAAATACCAAGTACGCGCACATCCAACACTCATTCGTTCCCAGCAATCACCGACGTACTTCAACAAAACAATATCTTGTCTCCCAAAAGCATTAACCAATTAAGTATGTTTGACGACTATATCCGTCATGCGTAAAATTTTGTTACCATTTGATATTTAAATTGTAATTTTGCCGGAAACTAAAATATATTCGTAAATGTGAATGTGTTTAGAATTTTAAATATACGACTGAGTAAATATTAATAACAAAATTGTTCACTTCATAAAATAAAGCTGTCTTTTTGGCCCAATATTTCAACAGCGACACCACAACTAACTAGTTAATTAATTCAACAATGCGCAATCAGATTTCCCTAAACATCCCCGGTATTTATCCCTAATAGGATTCTCGGTATTTCGTCAGGGCGATTTATGTCCTTAGTGCTTCGCACGTAATAGGAAGGCCAGGCTGAAGTACGAAATCCCGTACGAGGAGAGACATCTGTTCCTGAGGGCTGATTTTCCCATGATTCCGCAGAAAACCGGTGTCATCGACACCATAAGAGCGAGAGAGAGAGAGAGTGAGCGAGAGGAGGAGGAATGTATGGGTGTGCAGGAGCGTCCCGAGCGCTTTCGAGCCGATTCCTTTGAGGCGAGGCCGCGCGCGCGTGCCGCTCGACCAAAGATCGATCCGCATTTCAAGGGGCATTCACACCGACCTGCTTCACCTTCGTTCCCCATAACTCCTCTAATTCCACATAGACTAGTTCTAGCCGTGTAATCGGGAAGGAAAGCTTCCTGCTTGCTCCTCGGGGACCAATGAGCCAACTAGAATTCCTCCCTCTCTCTCTCTCTCCTCCTCTTCGGCCCCTCACAGTTCCAAGGGTGAATTTGTAGGTCTCGGTTCATTCGCATTGTAGCTCATTGTATACCGTTCACGGGCCACCATCGACTTTACGATAGCCAGACAGACGAAACCATGAGTCCTCCCACCACTTTATTATGGTGGAAAGGGCGGCCACCGACAGACAAAGCGCCGAGGAGTTTTGTACGTGTGTGTGTCTACTCCGGGCCGCTGTGCAGGGAGCGGGCTGGACCCGACAGGAGAAAAAGAGGAGGGCCAACACACCAGGGAGAAGGGTGACGGTATTCGGGGGAAGGGTTCTCCAGGAGGCAAAGAGGACGAACGGGTGGAGTGTGCCTTGTAAGTGCGGGGAGGAACACCGCGACAAAAACTCCTGCTCCTTTAGCATTTACTGCCTGCTTTTCTGGCATTCCTCACTCTCGAATTCTTTCGACCGTGTTAACTTCTTTCGATACTTCGTTTATTAAATATATTATTACTTTTAAAAATATGCAGGATTATTAAGAAAATTATTTAGATTAATTTTCTTTTATTAGTCCTTATTGAAAATTATTACTCAGCGATTCTGGTTGATATTGTCCTTAAATTTCCTTTCCTGTTTCACAAATCTGCTGGTACACGCGTGGCTTGGAGACTAACTTATTCGAGCGGCGACACTGGCCGTTTTCCACCCTGCATAGAAATCCCCGGCAGGATAAACTCTGGCAGCTTATGCTCGTCGGAGAGTATTCTCCGCGCGTCTGCTCTTCGGTGTCTGTTGTGGTGGAGACGTGGGCGTGGACGTAGGCGAGGTGAGCCTTCAGGGCCGGCGAGCATCGACCGATCCAGCTGGACGCGCCATAAATCGCCGCGGCGCAACCGGCGCGCCACGACGCCGAGCCGAGCCGACCAGCTCGCGCTCGAGATCCTCCGGGAAAACGCTGATAGATACCATTTTGCGATACAATTCCAACTGGCTCGCGCACTTCCTTCGCTCTTTATCGCGACCATCGAGCCTTTTCCGCCTTGGATGAAAGGTAAATACAGACACACACACACACACACACATACTGTCGCCCCCTCGTTCCTTTCGAGCGAGGCGCTGACGCTGTCATTTATGACACTCGTCCACCGACACGCGTTTCCACATTCGAGCGTACACTCGAGAATCGAGCGCTTGTAAATTGGAGCCAAACAGAATCCTCGATTTATGTGAAAATCTGCCGAATTTTTTGAGTTAGGTGGGGTTGGAAGAGGAGTGGCTGGGGTTGGTGAGTATCATCGTTAAATCGAGCCCTCCGAGGGAGGACACGCACGAAGGAAGCGCAGGGCCAGGCGAAGGGTAGCTAAGACTGAGAGGAGATGCAGTCGGTCCTCGGCAGGCTCGTCTAAGTGCTAATTTCGTGTTGCGAAAGAGGCGTTAAGTGGAACAAGCCTCCTAAACAGCGCTCGTGGCTTTCATTAATCTCGAATGGCATCAATTATTTATTAACCGACGGTATAAACATCCCTGGACTTCTTATATCTGGAGCATCAGTAATCGTGTCGATCGAATATTTCATAATTAATTTGACACCTTCATTAATCAAGACTGAGTGCTTGCTTAAAATTTCTCTGTCCCAATGAATATTTAACAGTGTCGATAAATTATCACGAACTCGTTCCTACTATTGAAATATTCTTCATCCATTCTTCAAAAGAACATCAATATTCGAATAAGTGGGAAAATCACTGACAAGTAGAAATCAATTTGCAGCTTTAATAATTTGCAAAACTCGCGTATGCTGCATCTCCGCGGCGCGGCGGTCGTGGTTTAGCTCGGCGTTCATCGAGTTGGCGTGCTGCCTCCTTTCTCTCGAGTCGTTCGAATGGAAATGAGGAGAGGAATGTTAGATGAACCGATTAACTCGTTATGGCGTCGAGCGCGATTTCCACCGAGGGACGAAAGAAATGCGAGAAACGCGATTAAAATTAATAAAGCTCCGAAGGACAGAAAGAGAGAGAGAGAGGGAGAAGAGAGTTTGGCACGCGGCGAAAGAGAGGACCAGAAATAAAGAGGGAGTCGCTTAAACGGTCACGGAAGGACGATCCGTGCCCCAAGGGAGAAAGCCTAATTGGCCGCCGCTCCGAAACAAACGAAGAGGACCTTCCTGTCAGGGGTGAGTAGAAGAATAGAAAGAATCGAGTCCATCGGCGACCAAAGCTTCCACCCACCCACACTAATATAAAAGACACATACTTCATATGGCGAGTTTAAAATCAACCGGCTAACGAAGTAGCAGCACAGTGGCCGATTTGTTCCATCGAAAGATAGAAGCAGCCGGCAGGCGCAAAAATGACAGGAGTAAAACGAGAGCTTTGATTTTCATTTCCTGCCCCTCTCGAAAGCCCTCGCCACATATATGCAAACTCCGGCACACACGCGCTCGAATTCCCCGCGGTGTTGTGTGGTTGACGCGATCGATGAACGTCCCGCTCAGTACACTCGCACACGTGTCCACCCTCCGTTAATACCCTCTCCCTCTCATTAAAGCTGTTTCCACCACGTTCAATTTTCTCTCTCTCGCTCTCTCGCTCTCTCTCTCGAAAAGCATCCTAATGCTATTTGCACAAGTGCCACAGCGATGCGCTGTCGAACTTTGGGGAAAACGCCAGCCGAGATGAGAGAGCGAACGACCGACTGAAAGCTCTGCGACACCTTCCTAGAGAAACACATATTTGCAGGATGAAGCCAAATAGCTTTGATGTACTCGCAGCTTTTATCCTAGAACGATCTTCGCAGACTTGCCTAGAGAAACCTCGCTCGATTTTCCTAGACGCCGACCTCACTTCCGAGGACGTCTCCTTTATCTCCCGCACAATAGAACTGAGTTTAACTCGGATGACGCAATGCGCTCGTTGAACCGAGATGGATGCTGCTATTCGAGGAACACGTTTTAACAGATTGTAAGCAGACATTGTGTAGTTTGAAATAAATTTTAATGGAAGTCGTACGATTGTTAGACAAAATTTGGAATGGATATGAGAGTTCGTGTGAAGAGTGGACCACGTGGAGGTTCTTTCAGAGAAAATTCAAGGTGTTATAAATTCCCCAAATTTAGCCACGTTGACAGAGAGAACACAACCACGAATGATTTGAACTAATTTTAACCTTGATACGATTCTATTCATCTTTCATACTTCATAATTCGAATTCTTATGTGCCACATTTGTTCTCAAGCGTCCACGTATCAGCTCGTGACCTTTCAGTCTTACACAATTATTAATAATAATTTCTATCAATTACATGAGTAACACAGCAATTTATCACCTGTGTAATTACAAAGCGAACTCCTAGAATTCTTCTTATAGATAATTCATGGAAGATGACTTCGCCCGGAGGGATGACACGTGTAAGAAGGGGGGCGCTCGCGCGCATTTATACATCCATTTCGAGCGAAACGAAGCTCCAAACATAAGACAGGGATTTTATTATTCCAGTAGTTTTCCTATTGTCGCTCGAGTGGCAGACAAGGTTTCTTTGGAATCCGGGAATTTCATGAATAATAAAACTGCGGAAAAAGAAGGGGGGGAAGAGTAGGGGGGCGCAGTTTAGCATTGAATGGGAGCGATATGTTCACATGCGAGTGGCCCGACAGGAACGGCATCGCCAACGTAAATTTACCTCGGCGGCTCAGTTAAGAGTTAATAACTATATCAGGCGGTGCTCCCGATGGCGTGCGGCCGCAATTCAGGAGAGTTCACTTGCCCGGCTCACTTGCACATACGTACAGGCTGATTCACTTCTCTTTGAGTCAACTCTCTCTTCCCCCCCTCATTCTTTTTATCGGACTTGCTAATTGTACACTTTCATATCTCGCGTAGATATAATGTGTATAATAATACGTTATGTTATATATAAAATAGTCTGTAGAAAAGAATGTTTTAAGTGCCAGCATTTTTGTGGCGACCCTCAAGAAGCTCTTTTAATATATTATATTATGTATATTACGACGTGAGTTTAAAATGAAAATAATGTAATAATTTCATTTGTTGTTAATTCCCTGCTTTCTGTCAATTTCCTCAAAGAACTTTTTGCTTTCAAATAGTGCAGATTCCGTACAAATCAGTTGGCAAATTTCATACAAAAATACAGAAAACGATTACAGATTTTTTTTCATATGTGTAAAGATATTACATTTAATATACGTGATACAAATAGAACTTAGAATTCGCGTATGATGGAAATAACCAAGATAAGTTATAACTATCTTATGTAGAACAGCATGTACCGGATAGTAGCGATTAGAAAGCAAATGAATCACTGAGTACATAATGCTGGAATAGGTAAGTGCGCTTGCCCGGCGTTTCGTGTCATCGCCACCCCACGTATATTCCTTATCAATCGAGCGTTCGTGCCGAAAGCGGCCGACTGCCAGTCCGAGATAGCCGAGTTACTTGCGTAACTGTGGCTTGCACGACGCGACATAGTCCGCCCAGCACGAACTAAGTGTGGCAGAGGAACGCAGCGTAGGGCGAAAAGCGAAGCCACGACCTAGTTTCGCACGCTGCCAATGCCTGATCGAGGAAGACTCTTAACCCTTCACCGACCGCCTCTCTTTAGACATGCCGTCACCTCAATCGACCAACTTTCTACTGGTTTATATAATTATTTAACTATATAACTCGCACGAATTCTTATTATCGTTTTGAGAGATTTATTTATTAATTGGTGAACTAAAATAAAGTCTTATACAGCCTTTGAAAGAAAGATGAAAAATATTTTATTCATTTTATGAGAGTTTCATGGAAACCGATCGTGTTTACATACTCTGTATCGAAGCATTAATTAAAAAATCGCCAATCGTCAATTTGACGATAAGCTTTCCGCGAAAGAGAAAGATTTCCTGGAATCGGAGGAGTTTCTCGGAGGCAAACAGATCGGCACTGTGCGAGTACTGTGCGATTAAAGTGTAAGGGCGTCGGTGCGTCTTGGTTGCGCGTCCTCGGAAGCCCGGTGAATTCTATTCCAGACCGGGTCTATAATCGGGCGCCGAGAAAAGTAATATGGCAGGCGTTCAAAGTCGAATAAATCGCGGCGACTCCCCTCGATCTACTTTGGTCGCGATATTCTCGGGCGAGGATCGAGAGCTCGACTAGAAACCCCCGATATATTCGATGCCCGACTCCTCGAACGGCCGTTCCTCAAACTGCTTAGATTGAAAACAACAACTGCCTCCGTCTTAATTCTCCATGGGAACTCGACCGATATAGAACTCCACTTTCCGATATTCTCTTAAAAATACACATAAGCTATAAGGTTCACATAATATTATTACTTCCAAGTATCGTTCAATTAGCGTCCTTTGATATAAAAGTATACGAATAAACTTTTATCATTTCTCAATAAATTCACAAGGACAAATAATACAAAGCAGTCAGTGGAATTAACAACCTTTAACAAGCTTCCCTTTTCCCACGGGAGTTTTCATCTGGAATTCCTCATTCTCACAAGGTCTCGATGCTCTCGCGAGTCACAAGTACCAAGATCGTCGAAGAATTCCCATTGAATTCTCGCGGGCACCTAATCGATCGAATTGGATGAGCGCGGACGACGCGGCGGCGGCGGTATCGATAGGGTTAGTATGCGGCGATTGGAATCATGTCCTGCGGGGCTCGTCGAATTTCCCATGAAGCCGATGGAGAGGAGGCATAATTGGCATCGGGAGGATGCTCTCTCGTCTGATCTGGTCCGGCAGTCGTGCCGAGGGGAAAGCAACGGGCGCGCGCGAGCTTCGGCCTCGTTTAAACGTTTAACGGTGGTCATGTTCGTATGCCGATCGCTTCGTTATAAGCGAGCCTGACAGCACGAAGGTGGAGTCTTCCACCCCGTTGGCCGCCCACATCCCTCAACGTGTTGGTATTAAAATGCAAATGATTACTGTCACCGAGTCCTCGCCGTGTTTCCCTCGTCAGCCTCGAATCGCAAAGCTTCCACACCACCGTCTCCGTCTACTCTCCGTATGCATAAGATATCGCGATCGTTAACAACGAGAATCACTAGCCAAGCCGGACTACCCCCAAT
The DNA here is from genome assembly GCA_910591665.1 of Ectemnius continuus. Taxonomy (NCBI): domain Eukaryota; kingdom Metazoa; phylum Arthropoda; class Insecta; order Hymenoptera; family Crabronidae; genus Ectemnius; species Ectemnius continuus. Next base: position 9,205,255 of record OU342862.1, on the reverse strand, counting down.
TCTCTATATTATCCAACCTGTCATTGTTAAGCCGACAATCTTTCTCATTTTAACACCCAGCAAAAGTAACAATCCTTTCGTTTACTGTCCCTTATAAAAGTAAGTATTTGAGGAAAATATAACTCGCCTTGCTGTTCGACCCGGATTTCAAACATTACTGTGTAACACAAATCACTTTCAACAAGTGTAGAGTACGCGAAGCCTACATAACACTGATCGATTAGAACCAATTAATAATCAAGACCGATCGCGATCATTTTATACTTGACACGCTCCAATTGGGCAGCGGCGATAAAAACCAAAGTAAGATTGTTGCAAAGCTCGTTTTCGTCTGCGCGGCATGTTTCAATTTCTAGACCGGATAATTACTCGTTTGCGCGAGTCAATCGATGGTGTGTGGCGTCAAACTGAAACAGGTTTCGCGACAGGCAGAAAACACGGCGGAGTAGCTGGTACCGATTACCGGGCGGTAATTAATTATCGATTTCCACGTAGAGCGTCGCGCGCTCCATTGGATGTATACAACGCGTATGTGTGTGTGTATGGGTTGGATGCTGCGGACTGGTGCTTGTAACTGCGCTCTAGCGCTCGCTCTCTCGGATCGATCAATTTGACGTTAATTACCAGTCGCTTTTAAAATCGTGCCGCGCGCACCCCCGCCACGCCGCTGTCTCAGAGTCGTCAGACAAACACTCGGTAAATAATTGTATTATCCGCGAGGATTATTAGCCTCATTATTGGTAGTTTAGGATTGGCGAGGGTGGGGGAGAAGGGAGGCTCGCGCCCCCGAGCGATTCACGGATAAAGACTGAGTAACGAGATATCATCCTACATTCTCCTCGTCTCCGGATTTTTCATGTTGCACCTCTTCCCACCGTCGCGCTTTTCATTCAATGGCCGATGATACGAGTGTATATAGTTCCTATAGCTTATTACGTTTTGTCCGTCGAGTTAAGTTGTATCAGTGGATCCTCTCATTCTCCTCTCGCTCCTCTTTGCCCTGCTCGTTCGTGCCCGCGCACCCGTTTTACTTCCCGAATGCAGATTGCGAACGCTCGACGAGCTTAATCCGTCGCGCAGAAAAAAATGCGACAGAGAGAGAGAGAGAAAGAAAGAGAGGCTGAATTTTATAAGCTTTTTTATGCCGTTTCTTTTCGTCCACCTCTCTTGCATTAATTGCATCCGGCACAGCATGCGCAAGCCGTCTGGCTAGGCATATCTTCTTCCGGTGCGATACATAGAGATCGCATACCATGCACTCCCTTCTCTCTCTCTCGTCATTCTTTCAGTCGCATTGAAGTATCGAAGAGAAATGCAGGACGCGCTGCTCGTCCACTCGATCGTCCAAGAGAGGAAGAATAATATTTTCGAGAGGAAGAAGAACGAAGCCTCGAGTACACTCGAACGGCTCCATTAGCCGGCAGCCAGGGACTATCGGACTTTTTCTCCTCCCAGAACCATTCGACATTCAGATCTTAAGTGCGAGTCAATTAACCGTCCCCATTGATTATTAACTGGGAAAGTAGCCTGGGAGACTTTGCACTCAATCGCTCGAGGAATAGTTCGAAGGGCCAATGTTGACGAGACGCGTGGGTAAGAGATAAGATGAAATAGTTACCTGCCGAAGAGCGGATGCCAAAGTTGCGAGTCATCGGGTGAGCTGGCGGTGGAGCTGACTTCCGGTTCCTGTTTGAGAAGACCGCTCCGTACCCTGAGTAACGGAGGATAAGGACTGGCGCGTCTACTGCTCGAGAGATCGATCGGCGCAGGCATTAAAGTGCCGATCGGCTTGCAGGAAAGCTTCGGCCTAGACTGGGAATGGTGGCTTCTCATTGGTGCGCTCGCGTGACCAGATCCTTTGTTAGTGCCGTTGCTGATCCTGGACTGGGAGGATTGTCGTGACCTGGAGACAGGACCCTCGCCGTGATCGAGGACGTGCTGGAGATGCGCCAATGATATCACCAGTAGATCAGGATCCCTGAGGAGGTCCGGCCTGGTGAGAGCCTCTGGTAGCCGGAGCTCCGGCCTCGAGGCTAGTAACTTAGGGATTTCGGTAGCAGGCGCTGCAGCTAGACCCGGCAAATAATCCCTAGGCACTAGCAACGGATCTGGGATCAAGTGTCCCGAGGATTCGATCAGTTCTCGAAGCTGACTCGCTGGCTCCAAGTACTTATCACTACTGCTCGAAGTCGCGCAACCATCCTGCTCCGTCACTCGACTTCTGCTGACAGATTTCTGATAGCTCGATTGACTCTTCTGCCGACCGATCGACCATTCGACCGACGTCGGCCTTTTTGGTGCCGCTCGATCCGCTAGGAAATAAATATTACTCGTCTCACTGGACATGGGCCTGCCAGAATTCTTCGCTTCTTGACTAGGCACGCTTAGTCGATCCTGAAGAACTCTGTTTAATTTCCGGGCGTTCCAGTGTTTCTCCAGTTCTTTCGAGAGCTCCGCGCGAGGTGTATGATGCTCGCTGATTGGTGGATCGGAACGGATCGCAGGGAGATCCTTGGCTCGATCGAGATCCCTAGGGTCGAGACGGTTCGGCGAGGCCAAGATACCTTTTAGAGTTAGATCGTTCTTAGCGTCCTCGGAACAAGACACCGAACAAGGAGGACTGGGCAGTAGTCTTTCCAGATAGGCGGAGGATGGCCTCCTGGATGCCGGGGAGCATGGAATACCACTTGGTTGAGGTGAAACAACTGTTCCCCGTGATCTCAGTTCCTCGAGCACCTGCTCGTCAAAGTGCTCCAAGTCTTGGTACTTGCACTTAGCTTGAGCCTCGCTACTCCTGCTGGAACTTATCCAATGGGGAGTGTTGGCGCCGCCTTGGCTCTTGGAATTTTCGAAAGGGGTGCCTCGACCTTCCTGGCTCCCGTTGATCGCTTGTCGACGGTAGAAGTCACTGTCGCCTGTCTCGTAAGCCAACAGATCGGCCTTCTGTCGTCTCAGATCCTCCAATACTTGAGAATCGCAATCGTCCTCTTCTTCCTCCTCTTCCATGTCCCTTTCGTCTTCCTCCTCGTGCGGGAATCTGTCCAGTTTGGAATCGCCAGCGTACGTGTCGGACTTAGGGAAATTCACAGTGCTTTCCGGGGATTCGACCCGGTGGGTTTTAGTACTCGGTGAGGAATGGTTAGTCACCGGTTGGCTGGAAGGATGCCTGTAACGATAACTCGGTATGATAATCGAGAGACCAGGAAGGTTTCGAGGTGAGCCGGTGGATCCTCGATTTTCAAAAGCGGTCACGGTCGATGCGGAATCAGCGATCGAATTCTTGAAGAGTCTTTCCACACACTCCGCTTGGGAATCCGGTGATCTGCTGGACGAGGACGCCTTCGAGGATGGCCTCGTTGACGGTACAACAAGACTCTTTGTACTTTCCGGTGTGTGGGTTCTCGTTATTGATATCGAGAGTCCTGGTGTGTTTCGAAGTGCGTTCAAAATCTTCGAACTGTCGCTGTAATCTATGCTTAGGAGTTCGCCGGGTTCGTCCGGTCGTTCTTCCTCAGTCTCCAAAGACTCGCCGCTGCCGGCGGAAGTGTTCCACTTGGGAATAGAATTCGTTCTAGATTTCGCTCGGCCTCCTAGGCCGCCATCGGCCTCAACCACTTTGCATGACTTTGTGATCGAGTTCGATTTATTCTTGAAAGACACAACTACGACATTGTCGCTTTGTTCTGCTCCAGACTTATTCCCTTTCTCCTCTTGGACAGCGCATCGTCCGAGGATCTTCTCAACGGGAGTTTCCGGCTTCTCTGTCGAGGCATCCTCATCTCGATGAACGCCTCCATTTTGGTAACTAGATATCGCGTCGGTTCGCTGCCGTTCCTGGACTTTGCCGGCTAATTCGATCAAGAGAGCCGAGTTGGAATCTTTGACTTTATCGTCGACCGGTTTCTTTTGCTGGAGCCTCTCATCGAGGACCTCGTCGGTCTTGGTAGAATCGACGGGTAGATCGGCGCTGGGCGTATCGGCGGCGAGAACTGGCGAGGCCGTCGCGTCTATCATATTCAATATGTCCTGAATGGCCGCCTTGTTCGTGCGACGCCTTTTTTCATTATCCGCGACTGGCTTCTCTTGATCGATAGCATCATCAGTAGTCTGCTCCTCCTCGGGCCTGGCCGGCTCTCGTCCCTGCTTCGAGAGGATCGTATTGGATCTTGGAAGCTGTGGAAATCGTAGTTGTTCAAGAACGACCCGAGGCTGGAAGAGTTTGTCCCTCTGGAGTTCCTCGAGGTTTCTCTTTCCAGTGGATCCTTCGAGAGAAGGAATAATCTTGGCGAATGGCCTTTGATTCTGTGCTTCATCGTTCTCTTCTTGATCCTTTCCACCCCCATCCGCACAGGATGCCTTTCTTCGAGCTTCCTTCCAACTCCTATCGGAGCCCCCTGCATTCTGCTGAGCATCCTTCGAGCAATTCGTCTTCCTATCGACCTCATCGTACCTTCTCTTCCGGTCGCCGTTCTCCCGGAGCAAACCGTTCGTTCTCCCATTTGTATCCTTCGAACAAGTCTGTTGGAGAGGATCGTGCGTCACGAGCCGCTCCTCCTTGTCCTTGCCGGTGTCCTTTCCTTCGCAGGACTTCTCCGTGACTTTCGTGTCCGCGTTGCTTGCGTTTCCGTCTTGCGAGAGGAGTGCGAACCCGGTGGAGTAGACGTTCGAGGACGTCCTTGGTATCGAACGCCATCCTTGCGGCGTTTTGGTCAGTTTGATACGATTCCTTTTGTCGTAGTCCTCGCATCGCACCTCGACGATCCTCTGCTCGCGTTGCGACGCCCAGAGGAAGATCGGATTCACCTTTGGACGCTTCTCCTCGGGCTTCTCCGCTTGCTGCTTTTCAGCCCGCTGCTGCTTCTGGTGCTTTTGGTGATGATGATGATGATGATGGCGTCTTTGGCGACGGGGCACTGTGCCCCGTGCAGGGGCCCCGCTCATCACTCCATCCAACGAGCGGTTGGTACTCTGCCACTCGGCCACCAAGACGATCGCTTTCTCCGCCGCCTCCGATCGACTTCTCGCCGGCAGCTCACGCGACCACGTGCTCACCCTTGACGATCCTTCCGATCCTTCTTATCACAACTCCCACGCTTTATCTTGATCGCAGCAACACACTCGAGTTACCAGAATCCTTTTCTCACATTCTTACTCCAATCAACGTCAAAGCTTGCTGTGTTCTCGGGCGAAGAAAGAAGTGGTGTCCGGTGACATCGAGGCTTTCATTAACTCCTCCGGAGACGGACTAATCAAGCGCACCCCGGGGTAGCGATTGCTCCTCAGCCCGAAGTCAATTTTTCACCGTCCATCAAGAAGCGCGATAGTTCGAGGGAGGCGGCGATCGATCTCAAGGGCATTGACATTGTCGAAGTGGCAGCGGAGCTAGCTGACTTCGAGGAAGACATAGACCGGCCACTCGACTTCCTTCGCTTCCTGAAGCTCGAAGGGACGGGAGCTCTTCTATGAGTTCGTCGACACCAGCTGGGAGCGTGGTTCCCGGTGCCGGCGCGGATAATTCGAGCGCTGCCGAGGTGCCCCGTTGATGCTGAGGTCGTCGACGCTCATCCGGCTATCGAACCGTGACACGCCGGTGTCCGCGTAGAGTCGCACCGGCCAGCCGAGCCGGACGGAAAGCGGAGGGAGAGCGCGATGGACCAGCTAGTAGCCAGCAGAGAGTAACGTTGCCAAGCTCGGATATGTCGGTGGTGGCGATTTTCATCGAAGGGACGAGGAGCACGTCGATTTGCATCGAGCTTGCGGCGTCGACTCCGTCGAGCTTCCCACTGGCAGCACTGCCGGAGGTGTTCGACCCATTCCACTTCCTGCGAACCACTTGCCACTCTCTCTCTCTCTCCCTTATTTCACCACTGTTTATTCTCTCCTTTATTAGTCTCTTTATCTTTTTATATTTCAATCCTCATCACTCTTCTTTTAATTGTAACACCTGCACTCCTAGAGTTATTCCTGCTGGTAGGGAAATTCTTGTGAAGCCGGCCTGGCCGGCGCGCCACTCCAGCTGTCCTTGACCTTGCACGTAAGGTTCGCCAGCGAGTGGTGTGCTAGTCGCGACGCCCGCCTCGAATTGTCATCGATGACATAACGCACCACGGTAGTGGAATCGCCCGGACGACCGGTTACATATCGTTACGCGCGGAGTCACTGCCTGGGAGCTACTGTCGGTGCGCCTCCTCGTTGCCTTCCACTCCGCCGTCCTCGCCGCCGCCCCCGCTCTCTACACGACCCGCCGCCCAGGCTCGGAACTAGGTGCTCTCGCCACCCCCAGCAAACCACCGGCGCGGCGACGCCGCCGCGCCGCTCAGACCTGTCACCAACAGCCCGGGCCACGAAAATTCTACTCTCGATTCAGCCACTTTCCCGACCGTCCAACTTCCACGCTCGGACACTCTCCTAATTTACTTCGAAATAAGACATTTATAAGGCAATTTTCTTCCTTTGTTCCTCCTAGTTTTATTCGTATATGTTTTGTAAATGTTTTTAGGATTGCCTTCTTCTTTTTGTGTTGTGAATAGGTAGTTTTTAATTCGCTGCAAGTTTATTTGCGATTTTGTTGATTAATCAAGAATGTGTTGATTGTGTTTTTGTAGAATGTATTTTATATTATTTATAAAAGTGTAGAGTTGTATTTAAGTTGGCAGTGCCGCGATCCTTCAGAAAACTTCGGGGAAAGCATTGTTCGCCGCATTGGATCCTACTTTCTTGCGGTGGGAATCACGGTACTTGGCAGCCGATGAGTTTTTTAACGGAGCAACCGTTCGCTCCGAGAGCGCTTTATTGTTTCCCGGCACTGAATTATTCCCAGGCCGAAATAGCGGATGTTATAATTTCATGTCGACGGTTATACGATTCTTGAGTTATTTATATGCCCGTGGGGCTTAATGATTTCAGTCCCGAACAATGTCGGTGCGCCTAATACCTCGTTTAGGCCAACAATTCTCCAACATTCCTACAAAATTCTCCATCCATAAAAATCATTCCTTCTGTAGAAGTGATTCGCGCGTTTCTTACAGCCGGCAATATGATAATTAAGCGTATTTCGCCATTAAACTTGGTTGTCCTTTCGCATGATAATAACAATGAAATATGCATGAAAAGTGTGCATGCGCGAACTTGGGAAGTCTCATGCATGTTAAAAGAGAGGCGAGAGATTCGGCGATGCTTGAGATTTAAGCGTCGTGCAAATAACCGAGAATAATTCGCGCACTCGCCACGCCGCACACTGACACATTCTACTAGTGTCACCCTCGAGTGCGTTATTCGGCTGTTATTTATATCCGCATTATGTACAAATGTCAAAGTTATTTATAAAGCGACGGGAGGAGGCTGCATTAAGGGCGACACTCATTGCAAAAGAGCGGAACGAGCTCGGACTCGGCGAGATCACGAAGAATCAGCTCGCCTCCGGCAGATACAACGACAACCAGAACAATCATACTTTCTCGAAACTTTCCTCCGACGCCTGTCTACCGCACTCCTATTCTACTGCGCCCGGAATCAGAGAACTCGGACGGTTCTATCGATTGAGGGCGTCTGAAACACACGCTCGGCATGGATAATCGTAATCTTCTGGGTCAAGCATTAAAGATCGATGATCGATCGAGCGATTGGAAATTCCTGGTGCGCTGTAACTCTTGTTATTAGGGAAGAAGTCGAGGGTCTCGGAGGTTCTCGGCACAGCACTGCCTCTCGCAGTATTACCCCTCACCCCGAGGATTGCGAGCTGGCGGAGGAGCAGCGGAGGAGCACCGAGCATGGCGAGTGCGAGCGAGAGAGGAGCAAGGAGAGGAGGAAGGACCGAGCCAGCCAAGAGAGAGAGAGGAGAGTGGGACGCAACCAGTGTACACGTATAGACGCGCCTATACACCGTGTACCGAAGGTAACTTCGATTACAATGCTATCAGCGTTATTACTCGAGAGAACGAAATATTCCACCGATTAAACCGCTCTCTTCTCTCTCGCAAAATCCACCCCGTCACTTTTCCTCTCTCGGTCCATCCTCAATTTCACCCCTCTCCCAAGGGAGAGGTATTATTATTTCTTTCATTTTTCGCGCGTCCCGATGGCGACGTTTTCATCGACATTATATTAAATCATCGTGGATGTTCCCTGCTTTTTTCGGGGGTGCCGGTCAGAGTCGATCGTTTCGACGGGGGGGCGGCGGTGGCGGGCGGGCGCGCGAGATCCCGCTCTCGTATTTACGGTGAATCGATATTCCCTAATTGATGCTGCGGGGCTGTTAAGTAGAAACTACCGTTCCATTAACGGGCCTGCGTGGCCCATTCCACGGTAGTTAGGCGCTCCGGCGAGCGAGCGAGCTTCGCTCTTCCACACAGGGGCTGCTAGCCCTGCACAGCCCAGCCACTCTTATTACACGCACTCTCCCTTCTTTCTCTCCAGCAGACGCACACGTGTAGCGGAATTTTTTCAAATACAAATTGAGAGGGGAGACAAATTCAGAGGGCTCGCTGTGATGGAATTAGTTTTCGATAAACAAGCGGTCTTCCCTCGCTAAGTGGGCTCTGTGCCGGGCGCGTGTGTTGGAAGTCCGAATCGTATTCACCCTATATCGCCGATGGCGGTGAGAGTGCGAGGATGGGTGGAATGTAACCGAGAGAGAAGGAGAGTGACGGGGATGAGAGAGGAGCGCGGTAGAGGAAGGAGATACACTCGCGGTGGAAGAGGGAGAGGGAGAGGGAGAGAGCGAGGCGGGGGAAGTGTGGAACAGGATGAAGAGGAAGAAGAGGCCGTAGGGCCGAAAGAGAGAGAAGCGGAAGGGGGCGGGAAAGAGAGCGAGAAATATTTTTATTAAATGGAGGGAGGGATGCCAGAGAGTGTGGTGCTCGCTTCAGAGAGAGGGAGAGAGAGAGAGAAGGGAGTGGGCGATGCTTTCGCAGCGCAGTACACCGTGTCGGATGCTGATGCCGCATTAAGCCCCGTTTGCACTTCCGCCCTACCATTCTCCCGATTCGATCCTTCATATCAGCGTTCTACCAGCACTGCTCTACGTTTATTAACGCACCCGCACGATTCTCCCTTTCCCGAGCATATCCGCACACTTTCCTCTTCACCAATTCTCTATTTGTGCGTGTGTGTATGTGTAACCTATGGCGGCACTTTCCGCTTCGGGCTAAAACGAAAAGCTCACTGCTCGAGGAGCCAAATGAAACTGGCTTCCCCGTTCGCACTGCCTATTATTATCGGATTACTCCGTGTGTTGTTTTTTTTTCGGGACGTTTGCCGTAAATCGTTATTAATCCGCGCCATTCGACCGGTGGAATTAGATTTCCGTCGGGATATTATGCCTCCTTAGTAGGCGCATTCGTACACGTGCGAAAGCGATGCCGTCGTCCGAGCGTAACTCGCTCGTTTTATCTTCTTTGCACTTGGCGGTAGTCTGTGATGTTTGCGAAGAATCTACACTGGCAGGATTTTATAGCTCTAGCTTTTAATAATCTAGTAAATTCATTATGGAACTGAGCTGATATAAAATCGGTAAGAGTGGAAAATGATTGTTTGAATTATAAATAGGAATTGATTGATGATTCGCGCAATCATTCTGTCACGAGGATGATAATAGGATAGTGGCAGTTCTCGTGTAGTTTGCAGAGGATTTATACGCCGTGAAGGATAATGGGCGCGGGGAACATGGTGTGCATTGTGTCGAGGAGCGTCCTTCCTGGTGGTTTCTCGTAGTCGCGCGAGCCCAGTCGACTCGGCAAGGCCAGTCTCCAGAGCTTGATCGCAGCAACCAACCAACATAATAGAAGGGAGACGTCACTGACCGTGGACGCACGCGAGCCTCGCGACAATTTCGATTATGGCGTCCCGCACAGGGGAGGAATAATACTTCGGAACCCCATGCTTTCCCTATCGCTTCTTTTCCCTAGGAACATTTAATAGACTCTCTTTCAGTCGTTTATGATAATTTCAGATAATCATTCCCCATGGAAAATATTCAGGATAAATGCAGAAATTCTCTCGAAAACAATTTTCAACCACTGTGCATTTAAATATGTTATTATAATCATTCCAATTTCCCATATAAAACGTTATAAAGACAGAATCATATTTCTCTATCACATTTCTTTCAAAAACCAAATGCCAGCTGGCTGACTTTCCACCCTGAACACGGCGCCATTTTCCTCTCACAAACTCGCGAGCAGCCTCATTCGGGGGAGTAGGATTGACGCAAAAAGCGGAGCCAATAAATTCCCCAATAGCAATTGGAATCCGGCGGCGTACGCTCGCTCGTGCCAATTACCCGGAGCAAGCATTTTATCGGTATGAATCATCCATCCGAGTCATGTTCGACATGAGCTCCGATAAGAAGGAGCATTAATACGAGCGCGCGCGCGCGCGCGCTCGTCTCCGCACGTGGCTCCAGCGAGTAAAGCTTTGCTTAGCTGGATATTTCCGAACGATTCGCTAATTCATACGTCAGCTGAAAAAGATGTAAATAGTGTTGCCGATGGCACGGACGCTCTTTCGCATGCCTGCCATGGTAGATGTGGAAAGTTCGTTGCTCGAAGTTTCGTGTCGGCCGGCGGGGCAACTTTTCAATAAAAAGTTTTGCCCGCACGCTTAAGCAACACGCAGCCTGCTCCTCTGGGAAGATTTGCATTTTCAGAGATTCCCTAACCCGTAACTTCATTTCCTTGTGTAAGTTATACGTGTGGATTTGTCGAGTTCCTTTGCGATGCTTGAAAAGCAGATAAAGTTTGCAGTTGTTTTACTATTATTCCAATTATTCTAATAGTTAGACAGAAGAATAAAAAAAGGTCAGATGGAAACAATTAGAAAAATACTAATAGGAAATATATGAGTTTTGAACATAGTTGGAATCGAATCTGCGAACTTTTGTCTGCAGAGAGTTTTCTTTACTAGCAGGATGGATTAATCAGTAGCTCAGTGCCAAAGTTTGGGGTTTGCGAGGCCGGGAGTCACGTAAAGGGCTTCCATCGGGTAATCCCGAGGAGTTCGGATGACGATCCAGCCAAGTGTATCTGAATCCTGATATCGGATACACTGACTGGTGTCGCCGGTACCGATTAAGCCTTTGAACAGTCGGAACTTAGAAGTCCCGTCAACTATACACACCCGCATAAAGTTATCGATCACTCCCAATTTCAAATGCATAAATCTATAAACTCCATATTCTCTTATCTTCTTATAATTTACAAATCGACTAATAAATCATTCTCATTCATATTCACCAGAGCGCACACGTGCGATTTATTGATTGGCGGATGCAGCATCGGCAATTTCACGCGATTCGTCATCCCCGGCTGCTCTGCTATCCGTGAAATGTGCCGGGCAACCAAAGTGAAAATTTCGCCTGACGCTCGTAAATCGCGCGCGCGCGCGCGACGCGAACAGGAAAGTCGAGGTTTGCACGGTTTGCACGGCGCGGCGGTGGTTGGACGCGCGCGCGCACAAGTCTGCGGTGTGGGAAGTCAGGGAAAAAGGCGGACGAATTGGAAGGAGTGGCGAGGAGCGGCGTGGTAGGGTGCGAGAGCACGTGGCAAAGCCGCAACAGAGTAGAATTTCTCTGCTCTATCAAAGCTGTCAGCCACGCCGCTCCGTGATTCATTTTCTCCGAGGGCCAAGACCAGCGCTGAACGCTTTTCTGATGGACGATTATTCATTACGCCAGCCCTCGCCGATCACTCTTTGAAGGACCACTCGTTCCAGCCAGTTCGCTCTTCGCCAACGCCACTGTTGTCGAGCTGTCAAATATCCGGGAGGAGCTTCTGGTATCGCAGTTGTACTTCGCTTAGATTCCTAATGAGTCGCTCGTTTAATAACTCGCTTTAACTAGCTAAGAACACTTCGATAGTTTTTGCAAGAATGCAATAAATAATCCTCGAACAGTCAAACTATGGATATTAACACCTTGAACGTCAAATCGCAGACATATTCATTTTCACGAAAATAACTCTAATAAACATTTTTAACAAGGTGTAGTGACAGAGTTAAAAATGTTAAACTTGGACACTCAACGTGTTAAATGAAAATTAAGGAAGCCTACAAAGAATCACCAAGACCAGTCGGGATTTCCCACTTCAAACTCAATGATCGATTAACCAAACAATAGAATTGAAAAGAGTTGGGAAATTTGAAAATGCGTGCAAGGAATGCAAGTGGTGTTTGCTTGGAGAAGATCACAGGTGGTCCGGTAAAACCCGTGTCATGTTGTGGATCGACGTCGAAAGACGTCATAGGTTCGCTCGTGAAGCTCCAGCAGTGGCGGATAGTCGCCCGGGCAATTTCGAAGGCTCGCCCTTACGTCAGGTGCTAAATTTAAGGCGAGCAATTCTGACGTCAGTATTACGTGCGCGCGGACCTTTCCCCGTAATTGGCGATCGGTGCGTTACGCAACGGCTCCAATGGCTTTACAACCCCTTTCAGTATCGAACAGGCATGCATATTAATTATCTCTTTGCCGCCGACCCGTTCAATTATCAGCTTGTTATTACTTCGCTACTTCTTGTATTTCTGCTAATGATATTTTGAAATTGTTATTCATTAATAATCCGATACTTCAATTTCAAGGCATTACAACCCCTTTTAGTATTGACGAGGTATCAACTGTTTGTTTGGCTTCGAACCGTTGAATCATTAGCTTGTTATTAGTTCGGCGCTTCGTGTATTTTTGATAATATTTTTAAATTGTTGTTCAATGCTTTCAAGCCCTTTTAGTATCCAATAAATAAATGTATTGTTCAATTTGATCCTCTTGGATACTCGAAAAGTTTTATTAGCTTTCAAATTTGTATGTTTAATAGAAATATAAAAATTTGAAAGTTGAAGCTAGTAGTTGTGTGTACCCACGCGACTTGTCCCGCGTGTGCTAATTGAACATGATTTATAGTCGACGGGATTTACAATTGAAAGGCTGTGCGCGGCGCTTTAATCGATTTGCCACAGACTAACGAGTGCACTTTGTCAGCTGAAGATAAATGTAAATTTTAAAAGCATGCATATCACCACATTAATTTATAGACATCAGAACTCCGCGAGGAAAAACAGCCGGCTGCGTTTCCGGGTGCAAGAGCTTTCAGCTCGATCAATAATGCGAAGCCGAACAGTTTCAAGCGTCAATAACTTTTATTCCAACATTATTTCCACTTGGAAAGGAAAGCAATATTAAAATGAATTGTAAACATTCTTGAAATAAATTGTTATTCTTCACTACTTTCGAATTTTCCATATTATAATAAATCATCACAAAACGTTTAATCAGGGAAAGGTTCAGTCGATAGAAAAATATTCCTAAAAATCCTTTTTCAACCCTTAATTGATCCTGCTATTATTAAGAGCAAGTGTTGGTGTAACAAAAGAGGCATCAACGGCGCCATCCGATTTCGCGAAAACTACGGTAGCAGAACCAGCAATCGTAAACGTCGCTCACTGTAAAGAATGATTGCCTGGCGTAGGAAGCACGTTCCATTAAAGCAACTAACTCACCGAACTGGGTGAGAGTTAGTCGACAAGCCGCTCATCGACAGAGACGCCGCCGGTATATCTGCCCACCTTTTGGCGATCGCCGAGAAGATAATAAACGTGTTTGCAGTATCTCTCTAAATATATCTCTCGCTGATGAATGTCAGAGGCCGAAATCAGCGAGAAACTCCAATACCCACGCGCTCTTCGCCGAATTTCGGCAAGTGAAACGCTCCGCTCCTCTCTCGGCCATGGGCTTTCCCCTTCCGAAGCGGAGCGCGTGTGCCTTCTTGCAAAAGAGCTCCGAGAAGAGCCTACCATGAAATCCTACGCGTCACTCACGACAATGCTACACTTTGACGAGTCATCGGTGAAGATTTGACATGACGAAGCTTATCCAGGACCGATGGAAGTTTGACCTCAAACTCTCGTGCCTGTGTACTGAATTTGAAATCAGAACCGATCGCGATTACAATGCAGCCTGATTATTCTGAACTCGACTCTGGTTTTCCCCCTTGTGTATAAAGGATTGTATTTTCAACCAATGAATCTTAGATCCGTGTTCTAAAATTGAAAGCAATCTCCATCGAAATTCGATCATATTTACATTGCCTTTACATTGCTTCTGGAAACTGTTCGAGTTTTCATTTTGAATTCTCGCAGCACGTGATTTAGAGGATTGCAGTTAACAGATGGAACCTCGAAATCCACGTGCCGGAATGCATCAGCTGCTTACTGTTTAGAGAACACCCCGGTGTGTGCTGGCGCACCTACGACTCACTTTCGAGGGAGGAGTGCAAATATCCTGGCGATTCACCAATCAGTGTTACGTAGGTAGTGGCAGCTCGTCAGTGGCGATCAGCGAAATGACGCCTTCGAGGAATCGACATGCCTCGCGGAATTCCTTCGAGGAATCTTTCTATCTCCTATCAATAAAACTCGAGCATCGAACGCCGGACTTCCGGCTGGCCACGTGAGTTCTCTTTTCAAGAGAACCTTGCGCCAAATGTCACGCGCCTTTCAGGATAAACTCGAAAAACTTTTGTCTCTCTATCCGACTGCCAGCTCCACATACATCACTCTCCGGCGACGTCACATCGGCGCTGAGATAGTAAAAAAATTTCTCCGACGTATTACGTCATCTTCCTAATATCAGCGTCGGCGAGGCAAGTCATGACTGTTTAATAACGATCATTGTAATGTCCGCTACGTTCTCTACCTGTCAAAATATACGTACACTTGATCACAAAAGCGTTCGTCATTTTAATCCTTCCCATATTCATTGTTTTATTTTTCACCTATAAATAAAAGTTGGATTTGTATAAATTCATACGAATTTAGAGTAGCGAAATGAAAGGTTTATTTGTTATAATGATGAATGCGAGTCTAAAATTTCGCGACAAATTCCTCGTCCATTGTTATGCTAGTTCGCGTCGTGATAGATCTGGCATTACGTCAATTTTATAATAACAACTTTACAATGCAGATCGAATTACACTAACGAAGACAGCGAACGTGACGCGAGGCATGCACGTGACACTCGGCGAAAACACCGACGAACTTTCTATTTTGAGCGATTGCCCCGCGAATGTGTAACGCTTGTTATCGGCCCTTCCACCATCACTAGAATTCCCCAAATTAGCGTCTCAGAAATACAAATGACATACATCTTTCGCCATGGTGACACCGACAGCAATGACAATTTAATGAAATACCGGCCGAAATGGCACCCGTTAATTAATCCTGCCTTGACCGGTGACCAAGCAAAATCCAGCGAGATTTATATGGAAACCCATCCCGTTAAACGAACTTTAATTCGCCGTAAATCGTTGCAATCTTCCGATGGAAAGAGAGCACTCCTGATCAGATATTAATTTATACACGAGCAGTAGATCAAACTGGCATTCGGAGTAAGTTATCCCATAACTCTTCGCAGTACTAATTACTCAATGGGAAGGTCCTCCGCCGTCTCTGGAACTCGATCGATCGAGCAAACTAACCCTTGTGTCTTCCAAACTTTTTCTTTCAAAGAGTTTATGATATTTTGAAGTGTTTGTCTCTTCAAGAACGAAGAGAGAAGTTTTTTCTATTATTCCCTATTAAAATATCCTCTTTCTTCGGGGATTCCAAGGAAACTTTTGTTTACCGCATATTTCAACAGCGTTCAAGATGCAGAATCCAAGATTTTTATCCATGCAACCGATTATTCATAGGCAAGGATAATTCAACATTAACTTATGCTGATGTTTCTACTAATTCCAAGTTATCCTATTAGTCTCCATTCTAATGAGTTGCGGAGGAACTTCTACGCACGCAATCGACTTGTGTAAACTAAAGCGCTTTTTCCGCGTAGGAGTATTAACTCAGCGGAAGTGCACTCGACCAATTTCATGAACTCGAATGATCCATCTTTGTAAACTGGCGAAGGTGTATTGGTGTGTCGAGTAGTGGCGAATGTCGGAGGTGTGCATTGAGTCTCGCGAGGAGATCAGTCATGCAGCGGGCGATAAAGTCTCGAGTGGAAGAACGTTGGCTGCCAGTGCGTTCCCGGACGTCGTTCGGTCCGAACATCACGTCAATTTCAACAAGACACTCTCCACGACTTGCGTACGTTACGTGACGTGCAGCAGCAGCCGGGGATTCCAGCGAGAGACTTCTCTTCTCATTTGCCATAAAGACGTCTTAATGATCGGGGGAAACCTGTTCGATTTGATTCTAAAAGTGTCCGACTAACGCGCGGTTTCTTATTATTCTTCTCGAGTCGTGTCAAGATTCTTTCGAAAAGTGCTGAAGTAAACCGAGGGCAAAGTTTACGCAAAAGTGAGGAAAGTGTCAAAGATTCAGGGGAATCCCGAGGTCGACTTTTTCCAGTTGCCCAAATGGAATTTCCTTCGCCGATCCTCCAAGATGATACTTCCTCCTTCGCCGGTCTACTAAAGTGACTGGGAGTGGCGCTGATTTTCGAGTAAGTATCTCTCGCTTTCATTAAACGCTTCGACTTATCAGTCAGCTGTCTGCCGGCGAAGTGGTTGCCGGCCGACGAGAGACAGCGCGGATACCGGTTTTCTATTGGGCGCCAAGTATTCCGAGGATTCCGATCTAGCACTGTGAGTTTTCATTGAAAGGAGCCACTAATTTCTTGACTGCCTCGAACTAGGATTAGGTTCTGTTAGCTACGAAAAATCGGAATCATTAGCCGTGCCCTGCGAGGCCAGCATTCTTTTTCTGATCTTCTTCCACGCCAAAGTAGCGGGAATTCTGGGTCAACGACCATTCATTCGAGCGGCTATCACTACCAAATGACACATGATATTTCGATGATTTTCTACGGACCACCTAGTCAACGCTGATTTCTACTAGTCATCCGCGTGGCTCGACGATATGTAACAATCGCTTTCTTTTGCACTTTCTTTCATCGAGTTCGCGCTCCAAACGCTTGATTGATTCGATCGGATACTGATTAATAACAATCAATCAATAGTTGCCGTTGATACTACCAACAACAGTGTCATATAATAATTAATAAACTCACAGTGTTAATATTAGTCATATCGATCAATCATTTGAATTCATTACAACTCCTGCAAATTGAATATTTAAATCACTAAATTCGTAGAACAAATAATAATTATTGGTACAAAAAATACGTTCGACTAAATTGATCGACCAAATGACCAAAGCAAAAACTGCCCTTTAGGAAAGACCAATTAACACGAACCATAATTTGTTGCAGATCCCGAAAGGAAGAGTGGAATAAAAAAAATTACTAAGCGCCGGGAACTAGTGAGTCGACAGCCAATACTGAGAAATGAAGTTCGAACTTGACTAGTCCGTTATCACAAATTAATAACGAGCCATTATCTTGTTCAGCATTGAAACTCTAATCGATAGCCGGTGTAGTAATCAGTGCTGGTGTTACGTGAGGACTGATAGAAGTTCGGGAGGAGTGCGATACCGGTGACCTAGCGAGTGTCTGTGCTAAAATAAAGTCGATTACTATTTATTATACTGCCGGGAATCAGCTAGAACTGGAGTTTCTCCCCAAGGGAGGCTCTCTGCTAAGATTTCAACATCAGTTCCCTCTCGAACGATGACTCGTCCGATTCTGCCTTCGAAAGATTACAGCTGAAGCCTTAAGAAAACCTGTTAAAACTTATGATTAAGGAAATCATTAACTTCGCAAACTCTGGTGACGAAGTAATGGAAAAGGAAGTGTAAAAAGGAAAAGAATCATTCAACACAGTGAACGAAGCAGTCTGAGAAGACGAAATACAAAGAAGTGACGTTAATCAACGAAGAAAATGTTCGATATCGAAGTTCCAAAGAACTGCCAAGCCGAATTGACCTAACTTTTTAACAGCCGTGTCTTAAGTGGTATAAAACTGTTTGTGCCAGCCGAAATTTCGAGCCGCGCATGAGAAGTACTTCGTACACATTCGTGAAAAGTTTATGACAATTCCTGAAGATACCAAGTGATACTTTTAAGTAACGATGTCTGGAAAGACAGTGTTTCTCCTGTGCAACGTGCTTTGGATTCTGGCGAGCTTGGCGAATCTGGTGCAAGCCGCTACACCAATTATTCACGTTGTCGCACTGGTACGTAAAAACACAACGAAGTAATTCAAATTTCACCTCGCAAATTGCAATGCGACATTACATAACTGTAATCTTGAACTGCTGGCAATTGGCCAATCTTGACTTTGCATTTTAATGACGAACTATGCTAATTCGCCTGTTCCGCATTAATGCTACCTTGTTGCTTGTTCAGTAAACAATCCAAGTTTCTGCCAAGTACTCCACTCTACCGTGTCCCTTGATTCTAAGGATAGTATGAGCGTCTGTTGCAAGTTGAAGCGGCGTAAACCAGAAGGCATGAACTAACTAGCAAGCTTGTTTTGGCTCGAGTCTATAAATTGCGCTCGAATTCGATTTCCCGGATAAATAAAAGTACACTCCTCTCCCGCTGGCTGTTGAATTATTTTCGGAAGCTTCGCAATCTCTCACCGTCTCTCTCCCATTCTCTCCGTTTCTCTCTCTTTCTCTCTGTTTCTCAGCGGATTCCTTTTATTAAGTCTGTCTAAATAAAGTTCGATTTCGCGTTCCATCGGCAGAAGCTCGGTTCAAATATACCTTGCTACATCATTGTCGGACACGTAAGCGGGGCTGCCGCGGCGGCAACCCCGGATGAATGAACCGTGTTTTGCCAAAGGCGTCGCTAACTCAAAATAGAAAGACTATGGATATCCAAAACAAATCCTCATTGAAAAAGATAATAAGAAATGAAGAGAAGGAAAAGATTTTCGTGATTTCTAATTCAATATTGGTTGGTTGGTGTGCATAGCAGAACGAGACCACCATACCAGAGGAGTACAGTGGTTTGCCATTAGTGGGAAAATGTTGCGGCCCGAACGAAGTACTTACAAGGGACGAGACGGGCACTTCAGTCTGCAGGGCCGACAACACCGGCACCAAGCTTTTCTCACCGTTGTTCAGTGAGTTCAACAGGACCGGCATAATGATCCCTGGCGACGAGCACTCGGAATTCGTGGCCATCGTCGGCGACCCTTGCGAGTACAAAAGGTACCGTCGCACATGTCGATTACCACTGTTCAACAAATCTCATTCCATGTTTCGTCCTCCAAACATATCACTGGCTACCTTGCGTAATAACTACTTAATCTCACAGTCCAATCAGGATGTTTCGATTTAAATGAATTCTAATAACTTTGCTGATCAACAATGTGTTAATATAACAAAGACCGGAGCGTAAATGTAACGAAAAGCGATCTCGCGTGTTATCGTATTGTGAGCGAGAGATTTTTGGGACAGGCGGCAGGAAGTTTGCGGAGATAAGGGAAGTACCGATGATGCACTCGCACGCACTTTATGAGCCCATGATAGCGCCGCAGACACACAACGCCGATTAATCAAGGCGCCGTAAATCCTTGAGAAAATAGCCGACTGTTTCCCCGTAGACTTTTCCTTCTAAAGTGCGCACGCCTTATTGCGTTATCGGCTGAATTCCCGGTATTATATCCGTCCGATAGATTTTCCGATTCATTATTGCGATAATGCGCGTGCATCAAGAAAAGATTATATTTAGAATTATCAGCCTTTAAACATAGACTGCTTACATAGAATTGAAATGACACGATATCACACTTTCCTTCAACTTTGTGTCTGACTTTGTCGGCTCTTTCTCCGCTCATTCATCCCCACTCACTTACTGTCAAATATCGATGTTATCGGGGAATTTTATTTGATCAGCTATCGTTTCCCGATAAAAGGTTGCATTCCACTGGCGGCACTGATCAAAGATCGAATTCCTCACGATCACTTACTCCCATTAAAGTCGTTACTTACGGAGTCGCCTAATTGCCCGATTGCCATACAAGAGATTTCATGCGGCTTAATCCAATTAGAGCCGAAGATTCAAATGGATCTCGCGCCACTCCAATTGATGTGTTATTGACCGGCTCTTTAATAAGAGAACTAGTATGAGCAAGCGGATATTTTCATAATTCAATGATAAAAAGCTGTATAATCGTAGCCGGTGAAGAATGTGGGAAAACTCGAGGTTTACCTGTACCGTGCTGATCAGATAATGCGATTCTGACTGTGATAGATGCGGCGCAAGGAGGATTTGAATTTCCCTCACCTATTCGCCTTGCAAATATCGCACGACAGCCCGGTAACAAGATAAACGTAGAGTTCCTCGCACAGACAATAACACGTTTCTATTGAAGTTCAAGGCCTGAAAACTACCGATTGAACCTCCGATTGTGAGGATTCAGTGATAAAGGCAAACTTTCCGCCAGGAACTTAGTAATTAATTTGAGATTTTACTCAGGTATATGCTCCTGCCGGAAGAGAGCAGGGAGGACGAAAACTATTTACTGGTGAATGGCTCCATCTTCGCACCGCATCACGCGCTTGTCATGCTCGCACCCGGCAAAGATTACTGCATCGAAATGGTACCCGAATTGGGACTGAGGACCCTCGTATGTTTCCCAAAAGGTAAATCTCTCGAAATATTCATACATTGTTCATTGGCTATTTTAAAAATTCATTTTCCCCCCGAGCAATTTTCATTCTTTAAAAAAAGCAATCTCCATATGTAACTAAGCTCTTATTATTCCTGAATTTATTTACGCGACAGACATTTTAATGAGTGCCCAAAAGTCTTGGCCCACGTTATCGATGACAGTATCAGGTTAACTGGCATCAACTTCGTCGTATTAAATCAATGATCTCATATTAGCACACGTGGGTAACTGTTCAGACATTCAGCCAATATTTTACACTGAGTAATCGCAATCTGACGATAGCGATCCCGACCCAACCCATTTTGGCGTCAAAACATAAATCCTTCGGGATCATTTTAATCGGTTGATAATCAAGTAAAAGCCTAGTTAATACGATGGAAGTTAGATTTGGCTTTGGAAGATCAGTAATATCAGTTCGACCTTTAACAACTGTCTACAGAACAAATGATCAACACGGCGAATTCCGGCGTGAAGATCTATGCTTGCGGACTGCTGATATCGGTGCCCTTCTTGATCCTCACAATCATTGCCTACTCTATCACTCCGAAATTGAGGGACGTCCTGGGCAAGGCACTCTGCCACTACTGCGGATGTTTAACCGTTGCTTTCAGCAGCCTGGCGTTCACGCAATTAGCCAGCTCTCATCTCGAAAGCAACGTCTGCATCGGAATGGGTGAGTCGATCAATCTCAGTCGAATTGAGCTTGAAGCTTTTGGTTGCTGAGTTGCTCCAATGGAAATCTCCGCTCAACAAACTTTCCTTGACTGGATCGAAACGAAACGCGAGGTGAAATCCTCGTAGAAAGGTTTCGATCGAGGTGCGGCGAATTGTTGTGAGGCGGTAATGCCTTTTTCGAGATGAGGTCAGCGCGCCCATTAGGAGCCACCGATTAAGAGCGCCGCTTGGCTTTTCCAGCATTCGTCATCCAGTTCTCCTTCGTGGCCTGTTTCTTCTGGCTGAACGTGATGTGCATCGAGACGTGGTCGCTGGTACGTAACCACGTGGATCGAGATCACCGGGGTAGAATGCAGCCGAAAAAGCTATTCTTCTG
This sequence comes from Ectemnius continuus, assembly GCA_910591665.1. Taxonomy (NCBI): domain Eukaryota; kingdom Metazoa; phylum Arthropoda; class Insecta; order Hymenoptera; family Crabronidae; genus Ectemnius; species Ectemnius continuus. The sequence continues at coordinate 9,183,697 of OU342862.1, read as the reverse complement.
CTACTCCGTCTGGGCTTGGACTCCTCCGGCGATACTGATCCTTGTTTCCATGGCGATGGACCTCAGCCCCGCGGTGCCCACCACATATGTCAAGCCGAACTTCAGTCAAGACAGTTGTTGGTTCAAATGTAAGAAAGCTGCACTTGGCGAAGTCTTCAAATTCAGGTACAAAGTCGATGAAGAGTCCTTCATGAAGATATATATAATTTTCAGCGGACGATGAAGCGAAGCCATACTTCTACGTGCCTCTGGGATTGCTACTTCTTGGGAACGTAGTGCTTTTTATCCTCACGTCGATCAAATTATCCAAGTACCAGCAGGACCTCGCTTTAAGGAGGCTCGCGAGGAATCAGGAGTCCGATCGGTTGGATCAAAGGCTCCTTGGACGATTGAAGAAGACTTTTATTGTCTGCTCCATCCTTTTCCTCCTGATGGGTCTCAATTGGACAATGGAGCTGATATCGTGGTGGATCGGTGGTGATCCTCTCAATTGGTCTATCTTCGACCTGGTCAATGCTCTTCAAGGTGTGCTCGTGTTCGGCTTGTTCGTCCTTCGACGACCTCCGAGAGACTTCGTGTGGTATCGCGTTCAAAAGCTTCGTGGTCTCGATGTCGTTGAGCCGGAAGTCGGCAGTATGGAATTGTATCTGCTGCCAGTGATGAATGGGGATCATGTGGACTCTGCACCCCGACAAACAATTCTACCCTGAGGTCTTGCGACCTTGTTATATAATTGAAGACTGTGGGGTTACGGCAGCTGGCTCTCTTGTCTTCAAAGTTGCGGAAAGAGAGACCATGTACTTTTTGTGTTCACGCGTAGAACCTTCTTCGTGAAGGACGTTCATGCCAAATCAAAGTATCGATGAGTCATTGCTCGTTCCCGAGCTAATTTATGGACCGGTGTTTGCCAGAAAGACGACGGCGCCTTCGCCAATTACGTTACGTGCTTTCGTTGCGACGAGGAGGAGCACGCGCTCTGAGAAACTATCCATGCAGTCGGCGACTCATTACTGCAGTGCCGTTTGTAAGATATTTGCATGGTTACAATGAGGGCTTCCGGCAGGAGCGAAATCTGTATGTCATCCAGTGCAATTAAATCGCTCCATTGTACTTTTATCCCACCGTTTCATTGTATGCGAGGAGCAGGAGACTTCGTATTGACTCGAATATTAATTCATAGGTTTTTTAAATGCAATCTTTTTTAAACCAATTCTCGCGATCTTAGTAATAAGAGCTGAATGTGTATGTGACTGTAAATAGTTATATAGTAGGGATAGTTCATCATCAAAGTATAGTGTGCGACTTGTGATTAAGTATCTATAGATACTTTCTACAATGTTCGCTTTAATTATACCCTTAACTGAATGAGTGCGACAGGCTGACTCATGCCGGATTGGTCGCACTCCCTAGCACAAATGAAATCCGGCAGAGATATTCACTTTGCATAAACAGATCGCTGAAACTACTACGCTTATTACGTATTCCCGAAATTACGTAAGAACGGTGATTCTTTGTCTGCCGAGTTGTACATCCATATAATTGCATAATGCCCATCTTCACTAATATATATAACTTCTTCAAGTATTTTTTCAAGTTCGAACGTATTATTTATTTGTTCTTCTACTTATTATTTAATTTATTTAAATTAATATGAAATGTATCTGCCCGTGTGGTAACGTCGATAAATGGTCTGGGATACCCGATGATGTTGGGTAAAATGACAGACCGGATTAATAAAAAATAACATTCTCCTTTATTTCGTATTCCCATTATACCACAGCGTGTATGCTATTTATTCGTTGAGTGTTCGCGTGATGCACTATAAAAATAAAATAGTTGTGGGTTTGTAGAACCAAACCGTGATGGCGATTTGATAATCTATTTCAATTCCTCGCTATCACCTAATTAATACCCAAGTAATGACCTATAAGTACGAGTGTGCTGGTGCGTAGCCTAGCACGTGTAAATGTCGGGTGTACGATAGCAACACGCAGACACACTCTGATAAGCTCCAAAGCGGATTGGAATTAAAGATCAGGATTCTTAGGTCGCTGTAGACCAAGGAGGGAACCAGGTACCAAAAGTAACTTCCTAACGTTGCCAGTAAATCAGCTAATGACCAACGCCGTATATGATTGCACTTCTCTTTAAAATTCTAAGCTGCTTTTAACACTTGAGAGAAGTGTAATGTGTTTAAAAATGACCATGCGTCTCTAAGAGTAAAACACGTGTCACTAAAATATTTTGTACCACTTCTGTTGAATACTGAATATGTCAATCGATACGTTAAACGATATTATGCGATCGTGTCTCACTGAATTTGCCTATCGCAAACTTTTCAATGACTAAATATGGAAATTTCTATTTGTTTATAGCTTAGATGAACACGAATGTCATGGTCCAGGATCGTTAGTGTAACTGAATTGTTCACACGTCCCTGCTTGCGTTCGTCAAAGTAGTTTATAAAAATACTAGAGATAACTATAAAACTGTTCTCTAGTTTGCCAACAATGAACAAAAGTATAAACAAAATAAAAATGACTATTAAAAAGGCGTGTACGAAGTACAAAGATATCCTTATAGGAATTCTGTCAGGCATCTGTGATAGGCAATGAAAAATATTCCGAAAACATAGCCAGGCTGCTATGTTAAGTAAATGTGCTCCCGCGCAAGTAAAAACAAGTTAACAACAATCCCGGGATAAGTGATTGCCATAAAGTTTTGAGAATAAATCTTAAGAGTAAAGGAAATTGCACAGGCCTATCTGCGATGTCCTGGGAACGGTGGGCTAACACCTAGGATTCCAACAAGGCCATCACGTTGAGCAACATAAACCAAACAGTACATGCCAGGCGCCCGAAGTGCTGTATCGCTGAAAAATATTCGCTCTGTGATAGCACACGACCCATTTGACCCTTGCGATGTTTTGCCTGAAACACAATTAAATATCTTTAGCACGTTGAAATTATACTTTGAGGGAGTACAATCAAGCCAAACGTACCTCGACCGACGTACTCGTATACCAAGTATTCATCTAAACTAGAGAAACCGTTATGAAAAAGGCCTATCCAGTCACCACTCGCTGGTCTCGCATCGCTAAGCAATCGGTACGAGACTGAGTTCTCTTCATCTATAAACCACGCTGTTACAGGTTGGAACTCGACCGCATTGTCCTCGATACCGGGCCTGACCTGTAAATGATCAAAATACTTATGGTAAGATTCTTCTTTTCCAAAGTAAAACTTTTGGCACAATCTTTGATTGGGCTTTTGAAAAATAGATAGCGGGACTTACGATTATATCGAACTCCGCGGTAACAGGCTTGTGATCCGACAATATGTAACTGGGGTGACTCTTATAATTATGTTGTACTGTACTTAGCTTTGTATCATCGTAAACATCGGCGTTTACTTTGTACAAAATTCTATCGGTCCACGATGGCCGACGCCTAAACATACGAAAATATATTAATAAAAATTAACGACGTATTTTGTTAGCAATTCAAATAACTCTGTTGCATACTTGAGATCAAATTCTTGCGACCAAAATTCATATTTATAAGTGGGCGGGAATGTGACCGGATTCTCAATCAATTCGGCAAATGCCTCGCCTGTCTCCATCACACTTAGCAATTGATCCTTTTCCAGCAACTCCTTCAACTGATTCCTCTTTACTAGTGCATCTATCTCACTGGCTGATAGTTGCTCATTGTTCAGACGAAAATTTAAGTCCCCAATCCAAAATATATAGCTGCATAACATAAAAGATATCATCAGTTTAGACTAACAGGCATGTTAAGTGGCTTACAGCATATATGTATAAATATATACCTACTCATGATACAATATCTTTGAAGTATCTGGAGCACTGAATGTATGATTTGTAAGTATTGTATTGTAATCAAGAACCCTGTCTGCTAATAAGTGATCGTGTGGAGTTAAATGCGTATTTACTACACAAACACTAACACCATAGATGTTAAGCCTTATGCTTACTGCACCTTTATTACCCTATTGTAGAAGATTCTCTGTTAAATCATTGATCATTTAAATGGATGTGTTATCTGTGTTCTTACCCACATGCCTCCAAACCCAGTTTTAGTATATTCAGCTTCAATGAGCCTTAAATGGGTAATGTGTTTCCTCCGACAGAAGCCATTCAGAACAAGACCTTGCAATCTTTGTGTTTTTACTCTTACATAATCATGTTCCTTCAGAATATCTCTAAAAAATATAATACCCAATTAATATGCGAAGAAAAACAAGTGCTTCTTCCATCTAAAAACATTATTGAGTTTTTACCTGAACAATCTTGACCATGGATCCTCGAACATCATATCTAATACTATATTCTGAGGCTGTGACTTTACCTCCTGTAAACTGATAGATTTTTAACAAATTAGCTTTCACATGCTTCACCCAGGAGCAAATGCTTTACCACACATACCCGATGAAATAAAAATCTGGCAACACTCTCTCTGTATCAGTAGAACTACTGATATCCAGTAGCTGATGTAGATCCTGCTCTGGTGATTTAGTTGCCACATTCCATGTGACAAAGTAGATCCTGTTAATGTTCATACAACATTTATCTCAACCAAGAATTCCCAATTTCAATATAACAAGTAAACTGCGATCCATGCAGAACCGGCATTAGCGAAAGGAGTATTTCCATCTCAACTATCTTTAGAAAATGCAACGAAAATGACACTTGAACCACCCGCACGAGACCGAGAATAAAATTCCCGCTTCAAGCGGTCACGAAAATAGCACCAGTGACGTAACTCGAGGACACGAAAGCGCAGCAGAAGGACGTGCTCGAAAGTGAAGTGTCACGATGGAGATCGGAGGAGAATCACAAGGATCAATGCTCACCTGAGACGTTCTACTTTCTCAGCCACCCCAGTGCCACTGGCTTTAACACTTGTCGAGAGTTCGCTCATCATTTTTCCCAGCCCCTGAATATTTCCCACGGGCAGGTTATGTGCTGCTGACGGCGCACAGTGTCTCGCGACTTCAAGTAACGCGATATGCCAGACAAAGTATTATCGGTGCACGCCAACTGCGCCGGAGGATGAAGAATGATGCCGAGTATTCATCGAAATGTGTCGGGTGAATAATCGGGCGGCGTTAGCACGGCAATAGCCTGATTTCTCGCGTTCCACAGCATCGGCGCGACTCTTCAACGCACCATATTGTTGACAGCTGAAAGGAGAAATGTAATCCCTCCCCACCGCCGCCTGACGTGACGTCAAAGCAACTACCTGTCGTGGATACCTGTGTACAACCTGATGAAGAAATGCACGTGACGCTATTTCAACACGTGGACCTTGTTGCGTTGAATTATATATTTTCAAATATATGAATTTCCACCTTTAGGTTCATAAGCTACTGACTTTCTAGTAAATCTTATATTTTATTACTTGAATACCGAACTTCGAATTTTTATAAAATATCACAACTAAGGAATTTCTAATCCTTAACTGGCATTTCTTCAGCCTGATATACAACGTTCTATCGTCTTCTCCAATACCTGTCGTTTTTCCCTGTCTCATACTTCCGGGTGGGATATTTTCTTGCTCACGGTCACGTTGCTTGAGCAACGCTCTTTCACTACTATGAAAGTTACGCTCAAAGAAGCAGATCACTACGAACATCCTTTAAAATTCACTGCCATTGCTGCAAGGGTTCTAGAGGTGTAGAAAAAGTGGGAATTCTTATTTGGCCTGGGATGCACTTGCACTAGAGAAATGTATGTATATTGGCCTCGATGCCGATTACTGGGAAATTGGCGCATAAATGAAAAGTTAATAAGGATACGCCGGCTGAAGCGAGACTTTCTAAATTCAGTATTAACCGAGCGCAGTGCGCGCAGCATTTAACCCGGCATGCTGTTTTCGATCTACGTGACTTATGGCACTTTCATTGGTGCCGCTTACCTCTTTCCCTGTGTGCAGGAAATTCGTATGCAACCGAATACAATAGCAAGGCTCGGGGAACGCGTCAGAGCTTTTATGCTCGTCACGATTCAACGTGCGAATGCGAAAAGGACGCCTATATTTTTAGAAATACGAACATACGTAGAAAAGAGCTGGTGAAGAAGTTTGTGTACTGCTTTGACAGTGACGAATATGTAATTACTCGTTTGAATCCGACTAACTAATATCTTATGGACGTGTCCCATGTAGCTGGAAGGGATAGTTGCGATTTACCGTTGGCGGTATGGTGTACCGATTGGCTCTATTCATTGCCAGCATCCATCTATTAAATGCGAAGGCTTCATTCACAAGACGCAATACTAAAAGGGACAAGAAAACTTTCTCTGCGCGCTATGTTTTCTTTTCCACTTGGCAAGAGCCGCTGCTTATCATCGGGATAAAAGAGTTGTGGTGGATGTAGAAAAACGTCTGGTGGCTTTATTAGAATGTCTCGAGGCACTCTCGGCCGATCGTTCGATCCGCTATCTAGGAGATCGGAGCACTTATGACAAAGCTAAGATTGCAAGTAACACTCGCATCGTAATACGCTATTTACAATAAGACAGGTCCCAGCGGGAACAGAGTCCAGCTGGACACTTGTCTTTTTAGTCGCCGGATATCTAATCTACGACAATAGAGAGAAAAGCAGTCCTCTTATCGGCAATGGCAAGACGAACTCTCGCCGAGCGAACTTCCCAGGCACACTTTCAGTCTCTTTCTTCAGTACATCATTCCAGGGTGAGAGGCACGTTGAAAGAATACGTTGGGATTGGCGGACAACGTCGTGTAGAGATTCCCTGTGTCCTCCGGTCTCAGGTACATGCCTGGCGGCAACATGAACGTCTCCATCGGTCCATGCACATCTGTAATCAGAGAAACATCTACAGCTCAGATACGCTTCAGGATAAATCACCTGTTCGAGTGTCGGGATACGGGCAACTCTCGTGTTCCCTCTTCGAATACAGATTTTATGTTTAATTAGTGACGGGAGACCAAGGTCTGTCTTTTTAAAAGCGGGGGCTTTCAACGCTGCGACTCTTGTCACGGAATCTGAATGTCTTAATTATCGAACATCGCATTCTCCAGCTTAGCAAAAAACTACACTTCAACTTTTGATAGAAACGAACGGGAAGAGGCAGACAAATAAAAAGAAAGGCGCGCGAGACAATGAAAGAGATGGTAGCGAAGTAAAGTGGGTCTGCTTTTTAAATCCGGAGCAGTCCTCGTTAAGCAGCGCCGCATTTACGCGAGAATGTAAAGTTAATCGGAAGTGGGTCGCAGACAGCTGTAATTTGCTCGAGTACACTTCCGAAATGAGAGATAATGTGGCTTCGCAATACCGAAGACAATATTTTGTAACTGACACCAATAATAAAGATTCTCTTACACGAAACGGATAAGAAAAAAAGTCATTCCCATCATTATCAGGATATTAAGACGTCGATCCGATAAGAGCTACCTGTCCAGAAGGAAATCAGAGAAATGCGGAAACGCGAAAGGAATATTCACCGTTGGAAAGATTCCGAAAGGGAGACTTTGAAGGGGGGAAGCGCTCGTGTTGGAGAGCAAGTAGCTGAATGAACGAAGCTCGTTTACGAGGTTGATCGGCCACTCATAAAACATCGAATCGGGGTATCGTGGCGTGGTAACGAGCGGTGTCATAAATGATCGGGCGGTTCTCGCCCGGCAGGTTAGCGACCTTTACCTCGTAATTTCTGACACACTCCACGCCCTGCTCGCCATAATAGCCATTACGGTAAAGAGAGGTCTTTTTTACTCCGGGAGAAACGAAAGGCCCTCTTTATGGCGGTTTCACGCGATACAGACCGTCAGAAACTAAAGTGGCCGATCTCCGCTGCCGGACTCACTTAACTTGGCAGGACTCCGCCGTTCACCATGGAGATTCACCTCGGAGAAATCGAGCGAACGCAGTTCCAAATGAAGGAGCGAGCGGGGCCGCCGCGCCGCCTGATAGAGCGAATAGTTGGCAAGCTCGTAGCAGATAGTGCAGCAACTATCTGCGAGTGGTCGCACGATCGGTTACATGTTGCCACTGCCGTTTCAAATCCAATCAAGTGGCCGCTTGCGATAATTCAACCGGCTGGAATTTGACTTTAACACCGTTAGCATCGGAGATATGCAACTACCGTGCGAACCGACGGCTTTAATTTGCCACATGATCTAGCGGCCCACGTTCTTCCCGTGATAAAGGACTCTTAATCACCGAGCGAGAAAAGGAGAGGACGCGTGATAAATGGCGTCGGAGACTTCCTTGATCTCTTGGCGCACTTGCCCTCTAACAGACCCGTGTCATATAGAGGCTGCCAGCCATCATGTATCATTAATGAAACGATCAATCTCATTTCCCTTAGTCGATCCTTCATCAAAAGGAATCATTCACCAGTCTAATCTACAGAAGAATCTACCAATTAATCTCGAGAACTACTGATTCAAGTTAATGACACTGATTTCCCATCATATTGATCGTTCAATAAAAGCTTCCAATTTCTTGGGAATTAAGTGACTCTCGAATATCACTGGAAGGCCGATTGCAGGTTCTCTCTGGTGACCAATCGGTACCAAGTATTCCCCATTAAAGTTAACGAGCGAGTGGAAGTTGGTGCCGAATTAAATTACGCCGCAAGTCTTATTGGAGCGTCGGGGTAGTTGGAGGGGTGGTTCTTAGGGCTGGGATGGGTCGTGCAGCAATTTTCCTCTGGCGGCGACTAGTTTGGAGGTATGAGGGAAGAGGCCGTAAAGAGGTCTCTTCTTGTTGGGAGAGCGAGGATGAATTTTACGAGCGAGGCAAGAAAGAAGGGCTGGCGAAGAGCGCGTTGGTCGCGCGCACTGGCGAGTTAAATTATTCAGTAATCGCTGCGAGGCGGCGATTAACGAGCGTCGTCTGATCTAACGGTATCCTGTTATCCCGAAGGATCGGAGAAGCGCTTGACCTCCGAGCCACGAGAAACTTTCTCCCTCTCCGTGCCTTTCCCAGATGCCCGCCGCCGTCCGTCCGTCTGTCCGTCCGTCGGTCCGTCGGTTCGTGCTTTTCCTCCCTTTCGTTCGTTCCTCGAGGTGAAGGTCGAGCCGACGCCGACGCCGACGCCGTGACCGAGGAAAAGTTTTCGTACGGCCAATCCTACCCGCTCGCTACATACGTACTTGCGTACCACTCGTATGACTCCTATCGCCGTGTACATCTCTCGCCGCGAGAAACTTTGAGCCGCCTCTGGAACGCAGCTGTGAAGTCAGGCAATCGTGCAACTCTTAAACATACAGGGTGGAAACCTTCCTGTGCCATTCATTTCAACCGGCACTCTTTAAAGATCCCTTCCCAAGATTTCCACTTGTTTGAACTGTTAATTATTGCCGAAATTCGTATTTTATGCGAAGTTTTCATTCGTCGTTATTAAACAATGGATAAAAGAATTGCAAAGTACTTTGGTACGTGGAAGTTGGAGGATGAAACTTTACACCCTGTACAGAAGTCATGGAACTCCAGAAAATACATACTCTCTCAGTGCCCTCGGGGATTCTTGCAACTTGGTGCAAATTCTCATGCGAACCAGCGGAGTCACGCAACGAAAGGAAAAGAAAGGACGATAATCATAGAGAGAGGAAAGGAAAAGCAAGGAAAGAAACGATCGATGACCAAATTGGGGATGTTGTTCACGCCTGGACTAACAAGCGCCCATTGATCTCGCATACGGAAGAGAGGCTAATCATTATTTTCACTTGGTTCGCATCGTTAAAAATGACAGACGACAGGTAATTCCGTATTAATGACAAGTTAATGAAGCACGGACACGAAGCACTGGGAACGTTCGAAGGAAGCCTACTCGGATGTAGTTTCTCAATGAAGGAGAAGAAGCTGCGTAAAGTTTGCTCTTTACGATATCGGCTAATATCGAGTCTAGAGATGGTTCAGCCCTCCTGTAACAAGGTATAATAATTGAGATAGCTAGCTGGTAATGACGGTATTACGAAATTATTACAGGAGCGCGTATGTACACTTAATAGAGTTGCTCGAAGCCCGGTTGCTGCTTCTCGGGACGGGTCTGCCGGTAGCTTTTCCCCCCCTCGAGCCTAGGAACGTCCCCTGCTGCTCGGCCATCGATATCAGGTAGCGGTATAATTTCCGAGATAAGCAGAGTGTCTTACCGTCAGAATATATGGGGCTTCCGCCGTGCCTGCAGGCGCTGCATCCGGGAATACCGGACGAGACCAATGCCACGCGATCTGAAATCCAAAGGAAACCAGCCGGTAAATGGCCATACCTGGTACGCGTTCGATTATTCCGCCGATCGAGAAAGCCTCCACCGATGAGGTTCGAGCGAGAGGGAACGAGAGAAGTCTGCCAGAGAAAGGAAGGGAGAGAGAGAGAGAGAGCAGTAGAAATGCATATAGTGGAAAGTTGCTCTGGCACTCGTCCTCGTCGTCGCGTGCGACCCTGAGCCACGCAAGACCATAATAATACCAAGAGCTTCTCCCAGTCGATACCAAATGAGACACGAGTCCCTTCAGGCGTACTCTCCTAGCGTTCTCATCCCGCACGTTTCCCTCCGAGACCTTGGGCAACACTGGCGAACGATATCGCTCTCGAGCCGTTAGATCCGTGCGAATCGCAGGCCCCATTCTCCCCCATCGAATCATTCTCCGCCTCCATCGGATTCCAACGAATCCTAGCTTTTCTACTTGAGATTCAAGCCTAAGGTCCCATGTAGCAATTGCCCACCATCAACCGGATCCCAGTGTGGGCTACTATATGGCTGTTCGTAGTTGACCCATCATGGGTAAGATACAGGGGACCATAGTGGGCGCAAGTTTGGCGCGATTCGGCCCAAATTGGGGATCCCCTATTGGGATTCTATTAGGGGATCCCGTAATAGGCCCAGATAGGGATTTCCCTAATCGGAGCCATGTATGAACCATCATGGGGCCTCATGTTGGTACGAACTTATCACCCCCGTTGTATTTTCCTACATGGGGTATTGTTACTCGGAGGATCCTTAAGGGAAATAGCGGAGGCCTGGGTGTTAATATCGTCAAAGAGCCGGCGGAGTGAGAAAGGCTAGTGGATGGAGTGCCGGGTGCACGTAATCGCACGTGCGTGCTTGGGAAGATCGCGTGAAGAGCGCGCCTACCGAGAACCGAGAGAGAGTAATCAAGTGAATGATTAACGTTTATGAAACGTTTGTTCTCATAGGATCCGCTTGCGCCAACACTCTCTGCTTCCCAGCAGTGGAACACACAGCCGTGTGGATTGCGGCCTCTCTGAGAAAGCTCCGAGAATTAATTCCTAGCGATTACTTGGGAAAACGGTACCGAGGCGAGATTGTAACAGGAGGTATTGTAACATACCGGCGCTGTGATAATGCAACTTCCTCTTGAGGGTAGCCTCGGTTGGCTTGAAGTGCAAGAAGGAGGGTGAATAGCCACTGCCAGGGAGCGAACTAAGTGCATCATCCCTGTCTCGCATGGTGGTGGCAGGCGCTTCCCGGCCAAGGGCGGCGAGCTGACGTCCCTTCGGGAGGAACATGGTGAGGAAGACGAGGAGGGAAGTGGCCAGAAGTCCGTAAGCCAGCCAAGCCTCCCGATCGCTCTCCGATCCTGCTGCCAGGGATCCTATGGCGCTCGAGATCCAAATTGGAAGGGACAGCCCGACCGCCAGCCCTATAAATGCTGCCTCCCGGTTGTTGTCCCTGACACCGCGTGCCCTAACTGCCAGGCAAGCCACAGCCATCAGCAGTCCACCCGGATACCTGCCATCAAATTCTTACCTTCACTCTCGCACTCAATCACCCTTTTACATTTCAATCAACACTCTTCGATTCATTCTACTTTATGAATAATTATAAATTATTTGTCCCCACTTTTTCTTGTGGCATTGTGTTATAATTCTTATACCATTTCACTCTGAGAATATTAATAGATGCTTTATTAATAGGATTTAATTAATAGAGGCTCTACTCCACCCACTTACCCAAGTGATGCGACTATCTGGCCGAGAGGAGTCTTGCAGGAGGATACTGGGGAGGATTGATCCGTTCCTTGCACCTGGATCACCGCAGGTGGCTCGCCGTAGAACCATTGGCCGACAATAGCCACCTGTACCAGCACTGCGAACACCAGTACCAATGCCTGGCCGAATCCAGAAAGGAAAAAAGTACTCTTAACGATTGCGACGAACATGCACAGCTATCAGCATCAATAAACCGACCAGCAACTATCCCCTGTCTGACATGCACCGTCCCAATCTACTCGCTCTTTAATTAACGCCCTACAAGGGAAATAATTAATGAGAATGCCTCACTTACTCGATTTCTCTCTGATACTGTTTTTAAACTTCGTTTACTTATAAGTTGTACGCGACGAAGTAGATATGTATGATAAACTATGCGAGTTCATCGAGGACAAGTTCTCACGGCGGTCAAACTTTTTCCGGCGAGTAATCGCACGCCGATCAATTGGGTTAGCATCGACAAAATGAAGGGAATCCGTTAGGATGCCAGCTGGGACTGGCGTTACTACCGAGAAGGGATTATAATTCATGCTGGCTTATCGCGCGAGCCATTTCCGATTGAGTGACTCGACAAAGGAAGGCGATAAGGTGTCCGCGCCAGTTTTTGCCAGTGCTCGCCGAGATCGTTAAGCATCTCGAAATAGCCATCTCGAGGGATGCGCGTCCACTTATTAATCGTTGGCGCTGTCGAGCAATGACGGGGGAGGCTTCGAGCAGCGGGATAATAAGACGCCAAGTTATACGACCTACTTCATTAGCGAGGAAAAAGAGCGAGGACTGTCACTACTATCCTACGAGGAAGCATTAAACGATCGGGCAGGCCGGATCTAGTGATCCCCGGAGAGGCGTCACGCCGGCATTGCTTTTCATTCAACTGCGATCCTCGCAGTACAAATAGTCAATTGGAATCGACATCTGGATCTCCCGGCACGAGCGAATAAGAAAACTCGCACGTCCTGCCTTGGAACTTGCTCCCGTTCCTGCTACAGGCTTACTTAAATCTCATGGATTCGAATTCCGATAGAGAGAATACCCTTGAAACTAGAAAGCCATTGATCCTTTGCAGAAGTCAATTTTGTCGACTAATAATTAACATTATAATTTATATGCCTTGTATTTTGGATATTATTATTTTCTGATTTATTGCATTTGTGATAATACTAGGAAATCGTAATTATTATCATGTCAATATATTATTGACAAGTAGAAGTTTAATAAACAGGGAAGTAAGTTGGATGATGTGTAAAATAAATTAATCATGGAGAGATGTTAATGATAGTGTTGGGTCGGAAGGAATCGTTGTTTTTAGAGGTGGAGAATTGGCGGAACCTGTAGCGGCGAGCGATGATTTCATTGATAGACTGAGGAGACTAAACTACTCACTTGATACGGTGCGGGGAGATAGACGCCGCTGTTCAGGGACAGCAAAAAGACACACTTGACGAGAAGGGCGGCAAAGACAAGAGCGGCTGGGAGGCCGACCAGACGAAATGCCGCGCAGGAAAGTGGATTTTGACTGAGCGAGGCAGCCGCAGACAGACCCGCCAGTAGAAACAGGCCTAATAACAAAGCCTGACCCAAAAATAAATGTCTAAGATTTGGTGCGGTCGCTCGTGCCTGAAACAGAATTCATCCCATTTATAATAAATCACATCCATCCATCCATCCACCGCTCCATTAAAAACTCGCATATCAATCTCTCGAACTCCCAATAAAGGATTTCTCCGAGCGAAACAATCCCAATTACTTCGTACGGTTCTACACTAATCGCACTCAGCCGGAATTCGCCATTGTCAGGGAACCTCGAAAGCAAAAACTATCCTGGCCATTGTTGGCAAAGATTTTGCGCAACGGAAACTCACTCGCACGTGAGTCTGTCGTAATGAGAAGCGGCGAAGTGAAGAGGATAGCAATCGAACGGCAAACTTTTCCGTCGAGTCTTACGCGTTAACTGCGAGAAGTTGATGAAAAGCAGGCCAATTTTTCCTCTATCAAGATGGACACGATCTTAATATGGAAATGAGAAAGTCAGGCGTGTAAATCTCGTTGAAAGCTTGCTCTCATTTTCGCGATCACTAATGTAAGCATAGCGTCGCCCTCGCCCTAGTAATTTTCAAGAAGATCGCCGCGCCCGATAGGGAAGAATGCAGTATGCTTTAACAGTTTGCAGTTTGCAACAGGGCGGTCCTCGTTATATGAGGCGCGCGCCTTAATTATAAGCGGATTAAGGAGAGAGAAGTTGTTCGCTCGCGCGGGCCTCGAATTAATTTCTCTAATTAGAATAACTAATAACACCGAGCGCGCAGGCCTTCCACGCGCCTTCCATGCGGATCACATGCAGATCACGAGGAGCACTGGAAGATTGTAAAAGTGCCCGGTAATCGGCGCCTTCCTCGCCCAACTAATGCTATGCTAATCTTATTCCAGCCAGACAATCCAACGCTCCGAAAGGTAATCTGATTTTCTTTCGACGCCCTGTGACGCTTCTCTGTTTCGTGTTCCTCGAAAAATTTCGGTTTTATCTTTCACATCTCCAGGAAAAATTCTTGCATCTTCAAAACAACTGACTTTATACCTGATCTTTTCTCGTGAAAGAAAAGTGTTTCAAGATTGAATATAAATTTTTACTAAGTGTTTTACAGAAATATTTGTCTCTGCCTGATTTACAAAGATGTTTTCTTCGCGCGACCATTTCAGGACTTAAGATCGCCTCAAGGGGAATGATTCTTTTAAAGACAGACAACAGTAGCGAAACGGGTCAAAGCGAGAGTCACGTTTTCGACGCAGCATCCGGCTAAACTAACAATCCGCTCTCTCGTTCACTTTTGTCTAGAGGCGAGTCAAACGGAAGGATTTACTATTCAAGAGAAACTTCAATCTGCCTTCTGTATTCACGCAGTCACGCGACGTCAGCTCCCTAATCCTTTTGCATTGAAGAACCAAAAGCAAAACTATCCTGTCATTTAATAACCCAATTACTACCAACTACTTATAAAACAACTTCGAATTCTGACATTCAACCTGACTTCTTCAAAACCAATCGAACGCACTATTAATATCAAGCATTACTAAACATAAAAGATTTAATATCAGATAATATTAAAACGAGCTCGAAATAAATAAACAGCAAGTAATGCTTAATCAGAGAGTGTAACATACATTTCACGGTGGATGGCCGCGCTATCAGCAAAAGAAGGAGAAGCCAGAGAGACTTGGTATCTCAATGAAGCTTTTGCGGTGCTTCCCGCAAGCAGTGGAGCGCGTCGGAATGGGCAGACGACACTCGCCCGGTGAGAAAGACAGTGTCGATCGGCATGTAAACTAGGCCTAGGCCCCGGCGGAATTGCGGCCGCGCCAGTTATTGAAGCTTGTCGGACTTCGAACGAAACCAATTACCGAAGGCACTTCTTACGCTCGCGCTCGCGTCCGCCCATCGTGGTGCTTTCTATGCTCGGCGCGCGACAGAGAGAAAGGTAGCAGTGGTTTCCTCTCCTGTCTAAGCTCTATTAATTCCCTATCGAGCGAACCACGATTAACTATGTCCAAGCGCGATCCGATGCGTCTCGTTTCATTGAACACGATCACCTTCTTCTCTCCTGTCGATTTCGTCGCGTTCCAATTTCCCTCGCGTCTTTACTCGAAAAGGTCTAATTGCGGTTTCTACCCGAGGACTATAATTACCGATACACAGGTTCCTCTACGTCGATTTTACTAAACGACAAACTATATCCGCCGTTTCACACTTTCGGCTAATTGATTGATTATCGAATGGCGCATCCAAACTCCCACGTACATCCGCGTATCACTTTGCCCGAGCTAATCCGAGCGGAGCCGTCGGCTACGAGGGCGTACCGAGCTCGCTTTTCTATCTGCGATCCGCAGCAAATTGCTACCAGTGTTTCGTGGCGGGTTTATCTTAACGAGGGGAACACGTTTCATCGAATCGCGTCGTTGGCGGGGCGAGAGGGTACACGAGAGAGAAAGAGAAAGAGAAAGAGAGGTGGCTCGGGGGTTGGCGATTCCCGTGAGTGCAATTAGTGTCCGCATGTTGCGGAGCTTCCCTGTACGTAGATCCTGGGGCGTTGGAAGTCTCGAGGAAGGTAGAGGAGAGGCAATGTAGATCCGAGTAGAGGAAGAAGTTAAAAACGCCGAGACGAATAAACGCCGGTGGGCCGAGACTCGTTGCTTCTCCCTCTCTCACTCTCACTCTGAAGAAGGAAAGTGAAGAGAAAGAGAAAGAGAAAGAGATTCTCTCTCGAGGAGGAGAGCGCGGGTGTGCTGTGGCGAGGGTTGGGAGTTGCTGAGAGGAGGAGGGAGAGAGGGCCGCGCGGCAAGGAGCGGAAGAAAAAGCGAGAGATGTAGGAGGATAAAAGGGAACCGACCTTGAGGAGTACGAAAACCTCGAAGGCAGCCATGAGTAGCATCGCAGCGGCGCTGAGGGCCGCGAGAGGAAGAGCCCAGGGTCGTTGCCTGAGCAAGGACCTCGAGGTCGGCCGAGTATCGGGGGGTTCGATCTCCTGGCTCTTCCTGCCGGGCATCCTGAACACCGAAACCGTCCGGTTGGGCGCGGGCACGCTGATCACGCTCGCCACGCTCGCCAAGCCGTTCCTGTCCATCGCAGCGACGCCCGGCGACGACGCCGGCACCAGGAAGAATTCCGTCGACAGCTCGTAATCCTTCGAGGACGGTTGCGCTCGCGCCGCCACCGCCGACGCCGACGCCGCCGCCACCGCAGTTCCGGTTCGAGCGAGCCAGCTCGCCGTGACCCACGACAGGATAATCGGGCCAACTCTCATAGCGTCATTCGTCCTCCTCCTCCTTCCCGTGGATGGACGCTACTTCTGGTCCAATTGTCCTCTTCTTCTTCTTCTTCTTCTTCTTCCTTACTTCTTTTCGACTTGCTTCTTTCTTCTCACTCTCTAACACACTCTCTCGCTACGATCTTTCTTCGGATCCTCCTTCGGATAACAACACTTTCAGTAGGACGAGTCGAACTCTCCTCACCGACACCACGTTGACCGCCGCCTCCGTAAGCGCATCCTTACGCAGCAGCCTCTTCCTCGTACAACGGTTCCACTTTCTCCTGGTCCTCCTGCAGCCTTCCTTCCCCCCTGCGCACGACGATCCTTGAAAGAGAGTTGTATTTGCGTCAACGCTTTCCTTCCCTCTGTCATTCGGTTAAATCATTCTCCCCTAATTTAGACGACTTTTCTTTCGTGGATAAATGTTTGTATGTCATTGCATTTAGATTTATACAATATAAAAAGGAGGAGAGTGTTAAAGGGTGTTACAAGGATTGTGTTATGCCGTACAGATGTTTAATAAGCGTGGATGTAATCGGTGCCAAGCATGAGCAGACTGTCGGCACTCAGAACGTCTAACACCATTAATTATTATGAACAGGGCCGAGCGTAAGTAGAGTGAGGCACGAACTGCGCGCCGAGAGCACGAAGAATACCGTAAAGACACCTATCATGCCAGCCGTACTTATAATCGTCCCCGTGCCCACTGTCAACACCCAAACTCTCATTATCCCGTTTGACAGTGCTAATTAAATCTCGAAAAAAAACATTAAGCTATCTTGTCTCGACCGTGCGAAAATCTCGCGAGTCCTTATGCGACTGGAAGAACCTTGCCAGCGGAAAATCTGATATTCACGAGGATAATCTCATTGGCGCCAAAAGGAGTGGCGGTCACATGTTGCCTGCACGTTGTTTCACCTATCATTGTTCTCCTAGAAACGAGCCACTTGCGGAAATACTGGACTTTTGCGGGAAATGAAACTGAGCTGAGAAGAAACTGGGAAAATGTACGCGAATCATTTGCATTGCCATAGAAGCGGCGCGGCTGGCAGAGAATTTCACAGAGATTCGTCTGATCGCCACGCGTTCTCCAACGGCACAAATCCTCCTCGGTCTTCCTTGCGGAGAACATGCGCGCGCGATCTGCTTATCGTTAAGCGCGCAGAAGCCTTCTTTCGCCAGCGGACTTTCCACTTTTACGTGCACTGGAATACTCGCGCCTATCGGCGCTACGATTCCCAATGATCTCGACGTCATTGGCAATGAGAACACTAGCACTCAGTGTTGATAGTTACCTCAGAGACTCGGAGACACAGGAAGAACCTCGTGAACGAATCCAAATCACCCGCGTTCACCAGTTTCCCGAAATTCGTCCCAAAAGCAGCACATCTCAACGAGAATAATTGGAAACTTCTTCTTGTTATAAAATCGTGGTAAAACTCGAGAAGACTAAACGAAATTCGAGAGCAACTTTTACGGCTTGCGAAGCCACGAGACTTACCACGCACGCTTTCTTTAACGATCGACCATTAAACGTAATCTTAGGATAATTATTATTCCTGTTGCACGAACTTTCCCGGAAGGAATTCAAGCGAGTGTTCCCTCGGAGGATGAAAAGTGCGGCGGAAAAGGCCGCCGGCAACGAGAAGCTAGCAGCAGCAGCAGTACACGAGGCACACGCCGGGAGAGTCGAGGTCCGACTAAGCCGATGAGCATTCTCGAGGGCCAAACTGGGAGCAGACTGGAGTTCCGTTCTGGAGGTGAAGCCTATCCGTTACGGAGGAGTCTGGAGATGGTGATGACGATGCCGAGGTAGTAGTGGCGGCACACGGCAGGAGCGGATCTCGCCGTTCCACGCGAAAACCTGGCCCCGACTTCTCCACTGTCAACCAACAAAACTCTTCGCCACTCCTGGAGAACAATCTCTCCAAAGAAAATTATATTTCCAATCAATTTTATCATCAGTTCCACTTTCTCTTAAAACAAACACGAAGAACTTGAGAACTTAAAAAAGAAAAAGAATGAAAACATTCCAACTTATCCTGATAATTTAAATCTATATAATTTTCTATCGTCCTATTATATAATCATACAAATCGATTTTAACTTATCAGGAAATCAAGGACAATATTAGAAAGTAAATGATTTGCCTTGTACGATTTTTTACCACGGCGACAATGGTAAATGTTGAAATTGAAGAGTAAAGAGAAGAGGCTAATAATTAAGCGATCAAGAATAAGTGAGTTTTGGTAGCGTTGAAAGAGTCTGGCCGAGGGCGATCCACTGGCGGAGAGAGGGCCGTCAGCGCAGGTAGCAATGACGATAATCTCGCAATCGGCTGATACCGATGATTAACATACCGCGCGAAATAATCATAACTCTTGGAGTGGTCGGGCGCGGTCCGAGGACTTGCAAGTCGAAGAGGGAGAGAAAGAGAGTGAGAGAGAGAGAGTGGAATTGACAGGATGGGAGATAGAACGAGAGGAGAAGGGCAGCGTGAAATTACAAAGCGCTAACTTCAATAAATCATCGGGCGATGAAGATAGTGCGGGCAGGGAGTGATTGCGTAGCGGAGTAAGCCCCAATTAATTTGCAAATTTCCCGGATAATCCAGTTTATCGGCCGGCGGTCTCGTTCCGATCCGCCCCTGCCTTCGATGAGGGAACCAGCAGAAAGGAATAAAAGGGAGAAAGAGGAGGAGGAGGAGAAGAAGCAGAAGAAGAAGAAGAAGAAGAAGGTGGATAAGGTGGCGGCGGCGGCGGTGCCGCTGGTGGAGGAGGAACAGCAAGCACCGGAGAGGACCGGAATGAGAGAAAGGCTGCGACAAGGAGAAAGAGGAGAGCTGGTCCTCCGAGCACGGGGACCGGACCCAGCCACGCATTTACATATCGGACGTGTAATAACCTCGAAAAAGTTTCAACAATGGCCCTAGCTTCGCCAGGACTTCGCCAACTCTCAACGTTTCCACCGGAGATTGGTGAAAGCTTTGACAGAACTTCCATCATAAATTAACCACTCGAATTTATATAACAAATTCCTACCCCAAATATCAATCTTCCATTTTAAAAAACAACTTCGTTACTTTTATAATTCTCTACTATCGCTATATATAAAAAGGCGATTTTTAATCAGATGTATTTAGTTTTACAACTAAATAATCGTAGGACGTTAGATCTAAAGTGGCCTTAAGTGGCTTGAAATTTAATACATCGATCGTATTCGAATGGAGTCCTCGGTGTCTCTTTAATCCTTTCGTTGCCGGGACATCTGTCTACTGCAATCTACGAGAATAAGTGTCCCTTTAATCGGCCGGGAATTTCGCATGCTGGCAGGGAGGATAGGAGAACTCTAGTCGAAGAGTGGCGTATGTGTCGGATTGTATGTGGGCGGCTGCACGTCACAGATCAATGATCGTTGGCGCACATACGACACGTTCGGTAGCCGTACACACGATCGATCCCTGCAACGTAAGTTCGATGAACTCCTTGCCTCGAAAACCGGACAAACCGTTTGCACGCCGACTTCGGGCCCCCGGCTTCCTCGATAGTACGTACATGCCTCACATTACTCGCTCTCCTCCCTTGACAATCTTCCTCACCGACCACGCCGTTCTAATAGAAGAGACCAGTTTGCCGAATAAAGCGAGCTTTCCTACCACGAGCTCCCCTCGAGTTCTCTTTCATCTAAATTTGTCGATTTACACTCCGAAAGATTTTAAAAGTCGTTTATATATAATTTTAATAATTAACCCTGTAAAATTAGTACTATTTTTAAAGTTTGGCTTAGTGATAATTAATTCTATAAATGACTACCATTTTTAAATTTTAAATTAGTGTAATTGTATTTTAAGTATTGAAGAATGATTTAAATAATACATCGCTGTCAGAAGAGTTGGAATTTTGTATAGAATGTTAAAATTCCATTGCAACGGAGGTACGCAAGTTGACTCGTCAAAACCCATCGGAGAAATGGTCTCGGGAGGCAAAGCCAACCAGGAAACGGCACTGACGAATTCCTGATGCCGTCGATCCTTCTGTCCGAACGGTTTTTCAGGCACGAGCATCCGCAAAGTGCGTTCTCCGTCACTCGCTCGTTATCTGCAACAGAAATTCCCCGGAAGACGGAGTATCAGAAAGAAGCGGCATATTACTGCGGAGTGAGGAAGATAGTCCGACAAAGTAGCTACCCGTAGCTTCCGTATCATCCAATCGACGAGTCGTCACACGTAACATTACGAGCGGGTAATTATTATGATTTTTAAGCGAGGTACCGTAATACCTGTTCACGGTTAGCCGAATGCCGAGTTATTTGCATTATTATGCGCGCAACGCTCGCCGGGCAAAGCGCGCGAGGAGTGCGGTCAATGTCGCCGCGGCCGATGGAAAGGCTGACTTTGTACTTTGTACAGCTTGGATGTAACCGGTGCGATCGGACCGATCCTATCCAACACCTAACGTGTTACCGACATTACCAATTCATCGGTTACACAAGCGCAACTAATCGCCGACGACGGTGAAAAGCAGTGTATTGTAATGATGAATTCTCGTTAGGCGCCTTCACCAATTGGAATCGAATGTTGGAATGACTAGACGATAGACAGGGGGCAAAAAGAAAGCTTCGGGACAATAGATCCCATAAAGGATCGAGTTCTTCCTCGGTGGAAGAGGGAGAGGCGCGGATAGTCTACAATGTGTGGAGCGGGGTGCGCGGCCACACCCGCTCACTTTCTCCGGGTGCGCAAAGCCAAAGTCATTCTTGTACCGTAACTTACTACGCTTAATGACGCAAGCTGCCCACGCATGATCTAACGCGCCACTCCATGGTAAACCGCTTTCCTTGCCGGCGCACCATGGAAACACAAGGCGACGCAGGACTCTCTCGTTGTCCGCTGCTCGCTCTGTCTTCGCTGCCGACGCCGCCGCCGCCGCCGCCGACGCCTGAGTCCGACGACCCGTGGAACGTATTGTAATTACCGGAGGAGACACCGGGAAAGGGGAAAAAGATCATTAAGACGCGAACCTCTCGAAGCAAAAAGTGGAAGATCAGGATCACCGCTTGACCCTGACCGAATTTCTTTCGCCTCGGTAATCATCTTCCGACGCACCTCGCTTTACCATTCGTTAATGAAACTCGCTGATCCTGAAATGGAATACCTCTCTTCCAGGAAGAATGCCTGTACCAAGAGACTCCGGTGTTAATCGAGAGAAAGAGGGAGCTGCTAAGTTTTTCCTTAAGCATTGCTTTATCACCACTCATAACACAAATCTTAACTTACTCGGTTTAGTCTTTTCGCAAATGTTTGCGTTTTCGCAAATGTTCCACACTAAAAGGGAAAGCATAAAAAATATAAATAATAATAATCTTACACATTAATTTTAAACTGACAAAAATCAGTGTATTATTTAAAAACTGGATTCCTCGAGTAATAGAAGGTGGAAGGACACGAAGTGCACAAGAATTTCCGACAAACTCGAGCTCGGCTTGTGCAGTGTGTAACGGTGAGGGAGGAAGCAAGAGCACGAAGAATTACCACGGAAAAATCTAAGCCAGACCAGACAGATGGAGAGTGCGGCTGCTATGTGGCCGCAATGCCGATCCGGGAAAAGACAGCCGGCGAACCAATAGGAAGAGAGAGAGAGAAGTTGAAGGATTACTTCCATGCGAAGGAATCTGTCGAGGCTGGTGAACGTTTCGGCGGTTGGTTATTCGCTCGCGCGAAATTCTTGCTCGAGCCAGCTTGGGAACCCTAAATGTTGCAGGGCGCGCCGAACTCTCGGCTCTCCTCGTCCTGGTTCTCTCCCTGCGAGTCCTGTGCAACCGGTTTCGACGAACTAAAGCTAAATAAAGTCATGTGGTAGTGCGAGAGCGGGGAAATCCTTCACCCTTCTAATTGGCCCCTCCGAAAGCATCCTGGCCCTCCTCGCTCCGAGGACACCAAAGCTCCCATTTCCTCTTTGAATTCCACTTGCTATTAAGAACGGCACACCAACCAGGAATGCATTCCATCTTAATGACACTGGCAAGGAGAACGTGAACATTTTCACACCAACTGGAACCTCGAATTATTGTCGGAAATTCTTAACTATAATTATTTAAATAACTCATCAACAAATTTCCTAATTATATAAGAATATATGTTACCATCAATTTGTAGAACTATTTTGCATAATTAAGCCGGAATAATTGGAAAACTGGAATGTTAGGAAAAATGCCTAATTTTGCCAAGAAACCAAGTAAATTACAGGATCGATAGAGGAGCGATTAACAAGCGGAGCACTTGCGAGAAATTTATACTTTTCTTAGGACAACGTCGAGGCAGCTATCTTTCACTTCTTACGATAATAAGAGTGGAACTTGCATCGAAAGTGACTCTGGTTATTAGAGGGCAAGGGGTTAATGATGAATGTGTAGTGGCCAAGAGGGAGAGCCAACTAGCTCGACGAGCACGAGATAAATACCCACCCCTCGTTGCTATTAAGCGCACATTTGTCTACACCTAGTTTTTGCCGACAGAGCGCTCGACTCTCTCCTCGGCATACAAATGAGCAGACAGGCGGGCGTGCGCGCGCGCGTCTTACGGAGCATCTTCTCTCCCAAGCTAATTTGATAAGCTATTATCCTGGCAGGCTGCAATTTCCGAGTGACGCAATTATCTTTTAGTGGCCGCTCGTCAAACTGTGGATGGGACGGGCGCGCGAGAAAGCGACAGCAGACACCGAGAAAAAGGAGATGCGCCAGGGTTTATCCGAAGAACGGGTGCCCATACATCACACCGATGATGGCCAAGAGATTGAGAAAAATTCGGCGAAGCGATCGAGCTGCCATCGATCAACGAGGCAACATTCTCTCGCGGATCGCACCCTCTGCCGCAGGAGGAGGGACGTCCTGTCGAGGGCTTCGCCATCGGCTTGATGCCTTGATAAGTCGACCCTTCCACGGCGATTCATTTGAATATAAATCCGACTGTCTGCACAAGCTGGAACAACTCTCGGAGAGCCGAGCCGAGCCAGCCAGCCAGCCAGCAATCGGCAAAGGGAAGAAGCATGGACGTAGAGGAGCAAGAGAAGAAGAAGAAGTAGAGAAAGAGAGAGAGGCTTATGGCGAACGGGTAGGACGCGACCAGAGTGGAAGGAACGAAGGTGGACAGATAGGAAAAGAAAGAGAGAGAGAGAGAAAGAGAGCTGAGACCAAACCAACCTTTTTCTCTCTCCCCGCACATTGTAACCGCAAACCGCGGTGGTCGACCATGCAGGCCATTTTTTTTATTCACCTTATTTTCGGCTCGTCTCCGGAGGCCAGCTTTTTTCTCCCTATTTTAATACTTGCGCATCCCACCACCAATGCCACTTGCAATCTTTACTCCATGTTTCTCAGCATCCCAATGGACCCGGTTAGAATCTCGCTATGGAAAAGTACTGCACTTTTCTCGGCAGAACGAAATTAGCATTTCTGATAGCCGCGCATTCAAGTCTCCGCAAAGCGCTGGGTATACGTGCGCCGCGGCACCCCAGCGAATCAGGAGACTCGGTTAAGTCTCGCGGCAAGTAGTTATAGGCGCGCGACAGAAGATACTTATGATGAAGTGTGGATTTTCGTTTGCTATGAAACTTTCAGTTCAATTTAGGAAAAAGTTATAGTTCCAAGGATTTATTTTGGAATTTTGTGTTTTATCGTTGATTTTTCTGAATTTGATGGATCAGAAATTCAGGGAAACAGTACAGTTGTTCGGGAAATATGACTTTCTTCTGTTTATTATTTTTATTTCATTCAATAATTTCGAAAAATGTGGCTTTCACTTATCTCACACGAGCGGGCGCCACTCCGACATGCTGCAGAGACAATGTGGCTGTGCTTACGTTACCGACACCAGGTTTAAATTAGTTTCTCGTTGATTTTCGAATTATTTTTTAAGTTTTTTTTAGAGAGAATCGAAAACTACTACTTGGCACATTCTTTTACATTTTAATGTTTGAAATGTGTTGTTTTCACTACTTAATCACTCGATGACCGACTATTTTATGCAAAACTGAACATCTGTTGCTACATGTCGCATAGAATGAATATTAATAGAATCGATAAATGTATTTTGTGTTAAATTCGTATCAGTCTCTGGAATGATTTTGAAATCCTAGAATTAGATATCCGGGAAGTTCACTGACACGCTGCCAAGGTGGGACTGAAAGCGTTAGAGTTAGTCGAATGATTTATACGAGTCCTTGAGTCATTATGTAAACAAGCCGGCCGACCTTCCTAGCAGAAATTATTAAGAAGCGTAATTTAGCGAGTATCCATCGCAATGATTCCCGGGTAACGAAGAAAAATGATGCCCGCGCACTTATGAATGGCTGGCTGCGTTTTATTAGTCGCCAGTTGTTAAGGGGAAGTTTTATTACGTGCGCCAAGGACAAAAGCTCACCGCAAAATGTTGAAGGGAACCCACTCACGCATTCGAGCAGCATTTACGTTTGATGTTGTACATCAGAACGCAAAAGTGGAGGATCAGCAACATCCAGAGGGTCGTCCGCTGCATCTAAACAGCTCAAAAACTTCGTATTATTAATTCGAACATGCCTGGCAAATCACAAATACATATACCAAAAATCGAAAGTACAATTTACGAAAAACTTTCTAGAATTCGTCTTTTAAAATAAATCCAATATCATCGAGCGATCCGCAAGGAAATTTATATAGTTGAAAGGCTCAAGAGAAAAGTATCTTGATGCCTGATAAATTCTAGGGTGAAGGATGGGATCAAAGGATCACGCGGGACATTTCTCCAGGCTGATGTACGCCTGTAGGTATTAAACACGTGTGTGTTGGTATCAGCCGTGGCGAGTGTGTGTGTCTGTGAAACCGCGACGCGGCTGTCTATGTATGCTCACGATGGAGTAACGATATTTATTATATGTCGGCTATGAATTATGGGCCGTTAACTTCGCCTTCGTGACGGAGCCCTTCGCTCCCATGCGTGCTCGGACTTCGCACCGACGCTATATATGCTAGGATAAAAATACACTCGGCATGCCATGCCACTCGGAAATGCACTCTCCCACTTGTTAGATAAATTAACGAAATAATTAGTTAATAAACTCTTACATCCGTGATTGCGCCTGACTGCCATGTAAAGTGATACAAATCGCGATGATCATTCCTGCGAGCAAGTAAATTACGAATTAGAGCTGCGCGGAGTCATGAAATACTTGGGCCAAAGATCACCAAGTAATTTGATGGTAGAGGACTTTAGCATCAAGGTACACGGCCCTCGAGAATAGGGAAGAGCTTACCGCCGGTCCGACGGCATTCCACGACTGTCTATTAACACATGACGCAACGCGATTAATTCACGGCTAAATGATAAACAGGAAAACAAGTTCCACAAGGAAACGAGCGCGGACAAGCAGATCACAGATGGAATCAGTTGCTATCATGGAAGAACTGAGCGAGCACGACCAAGCAGTAATAAGGACGATATTCGATCCTGTTCAAACATCAGCGTTAGATGACTCAGCTTGGAATGGAGACAAGGAAACTAGTAAGATAGGAAAAACTTCATCATTTCATTACAGGATCATACAGTGTTGTATTTTCATATTTCTAGACAAAAACAAAGAGACGGAGGAAGAAGACCTGAGCTCTGAGCTATCTGAACTCATTAAGAAAGCTATATCTTGCGCGGAAATGAATGACTTCAAAGGATGCTTCCAATACTTCGATGAAGCGCTCAAGATAAAGCCAAACTCACCGTCGATACTAAACGACAGGGCGCAAGCTTTGCGATTGGCAGGAAAAGATGAAGGTAAGAGAAGCACTAGCGATAATTAATCAATTTCCGATAATTAAATATAAGCCTATCGACCTATTTTGCAGAAGCACTAGAAAGCTTGCATTTAGCAGTGAAATTTAGCAAGGGTAAAGGCAGAGCCGGAGTACAAGCATTGTGCCAACGGGGAATTCTCTACCGGTCAATGAATATGGACCACAAAGCTAAAGAAGACTTTCGCATGGCTGCTAAAGGCGGTTCCGACTTCGCTGCTAGTCAACTGGTTGAACTCGATCCTTACGCAGCTATGAGCAATGCCGTATTGGAAGAATTTGCGGGGAAATGAAGGCTTCTCTAATGGAGTGATTTCACTGGCAGACTACATGTTCTTTTTTCATACACTCGAGAGGAGTGAGAGTTTCATTCTTTATTCCAATACGCGTAAACTCGCGATCCACGTGTCTACAATGAGCAAGATCTTACTCACCACAGCAATGTTTCTCAGTACAATTATGATACTAATCATAATGATAATAATATTGACTGACAATAATGTATAATAATAATTATAATTATCATTGGAATTTTCACATAAAAATATAAGGTACAATCTGTCGTATTAAATGTGTGAAACGCACTCCCGAAGTGCCGAGTCTCGGCTCTGCTTGTAGAGGAACTCGTGGACAGAATAGCGAACGATCGAGGAAATCGTCAAGCTTCCCTTGATCAGATTTATCTCTTCCAGCTGCGTGGATTTTTCGAGCCAGACAGAATTAGAATGATAGTGAATAACTTGATACGTTCGTTATTACTTTCAATTCGGAGTCGACACCATTCAATTCACTGAATAGATTAAGAGCTACCGATGCATACGAATACCAATCGTACGCAGTCTTAACGTAGCTCATAAGTTTCATAGAGAAATTAGTTAATTAGTATAATTCACGCAACATTAATGCCCCTTGCTAATACCTGTTAAGGACGTATACAGTTAATCGTAATTACAGTATATGACATGTTTCGTATAATTTAAAAGTTCGTCATTCACAGTACAAAAATGATTTTCTCGTTCGTTCGTCTACAACATCCTAAATGCAATAAACGCGAAGGACTTGGTATGAATCGTATATTAGCAATGAATTTTGTCTACCACATTCCTTCTTTCAACCCTAGATAATAACTGATATAAACATCCCAATATACCAACGATAAACCACCACTTGATACAACAATAGTCCGAGAGAAGGAAATGCTACTTTATTGCCAAGATTTCTTTATCTAAACCATCACAAAATCTCGACCTGTATTGGATTTTTCACTTTCAGATCCTTCTTCACTACCCTCCTCCGCTGATTCGGACGAAGCTTTCTTGTCGTCACTAACTGATACATCGTCGCTGTGAATATCTTCTTTTTGTGAATCTTTTGCGCTATCTTTCTCGTCCCTGAAATACCCACGATGCTTGGTAGAAAGTAACTCTAATATGAGCCAAGAACAATTAATGAAAACTGTAACTTACAATGGTTCATTAGCACCATCTTCGGTATCCGAATCTTTTTCTTTGCGCTTTTTCTTTCTGTTACCTTTCTTGTCATTATCCGACGAGGGTCCATAATAATCGTACTAAAAACAAACATTTGACTTAGTTTTCTGTATATAAGACTTGTGTCTTCATGAAAGGAATTACAATACAATACCTGATACAATGGCCAGAACGATGCAAAGAATCCAACATCTGCAGTCAGGTTTGGCAATAGCCAAAGATGGCATCTGCCAAGTGTAGGTACCCATAGAAGACAGAACACAATCATTCTAATAAAAGCTAATGCCAAAATGAATGCAAGTAAACCTGCAGCAGCAACACTTATATAATATACCCCATGACGAATTGTCAGGGGCCATAATGGGAAGAGACAAAGACCAATTGCTCCTAGCACTACTAATGTACCAAAGAACCAGTAATATACAGGGATAGGTTCATATATCCACACATATGCATCATTGCAATCAACAAAGTATTGATCCATGTGCATCTCCAGCCGTACCTAAACATATAAAAATTATTGTTATTCTATTGTATTATAAGAAAGACACCAAAGCTAGGCAGCAAATGATTAAAACTAACTTTTGGTTTCTTCTTTGACTCCTTCTTGTCATCATCCTTGTCTTCAACCTCCTTTCCACCTGTTGCATCCTTCACTTCCTTAGGTTCCTCCTTTTCCTTTTCACCAGGCTTCTTCTCCTCCTTGCCATCTTTCCCCTTTTTCTTGTTCCCCCTTATTTTGCACAACTCTTCCTCAGTTATCACTATCTTCTTTGCTCTATGGAAGAACTTATGCCTCAACATTTCGTCAAGAAACTTGGCAACTTCTTGCCTAGTCTTGAAGCGAGTTTCACTCCAAGGAGACCTTTCCAGGAGGGCATCGACTGCCCTCGTGCCAGTGAAGTACTCCACATTGTGAGTCCTATCAAACTTAGTCTTCTTTGATGGCACATTATTGCGAATCCACTTTGCCACTGCATACTCGTCTTTGGATGGTTTATCCTCGACTTTCTCATGCTCCACAGGCGCAGTTTCCTATGAAGAATTAGAAGCACAACTCTTATTACCATCAATTTAACTCATCCGCCGGGTGCACCGTTTATTCTTTGTATTCCACCGATATTCCAATTTACGCGGTTGACGCTAATTGGTCCCATTTCTATTGCTTCCAAGGGACATTCCTTCCAATTCTACGATACGATCGCGGGTCAAAGAACGGCGAACGAATACTTGACAAATACAGCCGTCGGCAGCGAGCAACGCCGGGACACAAGGAAATTGACATTAAGTATCCCACACGAACTGTTCACGTGGCATACACGCACTAAGGCATCGAACACTAGCAGCAGAGAATGGTTTCGAAAACGATGAGAATACAATCTTGATGGTTTTGCGGAAAACTTTGAACCAAAAGATCAAGCAATGTGCTCGCTACGTCATTCGCCAGATCGAGTCTTGGCGGCGAGAAATACATATCAGCACTGACACGTGCTTACGCGAGTCCGAAGTGAAGACCACAAATATAAAAAGCAGGCTAGACTTTTCACGAGACGTGCTATCGCGATAACTCACGGTGCTGTTTGACTAAACGGAAGATAATCCTGGCCATATGCGATGCTTACGTCCTTGCGCTTCCTCAGTTTCCTGCGTTCCGCCATGTTGTAAATTCACAGTAGCGCTTGCGTGCACTATTTTATCTGCTGTTTTAGCAGAAGCAATAAACTGTTGCCGCATCTGCCCCGTTCCTACCAGGCATCCTCCTATCTCCTTGTCTTCCCATCCACCTCCTACGGTGTTAATGACACCTCTATATCCTTTCTAGAATCACCGGTAATGTTCTTTCTTCCGCCCAGAACCAACTGTGGCGTCTGCCCACACACCCCGGGAGTTCTATATATGTTAGACACTGAATCGTCTGCCAGCGGATTCTATTTCCCTATTGTTTCTTTAAACAATCACTTGTCAATTCTTTGCACTGTGCTTTATCCAACGAAGCAAAGCTCTATCAGCACCAGATTTGTGCACCTTTCTGTGCATCTGTACACTTTTCAATCTGGAAGCCGTTTCTGGAAGCGTCGCTCTGATTACACCCCCAGATAGCACGCAAGTCAGAAAGACTTCCAAAAGAAGTCTTATTGAGGACTACTTTTTGAAGTCTTAAATAAGACCTCTAATAGACATCTTATTTGAGAAGTCTTATTTGAGACTTCTTTATGACATCTTTAAGACGTCTTCGTGTAAGAAGTCAGTTTTAGGAAGTCTAAAAGACGTCTCTTTTAAGAAGTCTTTAAGAAGTCAGTTTTAAGAAGTCCCTAAGAAGTCAATTTTCGGAAGTCTTAAAAAAGTAGATTTTAGGAAGTCTAAAAGACGTCAGTTTTAAGAAGTCTTTAAGAAGTCAGTCTTAAGAAGTCCGTAAGAAGTCAATATTCGGAAGTCTTAAAGACGTATTCGTATTCGACTCTTTATTAATTCTGCTGCTACAATGTAGTCATTTTGGATATAGTTAAGTAGGACCACGCGATGGCTCCTTGCATCCTTTTAAGACGTTTAAGTTCACGTAGTGTGTGCATGCATTTTATGCAAAGCAATAAATTGCTGCGGGTTATGGGCTCGAAGGACTGCCATGGGCGATTTAAAAAGCGGTGAGATATTTTTATATTAAGTTAAAGTTCATTTTGCCTTTGGATATTGTTTGAGTGCATAACCTCTGAGATAGTTTCGGGCATTAAATCTTTTTTAATTTCAACACGATTTTTCAAGTATTTTGCAAACGTGAAGGCGATGAACGTGTGCGCGTGTAGTAAAATTTTCCTTTTCACGGAAACGATACAGGTAGCCTGCGGTGGGCCCTAAACTCTGTTCATTGCTGCCGAGCAAAGGGTAACCAGTAAGTTTTCCTTTACTACAGAGTTAACATATTATATATATCTGCCAAATTGTTATTATACATTTAAAGTTGAATAATTGTAATGCTTTGTCAAATAGGCACAGATCTGTGTAGAAAGGGAGAACCGGTGACAACGCGGCAACAATAGTGCGGACGACTGCAAGCAATACTGTAGTAAGTATTTTTTTCCAGCACTCAATTGCAATAATATTCATTCTCAATTCTACTAAATCTTTATCTCTGAGCAAGAACTTTTATTACAAATAGTTTTGGCAGCTTAGGTAAGGTTAATGATACTACTATGTTTCTGTTAACAGATGACTGTGGCAACGGAGCGCCACAAACTTTGCTGGCTTTACACAGCCTGATTGGAAAGGCCAGCATCTGGTGATGCATGCAACATCCAATTCCGAGGACTGCAATGGAGCAGAAGTCGGTGAAATTGTATTACTGCACCTTTCTCCGTAGGCATCATGGAAACCCTCAACAACGACAATAGTATAAGTTACTGGTCAGCGCAAGTCTGCTCGCTCGGAGCTCACAAATATTTTAACTCTATCATGGTTTATTTCTTATTCTCTATAAGTTATATATAACATAGGTAGTTAAATTTCCTGCTATAACTTCACGTTTGTAATGTTTTGTTGATTACTTCCATTTATATATACATATATTCGTATGATATATAAGTTTATATGTACGTTAATTAATTATATATATGTATTTTATATGCCGAAATATTTATGAACATTTATAATAAGTGTATGCTGGCTGAGTGTGATTTCGATATTGGAATGCTTTCGAACTCTATTTTATATGATTTTGTATGAATTCAATTGTAATGTGAAAAAGTTAAATAAATATTTATTTGTTACCATTTTACGTGTATCAAACAGTATCTATTTAGTCCTATCCTAAATTTAGTTTTCCTAACCAAAAAATGTTATCCGAATCGAGTCTTTTTTAAGAAGTCTCTAAGACGTCTTTTTGAAGAAGTCTTTTTTAAGAAGTCTTTAAGACGTCTTTCTGAAGAAGTCTTATTCGTTTCTTAAACTGTCCCATAAGACTACTTTCGGAAGTCTTAAAGAAGTCTTTTTTAAGAAGTCTTTAAGACGTCTTTCTGAAGAAGTCTTATTTCGTTCCTAAATCGACGCATGAGACCTCTTTCTGAACTCTTTAAGACATCTTTCGGAAGATGTTTTCGGACGTCTAAGTCTTACGGAAGACATCTTTAAGACTTCTTTTAGACGTCATATTGCTATCTGGGCCGGCTTTCCCTTCATATCGGGGCGACCGAGTTCTGTGTCGAAATTAGTAGAATGTATTAACAATCTAGACTAATTCACATATCCGAAACAATCAAGCAACGATTGAATGCCCGTTCTATAAGCTACCTCGAAGCGGAGCTGTGACTCCGAAAAAGCTTGGCAATTGGCTTTCGCCACTGTGCGCGCTTTCACTGTGCGAATGATTCAGTATCGTGGACGATAATGAATGGCAGATGCAGCACTTTACTTAACCAGGAGAGTGGATAAGCAGTTCAAGAAGTAACTGGACTTTACAATTCTAACGGTACATTTAGGAGTCTCTGGAAGTCGGCGTCGGCATTTCCACCGACCCCACCGACAATTCGGCAACTGCTTGCGCTCTATGCACCGCGCTGCAAGCAGTCGAACAGCTGATTGGACTGCAATGATAATCACGTGGCTGTTGTGTATATCAACAGTCCTATGCGCTTTTGAAGGTCAACAGCCGCCTGCACACGTAGTAGAATAATAAAATGCATCCTGCAATTTTGTATCACTTCCGTAATTGTGACACTGCGAGCGAATCTTGCAATCAAACGTGAGTCACGACAGTGGAATACGTTTATTTCGTATGCTTCCGCATTTTCATTCGATAGGACAGAAACGGAGCAGACATTAAAACTTATTGTGTCTTAGCTCGTGGGGAATATTTAATAAGTATCGTTTGGGTTATCCACAGTAATCCAGGAAAATCATGATGAATGTTTCTCGAATTAATGGGAAAGCTTTATTGTCTTTGCCGTGCATTCCTCACTCCAAATTGGTATTGTTAAAAAGATTTAATCATCGACAGGCTGCGAAGGTGTGCACGATATTTCTTATAATTCGAAACACATTTTGGCACAAAAAGTTGATCTATCCTTTGTTAACTGCTATTGTAGCAATGGTATCAAATATTAGGAGTAACCGAAGACTCCGAGGATGAAACCATAAGATTAGCATTCGTTCATCTCGCAAAGAAATTTCATCCCGATAGCGGAACACAAGAAGCAGATGCCACTAGGTTTTCCGAGGTAGAATACGAATTTCTACACAGGCCTTGTAAAATTTTAAAGATAAAAGACATTTTGCCGATCCTTACAGATTGAAAATGCGTACAGACAAATTCGTAAGCTTAGAATTCAGCAGAGGGAAAATGAAGCAGAATTGGACGCTGAGGAATTTGATATTAAAGTATGTTTTTAAAAGAAATTATTCGTAGCAATTTGGAAATTTATTGCGACGATTTTTCAGCATAAAGCACCGCAACATCGTCATTATCTGACTTACGATATTGGAATAGGAACACCCAGCAAAAGACAAAAGCTGCATACAATTCAAAGAGCTCAACAGGCAGCTGAGAATGTAATGGAGCACAGATTGCAGAAATTACAAGCCGAAGAACGAAACACACTGGTTGGAATGGACAAGCAACGTGCCAAGGATATAAAAACACGATTCGGAATGGATCGACTGGTAGAAGACTTAATTCAGGAAGCAATGAATAAAGGCGAATTTAGTGAACTAAAAGGAATGGGTAAACCTCTAAAGCAGAATGCAAATGCTCAGAATCCATATGTTGACTTTGTCACACATAAACTGAACCAGGTAAATATTGCACTGATAGGATACAGACCAAGCCTGCAGTGATCTCATCAGACACAATCTTGTAGGTGTTGATTGATAATGGCTTTACCCCAGAGTGGATACAATTATTCAAGGAAATTAGGGAAGAAATTGAAAATTTACGTAAAGAGTTAGCTAATGCACGCAATAATATTGGCCCTCTACCACTGAGTGGCACTGATCAAGCATCTTGGAGTAATATAGTAGAAGACTTTCAAGATATAACTAAAAAAATAAATAAAAAAATAGATAAATATAATTTACTAGTGCCCATACTGCAGAAACAAATGCTCCATGTTCAAATAGACGTGCTGGCTAACGAAGCTCTAGCTGTACCACCAAACAAAGTAGCCCAACAAGCTGTTCCTAATCGGAACTCCCATTCTGAATCCCATCAGGGCACTGATATATTTCAATTCCTAAGTTCCATAATAGGAGGAAAAAGTACATAGAATACTGTGGGGAAAATCATTTTTAACCAGTATAAATGTGTAAATAGTAATATCTTTGTAAATATTGTAAAAAATAAATTCCAACATAGCCTATTATTATTAATAATAATCTCAGTACTTAATAGTTCCACATAATGGTTCTATCCTCTTTCAATGTTATCCTCCCTGTAGCTAAGTGTTTAAGTGCTAGAGGGAAGACACGGTGCTCCTGTTCTTTCACTCGCTCTTGCAAAGATTCAACTGTATCATCTGGTAAAACCGGTACAACTGCTTGCTCAATAATGGCTCCGGAATCGATGTCGAACTATAATCAATTAAATGACATATTGCACGCAAGGAAAGAAAACATGATTCATATTATCAACATTACGTACCTCAACGAAATGCACTGTACATCCAGAAACACGAACACGAGCTGCTAATACATCTTTATGAGCCTGGGCTCCCTTGAATGAAGGTAACAAGGACGGATGCACGTTTAAGAGAGCACCGCGCCACCGATTGACGAAAGTCTCTGACAGTATTCGCATGAAGCCAGCAAGGCAAATGATTTCAACGCCAGCTGCTTCCAACTCAGTAGTCATTGCTGCGTCAAATGCTTCTCGTGTTGGATAGTCCACGTGTTTTATTACCTAATCCACAGTATTAATTCGTAGTCTTCATCTAATTGGCTTGTGTATGTTCAAAATGTTGACTTGGTTTGCATATAGAGTAATTACCACTGTTTTGATTCCTGCACGTTCAGCCCGCTTCAAGCCTTCAACATTAGGCTTATTTGATATTACTAGAGCTATCTCAGCTCCAATATGTTGAGATGGATCTTGAGTAGCATTAATAAGGGCCTGAAGATTTGTTCCACTTCCGGATATAAGTACACCCACCTTCTTAAGGGGTTTACTAAGTCTCGAAACTAATTCAGGTACATGACGTTTCATTTCAATTTCCATTGCTTGCTCGAAGTTTTTAACATGTACTTTCGGCTGACCACCTGAGAAATGCATTGTAATAAAAACCTCTGAATCATCTAACAAAAGTATAAGAATAAATATACATACTTGTATATTCTTTTACATGTCCAATAATAACCGGATTTTCTGATTCTAGTTTCTTTAAAACTACATCTTTATGTTCTGCTGAACAAATTAAAATTGCGCCTATCCCACAATTGAATGTTCTAAGCATTTCTTCTTCGCTTACTCCTCCTGTAATAAAATGAAGTGAGCAATACCAAATTATTGGGTAACAGAATTCTTCTGAATAGTTCCTTACCAATGGCCGCTAACCACCCGAAAACGGACAAAATTTTCCATTTGTGAGCATCTAATACCACTCCTAAATCTTTTGGAAGTACTCTTGGTATGTTTTCTGTGAGGCCTCCGCCCGTGATATGGGCAAAAGCTTTTACCAAGTTTGTTCTTAAAGCAGGTATTACACCTTTAACGTAAATCTTTGTTGGTTCTAAGAGTGCTTCACCTGGAATGGAAATAATAAATTAGAAACATAAATAAATAACAGTTTATGTCTATAAACTTGTGCTGTACCAATAGTTTGATTAGTTTCGGAAAACGGTGCAATGTCAGAATACTTCTTATTTGCCAATTTTAAGATTTTCCGTACTAAACTGAACCCATTACTGTGGACTCCACTTGACGGGAGTCCGATTACTATGTCACCACTTTTGATGGTATTTATACGAGGAAGAATATCCTGTCTTTCAACAGCGCCTACGGCAAATCCTGCGAGATCGTATTCCCCATTGGAATACATATCTGGCATTTCTGCCGTTTCTCCACCGACCTAAACAAAGCACATATAACTTTTATTTTAAGAAATAAAAATTACTAATGTTTAAAGTGATGTTATTTTTACCAAAGCACAGCCGGCTCTTCGGCATCCTTCGCTAATGCCGTTTACAACATTTGTTGCGACTTTAACATCCAAATGGCCACACGCAAAATAGTCAAGGAAAAACAATGCTTCTGCTCCATGTGCCAGCACATCGTTTACACACATCGCTACTAAGTCTATGCCCACTGTATCGTGTTTATTGCACTCGAAAGCTATCTATTAGAGGAAATTTTAAATTCTAGGAATTATATGTAATAATGATTTCAAAATGATTAGAGGGGAAAAAGAATTTCATGCCTTAAGTTTAGTTCCGACACCATCGGTTCCTGATACTAAAATCGGGTCGACGTATCCCGCAGCTTTTGTATCAAATAAACCTCCAAAACTTCCAATAGAACCCATGACACCTGGTCGCTTGGTTGAACTTGTAGCAGGCTTGATTGCAGACACCAAAGAATCTCCAGCTTCTATGTCAACGCCACTACTTTTGTATGTCAATCGACCGTGCCGTAAAATTGACCTACAAATTAGGTTTTCGTGTAAAAGATGCACTTGCTGCTGTGAATAATATTTTTATACCTTGATATTCCCTTGTGAGCTATATCTGTACGGAATTGTTTTCCCTCGAACGATACGCTTCTCGCAGCTTGAGTTGCATTGGCTGCCGCGAGAGCTAATGAAGGTGCAATATTTACTGTAATTAAAACTCTTCCACCTGTGAAGAAAAGTACCAAAAAATATTAAAAAATATTTGAAACATGCTATAGAAAAATAGTCTAGGTAATTAGGTGAACTTGCCATTTGTAAGTAGTTCTCCTTGTGGAGACATGTTTGTTCCACTGTGGAAAACAAAGTGGCCTTGTTTGCGTAATACATCATCAACGCCTGTAATAACTTGACCTTTAGATGATGATGCTGGATACCCACGAGATGCCAAAATAACTCCTGCTGCAAATACACCCTCTTCCCATGAAATCTCTGTTTTACTTAGAGTGCCATCACAGCAAGCCTGTATGGAAATTTATTATGTTATATAACATACAACTGACCTGGTTATAAAGTAGTAGAATACTGAATTATAATACCTTCATAACAGTGAATAAATCTGACTTGAGTAGAGGCAGTACTACTTGTGTCTCTGGATCCCCAAACCTACAATTGAATTCCAAAACCTTTGGACCATCCTTAGTTAACATTAGTCCAGCATACAAAACTCCTACAATAATTAGAAAGAATTTTTATCTTGAATATAGATCTTAATTATTAACAACTTTACAAAATATCAATTATTATGCATACCAACAAATGGTATGTTCTCTTTCCTAAGGCCATCAACAGCCCTCTGTAGAACATTGACTTTGACTGATTCATAATCTGCTGCATCTAATAAAGGACAAGGACAATATGCTCCCATTCCACCAGTATTTGGTCCCATGTCTCCATTAAATATTCTTTTATGATCTTGGGCTGGAGCCATTGGCACCACAGTATTTCCTTTGAACATAATAATGTCAGTAGAATATTTTTTTTAATACTGCTACAATCAAAAATTTATAAAGGTACCATCTGTGAATGCTAAAACTGAAACTTCTTCTCCTTCTAATAGTTCCTCTACAACAACAGACTCTCCAGCAATTCCAAACTTTTTATCAGTCAAGATTTCATCAATAGCTTTACAAGCTTCATCCTGATCTTTGGCTACAATAACACCCTTGCCAGCTGCTAAGCCAGATGCCTTTACAACAAGGGCTGAGAATGGTGCACTGTAATAAACAGTGAAAAAAATAATGCAATGAAATCTAATGTATTATACAACTAAGTGTACTTAGATACATACTGTGTCACAAAGTGTTTGGCATCATCTGCAGTAGTAAAACCTTTCCATTTTGCAGTTGGTATATTGTGCCTATCCATAAACTGTTTTGCCCAATCTTTATCTGCTTCTATCCGAGCAGCTTCTTTCTGGGGGCCGAAGCATTTTATTCCTACACTTTTTAACTCATCAGCCACTCCATTTGCCAAATAATCTTCTGGGCCCACAACTACCAAATCTACTTTGTTTTCTTTGCTCCAATTTGCAACTTCCTAATAAATTATAAGTACTGTAAGTAACAAAGAACAGCCATTATCAAACATGCTATGATAATCACCAACTATACCTTGTTACTTTTTATATTTATGTTTACTAAAGAAACTTTCTCTAATGCCGCAATACCGCAATTTCCTGGTGCGACGTATATCTTTTTCACCTAAATTAAAAGATCAACTTGTATGAGAATCAAAGTGCATATTTTTCGATCTTTCATTGAATACTCATGTGGGATAAATTACATGTGGAGATTGCGCTAGTTTCCAGGTAATAGCATGTTCTCTGCCGCCGCCTCCAATAACAAGGACGGTGTGCTCCATTTTATACTAGAAACAATTACAAAGCGTGAACAAGATACTTCTCAAACAATTCTGTTGAACGTGGTAAGTTCCTGCTAGTGAATGCCGAAGCCCCAAAAAAAAATCCAAAGATAGCTATAACCTCGGTAGATTTCATAGAAAAGAGTTCTGTCCACACTTTTATTAAAAATATCTACTGTAAACAAAATTATTGACAACTCATGTACACAAAAGCGCGCTCCACGAGACATGCCTAATAAATTGTGACATTCTAAATAAATCTTATTATTACAAGCAAGCATGCATGTTTCTCTTGAATGATTCCGATTTCTTACAAGACCGGCACGAGCCGATCTATCCAATTAAACCAAAGCATGAATTATTCAAATGCACCCGAAAATTGCTATGCACTGTGATTTACCTAATATTCTGTGATCAGTGAATCCAATGAAATATTCACACTTTTTTTAACACTGCACCCGCGTGTTTAAAAACGTGTTTGAAGCAACAGGTATGTATATGAGAGGAGAACGAGTCACGTTAGCGGCCGGCCGTGCACGCATTACTGCCCATGGAATTTCGAGGCGAAGACTTAATAGGTGTTTATTAACGATCGCGTCTTTGCGTAAGCACGAGATACTCGATACAGAAAAGCACTCTTCGCGGGGGATAATTCGTCATAACCCGTGTGTTGTGACTGATGACCCTTGAACTCGAAGAGTATCTTCCAGTCGGCAACATTCGATCAGCAGCATTTTCTAGTATTCATAGAAGTACAAGAATAATAAATTAAAGCTACATTAATCTCAAAGTTTCTTAACTAATTCCATCTACAGTTGTTCTCGTTTGAATTATGATTATCTAGAAATATCCAACTGTGAATATGTGGTCAATAACATTATCGTTGAAAAGCTATCATCATTCGAAAATACGGTCTGTTGGAGTTTTCGTGAGCTTTCTGTAATAAATTCGATTGAAGATTAGCGGTCGTCAGGTCATCTGCGTCAGTTTTCTTATCTTGTGTGTTTCGTCCCCTTCTTCATGTGTTAGTCGCAGATATACTTCGAAAGCAGTAACAACAATACATCTGAATAATATTATTACATTAAGCCGAATACTGAAAGAAGTTTCTATGAAATAAAATGATTTATATAAAGCTTTGTGCCCCCAGCATTGCCATCAGAACAAAATATCCAGTTGACAAGTGGATAAGATACGATAAGACGTAAATCGCATCTTAGGAAAATACCCGAATTTTATTAGATGGCACTTGCGATCTTAATCGCTAAAAAGGATTATATTACGATCAAGCAGGCAGATAGGGATAGAAACTATTATGAGAACTATTTTAGAAGGTCGTGAAGTTCGTTCATTCAACGACGTTTTGTTATCGCATCTTTCCGACGATGAAATATGAGAACGCAGTCAAACGAAAATGTCAAGCGCATTAGGAAAAGACAAAAGATTCGTCTAAGTAGCGCGAGACTCGTGTCAAAAAGTTTTTGACCGAACATTTAGTATGATTTTAAAATCCTATGGATTTTTCCTTCTCCATCGAAGCAAGTATCAAATTAATCGCCAGTTCGGGTTGCAATTCTTCTTATCCGCAAAGCAAGCCGCTGAGCAACCGGATATAAAGACCCGCCTAGCAGCAGAGTTTGCTGACGTTAAAGAATGCAAATTGCCATCAGACGTTAGTTATAATACACTTTGCCATCACGTTGAGGATCGTTTAGAACGTCCGTAGAACCTGTAAATACGGTGCGCCTGAATTTGCATCAGGTGAAACCAAAACCACCGCCGAAGCTGCTAACTGTTCGTGTGTATCGATGGAATCCAGAGAAGCCAAAAGTGAAGCCATACGTGCAGCAGTTCAGCGTGGATTTAAATAAATGTGGCACCATGGTATTGGACGTGTTGGCCCTAATAAAGTCTCAGCATGATCCCACCCTCTCCTATCGAAGATCATGTCGAGAAGGAATTTGTGGCAGTTGCGCGATGAATATAAATGGTGTCAATACACTGGCATGCATCACGTAATGCAGAAATCTAACAGCTTTCTTGTCCCTAATCCTTCCACGCTATTGGACAGTTTCCATTCCTTTGTAGGAAAGTACCACAGTCCAACAAGCCGTTAATTGTATATCCCTTACCACACGCCTACATCATCAGGGACCTTATACCTGATATGCAACAATTTTTCGATCAATACAAAGCCATTGACCCTTATCTGAAACGTCCAGGAGAGGAACAGTATCTCGGTATGCGGCAGATTCTGCAAAGTCCGACTGATAGGGATAAGCTCGATGGTTTATACGAGTGTATACTTTGTGGATGCTGTACGTTCTCCTGTCCACCGTATTGGTGGCTTGGCGATAAATATTTGGGGCCTGCAGCACTCTTACAAGTACGATGTTAGATGAACGACACTTTTGTCATACTGAAACTCGGTGATTAAAACATAAAGTGTTAAAGGCTTATAGATGGATAATAGACTCGCGCGATATGGAACACCGCGACAGACTCAGTAAGTTGCGCGACTTTTACTCCGTCTATAGGTGTCACACAATTTTCAATTGCACAAAAACATGTCCCAAAGTAAGTTCACGACTTTGCGTGTGGTTTGAAATTGTGCGAGGATGACTAATATTACGATTTCTATAAGGGTCTGAATCCTGGTAAGGCGATAGCACAAATAAAACGTTTATTAGCCGGGCTGAAAAAGAAGAAGGCACCAGAAATGGACACACTTCTTCCCAAACCTTGTCGGGAAGAAAGTGAAGTTAAGCTTTGTAGAAAGGAATAAGCATGCAAGAAAAATATTTGAATTCAGCTGTCTTTTGGTTCTGTCTGTAAATGTTTATAAAATCATGTGCATCATCTTGTTATTGTCATGATATAAATAATATAAAGTAGACATTAAGGAAGACGTCAAGTAAGAAAATAACAATAATATCTTTAATGAGCAGGTATACACAGGTACAAAATTTCTGTAACTCAGACTTTTTCGTAATTATTATAAAGCCCATGACTTTTCTAATAATACGTTTTGGGCAATAATATCCGTGAAAGAAATATCGAAATGGTTTTTAATCACAGGGTTGCCAGTTGTTATGTTAAAATCATTCCAAGAAAGCTTACAACTAATTTCACTCTTCTGTTACCGTGAAACGTGATGCAGAAGTGAATAAATAATATTACGCTTAACTAAACACGTTTGAACACTTCAAGCGCGGCATTACTAAACAGATCAACTAAAAATTATAACATTGGACACATGTATACATATAATCGTATCTGAAAGGAAAGGAAAACATAATTTCTTTGTTGTAAATTGATGGCAAAAGAGTTTAGAAAAAATACAGCCGCCCCACGTCATTGTTTCTTATATTTTAAGTCTTTTTGGCGGCCCACGAAAAGTTTCTTTATCGTATTCACTGTTTCTGAAATGATTGGGAGGCGCAATATTTTCATCATCCTTAGAAATCAACATGTCTATGGCATCGTGCAATTCACGATCCTGTAACCAGGGGTGCAACATAATTTGCGTTATCGTTACTCGTCTCTTTGGATTTACGGTCATCATTCGCTTAATCTAAAAGGAAATTGTAATTAATTTTGAAGAACAGTCCATGTAAGACATGGAATCGATGGAAGAAACGTACCAAATCTATAGCTTTTGGCGATATATTGCCGAATTTCGATTCAGGGAAAGCGTAATAACCTCTCTGAATCTGATCTTGCAGACTCATTTGTTTGTTTCTGCAATTGAATGGAACAGTGCCACTCAAACAAACGTATAATATTACGCCTAAACTCCAAACATCTACCTATTTCCAAAACAAGTAGAAATTCAAAATGAAAGTATTTTTAAGGAATATCTACTGCATGTAATTTATTGAACATACTTGACTCGTGTAGGAGCCCCGTCCCATTGTTGATAATATCTCTGGTGCCACATACATTGGTGTGCCACAAAATGTTTTCATCATTGTTTGAGTGTCAACTAATTTTGAAAGCCCAAAATCTGATACTTTCGCTATTGTATGGTCTAAGTTATTTGCAAGCAAAATGTTTTCTGGCTGCAAAGTATGTACATATGGTTCTTCATTATGGGCAAGGGTCAAAAGGATCTTTGATTGAAAAAAGAAGAAATTACCTTCAAGTCCCTGTGCGTGATACCACGTTCATGAAGATAATGAACTGCTAATACCACTTGATAAAATATTATTTTTGCAGATCTTTCAGACAATTTACCCCTACTTCTTATTCTATCAAATAGTTCTCCTCCCTCCATTAGCTCTAGAACTATATATACTGCCTTTGGGGTGTCTACAATCTCTTCCATCATAATGATATTTGGCTATACCCAAAATTTTGTCCATCCATTAATAGCATATCAAAGCTAAATTTGATCTCAATACCAAATAGAATTATCTTACATGCTT
Organism: Ectemnius continuus; assembly: GCA_910591665.1. Classification (NCBI taxonomy): domain Eukaryota; kingdom Metazoa; phylum Arthropoda; class Insecta; order Hymenoptera; family Crabronidae; genus Ectemnius; species Ectemnius continuus. The sequence continues at coordinate 9,140,658 of OU342862.1, read as the reverse complement.
TAATGCTTTTAGAATCTGAACTTCATTCATAACTTTTTCTGGATCATTCAGTGGATGCTTATGTCCATTAGTACCTCCACTCATTTTCATGATAGTTTTCATTGCAAATCTCTTGCATCCGATTTTTGAAAAAACTAGCTTTACTTCTCCGCATGCACCAGAGCCTAGTTTATGTGAGACTGCATATTTGCTTTTTAATTCCAAAGGAAGGTCATTGGTTTCGAATGCCGTAGTACTCATGTATACATAGACTATTAAAGACAGATTCTTAAAAAGTGCTAAAATTTCTATATTCCATAATACCCTTTGACAATCATACTGTACCTTGCACTGCTGGCTGTGCCAAAGATACAACGTCATTGCTCTCTAATACTACTTTGTTACCTTTCCCTATCTTCTTCTTATTAATGAATGTCCCATTCTGACTTAAATCTTCTAAATAAACCACATAATTGTTTGTGTCATTGTTAATAAACTCTCTAGTTATTCTGAAGTGAACCTTGCTCATAACGCTTAGCCATTTAGACTTAAGCTCGTTAGTAGTTACACAAATGTCGCATGATTCGGACCTTCCCAGAGTATAAACATCCTTTGTCAATTCTGTTAAAAAGTGTAGAGATTTTCCCTTTACTAAATGAGTGGAAAACTATGTAAAAGAGGAACTGCTACAAGTTCCTTGAGACAAAGATCTGATGTATCAGAATTGAAGTTTTTCTAACTGAGAGAACTATCCATTAAAATGAAATGTTGGACAGTGAGAGTTTTACCAACGAAACTTTTAAACATATTCATACCCATTGTCTTGAACGGTAACTTGGCAGGACATAGTCGTCCCCAGATGAGACGTTTCTGCTGTGATTGAGAGCAAGGTAAGTCCTGACTTTGTGTCAGGGCCACTGCATCGGCATCTTGCGTGTCCGGTAAAGTCAGGGGCATTTGTTCGTCGCCGGTCATGTCTGTTGTCGCAAGTGTAATATTGCACTAGGAAGGAGATCGTGTGTGCGTCCTCAATCGCCTCGACAAATTTCGACCGAGATCATGTAGTGCACGCTAACCCATACCGCGATTGATTCGTCCTGACTGAAAACTAATAGGATCTACTCGGCCAAGGCAATATTTCCCCCTAAATCGTCCCAGTCTTGTGGAAAGAAGAGAATTGTTTGAACTCAAATAGAAAGAGTCACTGGAAGTTGACTGCTGATGCTCGGTATCGATCATTCGATCACACAGAATCACTATACTGTGATCACAATAGATCATAACCGATCGCGTCGCGAACTACACTGTTGCGGGGATTCTGTGGACTGTGTACTTTTAGCACTTCAACTGTTTGAATTTTGCCATTGCACCGGTAGAGTAGACATCTTCTGTTATCAGTGGAGAAAAGTTGAAGCATGATAGATCTACGTGCAGATTTCCTGAAAATATCTGTATCTAAGGATCTACCCTACTATTTTCTCAGGTATAGTGAAAGTTCTCGATTTACCCAGTGACTTGTAAATACCAAGCCGACTTCAAATAGGAATTTAACCTCTTCCCTGCAAAAAACTGAAATCGGTAATAATGATGAATTTTCTAAATTCCTCTTATTTAGATTTGCATGTTGGCTACTTTTCTGATGATTGACTTCATATTGTTCTATAACAATTCATAACATTTGCTCGAGGATAATAAATCGATAATGAATCGATAAGCACTTTATTATTATTATTCTACTTAGTTGTCGTTAGTGTGATGTCAGATGCAGGTAGAAAATGCAAGCAAGTGAAGCAAATGCTACGTAATTATGAAAGCAGCTACGTTATAACTTTTATTACGATACCTACGTATAAACACGAACATCGTGCGTGTTTGGTATGCGATTTTCCTGTCTTCGTATTTCGGTTTCTTAATTACAATAATGTACGACTAATAATCCTCTTTCTGTCTCTTTCTATTATAATGTAAAATACTGTCATGCGCGTAACTTTATAGTATATGTATCTAACATATTGCAAAACTATCACTTAAAATTAACGCTTAACCCGCTGCTGAAACTATAACGCATTTATCCGACTATCCGCCTTTGTAAGAGTAAATTATCTGTACAACAAAAGATCTTAATGAAGTTAAAATTCGTAGGGTAAGTCGGACGTTTGTACAGTCGTGCAAAGCTCGGAACGTTGGCAAAACTACCACTATTGAAATTGGAAACAGTTTCGGGGCCGATTTATAATGATTCCAATTTCAAAAATAATATCCCATTTGTACACGTACTATTAGGAAAAAACGAGTATATCGCTGCCACAAGGGGAAATCGATTAAAAATCCTTCCTTCGTAAATCAATATCCAAAGGAAGTTCTACCCGACATAGGTCGAGAATAATTTTTGCCCCTCCCACTTTTTGGCGTTTACAACTTGGAAAAGAAAAATCTGTTGAAACGTGGTACAACAATGTGCTATTTGATGATACCTCTGTGCAGTTTATTGCAAATGTATCAAATAAAACAATGTGAAATACAGGTAATATAGCAGAATGATTCAGCGAATCAGTGACAACTTCATTTATTATTCTTCAAAATAATTTAGTACCACATTAATCGAGGGGCATTTTTCCTGGGTGGTTTACCTGGCTGAAGGCTGAACAAGGGAGAAACAGTAGGAAAAGGTAGCAGACAATAGTATACTGTTTGAAAAATCACCCTTAATTAAGCATTATCGTAATGATCTGCAAATTGCACGTCTCTGTATGCACGTGTGCAAATATATTAATGAAAATGTGTTCCAGTCGCGTGTCGATCAACGGTTCACACGTATTCCTGTTATTTTCTCGTTTTCCTTCGTTTGTCTACGTTATTACTGCACTACCGCTAATAGTAGTAGTTAGAACTAAGAATACAACTAGTACCTCACATTTTGGAACCCACACAATGTGTTATGCGCCGTAAAACTTCCATACAAGTACGTGTTACAATTAATAGGTTCGATCAGCCGGGGGCGAATGCTGCACGCTTTCTCTTACGCTGTTCGGCTGACCCTATTTTAGAATTATTATTAATAATGCACGTTCATTGGACGCCAAGCACTGGCGGGAGCCAATTTTCAAAATTCGATCTTTTGCTTTTTAGTATACTCCGACTGCGAATCAGAATTATACTGCCCCAATTTGCGTTGTAACGAAAGATCCACGGAAGAAATGTATCTGATTTTTGCCAGACTCTTTCAGATGTCAAGTAAATAACCCAGACTTTCAGGTATTCTTCTTGATGGTATTTATGTTACGCAAATACATAGATATATGCAGTACTAAATTAAATACGGCAAGCGGATAGATAGCGCATAATGGCTAGCTCAATAGTACCAAGCTATCGACGTAACTGCTGGTACCAAATGGAAACATCCCTTCATTCCAATTCTTAATACCCAAGAATATATCGATATCTATCCACTTACAGCATTCAATTTATTTTACACGGTATATCTAGTGTAGTGGTTTTCTTTCATAGAAGAACTTGCAGCAGGGTAGGATAATATATTACCTACTACAATACTCTCGAACCAGCGTTAGATAATTGTTGATGTTCAGTACGTTGTATTTAGCGTGGTATGCGATGCTGCACGGTTTGTTTCGTTTATGCATATTGGTAGAGAAGGAGCAGCATCATTTTCTTTAAAATTTTAGAAAACACCCGAGGAGAGCATGCGAGAAAGGGGAGTGAAACAATTTCCGAAATTCCACTGGTGACGTCACAGACAAAATATTTTCGCCACCACCGAAGAGATTCCTCATAAGTGGTTAAGATCAATACCGAGGAGGACGATACAAACGCTGTCCAAGCTATATCGTTCTCTATCATCCCGAAATTGAGTAAGGGGATACACCACGAATCGTGTGAAAAGAGTTTACGCTGCACGAAATCATTAAGCCATTCCAGCTGGAAATATAAGTTCATGCAAAAAGATTCCCTCCACCCTAGACAGACATACACGAGTCTCCTAAAATGTAAACTATTTATATAAATTTCAATTTGTTTTACTTACTTTAACATAATTCACTATATAATTTCTAAAAAAAGAAAAATAATACAAAAATATATGTTTTAAATTGCTCGAACCCAACGTGTCCAACTAAATATCGTGAGCATGTATGTCTTTCTAGAGCATATGTAGAAAGAATAATAGCGTTAAAGCTCATCGTTATAATTAGAATTAACAGGACAAAAAATATGGCAATGTCCCCCTCGCCCGACGAATTTTTACAACAATCTTGACTCACTCTCCTCGAATAGTGCAGTTCATTACCATAAAACGATTCATAATATTAATAATTACTAATTATACTTTATTATAAATTAATTAAAGAGCTCTTAACCATACGTGTTTATGTGTGTATAATAATATTAATATTAATAATAGTATGTACGATAGCTTTTGTAGCAGCTTACTCTTTCGGCCGTTCCCATAAAATTGGACGCGCGTTCATCGTTCCTCTCCATTTTTCTTTTAGACGTAGTTTCAACGAAACCCTAAAATTCGGTGACTAGCGGCACTCCCAGATCTTGACCGTTTGATCAACACTACCCGTGACCACGTAGGGGTGACTCTTGTGAAAATCTGAAAACCATATGTTAATTCCCCAATCCGTAACCCACACCATCACTACCATAATAGTTTTATACGTTTCAAAACATTGTTCAAGTGATGTCGTAACAAGGTGTGATAAGTATAACATATATTGGCATATGGCATATAATATCATGCAGCTGCTTACCAACGGATGTGCAAAAGTGAACGTGCGCTTCAAGGGTCTTCATCGCTCGCTTGTTGCGTGTGTCCCAAACTCGCAGTGTCTTGTCGTCAGAGGCACTGACGATGAATTTACCACCAGGGTGGAAGACGATGCCACGTACCCAGTTGTCATGTCCAAGAAGGCTGAAGAGACAAACACCGGCACCGACGTCCCATACACGAATTACCTTATCTCGCGATCCGGATGCGAGGAATGGTCCCTCGTGGGCACCTTTATTGTCTGCCCCTGCTGCTGCATTAATTGATGCTCTTGCAGAGTCAGGTGCCCATGCAATGCATTCTACCACATGGTCGTGGTCTCTCAATTCAACCTATGTGATATAAATGTTCTCCATTATTTTCTGTTCTTTCATTTTATAGTATATTACTTAACACGAATTTCTGACAAACATTACCTTCGTTTCCTTTGTCGCTACGTGCCATACCCGCACCGTTTGGTCGTTTGAGCAGCTGGCGATTAATTCACCACAGGGACTTACGCGGGCCATTCTTACCCATTCTCTATGACCGGTTAGTGTCTTGACACAATATCCTGTCGCCACTTCCCAGATTTTTATGGTCTTATCTCTAGAGGCGCTCACGACGAAGTCGCCTTGTGGCACAAATGCGACAGAGCTTACACTGTGGTCATGCCCGTGCATAGTTTTCACGCATGCGAATGACTGATGAAAGTCCCATAATTTAATAGACATATCTGCACTGCAGGAGACTAATAATTTCCCAGAGACATCGAAAGCAACGTCCTGTACACTGTCTGTGTGTCCTTTCATTGTTCGTTCAAATTCTCCGCTTTCAAAGTCCCATACCTTTAAATGATAAATAAATATTCTTCAGTCACACTCATAAATAATGTCGAGCCCGTGTTGTTTCTCGCAGACAATTTGTAGTCTCACCTTAATAGTGGCATCTTCACTTGCAGACACTATAAGACTAAAAACCGGGTGGAAAATAACTCTGTTTATGGGTGCTCTGTGCCCAGTAAGAGTGAATTTCTCTGGCGGTCTTGGAATCCATTCGGATGGTGATCTTTTACTGCGTGTTGGTGCTCCTTCAATGAACTCCTTTTCTGCTTCTGAGAGCTTTGACTCCAATTCCATTACCTGTTATTCACAGAGCAGTCAAATTAGATATGCATTGATCGTGTCACCCCCAAAACTGTATCAATGACCAATCTAACTGCTTAGCTCTACCTTCTTCTGGAGCCGTATAACGGATGTCCACTTCTTCTCGAGTAATCCACCGTATTTTCTTTCGACCTCACCAGGCATATCGGCCTCTTTCTTGAATGCCTCCAGTGCATCTTGATAGCCATTGGTACTGAGATAGTCTGCGATCGCCTTATTTCTGCAGGCACACGCGCATCGCGTGGTAATTAATGTGATGAAATCATTACAGCACGTAATTTTCTTATGGAAGTCGAGAATGATAACCCTTGAAGGAGTTAGGCACCTAAATACCGTTTCTAATTAGACGGTACATTATGGCCCGCAACAGGCAGTAATTATTAATGCCAGGGAGTCATTACAAACTCCTGAGAACCACATATCCATAGTCTCAATAGGCTGAGGTGTTCTCGGTATTAACAAGTTCCCAAGAATTTTCTAATCCCGCTAAGCGTGGAATGCCTACTGCCACTAGCTCTACCATTGAAGTCTCTGTATTTACGGAAGATGACATTTCACTGATCACTTATAATGTGGGCAGATAGGGAGATATTCGCTGATACAATAGGGGCCACAGGTTGAATACGTGGGAAGCAGGCTGAAAGTCGGGCAGAGCTATACTAGGGTGAAAGGCTGTAAGTCGGCCGTTCATCTCTATTCACCTGACTCCGCGTGATAGTACACTTGCAAATTATCGCACTGCATTGTGAGTTTTGTTTCGCAGCGTTCGAATACCGAGGGAGTCGAATCAAGGAATCCACAATCGAACGATACAATCTTTTTTTTCCAGTCGCTTCGCCTATCCGTTCGAAACCTTTCACTCGACCGAGAACACCGATCCCCGCTCATCTTGTATTACAAAGGTAGCCGTAATTTCTGCGGAAGAGTATCGATCTCCGTATTGCTAATGAAATTCAGGTGAAATTTCTTTTGACACAGTGAGATTACATTCTCATAGAATATAGTGGATAATAAATCAAACCTGAGGAAGAAGAGTTTGATCATTTGGTAAATGTGGAAAGGATCTACCTTGAGAATCTCTCGCATAATTTGATAGGTCAAGGGTGAAGTGAGCATGACGCAAGATGAAGTGAAGTATCCGGAGGTGTGTGTTAATAGTAGTTTGTGTTATATTGTGTCTCGAAACTCTCGCGTCTCCCTGAACCCAGGTGCATCAAGGGTCATTGAGGCAGCGTAGCCGTGCCTTCCGCACATATACGGAGACAACGATCTCTTCCTGGCCTCTTTAGCCGCTCTTTTTACATTTACTTCAGCTCTGCACCCGCCAACGAGTATCACATATAACGCGAGATATAAGGTTTCCCATTGCAGAAGACAGCGAGCGCGGAGGTGTACTACGAGTTCCCCTCCCATGAAAGTGTGCGAGTCACGATCAAATAAACAATTTGACCCCGTCTACATCTCCTCGAATAAGTAGTCAGTGTGCGGTGGCAAAATTTACCGCAAGCCCGATTTACGATACAACGTACACCCGATGTTCACTTAATAGTACATAAACTGACAAACCACTACTTAAGCTGGCACGTCCGAGAAAACAGGTACCTTCCACTTTCTAAACCCAATCGGAAAAACTATCTGACGGTCAATGATTAATTCCAGCATGTACATGCAACAACACACCGGCAAATCTCTGTTGCGACCTTCGAGCACTTGAATACATGTGCTTTATCGAAACATCATTAAAGAACAAGAGCAACGGTTATATTCGTCTTATTTCTGCATAAAACATGAGCCCCCTTTCTCCTGTCGATAAGTGCAACGAGAAAAAGAGACTTTCCCCTCGGAAGACATAATAACAAGGAGCTGACACAGTCTACGTGTTATTAAAGCGAGACACAATGTTGCAGGTACATTAATGTGATAACTATAAATTCCTCGGTTCGTCATGCTTTTCATTGAGATCGGTAAAGCTCTGGAAGATACTTTCACCCTATGGTACGTGATCAAGATGAATCGGGCAAGACAAGTAGAAAACAGTGGAGATAGGGTCAGGAGGACACGATCTTCTTAAGGACATAGTATGTTACGAATAAGGTGGTACTTGATACTCGGAGTATAGGTTCGCTGCTGGAAGAAGCAGGGTTTGCTGCAGCAAGAGAGTATTTACCGATCGATACTGCCCCTCCCTCGAGAGCCTCGCATCTTTCCTATTTTCATCTCGGAGCAGACGTAGGGGAGGAACGAGAGCCAGAGCAATTACGAAATACCGAGAAGAGCAGAAGGGTGGATTGTTATGAGTCATTGAGCTGATAGACGATCGTTTTGTCTACCTTGAAACGGTGAGCCTAAATAGAACGAACCCCCGAAGGTCCTGAAGCCTTTGGAGAGAGGTGTGGTGGACACCCCTCCGAGCAAATGTAACTCTATATCTAAGAGAACTCTTCTAATATGATTACTATGGACAATTGCTTCCCTGCCATCCTCATTGCACGAACTCTCTGAAATGCATTTATCGTCTGGCCGGCGTAAACTTCAAGCCCCTTCATATGTCGCTACGTTCGATTTCGCGAAACGGCAACCCCCTCATTCCCACTGCGTTCGCGTGTGTCACGCTTTCTCTTTCGCATGAGTTGCTCCAAGGGCTACAGAGAGTCGAGCGCGTTATCGACCGGCGAGTTCGCGCGTGCTCGAGAGCCACCCTCCACCCTTCCAGCCAACAGCTACACCCCCTTGGCCCGTGCGACACCGGCTCGACTCGCACCACCCCACCCTCCCCAATGGTCGATCCGCGACTAATCTGACGTCAGAGCTATTGCTCGGCATCGATCGAGGGTGCAATCGATGCCGCCCTCTTTCAGCGCACGCCGAGGGACAGGCTGGACTTAAGGAGACAACGACTGTGTGCTCCATTGTATCGAATATCACCGTTAACGGCGGCTTCACGGCCAAACTGCAAACATCAACTACGACAGCTTGTTACTGACGTCCATCACTATGCAGAGGAACTACCCGCGAGGAGGGATGCCACTCGCTCGAGGGTGACTCAACTAATTGCATAAGATGATGAAAGCGCTTGGCCCGAATTTGAAATTGGAGTAGGAAGAGAGTGCGCTCTCGCCGTTGCATAAACAGCTGGCGGAAAGCAGCAGGGAAATATGAAGTTTTATATGCCGGGGTTCGAATGGGGTCGCGATGCCGGCGCAACACGCGAGCCCAGTTGATTCAGCGCGCGCTAGCTCGTCAGCGATTTCGAAAGCGTAACTGCGAAGTGTAATGGCACCGGGTTCAATAGGGGAAACCCGGTATCTTTCCCCGATTGATCCAGTCCCAGACGGCACGCGACTATTTGCAACCCCTTTTGCGCATCGATGCCTAGCCAGATACGAAGCGATTTAAAGGGTAGTCGCCGAGCGTCGAAACCCATCGGCCGCCGGGAGTAATTGCGCTCGGCATGACTCTAGAATTCGATGACAATCTATGTAAGCCGCGCGTTTCCTTCGAGCGCTAATCGTGTGAGGATAAATTACTGTGGGAGGCATACGTGCGTCACTAGAATCTATAGCTTGCGCTAGAAGCGGGACACTTTTTCCGATTCTTATAAATCGGACGCAGTAAAAGAGAAGGGAGAGAAAAGAAAAACCGTTGCGCTTTCGTAAAGAAAGTTATGCAAAAAGTTGTTCCTGAGGATCACGTTTCTATGTAGAAGAGTTCGATCTATAATGGCGAATCCACTTGCTACTAGGTACCGTGAAATCACTATAATTGACTTCTTTGCTGGCCTGTTTTTTTTTGCGAGGCTGTAAGAAGCCACGGAGAGCGAGCATGAGAAATATCAGTTTCTCTACAGGAAATCAATCCTGTACAACTTAATTCTAAACCGATTTGTAGAATGATGCTCCTGTTGTTGCTGTAAGATAATGAGTCACAAAATAATGACTTACAACTCCTCCCTCTGACGTTGAGACAGCACCATTTTCATGATCCTCGTGTGTGTGAACTGGCTGATACCTCGGTGGTGATGCGGATGAGTGCGACTAGATTCCTCTCCAGTCAGCCCTCGAGAACTTCAATGCCCGGCCATTGACATCGCCTAAAACATATGAGAAGAACCAGTCAGCACAATCAGTTTCGGCCAAGTGATTGTTCTACTCTGCAAGAGTGCGATATCGCATTACGCAAACTAATTGCCAAAAGGTTTCTTCTTAATTGGATGGGCTATAAGTGGCACGATATCCATCCTATACACGGGCATACGTACTTAGTGCGATAGGTGTTAAACAAAGCGCATAACTCAATGATGAATCAAGGGAGACACGAATAGTACTACTTCTACCATCCGGTATGCATGTCCAGGCCACGCGGATTACCATAACATAACTATGTACGGCTCTTGTTTATCGGCGTCCAAGCACGTGCTATTTAAAAAAGGACGCTGCCACAACTCTCCCACGCACTTACTCGAGCTAACTGGCACTAGAGACCAGTATTTTATGACAATTAATGACCAGGACTATCAGAAGACGTGCGTAGTCGTGTCGAAACATTAGATAAGGGCGATAAGACAAAGCTACCGGGGAAACCGGTGCGCAAAGGAGAGAAATCGTTCTGCCTTTTTCCTCAACAGTAGACGAGAGTCGATTTGACTTGCAGGTTGCCATTCATGTTAATGCTAGCCCCTGGGAAATTCTGTTAGCCGGCGTGAAACCGGTGCGGAGCGAGAGCCCGAGGGAAGCAGTCGGGCGCGCGCGCGCGCGCGTGAGAAGCTCCAGTTCATCCGGGCGGTACTTTTATCACGAGACAATGATGCGATACCGTTTCAAGTTGACGATGTCTCAACTTTCCATGGTAAAGGAAACGCAGAAAGACAGAGAGATCGGTGAATCAGTACGACTAACAAATAAGTGACAGAGGTCGAGTTGGACGTGCGGCCGAGGCGCCCTGTTATTATTGCGAGCACACGCGGGCCGATTTCAACGAATCGATAATACTTTTCTCCGCGCGAGACCACGAAGGGTATGCGAAAGCGAAAGGAAGCATTGCCACGAGGAAGCGGAGCCCGATCAGGCGGTCACGCCTCATCCAGGACTGGCGGGCTTGGCTGCGCGGATTTCAGCGACCTTAACCCTCTCGTGTCTAGAATTCATTGACACCGGCGCAAGCCTCTTGCACCGAAAGCGCGTATTTATAAACACGCGCCCCTATTTAAGAGCTAATCATTACGTTTTGGTCGTGAGCGCCGCAAGTCCCGTCTCGCCGCATTATTTACGTTCCAGATTCACGACGGCGCGTCGCGACAACCCCCCATGCAATAAGTGGACAGGAGGCTGTCCAACTATGTGCGACTTCTCCGCACAGGGCTCCGGCTTTCCCTTCTTCCGCCAAGAGCGCTCGCGAAAATACACATCTACCAGCGACGCGCACGCGATCCTTGGCAATATTCCTCGGGAAACTCTCTTGACAACGTGGGTCGCACACCCGTGTGCTAAAATAGACCGGGCGTCTTAATGATTTCCCTAGCCAGTGCGGCAAAGGGTCGTCGCAATCGGTGAAGGTAAACTCGGCTCCGTTAAGGCCGAGGATGGGATCAATGCACGAGAGGAGCGTGTTCACCATCCAAGGTGCGATCAACGCTCGGCTTCGCCTCGCTTCTCTAGAACGATCCTGGTGATCAGGAAGCGTCCTGCAAAAGGGTGAACATCAGAGAAGGAAGGACCTTGACAATCGCGGAAAAGCGAATGGAACGTCGTTGCGACGCCGCGACGTTTCGGAGCGATGCTTATCGGCGCGATGCGCCGTAATCGATAAACCGGCTCTCTCTCGCTCTCCCTTCCTCGCTTACTTTCTTGCTCACTCTCACTTGGCTCCACTCCGTTTTCCCGTCTCTTTCTCTCGCCAACTTGTTCTAGCTGCTGGCGAATCGTGCGCGGACGCTGGGTCGGTGTGTCTATCTAGTTCTGTCTCTCTCTCTCTCTCCCTCCCTGCCTCTCTTTCTCTCTCTCACTCTTCTCTTCTGCACGCCCACCCTCGCACGCCGTATGTTTCGCCTTGCAGTGCATTCAAATATTCATATCGGCCTCCTTTGAGACCCCGCTGATTTATTGCTCTAAGTGAACCGGCTCTCTTCCACACGCTGATTCACTCCTGGCAATGCTTGATTATCACTGATGAATTATCGGAGAAGCAATCCTGCCAGCGAGCTCTCACTCGTTTTTCTATCGATGCTCTGGAATTGCAGGATTCCGCAAGCTGCTCCGACGCCTCGCCTCTCGCAATTATGAAATGTCGCTCTTGACCGAGATGAATTCATTACTCGGCACTTGAGTCGCCGGCACGCGGGATTTAACAGATTGCAGAGGTATTACCGTCGCCGAGAGGATTTAATCGCGTAACATTGGAGGGCAGGTGCTTCTCCGAAAGGTGTATCTTGTATCGCTCTGTCTCTCGATAGAAGAGCCGCAATGTCCGAGGGAATATTCACGATGATTGTTGTGTGGAATAAATGACACTTGGAATTCCCCGTAGCAGGATACACGAGGCATCAGCCGATGAATATGTTAACAAGCTTTGGGGATATCGTGGAAGATAGTGCGGAGAATTAAGGTCCCACTGGATAGAGAGCCACGTAGCTCCTAGGTACACTGCTCCGAAAACCGGAACCTGGCAAGGTTCACAGAAGGACAGCGCGGTATGCAATCTCGAAAGAAGATGACACCGGTTAAAGTGTATACACTCCTGGTCAATTTACCGTTAATAATCGGCCGATTTTCACGGGAGCGCGCGCTCGGGAGAATTTCCGGGATAATTGGGGTACAGGTGAGCGAGTGGGCAGCAGCCTTCTTGACCTCGCACACTCCACAATCTACCTGTGGCTTCGCTTTTTCTTAACTAATCTTCTTACGCGTATACCAGGTCGGAGGACTAACTTGGAGAGTGGATCGTTGACCGGCATCGATAGTAATAAGTACCTTTAATCCGAGAATGCGAGAGCGCTCGGTTTCGCGCGAGAAGCGCGCACCTCGGCTGGCCCGGAGGGTTTGCGACTAATGGAAAGAAGGGAGCAACTAGCCAACCCAGCCGTGCTTCTTCATCGAAGCCCGCGTTCTTCGGGGGGTGCTGCTGGCCGAGTCTCGCTCGAGGAGAAGCTAGGACCGACTCCGATTGATCTCTGCTTCGGAGCGACAAGTACGAGGCAATGATTGGGCGGTAGAACGGAGGCTGACAGGCTCGACAGCTGATCAGAAGACTCGGCGGCGGGGCCGAGTGTCTGTCAAAATGCAGTTTAGTGTGCCGGGCTTACAATTGCGACTAGCGGGATAAGATAAGGCCTGCTGAAATTCGGCCCAATCGTTCCAAAGTCCTCGGTCCTCGGCGGTTGCGGCAACGCGGCTGTACCACCGCACCACGCAAGCGGTCACTCGCGAAAAAATCAATTCGATGTGACGTGCAACATGTATGTTGAATATCCGTCGGAGACAGGCGGCGACGCTCGAGCAAAACTCGAGGGACCACCTTCGAGCAGACTCACGGATGATCGTGCGATGACAGATCGCGCTCGACTGATTCGAAGGGCTCCCCACGCGAAATCCTAGTTCGAGTGCGGAACAACCGTTTGTTGTAAATCGTGCACGGCCATTTTGCCAGAACCTGTCACGTCTGGTCGTTCGGGTTTTCAGGCTGGCTCGCACTATTGCCCGCCCGGTGCACCCTGCGCATTCTAGCTCGGCGAACCCGCTGGATTATACTCACGTCTTTTTGTCGGAGTAACAGCAACGGGATCCCTCGGCTTTGAAAAAATCGCGAGAAAACCGGGCGAACACAACTATCGAAGAACTCCTCGGGGTAACTTCTGAGATAGGACTACTTCACGAGGTGGCGCTTCCGGAAAGATCGAAGCACCACGCATGCGGCCTTCCGAGAGATCCACACGGGATCTCTAGGCCTCCATAGGGAAACGGGACCAAGCGCTTTTGCTCTTGCCCAGCCTAGTTTTGCCTAGGGAACATTCGAATTTATTGTTTTCTCGCACTCCTCGCACTTGTGTACATTTTCATTTCCCAATGGCACAGAAAACTCTCGGAAAAGCGTCCCGACAACGATAATTCAATATTCGCTTTATGATTTGGATCTTTCGTACTGAAAGATCACCGGGGAGATAGCATTCTCGAATTTCGCCAGAGTCTTATAGCTCGCCACGCGTATATATTCACGTGATCGCTCTTATTCAAAACAGTACACTGGAATTTTTCTTTCGCAAGGTTAAGGTAATCTGCAACTTACACCACGCGCATTTGCATTATTACTTACTATAAGTGAAGTGGATCGTAGTGTCCGAGATTACATGCTGATAGCGCAGCTTTTTTTATACTTTTTTTATATCCTATTCTTGATGTAAGTTCGTTCTTTTTAAGATACTGCTACTGTCAAATGTCCGGGTAACTTGTAGGCGATTACACATTGGCCTCTTTATGTTGATTTCGCCGCCGAAGATTTAGGTCTTTCTTTGCGTTTCGGCAATAACATTGAAATTTGATGGCTTTTTCACAATCAAATTCACGAGGTAGTATTCACTCATTTCGTACTTACTCACTCCGAAATCGAATGCCAGCAAGCAAAGTGTTTACTTCGTTGGTTGTAGAATTGCAAAACAGAAAGATTTTAGAAGAACTTCAACTAAAGAAGCAGATGCTTCTTAAGCAGGGTGTGGCACCGACATTAAATACCACATTAGCTGTTACCTCCACTGGCTCCGCTTCTAATTTGGTAAACATATCATTTATATACAGCTTTCAAATTCTTATCAGAAATCCTATGCAACGATTATTAAAAATCTTTGTATCACTATTACTGCCAGCCTTCTACTCAGTCTTCTGATGGGGTGGCTATGAGCGCTTCCCAAAGAGCTGCTTTACATAATGCACATGCTGCTTCGTCAGGGTACTTTGTGACACAGGACTCTTCTTTTGGAAACCTTATTTTACCTGTGCTTCCAAGATTCGATACCAAATGAACTTTATTCTCTGTGTAAAATCGCATTGTCAATAATAATTGGAGAAAGACTGTATAGTAAAATACACAAACAATACGATCAAGTATGAGAAAAGTAGTCAATTGGTGAAAGAATCGAGTAATCACCAAAGAGAGTAAAGCGAACACAATGACGTCTCTTCCTCTCCGTGAGTTAGAGGAATATTTGCAACAGTTGGATGGATTTGAGAAGCCAAAAATATTACTTGAGCAATATTCGACTAGTGCTCATATAGCATCGCACATGTTGTATACTGCACAATTCCAATTTAATGATATAGAAGGGAACAAAGTAGCAGACTTAGGTTGTGGGTGTGGAGTTTTATCACTAGGAGCACAAATGTTGGGGGCTTCACATGTAGTTGGCTTTGAAATTGATACAGAGGCACTCAATATTTTCTCCAGAAATTGCAGTGATATAGAGCTCTTTGCGGAAGCTGTGCAGTGTGATGTACTTCAATATCTGCCAGGTACATTTACAAATATAAAAATCTCATTTATTGAAAGTGATGCATGTCTATGCACGTGTTACATTGCAGGAAAGTTCGAAAAATACTTTGATACAGTCATAATGAATCCACCTTTTGGAACGAAGCATAATGCCGGTATCGATATGAAGTTCCTGGAGGTTGCGACGAGACTGGCGTCTAATACAGTGTATTCGTTGCATAAAACGAGCACTCGCGATTACGTACTTTCAAAAGCGGAACAATTCGGAGCTAAGGGCAAGGTGATCGCGGAATTGATATACGACTTGCCAAAAGCGTACAAGTTCCATAAAAAAGCTTCTGTAGACGTTCAGGTGGACTTTATACGATTCGAAGTAAATAATTAAGAAAGTTTTATGCAATCGATTGTGTATTTTCTCCAGTTACTCGAATTTTATACCTTGAGCCAAAGGCAGCTCATTTCCATAGTTGATTGTGACTGTAGACCGACGCATGTAATGTTTCCATGCATCGCTTCCACTTTCCCTACCACCACCAGTCGCCTTTTCTCCGCCGAAAGCACCGCCTATTTCAGCCCCACTTGTCCCAATATTCACATTTACTATACCGCAATCAGAACCGTGAGGACCAATCCACTACGAAAATGAATTTTAAAATTAGTTCATTGTTTTGATACTAATATTGTATCATTTTTATTTCTTAGTGTAACTTACTTGGAACATATTTCCTATGCTCTTTGTGAATAGGGAACTACTTAATCCTTGTTCCACGCCATTATTTAGGCTGATAGCTTCTTCAATAGAGTTCGCCTCGAGAATATATACAATTGGTGCGAACGTCTCCTGCTGGACTATTTCGGCTTCTGGCGACAAACCAGAAATAATAGTCGGCTCGACATAGAAACCTTGTCTGTCCACTTGCTTGCCACCAAATTCAACTGTTCCTCCACTCTCCACTGCTTTTTTTACCGCAGCCTAGCAAACACCAGTGCTTTTTCACGTGAATTCGAAAATGATAAAGTTAATTTCTTTACATACCTTGTACTCGTCTACTGCTTTTTGATTATGCAGTGGGCCATACAGTGTGCCATCATCCAGAGGGTCTCCAATTCGTTCTAAAATGCTTTTGTAGGCAGTTTTTAATCTACCTGTTTACATAAACTTTATGTTACTAAAATAATCTTCATTGGTTGTTAGGATGCAAAATACAAAATTAAGTACAATACCGAGGAATTCATTCTTGATTTTATTATGCAGAATTAATCGCCTGGTTGTAGTGCATCTTTGCCCCGCTGTACCCACGCACGAGAAAACTGCCGCCCTCACTGCCATTTCTATGTCAGCATCCTGCGCAACTAGAAATCCCAAGTACGTTATATGCATAATTATCCCACAAGACGAAGAATTAATCTAGTCATCTATTCACCTATTAAAGCATTGTTGCCACCAAGCTCCAAAAGAGATTTGGCGAATCTTGCTTGAACTTTAAGCGCTACTTCTCGTCCGACATTTGTACTTCCCGTGAAAGAAATAAGGGGCACACTGTGCAAACAAAGAGAATTTTATCAACAATTCAATTTTTATCTAAATTAAAAAAAAATCCTGAATTTACCGCGTATCGTTAACTAGTGTCTCACCCACATCTGGGCCACCAGTAACGAGTGATGCGACAGAGCCTGGTATACCATTACGTTCTAGCACTCCAGCAATGATTTTCGTCGTAGCAATCGATACAAGAGGTGTAGTTGATGCACCTTTCCATACTACAGTATTTCCACAAGCCAATGCTATAGCGGTATTCCAGCCATATACCTGCAGCAAGAGATTTCTTATAATAACTGGGTCACAAGTACGAAAGAGCATTTATACATACAGCAACAGGAAAATTGAATGCTGATATAATGCCGACAACTCCAAGAGGATTCCACTTCTCTAAAAGAGCATGATTCTTCCTCTCCGAAGGATAAATGCTTCCTGGGAGCATTCGTGATAATCCTACTGCATAATCACAGATATCGATGAATTCCTGAACTTCCCCGATACCTTCTGGTAATATCTTGCCTGTAAGAATATGTCATTAATTTATAGCACACTCTTTGAATCGGAGCAGTGACGCGGTGCTACTATCTATATAGTAATCGTACCCATTTCAAGAGAGACAAGCCGCCCAAGTGGCTTTAGATTGTTTCTAAGCTCCTGCCCAATTTGACGGACAATTTCACCTCTCGCTGGTGCCGGCAAAGAAGCCCATTGCGGCCAAGCTTTGCGGGCTTCTGTGATAGCATTACTTGCTTCTTGGGGTGTGGACGCGCGTACCTTTGCTATTACTTTACCAGTTGCCGGCGAAACTGATTCAATAAGCTATATGAAATATGAAAGAAATAGTCATTCTTTTACATTATCCATATAAAGTACAGTGCTTTCGAAGACTGGCATATGTTTCAGTCATTACCAATCTCTTTGTAGATACTGAATGTATGTCAGTGATATCAAGAAGCGAACAAAATTATAATTAGTACCTTGCCTGATCCTCCCCATCGTCCATCGTAAAGTCCCAAATTTTCGGATGTTAGTCCCAACTGTTTCAGGAACGTGTATTTTGGATCAGTCACTAAGTGCCTCGCCATCATCGACTGTGGAATAAAGCACGTATTTCTAAGCAGTAGACGAGACATTGTCTACGGTCCGTCAGCGACTCTTCGAATTGTGCACCACGATGCAAATAAAGATCGCGGGTTATCAGAGTGGCACTGTTTATCAAAAGAGGGGGGAGTTATGATAAGCGGTAGACAACAAATATATCATTACGGCATCGGGACTGATCTCAATATGGGGTCTTCTATCGCTATGTGAACCAATGCAATTCCGACGATATCTCCAGTGACGCGTTAGTTACACCTCTTGAGAAGTAGTGTTAAAATTTTATCACTCCTCACTATGAAAGTGGAAAGTACATATCAGTCGTATTGGAGTATTTCTTATAATTAAAAGAAGAACTTTTCATACAAAATGCGCGCTTTATTATAACAGTAACGTATGCGACATCACAATTAGGTACGGCAGTGGTCTATACAGAATAGTAAAGTTTAAAAAAAAAGGTTCGTCTTTTCTCATTCCATGTGGAGGAATGTTTGGTCATAATCTCGTAATACGAGATACTCGCAAATGCTGTTTTTTTTTAAAATGCCTCGTTTAAATCTTATCAGGCGGCGTCGTTGTAATCTTCTGTTATGTTGTATCACGCCTTATTCATCCAGGTCTACAGAGTTGATAACATCGTAGATCAGAAATGAGTTGGAGAACTGATCTTGTTAAAGTTGGTTGGTCCTAAACACATTCATCACAGAGTATGTCAACACCAAGTTGTATTTTTCCATTGAGATGCTATGTAAAACTTACGGTGGATTTATCAAAATTCTCCAACAGGGTACCTCTCTGCATATTATCTACACCCTCGCAACTAGCTAGAAACGTTGGTAGAAAATGGCCAAAGAACCATGCTATGTTAACCGAAGCTAGACTGTGAACAGCTGCGGCTATGTCATCCGCTAATAAATTATGAGATCTAAAAATGGAACAGTTCTAATCAGACTACTGCTTGCATTTGAAGCACGAAAAATATTCTTCTTTGACTACACAATCTGACTTACTGTTGAAATAGAACCGTAAATAATGCCATCAAAAATCTTTCCAAAAGATGAACTTTGAATATAGATCGTTGATAAAGTCGCCATCGTATATTTAACTGCTCGAGACTTTGTAAGCTTTGCCGAAATATATTAACATCGGGCTGAAGAAGAGCTTGACCAAATGCTTCCAAAATTGCAACCAATTCCTCCTTGTGTTCAACTGGTTCATCCTCGTCTGGATGACCAAGAGTTCGCAATACGGAAGAATTATAGAAATACTGCCATCGATGCATCAAAATACTAAATTCGAAATACCAATATAAGATCGAAGTAGTCTTCATAATAACACTTCGTTAATATTTGACATTACATTCTCACAACTGTCAAGATCGTTACCTGTGAAAAAGTTTCAATAATACCAGGGTCGTATCTGGATGCGCACTCAGATCATTTCCAACTGCAGGCCACACTTGACCCAGACATAAGCTTGTGACAGATGGGACAAATGCTTTAAATGCACTACTAGGTGCAGAGATTACCAATATTAGAATTTCTAACAATTGATCTAACGCGGGGCCAGCGGAGATGTTTTCCCTGTAACAGCAATGAACAAATAAAATTATTCCTTCGCACTATTTTCTAAAATAGTAATTTTTAGATTGTGGTACAGATGTTGCAAAACTTACCTAGTGTAAATATGTAGCATTCCTTGTACTGCCGATTGGGTAAACTCAGGACCTAGTTGTTGTTGCAATACCGAAAATACTGAATGTATGAAACTAAGTAGTATTTCACATATGCTTTGACATCTTATCATATATGGCAATAATTCTAAGACTCGATTTATTGGCACCTCCAAACTAGAGTGCAGCATTTTTTTAATTGTTGTGGAAGATGACGAGCAATCATCCATGAGTTGTGTCAATGGAAGTACCGCAATCGTAATTGCGGACTCAGGGGGCACTGGTTGGCCTTGAGTGCCCAAAGGTGAACATATTGTTGATACCATAGTGCCTATTAAAAAGTTGGTCCCATTTAAAAAATGTATAAATTTCACCTATCACTTCTATTTTTTATATATACCTAATAATCGTTCTCTGGTAGGCCCATCACCGAAAGGTAGAATGATGGCATTAATCAATGCTCGTCGTAATACTTTCACTGTATCTTGTTTTAAATACGGATAGTTGATCATTGATATTAAACTTCTGAAGGTAGGTTGGTCCCATAAAACAGGCTTTAGTGTGGCTGTAATGGTTTGAAATAGGTGTGTTGAGGAATGGACTAAGTTTGGAGGAGGAGGTTGGTCACACGGTGTAGAGTAATTCAAAGTCCAAATGCATGAATCAATGAAACGTTGGCAAAGAGATTCTTTTGTCTTCTCCGGTTTTTTAGCTATCCAATGGCACCAAGCTTGAAGCGATGCGAGAAGTTGCGAGTGACTGATGACGAAAAAAATACATGATAAAAGATTTGCTTCTTCACAAACCCAAATTGTACCGGTAATACTTACACTTCTATGAGATCCACAACAATTACAGCTGGCTGTAAAGCTGCTTTATACAACTGGTTATCCCTGGCAAATATACAGGCGTCAAGCGTTTGTGATACTACTTCATCAGCTAACGCGTGATCAATGTTCTGTTGATCACCTGTAATCATTAGAAATTTTGATTGATTTTAAAGCGCAAAATTATTTAAATTTTTATGACAAATACATACCAATGAAAAGAGAATATAATCGTGCTAAAGCTTGGGTGGTTGATGCCAGGTCTCGTAAATGAGCATGTACATTTGAAGCTTCAGAGTCATTTAACAAAATAACTTGGCTGTTGCCTAAAGCAGTACCAAGTTCGCCAAATATCATCAGACCTTCCCGCCATGATCGAAACTAAGAGATACATTAAATTAATGACAAGTTAGTATAACACGCAAAAAAAGAGATTTTATGTTTTAATTTTACCAGTAATGTGAACACTGGAATTGGTGAAATTTCAGCAACTCTTGCTAGACATTCCACATTGCACCTGAGAAAATGCTGCCACTCTGTTTCTTCCTGTAATAACAATTTTTTGTAGTGCACACGTTTATGGGCTATGAAGTAGTATACACTTACGTTTTCGTCCAGACTTTCTGTATCCAGATCTTTAAGTGCACGCGCATTGTGTTTAAAGCTCATTTTTTGCAACACGCGTTCAGCTACAGCCAAAGCAACCGGAGCATACCGCGATTGTGAACTCTCCAAAAGTATCGTCCATACATCGAGGCATCTCAGATATGCATTGACTGAGGAACACTGCTGAAAAGTATGATGGCACAGAACTTCCAGTAATGTGTTTACTGGAAATTTGGAACATGATTCTACCCTCTTTAAGTGATTTGTGATAAATAATTGTAAGAATTCAGTCATTTTCTCCATGTAGCTGAAATGATAAACTTACATTAATGGATTACATATTAAAACCAAAAAATATTTAATACAAAATATTTGATGCAAACCTCTCATCAATGGAATCAAGACGTTCCATGAATTGAAATAGTGTAACTCCATTCTGGAATATTTCCATTAGCAGTCTTTCTGTTTCATTTGGAGAACATAGTGGCCGATATAGTAATTCATTTATTGTAGTTACAGCTTGAACAGCCATTTCGATTTGTTTACCATTCTATCAGAAAGATTCATACAAAATATATACACAATTTTCAAGTATGAGTAAACCCCAAAAATGTAGAAAAATATCTTACCATTGCATCATGATACCTGGCACAGGTAAAAATGGCATCTAGTAAATTAGTAGAAATATGTTCAGACAAATTAATCCAACTGAACAAATGAGCTAGAACATCTAAAGCTGCTATACAGACTTCACTAGTTCCTGTTGCTAGCCCTTCTACATCTAAGACAGCTCGAGCAGGAGCTAGTGTTTGACCACTTGTAGGTGACGGCGGTGGTGTTACTGTTCCAGATCTACTTTGCAATTTTGTTGTTTCTCTTAAAAGTACTGTAAAAAAATTCCCATTATTCATATGCTCACATATAAAATACCTCTTAGTTGTAAGTCACTTTAAAGAAATATTACTTGTTAATGTATCCAAAGTCAAAGGCACTTGAGCACTGAGTAGTCTGAATAACTCATTTTTCCTTTGCACCGGCAAGTCTTCCCTTGGTGTTGCCAACTCTTCAGATGCTGTTCTCAAGTATACAAGACCTAGTAATCTTGTATGTTTGTGGCCTAATAGCTAAACATATATTACAAGATTATAATGATATAGTATACAAATATTACAATAGATTTATATAATACTAGAAAAGTCATATACCTGAAGAATATTTGAATAGAAATCAGGGTAAAAATGTGGCCAGTCATGTCTAGCGATATCAACAACTAATTTTACTACTTTGTTCCTAACAAAAGGAGCTACACCTCTTTCTAATGATAATGTGTACAATGTGGATCTTGTGAGTGCTCGGTCTTCCCATGGCAAAATTGGCCATCTTCGTCCAATTGTTGTCTATTAATAAGTGCATGTCGTTAGGAATAGTAATGTTCATGTCATACAATCAAGATTCTGTAAAATTCTGACAGCAACGCCATACCTCTAAAGTGGATAGTGCAAACATGCTGACATAGTGATTACTGGTGGAGGATAAGAAGTGTAAACAGGGTCTCCACGAATCAATTTGTGCGGCGAACTCCTGGAAGCTACGTTCAATCGTTCGTTTTCTTTCATTATTCGTCTCGGGGGAAAAGAATTCAGTCATAAGGTGCTCCAAATTTTGGAGCGCCGCCGCATCATCGTCCTAAAAAATGTATAACTTGTATTTCTATTTAAAGATTGTCCTTTCTTCAACATATTACTGTTCATCATGCGTAAGCTTCATCATCAAAATAGATTCGCTATAATTGTCTTTAGTTAGCGCAGTAAGTCAAATGTTTCGTATGCTAAAATTGCGTCGTATATACCATGGTGTGCGAGCGATAGCGTTTTGCTATATGATTCAAATATATAAATTCAACGGAGGTTAAAGTTTCACTTGTCAGACGTCATATTGAATCAACAAAATATCAGACGCCTGCTACTCTCTGTATGGCTCTGCTGCTTTATGTGTAGCCACATACACAGTATAATACTGTGCCTATGTATGTACCGCCTACGTCACATTTCTATATATAATATAGACACACTACCACACGCATTCATCATCGAGGGGGTGAGAATTGACGACATTCCAAGCGCATGCGTTTCTTGGTCACAGTTATTTTGCGGGAATATATTTTACTGTTTGTTCAACTCGTACGTAACGGTTCCGAATTGTTAACATTAGAATACTTTGCTGCAAGATTCTCCTCAATGCGTCATTGTAGGAAATATGTGAGGGTATAAATTAGGTTGAGAGCATTTTTTTAAAAACCATTTTATTTATACTCGTATATCAATTTTGCCATAATCGTAACACTTTGTCTTTTCCTCCCGACGCCACTCGTAAACCATCGGGTGACCAATCCACGGCATAAACCTCATCTGCATGCCCTGGCAGATCTTGATTTAGTTTTTTAGTCTTCATACTCCATACTGCAAATGACAATTCCAATAACATGTGTGAGATTACAAAATAATTATTTATAAAACCATCCTTCTTCCAAAGTGATATTATTGTTAGCACCTTTTAGTGTAGAGTCAGCGCTTCCACTGACTAACAAACGCGAATCCGCACTCCACGCTACCGAGTAAACTGCCTGAACGTGTCCTCGTAGCGATGTTATGTATTTGCCTGTATTAGCATCCCATAGTTTGATAGACTTATCAAATGATGCTGATGCAATTACTCGTCCATCAGGTGAAAATTTGACATCGTTAATCAATTGTTGATGACCAGTCATTCTGGCTAAGAATTGATGAAAATATATCACTCATATATCCTGTATGGCGATATATTTAAATTACAAAATTATACCAAGTGGCTTCTTTTCCTTTTCTGGTTTCCACAAGAATAAAGTAAAGTCATCTGAGCCTGATACAAGTTTTTCTTCGCCCACTGCTTCATACTGTTTCTTTGCATACTCCAAAGGACTCTCAGCTTTTGGTCCTGCTTCCCCAAGATGGAAAGGACCTGTTCTTAATACATAATCTACATTGAGTGCTAATGTGTTTACCCAATGTCCATGTCCTTCCAATGTTCTACATAAAACACCCTGCATAGAAAGAACACTTTAGAGAATTCATACAAAATTTCTTCAAATTAATAGACTTTAATGTATACATTACATCCTCAGCTCTCCAGACTTTGATTGTTCTATCCTGGGATGCAGAATAAATAAGTCCCCTGCCACCCCACTTTATACATGTTACACTTTTTGTATGGCCAGAGAGAACTTTACTTGTCTGTGATCTTTTGGTATCCCATATCCTTATGTCACAGTCTTTTGAAGCACTTGCTAGGTATAGACATTCTGGATTACTGTGATATGGCTCCCAGCTCAAAGATGTTACCCACTGCTTGTGTCCCACCATGGCTTTTCCTATTATGTATAATTTATAACAATGAATTCACCATTCTATATACTCTCTCATAGAGGAATAATAGTCTTGTTATAATAGATATACCAATTTGGTTGCCTGTTTTGGGATCCCATAATAAAATATGACCATTTTTGCATGCTGAAGCAAGCTTAGTTCCACATGGTGACCAGGCTATACATAATACCCAATGTTTATGACCCTCACAAGTGTAATACGGAGTCTGAGTATATATGTCCCAAAACCTAACAGTGGTATCTCCTGAACCACTAGCCAAATGTTTTCCATCTGGTGAAAAAGCAACAGATATCACTGCTTCTTTATGACCTGTAACAATTAAAGTTATTGAGAAATGATTGAAGTTAGATTGTTGGCTGTTAATGCTCCAAAAATATAGTAGTTGGATTTCAAACCTTCTAAAGAACCAGTGCATCTTGTCACTGCTCTGACTTTAAATACAGCTTGTGGTTGATATATAATTTCAACAACATCTTCACTGATACTGAAATTCTCGCCTAAATTTGCCTTTAGACTATCAGTTATTTCCACATCATTCACGTAAAACGCAAGAGGAATCGGGTCTTCGTTTTGTAATAATGCATTGCAAATTGCTTGCAATTTATTTACAGTAATATCGACTGGCAAATCCAACAAACCACCGGGCAATACCTCGCCGGTGTCGGATTTGAGTCGTGACAACACTCGTCTACTTTCTGTTGTCGTTTCACTCTCATTCTCAAGTTTCCTTTTACTCATTTTGAACACTTGTTTATGAATGATTTTATGGTCTGTGATGAATTTCTTGACAGCAACGTAGACAGTACAATTAACTTAGAAAATGCAATCTGCACTACACATTTCGCTACATAGTAGAGAAGAAATAACTTTTACAGGACGCATGAAGGTTTGTCAAATTTCAAGCACGTGGACCATGCACCTGTATGCGCCGTCTGTTAGATCTGTTAGCTTTACTGTAGCACAATTGCTATAGTTCAATTTACTATAGAACAGACCGGGTCACGTGTACGTATTTTCTATTTTGACACAGATCGTGCTGCTCCGAAGAATTCAAACTGTGAGTTCCATGCAGTATGGTCTAAATTGGCAAAGAAATCATGAAAATATTCTGTGTCTTATAAAACTTAGAAGATCGCGTGTATTTCGACAAAGTTCGTTTGAAAATGCTGCAAGAAGAATGCTACAATATTTCGCGCATGCGATTCTATTTGCAGTGATGTGCACGAATGAACCTATGGGGTTGCAACTTTCTCAATCGGCAATCTTATTTACCAAAAATTAATGTCAACTATGGAAACTAGTGATGACAAAGGTCAAGAAGGTCCGATAAGATGTATATTTTTTTCGGAGTTCCATCATATTGTTGGGCCAAAAATCACTTGTCAGGTTATTGGAATGTTGATTTACACCTATTTGTTGTCAGCTGAGCATTCTCAAATTTTCATCATTTCTCTGATAGGTACCTGACAATTTCGTTTCCAAAGATATCTTTGACAATGTCAGTGTGTATATCATACCCAAGGCACAACTACAGAGAAGTACCATTACAGTGTAAGTTGACACAATAATAGTGCACAAACTTGCCTATTGGAAGTATATTTTCTGTCTATTGTATTGCAGAACACTGAAGGATTATAAGATCTTGGGATTCCCTGTTAAGATTGATGACAAGAAGTATGCCAGAAATGCATTCTACTTTAATCTATGCTTTGTATGTGATGCTGAGGCTAGAACTGTACACTATGAACCGGTAGTCAAGAAAATGTCAGATTTTTTGGTAATAATTGTGTAAGACTTAAGTATTACATTCTGATGATATAAAAGGAGAATTGCAGAACTATTGTATTCTTTAGATGGCTCTGGAGATAGAAAACTGTTTCTTATCTTCATCCGATGACAAAACAAGACTTGCAGAGATGTTGAAGCAAGTGATGAATGATTTGAATCTACACAAAATGTGTACACTGACTGGTGAGAATGACTTTATATATATTATCCAGCCATCCAATGATTTTAATGTATTATTGTATATTACATTTACAAATCACAATGTTTTATTAGAGGGGACAATGACATCCCATTTGAAAGTCGTAAAATTAGCACCTGAGCCCAAACCAGTTCTTGATCATCAGGTACCTATATTCTTGGAGGGACGTGAAGCCTTTCATAGTGATCAATGGGACCTAACTACTCAACAAGTATTACCATACATTGATGGATTTAATCATGTGGCACGCATTGCTGCTGAGGCATATGTTGAGAATAATTTGGTTAAAAACTGTGTGCAGAATTTGGCGTAGGTTCTTATGGGATATACTGATATATATGATAATTCAGCAGAGTTAAAGTTTTCTTATGAATGTTAAAACTTTTTACAGCTATTATGGGGTTGTTACCTTGATACCCATATTTCAGTATAGTAATGTTTATGCAGCAACACCAAAACTGAGGGAATTAGCAGAAGATACAAAACTACAAGAAAGGTGTATAGCATATGCTTCAAAAATTCGTAAGTAGCAACTGAAGAAAAAGAAGATCCTCTTAAAGTAATAATAAAAATTGATTTATTTACAGCTAGGCAACCTGCTAATTTGAGGGACATATATCGTATGTATGCGAGTATGACGCATGGAAGTAGTATGCGAGATTTATGTCAACGTCTGAACCCACAAAATTTACGTATCAATGAAAGAAAGCTTGTGCAGTTTGGATTAATTGAGGGCATCATAAGACGGGTGTACAAGGTTGGATTTATACTATCGTTTTGAACAATCTACATAGGTAATTGAATCTAACAGTCGTCATTATTTCTCGCAGTATCCGATTTATATTGGTGGAACTCCATACAGTGATGATACGAAAAATAATCCGATTTACAAGCATTTTACGGGCTCGTACAGTCTCGATGAGATTTGTTGTAGTACGGGCCAGTCGGCAGCACAAATAGAAGAAATTGTCGAACGTGATCCAAACGTCGTTATGTTGTGGAAGTAACACAACAAATCACTATCATTATCTTTGTACCATATGCTTTTTTTCCGAAATATTTTATTAGCAAATAAGAGTTGTTATATATAATAAAGTGTATTTGATATCTATGTAATATATTGATAAATCTTATAAAAGTGACTCAGTGGACATTTTCAATCAAGCGCTTGACCTCGTTAATATATATTTCTGGCACTCTATTGCTTCTCATTTCTTGGCACTTTCTTTCCATTGCATCACGCAATTTTTTCTTTCGAATTTCGGTCTCTGTTCGAATTGCCAGTCCTTCATCGAACATTTTCTGCCTTGATCTGATACGTTGTTTTTCTCTCTCATTGACCTAGTGTAAAATTCAAAGTTCATGAGTTTAAAAAGGAGAAATACTTTTTATAAATATAATGTCCAATGAAAATAAATATCTACCTGTTTAAGTATTTCAGTCCGAAGTTTCATAGCTGCCCGCTGTTTTTTCTCGATCTCGTCCTTCTCTCGTAAAAATGCCTCTTTTTGTATACGAACTATTTTCTCGAACTCGCGTTTATCTCGTTCGAGTTCAATAGCTTGCATCATTTTTTTGTTATTTATCTGGTCCTCCCTTGCTTTAGAAAGTTTCTTTTGCTCTTCGATCCTTTTCAAGGCTTCCTCCTTTTCTTTTTGCCTCCACTCTCGTTCAACTTCTTCCTGTGCTCTTGCTGCATTTATCTCATCAATGTGAGCCTACGATAATACTTATTATTTGTTACAAGAATAAAAATACGGTATAGTAATTATAACGAATTTTAATAAGCATTTCCGATAGTGATGAGACACATGCCTGGAAATCTTGTGCCTGTGCGACTTGCTGTGTCACTTGCTGTCTTTCCTTTTCTTTTCGCAATTTCTCAAGCCTTTTTTGCTCGGCCAATTTTGCATCCCTTTCTTCCTTCTGTCTTTGAAACTCTTTTATTCTGGAAGTAGTGCAATGTTTAATTAAATCTGTCACATACTATTTTTGATTTATTCTTGCAATTCTTATTCACCTGAGATCTATAATTTTCGATTCTTCTTCTTCCATCGCTTTGATGTGTTTTAGCTGTTCTTGACCCTCAGCTAACTCACGTCTAATCCTTGCGTTCTCAGCCTCCCTGGTATGCATCTTTGCTATTTCTCCTTGCTGCCATGCTATGTTATTTAAATTAATCAATCGACTTTCCTCCTGCTTGCGCTCGAACTCAATGATCCTTTGCACTTCGTTCTCTAGTATTTGATCTTTCAACATATTGACGAACTCTTGCTTCTTTGCTGCTGCTTCCTGATCCTTCTTCAACTCCTGCTTGATAGCCCACCTTCTTTCATTCTCCATCATGTCGTTCAATCGCTTCTCCTCGTCCGCCAATTCCTTCTCGATAAGTCTCTTTTCCGCAATCTGTGCATTAGGAATTATAGTTGACTTATTGGCTCACAATACGAGATTTGCCAGGATTCTTTAAGATTAGTTCGAATTTACTTGCGCGTCACGAATAGCACGGCATTTCGTCTCGAGGATAATCCGATTGCACTTCCGGATCTCTTCTTCCTGCTCCAGTTTCATATTCTGCGCTCGATCGAGAATATGCATCGTTCTCTTCCGTGCTTCCTCGTCGATCTCGTCTAATTTAGCGTTTTTTTGACGTGGCCTCACTTTGTCCATTTTGCGGAATTCTTCCTTTCGAGCTTGACTCTCCTTCATCAATCTTTCTCTTTCGTCCTCAGCACCATCATCCACCATCTGATTCTCTTTCGATGGCACCTGAGTAACTTCTTGATACTCTTCATAATCCTTCTTTGAAATAACATTTAGCTGTGATTTTGATTGTTTCACTGAATTTGATTTACACGTGCAATCCAGATTTGTTTCTTTCGGGTCCTGTGCTTGGAAAAAATTCTTTTATCTTAATATTCAGTGTTAAAAATATGTATTTAATTGTGTCTTTATCAAGGATTACCTGTTTGCGATTGGCAAGGATGCATTTTTTCAAATCGCACGATTTATTTTGGATCCTGCTGGAATATACTGATGGAACCCGAGTCTTACGTATTCCCGTTGAACAGGAGGAGTTCTTGCTCGGTCGTAGATTCTGGGAACAATGTATCGCACTTGTCGATCCACGAGTTGGGACGGACATAATCTCTTCGGTGGATTCTACCACACTTTCCGATCGAATAATTCATAAGGATTAATTAGAAGGCTCGAGTAGACTCTCTCGATTTCACTTCTTGGTTTAGCCTAATTCTCACAGGACATTTTCAATATCCTGTCAACTTTGTGTCTGAGAAAAATACTAAAAGAATCGAATTCAATCGCACGAACGCAGTAACTGGTGGGAAATGTTAGTAGTAATTGGTTCTGAAGTAGCAACGACTAACTTATCCGTTTGTTTGTTCGATAATCGTGCAACCGAATATGTCTGAGATAAATACTCGATATTTTTACAAATTTGGAAAAATGTTTATTTCGATTCATTGTAATTATACATATTTGTAAGTGTAATTAATCCTCGCTTCATATAATTAAACTTAATTATAAGTAAGGTTTGCTGTTCGCATTCGCCGGTTGTCTTGGATACCTCGCATCGTCGAGTTTCCCTAACTAGGGAAACGTAAGTACACGTGGCCTGGTAACATTCGCGGGCACTGGATATTACAGATTTAAGAACTTTGCTTTAACTTTTAATAACCAATTGAAAAACATTTATTATACAGTTACACTCATTTGCAAGATGTGAAACATTGTACTTCTTAAATTATTAATTCAATTGCTTATAGAAAATGTATACAATTTTCAAATAGAGTTTCTTTAAACAAACTTTCCATATTCGTAAGAGAAAAATGAAAGCGGCGAGTTTCCCGATGCGAGGCGACAAAACATTTAATAGTCAGTGTCCGCAGGGGTGAAAAGAAAGCGGTGGATCGATCGGGACTGCAAAGTGCAGGTCAACTGTCATTGCGAGTTAAATACAGTACAGCCTGTCCATTTTTCGCCAATATGGAATAAACATGCATTCACTCTTATGACTCAACTATTCTTGCGCGTCCAGTCTACCAACGAAACACGCAAGATTCAAAGAAATCAATCGGTATGCAAAATTAACAAGGCGGAGAAAGAAAAGTTGAAAAGAAGGCAATTTGAATTATTAATAAATGGCAGAAAAACAGCAAGCAGAGAAATGTTGCTGGCGATTAAATATTGTTAATAAGATTACTATTTTATAATCAATAGTTGCGTGAATCGCGAGAGATTATTATTTTATAATCAAATGCTTTTATAATCAAAAGAGAGTTCACGAAGAAACGGACGCGAGTTGGTAGTGCGTGACCCTTCAACCCTCCGGGCACATTGTAAGGGGTTGATCAGCGTCGCTGGATAATGAATGAAAAGAAGGAACGGCCAACTTTTATTGGAGAGCCGAGGACATGTCTGGTGGCGTGTCCGCGCTGGAAAAAGTCTGCTGCCATGTGCCGAGGGTTGAAGTTGACACGACGCGATCAGCCGAGAAAACCACCCCCAACGAGCACCGTCTTCGTTCACCACGTGACTCTTCGAGGTGCATCAACACTCGAGTGCTGTGCGTCGTCTTCGACGGATCGTCTCATTCTCTGCTCCAGCGCGTCATTAACATCCTCCAACAAGAACAAATGAGAAGAACAAACTCCGAAACATCAATTTTTCTCGGCCGTCTCGAGAAACATCCAAAACAAATATGTTAAATCAAAGGCAAAGAAGAAAACATGTGCATTCGATAAAATGTCGGAGAGTGAACTTCCCGGGACGTGGAAGAACAAACCGTCGTATTGTGAGACACGTCTGACAACAAGTAAGTGCAGGGCTACCTTGAACTCAAAACTAAGTTCTACTTGTTGCTAAAAAAGATGGTGCACTTAATCGGGAGATGTAAAGATAGAAGTGTTTCGGTAGTTTAAGTTGTTTAAACGAAAGTAAGGAATAAAAAGGGATCTGAATAAATGATCGAATGGCTGGCTGATGGGGAAAGTGTATGTCGGCTTCTTTACACTTTCGATCTACTTAATTTCATAAACGTAGATGATGTCGGTGACCCTTTCTCGTTTGCGCTCCCATCTAGTATGCGCCTCTACTATCCCACTATGACTTCTAGTACGATAAACCCGCCTATGGATTGCTATGGATTGCACTCCTCAAATATACCGCAAACTACTCCGCTATCTTTTCCTTAATACGACTTAACGCAAGGGCGTATTCTCTTCCAAGTTCTATGAATTATATTTCTAGTCGCTTACGGTTTGCGTATGCAAAGAATACAAACTTGAAAACTATCGTACTTAAAGTTGCTATTATCGACTTAAGTTCTTTCAAAGACGCTCTACGAAGGGAAGGTAAACGCCACCAGGATAGCTGTCTTTACTGTGTAAAAGCGTTTTAACAGAGTATACGTGCGTTACCAAAGCGTCCCTATTACAATCCTCGCGAACCCAAGGGTGGCTATCTTGCAATTTCGAGTTACGATAAGATAGCAATGAATTGTAGTTGCCGGAGGACCGTAAAACATCCCTTTTTTCCTTTATAAGGGTTGCGCCAAACATTTCTGTATGAGTGGATGTGAATACTTTGTATAGAGGAACAATTTTTCCTTAAGTTCTTTTCCTAGGCACTTGCGAGAAAGGGTTTCTATTATTTGTAATTCTGTTAGTGAACGATAGAGAAGCGGTCGCAATAGGCAAGAGAACACGTTCTTCATCGATTGATTCAGGGCTACAACTTTCACGCTACAACTTGAACTATAAACGCTTGTGTACCCCCTCGTCCTCACCCTCGCCGGCACACAGACATTTATCCCTTCCTTTCTTGGAAGTCGAGGAGTCTGTCACTGGAAACGTTTGTGGTTCTTGACTTCGGGCTTAATGTTACTCTTTATGGTGAAGGGAGATTTCAAAAATAAATAAATGTCTGCTTTATATTTTATTATATTTAAATACCATTTATAATATCGCCTTTATTATTATTTTTAAAATCATCTACAACAGGATTTTAAATATTAGTTTTTAATCGAACGACTGACTTTCCGTGAAACGAAACTTTGCCAGACGAGTGTTGAATAGAAATGAGAAAAACGGGGAAGAAAGTGTACGGTTTGATTGGCATAGAAGTTTAGAGTGACATTGGCGCCCTTAGAAAAGGTGTACAATGTGTACATGTATCCTTCCCCACTTGGCGGAGAAGGTTCGCGTCCTGGTGTCAGCCAATTGAAATCGCCGGACGTTGCGAAGGGCTTGGCGAAATACGACTTTTATAGGCACTATTCGAAGGACGGGCAGAAAGGAGGAAGAAAAGGGCGAAAGGGAGGAAAAACGCGCGTTGCGTTTACACCCCTTTTAGCCGACAGTCAGGCCTTCTGCCGTGAAACGCGCGACACTGACAATAGTGCCGACGATAGTGCTAACAATAACTACGTGTCTATGTAAAGTCAACCCAGTCAAAGTGCAGTAAAGATAAATCCAACTATTCCAACTCTAAACAACACTTTCTAAATAAATCTGTCTGCGAAAATAACAGCTATCCATAAAAGAATAAATCAACAATAAATAATAAAACATACCAATAATAATCTAAGCAAGTATAATGCTTAATAATGACTCTGGAGAAACTAAACAGTGACTTTAACCATAAAAGAAGAATTATAAAATAGAGGATTTAATTTTTACGAATTTAATAATAAACTAGATTTATTTGCGACTGTTATAAATTATTACAATACGATTTTCTATTGCATTAGCATAGAGTGGCAGGCTTCTGACTTTCGGAAAGCGTTGAGGTCATCCCTCATGAGAGAATCATGGGGAGAGTGGTCGGCGAAGGGAAAAGGTAAACGCGCCTTTAAAATTTTCACGAGTTACCGCCGCCGGCGCGCTTACCCCCTATTTTCGATAGCAGCCTGCCGCCCACTCAGCCGCTCGCCACCAACTTCCCCTGAATCCCCCATTTAAAAGGGAACCTGTCACCTGAAGGGGAGGATGATAAAGCGTGCATCGCGTGCGAGCAGCGCTTCTTTTTCCCAGCCGTCGCCCTGCTTCGGCCCGATTGATAAACCGATCCATAATTTCGATCGATGACAATTCCTGCTGACGAACTTTCGCCGACAAAAAAACTCCGAACTCAGTGTCCGCACCTGTGTCTCTACCAACGGATGTGTTGGATTGGTGGTAGAGGGTGAAAGAGTGGTGGAGCAATCGCCGAGGCAAAGGTGTCCGCTCTTTGAAACCACCTGGCGCGCTTCATTCTGAAGTGCGACTTCACCTAAACTCGTCACTTATAATACTCGTTTCGAACAAGAGGAGAAAACCAATTTCAAAATGCGCAAACAAAACGATTCCTGTCCGAGGCGACCAGTGAAAAAGCCTCAGAAACGTCGAGCTAAGAAGACCAAACCAGTAAGACAGACTTTGTCGAAAGCTCGCTTATCCAGAAGCACATCTCGCCGTGAACTTTACGACTGCGAGGTTCTCAAGATCACCAAAGCCGAGAGCAAACCGGAAAGCTGCGAATTTATAGAAGTACATTACGAGGAAGAAGTTGCCTGTTTCGAGGAAGAGAAGACTACTTGTCTGATCAGCAGTTCTACTGAAAGTATCAATGATCACTCGGAGCTTTGTATCTCTTACGGAGATTTGGAGTACCAGGAAGAAATGGGGCAAGCCGAAGTCTCCGAGGAATTCAAGCACGAAGTTCCAAGCTCGGCGCACACTGACTATACTGACTCTTTTGATTATGTTGATTGCGGTAGCCTCCAGCCGAGCACCACTTCGATGGACGCGATAGATCCTCAGATCGACGAGATGGAGGAGCCGATTTTCGTCGACCTCACAGCCGACGAAAGCAAGGGCACCTGGAAACAGTCGCTTCTCACTCGACTCTCGAAGATCGACGACTTGAAAGAAAGCTCGCCCGACAGTCCTACCGACGATAAGAATTGCACGATAGCTATAGGAGGTATAGGACACGAAAACAATCACACTAACAATCAATTACACAGTGAATTCAGCCTTCAAATCTTTCTGTCATTAGTTCCGAGTGCAATCGATGCATGTCTGCTTTTAATTTGTTGTAGAGTCGCAGATTATGATAGCTGATAGTTCCAGTCGGCCACAGCGTGCTTCTCATTCCGGAAGTTTGGCCACTGCTCTCAAAGATCGGACTTCGTGTATGATTCCGATGCAGCCGAACCCATCGTTACCCATTCGACCAGCACCTCCGGTACCAATGAGATCATCGCGAAAGGTATCACATTTATTATTAACTTTATATTTAAACTTTGAATAAATTTTCGAATGATCCATTTTTGAAATATTTTATATTTTGTAGTCAGAAAACGAATTTTGTCTTTCTAATATAGTTTTTATATAATAGGTTCGCTCGCCGATTCTTAAGCTGTCGCGTGTAATGAACATTGACGTCGTCGAGTTGGAATCATTCAAATCGATCATTCCCCGATCGAATTTTACATTAACTGAAAATACAAGCTCACCCTTTCATAAAGAGAAGAATCATTTAATGGAGGAGACTACGGAAAAGACTGATTTTCTGGTATCAGGTGTTCGAAATGCGGAGTTGAGTGCCTCAAAGAGAAAGATTGAGAATGTTAAGGAAGTTGAAAAGGAGCTTGGAGATGCGAAGAAAAGAAAGAAATCGCACGAGCCTGATTCCAGTCAGCCACAAGAAAAACAGGCGGAAAATCTTATTAATGAATTGTCACAGAATCACCATAATCGAGATGATGAGAAATGTGATGGGAAATTGGAAGAAGAGATCGAATTATGGCCGGAGAAAAAGTGTTCTACATCGGTCGTATCTACAACTGACAACAATCCAAACAAGGATCAAGAAAGTGGCAGTAAATTAGTGCCACCATTAAGATTAAAGAAAATTGCTTCCACAGGTATTGTAGTATTAAATTTCAA
Organism: Ectemnius continuus; assembly: GCA_910591665.1. Taxonomy (NCBI): domain Eukaryota; kingdom Metazoa; phylum Arthropoda; class Insecta; order Hymenoptera; family Crabronidae; genus Ectemnius; species Ectemnius continuus. The sequence goes on along the minus strand of OU342862.1, from coordinate 9,105,168 downwards.
TTTTGTACTGTGATCCAGTTTATGTGAATTAATTAAAATAATTCGTTAGGAGGCGATCGTTATCGAAGTTCAGTGGTAACTGTGGTAGCAGAGAAGGAGTCGAATTACAGGATTGTTACTGGTGCAACACCTCGACCTGAGTCAAGATTTGTTCCAATCAATGCGATTTCACCATGGCCAAGCAGAAACTACGAGACAACAACATGTTCCACTGAAGGGAGAACTGAAAATGAGAGTCCCAATCCTAATGGGAAAGAATCCGTCACAAAGAACGGTCCAAAATTTCGTAATCGCCGCACAAGATTGAAAGTAAAATTGCGAGATCTTCGTAGCAAAGTTCATGAACTCACTGAACAAATGGCTAATTCATCGACGACTGATCAAAATTCTCCGACAGAAATGAATTTGAAACAGGCAGTCAATCAGTATGAGAAACAGATTGAAAATCTTTCGAAAGTCCTTGGTAAATTATCTGCACCGATTGCAGCAGTTCCAAATGATATTGTAGATGTAGATGAAGAGTCCGACAATAGTATGAAGGATAAATTATTCCTCGATTACAATGGCGGTAAAGAAGAAAAAGTTGATGATGATGGAATGAAGAGTACACCATTAGATACTTCTCCTCAACCTCCGAAATTGTCACCGCGTTCGCCGACTGATTACGCGCAGCATAAATTATTGGAAACCTTGAGGAACAGTCCTCCCATTTTGCCAAGGGCATCACTAATCTCTCCCACTAATTTTGAAACCAATGAAGATGTTCTACGAATGGATAATGACAAAAAAGTCTGGAGCGTCGAGGAAAAAATCATACAAAAGTTACCGAAAGAAATCGATGAATCATTGACAGAATTAAAACATGAAACCAGTCATATCTATAATGGAACCGAGGATGAAATTAAAGTCATGACTCCCGCACAGGAATCACCGAGTAGTTTAACAAGCATGAATATTTGTAACGAAAACATCGATACAAATGATAAGAATTTATTAGATTGTTTAAATAAGAACACGGAATACCAATTGAAATTGGATGCAGGATTTCGGGAGAAGAAAGGGAGCGAAGACACAAAAATGAAATTTCCAAAGATCGTGCCATTGAACTGTGTCGATAATAATAAAGAGAAAGAAAAAACTAGACTGCTAAAAATATCGGAGACGGATAATGTTAACAATCAACACGAAGTTAGTGTTGTTAGCAATGCAGATGTAACAAGTAATGTTGCGTCCAGCCAATCCTACGATTCAACAGTGCCAAGCAAAAATCAAGCCAAGCCTCAATCATCCACGCCATCGACAAATATTTTACAAGTTCCGACCCTTTATTGCGGGGCTGTTGTCAATCAAGAGGCTACTTTGCATTCCAGCGTTCTCGACGAATCTCGAAACAATCAGCAGGTTGGCAATTAAAAATAAGTTGTTGCTAAACCAATTATATATGATTGTTTAAAAAAATGATTTTATCTTTAGGTTTCTTCAAGCTCAGCTGTATCAACACCGCCGAGCATAGAATGTCACACACCTGCGGTGTCATTAGCGCACGTGGTACCCGCGACACCAGTGATTCCAAATCAACGTGTTATGTATGTTAATGATTTACATAGAATCTGACTAAAGCCTGATATTATTATTTATGACTAAACGTTTCTTCTAGATTGCTAAAAACGAGTAAGGGAGAGAATATTCAGACTGACGCTGCTTCAAAGAATGACAATATTCGCATTATGAATGAACAATTCCCAAGCCTGGGCAGTTGGGTGGCTCGCATGTCAAAGAAACAAGCATCAAGATCGAAATTGAAAGCTCAGGATATGACAAATATACTGACAGTCACCACGGACAATACAGCATCAGTAAGAAAATCATACTATCAATGGCAGTACAAAAACCTATCCAAAGATAGCAAATTAAAAATAAATCAAACCTTTCGTCGTTAAGTTTTCGGTACCCGAAGTGCAGAAAATGCTGACGACCACTGCGAATAGTAGTACGCGAACAAACGTGGTAAATGTGGCACCCCAGTGGAATGCAGAGAGATGGCAAAGACAGAATCACAGTCAACAACGTCAGCAGCAGCAATTACTGCATCAAGTTGCGATGCCTGGATCATCGCAACAACCCCTTTCCGTCGCACAGTCTTTACGCCCTGGTGTCTGTCCACCAATCTCAGTTCTGCCTAACACGCAATTTTATCCCGGCGGTTACAGCGTAAGTATTCACCTTGCCGATAATTACGATTTCAAAGGACAATTATTTGATTTTCTAATTATTTTAGATCGATCCATACGGAGGACCACCACTGGGCTACCATTCAGCTATATGTCACTTCGGACCGTATCCGTACCATACTCGGTTACACGCGGGGCCACCGTTGGCCAGTTATCACATTCCAATTCAGGAATTGAATTCACAATTGCGACCACTGCAACACATGGACAAGCGATTCGCGGCCTTGCACGAGTCGATGCGTCATATTCCAGCTGATATCCTAAAGTATCCAGGATCTTTACCACCTAGTGGATATTCGAGTCAACACCCAAGTAGTGTCGAATACGACCGCCTTCGAGCGGGTTCGCTATCGAACAATGCCACTTCTACGCCTTGTCTGCCGCCTTTATTAATGCCACCCCCCACCCATACTGCCGCATCTTTGACTAACTCTGGAACACAAGCAGTTTTGAGACCCTCCTTGGCAGGATACTCTGCGACCAATGGACAATTTGCTCGTAATCGAATGATTCCGGATGTGGTAGCTGCTGCGGCTGCGGCTGCCGTCGTAGCCGCAGCATCCATTGGTAGACAGCAAGCACCTTTGTCGTCTTATAATCAAGGAGCTAGCGAAAGTACAGCTACGAATAATGTATCTGCTAACGTTCAACCCGATTCATCGCAAGGACCACCTGCTACGAAATCTGGCATGACTAATGATGTTAGTAGCCAGGATCAAAGAAACGCGAATAATGTTACGAAGGAAATACGAGCTGCTGGCTTTCAGCATTTGCATAACCTGCTGATGGATCGTTTGCCTTTTGTGAAGACCGCTGATAACTTTGCTCAAACATCATCGGTAAATCTTGATTCTCAAGGAATTACGCCTCCTACTACATGCAGTGGATACACGTATCCGCATTCGGTGTACTCTCACAGCCAACAGTCTAAGGAATCGTTGGGGAATGATGGTCGGTATTGCGAGACGCCACACCTTGGTAAAGTAAATCGTAGTTTGAATAGTATAAATGAATTGGCTTGCTCGAATTGTGGAGTAATCGGTGCGGTATTCAAGTGCCTCGGCTGTGAAGCAGCATTCTACTGCGACGAGCGTTGTCAGACGCAACACTGGTGCGTTCACGTTGAGAAGTGTCCGAAAAAAATGCCGAAATTGAAGAAAGTCACTTGAATTTATGGGACAACCCGAATTCTATGGCGAATAATATTTCGTGTAATTCTAAGAACAATTCTATATCACATACTCTGTATTTTTTACATGTCTGCTCAAATTAAGATATCACTATTTTGTACTTTTATACTCGTCCAATTATAATTCTGACAAATGTGGGCAATAATCGATAAATAAGAATATTTTTAATCGATGAAAGTCAAAGACAAATTAAGGAGGTCAAATTAAAGACGAAAGTAGATTAATCATTTTGTGTAATAAACAAAGTAACAGTACGTACAAAAAACAGTGATGTATAAAAAGGTATTTTTCACAAATTATATGGTTAATATGATCCACATCCCTCATTAAAGTCTACAGTATTATGCCTAGTAACTATTATGCAAAATCAACGGTACAAAAATCGTATAAAATTATTACAAGTTGCTTGCGAATTTTTGTTTTGCTTTTTCTTCCATTTTATAGAGCATGGCGTGCGCTTCTCGATAGAAGGGTTGCGTCTTTTCTTCAACTCTCTGCATCCAAGCTGCCAAGATGGGTCGATTCTTACGGGGATCGTAGCCCCCCATTCCTAATGTTAATAAATGCCATTTACTTTTTTCTTCGTCCTCAAATATAAATGTTCAAACTTGATTAAAGTATGGCTACTCACGGACTTGTTCGATCTCACATGTTCCGAATAAATCGGCCACGCTAATTTCCGAACCCGTTACAAAGTCCTTATTTTTTAACCATACTTTTTCCATTACATCTAAACACTCGGAAACACGTTTTTCGTGCACTGCAACTTTCTCCGGTTTAGCTGGAGTTCCTCGGATCATAGGATTCAAAACCTGAAGTCGACCGTTTTTAAATACGTGGATTAAAAGAGGTCCTGCTAGTAATTAGTAATCGATTTCTCAAAGATCATGTATGTACCTTCACGAGAAAATAGGAAGCGCAATGAAGACGAGTGTTTAAGTGTTGCCACTCGAGGAACTCATCAACTTTCGCTTGGCTTTTAGAATCTTTCGGATACCAGTGTTCAGGTATATTAAACTCTCTCGATAAGTATCTTGTAATTGCAACACTACAAAGAAGTCCCGAAATAATCATACATCATTTCTTTGCCTTTCTTTCAATTGATTTTCCGTTTTAGACTCGTGTCTGTTTCCCTACCTTTCGATCAACTTGAAATCATTATGCACTATCGCCGGCACTTTTTTGAACGGATGAATCTTTTCATACTCCGGTTGAAGATGCTCTCGCTTTGTTAACGATAACGTCTTCATCTCAAAAGGTATTTTGCATGTCTTTAAAAGTATATAAAGTGCTCGACTCGGTTGCGAGAACAAATCGGCGTACAGAGTGAGTGCCATCGCTGTTTAGAACCTAAAGATAGTAACATTAAACCAAAAACGCAAGATTCATCTCTGGTTAGATCAAATTGTTGTTCCTCAAATTTTTCAATTTAACGAATCGCTTGTAACACGAGTCATAGCGATTAGAGGATCAGAGATACTGTAATGGAGGCGTGCAAACCGCAGAGCCTAACTCAAGAGACTCCGAAACCGGATGGATCAATCTTGATCGCGATCGACGACTAAATATCACAAGCGCGGAAATTGGCTGAGGCCAGATATATCAGTAGATTTACCTGGGCTCGGGCAGGAAATTGATCGATCGATTAATGCCACGGGAAGTTCGCGTGAAGGTTGGTCTTTCCAATAGAGGTAATGCGGAGCACAATTTATCTTTGGCGAAGAGCGAGTGACTCGGTGTGGTCTATCGGGCGAAGATGACGGGACTTATCTATAGCAGAAGAGTAGGCAGTTGGTTGCGAAGGGGGCTTGTTTCACAGACACGCGAACGAGAAATATCGCGGTCGAAGGGCAAGCGTGACAAGTAGAATTGGCCAGCGAAGGTTAGGCGCGTGGAGGAAAGGCCGCGAGCAGTAGAGTCAGCCGGAGCGCACGAGCCAGCTGCAGCCAGCCAGACGGAGGCATCACTGCCGCCGGAAAAATGGCTGACAGCGAGAAGGAGGAGGCTCACAATCTCGTAAGCTATTTGCCTTTACCTAACATTTATCTAATCGCCAACGACGACCCGTGGCCCTCACGCTTACGCGAGATAATGTACCTTATCTATCGCTCAACTAATCGACCCGGCATGATTATCCCTGCTTAATGAATATCCACCCGAGGTTATGTTATTAAGTGCACCGATGCTTTATTACTTCGCTCGCCTGTCCCTCCTATCTTTTTTCCCCCGCGTTCTTGCGGCTGAAAAGAAGCGCGCAAATATGCGTGTGAGCGATGATCTTTCTTCCTATGAACTCACTAACGACGACGTTGACACAAGTCTATCGTAATGAAGCGCGAGCAGCTATGTTGATTGGAATATATGCAAGACTTGTTTCTCACAATTTCTGCCAAGTGAATCAAGTATCTGTAGCAAATGTCATCCCAGAAATATTGCTAGTTCCATAAATCGAGTTTATGTGTCACTTTCAAGTGATTAATTGCTTCTTGAGCATTGTATCAGAATCTACTTAAACTCCCTGGGCAATTTAATCAATACATTGTGAGCACTGTCTATGTGTCTTTTATACACTTTCAAGTTGTAATCATTTATTAGACAAGTTGAAATATAAGCAATCCTGAATATTTATGTGAATGGAGAATTACAAGAAGATAAAGTTGAAGAATGCATAGAAATTTGTTGATATCTATTTATGTTGTTAATATAATGAAACTTGATTCTTTTTAGCAAATGGAGTTTGAATGGGTACTTCATGAGGAAGTCCATTCATCACTCTCCCAATTGAGAAACATTTTGATGGTATGTTTAACAAGATATTTTTGTAACATTCATATTTTTTTTATATTGAAAATTCATTTTACACCTGATATTTGTAGGAATGTGCACAGAGATTCCCTCTTGCACTCTTTGACAATGATCAGCACAACAAGACAGATAGATTTGTATTTGCTGCACCCCATGACCAGGTGAAATGCGTTGCTGTTTTAACTGGTGACAGTATTACAAATGCGGTGAGTAGTAATTCTCTGATAAGTGTTAAATTACACCTCTATATATATCTGATCTTTTATGGAACATTTATAGGAGGTGAATTTTAAAGTACAACGACAGCAAAATGTTAACATGAGAACTAGCATACAGAGTGAGCACCCTTGGAAACTCCAGCAAATACAAGATGCAGCAAATCACCTGCAACAAGCCATTGCCCACATAGATAATGTTGACAGGCATTATCTCTTTAAAACTTCGGACGAAGTAATGCATGTTTTAGGGAATATCTTGGGATGCTTGCAGAGGAGCAGAACAAGTTTAATTGTTCCTAGAAAGAAGACCATTGATGATCTCATTAAGAGTCGGAATATGGTAAGAATAATAGCCAGCTTATTTGTTAGAGTGCCTAAAGACTATGTCTTTACAATTATTTTTTCTTTCAGAAATCTTTGAATCCTAATCTACCAGAGAATTTGGCAATTAGTTTCTACATTCAAAGCTACAAACTGGTATTAGCAGTGTACCAGTTAGAAAATGCACATGGAAGTGTTAAATATGAAACACAGCAGGCAGAATGTAGTGTGCCTTGGCTGAATGATGCACTGGTACTACTCACAATAGCTCTGCAATTATGCCAACGGCTGAAAGATAAAGTAAGTGTACTGTAGATAGTCTTCTTATTAATAGAATTAACATTCCCAGTACTAATGCAGAAATATTTGTCAGATTTGTGTATTCTCCCAGTATAAGGACTTTACAGTCGGCACTCGCATTCCGGCGACTGGATGGTAACAGAATTGAATGCATACTGTGTTCGTAAACCTCGTACGAGGGAAGAGATATCCACCCAAAATAGATCTTGTCCCCATACTTAACCTTTCTCGTCCATAGACATTGTTGATATGAATTTATAAAGACCGCCGTTTAAGAAATGTGCCTAGGATAATTGAATTCCAAGCCGCATAGAGCGCTCGGTATTAGAATGCGAGTTCTAAATGTTCTCCCACGCGAAACCCTTCGTGATAAGAGATTCGAGATTTTCTCTTATTGCCGCCACCGAAGAAGGTAAGACTTGAAAGATAATTCGCCAATTAGTTGTGTGCCTACAACCGTGTTTTATTTTCTTCGACTTTCCTTTTCCTATTAATTTCCTACACGTACGTAGGAAAAATTGCAAGTCAAATTCTAGAAGATTAATCGTGACCCGTTGTTATATTTGCTAATGCAATATTTGAATGAGAATATTGGACATTTAATAATTGTCGTCTCTGTGATTGAAAAACACAACCGGCATCCTTTCCTTACTGTATTATAACATAGTCACGACGTTCGTTAGCTGCCGCGGAGCGATTTTCGTGAAACCTGTATGTCTGTTTTATAGATTATACGTACCACCAAAGAAGTTAGCAGATAAAGGATGTGTAATTTTTATTGCCGGCGTACGACGTTCCTTTCTTCATATCTTTACATATGTGCGTAGTCAAGTGTCTACATTATGTAATCTTGTGAGCTACATACCAGGTGTTACCATCATTGTTGTTGATTAGTACTATTAATGAACTTTGTAAATAGCGATTGCTATGGAAGCAACTATTATAGCCGTGACCGATGAAACAATTTTCCAAACTAAACACGTAGGTTAAATGTTATTGTCAATAAGGAAGGGATTCAAATTTATAAAACTATATAGCGGCGTGCTTAAATGTATTTGGTGTTGATCCTCACCAGTAACAATGCACTATGGTAGGCTGGTCTACCCTTCAAAGTCCTTTTCACGTGTGGGTTTAGATGAGTTTTTGCGTTTCTAATACATGTCGTTTAATGCTTAGCAGACTCGAGCATTAAACGATCTGATTGAGACTGAAGAAACAGAGGTGTGTGGATGAACGTCGCGAAAGTTTAGAATCGTGATCGCGCGGAAACTCTCTTCGGAAAAGATGCAACGTCCCAAACTGCAATGCAGCATAAATTCTTGTTACATAGATTCTAGGTGCTAATACGGTTCTACTGTTTACGCGGTGTTCATTAAAAAATTGACATTTATACTCGCGAACATGTAACATTAGAAAGGTAAAGTAGGAGAACGCAATAACTTCTTTTACAACCCAACGAATCTAATATCGATATAATTATGACTGTTGTTTAAGCACGCGCATTTTAATCGAATTCTAATTTACTAGATGGATTTTTAGCATGTCTTATTTATTTTTCTCCCATTATTTTACTCTGACGATTTTCTTTACCGATGTTTTAAGTACTTGAGAATGGAGAGCAGTGGATACCTTTAGAATATCTTAGCTGATTCAACACATCGAGTATATATTTTTGTTACATCTACTGTATCAAGGGTATTATTTTACGTAGCGTAATGTTTCTCGTGTTTACTGTTACACTGTGTACTTATATTTAATTGATTTATCGAATATGAAATAATGAATTCTGTTTAAGTTCATTTATCGTTGTTATCAATAAACATTTCAATTATTACTACTAGTCATGCACTGTAAACCTTACCCGGTTTTACGATTAACTAACGAAACTGCTTCGCGATTAATGTCTTATGATGACTATTAACGATATTCGAAATTTTTAACAACGTTTACGTACAAGTGAATTGGATATCGGAAAGGAAGAGCACCTGGCCGTCACATTTCCAATTACGAAGACCTGCGACTCGAACTGAACTATCGTTTCAAATTTGTATGCATAGACGTTTTGTATGTGTCTAGAATCTTAATGAGTAATAGATAGCTAAGTGCAACAATGACCTTCTGGCATGTGCAGCCGGATTGTGAGAAACGACAATAAAGACGTGTGTCACGAATGGTAAAGGTGTTTGGATGTCCTACATAATAATGCAGACCAGAAGAAAGCTATACACGTACTGGATTCTTTACAGACAAACATTCATACTTAGGGGGCATGGACAGTAAGGAGATACAAATAGAAATCAGAAAGTGAGTCCAAATATGAATGGGGAATCTTCCGAAATCGGACAACTTCGTATAGCTGTAATACCTTTATTACCAGCATCCTGCATTTAAAAAGGCTTGTTACCCAATCCAACGCATAAAATTTCGCCGATATACTTCATTACGCATTAGGTCAAATCACAATACACAATTTAATTATTTTCAGCCAAATTTCTCGGCTGTGATACAGAAAATCGTACAGAAGTTTAAATCGTCTGTCTATTGTGAACTGTCAGAGTAGAAATTTCAATTTTTTATGCGAAACAGATCGTGTTTTACAATACTTGCTGTTCGTTTGAATACTTGAACGGCATGAACGATAATTTTCATACATCTTCAGTATTCAATCCCCCTCCCCCTCCCATTGTGGATCTAAATAATAGGCGGATCGTAATATTCTACGAATTTGTATATCCTCATTACAATTATTGATGAATACATCAGTCGGACATAGGAAAGATCGTAATGAGTTAGTGACGGCGCGTCGTCTGCTAGTTTGAGAGTATGAAATTATAGTGATCAAATTTATCGTACATGAAGAGCATAAGGCTTACACCGCTATCAAGATACAGTGGAACCCTTCTCATTACTTATAGTAAGCAACTGCATAATGTCGATGAAAACACTAATACATTCAATACAATATACACGTACCTCTCACTAAAGCATGTGGTAATTGAAATAAAAATATTCACTAATATTTAATTTCTAATATCTACTGTACATGTTGTGGCCCTTTCATTCGGGCCGCAAACGAGTTCGCCTCAAATAAAAAAGACTTGTCACATGCTATAATTAGTATGTACCCTCATCATATGAAATCTACAAAAACTTCAAATAATGTGTACCGTTATATTCAACTCCTATTACTAGTAGATGGACACAACTTGATGCGCAATAGTATTTTCATACTATAGTCAAGTCGTAACTTGTATACACATAATTGTAGCAGTTGCCCAAATGAAAATTCTTCAAATTCACTTAGTACTTAAAAAGATATTACCTATTAATCTTTTGTATTTAAAAAACATCCTACAATTCTTAATTGTCATCTGCATCATCGTCATCATCAGATATATATTTCTTTGTAACTCGTTTTCTACGCCCTCCTCTGCCTTCTCCTTTCCGGCCTTTCAGTTTAATCTTCATTCTCACACTAGAATCAGCATCGGATCCATCTTCACCATCTATGAGAAATTAAAAAACACAAGTGTAATAATGAACACCGTAATAAGAGAAAATGATTTTTAGTCAATGGATACCTTTATCATCCATATCAGAAATATTTCCTTCTTCTTCTAGTCGCTGCCGTGCGTTCGTAAATACGGATTGTAAAACGATCGAGTCCTCGTGAATCAAGGAAGCTTCTTCATTGTAAATTTGCGCATTCTTGCAAAGTTGCATAAAATCCTTCTCAAGCTCATCAAAGTCGCTGTACTGTATTGGAAAAAACAAATTATTCACGTGTTTGTAGTAATACATGCACATTCATGTAAAGCAACTTACTTTGCCTTCTTCGATCTTTTGTAATAACTTATTAATTGTTAAAGGCTTTTTAATTATTTCATAATAATCAGGTAATTCTCTTCTAGATGGTAATTTCATAAATGGTTCACTAAGTAATCTTCCATCAGTACTATCAGTATAATTGACAACAACCATGATTAATTTTTTCATAGCCCGCTTCATTTTTGGATCAATGGAAGATCCGCCGCCCCTACGTTTCTTTGGCATAGGCTCATCATCTTCCTCACCCTTCTTTTTCCGTTTGCGCGTCTTCTTCTTTTTCTTATCATCCTCCTCTTCCTCGTCATATTCAGCTCCATCATCGTCTATTGCTTTTAGCCATTCTTTTTCTGTTATACTATCTGTATAATCCACTTCTTTACGTTGTCGCGACCCTCTTCCCAAGAACCTGTCTTCATCTTCTTCGTACGTCCACCTTTCAACTTCATCATCGTCTTTAACAAGCCAATCTGGTAACTCAGCTTCTTCTAACAATCGAGACTTTCGGTTGGGACCTAATTTCGCTTCTTCTCTTCGTCGCTCCAAATCTAACTTTTGGAAGGTTTCGAATTCGCCCTCAGTTCTGGCAATCATTTGATTTACAGTTTCATCATCAGGAACTTCATTTTCTTCTTCATCTTCTGCATCATCTTGATGCAAAATACTTTGCAAGAATTGTTGCCGTTCCGAACCAGTAGATTTCTGATCGAACATACCAGCTTGAATAACTTTTTCATCCATATTTAATTTGTACCTTGCTGCTGCTAATATTCGTTCTTCAACAGAATTAACAGTCATTAATCGAAGCACGCGGACTTCGTTCTTTTGACCAATTCTGTGAGCTCTGTCTTGTGCCTGCAAATCCTGGTGTGGATTCCAGTCAGAGTCGAAGATGATTACAGTATCAGCAGCTTGCAAGTTCAAACCGAGACCACCAGCACGTGTCGACAACAAAAATAGAAAATATTCCGAGCCAGGGTCGTTGAACTTTTTCAATAAATCACCACGATCTTCTGCTTTCGTTGTACCGTCCAATCTCAAATACATAAATCCTCTCCAACTTAAGTAATCTTCCATAATTGTCATCAACTGGGTCATTTGACAAAACAGTAACACTCTGTGATTCGTTGCTTTTAGTTTCGGGAGAATACGATCCAAAAGTTCGAATTTTCCCGAAGCACGGAACAAATCAGGGCCGGTAATAACACCAGATGCTTGAGTACCAACGTGCTCGCAATATTTTTCTTCTATCGCTTGGAACATGAAAGGATGATTGCAAAGTTTTCTCAATTGTACGATTGTATTCATCAACGCCTTGGCACCACCCTTGCCCTGTTTTCCTTTCTCGGAGCCATCGGTAAGCAAAACACCCTTACTCTGCATGTGTTTGTACAGTACCTTCTGTAAGCCAGACATATCGCACTTGATAATATATTCCACTTTGTCGGGCAATTGCGATTCGACTTCTTTCTTCAAACGTCTCAAAAGGAATGGGCGAAGTACTTTATGTAAACGACGAATAATCAAAATAGTTTCTTCTTCATTTAGCTCAACCTTTTCACCAGTAGTTGCAAATGGTGCGTTAAACCATTGCTCAAACGTACTGCAAGACTTAAAGATTGAAGGCAGCAAGAAGTTCAATAAAGCCCAAAGTTCGGGCAGTTTATTTTGCAATGGTGTACCCGTCAGTAGAAGTCGATGAGGGGCTAAGTAATGTGTATTTAAAACTTGTGTGAGCTTACAATGATGATTCTTCATTCTGTGACCTTCATCAATTATCATGTACTTCCATTGAAGTTTCGCAAGTACACCTTTATCTTTTATAACATATTCATAGGTTGTCAGTAAGACGTTGAATTTCGTGGCTCTCATTTGCGATTGAATGGCTCGCCTACCAGCTGGCGATCCTTTGTAAGACACAACTACTACACTCGGAGCCCACTTTTCAAACTCCAGAACCCAATTTGATAATGTCGATAATGGGACAATAATTAGGAATGGGCCGTTTACTTTCTTTTTCTCCATGAGGTACGTTACCAAAGCTATCGTCTGAATAGTTTTTCCGAGACCCATCTCATCAGCCAAGATTCCATTCAGGTTGTTGTTAAACAATGACACTAACCACTCCAAACCCTTAATTTGATACTCCTTTAACTTTCCATTAACCATGATCGAGGCCTGTTCCGTAACAACTTCATGAACAGTGTGGGCAATGCTATAATACGTCTGTTCCTCCGTTTTATATTCGTCATCTTCAACTTTGGCTTTGTGAATCGTCTTTTTAACTTTGTCCTCTTCAGAATCACCGTGTGCTTTCTCTTTGTGGTCCGACTTGTCTTCGTTGTCATTGTCATCATCATCGCTATCGTCGTCTTCGCTTTCTGATTCAATTGGTTCCCATCCAGGGTGTGCCTCCAAAAATGCCGAAAGTTGACTCGCTAATGGAGCATCTTCTCCAGTTAATGTGCGCCCAGTAGACGTTTCAATAACACCAACACGTGAATCGTCATTAGAATTGCCATCCTCTCCAGTATCGCCATCATGGTGCTTCTTTTTCTTCTTTTTGCGCTTCTGTTCTTCCGCTTGTTTCCTCTTTTGCTCAATTTTATGTTGTTTGACCATTTCCGTGAGGTTGCTGATATACTCATCAGTCTGAGACAAAAGGAATGCTAATCGCTTATCCTTCTTTTGATCGATAAGCTTTCTGTAACCCTCTTCATCTTCAGCCATCAGACGCCTCATACGTTCCTTCTCAATGCGTTCTTGTTCTTTCTTTTGCTCGCGTTCTGCATTCGCATGATAATTAAGAACTGCCTTATTAAGCCTTGCCAATTTGGCCACATTATTACGATGAAATTCTTTAAAGTCTTTGCCATGCTGCAATACAGCTGTAAGGAATTCCTGTAAAATAGTGATATATTTAGAATTATTCATGTACAATATTAATATTAATTATGTACTACTAGTATTAATAAATTACCTGATGTTTCTGTCTACGTTTACGCTCAGCTTCTAACTTCTGCTGCTTCTCTAATTTTTCTGTTGCTCTAGCTTCTCTTAGTCCTTGCTTTTTCGAACGCTTGTAAGCTTTTACATTCACTGCTGTTTCAAGGGTTGTGTCTTTGCGGGTACAGGCTATGATCTGAAAGAACGTAAAAATTGAAATGCAAAACACGAATATGATTTGGAATGGAACAAGGCATAAGAATTTACCTCCGACCGCAATTGCCTTTGGAAATTTAATACCCTAAGCATTCGTAGTTCCATTTGCGCTTGTATTCGAAGATCTTCCGGCATGTTAGTTGGCAAATTACCTAGCTGCTCCATACGTAACGCTATACGCGCAGCAACTCTGGAGAAAACATTATGTTCTTTACACGTGCTTTCGAACATGTGTAAATTTTAGGTTCATTCTCAGTCCTGATACGTTAGAATGTAACATCTGGCAAAATTCGCAATTACCTATTCTCACGTTCTTGTAAAATTAAGAGTGGGTCCAATCCGGCTGGCTTAGCTACGCTCGTTACTCTATTAGTCTTTGCACCTGGCTGTTGGGATTGTTGTTGCTGAGGTGTTTGACAACCAGGTCTCGGGGCAACTGCAGGGCCGATTACATTTGGTCCTGGAATTTGTGGGCCTGGAGTAGTAGCGGGACCTTGAGATGGGTCTATGGGAGGACGTGGCCCCATACCTTGGAGAGGAGACGCTCCACCTATTTACATTAATATCGTGTCAAGGCCCATGGAGGATCATTCTACTCTATTTTTGCACATATTGTATAATTTTTTTAAGCCTTAGCGATAGCCATCTAACAACAACTACTGCTGCTTCTAATGAAATAATAACTAATAAATAACATAATCGAGTTGCACTGCTACGAAATATAGAAAGCACAGTAATCATTAGAATTAAAATACATTCCTAATGAAGAAATTAAAACTAAAAATAGCAAAGTTATGGAAAGCAATGCAAATCAATAGAAAACTATACAAAAGATAGAGTAGTCACCCAGAGCACGATATCACTTAATATTTCAACATACCTTGAACAGCAAGAGCTAATTGTTGTGACAATGGTTGGTTCCTTGCTAATAATCTATACGCCATTATTTGGACACTGAAATGTTATGATAAAAAACATGTAATCCAAACTTATTACGAAGTAATATTGCCTGCAAACATATATCTCTGCCAACTTACCGTAGTTGTTGCAATTGCTGTGAACTAAAAGGTTGTTTTTCTCCCATGCCGCTACCTTGACGTGCTCTTAACGCTAACAATTGAGAATAACGAGGGTCTTCTTGCAATCCCTTCTCCTCCATCGAATCGATGGCCTTCTGCAAAGCATTCAAATTCTCTTGGCCTGCTCCAGGAGGGCCACCGGGCCCACCAGGCCCTCCAGGTCCACCAGGTCCGCCAGGTCCACCAGGTCCACCAGGTCCCATCTGTCCTGGTCCTGTTTGACTCATCTGGTTAACGGGAGCTCCCGGTCCCATCGGGGTTGCGCCACCTGGACCAACTTGGGCTTGATTTTGTGGACCAGGTCCAATGGGGCCTGAAGAGGGTTGACCACTAGGACCGTTTGGTCCCATTTGGCTGTTAGTATTGGCATGTCCCATTTGGCTATTGGGACCACCAGGTCCCATTTGATTCCCGGGTCCACTGGGTGGCATTTGTCCTCCAGGACCACCTTGAACCATTTGTCCACCTGGTCCACTCGATCCCATTTGGGCACCTGGACCTCCACCTGGGCCCATTTGCCCACTTGGACCGTTTCCAGGACCCATTTGCCCTCCAGGACCACTGGATGGACCCATTTGTCCACCAGGCCCACTTCCAGACCCTCCACCAGATCCAAGTTGTCCTCCAGGTCCACTGCTTGGAGGCATTTGGCCCCCTGGAGTATTGCCTGGTCCCATTTGACTGCCACTGCCACTGCCAGGTCCCATTTGTCCTCCAGGACCACTATTTGGTCCCATTTGACCAATTGGTCCACCGCTGCCACTCATTTGACCACCAGGACCGCTTCCTGGTCCCATAGGCGCTCCTGGTCCACTTCCTGGTGGCATTTGCCCTCCAGGTCCACCTCCTGATCCCATTTGACCAAGACCATTTGGACCTAACTGTCCTCCAGCGCCACTTCCTGGACCCATTTGACTACCAGGGCCGCCTGGTGGCATTTGGCTACCAGGTCCTCCTGGCCCCATTTGCCCTCCTGGTCCACCAATTCCCATTTGAGGGGAGGGCCCTCCCATACCCATTTGTCCTGGACCATTAGGTCCCATTTGCGATGGTCCATTGTGACCCATTTGTCCTGGACCGTTTGGCCCCATTTGCCCTCCGGGACCCATTGAACTGGGACCCATCTGAGACTGATTACTTGGAACCATTTGATTTGGTCCTCCCGGGCCCATCTGACTTGGACCTCCGGGACCCATCTGACTAGGTCCCCCAGGTCCCATTTGACTAGGTCCTCCAGGGCCCATTTGACTAGGCCCTCCAGGACCCATTTGACTTGATCCTCCCGGTCCCATTTGACCTGCGCCTCCCGGGCCCATTTGACCTGGTCCACCCGGTCCCATTTGATTTGGTCCACCAGGTCCCATATTATGACTTCCTGGTCCTCCAGGTGGCATCTGACCTCCCGAGCCAGGGCCTAGATGACTTCCAGGTCCACCAGAGCTCATGTGTCCCGATCCAGGAGGACCACTTGCGTTCATATGACTTTGCATAGCAGAGCTACTACTCATATGACCACCAGGACCTGTAGGTCCACTGGCATTCATGTGTGACGACCCCGGCGGTCCACTTGTATTCATATGTCCCGATGGTGAAGGACCACTATGTCCTGGACCTGGTGGGCCACTAGTGTTCATATGCCCTGGTCCTGGTGGTCCACTAGAACCCATGTGACCAGGACCAGGAGGCCCTGTCGCGTTCATGTGACCAGATCCTGGTGGACCACTCATATGACTGGGACCACCTGGTCCCATTTGCGAATTTTGTGGACCACCAGGGCCCATTTGTGGCCCCGGACCACTACCTGGCCCCATTTGACCAGGACCACCTTGTCCCAAATGAGGTCCACTTGGAGGACCACCTCCTGGCTGTGACATGTGACCAGGACCCATTTGGCCTGGGCCTCCGGGACCCATCTGACCTGGACCGCCAGGACCCATTTGGCCGGGACCACCGGGACCCATTTGACCAGGCCCTCCGGGACCCATTTGCCCAGGACCACCGGGACCCATTTGACCGGGACCTCCAGGACCCATTTGGCCAGGACCTCCCGGACCCATCTGGCCAGGACCGCCGGGACCCATTTGACCAGGACCTCCAGGACCCATCTGGCCGGGACCACCAGGCCCCATCTGGCCAGGTCCACCAGGCCCCATTTGACCGGGTCCCATTTGACCAGGGCCACCAGGACCCATTTGACCTGGTCCTCCAGGACCCATTTGACCAGGTCCGCCAGGACCCATTTGACCCGGCCCACCTGGACCCATCTGACCTGGACCATTAGACCCCATTTGATTCGGTCCACCTTGAACCATATGTGAACTACCTTGTGGTCCGTTAGGTCCCATTTGATTTGGACCTAAAGGACCACCTGGTCCTTGCTGAGAACCTGGACCTTGACCCACAGGCCCTCCTGGTCCACCTTGACCCTGTATCAAAAAAGCAACAAATTATTCAATATATATTCATTGAGTATAAATGTAGACGTCGGAATATATTTTTATTATATTAAGATAATAATGTTCTACCACATGATTTAATAAAAAAAATAGCCAATTGTGCTGCTGTCAGCAAATTAGATTCATTTTTGCAGAGCAAACTTTCCCAGGCCACTAAAATATGTTCCTATTAAAATATTATCCCATCCAAGCTGACATATACTGTGAAGCTTTATTGTATAGTGAGTCAAAAGAATAATCGTGATGCCTTGCGGGCAGGATTGAATTGCCCAACTAGAAAAAAGGCGCACGCACGATCGGCCCTCGTGCACCTTTCCTGACAGTGATATAGTGTGAGCGAAGCACGTGCTCGATGAGTGAATCGGTGGGTGGAAGCATAAACCAGACTTCCCTTTTGTCTCGTCGCAATCATTTTTATCAACACGAGAAATTGTCATAAAGCATTCACGTCCTGAACCGGTAGAAATCACGTATCAGAAACATGCATATGACTAAGATATTTCTATGACGGTAATAGATATTCCAGTAAATGGCAAAACCGATGAATATTGCTCTTTTTATTTTCGAAAGCTTTGCCATAGATTTTAGCTGCTGCGTGTTTTCTTTCTACTGCGGTGTATCTTTATTCGTCTCAGATTAAGATGAAGTTAAGTTAGGCTCAATTTACTGTGCTATTAAGTTGCTATCAGAGGGAACTGCCAATTTCCCTTTAGTGGATTGACAATGATCCCTTTTGATTAGTTGTTAATATACATATAGATCGTCGGGGATCAAGAATGTGTCAAGGAGTATGCAGAAACCACTTTTCTGGGACCGGGTGGTGGTAAGCTTCCAAGTGGGGGTAGCGCAACATAAGTAGAGAGCTTGCGTTGACAGCCTGCTACTTTAACGCGAGTAAGTTGTCCCTGTCCTACTGATACACTGTCAAACGTATTAGAAATCAACCCTTCAGTAAATAATACCATCGACACCATGGATAGTTCAGCAGAGCTTCAGGACTGTTACGACTTTATTGTCAAGCTTGCGATCGAATCAGGAAAGGTATTTACCATGTTTGAATTATCGCAAACCGTTTTGAGAATTCCATGTTAAATCAGCTTAAGCCATATTATCATTTCGTCTCTCTTTCCAAAATCAAACAGAGTTATCAGACGAAAGCCAAACAAGCGCACTCATAAAATTATATAATTTTTAGCTGAATACAGTAGAGTGTACCATTTTTTCATAGATTAAAGTATAAAACGTATAAATTCGCAGCCACTCAGTAGATGGTCACGAGAAGTTGAATCACAAAGGGAATACTTGTAATCTAATTTATCTTTTTCCATACGAACTATCAGTATCATATCTCATAATGCAGACAGACAAAGCTCCGCTTACCTAACATAAACAAAAACTTATAAATGCGCCAAAGAATCTGACTATCACAGTCTGCATATTATTTGTCTCTTTCTCATTCAAATCACCAATTGATCCAGATAATACGCGAAGCAATACAAGGTTGCAAAGACATCGAGACAAAGGCCGGAGATTGGGACTTAGTCACTCAATTCGACAAGAAAGTTGAAAGCATATTAATCAACAATATTGCAAAAGAGTTTCCCACGCATAAGTGAGTCTGATTATAAAATAACAAAGGAGGGAAAGTACAAATATAAAATAATAAATATTGAAATGTTAGATTCATAGGCGAGGAGACAGTGTCATCGGCAAAGTCCTTACCAGAACTAACCGATGATCCTACGTGGATCATTGACCCGATCGATGGGACAACGAATTTCGTACATTCATTCCCATTTACCTGCATCTCGATAGCATTAGCCGTAAACAGAGAAATACAGATTGGTATCGTTTACAACCCGATCTCGAATCAGCTGTTCACTGCCCGAAGGGGATGTGGTGCATTCTTCAATGGAGCACCGATTCGTACATCCAAAGTACAAGGTAAAACAAGCAACATCATTTCCCATTTCAATAAAGAGCTTTTTAGTTTGAACGAGAGTGGTTGTAAGTGCAGCTGTAATTCAGACAGCGTTTCGTTACAGAACTGAGTCAATCATTATTGGGTTTGGAAGCGTCGTATGCGGCAATCGAAAATATCAGGGATGTTATCCTGGGTCGATTGGAAGCTTTCGTGTCAGTGGCGCATGGAATCCGAACGATGGGCTCGGCAGCACTGACTCTTTGTTATGTAGCAACTGGTGCAGTGGATGCCTATCACACCGACAACTTGATGCCTTGGGACGTAGCAGCGGGAGTGCTTATTATCAGAGAAGCTGGCGGTGTTGTCATCGACACGACCGGTAACTCTCCTCTCATTTGTGTAGCCTGGATTACACTCATAAGATACCAAGCGCTTAATTTGTCATTCATTTAGAAATATACGCTGACACGCCTATAAGCTTTTAACCACCTAAACAGCCAATGAATGCTCCACAGGTGAAGATTTCAACGTGATGGAACCGAAATTGATAGCAGCGGGCAACCAGAAGCTGGCCAATGATTTAGTGAAATTAATTCAAAAGGCTGACACCAAAACCCTCCAAAGACGATTGATTACAAAAGGATTGAAATGAATCTCATCCACAAGACTTTATCAGTTTCGCGTGAAACGTTAATAGTATTAATAGCACGTATTCCTAGCGTCGAACTACCTGTGCGTCACTAAAGTTTGCGCTTCTTGAGAAGCGAGCAAAGTCAAACTTATCCACTTTATCCACAGATTGCGCTGTATTAAACATAAAGCAATGCGATGAGCTTTACTCGAAAGATTAATCAATTCCGCGAAGTCTGCGCGGAGAATCTTCTACAATGATCCAAATACAATAGTTACTTTGACGGACGAAGACAGAATCCTCAGAGTGATAAATGGCTATGACGAAAGGAGATTTCCAGCTAATAGTTGGCGCTAGTTGTGACGGTGATGTTAACTATTTTCGCGACTCGAATTTGAGACCTTCGTTCTTGCCTTTAAGTATAACTACTGCTAATATAAAACTACTCTTACTCGCTCAAAATAGCTTATCTATCATTATATAAGACACGCATATATTTAACAATTATTTTATTGTCTCTGGTTGTTCAATAAATGAAACGATTAATTGGCATCCACCTATTTCATTCGAAGGAGTAATTGGAGGGTAGAATAATGGAGCGACAAATTTGCATGGTCATAGCTAGCTCCGCAAACTTCAATCACATTGGCAAGCGGTAACCTTCAGTCTGCCAGGGATGCTCGAGATCATGAGCGCAATACTTCGAAGATAAGCAGTATATAAGCCTCTTCAAATGGTGAGATACTTTCACTTCGGATTCGTGCGCGCCACTGTATCTAGTCAGAGAGATAAGAGAAAGCCGGTACGAGCGTGGTGCTTTTAATCGGTCAGTCGTGCGCGCGAAAGCCTTAGCAGCGGTGAAAATGACAGAGCAGCAGGATGTCAAGAAAATCTTCGAGTTCGTCAAGAAACTCACTCTGGAAGCCGGAGTGGTAAGTGACCAACACTCAAACAATGCTTTACACAAATCAGAAACAAATTCAAAAACTTTTCCATGCTTGTTTCATTTTCTTTACACTATAATGAATAATATGAGCACTGCTGCAGTAAAACTGTCACAGTTTCACAATGTTTGACGTTCAGAAGATAAAATTATATAAAATAAAGACACTCCTAACACTGTCGTCACTAATTGCAAACAGTTCCAGTGTTTGCCGGATAATTTTAGATATTCGTGGATTATCTGTTAATACTGCCACATCCTCACTTGAAAATAACGGAAAAACCGCGAGAGATAAAGTATCGATTAACTATCACTGATCTTGATCGCAAAGTGAATATCGCTTGTCGTCGAGGCTTTCAAGATGTTCTATTAAAGAGTTGCAGTGCCAGCTAAATGCATTAGCACATTTAAAGTCGATGCGACGCTGTAATATCTGAGAAAATAATGCGAAAGCAATCGCAGTCTTCACTCTACTCCATCATACCAGGCAAATAAAACTTCGACGTTTATCGCGCAATCTTTCGTTTATCTAAAATACATTAACACTACTCAGTCCGACATTGACTTTGCACCAAATACGCGAGCAATAATTATAAGAGCATCCCATGGTTTCTACTTCATCGCAGTTGTAACATTGCAGATTATGAAATGCGGCTTCGAGAGTGAGAAGGAGATCAGCGAGAAACAAGATGTGTGGGATGTGGTGACTAATTATGACCGCAGACTGGAGGACTTATTCACTAATGCCATTACGAAAGAGTACCCTGATCATAAGTAAGTAATTAATTAATATCAGCTGGTCCAATTTGATTCTCCTTGAGAGTGAAAATCACCACCGAATACAATTGAACAGAATCATGCAGAGAGTCATGTGCCAGGTATTAAGCTGCCTCATCAGAATTTCGGCAACAATTTGTATGCCTTTTTTATCCTATCACATCATTGTCTTATCTGAATCATTATGTGCTCCTTGGAAGATGAATTATGAGTCCAAGGAACTTTAACAGTACTAAGAGAAGCTCACTTCTCAAAGTAGAGTGATGAGTCAAGCCTGCATAATTCCGTCATTCAATCTGTCTTTCACTTGTAGAATCATCGGGGAGGAAGCCATGTCCGAGAAGAAAGAACTGCCCGAATTAACAGACGAGCCAACGTGGTTGATCGACCCCATCGACGGCACCCTTAATTTCATCCACTCCTTCCCACACACTTGCATATCCGTCGCACTCGCCATCCGCAAAGAGGTTGTCTTAGGACTGGTCTACAATCCAATGGCTGATGAACTTTACACCGCCATCAAGGGTGAAGGAGCTTTCCTGAATGGCAAACCGCTTCATACCAATAAAGTCACAAGTGCGCACATGATTCGATTTTCCACGCTTTAAGTTTTCACCTTGAAAGTATAATCTCTTTCTATATACATTCTAGCATTAAAGAAGGCCCTTATAATCATGGAATCCTGGCTACTTCGTCCTGGTTCAAAGAACAATGACATTCAAGTCGGTAGATTCCAAACTATTGTAGACTCGGCGCACGCGTAAGTAATGATTTCAAGGTCTCGCATATCCCGCTGTCATCTTTATAAATATTCAGTATTGTTTTACTCATTGCACTACATTGCATATTATCTTTCGTCCTTTTGGAATATTGTTGGTGGAGCGTTTGTCTTTGTGTTTCCGATGTGATTATTGAAAAGCGGAAAACCCGCGGGAAGTATGATTCAGAGGAGAATAACGACATAGTTGAGTCATTGCACGTTCTCCATGAGTTTCTCTATTGAATTTACGATTTATCAACATATGATTGGACAGGCATGTATGATGTGATACAACATTTTTTCTTTGCAACATAGAGTTAGGAGCCTAGGGTGTGCAGCACTCGCGCTATCATACCTCGCGAAAGGATCGGTCGACTGCTTCTACTTAGACGGCCTTCAGCCTTGGGATGTGGCTGCCGGAATGTTGATCGCACGTGAAGCAGGTGGCACAGTGATTGATACGAAAGGTATCGGGCGAGGCAATAAAATCCTATTTCATCAATTAGCATATCCGCAAACCGTCTTGACAATGCTCATTAAAACTAGCAATATATGGCAAAGAGAACAACAATTCTAGAACTTCTTTTTTCCAGGTGGAGAATATAATTTCATGAAGCCAAACACAGTGGCAGGCTGCACCAAAGAACTAGCTGAGGACGTATCGAAAATAATTGTCGACACTGACTTGAAGATCCAAAGGAAGAGACTCCAAAGAACTTAATGTAATAGTCCATCGCAATATTATTTCCATAGGAAAAATCGTGCAATAGAAACGACTGAACTATTTCGAAATGGCAGTCAGTGACTATTGAACTGTGTAATTACCAATCTGGTCAAACTATACGAATAGTGTAGCGAATATAATTTAGTATCGCTTAAAGTGAATGGACTACGTTCGATGTGTCTACCTGAAATCTATGATCCTTTGTTTAAGAATGCATAGCCGGTTGCATGTCGCTAACGTTATGCTTCAGGATGTATTTCAATGAAATCACTGACCGTGTCCAAGAAATCTAGCAACGCGCCTTTACTTGGGAACAGTAAAAACCATCAAGGTTACCATTCAATTGACAGAGGAGAAATTTAATTAGTAAGGGTCAGAAGCATTTAAAATGCTGTAATGCAATAGCAATCACGATTTTGCGAAAGGTATATTGAATCCAATGTCCTTCGACATTGGGTGACAATAGAAAGATCGCATAAGCTCCGCGCCATATGGAAATAAGCAAGCAGATAAGATAAGGAGATAATGAAGAAGAGATCGTCAAAGAATTTTCATGCATCGTTCTATAAAGTTTCTATGACTATCTGTTTGCCGTCACACTTCATCCTAACGATTGGCGATTAAACTTCTTTTTCTGACATTTGCATCCTTTAATCGTTGCATCATTAATTTTTCCGCCACAGTCAGCAAGGAAATCAATGAAAATCTGCTTAACTGTTCTCGAAAATGCGTGTTACATTATTTAGACAAGGGTACATAGAAATGTATAAATCGATTGTTAGAGTATCTTGAAAGGCAGCCAATTACAAGTAAAGTGGAACCTTCGCTTGTTCAGTATATACGATATAGTCAGTCGTGAATGGAAGGTATTGTAGAAGATAGGTGTGGAAATGTTAAACTGCGGGTGAAGGTTGGCCAAGGTGCTAGTTTCGTACGCTTCGCTCTGCTTCAAAATGTCGCAGTTAATATAACAAATCCCCTTGTTATAAATGTAAATTATAATAAATTAAAGAGCAATGATTCCGATGTTCTATTCGACATATAAATATCACCGAGCACTTGATATCTGCAGGGATTCAATATTCCAATAAATCACTAGCAGGGAATATCTCGTAGGTGACAACTGTCTACTCGAGTGACATTTTCGTAGAGGCGTCAGAGGGTTTGGGCGGTCTGCCATAAAGATTACAAGGAAATTCAACACTAGGACAAACAGCCAGAGGAATAGTGCGAATATCAGTGAGACATCAGCGATGACTTTTATCGTGATATATCAACATTGCTATCTGGCTGAGAACACTGTATCGTTCAATGGAGCAGAAATTGCGTACGGTGCTCCGAAAGGAGCGAAATAAACTCTCTATGACGGTCTCGTTGGAGATCGGGAAGGTGTACGAGCTTTGTCCTCGAGACGTGTCTACCTCCATTAGCTTAGAGATTCGTTGAAAAGCAGGAGATGTTGTTGTACCTACGACAGTAGTCACCTGTGCCTTTGGCAGGAAGGTCGCACTCACGGCGTCTTATCCGTGGTCTTCAGGAAGCCGGTTATACGATCGCCATGGCACGATATGCCGAAGATATTTACTACGATTTCGCCATCAGCCTGACGCAGGAGGCTGCGCAGGTAAGCATGACTTTCCTCTCTTTGGATTGCTTATACATATATATGTATGTATGATAACGGAAGTAGTACGCAACTTTGAGCTTAAGTGAATGCACTTCTATTAAAGTCCAATTTGAAAGCCAAACTTATATTAAAACTCTCATGGATATTAATTTGTTGCACTGTTATAATAAATATTTTTAAATTTCGTATTACAATTTGTACGAGTACAAATACGTAGAAGTTATGTACCTTGGCGAGACTGCCGTAGTGTTTCTAGGTGCAAAGTCACTAAAATAAAAGCGCAGTCGGTTGAAATAGATAACGTTCGAATGATAATTGTCGCAATTATATGTGATGAGAGGATGTGAACTAAGAGAGATAGAAACATCGATTATAACACGTCTATTATACAGTGCTCACGGTATCGTCATACATAGCTGAATATGTATGATTAAGACCCGGATACTTGGCAAAAGAGTCAGGATGTTTACTGGTGTCCCATGATTCAAGATTCTGAAGGGGGCCATCAATGGGATGAAGACTGTCAATGAGAAGATGGGCGACTGGGACCTCGTCACAGAGTACGACAAAAGGATAGAAGATGTGATTATGGCGAAACTGAAAAACTCTTTTCCCGATCACAAGTGAGTAGATATTCCCAGAATAGTGATACAAGAGATGAATATCTTGCCAAAGGCATTGCTTAAGGTCAGCCTCTAGCAGGAAATGATAAACCATGAGAAATTGACGTAGAACTCTGAACGAATAAGGAAAACGAGAGACGTCAGTATGTTCGAAGCAACATCTTTTTGGATCGACAGATTTATAGCGGAAGAGTCCAGCGGCGGAAAACTTCCGGAATTGACGAACGACCCTACATGGATAATCGATCCCATCGATGGCACAACTAACTTCATTCATGGTTTCCCTCACACCTGCGTCGTAATTGGATTGGCGATCAACAAAGAAATGGTCATCGGCATCGTGTACAACCCGATTCTCGAGCAGCTCTTCACTGCCCGCAAAGGACGCGGTGCTTTCCTAAATGGAAAACCGATCAAAGTCTCTCGAGTTCAAAGTAATAACTCGAAATACAGAAACTTTAGCATTAAACGTTGTAAATACTAAAGTTCAATGCTTTCCTAGGCTTATCAAAATCCTTGGTATGCATGGAACCGGGCTTTATGAAAGTGGACTCTTTAACAGAGAAAACCGCGGAGAGAATGCGCTCTGTGATCAAGGAAGCTCAAGGGTAAGTCTTCCAAAAAAGAATCGCAGCATGTAAACTACCTGTTGATGGAATAAGTTAATGTACCGATTGAAAGGAACCTGTCACTCTCTTATCCGATTGCCTTTACCTTGAAAGCATTCGAACACTCGGCGTAGCGGCACTGACTCTGTGCTACATCGCGCTTGGAGTCGTCGAGGCTTATTACATCGAAGGTCCAGGTATTTCGACATGGGATATCGCCGCAGCCTCACTCATTATTACGGAAGCGGGAGGAGTCGTTCTCGATCGTTTAACAGGTAACTGCAATTTCTTACTGTTTGCTGCAATGCGCCTAGCTTCATCAAGATTTCTCAGTCAATCAATAATCATTTGCATTTTATTATAGGAGAACCAATCAACATCATGGTACCGCGAGCTATCGGAGCCTGTAATGAAAAGATCGGCAAAGATCTCGTAAGGATCATACGGGAAGCAGACGCGAGAGTAGAACGTAGGACAAGCACTAGCGCGTGATTTATTTTGTAACTACTTCTTTTGTAAAGTTAATGTATTAAGCACCTGAGGTACTAGTATCTGTAAAATGGTTCACTGTAGATGCATAAACTGTATAGTTTTAGAAAAGTGTGGGAATATAGAGTAGTGAGTAATTGAAAATTCCTTTCCCCTCCTGACGTCAGGAATTCCCTGAGCTAATTTAATTATGTAAATAAAAATCTGAGAGTCCCCAACGTGACGCTCTGACGCGGCGCTCGTGATACTTTCCGGATAAAATCCAGGCAATTGCATGAAGAAACTTTCCCAGCAACTGCATTACGAAATACTCGTGCTCAACGCGAGAGGAAAAAGAGAGTTCATTCATCAAGATGTAATCATTGAAAAGTATTTGTTTTGGCAATAAAGGCACGATAAATATGGAACACGAAAACACATCAGTCGAAAATAAGTAGAACAGGTTTAATATAGGGTCTCTTCAAGTGTCTAGTCATTAAGCCACCGCAAGCACGGCTCTACATTAACAAAAATGAATCAGTATCAAAGTTTTCCCCACCTTCGCCTACTTGCTCCTACCATTCTACCAGCCACAGTGAATGTAGTCTGAGAGCAGTGTCAAGGAGGTACATTAAGTGGATTCCGAATTCTGAACTTCTTGCTTTGCGTCGGAAGCCAGTGCAGACTCAAGTCGGAAGTGCTTCAGACGATTTATAGTGCATTTCGTATTGAAACAGGTGATCAGTTTAAAATGATTGGATCGAGTGAACTGGACGAATATTACAAAGTTGCTGAACGTCTCGTCTTAAATGCTGGAAAGGTACTCTCCGTTTTTAATGATTCACGCAGTATCATTAGTATTTTGAATGAAAATACACAATAGTTTCGTACGTCGATAGTATCGAAAGGCAACTTCGATGATACGTAATCCGATTATCAACAAATTTGAGTACATCGTGGAAAATAATATTTTGTCGGTTGCAATAACATTATCACTCGTGTGCAAACATTTTCAGATAATCGAGGACGCAAGTAGTAAGAAGAAGCAAGTGACGAGCAAAGGCATTGACTGGGATTTAGTGACTGAATACGATAGTAAGATTGAGGACGAATTGGTGAATCAGTTGTTAAGCATTTATCCGACGCATAAGTAAGTACGCGTCTTAAATTCAAACTAATTTTTAGTGACTTTGAAAACTAAATCAAATCTTACTGACGCAGATTTATCGGAGAAGAAACTGTCGCGCGAGATCAATGTCAACCAAAATTGACAGACGATCCCACTTGGATCATCGACCCCATAGACGGGACAGTGAATTTCGTTCATCAATTCCCGCATTCTTGCATATCTCTAGCTTTGTTAGTAAACAAACAGATCGAGATAGGAATGATTTACAATCCCTTCATGAAACAATTCTTCGCAGCAAGAAGAAACAAGGGCGCATTTCTTAATGGAAAAACAATCACAACTTCCACAGTGGAAGGTAATTGCTCTCCTTAATTTAAAACAAAGTATACAAATTGAGAAAAAATTCTTTTCTCCAGATTTATCAATGGCATTAGTGGGCATGGAACCATGGATTGCAAAAGACCCAATTTACCTGGCTAGTATTTATACCAGGCTAAATGCTTTAATTCAAAGAACTCATGGGTGAGTCTTGAATAATTATTAAAGCATCATTCTTCAGGATAGATGTAAGATAAAAAGCTTGTCTTTTCAGTATAAGATCTTTGGGAAGTGCAGCACTCACATTATGCTATGTTGCTATGGGTGCTCTGGAAGCGTATCACGTTGAGAGTATCGACAGTTGGGATGTTGCAGCAGGAAAATTGATTATTGAAGAAGCAGGGGGAGTTGTAATAGATACAAGCGGTATATGAAAAAGCTGCCAATGATACTGCTCAAAGTTTTCTAATACTTTTCAAACCGCATGTTTATAATTCCATTGTTTCAGGTGGTGAACTAGACTTAATCACACCAAGGGTAATAGCAGCTTGTAACAATCACATAGCAAGTGACCTTGTCAAGCTGTTTAAAGAAGCCGATTCCCAATCAATCAATGAACATTTGAAATAATGTTTCATTGATAATTGTATAGTAAATACCCATTTCATCTTTTACTTTTCCTGCATTTAAATAAATATAAGCTCTAAATATCATTGAAATCACTTGCCTGTGGACCCATGCCACCTTGCATTTGTTGAGGGTGCGGTGGATAATTCTGTTGTTGCGGAGGAGGTTGCTGCGGTGGTTGAGACATCGATGGGCCACCGGGTTGCATCGGTGGTCCAGTTTGATAAGGCTGTGTTGGACTATGAGGATGATGTTGAGGTGGGCCCATTGGGCTTCCCTGTGGATTTGAAGGCGACGGTGCTTGCTGCGGAGGACCCATCGGGCTAGGTGCTTGTGGTGGTGGCATCGGAGATGACTGTGGCGAGGGACTAGCCATCTTAGCTTGTTCACACACCAACTTATTTAAGGATCACCTTTAAAGGAATAAAAGTTGCCGTATTAATAATAATAGGATTCATAACAGTCACAGTTTTATTCTCCTCCATCTGACTCGTACCAATCAACTAGTACGTGCTTCATGTCATGGAGTGTGTCATTACTGCTACTTTCACACTGACAGACTAGGCCATTTCAAAAGGATTGTGTACAATTCGCCAATACAACGTACGAAATTGCACATGTAGTTCGATCGATAATACGATTTCACACAATATCGTTCATATGTATATTACACAATGAGTAGAAGAGACACACACAAACGTTTACTAAGGCACGTTAATGACCACAGAATAAAGGCGGCGTGGCAAAAGGGCTTTCCCTCGATCGGCTTTGTTTTGCTTGTACAACAACAATGCACAATCCCGAGAGATTCAGCCTCTTAATTCGATTAAGCCGGCAAAGCGTAGGATTCACTAGTGAGTCCGCTTGGTTTTCAAGCAAACGATGCCTCCCTGCCATTGCACAGCCCGAGCGAACGTTCGCCGAGGAATAATCGCTTTGCGTACCGTTTTGAAAATCACTGTGCCGTCAGGAGCAGATCCGGCCGAGTTTCACTTTAGCCATAAGACGCTCTCGCCTTCGTGAACTGCAGAGGATGACTGGAAATTACACGAATTCGAGTAGCACCGACCAATACACGCCACCGGCCATTTTCCTACCGTCCTGCCCAGCTCGCTTCCATAAGATACGTTAGCACATTGAATAATATGGCCGTCCGACTCGGAGCCATCTACTGCATCGAAGCATTACACTGCGCTTTCCTAGCATTATGTTATTTCCCCTGCAATATTTTATTGCTTTCAGGACTTTAGAGGTCAATTGTTAATAGGCAATAGAAATGCATTCCAGCTACCATCGAATTGATGATGTCATTCTAAATAACATCCTACAAGTGGACGGCTGAGTTACCGGTTGACATTGAGCGAACCTACAAAGAGTTCGTGTAGGTTCGAGTCGAAGACGAGCGGTAGTGGAAAAATTGAAAGTACTCCTGATAGCATTATTGTTCTTAAATTTATACTATGTTGGTTTTATTAAACGGGTTTTCACATATTTAAGTAGCTGTTACCACAGCGGAGTTTCATGTATCAATAGTAGATGAATCGCAACCTAGGGCATTTTCACATGTACTCCATGACGCCAATAAGGCGAAACATAAATGTCCACAGACATTTTTTATAGAATTACACATTTATATTATTTAAAGGACACATTTGGAAAGAAAGTATATTTGCTTTTGTCGAAGAGTTTCTATCGTTTTCATTGAAACGCTCTTGATACAAAAGTTAGGAAAAGTCGAGTTCACAGTGTCGAATACGCATTTGAATCTCGTTTCCTGTGTGTGTTCTATCGATTCCATCGGATCGGTCTTCTATGTACACAAAAATGGCAGCGCTGCAGAAAATCGGGCGACTGTCAAGTTTATTATTGTCAAGAAACAGTCGTCTTTATTCTTCCCGTCCCACAGTTCCGCCTCCATCGGGAGTGGTCGAAGATCAACGTAAGCAAATTCGAGCATGCTACTTTCTCGCTGCATCAGAATTCCCACTTCTGCTCTGGCTCAATAGGTTAAACTATTATATAAGTATTGCAGTATTTGTACATTACGGAGTCTACCAGTAAAGACTCGAAGATCAATTGTTCATGCATAGTTTCGTCGGACACCTACTTTCATGGTGTACTAGAAACTAATGAAGATATTTTTATGTAGCACCATGGCCCGAACTTTGGTTACCCGGCCCCTACCCGAAGACCGAAGAGGAACGGCGCAAAGCTGCCGAGAGATATGGAATGCATCCTGATGAATATCAACCGCAAGACAGTGAAGAGGATGGTTGCGGTGATTATCCAAAGCTACCACGCATTGGATACGATGCTAGAGATCCTTACTATCCCTGGGATAACCCGACACTCCGGAGAAATTACAATGAAGTTGTACGTGCACGTGTATTTGCAGAAAGTAAAACTTCTATATGAAAGAGTTTTATGTTGTCATACACCTTATAATGTGGCAGTTACACGAAGATGAAGACATCATGGGAGTGGACAAATATGGCTCGTATGGAGTAAGGGATCACGAACATGATACCAGGGATGGTCTTATTGGTTGGGCATTCTTCTTGTCAGCTCTCACAATCTTCTACTTTGGATTCACTGATCATCATGAAAGAGTGGTAATTATCTGACAATCTTATTAATACAATAACATCGCTTCAGTGCTTTAATATTAATTATATATAGATAGGTATAAATCTAGTAGAATACATAATTTATTTATTTCAGATGGAGAAGCAACTTATAGATCGAAATGTCAAGCGTTATACTTTTGAACCTGCTTCGAAATAGATGCAATTGTACCTTGTTATGTAGAAAGATTAAATAAAATAATGTATGCTACTATACAATATTACCAATGGCTTCCCTGGCTGTGCAAACTGTAATTTTTCAGCTGTTTATATGAAATCTATTAACCACTTATGGCTTGTGTAAGCATGTAAAATTCAAAGTGCCTTTATTGTGCAAAATACTAGTTTTTATTATTGATATGATTATAAGTGACATCTCTGTGCAATATTTCTAATAATACGAATCAATCAATGTGCATCGATATACCATAACATAAAGCAACAATACCACGTTAGATAAAGCTCGGCACAACTGCTATTGCACAGGAACAAGTGCGCTTCTGCCACCTTTTGGCCAAAACGAACGCTGTTCGGCAAGTGCGAACTGTGTATTCCCGAATACTGATACTTTCATAATTTGATCTCGATACAGCGCATTCTTTTAAGAGGGAGTAGTGTGCGAATTCCGTTCATCTTCCTACGTTTTGAAATCCGCATGAATAGGAATTAAAATCTTCAGAGCTAAGTTCAGTAGAAAGACTGTTTTTTGTTGCCAAGTCACATGTAATTCGTTGTAAAGGAAAAGACAATACTAGTAATAAGATGATAGCGTATCACGACGAGACGTATTATGCAAATAGGCGGCCACAATCGGACTTAGGACCACTGCGGAACTTTGCACGATTCATTTGGAATAGGAATAGAAGAACATTCTTGGACAGAACTCTCGAGGAATGGGGTAATCAAGTATGCAAGTATTAACTGTACGATTTTAAACTAATCGTTATTATTATCGTTAGGTCAAGTATTCGTGTTCTACTCGGTGTTCTTTACGGTTCTGTTTTGTCTCTTCTTTCTGCAAATCTTTCTGACGGTGGCATTCATCGCTCCACTGGATAAGCCCTATCTCCAATTCATGGATATTCCCACGAGAGCCCTTATGGGCATGAAAGCTCCATTTCATCAATCTTCCTGGAACTACGGAAGTCCAGGTAAAAATCCATTTACTATTCGCGCATGAAGCACCAAGCAATTTCCATTAATGCAAATAGGAAAGATAGTGTAAATTAACTGAGAAAACCGCGTAAAATATTGCGTCAACGCAATCTTCGACCCAAGTCTTCCTTGTGCTTCAGGCAGACTTTTATTGACATATTTTTCAACAGGTATCGGCAACCAACCAACGAACACAGCACCCAATGCATCGCCGCTCATCTGGGTGAACAATTCGAGTGCCAGCGCCAGATCCAAGCGATACATTCGTTCGTTGACTGACTTTTTGCATGGTAATCCTGATATTTCTATGAAATGATCGATATAGATTTACATGTGGAAGAACTCTCCACTTTCCAGAGTACAATAGGAATACGTCTGACTATAATACACAGTGCAATGTAGGAACGAGTCTCGAATATAAAGCTAAGCCTTGCTTCTTCGATAAGAAGACTTTGGGGGTGTGCAGTAGACCCCCCTATGGATATAGGAATTCCATGCAACCTTGCGTTTTTCTTATATTTAATAAGGTAGAATTCTATGGTGTCTAATCGAAATAATACAAATGAATCTGACAGTGAAAAAAAAAATGCAGGGATTTGACTGGATACCCAACTACTATAATCAATCCTCGAAGTTACCGAGCGAAATGCCCAGTTTTCTCAAGGAAATAGTTAAAGAGTCTAAACAGGTATAACACAGGCTGACTCCTTCGGTTATATTCACTGTTGATTCAGTGCTCACGTTTCGTCTGATTAGTTTCATATTTGGTTATCTTGCGGTGGTGCTAATAACGTTGATAAGGACCATATCGGCGAAATAGAATACATTCCCGGCCCAGGATTTCCGGTCGAATTCTTTCCCTTCTCTGGCCAACCCGAGTACCTTTCGCCGATTGTGGCTTTGCGATTTAAGGGTTTAACACGTATGATTTCGTCTACCTTTTTTCACATCTCTTATTTCATTCGTGCAGAATTAATAGAAATGTTTACCCTAGCAAATAGATTGGTAACTGTGAGATGCGTGTTGTGGGCCTTTAACATCGATTACCATTCCCGTGAATTTCTCTACTTCCAAATGCTGATCGGTAATCATTCCACCAGTCATTTGTATCGAAATTCCAAATCTTTCAATTGAAAATACATTTTACAGGTACATAAAGTTTGAAAGGAAATTAGAATAAGATTTGTCGTTGAAAATGGACGAATATCTCAAGATTTTCCGAGATACAACAGTGTTTCTGCGAAGTGTATTGCGTTATTACTAAAGAAGTCGAATAAATATGCTTTGAGCATTAATTAATCCCGAGCAGATTAGTTGGATACTTTGCGGCGATGGTACAGCTTATGAAAGCTAACGGGAAAGTCTATCTTTGCACGGGCAAGGCAAATATGTGCTTTAGTGCGCCTCTTTCCTAAATTTGTACACGATCCGAGACTGTTAATTTATGGAAAGTAAACACCGAAGGCACATATATGATATCTCTTTTTATTGAACTTCCGTGATCGTTCTCGTAATCGCACGCGTAATCGCCAGCGAATTTCATTTATCCGGCAATGCAATTCGCGATTCGTTGGTATTTGGGTGAGGATGAGGTCACCTTAACTATCGGGCGCCCCTTTTCCTGCGTTTCTGACATCATTAATAAGGATCCGCGTAACCCAGTATATAGAAGTCATTGTTCCATGGTAACATAAGGCAATTAGCATTGTGTTCGCGTGGACGCGTTGATCGAGGCACCTCGTAATCCCTTGTTAAAGCGTGAAATTACATTGTCGACAATGCACCTTTATTCGACAAATTTCCCTTATTCCTTTTTTTAGTCATTTTACATCACACAGTTCTGTCTTTCAACATTGAGCATTGAAAATGGAATACCAAGGATTTGCGTAATCAGTTTGTCAAGGAACGAAGAGATATTTTCTGGGCGTCTCGCTGCACAAGTTTCCTTGAGTGTCTTTCGATGGGAAATATTTTCGTAAGGAAGACAGGAATATAAGGAAACGAGTGAACGAACTGTGGCCACTTGGAACTCTTGCAGGCTGGCGAGCGAAATACATTCGAGTGGCCTTGCTCGTTTCCGATGTGTGTATGCGGTCGACAACACAATCTTTTGCAGATAAAGTCCTGCACGCCTTCGGATTGACGTAGGACGGCATTCTGCGGCATATGCGTCGCGCTGCAGCCACCGAGAAAGTGATACATTCCTCGAAATGAAATTATATCATCGCTAAAGGAGACTCATTGAAACAAAGACCAATTCCACTAGTTTGACACAAGGAAATTCCATATAATTACATGCGAATAAATAAGAATTCATTTGCATCGATGCTTTGTTAGATTGAAATATGATAAAAAAGGTCGACGCGTTAAATGAGTGTCTTCAGAAAATAGCCGGCCACCAGTGCGTTCACTCGACAAAAGGCGAGGTAGGCGCATCTGGTGGAGTGAAGAGTGGCAAAAGTTCTCCGGCTGATTTATGCCGGCCGTTTGGTCGTGCGCGACCTTCGAAACCAGCTGAAAGTTTAGCATTCGCTGCGCGAATAACCGGTCGTCGCCGTGCATGACACTGCGAGACCGTACAAGTTCACACTACTGCCTCCGCTTTTTGGCATATTATTGCGTGCGGGGTTGCGTCAGTGAACGCAACGCCACGAAAATCTCTCGCTTCTACTCCGACGTGACCCGAAACTATTATCTACTGCCTTTGCTTACGGAAGCCAAAGATAATATCACTCAGACGATTCATACTAGAAAAGAATTGTCTAACTTGAACACTCATCGAATTTTTTATCCTCTGTCATTCAAGTGCAACTTTATTTATTTAGGGACGAAATAATGTTTCGGTGATTCAGAAATTCTCAAATGAATCTACTTTGTGTATTGATGACTATTGAATGAATAAATAATACGTACACGATATCTGTTGACGTTGGAGAGTTATTTCGAGATGATCAAAGAAATTCCGGCGAAAACTGATATATGACGTACACTATGACGTCCTACAACAGATTGAACTCTGCTGGCTGGATCTGAGAAATCCTAAGTCGTAAATGAATATGCCTCTACAAAAAACCTTGGGCTCTAGGAAACCAGGAAAATGTATTATTATACAGAATACTCTCAGTGTCTACTAAACATTCTTTGTCATATTGACTAATAAAAATAATGAATAGAAAACAGTAAGAAAATGCTGTCTTGGAACGTTCTCACTTTCCATTCGACTAGAATTGCAAGACTTTCTAGAGTGCGCGCAGTGCATTCTATGGGGTTTGAGTAGCCAACTCGTGGCAGATGTAACGCATAAAGCAAGCGAAATAAGCGTGTCCGATAGGATGCTATCTTGTTGGTAGAAGCGGCTCGATCGGTAGACAGGGGTCAGGCCGATCCCCGTGGCCGGCACCGGCGCGGCGTGGTGCCGTGGTGCGTCTGGCTACGTACGGGTACGGGTATCGCTCACTGACGATTTCACCGACGGTTCAGTAAGCTCTGCCAGCTCGGTTCGGGCAGACAGACTGCGACCTCGAGAGCGAGCCTCAAGCGGACTCGGGCGACGGGCCGAGCGTCTCTCTACGCGCCACATACGTGTGCCCGAGCAGTATAGTAGGAGAGCTCATCATCGCGCAGCGCTCCATCCGACTCGTGTTCACCCAGTCCCGGGCAACTCGCGCTCCTTTGTGCAGGCGTGCGCTTATCTACCGCCGACACTGCATTCTATATTCGTGTTCCGGAGTCCTAGCCCGAATAAAAAGGCCGCCCACTAGACCGAGGAGGAGAGTCCACCTCTTTCTCTCTCTCGCTCGACCTTTCTTCCGAGTGGAAGAGTTGCCCGCTCGAGGAAATCGAGAAGGAGAGAAATTAGTCGCTCGGCTGTTTCTCCGACGCAGCAGCCACCCAACAGGGAGAAAAGAGAGGAGGAGCGAGAGAGTGTGTTACTCGTGCTCCCTTTACAATCGCATCCCCCCGGTTAGACCGGAGAGATTCACGCGCCGGAGTAGTACATTAGATCGCGATGAGTGTGCCCGGCAAGCAAGTGCAGAATGGTACCTACGAGTTTGATTACATGCGAGTGCCCAACCCCAAGTCCAAATGGGAGGCATTCCGAGACGGCGTCTACAACCCCGCCGAAGGCACTTACTGCGGCCACCCAGGAAAGAAATGGGGTAATCTTCCTATTATGCAAGCTTGTTAGAACGCCCCGCCGACCACGCCGCACACTTTGAGGGATGGACACCCTTAACACTTTCTCATATCCTCTCTTTCATTGCTTTCAACGTCGCCAATCATCCACGTATTTCAGATTTCAATACTCTTGATATAACAAGAATCTCAATTGTGTCGATTGAGTGTTAGAAAGTAACGAAAAGAGACGATGAAACTGTTATTAGAATGAGATATAATTCAATCGAAAGAGAACAGTATACTACTTTGGGAAGGAAAGAATTAAGGGATGTCAGCCCTCATTGTCAGCGGCACTCTTCGATGATTACCTTCGGTAATCCCGTTGTATCCGTGAAATCGGACTGAAATCGAATTTGAACGGTTACGTAAATTATAACATTATATTTCCGCGACGGCGTTGCACGCCACTCTATCGGACTTTACATAAGAGTGCGTGGTTCTTAAATATTTTAAGTATCGCCGCTGATGCCAGCGGCGCATGCTGGCCATCGGTATCACCTGATACACACATCGCCAGAGTCTAGCAAGCCTCTCTAGGAACGTCCAATTAAAGTTTACCCGCTCATAGAAATCGAAGATAAAAGCGTGCTGCTGGCGCTCAAGGTCGCTATTCTCCGAGTTGCTCGTTGAAGTTTTCGGTGTCATTGGAAGAGCGCGAGACGCCAGTAACAGTCATCGGGCAGACGTCGGGATGGGGTAATCAGGAGCGAGGCTCGCTTGACGAGCCACTGCTGACGAGTTCCAGACGATCTTCCCTCTAATCGTCTGCAACATGTCCGTCGACCTTTGCAAAACTCACACCGCCATCACACACCTTCTTCATCATCGAGGAATAGCTAAAACAATCATTCTCTCCCTATTCTGCTTACAATTAGCGGCGAGTTACTCGACTGTTAGGAGTTAGGATAACACGAGGTGGCACGTGTCTATGTCTGCCTGCTCTGCTGCGTTAAGGTCCGCAGTGGGATTATAAGGCGAGGCGACCCTGAGCTCTCGCGCGTTTTGGCAACGCCAGTGTCACAGCGCACCGGAAATAAGTATCGCCGATGCTAATGGGCACGAGGAAAGGAAAAGGTTGAACTCGACTACGGCGCACAGATATCCTACCGCACTCCTTCACTACCAATACGTAACTCCCTCTTTCTTACTCTCTTTCTCTCTTCTCCCTTCCCCTCTCTCCCTCTCTCTGCTGTAAACACAAAAATACACCCAGACGGTTCGCAAGAGAGAATGCCGGTAAAAAAAGATTGGAACCTTAACTGAAAGAACACGTTGTTCAGCTGGCGTAGACGTTGAATCATACAGTTCGCACTGTTCCTAGACCATGATGGAAGGTCCAATTGGATCATTTAACACTGTGGATATCTTGGCACAAGTTCCTTAGAATAGTTTGAATAGGATGCCATTAACGGGGAAGGGAAACATCCGCGTGATGACCTCGCAATGACTTATAATGGAGAATTTGTATTAGGGAAAGGGGACTTATGAGTTTGAGATGAAATGCTATCTGAAAATTTTGAGTGTGAAATAGTAGATATTAAAAGTAATATTAAATGGGAGAAACTTTGGTAAGCGAGAAGTAGGGAAAGAGAAGGAAGAGTGAAAGACAGAAACGAGGGCATCATCAATAGAGTGGAGTGGCCTGCAAACAATCCACTTTCCATCGTTTGGCCATCGAATTAAACGATGTCAGTATCACGAAGAGCCTCCTTTAAGATTGTAGGCCTCTGCGACATTCTTTTCCACCAATGGAGCCGCGCACCAAGAGGAATTATTTCTTAATTATCGTTATCACTTATCGTCTTTGATAAAGTCGATTGCACGGCGGCATGCATTTCAACGTACACCTCGAGGATGAGTTGCACACGTTCGCAATTCCACGCTCGTTTCTCTCGACCTTCGCGTTATACTTATACGACTAGGATTAATTGACCGATTACAATCGGTGTGCAAGCGCACGTATTTTATAATTGACAAGGACTCGAAGACGTCCAACAACTTCACCTTCACTTCGAAGTTTCCTACAATACTTTCACAACTATCAGTAATAAATACAACAGTGATTCAACCGATCTTTCTGCAAGTATTATACTTCTTAACAAGAAAAGAAATACTTTTATCAATGCACACTGTTTCAATATTAATAAATTGAAAATAAATCGTATATTTGGTGGAGTTTGCAAAATTGCAACTTGGTCGCTCTGAGAGACCGTCTGCAATTCCGGGATCGTTGAAAGATCGGAGGCAAGATTTTCGACGGGCGAAGCTAGACGATGCTCACCTCTGGCAG
This sequence comes from Ectemnius continuus, assembly GCA_910591665.1. Lineage (NCBI taxonomy): Eukaryota > Metazoa > Arthropoda > Insecta > Hymenoptera > Crabronidae > Ectemnius > Ectemnius continuus. Next base: position 9,066,174 of record OU342862.1, on the reverse strand, counting down.
TGGCAGTGAGGCCATTGGAGATGCTCCAAAAATATTCTAGATAGACTGGGGGGCTAAGAAGAGACGGGAGAGAAAAAAAAGGCAGCTAGGAGTGTTGTTGGTCGCCCGCACCCTCTCTTTCTCTTCGTCTTACTCGCACTCCAATTCTCTTTTCCTTGGCGAGCGACGAGTAAAGGTCGACGTTTGGCATTGATGAATGGGATCATTCAGGCTGGGAAGTGGCGTCGATTTGTTTCCCGCTCTCGAGATCTCGCATCTCAGCTCGAAATATCGCCCGATTAGAATTCCTTCCGTGAACGGCGGACAACAAGTGCCCGGCGATTATGACCACTTCCTCTCCGGTGACGGTATCATACGGGCGGTCACTATTAATCGCCTAGGAAAGTGGACTCGCGCGAGCAAGAACCTCTCCACGATCCCTCTCCTTTCCTCCCAAGCTCAACTTCTTCCTCGCCCTTCTTCATTGCGTAGGAGAGCTACCAAGAGAAGCCATAACTCCAAAATGTATAATCACATTTCCATCCGGAGTCATTTCTTCAGGATTTAAGAGAAATTTTTAATAAAGAGTATTCTTTCTTTCGAATTCTTCATCGAGTACAGAAATTAAATGGAAGTTACTTGAGTGGAAGAATGATTTCTATTTAAGAGAACTTTTCCACGATCTTCCTTTGCTTCCAAGGGAAGCCATTTCTTCAGGATTTCAAAGAAAGTTTTAAATAGATATTTGTAATGAGCTGTGAATATTTTAGTTCGTGTGAAAGAGTACATATTGCTATATTTTATGTAGCACGTTCAGAGCTTTCACTGCCTCGTTCGAGGAAGAAGGAAAGTCTAAGAGGGAGGAAAGGAACAGGGCGAATTCGGCGAACACGTCAGATTAACTCGATTACGCGCAATCGGAGCACGCATCTCGAATGGGAGTGCTAATAAGAGCGGCGGCTCCTCAATGAAACGCGGGATAAGATAATCCTAATAACTTCTGATAATGATAAATCGCCGGTAACGCGCGTAATGCGGATAAATTGACTTAGCGCAATGAAGAACAGATTCAATAAGAGTGGATTAAGCAGCTCTGATGGAAGCTCGCTGACCTGCGCTGACCGATCTTCTGCCCGACATTTGACCCGGCTGAACCTTTAACTAACTATCCTCGACTATTTTCTTATAATGATCAAAGTCCACCCGATCTATAAATATTGAGCTTTTCTTAGTATTCAGCATTTTCGAAAATGCTGACGTTCCATTTCCTATAATAATCAAGGTTTAGTTTACTGTCAACAATTTATATTATTGACTTTAACTGAATGGTTAGGAAAGTGGCGATAATGATTTGATATTCCACAAAGTTATTTAAACAGCATCATTTCGGAAACTAGTTTTGTCAAGACCTGTTCGACTAACGCTGACACAGTTTCTCTGGCTGAACTGAAATCCTGCTTTGACATTTTCGAAGTAATACGTTAGAGAGGGAAACCGGTTTCGAAGTCATTCAATGACGGCAATAGATCAGTAGCAGCGATCTGCTTCAATAACGACGTCCTCAGCAACGACCGGGAAAAAAGAACGCAATATTTACACGATGACAAAGAATTCAATAACGATTATATTACCGGCTGTTGTAATAAAGGGAGAAAAATAATATCTGCTGGAAACGACAGGTTTTATCGGCGAAACCACGTTGATGATTATGTGAGATATTGGATGACCCTAATACCACCCTTCAGTTTTGCTTCGATGACAACGAGATATATAAATCACAATTCCATTGTAAATGTGTGATCTTTGAAACATTCGGAAAATTCGATATTTTAAAGGGAAATTAAATTTATATATATACAGATATATGATTTGAATGAGTAAATGCAGAGTGTCATTAAATGAAGTGCTCTTGAATTTCTGTAACTTGGGATGACTTTGACTGACTGATCAGTACGAGTGCAATGTTTGTTCAAATTACACCTGGACGCCGTTGGAGAGATTATTTTTAGACAGTTGGCAAGAGTAGCAATGACGCTTAATGTCTTGAAATGATGCCCTAGGTAACTGACGCTCCGATTAATGCGCTTCCTTCATTACGAGATCTATCGAAATCGATTGTAACCATTTTAACATAACACTCAAAACGACTATTCGAAATTGATCAAATCGATCAACAATGTGGCTAAATGATTAACAAGCCCAATCTATTTTCGGATGGCTTATTTGCAGGTGCACTGAGTTTCCACCTGGCCATGAGTGCAAAAGAGCGATGTGTCAGGGAATTATCACTCTACTTATCGCTATTACATCTGACATGCTAGAAAATGGGTTTCCTAGTTCAAGGCAGAAAATTTCTCGGTGACGGCGCTTGAAGAATGAAATCAGTTGTCTGGTTGGTACTGTCATTCCAGTGCAATAGCACTATTGCAAAAGATGTCAAGTCGACGATAATATGTCTCCCTGGTGACCACACAATTCCTTAGCGATCAGATCGCAGAGGAAAGTTTGAGATACCAACTGCTATGATTCACTATGAATTTATCGGGAAAATAATCCGACCTCTGCGCCAAGGCAAAAAGCTGCCACGTCCACTCGAACACTGAAAGGGAAAAATAAATCCTACTGATTTATTCTTTGAACGCAAGGCATGTCTGTCCTTTCGTTCCGTAGAATCGTTGCATTGCAAGGCAATCCTACCAAGCTCGCAGGGAATACACAATTCAATTGGTATTTCGAACGATCTTAAGGACTAACCACAATTTTCACTTCTCGCAAGGCCTGCAATTATCGTAACAAGATGCCATGACTAATTAATGTTGACTGAAGATAACGCAGTAATTCACTTGTTAGTCAGCGATTTTCGCACGCTCGATAAAGCTCGATGCACAGCGCGTGTAAGATTCCATCTGACAGGACTTTGCAATGCAGCATTTTGTTGCACCATATTCTGCGTAAAAATGTTGATCGTCAAAGTCAGATGAAATATTGCTCATTCACGGAAATATTATTGTATAATGCTGTAATTTTTCTCGATTTTCTATTCTTGTAAGAAAAGATTGTATTAGAGAATATTGCGGTGTGCAAGCGGCTTAAAATCAGATACCTTGCAAGTCGGCTGGCGAAAGCAATCAGTCTGTTGACACAACAATTGTCACGGCAGTTTTGCCAATGCGTGTTTCGTGGCGAATTTAACAGGTCGAGGATCGACTTTCACACGCCGAACACACCTTTGCTACTGAGTTGGTAAGTCACGTTTCAATGCGTGCCTTAACTACTCGGCAAACTAATAATCCAGTTCTGTTGGAACGAAGGAAACCGGCAATAATGAGCGATGATTCGATCGTTTACTCGATTATCCACGAGCCATTTCACACACCAGTAACAAACACGATCAATAGCGCGATTGTTGCAAGGATTCGCGGTAACAATAGATCTAAAATTCGAGGCCAGTAGAATGGATAAATAAATCAAGTTTCAGTGAAATTCGCATCAGGAATTAAGAGAGGAATGAAAACAAATCTAGATTTCTTGTATTTTCTTTACGCTTACTCGAGCATTCAGTAAAATTGCATTCGGATCAATGGAGTTCCACTGAATTACTTGTCGGTTCGATTCGAGGAATTTTCGTCTGACTGCAACGATGGCTATGTTTAACTTTATCCGGTTTCACTGGAATGACGGGCGAGTTGTTTCACTTGTCGATTAATACCTGAACCGCCAACCACATCAGTCAATATTCCGCACAATGCCTGTTGAAAAGTGTCCTTCTGCCGGCGCGGCGGTGCGGCTAGAATCGAGCGAGGAACGCCTATTGCATCGTTCACGAGGGAAACACGTGTCAGAGAAGCGAGGAGTGTGCGTTTCCTCGCATATGCCATAAGCGTATTATCAACAACTATAGAACGCGTTTATCACACAATCCTTTTGTTTTCTCTTCTTGTAAGAGAGAAACGACGGATATTCGCGGAGACAGCGTCGAGCGCAACGAGCACGGGAAAACCCCCCGAACGATATTTTCATTGTCAAGACATTGTCAAGACTTTCTTGCAAAGGTGTGCCAATGACACTGTCACCGAATGATTTGTTCTACTTGCCATATACTAGAACCACCAATTGCCAGAATTTCCATTCAAGTTGGCGAATTATAATTGGCTCCTATATTTTACATCGCTATTTCTACTTATTATGTTTATTATATATTATGAAATGTAGTTCATTGAAAATTCGGTTCATTCATCAGTGATGTCTTTCTGTATTTGATCCAATTATAAATTGAAGTCGTATTTTGGTGTACTAAGAATTGTTTCAGGCTAAATGTTTATTGTTATTCGAACTGATTCTACTTGTGACTTTGCCATTGGAATAGCAATGTTCGCTGGATTCTCTCAGCTTAGAGGCGGCTGTGAAATGTGGATTAGTACGAGGTCAGACGAGCAAGCATCTACTTAAACGGGCAGGTGTCTCGTGTTCATCGAATCTCGAAACTCATTTAAATACCAGCAAGTTTACACAGTGATACCAGCGAGTCTCTTGAAATTAAAACACGTTTCTCTTTGTGACAAGGCAGACGAAACACTTCGATGAAATTGGTCTTTTTCGAATGAGATGATAACAGACTTTTAAAACTATTAAACTTTTCCTCGGCGAGTTTTTTCACGCGCCACTGAATTACACACTAAGAATGAGAGAGACTACTCAAGAACATGCTGACAGTCTCCTTTGTTCTCAGTGATTTATTGCACAAGACTAATTGTTCCCATTTGCGACGGCTTGCGCTAATTGTTGTTACGCTCTCCCGCTTCGTTATTTTATGGAATGACAATCGTGCTCGTGAATTATTGGGTCTTCAGCCAATTATTATTCCATCTATTCCGCAGCCTCTTTTCTTATGTCGATTGCACTAATTGCTCAAGTTCTCCGTCAGGTTCTTTGTTACACTTTCAATTTGCAATTTTCTTTTATAATCACAGACTCAAAGACTAGAATACAATACAGTTAATTATGTGATAAAATTTGGGCAAAGGTAGATTAGTTCTGAATTAATTAGTCCGGGAGAAGAGTTGATAGACGAAATGACTGTTAGAATTTAATGGGTGCTGTGAGTAAACGCCTATTTCCATCATGTCGAGCGTGAGCAGTTCTGTTCGCATATCGATTCTGCGAACGACCCGATACGACAAAATTATCATGCGTATGACTCATATGTCGCTCTCCATTGATACTTCACAGTCAGCAAGTAAGATCGAAATTCATTACAAACCCTAATCGATATACTTTTATTTAATATATTTCCAAATTTAAAAGGCCGAATAAAAAATATTACGTGATTCAACGATCTTGAAAATTAAAAGAAATACTCTCTTATGGACTTTTTCAAGAACTCTTGGCACTTTGAAATGTTTTCACCGTCTGTCGAAAGCTCCATTATTCATTACGTCTGCCAGACAAATTCCTAACAGTTCCGAATCAAGAGTGGGCAATCGAAAGGGGTACGATTGACAAATTTGTAATGACGTGCACGTCTCGACGTCACCGTTCGATTAACGAGCACGCCTCCTTCATTGAGGATTGGGTTCTACGAAAGTGACACTGACGTATTAATTCGAGAGAGTGGCCACTCCGCCAAAATCGAGCGTCTTGCCTCGCATCGGTCGCAGTTCGCGTATGTGGGCCTCGATAAAATTAACTGGACGAGTTTCGAAAAATAGACTCGGCTGCGGTGCGAGAGCCGTGTGTCGACCTTGGACCACAACGCTCCTATAGTTTGTCGTACTTGATTCTCGGAATAAGGACGGCAATATGAGAAAAAAAGCCCCTGGGAAATGTAGGGTGAAGCGTTCGCATTTCGTAATGTCATACTGGTTTAATAGATCGACTCCCATATTTCCTGTCAGGCACCAACTAACCCAGTTCTTTTTTAACTCGTATTACTTTACACCAACACTGTCAAACTCAAAAGCAAAGGCGTTGTTGTTGAGTAAATAAAACTTCTAAAGACTAATAATTAGAATCGAATTAGAAGTGCCAGGCACATGATTTCATAAAACGCGAATGTGAAAACTTGTTTGATTAAAATGCACACGGCCGACTAAGTGATCTCCCACGAGTGTCCGATGGCAATTCGTTCCGCATACGATCCCTGGCAACTTGGCACGGCAGAAAAACCGGGTGGAAAAAACGGGCTGGTACTGTTCCATTGAAATAACTTGTAATTTGCCTAATTGCCACACGCGCTAGTTTACCTGGCAGTGAGCGCCTACACGCAAGGGAACAATCATCGTGAGTGGCTGAACGACTTCTTTCAGGAAGGAAATTCCAGGGGGAACTTTGAATACTCGAATCATTTGCCTTGGGAAAAATACATCGATGAAAGATTAACGGGAAAGTTCATTGTAATAGAAGAACTTTGAATCCTCGAATCGTTTACCTTGGGAAAAATACATTGATGAAACATTAAGAGGAAAGTATTAGTTCCAAACGTTATCTGATGCGAATCGAAATTGCCGTTGAGTTTATCACAACAGCCTTGAAGTATCGTCTCTCGATCCAAGCCAGAGAGACTGACTATTCTACAGCTGACAATCATTTGAAGATGTATAAATCACCGCGGCGTGATTTCCTGGTTGTTAATTACACTAGGCTTTGCACGAAAGGCCGCGTTAACGTCTGCAGTACTTGAGGCTCATTGATCGCGCGTAAAATAATAGCTCAGTCCAGCGTGCATGGAACGCGTTACACCGAGCCTCCAACGTGTCGAATGTGCACTTCTCCTAACAGAATTATTTCCAATTATTTCGCTTGATGATCCCTAACTCAACCAACCTCGTTGAGACACTTTCCGAGCCCGTTATCGCCGTGGAGTCACATTGTTTCACTCATTAGCGAATCTTGTATTTAAGTGACCTTTAGAAAACTGATAATTATTGTAAACTAGATCCAAAAATGAAGATTTTGTCATAAAATTATAAGTAGGCATAGAAATTCACGTGGGGAGCAGACCTCGTTAAGGTGCTGCAAAGTAGTTCTCCCTTTTAGGGAAAAGCCAGAGTATCAATTACGCGCCCACACACACAAACTTAAGATGCCATATACTCTTACAATTTAATTATACTTGACTAATGCTTTGCAAGAGCGATAAAGAGATGATCGTTCTTGATTTAATGCATTGCACGGTGCATTCGGTACGTTATTGGTACTTATCGAGAACGATTAAAGCTTATCTTACAACGCCAGAGTGGTTCGTGTGGCTCTGGATCGTATGGATTCCATGTAAATCGAGCCCCATGCGGGATAAATGTTTCCTACTCGCTGACGGTGAGGCATGCGCGGCCGAAATTTCGCTCGGCAAACAGAAACCGGCCGGCGAGGGACGACGCTGACGTTCCTGCTATCCGAGGTCATGTTAATGATACGGGTCTACTAGAATAGTTTCGTACGATAATAATCAATGATGAGTGATTGTAGTACAAGTTTCATAGTAATTAATGAAGGAAGATTCGTGTCAAGAGCGGAGTAGCCGACGGAAATGAATTATTAGTCGATGAAGTCTATTATTAAAGACCTTGTAATATTTATTTTTAATAATATCGTAATAATTGCGAAAGAGTTTTTAAATTTGTGAAAGTAGTTATTCGAAGATTTCGAATATGTTCCACTGAAAGAAGAAGGTGTGTGTATATGATTAAGACAAAGCACTGTCCTTCAGATATAACGCTTCTATCAAACCGCAGTATCAAATAGCAAGCAAAAGGAAACGATGAAAATTTCGGTAAGCAACGCAGCTCGGCTTTCAAAAAACCACTCCACGCTTTCGCGATACGTGACCTGGAAGAGATCATTGAATTACGATGACTCACCGCTGCCACTGCAAAGTGTGCTAAGTTTAACATCTTTTCGAATATCGTGCTTCGTATACGACTTCGTGATTACGATTCTTAACATTTCTTCAGCTTGAAATCAAACTATTCCTCAGATAAATGAAGCATCATAGATTTCAAGAGTGTAATAGAAGTTTTTTAAAGTAAGTCGATGGCGCCCGTAAGCGAAGTGAACGATCTCAGATACGATAAAATCATTGACGTCCACCCGTATTGGACCACTTATTCTCGATGATAATGGATGCCACGAGGGTGATAAGCTCCCCACGGCTTGCATTCTCAGAGTGATGTTTAAGCGATAGCCCAGAAAAAATGTAACGCAGGATTACGAGGGCGAGCGAATTATCGGTGCGATTGAAAGAGGAACATTAAGCCACTTGAGATTAGTGATTGCCGCTCGATACGATAAGGAAACTGATACAGATACACTAGTGGCGCCGATATTTTCTCGAAACTTTACTTTCTGCACATCGCGCGCAATTATGAGGACCATAATTAAAAGGTTTTAGGGTCGTAGAAATGTTTTTCGTTTTTATTTGTTTTCAGTAGTTAGGTTATTTTCAATTGCTTCTTTTTTACGCTTAAGTATAATTATTGTGACTCCCTAGGGCCCTTAAGACAGTCTTAAGACAATCTGAAAGGGAAATTAAAAACATCGATCGTCGCATTTCATATGCGAATCCTGATCGAAAGTGTTTAAAACTGATGTTATTCGGCAGAGTGTTTCTTGACTTCAGGGCGTTCCGTGATAAAGAAGTGGAAGCACGATGGTCTATCGTAGCCTAAGCAACTCCTCAAAAAGGAACTATATTTAGGTCGCCCATTGGCAGTTTGCCCAGGCTTTAAATATTTTCCGTTCAATCGTCGAACCGATGAAAATCTCCGCAGTCGGCTGGTTGCATAATTACCGGATGTGGGCTGGGCCCCCTTAACGAAAAATATGAAATTCTGTCTGATCATAGGAACCTTGTTAAAAACTACCGTCTGAGACAATAGTTTCCCTAGTTTTCAAGGATCTATGAAGCTTATATCGAATATTATTTTATCCCAGACATTTAAAAATCATTTGTCTATGTTTTAGCATTGACAGCACTCTTCTACTGCTGCTTCTTCGCGGGACTGTCGATCTTCTTCGCCATCTGCATGAAAGGAATGCTAGCCACACTAAGTTACGACAGACCGAAGTGGACGCTGGATAGCAGTCTGATAGGCACCAATCCAGGTAACCGATTTTCCTCATAGCTCTTTTGCGCTAATGAACTAACACCAATTGGCAATTCCGAATGCTGCCTTCGAAGGCCAATAAATACTTCTCGGAACTATTTGTCTTCCCATCACTACGCTATTGTGTGGTATATACCGAGACAAAATCTACCATGCATGTGGTAGCAAAAACAGCGTGTATAATGTCAGAATCATAAGAATCGGCATTAACGAAACTTATACGAGAGAAATAGCATGGCGAATAAAGAATACATTATGTCTGTTGTGCTTGCCTCAGCGGTGAAAGTCGCATGAATCGGTAAAAGTACTCTGGAGAGTTAGAGGTAAGCCTTACGTGTACCAACTGTACACTGTACTAGTAGAATGAATAGAAAAATTGCACGAAACACCAGTAATTGACTCCATAGTAATAGTAGCTTCCAATAAAATAATGAAATCATTTGGTTTACCAATGAAGAATATCGATGACTTTCCCAACAGGTCTGGGATACCGGCCGATGCCTGCACGCTCTGAGGAGAGGTCACTCATCTGGTACAGCTCATCTAACCCCGGCTCGGTGCAGAAGTGGACTAGTCTGTTAGATGAGTTCTTGCAACGTGAGTAAATCCATTTGGCAGATCCCCTCACCTGAAAATCCATTAGCTATAGCATGAGACTTACATCATCAAGTGTACAAACTGGTGAAACCACACGTTCAAACAAACCATGTATATCGCTTTCCCAACGAGTGCTAGATCGACTTTAACTGACATCGAGACCACAAATGATCCACTGCCATACCCTTTAACATGTCAGTAATGCGAGACCCTTTATCTATCCGTCCTGTGTACTTCGGTGCCAGTCCACTGAAAGTGTACTCTCGCCGCAAGCGGACCAATCCAGAGTGTGCTTGATATTGCAGAGTACACGAACTCCTCGCAATTACCGAACGAGGGCAGAAATCAACAGATCTGCAACTACAACACACCGGTTAAGCCTGGAAACGTGTGCGCGGTCGAGGTGAACAATTGGGGACCATGCTCACCGAACCAGCAGTACGGCTTCAACAACTCAGCGCCCTGCGTCTTCATTAAATTGAACAGGGTACGTGCTTAAACAGTTAATTTGGCCGGGCGAAGCGCCCTGCTTAATATCTGGCCCAGTGAAACTCCGATTACTTTACGCCCGACGGGTACAAAAACTCTCCGGTCAGCTGCTTCACTCTTTGACCAGTAATTCAAGTATTCAGGCCTGTAAGAGAGAAAAAGTATCGAATTTAGTTTAATGAAGACCTGTTAAAATTATTATAACTTCTATAAATTAAACATTAAAGCAATGAATTAAATAAATAAAGATTGGAAACCAATATTAGACTTTATTAAATTTGATCTTTAATGGTGAACTGTTTCTATTTTGCAGATATACGGATGGATACCCGAGTACTATAACAACTCCAAGGAGCTGCCGGCTGAGATGCCGGCGAACCTCGTAGAGTATATCAAGACAGTCAACAGTTCATGGGTTAGTTAGTCGGTCAGTCAATTGTATCAGTCGGTATATTAAATTGCGACGAAATGAGATTAATAGGAATAATGTAATAGCCCGAATAAACCGCGGTTAAGGACTGCACAGAAAGTAAAATAAAACTCGACAGTCTACCAGGGGCATCAAGATTGCTATGTAGACTATATTATACGTGTATGAAAATCCGACATCAACTATGCGACTCTGTACCCTGATTCACGCGGTACACCGCTGCTCTAATTACAGCTAAATACTGTGTGGGTATCCTGCAAGGGCGAGAATCCACACGATACTGAGAACATCGGAGAGCTGGATTATTATCCAAAGAGCCACGGGTTTCCCGGATATTATTATCCCTACGAGAATATTCCCGGCTACCTGAGCCCCGTCGTGGCTGTGCATTTCCTTCGACCAACCCGTAAGTAAATTACAGTCCTAATACAAATGATATCCTTGAATCCAAGTACACCGATGTTATACTGTAGCTATTGCTTTACTTCGACTTTTTAGGGAAAATGATAATCAACGTCGAATGCCGAGCCTGGGCGAAGAACATCGAGTACAGTTCGTACAAGTCCGAGAAAAAAGGTGCCGTGCACTTCGAGCTGATGATCGACGAATGACCGTCTCCTAGAGCGTGAAAATCGCCGCCATCAGCGTGGTATCATTCAGGATCGCACTTCAATCATGCAGCCGTTAATCGGCCAACAGTATCATCGATTACATGCAGCGTATTCTTAACTACAGCTGAGGAAGCGCGCACTGTACTTTACTAGAAAATCAACGCATTAGAGTACTACCGACTGCACAGAGAGCGATAGGCTTACCAAGCAGTAATTATTGGTGTCTACAGATATACCGAGGAAGCAAGTAGTGTGCCCGTGTCTCAGAATCAAGTAGGACACATTGTACAGTATAGAAACGCATCGTCGCCATTCGACCACATGCATTCGAAGTTATTGTCATGATCATTGTGTAAAAAAGAATTCCACTGTGTCATGATCACTCGCGTTAGGAGATAAGTGAATCCGAATAGCACTAGCCTTCCAGCACACCTACATGAGTAATATAGAACCAGGTACTTACGCGCACACCGCAAAACAAAAGTTTCCCTGCGATATATTTTTTTAGACACTTTAACAGACAACACTTTACATGGAGACGAGTGGCCACGCGGCCGTATTCGCTCTCATAAGTATCATATTCACTGTTAACCGAGCCCTGCCAAGGAACATCGATAACTCTCAAGGTGCTATCTAGCGATGAACACTTGCCAAGAAAAGGAGGAGATTGAAATTTTCATATTGAACAATGCAAGGGATAATCTAATCTCCCTGAATTTTACAGTTCTCTTAGGCTGCCTTTACTACACAACACAAGTCTTTGCCAAAAGCGTACATACATGCACAACAAACCCTCGTACTACTCGATCGAAAATGTCGCCGCGGCGAACTAGTGTAATTGCGCCAGTTTTATTTTATTCTTATTATCACTGTCTCTCGAGTAGCTTGAAAAGCCTACGTTGTATTACCTCGTTGTATTACTGTCTTTTTAACTTTGTTTATTTATACCAGAATTCACGTGTACATAGAAATACCGTAACTGAACAACTGTCGAGCGGTTTGCTCAGAATCGAGTGGAAGTAAAGTGAAGTTTCCCTCTTAAGTCTCCCTCGCTTCTAATAAACGCGTCGATTCCTCATTAAGCGACTGCGTAAACCTTTCGAACCTGTAATGCCGAATCGCCCTTTCAAACCCGCTCGTTCGCTTCGCAGAAAACTATGCCGAGCAGATGAACCTACTGAACTCTTATCGATTCAACTTCAACGGTATAACTGGTTTTCTGCGTATGTATTAGCATCGTAGCCTGTTGATTGCGTTTCAACAACGTATGTGATCGCTATGGTACTTTAGGAATGCTCAATCTTAAGTTCAGAGATATTGGAAAAATACAATCACCATCGGTTCGATATCGATTCTCGACAGAGATGATTATTTAGAACTGTACATAAAGGTACACTTCAGTAAAAAGGTCCAATAGCAAAAACAATGAAATCTCAATGATTAAGACCGATCATCCTAGTAACTGAAAGGATCTCTGAACAATCCAGATGGGCGTCCAATGAATACCAATTACCCTATGATATACTTAGGTGTAGGTACTTATTAATTGTATGTACTTATGTCACAACGCGAGATTGTAGGCCTCGGTTGGCCTATTTTGCAGGCGGAAGCTGTGACTTAAGGAAATTCAGGTAGAGCGATCGAGATGGTATGAACCCCCAATCTAGTAGTACTAATCGCGTGTCAATATGCTGGCGAACTCAAAAACCAAATGAACTTCGGATAAGCATGGATCGCACAGAGAGCGGCATAAACAGAAGATGAAGACGTTTTGTCTCCCAAAACTGGACAACGTATCCAACTTATAATTACACCGCTCCACCCAATGCCTGTCCTTGGTTCACGCAGAACAACGAGTTTAGAGTTAAGTCCAGCATGACACAAATAAAAAAATTGTAAAATACACATTGTAATTCGCACTTTGTAATCGCACGTTAATTGTACATAGACGTATAGATGATTAAAGGTATTAGTTTCAAAGAGGAGTACATTGAATGGGGATCGACACTGCTATTATCACGAACCTTACTCAGTAATTGATTCATTCTTTTTTGCTACGTGCTTAACTATGGACATAGCACGTTATAAGTATAAATGTAGTTGTTATAACATAGTACATTGTGAAGTACTTACGGAATTAAGTGGCCACACTTTCCAATTGTTCATCACGTTCAGTATAAACGAAAAACCGTTAAAAGCGCGGGAATAATGACTAGCAGGTTAAAGACAAATGACGCAAGGTGTCACCGGTGCTTTCTTCTTATCGCTTTCACGATCGGTACTGGTTTGTACCAGTCGGTACGGAATAAGCCGACAGGCTCATTTCCCCTTCCTGAGGGAATTTCCCCCACTAATTTTGCCCATATTCGCACATACATCGATGCTCCGACGTAGGCATGCACTTGTGGCCCTTTCCATTCAGTTTTGTTGTGACATAGCTAGGTGACTCTAGATTAGTGTACTTCTATAAAAGATTGTAGAAATTCAGCCACAATGTGCGTACACATATGAGCTCAGTAGTCCTGTAAATGCACATGTGTCTCCCATTTCGAATACCACACAATCTGTGTACAATAATGTCATATTATTGGCAAGAAACTCAATAAACATGGAATATAAAGATAGCAGTAGTAAGTTTGCTTTTATAGTGGAGAAGTTATCGACGTTGGCAAATAAAAAGATCAGTGACAAGAAACTAATCAATTCCTGCTTGCGAGAGTTAAATGAATTGAACTACCGGAATGTCACTGTAACAAATAAGGATGTAAGTATTACTGTCAGGAGCAATATGTTTGATACAAGTATTGCTTCTTCCTTGTGTCTATGATTATAATGTAGTTTTTTTGTTATCAGGCTGTGTTATTGTTAATTAATCAACTATGCGTCCTTGTTTCGCCAACGGATACATCATTGGTTCAAAACACTTGTAAACTCTTGGCTAACTTAATACAGAATAATGTGAAACTTCAAGGAAAGACATTTTCTGCATGTAAGAGATGGGTTTTAGAAGTATTGGAATATTCCCAGACCCAGTCACACAATGATTCACTATTAGCTCTGAAAAACTTTTTGATATTAGAAGAATTTGAAGATATCAATCATGTAAGTGTGACTAGTTCTTTTATATGAAGTCTGGTGCTACTTGTGCAAATGATGACAACTGAATATTGAATTTGAACATTTCATTGTTAAAGTACCTGCAATTTCTCCTGGGAAATAAAGGACTGTTAATAAGGCATTTAAATCCTTTGGAAATGGAGTGGAATGAATTGAATTATCATGCAGTAGGTTGCCTAGAAGGAATTCTCATACAGAAGTATAATGGAGCTCATGTATCTCAAGAATTTATAAATATTATAAAAGATACTGTATTGAACATTTTATCAGGTCCTACATATTCAATTGCAGATAGATCACATTATAATAAAGTAAGTATCACTGCTACCAACAAGATGTGATACACAGTAGTTTTATAAGTATTTCATTTCAGATACTTAGCTCATCCCTGCATATATTGCACATTATAGTAATCAATAAACTAGTCCCTATTACAACAGACTTCATGGGTGAAGTTTTGGGTGTAGTGCAAGCTTTCTTATTCCATGGTCTGAAGGATTACTCGCCAATAAAACCTCAACTACTCCGTCCAACAGCAATGATACTTCCAGAAAGAGTACACACTGTTCCTAAATGCAAGAACTTAAAGAATCACAAAGCCAAAGTAAAGAAGCAGCCAATGAAAAAGAAAGAAAACGAAATAAGGAATAATATTGTACCCGAATGTAAAGGAATTCGTATATATTCTAGCGATTCAGATACATCTGATACAGAGAGTAATAATTCTGTATATACCGAATCTAAAGTCCGACTGGAATCCATACATTTATTGCAAGCAGTCATTGAGAATTCGCAAAGCCGCGATATGTTTGGCTATTGGCCTCAAATTGTAGCGACTGGTTCGCGAAATAGTGCTCGCGTGCTCACAAGATGTGTTTTGAAGGAACCTGTCTCTAAAGTGAAACAAAATGTACTGACTACATTAACAGAGTTATTGATAGGTGCTAAGGCATTCCTAATGCACGCGGAGGATGTCCAACATACATCCTTTATCACATTCTTTGGTACTGTTTCTTTAATGATCAAGGAATTGCACTTCACATTGTCATTAATGCTGAAAGCAGAGAAGAATGTTGCAGTTTTAACACATGGGCTGAAATGTGCTGCTGCTTTAATCCAAGGCACACCATATGCCAGATTAAAACCAGGACTAATTACTTACTTGATGAGGAATTGCAATCATTACGTGTTTCATAAAGATCCGACTATCCGAGTAGCGGCTTTATCTGTGTTTGAAGCCCTCGCTTCAAGCGAGCCACTAACACCAGAAATATTTGCAATACTCGCTAAACAATCTGCAGTCAGTGTTGACCCGGACAAAATCCATTTAAATGTTAGTTCAATTAGTGATCTTGGAACTGATGAAGAAGAAGAAGTTGATGTTGAAGATCTTAAAAGCGAGACTATTACGGTGCTAAAGGATGAAAGAATCTCAGAAGAATCGAACGTCAGTTGGTTGGTTCAAGTTTGCCTAGAGAATATATCAAATAAAGTATGAAACTTTCCAAATCTTTAACTTCATCGAATGAGCATTTGACTAGACTTTAAACATGTGATTTTTTTTTTTCGTAGTCATTGGGTACACCCGTTCGATTGCAATCGCTAAAGTTAATTGGTAGAATGGCATTTAATACTAGGGATCTTATATTTTCGCATTTAGAATTGATAACGAAGGGCTTGATTGAGGAGATAAAAGATATTGATGCTCAAGTAACGTTACATGCATGCCGTTCGTTGGAAATTATTGCTGGTTGTCTAGCGAATTCCGACTCCAATGATAATAATGCCTCAACGTTTTGGAATATTGTATTCGATCCCGTTACGACTTTGGTGCAATATCCCCAAACTATATTACGAGAAGCAGCGTGCGATTGCTTGGGCAGCATTGGTTCTACTATGTTCGCCCAATTATCAGTAAGAATTTTGGAATTACTAATACCAAAAAACCCATAACAATTCCTATAATACGTATTATTCTATATTTTAAGCGACCAAAAGCTGTCCTGCTTATTACAGTACTATTCGGTGCTGTTCGCGATGAAGAAAGTGCTGTAAGGGCTGCTGGTTTGAGAGGATTAGGAATGTTAGTCACTTTGCCGCCTCTAGAGGAAGAAAGTGGATTTTTAATGGACTTAGCTGACATTGTCTGTGAATCTTCGGGAGATAAAAATCTTGGTGTTCGTGTAAAAGCAGCGTGGGCTCTGGCTAATTTATGCGATTGCATTTCTAGGAAAAAGTTAGTCCATGTCCAAAGTTAGGCTTGATACATTATAGGATAATTTTTTTCTAATTACTTCTTCCTTTAGAAATAACGAAGAATCGGAACCTTCATCTTTGGAACTTATGTTACCAAAACTTTACCAAGTCAGCGTGAAAGGATCGAAAGATAGCGACAAAGTAAAGTGCAATGCAGTCCGAGCTTTAGGCACTATTCTATACTTAGCCTCGGACAAGAAAATATTAAACGATACTGTACCAGGTTTGGATGCTCTTATTGCATGTGCCGTTTTAGGAAATGATATGAAAGTAAGTAATGACAATATAATAGCACCAAACAAAAGTTATTTCATGTACTTGATACTTAATAATACTTGACATCTTTTGAGTGCAGGTAAGGTGGAATGCTTGTCGTGCATTAGGTTTAGTCCTAAGTTACAAGCCAGATAATATTCTTCCATCATCTTGGAGGGTGAGATATTTGTAGAATGCAAGGTGTTATTTTCATTTGTGATCTAACACAATTAAATTGTAGGATCAAGTATTTCCTGCATTATGCAGTTTGATTTGCGACAGTCCAAACTTTAAAGTTCGCACGAATGCCGCTTGGGCTTTATACTCGTGCAATTCCTATGGTAAATACACAGCCACTTTGTGGAGAAGCATTGTCCTAGCATTTGAAAATTCTCAACATGTGCCTAGTTTTGTTGAATATCCTCATCGCGATGCTCTTGTTCAGCAAGTGAGTTTTTTTCATTTGGAGTTATTGTCTGTCAACAATCGAATTCTGTCCAATTATACAAACACACTTATCTTTCTAGTTGTGCCTTACTCTCAGTCATGTCGCGGCCTGTACCAAATTGTCTGAGTTACAGTATCTGTGGGCAGAAATTGGTGATCATGTGCAAGATATTTCAAATTACATGAAACAATTTCAGGTCTGCAAAATAGTTTTTAAATCATATATAATTTGATATTTATCATTTCCCAGTGTTTTAGCATTAAAAGTATTAAAATGAATCCTTCTAATACAGGAAACCATTGTACCTGAAAAAATGAACGACTTAATTCAAGCAAAACTGCAACTAGAAAACTATGCTAAAACAGCTCCATCACAGGAGGAACAACACATTGCAAACTCTTTGGCTTATATATTTGAAAGAACGAAACTTTATGATAATTTGGATATTGCATGTGCAGTGTAACCATTAAACTTGTCTACTGACTTATTCAAATAAAGTTTAATGAACGCCATCATTATACATCTATGTAAAATACAGAATTTGTATGATATTTATAAAAATAAATACAGTATTATTAAGTATCTGCTACTGATTTTGATATGCTATCTGCATTTTCTTTGTCAGTTTCCATTTTGCTATCACTGTTGGCATTTGTTGATAATTCTCCTTCTATGGATTGATCATTCACATTGTCTTTATCAGTTTCAACATTATCTGATTGTTCCCTGCTTTGATTTGTATCATCTGCAGTCTCACATTTGTCTTTAACATTTTCTGATTTCTGTACATCATCAGGCACACTTTTCACACAAACATTCTCACTTTCCACTTCATCGGAAGATTCATCTTCTGTAGTGGTGTGATCGTCCTTTACATCCTTCTTTGGGTTTGTTGGTTTCATCTTTTTCTTCTCCTTCCATTTCTGCTTTCTCTTCAATCTCTTAGCCCTCTTTTTTGCAGTTGCTTCATCCGCAAGCAGCTTGTTCCGCTCCAATTTTAGATGATACTCATCATCCAATGATTCCTAGAATAACAAGAGTGTGGCTATGATACAAATGTAAACTTTCCATAAGTTCGCCAAATTCGAACAACCATACCTTTCGTCCCTTTTCTTGGATAAACTTTTGGCGTGCATATTCTTTTCTTCTTAGGTGCCTGTACACATGAAACTCTCCGCTTCCTGCTCCGGCACTACTACCCATAACATTGCGAACGAACTCAGGTACTGTGGGTGTATTTTTCGCTTTCGGTCGCTCGGGAAGTACCACGGGTTTTTCCTGTCCGATTAACACAGCGAATTATAATAATGAGAACAAGAATATTCTAACAGCTTTCCATATCTGATCCAAGTCTTACCGGATTCTTCATCAACTTCATTAGTTTCAGTCGTTGCAAATCTACCGCTGTTTTTGCGACAACTGGTTTGTCTTCCTTCTCTTTAGTGTCCGACATACTGTCTCTTTCATTTGTGAATCTTTTAGTCAATATTTAACAGTACCATACATTGTTTACGATAATTGTTTTAAAGGTTAAACGTAGTTCGACAACACTAGAGAATCATGTGAATAATGGTGCACATCTCACTGGTAGAACATAGAACAGAGACTCGTGATCGTACTACATATTTCAGCTCCATAAATGAAATTATTTCGCACGGAGCGCATACAAAGCCAACTTCGCGAAGCGGGATTTCAGCCAACCCCAAGCAAAGGAAGCTTAGAATTTCGCCTGCCTTTAAGTGGAACGTACCTTGTATGAAAAGATACCTTAATAATCACAGGCCAATCCCGTTGGTAACAGTAATAGTAGCAGAAGGCTTTCAATATTGACGCACATTGACGCTCGGTAGTACATACTTGCGGCCGTCAACAATTGTCAAAGTGCGAGAGAAGTCACTCATTCAGAAAACTTACTGCCTTTAGCAAATTATAGATTTGTTCGTTTCGAACATCATGTCAGACATGATGGTGGATGAAAGGTAAAAATCTAAATATCTTGCAATGAAAACCGCATATATTTTTGGCGAACGCAACATTTGTATTCTTTTTCCGAAGGGTGACTGATGAAATTGAGGCTCTCAGAGCTATTCTGCTGGACGACGAATTAAATATAAAAGAAAATGAAAGGTAAGTAGTCCCACTTTGTGGGTTTGAGGATTATCGCGATAAACTTTCGATATTAAGTTTTTGTCACTCTACTATCTCGTAGATTAATTATTAAATTCCAGTGGTATTTAGAGTTTGTTAATTAAGTATTCACTTTGGCTTGCAATATTTCGTTAGGGGCGAACCTGAATGCATCGAGACAGTATTATTTCCTTCTACGGGGGAAGATTCACAATCACAGTATGTTTGTGTGACGCTGGTCGTTCAACTGACTCCTGGTTATCCTGATGTTGCGCCTGCCATTAGCTTGAGAAATCCAAGGGGTCTTGATGAAGGTACTGTAAAGCTTATGCAGTCTGATGCAGAAGCAAAGTGCAAGGATTTCATAGGTCAACCAATGATGTTTGAATTAATCGAGGTACTTGATCACAACAAGAAAGTTTTTAAAAGCAAAGAATATTATTATCACTGTATACAATAAATATGATTCCTTTTAGTTAATCAGGGAGCACCTAACTCGAAGCAATTTACCAACTGATCAATGTGCAGTTTGTTTATATGGATTTCGTGAAGGGGATGAATTCACAAAAACAGACTGCTATCATTATTTTCACTCACATTGCCTTGCAGCACATGTGGCTGCAGCAGAAAGATATTACAGGGAAGAACAAGAGAAATTACCACAGTGGCAGCAGGATGCTAGTAATAAATTCCAGGTGATTTAACAAAATTCTTGATTATAGTATATCCTTTTGTGAAACAGCACATTGAACATGGGTTGTTCTACAGAGCAACCTTGTGATTTATAACATTTTCTGCCACTACCAATCTAATATTTGAATTAGGCTATCTGCCCTGTCTGCCGTGAATCTATTAATTGTGACGTTGAAAGCTTATGGTCAGCCCCACCTCCTATAGATGTTGAGGCTGCAACAGACTTCTCTGTCACAGCTGAGCTAAGAGAATTACAAAAACAAATGGCTGCATTATATATACGACAACAACAACGAGGTGGTATTATTGATTTAGAAGCGGAGGGTGTAAAAATGTTAGTAAGAACAGAGGATGATGCTGCTGTTCTCACTGATGGAGTAAGTCCACCTGGGACAAGCTTAAATACTTACTCGCATGAACCGGTGCAACCTGTTCCACAAATGGTGAGATTTACTATTATAATGATTATTGAAATTTTATTTGACAAAGTCCAGAATTTGCAAGAAGTACAAAGCAACAAATTGATTAATGAAATACATATCTTATAGCAATTACCACAGACGAAACAACCTCCACAGCAGACACAAAATCATAATCAATATCAGTCACGTCAAGTTCAACATAATAATCATAGGCATAATAACCATGGACATCGAAATCGAGGACGTGGCCGAGCCCATTACCGACGTCAATTTGATAGAGTTAGGCAGACCGAATCCACTTCCAGATGACAATGGGTTCGGAATAAATCATTTACTCCTTGGTCTCTTAGTCCATTAAGTCTATATCTGATATCTAACATTAGTAGTATAATCATGAATGTATTATACATGAACCGGTTAATTTCAAATTATATTTGTGTGATAAAATTATAGGTATTGTTGTTCAGCAACATTCCTGTTGCAACGGTGTATAAAATGGGGTGTATTGTAACTTCCAAGGACTGTCTTTGTAGACTGAAGTCATGGTGCTCTTTTGAACGATCTGCAATCGTACAAAGTTGATTGTTTTTTTCTCTTTTTTTCTTTCTTTTTTAATGTAGATATGCATACAGAGCTGTAAGTACTAGCGAGTTATTATAAAAAGTAAAAAAATGCGCAATCAAAATGCTACACTGAACATATTTTATACAGTGATTTAGAGTGATATGATAGGAACATCTAGGCTAATACGATTTGTGTCGTTGTCTAGGCCTTTGTGATGTGCTTCTGTTTCTAATTCGTGAAACTTCTTATTTTCATATAAATTTTGTGAATCTAATCAATGTAGATCGTTCTGTACAGTGTGCTGCTGTCAGCTTATGCTGTAAAAGAGGCTTGAGAAGCACATTGTTAAATCATCCACATAACTAACTTCACCTAAGCTTGCATTCGGAATATTATGAATCTTTGAGGAAAGTGTATGACTATGATGTTTCAATTTTTCACTGAAATATACTCTGCGTAAGTTTAATCATTTCCTTTGTCTGGAGTAATTAACATTTTGGGAGACATCATACGTTTATGAAATACTTTAGTGATACAGGATGCAAACACGCACTTTCATCGCGATATCATGAAAAGAGTCGACATAAATGATACATAAGACCACCTGACGTTTTAGCTGTGTTATGTACATAAGTTTTGGGCCGCGTTTGCAGATTTCACATGACAATCTGATCCGTCATTCTTCAACCACATATCTTACATGCATTTTATATTAATTGGATGTTTCGTTTCATGTAATCATTTTTCTGTCCTTAAAATAAAGTCAAATGTCTATCATTTTCAAACTTGAAGCACATTGTGCTGATGTACTATTACGAATATTATAAAACTCTTTACAATATTTTGCAAACATTTGTACGGCCAGTAGACAAAAATCACATTTGTTGAGTGAAAAATTGACATTCAGCACATGGTTTGTGAATTATATATAGGTAGAATAATCATTAGAATTGGTTCAGTTAATGATAGTATAATTTGCTTAATTTTTGATGATATGCTTATCTGTGATATTTTTGAAAAGAGACAATTTAGTTTAGCTTTAGCCCTATGTTTTCACAAATTAAGATTATAACTTTTTAGTTTCTACCCTGTAAATATTCTGAAATGTATGATCTCTTAAAGTATAACACAAAGTGAGATTTATTTATAGTATTATTTTGTGAGATAAGGTGTCTTAAACATATAAAAGATACTGCGCATTAGTTAAGTTTTTATATGTGTCTTTGAAAACAAGTATTGCTCAAATGTATGCCGAACCGAATCGGTAGGAATATGAATTGATATTATTGCACTATTTTCGGCATTGTTGTCAACAACCAAATGTGACCAACAATGAATACCAAACATGACTAATAAATGAATACAATGCAATTAGTTTACAAGTGAACAACAACAAATCTAATTGGCTATTTGATAAACGTGACAAATTTTCAAAGTGAAGTACATAAAGGAAAAGATACTTATTGGGGTGCTCCCATATTATATGCCGTGCCATAGATGTTGCCAAATTCATAAAAGAGCTCCGCTTGCCAACTATAAATCTATTAATTGTAAATGTCGCTTATTTTTTTCATAAATTCCTACGCCCAATCATTTAGTGAAGAATATTTAATAGCTGCACATACAATTACTGTCATGATGGGATTGCATAGAAATACATATAAGTATACATAGACGTATATAGAAAGTACCCCTTCTGTATTTATAAAGAAAATAGCCTTTATCGTCAGCAATTTGCGTTCGAATATATTCTGCGTAATCCTCCCCTCAGTATGAATAAATATTGCATAATAGAATACTGCTTTAATGGCGAAGAGTATTATTTTCATAAATTGGTAACTATACCAGTGAGATGTGTTAACCTTGTCATTTTCTTTAAGAATAAAAACGCATGTTTGCCTACAATGTATATTGACACGGTACTTCATTATTTTACGCTGTATACATAACTTTAAGCCTAATAAACTATTCGCACAGATAACAATATTAATATCTCTTACGCTCTCCAAGCTACTACCGTAAACTCAGTATTTCTGTGCGTTAAGTACCAATTAAAGTTTATTATTTATTGTAAACTATTTAACTTTTTAGTACAAATAGCGTGGATTCGAAATTAGTAAAGTTATTTTGTAATAACAATGCATATTTTATTACTCCATAAATTAGACACTTCGGACTGTTATGTACAATAATTTTACATCACAAAATATGTGAAGCATTCGGTCTTCACTGGAAGAATATTACACAATACTGATTAACAAATGTTATCTTATACTATATAATAAATATTGCACTAATACCTACATTTCATCCATTCTCGCAGTAATACTATAAATGAATCATATTTACATAATTATATCATAATACAATTACAGTTGCAACAAGTTGCAAATATTGTGTTGTATAAGTCATTGTAAAGTGGACAGTTCACAAAGCATTCACAAACATTTGCGACCCCTAATTAATTTTTTATGCTATGCACTCTTCCCTAAAATTATTTAGTTTTATTTGCAAATGATTTAATTCGGTCTGTATTGGTTCACAAAACTGCTTGGCCTGTAGTAAAATATTGGAAGCTGAACTTAATAATACTGTATTAATTGGTGGTGGTGATGGAATGTCATGTAATGAAAGAGAGTTCATAATACAGCTATCACCATATCCTTCATCAATACTTTCATCAGAATTTTTCGTAAGTGTCTTTATTTGGTCTTTCAAATCCTAGAATGAAAAATATGTAAATACAAAATGAGCAATTAACATTAAGAAACATTTACTTTGCAATGATGGAAAATTACCTTATTTCTAATTAGAACTTGCTTTAGACACTCCTCTGTGTGCATCACCCCAGTAGACTTCTGTAAGTGTGAATTTTTCAAATTATCTATTGCTAATGTTTCTTATTAATACCATCTATTTAGTCAACTTACTATTTCATTTAAGTGACTATTTGCTTTCTGATTATATAATTTACTTTCCAAAATTTGTACTTTTTCTTTTTCTTGCTGGAGTTTTCGCATAAGTGATTTATTAATTTCATAAGAAAGAGTTTTCAATCTCTCATTTTCATTTATTGCATCTTGCATAGATGTTAGTTTCCCTTCTGCTTCTGCCTTTTTTGATGTAAGTGATTTATATCTCACAATCATTTTAGATAATTGTCCCTTCAGTTGAAGGATAGCACCTTCTATCTGGCTTTGTTCCTGTTTGGAAGAAAGCAGAGTAGCTTGCAAAATTTCATTTTCTGACTTCAACTTCTGAATCTCAAATTGCGTCTTACGCAACGTATCAGCAGTTTCATTTTTCTCCATTTCACACTTCTGCATATTTTCTTCCATGGATGAAATCAAAATGCACTGCTTGTTCAATGCACTTTCCATGGTTATTTTGCATACTTCATTGCCTAATAGGCGTTGCTCCAAAACTTTTAGTTCTGCTTTTGTATCACGAAGTTCATCTTCAGTGGTTTCTAATTTCAAGGATACTTCTATTGGGCTTGACAAGGAAAAATCTGAGATATCAGAGACACTATTGGATTTACTCTGAGATCTTACACTTCTCATCTCTTCCTCCAAGTCCTGTTTCTCTTTTTGATATTTGTGAAGAAGTTCCATATAATCATCATTCAACTGTTTATATTTTGTGTTAATATTTATTATAGTTTGTTGTCTCTGCTTTAAAATTTTCTTATGAGTATCAACTTCCAGTTGCAAAGTGTTCTTACTTGCTTGGACACTATGAACTTGAGATTGATACCATTTTGCTGAAGTCTCAGCAGCAGATAAACGACTTTTTGTATCAACCAGACAGTTCCTTATTTTATGCTTTTCCTGTAGGACAGCCTGCTTTTCCACATACAATTCTGTTATTTTTCCCTTAAGTCCCTGATTTGCTGCAATCCTTGCATTAAGTTCAATGCGTGTATTTTCTAAGTCAGACCTCAGCCTCTCATTTTCTAATTCAAGTAAAGCAACACGCTTTGCCAATTCTATATTGGATACTTCAGGGGTAGACAAGTGCCTGATATTAAGTTCATCACCAAATAAGTGTAATGAATCTGTCGATGAGACAGACTGCAGCTCTTCTTTAACCGAATCTGACAAATTATCCATGTTGTCAGAATAAATAATAACATGGACAAAACAAATTGCGATTTCTAAAATTGATAGGTAACATATTTTTCTAGTTCATATGTGCATTCTTCCTTGAATATACATTATGAATGCGTCTTCTTTTACACAAAATCGTAGAAATGCAGGCGAATATTCTGGCATACCGAAATTACATGCCTTTTTGTCGCGTATGAAGAATTCGTAAGGCGATGGAAGAGGTTGTCGACGAAATATATGTAATCTTCCACGTAATGCCGAGCTAAGGAGATGCAGCGTTATATATCGCTGCAATTATTAAATTATCACTTTTGCACGGCAGATAGAATTATGACATCGCACAATATTTGCTCGATTCGTGTATTCATAACTTTTTGCACTCGCATCACGTTCTATTGGTGAATTTTGTACTTGGAATACTTGGATTTTTGTTACATTCGAGCAACTATGACAAGCGCATGGACTAATGGGAACACGACTCCATTGCACTGCATTCTACGCAAGAGCAAGCGATCCCTTGCTGATTATGTGCGAGAGAAATCATTCCGTGGTATCGTGATCAGTTTTTACAGATGGACTTCCGTAGATCACGCAAGGTCCACTCAGGTGTATGTGCAATGTAGAAATGTGATAAACTTTCATTTGAAATGAAGATTTATTGATAACATTCAGTAATATTATTGGAGCGTAGGCGCGGATTCCGTCGCGCCCTCGCTAACAGGTAGCTGTCATTTGGTGAGTTTCGAACTTTTGAACAACTATACAAAATCAGGTCTGCGTGCAAAGCTCGACCAAACAATTCTCTATGCAATTTCGACCGCAATTTTCATTATTGTTCCACGGGAGAACACTTCTTATAACAAAAATCATTCTTCGGGGACTTATTTCAAATAATATACGCACACGCATTTCGCATATTGTACATACTTACAGACGAAGTCGAGTATACCGTTAGATTTTTGTTAGAATGCGTGTGTAAACTTTCTACTACTTTACATACCTTTTTCGTTTAAGTAATGCTGATGCGGATAATAAACTTGCAAGCGATATCACTGTGAATAGTAGTTTATATAGAAAGTTACCTTTTCTGCATAAAACTGCATTTCGATTGCACACTGTACTTGCTGTACTTCATGGTGAATAGCGTCCCAAAACAATATCACTGAATCAAGATTTTCCCGACAAATTTCCAGGAGTATTCCACGAATATCACGCTTGTATTTGGATTAAACAATTGTTATAACAATTATGTTGCAACACCTATATCAAATACAGTAAAAGAAAGAGGAAATCGAACGTTAGAGTGTGTTTTAACGTTCGGAGTAAGACACACATGCTAGAACCAAAACAGCACGAAAACATCTACAAATTAATGATCACGCGAGAGAATGGCAAACAGAAAAGCATTTATTAATCTTAAGACTGCGGAAGACTCGAGTGCAGAGGTATGCCATAGAATATGGAAGGGAAACTCCAAAATGCGTTTATAGACCAAACACGATAAACTGTCAGTCGACTTTCGAGACAATATTGTATGATTTTGATTTTAGACTTTGGCTGAGGTTTTCCGATGTTTCATTTGCATCGAGATTCTGCAAGATGCGCATATGTGCCCACATTGCAGCAAACTATGCTGCTATGCTTGTATCAGACGGTGGTTGACTGACCAAAGATCGCAATGTCCTCATTGTAGGGCATCTCTGCATTTACATGAAATGGTCAACTGTAGATGGGTGGAAGAAGTAATCCTTCAGCTCAATAGTCTTCAAACAGCTGGCATATCAAATTCTAGAAATGATGATTTTATCATTGATAGGCACGTAACTTGATTTCTACTGCATTAACAAAGCAATGTATAATGACTGTTGTTTGCTTTCTCTATTGCAGATGCACTGTGCATCATGAGAAACTATCTGTATACTGCTGGACTTGCAGAAGATCTATCTGCCATCAATGTGCTTTGTGGGATGGCACTCATTCAGGACACACATTCAAGCCTTTAGAGGAAGTATATGAGCAGCATGTTGCACAGATAAAAACAGAAGTGGGTCAGTTGAAGAGAAGGCACATGGAATTAATTAGTCTTGTTGAAGAAGTTGTAAGTGTCTGCTGTTCATTCATAATACAAGCAACTTATAATAATGTACTAATTAAATTATACTGTTGTCCATAGGACAGGAATGTGGAGTCAGTAAGAGCAGCAAAGGATGAGAGAGTCAGGGAGATTAGAAATGCAGTAGAGCTAATGATAGCAAGACTAGACTCCCAACTGAAGACAAAATTATTGACATTAATGGATCAAAAGAATTCATTGACTCTTGAGACCGAACAATTGGAAGCTCTCTTGCAAGAAGTGGAACATCAGCTGTATTCTTGCACACAGTCTGAACTTATAGTTAAGAGCGCAGATCTTTCCCAAATGATTCACCAAGTTCGCAAAAAACCTATGACAAGTTTTGTAACTGCTCCAGTGCCAGCAGACTTTCATAGGTATAATAAGAATGTAGTAAATCATGTTTAATGTGTGTATAGTACTAAGAAATGTATATTACAGTGAAATAGTGCCAGGCTATGACAGTGCAACATTCACAATGCAGAATTTTACTCAACTTCAATTGAAGGCAGATCCAGTATACTCAGCACCTTTACATGTGAATGGCTTGTGCTGGAGATTGAAAGTATATCCAGATGGAAATGGTGTTGTAAGAGGGAATTACTTATCAGTATTTTTAGAGCTAAGTGCTGGCTTGCCAGAAACTTCAAAGTGAGTGTGAACTCTGGTACTTCATAATTTTTAATTACATATGGTTGTAATTATATTCTTTATTCTGCATTTTAGATATGAATATAGGGTCGAGATGATCCATCAAGGGTCGCGCGACACCAGTAAAAATATTGTCAGGGAGTTCGCATCTGATTTTGAAATCAGTGAGTGTTGGGGGTATAACAGATTTTTCAGATTGGATTTGTTAGCAACTGAAGGCTATTTAAATACTGAAACAGATACACTCATTTTACGGTATGTAATAGAAATTAGTGATTTATATGTGGGAAATTAATTTTAAAGAAATGTTTTCTCAATACATAAATAACAGGTTTCAAGTACGACCACCCACATTTTATCAACGTTGCCGAGATCAACAATGGTATATCAATCAGCTGTTAACAGTACAAAACCAATATGCTACTCAAATCAACGAGTTAAAAGAGGTAAGCTCTCAAAACAAATTATAAATTTCGATGGTTTGTGAAGGAGTTTACATTATCTTATTATCAATTTTTTCAGAGACTGGCAATCGAAATATCACGGAATGTTATAGAAGCAACTAGAGTAGGTAATGGGGCTGTACTAAGTGGCACCGTGGCAAATATAGCACCCTTAGTACTACATCAACAATCACACGGCGCGGGTGACCCAATCCTCACTTCCAATACTAATCGCCCTGTTGATTTACTCTCAACTGCAACATCAACAAGGTAAATATAAAATTTCCTAGGTTTCTGACCCCAAATACATTTAATTACGTATACAGATCAACACAAAATGCTCATTCGAATGGAACTACAAATGGAGTGTTACCTGTGGAGCAGTTGATACCGATGTGCGATTTAAACGAACTTTCCACTGTACGAGCAATTGGGTCTGCATCGACACTATCTTCTGTTTCGTTAAAAAATAACATAAAGCAATGTCGAGTGAATAGTTTGAATGTTGCTGAGACGGAAACGCCAAATCTCCAGAATTCTAACAATAATTCATCCGACAGTCAAGCAGCAGAAACTCATTCTCCATCTTCATCTTATTCTTCACCGACAGTATTAAACCAATGTGGCATGAATGTTCTTTTGAGCGCTCGCAGGACTGACAGTGGTGTAAGGGTCTGATATATTAAAGACTAATTTAATACTAATCCATAAAAAAAATACTAATATTATTCAATGTTCCTAATGTTTAGGAATTAAGTGAACATGATATTTATTTGGACGAAAATGAACAGAATGAATCGCATGTGACCCTCTTGGATGATAATTCAAATGATGAGTATGACGTTGACGACGAGACCATGTCAGGTATTACATTATTACTAAAGGCATCCCTAGTCTTATCTATATCGATTGTTTATGAACTGAAATATTGCACAATATAAGTACAATTGCAAATATTACTGGGCTAGGTACTAGTTCAAATAAAGAATCTTCTATGGGGGATGAACAGAAGAATTGCATGCAAGACCGGGCGAAAGAAATAGCGGCTTGATTTTGTCATTGTTACCTTTTCTAAATCTTATTCAAAGCCTTAGTATTTCATATATATTAACTGTAATTGTTGCGGAAAACAAATATAAATATAATTTGTCTACCACAATTATATAAACGTTTAAATACATGGACAAATAAATTCTTCTATAGAGTTCTTTTTATTTGTATAATACGCTATAAAATTATTATTTTAGGAGAACATGATGTGGAAGTTGCTGAATCATTAACAAGTTGGGTTCATAATAAGCAATGCGTTAAACCACAAAACAATAGGGAATCTACGACATGTATCACCAGGTAATTTTTGCTCTTTTCTATGGATACACTTTTACCACAAATATAATAAGAATTTCCATGTCCAGATCAGTGGAAAACATATTTCCCATTGGTCGGAGTAATGGTACAGCGAATGAAATAGGAAGTTTATCTGGGATTCGGGCATTTGATAATACTTCTACGCTGACTTTAGTACCTGCAAAAGCTAATAAGAAGGGTCAGCACTCTAACAGTTTAATTGTTATTGAAGCTGAATCGCCTTCTTTAAACTGCGCCGGCGATGCTAATAATTTGACTGTTATTGAGTCTGAATCACCACCCTTACATTTATCTACGTTAACTACGTTACCCTTACACTGCCCTCCGCAAACTTTGGAGGAACGGCAAACCGAGAACGTTCATTCGTCATCATCGCCATACTTATCACCCATTACGCATTTGAAACCACCATCGATGAATCTTTTATTTAGCACTACAAGGAGTGATAGCGGGGTAAGGGTTCGTTATTCTATTGCACAGTGCATAACATGATTGCGCAAATATGATTTCTAGATATGGATGTGCTTTTTTACAGGACTTGAGCGGACCAGGTGTTTACTTGGATGAAAGTGAGCTTAACGAGTCGCAACTAGTTTTTCTAGATGATAATTTGAACGATGAAAATGATGTAGATGAGGAAAACATGTCAGGTATAAACCTTGAGATTTATAATCAATCCCAATACGTGAATAGATTATTACTGACACAGTAAATATTAATATGATGTTATATTTTAGGAGAACATGATGTAGTAGAAGTAGTGGAATCTTTGACATCCTGGGTTCAAAGTAAACGATTGCCAAAGCAGCATAATAATCATGACAATGGTGCCGATACTTACAGGTAAATTTATTGAATTATAAAAATTGTTAATATACTAACCGAATATTTTTGTATTGTTAAATATTAGCTTGGAAGAAGAGATTATGTTGCTGCGTTTTCTGGAAATACAAGATCAGGACTCTGCTCGGGATTCGCTTTGCGTCAACTATCCAACAGACTATACACGTGACAATAGACCATCGTTAGTAAATTTGCAAAGG
Organism: Ectemnius continuus; assembly: GCA_910591665.1. Classification (NCBI taxonomy): domain Eukaryota; kingdom Metazoa; phylum Arthropoda; class Insecta; order Hymenoptera; family Crabronidae; genus Ectemnius; species Ectemnius continuus. Next base: position 9,035,358 of record OU342862.1, on the reverse strand, counting down.
CATAATTCAAGCCCGTTATTGTGTTACTCTTCACTGCCAACGCATACAATGCCATCTTCGCCTAAACATGAGATTGAATTGTATGGCTGCGAACCGCACGACACATCGAATGGAAAAGCACACATCAATCAACAGTCACATATTTCCCAAGAAACAACAAATGTGATTGCTGGTGGAAGTCAGAGCATAGAATCTCATCCAGGTGGAACATCTACTTCAGCTGATTGTGATAAAGATTTATTAAAAACAACTACGGTCGACGAACTTATGGACGAAGCTAATGTTCGTAGACTGTCGGATCTGATAGTGCCAAATGGTAATTATAACATTACTGCATTCATTATTATTGTTAGTTAGTTCAAATATTAATTTAAAGATAGAAGACGGTGACTTGGGCATGTATTTTTAGTTGCTCTCCATAGCACGATAAGCGTATCGAAACATTTGATCTCACGTCGACAATCTTTGCCTTCATCTTTTACAAATGTTAATGTATTAAGTACTCAAAATGCTAAGGCGTTTGGGGAATTACTAGCGACCATTCAAATGCCACCAGTCTTGCAAAACGGTGCTGACAGTCCAAATAAATCCAGGTATAACATATTGTCGTTCGCTATTCTCCCAGTCTTAATCAGCAGTTAATAATGCAAATACAGTAAAAATCATCGTGCCAATAAATTGTTCACAGAAAAAATACAGCACCATCTGGAAAAACTATTAACAGCACTGCCACTTTGAAAATGCCTTTAGAACGCCAAGGATGCCCTTTATCTCCGCCAATTGTAGTCAGGCCGGATGCAATAACAAATTGTAATTATTGTTGGTCCCCAGCACTTTATCAGCACAAACACAGTACGCATAACGTAGAAATTATGCGTGGAGGTACTAAAAGTGAATAGCCTTGCCTAATTTGTGTTTTTTATCACTTTAGACGCGAAAAATATTACAGAATCGTCAACATCAGCTGCACCAATCGATACAACAAACAAAACTGCCAACGAGAAGTAACATAAAGGTCCTACAATATCCCTTTTGTGATGGTTAGTGTTAAGTACAATAATTCTACTCTTTGAGCCGTAATGGAATTTGTAGAAGTGCAAAAGAAATCAAACTACGAATTACTCTGTGAGTTTTCGTGTAAATTTAGTATGATAGGCGAATTATAATCACCCGCCGATTATTATAACAAACTAGTATTTGTCTCTTAGCGTCAAGTTTAGCGTCTAAAAATTACAGTAAGTTAATATTTAGTAAACGCTGTGAAATTCCACTGACGTATTAGTCAGTAATATTTCCGATATGTGTAATTCGTTATCTAACGTTGATATTTTTTAGATCAACTTCCTTATAAAATGTGATACATCATTCCAATTATCATTATTTAAACTTATTTATTATTCATCGTCGTAGTTATTAATATCAAATTGTGCGGTGTTTCTTTTTACAAGTATAAGGAATATAAAAATATAGATAGTAATATGACTAGCAAATGTAAAATGAATTTCACTACAAATTCTCCTCGAGAAATTCTTTGTACTGTTTTTACTGGTTAACTGCAGATTTTGTTAGCTTTATCGATGACACAGAGTGAAATAAAGGTTGCAATAAAGTGTCATCTTCCATTTTTTTTGTTCTGACTTGTATATTGTAATACATTATTTCATTAATTGATTTTATGTTTATAGTACGAATTTATTAATATTTTTATTATTTTTTAAATCCTGCCGCGAATAATCCATCAAGTGCATTTTACATAATACGATAATCGAGTGATATGATTTAACGATGGCATTTTCATTTGGTAAACTTATTTCAAAGTGTTATGGTGCACATAGTATGTATATATATTATTTTTCGACAAAATCATCTAGAAAGTGCAAATATGCAAATTTATCATATTAATATGCTTGATAGTCCACAGTGTGCCGCAAACTCATACAATCGACTTCGTCAATTTTCAATGTGTTTTCTTTTATGTTGATATCTTCTTCCAATTGCATTTGCGTTTTCAAAAGAAAACGAAAGGATGCCTGAGCCTGCAATTAACATAACACAAAATCTTCCACAATCCAGAACCCATCAATAATATGCATTTACCTCGCAGAGAGAGCTTTGCAACTTTGATACAATATCTCGCAAGTCATGAATCTCTTTTATGAGAAAGCTCTCTACTAAATCTTGAGTGAGCTCTAAGCCTGGCCTCTGGCAACGATTACCAAATCTTGTGCGAGCCAAAGCCATGTAAGCCTCCTTATCGGTAATGGATTTTTCGATTTTTTGAATATTTTCAGCCATTTCGGCCGTTTGCCTTAGGATCTAAAAGAAAATCTGGGTCTCATATACAATCGGACAGCTCAATGATGGGAACCAGAAAGAAACCTTTGAATGTTGTATTTCTAATTTAGTTTTGGCGTCTCTTGTTTCCCGTATACGTTCTTGGAACGCCTCATCCGTAATATTCTTCTGGGCAATTAAATCATTAACTGCTTGTTTGATTGCTGTGTCAATACGACAACGCATGGCTCTCGCAGTATTCAGCTCTTTACTAGCTGTGCTGATATTTTTATTCGTCTGCGTTTCCCACTCGTTTAATGTGATAGTTCTGTCAAAGCGCAGTCCAATTAAATGCCGATCAATTTCACGAATCCTAAACTACATCAATCCATCTCTGACGTACGATAAATTGAAACATGCCCGGTCGTATGTGCACAGATTAACAGTGGATCCATTCAGAGTTAAATTGTGCTGGTCTATTCTTAAATTCGCATCTTTGTCGTTTAAATCGCAATCCATACGGAAGAGCGATGCCTTCACCTTTCTTAACTGATTTTGTGTTTGTGCAAAGGGCTGCATTAATAATTTTTCTGCACCCTGGATCACCTTGATCTCTTTCAATAATTGCTTTTTCACCTCATCGTTAACCAAATCAACTCCTATACGTTGTTCCCTACAACACTATCGATCTATAATAATTCAAGACATTTCTCTTTTGTATTCGATTAATTGGTGTACCTAAGAGCAAGACACTCTTCGCATATGCGGAGAGCATCTTTTCTCACTGAGGCTAATGCTTTACTCAGACGATTATTATATGATATTAAATTGTCGATTTCTACAACCACATCTTTCCGTATCCGCAGCAGCTCGTTTTTTCTAAACTCAATGTCATTCAGTTTTTCCTGCAGCCTATGATCCGTTTCATCTTTATTCGTTTTTGCTGTTTCGGCGGTAAGCTCACATATTCGTTGTGATCCGTCGATCAAGCGATCTGCTAATTCTTGTTGGGTTTCAGCAGATTCATGCCTGATACGATTTTTGAATAATTGATGTGACTGTATGGTTTATCGCTTTCTATACTTAAATTACGTTTGTAGGATTTATTGTTGTGATAGGTTTGTACCTGTAGTTATTATCCCGATACCAATCGCTCAAAGTATGATATGGTCCGATTGGACGTGGTGGAACTGTACCGCGACTTAAACACGACATTCTTTAGTTTCTTTCTTACAGAGAATTATTCATATTAGCCTAAAGTAGGAGTGGACAGTTCGCTAAATACTTGGGCTTGCTATGTTTGATCTATACGCATGGGGAACTTGGGAGTTAACACGGTTTCTAAGGAAACACGGCTTCAATCATTGGAAATATATCTTTCTAACAATAAAGTATTAATTTAACTACCGAAACTGTAATGAAAATTGAAGGAAACCCCTGGCTAGCATAGTCTTGAATCGATTGATTGTTAAAATGGATTTGAAATTGGTTGCATTCTCCAGCTGGAGTTTGTATTTTTGGCTACTGAGGGATGATGCCGCGCCAGGTGGAGCCGCTGGCCGTTGCTCAGGAAAACAAAGATGCCGCCATCTCTTGTGGAGACGGCATTCGTACTCACAATCGAGAACTATGTTTTTCTCGTAGTATTTCACTTCATTTTTTGATTTGCCGCGTATGCAACGCCGTAACACCATGGCTGCTTCCGTTACAAGCACGTACTTTTATGTGAACTAACGATCGCCCTCAGAAAAATGTAAAAGTCTGTCGAAATTTACTGAATTCGGCAGTATTCCGTTAACCCAAAATGACATAGCGGTAATAGGGCCAACAGAATAATCCAAGAGAAGGTCGCTGGAGGCAGTCATATACATTACAAGGTACCGTTCTTTCAGATCAATAACAAACTTTCGCTGTGCCTTCGAATGCCACTGCTGGACTACTCGAGCAATCTAATTTTCGTTTTCTACATTTGTTTCAGGGAGTAATAAACGAGCGACAAGATGTCAAAGCGACCCGCGGACAGTGGGGACTCCAGTTCCCAGCCACCGATTAAGAAAGTCCAATTTGAGCCTATACTCATTGGGCCAATTTCCACACTGGAGGAAATGGACATGAAAGTCTTACAATTTCAAAATAAAAAGTTGGCCCAGGTAAATGGGCGTCTTAGGCGACGAAAAATTCACTTCACTATTAATATATTCGTTGTATAAAACGCGTCGGCAAGAAAAAATTAGTTAATTGCAATGTAACCTATTTGCTGCAATGAAACTTCAATTTAATTACATTCATTATATTTTCGTAGTTTTTATTTCTTGGGGTTCACTTTGAGGGAATCAGGAATAATTTTTTTTAATTGTATGATACAAAAATGGATATTTCAGCGATTGGAGCAAAGGCATAGGGTGGAAGCTGAGTTAAGACAACGCATCGAACAATTAGAGAAAAGGCAAATGCAGGATGATGCAGTGCTTAATGTTGTAAATCGTTATTGGAATCAATTGAATGAAGATATACGTGTGTTGCTTCAAAGATTTGATGCAGAAACTGCTGATGAGTCTGAAAATAAAAGTAAGAGATATGTTTGTTTCTAATATTGGAGTAAATTCAACAAGTAGCAGCACCACAAGATGAAAGTGGAAAACTATTGTTAATGATGTTACAGATGAAAGTGAGGCCACAACATCCTTCCTTATGCAGCTGTCATCATGGGACAAGGAAGAGTTGGATGACAAATTGGCAAATCGGGTCCAGGTATCAAAACGTGCTGTTTCAAAAGTTGTTCAAGCTTTTGATAGACTTTCTCAGAGAAACGAAAAGATTACACTTGCGTTGAAAGGAGAATTTGATGGAGGTAGATTGATTTGTTATAGATGTGTATTTTAGAAATGCTAATTTTATGAAGGATGCATAAAAAATACTTTTCCAGAAGAAGCGCCAAATATTGATGAAGTTGTTAGACGTGCAAATTCAGAGATTCAGATGGAAAACAGGAATCTCCAAGCGATAAACATTCAATTACATGAAAAGTATCACACAATTTCATTGAAGGTAATTTCTTTGATCTCCAAAACTACAATGGCACAGTCATCAACACTGACCTCTGGAATTTGTTTACCTTGTGAATGAATGTACTGTTTCAGATGTCTGAATTGCAAGATACAATTACTGGAAAAGATACACTTGCTGCTGAATTACGCAATCAAGTTGATGATCTTCAGTATGAGTTGAATAAAGTGCGAGCACGGAATGATAAACTAGAGCATCATCTTGGCGAAGCAATAGAGAAATTAAAAGCATTTCAACAAATTCATGGCACCGATGAGAAAGGCAGTAACAAAGCGAACACTCTTGTAGCATCAGGCGTATCTCAAACAAAAGTATTTAATGTTTTTATCGTTTTTTACAGTATTATTTGCAGTACTATTTTTTTATAGTACTGTTTGTTGTTATTATCTAACTTGTATTGATGCTGGTTCATTGAAAAATATCTAGCTTGAAGACTTGCAAAGAGAATTGGAAGAAACGAGAGAACTTGCAAATAATAGATTGCAAGAATTGGATAAGTTACACCAGCAACATCGTGATACTTTGAAAGAAGTAGAAAAATTAAAAATGGATGTGAGTTCTTTGATTTTTGAACATGCTACTTTTTCTGTAATGCATGATATAGATTGTAAACTAATGTTATGTTTAATAAATCTCTACTATATCGCTTATAGTTGTTTGTTGTCTATTATAAGGATTAACTGAATAGGAAAGAGCACAAATTAATGGAAGTTTTTTAAGATGTATATGACATGTGCTTTATCTTTACAGATACGTCAACTTCCTGAATCAGTAATTGTTGAAACCACAGAATATAAATGTTTGCAATCACAGTTCTCGGTTTTGTATAATGAGTCCATGCAATTAAAAACACAATTAGACGATGCACGGCAACAGTTACAGTCCAGTAAGAATGCCCATCTTCGTCATATCGAAATGATGGAGGTTCGTGGTACAATTTTTCTTCAAGAAATTGTTTACATCTTTTATGAGATTATTTTTATATATAAATCTTTGTAGAGTGAAGAATTAATGGCCCAGAAGAAACTCCGTGGTGAATGTATTCAGTTGGAAGATGTTTTAGCACAATTGAGGAAAGAATATGAAATGTTAAGAATTGAATTCGAACAAAACTTAGCAGCGAATGAACAAACTGGTCCGATTAATAGAGAAATGCGACATTTGATAACATCCTTGCAAAATCATAATCAGCAACTGAAAGGCGAAGTACACCGTTATAAACGAAAGTACAAAGAAGTTTCCACCGAAATACCTAGGGTAAGTTTTATAAAATTATACATTATATTGGGTGCAAAACAGAAATATTTTGAATTGTATAATTTTTTCAGCTTAAGAAAGAGATCGAAGAATTAACGGCGAAATTAGGACAACAAACAGCACAAGAAAGTAAAGAAGGCAACAATTCAGACGGTAGCGGAAAGGAGGAAGATGCGTCGAATTCTCTTCCAGGATCAACACAGGTATAACGAAATTCTATACTTTATTGCGAGAATTATTGGATTAATACTGATTCAATGGAAAACATTTATTTTGCTTTACCTTTCATTTGACACAGATTAAGGAAGAAGGCGGCGTTAGTATAAAGAGAGAATCAGGTGCTGACGAGGAAGTCGAGACGATCGAAGTTGGGGAAGGCGAAGGTAATAAAGGCACACCAGATTCTCTTACCTTAACTTCGCCAACGTTAAAGAAGGAGAAGGATATTAAGCGTGAAAAGGATATTAAGAAAGAGTCAGTGAAAACTGAACACCGGGATCTTGCTCACCGTGCTAAGGACGCAAAAGTGGCAGAATCAGAACTTGTCAGAGATCTCAAAGCGCAACTAAAGTACGTGTGTATAATACTTCTAGTTTCTTTCAATAGAACGTTTTTGCTTTAGGGTTGACATACTTGCAGGAAAGCGGTGAATGAAATGAAGGAAATGAAGCTACTTCTAGACATGTACAAGGGCGTTGGGAAAGAGCAAAGGGACAAAGTTCAATTGATGGCAGCAGAGCGGAAGACTCGCGCAGAACTAGAAGAGTTGCGCCAACAAATCAAGAAAATTCAGGTGTGTATACTTATAGGATATAATGTACACCAGAAGTAGAAATTGGTATTGTATATCCTTATGTTTATATTTTGCAATCAGGAAAGCAAACGCGAGGAACGAAAGAAGTTAGCAGATGAAGATGCACAAATAAAAATTAAGAAATTGGAGGAGCAAGCGTATACTTTGCAACGTCAAGTAGCGTCACAAAAACAGGTAGAACTCCGATTCTGATTATCACGTACAATGTACTTCCACTGAGCTTGTTACTGGTTATCAAGATGTTGATATAGCGCATGGGTCTTTGAACACGCGAACTGTGTTATAATGCTAAATAGAGTTGTGCTTGGTTTCAGGAAGAGGAAGCTTTGCTGAATGAAATGGAAGTGACTGGACAAGCATTCGAGGATATGCAAGAACAAAACTCTAGGCTAATACAGCAATTACGTGAGAAAGATGACGCAAACTTCAAATTAATGACAGAAAGAATTAAAAGTAACCAATTGCACAAATTGGCGAGGGAAGAAAAGGATGTTCTAAAGGAACAAGTATCTACACTTACGACGCAAGTCGAAGCTGCGAATGTTGTAGTACGAAAATTAGAAGAGAAGGAACGACTCTTGCAGAACTCATTAGCCACTGTTGAAAAAGAATTAGCATTAAGACAGCAAGCTATGGAGATGCATAAGCGAAAAGCAATCGAAAGCGCTCAATCTGCAGCAGATTTAAAACTTCATTTAGGTGAGTGTCAATATTTTAAATTCTTGCTTTGACCATTTATTGTTACGGGTTACTTAAATTTGCGCTTCATACTTTTAGAAAAGTACCATTCTCAGATGAAGGAAGCACAGCAAGTAGTTGCCGAGAAGACGAGTTCCTTGGAAGCGGAAGCTTATAAAACAAAAAGACTACAGGTAAATTATTATGCCTGAAAAGTAGTCCTTGGTACTGCCACTGAGAGATTGGCAGTGAAAGCACATTACAGACTATAAATTTATTACAGGAAGAGATAGCGCAGCTACGTCGGAAAGTCGAGAGAATGAAGAAGATTGAACTAGCGGAAACCTTAGACGAAGTAATGGCCGAGGAGTTGCGGGAGTACAAAGAAACATTGACGTGTCCATCTTGTAAGGTGAAACGCAAAGATGCTGTTCTAACAAAGTGCTTCCACGTGTTTTGTTGGGACTGTTTACGCACGCGATACGAAACGCGGCAACGTAAGTGCCCGAAATGTAATTGTGCGTTCGGAGCCAATGATTACCATCGCTTGTACCTTTCCACATGAAGAAAAAAATTGTGAACTGTTTAAGTGTATAGAATATTTGAATCTTTGTACTAAGATTGCATATGCATTTTTTTATACTTTTTATTTATCGTCCCAGCTTTCACAAGTGTGAAAAAGCAGTTGTGCACACTGCTACACGTCTGGAAATCATAGTGTGGAAGTGGTCCAAAAGAGCAAAATCAATTTATTTCGTTAAGAGCGTATAACAGGTTTATACAATTGACGCTGCAATTCAATTGTATATTTTCTTACGCTACCATGGCCTCAAAATCCAGTGTTTGTTTGGCTCTGATCTCAAGGATGGGATAGGTAGGGATTGTGAAAACATTTTGTGGCAGTATCAAACATAAACTGCATCAGCGACAACTTGCATCACAATTTTCACGCAAACGCTCGCTGTGCCCCAACGTTAGCTGTTCTCGGTTGTAAAATAGTTGTTTTATCTTAAAATTCAGCTGGCTCACATGCCGAATCCTTGCTAAGGAACACTCAAATCCCGAGTCGGTCTGAATTCTAAGAATACTTAGACAGTAAGCATTAGGCCGCAGATTGTAACATATAATCAGTAGTGTACAATAAATTCTTATATATCCAGACGAAATCTACTATGAGCAAACTAAAGCAAGGGAAGTTATCGCTCGATGACCATAGATTTGTGCACCTTTGCACGCAAGCTTTGGTTCGAAGTCTGAAAATACTAGTAATCTTCTGAAGATTACTCTCGTATTATATATTTCCTTTATAAGTTGTCCTTGTATGACTGAGGTGTCTCGAATAGAAGTTGTGTTAGACGGGAACCAAATTCGCGATACAACTAATTTATTAAAGATGGATACAAGATGTATAGATATAGGAAGGATGGGGAACGCAGAAACTGAATGATTTGGAAATCTTTACTTTACAACAGAACTCAATATTCTTTATATATTTTGCTTAGCATAATAATACATTTTTCTATTTTTGTTAAAAAAGAACCTTTAATTTCTTTTACCGAAGAATAGCACGCAGATGATTTTCCTGATGTGCACCAGATATCGAATGGTCGAATTTTTGTTGAATGTTACAATTCGCATAGAAGAAGTGGAGTTCAATCGACAAGCTTTCGAAAGTAGAATGTTGCTAATTTGTACAGAAATTCGTGGCGATAATAGGAACTTGCATAGATAAACTATCGGATGATGTTTTAACGGATTTGTAAAGTATTGTGGTCTACTGTGATTTTAACTCAGTAGTTATACAGATTTTAATATGTCAGTGACGAGAAATACTTTTCCTGATACGCGCAGGAATTCAATATTGCATATTATCTCGATCCTGTTGATATGAAATGATATACGTAGTTGGGGCTCTTTCAGCAGATGCTTGTTTATATACTTACTATACTGTTTATCATGCCTCGACACCACTGACTTTCTCAGAGGAAGCAGTATATTTCTACTTATTAAAATCATCAAGTGTTGACTATAGCCGGGACTCCGTCTATAGGCGGAATTATTGTTGCATAAATAAAGTAATGAACACTGGTACCAGTTATCTCTGGCATAAAGGAAGGGAGTCTCGGTGCTTGGCAGAGTGTAGGTAATGGTATAGTACTGTAAAAGAAACACAAGTTATTGAATCATCATATACAAATCACAGCGTAACTTTTATTTCAATGTTGAGAAGACGGGTTAGTCGACAAATCTATACTGTCCGCTTAATAGAATGCGTGGGAAGAGTGTCAGATGCCGAATTTAGACCAATTTTTCTAAAGTGTATTACTAGAATTGTAAAAAAGTTGGAATTAATATATATTATTTAAGTGTTCATTATTGCCCGTAAATACTACCCAATTTCCGCTACGTGTTATACGTTAGAATTGCGTTCTCCTAGTGTCGTATGAATAAAATAAGAGTATTCATATTTTTCATTTTTATAAATCATTTTGTAGACATATATTTATTACAGTATAACAATCATACAACAATATTTAAAGTTGTAAACTTCATATCAAGCAAAGGACCTAACGTCCTGTTCAGTTATAAATAAAACTCTTTCGAACGGTCGATTAAAAGAAGTTTTACATTCCCGTAGTAATAATTGAAACTCCTCCTTGCAATATCTGCCGATGAGAAACACAAACCTTTTAGTAATAATCTCGCATGTTAACTGTGACGGAAAGCAATGAGTATTTATATATATATAATAATATATATATATATATCTGTGTATATTCCTGTAAGAAGTTTAGCATATATGCACTGTAATTACAAAATGAGTTTGACAGTAAAACATCATCTTCCACATCGCGAAGATGCGCTTCCCTTAAGTGACCAATGGCATTTCAATGGTTGGAATGCATCCTACCCTATGTATGTTTAATGACTGGTGCTCCTAGTTGCAAAATCCTATCGAACAGCCACTGTTAAAAGATCACGCTCGGAATATATATATATATTTATATATACGGGAACCGGATAGTTTTAAATCCTAGAATCCTAGCTTATTAACTCAAGGTGACAGATGATATATTCCAGTCTTCGCGGTAGAGGCGCATGTCGGGTGGAACACTTTTGTAAATGTTTAAACTGATTTTTCATCTTTTATTGGTGAAAAAAGCCTTCGCCAACCAACTGATTACATTCACTTTGCACAACAAATACGTAATTATTCCGCAGGGTTGTATATCTTCCGAGAGAATGTATGTAGTCGGCGCGCGTGTTTTTTTTTTCTGTTTATCTGTGTGTATGTAGGTCTCATTGATAATAATTAGTCGCGTTTCGTAGAGAGTGTTTACAAGAAAGTTCTCGTATCATTATAATTCCTACAGCCGTGACGCGAGCGTATCCTATTCTCTTCGATTCACCGCTGATTGTTTGCGTGCATGAAAAAAAGGACATTTAGTCTTTCTTATCCTTGGTGTTCTTGCCCAAGTACAATGCACCCTCGCATTGTACCCATCGCACGCACTATCATCACTGGATTGCAAAAAGAAAAGCTTGCTAATCGTCAAACCGAGCGAGGTGATCCTCTCTCAAGGATTAATGTGTACCGCAACAAGCCACTTCTCTCTCGGTGGTTGGAACATCGAACTCTCTGATGGCTCCAAATCACTGGAGATCCTGGGTAATTAAGACGATCCTGGCAATTCGAGTCGAATTGGTCGGCTGGTATCGGAGCTATGTCGATTATAATTCCTCGGAAACTAGACCGAAAGAATGACCTCGGCGCTAATAATGGAAAGTTGTGTTGCATCGTTCCGTAGAAAATCAGAGGCAAATGTACATACGGCTTACAAATACAAATATAAATACAGGATTGTATGTATATTCGTATTCATAACGAGCCATATAAATTCGTAAAAAAGGGCGCGGCACTTGTTTACGGATTTACAGGGGCTCCCAGAAAGCTTGCTGGTGTTGGTTCCCGGTGTCGTTCGCGTGTTAATTCCATAATTGACTAAAACTTTATGTTAATCCATACGGTATCAGCTAGAGCGAGACTTGTGCGTAAACACAATCCCTATTTAAATGCACGCGCGGCAAAGATGCGCGCGTATTCCTCTATCCTGTGTTCATATAGGTTCATATATTTATATATTATGTATATTTATATAATGTATCTATAATATGAATCTTTCTTATAACGAGCCTTTTATTTACAAAAAGTCGATTACCCCCTCGCCGCGACCAGATTTCAATTTTAACTAGCTACTTACTGTAGTCTACAAAAAGTATTTCATTCAGTCCACAAAGCGGCCAAAATACGACCGGCTCGCGTTCGATCCTCTAAACACGCGCGTCCCCTCCTCCTCTTATTGTTCATTACCTCGGAAGATCGAACACTTTTGCGTGGCTGTGTGATACTCGGTGCAAGATCGCGAGGTTCTCCAGTGGAGTCTCCTTGCTCTCTGCATTCCCTAATGATTTCGACTAATTCTCACAAGGTTCTTTCCTTTTTTCCAGGCCCTCCTCATTTACTGTTTTATCCTCCAGCATTTCATCGCTACTTTGCCAATCTTCTCTCAATCCTCATACCCGTAGCATACTAGTAAGACTGCTTCGATGAAGTATCTAAGTGAAGAAATTACTGCAGCCTTGTTGAACTGAACTCGGCCGTCTCAAAAGGATTCTCCGCTAATTGAGAATGGGCAACATTCGATTAAACAAGGAGATTGAAGTTCGATCTTTGTCCAATTATCCTTGGACGATTGGGTCAGCTAATCATGCTTATAGTTGACCGGGTCATCGTGCACAGGTGCACACCACCTTCGTTTCAACGCCCACTCCTTCCACGGAGAGTTCTCCCATTCGACCAGTCCTTTTTATTATATTACATAACGCCTTACGTGCTACTGAGGCAAGGATAACAACCTATCGTGTCTGTCTTCCATGTTAATGAAAAAGGCTTCAGGTAAAGACCACAAGCGAGACTGAGAAACGTTTGTAAATATTAATACGTGCTAGCTAATATGCACAAGTGAAGTTATTTATTCGACTGGTAGTCATACAACTCGGTGTTTACGGTATTACAACCGGCAGCTCTCTGCCTTTGAGTAACGTGCCACTCGCCTCAATCCTTTCTTCTCTATATTTATCCCTGTGTCCTCTCCCTCTTTCTCTCTCTCTCTCTCTGTATGTATGTGTGTCCGGCGTGTGTGTGTGTATGTGCCGCAATTGTCACGGGCGATAATAAATTCGCTAATTGAATAGCCCTACATCGGCTACTCCTAGATGATCTATATAAATAGGTAATTCACTGAATCCACTGCGTTTAAAAAGAATTTAATATACCGATCCGTAGATCCCTGTCGCTTTCGCTGTCAACGATTTCCGGCCACCCCACTTCGTAATGGCAATAATAATATTACGTTCCAATTCCACTGCGATATTGATACGAAGACCTATTTTTAATTATCTGATAATAAACTAGATTAAGTATATTTCTTGAGACGCGTCCTGTAATGGAGGGCAGTTCTCTCACCCTCCACTACGGCGGGGAAATAGCCTTTCCTTCCTGTGATATCGTATCAACTGCGTGCTCTATTTACAGCCCGACTCCCCATGATCGATCCACTCACTTTATCTACTGATCGTTGCTAACAAGCTCAGATTCAGAGACCGTGATGAAAAGGACAGTGTTATTATACGTTCACCTCGCACAACTTACGGCCTAGTGTCCTACTCCTCGTATGAATCCCGCGGGAACACGGTGACAGGAACACTTGTTTATGCACTGAATCAGACGTGGCAACGAGAGAGAAGGTGGTGGTCCGTAACTATTTGTAACAAAGCATATCCCGATCGTTCGTCTTCATGGTCCCCCGAGCGGAATCGCGTATCCTAGCAGGTTTTGCTCCCTCGAATCGAGATCAGTCCAGTTGGGAACCTTGCCATCAAAGTGTGTGACGCCGCTCCATTCTTTTCCTAGCACACTCTCCAGCCGCACAGAAGGAGGGTGATATATCTTCGTAAAACGATAGGTACATTATCACTGTGTAGTAGAAAACACCACGCCAAATGGCACTCAGTTTCCAGACTATCACTCCCCGGAGTCCGACTCGTCGTAATGGGAGAACTTGAGGAACACCTGTTCCAGCGTGGTCTGACTGAAACTGTACTCCTCGATGTCCAACTCGAGCTTGGCTGTGGAGAAGAGAATTTTAGATTAGATTAGTTAAGATTTATTTCTCTTTTTCTTTGTGTATCAAACCTACCCTTCTCCAACTGCATGAAGCACTCGGCCAGCGAGTTCACTGCATGTTGTGGAACGGCGAAGACCAATCTGTCGGCGAAGCTCTCTTCGAGAGTCGCGTCCGGGAACAGGCTCGAAACGAATTCCTTCAAACTAGCGATCCTGTCGCCAGAAGGTGTGGTTGGGGTGCAATCGCCGCCTATTAACTTCATTTCGAGGGTGTAACCAGCTCCGTAGAGATTCTTGAGGTGTTGGGTCGAACCGATGCATCTTAGCTCGCCCTTTACCATAATGCCTACTCTCGAACACAAGGCATCTGCTTCTTCCATCGAATGGGTTGTCAAAATCGCACCCCTTCCACCCTGTTACCAATGATAATTAGTAATTTCCTAAAAACTGCCATTCCTCAAGAGAAACTTACTTGGAAACTGGCTAGTATAGTGTCCCAGAGGAATCTCTTCGACCTAGGATCCATGCCTGTGCTGGGTTCATCCATTAGAACAACTTTCGGACCACCGACCATTGCCATCGCGAAGCTCAGCTTTCTCTTTGTGCCACCTGAGCATTCCTGCGTCTGCTTATCAGCATGATCGTGGATTTGCAGACCAGTCAAGTAGAGATCTACGATTCTATGGGAAATATTCAATACCAAATATTCTGTTTTCATTAAAACGAATGAATATTTCAGACAGTAATTACCTATTAATATCACCCCATGGGACTCCGCGTATTGCGGCGTAGCATTCGAGATGTTCTCTGACGGTGATGTTCTTCCAATGAGCATCGTGTTGAGGACAATAACCCATTTGCCTGAAAGCTTCTGTCATGTGACTATGTATATTTAATCCGCCGATTTGTACTCGGCCACGCGTAGCAGCCTCCTCGGCGATGATGATTTTCATCGTGGTGGTTTTCCCCGCTGCGTTGTGCCCCAGAAGGCCGAACACTTCACCTGCTTCCACCGAGAGCGAGAGATTTCTCACAGCCACTTTTCGTTGTACTGGAGCTTCCTCTTCAACCTTGGAACAACAACTGCTTGCGCAGCTAGTTGACTGAGGTTGCCGGTACTCCTTTCTCAGATTCTATGTTTATTAATGCAGATATATTAGAATTAGTTTTTAAATAGATGAAGATTAGTATTATGAAAGACGAAGTTAGAATTGTATAATTACCTGCACTACAACTACAGGAGGTTCCTGCACGGAGGACGAATTAATGAGATTAAAAACTTTTTGCCGCTCAGTCTTTACGTCGGCGTCCTCGTGCTCGCCTATGTCCGTGTTCTCGATTATCTCCTCGCCAATGGAACCACCGTTGCGCTGCAAGAAAAACACGCAATTACAGAGACAGCAGCACTTTTTACTTTGATTAGACAATTATAAATTGGAAAAGGACATACCAGGAAGTGCTTCAAGATATCGCTGACCTTCCCGCCGCTCTTCTTGATGTCCAATACGAGGAGCACGAGGAACCAGAGAGGACAGTGCAACAATACTCCAATGGCCATCAAGATGATTTCAGTGGTCAAGTAATCGGACATGGTGAGATGATGACAGGCAGCATTGATAGAGCACATGAGATGCACTCGCTCCACATAATAAACTGCGGCGTATGGCACGTACATTGTGTTTAATAATGAAAACACAACGTGAAGAGCAAATGCAGCTGTGCCACCTTAAGAGAAAAAAGGAAATTAATTTTTAGAAATTTTTTTCATTGCACATTTCAATGTTTCTAATGAATGACTTACCAAGACCAAGCATGTCAAGTACCATAACGAGCAGGAATGGTAAGAGACCAAGAATGGTGGCAATGTTGGGTAGAATGGCCTGCGCTGAATCCATTTTATCGAAGATATAACTGAGACAGGCGGAGAAGAATATTGAGGATGGGCAGTAAAGTATTAAGAGGCCGCCGAGGGTGATGAGTGCTGGTGGTTCTCGGAATGAAGGCACGTCGAAGAGGAATATAATGCCGAGGATGCACAGGCAGGTGAATATCACCAGGCCAATCAGTACGATGAAATAAGTTAGGAAGTACATTGGAAACGTCAAACCATTCGCCCGAAGCTGATTCTTCGCTTTAATCTGTAAACCAAAGTTTCAGACTCGAATAAACAGATTTATTTTTAGAATAACATTTATAAATATGTGTTAAAGAAAAAGGAAATCGTACTTCTCGGTCGTAGACCATATCGACAGCTAAAATGATTGGTAATAAAACGAAATCCATTCCAATGAACACGGCAGAACTAGCAGCCCCGATGTTGAACTCTTGCGGCTGGGAAGTCTGTTGAAAGGGGTGGGTTTTCACCTCGATCGGTCTTGGATCCTCTCTTCCCGAGAGTAATCTGGAAATTTCATTCATCAGCTATTATTTACAAGTACCTTCCACGAGGAAAACAAATATTTTTATTTAACATACCGGTAATAAGTATTGGATAAAACGTTAAATAGAATCGGAAGGGAATGTTGCATGGTGTCGTTATAGATCATCGTCATATTGAGCTTGGGTGTATTGTACTCTTTAACAATGAAGGCAGCCATGTGCGGTGCTATCTTTAATAAATTGGCGAAGTCGCCGTCGTACTCCTGCACGTTTCTTACGTCCTGACTAATTCCCTCCATCAAGTCTGTCAAATCACGGTCAGTTTGGTTGACGTACAAAATTTTCGTTTCGTCGGCGTATGTCTCTAAATGAAAAGAGCATAAAATTATAGATTTCTTATAAGTTCACTGCGAGAGAACGAAACTAAAAAAAGATATTGTTACGTACCATTGTTAAGTTTGAGCGATTGCATTCTGAGATCGCCCACCTGACTTTTATGGATGTAAAGGCCGAGGACTATGAACGCGAGAGGCAAAACGATCATGAAGTAGAGAAGCTGTATACTTCGGAACAACCTGAGTACCCTTAGGCGTAACATGGCGTAGAGGGTCTGCAGGAAATTAGGCCGGATCTTGATGGGGTCCAAACCGAGGCCGAGAACGGGAGGATTCTTGTCGTTATGCACGCCATCCGGTAAATCTCCCGTACCTGAGAGCAATGACACTATGAAATTAGTACAAAATGTTAGAGTTTATTATTTAGTCTCTTCAGTGGCTCCTTTTTTTCTAAAAAAAAGATACCTTTGGCTTGGTTGTCATTCTGCACGGTGACACCTTCGTTTTGTAAGCTCTGATAAGAAGTACTCTTCGACTGCAGTGATAACGATCTGCTAAGAGCGCGATTGCGAACCATCTTCTTCGATAAATTGTCCATCGTGTATTCTGTGCCCTCGTCTTTCTCGAGGTGTAAGAAGACCTCTTCCAAGGTCGTCATTGAAACCCCGTAACTACTGATACCCAATCTAGCAGATCTCACTTTGATCTCATGCTCAATGGCAGAGAAGAGCGGTGCAAAATTCTCGACCGAGTTGTGCGGCAAGATGAAACTCAATTCTCGTGCATGTCGCCTCGCCTTCTCTGCCTTCGACACATGAGAAGTTACTAATCTTGTAATCGCGTGTTCCCTCGCGTTCCCTTCGAGCACCAATCTGCAATTTTTCATATTTCTATATAACACTTGTATTTTGTATAAAAAAAAATTTTAAATCTTCTTCCTTTAGAAAGTTTTCTTCTGGAAAAAATCATCACTTACGTTAAATGATAGCCAATGCCGAATTTATTTTTTAAGAACAACGAACTTCCGCAGCAACGGAGCTTCCCTTTACTGATGACTGCCTTCCTGTCAGCGAGTATGTCGGCTTCGTCCATAAAGTGAGTGGTTAAAAGGATAACTTTGCCGTGTCGTCTGGATTGCAAGACAGACCACATCTGTCTTCTGGAGTAAGGATCGACGCCTGCAGTGGGTTCATCGAGGATGATGATTTTCGGGTCGCCTATGATCGCAACACCCACGGAGAGCTTTCTTTTCTGACCGCCACTCAAGTTCTTCGCAAATGTATCCGCCTTTTCAATCAAGTCGATATCCTTCAGGGTTTTCTTTACCTAAGAAAGAATCATTTAGAAATTTCTATTTAAAATACTTGAAAGAGAATCCAAGGAATCCTCGGATTAAATGTTAAAAGTTGTATGTACCTCTTGCTCGATCATTGATCTGGGAATTCCGCGGACTGCGGCGAAGTATTCGAGATGTTCGCGGGGTGTGAGATGATCAAAGAGGATGTCATGCTGGGGGCAAACGCCTGTCATACTTCTGATCATCTGCATATCATTGGAGTCTCTGATATCATAGCCAAAGATAAGGGCAGTGCCAGCAGTGGGTGCCGTCAAGCCAGTCAATATGTTGAAGAGGGTCGTCTTCCCAGCTCCGTTGTGGCCAAGGATCGCAGTGATTTGACCCTCGTAAATCGTCAGGTTGATGCCATTCACAGCTTTGATCTCCGGCTTACGGCACTTCTGATATGACTTGTAAAGGTCGATTATCCGTATCGCTTCTCTACCTTTCATCTCGCGAACCACCGGTTCCACATCTGGATTCGACTCCTCGCCAGGCACGAACGAGTTTGACTCGCCGTTCGACGACGGCACCTGCAAGTACGTCTTCCAATAAATCTTACCTAGTTTCCTTGCTCCAGTTGAGGACCACTTGTTCTGACAACTCACCCGCTGTACTTTCCGCTGACACCAAAACGATGGGGTGAAACAGAACCAAGGCGTTCGTTTCTTCCCATATTCACCTGATGATCAATAATCAAATATAATTAAGATCGCTTTGTGAATGATTTATTTTATATTATGAACTATTAAAGAACGTACTAGGAATTACGGAATCGAGATAGTAGGCCAAGCAACCGTAGAGGAATATGTCTAAAGTCATCATGATTAAACTACCCCCGAATGGTATGCCAGGACCTGACCAAAGATTGTCGAAATTAACTCCTTCTCCTTGGAGATCCAACACCAATGCCTGTGTTAAAAATTCATCTCTGTGATGTTACATTATTTAGAAAGGATTTTATTAGCAAGTTCCATCTTCTCGCTTACTTTATCCATCGCCAAGGCAACGCCAGTTGGACTGAGAAGTGAAACCAGCCAGAAGGAAACCGAACTAGAGTCGTCCACGAAGACTTGGATGAAGTACATCAGACTCAATATTGTTACGGCGAAGTTTCCGAGGACTCCGGCAGTCTGGAAAATAATGTCAGCGTACTTCGATGCTATTGGGAAATCAATGTGATCTTGTTATCGAGGGCAACTTACACGAGATTTGTCGAAGAATGGCGTTATCATGAAAGCGAACATTATCACGGAGAAGCTGTAGAGGACAACCAAGAGGAATATCGGCAGGAAGTGTGTGTGTTGGAACATCTGAAGTGTGAAGAGCAACATCACACCTACCGCTGAGAGTAGCAGCACGAAGATGCTGTATATGATGAACCAAGAGAGCCTAAATAAGACGAAGAATCTTTTTATCAATCCATTATTTATAATTGCTTGTATTATAAATATAGGATTGAAGTTAAAGCGAACCAGAAAACGGAATCCTTTAGGCCCATGATTTTCATGCCCTCCTTGATTCTGTTCTCCTTCTCGCCTACGATCAGTATCAGAAGATAAGTGATGAACTGCGAGAGCGCCAGGACCATGTAGAGAGGAATGACGACTCTAAAGGCCAGCATCCAGTCTGGAAACTCAATATGGTTAGTGCGGGTTCGGAGATGCGATCGCTCCACTCAATAATTCACTCGCTATCGCGCGAGATCGATAGTGATACCTGCGGTGAAGGCTTCTTTCGGAAACATCGCCAGATTAATCTCGGGCACGGTTACATCATTATTTTCCGTGTCTAGCTGTAAAGCACCGATAAAGTTCGATTAATTCTCCGGCGTAAATCGATCGATGACCTAGCCGAGCGGAAGTAATCCAGGAAATATTACTCTTCGTAATTGCTTCGACACTGTGTTTGTCAATGACTGATTGATTGATCGTAATAATTTATAGGGTGAAAAATAGAAGACTTTGAAGAGGAAACAAGATTGCTAATTGTTTATTTTTAACATCGACGCGTACTCTTATCTTGGTGATGTCCATAATCATTTGCAAGGCGAGGAAGCCTGATTGCAGGTAGTTGCTCGCCGGGCAGGTGACTCCAGTCGCTATTGAAAGAACAGCATCCATCCAATGACTGGAATCTACTCGGCAGGTTACTGGGGCGGAATACATCTCGGTCGGAGAAGGCGGAGTGGTGTACGAAGGATTCGTCCTTATCTCATACCTAAATAATAAATGCGCTATACGAACAGGATCCTTAGAATTCTACAATCTCATTTAAAAATAATTCCCTTTGTTCATAAAAGACCTAAATTTTTTTTTCGAAAAATACAGAAGAAAACACCCGAAAAAAATTAAAGAAAATCTTACAGGAGTCCTTGAGAAATCGGCTGAGGATTCTCGAAGATCACAGCCAGTGGGACACTCGAAGGATCCCTCCAATAGGCAGCTTGCAAGTCGTCCTTCGTGTCGAAGACCATAAACTTCAAGGGGAGCTTACCAGGCACGTCCCACATCGACAACCATAAAGTATTCATAGCACTGAGGAAATTCTGTAACAGTAAAACACATCACGCATAAGAAAGTACTTATTTACAATTCTTTTTGAAAATATCAGTCGTACCAGGGTTTCAGTTGTATTCGGCACAACGGCGATGGTGTTGTTCGTGTATCCATGGAACAATTCGAATATGTTGCCTTCATCCCTCTGCGTGGTCATGGCAGGAAAATTTGGATTGGGCGTAAAGACCTTTACCAGGATCAGGATCCCAAGGGTGTAAAGGGGTAGGAAGATCTCCTGTAAATAGAAATAGCAAAGATGGAAATTTTGGAAATTCTCGTTGTAACAATTTTAATGAGAAAAGCAACCTAGTTGAAGAAGGAAGAATTCCTGAGAGGGTGGAATAATTATTTGGTGAATGTGGATGATTGCAAGTGGCATGTCTGTGAAAAAGGATATTCGATCGACTTGGCGGAGGGTTCGAATGTGGGAAAGTGAATACGATGGTTAGCTTTGATACTCGGTCACCATGGCGATCAACAACGGCACCCTTTGTACTTCGTCAGCCTGGTGATACCTAACCAGGCTGTAAAGCTTGAAATCCTCCAGCAGCGCAAGCTTTCGAAATCCCGCAAGCGTCACATCCCAGTCTGGCACCTTCCTCTTTCCCGAGAGCTTTTGCGTCGCTCAATTAAACGCGAATATCGGGTGAATCTCTAATCTTTGTATTATCTCTCGCATGAAATGTTTATCCGAACGGGGCTTCGACTCTCTTTTGGAGGAACTCTTGCTTACTACGCGAGCCCGATTCGTTTCATGGGGGAAAGCTCGCTCTTCAATACAGTTTTCGTGCGCCTGCGAAAGTTTTGTCGTTGCCCTCTGATAACGCTGAATGCCGCTGCCGCTGCTGCTGGTGGTGCTGCTTATCAGAGTGTCGTGCAAAGGGTGAAGTGAAACTACGGGAGTGTGAAAGCTTCCACACGGATTCCTTGGAACGATTCGTTGGATACGTCGAGTGATTGTGGGTCAATGTGCCTCTGCCGTTCAACCCAGTTAAGATCACATCTAGCTAGCAGTTTCTGTTTAAATTTAAGTCCAGCTCCACATATTGACTTCCCAACACAATAAATACCAAACCATTCAATCAATTTTCCCTATAGTTATATCCAATCGCGGCTTGCCTCTCAATGTTACATTATTCTCAGAATAAAAGCAATACTACTCATCAACAATACATATCACCAACATACAAACTGCATTATAAAACACTGCGCTGCTCGATGAAACATTAACAAATGCAGGAACTCGGGATCATTAAAATTCAAGAAATCCAATCGAATCTCAGTATTTTCCATGTGATTGCAAATGAAACAATGAATGAGTAATATATCGGAGTTCTAACAAAAAGGCAACGCGAGAGTTGGAGTTTCGAAGAGGGATCGTTGGAGAGCTTTTAAATTGCGGGCAAAGTGAAAGGCGGTGGGATGTCGTTCTTCGTGGATGTTGTGACAGAGGACTCCTTCTACGAGAATCTGACACTGGGTGTGACGAAGATCCTTGAAAGCACAGCCTGCGTGAAGAACGTGCGAGTGGAAAGACGAAACGGATGCGAGAGCGGTGCCATCACCAGTTGGGAGCAACGACATTGCGCAGCACTCCCGGAGGATGTCCGGAACTTTTACGCCTCGATCGACGGCTTTCTGCTGCTCTGGAACCTCGAGATAGCTGGTAAACCTTGCCGAGTTATTCCTGCTTACTCCTCACCGTCTTCCCTCTCTCCTTCCCTCTCTGCTTCCCTCTCCTATGTTGCATCGGTGATCGCAATGCACTCGAATAAATTGCGAGGCCGAGAGAGCAGCTCTTTCTCTTCCGCTTCTGCTTCCAGTTTCTCGTTTTGTTATTCGCCTTCCGACTTCGAATTTGTGGTCCATTAAGTCACAGCGATGAATATCGTTTACGGCCGCTGCTTCCTATCGGGCTAGGATACTCGATGCCAATCTCGATCGGCGTTATTGGAATTTCGGCCAACGAGCACACGTATTGATTCCATCGGTGACTTTTTCTTCTCACGTACCAACCCCCCCTTCCCCCTCTTTTCACTAGGCCCTCACTTTAAACCTGCTGGTAGTCCAATGGCTTTTTCTCGCGTATTTAGAAGTTCGTGGGTGGGTAAAGGTCGCTCTGTCTGGGCAAAGGGCAGAGCTGAAATATCAATGGGGAATAAATTCTAAAGTTTATGGATGACCGAACTCCGAAATATTTTAAGGAGCCTGCTGCCGTCATTGGGAACATTTTAAGACCTTTTCAAACTTATAATAAACCTGTCAACTTTTTCAATCTATAATAAAGTCGATTTTTTAGTAGGAAAATTGAATTTTAAAGAGGGCTGTGCTAATTCTTCACTATAATTTTAGATAAATTGTATTTCCACTACTTGTTGTCCAATGAGATTAATTCCTGTGAGACGCAGGCGAGGAATTTCCCGTGGGGCGTATGGAAATCGGTAGTCTATCATCAGTGAAGCGATTGGTAAGCATCAAGGATGGCCAAGAGGGAGGTTCGGCACAAGAGGACAAGAGTTTCGAGAGCAGGAACCCCATGGAATTGGAGAGTGGCTCGAGCGGCTTTCTCCCTGGTAATTCTCACAATTGCAAGATGTTCGAGATCGGGCAATGCTTCCCGGAAAGCGGACGAGCCAGAGTATACCTGGTGTACCGTTCGAAAACCGAGCAGGAATCTCCTCGCATTTGGCTCCACGTCGAAGAGAAAGATCGATGGTACCACTTAGCCGACAGTTTCACCATCTACTTTCGCATGATGCTCGTTCATCTCGGATTGCCACTCTGGCAATGCTGTGTGGCAGAATTGCCTCTGCCAACCTGGGTCGAACAAGTCTACTATCTTGTCGGGCCGCATCTACTACCAACCACCATCGAGCCCACCGAATCCATCTCTACTTCCCTTTGGAACAATGGACCCACCAATCTTCTGGACCCATCGATTTTTAAGGGGAAAGAAGGCAAACAGAAAAGTTGCCGAAAGAAATAAAGCTCGCTTTGCGTGGCCTTCGTACGTTCTGTGTTACGCACCGTAAATGGAAAGGTTGCTGCCAATGGACTGACGTGGAATTTGACGAGTTAAATGTGATTAGTGAATTGTATAATATATCGCTGGAAATGATGAAAATTGTATCTGTCTAACATCCAATAAATACGAAATTCACTCGAAATACACTTATTAAAATACATAGTTTGAATTAATTATCCTGTAAATTTAATTGTAATATTCGTAATATTAAACATGGTGCAATAATGATAAAATACATATATGGGATATGTGAAGTATATATCGCTGGAATAAATTTGATTTAGAATGATATCCTGAGAAAAGGAAGGATCGCAAAACGACAGCATCGTGCGAGCGTCATCGTAGCGGATGACGAAATTCTCTCGGCAGAGACTATTTCTGCGGTTGGCCAAATTTACTCGTTTCCACACACGTGGCAGCTAAGAGAGAGAGATAGAGAGGAGTGTTCACGGTAGTTGCGGAGTCACGATGTACCGGAGAATGTTGTTGCCGGTGAGAAGAATATATCGGAGGGAAGAGCGATCGGATTTCTCTCTCTCGGCGGAAGTGAATGGAAATCAGGAAGGCGCTGCTCGAAAGCTAAAAAGTTCTTCCCTCTTTCTATCCGCGAGGATCTTCCCTGCTAACCCTTGGCCCAGTTGGCACAAGACGCACGCAAAAACATCCGCTGGAACGAATTGGCAAGTGGCCCTCCTTCTCTTGGCAAATGTCGCCCGCTGCGAAACGCAGTCTTCTCGTCGCCATCCACCGGCACAATCCGGCCATCTCTCGCTCTTTCTTTATTCTCACTGGCCGGTCCAGCATTCATCGTCCACCGATTTTGCCATCCACATTTCTCTCGACTAGAACTTCTCCGCACCTTTTTCTCCTCTTTTTCTAGCTCCGATCTGCCTTCTCTTTTTTCACCGTCTCCTCTATTAGTTTCGAGGCTGGACCACTCGAGTGACCGATTTGTCCACGCAGCATCTTTCCGTTCCATCTGTGCCTCGCAATTTTTGGCTAATGATGCGCTGTTCTTTTTTCGCTTCTCGTGAGAAGGCTTTTATTTTTAGTTCTGTTTTAAGAGGATGGCTCGCTCGAGATGTGCGATCATGTATTATTAGTTGTATTGTCTTGTGAGTGGTGCGAATTGTTCCGGAGAGTTCAGGGATTCTTCCTGTCTGACCGGTGAGGGAACTTTTCTACTTCGATCTGCTTCACCGATCCTAATAATAAGATATTCAAGTGGATACTTGAATCCCTTTCAGGATCGTGATTCCCGGAATCTGACGTGGCCAGAAATAGTCGCCGAGATACATCATTCTTCCTTGTGAATTGCAACAATTGCTCTCTCTCTCTCTCTTTCTCTCTTTCTCCCACGTGCATTTAAATTGGCTGGCACTGGCATTTCCGAGCGCCAGCATTCTCATCTACCGCATTTAGTTTCACTGCTAGATTCCACAATCGAAAGTATAGTCGAATATTTATTGAACTTCCCAGACTTAACTCCTTCTTTATTAATATATTTGTTCAATTAGTCTATTTTTAGATAATATAAAATAGGAAAACTAATTTTCTTGTTTGACTAACTGGAAAATTAAGAGCATAAAAGGAAGTCTGATGTTATGTTCTTCTTTGTAGATAATTGTTCGTTTTCCGTAGTATTTCTTACTGTCTATTGAAAGAAACTTGGTTGTTTTCGTGGTCGAAAGACAAGGAAGATAGTAGGAAAGTGGAGAAAAAAGATTGAGAGATAGAGGCGCGCTCGGGTTCTCTGTCAACGCGGGGCTAAAAATAGGCGGTCGAAGGTGCGAGGGAAATCGATTTATAGATGAAATAAGTTTTAGCGAGTATAGTTATATCGGAGCCGGTGTTGCGGTCCGAACGTAATCCGCAGGAGGAATTCTCCCGGCGCGGCGCACGAGCGGTAAAAGGCCTCGCCGCTCGATGCTTTCTGCCCGTCGATATAGAATTTTAATCTTCGCAAGGAGAGCTATCGATTACGCTGATTTCAATAGGCACACGCCAGCTAAAACCCACAGGATTACTTGGACCCTTGAGAGGATCGAGATTACCGGATGACGATTGCTGCTGGAAAAAAATTCGCTGATTGCCCATTCAGAGCGGTAACAAAGTCAAAATTAATTAGCCGCCGGGCCACATTTCCTTGCCAACTGGGAATACAAATGCAATTAAGCTCGAGTTCTTAATTCTTTGTTGAATTCTCTTGGAATATCCTTGTAGTTCTCTGCCTTTTATATATTTCCCGGTGTTGCTGAAAAGTTGATCAAATATTTGATCAACTTTTAATACAGAAATATATGGTCGAAGTATGCCTTGTGGAATACTTTTTCATAGTGAAAACCTTGTAACACCTTGGAGATAAATTTCCAACGCAGAATTCTGATTTTCTTTGGTGATAAATATGTCAGTGGATTGGCGACACGTTCGATTGGAAAGTACGAGTAGCGAGAGAGCAATACATCATGCATTGAACTGATTGAACGGATGATCGAGTGAGACATACCGCCATCGTCTTCAGTTTCTCGCGTTTCTTCAGCAGGAGATTTCTCACGAGCATCGCTCGCAGCTGGCCCAAGTAGACCCCGCACGAGTCCATCTTGCGGGATGTACTTGTCCTGTCGCTTTCTGAAAGAAAATTCCGAGTAACATATTAGTCGAATTCATTCAACATCATTCAATTGTTTCGAACGAACTTTTGTGTTCAATTACACTTCATTCAGTCGCCGGTTATTAGAACTCCATTTCCAATTTACACATATCAATGATATTAAAATATCGTACTATGTCAATACTGCTAGGATTAATTAAAAACTGGATTATAAACCTTGTCTAAATTTTAACAATACTTGAAAATGTTTAGTCGTCAAAATATCCAATTATTTGACATTCCAAACCATTTTCAATACTCCCAAAGTTTACACAAGGTTTATAGCCGAGCATTCAACTAATAATAGCAGTACTAGCAGTACATATCCGAGCAGAGCGACAGAGTTGTATCGCATTTATATGTTTACTTAAGAAGAAGCAAATATTTGTATTGATAAGCGACGGATGTGTAAATTGGCGATGATTCTCTGCGGTCTTCGGGAGTTGTTAAAGCAAACAATAATGAAAATAAGATATAGCACGTTTAAGAATAAGAAGTGTTTGTGGTGTTTGTGTTGGAGAGTAGTGTATTGTTTACTGAAGGGCGGAATCATCCCCTTTGGGAAACAGCCGGCCGGAAGTATGTGTTGGAACATGTTATTCTATAATAGTCACCGGATAATAGTCTCTTCAGAGTTATACTGGCAACGCCGCTCTGGCAACTTGACATTTCCCTTTATGGGAACTTTATATTGCAATTACGTAGACAGCGACGTGCTCGTAACCCGTGCGAATTCACGTTATGTACAGGGTGAGTCACATGCTTCTGAATCACCACTGTCAGGTGGCACGTAGACGATAATCGGGAATTATCTACTAACTTTAAGTAGCCACCAATGTTTCGCAATCCTTACGTACATTCTATCAATCATAGAACTATTTTTCTATCTACAATGTTTGTAGTATAAAATAGATTAAAAAATTAGATATGAAATGTTGATTTAAAGATGAGTTAATCGAATTGTATATTTAAGATTAGAATGATAAATCGTGCGTGATATATAATTAATTAAAAATCGTAGGATTCCCGCGACACCCGCTAAATCTCGGTGGAAAGCCATTTGGAAATGGAAAAGGTGGCGGGAAAACGGAATAGCGTCTGTCGTGATAAGCATGTGCCGCTTACGATTTTGGGTCAAGCATTTCTACGTTAATTAGTTTAGTTTAGTCGCAACGGGTCCTCAGCATTTTTCACTCGAAATCGTCCACCTCACGCCCGTGTAATTTCCTCGCGGAATTATTGCTCCCTAACGAATATAATCTTAGTGGGACTTGGGAAAGTCGACGCTGCCAATAATTCTCAATCAATCTGACATTACTCAATAAAAATCGTACCAATTGCTGATCCTCCTTAAAATAACTTTGTAACTGCTTTTTATACTGCAACTTTTAAACTTTTATTTTATTTGTTTTCCGATAGTATATTTTTCTGGCAGAAAAATAACCATTTTTGAGGATATCGTTGATTTAAAATTCAAATTATTACACAATAAACTCGTTGAAATAACTTTGTAAATATTTGTCATACTGCAACTTTTAAAGTTTTATTCTATTTGTCTTCCAATTGTATATTTTTCCGGCTGGAAAATAGCAAATGGTTGGCTTAAAATTGAAATGTGGAAGGAGAAAAATTTGGACTGACTATGAAATATTCGTTATCCTCGACGAAGTCGCGGGCCTTTCTCTAGCGTTCATATAGATGCGGTGGCGACGTGGTCGATAATTCGGCGTTTGCACTATTTAAGCGTTCGCGCGTGTGAGAGCGCGAGCAATAGAGCAGCGAATATGTCAAGGTCCTCGCATAGGTCTCCATCGTGAAAAGAGGCGATCGAGCTGAATGGTCGCCCAATGACTTCAGTTTCCTATAAGGTCACGCTGCCTTTAGATGAAATCTTAGCAAAATTCACTCTTTTGTACGAGAAAAGATCCTTTCATGCAGCTGTGAGAAATCTCGGCAAAGTGAATAAGGACTAATTTCAAAATGGGACATTTGATAATGCAGCGTGGCATTTTTATGAAGAAATGTTCTGCTAATATTTACGATTATTTACCATACTCGATCATTAAAAGTTGATGACAAATAATCTTGATGTTTCAATGTCAATATTTTATATTAACTATAAGAAAATTATTTCGTGATTCTAATGTATACAATTTTTCATCGTTTATTCCGTTAAGCTAGACGCTTTGGCTGAACTTCCCCTGGTTCGATTTGCATGCTAGTTATTATGGCAATTTCGATCGCAACTCCCTCGTCACCGTGGCTATTTATTCCACCAAACACGTGCGCTGCGAATGAAAAGTTTGCCGTCGTCCGATCAATGATGTGTTATTGACGCGAGTTTGGTGATTGCCGCCAGATCGAGGGAGAATTTCTATTCGAGGGATGAAAAATTCGCTGGTAACTCGGGCCGGCCTATCGTACACGACTTTTAATCCTCTTAAGGGACCATTTAGCGCGCGGCGCGCGGCGCACTTTTATTTGTTTCCGACTGAATGAACGCGCCGATGGCTTAGCCGATGGAAAAACGGCCGCGAATAAAATTCTCCTCGGCCAACACGAAGCGAGAGGATTTTTTAATCGGTCTCCATCATAGTTTAATCCGCTCCGCGCCAATTTGCGTCTCCTGCGGGGTGTACGTCTCTCACTGGCTTTCAAGAGAAATGTTCGATAATGCACTGATACCTGTCATCGATCGACAATCATTCCACGCGACTATTTTCCAGCGGAAAGTTCTCTTTAAACATTTAGCTAGCACGATTGTTTGTTCAATTCTAGAACAATTAAAATTCAAAACTTCCAAACTCGAATGTTCAATGATGGCAAAAGCAAGAACGAAAAAAGGTCCAACCAAGAATAAGTTAAACATTTCTGACATTAAAAATTCGAAAAAAATCTAGCGAGTGGGATTAGCGCGATAATAAATAAATATTGTTTATTTACATTCGGTTGGTCTAATTCTCATTTGACGGTGGGACACGCCCCTAAAAAAGATGTAGCGCAGTGCACGACACGAATAATGCATTCTGACGAGGGAACGTGTGCAAACCGCAAGATAGATAGCTTGCACGGCGTAGGAAATATGTGCCGTTGCAAAACACGAACCCTCGATTACCGCACTTCCATTTTTCCTCAGCCGCGCGGTAGCAACTACTAATTGGAAATAGAACCAGCCGCAGTATTAATTCCCCCCCGCCGCGCTGCCGCCGCCGCCAGCAGAAGCAGCAGCCCCTTCCAATAATAGCCTGGAATCAATTTCGGATTAATAATTTCGACGGGCTCTCGTGTCGGATGCACGGTCATTACTATCTGAATGAGCGGGCCGAGTGCGGAGAGAGTTCATGAGGGTCGAGAACTCGAGAACTGGCCGCGTGCGGCAGCTGCAATTTTCGCCTCCTCCCGTTGCATCCTGCAACTCCACACTGGCAATATGGCCGGTATTGTGATTCCGCTGCTAGTATCATCGGGAAAGATATCAATAAAATGGGATATACACTGGATCAATAACTTCCCGGCACCTATTCCACCTTTTTAATACCTTTTCATCCTAAAGTGATACGTTTCTTTCAATATTATTTGGTTCTAGATTTTTCCTTTGTTATTGTATTAAGTTTACTTTGTTGATAGAGATTATTAGTATAGAATTCTGTGAGAATTGATTTCTGTTTATTTTAAAAGAGTCATTAAATGTCAGATTTATTATCAATATATGACTTGGGTGAATGATACTCTCGAAAGGAGAGGGTGTGCGGTCATTTCTCGTGGCAGTGTACGCGCCGGGAAATCTCGAAAGGTATCTGCTCCC
This sequence comes from Ectemnius continuus, assembly GCA_910591665.1. Lineage (NCBI taxonomy): Eukaryota > Metazoa > Arthropoda > Insecta > Hymenoptera > Crabronidae > Ectemnius > Ectemnius continuus. The sequence continues at coordinate 9,004,994 of OU342862.1, read as the reverse complement.
AGCATCATGCAGATACGCCGCTCGATGATCTTTAACGAAGTTAAAGTGGCTAATCGGCACTTTAACGAAGTGGCTAATACCAGGGGAGAAGCGCAGACAGCATTACCCGAAGGAAATCTCGTCGAGGGGGAGAATAATACGAGGAAACACGGAGCAATCGTGGCGGAGAGCAAAAAAGGAGGAGGCATTTCCGAGTATTTCGAGCAAAAGCGTCTCGAAGCTCCACTTTCTCCGATTAGACTAGCAAGACAAACACATTTGGCGCGACGGAAAACAATGCAATTTTGAGAGGGAACTATAAACCGGAATGGCAGAGGTGGCAGTGGGAAGTGGTGGTGGGGTTCTGTGTGTGTGTCGATCGATATACGTCAAAATAAATCCATGCCGGCTGACAACTGGGTCAACCCTGCGACACGAAAGCAAAAGGGCTCGCCGCGCCGCGCCGCGCCGCGCCGGCAAGAAGCCACCTCCGTAAAGTCCAATGCGACAAATTTCATAGCAACTTACGGCGAAAGCGTGGAAGGAAACTTTGCACTAGATCCAAAACCACATACACACACACACATACCGCTCTAGTGTTCACCTTTGCAGGGCGTGCTCTGGGAAAATCCAGGATATAGTGCTTTACAACTTTCCAATTGTGAGCCTCTTAAAACAACAAAACCAATACTTGCCAATCTCCACTGACAAGCCACGATTACTAATACGTCTCAAGTAGGGTTGATGCATCATTTATAGCCACTCTCGTATTCATTCCGAAGATATGAAAGATTCTCAGACAGATTTCTCTTACTTCGAATGTACAATCGGCGAAAGTTTATCAATGCGATCCAACAACTTCATTCATTCTGACGAAATCGATCTAAAAATACTTGGTACATCAGAATAAATAAAACAGTGACCACTCGTGTTACGTCTGTATGTAACTCGACCATACATCGACATTAATCGCGACGATCAAACGGAAAGGCAATCCCCGCGGATATCAGTTATCGGCTGTGTCTACGCGCCGGTTAAAGAGTGCTTGTGTGTGTCATTTAACGTGCCTATCGGACGCTCCTTCCCAGCATATATTCAGCTGATTAATTTCTAATCGCGATACGCGGATGTCGAATTCTTTGGAAGTGATTATCCTGTCGATAGAAATTCTTCGACGGATGATAAGGATTTTGATTGATCGGTGATTGATCGAACGGAGCGTCCGGGTGGTGCGTTAGGTCCTATGGGGTTCGTCGAAACCTAAGAGTACTCACGTAATCCGTGGACTGTTAGGTGTTCGGGTAGAAAGGCGCGACTCTAGTCGTCCGTACCCTCTCCGTGCAGGTGAATGCTATCCTCGAAGGAGCTGCTGGCCTTGCCGGCCCCGTTGCTCTTCCTCTCGACGTTGCTCCCGATCTCGTTGATGATGCCCGATGAATCGATATCGGACTGGATCGATCGTGGTGGCTCGCAGAGGGATGTCGTCGCCTCAGCAGGGTGTACGGGTGAGGCATCGCGGTGCACGAAGAGGCTCTGACCGGGCCGATGCTGGCCGTCTGTGTTCTCCACGGCACTGCTGCCCCTCGCCATCCTCGACCTCATCGGGCCAACTGTCCAAGAGCCCTTTCACCATCGACCAACTACCAACTCCGAGATATCCGACTCCTTCTCTCCCAACTAATGTCAAAATACAAGCAAATCACACCTTTGTGAAATTTACATCCATCATTTAAAGCTTTGACTGCTGCGCGATCTCGAAGTAATCCGTCAATGGGAACATCGCGTTATTCGCACGTCAGTTGCTGCGCATATTTAAATTAGAGGGCATTATTAAATACAAGGTGTATATTTACGCCTAGTAATTCAAATATAGAGAAAATTGAAATAGTTTGAAGAATATTTTAAATGTAATTGAATATCGTAATATTATCGTGGGAGATATTGTTCTATTGTTCGTGGTTTGAGATTTCTAAACTAGTAGGATCGTGGAAAAGAAGACAGTAGTAATAGGAGAATAATTGTAACAGTAGACGTAAATGGTACAACTACCCTAGTATTCTACTCGGAGTGCCAATTCCCTTCTTCTATTCGCGGAGCACTTGTGATACTAACTATCACGACAATGTGAAACCTCTTTTCTATCCAATTATGCTGGCCTTAATTGAGCCGTACTAGTCAGCTTTTCGATGATCGTGTTTGTTCGCGTACTTTTCTTTCTGCTGGAGTTCCCGTTGCTGTTCGTGGCTGTTGAATGATATGTTACGTGTCAACGACAGCCTATTTCTATGGAAATGATTGTCTATAGAAAAGCAGAATTCCAGGAATGTTATTAAAGCGATGATTTTAATCTGATAGAGCATCGCTCGGCTCTCCTTCCTTTTTTCTCTCCTCCCCCACCGAAATTGATAAATGCGCCTGGAATCTAGGGATAATCAATCTTCCAGTGGGTTTTGTTGGATATCGGCTGTCCCCAGGGAGCCACGATGAATTTAAACTGCTCCCGATATTTTTCAGCCGGAATAATTGGGGCACAAGACGTGGCCCAATTATTCCGCCCTCCTCATTGCCAGCTAGTGATTCGGTAAAATGATAAATTGCATTTTTACTCTCCCCCCATTCTATCGTTGCAACTCTGCTTTTTTATTCGTCGACAGGAATGATTTGTTTCGAACAGGAATTGCGTATGGGGAAAGAAACTGTTTTAGTGAAGTAGAATAAGACCAGGGTTGGTCAGACATCGGTGATAAGAGAATTCGATTATTAAAACTGTGAAAGAGAGTCTGCTTTTCGAAAGTGCACTGCAGAAATGTATCATCTGGAAAAGTTAAGCGATTGGAAGTTGATACACACACTTGACCGACGTTTAGAATCGGCTGGGGATGCTGCGATAAGGGCCAAACGGTGAGAGACACTCCACACTCAATTTCCTTCCTTATGTCCGCCTTGCTGATTCCACCCGGAATACTTCTCTACGCTTGCTTACAACCAGCTCCAATCCCCCATCTGTAAACAAAGCAGAGAATATCCCACTATGTGTCACAGCATTCGTTCAAATATCAAATACAAGGGTAAGTCTTTTTCCAATATAATCCTGCAGCTTCTCTAAATTTTACCGAATTTAATATTTAATATTGCGAACTATAACGAAATATTTATAAATTAAAAATAATTCATTCGCGATAATGGACTGAATGTTACATATTAATAATCGATTTGTATATCGATTACACAACAAGCAATAATCCGAAATAATTCCTAAGGTATAATACAGGATTATATCCTATGTTGAACACTCTGCTCGCCCAGCTTTTGGTGGAGCAGTAAAATGTCAGTAACAATTCCATCAAGTGTTTTCACAAAGCGCTTCACTTGGCCGTTCTTCAAACTTGAAATTCTCGGATTTTTCACATATCCAAGCGAGAGAGGGAGAGAGAGGATTTGCAAAGTTGAGTATTTTCAGGAAATAAAACATTTCAGTTGAAGAGTGGGCGTCCGGTTCTGTCTGGGAAAACATGTCCTCGCCGGATGTGGCGACTGTGAATTTGTAAGAGGAGGCTGCGGAAAAACTGAAGCCTTATTGCCAATTGTGGGGGCGTGGCGAGTGTGTGTTTAATTCCGGGATCAATAGCTCGAGCAGGATGAATGGGAGGAAAGGTTAAACGGGGGCTGTCTTTAATTCGAGACACCTGCACTTCTTCGGCCTCTCCAATGTCTCAGTCTTCTCGTTGATCTCTTTTTACGACCACCACTTTTTACATCATCGCTCGCACCTGAGCCCCGCTTGGATTTGGCTCCACTTAAGCTTCTCCTCTAACTCCTTAGGATCTGACCGTTCAAAGCTGCTTAAAAGGAAAATATCGAATAGCGATCGGCCGATATAATAAATCCTCCAAAATCCGAAAGACCCCACCTGCATTATAACTAAATGAGACTACATCGTCCAACTTTTATATTCCCAACTAAATTTATGGTAAAACATGGGAAACTAATGCGACATTCACTAGTAAAGTTTGTTCGTTTCGCCTCAACTATTCATAATACAATTCTAACACTGTCGATATAAGAAAACTGAAATATACTCTCATAAAACGATGAAAAAATCTCGCATGAGAATCAATAATCCATTCATTACAGTCGGATTCTGAGTGAGAATGCGGTAATCCAATTTCCGGGCTGAATCTCTACTCTTACGGTGTATACAAGTTGTTCGGAGGAGAGGAAACGTGTCATGGTGGCTCATAAAAGAATCATAGGAGGGACTATACGAGTCAAGAGGAAGCGCGGTAAGAGTGTGATGCTTAGAATTCAAGGGAGGAGATGGGTGGAAGGGTGGTTCTAATTCAATGGCCGTCAAGCGTGTGTCCGGCAGGAGCGGACGCAGGCGTCGGCGTCGTCGAGGCATAAATAGTAAATAGGAAGGAAGAGGGCGAATGGTAAGGCGTCGCTCGCAGGGAACGGAAGGGTCGTCAGCCGCGGCGGTACCAGCTGACGGGGAGGGTTGTACGCGTCGAGGAACGACGACGCCCGAGCAGACAGTGCGTCGCCATCGCGACGCTACCCAACTCGCAACGGATGTGTTCCACCCTGTAATTGCTAGGAACTTACGCCGAGCCACGCGCACCACGCACTTCGCCGTCCTCTTCAACGGCGTCGCTGAAAAACTAAACAGCAAGTGCGCGCCCCCTCCCCACCACCACCACCACCACCGCATAAAGACTTCCCATGGAATGAAGGATGAAGTGGTGAGTCATTCGCACTTTCAACCCAGCCCCCGCTAAACTCGACAGGGTTATTATGAATTTAATTAGTCTTATTATCTGTTATTTAAATTCGACTTCGGTAAGGGAATATCTGACCGGTTGATCTTTCGAAGAGGGTGTGTCAATGTATAAATAGCACGGAAAATTTCATCGGGAAGCCTCGAAGCAAGCCAAAACCTATAAAATTTTAATTAATTTCGACCCATTTCCCGGAGCGCCTAAAAAGTCAATTTAATTAAATTCGTACATACTGTAGAAAGGAGAAAAAATCATCTTTCACTAGCCTTTGAAAAGTTCCCACGAGGACCGTGCAACTTGCACAGGGTATACAAGAAACTCGTGTATCCAATTAAGGTGGCACTATTACGAAAATAATCGATGAAAATTTGATTGAAATCAATGCAGCGGCGAGGCAGGAAAATGGGTCATGAGATTCGGCAATTTTCCATGCGGCTGGAGCTCGGTTGCGGCTTCCCTTGAGCGAGTGTCATTCGATTTTATCTGCTAATTAATGCCCGTTCATCGCGACCCTACCAACTTTCCACGCTGGATAATAAAAGCGCAATGTAAACGACATAGGCACGCTTCGTTTAATGAGGGCAGCCTTCCCCGCCGCAATTGGCATCGCATGCCAACCGAGACATTAACAATGTCCGCGGAAGCCGATGGGGTTGCGCCGAAAACTTTGGAACGTTCCGCTGGCATTGTTCGGCCAAGTTCGCTGCGAGTAACGAGTGCTTTTCCGGGAAGCAGGAGCCGTTGGCGTTCTTTAACTCGTTAGACTCGCATGCACGATTAATGTATGCAAGTGGATCAGTCGGGCTATTGAGGACACGGTGGTACGTGCCGAGCGATCCGGCTGCCACCATCGTGGCCGACGATAGTCCATCAAATGCGCCCCGGGAATCAGGCTTAACCAGGATTTCAGTGGAATCGAGACGACCCCGATGTTGTAACCTGGAAATCCCGGCACCCGAAAACCCGACGTCCTTTAATCCAATGGGACTCGTGGAAAAAGCCTCTGGTACAATGGAACCTCGATTATTCGAATTCAACCTGCCACGAGGATTTGAATAATAGCGGAGTTGTAACAAAAAATAAGCGAGGTATTAATAATGGGAATCGCGACGAATGAAATTAAATATGTTTTTATATGCCAAAGTATTTCAATATAGAAAACTACCAAGTGCGAAGTTTTCCAATCTATAATTGCACAGAGTGGAAAAATAGTATTAAAAATTTGTTGGTCAATGGAGAGTATAATTGTGCAAAGATCGCATCTGGTGGAAGTAAAGGGTCTGTTGGTATACTGTAATGATTAGGGTGGCAGAAATCTGTTGAGAGGGACTCTGTGTTAAGAGCACGTTTCCTATGAATCACTTTCCTCCAATCAAAGTCTGCGAGGCCCCCCACCCGGACGTCTCATCCGTTTTATCGTCGTTTTTTTCGCCCGTCGACATGAAAGAAGTGCGATGTCAAGGTATTCTCGGCACGATCGATGCCCACGAGTCAATCAAACGGACGAGATCATCGACAAGGTTGCACGCGCGCTTCTCCTCCTCTTCCTCCTCCCCATGATTCAACGGACACGCGCTCGTCAGCATATCAAAGAGTGGACTAGGAATTTCCAAGCGAGCCTTTTTTGCTCGACTCATTCTACACGCACAGCAGCCTGGTTTTTTTCGTCCTGCACAATTTTTACTCCGCCGAAATAGAAGCCATAGTTTCATATAGCATCGTTTGTGCACCTCTTCCATTGAAATATCACGATTTTTCAGCTGCGCGCTTCTTTTGTCGCGCTGACAAAAAACTGGCGGCTGAAACTCGCTCGGAATTAAAACGAGTTTTACTTATTGCATTGCCAAATTAAATAGGTTACAACGAGCCTTTTAATTCACTTGGAAAGTACTTAAGGAGGATTATAAAATTAGGAAGGGGACACTGCGAATGTGAGAGACAGACGGACATGAAATTCTAAGGGTTCCTAATGAATTACGGAGCCCTAAAAATCATAAATGCCTTCCGGTGGGTGGAGAGTGCGGCGGAAAGTCGTCCGCTTGGCCGAAGGGAACTTGGCATGGCTAAAGTTGCGGCGGAGGGTGAAAAGAGGAAGAAGAGCCGGCTGGAAGCCGAACAAGCGCATCCCTGAGCGCGTAATCTCGAAGCACTACAGAGACTATAAGAGATTACTTGTTGCAACCCACTCATCATCCACGTATCCGGCTTTTAATCGCATCAACCGACTCCACAGTAAGCTGCAGACGCCGGGACGAGGGATTTCCTATGGGTCCCCACTGCCTCCTGCATTAAGTACATTTGCGGCCCTAACTACCCTTTCCCCAATGCTATCGCTGCCACTACTTCTACACAGACCAGAACTTCGCCAGCACTTTGCCTCTTTGTAAAATTGCATTCTTTAGTAACCCGATTGTCGAAATCTCCTATTTCAAAGTCGGAAATTGAATATGGAAGAATAGGCGATGACAGTCATCGCTCGAATGCGAAAGCTTATGCAAAATGCGGTATCAATCCTGCATAATAATTATTTATGTGCGTCGTCTGCATAATACTTTATTAACGTCATGGAGATTAATAAAATTGACAGTGGTAGTAAAATTGGTCGCGTGATTTGCGATAATGAAGCACGCCGAGATGGATAATAGAAGATTAATCGATCGGAGTCATTATAGCGCACCTGTCCACTGATTCAATTTATTTCTGTGCGGAGAACATGCAAAGGTATCTCGCGTAATCAAGCGAAACGATGGCAGATTCGGGGTGAGCGTGCTGAAAGGGTGTATTGTGCTCTCGTCAAAGAAATTGGGTTTTGTCAACAAGCCCCTTTTCCCCGATCAAAAGCAAACCGGCTGGTCACGATTGCAGGAGAGATTGAAAACCCCTCACAAAAGAGATGTACGCCGCTCACAAGCGAAATTCTCGAGGACGAATCATTATGGATGCATCGTACAATCGGCCGGAAGTCCGATCGCACTCGAATCTCTTTAACTTCCACTTGCGAAGCCTTCTCACATTTCGATTACGTCGCATCCATTCGTTCTGCATTGCGAAGTCTCGCAACCAAGTCCTCGTTAAGCTGTATTTAATAATAAATAGTATAATTTCTGGCGATAATGTTAGTCATTTAATTCCTACGCACGTAACTCGTTAACGTCCGAGCGTTTACAGCTTAACAAATAATCTCGAGCAGCAATCGACGAACGTAATGAATTTTCTAATTGCTTTCAAGTTGACCGTGTGAGATATTTGCGAAATTGAAAATAAGCGGAGATTATTAATCAACACCTTGGGTTCGGCCACGAATTAATAATAAATCGTGGAAGTGTCTGTCGCGTGGTCGAACTTTGAAACCAACTACTAAAACAACTATTCCATTGCAACACACGCGCAGACAATTGCATTGTGGAGTTGCACAATCCAGGATTAAGCCGCACTCGGCAATAAATCATTTGCGGCGATAATGCCGGTAAGGCAATTAATGCTCTATGCGGAGGCGCGCTGTTTCAGAGTGAATTGGATTAATTTATGTTAGCCGCCACCGCTACCAAGCTAATACGAAGCTAAGGAACACCGAGAGCGCATTTTACGTAAATTGACAGTTCTTTCGTAGCCCGCAGCGCTTTGCCAGAGACGGGCCGTGGTTTAGCGGCTTAATATCCACCTCGAGAGCTTTCTATTCCAGGCATCAATTAGAGAAAAGAAGACGCCGCTCATAATTAAGAGTGTGAGGAATGAGACGACTCGTCTTTCGCCGATTTCATCCTTCTAAGATATTTTCGGTCACTGGTTACATCCAAAGAATTCCTATTCCCAGATTTCTTAATCTACAATGACTTCTCTAGTACAATTAACTTTTAATTGAATTTTCTTCACCCTCTTACCAGGAATGTCTTATTTCTTATTAAACTTTCGGTTAATTTAGGGAGAGTTAATTGAGCACTAGAAATGGAAGAAATGTAAACTGATGGGAGATTGTCAGAATAAAGTGGTTGTATGTCAATCTTGTTAGAGTGTCGACTAGTTTTGCACGTCTCGAACCTAGCATTAAAGCCTCGGCCCAGAAAGTCTTTCGCACGCTCGGCGAGCCGAGCTATCCTCGAATTACTACTCGAAACTCTATGTATGTATGTACACGGCACGTTCCTCGAATTTCATGTCTCCCGGCTAACAAGCGGAACGAATTAATGGTGCGAGGAGGGCTGGAAAAGTAGGAAAGTTACTGCGGAAGTACTGTCACCGGCAGATTTCTCGGCTAACCGACTCCTGATTGGATGACCGTATATACGCTTGTACTACTGGCAGTGGTGCGCGCTAGGTTCGCCGAACTTATCCTTTACTCATTCTACTTAACACTGGCCGAGCAACTCCGCATTGAACGGACTAATTGTAAAAATGACTGAATTATGAAAGCCAATTTTAATATTAATATTATTTCAATATTAATATTGCTCTATCATTTTCCACCAACATTTATCATCCGGGAATTCTCACGTCGATTGAACATAAATTGGAAATATATTATTACTCGCCGGCTGGAAAGGAGTATGTGTGTGTGTGTGTGCCAGTTGCTAACCCGGCTGAAATTGAATCGGTTCGCGTACATGTTTGTTATACGTTACATTTCGTTGCGAGTCGACTAGTTTCGCGACCCACTTCACGTGCATTGCCACGGTATCATATAAAATTCCCCATTTATCCTGGTTAAACCGAGCGCAACCACCACCACACTCTAAGAGTTATTGTAGCGCGCGAGGATTTATGGTGATTGCGGGACTTCCGATAAGTCATCCTGCCAATCATTCGGTCCCTTATTATTTCGTATGCGCTTACTCACGGCACATTGGCGAAACGAGGCCGAACACCAAGGAAATTGGTAGCTCTTGCGGTGGCCTAATATTTCACGGGGAACTTTCATCCCCAACAGCCACTCACAGGACTTCCTGCCAGAGTAATTAAACTCGCGTTCACTAATTCCACCGTAGTTTGATTTATCATCACGAATTTATAACTTCGAAATAATGAAATTCCACATGACGAAAACCTTGCGAGGTGGTGGTCAATACGTTGTTATGATTCATCAAACAGTCCGAAAGAGTGGCATCGATCAAAAGAGGCTGACCTTCGTCGAATCCGTACATACCAGGATAATTGGCGGGTGGCATCGATGTTTCAATTGCCTGGGCACTAAATAGGAGGAAAAGTTTGAGCGAGAGCGTCAGGTGCAAACTTTCCGCCCGCTATTTTGGCACTTAGCACATTCTCAAAATCCCACAGGCACTGGTGAATGCGATGCCAGCCGATCCTCGGAAATAAGCGGCAAGTTTTCCTCGACTTTCACTGTCAGTGTTCGGCAAGGCGCTCGCCAAGTCATGCTTTTCCCTTTTCATTTGGAAGCTCAACACTCTCTGCATACAACAGCCGCGTCTACATACATGTCGTACGTTCTCGCATACACGTACGGCGACGTTTCTCACTTGGCGCACCGTCGTCGTCGTCGTCGTCGTCGTCGTCGTGGTCGTCCCCGTGCTTCACACACCAGTCGTATGTGAGAAGAGCGAGGACGTCGAGTCGGGTCTATCGACCGGCGAGAATTGGAGGGTGGAAGAGGGTCACAGGGAGACTGGAAAGCACTGGCTGCGAAAATATATCGGCGAAGATTCGAAATACCGGAGGAGAAGAAAGGGAAATATGAAGATTGAAATAGAAAGATTGAAAACGTCGCAGCTATGAAAGCGGAAGGGGTTGGCGTTTCGGTGTCTTGTTAGGAATGGCGCGTTCATTCGATCGACGACACGACAGGACTGCCGTAATTCGTCTGAGGGAAGCCGCAAGGGGCCTCGCTATTTGTTCGATGCTACGAAGAGGTCGCTCAACGTCGTGTTCATCCTCGTGGTAGCCAATTCGGCCAACCCCCACCTTCTACCACCACCCACCCCCCCACCGATATCACTCTTTCCTCATTTTCCTAATGTTTCCAGTGGAAAGACAACCGACACCGCAATAATAAACTCCTCCTTTTCCACCGCGTTCTTTCTTAACACAACATCCGTCTCCAACTACGCCTTTTCCCTCACAATTATCATCCACGCGAGAGACTCTCGCCACTTCATTAATCTCAGCGATCTTATCTCTGCTGGTTGGGCTGGCGCAGTGCTTTCTCGAGGCTCGAAGGGAGGATTAATGGAAAGATGCGCCGACATAATAGAGCGGCCTTCGCCGCTCTAAAATTCGAAGGGTATCCGATCGACCTGGCCACGGTCACGTTACCCTCGCCGATCGATCTACGCGGCTACAACTCCGATGCGGTATTGCTCGACTAGCCTCAATTTTCCAAGCGGGCATTCCTCTGCCTGGAATCAAGCGAGCCTTGACAAATCGACGGCGCGGCCTCCTACTCGGAGAGTGCACCTGCTCGCTGAGTAGCAGTGGAAGTGAGCAGCAGCTTGCTTGGGAAGGCATGCACGTATAATCTCTATGTGATATAGCTTAATCCTCGGCCCCGTTTCTCTGCCTTCTGCTTAAGAGGGCTCCCCGCGCGCATCTTGGACCACGATATATCTCTCCCTCGTACTCACCCTCGATTTATCTTCCCCTTTCACTCACCTTCGCGCCTCAGCCACCCCCCAACCCACCCAACCACCCATCCACCTCGTTCCGCTCTTACAACACCACCCTTTCATACCCTTGCACCCTGCTCTCGCACACACACACACACATACGCTTGGTTTCCTCTCGCTTCGCGGCCCCAGCGATTCTTCACCATCTTTCATCCTTTCGATCTCACCCCTCTCTCCTTCTCTCTCTCTCGCTCGCTTTTTCCACCCCCTGTACACTTGGCGCAAGCCTCTCTTTCCAACCCTCGGCCTTACAGTGTACGTGTATCTCTGTCTTTCGCTGGTTCCGGTGGTGGTGGTGCCGCTGCCGCCTCCGCCGCCGCCGCCGCCGCCGCTTCAGTCACTCTCGAGAGGAGAATCGATCGGCGAGAGCGGCCTGGGCGGCAGCAGTCCACGTAGAACGGGTCGGTGCGCGACCTGCACCCTTCTTCCTCGTCGCTGGAAGCATTTACCTTGGCGGCGGGGACCCCGGGGTCGTCCTGGCTGCTCCTGCACCAGCTCCAATGGCCGGTCGTCCTGCGGCGGGCCTCCTCTCTGTCGCCAGCACGCCACCAGCCACCGCTCTGCCACCGCGAAAGCTCATCGACCGGCGCGGCGCGCACACACACACACACACACACGTACACAGAGAAAGAGAAAGAGAGATTCACACACGGAGAGAGACTGGTTGAACACAGACACAGAGCAGCAGCAGCAGCAGGGAAAGAGTGAGCGAGAGAGAGAGAGATAGGGTCGGCCCTGTTTCCTTCCTCTCTCCCTTTTGCTTCCTTCTTCCTGCTCCGTTCGGTGCACGAGCAGAAGAACCGCGCCGCCGCGCCGCCGCCGGCACACGTATTTTATAGCACAGAGAGGAGACAGGCTCTAGCAGCGCGCAAACACATACACACTGCGTGGAAGATGAGCGCGCTCGCTCTTTCTCTAGTCTTCGGTGACCTCCTCTCCGAGGTCCGGGAACGCCGAGGATCGCGGCGCTCTCGCGCCGCGCGCTTCACCGTAGAGCAGCAGCAACCAGGCGGACCAGTGTGGTTTGAGGCGGTGGTGTGTGGTTCAGTGGCCGCACCGCACGGAAATAGCTCGCTGATGGTCGCGCGCGCTCACCAACAACCAGCGATGCTCTCCCTTTCGATTTCTCTTCGGAAGTTGCGAGAAGGAGAGGCGGTTTCCGAGCTTTCGAGCTTTTGCACGGTTGCGAAACGCTGTGTGGTCTTTGATGAGCGGTAAGGAAAAAGCTCGAGGCGCGGATCTTTCGAGGAGGCTCTCGGTACGCGCACGTCGGCCGGCGACGCTAGACTGCGCGATAGCGGCTACCATTCCCACCCTCTCCGCCCGACACACACACACACACACATTCCATATCCCCCAGCTCGCATCCCCTCTCGCTCGCTCTTCCTCTCAAGTATTCCACCTCCACCATCACCTCGCCGATCCTCTTCCTTGGCACCCACGCCGGCTCTCTGTTATCATCGTCCTCTCGCTTGTATCTTATTCTGTCCTTTCGATCGGATCTCTCTCGAGGAACCACCCCCCTCAAGTTGATTCTTCTTCTTCTTCTTCTCCTTGCAACCCCTTTCGACTTCTCGATGCCTGTTTCCTCTCTTGCTTTATCTTTAACGGGGGGAAATTCTCATCCATCCCACCTCATTCAATGTCTCGTCCTTCTCGAACCTTGCCCAACCGCTCCCTCCCTCTCTCTCTCTCTCTTTGTTCCCCCTGCCTTTCCCCGCCGGCCCCCCTTCGCCGCAGCTACGATTTCCACCCTCGTCCTTGGCACAGGCGCACCACAAGACAAAGCTAGCACGCGCACAGCTGCGGCTGCGTTCTCCATTCTATGCTTGTCCCTTTCTGTCGTCAAGCTGGAGCTCTCTGTTTCTCACTTCGTCAAGGGTGGAAAGGGAGAATCGTGTGGCTGGCTATCTCGCGTCTTCGTCGAGGGGAAGAGGGGTGCCAGCGGGAGTTGGTTCCCCTGACGCGCGCGTGCGATCGGAATCAACCCCTCCGTTTGGCCGGCTGGCTTTACGCATGGCAGCGCAGGGCACTCGCTCGTCCACCCGGTCGCATTGGAAAGCCCCCTCTTTCCTTCCTTCCGTCCGTCCTTTTTTTCGTGCCATCGGGGGTAATTGGGGGTATTTAAATATGTGGCACTGCTGGCCTGACGCTCGCCACGCACTCTGCCGCCCCCTTATTCTACTCGCCGCGCCGTGGGAAAGATATGCTTGCTCCAAGTGTAATCCGATAGTTGTTAAATATCAGTCGGTCTCTGTTAGTCTGTTGATCTGTTTATCTGCCAGCCGTATCGGGGCTAATGAGTCGTAGCCAAGCTGACGCGATCCCTCCAATGAGACTTCAACCACCCCTCCCTTGATCCCACACTGACAGCAACCGCCAAGGGGTGAGAGGACGCCTTTATACGGGGTTAATAGGTGTTCTCTTTAATTGAACGAGCTTTTTTTCATTCGCGCGACCGTGGAAATGTCAGCTTTCATGATGGAATACTTGATACAGGATGATTCATTTGTGCTCGAATGATTCAATGTTGAGTGTAAGTTGCGGATAATTGTAGGATTAAGTAGTATAGGTCTTTCTTAAGTAGCTTTTATAAGATGTATGTTGTATAGTATTATTTTTGGGAGTAATGAGAGTTGATTAAAATATGCGGGAAAAAATGGGGTACGACTGTGTTGATTGAAAGGCAAGTGGCTCCTCGTGTACGTGGATGGACGTCCGACAGCAGATGGTAATGCAATAGGTTGAGCTGCCACTACCACCCTCTTTGTTCCACTGCTGTCGTCAGTGGTACCGAACACGCTCGGGGGCGCGCTAATCCACACGTGTGCGACGTACGATGCTCGCCCATTACCTTCGGAAAGGTCAAGTCGCCATCCATCGTCATCAATGTGTGTCACAGTTTTCCTTCCACAGCCAACCCACTGCTGTTCAACCCCTGACGTAGGTGCCGGTCAGTCTCACCGGGGAATTAAAACCGAATTGATGAAAAATCTTGCCCCTTTGACGTCCATTGATTCCCATCGATTTATACATTGGAAATAGTACGGAAAACACGAAACTCTATCAACGCTCGAATTGAGGAAGTCCTTGAATAAATAAATAAAAATGAGTTTTTCACTGTGTCGTAACATGTACGCCACCCGCGTACACGCACGAATTAAAATGCAGCGATATCAAACTTCCGTTTTCAAAGTCCAATGAATTCGATTTTGTGTTGGGAACAATGTTGAAATTTCCAAATGAAATCCCCCCCGTTGCAATTGAAGAAGCTGTTGTCCGAGAGATTAAATAAACAATAACCACTCAAATAAATAAAAGCAGTGCGCGCTTTTTTTTGTCGACAAAAAACATAGAGTTGCAAAAACACGCGCACACACATCTCATCGTGGGTAGAGGAGTTTCGTGCTCAGCGATTCCGGACTCACGTTTCCCTGCTAAATCAGCTTACACCCGGCGAAATGTGTATGTGTGTGTGCTTTTTTAGCGCGCTACTTTCCGAGTTTCCGTCTGGCGCACGTACGCTTGACAGCGAGAAGGCAAAGGTGCGATGAAAAAATACGAGTGGAGAAGGTGCAGGTATCTTGAATACTGAATTGGCAGGCACGTGTTTGCTGGAAAGGCGACACGATCGCCGCTGCTCTGCGTGTCCTGTGACAATAAAGTTGAGTGAAATAAGATGCTGCACATATCGGGCATAGCCGAGATAGCTCGGCTTTGTAAACTTGTGGAAGAGAAGCTTCCAGTAGATGTACAGTGTTTACCAGTTCGAGTCCACCGTGCTTGGCTAACAACAGTCTGCATTGCTAATGCAAGTGTTTACTGATGATTTAACAGGCTGTACGACTCCTCGCTCAAACGATAATGCTATTAAAGCTTTCGATGAAGAGCGACACACATTCCAGACGATCATCTGTCTCGATGCACATGTGATCATTGCCAATAATCACTAGATTGCTCCTCATTGTACATATATACATTTTAAACCAATGATAAGCTTCTGATATTTAATAAAAGTATACAACATAGTGTTATGAAATTCGAAAGATCAAATAAAGATCTGAATACTTAGGGTAGGAAAACTCATGGTTCCTGTAACTCTACAGACTTGGAGTACCAAAGGTAGAGTTTAGATTTTAGATACTTTTGCGTTATTCCTGTGTATTATATAAATACTTTACAATAACCATAATGCTTGCTCACAAAAGTTCTTATACTTTCGTCAGAAATGATAACGGCAAAGAATATGCTTTTTAGAATTTCAAATCAACGAATATTCTTGCATACAATTGCATGTGCAAGTCGGATAAGAGCTTCAACAGTAAAACTATTTCATAGTCAATTGTACAGTGCTTTCATTGATGTACTTTCCTCGGCGAAAGTTTCTCCCAGCGGAACTAGTAGCACTGCGACACCCACACACACACAGTTTCCGAGTGCGGAGTTCGATAATGCCCGCTGGTAATCCTGCGCATCCCATTGTAAATTGTAATTTCGGTGAGAAGTTCGTCGGAGCAAGAAGTTCGCCAATTGGAAGCGCCCGGCTGGCTGGCTGGCTTGCCAATCTTCGCCCGAGGCTGAAGTGCACTGTCTTAGATATCTTCCTCTTGGACATCACTCAGAGCTGCAAGTAGATCCCGCCGGATGAAGCTGGAATACGTCGGCAGAATGAAGAGAGTATATTTAAAATGGACAGGAGATTACAGTCTGCGAAAAATGAAAGTTACTTTTCGATGCTGCTCCAGTCTAGCGTTCTAGATTTCCTTTTAGCCCTTTTTGCAAATCGATACCGCTCCTTTACGTACTTTCGACTCAGTGCGTAATTCTTTATCGTCGCAATTTTAAATAGAAGAAGATATTATAAGATTATTATAAAATTACTGATTGGAATAAAATATTTCTAGGTATTCGAAAGATGAGTCTTTTATTTTTAGTGGTCAGAATTCGATGGAAGCATCAAGTTTTATTTTCTCTCGGCCATAAGGAAACGTAAGTTAGAGGACAATGGTTACGTGTCAGGCATTGAGTCAGTTTACTGATGGTGGAATGGAAGGGACGTGTATCGGCCGATAGCCGAAGTATTACTGACATTTAGGCGCGGCCTTGTCAAGACGAATCCACTCCGTCCTGATTAGAGAGAAAGCCGGCGCTCCCTAAAAAGATTTCGCTATCAGGAACACATCGGAATGGCTAAACGAGAACTTTTGAATCAATGCACGCCTCTTACACGCGAACCCCTCGTTTCATTCCGCCCGTCGAGATTTCTGTGTACATAACACACAGACTCGGCTTTGCGCTGCAAGGAAATTACACGTTGCGAAACAGTAAAGTTAAAGTACAAGGCGATGTCGTTTTGATAAGCTCGTCGGTGGACACTTGCCATGTAAATCTGAGATCTTGAATGGGAAAAAAGCTCAATAAATAAATGTTAATGAATGATACGCCTTTTGATTTTATATTAGAAGGCCTTCGTTTTTTCCATTTCCTTCCTACAAGCTTTTAGAGCCGTCGAGTGCGTCGTTAATGCGGCAAGCTGTCGGGGAATCGAATTAATGAGAGAAATGGTGCGAGCTCGTCGTCAATGGGACGAAAGAGTTTTCCGACCGATTGTCACGAATTACCAACTGCCTCAGCCGAGTGGTTAATTTGCTAATTGGACGTCGTAATTAGATTAACGCTCCCCAAGGTAGTCACTGGTTGTCCATCTACTTGACAATGATTTTCACCTTCTCTCATCGGGCGATCAGATACCCGCTAAGTCGGCCAAACAGGGCCACATTAATTAATTTGATAGCGGATCTTGGAACACGCATCTTTCCATTATTTTTCCCTCGTCCGATAATAAATGATTGAGAACGCCTGACAAACGTGCGAGGGTTAAAACAATAATGACATATGTCAGACGACAATTTCCAGTTTTCGGAGTGAGTCATTCTCGCATGCCTCGTGTGGAAAGTTTTCCACACGAGGCCCTTTTTTCTTCCTCCAATACTGTAAAGTCCAGGGTCGCAGCAATTATAGAATCCGCGTTCGCCGGAGGACAGAAATAAATTTCGCCCCGAAATCGACTTATCTTCTCGAAAAGTACGTTGCAATCTGTCTCTGACATTTCTTCCGGGAAATCTATCTTCAAAATTACTCTTCACGATTTTAGCAGTAAAAGCATGTCTTTCAGGAATGATAATCTGAGATTGTTAATCTTGCTATACGTGGAATACATGTATTTGTGTTTTCAACCATTCCTTTACATAGGAAAATAATAATTATTGGAATAACAAAGTCTCGGACATGAAACACTACTAAATAATATTAATAATGCAACAAATTCCTCATCTGTGGTTACAAAAATCGGAATAAAAACATAACAGGACAAGTTAGAAGTCTAATTTATATCTTGAATTGGAACGAAATGTAATTGTACGTGAATTATAAAATTTCGAAGTGAAGAAGCTTCAAATTTGGAAGTAGGCAAATTATTTAAATATCGTGCCGAAGGTCATGATGACTGGAGAATAATTTGGTATCAGCCTTCGATAGCTCAGTTGGTAGAGCGGTGGACTGTAGTTGGAAAACAATAATTGGAGAGACATCCATAGGTCGCTGGTTCAAATCCGGCTCGAAGGAATTGTTTTTTGCTTTTTAGCGTTGCATAATCTTATGTTATAAGTGGCAGCCGATGTAATACTTTAATGAGTAATTTATTATACATTCAATGATAAATGGAGTGTCAGTATGCTTTAATCATGGTGAATAGTATGCGCAGGCAATGCCTTGGAAAGACGACAGGAGAATATGAAACATAGTTTGCTTCTGCATTCAAATTACGTCAATATGTAACTGCGTAAAATACGATGACCGTATACTATTTAACCATGCAAAATATTCTTATGATATTCACGTTTGTTGAAGCAAAAATGGTGAAGCTATGAGCGTAGTATACAAGAGTAGTATAGTACTGCTTGAAATGGGAAAAAAAGAAAGTGTTCGACCGTGACAGGACTCGAACCTGCAATCTTCGGATCCGAAGTCCGACGCCTTATCCATTAGGCCACACGGTCAGTTGTAAGAATATTTCTCAACAATGAATTTCACTCGTGTTGCAATCATTTTTCTTTGCAAAATTAAAATTATCAATTTAACTACGAGACTTCTTTATGTTGTAGGAGCTCAACTGATGTATTGTTCATACGTATCTTGACGATACATATTGACGTTCCCCTAAAGAATTTTACTCTCGAAATAGTAAATTTAGTGCGTAGAATAACAATGAAACTTAATGATTTCCTTATGCTAAAAACTTTCAACGATAATCAATTTCTACTGTTCAGAGTACCTTTTTCAATTAAAAGAATCAAGAGCAAGTTTCCTGCTTTATCCAGTATTCGACAGAGGATAAATGAATATTGACCAACGTGACCTATATTTTGAATTGGCCAATTATAAATCGAACCTGTCCAATGTAATGATAAATAATTAATATATATTCCAATTCGGACTTTGTTGTTACATTTAATGTGGAACAATCGTCAGATGTTATGCTCTATTAGCAAACAAATTGCTATAAGACTACTTGTTGTGTTGACAGATGACACCTCTTCATAACAACTGATAGGAAGTGGATAGGAACGAATTTCCACGACTGACATGTGTGGTACAACATCGCAATATTAATATTTATTGTTTCTTTGAAAAGTACAGAGGAATGGAAGGAACATAAAGTTCCAACTGTACTAAGACTCAAGCAACTTTCCACTCTTGAACCTACAAAATGGCAATGACGGAATCGAGATCAGCAACAACCACAACTCCTTTCCACACTCAGCTGTCATACGCTCTAGGGAACAAAACAAAAGTCTTATCCGAATTGAAAAAAGTATTTGTTCGACCCCTAATACAAAGTAAGAATATCTCTAATTGATTGAGTTCTCAGCATCTTTATACTTTATTCATTTACTGCTTTTGACCACAGTAGCAGTCAAGGCAATCAACCGGGAACACATAGAGGAGGGAATATTAGACAGAATTAGTCAGAAATACAATATTCCAGAAGAGAGTTTGGATGACTATTATGCTGTGATCCATACAATCTTGAAAATACATCTCGGTCAACTATCTCAGAATGTAAAGGCTGCAGACTTCAGGCAAAGTCTGGAGGAACTAAAGTAAGTTGAGAATTTGTACATTAATGATGCCAGATTATTTAATTTAACAGGCTTGTTATTACAGGTTGTCCTCAGACTGTATAGAAGACTTGTCCACAGTTCTGTATGGTCAGAAAAGACCTGATTTGATTAATGGACTCATACAAGGAACAAGGTTCTATTCACATCTTGTATCTTGCAGGTGGAGAGTTGATATTACCATCTCATCAAGGTATGTTCCTTTATACATAATTTCAAACAATACATGAAAACTTTACATAACATTCCTTCTCTTTGCAGTGTCCTGAACAGAGTACTGGAACCTACTATCATTATGCAGTGGATCTTTGATAATGGGGAGTGCCAAACATTTGAGCTCTCTCTTTCAAGATTCCACCAGCTGAGGCATGCCATAGCCACCATTCTTGTAGAGATGCAAAGTGTGGAACAACAATGTCTTGCGAAAAACATACAATGTAGCTGATAATCATAATTCCAACACTCCAAAAAATTGTTTTCTATGTTGCTCTGTACTGTAATTTGTAATATGTAATTAGTTTGATATCAAATACAAGAAAATACTTTATTTCATAAATTCGCGTTATTATCCTGCCACCATAGATTTTATTAGCGCACTTTTAGTAGAAATGCAATGTCCTTAATGAAGTTGACATTTAAAAGTGTGAGTATATATATACAGTGTACGAACACATTCGAATAATTGGACAGATGTCGTGTACGTGCACCGACCTATACGTGTTTTCGGTGTCCCCGTGAGAAAAGGGTTCTTTCCTCGTAAAATATGACGTCGTTATTAAGAAATTTACACAAATTCTCACGGACTCTGCCCATAACTACATCAAAATGTAAATATTCGTGTATATTAATAAAAGTGTGACTTCCCTTGCGAATTATGTAATTATATGTGTGCATTTGATCAATAGGTTATGCCAATCCTTTACCGTTTTTAAGAACAAACACAACGTCCGCTACCGATAAAACTGAAACCAGACGTGAGTGATAAACATATTCCTAGACTACTACACATCGATTCTAATTGGAAAATTGAAGTGTAAAACAATTTTTTGGAGTACTATGGGTTGGGTAGTTAAACCATCTTTTGGCTCTTTTTACCTTTAATTTTCCATAAAAAAGAGAGTTCTCTTTATAATTCTTCGTGCTACATATTCTGGAAACACAGTAGATGCATGTCTGATCAAAAACCAATAAGTGAAATGAGATATAGTTAAGGGAGTAATATTGATTGTGCAAGATCCTCATTGACATTAATATGTCACAGCCACAATACGCAAGCCGAGGCATGTTGATGTACAACGTTTGATAGACTTTGGCCGCTATGTTTCGGAGTGTTTACCAAAGTACGTACAAAAGGTCCAAATCGCTGCTGGAGATGAGCTTGAAGTTTTAATTGCCCCTGATGGTGTTTTACCTACTCTGTCTTTTTTGAAAAACCATCACAATGCACAGTTTGAAAATTTGTCGGATATCACTGCGCTTGATGTTCCCAGCAGAGAATACAGATTTGAAGTAAGT
This sequence comes from Ectemnius continuus, assembly GCA_910591665.1. Lineage (NCBI taxonomy): Eukaryota > Metazoa > Arthropoda > Insecta > Hymenoptera > Crabronidae > Ectemnius > Ectemnius continuus. Next base: position 8,983,925 of record OU342862.1, on the reverse strand, counting down.
TTCTCCATTAATGGAAGTCATGTATTGTAATGATTTTCTGGATAATATCACTCTATTTTATAATAGCTGGTATACAACATGCTCTCTGTGAGATACAACTCCAGAGTAAGGGTAAAAACCTACACTGATGAACTGACACCAGTTGACTCTGCATGCTCCATTTACCCAGCTGCTAACTGGTATGAACGCGAGATCTGGGATATGTATGGTGTATTTTTCTCAGATCATCCAGATCTTCGCAGAATTCTGACAGATTATGGATTTGAGGGGCATCCATTGAGGAAAGATTTTCCTTTATCTGGATATATTGAGGTAACTATCACGATCTCAATTGAATCTATCTAATCTTTGCAATCAAATCATTGTCATTGATCATTAATGAATTTGTCTTCTTTATGTTATTGATAACTGTATCTTGTTCCAGTTGAGATACGATGATGAGCAAAAAAGAGTTGTATGCGAGCCATTGGAGTTGGCCCAAGAATTTCGTAAGTTCGACTTATCCGCTCCATGGGAACAATTCCCGAACTTTAGAAATACTTCCGCTGCTCCGAAGGAAATTCCCTCGAGCGCACCAAAAGAAAAGTAAAATATAGCATCTCTAGTTAACTATTAAAGTAATTTAAATCGCCAGCAAGGTTTGGCGTCTCGAAAAACCCGTAACTTATTTATTAAATAACTTTCCTATCCTATCCTCAGGTCCCAAATACAGAATGAACAAAATCTCTTTTGTGAAAAATAACACCCCCATCACCATAATTAACTTTCAATTAACTATTGGCAGACATATCTCTTTATAGTTAAAAAAAAATACTGCAAAGTGATAAGCTAATTTAATCGAAGATTTATGCAAATTGGAAAACCATGGACGTGAATCATCATTTATTTTACATGTTGTATAGCGTTATAAACGTAGTGTATTAATTACAAAGTGCTTATACCCTATTTGTAAGGCATACTTCTCGGTGGATCGTGAAAGAATTAAATCAGAATGAGAATTGACGAATCCTATCTTTAACGTGGAGTGTTAGAATAGGACTTTGTGTATGGATATACATTTATGTACTTAATTTCCCCTTAGGGACAGTGTAAAAAGAAGTACATAGTTTCTTTCTACGACTATACAAGCTAATGAAGTTTTCTGTGCACGAAATTAGATTATTGCATTCGTTGCAATACAAGTAGCACCGACCGGTAATTCACTTCGAACTAAGTACTTAAGATAAAACTAATTTTAGTGCCTTCGAAAGTTACTTTCGCAGAGTAGTTTGTTTTTCTTTCTAAGTATAAGGCAAGGTATCCCGTGGCTCCAGTCTTGGTGGAGAAGGACGTCTCTGCAGTTCTTAAAAATATATCTCTTGAAAATTGATTCCCTAATAATCCACTTAAAAGTGTGCGCGTGGATTATAAACGTCATCACAGTGCTAGTGGTATGTACATAAGCATTCACGCTAACATCACAGTATTTCGTAATTGTTCTTTGCTAAATCGAGTCTCTCTCACCGCAGCAGATTTTTCACGACAATCATTCAGTTAGGCTCACCACGCTTTTAAAATTAAATTTATTATACTTTCTCGATCGAACATTCTTTCGCTAATGCATTCTTCTGTCGCCTTCGAATGATCGGTACGAAACCCCATAACGACGCGCCCACTACTAGAATTATGCCAAGAATACTAAAGATCGGCCCGTAGCTTCCGATTTGCTCATATATGAGTCCGCAAATTGGCGGTCCTATCAACTGTATAATACCATTGACAAACAGGGATATACCATAGGATGAGGTGAGCTTCTCTGTACCCAACATATCGGCCATAATTACGGCGGTAATGCCGACGTAAATGCCAGATGCCAGACCGAAAATGGCACAATATATAGCCAACATAGTGTAGGTCGTGGCTGTCGGTAAAATGGCTAAAGAGATTCCAGAAATGAGCAAACCTCCGACGAAGTACCAATGTTTTGGCATTATAGATACGTCGGATAGAGCGGAACCCCCGATACGTCCTATTAAATCTAAGATCGACACAATTGACAGCAAAAACGTCGAGATGCTCTTATCAAAATTCAACGAAATTGCGTAGGCTGGCAGCAATATGACGAAGTTGGTATAGCTAACGGCGTTTGTGGAATTTGAGATCAAGATGACCAGGTAGATAGGGTCTTTCAGTAAGCTGACATCGAAAAATTTGTTTTCGGACTTCTCATCTGTCTTGGTGATCTGTTCAGGTCCTTTTCTGGCAAATGACTTGGATATAGCATTGAGAGTCAAGGTAGAGGCGCGCTCAGGATGCAAAGCAGAGAGTGTGCTGCCATGATACGGTGTATGGATGTAATTGAATGACGAAGTACTACTCGGCGATTGGAACGGCGATTTGCGTCTTGACAGTTTGCCAGAATCAACGCCTCCTCTTTCCGGCACAGTGTGTAACGTCGGCGTACTGTGCATTTGGCCTGCGATCTCCCGACCAGTCGGCATACTAATCTTCCGCGTTCTGCCCTGGTTTGGAGTACTTTTGTAATATTCTAACGCTACGCTGGATGCGCTCTTTGGTACTATTGGTGCAGGCTTGTCAGTCGAATCCGGTGTAACGAAGTTATTTAACTTTTTTTCCTCCTCGGGACTAGTTACTATCAATGATCCATTCTCCACTGTTTCCTGCTCTTTTGTGGTATCGTCTCGAGATGTGGCAGGAATCATGTGTTTTTCCACTGGCTCGTACAAAAGAGCACTTGCCCATACATTCAAAGTGATAGCACCCATTATTAATACTGCGCCTCTGGAAAAAAGTAAAATCAATTTTAGCGCTTAAGGTCTTCCTACTGCTTCAACACGCGATTCCTCGCTCGTGAAGAATTCTGGTCCTGTTAAAAAAGAAGGTCTCTCATTATCGCTGCTGAATACACTTGCCGCGACAAAAGAAAAATACCAAGCTAAATAAAAAAGTTAGCTAAATAGCGTAAGTAAGTGTGGATACTGTAGGTGGAATAGCGGAATTCGATAAAGTAATATCGGTAGGTAGAATTTTGAAAGCCCAGCAGGTACTTGAAAATTTGTTTAATACTGTCAATGGAGATATAGTCAGGTACAGTTTCTTTAAGGCACTAAGGACTCCCACTGTATTGGATAGTGGTAATTCATAAATAGCGTTATATAAATGTACTGACAAGTGAGATGTAGCATCTACTAATCTTTGGGAGCCACAAAATTTGCATTTGTATGCGTGTAGATTTACATTTTTCTCGACAGGTTTTAACATGTTTATCGGCATTATTTGAAACGTTATGTCCCGCGACGTTGACTTCCTTTCAGTCCACTTCGTCTTTTGGCATGAATAAAAATACGACTGCCCGGAATAGAAGGTAGCACGTGTAATTTGTGTGTCAATTTTAAACTTTCGAAATGAACACACAACTCAGTCAAATTTCTCTAATAACTGTATATCTGCTCGTATCTTTGAGTCATTACGACTTTGAACTTTAAGCGTGCAGAGCTTTTCCGTCAGAAAACGTCAGCTAAATTTATTCTCAGAATGCCGTTTCAATACCACGCTCACTTTACTTTCCGAGATTGGAGGATTTGTTTTCCGAACAAGAATAACAAAAATTTATGGCACATCAAAATTAGAATGTGGATTCTCTTGTGATCAAAATGTGTCAAAGTTGACGTTTGCATTTCTAGAACAAGTTTTGAATCGGACACAAGTGTTGCGCGTTTCGCGAAGTTCATCTTCTTGGAAATAGCGTTTATCCATATCTTCTGGCGTTGAATACATTTTTCTGCAACAAAGAAAACAAAAGGGAAATTCAGACCGGCGTAAACTTTCGTTCCCTTATATCTACTATAGTTAGCAGTGGCTGAAACTGCCTCTGCAAACGATGTATTTTACAAAAAAAGTAATATTACGCAACATCAACCCCACGCTAGGATTCGCAGAGCGTTAGATCGGTACGCGTAATCTCATTTGGTATCGGGATGATAAGCCATCCTGCCAAAAAGTTATTCAACACTGTTATACACGTCACCCATACGTAGGAATGGTCGAAAATACACAAGAAATGGCACGGATGAAGTTTACACATCGAACATTTCCCTTTACTTCACCTTGTATGAAACACCCAAAATGACAAAGCACCGTGTAAGTCATCAAGCATTTCTCGTGGAATTAGCACAAACACACTCTTGATGGCCCTTAAATAGCAAATGCACAACTTAATACATCGTTACACGAACGTCTGAGATAAATGTAATCCCATTCATCCCGGAAGATATAAGCTGCTATCGCGGATTTTAGTCATAAAATGAATGCAAGCGATTGTACCCGTTTTTTATAATACTTACAATCACTTGGCATTTGTGCACGTGCGAATCACGCGTTTGCAGCACAACGCGTGTACTCAATCCGCGCACACTTTATAATGTATTGAATAAACCGTTCGCACTCGTGAATCTGATGTACACGTGCGCTCGTTAAAATCAACAGTAAGACAGTGTGGGAAGCAAGTGGTGTACCGTACAAACCCGGATCTGTCTTTAGAGATATAGAAATCAGCCGAGCGCTTTACCGAAAAATGAGTAAATACGAAGTTCTAAGAACATAATGTATTTCGTACAAAGATTTACACTGTTATCTTCATATCGCAATACTTTAAGTCTAAACTCCGCAACCATTGTAAGTGCAGAGTATCTACGATTTATTTATGCTAAGAATAGTTATCTAAAATTAGTCGCGAGACTACAAGATGCATGTTTTGCATCCAAAACGTATGTAATAACCAACCGGCCAAGGAACTTGCTTTAATCATGAGGGGGCAAAGTCACCACGGTATGATCGGTGCCTTCTACAATCACGATCCAGGTCTACTGCTTCCCGAACTACTGCAGACTCATTGCAGTTGGATCTGGTTGAAGCTAGTGTTAAAACAAGTTGTTGGAGAGTACACTGAAGGCTCCATACAGGATGTTCGCACTATCACATTTGAGGGAGATGCACATATGGAAACAAACATTTTGCTTACCTAACACCTCGACGCTCCGACTGCAGTACTTCCGTAGAGTCTCCCCGCTTTAATAACACTTCCTACACACTTTCACAGTCTTGCTGTCTAAAAGCATTTACACTGGCACTGACACCGAGCACTCGTAACACAATCATATTACAAATTATTTTGCGAACTGGCATCGCGTGATCCGTCCCGTGTAGCACGAACGCCGGCTATCGCAACTGTAATTTGCGATTCCCGATGAGTTCGTTTCAATCAACGAAATTTACCGATAAAATCATCTGCATCAAATTGTGGTACTACGCGAAATTGTTGAATCAAAGGCGCTTATCACGGTGGAAATAAAAGTTGCGATATTCATGATTCATCGCCTGCCGGAAAAGCATCGCCTTCGACACAAAGTATTTTATGATGGTCGTAAAATATATAGACGATGAATCCAACTGTAAGCATACCTATATCCATATTCTCGAAGGAGAACAACGAGAAGGGGTGGAAGGAATATTGAACCTAATGCACTCCCAGATATACAGAGCCCATTGGCAAGTCCTCTCAGCCTCACAAAGTAAGAAGTGACAATGTACACTGTCGGAGGGAAAGCCAAGCCTGCTCCAGTGCCAACCAGTACTCCATAACTTAACATAAGAAACATATTGAATTGATGAGTATACGTAACACGATGGTACTCGCAAATGCATTATATTCCTACGCGCATGTAAATATACCTAACACAGAGGAAGGCCACTGAGTTTGCAAAGTAGCTAAGCATCATTCCAACAGCAGCAAATGTACCGCCTATCAGAGTTACTGTCCTGTACGAATATTTTACTGAGAGTACGCTCGATAGGGGACCTGTAACAGACAATAATTCCTTACATATTGCTTCTCGAAAGAGTGAGAATGAATAGAAATCCAGAGTGATCCAGAGTATCCGGATACTCAAGATAGTGTATCTCTTACCGAGAGAACTGTAAAGGAAATAACATAGCGCTGGTATCCACGCAGCCGCTGCAGGGGACGCATCAAATACTTCCAGGAACTCGACGAAGAGCACACCAAAAGATTTCACTGTTCCTGGGATGAGAAAGTTCACCATAACTGATGCTAAAAGAACAAGCCAGCCCCATCCTCCGTCCGGCGGTACTAATTCCTCTGGCTGGTGGACTACCGCTTTTTTAACTGTACAAATACAAATGAATGAGCATTACAATCATACGCGTCGAGAGACATAAACAAAAAAGTACGAGATACACGGCAATCTTATATGAAACGAAATGAGCGAACGAAATTAAATCGCGCGGCTAATCCACAGAGTATCTGACTCAATACTTCGAAGGATTGCATCAATATCGTGGCAAGTAAAGTGAGAGCAATATTCGACTAACATTTTACTTTACATTTCATCACTCTCGTGCTCTATGTTCAATGTACAATGTACACAACGGGAAGCAGGAGCTCCCGCATCGGCACCTAAAATTAGCATTTATCCAGAACATTTAAGATCCACATGGCCCTGGTACGACTAAAGTATTTTTAGAGGGGAAACATTCCATAGGGTAACAATACCAATACTCGCATTTGAACGAAAACACAAACGCGCGCCTTTCACACAAAAGAGTCGTCATGCCGAGAAGGAAGGCGCGCGTCGTTTGAAAAAAGGTGACGCACCCGGGAAAGGGGGCGGCAAGCTCACCTTCTTTATTGGTCCCGTTGAGATTGCTCTTTTCGTCGACGGACTGCTGCGCCACCAACTTGTAGTTACCCTTACTGGGCTTGCTCGCGGGGAATTTGATGTTGATCCCATTGTCTTGATCCTGGAGTCGTTGCATTGTCATGTGCGATTGGCGGCGATGCTTCGCCGGACGCTGGTACGGTTATTGCAGGAAATTCGCAACAAGAAAGAAAGGAGTAGGAGAGAGGAAAATGCGCGGGCGCAGGGAAAGAGGCGAGAGGGAGAAAAGGCTATCCTTGACACCGCCGCTAACAAAGCCTCCACCTTGGATGGTTGACCGAGTGCTATGCGCTCGGTGAGTAGGAGCGATAAATGCTGGCAATGAAACAAGGGGCGAAAGGGCAAGAAGCGATGGGTGTCAGGTGATCTGAGCGAGGCAGGAGAAGAAACGGCTAGTATCGACGTTCGCAGAGCCTTTGACCCGTGCTCCAATCCTCGTAAGCGACGGCCTTGGACTTCATCAATGCGTGAGCGAGCTTGCTGAGGACCCTTCTGCCGTAGCAGCGTCGCTTCTTTCCTCTTTCCTGACAGAGAGGTGCACGGCCACCCAGCCTAGTCATAGACTTCCCTGGGGATGTCGATCGTCGCTGTGCTAGCAAGAAATATCCTCCTCGGTGCGAGTGACCTGACGCCACCGATAGCCAGGAGCCGCACTGCGCTGATGTTCTTCTACTTCCGAGCGATCCTGTCCCGACGGCTTTTCCTCCGGCCGTGCCTCTCAGTACTCCCGACTTTTCCTCAAATTGCATAGAGCGACCGCACCACTGACAATCGCACCTCAACACTACTCTCATACACGAGCCGCTGTCATCCCGTGTGCCTGCTGGCCCCGGTATCATGTGAAGCGTACGGCGCGCACCGCTCTTTCTTTCGGCCTCTGACTCTCTGCCTCTGCCTCTGCCTTTGCCTTTCCTGCACCGCTCGCTTCCTCTCGCCGAACACGACGACTGATCAGCTGTCTGCCACGCCAGGGGCGTTCTACCACCGTCGGATCCCTCTCTCGACGCCTCGAACCCGCCACCACACCGTCCAATCGCACTCTGATATAAGAACCTCTCTCTCGCTCCCGGCGAGAGTTGCCTCACGCTCTACAGGCTCCTTCTAAATCGACGAACCCAAGCCAAAGGGGTGGAAAAGTGGGATCGCCTCATAATAAATCCGACCTCCCTCGAACCTACGAAACTGCCCCATTTCTCTCCGCGGTATCAAGAATTAATGTAATATTGATCGGCTGTTTTTAGACAAAAATCAACGCGTCAGAGAGATTATTTTCCATGTTGAACGAAAGAACTGTATACGTCTAATGAAACATTAATCATTTCATTTGCATACCGTTAAAGACTACGTAAGTTACTGCACGCGTAAGTGAAAATAATTTATGTCTGTCTTTTAGTAAAATCGGTACTGCGCACTTTTGGATAGTTTAAATACAATGGAAAGACAGTAATATGCGATGCTAGCATAAATTTTAGGTGACAGAACGGTAAATTGCTTGGCTTGAATTGTTTCGTCAGGTAGATAGGCCGATTCTTTCGGAGCGCTCTGTATTCCGTCTTACTCATCGCTTCCTCCCACCAAGCTAGCACGGAGTGCGCTACTCTTGAGTCTTGACGGCGGCGAGCTGGCTCCTTTCTCTATCTAGCTCTCTTTCTCTTCTCTCGCCGGCGCGGCGTGCCAAGTTTGCGGAAAGCCGAGGAGGAGGACAGAGCAAGGAATAAGGAGAGTGGAAAATTTATGACGGACACGACGCGCGGACACGCGCGTAGGATTTCGTCCACGGGAGCGAGTAAAGGAGCGCGCGTCCGACGCATTGCAATTTTAATGCTTTTGGCGAGCGGTCGCGTCCCACTTCGAGCAATCGAGGGAAATCGGTGTGATAGGAGTAACATGCCGTTCTCAAGCCGATAAGACCTAGTCAATATCGATGTCTGGTGTACCAATAATGCCAGTGGGAGAGCCACTTGATCAGCGAGACACTTGGTGCCGTTACCTCCGATCTCCGGACAGCATGACACGTGTCTCTCTGGCTCTTGAACCGTTCAGTCTAGTTTTGCGGGCCCCCTCGCCAGTTAACCCGTAATATCACACTCCTCACTCCTGCCACACGTTTCACATGTTATTTCCCATAACTCTACCTTGTGATGATTACCATCCTTTCATTGCTAAAACCTAATAGCATTAGACAGATTTTCTTACCTGCCCTCAGTTAATTTTCAGTTAATTTCCTAAGGAGAGACAACACTCGGAGATAACCGTTAACGACCGCATTGTAGATAGTATTTGAAAGAAGTATAATTAAAAAAACTCGGAGCGTATAACTGTAATAGAAGGATATATACACGCTTATGTTGCAATTTCTCGTTCAGGGAAGGCCGAGCATGGGGAATCTTGATTCAATTACAAGTTAGTTTGTAAAGTTAAGTCGGAGCTGGCAGTTAGTCATGAGGCCAAAGAGAAATCATTCTCCCCGGGGTATTGGGAGTGCTCACGATTAGTATGCGCAGATCGAAATACACTTGATGGCAGTCAGGAGGCGTTTTGCATCAGCGAAATGCCTACTCGGAAGAGCATGTTACGTGCTGGAAAAGCATGAGGCGGCTCATAGGCACAAGCTCCACCGTTTTTAAAAGTGTATATTTGGCCGAGCGTGTATTCTCGAAGCTCTCGAGACGTCAACCAATACGTGGCACGCACTGCTTCCCGGAAAGAGTACTTTTAAATTTAACGCTTAAGAAAGACGCTCCGAAGGTTTACGGTCTTGACCAGTTGTTGCTTCAACAATTTTCCATTAGCCATGCTAACCTTACTAATCAATCTTTTACACCTATTCATCATATGTATCTGCTAGATAAGTTTCCCGTTGCACAACTTTCCCTATCGGCGTAGTAATATTAAGTTGGAACAGTTTGCACTTGGTGCGAGAATAAATAAGTGGCCGGAGTACATGTAATGACAAAGCGTTCATAAATCAGAAACGATGTTATTACGTGTTTATTCCAGACGAACTAGGGGGCTAACCCTATCGATATAGGCGATGTGATAACGAAGGACGTGAGCGTCCACCTTCCGCTGGCTCTCCCATATTAATATGAGAAATATGCGAGACTAGATAACTGCTATTGACGATAAGGGCGAGTCAGATACGGACGGGCGAGCTGGGTCGACTCGATAAAGAGACCCGTTCCGATTCCAAATACGAAATACCCGTGTTTGATTTCCGAGCGACGTTTATGCTAGTTGTTATTCGCGAGCAGCACGGCTCCGATTGCCGCACGAAAGCTTTTCTGATTCCTGTCTGTAGATACGCTTAGCAAAGCGATCCTCCTGTAATTCGAGAGGTCTCTCGCCTTTTCGCAGACTCGCCACACAGCTAAACTGGCGAATGCTCCGCTTCGGATGACCTTTTGTAGCTTCATTGTTTCGTCGCCGGTAAATCAGAACCGAATATCATTCACCATTGTTCCTCGCTCTCGGATGTACAATGATAAACTGTTGCTTCGTGCGAGGCAGTTCGTCCTCCAAATTAATAGAAGTCACAACTGCGGCATTGTGCGTTTGAAGTTTCCGCCTGCCGTAATTCCGGTAGGCTCGCCGATCCTGAACGCTTTCTGGCATCCTCTTGCGCCGCCTGTTTTCGCACCGGCTGTTTTATGTAAGCTCGCTGCTTTGTCAGGGGATTCCACCGACTGTCGTCTCAATGGTACTGCTTTGAATGAACTACTCTTCAAATTGAATCGTCATGTCCCTTCTCGGGAATCTAAGACGGGCTCCTGGCAGGCGTCGTTCTTTATTGGAAATGTCGAAGTCTCTTAATATGAATAGGAACGCCCACAGGCAAGAAATCTACTAGAGGAGGCGTCTCTAAGTTTTCGCAAGGAAATCAGAAATTCCCAGAGGAACGGCTGTGCATACAAAGTTACGAATCCCCATGGCGAATCTTCCTTCGCGGAACTAATATTCGGTAAATAAGCAGCGATAACGCCACAATGGAATCACGAGGCAGTCTTTAATCATCAGAATGCCGCGGAGTGTACGTTTCGCCGGCGGAGATAGTCATTTTACGTTTCACGTACGTTTCGCAGAAGTCATTGTCGGCTGTTGTAGATTTTATGAAACGCATGCCGTTCAACAACATTGCGTAGCAGCTGCTCTGGCTCCTGGCTGCTGCTCTCAAGTATGAGGAATAGTCGGCCTACAGATTTTTGCCATTCGTTATCGGCCTCGTGCTCTCGACTACCACCGGCAAATTCTATCGCTTCCGTTGAATCACGAATTCCGAAGTTCGTGGACGCGTGTGCTCGACCTAGGACTGCGTCAGTGGTGATGACTATCACTCTGGCACCGGTTGGAGGAGTGCGTGCTGGAGAATGAAACGCTGTCGATGCCGAACTAGAGATACAGGAATCGTGCCACGCACTCCAATAAGTTTGTTTACTAGTCGCAGCCAACATTCGGAGGGCTTGCCGCTTAATTATAATGTTGCGTAACCTTTTCGGCGAGCACGTTGCCACAGGACGCCGTTAAACTTACATAATGATCATCTCATTATGCCTCCCATTAGCACACATTTCCATGGAAGTCCCACTAATGAGAAATCACATAGATCCGCAACTTCTCTTTGGTCCATCTTTCAAGTGAACTAGAAACTTCTTCCCATAACTGTTAGTGAGCCCCTTTCTGTGTGTTGTACAGATATATCTGATATGGAAAATACAACGTGTCTACAAGCTATGTAGATATCCACTTTAAGTACACTGACTATCAGTGGCGAATTCCCAAAGTTCTTGAAGTGCGCTTATCACACTTCAAGAACATTCTTGGCTTTACTGCCTGCGAAGTTATACATCGAAATGATATGCTTTCATTCTGTGTTCCTACTTTGCGGACTGTAATACACTCGCTCCCGTTTGGGAGCGTGTCCCCATAACGAAGTGCCATAAACAGCGTATTAGTGAACTAATTGATGCCTGCCGCAAATTATCTCGAAACGCACAATTGTCAGCTGTGGTCGCAACTGAATCAGCTTAAACTCGCTCTTATTAAGCATCAATTGGCACTGTGCGTAGACGAGCGGTCCGGCTTAGAATCGCTCTTAAACCCCATCAGGACAATAGCTGCTGAAATTATTTATCGTCTCGAAGGCCGATCCTTATTGAACGTTCTCCGAGAACTAGGTCGAAAGTTTCGTCGCATCCTCAGGAGCAAACAAGAATTATGTACACGAGATGAATCGTTTACTTTTGCGTTAATGGTATCGGTTGTGTCTTTATCAATCGGCATGGATGTCAGAAGCGAATCAGTGGCAGTCGAGACGCCAAGCTGGCCACCAAGTGCGATCTTTCGTATGAAAAATAAGAGTAGACTCAACGAGAGCAACAGGATGACGCATATCAGTGCAGCAAAGACTGCTAGTGCACTTGATCTTTCGTGCGAAACGCTTGCGAAATTTGCGATGTTAACTGCACGAAAAAAGCGTCAATATTCACCGTTTATTGCGTCAGTAGAGTACCGTTGATGACGTAACCGTTCCTGCCGTGGAAGACAACATGCCCCATTAGAAGTGTTTTTCTCAATAGGCTCAGAGGCTTAATTGTCCCGCTACTTCACTTCCGACTACTATTCCTGCTAACCAAAATATTTGCTACGCTAGAAGATCGACGGATAAGCGAAATACGTAGCAAGTCTCTACTCTCGTAAATATTGCGCCCATCCTACGACCTTATCTCCACGATAGGGACAGTTTGTGCAAATAATAATACCATCAGTGAGGAAACGCAACTGTCCGAGGTATCTATTCCACCCGACTTGTTCAACGTGGGAATTAGTGTACGAAGTTTCCCAACTCGACACACTAAGGACAATAACGGCAATTTAGTTAAATATATTTATATATTTCGTTACCCAAAATAAAATTTACAGAAATACGAAATCAGCGATATACTGCCATCACAGTCAGTAAGGTTTAAGATCTGCGATTGTTCGAAAGAAAATTTCTTATACTATCAACGTTTGGAAATTATAAATAATATTGTACGAGGTACTATGGTTGATATAAATTTCATAGCCATAGAACTATATATAATATTTCTCTCACTATATATTTATTCATCACTGACTCTCACTATTAACCTTAGCCTTTGCTTCTTGCTGCTTGATGCGATAATCTGACAAAGCAGCTTTAATGGCATCTTCCGCAAGCACTACAATTTACAAAAGAAATTGTTGGTAGATAAGTTCTGGTTCAAGAACAGATAGTCAGCCGATGCTACCGGTACTTACTGGAACAGTGTAGCTTGACTGGTGGCAAGCAAAGTTCCTTGGCAATATCAGTGTTCTTTAATTTGAGAGCCTCATCAATCTGAAGCACAAGGTCACAGATTACATAACAGCAAGTGGAATTTCTAATAGATTCTTCCTAATAGCAGAGACGGCGGTACTCACAGTCTTCCCTTTAACCCATTCTGTGGCCAGTGAGCTTGAAGCTATAGCTGATCCACATCCAAATGTCTTAAATTTAGCATCAACGATCTTTCCATCGTCGTCTACTTTAATCTGAAGTTTCATTACATCTCCGCACGCAGGTGCACCTACCAGGCCTGTGCCAACTTTCGTATCATTCTTATCCAAGGAACCAACATTCCTTGGATTCTCATAATGGTCAATTACCTATGTAATCCCCAGAGCAGAAACAATTCAGATGTGTGCAAACCATTGTTACTTAAAGCTACTGTCAAGCCTTTTGCCCGTTTGAAACATTAAAAGTGCCAGCCTAACTATTCAGTTTCTATGCTGACTTTCAAATAAGCAACACCAATTAAAACTGCGATTCCCAGAAGACACGAGTAAGTAATCGAGAGAAGAATACTGTATTATCGGCAAAACGTCAATAGTCAAGTTTGACTACAGCAAAAAAGTATGACATCACGTCCAAATAATAGAAGACCGTCAAGGTTGGAACAGTGTCGCATAGTAAATAATACTGCGCACAAGAAAAAGGATTATTGATCCATCAGACCATCGGAGATTCAAGCAATGATGCAAAATAAACAATACGCCTAATAACCTATTCGGCGTCGAGAAAACGAATACCTAACGATGCGAATTTCTAAGTCATGTTCACCAGGAAATCGTTGCGGCGTAGAAGGCAAGCATCAAGGTCAAGTGTATAAATATGCTCTAATAATAAATGCGCCAATATCGATCATCGAACACGGAGAACAGGCTGGCAAGGTTAGAATCGACAGGCGCAAGATAAAAAGTACGATATTTACGTTTGGATGATAGGACACAGCTGGAACGCTTCGCCAAACGAGCTTCGATGTGCCGCTGAGACCAGCAGGCAAAGATCTCCAAAGAGCCATTCTACAATTACGTGATAATTCTCATGGAGTAACGACGAAAATGCTTTCGACACTTTGCACAACACCAGCACTGAATCACGATTCGTTTCCCGGCTGGCTGCGGATGTTGGCAACGCGCTATTGGCAAGCCTGGGATCCAAGTGCAGCCGGGAAAGCGCGCAAATGACGATAAAATGCAAACAACTTGCAGATGCACATTAGCCTTTCTGAGTCATTGCTTTCGCCGACTTTTACGCTCAGACAAAAACACCACTTGATTGACTAATGCACTTCTTCGAGACAAAACATCCATTTAATAATGAACTACAGTATGCTTTTACGAAGCAGTTATGTACATTTTTCAATCAATAAATCGCAAGAGAAAAAGATAAATATACGTATTTCTGATTGAGTAAACTGGCGGAGCAGTGAAAATGCCTTTCAGATGTTCGCATGCCTGCGAAGTTTGCAATGAAGCATTTCACAGTGTGACGCCGCTTTCTTGCCACGTTTCGTAACCATTCCGCAAAACAGCCGGATTATACGAAAGCCAGCATCAGTAAGAAAACCACATAAACTACTTCCGCGCATCCTGTGCCCGTCGCTTTAAAGAGATTCCACAAAGTTATTAAATAAAGGGAACGCCTCCTTTATCACACTCGAACGCTTGAGATGATGGTCTTGTTACGCAATTGAAATATTCGACAATCCACCGGGATAGCAATAACATTCATCCAGATATTCCGTTACATCATCTGCGACTGAATTTTTGTATAGGCATTATTACATCGGGAAGGCTTTCTTGAGATGCCACAGTCGATACCCTCGCTTCACATTTCACACGCTCAAGCAGACCACACGCATTCTGAAATCCGACCATGAGACGGTGTACTCGGAAGACGTAGACCTTAACAGGTTTTAGCGACGACGGCGATTATGATCCACAGTGCCGAGGCATTCGAATCGACGGAGGAAACGGCAGGGCTTCCTCGAAAAAAGTCTAGTCGAAAGAGATGGGGGAGAATCATCCGAGCACAAAGCGAATGACCCGAGGACTCGGACCGAATGGACGCAGGAATGGGTGTCGCCAAGAGGACTTCGTAACAATAGACTTCAAGTGCGAGAATTAGTACGTGGACCATTTTGCTCGCCCAAACTCCTTAGGACGATACCAGTAGGCATGTGTTCATCGAACTGTAGAGAAAAACGGCCTGTAAGTGCGAAGAAGCCCTTTATCCGGAATGGTATACCCGATTCCTGGGGTGAATATTTGTCAGTGGAAGGATTTGGTGAAGCAGGGGACAGCTGTGCCTTGCAACGGGAATTGATATCTAGTTGCGTAAGGTGCCGCGTCACCGATTGCCTTTGGAATGAATTAGGGTTGCCCCTGGCTCAAGGGATCCCTGATCCACACAAACATTGCTCGGACTATCAAGCCAGGCCTGCTCGCCGCTTCAAACGGAAAGATACTTGCTGCGCGTGGAAAAGTTCCAGCCAAAAGATTCGCCGGGACGTTGACCACGGCGATGCTAAACAAGACTGTGGGCGGTCTAAAGTTACCATGTCGAACTCCGATGACAGCAAGAAGTCTGTGGCTTCGGCGCGCCAGGTGAAGAAGTCGCTATCTGAAACTGTGCCGAATTTGAAAGGTGGCGATAAAAAGCCTAGAGCAGAATCACCTTGCACGGCAGGCCGACGACGTGCTCGAAGATTTGAATCTATGCTGGATGTTCAAGGCGATCTCTCAAGAAAGTCCAAAGGTTGCGATGATAGTTCGCCATGTGCTCCGATTTTGCTACGAGAATCTTCGATGCAGACTGAGAAACCTGCTTGTTTGGAGAAAGCTATGACAACCGATGCAATTATAAATACTAAAACGAGAAATTATACCTCTTCGAAGCCAGAGGAAACTTTATTGCCGCCGCGTGTATGCTGCAATTGCGCTGTTCCGCACTACACGATTTTAAACATTTCCCCTGAAGACATAAAGCACTTCAGGGAATCGAACATCCCAACGCAAATTGTATGCGGGCTCTGCGAGGGAGTTCGCTGCAGCAATAATTCCAAGAACCTAAATGCTTACGATCTTACTGCGAGAGCCAGCAAGGGGAAAGTGGCGAGCACGAGCCGTGAAGAGCTTTACAAATGGACCAAGCAAAAACTCTGCCATTGCCTTCAGAAGGCAAAGCAAAAGGCTGTTCAGCTGCAGACTCCAGTGACTTGGCCTCCGTCGGAAAAGCGACGAGAAGCCTGTGGCGATCTCAAGGATTTGAAACTAGTATGCGGTCGTTGTAGCTGTCCTTATTTGAAAATTACATCGATCACTCATGCTGCTTTATGTCACGACCGATCCTCGAAACAAAGGCGACAATACTCAGACTACAAATGTAATACAACTTTCACTAAACTGGATAATCCTTTGAAATCAAAGCCCGTCTTCAAATCATCCGAAAATATTTCCCAGAACCCCGATTGCCACTGTCGTAGACGCAGTAATAAAACATGCGCTGACAGAATTGCCCACATAAAACATGCAAGGTGTAGAAACTCAAAGATGAACGTATTAAACGAGGAACAGGGCAAAGAAAGAAGGAAGAGCACCGAAAAGAAAGCGACGTCGTTAAACGTTAGTAAGCATCGTAGCATTGATGAGGCAGTTACAAGCCACGACAAGACGCCCACGAGGAATAGCGATCGTGAGAAAATATTGGAAAGTGCTTATCAAGGCAATCACACACGTATCGATAACGCACAGAGAAAGAAGGTCAAAAGTAGTGACATTTCTGATAGCGATGCTGGCGACAATGTATTAAAAGAGGTCAAGCACTTGCAGGGCGGCAGATCCGACATGGCCCTGATGTACGTCGAATCCAGCAGCGAGAACGCAGACATCTCAGATATGTCTGGTGACGTTAATATTGATGCCAATGCACCAAAGAGCTCGGTTACCTCGGTGACTTTCGTTAAGCGCTTAGACAAGAACAGAAAGTTAATCGGCAACGACTATGGGACAAGAGTGTCAAAGTCGCGGCCGGTAACTCGTCGCCAGCCAACAGAATCAAGGATCAAAGAGGCATTTCCGAACGAGAAGCCGGAAGACTGTTCCTGTAAACTATCGCCCCCCATTGAGCCCAATGACTCACCGATCAGAAGGCTCTGCGATCACAAGGCGAATGGAAATGTTTCATGCAAAGAGAAGCTCGACAATTTCACTGATACTGGCATCAAGAGAAACGTGCCTCACGAACTAGTAGTAGAATCACCTGTGGAATTAATTAGCCCGAATACCGAACCGTACGAGGGCCGAAAGTATACCAAATCCGACAATACCAAATCGTCGTCCCCTTCGCAGGCAGCGTCAGCTGTTACGAATGCTGCTGCCACAAAGAATAAAGGATCCCCTAGGGATAAAACATGTTCTACGAATGACTTGAAACACGTACAAATGCATGACTCAGTATCGAAGCCAATTACGCCTCGGGATTCGAAGAACAAGGCATCAGCAGGAAGGAACATACGAGTACCTGTGTCGTCGGTGGTGCGCAGCACAAAAAAGGAGAAAATGCCGAACTCATTACGAGCGGATTACTGTCAGCCGTGCATTAATCCGAACGCGCGACAACGTTGGTTTTCTCCGACGAGATCGTACGATGGAAAGGCACAGCAGGATTCGAAATATTGCGATCGCAGTGGATACTGGTGCGATTAATAAATCTTGACACCACGATCAGACAATAGCACGAGTCCTCTCGAAAGAGTGACCTCGAACTAATTGATTGATACGTATATTATCTAACCATCGAGTTCATTGTTCGGGCGTGTAATCTTCGATAACGAATGTGGGGTTTGAGATCACCGATTATTCCTGAAGGCCTGAGATATCTGACTATGGAATGTATGGATTATTCAAAATAGAGGGAAATCCTCTGTTAGGGTAAACTATCTTCAGTGAAACTCAATATATCCGCGTGTTCACTGAGCCGTTGATTTTTCCCGGATATAAAGCATAGATAGCCTTCATGCTTTCACGCATTTCGCCCATTATCTATTAATAAACGCACGCACAACTAATCGATAGCCTAGGTAAAAATAATTTCCAAGAAATAAATGCGTGACGCGTGCTCTCAGCGGTTATGTGAAATTTTGAATTTGTACGTCACCAACTGTAGATGGATATCCTCTTCATGCAGGCGTTATTATTTACAAATCGAACAGAACTAGGATTGTTGGCACGAACACGCGAGAGTAATAGTAGAACAAAGTACGCAGTGTTAAAATAGTCACTGATTTTGTAGACAGAAATGTGCAACACAAAGAAATACAAATGACGTAGATATATCTAGAATGAAATCCGAGAAACGTAGGGTTCGTCTTTACCCTTTTCAGCGCCGCCTACAGAGATCAGCAGCGCCATCTCGCAATTAGCATACAAATTGTCCTGGATTCTGCACGACTTTTTTTCCTCATTACTGCTGCCTAAGCTGTCATTGCTCATTAACGCGATGTCGAGTGGCGCGGGCGAGTGCAGGATTTTTAGTGATCCAGTGAGATTTCCCAAAATGCATTTACCTGGCCGCGTCGCTATTTTCGCGCAGTGATCTCATTAACCCGCGATGCACCTGGACGCACTCTCTCGTTAGATATATTTTCATATTGTAAATAGTTCTGTGATTACCAAATAACCGACCGTATAACATGGCTAAAACAAAAACAATCAGCAAAGGCTGCCCCAAGTGCGAACAACAGGTAACAGTTTATTTCTGTCTTTCCGTTAACCCATAATTCTCCTGGAAAATCGACTCTCACTTATTAAATACCAATATTTGCCATTTTAAACATTTTTTGTTGAAAGCATTCGTCTTGGAATTATATAATTTTAATGATTCATTTGTAGAAAAAAATATTAAAATAAAATTTACTTCATATTTGATGTTTTGATGGGGAAATCCGATTGTTTTGATGCAAAGTGTATTCTATCTTTTAATATGAAAGAGAAACATATAGAAATTTCGAATAATCAATACTTACTGATGTGTTATTTAAAAGCTATATTATGAGCATTTAGAAGCATTAATTTTTCTTTATCAAGGTACCTGTTGCCTGTAAGGCATGTCCATGCGGGCATTCCTTTTTTAACGCAAGGCGTAATTCCATCAAAAGTCCTCCTAGTCCAGACAATGGGGTCATGAAGACTAGAAGAACTAATCGTATCAAGAGGGAAAAGCCAAATTATTATGATGCCTTAGAGTATGATAAACAGTCCAAGAAGAGTGCTAAAGTATGTTGCGGATACTCATGTCCTTGCTTATAATAGCAATTAATAGTATAGAGTACAAACTTTCTCTTTCTCATTAGATAAGAAGAGGAACTGATACTGCAAATGATATAGATTGCCGCCAATTAAATAAAAAGAAAAAACGGAAAGGAAAGGGGAAAGGAAAAAATGGTAGTGGTAATGGCTTGGGTGATGATGATGATGAAATGGAAGGGATCAGCGGTTTGTCCCCTGAGAAGCAGCTCACATGCTCTCTGATACTGCAGGAACTGAACAACAAGATGAGAGTCGTGGCATGGAAGCCTTCATGACTTTTCTTCGGTTCCATTGCACAGCTTCCCAGTGATCACTAAGACGTTTTATTGTGAATGTAAACTGATATAAATATTTGATACAGGCATCAAATTATATTAAAAATACAGTCAACTGCACCACAGAGATTATTATTAAACAATTTTTAGTACTTTTTTAGTGCTACTCATATACAAACGTTATATACTTCTCTAATATAAAAACAGGCACAATCAAGACTCTTTCACGGCAATTTGTGATAGATGTTCTTTGTACTGAGTTTTTGTACAATCACAAATTTTTCCATAGCGTTCGGTAAAAAAGCGAGATTCATATTGCATATCGAAAATCCTGCTTTTATTAAAACTCGTTTTAATATTCTTACATATCTGCTCATATGAAAAATATGCATTTCTTTGCAAACTTTCCTGTTCAGAGTTGGGCCTGCCAAATTCCGTTTTTTACATAAGTATTCGTAATACACTATGTAAATATGATGTATATAATCTATGTGTACTACATATAACGAAAACCGCGGCGAAACTACAACGGGAGAAACGAAGTTAGTTTTAAGGATAGCCCTCTACGTATTGCGTGTATAACGCTCATCTTTCTGCACTGTTAGTTTGTACGTAATTGTAAACAATGTAAATGCAAAATTATACCAGAATAAACTAGGAGATATCACTTAACGCAATTTTCTACTTGTAACTCAGCCCGTCACCCTTCTTCCTTACCTGACACGCGCGTAAGGATTGACTTAGATGTAGCACCCCGAATACGTACAGTTTAAGCGGTACACTCATCACGATAGAACAATTATAGCGACAAATGATTCAATTTATTAGTTTTCTATTACACATTTACTCATCTCAGTAATCACGTTTGCAAAATATCATCTTACTCTTTGACAGTCGCGCCTCCTTGACGATTATTATTTTCCGCGTTAACAGTCAGCGTCGATGGTTTCGATGCGTCATTAGAAACAAGAAGGAGCGGTAGTCCTCCTATTACCATACACGTGCCCATACATAGAAAACACACTGTATAGCTTCCAGTCACATCACGAAGGTAGCCTGAAAATATTTCGAAATGTATCATCAGAGATTTTTGATAAATTACACATGCAATTTTATACCTTGCTAGCATAAGCCTGCTTGCAATTAGCCACAAATTAGCTTTGAGATAATAGGAATTGTCCGAGTAAAGTACCTGTGAGAGGCGGGATAGAGATTGCTCCGACACTTTGGAACATCCTAACGAGACCATAGCTGGAGGATATTTTGTCGGTTCCGTACTGGTCCGCAAGAAGGACGGGAACTAAGAGAAACCAACAGCCAAGGCATAAGCCGTACATCCCAACGGAGCAGGCCAGCACATAAAAGGAATGAGCCATTGGAATTACCAGCACTGCTACCCCAGCACCAACCACGCTACACAACAATGGATACAATCAATGAGTTCTGTTCGACTATTATATTGGTAAATATATCATTGTTTCTTTGACACTGAGTCTAACAACGCTTTTATTACCTGCCAATATATCCTTTCCGTCGATCAAACAGCTGTAAATCTGATAGCCAACCGAGGCCAAGTCTACCGCAGAGATCAAGAGCAGCGGATATCGCTACCAAGTAGCCAGCTTCCGACTTTGTGTATCCGGCAGCATGTACATACGCTGGCAAATAGTAAAGCATGTACGGACTGCCAGTCGACATGAGGCTGACGGACAAGCACATCATGATGAACTGGGGATTCTTTAGCAGCGTGAGATCAATGTATTGTGCTATCCTCTGCATGACTGTTCTTGGTTCCTCCGACACTTGCGGCTCACTCGGAGGAGCTGGACAGACGGCAGTGACTGAGGACCTGAGTGATCTCAATGACGACCTCGCTTTGTAGACGCATGTCGAATCTGTCGAGAGGTCTTCGACGCTGTGCAATATGCTTGAGCTACGTATCTTCGAGATCGGTTTCATCTGGAGACCCTCGCCCATTACATCCTTCTCCTCGTCGCTGTCCGTCAACTCGACGGCTACGACACTGTTCTGATGAAACAATTCATTCAACAAATTATGCCTGGTGGTAGAATCATTGGCAAAGAGTAAATCGAGTTTCTGCTGCTTGGTTGGTTCGGGTTCCTTCGTCGCTTGCTCGGACTTCTCGATCCTCTCGGGTTTGTCGGTGATCGGCTCTTCCGGGATGTAATTATTCTCCAAAGGGCGATAGAGGGTCGCGCTCACACACACGTGTAGCATGCAACCCCCGAGTAGAAGAATGGTACCATGAAAGCCGAAGGTCTTCACCAGTAGTTCAATCATGAGGGGGAAAACGAAACTTCCTGCCGCAGTGCCAGACACGCAAATACCATTTGCCAAAGCTCGATGCTTATCGAAGTACTGGGACACGAGGATGATGCCTGGCGTTGTCGACAATCCACCGCCGATCCCTGAAAACGTCGTGTCTCTCTCACTCCTAGACTCGAATATCCCGCAACATTTTCACCTCGTATTACATAACTCGATTTGAACTATAGATCGCTATTAACGATTACACAACCACTCGAAAGTTCGAGAAATGCCTATAGGATTTAGTCCTTTATTATGCAAGGCATATCGATAATTAATAAAGCGAAGTACACCACCTTCGCTCACCTGTTAGAACTCCGAAAGTAAAAAAGAGATGTACCAAGCTCGTGGCGAAGTAACTTGTTGTAAGTCCTAGGGCGCAGAACAACCCCCCGACGAAGACGACTGATCGACAGCTGTACTTTTGGCAGAGCATGCTAGTGACGGGTGCTGGAAATGCAAGGGAAATTCCATTACCACGAGATTGCAATCATTCATTAAACCTGTTTACAAACACCATATGATCGAATGAAGAACAAAGCACGCAACCCCCCGAGAAGTCCGCCATCTCAAAGGGATGAAGTATGGGTTCGATCGACAAAGTTGAAGAGAATCGCTATTCCCGAGGACTCACCAAGAGCGAGGCAGAGGCAAGAGAGAATAGCCGGTATCCAAGAAGCAACCGAAGCCGAGGAGTCCTTGAACGTCTCCATGACCTCGACATAGAGGACGCCGTATGATTTGACGAGACCAGCGACCCAGAACTGAACGAAAAAGGCCCCAAAGACAACGACCCATCCGTAACCACCGTCGAGTGGTAGATAAGTGATATTCTTCGGTTTCTTAGCCTCGCTTCTCTTGGGCTTCTTCTTCTTGGAGGTGGAGGATTTGGTCGAGCGGAGTTCCCGAGACTTGGCTATGAGGGGCCTAGCGGTGAGGCTCGAGATGGTGAGGAGGTTGTCATCGCCCTCTTCCTCGAGGGTGTCAGGGCTTTGAAGATGAGGTGGTACTATTGGCGTGGAGGTTGCCGTGGCCTGGACCACCAAGGAGGCCGGCCTCTTCGGCGAGGGTACGCCGGTGCTGAGGTCGAAAACTGGGGCCGAATGAATCGAGAAGAGGGAGCCCAGCTGATTCTGTTGATTCATATTCTCGTCGATGAGCGTGGTGCTGACCATCTCCTGTGACGCCGCCGTGCAAGCGGCAGCATCTCGATCGGTCGGCATGCACGAATCCTGGAGGCTCCATTCTCGTGGTAGCGACATATCTCGGCGGCTTCGTTCGCTCGAGGAGGACCGTAATACATTGGAGTTACGTTTCTTGGTCGCGCGACGAGTTTCCCTTACCAACTGACCTTTGTTTCAGCAGGCTCCCTCGACCACCCTTGGCACACCAAGATAACTCAGAGCTCCAGGGAATACCCGGCGCTCGTCGCTCGGCCTTTGCTCTCTAATTCCCTAACTCTCTTTCTTTGTCTCGCCAGGTCTGCGCACTCTATCCTTGGCAAGCTCCCACAGCAACTGGCCGATCGGTGCTCGCCGGGGTGTTCCGTGTTTCGAGAAGGACGGAGATGGAGGATCGGTGTTCTCTGGTAGTGGGAACCAGTCGCGATCGGTGAGGGTTTCCTCTAGGTGCCCAAGGGGCTTGCGTGTTCCTAGAGTGGGCGAGACGAGGAGCTGCTCTGGCCTTGTCGTCCTCACCATCCACGCGTTCGCCAAGGTACTCCTGGCTCCGTCACAGGGGTCTTGGTAAATAGCGGTGAGGATGGGGCTGCGCACGCAGGGGATGTCGCCACCGGACGGAAACTTACGGGATCGATATGTGACCGCGACTGACGCACTGGCACCGCGCGGTATTCACCACCACGTGGGCCGAGGCCGATGGCAATAGGCGAGTGTATCGGTTTATTGTCCTCCCGTCGCGACCCAGTTCCGCCGATCGACTTCGATTCTTCCAACCCGACCAACCTTGGGCCTCTCCCAACCACACTCACCATCCCGAGTAGACCGAGCATGAAACTTTCCGTCATCGCTATCATCACTGATGCGGACAGTCACCCTCATGCAGGGCTTCGATCATATACCTGAACATGCAGATTGGATGCGCCAATAAAAATTATGTAATCTTCTCTATCGTTCTTATGCTTTCCCTCCCCCAAGGACCCTCTCCCCTAATTAACCACTTGCTTCTACATCGCATGTTGGAGAGAATTAAAGCGAAATCGGTGCTGGAATCGATTTAATTATGTTGAAAGAATGGTGGAGCAGTTGGTACCAGTCGCTAAGCGAGGGTAGTTTTAGCCTGATTTAATTGATTCGATATGATAAGGGTTTTACTGGTTTTGTATTAGTATGTAATGGTTGGATGGTTGGATCGGAATGGAGTGAGGATGGGGTGGGGCGAGGGTAACCGAGCGCAAGCCCATCATCCGATAAGGGCGGCTACGAAGAGGCTGTCCACGGATTTGAAAATCGAGAGGAAAGTGCGAAAAGTGTGGTAGTGGGGTAGGAAGTCCGCGCGCAGCATCCGACTGGATCAATGAATCTCGGAGCGCCTTCTCAGATGGATTCTCGCGGCCGTGCCCAACGGAGGCTTCGCTAACACGAGAGAGTTGCGTTTAGGGCGTGACTGTATTTTTCCGTTTGGCTGCAACAAAATCTCTGTTCAACCCCGTTGACAATCGATATGGCTACGAGAATCGGATAGAAAGTCGTTGGGAGTCTTCCGCGATCAGGGTAGGTTCAATCTATGATTTCCTAAACAAGAAAACATCGCACCCCTTTCCGGCTGAACTAGAAGTTCCATAATCTACTTAAGCAATTGCCCGATTACCGGGATTCTATCAGAGTTAACTGGATCGTCACGAAAGAGTGATTCATTCTTTGTTGCCGAGTTTAAATTACTCATGCGATTTCTACCTGACACGCTAGTTTCCCTAATCGCTAATATAGTATATAGCTTTTGTCCATTATTTATCATTGCTCACTGATGGAAGATCGTTTTGGGGAATAGGTCCTGTGGGAGACTGGCAATGGCCCGCCACGAGCAAATGTTGCTTCTGTACATGTGTGTGCTTCTGCTGGACCATGTTCTCCTTAGCAGACTGGCCGCCCAGTCGGTCGAGTTTAACAACCCCAAGGTCTTCAAGATCGGCGGTGCTCTCTCGAACAACTCGAGCACCGAGCACTTCAAGGAGACCATCTCAGTAAGAACAACCCTCTTCTTCTAAACACTTTCACTATCATGTCACCTGAATATAGTTGGCATTTCCATAGCTATATTTATCTCTCCAAAATAAAAATAAAAACAAATGCAAAAGATCTACGAAAATTAACAAGTCATATTTGACCTGTTAAAATAGAATTCCAATGCATGCATAAAAGAAATTCTGGTTCTCTTGACATGGTTGGTTCTTAGAACCCGCGAAAATCCTATGACTCAGGAATAAGAAAGTCACGTAACAAGTTGCGCAAGCCTCTTTCAACCCTATTACGATGTTTACCATATTTTTGTTACGAGTCTGCATTCTACCAATCTAGAATCTCAACTTCGACACGCAATACGTGAACAAAGGTGTGACGTACAAGCACACGGTGATCCAGATGGATTCGAATCCTATTAAGACAGCGTTAAGCGTGTGCAAGTCGCTAATAGCCGATCAAGTCTACGCCGTAGTGGTATCACACTCACTCGCAGGATCATCGGATTTATCTCCGGCAGCGGTTTCCTATACCAGCGGATTCTATCACATTCCAGTCATTGGTATTTCATCGAGGGATTCTGCGTTCTCTGATAAAGTGGGTCTTAAATTTTTCCTATTTTTAATTAAACGTTTATCAAGAGAATAAGCGACATTTTGCTTTTTTAGAACATTCATGTCTCGTTCCTTCGTACGGTGCCACCGTACTCGCATCAAGCGGATGTTTGGGTGGAGTTGCTCAAGTACTTCAAGTACATGAAAGTCATTTTTATACACAGCAGTGACACTGATGGTCGAGCCTTGCTCGGTCGTTTCCAAACGACCTCGCAGAATTTAGAAGACGATGTGGAGACTAAAGTACAGGTACATTTTTCATCAAATTTTCTGAAGTAATAACAATATTATTTACTAAATAATCTTGTATAATATGAAAGATCTATTTAAATTATCGTCTTAACAATTTCCTATTTAGGTAGAAACTGTGATTGAATTCGAGCCTGGCTTGGAGAGTTTCACTCAACAGTTGCTCGACATGAAAAGCGCCCAAGCTAGAGTTTATCTGATGTATGCTTCGTAAGTATAATTGTTAATGTTTTTAATGTAAATATATTTTTATAGGTATTATATTTAACATTTTCTTTCACATTGGTAAATAGGAAGACCGACGCGACAGTGATCTTCCAGGACGCAGCGCCATTGAACATGACCGGTGCAGGATACGTTTGGATTGTGACCGAGCAAGCCCTAGATGCACCCAATGCGCCAGTGGGGCTTCTTGGCTTGAAACTAATTAACGCCGACGATGAAAAGGCTCATATTAAGGACACCTTGTCAGTATTCAATGTTATTTGTTACATCCTCTTGTGCATGTGTTTTACAACTCAAAATTCGCTAAACACTGTCAGATTCGCACCACTATTAAAAAGAATGCCTTTTAAGGTCGGTCCTGGCGAAAGCCATAAAAGAAATGAACGCAACCGAGGAGATCACGGAAGCTCCAAAGGATTGCGGCGATTCCGGCTCCATATGGGAAACTGGCAAGAGACTTTTCCAGTAAGTCTGATTTCCTCTACAATTTCTGGAAATTTCACAAGCTTCTGAATGTTCTGTTCGATCTTTCAGGTACATCCGCAAACAAGTGAAGCCGGACGGCGACACCGGAAGAGTGGCGTTCGACGACAATGGCGACCGCATTTACGCCGAGTATGATATCATCAACATTAAAAAGAACTGCAATGATGGCGAGACGATGCGAGAGCAGATCTCCGTTGGGAGATACTTTTGTCCGGATGTGAGTGACAAATCATTGGATCCTTATAAAGTTATCTTGGTTTCTTTCCTATAAAGGAAACTGTATCATTGTAGAATGGCACTGAGATGAAGTTGCAAGTGCACGAAGCGAACATTACGTGGCCCGGTGAGACGGAAAAGAAGCCTCAGGGTGTGATGATTCCAACACATCTGCAAGTATTGACAATCGAAGAG
The DNA here is from genome assembly GCA_910591665.1 of Ectemnius continuus. NCBI lineage: Eukaryota > Metazoa > Arthropoda > Insecta > Hymenoptera > Crabronidae > Ectemnius > Ectemnius continuus. The sequence goes on along the minus strand of OU342862.1, from coordinate 8,956,752 downwards.
AAACCGTTTGTCTACGTGCGCGAAGTCGCCGATGGGGAAGCTTGCCTCCAAGAAGAAATCCCTTGTCCGCACTTCAACACCACTGAACACGACAGTATGTTTCTCAAAATCATATTCGTCATCCTTTACAATAATTAAATATGAATCACTTCACCGCAAAACTCTTAATTCACAGCTACAAGAGCGTTCTGCTGCAGAGGATATTGCATGGATTTGTTGAACGAATTATCAAAGACGATTAACTTCACGTACAGCCTGGCTTTGTCACCCGACGGACAGTTCGGTAGTTACATGATTAGGAACAGTTCAGGTTCGAAACATTCCGATAATGGAATATTGACTTATTTTCTATAAGTTAATTTAATAGTTCGAATTCTCTAATATTAGTTGGAGGGAAGAAAGAGTGGAGCGGACTTATTGGGGAGCTTGTAAACGAAAGGGCTGACATGATCGTCGCTCCTTTAACAATCAATCCGGAACGCGCCGAATTCATCGAGTTCAGTAAACCCTTCAAGTATCAAGGAATAACTATTCTCGAGAAGAAGGTACTGCTATTTTCCTAATGTATTATATAAGACAAAAACTATTTTTATAAAAAATGCTTGTTAAGATATTAGTAACGTTTACGATTTTTCTAGCCGTCAAGATCATCTACATTGGTGTCGTTCTTGCAACCCTTCAGCAACACCCTGTGGATTCTAGTGATGGTTTCGGTGCACGTGGTTGCCTTAGTTTTATATCTCCTCGACCGTTTTTCGCCATTCGGAAGGTTCAAGCAAGCAAACACCGACGGCACCGAAGAGGACGCGCTCAATCTCTCGAGTGCCGTGTGGTTTGCCTGGGGGGTCCTTCTCAACAGTGGCATAGGAGAAGGTCTGCAAATCATCACATACCCTTTAACATCCAACCGCCCTAAAAAAAGATTTGACCCTTCACGGACTCTTTTTCAAGTTCCCCATTGTTTCCCTATAATAAATCAGGCGGAACTAATGCTAATTGATTAAAAGCTTTCCACCGAGTAAGCAAGGGTGGCTGCAAGCCTTTAACGTTTAAACTTTAACATAACTTCGTTGCCCCGCTAATGACGACATTGTTGACCGACTATTTCAAGCGAAGATAATGCGTGTCCTGAGGAAGTTTCATAATTAAGTAAGACGTATTATAGAGAATCGATTTTTCTGTGCAAGATAGGTACACCACGAAGTTTCTCCGCCCGAGTTTTGGGTATGGTGTGGGCTGGATTCGCAATGATCATCGTTGCCTCGTACACTGCCAACTTGGCTGCTTTCCTAGTGTTGGAACGACCCAAGACTAAGTTGACCGGCATCAATGACGCTCGGGTAAGAATATAAACTTCCTGCTTTAATATTATCTTCATGCATTGAAGACCTTTCACGTGTGCTTTTTTTATTATAGCTGAGAAACACAATGGAGAATCTAACATGTGCGACCGTAAAGGGATCCGCGGTTGACATGTACTTCCGCCGACAAGTCGAACTATCGAACATGTATCGCACCATGGAAGCCAATAATTATGACACTGCCGAAGAAGCTATTAGTGATATTAAAATCGGGTAAGAATAGAAAACTGATTTCCTTCATTTGTGAACAAAGAGCACGATCTTAAAGATACTTTTATTTCCACAGGAAACTTATGGCTTTCATCTGGGACAGTTCGAGATTAGAGTTCGAAGCAGCCCAGGATTGCGAATTAGTCACTGCCGGGGAACTATTTGGTCGCTCTGGTTATGGGATCGGTCTGCAAAAGGGGTCCTTATGGGCGGAGAAAGTGACCCTGGCTATTTTAGACTTTCATGAAAGTAAGAGTCACTAATGCTTAAAATAATTAGCACAAACTTCGATCAATTGCTAAGATTTCTAATAAAAATCATCTGCTATTTATAAAACAGGTGGTTTCATGGAGAAGCTCGACAACCAATGGATTCTCCAGGGGAACATACAATGCGAGTTATCGGAGAAGACGACGAACACGTTAGGACTGAAGAATATGGCAGGGGTGTTCATCGTGGTGGGTGTAGGAATCGTGGGCGGGATAGGGCTGATAATAATCGAGGTGGTGTACAAGAAACATCAGATCCGGAAGCAGCAGAAAATGGATCTGGCGAGGCTGGTGGTGGAAAAGTGGCGGGGGGTAGTCGAGGTAAATACGAACTCTCGTAACGCACTCGGTAGATGTTGTTCTCTGGGTGTTTTCGGTGTTCTTTCCTCTCTCAGACTTTTGTCTTTATCAGTAAGCGGCAGTCACTGAGGACGAGCTAGGAGCAACCACCGGCAACCCCCCTTTCCGTGTAATGATTAATCGAACACACCTAGCATTAATTAAGCCACCGGACAGTGAGCACTGACTGCAAATGACAAAGTAGATCGGGACGAGAACACTTAGCCGTAGGAAGCGTAGCTCCGCAATTCTTAGAATCTCCTGCACTCGAAAGTCATCTCGCGGCATCGACGGGCTCCGATGACAAGATCAGTTACGCATGATGCTTTGCGACTTCCCACTGACATTCGTAGCTCCTTTCGATGCCGTGCTCAGAATGCGCTAGAACCCTTTGATCCTTGTAAGACGACCTTTGCACATCAAACAAGGTAAAAGTATCACCGCTAGTAACTTTTACTGCTATGCATTCGAATATCTCTGCCTAACTTTTCCAAACTTTCTCTACCATCGAGAATCGCGCGTCCCATTCAAAGTCCTGCAAATCAAATAGCAGACATCTACGTAGAATTATTCAATAAGAAAAGTTACTTCCATTTCGATCTGCATTTAATATGACTTAGAAGTTACGTGCTAGCTAATCGGATGACTAACGGTAGACTTAATGGGTCGCACGATTGCTTTAGTTGACTCTAAACGGAAGAAGCTTTTCTCCAAGCGCGGTCACTCGACACTGATTCACCATAACCTGCACGAATTCTGTGGATGTAGGAAAGCAAAAGGATGAGAGGGCCGCATGCCGGTCACACTCAACGAAGGATACAAAGCAACGGCCTGAACGATCCTGCGACAGTGAGCTCAGCTGTGGAGAGTGTTGCGAGGCCGGATATCACACCGAGGAGTCCAGGCCGAGCTTGGCCCGGAGACAGTGACATTCGTCAACGGCCTCTACCACGTTCCGAGGATCTTAGATTGTCGCCTGCTGTCTACACCACAAATGTTTCGCACCTCGTAGTCTAGTCGACTATGTCCTTTCAGTTTTATCGGTCTAGGAAATTAGCATAGTGCACTTCGCCGCCTGTACGTTTCTAGAAAGCCTATATGGTGCTTTGCATTCTCGTTCTATCGATTAGACAAACAATCCGACGCCCACGAAATTTTTAACACGTCGTCTGCCACTATTATCATCGATGATCGGCACTATTATATTTCTTAGTACAATTAAAGTAAGTTTTAAAGAGGGACTAAAAAATGTTTCAAAAATGAAAAATAGGGCTACATGAAACCTTTTGGCAAAGGTACGGCCTTATTTAATTATATTATATAATATTTCATCCCTGTCTCGCGTGGCAGCCAACGTGTTAATGCCGCCTTCCCCCAAATGCAATATTTTCTTGTGGACATAGTCTAATGCTTGGTTCATCTTACGAGTATCATTGTAAATTTTATAAGTGTCTGCGTAATTCAGACCACGCAATTCGGGTGTATCGTATTTCGATCTTCTATTACCATTTGTAGGCTAAATTAAGTGGCGATAAGGAATACTTCGTGCATGCAAGGATGCGCGTTGTTAGATAGCATTCGCTAAATACATGTGATTAATTTTCTAAGAGAAATATCGTTCCTGCAACGTTCTATCTTGTTTCTACTATTTTTATATAGGAGTACACTTCTAGCATTAACAGAGCAAGGAAAAGGAGGCGTGTTTAATGTATACGTTTGTTTTATAAAATAAAAGTTGTTCCTGAAATGTTACTCACTTGTATCTTCCACTTTCTCTAATAGACTGCCGGTATTTGCCATGAGTCACTCGGTATAATACTTGAACGACACATGACACAGGTGACATTATACGGCAAGCAAAAGAACTGCGCCAACGTCGGTATTACCGATAATTCGATGGTATAAAGATGATTTCAAGTCTTACGCAGTTCGAAGGTGCTCCGGGTAGTCCGCTTGAATCGCCCAGGCTGATCGGACGAAGTTAAACAGCGGGAAACGGTAGCATTACGAACCCACAACAAAGAGGCAGCCACAGCATGAAGCACAGCAACACTCAAGGAGCGGCGGTTGAAGTGCACACATTCCCGACGTCAAGAAGCATGCAACAATTCTCGTAAGAAACATTCTATGTTTAATATTTTGCGCCGAACAATGTCGAGTCTCTCGTTGAGCAAACTAAGAAAGAAGCCACCGGCGGAAATCATCGAGAAACCAAAGAGAAAGATCGACCGTTTTGATGGCCTGTCTGAAGAAGAGGTGCAAAAGTTCACACTCTCCGACTATCTCGAGGACAATTTAGACCTAGTATTTATAGGCATTAATCCGAGCCTCATGGCAGCGCATCGTGGCCGATATTACGCTGGTCCGGGAAATCATTTTTACAAATTATTGCATGCGTCCGGGCTGGTTCCGCGATATGTTAGCTTTGAGGAGGATTACAAACTACTGCAGCATGCGATTGGCTTGACAAATATCGTTGCTCGAGCAACCAGATCCTCTGCGGATCTCAAACGCACAGAAATCAAAGAAGGCGCAAAGATAGTCGAAGAAAAGATGAAACGTTTCAAGCCGAAGATCGCTGTGTTCAATGGCAAGTGCATCTACGAAGTTTATGCCAATAAAACCACCGGCTTCAATTTCGGCCTGCAGCCAGAGAAGATCGGCGACACGGCAGTCTGGGTGATTCCGTCGAGCAGTGCACGATGCTCTAACTTTCCTCGCATGGAAGATAAGCTTCACTTTTACACTGGGTTGAAAAAGTACCTGCGTTTTTTAAAGGGTGAGATCAAAGAAGTTGATATACGGGAATTCTGGTATGAAGGGAAGTGTAAACCCTCAATACCAAGTACTTCCAAAATGTGGAGGCGCAAGGGTGTCTCTGCCTTCTTGCATGGTGGCAGGATCGCCAATAAAGAAACTGTGGGTATGGATACATCTGAGGAGAATGTGGAGTTTGCCCATAGCACTGAATTTATTGTGACTCAAGTACTGTCAAAGGAAGATAAGGAAGAAGATAAATCTACTACAGGGAAAGAAAATGGAGTTGTGGACTTTTTACCATCGTCTCAAAATACTGATAGTATCTTGGATGACAACAGACTATCTCAAGAAAGTAATAGTTCTTTGGAAAGTTTACCAAGTTCACAACCAATTGGTTCATCAAATGAAACAAGTGATACAACTGACTTAGCATGTAATAAATTAGCTTCTAAGCTTAAAGTAAATAACCAGAAGAAGAAAAATGTTAACAGGCTTGCACGCAAGCCTATTAAGCCAATCTCAGTAAGAAATAATGATAGAGCTGGTGGATCACCAGACTTTATGAGTATAATCAAACAAAGATTACAGAGAAAAGCTGGCACTGCAGATGCTATTGAAAGTACATAGACAAGAATGACAGTTATATGTGTTGAATCAAAATGTAACAAACATCATATGGGTGGGAGAGATAATATGCATGATGATTCAGAAGACAAAGTACAAAAATAGCATGTTTAAAAAAAGCACTTTTACATGTTCAAATATTTATTGGTATATTTAAAGAAACGTGATATGTATGGAAAGGAGTGATTATTTTTTATAACAATATATTTTCCAATATTTAAAAAGTTATAAAAATGGATACATAGTACAGTATTTCACTGGAGGGATTAGTTAACTGGCAATCCTGCTATGGCTAAGGAAAAAGAAAGTTTGTAAACTATTCACTCATGAGTGAATATACTTTGTGCTACAAAAGTATAAAGCTATCAGAATCAGAACATAATATATTCATATATGTTTGCAAATTTTTCCACACACAAATGACTCAATCCAAATACGAAATATGTACAATTTTTGTTACTTGAAACATCTAATATACATTTTTATACAAATTAGATTCATAGCAAAATTGATTTGCAACTCCATCAGCATCTTTCGTATTATTGCAACAGACCAGCTGATCAGCCCTGTTAAAGTGTATGTATACACCCCATACATAATGCTTAACCCGAGATACATAGAGACCCATTATTTACCCCGAGATTTGAATGCTTTTAAAGAAAGTACAATTGAAATTAATCCTGGTGAGGTAACAGAGACAAAAATTACAATTTTGGCTTGTGTGCTTCCATTACTGACTTCAATTTTTGAGTGAGCATGATATTTCCTGTAATCTTCAATTTTCCGCGCATAAACGCCACTTGAGGATTCAACTTACCCAAGGCCTGCAAATTGTTCGATATTAGAAGAAATGATAACATTTCATTACTACACAGTTGTTACATACCACTTGAACCATATCGGCATCCTCAATAGTCAATGTCGCATCAGCTTTTCCGGATTTTGGTTCGCCTTTGTGTACCTCACATGCCTTCAAGTCCAAAGCTGAGAAATGACACGATATTATTAGAAGCACTATACTTGAAATAAATGTCTATCCTCGTCAATTACTTACTCCATTTCGCCGCTGTTTGACCAGACGAAGTTATGTTATAAAGGAATATAGCATTGATATGCTTCACCTTCTCCGGATTAGCTTTAACTAAGTCGCTAATTGCTGAGAACACAGCATCAGACTCCAAATTTTGTTTCCCAGAGCAGGGATTTGCTTGCAACTGTTTAACTTTAACATTAGCCAGATCTAGATAAGCACCTGTAATATCACGGACACACGGTTTAATACTTTGCCTTGAAAAGAAATACTCTGCTTGAAATTAACTTCTGAATATTAATAAAATCACCTGTAATAATGGGTGTATTAGTTTCAACGATACTTGTTTGGAAGTGGATTCTATTGCCGTTTTGCCACATATCAGTGCGTAAAGTTTGACCAGGAAGTACTGGTTTAGCAAAGCGCACCTGTAAAATCAAAGCATGTGATGTAGACAATTAATAGAGATGTATCCAAGTAGTATAAAGACAAAAGAAACTAGAATTATACCTTCAAAGTTTTGAATGCGTTGGCGTCACCGTCAGCGTACGCTTGTAATACGTGGCGAACAGAGAAACCGAGAGAGCATAAACCGTGTAATATCGGTCTTTGGAAACCAGCCATCGTAGCAATGTTTGAATCGATGTGCAAGGGATTCATATCACCACTCAATCTATACAAAGCGGCCTGAAATCAGAAAGAAATAATCACTATACCATTATTTCTTTTATATTTAATATAAAGTTGTTTTTATTTACTTGGTCAACACTTGTCTTTTGAGAAATAGACATATCCGGTTTTCGACTTGGTGCTTCAATTGTTGGTATGGCATACGATGATTCACGTTTTCCTCCGAAACCGCCTGCTCCAATTACAAATACGGAGATTTGCCCTGTAGATAACTTCTCCCCACTTTTGCGGTCGAATGTCTCATCTATAAAATGTAAAAAGACAATAATTTTCACGTATGCAAACAATTGAGGGATTTTTAAATACTCACGTTGCACCATCACTACAGCTCCTTTTCCTTTATCAAGTACATCTTGCACTTTGAAACGCGTTTCTACGTCACCCTCGACAGGCAGAGGTTTATGCACTTCTATAAATTGCTCGCCGTGTAGAATCTAAAAGTATTGTAAAGTAACTAAATACTTTCCAAAAGCTTGTGAAATTTTTAAGTTTTAATTAAGAAACATACTCTAGTCGGATCAAGTTGTGCCCCCTTCAACGCATCGGGTACAATTGAGGTGGTCATGCATCCCATTGGACCGTATAGTACGTAAAATGAAGGTAAAATGCTGAAATTCTCATGGTTTTCATATAAAAATTGAAGATCGGAAGGTTCTTGAACAGTTGCGCCAACTAAAAAAAATAGCAGTGCCGTAATATATAATCATCCCTTTTTTCTTATTACTAACTTTTTTTAATCTTACCTCCAAGAGCATACAAGATCGCATCTTTATGATTGTATGTATGTTGAATAACTTGACCTCCCTGATAAGAAAAAATAAAAAAGTCATGACCACAGCGTTAAAGATACAAAGGGTGCATAAAACTATATATAACTTACATCGCCCGATGAGGAAACACCCGATTTGAGTTGTTCAGAAACAGTAAGCAATTCTCCAGTCACTTCCTACAAAGTTTAGTGAAGAATTTGATTATTACATAATTCAGTTCGACTTTCATTCTAAACGTACCTGGATTGATTCGTAATGCTTTGCATTAGACATATCGGTAACTTTTGACCAGTTCTTTTCTACGCTTTCTGGAGTAACGTTACTCGATAGATCTTGTCTTAAAATACATCCCGAAGAACGAATCAGATGGCCTTCGATAAAAAATGTAAAAAACAAATAGAATTATCGTAACAAAAAATGGTTTTCTAATAGTAGCTGAAAGGCTCTTACATTTTCCAGCCCATCCCAGTGCTGATTCAATAATAGAACCATTTTCTCCGCATTTTTCATGACACAGCCAAAATACAACAGGAGCTATCAGTTCAGGTTTCAACAGCTCAAAGAAGTCTTCAAATTAAAGTACAGTTATTTTAAAAACATTCTCTCTGTTGAAGTTGATATTTTGATATCAACTGGATAGTTGATATCAAGACATACATTATTTATAGGTAATAAAATTGCTTTAACTTTCTTGCCTCTATACAAGCAATGAAATACATGGTAATGAATGTGTCTGGCTGACCTGGGGGCATAATGTCTTCCGTTAATCGTGATCCAGCAGTTGGCACTATAACGTTGGTATGAATATTTCTCTTTCCCCCTTCAAGAGCCAAAGTATTAGCAAGTCCAACCAAACCCATTTTTGCAGAACTATAATTGGATTGTCCAAAGTTTCCATACAAGCCACTGTTGCTTGATGTCACTATGACTCTACCATATTTTTGTTTCATAAAATATGGCCATGCAGCTTTTGTAGTATTAACAGCACCCCTTACATGAACATTGTAGATTACATCTAAAATTGAGTATTACATTCAATCATTATAATAAGAGTCTATTTTTGAATCTAAACATATTTTCTATTATTAGATATTAATTAGTCATACCCCAATCTGCATCAGTCATTTTAGCAAATGACTTATCTCTTAAAACACCCGCATTATTAACAAGTACATCAACCCTTCCAAAGTTGTCAATGGCTGTCTTTATGATTTTGTCACCATCAATAACAGAATCATAATTAGCAACTGCTTTACCGCCTGAAAGATTCATTTAAAATAATTGATATGATTGATGATAATGCACATCAACGTTCCCTCATGAATGTACTGTACAGTGATAACATTTTTTGCAATGTGGTCTTATCAATCATACACAGACAAGCGATAAGAACGTTTTGCAATAACTTTGCCAGAAACAGGATTTGCAGTGTCATTAAATGAACTACTCAATATTGTAGGATTTTAACATACCAATTGAATTAACAGTTTAAATGGAGTTATTATGTAAATAGTAGACTGGCAAAGTCATTTAGATTACTAAGTGTATTACTACACCTGGATTATAAATTCTGGGAAAACTAATGCAACAAGTAGGTTTGAATGACAAAAATACCAGCTTTTCGGATCTCCTCGACCACTGTATCAGCGGTTTTGGAGCTACTCCCATCACCATGTCGACTACCTCCAAGATCATTCACTATTACACTTGCACCGCGCGAGGCAAAAAGTAATGCATATGCACGTCCCAATCCTGGAAATATGAAGAATAACCACATAAGAGATAGTTTCGATATAGGAGAAGGTCCCAGTGCTTACCTGCTCCTGCCCCAGTTACTACAACTACTCGGCCGTCAAAACGTAGCTCGTCGTTAAGTTTCATGATAACTGGAATATTGTCACTGTAACTGCGCGATGAGCTTCAACCAATGACTATCGGCACTGATGCACTCACTTCGGTGGGACACCGGTCGTAATGATCAAGCAGAATTAACAACTGGTTTAAAGTCCACACTCTTTTAAATTACAAGAAAGCCGCATAAGCAATCGACTTATTAGAGTACGGACTGCAAGGTGGAAATGGCATTCGCATACGTACTGCTATCTGGCCATGGATTCAAGATACATAAATGACTCCATTTGGCGGTTCTCATGTAAGGTGGTCAAGAATGACCAAGTATTATCTCTTCGTTACAGAATTATGTACATCCATGACTGTAAGCAGTCAGAATCATAGACGTCACACACGAGTGCCCAGATAACAGGGAGCTATATTAACGGAAAGGTGAATGCGATTCTAGAATCCAGTCAGCACTGCAACATTTTTATTAATAGTAGATAAAACTAATAGACGATTCAGCAAAATATGTGCTTGAACTTCCTTGACTTTACGAATATGTAAAACTGTTCCATCACAGTTGGACTTTCCCGTTTTGGGTAAAAGTCTGCGTCTATCCCATTTGTACGAGATTGATAGACTTTCCTGGAAGATCGGATTTTGGGAAATGTTAGGGATTGTATAAAATCATTTAAAACGCAAAATTCAGTATTCTTATATGATTTTATTTGCGACACAATGGACGCGATGACCAGCAAAAAATATTACAATAAAACATAAAAAAACACCGAAACAAAGCGGGTTTTTTTAAAGATTGTTACATGGTATCCACAAATTACGCTAGTTTGTTCTGCCAAGGTGTTTACTTATAGTTCAAATTGGATTATCAGCACACTGCGTTCTTGAAATTATGTTAACTATATAAATAAGAGATTTATACAAACTGGCCTCGGGCCAAACATATGAAAATGGCGACTCAACTTTTTCACGCATATCTTCGAACAAAGTAAAAAGTGACAATGGAGGTTTATCCATCTTCACTTCATGCATGCAATTGACCAGCTCAAAATTACAAATTAATAAAATTCTACATTTTATTCAGAAGAGTGCTCATGAAATTACTTTATTAGGCTTCACAGTAAGTTTGCATCAGAAATATATTTCGTTCACACAATTAATAAATGAATGAAGTATTTGGCAGATTTTCGTCATTCACGCAGTACAGAAACTACTATGGGTTTCAGAATGAAAAAACGCCGAAACGTATGTGCTGTGGAAACCTGCAGGTGTTCACTCTATTCACGCAATCCATATACATACAAACAATGAATTATTATATGCATGACGACACTGCACTCAGTTGAACGACATCAAAGCAGAACTGCTGTTTATTGAAACATCCGTAACATATTAATCACTAAAAATCCGCGTGACCCTTATATTTCCTTTGGTCCAAGCTGGTCCAGGCTACCGGCAGACGTCCTAATATGTATCGCAAATATCACGTCATACTTGTCAGCGTTTCAATTCCCTTTTCTCACTGCTTCCCCACATATTTGGAACTGCTCGAATGCTAAGAAAGACCTCGAAAAACTCTGAATTTGATAAACTACAGCGTACATGCAAAAGAGGAATGATTTATCGCGAGAACATATGCTTGACCAACTAAAAGATCATGATTCAGAACCAACGGGAAAACTGACGAACGGGCAAGTGATGGAGTCCGTTAGTAGCGGGAGGAGCAGCAGAAAGAATATATATATATATAAAGTCTGTTCGGATCCGAACGTTTCGCCACTAATGCCTAGATATGCCTGTAGGATCGCTGAAATCGTATGCGCCGCTTTAAAACACGATAAAAACATCCTCCTCCAAGATTTCCTAAAATACAGCGCATGTAACCTGGCGAAAGTAGTCGCGCGATATTCAACTTCTTACATTTCAGAGCGAAATTCCATAAGTGGGTTAATTCCTATACCATGAGGCATAATTTGACATCGTTACTTTCATGTTCAATGATAACAAGAAGAAGCAATAATTTTGGAAAAATGTCTGCGTCAATATAATCTGATGATTATCTAAGAAAGCATGCGCGAGCATCTATAGGTAGTATGGAGGTGAGGTGGCGCTGGATGGGGAATCGCACGTTTTCGCTGCGGTTAGTTGAAGTCGGGCTTGGTGAGCGCTCAGAGAGGAGTGATCCGTGGAGAAGGCGATGGCAGCACCACGGTGGCCGTTTCTATCGGACGCGCAGGGAATGAAAGAAGTGTCGAGACGGGAGACGGGATTTCGTCGGCGCGTTGCGCGGTGGTGGATACGGTGGATACTCGGGAAGGAGAGTGCGGGCTGGTGCGGGCAGATCGTGGGGCAAGTGGCGAGTGTGGAGCTGGTTGGTGGTGCGTGGTGGGGATGGGAGGGAGGTGCGGTGACGGTTAGGAGGCTGTTGCAACCGCGAGAGGAGCTAGTAGCGCTCGTCTGGCGGTATGAGGCGGCGTGGGGCTAGGGACGATGCATGGGCCGCGACTAGGAGGCACTCGGGAGGCAGGGAGGGCATGCGAGCGGAGCACAGTTCAGTAGTCGCCATTGCAAGTCCCCCTGTGCTCTCGCATTCGCGACACTCTTACGCGTGGAGCCGATTTTCCGCTAACCTAATCTCCCCGCGAGGGCCCCAAGTGTGCGCCCCCGATGCAGAAATATTGCACCGACCTTACGGAAAGATTGTTGAAATCCCTTGACAAGGAATACAATGTAAGTAGCGGAATGAATCCGCGATGCGCCGTCCGTCCGCTCGCGCAAACGGCTATCGGGCCACTCTCGATCCCCCGTGCGCCGTGTGCCTGTACCAGTGGCGTGCGCGAGACCCACTGAGAGTGTAGTGTGGCGGCGGCTCCGCGTGTCAGTGACTAGTACCTTTTACATGCGTACGTGTGCGATGCCAGTCGGACGAATCTTATTCCTGCACGAGTGTGTGCGCTCGTTCGTTCTACGAGAGCGCGTTGCCGACTACCTGGAGCATAACCTCCGATCCTCCTGTCGGATGTCCACGGGGCCGTCAAACGCGGCCTCCTGGAACCCAATTACCCACATGCTCTGCTCTTTTAGTGAAGCCCGTACCCCGACGTTTTCCTCTAACGAGAGCACACCGTCTCGCCCCGTACATGCGAACAGTTGGCCAACACGCGTACCCCCCCGTCAATGGGTCTTGTTCCCTGTATTAAATTGTACTTGCAGAGCGAGTACTGTTTGCTCTTGTTGATCAAACAAGACAGCCTTCTTCTCCAAAGCACGTACTCCAGTGCCCACATTACTGATACGTTCTGGAAAGGTTTCACGCTCGAAGACCTATTGCCCTTTAACGATTACCGTTTAAGAAAATCGTCTATCTCGATATTCTTGTTTCTCGACGTTTTCGCCAGTTTCGTGCATCTGGCAGGCTGATTTCGGGGCACACGTGTTCCCTATTTGCACCTCGTACTCTAGCAGTTGCCCTTGATTTCTCGCGTTCCGTATGTAACGCAAGAAATTCTTCGTCGTCTACGGGGGAATCGTCACTTGCGAGATCGCTTATCCTTCGCTTTTTCTTCAATATCGCGATGCCCCTCTCCGCGGACTCAATTTAATCGGGCAAAATGCTCTTCGCGTTCCTTTCCCAGCCGAATTGGTACTAACTATTATGACACATTTCCCTTAAAAAGGAAGTTAATCGCCTTCTGGTCGGGCAGTGATTAGTTGCGATGTTAGAGGCAAACTTAACCCAGGAATAACCACTAAACAGGCCGAATTTCGCGAGGTGTGCTAGCTCGTATGTACCAACGAAAAAATTAAACTGTTGATTGATTCTGAAAACGATCAGGATGGCTATTGACTTCGGATGGAAATTTTCTTTGACAATGTAATGATAACGTTGCCATATAAAGTATTATATAATGCGCGTTCCACGCATTGCTTATGTGTTTCTGAACATTAAATCGTAAAGCTTTCGTATCGTATTGGATAGTTTTATGAGGGAAGGAACACACTAGAAGAATAACCTAAACAATAATGACTGTCCGTCCGTGCCTTGGTTGCGTTACGTTGCACGTTCAAGTATAAGCAGTACGTCGTACTTACCATATTATACTTTGTATGTAACAATCAGACCGCGTAATTTATAAAATAATGTTACCCGTAGAATCGATTACGTTTACCAAATGAATACTTATGTAGTTATCTCAAAAATTTGTCTATGAGTTTCCTCCTATTTGTAGTTTTGCTTGATTCTGATATGTTGAAAAAAATGGAAAACAACTTATTATAATAAATTGTATATTTTTCGAAATAGATTCGTGCCTCAAACGTGTTATATTGATTCACATTCCTTTAGAAAGAAACTATACCCTCATATGTTACCTTCCCACACATATATCAGCTGACTCTATAATGTATTTTATACCATAAAAGAAAACTAATCAAATATCGTTATATTAGTAATATAAAATGCACTTAAAATGAATTATTGAAAATGTGGTTATAAATTATAGACCATACTGGCCCTAAGATTACATCTTCACCGAGCTTTTGCATATACATTGTATGTCATGTAGCGAGACTTTCATTGAGCTTTTAATGCATTCCACTCAATATGTGAAAAATTATTAGTATCATATTTCACAGATATATATGATTAAAATTGCCAATTTTGTCTTATCATCGATAAGAATATTGAAGCATTAACTCATGGAGATAATTTATATGCAGTTTCATGGGAAGTAACCGTAGTGTTTTCCACCTCTATGCCATTTACAATTGTTACATATTTTTAGGTCATCGACATGGGAGCTGTTGTGGATGTCATTACGGCCCTGGAAAAGACGACGATCACTAAGGAAGTACTTGAGGTGAACTTCTAATCCCACTTTAATAAACTGCACTATGCTTTTTCAATACTTAATATTAATCTATGTAAGTAGTCCAAAAACTTACAACCTATAGATTGCATCATGTTATAATATAGACTCTAGCAACAGGGATATATTAAGGGCAAAGTTGCATCATTACAGTACTATGATCAATGAAGTCATTTTATTAATCAGTAAAATAACATATTCTTTCAAATAGTCGACTTATTGCGTTGCGAGGCAGTTTTCCAAATTTTGCACGAGTTTACATGTGCATTGCAGATCACACGGCTTGGAAAATACATCAATGAACTCCGTCGAAAGACAACTAACGATGCCTTGGCCAAGCGTGCGAAAGATCTGGTACGCCGCTGGCGAGACATGGTTTTACCAACGGCACATTCAACGCCACAACCGACACCGGCCGATACTGCACCACCCGCTCTCAATGGAGCAAAGCCACACAGTCCGGCATTGAGATGTTTCAAGCCACAAAGTCCGGCGTTGCGAAGTCTTAAGCCTCAAAGTCCATTGCTGAGGGATGCTACACCCCTCAGAGTATGTACTTCCGTCTTTAAAAAACTGTTTCCAATTGAAAATTCCGACTTTACGTCTCCATTCAAAGAGTTATTGCAACTTGGATCATTATGAAATCGTAGCATACGAAATTCGTTCGAATTGAAAGAAAAGGCTGCTTGGGATGCGGTAGTTAATATGTTCTTTTAATTGGCATATTTTTCAAACAAGAAAGTTTCATGTTGTCTAAGACCTCAACGGTGTATTAGTGGTTTGCCGTCTCCCATGCGGACTGTTTGATCTTACTTATAGATCATTGTGGCGGGATTATGTAGCTTGATCATTCTTTATAAATCATAGGCTTGTCGAAGTAGATATATAGGGTCAGGTGCTTATCTTTCTTTCAGGTGATTAGCCCAGCTCTGTCTGTGCATAGCGATCATTCACGTTCTCCTAATGCATCTTCGAATAAGCAGTCAATTACAGCGACCAGCAACCACAGACTAAGTTCTGATGTAGCCCCAACTCTTGGTTCCTCAAGTCAGAATCACTCAACAGAAGCAGTGCCACGAACACACAGTTCTAACAAGC
Source organism: Ectemnius continuus (assembly GCA_910591665.1). Lineage (NCBI taxonomy): Eukaryota > Metazoa > Arthropoda > Insecta > Hymenoptera > Crabronidae > Ectemnius > Ectemnius continuus. The sequence goes on along the minus strand of OU342862.1, from coordinate 8,940,879 downwards.
GTCTTCGAAAAGAGGACGCTAAGGACCAATATCAGTATCAACAACACGACTCAGACTCAATAACCGACAGTGAACACTTTGTTAAGAAACAGCGTCTAAATGGCGAGAATATAAGTGGTAATTTAAATTCGCAAGTGCCTAGCCCCTCATACAAGGAACGAATCTCCGATCATTTTGTGGGAAACTCCACTGATCCTGATAGTTCAGGTCCAAAGAAACGCGGTAGAAAGAAAGGCAGTAAGACTATGAAAGGTCAACCCCTGTTGGAGGATCAAGTGAAGGAGAAATTAGCTAGTATCTCAAGAAATCCTAAACTGAAAACCACTCAAGAATTGTTGGCTGACCTACAGGCACGAGGTACCAATTCTAGCATTAATTCAAATGCTCTACCTAGTCAAAGTGCAGAACCACCAAGTATGGAAGATGTTCTGAGAAGTAGCAACGAGCAAGTGTCCAAGTTCCTTCGTGCAACTCAGAATAATTCAGTCCATAAAAACACGGTTTCCGAAGCGTCACTGCAAAGTCGGTTAAAGCCTACAGAAGTCGGTCGTGACGTATCGTCGAAGTGTCAGGAGGGTGCAGTGTACGATGAAAGGTCGAATACGAATTGCCCGGATAGACAGTCGCGACCATCTCAAGGCTTAACAGTCGAAGAGATATTAGCGAAGTTACCACCTCTAGATCCAAGTTCGATAGACTGGAGTGACTCGGAAAATGGATCGACGGAGGACCAAGATGGTACAGAGTATGCACCTAGACAAATCAACGCCGAAGACCTCGAAAGGTTACATTCACAGTGTGTTGAGGGACTCAATGGAAACTTCCAACCTAAACTGTCGTCTCTGACTTCTACTGAAAAAGCAGAAACAGGGGAGGAAGTGTCAGAGTTCAGTGGTGTAAAAAATGTGTATAGCCAAACTGGTGATGAAGAATTTCGGGAGTGGCACCAGATGCTAGCAAGGCCCAGTTATGACGGCCAGATCCTCCACATATTGCCTTATGTTATTATTGATTAGTAATTTTATTATCCTATTCTATTATTATTCCCAAACTTGTGAGGAGACCCCAACCCCCCGTAAAAGATTAAAAGGATTGATCGATGATCAACCTATTAAAAAGGATTTCTATTGCAATTTACGATTGCTCTTTATTTCTATGTATGCTGATGTTACTGCCATCCTCATCGTCACTGTTGCTCCCATTATTATTTGCACTAGAATCGCCGTTCGAACTATCAAACACACCATCTCCGTACATGCGCGACTAACGATCATCATTCTCGATATTATCTACGTCATCCTCGGCAGCACATAGTTATCGTTATCACAGCAGTCATTAGCCTTTCGTTTTCGCTAGCCCAAGATCACCATTTCTGGCGTTCTCATCATTATCATCGCCAATCTCATTATTATTACGAATTATTAGTTATTGTATTATTATTATTAATATTATTATCGCTCTAATACAGGCGGTAGACGAGAAACAGTGCTAGATTGTTGAACGATCCAGACAATTGGCGCATTGTCGAACTGCTATCATCGAGTCACTTTAGAGTCGCGTGTATATGAGTTTTGTAATGTGAATAATTACTTGAGAAATGAGTTGTTGGATATAAGACCACAGATTAATTATAACGAAACTTTTATTACGACAATTTAAAGCGACGAAAAGGTTGGCACTTGGCAATCTTCGCTGACAATACGATTTGATCGATCTGCTTTCTGCAACGTATATGTATCATTTCGTTGTTTTACGAAAGACAGAGAGGCATGCAAGTTTTATTCAATGAATGCATCTTGGCCTGTGTACAGGAAGGAAAGTTGTTTTGGAAATTATATCCATGACAACAAATGTGAGGTACATTTGTGAGAGACATGGGATGGACATTTTAGGTTTTCGTATATGAATTATGTTGCATAAAGTTGCAAATTAGTTGGAAATTTGTCGGTGTTGGGCGGTAGAACACAAGAATTCTTGAAATTTGCAGGAGAAAAGAATCACGGGAATACGATAAGAAGGCAACGTCACAGGACAAAGAATCATAAATAATTGTAATGCCTATTAATATCACATTTTGTTTGTCAATTAAAAAAGTTTACAAGACTGTACAGATATGATCACTTGGATATAATGTGCAAAATGATTTTCTTCGCGTAACGCGTGGAGAAGAATAGCCAAGCTGAGCATACCGGGGCCTTAATTAAAATTTAAAAAAGTGGAGAAATATTTGTCTAATATAGTATTATGTTGCACATACTTATGAGCAGTGGGATGAATTGAAGTGCGTTGTAAATTTTTCTATCTCGAATTTTTTTCATACATTGCGTACGCAGTCGCAGAAGGGTCAGTAGAGAGTGGTGAAATGTATGAGAGTAACGCGGAGAACGTACACACATAACCATACTGTGCTAAAGATTCTACACAGGGGAGACTGAGCCATGTAATTGCATTGAGGGATTTCGACATTTGACCTCAAGAAATTGTTAGGTGCAATATCAAATTCAGAGCAATCGATGTATTATTTTCCAAATGTCACTGCATCGTGTAACTCGCAACGGAGAAGGACGAAAGAAATAGTTTTGTGCTTTCAACCTGTAAATACCATTCGAAGTTGTGAACACTGGCACCAAAATATATCAAAATTTTTCTGTAACAACCAAGTGATGTTATATCTTCTTGTTATTTTTTCACGACGAGCACATGTACATACATATGACAGTGGTACCATGTGTAACGACAGCTTTGTGAAGCATTATGAATTAGACAGTTACGCAATTTCCATTACTTTTAAGTTCAGTTTTTCGTTGAATTTCGTTTGAGACTAATGTTTTGTTTGCTTTTTGACGACGCGCTCACGATTGATTTGAACTGCGATGTATTAGTTTTACCGGATAGACTGGGGTAAATCCGCGATTTCACGATCGACTTTTGGATCGTGGACCTATATGAAATAAGCCCACGTCCGCCCTTCATACTATTTGTCCTTCATATTGTTTCATACGCTTCGAGTAGATAATATATTTTACTTTTACGTTGTTCTAGATAAATACTTTTGCACCGTGATGTTTGTATTTAAGAGCTAGATTAGAACTTAATATAAATGCAAAGTTTAAATTAAGTCTTTCGACCTCGCGGGTGTGATCTTGATGTGAAGCGTTTATAAAGTGAAGTAATATTCGTTTCAGTGTTTCCTTCTATTTCTTCTGCGTCGGGGGCAAAGACTACTGCGACGATCAATTCAAATCATACGTTTTCTTTTACTTCATGTACTAATTTAGTTCAAAGTTACTCCTTCGGCGGTTGAGTTACCGAAACGCTCGTTTTATCGACGCATGTCTTCCGTTGAACGCACTTGTTCGTAGCGATCGAATTCTCCATACGTCGCCATCACTGGGACGTATCCCCTTGCTCCTCCCACAACGTCATTTCTCCCTGTGCTTACGATTTCTAGCATTGTAATCCTACAAAAGACTGAAAAGTGCCCGCTGAAGACTAACCACCACTCAGTCACTGAGCAAGCCTTTTGCGATTTCGGTTCCAAGGCGAATGAATGCACGGGGGAGGCTTGTTGTTACGTACGCGCACTCTACCCTTAGATTACAGGTATCAGCCGACGTGAAATCTCACGGCCACTTTATCAAGCCGACACTACGTTTCACGCTAATCAACTCTCAAGTCAACAAAACTTCGGTATCAAGACGACATGAATAGGGAAAGAGAGGAAGGGCAGAATGCTACACAAGGGCAAGTGTTAGGGATTACTTTCTAGCGAAATCTGAACTGAAGTCTGCCAAGTTTCTATGCGACACACGAGAAAACTTCAACTTCTGCGAAGAAGCGCTTTTAGCGGGTTCTCTCGCGGATAGGTCCGTACGTGTTCCAAGCATTCGCTATTTATGTCGATGGAGTTTGCACGCGATCGATTTTGTGTGTGCGAGACTAGCAGGAATCTAATATCCCATGTACATAAAAGCGCTCATCTTCGGCATGAAGTCCCGTGCCTTTTGTGCCTCCGCATCTTATCATTAACTTGGCAAATCGCGTTTTAACGAAGGATGTGACTGGCGTGGCACCACACAGAGACACACATACACACAAATACACACATAGCCACACTTAAGCATACAAACAAATACACTCGCGCGCGCGCAAATACATACAAACACAAATTATGACCAAATAGTTGAGAGCGAGAGAGAGAGAGCGAGAGCGAGCGAGAGAGAGAAAGAAAGAGTGAGAGTGAGAAAGGAATGGGAGAGGAGCCAAGTTATTTGACAACCGCAGTAGAAAGTATAGCATTATTATAATACTTGACTTTAATAAGGAGTATTTAATTTTATTATTTAATCTTCACTTGTTCGAATTATCATCGAGAATGAACAGAGTACCTCAAATATTATCTGGCTCTCGAAGTCCGTCGATAATGGTATTGAAGGAGTTCAACAATAAACCAGATTCCAAAAACCTACACCGTCGCAAACGATTGTAATTCATTCCTTTTGTCCGTCTATTTAGGAAGCGGTAGGAGCTGTCATTAATAAGTTGTTATATTGTTTTGAGTAATTTGTTTCTTTGTGAAATTTGACAAACTGTAAGTATGCAACGTAGCAAACCCAAACTTGTTATAAATTGTGGTATAGAGATACTGCGCGTGTCCTCGCTGTGTTTTCTGTGCCGCGTCGGAGATAACAGGATGTCAAGGATAACGTAGCACATATAGCGATGAAATTCAATTGATCGCAGCCACATAATGTACAGAAGGCGCACTACTCGGTAATCGATTAGTGATTAAGCGTAACGTGAGTACATTAGCCAAATTGCGAAACGCCCGAGAGTGAGATTAGTTTTCGGAGTAAGCCTGATCTAAATTTATAGCAGACACTAGTTCAATGTTAACTTAACGCCAGTAATCAGCAATTAACGCGTACCTGGTTTCATACAGATATCGAAATATCCAAAACTTCGAGCTGCATTTCCGTATTTTTATCTACAAATTGAAATATACAAAATTCAGAAGGTAATTCGCCGCCAAGTGCAAATACAAACTCGCCGGGTGTCGTAGAGCGTTCGAGCTCAAGAGACGCCTGCGCAATCAATCAGCGGCGGTGGTCGCGCGCGCACGGCGAGGAACGCAGCGCGCAGGCACAGTGAGAGCAGAGGCAGAGACCAGTGCCTCTTGCGCTGCGCGGCGCAATCACACGCTTCATGGTTATTGAAAGTGGTAACGTTCTTGGCCATATCGAGCAGCCGCAGCCCGGGTGCGTATTTCTTGGACAAGCGGTGACTGGCTCTTGACGCGAGAAGGTCGTGCGCCAGCAAGCAGGGCCGAGACGCTTACGCGATTAGAACTGACTCTCTCTCGGGTTGCGCACGTGAACTTGACCGCGAATTTCGTATCGTCTCGCACTCGTGCTGCTCGAAGGCGTCGCGCCTCTTCTTCAGTCTTGTGCGTGTACCTGTAGTACGCGCTGTGAAAATAAAGCCCGGACCCGATACGCACAGATACAGCGATAAGATGTCGAAGCCCGGTGACAGGCAGAGCTACGCGCAGACATATAAGCTCGTAGTGGTGGGTGGGGGTGGTGTGGGAAAATCGGCAATCACGATACAATTCATTCAGGTGAGAGCTAACTTTTTATGGTCACTGACGACTACTGGCTGCGCTTGCCTGCTTGCTTGCATCTTCACGCATATGCCTTCCTCCTCAAGACTCCTCGAGTGTGGCGTATATACCCGCTCGCCTTCTCTCTGCCCGCCCGTGCATGTGTGGGTGTGTCGGCGGTGTGTGTGTGTGTGTGCGTGGGCTTTTGCCAATGAGATTTGCTTTCATGCCTACGCCATTCATGAGCCCGTTCGAATAAAGAGAAGGATTATGTCGAATGGGCCGCTTTGTCCCTTTACGCCCTTAGTTCCACGCTTCCTTTATGCTACGTTGAAATATTAAAACAGAGTTTAGTCCCTGAATACAATTACGTGTACTGGGTGCTGCTCCCCCCCGCTGCCCACTCTCTCTTTCTCACTCTCTCAGCTTTCGCTTGCCGGGCTAGCATGCTTTTATTACTGATTATGTCATACAAGCGCAGCCTCGGCTGTCATATATGGTCATATGGGATTCTATCTGGCGGTACTTTATTTAACGAAATTGCACAACGTTATCGCGTTGCCTTTCATAATCTCGGAGATTAGATACTTTCGTAGACCGTCGGCTAGATAATGTCTAAGCCCGCAATTTGTTTAACGCTAAGTGCTAGAAAGATCGCTCCATTCTAGCGCTTTTAGAGCGATCCTATTTACAGATAATTGCAAGAGCTCGCAGGATAAATATAATGCTTCTAAGTTGCTTTGGATACGCCTAGTCGAGTTTACATGGCTAACATTGATCTTTAATGGTGGATTGCACTTGATAGTGACGGCCTCGTATAAGTTGCGTTAATGATCTTTTTGCAGAGTTATTTTGTTACCGACTACGATCCGACTATCGAAGACTCGTATACGAAACAGTGCGTCATTGACGATGTACCTGCCAAATTGGACAGTAAGTGTTATAATTGAGTACTGTGTCTTCATAATTCACAATTGACATCGCATTTTTCGCTGAAAACGTCATCCTTAATTAACGCCCCTGTTTTGTGTTAATTTACATGCAGTCTCGTAAAGATTTGTGGACTTGGTGTTGTAAGACTACAACATATTTCCTTGAATTATATATTTTAGACCTTGAATATTGCCTTATATTATCCCAAGGTTTTAGATGAATAAATATTTTTCCGTTTACTGGCTAGAAAACAAGTGTTAGTTTAATATCTGATGCTTGGATTGTAGATAATTATTTTTTATTTATTGTAAAATAATGTGATTTTGATATTATTTATTTCAGTATTGGATACAGCGGGTCAGGAGGAATTTAGTGCAATGCGTGAACAATACATGAGAAGCGGGGAGGGTTTCCTCCTTGTATTCTCCGTAACGGATCATTCATCATTCGATGAGATTCTAAAATTCCATAGACAAATCCTTCGGGTAAAGGATAGGGATGAATTTCCTATGTTAATGGTGGGAAATAAAGCTGATTTAGATCAGCAGAGAATGGTGGGTGTATGAGTACAATGCGATAATTATATATGTATTTGAATTATATAATACATTAGTATTTTATTTGTTTCTAGGTGTCGGTTGAAGAAGCTCAGAATATGGCACGTCAATTAAAAATACCTTACATAGAATGCAGCGCGAAATTGAGAATGAACGTCGATCAAGCATTTCACGAATTAGTGCGTATTGTCCGAAAATTCCAATTATCCGAGCGGCCTCCTTTGAAACCAAATTACAAGAAAAGCAAAAAGAAATGCTGCATGGTTTAGATCCATTTGAGCAGGGCAGTCGTTTGGAAAGTAAAAAAAAAAAAGATTAAACATTGTGGGTGTCTTGTAAAATGTGATGCATCGGATGTGCAAAGTAAACCGCTAAATGGCATATTAAAATTGAAGATAGTTTTATATGAGCGGCGATGGATTTATACACCGCTGACGAATGAAGTACCAGTGGGGTATTACTTCATCTAGTTGATTGTTCAATCTAGACCAAGACATCGCGAATTAAATGTCACTGGGTGGCACAGGCTTTCGTATTCGAATACCAGTATCCCATATTTGCGTGCAGTGTTGGTTTGGTCTCCGCGACTGCCTTTGAATCTTGAAAGAGAGGATAAATACTTTCCATTTTGGGAGGTAAGAGTAAGATAGGATGATGGAAAGTGAAAGAGAGGGACGAGGTTGGAACGAGGGTGGGGCGAGATATGTTATAAGTTCGAAGCAGGACGTAAAATATCACTTCGCGGGAGAACACTGTGCTGAGCAGTGCTCAGGGGCGTCACAAGTTTCTCTTAACATGGAAGACATATATCTTCTCACAGTTAAGAAAGAAATCGGCAACTAAACGTGACAACTATGTGATTAATTTCCTTCTTCTAATAGATTGCTAATTCTATTTATTAACTGCGCGTTGCGTTCAACTGTTCCGAAATTCGAGATACCTCATAACGCTGGTGAGTGCTTGCATTCGCGTTTAGGCAGAAGTTCGAAATAGTACCAAGGATAACCTCAGATATTTTTAAGAGTCACTTTACACATAGGTATCTTTTCTAATTCTGTAGCAATTAAACTGGAACGAAGTATCACAGATTAATGGACGGCCTAACAGTATGATCGTATTTGTTGTAATCGAAATTGAAGGATGCCTGTGCATCGTGTATAAGGACACTATAATCTTTACAGAAGTCGTACGCGTGTGTTTTAATGATGAAATCGCTTGCTATCCTTAGGATGCGGTGCCAAATAACAATGCACTGAAATTATCACGAGTTGGCATATTGTCTTTTCTACTTATGCTTGTCAATTTTTACACAACATCTCATTAACTCACAACAGAGCAGTTTATACGATCATTTGAAATAGTATTTTCTACGTATCTTAGACGCACAGCACACGTGAAAGTGTTACAGGAAAGCGAAGGAATTATTTAACGACCAAAGTACAACGTATAATAATAAAAGAGAAGTAATATTCTTGAGAACGTAATCGAAATGTGCAACGACGTATATAAACGACGACTATGACATAGTTTACTGTAGACGACGTGAATTTCTAGTATGCATAAAGTAGTATCTAATCTAGGAAAGTGGAACGTTCACTCACAGAAACAAAATAATGACCATAGTATAACGCAAAAGATTGTATAGGAAATTTACTGATATCATTTGTGTCCTATTACATTTCATCACTTCAATTTGTGGTTCACATTCATCTAGATTACTAAGTTTGCAAACTGGACTACATAGATCTGATTATTTCTATTGCTGATCTTAAGCCTTCGAAAGAACGATAATCTCGAGTTACACACACGACTTTGAAGTGATAAGAGATGATCTTAAGTACCTAACATACTGCGTATTGCGAGAAAGTGGTGGTACAATCGTCACTTGAGTAATGTCCCTTGGACAAACATAGAACTTTACAACTGACAGAATAGTAGGCTAACCGTGAAACAATTTCTCGTACATATAGCGAACTATTTAGCTTTCTGAAAAAGAAGAACGTAATATCATTGAGAGGAATGTATAAGTATTACAAGTTACTGGTTTCGAATTGGATAGGTTCTGACAGGGTTCGTGAGTATGACAAATCAAACGATAGAGAAGGAGTGCTTAATCTCGGATCACGAGTGAGATGTGTGAAAAGTAAAACAGATTATACCGCACATTGATCTTGTAAGGCGACAAATCTTTATATAAAGAATATTTATATATACGCGCACATATACAGCCATATGCAGCCATGTATAACGCATAGTATCAGGGAGATGCAAATCTCAGTTTAATTTGATGTATTCGTCTCTGTGTGTATTTGTACATCCTCGTATACTTCTCACACTGACATGTTCGATACCCTCATGATAATGAAACCAGAGAAAATAGAGTGGGGCCAATAACAATGCTAACATAGCGCGCGATATTTGTCACTAACAATCTCATAATTTTGTGTAATGAGACGCTAGAAGAATTAACATCCCGTATTTTAGTCTTATAAGTGACAACCAAAACTGCGCAGCCGTATAATTTTGAGGCCTACAAAAAGTATCATGGTACACTTTCATATAAACTTTCATGCGAGCAGAACGGTGTTTTCACCCCAAGGGCATTTCTCTGACAAAAGTGTTCTGTACTTAAAGAGGAACATTAGGCTTCCGGTACGCGCGTTAAAGTTCATCAGTTAAAAAACAGGAGTTTAGGCCGGACATCACCATAGTTATACATTATCAAACTGGGCAGAACAGTGCTGTTAAATCTTCGAGGGATTATTTTGCAGTAATGGTTTTAACGGCAGAATGTGTATGTATCGCCGCGCGGAGAAGACAAGATCTAATTTCTTAGAAAGTATTGTTTTAACACGAACTTATGGCGGAACGCTGTTTTATTGTTAAATTTCATGGTGTGTTAGAAAGGATCACCATAACGCTTGACAACGCTTGTGTCTTTTTCGCGAAGCATACAGTTCACAATTAACATAGACTCTGAAATGTGTTCAGCCGAATTAAATAGGGTAGCGTGTATCCCATAATCTTTATGGAACGGCACGCTAGGCAATTGTCTTTTAATTCCTAGGCTTCGCATTGATGTGCAATTTGTAGGTGCGTAACCACTTGTCAGGTGTTCCGATTGCTTTTTTGCGTTCACACGTGCAACTGAACTGTTGAGCAATCGACGTGTGCACCGATAATAATCGGTAGTCGTACGATGAATTTGCAAGAGGTATTATTAAAATTTGAAAAACATTAATTGATCCACCCGATTACAATTAGACACAAAGGTTTTTAATTATTACTAAATGAATGTAACGTTGCGTTACCAGAAATTGCCTGTCAGTGCGTAGTTTAACACGATAAAATGCCGAATTTTAATAATAATTAATTTGTACAAAGGGTATACTTCGCGTGGACGCGCGAGCGAGCACGTGCGATTCTCGCGAGCGGCCAAACGCGGAGTATACGGAGGATTTTCGAAAAGAAAAATTCCGTTTATTTTTATAAATGATTATATATATTTATGAGGAATTTCTACGTGCAGACTGATTTATAGGTTTAGTCTTTGTTAACAACCTTATGTAAACCAAATAATAAGAAATATAAACACCTTAATTGTTATCTCTCGCGTTTTGCATCTTGATCTCTTCCAGGCCGATGTCATGGAAGATTTCGAAAAATTACTTGTCCACATGTTTACTACCTGTTTGTTTCGAAAGAATAAAACAAACTTTTGTGCATTCTATTGATGCACAAATAATCTCCACTCGAGACTGAGAGACACTTGCTCAGCAGCGAAAACAATCAAAAAAGTGGATACATCCAGGGGGCAATACCCTGATATGTGTGAATGTGTGTGAGTGGAACTAATAAAACTGCATACATTCCAGCGAACAGAGATTTCGAATAAAGTTTCTATAACTGAATATTTAATAAGAATTCAGTAGTCTATGGAAGCCGTTTCCATGTAACGGTAAGTGGTAACAAAGCATCTTTTATACTTAATTAAGCTGTCTACACTAGGAAATTATTAATTTATGACTTGCCAATCCACAAAAACGCGTCCGGTTGCTTCTAAATATCTGCTTAGGTGCGTCTGGGTAGAATTTGTGATGTACCAATAATTCTGAGAACCCGGCGAGCCTGCTCACCGGGATCCAAATCCGGATCCAAGCATCCAATCCGATTGTATAAGGGTATTTTTTTCTCGCTTTAAGGGAACAGCTTAGAACGATGGGCAGTTACAGGTTTTTGATATAACGCACATATATGGATTGTAATTAAAGTAACCCTGTTCGTATAATGATTACCCATAAACGCCAACATAACTTATGCCTAACTGTTTTAGTGCGTGGCATTGCCTTTGGGAAAGAGAGAGCGAGGGAGAGCGGGATGGACGGAGAGAGAGTCAAGGTCTTTTCGCGAAAGAGAAGGACATTTTTATTTTTACTGGTTCTGCTTTGAAGCCCGCCCCTCTTGACTAATCTGATCCCGAAGTTCATTGGAACCCTTCTGGGTCCGTTGCCCGTACAAGTTGTAAGCACGTGAGAATAATCGTCCACCTATATCACCATAATGCTTTCCAAGATACTTCTATGAAGCTGATATTAATGTTAAGTGCGTTATTAATTACCTCGATCAAGGAGTCTATAATTACGGGCTTTCGTAGCATGTTATCGAAAGAGGCGTCGCGTAACCGCGGGACTAGTTTAAGGCTGGAAAATTTCAAAAGGTTGCTTTCTTTAGATATGCGGCACGTAAGGATTTGTATTCTGTTTGCCAGCGGTATTTCGCACGTTGTGCTCCGAGACGTATAAGTGCATGGGTGACTTCAAATATTTTTGTTTTTCCGCTGGCAACATTGTAATTATAACACTACGGATGCACCAACACCTGCCTCGTCGATCGGCCGAGGTGCGAGTCGGTAAATATTTTGTCACATCGCCGATCGATCTGGGTCGTTAATGTACCCCCGAATTAATTTAGCCAGGCATATCTTCAATCGCTAAATTACAGTAAGCGGCGGTCTGCCGCAAATCTTTCACGCTCAAGATTCCGTGATTCAAGGATAACGCGTGTTACACGAGCGCTACGTGCTCAATCATATTCCGGATATCGGCAGCGCGTTGTAAACACGGCAATTTTTCTGATAACACACACACAAACGATGAGAAGATCGCTGTTGTAAAAGGCGACTAATTAAACGTGGGAATGGACAGTCCTGCCAATAACCGAATAATGGTATTCGGCCGATGTACAACGGCACATTCACCCTAATTTAGTCAGTGAGCGAGAAGCGCGCAAGGTGGTCAGACGGGATTCCCATCGTGGCTATTCTTGACCAGACCAGGCTAATATTGAATCCGCTCAATTACTTCCAGCCACGCTGGCATCGGCAATAAGTATAAATATTACCTATCAGCCGCTCTCGCCGAGAGCCAACCTGGCAAGGGCAGTTCACCTAGCAATAGGGGAGGAGCTCGCTTCGCGCAAAGAACTTTCCTAATTGGGACCGTGATTTTCTACCGCCCTGTACACACACGCACTCCTCTCCCGTCCAGCACTCCATTTCCTCTTATTTTCAAGCGCCGTTTACACGTAAGCGGGCCTACCTTTGTTTTGCAAGAATATATCCCGGCCAGAAACCTGTTTCCCACCGTCGGTGCTTTAAGTCCAGCTTTCCTGGCGCCATGCTACATTGATGCGTACGCGGCCGCCGGATTCCGACGTACGCGGATGATGCCATGTGGAAAAAAGAGGCAAGAAATGACGAAATCGTTGTTGTAATATTCCGGGGTTGAATTGGGAAAAATCTTATAGCTTCTACGAGAAGAGCGCTTTCTAATCAGCAGCGATAATACTAAGCAAAGAACGACGAGTTTTCTAAAGGCAAGAATTCTTTCGCCGCAAGAAACCACCCCAGTTCTCTTCGCTTCTCGTAGTAATAAATCACCGCAATGTTTCTTTACGAGTCGCAAATTAGCGGAGCTCAAACATTGTTTAGAAGGTGCGCAAACCTGTTGTCGGGAGGGTCAACGAATTTTTTATTTTACGAGCGCTCGAGAGAGCAATAAAGAAAGGAGGCTGGGGCGTCAGGGCAAGAAGGAAGAGCGGCCGAAGTAGAATATCCGCACGAGAATAAGTGGCGGCGGCGGGGTGGGGGCGAGAGGGAGGAGAGGATCCTGGGATAAAAATAGCCGAGCGCGCACCGTAAAATAAAAACTAATAACGAAGCCCCGGAATGACGGGTAAGGGGAGCCAGCCGAACACGCCGACAACGCGAAGCAGAAGAAGAAGAAGAAGAGGACAGGAGGAGGGAAGGTGGATGCCTGGAAGTAGAATAAGGGGAGGTAAGAAGAAGCGGCTACAGAATCAACGGTTGCGAAGGGGGTTTGCCAATAGAAGAAGAAGAAGAAGGTAAAGAAGAGGGCAACGGAGAAGAAGAAGAAAAGGCTTCGCGAGAGGATGAAAAAGGGCAGTGAGTTAAAAGGAGGACTCTGAAAAAGAAGGATTACGAAGAGGTGCGCGAGAGTAAAGCCTGGCCGATACGGCTCGCAGCTCAGAAGGAAGAAGAAGAAGACGACGATGTCGACGAAGCAGAAGAGATGCGGTATAAAGGGTATCTTGGCGAGGGTATCCTGGTGATCCTGGCCCAGTGGAATAATATATCGGGCTATAATGCACGGTGTTGGAACGGCTCGGTGGCTTAGTGAGCTGGTATAGCGAGCTATAGCTTGGATACGTAGAGATCGGATAAAGGTGGGAAACCGGTGGTGCGTAGAGCAGACACAGAAGCTGGCAGGAGGAATCTCCCACCCTTTTGCCTTAGCAAAAGTACGCGGTCTGTATGCATTGGGACTGCCGGGGACTGGTGGCCGTGCACCTCGAGCCTCTGCACACACGGGAGAGGATCGAGTACTCGAGCTACCGGCGTCGCCGTCGTTGTCGATCGTCGTCGACGCGAGCGACCTGTCTCCACTTCTTGCCGATATCTATCCTAGTACTCTATTCCAGAGAGCCGGCCGGCGGTCCCGTCTGCCCCGGCTCGCTCGCTCGCTCGCTCGCGTCCTTCTCCCGCGATTCTCTCGCTATCCAGTTTCGCTCTCTCGGCCCTCTCGCACACCATTAGTACCAAGTAGCCGGCGAGTGGCCGCTCTCTACTTGCAGTTGCGGACGCCCCGGGACATACTACTGCCAGTGCGGAGCCTGGAGCGCACAACGGAGAGGGCAAGAGCCTGCAGCCTTCTGCCTCCTCTCCGTCGCCGATCCTCCTGCTAGCTCTCGCAACCGAGATATCGGCTTGGTCCTCCCGCGATTGCTCGCTCGCTCGCACGATTGCCCGCCGCTCACCGCCCGCCCGATCCTCCGAGGAGCGAGTAGAAGCGGAGAAGAGAAGAAGAGGCGCCTGTAGCGGCGAGAGCGCGCGGGGCGCGATGCCGCCGCGACACGCTGACCATTTTGGTATCGTAAAAGCCGAGGGCAACCTTCGGGTGTCCCTCCGCCTCCGGCTCGAGGTGGACTGAAAGAAAAGGAAGAGGGAGAGGAACGGGTTCTCCGGTGCCGGTGCACAGACTAGTCGAAGACTCACGATGATAGTGAACGCCCGATGAAGATTCTTCCGCCAGGCCGCCCTACTCTCTGTACCTGAACCCAGAGAGCGACCAGTGTCACCGAGCATCGAGGATCGACTGTTCGCATAGGTCGCGAAACCTCCAGGTCAGTGCACGTTTACCTCGAGCTCTCTTTCCCTTCAGTATTCCTCTCCGATTTTACAGCAACATTTTACACCTTCCACTAAATCACTCTTACTTTTACTTCGACCCTTTGCGATTCTGTATTTTCGCATTTTCACTGACACTTGTCTAAATTACTTTGCGCCCTCGCAAAGAGGCTCTTGATGTTTTATATCAAGTTTTATTTCTATGTTTAGTTGGATAAGTTGGTAATATTTTATTGGGAAGAATTCGATTTGAAGGAATGAACGGGGGTGCGAATGAAGGAGCGATCCGATTACGAATTGCTTTACGATTGCTTGTAGTAGGTGAATGAATTGCTCCGGCATTATTCACGCGCAAAGCATATCGGACGTTCATTCATCATTGGTGACAGGCCGTTCGAACTCGGATCGATTCTTCTAGCTCGAACCTAGCAATGTATCATTCTGTTTACGGAAGCAGTCTTGAACTTTGAGGCAATAACTTTAACGTCGGAGCAGATCGGCAGAGAATTATTCCGGTGTACGTTTGCCCGCGTTGATCGACCTTCCTAAGCGAGAAGATAACGCTGTATAATTTGCTGGTCAGATAATAGCCGATTTCCGTGCGGCAACTTATGCCGTGAATTATTTAAGGTTCGTCAGGGTGAACGGGACCAGTTAAACGAGCGTCTGATTCACCGATTCTCGATTCACGTTCTACTTGTTTTTCTCACGACTGATTTCCACTCGAACGTCAGATATGATTTGCATTGATTTTAAAATATAAATAGTCATGTAATTATTAACATATAGCATTATAATTTCACGTAGCTAGTAAAGGGAATGCGAGAACAGGTTTTAGACTTACGTGTCGTGGCGATGAGAGAATCGCACGGTCCATTCGCATCGAGATAATACTCCCACCCTATCGGTGGATGTTTACGGATGTTGACTCCCATCGATATACGCGTGAACTTTCAAGGAATTCGACTTTAACGAGCCGTACGATTCCTTGTCCGCTTTGGGCCTCCTCCATAGAATTGCGGAGGATTATAAATTGCTGGCGGTATAAAACGCTTTATCTTGGAATTCCAAGCGGATCCGAAGAGAGCCGCTTCGAAAAATCATGGCTCGTAACGTGACCATGGGGAATCACGGAAATCAGACGAACGAAATTAATAAGCCGCAGGCCTCTACCTTATATCGGCGAACTGAGATATCCGATTGGAAAGACTGTTTACAAATTGTTTCAAGTGAGTAATTATTATCGAAAGATATTGGATTACACACCGCGTGAACACCGCATGTGTATAACGAAGCTGTGCGGAAATCATTAAGCCGTTATTACTTCTCCTCCTCGGGGAGTTAGTCGCGTTCTGTTAGCGGTGCATAAAGATCCTAATATGTCAGTTCTCGCACCTTTGCTCACTGTCGATCTGTTTATCTTGGCAATTGGCAGCTCGGCGAATCTAACGGGCTAGTTTCCGTAGACGAACTATTTGACTTGTCTTTCCTCGAAGGATGCGCAGCTTTTCCGATCGACGGCAGAGGAGATATCTGGTGTATGGGTTTTGCTTTATCGATTCGATTTACTTGTCCGATCGAGGTGATCGGGATACTGAATGGCTTGAGAAAAGCAACGTGACAGTGCAACTCGCCGCTGGCCAGGTAGATCTATAGTTCAAAGAACTCGTCGCCGTCGTATTCTTAGACCTGTCGTGCAAAAACTAATGGTGAGCGCGCGCGAGCGCTCGCTCGCTCGCCCCCCCGAGAACTATACAAGTCTCCTCGCCGTAACAAGTTTAAGGTCCCGCGTTCCCGCTAAATTGAATCGGGCAAAAATGCCGTTTATAAATATCCCCTACCGGGAAAATAGTACGACCAGCTTGACTTGTTTTTACCGGGCGATGCCATAAGAGGCGGCGCGAGTCCAGGATATTTAAGAAAAGTTCCTTGCGCTCTAAAGTGCGACGCATCCTCGGTCGCTCGGCGTCCCGAGGCAATTTAAAATCGTCCCGCGCGTTTCAGCCTCCCTCAAGAACGATCATCAGTAACTCACCGCAATTATTACTCCCGCTGACCTTTATTAGCAGCGCGACCATTTCCTAATGATTTCGTTACTTTCTATCGGGAGATCGGCGGTCTTCGACGCCGGCAATATCACAGAGTGAGAAATGCTCGGATGCTCGTTCATTAAACTATCTAGCATAGTTTCATGCACGTGGGATGGGTGTAAATACGGCTCTCGGGTAGAAAATGAAAATCGAGTCCTTCACTGAGCAGTCTATAAATAGCTGTATACCGCTATCTCGCGATCATCCTCATCAGGCGGAGGGAAATGGTGAGAAAGAGAAGTGGATGCGCGGCGAAGAAGGATGGGATGAGCGAGTGAGAGAGAAGGGGGTGGGCAAAAATGTAAATTAGAAAATGGGTGGGTAGCGAAGGATTGCTCTCTCCCTCTCGAAGGGGGCACCAAGGATGTATTGCATATTCTGGCGGGAGCGTAATTATCGGAACCGTTCGCAACATGCAAATTCTAGTCATTACTGTTGAATGACGTCTACGCACTTGGCGTACCTGTAGTAAGTAGTATCATTCATAGTATCGAGGCGTGCCCAGCCTCTCTCTTTCTCTCGCCACTTCATCCTTCCCTTTCCTTCTTTCTTAGAGTGTCCGCCGGTGGTGTCTGCTGTGCCTACCTGTTAGTTGGACGACGGCGTTACGGGATTTCTATCGAGCTAGAGAATGAGAACGCAAATAGCTAGGCGTGCGTTACACCTCGTTTATTAGAATCACCCTGATCCTCGTTGCCAGTGTACTCGAATTGGCCTGGGGCGGATCGTGGCGCCAATTGACCCTCGATGATAATGAAGAGGCTGGTTTTAGACTGGCAATTAGTCAGGCTTAGGATCGCGTGCGAGCGTAGCCGTATGCAGTCATGCCCGATGATTATTTGCTCGGAGGGATCCTTGCCCGCTCCGCGGGACACCGATGTCCAGTCAACGCATTCAGCATGCATCTCGAGCGCGCGCGCTCGCGCGCTCTCGACTGGTTTTACTTTTTCCCCCGATCATCGTCGACAGTGAGACACCCCGGCAATTTGCCCGCCGCCTTTTTCCTTCCTCCACGCTGAATTATCGAGATTTATTCATAGATCCCGCCCGTCGAAACTATATTTCCGCTGTCTCATCACCAGATGGTAACAATTATGTCTGATAAAAAGTGTTAGAGTGCAGATTTATTCATGATATGACAAATATCTCCAGCACATCCCCGGTACTTAGCATTTTTGCAGTACCTGCCGGATGAGTCAGTCGATACAAGTATGATTGGTAGAGCAATCGATTGGACTCTTCAGTTAATTGATACCAGACGATTAAAGAGAAGCATATAATTGCATATTTTGTAAACGATCCATCTTATGTACATTTTTGAACACAGCTACGCTTTGTTTTGCATAAACGCTTCTAGTTTATTAATTAGGATTGCGGAAACTAATCTAATCACATTATTTCCGGATTTCGTCACGTAGATGGTTTCGTAATCTATTACAGGCAATTATCGACTCTACTGTTGTTTATATTTTTCGTCGCCTTGCCACGTGATCGTTTTTATCCAAGGGAAGATGTTGTTGGCTATTATCGTGCGCGATGTCACGGAGCACGGCTGATCCGTGCGTAGGGGAGATTGCGCGCGTACACACAGGTAGCGTTTGTACCCGCTCATCTCGTGACGCGTGTAAACGCGTACTAATTGCTTCTCCCAGGTGACGCAGATACGTGCCTATTTAAGGCGTCGGTGGGAGCATTGTGTCTCTTTGGCGAGATCGCAGTTTCCCCACAAAAGGTTTCGCCTTCCCCGGAATTCTTTCCGATTCGCACCTGAGTGCGTCTCCAAGTTTTTAGAGCTGACTTTATTGTTCGGCGGTAATGCTGGCGATTACCTATCTCTAACTTAACTTTAGCCGACGTGCAAAGTCAGTCAGTCGGCTGAACTGGTCAGGATAGAAGCGTCGAGTGCGGTGCTCCGTTCGCCGTGCCGCTTCACGCGCTCGAAAGTTTCGTAAGGTAACTAGCTCTCGCATCGCGCCGCAACTTACTCTCACTATCCACGAGCGCGCGCGCACGCACGCACGCACGCCAGGCGTACATACATACCATTTCCAATCGAGAGATATCTGTAACAAGGAGAGATCTTTCATAGAAAGCAACCACCGCTCGCCCCCTTCATTCATCGCGTACGTAGAACGATAGAAATGAACATTAATTGTTAAGGATCGTATTAGAAGTTTTAAAGTCGTATTAAATGCACTTTCGTTAGTTGGAGTAATTTGTTATATAAATAATAGCATATGCAATGCGGGTTCGAGAAGTAGTCGATCGGGGTCGTTGATCGAATGATAATTATCGTAATTGATATCATTTATTTGCTCTCGCATTAATGCACTTTTTGTGCGCGGATGACACGCAAGAAATTGCACTTTGTCCGTTGCTATGCAGATGCCGAGTGCTCGAGAAAACGTCTGTAACCGCGAGTTGGAGATTGGCATCATCGAAGAGAGAGAGAGACTTTACTGTAACTTTCCTACGGAAATTAATGCGCTTGCCAGATGCAAACGCATCCTCCGATGGTCCTCCCGCTCACTCACGTTATTATAGATGCAACACGGTGCACGTTTGCGTTACGATTTCATTGAACACGAGTTCCAATGAAAATTGCATTTATTCAGCAGGGGCGCACCGGAGCCTGCCTGTTTGTGCATGCGGAAGAAGCACGCTCCAACATTTTTCTTAACTAAGATTGGAAAGCACTGAACGTTATAGATTTATTGGTGACAATCGCATCGGGGACGTGGACTTTTCAGTTTCGACGTTCGCAGGGTCGTACGATTCTATTTTGTTGTATTAATATTAATCGAGAAACTCGTTAGAAATTCCTGAAAGTATCGAGTTCTTACTAATGGCAGAAACCTTTGAAGAATGCTTGTTGCTTTCAGTGTATCTCGCGGAACCTTATTCGCGTTAACACTTCAGCCATCGCACGTTCACTTTATGAAGCAGCCTTGCTCCAGATACCGCGCTATGGAAATTTTGTTTACCCGTTATTGCCTAAAATAAAAAAGTGCGGGTGTGCAAGGTAGTTGCGCATTTGCGCGTCCGCTCGACGCTGCCCTTATTCTACTTGCCGATATCAGAATGCGATTAAAGGCAATAGAATAAGTTTCACAGAACAAATCAAAAATATAATGCGGCGTATATTTAATTTTACCTTTAACACTACAATTTATTACATCTTCGTATTGGTACACGCGTTCGATGAATTTATCACGATTGATTGCCGGGGACAGACACGCCAGGCACAATTTGTATTCTCCAATCGACGATTGCTATATCCGTTTTCCTGTAAGACGAGAGAAGCTACGATGGTACATCTCAGCGGATGATGCTGCTACTTTGTGTACATGTGGAGTCGGCGAGGACATGGTTGGGCAATCAGTGTTAATATCGATAATGATCTTTCTTTTGTTGGCCGGTGCGCAGCGCTGCGCTCTCCGAAAGTGTCTATTATAATCCATGCGTAACAATTGCGTCTCTCTGGCATGCTTTCAGGCCGAGTTCTAGCAGTGCGACGATTTTTCGAGCGGCACGATGACAGCCAAGACTGTGAGGACGAAGATGGTGCCGCCCGATGGCGGTTGGGGTTGGGTCGTCCTCTTTTCCGCTCTGGTCGTCAACTTCCTGATTCCTGGCACCGTCAAGTCCTTCGGCGTCCTCTTCGTCGAGTTCCTCCATGTCTTCAAGGCCTCTTCAACCGCGGCCTCTTGGATGCCAGCGCTTTGCTACTTCTTGTATAACTCTCTCGGTAAAAAATCCAACTCACGTATTGTTATACTGTGCTAATATTTATTGTGCTACTAAATCAATTAATCATTAATCAAACGCTCCTAGAATTCGAACGAAGCTTGCAAAGAGCGATTTGGGCACGCAGTCTTACGCAATTCGCATTCGCGCGTTAGTTCAATCATTGTGTCACTGTCACTCGGCTCAATTGCCATTGTCTCCCTCGTGATTTCTCTTGTGTCGCATGATACTGCACAAGATGACGCGGATGCATACCTCTCGGCGACGTCGATATCACTGAAAAATACTTCCGGCCTCTTCTGCACTTTCCATTGATTGATTTATTACGGAGCAAAGGTAGTTTCCCTTTCGCTGAGTGAAACGTGATGCAAGTACTCAGAACAATTAACGTATGCAGAGGATAATGGCATCATTATCGTTTACGTTATCGGAAATAAGTGGCCTCGAAAACATCATTTTCGTCGGTTACTAGTTCTTCTTAAATAACTCATTATCGAAGTTCACTTATCTGTAAATAGTTGTGAACTATCGTAAAACGATAAGAAATGTGTTGTTGTAGGTCCGTTGTCGAGCGTTCTGTCCACCAAGTACTCCTACAAGGTGGTGACAATCATCGGCGGCACTTTCGCAGCCAGTGGGATGATGTTGAGCTACTTCGCCAATTCGGTCTCGTATCTTTACGTCAGGTATGTTAACTCTCATTTGCATCTAATGCATTTACAAAGAAAAAAAGGATCATCGTGAGCTTGACTGAGAGAGTTGAAAGCTTTCCTGTATGGGAGCTGGTGTGAGAGTGTTAAAGATTCGAGTGCTTTCATTAGCGAGTGTGTGTAAGTGAAGGATTGATCGATTGTAAGAGGAGTCGGCGGGTGAAATGACGCAAAGGAGCGCGTGCCAGCGTTAAAGCGAAGGTCTGTTTACGTGCAGTTATGGACTGATGGTTGGAATC
This sequence comes from Ectemnius continuus, assembly GCA_910591665.1. Classification (NCBI taxonomy): domain Eukaryota; kingdom Metazoa; phylum Arthropoda; class Insecta; order Hymenoptera; family Crabronidae; genus Ectemnius; species Ectemnius continuus. The sequence goes on along the minus strand of OU342862.1, from coordinate 8,919,296 downwards.
GGTGCCGGACTCTCATTTCCACCGACGGTCTACATCGTCACATCCTATTTCCAGAAGCTCCGTGGATTCGCTAACGGACTATGCATATCTGGAAGCGCGATTGGCACCATCGTCTTGCCACCTTTCCTTCAGTATCTCCTCGATTGCTTCGGATACAGGTAAGCGTATCACCGCGAAGCCCCCAACTACAGCCGGCTCGACGAGAGTAACGCGCGTTAGAAAGTTGATTCTCCGACGCGAATGAAAAGTGTGAGTCAACTCTAACAGCCGGACAGGCAAACGTCCATCGTCGTTGCGATACTCCATTATGCGCTTTCAATGACACCTTGCCACCATTTCCCAGATCAGCTTCCCTTTTTTTCATCCCCCTCTTTCCAGATAAAACACTTCTTGCATAGGCCTGGCAAACATTTGCACAGTAATTGCGAACCCTTCCATTCCTGATCACTTGATGGCTTACTAATCGCAAGCCGTTTACATTAGCGGCTTGTACTTCGGAAATTAGCATTTTCCTTCGAAAGTCTTGGCACCGTTTCATTAAGCGAGATTCATCTTTGCTAATACTCTCAATAAGCAATCGATTATCTCATCACATAATAAAATTGTATAGAATGCTCGTAAATATTCTTAGGTAATTACGGTGCCAGGCTGAGTGGACGTTAATCGTAAAGTTATTCAGTGTCGGAGCCAACATTAAATTATGATTCCGCTATTTAAACTCTTGACACGTGTGATCGGGCGGATATTTGCCATGAAATTATCATTGAATTAGCAAGTCCAGTTAAAAGTAGAGAAAGGTTGGCTGCTTGTGGGATAATAATGGAGTTGGCTAAAATTTTAAGCTACCGTAACAGGATCGTTACTTGTTTTGCAGAGGAGCTGTGCTAATTATGGGCGCAATCACACTGAACACGTTGGTCTGTGGCATGCTATACGATCCGGTGGAGCAGCACATGATCGAAGTGCCAATAGAGGAGGGAATCGACAACGAGGCTTTGACGCTCGACGAACCGGCTTTGGAGGAAAAACAACCGGCAACCAACCCCGCGAAACTCAGCATCACCTACAAGGAAGAATCAAACGCCAATGACGAGAATAAGATCAAACAAATGCAGAGTTTATCCGAACTCCTCAAAAGTACAGTATCAGTCGTGGAAAATGAGTGCCCCTCGCCGAAAAGCGAGACTCCCATTAAGGATCTTAATGGAACGCAGAAAATCAACTATGCCGAATGCCACGAGTCAAATGAAAAATCTGTGCACAAGCAAGAAGACAATATCGAAGAAAATAAGAAATACGACAGTCTTCCTTTGGGCGAACGAAAGGAAGTAGTCAGCAAGGAGGCGCTCAACAAAGAGAATCAGATCGAAGAAAATGGGAAGTTCGACAAACTGGAGGAATCGCGGCTATCAGTTCGGATATCATTGAAAAACGAGAGCAAGGAGTCGCCGATTGTAGAGAAGCCAAAACTCGAGAGCTCCGAGAAGCCATTGAGCAAAGCTGTCTCGGAGACTTCATTGTGCAAGTCCGAGCAGAAGAATTCACTGCATTTCTTCGACTTTAGCGTTTTAAGAGATCCCATTTACCTAGTCATCCTTATCTCGAATTCAACATCCGCCATCAGTAACACCAACTTCATGATTTTACTGCCATCGTACGCAATCTCTCAAGGTTTCGACAGGAATTCCTCCGCTCTCCTGTTGTCGGTGGTTTCCGCCTTGGATTTGATCGGGCGAATTGGAGGCGCGTCTTTGTCGGACATCGACTTTGTACCTAAGTATTACTATTTCGTATGTGGATTGGGTACGAGTGGCATTGCGCTCGCTTTGTTACCCATGGCGAGCAGTTACACCATGCTTGCCTTCTTCTGCGGCCTCTTCGGCCTTTCTTCCGGCATGTACATCGGAATCACAACTGTCATCCTCGCCGATATGCTCGGAACCGAGAAGTTAAGTTCGTCTTATGGTATCTCACTCTTCGTCAACGGAGTCCTGCAATTGGTTGGACCACCAGTTTGCGGTGTCATCTTCGAGGAAGTTGGCACTTACAAGCCGATCTTCTTGGCCTTTGGAATCATTCTGATCCTGGGCACTGCTCTTTGGGCAGTGGTGCCTTTAATCAATAGGACAAGCAAGAAAGAGCTTGAGACTGTATAACGATTAATTGCTGTTAGTGCTCAAGCGTAAATGTGAGGTAATCTTGGATTTTAATGATCGACGACGAACTGAGTGACAAGCCGAATTCTTAATCCCCGGCGGTCCCTCAGTTTTCATGCACTCATTCTTCCGTCCGAGAGGGATTTAGTTCTTGACTATCATCTTTTTTCTCTTACACTTTTCAATGGGCACGCAGAGGATTTTCTCTTGGGGGAGGAAATATCTTTGGTGAGATTGCATTATGGTGCATTATTGTTAGTATTATCGCAGGGCTAAGACGGTAGGTTTATCTTTCGTGTTAAAGGATACGCCAAAGTGTTTTACGCCTTGCAGGATTGCGAGAACATCTAAGACTGCGTGGGAGACCTTGATTGGAAGCGGCTCGATGGGGATTTAATTGGCCCTTTTTCCAGCGCAAAGGTATGCAGCAGGATCGTTGCTATCTGGCGCGTGCCGCGCTTACAAACTTGGTCTCCTTAATCCACGCGAAATTGTCGCGTTGCATCTTTCATTGGACTGAGCGCGCGCGCGGTAAAACTTGCGATCCTGGCCGCATCGCAATTAAGTCAACCGACAGTTCATTGACTCCTCGCGGACTCGGATGTCGTGCTGTACTTTATAATCAGCTGTTACAAAAGTAAGGAGAGAAATCGTATTATTAGATGCTGGCACGGCGAGGCTGGGCCGATCGCAATGGAAAGACATCGTTTCTAGGATAATTGTTCAAGACTCAAGATCGCATCTGCGATAAGTCAATCGTTCGGAATTGTCTGAAAGTATTATTGCTTGCGTCTCGATCAACTGCCGGCCGCTTTTCCTGGTACTGGAAGGCTGCGACATGTCATTATTGCTCACTTAGTTATTAATTAATGGTAGATGTACCAAGATGCCAGGCAGGAGGAGGTTCCCCCTTCCCCGTCAACTGACCTTTCGCGTATAGTGCAATATTTCTACTAGCTAAACATTCTCTTCAATCACCCACGTTGGACCACCAACTATACTAGCGAATACTGTAACGATACGTTCCAAGTAGCCCTAGAAGTAAGTAAGTACTTTTAGGAGACTTTAACGATTCCTCTCGATACTCGCAGGGAGTCCGAACGTATTAAGTAAAGACTACAAGGTAGATCGCACTATCACGCGAATAGCTTAAAAGTACATGACTAAGTATTCGCACCAAATAGAATACTCAATTATTTATGCTAGTTGCAAGTTACAGGAGGTACGAATCTCTTTCTTATGGATAAGCTGCGGATAAATCGAGGGTTGCAAAGGGTCATAGCTCAGAACACTTGTATACAGTGATTCTGAGTGAGTACTCGGAGTGCGGCTGGGTATCAGTATCATCATCATCTTCGTATTGCCATTACTCGTACATTATATCACTCGTACTTAATTAATATTTTGCGGCCGCGTAGCACCGCCCGCCTATTTTATTTTATTCCCTTAGTACAGCTCTCCGATGAGAATGGGAGCAGGCTTTAAGAGTTAGGGGCGGCGAGTAAGCTGTCCGTTCTTGTAACAATTAAGGTCAACATAGACAGATTAATCGTAAGGAATGTTTTGCCAGTATTCGACGGCTTAGAGATATTGGCGGGACGCCCAGGAATCCTAGGATTAAATGAATCTCCATGCAGTGTACGTGCTATTTTTGTACATATGTATGCCACGCAGACATAAATCCTCTGTCTGATAATCACAAGTATTTTGTTATTCCTTCCCATCACCTCGAATCGTAATCGATTCCCTAAGCAGTCACGGTGAGCAGGATCGTCTATGAATTTCAGTTCAATGAAAAGGAAGAGGCACTCTTCGCCTGGTAAGCGCTGCAGCATTGACCTTATTCTTTTTTAGAATCCTAGCGAAGCTTACGTAATTTAATGGAGAAAAATGAAGCCTCTACAATGGCCGAACACACAATGCCACGGTGCGCTATTGCGAAACGGATGCTCATCCGATACTTTACTATTATATCTTGTAAAATTGGTTTCATCGCATTTATTTCTTTAATATTGAAATACTTTTCATTGAATAATAGCTTTGCAATGCGATTTTGTTGCCTGAAATTATTGACAGAATTTTTCTATCAACAATATTTCAGACAGACATTGGAAATAATTCAGTTTCAAGGGAGTTGTCAAAGAAACAAATTGCAAATACCTTGGATCACGCAGAATTAAACATTAATGAATACAAAGTGATCCGGATACGCATGAGTCACCTATCTTGACATTAGCCCAAGAAAAATATACTTCCGATAGATCCTGTTTCTTTTATTGAATGATTTGTTGGCTCAGACAATGTTTATCTGTTCCACAAGATAAGTCATGATAGGATCGAACAAAACAATTATGTATGCAGAAGGTAACATGCGTAGATGACTCATATGTAAGTATGCGAATCAGAATGCATGTACAGCATCCGACAAAATAGTTGTCACACTCTACAAAGTGGTCATCGAATAGAAAGTGAAATATTGTATCATGTACATCTGGTATAAATGATTTTTTGAAAGTTCCCTTTAAGGGAGGAATAGCTTTCTAAAAAATTTCATTTTTTATTTGGCGACTGTTTTGCAGATTGTGACAACTATTTTGTTGAATGCAATATCGGATCGGCAGCGGTAACAGGAAAAAGTAACGAATTGATACGCCTTTGAATAGCAAGATTACATATTTATTCTTGACAACGGTAACAAGTGAGACTTTAACAAACAATCTTTGGAATACGAGCCGGTCTCTCCGTCAATGCAGCCAAGTAGATTTATCCTGGGGAAATGAGGCAGGCGAATCAAATCATACGATGGATATATGCGCGAATCATTACCAGAGATGCACTTTTACTACTGGCAGTGTACTACCGAATGTCAGTCTAATACAGTACACACACATCTTCGAGCTAGTCGTGATTAAAGTCGAGATTGGTGGTGTTCGCTTTTAGTAGCACTGACAAACACTCACTGATAATTTGGCAACGGTGATCTAAAAGAGTGAACTCTCGCAATTCAGCATTTTGACGAAAATGAAACATTTCACGCGCCTGAAATTTCACGCTCTCACTTTATCCCTCTACTGTTCTAATTTCAAGATGCAATTCTCACGCGGTTTTCTTTTTTAGCTGCTACACACAAAACTACTCGCAACGAAATCTCAACGCATCGAAAGAAAGTGGAGAGGACGCGTGAATATCTTCCTCGACTGAGAGAGAGTATTACCAAGGGTAAAAGTATTAAAAGTGTTGTTTGTTAGTGAAAATAACCTGCAGCAGTTTTGTACAATTTCTTAGTGTGCTACACGATCATGTATACCTGTGTGTGTCAGTCGGACAATTTAGCTTTGTTTCTCTCTCTCTCTCTCTCTCTCTATGATCAGAGATATATTATTTGTGCAAACCTCCTCTCGCGGCCACTCGTATATCTTACAGAGATTATCTAGAATCGGCTGAGTGTAATAATCGAAGTTGTATTTAGCATTAAATGTTATTGATATGAAAATACAGCGTGTGCCATCTTTCCCGGTGCGTGTGTACTCGCTCGGTGTTTGCAAAAGGACAAGTTGTTGATTCTGGAGGTTCAAGTTCACTGGACCGAGGACCGAGAAAGCTATAAAAGTGGCGACCGTGACCGTCGTCGGCCACAGTTGGCCTTCAACCACCCAACAGTGAAGAATTAAACAAGTTCTTAGACTCGGAAATACAAAGTTAGTGAGTGAAGCTCCGTTTATAGTCCTTCAACCCTTCAGACTGCGGACGAGCAACGACGACGCGGCGCACGCTTACCAGGTAATTTTCACCCATTTTCAAATTGATTTGCATTACAATTTTAATGCGAAATTTCTTTCGAGTATTATTGTAAATATAATTGATTTTTGAGAAACATATTGCTTATGCCTTTATTTTGTTACAGTCCTGCAATTACTGCAGCAGTTGGGTTAAAATGACCCGGCAAACGTTGAGTGAGAGTTAAATTAAGTGCACATGTGCATCGCGTTCGACATTAATTTAGTGGAAAAGTGATATACTTTAGTTGAATTTTCTTATTCCAAACGCCGCGTCGAAATCATTGATTAATTGATAAATAGTCTCGTGGATCGGTTGCACAGTATTTCCTCAAACACTCGAGGGTAACTTAAACATTCTGACGTGGAAGTTCTCGCGTGTCGGAGTACACGCAATTTTGTATACTTTAATTACCCGTTATAGTATTTTTCTCGAAATTGATCAATAGTAATAGTTCGATAATTCTTAATAAATCAGTCGTGTTAAACGCATTCAATAGAATGATTCAGAAAATCAGCGAAACTTTGGAACGCATTTGATAGATTGGTTCGGCTCATAGGTGATGAATAGTCTCTCATAGACTTTCGGACATAAATCAAACTATCATAGATACTGGACAATAGAAATTCCATAAGCTCACAGTCAACGGAACCTGTTAGCCATTGCGCTGTCATACAAACGTGTTCTCGTTCCACAATTCGAGAGAGTTTCGGTTGTTACACTTGAAGAGTCTCTTTTTCTATACACGTGTGGCTAGTAGTTCAGCTACAACACTACCGCAGTTTTTATGTACACCTTTTGTTTAGCTTGAAGAGGGTTGATTTGGGTTGCGAGTTGGAGTATCGAGAATCCGCAGCTATTTAATCCCTCGGCGGTTGTTTATGGTCGAAGAGAGGCAGGCGACTGGATGTGCGAGTTTACCGGAAGAGTAGCGAAGGAAACTGAGCCAAGTCTTCCTTCTTCCGGTGCTCCAGTTGGTCATTGGGGCGCGCGAGCTTCTCTCTCTCAGGCTTCGGCGATCAGTAGATACTTACTTGCGTGTTGCGGTAGTTGCGGATGGTGTGTAGGATCTTAGGATTAGCGAGAACTGAGCAACGAATAGTTCCTCTTCGCATTCGTGCCGAGAGCGAGTACGTTACAAGGGATCTGGAAAAGATTTCCCATCGCCTGTTGGAAAATCGTGTGAGAAAGATTTTGTGTTTTGTTCAGATCAACCGATTTACGCCGTAGCTGTGTCCCTGCGCCCGCTGAACGACACGATAGAACGAATACCTTTTACCGAGGTCTGAAATAATCGAACAGAAATACGAGATCATTTAGTCAGTCAGTGGGACGTGGAGTTTAACGCACTCTAGCTAGAACAACAACAGAACGTACGATAAAAAGGGGGTGGGTCGGGCTTAGGTGTGGGGTGGCTGGTCAAAAGAAAAACGTTTAAAGGAAAAAGAAAGACTAGGAATTACGAAATATGGAAAAAGGAATCATCATCCAGAGAGCACGTGGTGTTTGGCTGTATTGCTACTGAATTCTCGAGGCACTGGCACACACAATGGATGCTGTGAAAGTTCGAGAGACCAAAAGCGTTCTCTCTCTCTCGCTATCTCTACCACTCTCTCTCTCTCTCTCTCTCTCTTTCTCGTTCTGGCTTTGTTGTGTGAGTTGCAACGAGCGTATCTAATTTAGCAGCTAATAAAGTCGTCTGAACTAGGAAGGGCGGAGTGTGGATGCAATGCTCTAATAGCGGACTAATTAAGAATGATCGAAATGAAGAAAGGTAGAGACTAGTTCGGCAGACTATTGCGGAGAGCTTGGAAGACGCGCTTGAACGGCTGCGAGTGTGTGTGTGTGTGTGTGTGTGTGTATACGGGATGCATTGCAACCGGAGAAACAATGGGCCAAAAGAAGAAAGGAAGAGAAATGTAATAAACGGCTAAGTAAATGCACGTATATTGGCGCGCGTATGATGACATGTCGTACTGCTCGGTCGCGCGACACTAGCACTAGGACTAACTACTGATAGCGTTTGGTTGTTTGGTTTTGTTGTTTCGTTTCTGTATAATAGAATCGCTGTGAATGACAGTATAAATGTTATATTGACCTTTTTCTTCGAGCCATTGAGAAAGTCCTTATACATTTCCGAGCGGAGATACCTCGAGTAACTATCGCTTTTCATCAGATGATAAACGTGAGCCTAAAATAGGACAAGAGCACCGAAAGATACTCTTATTAACTCTTGTTGATCATGATTTACCTTGATCGTTAAAAAGAGATCAATCTACTTCGCAAAATTCTCCACATTTCTACGTGTTTCTTTCTTTCTTTCTCTGCATGTCTCTCTTTCTCTCACTCTCTGTCTGTCTATCTATTCTGTCACTAGTCTCATTTTGCTCTAGTTCGGGAATGTTTAAGCTCTAAGATATCTTTTTCGACTTGAACAGCTGAGCAAGGAATCTCTTTAATCTTAGGAAAAATGTGGCTTTTGAAAGCTGTACCGCTGCTACGTCGAAGCACCATCGGTCGGCCTTGTCTAAGTTCTTTTTCGTGATCTCGTACGATCGGGAGTCGACGTTGATCGGGCAACTCGCGTCCGGCCCGAGAAACTCGTTCCAGATCTCCGACACTTTCGCCTGAACATCTTTCTGCGGCAGAGTCTTCAATTCCTGGACCGTCTCCCAGAACCTAGACATATCCCATAACAGGTGTTACATAATTTCATATAATTACCAATCGACACACGCTCCAGACCTACTTCAAATTCTCTCCACTGAATTCCTTGTCGAGAAATCGTATGAATTGTTCCCGGCCCACCGGGTCCTGCAGCAGCTCTTGCAAACTGAATGCCCATCTTTTCACTCTTCTCACTGATACGTCTTTGCTGCTTCAGAGAATGTCAATCTATTATTGCTCAGATCATTCTATTGAAATTCACTTAAATATTTCAATATTTAACACTAGTTCAAAGTTTAACTTGCAATTATTCTCTAAGTCTAATCATTTCGCCATAATTATTTCTTTGATTTTCCTCCAGCTCATCCTGGATCTAAAAAGTAGAAATTTTGTGCGTACGCTAGTTTTTCCTGCTCCCACATTTCGGGGCTTTCGGAAATCCAGGGATTGGTGAATTCAGGCTGCGTGAAGAAAGGGTCGTACTCGGTGTACTGCTCGAAGTATCCAATTAAACTGAAATGTTATTTAATAAAATATGAATTTCTCTAATATCTGTGTGTGTGTGTGTGTGTGATAATCATGGAAAGTCATTTACTAACACGTCAGCAACTTTCGATACTTTGGTATTCGGCCTGTCCAATCTATCCTTCAGCATTTCGATTTCCTTTCGCAACATTTCCTCCGGGTTCAACACGTGGGTCTCAGCGTGCGCGGAGATTGCACCACCGGCAACTGGTAGTTGCACGTGTTTACAGGTCTTTGTAATCGGTTTTTGACTCCGACAGGCTTTCTTAATATCTAGCTCGGTGATGTTCACGCAACCAGGCTGAAATCATTAGAAAGATTTTCAAGAATATAATGAATGAGCGTCTTCGACAGGATGGCCTTTGCGCCATAGAAGCATAATAATACGATGCTCTCGCAGAAGTGACTGAATATATTAATGAATCAATTATCGTAATTACCATCGGCCTATAGACATCCCAGAACGCCCTTTCTTGACTGTCCAACACTTTCCTCTCTAATTTATCTCGCTTCTTGTCGACTTTACTTTGCGCCTCCGCTTGCATGAAAATGAATTCCCATTTGCGAGAGAACATTTTCTGTAACTTCGCCAAATTCTCCGCTTCGTGATCAGCCAATTCCAATCTCGTCTTATTCTGCATTGTTCTCTTGCACAAATATACCGCTATAAAAATTCAGTTCCTATTAGAATTGATTGAAAAACGAATAGAAAAAGCCCGTTTTCTTATTTCTAATTCAAAAGTTTATACCATAATCGGTATTTTCTGGTTCCCAGCAATTGGAGGGCCAAAAGTAGGGCGTTTGAAACCTATAAAAGGTGTTGTCGTTCTTCACGGTAAGGCAGTGGTCGTCGATGGGGAAGAAGTAGCCGTGCGATGCCATTAGATGTGCAACGTGAAGAGCCTCTGCATTCATTGTTTATTATCGTTTATTAACAAGTGTCATCTCCATACTGTTGTAAGTGGCACACTTTACCTTGGTCGTCGATCTCCATGGTTTTCATTATCCACGAAATTAAGTCGCAACCTAGAACACCGGATGATTAAATCGATGAAACGGGGATAGAACTATACAAGGGTGATGCAGATATAGATAATTATAATCCTATTTAATTCTGTAAAAAAATGTTTATAGTATATTCTGGAATAATTAATCAAATATCACTCCAATATTATATAATATTATATATTGTTGTATTATACTCTACATGCAAAATGTATGAAATGTTATTTGATTGATTAAAGAAATCGTTTTCTAGATAGTCAAGTAAAAATTCCAGATAAATTCCAGAATAATATATAAATATAATAAAGTATAATATTCGGTTTCTCACGGAATTAGTCTCGTATATGGGGGAACATTATCACCTGTAAAAACGGAGGGTGTTTTCGTCATAAAAGTCTTGACGGTCTTCACTGGGACACCGGAAGTCTCATTCAGCATTTTCTCGACAATGGCCTCCATCTGCAGTGCAATAAGACAGTAATGAAGCGCGACTTCCGGAAGGGGGAAGGTTTGATTACTTTTGGTGGAAGTGTACCTTCTTGTATACGAGGTAATTGGGGGTATCTTCGGCGCAGGAGGCAGTGATCCGGTGTGGAGGGCTGCTCGCCGTCACTTCCGTCGACTCATCCTTCCTCCGGCGTTGTTCTATTCGATCACGAACAGCGGCGCGATCGGACGTGCTGCCGATTCCGCTGTTTTCGTGTGGCTTTCGGCGGCATGCCGATTTCTCGGAGCTCATAGTTACCATATCCAAGCTAAGGAAAATTCCGCATTCCCCCTGCGCAAACACCAATTGTCGCACGCTTTACTTGCCGGAGCTTAGTAACGAGCGCTCAAGTTCACCTTCCTTAAGTTTGTAACCGCAGACAGAGTTTTTCATGAGGAAACTCTCATCTGTCATTAATCGAAACCAGTAATTCTAGAGGCCGAGACAATTACAAGCACTTAAAGGTTCGATAATTATTGCAGAGTAATTTGCTCTATGACGTGCTAATTGTAACGACGATTTTCAAGTTTTTTCTCTGGCTTGCGTAAGAATTAAACTGCGCGCACTGCGAAAATGAATGGAAGATACGTAATCAATGAATCAGCCAATATTTGTAAATATAACACAAGTTAAACGAGTATAGTTTTCTAATTTTTAATTCGTGGCAACTAAACAATCATTTGTATCTTCATTTATATTACCCTGAAGAATCATCGGTTGAAATTGATGAGACGCGAAGGTTGTTTACATGCTATATAAAAGTTTCTATTCTCGGCGGACCATAATACAGAATTCCCTTGTTCGTCCGATAGTTTTGTCGATGGCAGAGGAGAGTGCGTCGAATTGATCACCGGTAGAAATTACCACCGTCTGAGAATAACAGGTTTCCCCTCGTCAAGTGCGTTAGGGAACTTCTCAGTTTTCCGTTTTGCTTTTCGAGTGCACGCGTTAATACGAATCTCGCGTGGCTCGCAAAGAGCGCGGACACACATTTGGAATATCTCGGCTCTCACGCAACCCAGCTAAACTGATTCGTCCTTCGAGCAGCATAATCCTTAACGAGCGACTTAATCATCCACGAACTGCATACAATTACACCCTCCAGTTGGATGTTATCCCGCTAATCACATAGAATCGCGGCAAAAAGCCTAAAGTGCCCATTGCTTCAAGAACTTATCCTCGAGTTCATCAATTCTAGTCAGCGTGAATAGAACTCGGCGAATTGCATCTCGAAACTGCCACTTAACAATCCTTTCTCCCTTTTCAAAGCCGTCGAGAGCCAAGTACTGCTAGGTAAAACGATGTTTTCATTGGTTGAAAAAGAAAGGAAAGTCATTAAGCAAATCTTTTATAATCGCAATACAAAAGCTATTCAATAATACAAATTAAATCCACAAAAACCTTTTTAATACTGTGTTATATTAAAACGATATTGAAATATAATCAATTAATCCATGATACAGAATATCTCAAAATTATTATTCAAAGCGTTTACTATCATTTACAATTTAGAATAAATTCTATATCGGCTTAGAATAGAATAATAAAAAGCCTTCATTAGAATTTAATGAATCGCATCGTGAAAGTATGTCAATTTGTACACCCTTCAGCCACCTTTCACTACCGGGTAAATAAGAAAGCATGTACGCCACACGTATGTATGTACACGGTACATGCTGTGAGGATAATTGTTTACGGAACAATGCTCCCGATGGGGAAGGGAGAAAAGAAGCTAAAAAGGTAGCGAACAAAGAAGTGACCTGTCACGAGAGGAAGGACACAGAAAAGAGTATTGATTACTGCTGGGCTATGATGGTTCTACGTAGTGTACGTCTATGTAATCCTCGTACATGGAAAAGGGAGAGATCCCTGATCGGCTTAATGCTCCAATTTCAAGGAGAGAATCCGGAAAATGTCAGATTTACCGAAGCACTTCTTTTCAAAGGGTATAAAGGATAATTAATCCTTGGCTGTTAAATTAATTCGGCAATATTTCAGAGGGCAATATAGTTCTAGTTGCTCGTAAACTACACTCATACACTTAATGTGAATAATCGCTCCATTTCGATAAGAGCGATTAGCTTTCCCGAAAGTAGGACACTAAATAAAGCTCCAGATTAGGTTTGCATTATCTAGCCGCGTGTATTAACTTCATTGAAGCAGATATTTTATAAAGGGTTCTTCTCTATTTTTCCTAATATTTTTAGATATTATTGCTTTTTGATAAGGAAATAATTATCTTGTCCTCGATAAAATAGTTCGCGTAATCTATCTACAAAGGCTTTCTATAGTAAAATGATAGAGTTTTTTGTTCTCTATAAATAATAGTTTATCATTTTCTAGTTTCATTTTTCACTTCTTTCGATAACAAGCTTGGATTTCCAGCTGGCTAACTCCGGTGCTAATTCTGTGAAGGATCACCACTACAGAATTCCAGCTAAGCCATGCTAAAATTGTCACTAAGTGTGCGTTCACAATAAAACGTGAGTGTACATGACGAAGTCGTTTGAAATGTGAGCAAGAAAAAGCGCCACTCGTGTGTTAAAGAAAAGCAGATGGCATTTGACAATCTTCATTTTATTTTTAGACTAACATTTGTACATTTCGCGATTTAAATTTTTAAAGGGTAGACAACGTAAAATGATTCTTCTAAAGTGGAGCGAAGGCCTTGGCCAAGAAGTGCTCGCTGGCACGCAGAACAGTGGAAGGAAAGACAAGCAAATTTGTGGTCTATTAATAGTACGCAATACGACGCGAGTATTCCGAGATAACGTGGAATGCGAGCAGTTCTGTGTGAATGAAAGAGAGCATGAATGAATACCACGATGACGCCTTCAGTAGCTGTAGTCTCATGCTATTTAGATGTAATTTTAATTCAACAAATTACCACCCTCTTATTACAAGAAACTGCTGTTTGCTGCTTCGGATGATTAGATGAAAGATTGCATTAATCTTTCACTCTGTGAGATGCTCCAGTTTTATAAAAATATTCCTTTTGTCATTGAGTAATGCATAACATGCGTTGGATAGGCCATTTTGAGGGTTGCGAAGGAAAAACAGTGGCATAGAAAAACAACAATAAGAGCTACCTATTAAACGAGCATAGGGTCTTCCTTTGGCGTCTTAAAGAGCAAGGCACAGTGAACAGGTGTGAAAGTAATTTCTCAGACCGACTGTCCACCAAGGAATGTTTTTATGGGATCCCTTTCTTAAAGTTGGGAACGACACAGTTTTTGTCGAGTCTCTCAGGTCGAGTCCCCACCGTGACACTTCGGTTTCAGTCGTGAAAAGGGAATCGATAGCGATGGCATCCTGCTGACTTTTCCAGCGACCTCCTCACTCCTCAGTCCATTGGGATCAGTCAAAGTTTCGGGAACATTGTAATTGATTTGATTATTTCGAGCTACTGGGACACCGTGAAACTGCAGCTGCAGAGAGCCAAGGTCGCAATAATGTTAAACACTCGGTAGCACGTCGACATACGAACTGGAACAGTAACATTCATAATTGCCACTTCACTTTCCCAGTCGTTCGAAGCACAATTTCTTTCACTGCAATCATTCCACTGGACATTAGTTGATTTGGTACAATTTTTAATCTGTTTAATTCACACTTTTCACAAAGGAAATGATCGAAAGTGGTCACTGGGATAAATTAGTCAAGCACTCACTGGACTGGCACACTCTTGGCATTATTTATTTCTGCTTGAGTGACACGGTAAATAAAAATTCACAGTCATCCATCTCTCGGAGGGTAGCGGATCATAAGCGTTTTCGAGGTAGCTTTAAGGACCAAGATCGAACTCCTGCTCGTGAATTCAACCCTATCGTGCAGTCGGAGCGAGTCTGCGTCGAGGAAAGCTTGCCTCCAGGGTGGGGAAATAGAAATAGGGCGGTGATTGAAATGGCGCAAAGCCTCACGATTCCGCGCATTTCAACCCCCAGTCAAGAGCAACTAACTTCAAGAAGATGTCTCAGTGTTTTTCGAATGTGAAACCCCTCAATTTAATTAGTTAATATTCGAGCAAAAATTTATCGACAACTTATCAACAAAATACAGGATATGAATTGGGAAAGTATAATTTAGGATTGGAAAGAGAAGTAACGAATGCAAAGGGTATCGGTAAACCAGCTTTATTCTTTCATCGATAAAATTCTCAAACTCAATTTCTCTTTCATATACCTAGTCTGTGCGGCGTCGTAATCCAGCCCGATGGTAGTTACTTAGGACGTACTTTGGCGTACGTACAAGTAGAGTTATGTACAAACTTAATCTACATACACACACGCATATAGTATAATAAAGTAAATACAGAAAAACCAATTAACAATATTGTTCCCAGTACTTTCTTTGAAAAACGCGATTTTTCCGAAGGCGCCGCGATCGAATTTTCGTGTACACATTCGCTGGTGCTCGAGCCCGACAATCGAGCGGTCGAGTCCAGAGACAGAGAGAGAGAGAGAGAAGAGAGAGATAGAGAGAGAAAAGAGAGAGAGTGTGAGTCAGAGAAATAGATAAACTATACATATAGCCGCATGTTACATGAAAAAGGGTTTTCAAAAAGAGTAGATCAATCTATCAATTGTATTGACACACGGAGCGTACGCGCCTGCCGCAAAATTCGCCGGGAGGACGTCGCGGCAAATGGGATAGAAAAAATAGAACCGACACGTCGAAACGTAATGTAGAAAACGAAAGAATATATGTATCGCGTTACGCGCCTTTACCAGCGGCCGCTCCATTTATTAGTTTCACACGATCGAACGTCGATCACACGTAAGGTAATACTTTGTAACTTCCACTTTCGCACCTACCGCCTCATTTTACAATGTGACAACAATTAAATACAATCCTTTAGGACTAAGTGTATACAATTTCGGCGTAGCACTCGACGCTTCTTCGGCACGTAGGTAGAAAGTATGTCCGTACCATTTAGTGTGTGAACAAGGCGGGGAGGGTGGTGGTGGTTGTGGTTGTGGGAGGACTCTTTGATCGGGAAACGAGCGGAAATAGGTACACGAAGATAGGATTCATATTTTTGAAGCTACATCAATTCCATTAGTCCGCCTGATTCCCATCGGGCACGTCGCGAAAAGAACAGAGCTGTCGTTTGCTACGCGCTAGAACGTGGACACCGATATCTGGAGGAAGAAACTTTTGACGGGGCTACGCTTTTTCCAAGGGTGCACACCCACGAAAATCCTTGATCTCGATCTAATGATCTACACCCACCTCCCACACGAGAGAAAAAAAAATAGAGTTATGCGTCAGTAACGTGTATGTACCTATATTACAGTAAACATATATTCCTATCAAAAACGTTAAAATCTTGCGGAGAGATAGAGAGAGAAAGAGAGAGAGAGTTAATAAATAAAATTCTGAAGTTAAGCACAATAGGTTTTAGTAATATTCATCGCTACACTATCGACCATCTCCGCCCTTAGTGAGATACTGACTTGAGTCTCCTTCAAAAGTTACTCCCTGTGTGATGTACCGTTGACATACACATATATATACATAGCTGTATCTATATATGTATATATATACACAAAATTTATTTAGTTAGTTATTTATAGATTTAATTAGAATCTTTTTTTGTTACTTGGACGCCGCGTTCGACATTGTTCGAGGTGGTATACTCAAACGACTGGTATCGGGCGCGGCGCGGCCCCGTATATCGTACATGCAAACTGTGCAGGAAGTGTTCAACAGTAATACACATTTAAGTAATCACCAGTTTAAATTACTCGTCTAAACATTAAGATATCAGCCGTGCCCTTCGATTAGATCCGTAAATCGCCCGCGAGCCAATTGCCGTGCATTACCACGCGCAGTAACTGTACATTTACACCATACGCTATAATGTTAGATTACACGGCCCGATGTGAAAATTGGATCGACTGTCTTCGAGACTAGAATCGATCGTCTACTAATAATTGTTTGTTTGTTTGTTTCTCTAAAACATCGTGAACTTGATGTGGTAGGGTCTGAAGGGTCGAGTCATCATTCATTGAGGCTCTACCGTATCAAGCTCTTCCCTGCTTGCCCGATTTGTAACATTCGCGAGACACACTCATACTCTATACACATACACATAAAGATTTTGTAGTATTGTTTGCGCTCGCAACACCTGCCTAGAAAAAATTGTCTACCTCCCGAAACGAGCATTGGTTTCATCGCACCAGTCAGCCTGTCCCCTCGCCCTACTTATAGAAAGACAGGTGACTTTGAGGCATTTGGTGTTTCGTCTTTCAGCCGATTTGATTTTACTAGATTCGCCACCTCGCATACCGCTGGTACTTGGGTTCGAGATCTATACCGAAATCCTCGAAATCCTTCATCTCTTCGTCCTCGAACTCGAGCTCTTCCGCCAGTTCCAGTGCCGGACCCTCCTCTTCCTCGGATTCCTCTTCATCCTCATCATCATCCTCTTCCTCGCTGTCACTCTGTTTTGGATTATTTGGAGCTAGAAAATAGTGCGAGTCAATCGGCTTTATTCTCTGGTAGCTCTGCCAAGATCTACTATTCTACTTTGTACGTTCTAGTTCTACTAGCTCTTTTAATCGACCTCTATGTCGGCTCGAAATTTTTTTATAGCACTGCCCTCATACAGAAAAGTTCGTACACCAATCGCAAGTGGCAATTATATTCTATCATTTTCTTAAATTCAGTACGAAGTTTTTCCACAAATATAATTTTTCAGCGTTTGTGAATTAGTTTAAGAGACTCTCAGTTTCGTCTGCAGAATAAATGTATTACTTTACTGTACCAGGGCTAAAAGCATACATAGTCTGTAAGAGGTGGAATACCGATAGATAGAATCGCGTTTCATCTCTAGCGAACTACTTCATTAAAATGTTTATCAGTGTTAAAAGGAGCTTACAACTTTTCTCGAATGAAAGCCAGTCATTTGCATACTGTTAGGTATTAATCGGATTGAATATTACATGGAGTAGGACTATTAAATTGTTTTATTAGCCGAGGAGACGTGTGAGTAATGACAGAACGACAATCATCAGGTTCTGTTCGCATCTCGAATTAGATTGCATTTATTAGTTAGGTAGGAAGATTATGGTCCTACATGAAAGCAAGATACGTGGCACGGTTGAAATCAGCAACGTGAGAAAACTTTCTTATTCAACGAGTGTGGCAAAGAGAATATGCAACGAGAAGCTGTAATTGTGGTGAGATTCGTATACCCTGGACGATGGGCTCCGGTAGTTTTCTCTCTCTTTTATCTAGGAAGCAGTCTCCTTAAGATATGTCGTATTAATTAATTAATCTATCAATTACACAAGTCGAAAGAGTCACAAGATGTGTGTTCTGGTGGGAACTTCCACGTGACAATAGTCGCGGCCGCTTGATTTAATATGCGTAGCAGTGATAAGAAAAGCATTATAAAAGCGAAACTATCACGATATTAATTGTTCACGCAATACTTTGGATAATCAGATTAAGTAGTATTTCGTGATTACCCACTCCATGGCTCATTCTCTTCATAATACCATATCCGCATTTATCATGATAATGGCGAATCTCCTTTCACTTTACGTATAGAGACGCACAAGAAAAATACCTGAGTCAGAGATAAATCAGAGTTTATGTTGACGAATGTATTCGTGAAACTTTGTGAGACTCTCTTACTCAAGTACTTTCCAATTTTCCACCTGCTCTTGCACTAGTAATGAACATGCCTTCGACAGTAGCTCGCAGTACGAGAAAAGCAGTACATTACTTTTGCATCGATTTTCCTTACAGTACATAATATTACAGTAGATAATATTAGTAAGAGCTTTCACTCCTTGGAACGATTTTAGTAATAGAAACGGAAGCTGCCAATGCTGCGTATAAATGCGTGAAACGTAACAATATAAGGCATTCATTATCAGGCGCATACCAAAAGAAACGATAAAATTGCCTTGCAGTAGCATTTACTGAGCACGTGAAGTGTAACAGTATGGTAAAGAAAACTTGAAATCAATCAGTGTACTGAAAGCGTGCTGCAAATCATAATAATACGGGACTCGTGAGAAACACAAAAGCGCAGCAGTGCGAAGATGCGTTACCGATAAAACAAAGAATATACTTTCTGATTGGAGAGAGTCTCTGCTTGAATAATAGCAACGTAAGTTTAGACGTGTAATAGTCCGGTACGTGCTTGAATCAGCGGCGAGTAAGCACTCTACTCACCTTGTTGCGCGGCCTGTCAGGGACGAAGCTGCAGGAACAGCAGTAGTACTGCCGTCAGTTAGTCCAATTGGCATCGTCTCTTTCCCGCTGATTCCAGAACACATTGTCTCTTCCATCGAATAGCTTTCAATATTTGTGGAGTTCTTATGATGCTTAGTCTGGAGATCTTCGATTTCACGAATAGCACTGGAAGGGCGATCAGTGTCGCGGTTGTTCGTGTGCTCGTTAAAGGAGACATCCTCTTTCGAGACCTCGACGCAGGTGTCGGACTTTATGTAGACCGTTGAGCATTCGGAGTCAATTCCAGAATCAATGCTTTCCTGAAAACTGCCGCGTGGAAATGTTTGACCCATCTCCGAAATGTTGTCGTCCGTAGCGGACAATGTGCTTTCACCGATACCGGAGTCCTGGCTGTTCCTGTGCACTTGTTCCGGTCTTTCGATCAAAAGGCTAGTTGGCGAACGAGAGGTCTGAGGTAGTTCATAGAGCGGAGTGGTCGACTTGTTTGAGCCAGTCGACCAGTTGCTAGACGTCGTTGTACCGGGGGAGAGTTCGTCATCTATGGAAGCTCCGTCCGTCGAGATATCAGTCATACAAAAAATCAGGTCCTCCGTGTCTGACTTCTCCGCCTCAGCCAGACTACTCTCCTTCTCTGTACAAGTTGTCGACGAAGTCTTGTGATGAGTGAAGATGAATGTAGGTACCGATGTGCTCTCAGCCGATTTCCCCGTACTCTCATCAGCAGTACTGTTAATAATGTAGCAATCTTGTTCCGCCTTTGTCAATGTAGTACGGTCTGTATTATTATTCCTTTTGGATGATTCATCCTCCGTCACCGCCCTATCTTCCGGTTGTCCCTGCTTTAATATTTGAATAGAATCTTCCGTGGAGAGCGTCGATTCATGTCGGCGCGCATCCGTGTCCACGCAACTAACATCACTATTATCCCTAACTATAAAACTTATTTCATGTACCCGCGATTCAGAAGTATTACTATTTACAATTGTACTGTCCTGATGCGTGAGATTTTTCGCGTGGCAAGTATCCGTTTCTTTCGCAAACTCTTTCATCGTCTCGCTCTGAGAAGCGACGATACTATCTTTATCCTGATTGCCTCTATTATCCGTACTGGTAACTTCAGTGCTTAAACTTTCTTCCTTTGCTACATCTATTTTCGTTTGAATATGACACACCGACGATGTGTTATTTACATTATAATTCGGCCCTTTAACGGAAATGAGAGGCGGTGTGTCATCGGGCATTTCAAAAACTGTACTATCTTCACGGCTCTGCATCGCGTCAACGTGTACCCTCACGGAGTTTTGTGTACTCTCGCTTGTCGTTTCTACTGTAGTATGTACATCACTTATAACTCTTATACCGCACGATATATTACAAGATGGAGAATTACTATCACTAGTTGGATTAATACTGTCTGTCAAAGTTCTATCACACGTTTTTTCTACTACTACTGATTCTACCTTTTCTACTATCTCGTCTACGCTTTTGCTCTTTACACTATTTCCGGTTACTTCTAAAACAGAGTATTCAGGTAAATTTGTTAGCATAGGTATACACAGAGTCGTCTTGCTCTCCGGAACATCGGACAATGGGCTAGTATGTACAATTCTCGAGCAAGAGTCTACTGTTCTTGTTGGAACAACGCGGTTTTCTTCTAACGCTAAGTCTTTGCTAGTATGCCCATCGTTAGTTTTTGATTGCACATCATCAGGTAACGATTGTTTAGTCGAAGTCGAAACGTTAGTTTCGCCTACCGTGCTATATACATTTAGCCCTCTATTGTCGCTGGTGCAGACGCCAGCGCATTGTACATCGCTCGTTTCAATTACATTTTCCTGAGTTTCTTTCTCATGCGAACTAATTACATTGTCCTGCTCCGTTGTTTTGGGGCCAGACTTAGTACTCTGTTCAAAAAGATTTAGATTAGCGTCCAGCTTGAACGACGAGAAGATATTTGATAAGCTTTGAAAACCTGTTAATTGAGATAAACTTGTGGGTTTAAGTGGTTTACTTTTCGCTGGTAACGGAGCTTCCTCCGTTGACCATGTCCCTTGACTAACAACTTTCTCCCTGCCTTCTTTTAAATAGTTATGAAACTTATCCCCAAAAGCCATTATGCCGCTTACACTATCTTGAAAAGTACTTTTAGTTTCCACTGGATTAATGCTTGTGGAATCAGAGAAAAAACTACCGGGATGCTGAAAGAGTTCCAGCAATTTTTCTAAGTTCGAGGTATGCTTTTGTACAGACGAGTTCTGCTTCGCTTGCGAATGCTTCTTAACTAGTTCACGGAAGTATGATTCGTTCGTGGATTTGCTCGCGGCATCGCACTCGTTAGTATTGTTTGTCGACTTATTAGCTGCTAAATGGCTACTGCTATCTACTTTATCTTCCTTTACACTCGTAGCTGTTTCTTCGCATTTTGTACTTTCATTACAATTATCCTTTATGCTGTCGGCAGCAGCTACCGCAACAGCACCTTCCAATTCGATTGGAGCGGTAGGCTGATTGTCTCTCACATCACAGTGTTCGTTCTCTCTCGATGCAATTGAATTTACCCTATCTTGTGGAGCTACCATAAAAGGATTTTTGTCCAAATTATTCTTTGTATCCCTATCGTTGACATTGACGGCTACAGGTGCCGATGGGTCAGTAGATTCGCAAATAACTACATCCGGCACCAAACAAGACTCAGTATGTTTTACAGCGTCAGATGTACTATCTGAATTCAGATCATTACTTCTTCCTAAGTCCGACTTGGATACACTGTCAGAGTCATCGGAATCGGCCGACTCCACGGTATCGAGTTTAAAATTGAAACCAATCGTGACGTTGCCTTTGGCCGACGTTACTACTGACTTAGGCGACGGAACAGTGCTTGCTGATTCAACGAGCGATACGCGAAATCTAGAGGATCCACTGGCAGAGGGGAAAAAACAAGTCGGGGATGAACCGAGGGACGGAGGTGTGACCGGAGAGGAAGACGCTGAGGAATCTGTGGAACGTAGCGATGCTTCAGGTACGCGAGACACGACGAAACGGCTTCGAGATGGGCTAGGTATTGGGCTGGCTATTGGCGAAGGTATAGGACTAGGTGCTGGGGAACGAAGACGACCGCCACTAGCACGTTTCGGTTCGAGCATTGATCGTCCTTGCCCGTCACTCTGCACTGCTGTCGAGGATGGTGAAGAGCATGGCAGTGTCTGACATGTGAGCGAGATTTTACGGGAACTCGCACTACAGAATCTGCTATAATGTTGTGGGCTCTCGGAACCATCTCTACTTTCTTCCAACGTACGATTTTTCTCATTCTCCGCACAGCACCCTCGAATTTCGGCAAGCAGTTCCATGTACTCGTGTAAAGTGCCGTCTTGCTAATTAAGTGAAAACCAATATAAGTAGTAGAAGAACTTGCTTCTTAAAGCATTTTAAAACTGTTGTAAATAGTACGTCACTTACAATTCGTATTCTAGGTTTATCATCGAGATCAATTTGTGTAACATTTTTATTAGTCTTCATAACAGTACTCAGGGCCCGGATACCAGTCACTTGTATAGTATTATCTCGAAGATCTATCCTCTACAAAAGTAGAAAAATGTTACAATCGTATAGAGGTTCTCAAAGATTATCAAAGAAAAATATCTTATTGATTAGTACATGGGCAGAAACTCACTTGTAACACTTGGTTAGTACTGATTACTTCACTGAGCGCGACAATGCCACTACATGTCAGTTCAGTCGATTGCATACCCAATTGTAAAAGCACTCGATTTTTCTTCAAAGCTTCCTTCACAGTACACAGCAGTTCGTCAGTGAATGCATTTTGTCCAATATTCAATGTTTCCAGAGTTTTTGAATGAGACTGGAAATGAAATCGAATCTTAGTCTTATGTGTCAGAAGCCAGCAAGACATTACAAATTTGTTATTAATTCAAATAACGTACAATAAGACGACAGAAGTACGGCGCCGATTTTTGAGTAAGTCGATTATTCCATAATATAAGTATATTTAATCCTTTTCCATCTTTGTCCTCATTCACTTGATTGATAAGTCCCAATAACATATCACGTACACCATCATCCTGGATGTTATTATTACTAAAGGAAAAACATTTCCAAGAACATACTTTATACTAACATTATTGCAGCGGAGAATAGACGAAACAATCATAGCCATAAAGAGTCAATCCCATTTTTGCATTTTATTGGAATTTGATTGTACGTACCTAACGTCGAGTAATTGCAAATGATTGTTGAGCCTTAGCAAGGAGCCTAGTTGAATAGCGTCATATAAATCCAGCCCATTATCAGCCAAGTACAATTCCCTGATGCCAGTGTTCATTTTGAGAGCTGTAACTGTAGAGTGCACATAATTAACATCTTTATTCAATTGAGGAATTAAAGAAGTGCAATAGCTTCACGTGATACGCTTTTAGTGTAAGACTAACATCGATTAAAAAAGCTGTCTGTAGATCACAATATCGACTTTTCGGTGGAAAATATCTGAAGAAATTGCAGGGATCGTATTCTACCTGAATTGTCTACCATGAAATTTAAAGTTGCGTACACTACAAGCGTTATTCACATAGATAGATAGATATAATTGGGCGTTGCCTCGCGTATTTTATTTTACAAATAAGTGATGCTACTATTATACTATGTCTCGCATGATAAATACCTAGTATGACCATGGCTCTTCCCGAAAGTCCGCAATTCTCTAATTTAAGGACATGTAGATGAGAGACTACTCGCAATGCGCGGCTCAAGATACTCATGTACTGTTCATTAAGCGTTACATCCTTAGCTTCAAGCTGTTCTAAACACTGGGTCTAAACAAACAATGATTGCATTAATAATATACTCAAAAAATGTAGTCATGAACATCATAGACATATATTTGAATTGTTCACACTCTTTCATATTCACTTCTATTTCTATTTACACATAAAACTTAAAGATGAGTTAACAACGACAATTAACAGTAGTAGACAGCAGAACGACGAGTATCCGGGCATAGTGTTTGAGTCGGTTATTTAATTGTTGATTACGCGAACGTGTAAAAGAACATCTCAACCCGGATATACGACGCTCTTCCGTACACATAAGAATAGTGGCATAGAATTAATCGATTAAGGTGCATGTAATTAAAAATACCTTTTTTATCATATGTGCACATGCTTCCCAGCCACGAATTCCGATATCTTGATTGGATGATATATTTAAGTGTCTCGCGGATTCGTAGTATTCCATCATATCGAATAATATCACTGAACTCTAAAACAAGAATAATCAGGTCAGTATTTTGAATGGGTCGATAAATCGGGCCATTCATAAACCAGAGGAGAGGAATAGAAATCAATGTCATCGTACCACATCATTGAGGGCTGTTCCTTGTAAATCAACTCTATGGAATTGTACTCTTTTCAGAATTTCTTCTAGCGGCTCAGAATGATTCTGATCCAGCACTTCCCCCTTTAAATTAAGTTGCTCGCAACGATGATCAGATATCTCTAAGTTCTGCGTGGAGGAACATTTGTAATTATTATTAAATTGTTCATTAGGATTATTTTTCGTCGGCTGACAGTGTCACCGGCAAGAAGCGAAAAGTAAAGCTCTAGTTACTAAATTACGATTGCATAGTGATCTACGTGAAAGAGGAGTATCGCAGGATTTTCAATACATGTGCCAACGACAAATGATACTACACTTCACTTTCTATTTATTCTCTTTATTTGTCAATGCATACATGTATCTCATGTATTCCTGTACACACACACAGTCGCCGCGATTAATCGTAATTGTACTTATTTTATTCGTATTTAGCACTTTGCAGTTCATTTCGTAACTCTTTTGTAATATATCACTGTACAGTGTAATGCTTAACACTTACAGATTTCTATATCACATGTTTTGCACGAGAACAGTTTATATAGGCGCGATTAAGGAAAGAAGAAAATAGTTTTACCTCGAGCTGGCCTATAACACTTTCCAATGGATCTGTGTTGTGTCTTACGCAGGATTCCTTGTACGCTGAGATCAAGTCTTGTCGATTAACATTTTCCGCTGAAAAAATTGCATTCGATAGTTGGTGAGAAGCAGGCATAATTGCAGCAATAAATTCGCAATGTATAAGCATAGAAAAATTACTGACCATCAAAAAACCGTACTAAAAATTAGTATAACTCGAAAACATTTAAATTTGCTAGTGTGTTAGGCAAGTCAATAAGCAGACATAAAAGCACCAATCACCAGTTTGTATAACAATTTCTAAAGTGACGTGATAAATCACTGGAAAAACAACGATTTGTAACGTAAGATTCCAGTCGAATGAATTGGAGGTATTGGAGAGTCAGTGGAGTTGGAAACCGGCGACTGCACCCTTCCGATACCCCTGTTTAAGATTCCTCGAAATAGCTATTTCTAGTCCGTCTTTTTGTAGGTCAGTGTATCTTCGCTTGTATAAATAAATATTTTAGTGAACTACTAAATGCATATAGGGTAACCCTAAGCTTAAATAGTTTCGGCGCTCTAGAGCAGTTTCTTGTATCGATAGTTGTAGTTTTCCCTTAACACGTTCGCTGCGGCGATCTGTCATGACTCACCAAGCCTTTCATACGGCAGGAATGACTCGATCATTAATTACTCTCTACATTTCCATCGAATGTTCACCTCACTATCATAACAAAGCAAGTTGATAAGTTTGACCCTGGAAAAGCAAAGGATCAAGACAACATCAACTCTCAATTCCTTTATTAAAGATCTAGCCAATGGGGGTACTATTTCTTGCTTATGATCTCAATGCAATGAAGAAATAAAGCCTGTCTCAAAGAAGAAGCACTGAGAATTAAGCAGCTGCTCTTTCGATTCTTTCGAATCCCTTGATATGCGCTTTGCATCCACAGAGAACGTATTAATGTTGTCGCGTCTTGTATATAATACTATAGATAACACTTAAACCTCGACCATATAAAAAGTATCCATTATCAAAGACCTCTCCAAGTTCAACTTACTGAATCGAAGTATTCCGATGGAAATTACGAATTCGGAGTAATATTAGTTTCTCGTGAGGAAAGATGTATCGCACATCGAGAAAAGGTGGGATTTTATTAATATAGTTATTAGACACATCAAGTCTATTCTATAACATGGATGGTATGTCAAACTTATAATTAGGATATGGTGCGGATTGGCCAATACTCTATGTTTAGCACGCTATACAAAAAAGCTTAATGGCTCAGTCACAAGTAATTATTGCGGGTAGGATTCAGGTAAAGGAAATTCAAGCTCATACTTAGACAGAAATAGCTGTGTAATTTGTACATCAGGTACAGTAGTGTTTGGTTCATTGACAAATGGCATGCATGCCAAAGCGTTCTCAGAAGCCTTTAGCACACTTCTGCAGAGTACTATAATTGTAGAACGGTAATTCGCACATATCTCTCTTTTATCAAAAGCATCAACTCAATTCAGTGTATAAAATTAAATATATAATGTACAACTCCTATAGAGACAGAAGTTTGTTGGATATATATTTATTAGTAGCTACATTTCTCACCAATGATTGTTATAAATAGTACAGATTATCTTAGGGAATTACATTGTTTATTGCATTTCTAACACGATCTCTTGTCTTGTTCTTTTCACACTCTGCAAAACTATGAGGTAATGGAACGAGTTGTATATCTGAAGTTGATTGCATGAAATGTCAGATTGTGATATAATCTCCTCTATAGACTGTTATACAATACAGCGAATCATCTTGCTGTGGAAAGTCCAAAACTGCACGATTCTTTGTTCAATATTATTCGTCAAGACTGTGTTTACATTTTCGGGTTTATTTGGATCCAACCCCACTGATGCAACCGACAAGAATTATTTGAATAGTTTCATTGGTATCTATAGAGCTTTAATTGGTTGACACAGAAAGTAAGCCTATATAGTCATTGACTGTACTAGCTTTTTTTAGATCACTGGTGCAGTGCTAAAAACTACATTACATCAATATACTTTCAGTTAGATCGCTTTCATCAACAACACCTGCAATAACTGATTGGAATAACAAATTGGTGGAATGCATTAACTTAAAGAATCATTGTTAAGCCATGTCGCGATTTAGCAGTCACATATACCATATGAAGTATGAAAGTTATATCATCTCAAACTAAATGATAGATGACACTTCAATCTTTACAACATATGTTAGAAAAAACCAATTTTGCAGAACTATTTCCATGCACAAGAGAAGGTCGAAGGACCTACGACAATAAGTCATGAAAACTGTAGATTAAGTTGGTAAAAGAAACCTTTATTAAACCAATCGATGATATGTACATAGAGTCTTGTAAGAACATAATCTTCCATAAAATTACACACGGAATGTGAATAATATGTACATGGGCTGCCTAGAAATGTCAGTGTTAATTAGCTAAGCTCAATCATAGGAAAATCCAGAGCGGAGAAAGATCCGCGTTTTCT
This sequence comes from Ectemnius continuus, assembly GCA_910591665.1. NCBI lineage: Eukaryota > Metazoa > Arthropoda > Insecta > Hymenoptera > Crabronidae > Ectemnius > Ectemnius continuus. The sequence goes on along the minus strand of OU342862.1, from coordinate 8,891,993 downwards.
GAACGTATTTCGGTCTCGCGCGAGGTACCGCCAGGTCATTCGACTGTCATAAGGGAGAGTTCGGCGTGCACGGAAGTCCGCGCGTTCGCCGGGGATACGAAATAAAAGGGTGACAGGTAAGTCGACGGCTTTATTGTGAAATCCATGAAAATGCGTATTCGGAGTGGCAGTGTGAGTATGCGATAACTGGGTGAATGGAGTATGCAATGGCAGTGGGGCGAAGGGGGGTGGGGGGGGGGGGGGGGGGGGCAGGGGGGCGAGGGACGAGAGAGTGAAGTAGATGGATGAGTTGGGAGCAGAAGCCGTCGGGAAAGCTTGCGTATTGTCCTCACCGAGTTCCCATGGGTTGGCCGGCTCCAGGTATCCGGTAACCAAGTCATTGTCATTCGTGGGGAAACTAACACGTCGGGGCGGCCATTTCTTGGTGAAGGCCAGGGAGCTCCTTAGCTTTCGGCCGTCGATCAATATATACGGCGAGAGCGGAACATTGCCCGTACCAAATCGCGGCCTCCTGCCAGTGTACTCGATCGTCCTCGGCGGCAGTTTCTCCAGGTCCACGGCATTCAAGGTCGCGTGCGAATTCTCCTCGCAGATCTGCGCATCCGAATCCGCCTGTTCACTCATACTTCGAGGAGAGTCTCTATCATAATTTCCCGTCGAGCCACAAGCCGCCGCACACCAGCCACGCTCACACGCTACCACCGACTCGCAATTTCACCAGCGAGAGCCCCTCGGCACCGAACGAGCACTTGTCAACGCGCCCAATCGAGACAGACACTCGCAACTTTGGCTGCATCCGCCATCTTTGTTGCCATCTAACAAGTAGACGATTTGCTGAGGTTAGGATCGGCAGCGGGCATGCGTACTTCCCTGAAGTATGCCACTTCCGATTCGCACTGCTACCGGGAAGGGCATTCGAAATTTTTTCGCATTCACAACATCGCAGAATTGCATGAATTTTCTTGATAGATAATAAAGTAAATTCATTACTTACACAGCTATCACATAGTGAATGTAGTACTTAACATAGAATCTACCAGAACAAGTTAAACATGCTACATATAATCATCTCACGTTAACATTTAAAACTCTGTTCATGATTTATTACAACTTGGAGCAGAACGCTTTTATGTTCTAACAGAAACCTAGATTTGACGCACCCCTTTCGAAATACTTTTTAATAAAGTAGTATGGTATGTGGAATTCCAAAAAATTAAAGGCTGGTATTGGAGGGAACTTGGTAAACCGAAGTCGGTAACTTGGATAAGGAAGTGACCTGTGTGGCCATGGTAAGATAAGAGTAGGCCGAGTGCGCAGTTCGTAGAATTTCCGTACGGTTCGCTTGGGTCGACCAATTGCAATGCATCCATGCTGTGCTGTCCTCACTCACGGTGCTCACATCTATTGTTCGAGTTGTCTTTGTTAACATGTAGTACGTATTGCATTCTCTTATTTCCGATACGAACCGCAAACAATCGTCGTACGTGGCCTACATAAGTACGCACATACGTGCAGAGATAGTAGCCCCGAAAAACAATCTGCAAGTAATCACGCAGTGGCAATCAGGGTCGAGCGGTAAACAGTCTGGGACATTTTCACATTTCAATCCTTACGACAACTGTACAGGCAGTTTTATCCCGTTGAACAGTTTAGCTTCTGGAAAGTTAGTACATTCCTATAAGAATCACACGGTATGATAGCACCCTTCGAGGGTCCAGATTAATCTTACGAGCTAGAGTTCCGCGACAATGAGCGGCTGATGTGCAGCCTCCTTGGCCCCCGGAGACTTTAAAGTGCCTCGGTAGCGAGGCTGATTCTTCCGTCTATTTGGTCCGATCCTCGCAGTCGGACGGCACACGGCAATGACATTAATGTCACACGACACGGTGGACAGGATGTGGTCAATTCAGATCGGTCTCCGTATGTGAGTCAGATTACAGGAGGCGCGCGGGCGCGTACGTAGATGATGACGCGCGGGGGTCCGAGGAAACCGGCAATGGGACGGTGCTGTGAATCGCACACACCGGCTTGCCGCTGGTTACTAAGGTCACACACACGAGCTCTGACCTTAGCCCCCAATTTGCTCTTCGGCGATCAAGTCGAGGAAATCGTTTTCGCGGCCTTCTCTGCTCTGCCGCGAGACCATTCTCGTCTCTGCCTCAGCACTCTTCACTGCTACCCTGTTCCTTAATATGGGGGATGAGCTTACATAGCAAGTCAATATTTCGTATCGTTCATCGATCGAGTCCTTTTTCAATAATACTTAAAGTCGCAATTATTTACTCCTCAGGTTTATCTGCTTGTATAGCATTGTAAGTTAGAATTATATATATTGCATTTGTAGGCTTTAAATAATGAGGCTGTTCTAGTTCGAATAGGGGTTATCTCAACTACCTAGTTTAGTAGATAAATCATAAGTAGTTCATCTGTCTAAACAGTACTGCTCCATTCCGCTAACTTTCACCTTCGACTATGTTGTACCTATACGGGAATACACTTCCTTTGGTACTTGCGTATCTGTTGTAGTTTTACTTTTTCCTCTTACTCTCTGAATGGAATTCGCGGTAGCAGGAAAGCTCCTGCTAATTCATCGGAGCTATTTGAATGGCTCTTTCAGCAGGTGGTTTTGTTCACGGAATTCAATAGAGCATGAGCGAGCGAGAGCCACGGGCCTCTAGCGTGCGTGCACCTGCAGGCGCGCCCTGCCACGTCATAACAATGGGACAACGCTCTATGGTGCCCCAATGCGTGATGCCGTACCAACAGTACGGGAAGTCGCCGGGCATCCAAGCCTTTCGAGACATTCTCAACAGTGGTTGATTTCAATCTAATTCGAGCATTTTTCCTCCTGGTATTCGCATTGGAGCAAAGATGCATGCACAGCAGTTGATAAGAATAGCGTTTCTCGTAACGAAATGTTGTGTCCCTTTGTTAATCTTGAAAACACAAGGAGAAAGAGAATTTGTTTGCAATCACCACAAAGCGCCATACGCACTCTTCAAAAATACAACGCTTTGCCTAGAATCGAAGTCATCACGGCGCCTGTTGACAACCTCTGAACTGTCTACCTGCAAGCTAATGATGTAAACGGATGTTTTAAGGGGAACTCTAGTGGTTCCGAAACGAAGCCCAAACGGGATTCGAGTCCGGAGCATAATAGTGCCTGTGAAAAACAGGTTGCCCCATATCTCATCACTGACAAGACACACGAACTCCGTGGTTATAGGCAGGTCTTGACATGACATTGTTTGATCATCATAGTGGTGACCAAGGAAAATTCCCATGGAAGAATTAGCCGTGCCGGTGGTTCCAGCAGGCACCACCATGAACCCAACACACCCAGCACGCCCTGACACACCGAGCAGCAAGCAGCCACACCAACGCAGCACACATGCACGTGGAGAGGCGACACGTCATGGCAATGGAGCGATCCTCCAGCAAGTGGGGAAGCTAAGGAGAGGCAGCAAGAGAAAGAGAGGGAGATTGAAGTGGATTGGAGGAAGAGAGATGCCGAAGGAACTAGAGCCGGGGGACTCGAGCGAGGAGAGAGGGTAAGCGAGACGAAGAAGTGCGGGCGTAGAGAAGCGCTGAGGCCAAGCGGTAACACTGCTAGAGCGGGGGCAGATCGGCAAGAGAGGCAGCGAGAAAGCACGGAAGAGGGAACGAGGCGGTGTGAAGCAGCGAAGAAGTCTGGCTCGACGAACACAAGGCGTGCTTGCTTAGTCAACCTGGTGGCGCCGAACGACCAACTGTCGGCACCGGAGTAACTGCCAGCCGCTCTCTCTCTCTCTCGATTCCAATCCACGCACGGTGGTTCCAGTGTCTCCGACACCGTCCTGCTGTCTCCTCCCCCCACCCTCCCCCACCCCCCTGGACAAATTCTCCGAGCCAAACCTTCCAGTGTCGCACGAGAGCGACTTTTCGTCCTCGCGCGTTCGCCAGTTCGTGTTGGCCGTGTTCGCTTCTTCTTTGCCGTGAGCGCGTCGCGTCCAGTGTGAAAGCAGTGTAAGACTTTTGAGCCGAGCCAAGCTGAGGAGCGCACGCACACCTGGCCGACGCGATGGTCGCCAAGGATCCGAAGATGGTTACCGGGGAGTTGATGAACCCATACGAGAAGCCGCCGAGCATGTCGGCCGGCCAGTCTCTAAGGACGTTCCTCTATAACCGTGAGACCGGCGCATTCATGGGCAGAACTGCCAGTAGTTGGGGTAAGAGAACTTTGTCTTCCCACTGGAAATGTCAGGGTACTACTTTTAAGCCATTGGAACTACCAAACTCTCATTGCTTGCTACCAACTCTCCACTCGTAAGCGCGCTTAATCGCTGCTTCCCACTTCCAGGCGATGCGCGCAAAGAATTCTGATTACCGATACGTTCATAACTAATGAATACGCAACTTTTTTACACGCGCCCATTAATATTAAGGAGTGCGGTGGATTGTATGGATTTGATCTAGATGTTAGTCATTGCGGGAGCGGTGTGCTGTTGTTGATGGTATGAATTGGAGTGGAGAGTTGGGAGCGATCGCTGGAGAGATCGCGCGCTAGTGGCATAGGCACAACGCCCAGTTCGGCCTGCGAAACAGGGTCCTCGTTACTAGTGTTTTGTACTGGCTCGCATCGTTCTTTTACAGATATTTCTCTATGTCATTCGAAACGAAAATGAAATACTTAAAATTCCACTTGTAAATTAAAATTCCCTGCTTAGGTATATTCGTGTCAGCTCCTCCGATACGATCTATTTTTACCTGTGTGTCATTAGTGGCTTTCCTGTCAATTAAAGCACTTTTGCTTCGACAGGTATACGCCTTGACGAATATCAGTATAGATTTCTAAGGGACTGAAAATATGAGGACAAAAGTTCTGTTAAGTTGAAGTTAGCCAGTAGTAATTCAGGACGAGTAGTTTTCCATAGATCGAATCTAGCCAGAGAGAGCATTGGGATTACTTGAAGTGAAACTGGTGTCCTTGGTTTTCGAAGAGAATCGAAGGGGAGATCAGTTTCTCTGACAAGTCTCAGTCGTCAGCTGTAACAAGGACAAGAATTTGTCGTGTGTTCTGTAATTCTCAGACGCGTTGTCTTAAGATCTCGGGTGCGTCCTACGGCTGTGTGTTCGAATCCCTTGTTAAATTAGCATTAAGCGCTCTCTGACATAATTGGTCGTTCGAAGTGAGGCGCCTTTGTCGAATACTAAGGATGTTAATGCCCCTGACATTAACTATTCCCAAGCGTGTCTGATGCAAACTTGCACTCACTCTAAGTGAAGGCGTCCCTTTTTGCCTAATTTCGTGAAAGTCGAAAAATTCATGCGAATTCCTCTTTTACTCGTACTCGCTGACCATTCAACTCGTATTCCATCACAACGCGCCTGTAAAGGTGGAAACGGTGAACTCTCACGTAACATCACTCGCATCTCGGTTCAACGACTTGATGATCTTCATGAAGAATACTATTTCTTTGTCTATGATACTTATGGTGTAATAACTTCCAATGCTCATGGTGTAAGAAGTGCACCGGCATTCTGTTATTCATGACAGTATGATAATACTTAAAATTCCGTAAAAATTATCGTAAATCTAACACTAGTTTCCATATCAGGCGAATTATACTTTCATAAGTATCAACTATCTCCAAATGTTAATATTGTATCATAGGATAAAAATTTGGAGTGGAAAGGGTTAGCACAGAAAGGCTCAGAGTTATCATTGTTTAGAAACTCATCGCTCTTTGCGATGTTTGCGATGAAAACTCTAGTAACAAGCAAAGTAAACTCAGACGGGTGTGAATATTCGCCCGAATAATGAGTGGTAAGGGTGAGGTTGTCATGGCGACAATCATAAACACGCCCTTGTATGGGTTGGGCAGTTTGCCCCATAAGATAATGCGGCCGTCTATTTTTCTACGAATGGAGCCTCCATAAAGAGTCCTTACGCAGCGAGGATCGATCCTTGTTTGAAGCTTCAATTCTTCGCTCGTACTCTTGAGTTGACTCTCCAAGTCCGTAAGTGTCCGCGAAGTTATTATACTTGTTAGAGCTGTGCTTATACCCTGGGCGAGAGCGTATTTATAGAGACATTACCTTTGGAAAGGAGTGCTCGCAAATGAGATGAATTACACAGATGCGGATATAGCTAGGATATCATATTGGCTCTAGCAATTACGATGCCACCGGCAACACATGCGGAATTCGCCTATTCTTGCGCCTGTTGTAAATGCTAAAACGATTCTGTGAGATGAGTGTTGGAGCGAGCACTCGCTCATTCCTCAGCTGCTAATACAAAGACCACAAAACACTGGCTGAACAGATCGACGAAGACAGATTCAGAGATAGGTGGCTTAGAGTGTGATTATGTTAAATCAAACAAATCGAATGACACTCTCTGGCGAAGTCTGGCTCGTTAGGATTAAGTCGAAAGCAGATCGTACAATTTTCGATGAATGTGGATTATGGCAGGTGGCTTTATTGCTCTCGTTGGCATATGATACACGCACTTTCTTTAACGGAGATGGTGCGACAGCCATTTCGTTATCGCTGTAACCTTTAGTCTGAGACCTATTTAACCAGCTTAATGTCTTACTTAACTCGGGAGATTATGTATCGCCGCTCTAAGAAACTGTTAGGAGGGCGTCGACAGTACCGAGAGAACCATCGCGCTATCGACAAGGGTTCTCCTCTCAAAAAGTGCCCCTGTTTACCGACATCAATCCCTGAGGAAGGAGCCTCCGCACAGATCCTATTTACTTCCATCCGTGTTGTTTGATTAAAGCATCCGGGCAAAAAAGCCGTGAATCTCGCTGGATTCGTGAGATGCAGGCTATCAAGTAAATTGGGCCCAATAAAGCACTTGAACTTTTTATTGTGTCAGTGGCCTTCGGAGAGGGGATCCTCTCGGGCTTATCGTCTACCTGGCTTATCGACGTGCACAAAAGCCCCTGCTACGTACAACCGGCTCTCAGCATCATCTCGCAGGATTGACGGAGAGCTCCAGAAAAAATTCCAGCCTCTTCTTGCCAGGGACTTTTATCCCGCGACATAGAAACATTTATTATCCGGGGCCCCCTGCTGTTATCATCTTTACATCATCTTACAAAAGAGATACAACAGCATGCGCACATTTTCCAAAGCTCGGACCCAGTGTCATTAACCCGACAGCAGTATTTATTTGCTTGCGCAACATCGAGCGCTTCCGGCGCGTATTTTCGCGCCGATTACGAAGGTACTTCCGCATCCGATGGATTGGAATGGAAAGAAAGGAAGAGTCCGTGAATCCTGGATAGGAGAGCAAGTGCGGCGGCCGGCTGGAGGAGGGAGGGAGGGAAAAAGACGGAAGCGCGAAGAGCCGGCTGATTCGCGGCGCACACACAACGCTTTGCCTGGCTGAATGGCAATTGTTAAACTTCCTTTAGCGCAAACGTGAACAACGAGGTCAATTGGCGTTAAATGGAGGCATTACGGCATTACGTAACTTAGGGCCATTCCGAAGGGTACACCCACACGAACGTGGCCACGGCGGCTTTCGTGCCACCTGACAGTGCCACGAATTGGTACAGGCCGATTTCAGAAGCACTCCCAGTTCCGTGAGACCAGCTTCATCATTCCATTGCTCGACACTCGCAATTTCCAAGTTCCTACTGATGACAGGATTTCTAATGTCTCGCAGAATCGATTTGACAATCGCTTGGTTACTTCCCGATAAATGTTTGCAATATTACGTACTCCGTTCCGTCTGTTCTATAAGCTGTCTGATTGTGTCTGATGGTGGATCTGTTATAATTTATTGCCACTAGGTTTTGGCCCTGGTCTCCCCTAGCTAGTTTAGTTCTCTGCCAGTAGCTATTGCACTATTGCACTTTAACGAGTAATGCAAGAGCTGTCAGCGGTTGAGCTTAACAGTCGAAGTCGAAAGACAGCCACGCAGATCTAGTTTTTCTTTGTATTCTATTCAGGTCTAAGTAGATTTATGTAAACTTTTCGATGGTCGTCGTTTCTGCAGCAGTTCTTTTCAATTCAACATGCAGAAAGCTTTGTAGAACAAATATCATTACTTGTTATGTCTGGTTGGATGGATTTCATGTTGCGCGTTTGCCTTTCAATCCGCGCAATTTAGGAGACAAGTTTGACGTCTTTTAAGCGTTAAGTGCAGAAGCAAAGGCTTTTAAGCGTATTCATTAGAAACCTGTATTGCGCGATGCCTCTACGAATTCCTACTAATCAGCTGGGCACATTGTCGAGGCTCTTCCGTAATGTTCGCAATATCGAGCGAAATATCAGGTTACATACGAAGTATGAATACCTGTAACGCAAGACGACCATTACCCCGCCGAGAGATTCTGCTTATCGTATTTCTCCGTGATCTTGCGAATGGACCATTCACACATGCAGCGTCCGTGCGACTGCGTACGCGGTCTTGCGAAAATCGGTGACGACTGAATTGAATCGGTTATTGCCGGTAAAAACCAGTTCGTCGATGGTCTTATGCTAGGTTCTCGCCGGTTAACAAGTTTTATATTTCTTTTCAAACATGTATACGTCCATACATATGTACATTGTTTGCGTGCTTGCGTTGGATCCGAATTCTTTGGCCATCGGTAGTCGGCAAACGATCCTCTTTTCAAAGCGCGAGAAAATTCCAAGTTATCAATATCTTAAAATGATTTATTATATATCGAACATTTTATTAACATTTCAGTCTAAAATTAAGACGAGGTGAATATAACAATTGTTAGTAGCGTGGTCGAGTTTCGATTATCAGGAAGAGATCTGTCGAGAGCGGAGCGAGATTGTAGCTCCGGAAAGGTCAATATTGTTTGACTAGGCGAAACGCGATAGCTGGGAATAATGAAGATTTCGCTGCGCGTGATTCCGCAAACGAGCGTAACGAGACAAAACAGATTGGTGGCTGAGAGAGCACTCGGCCACGTGTGCCCTTCGCGAGCGTTTATCATAATAGCTAAGTATAGTATAGCGCGACCGAAACGACAGGCTTTGCAGGAGCACTAATTCGTATTCTCATGCGAGCACTTCCCATCAGTACATATTGCTCTAGGTTCTAACTGGTCTATCATAAAGAGCTAAACGCTTTATGGCTTAATGTCCCACGTCTCGTTTTTCTGATCACTTGTCTCTAAATAGAATGATACTGACAGTTCGAAGGTGTCACTTGCACTGAGTAGATTTCTTAGGAATTCGATCGCGGGAATCCGACTATCATCGGGTCAATCGAGAGGCTTAATGTTCAAATGCAGAGACGTGTCTTACCACAGAATGGCGGAAGCAATCGGTGTATGCTGGCACGCCGCATAATGTAGGTTAATTGTATTAATCGCAGACTCAATTTGAAGGAAGATCAAAGCGTCTGGTCAAGTGGAGCAATTCAATTACGTGTCGATTCAATGTCTCGCAAGGTCGTCTCACTGCCGCTTCAAACCGGCCTCACTATAGTTTCAGTTCATCCCATTTTCAAGGCCTTGCTTTCAGCAGCTATTGTCAAAGATCTCTAATTAAGGGAAGACTGTAATAAGAATTGAGGAAATTATATTTCTTTACTTGCCGTATATTCATTTTACTGTCTGACGATTGCTCACTTAATTTCAACTCTACTGTTACTTAAGGCACAATCATAAGGACGACTATCCTTATTTCTGAACTATTTCCCACTGACACATTATTAGGAATAGTGGATTACGTACGGGAGAAATATGCGCCAATAAAATCGGAGAGTATTATGTCGTGTAATGTGCTAATGCAGCGGCGGAAGTGTGTGCGAGCAAAACGGAAATATACATTAAAGCCGGAAATATTGAAAATGAAATGCAATTGCGATACAGATTAACTGCATTCCAGTTCTGATTGCGCCATTCTCTGGTAGCCCTCATTCAATGCACTTTACTTAAATATTCATCCTGGAAGTCCGAATATTTTTAAATGCGAGTTTAAAATTGTTATCCATCAGAACTTTTATTTTGCAGTACTTCGTGTATAATCTTTCTACTTTGATTTAATTTCTTTTTTTGTGGTTTAAAAGTAGATCGATTCTCTATGGCTTGTTTCATTCTACAGGTAAAATTGGGTTGTTCTACCTTATATTTTACGGAGTGCTGGCAGCATTGGTCGCAATATGCTTCTGGGGATTCTTCCAGACGTTGGACCCACGGATACCAAGGTGGCAACTTGAACGCTCAATAATCGGAACAAATCCCGGTACGCATATGTGTCTTTGAATGCCAAGTCATATCAAGGCACAACAACATCCCACACCCACGATCACCATTGTACCTTTTTCCTGCTTATAGGATTAGGATTCAGGCCAAGGCCACCAACAGAAAACGTGGAGAGCACGTTGATTTGGTACAGGGGGACCGACAGCGAGAATTTCAAGCACTGGGTCGACTCCTTGCAAACTTTCCTTAAAGGTAGCTATTAATTATCAGTTTACTATTACCGAATGTTGAAATCATCGTATTGCACCATTGTATCGTACAGTAAATTGACTAGCTAACTGATGATTATGGCAAGCCATCTTGCGATATTATACGTCCGTATTTACGAAATACATGGTTGATGAACACCTGCCGATATTAATCGCAGCCGAATACTTCCGATAAATATGACTCTCGCTTGAAAAATTGGTCGGCCACGGAATTTATGATTAGATAATATTTTTACAGTCCGGTGAACTGTGGTGCGTGACAGAATGCATGGTGCCGCGAGGCTGAGAGTAGGATACTCGCACGTATTATTAAGATAGAACATAGAAATGCCACGTTTCTGTTATGTACCAATGAATTACAACTTCTTTTTTAAAGGAAATACAGCAGGAACGCAAGTTGACATATTTTCCCAATTATCTTTTAGACTACATAACACCTGGATCTGTTCCCGGCCTTGGTGCTAATATTAATAAGTGCGATTACAACCAACCGCCGCCTCCTGGTAAAGTTTGCGACGTCGATGTGAAGAATTGGCATCCTTGTACCAAGGAAAATAAATTCAATTACCACAAGTCTGCGCCATGTATTTTTCTTAAATTAAACAAGGTATCATTTTGATTCGATTGCCACTACTATTATCGATCTCGTGTTATGATACGTTTTGGGATAAGGAGTAATTATTTCTCTTTTAGATTTATGGTTGGCGGCCAGACTTCTACAATGACACGGAATCGCTACCAGCTAAAATGCCGGTTGACTTAAAGGAACATATCGCCAGTCTGAAGGGAAATAATTCCCTGCAATTGAATACGATCTGGGTGTCATGCGAGGGTGAGAACCCTGCCGATCAAGAGAATATAGGCCAGATTAATTATTTGCCTCGAAGAGGGTTCCCCGGATACTTCTATCCATTCGAGAACTCCGAGGGCTATCTCAGCCCTCTGGTAGCTGTACACTTCGTACGTCCGCGAAGTAAGCATTGCATCAGTGAAACAGAAGTGCTTTGGTTACCAAATTTGTATTAACATAATATTCTTATTTCAGCGGGTATTCTCATTAACGTGGAATGCAAAGCGTGGGCAAAGAACATTCACCACAGTCGCCACGACAAATTGGGCGCGGTGCACTTCGAGCTGATGATCGATTAACAGTGTGAACGCACCGCATTACATTTACTAGCCTACCGAAATTAAACTGTCTGTAAGTCCCGTCACTTCTGGCCCGCAATATCTGTCAGAACACTTGAGCGGGCCCTGCTGCCAAAGCGGACGAAATCTTCGTTGAGTACAAAAAAGATACACGAAATCCCGAGCGCGACCTTTCGTGTGCTCTTCCTTTCCAAAGTCACGTAACGTGAATTCGAGGGGAAGAGTCCTCGCACGTGCCATTACGAGATATTACCGGCAAGTACGGGAAAGTTGTCACTCGGTAATTGAATGGTAATAGGGCACTGGTACGCCTGCTAATATACACAGAAAGGAATGCAGGAATATTAGTGTGTGATTGTTTAGCACAGGAGCTGATTACGGGAGCCGAAAGTTTTATGATAGTGCCTGCCTTATCATTGGAATTTTATAAGTGAATTTTACAGTCGTCGTATAGTAAGTCTAATACTCTGAAAAGTCTAGCGCGATCGGTACAGGAATGTAATATCCAAGTATTATCGATTATGTGATATTCCTTCGAGATTGGAAGAGCGGAGTGTAGAGGGATCGATCGCATCTGAATTGTAATATATAATCTATGTATTGTAATTATCTCGTGACTAAATAATTATTTTTATGGATGTAGCATACCTCCGGATTCATAATCGCCACATGCAAATACAGTCCGACTAGTTACTGGCATTTAAACTACCCATAAGAACAATATAAACCTGAATCTCATGTAAGATCTGATTATAATCTTTAAGAAATTCAACCAGAATGCCTACTGCGTTGCGAGCAGAGTGGAAAACTCGCGACTCTCATTACACTGACTATTATGCTAAAATAATAAATGAGAATCTGTAAATAGGAGAAACAAGACGCTTGAGACGTTTATCGAATTGCCTATTACCGTGACTTTCGTGTCTTCGTAATCGTACAAATTCGTGCCACTCAAACACCCGTGGGAATAGATCTCTCGCAGAGCAACAAAGATAATATATATTTATATACTTTGCTCCTCACGTATATACGTACAGTAATCGCACATGTGTATATACATATATTTTTTTAGTTCATCTTTTCCCTCTAAACAAAACTGGTTGTTACTGTTGACTTTTTCTGCATCCGGTCATTTCAATTTGAAGTCTGAATTTAGGGGAAATCGTACAAGTTCGATTTCAGTTTTAGATACCTTTTCGTAATAATTGTATCAATGGATTGCATTTGAAAAACTGGTTGCAATAGATTGCTTTTTAAAATAATTCGGGTTGTTAACCATCTATTCTTCATTCATCTTCTGATTGCAAATCATTTTTGATCCCTAAGTTATTAAAGCGTTTTCTAAAGTTCACAGAAAGTATTTTGCCTACGTACAGTTCTTGAACTGCTTGAAAGATTTGACGAGTGTGCTTTAAAAAAGACATGTCTATTCTTGATAGTGCTTTCAAGAACGGTATCACTGCATTTCAAGTGATACATTTATCAATCGCATTTTAATGTTGTTAGATGGGAGCACGTCATATTAAGGCAAGCCAATTAGTGCCTGAATCTTCAATGCAGCTTGTAATTATTATTAAATTCGTATGATCGTAGATACATTCCGTGGAGCAACCGAAGTTCCGCATGCACATGCGCTTCAGCTCAAAGGGCGATTAATATGAATTTATGCATACACAACAAATAAAACGTTATTTTATAAACGTGCGGTGTACTCTTTTCCCAAGTAGTTTTTAGTGATATTTGAACTTGTGGTGGCAGCTGCAGTGTCGCTGACTGGTGAAAACAGAAAAAACTACATGATAGTTTCTAGGGATTCAGAGAGGTGGAGACCAGATGTTAACTACTGTATTGTTAATTTTCTTGAAGTTAGGAATTCGATAATAATCCGAAGTTGGCCAAGAAGTGGGGATAGCAGGGTTGCCTTCTGGTGAGGAAAGCGTGGGGGGACAGGGCGCCACTTACCACAACCGCTGTAGTGGTTAGTCAATAGATTTTTTCTCCCGCGTAAACGCAGTGGCTCCCGATATTCCAGTACTTTGTAAGTTGTTCCTGTTTTTTTTATTATTTCGTATTATAAGATACACGGTTTGACAAACGATTATACAGAGGTACAATACCCAGCAATTTGTATCATCCTTTACTTTACACCGACGGCGAATGCGCTTCCGTATCGTTCGTATTCCTCTTCTGGAGTATTTACAGATTTCGCGTGATCGGTATACGTATAACTAATTGCGGCCAAGTCTTAGCGTTACGATCGATAGATTCTATAAGACTTACATGTACAATCGACTAATTCCTTTTTACAAAACGCGTCTCGCCATGAGGAGCGTGTACGCAAAGGTCCGCTGATCGGATAATTCCTTTAAGCTTGGCTTACGAAACAAGTAACTTACCGACCAACTTGCCACTTACCTCTAGTTTTATTCTTTCCTTTCACGGGGATTAGCAATTTGGTCAGTAGAGGACCGCAAACGTTCTTTAGCACTTTGCTCTATACAAACATTATCGCAATTCGCACGCGTACATACAGTGCAGTATTTTCCACGGATGCAGTGCATTCTAGTGGATTCTTCTTTTAACAATAAGTCGAGAGAACAATAGGCATCCTCCTCAAAATTGTAGATTTCCTGTGCCTCTCCCCGACTGAGCAATACAATTGATTGGCAAAATATCGCTTTATTGACTGACTAAGGCGACCGTTCGATATGAAAACCATTTGCATGGAGACGTTGTTAGCTCGACAGCGGGTTAAGTGGAACGCGTAACTCGCTTGCAAGTCTGGCAACAGAAGGGTATGTAGTTTGTACATCGCTCGTAGCACGAGGAATTGGAAAATAGTGTACATGCTGCCATGTTCACAAAGTCATTGTAGTAACGAATCAGTAGCGGAGAGGGAGTCAGAGACAAAGAGTAAACTAAGCGCATAGCATGTCACTTTGTTAGCATGGTATTGTTTTCCTTGTTTTCCTTTGCTTGGTTTCCGCTTGTCCGCAGAGCGCATTTGTATTCTCGTACGAGGGAGAGTAGCGAATTGCGCGGGTACGAATTCAGACTTAAAACTTACGTAATTTAGTCTAACACCTCCAGTTCTAACGGTGTGTGGCATCGTACAATCAAGACTATGTACAAGTATTGTATTTTATAGAAAATTTTACGGACATCGACGTGGTCGTCTTGTAATGTCGTTGGGCGTACTTTGATGGACAGTAGCCGACGTATAAGTAACATTCATACAAACGTTGAATTATGTGATTATACAGTATACGCTGCGGTTGTATGTAGAATTTACTGAACCAAAGGACGGTAAAGAAACCAGCACAAAGTCCATTCTATCATCTCCTCGTATTTGTATGACTCTTCCAATAGTTCAGATAGATTCCGAACTTCACTCGACAAGTCTTGTCAGGTATTAGAATAGATCGCGATAGTGCAGAAATGGCGTTTGTAGAATTACAGTTCTTATTATTTTAATGTTTAAAATACAAAAAGGGAACAGAAATGATTGCTAGATATTTGGGTAAAGTGCTTTGTAGTAGGTGTACTTGCAACAACGATCGACGACTCTCGCCGGCATATTAATATTACAAAGGATACGTATGATATAGTATCATATATTTCAGTATTAATTAATCATATGGTCGTTCAACATGCGTCAAGTAAAATTTCGCTCGTTCGAAAATTTGTGTAGAACATTTTGTTTCGCGTTATAAATAAATGGAGTGACCCAGTTCGCGATAAAGATATTCCCAGCGGGAATTAAAAATTCGCAATAGCGTCGAATATTAAAAAACATCAAAGTTCTCTTCACATTTGAACGCGATGTTTAGAGTGAGGAGCAAGTAAAATAAATGGGCTTCCGGCCGAAGTATCATAGTAGGACGGCACGTGCCAAATTGGTGGTGACGTTACATATTCCTTCGTTCTAAGAACGGAAACCTTTGCGAAATAACACTTGGGAAGGCAATACAAACGAAGAAAGAAAGTTACTACTGAATTCTTAATGCTTTAAATAGGAAATCTCATATAGAATTCATCGGCTTTCTACCATCCTCGCGTACTTTCCATGCAAAACGCCCCTCGACGTCGGTGCTTACCTACACAGTTATTTCAACTTTCCCCGCATTTCCCGGGAGAATAAATGTATGGCGAAAGTAGACTCTAAGAACGAAGGATAAAACGCTGTGAAAGAAGATTCGGGGGAAAGTTTGCGGAAAAATGGACGCCCAGCCTGAAAGTTCGTAGGTTTCAACACCGGCGTCGAGTTGCGATTAGTACAAATCCGCATACGGTCCCCCATATACTAGAATCAGAGCGTCTAACATTTGTACAAGTGTCGAAATTACGTGGGAGGTTGAGGATACGACTGGGCAGAATTATGGACCAGAACTTACATCCACCTAATAATGTCGTAACATCGCGCGTACAAATTCTCGGAAGTAGATACGAATAATTGACGAAACTCAGTACACGGTATGTATTTGGTCTGTCATTGCTTCAGTCCGTTAGAAAAGCGACGACGAGGGCGCTTTAAAAAAGTTAAAAGTTACAGTTACCGCCCGTAGGGAAAGTTTAATAGTAGGTCTGGCCACGAAGCACTGCGAGGGCCGCTGAGTTCGTGTTACTACAGGGGTATACATACACAGAGAGGAGAGAGACGGGTTAAAAATGAGTCGGGCAAATAGCCGAAGTGTCAGCTTGGAGAATCGTCGTCTGTGCCGGGCCAGGCTAGAATGGGGTGGTGGTGTCACGAGGAAGTTTGTTCGGTCAGGCGGGCTCGGGATCGATGACCGGATGGCCCGGTGTACTAGCATCAAAGTAAAGTTTGCCTTGGCGCGGAGCCACGATGCCCCATCGAATCACTGACCAAGTGATAACGATAACTCTCTAGCAACCGCTCAACCCGATATCGATTGTCATTAAACGCCAGACACAAATTCGCCTTTGCCGCCGTTAGTTGCGTAGTTTTCCCTCCACTGCGAATCGGCCGCCTTTACTTGTAACGGGGCGCATCCTCGCCGACCCGAGGCGCTAGTACGTGACAATCGACAACTTGTGTACTAGTATACACTCGAGCATCAGAGCCTCGTACAATAACCACGTGGTTCTTAACAGTACATGATATGTCACACGAAACCGAAAAAGATAGCTGTTTATCACTTGGACTTTAATGGAACAGACTTTACTATCGAAGAGATCAGTCGTGAAACAAGAGCTTGAACAAGAAGTTTCATTAATCGTTTTGGACTCTTTTTCATTCGTCAGTCGCAGAGATGTTAAGGGAGGTACACTTTGGATTCTTCGGGTTCGGTCTTGCTCGATAGTCTTAAAAAAACGTGGGACGTAGTTTAAATAGTTGTAACGAGTTATAACATAATATTTGAGTATTATTGATAACGGGGGATTGTTTCCACAGGGAGTTCTGTAAAGCCTGTCCACACGACGGGATTGCCATGGCTCGTCTAATTAATAGCTATCCCCGTTATCCATCTCAATGTGATACTCTATCGCGAATATCGATATTAAGTATAGTCACATTATATGCAACACTCTTAGGGATTACGTCTAGGTGTAACAGTACTTTAGTTATTGTTCTTGAGCACAGAATTTGATTCACTCTATTCGAATCTTGCGCTTAATCGTCGAGCCCACACGTGAGATCTTGCACCAGTTTTCGCGCGACAATAAATCCCTACCAGTATGATAGCTTTGATTGATAGTAAAAAATTCCTAGCTTAGAGTATAATTTACAAAAACTTAACTGCATCGCGTTAGTTGTTAGTTACAAAAAATTTACAAAGTTCCTTCAGTCATCGGGTATTTCTGAGTAATCAAGTCGTACGTAATGTTGTACGGAGCGCGTTGTAGTTCTCTGTTATTTTCCATCGGTCTAAGGATTAAACGCAAGATTCAACATATAGGAAGTGTGTTGTATACGAAAACGCATGTACCTCAAGGGTGTTCGATCGCGGAGATATAAAAACTCTTGTAGGTTCTATCTAGGCGAGTGTATACATATAGAAACGTGTAATCAATCTGCGTTACGCCACGTCAGACTATCGTCACCGAAATCCAAGTTTTATTAACTGTAACTTCGAGCAAACATTAGGCAATACTGTCTTCTCATGAATGTAAATTATCTAATTTTCCATCCACTTAGATGGAAAAGTCAACTTATAGCACACGGTAGATGAGTATGGATGAGAATATCTGGCATGCTACCGGATAGCGTTTTAATTTAGCTAATTGCAAAAGGTTGCAATCGACCCCTTCTATATAATTACTCCTAAAATCCGTGGTTGTCAAACAGCGCGATACGCCGAGGACTTTCTGGTTCGCAAAGGGATTGCAACTTCATTTCGAGATGTAATTTCTCCATGCAACTGGAGTCTAACAATCGCGGCGGTGCATTTACGCAGGAATCCGAATGTTGCAGCTGGCTTGGTACGAAAATGTTAGGGAATGTTCGTTAGGATCGCTCCCGGATTAACTTAGGAACGGCTGTTGGGAAGTTGCGGAAATTTCTGGGACATTTAGGAGACACTACGCGCCCGCGCGCTTCCCGCCCGCCCTCACATCCCAAGGACATCTTACTTAGAACTTGTGTAATGCCATTACCGGGTTTATCAAACACGACATTAATAAGTACCATCCCCGCGGAATTACGTTGTCGCTTAACGCGAGGAATTTTAAACTTACTGCCGCCCGAGATATTTTTTTCTTGTCACTGCGATAGTAACACTTGTAAAATATGCGAGTGACTGAAACACCCAAAAAATTGAATTGTTATTTTTGCTACTACGAGGCTAATACAGAAGCGACTAAAATATTCTCCTTTCGTAAAAAGCTATCCATTTTGCAGTAGACATGTAATTCCGCAGCGGAAATGGAATTAATTGCTCTCAAATAGAATTGGAACGCGTTTATGGAGAACGAGGGTACGAGTTTCCCAAATTCGATATTGTATTAATCTGTAATTATTTTGTCAGTGGCCCGTCAATTCAGCAGTAGGAATCACGTAATCGCGAAATGTTACATTCTCAATCAATTCCGGATTGCTCGAGTTTAGCGCATTTCACAGCGAAAATATTGGATGAGGTAATTATGTGTTTATAGGATGGTGGCGAGTATTGGCGATCGATAGACGAGGATAAACCGCCCGAAAGACGTCGTTTACATAGCCCACATACGACCTGACACCCCTCTTCCTCCCAGCCCTCCCTTTATTGTTGCGGTTACTCACATCACTAAGTCTTTAAAATTAGCGGACGAATATAATAGAATAAAAGATAAGACAGAAATAGCAACAGTCACCAGTGTAGTAAGTCAGCCGACTCGAACGATATACTCGAGAAGATCTAGATCACGCCACTCGCAAAGTGGGACGAGTATTTGGAGTAATGCACCATATTAATTAAGAATTAATTCTGATATACGTGACACGGAACACGAGCAGTAGTGAACTTCTGCTACGTTGAATACTTTACTACTTGCTCGTTGAAGTTTCCTTTTCATCGCTGGATCTGAGTGACGATAGCCCGACCGAGACGAGCCTTTCACTTAGCTGTGTACTTTCTTTCGAATTGCTGGGTGCCTCGCACATTAGAGGAGAGAGAGGCTTATTCTTAATTACAATACTATTGCCACACGCAATTACGTGTACCGGTCAATGTTGAATCCAGAGGACAGTACAAATAGAGGATACTTTTAATCGCTAACAACATCGACAACGTTCTTTGCTACAATCACATCGGGGGAATTGGCTTGCGATCAAGAAATCGTGAGATTCGTGCAGTGTAATAAGCGCAATCCTCAATGAAAGATACGATTCACCCGAAGGGAACGCTCCCCGGACTCAACATCAACATGAGTGATGTGTGCGTGTCGTCTTTGGCTAAAAGGTGTTTCTCTCGACAATCATAGGGCAGCCGTCGAAGCACACTATGCCACCGTTACAGAACAATTATCTCTCTACACTTAACAACTAGTACGACGTGGTTGGTCTACTGCGTTGCCGAGAGGGCAACGACAATAGGCTAGAAAGGAGTCTCTGAAATAATCCGAGCATCAAACCAGCTTGGTTCGGTGATGCCGGTGACTTTGGCTCGTGGTGGGGAAGAATTGGATTTCACATCTCGGTGTTCTCCTCGGCTTCCTCGTCGACTTTCGGTAACATGTAGACAGCAGGAATCGGCGGTACCACCACGTGATCCTCGAGCTTCAGAATGGGCTTACAGTCCCTGGTAACGTCTACTTGATTGAAGGAGTCCTTAAGTATATTGATCTCGTTCTCGTGGGCGAAGAGAGCGGCGGGCGGCTCTGTGGCGCATATGCTATTCTCCTCGGTGCCGTTCCTGTGGCACAAGTTGCCAGAGGGAAATTGTCACGAAGTTAGGGCGAACGGATCCGTCGATAGCTCGTCGACGCTCGGGCTGGGCTTGACCGGCTCCGGCTTCTCCGATTGGTGACTCAGCCGGTGCACGATCTCGTCGTGCAGAATGTTGAAGCACATCGCCGTCAGCGCCATCCCCGACATGATGTAGCACGAGCAGAACCACACTGTTACGTTCTTCGAGTCGGCGAGGTTCGGCCGGGGATAGGAACCAGGCACCATGTCGCCGAAGCCGATCGTACTCAGGCTCATGAAGCAAAAGTAACTTGCGTCTGTTGCCAGGAGAAAAGCATCCCATTATTTACTTATAAGTACAATTTACTAGTTTGAGAGAGTTCTCCATGGGAAGCAATTGGATCGCACGAGGAATAGGAGAGAAAGGGAGCGTTTCATTTGAAGTGTATGTCCGATCAAGATCGTAAGGAGTTTGATGGAGAAACTCTCGAATGCAGAAGGTATGGGGAGTGTTGCGGTGTTGTATGGCTAAGGTGTGCGCCGCGGGAATTAGTGCGGCGCCCATTAAGGTTTCGAGTGTAAGAGCTGCTGGCGGAATTGAATGTAGGTCGCCGGGAAGAGGGTGGTCGGGGCATTCCTATGCAATTTAGAAGTAATGCTGCACGTACCAACAAAGGACCAGCCATCTAACTTGTGCAGAGTGAAGGCACCTGCCACAATGTAGCACAGCATAGCACCCAGACAAATGCTGATTGGTGCGAGTATAGTAACATTGGGTCTGTCGCCCGAGCCGAGACTCGACACTTCGTCCTTCGGGCTAGCTTTAATTTCCACTGTGCTCGTGAACGTTGATGCATTTGCACGGACGTAAAAGGGCTCCTGTAATTGCAGCTGCTGCTGTTGTTGCGCCAGCTCCTCCTGCTGCCGCTTCTTCCTCATTCGCCTCTCTTTTTCCTATTTGTCAGCGACAGATTAAATCCCGTT
The DNA here is from genome assembly GCA_910591665.1 of Ectemnius continuus. Taxonomy (NCBI): domain Eukaryota; kingdom Metazoa; phylum Arthropoda; class Insecta; order Hymenoptera; family Crabronidae; genus Ectemnius; species Ectemnius continuus. The sequence continues at coordinate 8,871,084 of OU342862.1, read as the reverse complement.
AGAATTTCGAGATTAACACAGCTGGAACCTGGAGGCCGCGAGTCAGCCAGAGGAATCTCGAGATTTAAGTGACTCTTCAGTTTCTCGCTGAATTCATTTCATAATAGCTCTGTAATCCTTTGCCTTTCAAACGGATTCGCGTGACTTTCTCATTGACACAGCGGTCTATCTGCTGCGAACGATCTAATACAGTGTTCAGCATCAGATTACCCTGCTGTATGTATCTACATCGGATTAGCCTGACGTAGCAATTAGCCACTGGTCGATGGAAGGTCGAATAACAAGATGAGGAGTCCATTAAGCGTGACTGGCGTTAAGTGCGATTATTAAGACGTCAGAGGAACAAGTTCTCCCGACTTTCATTTGCATACATCAAAGTACTACATTTATGGAATACGCCTTCTAGAAAAAGCCGACCAATTACTGCGCAGCTTTAATTTGAACGATGTAGCTCGAGTCTTAATGGAGTGACCAGTAATTACTAATGACGTTCTTCTCGACAACATCTCGACAGATTCCTCCGCTCTGTTTAACGCGCGTGTCCCTCGGAATCGCTTGTTCCCGGGAGAGAAAAGGCCGTGTGCTGAATGCTAGGATTTATCTGTTCACCTGCATCCGCCTTTCATCGTAGCAACAATAGCCGCAATTCGAACAAAGGCAGCAACAGAGAGCACGCGTGAAGACACCCCTGGCGCACCGGGAGAGCAGGCCACCGGCGCTCGACAAGTAGACCAACGTCAGCGGGATCCCGAAAGTCGCGTATGCCATCGTCGCGACCTTGCCCCACGTCGATCTCGGCGCGATGCTACCGCAACCTGTAACAAACACACAAACATCCATTTAGTATTCCCAAGGATGACCAAGACTTTGGGGAAGAGTGTTAGACTCCAAGTGCTAAAGTGATCGAATTCTATCCGCTTTAGTGGTTAATGCGGTCATAAGATGGCTAGCCGAATTTTACCTCCCTTAATGACAGCTTTATTTTCCTATAGAGAAGCATAGGATGTTCGAGATTTTGTTTGACGAACTGTTCTAATTGAATCGAGCTTTAAGAGAGCGAATTGTTATTATTAGAGAGGACAAAGCAAGGGTTAGGCATCAAGTACCAAGGGCCAGTGGCGTTAGGCAAGATAGACCAAAGGGTAGAAGTGTTAGACACGATGTTCGATGGGGTAGCAGTGTTAAGCAGTGAAAATCCGGACGTCACGATGAAGAGGGCTAATGCAATGTTGAGTTAGGTAGTTAGGAACGCTACTTCAAAGGTAATTCGCCTAGGGCGACGTTTAATCAGATTAATCGGCTATTACCGTAAGCGGTAACTCAAGCCGGGACACGTTGATGTCAGAAATAGACGGCGGCTTTGCCGATGTATGTTCGCGTCCTTACACCGCACATTGTTAGTGTAATCTCATTGGGGCTCGCCCGGAGCCAGAGAGTCAGAGCCGTTGTAATTATACTTTGCGCGCGCTGCCACGCCGAAGAAACACGCGGTCATTTATGCTTTCGTTGTAGTTAGCGCCGTTTTTAGCGAGAGCGCCCCGTGTCCCGGGAACACTGTTATCCCGCGAGTTCCGACTTTAAATCAACACTTTAGCGGCGCGCGACGCCCCCCCCGGGCAAAATGTAAATTCCATCGGGAGGATAATCCATCAAGATACGAAGCTACCACTTTTTATAATCGTTGCACATTACTATAATCACCCGAGCCAACTGCCATTCGCAGTATAAACTTCTTTCAAATAGCACTGCTCGATTTTTACATAGAACTTGTGTCCACAGTATTTTTTAATGAAATTTTCTTGAAACCGCGAGAAATTGAAACGGCGAGGTCTAAAAAAACAAGTGTTCAATATGCGTGGAAGATTTGCCTGCGTCGGAGGGCTCATAAAACTCTGAAGCGGTGGACTTTGTGGCCTGGCAGAGCGATTAATTGTAATCTCGACAAACCGAGGCTGGCCCGCCAAATTTACAGGGGCGCGGCGCGGCGCAATATGCGTTCGGATAGGATTCCTGTGTGCCAGCATGTGCCAATAGAAAACCGTGGCCGAGTCGATCCGAAAAGCGAGTGAGTTTTTCGGGTGGCAGTCGGGGAAAGATAGTGCGGAGCGGCGGTGGAGTAACGGGAAAAACAATAGGTCCGCTCTTGGAGAAGGGAAAAGGATCGCGAGGCGAAAGGCTCTTATTCCGCATGGACGGCAGTAGTGCGGAAAAAAGCCGATGCCAGAGCGAGAAAGAGAGCGAGGGGAGCATCGATTGCGCGCGCCCGCCGCTTAAGATAATGGATTGCCTATTGGAATTGGTGCGGAGCGTGTGCGCGATAGCCGGTGCATCCTCTCTGCCTACTTCGCCCTCTCCGGCGAACTCTCTCCGCCAGATGGAATTTTGCGGCGGAGCCTCCTGCCCGCTGCGGATTCGCGATTCGTCAATGTCCCGATCGCGCCTTATCGTCCGCGACGCTCTCTCTCGCCCACTTCGCCCCAGCTTATCTCTTACCATTTGTCAGATCAAACCTGCCTGATTGTCACGGACCAGCGCCGCGCCGCGCCGCTCTCCCGCTCGAGTTCCCTCTTCCAAAAATGGATATACATATTCGCGCGAAGTGTCCGCCTCGGCCAACCCAGGCCATAATAAATCCTTCGATCCCGATCATACTATTGGCGATCCTTCTCAGAGAGGATTTCGGAAACTGATATCTCTAATGCAGTTCCTCTTCATGGGAACAAGGAAACCTGCTTCCTGTCTTTCCTTCTTCCCTTTAAATTTTCACAGCCAAACAAAGATTGCTATATAAATTAAAAATTATTCAATCATTCTAATATTGCCTGATTTTTCTTCTGCGTCTTATTATATAATAGTTCTACTTCACGACGGTTCTGATTGGATAGCTAACTAATCACTGTGTAGAGGTAGTGAGATAGTGTGCAATGGGGAAACCAATCGACCTTTTCCGGTCATACCTGGAAGCAGTAAATATCCTCTGTAGAGGAAGGGTTCGGGCCGACAGGGATCGCATGGCTAGTCAGTGCTTACCGAGCGGTGAAGCGAGTACTTTCAATAGAAGACAGTGTATTATTACAGTTTAGGCTTTCAATGCTCGGTGCAAAGAAAGTAGACCGCTTGATTCTTGCTAACGAATTCAAGAAAAGGAACGGCTAATATAGTCAAGTAATATTAACTGGCCTTTGATGGCAATGTACATTTTATATATAATATTCTATAGAAATAGTGCTTCCGTAGTTATTGTGAATCTTGTTCCACAAATAGTTATCTTTCATTCGTTGCAGAGGCTTGCTAGGATCAAAGAAACGTCTGCCCGGAGGGGCACTATAATGAATTAGCAAAGAGTGAGAACCGACAGTGCAATAAAAGAAGACGCGGAGACGAAAAACCGTTCTTTCTACAGGCTTAAGTAATAATTCAGCTGATGCCTTTAAAGTGCTTGTATACATTCTTCGTAGTCGGAGATGCTCCGTTGGATTATGATCCTTCTGAATTGTCCCAAGTAAGCCCCGCAATTCGCGAATGACTCTCTCGAGCGAAACTTCATACTAAATTTCGCGGCAGCGAGAAATTGGTAATCGGACAGTTTGTATAACTGGGTTCTCCACATTTCCCTGACAAATTTTGCCTTTGGAATGGCTTTAATAATTTCGACTGTTAATCGGCCTCGATGCTTGAAATTGTTTTCGCTGAGGATTGCAGGCGCGGATAGCGCTAATAAAGTTTACGTTAATCGTTGGGAATCGGCGCCGTTTGAATTATGAGGATTATAGCCGTGGCTGGAGAAGGATGAAGTGGGTAAAAGAGGGGGGGGTGGTACGGTCGAAGTTCTTAGTGCTCGTTGGAGGAACTTGGTCCTGGTAACAACGTCGGCACACCGTGTACCACTCGAACATGAAGCGCTCTCACCTGTTCCTCGAGGTAATAAAGATTTTGCTTTCGAGCGCGAACAAAACAGGCCAGGATACTTGATCAAATTTCCATTTGAGTACCTGTTGAAGGCACTCGTTATCCGCGGCCAAGAATAAGAGCATTCGGATGTATCTTCGAGTGCACGGAGAAAGAGAGAGAGAGAGGGTTGCACTGCCTCTTCGCATCGGTAATCTTGCGAGCTACGATGTGACTGCGCAATGAATCTGGCGTATAAATCCATTTGCTGGGAGCGGCAGACAGACGGTACTGCAAATGCCATTACAATTCTAGAATGAATTTTCTCTATTCCCTGCCCGCCATTGACAATTCAGATATGCAAATGTACTTATGCCCGATTAACTATTCTTTTGCGCTTTTCCCTCCAACAGTTTCCCCGGCTGGAATCGCATCCGCCCGATGATGTTGGCTCTTGCGGGCGAATTTTATTAAGTCGGGGCTATAGTGAAATTCCGCAGGGCTAGTTAGCAATTTTCCATCGCCGAACGATATTTCCCCGCTCGTGCTTCTTTTTCTTGCTGCTTGATTTATATTATTGTTGATAGGCAAGCGGATGGCGTTCAGAAAGTCGCGATGATTTTAAATTAGTTTCTCGAGATTGAAATTTTGTTGGAGTTTGATTAAAATTGACTCTTTCGAGCGTTGAGGTTTTGCCATTGGGTTCGCTTGGGAAAATATAGACACGGATAAACTATTCGTAATTCCTTGGAAATATTAAGATGGCAGACGATTCCGGAAACGCCCGGAGACTGCTTCCTCCCCGAGTAATTAAGATAACTATCCCGCGGCTTGTTGAGCCGAGTGGCAGGGTGGTTCTCGAGCTTCCGGGAGTGAAGAGCGCTGCAAAGTTTTTCGACTTGTGGAAATCCTTTAAAACGGGCTCGGCCAGCTCCAATCATCCAATCTCCTGTTGATATTTAGAAAAGTAAGTGCTTATAAAACCTGAGGTCCCTGATGGAAAAGTTTCCGGGAAACTGGCGAAACTTGGCGGGCACATATACGCGTCCTGGGAAGCTGAGGAAGCACGTTCGCTTTTAATACCACATGGGATTTATTGGCGGCGCTCCATCGCCTTGATGAATTACGCAAATATTATTATTACGCTCAGAATCTCCTTATTTTTTACTCAGTTTAATATAATCTCTTGAGAGTTTGATATCATCTTTCCTTTTACATGCTAAAGTCACGCGCTTTCCCTCGGGAATTACATCAAGTGAAAATATTTACACTCGATTGCGGATATTCGTGCATTATTTGATGCATTATCAAAGTGGGAAACATATTCTCGCGAATTTCCGTACACGAATTCATAATAGATTGATAAATATTTGCATCCACGGATTATCGCGGAGCCAGGATAATTTACGGATTGAGTAATTATGAACAGCTCGAGCTGCTGTAATTAGACATTAGGCATTAAAATGAAGATAGCCTGTTAGAGTGGTTGGCAGCGGTTTTACATAATACGTCAACGTCCTTCATTTGGCGGAGGCTATTGTTACGGAGTTATGACTTGATACAACGTCACGTACTAAAGTTAATGGCAAGTGCGGATGACGTTACCACGTCTGCATGACATGCTCCTGAGGGGTAGTCTTGAAGGTTTGCTGAGTTTCAGCTTGTCGAAGATAGCTAGCTCAAGGCGCACAGGCACACGCGCGCGCACAAACACACCCACACAGAGAAAGTAGCGCAAGACTCGTATAACTCTGGCCTGTGTTCTCGCAGTATGCCGATTATTGGCGTTCTTTATCACTCGACTTTAGTTTGCCAACTCGACATAAGTTAGTAGCACTCGACTAGAAGAAAGAATAATGAAGGCAACTATTTGGGAAAATATTACGGTTGGTGCGCTACGCTACTTTTAGTTCTCGATTTTACTTCTTCCCAGTCTTCACGGGATATCGCCTTTTCATGGCAAAGCTGATCATTGAAAATTGAAAAAGTTTAATCTGCAAGAGGACGAAACGAGTTCGCGGCAAGTTGTAAAAAAGCGGCCAGATATTTCCTTTACGCTCCGGTAATCCGATGAAGTTTGTGCTTCACGTTCCGTGGTGCGCTCGTGCGCGCACGCGTGTGTGTGAAGCACTCGCTGTATAATTAGTTTGTAATTACTTTACTGATCGGAGTTCAATGGAATTCCACTGGGCGGAAAGGGACGGTATTAACGAAATTCAGTCGCTCGTGCTGGTGTATCGGGACACATACCAGTATATCGGAATCTAGTTTCGTTGATCCAACTGTTTTTATGACTTTACAAAGCTCCGTCGAAACGACGAAACCTCCATTTTTCTATTACACGACTCTCTGATTAAAAGAAATCACTTCTTTGGTTTGAAAACCTTTTTTCTGCCCCAGTTTCTTCACTAAATAGGAGCAACTTTTCTCTTATGTGTTATCATAATTAGTAATGTCAAAAGAAATGGGAATAATCCGCCTTTCATTCTGGATGCCGTTCTGGAGCAAACACGCTCCGAATTTTTGTGTACGGATGACGCAGGCAAAGTTTGGGCCGCACGAAATCAAGAGGGATAACAGGGTGGCATGCTATTCATCGAATTCGCCGAGTAACAGGGTGTGCGGCGACACGGCGCGGCGGCTAGAATCGCGGCGGGGTTTATACTTTCGGGTCCATTCATAAACGGCGTATTATGTCGTCGAGGTGAAAACGCGATTGCGGCGGCTGGGCGGTGAGGAGAGGAGAGGAAAGGGGAGGAGGACGAGGCGACAGGAGAAAAGCCGGGAGACAGCATGTAACGAGGCGCGCGGTATCCGCAATAAAAAGGGAGGAGAGAACCGAGAGACATACGAAGCGGAACGAAACGAGAAGCGGAAGGAGAGAGGCGGCGGGGATTATTTATTTTGCAGGGTGACCGCAATCCGCGGGCCGCATTTTCCGAGAGAGAGCCGCACCGGCCAAACTGTCTGGAAAACGAGGAAAAATTATATCGGCCGAAATAATAGAGCGTCCCGTCCGCAGCCGACATTGGCCGGCTCCAACCGCACCTTATCCTCCTCTCGTCAGTCCCTTTTCTTCGACCTCTCCATACTCTCTTTCTCCTTGGACAGGCTCGGCCTTCGCACCTGCACCCGCCACCAAAGCAATCAAGAGATAGGGATCGCACACTTTTCACAGGACGATCCGCAGACCTAGCCTCTCTTTCCGAAGATGGAGGAGCGCGTCTTCCTCTCCACTCCGCGCTGTCACTTATGCCTGCCCGCTTTCCTCTCCCACACAGAGGAAAAGCAAGCGGCGACGCGCTTACAAGTTTTCAGTGGCATTCGTTCCTCCGACGGTGAACTTCCCTCGCATCAGTTCTTTCTTTCTCCGAGCGACTCTACTGCCAACCCTTTCTCCTTCTAAGACTACTCCCTCTCGCATTTACGGCTCTGCTTTATCTCTTATGGGGCAATAAGTTTCGGGCCAGTACATCGCATGGAGATGCCCGCTTGCAAGTGGCAAAGACAGAAATGGAGCTTGTGAGAGCGGAAGTCCCACCGCCGCCGCCGCCGTCCTCCGAAGAAAAGTCGAGCGCGCGTTTTACTCTTCCTCACCGAAAGGTGAAAAGTTTTGCCGGCTGTCGAGTAATAGTCTAATTGATGGAATTACCGCCACGTGATACGGCTTATCAGGTGACTCGGATAACTTCATGGGGTCCTGAGAAAGTTCCGGACTTCCCGGCAGATTTGTACAGTGAGAACTCTCGAAAGAAAATGCACTTTGCCGATACTCGACAGTTTCTGAGTGCGCCATTACAACAGCCGGAACGTTTACTTGTTACAGTAACATAAACACCAACAAATTATTCGAAATATCATTAAACAAGCTATTTTGCGATGTAAAAAATTATATTAATTAATCAATTTCCCAACAGAATTCAAAACAACAATATTAAAGAAGGGAAATCAATAATACATATAAACAGAGTGCAAAGAATAGGAGATATAAATATCGGGTTAAGAGAACTCTCATGAATTCAAGAGGGTGAGTTAGGTGACGAGCGCATGTGGTCGGCAGTAGTTGGGCGCCATCTCGAGAATGAAGGGCATCCATCAAAAAGTCTCATTCGCTGGAACACGTGCGGGCCATCCATTCCCGTAATCAAGGTGTTTGGCCGGGTGCGCAGGCGGTCGGTCGGCGATTTATGCCGTGCGCAGGCATGCGAAACAGAGTGCTTGTGCTCCTGCTGTTGTCTCTTCGCCGACAGAGAGAACGACAGAGAGAGCGAGAGTTATCCTGCTCGCAGCGGGCGTTTACGGCACGCGTTCCTCGCTCGTTTAATTTAGATTTCAGAATAATTTGCGCGTACCGGAACAAGGGCCGAGCAGTGGATGAACGAACTAGAGGAAGAAGACATGCTAGGAAAAGAGAAGGAGAGACGGAGCAATAACATCTTGAAGACGAGGCAGGTTGCTTGCAATATCTTGCGGTCGGCTTTGCCTCCGCTCCATGGTGCGCGACGTGTGAACGCCTCGGGTTAATGCGCGCGCGAGTGAGACAAGCAGAGATAAACAAGTGGCGGTGCCTTTGAGCATGAAATGTTGGAACGTGTTTCACTTTAACGGCGAGTACATATCATGGCGGGATTGTACGTTGCCCGATAGAACTCCCATCGCCACACGCTTCCTCCACCACCACCGCACGCCGGCTCTCTCACCTCGCTTCCGCTTCTCATTTGCCTGAGCAAAGAAAGCGGATTTATTAGAGTTGCCCGGCCACCCCCAAGTGCTTTCCTCTCTTTAACGTCCGGGAAATTGATAACTCTCGACACCAACGATCCACTAGTGCTACCAGTGTTCTTGCCCCAGCTATTTTCCTCCTCTTTTACTTCGACATAAAACTTCACTCATCCAAGCAGTTAATTTAAAAAAATTATACTTCCCGAGAAAATGAAGTACTCTCGTGTGTCGGTGCAATCAGTAATTACACGCTTCGAGAGGATGTAGATTACAGGTAGAACATTATTCGATTGAATCAGATCAGAATGGAATGGGAATTCGAATCGGAGGTGTAACCTGCAGATTTGTTGGTCTCGGTTCGAGCGGTTGTAATTGCTCTTGCTCGTTCGTTTCAGTAGCTCGCATTCTAAGGGTGACCGTGCGTGATGCATGGGGGTTACACGCCATGCTAAGTCTCTCCATGGGGAACAGAAGGGATGAGGTGGTGGATGTGGGCGGCGCAGCGAAATTAATAACGCGAGCGAGCGAGCGCGCGCAAATACAGCGCTCGCATAATTAAAGCGATATTACGATGCCGTCGCCGGGTGAGCCGTCGTTTCCTAACGCCAGCAGCAGCAGCAGCAGCAGCAGCAGCAGCAGCACTCTCCCCGAGCCTTGTATCCCTTTTGGATGTGTCTATGTGTCTAGCCGTGTCGTGTTTAGTTGGCTGAACAATGCTCGCCGAATGAAATTCGCGCTACGTTTCGATCCCCGATCCCAGTAATCGCGTGACCCTGTAATTGCCAGGATTACGCCATAGCTGACTGCCAGGATTATACGATGCTAAGCGGCACATTCATTCGCCGGCTCGCGCTCGCGTGTCTCCTCTTCGCCTATTTGCACTGGCCTTCGTCATCCTATGCGCTTACATCTCTCTAAGATCCTTCAATCACCTTTTTTGTATCGATTAGTCATCTAAATCGTTCATAGATTTTTTTCTCTTAAAGAAATATTCATTTCTGCTATTTAATAATGACTTATTTTACCGTTGCTGATTTATGAATTGGAGCCTGTAATAATTCTTCCATATTTCAAATCATTATTCTATAATAATTGCGGTTAATTGATTAGTGGTAATGCATCGATCCATAGTAATTATTTTATAATAATTATTGCATGTTTCGAATAATTATTATATTATTATCGATGGCTAGTGATATTACAAAGATCCTGACGAATTTTGATAGTATGCTAGTTGAAATTGAATAATTATTACAGAATACGATTACTGGAGCATCGCGTCTTTTTATTTCTTCGGGCTTGAATGAAATTCATATCTATTGAATGGGAAATAATTCGGTCAGCCTGGCGATAAGTAATTAGCCGAGCAAAAGGGAATGGATAACCGATATAGAGGTGGCGGGCGATGTTACGTTCGACGTAGCGAGCGTTCTTCGGCGTTAATGAGCACTAAGTATTCATAACTAGGATATCGAACGAATTAGAACTTCCTCCTCAGAGGGATTGGGTAATTGCAACGCGCACAATGTGCGCTTCGATAGTAGAACCGGTTTACAAGACAGTAACTAGCTGCATCCTGGCATATGCGTTTCAAGGAGATTGCCGGGATACCGCTTTCATGATCGTAAAATCCTGCAGTATGATATAAATCATGACAGTCTAGTGTGACAGGTAGTCGGTGAGAAAGCCCAGGAGAAGACGCAGCCATACTCGGGAAAGATATCGTATTGCGACTTTGTACTATTAAATAAATTCCAGTTCGCTCCAAGTTCTCCGAATCCCAGTAGACATTGCTTTATTTATACTTGCTCAGATTGAATCCAACGAATCAACAAGTAGAAAATTAATTTCTATGATGAATTCAATTTAATAATCGGAACCAATTATTAACAACTATATCAAACACTTCACTTGTGATGTAAATTTCGAAATAGAACAATCAGTATAAACTACAATTACTAACACAATATTATCCTCTGGAAAAAGTCTGCTTCGAATGAAACACCGCTGTCAGGGAAAGACGAATTTCTCCAAGGATGTTATAAGGCTTTTTAATCGAAAGGCCAAGAATGCATTGGCATTGGGAGGGAAAACAGGCGGAAGATGACGAGTAAGAATATAAAGGGTGTATGTCAGGTCGGCTAAGGGAAGGAGGGGTGTTTGGGTTTCTGGGTGACAGTGCGCCCGCTGATCTATGGGATTCTCGAGCGGAGCGTGCTTTCCCATGCACGCATGCACGAGGAGAGAACGCTGAGGGGGAAATGTTGCTTCATAAAATATATCTTGAGCGTGGCTTATGCTGGGCGCAACCTGCCAAGATGTTTCTACTTCATAGAGAGAAGGGAAGCGGCATTGCCTCGCTGGAAACTCTCTTGGTGAACGACTGGGTGTCTGTGTCCGTGTGCGAGGCGAGGCGAGGCGAGGCGAGCCTTGGCATCGCTTGGCTTGGTACTAGCATAGGGATAAGGGCGTTGATAGGACCGCCGGTGTAAATCACCTGGGAGCCGTTCGATGTCCCGCCGCCGTAATATGGCGCAGCCAGTTGTTAACCCGTTGGAACACCGGCACACCCGAGCTATCATTGCCACTCCGCCACTGGCCCACGACGGATTTCTATTCCAGCTACCAGTTAATTTTGGTGTATGAAATCCTCTCGCCCTCCTCCCTCCAATCTCTCTCTCTCTCTCTGTCTTTCCCTTGGCTGATCGTCTGTGGTAGTGAGACGCTGAACGCTCTCCACAACGTGTTAACGAAGTGTGCGTGAATATGTGAGCGCGCGCGCGCGTACCAGGTACGAAATTGCTTGCTCGCGGAATTATTACAAGGGAATTTCCTCTCGACTAAAAGCTGTCGCGTGCTCCTTCGCCCGTTTTTTATGCCGGACGGTTTAGCCGTCGGGATTTTTCCGTATTTCAAAGCGGTAACTGGGAAATCCTGCCTTTCACCCTTTTTCTCTTTGTCGTTCTCTCTCTCTCGCTCTCGCTCGCTGTGTGTTTTCTATGTTAGCGAATATTCACCCGCATTGCAAGCATATCCTCGTTACGCCGCGGAAGACTCGCTGGCGCGTAACAATTCGGCCAAATGATATCCTCATCGAGCGACTAGTAATTTCCATGTGCATCGTGTTAGTGCCGACCCGATACTGACCAATGAAAAGCATACTCTTTATGTTATAGCAGTGGAATTGTTCGATTTCCCGAATTTTTATACGATCGGCCAAGCATTTTCCTTCGTTTCGCTAAATGACTCGGTCAATTGAACACACTCCGAGTGATTCGAGATAACGAGCAGGCTGCACGATCGCTGTGAAAACATTCCGCAAAGACAAAAGTATTAAACGGTAGAATTTCCAGTTTAATCGAAACATTCCAAAGTTTGTAGGTATTCGAACAAAGTTAATTTACAAATTCCTGGCAAAACTGCATAAATCTTACAGGCAGGAATATAAATTCTACATTTGATTCATTGGAAAGACGCGTAAAATCGTAAAGAATGGTATAAAACATAATAGTGAGAATAAAAACAATAATCGGAAAATTTCCAGGGAGTCTAGGTGTGGTAATTAAATATATTCCAGGAGACTAAGTCGGATGCGTTGACTGGCAAGAGTCATCATCGATCATTCCTTGCGGAAATGCGAATTCTTCCGCACCAGTAAGGCAAGGTTGTTACTGGTGGAGCTCGGTCGTATGAAAAGGACGAAATGAGACAGTTCCGCCCTCGGCGACAAGTGTCGTGAGGCGCGCGCGAGCGAGCGAGCCACCTCCATTTTCATCTTTATTTCGGCGAGTGATCGCGTTACACGGCCAATGACTTACTACTTCATTAGAGCACGCGTACCGCTGTCGGCCCCGTAATTTTCCACGGCACTCGACGTAGTTCCTCCGCTTTGGTCCGCCTGGCTTAATTGTACCATTCTGCGATACGTACTTCAGCAGTTTTATGGGCCCTCGCAAATTGCACGGCGATGAAGTCTAATTCGGCATTCCTGTTCACTCGTTTCGACTCCGAGTAAACCCTCTTCCCTCACTCCAGTTCTACCCTCCTCCTCTCTCTCTCGCTCTCTCTCTTTCTTCCTCGGTTTATCCTTATCCGGAGTAAAGCAGGCATTAGTTTCTTAGGAAAGTTCGACGCGAGTTTCTCCCGGGAGTTTCGGTAAAACTTCTGATACATGTCGCACTCTTGGGAGTCGAAATTCGGGAAATACCGCTTCCATAGGTATTTCAAAACCAGCGGATTATCGAATCGAGGTCAGCGTTAAAGAATTGCGAGCTGCTCCGCTCTGCTCTCTCTCTCTCTCTAAAATACGCACTGGGAGTTTCATGGAGGATGGCTGGACAGTGTAAATAAAACTTAAGTAATTGCAGCGCGCTGCCATATGCTTTTTAATTAGTAGGATTAACACATTGAAAAACTAGCGTGAGTTGTTGTGAAAAGTAATTTTCTTAATTGATAAAAACGCCAGAAGTACAAATGAATTTTGGCAGATATATTTGTACGGTTTATTCCGATCGTATAATACTGAAACGAAGAGTTGCATAATTCAGGGGTTAAATAATCGCACGAGTTACTGGGACACTTACTAATTAGAAGTGAACTCGCGACCGGTCAAGTGTGTGTTAAAACAAAGCAGATGAGAGGCGTCTTTTTTTGTCGCTCGCGCCCGGTGAAAGGAGAACACGTGTCAGTGGAAGGGAGAGGTATCTTTGGAGAGAGAAAGGAGAGTAGGGCAAGCGGTGACACGCCGCGCCGGTTGCACAACGCGAGAGGGTGTCCGTCCAGCTACGAGATTAGGGAATAAGGTCGCTATGGGGTCGAGCCATAAATCACTGGGGAGTCATTCGGCATATTATTAGCTGGCATGCAGGATATCCCAGGCCACCTCTAGCCTCGCGCTCGCACATCCACTACTCGCCCGGGTTATCATCATTGTGCGAATGCGTTGCCCGAGCGAATCCGCCCAAGCAAATTGTCCGCTTTTACGAAAGCCCGCCGATGATTGAGCCGCCGGCGAGAGAACGAACAATTTCCCCCATTTTCCATCACTCCACCACTACCAACAAGAACCCATGTATGTGTCCGCAGGATAACGTGGATATGTATGAAGATTACATGGAAAGAACATGTTGTATCATTCGTAACAAGCTCCTGTGAAATTCGAAATTCGATGAAACATTGTTTTTCCTTGTAGTTATGTGCAATACTAATCTTTTAAGGTATTTCAGCCGGGATAGAATCGGATCTTGTTTTTTGGATAGCGAAAAATATGAGAAGCATGTTCTTTTCGTAGAGTATTTATGAGTTTGTTGGGTCAATATTGGTATATGAAAACTAGACTGTTTGCGAGTTCAACTGTTTCCATTCATCGCTTTGTCGCCGGCAGCCCGCTTTTCTTGTACATAGTAAAAACGCAGCAAATACCAAGCAGGCAAGAATTTAAATATGCCGAGTTTAATATCAACATAGCAGAGTCACATGTATCAACATCACTTTATACGCGTTGCGAGTATAAGTGGTGGGAACTAGGAGTGGAATTCATGGGAGGCCTCGTCGAATTTATGAAGCTTCTCATGAGAGGGTCACCGCCATACGGAGACGAAATTCCGAAGCATAGAAGCCCTCTGTTATAGTTTCATATTACAATTTACAATTCCACACGTGGCTCGCGCAAATTTTTCCCCTCTTCCAATTTGGAAGGGGACCAGGAAAGTTGGGCCGAAAGATCCGTGGCGAAACTCGCCGCCACTGCCGCCGTGTTGGAGAGGGCTCGGCAATCATTTGTCAGGATATTCGGCGGCCTGGAATGCCGCCAGATTAGTTAATGCGAGCTTTAACGCAATGGGAATCTTCGCGTTGATCTTTGCCGTACAGTGTTACCAGGGCTTCTCCCGTTCGTTCACTCGGCTTTCAGTTTCCCTCCACGATACATTAATGGAGTGCATTTGTGCTTCACCGATTTTACGTAGGAAGGCCTGCTTATCGGCTATTGGAGGGATTCGTGTTTCCTGGCTGGCCGCTGCCTGTTAACCGCAAACTGTGTCGGGTAAACGGGACTGTTTTGGCCGGCGCGCCTACTGAAAACCACAGAACAATGCCTCGAGAAGTATTTATGCCATCGTGGCAGCCCTTCCTACAGCAAACATCGCACCGGAGAGTCAGCAATTGATGCTTTGTTTCGCTTAAGCAAACTTGCGCAACTTTGCAACTTACTTCTGCCACCATTTCTGTTTTTTTCCCCGCAGCCCCTCGCCTTTTTTGCAAGGCAATTTGAGGCCAATTAAGGGACGAGAACTCGGCCACGTTCGCTGCCGAGTGCTATTGAGCCAGCAGTAAGTGCTGTTTGCTTTTACATTTGGCCCGCGGCTTCTATCAAAGAATGCACTTCACTTTGAGCGCCGAGTGTAAAATAACTTTGCTTCGGAATAACAATGCCTTTCTCCTCTGAAAACCCCTTTTAATCCCGCGATACTGCAGCCTCCCTCTCTCTCTCCGCTGAGATGCTTCATTCTCTCCAGCAAACACTGTAGAATATTACGAGTTAACCAGACATAAATCACTCTCGCAACACTGACGAGCTCGGCCTTTATTACTAATTCCCACGCGTTACTCTTACTTTCTTCAATTAAAAGCATTATCTTCCTACCGTCACTCGACGGTATCTAACACCCGTGCCGTCCGAAATTCGTCTAGGCAAGCTAGTGGCTGTGCGAGATGCTCGAAATTCCGAGAATCCCGGAAAAATTTATGATCCTGATGTTTACCGAGGAGGAATTCCTCGCAAGGTGTTCTCGACTCTCATCCCGCTAGGATGAGAACGCAGAGCGAGAGAGAAAGAGCAAGTATATATAGCGTCTCTTTTCGCCCGCGGGGAGATACTAGGAGGCGGAAGATGGCTATTAGTAGTAATTACTCGAACAATAAGTCTCTGCCTAATACTTCTCGCCTTGGCCCTTTCATCTTTCACCGTTCTCGAGGCGGTATTCTCCTCGGGCGCTGCTGAGCCTGTCGTCTTTCAAGGGTGTAAACTAGACTGTGCACGCGCGCTTTCCTCTTCCTCTCTTACTCCTCCTCCTCCTCTCTCTCTCTCTCTTAGGATCCCTTCTCTTCCGCGGAAGCTCTCTTCTCATCTCGACTGAAAGTTTCACGTGTACATATAGCACCTTCATTTCGGCTTAGTTGGAATTAAACGGGCGGCAGGAAATTATTACCACCAGGAGGAGCGGGGAGTGGGCCAGCTCGATATCCCGTGCAAGCATACACCCCCATTTCAGTGGAGGTTCACTGCGCCTCTCTCTCTCTCTCTCTCTCTCTCTCTCAATGTGTGAGAGAGAGGAAGAGAGAGAGAGAGAGTGGGTCGACCTGCACGTCGGCAAGTTGGATTGACTTGCTGCTGAAAGAAATATTATCTCCCGGCTGTACCGAGGGATCTTGCAGTATCCAAGTAATTCCTGGCGCGGTAATATCCTAGTAATTCTCGACTAGCAACGGAGTAGTAGTAATGGGAAAGCGTAGTAAAGCAGGATACTGGTAAAGCAGAATAGTTTGATCATTACGATCCTCCAGCGCTACGAGGGAATTCATGCTTCGCCCGGAGCCACTGTCGGGCATTAACATCCCCTATTTTTCTAATCCCTGGGAATCCTTGTCGAAAATCCTGTTACAATAAGGAGAGGGCAGCGAAACACAGTAGCCTTTTCTTTTGCCGGTTGGAGGCGTCCTGGGGGTGCCGGTTATTTCGGATTTTTACCTCTTTAATTACCGAAGCCCACGAAAGAAGGGAGCGGAAATCGCGGTTACTTAAGTGAACTCTAGCATAACGGGAAAGCCAACACCGTCGCTTTTTGCGCGCTTCGTAAGGAATTCGTGCGGGAGTTTCGTTAGCCGGAACAATTTAAAAATCCCGAGAGATAGCGCGCCGCTCGTTGCAAGAAGGGCGAGTAAGGAGTAGGGAAAAGGGTTGAGAGAATAGCGGAAGAAGGAGAGTTAAAGCGCGGGGGGGGGGGGCAGCAGCAGCCGAGTGCTATTGCAGGTGGCGGTGCGCGTCGTTTTCCTCGAGTATTCGCATTTTTTCACAGATTAAAGGATAATTGGAGAAGTTGGCGAGAACTGCGGCATAAAGCAGACGGCGGCGACGGCGGCGGCTCTTCTTAAGGTCGCCACCGGGAAATGGGGGAAAAATGGTGCTTTCCACGGCGACGCTATAACGCGTGACGTTCGAGCGGGCGCAGTGTCCGGGGAATTAGGTTCCCCGGGCGAGGATTTTACGCGCTCTTGGTGTTTGTTCGCGCAACAAAATGCTCTTCATTAACGTTTATAACCGTTAAAGGAGCGCCGACACTCCCGTAGAATATGTCTCGCTGCCGCGCACCAGAATGGCCGGCCAGTCGCCGCTCCTCCCCGGCATATACGTTATACCTTCTAATTAAATTCTTTTTATGCAGATTTCTTAGGGCACTTTGCCGCGCGCCCCACTCGCTTAGAACTCGTTCTCACTCACTCGTAAAGTGAAATCTTACTGGAAGTGCACCAGTCACCATCGAGTGTTAATCCTTTTGGATTTGAGCGTTGGCACATAATAAAAATGTATTTTGTTACAAGTTTCATGATTTCGTTGAATGAAATATGTATTAATATGCGCATGGCGTTCTAATATTGCAACAGTAGTCTAACTCGATGCATCGCGAATATCCTTCAAGCGCAAAGAGTTACTGTATAAATTCCGGCTATGTTACTTCAAACACAATCTCCGGTAACTGGCAAGTCCTCGAAAGTTCCTCGGGAACTTTCTTACAAATCGTGGTAATGGCTAAATTTACTTTCTCGTTTAGCTTGGTATTACTATTAAGATGCAGCAGGGTAACTTGGGACAACGAACGAGTGGGGAAGTTACGAGCTAAGAAAAAGACGATGAGCGCCGCGGGCAAATTTCATTAGCTCTGGCGTAATACTTTTGCGAGATTAAAATTAGTGTTTTATCAGGTCGGCAGTAAACGAATTATTAATAGAGTGTCCTGGCTGGAGTCGCTCGGCCGGGGGAGAGAAGCGCTTTCGAGTGGAAAGTGCGCAAGAAGTCCACCAATGAGAATCAAGGATCGCGAGGAGACGGCTGTCGATATATCATCGATCAAAATGCGAAGTTTCTGCGACGCATTCATTTTGATCGACGTTGGTATTCTAGCGGGGAAGTGCTACTTTCAGGCGGGAAAGGGCTTTCCAGTGTGATAAGAGTAAGCCGTTCAAGCGTACCCTTTCGACAGCCTGCCGATTCTCGCCGGATTCATTAGTCACCGTCAAAAGCTGCCGCGAATGCAGCTGTGCCGGTCACGCGTCGATATTATTAATAATGATACCAGTGCACCAACCACGGCAGTATTAAGCAAACGCCCCGCATACTGTGCAGGCTGTGCTCGAAAAAGCGGCCAATTAACCCAGGAATGGAGTCTAACTGGTACAAACCTGAATAACACAGATGGAACTTTTCCTCCCAACGCGCTCTGACAAAATTACTTCCCTCCGAGCACTCGGAATACGAAAGAACGTTCAAACAGATACACAAATCATGTGGAATAAAAATTTAATTACACTACAAACGAGATCCTTTATTAGAGATGTTACTATCGTAGAAGCTTCTCTATTTCCTATGAAACATAAATTCCGCCAAAGTCGGTTGATCCCGATTTTATCGGAGGCAGCATACGTTTCTCTCGGATTTTATTTGACTCTGGAGAGAAGGGCTGGCTCTGAAAAAGGGCCAGCTAAATCCGAGATTTTCCCACGAGCGATAATTATTTACAGTCTATCAGTGGAGGTAGTGCGGCTCGAGTTCATTTCGTTGGTTCTCTTTAACCGCGTTTATCGGTCGCTTGACCCTTCTTTCTCATCCTCCTCTCGATTTCTTTCTCCGGCTGGGCGACTGGCTTCTTTCTTCTGGCGGGAGAGCCCAGTGGTTTTCCTCGGGAGTTCCCGTTGGAGTAGGTCGATAGTCTAAGGAGGGCTCAATATTTGCTTTGTGTTCGTCTCTCTATATGGGAGCTCCTCGTTATCGGGAGTATGTACACAGTCGGTTAGAAACTCGTCGGGCGTCGGCGTCGGGCGCAGCGGAAAAAGGAGCCGAGGGGGAAGTGGGATCCGGAAGGGAAGTGGGAAAGAAGGGCGAAGTGACTTGTTAGAATAAAATCTTGGTAGTCCAGTGTGCGCGCAGCCCTCTGTGAAACTTTCCTCACACGTCCTTCGAATTGATTCATTTGGCAAAACGGAACCAATCGTTGTCGGTAGAAACGACTAGAAAAGCCTCTCTATCTTTTCTCGTTAGGGGACTCTCTCGTTCTCCCTTGGAAATCCGGCGATGAAGGGTCGGGGCATCGAATTTCCCGGATTTTCGCAAAATAAGCTCTCGGTAGTTTGGAACTCTTTTCTCCGGGCGTACGCATTGATAAAGGGATTTCTATGCAAAGGCGTTCAAGATGACTGGGGCCCGGCGCGCCGTCCCAATAGTTTTTGAATGCCAGTCGTTAAAGGGAGGCGGAGGAGAGGGGCGCCGGCGGTTGAACGATTCGGATCGTCGATTGCTGACTGTGGGATGTTCGGGACCAATATTTATGGCCCTAGAAATCGCAGCAGGCCGACAAACGATCGTTATTGCCCCTCCAAGTATATTTACTACCAATGCCATTCCCCTTCGCTTCCCTCCGCCTCCACCCTTTCTACTCTGCTTCCACCAGCTCGATTGCCCATCGTGGTTCACAATGTATCACTCGGCTTAATCCCCGGCAAAGTTTTGATCCTGTACATACTCCCTCTCTCCCTTTCGGCAGCATCCTCTTCCCCCGGCTAGACAACACGACAACCAACTTATCCACCGGCAGATTAAAAGGCACTTGCTGCTTAGAAGTCGAGAACTTGTAAGCGGTCTGCCAGTGGTTGTTAAGTCATTAGAAAGAATCGATCAACTTCTTTACTAGTGCAGAGTAATTAATACATGATCGTATCAATAAGTTAGATGCTGGATTAGTTGGATATATGAAAGCGCGCAAAGAAGAATATCGCGGAGACGTCTCCATTAAAACTGGTGGTAGTTTTGCTGGCAAGTTGGGCTTGCGGTGTATTATCAAGTTTGGGAGGTTGGTCGGAGAGGTAAGTCAAGTGGCGGGTCTTGTATCGCGGTGGTCGAGAAAAGCGGCTGCAATTGCCGAGTGTCACGTTCTCTAATAAATCGCGAAAACCAACCCCTGCGGCTGCGATGGCGGCGCTCGCGGGCAAAAACATTCCCGACTTCGCAGCGCATAAAGCATTCCCCGAAGGAACAGGGAAACGCGCCGTTTATTTCAATGAACCACCCCTTTGAAAAACGTGTGATGGAAAAGGCGGCGACGCCGGCGTCGGGACGGGCCAGTCGACGAAACAGGCAAAAAGAGCAATAGATACGCCCGAGAGAGAGAGAGAGACAGAGAGAAAGAGAAAGAGTGAGAATGCGACGGACGACACAGTGAAAACACATTTCTAATCGGTATTCCGGAACTGGTCGGGCAAAGGGTGCTCGTCGGGAACAATCGGAAATCAGTAGAGCCCTGAAAAAGCCCCCTTCGGTATTCATGTATCTCCGCGAAGCTATGCTACCTTCATTCTGCTTTAGTTTCCAGCAGCTGGCGAAGAGGGCGGAGAGCCAGTTGCTTTCCAACGTGTTCAACGAAGAATTAAGTTCCCTTTTTACGCGCGATTCCACCGCATTCCGCATTAGTAAGCGCGTTAAGTGTTCTCGATTTCACGCGCACAGTTATATCTTTCTTCTTTCGCCGGCTGCTTTTCCTCCGCTCGACTCCTCCTCGCATTGAGGCGAACCATCCCGTTGGAATGCACTCCTTTCTTTGCATTCCCTCTGTAATTTATCGCTCCGTCCATTTGCCGCGCCAAATTTTTATCCGATTACTTGATGCTGCAACGCGTTCACTGTCGAAAGTGCTCTCGCTGCCTAAAGAACCAAATAGGTTTTTGTCAATCGAAGATAAATCACGACTGGCGTCAAATATCGGCGTGAAATATTTCTGATGCTATTTATACTTTGGTTTACTTGAAGCTTCTTTTGCCAAGTTGTTGGATTAATGGGGGTACACGTGAGCTTAGAAATTCGGGGCAAGTGACACGTATTCGGATTATTAGCAGTCTCGGGCCGGGCGTCTCGTCCACGATCATTAGCAGTGAAGTCTCAAGTAGGACTCGTAAAAGTGACAGGGGGTTGCTCCAAGATTTTTCGAAGTGCTATCTAGTTAGTTAATTAAGGACTGCTGCCACCGGCTACGTTCTTACTGGGACAAGCGACTGCTGACCTTGTTTCCGCTTGAATGCACGATTTTCTCCCGTTCTTCTCAGCTTTCTTCGCGCGTTACTCTTCACAGCGCTTTATTTCGATGTGGCGGCAGTCTGCTAATCATTCATCGATATCTCTGATTAACTACCGCGCTTGTTTATTGGCCAGTTGCATATTGACGGATTTGCACGAACTTCTCGACCGCGCCAATGTTATCATTTAGCAAGCACAAATTTGCGGCCCGGGGCCGAATCACGTAAGGATATGCGGGCAGAATATTAATCCAATTACCGCAAGGGTATACAAGCCGTAGAGGAAAGTAAAATATTGGTAGAAGCATTGCAGTGATTTCAATCGAGGAACAGCTGGTCGCCAACTCACTCTGCCGCGTTTCAAAGCCAATCCCGTCCAATGAGCATTGAACCTCGAAGTTTTTGCGGCCGAGCGCCCTATTATTCCGACATCTCATATTCCTCCATACACATATTGGGATCCGAGAGCGGAATAGTATAGGAAAGGAGAATTTACGGCAGGGAATCGAGTGTCGTGTACTAGTAGTAAGCTAATGTCAGCAATAAATCAAAGGGAATCATTTTTTCCTCTGCGGTTTTCGTATTATTATTCACAGAAAGGAGAAAATAAGCCATTATGTCCCAATGTTGTGTTAACGCCACATTAAATTTTCAAATGAATTCCAGCCCATTTGCATTGTTCGATTCTAGTTTTTAACGATGTACCTTTCAAAGGGAAGACCCTGGATTTTCGCAATAATTGTTTTTTCTTAATTGGCGATTAGACCAAAGCTCGACAAGCCCCACGCAGGATTTACCTCGACAGTTTTTCCAAGGATAATTTCCATTGTATAATTTTCATAACGGGACAATTTTTCCATGGTAGAAAGTGGGTTTTCAGCGATCATTTGTACCGCGATAGTGAAGAAGAGGGAGTTTTATTCGCGAGCCATTAAAGCGCATGTCGAAAGTCGAGAGTTAAAACATTTCCGGGAGCGTGGGTGATTAAATTCGACGTGTGGCGTCGCTGACGAGCGGACTAGCACGCGAAGTCATGGCCGACATGGCGTAACGCGAATCTGCTTCAGCGAGCTTTTCGCACTGTTGCTAATTATATTAGATTTCCTATCGGCGGCTTTGCGAATTCCAAACCTAGCGAACGCGCCGCTGCCACCACCGCCGCCGCCGCCGCATGGAGCAGCGGCTCTCGAGGAAGGGTGGTGGTGGGCGCGGATGGGGCTGAGTTAACGCGAGCGGTAGCATTTGCAGAGGCATTTGATGGGGGGTTGCGCATAATGCGCGCAGTAAGTCCAAACAGGACATTGACAAATTGCCAAGTCCACGTAAAGCAGGGCTTTCCAGTGTACACGCGTGGCGGCTATGCCGATGTGTCGAGTGTGCCGGGGCGTACAGGCGAAGCGGACAGAGGAGGGAAACGGGGGGGGACTGCCAGCTCGAACCCTGACGATTAACCACTGAATATTTAAGCGTTCCATTTTGGTTACATTCTCTGCTTACTCATTTTGCGTGCTGGCCCACTTCCATCCGCTCGAACGCGCGCGCATCACCAGCCGCTCCCTCTCTCTTTCTCTCACGAGAGAACGCCGAGCCAGTTCCCTGTAGCGGAGCGCACTGAATATTTTGCCGGCGGTGTTGTCCGCCGCGTGAAAACCATTTCCGCGTGTATATGCTTCACGCTCAACCAGCTTTGGATACAAGCGTGTGTGGCGGCAATGTGTTTCGCGGAATTTCCGGCGACAAGAAAAAACGACAAACAATTTCGCGGCTGCGCGCTATATAAGGCGGTTTACCAATTAGTTCTCACTGACGCGGCATACTCTTCTTTTTTCTCTTCTATACACGCTGAGCTTGGCTGGCGTTCGCTGTCAGTACATTTAATGCAAGTACCATATGCATAATATCCGCTCGTAAATTCCAGGCGAAGCTGCGTCCCACCAATTGGAGCAGCCTCCTCGCACAATCCCTCGCTCAGTGTATAGCGGTGGGAGAGAGGTGTTGGTGGGAAGCGTGTGTCGGTAGCAGGTTGGCAGGATCATCCCGGGCGGATTTTATTTTCGCAATCTCCCAGGAGTGCGGCCACGCCAAGGTCCACTAGCGGCTGCGTTGGCCTCCCGTATAATATCGGCATTAATTACATCGGCTCCGGCAAGCCGCTTTAACCCCACCCTAATTATTTCACGATTCGGCCAGCGCCGGCGAAGCCAGAGGAAAATCGCACCCCTTTCCACCACCCACTTTCCACCACCCCCCTCCTCCTCCCCCTTCCACCGTGAATTATCAGACGGTGGCCGCTAAATGAGGGACCCTCGGCCCAATTTTTAAGCAAACTTTATTATCCCTCCTCGCCAGCGCCAGCAACGCCCCGGCACAACCCCCTCGTGTTTGCCCGGTGATTGTTTGCACTGCATCCCTCCGAGCAGCCTGTACGAGGAGAGTACGCGCTTTGTTTTCTCGCTCGGTGAGAACATGCCGCGGGAATTCTGTTTGCCCGCAAGTTTGCGCGAGGCTAGATTTTCAAGGTTTTTGAAAGCGATTTCGGAATTGAAGCCCCCGTTCTCCCTCGCCAAACACAACCGTCCGCTTTGTTTGCTCGCTCTTTCCGCGCGTGTAATAGATTTTTTCATTAGCTGGTTCGCTGTGTATATGTGTATGTGTGTGTGGGAAGTCGGGGAAATTGGATGGCAGTGTGTGTGTGTGGGTGTATTATCGCAGAGGTGAATATTAGAAGCAAAAGGCTACAGGTGGAGTACACCGATTCGCCGGAAGACTTCAATTTCATGCGCGCTGATTCCGCGGCAAATTGGCTCATTAATAGTCCTATTAGGGTAGTGCATTGTGCGCCCGGCGATCTTATTTAATCTCATTGTTCGGCTAATAGTGTGCTAAGGGCTCGAAGCCGATGAGAGGGTAGTTAGAGGCCGTTAATAACAACAAGCATAATTCCTGGCGAAAGCAGGCGCTGCACATTATATTATACTACCGCGTACATAGAACTTAAATGCTTGCGGTAATAATTGTAGAGGTTCGAAGACCTCCTGGCGAACAAGCACGCGCGAGAGAGCGAAGGATAGAAAGAGTGAGAGAGAACTAGGAGCCTGCGCGGTTATCTCATCGGGCGAACAGCTTTATTAGAAAGTTGCGAAAGCATAGCTCGGCTTCCCAAGTAAGCGATGCAATGCTGATCGATAGCGCCAAGTTGCTTAAAGTATTGGAAACCTTAGGATAATAGGAATACACGCGCACCCACTAGAATCCCTTTACTTCTCTCAGTGGAAACTCGCCGGACAAAGACTCAACCCCTTTCGGAAGTTAGCTTGTGAGCGCGCGGCTTGATTGTTCCATTGGTGGTGTTCATCCCCTCGTGCGACTCGGCCGAAAAGAAACTTGCCCCGCCAACTCGGTGGATCGACCTCGACGAGTTTTCGGGGGGCCCCCATTGAGACCGTGAATGCGATTCGTCAATTGAAATCCCTGGTAATCCATGGGAGAAGACTGGTCCACTCGGAGAATCTCTGTATGAGTGAATGCACGTGGCCTCGGATTGAATGGATGCTGATCAAGTAGAAAGAAAAATAGGGAAAAAATATGATACTCCGAAGAGTATGTAGTATGCTGTCTCCCTTTCTCTCTCTCTCTCGTTTTCTCTCTCGTTCTCGGTTGGCACAGAGAGGTTTGCCCTGGCTTGGTTATTCTTCTTTAACTCGCCACGTATTGTCGCCTCCGAAAACGAGAACACGCTGGCAACTTCGAAAAGAGTCTCTCTACTCGCGCTGAATTAACCAGCCTCGACTCGTGCCTACCGCATATTTCTCGAAAGCTCCCAAGCATTGTTCCCCCTTTTCCAATTTTTTTTCTCCCGAGCAAATGGCCGGAGCAGCCGGTATTTGGCTCGTCGGCTGAATCTCTTCCCACAGAGCTTTCTTCGCGAAAGCTTGCCGCATCATTTCTCGACCTGCGTCAAGGTATCATTCCCTTATTGATACCGCATAGTGAGGAGCGCCTCTAAAGCTCCTCTTATAATACTTGGAAATCATCGCGAAAACCCGAGAGAAACATTGCATTTCTCTCATTGGGGGCGGCTTGAATTCACGCGCTTTCCGTCGAGTTTAGCAAAGCTGCTGTCAAAGGGTGAGCTGACTCGAATGGGAACACACACGGGTCAACACGCGTCGGGTGCGCACTATCTTTGGTAATTAAAAGTCAAAAAGATCACTTCTCCCCCACGCTTTTTAATTTTCAATGCGCGAAACAGAAATACCGGGCGGCCGGGGAGTGAAGGAATCATAGGCTCGAGCAAGTGATGTCACGTCCTAGTTCTTTTCCATGACCACAAGATAACACATAGTAGTCGCCAGTCTTTCATTCCCAGCTGTTAGTTCGCCAGAGCAGATACGAGCTCTATGTAACTCGAATTTGCTGCTTTCAAAGCACCACCGACGCACCAGATGTCTCCGAGGATTGAAAAAAAGTTTCGAGGCCGACCATTAAACTAATAGTTGACGTCCGCCGCAGCTATGCGAGTGCATTAAAAATGCGGCGCAAAACGATGAGTATTAATTAACACTATCTCTCGCATCCTTTCACAAGAATATAGCAAATTGGCTGAAAGAGAGCTTCGCTACGTTTAATTGTACTTCTTATTATCTCCTTTCAACACTTTTCATCGGGTTGCCGTGACTTCTACTTAATTAGTGAATATGAAGAAGCGTACTTCCCTTCTTCCGCCGACATTTTCCTCCCTTTTCTCACTCTCTCTTTCGCCAGCGCTTTCCTTCCCTTTGTGTCAAGGAATCTCTTCGAGCAGGACAGCGATATCGTCTTGCAACATTATAATAATACGGCAACTGGAACGGGAGTATTAAAAGCGCTCCTTGTAGCTTGATCTCGATCGTCTCGAGTTGCGCCCAGGTATTATGTCAGAGAGTTAGTGGAACATTCGTGTTACACATTGGCCCCATAGAAGGCCGCGCGGTACACATTGCGGAGCGAGCGAGGAGGGAGAGGGCGCGCGCAGAGTTGAATGGGACTGAATGCCTTACAGGAATCAAGTCGGAAATTAATCCAGTGTGTTACCTTATCCAAGGCGCGGAGAGGATGCTCCGCTCGTTCAGTCCCGGCTAGTAATTTCACGGTAGCCTTCTGTGAAAGCGGCTCAGATTATGAGCCTCTTCCTCGGCGCCGCGCCGTGCCGCGCCGCGCCGCTCAAAGCCCACGTGCCACATTCACGCAAGTTTCTCCCTGGCCAACTATCTTCACTCGCGTCCCCCGCTAATCTTTCCGACGCGGTAAAAAAGGCTCGAGACTGCCGCGAGATTAGGGTTTGAAAGTGCTACTACTTTCGCGCTTCACAGCTGCGAGCTCCGATGAAATTATCCGTGTGGCTCGATGTTCCTTTTGAAGTGCTTCGTTGAGAGAAACTGAGCAGTCTCGTTGTACACTTCCGACTGATATTGCGTTCTTGGAAGTACGGCGATTCTATTTCCTTCGTTTAGTGGCGTAAAGTTAATCTAAACTATTTTGAAATAGTATTAAAGGAGGGTTAAAGCAGCGTTTCATTTATAAAGGTCTGTTTTTGATATGTTATTTGGTGAAAGATTGCTTAATTTTTGTATTACGAGAGTAGATTGGCTAATTTATAAGAGGGAATACAGATCGGTGGAGATTTATCATCTTTATGAATCCATTTGAATTTATTTAGCGGCGCTAAACAAATAAAAGGGAAGAAGTCGTAATCTTTCCTGGTGGAGGCAGCTCTAATGCCTTGATCCGAGGTTTTTGCCTCCTGTAAATAATTGCCTTCGAATTTATAATAACGCCATCCGAACTTTTGCTCGAGCGTGCCGCGACTTAAAGCGGAAGCTGTCACGCCCGCACCAACTGACGCCTCCCGTAATGGACCTTCGTGGCTCCCCACCAGTTTCTAGCCAATGGAATTTCCCCGTCTACTGCTTACATTACTGAAATACCATTACAGGATCATATCGGCCGGCCTGCGAGTCTCTAATCACAAAGTTATGACGAGGAAAGTGTCCAGCGTGCATCGCTTGATATTAAAACCAGCGTTAACAAATATTCTGTCATTCCCAACGCTGAGAATTGTTTATCCCCATTGAATAACCGGAGATCTTTTCTACTAGTCTTTTTTTCTGTTTCCCAGTGAAAATTCAATGAATTCCGGCTTGGTTGGCGGTGGCGCGCTCTGTGTCCGACCCAGATTATGGTATTATCCGGAAGGAATGAGCTTACCGTACAAAATGGCCAATTGTTGCCGGTTACGATTGTTTCCTTTGGCGTGGCAGGTCCCACCGCCGCGCCGACTAAGATAATCGTCCCACTGAATATGTATCACGGGAGACCGCCCTGAGAGGACTTTACCGATCTCGAGCATCTGTCGGATTAAATTCTTTCGCTGGCTCTCGCTCAGAGGCGGATCGGAAAGTTTGCCATTGTCCCCGGTGCGTCTTGCTGCTCCGACGGCCGTCATTAGGGCCATTCCCGCCAAGGGAGAAAGCAGCACTTGTCACGAATGGGAATGGCAGAAGTGTTACTAATTAGAAAAGTTAGCCACCCGCGCGCCCGGCAGCGCGCGCGTACCCTGTTTGCACGCGCGAAACAAGCCAACTCGCCAGCTCGCTTCCCACTTCCCAGCAAGCACACGTATATTTTAACCGACCTTCCGGAACACCACGACCAGTGGAAACAAAAATCCTGCCAGGCGAACCACAATTTTCGAGGGTATTGGTTATCGATACATTTCTAACGTTTCATTAGATCCGATATTCAAGATCCGATAGTTACATAGAAGTCTAGAATTTCGCTTCATTGGATTATAAGAAAGCAATATCCTTTAATGCGGCCGGTAATTACTTGAACAAGAGATATTACAGGTGTGACGTAGAAAGTTACCAAGTCCCCAGAACTTAAATACTGCGAATAAAGACAGTTGCTCCGATAGCTCAATAAAAAAGAAAAGAAAAAGGGGTTGGAGAACGCTGTCTATGCGGTGAGTACAAACAGGCCCACAGAGGCTGTCCTAATTGGGATTAATTAGGTAAGATTAATTAAAGCATTTCGCGGTGACAAAGATGATGGGGACAATCACGAAGTCCTTTTTACATCTGCAAACAATAGGCCGGGCCACTGTGCTTCATAGCCCTGAATGAGAAGGGAATAATTCAATGGTTTTTCCTTGGTTGGTGCTAGGAAACTCGCGGCAGCGGCGGCGAAGGGGGAGTGGCAAAGAAACAATTCTTGCCAGAGCATTGTGATCATCTCGCGATTACAGCCTCTCTGTACCGCGCTTCGTTACGCCAAGCTCTCCTTACAGTAATTTATCTGGCACGATAATACACCGCAATCCAGCCGCCGGCACATTTCCCGATATTAATCTCGAGCATCTTTTACCTAGCCGCGCCACTCTCTCTCGCTCTCTCTGTGTGAGCGTGTGGTTGCGCAAATCGAAGCCGGTGTTACACGCTTGTTATTGAGTTACTATCTGAAATAGATTACCATTATACGCTGGGCGTTAAAAGTGGAACGGACGAGCATAACTCGGTGTAAATAGAGGGCGGATGTTTGCGAGCACACAAATTTCCGTCGAGCTATCATAGTTTTGGATGCTCAGGGATTTGGGCCAGTGTGTTTTATACAATGTAGCGCGCACACATATTTGTCGGGAAGAATGGGAGTAAAGTTTGCAGTATGGACTCGATGGAAGTGCACGGTAGTATGCAGATTTTTGGAAGGCGTTATGCAGATCGTTTGCATGGGAATTTGTACTTATAAATAGAGTCGATATTACAAATAGATTGGATAGGTGAAATTTGGGTTTATGGCAAATTACACTTGGTGTAAAGCCGTGCAGGGATTATCGGGCTTTTTCGACCTTGATAGGATCATTGTAGAATTTCTGAGTTTCGTGTAACCGTAGAATAAGCTTCATAAAGTTCTCGCCCTCGCATTTCTCCTCCTCCTGCTGCTGCTCCTCTCGGTTGACCGGGTTAGCTCGTTAAAATTTCGGGCACGGAGATGCCCCCGCGCCCTCGAAAAGAACTTCATTAAACAACAAAATAAAGCCTTACATAATAATGCTGGCCGCGTAACGCAAATTTAAAGTTTCACGAAACGACGTGAAATATCATTTCGCTCTGCCGGCCGACTTAATATTCATATGCCGGGAAATGCGTGTCTGGGATGTGCGCGCGTGTCTACGCAAGACGTGTCCCACGGGAGCGTTTTCGTCGTCGAGAATAGTCCGCCTCTCACATATAAAAGGACGCACACGTACAAACCCTGTCATTACTGCCGCTCCGATATTACAGGCGTGTTCGGTTGCTCGAATTATTTACTAGCCGTAGTCGTAAAGCGCGACATTCTGGAATACTTGGTTGGTTTTCATGGGGCCCGAAGTGCTGAGTACAAGAACCAGTGTAAAAGCAGAACGAGTGAAAAGAAGAGGGAGATAAAAACTGTAGTAGAAAGTTGCAGGCGTGTAAGAGAGCGTGTGTGGTGGCCGATGGGTTTCACGCTGAAGAATTCATGTCCGCGCGCTGCTTGAACGATTATTCTTTTGTCAAGCGACGAACGTTATTATGTGTCGGTGTTTGCGCGCGCCTTCTGACACCGTTTATTTGAATATTGCTACGTGACTCTAATACACGTCAGGCGAGGAAGCTTCCATCTCTCTTTTTCTCATTCTTGCTAGTCTCGCGGACCTAGTATATGTGTTTTCCCGGTGTAGAGGGTTTCCTATAGGAAGGGATCGTGTACCATTGCGGGCCATCCACGACCCCCGGCGAAACTCAATAACACCAACACACACCAGTGGCGCTCTCTGGTCGGTTCAAGCTCTGCGCGATTTGCTACAGTCAATAAACTCGAACGCTTTAGCCGCGCGGAATACGTTTCGAGCGTTTTAACTTGGGAGAATCGACGGCGGCGGGCAGGCGAGTTCCG
Source organism: Ectemnius continuus (assembly GCA_910591665.1). NCBI lineage: Eukaryota > Metazoa > Arthropoda > Insecta > Hymenoptera > Crabronidae > Ectemnius > Ectemnius continuus. Next base: position 8,841,183 of record OU342862.1, on the reverse strand, counting down.
CTTGAATAATAGAGAAATATTCAATTGCCGGTGGGTTGGTGGGTGGGCAGTTTTCTCTGAATAGGCAAATAGTGAGTGTGTGTGCGCGCGAAATGCACACACGCACACACAGACAGAGATGGAGGCTGTGTTTCAGTGGGGCACGTGTCTCGTTAATATTCTATCTGAGCGAGCTGAGAACTCCTGCTTAGCAGCCTCTCCTCTCCTCTCCCCTCTCCACCAACCCTCGCCGCGGTAACATGTCAGGGGTGAATATGTGCGCGGATTAAAGTCTGATAGGTGAATCGCCCTTCTATCAGGCTGTACGCGCCTAAGGAGCTTGGATCTATTAGCGATTAAGCGTCGGAAATGCTGAGTTGCTAAGGTGTGAAGATAGATGCTTTCGTGTGGAGTGATTTCAAAGCCTCGCCGTGATAAAGGTAGGCTTACGTCCTCTTAACTCGAGGTGAAATTGTAAGCTCGCTGGAATTCTCCCCGTTGAAAAACTAGGTTCATATAACAGTTGTAATTAAACTTTACAATCCCCTTTTATTAACTTTGTTAATAACTAAGTGGATCTTTGTATTTTATTAACACATTGTTTTATGCTATTTCATGCAAATACTAAGTTATAATTGTGTAGTTTAAAAATGGAAGAAAAAATTCATGCGAATATAAACTTTGTTTAAAAAGTATATTTAAATAATAAAATACATAGGGAAAGAGAGAGAGAGAGAGCAGAAGTCGAAATTAATTAATGTTAGAGTGGAAGGGAGTGGGAGAATTGCATGGTGAAAGTCGCAAGTAGTTTGAGGGAGTATTTGCTCGGGCGCAGCGATCAGTGATAGAAACGTTACTGGGTCGGACATGGGTCTAAGTAGCTCGAGTCGGTATTCAGTCAGACGGGCGGAGAGTAGCGTGAGTCAGTGCTTGGTCGGGCGGTCGCCGTCCAGTAGAGAGGAAGACATGTGTTGCTCGCTGTTCAATCGAGCGTATTGCTAAGTGGCGCAAGTCCATTCTATGTCAGACTCGAACTCTCTCAAAGAGGACTACTAGAAAATTGTCCGTGGATTCTACACTTTTTGTGTTACACTCGGCAACCGCGTCAACCAAGTTCTGTTCTAGTGGTGCGTGTTTTAATATTCGCGTCGCAGCAGCGTCAGCCCGAAGGGAAAAAGATTATAGCCGCTGTTACGATACCTTCAATTTGCGTGATTAAATATTTATTTAATATATCGGCAAGCGACGCTCTCGTAGGGCGGAGGGCTCTCGCGCAATGGAAAGGTACTTTAATAGTGGCGCGTGTATCGCGCACATTCGTCGACGAATGGGTAAAACGTGGCGCTCGGCACCGAGGGCAATAACGGTTCCATTGGTTACTCCAGGATAGCTCGTTTCACGTGATTACGTGTCACTCTATCGCGCAGAATGAAAACAAGCGCTGGCTCGTGTCCGACGTCCCTGCGGGACTTCCGCTAAAACGTGCCGCGCGAATTGACATTAATTTTTATGGAAATTCGCCCCCCTCTTCCTCCTCCTCCTCCACCGTCCTTCCCGCCATTAATAGTGACTCGACGGGAGTCGTCGTCTGTACCTTTGCAACGCGGAACAAAGTCTCTCCGGTCCTTTCAATCCTCTTCTTCTTATTCTTCCTGATTATTCATTCGGCCGAGCAGCTCCGCACCGCTCTCCTTCCGTACGCTAGTAGATAAATACGAGCTATGGAAGTGTACAAATTGAGTCGGCAAATAAGCACTGCCCTTAGGAAAACAAGGACTGTATACACCGCGGACAAGTATGTTATAGGTACATATTTACGCATTTGCCGGAGGTAAAACTAGCGAGAAGTAGTGCGGTATTTGATGTGGAAAGGTTCGTTTGACATGGAAGCTTTGAGAAGTTTTTACCGCTATTTCAACCGGCGACGGCTGCAGACTGGAATTTTACCCAGCAATACTTTCTTAGATTCACATTGGCATTACGCGTGGCAGAGATATTCTCGAGGTATTCCCTCAGATTTCAAATTGGCCTCTCAGTCAATTTTCTTAGATCGGCTGCTCTCGGAGTTGGTGAGTCAAGTGTTGGATTGGCGATTGTTCGCATATAAGTTTGAAATTGGCAGGGCTGACTAGGGGAGAGGTAGGCAATGGGCAACATGGATATCGTTAAGCGTGCGAGAGGGAGTGAAAGCTTTATCGAGCAGGCTGAGCCGTCAATCCCGAAAGCGTGTCTCCTAGAATATTGGATTGTCCCGCTCGAAATATCGCGCTTCCTTTTTCCTCTTCTCAGCGATCGTACGCTCAGATTCCAAGCTTTACGTGCAGGCTATAGCCCCGGCGCGGCGAGGCGCGGCGCGGCGAGGCGCGGCGCGGCGAAAGGTGATACGCTATATTCACACGCTCACCGTTCCCTCGTACGTTGTAGCGAGCGGCGGCACCGGGAGAATCAGCGCTGTCAGATTCGGAATTGGCTCGGGGATCTTTCGAGAGTCATGTGTACATGCGATTCTCCTGCCGTTTTCATTTGCTCCACGCTTCGGCTAGCAACGCTTTCATATCACTCTTTCTTAAAACCATTGTCCATTAAATAAGTGCGCCTACTACCACCACCGCTCCCAGCCGATTCATTTTCCCACCGGTTAATGGCTTAAAACGTCACGATGCTATAAAAATCGGCGCTCATCCACGCGCGTTTTTTTTTTGTACAACCATGCAGTTGAAATAAAGAGAGTGCTCGCATCGGCGGTGCTGCATTCCGAAAATCCGGGCCATCGCCGTAAATTCTTTTATTTTCGGAATCGTAGCAAATCCCCTCGATCTGCTGAATTACTTGAGTGAAAAATTGCTCCGCGGCTATTTTCGGCGTGACGCCCGCCCACTCCAGCTATTTTCTCTTTGCCGCACAATACGTCCATTTCAACCCGCGGCAGTTTTCGAAAGGCCGGCTGCATTGGGATCAAAATTAAAAATTTCACGCCGCTACGTTATTCACTGGGGGCATCAAAAAATGCTCGAGTCGCTTTTGTTGTTAGTTGCAGTTATACGGTATTGTAACGGCAGAGTTGCGACATTGTAAGCGAGGCTGACGTAAAACCACCTTGAGTCAATTCCAGCACTCTGCACGATTAAATGTAGGTCGGAATGTTTCCGAAGCTTTCACAATTAAATTTGAAAAAATGCCTATGCCGCCACTCTTCGTCTCTCAATACATTATAAAAGCGGTAAGGAAGTGAAATTAATTCTCAGAGTTGAATGCATTTCACATAGGCCTTCCTCTTTCTCCATTTCTCAATAGGAAAGCTTCGATATCACTTTTGACTAGTCCGCCGTAGGAAATCCATTGACCCCGGCGTCAAAATTTTTCCAATACTTTGTATATTCAAGCGGAGCGAGTAGCATTAGCGGAGGCTGCTTTACATTGCTATCCATTAGGTACACAGGTTCTTTGTGTGGGCTTCGCCAACAAAATAGGTTGGCAGCGATAGCCAAGAGTGTAATCAGCTTTCGCCTCCTTTGCTTGCAATCTTTCAACAGGCGTCGCGTCCTTCTCCTCCGCTTTGTGCGCGAGTGATCCAAGTAAGATCAGTGTCTCTCGAGTTTCACTGGGAATGCAAAGTCGTCTCTAGTAGGAGCGCCGCCAGGATAATTTGCAGCTTGGCAAAGCAATGGAATAAGGGGATTAATCTATCGGGGAGATTCGATTTGTTATTCAGTGCTGTTGGATAGGTGGCATTACGATCGGTGGGATCATAGGTATCAATTCTTGCTTGGGACATTGTACTCGAGGCGGGTTAGTTGATGTGTCTTTAAGTAGGCAATCCGAGGGAAGTGAACTCACTTAATTCGAGGGCGCTTTCCAAGTGGAATACGCTCGGGCAGCAGCACACTTGACTTGTATCCAGCGGCAGGGACAATAGCAGTATCGAAAACAGCTTAACCGCCCTCGTGCTGAGACACACAATTGTGCGGACAGCGCACCGCACGGATCCTCGGATCGTTCTTTTCCTGTCAACTCTACATTAGGATGAGGAAATACCACCTGTGGCACTAGCGCGCGCGTCACTTCTTATCGCAGAAGCAATTTGTCTTCCGGCCGAAACCGCCGCCGCCGCCGCCGCACAAACATTTCGGCCCATCGCATCACCCCCGTCTATCCTGCTTCCACCACTTTTCCCCGCCCCTCCCCCTTTCCTCCTACCATTTTATACAACAACCTACTACGTTATACTGTCTGGAGGGTCCTGTGATTAAAGAACGGAATCCCATTGCACGAGAATCACTCTTATCCAATAGCGATCAATCAAAGGTGACTGAAACTCCGGGGAGTATAATAAATTTAAATCAGAAATACATTAATAGTAGGAAGGATACTTCGATGTTGTAATTAATTTTGTAGTCGTGTTTCTGGTGAACGATGTTTTGCTTGGGAAATGAAATTTCATTCTGAAAAACACCGTTCTTCAAGCGTTGGCTTGGAGTCGAGAGCAGTTGTAGGAGATTTCCGTGGATTTTTCCGATCTGCAAAATAGCCCGGATGGTGAATGGCGCTTTTAAGCGAATAGACGCTATTATCGGGACGTGTACATAAATTCTCAGGTAGACGCAGGTGCGGTGCCACATCAGCGGATCGGGCCTGATGCACACAGGCAAGTGCAGCAACGAACGGCCGGGATTCCGGACGCTCGGCACCGGCGTGCTCACCGAGAGATGCACCGCTGCCAGTACAATCGATTCGACAAATAATAAATAATATCCTGACCGGTCTGCAATTCGACGATCTATTTTCTTCGCACCGTGTCGCCCCCTCTCGCGAGCCTTCCGCACACACACACCATCGAGAGGAGAGCGAGTGTTGGTTGTGTAGGAACTGGCTTGGTGAAAGATGACTCTGCGGCTGGCATTAGTTTTAGCAGTGGCTCGCTCGCGATGCCCACGGCGCTCAGGACATTTCTCCATTTCATAGGGCACTCGCCGCGTAATTAGCAACGCTCCACTTTGCAATTTCCTCGATTAAATATCCCCGAAATCATTGTTTAACTTGGCGGTAGTGCGCCGACGCGTGTTTAACGCTTGCCTCGAGAGTCTATACTCGATATGCAAATATTTTTGTTTGCCGCCCTCCTCCATCTGCTAATGTCTATATGGGATCCTGTTTGTTTGCTAGGCCGGATGATGATTGCTTGCCACCGCAAAGGATTTATCCTAGCGATATTGCATTATTAATCTGCCAGTTTCGTTTCCATTTCTATTTACCCAGTTGTTGTACAATGCTCTTCAACATCGGCGTCCCCTGAAAATTGTCCAGCTACTTTACGCGAGAGACTAGATTGCCAGATTAATAGATTAAAGGATGAATGAATGTCAAAGGATAAATGGTAGCGAGGGTCTTTAGGGTCCATGTAATTGGGAAGTAAAGAGGATTTTCACGGAGTTATAAGTCATAAGGATGACAGTTCTCGTAAAGCTTTAATTATACATACTCGGTGGCTGGGTCAAGTCGGCGAGGAGGATCGTATAGAGTTTTAATGACGGAAAGATATCTTATTTCAGTCTGCAGACTATTTCGGGATGAGATGGGATGGGATGGGATGGGATGGGATGGATGAAAATTGGAGGTCGCGCGCTACAATTTCTCTCCTTTTCATTGGATAGGGGACGAGCTTTGAGAGGTGGTTTGAAAGTTAACGATTTCCGTTACTTTCGTGCATTACCATTGAGCATTGAAGCTGCGAGGATGCGGCGACGGTGCGCTCGCATTATCGAAGCCTTACAGTCACCGAGCGAACAATGCCCGCATCTTCTTCACCTTTGACTACTATTAGCGCATAGAAAATATTCCTCCCTTTTCTCCACTATGGAATTAATGCGTGCAGCCTTTTCTCAGAGCGAGGGCGCGCGCGCGCGAGCGCGCACCGTCTCAGACCTATTATTCATTTACATGGGCATTGTACTCGACGCTACGGTTTCCTGAAACCCGGAAAAGCTCCGCTGCTCCTTTCACGTGAAATAGTACTCGATTCTCTTTAATCTTATTTTTCCACAATTCCGCTGAAATTGTATATTTTAGCAGTTGCGAGGCCGCCGATACAATCAATGACCGGTGTTTCGACGTCCTCATTTATCAGGGCGGCTAGCATTGTCGATAGTATATCACAGAGGTGATAAGTCGGCCGCGCAGTATAATCCAGGAATTATCGTAGTCACGGCGAGCGAAAATTTATGCGTAGAATCGCATCGCCCCGACGCCAATATCCGATGCGGTTCGGCAATTAATACATGCCGAATATCGTAGAGCGTCGCTTGCGAGCAGCAACGCTCTTCGAACAGGCATTACAATCGGACGGCTCTCCAAAAGCCGATCGGATAAATGGATTAAATTCTGCCTCGGTTTTGATCCCGTCAGGTTTTCCTTACAGCCGGACTCTCATTGAAATCAAACCTGCCAGTATTTAATCCTCGAAATGATCTTTATAATATTATTAACTGTTCGAACGAGAATATCGAATTCCCGAAGAGTTAAGTATTGAGATTTTTCAGGCCTGTAATCTGAACGGAGAAGTGTGCAGGAATATTTGAAAATGGAGATTTTTCATGGATAAACACACAGGGATAAAGTTCGAATTTCCAGGGAGTTTAACGGAGAGATCATTTTGATTGCTAAGAGTCAGAGGTCCTTTTTCGTCTTATTTGAGCGTACGCCAAGCCTTCTTATCCCCGTCTTTACCTAACTCGGTCCGCAAAAAGTATCATCACTCTCGGAGCCGTCATTTATCCCCGTCGAGCCGGGAAGAAATAGTAAAGTTATTAATGCATGCAAACGAAGTTTTAGTTCGTCGCGAAGGGACGCCACCCCCAGAACTCCAGCAACTCTCCGGGGCTAACTACGTCAAGCCGGTTTCCGGCCGGATTCTTCGATCCAATCAACACAGCTCTGAAAATCCATTAGGAAATGAAACGATCGGCCCTCCTCGAACGCTCATTGACGTCTGGCTATCTGCCGGCCAAGATTAGCGCCAGCTTTTTCCAAAGTCCGAAATATTCGCCGGCTGAAAGTCCGCAGACTGAAAGTCTGACCGAATGGCCAATGGCCCGCTCCGAATTCAAAACGGTCCGTGCATCATCGACTCATTCATTAGCGACCGAATCCTTTTTCCAGCATCTAGATAGTTGCATACGCATTCGCCTTTCTCACAAAAGATCGCCAAAGAGTGCGGATCGCTCATATCGACGGTGTTTGTCTCTCGTTTTGCTGTAACTCATAGTGCGGAATTTCTTTGCTAATCGTAGAATTATATTTCGAAAAAAATCCGAAAAATTATATAAACTTTCGAGTTCCTCGGCTCTCTGGGAACGCTAGGCGCAGTCAAAGCGCGTTGACGAATAGAAGAGGGGGAGTGCGATTGGAAGGACCAATTGCACAAGCACAAATAAATGTTTCTTGTTATCGTTTTTCTGCTTTCAATCGCGAAAGCGATACAGAGCGGGTTGCTGTTAGCGGCGGAGCGTCCGGTATATTTCAGGACACAGCTCGCCGCATGAATTTCCCATCACCGGGGAACACGCGCGCCACTATTATTTTGCCTATTTCACGGAATTACCAAACGCGATTTCACGCGGTGAGCGTTTACGCTGTCGACGCTTGCCCGGTAAACTTCCGGCGAATATCACGTTTTCGAAACTTCCAATAAGCGTTGGATTTCCGGGCGCGCTAGGCACTGCCGGATTTAAATGGCGGATTACCAGGATGTTAGGCCAGTCGATCGCCAGTTAATGATCGTTCCGCTGAATGCAGCGGCTGCTCTTCCCACTCGGTTGGCCTTATTAATGAAAATGTCAAATTGCATGGCGCGCCTCCCGCGCTCCATTCGTTTTGCGAGCCAACTGTAAAATTCAGCCGCGAGATTCGCGACGCGGTTGCCTCGCGCTTATCGGGCCCGTATTCATTCGTCGATTAAACGATAGAAAGCAATTAGTCATGATTATCTCGATGTAAATAAGAGTGGTGGAATTTTTCGGCAGGAAATAACTGGCTGGCCGGAAGGCCAGGGGATTTTCGGTGCTTGGCAGTGCGCGATGTGCTATTAGTGGAGCTGTCAGTAGAGACTTTTGTTCGTTATATTGAATTCCTGTGGCGCGTACGCCGCGCCGGCCTGGCGTGTGCGGACGCGGACGCGGACGCTAGCGGCCATAAATAATCATGAAACACCGTGACGTTACGTAAAAAGCCGAGGGGCTTTTTGCCATGAACGTTTAATCTCCGCTCGATCGCCCGGTAGTTCATTCTAGTAGGGAGCGCGCTTAGTCTAGTACCGCGTGAAACAGCCTGCTATACACGTACACGTCGGCCTGTCTCTCCGCTCGCAATTTAAGCGGCCGTCCGCTCATGCATTGTTTCGCCTCTGCACTAATGAAGAGCGTGAATTCGATCTCTTTCCGAGCGGCCTGCTCCATACGTCCGAATTAAAGGACTGCTTTGAAAGATACCTCGTTGTTTGGCTGCCTAGGCTGATTTCAGCGATCCTCCAGCCGCAAAATGAAAGCGAAGCCATCCCACCCTCACCCCTTCAATCTCCCCAACTTCCACTAACTAGTTTTTCAAACTCTTTGATACACTTCTGTATTGTTCCTCGAATAGAATTTATTAATGATGGATATGTTGCTTGTTTGGCGTGCTTTAATTATCCGATTATTCCCTGCTAATTAGCACGTTCGATCGGACTCGATCCTTCAGAGACAATTCAGCTAAGTATTATAGGAGGCTGCGCTTCGGGAAGCAAACAATGGGATGATTGGTAGTGCGTATCGGATTGGAAACAGATGTGCGACCAAGCGCATAGCTACTTCCTGGAACTTATCCCCGTGAAACATTCATATACCTGGGATTTGGGAGCTCGGATACCAGTTCAACCTTGCCACTCGGACAGACTAGGTCAGACCCGGAAGTATTCCATCAAGCGTGACTCTCATGCAGTAAGCCGTAAGCTTCTTTCTTAGCTTTTGACACTCAAATCCTATTTACACAGACGGAGTAGAATCTTACATGTGCCGCATAGTTTACTCAAGAAAAACAAAATTATGAATTTCCAATTGTCATTTACTGTAATTTTTTGGAATTTAAAGTCTTCTAATTTTCCTTCTTATGTGAGAAGAAAAAGGCAGTGTTACTTGTGGGCAACCGATTGTCAATAATTGTCAATGCAAGAGTGTGTATTTTCCAATCAATGTAGACAAGACAGTGTGTATGAGAACAGTAGATTCAGAATAGTCATGCGAATACGAGCGATACATTTTGTCGGCGGTTTCTCTCGATAACAGTGAAAGTATGGTTATTGACGATTCTCAATGGTCGAACGTGGCAATGTATCGCGGCGACATGTCGACGTATTGCGCTTCGTGGAGTCGTGTTTAAACAAATTATAGGATTTCCCATCCACTCGCGCTTTTTTTTCTCCCTGCATTGCGACAGGTCAACCGAACTAATAGGGCGCTTCCGATTTTCATGAAATTCCGTTGCAGCGCCCACTGCTCGAAAATAGGAAACACGCGCCCGCGCGACTGCATGTGTGCATGTGTGTGTGGGTGACTGTTTTTTTTCCATGCACGACATTGGGCGAAGCTTAGGCAGCGGAAATATCGCGGACGAAACATTCCCGCTCGCGAATAAATATCACTCGACATTTCATTCCGATTTTCTTTATATCCACGGCTGGTACTCGGCTTTAATAATTCCCCCGAGGGATTTCTCATCGAACCCCTTGAAAAAAACCTAGTAGAAACCTTTAATGCCAAGTACTTTCGCAGATTCTCGGCTGAATGAACATTTCGCGTTTCTATCGATTCTACAAATAAGGAATAACGCGGCTAGAATTGAAAGAAGGAATATCGCTATTTCTTCTTCATCTGTAATAAGAAGAATCACTTGACTCTCCAATAATAAAATAGGCGACAGCCCCACAATTCCCCACATCTACATTTTTCTTCTCTGTATAACGCTCATTGCAACCAAAATAACACGGACCACTCGTTTAAACATTCAACTTTTATTGGAGTAGATTTCTCCTACTTCATGAGTCGGTCATTACGAAACTGGTGTAAGCTAAAAATCGAAAAAAATTCAATCCACAGGAGCTTTTCGGTGACCTCGGGTTACATTAAAAGTCGAAAAATATGCGGTAAATTTTCGTGTGCTTTCATAACTAACGGCGCAAACATTTTAAGCATCGAATTATATTATTCATTACACGTGGCGGAGCTGGCGTGGGGAAAAATCGATGAGAAGCCTCTGAATACTGTATGTATAATTGCTTTATTCGTCCTTGGGGGATTAATAACGATTGTCGGGCTCGGGACCGCAACAGGAAGAGAGAGAGAGGGCTCGGCTTGCGGGGGTGGCGGCGGTTCTCTGTGGTGCGGGAAGAGTTCAGCAGCGGCATGTTTGCTAAGGGCAAATATCCAAGCAAGTCCTCTGCGTGTCGTTGCTACGAAGAATTCTAAGGGGACGTGGGGGGGAAACGTCGGCGACGGGAGGGCTGGGGTTCCGGAAAAAGAAGGATAAGTCCACAAGAGAGTGGAACATTCGTGTCCTTAGCCCAAGAGACCTCGACGGCCCTGCTCGTTGCCCTGGCGCGTCCTCCTCCTCCTCCTCCTCCTCGCCGCCACCGGACGAAATCTACCAGAATGTAAACTCGCCCGGATTACTCGTACGTGTGAACTCCCTCGCACTTCCACGGAACGTTTGCCCTCTATGCTAGAGCGCCATATATATCGGAGCGGGATCCCGAACGCTCGAGATTGCTGCTGTTTATTGAAAGAACCTCCCCAGCATCCCCTTCAACCCTTTCCCACCCCACGCGCGCACGCCCGCTCACACGGCTTTGGAATAGCAGTCTCGTCGTCTCAAGCCCATGGCAAAGTCCTCCTCCCTTTCGGCAGCGTTACTCGCACGGAATATCTAAATAAAGCTCGTGAACGCTTGATATGATTTGCTATGGAGCCTTCAACCTAGCCTCGCGTCAGCTTTACTCGCTTACTCATAAGATTTCGTGTGTATCCTTCTTGGATCTACGTGTACAGAGTGCCATAGACACGAAGCAAGTATATCATTATTGCCTTCTGAAATACATATATTTCCGACGAGTTATATTAATTTTATAGTTATTCATTTCTTATTGGAACAGTAATTTAAGTCATTAGTAACAGTCTATTTACATTTCTTTATCTATTATTGTTACAATTTTAAATCTCAGCCCTGTTTCTAAGATCGCCGTAAGACATTTTTCATAGATGGAGACAAAGTTGAAATGGGACTCGAGCAATTCTATTGGAGCGGGGTGTTGCAAAAATGGAGGGTATACTAGAAGCGGGTGCGAGACTGCTAAATTACCGGGGTCCGGCGAAAGGGTTGGCCGGGAATTTGCGAGGGTCGAGTGGAACGTGCTGTCAGGCGGAGAGTAAATGCGAGGCCATTCGATGGACGACTTCAGTAATCCTTGATGCGAGAAATATGGTGGATCCGTGAGTGGCCGGGCGCGCGCAGAGGGCAGCGTAGAAAGAGAGCGAGAGAAAGAGAATGAGAGAAAGAGAGCGAGGCCCTGCTCGAATAATAGATCGGGGCTTTTCGTTCCCAGCACGGATGTCCCTGGCCGCCAGCAGTTTTTGATCACGCGCGCTCCGCACGGGCGTGCGCGCCGCCCCACCGGTGTGTTAGTCTTTTCGCTTTGACATCGATTTTGTATTGGACAGGTAATTACAGGTTTCGTACAATCAATGCGAATCCATCGGCGCGACGTGACTCGAATTATTATCGCTCCGCTCGTTCCGACGCGATTCCTGCCGCGTCCTCCGACTCAGCCTGGACCACTCTCTGCTTTCCCTTCCCTGTCACCATCTCCCTTACTATTTTACGAGATACCCACTGAGATTCCTGACAACTTTGATCTCCATTCGTACCCACAAGCTACTACCCTCCTCCTCTCAACCCTTCAGTCAGCCATGCACTCATACTTACACCCCTTTCCTAGATTATGCTCAACCAACTGTCGCCGAGATGAATAAACTTCTCGGCACTCTTCATTATCAGAAGAATTCAGTGACATTCATTCTGGCGGCGAGACGCTCGCGACAGTTATGCTTCAACGTTGATCTTTTTAATTCCCTTTTATTAATCTCGCCGAAGGGGAGAAGGTAGCAGGGGAGACGGCCGAGTGACAGGAATGTTAGCTCGGTTTCGTATGATTTCAATGGTGTCACTCGGCAGAAATTACATTCCATCTGAGGAGAACTAGTCCTCGCTCGACATGGAGCAGAGCCGCGGCGGCGGTGGTGGTGGCGGCTCGTGGGTGGCTGCTGCTGCTGCTGGGTGGGCTTGTGGTAGATAGCGGCGCGTAGAAATAGAGAGAAGCGGGGACGCCGCTATTGCGACAACTCGCGGGAAAAGCGGGTTCGGGTTTATTTCAAAGCCGTTGCTCGTTGCTAGCGGAGTTCCTCTCTCTCTCTCTCCTCCCTCTTTCTCTCTTCTATGCGGCTCCAGTCAGCCTGGAATATTCTCTGTATTTCAGTATTAAAGGAGCCCGGTGGCCAAGTTTATCGGCAATACCCAGTTACCCTCGATTCTCGAATCCCTCCTTGCAGCGATGGTGTCTGCAATGGATTGCGACCACTCGTGTCTGGCATAAGGAAAGAAGCCAGTAGTCGATAGTTCCTCCCATAAATCGAAGGGCTAGGTGCTGTACTGCAGCAACTACCTCCTCCTCCTCCCCTTCTCCCCCCCCCCCCCCCCGGCCGAAGGCATAAAGCGCCCTCGGCCTCTGTAAAACGCGTGTCCTACTAAACTCAAGGGATAAAGCGCACGACGGACTTAACCCTTTCCACTCGGCTGTACAAGCATTAGACGAGTTGGCCGAGGCATATTGGACGATGCAGTGCGCCGGGGTTACATCGGCGAGGATCGTAACAGCGAGAGATTGGATTGATAGCGTTATTTCCCGATGAGTAAACGGGAGATGACCGAATGAATTTTTATTGCTCGAATGGTGAGAGAGAGTGAGAGAGGGTCTTCCGGAACGAAAAGGCGGAATAATTCGGGGGCAGATGAGTGTTCGACCCTCTCGCTTGTAATGCACTTTACGTCAGGTGCGTTCTACGGGCTATGTATGCGCGCAGCCGTGCGGCCGAATCTAGTGTGGGTGAGAGAGTGGTTGGGGGGGGCGGTGATAAAAAATTTGTAATCGCCGAAACGAGCTCGCCGGAGAGAAATTCCCCTTTTTACGGCGGCCGTACGTCAACGTTACTGCGACCTCGCGTCATTGCCAGATTTTCTCGTTTAGATCGTATGTGCTCTCTTCTCGCTCTCTCCGTCTTCTTCCGCTCCTCGCTCAGTCTTTCTCTCTTAAAAACTGTACTGCACTTTACCGGCTGTTTCGGCAATGTTAGCATGATCCACTCTGCTCGCTCCGGACTCCCCGCCGCGCTCCTCTCGCCGTGCACGTTACTCGTTTTACTCGCTTTTTTGTTTACCGTTAACAACGTCACTCGGCTTTACCGTTACGCTCCTCCAGCAGCGTCGACATCCGCCACCGCGAGATGCTTGCGCGCACGCCGCCGCTTGCTATTCGTTCGATAAAATGGGGTTGAAAAAAAAAAACACCAGACACATACACACGCATGGAAATTGCACCGACCATAATAATTTCTCGGCCCAGTGAGGAAGAAAACGGAATAGTTGGGATAGATCGTGATTTTTATCGAGTGTATTAACGCGCTCGGATTAACGACGATGCAACCGCTACGATTCGACTTCATTCTTACAGCGACGGAATCATTCTACTTTCGATTGCCGTATAATTATTGCGAGGCTCCGAAAGCCCTCTGGCGAAGTTGCCGCGCGTTAATTCTCATGAATATAACAATAGTCTCGTGTACAATTTAAAAATCATAGAATTTTTGATGGCCCCGCATACCAAATGACCGAATGGGGCGTCCAAAATCCCCTCCGGTGATACCGCGCCTTAAATCAGGCGCTCCCGAAGATTGGTGGTGCTTTCACGGAATAAAGATGAGTTCTTCTTCTTAATGTATTCCGCGCGATACACAGAGAGAGCCGCGCGCACAGCACAGCAGTGTACTACATCTCGGCGAGGAGAAGCTGTCGTTCGACTGTTCTAGCGGTAACAATCGCCATTGCCATGTTCCCGAGTAGAAATTGTACCACGGTCCCGATGAGAACCCGATCAGGACCCGATTTGACGTCCCGATTTGAATTAGGGACCTGGTCAGGAATATGTATCAGGGCCCGACTACTGTGGTAACGCTATAGCGTCGGGAACCTGATCGGGTCCTTAGCTAGTATCCCTAACACGGCCCGATGTGAACAGGGTCCACATTTCGAAATATGTCACAGCTCTTTACAATCGTGTACAGTGATTGCACACGGCTTAAGCATGCTATATTATGTGTAGGATGAAAAAAAATATTGAAAAAACTAGACTCGTGGGGGTTAACTAGGGGACTCGCGGGTTGGATTCGAACTTGGTTTATTCATTCCTTCTGTATGACGTCGTCCTCCGCCTATAGTCATTGCTCTACCGTATACTTGTGAAATTTTGTGTTAACCTTTGTACACTTAGTGAATATCATTGTGGTCAGGGAGTATCTATGAAATGTTTTTACTGTTTAGCTACTGTCTTTTTGAACACCTGATTAAAGTATAGTGTATATCGGTATATATTATTTTCAAATTATATTATACAATTATATCCACCTCAGGAATATACCGATATGAGCCTGACCAGTACCCGATTTCCCGACAGTCTGGCAATAAAAGTCATTGAAATATTTTGCCTGTCTATTTTATACACTTAATACAAAATGTATCAGTGTATATTGTGGAAAAAGTACCAAATTGCAAATTATTCTACAATTATATCCATCTCAGGCATATCCCGATATGAGCCTGACCAGGACCCGATTTCCCCACAGTCTGCCAATAAAAGTCATTGAAATATTTTGCCTGTCTATTTTATACACTTAATACAAAATGTATCAGTGTATATTGTGGAAAAAGTATCAAATTGCAAATTATTGTACAATTATATCCATCTCGGGCATATCCCGATATGAGCCTGACCAGGACCCGATTTCCCCACAATCTGCCAATAAAAGTCATTGAAATATTTTGCCTGTCTATTTTATACACTTAATACAAAATGTATCAGTGTATATGTATTGTGGAAAAAGTATCAAATTGCAAATTATTGTACAATTATATCGATCTCGGGCATATCCCGATATGAGCCTGACCAGGACCCGATTTCCCCACAATCTGCCAATAAAAGTCATTGAAATATTTTGCCTGTCTATTTTATACACTTAATACAAAATGTATCAGTGTATATTGTGGAAAAAGTATCAAATTGCAAATTATTGTACAATTATATCCATCTCGGGCATATCCCGATATGAGCCTGACCAGGACCCGATTTCCCCACAGTCTGCCAATAAAAGTCATTGAAATATTTTGCGTGTCTATTTTATACACTTAATACAAAATGTATCAGTGTATATTGTGGAAAAAGTGCCAAATTGCAAATTATTGTACAATTATATCGATCTCGGGAATATCCCGATGTGAGCCTAACCAGGACCCGATTATCCCGTCACGAACAGGTCATCTCGGGAAATGCCTCATGTGGACCCGATCAGGGCCCCATTTCAGAAACCCTAACAGGGTCCATTTCTACTCGGGTTAATGGCAGTCATCCTCCAACTGCTATCTCTTTCTTTCCCTCTCTCGACGGGAAGAGTAAGTCTCGTATAACTTGTCCCGGCGTTATCCATACTTCTTGGAGCGGGTGAAAGTAGAACACTCGAGATGCAAATTTGAGGATGCGGGAGTCGGCGGAGCGCGCGACGCGGGCGTCTGGCATTCAAGGAAGAAAGCATGGTGGAGTCGCAGTTTAGCACGGACTCGTCGCCTTAAACGTTACTCGAACATCGACGAACGATGTTGTCTCGCCTTCGTCGAGCGCTCGATGTTTCCTCGGCGCGTCGAACTTGCCAATTGAATTAAACCGACGACACCGGTGCCCCGTTAATTGGCGTTGCGAAGCCTGGCAATGCAGCGTCCCCCGCCCCGCCTCGTCCGCGGATAAATTGCATAATTGGCACTGAGTGTCAATGTGATTCCTCGAATTAGTGTTTTCAATTATCGCCGAGTCGATCGATGTCGGCAGCGGTTACTGTCTTCTTCCTGGTATATCTCTAGCATTCTAGTAGATATGCAGGAGACAATATCGTTAAAGCGAAACGTTGCTGCGTAGACGGTAAAATCCTCTTGTACATGGAGCTATCTGTAATGACGGGTTGGAGGAAGTCTGTGGCGCTAACGGGCTTGTTCGGAATGAGGACAGGAAAAGCAAAATCATGGCGAAGGGTGGATGTCTATATTTTCTGCTGGCTCAAGCGCTATTGCTCTCTTCGACTCAACCCTCGCATATGTTCCTTGGCCCTCCTTCGATATCTCTCATCAAAACCTAATCTAACCCTAAATCATATTATCACTCCGTGTACGATGCAGTGGACGGGGAATCGGCTGTTTTGATAGGCATATGAATGACGACAGATTTCAACGGCTTATCGATTAATTAACAAATATTAAATTCGAGCTCTAATAGGCCTACTAGTATAGTACAAGTGTCGTGTGTCGGAAATTCAATAATGGCTCAACATAAAAATAAATGATCGACGCATCAAGTTTCGTTCTTCCAGAGAGAGGTCCATCTGGCGCTTTGGGAAGTCATAAATAACAGCAGTTTAAGTATGCAAACGAGGAAGTAGGATAATACTCGAAATGCAAATCGGCCGGAAAGAGTCGTGTTCCGCGAAATAAAGTTAGGCGGGAGCTTCGGAATTGTCTAAGGGTAATTGAAACGAGGACTAGGCGGACGAGGACGCCGCCGAGTGTTCCGCGCCCGTTTGTCTAACTCCCTGGCGCTATTGCGAGAAATTAACAGTTCCAGGCTGTGAGAAACGCGTAAAACTGGAGCGCGAGTGAGAGAAAGACGGAAAGAGAAAGCTCGCCTGGATAAGGGCTGCCGCTCGTAATCCGTTTTACGAACATTCGCAAAAGTTAAGAGGGAGCAGCAGGAAGGGCGGCGTCGGCGGCGGCGTCGGCGGCGGCGGCGTCGGCCGTGCCAGGCGGAGTCGAGCAGAGTGGAGCGGTGCCGGGAGATTTCCGCGATCCATTGTCACGGGACTGTCAATACACCAACGCGAGAACGAAGTACACAAGACGGTGTGTCCCGAGTGTTTGATCAATGTCTCCCTCGAGTTCCGAACTGAGCGCGTCTCCTCGGATCCAGGAGTACGCCTCTGTCTTACCCTATTGATTCTGGAAGTGGTGCGCGCACCCCACGCTGCGTGTACACGCGAAAACTACTCGCAAATGTGAGCAATCTCCCGAATCCTGCTGGCTTCGCTGGTTCGCGCCAGCTTTCGTGGAATTAGGAATATTTTCATTGCTTTAAATAGGATAATTTCAATCAGTGAGATCTATTTTATCAAGTTTCTAATTATTATTATAATTATGATGGTGGTAGATATTTAAACAACAAGAACTTGAATAGTAAAAGAGTTAGGAATATTTGGAGAGTAAAAATAGATGTGTTTACAATCATACTCGATGAAGGTTTATTTTAATATAGTAATAATTATAGTAACTTCATGGTGGATTTGGGTGTGGGTTAAATATTGCTGTTTCCCGATTCAGGAATATTTAACAGGGCCATTCAAGAAAACAATGATTAATCCTGTTTTTCAGAAAGACTGTTTGAATAGGAGCGATTACTGCTGTGATGGCCCGTATTGAAAACGTTTTGAAGCACCACCGCTAAGCTCTGCTGCGATAGCAATTCATTCGGTGTTTCGACCGTAGTCCATTGATATACCAGTAACGTGACTTGTTTTTACGACAATACCATCGCTTTCATTGATATCGCGGTTTCAATTCCATACTGAAACAATGCGATCTACGTATGTGTGTGAGTCTCACGTTCGAGTGGCTCATAACTCACAATAAGTTTGTCTAGCCGGTTATTTTATCCTCGTTCCACTGTCTTCTCGAGTTAATATCTGGAAAAACTAGCCAATAATAGAAGGTCATGATATAAACATTTAGAAAACAAAATCAAAAATGTTCTCCGATCGCTGTTATTATAATTTCCTTATCCAGCAGCCTTGAAAGATGTTGTGTTGATGTACTTCGACGTTCCTGCGGCGCGGCAGTGAAGCGGAAGTGGCACGAAGGGCAGACGAAGCTCGGCGTAGTGCTGGTGGAACAAAGGTGGATCTCGTTTTAATTTGAGGCCTGACACTCCTGCATATTCAGCAGTTTTGCACCGAATGTCAGGCCGCTGTTATGCTAAGACCGCGGGGAGCCTCCCTTTTAGCATATCTCGACGATATTTCCACCGGCAACGGGAATCCACGCTCTACTCAATGCTTCCTCTTGGCGAACTCGACTAGCTTCTTAGTGAATCCTTTTACTCAACGACTTACCTGCACACTTTCTCAGTATCATTTACATCTGCCGGCTCAATTAGCTATTAGTCGAATCTTTGACTCACTTGTGTTTCAATCAGAACTGTCACACTCCAGTTTTTTTCGGATTCGAAGAAAGTATTAAAGATACTTTTATTTCCGATTGTTATTTCCTGGTAGAACTTATTGACTTAATATCCTGCTTCCATTGCGGCTTGGAGATTGGCAGGAATTCGAAATAGCATAAACCCCAGGAAAACTCACGTCGAGGTTTCGTGGCAGGCACATATGCGCGGAAACATGTTGCACTTGAATGTTAAAGGCAGCGAATTTCCATGGACATCTGAGCGCGCCTGGAAAGCATGCGGCGCTTTTACATTTCGATATTTCCTCCGCCTGGGACTATTTTCCCAGTAGAAAGTGTCACCAGTAGCAACGAGCCATTATTCATGAATTTATGCGATGATCCTTGGAAGCGAACATTTTCGTCTACAGAAGCAAGTGGGCGCGCGCGCGCGCGCGACAGTTAAGCTCCGCGCGTTTAGGCGGGTACGGCGCGCGAGGATTAGGCGCTGAAGTTTTTACGGGGGCGCGAGATTACTCTCAAGCGGGTGTTGCAGCCTCTCCGAGGCGGCAGCCAAGGGGACGGCGAGGCTGGCCCGGAAGATTAATGCCGACCTGTACACGAGTGCACGCGCGATTTCGGGTAATTTTTGCCGAACAGACTGTGTTATGGCGTGTTGTCTTGCGAGCGCGCCGGCATCACCGACAAAGGGGATTTAGCGTAATAGTTTTTGCAGGCGCGAGAAGACACCAGCTGCTCGCCTATACCACTGCGCGGCAGATAGTAGCGAGCGTCTGCCTCCTCTTCTCTTGGCTATAAACACGTCGGAATATGGCCTCGCTATTTTCCCCGGCCTCTCCCACCCTTCCAACCTGGATATCCTTTTGATCCCTGTTGCACCACGTCCTCGAGAAATATACCGCGTTACTTCCACTCCCACTACACCACTGACAAACAGGAATTCCGGTTAAAGAGCTGATAGTTGGACTAATAATACTAAGACCTCAACCCTTCGCTCTTTAAGCCTTTCACGCAAGATAAACGAGCATGTAAAATTTGATATTCGATTTTAAATGATTTACAATATTTACTGTTAGAATATACGGATGAATGTTTTTTTTAAATCAATTTCTTCAATTTTGTAATATTAGAAAAATGTATGGTAATCGCATTAATTTCTATAAGTCTGTCTGAGTTAATTTTCTTTAATGGTGTGGGTGATGCTGGTCTATAAATAGGATATCATTAATTCCTCGAGGCTTTTGCTCGTTATTTCGCAGTCAGTCGTCCGAGCAACCCCATTCGTATTTATGGCGCTTGGCTTCACGCGATTAAGGGGTAATTCCGGCGTGAATTCAGCCGGGAGTCTGTGTATGTGGGCCTGTAATAACGTCCTTTAGCTATCTCTTGCAACCTCTTGCCTCTGCACGGGCAAGTTAGAGGGCTGCTGGCCCGAAAGGCCTCCCAGTCTCAGTCGTACTCGTAACTCGAAAATACTGACCCAGTTCTCCAGGCCTCAATTCGCTACTATACGAGACGCCAGTGAGATTACTTATCTCCGCGAAACACACAGTTCTGAAGCGGTGTACAAGTTTGATTGCTTTGCTGTCTGGTGCGCCGCGCCGACTTCCTTAATGAAAGGGTGCGTTTCATTAATCAGAACTGTTGCAATCCGAATGATTTCTTTTCGTTTGATTAGATTACTTTTTGGGCCGATGGTAATATCGCGAAAATATAACTTTTCGCCTGTGTTTATTTGTTTCATAGAATTAGTGGGAAAGATCCTTTGAAACAAACTGTAACTTTATTGAACTCTATGTTTTGACGAATAAAATATAAAGACTTTATACGAAATACATAACAAATCGTGAGAATTGTCATAGAGATAATTAACTCAACATTAATTATTCGATTTTTTGGTAAGGTCGTAACTTCGGGTTTTAAAAAAATGGAACTTCATCGAACCGCCCAGTGTCTGGCAGTAGAAAGCTCGGTCGAGTGGTTGGATCTTCGCCACTTCGTTTTTCCCGGCGTTTACGATGCCGACTCAATAACCCGTGGACATCGAACGGTGTTAAGGAAACGAGACACGCTCCTCCGTGACCGACACGCTTTCCCATCGCTGCGAAAACATTCGGTACTATGGCGCCGAAGTGTCCAGCACGTCCTTTATTTTATGATCTCGACGCTAACTCGTTGCTATTAAACTGTTTTAACGCCTTCCTCCTCTGTTACTGTTATCCAACGATTTTTATGTCAGCCGAACAAATAGGGATTGAAAAAAGTGGAGCTTTAGATGGAAATAATTCATACTCCATTACCTCTGTCCTCGCT
Organism: Ectemnius continuus; assembly: GCA_910591665.1. Lineage (NCBI taxonomy): Eukaryota > Metazoa > Arthropoda > Insecta > Hymenoptera > Crabronidae > Ectemnius > Ectemnius continuus. The sequence goes on along the minus strand of OU342862.1, from coordinate 8,820,273 downwards.
TTAATTTAGCGCATTCACTTTTACTCGCCATATGTAACACAACTGTAATGAATTGTATACTCGCTGAATGCAACAGGCTGTATAAATTGGAAAACCAAAAGCATTCGGCTAAATAGTCCATCGCATGGTATTCTACCCTCATATCCCATCATTTTCGCTATTAAAAAAACTATTCAGCAATTGTGGAAAAAGTACTTTGGTAGTAGGTTGTTCTTTTACCAGAGTGGGTGCAGTGGAGGGTAGTCTTAATTTTCCTGGGACAGAGCAGGGCCATCCTTTTCGCGCGGACAATGCACCGCGAAAGGGCGTACAAAGAGTGCAAACTCGATTTCCCGAAAGCCCGTTGAAATTATTTCATTATTTTTCGCCCTCACTCACATTAGCGCGCGGTGCGCTCTATTTTATTTCCTTGCCGTTTCGTGCTGTGCATTTGTACATTGAACGCAAAAGCGAGTGCGCTCGCACTCGCTCGCGCGCGCGCGCGCGCGAGCATGGTGTTTGTGCGGCACGCGCATTACACTCATTGTCTTGGACAAAAGTTTCGGCCTGAATAATGTAGATTATTCCCGACCGGGGCCCGCAACGCACCCACCAACGCCAGAGAGCCGCACTGCAGATAATATAGTGAAAAATGCCGGCGCTGATAAAAGTTGCTGGAAGTTTCACCGTCCGAATTCATCGGGCACCGACGCCGCCACGAATATATCCGTCGGAATGAACGAGCTTGCCGATATTGGATGACAAATTTTCGATTCGACGGTAATCCCGGAAATAAGCATCTTGGGATATTGCCGCGAGGACCGTCAAATTTCGTATCTCTTATTAAGTCCCGGGCGGATAAGCTCACTCCCTGTGTAATCCCCATAAATGAAATTGGTGCGCCATTGTGCCGCCTGCTTCATTTGGTGCCGGTAAATATCGATATTAAAACGTGAGATGTCGGACCATCGTCCAAAGAACATTGGAGGAATTCCTTTTAATTGGAGATAGAATATTTCCATTAAGCTGAATTGCAATTTTATTAAATTGATAACTGTTAGGCGAAATGGAGTGAATTCAAGATGACGTACAGGGTGATGCACTAGATGAGGAATCAGCAGCCTGTACATGTTGGTACTTAGTGTCAATTAGTGTTAGATGTCATAGTAATTAAGAGGCTTGAAAATAGGTCAGGTAGAGGTGGGATTAAGAGAAGAATAGGAGGGGCTCGAAAAGGACTACACTTGAGGAAGCTAAAAGGAAGTCTTTCAAGCAAAACTCGCCATAAGGAGTGACGAGACTTTTGGAAAAACAAGAGGCAGAAATTTCAAAAGGACAAATAAAACCGTCATCCATCAAGTCTGCCTTCCCGTCATGCAGAGTGCAGTTGGTATGGATAAGTTTCGTAAGGAGAAAGTCAGTGGTGAAGTTTCCGGCCAATGGAACGCGTCGAACTCGGAATGCACACACGTATTAGTGTTGGAAGAGCCAGTGAAAATAGAAGATGGAAATAGCAATTTCAGAGCAGCGGGGAGCAAAGGCGACTCTGCTAGAAGAGAGTGACATACCGCAATACTCGAACGAATTCGCCCCTCGGAAGAAGAAGAAGAAGAAAAATAAAAGGGAAGCAAAGGGAGTACATGGCAGAAGGTGGCGACAAGCGTGATTCGAATCCTGTGAAACACGAACGAGACCAGGAACTCCTTCGCACTTTGCGATACGACGATTCTTTCTTGAAAACTTCCTCTTCCGTGTGCCAATTTTTCACTACCTCCATTCACCTCCGTTACTTTCAATTAGCCCTTTGCACACAGAAAAGCCCCGCGTTACGCGACTGCAAACGTTATTGAAATTAAACTTTATAGTATTTGCCGATAGACTATTAGGCTGCTCATATTTGCGCCGAATAAATGTATGAAATATTTTCAATATTTCCAATACTTAATACATCCTGGTGCAAATGGTTTCAAATTATTACGAAAGATTCTTTATTTAATATATATTTCATTACTTCCTATCTGCATTTGAAGGATTTTTGTCGCAGTTAGTTTGTTTTACCTCGATCTCATTAAGCACGATTCAACCATATCAACCCACAAACACAAAACGTTAATACACCGTTCAAAGGGTTTAATTCACATCAGGTCAAACTCTGTCTGCCCCAGCTGTTTTTAATTCCAAACCCATCCATAATGAGTCGAACCGCGCAATAAAATCCAGTCTTCTCAGTCTCTTAACTGACACGATTGAGCACGGATCAAATCACAATACGATCTCCGTTAATTCACGATCAGGTCGGATCGAACGGTGACGCGTCATTAACTTCCAATGGCTGGAAAGAATCATCGAAGCGGGGAGGCGTTCAGGGTGACAAGAAACTCGCGAAGGGCATTAAAGCATATTGTAAGGGTGGCGAGCGCCGAAAAAGCGTGCGGACAAATTGTGATTAGTCAGTGCGGCAGAATATGTGTGTGTGTATATGTGTGTGCAGGGCCGTTTGGGAGGCGCAATCCATTAGTCGAGAGGTGCTCGGCCCTCCAGGAGGACAGGGCCTTGAATCCCCCTGATTAAAATTCGCGAAGCTGTCGGCGCCGTGTCGTCATTAAGGCGTCGGCGTCCGCCCGCTCGCGTCACGCAAGCAGCTCGCGCGAAAAGGAACCGCCAGCGGCGGCGGCGGCGGCAGCAGCGGCGAGTAAGCGCGCAAGAGACGACAGAGAGGAGGGTGCCGAGGAGAGAAAGAGAAGAGAGCAACACCTTGGAAGAGAAGAGTGCCTCGAAAGAGAGGAGAGAACGGCTGATCAACAAGAGAGGAGAGCGCTCGTCTCAGAAGAAAGTGGAGAGGCTGGGCTCGCGTGGAAAACTCACTCTGATGTACCATCCACTACCCCTGATGACGAGAGGCTGCATTGGACCGGCCCAAGATTACCGGGGGGACGAAAGTAATCGGCTGAGATGATTAATGGATCCGCACCTCCTCTCGCTATCGCTCCTCTGGGATCTGCTGTTGCTTTACCCGTCCGCCGACGCCGCCGACGCCGACGCCCTCCCCTCAACCCACACCAACGCCACCGATGTGAAACGTGTCTGATGTTCGTCTGTGACCGGTGTGAGTGTGCCAGCTGTACGTGCTTCCATGTAGATTCGACTCTGCGCGAGCTCCTCCTCTCGCCAGCTTGCTCTCCGCGGCCTTGATGGGATCTAATTTAATGACGATTTGTGGATCGCGCCTCGAATGGCCAACGATTCCTTTGTCCCCCTTTCCCGCTTTCATCCACCCTCCCCATTATCCTCGGGCGAGTCTGCGCCTCGAGAATATGTTTGTCCATGTGTCTTTTTTTGCCCTTTGTTCATAGTGGTAGTCAGAGATTCTGGATTGGTGAAATCTGTTTTCTTGAGCAGGGCGAATTCGAGTGATTTAAATAGTAGGAAGTAGTGTACGTTTTGTAGCTGAGGAAGAAAGTTGATTTTTGAAAAGTGCAGTGTTTATGAATGAGTGGTTATTTTTCGCGTTGGTCAAAAGCGTTTTCTTGATGAATGTTGGAAGGTGGCTTTTTTCGCGGTAGCTTTATATGTTGCATTCGAACAAGCACACTTTTCGATCGATCTTCGAATGCTCGTGTTGGGAAAAACATATCGGAAGGGGAAATGCGTATTTGTTTAAGGCAATTTGGTCGTTTGGCGGGGCGGCATGGCGCGGCGCAGGGGGAGAGTAAAGCGGCGAGCGATATCGTAGCGCGTTTGTCGAGTGGAAAAAGTTGTGTCGCGCGTTGCCGTCCCCAACGTTAGATTAATCAGTAAATGGAACTGGTATCTAGTACAAAGTCCCGTTAAAAAAAAATCGTCTGTAGCGGACGGTCCTGATTGCCCGCTGCAGATTGCGTGTATCGAACGCTGGGAATCTCGCGGATGGCGGCAATAAAATTAAAAATTGCTGTCTATTGTCTCGCCAAGTTGCAATTGCCATACATTTGAATCTCGGCTTGGTGAAACGATACCTTTTTCTCAGCTATCTTTACTGCGTTTCGTGTATACAGCTTTTTCAGTCTCTCGCTTTTTATCCTCCCCCACCCCTCGACACAATCTCTTCTTTCGTTCCATCTTGCCAGTAATTTATCATAGCCATCTTTTTGTTATCCGGCGAAATCTCTTGGCAATTCGAAGTAGCTTTCAATATTACTCCCGGATAAATTCTCAAATCAATTTGATACCGGCGGGCATTATTCTTTTTTCTTGTAGGCGGGCATCGAGAGAGTGAAAAAAAGAATTGAGGCCGCGTACAACATTGGAAGGGGGGAGAGGGTGGAGGTCGATTCAAGTGGCTGGAATTTCGCGTGTGCCAGGATACTGAGGAACTAAGGAAAGCGGGGCAGGGAAATAAAACCAGAGGAGAGGAGAGGAGAGGAGAGGCTTGGTCTCGTCTATCCCTCGAAGGCGTGTTTACTCGCCAATGTTCTCTCAATGGGCGCGCGCGGGCGCGCGCGCAACCCTCCTTTCTCTTCCGCCGCTGCTTTCCTAGGCCGACGAGGAGCAGTCGATGCTTTATCGCCGAGTCTTTTTCACCTGGCGAGAGTAAAGTGCTGTTCATTCGGCGTGTTTGGGAAAATTATGAAAAATTCAGCAGTGGCCGCCGGGACGGCCTGTTTTGTTATCTGTGCCGATGCCCGGGGATACGTTTCTTTCTCTCTCTCCCTCTCTCTTTCTCTCTTGCTTTATGCAGCGGATGGACCTAGACGCGAAACGAACTCCACTCTCGAAGAATCCAATGCAACCCCTCTACACAATATATCGCCGTATTAGTAGTAGCCGCTCGATTTCTCATGCGTGAATGTTTTATGACTTTTAAACTTTTGCGCTCTCTCCCTCCCCGAGTCAAAGAATTCCTCGTGCTTTGTGCTTCGATGCGGCTGAATTCTTTGCTGAAACAACTTTGCAAGACACTCGTACGACGTGTAGAAGTGTCGGGTATATTCGGCCTTTTTAAAATAAGTGGGAATCTTCATGGAAATCTCATCAAAGTTCTAACGCGATTATTCTAAGCAAGAAAATTGGTATAATAATTATTGAAATCGGCATAACTATTATAATACGTAGCGTAAATACGACAATATTTCCTAAATTCTATATTTATAGCTTCCTAAACTATTCACTACTATTATCAAATGAATGATCAATATCCCGTTATTCATTCACATCTTCGTTATCCTCAGCCTAAATACCTGCACGCTCAATGAAGCACTAATTACCTAGGACTCGATTCTGATCTATCGAGCGGTCCTTTCCTGATAAGTTTCCCATTAATAAGCCGGGCGGCGAGTTGCATTCCGGACGACTGGATGCTAATCTTAATTTGAGATTTCCCCGTGATAAGTTGAGTGCGCCGGAGTTATCGTGTTGAGGGCATCGGGCCCCTGCCTTTTTGCTCCGGCCGCTCTCGTTTCGAGTGCACTTGGAGGCCGTCGTCGTCGTCGTCGTCGTCGTCGCCGGAGCGCCACCGCTACCGCCGCCGCTGCTAATATTGGGGGTAGATAAGACGTAGCTGTTATTAATCGCGGCGAGATAGTAGCAATTACGAGAGCTGTACTTTATGAAAACGCGCGATGATAAAGGGGGTGTAACTAGTCGCCGGTGCCGATGGCCTTGCCCGCACAGTTCCGCACAATGGCCCCCCGACTCCTCTTCGGGCTTGCTTAATCCTTCGAAACTACTTAACCCTTCGACACTGCCAACGATATATATTCCAGCGAATTAAGCGCTCGCCTTCACGGCTTCACTTCTGATGGGAATTACAATGCATAGATTACGAGTCTCTTCCTTCCCCTTTTGTTACTCCGACGTATGTCGTCAGACTTAAGTTTATTCATTCTTTGATATTAATGACGCGTCAAAACTGTCCTGTTATATACGTCATATTTACTGATATATGTTAATTAATGGGTTAACAATGAAAATGTTAATAGAAAATAATAGAAAGTATCCTTTTGTAACATTCTCGTTTTGTTCTACAACCGATAAATACCATTTATGTTCTGAATCTATTAAGCACAGTACTTAAGTTCTTAAACTGCCAGGCTTGGTAATCCCTCTCATTAAAAAATCGCACGCCAAGGGATCAATTACCTCGGCTGGTCGCTTGGAAGGGCTCCGCGATTTCATATTAAAATCCAGTCGTGAAATTCCTCGGCCGATTTCCTCGGCACGAAACGCGTCCGATTGCGACGAGCTACGCGTTTTTAATTCATCGGTATTGCGTGACTGTAATGCACCACTGATTACCCCGGCGATCATGAAAAAGGGTGGCCAATGGAAAGTTCCAATCTCATTGAAGCCAGTAAAAATCTCGTGCGGGACGTTTCAATCAGTCGATCACGCGTAATTACAGTTTGTTCTTCGCAGAGAGAGAATTGTGCCGGTTGATTCTGTATTCGGTAATGCGATGCATCACGCGAGATGATCGGATTCGCTCTGCGCGTTTCTTTTTATAGTTTCGAGTGTCGGCGGAAAATTCATTGGATTCATTTCCCTGCCACCTTTCATTGGGCCCCTCTCGCTCTCTCGGCCCGCTGGCTTCCTGTTGTACGGGAGAGTCGAGAGCAGCCATAACTATCCTGCGTCATTGCCACGAGGCTCGATGAGTATCCTTTTTGCGGCCACGGGGTTTAATCATAGCTGGCTCGGCTTGCGCGCCGCTCGATCCCGGCGAAACTAGTCGCATTCGCGAACAAGCACTTTTTGCACGCAGCTGGGAATCCCGCGGGCAACGTTGGGATATGTGTGTACGCGATGTTCTTTGGGCCGAGCGCGTACGAGAAGCTCGGGAATTGGGGGGCGCAAGTTGTTCACTGTTTCGGGGAAAACGATCAAAGTTATACCGGGACTGAAACGTTTGTGTTTAGCCCTGTTTTGTTAGGGCCTCTCGGAGAAGTATGTTCGCATCACTGACTTGTTCCCTATAGGTTGACAAGACACAGAACGACACTCGCTTAGTTTTCTTTTGCCTGGAAGAAAGCTGTTGGTACAAAACGAAGTTTGCCAGGACAAAGTCAAACAGTCCATCTTATTCAGAGGGAAAAAACATACGTGGCTAACAAAAATATTCGGTGAAGAAGACTTGTTGATTTAACAAATAATTAAAGCAAAGATCGTATTATATAAATATGTATACAGCTGTGGGCCAATATTTCTCTTACTTTGCACTTTTATGACGCTCGGGCTAAAAGAACGGACTTTATTCACTTGGGGGGTGCAAACGGTTCAAGGTTCGGCAATTAATATCAGCTATTATTAAGATCTGGATGGGGCTTCCAGTTGAAATTCGCCGAGTGGCTGAATTCTAAATCTTTAAAGAAGCGCTCGGGCGCATTGTAGGATAGAGGGAGGGAGGAGGTAGGGAGGGAAGCGCGGGAGGCGGTAAGGGCCAGTCTCGCCTGGAAAATACGCATTTAAAATAGAAAGGTGAATTCCTTATCGCAGTAACCTCTGCCACCTCGTCCGGCTAAATTCTCTCGACGCGGGAGCGGCCGGGCGGGCGGGAAGGGAAGGCCGAGCGTTTTCACGAGCGGACTTTCCATTATTCCGGCGAGAAACTCGACTCGGCGAGCCTCTAGAGTCCAAAAGATAGCGTTCCCGGACGAACACGGGGCGCGCGCGACGCCTTTAGAACTCTCGTCACATCGATCTGCGCCCTTCTCTCCCCGGTAAACGAAGCTTTTATCCCCGAGATTCGCAATTAAGCGCCGGGACGAAGTATCTCGAATTTGCCTATCTCACCCTTCAATGGCCCGTGCGGTAAAAAGCATCATTATGTTTCTTATTTTATTTTTCTTCCTCTCTCTCTCTCTCTCTCTCTCTCTTTTTTCTCGCCCCCGATTTTAGAGTGGAGAAAGTAGAGTTGCGACTTTTGAAGTTCCTTGTTGAAAGCTCGCTCTCTTGACAAAGCACTGACCTTATTGAGGATTGCCGAGTTGCAAAGAGGCCTGGAAAGCTACATAATAGGGCAGCGATTCTGCAGAAAATCTTACTCGATTGGCTCCTTTGCTTCCGTCGAAGCTAAGTGAATGCTGCAACGATTAACATAAATACCTGTCGAAGAATGCGCGATAACGAATTTATTCAGCCGCGGCTGCTGGTGGCTGGCTGGCGCTGGCTGGCTCGCCTACTTGAAAAATCAATTGTACCGCAAAGCAGTTGCAAATTTATGGTAAACAATGCGGCATGCAGGATCGCGCGCTCGCGAGCGCGCAGTTATAAAAACGCGAATATTATTAATACTCCTCTAATTTATACCTTGCGAGACACGGGCAAATTCGAATTATACCGCGCTGATAGCGGCCCGCCGGTTAATTTTACGCGGCGGGATTCATTAAAAAGCAATTACAGTAATATTCTTGATTATGTGGAGCGCGGCCGGCTGGCCGCGGCCCGATATTCGCAAAATATTTCGCTGGTTTTATATTTCACTCGCTAGCAGCAGCAGCAACAGTTTCGGCATTGGTAAACGGCTTAACTTATTAGAGTCACGCGCATTATTCATACTTATGATAATAAAACGACAGTTGCTCCCGCGGTGAGCTTTCAATTTCCCCCGGGGTGATAAAAGCTCGCGCGCTCCTACGCGCTACGAAATAATAAATCGCCATCGAATGGATCGTGTAACGGGCTTTAATCGTGCTTGTCTTGGTATTGTCAAACGATACGTCGGTCAAGCGGTAATCAGTGGCCAATATGTGAGAGCTTGCAATTGCAGCAAGCGACAATGCGAACGAGCGTTACAAGGGATTAAATTTTTTAATCCTTAGCTGGTAAATGTGCATCGAGGGGAAACGGTGCTTCGTTCGGGATCGAAACTACCTGGGCTCGCGCGTGCAAGCACACACTCGACTCACTCACTCTCTTTCCCTCTCCTCTCTCACTCTTCATGCTGAGCACGACTTCCGCTTCCGGCATGGCTCGTTCCGCGGTTCAAAAGACGCGCAGATAAAATCACGAACATTTCGCCGGAGTACCGTCTCTTAAATATACGATAATTCGATCGCTCCGATATTACGCTCAGGATTAAAACGAGGGGTTGTATGCGAGGGAAGAGTAGAGGAAGAGGAAGGCTCGGATCGCGTCTGAATTTCTGCGCTCGCGGGCACAGCCGGTATATTCATGAAAATTTCAGGAACCGCTAACCATAGTCCTGGAAACTCTCGTAACCAGACTAGCAGCCGCATTAAGCGGACATTTGGAAAAGAATGTATCGCATCGATAACTCGATAAGCCTCCTCGTCCTCCTCCTCCTCCCACCATATGTTTCTCTTTTACCTCTATTCCGCAATCTCAATTCAACCGTCGACCGATAGGACTGCCTGCCCGCACCACTAGCACAGCCACGTTTTTCCACCCCAAGCATCCACAAACCCATGCACTTTTCGAATCTCGCCTAGTAATAACCAGAGTAAACGATCGGACGTGACGTCACCGGGTTTCCCAGTACGGAAAACCACCGGTGTTGGAATTGTCTACTTTCGTTTGGAAATTGGTAATGCTGCCGATATCGGCGATGGACAATAATTGCTCGACGATCGGTTTTTGCTATTATACGCTAATGTCGGACTTTGTTCACCTTGAAAATTGATGCGAGCCATACTAGTCGACTATTAGACCGTTTGCTTGGCAATTGGGATTTCTTGCCGCGGCTATGGTAATCCCCTCTCTTTAATTGGGTTCTCAGCCTACGTACTGAGCAATCGAAGCCTCGAGTTCTTGACTGGTTTCCCTCTGCCTATGGGAGTGGGATGTCGGGAGGCGTCGACGGTGGGATGGTTGGCGTCGCTTCGACAGAGTGCTTTTATCAAGGGGACGATGATCGTTCGAGTCTCGAGTTCTCCCCGTTTTAATTTCAACGCCGTCGCCGCCGCCGCCGCCGCCGCGACGTATTAGTGGTGCGTCTCCCCCGATAACTCGACTAACGTCAAAGTCCGACACTCGTCTCCAGTAGCACTCAATCGTTTCGCGCGTATTTCCACGATTCGTGGCGTCTCGCCTTAAAAATCGAGGCGCGATTTCAAACTCTTGTGTTCCCAACTCACTCATTACTCGGCCCGTGCGGCGCAGAGAGTATCTCCTCTCTCTCTCTCTCTCTTCCTCTCTGCAGGCTTGTACCATAAATATTTCCAGGGATTCGACTCCGCTGCCGTATTCGAGAAATACGGATACCGACGCGCCGGCAACCTCGCCTGGATACTGGTATCGAAATTCCATACGCTGCACAAACTTCCGCCCGAGATCCAATTACGGGCATGGTATCAACATTCGTTGGCCAAAATCAGACGCGGCGAGGCAATCGCGCTGAAATTCGAGAATCAGCGTTTTTGCCGCGAGCCCGCCGAATGTTCCCCAACTGACTCTCCGTTGCCGCGCGCGCGCGCGCCACCCACCTACTACTCTACGAATATTTTTCAACTAGCTCCCACCACTCGAATTGCTTTCTCTATGTCAGGCCGATTGTATTCACAGTTTCCTAAGGCTATTCTTCTCTGGGATTTGTTTCGAGCCGTAATATCAGAGCGATGATAATGGCGTGGAACTCTCGAAGGGTTTCAGTATGGAAATGAATTAGTTTTTGTGGAGAATATAACATCGATTCTCTTGACTTTTTTCTTTAATGAAATATTGACATTAAAGTGAGATATACCTTCAGTAAATTACAGTGTTCCAATGTTTATTTCATACACACTTAAGTGAGTTTAATATTGAATCTAGAATAATTGCCATATCAAATAAAACAGGTGTTTGATTATCCACGATTAAATATACATTCACTCAACATTTGCATCGAGCGAGCAGGTTGAAAATTTCGTTTCAACTTGGAAAGGTTAGCACCGTTAAACAAAGCCTGGCCATAATCGTCGCTGGAACTTGAATGGGATAAAGGGTGGAATTTTCGTCTATCGTTAATAAGTTTCTCAGTGGCGGCGGCGGCGGCGCGGTATCGCGATATTGCAGGGGCGACCTAATAAAGAGGGCAATTTCTCAAAGTTTCTAATCAAATTTCACAGGCGAGCTTCGCTCGACTGGCTCTCGCAACATCAATTGGAACTTTCGGGGTGAGGTTTGTGGGATTGCGAGTAAATCGCGTCATCAATATCGAAGCGGACTCACTGAATTATGGAAGGGGGCGCGACTGGCGTGGCGTTGCGAGGTGCGAGGTGCGAGGGGAGGGAGCGGGTGAAAGTAAAAGGAGGTTACGTTAGGGGGCGCTGAATATTGCATTAATCGTTCGAAACACTCACCGATCGTGGTGAGGACCGTCAGCGAATAGAGGAATGCTTTGGCGAAGTTCCACTCGTGCTCGTGCACTTTACGCTCGGTAACCCTGTCGCTCTCGGCGCTCCCGGTGTATGTGCCGGCGTTTTGGGTCGCCATCATGTCCTCGGTGATCCTCTTCACCAGTTGATCCTGAAAACGTGCGATCTCCTGGGCGGCTAGCCTCGTCCAGTTCTCACGGTAGAGAATGTTCAGGCTCTCGGTGATTATCCATATATTCTCCACCGTCTTCGCACGTGCCTCGTGATTCACCTTTACATGAAAGTTCGCCTTCTGTTAGATAAAGTTGTGCGATAATTCGTTGTGTCAAGATCGAGCAATATTCCAGTATCGAATTAACTAAACGATTTTTTAAAATACATTTTAGTGCGATTGAATAATTAAGAGCTTGTAGATCGAAATGTCTTGAAAGATTTTGACTCGGGGTGTTACCTCAGGGAACGCGACCTGCTTGGAGGCAGAAAGAAAGTGGATGGAGCGCGGTGGATCGATGGAACTTCGTTGAAACGAGTGCCAACGCCGGAACGCACCAATAATTCGATTGACTTCGGGTTCACTGAGGTCATCTCAGGTAGAAAAACGAGATCGAACGGGAGACGTGACGATAAATCGAGATTTAGTTTTATCGGCTCGGGTTTACTCCTTTTAAGCCGGGAATGAAACAAGAGGAAAGCGAGAGCCAACGGCCAACAAACAAGTCATATTGAAAGCCTGCTCCGCGCTACTTCAGACAAAACCGATTTATGTGAATTTCTCGGTCTAGTCTGACAAAAATAAAGACTAAAGAGAACAAGAGAAATTACTTTCGGACATATTCTCTCCGCTATGTCCGATAAAAACCCCGGCGAAACACAACTTCCAAGAAGTGGATCAGACATTTCTCTTTAGAATGAAATAATTACTTTCTTTATATTTTCCCGGACGAAATAAGAAAACTATCCGAACTAGAGGAATGAAATCCGAGGAACATTCTTTCTCATGCTCGAGAAGTCTCCGGTAAGAATTTTAGAATGATTGCTCCAGCGGTTTGCCAGGCTATCTCTTTACTTCTTCGGGGCTTGCCGACCTTGTCGGTGACTCGCGAAACTAGTTAGCTTATTACTGGGAATCAAGAGAGTCTCCTCTTTCCCCCCCGCGCGCACTCTCCCATATTGACAGTGTTTGAACTTTAGTTTGCAATCTCATTAAAGGGGAGGAGGCCGGGAGGGGGGCGAGGGGCTCGGTAGGCGAGACGCGTCGGATGGCGTGCGCGACAGGTATCCTAATCAAGCGAGGCACTGCTCTACACCGCGACCTCAAAGCCGCCATTAATTAAATGCTAATAGTTTCAATCAAGACAATCCCGATCGGTCACGAGGCGAAGCTAATCTCATCAAGAAGTTACCGATAATGTGGCAAACTCGCGATTGACTGTAAGCCGCGACCGGAAATCGATAGTGCTCATATACATATACTATCCATATATAGATATTCATAGATATATGTATGCATATGTATGTATATTCATGTGGATATGCATATATGTAGAGATGTAGATATAGAGGAGAGAGTAGGAAACTGACCTGCTTGAGCCAAGCAGTGGTATTCCGTCTGGCTGGTTGATTCCCGGCTATTGTAGTAGCAAGAGTCCTTTGTTGGGCGCCGCCGGGATCGGCGTTACCACCCTCGATAGCGAGGAAGATAAAGCTACCGAGGAGAGTGTAGGCGACCAGGAGGGCGCATATGCCCAGGTTGATAGCGAAACCCTTCAAGAACGAGTGCTGGCTCGCCTTGTCCGGAACCCCGCCGAAGCAGAGGCATCTGACTTGCCGGGACGGATGCGTCTTGGGCCGGTCCGTCGTCGACCTCCTTAAGGACGACGTGTTGCCATTGTTCGCGGGCTTGAAGCCCTCGTAAGCTCGGTAATGCCTCGCGTTGTCCTTCTCCATCCTCCTCGTTTTTTCTTCACCGCCGGCCGCCTTCAGCGCATCATCATCGTGGCATCCTCGCCGGAAGGTCGCACTCCTTCACGGATATCCCGCTGCATTTGTCTGCCAGGAGAACCACCCCGATATCAGCTCGACCAGAACCCCGCAGATAAGAGACTCCACTCGATTCGCCGGCCATTCCTTTCTTCTTTCTATACCTGACTCCTCGAGAAATTCGATCTGCCAACCATCTCCAAGGACCTCCCCTGCGATTCTTTATGCCGGCGGATGATTCTACTCTCAGCGACAGAGTTTAACTATAAGGAGATCTTGATTGATCTTGGCCGCGTCTTCCGAGTGAGGATTCTTTTATCGCAGCCTGCATACTAAGCCATAATGTTTCTTGAGACGGTGCATCGAGAACCGAGCTAGCTGTCGTTCGGCACATTACGCGTGATGAACAGATAGCATCTTTTACGGTACATTGGCGAGTAATCGAGCGGCGCTTGCACTTTGTTTCACACCTTCTGAATGAGTGGGCGAATGGAGCAGAGCTTCCCCCCCAAGGCTTCTTCCTCCTTTCTCTTTGGATCGAATGGACATCCGCTATTTCGCGGAGGGCCGAGAGCTTCCAATGAAATCACGAGGGGATTTCTTGGTAACGAGGACACGTTCAATCGCGCGTGAAGCAGAGAACGCCGTCATTTTTCCGGAAGCGGGTGCCACCTAGGCCGGAACGCAAACGGGAATTCCACGAATGAAATCGGCGCTCCAGATATTTTCTGCGATATTAGTTCCACCCTCGAGCCAACGAGGGAATACCGCCTCCGGCACACCCGCGCCCTTTATTGCCGTTATTAAGTTCGAAATAAAAAATTCCAGCCTCGATTTTGAGCAGGCCTCCTCCAACCTGCATATTCCTGACTGGGAGTCTCGTCCGCTTCCAATCTATTTACATCCGGCAATTGGTAAATCTTAAGAGAACACTATCGGCCCACAGGGAATTGATCTGGACCAGTTTCGTCGAGGCACACAGCAGTTTTTTCCCTTCCCCCGGTACAGATGGCGCGATTCAGTCTTCACTTCTTGCACTTATTGCATCGCCGGGATAATAAATGCTCCTTTCTTCCTGGTGAACTCGAAGCGGCAGGGCCGAGGGTTGGGGGCGTTAATTAACGTAACGAACGAAAGCTCAGGCATTAGGTCGCGTGAATGGGTGAGCGACGCTGGTGCGGCGCGCTTTCGACCGATAACGAATAATGGACCGCTCGGCTGCTGGTGCTGCTGGTGCTGGTGCTGCTGCTGCCGGTGGTGCTCCTCTTCAGCAGCACCGGAAAACAGAAACTTAAAGCAGAGCGCGGAAAGAGTCCCGCGCGAAGAGCCCCCACGAGTGACTCGGCGTGAGAATTTTCTGCCTGCCCAGCGGTTCAGTGTAAAGCCAGCAGCTTGCCTGCGTTTCCATCTTCTTCCTCTCTCCCTCCCACCCTCACTCCCCTCTCTCTTTCACTCCCTCTTTATCTTTCTCTGACTCGTTCTGTTGGAGTGTGCGAGTAGCGAGGAACGGGAGCAAAAGCGTAGAACGCTCGGAGCGCTGGAAGGAAGCCGGGCTACGCAACTCTCGCTCGGGAAAGTGCGGCTTCAAAGCTTCATTCCGGCAAACTGCATTTCCGGAAAGAAGAATCTCCCGCGATATTCCTTTATGTGGCTTAAACACTCCATTCCCAATTTGTTCTCATTCGTTTCCCTCTTGCTTCCGGTAGATGGTGGCTCTGTCAGTTTAAGGCTCCGTGTAAGCTCAACCCTCGCCGCTGCTGGTGCTGCTGGAGCTTTTTTTTCCTCTCTCTCGATGCCCTTCCCCAACACTGAGCCTTCGGTAATCGGTGAACCTTGAGTGGGATTTGTATGTCGGCTTGCAAAGCCGATTACCCTTTACAAGGTCGGCCTTGTAATTTGCTTATGCCGTTTATGTGCTCTCGTTGCCAATGGCTGTTCTCATCTCGCCGGCTGTGTAAATAAATCACCTGGGCTCAAAGCAGCCCGTCGATGCTACTGCAGCAGCAGCCGCTGCAGCCGCCCCGTCGATTCCCTTCCGCTTCGTCGAGGCAATCTGCAAACAGAAGCGGCAAAATGCTATTGGCTCGTTCGATTTTCCCTGCACTCTACCTTAGTCTATCGCACTGATATTTCAGAGTTTCTCAGTGAACGGATCAACCTGTTTATTCGAGACGCTAAATTGCTCTATGCCATTCCTCTCTCGGAGTTCGTCCTTCCTAGCAATTTAGCAATATTGCTTGTTTAGAGTTTTAGGGATTAATTTCGACATTCAATCCGCCCTTTCCTCTCTCGCGTTTCCTAGCAATTGCCATGCATTGGGATATTCATATTCAGCGGTTCCATCAGACATTTATTACATGCATACGTGTAGCATGAATCGATTCCATTCATTCCTCGCATTCACTGCCGTGGTTTCTACAGATTGACAATCTAGCAGAGTGATTAGAATCATTCAAGTATCCTACACGCAAATGAGCAATTGATTCACGAGCTTTCGTATAACTTTCAATACTACACGTATACTTGTTCATTTCTCAAATAAACAGTATTGCCCAAATACTTCAATACTAATTAATAAACTTAGTTTATTAGATTATCAAATTTGTATTGAATTATCTAGCCGCGGGGCGTTTCGCTTTAATGGCAGGCTTTTATTCTTTAATGAGTGGGGTTGTTTGTCGAAAAATTCCTGATTTTCCAGTGGAGCGAATGGAGAGCAGGGTGGGCGGCGCACGGCTTTATATCGCTTTACGAATTGCTCCGTTTGATCACTCTTCGTTCTCGAATTTTCCATGGAATTGCCGGAGAAAGAGCAGCAGCAGCGGGCGGTCTGGCGCTGGTGGGAGGAGGGGAAGGGGAGTGGGAAGAGAAGAGTAGAGCAGTGGCAGTAGTTTCGACGTCTTAGAGAAGACAGTTGAATTCTTGGAGGAGGATACGGGACGTTGAATTATCGAGGAGGGTCCTTCGGGAAATCGCCGGCGAGTTCCGGAGACTTCGCATTTCCCCGCGCGCGTTTCCTGTGGCCGCGTTTCCTCGCGGCAGATCCGCTCGCTCGCTCGCTCGCTCGCTCGCCCGGCAGACTATAATCGAGGATCATCCTTCGATCCGCTCGCTGCCCACCGAGAGGTGGTCCATGGTGCATGGGAGGCTGGACAAGAGGGAATGCACGCCGGCTATAGCCGAGAAGATAGAAGTAGAAGAGCGCGCGTCCAATGCGATGCGATGAGAGAAAATTCAGGGAAAAGCAGAGCAACGAGAAACGTAAAGCCGTGAGAGAGAGAGAACGTAAGAAGACGAGGGTGGAAAGCGGCTCGAAATGTGCGACACATACCGCATATGTGGTGCTTCGACGCTTCGACATCCATAAATGCATACAGGCAAAGATCAACTGGCTTAAAGCCTCGGAATTCTTTAGACGCACCGCTGTGATTCCGGCTTCGTGTGCTTCGAGATCTTGAGTGATATTTGAATTCGAAGATTCCCCGGGAGCTTTTGCCCTCCGTGCACGCGACACACTCTCTCTCCCTCTCCCTGCACTTGTACGCGCGTGTGTGAGTGTTTGTCGTTTCCTGCACGCGAGCCACACCAGACTCGCCGAGCGGAAAGTTCTCGTGGTATTTTTAATATCGGGCGCGGCAAACTTCCGCGCGAGATAATATTAGTCGTCGTTTATTATTGCCAAAGTTGACGGGCGAGCAATCGTGGAACGAGAGCGGACTCGCTCGTGTATAAAAAGGCGATCATGCTTCATAAATATTCATGCCGAACAGTATCGGCATCATTTTCCACCGCGGCGCGCGCGCGCGCGCGCGAGAGGGCTTCTGCTTCTTCCTCTGTTTTCCGCTTTTCCCCGCTTTTATTTTCTCCCGTGGCGCCTCAGCGATGCTGCACATTCGGCCGCGCGATTAAACACCCGGACGGATCCGCCGTGTGCCTGATATTGGGCTTTTAATCTCGAGAGTGGGTTATAGCTTATAAGCCTCGGCCGCTCGGGATGCCGGCGATTATTTCGGAACTGCCTTATTCATTATCGATCAACCCTTCCAATCGCCAGGCGTTGCACTCTCCTGTCTACCACTCTGATAGCATACGCCGATCGTACTAGTTTAAATTATTATAATCCCAGTAACAAAACTAATCGTTGCGGTAAAACGTTGAATTTATCATTTTTACAATCCCAATTTAAAGGCGATAATAATAATAAGGTGCACGTCTTTGCCTATTTACACCGATTACCGATAATTCGATGGTAAAGAGCAGATTCCAAGTCAACTGCGTCCTCTACATTTTCGATTCTACTGATTCTCCAAACCTATCAAGTATCAAACGAAATATCTCTCATTACTGGACTGGTATACAGGAATGCGATATCAGCAATAGATCGACCGGTTTAATTCGAACGCGTCAGTTAGAGCGGTTGTAATTCACCCGGGGAAAATAGGAATCCGTGAAGGTATCATTTCATTTCCCAGAGTCTTCGGCGCTGCTAATGGACCACGATTTCACCGGGCCACTCATCACCTTTGTTACCTTGATACCGGAAGACTAACGTCCTCGAGGATTCATTGCCGGCCGCCGCCGCCGCCGCCGTCGCCGGCACCGGTCTTGCTTGCCATTTGCACAGCCGGTGGTGCAAACCGTTTTCAGATGAACCAGCCGGCCTGCAAGCGCCCACGGGAGCGCGCGTATTTGTACAGGAAAATTGGCAAGCGAGCGCAGGCCTCTAACATTCAAGTGCCCAACCGGTAAATGTACGAGTGAGAGAGAGGGAGATGAGAGGAGAGTAGGAAGAGAAGAGAGGCTGAGAGAGAGAGAGAGAGAGTGAGAGGGGCGGGGCAGGTTGAGCGGACGAACAATGAATTTGGTCACGTCGGATACTAACTCGATGCTAATTTATCGTCCAGCCTGATCGATCGCACCTCTAGATCCCCCTTTCTGCGGCAAAGGAACGATCTCTCTCTTGACGGAACAAACTGCCGTGGCTACGTTTACGATCGTAAATCGGTCTTGCTGTGGAAGCCCTTCGTTTCAAGCCCCGGAACAAACCAGCCAGCCAGCCAGCCAGCCACCCACCGAGCCAAGCCGCGTTTGTGAATTTCCGAGCGCTCCCCGCGCTATTTTCCGGGCTTGTTCTTTCGCCACTTGCCGCGTACCCTGCCATTTTACGGCCGGTTCATCGGTCCGCAAACACTGTCGTAAACGAGTGACAATGCTTCCGACCCTTACTGCAAACAATCCATCCCGTCCGAGGCTCGTAGCACGTTTTATGCCGTTCGAGGCGCGCACTCGACGCACTCTCGCGCAGAGCTCGCACTCGTGTTTCTTTCGTCCAAGTTCTCGCTTAACGAGGATCGAAGAATCGAAGGTTTGATTGAAAGTTATCGAGGGCCAATTAACGGCCAATGAAGGAGGAAAATTCGGGTCATCGGTGAGGCCGAGTGCGCAATTGGAGATTCGACGGTGGGATTTTAATCGATCCTTGAACTACCAACGCCCCGCATATCCTTGGCTCAATCGGAGTCTCCTTCACCCTTTCCATCCACGGATGAATCGCCTTCATAAGGACGCCGCTATTGAAAGGACTAACGCGCTCGTAAAGTTATGTTTGTAAATGGTGTTACATCCATCTTCAAAATTATCGGGGAACTTCCTGCTGGCTCGGAGAAAGGGATCGCGGACCTCTTCATAGGGAGATGCTAGACGCTCGGAGATTGCATCGCAGCTGGCTCGTACATTAGCATTTATAACCAATTCTCGGTAAGAATCGGAAGATAACTGGTTCGGGAGTGGTCGCCTCACTAGGAATCACAGACACTCTCTACTTTATCCGATGAAATGTGCATTCGCGAGTGGATAGCTCCTCCGGCTGTACCAGTGTGTTTGTTCGTGTGCTCCTATTGGTGGAAAAAAGGGAGGGAGTTTGCTGAGCAAAATGCAATTTTTACGTTCGTTCACTTTGCCCATCGGCGTCGATGCCAGCCAGTGCACCATCTGCGCTTTCAGGCAACCTACTCGTCGTCGTCGTCGTCCTCTCAACCACTTTTAAATTCAGCCGGATATTGTCAGCGTAATTTGCTGAAAAATGTTTATTCAATTCCACTTACGGCCAGTGCGCCAAGATATTTACACGCCTCCTTTCGAGTTCCAGTTACTAGCTCAGTCATAATGGGAATGAACGCGACCGATGTGTGAGAATGAAAGAAGCTTTTTAAGGCCGAACGACACCACCTGATTTTTCCGAAGCGGAATAATTGAAAGAATTTTTCTGTGCTCCTGAGTGTGTTTATTTTTTTGGTGGACTTCCCGACCTTCCCCGGGATTGAAATTTGGTGGAGAATGTGTCCTTGCGTCAAGGAAGAAGTGATATAAATTTTAGAGCCCTAGCTCAAACTTTAGGTTTTCACCTATTTTCGACCCTCGAAAATAGTCAATTTTTTCAAGTTTCTCAAAATCGGCCGAACCCGGGATATTTTGATTGTTTTCGTATCAGGGTCGATAGAGAACAAAGTATCCGTGAAAAAAAGTCCGGATTTGCAACGAGAACGGGTCGAAAAACCGTCCAGAAAAGTCCATTTTTGCTCATTTTTAACGGTTTTCATTTTTTTTTGTGGACTTCCCGGCCTTTCCCGGGGCTGAAATTTGGTGGGTACTGTTTTTTTGCATCAAGGAAGATACCATAAAAATTCCAGGGCCCTAGCTCAAAATTTCTTTTTCGGCAAATTTTTCTTAAGGGGTACCCCTTCAGATTTTTTCACGATTTTTCGAAGGTCCCCGAACTCGGGTTTTTTCTTCAGGAATCGATTGTTTATGAATGAAAACTGATAGAAAACAAGAAATCCGTCGAAAAAAGTCCCGATTTCTATCGAAAACACTAAAAAAAACTGCCTTTAATGTAATATAATACAGGAAAATATTTTCAACTAACTACCACCGTAAAATAAGATCGCACTATTAAATCATAAAATATATCCTACAACAAAGCCATCGGGGCTTTATATCATTCATACAAAACAGCCTGTTATTATTCCGCACATTTTACATGAGACAGAGAATTTTATAATTGCATAGAGATCCAATAATAAATGAGATATTGGAGAATCCTGATTGAGAAGCAAGTGAAGCACGGCGAGAGAAAGGGCACCGAGATTCGCCGGGAAATCCGTCCGGGTTTATTAGTCGGGTGCGCTCAATTATTGCCGGTATGACAATAACTCGCTCTCGTTTACACAAGGAGCGTGCGTGCAATCGCGTCGAATCACCGGGCGACTGCCGGCTCGAATCAAGCGAGTGAATTCGAATTGCGCGTCCTCGTCCTCGGCCGGCGTTGCATCGATCGGCGAGAGGAGCTTCGGCAGTTCCGGCCAGTTCTCCTCCTGCGTCGGGACGGCCGCGCGCGTTCCTCGTATTATTCGAGATGCAACAACGGCCGCCGAATTATCCTGAGCGCGCGCGCGCGCTTGGCGTCCAGTTGTGCGTGCTGGCTTCCTTCATTGGCGGAAGTAAGCCGAATTACACATATGCATGCACAGAGACAGGCCGCCCGAGATACTGCGATCCATCCATGTGCGTGTTTGTATGCGCGAGTCAGAGAGAGAGAGAGGGAAGGTTCGGCCTCTGGATTTGGCGCGATGACCGGGCCAAATTCTCTCTGCCCGGCTCTCCCGCCGCTGTCGTTCGAGCGCGCTGTAACGCACTCTGTAATTGATTAATTTGCCATCGCGAGTAGAAATTAATTAAATTTCATTATACATCATGAAATTAACGTGAATAATGAAGAAGTGGCTGGACGGCAATTGGCCGCTGCCAGTATTAGCATACGCGTGGCCGAGCCATAGTATATCGGCAACGCCTTGTGAATAGCGCCACTATATTAACCCTTTGCACTCGAAGGACTTGCGCAATGCGTTCAATTGTAGTCGCCCTCCGTTTGTATTACCAGTGATTCTTGCGGTGTTTGCTTCTAAACCGCTCTGTTACATACACCCTTTAGATATCGGTGCCAGCGCATTTGGCAGGAGGCTCTGTTAATTTAACCAGGCGTAAAAGTAAGCCCAGGTGATCGAGTTTTATGTAAATTTGATGTTAATATGGCAATTTAACAAGATATCGAGGAGTTCGATCTGTTTTTCATTGGTAATGAGCTTATGCAAGGTATTTGACATCCAATCGGATGAGGAGAGTTTAAATGCTGATCTCATAGTCGATCCGATCGAAAGTATAAGAACAATGTCGCTTTTTCGATCCGGGCCCGAGCGACATGAGAGCCAATCACCTTCACTTAAGAGGAGAGAACAAGGCTTGGTTACGGTGCGGTTTTGTGCCCGGTGCTCGATTACTCTTTGCTAGGAAGACGAGAGCGCAGGAACGAGCGAGGCAATTCCGCTGGAAAGCAGAGCGTCCTCTAATCCGACTCCGGGCGAATCGATCAGGCGGAAAAAGAGCGAAGGATTACGTCGTGTTGCCCGGGGCCGTAAGCCGCAACTACTGCGTTTCCATAAAAATTTCCCGGATAATCGAAGCAATTGCCTCTCGAGCGGCGGCGAAGCTTCGGATCACAGTTGATAAAGGATTCCCTTTTATATCCGGCGCAACTATTACTCTCGCCGCTTGTATTGTATAAGCACGGCATTAACGAATCCAAGAGTATCCTGTGGTGCATACTGTTGTAGACAGATCGGCTTTTGATACTAAGGTCGCAGGAGTAACCTTGTTTCATCCTCTAAAGCATGTATTAATTATAATACGCTTGTACTGTAAACTGTTCACTTTTATCTTGATAAAAAAATACTGTTTCTTCTTCTGTTAACATCATATCTTTTTTTACATTAAATGTACCGAACAGTCAGAATGATTTCCACAATATTTCGTTGGAAGTACTCATTTTTCCGAGTTTATTTCCAAAGATATTTCCTGGCTTGTATTTCAAAAATATATTATTTTTTTTCCCCCGGTAGTTTGAACGTTGATATGAAATATTTCTTTTTTAATATCCGGACAGTTCCAGCGAGTTGTTAAACGCGCAGCATCTTTCAGAGATATACGAGGATTAATGTCGGGGTGAGGGTTAAATCGGCTTAATACGTAACGCGCAGTCGATTGCACTTGGAGGGAGAGAAATTGAGGAGTGACATTTGATAACAGAGCTGTATTTAATTGAGGCAGCAGCGGGCGATTATTTAATCTCGGGATGCTCGATATCGCGGCTAATAATGCTAATTAATCGTACTGACGTGGTCTTCCCGGAAGTTAATTGGATCCTCGGCTCGATTATTCCTCCCACTCTCCGATTCTCCCTTTCGTCCCCGCTCGCGCGCGCGATCCCACTCACCAAGCCGCTCGTGGCAGCTATGTTTATTTGGCTCGGTCTATTTTTAATCCGCCACTTGGCCGCCACGGCATTTGCAAGTGCTTGGCCCTCCTGGCCCCGAGAATCATTTAAATTGCGCCGCTCCCTCAGAATGAGAAATTATAAAACGGCGCCACAATTATAGCTCGCGCGAAAAGACTGCTCGCGGGCAGCCCCCTTTATTCTCGATTCTCGAATGGCCGAATTGCGCGCGCGAGGGCTTCATTTAATCGCATTGTGCCGTTCCTTTAATCGATAGACCGACTTACCCTTTTCTCACGGCGAGCGCCTGATTGGAATCTCTTAATTTCGTCCCTTGAGTGTTGCCCTCTCTTCACTATTGTTTTAATCATTGTCTTGGCTTTAATATTTCCTCCTAACTATTAGCCTTCACTTATATTTATTAATTATTGGAGAAATCGTCGGATTCGAGTGCTTTATCAGAGAGAATAGCTCACTTTAAACAAATTATTGATTCGACTCGAGTTTACTCCTGTTTCCGTACACACTAATTTATACAATTACTACTCCACGAAATTCTACAAGTTCACATTGCAATAAATTCGTAAAAGCGAGTTAACTTTCTGTCCGCAATGGTTATTGGGAGTTCTGCAATTATTTTAACCCAATTACGAATATCGAGAGTATGTAGTATAATTGTAGGTAGTTGGCAAGCCTTAGTATTCTCTGTTATGGAGCTTCGCATTGAAAGGCATTCCCCGTTGGTTTAGCAAGGCAGCACTCAGGAATTACACGCCGCCGCCAGTTGGAATCGGATTCGTAGTCACGCTAGGAAACTGGAATACGCTCGAGCTTGGAATGATTCGTTTCTCTTCTCTTGTTCGAGAAGGATGAAGTGTACACGCAATTCTCGATCTTTTAGAGAATCGGCCGGCTTTCCTCGGTGCGTGGATGCGCCAGCGATTTTGAAATACCTCGAAAACTTTATCAAAGCTTTTTCACCGTGCGCCGCCACCATTCTCGAAACGCCGCGCGAGACACTTGAGCGGCTTCCAGCCGGCAGCGGAACTTTTATCCTGGCGTTCTCTTCCTTCCTCGCCCGATAGAAAGTGTAACAAAAATGGAAAAGCGGCCGTGAACAGCCAGTATTCTCCACGGGCCGCTCGAATATTCAGCATTAATCTTCGGCATTCCATTCTTCGCTCCGGCGGAAGCTCTCCTTTTATCGGGAGACAAAGCCCAACGAATCCCGATCTTATGCTATTCCCGCCGATTGCAGCTTTGCAATTATCTTCGCCAGAGTAAAATATAAAGATCGTGTCTTAGCCGGGAGTTGGGAACTTTGAAGTACCCATTGAGTTTTCATTAATTCATTCGCACCATTGACGTATACATAGATTTCGTTCGTTTTACAATAACTTGTTTGTAAAATCGATATTCTTATTTAGTTACATTTAAAGTCACTTTAATTTATGACAATTTTAATGTTTTGTATGTTTTATACTGAGAATGTTTAAAAATTAATAAATTTCATAAAATACTTGATTTACGAAGACATTAACATGTGCGAGGCAGCTTGAAGAGGTGAAAGGGTGGGTGCAGGTAGATGGAAGGTGTGGTAGGGGTTGGGTCTTGATAAGTCGTAAAATAGGCGAAGGCTCTCAGTGCTCAGCCGACCAGCATAGAGTAAACTAGTGGGGCTCAGGATCGCGCAGTTACAATACACTCGAATCAGTGTTGATTCGATCAGCATTGAGTTCATCCGATCCTCAGTCAGTCCGACGCCGGCGTCGCTTCAATACACATCGCGATCGGCCACTGCAACACAGTTTACCACTGTGAATTACATTCCTCGAAGCACCGGCGAGAACAAAAAGCAGACACACGGCTGCCAGTTAGCGGTGAATTGCGAAGGGCGCCTCGCACTGTGCATTGAAAGTGAATTTCTTGTGTGACCGAGCAATTGGAACGCGCCTCGCCTGTCCTGTCAAATGCGAGCGTTGGTCGATTTCGGCCAGCGTCGAACTCTCGTCGATTATTACGGATTCTATCATGAATTCTGCCGGTAAAAGGAAGTTTCCGCTCGACACTGATACTTGGCCGTATTGGTGTAGCCGCGGCCACATACATTCCACGCGATTATGCCGTGGAGAATTTTGCAGGAAGATGCGCCATTCGTGTAGTGTTCCTGGCAGTGCTTCGCTTTGTGGCAGACTTTCCCTTCGGAACTTGCGAGACAGCGGCGCGCGATCCTCCTTCTTTTACGGTACTTTGAAACAACGCCGCCACCGGCGAAACTTGCGAAAGTATTTACCGTATTATAATGCGGTACATCCAGCGGACGCGCTCGCTCGCTCGCTCGCTCGCCTTAAGATTATGCTTGCGATTAAATTCAGAAGGCCGACGTTATCAAAAGTTGGCCGAACCGCGCGCGCGGTTGAACTTGCGCCCAAGTCTCGCATACTTTGATTTTGACGGTAGTTTGGACCGACATTTGTAGCATGGCAGCGCTCCGGGCTGACGGCTCGACTATACTTGGCAGAGAATTAGTGCACTGAGTGAATGGGAAGCGTATAGTGGGCTCGTTTAAACAAAGAATTCATTTAGAATCCCTCTACTTATTTCACTGTTTATTTTCCTTGCTTATGAAATGAAATCTGGCCTTTTTCCCTCCTCTGTCGTTGTTTGTTCTCTGGCTTTTCCTACACATTTAATCTTGCTTTCTCGCTGTTCGGTTAGCCGGGCGAACTTTCCTTAATATCTTTAGTGAGTCCCGCGAGAGCCATTTAGTGCAACACATGTTTTCATACAGCGACGTTGAATTATACCGTGTTCTTTGCATTTCATTATAGTTTATTAGAGAGAGAGAAGGCTAAAGTAGAGTGACATAAATCAAGCCTAGGAGAGAAGAAATAACGAGGGAGATGGGTGTGTGTGTGAGAGACAAGCCTGCCAAAAAGTCATCCGGATAAATTCGAGATAATTGGGGAATCCGTCTCGTCCGCTCATTACTTCCGCAAGCAATATTTGACATTCCGGTGACAAATAGCAGAGAAAGAGAGAGAGAGTGATGCCGCGTTGAGGTCTCAGGATATTTTTCTCCTCGATCAATCACTCGGCCAACTGTTCTTAATAAGCCTGCTTTAATGGCGGCCGCGAGCTCTGTCATCGATTGCTCCATTTACTATTACGAATCAGGTCGGCTCTGGCAATTCCGGCGGCCATCTATCACGCGCCGAAGTCGCAGGAAGAGCCGTAAAAAATGAACAACCCGACATGCTTCGCGTCCACTGTCGAGCAGCATTGACTGCGCATAAGTCTGACAGTAAATTATATCCTGCAATTTTTCCTTCCGCTTCCGTCACTCATTTTCTCGCCGCACTGCTCCGCCAAACTCGTCCACCGAGAATAATATTGAATACGTAGTATTCCTGTTTATTCCTAATTAATTCGCAGTCTAATATGAAAGATGTCAGTGGAGCAATTCGATACATTTGTAGAATCAACAGAGTTCCTTTCATTCCAAACGAACCTCCACCACTTTTTAATCAATCGTAAATATAAATTTATGATTTTCGAGAGATTTACGATGATATTTTATTACTAGATTCCTCGCATTTATCGGGGTTGAATTTCGTTTTTGGATACGCTAACTCAACGTGAATTCGCTTTTCCGCTCTGGGTTATTAATGGCTGGTCATTGCAATAGTGATTGGAGTCTGGGCCAAATCGTTTAGCCGACGAGTACAAGGATGGTGTACCGCTGGCTAGTAATATACATGCATATGTATAATGAGCAAACAAGAGTAGCAGTGGGAGCTTGTGTTTCCCTCGGTTTCTCTTGCTCCCGCGCGAAAATTCGCCGCTCTGTTCTGGAATTTTATTTATTAAGCCATTCCGCCGCGACAATTCTGCCCGCGCCCACCGGTTTTGGAATTTTAATGCTGCCCTCCATAGTGTACCGTCGCCCCCTCTCTCTCTCTCGCTCTCTCTCGCTCTGTGTGTGAGTGTGCCTGTTTGCTCACGCGTGTGTTGACGGTAGTTCTTGTTTGCCATTCGTTGGGAACTGCGTCGGCCGCCTGTGTCTGGCCAAACTTAATGCTCTCGTGTGCGCGCCGTTAACGTGTTTCCACTGGATCCAAGTGGTCGCAAGTGTCTAGTCGCTGTTTAATTCAACGATGAATATATCACGACAAATCTTACGCGCTTAACTCACCCTCTGCCAGAAACAACACGTTCTACCCTCGTATAATAACGTTTAATTAAAAGCAGAGCTTTAATTAAAACAGGAATGCCCTTCAACGAAGACGTTTTTAAACGCCGTTTCTTATGTTTAGTTTTATACGCTTTACTTTTAATAGGAAGCACTTTTGTACGTATTTTATGGCAGTTTTTGATCAATCAGATTAACAGGATCACCGATTGATTCCTGTGTGAGGCTGCGTTGACCAGGTGATTTGCAAGTCCGTAGAAGTTGCCGTCTGTGTTTGCGATGGTAGATGCAGTAGGCGAAAGCTTGATCTGCCTGTTTAAGGAAGCTTCTTTGAAGAGTCTTTGTGGGAGAGGCCGGCTTGCCCTGGCAGTGTCTATAGATTCGTACAGTTGCCAGACACATAGTTGGTGAACAGTGCACTTAGTCAAACATAGTGCCGCGCGCTTTGACCCTTTGTGGTAGACTGTGAAACTTAAAGATTAAAAGTCACCAGTACATTGATATTTCAATTAAAATTGAGAAATCGCGAAACAGCGCCGGGAATTGTTAGAATTAATAATTTCACTAGTGGTGGAAATATTTCCCAACAGCATTCCCAGGCTTTCTCTGGGTGGCACGCGTGTAATTAATACTGCATTTGCATGTATAATCGTACATCTATTGGTCCGCTTATTGATTATTTGCCTATTATATTCAATAGATTAGCATGCATTAGCACATTATATTATTAGGTCGCGGATACTGTTTTATGATTTAAATACAGCCGCACGCTCACTTGCGCGTCAACCGCACGCATTTGCATCGCTAATTACGATTCTCGGACTATTAGTTAGTGGCCAAACATACACCGGCAAATAATCCGTCGGTTAATGTTGTCTAAACTATTTGTTCTCTCGGAAAAATCCTGAAATCCGTGAGTGAAACACGACTGACCTATTTCTCCTGCCAATTCGAGTGATGGCAGCATCGTGACTGAAGCCATCTCTCATTCGAAAGCAATAATTCAAGTCACAATAATTAATTCAGCGAAATCATATAACGTATAATTTGACGAAATGATTGATTCAATAATCAAATGATAATTTAAACAATTCGAGAACTAATGGTCGAAATTGTGTGGAATAATTTGTACTGCAAAGGGTCGAGTTTGCCTAATGTTTGAAATGGTAAGAAGATGGAAGAGAGGGTGGAGACTGGACTTTGGAACACAGAGGTATCGCGCGAAATGTCGGCCAGCCCTAATTAAGGGAGCCATTAAGCCACTCGGCGGGCTGGTCTGTCATTTTGCAATGGGACGCTCGGCGCCGTCTACCCGTCGGGCGTGCAAATGTAAGTCTATTAAATGCTTCGACGATCCGGCTGCAACACGAGTTTCCCCTGGCATTCCACATCCGCAGAGGCGCGTGGGGAAAGTTGGCCAAAAGTTCCGTGACACCGGTGCGAAACTTTCGGCCTTCCATGCAAAGCTGCTGCTGCTGGCTGGCCTGTGGTAGTTGGGAAGCGACGAACGGCCACGTACCACCACTCGAACCGACTCCTCCCAGTCTCCTGCTGCTGCCGCGCCGGCTTGTTCGTCGGTGAGCAACGTAATAAAGTATTGGGATGCTGTTAGCCGTCTCTGATAACTCCTCTCGCCAGCCGAAGCCCCAGAAAGTAGTTGATATCCTCGTACTACTATCGTTCTCACTCGTTTTTCCCCAAGCATCACTCGCAGATACGGAAAATTTATCTACGTGTAATTAATATTAATTGATTTTTACTGATCTCGATTCTTTCTTTATTGAATAGCATATTTTCTCGATATTCGTTCTTTCTTGTTTGAATGTATTACTGGTGGATATTCAGAGCGGGTTTATCATTAGTTTGTGTAATCGGTTTATTATTTTAAACCAGCCTGGCGCTGGCTTGTTTGTTGGTGAGCAACGTAATAAAGTATTGGGTTGATGTTAACCGTGTTTGATAACTCCTCTCGGCAGCTGAATCCCCAGAAAGTAGTTGGTATCCTCGTAATACTATAGTTCTCACTTGTTTTCGCGTATAATTCCGTGGCGCATTCGCAAAATTTATCTACGAGTGATGAATTTTCATTGACTTTTTATAATTTTAATTTTTCGATCGAATAACATATTTTCTCAAATAGATATTCAGGTTTATCTTCAGCTTGTGCAACAGGATTATTATTTTAAATCCATCACTTTTGACATTCGGAAAAAGTATTTGCATTTAGTTGTAAATTATAATCGCCGGCGTGTATTTTTGTTAAGAGCGAACGGTGTTCTATTGGAAACGATTCGTAGTGTAAACTGAGTGTCAGTAAATACTTCAGTTGTAAAACTCTGCCATCAAAAGTGATTGGTGTGACAATCGACGCGCACAGAGCCGACGCGGACGTGTCTATCAATTCACAATTGTAAAAATTGGAAGATGGAAAAATCGCGTGAAAGGAATAGATTCCCGAGGTTCTCTAATTAATTATTCAGAGAAGTTATTTAATCAGACCATTGAAAAATATCGGCGTCAAAGGAAGAAAGTTTGTTTCCCTTTTGACAAAAAGAGCGACAGGAAATGGTGATAAAATTTTAAAAAGGAGCCCTCATTAGTACTTTTATCGCCGCATTTGGTTTACGCTTATTTAAACCATCGCATTTTCGGATCAGTCGCGACAATGTGTGATTATGTGCGTATTAGCCAGAGAGAGAGAGAGAGAAAGAGAGAGAGAGAGTTGCTGTGCTGTGCTAAACAGGCAGCTAGGAGGACATTTTCGCATGGGATTTTCATGAAATCCGTATAAATTATGAATATGTCATTTAATATCCATCTCTCTCGCTCCCGACAGTATAACATTTGTCGCTCGCCTCTATAATCACGCGAAGTGATCGCGCGCTGCCTCGTAAATTAACTGGGAGCCGCGTGGAAAGGGTGAACGATACATCTCCAAAAACAGCGCCACATATTATACACTGTGAGCGAAAATTATCCAAACATGAAATTATTTATCAGCTTAAACAGTTTTTTCTAGAAATAATTATACAAAATCATATCTGATATAATGCGGGCAGAGAATTTATAGTATTAAATTGAGAAGACATATTATCTTCGACTTGACATAAAAGTGAAATGAATTTAAGCAACAGAAATCTGACTTTGGTTTCACCCAGTACACGATACATTTAACAACGAGCAGGAAGTTAAATTGGAACGCGTACGCCAATGGAAAACTAGCTTTCGCGTAACACTCAATCGGGCTCGAAAGATTCTCTTTGATATCCGCGGGACGACACTTTGCTCGGATGCATTGATTACACGCTATTGTTATATTTGTCTGACGGCGAAACAGTTTTCCGCAGCAGTGGTTGAGCGTGGCTGGAACGATCGTTCGCCATCATCCTCACGTAGTTGGGCGAAAAAATAAAACTCCTCGGATGCCGTAAAATTTTACGACTGAACCATCGAGCTTTACGCGGCGGCGGCGGCGGTGCGGCGTCGGCGGCAGCGGGCCTTTTTTCTGCATGAAGCGCGGATTCGAACTGCCACCGGTAAAATACGTGTAAAAACACATTCGCACGCGCGTCGTGTACACGCGCACATATACACTCGTGAGCACACGTTGTGTATCGTCGCCGGTATCGAAATTGAGGGAGACGCGAGTGAACAAGGCGGCCGCCAGTCGTCGCGTACATTGGATATGATTTCAAAGAGACTTGGAGTTGTTTTTCGGGACATGTTGTCGCGACAATGCGTGGGCGGAAACATTGACTCCTCCTGAAAAGGGCCTGGGCGCGCATGTAAATGGCCTGCTTTTCAAGGCTAGCAGCAGCGAGGAGAGCGCGAAGTGCTTGGGCGAAAAAGCCATTTCACTCGGGGGAAGGCACGGCCGATCAAATGAGAGGCAATCGGATAAATGGGATTTAAATGCCGTCATTGTTGCCGCTATCCACCCGTTGAACTATCAATAGCGAAAAGTTATTTGCGGAACGTGTGCGAGCCCCGAAATCGTTGGGCGTCGTATTCCATTTGGAATAGCGGCATTGTGTTCTGCTCTGCCGGCAGCGAGCGAGCGAGCCCCGGGGGTCGCGCTCGGCCTCGCGCTCGGGCCTCCTGTTATTATTGGAAACAGAAGTATTACCCAAGCACACGTACGCTCTAAATAATGGCCTCGATCGCCAACCATTTCTGTAATAAAGCACGCGCTTCCCCTGAGAATTGCTCCTTAAAATGTAAATCGAAATATGTGCGTTCCGACGACCACCTTTTTCTTGCTCCGCTCGCTTGCCCACCCAATCTTGCCAAGATTTTGGCGATCCCTATTCAAGCTTTACATTATGCAAATGAAGATTCCGACGAACGCTTTCCTCCACAAAAGCCCCGCGCCAACACTACCTGTTTTTCGCAACGCCGGCGTTTATTATCGAGCGTATTTTTTTCCCCCTTTAAAAAAAGATCTCATCTTGTATTTTTACGGCTTTAATGATTTTATCTCGTCGAATTAGGTAAACCTGTGTGAGAGTCGCGCGCGCTCATCGGTAATGCAGTGGAGCGAGAAGTACATTTGGGCGATGAGGGAATTTCAGATGGGTGTAAAAATTTTTGCAAGCTCAAAACGATCATCGGCCCCCTTGAAACTTGCTGGTTAAAACAGCATTTTTCAGCGGGATGAAATGCACACGATGCGCGACCGATATTGAAAAGTGGGCGCGACGCGACGCGCGAGAGCCAACCGATAGATGTTTCAATCATAACTAATTCATTGCGTCGATAAAATTAAAAATGGCCCCCGAGCAATCAATACATCGACAGGGTATGTCAGGCGTAACCTGCTGAAATGCAGGCCATTTGCATTTTCAATTTATCGCCGTGGCTCATCGCCACTCTCCCGTAACAAGTGCAGCCCGAAAATTGTTTCATCCCGAGGCCGCTATTCCCAAATCACAATCTCCTTTCGACGATACAATTGTTTCTGCCAGTTATAATTGGGGTTTAATTAAGGACTAGGCCGATCTCCTCTCCGACTGGCGTCTTAAAGGGTAATTAAACGTCGTCCTAAATGAATTATACATTTATTCGACTGAGAATTGGATAACTGTACGGCGAGTTGCCGTCCTTACCAGTTTCCACAAAGGATCCCCGCTGTAAGGCTAAGTTGGTATGCCACTTTCCCAGCCTCTCGGAACGATATAAATTGGCTCGCACTATTCTCCGACTTGGCATCCAATTTCCACTTGACTGAATTAATTTCTGTTTATTGCAAACCGCGACTCAGTCCGCAGCCGTACGATGAATCCATCAAATTATTGCGTTAATTAAATCATTCCCTTAAGAGAACTTTGCGCTCCGGCCAGTTGAAAACAGGTCTCATTTTCTATGGCAAACTGTGGCAAATTATAAATTTGCCGTACTTGTTATTTATAATTTTTATAGCCTCATTTATTACATACTTAAAGTACAGCATAAATATATGCGGCGATAAGATTTGTGTGCAATTAAACACATACATATAATTCGGGGGAAAGGACTCCTCTTAAAGGGAGACTAATTAGAAGAGGAAAAGGTTAATCCTGAGGTGGGGTTGACGAGGGTCGACGGAGTGGGGAATGAAGGGTACAAAAGGATAGTAGGTAGTGGGAAGGCAGCAGTGGCAAACACGCTCGAACAGTAGTCGCATGCAAATGTAATGGGATGAAGTATTTATTGCATTTTTGACTGGCGCAGCCGAGTTGCCGAAGTGCCTACTCTAAATTCCCAGCACACAGAGGCGGAAGTTTGTCGGGACGATCTCATTAGCCTCTTGCGCGTTCCGCCTTGGAGTAATAACTGGAGATGCCCGATAATACGGAAGAAGGACGACACCTCGGTTGAAGGGTTACCAAGCCGGCTCTTGTCACAGCAGTAGGAGCAGTGGCACACTCGAAATGTGCAAAAACGAAGTGAAATTCGTGAGCGCTTTGTCAGAGAAACGCAGTGGATTTTGCGCTACTGGTTATACGAAGCCCTAACTACATAACTCTTTAATCTAGTCGCGTCGCTATTACTTGGGGATGAGGCAGTGCGACGACGGGGAGCAACGAGTTCCCAAACAATGTTTGCCGCATAACAAAGTCAGCTACGAAGAGAAGAGAGGAGACCGCACCGCACGGCCTCGTCTAAGTCTCAAGTATAAACCGGGCGAGCGCGTAAAAGTGTAATCAGTCCCCCGAAGAGTATAAACGTCGAGCTAGGTAGCTAAGAAAGGCCTCTACCATTCGGGGAATCCCATGTTGCTTCTACTTCCAAAGAACATCTACATCGCATCTCTACAATATTTCCTATTCTCCTTTGGACGTTTCTCCAATTTTCCTCAATTCTTCGTAGATTGATTGTTCGAGCATAAAAAGATGCATCCAACCAACCTTTCCAAAAGTATAAACAGCGGACTAGATATAGGGAAGAGAAGTTCGAGTAGATATCTTATAGTGCGGGAAGCATCAACGTCGCTTTTCTACAATATTTCATATTTTCCTTTGGGGCTTTCATACTCGCGTGTACGGCCGATCAATAGACGAGCTGTTATTCCAGCTTGTTAGGGCGTCCGCTTGAACTAACGACACCGGTAACGTTTCTCGAGTAACTTCTCCCGGGCATCGTAACTGCGCTGTGAGAAGTTTAAGGGGTCAGCTAAGGAACTCGCGTTGAATTTATCGCGCCGCATCAAGTCATGATGCTAAAACTACGTAGAGTCACGTCGCCACTCGGTATTATATAGTTTCAACCCGCTTTCTCAGACGAGTACACCCAAACACTCTCGCGTACCACCATACACATACATAGACACATTTACTAAGGCAATCCGGATAACCAATATCCCTGTGGCGAGGCCATAAATCTCACTGAGAAACTACAACTTCCGCGCCCAATTAACCCCTCCACCCCGTCCCGCGCGCCCACTCGACGGCTTTATTTTTCGTAAGAGCGTGTACGTCTCAATTAAAAAGCCGACTCCGCCCACCCTGCCTCCCCATTTCTCTCTCTCAGCTTTCGTTCCTCTCCCATAAAATATACTGCCCGTCTCCGGGCGTACTGTTCGATTAATAATAAATTGCCCGTTCGCCATGAATAGTAATCGTATTTTGCAGTTGGGTAATTTCTATTATTAAGGGTGCGAATAGTAATTATTATTCTTCATTCGATTTTCCTGTAAGGAATCCGGTTGAATCGGAGAATAAGTTGGAAGGTGCTTTTCTATAATTCCGACGTGTGTTTTCACCTTTGCATGCTGGACTCGTCGGCTGGCCGATATCAGAGCGGCGGCGGCGGTGGCGGCGGTGGGCGTCAGTGCTAAATCTCCAATCTCCCGTGTGTATTGGTAAAAGAGTCTCATTTACATAAGTGCCTGTTATACACGCTTGGCGTGGTGTACATGTATTGAAAGGCCGTGCGGCTGGTGCCTCGGAGCTTTTATATGAAAGAGATTTATTACAACGCCTTTTGGCGCTCGCCCTTCCCCCGTCGATTTATGAGGCTTTTCCTCACGCAAATTTCCCCGCCGCCGCCGCCGCCCCTTTTCACCTTTTACTTTTATCGACAGTTCTCTCTCGGCGCTGCAGCACGTTGCACGCTTCTTCCGAAATATCTCTTTGACTTATTCCCAACCAGCACGAACTCTCGCTGTCTGTGTCTCTGTTGGTGTGCGAGGTAAACGTTGGAGGGATGTTGGGAGTTGGATATCAGGTAATCGCGAGAGTCTTGCTTGCGCCCGCGGAGAAACTGATGAGGGGCATCTCATTAACATTTTTATCTCTGCGGGACGTGTATGGCTTATCACTCCCTCGCTCTTCCTCTCTCTCTTCCTCTTCGTTAGGATGAATGAAGGCCAAACAGAGTGGGCCAGGCGCGATAAGCAAGAGGGATTGTTTGGCGATGAGGGCACTTAAGTGACAAAAAGTTGCAGCGGTATGAAAATCACGTAAGCCCCCCCGTTTCGTAATACGTGGCCGGAAATCGAGAGTGATATTTAAGCGATCATCATCATCATCCCATTGACCCATGTTAATTAACCTCGCGGATAAATTGCTCTCGGAATCAGAAGATCAAATAACTCGATGCAATAAAAGGGAAGGCTCATTCGTCGGGAATTAACAGTCTATAGTACGCTTGGCACGCGAAATTAGAGATGAACCGGTGGAGCGTTGAAATCCAGTTGCCGAATGCCGATATCTACGTGCCATGAAAAGCTCGCACGCATTATCTTGGCAGGGGTTTCAGAGGGAGAGGGTAGTGTTGGGCAATAGTGAAAATCGAGAGCTAGCCTGGCACTTCTATCTCGACGGCCGACGAGACTTCGCGCTATGCGCACCACACTCGACTCTCACATATACCTTTCGAATAATCCTGAATCCAATTGGAGGAATTTGCTTCGTCGAGCGTAACGCCGCGCCGCGCCGCGCCGCTCCCACATCTATACACACACACGGACACGCACGCACACGCAACGGGGGCTAACCAGACAGAGAGAGAAAGATGGAAGGAAGGAAGGAAGGCAGGGGGGGGTGAGGGGTGTGTTGAGGGGCGCCGCAGGTAAATGTCGAGCATAGGAGCACAGCATCAAGTGTACTCGTATGCATGCATGCGTGAACAGACACAGAGAGAGAGAGAGAGCGCATGCCGGCGCGGGGCAGGAGAGACCTGGACACGCCGTATTTCATGGTTCGCATACCGTATAACGAATGTTCGGCGCTTTGTGATTTATGCCGCTTTGTTCGGGGTCAAAGCGGTGTGGGCCCCCCTCGCGCGCCATTCCGAGGCACTAGAATCTGCCCTTCTTTCATTATCATCATACACCACTTGTCAATAGTACTAGGTACTAATTTTCTTTTGCTGATTATGCCTAAGCAGGTCTGTTTGCCTGATTGGTTGCGATAACATATTTAATTAGGGTTTCTTAGCAGTTGAGATATGCTAGGTCATTAAGAGAGGTGAACGTAGGAAAGGAGTGTTGCTTCCCTCAACTTACCTAAGAATCATCTTAGACTTTCGAGAATAGATATAAATTTTTTAGTAGAAATTGGTACTTTGGTAGATTCGTTATTTCAGTTCCCCAGGAACAATATTCTTTATGCATCCATTCGAGTTTTAGTTAACTCGGGAGTTTTAGTCCTGTCGAAGTGGAGTTCTTTAGGAGTCTAGGTAGATCTGGATCGAAGCCGTCGCGCCGCTGCAGGCGGCCTGGTGGTAGCGAAGTGACGGCGTCGTGAAGTTGGCTGATTAGTGGGTTCGACAGGGTTACATGGGAATCGTCTTAAAGTGCCGTGGGTGAAATCCACGGGGAGCGCAATTTCTCGAGGAATTTTGACGGAGCGGTCGGTCCACTTTTTTATTCCCTTCCTGGGGGCCAGTGGCACTCGTTCTTTTCCACTTTCTCTCTCCCTCTCTCTCCCTCTCTCTTTCGATCCCTGACCCACGTTACACCCTCTCTTTCTCTCATTCTGCACGGAGTTCTCGTTGGAAAGTTGGTACGCCGAGGTTTCAGTCGTGCCGCGAGGCTTGCGCAGGGGTCGGAGGTCATAATGAGATTTCAGGCGAACAATAGTGTCGCCATTTCCCTAATGCGATTCGCTACTTAAATATTTTAATAAAATTCCTTCTTCTTTTAGCAAGCTCCTTACTTAACTTCAACCCATCCCAGCCTGGACCGACCACCTACTTTGCATTCGCATGCCTCCTCTCTCGCGTCCTCCTCGCCACCCCTTTCTATGCGCCTCCACCATTTGCCTCTTTCTCCAATTTGGCTGAGTAGCAGGCTAGTTGTCGGCCTCCAGACACGCCGTCTTTTCACTTTTCCTAATGTATCGATCGGTCAGTGACCCGCTAGACAAGATGCACCAGGTGTCCTGATACGAACCGAGCATGTTTTTTTAATGTCTTCTCTATCATCTCGTCTTTTACATTCATCATTTCTTACCACTCGCATGGAATATCAAGTAAACGAACGTGATTAATAACGAATTTCCCTAGATACTTATTCTTATTTATACATTTCTTATATTTAAAATAAAACGCTCATACTCTTAGCTGCTTTATATTTCCAAGCACGCAGAAGCCAATTGAATTATTGGTTCGTTCGTGTCCGAAAATTCTCAGATGTGTATGGGTTTCGATCGTGCCAGATAGAATATTAACAAGAGATAGCCTGGACTTATACATAGCAGCGAAGTTATCGCCAAAAATTCGATGTGTCGCTCGATTCCATTATGTATACTCGGAGCATCTTTCGGTCATCTTTCGAGAGGAACGGGAATTAGAAGTGAGTGGTATGACCGAGAAAGTTTCGACGTTCGCTCGTATTTGCGGATACATTCAGTACTGCTACTTCTATTAGCTCGCATTCGAAGAATATATGTATGTATATATGTTATCTACGGTTCAAAGATCTCTTCCCATTGAGCGAGGTTTGCTCTCGCACGGTGGGGGCGGAGCGGTGAAGGCTGCTGCCTTCTTCCTTCAGCTTTTCTGCTTACGTTCGCCCGCTCGAAACGGCAGTGACACTTGCCGCGGAAACTTCCAACTATCTCGGCGCTGGTAATCCAGGAAAAATGGGGCCTCGGCTATCGCCAAGTCGAAGGGTTTGCGCATCGAGATTGTCGAGCGCGGTGCGTGAATTCTCGCAACCGCAAGCGTCGAGATACGCGGAATGCGTTTGTTTTCGAGTTGTATAAGTAAAAAGTTGTCTAGCTTTTAGTCGCCTTGATAAAAATAGAGAAGAGGGCGCGCGCACTGCATACTGCGAGCGACGTCGTGTTGCGTAACACGTAGGATGCGAAACGTATTCACTTGAAAAGCCTTTCTTACGAGCTCCGACGAACGCTCCATTCCACCGCGTCTGCTGCTCACGTATCGCATGTGTGTCTACGTCTATGGATGTACGTGTGCGTACATGTTGGCCTTGTTTATTTTTCCACGAAAGTTGCGCACACGCTCGGCGATAGATAAATCAAAAGCGACCGGGAAAGTTCCTGAGAGTCTTGAATGTCCAAAGAAATAGTACTTAGCGGTCTGCTATGACTACTTTCATGTATGTACCATGTGTGCACATATATGTACTGAAACATCTATAATAACAACAGTCACGATGCTCCACTAAAAGCACTTAAACAGTATCCCTGGTGACTTGGTATGTACATTTTGCACATCTTTCTGTGCGGAGTGTATTATTGGATCACTTTCTAAGTTCATGCTATTTTGGAAGTTGTTGGAATTCTTGGGACGTAACGCAAACTCGTGTTTTTTTCAAAATATTAACTATTCTATTTTGTTTTTAATATCTACTCAGCTGACTCTATCTGTGATCCTGTCTGTCCAATTAAAGTACTCCGGGTAATTACGACTGACATACAAATTTGATTCACAATGAGCCAACAGCGAGATGAATACAGCGAGGAAGCTAGTAGTAGAAATGGATGTTGAAATTAATTCGATATACCAGCGGCTGATTAATTTCGTTTCTCGTGTATCGCGTTACATTATCAATCGAGTGGCGTGTCCGGGTTGCTCTCGATACTCTGTAGCCGGAGTATTTATCTTGGCACACCCTGCCGGATTCGCGAAAGGGCAGGGGTGGGTGGGTAGCGCGCGCGGCGCGGCGCGGCGCAGTCACTGTCGCAGTAAGGGTTCCACTTTAATTCGAACGAGCCAGCAGCCTTCTCTCAGTATGCAAAGTCTCGAGTCAAGTTTAACCGGCGGCGAGCAGGAGAATGAGATTTCGTGGGCGAGTCGGTGCCTCTTTGAAAAATTCAAGCGATAACGAGCTGGGCGTCGTTGACATTTTAGACGGATCTCAATTTTAAATTTCATTTGCCCAACTTGGCCCTTCAGCCCCATTGCAGTCGCCCTCCTCATCAATTTACCTAATATCGGCTTTGATTTCTATACCGTTTT
Source organism: Ectemnius continuus (assembly GCA_910591665.1). NCBI lineage: Eukaryota > Metazoa > Arthropoda > Insecta > Hymenoptera > Crabronidae > Ectemnius > Ectemnius continuus. The sequence goes on along the minus strand of OU342862.1, from coordinate 8,781,599 downwards.
GTAGTCCTTTAATCTATTGGCTAGTTAGTATCAACATAGTAAATTCTCCCCGAAATTGCGCCAAAATTGGATGATTGTACTTTGAACTTGGTCGAAGTAAAATAGAAGATGTTGGTTAAAATCTAATTTTGGTCACGTCTTTGATTTATTATTTAGAAATTTGAAAAAATTGTAGAAGCCATGTCTTGACAACCGAAGTATCTCTATTTTTGTTTAAAATTTTAAGTGTAGTAACATGAGAGATATTGAGGAAAAACGCCATGTTTCATTTTTGCCTAGTACCTGCCCAATCATAGTATAAGAATACCTACGCGATACACAGGAAGGTGAACGCTAACACAATATTTGCAATCGCGAAATGAAGTACGTGATATGCGTGAAGCTACAGCCGAGCGAGGTTTAAGATGCGAAGACTTACTTGACATGCTTTGCAAGGACATGAAAACGAGTTGGTGGATGGAAGCAAAGAGAAACTTACATGACAAAACCAGCATTTTTCGAAGCTTATTTTATTCAAGTTAAAAATGAATTTATTTCATATTGCTGATCAAATTCATACATAGCGATCCTTCTCTGTAAGTTTCGATCTTTCCTTCACAGTTATGAATATCGCAAAGCCGCAGAATATCGTGGAAAGCGTATCATCGACTGCACTATCTCATTTTTCAAATAGTGACACATGTCGAAATAAGAAGGTGCGCTCGACTATCCAGCGGGACCAGCGGAAATCGACTGCCAGGATAGCAGCGGCAGACCAACATCTTAAATCTTAAACCACGATGGACTGTAGAGGGTAGGCAGCAGGGCAGCGAGTGACGGAGCTTCGTCGCCTCGCACACCCTTAAACGTGTTAGAGCCAACTAGATTTTCACTCAACGAACCCCTCACCGCACTGCACAAACTTTTTCCACCCTCTCCCCGCCAGCCCTTCCACTACTGCTACGACATCGTTTCCTCACCGAGGGTACAGCACACCCTACTTTCTGCACCTAATACTCTTGAAGAGAGTGAGAGCTTCGACATCGAGGGAGGTCACTTGCCCACCCTTGCTATAAAGAAGAAATAAACCCCCATTATGGTTAACTAATATGCATTCTCACCTAACTAAAAAGAAGGAGTCTATACTTCAAAAGGTAATCCGTGAAACCTGATAGCTATTAAATTCCAAGCTTCAAGATAATTGACAATGCACCACCGGCTTGTTTATCGCCTTTAGCACCCTCAGCTTGTGAAGTACTACCTGACCCTTTTCAAGACCGTCAGGTCAAAGTGGCCGACATCACAACCCATGTGCGTTTGGACCTATCATAAATCTATTACCCGACCGAGTTTATCTGACCTCAGCTCGGCCAAGAATCTTAATTAAATGTCACGTACAATACACAATTCTAAAGTTCCGCGAATTTGCAACGGAGAAAGATAAGGGTTAGATTTACTAGACGCATTCTGCGAATTGTCCTTGGTCCAAAGATAAGTCGGCGAAATCAAATGGTAGTACTTTTGTTCGACTCATGACTGGGAAGCTTAGTGCGTCCGTGACTAAGACTGCGTGGCGGTAGATTGCAAAGCCAGCCATCCTCTGACCCCATTCTCCACTTCCTCGATCAGAGAAACTTCGCCAAAGAAAAGTGTGCTGCGAAGCACAATTGCCTTCTGTTTATGCGAACGGTTGAACCACTTTCGAGAATGTATGCTCGGCAAATCTGCATCTCACGCGGAAAGAACAACAATTTCTGGGGACTATCTTTTGCGAAGAGGGAAGACGACTCCGAGCAGAAATTGGTTTGGCGAGGCCCGCCGGGTGCTATTCGTTCTGGAGATAGTTCTCGGCGGTTCAGGTGGCTCGCGCAAATTTTTAGCCAGCATTTCCGGAATCGGAGGGGAACTAACTCGCCGTGAGGAGCGGCGCGGTGCGGGCAAAGGCGGAAGATAAAAGGCTGGTCGGGTAAGGAGAGGATATAGTATTAGAAGTAACGTGAGCGGCTTTGCTATCCTCACTGCGTCTCGTTCTCTATTTCAAGGGACCTTATGTATGTACACAGCTCGGCGAGGCCGCTTAAAACGACCCTCTCTCGGTCCTGTCTGCGAAACCTTTAACCCACTTGGCATCGCTTGCGCATATAGACGCGCACTCGATTCGCCTCCCTCCCTCCACCTCCTCCTCCCTATATTCTCTCTAGTATATCGCGCTCGCGCCAAACTTTTTTCCATTTCTCACATTAACGAGATACACGCCAACCCAACTAACCCACCAACTAATATTAACTGCTTTCTGATACTAGTTCATTCATGAATAAAGAGATATCGTTTTACACGAATGACAGAAGTTCAATAATACTTTCATATATCTATTTGAATTCAATAAAAGAAATGTAACTCTGACTTGTTTTTATGACTCTCTACAATGGGAGTGGGATAAACCTTGTTCGATAATTTACAAACACTCCAGGTCTCTTCATAATTTAAGGAACCGTTTAAAGATTCAATCCATTGTTACATGGGTCAAAAGAAGCTTAATGCTTTCGTCGGGAGAATAGCGAGAGATTAGCTGGGAAAGGGAAGCATGTTGTTATTAACAGACTGAATGGAGGAGATGAGGAGCTGCAATAAGAGAATGGAGCATCTCTGGGAGTTCTTAGTCATACGAAGACGACAGAGTGCCGGGAGGAGGCTCAATGATTCTCTCTACATAGAATTCAGGATAGTGTAGTCATTCCACGCTCCAAGATCATCCTTCTCCCTTTAGTTTCCTTCTCTGGCGAACTTTTTACATTGCAACGAATCCGCCTTCGTAGATCTCTCCCTTTCTCCCTCCATCTCTCTCTCTCTCTCTCTCTTTGGGTCTTCTTCTTAGGGAAGGAATATCTATGTGGTAGGATATCGTATTTCCGGCCGAGGCGAAGATAAAGCCGCCCTTAACGCTCGGAGTAGAAGATCCACTCGAGCACTGCGGCGAGAACTGCCGCCCACTGTCTGCCAGGAGGGCGAACCGAAGGTGCTTGCACCTTCCACGTCCTTATAACTTTGCCACACCAGCCAGCCAGCCAACCCTCCCCCGTCATATTTCACGCTCGAGCATTTGTCCGAACTATCGGGCTAAATGGGCCGCGGCTCAGGGGGATGCGATTCAATTCAATGATCCCGGCTGACTGCGATAGTTAGTCCTGACTGAATGTCCGATTACTGCCGGCATTAATCTTCCCCGAATGTATGTCCCTAGCTGCACCAGTGCATCCCGGATACGCACTGATATTATAATCCTTCCTAGAAAATTCTTGTTCCAATGTAATTAGCGTGCTAATTTGTGTTCTATTATTTTGCGGGTATATAAAAGAGAATTGTAAAAAGTAACGTAATTTTACCATGCATTTATAATTCTTTCCCCAATGCAATGTTAATAATGGACGATTTACTTCAATACGTGTTTGTCAAAGATATTCTGTCGCAAAATGATTTCAAAGTTTCTGTGATATTCTCAGCATCGAGGTTTCCGCTTGTGAGTTAAATCGCGCTGGAAAAATAGCTTGTTCCTGTCAAGACTGACGCGTTAATGCTTCTCTCGTTACAGGTAACATTATTTCTGGCGAAGGTACTCCCTCACATTCCTGTGGACATGATAGATTTAAGAGAGGCTCGTGGAAGAACAAGCGGATGGTCCACTTTCGCCTCGTTACAAGGCCAAAAGTCATCCGGCCGGAATAACGAAGGCATCATCCTCCTTGATACACGACTGTAGTTGGACGCAGTATCTCGTTACCCGGGCCGCCTTACGATCTCGTTATCCCGAAAATCGGGGTGTTCGCGAGCGCCCGTGCCCGCTCACTCGCTCGCCTGTTGGCCATACACAAATAAACGGATGCTGGAAGCGGGCTCGCATCTCGGCGCGTCCCAGCCTAAACAAGCCTTAGAAGATTTATTAAATTATTCTACCGCTTCTATCCGCGCCTCCTCCTTCATTAGCTCAGGATTGATGTATCTAGAGGCGAGCGCGCGCTATCTATTCATGAGGCCCATTACTCCGCCGGGGGCCGAACATTACAAATATCAAGTCAAATATATTTCTCGAGAGGCCGTAAGTCCTTTCTGCAAAAAGCTTCCTCTCCTTGAAAACAGAATACACTGGAATTCCATTTGGCCGAATGTGTCGGGACAAGACCCCTTCGGATAACTAGCACGTTCGGATAATAGGAGCTCACTGATTGTCCTCTCTGCTAATGATTGCGCGTTCCAGTAAGTACACTTAATCGGGCGCTGGCTAGAATTTCGTTTGGACAAATGAAGTTCGGACTAAATGGACTTCTAGTGTATGTATTTCTTTGGTAGGCCCTGCTACGCTGGGAGAATTAAAGCCGGGCAAATACGGGCGAGAGGGAGTAGAAATCCGCCGGGAGACACGGCATCTTCTAATTCGCAAGAATTGGAAACCTTTCCCGACTGGAGAACAGTATGAGGATGGGGCGTACAATGCGGAAATAGAAAGGCGAAAGATATATTGCTCTTGAATCTCCCTGTTTTGCCCGCAGCGGCTCTCCTCGTCGGTTGCATGCATATATGTGTATATATCGGTTTATTAGAATTTCCCATTTCGGATCGCGAGGGAAAAATATTTTTCGGAATGCCGGGCGCCTGGCGCTCCGCCAGCGGAGTCATTTCAATTACACGCTTCTAGTCTGTGCGCCGGAAAATTGTCCGCGCGGTTAAGGACGACTCTCGCCACTGAAATATCCTGACAAATGTCTTGCGCGCCACGAAACTTCCACGAAAGAATTTCATTTCTCTCTAAGTATGGATAACCGCACGCACTTGTGCATCTTCCTTTGTGTCCCCGAATTTGGACCATTTAACGTATTATTCACCGCTCACATAATTCCCTCTGCAACTCCAACTATGCACCGACACTGTAATTAGAGTTGCGGGTCATTAACACGCATTGACTATTAAGTGAGTCTGAACTTTAGTTTCCGCTTCCTGTTTACCTGTTAGAAAACTATCGTATTACGGGTGGCTTACTTAATTGTTTAACTATTTGATCTCCCATTTGAATAATTACATGTTTCCCTCACGTTCCTTCTGTACTTATGAAAGTACATGTGAATTACACAGTAAGGTTCGCGAGGAGGAAAGGAAACATATTATTAAAGTTACTGCAACCTTTAAATCCCGGCGCATTTCCTTGATTCATGAAAGCAGACCGTTGACAGGCGCTATCTGTGCATAAAATAGCAGGTGCGCAATATGTTAAATCCCCCACGTACCAGAACAATTGAAACGAAACCTTCTGTATATTTCTTCCTGTTCTTTTTTTTTGGTGCAAGAAATATTCCCGTAAGAATACAGGTACAGTGGAACAGTAATACTTGTCTCAGGCGGCTACAAAAGGTGTCACAAGCGTCTGGGTGGAACAATGGGAGGGAGATCTTAAGGGGAATGAACTGGAGAGCGAATCCGGAGGTATCCGTGTGATATCAGGGAAAGCACCGGGAGACTTCCGCGTCGTAATAGAATCTAGTATACGTGCTCATAACATTACGAATTAATCCCTTTCGAACTAGGAAAGGTGAGCCTGAATTCTCCTCGAACGCCCGTTATGCCATTTGCTTTTCAATGGCCGATTCCATTCCGATCGCTCGACTCGACCTAATGTTACCTCCCCGGGACAATATGGAATAATGTCCCGCTCGATCCTGCTTAATGCCAATTTGGAGATTGGACGGATTTCCGAGCCGATCGTCCCAAATCCCCGTTCCCCGTTCTTTCGAGTGCATTGCCGCGCAATGTTACGCCCCCCCCCAGTCTCCACTAATTTCCAGCCGCGCCACTACTTTGACTTTCCTTTCCATTGCCCTCCAATACACCACTCGCATCGCTTATCTAACGAATACATCAACGAGATTGCTCGCAAGGATTTTAATTCGCGGGGGAAAAGGAGGGCGAGTATTTATGCATTTGAAGAAGTTCCACTAAATAGATTGAATTAATTCTCGTATAAAATTGTATTCATGATCGACAAACGAGAATTCAACGTTTCTAACAAGAATTCATTAGACAGTATTTTTAATGAGGATTGCTAGTCTAAAAATAGCTCTTGTTACATATTATAATCCGACACCTTTCGAACAACACCCAATTTGTTAACGATCATCCGTCCTCGTTCACTTGTTCAGAGGAGGATGCGTAATTGTGAAAATTTGGTGGATCGACGTGAGCAAAACACAATTAGCATCGACCACATCGTAAACGATCGCTAATTAACAGGGAGCAGCGTGTCATCGGGATATACATATATTTGCCGAGTGTGCGATAAATCCCCGCCAAAAGCGAGCGTGTCTTTCGTCGAGGCAGGGATCAGATGTCATTAATTAGTTGAGCGGTTCCGGTAATCCATTATCGTGTTCGGTTGTCGATAATAATCACAGTCACGCGATTATACTGAACGACGGCGACCTCGCTGTTTCCCACCACCAGACCTTTTACGACGCACTTCCTTTTTATGACGTGCTCTTCAATAACTCATTAAACGAGAATGTAATCCCGAAGAGTAGGATTCCTCGATGAAAAAAATAAATCTGAAGTTCTGGTTAAACTAGATGCTTTTATGAGAAAGGTCAGCCTCGCAAAAGTGACCAAGAATAATAAACGGAATTGGTAAAAAATCTCTTTCGATTCACACGATAACTATGGTCACCTAGTTTTCTAGTTCGTTTTTCGTTGGAGCACTGAATATAATGACCGCGATGACCTAATTCAATCTGAGACTATCGTGGAACACACACATCCAGAAGTTCATATCTTTAAATCGCACGATATTTCCTTTTCATTCTTCACTCACTAACGAACTATAGAATTTATATACAATCCTACTTGCAAAGCTCCTACAACCTGTACACCAATTTAATGTAAACGAAACGAGTGCCAGCCGGGTAAATGTGACCTTTGCCACCGAAGTGTATTTACCGGCGAAAGGGGAACGCATTAATAGGGCGCGAGGCGGCATCGCATCAAACGCGAGAGGGTAGTCGGAGGAGAAGGGCGAAATAAATAAATTCAGTTTTAATGGCGCAACCCATTCACCTTCTCTTTTTAGCGGGGCGACCGACATCCAGCGCATTTTCACGCCGACCTACGAATTTCCCCCAGCTTCTCTCCTCTCTTATTCTCAGGATTTCTCTCTTTTGAATCGACAGGGGCCTCGGCAAAACCGGTAGAACTGAACAGTAGGCAGCAACTATATCTCGCACCGTTCCCCCCCTCTTTTCCCCAGCGAGGTTTTCAAATTCGTGGGGATTAAACGGTTCGGTTGAGGGAAAAAGCTCGATTAAATGACCGACTCTCGCGCGGCGCGCGCCTTTCCCACTCAACAGATTTCGCCTTTCGCTAAATTTCGAAATATAACGCGATCGCAAATGAGCACAGGAGGAAGTGGAAAAGACGATGGTGGTTTGTATGGGTCCAAGATATACATATATATATAAATATCCGAGTGGACGAGTAAGGCAAACAATTTTTTCTAGATTAAGTCCCCTTTGTCGGTATTGTGCGAGAGAGGACGGCGTGCTCCGGCGTCACGGCTCGGCAGAGCGAGCGGCGGCGGTGGCGGCGGCGGCTCTTTAGCCGAAAAATTCCATTGTATCGTTAGCGTATTTTCGCTTTATGTAACGAACCCCGCAAAAAGCGCGCGCGCGCTAAAAGGAGACGCGAGCAACGAGAGCGAGAAGGAGAGCGAACGAGGGAAAAAAGAAGGATAGGACGAGCGAGGCTGTGGGCGAGCTTTTCAGTGGTGCACGAATGAAAAAGTTCAGCGGGTAGAACAGCCGCCGCCGCCGACGCCGCCGACGCCGCGCGCCACCCCGCACCGACTCCCCGGCGAAGCCAGAAATGGCTTGTAGGTGGGATTCATTTTACCAAGGCGGAAGGAAACGAGATATGTATATCTATATGTATGCCGCGATGGAGACAGGCTTCTCGCGCTACCGGCGGGCGAAAAAAGAACTTTTTTATTGCGCCTATTCGCCAACTACCGCCGCTAGTTATCTCCGGTACACGCTCCTCTCCCTGCTCGACAAGATCCCTGCGCGCGCCCGCTCCGGGCTCCTTGCACATCCACCTAAGATTCACTCCGCTTTATCTACCCTCGCGATTGTTCTCCTCCTCTCCGACTCAACGCACACTCCAATGTCTCTCTCTACAATGCACTACACACAAGAATCATCCCCCGTGGGAAATCACAGCGCTTCAGTCAAGTGGTAATAATAAACTAACAGTCTATTAATTAACACTGGCGTTAGCAAACCAGCCGAAATGACTGTGCTCTTTGGGGCAATTAGGAGTATGTTAATCGTTGCTAGTTTCAGTGTTACCTAAAGTACATAGGAGTATCGTTTGTACGCATGCTGATGTGTTGTCTAAGTATACAGTAATAAGAAATCTAGGATCGTAAGGGATGAAGAAATAATTGAAATATTTACAGATGGTTATTAGAATTAAAGAGAAACTACGTGGACAGAAGTTGGCTTCTAATTTCCTAGTAAATCCTACTAGAAAGCTAAGAAGACTGCAGTGGAATTGCGAGTTAAATAGCAATAGGGCTGACATCTTACTGGAGCGAGGGCGAATTCTTTGCGTTCAGAATTTCCTCGCTGCTGCTACCAATTCTCACCGCTATTCTCTCACGAGACACTTGCAGTTGGTGCTAGGTCGAAACGACTACTACTTGAAATTCCACGGCCGCCCTAAAATAATAATGTTCCCCCCCGCCACGCGGCTCTGCCACGTGCGCCTTTTAAAGTGCGGGCATACTTTGTCAATTATTTGCACGTTCCCGGGACGTGGCCTTCCGGCATCGAGACTGCTGCTCCTGCTGCTCCCGTAACTTATCCCGGCGAGTACCAATAGCGTGTATAACAAGTTTCGCATCCTGCATTTGTCGGTAAAATATCCGCGTTGCTATCCCTGCTCGCGCGCGCCACACACGTGTAACATATACTGGCTACGCGCTGAGAAATATCTTCCCTGGCGAGTTCTTCCAGCGGGCTCTCTCGCTTATTCCCCCTAGTACGATTTAACGCCGATTTACACATATCCGTGATGTGTCAGTGTCGTATCCGCTCCAGTCCCGTGATTGTCCGCCGTTTTTCAACCGGTATCGCTACTTTGCTGTTATTTCTACCCGACGGAATAAACACATTTCTTTCTACTGCTACACTTTTTCCAGCCTGTATTTGCCAGACTCTCAATGGAAATTTTTGATACGCCGGACCCTTGTTTTGCTGGCACTTAAGTGTCTAATAAATTTTCACTTGCTGCCTGTTCTTGATAGTGAAGAATTGGATTCAATTATGATACGACATTAATCATTGCTGATACAGAACAGAAAACGACTTAATATTACATATTTTATATTTACGTTTCTTGAGTTTGAGAGATATTTAATGAAAGATTAATAAGAAGAAGATGGGATTGTCCGAAGGTAGTCAAATGTTTTTATTAACTGTAATTTAAACTGGAGACGGACACCGAGTGTGCAGGGAGCTTAATCCAGACATGGAAGAGGAAGTGTGCGAAACAATTGGGAACACTGTGCATTTCATTAAGCAGGCAGGGGGCACCGCGTGCATGAGGCCGCCGGTATTATTGTATTAGGAAATGTATGCGTAAGACAAATGGTCCAGCGGCTAGTGGCCGTGTCTGTCTATTATACACGGCTGGGGATGCGCGCCCTGTGTACGTACGCGGATGTGCGCGCATGCAAATAGACCATGAGAATATACCCGATCCCGATCCTATACATATGCAGCAGCTTAAGACAATGTGAGTGATCACTCTGCCAGCGCGCGCAAAGAGGCCGCCCGCTAATGAAATTCCCCACGACAAGCGCAGCATCACTCGTCCAAACACACTGAGATACTTCCACTTACACTAATTTGTCCTACGCTTACGAAATTAAGTGCAACCATTCGAGAGCACCTCCAATTTTCTATGCAAAATGCTTCCCATTCTACACAGAGTAATACGCGAAAGGCTTCCCATTGTGTCGTGCAATTCTCACTGGGAATACAACACCGCCACTCGAGATAAATCATGAGACCTCTGGGATACCGTTCGATAATTATGCATCCTGCTACATCGGCCAATTGAACACGAAACCTTCAATGTCCCGTTTATTACTGCCTGGTAAAATCCATCGCGTGAAACCACCTGCTAAGAAAAGCCACTCAATTATTCATTACAAAACATTCGTACATATTAACCATAACAAAAAAATCTGTCGACCTTTCGAAATCCTCTTATTGCCAATTACGAGATATACACGAAACTCGGAAATTCTATCTCCGGCAGTGAAATGTGCAACTGTGCGAGGACTTCAAAGGAACCCATGAGAGCAGTCCTAATTAGTCATGATGCGCATTAAAAGTCATCGGCACAACAGGAGTCGGAGCTTGTAGAGTGGGTGAAGGGGGCGCGGCAACGGCGGCATGTCGGCTGGTGCCGAATTCGTGGCAGAGTGGATGTGGGCAAGCACCTGTAAGATTTGTGTGCCGTGCGTTTGCCGACATGCTGTAGTACCATAGTTCAAGAGCAGGCAAATGAGCACTTGTATGGGTGCATCGTGCACCAGTGGGGGTGGAGATTGGCGTTTACCAGTGAGAGAGAGCGAGCGGAGAGAGAGGAATAGGTGTTGTAGAGATAGAGAGAGTTCATGCATAGACGGTATAGCCTCCATTATGATATCGGCTGGCGGCCAATCCTATGGGTCCCCAGCAGACTCCATCTGGATTATCTTCGTTGATTTAATTTATTACCGGGATATTGCCGAGTGATATAGTCCGCAGTCTGAGTTATGGCTACTTAAGCTCACAAAGGGCCAGTAGCTGTGAGTGACTTACTGGCAATACTTGAGGTATGGTGATCTCATTTAACCCCGCTGATCCGCTGTCTACTCGAGCCTATTCTCTCAACCCACGCCCACAACCCTAGTCGCCCTATACCCTTTACCGCTTGTGGCTTACCTCAAGAACCGAATTTCGTGGTATCAATCATTGGCCGCGGGGATCTTATCACCTTCGATCCTATACGATATAACCCCCACTCCCCACCCCCCTTCTCATCAGCAACCCATTCTCTACGCCCTACTGTTAAATTGTCTATTCATAGCTAGTCGGTTTTAGCCGGAAATCTATCAGTTTGGTAAACGCGATATGTTGAATTAATTACTTGCTTGGGTTTGTAATACTTGCTCTTTAATCGTTGTTGTAGAATTTCGTTTTTTAATATTGTGTACGTAGGAAATTCTACTGAATTTACTTAGAAATATTAGTATCTAGAGTGTTAATATATTTTTTGCAAATTTTGCTGCAAAACTAATAAGTATGATAGAAGAGTTTGAATCAATGGTTGGAGTAAGTATGATGGAATTCGTTGCGATGGTTGCGCCGGTGATAGCGGAGCTTTTATTGTGGCTTTACGAGCGCGTTCCGGCCAGCGAGCTGCTGTGTGTTTCCCAAGATATGCAGATGTATTTTACATCTTCTATTTACTCTACTTTAGCGCGGATACGGAGAGAGGCGGTGAACGCGAGTGAGCTTTCAGGGCGTATAAGATGAGCAACGCTATGCAAATCTTGCGTTTGAGGAAGCGTTATGCAGTAAAGCGAAAAGCCCTCCACATCGGCCGTGTGGCTAGACTCGTTCGAGCTCGCAATCAAGACATCACGACAACGCTTTTAGTCTCAACGAAATTCATTTAATTCCTCGAGCTTACCGCGAGAAATTCGAGTGTCGAATTCTAGGCCAACTATAGAAATTCCAGTTTCCATCATTTCAATTTCTCGAATATTAAATCTTCAGTTTATGTAATTTGTAAACAGACAATCTTTAAGAAATGCAATAAATATTGCAAACTTTGCTAGAGAAATCGCATTATTCTTACTATTTCTTACGAGTGAAATCCGATACGTTGGTCTCTACAGCGGCGTATCAATTATGACAAGTAAAATTGCAAGAAGCCGAAGAAACACACGAGTAGCACTAATCTATCACTGCCGTAATAAGCGCCCGAGCGAAACTCGAAGACTGTCTTGCTGGGAAGGAGACTGAAATGAAGACGAACGAGCTCAAGAAATAATACAGCCCTTTACATTTATCCCTCGGCTTGTAAGGCTGGAAACGTTAAATCGACACACTATTAATACGGCTTTTCTCTATCGGAATCGTAGTTGCATTGTTGCAGTATTTTCCAATGCGAGCAGCGGTGTGCATTCAGAGCGCTGAGTGCGCAGCATAAACAAGGAATTGTTTTATTCGCCGAGCAAATCGAACAGATTAATATTGATATTATCCGAGTCCACATTAATCAGGGAATTTATATTGTTCCTACCGAAATGGGAGAGATAAACCGGCCGATACGATACTGGGCGTGCGAAATCGACGTCTACACGCTCGGCGTAGCGGTAAACTTAATCGGAAATGTCGCCGACGCGATTAGAAATCATCAGAGACATTACTGACTGGCAGGAAACACCTGTCTGCGGCCTCCGAAGCAATTTCCTCGCTGGACTAACTCCTGTTTACACCCACGTTACATGGCGTCCGAGTGCCATATACTCGGATAAGCTGCTCCGACTTTGCCGATCGAAGCAAAAATTACTAATCCTGTTTCCTACTATGATGAATATTAATCCGCCCTGTTAATCTTTAAACACGAATATGTAAAAGCTTGTTTGAAATCGATAATAAATGCACCTCGCAAAATATCGGGATGAGCGCCCGCTCGGATTCATAAGTGGTAAACGAAAATCTATGTTCTCTTTCAATATTTCGAGTTTACTGCTAACTAAATAAACCAATGTGTACGTCCTCGATATGAATCAACGTAATATACCCAGTTATGAACACGTTAAACAGATCAGTTGCTTATCCATTCTCTATCAATATTGAAACTGAAAAAGATAAAGTCAAAACATAGACGCAATGCCTCTCCATTCCCTTCGATTACAAACTTATATTTACGAATAATAATCAGATACAAAATAAAATCAAGTAAAACTCTGCATACAAGCATCCACGTTAGCATTCAGAATGGCGATCAAATTATTTTGCTTGGAATATGCCACAGCAGAAACTATTAACGAGAACACACTCTGTTTTTTTCACTATTCACCTATACATCGAGGCGCAGCACTAACACATTTTCACAAACTACATACACTCGCTCACCATTTGCTAGCAAGTACTTTCATCGGGAAATAAATGATGTCTCGGTTCATGGAAGGTTTGTTAATGCGTCTCTCAGCGGCACGTTCTCGCCGGCGGCGGCGGCAGCGGTGGCGGAGGCGCTTCTAAAATACTTCAGCGAGGCTTTCGATAAAAATTGTGGCCAAACGTGGCAGACTGATGAGCGTCATAAAAGCGAATGCATCCCAGTTTTGTTTGCTCGTTATTTCAAGAAGCGTCCATTAAGTCCGTGGAGTAGTAAGGGAAAAGCAGAAGGAAAGAGAAAGAGAGCGAAGGGGATGGAAAAGAGAAGGAAGGAGGGTGTTCGCTTTGGAGGAAGCTTGTGCCAGGAGACGAGGAAGAACTTTTACCTTCCTGTGGACAAATCGTTCGTCATAAATCTGCTCTCCCGCTGGTCCGTCTTTTCCGCACGCGCGAGCTACTACCACACACATACACACATATATTCTCCTCTTTCTCTCTCCTTTTCCTAGCAGCGAAAAACTTCCCGATAAGCCGAGCATATTCAAATATTTTCCCCATGGGCTGCGCGAACGAAGAGTAATGAGTGTGCGGGACGCCCGAAATCCTTATACCTCCTATCCAACATCACTGATCCCCAAAACCCTTCTGCTCTCTTTCGAGCAGCGAAACATAACGTAGCAGGGAATTCCTATGGTGCAATGCACCGAGGACACGTGTACTGGGCAATGTTTTCACTTTACACAGTCGTCCAGACATTTGGACTTTGGGGAGAAAAGAAGTTGGTTTGGAAAAACTCGGTTTAAATGTCCAGATTTAAAGTGAGAATTGATTCACTTTGAGTTTATATCTTCTTGAAATATAATATTAAATGTAATATGAGTTTAGGTAAGTCTTGGCAAAGATTCGTATATAATTCAACTTGCTGGATAATTTATAATTATCCTATTATACGGCAACTTGTACTTGACAGTAGTAATTCAAAGGCAAATGCATCATACATACTAACAGACTGTACAATACAAATGAAAGCACATAATTACGACGGCAGTGGAACATGTTGATACAGCAGATGCATAGGACGCGAGCACCACTGTAAGATAACATCCCGCTGGGAGAGCCAGCCACGTAATGATAATAGAAAGTTATAACAAGTTACCAAGTTGATGAAAACAAACAGAATGTATGCATGACGCCTGCCTTGTTGGTTATGTTATCGCGCTAAGAATATGCGGTTAGGTAGAATAGCAGGGAAATGAGATGAATAAATGAAGAAAAAGGACTCACAGTCCTCACCAACATTATTAGCATCATAGAAACAATCATGTCAATGGGAAGAGTACGTTCAGGAACATGCAGGGAAAGTCGAAGTACCCATGGAAAATGTTTAACCATCGCACAGAAACACTTCACTCACTGAACACTCGAATTCGATGATTCTAATATCACTGATTGGAGAACAAAGCTTTACAAATAAGAATTAGAGCTGAGACGATTGTAGCTTCACTGATATGTTTCTAAACACGAACGCAAATCCAAGGAAGACCGCACAAGCCACAATGGCACCCTGAGACTGACTTCACTGACTACTTCGCGCGCGATCTAAAGGCCATCTATGTATCGACATTTCTTTATCGACCCTTGATACTTTGTGAAGTTGTCGATGATGTTATTTATCCATGATGGCGGTGGTGTATTGACGAGAGTGACAAGTGCGTGTCGTGTGAGATTTTTATTGCGTTTTATGCGAGTGTTTCATTGAATTATTAAAGAGTGAGCGTGTCATGTGTCTGCGGATGAATGCCTGAACGAGTGGAGCATGGAACTGACTGAATCTCGCCTGAGGATAAGACTTGGAGATGATTGGGTGTTGTCAGCTGTGCTTGTGGCTCCTGGTGAGCGACAATTTGTTACTTCACTCTTAATAAAATACTATTTCTTGCACCTGCATTATGTACTGTGCGGTACTTTTATATTTGCTTCCAATTCATGCGAATGAAACAGCTATTTCTGTCTGTGAGTATATCCGAAGTGCTGTAAACGAAGCAGCATTACATTCGAACTTCTCACATCACCTTTTATAAGACTCTCTTAAATCTGATTCTTGGCAAAGTGATTGAATCTATAATTGCGATTAAATGATCGACAACTAGGTGTTTCTCCATCGTTTTGGGTTAGAGATTATCTCTCAGTTAGGTTTTACCTTCCTAGCTGTTGTACAAATAAAGATGATAGAAAATCATTCGACCAAACGTCTGCTCGTTGTTGCTCCATCGAAGAGAGACTTTAACATACGAATATAAAGCTGTGCTGACTGCACGTGCTGGCTGAGGAAACGAATGTTTCTCATTGACTGTTACGTCGCCCGGGCTGAATGTTCGTCCACGCTTTTGGAAATCCCTGCCAGGCCGGGCTGAATTCACCTGGCGAAAAGATGCACGAACATCTGTCCTGGATGCGCCAACCTCTCTCGCCCGGCTTCTCTCGGCGAAACTTCCGTGAAAAACGGGCCTCGAAAAATCCCGGGGAAATCGGACGGAAAGTGTGCATGCCAGATTTAACGAAAGAAATTGCCGGGGATTTACACCGACGCCCTCACAACTTCGCCTGTAATGATGACGTCTGTCGAGAAATTTCTACATTGACACTCGAGAGTGATATCATTAACTGATTAACTCGGATGGATGTTTGAATTAACATATTGTTGATCGGCTATTTTGTGTTAATATTACAAAGAATCATCGGTTATATTTATAATTAAATGAAATAGTAATAACATTCATAGGAATTTGGTTCTTTTTAACCACATAGTTTAATAAACAATATTTCAATAATATCTTGCATAATGCTGTGGTTACAAGCAGCAATATGTTAACACGAACCAAGAGAATTCTTGATTATTCAACTAACCAGCCAGCAAAAAACCACGATTTCACGAACCATCCATAAAACGAGACTTTCCAAGTTTTACAAGCCTTGACAGACAAGAGCCGTCAACGCCGAGGAACTTTAACTGCAGTGTGCGCGTGTGGATAGAGGAAATGACGTTACTCTCGACTGACTTTGCCGTAAAAAAGGCCGCCCGTGTGCCATCCAGCCGTAATAGAAAATGCTTGGCCAAGAGAAGAGGCGTGTTCAGGATAGAGCGGGCGCGTGCATCGCTGCCGTCGTCGCACGTACAATTCGGTTTCGCCGGTGGCAATGCTGCGGAGGGAAAATTGCGGCGAAAAATGCGCCCCACTAAGGAAGACAGTGGAAAAGCAGTCGGGCAGGATTACGCGCGCCGGATGCTGTGTTATCGAAAAAGGAGGAGTCGAGTAATATTTTTTACGCAGATTGCTAACAGCATCGGCAGGCTTTGTGGCGCCGACCAAAACGACCAGGCGTCGGCACGCGCATTTTTAAAGGCAAAGCCACGTCAGAAAAATAGTTCCTCAAGGGTTGGTCGACTGTTCCAGCATAAATATGGTGAAAACTGAAGTGTTCATAGCGCTGTCGAATAGCTGTGATGCTATTTCCTAGATTAAGCGGCGTCGCACACGGAAATCGCGGCGGGGAAAAGCAGCGATGAGCGCCACGACGGTGGTTGGTTCGCTGGTCATTTTATTATGGCGACGCGCAACAGAGATTCTAGCCCCTTGAACCGGTGCGCTGGCTGGCAAAATCCCGGCATTAGCATCACAGCATAATCTTCTGAGCCTCGCATCACTTCATCCTCTACCGGGCTTGGCTCTCCTCTATTTGGAAAACCGACGAATCCCCGCCGCGCGCAACGGCTTCCTCCTCTGTCAACGTGCTTCTTTCCCGCTTCATTTATGCGGCCCGTCCGCCGCCGCACCACCAATTTCTCCTTTTCGTTCCTCTCGTCCTCCTGGCTGATTTAACTGCACGCGCGCGCGCGCGCGCGTCCAATAATTTATTCAGTCGACTGGACCGCCGCTCGAAATCGAACGCCCAGTAAGAACTAATCAACTAGAGGCGGATACTATTCTCTCGCATTGAATAAATGAAAAGCACGCAGTAAATACGTTCCCTCATCGTCCAACAGAGAATGATTATTCTAGTCCCTCGTGAGATGTGAAAGCGACAAAAGCCTGTCGAATAAAGAGTTTGCTTCGAACGAGAGTGTAAGACGAGCCACTTGTAAGCTTGTAATTACGATGCCCGAGTAGAGTACCTTTGCGATTCCCGTTGGCTGATTTCTATACGCGCCGATTGATTCGATGACAACGGAGCCTTTGATCAATCGGCGTTATCCCTCCGACAACGAGAGAGGAGCGATGTAAGCAGTGTGTTTGTAAGAGTTCAAAGCACAGAGTGTGGCTGACAAACTCTGTTTTATTGGGGAGTCGGGCGCCGCCGGTAGACAAGAGCACCTACCATTACTCATTTGACAAACCAAGTGTGCGACTTTATGAGAGCAAGTGGGGTGGGTGGGATATGGCATGGCATGGGCGTTTTTGAAGGAAAAAACATCAAACAAGTTTGCGCAATCCGTTGGCAGTCATGCATCAATCGACCGGGAGGAAAGAGGGAAAAGGATAGTGCGAGGGAGAAAGAAGAGCTACCAGTACATTTCCACCACGCAAGCTGAATAAAGGATGCGAGGGAGGAAGAGGCCGGAGATGCGAAGCGACCGGGAATAAAGGAATGCTAGCTCAAAAGCCAGCCGAACAATTTCCATCGCGTGGGTTTACATATTTTTCGGTAAACGCGATCCAAACGTATACACACGTGCTCGCAACCGACGACGACGACACACACACAAGTTCTCTCCTCGCGCACCTACACGGAAATGAAAGTCTACGTTAGATTCGCGCAAGGCGCGCGGCAACCCCTTCTTTATGACTCGTACTTTACGCCCGCTTCTAAGAAACGCACGCGCCGGACTTGCGAGCTCGAAAAGATACCGAGGGAAAACTGAGTGCCAGATGCACGTCGGTATGCACACTTCCAGCTCTTCGTCTACGTGTGTGCTATGAATAGGAATTCCAAGCTTTGCGGGAAACACTGTACGCGCACTATGTCCTGTCATTCTATCCTAGTGGACGAATTGCAGAGAACAATGCACTCTCTCTCCAACGCCTTCTCTCAAGTATTGAAACCGGACAATAAATTGCTTCTGTTAAAAGTTACGATCTCACAAAAATGATTACATATTTCAGTCACCCTGTTCGAGTACATCCCATCTGTACTTGCCAATCTGTCAACTCTCTCTATAAATATAAATCGATTTCAATATCTTTATAAAAAAAATTGTAAACTATTCTCAACGACTGGCTTTCAATTACTATCAAATATAAAGAAGTGTTCAAGTAGATTACGAGAAATAACCATAAGCACAATTCACTGTGAGGAAAGCCACAAAACGCTCTCGTCACATTGCTGCACTAATTCAGCGAGAGCGGCGCATGATTTGCAATTACGAAACACGAGTATAAGCCGAACTTCACAGCACCAGGCGACCAAGTAAACTGAGGACGGTGAGCTCGTCATTGTAGGCCAAAATACCTGTGCATAATTAGGCGAAGAGGGACGAAAAGGGTGGGGGAATTCGTTGGATGATTTAGCAAACGAAAGGTCGGCACGTCGCTCGCGTAAAAACCGTCGGCGGAGGTGGCAGCACGTGTACAACAAAGACGGACAGGTAGACGCGTGAATTTCGTCGCGCCGGAAAGCATCCTTTGCGAGCGGGCCTCGTAAAAAGCGCACTGCGGAAATGCTGCTTGTGCGGAGGAGAGGAGAGTGGATAACGAAAGAGAGAGGGAGAGAGAGAGGGGAACCAACCCTGCTTCCGTTCGCCTGCATGGGACATAAAACATTTTTTCTCTTATATTCTTGTAACTCTCCCTGTCTCCTATTCTCTCTCCGCCCCTCTCGCCAGTCCTTTCTCTCTCTTTGGCAGAGGCTTTATTGCGCGAGCCGACATGGGCCCGAAGGAAATTATGGTTACAAATTGGCCGTCTCGACGCGGTCCTCCTTTCCCAATGAAGTTATCGCCCTTTATCCTCAACTTCCGGATCACCGGTCCACTAACGAGCAGTTTTACACTGTGAATACGACATTAAGCGAGGCTCGTTGCCTCCGAAAGTGAACGCGCGCGCGCGCATTGACTAGTAGAACGTACACAGAGCCAGTGTGCCTCGGTCGAGCGGAGAGAGAGAGAGAGAGAACCGATCCCGTCGGTTCATCGTCACGACTCGGTTTGATAATTAACTAATTAGTGACTTTCGGGGCTGACTCTCGGCACGGTTGCCGCCTGGTGTAATGAATGCGGCGAACTGCCGGAAAACTCGGTGTCGCGCTCCTCGACACCCCGTCATCATGGACTATCCATCAATTCGAAAGTATGCGCCTCCCGCCTCTCGTTTACACGCGTCCTCCCACCTCCTCTCGTCCAATGGTCGCCTGGCCTCCGCCACTAATTGCGCACAGATCGGCAATTAAGTTAATGACTGGCGCATCGCCCCATTGAAATATTATTCGGACTCGATGCCCGTTAAATGTCGAGCTGCGTGTAGTTTCCCTCCTGCTCTGTCTCTACCGATGAGAGCCACCCCTCACTCACAGATATCAAGTGATGTTTGCACGCTCAATGACCGACGACACTATTGATATCCTTTAACTAGTTGACCCAGTTTTTTTTATTACTTTATTGAAAGCCTGCGTCTCCCATTTTTCGAATTCTTATGATGATTCTTAGTCTTTGTAGAAATATGCATTAGATTCAAACATAACATGACTTTTCTATTTTCTATTTCTTTTCAATTCTGACAACCCTTTTGATTATAAATTTATCCACTCACTAAATTCTAGATAGCTCAATCTTTTCTTTACTGACAGGAATTGTAACTTATTATTACAACTAGATCTCGAGGAATTTATCTGAGAAATAACTCTGGCAAGTACATGCGAGTTGGTTGAAAGTGGGGCCTTATTCCGCGTGCGAAAGGTGCTCGAGGAATATTTGGAAACGCGTTATTACCCTGGAATTTGGAATCCCGTGCGAGCCTTTGTACGCGGTGCTTGGGAATCTCGCTGGCGCATTGGCCACTTCGTTTCCCTGGCGAAAGTCTATTGACCGGCGCGGCGCGGCGCGGCGGCGGGGAGAAAGAAGCGTAGTCGGCCATGAATACAAATAGGAGAATCGGCGGAGGTACATATGGATGCGGATATACGAACAACCCGGCTATCGAATGGCTGCCGTGTGAATAACTTACTCGTTATTCCCGATATCTATTCCCTCGGACACGTTGTCCTGAAGTAGTAATGAGAGCACTGTAGATTCTTATGCAAATATGAATGAAACCTCGCAATGTATCTTCCATGCGAATATGAAAACTTAAACGGATGGATTCAATGCTTTCCCCACGCGATAAAATCAAGAAAAACTTTCCACCACGTGTTACATTGGATTTTCTAAAAAGAGAAACTTTAAACTAGTCCGCTTTTAAAATAAATCCAAACAAACACGAGAATATAATACTTCCCAAAGTATTACTGTGATATAATAATTATTACTATTCCACCGAACAATATCACTTAGGATTCTTCGATGCCAATGCAATATGTAGAAGTATCATGTAGATTTATTTGAAACTAGTAATATCATTTTCCTATCTGTGCATGGTACATACATAGATATTGCTTTCCTCGGCTATGATTTGCGCAAGTATCCGCAGTCTAATAGTGATATTGGAAGACAGGAATCAATATGGATATCGTAAAGCAGGGTTGATAAAAAATTACTTAAAGTTCAGGAGGAGAGGAGGAAGGGGGGACATCTGAGACGGTGGTGAAAAGCTGAAGGGCCATATTGGGAGGAGACGCGATTACACTGCGATGCCATTATTATCGACGTTCCGGGAGTCCGCGTAAGGATGGGATATCGATACACTCGGGAGAGCCCAATGCCTATGCATTACGGCGCACTACGGAATTCAGCTATCGGGAGTCGGAATGCGATGGGTATTGATTTTGCCTCGACAGTTCGTATATTTCGGCACACGAACATCTCCTGAATTCTGCAGGCTACCGCTCCTGGTTAAGGAATTTTCCACGCGCTTCTGACCGACCGTCCACTCGGCCCGGAAACGAGCGTTCGCGTCTTACAATGAAAATATCTCTGACCAGTAATAGTAAGGGAATTGCGAGCATTCTATCCGCGAATATTCTCCCGCGAACAATGAACCAACACCCGCGACATAGAAACAGCCTGCTTTACGAAATTCGATGATTGCAATAGAAAGTTTCGAGGAGAGGGCGATTTTTTTTTTAGAGCGGTGAAATTCTGTTGTCCATTTCGCCGTCGAAATCGATTATCTTAACAATCGGGGAGGCGAGCAAAAAAAGCGTCTGTGATCACAAGGCTCTCTGTGTGTGTCACGGTTCGCGAAGCAGACCCTGAACTGGCTCTCGGCTCGGACTACCACTGGCCAAGCGAGTCAGCCGCGTTGTTCCGCGATCGACAACAAGCGCATCGCGCGAGATGCTATCGCCGTTGCTGACGCGAACCAACGAAATTTCCACCTGAAAACTCATTCGCGCCTGACATGGGCGATAAAGACCGCAACGCGAGACCACTACTACCAATCCGCTATACGAATCATGCAGCGATACAACCAAGGATTTTCACGAAAAAACTATTCTCCATCTCTCCCATTGTTGAATGTACGCGCGCACATTTCTATTTGCACTCTTTTTTCCGTACGCTCACATTATGGAATTCTGCTTTTCAACATCGCCGTCATGAAAAGGATCCAGGGGATTTGCTTAATAATATCTCTCTTTCTCTCTCACTCCGTTTTGATTCAGTCGTAGTATTATTTTCTTTTATTATCTTTGTTCTTGATCCGTTAGCCGGCCAGTCTTCCAATTGCGCTCTTTAACAAAAGAAACAAATCAAAAATAATAACAACTGATTTATCCGGCCTTCTAAAAGAGAATTAAATAATGTGTATAACAAAAAATGAAATTAGGAACAAAATAGATGGTCTGACAAGTGAAATGGTGTTTTCACTAGAAATCACGAGAAATACCTGTCTCCTTTCAAAGGTGTGTGCCGCGTCCTCGCTGTGACCACAATGGAACGAAGAGTTCGTGTAATTTCTGGCTCGAGTTATTTTTCAAAGGCCTGCCAGAGTTGTCTGGTCCTTCGCCTGGAAGAAGATGCGGAGGAGGAATTTGTTGTTGTTTTCCGTGCTGGACGTTCGTGCCGGTGCAATAACTCGCGCAATAAAAACGTGGCCAATAACTCGAGCGTGACGCTGACAGTGTTGGGACGCGGGGGTAATCGGAAAAGGATGAAATAAAGGGCCAAGAAAAGGGTGGAAGGGGCTAATATTTCAAGGCAATGGAACTCGGATCACAAGACCAATAATAAAAAATACCTTTAATAATAGCTAACAATGAACTGGAAAAGAATCACACGCCAAGTATAATAAACTCGAATAGTTTTCCTTAATAATCTTAAAATAACTTGTGAATAACAGGAAAACACTCAACTAAAGCGTTCCCAATTCTCTAAGATGCACTGTTGCTGCTTCTGGTAATTTTAACTATGCAAATCGAACGTACATCCTGCATAAAAGCATCGAAGCATAACATTCACTGATCTCTCTGGCGAATTCAACGCCTCGGGCTACATCTTGGAGGAAGCAAGAGCGGTCTATTGCAAATTGTATAACAGTGAGCCTGGATCGAACAGTGTGCAACACACGGGAAACGTTCGATCGTTAGGCAGAGAGAAGAGCGAGCGAGCGAGCTCGACTCGGAAGCGGCGCATTTTGCTAGAGACCGCGCCCCTGGAAATAATAGGAGCGTTTTCAAAAGAATGAAGCGTCGCTCGCTCTCTCGCTCGCGGATGATGACGCACGCTTCTCATATTTTTCCCACGGCTGTCCGAAATCCTATCAGGCTTCGCGCGAGTTTCCTTTCGCCATGCGTATACGTTTTCGCTATCAACATGAAGAGATGCTTTCTCCTCTTGTTTCTGAAGCTTGCAAAATAGACGAGCGGCTTTCGAAAACTGTGCTATTGAAAAACCGACAGTATCGTTTTCATCGTCCGAATTTTGGCGTATTAATTTCCACCAACAATCGCGTCAGTATTATCAATACGAAAGTTCGATTTCTATTCACGATCTCTCTTTCTCCCTCTCGAAGGCTTTTAAACTTTGAATCAATGCAATAATTTTTTCTTAAGCTCGCCGGGCGTGGCAGACACGAGCGTGCCAGTAATGTGAATCGGGTTTTAAGGCTTCCTAGCCCGCAGCGTGCTAGCCATTTGAATGAATAGTCGTTAAGGCCGGCCATTTTCTAGCGATTAAGCGTAATCGTCGGCCGCCTGGAAAGCGCGCCGCGGCTGGTGTTACGCTCTTTCGGCCGCCGCTTTTATCCGCGCTGGGTTGCGCCGCGCCGCCAGGTATTAATGACTTTCGGTGATGGAGCGCGGTTCACCACGGAATGCCTTGGCCCGGATGTTATTGTTCGTAATGGAAGCATACGCCGGATATATGAGGCGCATATCGGCTCGCCGACTACTGTGGTCGCAAAGCCGAGCTTCGAAACGCGTAAAAACGAGGCTCGAACGCGAAGCCCCGCTGCAATTGGAAGCGCGCGAGCCAACGAAATCGCATTTGCATGTCAAACAGACGTCAAGCATTCCGCGCGCTACTTTCCGCAAACTGGAGCGAGCATGACAAAATGCCGGCGAGTCAACTGTCAATTAGATTTCTGCCAATATGTTTTCGATACTGCCGCGGCTCGCTCACTTTGTCAAAAACAGCGTGATACGCGTCGCGTTCCATCTCCGCTGATGTGTCCGCTACACCATGAATCGAAATTGAAAGTTGATCAACGCTTTATGCGTCGGTGTGTTTGATTAATTAACCGAGTCTCCTGTTTACCGGACACGGCAACATTAATTTACGTATCTCCACGCGACGGTCCAAGTATGAGCAACACCTGACAGCGTATATATCAGAGAATGTATGTAAAGCAGTTTAGCGTGTAAGGTAGTTTAAGGAATCTGCAGCGGGAGGGACAGCGAGGGCGCACGTATCCGGGGTGCCAGGACGTCCTCGGAATATTAAATTTCACTTGAAAGAAACTAGGAAAGTGATTTTTACTCTCGAGCGCCGCCCCGAGAGGGCACTGTGTACTTTTTGATCGGCTCTTTCATCCACGATCCCACCTTCTATTAAAGCAGGCCTTTCTCAAGCTCCCAAAGAGATTGGCTGCTGCTGCTGCTGCTACTGCTCCGGCTGCGAGAGGAAAAGTACTCGCGCCAAGGAAAGACAATGGCGAGAGAGCGTGCCAATATCGGACCGATTCCCTTTCATCTACATATTATAGGTATTGCCGACGCGGCCGGCGATAAATCTCCCCGGCGAAATGAGAGCAGAGAACTATGCCGGTACGCGCCTTCGTAAATCGTGAAACACTTAACTACATTCATCTGCATAAATTGACCCTGTTAAACCGAGCACCGCGCCTTCGGTACTAACCTCGCCCTTCGGCTCAGCTAAATTGGCAAATATAAACTAGAACTCTGCCGAGCGTCGACGATCTCTCGAAAATCGTGACGCTCGACTTAATGAATCCAGACTTCCATATAATATTAAAAGCTTGCAGAATTTTCAACGCCCGGAGGCAAAGGACTGAGTTTCACTAGAAAATACTGGCGCTTCTAACAATAATAGAAATTCGAGTACTACGATTACTGAAAATTCCGTGGATTCTATTTGCGAGAATCTCCTTTACCGAAGGCGAATCCTCATTTCACGCTCAACAGGAAAATGCTGACGGTCTTTGGTACGTCTTCTGGAGTGTTTCTCGCTCGCAAATTTTCTCTGCCTCGGTGTCTGGAGCGAGCTGTCCAAGAAATGGCGATGCAGGATGCCTAGAGACGACAGCCAGCCAACTACGTGCATACATAGGGAACATAACCGCAAGCACAAGCACTGCTTGCAGCAGCCTTAACGAGCGGGGAATGTCTCTGGATAATTTCAGCAGAAGAAGCGCCGCGACGACGACGTCGACTCTAGTCTATGCTATGCCGGCGCGCGACACACACACACACACACGCACACGCGCGCCTGCAACGACCTCGCGGAGGAAAGAAAATGGCGGAATACGAAATGAAATTTCCCTTTTGCGGGCGGCGCACTTCATCGTTCCAAGACGCTCGGCTGTAAACGAGAGCGCGGATGAAGCCACTTCGGTCATACTTCCGTCATACTTTGATGCCACCGAGTACATGCTTCCGCATTTTCACTCACTCAGCCCCTTCCCCTCCACCTTCCCCCACCTCGGACCACCCCTTTCTTTTTTACGATCATCGCAACTCCTGCGAGTACCGCGCATAGTGCTCCCTGCAAAACTATTCTCCCTCACTGCTTCTATCGTATGCTCGTTAATGATCACAAAGCGTGCGTTTAATGACTCGAATCACTTTTATACTGCGCCACGCTTTTGTCAAACGAACAATATAGTACACTTAGAGCAAGTTGAAGTCTCGAAAGAAATAGTTCTTGCACTGCTCCCCTTGCAAAGATTAATATCAATTTCTCGAGATATAGATATTAGAGCATGAAATAATTCTACAAAGTCGTAGACATGCCCCGAGGAAAAGGTGTGCGCGTTACTTCTCAGCGAGAAGTGAGAAATGAAGGGCAGTAAATTCGCGCGGCCCGATGCTGATAATGGGACGATATTTCCTCAATGGTTATATTAAAGGTAGTGCGCGACGTCCGGAGGAAGTGGTGCATTATTCAGTGCCTGATAACATATTGCCACGACTATTTCCGCGATATTGTCCCGCTCGCTCAATGCTTTTTCCTCTTTTAATACAAATTGTCGGTTGCATTCTAATGAGAAGGAATATACTGGCATATTTTATGAAAAGAGAGCACGCGTCATTTATTCGCACGCGGAATATGAAATGCTCGAAGGGGAGGTTGGTGAAAGTGACGCGTTTGAGGAGTCAGAGAGAAAGGGATCCTTTTGAGATTGGAAGACGTATCGGATAGTTGGCGATAAAGCTCGGTGAGTACCTACAGATCGGTAGTGGTCCGGAGGCAGATGATCCCTCGAACTCCAGCGAGGAATGAAGAGACGAGGAGGAAGAGGGAGTACGAGAGAGTGGTGGAAACTGCGTTGCCAGGCCGCAGAGAGAGAGAGAGAGAGCCAGGCAGCCGAGACCGATTGTCCTCGGCGAAACTTCCTTAATTATCTCCGAGCCCGACGAATAATTCGAGCGATTCGAACACCGTGGTTTACAAATTTGACCGACGTCCCGCGACAAACAAGCTCGCCCTCCACGCCGCCGCCGCCGCCGCCGTCTTCAGGCACTCGCCGAGAGAGAAAGCCGAGAGAGTCCAAGTGCCGAGGAAGACGAGACCGCAACTTTCCAAGCCAAACCCTTGTCCCCACTGCTTTGCTTCCTTCGCCCCGTACAGACACTTCCTCTCGCGACGTCTTCTTAAAGTTCAACTTGTACGCTCACCAAGTCACCTACACCTCGTCGTCTCTACGCGTCGACTCACCATAAAACCAACTGACAGAGACTTGACCGTCCAAAGCCCCGGCTCGTGTCAATACTCCCACATGATTCTACTTCGGTTGGCTCAACTATGGAAAACACAGCGGTGATAAATCGAATGCTGATATTTTACGAGCGACCTTTTCAGATATAAGATTCCCTTTTTCAGGTTTGCTTTTTTAAGATTCGGGAAAAGGACGAGAATGCTTATATGAATTTTCTGGTTACCTTATCGAATCTGAATTATTATACAATGATAATAGGTTCTTAAAATTTCAAACGGCAAATGGTAATATGGAAAGCTCGGTATATTATAGAGACAATAGGAAGGAGTGGGAAACGGTGGTGGTTTCACAGTCAGTGCGCCAGAGGAACGATACATTTCCTGCACCACAAATCGAAGCACCTAACTTTATGTTCTTAGCTGGTTGGTCTGCGGGGCTCTTCTCCTGGGACGTAATACCTGAGACCGCTTGGCAACGTGTTCAAGAGCAGACACTTTGAACGAAGAAGCTTGGTAACCGAAGCTTCCCATGAGTATTTCGCTTTTGATGCGGCTTCCCGCTCCATTGGAAGAATGACCCGGCACTCTTTCAACCCTTTTCTCATACCACAACTGACAATTCTCCCCACCGCTTCCGTTCTCAATCCGAGCGGATGACGCCCGACTTTTTCCCGTAATAATCATGTCGAATAACCAACAAACAAATACGCAATGCGCGGCCCACCGTCAATGAACAAACAGGGAGGAACAACTCCGTAATCAAACAAGCGCCGAATAGAATAGCCGGTGCAAAAGTCACGGAAAATATCAATGTAAATACTGAACATGCCAGGTATGACTGGTCGTGTCGTATTTCCTCGGGATTCCGATAAATAACAGGGAAAACCAAAGCCATCATAAATCACGGCCGCGCGAACAAGCTAGCCAAACGCGAACATATAAATATACACATAGCCCGCCCATCAAATTTATATACTGTTATCGTAAAAACCTGCTGGCGCGTGCGAGCTTCAAGATACAGTTAGTAGAAACGCGAGGCAGCCCATCATTTCATAAAAACCAAAGAAAAACGTACGGAATATGAAATCGATAACTGTGGGAATAAGTGGGAATTGGTGGATCGATAGCGGAAACGTCAGGCGTCGGAGTCGAGAGGTTGGCGTGCCGAAACTCTACGCGTGACAGGTCCGGAAAGGTGAAGAGGTTGATTGGTAGAGTGAGAGTGTGAGAGAGAGAGAGGTATCCCAGAGAGAAGTATGTTTCCAGGGGAGCGGTTCGATTGTGGCCGCCGGGAAGTCGAAGAGGTTGCCGGGTACTAACGATACATTTGCAACTCGGCAGTTTCCCGAGAGTTGCCACTCTACGGACTCCTTGTGGTGTCTATCTCAGTGCATCTCTCTCGCTCTCTCGCTCTCTCGATCGTTGGGAACGCGTGATCGCATCTCAGTGTTCGTTCAGTGGGAAGCGGAGCAGCTCGGGCAAGCTCGAGCCAGAGCTCTGGCAAACCAGAGAGACAAGCAGTAAGGCAGCAACGAGAGAGTCAGTGAAGTCAGCCGGAGCGAGGGTGAGCAAGTGAAAACGGATGCTCGTATTTCGGCTGGGAATGCTGGGGATTCGCTTCCTGGCGAGATGCTAGTCGAGTGGGACTTTGGAAAGAGAGTAAGCCTAAGGGTGTGGGATGAACGTGCCCTCGATCCGACGACCGACGCTGCCGGGGCGGCGAGGCGCGCCGCGGCGCACTGCTACTAACGATACCAGCCGACCTCTCACACGAAAGTGTTGTGTCGCCCAAACCGTATCGGACCTCGGTAAACGACCTGTGTCTCAACCCTGTCCTTCTCATCCTCCCTCGATACAACTGGGAACTTACTCTGGCAAACGGCCCAACCTCGGCACAGACCTTAAGCCACATCCATCCACCTTACAATCTTAATAAATATGGATATCCGAATTAATCCCACTGACAGGCAAGCTCCATTCTCATTGAAAATTATTCTGAATACAGAATTTCCAAAAAGGAGAAGTTCCTCTTTTAATAAAAATGACTATATTTATCGTGCTTGACTTAAAGTCCTTCTTTACGGTGCTTGTAAAAGTTCTGCCTAAAGAACTTTACTCGCATGGTAGCAATGTGTGCAATTACGAAAATTATTAAATGGTCGATTTAATAAAAGCCGTGGCATTAGGTTGCCAATGATCCTTGGTGAAATATCTCGAGGTGATTGGAGGGGTCAGAGTGATGGATAGGGGTCCCGATAAATTGCTCGCAGGCTCCATATTAACTGGGCAACGATCCGGCTGCGAACTCCGATCTAAACTTAACCCCCGGAAATGCCATCCTATAATCCGGGACTTAATATTCATAGGAAGGGTGGTCGGTGGAAGGCGCGATCCTCGAATCTATTAGCGAGTCTCTCGCACTGGTCCCGATTACAGGAAGTGCACGGTCCCAGATTTCGGCCCCGGCTGTGAGAGAACCGAGAACAAAAAGACTGCGTCAGCCAGCCAGCCAGCGAGAGCAGCGGCTGCTTCCTCGGAATACTAATCAACTGCACCCTGGGAGCTGCGAACATACTGTTCCAGGGTGGCTTTCAGCGGTGGTCGCCGCGACGGCGGTCGGCTCAACTATGCTGGGACTTCAAAACGGGGAGAGCGGAAGCTGCACAAGTGGCAGCGCACTAAAGGAAGCATTGACAAAGCGAATGAGCCCTCCATTGAAGATTTAAAATGCTCGGGTAAGCGTTAACCGGGCGCTCCCGTTCGACGGGAAAGCCACTCGAGACCGTTCTCCCATCCCCGCCCACCTTATCCACTACTAAGAACAACGATTAACCCTTTCACTCCGCCACCACCCACCCACCCAACCCCACTCGCACCAGTTTCGAAAGTACACCTTCCAAGATTACTTGAATCACCCCCAACTGATTCACCCTAATTCCTATAATCGTTCTCCAACACTCTCGTCTCTAATATATTGCGAAAGGTAAATTCGAATTTGAATTAACGTAGAATTGTGTCTCTGTCGTTTTTAACATTTTAAGCGCAGCTAAAGATTCTCTTGGTTCACCAATGATATGTTAATGAACGGAACTAATCAGAGGGGGATAATAAATTAAATGCTTCACTAATGAAGTAATGAAGCTCCTTCACATGATCATTTAACTGCGTACATATGTATATTAGGTACACGTGTAGAGAATGTATAGATATATAGATAATAGATAAGGGGGGAGTTGGGAGTGTGGGGATGGTGAGAGGGAGCAAAACCGCGAGCGTTAGTTAAGAGGATGAAAAATTCCCTTTTGCCCGACGAGGATTAGTTTCTTACGGAGTACGTTCAAGCGGTGGCTCTTTTACCTTCTCCCACCCTCTCGCCGAGTCATCCCCATCGCTTCCTCTACCAGTCCAAATCATCCTCGACGTCGAAAGCGCTCCGCGTTTGCGAGGAGTGTGTATATTTTATTCAGCCTTTCTTTCCGTCACGTTCGGGAGGAAGCGCGATGGTTCCTCCCTTCCGACGCGGAGAATGGATTCGTGGAGGAGAGAAGCGTAAGAGCTGTCACGGGGATCGCAACGATCAATGAAATAGAGAGAAACGCAGCGTGAAAGCGCAGGGAAACGTGTAAGCGAAGGTTAACGATTGGACGAGAACATTGAAGAGAAGAAGGAGAGAGTGAATAGTTGGAGCGGCGATCGTCGAGCACTCGAAGCCGCAGGAAAGAGTTAAAGTCCGAGGGAGGTTGAACTTTAGCTGTGGGGTTGAAGGCACGATCGAGTGTCTCGATGCCGACGACTGCTTATAGTCACGAACGAACCGACCGCGCGCTCGCCCTCGCACTCGCCCTCGCCTTCCTCTTTCATGGCGAATCAATCCGAACGAAGGACCACTACGTGCCGAACGAGAGGAAACTCCTCCTCGTCCCTCGTTCAACCGGGCGAAGCTACCCCGCCAACCTTCCCGTAGGAAGGAACTCGACGGATGGAGTGAAGCTCATTCGAACGAGATTTTGGTAGCGTGTTCCGGTGTGTGCTTTTCATTAGAGGGTCACAGCCTGTTTTAGACGTCAAATGCGCCACGGGTTACGACCATCTCGGCAAAGGCACCCGTATGTTCCTGTAACGCGTTTGTAAGCGCTGCGAATGCCTCGCTCTCACTGCACTACACCACACCTTCTGTTTGCATGACGAAACAGAGAAAAGTGGGGGAGAGAGATCGCCGGGCACGGGAAAGAGAATGTTACTGGTGGCGATGAATCAAAGAGATAAATTATTCAAAGAGAGCGAGAGGATGCGAGAGCGTAATAACTGTGAACACGCATCGGGAAATTGAAACTCTGAATCAGCCTTTGCGCCGACAAGCGATTCGTTTGTGCACTCGAAAGAGAATACGAGGGAATGCAGTGATAGTTCAATGACTCGAGTTCATCCGCTCGCTATTCTGCTGAGGGGTTCATTTAATCCTCTGTTATACTCTCGAATACTAATAATTCCGAGTGAACGACGTATCTACATAGAAATCTATTCTATTAATGCGACATTGTATTAGTTTGATTAGTGGAGACTAGGGAGAGTGGCGAGTCCCGCGGGACGTGTCGCCGGAATCATTTCCACGCACGAGAGGAACGCGGGAGTGAAAGATTAGAGGGCGAGACACGAGCGGGAAGTCAAATAAAAATGGAATCTGTGACACGCCACATCCATTGTGGGCAATGTTCCGCGCGGCCCCGTAACACTTTTCGCAGAATCCGACACAACAAAACGACAGTAAAAAATGATCCTCTCAGCCAAGGAGCACTCTGGCCGCATCGCGCCACGCTGAGAGTGACGAGGGTCGACGTTTCGGTAAAAAATTGAGTATCACCTTATTCGTGTTCAGGTCAAATTAGTGTGTCTCGTACACAGGTCCGAAAAATTCCCCTCTTCAATCCACGCAAACATAAATCTTCCCTGTAATGGAATAAAACGAGAGTTTTACCGGCTATGCATACGCGTTCGTCCTATGCACAGCTTGATTTCAAAAGTGATAGCCTCCCTTCGCGCCAAACACCCCACTTTAAACCACTGAAATCCTGTTAAAAACTGACAATTCCGACTGGCGTAAGAATTCAGGACAGTTCTCTCCCTCATTCGTCATCGAGCGAATAAAAGGAAACGACAGGGAAAAGGTAAAATTCGATCATGTGCATCGATGGGAGTGCGGTCAAAAGAAATATCATACATTTCGAGGAGGAATGAGCGCGATGACTCTTCGGCGTGACTCCCTCTTTTGCGACAGTGTAGTTATAGCAGTTGCAGTCGAGCAGAGCACATAGCACTGGCGCAGGACAGCTTCGGCTGGTTCGTGGATGAGGTGGGCGTCGGATACGTCGGTTTGGGTTGACTCCCACCCTCTTCCACCCTCTTCCCACCCCCGCTGGCTGGTGGGGGGTATTGAGTGCATGGCTTCGAGAGGGATGACTGCCATTTATTCTTGTCACGTTGGCCTTTCCCATGGAAAAAGATCGGAAAAAAGCGGCCGACGTAATCCTCTTGCTATCTCTGTACATTCCAGTGGATGCCAGTGGCGGGCGGATGCTGGTATAGGCGCGCCAGCTAGAGAAGGAATTGAGAGGAACGAACGCGCGCTCGCCAAGGAAGAGGGCAAGAAGAGAGGAGTGCACGAGAAAGGAAAAGGCAGTAGGAGGGTGTGGCAGGAGGAATCTTGCTGTTCTCTCTTCTTTCTTCCTACCTTCCTCTCTTTCTCTCATCGGTCCAATCTTGCTCTATCTCTCGCTCACGGATGTCCGCGCGAGAGAGGAGAGCCACCAGCCCGAGAGGATGCGGCATATCGATTTTATTTTTAACTCCCTCGGCCCCGCGCTGGACCAGAGAGAAATCCGGGAGTTCTCAGTTTAAAAAGAATGTCGCCGTACCCCCCTTTCGATTGCGAGATCGAGGCCGAGCGATCAGCAAAAGCCCCCGCGACCGCCAACCCTCCCTTAGTTTCGCCTCTCTCCGCCTAGCGTCGCCGCCCTTCTCCTCTCCTCGGCAACTTCAACTTTTTGCGCGCGGTCCCACCGACCCGCTTCTTCTTCTTCCAGCGTCGTCGAGCCGAGCGCTCGCTGTTGCGGCCGATGGACTTTTTTCCACGTACTTAAAGCTAAAGATCCCCGCGGCGGGACAAACTTTTCCGATCGCACCCAATGCAGCCTCCGACCATCACCCATATCTTCACCGTCCACCCCCTTCCGGCTGGTTGTGCCTTTGTTTTTCAATGAAATTATGGTACAATACAGTGACAGTCGTTTATAGTTGATGCGGTTGCAAGAGATTTTCAACTAGAGCTACTAGTTAGAGGAGAGAGGATGTTCTAGGATAGCAAGATCCTCGAGAAACAGCCAAGGTGCTTGAATACAACGGCTGATTTATGTCGATCGGTGTTTATCGAGTTGGCACCCAGCTATGTCATGCTCCCGTTACCGGGGATCAATTTGCGCGTCAAATGGCACGCACAGTAATTGCCAGGGCTGATACACCATTACTTCGGATATCGTTGTTCCCAGCCTCCAATATTATGTCGGCGATGAATTCTCATGTTAAAGAGCGTTTAAGTATCGATTGAATTAGAGCTTGGCCGCTCATACGATTTTTATAATCGAAAGGAACGAGAGTTCCTGCCAGTGGGAACAAAGCCGATTCTTCCTTTTTCGACAATCAATTCTAGGCTCGCCGGTATTAAAGCTTCTAATGGGAAGCATTACCAAAGTAATTCGTTGGGTATCGATCTCCGTGTAACGGAGATATCGGAGTTGCCGCGCGAGGATGGGGCCAGGGTAAGTGGTGATGAATGTTCAGGGGTATCAGTTAATCAAGTACTGTTCGTACGCCTCGCACGTTCGGCAAGCTTCCAGGTAATTACATCGACCATTGCCATTGATCGTGAAAGGACTCGGATTACTCTTTTGAAAACATTGAACGGCGCGAAGATTCGCAGCTCCCGCCAGGTGAAAGGCGCGCCAGGTGAAAAAGGGCCAATTCATCGGAGATCGCCGTTAATCCGCTAAACTGGAATAACGACAAGTGTAAATGACCGTTGGAAACGAGACATTCTTCATTATCGGCATATTTCATTCGATCGCAGATATTAAAACACGTAATCCAACATTACTATTTCCTCAAATCCGCGTGAATTCCAAATAAACAATGTTAATATACAACATGAAATATAAAAGATAACATTGTAATTCTAACAACACTTGTCCGGATAAAAAAGCCGTTAAATATACACGCACGAGCAGTATCCTTGACGACCTGACAAGCCTGAATCCCGGAATCATAAATACCAGGGATGAATCGATGCAGGATGCACGAGCCGGTACGTGCGCAATCAGAGCAACTGTCGCTGTACAATATTTGTATATCGATGCAACAGCTATAAAGATAAATGTGTCGGCAACGAGGAGGAAAGCCTCTCTTTTTCACTGTACTCTAGAATACTGTCATAATCAAAATATCATAATAAATGCATTACGCGAACGATAGCAGCATTTCCGGCGATCCACGGCTACTTTTTGCCGTGCCGGGCATTTATATTCACGGTGGAACGAGCTGCCACCAACTTAATTGAAATGCGAGCACGTGCGCACGTGGAATTACGGTGAAAGATAGGAGAGAGCACGCCGGCGGAGATATCGGTGGCGCGAGAAATAGGAAGGGGAGGGGAGGGTTGGGATACGCGTGGGTTCCGTGTCATACACGAGGACAGAAATTGGAATGGCTTGTATTCGAATTACTATAGAGCCGCGAGCGCGTGTAGCCTTCGTGTTCGCTTCCAGGTAGAAGGTAGAAACCACCTCTCCGAGTTCCTTCTGGGCTCGCGCGGCACGGCGGCGGCGCCCACCACCCCGAATTCTCTCGCTTGTGCACGGAGAGAGTTCCTCCAGCGACGATGAAACACACTACGCTAACCCCCGCTTCCTTCGCATCACGCTTATTCTAGCGTTAACTTCTCATCTAGTAGAACACCCCTGGAGTTAATGCAGCCAGAATCTACACGATGACGGGACGGCCAATCCTGCTGAAGTCCCAGGAATGATAAGGCTTGGAAACTCGAATAATTAATCGGGTAGTAATTCGAAATGTCGAGAAATGTCAATGCTACTGGGGGGGGGGGGGGGGGGGGGGCGCGACGATAGGTGAAGGATTGTTAGGAATGAATGAATGTGAGAGAAGTAAAAATCGAAAATATCTGAAAGAAGAGAGATCGATTGGAGGAGAGGAAGTTAGTACGGCGAGGGCAAGTGAAAAGCGGCTCTCGGCTCGGTCTTATTTTATCCCCTTTCTAGTTTAACGTAATCCTCTTTCTTTGTCATCGTGCGTTACAGATGCGTTCGCTGCAAAGAGCCGGGTTTCGAGCGGTCCACCGAGTGCGGGAAAAAGAGAGGCGGCGATACGACGACGCGACAGCGTGGAGGATGGAAGAAGGTAGAGATGGGTGGGTACTGTGGCAGCAGTGCTTGCTTTATAGAATATCAGTTTCCATATAAGGGGATTGAACGAGGAAAAGCTCCCCTGCCTTTATACGCCTTTATCGGCCTCTTTTTATCGACCTTGTACATCCTAGTGCCGCGCTCTCGGCGCGGCGCGGCTCGGCGCGGCGCATACCTCACGGTTCCCAAGCTCGCTCGATCAAAGTCCTCTCATCGAATTCCGTGCCGTTAATTATTTCCGGATTACCTGTGTCCCGACAATCCAGCCAGGGCCAGGAATTCCGATTTCTTTTATCGGACGCCGAGCGTCGTTCGAGCATCAAAGTGGAAAGATCGCTCGTCGAGCATCGCAAGACCGGTATCACGTTTATGAGTTAGATTTATCGTCGATTAGAAGCGAGTACTTTGCATACTATCATCCAAGAGGGCATCGTTCGCCGAGAGGAAAATGATCCACTTTTGCCATCGCGCCCAGAGAGAATCGAACGTTCGACGAGGAAGGCGGCTGGCTGGCCTTTCAATGGAAACGCCCGGCAAAGGACGTTACTGTCACGCATAAATTGCACTCGGCTCGATTGCCGATATCTGCGTGACTGAACTGTGCAATTTATGAATAGCCTGATTGCGGGCCTTCAGGGAGAGGGTAATAATAAAGTAAGCGGTAAACAATCCCCGCAGGAAGCGTGAAAGAAAGTGGGAGGAAAGCTGTCGATGTAGTTCTCTGTGAAACGATGAGGTCTTTGCCTCAGGGAGTGGCGAGAGTTTCTCATCCCCTTTGTAATGTTGCGATAAGCGTTAAGCCATTAATCGAAGTGGTTCATTATCACTCTCCTCCTGTTATCATTGATCCCCCCCCGCTCGCTTTGCCGGGGCGAGCGGGGCCATCGATTCGTCTCGACTCCTTTGCCGCCCATGCCACCAACATCAAGGAGCACCGGTTTACTCCAACGCTAAGGGATTCTAAAGGGGATTAATCCAGTGAGCTTCAAGTACTCCTTCCTTAATGGATTGAAAATAATGCAATACACATGTTAAATTATTCCTCTCATTATTAAATGCCAAGCAAACGCTTCAACAACGTTCTTTCAAAAGCACATGCTTGGAAAGTAAAATATTCAAAATGCAAATCGACCTACAAAGGGTAAATGTAATATTATACCAGCATATCACGAACACTGTAATTTTGTCCGACGAAATTAAAACGTCAGTCACTCATTCATTCGCTAAGCGGCTCATAAAAATTGGCTCGAAATCTAGAGGAATACACGGGGCAGGAATAACGAATAAAAGAACACGGAAGAAAGGGTTGCGTTTCCTGTCGTAGGGGAAAGCCGTCCAAGGTTAATCCAAGGGAAGTGGGAGTGTTTTATGAATAAAAGAGTCGACTGTCTCCAAGATATTCCTAAGGGCGTTTGGCACAAAAGTCGGCCTATCGTAGCGGGCGCGTTCAGGAAGTGCGTCCCGGCGGTAATGCCTCACAAGAAACCTCCGTGAAACCCCGTGGCCGCCCCGAGGGAGCCGGCGGAATATTAAGCAAGATTCTAACACCCCCCCTGGCGAGGTCTCCACCCGGAACAAGCCATCGGGCACGCTGTAAATTTCACTTTGCGGAACTTAAGAGACCGGGCAACGAGGCGAGCGCGCCCGGAGAGGGTTAGCCAACCAGCCAGCCAACCAGCCAGCCAACCAGCCAGCCGGCGAGCCAGCCAGCCCGGCCAACTTCTCCAAGAGACACTGCAAGTGCACAAGAGCGAGGGAGAATGCTGAGAGCAAGAATGAAGGGAAGCTGGATGAAGGGAGAGTACTGCCAGGCTGGCCAGATCCAACACGAGCGGCGATGAGAGTCTACCGCGGCTGCACGGGAAATGAGGGCAACGAGACAAGCGAAGTAATGAGTCAACAGGCCGAGTCCAACCTGCAAATCGAAAGGACTTCCCAGGAATTCCCAGACGCCCCCTTCTTCACCCCTTACTAACCATTCTTAACCAAGAGAATATAAACGATCATCCACTAATACGCACCACTGACACTCTCCCCTCGTTCCACTGGATTCTGTAAAAAAGAAAAGTTCGAATTAGTTAAGATTCGATATAACTGATAGTACTATGATAGTTTGAAGAAAAGTGGTTCAGTTGTATTTGGGGAGCAAAGTGAAGTATAAAGTACAACAAGCCAAGCGAGGGGATGTATCAAAGGGCGAGCGTTAGATTACAAGTCGTCAAAGGAGAATCCGGTCAACAGTGGGAGCGTGTGGATGCCTGGTAAGTTGTTCTCTTTCTGCGGGTCCGACAGTTTGCTACACTAATATTAGCAGGAAGGATAAGGGAGGGTTGGAGGGTGGACGAGGGGCCACTGATGGGGCGAAGGGTTCAAGGGTGGGCGAGTTAAGCTGTGGATTTCACGGCACTACCGGCTGCCGAGACGCCGGCGGTTTGTCTTTTCTCGGTTAACCTCATCCACGACCTCCTCAACCGCGATTCGCTTAAGACTAGATGATTCACTTCAGCCTCTAATGCCGCCGGGCGGCTACAACGCTCGCACGTTTGCACCGCCTTGGCTGAGCGATGCTCTACTCCGCTCTTCTATCTCCCAGCATCCACCTCCTACCCCACCGACCTCTGCGTCAAGAGAGAGCAAGAGAGAGAGAGAGAGAGAGAGGCTTCGATGCATTATACATTCAGTTACGCCCTTTGATCTATGGCAAGCGAATTAATAGTAGTTCCAGGCCTTCTTAGGGGCTTTACCATGCGCCAGCCAACTGGCGCGCGGACCTTTGCTTTATGGATTAGCTCTCCCCCATCGACCAGATTAATAATCGCCAACTATCAATTCCTTGATAATACTCAAGACTGGTTTATTATAAAAATATCTAATCTCCTTGATGATAAATCGCCGAGAGACTAATTTTAAGCATAGCTTGGTAAAGACAGGATAGTTGAGAGTTTTAACAGGATCGAGTTTGCATTCACACGTGTCGAAGAGGTCTGCAACGCAGCGCGGCAAGTTGCCGCACTGTCTTTACTGCAATATTAACGAGTTGTCGGATTGTCTTCAGCGGCCTATAAATTCGTGCCGGGCTCTTTGAAGTATGGCGCGGGCGCCTTAAACTTTGCCGTGCCCTCTAAATCACTTTGCAGGTGCATGCATACGAATGCGTATAAGCTGACGCCTCAAGGAGACAGAATACTTAACAGCATCAGCAAGTGCTGGGACAAGCAGAGGAGCAGAGAGACGCGAAGGTATGAGTCGCCGTTGTCACCGAGTCCCTAAGACACGGAGGCCGATTTGCATCAAGATGGCACCAAAGATTCAGACGCGTCGAGCTGCATGACGATTTCATCGTTATTAAGTCGCAAAAGACTTTAACTGGAGTGTATAACAGAACTCTGTAGTCTGAGCGACGTGAAATCGTTATGTGGAATTAGTTTCCTTGAGATTTGCGTCAAGGCTTAAGAAATATTGAATTAGAAATATTTTCTGATAATGAAAAAAGCTAGATTTATCCCGACCCTTTCGTGTTTAGCTGGAATAACCCAACTCAATCTCGTCCACGGTGTTTCAAAATTAATACTGACCCTTCTCTCGACATGTATACCAACTACTATAAACTATAAACATTGGGTCTGTCGGTTGGTTATTGTGTTCACAAGACTGAAGGTTTCGCTTTGCTCGGACAATTAATAGATTCACATGCCAAAAGCAGGCATTAATCAAGAACAGCCGTCGGCAAGCTTCGGGCATTTGACCCCCTCAAGTAATAAGCTTCGATCCCAACTTATCCGCCAGCTGCTATTTCGTATCTCGGTTTCCGACCCATTCTCGTCATATCCGCTTTCCACAGCGAGCTGTTCGCCCCTCTCTTTCCCTCTCTTGCCCTCTCTGGGCGACCTTCTGCTTTTCTCGCGGAAAGTTAAATAACTCGTTTGGCAGAGAGCGAAGGGTCTTCGCCCGGTAAAAGTAAGATGGTCGGCGCGATATTCGTCTCCTCTAGTGTCGTCGAGTTCAACGTCGACGTCGCCTTATCCTTCGGTTCCGGCTCTCGCCTAGGTTCGCGCTC
This sequence comes from Ectemnius continuus, assembly GCA_910591665.1. Lineage (NCBI taxonomy): Eukaryota > Metazoa > Arthropoda > Insecta > Hymenoptera > Crabronidae > Ectemnius > Ectemnius continuus. The sequence goes on along the minus strand of OU342862.1, from coordinate 8,742,338 downwards.
AATCTTGGCCCCATCTCTTTCTCATCGGCTGGGCCGGCTTGGTACGCTCCTTCTCGGCCTGCCGCTCGCTCTCCACTTTTTTTCTCTCTCTCTCTCTCTCTGCCCCGGCTCCTTTTGGCCCCGCCGAGACTTATTTGGCTTCCTATCAGCCGGGTTCTAGGCGGCGTGCCATTACAGGCCGAGCGCTCTCTTGGTTAGTCAAAGCTCGATTAATTTCTTCCCTCGGTACTTGGCCTCTCTTCTACCCTCTCTTTCCATCTCTCTCGCTCCCTCTTATTCCACGTGCCGAGGGTGCAAGGAACATCGAAGCGGAAAGAAGAAATCTCGCGGAGGAAGGTGCGGTCTCTAACGAGAAAAGTATGGAGTAGCCGCTTTGAGGGGAGAAAAAGTATCGGGCGGATCTCTCCTCTTTTTTCCGACTCCTTTTTGCCGCGATAGTTCTGGCCCGCTTCGCTCTTCATCCTCCAAGGCCTCTCTTTACTCTACTTCTCTCTCTCTCTCTGCCTCTCTCTGCCTCTCATCGCACTGCCCTGCGGATTGAAACACTTGGCTCCCCCGGCGCGCTCCTCCCCGGGGGTAATGGAGGAAAGTCAATGGAATTATGGATTGCTTTTGATACTGCTGAATTTTCAAGGGCCTTCGATACCATCCCTTTCAGAGCTCAGCGCCACGGGAATAATGCTCCTATTTCCTTTCCGAGTGGAAGAATGAATACCTAACCTTTCACCTTTCATTGCGCCCCATGTAGCTACATGTACATGGTGTACATGCGTCCCACATGTCACTGAGCTGCACTATTATTCGCGCCACTCTCAGATTTCTTCGACAAAGGGACAGAAGTCTTCTTGAGAAACTTGAGGAACACCAGCTCTGCCGATTCTTTATATGCAATTGACGAGAAATAAGAAAGAAATATTTAACTCTTCACCATCTTCGCTTGACCTCCTTTCTCGCGAGTTAGTTTTCCCGATACAAGGTATTAGTTATCGGAGTCGCCTGTTTCTTGAACGACGTGAAACGTATACTCGCGATAAGGAAGTTATGGAAGTTTTTCGATGATTTCGTGGGGGAATTGGCAGCGGCTCGTTTAAGCTTTGGCTTTTGTAAATCGGTTATATCCTGCAGAGAGCGCGCACACACCTGTTATCGGTTCGGCGACTAGAACTCTGCTGGAATAGATTGTGCACTATTGGCTGGCGAGCGCGTGTGGGCGAATCTTGTTGGTATCGTTCGTGTAAACACTTTGAACAGACCAAATGCGCATTGTCCGTGGTGCGTAATGCCGCGCCGCGCCGCGCCGCCGGCGGTGGCCCTCTGGTTGGTGGGGGTTCTTGGTTTAATCGGCGGCCATTACACAAATTAACGTCATATCCGAATTAGGCGAAGCCCGGGCTTTACTGCTGTAAAGCTCCCAAATAATATTTCGACAGCCTCTAGCGGCAGCGGGGGGGTGGGAGACGACTACCTATGTACATACAACCGACGAAATTAGAGCAGCGAACAGCCAACGTAATCAATTTCCAGCAGGGCGCGCACACCGGCCTACATTCTGATTGCAATCCCGTGCGTTTCATTGCTCGCGAAATTGAAAGTTAAACTCATTCACACGCAACGACCGCCCGCGAAAAACCTGTCGTCGATCGTCGAATTAAAGCTGCAGACTGCTGGCATGAAAGATCGAAAACGGAATCGGAAATACCACTGCTGAGACGCAGTTTATCTGCAATTGCAAACTCATAGAAAATAATGTTTTAAAGAACGCGTTAATCATAGCAAACTTTTAAATTACTTATACTACAAAAATTTGCTTGTTAATAAAAAATAGGTAGAAGTACATTTTGCTGGTAAGTTATCTGGCGACAGTGCAAGAGAGGATTTCTTTCTAAGGCTGTGGGACTAGGAGTTCCTGAAGAAACATTGTGTATTTGCACGTCTGGTTTAACAGGCATTCGGTTTGGTGGTCGCTCCACATTCGAAGTCAATATCGCCGCCGGAGAATGGTCAGATTCGATATGTTTGTCGAGGGAGAGGAAGGGCCGAGTGAGCGGGTCTGAGAAGTAGAATCGGCGCACGCCGCTGAATGGGAAAAGCTCTCGAAGAATGTTCATTTCGTTTCTTGAAGCTAGCTGACGGAGCTGCGGAGAGAGGAGGAGAAGCGAGGGAAGCTCGCGTGGCCGGCAAAATGGCAAGCGGAAGAAAGAAAGAGATTCGAGAAGTTAAAGGGAGAAGGGTTGCGGGGGCGCTCGGAGAAGTCAGCGATAGAAGCAGGGAAGGTAGCAATTGCGCAGCCAGCGTAATTGCGCAATGCCGAGCGGCCAAGCGGCCGGCGCTTCGACGTTGTTGCAATCAGCCAGGGTATAATTACCTCTCCCCCTTTGCCGGAGCTTCGATCGCTAATTATCAAGTAGCGGGCACCGGCGCGGAGGCATAAAGGAGCGTCAGGACTAGATAGCCAAACAAAGATAGGGCGCTCTCTCCCACCTCCCCCTTCTTCTTCACGCAACTTCCCAGATTTTTCACAGCCTCCAGCATCTTCCACCTTTTTATCTGCCGCTCGAAATTCCCCCATTTCCATTCTCGCACCGATCTAACTTTCCCTCCGAGTTAAGCACTCCTGAAGATGGAGCAATTATGAGTGCAGTTTCCACGGAAATTCAGATGATATTCTTCGCTAAGCTTTGCTACTTTTGCTTTTCGCTGGTATTCCTTGGACCGTTGCGAACCTCCTCTTCATGATACATGAGTTTCTCTCGGGACACTGACTCCGATCGACTTCCTCGGGGCTGATATGTACTCGAGATCCCCCTCAGCCTCTGTCTCGCAAGTCTGGCCTTCTTCGCTTTGTCTTGGCGGATTCTGCCTTACAGCTTACCCTCGCACGAGTCGTGCGATTCGCTGACAAAGGGACTATCGGCTTCCGTGACGGATGTTGAAAAGACTCTCTCGACGTGAGCCAGCGGTGGGAGACGCGTGACATCCGCTCGCCCCTCGAGATCAATCGCAAACGTTACCAACCCCGACCGCACTCTCCTCTTCCACCTTAAACGCACTGCCACTGCAGACATAGCTTCCCTATGACTACTAAATCTGAAAAATTGCGATTGCACGTCCCGATTGTCTCAGCTGCTTCTCGAAGACGGAGACGATTTTAGAGCGCCGCGTGCGCGTCGCCTCTGGTAGTAAGGGCGTCCCGGAAGTGCCGCTGCTCTGCATAAAAGTCTGCCGAAACTTTCCATAAACGGCACCGTAAATGCTTATGGTTCCGAAGGGAAGGCGATCCTTGTATTTGAAAGTATCGCGCTCCTGTATTGGCTTCGATTTCGTCCTCGCGTTTTGAACGCCCAGCTTTGTGACCCTTCGTCTTCGCGAGCGCAGTTCCTCGGCATCGCCACTTGATACGAGCTGACAACAGTCTCCGATTCTTCCTACGCTGCCGCCTGTTCTACGTCTCGTAAAGCGGAAATCCACCTACATACTGCCATTTACGTCACGCATTGGAAACTGCTCGATTGCTCGTGCGATCCGAGCAGCAGCAGCCTGCTTCCGCGTCGCTCGTTGCGTGACACGCGCGCCTTCTAGCTCCGATAAAAATGTGGCTCCGCAACCATCTTCGGCCGGATATTTGTCAGAGCGTTCGTAAAACGTCGAATGAAATATTTACAGCCGCTCATCGAGCAATGCCTCCTCCAATCCCTTTAGCTTATGCTCCCACCTCCTATATTCTTGCCAGTGACGCTTCCATTTCGTGCTATTCCTTATACCGCGATTTTTCTCAAAGTCGAATCCTCCACCAGTTTCTTTACACTTTTTTTCACCCGTACAATTCAAACCACAAACTCTTAACTCATAAATCTTTAAACTTCGTAATCAGAAATATTGAAAAATAATTGTTTTGTTTCGATCTTCGATCAATCACGTAGAAATGTAGAAGAATCATCGCTTACATCCAACTCTTTTGTTACTAGAGAGAGACGATTAAAGCTCTTACAGTAGTTCTGGCACGTACGGTTGGCCACGAAGTGAAAAGGAAATCAGAATTATCTGGATAATCAGCATCGGAGTGTTAGACCTGATCGGTGCGGGCGGTTGTGTGCGTGGGTCTGTCGAGCGGATGTTCCTGTGTACCATACACACACATATATATATACAGTTAATCCGGAAACAAGTTCCTCTCAATTCATCGAGGCAGAGCTTCTTCGGAGTCCGGGTGCGGATAATGGCATGCCGGTTCTAGGATCGCATCAGGATGACGTAAATGCAATTACAGCGGAGCTCCGGGAGTTTCAGGGGCTCCGCAAAACGGACCACTCTCCCAACACCTGCTTTTGTTGCCACTAATTGTAAGAACGGCTCCACTCCGCATTCCCTCGAGCTTTCGAACTCCCTGGCATACCTCTGCTCTCACTCTCTCTCTTTCTATGTGTGTGTGTATGTGTGTTTATCCCTTTGAAGAGTGCTCATCCCACAAGATAGGTCACACGCTCCGCGCACTGGTCAATGTAATCAGCTTTGGAAGTTACAATTTCGGACGTATAGCCTACCACTCGAGTAGAATGATTCTCTCGTTGGCAAACATAGTACTTGCCTTTCCAAATGCCTCTGTTCCCCTTCCCAATCACATTTGCAATAATTGTCGTCTAGTCCGAATGCACTTTGTCAAAGTATTGATAAAGTGCTTTAATTATTAATGATGACAAGCTTGAAACCATATAACTCTGTTGTTAGGGGAAGATGTGTCTCGTTATATGTAGAGATATGAATTGGTATTTTAATCCTTTGATTACTATTGGCGCCTTTACCTGGCGCTTAAAAAGTTCGCCCACTGTAGATTGTTTGTAGATTATAGCACAAGTTTTGAACGAATTTCTAAATAAAATCATGATTCCTAATAGATCGCCATCTACTGATTTCCGACGTTACATGACTCTATATTTCTGAAATAGAGAAAGCGTCAAGCTGCATAATCGCAGAGCGTAATTCTATAGATTCAGATTAAGGGATTAAGCCTGGTCACTTGGGAGGAGCGGTTTTTTCATTGGATAAAAGTCCCCCGGTAAATTGGAACAAATGGCGGAGTTCATTAGCTGAGCGGGCAATGGCCAGTGTGTGGGGGGAGGGGGGAATTCCATTGGTGGGAAGCAACGAGGTATATCGCATCGCATCCGAGGCCAGGTGTCTCCCCACGCAAGTTTTAATGCCAGAGCGAGCCAGTATCTGCTAGGTTTCGACTACGAGGGCAAATGTAATTCCACCATGACCTTTTGCCCCTCGGCAACCACCCTTTCTCCTATTCTCGCAGTTAATGCGACGCGCGATCGGGGACGCTCTCATTCAGCAGAGGGAAAGCGGCGGCGCCACGCCGCGGCGCGGCGCCCGCAAAGAGAACTGAATCCTCGGCGAGAATGCGAGAATAGATAAGGGAAAGAAGAGCCGTAGAAAGTATGATATTACTGGCCCAATTACTTTAGGAGTCATCGTGAGAAAGAGGAGACGATCAGGTGTGCTTGCTTGCCCACGGAGAACTTTCCTGCGCAAGTGCATGGAGGAACGGAGATGCGCTTGAAATGCGGGACGGACGATAGCAACAACAAAGCGGAAAGCACTGCCACCAGATGAAACAGGAGAAATTTCTCCCCGGCAACCAGCGGCATCCATTCATCCTTCGTTGAGCAAACTGTCACCAAGGCGGACAATTTAAATTGCACGCCCCATGTAGCCGCCGCGAGGGATTCATTACTGCGACCTCGGATAAGATGCACTTGACCTCGCCGCCGCACCCCCTCTCCTCTTCCTCTTCCTCTTCCCTCCCCCTCTCATCCGACCCCTCTTCCCATAAAGAGGCTTACGGGCGCAAATGTCACTTGTTAACTCGCCGGGAATCCGCTCCAGTCCCGCGGATTGGACGCGTGGAAACTGTTACATTTGATAATTACTCCTGCGGCAATCTCGAGTATTTCCCTTTCGACTTGGTGTCAAGCAATCACATTAAGTCCGTTATACAGTTCGAGGACTCCATACACACCTCGGCTTCCTGTAATCATGGCCGATGCTGAGCTCCATGATCGATTGAATCGAGAAGTAACTAACCGTAATGAATAGGATGTCGAACACGATTCATAATCAGCACAGTAATAAGTTCAGTAGACATATTTCTGTGTTTTACAAATTTGAAAGAGAATTCAAAAGTATTGAACATTCGACTAGCATACATTTTCCTTTCCACAAATGTATAAAACAGTTTTCGAGGGTTTAAGGGAAATACGAACTACGAGTCTTTATCGATTACAACAATAATCGTGACCAACAAGAGGCGCAGAAAAAAAGGCCTGGAAAAAAAAGAGCGGTAGTTTTTCCAATATCCTGTGAGAATTAAACTCACGCGTCAATCCACGTAACCAAGAATAGCTGGGAAAATTGGCAGACTCGAGTCTGGGCTGGTAGACACGCGGCGACTGATTTCGACAGGCAATGGCCCATAGATTTTTGCAGGACTGCGTTATATGACGAAGAGGGAGCGGTGAATGCGGCTGTAAGTGGACAGTAAAGCCCAGAATGAAAGAGTGCAATTTCTGCCGAAATTCCACGGGGAAGGTTTTACGGTCACGGTGGCAAGCATTGAAGGCTCGTGAATTTGCAAAGTGCTCGGCCTAGTAAAATGCGCCTCGACCCGTCATCGCGTTACTTTCAATCGCGCTCTACGAAAATTCGATAAGGCCAGTCATACCACTGCCATCGTAAATGGATTGGCGACTTTATGTACCAAGTAATAAAGAGCGTCTCTCGAGTTCCCTCATATTAAGTCTCCCGCAAACCTATTATTAATTCGTAACATGTTAAACTAGTTATTTATGTCTATCAAAAAATTCTATCTTGAAAATATGTTGGAAATATGTTATTGGTCGGATGCTTGGATATGTGATGAAATGGAATTAAAGGTGGAGTTTATCGGAGTAGTGAGTGCCAGCAGATCCATTGAGCGAGTTCGTAAAATTTATTACACACGTAGTGCATCCCATGGCTTTTCCAGGTACACCGGAAAAACCATTGGAACACCATTACCGGAGTGACTCTCCGTTTAGAATTGAAAGTTCGCAGAAGCTTCACTACAACCGCGAAACAGCCTCTAAACTCTTCCACGAAGCGAGTAAACCGAAACCAACTATAATCTACCTTACATTTATATAGTTTCCACGACTTTACGGCGGCTGAATCGAAAATTCTACTTGGCTCTAATTTTCTAAATTGTCTACAACCATCAAAGTTTACCAGTTTAATCGAACCACGAGAATACACCCTCAACTTTCCACTGACATTAAATAGACTGTCTGCGTTCTATTTTTCCTAACATATTCCTTGTCGAAAAGTCTATGATTGACTAAACCGTGGAACTCTCGAGTCCTCAAACACAAACAGATGTCAGGGCAAAAGCAGAGGTGGGAGGGAAAGCAGACAGTGGTTGGAATGGCACGTAGAAGAATTACGAATTATTCGTGTGGCGGAAGGAAGGAAGGAAGAGAAATGGCGAAGAGCACTCGATTATTCCAGGAGGTTTTAGCACTTGAGCCGGAGCGAGAGGGTTGGCTTGGGAGGAAGCTCGTCGCCGTAAGAAAATAGGAAAAAGGCTGGGAGCGCACGTGGGGAGCAAGTAGCTCCCGGTGAAATAAGGGAGGGCGAGGGCGAGGACGAAGACGAGCGACATTCTGCCTGCGGAAAAACGCGCATGCACACCGGGATCGCCCTGCTTGCCAGCGGTGACTGCTGGATGCCGGATATAGTTAATGAATCCCAGGGAGTTTCTCGCGAAGATTAACGACGGGGCTAACGCAGACGCGCCGCTGATAAAGAAAAGGGAGCACCAAGCCCTGCTGAATCTCCTAATGGTGTACATCAGGTCTTTGATAAAGACCGCCCTACCTGCTTCTTTTCTTACTCCCTCTCCTACAATGCAACCCCCTCCACGCTTCCTTTCCCAGCCACAAAATTATGTCTCTTTTAGCTACTTCGTGTCGACTCCATGAAAGTCACCATTTACCACAATTTTAACAGATTAAAGACCGTTAGAATTACTAGCAAATTTATAATGGATGATTTAGTATTTTGGCGATGTTAAAGATTAATTATTTATTTAATACTACCTTCTATCAGTGATAGAATTTGTCTTTGGGATTTAGAGAGAGCAGAAGCGACCACCAGTTATTAATGACAGTCCTAATGAAGTTTCGTTAAGTACGATTATTACTCACGAGAAGTTAAACGTTTGACGGGCAGGAACAGTGGGAGAGCTTGACTGCGGAATTACAGGGTCGCGCAAGTACTTATCTGACACGATAATTATAGCGCGAGTATATCTGCGACTGGGTTGTCCAGGTATTCACTTAGAAATCTAAACAAGTCGCTCTCTATGGACTTGAAAATGGCAAGAGAGAAAAGGGGAGTTTAATGGGGAGCGTATCACAATGCCGTGAATAAAGTCGGACGATGTGAAAACTATTGGCCTCCGAGGAATCGGAGTTCAAAGGGGAGTGAAAGGAAGAGGCTGGGAAGTGGAACGCGAGCGGGAAACAAGGATTGGAGAATGCACGCGTGAAGTTATGATACGCAAGAGGACCTCCTCCCTATTCAGCCGTCGCTCTGATAAAACTGTTCGCATCCAGCCGGAATTCACGATAAGAACTGAAAATGTGCGCCCCCCTCTGACAAGCCGCGTATGTTATCGTCCGGGGAAACAACGCTCCATCCTCGCCCACCCCTCCGATTTTCTCCTCTTTCGCATCAACGGTACGCTTGGAATTTCACCAATAACAAACAACTCTCCCCGTAATTGTGAGAGTAATGCACACACGTATGACAGGAATAACATAAACTCGAATCGCAAAGCGAAACGCATGTTTGCCATTTTTTCTCATCGACTTCCTCTCTCCTCCTGGATAACATCCCTTGTTTTAATTAAATCGATTACATTCTTCGAAAGCAACTCGACGTTCTTCGCAAAAACTTGTACATTACTAAATCCAAGGCACATTCCAACTGCCAAGGGAAATGATTAAACAGCAACTTCAAAGACTTACGTCGAGAAGTAGAAATTGACTTCGATATTAAATAGCACAACAGTTTCTAACTTGGAGAAATGGGACTCACGTTTTCCATGAACAATATCGAGCGCGCAGTACTATTTCCTCCTTATTTCCAAGTGGCTGCTTTGCTATATTTAATAACGAGCTATCCCTGTGAACTACGTGTCTCATAGATGCGAGGGAGGAGGTTCTTCCAGGTACAAACGTACGTGACCATGCTCGAGTTGTCGGGGTAGAATCGCAGTAAAATCGCGTAGACTACTTCGCTCAATGTGCATGTATGTATAACTGTGTCCGTGTATGGGTATTTCGCGGGTTGTCTCGGTAGGAGAAGAGGCCGAGAAAAGGTTGGGTCGCAGGTGGCGGCGGCGGCGGCGGCGTCGCCAAGGCTACGTACCTCTGTGTCTCGTAAGCGCTTCTTTACGAATGTACGATGAAGAGAAGAGAGCGAGGCGCGCACGACACACTCGAAAGCTTGAACTTCGCCCATTCGGAGCTGCTCGCCGAGAGAACTGGCAAGTAGTGGAAGGGAGAGCGCGAGAGTTTCAGGGCGCGCACACTTTGGAATCTTTTATCGCGGCACAAAGCGACTGTTACCCGGTAACTCGCACGACTGCAGAGCGTCGTCGGCGGCGGCGTCGGCAGCGGGCGGCCACCCCTCGCAAAACTGTCACACGCCCGACTCGGAACTAACCGGCCCAAACGTTGAAAAACCTGCCCTCCGCTGGGAGAGCGATCCAACTGACGTCTCCGACACCCGGGGATTCAGTGAACGCTCCTCTCCGCCATTGAACGCTCCAGCTAGCCACTGCCCTTTTCATAAAACCCTAAGTCAACAGGAAAGGAAATTCTTGATTCACCCAACCACCCCTTCCGAAACGCCCTCTTCTAGAACTATGCCAAGTTGGAGATTGCAATTCTCTTCATACGAGGATCGCACGATCTACAACCCTTAAGTTTGATTCATATTACAAGTATGCTTGTACTCGAGAAGAGGGATGATTGCATTGACTTAAACGAGTGTGTTCCTAACGGAGACGACGACGACGACGGCGAGCACTGAGGAAAGAAGTGTAAGGGAAGGTGAGCGCGTACCTGTAATATGAATCGTGCTTTATCGCGGCGAGGAAAAAGGGAGGCGGGAGAATCTCTGGTAAAAAGTGTCTGCGAAAAGCTCGGCCGCTTACGCGAGTGAGGTACGAGGGTGCGCGGCGTGAAACGTTAATCGCATTATCAAGCTGTTTGCCAGTCGACACGATTTTCCCTCATACCTGTTCAACAACATCATTAGAGGGGAGGAGGCGCAGGCTGAAGCGGAAGAGTGTGGGAGGGGTGGTGGTGGAAGGGCCAGCCATAGCGAATGGCGTTAGTGTAATTTTAGCGTAACCGCCACAGGACGCTCGTTTATCGCGCGCAAACTACTCATTCATATTCCGCCGGCGGCGGCGGCGGCGGGCGGCTGCTAATTGGGCCGTGTCAATTTGGCAGGTATCAGCGGAATCCGGAAAAGTGCGCCCAATAATCCACTCGAAATTTCAATGCCCCGCCTCTTGTCGGACCTGCCATGCAAATGGCCCCGATGGGACGCCATGCAGGGGAGGAGGGTGGACGCGTAGTCGACGCCCGATCGAAAATCGGGACGAGCCACGCAAAATGCAACGCTTAATAAAGAGCGCCGCGGTGATTAAAGCGCCACCAAAGAAAAACAGTCCTGTGCTGGCGGCTCCGCTATGCTCTGGCGTCGTTTGCTCGCCGCTAGTATACACACACACACACACCGGCACTGGCACTCGTTAATTTCGAAAATCGTTAGAGTTAACAACGAGCGGCAAAAATTACATCGAATGTGTCGCGCTAACAAGTATCGCCGTTACAGGGAACAGGCTTTCAGCGGCAATGTGTGGCGTTCTCCTGTGTTCTCGCCTCTGTCGCTTCGTAATCGGGAAAAATCTGCGCGTATTACTTTCGTCGATATTAGAACTGCGAGCAACCTTTTGTTGTTTAAGGTGAAATGGGATTTGGTGATGAAATGAATCTGTGAATGTAGAATCAACATAAAGGTTGAATGAATACGTGTGTGTGTGTGTGTGTGTGTGTATGATGAAGGAATGAGGTGGTGCGGTTCTTTTATAGAATGGTGCTCGACCAGGCGAACATCAGGTCGAAGAGCGAGCGGCATGAACTAAGGAAAAAAGGCTATTATTTAACAGTGACCGCTGAAACGAGTGGCTATGACAATCGATAACCTGTTAATTGCGGTTTTACAAGGGGCCTCGGACCGACCTCGCTACTTCTTTCTCCGATAATGAGTTTTAAAGCAGATGTCGTGGAATTCCGTGCCCTATCGTCCCTCGCTTAAACACCCCCCTTTTTTTTTTCTATGATATTAGTGCATGAATACGCGCTGCATTAAAATGATAAATTCCCTGGGATCCTTTGATCCAACTGATAGGACGTTTCTTCTCGTATTTGAACAAAAAATCTAATACACTTTTTTGACGAAAGGAAAGAGGAAAAACAAAAATATCGGCGCGACCTTTTTGTCAGGCTTTGAAACGGCATTTTTAAACAACTGAGATATCCCTCTGTGTTTTCCTCGCGGCAGGATTTATAATGAGACACGTCTCGTTCCTGCCATTTTTAAGCTCACCGTTATTTCCGCCATCCACGAATCACACATCTGCGCCAGACATACATTTGTGTGAATGTGGAAATCCATATGTTCAGAGATTTCAGAGGTGGTGAATAAGTAGCTCGTGAATAACACGGGAATTTCCCTGAATGCGTATACCTCCTCTCTGTTTACCCTCATGACTATTTAATTTAACGAATCCCCAGTGTTAGCCTGTGCCGAATTGTCATTGAAATTGATTGGCCTTTCCTCCGTCGACAAACATTCCGCTCGGCTCTTCTGTCGACTTCCTTATGAGCGGAATTAACTACTTGATCGTAAGGTAAATCAACGAACGGATGCTCCGAGATTACCGAGCGAGGCCGAACGACCTTTTATTGAACGGCGACGGTAGCCTAATTTTCTGAGGGAACGCGCGTCATCAAATCTAGCAAATAAGTCATCAAAAGCGTACTACAATACTAACGTCAAAGCTTTTTAGCGACGGAAGGGTAACAGCGAGGCTCATCGGAAGCAAGAAGGGAAGTTGGCGAGTTCCTTCGGGCGAAAGCCAGGAACGAGGAATAATCTTCGTTAAAGTTGCCGAGCCCGAGGAGAGATTCAAATCGGAAAGTCCCTGCCGTGGTAGTCGACGCTGCCGCCGCCGCCGCTGCCGCCGTTCTATATTGGCTTGCGGGAAATAGTTAAACAGAACAGAAGTAGTACCAATGAGCGTGCCGCGGTAAAGGTAGTTGAAGGGGTTGAGAAGACTGCTCGAAGTATCTTCTTGCTTCTTGGACGCAGCGGTCTTTCGACAACTTTTTTTCCGGCAACCTGGTCGAGCTAGCAGTCGAGCGAGTCTTTCGGTCTCGTGGCGAGGGTTGCAATGCAACCGAGGGGCGACGGCGGCGACGGCGGCAGCGGGGGATTTCCGGACGATCGAGTAGCCGCTCATAAATTTGACTCCGGAATTCCATTACTCGGGCGAGCGAAATCGATATCGGTCCGGGGCGGCGCGCGCGCGAGCTGAAATCTCGAGTAGTGGAAGAGCCACTTCGGATAGGAAAGGCGCTCACTGGAGAGGACCACTCCTCTTCTCCAGGCTGCCACCGACGCCGACGCCGACGCCGCCACCGGTATCAAGTTTATTTGCACACTGTGATCCTTTTGAACTCCGAAATCCTCCCTCATTCAAGCAGAGTTCAAGCCTGATACCGGCAGCTTCTCTTCCAACCCCCTTCGACGCCTCCTCCCCTTCCAGCCTCTCCTCCTAGACCAGCCGGAGGGTGCGGCCAACTCCGACGCGTATTCGTCCTCGAAACAAAGAGGCCGAAACTTCGAGATTACTGGGCCGCGATCGATACACATTGTCAGACTCCACGACTAAATGATTCTGATGGAGCGTGCACACTACCTCCTTCCCTTCTCTCTCTCTGCGACCACTCGCCTATCAATCGACAAGGTAGTTCGATCTCCGATTGTCGACTTAGACTAGTTCCCAGGTAGTTTGAGATCCTGAATAAGAAATGTACTACTCTCACAGTGACTAGCATTCGACAGTTGCGATATAATCGAAATCATGTTTGTTCGGATGAAAAGCAAGAAGAATTTTAATTTGTTATTTCAAGAGTTTATATTACTGTTTATAAATTGCGATTGTTTCGAAGAAAACGACAAAGATTAGCTTATATTTGTAGAGTGTTGCTTTAACATTCCTCTACTAACAGAACAGTCTTTTCCATTATCTGAGCGGAAAGTAGCTTGGTGTACATTAAAGGAAAGTTGGTAAAGGGTGGAATCCGCCGAGAAATGATTTGTGTCAGATCCAGAAATGAAACTTGGAGGGTTCTGGAGGGTCTTGCTTGTAATTGGGGAACTTGAAAAGGACGTATAAAGGTTAGCTAGCGCAGGAGTTTTTCTTTCGAGTTTCCAGTGCGCACTGCGAGCACAACAATGGTAGGAGAGGGAAAGGGAGAGAGTGAAAGAGAGTGAGGGCGGAGGAGGATTCAAGGGACTCGTCGAGAAATGTGTATAAAGTTCGAAGGGAGAGATGAAAAAATATTGGTATCGTCGCCCGTTTTCAATCCGCCCGGGATTTCTCTTCGGCGAATGAATAAATCGCGGCGACGTCGAAACTTTTAACGTGCTTTACAACACACCGACGCCCTCTCCTGGCGTCGGCTGTGCCGCCTAAGAAATATTCGGAAGGCCACTTATCGCTCTGAAGTGCCTGTAAAGTCTCGCTCACTTTTCCAGGCCAGCCTGGAAAGACGCGATCCCGTGGAATATCTCTGCCGCTTTTCACGATCGCCCGGCCAGAAAAGAGCACCGGAGTCGTTTCACCAGCCTCTTTCATTCCAAACTGTCTCAGACCTTGAGAAACTTCTATCGCAACTGCTCCTTTGTCAGGAAGATTTGCCTATTAATTGCTGGTAATTGAATGGTCCTCGCGAGCGAATCTAATTTAGAATGAGACCAGAATTCACTTGTCAGGTGTCATGAAATCGCTCGTGCGACTACCGGAACTAGATTAAAGTGGGATGGCTAGATTTATACGTCGAGTGCGAGTCTACTTTTACGCTGAAACCATCGGCCAGAACACTATGCAATAAAGTGCAGCCACTAAAACTGCTATCTTTGACTCGGAAGTGCGGCTGTAATTACTCGAATTCCTCTTATCCGCTCGCTTCGGTAAAATGACGCGGAGTAGTTTCCGTTGGTGAAGAGCAGCGCGGCCAGTAGCGTGCCGTTGCAATTGCTGATACTTTATCAGGATGATTCCACTACTATTCAGTGGAATTGCTGCTTTATCGTTTTCCGCGTGGAATCATTTTCCATAAAACTATCGGGAAGAAGGTCGCTAAGGTTATGGTGGTGCGCGCGAATTCATTGGTCGCAATAGTCGCTCGACTGGCACTCGGCGTAATTGGTCCTGAATGATCGATCAGGCGTCACGCGTTTGACTAGCATAAATTATAATACGTGCTCATGAATATCAACGACTTGACCAAGCTGCCCGATAACAGAGCTCACACGAGTCATTTTATGTACTTGAATTCATGAATATTGATGGCGAGAGCTCCGTGCCGGCGCACCGTGAAAACAAATAAGTGGCGCCGCGCTAGCTATATAACTTTCCGACTTCACGAGGCACTGACTCTTCCTATCATAATGGCATCGTGGATTAGAGAAAATATTACGTTCCAGAACCTGTGCCTTCCAATTTTAAATCCACCGGAAAAACTCTGTCGAAAGATAAACTATAAATGACACGTTCCAATTGTCATAAATGATCGACAAAGACATTGCGGAACTTACGATGCGTGTTATTGCGTGCTTGTCGTCAATGTTGCGCGTGAAAACAGGATGGTCTAACGATATTAATAGTTGGCCTGCTTGAAAGTTATACCGGCTACGTGCTCGGAACTAACTTCAAAGCGAAGCTTGATGCCGAACCGAAGCTGATGGGGCTACGTGCTAGCGGCATACGTCGGTGTCGATGGATTCGCTACAAGAAAATTCCGTTTACGAGAACGCCCTTCCAACCAGCCCTTCCATCTTCAACTCCCCAAGTCAGCGGCGAATTGGCCTCTGCCGCTTGTTAGAATGAGTCGCGAAAAATCACCAATTCCTTCGCGAAAGCCAAACTTGTGCATTACGGTTCTTGTGCACAACAGGCACATATGATCCGAAACCCGGCGAATGTCGAAACTCCTAGGGGCTGCTATAATAAATCACCCGGCAAGCTTTCCCCCTCGTTCGCAAACTTTTCTCTTCCTCCACCACAAAGTGGATATCAAGGAAAGACCGTACTGCCTACCAAAAATAACCCCTTGCGGTTCAGACTAATTCCCTATAGTTTTCCCCAACTGTTTTTTTCATATTTAATTATTAAATCGATTTTTTGGTAGGTAGAAAAATTGTTCCTTAGAATTATGAACTGTGATATCATCGAAAACCGATAGACTTCGATCATTATTAAGTCATATTCGACCAGTGGGCAGTAATAAAAATCTGATAAAACTAAATCCAATGGAGAATATCATTTCGATGCCTTTGGCTCGGTCATTTCTCGACGGGCGTTATCGCCACTGGAATCGGCTAAGTTGCAACGGCTCAACGGCCTGGAACAGCCGAAATTCAATGCTTAATCGGGGAAAGCGGAAATCTACGTATTTGGTGCCAATGCGTCACTCAGCGGCGAAAAAAGGAAAGCAGAGTCGAATGGAGAACGAGAGAGCGAGAGAGCGAGAGAGAGAAAAAGGATCTGGCGTCGCGGCATGTCAGGACTTTTTTGTCTCTGTAGCACGGAAGCGGATGGTGAGGAAGGTGCTCGTTGAGGTCTGCAGCCAATTCTTTTGTTCCCGTAAAAAGGCCGGGCGCGAAAAAGGATCGAACTGGGACGTGAAACGAGCAGCAAGTAACGCCGGGAAAGAAAGAAAGAAAGCCGGTGTGAGGCTGCTGCGAAATTGACTGGCAACTCGAAATCAAATGGACCACTTTGCCCGGCCACTTGAAAGCCTGGTAAACACGCATGCCGATTCAGGAGGTTGAAATTTGCTCTCGCCACTCTGTCAATTTATTTTACAATAAAAACCAAAATCCTATTACCGAAACCTACTCCATCGAGAATTCCAATGAAACACATCTGTTCGCATAAAAAGCTCCAGGAATCAGAATGCACCAGTGAGTTCAGTGTCCGTGAATGGTTCTAGTGAAAAGAATTTGCGATCGGTCAAAGGCGGAGTTCCCGAACGAAATGATTCATTAGCCGAGAAGAAATGGCGTTGAGACTAAGCTCGAATCAAGCACCTCTTTAAATCGGTCTTGACTTCTATCAGTGAGCGATAGTTGAAGCGAGGCCGCTGGAACTGAAACAATTTCAATGCGACGAGAGCGGAGGCAGGAAGAAGCGCGAGCGCGAGAGCGTTTCGACGAGGCAGCAGCCTCGGAGAAAAGCGAGCACCAAGTACTCGAAAGCTACGTGCACCGCTCGGCGAAGAAAAGCGTCCGTGGAAAGGTGTAAATCAATCGAACGTGTAACAAGCGTGACCCAGTTCGACTAAAGAAATTTGACTGCGGTTTTATGTGCCTTCTTCTTTCTCCTAGCGCAGGTTTCAGGTATTCTTTTGGGTGCAGTATTGCTCGGCGTCCCAAAGGGGATGTCGGCTACAAACAGTCGGCGATACGCGATACGCAGCCAACGCCGGGGAACACATTCTTATCTTGAAAGAGTTGTTCCCATGGCGTTGCGATGCTCCTTTTGCCGAGACACGCGGCCTACTTTAATTGTACACCAAGCCCACCGTTCTTTTCTCTCCCTCGTATTTCCTACCGGCGGAGATGCCAACGAGGATACTGCATCGGTATATGCTAGCGCGCAGCTACATTATTCCCGGAAACTCAACCAATTCACAGGCCTCATGGAACAGGCTGCAAGGAGCCGCGATCCCACAATACTTTATCTCTCACAATTATAAAACCTTCCTTTGGTAATATAATCCTTAAGACATTGTTAGCTCATCTTAAATACACTTTAGTATAATTATTGCAACACACACTTTATAACTTGTCACTGTAACACTGTACAATTTGTCATTACAATACTGTAATAATGAAGCTAGCATCGTCTTTCTCTAGACAATAAGCAGGTTTGTTCGAGGGTAAGAAGTTTCAGGCCTACACAACGCAAACAATGGGCTCGGTATACGAGCCCGGCTAGAACACGTTTGCGTACTTGGACCGTAAGTACCTTCTACCGGACGGCAAACACATAGTCATAAATGCGATACCATTCACTCTGACCCAATTCTCAAGAAGCCGGGAGTAACGACCTGATTATCTATTTCGGATTATAAACTCGTCCCCTAACGAATACTCGTAAAAGTCAGTGCAAATGCTTGTAAGGCAATAAGGCCGGCTTGAAAAATAGAAGATAATCGAATTCTCGTCGGGCATTCATTCGCCGAGGGCGACTAGAAAAAGCCATTAGAGAAAGAAGGCGCGGATGATATATCGCCGTGGCTTTCGCACGTTTCAATTTAAGCGATGTGCACTGAGCGCCCGGCGAATAAATAGCGAGTGGCTGGCACACACTGTAAGAGTGGTCGAAATCATAATAGCTCCCGCTTGGATTACGTAATAAATATTAATTAAAATTGGCACGCAAGCAGTTTTATCCTCTGCCGACGCCTCTGCCCGCTGGTCAAAAGCGGAGGTGACCAGCACAGTCGGGGGAGGAGGGGGCTGCGAGTCAAAAGGGGTGAGGACGCGGGTATCGGGGGTGGTCGCGCCGAGAGAGGGTAAGCGCTTAATCAAAATTCAAATTTAACCCGTAAAACTCCTATCGGATTTGCAATGCATGGATTCGCCCGCGGATGCATCCCATTATCGCCGGATTCTCGCGTTTCCCGTCGCGATGCGCCCACCGCTCGCCTCTGTCGTCGGATTTAAATGCAGGCTGGCTGGCCCCTGGCCCGATGGCCAGGGGGAAAAAACTGCGAAAAAATTCCCACCGACTCCCACTTTCCCGCTCTATCCACTGACAATTGCACTTTTAATTGAGACCTTCTCAATTAAGAAGAGCAGCCCCGCTGTGTAATTACTGCGAAATGATATAAGGTTATAGTTAGGCTCCGATCGCTGTCTGGGAGTTAATAAAGGCTGCAATAAGCACACGCGCGTACCTCGTCAGCCCTTTAATGTCCCCTTAATTAGCTATTAAGGGAGTAAATAGGGAATCAAGGAATTTGTTGATCCACCCTCAGATTTCTCTGTCGCAGTGGCAGCCGCTCTCCTCCTCGCTTTACCGGCCACCTGCAGTATCACGATGTTACCTTTGCCCTGACGAACTCTCTCCGTCTCCCTCGCTCCCTTTCCTCCCGTTTCCCGAAGGTCCTCGTCTCCCGTGCAGCCTTCGTTCCGCTTTCATCCGTTTCTCATTTACCACGGAAAATACGATAAAGCGTGATTTAATCCGACGGCTGACGCCAGGAGGAGGAGAGCGCAAAAAAAGGAAGGCAGCGAGAGAGCGAGAGCCAACGGGGGAAAAACGAGCGAAAGAAAGCGGGAGAGGAAGAAAGTGTGAGAAAGAGAGAAAGAGAGAAAGAGAGAGGGCGAGCGTTAGGAAAAGCACGAGAGGAAACGTAAAGGTTGTAGCAATTTCGCGGCGCCTGAGGAAGAAGTCAAGGATGAGAAAAAAGGGAGAAGAGCTTTCCTCCCTTTCCTTTCATCTCTTCGACTAAACGAAGAACGCTAATATAAATAATACCATATGTTCCTTACGAAACCAGAATCTTCCATTATCGCACACGCATTTGGACGCTGAAACGTCGTCGTTCAGCTTAATTTCACCGAGGAAAATACTCGCTTTTATGAAACGAAAGGTCAACGACTCCTTAAAATTGCCGATCTTAACACTTTCTTCGCAATTTATTCTTATTCTATTTGATGTTTTCGATTGCTTATTGCTCGGCGAATCCGTGGGAAAGATGTGCCACGTGCAAAAGTGGTACTTTGCATTACCAGGGCACACTCGTGAGAAGACGGCGACGCTTGCGACGCTCCACTCGGCCGAATTCCACGATAAAGTTTTGTAGAGGCGACGTCGGCGTCGGCGGCGTCGGCGTCGGCTCTCTCCGCGTAATTCACTGTTATTGTCAGGTTGTCACTTACGCAAACAGGCTACAATATCGCCGGAGCCACTCCATAACTTTGGCGCAACACCTACAATAACAGTATCGCACGAGTGGGGCCGCGCGCATCCTCCTATCTTCGAAACTTCAGCTTGTAAGCGCATTCAGGGAGCGCCTATGGATAAACCTGCTTTCATAAACAGCCCTGCCAGCCTCGGGACATCCTTTCATACTGTTCCGCTACCACCAATGATTAATATACATTAACAAACTAACTTAACCATCTTCCCAATGCTCCAATTGCCGCTTATCTATTAACAGATCACTGGATGACTTTGCCGTTGAATCACTATTATCCGATATGCTCTATTATACATACGATAGTTATAAATTATTTAGCAATTTGAGTTACGCATGAATGTTTCCCAAATTTCTCCATAGTCGGATAATATAGCATTCGTCGAATAGAAGTGGGAACGACAATAATGATTCGAGTGTACGCGTTTCATTTGCTATCAGCGTCGATTAGTTTATCGGTGGAAGCTCAAAGGGATTCAAGCGAAAGCGATAAGAAGGACACGTGGTTCGATTTGTTGGTTGCTTGCGTCACTCGAGGGTTTCCCTCAAAGAAAAGGGGGGTTTTCTGTCCGATTCTTTGCAAGCCTGCCAAAAAATGTCGGGAGGAAAAGCGAAGTCTCAGGGGATATCGAGGACATCGGGAAATGTGGCAGGAATTTCCGGGAGACCTGAGTCAGGTTGGGATCACGTTCGCGGGCTTGCGCGACGATCATTGCGGCGAAGTTGCATCGACGGAGATCCGTTTGACTGGTGGCTTCCGGTTCGAATAATTTCGGGCGTGCAAAGCCTTCTTCTTGGACGTGCTGCTCGCGGGGAAGAGCGAGCAACTGGCTCACTCGGCTTTCGGCTGTGCTTCAGCAGTTCGGTGCTGTGTGCTTCGCCAAGAACTTTCAAGGACTTTCTATTCTTCCACTCCCACTTCTTCTCGCCCCACTCCCCAAACCCCTTCGCCGACCTTCTTGTGCTCCATTTGTGAGGGCTTCTACTTGCCGACTGCGGAGTCTCGCGGAATTTCGGCTTGTCCCGATTTCGTGAATGACCCCCGACCCTCTTCTCCTACTCCTCCTCCACCCAATCTACGCCCGCCCATTCCTAACTCTCTTTCTTGAGCACTTCCGCCCCGAATCTGCGTCTATGAGTTCGTGTTTGCGCTGGAGAACTTCATCAAATCAACAATGAAGTCGCGGTATAAAGGCGCACGCGTTTCCTCGAAATCATATTACGTAGATGAATGCCTCGGTCACCCTCTCCCGCCGCCGCCGCCGCCGCCGCGTTCACGCCTCTCCCACACCCTCCTCTAGTTTACCACTTAATTTACGACGAAAGTTGGCCCGTGTCGCCATTAATATTTATGCCGTCGCGAGAAAAGTTGAACGAGAGGCCTCTTATACTTTGATAAAGAAGTTAGTAATGAACCTCTAAATAAAGTCGAACTTGGCTGAGATCGACGGGGCTTTTTTTCGAATTCCTCCTTTTTTCTTCCGCGTGTTTACCTCTCCCCCGACGAAAATGGTATGGCTAAAGTCTGCTTAATGTTCCGCGGAATTCGAAGTAGCAATTTTCAAGCGGCGCGTACTAGTCTACTGGTGCGAGAACTATTCCTCGAGGCCGGAATTGCATTTGCTACG
Source organism: Ectemnius continuus (assembly GCA_910591665.1). Lineage (NCBI taxonomy): Eukaryota > Metazoa > Arthropoda > Insecta > Hymenoptera > Crabronidae > Ectemnius > Ectemnius continuus. The sequence continues at coordinate 8,721,313 of OU342862.1, read as the reverse complement.
AGCTAATGAAACACGTTCATTATTTTATCGCGGAAACAATTTCACTAGCTCCCCTGCCGGCCAACCAGCCAGCCAGCCAGCGCCCGAACGCTTCCCGCTAACGAAGTTTGACTTCCTTCCGTTACGGCGTGGATGGTACGCGCGAGCGCGCCGCCGACGCCGCCGACGCTCAGAGAGAGCCTTTGAATCTCTTCGTTTCGTTGTTTGCCGGATTTGTTGCGCGGCTTCTTGCTCATTTCAATTCCGCAAATGGCCTGCCTCGTTTACGTTTAAAAACTCAATTAAAATGACAATCGGACTCTCGGGCAGATCTCCCAGCCGAAGGCAATGCGGTGGCGGTCTGGACGTGTCGTACGTGCGCTGAGTTCGATAGAGTACCGAAGCTCTCTCACCGAGACTAGCCATCCTTATGTGAGTTTGCTCCACATTGCAGTGCGTAAACTTTTAACGATGTACTACTCCGGTGATGATCACTACTCCCTCTAGAGACGCCGGAAATAGACTTCGGCCGAGATGTACTTCGAGAAATCCTCCCTCTCCTCTATTTACACTGTCACCATCAATGATGAATGTTTACCAATTGCAGTTTTCTCTATTATTTACTAGTATTCCAAATAATAGCTAATATATTTCAATACTAAAATCCCTGAATATTACTATTTTCGAAATCAATTTTTTCTACTTTCGTCACCAAATTAGATTAAATCTTTAAACACACGCTTTTACCACCTACGAAATTCCTTGGTAAAACCCGTGAACTCAGAATCATTTTCCTAATTCGTAACATTAAGCGACCACAACAGGTCGGTATTTGGAAGGCCGAGGGGTTCCCTCGGAAGAAAGGGAATCGAGTTGTGCTGATATCGCACCCTTGCAAGCAAGGAACCCCACATTCGGTAGGAAAGCCTAATTATCACTGTTAAGAAAGTCCTTAGGCGTTATTCGGCTCCAAGAGGCCGATAAAAAAAAGCGTGGGCGCAGCACACTGGAGGGGAAAGGTAAAGCACTGGCAGTGAAATCCGGCGGGAGTAGGTCGTTCCGGCCAATTATATCGATAATACACGAAAGCCGTGAGAGGGTCGAAATTGCAGGGCAAACAAATTGTCGCCAACGAATTCGCCTCGATATAATTCCTGGATGGATGTGCGCAGCCATGGGGTGCTACTGCGTGTTCCCACCACATTTTCTGACACAGTGAGAGAGAGAGAGTTCTCGTTTGTGTGAGAATACGTGGGCGAATGAGTGAGAGGGAAATTGGTATGGTGGGTCTCGCGGCGACTGCCAAATTGGCAGGGGGCTCTCGGCGGTACGCATCGCAGAAAATTAAATGTCAAATTAATGCGGCGATAAATTCCTGTCGAACGAGGCTGCGGACGCAGCAAAAAGGGGCCAATTTACGACGCATTATCCGAAATCCCAGCGCCACCGCCGGCAACCCCCTTCGCGACCCACTCCGCTCCTAGTCGCTCGCCGTCGTCCTTTTTCTTGCCCTCGAGAACGCTGCCGCGGCGCCGCCGCTCTTGATAAGAGTCACGACGACAGCGTCCTCGCGATCTTGAAAGTGGCTTTCAACGCGCAAACCGGCCGAACTCGAGCTTCCTTGCATCAGCTGGCTGCTCCCGCGTGAAAAGAAGGACGCTGAGGAGATAACGAAATCGGCCGTGTCTACTTTGCGAAGGAAGAAGAAGAAGATCCCGCCGCCAGCAACGGTAATTCACTGGCACTCTGCCCCGATATACCCAGTGTCACGAAAATCCCCGGGCGTGGCTTGAGACTCGCAAAAATTCTGTACGTATTAGCATAGAATTTTTATGATACTCCTTTACAAGGGAAGATCGAATGAGAATTTTGAAAATAGCCAAGTCCAACCACGCAGCATCCTCTAAAAGATGGCTGTAGTAATTTGCGAGGTTCTCGGAACACCCTGATTATTCCTCGGGAGGTTGCATCAGCCACGAATCGCAGTCGTACACAACCTTGGCAAAGCGAGGGAATGGTGGAAGAGTTCTTTAATCAACGGATCCTCGTACACTTTATCAGAGCGCGTATTCAAGCGCTGAGGATCGTGCTGCACATGCCCGACACGCTTTTCTTATCCTTTTCCGCCTCTCGGGAAGTCCAACTCGGCAGGGTTGCGTAAACGCAGCCGGCGAAATCAGATTAGACTCCTTCAAGAGGAGAACTGGATAAAGGAAACGTTCGACAGGATCCAACGTGAAAGTAACATCTTTCAACTCTGTCGCAAATCCCTGCGATATTCTATTCATGGTACAAATTCTTTCATAAGTCAACTAATTCTCGTCAGAGAAAATTTCTCCAATTTATCTCCCTCGCATCCAACACTCTCTCGAAAGAGCTGTCATCGACTGACAAAAAGATTCCTGCGTTTTGCGAGGTGGTGACAAGCATTGCGTCCTAATTAAAGAGATCGATGCGCGGCAAATAGGACGTGAATCATGCGGGAGACGCGGGGCTTATCAAAAACTTGACCTGAAAAAGAGAAGAGGTGTGGAGGGAGAGCAGAGCAGAGCAGAGCAGAGAGAGGAGAGAGAGGTCCGGGAGAGAGGCTGGGTGATGACGATTGAGACGCGCAACGCGCGCACGGCGGCCGAGTGTGCAGCCAGGTAAAGTACGGCCATTGTCGGGGAATGTGGGTCGACCCGGTTGCACTTCCTGTGAAGACAGGAGCGAAATGAAAGCCAAGTGAGACTACTCACTGGAAAGAACGCCGGGAGAAGAGTGATATAAAGAATGCGATGAATAAAGAGAGGACTTGTATGATGGAGACTCGTAAAAGGCTGGCGCACTCTCTCTCTCTCCCCATCCTCCCCGGCCATAATGAGAGAGGGATCAATTTGGAAGTACTACTACTTATCAGTGCCGAGGATGGATTAGCACTAGGGGAAATAGCTCACTTAATGGGACTCACTATCCCGCTCGAACCCTTGTAATTGGCCTAAGCATAATTTCACTGGGGGGATGGAAGCTGCCGGGCTAGTCGGCCGGATGACGAAAGGGCTGTATGATAACCTTTAATTAAGGCCGGAATTAAGGACGCTATTGCCAGGGAGGAGTATACGGCTCGGTGAGAGGCTGGCAGAAATTTTCCATGAATCAGTGTAGCCCTCGCGCCACTGATTGTCAGCCCTGCCGGGGTTAATGTATGCATATAGGGTGCATACAGCCACTGGATAGCGATAGCGCCTAATTATCATTAGGGCTATCGATCCCATCGTTAATAGGGAATTCGAGCTTCGCCTAATCAGGCGCACATCGAGCTTAGACTTTCAAGCTCTCCGCCGCGCCGAGTGAATTGTCGATTGAAAAGCCGCCGAGTCAAAAGAACCGAGTGCAATCTGGAATATCGGGGGTGGCTTTTGTCAGCCTCGCAATTCAATGGACTCGGCGAAGTAATTATTTGCCAAACATGCTACAACTTATTAGTATTACCCATTAACTGGTAATAAACGGAAGGGAAAAGAGGGCGAACGATAAGCAGGAATGACGGGTAGGAATTCCCTGAGTGGTGCGGTTGGACAAAGGTCTCCGCGTGAGTGGTGGCGCGGCGGCGGCGACGCCAAGTACGGCCTGGGATTTTATTGTATTATTAGCAACTTTTTAATCCCCCGGCAAGTCCAATTGACACGAAATGCGCTCTCGCGTTCGAACTCGACATTCTAATTGCGGGGGTTAGCCGCGCGAGAATGGGGTCAACGAGTTTCGCGCTCAGGAACGACGGAAAGGTGAGCGCGCGCTCGCTCGCTCGCGCGCTGGCGCAAGGTTTAGCATTAAAGTGCTCATTAGCAATGTCCCTTTACACCCGCTGACTGGCGACTCCCCTCAGGGAGACAAGTTGCAAATCCAGCTGGGAAGATCGCATCGACAAGAATGCTCCTCTCGCGCCTCGTTCATTGAACCCGGCAGACAGCCTCTTCCACTCTATCTCCATCTCTCTCTCTCACCCTCATCCTCTCCCGTTAACGGGGGTGTACATTTGTATATCTCTCCTCGCTCCCGAGGGAAACACCGAGTCTCGCATCCCTATTTAATACCCTCGCAATTAATATTTGGTAATTTCGAGATAGCCGAGTACTTATAAGGCTTTATAAAGGAAATATCGAACGATAACGGCGCTTGGAAACACGGCTATTATCGGTTAAGCCTGATTAACGATATTCCCAGCAAGCGAAGACCAGCGAAGCTAATTCGATTCCTCGAGGGTGTCAAAGCGACTATCGGAATTCATTTTGGCCGCCTCGAATTCATCCTCCCCGCTCCGGGGGATTACTTATGCCGTTTGTTTCTTTCTCTTTCGAGAGCGTCGCGCTGAAAATTGGCAAGGCGTCGCCCGATGAAACTTATATTCCCCGCTGGCATTTGCATGCTAATGATCGTGACAGTCGTGTAATTAAGTGTGCCGGTGCTGGTTGGCATTGGGTAATGGATCCGCATGGCCCGCAACACTAAATTGCCAAGAGAGAGTTTTCGTTAAGTTCAACGGCGACCGGCGCGGCGCGGCGAGCTCTTATCTGTTCTTCGAGGCTTGGCACTCACTGACTTGTGCTCTCCTCTCTTCTCCTCTCTCTCGCTTTCTCTCCCTCTCGCGCGCTCGCGAGGGTTCTTCCATTGTTTCAAACTTCCGCGGCAGTTTACAAATAGATTTTAAGGGCAACAACGGCATTACCGGCTTAATGAGATTTGGCCCATCGCGCTGCCAGCATCTAATGGGCCCTCGCGCGTTACACCGCGCAACATACACGATTTAATTATCGCGCCTCAAAGATTCCAACACTCCCCCCCTGATTATTCTCGAGATCCCGATTCTCTTGGGGGATGCGCCACTCCACGCGTAGGTTTACCTTTGCACGGGTAATTCTCCGAATGCCTGGCTCAATGAGATTCTACTTCCTTCTAATTTCAGTCGCTAAGTGTATGTTCTTACGTCGCATAATGATTAAGTCGACCGATACAACTGTTTCCAGTCACATTCTCGTACGATTGTAACTAGACAGCTCGAGCTTATTAATTAAATCATTGTCAACCGCCTATTTTACAGTAAAACTAATTTCTATTCGATTCTAAATAATCGACTTATAGAATCGCATACGAAATGGCTGGATTTCAAATTTTAAATCGTTCTCTTCGATGAATTACGGACAGCAGTAATATAATGATCACTGTGACTTTGTGTTTTAATGATTCCACGTGCAAAGACGAGTGCGCCCTCGTAACCGGTCTACAATGTGTCGAGATCGCGGCGTCCTAATTAACGAGCGCGAAATTAAGCAATATTTGAAAGAGTGCCAACCTAGAACTGCACACGCGTGTACGTGTGTGTCTAACCGATGTTTGGAAGGCGAGGTAGAAAAATAGAAAAAGGGAGAAAAAGGGTAAGAGAGAGGGAGAGATAGAAAGAGAAAGAGAGTAGGTGGAGCTGAAGTAGGTGGAGTGCATATACGCCAGACTCGTCGTGACACGAAAGCGCTTTAATGTCCTCGTTAAAGAAAGCCCGCTCGGCGCCGAGCTCGCGCACCGCTTCGAGCTCCAGTCTTTATGAATTACAGTCTCGTTATGTGACGAAATTAAAAACCGTGGAAACACTTACTCCTCCTCTCGGTGAGGCCGATCCCGAAGTGTCCTCCCACCGCAACTGTGTCAGTCGAGCAGAGCCAAGCCTGCAACTTGAAAAAATACATTTTGTTAGCCACCTCCGCCAAAAATACTCGCGGACCTTCAAACACCTCATTTATCATCCTGTTAAACCCTCGCCACTCATTTCATTCCTAATTAAAAACCATTCACAGCCTTATCCTTTTACATGCACTAATTAGATTTTCTTTGTTTGTTGATACGGTGGAAAAATACTAGTGAGAATATATTATTATAGAACCTCGATAAATCATCCTATCAAACTATTTGATTTCAATTCGAGTTAATGAAATACGTTGCTGGTGACTAACATTTGTAAAATAATAAAGGATGAAAAAATTGGGGTGAAAGCTGGAAGGACTGTAACTGCTGGACACCAGTTGTTGGGAGAGAGTGAGGGAGAGGAATGAGAGGGCGAGAAAGGCAGGGAACATTGTGATCGGATCATAAACGGCAAATGACCCGGGCGCGCGCGGTCTGCGCACCGCTCGCCGGCATCCCCCGACGTTTGCATGCGTAATGCCCGTCGGATACGACTTAATTACACGGAGTGCCATAAACCTGCGCTGAATCATTGTCATAACCTTGCCGATTTACGTCGAGCGGTGCGCCGCCCGGCCGGCAGCCTATGAATTACCGGGGGTTTCTATCGGGTGATTTACGCCCGAATGTACTTTGCATTCCAGCCGGAAAACTGGCCGATCCGACGCGCCCTCTCTCCGCCCGAGATTTGCCTTGTATGCGCGCACCTGCACACACTCCTACTTTCCCTAAACACACACACATCCACCTCGCCACAGTGCGCACCCTGTTGTTACGCTCATACATTAGACCTTATTTACGCGCACCTGTGACATGCAAGCGTCCTCTCCCCGCTCGACATTCTCCCATTATCCTCGCCATTGAAAATCCGATTCGCGCGTAAACACTTTCCCGCTTGCTTCGACTGACCTCCCCGTTTCTCCCCATTGATTTATGCGCCCGACCATTCTTTCCCGCGGCCCGATTCATTAAGGACTCCAATCGAATTTATCGCAGTCCAGAAAACAGGTAACAGCTTGTGTTTATGTATCTCGACGTACAGCAGATTTCAATTATAGTTCTTTGTTTATACGAGACGTAAAAGAAGGAACAGTCGTCGCCGAGATTTCTTCACTCCCGGTCATTATTGCGGTGGGTTTAATCCCGCCTGAAGCTGACTTTCATGGACGTCGATAAATCTCCATTGTTTTTACGATCGAATCCTCCCAGTCCGATGAGGAAGAGTTTCCTTTCCATTCGATTAATAAAGCCACTCTGACATTTACTTCGGTGGTGAGTTCTGTGAGCGTCATCAGTCACTTGGAAGAATGGAGGATGAGAGGAGGGAATAGTGGGATCGTCCTCTATGAGATCGGGTGGAAATTACCGAGGAATATGACGTGGCTCTTGCTAATCCAGGATTAAAGCCAGTGGAGTGGGAGGAGGATGCTCGTGTGATCTTGTCGATGAATTTTTGAGCAACAGCGGGCGAGAACGTGCTCCGAATCTGTCAGCGGCAGATGCAGCCGACGGCGGTGCGACGTCTCTAAAGACGCGCGCGGTGAGCTTGCTACCCCATCGCGTGGTTTGATTGCACACCGGGGAAAATCAATAGGAGGCAATAATTATCCATTATGATGGTGCGGAAGGCTTTGGCTGGCCCTGGGAGAGAACGTCGCTCCCAGAGCCCATGCAAGAAGAGGCGAATCAATCGGCGCCTCTTTAAAATTCAAGCTAATGAGCTAACACGCACCAGCCCAGGAATCAATTACTTCAACTTTCCGCTCACGTCACTTAAACTTCGCCGCGCGCACAATCAGAATTTCCTTAAACGGCTCGGCGCACTCCACTTCCTGTTCATCTAGCCGTCGCGCCGCGCCGCGCCGTTAAGGCTAGCGAACATCGAATTTTCCAACTATCGATTACATTCTACCGGCGATCTTTTGTAACGTTCAACTTCAAACCAACCTCCATGAAAAGCACCCGTCAGACCTGATCGCCGAAGGCTCCAAGCTTCGGCCACAAATTTCCACTCAGCGTTCTTCGTTATTTCGCCGACAATTCTGATGGACCCGACACGCGGTTTCACTGCTGCCCGCCAACTTCACTCTATCCACTAGTCAAAAGACCAATTGAAACATCCATGATGCTCTTTCAAAGGTAGAATTTCGATATTATTGAACATCTATTACATCCAACCCAGTCGAACATTACAAATTTCAAATTCCAGTGCGAAACTACCTTCAAAAATATCCACTGCCATCATTAATCCACCTCTGATTTGCCTAATTGACATCAAGCACAGAGAGTGTCGAGAAGAAATCTTTATTAACGCGAAGGCAAAGTTAAGCCGAAGGCTAGAAAAAGTGGAGTTGTTAGAGGAGGTGGGTGTCAAGAGTGTTCTAGCAAGGAAAATTGATCTCCTTAGGAGATAAGGGGTGGGCTTGCACCACGGGATAAAGATCAACTATCTCCTAGGAGGAGGAAGCCTTAGGAGTAATTAGGAAGTTTCGAGGCATTCCAGTGATCTCTCTGGTAACAGATCACGCTTTGACACCTGCCAGAAAGAGAGCTCTCTCACTCACTCACTTTCCCTCTCGCTCTCTCGCTCGTTCTCTCTGCAGCATCACCCGAAGGGCAGATCAAATTCGCGCGTGGCTACGTGATCGTGTACGAGACGGCGAGGTCGGCACGGTCACGTACGTGTACACACCGTGAAACGGCGCGCAACACCTGAAACTCGGGCACTCTTGATACGAGGATTAAAGCGAGCGCGAGGCAGATACACCAGACAGGGAATACCGAATGACAGAGAGGGCAGACGCGTGCGGTACGCACGGTTTAGTAATTGAATTTCGGCAATTAAACGAATACGCTCCCCGCAATTCCACTAATCAAAGTACACTCTCCCTTTCCGGACAGTCGAGGTGGAATACGCGCGATTGGCCATCGCCACTGCCAATGGGTTTGAAAGGATCGAGATGCAAATGGAAATGTTACAGATCGTAAAGCCAAGAGGAGCTTGATTCATTTAAACTGACGAGAATTCCGATCTGGTTATAGAAAGTCCAATATTGGAAGAGAAAGACTCTTTTTTTGCGATTTTATATGAAAAATAGTGGAAGCCCGCTTTGAAATGGGATTTTAAATCTCTCTGGTGTTAGCCTGTATTATTAAGTCAATGTTGATTTCGAGTAATTATTAGTCGATCAAAGCGATGAAATTTCGAGGGGAATTTCGTTGGTTCCTCTCGGCGAGTTTGGTCGAATGGGAAATGATATGTCGAAGTTCTTGGAAGAAGGGAGTTCTAATGTGAGAGCCTGACAAGTTCAAATCAATTTCTCGGTAAAGCAAGGGTTAAACGAAACAGGGGCGACGACAGTGTTTGCTCACGCGGATGACTAGGCGACTATCGGAATGGCAGGCTGTTTTCTCGAATGGCGAAGCCAGGAATTCCGCCCTGCTGAAATAACACGGGAACGATTGCTTTGAACGGTCGCGAAATAACATTCCCAAAGACGCATTTGACTCGGGGGTCGTCGTGCTGACTCCCTTTAAATTTCAGAACGCACGCTCGCTCGCTCTCACTGTTTGGAAAATTCGTGCGGCCAGGAAATCCGCTGAAAAGCCATGATTAAATATCGAAGGCCAAATACCGACAATCCAGGCAAACGCGTCGCGAATGCGATGTTTGCCTTGTGAAATAATTCGCAAACTGAGTAGCGCGCGCGCGCCTGCTATAGGCGGCGATAAATTTTAATAAACGTCAGGACAATATCGGCGCGAGCATTGTTCCATTTCTTACTGGTGATATGAGAAAGCTGGAATCAAAGTTACTATTTCCTCACACTTGTTGTGCCGTTTCCCGGACTCGCCGTCGGCCACCGTCGCGTCGCACGCCCGCCCGCCCGCTCCACCAACCGCAATACCAGTCGGAAACCTTTCTCCTGGATATTAAACAACGCCAGATGTTTTCAAGCGGTGGCCGCCGCTCGGCCTCGCCAAGATTTATACTGCTTTTTAATAAGAAATTGAAATTTGACTTATGAACTCCGTATTACTGCCGAACCCCACCTTCCATCCCCGGTGACTTACTGTCATTGCTTTTTCATTGGATGACGATCGTTCACCAATTCGCTATTGGAAAAATACTGGAGAATTGCGTATTCGTCACAGAGAATAATACAGCGAACGTCGAAATTCGAGGGGATTCAAGGGTCGTCTTTCAACTATCCGAAGATTGCGTGAGCGAAGTGAAATGCGAGTGCTTCGGGAACAAAGTGGCAATTCCGCCGCCAGTAACACTGAGTGTAAGATAATCACAGTGGCAACGCTAAATAGCGTATGATAATCGTGAAGTACTTATGACTGCAATTTGTAAACTTACTCAGAAGGATTACGAGCCTCTCGCAATACTGTCTGAGAACGTTCATGACCCTCCGCCCAGCCCCGCCCCGCCCCACCCTCCCGCACCCCCTGATTCTACTAATGCTCAACTTCGTCCTAGGAAAATTCTCCGACAACGCGCTCCGTAGAATGTCCCGACAGCTTAAGGAAACAGGCTCTAAGTAACTTTTGTTTGTCTACATTCTCGAGTGCGATTTTCAGTAATGCAGTATTAACAGGTGCCGAGTTCCGTCGATTAAAATAAGTGGTTTATTGAAGTAGGAGAAGACTGGATATTTTGAGCCTTTGCCTTCGATATTTTCCATTTCCCATTCATTTTAGTGCTTCAGGGGTGACAGTCGAGCAAAGGGTTAATATATAAACGTCGAAATATGTATGTCAGCTCCGCAAAGGCTTTTCTATATTTCAACGGATTCACAACCATAAATTCCACGTGAGTATTTTTCGAAACCTAAAAAAGAATAACATAGTGATCTCGATTCCCCAACCACCTCTAAACTCCACCCTTTTCCTATTTCTATTTTTTCTATTGCTCCACATCGAAATATTCTCCGATCGCCTAATTTCCAAGAGCCTCATACCAATCCTAGATGCTGAAACTAATTTCTGAAGGAATTGGCAGTTATACAAGGCCCGTCTGAACCGCATAAATCAGTAAGGACATTCCGGATATAACGGGGCTGGGTGACATAAAGTTAATCCAGGCTCGTTTCGTCGACTTGGGCCATAAAATTTGGCGATTAATCGCGAGGCCGGCTTGACGGAGCTAGATTGAAAGCGGCGGCGCGACGCGGCGCGGCGCGGCGGTGCAAATGAAGATAGTGCCGGGCGAGATAGAATTTCACGTTCATCGCGTCGGAAATTCGTCGGGGTCTATCTAGTTTGCAACGAAACTGCCGACTCGCTCGCGCGTTCGCTCGCATGCATACCAACACACCGCACGAAGCACTCCGGCCGCGGTAGTTCGGAGCTTTTATAGTTTAAACGCGCTGTACACGTATGGAAGCAGTGCGTTTCAAGTGGACGAGGCTGAAGAGTGGGTGGCAAGAGGGGGTGAAAAAGGGGGAGGGGCGGGGAGGAGGTACATCGAGGCAGGGTGCATCCCGAAATGCAGAGCGCTCGAAACTTTTTCGTCTAGCTCCTAACGAGGAAGTTTTATAATTGGCCTTGTGGAGGCTGCTGCTGCTGCTGCCCACCGTTGAGAGTGTTGGGCCCCGGCTGCGGCTAACGCAATACACACACACACATACACACACTGGTAACTTCAACTTGCCCACCGACGATGGTGTCCGAGTGCGCTCCCCGTTATTATCAGCCACTAATACCGAGATAGCCCGCGCACTCCACTCGTCCTGGACTCCTCTTACGCCAGTCCTGTCATGTACTGCGGCTTAACTATTTCGACGATCCTCTCCCAGGATACTACGCACTACTACCTCCTCGTTCCTCCCATCCCCGCCCCGCGCACTTACACCCCCTCTCGACACACGTGCCCTGCTAAATTAAGGCACCAGATGTTCTTGCGTGCACGCATGTTTGGTCCACTCTGGGGAGGACATTTAATATTACACTTGTCAGTAGCTTGATATCATATTCCCTTTGGCTGTCTCGATTTCATACTTGACAGGGCTTCGCGCTCAGCTTATCTGTGACGAATTGAGGATTAGGTGACTCGAAGAGGGGAAAAAGGTAGGGAAGAGATGTCTGAATTTTGTTCTTCCTTTTGGGCCAATAAAAGTGTTGTCACTCACGCTTTTTTTCCCGTGTCACGTAGCGTACTTCATTACTGGCGGCAGCTAATAAGAGCAAGTAATTCAGCTGGTCTAATTAATACCATTTCAGAGGGATCACAATGAGAGCAATCAGAGCGGCCACTGGCAGAATTAATCATAACGTTTTGTCACCGTGAACGGTGATTACGTGTGTCCGACACGATTTCCATCAGCGGCCGGCAATTAAGTCCAAATTCAGGCAATCAGTTCCAAGTGACATGTGGCGGTGGCGCGTGCGACAAAAGGTCAATAAAGCGGAACAAGTGGTGTTGGTGAGAATGAGTATAGATAGTGGAGAGGAGGAGGTCAGTAGTGGTGGCATAAAGCGGGACTTTTCCGGCTAATGTGCGATGGATGGGACACAGGTTGGGATCGCCGATGGTTGTAGTGGTATTCGATCCACTGGTAAGCGGAAGTTAGGGGCAACTGTATCGATATACAGGAGGAGCGCGCGTGTGTAGCAGCGCGAGCAAGCCTAGAGCAGAGAGAGCCAAGCCGAGCGGCAGAGCGCGCACTGCAGGAAACACGAGCAAGCGGAAAGACGAGAGGAGCGCTTCATCGGGCACGAGGAAAATCAAATTACTGAAGCACCGGGTCCGATTCGTTTATCACCCCTCGAATACCACCGCCACCGACTCTCTGCCGCTCGCGCTCTACTATCTAGCAGCGCAAACGAGTCGAGCCATGTTAAATCAATCAGACGAGCCTCGATACACGCGTCTACCTACGTGTTCGAACATCCATGCGCGCCGCCTTGCATGCAATATGTGACCCCCAAGGGCCTCTGAACCTACCAAGAAAACGATCCTCCGTAAGGATCGAATTTTACTAACACCTAACTTTTTCCACCCTCACTCCTACTTTTGCCTCTCTTTCTCTCTCTCTCTCTCTCTGACATGACGATCGCCAGGCTTTTTCGAGAGCCTCATTATTGCCCGCCAACCGAAGAACACGAGAATGTTCTGTAGACGCGCCGCAACTTTCCATGTGCTTGTGTAATGCGATATTCCCCGAGTGTAACTAGTTTGCCTGGGAATTGATACGCGTAACTTGCCGCAACACATGACTGACTACCTTTGCTCGTTACCGCCAACAGAGTACCAGCACTCCCGCTTGGTTCAATTATTATCGGCTTTTTTTAGCCTCTGTTCTCGGTGATTTGAGAGAGAAAAAAACTATGCCACTCGTTGGATTGATAGTTAGGAATTGTTAATGGGACTCCTTTTTACAAACCACATGATTCAAACAGAGAAATACTATTCAAGAACGCAATGCTATTGAAATAAATTTACAACACTAATGAGAGACAAAAATCTGAATTTATCCAGTCTACTCTCGATGGATTAAACTCTCCGGGGATTCGAAATTCGTGTGCTTTGGAAGCGAGAGAAATAGGGATGATTCGAAAGTACATGGTGTAACGGGACAAAGAGATTGGTAAGAGGGGCGAGTGCGTTACGGTGTCCGGCGGATTAAATCTAATAAAGTACATGCAGCAGAAAGCGAGGGACACTGCGTTGATGCCGGTTGTCCTATGAATATGCATGTATACGCGCCTCTCCTGTATATCAATAATCAGAGAAGGTCACGAATCCGAGCCAGGCTCGCTGTACGTCGGACAATACCATAATCACATTGCTGCCCGGACCACACGAGGAAAATCTATTTTGACTGCGGCCGACATGCAAAATGTCAAATACATGCTCTCGCCATAGTATAAATAGGAGGAAAGCTCGAAATGCTTCCACGCCCTTCCAACCCTCCGCCGCGCCGCGCCGCCCTTCTGCCCGGCCAGTTGCGAGTCAACTGAAAGGATTCTCATCGAAAAGTGTCAAAGTGAAATTGCGTGCGTGCACGCACGAGAAATCGGATATCGCCGCACTCTCTCTCTCTCTGACCATTGGCGAACAAGCCGCCTAATGTATGTCCACACACGCGATCATACCGTGGACGAAACACTGCTACGCACACACACACACCTCGTCAACAAATATCAGTCGACTGCTGTCACGGCGACGGCTTTCAGTGCGCGTCGCACAATAACTGATGACACGTGACATTTTCCAGTGAATAAGGAATAGCAATGCTTCCGCAGCGTTGAAAGAGTGCGCCGCTGGTACAATCCGCAATTTCGTAGCGGCGCATAAAGCTTTCATATAAATAATTCCTTGGGAGAGCGCGCTCGCGCGCGCGCTCATAATGCAGGGGAGTTTTATGCGCCGGTTAATTGAAGCCTTTGAATACGCGGGCAAATACCGAAGCATTCATACGCGCATATTTCATGGGATACTCGGAGAGCGCGAGTGAGTCCGATCGAAAATTTGCGTTTCCATGGCAGCGTAATCAGCTTAGAGATGTTTGCCATTGTTAATGGAGCGTTGTTGAACAAAGCGCAGTACGAAAAATCACAGATACTCTGTGCTCGTATTCTCAGCGAACATGGGGAATTCCGAAGAGCGTATATGTGGTATTCTTTTATCTGTTACTAGTGAAATGATACGCCAGTGTATTTGAAGTGCATATGGTATACGTATAGAAGGTTCATGGAAATCGCAGAGTCGTCAGCTTCTAAATTACTAGGGCGCGTTTAGCGAGTGATATTTCAATCGGATGGGCCGGGCGAGCGGGTTCACTTGCTGGCGACGCAGCTGTGTCGGCTGACCGGCGGCAGTCAGTGATATTTAACTGGCGGCAGGCCTGCCAGTTACTGCGTAAAAATGAAGAATACACCGAACACGCAGTGCCAGGCAGAGAAAGGTGGGCGCGGCGCGGCGCGGCGCGGAGAGGATGAGAAAGACAGAGCGTTTTTCAGCGGACTGGATGAAACGAGTCGCACGTTTCCCGTATGACAGGCGACGCGCTGGAATTTATGTGAGCGACACGCATGTTCTGAATTCCGTGTGTAGTCGTGCGAAGGTCGGCCCTTTGCCCCTCGCGCGCCCACCAACTCCACCAGCGGAGAGTGCGAGCGAGGCTGAGCCATCAAAGCCACCCGCAGCCCAAGTAAAACAGGCGGGAGTGAAAAAAAAGAGAGAAAGAGAGAGAAAGAGTAGGACGAAGCGAGGAATAGAGGACACGCGTACCAAATCGCCGGTGTGGCCGCATCGGTTTTGCATTTTTCAAGCCGATAATTTATCAATCTCCGAACGCCCTACACCACGTTTCTTCACCGTCGAACACAAGCACACACGCACACAGTGCAACTACTAGTCGGGTACACTCACTACTTCTTCTCTCCCGCTCTCCTCTCTCTCTCTCTTTCCATCAATCGTCCGGCCTCTCTTTCCACCGATCTCCGCGCTTTTTTTCTCTTCCTCGAGAGCATCAACGGCGCTAAGGTCGGCGGCGGAGGCGGAGGAGGTCGGTGAAAGGGTGAGGGTTGAAGCTGGTTCGATTCGACTATGGGAACGATCGTTCCTGGCAGGAAAATAATGAGGCTCTTTAAAGGCCGGAAGTTTTCATTCGGAGCGCTACCCCCGGGGAAATCGATTTTCGCGTTTTGTCGGCTGGCCCTTTTACACTGGCGGCTGCTTTCCGTGAGAGAGAGAGAAAGAGAGAGAGAGTGTGCGCGCGCGCTCGCATCAAACGGATTTATTTCGAGCAGCGCCCGCCGAACAATGAGACATATCAACGAGGCTCGATGCCCGCGGATTGATTATTCCGGGTGCTCGAACCGCCGAGATTCCTGCCAACATCATCGCGAATACACCGAGCGCTCTAATTGGGCTCTGCTACGAGTGCGCGTCGCCCCTCAAACTTCTTCTCAGCCGGGAAACCGTACTATTCGTGTGCGCCGGGCAAAAAGACAGAGGCGGATTCTGCCGCCGATGTCGGAAACCAGAAACAGGCTGTCCCCGAATAATGGGCCGTCGTCGCACCGAAAGCATCGACGACGCGACGCCCAGAAAGGAAGAGACCAAAAAAAAGCAACAACAACAACAACATCGACGCCGGCGTCGCTCGGTGTTCCCTTCGGCAAGAGAGAGGCTCATTACGCTCGAAGGGAAGTTTTGCGCGTTCTTTCCATCTTAATTATAAGCTAACGAAATTTCTCCGGCGGAGGACCGCTCCTCTAAGAATCCACTCGGACATCCTTGGAAAAAGTTGGGCCCGGGCGACGAGCCGAGATTAGGAGCGATGCATACCTGGAAGACGGGAATGTCGGAGAGACGACAATCGACATCGTCAGGAAACTAGAGCTAGCAGAAGGAGGAGAGCTTTCCAAGCGGAGAGGAGCGGAAAGAGGAGCTAGCTTCATAAGTACCGGATATTTTTCTCTCCCAGCAACAGAATTAAGAGTAGCCCGGGATTCTGAGAGTCGGGCCGCTATTGTCCCAGCTTGCCACTGGACGAGCGTGCAGTTCTCCTTTTTTTTATTAAAATACCGGATTTAATTAATTTCATAAAAAGCACCTTCGCGGAGGCTACGACACGCTGACGAGGCTTCGCGCTCTTTTTCCTTTGGAGCCACCTACTCTTAGCACGCAGCTCGACAAGACAAGAGGGACGAGCTTATTTTGCAATCACGATATACCAAGAACAGCACGAATATATATATATATATATATATATATATAATACTGGGAGTTTTTAAACTTAATTTGCCGGGACGAGGCGCGACAAGAGATTTATTCAGGAAGGGACGGCTCTTTCGCGCGCGGGCTTTTTCCTTTGGCGTGTTCAGCTCGATTTCCTGACGAAGAAAAATGTCTATCGCGACTAGCGGAGGGCGAGAACGCTCTGCAGGAAGAAAGGCAGACGAGACGAAAGAGAAAGAGAGAGAAAGAGAGAGGAAAGTGGTCCAACAATTCGTTTCGAGAAAGAAACTAATTACTTCGGCGTAATTAGCGCGTCAGTCTATCTCGGCTTCGTTTCCCTTCCTCGATCAAAAACTTACGCTGCTTTTATTTCGGCTGGGCGACTACTCGGCCAGCGGCAAACTGCCATTATTCCTTTGCGGTCTGGCGCTATTGCCGCCATAAATGTTGCCCCTAAAATCAAGCTGCTATTCCCCCTGATAAATCAAGGAAACATCTGCTCCTCGTCGTTCCGAACATCGTCACGTATATCGGCCGACACTCGGCCATGGCGATTTAATGTCTTCGGCGATTCATAGCGATCGCGATCGCCGAATCTTTATGTGTATTGTTTGGTTGGCGGTGGGGGAGGGTGCCCGGTGCAAAAAGTGGGCCGATCGATTAGGGAATACGAGAGAGATACGATAACGCGAGCTTGTCGAGGAGGAAAGGTGGCGGCGGTGGTGCGCGCGAGGCTGGGAATCGCCGGGCGATAATGCGTGACTGGCGTACGAAGGATTCGATTATTGGGAGAACACGGGAACCGAGCGCGATCAAGATACATCGAGGGGCCAACGGCAATTTATTGGAAATTCGACGGGAAAGTCATTGCCAGGAAAGAAAGAGGACGCAAGCCAACGGGGCTTTCGCACTGCCGTAAATACTCGGCGACTTCTCGAAGGAGAAGGTGCTGGTGGTGGTGGGAACGTGGAGGCGGAACACCATAATTGTCGCGAGGGAAATCTCGGTTGTTCCAGGTCCGCTGGAGTTTCGGCGTGCAAACTTGTTTCCAGCTTCGCTAATAGTCGTCGTTGCGAAGGCTTATCCTGTCCTCGTTCACGCCCCTCCATCAGCCGCTCTTTTGCACCATGCAAATCGGCCTTTTTTGCCCTCTGCTAGAGAGAGAGGAGTGCTGCCTGCTGGCTGCTGCTTTGCCACCGAAGAGGACGCTGCTCCCACCGACTGGATACACACCCGAAGAAATTGCTTGTGACCTCGTGAAAAGCTATTAGCACAGTGGTACACGCGGACCATTGAATCCCTGGCTCCGCTCCCGGGCCCTTTGCCCTCCTTTCCGATTGTCATGCGAGAACCTCGTAATTGTTCCTGGCGTCCTTCGTGAAAGGGAGCCTGCAATCTCCCTGACACTTGATCTACTGGTCGTCTTCTTTCAAAGCCGATTACATTCTTTCGGGATTACCTGTATTTTCATTCCTCCACTCGAAAGAATTCATTCTAACTCTTTGCAAAATTAGTTTGATAAATCAGATTTTGTCAAGTTTGTGTATTATTAGAATTTCTATTTATAATGATGAAGATGCCTGCGTGAGAATATTGTTAATGGGAAAACTTAATATACTATGAGTACGGTGTGAGGTTTCTTATAGCTGTGTGAAAGCTCGTCAATAAACTGCAAAGTCTTTGTCGAATATCCTAATAAAGTGTAGGTACTTTCCGCCTTCAAAGCAACTGGCGCGTGTAAAATGATGGGAATAATGCGGTTTAAGGCGGAATTATGTTGCAAGATAAGTTGAGGAGGACGGATTCTAGCCGGCTCTTATCAGGAGTTACGTATCATTAAAGGAAGGATCTCGCGCTTCGACGGAAATATTACCGGGATAATGGTTTCCGGGCGTAAAGTAAAATACTTCCTACACTGGCTCGATTTACATTGTACGCACCTATTCGCCGGGCCGGCTTAAGTAGAGGAAGGATGAAACAGCCGGGATAAGGAAAAGTCTTATCCACTGTTTGGCTCGGATATTTCAAAGCTATAGTCTAATAATGCTGCAACGTAATGGCGAAACCTATCTTGCTAGTAAATTATTTCCAACGAGAATAAACTAAATTATTGCCCTTAATTGCTTTAAGAACGATATACTTGTGACAAGTGTTTTTCAAGGGGAAAAAAGGAATACTCTTATAATAAGCCTGCACTATTAGGACCTGACATAGACTCGCGGTGAAAAGAAGTCTGGTGAGAAGTATCTGAGCGTCGATACATCTGGCATTTAAGTGAGAAACCGCAATACATAGGGGAGTGGTAGTGTTTGATGGTCGACTATAGAGATTTCCTTGCAAGAGTTCCTTCGAGATTCAAACTACTTTCGAATGCTTTTCCGAACTCCATACTAATAAGATTGAGTTCACAAGTGCCGACCTGGAAGTGCATTAAAGACATCCGCAGTTGGCTCGCCGGGCCAGTAGACACGGGTAAACAAGCTGATCGTATTCGCAACAAATTGCGCTCGAGAAAAGTGGAGCAAATTATAATTTTCTAAATGGAAAGTGGAGCTGCAATGCGGTAATGATTCCGCCTACCACTGAGCCGCACTCCAACGGAGATGCGAGAAGAGGCTCGGCAGCGTGCGACTACACCCTGGCCCGTTAATTGCACGCATGCATTTCAGCTTTATTAGGTCATGAAAGGGAAGGCGTCTTTCCACTATTAGTCTGATTCGGTAGTGATCCAACTAGCGCGGAAAAAGTTTAAAGAAATAAATGGATTGCTCGTGAAAAAGGTCACTCACTTATTAACTCCGAAGAAGCAACGTCCTGAAATCATTTTCTATCCGCTCAGAACATTCGCTCCCCGTCTAACTCTGACAAGAAGCCGCGCACGCTGAAAAGTTCTCGCTAAATCAAATCAAAGTATAATGCAATTTAAATGGCAATCATTTCCAGGATGAAATGCAATTATAGATTTTAATAAAAATCTGTTTCATCCAGGCTCAACAACATTTCCTAATAATATCTGCCTTTCTCGGGGCTCTTGGATCGATTATTTATACTTGTACGAAAAACAGATTGTCCGCAGTTTCATGAGAGTAGCGAATCTCGGCAAGAGAGTATACGCTCCCACAACGAACGGATGATACCAAGTAATTAAATAACGGCCTGAAATAATATTCCGCGATGGCTGTGCTAGATTTATATCAAAGGAAAAATACGTGTTCCATTGGCTTATGCGAGGCAGGTGCTGGGAGAGTGGCAGGCGACACGCGAGCGCGGGAACGAGGGAATGCAGTGCAACAACAGAGGACGAGCGAGGAGAGAAGGAAACAAAAATAATGGGGTCCGGCGAGGGAAATGTGTGCTGTTCGTCACGAAGAAAATTGAATTCGTCGTCGGAGCGCGAAAGAGATAAAATTTATAGGACGTTTCACTTTTGCCCGAAACACTGGCTTCGTCGCCGCCGCACCGCCGCGCCGCACCGCGCCAGTGTTTGCCTGCCTGTTAATCGATCGTTCTGATTTTCCACGAACAAAAACGAGATATCGACCAACCGGCCATTATCCACGTTTCTCCGGCATTGTCGAAAACACACTCCGTCACTTTTCCAACAATTGGACGTATTGTTTCCTTCTCCCACTCTCCCTCTTTCCCTCTCTCTCTCTCTAGAGCGTGCTCTAATGAAGACTGTTCACCTCCAGGCCCCCTTTAACCAATCCCACCCCCGGAATGTTTGAAATGCTGTCGGGTCGATTAACCACCCGCACTCCAAATGCCGAGCCGCTTGTCTCTCGCTGATGATGACAGTAATGCCGGCTAAAATACTATTGTATTTCCCGGACATAATAATGTACCCTGCTCCCACCGAATGTTAGTAATTGAAGAATTCGAGACTCGTGTCATAATTCGCATCTCGATTCGAAACATTTAATGAGAACAATTAGTACTACTTCAATACTCTGTTGGATTACGATTATAAAATGATTGTATGAAAGGATTATTTGAATAGTGAGATGGTAAGTGTAGTGGAGCCGCTAATAAAAGTGACTTGGTGGTATCGAGCGTGATTAGTGGTAGGTGAGGAGCGTGTGTGTACAAGAAAGGGCAGCATCTGCGGCTGACGTCTCGTCAATGCAGCATAAGGGCCGATCCCCACCACCCACCGTGTGTACTCCAAGTGTGTCTGTGGATTTCGAGTGACAGGGCCATAGAACACATTGCCAGATGGGCAAGGAGAGGGTGGAGTTGAGGGTGACAGTGCCAGAGACATACATTCGCAATGGGCCAAAGTAAAGAATGTAACGGGGGCCAAGGTGAATTCCCAGAGGCAGTAAGAGCATAATGGAGACAAGTAAGAGCAGACATTTCCAAAGGAACACACATACACACACGAGAAATGGTCGAAAGTATTTTAGTTTGTGAATTCTTGCTGCTGGATATGCGGCATGATTTCCTATCGATAGTTGCGAGTACCGAGCTGTCATTCGCTGATTTATATGGGGACGATTTCGCGTCTGCGGCAGCGTATAGGTAATCATGCGATGATTGCCGCTTACTATCATCGGCGGCGCACGCGCGTGTCCACAGTCACTTAATCCCTTTCGCTTCTCGAAAGCCGTCACGGTAATTACTCGTAATGATATTGGCAGCTGGTGCGCTAGTGTACGCGCTACGCTTTCCCAAGATTACTCCGATAGATAACTCTGACATTTTCATTGGCTAATTATAGGGCACGCATCCACCCGCCAGGGAATGTGTTGGATTTATTTGTTATATTCTGCTTGATCCTTTATCCAGTTGACGGGAGTCCCGTGTGACACGTACAAACTGTATTATTAGAAACTACTAATTCAATTAACCGCCATAACTGCGGCAGTTTATCTAAAATCGATTGTCATTATTCTACCAATCACCATTGTTATGCCAATCTCTGATAAATCAACGCAAAATAAGAGAGTACAGAGCTTTGAAAAAAGGAACTAGGATTTATCTCCGGCACGTAGCATAGCTTTTGATTGGCCAAGTCGTTGCAATTCATCAGGGAGAAGTGCATAATAAAACTGGCGAGGAGGAGAGTCGAAATCTGTTAGGCGGCCAGTAGTTGAAGGCTCGGAATAACGGGTAGAAAATAAATTTCGCTCTCTTATTGTTCAAAGAGGGAAAAGAATGTGGCACGTGCCACATTCCAGTCGGCGCTATCTCTCTACGAGAGATTTCAAGCATTATCCCGGTCATAATTTCGCAGGCAGCTTACACGAGCTTAACTCTCCAGTGGTTCTACGCTTCTACGCCCTTCCACCCCTTCCACCACCCCCTTTGGAATCCACGGGCGTTCCCAAGCTTCGAGGTTGCTCCCTCATAAACTTAACATAAGGGTTAAGTCTTAGCCACCCTCCGCCGCCTTCGGCCGCCCCCTCCAACTACTTTCCTGCCCTTTCTTTGTCTCTTCTCGGATAACTGCTTCGCCGCCCTCTCCTTTCGCTCCATCAACCGCTCAACTTTACGCGCACCTGCCCACATAAAATTGTTTCGTAACTTCCGAGCAATCATTATTCCGCCACTACCACCCTCCATTCTCCAACGATTTCAGCCCTCTCCGCTCTTTCTCTCCCTGCGCCTGCCAAGCATAGGTAATATTTTTCTCGTACGTATTGACTGCTTTTTCAATATATTGTTCAAGTATATTTGCATTGTGAAGCGCTAGTAAACAAATTTAATTGTCATCCTGGATTAATTAATCGATTCGTATGTATTGATACGAAGAGGAAGCATTTCAACTCGTTGAACAGTTTTCATCGATTCTCGCGACGAATATATTCCCGTAATTAAATACTTAAAGAACTGACTGGCGACGCGATGAATCATCAGCATTATTCGCATTCAATCATCATCAATGTTAATTACCTCCATAAATTCTTCTCGGGACAACAGGCGGAGCTTATTGAGAATCGCGCGATCTGTTCGCGACACGCTTCTAAAGCGGAAGTGCGCACGTCCGAGCCACTCAACGGAATTGCGGCTTCGAGTCTCGACTCGTCTGGAGCGGTAAAGAAACGGCGGAGCAATGAACGAGCAGAACCGCAGGAGGGAGAATGAGAGAGACAGCGAGGGATGTTGCAAGAGAGGCAGAGGCAGAGGGAGAGAGAGGGAGACGGAGAAATACAAAGCATGTATCGCGAGGACTTTGATTTACGAGGCTGGATCAAGTGCAGCCGCGGAAAGAAGCCCGAAGGGAGAGCATTACTTATCGGGAAGCACACCGGGAAGCAAGGGATGCTGCGAGGCATTAAAATTCAGTTCGATCTTGGGTTCTTGACCGGCGAAAAAAGCCACGCTGAAACCTTTTCTTGTTACTGTCTCGGGACTACCTTCGAAATCGAACGAGAACGAAGATTAGCGTGTTGGGCTAGGAAAAAAAGTGCCAGCTGATAGATTGATCTTGGAAGTTGGATGCAGTGAGTCGATTCTTACAAGTACATCTTTTTTGACTTTGCTAATTTGAATGAAAAGGCAACAAGAATTCTAGATTTATCTTCTATCAGGCAAGAAACACTTAAAATGTAGAATCAAGTTCTTCGGTAAGTAATGTCAAGTTACAAGTACATACGCTGTCGTTCTCCAAGCACGAAATCAAGTAATTGAAGAAATTAGTCCGGCGAGGGTGACCGGCTGATGCAACATTGAAATCCAGCCGAGCTTTCCCTCCTTGAGACTTTAATCTACGAGGAATTCGATTGCAGCCCTCAGCTTGAAGCGGGCGGCGCGGCGTAACGTCGATTCGTTTAATACTGCACTATTAAAACTTGCACTGCTACGGGTTTTAAGTTGGTGCACGCCCGGCGTGGCAGCGCTGTGTACGACGCCGGGCGTGCACCAACTTATTCCATGAAGCTCGAACTATCGCAAAGTCTGGCAGCTGTAACTCGTTATATGCAAGAACCTCGCGACGAGCGTGACTTTCGAAACTCCGACTTTGCCCGGCCATTTCGGAAAGGGACATCATTTAAAAAGTAGCTCGACACCTTCGCCCTCATCCTCAGAGTTCATTATAGAGATCCACCTGCAGCTGCTTCTGCAGCTTCGGCATTTTAACAGGCCTCTGATCGCCTCGCTGCCAAGAACCATGTTCGGCTGGCCATATTTTCTGAGGCGTGACGCCATCCACTCTGCCACAAAGGCTCGTTAGCCCTAATTTTTTTCGGATACACTAACTCACGAGCTTGAATTCTCGAGTGGTGAACGGACCGGTTCACTTCGCCGGATCTACCCGTCGAAAATTCCTCTCGAAACAGCCTCGATTTCTTCCTCGAATTCTAATCTCTCGAATTGGTGGAATGTTCATTATTACATTCGCCTGGATACGCTTTCAATAGACTTTCTTAATACATTCCCGCAGCCTAGCTCGAAGTTGAAGTAAGTAGTTCTACTCCACGCTCATGTCAGACGTATCCTTCTAGCTGCTTTCTGCGTGTGCTCCATTTTAAGACGAAGGTTTCCATGTAGATGTTGGCACATAACTCGGAGTATGTTGATTGGCTAGTTTTATAGACAATACTGAAAGGGGGGAGGGTCACGTAAAAAGGGGTCGTCGATCAAGTGGCTGACTTGGCTGTAATTCAATAAGAGAAACAGCGTCTAGCGTGCCAATGAAGTGTGATCCTTTTATTCCGCGTTACGAGTGTCGAGGCTCATGAACGTTTGCAGGAAGAATTCCACGCGAAATAAGATAGTGTTTACAGAGAGAGCCGCTTTCAAGAGAGAAGAGGTTCGCTTGAAAAGAGAGTCTGAAACGGAAGAGAGTGAGAGAGAAAGAGAGAGTGAATCACTTGGCGACAGATAAGAAGGAGTGAAAACGCGCCGGGGCATTTGGCGAAAGACATGCCTTTCCGCGTCGTCCCCGCAATAAAAGGGACTCGACCGAGCGTGCATGATAAAAGTAAATTCGGCACATCCCGCAGGATATCAACCTGGAATCCACTCGAGCTTCCCTCCCTCTCCCTTACACTGTTTTATACACACGCCCGGCCAATTTGCATAAACGAACGCACCTGGAGCCCACTACACTCCGTCTCTCTCTCTGTCTGGCTCCACGCGCTGCGATTCGTCATCCACAGCGATCCTCTCTCCAGAGAGAGAGAGACGACGACTTTCCATTATGATGCCGTTACATTACCAGGCAACGGCACGCTGGAATTTCGAGAGTTGCTCTCACGAATCTACCGGCAATGGCACTGCCAGATATTACCAAACAAGTTGCTCTCTCTCTCTCTGTATGTGAGAGCCATCTTAAAGCAGAGCATTAGGAGAGAATAAATCAAGAGAAGTGCTTTGAATTATACACCAGCAGCACCATTGCACTCGCTTTGACATCAAATGATAAGTAAATCGTTTCTCAAAATCTATGTATGTCGTAATAAATAATTTATGCAATTAGATAATTCATGAACCGGATTTCTATATGGGATATTAATTAAATTTCGAAATTTAAGGAATAAGAGAGAGTAAAATAACATTCAAGATTAATTTCTGAAGAATCCAATGTTCAGAGAGCGTAATATACAATTCTTAATGGGGTCTGATATCAAAGTGTTAAGTACTCCGCAGCGAAATAACTCGCGAGTATCTCCCCGAGAGAAGAGATGGATATGTGCGTGGTATTAGCCCATTGGAAGCGAAACGACATCCCTCCTAACGAAGTGGCTCCGCTCTAAATAGTTTGTCGGAAGGAATACTATGCAATTCGGAGGCGGAGCGCGCGCGTGCGGCCGAGAGGAACTGCGGCGCACGAATTCCGTTCATCCGGTATACATACAAAAGAGGGGGCTCCTTAATCGAAAGTTGGTGAAACTGGCATGATAGAGGGAAGCCCGAAATAAAGTGCTCCCTGTGTCTCCAGGAGGCAGTGAAAAAGAGGGCGGCTGTAATAGGACAGGTTGGAGCTGCTGCTCCCTTCGCTAGCCTCGCTGCTCTAGCCAGGACTCTCGTTCGATCAACATTCCTCCACGAATATTCGCCGGCGTGTGAACGGGCAAGTTTACCAGCCGGCAAAATAAAGCTTTAAACTTCCAAGGATGTCACGCGCGCGTCCCTGCCACGTTTGCTCCGCTGGCGGCGCGACGCGGCCGAATGCGTTTCATCAATTTCCCCGACGACGAGACGCTCGCGCCACACCACCACCAGCAACCGGCCAGCAACGCCCTTTAAACTGGCCACATAAATGTCAACCCTGCCAGTCTTTTTGTCTTCGGCAAAATCAAGACTAGAATGCTAAAAACAAAAAATATCGGGCGAAAAAAGCTCCACGCCGAATATCTCGCGTTACGTAATTGAATTAGCGCCGCTGCCAACTGGAATTGCATTAGTCCAGTCCGCCCTCCCGTCATTTTCGAGTGTCCTAAAAATGCCTCGTTAAAGCTTTACGAATGAAAAGCAATTTGCTACCTTCGACATTTATAATATTACAACGCTTATGCGCGGCTACCTGATGCTAAGAATAAATTGTATTCGTGATATTTGTCATCGCGTTCATGATTTAATTAACGCTTGTATGATGCGAATAGTAATAATATGCTGTTGGTGGCTTCCGGCGAATTTGCCATTGAATATTATTTGGTAAAGACAATTCAATTTAAGCTTTTGCTAACCACAAAATGGAGGGTTTCGAGGTAGCGGGCGAAGTCGTTACGAGCTGTTTTCATAAAGCGCACCTCGAAAGAAATCGACGCTCGCCGAGCTAAATCACCAGACATTAATTTCAAAGTTACCTGAGAGTGGGAACTTTTAACGGAGCCCTAAACTTCGGCGAACTGCATGTATGCGTCTCGAGACGCGGCCAAGCATCGCCTCTCGTTCAGTCGTAAAGTTACGAGGGCAATCCAGGCGGATCCCGCTTTTCCCGCTGAACTGCGATTACCGGCACTCCCCCTTTTTGATAACATTTGTTTGATGCACTTTCGAGTAATCACCGCCTCTCCTTGTGGCTCCTCTCCTATTGATCGAATCCTCCCAAAAAGCGCCCCTCTACCGATTCCAACAATACTAATACGAATTTTATATTATTTAACAATCGGAATATCAAGCTGGAAATTGGCGCGTTTCATGCTCGACGCAATGATTATTATCGAAAAACAGAAAGAAATACAAAAACACAAATTGCGGCAACAACTTGTTAAACGAATTAAACCCGCGATCCAATTATTCAAAGGCTGAAGCATTGGAAAAATCGTTGATATCATTTCTCCAGCGTGACAAATAATAATACAGGATATAATACAGAGTGCTACAATAATCACGGGGAACATTCCCAAGTGCGCTAGAGGATCGATGTGCAAATTAGCTGACAGTCGCGTAACATCAAACGGGAAAGCAGGCCGGTGGGTGAAAAAAAAACACAGCCAGAGAGAGAAGGAAACAAAAGCCACTATGAAAATATGAAAAATACTGAAGTACCATCGAGCAGCCGCGAAGCTCGCATCGTGCACACCCTGTTTCCAGGGCTGCTAATGAAAAGCGCGCTGCGCATTAACGCCGCGGCAGAGTGCCGGGTCGAAATATTGAAGTGCGACTGGAAGCTTACGGTTCAATGACGAGCGAACGAAATCAACGCCCAAATTCCCGAGTGATTAAGGCTGCGTTTGTTCGAGGTCAACAGTCTCGCCAGTTGTTTCAAGCGTGCGCGTGCGATTCCAATGGGCGCGCCGCCGCCACGCCGCGCCGCGGCGCGCAAAGTGCAAGCTATTTGCACGCAGACACGCTGGATACCTTTCCAGCTAAATTACCCGTTGCAGCACAATTAATTCACGCCCTTATGCCCGCCGCGCAAAAACAACTGCTCTTTACTCCGACGGGAAAAAGCCATTGCCGTTTTCGGTGGCGCGATCGAGCTTACAAATATGTAGGCACATATTTGCGCGAGACACACATTTCCACGCGAAAAGTATCAGGCTGCACTTGACTTCATTTGTGAAAGAGTATCAAGCGAATATAATCCTTATTGTTACATTCATCAGTCATTAACCCTTTGCTGTCGTATTTCGCGTCTGCTCGGACGCGGATCATTTATGTGTCAGGTATTATCGTAATTTTCGCAATCAGTAATTATAACAATTACTCATTTTAACCGAGTGCGTCAGAGAGGCGCACCCTGTCATTACTGGCAGATATAATTAAATTTAACATGAGCGGTCGCTGAAACCCCGTAAATAACTAAGTTGGAAAAGAGTTAATAATATAAGGCTAATTAGCGCCGGAATCCCTGCTGGATGATTATTCCTCCCCCTCCTAAATGATAATAGTAACTCTCCGCTCCGCAACATTCCACCACCAAATGGATCATTTAAACGCTACTGTTAGATGACTGAATTAACTATGATAGAACGCCATCCGGCTACTAGGGAATTGTTGAAAAATCCGTAATTATTCACTACTGCGCAATTACGATCAAGTGTTGCTAGATTAATCATTCGGCACTGGCGAACTATTCGAACGTGAATCAGTGAATATCGGGAACTGGAAGGGAATTGATTTCATTTGGAGGACGGTACTTGCTGTGCCCCTACCGCCCTATTATTTCCCTCTGCCCAGTATCGGTTCACGGCCACTGCGGCTAAGCACATTCGCCGAATATTATCGGCGCCCGGTTGATAATAAACGTGCTCACCGTTAATTACGACAAAAAGCAATAAACTTATCAAGGGCTCGGCTATCCAATAAGCAAGTGTGCACTCGATAGCGAAGCGAGTTCGAGTTTCGAGCCAGTGGATTCTGCTATCGGGCCGAGTCGCCTGCTAAACCACTAAATCTTAGCTTCTTGCACACATTTGCTCTGCGACAAATGGTCCGTGCGAGCCCGCCAAAACCCCACTTTATTCATTTAACCCTTTAACCTCCGCCCGAACGCTTTCCACTTGTATGGAAATTTTTGCATCCACTCATCCCTGCCCCGCCGCCTCACCCCCTTCCTCTGTCGATATGTTAAACTGTGTACGCGGCAGATTGTTTTGTGACGCAGCGTTTTCCAAATTACAGCCGAGAGATAAATGCACTTTTAATGATACTAGATGCACGGCATATTGAAAGTTGTCTAGAATTAATACAAGAAACTTCTATGGTTCATTTATTAATCAGTTCTAATATATCTTTTATGAAAATAGGCTTTGTTCCAAATTGTTTACTGACTTCGAAGGATTTTTAATCTACTTTATAAATGGAAGTTTCGTGAATAACTCCAAGAAAACAGAAATTTTGTCCAATGGAGCGCATCCAGATATTAGTTGTTAGTTACAACATCGAATTCGATATTCGTTTTATTTACAACGCACTACAGAGGAAAGTGATGTTAGTGGCTGGGTTTATAGGGCGACTGGCTGGGCAGGCACTATATCTCGCTAATATCGACCGGCGTCGGACAAGGCAATTCCGAAAAATCCATTAAGTTGGTTGGGTGTGGTCGGAAATAAATCGGCGGGGCAGCGTGTTCCGCGGGAAATCCGCTATAAAATCTAGCTGGTATTAACAAATCAGGAAAGTACTTTCTCGCTCTTCCCTTTTTCACTCAACAGGCTTAAGAGAATTTAGGAAGTGGCTGCTTCCATTCGACCCTCGTACCACCACCACCACCACCACCACCGCCGCCGACTAACCATAGCTTACTCGCCCGGAGTCGTCTCTGCCATTTTATTTCCAGCCCCGAATCTGCAATAGCTCGCGCCACTGTATCTGATTCAATTACTTGGCTCATTGTCCTTCTGTTTTCGCGGTCCGGCCGTTTCCGCCGGATATTCCACCTCGCTGCTAATAATGACCAGTTCATGGCCGCTCATAATTTTTGCACACCCCTTCCACCCCAGTTGATGACTCCATCTGGTCACCGCGACCGGCCAAATGAGATTCCACCGATATATTATTATTAAACCGTGAATATTTATGCCCCTAATATTTCTTGCCGCCAGCTACTCGTGTGAAGAGACACCGGCGAACATATGTTTAATTCTGTACACATTGTCGATCCACTCCATCCCCCGCATTACCAACAATTACTGTTATACATAACGCGAATAAACAATGCCTCAAAAAACATGCTACTATAAAAGCAACATCGAAAATTTCATTGTAAAGCATATCGAAACTAAAAACAAATCGCAGAGTTAATAGAACACTGATGCACGATTTTTCATTAAAAGCGTGCAAGTATATAACAGCGAATCAGAATGTGGTTACGTTTAATTAGCAATTGGAAGGACAATTAGGAGTAAAGTCCAACGATGCACAGGTAGTATCAACTAGAAGGGTATTAGTCCTTATTAAAGACATGTTCGTGGAGGAAATTTGCGGTCTGCGAGCGAACAAGTCTGGCTCGGCAAGCGTTATGGCCACTTAAACAAGGACTCCACGAAGATGGAAGTCCGAGGACGTTCGCCCTTTGCATTCAGGACTTTCTTCCCCGTTGTTTTCCCATTGCGGCGGCGCCGCGCTTTTTCCTCTTATACCAGCGCGGCAGCGGCGCCCACCCACACAAACGGCAAAAATGCAAGAGCGTGCCGAACCTTAACTTCATTATTCCGGTGTGCTTTAATTTCAGCGGGTTGCGGTGTAAGAACGAGAGGGAATAAAGGGAACGAGGCTTCCTCGAGAATAACGAAATGGAAGTCGTTACGAGTGCCGTGTTGTACGCGACCCAGCGCGGCCAAAACCCTCGGCATCCTCACGACTCCACCGCCTCTAAGTATTTACTCAGCAGGAAGTGAAGGCTAGCCTCGCCGGATATGAACATTAGAATGCCCCAGCACACACACACACCGTCTGCTCATTCCTCGTGCCTGAATGCGGAGAGGCCACCTCATCAAGCGGCCGTTCTCATTTAGAATTTTATATCTTTAAGTCCTTTGACACAGTGAGCCTCGCAGTCCACGGCAAATATAATAAGGCACTATCAGCATTCCTTGATAAAAGTACATGCTTCCAGTGCGGTATGTTCATATGTGGATGCCTCGAGAGCGAATTCACCGAGAGGGAAAACTGGAAGAGAGAGAGAGCCCGCGCGCCGCAAGAAGAGGGTGGGAGTTGCCCCGAGCGCGTAGTTTCGTGGAATAAGTTTCATTATACATAAAATGTGCGCTGGATGAGCTAAGAACCTGCTCAGCGAACTCGTGGCGCCGACCATTATTAACAAGTGCATATAGAGCTCGTATTAAAAGGGCCAAGTACAGCGGTACGTAGACCGCAATGCGCTTTTAATTGACCCAATATAGCAAGCATCTTGCTTGTTATTATTTGAAATATATTCACCATTTTTCTTCGTCGTTTAATATTGTTTTTGATTGTGTTTCTTTCATTTATCGTGTACTAGTGAAGTATATTTAATTTGAATTGCTGGGTATCCTTATTTATTATTTCCAGTTACATTAGTCTCATCGTGACTAATATGTCGGGTTGAGGGAATATGTTCAAATTAAAATGATGAGGCTGCGCACCTGCGAAACGTGCTTCTCGCGAAAATGCGCTTTTAATTGACTCAATCTTCCGGGGAATAATGCGTGCGTAACACGAACCTTTATTCACGCTCCTATCATTATCTTGCATTATACATATTTTCAAGATCGCTCATTATTATTTTCGGCGTTTCTCTACTCGCACACTTATTACGCCACGCGGTATTATTATTAACGAGATTACATTCGGGAGAAGCGCGCAGAAGTGAATGAAAGAACTGAAACAACACGCGAAAGGAGCGCGTTATTTCCAGAGCGAGTGAAAAACACAGTGAAATTTTGAGGTAAGACAAGAATTTTTCTCGCAGCCTCCTCGTCATTTCTATACAGTGCGACGATTGTGCATTCAGGGGAATCGTACAATTATCTTTTGACCGGGCCGGAGCAGCCGAGCGCAAAACGAATTCTCTGTTTCGCCGAATGAGCGTAAGAGTTTTCAATCTTAAAGCGAGCGTGAAATGTGCGCGCTCCCTGGCAATGGGAATTTCGCGAATTCCCGTCGAGTTAGCCTCAGTCTTGCTGGAGTATTATTGTCTGGCTGAAAATCTAGCAGTGGCGGACATAAAGGCCGAAAGATTACAAGAGGAAAAGAGGCAGTTAGCGTGCGGCCAAGTGCGCCGACGTCAAGTGGACTCTTAATTTACCAGGCAAACAAATCCCCATTAAACGGCTCAAGCGAACCTACCACCTAAACAGAGCCTATCTCCGTCGGCCTCGAAATACCTTCGAGGGAGATCGCATTCCCATTGAATTCCCCAAGGAAGTGGAGGAGGGAGGGCTCGAAGAGGGAAGAGCAAACATCAGGATACGATTCAAGGGAACAATGAACGCGCACGAACATTTTTCCAACTGGCTCGAGAGAGGATATCTGCTGAGACCCACAGATCTACAGAGACAGAGGGAGACATCAACCGGAAATCGCAAGCTATCTCTCTATTCCAGGAGACCACACGCCACGTTACACGAGTAAACTCCGGCTGGTTCGGAGCAGCGAAGCACTCACGCCCGCACGCGTGTGCCACTGTGTTTCCCCGGAGTTCCCGGCCGAAGGGACACACGCTTCACTCGCTGGAAATATGCGTTCGCAGCCTTTGTACTTGAAGCGATGCCGACGCCGCTCGTAGAAGCGAGTAACGCTAGCAGCTCGAGCGGCACTGGCAGCACCAGGTGCATTTTAATTATGGAAATAAATCATATCAAAGGAGCGGAGAGCGAACCAGTACCGAACGCGCGCGCGCGCGCGCGCGCCAGAGAAAGACAGGAAATCAGCCAGCGGACTACGAATTAAGTAAAGCTTGGCCCACCCGCGCTTTTAATTATTCCGAGGGCTTTAATTGAGAGTACTTACTTTCTTCTTGGATCTTGCGATAGATTAATGAGGACGTGAGCCATCCATACCTAGCCCTTCACTCACTCCATCTACTGTAACGCGTTACCCTCTCGCAGGGCTCTCTAAGAACGCCCTGGAAGGGCGGTACTTTGCGCCCCCGTCTCTAAAACGGCAAGTTGGCAAAGCCTCCTCTCTTTCCTAGCGATCTTCGGCGACTGGCGTCACTCACTGACTGTCACGTTTCGATAATGAGAGAAGCAAGCGAGATCCTCTCGACGGATCGCACGAATTCCAATTAGTGTAACTCACGGCTCGTTTGTAAGTCCACGGGCGTATTGTCGGGGCGAGCTTCCTCCGAGCAAGTACGATCGCTTTTGACAGTAGGCGATACCCATTATACCGGTGAGGGGAAGAGCGAGCGGGTAGAAAGCAGCTCGGCTCCATTCTAGTCCGATCTCTCCCTCTCTCACGCTTACCTCCGGCGAGCTCTCCTCCGGACCAACAGCATCTCCGAAGCCCGGAATCGCTCGCTCTACGCGTATAACAAAAGACGACTTAAGATTTAATCGCACTGCTTAAACCGTGTGAACCAATCTGTTGTGCAGCTCGAATTAATGCACGCTCCGTTTCCGTTATCAGACCGAGAGAAGCCCGCAAGCCTCTTCCTGCCTTTCTCCTAACCCCGCTGATTTATCCTGTTCATATGCTGACGCGGAAAATCCTCGGAACTTGACTGTTGTCTACTCAACATCCGCCCCCGGCGCCACCAAATTCATTCGACTCTCTATTGCTCGAAAGCCTTGTCGATATATCCTATCTGATCCCGCGTCCTATTCCTCCGGCCAGTATGGAAACTACTTGCAAGGGATTTCCTGCTTTCAATGCGTGCTTCTGCAAATGCAAAGGGTTGCGAGCTGTTGGCTGATACCAAGAGAGAATAATCTATGAAAGGGACCGAATGAAAGCTGCCCCGAGAATAATTAATATCACAATTGATTAATTGGTCTCGTTATTCTCATTGGTGCGATTTTCAGTCGCACAACGTTTCACATGTGTCGCTTTTTGCACGCGAATTTCAAGGGATTTGAAATAAACTAATTATTATTACATCAAGGGAAATATATGTTTCGAATTTTAGAATAGGGCGGATTACATTATGTGCTTTGGTTAGTTGGTAATAATTGCGATAGGAGAAAGATCGAGTATTGCGGAGATTCTCGGAGAAACGTTGTGGAAGCATTGGCTGGAAACAATCTGAAACTGTTAAGTCGCATCTCGGCGGATGTGTATATTCGCGGTCAAGTGCAACAGTTTCCGGTGCACTCGGCAGGGTCCTATGGGGAAAAGCTGGGCAGACAGGGTGGAGCTAGCAGAGGGAAACGAGACAATCGTCTTTTCGGCGTAACAAAAGCAGACCGAGACTGTATTGCATTCCTTGGCGCAGGGTGCACCATTGCAATTGTAGTTGCGGAACCGCGAAGCTCCGTGGAATTCGAACTAATGCCATTGCGAAGCACACCATCTCTCCCCCCAATATCCCACAGCTTTCTGTTACGCTTTCCACTACAGCTCGATTCCACTGGCAATGTCTACTCACCCGTGGTCACCACCCCTCCCACCCTTTCTCACCCTCGGCAACATCCGGCGAAAGTATCTGCCGGACTCCTCCGCACGTAACACCCATGCAAATGATCTTACTCCAACAGACGAAAAATATGGAGCACGCGATATAGCGCTTCGATCACGCACGGGAAAAGGCGATCCAACAGAATTAGATATTCCCGAGGAAATCCCAGTGAGAAAGGCAATTTTTCCTATAACTTTCCTACCTTCCTCTCGACACTTTGATCCCCTCTCGACTTGAATCATGACTGGATTTGATCTGCTCGAATCAGGCAAATTTCAGCCGCCCGCTGACTTTCGACTCTGTCAATTTGAAGTTCGTCGACGTGGCAAACCCGACGTAGTTTGGGATTTTCGAAGTTGTATGTACGAACGTGGGCTTTTTCCCATTCTGTTTGTTGCAGGATGTTTCTTTGTTCATAGGTTTCGATGGTATTACAAATAGTGAATCAACGGGAGTGGACTTCTTTGTACGCGCGGCGGCCGTCGCTCTTGCTCGCCGGTGCATTGAACCCTCAGTGCCAATGTAAATCCAGTAAGCGTACGCGTAAATCTTATATGTGGGAAATGTGCACTTTTCAGATTGCAAGCACTCCTGCCCCCTCGTTGGACTATCGGTCGAATGCCATTTGTCGGGAATTCAATGTTTGCGGTGGAAAAATATGAACACGCACGCTGCTACTCCTGCTGCGCGTACATTGGAACACGAAGTTCCACGTGGCTCACCCGATCCATGCTACTCCGATCAAACATAAAGGTCAAAACATTCTGCAGCCAGAAGCTCGACTGCGTTTCCTGAAAGGATCAAAAATATAAAGTAGTCGTATACTTTCTGTTATCATGTTCTTCGTGGTCCAGCATCGAAGTTAAATATACATTCTGACTTATGTATTACAAACTTAAAAGAATATATTTATTTTTCCCGCGTAAACGATGCAAAGAATTCGATATTTATATTCATCATAGAAATCATAGAAAAATACAAGTATGTCTTAATTCGCAAAAATTCCTGCAATATTACTCGCCAATAAAATATCTATCCCAAATGTTTACTCAGCTTAAAACATTTTATCCGGAAAAGAAGTAGCGTGTAACGTGTCTAGGAATTTCGAGAGCTTTTTTACCAAGCGAACGAGCGCTGGAAGGGCAGGCGCGCGCGCGCATGTTTCACGGGTATAAAATAATAAACGTGCGAGATTGCTATCGATGAACGAGAACAATCGTGCTCGCTTAAAGCGGAGTGGGGCGTGTGTAGTATGTCGTATCGACTTTAGGCGGCGCGACTAGCTTTTCGAATTACCATTTAAACGGATTCGAAGTCTCCCGGTACCGGTTGTTCATAGTCGGACTATGTTTTCAAGGATTATACAGGCTGACACAGGCAGTGCCGGTTGTCCGTGAATTTAATGGAAATGGCCTCGGAGGGATCGGGGCCGAAAACCCTCCGATAGTATTGTTACTGTCCATCAGCAGAAACACGTGCGAACAAAAATAAACTGATGATCCGTGGCCCTTAACAGCCCCAGACAGTGGTGCAATAAAACTTACTGGATCCTATGGCAGGCGCGCGCGCCCGCCCGATAGCTAAGAAATTCGAGTAGCGCTCGAATCTGCAAAAGTCGGTCAGGTTTCCAGCACTTCTTCTCGCTTTCAATCTCGGCGAGTAAATGAACTGCGATCGAATCACCGCTACTCAATAAGCTGATACCAGACGAATAAAAGTGGAAGTGCAATGAAGTAAGAAGGAACTCTCTTCTTGGCGATGTTAGCGGAGGTGGAAGCAGAGGTGGCGCCGAGGATGGCGGGGAGGAGAGTCCGTCGAAATTTTCTTCGCGGCCGGGCGTGCCAAATCCCGTAAATTTTCGGAAGCTATTAAGTTTATCGGAGCCTGGGTAAGAAGCCCCTAACTTTTATAAATG
Source organism: Ectemnius continuus (assembly GCA_910591665.1). Lineage (NCBI taxonomy): Eukaryota > Metazoa > Arthropoda > Insecta > Hymenoptera > Crabronidae > Ectemnius > Ectemnius continuus. Next base: position 8,685,574 of record OU342862.1, on the reverse strand, counting down.
GCGCTCGGGCAGTCGCGTTTTGCTCGGTGCAATTTACGAAAAAAGCTCGTTCCTCATTTCGCTTAATTCCTCCCACCGTCACTACTGCCGCCATCCCGCTGTACGCGCCGGCCTGCTTCCAGCCGCGCGCTATGAAACCTCCCCTGGACCACACCCGATCGATATGTCGTAATAGAAAACGATTCATCCCTCGGCTCGTCAATCTACGTTTATCTAGGATTGAACCTGGTAATCGCGTCTTTCATTCATTCCTCCCCGCCGCGCAAGCCCAACTTCTCTGTTCCGCATCGCTGCAACGTCAGCAGAAATTCCAATCCACTTTCTCGAATGTGCCCTCTCTCTAATGTAATCAGTTTTACCTCGAGAAATACGTTACTTGACACGGATTTCGATAAATAATTCCCGGTAATAGGAAATACCGACTGGTATTCACAGGTTGGTCATAGGGCAAATATTCATTTAACTAAGACGAATGTCTTTGAGTGTTCGGTGAGGAGTTATCGTGTGGAAATAATAGAACTGTGGGTCTCTCATTATATTCCATTTTCCAGTTTGCCAGTAATAACTATCAAATAATGACCCTAACACTTTGTTAGTACGTCAATATGCAAGAGTTACACTGCAGTTAAAGTAAAAGCCATTACTGTAAGTCATATTAATTCCTTTCCTACTTTTCCCGCTCGAAAACCTCAATATGGCGCGGCTATGCAAGAATAAATTGGAAAAGTATAAAGCGAATTATAAAACGAATTTCCCTCCATTGCAAAATCGATGAATAATATTGAGGGGAAAAGTAGGTATCGATGATTGGAGAGCAGCTGTTAAGATAACATCGACAAAATGGAACGTGAAATTAAGTAATGCGTGGAAACTTATAACCTCACTTTCTGAAGAGTGTGATGATTATCTCTCACTTGTTGCCTAAAAGGCGTTTTCACGGCAGGGCCGAGATGCATAGCTCAACTAACCTACAATCTTCCGAGAGGTCGATCCCCTCATTTCAAGAAGATCTTGTATAGCCGAGACGATCAGCGTCGTAATTTTCATCGGCTTAGGCCCTCGAGGCCTTTTACTTGTGATTTCCCTCCTAATCTCTCGTTTCCTTCGCGACATTACCTCCGTCATGCTTTATCAACCAACAGGTTTACTATGAAAGTTCAATGTCCCGTGTGCGTTGCATCGCGATACTTCAAACGACAGTTTTTCCACCAAGTGGATTTTTCGATCTAAAATCTTCGAAAGCTTTTCGAACTTTGTGCGATCTATTCACTCGGACGTTTCATCATTTCCCACGGCGACTGATATCAAATTTCCATTCGCCCGAACTATCGAAATAATGTTAATGCCAAGAGAATATTCTTCAATATTAAACTTACGCCGGGGATTAAATTCGAATTCAAAATAAGATCGATCATATTCTACGCCAAGCAAATGGGAAAATGAATAAAACCTTAATAAAACGGGATAATCTAAAAGTTCATATTACCGGACGGATAGAATGGTTCTTTCATTAAGTGGAAACAGAAATAAGGATAAAACCTGATTAAGCAAAATCCTTTCGACATAAATGTGGAACGAAATTAACTCGATCGAGAGAAGTCAATTCTATTGAAAGAGAGAGAATTGTCATAAGTAGATCTTTATACGAAGTAGAAAAGGATGATGTGTTAGACAAATATTACATGTCCAAGTAACAAGAAACGGCCATTAGCTGTGTATTACGAAGCCACGCAAACAAGCGTCCAGAAACTAATAAAACATTATAATTATTCGCAATTATCAGCCGCCTAGAGTATAGAGTTGCTCGTGAATATTCCGCGGTTAATGCAGCGAGGGCTCTGCATACGTAATTAATCGGAGTTCCCGGCAATTCCGTTACATTCGTGCACGTGCGATAAAGTTTGAGCCGTCATAATTATTTGCTAAATAATTAATTCGTCACTCGATTTGCATGTCCTGTGCACTCGCGTCTACACTAATGCCCAGCGTCTATGCCACGCTTGGATGTTCCCACTAATCTCCACACGATTCACCTACAAATTAGAGAGGAAAATGACATTTGAACCCACGATTACACGAAAACTAGTGCTTTTAGCGAGCAACATAATCCAAAAAAGTACCCTTTTGAAGTTAGGATACTTTGACGGAGGAAATGTAAACCGAAATATTTAGGAGAAATATTTGAGAATCTAAAGAATATTAGTACTTGCAAGGAGATACTCGAAATATTTTAACTGTTTAATAAAACTAGTATAATATAATAAACAAAGGATTTCCCAGTGAATACATTCCATTAAATACACTTTGGTTTCGCTGTTCTGTGTTGTATTTGATCCGTGCGTTTCTAAGGACCTTTGAGTCGGCCAACCACTCTCATTCATCCGCATTTGTATCATCGTTGCAACAAGGATCACCGGGATATTTCGCAACTCGGCACTGCGTATGAAGCACATACTTTAGCGGTGCATTAACCCGCGCATTAACCTATGCGAGGGGTGTTTTGAACCAAACTTATTAACACCGCACATGTACCTCTCCTCTCTCTCTCTCTTTCAGTGCACTTGCCGTGCGCGCTACGATACCCGGCTATCTTTTCCCTCTGGCTTTGCTCTCCGATCGGACAGCTTTACGACAGGCATTACTCTCCGGGCGACGTAAAAAAAACAGGCACACTACGCTGAATAATACATCGCGTGACACAGATGCATTCCCTCTCGTGTATCAGCAGTCACATAAATGTTCCTGACCCCCTTGGAGCCTAGCCGGCGGCCTCGCACCTTCGTAATTTCGTATTAGCCGATGCAAATTAGCAGAAAAATATCTCTCGCCTAGGCCGCCTGATTACACTCCGGCTAAGCCCGGCTCTCCCTTCTGGCCAGAGCTTCTATTACACGAACCGACGAATACTCGAATATGTATGAACAACTCACTCACCGAGAGATTTGCACGAATGAATCGAGAAAGTCCGATACTGACATCCATCGTGACAGTATTCCTGATGTGATCTCGATCCAAGATGAAACTCTGATGCTGTATTGAATAAGTATTAAGATAGTGTTCTAAATAGATGTTCTAGATTAATGTTGCTATGACAGAAATATAAGAATTTCTAAAGATATTTTAAATATCTTGTTATACTGTCGACTTTTATATTTTATTGTAATTCTATCATGAAATTATTAGAGGAAGAAAAGGTCTCAGCACTCTGCTGTCTTAGTTTTCATGCGTCTCAATTAATGGCCGCTGGTTATCAGGCTGAAACTTATGGCAGGTTAGGAAAGTGATTCATAGCATTGCTGCTCGTATGCATATTATATGCAGTTGTTTATCAGGGGCAGTGAAAAATAAAAGGAGTTAACACTGAGAGCGATATGAAGTCAAAATGACAAATTATTTAGCCTGGGAGCGAGCACTACCAGCCAACGCGAAGATATTAGCCGCAGGTTAATTCGGCCGAAGCATTCCCCACTGTCGACGGAATCGCACACGCACAATCTCAACTTCCAGTTGAGACCTCGCTGAAAGAAAGGTAAGGTAACGCGACGATGCGGAGTTAACTCGATGATTACACGCGCAATATGCAAGCGGCGTGGCGCCTTATCAGGGAATGGCGAAACGGCGCAAAAACACGAATGAAAGTCCGCCGAGAGATTTTGCGCTCGTACATACGTGCTCGCCCGGTATTTTCGACAGAAAGTTAGGTGCCACTTGTGTTTCTACGAGAAAGTAAGGCAGAATTCCACTTGGCCTGCTACTCCGCTTAAATAATACAATGCTATTACTAGGCAATCACTCGAGCGTTGTTGGAAAAGTAGTACATTCTGCAATACTCGATTGACAAAAACAAGTGAAGAGGTAATTGAGAAATTAATTAAATACCGACTGGAGTGTTGTTTTAACGCACCAGTCAGCCAGTGTGTCGGATCCAATTAGTTTAATAATGGGGATGTATTTTTTTCGAGCACGGAAAAGGAAAATAGTTACATAAACAAGAGCTCGTGCGATGATTGGCGTGGCGCTTGAAAAGTCTATCTCGAAAACGGCGATGTAGACAAGAGTGATTTATTATCGGTGTAGAAAAGCAGAAGGCCGTCCGCCCGCCCGCGGAAGAAGGTAGCGCGCGATCGCGAACGGAGAAAAAGTAGCTCATCTGCCCGAAGCTTAAACGGAACTCTCTGTATTTCCCGAGTCAGCCTGTATCGAGGAGTATCGCGTATATCGCGAGGGAATCGAGGTCGACGAGATATCGTCAGCAAGCATAGTTAATATTTATCTTACATCTTACCGTTTAATATACCAGTTAAACTTTATAAAAGGGCATAAAAAAAATACACCAGCATCACTCATGGCGGAATATCGCATCGATTGGGACGTGAAAGCATCGCTTGGTTTATGAAAAATATCAGTCCGAATGAAGCGTATCCCTTTTTAAACGCATTCGAGCGAGTTTCGACGCGCGCGCGCGCGGTTGTAATTATCCGCTCGATATTTCATGAGAGCCATGCGCGAATTAATGCTTTTCCAAATTGAAAGTATTGCTTACTGTCCTATGTCGAAATAATGGCCGATGTGTTTCTGAATGTAACGTGCGCGAGCGCACCCCGCGACCCGTTAATTGCAAGCGCACCGTTAATAAGCAGCGCTCTTTCGCAACGCCAGTAATTACTGGTAACGTCAATCAATGACATTCGATCAAAGCCGAGCCAATGATAATTACAAGCTGGCAAGTAAATTGTATTGAAAATGCAGGTGGTAATTCAGAACGCGTGTCGGACAAATGAACGGTGGTGGTTGGAGAGCGCGCGCGCTCGCGTTCATAGGAGGGTGCGATTTTACGGGGCACTTAAAGTGCAGGTTTTAACGTAGATCGCGTGTGAAGGACTTTAAGTGGGGCCACCGCACCCTGCCACTCGTTAAAACCATATTGCTTTAAAGGCAATTGTTATCGCTAATTGCTCTTCTTACAGCTATATTTCAGAGCCCCGCCCCGCCCCCACCTTCGCGCCCACCCCTCCTCCCACTTTCTCGACTTTTACGATTAACCCTTTTTTTCCACCCACTTGCTGATTTATAGGCGGTCTAGCCTCGGCAAACTATGAGCCTGTAATACCACAGTCCGGATTGGATTGCCTATAAATCGCGGCGGGAAATTGCAATCCACTTGTGCCCGTGTAATTCTGCAAATCTCACGCGAAGAATAATTATAGAATAATCGAGTTAATGAACCTATGAATTGGTGATGGCCGAAGATGGGAAATTCGCCGGGGATTTAACTGATTTCCATAGTGATTGCATGAGTCGCGGTCCGCGTGGCTTTTGTCGCTTGTTTTTCCAGTCTGGAATTGATTTTTATGATGCTCTTTGCAAATTCTCGTTACTGATAAAACAGATATACTTTCGCGGTGGACATTTCCAATTGCTCGATCGAGTTTTCGCGCGCTAGAAATCGCTCAGAGCTCGGACTCGAGGACCACAAATTTACATTTCTCCTGTCGCCGATGGATCAATGGAAGTTTATCGAAAGGTATTTTCGCATGCATTCATGCACTGCTTCATCGAGGAATGTACATCAAATCGTGCTTACGTTGCGCAATGCCCGCCTGTCAATTCATCGGCCGTAAAACATGGGGCCAACGATTGCTCGTATATCATGGCCAGCACTGATTCGCATTTCCTAGCAAGACGAGCATGTCAATTGCAGATATTGTAGAGCAGACAGCCCGTCACAGTGGCCACATCCCGAGATTCGTTACATCTGGAACAGCCGTTAAACGAGCTGTACATTCGTCGATCGGATCGATTCGTCTCGGCGCTAGTCACCACCGATTAATTATGTACCTCGCTAATTTCCTGCCAATTGTTCTCGACCCACTTTCGAAAAAAGCAACCCCGCAACCAGCGCACTCCTCTCGTACGTGCCTCGACTCCCTCAACTTCCATCTCCGACTTACATTTCACATGCATGACAGTGTAAATCCAATCTCTTTGATCTTTCACCAATTCCAGTTGACGAAAAGAATTCCCATTTATTCGTAGGAGCTTTTTTGAGAAACAGCATAAGTAGGAAGCACTGGTAGATTTTGAGAGGAACGGTGGGCTAAGTGGAAGGGGTCTCGTGTCTCTTTTATTCCGTGGGACTTAGTAGGGGGCGGCTGTTATAACAGGGGCATTAGGCGCGTGAGAAATCCACGATGCTTCGCCTCACTCTAGGGGCGCGTGTATGCAGGGTAAATGCACTTATGCACATTCGCCAAGAGAGCTAATGCCCGGCAGAGAGCGGGAGGGCTGATTTAGTGTATAAGTGCACCGCCGCGTACCAGGAATATCGCCTTACCCGGACTACTTCCGCTCGGGGAGTTGTGTACGTTTACACGTGAGTTCGCCATTTTTCAAGCTGTACAGTATTAACTGTGAAAAAAGGCCCGTTTACGTGACTCCGGGACTAGCATTTCTCCGAACGCGCATCTTCCAGCCTAGCCAACTGATCCAAGAAAAATGCCGGCTGGAACGGATGCACAGCAGCCTGGAAAATTGGGCCGTTTGCTAATTAATCGTGGCGCATTCCCCTTGGCTAGTCTTGATGAGACTGTGCTTCTCGAAAGAGGAGGGGAGGGCGACACCGTCGCGCAATTCCATCCTGTCTCTGTGTGGGGGGGCCTCGTAAACGTCGCGATTATTATCCAACGCATCTCCGTCTGGCTTGCTTAAGCTGCTGAAATATACCGCGCTGCTCGCGTTACTCGCAATGTTTCCCAGAGAATTTATCACCAGAAGAACTACAGCTACGATTTCCCGCCTCGCCTTCTTCCCTCTTCCCTCTTCCCTCTTCCCTCCTCCCCAGCAGCACCGAGTTTATTCCTTGGTCGCACTTGCGGATGATTTGTGTTTTTGCGCGGCAAATACCCGACGGAGTATCGGGAAGCTGCGAGTTTCTTCTTAATAGGAACATTTAAAGTGCAGCTACGATTGTATTGGAGTTCTGTGTAGGGTTTTGTAAAAAAGTTTTAAAGAAGCAGTGGAATAGTATTAATGTTTTTAAAAATGTCTGATGGGAGAAAAAGAGATTGTTTAATTGGTGGGATTGTCGCGGTTGCATTATCGGTGCTTTAACATTTATTAGCCCGACGCCTATGTCACGCGGGGATAAATCAACGGCGTACAAATCGAACTTGAGAAATGGCACTTCTATTTCGCTTTGTCTTTCAACGATCGTTGCAATCGCCGCACGAGGAACTACGGAATAGAGGGGAAGAGAGGGGAGAGAAAGAGAGGCCGGAGAAAGCACGTCGGGATGGAGGACAATTAATCTTTTGTTTCGAGCGACGCCGATTCTCGAGACCGGTGGAAAGCTCCAGCCCTTGAAAATTTTCACCGAATGTGTATGCTGTATTCACTGATTGTCGAGCGAGAGAATGGAAAGGATGCGGCAAAAAAATGAAAACACCGCGCCGGAAAAGAGGAGTGCGATGAAAGGAGTACATTTGCAAGAACTTTCATGCATCACCAGGAAGAAAGCAAAAGTTTCTCATATACTTCGATATCAATGCAAATAGTTCATATTTATAATCTTCTCTATATTCGAAATATAATCTCTATTTTCTTTGGAGTAGAAAATTTCGATGAATAAAAAATGCGAATCTGCCACAAGTATTTTATTCTCCGACGCATCTAATTTGTATTAATATATTCGCATTGCGTTATGCTTTAGTGAGAGATGAACTACGAGGTCGAATTACTCGAGTATTTCATCAGATAGTGACTGGAACTTGCAGTTACCCGCTCCGCTGGATAATCAACTTAGGCAAATGCAATTGATCCAGCGGCAATCGCTGCACTTGCAATAATACCATTAGACTCGTGCGTCATCTCCGACTGTAGCTAACTCCAGCATCGATTACGGCGCGGCGGCACAACACAAACACACAGACATGCAGACACTCTCTGTTTGGATCGCCACCACCATTCACATTATGTTTCAATTAGTCGGCTATCGGTCGGATTCGCCGGAACTCCGTAATTGAAAAGTTACTTGACGAAAGCCCCATTTCAACTCTCTCAGCCGAGCGAAACTATCTAGTAATGATCGCGTTTCACTCTTCTAACTTGCCTCGAGCCGCCGACCACTTCTCCGATGCGTGCAAAAATATTGCGTGGACATGAAAAGTCAAAAATGTAATTCGGCCTCGCAAAAATTTCTGTTTGCAGAGAGCAGAGAGAGAGAGAGAGAGTAAGCGGTAACGAAATAATATAACTGGAAGAAATATCGGGCCAACAAAAGCCGGAGGCGCAAATTGCATTTTTTAATTACTCTTTTTTATGAATTCGGCTTTTGCAAATTGTACAGCGGCGCGTGATGTTTTTCCATCGAATTCGCCGCCAGGTAATATTGGCAAGGGGACGCCCGACGATAATTGCACATGTGGCCCAGCGATAGCTGCTGATGGAACAGAAATACTCCATATTTTCTCACGTACCATCGAAATGAACCTAATAATATATCGCGTACTACGAGAGCACTTCTTTTTACTGATAGTTAGCCGCGTTTCGTTAAAGCACTCGCAAATTACTCTAATTCCCCTATTACTAATTCTCGTATCGGTGCTCCTCTCTGCATTGCAGCACTCGAAATCCATTCATCGCCCTAGAGTGAGCTGAAGAAATCACATTTGAAAGTACTAATCGATGCAAAATGTATCGACGATCTTTCAACGCGTTCCACTTGATTTTTACTCGAAGCGTTATAACTCTATAACAAACAAGAGTCCTGCTGGAAATAGCAGAATCGGCCAGCCGATATTGATAAACGAGCGGCCAGGGCAACAATTGCAGCAACAATTCATCGGAGTCAAAATTATCGTGTTTAAAGGATTGCGTGCAAGAGAACCAATCACAGAACAGTGGATAGTGGATCGAGGATCTCGGAAGGAATTGCTACTAAATATTGTAGAAAGATCGCAAGATATATGGAGGATGCAAGCTGGCGAGTAATGCGAATCGAAAGTCCGATTAACCATTATCAATTTGAAAGAGACGTAAAGCTCGCTCGATTGCTTTCTCCGGGAGAGCCTGGAAGGTTGCGCGATCGTACAAGCCTGGATCGGCATCGAACTTCATGAAGAATTCAATAGCAGCTGGGAGAGAAACGTCTTGGATTGTTCCCCGGCTACGAAACATTCTACTACCTTTTCTAGCCGGGTCTTCCACCGAGCAGGGAAACAACCAGGCACCGGTGTCCTCTCTCATTAATACTTTAATTTCGTGCACACTCGCTGGCCGAAGCGAGCCGCATGAGAAGCCGTCCACTGAACTCTCTCCACGTTGAAACAACCCTTAATTGCTTGTCTGCGACATACTCACGCTCGAAAAACAAGACCACTTAATCGCGCCCGGTGATATGCGCGCAACTGTTCCCACGGACAATTTAAACTTCCGTGAAAGATAGACAACAACGCCACCCTTTAAAAGCACGCTGCTCCGCCTCTCCTATTCCTGTCCTTCGTAATCAACCAAGCCGGCTGCTAAACAGTCTCAGTCGTTCAACTATTTTGCTGGTAAACAATTCCCTTCTTTAAGACTGTTTATCTGAGAAGTAGCTCTGCGCCCTTCTCCCCAATCACTAGCAGATAACTCAATGAATATTCGATTTTTCCAAACATGACTGCGCTCCAGTCGGGAGCGCACCTGTTGTCCCGCGATTCACCGCAACCGCTGCAGTGCGATCGTTAACGGGAGATATAGGGTCGGGAATTTTGTTGCAACAACAGCTGTTGGAAGTTTGGACACGTAGCTTGTTCAGTGGGTGGGGAGAGGGGTGGGATGGAGAGATTGCTGTTGTATTATGTAGTCTACGATCTAAGATGGAATTCCGTTCTGATGTGGTTTGCTGTGGAAGGGCGTTCAATAAGGAAGCGATTGTTCTAGCTATTCCTACGTATTTGCACGCTAGATAGGCTCACTGCCAGATAGAAGGTATAATATGTTCTTTCCCAGGCTGCCATAATTTCGCATCCCTAACCACCGCCAACTCCGAGCAAACCTCAGCCGCCCCCGCAGTTAACCCCGAAGCGTCCATTTTGCTTGAACCCAAGCCAGAATGGTATGAGAGGGGCTAACAGCATCCGATTAGAACATCACCTCGACCACACTTACTAGCCCCTTAAAGGGACTGATAAGGATGCCCGGGGATTTCGGGGCAAAAGCTATAAAGAGCACACCCTAATATTCCATCACACCAACCGACCAGCCCTGGAAGACCTCGTCTTATCTATTTCAGGCTCACTCTTACACCCAACATATGCGCATTAATCACTGGTATTAAGTGAATCTCGGAAATTAATACACCGCATTAACCCAATACGAAACCATATGCTCTAACAGTATAAACAAGTTAAGATAGTAAAAGTTCTACGCTTCGTTTTCTTTCTTAAAATATTACGTCTCTTTTTAAAAGAACGTTAATAATTCGTGCAGGACATATTTTTATGTAAGCCACCAACGATCTGATGATTATTTGCGTCTACCTTGAGATAAGAAGGAAAGTAGTAGAGAGGAGAGGGAAGTAGGTTGAGAATGGGAAGGGAAGCCGTCGGGATAACGCGTCCTCGTGCTCATAATCACAGACGATTACTTCGATTCGTCATGCGGGCTCAAGATAATCCAGGATTTGTGCGCTACCGGCCGCGAATGAGTGAATATAAACAAGGCTCGGGCATAATTTAATACTCTCTTCCTTCCTCTCACAGTTATTATTCTCTCCCTCTTCGTCCTCTCATATCCCGCACCTTCCTGCGCAAGACAATGATACCAGTTCGCCGAACAATTTCAACGCGGAGAGCAGTCGTCTCGTAGTACACGCTAATGCAAACGCAGTGTCGGCGCGATGGGAGCCTACATTTGCAAGTGTAAGCCGCATACCACACTGCCGGCAATCCTCGCCAGCGATCACACTTCGCAGCGCAATCCGGCTGTCCAAATCTCGTACTGACAGTACTGCGAGCATCAACGGCGAAAAAGGGATTTGGGTTTCTCAGAATTCGTCTTCAAGGAATGTCTGGATTAATTGATCAAATACTCACTTTGACTTTGGTGATATGTAATACCTACGCAGACATTTGTCAAATACTAACTATCGTGGAAGGTATAAGTTAATATCTTAGAAACAGATTTAATCTAAACATCCAAGTTTTTCCCTGAATCAAATACGAAGAACAACTTCTGAGTTGCCCGTCTTGTACTTCTCCACTATCTCGAAATTCATAATAAAGTATTTCAACAATATTATAATATAAACAAGTCCAATAAAGGAAATTCAAGATCAATAGCACCGAATGGTGGAAAGTCTAACAGGGAAATCTGTCGGGAGAGGCAGGGATTTTCACGGCTCTCCTAATGGAGGCGGCAATAGGTTGGTTAAACGAGGGGCAAATTTTTCGTGCTCGAGTGAGGCTCGAGGTTCGAAAATGGTTACGGTCTGTCCTCGACGTGGCGAAATAGTCTCGTCGTCGCAGGCACACTCGAGCACCGATGAGACCGTATAGGATTGGCAGTTGGAGGCAGAGCCGGGAATGAAATGCTCGCGGCGATCGACTCCCGAATATGTACCAGGGCCGCGGTATCAGCCCGTTCGAATTCAAGTCCGCTGACCACCATTTCGACCGCTATATTGAACTTTCAATTCCAGACCAGCTACACGCTCGCAACCCTCCCCTATTTTCCCTTCCCAAGTGCGAACTCCGAACGAGTTGCCACAAAGGAAAAACTCGATTCTGCTACATGTATATTAAGTGCTAAGCCAGCAAGTTCTAAGTCACCTTAATCGTTCCACGTTCCATATTCTCCGAGAAATGTGATGGGGCTTTCCCTAATTCCCACTGAGAATGTATTACAGAAACATTAAGGAATAACCCCTTTCCCGTCTCCACCCGGCAATCTTAATGCATGCTTATACAGACTTAATACGCTCGCTTAACATTCATTCTATCCAATTATTCTCGTAACTGAGACAACTACACGTAACAAAGGATTATACTCTTTGCTAATTAAAATTCCGAGGGAAATGTATTATTCGTGTTAGCATTCACATATTTCGTTCTTTCGAATATGTATTATAAAGATTCTTGGTGAATCACTGAAACTTGCCAAAGAAAATTCGCTTTTACTGTTTACACGCGCGGAGTTAAAAAGTATTTTGCTGAAACACTGCGAACAGCAAACACCATACAAATAGTGCTCGACCAAGAAGGACCTATCTATCTACACTGACAAGAACTTTGTTCATTTCTTCGGGTTTGCCGCGCGTGTGTGTGTGTGTGTGTGTGTCGGGGGACAGGAAGTTCCGGCGCGGAGTCCGAGGATCCGCGTAACACGTGTCCGAATAGCGCGCAACTTCGCCGGGCGACTAAGTTCCGCGTGAAGCGGAGAGGGTGAAAAAGGAGGAGGAGGAAGAGGAGGAGGAGGTTGCATGATGAAGAATTCTTCCGAAAGTCACCGATCAAAAGTCACGCCCGTGATCCCGGATTCCCTGGCGGCTGGCTGGTGCGCACCTCTCGCGCCGACAGGAAATCCGCCTTTTCCCTCGGCGAACTTTCCCTCGCCGCTCCAATTCCCTCGCCAGAAACACTGCTCTCTCAGCAGCCGCGCCAAATCTGACAGGATGCTCCAGCTAACTGGAGCACCGATCACGTACATCTCTTTCGCCTTTTTGCCGCCTACGCATTTCTCTGCCGACTCTAATGCGTATAGCGCGGAAGCTTTGATCGTGCGGCTTTGATGACGCCGAGAATGAAATTTTACCGAGCGACGAACGTGCCAGGGGCTAATTAGCAAAGGAAGCCAGTACGTCCATTCTGATTGCTCGGCAATGTGCATATATGTATATGCGCGTGAAATAAATATTCGAAGAGAAAGGCGATAATTCTGCTGACAGAATTAAGGAATAATAGGAGTTATTTCTGCTATATTATCCTGGCCATTCGTGACTCGTAGAATTAAGTCATTAAGGAAGAATGGTATTATTTTTAATACGTTGAAAATAATACTTCACACGGCTATACTTCTTTTGATGAAAGAAGAGAAATAGCAAACAGAATAGCACAAAAATAGTGAAAATTACCACTCTCGCGGCGCGTTAACGCAACGTTATTACTTTAACTGTTTTACTGCTTCACGTCACACCATGCATTTGAATGTCTGCTTCCTGTGTTACACGAAACTCTCGTTGCAGCATCTAGCGCGGGCACAAGTACAAATCGACGCCCTCCGAGTCGACTTCTCAGAGGAGGAAATATTCAAAAGTGATTTCACAGGGCGTCCGAGATGCAATGGCTGAGCGCGCAACGTCCGCACAGTGGAATTGATTTTAAGGGAGGGATAGAGGGTTGTGCAAGAAAATTACGCGGAGACTTACAGTTCAGCCAAGTGGCGCTGCTAGATCAATGGTGGTGTGGGAGGGTCGAAGTAAAAAGGGCTTCGCCACGGAAGTAGAAGGCAACACGGCCGCTGGAAGCAAAAGGAAATGAAATCTGCCGGTTCCACCCAGTCTTCATCCAGTCTCATTAAGCCAGCAAGGTGTAAAAATCACGCTGCGAAAATAAGGCAGTGTGTTTCGTTCGCGCCAGCCACGCGAAATGGAAAATGCGCAATAAATCTTTGTTACCCACTCCACAGTGCACATCTGCTTACGCTCGCGCAATGAGCCTCATATTTCTCGCAATCCCTTTTACGACTGCAATACCAGGAAATTACTCTCATGCCTCTTTCCCTTGCAGTTCAAAGCCCACTCTTAGTATTACAATGAACCTGCCTGATGTAAATCCACGAAACCTTTCCAACGACCAATGTAACAAATTACTCGAACGTCTTTAATAATCTTCGAGGATCCCATTGACTAATTTTCATACTTTGAATTGTGTTGCCTTTACGTTCGCGAAACGAATCTTTAGTTTAAAGTAGCTAGGTTAAACTGCTGTGCTACGACGCTTTAACATTTTCATGCATAGAAATTGTACTCACTTCAAGTGAGAAGAAAAATGTTTCTTAAGAGGAAGGAGCGTAATTAGCATAGGCCAAATGCAAATTCAGAAATTGCGGGCGAACGCGAATTCCACAGAGCCGCAGATAGCAATCGTGTCATATTAATGAGACTACTCCAACGGTGACTAATGAACGCGAGCGAGCGAGGATTGGGAATATTCGCGTCTGCCTCGGCGAAACTGATCTGAGAGTGCGAAATTGCATACTAATAGCGATCGTTATCAACAATAGATATATCAGCGGGCTGATTGGGAGATTGATGTAATTGTCGGCCGTGGGAAGCGCGCGAGAGGCTGAGTGGCAGAGTGCGACGAGGGTTTCGGCGAAAGTGGCTTGACAATTCCGTGCACATTGCTCGTGATTAGGTTTATTTGCGGTTGGCCACTGAGGACCGCGTTCGATATCCTCGAAATCAATGGCTATACTGGAATTTGCCACTCCACGTATTACTTGATTATTACCGACCGCAATTCGCCGAGCTTTCGGCGAAAGGGGTCCAGCTAGCCAACCAACCAAGGATTTCTACTCGATTCTCGGCGACGATAAGCCGACTTACTTCCATTCTGAAATCCAGCGGGAGGGAACTCCCGTCCCTCTCTTCTCTCGGCATGCAAATCGATGCATAAAAATAGCCAGTCACGTTGCCCTGCCAATTTTTCTCCGGCCACTTCGAAATTGCTCGCTGAGAGATGTTTATCAATTACGAGCACGTTCGCGCTCTATCTCGCGTCCACTGGATTCTCTTTCAGGCCATAAACCAACACCAACAGAACGAGAGTGCGTACGCGAGAGTGAGTGAGTGAGAGTGAGTGAGTGAGAGGTGGAGGGCAGCTTTTTAAACGAGAACGGGAGCTTTCGATGCGCGCAACAACAATATATTCAGCGAGCGCCGCGCCGGAATCCGCCGCGTCCGAATTCAGTTATTCGGCCGCGCAAACTTTGCCCGAACTAATTAACGTAAATTGCAGCATTTCATTACCGCTCTTCTCACCGCCGCGCCGGCCACCGCGCGCCACGCCATACCCGCCGCCGCCACCGCCACGGATCGCTCCACTAATACTTAATTTCTCATTTAAAAGTTGCGCGTTCATGCGAACTCCGCATTCATACCTCTGCGCGGTGTCAAGCCCGCCTCATCGATACTCCAAAGCGATTCTATAAATTTCTGCAAGCCTGTTACGCGTGCTATCAGTGTAATTTGCGAATGAAAAGCACCGCTGGGAGGGCGAATGACCTACGAACGGCGATAAAGGGTGCTGCGCGCCAACAATTAAATGACACAGCGAATCACCCTTTCGTTTAATTTAAGGGGGAAAAACCGGATGAATTTCCATACCAAGCACATCCTCTCCTATATTCTGACGCGCAGAGTGTTTCGCTGGTTTTGCAGTAGTTGGCCGGCGAGCTTTGAGCACCGGATGCATAGTTTACAGGGGGATGAAACTATCGGTTGGTAAGTCAACGAGCTAAGTTGAGGCATTGATGCGAGTAGTAGGTCTGCATTATGCAAAAAGCTTGGAGGATCAACGTACTGCGGCGAGCTCGTTCATTTGAGTCAAATGAAATCCTGCTTTCGACAGCTCGACGCTGAGAAAAGAGGGAGCGCAGGGTGAACACCACCCACTCAACTGGCAGCTAAAGTCAATATTAATTTGCACGCACGACTAGCCGCGATGTACGCGATCCTCCTCGGTCTTCCTTTAGCGCGCCGGCTAATGAAAACTGGGAACACAGAAATTAGAATGAAACAACGGCGAAAGGGAAGCCATGCATTCAAATGGAACGGGCGCGCACTGTATAAAGCGGTCGGAGATAAGAGAAGGCTGGAAAAAGCAAGAGAGGCCAAGTTGGCGGAGTATCTTTCGGTAGATGAAAGTTGATTAACGCACTGAGCACACACCGAGGTATATCTCTGATGGTAACAAGCTCTCTTGCTCTTTCCTGCCAGTTCCAATTGGGTGGAGGGCCTCGCACGAAAATGACCGGGAAATTTCGAGTTCCCAAGGAAACGACGCAAGCAATTCTTGCATCCTTCTAGCAGTGAAAGGTGAACCACTAGAATTTTTAAGTCTTCTGCCCCACAAAACCTTACGATATTCCTTGCTTTCTCGACGGTGCCTCACCTCACTCCCAAGTGTTTGTCCTCCGCTCGTTCCCTGTCTTTCTCTTCGCCTCTCCTTCTCTCACTCAGGGCTGACACTCGTTTGACCTGGCAAGGAATTGTTCGAGTGCGTCCTGGCACCGCAATTGGAGCCTTCCCGAACAGAAATTGACGTGACCAATAAGACCCGAGGGTATAACCCTCCTGTTACTCGGTCAATCGAATTCCGGAAATGACCTCTGCGCTCCCTCGATCCCCCGGCCATGTGTAATGGAATGAAATTAGCACACCAGCCTTTTTATAATGACTCTCGCCACCCTCTGGCTCAATTCCAGCATTCTCCCATTTCTCATACATCATCTATTAAATTGATCGATTTTACTTTCCTTTAGATTACGGATTTAAAAGTGGTTGCACTTCTTTCAGGGATGATTTATATGTTTACGAAGTTAGTAATTTGTAGAAATGTTAAGGTAAGAATTGGAGTCTTCGAAGTTATTATTTTTGTACCGAAGAGTAAAGAGACATCGTAATGAAAGTTTAAGTCGACCGGAAGTCTAAGAAAAAAGGGGGAATGTCCTCGAGTGGATTTCAGCATCTAGCTCTTATCTCTCCTCAGCCGCCAATTGAGATCTCGACTTACAATCTCGAACTAATTACGCCGCGGATTAATAGATTCCTCGAAGTACTATCGGCTTTCGAGAGGCTGGATGATGCTACTTAATTAATCTAGGAAGGCTCTTTATCTTACGACCGCGATGACTAATCCAATGAACTTTAAACCGGTTGCTGGAGGAATCTCGGGGCGAATATAAATCCAGTTACTTAGCGCATTTTTTCCTATTATTTATTGCGCGACGTGACCGAAACGCTGCGCGAGGAGCAAGCAGATTTCGCTGACCGTAAGATAATTCTTCTCCGGTAATTCGCGGCGTTGTAAAAGCTTTGCTGGCACTTTTAAATAGTTAGTGCTCGGAGATAAGCCGACATTGCACCAACGCGCCGCCAGCCCTGTGCTTTGTACACCGTGACTCGCAGCAGCTCCGCACCATTTTTTCACGGCAAACAGAAAGACAGGAGGAGCAAGCAAAGCCAGCTCGTCCGCGGAAAACATTGCCGGTATACTTGTCAACGATTTTCCACGAGTCAGCTGCCAAGCAAATCCCTTTGACAATTTGATTAGACTCGAATTAAGAATAATTACTTCACAGAAACTGAATGAACGAACTTTCACATCTACTTCCGAGTATCATCATCGACTTTAAAGGGAATGACTAGTACCAGGATGCCTATTACGTAATCATTTACTGACGGCACTCAAAGTGTTAAGAGGCGAGGTATTGCGCTGATTTTATTTCCTCGGTGCTTTCATGCCGGGCTCGACTGTTCGATGAAAAAGGTGTCGAGCAGAGACGGAAGAAATAAAATTAACGACTCTCTCTTAATGATTGGTGGAGGCGAGGCGAGGCGAGGCGGCTCGATCGGCACGACTCCCTGCGGAAGTGTAAAGTGCTCGAGTATCCGGTGCACAGGCTGGCGAATAATAAATTAACGAAAACCGGGATTATCGGTAGTGCCGGATTACGGTGACGCTGTAAGGATTATCGAACTTCCATCGAGAAAGAAGTGGACGGAAGTAGAGTTCAACAGCAGCCCCTGGAGCAGCAGGAGGCCCGGATAAGGAGACGCTCAGCTGGAGAAAGGGTGGAAGAGGGGCGAGAGAGTGGGAGGGAAAGCGAAGAAGGGAAGAATGGATAAAACGAAGTCCCGCCGCCGGCTAGCAAGAGAGGGGACGAGTTGAGAAGTGCGCAAGAATTGGAAATGAAAAGAGTCCTTTCCCGTAGCGAACTCCGTTGGCAATCCGCCGATCCGATAAATCCAATCAGCTTACTCATCTACCTACGTGTATCTGCGCCTCTACTAATGATCCTTAAATCCAGCCAATCCCAATCGGAGTCTGCCAGCCTCCCGTGATTGCATACCTCCCATATCTCAGCCTGCCTGCTCTCCACACAGTTCAGCCTTGCGTGTACCAAGCCTCCTCGTGTATACAAGCTAATGCCGATGCATAAGAGTCGCTAGTCTGTTGATGTAATCCTCCAAACGCGTAATTGTTTTCTACAAGTGAGGCCCAACACTGGCACTGCACTTTCCTCGGAAAATTAATGGGAGGAACTAGCACTAGAATAAATCAAGAAAACGCCCGGCATCAGCAGAAAATATAATTTTGCATGGAGCAACGTAGGAATATGTGAGGCTCGCGTGTATTTCAAATGTAACCGAGCACATATGTATGGCGGAGGGAATTTCAAGGCAGGCGTCTCACGCATTTCTGCTTCGAGATAAATCTTAGCGGTGCGCAACGCGCGGCCGGCGTCGTCTCTCGTGAATAGATTACAGGCGGCGAAAAAGTTTGTCGAACTTCTCCCCCGTCCGTGCCATGCGAAATGCGAATATGCTTTCTCCATCTCCGACACGCGCGGATATGCATGCATGCACGACGCTCGCGCTCGCGCGGGCACACACGTACGTAGCCGCTCGCGCAAATTCGAAACCGAGTGGAGGAAGTTGCGAACTGTTTCGCAATCAAGCCAACTCGACTGCGCGCGTTGCGATTTGATCCCTTCCTGCTTCCAAGGGACTACATATCGCACTCGGACCAGTCGACACGTCCGCCAGCGCGAGCGCGCACGCCTGTCGGCTTTAAAATCGAGTTCAAACGACTGGGAATGATTGGAGCCTCGTTTATAAGTGGTATCGAAGCGAGCGCGCTGTGTCCCTCATTAATCTATCGGGATTTCGAAAGCGCGCGCCACTCGCAAGCGAGTACGTCACGTTGGTACATTATACATATATCCGTGGGCTTTTTTCATCGGACAAGCCGCAAGCCGATTCATTTGGGACATTAGTGCTCGCCGCGAGCGACGTGCAACGCTTGATTTGATGGATGTTATCGATATCGGCCTCTGGTCAAACCGACCCCTTCCAACCCTCGTCTACCCCCCTTGAATTATATCAGCACACAGGCAGAAACACAGAGAGAGGAGGAGGAGGAGAACTGTCAGAGGGCAGAATTGCGTGGAAGCGAACATTGGATTTCCCTGGCTCGAGAGAGTCCAGTCTATCTAAGGTTCCTTGCTCTCCAGGATATTCTAGCCTCTGCTCACCGGGACATCCCGCTCTACTGGCGCACTCCCAACACGAAGAATTTACTGGCCGAACAACAACGGCATCCCTTTCGCTAGGCGCCACCACCACCACCACCACCACCACCACCATCAGCAGTAGCATCACTTCCGGGGGCAGGAATTACAAAGCAGAGGAGCGCGCAGCTGGGCGAACGTGGGAAGCTGCGAATGTTCGTAATCCAAGAGGATCACGGGAGAAAATAGACTTAACGATTCCTGGAGGTTCGCTCACAAGCTCGACAAAAACGGCTACATTGGCTTTATTGGAGACATGTTGCACGGTGGACGATGGTCACCGGGGAAACTGATCGGATACGCTGCGATCCTCCGGGAGTGGGTACACGAGAGTGTCGAGCGGAAGACAAACAGCGGAGCGAGATGGAGCTCGAAGACAAACAGCCGGCAGAAAGTGATGGGAGATTGTTCCGGGGGCCACCCTCTCGCGAACTAACAGAACCGAGAAATCTCCGCACAATCGAGACTTAATCTATTTAATTAGTGGATCGACTGCTAAGCTAAGATTAGGATTGCCTTCCGCACAGTTTTACTGTCGCGCCAGTTAGAATTGTTAACGCACTGCTGATTTCTCTGCTTTGGTTCGCCGGTAGAAAGGTTTATTCGAATGTCTCGCTAAAGAATATAGTTACCTCTCAGAAGAACGTCCTCGGAGAAATAATCGTGGCTATGAAAAGAATATCCACGCGAATAAGAAAACCGTCGGCAAACATGCATCGCGTGCACACGAATACACCGGAAGAAAGATACTTGAAAATCCTGGAGTCAAGAATACGTGTCTGGGACGTCTGGCTGGCTGGCTGGCTGGCAGGGAGACGCGTTTCAAGACGAATAACACGCATGCGAAACAAGTTGGCTAATGTCAGCGCTGTCAAAGAGGGCAAAAGTCGGCAGGCGGTGCGGTGGGTGGGAAACACACATTCATCCTAGTGGCACTGCCGTCAGCGGCACGTGCTTGCCAAACTAATTAAAAAGCAAACACTAACGAGCCATTCATCATCTGTCAGTGGGGCTGCTAATTAACTTGCCAAAAGTGCGGGAGACCATTCTAGCTTTCCGGCGCGATTACTTACATCACGACGAGCGAAGCGCGCACTTTCGTCACAATACCCGAACAGAGAGCGAGAGAGCGAGAGAGGGAGAGAAGAGCGAAGCTCTCCGGGATACTGGCAGAAAACTTTGGCAGGACCGATGGCATCGTAGCCTGGCAGAGCAGCTCTAAAGAATGGCTGTGGATGAAGCCCTCGAGTGAAGCCGTAGCCCCTGTAATAGCACTCTATCCGTTTTCGTCATTCTGCGGCCTCCAGGAGCTACAGAGCCACCGAATAACCCGGACACTCTACATCCCAACCTCCGTTTCATGTACTACCGCATATGTGAGAAAGTATATACATTTATAAAAGAGACTACATACACTTCCCAATGGAACTCCATCTCAAAAGAAACATCTCGCGCGCTCTCCATCAGGAATAAAGAGAAACGATCATTTCGAAAATTTAAGAAACATCAAAATCATCGAAGTGCTTCATTGCGGGAGGCTCTATTACTTCCGGCAGGACGTCCGGGATACTGTGTCGAGTGCAGGCCAGTTGAGAAAAGCTGGTGGGGAAGCAGGAAAAGCTCCGGTGACAGATGCGAGACATTTAGCTGGACCAAGCCAGCGTGCTCGGCCATCTGCCGCTTAATCAATCTAAGGTGCCGTAACGTATTACGTGTGCACACGTACACACACACACGTACGAACCCACTGTAGAGAAACCAGTTCTATTTTAGGCATACGTGCAAGTTTAAATCCCTGACTGCATAAGTGTTTGGGGACAAAAATTTCTTGGATTTCACTGATAAAAATGAGAGCAGCTATACGAATTTGTCAGGAAAGGTTAGTCAGAGTATGAGTTTGTAGGGAAGATGTATGTGTGGTCACTAAGACGGTTCTGGGATAAGTGGCGTGCTATTCCTCACAGTCCTCTTATCAGAAACTATTAGTTAGTATTAGCATAGCAAATCTCTGCAACAATTACGTCATGTCAGAGTATAAATCTACTAAGATGTGTGTGTTGTCAGTGAGAAGGTTCTGGGATATGTGACACTGTCCTTCAGTCATCCTAAGACAACCCTGTCTTCCCCATTTCATGGTCAGATCCGATAGCTAGCAAATTTCCAACTTCAGGAGAAGAGAAATGTAGGGTTGTTTATCGTCTTTCGCACCCTTCCTCTACCAAACATTGCCTGACCTTCTTAATGACCGTCAGGTCAAAGCGGTTAACGTGCGAACACGTGTGCGTTCGGACCTATCATAAATCTATCGTTCAACCGAGCTTATCCCAATCCTGCCCTTAGGAATTCTAATTAAATACGTTGTTACTACCATGTTATTTCTTTTTATTATACCATAAATATATTGCTCCAATTGGAAGGCTAGAAATACCCACGAAATCGAGGAATTCAAGGGTAAAAGCAATGTTTCCAATGTTAGAGGCGAGCGTCGACATTTATGTGGCTTGTATTTTGAGGCCTAAATGGAGCACGCAAACGGCCGCTTTAACGTAACGAGCGCGTGCAGGTCAGCTTGTCTGCAGGAGCAGCCCTTCAGCAGTGAAGGTCGTCGCGCGAGATATTTCCATCCTAATTCGAGGGCTTTTCCGATCGTCCTGTTACAAGCCATTGGAAAATGTGTAAGCCTTGGCGATATCGTGGGTTAACAGTCTTAATTCATTAATTCCGCCAAGGGAAACAATGGCTGGGAGGATGCTGGGAGGTTCGAGGGCTGCTTGTAATTCACTGTGAATTCCATTAGCTTCTAGTCCGTGAGCATATACAAGCGGCGAAGCGTAGGCGCGTGTTCCAGAAGCGTAAGCGTGCGTTTGCCATCGTGCGAGCTCAATTCGCACATTGATCGGACGATCGATGTATACCAGTAGACACACACACAGCGACACACACACACACAGAGACGCGCGACTACGCAGTCCCGTGAAGCGAAGTTCCGGGATGCGAATCCCGTTTCATC
Source organism: Ectemnius continuus (assembly GCA_910591665.1). Classification (NCBI taxonomy): domain Eukaryota; kingdom Metazoa; phylum Arthropoda; class Insecta; order Hymenoptera; family Crabronidae; genus Ectemnius; species Ectemnius continuus. The sequence goes on along the minus strand of OU342862.1, from coordinate 8,663,229 downwards.
GTTCAGCTAACCCATCAGCATTCCCGAGCGAAGCGCGTGCATCCGGAAGAGGTCGTGCTGCATTACGATCTATGTTTCACGGACCAGAGACCCAATCGAAAAGAGACCAAAGAAGCCCCACCTTCCCAAAAGGGCGGCCAGAGTTATGAAATTCTGACGGCGGAATCTCCCCTCCATTTATTATTATTACCAGAATGCTTTTAATTGAAATTGTCGCGTATCGAATTTTCTCGCTTTATATTACACCAATACACGGCCAGCATCGATATTCCTCGATGTAAGCAAAATCAAAGTACCTCCTCTACGGAATATATTAACTTAACAAACTTTTATGAAACTCCCACTTTTTTACTCCAATTTCTTCGATATATAAAACAGAAAAGTATTCACTTTGTAGGGAAGTTGAAAAGCATTCCTGTTTCGAGCATTTTTCTCTACATTTACAAGGTTAAAGGGGATATCGATGAACGAACATTCCATTAGCGGAGTATTTCAGTGGAATTAAAGGGTAAGTGTGCGAAGAGCTTGACTGGATAGAACGGGGGAAGGATAAAGAACGGAGGAATGAGTGAGTGAGAGAGGGTGAAAGCGCAAGGGGTTGAGAGGCTGGGAGAAGGTACAGACAGGCGCGCGGACGGCTCTGAATTATGTGTTTCGTTATCGTGCGAGCGCAAGCATAGTCGCGATAACAATTTGTCAGCAGGAAGTCCTGGCGGTCCTCTCTCCTCTCCTTTCTCCTCTCATCTCTCTCTGTGTACACAGTGTGGATGCCTATATTATATGTATACGCCAGCCTCCGTAATAAGAGAACAGTTCGGGCCCGCTGTTCCGGCACGAGAAAGTTCGGCGAGCGAAACTTGAATTCTGGTAACAGTCTCATCGCACATAATTATGCCCCTTTCCTGGATTAATGCAGCGCCGCTCTACCGGCAGATTTAGCCGGCAGAATCGTGTTTAGAGCCGACTAACAATCTCCGAGAAACAGTTGCCGGGACCCCTTGCCAGCTATCTTCTGCGAGAGGATCGCTCCAATGAAAAGATAAATTCACGGTCCACCGAGTGATTGCCGACGTGCAAGCACTACTCCCGAGACTAATTAGTTCGAAACTGGAAACAGTGCGTTGAAAAATGGCACGACTCAGCGTCGAATAACGAGGATTATTGATTGCGAGATTGCAATTTCCTTTATGAAAGCTCGTATACAGGAATCTGATGTTATCTTTTACTAAGAATGTATTAAGAATTTCTTGGGACTTCCTTGCCCTTTGGTTATTACTGGAGGACTTACATCGTGTAACGAGGGTCATAAGGAAGTCGTTAAATGCTGTAACTTCCGTGTCGATTGGCCTTCGTGATAAAAGAGTTTATCATTAATGCGCGGAGGTTGTCGCAAGTTCCGTCGAGGATAAATCCAGTTAGGTTCTCCCGAAAGCCATCATTCGGTGCATGTAACACGTACGCGCATGCTGTAATGGATAACCGCTGATTTTATGATGTCACGCAGGCCCGAATGCCCGCCTTTGCCAGTCGGATTATCGGCGCACTTGCCAACGTAATTTTCCATGGCTTCGGGCTTTATCAGCTTTGTGCAATGTCGTCTCGGCATGAAAACGAACGGAATACGCGCCTACACAAAACGATAAGGCTCCCGCTACTCCATGTTTCCGAATAAAGGACCAATTACACCGATAGAGCTGCAAGAATGTCGGCCACGCATGCAATCGCGAAAACGGCATCTCGATAGGCTCTCTAAGAATTGTGTAATGCGAGCGGTTGTCCTTCGTGTCAGAGCGCTCTATTTAATATGTATTAGCTTGCCGTGAATAAATTCAATGTATTATTAAGGCTCGCGTTACAAACCTTAATCGACTGTTTTCACACGGAAGTACAACTTAATAATAAAAGATAAATAGAAAAAGCAGTGTTTAAAAAATAATCTTTAACAAGAGTATTATCTGTCATTTATCCCCTAGCAATCTCACAGATGTATTTGCTAATTAAACAGACTCAGAAATTCGTGATAATTGCAAACATGAAAGAAAGCCGGAATGAAGGGTTAAAAGCGTGAAAAGATTAATGACAGATGAAAATCCGAGGAGACGAGACTGTCGCGGAGGCTGTTGGCCTCAATATCGACATAGCGGCGATAAAGCAATTTTAGCTATCACGCGAGAAAGGCGAGGCTTTCAGCAGCTTTGTCAATCGACTGGCTGCGGTGTCAGCCAGTTCGAAGGCAATCAGAGCCGGGGAGGAGACAATAAAGAGTGCGAGGAGCGTCACTAAGCGTGTAGTGTGACTCGTGTGAAAAGAAAGGGCGGAGACGTAGGTATAGGAAGTTAACAGGCAAAGTAGCGATGGCCTTCCTTCAAAAATTGCCATCCAAGTCGGCGCCGAACGGTGAAACTTTTGGCTCGCGGCGCAATACAACCGGAACTCCGCACCATCGCTTCTTCCAGCAGGGCGAACAATAGCTACGAACCACACTACAACCTTCTTTCTTCTCATCCTCCTCCCTTTTCCTTTGCACTATCTTCATCGAGGAGTCCTTGCCGAACGATGTCTAACGATCGCTCCTCTCGCACGCTTCCCAATCCCATTTATTTCCCGGCGCAACCTTTGTGTTTCTACGGCGATCCTTCGATCAGAATCGCAGTAGACTCTCTGACTACTATTTACGAACTTCAGTTACTCCCGTCGAACCTTCCTAACTCGTTAACAACTCCCGCCAAGCTACGAGACATTCGGGGCTAAGCCATTGTTGGTTAGCCCATCAGATTTTAAGATCAACACAATTCTCTACGCGGATTGGTTACGGATCTTTAATGATCGCACGGATTTTCACCAACTTCCTTAGGAATTGGACTTCTTCTTCGATGAAGTTTAGACATAGTTCAACTCGAGAATTCTAGTACTAAACTCACTCAGTTCTTTTTTAAAGAAATAAATCATGTAATAAAAGAGAATCGAGATATCTTTTACCACAGTGTGTTAGAGAAGCATTCAATTTTGATGAATGATAGTTAGACAGTTTTCTTGGTGGCGTTCTGGGACATAAATGTCAATGGAAGTGCTATAATACCAACTTTCAACTAGTAATTTCTCTCACTCTGTCAAGGCAAGCGATTGCCGGGCGACGATAAACAAGAGTAAAAGTGAGCGGAATAAGTTGGCCGGGATAAAAGGGCAGGACTGGAAACAGAAGAGATAACGCGAGGAGGAAGTGAGCAGCCGCGGCGAGCAGCTCATAAGGAGAGAGTAAATCGTCCAGTTTTCCAACGAGGATCGCGTGACATTTCTCGGTTTCGCTGGACGAGTCGACGAGCAGAGCTCGGCCACCGGCGCTCTGATACCATCTAACTTTTAACTGCTCCGCAAACTTCCCGGCCGTGGTAATCCGCGCCATAACATTCTGACATCATTCACCACGAACAACCCGCCCTACTCAGTATCAATTACAAGTGTTCCACTCGACGTACTTTGCATGAGCAAACTCGACCGGAACACCCAAAGTAATAACGATCAACGTGAGAACACCGAGGAGACATGAGACGCGGTATTAAGAAAGAACCATCTTTTACTCACCCAAGAAAAACAGTAATTTGCATCTGGTAGTTCAAACCATACAATTTATAAAGAAAACAGTAATTCGCATCTGACAGGTCACATACAATTTCCAAAAAGTACAGATTTACTCTCCCAATTCTTTCACACAATGACAGATCGAAAGTGTATGAGCTATGCGATCATAGAGAGACAAAGAGAGATCGAAATGATAGATCCATAATGCATGCACTTATCGAGTGCCGAGCTCGAGTTCATCGAGTTGCGGAGCTCACTTCGGGATTGAGCGTACGTAATCTCAGTAGCATTGCATCCGCGATGGGATTGATAAAAGTATGCTCTCACGGGAGCAGCGAGTTCAAGATATAAAGAAGGCGAGGCGAGGCGGGGGTGGTTGGGGTGGCGCTAAAACCAAAGTTGAAATCGGGTTAAGTTATAAATGATTCATATTATTCGGCATATCTTTTTAACGCCAGCAGGAGAAACTCGGAGCAGCGGACACGAAGCACCCAGCGAGAAGAACTTCAGCCTCTCGTGGGAGAGTGGGTGGCGCGTAATTCGAGGGGCAACTCAGGGAATCCAAAATGTATGTAAAGCAAGGCGTTTATATAGGACGGTTATATAGGAGAAGTTTCGCATTTCTCGGCAGCCGCGAATCTGACTTTCGAGGCTTGCGATCCGTTTTCTCGACGGCTCGGAGCTTGGTCCAGAGCGAGTGATGCTGGTGGTGCTGGTGGTGCTGCTGCCCCATCGCTCGGACTACTCAGGGAGGTGGAAGCCAGGGAAATCCTGTAGTAGGCAGTGGCCGCTTTGGGCCAGGCAAATGTATGCTCTATGTAAATGTTATCCGAGACCTGCAGTAATCTGGAATTTGGCCGTACTGGCTGCTGAGGAGACGAGGAGCGCCATCGGCGCCCAGGTAAGCCGAGGTTTACGAGCCACTATTGATGCTACACACACTACGCACAGTTACCTGCAAAGGGCTCCCTCTACATCCCCCCCGACTACTACTACCTATGCCTTCGCACACCATTAAATATCTCCTGGCGCTTCCTCCTTACCGCAAAGCCCCAACGCAATTGTCCTTACATCCAGGATGGTGAGAGGCTATCGAAAATGCACCGGAATTTCGATCCATCGCGCCCGCCAAACGGCCAATCCTCCTCGAGGCGGCCGGCGGTACGATGAACGATTAATCTTGCTCGGATTGCACCGATGCCCGCGGTAATGAGCGACAGCAGTCTACTCGATTACAGTGACTCGAGACGCGACGATCTTGATTCCAATTCCACCTAACCACCCTCAATCACCGGGAGAAGGGAAGCTCGGTGTATTAAAGGTCTCAAAAGGACAGACGCTTCATTCTCTACTATTCTAGCGAGTGCCCGCCTCGAAAAAAGTGATGAAGCCTTCGAAATATATCTCGCCCGACAATCACGAGTTCTGCACTTTTTAATTAAAGAATGCTCGAGGCGAGTCCACCGCGACCAAAAACGAAAGTGCGCCGCCCCGGGACCTGGGGCGAACAATGTTCCAGTCAGTGATTCCATTACCGACACGAGCACCAAGTTGTTCTCGTTCGAGGCGCGCGCTGCCTGAGCGGAGGAGGGTAGGGAAAAGGAGATATTTCGCGAGAGTAATAGCGAGCATACAAAAGAACGGAGATCCGGTAATTCAGCGGTCGCATTTGTTGCGTGAACTTTTTCCATGTGCCTCCGAGGGAGAAAGAAAAGATGGCGTGGGAGGGGTGGGAGTAGAACGATCCTTGAAAAGTAAGTAGTGACCCGTGCAGCTAAGAAGGGCCAAGTCTAACGATAGCCAACTACCACATCCAGAATTGAGCAAAACGCCCTCGAAGAACGAGCGAGCTTAGTTGTTCCTACGTGCGCCAGTTGTATGTGTGTGTGTGTGTGAGTGGGAAAGGATGCCGCACGCTTGGTTGGAGCACACCAGAAGCCGGCGAGCGGCAGAAACATAGAAAGAGTTGAGAGTCACTAGGACGTGGAATCGGAAAAATTGTGCCGAGTGTGCAAAGAGCACGGGAGACCACTATGTACTAGCTACCCACCCGACGACCCTCCTGCTCGGCTCCTGCACGCCTCGCTCTTTAAAATAGGATGGAACGAAAGCTCTGACTCCAACTTCCGAGCTACCCTGTCCCCGACACTGTAACACTGATTACTATGCTGCCACACTGATTGCTGGCCGATTGCCCTTTAAGCCTGTCACGATACCTTCGAAAACCCACTGAAGTCAGCGTCCTCTCTCTACTCTCTCTCTTTCTCTCTCTGCCCCCCTTCTAACCGTTTGATTCGTTGCACTATGCGATCTCATTTCTTCCCTTCTTCTCTCAACATTTCCTGACCCCGTTCTCTCGATACGAGGATCCCATTCGGCCACAATATTCGATATAACAGGACTCCAATTTCAAATGATGCGAGAATCACAAAAGCGTACAAATCGTATCCCTCGAAGTAACACATTTGATTGGGATAGAAACAAGATTGCTAAGATCTGACCGCGGGGAATTTCTTGAATAGTTATATATTTTGGTACGTCTAGGAAGTACGACAAGTGAAATGCGAAAGGGAGATGCGCGGCCGAAAGTTTGGGTGAGATTACTGAACGGCAAGAGTAAGTTGAGGGCTGGTGGGCGCGCATGGATAGATAAATAGAACTTTGGGGAAAGGTATGCTCAGTGTTGGCGGGCTATCGATAATACTGCGTCTGTTAGTCCCAATGCAGCCGGGCCAACTTTCCGCAGCACATATTGGCGTTCGGGGAATCGGCGGGCGTGAAAGAAAAATATTGCCGCGCGGGATTGAGAAACATATGGCTGTATTATTCTTCCCGGGAGCGAGAATACCCATAATAGTTTCGCTTCTCAAACGCGAGCTCCGATTAATGAAATACGATCGGACGAGCAAAGCTGAGGAAAAGGGAAGCCGGCGACGAGTTTCTCATTGCTGACCTGTCACCGACGCCGCCACACTCTTTCCCTCTATTTCTATTGGACGGATAAAGCAACAAAGTGGACACGCTCTCTCTCTCTCTCTGCGTGCGCTCTCGCCGCCGAGCAATTACCCCCTTTGGAAAAATTGCACTTCAGCACTTTTTTAATTAAAGTCGCCGCGCGACCACGTGGTGGACTTGAAAAGTTTCTGGAATTTAATTGAAGCACCGCCCGGCATCCTGCGTGACGCTGGTCCTTTTCGGCTAGCTCTCTACGCCTCCCGGCGATGAGGGCCACCAAGGGGAGGAGAAAAGGGTTGCTCGGCAGAGGGCACAAAAAAACTGTGGCTAGCAATTGCGCGGAAAATTCGCAGCCTTACAGAGTTGTCTATGCATGAAACAGCTTGTGCCTGCAGTGGAGAAACGCAAATTCCATTTAAAACTCAACAGCTCACTGAATTCCATATTGTGCGAAATTACAGAAAGCAAACATTAATAACCACAATCAATCCCAGCTCTATCAATAGTTTCTTTATGATTTTAATTCAAATATGCAAATTAGCAGGTTGTTGACAGAGGCGTGTTTGCACACGCCGCGAACTCGTACAATTATTAAATCACACGATTCTGCAGCCGGCAGTTTCGCGTAATTAAATTATGCAGAAATAAAGTTGACATTCATTTGGAATTGAGCTTGTTTCAGGCAGGTAATAAAAGTAGCCGATGCCAAGCGTAAATTGTTGCACACAATTGCTAGTCAACGACATATTAAATCGATACTATAGCCAAGGCTGAGTTATTCTCTGGTTGAAAACATAAAATAATTCTTGGCGAGTCGATGATAGGAAGAGCTCGCCTGGGAACTGAAAGTCCGATGGTCGAAAGGAGGCAGGAAGGAGAGAGCCGCGAGTTCATTCGACAACTCGGAAGCGGAAAGAGTAACTATTTGTTTGCGGGGTGGGCGACGCGACGCGACGCGACGCGAGCAAGGAGTCTGTCTGCAGGACGAGGCCGTGGAAATACTTATTCGCAGCGATGCGGATGCGAATCACGAAGGAGCGAGCGAAGCATCTCGGGAAACTGGGGCTCCTTGAAGGGTGCTAAAGAGCTCGAGACACGTGCGGCGGGGACGGTGGGGGCTGAAAAATGTTTCAGCCTCCGGTGTAAAAGGACACCGGCGTTGCCAAGTGGCAGCGAAGGGCTGTGGACGCGGCTGTAGAAAGGGATGAAGTGCGGCTAGCAAGCCGGTTGAAAGTGAGATGTGGAAAAAGAGGACACTAGCACGGAATAACGATGAAAGTCGAAAGCCCCTGAGCACCTTATGGGGTTTACCCGAGTCCCGCGCGGCCTTCCCTTCGCGAGGGAAGTGCCCTCTTATCCTGATGCGCGCTCCTACACACACTCTCCTCCTCCTCCTCCTTGCCGACGTAGTAGACATTCATAGAGAGGCGTCTCCAAGAGCACCATTGATTTTTATCGATGAAAAATAGGCGTCCACCGTGACGCCAATAGAAAAGTGAGGATGCGAGATATATCGCGCTTGCGGAGCGAGCAGCTGCAGAGCGCATCAAATGGGTTATTGAGTCTAAACTAACGGAACGAGTATTCATTGGGTGACTGCTACCGACTCGCCTCCTTCGCGCGCACTCTCTCGCCCATTCCTAGCCAGCTCCTTTATAATTTCCTCGCCGCACAGACGTCTACTATTTCCTCGTATATCATTTCATAGCCGTGACTGATTGCCCCGCGCGCACTCCCGACGACCCAGTTCCGTTAAATGGACCTCCGTCATCGAGAACGGCCCCGGATGACGGATAAAAGGATTGTCGAGGGATAATAAGAGGCCAGGGCGGCGCACACCGACCGACTGTTTCGTTGAGAGGCAGGCTTTGCATGTGCCTGGGTCCAGCGGCGGTTACCAATCGAATTAAACGGATCGGAGGATCGACCCGCGATTTTTTCCCATTTTGAATGCGCCATGAAGCGGAGGAGAAGCGCCGAGGGCCCCCGCTTTGTTTTCTTACTAGGTGGAGGAGAGTGCGCGTCTATTCAGTGCGAAGAGGAGGAGGCGAGAGCGAGGCAACGTGATCGGAATGCTCATTGGTAATTCAGGGCGGCCGTGCTCGTACCGCGGCACTCCCTTGGGCCACCAATACCCCAGATGAAGATACTGAAATGTCGAGCTGGAACACCTCTGACCGTGCCAATCGCTCCGAGATCAACATCCTCCGAGCTAGCCAACCCCTATTCGCCCATGTAGATTCGAAAAAGGCCAATGTGCAATTGAGCACCACCTTCCTCTCGCGAATGAATCTAATAGACACTCGATCGATATACTTCCTTCTACTCATCCCACATACACACACACACGCCAAGGATTCTCTTGAAAGCGTCTTATTACTACTGGGACACTCCTGTGTACTCTGCACCCTCTCGGTTCAATTGAACTGTTTCTCCTTTCAAGAACATTGAATCCTTGACCACTTGATATTAACCCATTGTCCTCCAAAGGATATTGTATCCTTACTCAGTTCGAATTCATTCTGCACTAAAGTACTACTTCCGCTAATTATACATCGACAGAAATGTCGAGTGAAAAGTTAATAACGACATTCATAGAATTTCATTTCATATAGCCGCAATATTAATCAAGGGAAATGAACAATGTAAAATGACTATCAAAAACTGGGAATGACATTATGTTAACGAAATTGCGAGATAATTGGTTAGCGAGTGGGTTTGCTAGTAATAAAAGCCATTGTATTTCCAGCGGTGATTATCAAAGGAAACTGTTCTTCTGGCATAAACGGAATTAATTTGTAATCTTTTAAGCAAAGCAAACAGAGAGAGAGACTGTGCCATTTGGTGTAGCAAGTGCTTCGGTGGATACATGTAGAGGCTCTCGGCCTGTCAGAGCTCACTCGGCCGACGCTTTAGAACGATAGAAGCTGGAACGCATGGCATTTTATATTAAAATCCTTTGTCTCGTGTCAACCTGCCATCTCACACCCCCTTTCATGTTCTCCCCGCGCCCGCACTACATACTTTCAACCCCGCACCCTCCCTCTCTCTCCCTCTCTCGCGCGATCTCGCGTTTGACTCGCGTCATTCTCGAACGCATCTCCTCCGCCGCGCCGCGCCGTCTCCCGAGCTCTTTTCGTCCTCGGCTCTCTTTTATCTGGCATACATGCATGTGTGCGTGCAACCGGAAATTTCGTCTGATATTTACTATGGCCCGGCCCCCGCAATCCTCCCTCTCTTTTTCACTCCCTTTCTACCTTTCTCTGCCCCTTTCCCATTTGCCGAACGATTGCGCGATCCATTCTGCCATGATGCTCTTGAAAGCTCCTCTTTATTAGTTCCGAACTCGCGGCAGAGATTTTGGAGGAAGGATGAATCGGAAATATTTGTATTTGATGATAATTAGACGCGTGGATTTTATATTACGTTCCTGGTAATTTTTTGTTACGGCGCAAAAAAAGGGATTGTACTTTAACTGATAGGTAGAATGGAGGTAACAATAGAATGGGGAGCGTGCCGAATCCCGAGGCAAATTAGCCGAGCGTGAGTGAGTACTGTTTAGAAATGGGCGGCGATACATGGGAAACGCTCGAATCTCGGTGGAGCAAAGTGCTTCTAACCGGGTGCTCGCCGGCACCTATTCTCCGCAGAATGGAGCGGCGACGACGAGGACGACGACGACGACGAGCGGGCAAATTCAAAAGCGCATATTTGTCGTCCACTTGGCCGGACCCTTCTGGAAATTGGCCTGCCGCTGTCGCTTCGAGAATTTCACGGCGCTCTTCTATGACCTTGTCTACCTACTAGTGTGCAAGTGAATTTTCAGTAAAATTGAATCAGCCCGCTTTTCCCACCCCCGTTCACCGCCCGCACTCCAACCCTCCTGCTGCCCGCGCTTGAAAGCTACTGTAGTCGCACAAGTATCGCCCGGTATTAAAAGCAACGCGCGTGATGGTACACCGGAGAATGCAATATCGTGTACACGCGAGAAATGAGTGGCCCGTTTTTATGCCCTAATGGAGGACACGCCGGAGTAACTCAATTCCCTGACAGCGAAACTTTGCGTGCGAATTTAACGAAATTCCACGATGCCCTGTAAAAATATCCCGCCCGAAACTTCGGTCTCTCTTCTACACGAACATTGCCGCACAAAAAATAGTTACTTAAATAATCCAATCATCCTCTTTTGTTAGAGATATTTTTTCCCACAATTTCTCTTTTCGAGTCACGTCATTTCCCAAGTTCACAAATAAGGAAATACTAAGATAATTAATCAAAAAAATATGTATCGCCTGAACTGTGAACTCCAAAGATACTAAAATCAATTAATTGAGAAGAAGGAAAGAAGATGGAAGCGGACCATTCGAAAGAGTCCGCTGATCGCGCACAATACGAGAATCCGAAGGTGTTCAATGATACGTGCGATTGGAATGGCATCTAAGAGGCTTTAAATCAATTCCTATGTTTATCATGGCAGCGTATGGCGTGCGAGTAGTGCGCCATTTAAAATCGCACGGTTTCCGGAAGCAGAGGAGTGGATATGTCTTAAGGTATATCCGTTGGATGGCTTCCAGTATGCGAAGGCAGCAGCTTTAGACTCGCAATAGCAGGGCGTTTGCAGAGCTAGTATTACTGATATTAGCGTCGCCAGTGCCTCTTTCGAAATAGTCTTGGCACGTTCGGATCTCCGCTTTCTACGCTAGACTTCTCCTAGCAGGTCTGAATCATGCTTTGAAATTTCAAATGCTCCTCTTTATACCACCGCCCCTCCTCTCTCTCTCTCTCTCTCAGCCTCTTTTAACGCCCGACTCTTAATTAGTACGCTGGTACCGAACCAGTCTCTGACCGACTGACCGCCGCCGCGCCGCGCCGCGCCGCTCGAAATTCAAGAAACTCATGGGCCAGAAACTCCATTTCCCAGCGTCCCATAAACGAGCAATGTAATCATTCCTCTGGTTAGCAGGGAAATGAGAGCAGGAGTCGAAATAATTGGTCAGACATCATCAAGAGAAATTGCGAATGAATATGAAGTATCAGATATTCTTATAATCTGAGAGGAATATTCTTTGGTATTGTTCGGAGGTTTAATAGAACAGAATAAATGAATTATTCTTTCAGTATTTCGGATGTGAAATGCGAGCTGCTCGCTGAAGAGCATGTCACATGCGAAATGTTTGTGCCTTAATGCCAAGCACAAGGTACTAAGCGATCCTCTAACACAAAGCAACAGGAATATACGTAGCGACAATTGCGTCCGGACAGAAGGCCGATAGGAAACGCTCTGCATTCATAAAGAGAGTGAAACCTTTTTGTACAAATCTACACACGCGCAAAGCGGATAAAGATTTAGCCTTTCGTTCGTACAAAACGTTCCACGGGCAACATACGGTGCGCGCAGGGAGGCTTTGCATTTTTTAAACTTGCGGCCTCTGCTCTTTTTCCGACCTTCTCTCGCTCCATCCACTCGTTACACCACCGTTACCAAATGGAAATGTGTGTGGAGAGAGCGTTAGGTTTCCACGTTTCTGCATTGTTTACTACGAACCATGTTTTCTCTCCCGATCGCAAACAAATGCATTATCGAGTTGCGAACTTTAATTATTCAAGCTATTCGCAACACCGTACGAAAACAAAAATTGTTATTTCGTATTTTTATTCTCAAATTCTACAATTTGGTGGAATGTGTACTAATATGTTTATGGGTTAGTAGATCATATAAAAAGGACTGTAATAGTCAGTAGTTTATCAAAGTATCGCTTTCGCAAGTCAAAAATATAGTCCTGAATCACTTATTTGCTTTTTAACTCAGCGTGTTTAAGCATTGTTTGTAACATTGTTTCTTCTTTCTCACAGTCAATGTTAGCAATGAATTAGCAATCGTCTTAAAACTTACCGGCGTGGTCTTGCGTAGATCAGCGAATCCGGTGCACCTTCCTGGCACAGTTGGTTTAGCCGAGGTTGCACAGTTCACGTAAAATTTCTTGGAAAGCACTGAGAGTATCGTTTGCGCGGAGTATGTTTCGCGGCACACCGAGCGACTAGGAGCGCACGACTACTGTTTTCGCACTGTGGTAGCCGCGGCGAAGACGAGTAAACTGCGAGAAACATACGTCCAATTAGTGTTACTGGAGGGAAACGTCCCTGCAAAGTAAAGCCATTCTTCGCGCGCGCAAGAGAAAAGCTTTATTTGCTTTGACTTGGCTACCGGCGGCTCCCTTTCACCGCAGACACTGAATCCCAGTCTGAGAAAGCGCTCTATGAAAATCCGCCGGCGCCACCGCCTTCTTGTTAAAGCTGCCAATTATTTCTCGGGGATCGCGCAAATTCATGCAAATCTAAATCGGCTGTAATGAAATATTAATGATTACCGACTAGCGCGGACTGGCGTCCAAGTCAAAAATTTCACGCTAATGGCCAACTAATCGGTGAAAGTAATGCGGTTCCCGAATCTCATTGAACCCTGATTACGAGCTATGAAATTACCCTCTAATTTCATTAACCGGCTCTCTAGCCAACCGAACTTGTTACATATAATTGTATCTGCTTCTCATTGGCAGGCACAATATATCCGATACACCTCTCTACACACAGTCGGGAATCACCCATATCCTGTGTCATAGCAATTCTGATTAGCCTGTGTACAGGAAATTATTAACCCCTGGCGAAATTCTATTCCGCCCGTATTCTACTTCTCCGCTCGCGAACACATGTTTCCCTAAACACTGTATCGCCATTATCCAACTAAATACTCCCTGGTAATTAATAAAGTCAAATACGACGCAAATATCAAGTGAATAGTTAAAGAGATAATAAAACAAAGACGCTGAACGAATTATAAATCAAGATTTTGTGAAGTACAGTATTATATTATTAGAAATAAAAATAAAAATCGCTAGAGAATATTTCGATGTTAAACCCTCGTTGAATTTAAATCGAAAAAAGTAGTAATATCGTACGAATAATATTCGTATTCTGGGAAGGAACGTAAGGCAGTATCGCGTCGCGCTATGCGTTGACTCGAACCACTGGCGTGCTGTTTCAGACGGCAAACCCAGCCGGACGTTGACTTATACTCCTGCCGGGTAAGCGCGAGCGCCTGAATAAGCAATAACCTCAAAACACTCCTCGACATTTCTACCTCGAAAAGGAGACTCTGCCCATTTCACCCGGAAACGATTTGAACAACAACGTGAGAAGAAGGTCACGCGTGTCCCGAACAAATTTCTCTCCGAGTGACAAATAACCGCGCGAAGAATAGCATTTGTTTCGTGGGACTAGAAAAGGGGAACGCACCACTTTGGCTTGGTTCACGTTGGCGATCACGCAAGAGAACGATAACTTGCACTGGTTAGAATCACACCGGTCACACATTCCATCGTCCAAGTCACCAAACGAAATCTCCTTTCGATCTTAAATATACATTCGATCTTTCTTTCTTTCTCTTGTTCTCTCCACAGTGTGAGAACACGAGTGGCGTCACTTGAAATCACGCTCACATTCCAACGCACGCACTTATTCCTCCCGTTCGGTTGAGTACTCGGTGTCACTAATAAAAGTAATATGAACGCGGCGCTCGCAAGAAGAGTCGAGTGGAGAATTTAGGGAGCGCGCGTTCGTAGTCGGCGGTCGAAGGGCGCGCGCGACGTGTTCGAGAGGAAGTGGCCGGTGCATGCCGGAAGAAGAGGCGACGAGCGATTCTCCGGCAGGAGGTGGGAGCGCAAGCAGCGCCGCAGGAGGAATGCGCAAATGTGCCGGGGCTCCGGCGAGCCCCACCGCCCAGCTTCCGAGGAGCCGGTGCGAATACGACCGAGCCAAGCCGAGCAGAGTCGAGTCCAGCCGAAGATCGATGTGGAAAGGGATTGCGCGCGGTGTCGCTACAGGATAATTAATCGGTGGAAATTTGATATAATGCCCCGATCTCGTGGCTTCGAGCTCCGGCCCACTTCTGTTTTATTAAACCGCCACCGCTTGATCCAAGCGGCACGCGCGCACCCGCTCGCCCTCGCCTTCCACCGCCCTTCCAGGATTATTCTCACCTCCCTCGCCCTCTCCTCTCCTCTCCTCTCCCTTACAGCCCAGACCCTATTTATGTGTGTACTTCAGCTTCGAGAGCGCTCAAACGCCCGGAAAGGGCAATCATTAAGAGCCAATTATATCCGACTAATCCTAAGCTCCTGATGAGCTTCCTGTTTAATGCCAACCTGTTTATTCTTCTCGTAAACTCCGATACGCATCTTCCCCCGCTTCATAATCCCTCTGTTGTTAACAGGAAAGTTAATTTAGTGAATGCGATTTCACAGAATATTTGGAGATTAGATATGGTGAATATAGTTAAAGGGAAATAGAATGAAATTGATTTTGAATAGAAGATAATTAGAAGGAGAATCGGACTAGAATTTGATTGTAAACAATAAGCACGGCTAATGGTATAGAAAAGGTGGATCCAATAATTCGTTGGGGAGATATGAGAAGTATACTCTTTATTGATAACTCCCTGACCGCAGGCTACCCTTCGATGCTGAATGGAATATCGGGATCAAACAAACTGAATGAGATTCCACGCCTTAATGGGCTCAAAAGAATTTCCAGCCTTCTATTTACGTGTGCACTTCAACTGGAAGGGCGCTCGACTCGCCGAGAGGAGAAATGATTAAGAGTCAATTAGCGGGCTAATTCTAATCTGCCGATGAATCGGATTCTTTGAGGTGAGTGGAAAATCAGAAGCGAACATCACGGAACTCATGTTCCACTCGGTTCCTTGCAATAGTAACTCAACACTATTTCACTTAAGCTTCAACAACAACAAGACTCGTCAAGTCCACCTTTACTTTCTAATTACACCTACATGGGAATTAAAGCTTCCCCAACGTACTGAAGCGGACTCCCCATGGAACTGCCGCGAGTTGTAATCTCGAAATCATAGTTCCATGAATTACACCGACTACTAACGTTAATTGGTCGATGCTACACGAAGTTCCGAACTTAGCTCGTGGTCGATAAGTTGTAGGAAGAGTTGGAGGTTGATTTCTAGTATTCTTGCTCTCGCAGACGATCTTGTAAGGGTTCGAACCCTCGAGGAGGGTAAGGACGAGTAAGGAAGAGAGCGGTCGGCGAAAACGGGGCATTGAAAAGTGGACCAGCAGTTGGATGGTGGCGATAAAAAGCGGTCGGAATGGATTTCGAGGGAGATTTCAATCTGCGGTGGAACCGTCCTTTAGTGGTCGGATGATTAAATACTCCCTGTTCGCGGAGGCTTTGATCCCTCCAATCAGTGGACTGCTTCACGTTCGAGGTGGGCCACGCAACCTTTGTACGCCTCAAAGTCCTTCGAGCCAGCGAGTGACCGCAGAAACTGCTGAAAACGGACACTGAATGTTTAATGCGCCGCCGTCTAGTCTCCTCACACTCTACGATACACATCTTCCCCAGATCGCAATCGCTCTCCTGTTAATCCAATAGCTCGTTCTCCAGATATGAGTCCATCAGTAGAAATACTTCGCGAGATAGCTAACGAACTATACTTTTTATCGATAAGCTCCTCTCCACGGTACCATTGGACATTCAACGAAATATTCGCATCAAACAAACTCAATGGGATTCCATTGCTTGATGAACGAAAAAGAATTTGTCCTGCCCTGTAATTCCGAAAAACGAATGCAGTCCGGATTTTTTTCAAATAAAGCCATAAATATTTCCTGGAAAAAGGGTAGCAGCCGTGTGTCCGGCAACCCTTCATGCCAGCCGGTATCAAGATCGCTCGCCAGACGATATACGAATACGCATGGAAAGCGTTATCGGGACGAAATGTTTATATCGAGCCGATATGCGGCACTTGTCAGCATTAGGCGATACGTTAAACGTGTCACGTCCCACCAACCCAAAGCGATACTCGGATAGAGAACTCGCTCGCCAGTGATGCTGGGAATCAAGGATCCGGGCTTGAAAGGGTAGTCGAGAGCGTAAACGTTAAAAAGGGTATCCTACAACCTAAAATGTCTAGTGACACAGCGATGCAGCT
The DNA here is from genome assembly GCA_910591665.1 of Ectemnius continuus. NCBI lineage: Eukaryota > Metazoa > Arthropoda > Insecta > Hymenoptera > Crabronidae > Ectemnius > Ectemnius continuus. The sequence goes on along the minus strand of OU342862.1, from coordinate 8,646,677 downwards.
GTAATGGTAGCAATCTCTATAGTATTCCTTTCCCTCGGCGAATTCTCACAGTTCAAGGCACAATTCTGCGCTCTGTAACTTCCATTTATTCGAGATTCCAGTGTCGAGTGTTTCTGGATCTTAATGCGGGGCGAAGGAGAGAGAAAAAAAGGGGGACGTAGGGCGAACTTATCGAGAGGATGAGACGGGCGTGGCAAATACAGTTTGCTGCGCAGACCCTGGTAATGGATGGTTATGAGCATGAATATGTAAATAAACGTTTGAGACGCAAACGGCCTTCAATGCCGCAAGCACGCGTCCCTCGTACTTTGGCCTTTCGCCTTGCGAGAACTGCCTTTGATAGCATCGTTTTAACCACGTACTTGGTGATGCCTTGCGCCGCCACGCTTTCACTAACAGGGCCAAGGCTGCACTGAGGACACACACTTCGCTATAATAGACACTAAATGTCACCAAATGAAATTCTTAAAGTAAACCGAGCTTAATTAAATCACCTCTTCCTCCTGTTGCCTTTGCCTCGACTCTTCTACGAATAGCGCACAGTCAATGACGAGTACCTTGCGAAGATAGGTCTGTCTTTCTGCTCCACGTACGGTGCGTCAGTAATACTTTCCTCTAACGTATCAATTGAGTCAGTTCGATCTTGGGAGCCTAAGATTTCCATCTATTTAATGCAATGACATTCAATATCTGTCAGTCTCCTATAATCAATAATGCATGCTGCTCCATATCAATATAGTATTCCCCAGTTAGGAATAGTGAATGGCAGCTGGTGAATGGATACTTGTACGACAGCTGGTACTCACCCGGCGTACCATCAGCTGGTAAGACCATTAAGAATGTTATCAGCATCCGTTCCATAGTAATAACAACCCCTCCATTCGCAATTCAAAAATTGGAATACCAAACGTATCAGATAACGATGACGATGCTGCCTGTAATCTGCAATGATATTGGACAGACTTTCTTATTACAATCTGATACGCCAAAGTGTGCCAAAGTTTTGCTTACAGAACAACAGTTTTCTACGAAATAGATTGTAGAAGGTCTACGCGGAATTCTGGTAGAATTGTAGGAATGACTGCAATTTGAATACATTCTCCAAAGCACAAACACCATCGTGACGGGTGCATCTGTAAGCTCCGGGCGGTAATTCACACAATCGAGGGACATTTTCATCGTCGAGGAGGAGAGCGCTTATGTCAAACGACTGCAAGCCAACTAATTCCATGAGCCACTTTTGCTTCTCGAACCCTTTGACGTAGACTACACTCGCGTCCCTTAATGCCGCCCGTATTAAATCCCGAGCTCTGTTGTAAGGGACGCAGCCCTCGGACCATTTCAGTCCATGATGTTTCTTTGACAGCCAAATTGCTTGACGTTTCTCAAAGGGGGTCAATTCGTGCCAGGAATACGGCGGCTCGAAGATCCACTGCGACGGCTTACTCCCGTTAATGAGAACGGCTGCTTCTTTCACCACGAACTCGTTAGATCCGCTCTTGAACCCTTGCAGGTCGACTATCGCAAAACGCATTCCTCTGTGTCTTGCCGCCGCAATCTCAGAGGGTGCACTGCCGCTCTTTCCGACCGGCTACGGCTCACTCTTATGCAATCTATTTACCAGTAAATCTTCTTATTGGGTAACGCGATGATCTCAGTTTAGAGTATACCGATCTGCCTGCGCGTGAACCATCTATTATGTATGAGAGAAAGAAGACCTTTCTTCATTTACATATCACTAATTTATTGTAATTTATTGTAATATCGTAATATCACTTAATTATACATTTGCTTCACTATTATGGTAATGAAACATACACTTTTTCTACTAGTTTATTAAAAGAAAGTCCATCTTTTCGAGGATTAATTGAGAGTTTCCAAAAGTGCTTGTATATCCTTTTGAATTGAGGACTTCTAAGATATGACATTTTGAATACAGTATTACTTGCGATTGCAAGATGCAAATTACCAGGTAGTCGGAATGCACGAACGAATGCTGTGGAACCAGACCTACTTCCGCATTACAGAGCCCAGGCGGACCACGCACATCTCTAGCACACAATGTGTTCTTGAGAGTGAAAGTGGCATAACTGCTATGCCACAATCTCCAGCGAGGTGCAGCAGCCGGTTAAGAATGAAGTGTGAAGTCTGGCAAAGATATGCCAGTGCCTCTTGCATAGTAAAATATTTAAAGGCTGAAATCTAGACAAGAGACCACCACGACGTCCTTATGGCAAGGTAGAATTTATTGTGAACATCGAAATATTTACATGAACATATGATTACGCGCTGAACGAGAACGACGTGACGGAGTGTGGATGCGTCCCGATGCGAGACACAGTTCCTTCGCTGATCTAAGGCTTCTTGTCATCGTCTTTGTACCAATCCTCACTATAAAATAAATAAATTTACATACAATAAAATATCACTAACATAGCATTATTAAAAATAATTTGAAACATCAATAATTCGAGGAGAAATGTATAGAAAATAAATATTTGCACGTACCAGCCAGGCACATTCTCCGGAGCATCGCATCTCTGCTGTTCCTCATTGTAAACTGTGCCCTCGCTGCAACCTTGTTCGCGTGGAGTTACTCCATTAAGGCATACGTAGAACTTCTGGCAATCGTCGGGGTGAGCGAATTTCGGGTGGTCCACCATCTGCCCTCGACTGTCCACTGGGTGTTCCTTCGGGCACTCAAAGCCATCCTTCAACTTCTTGTCTACGGCGCCGCAACCCTGGAATGTACAAAAATAAAAAGATACAGAGATTTCATAAAGGAAAACGACCTTCATCCTTAATTAAAGCCTTCGAGAAGCGGATGAAAATATAATTATTCTGTTGGTATTGAAGTATAATTAAATCTTTCAATAATGATAAATTACCTGGCGACCAGCGCTGTCCGGCCAGACGCAAGTGCCGCTGTACTCGTCGAAATGAAGGCCAGTGGTGCAGGTGATCTCGATTGCCTCACCATCGATACAGTTAAAGAAGACATTGCAGACCGAGGGATCAGGGTGAGCGAAGAAACCGTTCCTCCTCGGGCATTTCTTGGTCGGTTGTGGTGGCTCTGTTACGACAAATAAACGTACCATTAAAGCAGAGAGATCTCAGCGCAGAGATTCCTAAGGAATCCCAATGACGAAAAGGTCATTCTTACGGAGCTCGAGGCGATCGCCGCAATCGACGTTGAACACGTGGTCGCATTTGTTAATCTTTCGATTCAAAGGATCGAAGACCAATCCATCTGGGCAGAATTTCTCGGTGGCCACACCGTCCACACAATCGTAGTACTTGTCGCACTGCCTCGAATCCTCGTATTGTCCATCCTTGTTCGGACAATTGTACGCGGCTTCTGCCTCATGCAAAAAACGAGAAAGTTATAAATGATCGTCAGTTGGATCATTTACGAGGAATTGTACGTTGGCGAATGTGTGTGATGCGTGTTGAATTGGAAAGCAGAGATTTTTAAAGAAGGGTGCGTGAGAGACGTATGAATCGCTGGAGGCGAGCCGGCGCGGCGATAAATCGAAAGTACAAGGACATGAGGGAACGACTACATGGAGCCGTTACATGGATAACTATCTACCCGGGAAATGCGGTGGCAACTACCAGGTAATCGAAGCCGTTCCTCCTTCACCGCTCTTTTTCGCAGGTCCAAACCAATCCCGGGATCGTTTTGTTTTCTTATATAATATATTTATAGATATATGTATGTATGATAGAGGGAGGACAACCGCTCGGAGTAGTACACTCTTACGTAACCGAGCGAACAAGATGTCTGCAACTGCTGCTGCTGCTGCTGCTGCTACTACTCGTTTTAGAAAGTTCACCTTAATGCCGAAAGACTCTCGCTCACTCTCCCGGGAAGAGCGATCGCGCTCCTACTGCAGGCAATTAGAGATAGAAGCTTGTTTCTTTCTTTCTTTCTTTTTTTTGCGGTGACGATGGATGCACGACGAGTTGGGGTTGTACGCCGTGGACATGCAAATCGTTATGAAATTTTACCGGTTCTGCAAGAACCGATTTTCTTTCGTAAGCGGAAGTGCTACTGCATTTTAAAAGCTATCTCGTGGCACGCCGGGCAATCGGGAGAAAGTCTGTAAGAGGCGCTCTCGAGACGCCTGTCCTGCTCACTCGCTCCTCCTACCATTTCGAAATCACAATGGGTAGCCTGACATTTTCGGATCGTTCGATTCGTAATAAGTCATTCGGATTCAACCACTCCTTTAATAACGTGGCCGATGAAATACACAGTGAATTGAAAGTCTGAGAAACGTCATTATTTCTTCCTTATTGAACTAATTCTTTATTACTGAAAAAGTCAGTAATACAATGGAACATTCTAAGACGAAGTTTAAAGTAAAATATGGTCTTAGTTTTGAATTATAAACATTCGAAATTTCAAGAGCATCGACGAGAAATCGTAAAATTAATAATTCAAGATTATTCCAAGAAGGAAGTAAGAGGTCTTTGTCAATGAATGAATAAAGGCAATTTTTTCAAAGATCAGGGCGTCTACTGTTCAAAGGAAGATGGAGAATCACTTACGTGTCACAACGGCGACGGCTAAAATGGTAACCAAACAGGCTTTGAACATCTTCGTTAGAGACGTTCGACGTACGATGCGAGAGCAGGAACGAACTCACTCCGAGGAGAATATCACCGAGGTACGGTTTCTAGGGAAGAGACCAGATGAATTTTTGATCTCTTTCGAACGGCTGCCTGATCGCGGAGCACTGCAGCTCTTCGACAGCTCAGCCACTGTATACCACGCCGATCCCCACTACTCCTCCGCCATTTCTTCCCCACTTTCTCCGTATTTTCATCGAATAGTGATAGCCATCACGAAGTGAGATTGATCAGGCTAACACTTCACCTCTCGATCGTCTGCCACCGGTACAATCTTTGCTCGCCGAAAAAAAAGCACGGCCCCGCGACTCTTACTTTTTGCCGGTCCTTTCTTTCTTGCGCCTTTTTCTGCCACAGAACCAGAAACTCCCACGAACTTCTCGAGCGATCCTCGCGCGTTTCACCGATACGCGCATTTCTTGCGTATCAAGGAGGACCTTTTTGCCAAGACAGTTTGGCCCGGAGAATGATCGCCCTCGGTTAATTGTTCTCACGGTTTTCAGGAAATCGTGCCAGTTTTGCCATTCTTTCCGCACGACGTGTTCTTGCCCCGCTTACTCTCACCTTCCTGTCGACTTTTAGTATTCCTCATTCATGAAAGCTACAATGAAATATCACTTTCCTATCGCGGCACGATTAATTATAGCAACATCCTCTTTGGGACGTGATTATTTCTACGATAAAAAAAGAAAGACTGACAGGTATTGGCTGGGGCAGCTGGCTCTGGAAAGTTTCGAGCCGGTTTCACCGCCGTTTGCGACTGTCTTAGAAGCCTGATCTGCCTTTTCTATGGCTCGTCCTTGCTTAATCGAGCGAGATGGAAGCGTGAATTTTCGTCGGCTGAACTCACGCGCAACAATCAAGCCTTGTTCGTTTCAATCGCTAGTTCATTGATTCGGCTAGGGCAGCATTGTATTCCAAATACTTGACACTCTCCGCCGAATGTAACATAGTTGTTCTTTGATGCAGCTTTCACTGGGTTACATAAATTATGAAAGCGGTTCTAAATTAAATTTGCTAGCCCGCCAGTGTGATAATGCGATCCTGGCCGCGGCGCGAGTAGCTTTAAACAGGTGCTCGAACATTCACGGCAGGATAATTGCCTTTAATGGTTTATTAAGTGGCGCCGGATTTCGAGGCTGCGTGCGAGAAGAATTGTGCTAGAAGATCGGTGTCGGGTGTGAGTTGTCGTGTCGATTTTTTAGGAGGATTTATTATCAACAGCTTCATCGTTACAATCAGGAAACAATGAATTCCTTAAATAGACATGAATTATCTGATGTCGTATAGAGTCGCCTGGAGATTATGGGTTCAAGTACTGCCGGTCGAGAATCCCTGCTCGATATTTAAGATTCACATCTCGCGTTGACACAGAACTTCGGAGCAGCGCGGCCCAGAACTTTCACTCCAGTTCCCCCGCTAGCAATCACTTTCCTCCCAGGAGTATTTCAATCTGACTCCTTCGAACGGCCTAGAGAATCGTAGCATGTCTGATTGGCTGCTAGTCAAACAACTGGATGAATCCTGCCCTCTACACGAGCGACGCACTCTCCGAACGCCATTTGCCGACTATTACGATGGCATCTAAAAGAGAGGGGTAATTCGAAAAATTGTGATGAAGTTCTGATGAAGTCTACGAGGACGAAGGTCGCGATCCTTTTCTCCTGCTACTTCCGCCGGAAGGCTTCGCTTTCGGAGGTGGATGCTCCAAAGCATCGAGCTCTTCGTCAGTCAATTGGCCTTTGTACCAATCTTTGCTGTAATTTTTAGAATTACTTTATAACGCTCTTAAATCAAAGACAACTGTTTCTTGACTTAATTATTATCAATCAACCTACCATTCGGGTACTTTCCTAGCCCAATCGCACTTTCCGGTGCGCTCATCAAAGGCCTGGCCCAATTTGCATCCGTTCCTCCTAGGTACTTCACCATTTACACATACGTAAAAGTACTGACAATCCTCGGCGTCAGGATACCTAGGATGCGTCGCCGCGACGGAGTCGTCGACTTTCGGGCAAGTGAAGTTAAAGAGTTCCCTGGAACCACAACCCTTTTTCTGCGCCTCATCGGGCCAATTGCAAATGCCAGTCTTCTCCGAGAAGACCAAACCATCGGGACATGTAATCATGTTGAACTTCCCTTCAACGCAGTAATAGAATGTACTACATATTCTAACATCTTCGTGGGCGAAGTAGCCGTGCATCCTTGGACAATGGGCGGACGGCTGCGGTTTCTCTGGAAATTTCAGGCACTCCTTACTAGTTTGCAAAGAGTATATTAAGGCAATTTCGCAGCGAAGAACTCGGAGGGAGAGGCTTACGTAGTTTGGGCCTCTTGCTGCAATCGATTCCAAAGGGCAAGTCGCATTTCTCATGCTGCGGACTGAAGTCATTGAAGACGAGACCGTCGGGACAGAGTTTCTCGGTGGGTTTGCCGTCCCTGCAATCGTAGTATTTGTCACACTGCTCGGCATCGGGGAAGAAACCATTCGGTTCTGGACACTGATCTATGTGTTGCTCGTCATCCTCGTACTCTTCCTCCTCCTCCGCAGACGGCTGCTTCTTTTGCAATGATGGTAACGCGGCCTTTCGTCGACCTTGCTCAATTGACTCTTGCTTTCGCGTTAGAGCCGTGGCCGCACCTAGAAAAACATTTCCAATTACTCTGCCATCAATCCGTTACTTTTACTCCATTAAAAACAAGTCGTTTCTTTCAATCTCACGAAAACTGATAAGATCTTATGTCGAATGCTAATCCAAATGGCGAACCCGTCCGAGATATCGAATCTTTTCAAAAGGAATAAGAAGGTCTTTGAATGCAGAATATGAGGTTTATTAAAAATAAATGACGAAGCGCTCACAGTTCTGAGAAAGGCATTGAAAAAAGGCAAGGGAAAGGATAAAGCTGGCGTGAAAGGGTCAACAGGTATTTTTAAGGCTGCGAGACGTCTTGCGTCCCTGAATAATTCTTGGTTATACGTAGACGCCGGTCGACCTCGCCGGTGGAAGAAAGTGAGAAAGCATCCGTGTGTGTCCTATACTAAGGCAACCAGTACTTAAATGTCACTTAAACTGTCGGGCCCCTTGGCTTTCCAATAGTTCGCCTCGATCCTGTTACATTTACCTGAGTACTCGCACCTTTTATTACTCAGTTCACATAGAATAAACATCCATCACGAATTCTCCAAACTTATACACGAAGCAACGATTAATACAAAAATAATAAAAGCCAAAGATGTATGTACATTTTAAATTCCAAAGCAAAGACTTCCCAGTTAGAAATAAACTTTTCAGGATGTACTTTCCTTGCTGGCTGCATATGTTAAGAATTAAGGAGCGTACGTGACCCGTAGGAATGATAATGAAGTATTCGGTCTAGGAATATCAAATATTTCGTGTCGAGGAGGCTAACGGCGTGTGTGCTCAGTGAAAATGTACTTTCTATAAGAGTGGCGAGGCGAAGTGAATTTCTCTATAATCAAGAGTGGGCTGGCGCGAGTGGGCTTGGTGATCAAACGAACCGGGGCCGGGCGAGTTCGGCTGGTTCTATTGCCAAATATTCATCGCTCGAGCAAGAACGACATTGAAAAAGGCTGCTGGGAGAAGCGAGAGAGAGAGAGAGAGGAGTCTCATGGAAGACGAGAGGGACTAGAAAGCGAAGCGAAATTCCCGGAGGAAAGAGAGACGTGATGGAGAGACTTTACCGATGCAGATCAGAAGACAAAGGAGTGCCGTCTTCATCTTGACGGAGGACAAGAAAAGAGCCCGTTCAGTGGGAAGCTCTCCTGGTGTGTAGTTCGCCGCGGATCCAGTCGCCTTCGGACGTGAAGGAATTAATGACTAGACACTACTGAACCCTGTCCAGTTGCCTCGGGAGCCTTATATGCATCCCCCACTTTAGTCTTCGCCGCGAGGTTACAACACTCCGCGATCACGTACAATCGCATCGGCCGAGTACCACACGTGCATTTTCTGCACCGCTTCAAAATGCGAAACCGCATCGCTCTGCCCGCCCCATTCTACATAAGGGCATCCACACTCTCTTACCCTGTCCAACTCCCTAGTTCCGTGTTTTCTAGAAAATATTTCACATCATGCAATCTTCCAAGGAAATATTTAGGGTGGCTCGATCAGGAAATCATTATGCTGAGATTGCATTCCCACTTTTGAAGAAAATCAACTAGAAAAGACGAGCAATCAAATTTCGTATTATTTAATTTAGTTTAGCAAATTATTAATTAAGAAAATCGAATGGCAGGAATTGTTAAAATAAGGCACTTTTTAAATTGTTTTTTAAATTGTTATATCTTGATAGGAGAGCTTGTGAATTTTTTATATTAGAATGCCAGGGAAAAAGTGTTGGCGCCAGTAGTAAAGAAAGCGGTTTGGCAGGATATTTGGGAGAATCGTGTTATTCCTGGATTCTTTTCAAGCAGCTTCTTAATCCTAAATCTTGCACGCTCCCAGCGACTGAGGACAGAGTTTTTTTTCAATAATGACGATATCCCTGCCCTCTGAGGACGGCTGGGCCATCATTATATTCATTAAACCTCATTCTGATACTTCCATTCGACTGATTAGTATTCGAATGTTTAATTGCTCTTGTTGTCCTTTCGCATTTCAGGATAATCACCTACAGGAAGGTAACCTTGGACTTGTCAGATTCTCGAGTGCACTCGGTTGTCCCTGAGTCGCGAAAAAATTGGAATCGTTAATGTGGAATAAACGCATTAACGCGTACAGGATAATCCCATATCGTTCGTTATTTATTAAAGTCTCGAGATCCTGTAAAGTTCACCTCGCTTCAAGGCAGAGACTCATTTGAACTTTGCTATTTTGTGATCACAACAAAGAGTGAGAGTCGCTCTCAAGCACCGATTGAGAGAACCAGAACTCGAGTGTCTCCGTTTATGAGAATCCTGAACAATTCACTGGGATATTCTTAAGAGATCCTTTTCTGCTACTTTACAGATTTCTGGTCAAATGTTATATTCATTAAAAGACAATGTTATCTTTGTGTGTAATTGTCTCACGAGACGTACAAGTAGTGCAGGATGCTGAACGGAAACGAGGAGAAAGGCTTCTACTTTTTTACGAGAAATAAGAAAGTTACAGGCATGGCGATACGAATTAACCTTGACATTCCAAGTTGCCCCCATCGGCCGGTATGCTGTCGCCGGACCCGATGAGAACAATGTCCTCGATAACAAATTCGACAATATAGAATACCTGCTTCACTCTGTTTCAAGCGATGATTCCTCAGCCAAATATCTCTATCCTTTAACTTTAACTATCACTGTGTTTTACTGTTTATAATACTTGCATACAAGTACTTTTAAGGAACAAAGGTGTATACAAGTAGAATTCCATTTTATTGTGTTCTCAAATAATTTATGAAGAATTTTTTATTAAGTTTACAGCGTCGTTGGATGAAAGAAAAATACATATTATCCTAGTTTTATCAATTTATATGTATTCTGACTTCAAAATTGAAATACAGAAAGTGAAAGCTTGATATTGTTTAACCGATTAACTAACAGGCAGCAAACGTGACTTTCGTCGGAACAAGCTTTTGTACATAAATATATTCCATTATAACTGCGCCGATGAAATGTTCAAACACTTTCATATGACACTGAAGAGTAAATTCAAATGATCGAAATGCCCTACTGTGATTCCTGGGAAGCAGAACGAACCTCGTGCCAGCAATCGGAACAAGCTGTATTATCCGTCGAGGACGTGTGAGTGGGAATGGCGCTGCGGTGGAAGTTCCAAGCGCCGAGGAGGAAGGCGTAAGGGACGCCACTCGTAGAGAAAAGAGTCTTTTTGGACCGCCATGATAGCGCCATAGCGGCTGTGCATCTTGTCCGCGGCTCCGAACGCCACGCTTACCGACGCTCGGCGTCGTTTCCCTCTCGGTCCTGATTCATGCACAACATATTGGGGAGGAAATCGTTGCGTTGCTTCGAACGCTACTGGCGAGAGTATCGGATTGACTCGGCGAGAGTGTGCGGGACGAGGTTCGAGGCGAAAAGTGAAGGAAGTGCGCGAAGTGTAACGACGCGCTCTCGGCTGCCCACGGGCTCGACGGATGTCCTATCACACGGCCGACGAGAGAAACATGGAGAGCAGGCCAGCGCCGCTTCGATCGAGGCGCGTCTGCCGGTTCTGTCTCACCGAATCCGAGCCCCTCAACTACATTTATGAGAGGGACCAGAGCAAGCCGTTTCAAGTGCCGCTTACCCTGCAGATCATGTCGTGCGTCGCCATCGAGGTAATTATTCTCACCCAGCGCGACATCGACCGCCACCGATTCATTCTCTCTCTACCCGACATGCTCTCCCGCTCGGCGCTGCCCGCCGGTGTGTACCATCGCTTCCACTGCCGTTTTTCCTTTGTCCCCCTCGCCAGCCAATTTTCTCACGACCCAAAGCAGATTTTCTCTTGTCATTGCCAGTAACCATCGCGCGGGATCAGATCTGTGTCAATAGATGCCTGATAACATAGAACCAGCTGGATAAGACAGTTACCGCGATTGCCGATCGAGTTATTGTTTAGTAAACTGTTTTATATATCAATCTTTTATGATCCAATAGAAATTATGATTATGTTAACCGATAACAGCGAGTTTCCCGCTCGAAAGGGATTGGTATGTGTTGGATATGTATCGGTGACGAGTAGATTCGATAACAGGATTGCAGGCATTGTGCATTTTCGAGGATTCGGCCATACAACCGGCGTTTACCTTCGCACGGCATAATAATTGTTATTGACAATCACACTGTAGGCAAAAGCTCTGGTCACACATATAGTAAAATAGGCAGAAGCGTTATGTATGTTTTGTACATTATGTTGCCACCTTTATCATTTTATCCATAATGTATGTTTCAGGAAATTCCTTGATTCCTTATTCTTGCAGTGCATATCTATATGTTTTAAATAAAGATTATTATGTTAACTGTACATTTATGTATCTACATAAGAAAAGTTCACATAGCGTAACTATGATTCATAAAATCTTGTCTTTTCCTTAAAGGTGTATGCTGCGGATGGAATGCCACAGATGATATGCAACTTATGTAGGTGGAACTTGGATCGGTCGTACAAATTCAAGCTCCAATGCAAGAAGGCAGATGAGGCACTTAGATCTTATCCCTCGTCCGGAGTGTTACCAAGACCATTTCCACCTATAGTACAGGACCCACCGGAATCCAGTATGAAAAGGTCATTGGAACAGAAACAACATGAGTCGGCAAAGAAACCACGCGTTGATAACGGCGATCGGGATAGACGGGAAACAAGAGAGCGAGAAAGGGAACGAGAAAGAGAACGTGAAAGAGAACGGGAGAGGGAACGAGATCGTGATCGAGATCGAGATAGGGATAGGCAAGGGGATAAATCAATGGATAAGGGAGACCGACATGACCTTTATGAAGAAGAACAGGATGGTGGTAGCGATGGCGATCAAGAGAACACTAGCAGTAAGGAGGATCGAAAATTGGAACCCGGTGAAATCAGAGTTCACGCATGCGACCAGTGCGATCGAACCTTCCCTTTGAGACAAGCTCTTGCCCTCCATATTCAAAGAGCGCATCGAGATCGCAACTACAAGTGCACTGAATGCGACCGCATGTTCTTCTCTAAATATGATCTCAGCAAGCACATGACCACGCATTCGGAGGAGAAGCCGTATACATGTCCGATTTGCCAGAAGCAATTCTCTAGAGCGAATCTGCTTCAACGCCATGAGAAAGTGCACCGCGACGAGCTACGATATGGCTGTCAACATTGCGATCGTGAATTCTTCACTACCGAGGAGCTCGAGAAGCACGAGGATGCAATGCACAAGAAGGAAAAGCCTTTCCAATGTAATATTTGTAATAAACGCTTCACTTACAAACAGGGATTGGAACGCCACGAAATGCTGCATAATGAAGATAAGACGTTCGTCTGCGAATATTGCAAAGAAGCATTCCGCACCAGTACAAAGCTGGCCCGTCACTTGACTACTCATGCCGGGCATCGTCCGTACCTTTGCAAACTCTGTCCTCGTACATTCCTCCTTTCCCATCACCTCACAAGACACATGCGTACACACTCCGTGGAAAAGCGGCATGTATGCGAAGACTGCGGTAAAGCATTCAAACGCAAAGAAAGCCTCGAAGTTCATCAGTTGACGCACACCAAACGTACAGGTATGGGATTGACTTGTGATGTCTGCCAGGAGTCGTGTCGCAATAGAGCAGACTATGTTACACATATTAAACAACACATTGAAGCAGGTGAGAAGATGGGCCCAGATGGTCTAGCGCCCGATCCCAAGAAGATGGACCTGGATTCCGAGGAAGAGGAGGAAGAAGAACAATACTCTGATGGTGATGATGACTACGAACCACCAGCGTACGTTGTCAAGAAGCTTCCCAAAGCTGTCAAGCAATCCGACAGTGACGACGAAACTGAGAAAACTGAAAAGGAAGATCGCAAAGAACATGTAGTGTATGTACGAGGAAAAGACGGTAATGTCGTGAAGAAGACTATTAAGACTTTAATGCCGATACAACGCAGGGAGGTACAAGAGGTGAAGAAGACTCCGACTAATAATCAGACCCAACTGACTAAACCATCACAAGGAAAACCAGGCGAAGAAAGTGCGAAGGGAACGCGCATGGATGAAACAGAAGCACAAGTTCAGAAAATCGTAGCATCTGTATTTAAAGAGCACAAGATTCCTCTAAAAAATCAAAATGAACAAGGCAAGGAATCTGGTACTCCAACACCACAGACAAGGTTCCAAACACAACTGGCTGCACAAGGCCCAACAATAATAAAGGAAGAGAAGATTGAAACACCCACCACATCGGCGACAGGAACGCCAAAATCTATTAATACTGTCAAAGTAATAAAGAGAATTGTCGTTAGAAAAGCGGGTGGTAACACCGAGACGGTGACAACCACTTCTGCGCCCAAAGAAGGAGAAACGCCTGTCAGCACCCCTCAGTCTTCTACTACGACGCCCGCAACGGGCCCGAAAGTTACAAAACGAGTGATTGTCCGCAGAATAATTCGACAAGGAGATACTACTCGAGAAGTGATCATGAATCCTGACGGTACCATCATTGATCCGGCAGAACTTGCAAAATTACCAACTGGAAATGTTGTCAAAAGAGTCGTTGTAAAGAAGCCTTTGGACAAAAATCAAGCAGTCGTTCAAGCCGTACTGCAATCATCAAACGATCCACGTCAAGCAAAGGCTACCGATGGTGCATCTTCAGATTCTTCGACCTCTAAGGTGGCAGTGTCTACGAAAGAGGATAAAGAAACAAAAGAGAAACTCGAACAGTTAGAAAAGAGAGTAGAACAGCAGCGACTGAAGATAGAAGAGCTACAAGCGCGGAAACAGCAAGAGTACGATGCCATCGAAGAAATGTTGCCAGAACGTCATGACGAATCTGAAGATGAACAACAATTGCCTCTGAAACGAGTCTTTGTGAAAAGAAAGCAGAGCATTTACGACGAGGTGCAAGAATACAATGATAATGACGAACCGGCAGCACCAGTCAAAGATGAAACTTCATCGCCACCACTAGAAGAACAGAAATCATCAAAACATGATGCCCAAGAAGTAAAACCAACTGAAAATTCTCAAGCTGGCTCCCGTCATGGCAAAACGTCTCCCCCGGCAAAATTAACAAATCCTTCAAAGCCTACGATAACGAGCTCTAAAGTATACGGAAATAAGAAAATCATCGTTGTCAAAACAGAAGAGGCCTCCGAAGTTGAGGAAATGAGTCGAGAATTGTGCAGTATATTAGATTCAGCTGATACTGTAGCCAAGATCCAAGAAACTGTTTTGAGCAACCTCGCCGAGATTCCTTCCATAGGAGAGTCTTCACAGAAGAATACAGAGCAACCACAGAAATCTGCAACATCTACTTTGGAGGCCGACCTGGAAGACCACGACACAGAATCAGAAGCCGTCGCAGTCAAGGAGGAAGAGGCAAAACTTAAAACTGAGGAAATTGCTGAACCTATGGAAGTCGAAGAAGAACAAGAGCCCGATGTAAAAAATGAAGTTGTTACAAGAGAGGAAACTGTAGATATGGAAGAAACAGATCAAAACGATTCTACACTGGTGCTAACCAGTCAGGATTTGTCAGAATCAGCAGACATTTTTGAAACATCAGATAATCCACTAGAGGTCCAGAAAACTCAAGAACTCGAAAGCTCCGTAATAGAACTAGATGATGGAAATAACACAATAAATTTAAATGACACGAACGACAGTCAAGACAGTCAGGATAGCCTAGAAGACAAGCTTAAGCAAATGGAAGGTTGAGGTTTTCTGTACAGTACATACTAAAACAGGAATACAAGGGGTAGTTTTCAAGTCTCTGGTGAGTGTTTATGTCTAAGACTATCAGTCACTTGAATGAAAACTTTTCCCTGTGTAGTTTTACCACTCTTGACTACATCACATTATAGTATACCTGCCCTTGTATGGCCACGAATGGACACTTTCACGATTAACTCTGCATTTGTTAAAAGAGATGAGTCAGAGCAATTTGCTATATCTTGTTCTACAACACTCGAAGTACGTTTGAGGTGCTTGATTATTTCTTAACGGTGTGCGAACTTTGTAGACAGATATAATTCCCTTCCTTTCATCACATTTGAAGAAAGCAGAGCTCTCAATGGTGTATTTCTATGATTCAAGATAGTGCATGTTGATCAAACAGAAATTTTTATCTGAATGAGAGGACACGCATAACTAAAAAAGTATCGGCACACGGTTTAGTCGTCCAAATTCATGACGATGGTGTCCACGAATTTTTGACAACAATATTGTGACCAAATGTAGAAACTTATATGGAAAATCAGTGATCTTTTATAAGTGTGAAAGCATTTTTAATGTCTACATTATTATTCAGTAACTTAAAACGATTAGAATGTATGTAACTGTACATTTTCTGAAATGGTGGGATGATCATTGAATTGTAAAAACGAAGTTACAATGTTCTCCTTCTATCCGGATTGAAATTTCGCTACGAAATTAGGATGACTTAAACCTACGAATGACTTACGCTGAGGACTCTGTAAGCTAGCAAAGTACGATGATTATACGATATAAGGCAAACAGTTGGAATCGTGTATTAAATATAAAGAACAGCGTGTAAGTGTAGAAATAGGTATATTCACTTACTCCCATAATTCCTTTTCCAGTATGCGAAGGACACAGAGAATATGCACATACTTTCGTAAAAAAAACAAAGAACAGCTGTTACACTTTATTTCATATGACAAAACAACTTATACATAATAAATATGTTACAATTATTATATAAATAAAGTCCTATAAATATATTAATATTTCCATCATAGAACGCTTTTGTATTTTCTGGCAAAGAACATCCGCTTGGTCATAGGATCTCTGACATTCACTAGCTAATAATTAATATGCGATTCTTTTTCCTTTTCAATGTTAAGTTGCTACACATCTTATTGGCAGTGTGTTCTTTTTAAAGAATACTGAATCTCTATTACAAACATTTCTCGAATGAGTGATGACATCGTTAATGGCGGGAATGAATTTTACAGAGTTATCTAATACGCGCGTGTCTCTGATGATGAATCTCTAGCTTCCAGCATATGTGCCTACGGACATACTCTACATTGATTGATCGACTTGTTAGATGTCTGATAGTATATGTTATGGTAGGTCAAGCGATAATGATGTCCGTCCTCACGGTGCGACTCTGCAATTCTAAAATCATAATTCAAATAAGATTTCAGTTTTCCTCAAGCGTTTCAATGACTCATTTCCGTGCATGCATTTGTTGCGATTAACATGTATTATCAATGTTCATGCCCTATTCTAATTCTACGTGATGAGATCCTAAATACTCAGTATGCCTATAGCGATTCCCAACAGTGACGTAGAAAAACTACATGAGAATTAGTTCATCTAATAGCATAAATTATAAGCGCTATCTATCAGAACATTTCCGTTCTGTGTGGGAGATATGGGAGACTATAATGGGGTTGTTCTATATACCTCCTTCTCATCCATAGCGACAGAAGCGTACGGTCTCTTAGCTTCCACTTCTTCCTTCGCTTCTCCAGTAGCATGCATGTAAATCAATCCCCCAGCAATCCCACCGAGAATTGGTCCAGCCCAGTAGAGCCAATGGTCATCGAAAGCACCCATGACAACTGCGCTACCAAGTGATCGAGCTGGATTCATTCCTGCTCCAGTTCTAGGGATCTAAAACAGCAAGTGGAGATATAGATTTTTGGATTCAAATTCAAGCGGATTATCAATATAATTAGTTACTGAGAAAGAGATGATAATATTTAAGTGTGTCGGGTGAGATATGAGAAGACAGTGAGGGACTTACGCCAACAATGTGTCCAACCGTGACTGCCAGGCCAATTATGAGGGGTGCAGCGCCTTTGCTGTGCGGCTTGGCGGCATCGCACGCGCCACACACCACGAGGACCAAAATTAACGCCAAGAAAAACTCGACGCCCAGTCCTTGAACTGGTGTAATACCCGGCGAAAGGGCCACCACACCCAAAACGTTCTCCATCCTGCCAGCGGAGAGTGCTCGTAGCACGGCGGATCCTGCTATTGCTCCCGCGCATTGCGCAATCACGTACAGGAGCCCCCTAATTATCGGCACCTAATAAAGAGATCAGAGACTTTGTCGAAAAGGGGCAAGTTTCCTAATTAGGCGGAGTATCGACGATATAATATTTCTATTCGTCTTACCTTGCCGATAACCATGAGACCAAAGGTGACGGCTGGATTCACGTGTCCTCCAGAAACGTGCCCGATTCCTTGAATGGCACTGGCTACTGTCAGTCCGAAAGTCAAAGCGATCGCCACTACATTGCCAGTTACCACAGCCCCGCAGCCAAAGAAATTCAGTAATAATGTCCCCAGAAATTCTGCCACCAGAGCCCGATAAAGGCCTGCTTCCTTGTCAGTGAGTTCATTGGCACCCAAAGCTCCTTTCAGACTCACCATCTGAAGAATAATGTATTTTATTATAATAATTTATTTTTTCTCATTTGATCTGCCTTTGAACGTTAATTATCATTTCAATTTTTTCCGATTAGCGTTTCAATATTATTAGCTGTTAGAAAGAGGACTAAAAATAGAATCGTTCCAATGATACAATTAATCTGTCAGATGTGATGAATGTCAAAGCATACAGAAAACTCGTAGACTTTACATGGCCGAGTGTTCGTAATGACGAAGGCGCAAGTGTTAAGTGCTGTAAGATAATCCCAAAGATACAAAGCAAGGTTTCTATTTCTCGGGTTTCATATTGGAAACGAATTTATCTTAAATTTATCATCAATGACAGAAACTACGAAACTATTGTTTTTGGCATGTGGCACATTAGCCGGCTCCGCGTGCTGCCGTGTTGAGAAGGTCAGGAAGCATCAATGCGGTCTAGGACACCTGCACGTGGAACTTTATGCGGGACAAATGGTACGTCTTCTATTCCACTCTGATCAAAGAGAAGACTCTATTTGGTTTCGATAAACATTGATTAGCAGCATATTTACTTTACACGAATATCAAACTTTAGACTACGTTAAACTCATAATTGAAATTGAGAGATCAAAAGCGAAATCAATTTGGATAAATGTCAATTCAAACTGCGTTACTATCAATTTAGTAATAACATAATTACTTTGTAATAATACAACTACGATTATCTATAAATAAAACAATCAATGATATATGTTATTCAGTTTAAGTTATTTTGCAATAATAAATATTCTAAATGAAAGTAGGTGTGGGTGAGTGTTGAAATCTAATTTTCGATGTAAGCGAGCCGGGTATAATAGAAGTTTAAGGCGACCGGACACCGGCGAATGAGTGGTAAACGTTTGGCAGTTGGGCAATTCTCGCGATGGATATGAATAGAGGACACGTAACAGTTAAGGGAGGCGACGACGGGACGAGACGTGTGCTAGGTTAATGAGTCCTGGATCCAGATATCGCATTGCATATGCAATGATGATTACATTTTCAAGCGACAACTCCGGCATGATGTTCCAATCGGCTTGAATTACTTAATCGTTCATGACGGCATGGGAAGGCATTGTCGCCCACGCGAGCTTAGTTAACGTTTCGCGTTAACGTTAATACACTTATCGAAACTGGGGCGACACTGTCATCCCGATGACCCACCAAATTACAGATCTCTCAGAAACAAAAACCATAGGAACAAAGATAATCTTACGACTAGTTGAATGATCGACTCCAATTTATCTCATAGTTTTTTCCCATCGGAATGCGATCGCGAACGAAGGCGAGAACTATTTGTGGTTCGGATTATAGTTACATCGCACTTTCGGAACGTGAGATTCTAATCGCAAGTGAGTCATTGTAATCGGGAGTTCGGTTAACCAGCATCGATCGCTGATTATTACGGCTGCCGGTGTTCATTTCACCTGCCGGGGAACTAAGATCCTCTGTATTCTTGGTAGTTGATTCATAGTTGGTCCAGAGCGGATACCAACAAAGCGTGAGAGTCTGTGCAACAGGCACCGCCTATTATGACAAATTTCAATGATGTTTCCTAGATTCAATGCGGATTTAATTATAAGACTAGTTTTATCAATTTTATCTATAATGATAACTTTGCAAGACGACGATTCTTCACTCGAATCTTTTCGTTTCTTGTTCGATTATATGCTCCGATTTTAGAACAAGGTGATCAGTTTTATGAGAGAAATATAAATCGCGAATGGGAACGCTTTGAAATACTGTTGAGGACAGCAAAGAAGATCCAATCGTCTCGTAGATTCCGAGTTACTACGATGTTGTCCTTTTTAGGTACAACGAGACCTTCCAGGATCGTTCTCCAAGAATCACTTGGCGACGGTGAGAACGGTAAAACCGATCGTGATTCACCGCGTGGAAAAATCAATGGCATTGAAAAGAGACGGCGAACCATTCTTTTCCACCGGTTACCTATGCACTCTCTGTCTAGCCAACTAGCCACTCTATGCAACAGAACCCCCATCGACGAAAAAAAGCAATTACCTCTTTCCGCTCAAGCGAGCGGCAATTCCTACTTCACAAAAACTCAATCCAGTTAAATCCAAGTATCGCATCAGTCGACTTAAACTATCGCGAACATTCTACACAAGGTTTATTCTAAATTATTCACCAAACCCAATTAAAAACTTCGCCCAAAAATCTTTTATCAATACCAAGCTATGACACTTGAAACCGGTAAGAAGAACGCGTGAAATAATCGCGCCAATTTCAACCGAGAGATAAGAGAAATAATAATAGAAATAGAACTAGAAATTGTGAGAAAACGAAGAAATAAAGAACTTACTTTAAGTTCGTTTGGACAAGTGCGGCGAGTGGCGGTGTGCTTCCTTATTTACGATGGGTTTGCGAATGCTTGGAAAAGTGGAGCCGCTGTCTGTCACGACACGCTCGCGGCAGGAGCTGCAAAAGAATTGAGCACTCTAGAAGAAAGAGAGAACACGACGGGCGTGAAGGCTCATGAGCGCAGCCACCGAGAGGAGTCTCACGTAGATATGTAACTGCGTTAGGCTTCGGAACTCTCCCGTAGAGCCGGCTCGCCGAGGTAGGGATATATCACAGTTAATACAAATGTCCGTCTCTCCAGGTAACTTGCAGCACGCGCACTCACGCACTCACGCACGCGTCCAAGAAACGCGCCACGAATTTTCTTGGCGCAAATTCCTCTCATTTCCACCGTCTGCCAGGTAAATGCCTGGCTCTCTTTACCGAAACTGCTCCGATGTCAACAATAAGAGATTTTGTTTCTCTAGACAAACTGCCAGGGCAACTTCGACCATCAACATTCCACTTCGAATTACCCTATTGTTGCTCTAGTTATTTATTTATTTTCTACGATTTTTATTTTATATACTAAATGTTTAAATTTGTAATATTGTTAAATATTAATTGTATTAGTTATAAATAAGGTTTGAGTGATTTGGAATGGATGTGTATTAAGGGAATAATTTATGTGCGCTTCCCCAAGAAGATAAGAGGGGAATTTACTGGGCGAATCTTACGTAAGTAATCCGATAATTTAAACTATAAACACGCGCGCGCGCGCTTTTTCCTTGAGAAGCTGGCTGGATCGCAGGTGCATCAACGGGTGATTCGTCGTCTGGACACGAGCTGCAGTTGGAACTCCCTTTCCGGAACTGGGTTCACGGACACGTTCATAGTGTTCCAGAAACGCTTATGGGATGACCCATTTTGCCTCTCTCTCGTTCACGTACTCGTCACGAGAAAAACGTCTGAAATCAGTGGATCAGCTAGAATGGAGCAGAGGAGGAATTACCTGTGTTCTTCGCGCAACCAGTACTTACTTGTCAACTGGTAATGATTCGATTTATAAGGCCATCAAACTGGAATCCACCTGCAAATCTACCTTATAGATTCCTAATAAATGCCAGTATTATTTCTGAGAAAATTCGAACTCGTAATGAGTCTCTGCAAGCTCGACGAATTAAAAGACAGTCTTGATGAAAGAGAACTAGGCCGATTAGCAGGCTGTTATGCAAGTGGCGAAGACGCCAATGCTTCATTTCTACATGGAGTGCTGTTCCTATAAAACTTGCGATGATCATGTTTTATTTCGATGACAGCTTTCTGTCATTAATAAATTTAGATCTCAAAAAAGTGTGATGTAATTTATTATATTTGTAAGATATAATTTCGAATTGGAGGAGTTGACTGTTAATATAATTGATGTTAATTTAAAACTCTGCCATCGACGAGTCTCGACTATTTTACTTTTCATCAAGCGAACTGGGCGCTCAATTAATTACTCATTGACACTGTCAATGATTGTGCTTTCTATTAGAGACCATGACTTGCGAGCGCAACGCGTTTCAGTGACCCTGAAATTATTAATAAAAAGCGATCGCACGAACCTGACAGTGAGCAATGCCAGAGATAGTCCGATCTTGCCAATTTCAAGTGGTCCTGTCATATTTTCGCGCGTTAATTGGAGGAAAACCAGACGCTTCCCAGCAAAGACAATTCAATTACAGTCACGCGCGAACAATCCTTCACTATTTTCAGATGACGAGAGGAAACTATTCCAAATGATTTCTAAAACTGTCGAAGCTTCCGAACATTCTGATTCGGGCTCGCACGAAAAAATGTTATCGCTGTTTGAGCTTTTAAAAAGATCCGCGCGTAAAGTCTCTTACACGCCCACATCGCGCGGAAGATCTGGATGATAAGAGATAAACGTGTTTGATCATTCTAATCCCATGGATTTCACTATGCCCCGCTAGATTTACTGCTCTTCTTAACCAGATTCCAAGTTATTCATTGCTAAAAAGAAAGGTTTTCTAACAATTCCGCCAAATGCCATGTACTTAAATAATTTAAGAGTTCTACAAATGGAACAATAATTTATCATTATGTTACTTGGCATACGATCAACAGACATGTACGAACTAAAGTTTTTAATGCGTTGGCAAATAATTACACTGCCTTTTCCAAGGTAGTAAAATGTGTTCTTTGGTACGACAGCTGGAACGACGTATCGTAAAATTGTTCGTACCGCATGCACCAACCTAGTGAATATTTAAAACTCCATGCATCGATACAGTTATGTAGCAGATGATAAGATGTATGATGATAAGGAATATGTTAAGTTCAGAAATTGCCGCTTATTCTTCTATTAATAACATTTATTTCTGCCCTCTTATAAAATATACATAATCCGACGCAGTTGTTCATTGTTAATCTGACATCGTATTCTGTCATTAGCATTTCTCTAGTACAATAGGGAGACATTGAAATTATAAATAAATCATTTAAACTGACAGAACTTCAACAACTTCAAATTACTTTTTCTTTATCCTTCGTTTAATTTTATTCAATATTCTCTATCAAGGTATTATTTTCAGGGTTGTTTCATATTGGACTAGTTCTGTTTTGCGTCCCATTGATAAATAATGATGATAGAGCACTTTGAAATTCCAAGGGACGGTGGCTGGCGATCTAAATGATAAAGACGCAATGCCGATCGATGGTCTCGCCGGGGCGTAAGTGTAAGAAACGCCGGGGAAGCGTTGCCGCGTTCTCCGCGGTGGCTCCTCGTCTCTCTTGGTGGCACATCCATTGACTGACCTCTCGTATGCTAATTGTTCCTCTCTTATCTACACGCGAACTCCCCCCGGCCGGCGGCGCACTAATATCAGTAATCGCTGCCGAGCTATACGAGATGCGCTCGCTATGGCCGATCAATTATTTTCGGAAATGGCTCGACCGCTCACCCACTTTAATTTACGATCTGGTAGATGCGCAAGGCGCATCCGAAGGGCTCGCATTCTAACGAGGAGAAGCCTGAAAAATGGTCGTGTTCTAATTCCAAATCTTATCGGGAGGAAGATCTCGGTCACAAGGTGCAGGTGAAACTAGATGTTCGGAGGCTCGCCAGTACACACACCGCCGCGCCGCCACTCTCTTCTAAGCCTCGCGACTCACACCAACTTGGATTACTTCGTAATAAAGGAATGAATGAATATCGCGTCGGAAAGAACCCAACTCTTTCGTCATTATGGGTGTAGCCTGCCTTTTTTTTTCCATTGAGTACTTTTTACTGTTTTGGTACATTTCCTCAAGGAGTGGGCGGCTGCTCCTCGAATTCGAGGACGTTATTCCGTGCCGCTGTAAAGTTCGTTTATCCGCTTGATAAAAACACGCACGATTATCCCCTGGAATTCGCGTTACGCTCTCCGAGCGCAGCACGCATCTAAGCGGGGCTTATAGATCGTTGGATCTCTCGGGGGATTAGCGGTATCGATCTAGCATGTCAGTGTTTTCTGCCTTCTATCTTATCGACTCAGCTAATTCCACCGAATACTCACCGGTGCATCTAATCTGATGGCTGGATTAACTGGCAATAAACCGCACCGGGAACTGCCGCCGCCGGCAGCTGACGCCGATTCGCACATACTTCACTCGCGAACGCGTCCATTTCCGCCCCCCCTCGAAAACAAACCACTGCTTGATAAGAACAAACACAAAAATCTGCAAAATCACGTAAGACACTGAATCATAAACAATCTCTTCGTAAAGATACAAGAATTCTTGGCGACCAACAGCATGTCTGACGTTCCATTGACTAATTCCACTGACTGCTGGACAAATGATGGATTAATGGTGAGAGAAAAATCCCGGGCTATTTCCTGGGGTTCTGATCCATCAGCAGCGATGATCTTTCCCCGGTGTCATGCAACGGTAGCGGTCTCGTTGGCAAGGTCATCGTTTATACGGCATCAACATCGGCGACGGTCACGCTACCCACCGCAATTCACTAGAATATGTCCAACCAGTCTATTCTGGCATTCGATGGAAACCTGCAGTTCCACCAGTGTTTTCTTATTTGTATTGTGTAATCGAACCGTTGTAACAATGACTTCCGTTATTATTACTGTTCTGGCAAACTAGGTTCTGGCGGTGCTTGCTCGAGGCTGGACAGTCAAGGAGGACGCTGCGAAAGGGGTGGTGGTGCGCAGTAGCGCGTTCATATGAGACTCCTGTTAAGCCCTCGATGAGAGGGTAAGA
The DNA here is from genome assembly GCA_910591665.1 of Ectemnius continuus. NCBI lineage: Eukaryota > Metazoa > Arthropoda > Insecta > Hymenoptera > Crabronidae > Ectemnius > Ectemnius continuus. The sequence continues at coordinate 8,622,440 of OU342862.1, read as the reverse complement.
ACGCCAGCCGGTGGCAAAGGTCAAGCAGGAATGCAGCGGCCAGTGAACAAAAAGTCTTCCTACCGGAGCCTCTGGCGAGAATTCCTCGTCTTCCAAACGACCGCCAAGCGATTCGCCCAGGATCAGGTATGTTTTCACTCGTTTCTAGGTTCTTATTGCACTTTGCATCCACTGTAACACTCGGAACTGATAAGATCTTCTCTAATTCTCTAATAACTTATATAAACGTTCTCTTACTTCTACGATAATTCTATTTTAATATTAAAAATTCATCAGAAATAATGATTGTGAAATCCAACATTAATTTAATGTTGTAATATAAATCCCTGCTAAGTGTTAATGATATCATTAATTTGCCAATGCTATCTTATCAGTGCTAACTGCACAGTGTTTTGGTTGTAAATAGAAGGATTGGTGGAAAGTGAGTGTTATTAATTATCGAGCAAGTGGAAGGTAGAAATGAAGTTGTAAGATCGAAGTAGCCGCGAGGGTATCTGGTATCCAGCGCAAACATCTGGAAGCGAGTGCTATCGGTCAGGCTGGAGCCTACTAATTGTAAGCAGACATCTCGTGCAAGTTAAATGGTGCGCGGCACACGGAAGCCGCATTCCACGGTCGTTTTCACTATCGCATTCAAAATCTGACCGCTTGAAAGCGCAATATCACAAGCAAGCACACACGAAATATGTTATGTGCCTTATTACGATTACGTTTGACAAGTTACACAGACATAATTCATATTGTCGAGCGTAATAAAAATGCATGCTTCGCGTCAGTGAGTGTCAGAACACTCGAAGTGGTCGGTCATTGATAAAAGTCAGAGTAAATAAATTGAAACAACAAATAAAATGATTAATTCGTATTTTAATGTGGACGATGATGAAAGATCGCCACCGAATTCACTCATCAAGGTAATAAGATAGTTGGGGCATTAATTCCAAACGACATTCTCGGTGACAAGCGGAAGGAACCGGCGGACAAAGGCACTCTCGAGCTGCGAGCGTGCCGCTTGCTAATCGGACGTATTTAGACAATTAATTAGCAGGTGTAATGCGAAGAGGAAACAGTGGATGCAACGCGACATTCCGTCAGTAACGCGAAGCGGATGAACACGATCGTACTCTAAGTTATACCACACACGTGTTCTGTCTTTGAACTTTCGAAAGGAATTGAGATGAATGTAAACTTGCACTTAACTTCTACAAATTGTAACTTCTTCGATTTCAATCATTTTTATATACTTTTATGTTAATTTAGATTTTTTAAAATAATCGTTAATCATTGGAATGAAATGTGTTTGTTTTTCAGTTTCACAAGTCGATCGGTAAGATGAACGTCTCGACGGTGTTCCCGGAAGGGTTGAGTGAAAACGAGAGGCCGCCTTTGAGGCACACATCGCCAGATGTGAAAGACGAGGAGGACGACAGCCAGGAACGTTACAATCGTAAGTCGACAATATTATGAACTATTGTAAAATCGAAGCGAACCGGCCGCTTCGGCATTACAGGTAATTAGGATTCGGAATCTGTTGTACTCGCTCATTTTACATGCACCAACCGTCACGCCAGCTTAGTTTATTCAGGAGATCCACGCGCACAGCATGCAATCCTCGAGAACTCTAAAACAAGCAATTCTAGAAATAAGTAGAAATGCATTGGAATTCTGCGAAATACCGTAAAGCAAACTTTTCGTATTCGAAAATTATATCTTCCTGGCGAACTCTTCTGCTCTTTCGGCAGATTAGCAATTACAAGGTTAACCTTGTACCTCGAATGTAGTCGTAAATGTACACGGATGTGTACTTGTTGCTGGTCCTGTAACACACGAGAATGGGGAATCACGTTCTCCCGCCGGAAATCCGTTGATTCCGGTTTACGCAACCGTAAGTCGAAGTCCGAGATCTAGTCTGCGAAATTGAACGTTTTCCAGCTATCCACACACTCAATCTCTTTCTTAATTACACGGAAAATTAGTCCCGGAAGAACAAGGTGTTTCCTGAAAGACGAAAGCTTTGCGAAAATTTTCCTTCGACGATTCCAACTCGCAATTTAGTGACACTTGTTTATTCGCGCTTATAACAAACGACCACGAGTTTCCTTTATTATAAAAACGCGTGGAAAACATTGTGCTCGATCTTACGAGAAATAGTGCATAGGAATAAAGGATGATAAGGTCTCGGGAGCGCGAATCGAACGCTAAGCGACAGCATTAGCGTAATATCGCCAATGATCTCGACGCTGAAGACACAAGTACACACGGCTGCCGAGCTGCAAATTGATCAATACGTATCTCCAGTAACGATGTAGAAAACGAGATATCGGGAAATGCTGGAAGGTGAAACGATAGCACTTTGAAATTAAAATGCAATTGACATAAGTATCACTTTACCTTTCACTGGGATCGACATTGGCAGGGAAATTGCAATCAAATGGAGCTCGAATGACATTATAATGAATTTAAACGAGCGACTGAAGGCTCTTTTCCCTTATCAGACATAATTCAGGGTGAAAAGGGAACTCCCAAAGGTGCATATTTAACTTGTAATGGCACTCCAACCCCCAATGCTAGTTTTCTAGATAGATGTTGACATATCATCATAGAAGGCGATCTTTCCTAGAAGAATGCGTCACAGTTTTCTCTGGACAATAACTATTGTGTCAAGCTAGAAACCTATAATCAGAGGAGTGGGTTCGAAGACGCATAATCTTCTATTATTATGCACTTCGGATGACATCGCTAGCGTACATGTACACCACCCACATACGGATGTTAGATTTCCATGTCATTCGATATCAAATCGTTTTGACTTATCGGGAAAAACAAAGCGATTTATAAAGCGATTATTGAACTTGAAATGATGTTCGATGAAACGGCACTGAGAGGTAGTGCAGGAATTTCATTGGCCGTGAAAGCTATTGTTCAGCAAGAATCCTTGCAGGTGGCAATCAGAAAAGAATCAGCGCGATAGCCGGAAATCCATGATCTCCATGCGTGACGGTCACGGATCGCATTGCCAGCGTGCATAGAAAAAGGAGACCGCGTTCCAAGTGCACGGGAATCCGAAATCAGTTCTTTACGGCTGCCAGTCAGCGTCCGTGTCGTCCGAGAGATTCTACGTCGAAACCGCCTCAGAATCCCCACTTTTTGCGAGGCAGCAAACTTTTCTAGGAGAGCGTATAGTCGAGCGTCATTTCCGTACAGTCATGCAAAGTCGAGAGAGGTAATCCTCTAATGCATATTCCAACTAATGGAGGAAATGTCGGCACATGATTAGCTCGAGATCGACAAAGGCGGGGCGCCGATTCTCGGCGATCGGGGATGGAAACGCTACGTCGATCAGACACGCAATAAGCTTCCATTCTAGAAATTCCATTCTTCTTCCGTAACACGAGCTACCAACCAGCAACGGCGCGCTAAGCGGAATTTTCCCTCAGCCCCGCTCGTTAACTCTGACTCGTGCAGAATTTCCAGCAGCCAATTCGAATGACACGTCCACGCTGAATCGTCTTGAGCGCAACCTAATGATCGCTCTGTGCAAACAAAGTTATTATGAATGACCAGTCATACTCTCACGCGATTACTCAAACCTCTTGGTTAATCGAAGCATGTAACAAATCGACTTAGTCGTTCGTTACACCAATTGGATCGGTCACTGACGAAACTAGCCGAATACTATAACGAGACTATAATGACGAATGATTCGAGCAATAACGATAAGGGTGACTTCCCCATTGCGCGGAACCAATTTTTCCACAAACACAAGTTTCCACGCGCACCAACACTGTTCTGTCGGACATTCATTCTCCACGTAACACCATTTTTCCCATCCTGTTTCCTAGAAGTGGAATAATTGTTCGGTAATAGGGAATTGCTGCCACTGTTTACCAGCTAAGTTCACATATGCGCCGCTCGCGTCTTACCACCGACAGATCGTTAACAATTTGTTGCCATTTTTTCCACACTGAGAAACCCTGAAATTCCTTGAATAATGGACTTCCGATCATTCGGCGGAATAAAGGCTGGCTGTCTTCTCGAGAGAGGAAATGTTTACCATGTAAAACTGAGCGAGCGTGAAACAAAGTGTCGAGGATGCTGCGGGCATCAAGCACTTAACTTGTTAATGAAATATTCAATGAGCAAACACTGAAACACTCAACATGCAAAATATGAGCAAACTACGTTGCAGATATGTCTTAAGTGCGGTGACTATTATAAACGTAACAGTAAAGATTTACTTAAACTGCTTGGCGATTGATGAAAAAAAGTCATGAACTCTCCTGGCAGCGGTCAGGAACACTGAGGTCCAATTACCTCAACGGCTCGTTAATATAGCATAATGCTTGAAGCGGCGATGCACACGTGTTTCGATGATAAGAGGAAATCCCATTAGCGGCTCGCGAGTGCCAAATTTTTGCCGAATGAATGGAACAATGTTTTTGCCAATTACTCAGCTGTGATAGGAGCCTTTATATAATCCTTGGATTTAGTCTTTAATAAGCCCGGAAGATCTTACGGACCGCAGCGGACTTTATCATTGAAAACAAAATGGTTCTTCCCATGTAAAAATTAGCCTAATCACCGGCTTTGATCTGTGGGAGGCTTAAAGCCTCCAAACTTCGAAGCAAGTATTCCGAGTGGCGGAGATATCGCCGGGACAAAAGTGTACGTGAAGATAGTGTGAAATTCCTTGCCGACTAATTACGCACACGCTTGATAACTCTCCACTGACGCATTTACTCCTTCGGACCATCTTCTCACGTCTCTGTTTCCACGAAAAAATTGCTCTTATTCGAAGAAACGAAATCTGGAGCAAGAGAAACGATCGTTTCAATCTGCCCCAATTCCATCGAGCGATTTGCCTCGCCATCGAAATATTAAATGATCAACTCGATCAATCAAATTTAATATTCTCCAATGCTCTAATTCGTATCCTTGACATTCGCGGCGAGTGGGAAGCAATTTATCCTGGCTCTTTCGCACAAACATACCCGAAGCACTTGTGTCATTGACGGAAGACAGTCTGCCTCCGAGAGAACAAGTGTTCACCGAACTAATTGGCAAGGGCGATTCTTTGCAGTGACCCAATTTACGAATAATCCGCATTACGTACTTCAATGTTAACAGAACTTCTCTTTTCGTCATCTCAAACAATTCTTTCGCGCCAGCCGACGAAATGCCTGTTTAAAGATAACCAAGAGATAACAGGCAAGCAGAAGTCTGCTGCTGCATATCATTTCGAGCGATATCTACACGGCTATTGACTCTTTACTGTATGATTGCTTTATTAATAGTAGCGCGGTTACACATTCGGTGACGCAACCAGTAGGAGTATAATGCCGGCGCATGTATGCGTCTCTACCATGCAATGTAACTGTTACCGCAAATATACGTCACCTTGGGTATACAATAATTGCCGCGGAGCATCCATTAATTATCCGCGTATGCACCCCGCGTGACAGAACGCTTTATCTTCCGAGTCTACTTGGCGAAAACTCGATTAAAGGTGTCTTGAAAAGTGAGAAATGCAATATTAAACGTTCCTCTCTTAGCCCTTCGCTCACACGAACTCTCGAACCACTCGATGCACAACTATTCAAAGCGTTTTCAAGAAATTACTTGTTAAATAATTGATTTGCATGAAAGAGCGATAAAGCATGCTATAATGACGAACTACACAGTTCTCTACTTTACTAAATTGACGCAATAATAAAGTACCCATTGAAAAGAGCAACTAAAGTATTCGCAATCTTGATCCACTAAAAGAAATCAATTTACTAGCTTTATTCTTTGATTGATTTAATAATATTACTCGGCGAGTAAACAGAGTGCGAGTTAGTAGGGTTAATAGACCGATTAGGTCATTAGATTTCCAAATGGAGACTTTTAGCTGGTAAGTTGGGCTATCGAAGGAGCAACCATCACTCGAAATAAGCATATATTCTCTCGAGCGATGCTGGCCACGTCCGCTGCATAATTACCGGGTAAGGAATGACTTACAAAACGAGCGTTCTAAAAATCCGGCGTGGGCAGCCGGGCACAGGGATGCGTATCCGAAATTGCGAGAAAGGAGTCGGAGCGAGCAAGATTCAATTAGCAGCGCGAGCATCAAGGTCATCGCAATATAAACGCGCGGAACAGCCCCAAATACATTAGCCAGCTTAATGACATGAATCTCTGAAGAAGAATTCTCAAGGCGCATTGTCCCCCAACACACACACACACATACGGTTCAAACCTAGCGGAAGAAGTTGCGTGCGAATCGCATTTCATGACTATCAGCGACAGCAGTCTTTCACTATCGCGCGTCGAATGCGCGTTAAATGAATCGCCTCGGAAATTCACCGCTTGCTAGAAAATCACGCGGTGAAAAAAGGGAGGAAAAAATCAGCGGCATTCAAAGATGTTGTTACGTAAGGAGCGAGGAAGAGATCGCGCTTGATGGTGAAGATGACGGTGAAAAAATGTGGAATTCTAAGTAAGTCTTTACGAGCGAAGGGAACTTGGAAGTTCCGAGAGAATGCTAGCTTTCCATTGAGATTCTAGTTTGATTGTGTCGAATGGAAATGGAAGAGTTGGTTAAAACCTGCATTAGAAAGGGATAGTGAAATGGTGGAGGAACTCCGAACGAGAGTAAAACTGTTTTTCGGCGGTGAGCAAGCCTCGAATGCTGGAGAGTAGGGATCCGAAAAAGTGGACCGTCCTCTGATTCACTGGCACATTACTGCTCTCCGTGGCTTGTGGATACACTCGGCAGTATGAGCGCGCTCCTCGCTCTCTAAGTGGGAACAGTCAGCGCGGGTCAGACACTCCCATCAACCCTGTACGCGACCTACAAAAATGGGCAGAAAATCATGCAGCAATGTTTCATTCCTCTTGAAATTCGTACACTCGGAATTCTTCACTTCTCAGAATTTGCACAATCGACTTTTGTCTCTTGAAAAGTAAATCAGGCATTTTAAAGAAACAGTAGTCGAAGACTCCACGTTTACCGAGCGATTAAACACGCGGTTGTCATTAATATCGCTTTAAATGACAGGAATCTTATTAATAACCTGCAACAGTTCATACAAAACATGATCCGCTGATCTCGACAATGATGGACTATGCGCAATCCATGATTGCAGCACTCCAAGGAACGAGCAAGCAGCGTTTCCCATGTGTCAGTTGCCGCGCGAAAAATTCACTAATCTCTAATAGATGAACGAAAATCTACATTTGCATAAATAGCCGGAGGCAGCTTATTGCAAGAGCGCTCGGCACACAGGCAATACCGAAGCGGTGAAAAGATCATTGAGTGAAACGCGTGGATCGTTCTCGCTGCTAATTACATGGCTGGTTAATCTGAATCATTCGAGGTTGAAGATACAGGATCGTCGAGTGATCGGCTTCCACAATCACTCGGTAATTTCATTGATCATTGATGTATTCCTTTATAAATGGTGGGATCTGTTGTGGTTCCTCGTGTCAAGGATAATAGGGCTGAGTGGTAGGCGCGAGGTGGTTCCGAGTCGATTGAAGAGAGTGTTAGATAGAGCAGGTTTTTCAATCGGTTCGTTGAGTACATTGCTCTTGGTGGGGTTCGACGAAGATGAGGAAAGGTGGAGGTGGCGAGAAAGAAGCAGGGGGGGAGAGAGTGAGGCTGGGTGGCGATGGTAGCCGGGGGGGAAGCCGGCAGCCGGAGCACTCCGCGCGATATATGAAGGCGAAACCCGCGCTATGCAGACTCAATAGCCCTGATATTCCACGTGGTGTACCGTCAAATATCGCTTCGGTTTCTCGTGTGCGCCTATTTCACTTGTCGCCAGAAAGAGAGAGAGAGAGAAAGAGAGAGAGATACGCCACTGAGCTACCTTCGAGCCTCGCTCTACTCTATCTAGTCGATCGCCGGTCACTCATCCATCCACACCAGACTCCTTTTCCCGTCGACGTTACGTTCTCGATCCTGCCAACAAGGCAAAAAGACAACTCCTGGAAAGACTTCTTCGGACGCGTGCTTCCCTTCGAACACACCACTGGCAGATGAGAACAGGAACTACGAGCGCTTCTAGTTTTTAAGGCGCAAGAGGGTGCCAACTAGGAAAGTGTTCAACTTAAAGTAGCTTCACGCAAAAACGAAACGATGAGTAAAGGTAGGCGATCTCTTTTTTTTTAATCATCGCGTCAGAATAGAGAAATTAATTCAGAGCGAATTTTTTAAGCGCCGTGACTAAGATCTCGTGTTTTTCTTACATCGGGTGGCTAGTTACTTGGAATTAATAGCGTGCTTTACGAAGGCTGATAATAAAGTAGCGTGGCTTTCGTTGGAGAAACACGCTACCGCATGTTTAAATTGCCTACCTGCTTTACAGCAGTTAGATAGTCTGTTATTAGTTAGCCAAGTGTGCTGATACCACTTACGTAAAAAGCATACGTGCCTTGGACCGCTAATCGCCACGGAAGTAGATGTATTCTTCTGGCATATATGCGCTGCAAATCCGAGGAAATCTATAATACACAGCTATCTTAGAGGAGCGCGCAAACCTGCATTTACCCAGTTCCTTCATCAATCAGCCGTCCAATAAATCTTACGCGCTTGTCACTCGCATTCTTGCGCCTTTCTAAACCCGAGCGCTAAAAAGCGCGCAAGCTCCGCCTGCCACTTTTCTTCCAGCAACTTAAACGTTCTCCTTCATTTTCGGACCACCAACATTACCAAATCTTTCTCTCCTAGCTCCGTCGCGTTAAAGTTTCCTGCGCAGCTGTTATTGCGTAATTATTAGTGCAGTCTGTTTGTAATTCGCCGTGTTTGATCTTGACGATGCGATCTTGGATGAGATGTGTAATGAGTATATTTGTAAGTAAGCGCGGCGCCAATATCCGGCCAATTGTGTACACCGCAATGATGTCAAGGTGGGCAAAAGCGGTGAGCCGGTGAATAATCATTCGAGAGTAAATAAAATGTAATGAAATTTTGTTAGAGTCTTAGTGGGAGACAAGTAGCGTTTTATTTCATCCTGGTAGGATCTAACTCGGGCTACTGGATTTATGACTAAAGCGCAACGTATGTGCAGGTGTACTTGTTTCTCATTAGTCGAGCGTCCTTATCGGCCTGGTACGTTATCGCCCGTACTTAGACCACTTGTACGTATTAGAAAAGATGAACGTTTCTCCACGTACCGCGTGTGTCGTACAACCTCATTATTAGTATCTCCTGTCAACCTGATAACAACCTGTTTATCAACAGATGGATTAAACTCGAGTGTTCCAAAAATCGGCGTGAACTTTGACCCAATCGAACCCGCTCCACCGGAACCCTCGCGAATAATAGATGCGATAGCAAAAAATTGACAAACAGTCGAAATGAATATCAGCAAGACCTCTTTTGAATAAACCACAGCCGACTGCATCGTCATTCGTAAATCATGTCGTTGTTGCTCACCGAAATCCCGTTGTTTCCTTGCCGCAAAAACTCATTACATAGTTCGTTTTATCACCTTCCATGAAAACGGCGTGTATACTCTGCGCACCGCACCGTAAAAACTTGTTTTCGTCGAATTTTATATTGCAAATTCGACCATCATTTAAGGAATGAAGTTTTAAATCTTGCGACCTTTCATTATGCACAAGAAAACAGAAGTGTGAAAAGGTAGACTGATGATGGCGATGACAATGTATAAATTCAAATCATTCGCTTGCAAATAATCGGAATGAAATTCAAGGATTTTTTGAGAAGATTAAATCAACAAGTGTCTTTTAATTGAAAGTGAGTTTTATCTTGAATTAATTGAAGTTAATTCTGTTACAGGGGCGAAGGACTTCATCGGCGTCGACGAAGTCACCAAAGTCAGTTTCCTACTGACTTTGTTCGCGGAGGCCCTTGGCACATTTCTATTGGTAGTCATTGGCTGTGCCTCCTGTGTCACATGGACGGCAAGCAATCCCCCAACAGTGGTGCACATCGCCTTCACCTTTGGCTTGGCTGTAGCAGCTTTGGCTCAAGTAAGCTAGCAAATCCAGCTTCCCCAAGAAAAGTGCTTTCCAACATTGTCAAGCAAGAAAAAAGCATTTCATTGAACCCTATCAATTACTCCAATCATTTACGCTATCACCAAACGTAGCGCCGGCGATCAGTTTAATAATATTTATCTATCCTCGAGCTTTTATATCCGCGGTATTAAAAATTATCTCCGATAAGTCGGCACTTCCTTAAAACGGCCGAGCAATACAGTACTATTCCACTTGAGCTGGGAATTCTCGGATGCGGCATTTCATATTCCTCGAGAACGACGTGTAATTTGATTGCCGTGGCGCGTAATGCAAAGCGAGCCCTTACATACGTGCGCTCTGATAAAACTGCAGGTAGATTCGTACACATGCTTATCTAATGTTGTTAGACAAGGTACATTACAAGCGAGAGTCTCCAAAGGTCTTATCTCGAGTATCTCAGGTGTGCGTGCCATTCACCGCATACTTATTATAAGATATGTCATCTCAAGCAGGATTTTCGAAGCCCTTTCACCTCTCTCGTGACCGCTCCTTCGCTCGCGACCAGCTTTTTAATTCATTCTGCTTCCCATAATGGAAACGAGCCTTCTCCGAACTCCTGATATCTCAACCGACATAAAACCTACTCACCCCATTCCTTCCAACCAACCGCAAATCACTATTCCGAGGTAATCTTTATTAAAACTCGTTAAACTCCACTACCTCCTTACAAAGCATAACTCCAAAAAGACGCAACTTCAATGATTTCTTTAACAACTCATAGCCTTCTGCGCGAGATCTGCAAGTCAGATTCGCAAAACGGGAAGAAGAGCCGGCGAATTTCAATGTACATGAATGAATCTACAAAAACGCCTGGAAGTATTACCGGTCGAAGCGCGCCGGAGAAATGTTCGAACCGAAAATAGATCTGCAGCACCCCGCTGAGACGACGGCGGCGACGGCGGGCATTTTCAAAGTCAGGCAAAAGGGAAAGTCGCGCTTTAGGATGTCGCCGGAGTCCTTGAAAAGGCGTCGCGAGCCAAACTAGACCGGAGCGACGAAACTGCCACCGATCATGGATCGTCATTGGCATGCTTTGAGTCGACGGCTACATTAAAGAGACTAACTGGCACTTTCGATTACTTGTAATCAGCGGTTGTCGAGCGATTGGCAGGAGGGTGTTGGCAGCCGGTGTAGGAACAGGACATAATGAACGGTCCAGTTAGAACGTTCAGGAAATCTCGGCGACACGTGCAATTTCCAAGCGTAGAGAAAGAAAGAGAAGTGGGAGCTGCAGGGATTCGCATTAGCGGTGACGTCGATATTCGTCTGAAAGAGACGTGGGCACATTACGAGGGAAGGGTAAATAAGGCCGCCGGTTTGCCCAAGGGGTCCAAACTCTGCGTACGTATGGTGTAACACTGGCCCGCAGGCGTCGACAACCTACTCGAGAGCGCTGACTCGCCGCCGACCAACCACCAACCGACTAATACCACTCTTATTCCCTCTCCTCGGCCACCTTTTATTTTCCCAGTCTGTATGCCCCGGGCACGGATCTCGATATATGCGTAATCCTTCACGTGCGCGCTGCCCCGCTGTCTGATATTCCGGCTAACCCGCCGCGCACTAGAAACTTCTCGCCCGAATCCTCTCGCCGCTCCGCAGATCTCCCGATGGACCACCTCTCTCATGAACAACTAGCATTGGCTAGCAATTGACTATGAGCATTTGCATTGGGAGATAAAAATAATTATCGATATGTAGTTTGAAACTATTTGTAATTAAAGTACGTATTGACATATTTTATTTGATTATAACAGTAGTATTTAGTACTCGCTTTTACTTTTGGTGTAATCACTGCGAAAAGATTACTAATTGAAATCAGTCGATTGAGATTTCGTATCAAAATAAAGTGTAAATAATGTATCCGGTATTACAAAATCGAGAATATTGCGCGCGCCGGAAACGGCGTATTGCACTTGGCAGAAATAATAACGAGAGGGAAAAGAGTCTCGGAGTGGTATATCCCGATTGGACGCGTCATTTAATGAGTCGAATCCAAGTAAGAATGGAGCGAAGGATGCAGGTCGCAAGAATCGCCGGAGGCGCAAACTGAGAAGCTAATTCGAAACCATACCATCCTCACTTGACATACATATGCGCGTGACATATGCAGCGGAGGTCCCCGCCTTCCTCACTTTCATTGAAACCATATAAATTCGGCTGGATTGGGCATCGTCATCCGAGTTCATTCACCCGGCGATCGACTGTTACCGAACTGGTTCCCATTCTACCTCGCTAATTTCGAATCACCCACTCAAATCTACGAGAGTCGCTATCGATGATCGCGCATAATGAGCCGAGTCGACTTTAGCTGGGCTCCGGTTGGAAGCGCGTGTGCGGGATGCGGTGTGTCCATTGAAAAGGCGAAGGAAGCCGAAGGAAGCGAAGGGAAGGCAGGCGAGGCATGGCGTGGCCGAGGAGGAGAGGCGGTAAAAAAGAAAGGGGGAAAAATGGCGAGGTACAAGGCGCAAAGATGCCGAGCGACAAAGAAGAAGAATAAGAGCAGCGTGCGAGGGGGGTCGGAGCACGCTCGCGCGCGCGCGGGGGGGTTGAAAGAAGCAAAAGAAGAGGTGTTGCGCAATCGCGGCATGTTGGCAGCGCATGTGTGCTAATCGCCTCGGGCTAACCGAGACCTTGCCGGCGTGCATGAGAACTGGGCCGCGCCGTTCCTCGCAATCCCAGACAATCCACTGGACCCAAATCTGACCAGGCTTTGATCTAAGCAACCTTCCTACAACGCCCCCTCTTCCCTCACCAAAAGGCCCTCTTCTATTCTATCATTTTTCTCATTCAATCACCCATGTCTAATTTAAACACTCTTTCTTCTCTCTCATTGTATTCTAAGATATATCAATTGTATTTGACTTGCCGCAGGTGTTAGGACCAGTCTCGGGGTGCCATGTGAATCCAGCAGTGACAGTCGGTCTCCTGGTTAGTGGGAACTGTAGTTTCCTGAAGGCGATATCGTACATCGTTTGCCAGTGCTGTGGCGCAATTGCGGGATCGGCCGTTTTGAAGGTCCGCATCGATTCCATTGATAGATTGGTTTCCTTCGCTTCTTACCTACTTATTTAATCGGCCGATGTCGACCGTTCCAGGCGTTATTACCCTCGGGCCCTCAGGCGTACGGCATTGGTGCTACGAATCTGGGCAACTCCGTCACCGAGGGTCAAGGTGTCGTCCTCGAAGCGATCATCACTTTCCTCCTGGTGTTGGTGGTCCACGCTGTTACCGATCCAGCCAGGACAGATGTCAAAGGGTGGGCACCCTTGGCCATTGGTTTAACCATCACTGTAGCTCACATGGCAGCTGTTCCCGTAACTGGTAGCAGTATGAACCCTGCGCGAACACTTGGTCCAGCTGCCATCCTTGGAGAGTGGACGAATTTCTGGATCTATTGGGTTGGTCCTCTAGTAGGAGCCTGTGCTGCTGGCGGACTCTATAAAATGGCACTCAGACGTAACAAAGAGGAGAACGAAGCCTCTTATGATTTCTAATTCCTAAGTACTCCCTGACAAATCTCCTTTCTCGAAGGACTCTCAAGACTCCTGAGAACTTGTTTCATTTTTGTACAATCGCCTTCTGAAGACGATACACTTACTCAATCCGGATTACATTTATTAATCAGTCAATATGTACCATAAAAAAAAGCGTCAGGTTGTCATGGAGCAATGAAGAAGTTTAATGACATTTGTAAATACTGGTCCGATCATTCACAAGGTTCAGCGTTGTACTCTGATCGAGTGGAAAACTCATTGTTTGTGTTTAATTTAATACCGCGCAGTATCGCCGCTCCATAAGTCTCTCCACTTTGCATTCGGCTATTGATATTTCAGAGATAAGAGGCAGCTACGCTTCTTCGGCGGATATAAAAATTTGTAAATATTTCTACTGTAATTTACCGCGACACAAGTCGCACGTTAGCGTTAGTGAATACGTATACCTCACTCGAGTGTGTCTGTATATAAAAAACACATGACTCTTCTTAGAAAATTAGCGACGACGTACTTATTATTTATGGACTCCTCGAAAATCCATTGGAAAACGTAGATCCATACACATGTGTAATTAAGTCTGCGATCAAATCTATTTATTTCTGTGTGTACGTACCGCGAGAACTCTTCCTCGCAGAAATAGATTTGTGCAAAACTATCTGGAGTTTTTTTATGACAATAAACCTATCACTTTCCTTTGCATGTTACGATATAAAAAACATAGTAAAATGCTGTTAAAAGAAGAACTTGAACGGAGAGTTGTTGTGAAGGGATTGCTTTACACATCCGCAACTTCCACCACCATTATGTCATATACTCCCCCGTGCTTCGACAGCAAAAATAGCCCGGCGCAGAAATAGTCGGGCGTAGCTAGTTTTTGGCAGCCGACATGATCGCAGTAGCGGCGAGTCGTCGACCGGCATGTCACGCTACCATACATTTCCCATTAAAATTCTAATTCAACAAAGCCCCATCAGCAATTGGAGATAATGGCGCATTGAAGTAACAGACAAGAACAGACTGGCTTACATCCATTTCACGGAAAGTCACTGAAACCCATTCATTCAAAAAAGAATCAACGGTGAGTGGATAAAATATCGAAGTGAATTAGAAAAGTGATAGTTATTTACATAGAAAGTAATTGTAATAAATAATAAATAAGAATTGATCGTAGGGAACTTTTAAGACAATTAATTTGAAGTAGAAATTCGGTAAGAAAATGTTCGAAGCTGAGATGGAAACCGAAATCGGCGATTACTTTCGACCGAACTTGCTAAGGCTACGGAAAAGCCTGGGTCAAAATAATTTCAAGAAGTTCGGATCGCTCAGCACGAATTCGGAAAGAATCGCCTTCATTCTGAGCTACCCAGAGTGCCGCGGCTTATCCTTGGAGGTTGAAAATCTCCAGCATAAAGATAGCGAGAGGGCACTTCACCTTAAGGATGCCGCTAATAAATTTTTTGGCCAAGGCCAATTTCGCAAAGCTCTGGAGACATACTCAAACGCCGTTCTCTTAGCGCCCGCAGAAGGTACTCCGAAATTAACGAGTGCTACGCTTCACTGAATTATACTAACTGCTCTCTCTACTTCCCACACATTAACTGTTATAAATCCTATTCCCATTAAGATCTAGGAGTGATTCTGGCCAACCGATCGGCCACACTTTACCACCTGGAATATCATGAACAAGCCCTGACCGACGCGGACGAGGCCTTTCGTGTCGGATACCCGAAAGAGTTATCTTACAAGCTCGAGGAAAGACGAGCCCGATGTTACTTGGGTTTGAAAAGACACTTCGAAGCTGTAGAGTCCTTCAAACGCGCACTAACTGCACTGGACGATGCAAAGGTGTCCCTAGAAAAGAAGCAAAAATTAGAGACCGACATTCGAGTGATGCTAGCAGTTATGAATCAGAACAAACAGGCTCAAGCAATGCAACAACCACAAAGGCCGCCACGAACAAAGAAAAGCAATTCTATTCCAAAGATTGCTAAGTTCAACCCACTTTACCCTGGTTTTAGTTCTGCCATCGAAGTCAGAGATGAAGGTGGAGACATTGGAAGACACGGTATTGCTACTCGCAACATTGAACCCGGCGAAATCTTAGCCGTGGAAAAAGCCCACTGCGCTTTCCTTCTGGCAGAATACAGGTTCAACATTTTCCAAATATCAAGATAATTCTTAATGAACCGTTTTTACTATTGAATTTATATATTTCAGGCTGATTCACTGTCACCGCTGTTTTACGAGGATATTCGTCCCGTTCCCAGCAGGCTGCGGCACGTGCAGTTGCGTCGCGTATTGCAGCATCTTCTGCAGAAATGCGGATGCAGAACTTCACAAGAAGGAATGCTGTTTGTTACCGGCGCTGTGGCTCTCCAAGGCGTCTATAACGTGCTTCCTGGCGCTAAGAGCAATTATACAGCACCCGTTTGAGAAATTGGTACAGCTGGAAACTCGATTGAGCAATGTGGAAGAGCTGAACAAAGTCACGGAGAAGAACCCTTACAGGGGAAAGGATTATGAACGGTTCCATACTCTGGGTAATTAATAATGATTCGATTAAGTTTACATTATCGTGTTATTGGAGAAGTGTACGTATTGTTTTAGTGACGCACGAGGACGAAAGATCAGTAGAAGACATCTTTCACCGGACCTATATCGCTTGTTGGTTACTCAGGCTCCTAAAAACAGCCTCTTATCTACCCCTTGATACTCAGACCCCAGACACCATAGACGCACAGCTTTCGGATGAAGAATTGTTTATTGGAAGTCTGTTGCTACATAATCTTCAGTTACTTCAATTCAATTCGCACGAGGTACAAGCTTTTACATGATGCTATGACGAAAGTTTTAAATTCTATGGGATTAATTATTATAAGTCTTTTAAATAATTATTACCTACTTGCCTTAAAAATATTATAGATTTCGGAACTAGTGAGACCAAGAAATGACGTGACACTCGCTAATTCGAAAAGTTTATTTATTGCTGGAGGAGTGTATCCAACAGTAGCTTTGTTAAATCACTCGTGCAATCCTGGAGTCATTCGGTAGGAATAAATCCGAAGATTTTCCTGTTGGAGAAATTATTTCTGTTACTGAGTATTTATTACTTGATGCAGATACTTTATTGGCACGACTATCGTAGTTCGCGCAGTTCGCAGTATCGCGAAAGGGGAAGAAGTTTCGGACAACTACGGTCCCATCTTTACTAACACGCCTGAACCTGAGCGACAAAGGAAAATGAGACTGCAGTACTGGTTCACCTGCACCTGTGAAGCATGCACGTCGCATTGGCCGTTATTAAACGATATCGATCCGACTATTTTAAGGTACAGCCATTAAAAATAGTAATAAATAAGGGGCGTATAGAGACTGTTATATTTTTATACAGATTCAAGTGTGAAACGGGGCCGTCGTGCGGCAATATATTGCCAGTGAAAACAGACACCAATCAATTCATGATTAGTTGCGCAAAGTGCGGTAAGAACACAAATATTTTGAGGGGCTTGAAAGCTCTCCAAGATACGGACGCATTGTTCAAAGTAGCGTCGGCAAGACTCGAAGATGGAAAGCACGATCAAGCTTTGAACTCATACTTGGAAATGTTGAAACTGTTGGACGAAACACTGGCTTTGCCAATAAGAGATTACCATATATGCCAGCAAGGAGTTCGTTTATGTATGCTTACGTTGGGAAACGTTGGCTATATCTAAACTCCACTTGAAGTAATATCGCGAGAAGCGACACACACGGCGGGACGAATGCTTGGAATAAATGTCAAACAGATATACCTTATTACACTTTATTACTGAGACACGTTTTTCATTGCTCATAGTAACGTAGAATTCGACACAATTACCCGATACATCATTCTTCTCATTAATGTTAGGTTCGTACGAGTACAAAACAATATATAACGTAAATCGAGGGTTTGCTCTCATCAGTGTCCATATCTCACATGAATGTCTCATCCCGGATTAGAATAATCGCGCCGTCAAATAGCCGCTCATTACCACAATTGCTGGTAATAGAAACCTTATTAATGGTAATCAAATTTTTGCGCTCCTTCGTACACTTTAAAGCAATGAGCACTCTTCTTAAAAGACTGAATGTACTCTATCGCTCGCGTCACGACAGTATCGAATGTTTTATTCAGAAGGTGTATGTGTGCTATGTGGTGTTGAGATACATAAACCGCATTTTCGCGTCAATTTCTTGTGAGTGTGTGTATACAGTTAACGACTTAAACCCTAAATGCGTGTGTGTAAATGTATAGTATATTACTCGTTGGAAATGTCTTTTCTATTATCGGCGCTTTAACCGTGTGTACGCGTGGTAACGGTTGGTTTTTATATACATATAAAATTGGTTTTTCTTTCGTCTTCCATCCGGCACATTTAGACGATCCGATCTCTCGAACACTTTTAGCACCTAACTGTAAGTAAATACAAAAGATATTTAGAAAAAGCTTTATTCCCTAATTTCAACTTCAATCCATACTACACTATATCTCTCTATATGCACTGAGAAATCGAAGTGCATTGAAGAGGTATGAAAGCTATTCACGATCACAGACTCAAGATTATAGCACTATCACTAAGATTCTTTCTTTAAAAATAATTCACGTGAAAGAACTGCGAAGAATATGAATGCCCCTACTGACGAGAAGAATA
Organism: Ectemnius continuus; assembly: GCA_910591665.1. Taxonomy (NCBI): domain Eukaryota; kingdom Metazoa; phylum Arthropoda; class Insecta; order Hymenoptera; family Crabronidae; genus Ectemnius; species Ectemnius continuus. Next base: position 8,604,244 of record OU342862.1, on the reverse strand, counting down.
AGAATTGAAGCCAGTTCATTCGAATTGATGAAAAGATTAATATAAGGAATGTGCGTAAAACAATATTTAAAAATAGTTGCACGCCTGTTGTTTAAGTTGTGCTAATATTAGTACCGTCTGTCACGGGAATCCGAACGCGAACGACGATCTCGACTGCGGCTGCGGGTCAGAGATCTCCTGCGAGGACTACGGGACCTTGACCTAAAAGACCAAAAGAATTCATTAAATTATCTGTAATAAAAATAGAGCAGAATTAGTAATTGGCACTCAGCATTTCACCTCAAAGTTTTACTTCGCTCTTTGAAAAAATTGAGACTAATTTTTTTAATTAAAACCCGAGGGTAAGATCGTCAAGTGAACAATAAAGATTTTGAGATGAAACTGAGTGGTAGTTTTAAACATATAGCTATGAAAAATGATCAACTGTAATAGAATTAGAACTGACTAACTCCTATTTTCCTAATGGGTGATAAAACTAGTTAGACACAATCAATTATTAATACAAAATCAGATATCTCATTAACAACGAAAAATGAATAAAACAAAGTAACATGAATTTAGTCAAAATACCCTTTCGAAGTAATGTTACATCAATAGTATAATATATTATATAAATATATTAATCAGTGGCAGTTCTCAGGTCCAATGAAATCTAAGACTCAAAATGATGATAACCAAATCATAAGGAAAAATCATATTTTACTCCAGTCTGTGACAGTCTAGCTGAAAAAATAATCGTCTAAATTACATAGGGGTGAGATGGTTCATCGAACCATAAAGAACATGGCCACCGTCATTAATAAAAGATAAAAAATCTTTTAAAAGCAGTGAAATACCAGACATCTGTGAACATGTAGTGATGGTTGGTGGTGGTGGTACTTGGTTGGGTGGTAGTGGGATGGTGTGTAAGTGGTGATCATTTTGCTTTGCTCAGTTGAAGAGAAGTGGCGGTCGCGATGTCGGTCGGCTAAGTTTAACGTGATGGTTGCCGAGTAGTAGTAGCAGTAGAAGTCGGGACGGACGGACGGACGGACGCGTCGAGATTTTGACAGAAGTATTCATTCTTATCGCGCCGGCTGTTCGATGGATTCACGTGGATTCACTATGGTCGTAGTCGCTAGAGGTTGAGGTAGCCCGAAGAAGTCTTTTTGAAGGGGAACAGACGGACTGACGGACTGACAGACAGCATCGGACTGTCAACTGACGGGCGACTTGGCTCCTACCGGTGACTGGTGGTGACTGATGGTGACTGGTTGGGAAGTTAGTGGGCAGGCAGGCTTTTTTTGTTCAGTTTTGATTGCTAGACTTTTTTCACGGTGGCTGTAGTAGTAGTAGTAGAAGTAGTAGTAGTAGTAGCAGTAGTAGTAGTAGTGGCGGGGAGACGAGCAGAGCTAGGAGCTGACGCTGGTAGAATCTGCAAACGTCAGTTTTAGCAATATAATCATCAACGTTATCATACTCCTGGCCACTATCAATACACGCGCGACTTTTCTTAATCCAAATTCAGTAAATTGCGCACATTTTCTTATTCATCGATACACCTTATTTTATCCTAGACTGCCCACTCTAAAGATTCTACTTGCTGCTGGTCGAGAAAACTTACATGATGGATGTAACGTTGTACAACTTATACGTCATAAATTCATCGAAATGCATCGCGCAGCGTATAGGACTAATTGAGCCAATTACATGCTTCCACATTGGTAGATGCTCTCAACTGTAGAAATGCAATACCAACTGCTTCGATGCATGTACGATAAATAAGGGGCTAAAGTATAAAAGGCATTGCTGGACGTATATAATATAGTACCAAAACACTCGTTAGTGGCCAAAACGCCTTTCCGTTTTATAGTTTAACCACTAACATTTCTTTTAAATGTGACATCTAGTAGGGCTTTTAAAGTTTAACGTAAATTGTGCATCTCAAGGCAGGCAGATCATAGATTAACTGCTTTCTTTAAAGTTTCGCCAAACGCAAATGGACTTTGTGCTCCAAGTATACAATTATGGGCAGATAACAGTAACAAAGCAAGATTGAAAGTAAGAGCCAACAGAAAATGAAAAACAACATAAGAATGTTTGCACACCGCACCGTTTCAATAGTTGTGATACGATCGCAGAGAAGCTTGCTGTCAAGCATTGTGCGCCAACAATTGTATACTTTAGCGATACTAATGGCAAAATAATATTGAGTACGCAAATCTGTCTATAAATCATAATATTAACACCAGACACCGCTGTAATTTTTCTTTCGCGCGACGACAACCTCCTAGAAATGAATCCAGCAGTTTAAATACCAATCCATCAACCGGTTATTTTTAATCGAATATAACGGCTCGTTCACTATTTTTAACTACTTGTACACCCTCAGCCTATTGCAATTTTTTAAACCACTTAACACCGTCTTATGTATACAATATCATGTAATCATTACCCATCATGCTGGTACTTGTGCAATACACATCATAAAAGTAGTAGAAAAAAAAACATTAAAAATAAAATCATTATTCTATGCATTATTGAATGTGCATGCAAAAATTGTATTGTTCACAATACAAGCGGTACTTGCAAATACCTACTTGTAAATCTCGACTAGCCATGCGTAGCACGGACCTGAAAATTTTGCAAGGCTAGAATGTACAGTGAAATTACCTAGAATATCGGGTAATGGGCGATCTGCGCGGACTTCTTGACCAGGACCTACAAAAAAATTAAGAACTCTTGTATGTTTCTTCTGCTGTTAGTGTTGCCAGTGGCCATGAATCTGTTTCATTCTCTACTTGAACCTGAAAATGGCGGTCAGTCATGGTGCCAAAATCTTACCTTGGGTATTGACCCACAGATTTCCTACGCGGACTGCGTGATCGGGACCTATAATTTTGTCAAAAACATTGGTACGTAAATTTTGGTCTTCGCTAAGTATATACACAAGATATTTACAATAGGTGAGAGATCAGCACCAAGTTCGCTTAATTAATTGCTACCTCGGCTACAACTAACTTATGCCCTAGCATATCCCTTTCTATCCATGCAGTTGATTTATTTGCTCCTCGGCTATTGGCATAAATTGGTAATTATTCATTAGGTATTAGAGTGTTTTGAAGAAATTCATAGATTTAAACCAGTGACTTGGTTTCACAGAAGCATTAAGTTACTGCTCAGACATAGTATTCTAGCCAGAAGAGCCGTGGTATCGAATAATACAGTATGCATTTACAATCTAATTGCATTCCTATACACAGTTAAAGAAAAATATTGATTTATAGTTTGTGTGCATAAAAAAAGTAACCAAAACCCGTGCATCATTTTTAACATTCTTATTCAGTTTGAGTTCATTGCAATACCTACTTGCTTTAACACATTGGCATCTGCCGCATCTCAAATGTAGCTGCAAAATGTAGACTTTTTAACAATGGTATGATATCTTACCTGGAGTATCTTGGACCTGGACGGCGGCCTCCTCCAGCACGGCGACTTCTGCCAGACGACATTTCTACCCTCATTCTAGTCCCACAACAACGTCTGTAAAACGAACAGGGCCGCATTTTTTAAATAAATATTCTCAATTTTGGACTTTGGACAATGATGACAGCATCTAGATGGACACTTACGTTCCATCCAAGCCTCTCACGGCATCTTCTGCGTCTCGTGGATCTTCAAATTCCACGAAGGCGAATCCTGGTGGATTTCTGGCGACCCAGACATTTCTGAGTGGTCCATACTTATTGAAAGTGGTTTCGATCTCGTGCTTACTCGCACTGTTGCCCAAATTACCGACATAAACTTTGCACGAGAGATCCCATTCTCGATAACGAGACATGTTCTCTGAAAATCGATAGAAAAATATCCCTCCGTTATCATTTGCCGCGCTTATATTCTCAGCTGTATAATGTGAGCGAGTCTGCGCGCACGAATGAGTTTGCTATGAGCTCCAATAATTCTACGACGTAAGATCCTGCGGGCGCAAAGCAGAGTCCAAGCTATGCGTACGCCACGGTCGTTTACATGGGGACGCAAACGTATACATTCGTTAAATGATGGCTTTACGCACGCTTACCAATTAAACAACGAAAAAACAGCTCTCGCAATGACTTTTCATTCAGTTGAACTGTTTCAATTCCCTAATTGAATAGTACAAGTGCTAAATTACAAGTTTCAGCGAACAGCCATTTAGGTACATCAACTCAAAAGGGAAAGTATGAATGCCGCCATGTTGTGCTCGGAATTATCGTAATAATAAGATTCTCGTATAGTACGAGTACGCCGTAAAAATAGGATCCGGCTTGAGCCGTCAACTTGCACGCGCTACCCGCTGAGGAAAATGTGTATAACCGGAGTTTTAATAGAAAAGATTGCGACGCATTGTCGAGGGGCGCGTTACGGCATATCAGCTTCCACCGACGCCATGGGAATGTGACATTGTACTCGCGATTTTTTAGTAAATAACCAACTGTTACTACTAATTCGAATCGCAATCTTACGTCCGAGAAATGCGCGACAGTTTACTTACGTTTTTGATAAAGCTGATTATATGTAGACGCTACTCTTTGACTTTTCGGCACGCACAGCCTCCGCCAAGCACAGCACAAGTAGAAATGCCACAAAATGGTGACGCGTGTCGCGTCGAGCTCCTTCCGCGGCCCCCTTTCCTAACTGGTCGTGGTGTGCCTATATTGCTGAATTATTCACAATCAAATAAGCCCTAAGCTACCGCATCATAATCGATATTCGTATTCAGGAATTTTAATACCCTCGCGCTCACTCGATCTACCAGGCGGAGAAATAAAACCGTTGCAATTTTATAGTAATTTTTACCGCTCGCGGCACAAGAACCTTTTTAGGCAGTTCTGGAAATCCGATGGCTCTGCCACGGAATTCGCTAGGGAAACGTTCAAATAAATACGATGTTGTGATTTTTGTATTATTTTATGAAATGCAATAATTATTTTGAAGACAAAATCAATAATTACGCGAAAATCGATAAGGACTCTCGACTGACTCACGTTGTATATACCTGACGAAAGTATATATAGCTGTGTTCTAACTTGAAGTTGCTCCTGTATATGTAAAGCGTAATTATGTTTACACTTTATAAACTCGAATAAATATTAAAGCGAAATTCAGCATTTCGACCATGTAAATGAACGTTCCCTTAAATAATGTTGTCCGAGTTCGTGAAAGGAAAAAAGTAACCATAAACAACAAATTGCATTCGTAGAAATGATTTTTCCCCCATAATCTTTTAATAATAATGTAATAAAATGATGTATACGTACATTTCCTTAACGAACATGAGAAATACTATCTTACAATAATAAATAGTACAAACTAAAAGGAGGAGGATGTATTTCTTATGCTGCTTGGTAATTAATGAGCAAGCCTCTTATAATCTATTTTCTCAAGCTGTACAAGAGGCCTCAGTTGTTCAGCAAAGATTCGCATGTCCTCAGCAATTGCATCCTGTCCACTGGGTGCCAAAACACTTAATTCTACCAAGTAGCTTTGAGATATAGGTTCTACATTCTCAGACATTTTTCCCTGTTGGCCCATTTTGAAGATCTTCGAAACTGTGATTTTCATTCTCCCTTTACGAAACATATATCCACGAGCCATGTATTCAAAATCTAATCTACACCCCAGTTCTGTTAAAAAGTCCACAACTGTGTTGCTTGTGGCTATGTCAATACTGCTGCGGACAATAGTAGGTCTAGATTTGTCTCCTAATTCTGGTTGACCGATGTATCTCAACTGCCAAGGCATGTCCTGGTAGTCCAAAGCTCTCCTGACGCGCAAGAGTAGTGGTTGTTCTGGAGGAGGTCCACTGTAACAAAATACTACTGTAATAATTACAGTTCAATAATCATATGCCCTCAAAGACATTCTTTACCTCCTAATACTAAAACACATTTCATGGTCATTGAATGTCTCAGGGCCACTGTCAACATTATCGCACAATCCCCTAAGCCTATGAAGCAGCACCTCAACAGCACTATCAAGAACAGATCCTTGCAACAAATATTCTTGATTGGGTATAATATTTGATTTAAGAGCAGCGCTAAGGCTGTCCATAGCCGTGCTTATCGGCATACTCATTTTTGCGGTTATATATTTACAGCAACCCTAATACTGCAACCTGAAAATTACACAACTTAAATATCCCCTAAGAGAATCTCCAATCCCAGTGCTAAGCTAACTCATTTACAAGCATGTGCTGCAAGTCAGGTGGATTTCAAGATACCCAAGCACAAAATCCACAATAACACTGTATCGCATTCCAAGCAAGCCAACATCGATAGAATAAACAAGTAGCGCCATCTCCACCTAAGATTTCAATCATCTACCCATCGATTTCTATCTTATCAAGCATCGGCAAATCATAACCGACCATGGTCGGTAAGGTTTATCACTACAATAGCAACGCCTCCCCAAGGAGCGAGCAGAGCGCCCCACGATTGGCTAGGCTTACCAAGAACCCCACTGGAATTGTGTCCAAGTACGGGGGAGTCGCGGCGAGGAGCAGCAGTCGCCGCTTGCTCGCTCGCTCGCTGACAGTCAGTGAGAAACTGTGTGCTCGCTGGCTCGAAACTCTCGGGGACTTTCGCTGGTGCGGGAAAGTAGGCATCGGCCGCCAGGAAAGTGAATGTGCGCGCGTGTAAACTCGAGCGGAGCCGCTTACTCGCTCGACTGCTAGCGCGCGCTGTCTTCTTGGTGCAGAGAGCGAGAAAGAAAGAGAGAGAGAAAGAGAGCGGGTTCGATTGGGGGATTCTCGGCGATACATCTCGAGGATGATACTCGACCGAGTGGCGGGGCCGCCTACAGTTGACGGCGTGTCTTCCGTGTAAAATGAGCGCTTACGCGAACTCTTCCGAGGCGAAGTTCTCGCGGTGAGTAACCCGACGTGCACACACAGGCGCACACCGCCAACGAAGGGAGCGAGAGAGAGCGAGAGAGAGAGAGAGAGAGAGAGAAAGAGCAAGAGAAAGACAGAAGTGGGAGAGACCGAGAGAGAGTGAGACACACTCGTGCAGTGGCAGGCGCGCGGTCAGTGTTAGCGAGATAGTCCTGAACGCGCTCGGTGTGCCCGAAATACTCTGGCCCGCTGAGCGAAAGACCGCCAATCGACAGAGGACGTTCCAGCGTCCAGTAAGCAGGACCGCCGGAGGCGAGAGAGCGAGAGAGCGAGCGAGAGAGAGTTAAAAATCGGGCGGGTACCTCTCTACACGCGCTCCTTCAACTCTTCCTAGCGGAGATCCCGCTGCCAAATAGCAACGAACTGACAGAGCCGAGGACGTGCCTCGGCTCCAGGACACGGAGCGTAGAAGGCCGCGCTCCCAACAGTGCGAGTCGCTCTCGTACTCGGGATGTTGTCGTCGTCGGCCTCGGTGTTCCCTCGGTGTTGTCGTCGTCGCGTTAAGAATATGCGAGCGTAAAGAGGAAGGGAGCGCAGGTCCGCGAGAGTGAGGCGACGAGTGTAGCAGGGCCGTACAGGGCCAGCGAGCCTCTACGGAGCGGAGGGAGTACCTCTGCCAGGGGGTGACTGGATTCTCCTCGCGCTTAGAGGTCGAGGTACCCAAAGGACCACCAAGGAAAATGGCGGACCTCGAGGCGGTGCTGGCCGACGTCAGCTACCTGATGGCCATGGAAAAAAGCAAGTCCACGCCGGCCGCCCATGCCAGTAAAAAGATCGTCCTGCCGGACCCCAGGTGAGACCTTCCTCCTTTTCTCTCTCTTTGACAACCTTTTCCCACTGGCGATAACACCCTTTCTCTCCTCCCTACTCTCACCCAGAGAGAGAGAGAGAGGACCCCCTTTCATCCTCCTCCCCGCCGCCGCCACCACCTGCCCCTCCCTTATTCGCTCCCTCTCGCACGTTCTTTCCCTCGCACGCACTTGTACACTATATCTGCTCCACTGATGCGTACGTCTATAGACACATATCTATCTAGCGAGCCACTCTCATTCTCATCCTTTCTATCTCCTTCTCTCTTTTTCTCCGACACTGTCTCTCTCTCTCCCCGGCCTCTCCTCCGACTCTCTTTGCCTTTGCCCACTCACCCTCGCTTTGCTTTACCTTTTATCTTTCTACCTGCCTTTCCCTGCTCTTCCATGCACCCGCAGTCTTCCTCCGCGCTCATTGTTTTCCTCGGCGGCGCGCTCTCGCTTCTTTGGAGCGTGCGACGCGCTTTTCGCCAGAACCGAGGAATGTTGACAACGCGGGGAAATCGAGCGCAGGTTCGTGCATGCGTGAACACAGTAAATTGGAGAGTATAATGTGTCAAAGGGCCGATTGATGTCGCAAAGAGGATTCGGCAGAATTGTAGAGAGGGAAGCAGTCGAGCTTGGCCACTTGGAATTCGGCTGGGAGTCGAGTTTTAGCCGTCGAATGGATTTACCTCGACAAAACTAACGCGATTTTCGCCGATCGTGCGGAGCAATTTAGTTATTATCGGCTGATTATCTGGGAGTTAGCTTGTAGTTGGAAGTAATGGGATTGGAGGGAACGTGGAAGCGAGCAAGTTCAACAGGATGATTGAATCGCCGGCACGAGTTTCGTTCGATCGGCGGTGGGATATAGGATCGGAGGGCGGGCGAGCGGGCAGAGGGGCGGCGGAGGGGCGCCTATATACATATTTCTTGGCGAGTCTTCCTCTGGCGCGCGCTCTCTTCGTGTGGAAAGTGTCGTGCTCTCGCGATGACCTAGAAAGCGCGCTAGTACCCAAGTGCCGGCGTGTCTGGCTTTTCTTTAGGGCCGAGCACGAAACGAAGTTGTGCTCCGAGCATTACTGTCTGTCTAGTGGAGCCGGCGGCGGGCTAGCCGTGCCCGAGAGACCGCCAGAGATTGGCAGAGAGCGGGAGAGGGGGAGAGAGATTGGGAGAGGGATCTCTTAAGCGAGGGCGATTGCCAGAGCAAGCGAACCCTTTGAGCGGGAAATGTGTGTCACGAAATTGGTTCGGCCCTCCTGCACTTTGATAGATTTCTCGAGCGTCGACGCCGATCGATATATTGTTCTCCCATCGAAATCTGGGGCAGGATTGTTTCGACAGAGCTCGCTGCTACCCTCGTCCCTTTTCGGGGCAGGGCTCCTCCTGCTGCTGCTGCTGCTGCTACTGCGGGAGAGGAGGCACACATCTTCTTCCGGTGGCAGGCACCACTGATCGATACTCCACATCGATTATGACGTGCCAATGTTTACACTGTCGGGCGTTATTTTCGGCCCGTAAAACACCGCCCGTTACGAAGGTTCATCGTGAAAATAAGTCGACTCGCACCGCAAGCAGACTTCCCTTTTCCTGGCGGAGTGCCAGCCACTCGGAGATCTCTCGCATGCATGTGCGAGCCGGAAAGTCTAAATATGGTAAACCAGCTGCCGACACGCCCGTGGAAATCGTGCGTGATAGACAGGAACCGCGCGCCCAATCTACGGGATTACTGCTTTCCTGTCATTGGCGCCTCACGAAATTTTCTCTACGCCTGACAACTCTTTTCCCAACTCCACTCAGGAATAAACAATACTTGTACGCCTTGAAATCGTATTCATAATAACTCGTACTATTTTATCACTGCCGAAAGAGGATTCTTTTCTCGGAGAGGGAAAAAGAAGCGCGAGTGACCCTTGACTTTTATTAGTTTCGAAAAACCGTTCGCCACTTTCAAGAAAGGTCGCGTGCCAGCGGGACTTTTTGAATTAATCACCCTATTAATATTCCCGCGAATCTTGTGCTTTTCAACGAGCGAACGGCCGCCCTCGCCAGCACGCGAAATTGCGACTCCTTTTTTTTCCCTTGCGCGAGTGAGCGAGCGAGCGAGCGAGCGGCACAGTGTCTCGTAAGTCCTAAAATAGTAGGACGCTTAGCGCTATAATAAGGCCTTGCTCGAGAGTCTCATGGCATAAATTCACGAAGAGTGTTACGCACTCTCGCAATATTAGATAAGTCTTTAGGCGGAAGTCAATATTAATAGTCCACTGAATATTAACCCCTTGCATTCTAAAAGCTTCGTCATAAAATACACGCTATAAATCCAATTTTGGAAATTCTATCATTTAATATCTCTGCATCATTTCATGCTCATTGTTCAGTTATATTATTAGCCAAATCCAATACACGCGGGTTTGTGTTTCAATAATAAATAGTGTATCAATTGTATTTTGTATAATAATTGCAGCAGAAATAGTGAATTAAAATACTTGGTTTAAATGACTTGGGAGTAAGAATGTTTGAAGAGCAGGGGGTTAATGCCGCGTATGTCAGACTTTTTCTTGCTCCTTCAGCAGCAGAGTTTCATTGAAAATTATATCGCGGCCTTTTTAGTTGGCGGGAAAAACATATTGCATTCCAGCCAGAGTAGCTCCTTTCCAGCAAAACAAGTTGGCGTTTAAAGTATGTTTACATAGCGCGGCCCAGCAAGTCTTCATTAACTTTGATGAAACACGCAAGCACATGCCTGCGCCAAGTTCTACGTCGTTTGGCTGCTCGCACTTATTGCACCGTCCTTTTCCTTTGCTAGTTAATTACTATCCAAAGAATATTCCCCGTAACACCATTTACAACACGCGCGCTCCTCAGACATAGAAACCGCTTGCACGTACATACAATCTTACCAGGAAGAAATCACTGGTCAATTTAATGCCGATGGATTAGTGAGTAATGACATTCAAGACGTCACAAGCCGGCAACAAAAAAACACCGGTTTCTCGAAAATAACGTGTTCCTGAAAGCGCGTCATCGATGACTTGTCGAATTTTGATAAATCTTACCTTCTGATTTCCGTGAGAAACCGGATTCGTTGCGCGAGCGTACCTTTGCAGTTTTCATTCATCATCCGCCATCTAAATCGAAAGAGGTTCCTGTCAGATGATTAGCACCTTCGACTAACATCAGATTTATCGACGACCAATGAATTACTACATTTTTTCCCACTGCAGTCAGCCTAATAATAACACAATACAAAAACCAAAGAATCGAAGAGATTATATCATCGAGCGAGACTGGTTCGGTGAATAGTTAATTAGAGAACCAATCGGAGAGGACTCTGGACATTTCTCTGACATACGAGTGTTCGATAGTATAAAATAGACTTCTCGGTTAACGTGATAAATTATCACTGTTCGTATCGAGAAAAATTTACTGCGACGAGTCGCACAGAGAAAAACGTACTGAATGTCGCGTGGGTGGATTGCGCGAGTGAGTGAGAGAGTTAGAGAGAATGGAAGTGGGAGGAAAAAAGCAGATGATCCGTCGAGCGTTAATCCGCAGTAAATCAATGCGGTTGTACCGGCTCGTTTAGACTCTGTAATACAGCATAACAGGACAGTTTAATTGGCGCACACTGGCTTCGCATTAGCCAGCATCCGTCTACATCAATTCAATCAATCGGTGCGCGCTTATATTCCCGGCTAAATTCAGCTGACATAATGAACTTCATCTCGAGGGATTCTCAGCGAGCCTCTGACAGTCGACGCATCGCGTTACTCGGCAGACGAGTCCCTCGCATCGAAATTCGCCAAAGTCTATCGAACGGGAATCAAGTGGATTTACGAAGCGCGTACTGCCTCCTCCCTTTAATCCATCTCTAAAGGCAAATGGCCCTGCAAATTTTCCTAAGTGGATTCACGTCAAACTCGGCTATACACGTCGATTGAATTGCACCGGATGTTCCTCGGGAGACTTCGATCGACGGATTGGACCGCTCCCGGGGAGATTCGACTTGACCCGTCGAGTCTGCTGTGCGTGTCGGATCCGGTTAAAACTAATGGAGGGACGTTTGAGATTTTATATCGGCCCGGCGGCGGCGCATCGCCAATAGCCATCGCCCGGATAATTGTCCTGCGAATCTAATCGGACAGGACTCTCTTCCACCACGACCTTCCCCCGATATCTGATTACCGAAATTCTCCAATGTCCTCCGAGCGCGTTTGCTCGGAGAATTCAATTCTGCCCACGTTAATTTACCTGGAATTGTTTTTCCGCCAGCTGTGCCGAGCTCGAAACTCGGCAGCGGCGCGCACTCCTCGCGCGCGCCAGAGGAAAGTTCGCCGAAGAATTGATTCGTCCTAATTTCACCCAAGTAAATCTACCTTTCCTCGCTCGCTCGTTCGCTCTTTTTCCTTATTACCGTGCTAGCGAAGCCAGGTTCAATTGCTCGAAATCCTCAAGGAAGCTATCTCACCGAGAGCGAGAGACCGAGCAGTCACCTAATTTCGTCCTAGCGATACTCTTCGCTCTAACAACGCGTGAAATCGTTGCTCCGCTCGAGAATTTCCCTCGGCTGATTAAAAGAATCCTTGAGACTCGCCGTCACTGCCGATGGCGTTTCCAATCCGCCCGTCTCATTAGCTCGAATAAATTCACATTCATTAGAAATATACTTCGAAAATCCAACGAGAACCACATAAATTCCCAATTTCCTCGTGTTTTTCTCTCGCGACTGTATCTTGATTCGCTGAAAATGCGAGAAATGCATGTTTCGCGATCACAACGGCGAAAGAGGAATCAGCTTGTCATTTGTGAAACTAGTTTGGTACCACGCGCGGACTGCTCCGCTCTGTCTCCGCGGCTCTGATCCGCCGCGCCGGGGCGGAAGAAAATGAAAAAGCACAGCCAATTTCCTTCGGCCGCTAACTCCTCAAGATTCCAGGGCAAGGATTGGCTGGCTCATAACCGGTGGGGGGAAAGATAATGGGAGGAAGAATTATAGGAGGATCGTGCTGGGAAGAAGAAAACATTGGCGGTGAACGTCGCGTGTGTCGGCGATTAAGCTTCCTCGTCGTCCTCGTCGTCCTCGTCGAATCTCTGAATAGCATGCAAGCCGAAAGCAAATGCGCTCGATCGAGATCTGCCCTGTCAAGGCTGATTGCCGAGCACACACACCAGCTTCGTCCCGTCGATATTACACTCGGCGCATTCACAATTGTTTTGTCCCGCGCGAAATGTCACCTGTGTCACGTTTTCCTTGGCACAAGAGATACTCTTCGGTAACGAGTCAATTAGTGAAAACTGCATCACCTGTCGCCAGCAAACCTTTTCAAAGGGATAATATCGACATATCTAACTCGTATGCATCCACCTTCGTTCTGCGTTTGATCGTTCAATGATGCCCAATTCGAGATGATGATATTACATTCGAGTAGAGGATTCACTAGGGAATAATAATTGGTAAGAGAAAAAGTTGGGGATTAATTCAAGGATCGTAGAGGTAGTTTGAAGTCTGCGTCAACAGCCGGGTAGCGTATTATGCGGCTAGGATAAAGCTTGATCGAAAACTCGCAGAGGAAACGAGAGAGAGAGAGAGACTACCAACGAATGACGCAAACGCATAACGAAAAAAGGTCCGCTCGTTTCTCTCTCCTCTTGGAAAAGGTGAAACGAGCGGGAAGAGCGCGCTCGCGACGGAATTGAATCTGAAAGGGAGGCGATCTCATCGAGTTGTTGTTCAATTAAACAACAGCGTTGCCTCATCGAGCGGGTGCCGATGTAACCAGCAGCTCGTACATTTACGCCCCCACGATCGCCCGATATTGAGTAATCGTACACTCCAATTAATTAACTGACTATCCAGAATAGCCACACTCCTCTCGCTCTCCCTCTTGCGTCGCTCGTAAGCCGCCGTTGGATGAGAATCCGCCCATTTGTTTACGCTAGTTCAGTGCTTCAAGAATAACTGTACTTAGCCAGCTCGTTCATTAAGGTGGAATTGTGGTTTATAGTTTAACGATTGTTAGGAGGAACCTCGGTGAATCAGCACTGGCTTAAATTTCCTCCTATCGGACTGCTCGACAACGCTCGAGTGTGTTGCGCGCTGTGTTTCCCAGTGACCTACATACATACACACACACCTATATATCCCAGGAGCGAATCTGTCGTGAAGTCAACGTCAGGACTGTCATGCGGGGAGAATGACGATGGGTTCTTATCGTCGCGCCGTTCGCAATAGCGTTCGGGGAGGAAAATCACTCGAATGTAACGCGAGAATACTTCGCTGCACACTTCCAATGACTCGGATCGTTGGGAGAGAGAGAGAGAAGTGAAAAAATGGAGAGCTCGATGAAAATCATCGGGGCGGTTGCACTCGCTCTTGGTAATGCAGAGCTTTCGGTTGGAAGACGGTTGCGCGAGCCGGCTTGTATTCATCCGAAAGCGAGTCGACAGGGCGAGAATGGGAAAGGGAGCAATTAGGTAAACGCATTTCTATTCCACGGGGTGCTCGGCCCCATTTCCAGGTCTTTCTGCAGTGGAACGGTGCCACCGACACACAGAAAAAGAGCGAGGAGTCGGAGAGGGAGAGGGAGAGAGGATGGGCGTAGAATTATTGTGCTCCATTTGCAGCCTCCATATCGCGTGGTTTGAAGCGCATTCCGACATCGTAAACGTTCTGTAGGGTAGCAGCTGTACGCTCAGGGAGGAGAGCGAACCAGGGGAGAAACTCATCCGAAGGAAAACTCACGGCGAAATGGGGAATCTCTCCATCGTTTAGCTTGCAGGATCGAATGAAACGCGCGGGTTAAGTGCTCAGGCAAATGAACGCAATGCTCTCGCAGGCAGACTGTAAACGGCAGTGCGTCTCGACGGTAGTCAGGGAAGTGCATGTTACGAGGCTCGTATAACTAAAAGAACAGCTCGAAAGAGTTAGAGATAGTCGACGGACGATAGTAGAGTTAAGAGGGCCATTAGAGTCCAGGCAAATATAGTTGGAGCATTCTCCTCTTTTAGCCTGACACGTGTAAAAAGGGGAAGTAAACTGGGGATTCACTTGCCTCGAGAAACTCGGCCTTTTTAGAATTACGGCAGACTGGAAACGCCAAGAAGAGATAAAGGGAATTTTGTGCTGCCCCTCGAACTGTTACAAATTACTGGGAGAAGAGCGGAACTGTGGCCCACTCCTACTTTAATCCAACTACTTTCCCGCGAGAAAGAAGCGAACTCGTATGTGAACTCATACTTGATAAGTCCGGCTCTGCGGAACTCTGATTGCGCTTCAGGAGGAGGAAGAGTGTACTCGACGGGAAGCCAGAAGAAGCAGAAAACTACTCGAGTTGGATGCGTGCGGCGCGTGCGGCTGGAAGCACTGGAGTTAGGTCAGCCGTGGAGAAAGAGAGAAGAGTATGGCGTGGGGATGAAGCGCGAGATGAATTGGGGATGCTAAGACAGTGGATGGTGAAGACAGAGGGGTCGCTAGAATGGGATGAGGAGGTCGTGAGTAGGACGAGAGCCCGTAGTTTGCCCCTCTAGCCGCAAACAGTCGTACTCTCGCCGAGCCACTGTTGACGCTTGGCAAAGTTTGTTCGTCACGACGCGCCCCATTCTCATTTGGATCGCGCCATTCTCTCCCGCCAGTCGACGCCGCGCCGGCCGTCGCCGACAAGCCGGCTCCACTTCCTCGCCAGCTCTCTTCCACCGCTAAGACCACCAGATTTCCATAAATTCTGCCGATCCCTTTAATAACACGAGCAACCTACAATTCTTCCACCACTCGCCCATTCATCACCGACACCACTAACACGTGTTTCTCCATCCCTCCAATCTATCGGATTATCGGACTTAACTATTATTCATTAAATCATCGTCTTCCAACTACTTATCCAGCCGAGTTCTTCATTTGAATTCAAGTACCTCGACTAATACTAGCCAAGATATATCAATGGATTAATGGAAATATAGAAATTAGCAGTGTCGAGAGGAGCACTTGAAACGGCTATTTTGTTGGCCGATGATAAAGCCAAGTTGCCTCGTTACAGACTTTCCTCTCGACGTGTTCCCGGAGATAGATAACCGAGAGGATATAACCGCGATGCAAGAGATTGAAGGTACGAATTAGGGGGAGAGCTCCTGTGCTTGCGGCTCACCGCTGAATTTTAATTGGCACTGATAGGACCAATTATCGGGGCGAGCGGCGCGGCGGCGCATCTTGAAACTATGATCTCGAGTGTCGAACTTGGAAAGAAAGTTCTTGGAATCTCTCCAACCCTCTTTCCAGGCGGCGAGCTTCTTCGAGTGCTAAGAAGCATGCAGGCAGGCAGCCGTGTGTGTGTGTGTGTGTAGTGGAGGCTTTGGAATCAGATCGATTCCCTCGAATTGCATCATCGGCCTTTGATAGCAGTGTACGATGCGAAAGTACGGCAATATATCATTTGGCATTCAAAAGGCAACGCCGTCACCATTTTCCTGGTGTCTTGTACAAAGTTATGTCACGATGATTTACGATCTACCTGTAAGGATTTTACGATCCGAAGTCGACAAAAATCCACCGACAGCAAGAAGAGCCTTTATTGTTTATTGCTCGCCTAGCCTTGGCTCTCTCTCTCTCTCTCTGTCTTCTTCGTGATATCACTAGCTCATACTGACACCAGAAGCAGCTGCAGCAGCCACTCGCTATTCGAACCACTTGCACACTGTTATTAATGAGCGGCGCGTATCGCCAACTGTTTCATCTTCGCTAGCGCGTCTTCCCCGCGACAAACACTGGTAACATTATCCCGTAAATGAAACTCGAGATCAATAATTCCTCCGGCTTCGCCGCGCCGTACCTTCCCTCGACCTTATAAAACTTTTATGATTTCGTCCTCGATCGCTTGATAAATGATTAATTTACAACGATACACAATATTATCATTATTCAACGCAATTACTCTGAAAATTAATCTCGCGCGCGAGCCTCCCGAATAATACAAACATCATCATCTCGCAAAGGATGCGTATCTTTTCTCCGAGGAATATTTCATTCTCACTGGCTTAACGAATCATTGACAAACATAGAGAATATCGTCATTAGCCGACGTAATTAGTTTGAGGATTGATCTCGGTTGACTGGTACCAGGCCAATAATACTGACATCATCTCGCAAGGGATACGCGTGCGGCTCGGCGGGATTCCACGAAATTCTTGAATATTCAGGAGCTCGCTCCCATTGTCCGCTTGAATCGAAGCGGGCTGGCGAATGGCGCGGAGCTGCGCCGATGCCGAAGACGCTTAATAGTAATTTCAGATGATCGAGATTTGAATATCCAAATAACAGAGAGCCGGGCCATTGTATTGGCGGCGGTGTGTGCTGGTCGCCCGCATTGTCGCCGGGTGTCGCGTTAATCCGGGCTGGCTGTGCTCGGAATTAGCGAGAAGTCGAGGAGGAGGGTTCTGTGTCCCGCAGGCTTGTCAGCCTGGTGGGAATGCATCGCGCTTGATAAGGGTAATTCATCTGGCGATCTGTCGATAAGCTTGCGGGGATATGTGCGAGAGGGAAGTCCTCGGAAGCCCCTACAATTATCTCCGTCTCTCTTTCGAGGGCTTCTGACACTTGCGCTTCCATGGCCGTGGTTGGAATTCAGGACGGTTATAAGCGGCACCTCTCTCCCCACTTGCGATGCAGAGACAACACAGGACAAGAGTATGCACGCTCTTGGAGCAAGCGTGCGTGAATGCCATGTCAGAAAAGAGGACGGTGTGGTGAGAAATTGCGAGGGAAAAGGGAATAGCTGGTGGTGGGCGCAGGCGAGCGGGATAGATGTGGAAAGATTGGGAGGGAAGGAAATAGAAGAGGGACTAAAGATGCTAGGATGTGGTAGTAGCAGGCTCGTTCGACCACCGTAGAAAAGGAATAGAATGAAAGCCGCCGACTGCTTGGCTTCCTCATTGAGCATACAAAAACGATCTCTCCGAGAGGGCGTTAAGACCCTTCGCCCTCTTGTTTGACTTAGCCCGCTCAATCTTCACGGTGCATTCTTCCTCCGCGCGAGACACCTTCTCACCGACGACGATCTCATCGCCGCGCCCCGCCGTCTCGAAGAAGAGAGAGTCTCACGACAATCCACCGTCTGGATGAAGGCTTTATTTTGCCTTCAGCAGTCAGTGTCGCTTCTTAAATTGCGAGCTGCATCTCAAAGTGGATCTCCCACTGAATGGTCCAGCGCCGCCTTTCTTATTACAGCTTTCACTAAATGAGCCGTAAACTCAATTAGCTGCCACTCTCTTTCTCTCTCTCTCTTTAACAATAGTATTCGGGGCCGTCGCGTTCCCACACCCTCGATCCACTTTTCAGCGTGCGAAAAACGCTAGCTTGACTGCTGCTAGAGGGAACGTTTAGTAATCCGAGCTGGTATCACACAAATTACGCAAACGAGAGGTAGCTTTTATTGCGTCGGTTGGTACGCAACGAGTACAAAAGAACCACCGGGCGATACTCCGCGCAGCCTGTAATCCGATAATCATCGAAATTCACCGGCTTTGCTTGCCGGTGCCGACAATTATTCCCGCTCGTATTCCCTCCACGTGGCTCCAAGTGTGCGTACTCGCTGGAAATAGTGAGCCGGGAAAGCGAGCGAGTGTCACTAACCGGAGGATTAGGTGGAAGCGGCTTCGACAAATGACGACTGATAATGACTCACCGGTGGTGGAGAGTGACGCGGAGTTTCGAACGTTCGCGCTTCATTTAGCCGAGCCAATGCCTCGCTCGACGGCCGATGAATCATTTTCAGTAAGGCGCGCACTGCAAACGACGTGTGTAAAGTCACGATAAAGTCATGAATGAAGCGTATGCACGAGACATTATAGCCGGCGCTCGCGCCAACACGTACATACATGCATACCTTCGTCTACCTCTCTCTCTCTCTTTCTCTGTATATGTGTGTCTCTGCTCGGATGCAAGCGCGTTTATTGATATCTCATTTGCCGAGCAATAAGACAAACACCGGCTGTCGGGGATTGAGCGATGCCCTGATAAAACTGTCAAAACACCTGTCGCGCTCAGCCCCACGATAATTATGTTTTTCGCCGCCGGCGGCGGCGGCGGCGGCGCGTCCGCCTTCTCGCCCCCCGATGAATATCCTGGAAATAGCTGCGCCCACATAATACACGCTACGAGCTTAATCGTTTTTCGGCTGATTAACGATGACTTGAACCAACCTCGTATTACAGGTTCATGCCTTCGCTGAATAAAAACTGATAACATTGACTTAAATAGGAACGTTGACATCGTATAACCAACGCTCGGCTTACCTTCAACTGTGAAAGCGCACGTGAGTGATGCCTCTAATGTGAAATAAGCTTTATACGTGAGAAGAACGCGGCGTCTGTGTGCGTGGTACCAGGAATACGTAGATTGTGAGCGGTGGCTTTACTCGGCGAGCAATAATAATGGGAAGTATGGGAGGACTAGAGCGAGTTCGTGGTAAGCTCTAATTTCCGAGAGTCCAAAGAAGCGTAAAATCGAGTTCTCCGAGTGAAAGATCACTGTGTTGGCGAATCCAGGGAATTAGTCGAGCGAGAAAAACCGGACGAGAATTGGCTGGCGGCGTTTAATTTACGGGCTTGCTTCCTTGCGCGAGAGCGACTGGTTGGTTGGTTGGTTGGTTGGTTGGTTGGCTAGTTCGGCTTCTGTTGTTGGGAGGATCAGGCTGCCCTCGCCGTCGCCGGTTTACAGGAGGAGAGCGTATTCAAGGGGCGGCGCTTTAAATATTTAGTCGACGTCGAAAGCGTTTTCAACGTGCGAGCGAGCGCCTCCAATACTGGTTCTCGTTCGGCGCTACTGCTACTGCTGCCGACGCCGACGCCACCGCCGCCGCTTTCGGCTTCACGCACGCGGCCCGATTGTTTTCGTTGGTAGGCACGCGTGTACGCGCGCGTGACGTGCGAGTACCGTGTGCGCTGTTTACACGCCGCTGGAATAAGTAAACGATTCTCCGACGCGGATTCCACTGCGCCACCTTCTAGCAGCATGCTAGAGAAGCGACGCCTAGTTCTTCGATCTTTCCACTTAAGTTCCCTCTTCGTACAATTGTTCCATAATACAGAAAGCGAGCTTCGCGTTACCTCGCGACTTAACGGTGAGACAAGTAACAAGGCGGATGACCCGGGCAGGAGAAACTAGGTCGAACTAGTCTTAAATTTATCAGAAAACTTTGACACTGCAGGAGCTACGGAAAGAAGGCGGGCAGGAAAATTGGCGGAAAGTGGATATCCTGGCTGAGCATACTCCTGGCAATCTTGCGTTCTTTGATATCGGCAGCTAGCCCGCTAATAAAGTAATAAACGATGGCGGAGTATCGGGAAATAACTGGTCCCAGTGGGCAACGGCACGAATTTACGAGAGTACTTCCCGCTACCTTATTGCATTTTAGTTCGGCCCCCTTTTCGCTGAATGGCCCGGGAAACCTGAGATATTAACGTCCCCGTTAAGACGTATTGCCGCGCAGTCGACACGCCACTTCCGGATATCTGACTTTCCTTAGCACCTGTGGACGAGCATTCCAGCCTGCCGCATTTTCCTTGGAACTAATCAATGTCCCGCCAGATAAATAGAACGAACAAGCTTTCCAATCTGCGCGATGTCCCCGAAGAGTTTCATTACTAAACTAGCATGTACAGCAGACCTGACTAGTCCGAGCGAATTGAAATCATTACGAAACTCAACCTTAACACGTCCTTTGAAATTGTTATATTTTTAGGGTTCATTACTTCACGAGGATTTCTTTATTTCTTTTCACGGGTCAAAAGTTTTGCTCGCTCAAAATTTCTCCTGCCTAAATATTTTGCCCTAGATAAACATTTGCCGGGGACAAAAAATATGCCCCGCAGAAAAAATTTGTTTCGGGGAAAAAAACTTATAAGGGTTTCACTGAAATAAATAATCCTAAAAATATAATAAATTCGAACGACGTGCTACGATTGGGATTTGTTGGAATTTTACTTCACTTAAGCTAAGTACTTCTGCTGTACATGATAGTTACAATTCTGTGGTAATTATTAAACCAAGATTCTACTTCTTTAGTGAATATCAAGGCAGTCTTGAACTGATTTCATTCAGTCAAGAGTCGGATTCCACTTCCCGAAATATTAATGAAGCTTTTAGATAATTACAAGCATACGTAGTTAGCCGTAGGCTTAGCTATAGACTGGCTCCCCGATGTAACGTTAATGTCGCAAGAGGCACTAACTCTACAACTAAGTCGAGCTGAGCGTGACACGTAGGATTATGTTACTACTCGAAAGATAATAATCTCCGAAAGCAACTGCAACCAAGCCCGAAGCTACTTGCTCGAAATTCGCAGTGATATAAAAAACTCTACTAAGAACGAAAAATCATAAAAAAAACAGAGATCGAAATCTGTAAAATGAACGAGCGGTTGTAAAACTATTATTAAACGAAAAATAGCTTTCGATTTATTTAAAACCACTGTTCTATCTCTGATATAACTACCAAGATTTGATCTCTGAAATCCAACGCATTCCGACACGAAAACTAATATCCATGAATTGTAAGAATATTAATGAAAACAAAGCAATAGAGATCGAAGGGTCATCGTTAATACACGACAGACAGTTTTAATATATTTAAAATGCGAGCTTTACTTCTAACATAATTACTAGGATAAAAGATTTGATCGTCTAAATCCAAGGGATTCCGCGAGGAAGAAGAGAAAGATGCATGCTCATCAGAATGACAATACGGAAGTGTAAGAATGGCTGTGGGCGCGGGTGGTGGGATCCTCTGTTAATCCAGAGCGGGTAGGGAAGTGTGTTTCTCCGGAGAAGTCGATAACCCAGCGCACACGGCTGCTCGTCCACGCGAAGCCTCAGGGTACACGACGACGACGACGACGACGTTCCGTCTTCTATCCTGCACTATCCCGAGGCCTCGTTTCCCGCTGGATTCTTCGCTGCCGTCGGCTCCAGCGGAGACAAACTGTTAAGGGACGCGGAACTGGCACACCGGTGATATTAAGTTCCCCAGATTTATGGCCGCCGCTCACGAAGAAGGCTATTGTGTGTCGCCGTCCGGCCAGAAACCTGGTATTTACGTCTCTTCGATTCTGCGGACGGAAAACCTCCTGGAACTTTTAACAGCTTCCCCAATAGCCACCGTTCACAACTCTCCTCTAGTTTTAAGGTCTCCCTCGTCCGACTAAGACGGTCAGTTTTAGAATTCTCCAGCGAGAATTAATTATGAAAACAGTGAGGGAACAACAGCATTCTCTTGGATAACTACGATATTTAATAAGTCATTCTTGCCAAGAATATATGGTAACTGCTAAAGTTTTAACTATCAGGGATAAGGATCGAAAGTAGATCCGAACCCTTACGGTTATCTTTCTCGTCTCTGGTGAAGTCCCTAACTAGAGCTTCTAGGTCCGAATATCCCCTTAAGGGAGCGAGTTCCCTAATGCAGTTTCTTCTCGCGATTTTCTCATTTTCGCCCTCCATTAGTCGGCGAACGCAATAAATCGGTCGGGGCGTGCTCGCCATCGGATAATTCATCGTACACGCTACTCCCTGCAAAAAGGGAAAGCCACTAGATATAGAGCGCCGATAGAGGAAAGGGAATAGTGCTTGCTCCGCGGCGATACAATAGCTTCTAGTCGAATTACATTCCTCCGATGGAAGAAGAAGAGACAGGTCTAAAACCCGACTGGAATCGAGCTCGCTTCTTTCAGATCTGACGCGCTAGCATCCTCTTCCTCCTCCTCCTCTCGAATTGAAACTTATTTTCAATGTAGATGTAGATAGGAGCGTTGGATGACATTGCTCCGCTCTGAGTGGGAATCACGTTGGCCCGATCTTCCAGCTAAACGAGATGGCCCGTGATTTCAAATCATCGCCATTCCCAGCGATCTCCTTTGTAGTCGACGGCGACGTCCTCGTCGTCGCTATTACGCAAAGGAGAGTCCGATTTCAGAAGATTGCCGCTCACTCCTGAGCGGATTAACGCTAATGTCGGATTGCTGATTGCGACAAATTTCGCGGCCTCAGCCGTCAAAAGGGATCATTTCTATTTTCGTATGCATTCCGCTCGACTCGCTCCCCTTTAACTCTCTCATATAGCCGAAACTTATGGAACTCCTCGATCGTGCCGGAACGTTTTCGCCGGGGCAAGTTTGCATTTCAGATAGTTATTAAAACCGAGCGATCTCCTCGCCGAGGGTCAACATGTATAGAGTGCGGCAGTGTGCTGGCGGAGGAGCGAACTCCGGCAAAAGTTTGCATTGATCCTTTTTCGTCCATTCACCGCTCGAAGAGAGGAGAGAGCGGCGAATCTTGGTGCGGGGCCGAGGTGAGGCGAGGCGAGGCGAGGCAAGGCGAGGCGACCTGGCGAGGCCAACGAGTAAAGTGGAAGATCAATAATGCTTCATTCTTTCGCGCGCGATGTCATTACAACTCTCGAAAGGCACATCGTCGAGGTAAAAAGGGGGCCAAGAATTCCCAGGGAAATTTTCTAGTTACCTAGATGATTGCGAGCCTCTCCTAGTGAAGATAGGGCCGAGACTTATTTCTCCACTTAAGGCCCGCTAGGCGCCGCGCCGCCGTAAATAAGAAATCGACTGGCAACCCGATACCGATCGAAAACTCAATTATCATTTTCCCACCAGCTAATGAACTCCCTCTCGCCCAGGCGAAAGAGTAGCAACCGGCCACTTTTTTTCACCTCTCTCGTGAGTAAGTCTCTCCAAGAGTTTCCATCGCATTTCCAAGCTATCTCGATTGGCCACAGCTCCTAATAGTTGTAGATACTCTCAGGGCTGTTATATCGGGCGAATAAACACAGCAGAACAGCCTGGCTATCTTACTGCTGGAGAGATTCAAAAGAAAAACATAATCCAATGGACCATACTTCAGGAAGACATGGACCAGAGAGGATGAGAGTGTGAGAGAGAATTCGGAGCTTCCACGATTATTTATAGTCGCGGCAAGCTTCCGCACGACTTTACTTTGTACTCGTGCTCTCTTTCCTCTCTCTCTCTCGACTAGCAGGAACACGATATGCATACCACTACGCCACATACACGAAGTAGGACGACATAGATTTTAGACGGCCCTTCGCTTGGCCCGCTGCAGCCGCGCACAGCCAAGGGAAAAAAAAAGAGAATGACGAGATTTTCATTGGCTACGTGACCCGAAATACACCCGCTCCCGGCATCATTATTCTCATACTCCCGCGAGAGAGAGAGAGAAAAAAAAAGAGCGAGTCCCTCGTACATCACGACTTTATACGAGCAACTAAAAGTTTTTAGTAAATAAATTCAGTGCGACCTTCCACGCTGCATTATGAATCATCGGTGTTTCAGGAGCGTTTTCGAGCGGCTATTGCGGATTTCGCAGTGAAAGCACAGTGGAATAAGTACTAAATCGTACGATCAGCCAGACGATGAAATATCAATCAATGCCTTCATGGAAATGTGCCGCGGGCGGCGGACGGGCATACACGCCGAACAATTATCGATACGGCAGACATTGGAGAACTCGATATGCCCGCCTGCAAAAAGTCACTTCCCGCCGCGACTGTTATTGCAATATCGCCGCTCCGCTCCGCCCGCGCGCACCCGCTGCTTCCCTCTCGCTGCCCCCGTCGCTCCGCTTTCTATTTTCCGCCGCCGGCATTCATGACGAATAGTTGGCACGAATATGGCCCGCCCGTTCGCCCGCCCGCCCAATATTTCTCGATTTAATGCACCCAAATGCCGGCAATGCCGCGCGAGACTCCGACGTGTATCAGCGGCAGCGTGCGCGCCTCCGTCATTCGGACGCCAAACATGATATTCCGTATTTAATTATGAGAGAATTGAAATATCATATTGACTCGTAACAGATAGTTGCATGTATTACATAATGACAAATTAGAATTCTTATATTAATTGATTCATTTCTTCTTTTAAATATAAATAAAGAAATAAATTCTTACTTAAATTTCTCTAATCTGATTCAAAAGAAAATATCGCCTTTCAAAAAAATCGAAAGAAGGTTTTCTCCTTTAAGAATACTCACTTTAAAAAAATCCAGATATACAAATTCTTTGTCTACCCACTTAACATTATAATTTTTTATTGAACAAATAATCTACCTTTTATTTTACGAAGAAACAGTTATAACTACCGCAATATTTGCAGTTCATTCTATCAGTGTGAAATCGACGTAGTTTAGTTTAAAGAAATCGGGGGGATAGGAGCGGCGATAGAACCTTCCACGAAAAGACTTATCATTTTCGTAGGAATCCAACACAGCATAGGACAGGTCGCTCGATAATTGAGGAAAGAGCGAGAGAGAGCGCAGAGTGCAGAGCCCTGGATTATTCGACTGGTTTCCCAGCCGGTGACTTCTCATTCGTCCCGAGAACGACCTAACAAGTCTACAGCGATCGCATAAGGAAAATGCTCCAAGTGGATAATCTCGGTTGTCAGTGTGCAACTCAAAGAGAATCCATTGAATTGCCGTAGTTAGAGCAACATCTACATATTTCCATAAAATATCAATAGATGGTAATTCTGAATTAATTTTATTGGTATACCAATACAGTTTTAGTCGACTTTTGCATTTTATAGATATTGGTCCAATTTTGCTAAAGTGTTTCATATAAAATACTATCAATAATATAATAACAAAATTAATTCAGGAGAACGATAAGAGAAACTATTGATATTCCTGGAGTAAAACCAGATAGTCATTGACAGATGACATAAAAGTGAAAACACGCCTGACGCAAGTAGCATTAGCCACGCGTTTCACTATTCCACGAAAGTCCACTTTACTTATCGTTTATCGTAGTTTCATTATTTGCGTAGCTGCGGAGTAATTCCGTGGCGATCCTATATTCACTTTAGCTGGGCTCTCCTTTGGAGATTGGGGCACGTTCCTTTTGTCATAGAAAGAATTCGTGGAACGCATCGCTCTTAACCATTGCTAACTACTTACTTTGATGGGAGCCGCTCGACTCCCAATCTAGAAAATTTAACCTCCGCACGTAGATTGCGCGTAACACATGACCTTCTCGCGGAGTGTGCAGTTCGCAATCGCCGCCTTATAGCATAATAGCAATAGGAATTGGCCGAGTGTGTGCTGCCACTTTTGATGACACCAGTCTGCTCGAGACGTGCAGCAAGTACAGCATCCGATAAAATAGTTGTCACAATCTGCGAGACAGGTATCTGTCTACCAAAAATTGAAATTTGGTAGCACATACACTTGGCATACGTGACTTTTGAAAAACCCCATTTTAGAGATCTAAAAAAGTTATGCATATTTGTCAAATTTCACATTTTGTACGACTACCGTTTTACAGACTGTGACAACTATTTTGTCGAATGCTGTACACATAGTCTTACGTTCTTCATCGACAGAGTGAGTTTGTCGAGCACGTAACGCGGAACCGTTCCTTTGAAATGACACTGTCATCGCTTTCATTCTAGGCGAATGGAAACAGACAGCAATAGGAAGCATTAGATAGTCCCTGATCGTAATAATAGCTAAGCAGTCTAGCGAGCAGTTGCGATACGCAAGACTTGATCTTGACGTACCAAATTGAAAGTTGCTCAATCGCAGTGACCGACGTATGAGCGCTGGTCGATGATTCATTGATGATTGAATACAGTTTTGGAAGAGCGTGACAGCACTGTTTTGAAACGAAATCGATGCACTGCCGGTGTAAAACAGTAACATTATCATTATGACGATTGTAGTAATAATCATGTATTAGCGAGCATGTCGAAGCATTGAACGAGCATTGTATCGGCAGACCATTCATAAGCCATAAATGTATGTTAATGGACATCTAGTTGGAGGAGTGTTCGGAGTTATTATGAAGCGCGCTTGTAGGGAAGAGTAATATGCGGAGAGAGAAATTTCCTTGGACGAGGAAAGGATCTTTTTCCAGTGGAGTGTAAGATCGATCGATATCTCTTGTATTTATAATTATTCTATGCCGGGAAACCGAGGGAGCCTTCACGGACGGTGCGGCGGCGGCGGCCAACAGCTGGGACGTGTAAAAACCATAGAGTTGGCAAGTTGCCATTGCGCGATAGTCTCATTTTCGTGATCTCTGTTATCGGCCTCGACCGTTGCCCGAAATCCTTATCGCTCGCTCTTCCGGAATTTCGTCGAGGAATTAGCTGCGTCACCGATTATTAAAGCGGCAAGTAATTTCACAGTGACGCGAGCATGGGAAGAAGAAGAAGAAGGAGAAGAAGGGAAAAAAATGGGGGAGGAACATAATGGCACTCGGAACTTTCGAGGGAATTGAGTGTGTAATTACTCGTTTCGTGTTGAGCACTTTACACAGGTCTTCCTGAGGAAAAAGGCGAGTTCTCCGACGACGGCGTCTCCCGGTGTGACGTCACAAGAAACGGTGAAACGTTTTTATGGTGCGAGTGACCCTGAGCAGCTTAAAGGAGAGTGGCCATTATTAATTTATCAAAAGTGTCTGCTGGCGAGTTACCGTTACGCGCGCGTCACAGGACACAAAGCCTGAAATACGATCTTGTTAGACTCTGATCGTCCAATAAGATCGACTCGAAATTCACTCGATGCACTTTTCATTTATTGCACGTTTAAAACGCACAATTATCGACATACAAATCGCACGTTTGTAATTAACCAATCTTCATAAATCATTACATGAATTTCTTCTATCTTTTTAACTACTTTTCGCATCATTCGAGTTTGACAGACACTAATGTACCGTTTTAGTCGGCGAGGAAAACGTAGGTCTTTTCCTGTTACTCCAATTACTCTCGGCCTCGGTGGAGACTTGCGCATACCATATGTGGCAGCTATATCTTTTATATATTATGTAAGCCGATAAATACATCGACGATCGTATGCATCCATCCGCGTATCTTGTTACATTGGGTGTGGCATTCTCGCGCGGAGGATTGAAGATCGTAGTTAACCAACGAAGCAGCACTGTTTGCTCCTTAATGGAGGCGTGCGAGCATACTTTTCCCCCCACGGCAAATATCCGAGGCTTTTTGCAATTTATAGTATTTACACAATGAATTAAACAAATGATCGAGAAAGCAGAACGTTCTCGCTTAGAAAGCAAGGCAAATTGTGGCCGAGGCGCGCGCGCTTCCCATCGTTTTTTGCGCGGGCTTAACTTGCCGAAGAGCGATCGGAGCTCTGTGCTATTTTCGCCAGGAGCCTATGAATTCTTTCGCTTTCAACAAACAATTCCACACGAATGGAAAGCACGCGGCGGAATGGAATGTCGAGGGCCAGCCGTTTGTCGGAAGTAATCCGATCGTGGCAGGAGTTCCATGGCGCGCGCGCGCGTGCTTTTCCAAGATTTTCCCACTTGCTTCCGAATCGATGCTACCAGGGAAACTAGCACTCAATATGCAGAGAGCAGTATGTTTATTCGCAGTGGCATATTGTTGGGGAGGTAGGTTCATTTGCGTGGATTCAATCTGCTTTAAATTGATGGGAAATCAGGCGAACCTTGGCCTTTATTCGAGGGCGACGAATAAAGAAAGAACGAGCCTCTGATCTTTATTCTCTTTGTCTTTCCCGATGAAATCATTGCCTTCCACTTTATTCCCTTATTAATTAATATCTCATCCATCTATTAATTTCGCCGGCAAGATATTCGTGCTATCGACGGACGGACTGTAATGTCGTGTTCAATAATTCATAAGGAATGACGTGAGTGCGATCCCGTGATTTTTTTGTGCCGTGCCACGAAACTCGAAAGGTCTCGATACACCGGCGAATGACACGCCGAATGTTTGTTGGTGATTAATTAATCCCCTCTCGGTTAATTGGTAATTTATTTCTACGCTGGGAAATAGGAGAGAGAGGGAGAGCTGGCTGGGCTCCGGTGACAGCCAATAAGTTCCCCAGCCAGCAAGAAGACCGTATTAATTTTTTTCCGTTCTCCCAGTGAGAGATCTGCTTTCAGACTTTCATTAGACTTCTTGACACTTCCTCTTTTCAAG
The DNA here is from genome assembly GCA_910591665.1 of Ectemnius continuus. Taxonomy (NCBI): domain Eukaryota; kingdom Metazoa; phylum Arthropoda; class Insecta; order Hymenoptera; family Crabronidae; genus Ectemnius; species Ectemnius continuus. The sequence continues at coordinate 8,575,559 of OU342862.1, read as the reverse complement.
AAGTCTTTCCACAGATTTTCCCATTTTCCAGGCTTCTTCTCGCGTAGGACGAGCGCGGAAAAGTCCAACTACCTTCCAAGTTCAATGCGAGACGTATTAACAAGCGGATGTCATAATTCTAGCATCGATTCTTCTGTATAATTTACATAATAATACGAGTTTAATTAGAAGCCCGAAGTTCCGTGCTAATTTAGATTGTTCGCGATATCTTCGATTTTACGAGGATGTACGAAGGTGTTGTTTATACGATTAGATCGGGAAAAGGGAAGCTGCATTAGCGCATATGTACTGGCGAGCATGTATTCCTGGAGTAGTGGAGATTGGGTATCTTAAATGTCTGGCTAATAGATCTCGCCGGCAGTGAACTACGATAAGCGGCGCTAAATTGTCTAATAAATTGCCGTGTCTCGGGTATGGCGACTCGCCGTGCGAGATGCCGCTTCCCTGGGAGGCCTGATCCTAGTGTAAATTACGGTCTTACGTTGGATTTACTAATGAGCGCGTGAAAGTATTGACAAACATTTGCATTCCAGTGGGATGGCATGGCTACCAACTCACCTTCTCACCGATTCATTGCGTACTCTCGTATTCATGGCTAAAGAATCCCCGAACAGTGCTCTCTCGCTTTCTTCCCTCGGCCTTTTCAAACCTTTCCAAAAACAAACCTCCACCATTTAAAAGATTTGTCCACATAAAACAGTTTCAAAATATATTCGTCGTATAATTATTATAAAAATCGAGGATTTTTACTAGGTTAATTTACACATATTGTAGTGCTTGAACTGTCAATCTAAAGTGAGGAAAGTGTGGGTTTAATAAAAGAGTAATAAATTAGCGCGTCGCTCCATTTTTCCAGGGCGCGTGTTCCCGCCAGGTTTTCAGCGAGCGGGGCAGGTCGCTCGGATCAATCAGCCGTTTCCTTTTTTAGAGCCACTTATCCTCACCTTTGTCTCTCTCTCTCGCTCTCTCTCTCTCTTTCTCTTCGATCAGAGCGGGCTGAGTGATCGTTAACCTTTCGTATTAGAGTCCCGTTAGACCCAGTTAATAGTCAAACCCGGAATCACTATTGGAGAGTCGCCTTCCCTCGAAGCTAGTTGGTCAAGGCTTCGCCGAGTAGGGCGAACTGACACACCTCCACCATTTACGATTCAAGTCTCTCCGCTTAGCTATTACGAGCGTATCACTTTCACGAGGATGATACTATCCTGGGAATCGTATCATGAATCCGATGTGTCTCTCGGGCGTGCCATCATTCCTCCGGCTTGATTAGCCACGAGGAGTAAAGACGACATCTTAAAGAGGTTGTTGCCGAAAATTGTTATGAGATCCCATTGAAATTTACAGAGATTAATAAACAATTATCACTGCAGTTCTCTTCAAAATTTCAACTTATTTGTCTTTATAGTTTTCGAGTAATCAATGTCGAAAAAGCTTTTGCTTTAAAAATATCTGATACAATAATGACACAGGAATAAAAAATAATTCGTGTGGAGAATGAGACATTTACGAATAATCAGGCTAAGTTTCAAAAGCTTCGTCTGTCTGGTTCAAGAGTATTTCCTAATTCCACGCCAGGGAAAACTTTGATCGAACGCACTTACGCAACGCACGCACGAATCATGTAAAACTGAATGGAAGACCTTTCCGGTGTAATTGTAGGATGATTTCTTGGTGCGCGGAGTAGTAGTGGTCGAATTAATGGTAGTTCGCCGAACCGCAGAGCCCTCGGGGTTCATCGCTTTTTATTGGACTGGCGATACGTTTCCAGTGCGGGCCTCTGCTCCCTTGGCACGCGAGGGTTCAACGTAACGACCTAAATATTGAATTTGTAAGGATAATGACCCCTGATACGTTGCCCCGTTCGATTCGATGCCGTGGCACCCTGCCCTTTCCACTTCATCCGCACTACACTCTCGAGAAATTATTGAAAACTAACAATAATATTTAATTGTATTTAATAATAATTCAAGTCAAATGTTTTCTATTATTAAATCGATATTTCAAGTGGATTGTACTATTTCGAATGCGATAAGTTCGTTGACATTCGCAGGCTCGCTAGGAGTATCCAAAAATACTGGGAGTCGAGTGATGTTTGTGGAAATGCTGTGTCAGTCAAAGTGTTAAGAAGCTTTCGCTTTCAGGAGAGTGTCGGTTCGCTCGCGTAAGGCACTCGTCCCGGTTTCTGTGGGGTTTCCGAGCGGAAGTTTGCACTCGGCGTCGCCGAAGGGAATTCGTACAACGGCAAGGTCGCCGAGGAATTAACGTGGTTGACTGTTAGTGATGTTGCCGATTGCATCGCTCCAATGATTCCCCTTGATTCGAACGCACCAGTTCACCTCCTCGTTCTCCAACTCCCGAGCGAACTTTCTTCCCTGGCAACAGGATATTCTCCACTATCGAACTCCTTTACCTTTCAACCCAATCTTGGCTTCGCGTCCTAACGAGCTCTGAATCGTTTCTGTTTCAGTATAAGGAGCGTGATGCACAAATACCTGGAGAAGAAGAACGAAGTGAATTTTGATAAGATATTCAATCAAACACTAGGTGAGTCCAGGAATGGCTTCTCTCGTTGCGCAATCATTGTTCATCGCTCTCCTTTTTCACGCGGTTTTATTCGTATCAAGAAATATATCTTTGTCCTGTTGAAATTTTAAAATTCATTTTCCACCAACTTCCATCGTGTTAATTTTCTTGAAATTTCGATTTTATTATAATCGATTTTATATAAATTGCTCATATATTTATTGCTCATCCTCCTCGCCTTCTTTCCTTCACTCGGCGGCAGACGCGAGCGCTGTATATGAGGTCACGCGAAAGGTTACGCAGCAGCCGAAAAAGGCGAATCGCGCATGAATAAATGTGGCAGCAATTATGATAATAATGGAGGAGCGTCTCTCGCTCTGACCGCCTGACGTAATGAAATGGCTAGCCGAGGACAACTGGCGGCTTTATTAGCGACGATAAAACCCTGTTAAAGGTGCCGCCGCCGCCGCGCTCTCCGTCCTCCGTTCGATGGTGGATTCTAAAATAGCAATTGATTTTGTTACGACCTACGGGACACGAGGAACATTTCTCTTCCAATGGCGCACCGTACAACTCATTTTAACAAACCATAGAATTCGTTTCCATTTAATCTCCATTTAAATACTTCGCACAATATTCAAACCATAAACTGCTGTTAACAATTAATAGATTACTAATTTAAGTACTAGCTCAGTTGACAATCCAGGTGTTTAACCTTGCACTTTCCCTTTTATAGTACTATCACAACGATAATCTATACATACACGGTTGATATAGGTGTACGTAAAATAAATATAGGATACTAGCCGTATTATTACAGGTCAGTGGAGTTTCGGTTGTACTTTGACAAAAGGGTTGCGCGGTCTGACTAGAGGCGGGCTTGCACTACTAGGAAAGCAGTGCAGTGGGGCTGATAGGCGCTCGCCACGAGAATTACTAACGGCGGCCCTGTAATGTTAGTAATTACCGGCCGATATTTATTGAAGGCAAGGTTAAGGCTTTGATCCCAATAACCGTAAATAAACGCGGCCGACTTATTTACCAGCTGGGTCAGCCTCGTAAAATTGATTTTCGCTTCTCGCCTCGCTCTCTCTCTCTCGACGACGTCGAGTGAGTTCTTCGCTCGACGACGTCGACGTCGCCAACCTGACGCTATAATTACGCTGAAAAAGCGTGCATGTTTACGGGACCGCATGACAGCCGGCTGTATGTACCGAGCAGCACGATTCCGAGTATTTTCATTGGAGGAATATCGTCGGGGGTGATTGTACTCTCCGGCGCGTTCTAGCTGCATCGGGTAGCACACACCCTTGGAATCCCAATACTTCACCGGTCAAAGGGAATATTAACACATTGTTCACCGGTCATCACTCCACTCCACTTTCATCCTCACCGACTTGTGCAATTGTTAAACCTTAACATTATCCATATAAACATTGCACTATTATTTATCTTGCATATCAATTGGAATCAAAATCTTTCCTAAAAAATGAAAAATGAAAAATTTAAATTGTTTGCTGTATTAAAAAAATAGGGTGTTATAATTATGGGAGCAGGATTTGGGTGGGATTAGTACAACTTCGTTATAGTGTGAATTGGTTGAAAACGCTTGGAAACACCCATGTGATAAATATATTCTTGCTGTCCCTTTGACTGCGATCTCGGAGTATATAACTAATATTAGAGCGCACTATTAAACGCAGGGCGTTCATTTACACCTTTCGTAATCAAAGGGTGAAACACCTTGCGCATCACATAATTCCGACGTAAAACTGACCTTCAAGAATGTGTTGATCGAACAGATTGGAGTGGTGTTTGAAATGAGCGGAGAAATGGGGATTTTTCGTTAGTGGGTTTGGAGGTGAGAGGGCGTCGGTCAGTAGTTCATTACCAGCAGTAGTATGGCTTCCGAAGCGTATGTGGACTGCTCTTCCAATAATCGATGGTGCATTCAGTGGCGCACTGTATCGAACTATTGTCGCTCTTTCCACGTACACGCGTTTCCCTCGAGCTCCTCGTGTGTGCCCAGCGCACATATCATCGCATATGTGTGCCGGAGGATTGCGTGACGCTCTCCGAGCGATGCAACTGTGTGCGCCGCAGCTACGTTTACATAAGAACGCGCGGCGGATAAATTAATTCCATTGTAGGAATGTCGGGCGGACTAGTCGCCCGGCGCAAAGCTACACTTTTAATATCATTATCATCGGCAATTAGAGGTGTTTTTGCCGGGGCGTCGAATTAGTCGACGCTCGCCGATCCTTTCCTCGAGTTGCAGCGGCTTTTTGCTCGAGGCAGAAAGGCAGAGAGGGACAATCGCCGTCGCCGCTCGCCGGAGAAGGAAGGAGAAATGCGGGGAACGTGTAGAAGGCCGTCATTTGCGACGGGAATTCCTGGCTTCCGATGACGAAGATCTTGGCACTCTCGTACCACCCAAGCACAAAGCGAGCTAGCTGGGAAAACGTTTGGTCAAACTTCCATCCGAGTTCCTTGTTCGTACCGTCTCAATACTTTGAGGAAACTGCGATTCGATCGAACTGTTTCGAACTCATTTATTTACCTTTGTTTATTCATCGGAGATTTTTACTCCTTTCATTTCGTTCTCGCGTGCGCAAGTATACTTAAAGTTTAAACTAAACAAAGTTCGTGAATAAAATCCCCTGAAAAGGATATTTAAAACTTCGAATTAACTACGAACTAATATTTCTGTATTTAACTATTTCTAGTTAAAAATATTTAACTGAAATCTGGAGAGTAAAAGTCTGTCGGGTTTCGTGAAAAATCTTTATTAAGCCCAGTTTTGTTCGAACGAATTAGATTATCGGAGTCGAATGTGCTGGGTCCTTGTTAATTACAGGTGTCAGCTCATGGGTGACGATGGGCTTAAAGTGTTAACCCGTTAATTGATCGGTTGATCGGATCTCACAGAGAGGGGCCTCGTTACCAGGGTAATTCGATGGTAATCGATTTATTTGGCCAGTATTGGCGACTGTTGAATAGCCAAGTCGATTTCTCAAGCGTGCAATAAAATGCTTGGCTTTTCGAGGGCATTAAGGCTGCCTCGTGTTTTTTAACGAAGCGGGCGGGCGGGCAAGCGAAGATCCTCGTATCTTTCGACACCATCTCTCTTTTACTCAACGCTAGCCGAAAACCGCTGACATTCGACGAAAGGCAGACCGGCGAGCACGTGACAGGCTTTTAGCGTGTTGACACTTAAAGGTCGCCGCACGAAAGTCCACCACCGAAATCGTTGCCGAGACGAGAATATCGGAGCCCTTTAACATCGGATATTTTCCCCGAGCAAAGAATGCCAGATTTTACCATCCAGTAATACACTAATAGCTTCACTCTCCCCTTTCCTCTTAGTTAGTATTCGTTGAACGCGGAAGAAATAGTTCGAAGTATTAGAAATTGTTATTGCAGACCCAATGTACGTCACTTCGATTTCCAAAGATTTTTCCTCACTCGTTCCTTTGAACTACTAGTTGACAAAGTTATAATGAATGTAAGATTGCTTTCGATTAAAATTTGTCACTGCTTTATAAACAGATATCTGTGTCATGTCGAACTACTAGTTGACAAAGCTATAATGAATGCAAGATTGCTTTGGATTGAAATTTCTCATTGCTTTATAAGAAGATAATTGTGTGATGTTGAATTATTAGTTGAAAAAGCTATAATGAATGTAAGATTGCTTTCGATTAAAATTTGTCACTGCTTTATAAAAAGATATGTGTTGGGTGGTGTAAGTGACAATGCGACACTAGCCAAGCGCTTCAATAGCAGCCAAGTGGTATCAATAACTTAGCCTGGCGAGTTAGTCCTGCCCGAGAAGGAATTATAGCACACACTCCCCTGCAGTTCGAGGAAAAGTACACACTGGCTAATTGCGCCGTACCAAGTTGCTCGATCGTGGAATTAACGTGTCACGATCAATTAACTCCGTGGCGGATTAATCTGTTCTTTTTTCTCGAATGATAGTGCAGCACTTGATTAGCGCAAGAAATAAACCACTGATTCTTTCCAATTAGCTAAAACTAATGCCAGGAATAAGTAAAGTGAAGTAAAGCAGAGTTTTTATTAGGAGAAAAGATTCTTGAAAATGCCTTTTTAGAATGACAGCGTTAATGAGAGGGTTGTCGGGTGTCCGTCGCAACTCATAATTCATTTTTGCAGATTGGTACGCGCATTTGCAAGATATCTTAATCGTTCGCCGATAGAACGTACTCTCTCTCTCTCTCTCTCTCTCTCTTGGGGCTTTATCTCGGTGCGCTTCGCTGATTTATTGTCCCTTTATCGGATCTACTTTTTTCGCGAAAGCAGACACACAATACGTTACCGCCGCTTCCGTTCGCGTGTGCGCGTGCGCCTCTCGTTGCTTTTTTAATTTCGCGATTGCTCTTTGTATGGAAAAGAGCGGCAGCCGCACGTGTACGTGCGTGCGTGCGTGCACACACACATCCACCGCGAGAGCTATTTGTTTCATCTGACGTTTCTGTAATGTACTCAAGGGAAGTACAACTTGGCCGTATATATTTCTGCGGCTGAGCCGACGGATTTATGGCCGCTTTACAAGTATCTAATCTTTTTCTGTCGTCCGTAGACGGCCTCCGCGCCGCGAGAATAATGCTCTTGACCATATTTCGCCTGTTAACTTCGCATTTCGCCAAGCCCGAACAATCCACGCCTTATCCTTTAATGTGTCTTGCGGGTGTCAGGCTAAAGTGCAAGCCCGCCGCTCTTATTCTCTATCGCGAACGCTCCAATTCCCGACTGCCAGAAAATCTGCGTTCATCTCGGCGAAAGCTTCCTCGAGATTTCAAATAAGAATGCTTCGCTTCTCGACGCCGACGTCCGATGTTTTAAGTCCGGCTCAACTCGATTCTATTGCTCTTCCCTCCAGTCAAACACTCATTCGATCTTGTTTCTCTTGTTTTCCAGGCTACCTTTTATTCAAAGACTTCTGCGAGAACGTGTCAGAGGAGCAGATCACCGAGCTCTGGTTTTACGATCAGGTTCGTGCTAAGTTTGTACTTTCATTCGCCCGGGGCTTTTCGCCCGGCACAGTCGACCGTTGACATAAAGCATTTCGCCGTTCCACCCTGTGTTGCAGATCAAGGAGTACGAGAAGCTCGAGTTCCCCGAAGAAAGGATGAAACATGCACGCGAGATCTACGACAATTACATCATGCAGGAGCTCCTCTCGAATTCTCACGTAAGTTCAGCCGCCTGCTTCGCAAGGTTCCGAAGAAACAAGTCAATGATAAATCGAACTGCGTACACGTGGCAGGATAAAATTATCTACTAATCAAAATACAGGAGTTTGAATGCCATAATCTTCATACGGTAACATTTATATTCAATTCTTCGAAGTTGATCGAAAATTCCAACTCTCCACGTCGCGTCGAATCTCCAATTGCGCCTGGTGTAGGAACTGGACGGACGAGCGCTCCTAGTTATGTAAAGATCTCAAATCAAATCGAGTCTCGCCCGAAGGCAGGAAGAATCGCGCGGCCGAAGTCCGATCAAATAAATTGGCAAACCTCTTTCATAGTCGGCACGTTATTACCTTTCAATTTAACGTTTATTCAAATCGTAGAGCGTCTTCCGTCCTATGAAAATTCCAGCCTCTGAAAGGGTGGCTGATGGAAGCGCTCGGTTGGCTCTCGCCGCGGAAGGTATTATGTAACTGGGAAACGGCGATTTTCAGTGGCGCAAGAGAGAAAGAGAGAACGTCGTGCTCGGCCGGACGTTTAAAACCCTTTGAAACTGTCGCCGTGCCAATTGAGTTTTAAAACCTGTCAGCTGGTAACACGGGGGTTAAAAGCTCGCTGAGGTCGCCGGAGTGATAGCCGAGCGGGACAAGCGGCTGTTCGGAGCCGCAAAACGCTATCTGGATCGCTGACATATGCTGCAGAAGGCAGACATTCTCCAGATTTTCAACGATAATGCACTATTTCACCGATTATATAAATCGCACGCGTATAAGAGTGCAATTGCGCGTCTCGATAAAAGTATGCTCCCCCTGTTTTGAGGAAAGTATCGGGGAAGGCCGAGTCGACTAACCTGTCAATAGACAGAAGCTCGGTAATAGGCGACTGCGAAAAAATAAACGAGAATAAAAATCTCGGCCACGGGAAAATAAACGTCGATAAATGCGGAGAGAGCGAAAGAGAGAGAGATAGAGAGATAGAGAAAAAGAGGGTCTTCTCCGAATGAAAGAGCTCCGGCTGCGAAATAAGGAAGACAGAAATAAGGACGAGTCGCCGGGGAGAAGAGCGATTACGGAGAACTAAAATTAGGGGAGAGGAAACCTTCCGGGGAAAGTGGCATGAAAAAAGCCACGGAAATAGTTCCCTCAGTGAGAGGGTGAACGCGCGGGAGAACGAGCGAGAAATTAGAAGGCCTCGTTGCCAGTGTAGATGCTACGAAAAGATGGTGCAAAAGGCCTATTGCGCCTCTCTGCTCAAACATTTATGGAGGACGTCGAGCACCGAGGTTTAAGAGGGAGCGTACAAAAGGACTGACGGTAATACCGCCTCTTGATTCCTGGCTTTAATAATGAATTCGAGATCCCAATCCTGCCGGCGGATAGCGCCTTCCTTCCCTCTCACCGACTGGCCGATACAAAAGATTTATTTCCTCCCACAATTAAGCTTAATTGCGTCGCTCTGAACGCTCGCTTGCACTCGTGCAACGGGAACTTCCATTGCGTATTGTCTGGAAAGGGCAGAGAACGCTCGACTAAAGTACGTGGAGAAAAGTCTGCCGGACTCGCGCTATCTCCTTTACCACCTACGCATTTGTAAGCTGTCATTTTCATTGACATAAAAATGAATTCGAAATGAAATTGACAGTTTTTCTCAACAAGATAGTCTGATGACTAATTTCTCTAGTGAGACCACTCGGCTGGTTACCGCCAATGGAAAGGATCGCTGGATTCGGAAGTGTGGAGCGGGTGAAATTCAATGAGGATAAGGATGCGATAAGAGCACTTACATAAAGCCGCTCCTTACGTCAATAGTGATAACATACACTTAACCGACCGATATCAACTACGCGCGCGCCACTTTCGCGATTCCCCATTGCCCATAGAAGAGTGCGAGATTAATTCCTCATTACGAACAAGATAATTTATTGAAATTGAACTCATACTGGGGATCCGACACTTCTTAACAATCATTTTCATAACATGCCTGACCTTTTAGCGACTCATACCATTCGCCCCGTTCCCCAAGCGTTTACTCGCAAAAGTTATTGGGGAATTTTACTCATCTCGGCGAACTCTGCATTGCAAATGATTTCCGGTTAAAAGAGCTCATTTCGCCTCTCCTATAAAAGGCATGTTTTTGTTTGATTTATCCCAATAACCAACGGCTGGCACATACTCGAATTACAGCATCATTAGCAGGACTAATTGCGCGCGCGCGCGTGTGTACAGGAGGAATTGGAAATTATGCGCGCGACATAGCCAGTGTTGTGCAATCGCATTTGCACACACAGTGCTTGCGGTCATAAGGCCGCTCGTACTTCATTAGACGGCCGGCTAGCGGGCGGCTTTAGGGAATCAAATTAAAAAGTTTCCCGCACACCTGGCGCGCGCGCGCCACGTCGAACTTTTCCCCATTAGTATCATCGTTAACGGTTACGCATTCCAATTAGAAGCGCGAAATATATCGGGGCCGGCCTGTTATTGCGAAATCCGTGCCACCTCCATTAACGTCGGGAAATTTCTCTGCATTCCTCGAAAGGGCTAATTGGAATATTATTACGCACATCTGTTACACAAGTGTACTCAGCCGAGAGTGGGTCACTCATTCATGTACAGGCTGCGTCGACTACCTGTTACACCAGCCAATCATGATTTTCGGCTGGTTATCGCTCGCCTTGATCTTGGACTTCGCCTCGTAAGATCTTAGCTTCGTCATTCTTTGGCAATAACTTGCTGAGAATGGTGGATTATCTGTCAATTAGCGAAGCCTCGTCGCGTCGTAGTCAAGACACTGCTAGCCCAATTAGAATGTCCTGGCAGCCAAGCCGTGGGGTTCGCTGAGATCAGCCGAGCTATTGCTCGCCGGATGTCAAGCGTACTCCTGCAGTTCCCTCGCAGACTAATTACTTCTAGAAGCATACCGGAAAGTTGTCGTTATCGGCGTAACAACGTCAATTCCTGTAATCCAATGTCAATTATTAATAATACAGTGGATAGCGAGGAATGAGAGAAAAGCCAACGTTTTTGATTCCAGCGGGCAGACGCGCTCGTTAATTGCTTTCCCACTTTGTAGGGTGTGTAACAAGCATTGCCTAATTTCGAGTGCGGGAGCATTGTTGGTTGGCTAGCTGGATCGTTTGGCCTCTTGTTTAAATCTCGCGTGTACCGCCCGATGTAAATAATATCGGACACGCGTCGAATGCGAGAGCAAACCACGACGATAATTGGCCCGCCCAGCAATAAAGAGTACTCTGCCGCGATTTCGTGACTATTAAGCACATTGGCGTTTTGAGGGCGGGCACTCTGAAATTGCTCACGTGGCCGCCACTGCCGCCGCCGACGCCGCCGCCCTCCCAAAACTTTTGGAAGACTTCCAGAATCGGAGAGCCAAGCGCGAAGAGCCAGAGCACCGAGAGTTGGGAACGCACTTAACGTTCTTTACGACTAGAATCGCTTTAACGTGCACGGCGAAAATGGCATTCAGTCTCGTTAGCTAAGCACGACTTCAGCCAACAATCGTCCAAAGTTTTGTCTTCATTGAGCGATTTGCTATTTTACAGGACTACTCGCCGGAAGCGGTTGCACACGTCCGCAAGTACCTCATGAAAAACGAGGTCCCTATTAATCTATTCGAGGTTGGTCGATTTTCTAGAAATTTATTTCTCCCATCTCGACTGGATGAAAGTGACACTGAATATCTCATTTTTACAGCCGTATATCGAAGAAATTTTTAATCACTTAAGGGGAGAACCCTTCAGGAAGTTCCTTGAGAGGTACGTCCATGCATTAAGCGACATGAAAATGGAATTTTTAAGCGCGACCCACTAGAACGTCCTTAACAGAGATTAATGTGTTCTTGCAGCGAGAAGTACACCCGCTTCTGCCAGTGGAAAAACTTAGAACTTAATATTCAGGTTGGTAATTCTTTATTGTGTTTAACGCTCGTAAGGACTCACCGGAGTATTAATGACATTTTACTTTTCAGCTAACAATGAATGACTTCAATTTGCATCGGATAATAGGGAGAGGAGGTTTCGGAGAGGTGTTCGGCTGCCGGAAAATGGACACGGGGAAAATGTACGCAATGAAGTGCCTCGATAAGAAACGCATCAAGATGAAGCAAGGCGAAACTTTGGCACTCAATGAAAGGATAATGCTCTCACTAGTCAGTACAGGGGTAAGCTTCGTTGATAATGAATTAGCATGTACGTGATAATGAACCTTGAATTCGATCAGCCTTTTCTTTACAGGTCGATTGCCCCTTTATAGTATGTATGACATACGCTTTTCACACGCCGGACAAACTATGTTTCGTTCTGGACCTAATGCATGGTGGCGATCTCCACTATCATCTAAGTCAACATGGAACATTTAACGAGCGCGAGATGAAGTTTTATGCGGCGGAAGTGATTTTAGGTTTGGAGCACATGCATAGTAGGTGTATCGTATACCGAGATCTGAAGCCGGCGAACATCCTGTTAGACGAGCACGGTCACGCTAGGATATCGGATTTAGGATTAGCTTGCGATTTCTCAAAGAAAAAGCCACATGCCAGTGTGTAAGTAGAACACTCGACTGAACTAGATTAGTGCAGCTAGTGTGTGAACCTCGCCTAACGCAAATAATTCCTTGGCAGAGGCACCCATGGCTACATGGCGCCGGAAGTACTCTCACCAGGCACCGCGTACGATTCTAGTGCCGATTGGTTTTCGTTTGGGTGCATGTTGTATAAACTTTTAAAGGGACACAGTCCATTCCGACATAACAATACGAAAGACAAACGTGACATCGATCTCAGAACGCTTACCAAGGTGCGCTTTTCACTTACCGGTTGTTCGTTTGCGCGCAAACGATAGAAAAGGTGTGCAAGTTTGAGTGTATCAAATGAAACTGGTTGCAGAATGTTGAATTGCCCGAAACGTTCTCACGAGAGCTGCGGTCGCTTTTGGAAGGTTTGCTACAACGCGATGTCAACAACAGACTTGGTTGTCGAGGACATGGAGCTGCCGAGTTAAAAGAGCACCCATTTTTCAGTGGTATTGATTGGCGACAAGTTTATCTCCAGAAATATAAACCTCCGCTTATACCACCGCGCGGAGAGGTAAACGCCATGGAGACCTACGAAATCGGCTCCTTTGACGAGGAGGACACCAAAGGTATCAAGTTGACCGAAGCAGACCAAGAGCTGTATAAAAATTTCCCTCTAGTCATCTCTGAAAGATGGCAGGCCGAAGTGGCCGAGACTGTGTTCCAGACAATCAATAACGAAGCAGATAAGGTGTGAAACATAGTTATGCTTCTTTGTGTCGAATCAACTTAGGACATGTAGCGAACTGTTACATAATCCACTCAGTAAAAACCGATTCTAATAACGACCATTATTTGCTCTGCTTGCACAGATGATGTACAAAAAGAAAATGAAAAAAGTTCGGTTCGATGAAGATGAAAAAGGTAAGTGCGATTTCTGTAGGGGAAATAAAATTTCCTTTGATAACGTACTATTAAATTGCACTGATTATTTCTCATAGGCTCGGACTGCATTTTATATGGTTACATTAAGAAACTTGGTGGTCCATTCGCCAGTGCATGGCAAACGCGATATGCCAAGCTCTATCCGAACCGGTTAGAATTACATCCGGAGTCTACCACAAAACCGGAACTCGTCTTCTTGGATCAGGTAACCAAATCATATCCGATTAAAACGATCATCTATTACGTCTGCACAATGAAAGTATGAAATGTGGCGCATCTTCTATTTTTGTCACTACTCGGTAAACAGAAGCAGGCCGATCGATAAAAGAAATTTATACAGGAACGATACGCAAAATATTTTTTAGGTGGAGGAAGTCTCGGCGGACTTCCAGCACATCAAGGGAGAACAGTGCATCGTCGTTCGAATGCGTGATGCAAAAATTGTACTTACAAATCCCGTGAGTATATGGTTGTATATATAAGCAGTAAGCTCTTAGAATTAACAGTAGGATCTCATCTCTTTAATTATTCTACTAGGACGAAATTAGTTTAAAGGAATGGGCCCTCTCGTTGCGGTCGGCGCACAAATGTTCAATGGAGATGCTTGGAAATATGGCAAAGAAAGCGGGCAAGATCTACGGGACCGAACGTGATACGGCGAATAACGCGATACAGCGATCTACAAACGACAAATAGCCCATTGCCAAGAAGTCCGCATCATCATACTCCAGTCCCACTGCCCCGCAGCAGCGACACCAGCAGCAGCAGCAACCGCAACAACTTTTTTTATACTAACGAACAAGCGGAGGTTTCAAAGAATATGTTCAAGAGGAGCGACAAATAGAATAAGTAGGAATGGATGGAATCCTATTGAGCATTGAGGGGGTCGAGCGAGCAACACCCCTCCATACTGTTTATTCCGAAAGTCTGCTCGGTTCTCGATAATTCAAGGAATCTACAAGCGGGAGAATTCTAGCAGGAAATCTCGTCTATTGACGCGTCTTGGAACAGCCCCAAAGAAGTCCCCTTGTATGGCGTGTAGCGCCGCGCTGTATAGAGACTCTAGGAAGTAGAATCGTACATACGAAAGCCGTGAAGGAGTCTCAACCTAATCAGAGGCAGCTACGGCTTTACTGCTCGGGATGCGTAGCGTCACTTATATCGTCGTTATATTTGTACGTTAGCTGTATGTGCAATGTGGCGTAGCAACTAGCGACTGAAAACCCATCGACAAATAACCGATTTACAGAACATTAAATTACACGTATGAGGAAAGCAGAAGCGAGAGGACACTCACACGCAGAACACCCACGAGAATCACAAGAATCCTGTAGTGTATGATTTTACCGATATTCCTATGAAAGTCCGTGTCCTGATTCCTCCCTTCATGTTGTACCACTCGTTTACTTAATTTATTTACTAATGCAGGACAATTTTATATTATCCTTACAACAACAAGGGAAACAAAAGTGATCTGTTATTTATTATATTATTATGCCGCGAAGGAGAGAGAAAAAGAGCTCGTCTGTATGTTGTCAGAGGAAGACGAAGAATATCGTTATAACTGTGTACGCTTGAGTGGATGTAAGTGATTCCGCGCTGGCAATAAAAAATTGCGATGAACGCAACTACAAACTACACTTTGACCTTCTGTTTCGCGCGCCCTGCGGCAGATCTCTGGGCTGGGCCCTTCGATTACAATGAAGTAATCATAACAAAGTATTCCTACAGTGCATTATTTCGGCAGATGCAGAGCCGGTTTCTACACTGTAGACATTCGGAAAATAGGAAATGTGTCATTTATAAATATAAAAGAAGATCACAACGCCATATTTAAGTTTACTGGAATATTATTTAAACTGTTGTCATACATATGATAAAAATCAAATACAAGTGAGAAACGATGCTCATGAACTGGAATATAAAGGATCACTTCTCCCGAATCTCCCTCAACAATGCAGCTAGTCGTGAATCGACTTGAACAGATTTCAGTCTCCGCTCTAGAGCTTCGAAGTCAGCTTTCTCTAGCCATGTCGGAGGATCTAATTCCTTTTGTGGAAGTGGGCAAATTAGTCTTTCGATGACTGCGCACAGTCCGCACCATGTTCGGAAATTCAAGGATTCTTCTATTTCACCGATCATAGAAAGCAAGTATGTTCGCTGTTCTTCAGTCAGTGGTTGACCGATTACTTCCTGAAGAGCCTCTTGAATATCTCTGGGCGGCATCAATCTACTACCTTGACGACTCTCTTGATTGAACTTATTAAAAATCCGGCCAAATATAAGCTTTCTTCCGGAATTAATGGAAACATGTTTACTCAAGTATTGCAGCGGCGTCAAATCTGGAATCACATTGTGACAGACTTGAAAACATCCAGCAATGATACAATGAAGTGGAAACATACCACGAAGGCTTAAACTATCAAGTATTTCAAATCGCGCGGCTTGACGCGAAAACACCCTTGGTATACTTCCAATCAAAGGATTGACCGTGGTTTGTCTTGATCCCCGCAATCCTAAATATCCTTCACCTTTAACACGTAGTGCTTCCTCAAGAGCAAGCCTTTTCTACAGTTCAGATATCAGTCGAGTAAATACCACTTCTTATAAGATTTATCCTAACAGACATCATCCTACCTTGACTGAGAATTCAGTCTCAATTTTTTCGCGGTCTAACTCTCGACACAAGTGCTTCAGCACTTCAGGCGTAAGAAAACTCGGAGCCATCGGCAGTGCAGAAAGGTGTATAAACGACTTTTTCGGCACTGACGGCTGCTCTACCGCGTCCTCATTACAAGTATGCACCCTGGGAAGGAATTAGATTTGCCGCACCACTTCAGTAAAAATTTCAAACCCGCCAGACGTGCTTTCAGATACTAACGATGTCCTTCTAGATACATCACCAATTTGCGATACTTGTGTTTCCAAGGGTTCCAATAAATCACGAACTTCGGTCTGTTGGCCATAAGTGGAAACCCTTCTGCATTTTCTTTTTCGCAGTCGTTTTCCACGCCTCCGAATAACCACTGGTTCTTCGCTCGTACTTTCATCATCATCTTCTGCATTTTTCGCGGAGTCCTTAATAAAGTTACTGCTTCTTGATATATTTCATTTATCGATATAGAAGAAGTTACAAGTGTAGAGACGCACCGATTCACAAATCTCAGCTATTGGAGAAGGAAGTGTGTCGGAAGTTGGTGGTGGGACAGGAAAATGAGACTGGCGCCGTAGAATCGGTTTTGATACTGATATTTCGGGCTTTCGAGGATTCGGTGGCGGTTCTAATGTAAGCGCGTGCCAAGTGAAAGTATCATTTTCCTAGAAATAAAGTCACGCAGATGGAATCTGATTGCTCAACAGTATATGCGCGGCTTGCTCACGCTGACAAATACTACCAATTTTTGCGCGCGTGTTCTAAGATCAAGAACAAGGGTAGTTCTCTCTCGTAGATTGCAAATTAACGGAAGATCTTCCTGCGCCAGCCTGTTTGTCAAAGGTGGCCCACTTGCTAGCGTGGGTGCCGGGGTCAAAGGTCGTGAATCAGTTTCCGTATATTTTCGAAATAATTCCTCAGGAACTGTTGTAGCCTCAGAATAAAGAGCCTCGGGATTAACATTTCCGCCCATTTCTGGAGCATTAGTCGTTGCTCCAGCTAAAACACCCGCTCGTATCATATCCATTTCCTCTGGTAGTAAAAGTGCTCTTCCCTCGGTAGCCTAATCCCAGAGCGGCGATGAAATTACGATTAAGCACAGAAGAGATTGAAAGGAATAAAGTTCGAATTATTGGAAATTGCTCTGCCCCTCCACGAGCGTTAGTATTACCCAGGTATCTTTAGCTCGACGCACGACCTCCTTCGCCTCGCAGTCCGTCGGATGATTACAAAGTACGGAGCAGCCATAAGGGTAAGGGTTGAAGAGCCCCGAGAAAGGTCGAAGGGCAAACGGTGCGGGTTTAGCACATCCAGTTAAATCAACTCGCTGTAAACGATCAATAGCAGTCGAGTGCTTTAAAGTTCATTTCCTTCTATACACAATGTGCCACATGCGTTATTTTTCCAGTTCATTTGAAGTATATTTAGATGGATGTAAAGAGCGTTTTGAATGCGATATGCTTCGAAAGGGAAAAAGTACCTTAGACGTAGGTCGATACACCGGTCGTACACGTGCTGCCAAAAGGCCGGTAGAACTTGCTATTCCTGGCATTCTCTCGCAACCACCACGCGCTTGAAATCCCTAAAAATTGTTACCAATGCAGGGTGTTCGTCGCGACTGCTTATCGTGATGAAATCCCAATATAGGCCGTCACCGGTCGTCTTGGCAGCAGGTTGCTACGTACTCTTGATGGGTCGATTAATGAAGGGGGAGGATGTGTACGGGTTTGCACTCCTCGGCGAACACCCATGATCTTTAATGCGTGCCCAGTCAACACACCTTCATTGCGCTATGACCCATATTTTCATTCAACCTTACCACAAGCTGACAAGTGTTTCTTATCACGTATGACATTTTCCAGGTTCGACATCGAATTTTGTGAATGACACAGAGAAATAGGAGTACACCAGTACAATGAAAACAATTTGTAAATTATAAAAACAGCTGATTTATTTTTTCTTCGGTATATCTTACATTTTCTAATCTTTATTGTAACTAAATAATTAAAGTTGCTTTTGTAAATAATACCACGGGCTCTTCTGTGAGTGACCTTGATATTTCTTTCGGTACTTTAGACCTGTCACTAACGTGGAATCTTGAGGGAAAGCCGTTTTACCGCCGAACATCACATCCGTTTCTGTAATATCGTTTTACAATAGGATCAAATAAAATCATTAATCACAATTAATCAGATATAGCTTTCGAACCATCGTGCAATACATACCAGGGTGGAATCGAACGTATTGATATTGAACGTGCAAATTCTTCGGCAAATCCATTTTTTGCATCGCGTCGAAGGGCGTTACATTATCAACTGGTTCACAATAAAAGTTCTTCAAATCCCCTAAAAAATGAGCAGTCGTTACATTGCTATTCACAGGGAATCTCGTTGATAAAGATACATATTGTTCTCTTACCAAGTGTTTCTATGCTATGCATTATGGAGTTTGGTATATAATAATTCAGCGATTCTCCAATTTCCCTGAACAAATTGAATCGAATCTGCTTGTTCTCAATTTTTGCATCATCTTTTAACGAAATTCCATTCATCTGGCAAGCATCTTCTATAATTCTGATTGCATTCTCGGGCGGGGTGTACGATTTCTGAGGCCTCAAAAATCTGTAACAAAGTACCCTCTTCATTTTATCCAGAACTTTCTTAGCATCGGCTAATTCAAAATGCATTTTCATAAGAACTATTTCATGAGACCGTCCCAGACGAATTTAGGATGACTCCCGGTAAAATAGCATGAACAGGGTGACTTTACGGCACGCGGCAGAATCCCATTTTTACCCCACGCTGTACCGGATGTCGAAAATATCGATTTTGCGGGCCGACCTAGCTTTCCCGTTTCGTAAATGATGGATTTCGATAGACACGCGTGACATCCACGCCTTTTGCAACTCCATTACACATGTTCTTGCAACCCTTACAAATGCCATGCTAAATAATTCTAGCGTAAAGCAAGTTCCACGAAAACGTATGTACAACGTATCGACTGCCGGGTGTCTATTTCTTCCCCACACTTATTCGAAAAACCTTAGGTATTCTAAGACGATTGTAGTCGGTTGGCAAGCCGGTTGCTTGATCGCAAAGAGTGTCATTCTAATTATTGTCTTCTCGGCAGCTTTAAGTTTGCCGGAGTAACCAGACTTTGAAGGATAACCGGTCTCCATGCGGACACTATTCCTATTTGAGAAGTACGTGCAGAGGACAGAACAATTGCATTTGAGTCCGGCATCGGATTGGTACTGGGAAATGAGGATTACAGGAAGGCATTCATTCGAAGCAGGTACTCGTTGCAGATACTGTTGAGAAGGAGACCTGCTGTCCTCCAGGATTTCAGGTATACTGCAGGATTATCAAGCCTTCCGGGGACATTGATGATAGTCACTGATTTTACATGTTACCAATCAATATCGGCTCTTTCGCTGCGAGATTATCCGGGCAGAGAACTCGCGCCAAACTTTTCGTACGGCGCAAAAGAGCAGCGGGTTGAAGCATGAAGCATGGCCGAGAGGCTCGGGGGTGTAGGCGGCATAGAAGGGTAGGTAAAAGAGTATAAGGGAAAGTTAGGTGGGAGCGAAACGGGGGCCAGAGGACGAAGGGGCTCGAGGGAACCGAGATCGATCTCCGAATGCCGTACGGTGGTGCCCCCGGTTCTGTTTTCTCAGGATACAGTTATGGACAGTATTAACCAGGTGCGGCACTCGACACCCGAATGCCCCGCACACCAACTAGCGATTAGACGCCTTACTATTCCGAGAAACGAAAATCCTGCCACGTAAAATGCAAAACCGACGATCCAAAGTCTAATAAAACTGGAAATTCAAGCGAGACTTAATTGAATATCTGTGCTAAATCAGCAGGAGCTTGCCAAAAAATAATCTCGCATTTCTGCCGGTTGATTAGACGGTTAGCCGATGTTCCTTGCATCTCGCAATTAGTCATCACAACATAACGGAGCGTGGATTCATTGTTTTCAGGATTAGCCGCGTCAAAGTAGTGAGAGGAGGCCAGTGGTTTATCAATGTTAATTACAAGGACAGAGAAACTCGCTGCGAGAAACAGGTGTTCTCAATGTAATCTAAAACGCACTTCCAACAAAGAGAACGATTCCTCTTAAAACAGACCACGAAGATGTTGGTACATGGAAATATCAATGCCATTTTTGAATTTCCATATCTACAACATTGAAATTGCGAAATCGAAAGGCAGACGCGTAATCAACAGAGCGAAGAAAATTGTTTCTCAGTGCATTTCCCAGATGCGCCAGGTTGGATAAGCAGACAAAAAAATAGTAATACGCAATAGAGCTCCACTTTTTCTAATCTCCTCGTTCAAATGTAGAAAAGGTAGACCGGCAATACAAAAGAAAGCGAGTGAAAATCAGGCCCACATAGGCGTTTCCCGTATTGGGGAGCGTGCGCGTTCGCAGGCATATAACGGGCAAGAATCCCCATGAATTTTTCCGAGGCAGGAAAGCCTTGTATAGCGGTACAGAAGGGTATGCCTCGGCTCGTTACGTCACATGTTCTATCGGAGAAGGGAAGGCAGGCAGGCAGGCAGGCAGGCAAGCAGGCAGGCAGGATCGGGCGAGCGAGAGAGAGAAAGTACAGGGCACAATCGCGCCAGTACTCGTCCCTGGCGAGTTGTCAAATCTAGTGTGGGATTGGGTGCCGGTCGGAGGAGAGGTGGCAAACGGCAATATGGCGGCAGTGTGCCCTCCGCTAGTTAGAGAGCGGTGCGACGTAACGCAAATATTACGGTTCGGTCGGCGCGTACGCTAGACAGGGCTTACCCCTTGGCGGCGAGAGACTGCCGGGTTGCATCCAAGTTGGGATACTGCTTCGGGACGACCTTCTGCTTGGAGCGAACGATATCGCAGCGTGCACTCGCCTAGAAAATGACGGTGATCTCAATGCGCGTGTATGTAGTGATTGGCTGCCCTCCGCGGGAGGAGTGCGAGCTCCTCGGCGAGGGTGTTGTGCCAGTGAGTGATCAGTAAATGAAGTGGGTTGATGCGTGCGTGGGTGGGTGAATTGTGTGGGCCTACTAACCGTGCTTGGGGCGAGAAGAGCGGAGGTACTTTTCAAAGAATTCGCGAGCGAGCCATGCCTGATGAGGGCCGCCATCTTCTTCCTCGTCGTCGAAGGGAACTGCGGCAGTGAGCAGTAGGGGTCGCCTCGGGCGGCTGCGCTTGTTGTTTCCCATCGTCCGCCATTTTACGGTCGCCATTGAGAAGTGAAAACCCTCCTAAATGTTCTCGAATAATAGCGGCCTCGCCGTGTGATTTTCGGGGCTGAGAGGCGCGCCGCGGCCAAGTGTTGCTAATGAGTATACGGTGTACGATGGAGAAGCCATGACGCACCCGTCGCATCAAACGAACGGCGCCAGCCTGGAGGACTGCCACACGAATTTCTTCGCACTGGTGAGTGATACAGTGAGAGAGAGAGCTCACTCTCTTTCCGACGAGCAGGCCATCTCCCCTGCCTCTACTACTCCAAATAGCCAGGAGTCCCCGGCAGCCAGGACTAGAGCGCTCCTTGCCACCGATCATCCATTCCTCCTGGCGAAAGTCCTCCTTCTTCCCGCAACGCAACTCCTCTCGGTTAACCTATATATCGGAGAATTCCCGTGGGTAGTGCTCGATCGTTCGTCGTCCGTCGTCGGTGTTGTGTATCGCGGGTATACCCCTCCCGCCCCTCGGATGTTCGCGCGACCCGACACCGAACCCCGGCCTCCTGCCACCCCCTCGTCCCACCTCATCCATCTAGTCTCTCTCTTTCTCTCTATCTATCTATCTATCTCTCGCTCCCTCTTCTCCTTACTCTCTTTCTTTCTCCCTCCCTCCCACCGTTCTCCTCGCGCGCGCACACACACAAGTATGCTCTCTCCTTCTCGCTCTTCCCCGTCTCTCCTCTTTTCTCTCTTGCGCCAAAGAAACTTCTCTCTCTCTCTCCCTCCCTCTCTCAGCCTGCGTGTGTACTCGTTGGGATTGCATGTTGTGTGTGTGCGTGCGTCAGTGGGATTTGAAGTTTGTTGTGCGACCCAATGTCATGCCTGATTCACGTCAGCCCTGAGTTTTCTATCGCGCGTTAAGGAGGTTGCTGCTGCTGCTGCTGCTGCTGCAACTGCTGCTGGTGGTGCCTGCTCTGCTGCAGCAGCAGCAGCAGGAGGGACGAGGCGCGCCGGGCACGCCAGGCAGGCAAGCAGGCAGGCAGGCGTTCGCACCGCTCTCGTAGCGGTGACTGCTGTTTGGCATTTGTGCGCGTTTACGTGCCACACGCTCTGCGTGTCACGGCGACGGATCTGCCCGAGAGAGGAAGACTCGGTTTGCCAGCAGATGTACACAGAGTGTTGTGTACGATGGCCAAGAAAGACGAGCGAGAGAGGATGCCGCTGCTCGCGGCAACGCTCTCTCACCGTGGGCCACCTCGCAGGAGGAGAGACAGATAACGAGATCGTCTCTGCCTCGGCGTAACATTCCTTTCGCCTTTCGATATTGCGAGGGAGGTAGCCGCTGCTTCGCCTTGGCCCCGTCCCTCTCCTCACCCGGCACCTACTACTCTCTTTCCCTCTTTCTCTCTCTCTCGCTCTCGCTCTCTTTCTTCCTCATATACTCTTTCTCCGCCGTTGGTCGCCTCGACGTTCCTCCGGCTGGCTCAAATCGTTCTACTCTCCACTCGAGTCCGGCTTTGGCTGGCTGGTCAGAGAGCCGGCGCTCGCCTCGCAAGTGGGCAAAACTGTGTCAGGCGTTGTTTCCTTCCCAAGAGAGGCTTCTTCTTTCGCAGCGCTCGGCCTCCAGGAGCCCGGCTTCTCGTCGCAGAGCCTCTTCTCCTGGATACCGGGCGTGCTTGCGCGCTGCGTAGCCCTCCCGTCCACGTCTCTCTTTCTTTCTCTCTCTCTCTCTCTCTCGCCGCTACGGTATCGATGTAGACGGCCTCTCCTCGTATACCTTTTGCCAGTATACGCAAGGTCTCTTGGATACTCTTCACCCTCTCTCTTTCTCTCAGTTGCTCGCTCGCTCGGCCTCTCTTTCTCTCATCCTCGCTTCGCTTTTATCCCTTTCTCCCTCATTCTCGTGTCCTGCCTGGCTCGCTCGTTGCGGCTTGCTTGCGCTCGTATCGTCGTACGCACACACACACACAGATGGGTGGTTGGCAGTGCGGGCATAACGGCGAGGCAGACACATTTTTCTGGTGCACGCAGTCGCGGTGCACTCTCCGGCATTCCCACGGACGGCCGATCAAAACACATCGGCCCTGCTTTCAATGGAGCGTGCGACGTCCGCTCTTTCCGGCTCGATCAGAGAACTCAATCGGAACGAGTACTTACATAGTAGAAACTCCAGCGGCGACTCGCGCTCGCGCCCGCGCGCGCGCTTCGAGCAATTGATAGACTTTCGATTCTCGCCATTGATACTTTATCGCGATACATCTGTCAGGACGGAGACGCGTGTCTCCGCTCGCCGGCTCCCCGATAAAAATGCCAGGCGTTTGTTATTGTTCCCGAGCAAGCATCCACGGCCTGGCAGTAAGTCACGGGTGCGAGCACGGCCTCGGAACAATAAGATATAAATTGTCGTAGGACAATTTCCCTCGACAAATGCCGCGGAATGATTTGCGTCGCTCTCTCATGCGAGGCTATTAGTTGTTGACTGCTGCATTCACTCGCCGCCACGTACAAGGCGTTTATTTCGCCGATACCAATCTTTTGGTGTACCAGCGCCCTTTGTGGAAACGGATTTCCCATAGATGGCATTTACCTCCGCGACTAGCCCGCTTAGAATCCGAGAGCGGTGCGGTGGCAGCGGTGGGTCGACGGACCCCCGAAGAAAAGCGTGCGCGCTCCCAGCTTTCCCCCGTTCGAAGTTCGTTAACGTCCACGATGGTTCGACGTCCTCCGGTGTTCCGCATGAATTCGATCCGACCTGTCTCTCTCTCTCTCTCTCTCCATCCATCCAGCAACTCTCCACGCCATTGAGAGAGCCCGTTATATTTTCAGCTTGGTTTCTTATCGCCGAGAGCAACGAGCGATTACAGTTCCGACTAATATCCGTCGTCGCTCGTGTCAGTGTCATGCGATTAACCGCTAGACAAAATCCATCTTCTCCCCTCTCTCTTTCTTTCTCTCTCTCTCTCTTCCTCTCTCCAATAAACAGAGCAATGTATTCTACCACGAGCGTTCCAATTTCCCTATCGGCGCGAGACGAAATTCTCCGGCAAATCTCCCGATAACTTAATTAGCACATACCGGCTCGACTTGGGATTCTGACGTTTAACACTGTCATATCAGCGGGCACGCACGCCCGCTCGTATTCCAGCTGGCGCAATTTTTCTCCACTTTTCAACCGATGCCGCCGTCTCTTTCATCTCGTACATGTGCATACGCGTTAACTTATCAATTTTATAATATGCACATGAACTCTCGGGCGTATCTGCGAGGCCGAGCGGAGCCGTGACGAGCATAAAAGCGTCGTCGTCGCCGCGTGATAGCGGGCCATGTGTAAGTACCAGCACGATGTGCCGTGGATACTTCAATTAATAGAGCAGGTACTGCTTCCGCCGTCGGGAACGGCGGACGCGCGGCGCACTTTACAGCGCTCGAAACTGGGGCAAAAATCTGATTTCCATCGCGGCGCGCTCGCTCTGTAATTGAATATTAGCGTATATGTAGCGACGACGCCGCCGCCGCCGCGCGACGCTCCCCGACTCGCGCCTATCTCTTCGCGAGATTAGACGGAAAACGAGAACGCGCGCCGCCCGATGAGGTAGTCCATCCGATTTAATTAACGCGACGCACACACATGCGCGCGCGCCCGTGTTTGCACACGTACGCGCCGGGTGTCCCGGCGTTATACATAATTTACAAGTCACACGTAGAGCGCGCGCTCCGTCTCCGAGTATTTTATGCAGCTCTTGGAAGTGCGCTACTGTCTGTCTCCTTGGCGGAATCGGTAGCAGCGCACTTGCCGCCGCCGCCGCTCCTGCTACTCCGCGCCTTGTAATGCTCTCGCTAATTAGGCTTGATCCTTCTCTGCCGAGGAATGCAGCATTGACACACTCCTCGCACCACTCTTCCATGCAAAAAGTAGCGCGTGCCACGCAAATCTAATTAAATTTCAACAGTTCTACCATTGAATCATTTATCACCACGAAATTGTAGTGCGTGATACTGTAATACGGATGATCCGGATCATTCGGTAGCTTAATAATTGTAGGAGCCCCCGGTGGGAACGGGAGTAACTTGGTCAGCAGTCAACAATATGCTAAAATTAGAACGATCCATAGCACGTTCGTTAGGACTTGTAGAGTCGAGAGAGACTTGGCCTCACGGGGAAAAAGCGTTCCTTTTCCTTTTTTCCCGACAATGTAGTAACGCGTTCTGCGGATAGTTTTTGTTTGTAGAGAACGCTCTCGCGTGAGTCAACTGTATTGCTAATCAGCGGTTCAATCAGTGGCTCGAGTAAACACGAGTGAGCAGCACTGCTGGCCCTTTTTCTTCTCGAGGATCGTAGACTCATGAGTGAGTAACAGGGGGTTACGCTAGAGGAATAAGAAAGAGGAAAGCGTAAACGCGCGCAGTGTTTCTTCACCACTCGAATTGTCTTACGTGCAGTCACGACACACAGCCTTCGCTTATAAAATCGTATTCCCTACGTTCCATTTCCATCGGTTACGGCGGTTACGGCGGCGACGGGGATTGCGGGAGCAGATGAACCACTTAACGAAATTGAATTTTTCGATTATACGTACTCTTCTCTCCTGTCGCTAGGATAAATCGAGGTCTCGGTACAACTAGAAACTACGCGGTCATGGAGACTCGCTTCTTACGGGCAAGGACTCTCGTTGCCTGCCAGCTCTCAGCTATTTCGAAACTTTTTTCCACTCGGCGAACCACTGTGTTTTCTCACGCGACTTGCCCCCGCCGCTCTTACATATGTATCAGGATTCCGAAATATTGTAACTCTCCACGGTTCGCTCAAGTTCAACGGGCGCCAGAAACGCATTCTCACAAAACGGAATTCTGTCTCGACGTATTCATACATTAACCAATCGGCGACGCCAACCTCGTCCGTAAACACTGTATTCTCTTCGAACTCGCAAAACAAGAAACTACAATGTAAAGCCAAGATAAAATCATTTGACGTATCAAAAAATCCCATGAGAAGGATTCAAGTTGATAGGATGTAAAATCATTGGAATATTCGAGCGCTCGAATTTTCATAGAGCCAGGGAAACTTGGGTGCACTTGAGGTCATCATCGTAGAGGAGAAGGAGGAGAACTAGAGCATTGTGCTGTAAGGCTGTGCATGGCTGCATAGATTCTCCTAGAGTTTTAAGACATGACGTCCCTGTGGTGCAAGGCTTTCACCTAGCCTGGCGAGGCAGCCGGCCCCCTCGGCTTCTCCTGTTTCTCTCCACGGAGCACCAGTTTCAGCATAATCTAGCCGAGTGACTTCGCCGAGCGAGGAGAAGCCGAGGAGAGCCAGTCGCATGCCAGGCGTACCTCGAGACTCTCCTCGTCCGCGCCGACACACCACTCTTTCTCTAACTTCACGAAAAAGAGAGATCACTGTTAAAACGCACGCCTCTTGACTTTCTCGCTCTATATTCTCCCCGCCATCAACACACCTTTCTCTCTCTTTCTTTCTCTCTGCGTGGCACTCTGCTGATTTTTATTCCCTCCTCTTTTTGGAGTCTTAATTGTGAGCGCTCGTTTTTCTCAAATATTGTCGCGCTAGTTCTTCAAGCGCTCTTTGCTCGCTCTAATACACGAAAGTTTAACTTTCTTGTATGCCTGGAATGATATTTATCGGAGAATCAGGTTTATAGGGTTCTGTTCTGGTGTTCCGATATATCCATAGAACATGAATGTCGTTGACTCACTTGCGGTTGTGCAAGTCCGTCTAGGATCTTTTAAATTTCGCTGGGGAGATCGCTGTAGAAAGCTTCCGAAGTGAACCAGCGACGAAACGCGGTTATAGTTGGGCTCCGTCAGCTCGTTCTCATCGCACACCGCGCCCCGATTATTTCTCGGGCCTTCGGGATCGGTTACTACATAGTTTTCCCTGTAACGTAATATCGCCGGCGTCTTTCACGAGCTCTCTACACACTCGGCATGGTATTGGAGCCGTGTGATAGCGGGAGAAATAAACGTGGCTGACACGATTTTACTAGAAATAGAGTTCTCCATTCAGTTGGATTTCGTACGAAATCAGTGGGAATCAGGATTATAAGGTCTTTGCTCTCTCTCTCTCTCTCTGGGCTTGCTCGCGCATCCTCTTAATGAAGCAACGACCCGCCGCTAAATACCCGATTACATTTCGAATCAATTATTGGTTCGTTGAACCGCGGCCGAATTTAGGTCATATTTCAACGGCGGCGCGCCGCCGCCATCGGCTGATATACGCGGACGGAATGGGCCACCTTGCAAAACGCGCTCGAACACGCGCGCGCGCGCGCGTGTCAAATACAACAAGCGAAGAAAGCCGCATACGAAATACAGCAGGCACTCGCTGAATACTTTGACGTGACAGTGACTCGAGAGACCCGTTAAATTCAACGAGAATCCAAGCTCGATCGGCCACTCGAGCGAACTCTAGCAGGTTGTCAGGACTAATTTTAAACTCGCCGAAGTGTGCGCGAGTGAAGGAGAACGCGCGCGCGCGCGCCCGTGGCGAACGGGACAGCGAAATGCAGGAGATTCCCCCGCTGAGACGGACGAAGATTGTCATCCCAGCTTCCCTCGGGGATCCTTTCTCTCACGCATTCCGATCCTCGGCTTCTCACTGTTTTCTCGTCGACCTGTCGCGCCGCACAACGGCGGCCACCCGCTCGCCAAATGGTGCGGATGATTCTGAAAGAAACATTCCCCTCCTTCCCATATCGATTTCCCACAAATTGGATGGCATAAAGGGGATAATGTAAAACTAATATAGATCTACTAAATATTAGCCCTTTTTAGAATATCGATCATACTTCAAGTTCTTAGTAGGTCTAAGATTCTTAATTTGTCCGGCAGAGAGGATTGCTTATTATATAAGGATAACATTCCAGAGTAAGTAGGGTACTCGGAGAGACCTACAGTGAGAGGTGTCGCTTCGAACTTCAGCTATTGCATAGTTATGCGTTGGAGAGAAGGATGGAACGCGCTTGTTAGTCGGCTAGCCGGGCTGATTAAGAGGTTTACGTCGGTCGGTAGTATCCGGCTGGTAGTAAATCACAGTATCAGGGAACCTTGTAAACAGGATCATTCGCTCTGCTTTCTCCGTAGTGTCGAGAGATCGTTACCTTTCGCGTTCATTGAGAATCTCTGCTGAGTAGCATAAATTTATCTGGATCGTCACTCGCAGCTATTATGCCCAAATGGATCGTCCGCATTGTCAAGTATATATCGGGCGAGGCGACGTGCACCGGCGCACTCGATAATTGCGCCATTACACCGTGGATCGACGCTGCCCTACCGATTGGATATCTTTCCATTGGCGGCGTCAGCCTGACGGATTAAATCGCTCGACTATCGCAGCTTCGCTCTCGCGCGATTGTCCCACCTTTGCCTCGAGCCTACTTCTGATGAAAGTAAAGGAAAAATCGATCAAGACTGCTTCGAGCAGTGTTCGATCAATTTCACGCGACGCCCCACTCGTTACTCGAAGCGTCGAATTTCACGGCGGCCCTTAACCCTTGCCGAGTCAGCCTCGACTCCGCGTATTGTTTACGTATCCGAATACTTGTTCCTCCAGTACATACATTTCGCAATGCAATTTCGTCAGTTGGAACACATCGCTCGAACTCTGCAAAAAGTACGACGGATAAAACTGCCGTTTTATAACGGAATATCTAAACTTAAAGAGAATAGTCATAGTGACTACGAAAGAGTTAAAACCGCGAAGGAATGACTCGTGGATTTCCTTAAACAGGGGAAATATGGCCGGATTTGCGGGGAATCGAGGACGCCGGAATATCGAGTAGAACCACAAACAGTAATATATCAGAGCCACGATAAAACTGTTGTTTCATACTGAAATATCTAAATTTAAAGACAATACTCATAGAGACTGAGTCATTGGTATCCTTAAACGCAGAAAACACGAAGGGATTTGTGGGGAATGGTGGAGGCCGGGATATCCGTGGAGAGTGAGCGCGGCGAGATAAGGCGCGACGTAGCGGGAAGCGCAGTAGAAACCCGGGGTAGAAGCAGCAGGCAGCCTCGCTCGAATCGATATCTCGTAACACACAGTCTTCTTCCTGGTATTAATTTTTCAAGCCGGAGCGCGCGCGCGCGTGCGACGCGCGACACCTGGCCGAATAAACATAAATAGTACTGCGCCGAGGGAAAGGAAGCGAGAGAAAGGGAGAGGTGGGATTATGCATCGAAGAGGGTGGTAAGGAATAAGTAGGAAGGACTATCTGGAGCATCTATTTGGTTCGGCGGAGAGGAGAATCCTGGGCGTCTCTAGCACGCACTGGCACGTAACGTTGGTGCGGCTTTAACCTCGACGGGAGTGGTAAGGAGGGCAGTAACAGAAACTGGGACTTACGGGGACGCTGGAAGAGGTGGTTGCGTCGTTGGAAAAGGCACACTATCGTTCGTAATAAAAATAGGATAGAACCAGCTCTATCTCGCTCTCGGCTCTTCCTCATTGACATGTCTCTTTGCCATTGTTCTCTCCTATCCCGATCAATATTTCGGTCTGCCCGCTCCTCCTCGCTCGCTCGCTCGCTCGCTCGCATCGGGGGCCACTCTTGTTTCTCTCCCTCTCTCTCGTCTTCGTCCTTTTTTCCCTCATTCCCACCGTTTCGAACCGGCAAACTCTTCCCTATCTCTCTTGCTCGTACCCTTCCCACTCTACCCTCCCTCTCCCTCTCGCTTCCCGCTACTCCTAGATAATTAATCCTCACACTGATATATGTATGAACCCTCCACATAGCATCGCACGCGGCCCAGGTGACCCGCTGCAGTTCAACCCTCGGCGAAATGACACAGATGCGCGAGCTTAATCCCATTAGATTGCAACGTATCGTGTTAGTTTTCGATAAAAGCATCTTCCCGATTGTTAAGGTATATCGTAGTGGAATAATGGGTGCTTACTCAATTGGAATTTGCCTCCCGAAGAGTTGTAGTACGCAAAAATGTGTGTCGTTATCGTTCGGAGCGGACTATGCGCGAAGCGCAGTTATCTTGTTATTTCGGTAGTTGTTATTGCACGCGCATCCACCACGAGCGAGAGAGACTGAGATAGCAAGGTGACTTTTTCGATTCTTCTGTTTGTCCTCAACTGGTCCAACTTGAACCAGCAGCGGCGCGCAACAATGTCGCATTTCAAGCTGTAGGAAAAGGTGTGTCGCAGAGCTTGGGAGTAAGCGTGCGAGCGATCGGAGCGAGCGAAGAGTTGTTCTATCGAGCAACTTATAGTGTTTCGCATTACGTTAAGGATAACGCTCAGAATCCACTTACGCGCGGGTGCACTGGCGGCTGGACGTAATTAATTAAATTTGAAACGCTCATGTAACCCACCCTTGCTTTCTCTCTCTCTTTCTCTCTCTCTCTGTGTGTACAACTCTGCGCCGGATGCGCCGGCCCGCCACCGACCGACGACGCCCCGAGGAAAATTCACGGCGACAGAGCGTGTCAGACGGATGATTGTAATTGGTCGAGTAAATTTCGCGTGATTAAGCTCGCGTAAACGATCCCAGTTAAAACTCAACCGAGAGAGAGAGAGAGAGAAGCCGCTAGGAGAAATGGAGCAGAGTGGTGACTGGTGGTTTCCGAGGATATTCTCTGCTCCGATATATCGCCGACACCATCCGATGTTTGAAATAAACGCGGCGAGGAAAGCCGGATGCCGCGGGTACAGTTACACTGAATAGCCTGGCGTTACTCGTCTCACGCAGGACGAGCACACAGCCAGAGTTACACTTGGCGAAGCAGAAGCAATGTAACCACTTTGAATCTCTCGATAATCGAACGATTCCCATTTCGAGCCGCATAACAATCGTATAAACACAAGTCTGACACTTTAAAGCGAGGAATCGTTGCTGGATTATCTTGTAATGAAGCCGCCAAGAGGAAACCAGACGTTGCTCGGTCGAACCGCAAATCCATCGTTCCATCGGAAGCGACGAGTGGCCCGGCGACCACCGAAATCTGTTTCCCGCTAAACGGACGAGCGTAATCTCCGCGTCGAAGCGAGGAAAATGAGATTGTGAGTCGAGGTGGCGCGTATATCGATCCCTCGGCAATGGGCCGAACCCTCGCATCCCGAGAAACCAAGTGTTCCCTTCTCTTTTTCCTATCTGGCTGGCTTGCCATACTCGGAATTCAGATTGCCGGTTCGCTGAACTATTAATCCCACTGTCTACCTGATCTCCATGCTTTTTCCCCTTCTCTCTCTCTCTGCACATTACCTACCAACAGTCGAGTGGTCCATCGCGAGGTTGTTGGTCAAGTACCGAGTGCGAGCGCCCTTCGATATTCCCCGGCAAGCTAACATCACTTTCGGCGAAGTCTCTCTTCCTCTCGGATAAAGCGTTGGCATGCTCGGATTCTCCAGGATCGGCCTGGCGAAACGAGCAGCAGCAGCAGCCAATTGGAATACCTGAAGGGAGGAAGGAAGAGACGGAGGGAGAGAGATTGAAAAACGGGATAGATGCGGAAATGCCAGGAGCGAGGGAGAAAGGGAAGCGGAGTGAGATCGTGATCGAGGGTAGACGGGCAGAAGGTAGAAATGGTAGAGAGTCGGGCGATCCTGTGCGCGAGGGAGAGACGGCCGAGGAAGCCGAAGAAAGGATGGGAAGGCGAGATGAGAGATGGAAAGAGCGAGAGAAAGGTAGAAAGCAACGCTTGTGGAAGGTTGGGGCAACGGGGGGAATATAGGGGTTCCCCGAGTTGAACCCACGCGGGCGGCCTTGCACGTCGCCTTGCTTGTATTGATCAGCAAGCTTGACAGCCCCGTAGCGTTACGGTGGGAGCCTTCTCTCTCTCTTTCTCTCTCTCTCTCTCTCTCTCTCTCTCTCTCTCTCTCTCTCTCTCTCTCACCACCCGGCGAATATTTTGTCGCGCCGGCACCGGTAGGCGCCACCACCTCTCCACTCACCAATATCTCCTCATCCTCTCTTTCTTCTCCTTCGGTTATACATACACACTCGGCCGTCCTTCCTCCGGCTCTATCTAGTTCCAACTCCTCTCTCTATGGATTCGGCTTTGTCGTCGTCATCGCCGTGTCGTGTCGTTCCCGACTCACACCAACCGCCACCAGGCTCGTCCACTCGATTGCAGTTGAGCGGCCGCTGCTCCAAATAAAAGACAGGAGCCAGTTCGCCCAGACACAGCACGCTTAAACCTCCGACAGGTGTAATCGCTGTCGCTCCTCTTGATGCTCGCTCATTAAGTTATGGCATGCTTTACTGGTTCTCTCTTTCTCTCTGTCGCACGTGAGACGAGTTAGTAGACGCAGAAGGGAAGCTCTTGTTAAATGCTAAGAGAGAAAGAGAGAGCAGTGAACTTTATGCATTCCAAACTGGACCGACCATTCGAAACTGACACTGGCCGAGGAAGGAAAATATACCGTGGAAATCTGTGCAAGCTCGACGCCTCCCTTTTCCGCCGGCCTCTCTGAATCAAGTCGATCGATATTCGTAAACAATTTGCGCACTGCGTTGCTGCCGGCGTGTATACGTCGCCGGATAGAGAGCACGTGTGTGCGGAGAGTATTGATTTTGGAAATGTACTTTCGCACCGGCGGCACCGGCTGCTGCTGCTGCTGCCGCTTCTCCTGCTTGCTCTCCGCGTTTTTCCAGCACTGGAAGATGGCTTTTATGAAATATGGATAGAAGATGCATTCATGGGAGACGGATGGAGTCGGTGGAATGTGGGATTTGAAGAATATTTCGTTGAAAGGGTATTTTGCCGGCTTGGCCACCTCGAAAGTGGTCTATCTTGTTCTCCAAGTCGTATTACGTGTTCTAATAACCTGAATTTCTTCTGTCGACTTCTATTTCGAATCTGCTCTCAAGAGAAACAGCAGTAGAAATCACCTGCTTACTTTGTAGGATTGATAAAGTCCCTTTGAATCTGGTTTCGAGTTGGATCGAATGATGAATGGATTGCACTTGGCACTATCTTTGTGACCTCGTATCCATAATCGACTCAAGGCTCTCGTTAGCCTTGCTTATTATTGCCGATCACCTGTCCACTCATTCGCTTATTGTCAATCACGAGGTTCCCAGCGGTTCGCGCGATATCGTCATACTCTCTCAATGGGGAATCTGAAAGCTGATTGGGCGCTGAGTGGGAAGCATAGACGACGACGACTCTCCGTGCAGGAAGTGTCATTCCGGTGTGTGTGCGTGTGTGTGCATTTTCACAGAGTGGAGTTAGCTTCGGTGGGAGAAGGAAAGAGGATGTCACGAGGAAGGAGAGTACGCCGAAAACGCGTGGCAGCTCTCTCCGTGCGCCGCAGCAGTCATTAGAGCCGGCATCGGGCGCTCGTATACATACGTTTGAATTCGTTCTGATTATGTCAGCTGGCAGGCTGACGTAAGAAGACGCGCGGCCGTGATTGGACGGGCGGCGCGCGCGCCTACCTCGCAGAGTGCGCGTGCCTCTCCGGCTCCCGCAGACTCGACGTGGCGCCATGCTACGGACCCAACTGTCCATGGTGGCGCCGTAAGACTTCCCCGATCACCCTTTTCCCATAACCGACAACTACGCAAACACACCACCCCTTTCCTTCCAGTTACAGCTTTTTTAAGGGTTCCCTACTTCCCAGGAAACCCTTATCGTTCTCTCATATTCTTATCTTTGTCTCTTATAATGAAAATGTCAATTTTTATTCTATAATCAAGTTTAAATGTTTGAAATTATATTTGTTATTAGTATTTACAGAGTTTTTGTATTCATTCTACTAATAACAGCTTCATTCGTCACTGACTGCCTCTGACGCGATTGGTTCGCTTGATTTGTTGATTTTGAGAGCAATAAAATTATGAGAGTACGATAACATTATGTAAATAATTCGTTTACACAATTCCAAGCAAAGCTGAAGTTTGCCCGGCGAATAATCGTCGTGTTGGGAACGGGTGGTACGACGAAGGCAGTGGACTCCAAGTATCGTCGGTGGGACGATAAATTTTTATCGATGCTCGAGAGCGCGCGAGCACTTGTACGACTACGGCGATAATGCGCGCTTACTCGCTCGAATGCATTACTGAAAATTGATTGTGAAGTGCGCTACGTCGAGCGCCGATAGCCTGGCGGCGCGGCGCGCCGCGCCGGGTCCTCGTGTCTGCCGTAATCCAGACCACCTGTTATAATTCCATCGGACGTCTGGTGTGTAATTAGCAAGCTCGCGCGCACACACGATGGTTAGGCTAAACGAGGAAGGCAGTTCGGTTTGGATGAAGTGCGCGATATTCGAAGGGATGTGCTTTTTCCTGAAAGAGGCGGCGGCGGCCGCGTGCGTTTGCTCTCGGGAAAGGGTCAGTGAAAGATATCGAAAGGGTCGTACGCAGGCGTAAATGAGAAGCGGTGCGCGCGCACGCACTTTCGCACGATCGACTTCGACCTACACGTACAAACACACAGGGACAGAAACACGCGGGTCGATGGCAAAGCATCGACTAATCAGCCGCGGCGGCGTCGGCGGCGACGGCGGCGGCAGTGGCGGCAGCCGGAAAGCGCGCGAATCAGGTGCGATGAAGATACCAAAGCCCGGGGTGAATGGACTCTCTCTCTTGTTCGCGGAGATAAGGCATTTTCCATGGATACAAATTGTAACTGCGGCCAATTCTAACTGCGAGCCATCCACCCTCCTCTCTTTCGAGATCCCGCTGATTACCTAACGCCCCGCTGATTATTAGTTCTCTTTCCTATCGCGCTGACATCGTAACATTACTACGCAGCACGCGACACCGCTCTTATGGCAGTGCTAATAGCTGTAGTTATACCCCTCGTGGCAAATCCAGCCACTCCGGATACTCGCCAGAACCCGACAACCGCTCCGATTCCACTTTCATTCTATTTCCAGTTATTTGCACCAACCCCACCGCCGAGATGCGAATGCTAATCGGACAAGACTTATCTAATCGTTCGAGATACCAAGCTGCCAGACTCTCCGATGTCGAGTACTCGCGAGCACCGCTGATTATGTATCACTGTCTTCGCAACGGTGCGAATCATTTAGCCCTTTCCGATCAGAGATTAAAGCTTCGATATTATATTTTCTGTATTCAATAACTTCTTCTATAATACAATTTTATACCACGCGAAAGGTACTTAATTATTGCTAAGTAGCAATATGTTAGACGATTATTATATATATTGTTGGAAAGAGAAATAGTTGAAAAATAACCGTTGTGATCGCCATGAATGGCTTGTACGGCAAAGGGTTAATTGATAAAAAAAAGGCGGGCTGTGAGAGTTTTATAACGGCGGTGGTATGGGGAGATTGGGGCAGGTTAGTATGGTGTGGAGAGAGTGGGGGGAGGATTGACGAGAGCGTCACTCTCGTCGGCGCGAAGTTAACGGGAACGCGTGGCGGGCAGCTCGAAAACAGGAGTGACTCCCGATAGCATTGAGTTTAATGGGGCTATCTCACGGTGATCTTCGAGAGCGAGGAACGAGCGATGACTTTTTTACGATAGGCGCTCCCGCGGCAACCTTGACTTTCCGATGGGCGAAGCTGAAGGGCGTTCACGCGTGGCCCACTCACGCAGCCACTGCTGTGCCACTTTGCACTCAATAAATCGAGCATTATCGAGGAGCGTCGAGGAGTTCGCCTCCGCTACTCAGAGAGAGGGAGAGAGAGAGAGAGCAAGAATTCTCTCATTAGCACGGAATCCCGGCTACTTCTTCTTCGTTGGCCTAACGCCCTGCGATTACGGTCATTGCGCTTTTTACGCTTGACATTATCGACCTTCCTCTCTTCGTGCGTCATGCCACTCTGCTCCATTGAGAACGCGCGAGGTGTATTTACGGTAGAATCCGTGGACGCGTATCCTTCGAGTACTGCCTGCCTGCCTGCCCTGCTTCCGGAAGCCGGTAGCGCCGGCCTTCGAGTGTTTTCGTTTCCTGCGAAGGGCAACGGTGCACTCTTTATTTATGGCGGCACCCATTGTGTCCTCGGGTTCCTGCTTCCCTTCGTGCGCGCAAGCAAACCCTCTGCGAATTAAGGGCGGTTTTCTCACTCTCTCTCTCTCGCTCTCTCTCCTCACTTCACGCTCAGATTGACGATTTGTCGGGTCGCGTGACAAATAGAAATAGAGCGCTGCTAAGTTCAAGGACTGGCCTTTGTCAATGGCCGGCTATCGTGAGCGATACGTTTTGGTGCGTGATGCGCGCGCGGCACAAGCGCGCCCTGAAAGATTCATCATCCGCTCACCGTGTCGCCAGCTCCCCACCTACTCGTGTTCTATTAAAAGGATAATGAGCACACCGCAAGCCTTAACTCTCATTGAATTAATCTGCGCGTAACATCCCGCGTAATTGTTATTAGGTCTCCGTAATGATTTGCACACTATTGAAATTTAAGTGCTGAATTTAAATACTACTGTCATATTACCGCTCCCCTTTCATGTCTTGACGCACTGCACGCCAGCTACTTCAACCAAGGCCAAATCTTATCACCCATTGTTACCACAGTTAACGAAAAAAAGGCGATAAAGAGTAGTTTAACGACCGGTTAAAAAATGAATCAACTACGTTGATATTTTAACTATTCCCTACCGAGGTATTTTATAGTTTGCTTGGTACAAAAAGCAAGCTACTAAGATAGCAAAGTAATTAATCCTGTTGTGTGGTGGAGCGTAAAATCGATGGGGCTGATAAATATGTATCTGCATGAAAGACATTAGTGTATCGCAGTGGTGGAGTAAAATTCTAATGGATGACTTGTTTCTTTGCAGACGGACCTCTGCGGCATCAAATGGAAGAAGCTCGTGTGGGGCGAAGTGGCCGGTGGTTTCGGGGGTTCGCCCCTCGAGGACCCAGTGCTGTCGAGCTTCTCACGGTGCCTCGCGGGTGACATTCTGTGCGTGTGGCGGCGGGTCGCCGCGACGCCGGCCAACTCCGGCCCGGCGAACTCCACGGCACCCGGTGCTGGCATCTTCGACCTGGGCATCGCACCCTCGCCCGCGCCACCACCCTTATCGCTCACCGCCGCCAAGGAGCTCTGGATCTTCTGGTACGGCGAGGAACCCGATCTCTCCGGACTCGTGTC
This sequence comes from Ectemnius continuus, assembly GCA_910591665.1. NCBI lineage: Eukaryota > Metazoa > Arthropoda > Insecta > Hymenoptera > Crabronidae > Ectemnius > Ectemnius continuus. Next base: position 8,538,474 of record OU342862.1, on the reverse strand, counting down.
GCCGGAGCTCATCGCATGCGGTTAGTACCACCGGCCTACAACAAGCAATACCATCCAGAAGAACGCACGCTTGCTTCGTACACTCGTTCGCTCACCTGCGACTTACTCAGAGAAACTCTGCCTCTATTACCGTTACGTACCTGCGGCATCCACGCACCAACCTCCTGCCCATTGTCTTTTTGTCTTCTCCACACTGCTGTCCTCCTGGTTTCTCCTTTTCTGCGAAGGCCAGCACCTTCTTCCTTCGTCACTGAGAGTACTGTCGCTCTGAAAGCTGCTGCTTCTACTGGAGTATTGCATAAGTTGTCCCGAAGGGTTGAAGCGTTACGTTAGTACTAGGGATTTACGATTGGTCATTGAATTCGATATAGTCCTCGAAGGAGCTTATTATTTCTCAAGTTTTCTACTGAATTCAATCTGTCATGTTTTCTATACTGAGTCTCTCAGTACTTAAGAAGGCAGTCTTACCACGAGCGTAATGACTCTCAGGGGAAAGCTCGTTAATTGTTACCTTGGTAAAGTTCGGCGCCAAGGGAACTTTCAAAGATGCCCTCAGCTTGTGCTGGAAGCAGCAGCACGGGCAGAGATTATCGATCGTAGAAGTGCCGAAGCCGGCCGGTACCACCGGTTAGGCTCTGATTAGAGCCCAGATCAACTGGAAAGCCATGCCGGCGAACCGGCTGCTCGGACGATCTTGCGGCCAGCACTCTGCTCGGCGTACTTTTGTTCCGAGGAGAAGGTGCGCAAGCCGACCGAGAGCGGTAACGTCATGCAACCCGACGAAGCCATGTTTCCCGACACGGGGTCGCTGAACCGTGCACTTGTCTGCAACTCGGTGCAATGCAACGTATAGTGGCATGGCAGCGCTCTGCTGCTGCAGCCTGCACCAATTACAGACTCGGTCCAGCAAACCTGATATATTTTGTCGGGAATCAACATTCTCACGTTCAAGAATGCTCCTTGTGCATTTTACGTTCATTGATGAGTTGCAACTAAAATATGAGCTGGCACGGCTCGCGAGATGTGAACAGCCGTTGTCTGGGGTCAACTGCCCGCATAGAGGCATCTTGATAAGAAAGCATAAATAGAGTGACGACATTTCCACTTAGTCGCATGGTGAAGTGCGTAACCGCATCACTTTCCGCCTTGAAGTTTTATGGGCCAAGCTACATTTCACTCCGTAACAAGTAGCACCATGAATCCGGTTATTTTCGTACGACCACTCCTCCAGTATTTAACCCAGTCGGTCTTCAGGTGTATTCATGCGACTCTTTAAGTCAAGCGGAGAAACTTTCCTCCGCAAATTATTGTGCCGGCTATGCCAGACATAAGGTTTCCCGTGTGGAGTAAGTTCATATTTGGGAAAATGGAATTGCTAAATCCGTCTCGCCTGTAGTGTGTAGTAGTTGGGCGTGGGAAAAGCGCATTCCCACCGGTAGTACGTGTCGGCAAACGTTTGCAGGGTGTACTGTATAGGGTAGGAGGGCGAGAATTTTGGGAGGTGCAGTAGTCTGCTGCGCTTGGTGGCTAGTCGCCGATGAGGAGACAGATGCAGCTCCCACAAGCTCCGGTCATATCGATCGAGGGAACACGTGTTCGCCTGACCAGTGACTCCCAACTAGCCCGGTGCAATCTTCATGCGCCGGCTGCTCGCCAGATACTTGTCCCCTGCTGTATCATTGTCAATATGACACTATCTCTCAGTCTCTAAATGCATCTATGCTTCAGATACTCGACCTCGAACATCTTACATCAGAACAATTCCACTTGGAGTTATTTACAATCACGTTGAAGAACGTGCACGTGCATGGATGCTTGGGAATTTTGGGCAGATGAAAATGGTAGGGATATGAATCGTGTAGCTGATCAAATAACTCGAATTTCCCGAGCATTGGACCCGCGGATTCGACTGAATAGCTTCCTGAATTAGCAGGCGGGTAGATCCGTTTCAACTGGCACTGGCGAGTTCTCATGTTTCGAGGCATTGGCATGAGAACAACGCCAAGGGAAAGCTGGCCCTGGCCCATCCGCGCTCCGTACAATTCTAGAACTTTTCCGTTTTCTCGGCCAGCTTCTCTCACCTCTACCTTCAGCGCACAGACTATTACTGTCGTGACCCAACCGTGATTTTCTGCACGGATTGCGTACTTTCACGTTCCATCTTTTGCTCTACCGTTAACACGTTCCACCGAGCTTCGCTTCGAAAAGTAGATTGCAGGCAGGGAACAGTGTACGAATAAAATTGAGGAATGTAATGTGTGTATAATATTTACGATATTTATCCCTGTTACAGAGAGTGAACAGGGTTCTTGGGAAAGCGGATTGTCATACGAGTGCCGGTCACTTCTTTTCAAAGCTCTGCATAACTTGATCGAACGGTGCTTACTATCCCACGATTTCGTTCGCTTAGGAAAGTGGTTTGTACAGCCGTACGATGGCTTCGAAAAACATCGTTTTAGCAGGTATATTGCATTTTAGCATATCTATATATTGTTATACTGATATAATGCAATCGAAGTCCTGTTTTTCCATAATTAGTTTTTATTTTTTTTTAGTATTTCTTAAGTGCAAGCTTATCTTTAAATTTTTTATTGTAGCATCCATCTATCATTCTCGTTTGCCTTCTTCGTCCACGGAGAAAGCACTGTTTGCGCCAGTGTGGATGTCAGGCAGCATCCTGCAGTGCGGCATCTTACGAGAACATGTTTACAACGCACCCAAACTTCCCAATCTGGCGTTAAGGGTAATTTCACTAATAAAACTTATTTGGTATTTCAATTGGATATTGACGACGATTATTGTTTGTTACAGTGATTCTTGCTCCATATGGTCTAGCAGGCACCTTAACCGGCCAGGTGGGACGTATGGATAGTCAGCTCCTTGAAGAATGGAAACACTTCTATCCGATTAATGGCAGCAACACCGAGGCAGGCCTTCCACCATTGGTGGAAGTGCTTGTCGGCGGTGTACGAATGCGTTATCCTTCCTGTTATGTCCTAGTGACAGACATGGACGATACGCCACCAGAGACACCCCTTTCTCCACCAAGTAGTCCTGCTAGCTGCGAACATCCTCTTCTCGGCCAACAGGAACTACGGGCAGCTACTGAATTGCCAGAACGCGTGTGGGCAGAATGTACTTTGTGTTCACCTAATCCTGCTTCCAAGACAGAATCTTCCACAGAACCCGGGACCTGGAGTTTCGTAGAACCGACGCAAAAGTCTTCCTGTACCTGTTCAAAGTGAGTACAAAACTTGCATGTTCTTTTTAATGGAGCCCTTACTGCATTGCACGAGGTAAATTAATAATACATTTCGAATTGAAAGTTTTGGCTGAATAGCATTAGGCACCTTTACTGAACAGAACTGAGTTCAGTGCAGTAATAGTAGATATTTGTGCGAATGAATTAACTGTACTATAAGTCTTGAGGTATGTCTGTTTATGAGTATATTTCATCTTATACGAGAGAAATGTGTCTCCTTGTCATTTTGAGTCATTTTTGTGGCAGATTTGTTCAAGGTAGCAGTAAATATTTATTTCTTGCGACTGCTTCCTGTTTATCCGAAAACGGTTGAATAGTAGAGTCTGTAATCATATTGGTTTTGTTTGCATGTTGAAGCACATTTTATAGAATGTAGATTGTTTAAATTATTGTATTGCAGACAGTAGTTTTTAATGGCTGTTGCAATGTGTGCATGTCAACTTTCCACGATGGCTCGAATGTCATTTTGATGGGTTTATTGATCCCACCTTTTTTTCAATAGGTTTTAAACACGTTTTCAAGAGCATTTATAATTAAATATTTCTATCGTTTCATTTGAGCCATTGTATGAATGATAGGTCGTTTATGATAAATTACTATGGCGTACTACTATCTCTAAAGTTTGAAGGGTCCTGAAGTAGCACTACGTATATTACATGACCGCAATATTTCTAAAAATTGTTGTTCATATTCAATAGATGTAGATGCCTGTATCTTTCTATAGTATCACTGTACTTCTTCATATCTTCCGGAATTAGCAATGGCAACTTCTTGCTTTCGGTATTCATATAAATTTCAAATCAGCTATAAAACATGAGTTGTTCGAAATTCCATATCGTGATTCGAAGAATTTGAGAAGGTAAATTTGGGGCATATGCAGAGTGTTGAATCGGGATCATAGGGATCGTGAAATATAAGAGAACGATACTTTGCTTCAGGACTCGATACGTCACAGAAGTAAAATTAAGTGCGGAGAGAAGGAGACAAGATGTTAAATACATCGGTTGCAGGTATGCGACCCCCGGGGGTTGGAAGAGCCTGGCCTCCTCTCAGGTTCAGAGGGAGAGAGTAGATAAAGGTGGACGGAGGGTCGTACCCTTTCACAGACGCTCTACCACCCAGTGGGATGCTTGTCCCTCTGTCCCTGCTAGTGCCCCAAGGTGGGTAATTCTGCCCCCATATCAAGAGAAACCCATTTGGTCCTTGATTAATCATTGCAATGATATCAGTACCATATGATCACAAAATACCATAACGTCATTTCGCAATTCATTGCTTTTAAACAGCTATGCTACTTACTCCGTCATTTAAGTAACCAAATCTAACGCATAAAAAAAGCACTGGCATGTGTATCGCCGATTATGTACAGACCGTGTGCATAAAACATGTAATCTCTTAATAACTGGCAGTTTCATCAATGACGACTGTCAGCAGGGATTATTGAAACTTAGATCGGTAGCCCAAACGACTAATACAGATATTTTGTACATATTTCCATGAGTGGAATCGGTTGCCCATTTTTATTAATTGGGAAAGTTTTGTAAGTATACATATGTGTAGCTGATATATGTATCGTCCCAAGCGTATAAGGAAGACATTTTTTAAAATTTTATTTAACAGCCTTTCATATAAGGTACCATTACTTTAATTGCTAATTGATACATCTCGAATATACTTTTTCTTAATTAGGAGCCTCAATAATCCGATTAATATACATATATGCGGTTCATGTTTAACCCTTCCTTACGTATTATAATTTCTTCCGGTGGAGGGTAGCATTATTATGCTTTGCATGTCTCTGTCAAGTAGAAATTCTGAGTCTAAGCATGGGTTTCATAGAATATACCGGAGCTGCCTGCCTGAGGTTAATGAGATTGGTATCATATTCATGTTAATCTTACCAAGTGCTTCAACTATCATCTACGATCCAAAACTGCACGATGTGTGATTATTATATTGTTTATAAAAAATGTAGAACAAACTCGTATCGAAATCGTGCAATAATAAGAAATGAAGATGCAGTACAAGATTGTGGATGATTACATGCAATATCCATAATAATACCGTAAAGTTCAACAGTGTATTGTACACGATAGTTGTATTCATCTTGCAGCATAAAGCAGTGCATTGTAGCTAGCATTTGCATTAATTGGTTATGGGCAATTTTAAGTTATTATTGCAATACCCTCGGAGCAAAAATGTTATAATCGTTTGTATCTACCCCGAACAGGTCTATACTGAGCAGAACAGAAGCACCTAGTACACCACCGGGCGGACCACCCTCTTATTCAAGGGGACCACCAACAGGAGGAGATTGCCTACCAGTTCCATCAGTCGGTTCACCAGGTTCTCCTGCTCCTTCACCTCTTCCGACTCCACATTCCGAGCCAGCGTCAGTTCCACCGGCAGAGCCTACAATGCCTACCCTCAGTCCTCAACCTCCACCCAGTCATACGAACACTGCCCCTCCATTAACACCGTCGCAAGGCCCTAAGTCAACATCTTCCGCGTGTAACAACCCAGTACATAGTCCTGCTCCCGGGCCAACTTTAAAGCGACCAATCTTAGCATCTAGAGAATACGAAGGTGCGCTCTTGGAGGATGAGCAGCCTTTGTCCTGGCTTTATGACTATTCAACGCAGGAGGCCTGGCTCAACCACCCTGTCAAGCGTTTCAAAGGTTCAACTACTAGTCCGCCGAATGTGCGGAGCAATTCGCTCTATCCGCCAATGAACTCACAGGCTCCCCAGATGCAAGCACCGAAATTAGAAATTAAGCAAGAACCAAACGTTAATGTCGTGAGTGTCTCGATCGTCCAATTCGTACTTTGCCCGCGAATCCAGATGTGATGGTTTTATTGATATTCTACAGGGAGACTGTATGGGGAGAAGGTCGGATCCATATGAATTTGATGCGACAGGCGAGGAGAATGGTACTGGTGTTGATGGACTAAGGCGACAACGGGATGATCCAACCAAACCGGGATCTCTCTTTACTAGTGAAGGACTTCAACCATCCTATAAAGATTTGGAACAAATCTTTGATAATTCCGATCCCGATACTTCTAGTGACGAAACCGTATGTTTCCATATTTATTACACGTGTACATAATATGACTGTACATTATATTATGTGATCATGCTACGAAATTTTTTTTTACAGAATTTGAATCAGCTACAAGTACAAACTCCACCGGGGTCCAACAAATCTGGTGGATTACATGAGGAAACAAGAATAGACTGTAGCACTAAGCATAATAATAGAGGAGTAGGCGTGTTGCGACCAGAAGAGCTCTCAAAAATGTTCCCAACACCACCATCCTTGGAACATAATCCAGTTGCTTCGCCTTGTCAATTGAGTGATCCTTCAATGGACCAGACTGAATTGTCTGTACCTCAGCGACCGCTTAGGCATCTCCCAGACATTTATCCCAACATGGGTTCACCTCAAGAGGAAACTATTGAGGATTGGACTTACGTGTTCAAACCTACACCCGTCTGCAAGATGGTTGGTTCTTCCAAATACGCCCCCCTGACGAATTTGCCCAGTCAATCTCTGCCGCCCGTCACACTGCCATCGCACTGCGTGTACAGACCTTCCTGGCAGTGCAATCCTACATCCACTACTACTGAAAAACCGCTACCACCGACAAGGCCTGGTTCTGTGCAGCAACAACCTTGTCCACCAAGCCCGGCACCACTCGGAGCACCATACCGTTCAGCCACTTTGTCCGGTAGACCGCCACCTCCACCATATGACCAACCAAGCCCAGCCACATCTACAACGTCTTCGTATCTTAATAAGAATTTGAATAGTATCGAAGCCGATACACCGGGACCCACTCGTGCACCAGAAGCCAATTCATTGATTGTGAATATTCTTTTGGGAGATACCGCGCTTAACATCTTCCGCGATCATAATTTCGATAGTTGCAGTCTTTGCGTCTGCAATGCTGGACCCAAAGTTGTCGGCAACATTAAAGGTGCAGACGCGGGTGTTTACCTAATGAATTCGTGGTCAGGAGGTGCGCTATTCCAAGACGATGATCAAATCAGGTGCAGTTGCGGTTTTAGCGCTGTTGTCAACCGGCGGTTGGCACACAGGGCTGGACTCTTTTATGAAGATGAGATGGAAATCACGGGAATCGCGGAGGATCCAGCCGAAAAGAAGAAGGGCTCACTAGTTTCAGTTGCATGCGGGATCAGCAAAGCTGTGGAAGGTCTCGACGTCATAACACCGAATGTATTAGAACTATTGCGAGAACAGTGTTTAATCGTGCAAAGCTCGGCAAGTAGTCTCTATCGGGCTGCAAGGATTTACGCTGCAATGAAGAGTTACCCTATGCTCGCACCAAGTGTGAATACTTTGGAATTCAATGATGGCAATGAAGTTTCGCTTGCCGCTCTCGATCAGGGCAAAATCGATGGTACGCACAACGAAAGAACTACTCGCGTGAATGGAGTGCATCGATGGGTGTTCCTCAGAGCAAGAGGACCTCAGTGTAGTGGTGATATCGTGCGGATGATGAGAGCTTTGCAACCTCTCTTACAAGATGCAGTGCAAAAGAAGTGTACTACTCGTATGTGGGAAGCACCGTATACCGTTGCTGGACCACTAACTTGGAGGCAGTTCCATCGGCTGGCTGGCCGTGGAACGGACGATCGCTGTGAACCACAACCAATACCCGCTCTAGTTGTCGGATACGATCGAGATTGGCTGTCCTTATCACCTTATGCTCTCAGCTATTGGGAGAAATTATTGCTAGAGCCATATGCTGGTTCAAGAGATGTTGCTTATGTAGTGGTCGCTCCAGACAGTGATTGTGTGATCAGCAAAGTGAAATCATTCTTCCGGGAACTCTCTACTACATATGAAGTAAGTCAATAACCCTTTCCTAGACTCTGATAAGCCTATATTTAAAAGGGGGAGCATCTTATTAAGCGTTGTCTCGTTTTTTCTTAGATATGCCGACTCGGCAGGCATACCCCAATTTCGAAAGCACTACGTGATGGTATTCTTCGTGTCGGGAAATCCACGATACAGAAACAGGCCAAACAACCTATAGATGATTGGTTTAAACTCTTAGGAGAGAATCAATTAGGGGAATTATTAAGGCTATACGCCCAAGTTTGCAATCATCGGTTAGCACCGTACTTGACGCAGGTTATACAAGATCGAAGTTTATTAGATCCCGGTGACACACAATCATCGAAGAATCAGCAGCAGCAACAACAGGCCACTATCCCCGTAACCGACACTATGCCAGCTACTCCCGATGTATTAACAACAAAACCTGAATCAGTTGGTATGTTCACTATACTTGTCAAAGCATTTCATACACGATATCGTGGCCATCTGAAAAAGTGTCAAGTTCACGCTCCATTTCGTAGAAGGAGAAAATCCGAGGAGCGAGACACCATCTTCAAATACAGCAACAAATCCGAATTCCAACGTCGGTAATACAACACCAACCACACAGACTGCCACCACACCTACTAATACGACTGTAGGACCCGACGAGGAGGAAGTTGAACCTCCAGCTATAGTTGTATATTTGGTTGAACCGTTTTCATTAGGAGGGCCCGAAGATCCTGATCGTCGAAGGCTTGCAATTTTAGCTTTATTACGAGCGTATTCAGCAGCTGTTAATAGCATGCCCGAAAACCTTAGGTCTAATATCAATGTTCAGGTAATTAAAAGCGGATGATACTTTTCTTCATTTTATTACTTTAGTGATTCGCAATCTAAAAGTAAATCATTTTTCTTTTAGTTAATATCCCTAGAAAGCATAATGGAATTAGGACGTGCCAGGGAAAGGCGAAAAAGTCAAGACGAAATGAGAGCACTAGCTCTAAACGTCTTCCTGCAAGGTCGCCGTTTATTGAATCATAATTCCACAGTTAAAAGTCTCACCGGATTTGGGACTGCTGCTGCTGCAGATCTTTTCCTTAAGAGTAAAGATGTAAGCACACACGCTGCTTATTATATTCCTTTTGCTTTTCCATGTGCCAGAACGAGCCGCTGTTTGAGCCTTTTCGTTTTTGTAGTAGTTAAAAGTAAAATAGCGTTGAATCGATTTTCAGTCTTATAGTAATACTCTTGCAACTCTACATCAGGAACGGAACAAATCACCGTATCGGTTGTACGCACCAGCGTATGTATTAGCACCGCTACGTGCGAAAAGCGAGGCGCCTGAGTCTTTCGGCATAGCGGGTCCAGAGGAATGTGCAGTACTTTACTTGAGCTATTGCCTCAGCGAGGATCAATCGTGGTTATTGGCAGTCGCAACAGATGATCGGGGCGAAATATTTGAAACAGCCACGATCAATATTGATATCCCGAATAGAAAGCGGCGAAAACGAGCTTCGGCCAGACGAATTGGATTGCAAAAGCTAATGGATTTCATTCTAAGCGTCATGTCTCAAGGTGTAAGTAGAAAGACATTTTTTAACATGTGTTTTAAAGTACTCACATTCAATATAAATCTAAGATGTTGTACATTTCTATATAATTTAATACCACTGCAGGTGCAACCATGGAGGTTGGTAGTAGGACGCGTAGGCCGAATAGGCCATGGAGAGCTCAAAGGTTGGAGTTGGCTGCTTTCAAGGAAAGCGCTCTTGAAAGCATCCAAACATTTGAAGGAGATCTGTGGCCAGTGCAGTCTTATATATCCATCAGCAGCTCCTTGTGTACTCAGTGCGTGTTTAGTTTCACTTGAACCAGATTCTACTCTCAGACTTATGGCTGACCAGTTCACACCTGATGAACGATTCAGCCAAGCATCTGTAAACTGCCAATTATCTACACCACAGGATGTCACATGCACCCACATACTTGTATTTCCTACATCTGCTACCACACAGGTATGACATCTTCCCAGACGACGTATTTCCATACGACAATGTCTTATGTTAATTACAATACCAATGAATGGCATTTTTCAGTCGTCGCAGACTGCATTTCAAGAACAGCATATTAATGGACCAGAACTGGGGGATGATGAATTATTTTCTGCTCTTAATGATGATATGGCAGAGGGTATGGAAGGAATGGGAGATTTCAATGATATCTTCAATGTTTGGCCAGAAGCTGGGGCAGGTGGAGGACAAAGTCCTGGTGGCAGCCCCCACCGTCCCGAAGGTTCTCCTTTAGGAGGTGATGGTGGCGGGTCAGGCTTAGGTAATCATGATGGTCCGGGTAGTCCATTTCCTTGCAGCAATACACCGCGGGTAAGTTGAAGACGAAAGTATAGCCATTCGCAAAGAGATACTCTCTGCATTGGTATTAATATTCCAGAGAAGATTGATTCGAAATAGGCTGGACATTGAAAATTTGTTGGGTTATAGGTCGCCGTGGCTGAACAAGCAGAGGAAGTTGGCACATTATTACAACAACCACTTGCTCTTGGTTATTTAGTGTCTACTGCACCAACAGGGCGAATGCCACCGTGGTTTTGGGCCGCATGTCCTCACCTCGAAGGTGTCTGCCCCGTGTTCTTAAAGAACGCCTTACATCTACACAGTCCTGCAATACAGCAAAATAGCGATGATCTGCTTCAGCAGCAGAGTGCACTCACTGCTCATCCATTGGACTCGCAGTATACCACCGATGTGCTTAGGTATTGGATTTCGTTTTCCTGATGAGTTTACTTATGCGTTTTTTTAGGAAAAGGATTCAACGACTCTAATATTAAAAAAGTTATGAACTGGGCAGTGACATAGGCAGCAAGTGATTATGTAAGGTTGTACAAGACGATTCGTCTTTTTTAGGTACGTGTTGGAGGGGTATAATGCACTATCCTGGCTGGCGGTGGACGCGAACACCAAGGACCGGCTATCTTGTCTGCCGGTGCACGTACAGGCGCTCATGCAGCTCTATCACGCAGCGGCAGCTCTCGTCTGACCCACACCACCCTCTTCCTTCGTAGTGCAGTATGTGCACCTCTCTCACGCACTCCTTATCGTACCGTCACTTGGGGCTTTACGAGAGCAACTGGTTTCCTACGTCCAACACCAACTGTACGTTAGTGATTAACATTCTCTGATTACTGAGAGAATGGTTGTTCAACCAGTTGTCGATGATCTCTCGACACGCGTAGCCGAGCATCCGCTTCCGCTCGGCTGTGAATTAATATTGAATATTGATTCGCACGACCGTAGCCAATTTGCGCAGCAGATAGTGAAAATAAAGGACGCGAATCCGAAGATCGATACACAGCAGTTCTCTTTAAAACTTTTCTATTAATATTCATCAAATCAAACTGACGTCATAGATCGTGCTTTGTGTTTTACTAATATTAGTAAGGAAATAGAAAATGAAAAAAATGGGATTCTCACTTAAGCACCGACATACACACTCAAGGACACATAAAATACTCCCACATACACGGACACGAGTGTATACAAGCCGACTAAATCAGTAAAAAAGAAGAAAGCGCATACACGTAAGTAAACCTCGGCGAGTGAAAGTCATAGCACATTCATGTGATGTGGACATAGAGAGTGAAAGAGAGAGGGAGAACAATGAGAGTGCATTCTAAGAAACCAACTTCCAATTGCCTCTCTACCCGATAGATAGTTCAATTACAAATCAGAATCTCTAGAAAATTACATAACCAAAAGTTTTTAATTGTAAATTGAATTTTGTACAAAGCTTTTATTATTAATAACGACGAAGTAATATAAATGATATTACGTTGTTTTTTAATTTTATATAGATGATATAAAGAGAGGCGAACTTCTTTTTTATAAGTAATGCCTCGTACAAGCCCCTGGTGTGAGATAAGTATGACAATTATAATAATATTATATTATGCTCGCGCGGCATTGGGTCACTGTTATCACGTTTCCTGGACCCACCAGCGCAATTTTTCGATGCTGTTTGACAAATTTTATTCGAATTAGGTGACCTCTATAGATTATACATACATTATAGTGTAAAATATTGTTTTTAAATAATTTATGAAGTGAGACATCGCCGAGATTAGATAATTGAATGAGAAAAGGGAGTACACGAGAGAATAAGAGCAATGAGAATCATTAAGAGGTTGTTTCCCTGCAACATGAGAAATGATTAAAAAAGACAAGAAGTGACTACGGGGCGCGTCTGAGTGAAGCCAAGGTGGCCAATTGCGTCAGTCGCATAGTACAAATATGACTTGTACATAGAAACCCTAACCCTCCCCCTAAAATAATTGGTTAATTTACTCACACACCCAACACTCACTCTGTAACTATAGTATTTATTACCTGGGTAGTATGTCATTATTGGGATTATTATTATTAATTATTAATTATTATCATTATTATATTATGAAATACAGTTTTATGTGTATATATAATTATATACCTCATTTTATACGAAACAAAGTGTTTTATGGCTAACGTTGCAAGCATAGTAGAAATATCGAATTTGGTGCATTTTGCCAAACATTTATATAAAATACGATTGCCGGTACCTTCACCTAACTATTCGGCATTAGTCTATAAAACAATAGCGGACTTTGATAGCCGGTTTCTTTTAAATACTTTCTTCGTTTGGAAATTACACATTAGTTTTTCTACTATTCCTGTACATTTTAGCATTAAGTAACCATTTCCATTCATATACAATTTATTTGCGTATCTGGCTATCCATACGCCACAATATCTGGGTACTATACACATTCCTTAGAAACACTTTATCAAATGCTTGAAAGATCCAAGTCCAAAAGTTTAATGCACTTCTGGTATGCTTGCAATATGCATTTACCGATGGTGTGCATCCCTTCTTGATCTATTCAATTGAGTGGATTTTCTTTTTTCCCATCTTAAAGTATAGGTACGTATAAACATATTTATGCATATATTAGGAGCACTATGTATATCACACGTTTTATCATTGAAAAGTATATTAACGTTCAATTCGTTGGCTTGAACGGACTAGCGTTGTAAATTAATCAAAAAATGAGTAGTGAAAGAAACATTGTTGGTACTTATAGGATTCTAATAACGACAATGTAGGGACTAGTATTCGGTCAATGTAGATGACTGATCCGGAGTAACCTTCTCCAAACCATGGGTAATGCCATATGGTCTTAAGTGGTAAATTAGGTACTCGAGTACGTACATCATGTTAGGTGAGACATAATGAAACGAGATCGCGGTATCGGAACAACAGTTCAATCCGTCTTTGGTGTCGTAATAGATGTACTTCCAGTACCAAAAATTTTTATCTACGTGATTGGGGATTAAGTGATGCTCCGGCACGAAAGGGAAGAACCTTCCGCGACCGTGTGGATCTCTAGTGTCCATTGCCCGCACTCCAATGTTTTCGAGGCACTTTCCCATTTCTACGTCCTCCGCACCACCATTATCTGGTCGACACTTGGTTTTATCAGGTAAACCCTCTTCCACGAATTTACGTAGACCCTCTTTACTAAGTACATAACCCGCGCCACCGCTCATATATCCTTGCTTTACGAAAGGCTTGAATCTACATCCAAAATATAGTGGCGAATTTGGATTGTATGACGACACCATGTATCGTAGATTTTCTACTACGACGTATCTGAAAGTGTCATCAAATTGTGTATCAGAAATTGCAGCCCTAGGACTAGCAAGCAAGAATAAAATCGTTCTTTCCTAAAATCCAACGACTTCAAACATGTCTTGACCAAATTCTTGATTTACTACAGTTATTTCTGCTATATCTTATTTCTGTTATATCTTTCTCCTCCCTATCGACTTATCTATTATTTTTTTAAGACTATCTGGAATATACTGATTGTACAGGCGATTCGGTTTATACTTACGTATCGTCATCAGCCTTCATAAACCAATCAACTTTATCTTTGTACTTTTCATATGAATATTTGAACGCTTCTTTGGTTTTTGCCCATAGATTGTCCCTCCCTTCTTTTACCGGCAGTACCACGGTAGGCAGACTGGCATCTGAGTAACGAGATTTGATTTATTAGAAGAACAAGGCGCAAAAACTTCGCAAAGCGAACGCTGAACAATTTACCTTCCGCGGAACTCATGAATAATAGAACGTTACATCGTTTACCCCACGTCGCTTTTACGTGTCGCGCTTTACTTTGATGATTCTTTGGACCAGTCATTACCCAGCAAAGGACTCGTACTTTGCTTGCTAAATCTTGAGCAATTTTATCCTCACCCCTATGAAAATCTTCATCTTCACTATGGAATTTTACCTCCGTTTCAGGACCAACCTGATGAGCATGTATATGTAAGTAAATTGCACTACTGCCTCTTATATAAAACCTGTTTAGATTCAAAGATATCCACCTCTGACTCAAATTCTGAGTAGTGATGAGGGTCTCTTGTAAGTATGGTGTTACCAGGAAACCAATTAAATATATGCGGCACATCTCTAGCTGATGTTATTAAAAGGCATGCTGACAGGAAACCAAAGATCATACCAGCAGCAAGAGTCAAGACAAATCTTTTCCCTCTTCTAGCACCTGGCAAATAAACAATAAATTATGTAATCAGGAATACATTTTAATGGGTTTTATATTTTTTACAAAATTTCTTCCAATTATTTTAAAACTATAGAAGACTTTATACTTACCATCAAAGCTTGGTAGCCTTTGTTGAAGCATGGTATTTTATAAAAGTCTATAACTTCAATTTAGTACACATATAAATACTGCAATTAATATGATATGCTCATTTCCATTCATTGTCACTTGTAAGCTTAAACTGTGTAAACTTTGAACTGGAATAGCTGTAACACAGTAGAACATTTAGCTACAGAACAATCTAAAAACTTTTGACTTTCAAATTACTTGTGCTGCTTGTAATAGCAAACAAATAAATGTTGAACTCTGTTCAATTATCATGCACACAGGTATATTAACATCAAAATTTGTTATCTGCACAAACATACCTGAAAACTGCCAAGTGCAGGAGTGAAGTTAAACATTATTTCGTACATTTTGTGTGTACATAACATTTAGGCATACACACCACCAGAAATTAGCACATTTTCTTGTTGTTCTTTACACTTATAGTACTTTGTGTTCCAAGATAATTATATTTTTTAATACTTCAGGTCGCACGAGCATAATTATTATATGTTTAACATATGCTCTTGCATTATACTCTTTGATAAGCACCAAAAATTCACAGACCTAATAAAAAATAATGAATCATGAACTAAGCTTGAGTTATACTACGCTCTCTTGGAAAAACAGCACACACTTCCTGTGACTTGATACACCATTATCATACCAGATAAGATCAAGTCACCGAATTGGGATACGCCTAATAATTTTATATGTTACAAAAACCAATGTGAAACCTCAAGAGTCGAGCCACTCCTGTTAACACAGTTAGATGGTATATGCAAAACTATACTAACGACTGGCTGAATGCATTATCTTATCTACTGTTCGTCCCACCATAAAAGTGACACATCACATAAAAGGTAGGAATGCTACATGTATGGCTCAGATGTATTAGTTTGGTCAAAATTTGTGTGCATCCAGCAAATACAATTATGCAACCTATTATTCTCCCAAACATCAGAATGTAGAGTTAACAAATTGAAATACAGGTGTCTATATGTTACAAAAATAAATGGAGTATGATTATAAATTTTATTAGGCACAGAGAAGAGTTTAATGACTTCAGAGGGAAGTTCAGTAATTAAAAATTTAAAACAGAATGTTTGGAGTATTTTATAATTTTCTTTCGCAAAGTACAATCCATATAATCGGAGCAATAATAATTATTGACAACTTCTAAAGCAGACTGTTTCTTACGAGATTGTCGTGGGCACCAATGACAAAACGATGAATCAATAGCAAGCTGACCCGCTTCGCTCGAAATCACAATTTCAGTCGAAAAGTGCACATCCCGAACTGTTCAACTTTCCATTTCCAAAAACTTAAGCGTCCCCGTGCTACGAAACCACCGTGCCCGTCAAAAGTCCTTGCAATCGCCGGCAATAAATTCGAAAGGGATAAACGAATAACAAATGAGGCAGGCACGTACCGGTTTGAGTATGTCGAAACGCTTTCGATCATTGGAGATTCCATGGTGCTGTGTTTCACATATCCTCAGCTAGCCCACGAATGCAAGGCAAGCTCGCGTCAAGCAAAAACAGGAGTGTTCTCGTGTGTGCCGGACGAAGGACAGTACGATGCACATGTGCAACGTTAGCAAAACGCCACTTCTCATCCTTGCTGATCCTTGCTATTGTATGATTACGCACAACGCTGTCCCTCCACCACCACGCGGAATCCACGGCATGCACGGCACGCAAGTTTCTCCTGAATACGAAATTGCCTGCCAGCTATTTGCGAATCACTCCTCCAGTACCGATTGCAGTAATACTTCGACCTTTCCATCAGCCCGAACCAATATTAACCCCTTCAAGGCCGACTCTACATGAACCATTGACGTTCCTTATTCACACAGCCCAACTACTCTTTCGTTTCGGAGTAGTGCAAAATAGGGTAACAAAACTAATAATGTTCCTTTCCATTGAACCAATAAACCATGACCAATGCAGAAATGTTTTCGCCTAATTATCTTCATTACGCGTTCACAATGACATGCATTTACGTAAATAGCAACGGACATAAGTAAAAGTAAGATATTTGCCTAAAATAGTCGTTGGCCAGAATAACGATGAGAATAGGGTGTGTATGTCAGGGTTGAGTATGCGGAAACAGGTTTCGAGATATGCTAGCCGTGCCAGCTAGCCTTGAAGAATTTAAATGGTGAACATGACACAGATATGCGCCAACGGCAGCTATCTACTGGGAATAATACATATTATATTATACGCGTTGATAATAATTCTTATCAGCCTCTTTTCATATATCTTTTAAGTTTCATATGTTTTCGGCGAGCACAGCGACAACTCCATCTTTGACTTTCAATTCAAGAATTTGCGTGATTCTAGCGAGGGTGGGGTATTTGACAGGTTGCTTCATATAGGAGAGTGCATGTGGGTTGAAGCTGAGGCATTGAGCGTTCCGATAAAATGGAAAAAGGCCAGTGAGCGTGCACTGGCTCGCGTCGAACGCAGTGCAGTTGGGATATTTTACTGGCGTGTAAAATGACGGGAAACTATTATTTCGCGATTGTGGGTCACGCGGACAATCCGCTCTTCGAAATAGAATTCAATAGTTCCGGGAAAGATGCGAAGGTTTGTTTTCTATCGCCGCTACACAATAGCGGTATCTCCAGGTTATGTGGATTGATCAATGATGTTTGTCTACTGGATATGTGATGGTTTCATTTCTACAATTCCTTTTCCGGCGGCTCTATGGCTTTGTCTAGTCTTGGTATTATTTAACCACATCATTCCGTCCTAATAACTTGGATTATTCCAAGTATCAATTAACAATGTAGAAAAGTAAACAGCAGCAGGTTTTGTTTGAACAAGAAGTAGGCCATTGAAATGAATAGAGAATCAAGCGGCTATTGTGTTGTACATTCCTTCTATTTTACTCGATAGAAGGAAGACCACACTCATTTGAATCAGTTTATTGCACACGCTGCATTGGATCTGGTCGATGAGCATACATGGAAAACCACGAATATGCATTTAAAAGTAGTGGATAAGTTCAACCAATGGTTCGTGAGTGCTTTTGTAACAGCTACCCACATCAGATTTGTAATGGTGCACGACAGTAAGAATGAGGATGGCATTAAGAACTTTTTTAATGAGATGTATGAGACATACATCAAAGTAAGAAATCTTCCTGATGGAATTTCTGCAAGGGCGTTGTCCGTATCGACATTAATCTCTGCTTTTCCCACGCAGTATTCCATGAATCCGTTTTATAAATTGAATACCCCCATAAAGTCTGTTGGATTTGAAAAGAAGGCACAATTGTATGGCAGAAAGTATTTATCTTCTTAAGCGGAGCACCTGATAAACAATACAATATTTCATATTTATTATAATTGTACATACAAATATACTTCTCAGAAGTTGTCATGAGTTCTTAATTAGTTCCACCCAACTGACATAATACTTAAAATTAGTTTGTTTCGCCAAATATAAAAATCGTCAAGTTTACATGCGAAATATACCGGCGAGCCATTCTGTGATTCGCTGGCGTCGTTGCTATCGCATGGTTGACATCGAAGATCGCGTATTGTAGGAGAAAGTGGATCAGAGGTGCCGGTATGTCATTGCAATAGTTACAAAGTTATGATTTTATAATTTGCCGCTTACAATTATATTAATACAAATTACTTGACTGGCTATGTTGCCCATTGTACAAAATACGTCATACGTTAGCGAGTACGAAAAAATACTCTCGGTAATGATGACAATTAACTACTAAAGACGTGTATTATCGTCGGTAAAATTTCGTTTCATGTCAAAACGTAATCGACCTATCTATATTTATTTAACCGATGATAATAACTGATGATAAACCACTTCCTAGTTTTAAGTTCGCAATAAAACGAGTGGTGAAGGTTGGATATACACGCTTAATAGCGGTAAAGTTATCGCTGTAGTGGATTATTGTTTCTGCATTTTTTTGAAAATAATGCGCAATACTATGTCTTTTATTGGTGCCGTCGTCGTTATTCTTTCGATATCATCACTTTATGGCACATCAAATGCCTTAGGTATGGTTGTCTCTGTTCTATCTGATGATGTATAGGTGAAGTGATTAGCAAGCATGCTAACTTGTTTTAAATGTTCGTCATTCTTCTAGCACCTAAGTCTCTAGTTATTGTAATATTGAGTCAAAAAGAGGGCTATCATGCAGCCTATGCAGATTTTATTCGCAAGGGCATTTTAGAAGAAGCTAATTCGTTAGACAAGGTCTGATCAACTGTCTTGTATTGTCAATGCACAGTTATTTAATATTGTTAATAGAAACCTTCCTTTAATGTTAGGATCCACCAGAAATAGTACTCTCCCATGAGCTAGAAATTTTAGGGGCATGGACTATTACACCCACATTAGAATATCTATTTGATAAATATCCATCAGCCAAATGGTTTTTCTTTTGCTTGGAAAACACTGTGATTAGATTGAACAAGTTACTGAATGTCCTTTCGAAATTTAAGGCAAATAAGGTCTGCCACAATTATTGGACACTCTTCTTTGCGCTATGAATTTTTTTTTTACATATTATCAATTGTAGGATTTGTGGATAGGACATGCATTATATGATCATGATCCAACAATAATACATCACTTTGTGCAACATAAAAAGAAATTCAAGTATCCAAATATTGCATCTGGTTTTGGGATAACAGCGTCTTTGCTTAAGAGGTACATAAATTTAATGTACAATTGAAGCTGATATGTTTGATGTATTTGTACATTCCGAGTTTTATAGCTTGGTTCAGAAAATATCTGACGGCGAAGCA
Organism: Ectemnius continuus; assembly: GCA_910591665.1. Taxonomy (NCBI): domain Eukaryota; kingdom Metazoa; phylum Arthropoda; class Insecta; order Hymenoptera; family Crabronidae; genus Ectemnius; species Ectemnius continuus. The sequence continues at coordinate 8,518,851 of OU342862.1, read as the reverse complement.
CCGAAAGATGATTTTTCAATCGACGCTTCTTTCGAATTTGCAACTTTCGTATCGAAAGCTGTAAAAGGTGTAAAACTGACGCATGTACCGGAGATATGTATTGTGTCCAGTTCCGACTGCGCGACATATCCGAGATTCTTTCATCCATGTGTAAGATTAGATATCTTCGAAACTGTCACGCCTCTCATAGATAGTCTTTAACTACTTTATACCCCTAGGGAACAATTGCATCTACGGAGCATGTCTTTTTCGCAGTGAAAACTTGCGCTAAGTATCACACCGAGAGAATTCCTATTATAAAGAGAACGTGGGCGAAACACGTATTAAACATCGGGTACTTTAGTGACATATCTGGTACGTCATATCTGCTTGACATATATCGTTTCTTAAATTGTTAACTTTTAACAAAGCTTGTGTATCTTGGTTTTCAAACGTAGATCAGAATTTGCCTGAAGCCTATGTTGTAACAAACACAACGCAAGGACACTGTGCGAAAACTTACGATATATTAAAGGAGGCAAATAAGATATTGCAAACAAAGAAGTTAGATTGGTTGATTATTTGCGACGACGATACTATTTTTAGGTGGTGCAATTACTTTTCTTTCTTAAACTTAAACGCCGAAAAGTAGTATATTAAATAACCGAACGTCATTCTTTATTTAGTGTCGCTCGATTACTTCGTCTGTTATCGTGCTATAATCCGAAAACCACATTGGCCCTCGGAGAACGATACGGATTTCGGGTATGGGATAGTCTTTATGGGTATGATTATCTAACTGGTGGTGCAGGTATAGTTTTGTCTGCACCTCTGGTAGAACAAATGATTCAACCAGGTCTCTGCGAGTGTCCGACAGCAAATACACCTGATGATATGTATTTATTTGGCGCTTGCCTATCACGGATCGGTGTACATCCTACTCACTCTCCCATGTTTCATCAAGTATGTACATTTTCAGCAATGTTATCATTAATAACCATTCGTAACTTTACATCGAAACTACCCTTAGGCACGACCTACAGACTACGCTACCGCATATCTAGCGTCGCAAGAACCGATCTCATTCCATAAGTTCTGGATGATTGACCCAGAAGTGGTATACGATCAATTATTCGCTGAAGCCGATACTTACGTGTCGATGTCTCGAAAGCACACCGAATTATAATCATATGAATTAATTTGATCCCTTTTATATCAACTTCATAGTTTTATACTATTTTTTATACTAATGATATGATAACGCGCACATATAGATTCAGAGGTGGATGTGCAGCTAATAAAACGACGATGTTTCACCTATGGAATTGTAGTATAATTTTATGTAACAATTTCCTTTCTTTTTTTTTAACAATATACCAAATATATAAAATGGACAAGTAAAAGATGTAATTGTAGTTATAAACAGTTATCAAATATAGATAAAATCTCTTCTTACACAAGACATATTTCTAACATTTATATACACAACCCAAAGAATTGGCTTACAATTTTGCAGGCACCAATTCTTTCCACCACGTAGGTCGCTCAAAGTTTTCCTTGTCTTCAAAGATTCTATCTTTGATATGTTTATAAACCTGAAACGAACAAAATGATGATGTTTTTTGGTAACTTTCGGCTTGATAAAGTTTTTCAAGTAACAAAATAGTAATTGCCATACATTTCCGTCTGCCATTCCCAATGGAGAGTTCAGAATAAAATCGGGCGGCGCCAAAACATCAACCAATCCCACAGCTTCTGGGACCAGTTCTTTGCACAAACGGATAATGCCTTCCCGAAGTAACTCTTGTAAACGGGATTGCGGTGTGGCATATCCCGCACTATAAAAGTCTCCCATTTTAGTTTCGAGGCTTGCAGCAGCGTACAATGAATATAATTTTGTCAGAATCGCGCGTTCTTCATTTCTCCATTTGGGATCTTTAATGCATCTCATGAAAGATTGCAGTACAGCATGCTGTAAAATGGTAATATGATTGAATGTAGAAACATTTACATAGAATGACACTAGAGTTCAAAAGAGTTACCTGTGCGTATAATAAGGATAGACTCTGCGCATGAAAGACCTGTGAGTCATTTTTCGTTTCGAAATCATCGTAACCTTTGCTTTTTAATGCTTGTGTGAGCTCGTATGTCTTGATCATATAGTGACATATTAGCCATTTGAACATAAAGAGTAAGTCTGGAATTTGAAAATCAATGTCACGCCAAACACTTAAGTTTTAATACTACATAACTAGTCTGTATACTTTCTGGTGCCAGAGTATCCTCAACGGTTGTGTGCGAGAAGTGTTGCCTTAAAATTTTATCAGCATCCGTTAAAAAGTTCACTGTGCCCAATGGATACTCAATGGGTTTCCCTTTCAGTTTAGCACCCCACTGTTGCAACAACCAGTTACTAGTTTGTTGAATCAGTACATTGTTCTCGCCTTCGTAAGTACAGTTCGCGTCATTGTCCGAGCGTATGTCTCCCAGTCGCGACACTATAATTAGTTTATAAATTTGTAGTTTTGCAGTATGAAACATATGTCAACGACTACAAACTATGACAATTACTCTTTAAGTAGCCATGACCACCACAAGATTCTCTGCAGTTCTGAATTACATCACGCGCTTGCCACGAACATAGCGGTTTTGCCGCTGAAGACAATGCGTGTATCTCTACTCCCAAACCTGCCAGTTTGTCTTTATCTTTCGTACTTATAAGTGCCATTTGAAAGTCGACGAATTGTATTGCGAGTTGACTTGAAAATATCTTCAACGCATAGGTCGTGGCTAATTGGGGGAATAAGCGCCATTGCTGGAAGAAGTTTGTGAAGTCAGAATTTTCAGTCTTCTGTCAGATCTTGCATATTTAAGAGAACAGGCGGTACCTGTGCCTGGTACTCTATTACGGGGCACTCCTCCTTGTTAGGTGGTCCAAATTGCTTGCGCGCAGCGCAGTAACGCAAAGCAATGCTAATTGCCAAAGAAGCGTACGTCGTAGATATCGCGGTAATCACACATCGACCACCGGACAATGCACCAAGTGATGCTCCTTTAGTGAAATATTAAATTAGTTAAATCATTTTTGATTATCCTGAAATCAAGATAAGCATGATACCATATATTGTTCCCCACCTAGCCGTTTATTTGGATCTCGTATTGGAGTTGTGTATTCTCCATCCTCCGAAATATCGGCCATCTTATTTAGTAAGCATGCACGGTCAATATGGTAATTATCAAACATGACAAAACCATTATCCACGCCGTTTAAACCGATTTTCTCACCCATGTCACCCACAATAACTCCTGGTAACGGTAGGCGTGTTTGTGGGTCGCGTATCGGGACGAGAAAAGTGTGAAGGCCGTGGTTTTTCCCGTCGGCCGTTTTCAATTGGGCATATATAATGGCATGCGTTGCACATTTTCCTGTAAATTTTCCAATTTACATTTATTGTATTCCGCGCGCACTAACACTTATAACGTACCAAGACCGCCGGACCAACATTTGGCGGCTTCGAAATCGGGGGAATGAAGCACGAAGTCTTTGGTTCTCATATCATAAGTTGCGGTAGTCCGCATACCTTTCACATTAGTACCATGAGAGAATTCCGTGAGAGCGAAGCAGCCAGAGTACTAGAACCGGTGATTTAAAGAGACATCAATGCAAGTTTAACAAATCTAATAAGCTAATTAGTAGCTTTTGCACTTACTTCTAGACTTTGAAGTTTATCCAAAGTTTCGGAGTGCTGCTCACTGCCCATTACCATAGTTGTGTGAGGAACCATGCCATGTATAATTCCCATTTTTACCGGTATTGAACCATCGTAGTAAAAAAGTACGTTAAAAAAGTGGCCATTGTCTATTGGATGCTGTAAATAGAAATTTATTCATCATTCCCGTATCGGAATCTGCCTCAAGATGATTTGCTCACCGCCACACGATGCTTCAATAATTCTTTGATCCTCGCATTGCATAATCTTCGGGTCTCGTCCAAAGTAGGGGCTTTCGGCCTTTGAAAAACCGGCGAATTGGTAATGAACTCCCATAAATTGTTCTACACACACACACAAACACATCTTTAAATCCGAAGCACAAAGTTCGTTGCGAGCAATTACGTAAAAAAGGTTCATACTTGGAATTCTATGAAGTCCTCTCCTTCCAAATTATATTTGAGTAGCTTCCAATCAAATGTCGCACTCTTTCTGTAGTGGTCCAAGGGACCCTTTGGTAAGTCGGGTATTAGTGTTTTGATCTTCGTCAACAGTGCTGGACTCATCTTGTTCACGGAGGTCTAAAAAAGGGAAAATGTCAGCACTGTTATTGGCTTCGGGCTAGTGGACGTTGTGAGGAGACATTTAGGAATGACATGAATAAAGCGCACAACTCAATTGATAAGTCTTGTTGCTTGTCTGAAGGCAGAACGCTATACTGATGCGCAGCCCGACATGACGAACCAAAATCCCCTTCCTATAATTGAATTCAAAGTCTCTTATACTTGTAGTTGTGCTGGAAAGCATCGAAAAAAAGAAAACAATTCGTGGAGTCACGTGTGCTAATTATATGAATACTCGGATAAGATAATACTCGAATTTTGTTTTGAACTCAAATTGATTGATCGCAGACGAATGTATAACATTGAAGCCGCTTGGTTTGAAAAATGAGCCACCCCCCTCCTTCAACCGACGGGCCGGGTCAAGTATATTCGTAATCAGCATTGTAATGAAAAACTGTATGGCTCCACTGGCCCTGAAATGTCAATTTACTAGGTATTGTTTATTTATGCTGAACTTATCAGGGACTAGAAAGACTAGGGTCTTCCAGGATGTGATTAGTTCTTCTATGCAAGTTACGCTAAGCAGACAATTTGTATGCACGACAAGAATGAAAGCATTGGCATTTGGTTCATCATCGATTGGTACATCGATTGCTTACCCCACTTTCTGAAAATCGGAGTTATAAATGCCGAAGTACACCGAGAATCCCATTGAAAATCCAAAGTGCAACAGAGTACGCCGCCAGACAGGCATGTTCAGTCAAAGTACAAAATTCCTATCTCCGCGAGCCACGCGAGATTGCCAATGAAATTAATCTTGTTTTTGCACTTTGCCATCATCGTCTGTGCAGCGTAATTACTAAACAATGTTCTCTCACAGTGTGCATCGCTTTTTTCGGAATAATTTAGTATTTCTATTGTGGCAGCGGTCTTTACCGGAGCAAGAACTGCGAGCAGGATAGAAATTTGAAATCTGTCGTAGCGTTAATTGTCGAAGAAATCTCGCAACGGGAGAAGTGCATAGTGTTTATTACCGATTCCACTTATCGGAGATTGATCGATGTGCACATGACTAATCACTCTTGGAATTTGTTACGATACCAGGTAGTTAGCTACCTTTATTGGAATTCGGAATGGTGTCAGGCGAAATGGGTTCAACTGCTATTATAAATTATAATTCGAGGTCGGATTACGAGATAATGAGCAGTTTAAACCACCGAAAGAATACGTGCGGAAAATTTTACGTGACAGCAAAATTGCCGGGTGTAATGCCTACGTGATATTAATTGCTAATGGACTTATGGTTTCGGATTTTTTACAATATGCAGAGAGGTATTAAAAACTTTAAGTCTCATAGGTCATCAACTGTTTCTTTCTAAGCTTACATTCGAGTCATAGCTTTTTTATACCATTTATGTCGTTGCATTTATGCATTATATTTTTGCAGAGAACGTATGATTAATACACGAGGTCATTTCCTTCTTTTGTACGATCAGCGACTATTTCTTCCAAACTTGCGCTACCTTTGGAATCGTATAATAAATGTAATATTTATTCGACGATATAATGCGTACAAGCGCCGTTCCGGCGATATACCAAGGGATGAGCGCATCAGTTTAAACACTGTTTACTATCCGCCCCGTAAAAAGACTTTCGTTATGACAAAGTACCTTGATTCTTGGTACCGCGGGAAATTGCGTTACGGCAATAATCATTTTATGGAGAAAGCGGGCAATTTTCATCGAAAGACTTTACGGTGTGATAGCTATGTCTTATTCAAAAGTCTCCCATCGAACCTTACTCTATCTTTATTGTATAATGATCTATCAATTTCATAGAATTGCAATTTTTGAACACCTGCCGGCTGTAACACAGAAATCCCGGGCTTATTACAGTAGTCGAGCAAGTAATACGGAAGCTTTGGGAATCGAGTTTGAAGTACATATACGCCAATATAGACTAAAACTAATTCTAATGAGGAATGTGTTTGATAAATAGCATATATATTAGTTGATACAGGTAATTGCCAAAGCAATGAACTTCAAGCCCAAGTATTACATGCCTTATGGTATCGAATCTCAGAAATGGGGAACCAAGCTTCAGAACGAGACTTACACAGGCTTGATTGGAGAGGCAATTAAAGAGAAAGCTGCTTTTTATCTTGGCGATTTGCATTACACACTTCATCATCTTCATTACTTTGATTTGAGCATTCCCTATAATACCGAGTGCCTGACTTTCCTCACGCCGGAATCGCTGCGAGAAAGCTCATGGAAACTCTTAATACTCCCTTTTAAGTATGCATGCAAATTAATAGTTAGAATCGTATCAGCTTTGAGCCGAATAACGTGTTTTACTTACTTTAGATTGTATACGTGGATCGCGCTTCTCCTCACGCTGGTATTAGGTGGTGTTGTTTTCTACTTTCTATCATTAAGTTACAAGAAGCATGTGAGCTTTTACAAGAACAAAACAACTAGGGATGATTTGAGAAAAGATCATGGCATAAAGAATCTCTATCTTTTCACCGAAGTACAGAATTCCATACTTTATAGTTATAGTATGCTAGTCCAAGTTTCATTACCAGGTTTGCCAGATCTTATGGCTGTCAGGGTACTGATTGGGTGGTGGTGGATTTACAGTATTCTAGTAGCTGTTGCTTATCGTGCTAGCATGACAGCGACACTTGCCAATCCTGTAGCAAGGTACGAGACTGTAATATCGCAGAAATTTCATGATATACATTCAAGCATTAACATGGCCGCAAATGTGCAGAGTCACCATAGACACACTGGCCCAATTAGCAAAGAGTTCCATAGATGTAGGAGGATGGAATGATGATAGCAAACAATTCTTCCTCATGTCTTCTGATACCATCAGCCAAGAAATTGGGAATAAATTTCAATTAGTTGAAAATGAGAAAGAAGCTATTGAGAAAGTAGCAAATGGATCTTTCAGCTACTATGACAATAAATATCTTCTTCGACATGCACGTGTGAAGAGGCAAATTTTGGAGAAAGAAATGCAAAACAATACTACCAATGAAGAGATGAAAGCAAAATATAATTTACACATAATGGGCGAGTGTGCAGTGAATATGCCAGTAGCTATCGGTTTGGAAAAAAATGCACCATTTAAGCCACACATTGATATCTGGGTATGTTTGGTAGTAGTGATTACGAATTTCGTTGATGATTTTACACAGTGTGAGAAAGAAAACTTTGCAGATAAGACGGCTGATAGAAGTTGGCCTGGTAGAGAAGTGGTTAAGTGATGTTATGGAGTGGTCGAAAATTACAGAAATCAGAGAAGAGGCAGAGTCGGAAAAAGCATTAGTCAATTTTCATAAATTACAAGGAGCTTTTATTGGTGTTGCAGTCGGTTATGCACTAGGTTTTACAGTGTTAGTGGGTGAAATGTTGTATTGGAAATTCGTCGTTCTGCGTGATCCAAAATTTGACAAGTATCATCTGGACCTATATTATGGTAATAAGCACGATCACAGCGTGAAATGATGCACATAACGTATCACGTCACTTTTACGGAGCACACTTGTTAGTAGTCTGACAAACACGAATGCACACCGAAACTTATAAAAACAATACTCCCAATATGTGCAAATAAAATATAAGATGAGCGATTATAGAAAAGAAAATAAATGACAATGATGTCCTTTGACTTTAGTATGAAACTTGTTGTGTCTTTTGTAAATAAACAGAACTCGATAATACTTATTTGCTCTACACAAAGCGATGCAACAGATGTTCATATGTTTACTAATTTCTACCGACTTTACCTAACTCTACCCTGGGTTTGCATGATGGTGCATATAGTGCGCGTCGCGTACCGCTTTTGGTGAGTTAGCGTATCGTACTATTGTACGTCGATGGAAACGCTTTCACTCTACTAGGATGTTCGTTGTTTCTTATAAATATAGCCCCTTTTTCCTAACAGTTTAATTTGATATCGTACACATACCATGAGTATTACTATCCAACACTGTCCGTTAAGTGACTGAGTGAAAAGGGTTGTCGTTGTGTCTATTATCTCTGTCCTCGCTAGCTTAAATACATACTACGGTCATATCTCAATATACACTTTGACCGCTTTTCTTTCACAATTGTTTGCATAAGTGCATATGAGTTTGTATGCAGCAGGAACTGATTATGTGCGATCGACGCAATTGGAAAGAGTTGTTATATTGTCAGAATGAAATAAAATAGATGCATGATGATAATTAAATGTTTCACGTTCGTTGCAATTGAGGCTGTCTATCTTAATTATGACCGTGATTTATCGTAGAAATGAGATGCTGTGCAAAGAAAACATGTAGCGTAGAAAAACGTTAATAGATGCTGTAAACTAGAGCAGCCCATGACTCGATAGATTTGTCCATTTATTTGTCCTCAATATATCACTTAAATAAAATTATATTTGCGATTCGGAGTGTTATATTTCCAATTGTCAAGAATACGACGAAGCATGTGACTCGACGCATTCGAGAGTAAGTTACAAATTCGCGCGACGTTATCTCTAATATGCAGAGAACTACAAGTATACTTCTACAAACTTTCAAAGGATACGTCAACTTGAGTAACGTGAATGGCTTTATCAGAAGGTCATTCGCAACAAGGATGGTTAAAGCATTTTATGCGGTTGCGGCCGGCCGAAAGCCAGGCATATACAATACTTGGTAAGGCGAAGAAAAAAAAAAAAATCATACCAGGAAAGAAAGCCTTCATTCAATATCGATATAAAATTCCTTTTTGAAATACAAAGGGCGGAATGCGAGTCCCAGGTTAAAGGGTTTGCAGGGGCACGGTACAAGAAATTTGCATCATCGGAAGAGGCTCAAAATTTCATAAAGGAAATACAGTCCACAGTTAAGAAGACTACCTCACGTTTATCAAGACCAGTTGCTAGTTCTTATAAAGGAGTCCGTGATTATCCTGATGATGGCAAAGACCTTCCTCCTGCTAAGCGCAGGAAAACCATCCTATTAGATTACAATAAGGTATACCAGAATTAATTTGTGCAAGGCCAATTGCTCTGACCATTGTTTTCCCCTAGGAAAAAAATAGAGACTTTAAGATTGATGATCAGGGCTATGTTGATGTATATACTGATGGTGCCTGCAGTTCAAATGGTAGGAAAGGTGCTACAGCAGGAATCGGAGTTTGGTTCGGGGATAACCATGAACTGTAAGATGTTCCAACACAGTTAAATTAATGTATTGGATTGTTGTGCACAAATCATCCTTTTTTCTTTCCAGTAATGTATCTAAACCGCTTGAGGGTGAGCCCACAAATAACAGGGCTGAAATACGTGCTGTATTAGAAGCTGTGGAACAAGCAAAAGCAGCTGGTATTAAAAAGTTAAGGATTAATACAGATTCCAACTTCCTTATTTCTTGTATGACTAAGTGGATGCCCTCATGGAAGAGAAATGGATGGATGACTGCAAAGAAGCAACCTGTCTTGCATAAGAAGCAACTACTAGAATTAGAAAGTGCTATGAATGGCATAAATATTTGCTGGGTAGGAATTTCTCACTATTTATTGCTACATGTTTAAGTCTGTAACAATAATATTTTTCTAGAATCATGTACGTGGACATGCAGGTATACATGGCAATGAAATGGCAGACAAACTGGCACGAGAAGGTTGTGCGCAGAATTAAAATACTCCAATAAAACTAAGATTTACGAAAAATAGTTTATTTTCATATATGTATGTGTGTACCAATGTTTAATAAAGTTTCATTAGAATGTGCGTGTTTAATCATTTGCCTCAGGCAGATCTTTTATTTGTTGCTGATCGCCGGCTGTTTTTGGACATATTTGTTTCAGAAGTATGTAGATATCTTCTGGCGATACTTGCAGTGCCAGTAGATCCAATATAATGCTGAAGCACAGAGTTATCGTTTCAAGTTTTGGCAGGAAAGGTTAATTGGAGAAGTAAGTGCATGTGTACTGCATTTACCGAAAAACACTCGGCACTGCTTGGATTCCAGCCAATTCTGCCAGAGCTATCAGTTCCGCTTGATCCACTTGGGGGAATGTCATGTTATCGGGTTGAGATTTATTGCGTTAAGTAACAGAATGTATGTGTACAATTTTGTTTGTGCGTCGTTCGATTCATCGCGCCCAGCAATTGATGATGGCGCTGACTATCATTTATGAGAATTGTAGATATTATAGATATTATTTATAGAATAATATATAACAGCTAAAACATCGAGTTGGACAGAAACAAATACATAAAATTGCGTATTGGAAATCCATTTGTCTATAAACACACGAAAATTCGCATGTTCTGTGTGTGATATAACATAATTCAAATCATTCCGCGTTCCGTGACGATCACACAGTCATCGCCCATACAAGGCAGCACATACCTAGCACGGGAGTGGAATAGTGTTAACAGCCTGTATTGTTTAATATCAATTTTGTTATATATATCGAATAGAAATCTGTGTGCCGTTATTTTAGTGTTGCGCATAAATGTGGCAAGGAATTCATTGATATAACAATTCGAATACACCAAGAATACACAATAATAAGTGAATAAGTGCGAGAAATGGCCGATAACAAATACGCCGATTTACCCGGAGTCGTAAGTATTATTGTATTTTATACCTGTAAGTTTATTCTGTTGTTGGTCTTCGAGGGAAGTATATAACTGATAATATAAGTTAGTTTAATTGTGTAAGAGTATGAATCTATGCCTCAATTCTTTAGAGTCGTATTTTTATGGGTGATAGTGACAGTGTCATCTGTCAAAGTAGTTTAGTTATATCATCTTTAAAGTAAGCCACACTCGATTTCAGGCGTATGATCAAGCCGATGTGTATGAAACTACCGATTTACCAGAATCTGAACAGTTTCCAATATCTGAGGTATGAAATTTGTTGTTTCAAATATTATTCTCAAATAATACATGTATTTCAATATTGTTATTTTATATATTACCTGACTACAGGATGAAAGTGATCCAATAGAGAAACTACATATTACTGCATCCGAAGCATTTAATAAGTTCAAAGGAAAGTATGTCAGTGATAAAGGAGTGGATTTCTCCGACAAGGTTTCTATTAGGAGAAGAACTGGTTACAAAGTTGGTGATTGGGAGCTTCCCGGCGAGGGAGAACCAGAAACACCTGTACAGAAGTACCAAAGATTGCAATGTGAAATTAAAGAGCTATTTGATGAGATAAATGAGATCAAAGTATGGAACATCAGAAGATATTCAGACTTCTAATACTTTTATGGGGAAAATATAACTATAAGTGCTATTTCTGTAGGAGAAAGCAAAGGAAGAGGAAGATGTGAAGTCTGCAGTTGAGATCATTTCTCAAGTAGAGCAAATAGGCAAGCAGCTGGACTCACTAAAATTGGAGGAATGCCTTGGTGCAGATCTTGTGGCTAGTTTATCAGATCCTCAAGGAACAAGGTTAAAGTAAGTACACATAAACTAGTAATAATAAAATCATTTCATACATTCATTTTTCAGGGAATTGATATCACAAATAGAGTCTTTCAAGCAGACTAGCTTGCTGTCTTCAGAGTCCAATGCAAAAGTGCAAGATGAAAAACCTGAGGAAAATACAAGTTCTGGTGTACTTAAATATCAGATGATGTACCTTCCAGAAAAAGCAAGAATGCAGGAGGCTGCAAGGATAGCCTTACTTGAGCAAAGGCTCTGTAACTTAGAGAATGTACTTGGAGCAACTAATGATGGCCTTTCTAAGTTTTCACAGGTAACTAAGATTAAGATGCTGCACTGATATTTCATTGCTAACTTGGAGATTAATGTTTATCTTTGTTTAGAATTTGAAATCCCAAGGAATAATGGAAGCTGTACAGCAATTGGGAGCAAAAGCAGCTCTTTTAGATTCAAATCAACTGGATACAATAGAAAGTAGATTGGCTACTTTAGTTTATCGAATGGATAGCATTGCGCAAAAGAAGTCTACTCTTAGTCAAAACTCTGAACAGGAGCAAAAGGTATAGTAGTCAAATGATGAGTCAGTAATGTAGTGGTCATTTTTGTACTCATTCATTCTTCTTGTGGTTAGATTTCGGAGATGTATGATATCATGAAGAAAACTGAAACACTGTCTGAGATTTTGCCCCAAACTGTAAATCGTATGCTGGCTTTGAGTGCTGTGCATCAACATGGTATATTTTTGACAACTGTCATACTTGGTATTTCTTACTACCTATCTTTCAATATTTTCTTTACGTTTTAGCCGCCGAATTCAGTAAATCTTTGACGCGCTTGGAGGAATTGCAATTCCAAATCACTTCGGATTTGGAAAGCAACAAATCCCTTTTGAAGGGTGTACAAGAAAGCTTTGCGTCCAATTTAGAGACTATAAAGAATAATATAGCGTCATTGGATGAACGTATAAAGAACCTTAGCAAGTAATCTATTACAATAGTTATTTAAACTAACATAGTTGTCCTGTTCGATTTTTTATAATTATATTTATTAAAGTGCATCTGCAGAGACATCGTTTTTGCTACAACCCTAATTTACTGTGTATGCTGATATTTTCACGCTGTGGAATATGATTATTCTTGTAGGATGCACAAATACAAGCTGTATTCATATATAAACTTAAAATCTTGAAATGAAATGTTATTGTCCTGGCCTTTCATCCATACATCCATTCACACGATAGTCTCATGAATACATAGCACCAACAATTATTTCTTGCTTCTAACTTACAATTGGAGGGGAAAACATGGAACTTAGAATAAAAATAGAATCTGGTGGATTTGTATTTACGTTTTATTTAAAAGTGTTTAGAATCTTAGTTTTTGGAAGAACCATTTGTTTTTGCCAAGCTTGTACCTGTAAATGGATAATTAAAGTTATAACATTTCTAAAGTCAATGGGCCAAGATTGTATATTAATATCATTCATGGCAATACATACCTTTCCTCGAATTTAACGCGAGTTTGGAAACGGACCTTCTTGCGTTTCATTGGGTCTTTCAAGTCTTTTGGTGCTACTTTATCCAGCTGCAAGTCTGTGACAGTATACCTGGTTGGCATCAAATGGTTATAGTTGAGCACCTGCAAATTACAAGGAAACACATGTTTATGTACAACTTTCACTTCATCTTAATCAAAGACCACTCAGAGTAACAATTTCAGGTGTAACAGTTTTAGAATGAACGAGTTATTAAGTCCGGGGGAGTACTTACTTTCACGAAAGGCTTGATCTTGGAGCGCTTCTTCAGCTTGCCCTTACCCATCCTTTTGTGCACTTTGCGTGGGTATCGGTCAATTCCTGCTACCATAGCATGACCGTACGGTTTCTCTGCCGTGCCATCGTCATAATTACGCATCACAATTGCCTTTCTTCCTGCGTACCGGCCACTAAGGACCAGTACGACTTTCCCAGATTTCATAATCTTCATCCTGACGATGTGTGCTGTACCAAAAAATCATACACTTTGATTAATATACTGTTAACAAAATCACTCTGCCTATTATTCTTAGCTCGCGACTTCTAAGACGATTAAATCCTTAAAGATCGAGAAATATTAGAGTGCCATTCATGTTGGCAGTTGTAAACACTGTGGTGTGATTAGTATCAACAATAATCTTGCTTTTCTTTAATGCAAGACACTTTTATATTATTCGAATTTGTTGTTAGAGAAGCACCATCTGCATGAATATTTGAGTTAATTGTTTCTTTCCAACTAAGTGAAGATACTTTTTTATTTCATTCAGGACTTATGATACATCAAGAAGGGAACCTCTTGGCACACAAAGATATATATTTGAAATTGTCGAAACGGAGAATAATTAATGTTGAAATCCACTCGGGGATAATCGCGAATTCAGATGGTGCGAATTATGCGGTCGAAAAGTTTTATAATTCCCTGATGTATTTGGATTAGTTTTGCACAGTGACAAATAACACACACCTCACGGCTTTACACACCGGAAAGAAGGAAGTTAACCTAGCATGCACAGCTTCAGAATTGTTGTATTTGCGACAATCTCCGACAGATGTCCTTTCATACACATCCGGTGGATATTTGAATGGACGTGATGAGTGGCGCCGCCGATACGGCGCGCTAGTATTACTTCCGCTACTACGAATGTTTCCGGTATCAGAACGAATTTGAATTTATTTTATCACAGTGTTGTGAAATAACACAAGTCCTCGATTAATTCGAATAATCTTCTTCTATATTATGTATATTTAATAAACATTTATGATAATCACATTGAGTACTTCAAAACAACGCTTTCCACATCTGCGGAGTCCATATTCTGTAGGAAACCTTCAAATTATTCGTTAAAGAACATTCTTATATCAATCCAAACAAGATGCATTTAAGAAAAACATGGTCATGGTGTTTTCTTGTCCTATAAAACCAATTACTGTTTCTTAGATAAAGGCTAACAATGAGTTACTGTCTTCCTTACTATGCTTTTTAAAATGACAATCTTTTGATACAGAAAATGATTTGCCGTGCTAGCGAGAATAGAAAATACACGCGAATAACACATTGAAAATCGGCAGGCACGCAGTTCCTGCACTGTGTGCTGTTCTCCTCCCTTTAACTTATCCGCAACAAGTGTTCCTAATCGATACTCCCATAAAATGATACTCTTCACCCCGTCCTATGTTATGAACAGGTCACGAGGATCAAGCAACACATGTCAAGTACGATGAGCGCAAACGAATCATATCCATATAGATGCCCAAAATAGAAAAGGAGTTAAAAGGCTTTCCCGTCAAATGCACAATCCAGGAATGTTAGTCAAGGATGTGCACTTTGTAGTTGATGCTTGGCTTTGCCAGCGCCGGTTCTATTATATCCTTTCACCCTACAGTTAACCCTCGCCTATGCCTACTTCTAGCGATGACATCGAGTCTCCCTCAGTGACTTGCCCATCAAAATCACCCCTAACTGCGTGCCACATTTCTTCCCAACCAATACAATACAACTCTGAATCTGCCTTAGCAACATATAATGCATCTCCCCGTAAATATTTAATGCTAAAGAATAATAATTAATTGGCCTCGTTGAAAATAGTAACACCTATATATTTTAATTCCAATCCTTATTCAGCACCCTTTGGATCCAATGTTTACAAAGTACAATCTAATTATGCCATTTGAATGGATTTTGAACTAGTAAAAATTGATAGCAGCATAATTCGAAGGAGCGATTTTTTGATGATGGTTCATTGGGACATACACCGAATAGGGGGTTGGCAAAAGGGCTTAATTGTGCGCGAGTGTCTCGACCCCATCGCTATTCGGATTTCGGTGGTGGTGCTCGAGGTTGTTCCGGCCTAGCCGGCATGTGCGCGCTGCTGCAATCGATTTCAAAGACCAACGCATGCCCTCGAGAGGCCGGCGCGTCCGTCGGCGAATCCTCGGAGCGAGCGAACTGGAGGAGCGTAGAAGCTCAGTCAGTGAGACCGCAGCGGTGTAAGACGGGCCGCGCTTGTGAAGCTCGTCTCTCCGAACACGCTTCGGCCCAGTGCTTTTTCCGACGGCCTGCAGGAAAGGGGAAGAAGCCTGCGGCAGAGAGGAGACGCGAGCAGTGGGCACGTCCGAGCCGCGCGTACACGCGACGGGATGTGCCATCATTGAGAAGATCGAGCCCTGTCACGCCCAGGTGAGAGAGACTCCTTCTCTTAGGAAGCGCTGGCAACGATCCCCTCAGCTTTCGCTCCTCGCCGCCAGCCGGAGAGTGAGGGAGAGAGCGAGCGTCACTACAACCTGATGCTTCCAACACCAACTGCGAACAGCCGTCCCCCTTTTTCCCGGTCAATTTTCTCCCTCGACCCACCCTCAAAACTCTCGTAAGTCGCCTCTAATGTTTCGCTCGGCATCACACACATTTTCGCCGCCCTTTTCATTGGCTCCACCCTGGTTGCCTCTGCCCGACCACTTTCTGCTTTCTTCCCTCTATCCTCCGGGGAATCGTTTCATTGGCAAAGTTTTTACTTTAGTACGGTTTGGACTTCATTGCCAGATGAATTGGCGAGAGTTTGATTGCCGTAGTTCGTTCGGTCAGTGGAAAAATGATTGTCATATGGTTGCTGTGAGGGATGGGTGTTTTTAGTATGGAGCTTTTGATTGTTGTTTAAAGTACTGTAATTGTACTCTGTGTGTTATGAGTTTCGCGTTATTATTAATGTAATATAACAGGGGTGTGTGCATGGTGTTTGGTTTCAATTAATTTCGGGAGCATATTTATCTTTGTGAATTATCATGTATATAACATTTTTACTTTGGTATGTCCAATGTTATTGACACGTTTAAGGAGCTTTCAATAACTTTCTTAATGCTCCTCTTACATTAACCACTGGTACTTCAAGGCCAACGAACTCCTCCGTGTAATAACTTCCGCACTAAGGAGAGTAATTTAATTATAGGGAGCATCGGGCCGGATTATTCCAAGATAGAGAGCATACTCGAAACCGTGCAAGTGTGTTTATTGATGTAGAGCTTAATCGAATTTGTCGGTAGAATGTACTTCCAGTGAATGAACGGTATTATTAATCTGAACTCCGTCATAAAAACAACGCCGACGAAGCCCAGAAATAGAATGGACGTCCACGTTAAACTAAAACAAATATCGCGCACTATTCTAATCTCCATTGTATTGTCTTTCAATTACATTGGCCGGTAGCGGAAAGTCTCCCGGGAATTTTAATGAGAAACGTTGATCCAGCAAATCCTCCCAGGGCTGAACACACCGGCTCCCGGACAGGGCTTAGCATTTCGACATTATTTGCAATTCCTCGAGCGGAGTATCGCGCAACTTGGTAAATAAGGGCAGCCGTGCTACTCCTATGCTGAGAAATCCAACTCGTGATATTATCGAACTCTATAACAAAGCGGCTGTTATCGAGGAAACTTTAGAGGAACAATTCTCTGAATCTCACTCTGGACTGCGATTATCGTTACGATCGTTCACCGGTGTCAGAGCCGAGCTGGGATTTCTGTCGCCGAGAGAACTGGCAATTCCCTCGCGATGAAAATTCGACTTTATAGCTGAGACTGCTAACTGACGTGAATTGAACTTCCAATTGCAGGAACATCTATGGGCCATAAAGTGTGGTGGCGAAGAGGCTTGGAGCTATTGGTGCTCTTCAGCTTCCATCGCACCATTCTAGGCGATGGTGATGTTGGTGAGTAGCTCTCATGATTATTCCTTAGCAGCGTGAGAGGGTACAAGGAGCGTTAAGCAGTTTCGGGATGGTTTTATGGAACGGGCGACGTCTGCTGCGTCAATAATGCACGGATGATACTAGGGAGATTACCTGCCCACAAGAAAAACTGTTGCTCCTCGCGAAAGAAGGAAAGCCGACGCACTCTAATATTCTTTCATCTTTAAGTAGCTCTCGGCAAATATGACCGAGAAATACCACCGAAAGAGGTGCACTATCTTTCTCGTCGGATGATGAAGGAAGTATTTTAGCATTGTGAGCGAAGGTAAACCGGAATTCCATTAAGCGGGGCGAGCATGTAAAATGCAATTTTGCGTCAGCGTTCGCTTTCAGTGCGCTAACTCTAACTAGATAATAGCAAGTTTGCGTAATCCTCTTTCATCCGCACTTATCGGATGGTCCTATAATTGCGTTCTCGAACGATGGACAATTAAGTTGGTGAGAAAAGGCCCCTTTCACTCTTGAAATATTCTTCTCAATTTACATTCATCTACTACGGCCTCGGAGGTCGAAGCCGCTCGCAGAAAAACGTTCCTTGCCTCGCGCGTGATTGATGCACCTTCGAGCCAGCCGATCTTCCTGTCAGCACGCTCGCCTCTCTTGCTGGGGAAAAAAGCCCTTTCTCGAGTCATCCTTGAATCTATCGGATAAGATTCTCTCGAGAAAGAAAACCTTCGGGCTTTCACAGATATTTTACAGAGCCCCTAAACCTATTTAATGAGAACAATATATTCTCGCGTGTATATTACAATACCAATTCCTTTATTAATATTGAGATTGGACTACATATTATAGAATACTCTGCACAAAGGATGTGCTACTGAACATATAAGGAACTTTTCATAATAATAATGTAACAATATAATGGTCAAGATTAACTCAGTTCTTTATTAAGACACATCGATCTGCTCTTCTTTGTGTCCAGCGAGGGACTTTCTTATCTTATTGGGGGGCTGCGAGCCTCGATCATCGCTTGTCCCCCCCTAGCAACACGGACCTTCCTAGAAATCCGTCTGGACCGTTGGCGATTCTCTCGGTAAACGTAGCGAGTGCGAGCGCACTCGGCCCTCGAACACAAGTAGCGATATATATCTGTGCACTATGACAAAGAGAATCTCAGTGAAGCGCCGGCAAAAGAAGTGGTTGCTCGTGACCTTCGAAAACGGTAGTCAGTATCGTGTGTGTAAACGGTAAAAAGAGAGTGAGTAACAAGGGGCAAGTTCGATTTTCGCCCACCACCTCTCGACGGCTATCGAGCTGTACATCCCACGCGAGCACCAGCACCGCCTTCGCAAACTCCGTTTGTCTCCCTCGCTCTCTCCCAACTTCCCTCCTAGTTACCACCTGGCTCTCTCGCCCTCGGATTATCTCAGCCGTGTATCCTCCGCCAACCGCCTTCACCCTTTCCGCCCTTTCCTCCATTAGCTGCGCTTCTCTTTCGCCGGTTTTTGGCCCGTCTAATTTCCAGCTGGCCCGCTTTATATTTCCCTCCCTTCGATAAACTTCGACAGAAGCTTCGTCCGAGGGAAATTGCTCCAGTTACTAGGAGAGAACAGTGTCGAATTTTTTTGGAGAGTAGAAATCCTTGGGGGTGGAAATTCTTTACTGTGTGTAATAGGATTTCCTGCGAGGCTCGAGTTAATGAAAATACATTAGTTCGGGGATGTTGCTCTGATCTTGCCTGATAAGATTTGCGCGGAATTCGGATAGACGTCCGGCCAGGATTCCAGCGGACTCTCGTGTCAAAGGGGGGAATGATTATATTCATTGATTTAGCTGACGGTGAACTTGACGCCTCGGAGATCACGGAATGGCTCGCTCGAGCGCACACGCGTGTCAGGGGAAATCTCTTGGTACACGAACGTTAAATGAAAGGATCGATACTGCTATATAAGTCTGAAAGAAAAGGCGAAGTCTGAGGTGCGCTACGAGTACCGTCTGCTATTATCCTGCATCCTGAATATGTAATAGCCGGCAATCCCCTGGAATTGATCATCTGCTCGGAGGGAAAATTGCGGATGTCTAATAGTGACAGGGCTTTCCACGGAAATGAAGTGCAGCTCCGCACGGAGGGGCTTGGATTATCCGATTACAAGGAGTGTATTTCTGATCGCGATACACCTGTCACTCGGAACATTGGGTACTTCGGCCCCGCACTCGAATCAATCGTTCTATCAGAGAAATTCCAATGTCACTTCTGGTTAAAGTTCGAATCGCATGAATATTGAATAGTCGTCCGTTTCAAATACTGATTGTTGGGATTACTTGCCATGATATTCCCACAGGGAACAAAGAGCACCCTTTCTCTCTCTATATATGTACATATATTTACACATATAGATGGCAGACCAGGAATGTTCATGACGCAAAACGCTTACGTCAGGCGATCAAAGAACAGAACGGCTTTGAATCCTGAATATTTTAATTCGAGGTGCCGCACGATGAATACCCGAATCGATATTCCATTCCAGGTTTTATTATTTTCCCACTACCACCGATTACACTTCCTTTTTGCCTCATATTTCTCGCAAAAATTACTCGGCAATTCAAAGGGCGTCCTGCTTCTTTTTTTCTTCTGGCGAAAGCGTGAGAGTCTTTCTTTGAAGCAAGCAACGCCGAAACGTCAATTATTTTCTTCGACTCTACTTAACATCAATCGAAACAAGTGCTCTTACTTTCCAGGGTGTCTGTTTAGTACGAGCCTCTGCAATCCCCGGACTGAAACTTGTTATAATGGTGAGTCTCATTAATGCATATCTTTTCGAGCGATTCCTAAGGTGGACTTTGAAAGTTATCGCGTCGTTCTTTCTAGACCTGGCATTCGGCAAATGTATACCTCAATACGCTGATCTAGACGACGACGAGCTTTATCAGTAAGTTTTAATATCGTCCGATAAGAAATCGCTTTGGGGATAATTCGTAGGGACCGAACCCTCGCGTCAAGTGAGATACGCCAGTGAAAAGATATTTCAAAAGCTTCGCATTTATCCTTGGCGTGCTATTTTAGAAAGGACGAAAAATTGATTGATCATTTCTACTAAAGTAATATCTAATGGATTAAATCTGACGTTGACCGGGGAATATTTAGAGTAGATTGCGAAAAGAGGACGGCTTCGACGAAGCGGTGATATAAGAGACAGTGGAATGAACCCTCGCCGCTCAGACGTAAAGCGTTAAGAGCGCAGTAGTAGTGGCTGCTTATAGCCAGACAGTGGAATCGGATACATCGCTCGAGAGGGGTGAATAACTGAGTTTGCGACCACTTTTACCAGTCGCCTTAATAAGGAGGTGCGATGCCCGAGTGCGCCAGTCGTTGGCAATATTCGATAGCGTTATAACTCAGTCAACTAAAGGTCATATGCTCATATCCCCTTTATTCTATCGATACTACCACTGGCACGCATACTTTCATGACAAATACCGCGCACGCCAGCCATCCAATGAACCGAGGACTGAATTGTTCGTGCGTATAAAATCGAGCGGCTGCGGAAATTGCAGTTTGCCTGGGCTTTGTTAGAGAAACACCGATGCCTCGGCCCCACAAATGAATGCTTTTTCGTGCATTAAACCGAGATTGCTGCCGCATTTCCCCCTTTTATCCATAATAACGCTTCCCAAATTTGTGCCGCGAAGCCTCGTTACTGTTTCTCTCTATCAGAATTCTACCACTGTCTGACCATAAACGGGCGCCACTACTTGCCCGAGCGACGGGGCCGATCAAGCGTTGGTTGTTCCACTTTCTCGCCGTCGCACGCATTTACTGCTGGCTCGTATGGCGCTCCGCCACTTTCTCCACAATTTTTCACTCGTTTGTGTCAAGTGCCACGGACAAAAAATGTATGGAAAAGGGAAGAGTACTTCAGCGCGTGTGCCGCGTGGTATAAAACGAGAAATTGCTTTAGTCAGCGCCTGGCGTATCCCACTTTCGAAGCTCAACAGTTTTGAAGTGCATGCAATTGGATCGAGGCTTGAGTAATGAGAGAGCATTACAGTGAAAAATTTGCTCTTTACTAGGTATGATTTCGATTCGGAAGAACTGCTCTTATTAAGGCTCCAACTGGAGATGCTCGAGCTCGACGGATATAAATGGAAGCACCCGTACACTCAGTGTGTTATGCAAACGTCCTTATATAATATCCGACATGGGTACGACTAATTAGTAATATAGAGCCGTCATCAAACGGACAAATGAAACCGTCGGCAATCCGTTATGCTAATCGCCTTAAAATCTAACTGCGTTCTACTTGCAGCCAGACGTATGACATTCGAGATTGCCAGCGTTTCCAGCAGTACGAATCCTTCAACCAGGAGAATAAAATCAGCCAGGAGGCAAGGGTAAGTCCGCATTAGTCGCTATTCCTCACTTTAAAGAGATAGTGGCGCCTGGCCGCGATAGTGCGATAACATGTACGAAGGAGAGAGAGAGAGTGAGAGAGAACTTAATCTCTCTGAATGGTATTAATAAAATATCGATCGGCTTTACATTCTACAGGTACCAGCGATAGCCATAGTGAAATTCGCGCCTAACAACGCTAACTTTGAGAACAGCTTCACTAATGAGTTGTATTATCCGTCGGGCACTCAAACGCGATACGTACAGCGGCGATCTTTGCCTGGCAATGAGCCGTTTCAAAGGCAGTATAAAGGAGCAATCGGAGAAGACATCGCTCGTACTTATAGGCCGAGATACTCCTCGCTGTCCTATAACGAGTACGATTCTTTACCGGATGAAGAAAATGGAGTAAGTCCACCGCTCAGGATTCCCATCGCTGTCGATGACTACGACGAGAAATTGTACCGCATCAGACGGGATTACGGGAATTCTGCTATTGAGTCGATCAAGAACGCTTTGGCAGAAGAGAAGTTAACGCGACAGTTACTCGAGGATGAAGCACTGGCTAAAATGCAAAGTCTGCCCAATGATCAATTGGAATTTCTCTTAGACGATCCTCCTTCCGACTATCCCTTGCAGAGTGAGAGCGATTCAGATTCCGAGCAGGAATACGAGAAGGCTTTCTCGCGGAAGTATAAGCACCAAAGGAAGTTCCCGAGTCCAGAATTCCTCGAGAATGGAAAATCCTGGCTAGATAGTGTGAAGAGGAATTTGAAAGAGAATGATAAAACTTTCGATTACGAAGAAAACGCGGAAGATGACAACACGAATGTCGAAGTCGATGACCCACCGAAGAGTGCTGGAATATTCACTGAGGGTGGATTCGTTGAACCTGTGGAAGAGAAGCCTGCGGATGACACGATGCGTAAGTGTTAAAATGGGAAATTAAATAATGAGAGGGATGAAACCACACTAAAGAGAATTTTATAGGAAACGATTACGACTCTCTGCTGGATTCCATTGCTTGGAGAAGAGAATTGGCAGGATTTAAACGCCGCGAACGTTTGGACGTCAAGAAACCTGGCCCATTATATTCAACGAATAATTACGCGTTCAAGACTCCGCAACCACCAGGTATGTAATAAATTATACAATAAAAATACTGAATGAAACGGGAGGCACAAGAATGAAGCATAAAATTTGCAACTGAATTTATAGAAAACGAGAATGAAGATCGTACCAATGAGAACCAGAATGTAAGTCTGGTACAAACCCTTCTTGAAAAATAAATTTCACAAGATTCGTATCGTTAATTCGACCATATATAAGCGTCATATTGTGTCGTAGAACGATGAATTACTGATGCCACTGGTGAAGAAGGAGCACGGTAATAGTGCACATCAATCGAAAAGACTCCCAGGCAGTTACAACAACGTCGACCTAGATTACGTGTACGTGGAGTTTCAACAGCCCTTTCATACCTGGTCCGAAGGGGAGCATGTCGTTAAAGAGGTATCCATTAAAGTCCTACTTTCCACGTGCAGCCCTTACTCACAATTGAAATGGTCCCTTGGAACTTTTCAGGTGGCCAAAGAACTAGGACTAGTGCCTGGCACCCTTCGTGATATTCGGGTTGGTCGAGCGGAAGTTACATTTAAAGTAGTGCGGAATAACAGGAACTACAATGCGACTGATGTTGCGAGTAATATTGGTAGGTCTCGAGCACTTTCTAAAAGTAGTAACAAATATGTTAATCATTGCATATTTCAGATACTATACGCGGAAAATTGCGAGACACCCTGGGCGTTGAAGTGATCCGTGCCGGAATAGGCGACAAGGTGAAGAATTCCTTCAATATCCACAATGATTATCAACATAAATATAAAGTTTTAGCATAGCAGTTGATTAAGAAACATTCTCCCCAAAGGCAAAGCTTCCAGCAACATTAGAGGTAGCACGTGAGACACAGATCAATTCGAGCATATTCGGTGCAGTGGTGGCTGCCGGCATCACAGCCGCAACCGCAGCCGCAGCGGTGACTCTCATAATAGCACGTCGTCATGCGAAATCCAGGGCAAAATTGGCAGGACTCGCTACCCCAGACCCGGAAGCCTCCAAGGAATATCAAGACTTATGTAGAGCACGAATGCAGGCTAAACAGCCGACGGAGAAGCCAGAATCACCAAGGATCACCAGCCTGTCCCGTGAAAGTGACTCGAACAACGCCGGCTCCAATCGTTCCAGCACATCATCCTGGAGTGACGAGCAGACCTTGTCGAATCTGGACACTTCCATAGGACACGTAGTGCTGGTACATAAAAACTATCTTCCTCGGCAGTTAATTGTCTAACTATTAACCAGTATGACGAAATCTAACACCTTGCAGAGCTACATGGAGGATCACTTGAAGAACCAAGATAAGCTCGATCAGGAATGGGCGGCACTTTGCGCTTACGTGGCTGATCCTTCTTCTACAGAGAATGCTGAAAAGGAAGAAAACATTAAGAAAAATAGACCCGGTGCTCCTCTCCCCTATGATCACTCGCGAGTAGTTCTAAACCATCTGGCTAACGCTGACGACTCCGACTACATCAATGCTTCTACTATCGTAAGTAGTTTTTTTGATTCGTAGCTTAGAATTAAGTTGTTACTCTGAGAAAGTATGTGAAGCCCTCTCAGCTTGAACTATGTGTAAAAGAGTGACGTATGCGTATAGTTCTTAAATATGTACGACATTCGTTTTTCCGGATGCCGCATCGCAATTATGTAGAGACCGGTAAGTCACACGACGAAGCATGTAGAGCCGAATTTCCCCATTGCGATTAGTAAAGGATCGAAAGTTGTATATCGATAAACTAACGCTTCTTTCGAAGGAATGCTTAATTGTAGACATATTACCCCAGTATCAAACGAGAATTGTTCGGTGATGTAATATTTTAACCGAATCTCGTAGCCTGAATGTAATAAACATAAACAGCTCATGGCAGAAAGTAGCATATCCCTATGTAACAATGAGTTAATGCACAAGTTTCAGAAATGCTTTATGCTATACCAACAAAAGCCGTGCGACTTGCTTGCCTGAAAGTTCAAACTAGTTGTTATTCGAAGAAGTCGAGTATAATAGGTGCCTCGCTTTTTTTAGACGGATCACGACCCCCGGAATCCAGCATACATATCGACACAAGGGCCGTTAGTTAATTCGACCGCAGAATTTTGGCAAATGGTGTGGGAACAGGGAAGCGTTGTCATTGTGATGCTAACTCGTTTGACCGAGGATGGCGTCGCAATGTGCCACCGATACTGGCCCGAACAGGAATACGAACAATACCATATTTACGAAGTTCATCTCTTATCTGAATACCCTGGCTGCGATGACTACCTAGTTCGCTCGTTCTATCTGAAAAATCTAGAAACTGGTGAAACCCGAACAGTGACGCAGTTCCATTTCCTCTCGTGGCCGGAGAATCGGGTGCCACACTCTACGAAAGCTCTTCTCGAATTTCGCAGGCGAGTATCCACGCGAGTTGCTATCTTATATATTTTTCCGGCGACGCCAAACTAGTTTTATTTCTGTTAATTCCAGGAAAGTGAATAAATCATATCGCGGTAGATCCTGCCCTATTGTTGTTCACTGCAGGTGCGTTGAATATCATATATTACAGGAATTTACTGGATCACACGAAACTTGAGTGTAAAATGTAAAATTGTTAAATTTTAGTGACGGCGCTGGTCGTACTGGCACATACTGTCTAATTGACATGGTCCTAAACCGAATGATGAAGGGGGCGAAGGAAATTGACATCGCAGCTACATTTGAACATATAAGGGATCAGCGAGCGAACATGGTTGCTACTAAACAACAATACGAATTTGTTTTCGTCGCAGTCACTGAAGAGGTCCGTGCAAATCTGAAGGCACTACCAGTGGCACCGGCAGAAAAGTCGCCGGCTGCTTCTGGAAGCAAATCTCCAAATCATACAAGCAACTAATCTACTTCGTACGCAAGTTCGGAGCTGTACCCGCGGCGAGCAAAGGCAAAGTATTAATCAAGTCTTCTCTATAATCAACAAGAACGGCCAAATACATTTGACCAGGCGTGTCTATGACCCCTATTGATATACGTATAATTTAAATTCCTGATTCTGGCTACCACGATGCTTCCAGCACACTAATGCCCTGCGAAACGTGCCGCTCTACACACGAATTCTCGTCTTCTGTTTAAACCGGTGAAGATAGGATGACAACGCATGCTTTCCATTCACTGATACGCGGCCTATCACTAGACATAAGCGGTTAGTGCTATAATTTTTCATCGCCATAAAACATCTAGACTGAACAGTACAATCGTATAGTCTTGGATTACAATTTACTGAAAAAATGCCCTGAAAAGATATTTGATACAGCAGGCTATCCTGGCAAAATATACTATTTTCTAGCATGGTTCTATGAAGATTAATCAATTACCTGTGTTGCGGGAGATTAGTTACGTTTCGCGAATTAATCTACCAAAAGTATACAAAAGTAACTCTACGAACGTGCTTTAACAAAGCTTTAAAGTGATGTCCGATTGTATTACGACTAAAGTCCTTTTATGAAACAGGGAAAGTGTATTCTCTCTTCTAAGTCAATTCCCATTGAATGGCATCAATTTGAAAATGAACTTTTTTGACTATCTACTCGTGACTAATTATCAGAGTCAGAATCAATCTTGTGTTCTACCACTATTCATGTTGCGTTCGCCGTTATTGGAGTATCGTGAATGTTCGATATCTTGCGCTAATCTCTGCTACGAGACAGGTAAAAGGAAATACCAGATCTACGGCTTATGATGAATTTTTCCTTTGTATACAAACGAAAGTAAAAGTGGATGATCGCGATCGAAATCCATTGTATTCACTGTTAAGGACGGCACGGTTTTATCAAGTAAAACCATAAGGCCAACGAATACGACATCGTTCGGTGTGCATAATATTTAAAAAGTATTTGACGATGGCATATTAAACTATCTGGCGAAGAATTTAACTGTATCGTGGTAATGATGTTAAGTGGTACGTACAGCTGTAAAGACTCGTGTGCACGAAAATGGAAAAAGCCCCAAAAAAATCATGTCATATCGATGTCCACATTAAACGGAACTTGTGTTATGCTTTCGGCGCGGCTTCGTTGATCCTGCGGATCCAACCTCCCGCACAATTAACGACGCCAACCTACTTATCCCTATCCAACTTGCATTTTAGGTATATGAGACTAATAGCCTTTCCTCCTTCTAAAATATTTACTTTCTCATCGACTTCCCGAAGGAACAATACACGAATGAATGAGGCTCGATCGCGTGTGGCTTGATCATCATAAAAGAATAGCAAATTCTAAGTCTTTAATATTATTCTGCAAATTAGATTCTATTACGGTCTATTTATTTTCGCGCATTATTATGTAAGTTATGGATTTCTACTTCGAGTTGTCATGATTTGATTACAACAAACGACTACTGCAAATCCAGTGCGAAAGTTCGCTTGACCAATAGCTGAGTTTAATTAGCCTCCCTTGGCACAAACTCACATAACAGATTCTATATTTTTATGCAAAGGAATGAGTCTATATAAATGATATATATATTATAGTTACATAAATCTATAATATGTTACCCGAAATGTAATATTATATATGTTATAAGATAATAAATCACTCTATGTTCAAATCAATATCAAAGAGCATTTGAAAAATGTCATAACTTTATTTCATTTCGCAGGAATCAATCCACAAATGCCCAATAACAAAAATAAAAATATCTTCAAGTTATTTTATATATTAATCTTAATTCATATCTTTCCTTTGATACTCGTTTCGTTTTGCATATATATGTACACATAATATCAGGCGCTCCTTTGGCCCTGTGAGAATGGGTCTGAAACCATTCTCTTTTCAAAACTCATGCTAATTATTATTACAGGAACCGTTGCAAAACAATGGAAATATATGCTATATCACATGCTTTATATCATTAATTTCCCAGAGTTGATGACTGAGTGTCAGGAAATCCCTCATCCCAAAATCCTGTAAAGAAACTCTTATAGTATGGAATATTTTTGCTATGTTTTTGCCTGATATATGCTTTGGATTCTCTTACCTTCAGGACTACTTTGCCGTACACCAAACTTAGATCTATGCCGCGAACAGGTTTTCAACCGTGCTTTGATCTGCTCAGCCGTTAGTCCGCAATTTTTATAATACTTTAACAAAAAATAATTTTTAGTAGCCACTTTATAATACGTTTACCATGTGAGGAGAAAAACTTTTTCAAACATTCACTGTTCTTATTTTAAGACTTACTACTTAGTCCTAATTTGCAGCATTAACAAAAATGTATATTTTGCATATGTATTAAAATCGAATTATGTTACATTATTTTCTCATTCAAACGTAAGATTATTACCTTTTCGCATTCCGCGCAATCAATACCTTCGAGTTTAGCTCTCTCCTCCTTGGTTCTTTTTGATTTATGAAAACTTGTACTTTGTTTATTGATCTTTGGTGGTGGCCTACCAGAAATACAAGACAAGACATCATTAATCACTCTTGGCTGCTTATAACTATTTATATAATAGTATCTCTTTCATTTTACCTGTCATAATTTGTAAAGAGAGTTCGTTTTGCAGATGATATAGTCTGTTGATAATTATTATCTTCATTATGCCTATAGTTTGAGGGCTGTGCAGTACTGACACTATCCTTTTTATTAATGGTGGTTGGAGCAAAGTATGTTTCATCACTAAAGACTACAGAATCTGACTCTGATAATTTTCTTTTTGACTGATGTATACTAGGATTACTATCCTCCACTTCCTTCTTGGCACAGACTGTAGGTGATACATGTTTCCTTTTCTCTGTAGTAGTACTATTTTCGTTGTAATTTGATTGTAATGGAGCAATGTTTGATTTTCCTGTTAAAACACCTGAATCATACTGTGTAGATGAGAGCACTGGTAAAAATTGAGTAAAACTTGGCAGATTTGTCTCTATTGATGGTCCATTTTCTTTGTCTTTGCATTGGCTCTCCAGACTCTTATCATCATTATCACAACACAAGTTAACCACTTTCTGTTTTGAAGCATTCTTCTCCTGAAATGACTTTGTACGACTCTTCATTGTAGAAAATGATGATACACGCTGAGGACTGTTTTCTATTATTTCATCCACATTTGTTTGATTCTGATCAACAGTTTCCAATAGGTTGCCTTTATCACAGATATTCTTTTTCAAAGGACTCTTTCGGTATATTGATGTGTCTATATTTTCCTTGAATGGTTCAAAAAATAGTCTGGACTGCCGCAGCTTTTTACCAGTGTGAGAAATACTGGTATCCACATTATACAGTTTGCTAAGACCCACTCTCTTATATGATTTTTGAACTGGTGTGCATTCTATTATATCATTATTACCAGTACAGTTTAATACATTATATGAATGTTTATTATCACCTTTCATAGGTGAAGCGTCATTCATTTTTATGAGTTTCTCATCACTTTTTGCGAGTAAAGTTTGACTAGCATGCAATGTACTCTTTTCTATTGTACTATTCCCACTTATGGTACTGTCAGAAATTATGGTGGCTGGAAGATTAGCATTTTTCTTTGACTTTGATTGCCTGTTCCTAAGTACTGGACTTTTCAGTAACTCTTCTTCATTGAATATGGTTAATTCTGTATTATCACCAACTGGTGAAATGCAACGGTCAATGCCTGACTCCGATATCACAGGCTGTATTTTAATCTCACTAGCCGGAGACTTTTTATTTTGCACTGCACTATCAATCATTAATTTATTGAATTCTTCTATTAAATGCAGTGATGTTACTATCATATTTTCCCTGGAAATTTATTCTAATTTGTTAAAGCGTATATAAATAATTAATTATAAACTATTATCAATTCTATAAATATGTCTCACACTTTTTCTGTGTCATTTTGTGGCAATTGCACTGACACTCTATGATCCTCCCTATTGTTTTTACATTCTCTCATTATCTTTAACTGTGTTTTAAGTAATGCTGAAAATACACAAAAAAACTTATATGATTACAGTAACAATTGGTTAATGTTCGTATTAATCAGTTCTCGATGTCACACTCCAGGTGTTTATAATTACGATATTCAAGAAGACTTATAAAAACATAAAACTGCGACGCTATATAAATTCGTGCTTTTAACCATGTATGTAAACAACAAAGCTTTATACTTACTTAGAGCTTCCTTGTACGCCTTTGACAGATAGTCGATCAGACTCATAGTACTCGACTTCTGATCTCGATGTTCTACGCAACAATAAAGACGTGGTGGTTCGGACATTATGTTGAAAGGGATTCGAAAGGAAGAAAGTTTACGAAAAAAGTGCGCCACGACATATATAGATCAGTGCAGATCAGTGATCGCCACTGGTTCTCTGGCCATGATAAATACTCGCAGCTGCTCGCAGTATGCTGTATGGCGGCAATACAAGCGCATGTTCTAACCTTTCGTTCCTACTGTACAAATTCATCCTCGGGTCATTTCAATCTGAAATGTTTGTGAAATTACTGTTAGTTGTAATGATCAATCGAACCAGTCGCAAGCAGTAGAGAGCTGTGCTGCTGCTCGGATTATTACCCGACAGAATTGTAAAGCCTGACGCCCACTGCCGCACGTGGAATGATAATGGATAACCAAGAGAGTGTGTGAATGGAACATTGATGTAAGTGATTCTCGCGTATTCGGGTGTTTCTCGGGACAAAGCTTCTACTCGCGGCTCAAAAGAATCCTGCTAAATTGTATGCGTACTTCTAGTATCTTTATTATATATACCGTCAACGTTATTTACATTACATCCCGTAAATACTTATATCAGACAAATAAGCGCTAACGTGATACATAAAAAAAGCTTATGCAATAAATAAAGTCCTATGATATATTCGGTCGACTCGTTTTCCATTTGCCCACCTTTGACGTCTCAGGTTCTCGACATGTCTCTCTCAACCGTTTGC
Source organism: Ectemnius continuus (assembly GCA_910591665.1). Classification (NCBI taxonomy): domain Eukaryota; kingdom Metazoa; phylum Arthropoda; class Insecta; order Hymenoptera; family Crabronidae; genus Ectemnius; species Ectemnius continuus. The sequence goes on along the minus strand of OU342862.1, from coordinate 8,488,034 downwards.
AAGTTAATTTTTCTTCAACTAAAGCCCGAGTTTGTCTAATATGAAAGTTTTTGGTTTGTTTGGAAATGTCGCGAGAACAAATTGATAGAAAGACACGAACGCCGAATTGCCGGAGAAACGTTTGAATTCATATCGCATGTATTGCATAAGTGTGCCATAAAGAGCGTGTCGAAATGATTAAAGATACAAGATATTGTATTAAGTAGCTGGTCAGGTAGTAGAATGGTATATCAATTATATACAAGTATACACCGAGTGTGCACTTACAATTACGAATTCGATAGTTGAGACTATAGACAACTTGGTTGCGGTCGTAACTCTATCCCTAATTAATTTAAAAAATAGCAATTTAGACCTTTCCCAACTTTATACAGAACGTCGCTTAGTACACTGTAAAGAATTATATACAAATCATTATGAGCTGAATGCAGACTGAGAGGAGGTTGAGGGGAGGAAAAGGTTCTGTGTGAGGTCGGATGTCGGTTTACCTGGGGGTCGGGTGATAGCAGGGGAAGGATTGTAAGTGTCCAAACCATAGCGCGACATGAGCGCTAATAATGCACTGCGAACACCGACAGTAGCCAACTGCGACCACCTTCCAGAGCTCATTGCGTCGTCACCGGCATATACTGCATGGGCATCAAAGCTGCCAGGTTGACCTGTGCTCGAATCTATAAGAAATCAGGAAAGAAATGATCGTCCAATAATGCAACAGAAATGAGAATGACTAACCTAAAGATGGTGGATTCAGTACAGGAAGGTGAGACTCCAACTGGCCGTTCGGTCTTGTACTGGCGGCAAGCCTGAGTTCTGTGTGCAATTCTGCTAATAGTTGCACCACTTTGGGATCAGTCTGTCAATGTACATTGTTGAAAAGTTATGTCGGATCGTTATATTCAAGCAATTGCGGAAATTCATAAATGTAATGGAAGGTGTTACAATCTATATGATAAATCGTAGGGCTACTTGTTATATATTTTAATATCCCTTATAAAATTGATACCTCGTTGTCTGATCGAAGTGACATAAGGTCGTCGACTCGAATTGGCTTTCCCTGATTTAACGCGGATGTAAGAATACCCAATTTTCGGGCAAGATTGTCCTCCCCACAATATTCGAGCATATGAGAGCTTGGATCTCCCTTCAAATTGGAACGCGGTTTAATTGGTGGTGGGCTATTATAGTAATACGACGACGGAGACACCATAAACGGCCCGCTTGGATTAAATAAATTCTCCCCGCCATAATGAGCTTCAACACCAAGTCGATTCTGATGGGAGTTATATCCTGCTTCCATCTTCAACCGCTTTGAGGATCTGTAACAGAATTACGCCGTGTTACTAATTTACTGCCGTTCAAAAGTTACCATTGTTTTTTAATGCAGCATTTAAACTTTCTCCAATGAACAAGCAGGTTTATGTTGGAGATAATGATAAATATATAAACTACATGAATTGAATTATGACAAAAAGAAACTAGATAATGTCGTAATGGACAGATCGATACGAATTTTGTAATAAATTGTTTTTCGGGAAAGTTCAATTGCTTTACCACACACCATCTAACTAGACACAACAACTCTTTGACCAGTCTCACGATATTACTATCTTATTGAAACATAACTGTATGATTTATAGCAAAAATATAACACATTCACTTAACAAAGTCTACAGTGCATAAATACCAATCAAAGTAGAAACATAAAATTCGTGCAGAAATTATCCATGAATGAATAGAGTGAGAAAGCAATCTTTGACATTGAAATTCTCGCATACATGCAATGCAGGCAACACGTATTGAAAAGAGTATTTTTTAGTCTCATTACTACACTTTATTACTCCTTTGTCGCATCTATTCGTAAGTAGAAATGCTAGACCAGTAAACAGATTTTAAAAGATAAGATCTCGCATAAGTGACGTATTTAGCGATACGCGATGAGCCGCATTGGTTTAGTCATCAAGCTCAAGCATATGAATTGTTACATGATACACAAATCAGTCAAGGATGATTCATTAAACTGGACACCCTGGGTATAAACATGTATGGACATATTTAGAACATTCATTACCTATGTAAATTCTTATAAGTGCTACAAAATTTGTCCTTCTATCATTCAGCCACAATTAAATTATTTCCTGAAACATAATTTTTTTTTGTCGTTAGATATTTTGCCAATCTGTAAATGCTTACATGTATGATTTGTTTTACTTTGAAGTATTGTGTTACTTTCTACGCATTCCACTTGTCATCCAAGAGATCGATTTAATCGATAATCACAGTATTGATTATAAAGAGAATAGGTTCGATGTATCTCATTATATACACATTGTTCATTTATAATGTTTAACAGTATTACCAGATACCTAACTTCGAAGTTCAGCATAATGGCTATAGCTATAGTAAAAAAAAAATAATAAACCAGTCACATCGTACATGTTTGACGCATGTACATGCTGCGAACAACCATTATCATTCGATGCTGCTGGCACTGTAAATCTCTAGGGTCAAAGTAATGAGATAAAATTATTATTGTTAATTGTTGCGAGTAAACTTGGTTGTTGCAAAAATGTCATAGGTATCCAACTGTCTTTTTGTTGAGACAAATTTCATAATACTGCAATCTTTATTTCTACTATATATATAATGAACAATTTCAATTGAAAACAAGTAATGTGGAATAGGTAGAATGAGCAACCAATACTTCAAAGTCGCAGTCCATCAATGTATATACACTGACAACTGATACACTCCCAAGGTCCCAGTCTTCATTAGCGAATTTATATTGTTGAAGACAATTACGATTGCTTAATCGACAAACTAAAATAAAGAGACACTGAAAGGGGCGAAACAAATTAAATGAGAAAATGTTTTAATAACATTCGAAATTCATTGTCCATAAACCTTAATAGACGAATGCGTTCGGACAATTAGAAAATGGGTATATTACAGTAATTAATTGATATTTTACATTGCGACAATATTACATAGGAAACTGTCTAAAGTCGTATTTCATTATAAGAATGGCATAAATAGAGAAAACGTGCGCAAACACAGAAGTATGAACAAACTTCAAAGTGTGCCATTCTTATATTGAAAGGTTTGATCGCTATCTACAATACAGAATAATAAAGTATAACACAGTTATGAAAGAAATGACGAATTAAAATATACCTAATCCGTGAGAGAAAATACTTAAATAAACAGTATTAACATAAATAAATCGAGTTATCATAGATCGCGGCGTTAATATATTTCTGAATACATCCACGTTTAGTCTTGACTCTTCTCATGGTTCACACGTCTTCAATCTTCGACTCACCGTCTTCTTTGCACCCTCATGACCTATTTATACTACAAGGCCTTTAATGTTGTAGGTCATTTGTATCTCCTAAGCCACACGCACATTATGTTGCATCCTAGTTCTTGCTTTGTATCAGTGTTAATAACATAATTCACTGAGAAATAATGCTACGAAAACTGATCACCGTATTTTTCCGTTTATTTACAATCAAATAATCCACTGATACTCTTTAGGGATCAATTATAAATATATATATGATAATGTAACTATTGAAATTCATTGTCCTATGCAACGCATCTAAATCACGTAAATGGATATACACTGTAAAATAAAAGAGCGCAGATGTCTCTTCCCACATATATAAATATACCATTGTATATGCATGATGTGTATATTTTCAAATACACATATACGCCAATATGTACACTCTTATTTACTTTTGGCTTTGAAGCTGGTAAACAGCACATAAAATATATAATTTGAAGTTTATACGTTTATCTTATAATTTCTGTGCTCTTCCAATCAAATGTTAGGTATATATTTTATCGAATGAAAAATCGCGATTGCAATATAGTCGTAATTACTACCGCACTCATTCATATTCTTAGTGTATAACATTTGTGATTAAACTTACAGCGACATCAGAATAACAGATTTTTTTTACAAAACATACGTCACTGTAAATTCTTTCTTCTTTATATAAATCTCGTGAGTTTTATTAGAACACGTTTGAAAAGGAGTGTTACCAATTGTGTAACAAACCCATAAACGCAACTCGATGGTGTACAAATATGCGTTTTCATATTCCATTGTTCTGGATATTAGCCATCGTCGTGTTTGAACGACTGCGAATCAAATTAAAATTAACTCGTTTATTCATTACTGAAAGTTGCATGCAAACGGGCGACAAAAATAGGATACTACATAGGTACGCTCCGTCTCTTCGAATTATTATTTTAACAATGCAACTTTTGCTAAGAAAATAAATGCCAAGCACAACTGCGATACACAGCCATCTACGTGTATAAGCCATTAGTTTCTGGTCAGTACTGAGATCATACCCCAGCTTATGAAAATGTTTCTCTGCAACTACTCACCCCCCGACATCTGATAGATCCTCAAGAGGCTTATGCGGACCTCCCTTATTTGGAAGTGGGAGTAGCGGTATTTTTCCAGCAGAACTTTCTTGCTGTTCCCGCAACTGACGTCTTCGCTTTTTACTCCACAGTTCATGACAGTCTTGCCATGTAGGAAGTTGAGGGGCTGGCATTCTGATGAAACAGATGAATATTATGATACTTCAATCACAGACGTGTTGGGCAACTATGCCGTAGCAGAAATGTAAGACATACTGTTCCGGCTGAACATTCTTTAGCCACGCGCTCTTGAGCGCATCAGCAGCCGTTATTCGTTTCTCTGGATCCAATTCCAACATTTTATCTAAAAGATCCAGAGCTGGGGCAGGCATAAAAGAAAAGTCTTCTCTTAAACGTCTTCTATGTGACTTTTTCGGTTTAAGAGTATGCCACAGTGGCAATTTTATCACAGATGGCCAAACTGCAGGAGTTGGCGTGCCACAGACTCTAGAAATCATTTCCAATTGCATCATTTCTACATTCGCCTGTAACAGAAAGATGATATTCTGTGTTATATCTATATTAATTAATAATATAGTAATCGGGTGAAATTAATAAAGCTGTGATACCTGGAAGAGCGGCTTTTTGGAAAATAATTCGCCTAAAATGCAGCCGCAACTCCAGACATCAATCGCGGGGCCATATCGTTCTTCGCCTAACAATAATTCAGGCGGTCTGTACCATAAAGTTATAACTTTATTTGTGTACGGGCGTTGCCTGTCCTCAGCATTATAAAGCCTCGCTAATCCAAAATCAGCCAATTTCACTTCCCCTCTGTAATCATCAATCGATTAAATACGAGTGTTCGATAAAGCGTATCTTTCCTGTAATCACAACCTACATACTTGTTGTTCATTAATATATTCGAACACTTAATATCCCTATGTAAAAAGTTTTTGCTGTGGCAATAATTCAGTCCATCCAAAAGTTGTTTCATAATACTCGCATTATTCATTTCATTGAAATCAACCATCCCAGATTCTAAAAGCCCCATTAAATCGTGGTCCATATACTCGAACACAAGATAGAAGGAACCTTTATCCTGAAAAATTATAAATGTGTAAATTCATACTATCATATGATATTTACCACAACAGGCTTATTCATTCTTTATACCTTTCTAAAGTCCAAGGCGTCTTGTTTGTCCGTGACAATTTCACGTAAATTAACGATATTTTTGTGATTCAGTTGTCGTAGAATCTTGATTTCTCGGACAGCCGTAATCGGGAAGCCTTCTTTCTCATTTTCTAGTCGAACTTTTTTCAAGGCTACAAGCACACTAGCCCGTTTGTCTTGAGCTTTGTAAACTTGCCCATAAGTGCCCTCTCCAATTTGAGTCAAGACTTCAAACACATCGACAGATCGCTCGCCCCAATCTTTGCCGCCTGAAGCAGACATGGGAGTGTGACAATTTCGCGATCCTCTGCGTTTCAGGATTTTCGGCCTCTTTAATTTTGGCTTGGGTGTCACACGTTCGACTTTTGTCCGTGGTGGTGTCGCATTAGGGTCATCTTCTCCGCTTAAATCTTCTGATCCAGGAACAACTAAATATAAGTTCTCTTGTACAAAATAATGCAAAAAATGAAAAATTTGAATTGTGGAAAAGACCACAACTTACCTGGTGGCATAGGGAGATCTTTGATGCTTTTCTTTTGTGGTGCTTTCGCAGTTGAAGCTGGAAATTTCATTTGTGCTTTACTAGGTGGGCTTGGCGAACGACTTGGCGGCGAGTCTATGCTTTCCAAATCATTCTGGTTAATACCAGGTGGTAAAGGTAGTCTTGACAAACTTTTGGTCTTGAATGCTACAATAGGAGGCTTAGGAGGATCTACCGATTTCAATGGAACTAGATTATTGGGAGAGTTAAATTTCGATATCGCTGTGTGTGGCGCCGGAACAGGGATCGGTATAGGTGGTGGTGGAACAGATAAGTTTGGAAGGACTGTCATAGGGACTGGTACAGGAATTGGCGCTGGCACAGGTATTTGTGGTAAACCTGATGCGTTCACGGGCTCAGTTTGCGGCAGTGGTGGTTGTACATTTGCAGCAACTGGGAAGCTTGGGCTGCTTGCAACAGTGACTGGACAATTAGTTGTAACAGCTGACGGTGAAGTGTATATAGATACATGAGAAGCCTGGTTCGTACCAGACGTCATATTTGGTACACTGGCAGGTAATGCCATTGGTAATGGCGGCGTCTTCCCTGCCATGTTATCATCCGACATTGGAACTGGAATATCGACAACATCGAGAGACTTCATACATTCAGCCGCAGTTTTTGCCTGTTCTTTGTGATTGGCAAACTTGTCTTTATTGTCTATGGGCGCTTTGTTCTCCGAGGATGTACTACTTGCATCCTTATCATCATTGCCTTCGATTATCTGCACTTCGTCCTGTGTGACGGCTTTTTCCTTTGCTGCCTGCAACTTCTTGTATGCTAGTTCTCTCATGTTCCTATCTTTAACAAGTTCGGCAAATAAACTAGTTTCACTAATCTTTGCTTGAACTCTAAGATTTCTGGCGGTGATACTCGTCGGACTCCTCGCCCTTGATCTGTGAGGAGATGGCGAGGGAATCCTAGACGGCCTTGGGCTCTTCGATTTATGTTTTCGTGATGATTTATGTGATGACTTGCTAGGAGATCTGGACTTTTTTGGAGTACGACTTCGCCTACGGTCTCGCGATCGTGATCTGGAGCGAGATTGCATCTTTCTCCATCTTGTAGGACTTCTTGATCGTGATCGAGAAAGCGGTAGGTGTAACCTGCTAGATGGAGAAATTGGTCATAATTGAAGAATAAAATGTATAATCACCAGATACTAATTATCTTCATACCTGCCGCCAGTAGGACTTCTAGTTGATCTTGATTTTCTTTTATCTCGTCGGTCCTTTTCATGATGCCTATGTCGTCTGTCGGGTTCTTCTCTTCTTCTTCTTTTACTTGATGGTGGTGAATTGACAGGATCTCTTCGTCTATGACTAACGGGGCTCGGACTAAATTCCCTTCGCCTTGACGAAGCTGGACTAGGACTGTGCCTCATTCTATGCAACATCGGGCTTGGACTAAAGTCCCTTCTTCTTGGTGGACTATGGTCCCTTCTTCTTGATGGAGGACTTGGACTATGTGGCCGTCTTCGGCTCGTACTAACTGTCGCTACGGGACTAACACTGTTTCGCCGCGAATGAACGTTAGGACTATGTTTCTGTCTTTCTGGACTATGTTTCAATATGGGTAAATTAGTTTTATTACATTCTGGTGTAATAGGTCTTGGTGGGAGCAAGGGAGTGTGTGGGGATTCTGTTTGTCTTGGTGGAAGAGACGGAGGAGTCATGTTCCGTGCTTCCCTAGACATTTCCATTTCTACATCACTCATACATCTTTGCTCGTGTGGCGTTGCAGGCGATATCGGAGATGTACTGTCCTTTAAAGGTAGTGGGGGAGATTCCGACCAATTTGCGTTTGATTTCTCCCGATCTGGACTTATAACAATTTCTTCAGGTATACGCCGAGGGCTTTCACTGTGAGAGTGCCTCTTTGATTTTCGCTTCTTCTTCTTCCCTGTACTAGATGAAGGACTGATGCTCTTTTTCTTCTTCTTCTCACGCTTATGCTTCTTTTCCTTTCTCTTCGCATATCGCCGTGATTCTTCCTCGTATTCTGGTGTACCAGAATGCATTGCTGATGGTGGCTGCTGTTCGCTTGGTGAATAGTGTCTGCTAGAATGTCTGTGTTGTGCTGGTGGCGATGGTGATAGACTAATGGGTGATGCTCCAAGAGTTCGTACTGGACTACCGCCATAATAGCGTCTTTGAAGGACTGCCTCAGGTACTTCTCCGTCTGTGTAACTATTCCCCCTGCTGTCTTCTGATTGAATTTCTCCTGCTTCTGGTTCTGATAAGTCTTCACTACTCACATCTGAGTATTCAACCAATGGTTTGACAATAGATGATGCTACTGTAGGAACATTGTCTACAGACTTATCTCGGGATCTTTTCTTTTTCTTTTTGCCAGAATTTCTGGTTTTTCCATGCCTTCTGTGTCTCTTATCAGAACCTTCAAAGCTGTGGCGATTTATATCACTGCTTGTACTTTCTCTTCTACGTGATCGAAATCTTCCATTACGTTCAGCTCGTTCGATATCGCGACTGCTAGGCATGTCACCTACTGGAAATAGAATAACAATAAGTATGGGTAAATCGGGCAAATCAGTTATTATATTATCCTGGCATAGCATGGTTTACAATAGAAATTAGATGTATCTCAAGTGGTGTGCAGCTAAAGTATGTCACAAGAGTACTACTCCGTTTTGATGCTATTAACATAATATAATTTACAAAGTACAAATAGTAGACTCTTCTAATTTATAAGGGAGCCTAGTTTCAAAACACTACTACTTCTTATAGTTACACAAATAGAACGTATATTAAACTATGTAAAAGTTTGCTTGACGCGATCCGAATTTCCTTGAGCAAACATTCTTTCATTTTAGAAACTCACCTTAATACTACGATTTCGTATAAAAACGTCTCAATGTGTTAAGATTGCCCTGACTCTCTTTAATACTTTCAGTCAGATCGTCATGGATATAGTTCGCACACATAATAACATACACAGGTATACTATAGGCATACGCGCATACAGGCAAACATAGAATGGTACGACGTAACGATACGCCCGATCGAAACGTTTGGTGTTTAAAGGTAGTAAAACTATACTTCTCGATGCACAGAATCACTTTTAAACGAAGTGTGTGTACTCATTTCAGTGAGACGCATGACTTGTCAGTTGAACAGGCATTTCGGGAGAAAAGAATTTTTCGGTCGACCTAGCGTAGCCGCCATTGTTAACGACTGGATGGCAAGGGAGTTGCCCAGTTTTCGAGAAAGACACAGATTTTCGATAGCCCGGCACTTTGTAGCACTGCACTGAATCGAATACTCACGTGCAATATGAGTCTTGCCGTATCGCGCCGAATGCTGGGTTCTTTCGCATCGGGCTGGTCCAACGTAGCGATGAATGTAACGGTTACGTTCGTTGCTCGTAAACTGTTTCAGCACATATTTTGTAGGCCACGATTGAAATCTTATTAAAATCGATAGCTATCGTAGCGGATAAATGTTCAGGCGATCATATTTTTATGATTTTACTAGCCGATGCATCATGTCTCATGAGTTTTCTTTGGATTGTATTTGGCTTTCTCATAAGGATAGCTCGAGTAAGTAGAAGCCATTAACCATTTGCACGTCATTATTGTCTGACGTAACGTGCTACCCTGCTGCCCTCAGTCGAACGAATATTTCTGTTGAAAATGCATTATACTGCAGAATCGTGATTTTTATTAATTTAATCGTATTCTATCGTGCCGTTTCCACTGTATCAACGAAATTAATGCATAGTTTTCTACCATTAAAGTTTCATGCTAGAAGAATTCAATGTAAATACGATGAATTTTAGAACTCATCAGCAGAAGCTAGCATAAAGGTACCTTTTCATAACAGTATTCGACCGCAGCATCACGGATAATTCAATTTCACATCGCCAGGCGTCACTTGAGGAGAAGGAAAGAGTGGCGCACTAAATTTGGAAAATTTGAAGTTAATATAGAAAAGGCATATAAAAATAAACTATCCATTTCCACCGGCATCTATAATTTTCAGTTCTTACTCAGGAAATATCTTTGGGATATAAATACAGTACAATAGGGTTTAAAATTGGAATAAGATGGCACATGATTCGCTTAGGAAACTTCAAATATGTATCATAGCGGTGCATTTTTACTGCGCTCTACTTGGCGTATAAAAATATAAAGGGAAGAAGAATATATAAGTGAAAACGATATCGGGGTGGGAGTCATATATGTAACTTCATATTACTGCATGCCGATTCATAAGCCGACACGCGTATCCATATCCGTGCACATCATGCACATTGGCCAGCACCATCATGTCGACGACACCTTCTGAAAATCTAATCCGACCTAACCTTTAGACAATTATTCACTATTCACCAACTAGGAAATTCTTTATATGAAATATGTCAGTTATAACATTAAGCGAAGAAGAACTTGCTCAAAAGCATAAACGCGAACGCAAGGAATTGCAAGGTATTTTCTATGGTGGATGCTTAACATTGCATGTGAATTTTATTTCACGAAATTTTACAGTCCAAACGATTGGAAATATCACTTACGTTACCGCACTACATTTCCTACCGAAACTACACAAAACAATCGAAATATTAAGACCGATTGCACTCTGAAGTGACTCGGTATTATTGTAATAATAAATGGTGTGTTTTACAGCACAAATACAAACACTAAAGAAGTCAATATGCAAGGGTGACAAGAAGAAGAAGAAGGAAATTGGCGAGGAGATAGTGAAGAAAGAGGAAGCATTAGATAAGCAACATCAACAGGAAGTTATTGATTGGAAGCTTGCTCATACTACATTAAACGATGATGACAGTCAGACTAAAGTGGATGAACAGAACAGTGATGTCATCCAAGATGAAGAGGAGGAAAAACCTGCTCAAAGAATTACAAAAGCACAGAAGAGAAGAGAGAAGAAAATCTATGCGGAAAGGGAAAGGAACCAAAGAATAATAGAAGAAGAAGCACTTAATGTCTTTGGCAAGCGGAACATGGAAATTCAAGCCATAAATAAGATACTTTATGCCAGGGACCTTATGATTCATGAGATTGCAAGTGATGGACATTGGTAAGAATTATTTTGCATGACTAATTGATGCCATTCTCACGCATAAAATTTTTTAGTCTTTACAATGCTGTAGCACACCAATTAATACAGCTGGGTGAACCTCGTGTTGGTTATCATGATCTCAGAATGAAAACAGCTGAATATTTAAGGGGAAATATGGACAATTATCTACCATTTATTTCAAATTCGGATTCTGATGGTCTATTATCTCCAGAACAGTATGAAAAATACTGTAGTGATATTGCAAATACAAGTGCTTGGGGTGGTGCAATTGAGGTATATTTTTTGAATTCATAATGAACTTATCACCTGATGTAGCTTTAATTCTGTAAATAGTGCAAGTTAAATGATTAATTGTAATATTGTTTAATTTTCTGTAGCTGCAAGTTCTGTCACATGTATTAAAATGTCCAATAGAAGTTATCCAAGCAGTTGGAGCACCGTATATCATTGGAGTTGAATATACAAGTGGTAAAAAGGTAACAGTAACTTACCATCGATACATGTATGAACTTGGTGCACATTATAACTCTGTTACAAAGTATATGAGTACCAATGAAAGCTAATCATAGTGGCTGCCATATATTGTTAATATTTCAATTAAGCTTGCCTTGAAATTCCTACTGTTCGATGTAGAGAACTTCAGACAGCATTTTCATAAGACTTTGTACTGTTAATCTAAATGAAATAATACAAGAAGCTGCCAGAATTTCTGTACTCAGGAAACATATCAGTCGCAATCAAGTAAATCTTCCATATTGCGTTGTGTCGTGTCTTCCTTCAGTTGATTGTATGTCGTTCTTTGGATGAAACAGAAAGTGATTTTGATTAAGAGAACAACCATTTGACAATATATTGATGCTGCCAGATTGCAAGTACATGTTATCAGTACTTGCTTGCTCCAAACTTTTACCTAGTACATTTATTTGAACTATTATAGCTTACTTTACGTTATTTATAATGGACTGTCATTGTGATATTTATTGAGGGAGATAAGTTTTGGTATTGCAAAACTTATTGAAGTTGTAGTCATAATGGCACCATTTGATGTGTTCTTGGAATTTTGTATGTATTTTCATTGTAGCAAGTATGCATAAGGTACAAAATAAATATGGTGTATGAAAGGTACATACGATTTTCGTTGAGAAATATAATTTATTGAATCTGTATGCCCGTTAGTGAACACTGCGCACACTGGTAAAAAGAAGTGGAGCTATTTAAATGCTCGCAGTTATTTTTGCTTTTCAAGCTTATTGACATCAACGTTGTTTAACGTTTTGTCGTCCTCCGTTCCCTCCTTGTTCTTATTGGGGTCGTCGGGCTTCATTTGTGGGAATAATAAGACCTCCTATAAATCATGGGTATATTAGAAATATCAGCGCATCGAGTAGGTTCAACTCGAGGGTATAGAAGATACTTGCTTTGATGTTGTTAGCATCTGTGAGGAACATAGTCAGTCGATCTATACCCATACCCCAGCCAGCAGTTGGCGGTAACCCGTATTCCAAAGCAGTGCAGAAATTTTCGTCAACTAGCTGTGCTTCGTCATCTCCAGCAGCCTTATCCTTTGCTTGTTGCTCGAACCTACCAATATCAATAACGTTAAATAAATACATATTGTATTTGAAGGAAATCGAGCTATTACCTTTCTCTCTGCACCAATGGATCATTCAATTCAGTGTACGCGTTGCAAACTTCCTTCTTCATAACAAATAATTCAAATCGTTCGGTAAGACCCTTCTCCGAACGGTGCCATTTAGCTAATGGAGACATTATTTGCGGATGGTCTAATATGTATGTAGGGTTGATACATTTTTCTTCTATGAATTCTCCAACAAGCTGCCACAAATCAAATATTTTTGCAATATATTCCAATGACAATTATCGAGCAGTAAACTACGTTTAAAGAATTATGATAATTACTTTGTCTAGCAGTCTAGCTGTTGTCCTTGGTGCTGGACATTCTATTTCATGTTTGGCACAAATATCACTAAGCATCTTATTAGCTTCCGGTGTATTTAGCTTATCGGCGTCCGGCAGTTTAACATTTAAGACTTCTTCCAATGTCTTCATCATTGAGATTCGTTTGAATGGTGGTGTAAAATCAATTTCTACCGCTTCACCTTCTGGTCCATCTGGATGATACTTTATTTTATAGGAACCGTGTATGGTCTTAACCATTCCCGATAACATATCTTCCGTGATCGACATCAAATCGTTGTAATCTGCATACGCCATATAAAACTCGCATGTCGTAAATTCTGGATTATGGGTAAGATCAATGCCTTCATTTCTGAATTGTCGCCCGATTTCGTATACCCTGTCTATGCCACCTACGACTAACATCTGCAACAAAACGTCGACTATACAGCTATTCTTCGGTATTCGACTTGATTAGCTTCATCATTATAATCACGAGAAGTTTGCCTTACTTTATGATACAGTTCTGGCGCAATACGCATATAGAGATCCATATTTAATTCATTATGATGCGTAACAAATGGTTTTGCTGTTGCTCCGCCTGCAATCATATTCATCATCGGCGTCTCGATCTCCAAGAAGCCGAGTTCATCCAAGAACTTGCGCACGTAAGCGATTATTTTTGCGCGCACGTAGAACGTTTGTCTCACTCTTTCGTTCATTATAAGATCGAGGTACCGCTGGCGAAACCTTGTTTCCTATAGAAAAACGTAATGATATGGATTTTTGATCCTTGAAAAATTATCCAAGCAATATATCAGGTCCTACCTTATCTCTCAAACCATAGTGCAGATGAGGTAACATGTGCAGGCAAGGACTCAGGAGTGTAATACTGTGTGGCATGATGGAGAATTCTCCTTTCTTGGTCTTTCCAGGATTCCCAACAATACCTATGATGTCACCTCGTCTAATTTTACCAGTGTCAATAAAGAATTGTTCTTCATTAGTGTAGTGGTTTGCATTGGCCATAACTTGAACTTTAACGCCTTCTCCTCTAAGGTCATAGAAGATGAGCTTTCCACCCGCTTGTCTAAGTGCGTATACACGCCCGGCAATACTGTGCACTTCATCCTTAAGAATCTCCCCTTCTTTTAACTTATCACTGAACTTATCAATAAATTCAGTCAAAGATAATGATACATGGAACTTATGAGGATAGGGGTGTTGATTTGCTGCCTTAAGTTGTTCAACAGCTTGAGACCTGAGTTTCAAGTATTCCTGAAAGGAAGTCATTGGTAGTATGAATAAAGATGTAGTCTTTATTTAAAGAATTATAATAAAAACTCTATCAAAATATTCCTTACATGTGAACTGATTTCTTCATCCACAGGGATCTTATTGACATTGTCAGGCTTGGCAGTGGTAGCCTTCTCTGCTTTTGTAGCAAGAAGCTTGGCATCTTTCTCTGCCTTCTCTTTGAGCTTCTGCTCTTGCTTGAGTCGCCTCTTTAACTCGCTGAAATCAGAGACGACAGTTTAGATGATTTTTACTGGTGCATCGACGAATGTTCTGCAAGTTCGTCGACAGTACGCACTTCGAGTAAGAGCGTCGTACAATCGTCTGATGTAACTCAGCTAGACATGCTTTCGGTAGGAGCGACAGACCGGCGAGAGAACGAGCAATGGTTATGTTATAGAGCATCGTAAACACAAAAGCTGCCTGTTATTGTAACAATGATTTCTATGTACGTGTATCGAGCATCTCCGATAGGATATTTTTATTTCGATATCGCTGTCAGCACGGGGCAAAAAATTCCACACTGTTCTGACCAGCTGTGTTAAGGCAACGTGGTGAGGCCGGCCTACGTCAACGAGCAGTAAGCTTGAGCCCGGATTATTTTCGAGCTGAAGCTACTCTCGATGGAACAGTGATTGTTCACCAGGCTCTTCGAGCACCTGTAAAGCTGATATTCCATACAGCTCGAGCATTTACTCACTTTTTCGACAGTTTCTCTTCTCCTGTCTCAGCCATGTTGGTACTTAAGTCACCGCGGAAAGAATTCTCGCGGCCATTCGTTGGCAGCATTGTATGCCTGCATTATTTATGGGGCTCTTGAAATTATACATATATTCATGAATCGCCACCCTCGACCTCGTCTTGATCTCGCTCAGATTAAGTAAAGCCAAATGGTGGTTTTCGTTGAAACTTATTAGCATCACGAAAAAAATAAAGCTTCAATCTTACAGATGTTTCATCACCACCAATGGTCCATAAATTCCTTCATGTAATCGCTACTTGAATAACACAATTATTCTAGCCATGCAATAGTTCTGCAATAATAAAAACTGCGCATTTGAACATGTGAGTTAATTCGAGAATCGAAGTTCGATATTCATCGAACGATACATTTGTTTTCGTTGCGATGTTCAAGTCATGACATCAGCGCCATCAGGGATCATTTCAGTTTCCGTCTGTCATTCTGGTATAACGTCCGGTCAGTTTTGTTCGCCAAGATTTATTTTGCTTTCAATCAAGTTCCGGAAGAATGCAGTTCGAAATCCTGTGCTTCTTAGTGTCGTTTAGCTTTGATATTTCCAGATCGAGCATAGATATTCGTGAAATGCCAGGGTAAACAGTGAAAATTTCTGCGAGGTCGGTGAACTGTTCATTCAGGTTTAAATCCCGCTACGCGCCATTATCGTCGCTTTAGCAACCGCGCATATTGACGAGCGTTGTCGAGTGCGTTTGGCAAAGCTTATTTTACGTGTTTCTTACGTGGTAAGAGAACTTGTGATCAGTGAGTTTCAACCATGGACGGCTGCTTCAGTTATCAAGAATTGAAGGCTCTACAAAATTTGGTCGCTCCGCGCGAAGATGATCCAGATTCCGATGAAGATCCAAAGCAATCCTGTGCCAGGAAATTCGGTGAGTACACATGTACTTAACTTAATATGCACTTGAAATTTATTTGCGTAATTATGAAAATATTCATGCATTTTGCTTTGGGTTTAGCAAAACATTACGATTGTTATTTTTATGTATAAGAATACTGTGTTATACCAGCTTGTGTATGCTATGCTTTTGATGCTTTTTATAGAATAATATATGTTCGATTTACGTTTGACAACTACATTTATTTAAACACTATTAATTTTATTATTAAAAGTGTGCGCAGTGGACTTTTGTTTAATTTTTTATCGCAAAAAATATTCGGTTTGTGTCTTTGATTTAAAGCAGAGTAATTAGAAATACCTGCAACTACAGTGAATGCTTCAGTGTGTTTTTCAGGTATGTGGCGTTTTTTTTATTCCATGTAGAATTAAATGAATGCAGCAGGAATAATTATTGCGTATTGTTAATAAATTACAAGCTTATTTAAGGGCCTGGACATATCGGTGCTGTAAAAGGGACATCGAATAAAGGACCGAGTCCTCACGCTCCATTGAAAAAGGAAGGGGATGACATCTGGCACCCTTCCGAAGCTCTTAATCCGCAGAATTCCGAGTCGAAAGATCCGAGAGAAGTTCCTGAATACGAGATGAAGTACAAGCAGTCGGTGACAGCGGAGGATGTGTTTTTAGGTGTTAGTTATAATAGAATACCATAAACAATATAAATCTATAAAATTGCATCGGGGCTTTCTATACTTGAAGAAGACTTTATGTATATTTATTGTTCGAGCAATTTCAATTCGATTCAACCTCGTTTTATCGAAGCATAACTGTTTTCCGATTCCGGGAACATTTATATTCTAATCTAGTGTAAATCACGAAAGCAGATGGGGTTTAAAACGCCGGGCACAGCGTCCTGCGAGTGGTTGTCCGTCTTCGTAAAAATGCCACGCGAGGCACGAGAGAAGGTGGAGCTTTCCGTGGAATCCGAGGCGATCGACGTGCGTAGTCCAAGGTGAGAAGGGGAAATCCAAAAAGCGAGAGAGAGAGAGATAAGGGAGACAAGTACCTTACGAAGAATTCAGGGATTTATCACTGATCGAATGAGAGTTTCATTGCGATCACTGGCTGAGCTGCAGGGATTCTTACTTTGACAATTTTATGACGCAGTAAATCTCTCGTCGAGGCGTAAAGTCCATCATGATTTTCCAGATACCGGCTGCACCTTCCGACGCCGCATCCGGTCGATCCGAATGCCTCCTCGTGCAAGTGGCACAGCGATACTTCCACGCTGGAACTCACCCTGAAACTTACACGCGAACTGGATGCCGTGAATTTCTAACTCCTCCGAGAAAGCAGCATACTTGAACTTCTGTCTCGTGAATCCTGCCATTCGTACATTCTTTCGATATTTACCGCATACTGAATACTGTAACAGTATTATACAATCCGATTCATCTTTGAGTTGTAATAAACCTAGGTTACCGCAGTAAAACTGTATCTGGTTCAAATAAATTTCTATATTCCGAACCCTTTCATGTAGAGCCGCGGGCGATAGAAGAATCGCAAAAAGTAATCTCGTTCAGCAGCACTAATACCACCCTTATTGGACAATACGATCGTGGTAGCTTTCCAAAGACCGAGAGGAGGAGGTCCGTTGCTCTCTAATATGATTTTATCGCTGGTAAAACGTGTCGGAAACATAAAGAACGAATTACAGAGTAGCTGCCATAACGGTTCGTTCATTAGCAGGAGGATTTTTTAATCCTCCTGGTTGCGCGCTTGATGCATCGAAATTCGAGCAGCCAAGAAGAACGATGGCTTCCATCGTAACTAAGCTCGCATCATAACTGTTAAGCAAAAGCATCGGTCGCTGCCGGTCGCCTGGTGTGCTGATGCTTTTAATTAAATTAATACGTGAATATCGATATGGCCCGCGCTTCGATGCTACTCCCACGAGGCTGCGTTCAAATATCAGCAGCCGCTCGGTGTTTTAATTAATTTTTCTCGCCAGGTCTCATCGAGGGGCCAGTGCGCCGCATTTTTCGCGACAATATAAATTAAACGGGAAATGTACCCGCTCAAGTACCGGCCGCCTTCGAGCCTCGCCGGATTTTTATGCCATTTTTTAATTGGCTGCAATTATTTTTAATGGAACTCCGAGCGGCGGCGGCGTGTATTTAACGACATTCGCCCGCTCTCCTCGCTCGATACACCGGGAGGCGCGCGGACAAGCCGAGGGAAAAAAAAAATCTCTCGCACGTTTAAATGATGGCGTTCATTATGAACGAGCCTTGATTATTTCTCTTCCGTGGTAGCATGCTGTTTCTCGTCTCGGCTCGTTTAGCACCCCGTTAAAGGCTCGTTCCATGGATCTTCCCTTCTTTATCACGTGGATCCTTTCGAAAGCAGTGTGTACTTTACCTTCTCATTTGTATCCTTTACTTACCAGTGTATTATGCTTCCATGAAGTTAGTCGGATGTACATGTGCGTTGAAATGTTCCTTCTCGGCGACTCTTTATAAATTGGGCCTTGAGTGGAAAGTTAGTTGGTCTACTACTGTGCGAACGCAGCAGTAAGCTTTATCCACTTGCAATGGATTTTAATGTGCTAAATGATCTACATTCTTAGCACCTTATTTTACGCTTCTGTACTTTAACCGGCCATTTATTGGTCTTCAAGATGAGTATTACAGCTATTAAAGTACCCACAGTAGGGTTTAATTGAAGCAAACCACTTACTGAGCGTTTATAACTACGGTGCTCTTATTAAATACATTTCGCAGTCATTCTCAGACAAATTTGTCTAACCCTGCCTGGAGTGCGAAATATTAATATATTATACTTCGTTCTAGTTAGGATAAGCCTGTATGTGGGAAAGTTATACATAAGAGAAGCGCATAATCCGAAGACGATCGAAATTCGGATACTTGTCGTAAAACATAATCTCCCCGAGGGTGTTCTTGTACAATCTTGAGAACGTGCAGTATGCAACAATGCTTCCGGCGAACGCTTTCGGGTTCGGTGTTCTCATAGTTAATGCACATTAATAGTCATAACTAAGTTGCCTTTACTTGGGCATCGTGCGAAGTAACTGTTTACCGAGTCGAGGAGACTTCACACGCGCGAAGTCGATGCAATTTCCATGTAAATTCGAGGCTTTTCGATAAGTTCGGAAGCAGGCCGTTCGGGGCTGGAAGCTGCTGACCCCAGCGACACGAGCTGCCCCTGACAGGGACACAGTGCATAATGTGCCGCCGTGCACTGACACATTGCCCAGCGTACAAAGAGAGATGGATGCAGGCACATTACTGGTGCAAGCCAGTAAGGCATACTAGCCACCGCACTAGCATCGAGAGAACGATTCTTCCCTCGCCACCAATCGATGATTATCGACGCTCCACCCGATAATGCGAATCCGTTCACGCCATTATTGCCAGCCACATATTCTCCTAGTGCCGAATTATGCCGGGCTTTCAACGAAATACCACTGCTCCTCTTCCCTTCTTCAAGATTAGAGTAGCTTTATTTCTATTATTGATAGCCCGTCATTGATTTCCATTCGCGAACATGTCCTTCTTCGAATGAAAGCGATTTTTCTTGAGAATCCACGAAGGAAATCGATCCGCCGATTTTCGGGAGTGTTGCACGTCGAATCTTCGATGGTCTAGTAAGTCCGGCTTCTTATTGGAGTTCGAATAGAAGTCATAAGTTCGGGCTGCCTTTTTGCATTGGCCTATAACTTGGAGAATGCGACGGCTCGTTCGTTTCGTATTAAATGTTACGATCCAGTTGAATGTTACGACTTAATATTGAGTGCACATGCTCTTGGGAAATTCCAAATTAGAACGATAAAAATTATATAACTAGAATCATAATCTTTTAAGTAGAACCTTCGATCATTATACTTTTTGCGATTCGTCAACTTGTCATTCGTTGGATTACAATTCAACGAATCCATAAGATTTCTTAGTAAATCTATACAATTAAATGACAGTGCATCTAATAAAAAGAGGACGCAACTTGCCAATCATTTGTCTCCAATTTGCAGCAGCGTGTGCTTAATAATAGTGATGGGAGTGAATCATGCTGCACGTACAATTCACAAAGAACACCTGGCGATCCGGCGGGGCCATTGAAAATTTCCGACGAGGCATATCAGCGGGCAATATGGTTTTCCTATTTTCCTAACGATATCCAGGTGAAAAGCAGAAAAGCGTGCGCACATGCATACCAATGTGTGTTCGTTGTGGGAACGCGCGCGCGTGTCAGAGAAAGAGGTTAACGGAGAAGATCTGGCGCACATGCAGCGTCGTCCCTGAAATATTGCAGACACATAGCCACGAGAAATATGAAAATAATTGGCCAGAATGCAGTGCTCGCCTCGCGGAACGCACTTCTGGAATACATCAAGGTACACCGGGCGTTCCTGACCTCACTGAATTAGATGCGCTTCGTGAGGATGTGGTATCAAGTGATCTCTCATATTAGCGACTCACATTCATAATGCGTCCACAAATAAGGCTCATCTCGAATAATGGGAATTAATCGCCTAGATTAAGACCGTTGATTAAAAATTGCTCTAATGAAAATACGAGCTACTCTTCAACGGTTAGCTTAATCAGCTGATTATCGGTAATTGTTATTTTCTTGAATGTTTAATCGTATATCGTTTTAACTGTTTAAAGCACGGTGATATGAGAAATGTGTCAGGTTTAAATTGTGAATTTATTAGACTCGCCGGTCGCTGAGTCAAGAGCTATATTCCTCGTCATATTTGATTAGTTTTTATCTGGGATAGTATCGCGCGCGCAGTTACATAAGTGTTATGACTGGCAACTAATATGAACTGCCGTTAATTGTCCGAGAGAGATAGAGAGGAAAAATAGCTGGCGCGCAGTCAAGTCGCACATGGTCAGATCAATTGCCCGTTGCGCTCCCATTTTTCCTGTCGTGTTCCTCATTCTGATTTATCGCGGTGCATTGGCTTCGTGAACTTTTAAACTGCCGTTTTACCGGCCGCTAGTTTATCGTGTTTCTCTAATGTTAGGCTGCTGTTACACTAGGAATTTATTTTGGAAATCTCTCCGCGGCGTAGTCCGAAAAATCGCCGGTTTTTTTAACGCCTCTGACACTTTCCCCTGGATTTTTACGACGTATAAATAAATGACGAGAATTAAGGCTCGTGTTATAATTCAATATTAGTAGTTGTATTAACTTTTATATCAATTTTCGTCCATTGAATTTGACACCTTTTATTTAATTCACTTTTATTTAATAATACGTGCAAATTTTATTTCTAGGAATTAGTTATTGTGGATTGGCTTGAATTATAATGATATATTCCTGTTCGTATTAGTGCGTGATTCCAATTTCAATCACGATAGCAATCTGTATTGGGTCGACTACTTCAGCGTCATTAAAAGTTCGGCGCGTTCTCGCTTAGGCTATATTTAATAGACATCAGGAAAAGTGTATCAATTCTGAGTTATCGTCGTCGAGGATCCTCGAGGATCTACTGGAGTCGCGGGGAGCGCGCACCAGGCGCGCACGGCGAAAGTTGCGCCAAACTTTTGCAGTCGTTTACTCCGAAGGCGCAGTCAATGATAATTATGTACTCCGTACAAATTACAGAAGTTAAGAAAGCCGAACTTTCGTAATAAGCGTCGTTACTTGTGCGCTTCCGGAACTCCCGGCAATCGAGGCGAGTCCTTCTTATTTCTCCATTGTACCACTAGCGCTCCCTGCATTTTCTCCAACAAGATCGCCGACGCTGTAATAAACTCTAAACTCCCCGTCAGTTTAGTACTTTATTTTGCAAACATATGCCAGGAAATGTTCCTCTGTGCACCGTAAAAGACATCTGCTGGGAATATTAAAGAGTTAACATCGACTACATTCAATTGTTTATAATAAATGTCTCGGTGAAGCGATCGTTAATTTGCATAATAGTAAAATGCGCTATTGGTGACTCGGTAGACAATTTCATCGAGTCAAAAAAGAAAAAGAAAGTTGCCCCCAGAGAGATTTGAACTCTCGACCCCTGGTTTACAAGACCAGTGCTCTAACCCCTGAGCTATGGAGGCGCTCACGTGTGTCACTTACGCGAGGCAGTAGAAAAGTCCCGCCTGCCACAGCCATCACTTATTCAATAGCCAGCACTCAATAACACAGTTAAACTTCAATATTTTACAAAAACCATGCAATTCTCTTTTACATTCTATTACAATTCATCCAGCCCGACATTGATGTATTCGTTTAACGCAATTCCCTTAACAGGAAACAACTGTCATTCAACAAATTGCGTGTTTAATTACACAAGCTATATTAAACATCTGGCGCCTATGCAAAACATAGATATTAATTAATGAATCTACAATATCTCATGGGATGATTAATAGGAAGGTGACTGTAAAAACAGCTTGATTTACATAAGCACGCAATTTAATAATGTGTTTTCAAACAATATCACGACATACCATCGCACGCGACTTATGCGTAATGACGTTATACAATGACTAGAGCGATTATAGTTATACTACGTCCGTGGTTTATCGATAATTCACGGCGGCCCTGTCTGCGGCGACTTGTGCATCGATCTCGTTAGTGATTATCTAATTACATTATTAGACGATAATCACGCAACACCTCGACTATCCGAGTCTTATCTAACTGATTGTGAACACGTTCTCCCTGACAGTCGCGCACCGCCCATGACGGCTGATTGATGATTTAATTCGATGATAAACCTTCCCTGTTTGCCGGACGATCTACAAGCCGTGGCACTGCGCGGAAATCATAGAGCGACCAAGTATCGGGAAGCTTAAGACGAAGAAAATTCCAAAATCATGTCAGTCGAAAGCGTGTCGAGTATGTTGGAAGTTGCACTATTTGAGGAAGGTGCAAGTGCACTAAAGCCGAAAGGGAAAAGGGGCCAGGCGATGGCGTCCACAGAGACGTGGCTTGCTCAGCCAAATGTTTGCCGACAAATCGTCACCGTTTTCCCGAAAAATCAACAAGCTCGCAGCAGCCTCACTTGGTGCCCTCTAATGCACCCAACACTGCCCTGCCGATGAAAACCCTTTTCCACACTCGGCCGCCTAACTTTTCCCCATGCGATTTTCAACCCTCGCCGATATTGCCACATCGAAATATTGTCGAAGCCGCAACATTGATCCCTGAATTGGCAACCTATCGAGCGTACAATTCCACTAAATTCACTACAGAATCCAATGTGGATTTCAGTCGCATTTTTCAATAATAAGAACTGAACGAAGTTTCTTATGTTTTTGGAGTTTTGAGTTTAGCATTGTGTTACGTGTATTCTTTGAGTATTAGAGCCGTTCGCATATATCATGTACATTTCGGGTAATCCACATGATTATGGAACTTCGGTGTTCTCGAGTTGGTGTTTTCCCCTGGGAATAAACAGTCCCAGCATTGTAGAGCTACGTTAGATTAATATTGTGAATCTTTCGTTTCGCTCCGCGCGGAGGGTAAACTAACCTGAATGCCGTCCTAATTTCCCATTTGCGTGAGGAGAGTGTACAGTTTATCGAATGTGGATTGAGAAGCACTCAACATATTCTGTCTAATTACAAACACGGGCATTTAAAATTGAATACCACTATCATTACTTTCGATTAATACCATCATAAATCAGCTTCCTTTGTGTTTGAAGGTTAGCTAACCTTTAAAAATATCGATTGTGGCTTTCTTCGGCCAAAGCAGATTAGTGTTGCTCATCGTTGACAGGTCTGTGCATCGTATTATCAGCAACATGTCAGTCTGGCGCTTTGATTAAAGCACCCTGTGTACACCTCTGGCTGTGTGGGTGCATGCACATGCGACGCCGCTGAAGTTCGGCCGAAACTCTGAAACCCCGAAGCTTCTGAGGGGAAACCGCATTACACGCTGCGCGTTAAATTAACTCCCGGTTGCGTCCGCAGTTTTATGTCTCATTTAATAAAGGAATCGCGCACCACCGTTGACATGCATTAAACTTTAATTACGTCAGAGCCCCGATGAACTACGACAATATTGCGCCGCTGTATACTTGCTTGTTCCGCCATTGAATTTCGTGTTCACACCTCCTCTCAAGTGCGAAAGTTGGTGAATCAAATAACTGTATCGGATGTGTCCCTATCAAAAGTAGGGGGTCATTAACTGAAGTAACTTGAAATACTAGTTCCACAACGTATTCACTGGGTTCCAATAGCTACAATTATTTAATACAATTATATAACTCCTAAGATTTTTTAAGATATTAAATATGTAACGAACTCACAGTCTAACAGAAACTAATCATAAAACAAATAAGGAAACAAGAGATATTTGTATGAAAATCATCACAAAAGGTGAGCAAGTATCGTTGTTTGAGAAACTTTGCTAGCTCCATCTATGATGGATTAGGTAGTTGCACGGATCCATTACTAACACGCCAATTTAACGTGATCGGTGCAAGTCGAGGCACTAAATAGGTCACCCTCCAGCAAGATACATCGCCGGGAGTTCTCGATTTACGCTCGGCAATAGATGTATTCGTACTCCTCGTCTCCTCGTTAAATTTACAAGACACTAATAATGTGGGCGTGCATTCGACGACCCGGTTTCACGTGACACCGCCTAGACCATGTTCGCCGAAATTCAGTGTAGAGTCTTGCCAGGAAGGAGCTCGTGTGGTGTAGGTGTGTATCGGTGAGTGCGTGAAACCTTCATATTGTTGGGGACGAAGTGGGCCGAGATAAGGGCGTCCTAGCCCAACCGGATTACCTTATTTCGCCACAAACTAACCATCGAGTGGAACTTGTACGAGTTAGTGATCGCGCTTCGATGATTGAACGTCCTCGTTATTCTTGATAAGTTTAATGACTTGCTTTCATCTCTGAGTCTTCATCTAAATATGTTTTGTAATATCTGTTTGTTAAATGTTCCTATTAAAATAAATTATAAAATTACTAGGATTTAATGTTGATTTGTATTTGATTTTCTAGTTCTTTGTTTAGATATATTTTTGAAATATTTCTTGCTGCGTCAGTTTTAACTGGCACTGACGGTTCCCCTTTTTTTGTCTTTGTGTCACTTGCACAATTGGGAACAAGTCCGATCCGATGGAAGTGCCTTTGTACCTTTGCCAAATGGCAGTGCCTTTAGGCGCAAAATATTGGCTTGGTCGAAAAGTTGAGTGGGGAGGGTTCGCCGGAACAATGGCAAAAAGTCTTGCCCCCAGAGAGATTTGAACTCTCGACCCCTGGTTTACAAGACCAGTGCTCTAACCCCTGAGCTATGGAGGCGGTTGAAAATTTTTTTCCAACTGCAGCGCCCGACTGCGCTCCTCATAGATTCCATAATATTACCCTCATTATCTTGTTACAACCCAATGTTTATGCTATACAAAATTCTGCTTCCCATTAAGAACCATTGCAGCAAGTAAAACTCAACAAAGAAAAAGGCAGTTTCCATCATCTTTCTCTATAAAAATTAATAAAAAGACAGAACAAGAGAATGTATAAATAAATTACCATTATACGTAAAAATGAATAAAATGAAATGTCCACTTAAATTTCGTACAAACTCTACTGGAATTCGTCAGCGATATTAGTTTTCGAGTCAGACCAATTGTTTCTCTATCGAATTCAATATGAATTTCGAAGAGAGCGCCTCTCGTACACGAATTTCAAAACTCTATTCCCTTGGGCTGCATGTGTCCCGACGCGCACCACCAACATTTTTGCGGCGCTGCGAATCATTTGCGCCTAACGCGTGCAAAAACACACATACACAGAGTGCGGAGATACACATATTCCGACGGGAAACTTGTATGATAGTATTACGGCGCACGTCACCATTACGGCGAATGAAACTATGTATTGCGGCGGCGGTGGCGGCGGACTCGACTCTGTTTCTATGATGTACTGCCAGGATTTATGGCACGCTCGGGACAGACCTGCTGGGCTTTCCTTTCGATCCGCTCAGTGTCGGGCAACGTTTCGAAAGTTGCGCAATTTCGGATTTATTGGGAAAGCACCGCCATATACCGACTTCCCACGGAAATGCTCGCGGCACCGTTTGATTTATCGCGCTGTTTGTTTGTTTAACTAATTAACGCCCGCCAAAGTAAACGCGCAGTCGGTTGAGTTTGCTGTTGCGAGAAAATCGGCTCCACGCGCGAAAATTGCTGATACCACTTTCTAAGGTTTGTTTGGGCCGCGCGTGTATTTGCTAGAATTAGAAAGTCAATCTAAATTTGTTGTATCGAATTACATCGAATAAAAATTCGTTGATTCGTGGATTGTTGTATTCATGTAGAAATTCGGGCGATGTTCAATGTTCTGTTTCTAATTGTAAGCTTTGCCGAGGGCGGCATTTCGAAACTTATGAACCTGTCTCGACGAAGTTAGCGAGCGAACGTTGAATTAGAGTAAGGTTGGCTGGAGCTCGAACGTCCAGAAGAGAGAACTGCATACGTCAGTGTCGGCAACCTGGTCATTTTAAACTCTCGGCACATTTCGAATCGAGCGAGAGAGCCGCGGCCGCCTACTCCTTAATTTCGTGACTGGGCAAGTGGTGTGCCTGTTACCACGTAATAGCGCCAGTTTCCCTTGGCTGCTCCCGGCCAGAACAGGCACAGAGATGCACGAATTCCCGGCGAACACCGTGGAGTTCTGCACCTTCAGCAGAAATAACGGAAGATCCGCGAGGTACTACAGCGCCGTTGAATACTGTCTCGTTGATTTCGAGGGAAATCAGCGAAGGAAAAAACCTATCAGCTGCAAGGAAGCAACTCGAAAGCAACTCGACTGATAATCGCGTGGCGCAAATGACTGTGTCGCGCATTACTCGTTTTGCAGGGCATTAGTTGTTCTCGCGCCAACAACTTCTCCGCCCTCTGATAATTGGACGAATCGCTGGCAAATTGTCCCTACTTAAATACTCTGCCAAACCATTAATCACTTTACCAAGTGATTAATGCCATCTGCATTCTTCTTTGCGGCCCCGCGATCCACTCGAGTTTCGGATACTCGAATATCTATTATCTCGCTCGGTAGATTTGAAAGGCTACTCTTAATAATTACGATTTTCCTCTTATTCCAATCGACTTAACTTATCTTCCAAATTAACCTACAATCCCCCCAACTATTCACCACAATAATCACCATAATTACTCTTTAAATATACATAAACACTATGAAGTATTTCAAGTACAACTCTCGATTAGAGGAGTACATTAATTCAAAATCTAAATTGGACCAACTAGTGGCGGAAGGTTCGATAGGATTAGCAGTGGTAACCTGATAGGGGTTGTCACTCATTGTCAGCCTTATCCCGATAAATGCAGAGAGCGGGTTGGAAAGCGATAGGAGGGCAACACCTCGACAGGAAACGTTGGTGGTGGTGGGAGCGGCGGCGAGGGAGGAAGGAGCGGACTGGCTAGATGGGCCGAGGGAGCATTGCGATACATACATACATGTCATACAGCGGACGACGATAGCAGTTTGGATTAATTGCACGGTCAAGTGTACCCGGCTGTTACATATGTAACAAGCTTGTTCCGTGCGGCTTGGAGCGCCACAGCTCCGCAGGATTGTTCCTAACAGTGGCGGCTGCATAATTGGGAATCATTGGTGAAATATCACGCTTGTAATGGATGCAACCCACTTGCCGGGACTATTGAGGAACCCGCCGGCCAATTAAGCCCTTCCTGCTATGATTAAGGCGCCGCTGCCCACCTTCACTGAACCTGTCCGATTCAGCCCTCACGTCTCACCGATAGAACTCTCTACAACCCAATCCCATTGATCTTTAAACCTCGCCGTTATCCTATAATTCCCTATAACTTCAAAGTTGACCCAAAGAAACTTACGTGATTGATGGAGAAAGTTGGAATATTTTAGTTTAGGTATTATTCTTGTTAATGATAGGATTGTATGGGAAGTGTAAACAGTTGGGAGAGTAAATAGATCTCTTTCAGATGAGAGGCTGGCAAAGTCCTCGAATGAAACGTTAACAGAAGCCACCCTTCGATTCCTCGACACGACAATCTGCCAGGGGAAAGCGCTTAATGCTCGCCGCTTCCACATCTGTTTTATTTCTACTCCCGTCTCCTCTTTTTTTTTCCTCCCTCTCTCGTTCTCTCCTTGCTCCGATTACAGGAGCAATGGGAGTAGGCGGAACGAGCGAGTGCAGTGGCGGGTTTATTCGGGAAAGAACGCCGGGCAAATAGCCTGATAACGAGGAGCGGCATGCCCGAGCCGGATGGGAAGAGATAGGAGAACGTGCGAAGTCGATTATTGCGAGAGGATCCTCTCTCGCTCACTCGCTCTGCTATTCGAGCCGAACTCGGCGAGAGCGGCACGTGGAAATCGATAGCTAATTATCGGCACCGCACGCCAACTGCCGTGGGAATTTCCTTGTCCCTTGTGCTCTCAACTATTTCCTGCGCCTGTCTCTCTGTGTGTGTACGTGTGTGCGTGCATGGCCCACACGAGATTATCGAACTGCCTTACATTAGGCGTGCGCGTGTGTCTGTAACACCTTCCAAGTTGTACTCGACACTCTTCGCGCTCCCATGGAACCGGCTGATTAGGATGTACTGGTTCTCCGCTGGGAAACTTTGTCCCGGCGAAAGTTCCCCAGCGGAGGAGAACACGGCCTCCTGGTGTCTCGGCTCCTCGCAAATATTGTATGATGCTTGCCACTCGTTCTTGGAAGGATTTTCGAGAGAAAAGCGAGTGGCTGCTGCTGCTGCTGCTGCTGCTCCTTGGTTGGCGTATGACTGTGCCGCGCGCGTTCCTCTTGGCGCTTGGCGCTCGTATTGTTAAGTTTGCTCCTTAATCCTGGAAGCCATTATTCATAAATCCTGCTATTGTTCATCGGTTTCTTAGTCTGCCGCTCTTGCTCTCATTCGGAAGTCCTATTGTTACTCTAGCCAACTGCTAATTATTTATACTTATTGTTGGCAGTTGCATTTATGTATAGAACTTTCGTATTGTACGAATACGAGGTTCATATTAAGATAAATTACATTGTTAAATAAATAATTGGTATTTTAAAAGAAATTTTGACAGAATTTAATTGATTTTGCTGTCTTAAAGTTATAGCTTTTATTTTAATATTTCTCTTCCATCTTAATTCCATTCATAGCAAGTAGTATGAGTTTACAGTGTCAGACGCATTCACTTCGGATTTCTATCTACTAAATGTCACATGCGCAATCCACGCGTGCATAGTTGGGCTAATAATAATTGTCTACGACTCCTTGAACACTCATTCTCGTCACAATTATGTCAAACGTTAACTCGTTAGCGGTACTTATGTGCCATATTATGAGATACGCAACATTCTTGCACCAACTTTTCCGGTTCCTGAGGCTGCGCATTAACAGCCTGTGATTACAAGATTACCGGTAGAAATGACTTCACGCTCGTGGAGAAAACCTCGTGCTACATTGTCTGTTCGCTAATTACCGGCTCCTTGCGTCCTCGATGAAGTGCTCGCTTCATAAAACTTATCGACTTCAAGATCGCCTGTTCTTCGCCATGTAATTACACGTACGAAATATGTTAACTGTACTATCGAAGTGATTAATTGCTGGACTGTGATTGAAGTAGTCATTAATCTCTTCGTTTAAATACAGTTATGTAGAATGCTATTTAAATGACTTGTTGTACTGTTTGTTTTTGCATGGATCTTGACGTGTCGTAAGAGTAAGTTTATAATTTACAATCGAGATTGTAAGTCTTATGGAAAGAAGCAGATGGAAGAATGAAGATAAAACGTAGGTTAATTATTCCTGGCAGTGTTTCTTTCATTTTCTTTCTATCTCGCCTGTATAACTGAAAGAAAGCAAACTGGACTGGACTGAGTGATGTTTCAATTAAAGCACTCTATATCTCCGCTACTGCATCATTTATGCTCGTCGCTTTCTGACGCAATCGCCGATAATATTGATCCTGCACACAGGACTCGTATTTTTGTTCGCCACTTCTTTAACGTCCTGCTCGAGTGGCTGACTTCAAAGACCGCCTCGAATCGGACTCGAATTGCAGCAGTGTACATATGTTTATGTTCGCAAACAGGAGGTTCCAAGTTGCGCGCTCCCGAGGAAAAGAAGTATAGGAAATACTGCCAGGCCAGGACTTATAGGATTAAGGAACACTGGTTTGTTAAAAAGTTCCTGATTCCAGACTCCAAGTAACAATCTACTCGGGAAACGCTTGCCGACTCAGAACTTGACTCCATTTCTTTGAAATTCGGCACAACTACGCACTAACTGGCTCAACTAAGAAAACGGTAGAAGCCAACTTTAATTAGTACTTCAAATAATTCAATGAACTTCCACGCTCCAACTTATGTAAATAGAATCGCTCTTTAAATTCAATCGTATTCGATATTATAGCATTTTTTAAATCACCCATTTTCCACGAGTTTATCGTACAAGGAAGTAATACGGCCAACAATAATTACATTTTCACGGCGATAAGGTTACTGTTCAGCACAATAAAACGGACAAATGGTAGACCGTCGGCGCAATGAAACGCTCGGCAATCCAAATTAAACACCATAATGCACGTCGAGGCGCAAAAGTGCCGGAGCGCAATTCATTTCGCGGAGGAAGCGGCGGCAATTGTAGAAACTGAGAAGCAAAACGGCTGATTGAAATTTTCTCGGTTATGCTAATCCGATATAATAGTTTGTGCACCTGTCTCATGGAAAGAGGCACTGTTGAAATAAGCGGATAGCGCGCTCTTAGAAAATAGTTCGCTCTTCGCAAAGCCACACACACGTAGTTCGTATAAACTGAGAAGTGGTGGAGCAGCTGACTTATGCTGATCGTACGTGTATCGCCGCTGGAAGAACGCTGCCGCACACGACGGAAGAACCGTTGACTCTGGAATATATAAACTTTAACGGATACGGCTTCTTCCAACGGATGTATGGCGCTCCGGTGATCTAGGATCTTCCTAACTTATCTTTTCCGCTTCTCGCACGCCAAACGTATTTTCTTTATGAGGATGTTCCTCGATCTAACTGCAGCTTGTATTTAAAGGCTGTATTTCATGCTGATTGGTCGCACGAATTGAAAGATTTACGCATAAGAGGATTATAAAGAAGAAAAATAATTCCTTGCTTCATTTCATGCATTTTCTATGAAATTTTGGATGTGAAGTGACTTAGTTAAAAAGTAAAATTAAGTCGCTGAATGGTTGGAATAAAACAGAATATGTCGTTATGATGAAGCGTTTTATGGTGAAAGTTTCCCTCGCTTTGAATACGAAAGAGTTGTGCGAGTTTGGACAGGTTGTAAATTTTTGTTATTTCTCAGTTCATTATAGTACTACTGTGTTTGAGGTGTGCCAACCCTTTTTTGAAGGTTCACCTCCGCTAAACTCTCTCTCTCTCTCTCTCTCTCTCTCCTAAAATTGTTTAACTTGCGGGGATTAAGTTTTCGCTCGGAGGCAGAGGGAATATTTCTCGAGTGAAAGTTCTGCAAACTGCGGTGCTTCATTGCGAAGTATATGCTCGTATTAAAGAGGATGGCCTTGTGGTGGATTATTCTTCGTAGATCTTCATTTGCTAATTATTCTTTAACGAACGCGGCCAATACAGACTGTTTAATTTCCACTAAAATTCAATTTGTTACATCAAAGCCTTCTTCGAATGAACTTAACAAACATGAAATCCCAAACATTTACAACTACCATTTTCCTGTCGTTCAATTAATTAATCAAAGTAGTTGGAAGTTCTCAGCAAAGGGCTGTTACAAACAGTTCGAAGTCCAACAATGCAGATTGAAGTATTAAACAGTTCGAAAGTCCGTCAAATTGAAGGTCCGATTAAGAAAGAGAATACCAGCGACGCTAATAAAATAATGTTGAGAAGAATGGTGGTTTGGGCGGCCGGTGATTTTTGTCTCTGGCAATCAGGTTAATTGGGAGAGGCGCACCAGCTCGCATAAGTCTCTCACGCATGCGGCGAGTGGTTGGAACAAGTAGCCACTTCCAATTTACACAGAGGGCGCCGACTCTTACCAAATGTGTACTTCACCTATTTACGTAGGTGTACGCGCGATGCACATCGGAATTCCGGCCGCATAAAGATTCACCCGAGGCGGATCGCTCGCTTCGGGGCCGCACATGTGTGCACCGCACGTACGCCTGGAATGTTCCTGGCCGTGTAAGGCGAAACCGCCAGCTTTATTAATTTCTCCGCGTTAATCAGACAGAATTCCGTTAAGCCCCGCTGGAGTTTAACGGGTTTAAATTGCGAATTGCATTGTCAAACATTTGCGAAACGTGCTTTTAACTGAGAGCCGTTGTTCCTCTCGCCGAGGGTGTAAGAATTTTTTCATGGTGGTTCGGAACGATTATTTTCGAATTTCAAAGGAAATAGAACATATAACACATTTATCTATGAATTTGAAAACAATTTCTCTATTATTAATAATACAAATACCAATTAATAAATTTGTATCATTCACTTTTACTTAAATACAAATTTTAAATATTCTTTCAACAATTATATAAATCTGTAATGTTTAACATGCCAGGTATTAGTCTACTTTAATGAAACATAGAACTTTGAATTCCCTGATACCAGTTAACTTCATTCGCGTGTAGTTGCAAAGCAAAGTTCGATCGGTGAGCTCGAGTAATTCTAACGTTCTTACGCAACGGATTATAGTGTCGTGTAGTTTGATTACTGATTAAAGGGAGTAACAATGCAGAGCTTTCGAAAGACAGGCACGTGTATAGGTACGCAAGGGCGAAGCCACAAAGTTTCCATGGGATTGCCGGGAAAGTTGGTGGCAAGTTAAGATTAGTTAAGATAGTGGCTACTGAATCGATCCAAAGTCTCCGACATACGATTAATTACTTAACTATTGTTTCCTTCGTCCTTTTTTTTAACACAGCCACACAGTTGCAGGGATGCGTGTCTGCGCGAGGCTGGCAGGAATAGCGTAATTGGAAACTTTGCACGTTGCCTCTGCCGTCTACCTGCATCTGCGAGTTAATCCGCTTGCTCTAACTCGGCGATTGCAAGGGCGCGGCGCGGCGCAGCGCGCGTCTGTTTCCAATGCGTAAGAGAGAGCCTGCTGGCTCTGCGCCGGATTCCTTCGGGGAATGTTTGTAAGTACTAATGCTCCGCTGGCAATATGATTATGTACCCGCACGATATGGCCGACCTAATTCTTCCAAGGAATTCCGTTGACTTCCACCGAGTTTCGCACTCCGCCAATCCGTTGATTGCATAAAATCGAACCCGCGAAGTCAGTTCTCGAAGTCTTCTCCTACACTACTTTCACCGCCTTTCTACAATTTTTATCATAGAAAAGAAACTTCCTTCAGTTTTAGAATTTAATAACACAGTTATAATTAAATGGCAAACATTGTTGAATTGATAAAAGATCAATATTTTCATGGATAATCGTACGTCTGTTGAAGTTCAGTAGAACGAAAAGAATAAAGAGCAGACAGTGAGAGAACATTTCGACAGACTTTTGGCTGGGTGCGTGCGAGGCTACTTAGTAGAATGCGCGGTTCGCAGCCAGCCGGGCTAATCGCAGTGCGAAGCAAAATTCCTGGCGCGAGGTTTTCCTGCGAGAATTTGATCGCGCGTAGTAAAAGTCGAGTAGGAGAAATCCTCGGTGGGGGAGGGCAGGAAGGGCGAACGAGTGTCTGCCATATTATGCTCCATGAATGCACGCGCTGCAGGTGGAACGTGTAATATGAGCGGGCAACAGGAGAGCGCAGTGGAACTCTCTTTCGCCGCCGCTTACAAAGTTCCTCCTGCTACTCCGGCGCGGCGAGTTCACATTCTAACCACGCGATAAAAGCTCGAAACGATTAAGCTGCTGTTTGCATTGAAATCGCTGACTCCCTAACGAGTTCCCTCGCGATGAGATACAGGGTGGCCGAGGAATCTCCTCTCCTCCAGAACTGTTTCAAACGCTTCCTGATTTACCTTCCGCGTCTCGTGTATTTAATGAGACTCCGATGTAACTAGGAAATGTATAAAACACGCGGAAAATGCGCGATTCTAAAAGCGTACCTCCTACGCAATAAAGACTCGACCCGTGGAATACATCATTGAAGATATTTTAATATCACGGCGGCTACCAAGAGAAATATTCATTATTAATAAGATACTTTATTGACAAGAGAGAAGCAAAGATATAACTGTACAAAATAATTAATCTTCATTAATTTATTGCATTCTCTAGAATTTCAAATGTACGAATAATAATAATTCCTGCCGATTGACAGTGTCATCCAAACTACAAAGTATAATGGTAGTGTTGCGCGGGTAATAAAGACACTTGGGAAAAATCAGCTTGCCAACAGGATGCGCCATCAACACACTGTAATCAGGCGTACCCACTAATCTTCCTCTGCAATTTATCAGACTATTCTTATGCGGAAACGTTCACTGTCAATGGCGGCTCGTCGATTCCCTCCGACGGACACTACTCTTCTTTTCTCGCGGCGAAGCAAGAGAGATGATTTAAGCGCTACGTATCGGGCATTCGACGGAGGCATTATTAAGCCAAGGCTTCCCTCTGATTATTCTTCATCAGTACAAGGAATCGCGCCTCTTTCCAAAGCCTATAAAAGATTCCGGCCTTCCCGAGCATCGCCAGTGTCTTATCGGCGTGGTTCGCGTTGCGTGCATCTCTATTTAATACTGTTAATTAGCACGACTTCGCCGTGGTCGTTTGAGTGCGCCGATCAAGCTTCCAATTTCAGCTCTACGTCCACCAGGATTACAGAAGTTATATATTCGCAGACTTTTGGAAACAGAGTAAGTAATAATAAAAACAAAGTTCTACAAAATTTTTGGGATAGAAATAATAGAGTTTAATATTCATTTTATTATACTTGATTAAACAGTGACTTTTTTATTACGAAGTATTAGAATCTCTCGTTTTAATAATTATAAGAAATCGATGTTAAAACGCGCCAAGGAAATCCCAAGCATTTCCAACAGTAGCATTCATTTGACTCGTCTTCGCTCGCTTTCTGCATATTAATATGACCAGTGATGAGTGGTTCGCCGCAATTGCCAGGTGGCAGGTGTATCAGTGGTCAGATTTGCATTGTTGTCTAATCGAATTTCCCGACGGGATAGAAAAAGCGATGAAACACAGCGAGTGAGTCAAAGGAGGTGTGCGCGCGAGTGGTAAGGCGCGCTGAGTAAGCACGGGCCGCACTGGCAATAGCAATAGTTCGAGGAGGAAAACCCGCAAGAGAGAGACTCCTCGCCGCGCCGCTTTACTCGAGCGCTAAAGAAAACTTTCCCCGTAACAATAAATCCGGCGAGCGATACGGTTTATCGCGATATCGGGGAAAAGCGGCTTCCACCCAAGCTCCCCCGAACCTTTCCGGATTTAATGGCAGCGATCCGAGAGCGCCCGTCGCCAGCTTCCTGCGGAAATGACTTTAACGAGGCGGCTTCGAATACCAGCGGCGGAAAAAACCAACAGCCACTGGGAGCCAAAGGGAGCCAAAGGGAACCCGCCATGTCAAAGTGCACGGGGAACATGCACTTCCGATGTACCCGACGATGGCCTGAAAAAGTTACTCCCCTATTATCTACTTTGCAGAATTTCGTATTACTCCCTCTCAGCTAGGCTCTCGCAATTCGTGTAAGAGTGGATCCCTTTTTGTGCGAGCATGAATGCTCTGGATCTTCCGCACTCGGATTATTCTGTACCATTTCGTTTGAAGGTGAACGAAAACAGAACCGTTGAGTAAAAATATGATTAACTAGTACAAAACAGTGAAATATTATAGTGAGTTAATTATACAAGAAAATTCTAAGAAATTATTTACAAGTTAATGTTAACTTCTCTTGTTGTTCATAGCCTTATGATTTCAAACAAAAATCGTGCTTTGAAATGATCGAATTCTTTTATAATGAATACTTTATATAATTGACTGAACCTTTACGTATAAGTAAGTTACTTCCTTCGGCTTCCGAAACAGTTCTCTGAGAGGAATTCGAGCGAAGGAAACGGCTGCGTGTAGTAGCTTCGCGAATTTCCAGGACGCCCGATCCGAGGAAAACTCCAATTAATTTCCTCGCGTGGAAAAGGGGGAAGCGTTCTTTTGATCTGCTCTCGAACGAGCGCGGCAACCGGGTGTGGAAAGCCTGCGATCAGGCAAGAGAGTGTTTTTAGAGGCGAACCTACAGGCTCTCTCAAAAACTGGTTTAAACTAAAACCCAGCTAACAAAAACTATACTTTCGTTCTTTCAAATTATAATTCCTGTCACATAAATTAATTAACATAGAACACTTTCTGGTGATTATTGTTTCTGAATTTTTGGGAATTCACTACTGTTATATTTTCCTAACTATAGTGTCAAGAAAATATGACAGTGACGAGTTCCAAAATATTCAGAAACAATAATCGACAGAAAGTGTTCAATATTAATTAATTGCTATGACAAAAATTATAATTTTAAAAGATAAAAATACACTTTTTGCCACCGGCACATAAGCAACTATTGTCAATGAGAACAGACACATTAAAGAGCGTTAAGAAAGCTTTCCGTAAGAAGCTGGAACTTTTTCAAGAAACCACGAGACATCAACAAAAAGTTTCTCATTCTTCCTTGAGTGAGGACACAGCTTCCTACGACAGAGAATCTCCGAGCACAGTTTGAAGGAGCCTGTACACACAGCTATATGTATATTTAGTGGATAGACTGGCGCAACAAAAAAAGTCGTAACAAGGGAAAAAGCAGGAGATAATTCTTGCGCGTTCGTCTAGCGGACGTGGATCTAATCAAGATTCCTTGTGGACCACTTTCCCAAGCAGCGGCCTCCCGATCGATCGATTAATCAGAGATACGCGATTACGTCCAGTAATTTTCAAGCAACTCTTCCCAGCTGCTGCTGGCAGAAGAATTTAGTTTCGCTCGGTTTGTTTCGTTCGCGCAGAGATACTTTTCTCTCCCGGCACTTTCGACGTCTGAAATGTTAGCTTTTCTTCCCGGGAATTCTGTCCACTATAAAAATACCTCGATGTTTGTAAAAGTCATTTTTTCGGAGTCCGTTAATTACCAAATCAAATATGTTTGTTAATAATTATGAGATAAATTGGGCAAATAGTTTCGCACGAAGTTGGGGCATTTATTAAACAATAAATCACATTGGACATGCGGAATATTGCTGGTCATTAATTCATATAACAATTAGATTAATTTTAGAGCGAATGTATTAAT
Source organism: Ectemnius continuus (assembly GCA_910591665.1). NCBI lineage: Eukaryota > Metazoa > Arthropoda > Insecta > Hymenoptera > Crabronidae > Ectemnius > Ectemnius continuus. Next base: position 8,450,841 of record OU342862.1, on the reverse strand, counting down.
TCTGAAAGATTGTTATTAGTTCGGTGGCAGCTCTGGTTTGAAACAGTAATGGATAATTGGTTTATATTAATAATCCAATCGATTAATATTAATATCGGGGAAAACTTAAACTACTATTTGTTTGCCTTGGAGTGAATGTGCACTGAAAAAATCAATCGTCCGACACTTCTAATTAGATGAATAAATTAACGTTTAATTAGTCGCGCGTTGCATTGGCAGTGGATTTCATTTGATTATTATCGCGAATCTATAATCAGGATGATTAGTTTGATAAAATTTCGAATTTGGAGCGATTTCTAAACTATAACTGAATTTTGATAATCAAACACATCTTCTTCAATCTTCCTTTTTCGTATCGACGGCGCGGCATTTGTACTGCCACAAGAAAGAAACTACTATCCAGGTTAGCCTGGCAGTATTATGTGAAACAGGCAGGCTGCAACCCTTAATGAGAATCCTTCTTGCGCGGAGTGTTGCTCGCCAAGTATTTCGAGTATGCGAGCAAGCGATCGGTTTAATGAAATAGTTGCCGATAAACCGTGGGCGCGAGTGTTCGAGCCTTTCAACGCGGACGCTTTCTACAGCGCGGCGAGGTCACTAAACATTTCAGCTAGCAATCGGAAAGATCAATTAATTAATCGAAACCCGGTGAACTATTGAAGCGTAGGAATTGCGCCGCGGAACACTAACCAATTTCAAACTTCATTTCAATCTCTAGAACTCGCGGGCGCAATTTTCGCCGCGCAATGTTTTTCCCTCGCTCGCGAGGCGGCGCTCGTTTCGCGTCAAAGATGAAAGAGTGCCGGAACTTTTCGGTGGAGGTTGGATTGGCGGTCGGTCGGAGAGGGTGGGGACGGGGAGGCTTTGGTGTTAGTAGTGAAAATGGGGCTTCAAGGAGAGTGTCAGGTCGTTGCAGCAGCAGCGGCGGCGGTGGAGCAGTTCCTGCGAAATGACAGGCAAGCGCGATAGTGCGGCGACGGCAAATGTGTGTCGCGCGACATGTACAGATGCGCGACACACATATATGTATGCCTCCTCGTCACCGGAGCGTTCTGGCTCTCGTCGCTGATGTTCGTATGCATGCCCACAGGGAGAGAGAAGTGTTCGATATATCAAGACGATCGACGTCACCGGATAACATGGACATATTGCTCGCCTCGGCACTCCACACACCTAGACAGAAGCCCATCCTCACACCACCTCCCCACCCAATCCCCTTCTCAGGTATACCAGCGCACCACTAGAATCTCAAATGAATGCAAAGCCAAGCAAGAAATAAGGCATGATTTTCTTACCTCTCGGTTATTAAGATACTTAAAGAAGATATATTTCCAGACTTGATACTAATGTAATATTTATTCCTGATTGAAGAATAATTTATCCCTCTTGAATTCACCCTGTTTTAAGGGAAGAAATGGGGAATGATATTCTTACATCTCGGAATTAAGCTAATATTTGTTTCTTGACTGAGAAGTGGAATTATACTCTCTGTGTGCTCTTCACTTTGAGGGGAGTATTTTCATCTTCTGGGATTTTATATTTCTTGGGGAAATCGATGTTAATATCCGAAGATGGTCTGTTAGTATCAACGATAATCCAAGCAGAGTATTAGCCTCTCTCGTTCTTTATCAAGATGAGAGCAGTCATTTTCTTTCTGGTTGGAGTCTCAGCCCCTTTTACTGTCATTGGCGGAGTTATCTTGGCGTCGGTGGCATTAAAGCGACATCAGGACAAAATCGACAAGCTGCTTCCGCAATATTTCGCGGCGGGCGGGCGGGCGGGTGAGAGCGGGCAAATCCAAATGGATCTCGGACACCGGGCGCGCAGCCTCCGGCGAAATCTTTGTTCCATCAGCGATAAAGTCTGCTGGCAATTTTTGAAAAATCGAATCCGCAAGCTCGCTCCCGCGCCCACCACCCACTAAGGTTAAGCAGCTTTCGAGAAATAACGGCAGCGATGCCCTGCAGAGAACCGGCCGGAACGAGCTCGAAATCTGCTTTCAACCCTCGAACACTGTCGCACTCAGTTTTTTTGCGTATTAGCCGTCGATATCCCCATGCGAATTCTCCTCCTTGCTCGGCTTGATTAAAAGAAGGCATTCCAGAGTCAGACGCTCGGTGAAAATGCGAACGTTTCTTTTGAGAATAAATGAGCTCCATTTACATGAAGAATTGTCTATTAAGTTTACGATTTCGTGTAAAAAGACGGTAAAAAGTGAAGCTTCTTTCAGAATTAAGTTATTGCATTTTCAAATCAATTATTCGGATGGAAATATAAAAATTGTGAAGAGAAAATTATAAAAGTGTGTAGGAGTGAAGGTATGATGCACTTAAAACGTTACTAGGACGTAAGTGGAGAATACACATCGTGGAGGACTTCAGTGTACGCATTACTTAATGATCGCATGACTGGTCGAGTCTTCTTAACATCTACTTAACAATCTTGAAATAGTCGGTTCATTCACTTTGACTCGTTGATAATAATGCCTACAGCGAGAGTTCAGTAAAGACTTGGAAAGCTAGCAATAGACGAGTTTGATGTGAACAATTGTGCGTTTGTACTTATGCCTCGGCAAGTCCTTGACCGGATTAGTGTAACAATGCTATCACTAATTAGGTCCTCACATTATAATTGCAATACTTCAAAACTTTCAACTTATACAACAAATGTAATATGGCCCCGAAATTCCGAGTTAAATTAGACAAAACTTTTAATTTGAATGCAACAATTTTTCGCCGAAAGTTCCGAAATATCACTAGAACATAGTTTTAATTGGGCTGTATTAATTCTAGCCAGCATACTAATGCAGGCTTCGTGCTTTCGTTCGAATTACAATTAAGCCTGCATCGTGGAAAAGTATGTTCATTTCGAAGGAATTTCAATTTCGAGTATATTAATATCTGCGAGTGGTGTAATTCGACGAGGTATTTCGTGCAGGCATTCTTTTGCTATCGTATATTTAGTATGAAATTTAGCGCTGGCACATCGTTAATTACACTTGCCGCCTAATCGATATTACTCAATGACTATTTGCAATACATATGATGCGTTAATATTTCGCCCAATATTCTGCCATACATTCTTGGTAGTTTTTAACGATATTTATTAATTTGAGAGTGAATTAGAGTGATTTGACAGAATCATTACAGGATCGTCGTTTTTGATTCGTAGATGATGATTTATTCATTAATTACTAGTTTGGTATTTAGACGAGTGGTGTAATCCGAAGATGTATTCCCTATCGGAGGAGGCATACCTTTGCTGTCGTATGTTTAGTATAAAATTTAGCACTGGCACATCATTAATTGCACTTGCCGACTTATCGAGATTGCTCAATGAGTATTTGCAATCGATACGATGCGTTAACGTGCACACGTATACGGGTACATCCAATTAGTGTTTCATCAAATTAGGGTGTTAGGATATTCCTGGGGAAACGCAGTAGACGCGTGGCGTCCTGTGTAATAATTCAAATTGGACTGGCGTAATCCCGCGCGCATAACGAACTCGATATTGACACAGTTCTTTGCGTAATAATCTGAAAGGGCGGCCGGATTAATCCAGTTACGAACGCGCAAGTGGAAGTACTGGCTTTTATTACTAGCGGTGTTGCCAGCTGATCTAAATATATCTCGATGGCAGGCAAAGGGTTGCCGTTGTGATTTTCATTGGCGATCGAAGAGAGGAGCATCGCATCGCATCGACCAGCGATCGATACATCGACGACCGACATTCGCCCTCGAGAGAGAATACTTCCTCGACCTAACCAACGCTCACCAACCCTCCAACTTGTCAGTTCGATTTGCATCCCGCCTTACTCCCGATGAATGCAACTACCAACCCTTATTTCTTAAAGTGCCCCATCCCTTTTGCCCTTTTCTCTGACATTTCATGTTTCGCATTTCTATTTTATTAGGTGAAATAAATCGAAAGATTCTGAAACATATGATAAAGCGAAGCTTCCACTCGCAGGACAAGTATTGCTCGCGTCATTCTACCTGAGAGAATCTTGATGATTTTCTTGCTCGTCGCTGGAAAGGTAAATTGTAGCAAGACTTTCATTCTCGCCAGAATTGCTGCTTTAATGTGAATTCAAAGAGAAAGTCTTTCATGCTGTGGGAGTTTTTTCAAGTTGAAATTGGGTTGCATGACTGAAGCGCTGATTTTATAGTAAAAGTTGCCGAGCGGTTTTTGGAGAAATTCCTTTCGTCCAAATTTTCAGTGAGAAAATCTCGTCTTATATCGAGCGGTGACGTTCGCGAGTAGCTTCTATTTCTGAAATTTTGTCGAATGTAAACCAACAAACAGCCAGTGGAAAAGCACACCGCATTAATTCCGCGTTGGTTTGACATCGATTGAATCGAAAATATGTTCGGCAAATAATTTACAATGCTACGCTGCAATTTCGAAGCGGCGCCCTAGAGCAGGGAAACAAGGATGCCAGCATGATTTCCTCGGGACAAATATGAATACGTTATTTGCACTTGCTTAACTTCCATACGCTCGCGAAATTGTTCGTTAACAGTGCTGCTATCGCGCGTTTATTCAGTTCGAATTAAATCAGCCCTCGAAACTTTCCAATGTGTATCTCTAACGATTCCCCAATGTACTTTAAACGGAGCTCAGGTACCGTCCAGTTTTTCAACCGGCGTGCAACACTTTCACTGCTTCCAATTTGAATCAATAAAAATATGTATCCGTGAATATCCAATAAATAAAAGATGCACATGACACAATGGGCATAAAAGGGAAATTTGTAAACGGTGGATTTTTAAAACAACTTTCACCACTCCTCGCACGTTTTCACACAGCAAAGAACTATTCAATCATTATAACATATTTCAAACCATGTTTTCCCCCGTTTATCTTGAAAACACCTGATCCTACAAAACGATTTATTCTATTGAAAGTATCGTACGATTTTATATGTCGAAATTTTTATATGGAAAAATTAGTCAGAGAAGAATTCGATGACGAAAGCGAGGCGTCACATGATATCCCACACACAAACGTGATCCCGCATATATAGCGCTCGGCAAATACAGGTGTCATCCGTTCAAGATTGACGGAGCACTCAAAATGTTAATAGGATTAAACTACTCAGGGAAAAAGGAGAATTCGATGATGCAGGTGACGCGTTTGACGAAGAATTCGTCGGACAGCCGGCCGTTATGCACTCGAAACGGTTCTACCACCATGCTGGTGTCTTGGCAGAGCACAGAGGGTGGACGTGCACGGCTTTTTACCCCCTTTTTCACGGTGTGCTTCCACCTATGTACGCCTCTCCCCGTGTCTGTGTGTCTGTGTGTGGAGAAGAGCTTGCGCTTAGGTACGAAGAGAAGCGCGCGTCGAGCCGCCGAACGCCGGATCGGGCGAGCTTTCCTTCCACGTTCTGGCGCGCTACCAGTTCCGCGGAACTGTTCGCGCAAGGGCCACCCTTCCTGCTGCCACTTTCCCACCCAATTCAACTCGTAAAACCAACCATTCATCAGAAATAGCAATTTCCAAATAGACCAAAATCAGTTTCAATCATCAAACAGTGTTTCCCAGAGATTTCACTCTCTGACAGCGATTCCTGGATTACATTTTCAGGGAGAAATCGATGTGTCAGTAATAAAGTCGCGGAGATAAAGATTGAAGTGTTGGACAATTCTGAAGGAGGAAGATCGATGGAAGAGAGATATTTCGAGTGTGGAAATGATTTAGTTGGTTGATTGGCGATCGAGGAACTTTTGGAGGACTTCTGTCATCGAGTAATTCGAGATGGTAGCGTGTGAGATCGAGAATTGATAGGGCGCAGTGTCGAGTGAGAAGACGGCCGGTTTCCTTGAGTGAGGAATTAATGACAGTTCGCCGGAAGTAGTCGGGCTGGAATTGGCGCGGTGGTACGCGCTCTCTGCTGCAACTGGAGTTTCTGAGAAGCGATGCATCGCGAGGAAGATCGATGAGAGGGATTTTTGAAGGGACCAACTCGAAGACACAGTGGACTTTGGATGAGGAAGCGAACGCCGGCATCGAGCCTCGGGGTTTGACAGTGGAGATCGATAGGAATACTGCGACAGAACTATGTGACTGACTGTGAGCGAGAAAGAGAGAGAGAGAGAGAGAGAGAGAGAGAGAGAGAGAGAGAGAGAGAGAGAGAGAGAGAGAGAGAGAGAGAGAGAGAGAGAGAGAGAGAGAGAGCGAGAGAGCGAGAGAGGAGAGAGCGGGTCTCCTGCGTGCGATTATTGCCCCAGTGCGCGATCGTTCCCTCGCCAAGTGATACTTTATTGGACACCGGCGGATATTCGGCGGATTGAAGCAGCCTTCATAAATCCCTTGAGAACAATCACCGTATCAGCCCTTTAGTTCTTTCCTGCCTTTAATACCATCGGTTTTGCTTCCCTCAATAAGGTGGTTTAAGTACTATTCCACTCGGCAATAAGGGAATAACCAATAAAAGTGTGCAAAGTGCTCGCACGACGGACAATACATTCATCTATGATTAATAACTATCGCAATCTTGAAGTGAAGAACCATTATTCATCAATTATTCCTCTCATTTCCCTTTCCCTACTGATTTAAAGTAGTGCGTAATACTAATATAAGAAGAGCAGATTCTCCGGCAACAGAACTGAAAGTGCAAATCCAAAGCTCTCGGGTATTAATCGAGTGCTCAGCGGCAAGCAGTTTTCCTTGGGGAACTGAGAATGGACCACTCAGCACATCCCCGCATTAGCGATCGTCTGAGGACTTCTCTAATCGCGGACGATTAATTATCTCCATTCTCCTCGTTATGCGCCACTTCTGCGGCTGAGCTTCGACATCTGCCACGCGCCTATCGTAAGTAGTTCCTCTCTCTTATAAATCACCGTCAGATTCTCTCAAATAATTTGAAACACTCGAACAATCCTCCAAATTAATCTACGAAATTCCATCGATTTTCCAAGACAGTTTCTTCAAAGGAAAAAATTCTTAAATAATATTCTAACAGAAAAAGATAATTTCGCAATATTTCGTACGAGTCAGCTTGAAAGTGATACGATTATTTATAAATTAAGACTGGGTTGGTAAGGATTATGGAAGTTGGGCTCGTCACACGATACAATTGCGGGGCTGTCGGTCGTCCTACGGTGAGAATCCAGGTCGCATCGAGATCGAGGGCGCAAAGGGGGTGTTCGAGGGGGTTGCTGGTACGTGCACATCGTGATTTAAAGTGCAAGCAATAACAGAAAGAAAAACACGCTAAGCCGAAAGAGCGCCTGGCTTCTGCTTCCAACGCCCCACCTTTCCTCCTCCTCCACCTCCGCTTCCTCTTCCTCGTCGAAGCCCCCTGAGGGGGGAACACGCGCGCCGCCTGAAACTCGGTTACCATTTTAAATCGGGATCGATCGCCGTCAAGCCGCTCGGGCATAACGATATGCGAATTCAGAATAGAGAAGGAAACGGGAACGAAAAAAAAGGCGAAGGCCGAAACACCGGCTGGATCGGCCCCGAAAATCCGAACTCGCCCTTTGACCGGGTTTCCCGACACGTGACAAATTTCTCGGCAAACATCGCCCAGCCATTTCGTCGCCGGATTTTTCTCTCCGCGAGAATTAATCATTTATTGACTCCTAGCAATTGAGCGAGTGAGAAGCAATCGATTTAAATTGGTATTGCTTCGCTCCTATGTGCTGATCTTGTTGAGTATTTGAAGAGTTATTAGAATTGCAGTTGCATTGCGATGTTGTAAGTGATTTTCTTTTGAGTGGAATTTCATTGTTTTTAAAGGTCAGTTGTGTATTTCGTGCTTTTCTTTGAGGTTTATTATTAGTTTGAAAGCGAGCTAGAGATAAATAGTGATGTGTTAGGGAGCACTTCAGTTGATTGAGTAATTAAGGGTTTCTCGTTTGTTGATTTGATTCATAGATGGTGATTTATTCATTAATTACTGGTTTCATATTCAGGCTGAAATACAATTGCAGAGGAGGGATCGCATGACAATTCCATTGGGCTCGAATTACCTTTGAATTAAATGCTACTTGTGCCGGTGACATTTAGATTACAAACAGAGAATCGAACAGTGTCTGTGGGTTTCACTATTTTCTAAAGGCCTGTATTGTGCTAACAAATAGATAGCCTGGAATTTGCCGCTGGCAAATTCGAAAACTTCATCTACGTGTTTTTATTGTATTCAACAGCCAGCACAAAAGCACATCAGGCAAACTAGACTTGGGTCGGCGTGGAAAACAAACGGTGAAATTTTTCGAGCCGTCGGTTTTCGGTACATCGAATTATTTGCTAACAGTATTGTTGTCTGTCATGCCGAATAATCGGCAGCAAAATATTCGTATCGGCTACTATTATTTCAAGGGAACCATTCTGTTTACGCTCGGTGCACTTTGCTCCGGGGATTTTTGCGAAATCGAAAGGTTATTTCAAGCTTCGCTCGGCTACAACATATTTTCGCAGAGATCTCTCCAGCTGCAGCCTGAAAAACGCGTTCGAGATTCCCGGCAGTGAAAACAGTACAGTAAGAATTCATGTGTTGAAGGAAAACAGGATGAAATAGTATTTAGCGGATCATAAAAATGAAAAGCTATCAATTGATCCAGTGTAACAGGAAGTTCATTGGAGAACAGTTATTGATAGCAATGCACTTATTTCTTATACCCAAAATTGACGAGATTTATTTAAAGGAATCTTGAGTGGTGTAATTAGAATGTTCGGCTTAATATAACTCTTAGATCCAATTAATGATGTAGCAATCAGTGCAACCAGGTTGACAGCAATTTAATTACATCTATTTAGAACGTTTAAATCGAAGAGGTTGACCCGCGTGAGATCGCCTGTTTTTAGTCGCGTTTACCGCATTATCGAACTTCCGAGGAGAGTTTCGGACCATAATGCTCGGCGAAAGTTTCGGTGATATAAAGTTCTCAAGTGGCGTACGCTTCTGTGCCCTTTACATTTTTGTTTACTGCCCGATATGCGTAACTCGCGCGCGCGCGCGCGCAATAAAAAAATGGTTAAACGTATTTTCGGAGGGAATCGAGCGACGAACAGGAGCACCCTCGCACTAACTCGAACGATCTACTTCACTTCCTCCAACTTCTTGACCTTTAAACTACTTCACTACAACCATAACAAGATGTTTTTTTTCCATCCCTTCCAAATGAGAATCAACAATCATTACAATCCAATTTCAGACACATCATCAATTTTCCATTGCAAGCACTCCGATAAACTTCGTAAAACTAACAGTCAAATTACACTGTCAAAGTGCAATTTCATTAATCCACTTCATTCGGTACTTAACTGAGTGTGTTTGCAATGAAAACAATAAAGTTCCATGGAAGTCGACGGGAAGCGCAATTAGCAATTCCGAGTGGTTATCGAAAAAGTCAATGGTATAACAGGACTGGTAGGAGTTAAGCGGTTAAATTCCCGTTACAGTGCACGGCTATATTCGACAATCAGTTGATCATTATCATTCATAGATGATCGTTGATCGGGTATATTTGTCAGTTTAGCCAGTGGCTCGAACCACGGGAAACTATTCGCTACAATGTTGTTAGGAGGAGGAGGAGGAGGTTGGTCGGGGAGAGCGGAGGTTCGATACAGTCTGCTCGAATCACCATTAATGAACGTGCGGAGCCGCAGGTCGCATTATCATTCGTGTATCGTCATCAGCGAAGATGGCAACAAGCTGGTGCGCCCTCGAGCGTCGACTACATATTGAGTTACCAGGGAAACTATTTCGTTCGGCTGCTAGCAAACAGTCCCTGATACGATATGCCTCTCGAGTTTCCGCCAGTTCGAGTCACAATAAACGTTCCCCCCCATGAATGTTAATTTACCAGGCTCTCGTTCTCGTATTCATTGGACGCCGCTGCTTTTTGATTTCCCAGTCATTGCTTGATAATTCCGTGCCATCGTCATTACGCAGGGAATCCGATACTCTCGATAATCTAGCCGGGCGTTCTGCCGCTGCAATTATCACCTGCTTGTCCGATCCAGCAGCTATTACTTTTGATCTGTTTATGATAGTCGAAAGTGGTGTTAACGAAACTTTGAGTGAAATTAGTTCGTCGCTTTTCTTGGATTCAACATCGTTGATACTATGATCGTATTTTAATCACTCGAGTGGTGATAAAACTGTGATATTTCCTGTGAGAATTCTAGATTTCAGGTTGGAAATGTCGCGTTTGAGAGATCTGAAATTCGTTGGAAGTGTTGGTATCAAAGGGGAGATTAAATCTTAAGATGTCTTAGGAGTGTGTGTTAGTGTGGATTGCGAAGCGTAAGGGAAACAGAAGGGGGGCGCCCTTTGAATGGCTGGTTTCCAAGGGAAGCTGCTTCTCGCAGAGCACTGAAATCTCCAGGTGTATCGGAAGCCAGTGCATATTGCGATCGGGCTACGTCTTCTCGCAGAGTGTCGCACGATAAATCGCATTAAACTGTTTGAATACCCGGCGGAGCTGAGGCGCGCATCATATTTCGTCCGAATGCCTCGACGATGTCGTCGAATTGCGATTAAGTTGTAAGACGCCAACTGCACAAGGTATTTCTCCATCGAGGAATATGGAAACCGAGACTAAATGAATTAAAGGATCGCGTTGCCGCTGCCACGCATGATAAACCTTCTGCATTAAGAAATAATTAATCAAAATAATACAAATTTATAAAGAAACACATTTCTAAAAAATCGTGAGAAAAATGATGGAAAAATCAGCAAGTTTACAAAGAGGTATTCACTCGTATGAGAAAAGTACATTGGTCAGTTGGCACAGTACATCGATAATTTATCGCATCAGCAGAATCGCACCACTTCTGCTTACCGTTCAGTTTCAATGTTGAAAAATCCACTGGTGTTTCCACTCGAGCCAATTCTCCTCTGGACGGTCGAATTAGCTGGCGGCGTAGCCAAAACGAATCGAATAATTGAGGCATTAAGAAAAAAGGAGGAGGCGAAGGAGGAATGAAAAAAGAAGAGGAATGGCGGTGCATGTTGGGTGTGCGAGGATGGAAAAAGGCGTGCGCGGTGCGATTTGGCGCGGAATAAAACGGCAGGGGCGTTAAAACGCAAATGCCGGTGGAGTGCGGTTTCGTGTTACGGCTGTCCCTGCCGCTTGGATTCCACGTGGCGCTGGTAGCGCGGTGGTTTGCACGTGGTGGTGCCGATGGTAGGGAATCGCATGTGAAAGGGTTGGAAGAGCGACCCCTCCCCTAACAGTCGACCTGTATCCCATTGCCCCGATTTTTTATTCCCAGATTTCCTGCTCCACCCCTCTCGCTCGCTCGTACGTTAAAAGCGCCCTTTCGCGCGCATCTTTATTGCCTCACGGCGAATTCAACCACTCACAGCACGCCTGGATTTCCATCGTTTCCCGTTGTAAACCCTGCCAGCTTTAATTTCGGCTACAAATATTCTATTACTCTTACCGCTATAATGGCACAGTTATTCTCTAGTACTCTCCCAGCGGGGCAATGAAAAAAAAAGAGTTCTCCCCCACAAATTGTCTCGATTTTATTATCCACCTTTTACGTATGCAAGACTTTATGACGCGCTTTGCTTTTACTAGTTTTATTTAAATATTAATATGGGAATCCAGGAATTTCAGTGGTATTATAAAGGATTTGATGGAATAAAATGAAAAGACAGTAGTTTTGGGGGTTAAAATGTCGTGTAATCGATCTATTGGCCGAATGCAAAAGTGATCGACGGCCGACACAAGTGGTAGAAGGCTCGCACAGGGCGGCCTAGGTGGAATTCAATAATGTTCGCTCTCGACTGTAGCTCTTTCTCTCCAGACGTGACCGGAAAATGCGGTGGCCGCGAAGCCCTAGTAAATTTCCCCGCGAGCTACCTGCTCCCTTGAATATTTCATTAAAATCCAGTGTGTGTGCCGCAATAAAGTAACTCTGTGTGTGTGTGTGTGTGTGTGTGGGGGAGTGGGGGAAGTAAAGCGCAATAAAGTAACTGGGAATACTTGCCCGGCCAAGTATTGGAAATATATCTCAAAGAGAATGGCTGAGCCGGGCTTCCCCTTGCCCGGCAGACTGGCGCAACCTGGAAGTAAGAGCCCTTTTGGATCCTGTCCAAATGTAAATGTTATGAAGCTGCTTACGAGCGGCGCATTTCTGCCTACGTAAACCTCGCGGTCCCGCTACCGAAAACAATTTCTAATTTCGTAGCGCCTCGACCTCCCCCCGGACAAGCCAGCGAACCTTTTCGAAAGCTCGCATTGTACCGGCGAGATAAAGTAATTGGAACGGTTAAAATTCATTTGGAGTAAAATAAAGAGCGTCTGAAAGTTATGACTTAATAAATCTCGTCTTAATGATCTGTACTACACGGTAATTGTACTTAGGAGAGTAATAATGTACTATGGTTAGCAAGGAAAGAATCCTCGGGGCATTTTCATTCCGTGGTGGAAAGTGGCGACCCAGTTATTATTTTCGCCAGTGCCGTTTGTGCTTCATTATTCCTTTCTCATTTGACTCTCTTTGCTTGTCGGGCAGCTAGGAAAAATAGCTCGAATTCCCCTTCTGTTGTCCCGTTAGACCGACGAAAGTCTTTATCTACTTCTCAAGCTCGACCCTCATCGCATTTGTCAAAATTCCCCACGAGTTTGTCTTTCTTCATTACAGCTTTCAAATTAGCTCTATTTGAGTTTCCTTGTTTGTATTCTTGGAAGATGACAATATTATTCCTGGTCTATTAACACTGATGAAATTCCCGGCGTTTACCAATCAATGTGATTTGTCATTTCCCACCTTTTCTATTTCAAGTTTCCTTCATCAATTTTTTATAATTCCCGCAGAAGTATGTGTCACATGTACCGCAGTAATTACGACTGCGTCGGCTGGCACTATTTGCTTGTACCGGCTAGTTTCGCAAGAAAGGGAGCCGCACTTGTCTGGCACATCCACGCGTATTATCGGAGTCCTGGTATTTCCAGGTACATGGATGCGTAATATGTCGGCGACAGACTTTTGCACTCGAGGAGGCCCTTGTGCCTTGTTGGCAAAAGGCTAGCCGGCCTAAGCCGTCGCGCAAGAAACCCTCTTGTTCTCCCTGCCAGTTGCAAAGGCTGCCGGGCAAAGAGATGGCTGACATTCTTGGTGGTAGATGCGGTACAAGGTGGCTGCGTGCCGGCAGAAGTATGCTCACATCTCTCTATTCGTAGCTAGAGCACTGAAAATCCCCGTTGCTAAATAGCGAATGCGGATAAATAGTTCAAAAGCTCCCCTTTCAACCATTTACAGGTCCGTGTTCTTTAGTCTTTTTGTCGCCGGCTAAGTTTTTCGTGACAGATATTCAACTAGGCGTCGAGCGTTTCGAGTTAGATGAGAGTCGGTGAAATTAGAAGTGAGATTCTCGTTCCTGGTTGCATTAAGACACCCTCAACCAGCTAGTTCCGCGTCTTTCTTCTTTGTAAGTTCATCCAGCTTTTCAGCGTCTCTTTTCATCCGTCACGGAATGTTTTCCGTCAGCCTTTTTGCCACGGGATTTCTCCTACTCAATTTCTCGTGCTCGAGAGGGAAAAAAGGACTCTTTTTCAGGTGGTCCGATCTCTTTTTCGGCAGTGGATAGTTGGAGGGTGGCGGCGGCGGTTGTTGCGGCTTGCTGGAGAAATTTTGCGGATTTCCAATCTCGCTGGTCGCGACAAAAAGCAGGCTAAGCCCGAGGAGCAATCCGCTGCGACGGGCAGATTCAATGCCTGGCGAATGGAGAGAATCCCGGCCGCTCGCTTTATTGTAATAACTTGATGCGTTAATCTGGAACACCTGTATCCTACATTTTCAGCGGCGCGCGCGCTTTAATTGCACGATCTGGAGCAAGGTAAATACTTTCCCGATGGCATCGCGCGATCCCAGCTGGAAAGAGGGCTACGGAAATATTGAATTGTCTGGTGCTGGCTGCACCGGAATACCCGACGTATTTCATTTGCTACGAATGCCACGTGACCAAGCCGAGATGTCTCCCATTGAATTCTTCGAAATGGCATCGCCTTCCTCTCTCTCTGTGTGTGCTGCCACTGTTTTATATTTTTCCAATGATCCCAGGAACACTCGTATACATAAATGCATCGTCTGCCTTTCATGTTCACTGTTGGCCCTATTTTGTATGAATAAAATATCGCCCAATCTAGCATATGATTTTAATACCAGAATCGATTTATGTATGTCAATCAGTTTCCACGCATCCACCTTGAATTCGAACTAGATTCAACGGAAGCTCGTTAATCACTTCACTAATTATTCAAGTGATCAACCGGGGAATTCGTGATTCCAGTAATTATGAACGACGGAATAGCTCCGAACGACAGGAGAGTTGACATTAGTGAAACCGCGCACTGGAAATGACTTGAACGCCCTTTTGTGCCAATACGATTCGACGAAATGGTTCAAAAGCCATTGCTTCTTTTGGATGATTCGAGTTCCATGAATATTTTAGAATTCGTGTCAAGAAAAGATTGACGCAAACATTGATAGCTCATTTAACTGGAACTGTTCCATATGTCACACAATCATGACGTCTCATTTCAGAGTATGTGAGAGTGGAAGCACCGATCGTCTAATCCTCGAAATTTCGCAACTGCGCGGCGTCACGTAGTACCGGATATATCTCTGACAGAAATTGGTGAGTACGAAATTCTAATTCCTTTCGCACCATTTTCCAAAACTCTCGTATAATTTATTTCACATTTCCGTCAATCATTCCGCATTACTTCAAGTACGAAACTTCCCAGCAATTACAATTCCATTGCAATCCCGCTAAACGACAAGCGTTTAATGACAATCGTCGAAAATGATTTCGCACCAGTAGCCAATGAGGTCGCAGTAATTTCTCTCCTTCAAAGAAGGGGGCCAAGCCGTATTATAAATCAGTGTGAACGGCACTCATTTAAACACACATTATTCAATATCCCGAGCAGATAATGCGATTCAATCAGGGCGTATTTAAATCAAGCCAAATTAAATTAAAATGAGAGGACCATTTTACACCAACCTTGATTCACCCACAGACATACACACGTGCAAAAAGGACCCTCGCTACCTGTTAATAACATCGAGCGTGGTATTTTGCGGAGGGGGTTGCGATGGTGGGTGGGAACAATAGGGCTTGGTTGGTCTCGAGATTATAAAAGTCAGGGTGAAAAATCACGTTAAACAAGCGTGCTGGGCTGGCTCGCTCGTAATCTAAGATAAAGCTGCGTGGATCATGCTCCCGAGGATTATAAAGCTTCGCAGCAGCAGCAGCAGCAACGGCAGCAGCCACCGCGGTTGGAATTAAATTTCAAGTTTGTTACCACGGATCCTGTTGCTCCTTCGCTTGCTTCTTCCCCATAACCTTTCTTCCGACGTCGTTTTCTACCGTCTAACCTTTCTTCAAGCATCGAGACCTTCCACCAGCCAACCCTTCGCCTCAACCACCCCTAACCAGGATCCTCGTTACTGCAGCGTGTAATTCGTAGCGTAGTCGACGCTTTTTACTAGAACAAGGGATCATGCCTGTGGCGGCGAATCTCTCCTTCCTCCCTCGAGTAATATCGCTTTTAATTACCGTGACTTGATAAGCCGAGCAAAGACTTCCAAGAGGTCCGCATATATTAGGGCTTTGCCTCTTAATAAACAGGGTATCACTGGAAAAGTATCTGCCTCAGTCTTCTCATCTTAATGGAGAGTTACACTTTTTTAGAGTGGTTATATCTCAACAGTCTACAGCGGAGAAAGAATTGAATTATATCATCTTTACAGAAATATCAATTAGATGAACGGTTTGTTTCGACAGTGACCTTAGTCCATTTATCAATTAATGTTCCACACGTATATTTTTAATTTTATTAAAATACAAATTCTTTAATACCTCAAGTTAGATATAAATGGACTTGGGTCACTTTCAAAATAAACGGCTGGGATATATTAGTATTGATTGAAAGTTGTAAATATTCAGTGGAGAGTGGTAGTAAATTAGTGTAAAGTTTGTGGGTAGTTTTACACTTGGCATTACAAATGCTCGTTTAAACTGTGTCTTGTATAATGCGCGTTGGAGTTTGTGTTCTCTCAGGGGAGCAGGAAATCGTAGGTAGATCTCGAGCGGCCTGAGGGTAACATTACTTCTGCTTAACGCCGGCATCAGTAATCAGTACAATTGTTCGCTCCTCTCCTCTGTTTCTCCGAGGTGGTCGGAGCGAGCCATTGAAGCCAGCGACTCGTTTCTATCTTTTTCTGGCTGCTCGGTTTACAATTTAGAAAGTTCATTACCGCGGCCGGGCCGCGCCTGTTTCAGGCACATCGTGCTCGTTACGCTCTCATAATTATCGCGCGTGCATACGTCTGAAGGCTGCCGCTTTCCTACTTCAATCGTTGCGGCAACCAGCACCGCCAACTACGCACACGCTTCGTTAATACTTCTACCATCAGGTCTTGATGAACACTCTCCACCTGATTTCCCTCCCGAGGACGTAATAACTTGCAACGAGATGCCCAGGAAAAATCAAGATAATCGACCTGCCCGTCCTCTCTTTTCGTTGGAACGAGCCACGTAAATTATAAACAAGTTTTCAACTGGTCTCGGCAAGTCCGTGTGTCGGCGAGGAGAGCGAGCTTTTCCCCTCCCAAGTTAATGAAGATCAGAAAGTAATAGTTTCCCCGTTTCCATTGCATCGCGGGAGCACAAGGGAAGTTGGCATTCCAGGCTTAAATGAATTGTGCAATAGTGGAGACCGAGTGCACAACAGAATCAAAGCGACCCTTATTAAAGAACTTTGCAATGCGCCGCATCTAACAAATGGAATAAAAGCTGCTGGCATCCTGCGGGAAGTTGGCATTCGGTGCAATTATAATGACAAGGATAGTGAAAAGAATGTGATGGGGATCGATTGGTTTGGCGAGGGTTCCAGTGCCACTCGAGCTGTGATTTTGCGATCGATTGCCTTGTAACAAGGTATGATTTCGTCGGCTTGCTACTTCTTTTATGCGAGGACGGCCGGATCAGCTGGCGATGCAACCAGCAGACGAAGGAGGAGATCGGAGATAGAGCAGGCGGAGACCGAGAAAGAAACGAGACAAAGCGGCACTGGGAGCCGGATTAGTGGCGGATAAATCAAGATTACATAAAGAAGCAGCCGGCGAAGAATGCGATGGGATCTCTTTCTCTTTCTCCTTCTCTTTCTTTCTTGAGCCTTTAAAATCAAATTCTATCTGGATCTAGACGCCTGCTTCATTAAAGAAAAGCTCCCTTCCTCTCTTTTCAAAGCGAGCTACCACCTAACCTGTCCCGAGTTGTCGCTGGTCTTCCCGCAGCATGATTTTTAATACGCGCTTCCTTCCCTTAAAAAGCTCTTTCACTGCCTTTCAACGGTTTCAGTTCTCCACGAAAGTCAGCCACCTTTTTTGACACTCCGCGTCCTACTGACTCTCGATAAAGGACCTTACATGCTCGAAAGATCCTTTAACACTCGCGCGAGGTGGCGAATGACGAGTCCTGTCCGCATTCCAGTTATTCATGAACCATGTATTAGTAATAGAATTTAAAATAAATCAGATCAGGCAGAAAAGGGGCTCTAAATATAATTTTTTTGTACGGAGCAGTATAAATATAGCAGACGTGCACGAAGGTTTTGATTATAGTTTTTTACGAGCTTCCAAGTTTGAATTATACTACCGAATTCGCCCAAGCTTTTCTGGTACGCGTCGAAAAAGAACTAGCAGCCCTCCTGCATTTTTATGGTCTTTTGTTACGCGGCCGCGTTACGCCAACCCTTTGAAAGTCGAAATTCGCGTAGATTGGAAATGGAAGTTTTTCCAATCTCGCTTTTCGGATTGCTTTTATGAATATTGATCGAATAGCGTGCGCGGCCGCGCGCCCGCGTCTGCTCCCGTCTGTTTAACATGCATGAACGGAACTCGAGCGATACCGTCCTGTGGACATTAGACGAGGACAATGTTGATGTAATGAAGTAATCGGTTATCGAAAAGGCAATGGATCTTACAATCCAGAAAATTCCCAACTCTCAGTATTGACTGAGAGAATAAATATTGAATCGCCGCGCCGTCTCCCTTTCATACGCGCACCCGACTTCCTACGAATTTATCCTCTCCAATTATTTGCCGACCATCTATTTAACTCACCAAGTGATAAATGTCAATTATTTCTTTCGGTAGTCGATAGCCTTTCTGTTCTCGCAAAATTCCAAATAATTTTAATCTTCTCGCGCAAGGAGAGAGCGATTCCAGTGGCAACGATCGCTCTTCGGGTGGTGTTGTCCAAGCACTCGAGCATCGCAAGTACATCTACATCGCTGGTGCTAGGAAGCGGCGAAGTGTCCGCAAAGTTGCCGGGCAAAAGGAGAGCGATAAGTCCATTGGGGGAGTGATGGATGCCTGTTTTCCTGGAATTGATTAACTCCGGGACCGAACTTCATACGCGATTCCCTTTTCCCACGATCGCTGCCGATCCCACGGGAGAAGACTGCGACCGGCTTTCTCCGCTCCTTTCCTCGCTCTAAATAAACGATGCGCGACCGCTTTCCGCATAGCGAAAGAACCCTCGGCGAACTTGCACTTTACACTCCTCATGTATCTTTAACACCCTCACCTTTCGCCTCCTCCCCCTTCTTTCCCTCCTCTCTTTCCATCCCTACTTTTCCCGGCAGTCGCTCCACTACTTTTCTCAGCACGTCCTCACTGTTTTTACGCCACGAATACATGTATAGCCGCGCCTGTTACGCGCTATCTATTACCTGCAAAGTGAATTGCCGCGCGAGTGAATATTCATGGCCGGCCTCTGTCTGCCGACACGCTCCCTTTGATGGATTGCTGGTCCGGGGATCTAAGACCTCTTCCAGCCACGGCGACTTTTCCTTGCCGGCGGAGCGTGCCTTTTTCCTTGTGAACAGAATTTTCAAATAACCGATACGCCGGAGAAATGGCTCGCCTCGGAACCACTGACCGATAGAGCTGTAGAGAGTAGAATTTGTGGTCACTGTCAGTCTCAAAGTTTCGTAGGTTTCGATATTTATTTAACGATACTTGCTTCATTTTCTTCACACTTCATTTTCCGGTAAGTTGGTTGCAATTGTAAGTATTTTAAAGTAGTAAAATTTCTGATAATGCAATTTTTAGAATCTAAGTTAAATATGAATTTAGTAGCGTTTGTTATTGAATTATTGTAATATTTGTTACTTCCCATTAATCTTAGAATAAATTTGTTGCTATTACGAGTATAATAGCAGCCAATGGAGTCTGGTTGATTGTAAAAAATGAGAGCGTTAATATTATGGTGTCTATCCACCTGTCAACTATAGACTTTTGAAGGATAATAAATCTTGCCGGTGCTATTTGACAGGGTTGTTCTCGACACGACGCGAGTTCCTCGCAGGTGTCTTTCGTGTCAAGTGCGATCGATTGGGTCCACCGAAACACGCAGCAAGAGTGACATTCTGTCAGCGTTGTCGAAAAAATGCTTCAACAGCACTCCGCGTATGAAAGTGCGTGGCAAATGGATGATGTTTTGGGTGTCCTTCGATTCCGAGCTGACAAAAACTTTGTCTGACGCTAGGATCGACTTGAAGTATTTTTAAATCTGGCATTTGCAGTATTTGACACACATATTGTTCTTAAATAGCAAGTAATCCTTATAATTTTTTATTTTTAATCCTATTATATAATGCAATGCCGAATGCAAATACTGCAACATATTCAATAGCTTAAAAGTACACTACAATTTTTTTACATTACTATTTTCCATTTTTTAATCTCTGCGCTAATGCAGCGAAATATTAAGGTTTCTCGAACTTCATAAGTTAATCCTCTGGTAAGCTTGGGCATGCCTCCTGCGCGCTCGCTAATGAAATTCTATTGATGCGGAGGCGACGAGCGATTTTAATAACGACATTCTTTCTTCGCGGCGACGACAGCGCGGCTGGTGGCGCGCGCATTTGAGGCTGAAATTCCGTAATTGCGAAATGTGTGTCATCCTCTTAATTCGTAGAGAGAATTAGTGTGTAACCGAGAGAAGACTGCCGGAATGAGTTCGAGTTACTTTGAATTTGGGTTAACGAATCGAGAGTGCGACATTGAAACACGCCAAGGAATTGTCAAAGCTCTTTCACTCGCTTTCTTTGTTTTTCATCATTCAAACGATGTTCGCAATAAGAACTCGACAGAGTAGATATTACCATACTGCGAAATTCATTCTGTTTACTATTCGGGGACTGCAATTTGCTGCCTTTTGTCTTGGCCTTTCTTTCTCCTGACAAAGTCCTTCTACAAACGACACCAATTATAGTCGCGTCGCCTTATAAATGTCTCCTTCCATTATTACTACTGGGAACAGCAAAACTTGATTTTCGGTGTTTCTCCTTCATTATATTTATCAGCAAATCTCTTGAAAAAGAAGAATAGCTTTGCTTGACAAGTAACAATTAATTAGACCGACTGAAACTTTCAATCATTCGCAATACAAAGCAGCAATAAATAAATCTAATCTTCGTGACTTATAATTGTTGTATCTCTTTCATATTACATTTGTCAATGAGTGCCTTCTTAAAAGGAATCGAGAGCGAGGCAGAACAAATCTGCTTGGCAAGTGACAAAGGACAGGTAGGTTCACAGGTGCGCGGCGGCCCCGGGAAATAAATCCTGCCAGATTACTCGTCGCCCTAAACTTTCCCCTGGAATTTCCGCAAGAGGACAAGCGACTGCGGCAGAGCGGGAGAAAAAGAGAGGCGAATCTGTGGCTCGCAGTTTCGCCGCGTTGGTATGCCGATGGCAATCGGCACGCCGCAGCGTCGTCCAGAAATCTTGGACGGAGTTCTTTGATCGAGAGAGAGAGAAAGAGAGAGAGAAATGGAAAAAGAGAGAACCAGCCAGACGAAGGATCGTTTCATCGGTGCAAGATAGAACGATCGTGAATCCTGGCGCATGCCACGATTACGGAAAAAACGGGAGCTCGATTGATTGGCGAACGGTATAACTTGTAGATTCAGTGCAGAGAAATTCTACAATACCTTCGTCAGTGTGGCTTAACTTTTTTCAGTGGAAATAGTTCCAGAAATTATTTGACGAAAATGACAAATATTTGAGGAAATTTGTTTGTATGAACTACGTTTTATTATTATTATTTAGTACATTAAATATTACTATTTTATCAATAGTATTATATATTTAATTTTATAGCCAAATAAATTCTCCATAAACTAACGCAGAATTTATTGATTCCATTTTTCTGAATCTCGATGTTTATTCTTATTGTTCTTTGGAATGCGAAGAATTAAATCGACGAACCATATAATGACGACTGTGGTAGAAGCGGTGTTTCGTAGGACATTGGACTCCTTCGACTAGCGGAAAAGTAGAGGAGCAATCGGATCGCGGCACAATATTGGGTCCTTTGTTAACGCTTGGCCAAGCTAATCCGCCGTCAAACGAAAGCCGGGAAAGGTGGAGAGCAAATTTACGGTGCAGGTTACCGAGAAACTTGCCGAGGAGTACACGGCTCATGGAGTCAGTTTATTCTAGTCTTGCAGCGACTTACACGTTCGAATTACTCGGCTTCGACATATGTACACTCCACCAACTTCGCTTTTGTCGTATGACAGTCATCGACGATGCAGGAAATTCTAACTAGCAATAAGTTTGGTCAAAAATTCTCAGTTAGTTCTTGGGAATTGTTTAATTATTTGAATTTTGTTCAACTTGTCTGAAAGGGAGTGATATTATTCTATTTTATTCATTTCTCGAGAGTCGGTGATGAGGACACACGCAGAGATTGATTGGGCGCGAAAGTGTCAAAAGAGCATTTTTGACGCAAGTAGTGATTGATCGTGTGGCTGATCAAGCTCGCTCTCTTTGCCCCACACTTTTTCCCGCGTCCAATCCTTTGACACCGCGAGAGCCAGCTATCTTTTTTTCCTCGACTTTTCACGTCGATGGAATGTCACGAGAGTCCTCCAGATTTTTTGTCCTCCTTTCTCCAATATGTCCGATGGCGATTCTTTTTTTAAATTCCTATATGAAGTTCGAAAGGCGAGACTCGCTTTTATTGAATATATTCCTTAATCAAAAGAAAATTGTTGCTAATTTCGTACAAAATTTTCGATACTCTTGAAAAGTAAGACGAGACACATCTCAAAGGTCAGTATTTTCAGATCGGTTCAAATTTCCTCGAGCTTTCCATATTTAACGACTTAAAAGTTTGAAAGCCGGTTACTATTACAATCGTCAGAGACTTAAAATATTCATGAAGTCTCGCGTTAAAGCATGACCCGCCGGACCATCCAAAATTTCCGATCAATTCCGTAGGAGGTAGAATGCAGCGAGGTATTTTCGCCGAATTCCGAGGGAATTCAAAACGGCGCATAGCGCCAGAAAGAGAGAGAGAGAGAGAGAGAGCGAGGTCAATCGGCCGAAAAATTCGGGGCGCGGCCCATTATACAGTTTAGCACAATCCCTCCTCGAATTCTCGACGAGGAAACTTTCGCGTTCTGCAAATCCCTTTTCTTCCTGGCCCTTTTCACTCGAGTACTTTGACTCCCTTTGACTAGCCGCCCTCGCATATATTTAGCTCGCTGGTCTTTGCCAATTAATTAGCAGACTTGTTCAACTTAGCCTGCCCGAAAAGAGGCTGCACAAACGAAGCATCGACTGATCCCGTTAATCGAATACTCAGCAAATCAATAAAGATTCCTACGATTTTTATTTTCAAAGTATCAAACAACATATAAAATTATTTTTATTAGTCAACACACTTTCCTAATTCCTATTCATTACTCTTATATTATTCACACACCAAAATATATTTAATAACACCAATTTCAAAGATTTCATTTTCGTCCTGATTACCACAAATTCAACTTTGAATAATATCTGCAAGTCCAATATACATTCCGATCACCGCAATATCGATTTCGGCAGGAGCAGGGTTCGCGCTGCTTTTCCTCTGGAATGGCAGTAAAATTGGGCGAAATCTCTGTCGCCATATGCCACTCGTCCAGTGCCGATTCTCCCGATACTGGAGACTGGAGGAGGCCAGGCCACTCGTCTCTCGGAAAACTGGCGAGTGGCGCAAGTATTCCAACGTTCCGCAAGTATCTGATTGCACAAAGAGAGCTCGCAGTGTGATTGATTGGTAGGATTGCGAACGTATTCCGTGAGAATCCACGGCGATTCGAGCTAAGATAGACTAGGTTTGTGTGCGAGGGAAAGAAGAAGGGTTGGGAGCCACTCTGATAAGCATTAAGGTCGGCGGAATCGTCCGAGTGCTGTTATCTCGTGGACTCATTGCTTCCTCGTTATCGTCTCTCTCTCTCTCTCTTTCTCTCTTCCTCTATTTCTTTCTCTGCATCGATGGACCCCAGAATTCTTCTCGAGAGAGAGTCGATCTTTCGAGTGGCCTGTGGCATACCGGCCTCTCCTTCGCCAAGCCAATCCCATTGAGAGCCTTCCACCCGGCTAATTATCCTACTCCTGCCGGACCGGCCGATTCTGTTGGCTCTCGCGATATTTAAGCTTCCAGAACTGGAACGAGTAGCTTCGCAATCTCGATGGCACTCCTCGCCGTCCTTTCCCGCTACTCGACTGCCCCTTCCAGCGAGACGGCCCTCCATTGATCCTTTCGACTCCCCAGTGCGTACACCTACTCTCTGTTTTCTCTTCCTTTAATCAGCGGATAATCTTTCGATTGATTAACACTTACTGATAATGCGAGGGATTTAATCCTCTGGTGTGCCTAACAATGTTTTCGAAGTCTCTATTGTATTAATAAGAGAATGGTGTGTGATTGGTTTCGATTAATCGTATTGAACGATCGACGAAGGATTTAGGATTCAACGTTTCAATGAAAGACTGTTTATCATTATTATATATTACCACTTCATAAACTTGTGATTCCATTTAATCAGCAGATCAACTTTCAATTGATTGACACTCACTGATAATGCGAGGGATTTAGTCCTTTGACGTGACTAGAAATGGTTTTGCAGAGTTTGTATTGTATTAATGAGGGAATGGTGCGCGATTGGTTTGGATTAGCCGTATTGGATGATCGAGGAATATGCGGTATGGTTGAACAGTAAAACCACATCGATTGGAATACGCGTTGTTTGTCAGTGGGCGATCATTGGTTATTTGTTTGGATTCGGCAAGCATTGGAGCGACTTACAATTAGTTAATTGGATGCGAGGGAGGAAGGAAGAGAACGACAGGAAGGAAGAGAGGTGGAAAGGGGTGGTGGATGGAAGGGGATATGTGGTAGACGACGAGAAATGCGTTTGCGGTGACATGACGGCCCGATTCCCAGGGGATCAATTACATCTAACTCCCCAGATCACTTCTCCATGCTGTTACCTAGCTCTGGGTACTATCTAACGGCCGCTTCACTGGATACACCCAGTTCCAACTACTGATAGTCATTGAGCGACGTGTCGTGCAACGCGCTCAATCCCTCCCATTGTCCCTTATCTGCTCAATAGGATCCAGAATGCATCCGGTTTTACGTACCAACAGGCCACACACTCGCTCTCTCTCGCTCTCTCTCTCCATTTCCACCGCGATTCGAAAGCCTCGTACTTCGATTTCCAACTCTCGCAACTCACAATAAAATTGTGATAGCGAACTTCTCTCAGTGAGCCGTTGATGAGAGAAAAATGTCGATGATTATGGATTGCGAAATTTTTGTTGAAATAAAGTTTGAGTTTGTTGGGAATATTTAGATTCGGATTTGGTATTCGTGGAATTCTATGGCGGAGTGCTAATCCGCGAGCTTTTTCGGAGATCCCAGTCTTCTCGAAAGGGGAAACTCGCGCTGAAAATCCGCCGCCAACATGCAAATCCGTCCGATGCCTGGCTTTCCAGGTTATCCATATTAATGTATCTAATTAAGATTTCCGGTGCGTCATCGCTAAGAAAAGCCTCCGAGATATTTGTGACTTATGCATGATTCGCATAGGCATTCTATTCAAGTCGAAGATTGAAGTAAAAATAATAGGAAATGGCAAAATTTTTCACCAGTGCATATTCAAATTTTAGATGTATTTTTTTATATAGATGTATTGAAAATGGAGAAAATGTAATAGGAAATGCAAAATGGGTGCTTTTGCTAACGAATTCGAGGAGGCACAATGTTGCCTGGGCGAAAAAGCAATTCTGGCTCTAATGAGTTTCGGTTTTGCGGGGGGGCGGGGAGATATTGGCGGGCGATTCGATGTGTGTGCTTACGGGAACGAATAAATTCAGTGTATGACGGAGAGCGGTGCATCAGGTCGTCGCTGTCAACAGTGGGAGCGGGCGGCAGTGGTAATTAGCGCTATTTGTCTTCATTAGGTGGCTGAAATTCTCTGAATTCAATTAGTATCGCGCAACAGTCGCGGCGGAAAGAGCGCTTAACACGAAACGCGTTTGTTTCCCGTGTCGCCGGAGGCGCGCAGAGTGATTAGGTGCTTATTGTCAGTGCTTTCTATGAAATGTAGAATCATTAAGGATTATATTTTAATCCGAACGTTACTGCTCGCTTTCAATTTCGTCAAAGGAAATCAGCTATTTGGGAATAAAATATTTAACAATCGGCTGTAATTTATTTCTCTTGATAGAATTTGTGGCAGTGATTTTTCATTCGATTGTCTCATGATTTCGCAGTCATCGTGCTCCACTGACCCAGAGAGAAACTTTATCTGTGCATGTAAAGTACAACTTCGACGCGAGGAGTTTGTCTCGATTATTTAGCGGCTGGCAGCCGCTCCTTTGACAATCCAGCCTGACTAATGGCCGGGAAGTTTTTCAATTATGCCACTGCGGAACTTTCCAGTGGCGCGCGTGAATGCTCATTAGCGTCTTTCAATCTTCTTAATTGTTTTATCGCGAAACTTGCCGCGGTGGAGTGCGCGCTTTCCACATAATGCCGTATAAACCAGTGCGCCAGTACTCCCTTCGTCATCCTGGATTTACTATGTTTATGAAACACACTATGATTTCACTCTCGCGCGATCCTTTCATCTTCAAAATTGGATTTTACAATTTCCGACAGGACAAATCCCTTGCTAATTCTATTTCTAACTAATCAAGAAAACAAACAAAGTATTCCTATTCCTCTAACTTTCCTTTGTAACTTCTTAAACAGAAATAATCTCGAATACAAATATACATAAATTAATTCACGTCTCTTAAATATTACAATCGTCACGTATTCTTTTATTCCTGAGTTTTCTCTTGAAAGGGATCCTTGCCTTTCGATATAATGTCGCATACATGGAGGGTCCATTGGGGGATGTGTACAGGCACATTATAACATTTATGAAGTAGGAGCACTCGGCACGGGAGTTTCGGAAAAGATTGGGGGGTTGAAAGTTGTCGTGATCCGGGTTTCCTGAGGGAAGACTCAAAGGGAGAGAGGGACGGAGCTGGAGACCCTTTTCGAGTGGATATATCCTCGGGCAAATAGGGGAGGCGAGAACGTTTATCTGAGATACTTGGCAAGCGGCAGCCTCGTTTAAGATGCGGCGTGCGAGCAATTTAAAGTGGCATTCTCTACTCTATCCCCACTCGACCTCAGGTCACATATCCTCCTGATATTCGAGGGAGTTGAATGCCCTCCGAGGACTTATATCTTTCATACATGTATGCATGTATCGCAAGGACTCCTCTGGATTTTCTAAGGGACTTTCCACTGTTCTCCACTAGCCGAAACTCAGGCTCCTTTACGGCACCTTCGAGCTCATCCTCCAAACTTCCTGCTATGTCCTTGCGTCCTTGTCCGGCGTCGGTTAATCGCTCCGAGGATTTTCCCATCGGCTCTGGATTCTTGAAAATGCTTCTCCACGATTGTACTCCTTTTGCAAGGTATTGAAATATTTTGATCCTTAAAGGAAAAAACCCATATCTTTCGTATTAGGAAAAAGTTATTCGAATTTTTTATATTTGTTTTATGCTTTTCTTTATTTGCATTATACTGTATTGTTCTATTAGAGAGATAAATGAAGATTGAAAGAAGTTCAGTGTGTATCTAATGGTTTGGTCGATTTGAAAAAATAGCGGAGAGCTCATCTGTGACGCGGGCGAGATAGGAAAGGCGACACTTTTCAGAGAATATCTGACAAGTTTAATGGCAAGTTAATGGGAAGAAGAAATCCAGGAGGGAGTAAGGGTCGGCCAGAGTTGTAATCGCGGTGGAAGGACAACGAGGACAGCTGTGAACGAGTTGAATCGAGGAAAAGAGTATTGCGAGGAAAGTTTTAAGTGCTCGGCGAGGGAGTTTCGCAATCGATATCGTCACGGGCTCTTGCCGACAAGGAAAACGTGCTGCAAACTAGCCGAGCCGAGATATCTTCCTTCGCCGGGGACACTGCACCGCGTCTGCAAATGTTTATCGACGTCAGAGCGCTCTGACGCCGCCGTCGTCGTCGTCGTCGCCGCCGCCGCCGGCCACCCCTGTTGCGGAAACTTCCTGTCTACCCCGTCGTAAGTTCTACCTCTTACGAGGAATATGTCGCGCGTAATTTGATACTCGTACTTTGCCAGCTTGACTTCGTGATTGCGTGGCCCTCCTTGAGACAGGCTTTCTAAAATTGCCCAGGACAATTAAACTCCAAATTTATCCCCACAATAATTTCCTCTCACCTTGTAATAACACGAAGCGAGAAATATTACTCGAATAATCAAGAACTAACACTGGCACAACAAAGTAAATAACAAATAACTAAGATATCATATATCATCCTTAAAGAATCCTTGAACATTCCAATTCGAAATCACAGCAACCTCAAGAACAAGCCGCGGAGAGCGGCTTACTTTAGCAGAATTACTTTTCACCCAGTTTCACACACTAATTCGTCGAAATTTCGGGAAGCTCGCTAATGAAACGCTTCACGGCCGGAAATTTGAGAGTAGAGCTACTACGAAAAGGAGAATAATACCAGGCGGCGGTGGAAGGGTGGAGGGGAATTTCGGGGGTCGGTAATCGGGGATATTTCCTTCTCGCATTCTCGCGCGGCTTTCCTCAAAGCGGATCTAGCACCGGTAGTCTGCTAGCACGCGGGGATACGTAATACCTCAGCCCATTTACCGCGCTCCTGTGGTGAGCCTTCGGGATTCGGGGCTTGTATATGGGGCTTATGGGACTGCTCGCCACTGCTTCCCCCCTCGCACCCTCAATCACTCCTCCACCGCTGCCACCGCCGCATCCCCTCAGCATGTACTCTCCGCTTGGCCACCGAGCGCCATTTAACTCTTAACAAGTGGCGAGTAGATTTCCCTTTATCGCCAATTGCTTTTAATGAGTCACCCTAACTATTAATATTATAGAATACCATGTACTGCGAGTTTCTACCCAAGTCTGTAGAAGTGCATGGTGTTTGTTTCCTGTGTGGGAAAGATTGGAGAAGATTAATAATTGATACGTACAAGGTGATTCAGTTGCCTTTGAATCAGAACTCTCCTAGCACTTATTTTTTTTGGTGGACTTCCCGACCTTCCCCGGGACTGAAATTTGGTGGAGAATGTTTTTTTGCATCAAGGAAGAGGTGATATAAATTTCAGAGCCCTAGCTCAAAGTTTAGGTTTTTACCTATTTCCGACCCTCGAAAATGCTCAATTTTTTCAAGTTTCTCAAAATCGGTCGAACCCGGGATATTTTGATTGTTTTCGTATCAGGGTGGATAGAGAACAAAGAATCCGTGAAAAAAAGTCCGGATTTGCAACGAGAACGGGTCGAAAAACCATCGAGAAAAGTCAGTTTTTGCTCATTTTTAACGGTTTTTATTTTTTTTGGTGGACTTCCTGACTTTTCCCGGGGCTGAAATTTGGTGGCTAATGTTTTTTTGCATCAAGGAAGATACCATCAAAATTCCAGAGCCCTAGCTCAAAAATATTTTTGCGGCAAATTTTTCTTAAGGGGTACCCCTTCAGATTTTTTCACGATTTTTCGAAGGTCCCCGAACTCAGGTTTTTTTTCAGGAATCGATTGTTTATGAAAGAAAACGGATAGAAAACAAGAAATCCGTTGAAAAAACTCCGGATTTCTATCGAAAGCACTAAAAAACTGCCTTTAAAGTTCGATTTTTTCGGAATTTTCGCTGGTTTTTCCCATATTTTTTCGACTTCCCGACATTTTCCTGGGCTGAAATTTAGTGGGGAGTCTCCCCTTGCATCAAGGAAGATATGATATAAATTCCAGGGCGCTAGCTCAAAATTTTTTGAAAGTCTAAATTACGTACGAATTATATTATATTAACACTACCGTTACTTTTTCTTATATGTGAACTTTGCCATTGAAAACAGTCTATTCGACTGATGATTGGTAGGTTTCGTGTTAAGATCTTTCGAGTAGAGAAGCTGGGATGAAGAGCTTTCGCGAAAACCTTGCTATTTGCTTGGCATATACCTGTCAGACGCAGGCCTCGGCGGAAAGCATCTCCCGCCTAACACGAGATTCCTTCTTCTCCTCTCGCCCCATACTCTCCATTGCGGTTCCTCAATTTGACCGAGCAGGAATTACGACCTAATAAGACCGAGAAAATGTGGAGCGGGCGAACTTTCACGCGCCCGAAATGCAGCTCGTATCTCAAGGCGAATTGGTGACACTCGCACTCCTCCGCTCCGCGCCGCCGCGCCGCCGCGCCGCCGGTCTGCTTCTCGGTATTCCGCATTCTCGAGTAAATCTAACTTACCACCGACGTTATTAACGCAATTTCCCACTTTCCCCGCTGGAATTCGAGAGCCTTCCTCCTTTCGCAATGCCCTTGCTTACCTTACACACCCAATGTGCGAGGGATTGTTGCGCATTTCGAATTTCTACCGCTCCGCCCTCTTCCTTTTACACCGATTCTACTTAAGTAACTTTCGGAACTTCCACGGAATGAGAATCAGAATTGCGCAATCTTTCCTCTAAGATTTGTTTCTCTCTCTCGTGAAATTCTCACGTAACTAATTCCTACAAGAAATAAAGTTTATTTAATCAGTAAATTGTGGGCGAATTATTAGATTTGTTGATTCGACTTTAAATATATCGTTCGTATGGAAAGTAGGGAATTAGGAATTCTTGAGTTGAGAATTAATGGAGGGATGAGCGCAGTTGGCGAAAGACGAAGGGTGAAATGAAATTGACGTGTACTCGGGAATATGGAGTATGGAGAGGGAGCAATAATTCCAGAATAGCTAGAGTGTCTCTTGCCACTAGATCCGTCAACAGGAGGGTCCTTCAACATCTCGTTCCAGCTGCTTTCCGCGGGGCCTGATGCTCCAACGGGCGCGGCATCTTTTCTCATAAATTTTCCCGGCCAGAATTCCGGATGTGTATTCCCGGTGGTATATAATAGCGCGTCCTACTTTCAAATTACAGTGAACTCCGTCGGGGGGCGACAGTTAATGAAAGACACATCGACCTCGCTCGCTCGCTCTCCCCTTTTTTCCTTCTCTCGCTCGGATTTCCTCGCGCTGAGAGATTGACACGAAAAAGATTTTGCAAACACGCCACGCCCCTACGTACACGTACACATATACACAGAGAGAGAGAAAGAGACGTGTGTAGGAAGGTACACGCCGCTGGCGAGTGACAATAGCTCTTTGCTGAAAGCTCTCTCCTACGGAGGCATTTAATTCTCTGTGTGCCCGCTGGCGTTCGGAAAAACAAGACGGCCACCTGCCGGCTGGGTCGTTGGCTCCTCGCCGGATTTTCATATGGAGTTGTCGTTGCCCCGCTAACGAGACCAGGCCTCGCAAAAATTCCCTCTGAATGTCAGCTAGCTCCGCGAAAGAAACGCTATGCATCCCTTGTTTTCTTCTTACTTCTTTTGTCCCATTTTTCTTGCAATACTTAAGAACGAATAGTAAAAGTTGTACAATAGTACATTGCTAGAGTTTGACATTTGACCCGAGTCGTAATTTCCCTGTTTGACGTTTCCAGCGATTGCTAATCAAAATTACTTGAGCCGTTCGCAAAATTCAATGGACTGTTTGTTACATTTCATGGGAATGTAAAGTTTATAATATATTTCTCGTACTGACAGCTTCAACGTCAACTGCAAACATCGGGGAAAATCCAAACTCTCGAATTGTATTGTTCGTGTAAAATGGTTCGCGTTAGAAATTCTCTAAATTCTAGCACTTTTCGAGAATATGATATATGTTGAATGGGGGATAAAATAATATTGTCTTCTTGGGGTTCAGAGGTTTTGAAGTAGGAGGATCTCTCGAAGGTTTATGTTAGAGGAGAGGCTTCGCGTTCTACTCTATCCTAGTTCTGTTCCTGGTTATTATGGTGCTCTCGGCTAGTGGATTTTCAAAGGATTATTTGATATTTAGACTGGCTCTTCCTCACGCTTTGTCTCAACTCTGCGCCGCGCACCCTGGAAATCTGTCTGTCCGAGAGTTTCTCTTTACGCCGCGTAAAACCAGCGGACTTCGACGCGCAGGATGCATTATATCCTTTTGTTAAAGCGGCTTCATTACTCCTAATTGCGGCCGCTATGTCCCTCATAATCACAGGAATAACAAAGCAGCATTGTCAGTTATCGAGAGTTGTCTTCACGCCGTAACCTTTATTACTCGCTGTGGCTTTCATCAAATAGAATATTGTTGACAATGTATGGTTTTCGTGCTACGCGAAAGTAGATTTCACTCCCATAGGAATTGTAGAATAATTTGAATGTGGATAGAATAAAGCCAAAAATAATTGGGAAACCAGATTATTCTTTAAATAGAATTATAAATTTAGATAGCACAATTACTATTTATTACAACAAGAAAAATGATTACAGTTTATAGAAAGAAAAGTTTAATCCGTCGATCTTATATTTCCTCGAAATGGAAGAGAATTCATTTCTCCAAGATAGAAGTTCCATTTCCTTCTTGCAATCATGTGATACTGAGTCCAACAAGATTAAGAAAATTAATTAAATTGAACTTATAGTTGGTGGAGTATTTATCCAATAGTTGGTGCTCCGGATCGGCGAGTTCCATGAGGGAAAAATAAACGTGCTGTACCGCTCGATTTAGCGAAGTGGCTGCCGGGGGGGGAGAAAAAGTGTGCTCGAAAAAGTTTCGAGCGATGCGCAGCGACGTTCGGACGATTTGTTGCTCGGTGAAATTATGAGTAACCTGGAGGCTCGATTTACGAGTCTGGCATCGATATAATTCACGGCTGTTCCTGCGGCTGCTGCCCTCAGCAACGTGAACACCATTTTTCTTTGCCGGCGCAGCAGCCAGCATTGTCGGCTCCCCGCTTTATTGCACCGGTTATCGCTTAATTTCCATAAACTATTAAATCGGCCACCTAAAATCTAGAACTATAACTCACGCCATTTAGAATCAGATGTTTCATCATTCCTGCCGTTCGATCCGATTCCTGGATAACTCAGGCAGTCAAAAAGATTTATAATATATAAAAATGAGTTTTATTAGGTTTAACTGTTTTGCTCTTGTAAATAAAGATTGGAAAATAAAGTGGTGGATATGAAGCATCAAGTTGTAGAATGTTAAAAAAAATTGCGCTTCTGAGGGAAAAGCAAAGGGTAAATGTAACCGAGTATTTCGAGTTTGCGACACGCGATATTGGAAAATAGGAAAACTTCTCTTTAAAAGCCCTGGGCAACTTTCTCTTGGAATTAATGGTCATTTTCTGGCACGCTTGTATTTAGTCGATATTTTACTTGCCCGCTGGCCTGCCAAACGTGCGCACTCCGAAAAAAGTTCGGCCCCTCTCAGTTTCCATCGTGCGACAAAATACGAACTTTCCGACAGTTCCTCCTGATTTGTTATGCACCCACCGAATTTCGACGGTGGCCGCATTTTTTGCTGTAAACCCAGCTGGATGCACTTTATTTACAGCTCACTGTGATCGCAAGTAAAGTGGCTTAAATATGAAAATAGCGAAATTATCATTTTCACCGAAATATATGAACGAATTCGTTTTTCTGTTTCTGGCTGTATTTGGCTGGCAATTAATTTTTGCCTGTATTTGGTTACGCGATATTACATTAGTTGGCTTTAGGTGAGCTTGTTTGCTCAAAGCGGCACACATTCGTGGCACTTTAATCATGCCGAACGGGGGAATGTTAATTCGCAGTGTGAAGTGCTGCCACTACTTTCAGGGCTGGAAGTTTGGAGGAGGGGTGGAGTTCAATGGAATTCGCAATAAAATTCTCTCTCACCAGGAGCGGCGGCGATATAGTGCTTGCAGCCGCGCAGAGTTGTTTCCATGCCGCGCTGTTGGTGACGCGTTGAAAATTTCAAGCTCCCACCAACCGCTTGTACATATTGCTCATAAATGTTTTCACTTAATTTCGCGAATCAGGCCGCACGATAATCAGCCGGAAATGAGACTGCTAATTTGCTGTGAATTAACGCTGCCTCGGACACCCTGGAAAACCGCCCTCCAGGAAAGCCACGCTGTTCGAAGAGTTTCGAGGAGGCTTTCGAAAAATATCAAACGCAATGAATAAACAGAAAATATTTGTCTCCCCTCTGAAAGGGAAAAGGGCTTTGCTCACTCCAGCCAATTCCCACTGCTTGGTGAGCTGCTTTTTCATGTTCACCAACTGCTTTTTCATGTGGCGTTTACCAAACTTCTTTCATCATTTTGGCAACCCTCTCTCCTATCAAAGACACACAGGCCACAATAATTTCTCTACATTGGTAATAATTACGATTTATAATTCTATTCTACAAATTTCAAATAATTCAATTTTTCTATCTAATCTCAACTCCCATATTTTTAACTCCATACTACATCATTAAATTCCATTTAACTTCATCAATCTCCACGTTTAATCCTCGTCTTTAATCATAATCAAGCTGTATCAAGCTTCGCTTAACCAAAGACCAATCGGTTGCCGAGAGGAAATCCAATCAAATCGGTACACTGCCATCCGAAATGGCAGTGGTTAGCGAAATATCAGTAAGGCCGCATTTAATCGGTAATCTCCGGCCAATCGGAGTAATTGAAGGGAAGCAACGTGAGGCAGGTGAGTGAGAGAGAGGGAGAGCCGCACGAGTAAAGTTTAAAAAACACGAGGGTCTGCGCGCGCTCGCGTAATTCAATGACGATCGAGTGGAGGTTCAGTGGTAGAAGCCGAGCATTGGTCAGACCTCTGGTCGGCCGCTTTTACTACTGCCAGGAAGGCATGCGACCACAGTAGTTTCGGCTGAAGTGAGTGCGCGCGAATATCTCTCTCTCTCCCTCTCTCTCGCTTCGTTCCCTTTCTCGATTTTACTCGCATATCTACGAGCCATCCACACACTTAGTCCTTCGCACTCGAAAGCTCTCGCGTTACCGTTTCTATATTCCGTTTGTTCCAATCATTCCTGATTAATCCTGATCAATTTTAATCGCCGCTCGACCCTCTCGAATCCCTGCCACGAAATCCTCGTAATTTCATGTGCTTATGGATATTCCTCTTGAGTAATATGATACCGGAACGACAATTATGCGGTTCTATGTAATTTCGATGTGTAATGCTCGCATTCAAATGATTAGATTTTAATTGTATGATTCGTGTTTATGGGTACTTGAAAGAAACTGAATTGGATTAAAACTTATGGAATTGTAATGGAATTAATAACAGTAATAATTCGATTCTTTCATACCCTGTTATTATTCGAAATGATTTCGAATTTCTACTATTTTATGAAATGTAATACGATGTAATATAATATATGATTTGTTCCAACAATCAAAATCGTATTTGAGTTCTATCTTGCAAATTTTATAGTCCCAGAATCGATAAGAGAATCATATTGTTAAAGAGTATAACAAGTCTGAGCGTATCAGCTTAGGAGTTGGCGCATTTGGCGGACTAGTTCTGCGTCGATATTTTGGAAAGGTTTGTCAGGTGGAGGCCGGGAAGCCAGAGAAATAGCGAGCGAGTGATATCTCTTGTTTCAACAGGCACTCGTCCGCCAGCTCTTCCGTTCTCATTTTCCATCGGCGGCTCAGCGTTTCCTTAGACCGAGATGGATACATTCGCGTGTCTATATATGTGTGTGTGTGTGCGCTTGGTAAGCCAGCTGCTCTCGAGGACATGCAAAGTGCTTTAAGATATGGAGCAGATACCGCGTGTCTTTGCCAGGTACGCCGAAAGAGGCTGCTTATCGTCGACCTTCTCTGATCAGTCGAGCTTGAAATCAAGCCGCCCCTCACGCTCCACCGAACATCCTCGATCCTTCCTCTCGTTTATATCGGCGATGAATGTTTGGCTAAACTTCAAACGCTCCGCGGCAATCGAACCCTTTCTACTCACCAAGCATCTCCGAAATATCCCGCATCACTCGACCCATCAGTTATCGAGTTAGGCTCGTGTGAAATTATTAGAACCACTCGACGAATCCCTGAAAAGCACAGAGTCATTCATACATCTTTGAATCAATTATAAATAACGTAATATTATATATAATGCACAAGCTTCGAAATACTTGTGAATAATTAAAAGGGATAGGTGTTATATCTTAATATATCTGTCATGAAAATTTAATTTTATATAATATTTATATGTTTCATGAATATTGGAGAGTTTCTTTCGCTGACATTTATACTGATTGATTGTCACTTTCGACGTACTAAAATGGGGTCGTCGAACTCATCGGCATTCCTGACGAGAGTGGACGGTTCGAGCCTCGAGTGTTCAAGTTTTATTAGACGCATTATTGTTAGCGCGTGCGAGCGTGCGTGCGTGCGTGCGTGCATGGGTCCGCTCATAAATCGAGTTGGCGATCTGCTTTTCATCGGCGGCGGATACTCGCGTGTTATCAGCGGCCCTCGCAATGACGGCCTAAGCCGTTCATTGTTATCCTGGCAGCGTTATTGAATCACCGGGCGTCCTCCTAGTGGAGGCCGCGTGTACCTGTCGCTGTCACACTTAAAGAGACATGATTGCGTTTTCGAAGCGATCGATCTATCCGTCGGGCAAATAACTATTACAGGCCGATAATTGCCGTGCATTCCTCCGGCAAATTCTCCATCGTAATTTGCTCGGACCCTTCGCCAATCCTGCTGTAATATTAATTTTAATAAACGCTGTATAAATACTGCGAAAATTAATACAACTTTGCACACTCGCGATATTTACGTACACAGATAAGTAAATAAATCTTGTGTGATTATTTTTGCTGGAATTAATTTTGTTTAATTCAAAAAAGTTGTTATAGGCGTTGAGGAATGCGTGCAAAATTCAGGGAGTTTGATGTGACAGTGGTTCTGTTAGGAGGGTGTTACCAGATTGGCGCGTTAAGTTATTTACGGTGTAAGTGAAGAAATCAGTTGGCTGAGAATCGTGGAGCGAAGACCTGACTGGAAACGCAGACGGGCGAAATTCGATTTGGAGGAGGTCGCTTAACGCAATCTGTCTTCGTTTGTGCCATTTGGCTTTGATGCAGTTTTGCGGAACCCTGTGGACGAACGAGGTGCGTCGGACACCGGACGTGGAGGCCTGCCGAGCCACCCCCTCTTTCGCGTATACACGAAATAATGAAATTTACCGGTTGACATCTGGAATTGTGATTAATGAGTCACGCGTCGCGACAGTGAATACTATCCAGGCCGCTCACTGACACAGAGACGCTCTCTTCTTCCGTCGCTTATTTCTTTTTAACTCATCCCTCTTCTTTCTTTTCCTGCCCGCCGTTTCACTGGGCTTTCTTATTCTTACGACTCTGGCAATTATTTCGTGATGTTTCACAGTTTTCTCTGTGCCTGTTATTTTTCGTCGAGAAATTGAATCCGATATTGAATGCCAGACCGAAATTTCTTTAATCGTTTTTCTATATTCTGGTGGCAAAGAGCGAAGCTTTCCCTCAAATTGGCTGCTCTCCTTTGGACAGACCAGCCATTCTATGTACGCGTCCCTACCATTGACGGCTTGCAACAGTTTAAAATTGATTTGCCGGATTGCGTGAAAATTCGATTGGGCTCTGGCAGGATCGGCGCCGTGTATGGGAAAGTACAAACACGTCTGCGCGCAGCCAGATTGCCGTGTCGGTTTTAAGCCTGGATAAACGGCTCGTTGGTTAAAAATGCTTTCCGAGCAATTGGCCGGTTTATAGGTTTTTTCTTTTTTACAAGCCCTCGCGCGCACGGTTGCGCCCCTGCAAATCATATTTTCACGTCCCCGCGCGCTCTCCGATCCGATGATCGAGTTTAGCAGTTTACACTGTATTTATTTATATTTTCTACATACAGTTTATCGACAACGCTGTCTCTGGCTCTCCTCAGTTAGTCACAGATTCGATAGCAAACCGAACTTCACCGATTCCGCTTCTCCTCTAACAGCTGACAGCTAAATTAATTGGCGTTATTTTTATATTTTAATGTTCTTTGGACAGTTGTAACATTTCACCACGCAGGATGTTCTGTTGTAATGAGGAAGTTATAATAATTTCTCTCTTAATCGATGTCAGCCTCGGCGCAAAGTCATCTGTCACGCGACAAAGCTGAGCGCGCGCTTCCTCTTGGCAAAAGGGGACTTTTATACATTTCCAATGTGCCATTCATCTGCTGTACTCGCCTTTTTTCCGTTGCAGGTCTTGTGGACGCGGGAGCCATGAGGTGGTTGTGGATTATTGCGCTGATTGCACTCGCCCTGCCCGCGGCTCTGCCTCGAAAGACGCACCGCAACAAACCGAGTACGTATTTCCTTCCATTTTACTCTTCTACTTTTGTGCCGCTGCTATTTCACTCAAACCGCACCGTTTCAAAATAATATATCTTGGAAATAGCGCAATTAGACTTACACTTGAATTTAAACCTCTGACTATCACATTCATTATAAAAGTACAAAGCAAAGAATGCATTCATGAATGCATTATCAATCAAGTAAACTAACATTCAATTAAATATAAATTAAGCAAACCATGGACAGTGTTAAAATAAATTTTCGTGAGACGAGACTTACTATTCCTGATATTCCAGTATCATAAAGCATAATCTTGGGATTATCACAACTAGGGAAGAGCGTGACTAAAACCAAGTGAACTTTCCGCACGAGCACAACCCACTTTAGATATGGGGCGGTGCAGCGCGGTGCGGCGCGGTGCGCGGCGGTAGCGAAGCATCCCCGAGGAGGCAAACAAATAAGTCTCCCCCGAGACACGGAAACAATAATTAGCTCTGTTAATTGCCTGACCCTGCAGTTACTCACCGTGGCCGGGCAGGCAGTTAAGTGCACTCAGTTCACTTTGGAGTCCGACGGATTTTTCTCGGATTTACGATTCCAGCTGCTCGTACACAAGCCCCGTAAAAGAGGGGGCGACTCTCTGCACTGTGCACCGAATGACCAACAAGAAGTGTTTGCGCTCTCTTATTTCGCGCGGCAAGCAGTCTTGTTTACGCTTTCCGCCACCCACCCAACCCCTCCTCGGAACACTTCAGAATAACATTTGCTGGATTTTTACGGGCGAGCGCAATTCAGATTAATGGCAGCGACTACTCGGGCGCCGAGTGGCCAGCGCGCCAGCTATTTCGCCGCACAACAGTTTGCGCTTGAATTATGGATATTAGTACCAGCGAAATGACTTGCTCCTTCTAATTGGCTGGCCGACACTGAGCCGATTGATGGTGTCGTTCGGTCGGATCGATAGAGAAAAGCCTTCGGAATTGTTGGGTAGTCTGTTAAGCCTTTTTTTTGTTGATAATAATAGTACATGGTTTGCTTGACTATAAAATTAGAACATTATTGGAAGGAGATTTTTAATATTATTTATGTTTGGATGGTTTAGAGGTTGAATTTATTAATTGAGATAAGGAATTTTAGAGGTAGGGAAACGTGGTGTGGATGAATGTAAGGAATATACTGGTTTTAATGGCCGTTGCGAAAGCAATTTTCGTGAAAAGCTGTAATTCTGATTCTATCTGATTCGCTTGGCGTAAGGTAAGTGGCGATCTCCTTGCGAATTGCCGGGGAGCCCTAATTTATTAGGGCGGCTCTGAATTCAAGGATCAGATGTTATCCACTCGGAGGCTTGATAAAATCTCAGTCCAAACAATCTCTGACCCTAATTTAACATTCAAGCCCTTCGAGCTAGCCGAGCAACTTTATCTCGAGTTAGGCTAGGATCATTGCTTGATCCTGTTTAAGGGTTGAAACGAGGTTTCCTCGAATTTATTCACTGCCACGCGCCCTGTCCGCGATTCCAGAAAAGTGGGCCAACTCTCGCTTTATCCTTCTGCCATTGTGCTGGGTGTAGTTTTTCCCCTAGCAAAGAGATAGGAATGTTGCGAACCACAACATTGTAAACATTCTTTCATCCGACGACCAGATTTTTTCCTCCCTTTCGTACTCACAGTTTGACTAGTGCGTGGCTGCTTGTTTTCCGTAGTTAGAAGCATAACGAACAGTTTAAACATTGCTCCTGAACTCATTCAATAATTTGTTTGGCTTGAAAATAAAAGGAGAATTTTTTTATAGCTGTCAAGATTAAAACAGTAGTGATCCATTTAACAGTTCGGCTATTTCTGTTTTATTACGCAAATACTTATCGGCAGCTTTTAGCTGGTTAACTTTGTTAAGCTTTAAGTCCGCTTGACTCTCGCGCCAGACGCTCTTAAACACGCACACCTTTAAGTGGTTCTGTTTCGAAATTGTTTCGTTAATGACTCGACCTGTAATCTCGTTGAATCTGCGAGGAATGCTTCGCTTTTTCCCGCCAATGTACACTCCGAGAGTTAAAACTAAAACGTTTTAATTGAATTCCACTGGGTAAAGAATCATGACAATTACAGAGTCAAAGCGAAGCTTTATTGAAATGGTTCGCTTTCTACGCGTTGTCAATAAAATACTATTGTAACGAGCTTGGTAACGCAGTTGGCGGCATTGAAGTCAACGTATTGAATTTCTATTTACAGTTCCCCGATTATACGGCGAGAGAGTGCCCGTCAAGCTAATAATGACCAACAGCAGCAGAGTCCGCCAGAAGATCATTGACACCCACAATTACTTTCGCACCCAGGTCAACCCACCGGCCGCCAATATGCTCAAAATGGTAAGTGCGTCCGGTCATTTATCATCGCTCGCTGCCCACCTATACTGAGTTTTCGCCTTTAATCTTCGTTAAGAGCACACTCGCCATAGCTGCTGCTCGGAAATCAGGCAGTCACGAACATGTCTGACGGGAATTAATAAGTAATCCCATCCGGAATACTCTCGAATAACTAAAATACTTTAGTTTGTCACGCAAGCGGCATAAAATATTTTCATAATTCCATATTTACAAGTATACTCTACGCTTTTAATTATAAACTTTCATTAGCTCATTTATAATCAATAGCTGACTTTTATATTTTACATGAAACATGAAGCTTTGAAACACTGTTTTCTGGAAAGCATATATTTCCCTGTCCTCGCAGTGTTTGCCGGAGCAAGGGGTGTAAAAGCGTGAGGGAAAATCCTATCTATTCAGTGGGCATAGCGAGCGATAAAGGTGTGCCTTCCAAGCGATAAAAGAGCGTAGCCCCTTGTAAAATGAGCTACACAGAGCCACACATGCCGAGAAAATGTCTGAAAAAACGGATGAAACGGGTACAAGGGTCGAAGGGCAGTGATAAGCCAGGGCATTGTGTCCGTAATAGCATTTAAAGCCTGTTTTGGAAAGTCTGTTTTTCAAAGTCCATTTGCTTTGCATGCCACAGGCAAGAGAAAGTATGAGCTTTCTTGGGGGGAAGAAATGCTTCGGCGACGTATTACGTGCTTCTAAGCTCTAAAAGAGGATAGCATTGGGCGACAATCGCCATTTCGGATCTGCTTTGGTACCGAAGAAGCTGGCTACTCTCTTTCACTTGATCACCCCTACCTTCATACTTCTTTCTCCCGCACCCCCTCTCTTTCGCTCGCTCAGCATTGTCATCGATTTCGCGGAATCCTGTGATCCGGATAACCGTATTCCTTACTCTGCTGACGCTTATGGCGCAGTCCTACCACCCATCGAGCACTTCTACTCGATGGAATTCTCGGGAAAGCCTTCACCCTTCGCCCTTCTTCTCCCTTTCTTCTCTTCGCACTGCGAAGGGTGAAGTGACCTCTCACTGCAGTATTTACACTTGGACGATTGCCATAACACTAGGATCGAAAGACTGTCAAGGTACAGGTTTCCTTGTACGAATCCATCGTACGTCGATTTCGAGGAACCTAGTATTTTTAAATGACGAATTTTCAAGAATGATTTTTTCCCAGATTTTTCAGAATAAGTTTTAGAGGATTTCGTAGTGGGTTGTTGGAGTATTTTCGGTTTGAGTGGATTTCCATGTGGCACTTAAATCCATTTCGTGCTTTACATGAGGGATTCATAGTCATTGAGAACATTTCCAATATTTCTGAACGAATAGAGCTGTTTTATTGAAGTTATTCGTTCTTCAAGTTATTATCATTTGAGAATTTTTCTCGAGAACGTTGCACTGCGTTTCGTTTCACACGTAAATGAGAATAAAGTTCGTAGAGTTTTTAAAGTCTTAGAAAGTCTAACAGACCTAACAAATAAATGTCAGGCGGGATCCGGCTTCATTTTTATTTTCGTCGAGAGCACAGTTTTTACTATCATCGGGAAAACGAAATTAGTCTGCCTGGCGGAACAGCGCGGCGCCTATTTGGCGCGCGGAAAACGGAAATTAGTTCCGGGTCGTCGGGCGGGTGTCGTCGGGGCTAATGAAAGTGCATATAAATTATGAGTGGCTTTGGAGTGTCGGGCGTGGAAACAGTGGCGCGGCTGCGCGCGCTCCTCCACCTTGTAATACATCGTTACTTACTCGCCTTTGTAACTGTAAAGCCTTCTTGAAATAGTTACTTACGCGCACTGCCTTCCAACTAAAAGCTCTTCTCCACCAACTAATACGAATTCGAATCATCCGAGTGAAAATTTACAGCCCCTATTATTATCTTAATCCAACATTTTTCACGTTGGTTTTATATTATTTAACAGTATTCTGCAGTATTTTATAATACTTAGTATCTTTAATATTCTGTATTTGCTATTTATTTTGATATTGTTGAAAGAATACTAATATGAATGTACGTAAAATAAAGTAATTGAAAAGGATTGAACGTTAACTGAGAATGACAGCAGCGGTGGGCAGAGCAAGGGCTCGAAAGTTCACTGAACAGAATCCTTTAAAACGCATCCAACTTTTCGCATTAACTCAAAAAAGGATTAAAAATGGCGGCCGGGGATTCCGACTGGGCGGGAGCCCCGGAGAATGCAAATTACTTGCGGATGATCGCGGTACAACCAATATTAGAGTTCACTTACAGGCTCCGCTCGCGATTTACATAATCGAACTTCCAAAACTGTCCTTGGCGAGTATAAACAACGCCGTTCTCCCTCGATTTCACTGTGTCACCTACTTTTGCTTCAGCAGCGCAGCAGTTTAAATTGCACTTTCACGAATTCGCCCTAATTGCGCAACTTTCCACGCTGGAGCGGGCAAAGTAGCCTTATTTGCCACTCGGATGCAGGTCTAAAAACAACTGTATTCAACTCTGTGTCGCTTTAATTCCTGCTATCCGGCACATCCCTCTCTACCAAATCTTTTCTTCAGTTTCTTCTTTTATTTGTTCTCATGGCCCTTTCTAGCCGAGATTGTTCAGCGAACTGGACAGTTCTTTGCAAAGGGGAGCAAGGAAGATATTAAGGAATTATTCCAAGTCAAAGTAAATAGTCAAAGGATATTTGTGAGTGGTGTGTGTGTGTGCGTAACTGGAAGGAATGTCTTAGTTTTCGAGGGGAGTGACTAATGATCGCGCGGATCTTTTTACCGGTGACATGACACCTAACGGGTGACAGTCAGGCATCCTTTGGTCGAGTCAGCCAGCGGAGCATATAACCTGGTCCATTTTTCCCTTGAAAAAGGAGAAGCGAGAAGGAAGGAGTGAGAATGGAAAGATTGGGGTGGCAAAGAAGAAAAATCGGGCCGGATTCCCATCGTCCCGTTTCCCTAATGAAGCGTGCAACCCGCCAGACAAAGGGAAGCGCTGTTCTGACACGTTAAATCTTTATTCCCATTATCTTTCGTCGAGGCCGGCCTTTTCCTTCAGCATCCTGTAATTGAGGTTTCCCCTTTTCTCTTCTATTCCGCCCCTCTCTCTCTCACTGTCTCACTGTCTCTCTCTCTGATCTGTACTGATTGCGGCTAATCTTTTCAAGCAGTTATGGAACTCCGCGGCGCACCACATAGTTCGGTCCAATGTTCGCGTGCCGCCCGCCAGCATTGATCGCCCGCGCAATTCATTATGCGATAAACTCTGTACGATTTATGCTTGATAATTCGTTTGTGTAATTAACCTTTTTAAGAGGGAACCAGTTCGCTGAGAGACTTGCCAGTGAGGGGTTAATTGGCCGAGAGAATTTCTGGAGGAATGCTTTTGCAAATTGGCTAACGACGCTGCCTCCGACGGTAGAAAGCACTTTGTCGTCGGGCGAGTATATTCCAGTGAATATTGCGCGCAAGACACAGAGGAGACATTAGCAGGAATTCGGATTATTGCGGAAACGTTAATTTAGTCATTTCGTTGGGAAAAAATGGGCTAAACTTTATACAATATTTTACTATTTCAAATGTGGCATTAAAAAAATGTAGGAGCACAATTTCTCAGGCTTAAATGAATTCTTAACTAATATCCTCATAATTTTGACTTCACATTTTTGACTTTCAATTTCGAAAGAGTCAATAAAACACTTTATACATGTTCGTGTCAGACAAACTATAACTGCTGTTTGAAAAACAATTTTCTATAAATTGGATTTAAACTTTGACAGTTCTTTCGGTGAGCAGTTAACTGTTAGTTGGCAGAATATTGATACAACTAACTTAAGCTATGGTGTGAGAGAGTTGCGTGCGCGGTGGTTGAAAAATCTGGCGACAATGCCGGCTAATGGAATCATCAAACGAGCTGTTCGCTTTTGCGAGACGCAATGAGTGAGTTTGCTCGTTTGCCAGTGAAAAGTTTGGACAGTCGCCGAGGCTTACCTCTGCCTGGGAAATCCGGCTAATTTGATTCCCGCTGCGCCATTACGGACTATGATTTGGTAAGTAATTAGCGGCGGCCGCTGGTAGTTAAATGGAGCCGTTGCTTTTCAAAGTGTTTGCCGCCCAACTCGTTCCGAATGTTACTACGCCTCGGACTATTTTCGAGTGGACAGGCAACACTACTGACCCACAGCATTTTAAGCACTTCCGCTTCTAAGCTTCCTGAACCACTGTTGAACAAAGCACATTTAAGAAAAGATATTCTCTATGGAATGTAACGATATTCATACGTTTAATTTCTTATTTCAATTAACAAATTGCGAACGTCTATTTCTCTCTTTTTATTGTCGAAATCTTTAATCTTTAATAATTCCTTATTTCACTCCTTTGAAAAAAGAAAAGCACTACAAATATATTTTACAATACAAACATTAAAAACATCTAAACAACAGAAATAAAGAGACCCATTCAAGTTATGTAGTTATAAATGTAAGTCGCGTGACTAGGAGGTAATTGAAATGGCGTCCACGTTTTTCGAGAATTAAGAGCGCGCCTTGATTCTAAGGCTCTGCCAATGAAATTGGCACGAGCCTTTACACATACCCACTCAATGTCTCGGCACATATATATTCACCGTTACAATGGAGCCATTTAGTCGATGGGCACCGCTTAATTCGAAGCTTTCCCT
The DNA here is from genome assembly GCA_910591665.1 of Ectemnius continuus. Classification (NCBI taxonomy): domain Eukaryota; kingdom Metazoa; phylum Arthropoda; class Insecta; order Hymenoptera; family Crabronidae; genus Ectemnius; species Ectemnius continuus. The sequence goes on along the minus strand of OU342862.1, from coordinate 8,406,247 downwards.
AACGAGTCCTTCTTTAAACGTGCTAATGTGTACCGGTCGGTGATGGTGGTGGTAGGCCATTCGCGTTTCCGCAGAAATAACAGAGTGGAATCGCTCGGTAAGAATGCAAATGCGCGCCCGGCAGAGTGCTAATGGGAAAGGCGGCCCGCCGCCGGCCGATAATAACAGTAAAAGCGATATAATTTAATTTTTAGGGGGGGCGGGGCGGGGGCGAGTTTAATCCTGGCCGTTTCGAGAAACTTTCTTCGGCCGAGCGTAATTGGACTTTGATGAAAATTAAGCGGCAAAAATGTCGGACGCTCGTTACGCCCATCCGGATTTTATGCTCGCACTCGCACATGCGCGCACACACAGTCCCTGAATTTTCTCTCTGAAAAAGATCTTCCCGACGATTATTATCGGCCAGGTGAATACGTTGCTGCGCCAGTGCGGAGATGCATCCGAGATGCCGGAGTGTGTTTCGCGTTGATTACCAACACTGCGCAACCTGTCCTCGAGTAGAATTCGTCCTCTTAATGAACCCAGCGTCACACCGGTTCCGCTAAAATTAGGCTCCTTCCACCAACGTTCATCCACTTATCATTGTAATTGATGAATTCCTCCGAATACTGCGAAACGACCCCACGAAAAACAGTCATTTATTCTTTACTCTGACAGTGTTAATAATTTCAGCTTTTCAAATTACTTTTTGCAGGATTAGCAAAGTTCATTGATCGATTTAAAGTTTGCCTCTTGGAACTTCCTGTTTATTAATTTCAAACCTGTACTAATTTAAAATATTTTAATGGCGTTTTTATGGCGGAGACTTAAATCGTAGTTATTACGGCGATGCAACAGCAAAGTTCATCGCCTGCCAGCGAAATGAACGAGCGGCCGCTTCGCACTGACACGCGTGCATTCGGGCGAACTGTGAGAAGTGTGTTCTGCCCAGGAAGTCTGTGGTTCGCTCGCGAAGTTCCGGCGAACATAAAGTATAACATTGCTGGCGGGGCGTCTGGCAAGTTACTGCTTTATGAACTGCTATGAGTCTGCGATGACAGCAGGGGCTTTTTTCAGTTGATGATATATCTTTTTTAATAGACAATCTGTCTACTTGATTGGTGTTAGTTCAAATTTGTAGGAATTACAGAAATTATGGGGAGTTTGTTTAAATCCTGCTTAGCCTTAAAAAGTGTCTCATTTTGAGCTATTTAAATTAATATCAATCAAACAACCAGGGTAAAAAATAAGAAAGCAAACCTTTGTATTCCTTTTCATTTTATAAAGATTTAAATAATTTTGGGAAAGTTTTAAAAATCCTGTGACTGAAAGTTAATGTAGTTATTTTGTGTTTCGTTGCAGAAGTGGCACCCGGGCTTAGCAAAGGCAGCACAACGGTGGGCGAATGAGTGTCGAGGACTCGTGCACGACAATGCCACCGGTTTGTACTTGGACGGCTATGGTCAAAGTGGACAGAACATCTTCATCACGACAGGACGAACACTCTGGTAAGTTTTATCTTTTATCCTTTCCTTCACCAACTTCTCCTAATTTCCATACATTAAAGAATTAATTCTAGCATAAATATTACTTCATTTAAATAATTAATTAAACTTGGTAAGCGAATCACCAATGCATTGGCTTGTATAATAGAAAAACTTGAAGTGGAATTTCACTATGAACGATCTATTTATTCAGCTGGGTAGGAAGAGTAGCATTACACACTTAACACCCAAGTTGGCCGGGAAGAATTTTCGGGGTGGCTGGTTGTAGAGAGCCCTAGAATGCCCGGAAAGCACGAATTCTTGAGGGAGGCAATTGCCGCCTCTCGAGATCCTCTACAGGACTAGAGTAGAGCCGGAGAATGAGAGGAAGAGACTAGCACACCCGGAATTCTCCGATGGGTGAAGTGCAAGATAGTTGAAATTCCAATCTGAAGATTTGCCGATCACCAAGCAGGATTAGAACTTCCTTCTTACTAGGATAATTTAATATTTGCCCATCTAATCCTTCCTTTTCATCCTTCATATCGAACATCTTACAATTATAATAATTATAACTCGAGTATTCCATATAAATCGGCGATTAGCTATTCACTTTCATGCATCATGAGTTTCGATGGGAATCATTGAGAAAATTCCAGCCAAGTTCCTCGAGTTCTCTCTTTTTCTCGACGAGGAAGTTGTCGAACTAGATTCGAAGTGCTCGAAATTTCTCTCGGGCTCGCGGAGAAAATATTCCAGAGGCAGATAGTTGCGTGCGTGTGTTGGTGTGTCTGTGTGTATGGGAGAGAGGGAGAGAGAAGACTCGGCCGTGAGTATTGAGTGAAAGGCTTTTTAGGTAGGACGGTTGAATGCATACTGGGATCTATTGAAAATCGTGCTTTTTGAAGCGACGGCGGCAGCGGCGGCGGCGCCGACGTTGACGGGCCGGAATGTCCGGAGCTCCAAGTTTCAAGTCCGCTGCATTTGGCGGCAGAGAATTGGCCTATTGTTCCAGTCGTGTCTAACGGCAACTTGCTTTCATATTCTCAGTTATCCCTTAGGGGCCACCTGTTGACAATCCATGAGCCACTTGCGACAATATCGCGCCGCTCGCACCAGCGCTTCATCTCAAAATCCGTATGCACCATTCGTCAGCTCGTGTGCATTCATTATCGATCAGTTCTCCATTGTAAGGGAATTCGAGCAGCTAATACACTCGCTTCGATGTGCTAAAGTTTGTGATTTCTTAGCAAAATCAAAACTAGATATCGGAAACAACGAAATATTAGCGATTTTTATTACTTTCTCATCCATAATAATTCAATCAATTTTACAATCTACTTATTAAATGATCAAGATAATTCTGTGACCCCACTAATAAACTTAAGATTCGTTTAATTTATTCATTTAATTCCCAATGCTATATGAAAAACTAAATGACGATTTCTTTCCATATAACTATTAACATTTTTTCGAGGTGAAACAATTTCAAGGATATTGAAAACGCATTTTTTGTTACAGGAATTTCCCGATCCGCATGTGGTACATGGAGTACAAGGACTTCACGTACGGCGAGGACGCGGAGAACGATCTGCACGAGATCGGGCATTACACGCAGGTGGTGTGGGCGACGACCCATTTGGTCGGGTGCGGGATGAGTCACTGCACCAACGGGCAAGGCCCACTTGGCAAGGACTTCTTCATGTACGTGTGCAACTACGCTCCGAGGTAAGTGCGCGCGCCTACCTAGAGAAATGTCTCGGTGGTCAAAGGCAAACGCTCTCCACCCTCTTTTCCTCGCCCTTTTCAACATCACGCCAGCAAGCCCGAGGCCGCCCTCTAATTTGTCTCGCTTCTTATGTCGCGTAGCTACTTGTGCCGCGGCCTGTCGCTCTTCTACTTTCCTTCCTCCTTTGAACATTACTCCTCCTATTACCGAGAATCCCCTTCCTGGTTATATCTTACATACTTTTACAAGTTCGACGGACTAGCTTCGCAAAGGGCCACTAAAAATGATTTTTCAATCAGCCGATATTTTAATTAGATCATTTGACTTGCGTTTGTAGGAGATTTCTATGACAAATGCTTTTAAATTTAATCTCATATTTTCTAGAGGATTTGGTGTAATCTAATTAATCTTTTTAGTTAACTTTGAACAATGGAAGAAGGTCAATTGGGTGGGTTAAGGGTGCGAGAAGGAGGGTTTCGCTCTGGCAGGAAGTGGCAATTTGACACTCGAGGAAACTTCTTATTTAAGGGCTCAATTTCCGCGGGGAGGATTCTTATTGCGCGCTCTTTTAATTTCACTCGGAGGATTTCGGAGGGAATAAGGAATGGGCTGGTTTACGCGTCGGGGCAAACAGCCGATGCCCGTCTAATCGAGAGCGCAGACATATCGGGCGGTTCGCGGCTAAAGCCTCGGCGAGGCGCGCGAGCATAATCCGGAAAATTGCCGCACTGAGAGAAATTTATGAGGCCACTTTGCGGTTCGCCGGGAAGCGCGAGGGTGCGCTCGCAATTTAAATTTTCCTTCTACCCGCAAGACTCTGTACACACGCGTCTCTCTAACTGTTCTTCTATGTGTGTCTGTCTGTGTGTGTGTGTGTGTGTGGGTGGATGTCGCTTTTTCTCTTCCGGCTTTGTTATCGGGCGGAGAACATATGGCGAGAACACGTGTGCGGTCAACCGAGCCGCTGAACAGAAGGTGGAAGAGAGTTTCCCATGAGAAAAAAAGGCGAAATAACACAGTAGAAAACCCACTTGTCTCGGCCAAGTTCTACTGAATCTACTGAATGCTCGCTCTAGTGAACTTGCACCACTTTCACAGAGAGCCTTTCAAAGGCGAACTCTCATTATCCGTTGGCGCAGCCATTTCTTTACGGCTCGGCCGACGTACTTCTACTAAAGTTCCTAGTGTTGAAACGTATTCTACTTCTTAAGATTAAGCCGGCCAGCCTAGGTGCCGCCGAGTTTGCCAGTAATCTCTACGCAAAATCCTGTCGTATTTGAAATCCTCCTGTAGATCGTCGGAATATACATTCCGAGGGAGGGATAAATGGAGTTCTACTGTGGAACGTCCGTAGATCGTGTGGATACAGCTTCACAGGGATAAATGGAGTTCCACTCTCGGGGATAATCTAACGAGGGAAGAGAGCTTTCACATTGAGGTTTCAAGGAAATTAAGCTTCTCTTGGAACCTTCTACTCATCATAATTGCCCTGACAAAAGAAATCTGAAATGTCTCCAACTCAATATTAAAACCTCATCTTAATAATCGATATAATCACAATATTAGCATACAATTTCCTTTTCATCCTTTTCACTGAAAAAGTCTTCGACATAAACTGGAAATGCAGGTGTAAATTTCCATTCAATCACTCTGACAATCGAGCTCTAATTCAGCGACTAACCAGTATCGCGAAAGGCTGTGTTAAAGGAAACACAACTAGGCTCTGTGGGACAAAGAGAAGCTTCGGGAGGGAGATGGAGGTGCGAAGTATTTCGCCGGAGAGAAGCTGCAGTAGTACTCGAGGCGTGAGATGAGTGGCTGGAAAGTTGGCCAAGGAGAAAAGGGGGGGGGTGGGAGGAGGCAGAGGTGATAGAGCCACGGAAGAAGTCTCGGGAAAGGGTGAGGAGCGGGATGAATATCGGCACGATTCAGGGACAATGGATCTCTCGAATGGGATCGGCACAACCCGCATCGAAAGAGGACGCGCGCGCATGCGTTTCAACCCTCCTTTTTCCCCCCCATAAAATCCTGTAGTCGCATCCATGAATTTCCGAGGTCGTCTGTCAGACTATTTCGCGAAGCTTTTTAAAACGTAACTTGATCCCTCCTCAGCGTCGTTTCCTCCTCTCTGTCTTTGTTTCTCGTTCTCTGGGCTGTGGCGCGCGCTACGGATACGCCGCCCTGGGATAACGTTGATATATTGCAGCCCTTCAATTTCGGGGAACAACCCCCTCGAGAGGAGACCGCCGCCGCCGGAAACTTTCCGATCGTGGCTCCGCTGAGTTATCGGGAGGCTTTTAAAAGCTCGCCGATCTGCGTGTTCCGCCGATTCGTTTGAATTTCATGGCTTTTTCTGTTGGCGAACTTTTATTGCCCACTGAGCAGGCAAAGATACAGTTGTTTCGGAGGATCGATCGGATCCGCTCTTAAAAGCAGAAGAATTTGATTTAGTTTAAAGTAGATTTGCTATTCCAGTCATTCTTATATTATACTTGTATGCTCTCGGCGAATTTAATCCGCTGTTGGTACAAGAATGCGATAATGTATTAAACAAGAAAATCGCTCTCGATGAAACAAAAGCTAACTGAGTTTCCTCGCGGAGTGCAAAGCTTTCGCAGCCATTATCGGCGGGAGTTTCGGCGCTCGAGAATACACCTTGGAAAGTTTGAAGGCGAGGCGAAAGCGGACCATCTCGCGACTTGCTTCGAATTCACTATTTCGCCCGAGTAAAACTCCTGTTCTATCCTTATCTGTTAACAATGGGAGAATCAAAGTTGCCGATAAGAATCGAGTTTTAGCTGGGGCGTTCTCGGGCGTACATCCCAAGTATTCGAGTCGATCGCGAGTGACGTAGTGGATGGTGGGCCAAAGTGGGCGACGGAATCCCGTCATGACTTGAATTCGGTCAGCCAGGAGATTCATAGTAGGAATTGCGAGAGCACTATGAACTGGTATTCGTGATGTTCCTTGTGACGGCCGACAAAGCTGGTCCATGCTCCTTTTAAAGCATGGTGGTGCGATGCCAAGGGCTTTCCACTTGAATTCCGCTTGGTGCTTGCTTGCTTGCTTGCTTGCTTGCTCTCCGGCGGAAGCGACGCGGAACCCGAGCTCCTCGATGAAAGCGGGCATGCTGCTCGATGCAGATCCGTTCTCGCATTATTTGCGCTGACACGCCTCCGCCTTTCTCTACCTCCCTCTCTCGCTCACTCACATTCACTGTTTCCTCTCTATGTTGTGTCGGTGTGAATGCGCATGTGGCTCTGCGTACACGTAACGACTCGATTTAATGTGATTTCAATGTAGCCCATTTCGGGCCAAGCCCACACCCAGTCGAGAGCGTAAATTCGGGAGAAATGTGTCCGCCACGAGTGGTCCACTCACGGAAAATCGCCAGGATGCGATTTTCCACCGGTGTCAAATTAATTTCCATTGCACCGACATCAGACCTCTATAATACCACTGCCAACGACCGGCATCCTCCATTTATTACGAATTGGCAGTTGTCATTTCTTTTACGACAGATTTCCCCATGAAATTCGCAAGGGATGCAATGCTGAGAATTTGTGGCTGTTAACTGTCTGGTTTTGAATTTGATTCGAGATTATGAGAAGGCAGGATTTACGATTTCTCCCATCGATTGTCGCGCGAATAAACGTTTTAAGGGAATTGTTGCTTCTTTCATTGGGTTGTAAATTTTCATAGTACTGTTAAGTTATATTGGTATCAGAATATCGGCTGTTATCCTGTAAGGAAGAAAGGACTTGCTCTTAATCCGTATAGAGCAAGGTAACAACCCTGGGTGTATTTATGGTCAATAAAACCGATTATCGTAACCTTTCACCTCTCAGCACACCTTAAGCTCACCTGTTTTCCCCCACAGGATTTATTCCTCGCCAGGCTTAGTTCCTCCCACTGAATTATGTACTGTCTTTCAGCTCAACACTTCAGTCTTTGGTCCCATGGGGTTCTAGAAATCCACAAACAACACATTTTCGTTTTTGTAAAATTATAAAACGTTTGGACAAGAAATCGTGAATTCATCAATGCGAACTTCTTATAAACGTAAAGTTCAATTTAACTCAATATAGTTGGTTAACTCGTTAATTAATTTATTAGTATTTATATGGTGTCTTATGAAGAATTAATTATCGTGTTCGTTCCAACGCAAGATTTTTCACGATTCAAATGCAAAGATTAACCACTATTTTCGGTTTTCTTTCACCCTGAAAAGCCCCATTGTATTACACCCTTTGACTAATACTCCGGTTCTTCACTAGATCCGTCGGCATGATAAATTTGCATTTCGAATCCGACATTTTGCTCGTTTAGCCGCTATTAATCCAGGACGCACATTGGTGCATGGCCAGCGTGAATGAATAAGCCGGGCGGTGCAGAGTCCTCCTTCAGATTTACTCGGCCTTTTATCCGGGTGTTCTTTTGTGCCACCTCGTGCTATCTCGTAATTAAATTCGCGAATACAACTCTCCGGCGAGCTCCACTCGGCGTGCATAATAGCCAGCGGGTGTAGGACTAAATTATGGAAATGTCGCTGTTCCCCTCTCATTAACATGCGCGGCCCGCAAAAGCGTCATTTAAACAAAAGAAACGTGCGCACATGCGATTTGCCCGAATAAACTCTGTTAAGAAATATTAACATCCTTGCAGCTTTCGTACGTCGATTACGAATGAAATGAACTTTGCCGCGAGTTGATTGTCAGGAACGTTTTACTTTTAATAACTAAATCAGAAGAGTTTAGTGCGAAACTATAGTCGGCTCGTCCAACGACAGAATTCTAGGTCTCCGGAGCAGCAAGTTCCCTTTTTAATTCTCTCAACTCATTACTGGAAAGAAACACTGGCAAAACGCGGCCGGCGTACAAAGCTAAGCGAGCTAGTGTTTACATTTTTAATGGCGCTAAAGGGAGTAATTGGGCCGAGCTTATGGTTTGCTGCAGCGCTGCAACAAAGTGCAGCAGCATCGCCCCGCACAGCAGAAGAGGCAGAGGGTTTCACTTTGGATTTGATGAAATGTGAGGGGAGACTTTCATTTAAACCTGGTTAAGAAGCAGCCTTGGATGCGTGAAAGTTCTAATGCACTTAGGAGGCGTCGGCGGTGTAAGACGCTTTTGTTGGAAAGTCGCTGAAAAGAAGGGGAGGAAAAAAAGAAGCCGCTCCATCCTTTGTCACCATTGCCGAGCGAGCGCCCCCCTCGCGAACTTAAGAACTCCAATAAATAATTCGAAATTTATGGCCATTGCCGAGAAGAGAGCTTCATCTTGATTCTAATTGATTTATAGTCCCACGTAGGATGAAGGGGATCAATTCCAACGGCGTAGAACTTGTTATCACAAGTAGTCCTTGATGTAGCACTCTAATCTCCTCCTATCGAATTTCATCCATCTTGACTTAATGGCTTCAGAGGCATTAGCACTCCCTTCTTATCTATATTAGTATGATTACTGTTTCTCTATGTAATTAATAGACAGTTCAACAAATAACTAATACAATATTAAAAACACTACAACTCCTCTTCCTTCACAAAACTAAGTTTCCATTAATACTAAAAATACCGATGGTAATTACCAAAAAAATCCGCGAGTCGAAAGGGAGCGTTTGAAGATTTCAGGGTTTTGCGAAGTGGGTTGGCAATTAGAGCAATTAGAAGTAGCGAATGACAGAGTTGTGTTCTGATGGCCCCGTGTTTCGTTTTGCTCTCTGTTCGACAGCGGGAACTACAAGGACCGGCTGGGTCTGCCGTACATAGAGGGCGAGCCGTGCAGCATGTGCACGGAGCACTGCACGAGCAACAAGCTCTGCACGAATGCCTGCTATCACACGGATCTCTGGTCGAATTGCGAGGAATTGGTGAGGACGTTTCGCGCCTGGGTCTGCGAGACGGAGAGCGAGGAAGGTCGGGAGCGCCGGATGTTCTGCGGAGCGACCTGCAACTGCAAGGACAAGATCTACTATCATCACGGGTAGTGCATGGACAGGAAAGCAGGCGGCAGCATCCTTTAGTGCGAGTGGTCCATCAAGGCCGAGGTCAATCAGTATGTACGCAGCATTAATCCTTTCGGGACTCGTCCCTCGACGTTTAATTGGACACACACGCCAGTGTAAACCAGTGGAAGACGCGATTCTATTTACTTATACCGACAAGAAAAAGCTTTTCCTCTCTTCTCAGAATTCGAAAACGAAATTAGACGAATAAAAAGCGATCCTTCCGTGATTCTAATTCTGTTTAATTCCATCGACGATCAATAAGATCGAAGTGCTTTTATGTTGTCGAGAGGGAGGGGGAGAGAGTATGCGGAAGTCCTCGCTGGACCAATTGCCAGAGAGAGAGGGCAGCGCAGGAGATAGGGTGGACTGCTGGTGAGTGGAAAGTCCAAATACGTCGAGAGAAAGAGAAGAGGGTTTCATAATCAATCGTCAGCGGGAGCAGTGAGTACACATCCCGACACGACGCCCGGCAAAGTTTGTCAGGCCAGTGTCGGCTTGTCTTCCCTTGCTCTCGATGCTTTCCATCGCTCGGCATGTGAGAGAGAGAGGAGAAGCGGAGAGAATAGGACGAAAGACCTCCGACAGAAATTTACTCGATTTTCTCTTGGGAGCGTGCATCGAGACCGCTTGGAAAGCATTGAGCTGCTTGTTACACTACGAATTCTCTGTTTCACCAATTCGCCAGAGAAAGAAAGAGGGAGAGAGAGAGATAAGTAGATAGACACGTGGGTGGAGCGACAGAGAGACGAACAGTGGCAGACAGGGTGAAGCGAGCGTACGAAATCAAGGGCAGAAACGGCTGCATCCACCGGCCGGGAAATCGGGCAAATCTTTTGATATCCGTAAATAATAAGGTTGTCTATATACATGCATGCGATGTGTACATACATACACGTGGGTATGAAATAGTAGTTCACTACAAGCTTCCTCAATCTTCGTAGACAATGATTGATTTCACTCCGTTTCGAACTTCTGCTTCTTTATAAGTTTCACTACTTTTCTTTTAAATAATCTAAATAATCGATTTTTATCTCCTTCGTGAGAAATCAAGCTCGATGTTTCTAGTACCTGCGATTCGCACTGTTAATTTTATACTGAGACTCTTTGTTGTACCTGAGAGGAAACTCGTCAGGATCTTACGATGAACTTGATCGTTGTGGATCAATGAGGAGTTGATTAGAGTTTTTGGCAGTCGCTTCACCGAGTTTGTTGCATAGTAATGGTTCTTTCCGGTGCTTTTCTTATCGCGGAGGGTGAGTTTCGCCTGGTTAAATTAAGATTTCATTAAAGCCCTGCTGCCAGTTGCGTTAGAGGGTGCTTTATGCATACGAGAGGGAGAATTACTGCGTTAGCTGTAAGAAAAGTTTTGAGTTTCTCAGCCTGAAACGACTCGACACTTCAACCACTGACTCTAAACTCCGTGTATACAGACGACTTAATGTATATTATATATTTCGTATCAGCGACATTTCTCGTGCTGTTTGAACGTGGGACTAATCACCTGTAAAATAGAGAACAACTTACACCTTCGACCCGTGTCTAGTGTGGTAAGAATCTTCGATAGTCGATGTACAATGTAAAACAGACGGCAATTAATCATTGACACTGTATGATACACTCTCATCACTGTTTGCGAGCGATGGAGATTCCTCCAATCGAGATGATCTCTCTCGAGCAACTTAACCTTATGAACTCCAAAATTCACTCAAATCAGATTCGTTCATTTTTAATAAAACATCATGTTTTTACTGTTTTTATAGTTTACTAATCAATCATCACAGAACGTGAAACTACATTGTTGGTATTGTAATTTAAATAAGGATTTTTGTTGTCTTTTCACTGTTTTATATTGTTTATTTTATTTCAGAATTAATTCAGTGTGATTTGGAGTGCAAAGGGTTAACGCGTGTCTTTCCGCGTGCTTATGAGTGCAGTTAAAGACATCGGTCGCGAAACGAGCACGTTGTACATAGACTCACACTTGTTACATATCGTCGAGGACAATTACTAGATGTTAGGCGTGCTAACTTTAATCGGACGTAACCGCGAAAATCGTTGTAAAGTGTAACTAAAGCATAGGAAAGAAAACTGGGGAAGCGTCAATCGCTTTCTCATTTGGAGACCTTTCGACTTAGAGAAAAAAAAGGTGCATTCATAAGCGCTCTGTCTTGCCTGGGAAACTCTTCCAATCGCAGAATCATTTGTATTCAACCTACAAAAATACTGTAATTATTACGATTCTCCTTCATTGAGAAAAATTAGGAGAAACTTCCATCAATAATTTCTTGGCTTTCTTCGTGGAAGGATTAGTCTTTCAGTTTTGGTGCTTCGAGATGAAAGAAACTACGCAGAAAAATTCATGTAGACTCGACGACCAAAGAAAGAAGCGTTGAATTCGACCGAGTGATGAATTAGCAATTTTCTGGGATTGGAAGAAAAAGTTGGCGGGGTTTGTCGCAGTGAGAGTCGTGCGTAGATTAACCTTAACGATCCACACACCGCATCACCAAAGAGAACACTAATATAAATATCTAACCTCGGTGCGAAGAGGGAACCGAGCAAGTGGTGAACCTTTTGTCGATACGAGTAGAAACGTATATGTATGTTAAGGGCTAATTAAGGAGTTCGTAAGTATAACGAGTATTAATGTACCAGAAACATGAGTTACGCTGCTCCGAATAAAGCGCTGTAAGCTACCATCGTTTTCTTCATTAACTCCCTCTGTTTTCCTAACTTTCCATCATTTATTATAACACTTGCGCATTATTGCGGCAACGCAGCCCCAAGGAAATACTTGATTTTTCGTATCTCTCGTTTGCGCGGAGGGCGAAGCTTCCTGCGATGAATCAAGAAACCGACAGAAAGAACGAGCGATAGCAAGGCAGTGTGAGTGGGTAAGGGCGGATGCACTGGAGAACCGGAGAACGAGGCAGTGCTTCAGTTTGTTTGAGCATTTAGAACGCGATGGAGAGCCTCGTTTGCGAATCTCGTCGAAACAGGCTCAATTCCCTGAATATCGGAGCGCGGTACAGGGTGATCGTAAAATTGTACTCGATCGAGTACCAACCCTCTTCAGAAAGAAAGAAGCATTTGCTTTTCTAGATAAACAGAAAGTGCTTCCTAGTTTAATATTAGAAATTCACCTGTAAAATTCAAAACCTCCTTCACGAGTTCATTGATCTTCCACGTGTTAATAAAAAAGTAAAAGCTACACATCAATTCATTAATTTGTATCAATCAAATCAAATAATTTGATTAATTAATTCGAATTTAGTTATTTGTATAAGAATACAGGGAAATTGTGAGAATTCTTTTGTATTTTCTTTGAGAATTCGCTAAGTTTGAAAGGAAGAACTTTATTAAAAATAATAGGGCGAGTGGTAGGTTATATAGGAAGGAATCGATCGGCACGAAAACTAGCTGCAACTTCACTGACATTTTGCACTGGATTTTCTGGGTCACCCTATAGCGATAGCATCGCCATGCCAATTAGGAAGTAAAGCCGGCTGGATTTAGCCGGCGATCGTGTACCCTCAGCATTTTGCGCGATGAGAACCGATCCCTCTCGACATTGGTCCCGCTAACTCGATTAAAACGCTTCTGACTGTTAGGACCTCTTCACCAGCACAAAACAGAATGGTAAGTACTTGTTCCGCACACTTTACAGTACACCCCGATGCTGAGTAATCCTTGATTATGTACGCTTGCATAATAAAGTACTTCATTCTTGCAGAATAAAAATACAGCATATTTTCTATTGTAGTATTATTTGAAAAAAGGTGGAAATTCGAAATACAATCTTTTTACGTTCATTTGAGAAGTTTAGATTCGCGCAAAATAGAAAATCGTTATTAATATTATATGAGCTGTTTATTTCGAAAGTGAAGAATATATATTTTTAATTTTATTGAAAGGAAAACCTTTTAATATCACAATTTCAATATAAATGAACTTAGCTCACCTTCAAAATAACTGGCTCATATTACTGTTGTATTTTCATCTTTCGAAATTCGTGGAAATGCACTCCCATTCAAACCCGCGCTAACATTTCAATATTCAGATTCCATTGTGACGATTTGAATTATAGTTGGCGAAACATTACATTTCGCTAGAGTCATTAAATGGCGCGGAGTTGTATTTCCCGGCATTCTTATCGCGTCCATTTGTTTGCAAACATCTTTATTAGTAAAAGTAATTCGCGCTAATCCAGCAATGGCTTTCGCATTTGTTGCCAATTAGCGGAACACGACAAAAGCGCAGGGCGTCGCGTCGCGTCGATAAGAGGAACGGTGGTGCTGGAGCAATTAGAGAAAGCCCGTCGCCAAACAGGAGGTTGGAAGTTGGCGCAATGGCAGTGTGTCGAGTGCTTGTGCAAGTGTACAAGCAAAACAAACGCTTACTACTCGGAGTGCGTAACACGCTCTGCTACCACAAGCGTTACTAACTCATTCGACGAACTTTGCGCTTCGGGCCAGAGGCATCAGCCGCAATTGATGAGAATCAACCTATCGCAGCTCGGCATTCCGCCGGATATTAAGCGCATTCGAACTTCCCCATTACAACCAACACTCGGCAAAGCGCACTCCCTCGAATTACATGCTCGCCTGGAAATCTAGCTATTGATTCAAGTGATACAAGCCCTTCCGAACAAGGTAAACCTACTGAATTACCGTGCTGGTTGGTAAGTTGTCCCGAAATGTCGATCTTTCTCTTACAAATCCATGGCTCTGCTTGAGAGGAAAATGTTCAAGAGCAGCTACCGAGATTAATATTGGTTAAAGCAATTTTATTAGTTTTATAATATTTGCAATCTTATTTTTCTTACATGTTGTGTTATTATATTAAATACATTACAGATAGAATATAATATCGTACAATATGTAACAAAATGAATAATTGCCAAGTGCATCGTCCTGTATATTAACAGATATTATTCCCGAGAGATAGCATCGAGGTTTTTACTGCCAAATGGACAGGCAGCGTAAGATCGAGCAATTTCGCTTGAATAATTTGGTTCGCCAGGAGCAGGCGACTCGTATTTGCGGGAAGCTCGCGTTCAGCCGGAGGCTTCGGTTTTCAAAACGCGCTAATCCTATTTGAGAGTCCAGTGTTTGGGGAGGGCGTAGCAAAAAGAGGGGAATGCCAGGGACGGCGGCGGCGGTGGCGGCGGCGACGGCGGCGTCTTATTTGAATATGCAAATCGGCAAGATAAAGCTTGGCGATCAATGGCGGTCCAAGTAAAACAACGAGAGCGAAAGAGAGCGAGGGAGAGACAAATAGGGTGAATGCGGGGAGAAAGCACCGTACCAAGTAGAAATTCCACCGAAAAGTTCCTTTGTCGAATCCCACACACACACACACACTCGGTTTCCCTCTTTTACTCTTTTTCCTTTTAAAAAGCGCCCCGCCCAATTGTTTCTATAGTCAGTGCTTTTGTGGAGCCCGGATGATTTGCATATAACGCCAGAGCACAGAACTCTCCGCCGAGTCTTCCTTATTTACCACGCGCTGCCTTTCGAATATCATTTTTAGTATATTACGATTATTATCCAGCATACAAATCTCCCCTAAATAGCCGAGAGTTAATTGTACTCGTTGGAGAGTAATGATTTACCCAGGGAAATTTGCGTGCGTCGAATTTCAATGAATGATTAATTTGCTTTTGCCGCATCAAATGGAATGCCATTTTCCTTTCAAATCTTTGTAAGCGGCGAGCGAGTAGCGCGCCGGCAACCATCAGCCGCTCGTTTTTCCGCTTGATTTTAATTACTCGATATTATTCTGACAAATATCAGGAACGCTGCTGCCGGTGGCAGCGTGCCTCCCTCGTCAACGAGGTAATCTGCCTCATCGATCGTAAGAATAATAATCACGCTATTGACAACGAATGTAACGAAATAATTCAGAGAATCCGGCGGAGCGTGCGTCAATTTGCCTTGTCAATTGTAGTATGCTTCCCCGGAACATTCCATGATTATCATTGCCGATTGGGTGGCGTTTCAGCTGGCATCAATTAATTCCCAGTTATCAGCCCTTTGCACTTGGACTTTTCCTGAATAAATCGTCAGTTCCCATATCGGCTTCTCTCCACACTGACACACCATTCATTTTTAACGTCAACTAATCCTGAATTAATTCTTATCGTATAACTGGCTTATAAATAAGTAATCGGCTGAAAGGAAATTCGTATGAAAGCGGGTAGTGGGGCTATAAAAATCTCGAGAGCTTCGTCGTTGGAGAGAAGGGCGGTGGAACGAGTGGAAGGACGAAATACGATGATAGGGCGGTGGTAGCGGCGCACGAGATAGGGATGAGCTTGAGCTTCAATACATGGATGAAATTCTCCTCGCCAGGTGTACAAGTGCACATACGTAGCGAGGGAGCTCAACAAAAATGCTAAGCGAGATGAGACGTTGGCCGCTCTCCTATTTTTAAGAATTTTCTCCTCAGAGCGGTAAGATCGCCCTGCAACAACTGGGAACAAGAGCACCACCGCCGCCACCAGCATCCGCTAGAACTGGAGAGGGAAGCGTGTAGTTACTACTTTATAGTTAGAAGCTCAGCAATTTTCAATCTTGTCCGCGGCTCTGCTTTACGAGCGCTAAAACTCATAGCTGTGCACACTACCAAGCCACGTGCTCCTCCTGCTGCTGCTTCCCTACCAACCACCGTGAAAGTATTGGCTCGTTTCCTCGAAAGTAATGAAAGATGATTTCTACGCTAAATTAGGTAAGTTCTCCTTCGAGTTGGAGTCATTAGTTTCGATTGAAGAATTCGTGAAGAGTTAAAACGCTGCTCAATGAAGATCGCAGAGTTTCCGCTCGATTAAACAGAATTTCTTGAGTAACTAAATTGAATAAAACGTCTAAAACTCCACTGATTTCTATGAAACTTAATATTTGAATCTTTATCCAATTCTAAACCACTAAAATTTTGTATTACATCAGTGAAATCATAGATCAAAGAAAAAGCTTCTAAAAATAAATACAGGATTACATAACCTGCTATTCATTAGCATATTAAATGCGAATAGGAATCATGCGAAGCCAGTAAATAGAGGAACAATGAATACGTGACTATTGTGGCTCGGAATTCCCAATAGATTCCAGGATTAAAGAGCAAGCTTTAATCCTGAGGGCTTGGCTGGCTGAATGCTCGAAGCGAACAGCAAATGCGGCCCGCAAATGGTCAAGAATGAGGCACAGGGGAATGAAAGAAGGTGCAGTGGCAACTTTCTCAGCTCGGCATCGAGTTCCTTTATTGCAACTTGTTAAACCAACCAGTCGCAATCTCGGGGAATGCAACGCGCAAACCCACACATTCAAGCAGCCATATTCCCTGGCTTGTTTACTAGCACGTTGTAACTTCCTTCTTGCTATTCTCTATTCCACTTGCGTTGACGGAGTGAACCTTCCACATTATGCCACGTAAAAGTTGAAATTCTCAAGGAGCTTATTCACTCTTACTACCGAAATGTGATTCTTACCGACGAGGAATACCAAGTATTTATTGAATTAATTCGAAACCTCACATTTTCCACATCGAATATTTTTATATTATAAAATTAATACTCATTTTAATAAACTTTGTCTTTATTATATTAGTGATCTAATTTTGAAGTTTTCCTAGCTTTCACATCATAAGGGTTTAACATTTAACGGATTCATAAGGTTGTTGAAGGGATGAAATGTTAAAGGACGCGAGTTTAAACTGCGACCTCGAAAGCTGCATTTTAAAAGGGCGAACTTCAAGGGAGAAAATTCAGCAGGAATATATTTTAATTCCAGTGCGAATGAGACCTGATTTAGCCGACGGAGGAATGAAGTTTCTGTGTATAATTAGAGTGTGTGTGTGTGTGTGTGTGTGCGTCGCCGCGGTGTCTCAGTATTTCGTAAAGAAGATATACTTTCGCGTGCCGTCTAATTGCCAAAAGCTAATTCGACATGGGTAGTCCTGTGTATTATCATATACATATATATTCATAATGCCAGCCAAGCTAGAATGAGGAACTCGGGACGACTGACTTAATGCATACTAATGTAACACGAAATCGCAGACGCGCGACGACGCCCCGGCTCCTGAAATTCGCGTGTCTTTGCATAAAGTAATCCGTCTCCCGAGCACGAACTTCGCCCCGAGTGCAACGAATAAGCTGGAAACAGGAAATCCAGATATTAATAATCGCTGATTTCTTAATCGCTCGACGTTCTTCCATTTATCAACACTAATATTCCACCATATGGAAAAGTACAGAATTATTACAGGCTTAACATTAATTCTGACAAAAGTCAACTTTAATGAGAATTAATTTGAATATTAAATTCTATATTGCAAGTACAGTAGAAAAAGGAAGAGTGGCGCGTGCGAAATAAGCTGCGTTAAAAATGTGCCGGGCCATAAAAAATTCTGTTTTTCGGGCGGAAAGGTAATACAACAATAGGATCGCTTGGCACGAGATAGAATTTATTTCGAAATACTAGTATTTTCTGCCTCGAGGCGAGAAAAAGGTTGGACGAGAGCGTAGCTGCATATAAGCGAGGACTTTTTCCACACTGACTTCGAGATCTTCTTGCCGAGCAGTGATATTTCATGGCGCGGTGTCAATGTAAAGCAATGCATTTCTTTTTATCTTGGCAGAAGGAAGTCTGCGTATCGTGGAATGATTAAGTGTGCGGCGAGTGATTAAGCCGCGAGAATTCGGCCGCCGGGAAGATTTATGCGAGGGAAAGAAGTCTGATTTATAAGCGGAAATCCCCGAACTTTCGGTCCCTTCCTTTCCGGTCTTATGTCGTACTGGTTCATCCTCCTCACGGATGCTTCGCTCTCCGCAGCCTTATTGTATCGTATCCCTCCCAATCCTAGAACAACATGCCATTTCTTCTCTTTTTATCGGCTCTCACTCGTCTCTGCTTAAATCCCGGCGCTCCTATTGCATTCTCTTCAACTTTAAAGAGAAAATGCATAATACGAACTTAGCGGTGTTTGTGATGCCGAAAGAAAGTCTGTCATTGTTAAACGCGCCGAGACGAAACCGTGCGCCGCGGTTGCTTCCATTCTGCTTTGCCGAAAATAAACCCCTAAATCTGTCAACTGCGGGAGGGAGGCTGCGTGGGCTGCCGGGTTAGGAAGAGTGCTCGGCGAGCGCTTGTAATGCCTCTTCAGTATGCAGACTCGAGATTAAAAATTCTCGGATTATGCGCTTATCGTAATAAAAAATAGAAGCTCTCGGCGTGGAGCGGCGGCGGCGGCGGTGGCGACGGCGGCTAGCGCGGCGCAATTTTCTGATGGCTTCATTTGCACTTCTTAGCCAAAGTCCCTTCCGCTTCGCTTGGCCGCTTAATTAATAATTATTGACCCACTCTTTGCCAGGCTCTGTACTTCGCTCCTCCGCTCAGGAATCCTTCTCCATTTCCACCCGGGGAAATTTATAATTTTTGCCCTGCCTCGCCGCCGCCGCCGCCGCCTCCAGCCACTCTTCACTTTGCCCCTTTGCATTTTCACCGCGACAAAGGGCCGGTTTGTCAGCGGCAGAACTCGCTGTTTGATATTAAAATTAATTACGAAATGGATTACCAACAATGAATTACGAAAGAACAAATAGTTCCGCTGTAGCTCGCATCGCGACGTACAAATAATTGCACTAATTTCATCCAAGAAAGTGTACTACCAAGGAAGATAGTATAACTTGAAGTTCCTCGAAGAGAGGATCTGGGTTCGCATCCGCACGTAAGCACTGTCGCAGCACGTAAAGGTGAGTGTGTCTGGGCAGAGAGTGTCGTAAAGGCGAGGAGAGTGCGAGGAGGTGCGCCGGTACTTTGTCTGGCGCATATGAGGAGAGGAAGCAATAAGGTGACTTTACTATGGAATACATTATGATGATGGAATACGCTGGCACACCGGCTATCGATAACTCCAAGGAAACTGAGTAAGGCGTCTCCAAAGTGGCTCTAGAACTTGCTAGCGGAGGAGGCAAGTGCTTCGGTCGAAATTTATTCATTAAAGGAACACTGACTGGCCAATGCTTAAGTGGCAAGCAGGAAGCGTACTGTTAATAAAGAGAGTGAAAGAAATCAGTGAGGTCTGAGGCGGCCGACTTGGCAAGGTTTGCTTTCCCTTGGCACTCGCCAGAATCCAGGCTCCTCTCTGTCGAGCCTGAAAAATAGCACTCGGCAAGACCTGGTTAGAGCGAGCGGCAGCTAGCTCGAGGGTAAACACATCTAACGAAAAGATATAATACCGTATCACCTCAATAAAGCCTCGGGGAGGAAAAAAAGAAGAATAAGCTAGCCGAAAGTTCTCTAGCGTTGCGCTTGCTCGCTGCCAGAAATACAGCGAAGCAAGCACTGCTGGATCTGCGCCGCTAGACACCATGTAGGAAGGATATTATTTTTCAGCGTGCTTTGTTGGTGCTTTTGTTCTTGGCCCCGGGCAAAAAATATTTAAATTCGTCATGAAACAGCGTGTAAAAAATTCAGCTCGCTCCTCAGGCATTTGGCGTCTGGCTCGGCTTGCAAAAAAATCAAGGGGTAGTTGGACTGCCTCTTCACCCCCTTTTCTAGATTCGAATCCGAACTAGCTAAAAGTCATTGTCGCCATTATTATACTGTCATCGGGTGTGAAAGCTATAAATTAATCTTTAATAATATCAAGGGAAAAATAAAAGTTCGTTATAAAACGTGTAACATCAAAAGTTTCGTGCTAGAATGTAATTAGCATTACAGGATTGCAACGCTTGCCGATCGGAATCTGATTTCTCCGAAAATATGAACGAGTCAGTTCAATAATTCCCGAAATCCCGTTACAGCAAAAATGTTGGGGCAATATGATAAGCGGATCAAGGCATCCAGCCGGCGAAATACTCTGAGGGGAATGCGTTAATAACGAAATCGCTTTTTTAATCCTACGCTTCGCAAACGCGCTAAGGGCGTTAATTAAATTTAAATCTTACGCTCGCAAACCTGCAGGCACACACACAGACACATATAAACTAGTCGTTGCACTGGTAGACGCACACCAACTCAAAAGGTGAAAAGCATGGAAAAGTGTGCGCGCTGTCGAAACATAAAATTTCACTCGGCACCCTGGCCGTTTCGCAAATCCTTTTTAAGCCCTGTTTCTCCCTATAATTGCCAGGATACTTTCACGCTTAGTGATTCGTCAGACACAATTGACGAGTCGTGCCTGGCAATATGTGTTTCACTCGCGAAATCAGGCATGTGCGAGTCTTCCAGTCGGCTTCCGCTTGCACCAGAGGAACTTGGAACAACAAGGCTCGCATTACGCCCGAAGCCCACGAATGCCGAAATTAAAGCGAGTGCGGAAGAGAGGCGCGCACTCTCTCCTCGCCTCCTGCAAACTCTTCACATTTAAACTAAGCCCTTCTTCCCTCTGCAACGCCTCTTTGCCATCTCCGCACTATGTAAACGAAGGGAGATCTCGAGCCGACGTTAAATAGACGGGATTTTTGTAACAAGCCGGTTTACTCTGCAAATAAACGATTTTAATAAGACCTAATGTTGATTTGCCTTTATGAAACTTGCGCAACTCCCTTTGTATTCAGTCGAATAATAATGATTCGCCAAAGTTTGCTTTTATTAATTGGAAGGAAAATCATTGAAAGAATTACAGGGAATTTCGTGTGAAGAACGCACGAGTGAATAATGCGTGAGTGGAAATATCGTTGCGAGGCTCCGCGCGAATAAGAAAAAGGGAGGGTTTTACGCCACGGAGCTTTGACGCTGGTGTCGCAGCGCCAAGAGACTTTCGACGCTTTCCAAGGCTTGCCACCTTCAAGCCGAGTGAAACGGAAGGAATTACTTGGAAGATTGTGCTAGAGTCGCGGCGTCAGTGAGTGTAAAGCGGAACTAAAGTCATGCAAGTGTGTGTGGCTGGCAGGGAATTGCGGTGGGTGAGAAAAATTACATCGGGTGTAATTACATCGAAAATTGCTGTTCCGATTTATTATGCTGGTCGAGGCCGACGGAGGCATAAAAAATAAAATCGCCCCGGGAATCCAGAGGACGTCGCGCGTCCCGGCGCCACTGAAATATGACGGTGCACGAGCGAAGACGTTAAGGAACGGCGGGAAAAAGATGGAGGCGCAGGTGTAAAGGAAGGTTTCTTGCCGGGCGAGATAATGGTTACGGCGAGTTAGGGGAGAAGAAAAAGCCGAGTGAATATATGCACATAATCGTATTCGCCCCACCAACTTTCTTCCCCCGCCGTGGCGCGGCGCGGCGCGCCGCGTAATGTAAAGTTTTACCTGGCCAACTCCCTCGGGATTTCTTGCTCTGCTTTCGTTAGGCTCGCTTTCTCTCTCTCTCGCGGAATTGAATGTCGGAAAATTGAAAAACAGTTGGAAATCCGGGCGTCCAAGACTTTGTCATTAAACTTTGTCGATTAAGAACTTTATGTTTGAAAAGTGAGGCATAAAATAAATGGAGGCTAAATTAAATGGTGCAAATTTCAATGTTCTTATTAGTTAAACATTTGTTCTTGAGTTTCGTTTATTTGCCAGTGTTCTGGCAGTGTCAGTGGTTGGGGGAATTTTTGTTGGGTTCGATCGACTAGCTAGTGCAAAGCGAGTAGGATTCCTCTCTTAAATAGAGACACCGATATCCCGTTAGCGTCCCCTATAAAAGGGGCTGATTGAAAACTCGAAAAAGTTTCGAGCGCCCGCTCCCCGATAGATCCCGTCAATTAGTTGTTCTATTTAACGAACGTCGATGGCATCGTTGCCCTTATGAGAAACGATGCCGATCGGACACCAATTGCCCAGGGGGGGAAGTTCCCGTGGGCGGGAAATGAAAAATTACCAAGTTTCCAGGCCGAGCGGCCAAGAACTGCAACGCTTCCATTAGTCCGACTAATAACAAAGAGTGAGCTCGCTGACGTTGTGTAGACAGCCTCGATTTCCCAACTAAAAAGTAGTCAACAACATCAAAACAGTTATCCCACGGAGAAAGAAAATTAAATACTCGCAAGAACTAGCATAAATTTCGCTTATTAAAAAGTTTAATTAACACAAAGGGAATTCAACTGATATTAATTTAATTATAAAACTATTTCAAAGGAACGCTTTATATTTTCTGCTATATTATAATTAGCAAATGTCTGATATTCAACTATCCGTTAAAAAATCATTCATCATTCAGCGTCTGTCTAGTTTAAATAAATTTTCCACCACCAACAACAAAGTTGCACGTGCAGTGAACCCAATCAGAAATCGATCAAGCCAAATTAGCATAAATATTAACTTACGTTCTACGAAATTCGAACTGAACGTTTCGCCGTAAGAATTCTAATGCCAGCTGATGGCGTCTTCCCGGTTTACACAAGTTTTCGCTGAGTGTGTGCGCAGAGTTACACGCTCGCGTACTTACTCGAGCGAAAGGGGCGACGAGTCAACGCAAAGGGGAGGATTTCATGCTGCATTTGTATTCGCATGTCAGCCGCTAGGTTTGTTTCCTGTTATCGCCGCCGGCGTCGGCGACGAAGCAGCAACGAGTCTTCTTGCCGTTCCCATAAACCACTCGCGTCTGTGCTTTCATCCCACGTGTATGCTCCTTCATTACACACGCGTGTGGGCGTTTGAAGACGCAACTTGCTCTAGCAGAAGGAAGCGCACGAAATAGAAAAACTTAGATTACAGCATTTGTCTTGACGAGCGTTACGATGCCCTTTAATCTTTCTCTCCTTGTGAATGAGCTACTGTGAAGTTGAAAAGAAAGTCCTGTGACTTTTAGAGACCAATATACAATTGTTTAGTTTGGTTTAATTGTGAAATTGAAATTATAGAATAATAGTATTAAAGTCTGATTGTAAGTGAGATGGAAATAATAGTTCTATTGTTCTAGGATAAAAGTTAAAAAATAGTGGTTTTCCGGGAAAGTCTGCGGTCTGCGTGGGAACTCTCTCCGCTTTCGCCTTCCATCGTTGAAGGTCGTAGAGAAAGGCTTCCAGGCTCCTTTGTTTACCGTCATTCAATATAACTGGAGCTTTATGATTGCATTCCGTCGTTGGATTGACCTTCGAGCTTTCGTGCTCTTGATTCCTTTGCTTTCCTCGGGATCGCTCTCTCGTTAGCACTGCCACTGTTTCTCTTCTCCTGTCATTGTGAGAGTAAGGCAGACCCGCGCCCGCGTTCTACTTCCTTCTGATTGTCATCGTTTCCTCGTCTCGGCGAAAGTCAGCCTCCCTCCGGGTCAAACTGAGCCATCTTCTGGGTCAAGTGTATTTTCTCCCCTTCCTTTTTCTCCGACAGATCGCACAGGACTTTTGAAGTTTGGCGGATTGTAAGCGAAAGCTTTTGTTATTGACGTCTTTCCCTTTGCTCGAAGGGAGTCGGTAGGTTTCTGTCCCATCCTCGGACGCCGCATTTCAATTCGAGTGCAACCAGTGACGAGAACATTTCGAGAATGGCGGAATCGCTTGGTTCTTCCACAGCTCTACATTTCTTCCGTTCGCCGACTATTTTCTGGCTTCTTTCAATCACACTATACATTCCCGTCTCTTGGATCACCCAGTTTTATGGCCAAGTGTCTGTTACACTTCTATGAAGGTGAAATTCCCACTTGGCTCGGTTACATTAAAAGTTCTACCGGCCGTTTCCCACAGCGCACTTCGATGACCTACATAGAGCAGTAGATGTTATGACCAATCAAATATTTTACTGGATACGTCGAAAACACTTTAGAAGGGGAAATTTTTCACGCGTAACTGAATATCCGCCGTTCTAAAATTTCATTAGGTGCGCATAAACTCGCGCCATAAGCCGACACTTCCCAGTCAAAAGAAGATCGAACTTCGAAACGGCGAGTGTTCCTTTATGCCTTCAGTCTTTCCAATACCGTAATTCAGGAACGATGGAATTCGATAGTGAAATTGAATTTTAAGAGCACGTTCCTTCCAACCGAGTCCTTGGGAATGTTCTCGAACCTTTCTCCTGTAGGAGGAAAAGTAAAACGAATGGAAGAACGGTAATCGAAAATGTTACACACATTTCAAGTACTAATTCTCACTAATATAAAAAACTATCTTCATAATAAGCTCGAAATTGGATGAATCAATCTTAATACGATTTTCTCTCATTTATAGAATTATTATTTAGTCAAACTATGAATTATAAAATTAACACAACAATTTCAAAAGATCAACGTAAGTCAAAGTATGATGAAATTACTCGCATTTTCGAATTTCAATTAGATTCTACTTAGTCTGTAGGCTACCCTCGCGAATGAATGTCCAAGTCAAAGGTCAGAGGAAGTTGAGAAAGTTGGTGCGCGCCCCTTATGGCTATCAGTTTAAGCGTTAAAATTCATGGGCGATAATACTAGGGGGGCATTCGGGCCCAGCTCTAGTCCCACGCGGAGTTTACGAGCTTCGCAGGAATTATCGTGAAAGTTGTCGAATTTCCCGGGGAGTTTCGTCGATTGGTTTGCGGCCGCCCCGGCAATTCTCTGTTTACCAATCGGATCGTCGGATGGTTCTATATATCTGACGGTATTCCGGCATTGGCGGCGAATATTAGCCTCATTCTTATGCGAACTGCAGTTTTAGGAGATTGTGCCGGCCATATCGCGTCGGCAGCGCGCTGCATCGGCCCATTAAAGCGGATTCGAAGCACTTTAAATCAGAGTGCTGTCCTCACTCTTCGACCCACTTTCCATGACTTTGCGTCCCCGTCGCACCAACCCTCCAACCCTCCGCCAAGGATACTCGTGTTTCAAGATCCCCTTTCTTTTTGCAGGAAGTATTAATTAACTGGCTTAGCTCGACCGCGGTGTAACGAACGCTTCCATTAGTAAGTGTGAATCCACGGGACGACTGGACGTTAATGGCCGGACTTTCCGGAAGTCGCCGGAACCCTCTCCCTGTAATAGCATACGATTCCTCTCTATGATCTACTGCGCCCTGATAGGCTCCTGTAACTTCGGCATTACGAAGTTGGATGAAGTTACGTAACCCAGGAGTAAACCGTGTTCCAAACTGCATTTGAATCTGCTTTTAAAATGAGATAGAAATCGTAGACTTTCTAATGTCGTCTAGTAAGTGTCGGAATTATGCTGATTACCAGGGTTCCCTGCATTCGCGTAGATGCTAAAGTTGATCGCAAATTTAGAAATCGATTCGTGCATCGAAGTATACAAGAAACAAAAAGGAGGTTTGTAAATTATAAAACTTGGAGGAAACTAATAGTTTGCAAGTTATTGAAAATCTGTGCTTTTCCGTGCATTCTTTTTAGAATGAAGGAAGCATTGTTCATCTGAACTTTTGCATTCTTGGCGTTCTTCAATTAGTTGGATAATAATATAGAGGAGCCCTCGAGTTTATTAGCTGGCGGGCACCAGGACAATTAGTCCCGTCAAGAATATCAGGCTAGCGGACTGCCGTTTCCCCTATTAAGCCTGTTTATCATATTTACCGAGAAGAGAGTGCAAAAGAGAGTTGGGGGGCGGAGGCGATCTCAGGAAAGGCAATTTAACTCGACGACGACCGACGGTGGGAAGTTGCGCTCCGGCGACACGGTGAAAAGCGTCGGAAAGGCGTCGAGCGCTTGGTTGCAGAACTATAAATTCATGCGAATTACGTTTAACGCCGGCGTCGAAGTTCCATTCGTCATAGACGGCTGAGCAGTACTGGAGAAGAGAGCGATGGTGGTTTTAGCCGCTTCAGGGTTGTATCGTCGCAGAGTTTATGATAGAGCATAGAAACGAAACGTGGCGACTCTCAATTTTATCGCATTTAACAAATTTCAATATAAGTTGAATTAATATAAATTGGTTTCGTCTTATTTTTAGAATACTTTCAAAAGAGAACTCAATCAGACTTGACACGTTTGTATATTTTTGTGTCTACAAACACCCAAATGTCAAGAATGATTGAATGAAAAGATTGCCAACTTTTTTATTCGCATAAAACGATGAAGTTTATTATTCGCCCCTTTTTTGGGGTCTCTTTGAGGGTTCTTTGACTGTGATTTTGCTTAATGGTGACAGCGTCTCTCCCAGACTTTGATTTCATGGATATGAAACTGTGCTTTCTCTCTTTTCTCTTGTCACATCCTTTTAACAGTCGGTGACTAATGGCTGCCCTGTTAATTCGTGGCGAGTGATAACGGAGTGCTTTTTCGCCGTGGCGTCTTCTTCTCCCTTAGATAAAAGTTCGATGGTATTTCGCTGAAGTCGGCTGAATGTTATCGCTTGTCGGAAAGTTTTCTCAGGGGAGATAGCGCGTCGGAGAACGATTTAGTTCTGTTTCTATGGTGAATGCTTTTCGTTCAGCGGATTTGTATTTCAATGGCCTGCGATTGAGACCACACTTAGCAATAAATAAACTATTTCTATAAGAAAAAGGTCGTCCATCCGTTTCTAAAACCAACTTAACTTTCTTAAACCAGAAAATTTACTGCTTGTAAGTAATCAACAGTTCTGCATTGTTTTATAATTCATTTCAATATTAGCTAAATAAAAGTAGACTTCTTTTATGGGATAGAAATTTCTGCGTGTTTTCGATGTATAAATTCACTGACTTGCCGTGTAATTTTAGACAAAGATACTTTTGCTTCAGTGCACAGTACTGTTTGGCGAAGGAAGGATTGGGAGAACTACTGCTTCCCTTTCCTCTACGATTGCGGGATGCAGTGCCGTCTTACATGCGATTTTGCGGAATGCACTTGTGCACTTGGATAAATGCACTAATGCTCTTCTCAGATCGATCCCGCAAATAGAGGAGAGGCTGAAGCTAGCTCGCAGCAAGTTCCCTTTATCTAGAATTGCTTAACATCTCTGACGTAAGTGCACCTCTTTGTCTTCCGAGTGCTTGAGTAAATAAAGTTCCTTAATAGGTTCACTCGCAACCCACAACTACATTCACTAGTTTATTTAGCACAGAGTAGTTGTACCTGATTTGTATCAACACTGTCGAAATCCTGTTGTTCCTCCTATTATACTTTCTGTGTGCATAGAAGAGTTTCGTAAGAATTTCTCTATAATTTAACTTATCAGAAAATTAACAATTATTCTATACACGATAACATACACCAATCCGTGGTGATTCCGAGATATTTGTATCCAGCGAACAATGTGTGCCCAATTAAACGTTACATTTTTCAGGACAGTGTCAATATTGTAATTACAATAAAGGAAAAATAGAATAAAGTCGAGGATTGTCAGGTATTGGAGAACGAAAGAGTAGAAAGGTAAAAGTGTGCCGTTATGAAGTACTGTCGGGGAAAAACATATGTAGAAAAATAGAGGAATCATCGAAATATTCGGTAGCGACGGCAAATAGATTTTTCGAGGGCTTTGAATCGACGGCGGACACAAGCGAACGGCCGAATTTCGGTAGCGCGAATTCCCAGCCGTTACGAGGTTTGTATCAGCTGGCGAGGGGAAAATCCTTCGCTTTGCAGACTGAGAGGACGCGCGGCTCTCCTACTATATGCAATACGGCCCATTCTCCTCGCGCACTGTGTATCCACGTGTAGTGTAAAGCGTCCCTTTATTGTTACCGGCCGAGCGCCGGCGCCGGCCGGCATAAAGTCTCTTTCGCTGAGGTAAGCCCCGTCGAAAGTTCGCAGATCCGTTTTTCCATTAAACCCTCGTAATTAAACGACCCCGCCGCTCTTCCCCCCACCCCCCTCCTTTTTCCACCCTTTCATTTTTTACTATTGGTTTCACAGTAGCGGAGAATGGATTTCGCTACTTTCGAAACTTTCCAAAGTCCCCTGTCATCCTCCCGCCCTTCCCGCAAACACGTAAACTGTACTCGAATTAAAAGGGGAAGTAAGGATTTCCATTGCGAGCGCAACCCCTCTCGATCCATTGAATTCATGGCGCAACGGAAATAAAAGAATTCTCGATACATTCTTCGACCACAAACAATTTAATACCTTCCCCTTTACCTTTCGGACTCGTAAGCAATCGTCTTGCACCTCGAACTAGCATGATATACTTATTATCGATAGCTCGAGTGGTACAAGTTCGCCGAGTTGCGAGGGAGCACCTGCCATAAACTGTTATAAATACAATGGACCGGCAAACTTCCGTGTACGGTGCTATTGTCGAGCGTAACGGTGCCATCGAGTGCAAAGTTTCAAGGCTCCCAGGTACAATAGCTAAGTAATGCGAAGTCGAGACATAGTGCGCCAATAAAAGGAAGGCGAACAGTAGTTCGACGGCTGGAAGTCGTTATTACTTTTCTTAAGAATCGCTTTAAACGGGCCATTGGAGCGGCAGAGTTACCGGGCGGCCTTGCACCGCTGATTTTCATGACGATGTACTCCACCATTCTACAGAGCCACTCGTACATCCTACTTTCCTTCTAATCGACAATACTTTTATTACAAATATAAGACATATCTATTACTGCTGAACAAAATAAATTACTTTCACTGCCACTTCTTTAAAGAATATTAATTTTAAATAATTATCTTTGTTCAGAAGTAATTTCCTCTGATTTAATTTTTTCCTTTAGTGCGCAGATTCTTTCAGGGACGCCATTGTTTTCGATCCAAGGTCGTCTCGGAGATATCAGATGCACGATAGCTTTAGGAGATCGATTTTTGTCGCCCGGACAGCGGGCTGGTTAAATGGAACGGAAAGAACCTGATCGTTTTTATGCGGCTTACACCACGATGAGCCTTCGTGTCTCGGAATGGCCACTTACGAACGAGATCCTCTTCCTATCCTCTTTCTCATCCACCAGCAGTCAAGCTGCTCTTCGCAAAAAGCTATGTAAGCGAATATGCCAGCACTCTCGATACATTTTCAATAAGTCCCTGATCGCGAGCGATTCTCTCGCAACACGTGTGTGTCTTTGATTTTTGATGTTTTCTCGGAGCAGTTGTTCAATTTAATATTTAGAATATATATTATTTTTTGAACTCAAGTATGTTTAATCTTGCAGATTTTTAATTAGAGAATTATCTAGTATTTTCTTTAGTAAAAGTTTCTTGGAATAATATATATGATTTACTGAGTGGTGGCAAAATTAGCTGTCGTATTTTTTTGAAAAAAGGGCGTTCCTGCATCAATGTTTGTACACCGGCGAATTTTTAATTTCACTCCGAAAATATTCGCTTCTCTGAATTCATTAATATTTGCATTGGCAGAGGGAGGCCGGCTTATTTGCCGACAAATACATTGCGCGATTGAGGGTTTTATTTCAACATGCATATTTGCTCTTTATTTACGGGAAATGCAAAGAGTAAATGCACAACACGCGAATTGGAAGTACAGGGCTGCCGGCGAAATTAAAACCAGTATATGCATACCAAGAAAATAAGCATTATAATGGATTCTCTGATCTCATTATCGAATTCCGCGAATCCATTATTATGAAATCGAGAAACTGAAACATTGCCGTGCGAGTTTCGCCGATCATCCGGTAGATTCCGCAACTTTTCATATCCGATAAGCATGACTGGAATCAGTTTCCAGTGATAGTAAAAACTAAAGGTGCTGCGGGCTGCTGTGTACTGTTTCGGTGGTTATACTACGTGCATGGAGGTAGAACGTGTTGCGGACCATGTGGCAAAACTTCCGACTAGCGTCGGTGAAAACAATTCTCGTAAAGATATCTCCTCCGGCGAACAAAAGTATCGGGAAATCTGGCTTGCATGCGAAATCCGATAGGCAGACGATCCGAAAGGTATTCCCCAGCGAGTTGTAAGGCTCATCTTCATAATATCAATTTTCAGTCTACCCATTCTCCATGATTAGCGTAACATAATTATTCGATGACTAAATCAATTTCCAACGAACCCAAATCGCATTCGATCTAATTATTATTAAAAACGTTGAAAATCACTTTCAATAATTCCCTCGAAACATTCAAGTGAAAGTAAAGCTTGAACCAGTGTCGGGTATTCTCGTCTTTCTTTCGTTCAAGATTTCAGGACGTCTTTTCCACCCTCTTCTATTTTACGCCCCAGCGGTGATTAAGAATTAAGTTTAAACGCGTGAATCGTGCACGGGTCGGGCCGAGCGGAAGTGGAAGGGTGAAGGGTAAGTCGGAGGCAAGAATGGCGGTCGCGTTCGTCCTTAATTTGCAGAAGCCTCACGTTCCCGTTGGCTCTGCTGACGGAAGAGGAGGGTGGGCCAGCGAACTTCTTTATTCCTTGCGATGCGGTAGCAGCGCCTCTTTCCCTAGGGAATAAAAGCCGAAGGAAAAAGAGCCGGTAATCATTGGCCCGAGTGGGAATCCAGCGGGATCCGCGGACAAGGGATTCCAAGAAGAAGCCACCGAATATGCACGGCTCACTCCTAAGTCTTAAATTCGAAATCGAACCGCCATTCGCGAATCAACGCCCGAGGGACTCGGCTAACTTTCAAACTGCATTTATCATATTTCGGCTCAAAGTGACATCTGAAAATTATATAGTTCGAGAAGAACTTGAATAATTGGAGGAGCAAAAAGTGCTGTGAGAAACTGAATACTTGGGGATGAAAAAATACAGAATTTCAGACATTGAAAAAGCTATCTGTTACACTCTTACTTAATTTTGATTAACTCCAATATTTATTTGGTTGTACTCGGAAATAATATTGCAAATTATGGAATTATTGAAACACAGAAGTCATCAAGTGTTTTATTATGACGACTTGCTTGTAAGGGTAATCCTGATGACTTTACCATTTAGATTACAGTAGGTAATGAGGACAGTTTCGACCTATTGCTTGGAATCCGATGTTACGGTAAATGTGGTGGCGACGAGATTAGCAGTACAAGATTTGCGTTGTAAATTCCGCTCTCGAGCACGTATGACATAATCCCTATTACGCGTAACCTATCGGCACCTCTCACGTGGTAACCCAGCTAATGGACTGGTTAATCGAAAGCCCTAGCACATTCCGATTAAAATATCGTAATTGACCGAGTCGGTTTCATCCACCGGCACATTTTCGGTGATCCCAAGCTAATTACATCATAATCACTTGCTATGTCGCACCTCTCATTTACAGCGCTTTTTTAATCTAGCATTTACCAAAGCCAACCCAAAACGGCCTCAAATTCGCACGCGAATAAGCTCTAATTTTAATTGATGCAGATTTAAATAATAACTAGAATACAGTCCTATTAAACTAGAACACATAATAATCTTTGAAATAGACCGTATTAATAATCACAGAATCTACTGCAATAATAACAACATATTAAAATAAACATACCAAAATATAACTGGGTTGTCTTTACCATGGAGTAATTAACGACCTATAATTTACATTAGCTTTTCTACACCGCAAACAGTCATGAATTTAAATTCGCCCCAAAATAAACGATGCAACAAACATGTATACGAATACAAATAATACATTTGAGACATAGAACAGGCTCAATGACTAAATTAAATAGATGAAGTTGTGTCATGATATACGTTGCTTGCTAAAGCTAGTAGGGTGGTAGGAAGGGCATTGGAGTATTCATGGGCGGCGAGTAAAGCCAGTTAGAAGGGCGGGTGTCTGTCGAAGGTGTGACAGAGTGGTAGAAATTCAGTTGGCATGGTTTCGCTTGGAGTAGTGCTACTTGTACTCTCGTGGATTCGACGTGAGGCCACTACGAATAGATCGGGGGAGAGTGGGGCCGCAGCATCCGCGCTGATTTCTTCGCTCTGACCTTATCTCGGCGAGGAGGAAGAGCGGGGAGAGAGAGAGAGGGGGAAGGAAAGGGGACACGCGGCAGCCAACACGTGATACAGGATTACGTGGGTTCCGGGAATGTTACAGGATTAGGCTCGCCTTGTAGTCGAACGAGGCTTGCAGTACGTGTAACGCCGAGCGCGCCGCTGTTATCACTGCCGCTCGTAATCTCGGCAAATCCAAGATTAAAAGACTCTCTCCACCCTCGCTCTCCTCCATTTCGGCCGCTCGCTCGCTCCTCCTCCCCTTTGCCCTCCGCTACATTCTCCCGCTCTGTTAACGACAGAGATTATCTCGCGACGACAATGCAACGCCGTTTGCTCGCCCTCGAGATCGTTGTTGATAGATGATATTCCCCAGACACACTACGCCATGACCTTCGACCGATTAGTCCTCCTTTCATTTCCCCACGAAATCGTTTGCACGACGCTCATCAATCCATCTTGCGATTTATTGCTACGTGGATTACTAGTTGAAGAATTTTCTCAATTATCTGAAGTTTCTTGGAAATTATCGAATTATAGTCGAAGTATTTATGTTTGTTATTTTGTGATATATTATGTTATTTTGGTGAATGTAGAATATAAAGATAATTTATATATATTGTAAGTATAACGAATGCATAAGGAGAATTAATGTCGCGTCTCCGTACTTGGTAAGCACGCGCACGAGAATTTCTATTTCTACGGATTATAAAGGGACGCTGCTAAATAATGCGTCCGCACTAATTGTAAGTGTATTACGCGGCGCCCGCCTGTTCAGCCATGCCTCCGCCAACCATTCCTCTCCTCTTCTCTCGCCGGCCAAGCGGCGCATCTCCTCGTTCTCGCGAAATTACGTCGTCCCGGAATTTCATAAGCTGTTTCTTCTGCATAATTTCGGAAGCACGCGCTCCGTTACATTAAGAAGGCCGTCGTTGGTTTAATTAACCCAATCCTGTCGGAGGAGGAAAAAGAGAGGTGGAGCACCTGCGCCGCCCTGACAGGTTTGCGAGGCTCCTCGCGCTATCTGCCTCGACAAAAACTCCGAATTTCAAGCTTCGAACTCGCGAGACCACGTTTATACATTCCGCGCGTCGCGAACGCGCTTCCCTATGGAAAAGTCATTGGGATTCTGATTTTAATTACACTGTTTTTTAATCCCGAATGCTATCATTTACATTCGTCGCTGTCCCCCGTTTTGCATACCTACGTCCGATTGCATGTTTCTTTTCCGCCAGTGATTTTAATTGCGATTCCAGTTTTCACTGCATTCGAACGAACACTCGACGCTACGTGAGTGTCTGCGTTGGATTCGATTGGGCTTTCTAATAACCATCTGGAATTCCGGTGTCGAGTTTTGCATGCTGATTTCTGCTTTTTCTGATTGCTCGACGATGAAATTATTTAAGTTTAATATGTTCTGGGATTAATTTTTATTTGTTTAATTTTTGAATGATTTCAACGAAACGCGGGTATATTAGTTGGGGACTCGCGAAGCTTTTAGTGGCAAGAGGAGCTTTAGTTTAGCAGTTGTTTAATAAATGCAATTAGAGGCTTAATAAAGCCGGCTGTAAGGCGGGTGTATAAGATGCACCGGGGATAATCCCTGGCTGTCGTAAAAGCCGACTAATAGTGAACCCGGAAATCTTCTGCAAGAAGTCCTATGCAAATTTCTATTATAACCAACGGAGACCTCGGCGATGTGGTCCACTAAAAACCCGGCGAGCTTACCCAGTCTTCCGAATACGAAATAGAGAAACTATCTCAGCGCAGAAGTCATTTCACTATCCAAAGTTTCGTACGAAGAGAAGACACAAAAATTCTACACCTTATTAATTTAAAAGAAGATTGAAATTATAAAAGTATCTGACCATGAATTTTGGGAGAAATCTGTTTCTAGGAGATTTAAGGCTTTTTCAAATTATAGTAAAACCAATATTTAATTTGGTAATTTAACCTGATTATTCATAAATGACTATTGATTACCATTCTCTATAAATTTCAATTCGATCTCATTATTTTCATTTTCAACATCAACCTCCTTAATAAGATAATATATCTTAGTGACTTTGTTGTTTGCCGAAGAGCAGGAATAAGAAGTTCTCGATGATTTTTACAGTGACGTAGTGAAATAGTATCGGAGGAAATCGGGCGTAGTATCGGCCGGGCGGTGTACTTTCCGTATCAATCATCGGGGACGGCGGCTACCAAACGTTGCATTACAAACTTTGACAAGCACCGAAACACAGTGGCGGCGTCGGTGCGATCGGGCGGACAAGATAAATCGTGTTCGAGCAGGCAGCGATTCGTTGCAGCGCCAACAAAGCCGTTGTAGTACGAAAATTCTTCGCTCGAACTACAGCCGAGGCAGGATTTCTCGACTTTTCGCACGAGATACTCCTGGAACGTGTTTTACAGCGGAGCCTCAACCCACCCACCCGATACTTTTTTCCTCTGATTTAACTCGAGCAGCAAGCCGCCCCTGCTTAAGTGGCAACCAGTTGTAACGAATGTTGCCGTGCATACCAATTGAAATTCTAATTAATTGAAATTGTTTCTCTCCCTGCCTTAGTTAATCGACTCTAATCTCGAAGAGTGCAGTTATTCCACTTGAGTTAAACAGTGCATAATCTAACAAAACTTGTTTAACATTATGTACTAATTTAAATAATTTACGTCCTTTATGATGAAAAACAGTTTGCGGACGAATCAGTTTCGATCAATGACAGTACAATAATTACAGATGTTTACAGTTCGTTATATTTACCATAGCGTCTATCAACAAGTATGACGCGGCATGTTTATCCATTAGCCAGAACCATATCGAGAATGATCGGCGGTACTTCCGTAACGATGACAGGGGAGGAACAATAGGTGTGTCAAAAAAACAGGGGGAGAGAAGAGAAGAATTGGTCGGGATAGCGTTGGCAGTGGTAGAGGATAGCAATTTGGCGAAATGAAAATCATCGTCGACAGGCTTGGCTCGCGCTGCCCGGCTCCCGATATTGTGCAACAATTATTATTTTGCGAGGCGGCCGGCCGCGATAATTGATTGCCGCATTTTATGTGCAAACGAACGCGGGCGGATGTGCGCGGTCCCCTTTTAATTTAACTTTTCGTTTCACCGCTGAAACGAGCTCTCGTCTCCCTCATCCTCCTATTCCTCTTTCTCCCCGTGCTGTCGCCGCCATTGCAATTCGATTCACGATGCCACCGGCGAGACAACAACCGGTAGAGAATTATTTTTTAATTAACGCTACGCTTGCACGCCTCCCAAGTGGGAGCGACTAGAGCGCCCTCCGACATCCCTCATCCCAGGAACCCTTGATGCTCTTCCCCCGTTTAACGAAATCCTAGAAAAATAGGATTCTTCTCATCGTCCACTACCAACTACGATAGAATCCTATCTCATTTACTTTCGAGAATCCAGCTCGGCTTTTCACGTTCGGAATGACATTCGAATAATTACATGTTAATCCACTAACTAGAAAACCTGTGACAATGCAGGGAAAATGTACTTTCCTCCATCTTCACTAGCAAATGGTTTTCTTGTTCTTACTGGAACTCCGTTGATTGTTGCTCTATGTTAGTAATTACCTTTTGGGATTTAAGCAAGTATGTACAGTGTATTGTGAGATGAACGACGATACAACACGAATCCCGCATAAGTCAACATTGACGACACAAGTCCCCATTAATCTGTATAAATTCCCAGAGCTTATTAACAATGTCGTGCAACAAATATTATACTAAATCAACATATTATACTGCTGGCGTCCACAAAACTATCAACGAACACAAGTTCCGTATACAGCTAAAACAGATCTAAGTAATTAAAGGAAAACTTTAGTCTTTAAAACTTTAGATTTAAATACAGCAAGAAAAGCTGCTGACGAGAGAAATTGTAGCAAGTTTCGTGGTTAAAAAAAAGCGAGAAAGAGAGAGAGAGAGAAGGGGACGCGACAAGCGTGTACGATCAATCTCTGGGAGGAAAAATGGTGGAAAGTGTAATGCACCGAGCTCGACAATAGCTGTATACACAGTTGGTGTACACAGGTACGAGGCAGACACACGTACGAACACACGAGTTGACTGAAAATCGCGCGCTAATTACCCTCGATGCAATTACAGGACGGATATAAGCCGGCAAGCCTGTGATAGGAGCTGGCGTTTGCCCTGTCCCGCTAATGAGCCTTTTTACCTTCACCCAATGGAAATTAGAAAAAGCAACTATGTTGCATTCGCTCTCTCTCTCTGTCTCTGTCAAAGTCTATTGTTCCTAATATTTGTTGGCCAATATTGCTGTCGAGTCGATGTTGGATAATAAATCGAAATAATGGAAGGCCACTGTGATTGATTCAATGTTTCAAATATCAACGGAGAAATGAAATGTCAATAGCCAATCGACAATAATAAATGTGATAACGAACGTTTAATGATGATATATTTATAATAACATATCGAGGATCGAAACGTCGTGAATTGAATATCGAGTGCTGTCAAAGGTAGAAAGTACTCGCAGATTGGACACAATGCGATAGTATAAACCGAGGCTGGACATTCAATAAGTCGACGTACAAAGTAAACCGGTGCCAATAATGGATTGAAGAGAGGTTAATGCATCCGTCGATGGGGAACGAGGCCAATAATTTTCATTATTCCCGGCAATCGAGAGAAAAAAAGGTAGAAAGGAACAGCTAAAGGAGGGTTTGTCCGATCCTGTTGCAATTTGCCGGAGTTGCTTTTAACATCGAGCCGAGCTTGTAATTAAGAAAAGCCTTCGCTTTGCCACGAAATATAGCTCTCGATCGCAAAGTAATTAAAGGAATTCCTGCTTGCTTACACATCGAGCACGCTCAAAGGGAAGTAATTCAAGGAAATTTGCTATACATTTCTTCCAACGCGGCCTCCGCTTTCTTTCTTTTCACCTCTCCCAAGCTCATATTTCGAATCAAAGCCTGTGTCAGGAGAACTCAAAGCCATTCAAGTCCCCGTTAAACTCTCAGGATAGACGTACAAATTTTCATTGACTTTCCTACTGCGCCATCAATCGGAAAGTGGAAAATAAGGGTCGCAGAATATCGAGCGAGAAAATGATTTTGCAGGGCTCCTTGAGAAATCGACTTGTTCGTCACAAGTTTGGGCCTTCAAAGGGAACCAGTACGAAGGCAATGCTCTTGTTTCTGTAAGCAGTTCGGTCTTCCTCTGACAAGTGTGCATTGTTGCCCGCTGGGAGGACAATTTGTCGGGCAGACGTATTCGGGGAAAACTGATTCTGGAGGGTCGGCTTTCTGCATTATATTCCGTATTCATGAAAAGCAACTCGCCGGGATTTCCGGCGCACGCTTACTCCGGGATGAAGCGGACGCTAGGCGACGGGTGAGGCGAGCTTGGCAAAAGGTACGAAAGGAATGAGAGGAGGGTGCGGGGTGGGGGGAGCGGCGAGTGGCAGGCGTGGCAAAGGGCTGCTATCAAGTGATGGCGTTAAGTGAATGAAAGGTTGGAAGGTGCGTTAGATACAGTACGAGCGTTAGCTCGCAAGGATCTTTGGCCGAGCTCTCGAACACGCTGTGCCAACGCCAATAACATCAAAGAGGGATTGCTTGCCTGCGCTCGCCTCCCTCGAAAAACATACCTCCTCCTCTAGGCTCGCGTGTCCTCCTTCATTACTTCCTCCTGATACCAGTCATTCGGATTAAATTCCTTTTGAACACGCAACTTCATTCCGCCAGGATTGAATTCTAATTACTGCCTAGGCAATATTTCTCTCCCTTAACTCCGAGAACCTTTTTTACACGTGATTCTTTATCACTTCCCCCGAAGTAGTTAACTTTTCCCTCTGGTTGTAATTAACGTTTAACCCTCGAATTTAATAAAGCAATTTTTCGAAGAACATTTCAACGGTAGATTCGAATCTACGTGTATCGCGTTGGCAATTTTCGTGGCTAGGCGGCCAGTCAATCAGGCATTCATACGAAATTTCATTGTTAATGAGGAGGGTTGGCAAGGTATTCATTCTGTCAGGCTCAGACCAGCTGAAAAAGGAGGCGAAAGGGTTGCGATGTGACTGAGTGGAGGAGGCGCGTACGTCCCCAATTGTTGCAAAGCGCGGAGCGAGCGAGGAAATGTGAAAATTAACGCGTCGTGTTTGCGGCGGCGGCGCGCGGCATGAAACTGACGTTCCTCAGGAAAATGAAGACATTTTTAGACAGTTAAATCCAAAGTGCGAGCGCGACGGATGACGTAAAAAATTATGTGCTAACCGAGGCGAATGTGCGCTTCCTCGCCCTTTGCCCCGCTCCTCCTCTTCTCTTCCCTCTTTCATTGGACATTCTCTTCCCCATTAACACGTCACGCACCTCTTTTTCAGAGCTTTTCGCGCCGTACTTTTCCTCCAGCATTTTTCACGCCATTTTCCAAGTCTCCCGTCGCGCCGCCTTTCTCTTCTCCTCGCTTTATCTCGCCGCCGCCGCCGCCGCCGCCGCCGCCGTCGCAGCCGCATCCTGCGGCTTTCGACTTTGTTGCTTTTGCGCGCGGACCTATCTCCGCCCGAACCCGTCTCTCACCGCCTGCCTCCAATTTTACGCCGGTAACTTTATCTTCCCGCCCGTCTTTCGTCTATCTCGCTTTTTTTCCCCATCCCCGACTTAGAGGACGATGGAGCCTAATACTCTCGTGATATCTCACCCTCATACTCTCTCACTGATATAAAGTGGGCATTTTTAAGATTGAATTATTTTTAACTGACTTTTTGCACTCCTGTTTAAATACTCATTTCGGAATTATATGGAATTTATACTGTGTTTTTTATGATTGCTTAAATATAATTGGTTTCAAAAAGAGTTTGACTGACTGGCGAAACATTTTTGTAGATCAGGAATTTTCCCAGACTTGTACGACGTTTGAGAACAATTGTAATGTTGACACGATTCGAATTGGAATAGCAGTGTACGTGTAATTCCCAGGCAATCTTATGATTTCACAGTGGAGAGCATTCGCCGCTATTATCGCTTATCGATATCTGCGATCAACAATAGCGCGACGCATATTGGGAGGCCAACTAACATTCTCCAATCAAGCCATTCAAATCATGAGCGTGAATGGCGACTGAGAATGCCGACTAGCTGAGAAGCACGTGCTCCAATTTCAACAGGCATTATCCAGGAAAATCCTCTCCTCGCGAATCCTCGAAGCCGACCGAGCGAGCGACCCAATTTTAATTACAAATCCGGGAGACCAGCTCCTTCAACTTTTCTTTCTTACTCCCGGAGGACTCTTTTTCCTCGGGCGACCATCCTTATTTATATTCACTTTGCGAGATCGGGCTCTCCCAGGGAGCGGAGGACTTTTAAAAAGGCGCGCGGCGCGTTTATCGCCGGCCATAACGAGCCTGATAAAACGACCAAGGCTTTAAACACGAGCCGAGGATATCCGATATAACGACGCCGGCATTAGAATCACCTTAAGGTAATAATCTGTGACCAGTTCACTGCCTGTCGCCTCGTAAACTACCTCTTTTATCATCAATCGTTTATCCTACTGATTACACGCCGATTCATATTCAAGTTTACAAAGTATCATATTTACATTATAAATTTAAATCACACATTTTTTGGAACACGTTAACATCGACAACAATGACGTTATACAAATAACAGTAATTGGCTCTAGTAATTCACACGTGTCACCTGTGCAAAATTAAACAAATTCGCGCAAAGGTTTACACAGGAATTTATAATACAAAAATAAAAATCTAGACTTCTATAAAGATTGGTTCACTTACCTGAATTCTTCAGATTGGCCAGCATGTTCTGCTGGGTTCTCGTATTATTGATCGCTCAGCTTTATCTTCGTCGATCTCTTCGAGTTCCTCTTCAGGTGGCAGAAGGCTGCAAGAAAAAGCCAAGAGAGTGAGAGGAAAGCGATGGGGGAGGCGGAAAAGTTGGTGGAGCGTGGACGGGGTTGGTTAGTGGAGGCGCACGCGAGTTAAAATCCGTTCGTGCTTGCAGCCCGATTACTTAGCGCCCCGACGGCGTTCGCCGGCTCTGGAAACCGATTAAGAATCAGCAGCTTTCGAGGAAAGAGTAATCCGGCCTGTTTCGGGCGTCGAAACACTTGCCCCTGCCCGATATAATGAGGTGGTAATGACTGCGCTCCCCGGCCTCAACTCGCACGCCGGCGCAATTCACTTGCCAGTGAAATAAGCGATATAGTTGATTCGCCAATTTACTGCCACTCAATTACGAAACTAAAGTTCTGCCGGCGGCGGTTTATTTCCTCGAGAATTTAGCAAGTGACAAATAGATTTCCGCGATCTTCGGGGGAAATTGTTTCCCATTTTTCAATGAATAGAATTGGACACGAAATGTTGGATAATGCTGCTAAAAAGAATGAGAATTCTTATTTCACTTGGTTGAACAAGTCTTCTCTTTTGCTAATTAAAAGATAATGAAGATAATGTAAGCAGAACAGATGGCTTACAAAGTTCGAGCCATGAATATGCGTAGGGGAAAGCGCTCGCAGTAGTACGAGTCGGTGTTTAGTCAGACGGCCCAAGTATTGAATTCCGCCCTGTGAATCCAAAGGTTTCAAGAACTTTTGGAATATTCTTAGTAATAAGAATACTATAATATATTCTTCTTAGCAGATAAATTAACAGAATTAAATAATTTAAATAACTTTCAAACTATTATTTATCTAAATATAAACTTTGCAGTATAACAACCCAGCAATCATTGTTTCTATAAGCGTGTTTCTTATGCTTCGTGGCAAATATTACAATGTCGATTCACAAATAAATTGGAATCAGAATGTAATATCGCTTGGTACGGAATAATGTTTCGCATGCTCCAGTTGTAATGGTAATCATTGTAATTGCATTTGCAAAGGCCACGTGGAGACCAGCTGGCATATCGAAAGCACTCACTCATTTCCTGTTAGAACGATGTCCGCAAATGAAATTGCGCAGGCCGCGCAGTACGCTCAATTAATTTCCTAGCTGAGAGTGGCCAGGAGTCGGCGACTGGCCGGTTTCTATTCATGGCACACTTAATGAATTCAATGGCGGTGATAGGGTATCAGTGTAACAATGCGCCTGGACCCGCCGAGAGTATGGAAATATAATCGTATCAAATGATCCTGACATTACATAGCTTTGTCGTAATTACCAAATTGTAACGACAAAATATCGGCCTTTTCAAACATAATATGTATAAAATTATTATACAAGATTTTAGCACTCGATCGATTATTCCACATGACTTTTAAACTGTCAATATTAACAACAAATACGTATATTTAAATTTACAAAACGGATAATAACCAGCAGATTTGTTATTCTCTGCCGTGCAACGAGTAACCCACGAACGATGAAATGGCCATTTACGAAGTGGTTGGTCGAAAAGCGAGTTTGCCGAATTCTCTAAAAAGGCAATTCATAGGACGCGATATAGTTCCAGCGGTTCTAATCGGATATCCAGTGAAGCGCGGCCTAACGAGTCATAATCACGGTTCATTTACCAGCTGAGCGTGCAAGGGCATTCCCCGTTGGGACCTAAAACAGAGCGGAGCTTATGGCAGAGCAACGTTGGATTCATCATCGTCATTATCGTGAGGCGGGCGGAGGTACAGGTGGCTTTTCAGAGTGATTCCGAGGGAGCAGCCATTCGCCGCAAGCAAGAGCTTCTGAACTCTGCAAATCGATGAAGGCAACGACTTAACACTCTGCCAACTTAATAGTTACAAGATAAGGAATTCCTTCAACGAAAACTTTTAAGTCTAGCGAAACTCTGTACAATAATAACTAAATCATTCAAGGTTATTATCGCATAAATAATTATTATATCACTCTAATAATAATCAGAGCGATTGCACTAACAAGGTAGCATTTAATAGAATAAATTTGCTCGGTATCAAATTAATTTTCCACCGAAACTAAACAGGCAGTGCGATAATAACTATGTAGGCCAACACAGTGCAGGACAAGTTCGTTAAATGTATTGCCTATTTCTAGTGGCGGGTGAGTGCCCTCGAACGGTGTCGTGTCAACTAACCAGTACAAAGTGAACTGCTATTAACGATTTATCATTATTTCCTTTCTACCTATTTTCAGTGTTTCTACTTCATTAATCGAGGATTTAACAGATTGTTCGAGCAATCAAGATTTACAGAAGCTGTATCGGATATCTGTTTTGTTATTTGCGCGGGAAAATTGTGAATTTAACGATAATGA
This sequence comes from Ectemnius continuus, assembly GCA_910591665.1. Classification (NCBI taxonomy): domain Eukaryota; kingdom Metazoa; phylum Arthropoda; class Insecta; order Hymenoptera; family Crabronidae; genus Ectemnius; species Ectemnius continuus. The sequence goes on along the minus strand of OU342862.1, from coordinate 8,364,200 downwards.
CACTCGAGCTAACCCCTTAATGATCTTGCGAATCATTCTGGTAATCAGATCTCGCATTGGGCGCGTTTCAATGGGCGGGAGAGTGGCGCGCAGCTCGCAGCATCGTTCTCAGGAGATAAGCCTGGTAAACGGTGAAACCGTCGTCTTTAATGCGGTCACGTATGTACCTCTCGCGGAAGATAATTGAATCGATTATTACCGCAAGGAGATCAGTCGGAGATACCAGGCTTTACAGACTCCAACTATCTTTCGATTAATCTTGACCACATACTTCAATTTAAGGAATTATTTAACCAACAATTTTTTGAAATATAAAATATTTTCCAATTATCGTAAACGAACAATTCGAGCCACGAAAATTCATGGCAGTTTCAATGATTAACATTTTATTGGACTGTCAGAGAGCAAGTAACAGCCTGTTTCATTAGAGCTCATATGTGCTGCTCTAATAGCAATTGCTCTATCATACTGACCACGCAGCAATTCCGAAACTGTTGCCCTGCCTGTTGAAATTTGATCGTACATCGTGAATTCACAGCACTGAAAATGCTTTCTGCACACACAATGCGAGAGAGTCTTTTACAAATAACTTTTTAATATTCCACTGGCAACAAATATCCCAAAGAGTTAAATGCCATACTTTTATTTCCTATTAGAGTGATTCTCAATTGTCGAGAAAATGCAGATATCAGCGAAGGGCGGGGGTGCGAAATCACGGGGAGAGAAATGAAATGGCAATCGTAGAACTGGTGGGATCCGACACAAAATTGGAGGGCGAACGAGCCGATGGGGGAGGCGTTCGGGTTCAAAGGTGTTCGAATGTGAAAGGAACGAAAGGCATAATTGACGCTTCCATTTCGCGCTGGCTGATATCGAGTGACAGCTCGGCTAGGATCGAGAGAGCGGGAGTGCTTTGCATCTGGCTCGAATTCTCGCATTCTACCAGCCAGCGATATTATCGATGAGATGTCATCAGTAGGGTCGATCCAAAGGCTAAAAGAGAGGACGAAGTGAGGCCAATCCAATATATATATGCCAGAGTAATTCGATCAATGGAACGATTTCGAGGGCGCTCTTTGTAAGGGAAGACTTAGCACGGCTGTTTGCTTCCGAGCTTTCACACTAATGCCCAAGTTCCCCAGGAGAACTTTAGCTTTGTCACTGACTTCCCGCCAGCCTCTTTCGCTCTCTAACTTCGTCATTCTAACTCTCATCCAACCTTCGACCATGTAACCGGCTCTAATCTCCCGTTGTATTTTCTCATCCCATCGCCACAGGAAGCAACCAATCCCGGAAGGCGTAACATTAAATTATTATTATACCACAATGGACAAACTACAGGAAATACTAACCACTAATTTCTACTTCAAAGAAATTTCGTTGTATTACTTAAAAACAAGTTATAATCTCCGAGCTACTTTCCTATTTCATCCGCGCAGGAAGCAACAAATTCCGGAAGGGATTATATTAAATTACTATTACATAAACAGAGATAAAATACAGCTAACGAACACATATACTCCGTGCTACTTTCCTCGTTCTATCTCGGCAGGAAGGCACGAATCCCGGAAGGCGTAACGTTAAATTATTATTATGTAAGCGGGGATGAAAAGAAGTGTGCTTCGGATCGGCAGACAATGAGTTCGCCTATATTAAATTGAGATGCCGGGGGGCGAATCGAAGAGGCGGCGGAGGAGGCGGCGGAGGAAGCGAGGGGTTTCAGTCCTTTCGAATTGAAGGGATGAAACGTGTTCGGTGCCTTGAGGAGTAGAGGTTCCGCTAGAGGGGAGGCCAATATCTCTTTACTCTCGAGTTCACCGAGTAATAACGTCATTCGATGCCTCGCCGCTTGTCTCCTTCTCTCATAAAGTCGCGCCCCCGTTCCTTTGTCAGGCAGAAATGTAATATGTACTGCGCCGAACGCTAGCTCACCTCTTCCGGCAGTCGGTAGCGATCGTGCACTCAGTCAGTATTCGTTCCGGCCGATTGGCTCACCGTCAACAGTTGTGTTATTAAGATCACTCTATATTTTGCACTCCAGTGACACTCGCTTCCCCTGTCAATCTACCTCTTTTCTTCCATTCGAGTACACTTCAATTATTTACTTGTTTTTATAAAGTAATGGAGTAATCATTTGTTTACTACTACTAAGTGATGTTGACTGTGATTTCTTTACGTGTTTTATGAAAGTAAATATTGAAAAGGTAATTACAGTAAATGTAAAGTAGTGCTGTGTTATGGGAGAGTTTCGTTAGGAAGGAGCATCAGGTGTATAAGAAAGGAAGCCCTAATCGAGAGCAATTTTCTCGTGAGAATAAAGGGGAGAAAAATCATTGGAAAGTGAGGAGGGACAGTGACGGAGTAGACGAGTGGCGAAGCAAGAAAGGTTGTGCATTCCAGCGGTGCAATGACGGCTTGACATTGACAAGTCGAACGGGTTTTCTTGCCTCGCTGCGGCCGCCATTGTGCCCGTCGACATACTCGGCTGCTTCGGTGGTCGGAGTTATGTTTTTCCAGGCTGAATGCATGTTTCCTCGCGTCTCTTCGCTTTCAAACGTTTCACTGCTCGCCGAGAAGTTTCTTTGGCGACGCTCAAGCATTCGTCGCGTCGCACTCTCGCCCTGGTAAAAGCGCCACCCCCCCGAAATCCTCGAAGCGGTTCTTTACGGCGAGTTAGTCGCCGAGCAGCGCTTCCGGCTGCCGAAAATCAAGATGTCACGCGAAGCCACGTGCTCGACTTCAATCACTTAAGTACTCTGGACCAGATTTTCTTAATGAGAAATAGGAAAACTTTGACGGACTGAAATATGACGACGGAATTTCTATTTCTATAATCGAATCATTTTATTAGTCAAACCGTAAATTATTCTTCTATCACTTTTTACTATCATTAATATTACAACTTCGTCATTGCAATGTACTATGAAATAAAAAAGAACTAAAAAATAACGAAACGAATATCGAACACATGTATCGATTGACATTGCAATATTGGATATTCGGGACAGCGCAACCATGTGGAAAATAATTCCGCGATATCTGAAATAAAGGTAGCAAGAACGTTGTCTGTCTACAAAAAGGGGGGAAACCAAGCTCCATTTAACACGACGAGGGTGCACTTCCACGACTTGATACATCATCGTGCCTTTCGCGGTTTGCACTCTCGAAATGAGACGAGATAACTTGGCATTAGGGTGCGTCTAACGTTCTGTTGCGCCTTCAAGCGTCGCAGGCAGACATTCTGCATTCGTAGTTGAGGATATAAGCGGGCAAAGTGCGACGAAATGTCCGTGAATGCGTCGAGAATAAGAGAGCCATGAAGAGGAAGCATCTGGCATGGGAACGGAAGAGCGAAGAGCCGGCAACCGCATTTCCTCTGATGCACGCGCGCTCCAAAGGATGCAAGCAGCGCGGCGCCGAGCGGCACGGCGCGGCGCGGCGCACGAGTGCAGAAATCGAGACTGGCTGACTCTGGCGAGAAAGGCTCGAGGCTGAGTGTTTCGGCGCGTGTTGCAACTGCCGGCATGGTAAATACATTAGGCATCGAGTGGCCCATTTGCATGGAGAATACTGGCGTCGAAGTGCACCTCTGTGAAGAGATCGTTCGCTGGACCAGTCCTAATTACCAACGATTTACTCACGCCCCCTTTCACCTTTTGACTCCATCGAATTTTAAAGACTTTATCCTTGCATCAAATTTTTTTAAATCGATGGTGGTTTAATTCTATTAATTAGATTACTAATAAATATTTAAATATTGTAATTTTTAAAAGACTCTCAGTGCCCAAGTTGCAAATTTCTAACTCTTTCTTTATTATCATTGAAATAAATGACTGTCAATGGAAGCTCCAGTGTCACTCAGATGTGATGTTGCAACGAACATAAAGAAACAATTAATTCTCATTTCAAGAATTCCCTCAAGAAATGTAACTTCACCCAGCAAAACATTTAATCAATGAAAATGCGAGTGAACTAACTGCCGAATGACATTGTATCAATTTCAGTGGCATTTAGGAAAGTAGCCTGAATAGGAGCGAGTGGCATAAATGGAGGATTGGTTGGGGGGCAGATCAGAGGCCCTTGCATGATAACGAGGCACGCGATCCGATACGAGGGAGCCTGTGCTCCCCATTGCATGCCATGAATCGTACACTCGACTATCGTAGTGCTTGCTGGAATACGAGACTCCGCTCTATTTCCATAGAAACGACTGATACGTGAGCAAAGAAAGCGCGCGGCCCTAATTGTTCCCTCCTCGATTGTTCGTCGAAACTGCGCACAGCCATTCCAGCGACAAGTTTACAGGAAACCTCGCCGATTTCGTGCTTGCCTTGCATAACGCAGACTTCAACATAAAACTGACTTATTTCTATACTTAAAATTCTAATTTATACACTTAAACACGCTCGATATATTTAAAACGATTATTAACTAATCAGGAATTTGCAGTGATCAAACATTCGAACGATCAAAGCAGCATAATTTCGTAGAATCGGATTGGAATCGCGTGGGACTACAAGATTTGTAGATTGACAGGGTGGGATATAATGATTGGGAGAATTGAGGGGGTTTAAAGGGCGGTGCGCGCGGAGAGCTAGACTGGCAGTGTATCAATCGGCGGGCTATTTTGCTCGGCTCCACTTGCGCATTCGCCACGCGCGCTTCCGATCGCCGGAATTTCGATTAACTCGACAAATCCTGGAGAAATAATCCGGTTAAATGGAGAGAGGGGCCTCCAGCCTGTAATCGAGATGCGTCCGTCGAATGAATAAGTCGAGAGGGAAGCATTCGCTCAGCTTTCGCCATGCAGCATCCAATAATCCTGGTGGGCGCATTGCCTCTATTTTCCCATATTATACATAATCCCTGGAGTTTCGCTCGTTCCTTCATTAGGTATCTTTTCATCACTCATTTTTAGTAAACGCCAGACTGGAATAAGCTGTCTCGGGTGGTGGTGGTGGTGGAAAGCTTCGCGCCGAAGCTCGAATCGTTTCTCTCTGGTGGAAGGGAATGGCACTTTTTATTTGGTCCCCTTTCATCTTCTTCCGGCTATATAGGCAAGCCGGAGAGGCGGCGAGAGGGCGCAGGAGAGACTGCCACTTACACCGAGATCAAATGAAATTGATTTCAGGCAGAGCCACCTCTTCCCTTTCACCCTCTCCCTTCATCTCTCTCTCTCTCATACCCGTTGCGAATCGTCGACCCTCTCTGATAGCGACTATCTATCTTCGTCTCTTGCACGCACCTTTCCCTTTTATCGTCGCCCCATAGAGATTGGGAAAATCACCGAAATTGAGTGAATAATGGGGAGGAGTCATGCGATTACCAGGGAATCACTTTCCTCGATTCTCCTTTGGCCTGCAGCGCCTACGGCTCACAATCGCTCGACATCAGAAAATACTAGACATTGACAGTAAGCATTTCTTTTCTTCTTTATTACTATTTTATTACAAACATAACAGTAATCGCAGTCGTACCGAAGGACCGCTGTGCAATGTTTGTAGAAATTTTCCGCGTATTCATTATGTTTATTACGTTCGGTATATTCATAATAATTATGCTTCTGTTATATGGAGATTAATGGAAGGGAATCCATTAACGATGGAGATGTAAAAAAAATGGTGTTTGTTAATTTAGATTAAAGCATTTATATATTCATTTTGAAATTTATTAAAGGCGTGTTTCATTCGGCGGCAGAGCTTTATAATTCTGGATGCTCAAGATTCCTGGTTATCTGGGATAAAAAGGGCCGTTGTGCCAAATTAGTTTTTCCATTATGCGCGCAATGTACCGAGTAACGTAACAGAGATTATCATGATGCGCGCCAGTCACCAAGAACGGCTGCTTGCCGGCCAGCTGAATATTTATCCCTCATTCTCGGGGCAGAGCGTGTCATTACACGTGCCATTGCCATGTAACGTGGGAAATGCCACCTCAAAATAATGCGACAGGATCAAAGTTTCATGAGGCCTGGAGCCCAGAAACGAAATGAGAAGCTGCGAAAAGTGTTCCATTGAAAACTTTCGAAATTCCCCGACAAAATTCAATCAAAGTTTATTGCTCGCCGAGGCATGCGCTGCGAATGAAGGATTAGGTGGTAGAGCAAAGTTTAATTGAGATTTAATCCATCGACAGCCAGACAGCCACTCCCGCCTCAATGAACCCTTTTTCATTTCAAAGTGGATTTATAAAATCAGATAAAAATGTTGACGCTACATTTTTGAAATTTAGTCATTGCCAACGATTAGATTATATTTGTTCGTGGCAAGTATTAATTGCGGAGTTCGCATCGATGAGAGTGGTTAATCGAGATCGGAGCAGTAATTAAGTGAAATTTCCATCGGATCCATTGCATTCTTTCGGTTGCAGTGCTCTCGGTGGACGAGCAGGGATAAAAAGAGCATTGGTCCACTGGTTCCGTTAATTCCAATTCGATCCTGCATTTGTTCTTTAGGCAATAATCGACCGATCACAGTGAGATTACAGGGATGCCGCTTGCACTAGTTCTCCAATTAATTTCCCACCAACTCTCCAATACTTGAACGAAATCATCGGACTCCCATTGCCGAAGGAACTCAAAGACGCTTTCAGTTCGACTTACTTTCTAAATTACTGTTTGTAATTAGTCAATAAATTAACCTTGAAATTATAATTAAAGTACGTCACTTATAAGCTGTCAAATTTTCTATTCTACGATGATTCTTCAAATACCAAAGGAACTTGAAATAATAGAAGTTCCATCGATTGTTCCTTTCGAAGGGAACTAAAGCATCTAAATATTTCAAGCTGTCACATTTCGAATTCAGGAAGGTTTCGTAATGGAGAGTGCTCGGGGGTCGCTGAGTTGTTCGTCAATTTTCGCTTCGCTGAGCTACAAATGGCAGGAAGGTAATGCTTCGACCGTACATCCGGATGCGAATTCGGACGCGGCGAGCAAAAACTATCGGCTCCCCATCGATTTTCCCGGGTCGCGCAGCTGCCGTTAGATGAGACCTCGAAGATTCAGATTTAGTTTTTGCGCGCCACGCCAATTTCCAGGGACGAGCGAGCTTTATTACTGCGGGCCTGCGATACTCGTTACAAGGCAAAAAGCTTCGCAAGCAGTAACGATGCGAGAAAGATTTCATTCGGAACTTCCGCAGTGCAATTGTGCAATGCCCCATTTGTAGAGAGAACATTTTACTAGCAATGCCAATGCCAGTCTTGTATTTAAGATATGAAATATTAATTACTGCGAATAATTAATTCGAGTAAAATCGAGATTTCAATTAAACTTCGATTATCATTCCATGATTGAAATGTGTTATTAAACTAAACTATTATTATTCCATACAATTTTATTTTCTCAGTCACTCTCAAGTTTCATTCATTCCTTAATAGAGTTTTTTAAGTAGGTTTTATTTTTCATAACACATTCAAAAAAACGATCGAACACCGTTATGAGATACCGAGCTGCCAATATGGACCAAATTTCCATTATGGAAATATGGAATTCCATATTTACGTGTCAAGATAAAACGAACCCCGAGAAAGAATATCCTTCGCACCCTTTTCTCCCCGCTCGATTAATCCACGCCAAAAAATCTGAAGCATGCCGAAGGAAGAAAAAAAACAGTTTACACCTTCGAGTTTCACAGGTCATTGTGTAGTCGACGTTCCAGAGATGGTTCCTTCGTCGGAATGACCTCGGATGGTCAATCTTTTAGGATCGAATCCTCATTCCACCGAAATTCGATCGGCGAGGGGATATCCCCGATCTTGTAATCAAAGCAAGGACGAGGTTGGAATTTTAATTTTTAAAGGGAATGTCACGAGCCAGTGGTTCGTGATGCGGGGGAAAGGTCGCATGACGTGCCTTATGGCATGTTTCATGCGTGGGAAGAAACTTTTTCACTGACAGAACTCCTGTGGTCGTCCAAGTATGCTAGTAGTATCTGTTGACAGTATCGCTTTCAAGTATTGACAAAGAAAATAGCAGATTGATTGCCTTTCTGTCCTAAGCAAATTAATTAGGACAATCGAACCTTAATGGTAATACAAATAATGTTTAGCATTACCAATAATTCCATAACAGTGTGCAATTGTTAGTTAATATTAGCAATCAATATGTACAATTGATAGATGACATTAGTATCATACAGTCGAATAGTTAATTAGTAATAGTGCTTGATACACATATCATCGGTTAATACTGTCTTCGAATTAGCAGCGATCATACTCTCATACACCAAGCATCCAGTCATCCAATACCCGAGTAAATAATTAGCGCCTCATCGAATCATTCAGTACGTAATATTCAATATTACAGTAAACTATTAACGCCTTTAGTGTGTCAATACATAATTCATACCATAACAATCTTAATCATCTTTATATTATTTTTAAAAAATTTAAGAATATGGAGATAAATATTAGAAATTATTGGACAATTCTCAAAAGGAACAGTTAGAATTTGAGCGTCATCAGAGAAGTTTGTGATGGAAAGTGGCAACACTTATGGCTAGCAGAGGAAGTAAGCATGGTTGCTTTCTCTGTGAGTGCGATCAGTGAGAAGTGGTAACTTCAGCGGGCGAGCAGTTATAACGAACCAGCGCAGCCGACGTGTGGGTTATACGGTGGCAGAGCGGAGCCAGTAATCCCCAACTGATTTCCCATATGGCGCCGTATGTCAGCTGAAATCCCGCCGAGCGAAATTCCAGGAGGCCACCATGGCCACGTCTCCTGCAATCGTTCGTTCTGAAAACAGCGGAGCGGCTCCCGTGGAAAAAGCTCGGAAACCCTTGCAATCGAACTTGGAGAGACTGCCAATCGGCTCGACACTAATGATTCCGATAACCACGCACACACACATCCACCGATTGACAAGATTAATCGTCGGCCAATCGGTTGCACGATAGGTGCGCGCCACTAGAAATTTTAAAGAATCGATCCCGTAAAATGGAACGTTTATAGAAAACACTGTAAAAAATGTTAGTAAAAATATGTGTATATTTGAATAGCAATGTCCCGGAAATATTCTGTTTTTACTGGGAATTCAATCTACATGTATTATCATATTTTATCGTATTTCACATGGTTTTAAAACCGTTTATAATTAATACCCACGAATTTATCTCGTCGGTTTTATTTTTTTTCCAAATCGCGTATCCGGCATAACTGTTGTTGCGAATTTTGCAGGAATTCCTCTCGGAATGTAGAATATCGGACATAAGCGGACGGTGAGGGGGGGCGGGCAAGGCTAATTGACGGCGAGCGGTGGGACAATTGTTGCGGTAGAAAGCTGTCGGAAGCCGGCGCTTTAATAATGAAACAATTTTGAAGAGTTCAAGCGGTGGCAGTGGCGGCGTCGGCGGCGGTGGCGCGCGGCCATTATCCAAATTGCGCGAGTAGCGAGAGAGCATTACGAGGGCGCAGGCTGGTGCGCGCGGCGGCCCTAATCCCTCTACTTCATTAACACAAATCGCTCGGCCATTAGCGGAGGCAATCGGCGCAATCGCTGCAAAACAAGTCGCACGGAATATCAATTAAGTCGTTCACGTGCGCCCCGAAGGATTCATTTGGCAGCGGGCGCACTATAAACGGAAAACGCCAGACTGAGCCCCGCCAAGAATAATAGGAATCATATCTCTTGAATGAATTTGAAATCCTCTAATTTCATGTAACTTAGAACTCCGTTAATCCTACCTAACATTGCCAGAGACAATTGACGTTGCCGCTGCAAAACAAGTCCCGCGGAATATCAATTAAGTCGTTCATGTGCTTGAACGGATTCACTTGCCAGCGGTCGCATTGAACAGGAAAGCGCCAGGAATAATAGGAATGACATTTCCTGAATGAATTAGGTCTCCATTAATCCTATGCAACTTCGACTTCTTAAGTGACACTTGTCCAATCCTCGGACGGTACATTAATTTAAGTTTTTCTCTCCTATGATTAATAGAACGCCGGGTTTAATGTCGCGCAGCTTTAATGCCGACTAAGATTAATTATTGCTGGAATTAAGTACACTCCGGTTGTGATGTCCCGGCTAACTTCGCGTCACTCTCCAACGCGATTTACCACTTCTTACTGTCAGGAATTTTGAAATTCCAATTTTTATATAACAAATTCATAATTAGCGTTCTTTAAAAACGCTTTATATCTTAGACGTAAAACTTGATATTCAAAGGTGTAATAATCCATCAATAAAATAATTCCAATCAAAGGCGAATTATGCAAGTTGCGGTATTATTTCCACGGAGATGAAGTCAGATCTTTGATATTCCCGAGAGTGGTTTAACTTTGGAGCAAGCAGTGGCATCTCGGGACATTTCTTTGCCGAGGCATCCATCCGTTCAGGTATTCCTTAACAGACGAGAGCCACTTAGTATGCGTGGGTGGCGGCCTGTGACGGACTACGAAAAGTAATAGCCCGAGACGGCAAGGAGTCGCCCGCATCGTCCTCTGTGCTCGTCCTCGCAACGGAATCCTTAAAGTAAGTACACACTCGCCCTCCTCCCACCTGTGTATCGACGTCGCCAGTGAAAGGAATTGCTCTCGCTGTGGCTAAAGCCGCTACCAGCTGTCCTTCCACTGCTCTTATTGCCTGTCTCCATGTATCTGCTCGCATAACACTGACCAAATCGAAATCCACCCTTTCCTCCCAATAGAATTCTGCTTGTTCAATTTCTATTTACACTCGCCTCGGATAATACAATGGGAAACGTGTGTCTTTCCCAATTGGCACACTGAAAGTGTACGAGATTCGCTTCTATTAATTCTCTTTGTATTCTAGTTTAATTTTGATATAAATAGTTGGTGATTTTTGGAGTCAGGAAACTAGTTAAATTATTAATTAATGGAGGCAATGTTTTTTATATGGTGAAATCTTTTACTCTATCGAGGAAAAGTTTTATATCGAGTGGAACTCTGTGGGATAAAAAGAGATTCTGCTTTTGTTTTCGATAGCTGACTCTGCTCAACGTGTCTCTCCCCAGACGATTGCGTGTTTTCGCTATGCCGGCTGGTGTGTTTACGCGTGCAAGGATCGGTCAATCGAATCGAAAACGCATTCCCGGAGCCCGTCAGGCTATGCCAAGTAAGCCGAACTGTCGGACGACTGCCCCAGGAGGTGGCACGGCCGCCGCGCCGCCGCGCCGCCGCCGCCGCTGCCGCGGAGATCTCCAAATTGCGAATTCACCCGAGCGAAAGTCATTTGCGTGACGTCAATAAACCTTGCTTTCGCAGGGACGCCCGCCCGGGCCAAATTGTCTATTGTGGAATCGGCAATCCCCACGGCAACGATTTCCCCGCCACGAATTCCGAATTTCTCGCCGTGGATAATTAAATGAATTTCAAATCCTCGAACAAGCGGAATTCGCCATTTCCAATCGCCATTGCTCGAACGTTTCTAGCATATTTTACGAACAACTGTCATTGTAATCTTCGATCGAAGTTTTCAGCATTTACTGCACATTCTATTCTTCGCACATTAAACACATAATTAGTAATCATCGCATTTGAATGCATACGTAATTCCTGCAAAATTGCAAAGGTGTTTACGAATTTCTCAACAGAGTTTAATACAGCTCATTAATAGGGAAATTCTCGAGGATTCATTAATTCGTGGCGATGTAATTCTCGACGGGTCCAATTAGGTTGATTAAAAAGCTGATGAATAATTTGAAAATGCCTCTCGGCAAATATGCGTGAAGTAGGATTAATGATGCTGCAGCCTTACTAAACGATTATTCGTTATAACTCTTTAATAGCTATTAAATACTTATAACGCCCTGCTTTTTTTTCCCCGCGTCATCGGTAATAAATATCAAGCTCGATAAATCATTACGAGCTGGCGCCTCTCATGCGTACTTGAAGCATAAATCAAGCATACGAAATGCCAGGAATATCACATTTCTTCATAAATTCGGCAACCACGATATTTCAATATTATGTGGAAAAGGGAGTCTTGCTCTGCACGACTGGCTTTCCTACTCTCCAGCGGATACGTCCAACTTTCCAGAGTCCCTTCATTGCGTCGTAAAAAGCAACCGTAAAAGAGGTACTACTAACCTTTCCCAATCGTACACCGATAAACGGCGGATGCGTGAAATATCATCGTTAAAAATTGATGCACGATAATTTCTCCTCACTTGAAATATCCAGGAATATGTACTTATGTCAATTTCACTTCACTCAGTAATTCCACCCATTAACGAGTAATCACATATCTCTGAAAAGGATATCTTCGATCTTGTTACTAAATAGTAGTAATTATATTTCTGTTTTTCAGTTATTTTCATTTATTAAAGAACTAATTCCTAGAATAGTATTTAAACTTCGATTATAGAAAGAAATATATTCTTTTCTATAATCTACCAGATCCTTGGGAAGTAATTAATTCTCCAATAAAGCTTCTAACAAAACCAGATTACTAAGTGGTCCAATAGCTCTCGAGCTTTCAAGAGGGTTCGATAACGCGCAAAAGCGGAGGGCGACTCTCGACTAGGAGCGCGAAAGGGTTAATCCATTCGTGTCGTGGCAGTTAACGCGGAGCGTTTGTCGGACGTCAGATCGCCGGGAGGTTTTTAAAAGGGAGAAGTGGAGCGCTTACCCAGGGCAGATGGTAGTAAAAAGGTTAATTCCTTGGCGGTAAAAGGCTTGCGAGGTAGTTGAAGCTCTCTCCCATACAAAGATGAGATCGCTGAGAGCACGACGACGACTTCGATTTCCTGGTGGGCGATCGCTCCGCTTCCAGCGACGACGGCAGAAAAGCCCCTAACCCGCCGACGCCGCCGTCGCCGCCTTTCGTATTCCGGGGGCCCCTTTTTCCATAGGAAATTGCGGGCTGGCGCACTTTCATCCGGCTTTTCGTATGACCATTTCCCGAGGTGCTCAACGCCGGCGACGAGCCCCTTCTCTGAAACGCCGCCGCGCGGAAATGATATCGTCCTTTCATCTGGATAACTATATCGGATCACCAGTTGGATTGGACTCCGAACAGACCCTCCTGAATATCCTCCATTACCCGCCCTGCATTCTTCGACCCCCTTTCGCCTTTGTCAGTGCCCTTACCCTCCATTTAATTAGCTTTATCTTAACTATCGTTAAATCAAGTGTACCACTTTTCTGTTTGCCGCGTATGCTAATGGAAATTGACAATGATATTTTAATAGAATACAGGCATTGTTAGTATTCCTAACAGTAATTAATGTAGTCAGTAACAAACTACACCTGATGCAACTTACAATTGAAGTACTTAAAAAAAAGTTTCTATTGCTCTAATAAATTACTAATAAATCCAACCAGGAAAGTAAATCATCGTCATATTCCCCTTGATATATAACGTGATCCTTAATCCATATCAGGCATTTACGAAAAGCCAATTTCAAATTTAATCTAGCAGCTCAAAAGGTCGAAGGAAATGCAGGAGAGTTCAATTCACGAAAAAAAATTTAATTAAAATGAAGTATACAAAAGCTTTAGTGTGCCGATGGGAGAAAGGCGTAATTGTGTGGGTGTTGCTGGAAGAATAGCGGTGTCTATTATAAATCAACGAAAGCGATAATAGCCCGCGGCGCACCATAACGGATTCGAAACTCGTAAATCAGGCTTCGGGAGAAGCGAGCTTGCTGCTGCATTATCGCCTGATATTTTCCTTCGATCTTCGAGGACGGTGATCCTTTGCCAGGCTTGGCATCCCATGGGACAACAATCCGACTAATCCACTGCGAGGAAATTCCTCCTATGAGACCTCACCGAATTGAGAATGATGGAAACCGCTTGCGAAGAAATAGCAATTTCGCAGCTTCATCATTAAAAACTAGTTTATATTCATTTCTTAGTTTCTAAAGCTTTATTGTGTTTTTATTCGCGGTCCACCAATAAAGTCAGTCTTATTTAATCCCATCTTATGGAATTACATGCCAGTTTATCTCGCCATTGTCAGAACATTCGCACCGTTTTGAATTCTGAGGAGAAGTGTTCTTAATTGTGAAAAGTGCGCGATTCAGGGTTTCTTGTAGAAAATTCAGCAGAGAACAATGGTTTGAATCATTTGAGCGGCTATTACGAGAGTATATTCGATTGGAAGGTTCTAATCAAAATCGCAGGCGTTTCGCAGGCAGGAGCGATTAGTATCGTTTGAATAATTCCCGCAGCCTACGGCAATGTTTGGCGATGCTCGATTGATCTAAACAGGCTCGCTCGTCCGCAAAATTTCGCAGCTATCGCTGCCGTATTCTCTGTATATATGCGTTTGTGAGCAGTGGCCTGTGCAAACTGCATATCGGGTGCTCGTTAGTTACATAAATCCTCACCGAGCCGAGCACCATATTCTTTCCTCCCTCCCGAAATTCATCCCCAAATCTATTCTAAAACGATTCAATTACGAAACACACTTTATTTATTAACCCAGCAATCAAATCAAACTATTACAAAAATTCAAAGATACTCTTTCCATACATCAAAACAATAACTTAAAACATTTTCCCAATATCAACATTTCACAATATCTCGAAAATCATCAAAACTTCCTGAATTCTCCCTCGACAACTAAATCTTGGAAACATCGGAATGGATGACCAAATGAAGCGGAGTATTCTAAGGAAAGCCAGGCGAGAAGTAGGGAGGATCGTTGTAAAGTACAGGGACTAGTAATTCAAGATGTGGAGGAAGAAGGGCGAACGCACGTCTTGATAGCCAAGCCACTTAGGCTCATTCGCTTTAATTGGCTTCGGTGGTAATTACGTGCGGGTGGGAGAAGAAGGGCTCAGCGAGGGCTGAGGGAGTTTGGAAGGTGGATTGGAGGCAACAGGGAAATACTAGCTTGGAGGGTGAAGGAGGTAGCATTTGGTGTACTCGAAGGGAATCGCGTGACCCGAAGAAGGAGCGGCGCGGGGAAGAAGTGGGTTACAGGGCTACTCCCATTGTCCGTGGTATCCTTACCCTCGGAAAACCTCGATACTATCTCCGCCGACGACACAATAGCTACTTCAGCTTGACACCCCTTCCCTCGTTCCGTTTTGTTCTCGAGTGTCCCAGGAATATCGACGCCCCTTACCACCACCACCACCACCACCACTTCCGCGTCACAATCCATTAAATTTACCTTATGCCGGAATAAAGATTTACAGACTCCTGTAAATTGAAACTTTCCACTAAATGCTCCAAGGTATTTATAAAGGATAAAGAGTGCCTGTGAATACAGATTATTAGTGTGCTCGTCAATATTCGCACATTATCGATAATATGTCGATAGAGTTCGTAAATTCTTATGAATAGGTTGCGAGGATAATGATAATACAGTGCTTTGTTACTGTAGGAATTGTTATTAAATAGTTTTAGGTTTCGGTGTAATTATGGGGTAATTTGTTCTTGAAATAGGAACCAAAAACTGTAATGGTTAAGATAAAATGGTTAACCATAAAATAATAGTTGAGGTTTATAATTTCTCTTGGCGAAGTCAATGAAGCCTGTAACCGACTCGCAATGGACACTAATTGTCAGTCTAAAACTGGAAGAAACATCGTCGTCCTTCCACTTCTCTTTCATTGTGATCCCTGCGGCTCTAAAAGCTGGTCGGTTTACTCGACAACGTTCTCACTTCCGGTCTCACGTACCACAACCACATCCTGCGACGAGCAACCGACCTTTCGCATGTGGAGCGGAGTTCGTAATCGGAATGACTTTGGCCCTCTCGAATTGTTAAGGTTCGCCGTTTCACTGAATTCCGTAGTAAGCAAAAATCATTCGGGCCAGAGCATTTGGCTGTGCTCCTTTCCCAGGAATTTCTTATTCCCTGGAAAAATTCCAGTGAGTTTCGCAGCGGCAATAATATTTTTCGCTTCCCATTCCCAAATTACATTTACATTTATTTTTATGTATGAAATTTCAGTTAACTTCGCGTATTATAATTAATTTTGTGTTTCAAAGGCATAAAGAATCCTAGGAAATCAACAAAGATCTACATAATTAGTATTATTCTCTCTAGTAATTTTATTTGGATTACAATTAATTAAGGAAAGACGTCCAACTATGTGTTTAATTTGTCTTTTCATTAGTTTTATGAAAAGTTTTATTTTAAAGGCGAGAATTCTGCAAACTAATTTCTCCGAAGTGGAAGCTTAACTCTGAGAAATTGGACTATCTTGGATGTATATCTTGGAAACATATGTCACAGTTGCGTCAGCTTCGGAATCCCGCATAAATCCTGAAGGACACGCATCCTCGCACTTTCCCACGCGCCGCCACCCTTCCACGTCTTATTCGGCCATCCCTTTCTTAATCAAACATGCGTATCCACCCTGTTTTGGCAGGAAGCTCACGTACGCCGCCTCCTTCCCTTTATAGCCAGCCATGTGTGTCGGTGCGTCTGTGTCAGTGTGTATCAAGGCCGAAAACGTTACCACGACAGGGTCACGCGGACTTGTTGCTTTCGAGGGAGACGAAACGAATTACATACTCGCTTCGTAAGTATCCTAGTAAAGGATTTCCAGCCAAATGCCCTTGCAAGATTAATTGTAAGGATTAAGTAGAGCGCGCGTGACGCACCATTTATTTCTGTACACAGCATTTATATTAATTGACTTTGTTTTATCAAGTTCAACAGACACGAATTATCCCAACGAATAAGTTCAATTTTTCCCTGTCCCTTTTTTTGTTCCATCGATTTCGTATGAATGCATTTTTAAACGCGTCACGTACAAGGGACACTTTGAATACGTAACGCACATTTGTCATTTCAGCCGAATGAATACAGAATTTTATGGACACTTGCGTGACAACAATGTAGGACATCAACGCACCGCTGGCAGATTTTATTCTCACAAATGAAAAATATCCATTAAAGTACGAACGGAATATAAAATAGTGCGTGCTTACGTTTTTGCTTTATGAAAGTGACAGAATGCAACACAGCCGCGCTCTGCAAGAAGAAAAAGACTCCGAGTTCTTTTACATCTCTGCCGCGAGTGCGCGCGCGCGCGCGAGCTACACTGCTCTTCTTGTCGAAACGAAGCTTAGTACGCGTACTTATTCTTTCGCCGCGAACACACTGCGGAATATTTAATGGAGAAAAACAGGGGCAAGAAAGTCCACAATGCTGGATTCACAAAAGCTCCGCTCGCAGAGAGCTCTTTAACGGATGGAGACCAGTCTTTGTTCAAGAAAACCTGCGCTATACATTCCCTGTAATAGCGCACTGGACTTTCGTCGCGTTTTAATGAGCGCAATGTCACAGGTTCTCCGGAGTCAAAGCAGACATTTCTGGATCGCGCTCGACATTCCAACCAAATATATCTGATGATCAATCAAATTCCGTATATTACTTTAATTTAATAATTGTATGTCCAAAAATCGTGTCATTTAAAAAATGTTTCACTTTCCAATACAAAAAATTCTCTGCTGTAATAGAATTATTTATGTTACCCAAAGAGAACATTTTCTTAAAAAATAGTACTATTGTAGAGAATTAAACATAATTCGCTACCAAAATACTATCAACAGTTATTCTATTTTATTGTACAAATATTATAGGTATTTGAAGATAGGGAAGATTTTTGGGGAGAATTTAAACGGGGGCTGTGCTCCCGTTTATCACGACTGTCGGATAAAAGACGACACAAATCCTATCTCGGGGGCGATCAGTGATCATCGCCAAGGAAGTGGCGACCCCTTGTTTGGATTTCATTAGCGGCGATAATGGAGTGCGGGTCCAAGGGTGCGAGGGACACTGGCCCGAATACGAAACTCCATCCGGTCGATATCTTCGTCTCGGTGAGTTGCCAGTACAATCTTCGGAGGACGAAATATCCTGCGCTCTAAGTCGCCGCCGGGGCGAAGTTAAAAATGGAAAATTGAGCAAGTTCGCCGAGTTCCAACGCGGAATTTAATGTCCTTTAATTAAAGTCTTGTAAGCTATGCGCGCCAGATATCCCTGAACTTTTAGTGGAACTCTGCTGTGTCTCTTTTTCCACTTGCCGGCAGTAAGGTAAAAGGAAGCAAGATTTTCCTACAATTCTACGGATTTAACTATAACTCCTACACCAGCTATTATTAATGGACTAGCAATTAAGACTTTATTAAAACTCTCCCTTATTCCTTTAACGCGTTAAACGAACAATTATCCAACTACTAATAAAACACATTATCTGACCATAAAATAACAATAATCAAATATCTAAATCACATAAAATGTTACCGTTGAACCAGAACTTTCTCATAGATCACATGAGACCGGAAAGATGCGAGACAAATTTCGAAGGGATCCAAAATGGGCGGAGTAGTTCCCTTCGAAATTAATTCAAGAGAGCCGACCGGAAATAAGGGCGAATCAGGGGGCGGAAGTGCATCATCCTCCTGGCGATGGGTGCAGTTACCAGGATAGTATTACAACCGCTCCTCTCCTCTCCTCTCCCCGCCGATCTTTATCCATATACAGGTCTGATTGTACAAAAGCAGCCCGTGAAAAGAGACATTACACTCGGCCATTTCGCCTTGTTCTCACACTCGCAATTTCTCCCGAGCACACTGCACCTCCCCAGAATAGCAAGTTTGACCGTGCGGAGCATACAATTTCCAATGGCAAACATTGATCTTCGTACAATGGCTTAGAGTTGCCGTGCTACTCGTTTCAACTTTAACTTAACGGTATGCTTCCACTAAAACTCTGTTGCAAATGGCTTCTGGGACTGTGTGTAATTAATACGAGAGAGAAAAATAGAACTAGATAAAACGATTTTGAATAAATTCGTAAATGTAATTTAAAATTATTGTTACGAGATATTTTGAGCTAAGAAAATGATTGAGTTTATACTTGATGTTTTTGAAATTAATCCTAGTAAAAAGAGGGTTAATTCAATATGAGAGATTTCTCGTCGATTTTTATCTCGCGCAATTTCCCCGTAATACTCCTAGCGAGGAGGTTTATTCAGTGAGAGACTAGTGGGTGCAGTGTTATCATTAGTGTCGTGGATGATATAGCAGGGCTTGCTAGGCCGGCTGGCGGTGTCTCCAGCGGGCTGAACAGCCGTGGGGCATCAGTCCCCTGGTTTTCATGTTTCTGTCTCTTTGTGGCTGGGCACGAGCGTCTTTAAACACCTGTAATGACCGCGCCACGATGAGCTGCTATCCCAGCCGTGCGAGAGAGTGAATACGTGTCGTAGAACAGCGAGTATAAGAAAGACGAGCGAGAGAGGGAAAAAGAGAGAAAGAGAGCGAGTGTTGAGAAAATAGACTTTGTTCGTCTATTTTCTTTAGCTATTCGCCACTTTCCACAGTTCTCTCTCGCTCGCTCCGGCCAGCAGACAGTTTTTCCCCCCAGCGCCTCGAGCGTCCGAGCTCTCTTTGTCCGCCTTTTCACCATCATCGTGCCCGCCGTACACCGTCATCAGCCAAGGTGTGTTGTGTCCCCACTTCCTCTCGTCACTGACGCTCTCCCGTCTCTGTCCCTCTCTTCTCTGTCGCCCGATGACCGAGCGATACAGAGGGGCACCACACGCACACAACGCGCAGGTTGAGAGGCGGACAGGTGGCCGGGCCCCGATATATTCAGGATGCCGGGTGCGATGCGTGAGGGCCCAACCCTGCCCAGTAGTATCCGCTCCGGCCTTTCCACGGCTTCGTCAACCTCGTGCTCGACCATCCTAACACCGCAAACGCTAACTAACTTTCGGCAGTCGACAACTCACTCGAAGAGTCGTCGTTTATCGGTTATAGTTGTAGAATTGTGGTATGAGTTATTGAACAGAGTTTAAGTTTGATTTGTTTATTGGTGAACGTTGTGTTGATGAGTGAAGTGTATTAAAAGAATTTCTATTTGAAGTTTGTTTTAAAAATTAGTAAATATTACAATGCGTTGTTTGATAATACGTAATAATAAAATAGGGTTAATGAAATTCGGAGTGCAGTGAGTTGTACGGTTTTCATTTCTAGATTTGCTCTAATTAATTATTCAATCGGTGCGTGTGCGTTGGCTGCAGGTCTAATTGAAATTGACGGAGTTTCCACTCTGTTTTAATGCGGCTGGTGTAAAATTTCAAATAATGAAAGGCGCGCGAGTGTCTCGATGAGTATGTCGGTCACTCAGGTGGCACTTAGCTGAGGAAGAGTGTGCATCGTAGCATTGAACTTCTTCTTTCATCCAACGAAAAAGAGGAACTGCAACCACGAAAAGTGGCCAATTCTTTGCGAGTTCGAAGTGGCAGTGTGTATTGTTCGAGTTCGCAGATTTCGCGGTTCGATTATTACGGATGCTACTGCGCGACTGTGTGTGCGCGCGCGCGCGTGTATGTAAATAGGTGTGCGTGGCTGGCTTGTACGCTTGAATACCGCGGCAGTATGGTGACCTCGGATCATTCTGACCGTTGCACGTTTACCAGACATTTCCTTCTCCAACAAACGCTACTGATGAATCACTGATTCCCACAAGAAATTGTCAAAGTGTAAGTAAACAACAATAACAATCAGTAAATCAAAGTCCTTTGATGACTGTTAATTTAATACGACATTATTTGGTACGTTTTCCTAACGTTAACGTAAAATAACGTAAAGTACTTATTTTTGGTACTTGAATGAAATTGAAAAAGAAAAATGGCATATCAGAATAGAAATTGCGAGCATTCCAGCTTATCAGTGATACAATTAACCATTGAAAGATAGACTCCATTTAGCTACCAGTAACCGAATCAATGATACCAGCCGCACTACAATAGATTCCGAGTGCAGAGTGGGAATTAGAATTCCATGGGAAAACATTTGCTCGCTAATGTTGGGAAATAGAGTTCAAACTATTGCTGCTATTATCGTTGATGGTATAAATAAGCCAGAGTACCTTATCAGCGCGTGCCTGACCTATTCATTGTTATTACATCATTTACGCAGCATTCGCTCTCTCCAACCAAACCAACGCGATTATTAACAGCAAATCAGTGGAAATTAGTTGAACATACCAAAATTCCGATACCATAACAATCGGATTCGTGGCAGCAAAAACATTGCTGCCATTTCCTATCACTGGAAAAATCACTTGAATAACATTTAAGTTTGAAAGTCATTAAGATCTCAAAATGCAAACGAAGTACCACACTTGTGCTTTCCCGGCATCATCAAGGACGCCAAGAGATTTGCATTTCCGCGAGGAGGGATGACACCTTCATTATTTATGCCAGGCGACAACTGGAGAATGACGGCGGAGACAAAAGAGGGCGCGCTTTCGAAGATGTTGCGAGAACAATGGCATATAATCCGACGTCAGAATGCCTGGGGAATTTATCGAGTCGGGTTGTAGCCGCGGAAGGAGCCACGAGAGGAAAAGTGCAAGAGGACAGGCTTCCTCTCCATGTTCGAAAGCTTCCTTCGAGCAGCTCTTCCTTCTCAGTCTGACGCTCGCGTTTACCCCTGATTTTCCAGCCACGTTCGCCTTTTTATTTCGATTCCCTTTCGCTCTTTTCATCGAGGATCGCACAGTCTTCGCAGCATGCTCCGCTGTCTTGTTAACGTTGACGGAGAGCCGCCAAGTGCGCTCCAAAGGAAACTTTTCTTTGCTGGCAAGCCGCCTCCACCACCTCCTCCTTTTCCTCTTCCTCCCTCGATGATAGAGAGGAGGAGCTCTCGAGGGGAGCGAGGGAAACTCTCGCCCGCTCGAGTGTCACTTAACCTTCCAGTTTTCCAATTAACGGAAAATACTCCGAACCCTCTGGCCAGCCTGGCATCCCTATTTCTTTTTTAGCCGGCCGATTGGCACCTCGATTGCTCTTATCGCTTCCTGCCTCAACCCTTCTCCACCACTCCGAAACCCCAATGCTTCCAGTCTAATTTTGAGATCTTTCATCTTTCATCGAAACAGTACTTGCAAGAACTCTCGCTTTCTTTAAAAAACTGATATATTTAACGCTTTGTCAATGTTTATATTTTTGTTTCCTTAGATTCTTGAAAAGTTGTATATTTTCGGTGGCACATTTTCTTATTTCTTCCTAAATCAAGAAGAAAGTTGAAGTTTGCAACATGGTACATGGCAGTACATTTTTTTCAATTTCCTTTGAACCACGAGTAGACCAATAAAAATGAAATGTGAGTCCGCGAGCGGAGAATTCGAGTGATACATAGGTTGTAGTTCGTTCCTGCGCTATTCTGAAATAGGAGAAAGGTGACAGCGGAGAGCTGGGACGCTTATTAAGGGATATTAAAAGTATAAATCTTGATGTTTGATAAGAAGAGAGAATTGGCGAGGGAAGACGGAATTTCCAGTAATTTTCCTGATTTCGGAAATTATAAAAGTATATCTTGCAATTATGTAAATTGCGTAATGGCTCGTTCTGGGACACCCAGTAACTGAGTTGCATGTAATGCGCAATAGCGAGCACACGGATGTGTGCCGAGTTTGCTCGTTCGAATCACGTATCCTGCTTTCTATTTATCTATCGTCCGGCCACCGAGAACGCTCGGCCCACTCGAGTTTATCGGCGCAATTCGCGAAATTTATACGATTTAGAGCGCGCCGAAAGTCACTCCGCACTTCCGCTCGCCCGGCAAAACGATCGATAGATCGTCGGCCATGATTTTTCCTTGGGATATTCCACTGCTGAATTGGTAAATTCAATGCCTTCTCGCATACAGAAACTATTCTCCCATATGCAATTTATTAAGATTAACAAGACAAACCAGTAAATTATTAATAAGACTCTGACAACGAAGACGTACCAAATAAAATTTCGCAAATACATTCATTTCAAAATAAATCTTTGGCTTTTATACTTCTTAATTATCTATAAAATGTGATTTCTGTCTTTAGATGAAACTGACAAGCACAATGAAGAACTGGAAAATCGAAGAAGTGATAAAAGTCAGCACGAAGATAACAAACAATTAAACTAAGAATTCAAAAAACGATTCTTTAAGAAGAACATGTACTAACATCACCACTCAAAAAGGGTAACCATCAAAAATGGTAATGGCGAATTCCTGCGTTGGTGAAACGGTTTCAGCGAGCAATCCAGTAAAACTGCGCCGCTCGCGTAGGTTGTCATCGACACGAGGTTTAAAATTAAGAGAGCCAGTGAACGACAACAGGCAATCAGTGGTACGCGGCGATCCCAATTCCGTCGGGATAAGAAGCACCGAAGCAGCCAATCCAAACGGTCGGTTGCTGATCAATTGGGAATTAAATGAGAGAATCAGCTTGAGCAGTGGCTCGAGCACAGGTTTGCAGGTGCGGCCGGATGCGAAGCGTGGCATCGAGTTCAGCGACAACCGGAAGAAAGGAGAACTCGAGCAAGTCACAGGCAAGATTAACGAGGATAGGAGAGGTCGTCGTGAATCTAGGATATCCACGAATAAAGGGACCCTGGATCTGATGAACGTGTCAGGATTCCCAGGGGCAGTGGACAAAGGGCAGCAGCAGCAGCAGCAGCAGCAGAAGCAGGAGCACTCGGGTGGGGATTCGTGGTCCGTGGAGATCGACGTGATCGAAAGGTCGGTGGACGTGGAGGACGTGATTAAGAGCGACTCGAAGTACGAGATAGGCATGCTGCTTCAAAGCAGCGTCACTCAAAAGGCGAAGCAAAGACGGCAAGAGGCGAACGGGACGTTGAAGTCACGGAAATTGGGGAAGAACGAGACTCAAGACTCGGATAGCAGTCGACGTAGCAAATGGTCCGGCAAGGAGATGACCAGCAAGAAGGGTAGCGACTCGATCTCGAAGCGGCTCGAGCTGATCCACGAGCTGAATCAAAAGATACTGGCGAATTACGAGAGGTTCCAACAGAAGTCGAAGCGTGGCCAGCCGAAGGGCACCACCAAGGAGAGTACAAGATCGGAGTCAAAGGAGCAGTCTGAAAGGAGTCGCGTTAGGTGCCTGAATAGCGGCAAGGAGTGCAAGGAAAAGCAGGAGGCGCCCGATGATATAGAGGAGGAAGAGGAGGATGAGGAGGGCAGGAGGACGCAGGGGCTGCCGGAGGAGCAGAAGTACTCCGAGGTGAAGCGTAAAAATAGGGCAAAAGCCGCGTCTGGTGCAGAGAGATGTCAGGACTCCTGCTCGCTGCGGAACCCCGGCGCAAACAAGCTTCTTCTCCCCGGCATCTCGAAGGAGGAAGCCGGCGTCCGCCACTGCGAGAAGAAGCCAAGTTGCACGGGGGATCAGCCCGAGGCCAATCAAAGGAGGAAGCTCCCGAGAAATCAAGCGATCTCCTCGCAGCCAGCGAGAGCCGCTTGCGATAACGAGAACTTCAGCATGGCGCCGAGAGCAGGCTTCTATCGGGCGTACGACGACCACCACCACCACCACCAACAAGCATATCGTCAAACGAAAATCCAAACTTCCTCCAAGAGCGACCTAGCAAAAGTTCCACGAAGTAGATCTATCTTCCACGTGAGCCGGACCGAAGCTCTGCCCGAGCCAATCGATCTCAATCCAGATAATTGTCTCAGCAATTCGAAACTGTATCCCGAAGAGTGCATCGGCGCCCACTCGACGCCCAAGAAAGATACAGGTGAAAAGGACACGCTTATCTGCCGGGTGGAGATGGAGAGGAGAGTGGAGGAGGCTAGAAAAGAAGATAGTTGTGAGAAGAGGAATTCAAAGAGGGTGGAAGCAGATCAGGAACTGGAAAACCAGGTGCTCGAGAGTCTGGACGAGACTATCGGTAGATTCGACTGTGAGAGAGACGAGGAAGGTGCGATGGAGGATAAGAAGGAGGAGAGCTTCAGTAGCGACTCGATCCAGAAAGGTGGCGAGAGTCCTTTACTCAAGGAGGAGGAAGACTCTCCGAAGTCGCGCAGCCTCCAGGAGACCTTCAATTCCTCCTGGGACTCAGGGGTCGGCGTCGATGTCGGCACCGGTAGCGGCTGGGTCAGAGTGCACACGGGAATCGAGAGCAGCCTCGTCTATCTTACTCTCGACACCACTGCCAAGGACGTCTGCCGAGACATGCTCCTTGGCGACGACTTGTCTCTGTTTATCCAGGTAAGCGGCCCGCCCAGTCACTCACCTGGCTAATTATTCATCCGATTTCCCCTGCCACGACTCACACCATCTCCCCCCCTGTCATTCTAACAAGCTCTATGTAGATATGCTAATTAGCAATCCAATCCTGAGACCTCCTGCGTCCCATTCCTATACATATATTCCAGCACCAATTAACTGCTACTGGTGGCAGTAAGAAATATCAACATTCGATATTCAGTCAAATCTTTTACTGTTCGCACATTCTATTGTATTATTTTTATAATTTTTCTTAATACTAGCCTTTATGTACATAAAGAAAAATTATAACAATAATATAACAGAGTGATGTAAAGTAAAAAATGTGTCATCAAATCAGAAGAAACGCAATTTTCTCGAGCACATGCATAAACATTGCTGAAACTGTAGCGCGTTCAAATTAAGCGGGACACAAGTACAGAAGGGAAAAAGAGAGAAGAAAAGGGTAAAGAAAAATGAAGGGCAGTGTAGCGGAATTGAGGCGAGGAAGAAAAAGAGTCGGACTAAGGGAAAATGTGAAAAAGACGAGGAAAGCTTGTCGCTTTGTGTGGGTGGGTGTGTGTGTGTGTGAGTGGGGAAGTGTGCGAGATTTCAGTGGGATATCTGGCAAGGGCTTTATCAGGAACGCGCTCGAGCATTAACGACGTCTCGAGGACGTCGGCGCGCACCGGAAATTCTGGCGCACCGCAGGATCCTCCTCGGCACCTCGAAGGGATACGTCCCATGATTTCGTTTCGTCATTTCGCTGGAAAGAAAAGAGGCTGCTGCCGACGACGGCCTCGTATCGCGCTATCGTTTACCAGGCGGACAAAGGACAGGTGTAATTTACATTCGTGCTTTTCCTGGGGACGGCGAGGGAACGTTACGCAAACGGCGGGCGCGCGCGTTGCCTCGACGAGATCTCATAGGCAAGGGGGAAGATATGAAAGGACGAAATAAATAACAGGATAAAAGTGGGCTTGCTGAGGTTGAAAATTCTTCTCTTCACTTCTCTCCAGCGAGCTTGCATATTTTTCATAGTTAACGGTCGCCATTAAAGTAGTTGCTGCTTAGGGAGCAATTTTAATTCACTAATTAATCTCTCTCTCTCATTCAATGGCTGTTATTAATATTGTCTAACATCGACGTTCTAGAGGGAGAATTCTTCCAACTCTCGTTAGATATTTCAAAAGTATTATACAACGAGTTTAGATTATAACACGCTCTCTCGTTCCGCGTAACATAGGGATGCAAAGCTATCCAGCGGGCGAAAGGGAATCATTTCAAAGGACGCGCCTCCCAAGGAACTTCTCATTACCAGTTTCTCTTGGGCGCAGACCGCGAGAGATATTCCTGAGTGCGGTGTGGTCGTTTTTGCGAAGGAGCCCTTCGTGTTCGAGGCGAATGGAGGGCAAAATAGCCGGAAAGAAAATGAAAAACGAGGCCGGGGGCGGCGAAGGGCCGGCAACCAAGAGCTAGCACAGTTGTTGAGGGCTTTGCGAGGACTCGTCTTACTTGCCTTTCTCATCCCAGCTAACCGATTTCCCCATTGCAAACGTCCGCCCGCCCGCCAAAAGTTTCCTTCCTTCGAGCGGGCTTCGGCAAACCGGAGAGGAGAGTGACGTCGTGTATAATGACTGTAAGAGCCCGCCGAGTAGGAAAGGGATGATGGCGGTGGCCTTCTTCAAAGATAACGAGGTACGCGCCGCTAATCAAAGGCTCTCTCAGACCGAGAGAAAGAGAGAAAGACTTAAATAACTCAACGACCTCCTTGAAAGAAGCTTCCCTCCACCGCCGAAGATACCCTCCATTCATGAACACCTTCGACTATCCGCTGATTACCATGATAGACGAGAACCAACTACTATTAACACTAGAACTACTCAAGAATGATGTATGCTTGCTTCCACCAGAGTTATATTAAAGCGAAAACCGGGGAATATTTTAAAATATTCAATCTTTGAAAATGTAGTTCTTGCGATAAAATATCGTTGCAGTCATTTCCACTGTTTTTCCGCAGTTAACGCACGCGTAGTTTGACCAATAATCCCTCGTTTATTAAAAATTTGAGAGTAATATTAAGAGTGTTCAAACGTCGATGAAAGTACTTTGAGTCATTAACTATTTTATATTAAAACACAACAAAATACCTGCTGGTAATCAAAAGCTGATTGCCATGGTAAACGGGGAGCGACTACCAGTAATAACGTACAAAATACTTTACCTCCAAGCAGTCGTGCTGTCGTGTTATCACAGTTTTAATTTATTATTTGATACAACAGCAACCTTTCAACTGCGTTATTAACGATTCAATTTACCAGAGTTTTATGCGTTCGCAGAATGCTCGCTAGAATTGTTTGAACGCAATAATTTCAATTGAAAAATTCGCCAATCAATCAGCACGTGTCATTAAATTCTCCACTCGCAATTAATTCCGAGATACAAAAACTATAAGCGTATATAAAATAGTAGGTTTATCGGCAAATAATTCAATATAACGAAAAACATTTCATAACCTGAATGGCGCAGTCAAGTAAATCATGTGCATCAATGTAATAGAGTAAAAATAGGTTCCAGTATTCTGGTACATGCACTTACCGCAACACCCACTCAGCAGCAACCAGTTTTTACCGCCAAGCAGCACTAATCCGGCACGAATTCCAGCACAAACACTCCGAGCACGCAAGCACGCCTGCTACTCAATTCGATCCCGATTTTCTTTTTGAGAAAACACAACGACGCTGAAACACGCCAATCGATCCTCGTCTGTTATTGAATTTCACTCGACCGATTGATTCCTGTTCACTGAATTACGAGGATGATATAAATATTATGAAATGTGATCGAATATATTTCGATTATTATGTAAATAATATAGTCAACAAAACAAGTACTTACCACATGCAAGAATATGCATTCAGCAGTGAATTCCGCAAGCAACGTTCACCCAGCAGAAGTTCAACATACTTCAAGCACGCAAGCAAAGCGTCTCACTGCTTTATTTGGTCCCAACTTTCTTCTTAAACACACGAAACCCGAAAAGAATGCACCACCGCGAGAACAACGCGTTACACTTGCCCGACACACCGCGACCATACTGGATTTCACTGATTTTGCGCGGCAATGCATTAGCAATCGATAATACGATGTACCGACTGCAAAATATTTACTATTATTACACAATTTCTGCCTAATCAAGATGTTCTAATTTTGAATAATATACTTTGTAAACGTTTAGTGAAAGGTATTCATGAGTCTGTTTAGTAATTGCACTGGTTTAATGATTGATAAATATCGATATTGTCGAAGGTAGATTGTGCAATTGGGTCGGTAAAGTCGGTAAATAGGACGACAACAGCCACGCCGCCGCTCGGCTACCAGCGCAGACGCACTAAAAGGCATTCTAACCGCGTCGTTTCACTTGTAAGAAGTTTGTACATTGTTGGCGAGAGTAGTGCGGAGTTTATAGTTAAATGGGGTGAAAGTGGAGTAGATTGTGTTGTGGATAATTGATAGTGAACACAATCGTATCCAAGATCTTTCTACAAACAAACATCCGAATTGCGAGAAGTCTAAAATCTCCCATAAACAACGAATCCAGAATTCAAACACACTGTAAGCTTCTTACTAATCTTCCATTAACAATGTTTTATTACCAATTGACTATCATTCTATAAACTTAATGTATTTAAAGCATTTATTCTTCATAGAATCTAAATGCACAACAAGTGCAATAAACACCTCGCAATCTTTGCGAGCTAACATATTTCACACTGGGAATCTTATGCAAATATCTGCAATTCGCTTACATGCATGTAATACTCAATTGTACTTTGCTACATTTACCTGACAGTAACACGAAACGACTGGAGAACCGTTTGAAGTGCTGGCACATGACATCATCTTGTTTGCATATTTACAATGCAGTATTTGTTATACTCTTTGTGGAATCTCGCGCAGACACACCACGCATATTCTTGAAGGATTCCAGAATACTTGTAGCGTTCGCGCTTTGTATTAGTTGGTTGCATTCGAAAGTCGTTTACCCTTTGTATACGACAATGCTAGAAAAAAAACGGTCTAGGATATCGATCGCTTGGGAGCTTGGCAAAGCGGTGGATGCGCGCGTATCAAATTTCCCGTGAAACTTGGCCCGTGTGCACGTTTAAGCCGAGCTTTGCCTCGCTCATATGGAAATTTCAATTAAATTCACTGTCGCCTCTCGCGAGAACCGAAAGAATAACATGACAAGCACAAGGCGTGCACTTTAAATGAGAGCAGCCGGCGTCGCTCTTATCGTCGAAAACTTGACTGTGAAAAATTGTGCCGGCCGCTGCCCTCCACCAACAATATATCAACCTGTTTAGCAGTACACCAATACACATTTCTCGAGCCGCATGATTGATGAGAATTGAGCCTCTTGTTTACACTCCGGGTCGTTCAACTTTCATTGCCGACGAATAGATATTAAACACTGCCATTTACCATTTCTTTTCACTCGAATACCAATACTAATTTTTATTCATTTACTATCGCATGTCTAATTTAGAATTCTAGCAATCTTTCTTCTGTTTTGAATATGTTTTCTTTTAATTACATAGTTGAAGAAAAAGTTAATGGTTTGAATTGAGAGAAAGTCGAAAGATAAGATTTGGTTAGTGAAATTAAAGCTGGCACGAAGTGAGTCGGTTTCATTTCGTGATTGCTTTCTGTCAGCAGCAAAAGGTCATTCTACGAAATGAGTTTCATCCCTATCGTGCGGCTATCCGATTTAACAGATTGTGAGTCAGTACTCTCCAGTGAGATTCGAGGGCACACAGTGTATTCCCTGTTTACTTTGAGATCCTTCTCAATATTTTACGCGAATTGAAGCCGGAATATCGACAGAGGGCCGCAAGAGAGCCGGCGGCATTCGATTTGTATGGTGTACTTTCAATCCAGCCTATGTCCGACCCAACAAGCTTCATTGTCGATACCACAGCAACCCTGCTGTTCTGGGATCGTATAAATTTACCATGTGCCAAACGCACACAGAGAATCTCCTATCTTACAAGCAGACTCACTATCGATCTTGCATGATCACAGGAAAAAATCGTAGAATATCAAAAAAGTCGATCTTAGTTTCGTATATTTATAGAACGACGTATTTTATTAAGTCCTCCTAAAAGTAATCGTGATTACTTTATAAAATCTAACAGCCTTTCTTGATTTATATTCAAATTACTGTAATTGTGTACGATTGAGTTTTTTATTTTTAGATTTATTAACTAAATTTACATTTTAAGTTCACTTTGAAAGGAGGGTATAATATAGAAAAGAGGAGGGTTTGATTATTAAAGATTTTGAATTAATTCTCTACCAACTATCGCAGTAACAAAGCACTGGATTCTTTGGTAAAGCAGCTGGGTTGGGTGGTTAGTTGAGCGTAATAAGAACTAGAATATCGAACTTGTCCCGAGGGTATGTCGGCACAAAAGCCGCTTTATTGGCTGACCCGGCGATCTAGCGAAAAGGAGATTCGGTTCGAGGATAACAAGCCCGATAAATTTCCCCTGGCTTTATTATTCTCCTATTATTAAGCAGCGTGTGCGACTACCAATCGCTTCCAACTAGTTAAGTAGTATCGCGAATGGGTCAGTGTTGCGCCAGGCTTGCGGAAGAGTGGAATTTGAAAAATCCAAGAAAAATGGATCGCCGACGATGAACGGAAACAAGTAATGAAATTCCATCTGCGTGCTTGTGTCTCATTCTTCGAATACTTTCCCAACGAAATTGCGAATAACACTCCAGGAAAACCACTGATAATTTGCAATACCAAAGTAACGCGAGTAATTATGAAATATTATATTCATTTTCGGCATTTTTTCCTGTTCCTCTAACATTGCATTTTCTAAATATTTTGCAAAACGCTTACTCATTCTTGAAGTTCTCTTAATATTATATATATTTCGCCGGAAAGATCGCATCATTCAATGACGAATGATATTCTTTCTGAGGAAACTGCAAGCTTGCCAAATCGGATGAAGTTAGTTAAGTCTAATTGGACACTTTTCCATTCGGCCTCTCCGACGAAAATTTCCCGAAAGTCTGCGGACTCACCAACGATCTACGAATTCTTGCCAGAGCGTTTCACGAGTGCTTCCTCCATCCCTGAAAACTGCCGCATTAAACTAGCGCATTTAATTAAATATAAATATCGCGCGGGGA
The DNA here is from genome assembly GCA_910591665.1 of Ectemnius continuus. Taxonomy (NCBI): domain Eukaryota; kingdom Metazoa; phylum Arthropoda; class Insecta; order Hymenoptera; family Crabronidae; genus Ectemnius; species Ectemnius continuus. The sequence goes on along the minus strand of OU342862.1, from coordinate 8,333,059 downwards.
TTTTGGCGAATGAAGTTGGCTCGCCAAATTTTCTTCGCCGACATTTTATAACCGTCAAAAAATCGAGGAAAAAACCAGCATTTTGTATGTCTTATTATATTATTAGAAAAGTATTGCAATTGGCAGAAAAGCACATCATTATTGAAAATAGAACTACACATTTTGTGCGTTCGAATGATATAATTTTCCATATTATTTATATTAGCGCTGCAATGTGTAATTAATGAATGCGGACTAGCATTCGTTAAAATGGTTTATCGGTGAAAGAAAACAAACTTGCCACTTGTAGGATCAGGTATTATCGAGGGGCTCGAAATGGCACCGGTCCCGTGTACATTGTCGCTCTAATACCACTCTAATTTAGCAGCGGGGCAAACCGAAACGACCGCCCGCGTACACACGCTACCGCTTATAATGAGTTTTGTTAATTGCACGCGGCTCTCCAGAGAAATCGGCGTGTGCGCGCGCGCGCAATCCGCTCGAGCGGCTCGATCGAGCGAATCTCGTTTCGATCGCCACCGAACAAAAAGCCCTAACGAGAATTTATCCCCCCAAAAAAAGGCGAACTAATTTGCACACTTTTGCATCGTTACGATCGTTAAAATTACTCGACAGACTTCACCCGTTTGTCCACCTTTCCTATTATTTCTTCCGGATACGTTGTTTCCTTCTTTTTGGCCGATCAGCGCCAGTTAATTAACTATGCGAGCAACCTCGACAAAGGAGCAACCGAAGCGCGATGCGATCTTAGTATTGTCTGTAATTGGTAAATATATCGGGTTGCACGCATTGCGCTCTGGTTACGCGTAACGGCCATCAGACACTAATTGCAATTGTTCGCTGTGGTGTTGATAATGAGTTCCGCCCACGCTTCGCATTAGTACTGTGCCAGTGGTTGTGTTTCATTATTAGAACACACTCGGGCGCGCCCCTTTCCCAATTCACGCACACGCAGCTCCAGCAATAATCGCCTCTTTGATAAGAAACTGTCAGCCTCAAAGTGAAAGCCAATGATTACTCCGTTTAGTCACATTTCCTATTCACAACTACTCAGATAGAAATCATTCACAATTAAATCAGTAATGTCACTATTAATAATAATAATATTTCTATTAGTAATACACATGATTCTTGCAAATCATTTATTTCTGTATTAGAGCTTCGTTAAAAGATGATCGTTAAATTCCTACTATTGATGTTTCAAATTTAAAAATCGGATGATATCAAAGTATTCAAGTATCGAATATCTGCGCATTGATATCTCGGGCAGAATGCTTAAAAGAGAAGCTTTCAGTAGTCTAGGGCAAAGGGGGGGAAGGAAAGGGGGAACAGTAAAAGCGAAGTAGGATGTCGAAGTAATAACACGCTGCACGTAATAATAGAATCCAAGCAGAAGGGACAGCTATCATTCCAGTAGAATCGGATTTCCCAATAAGTTCCGGCGCTGAAGCACAAAGGCACCGCGTTCCCCAGTTGTAATGGAGTGACTTCGCTTCTTTGATTGAGTTTTGCCTCCGTAAATAATGGTGTATCATTGACGGAATATTGCAAGCCGAAGTTTCAGCAACCAGATAGTTTTGTAATGCTCGATGCTGCTATTAGTGAAGTTCGTAGTTTCCAGAAGGCTTTGTCCTGCAATAGTTTCCTTTATTGAACTTGCGAGAGTATCTTAATAAGCTGTGCATCTTTCTTTCTTAATTAAAGTTGTAGAAAAATAATGTCGTTCGTGATTGACGAAAGGTAATAAATGCTAAAACTGTGATAATTATGAATATAATTCGATTTTCGAAATCGTTCAATCTTATTAGGTTTGATGATGTGGAAGGAGAACACCACTCGGGAATAATAATCACAGGAGGCAATTGGAGAGTAAAATTTGTCGGCTTTCCATCCTGGAAAAAATGAGGTTGAACAAGGTGCACTAGTGGAGTAACTCTCGCCAGATTTTAAATGCCACGGGAAATCAGCGGGATTCGGCTTGCAATCGCTCCCGGAAACTGACAACTTTTTCCTGCCCCGAGTTTTCCCGAACTCCCCTGCTTTCCCCGTGGGTTTATCAACTTTGTCTATCACTTTGTCCAGCGTGGAATCAGTGCTGGCTTCTCCTAATTATTTGGCAAGACGCATTACGACGTGCACTGAAGAAAGATTGTTTGTTTGTTTTCCCTTTTCCAAGAAAGAAAAAGCAGAGTTTTCGTGAGCTCCTAGTTTCGGTTACACTCGAAGCACACAATGAACGGGAAATGCAAACAGCTTGGCAGGCTTTTTTTCTTTAGCCCGCTGCCGCCGGCGCTCTTTATTACCGCGGTATGGATTTTTTAACGAGAACGCTCCGCTACTGCTTCGCCCTGTAATTGGCCGACTCGCGAATTCGCATTCGCCGATCCGTTACAGTTTCCACTTGTACTGGATTCTCATACAAGCAACTAACATGAGCATTCCAACTTCTAATCGAAGATCGTATAACATACTTCGATTTTCAGATTTTCCACTCTTAATAAAAATAATATACTTCCAACTCAAACAATTCCTCGTTTCACAATAACTATATTCAAGACTAATTTAAGTACTCGAATTTAAATAAGTTCAATAAGAAATGCAATTTATAAATATTTCGAAGCCGAGGATGTATCATCAAAAGCATTAAGGTGCTCTTCGGTAATGACGAGAGTTTTAATTACAGACTTCCACGGGCGTGTGAACTCGTGAATAGAGGAATATGTAGCTTCGTTAAAGGCTCTCATTGCAATTGCGCAAAGGGAACTTTTAAGTCTGGGGGCGTCGGGGGTAGTTATTGTCGACGCTGGTATTATTTGCTTTGGTGACGGCGGCGCTCAAAGGCGCTCGCTACTCCCACTGGAACAACAGGACTCCAACATCGCGCTCGCGCCACTACATTCGACGTGTCTTCTCACCATAATGGATCAGTGTACACGCGTATACGTGTATACACGTGGGGAATCGCGTTAGAGCGACGCGACACATCGGACACGTGTTTCCCTGCTGATTCAATCTTCCGTCCAGCTGTGCGCGCCACTCTCGCCCACGAAAGCTCTTCTTCCTTCAAAGCGGCGTCGACGCCGACTATGCCAACAGCCACACACCAGGCGGGAATTTATATCTCGAAAAAATCGGCAAAGAGGAACAGCGCAAATGCTAGCTCGGATTGGATAGTAAAGCGAAGCCATCTCCGCTCTTGCACGCCTCTTTGCCACTTCTCTCGGAAATATTGTAAATACTTCACCGGCAACTTGAAACTCGAGTAACGCGAAACTTGAAACTCCAATTGCCAATTAGATAGCATATGTTTTTTATTACACTGTAGATTTAATGCTTGGAATTATTTGATGGATAAAGATTTCAGTGATTATACTAAATCTTAAAATGTATATAACAATATTTCCCTAAAGGTATAAATGGAAATAATATAAAGACGTTAAATTGAATCGAAGAGTTCGCGAAGCTTGACGTATGAATGAATGCATGAGTCTGTTTGAGAGTGTTAGGACGCACGGTTTGCGCAGCGAAATTTCTGAAACTCCGCGGGAAGGTTTGGTCGCGGTGAAAGGAGAAACCTGGTAGAATTGAGTTTTCAGGAGCTCCAAGGGCTCAAGTGGCATCTCCATCAAAGGGTAGGGTGCTTCGTTACAAGGATTATGCGCGAGAGAAATAATGTTAAACGTTGCCTGCTCGCCCGAGAGTTCTTCGTTACAGCAGCGACTCTCGCTGAGTGTGCACGACCGAGAAGATCCGCTGACTCCTTCGTGTTTCTTCCGCGCGACAAGATGCTCCTCTATCAATTTGACAGTGAAACTAGAGGCGAGACAGCACTCGGCGTCCTCAAAGCCAACCAGCTACTTCGAATTCCCCAAGTTACCCAGGGCTTCCTCGAAAAGTTGCCGAGCGCTCATCAGCATACCTTCCAATAGTGGCGAGGGGGACGCACATTTTCATCGAATTTACATACTTCTCTCAGTTTACTCGCCTTGGCAAATGCACTTTTGACGGCATTCATTGCTTCGTCTCTTCCGTAAAATATAAGCGTTTTTAATAATGACTCATAGGAAAAGGTTTAAAACAAATGTATCACCCAATTGCAGAATTCTCTAAAGTTTTTTCTTGAATCGGATGAAAACTGTTTATTATTTGTTTAATCTTATTTAATTCAGAGTGTAATTCCACTTTTTTCAGTACGGCGGTGAAGCAGGAAGGAGACTGGGATGCCAGGAGAAGCCCTTGGAAATTCAGGACCACTTCCTTCAGACCCTTGGCTACCAGGACGCGTCTAGACGCACTCGACTAGGGGTGGATCCTGAACTAAGACACCTCATCGCCTTCCACGTGGGTAAGTACACTCTTCCACTCCAAATAATAATTATAAATTCTCTTGTAATTTTAGTTATAAATATATCGAAACTCTCATCTAAATTCTAAATATTCTAAATAATACTATATTATATCACAAAGTTAAATCAAACATTCAACTGCCAGCATAAAAAACAAGATTAGCAAAAATGTAATTAGAACTAGGAAAGCCTAGCTTTACGTTCGCTTGTAGCTTCGCTAGATCCCATAAATCGGAGTCGCCAATAGAAAGGCTGGCAAGTAGCGCAATAAAGCGGCATCAGAGTTCGAAATCGACGTTGACCCTTCGCGTCGGGATTCACCGACGCGATCGACAAAGAGAGAAAATGTGGGATGCGTGGCTGGAGGGAGAAAGAGAGGTGTAAAAAGGACGAAAGCAATAGAGAAGAGGAGGAGCGAGAGGGATGAACGGGCAGAGGGACAAGTCATAGGTAGACCGCAATATTGGCACGGACTTTTTTCAATGGTACGTGTGTGCGCGGAGGGTGAGGGAGAGCTGCGAGGGGGTCGGTTTGGTCAGTGGGTGGCAAAGCGAGAGCTTATCGCTCTTTCGAAAGCAGTGGTGCATGGGAAAGCCTGGCTCAGCAGGTCACTCATCATCCGGGCATCGGGCAATATGCTGATGAGGGTGCTTTCCACCCCAGCTCACAATCGAACCGGTCATTTCGAGATAGTTTTATGTATGTGTAAATCCAGTCGGCCTCCACTCCTTCCTACAGCTTTTATCTCTCCACTTGACTGCACCCCGCGAACCCCTATGCCAAGTTTTCGAGGAGAATACACTACATTTAATTCAACTTGACAGGGGAATTACTGGTGCAATACTTGTACTGGAGAAGTAGAAATTATAGTAGAAGAAAAAGGAAATAGAAAACGGATTTATGAAATTGAGTATAGATTGCAATGAAAGTCTGGGAAAATTATAGGAAAGATTTTGAAGAACCACTGTTGTAGTCATTTTTACGGTTTGGTAAATCTGGGATTGTTTTACCCTTCGTTTCCCTTCATAGAGCTTTTCACCTTTCCGCTCTTCTCACTTGTAAAACGCAGCTTATGTTGAAGCGAATATCTCTGAATCCAAGATATTAGTATTCACGTATTCAAATCATTTAAATCCAACTTAATATTTCCTCGCCTCTAAATAATTCCCACCACATAACAGCTGCGCAGCTGAATCTGCGTTATTTCAGTCGCGCAAGTCGATTCACACACAATGAAAGCCACTGAATGCGTGTATTCAGCGGCGATGTTGGCAGCATTAAATTAAATGAGAAACAGAAAGAGAAAGAGAGAGATCTCGTGCATTTGCCGCGGCAATCCAGGATGCTGAACTCATTGCTAATTAAGTGGCTGAATTGAAGAAAACGCAGATGCGAGGAATGTACAATAGTAACAAATTCAAATTTCTCCCAAGAAAATAATTACAATTTACCACAGATATTCAAACAATAATAATAATAAACAACATAAAATGCATTTTTAAAGAATACTTCCACAAACATCTGTCACGCAACATATCAGCAATTCCACGGTTAATAAACTATCAATTGACGCATGAAAACTCGTAACAGAGTGTTGTAAAACAATAGGCAATAAACAATTGGCGAATTCAAGGGAGAAAGGTTGCGCCATTGAAACCTGCTATAACGGCAAATGGATGGCAGATAAAATCACAGGAAAGCGATCGAAAAGGGGGTGGCGAGGGAGGAGGGAGGGCGCAGTAGTCATAGGAGAAATATGCGGCTATGCGATGGTGGTGTACGAACTTGTCGGACTGCGAACAAAGCGCACACAGCCGATTTCCGGTAGAACGAGAGAGGAGCGTCGAGCCTCGCTGGAACTACTCGCTGTAGGTGTGGGTGGTGGCCGTCGCTGCTCAGAGGAATTCGGCTTAAATTGTCGGCGAAACTGCACGCAGTTAGTTGATCGAGCGATTAAAGGGTTCACAATGGTAGACCGCTAACAGCGCCGCGACATAATGAGTAATTGGAGTTCGATATTTCGAGTAAATGGGATCGTCTCGGCCGAATGAGCCGGTGCAAACGCGCGTCGCGGCGCTGCATTAGCCACGAAAGTTTGCTAGGCGTCGTTACCGATCCGACGCTAGGCTGCGTTCTATGACAGTCGCGACAACCTCGTACGATGAGGAATAACTGCAATTCGAATCACCCCATTAACCATCGCAGACAATTACAGTGGTTTAATAGGAGTTAGTTATGAGCTTGCGAAGGATACATAATAATTATTATGCTACCTGCATTTTTAGTCGAGGTATTAATATTTTGTGTGAAATAATTATTAATACAAAGCCGCTGTGGAGTAATGGGGAATGTCTAGAATTGTGCTGACCCCATATTGGCATTTATAGTTTTGGTATTAATATTTCACGGGATATAATTATCAATGAAACGAAGGAATCTGGAACTCAATCTATCGGAATGATGGTTAATCAGGTCAGCAGCCTTAATTGCAATTATTGCGAGGAGAACGAGGCGGGGTTGCGTTAACGCAACCGACAAAAAGGGGGGGGTGGGATCGTAAAATAAAATCGATCGGCAAATCGTGTGGAATCAAGTGTGAATTGATACAAAAATTCCCAATGATAATGCGTAACGACAGGCATTAATTCGCCGGGGGACATTTATTGCCGGGCAATTCAGGCTAAAATGCCCGCCGAAAAGTTAATTACCTTCTCAGCAGCATCGCATTGCCGTTTAATGGCTTTGCAATGTAAGCACTGCAATGTACCCAGCTATTTCTCGATCGGGTGAACAGCACTGCAATTGCAATTCGCTTTCAAAATATTGGGGGCGCGCTAATGAATTCTCTTAGCTCCTTTCCATGCAATTATTTGCCATCGGTATTCCTGCACTGCTCGAAGTCACTGTTAAAAGCTTTAAACATTCACGTCATTGTCAAATGACAATTTTCTCCAACGATCAAATATTTACAGGCCTCCGAACAACAAGCAGACAAATCCATTATCATCTGACATTGAAAACATAATCAAACAATTCACACAATATATAAATGATTTATAATATATATATAAATTATTACAGTATTATTTACCATAATTCGTTTCTTAGAACTAAACCAACTATTTTAATTTTATATTTATAATTAATATACATCAGAAACTATATTTCAAAAGCAACACTTAACATCTAATGTCAACAAGACTTTGTCAAGCGAATGTTTTCGGTCACCGAAGTCTGATACGTATCCTTGCGTAAACGGCTCGATGTCGCTGGTAGATGGCTTGCTGGGCAGCGTCGGTGACGCGGGCGCGGGCGCGCGCGATCATAGCCCCGAGATATCAGGAGAAACATTAATTTCCTGACAATGCCCAACGTATCCGTCTATCCACGGAGTTATTGCTGGCGCTGTAACCGGCGGCGCAAAACGTTGCGTAAATTCCCCGGCTGCGCATGTAGTACGCCAAAGGCCGAGATTGCCTGCCGCCGCGCGCCGTGTACATACAGGGTGGTTCAAATAAAGCCGGCGGGAGTAAACTCGACGTCGATTTCAAGCCCCGAAAATCCACAGCGAGCAATTTCGTGCTCATCGTTAATGAATTCGGTTTCAGCCGATTATAATTTATGAAGAAGGAAAATATCTGTGATAAATGCGCGAAGGAATTGTATCGACGATAAAAGGATAGCGGTGAGCGATAAAATAAATGACTAAAACGAGGGGAAATAAAGGAGATTATGCGGCTGGTAATTTCGCTGGCGGATAAAGCAGTTATGCGTGCCGAGAGCAATAAAGGGTGAATATGGCTGTTGCGTGTATCACCCGCTGTACGCGTCCAACTACCTGCTACGTACATGCATACTTTACTTTACTTCAGTGCGGGGCTGTTCGGCAGCTTGCGAACTCGTACAGTAACGAGAGGCTTGGATCGTAAACCGGTTGATCCCTCTCTCGCCCTCACTCTTTCACCCTGTCACGTATCTGACAACGGGCTGGTTGTTTCTACGCGTATTCAGCCGGAATATCGCGTAAATCCGCCTCCGATAACGGCTCACTTTCCCCCGGATATAAAGTTAGCCCCTCGCCGAGAACTTTACGAGCAGGGTAATTGCGAGAATTGCTAATGCCAGCCGAACTCACTTTAAGAGCGTACACATTCACGCTGATACGTGATTATATTTTAAATAAACTTACTTGGAAAAATTACAGTTTGATTGTCAGGATGACAAATGGCAGTGAAATGTTCTTTGTTATCAATCTAAAATACCTTAAATATTATATATAGTTAAATATATATCATTCTAATAAAAATATACTTTAAAATAAATTGCTAAGACTAATTTAACTGCACCCAATTCACAGAGGGTTAAATATAATCGAATTATATTGGAACAAATATTCTCTCGGGAGATAAATTAAGGAAACTTAGAATTTGAAAACAGTTATCTGAATTTGTAGGCTCTGAGAATGTGTTGGCGTTGGGAAAAGGTTGATGGACAGTGTCGAAGGTCCGGGGAATATCATGAAAGCACGCGCGCCGCGCAGCAACACACCTTAACTTAATTAGCCCGGCAAATTGTATAACGTAAACTTCTATAACGCGCAGCCCCCGTTGGGTTTATACCGATGCCAAGCACAGAAGCCCTGAAATTGCTCATTAATAGTGGCAATAACGTTATAGTTAGCGTGGAGGCGCGTGGAAGGAGGCTGGTCGCTCGAGCCCTCGAGAAATTGCATACTTCGCTTGGCCGCACTCGTTAAAAGTCAAAGAAGGCGAGGGAATGATCGTTAGCTCTTTGATGATTTGCCTGGCTAATAAGCAACCCTGCAAAACCCACTGAACTGTAATTCCAAGTGCGTGAATGCTAAAATATGAAAAATAACTTTGTGCATTCATTAGTTGGGCATTTAAAAAAGTTGAGTAGCTTGCGTTGATGTGGGAAATTAGTATAATAATAGTAATTTTGCAAAGCAAAATGAAGGACGGTTAAAGAAGAAATGATGGTCAATCCATTTTCTAAGTAAAAGCTCGCTGGAAAGCGGAAGCACAACTTATCGAGTAACTCGCAAACTTAATCGGCAATCCAGCCGAACGCGGCGCCGCCGCGCCGCGCCGCGCCGCGCCGCATCTCCACGGGCTCGTGAAATTCTCGGAAAATGCTTGCGATTTAATGACTCGAAAAATGAAGTCGTTCGCTCGCTGAGGAACAGGGCCTGCAGAATTAACGAGGCGTTCGATAGAGGAACTAATTTTGTTCACGAGAGCTCTAGGATATTCAAAAAAATGAGGCTACCCGATAAAGTTGATTTATTTGCAAAATACGACAGGAAATCAGTATATTTCAGACTGCTCTATATCTGACAACTTTGAATTATTATTGACAGTTGTACATATCGAAATTCAATAAACGCGACAGACGATTAATTTAAATATGGAATAAAATTGCAAGCTGTAAACTGTTTTAAATCAGTGCATCATAGAAAGCAGTCAAAGTTTCAATTTATTAAAAAGAACGCAAAAGTAAATACAATCGCATAACCAATCTATGCGATTGGTACCATCAAATAATAATACTAACAATCGGGGAAAGCGAGACACTCCAATCTAATCACGCATTTCCAACCACCAACTATTATATCTGGGTAAATGTTACACCATCGCCATTGAAATGTCCACTTCGAAACGATGACGTCATTAATCAAGCAGTCATTATTCCATTGAGTCAGTGGAAAAGAAAGTGATTTGGGGTATTGAAGGGGGCGCAGAAATTGAAGTGAATGGCTGGTGAAGGGTTGATCGATCGTCCCCGCTAATGTCATTTAGCCCTCGGTGAGAGTCTTGTAGGAAAGAGTGTAAAAGTAAGATGGCCGAGTATATATGAGAAGCGGCCGCACGAAGTCACCCTTGCAACTACGATGACGCTCGTGCAAGATGACGAATGGCGCGCGATGACGAAGTGCTGGTAACTAACGCAATTAACCCTTCGCCCGCTCAAGGTGCTACGTGACTGGCTTCGCTCTGCCATTAAGAGCAACGTCACCGGTGTAACCGGAACACGGGACATCCTGCAATTAGCCGCACACACGCGCGCACGTGCGCACGTGAATTCTCGGCTGGAAGTTCCGGCTGTAATTTTCTTCGAGACCCGCTCGAATGCTGCGCGGCAAAGCCGCTTACTAATTAAGCTCGATGTCTTCCACCATCTAAGAAGCTTGACAGTTGAAGAAGCACGATCGACAAATTTTCACCGAAGGAATCATCCGTTCTACTCCAACTATATTGGATTTACAATCGGTGGAGAATCATCGTCATTACTGTTAATTCGTCGAGCGACTGCTAGATTGGAGCGATAATTGTAAGTGCGAGCGCGATCGGATTCCGTTCACCAAACCGAGTGCATCAATGCAACAATGCAATCGGCCTGCCGAACTAGCAATCGCCGATAAATAATTCGATTGGCCGGCCGGTGTGGAGAGTGGGCGCGTGAACGTCGACGTATACGACGTCTATGCAAATATTAATACTGGCTATTTACAATTGGCCGGGCGGAACGAGATATGAAAACCGAGTTTCGACAAGCACCGTTTTATTAGCCGCGCTCGTTCGAGCTTCGTTAACTCATTAACCACCACGCTTGCGGCATCACAGAACTGTATGAAGATATAACAAAGAAAAATGCGTCAAACTGTGCACGTGCAATTTTATAGTTAATATAAATATAGTTAATAGCCCCGGAAAATGTTGGGAAGTCCAAGAAATATGAGAAAAACCAACGAAAATTCCGAAAAAATCGAACCTTAAAGGCAGTTTTTTTAGTATTTTCGATAGAAATCCGGACTTTTTTCGACGGATTTCTTGTTTTCTATCCGTTTTCATTCATAAACAATCGATTCCTGAAGAAAAAACCCGAGTTCGGGGACCTTCGAAAAATCGTGAAAAAATCTGAAGGGGTACCCCTTAAGAAAAATTTGCCGAAAAAGAAATTTTGAGTTAGGGCTCTGGAATTTTCATGGTATCTTCCTTGATGCAAAAAAACATTACCCACCAAATTTCAGCCCCGGGGAAAGTCGGGAAGTCCACCAAAAAAAATAAAAACCGTCAAAAATGAGCAAAAATTGACTTTTCTGGACGGTTTTTCGACCCGTTCTCGTTGCAAATCCGAACTTTTTTTCAGGGATTCTTTGTTCTCTATCCACCCTGATACGAAAACAATAAAAATATCCCGGGTTCGGCCGATTTTGAGAAACTTGAAAAAATTCATCATTTTCGAGGGTCGAAAGTAGGTGAAAACCTAAACTTTGAGCTAGGGCTCTGAAATTTATATCAGTTCTTCCTTGACGCAAGGCCACATTCTCCACCAAATTTCAGTCTCGGAGAAGGTCAGGAAGACCACCAAAAAAAATAAGGGCTAGGAGAGTTCTGATTCAAAGGCAAGTGAATCACCCTGTACACACGGATAATATAATATATTACAATATTCTTCCAACACAATACACTATGTAAAAAATTATCGTAGACATTGATGGTTTTTTGTAACACTTTATATTTTATTTATTGGTTTAGAGTTTCGATGTAGCATAAGTGGTGGACTGATTAAAACCGAAGTACTAGAAGCTTGCCTTTTTGTTGCAGGTCCAGCATCACCAGCGCTGGATCTCCTGGGATACAGCCGTTGCGGTTATACCCTGGTATTGAAGGGGTTGGTTTTCCCGCAGTGGAAAAGGCGAGCATTGGCGGTCATCGGGTCCAGACTCTTCCTTTATCCGGGTAAGCTTCCACTCAAGATCTCGCCAATCCTTCCCTGCCAATATCCTTCCTCAAACTATGTTCCTATGAACACCAGAGTACTCGCTGTCTATATTTATTTAACTTTTCCAAGCGCAAATCTTTACCATCATCTTTTTGAACAAGTATTTCAGAGTTATTTATCATACTCTGCTTGGTTTAATTAAATCAGAATGGAGCGGAAAATATCACGCTAATTGCCTGCTTCGTTAAGAACTTTTCTCTATTTTGAATCACTGATTTGAATCTCCTTTTTTGGAGTTCCATTGAAACATATCTTGAGCGGTTTGATGATCAAGGAATCGAGTTCAAAGTAATTCGACTTACTTTTGTTGAGAAGTTACAAATTGTCATTATTAAAACATTTGCCCGCGGGGGCCACGCACCGGCTCTAGTGCGGCACGTGGCCGCGGGTGATAAAGTTTTAATGAACCGTCCAACTTACTTTCGGATTACAGGCTTACATTATTCCCTACTTCGCTTCTTGTTAATGCTTGACGAGCATGCGCGCGCGCTCTATCGTCCCTTCCATGAAACATTTCACTCACGGCCGTTTCGCGCAAGCTTTTCTTCCGGAAAGTCGCTTAAGCGAACTATAAATTTTCAAGTCGAATTATAATGAATACACCTTGTTGGATAACTCGGAGTTTGTAAATATAATACTTAGCACTTAAATCATCGATTCCTTTCAACATTAAGGCAAGAATAATTTTTCAAAACAATGTCGAATGCAATTCTTCAAAAAACTTGTAAATTATTACATGTCATAACTAAATAATTAAACCTGTTCAATACCGAACATCACTATCTATTTTTAAACACAATATCGACTGCAATGTCAAAGCAAGGTAGGAAAAGAAAGTGGCGAAACTTGCCAAGTCATTCTATTCGACTGGGATTGTCTTCGCACTATTCCGTAAAATTGTCCGAATAGTCAGGCTATTCGATTCGGAGGATGAAACCACTTTGTCGACAAGTAGAGGCAAGGACGCGGACGCGCGTGGTGGTTGCGGTACAAGTGGCTCCCCATTACTGATAACGCAACTTTAAATTGGATTTCTTGCGATCTTGAATTGTTGGATGCCCGGGCCTGACTTGGGCGCAAGTTGTTGTCCACGGACAGGCGCGTCGAAGCTTCGATTGAAGTCCTCGTACTTCGTGCAACAGTAATCGCACCAGAAGATCGAACTGTAATTTGGTGTTTCTAATCTTCGTAACCCGAATGGACAAAGTTCCATTAAATACAGCATTGTAAATCAACGCTTACATTGCGTTAATTTGTACAATTAATATTGAAGAACGTAAACTTGACGGGAGAAAATTATTATTAGAAAAAGAAGATTATTAAAATAGTTCATACATTCATAAAAAAAATACAGCTGTGGTCGAATGTTGTTAACTATCGTTTTATTTTACTTTTTAACGGAGCTTTACTGAATTGAGACACGAAAAGCCTGAGTGAATGTCCAAATAAATAATAAATACAAGAAAGTGTTCTCTCGATCTCAAGGAACGCTTAGCAAAGTGTCTAATGGAGACATCAAGCCTGACAGGATCCCTCTCTTGTACTCCGCTCTATTTTTCATTGCTTCCGAGCACACCCTACCGCTTATGTAAATAATAGCAGGGCTTTTCGGCAACCCTTGCGAAAGATAAAAGAGGAGCGGCTGCGTGTTCAGAAACGGAAACATCCTCGAGGAATCCTGAACGTTCCACCGAAGCCCTCCGAAACACAATGATTTATCTACGTCCTGTCCTTTATCCTTCCGCCGGGGCGATCCTGTCACCAGGCCGAGTGCGTGGCTCGGATCAAGAATTTCTTCTGCCAAGAAGGATTTATCGTCCTGACATGCAATTACGCCATCAGATGTTCGGATCTGCCAGATCCACTTCCAGCCATTGGACCGTGAAATAGATAACTTTTGTGGTGTTTAAAGGAAACCACGCGGTATAGCTACACTCGAAACATCGGCAAAGGTTTACCAATATTTCCTTCAGACTATTTATTATAATACTAAATATTATATGAATATCAATAGAAACATAAGGTTTAAATAATTCTCTTTCAAAACGAAGTTTCTTCTATTTTGTATTACACTAATTCGACTAAACAAGTACCATTTAATGTTCAGAATACAGAACTAAAATGAAGAGGCGTCAACGAATAGTTGAGTACTCCGAAAGACTCCGACTGTAGTAATTAGGGATTAATCAATTGCTAATGAACGTACTGTTTATTGACGAAAGGCAAAATAATGCAGTGAAAAACAGTAGCGAGAGGAAAGTCCCAAGGGGTTTTCGCTCTGTCAGAAGTTGTATCGATTAACGTGGAGTTTCGTCGGGCGGAATGAAGTGTCCACTCGTTTCGGAATTACAGGTGAAGCTTTAACGTTGAAATGGAATCGATGTTGCCTGGCTAAAGCCAATCACGTTTTGTTTGCCCGGCTACTCTCGATGCTAGTCTTCGCCCGTCGCCGTTCGACATGTCGCAGCACAAACACCGACAAATTGCCAGTTCCGAGCCTCTACCGTGAGAATGTGCGTTCACGAAAAATGTATCTCTCCAAAATTGCACAGCCATTCACCTGGGAATTGATGACCCAGCTATTTCGGTGCTGATATGTAATGCCTCTGTCATTACGAAGAAAGCAGAGAGAGGAAACGTTGGGGAAAGCGAATGTGATCGCAAACATTTATCTCGAATAATCTTTGGTCGACTAATACTTAATCGAAGGAAAATAAATCAAAAGAAATAATAGCTTTCATAATTCCTCGCAGTAGCAAATACTATCATTTGACTATTATATAATTAATTAATACATACGTCTGTAATCAAGCGGTGTCAAATGTCTAATCAACTTTAAAAACATCTAACGTACTACCCTTATGCATCAACCCCTTTCGAAAGGTCTTAGACCAACACCAGTTAATCTATTTTATAGTGAGTAATATCCACAAGGCTCAGTGGCCAGTTTCATTAGGTAATTATCCAAGTGGACAGCGCACTACGCGAAGATACTCCAATCGGCATTATGCGATCATAACAGGGGGGTCATGAATGGTAGCCCGGCTTGTCGAGGCACCATAAAGCCGGCTATAAAAAGGGCAATATCGTCCGAGGACTAAACTATGTCATTCCGACGGTGTGTACATAGTGCGCCGTGGCATCTGGAACAGCCGAAAATAAAGCGATCTCACGTTTCAAAGGAAACAATAGCCGTCTTGTCAGCGTGGCTGTATGCCATTTATAGTGAAAGGAAAATATCGAACGAGCGCGCCGCCGGGGCGATGGCGCGCTCGCGCCCTCTCCACGGCCAGAGGGTGAGATGATTTTATTCGTGTCACGTTCGGTAAAGGACCCCGCCGTTCTCCTTCGCTCTCTGCCTCGTTCTGTATTTCCCTCTTTTCCTATCCTCTTCTCTATCTCTATCTCAATGTGTGTCTCTATATGTCTGTGTATGTGTGCCAGAGTGAGTTGTCATTTGGCAAGAATGTCTGAATCAATGGAACTTTGTATGGATTCCGGGACGACCGGCGTCGATTGCGGTCCAATATGGGACTCGCCGATATCCCAGATATACCTGTACAACGTGTTCCTTGAAGAACCAATCGCGCACCGAACTGTCCCTATTGTCGCGTTTCCTCTGAGAGCCTAAGTGTTTTGGGATCGGTGAGAAAGAGCCTTCTATTACCTGAAACAAATTATCGTAGTTCTGGATTATTGTGTTCGAAGTGTTTATATGTTTGTAGTATGTTAAGTATTTTATTTTAAATTATGAGTTAGAATTAAGGTCGTTTGGATTCGACTTATTTCTTCGGCTTAAATGGAATGTAAAAGGGAGCAATTGAACAGTGTTATCCGAGCTTAAGTAATAGCTTAGGAATGAATGTGTAAATAGAGCTTCATAGAATTCGAGATCTATGCCTCTTTTGCTTCCTTAAAGAGGTCTTCCCTCGTGGAATGTCGGCCTTGAAATTCATGGGCCCTTTGCCCGGTTACGCTTGCATTTAGATTACATTTCGAAAACATGGACACTATTATTATTATTTCATTCCACTTTACAAACATAGGATTCTTATATCGGGCCGCGGGGTATTATCAGCACCAGAGTCACGTCGATATCGCATAAACGTATGAACTCGCTTATTTAAATCGCTGCTCGAGTGTTATCAGCTACGAAAATCGTACTCCACCGCGGCGGAGTGCACTGTTCTATGGTAATAGAATATTTTTGAAATGCAAAGGGCAAATCACTCTTGCGATTTATTGGAGAATCTCAACGTGCATACCAATATCAATTATCTAAATCAACCCCCACAAAGAAATCTTTATAAAATAAAAACGAATTTTCAGAGAGTAGAAAATATTTAATAATCATTAAAAAAAATTGCGGGGAAGAATAAAGGAATTTCTGGAGGATCCAGAGTGGCGAAGGTTAATGCTCGGTGCAATCAACGTTCGCTACATCTACGGTCAAAGTCAGCGTAACAAGAGGAACGCAAGGCACACGTTGAACAAAACAGAAAAGTGAAGTAGCTCGTTCCTCTTTCGGTGAGTGCTCAGCGGCTCTTCCAGTGGGACGCTTGACGAGCCGGTGAAGTTGTTTGCCGTTGATTCTGGCGGAGGTTGGTCGTCGTTGAACACCTGTTACCATTGCTATCTTGAGTTTAATCAAGAGGCGAGATGGCCGAAGGGAGGTTGCGCCTGCCGAGGAGACAGGACGCCATAGGAAAGGCCAAGCTTTACTGTCGGCTTACGACATGCCGCACCATTAAAATCGGACCACCGCCAGCTGGCCGTCCACATTAATCCCATCCGCATCCCTCCACCCACTCGCACCCCCTGACCTCTCGCACTTTCAGCGAAATTTTTCCTGCCCCCTCTACCAGCAACCCCAGCCGTTAAGTGAAAGAGGGTGCTTCAAGCGAACATTCGAGTTAATCGTGGAAAGAGAATTCGGTCGGTCCACGATTTCCCTTGGTTTAACGCCGGCCTGTTGAGTCGTCATTTCCATTGGAAGCCCTAAAGCAAACCTCTTCTCCAACGAAAGTCATCGGTGTTCCAAAAGCTCTATTGTCACGATCACTATGGAATTTCTTCTACGAAATTGTCTTGGTTTTTATTGTAATTTATTAATCTTCGAAATTTATAGAATTTTACACTTTATTAATAGTTTACTGTATTCAAACCTCTATTATTAGAATATCAATTTACATTCTACCATCTCAGAAAATATATCCTTAAATGTGATCTTGAGAGGTGTAAAGATCTCGGGACGTAAAAGGGGCGAGTTAAAAGTCCCTACATGTCCAGTGTGTCACATTCAGTAATGATGCAAAGCATAGTTATTTACAGGTAGGAGCGGGTAGTATTCCTTTCCGTCAAGGGTGCGAGGTTTACAGCACATTCGTCGCGTCCCTGCTCTAAAGCTGACCGGTGTGTTAACCCAGTTTGCACACCACTAAAACTTTCAGGATGGAATAGGGGTTTGGGGGTGAGTCAGCCAGGGTTTACCGAGTACTTTCTTCGTTGGCTAGCCTGGCTCTGGCATACAGATGCAGCTGGTATTACCGATCTCCATAGAGAGGACGTGATCGGCTCGCAAACTCTATTTTCCTGGCGAGCCTAAATAATTAATCCCCGTGTAATCGCCGTAATACCTCGGCCTCTGCCCTCCTCCTCCTCCTCCTCCTCCTCCTCGCTGCTTCCGTGGGAAGCTGCGAGCAGGCGATTAGAAGCGACATTGAAGGACACGGACCTCCTCTCCTTGCTAAATCGTGTGCATGAGAAACATTCGAGCGTATAATTCGCTCGGGCTTCGAACTTCATCGCGGTAAGAAGCAATTAACTCTGCTTCTCCTTAAGACAAATTTCCTATTACAGACTTTTATTAATGGATTGAAACTCTCTCGTTTGAATGCCCGAAGTTTGTCGTATTAAAAAGAAGAGATAATTCACTATTTTGCTTAATAAATATAAAACGTCGTTCGGGGCTGCAAATGAGAATTTTTCTTTATTTGTAATTGAACATCGTGATATTTCTTTTTCTGCCAGTTGACTTTGAAAAGGAGTGCGATATTCGTGAGAATTAGTATGATTTTCAATGTTAAAAGCGTAATGCCAGGATGCAAGGTTGATTCAGTGTTGCGACACTGCTGGTGAGAGAGTATTATCAATCAGATGCGGCTGTCGTGTGTACCAAGTCAGGCTACCGCAGTGGGATGTTTTGCTTGTAAACCTGTAAACCAAGTGTACAAGCGAACCACCGTGGATTGCCGATGGCGACCTGTTCCGATGTATTCGCTCCTCGCAGCAGGAAATTCCTCCCTTGCCCGTCACTGCACGTAAGAACATTATTAATGGAGGTTTGCGTCCAGTAGTGCTAGCTTGTAATACCAACGATTACTTTATCAGATACTCTCAATCGACCAATCCGCAATCCAATACAAATTATCCTCGAAGAAACTCGAAATAACTAACTAGCTACTTTGAAGCTGTAGAGAAAATATCTCTAAAATATCCCTAAAATACTTCTAATATGAAATAAATTTCCTTTGCACTTTGTAAGTGAGCGCCCTTTCTACCCTCCCAACCGATCAAAGGTGTCCAGTTAATTAACAAAAGCGGCTGCTTCCTTCTTTCAAGAACGGATGAATCAATGAGCCTGATTGATTCGATTAGTAGATTTATTTCTACTTGCCGCATTGCCTATTCAAATCCAAGAGAAACCAATGTCCAATCTATTTCCATGAGTCGTAGAGTTCTATAAAAATGGGCATTCATTGCTAATTGAAGAGGCGAACTTAATACTAAGGCGACGCATATATAGATTATAGTGGCAGGTAGATAAAGTCATTAGAGAGGGAGGGATGGTTGCATAGCGTCACTGAATGCATTAACTTGAGTGCAGTCGCAATACATTCCATTAAAACCGCCAAATACATCCGGCAGCCACCTCTGCGGCGAGTGGCTAAAGCGTGCGCACCTATGCGAGAGTACACGCGGCACCAAGCAATCCCTAATTGAAACAGTATAGCACGCTCGAGACCAGAAAACCCTCCCTGCAGTTTGCCTCCAGTGCCCTGTGAAATAGGCGCACTATCTCTCTTTTCCAAATTCCCACCCGCCCACTCTCAACCTTTTACACTCCCCAGTACAGTCGAATCGCATCCAAAGACCGCACTCAGCCCTACTTCCATTACGACATTTTCTATTTCAGCAGTTCATCGGCATTTCCTATTGAGACGATCGGAAATCAATTTTAATTGTGTTGCTGATGTATCAGATTGGGGAAATGATTTTTGGAAGAAATATATGTTAGTTGCTGATTTGTATTATTTTGAAGTTTAATTGTATTAATTCATGACGATTTTAATATAATGCAAAGTATTGGAAGGAATTTTATGTTATTTTTTAAATGGCGGGTATATAAACTTTGCTCATATTAACATCGCCGGAGAAAGAGATAGGGAAAGAGCTCGAGGGCGTTTCATAATGAGACGAAGCGTCGGGACTTTTCCTCAAGTTTTAATTGCCAGTGTTACCAAGCCGCTCCCTTGTCGAAGTTGGCTTTCTTGCTGCTCTCTGTCGACCACTCTTCCCTTCTACCTTCTTTGCCACGATGCACCCTCCAACCCGTTCTTTCTCGATTTTTATCTCGACCAATCACTCATTCAATTTACAAACAGTCTACTATCAGTAATTAATTTTATACCTCAACTGAAACATCGTTTTATGTAACTAAATTTCATTGATTTCCTTTGTCTTCTCCAACTATTCTTTTTCGAATACTGCACTAAGTAAATAGCAGACATTTAAGTGGAACAATGTGTCTGGCATCTAATCGGCTAGCATTGTCTTCCAGTCTGGCTGCTGATATCTTTCCAAATACAAAAGCGAAAGAGATGAAAATAGACTCGTCTGGCCGGTCGAATAAAATGTTCGCTTACGGAATCGCTAATTACAGCCTGGGACTAGGAGAAACTGGGTCGGCGATTGCCCGATCGCTTGGAACGCTCTTGAAACAGGCTTGCATTCTTACGCGAGGGACTTAATGAAACTCGTTATGTAGTTCAGCCGATCGAACCGCCCGCTGTGCCGGCGAGCGAAACTTCCCGCCGAGATACGAGCCGCTACTGATGCGCGTTATCGGAAAGATGGAGAAGTTGGAAGGAAGTGGAGGGGCGCGAAACTTGCCGGAGTTTTGCGCGACGCCCGCTAACTTGGAAAATATGATACCTGCACGCGCTCGGAAAATACGCGAGTCGAGCTGCTCTCGCAGTATTACCAGGAAATTGGAGGTTAAATAAATTAATTGGCCGACGAAGAGCCACCGCTTTTAGTTACTTCGATAATTCCTTCGCCCAGCATTTCCTGCTCGAACTGTCAATCTGTCATTAACTGGATCGAGCAACAGCCAACAGAAATAAAATCGATTTTAATATAAATCACATTAGATAAAGAATCTCTTTAATATAATAACAAGCTAGAATTAATCAAGCGTCGAAGAAGATCCGCTATAAATCACTCCGCTAATTCCATCAGCGGGCATTTCCCGCTCGACTCGTCAATCAGTCATCAAGGGGGGCGGGAGCGAGAGCGGCACTCTCAGCTGAGATGAAATCAGTCTGAGTGGGAATTGTACTCATCGACTGGTTAAAGAGCTGGTTAAATATGGGCTGGTGTGTTGCGAGTGCAGGTGAAGCACTCTCAACGACAAGAAATCGATGGGAATTGTCGGGTACGAGCTGTCACTCGCCGGTGCGGAACTGTCCCACATTCTAGTGGTGACAAACACGCACGTGCTATCTAATTACGAGTAACTGCTCGCTCAGAATGATAGCGGTCCATTGATCCGTCCGCAATGCTATCCACTGCGTGATAGTCACTAGCAATAGTGCCGGAGTGCCATGCGTCCAATCCTGTAGACGTGTCAAGCCAATTTCACTTTCCCCTGTCAAAAGTGTCCTACGATGTTCGAGTCAGCTTGCTCCAGGGATTCCCTCCTAATCTTCTCTTTCCACTATTTCTATCTCCGCACACTCTCCACTATTGTTATTTCTATTCCAATTTATTGATTCTACACGCTTTTTACTTGCGATTTTGTTCAGTTGCGTGTACAGCTTGATATTAACTGTATTGATTTTATAATTATTTATTTAACTCATATACTGTTCAGTTACAAGTACAACTGATTTCTGAATCCGACCATTAAATTCTACCTGTTACTGATGCACCCAATAATTATAATTCACTAAAATTATTATGCCATTGTATAAAATTGTACAACATAACTTTGACATATCCGATTGGCTATAATGTAAGCTCATTACGATGTAAAACTGATCCCTGCAGTTCACTTGTCATTAAAATGTACTCATTATTGAAACATGCAATAATTAGGATTCATGAAAATGGTTCTACAATAATGTGGAATTGTATAATGTAATTTGAACGTGGCCGATCGAGTAGATAAGCTCGTTAAAATATGGTTCGTGCCGGTAAAGGAAAGGGAGGAATAACGAAATTTGCGCTTGCAAATTTTTCTGATGGGCAGGAGAACGAGAGCGTCGCGGCGCTCGGCGAGGCGTGCCCTATCGCGGCGCCGCTCCAGTGGCAGCGGCTTTTCGGGAAACATGGATTCCCGGGGACCAGCTCTAATCCGGAATTTATTTCGCCGGCTAGGTTCGATCGCGGGATATTCCCTTGCCGCTCGAGAAATCGAAACTATCGGACCCCCACGGGAACACCCTCCCGAGCGTAACCAGTTCGAATAATAATATCCTGCAGGAGCAGCCGACACCTCCTCTCTCCCACCACTACCCTTCTCCACCTTCTCTTCGGAATATATTGAGCGAGAATGTTTGCTCAACCACTGCAGAATTTGTTTGCAACTCGACCACCAAGTTCCCTCCCTTTTTTTGCCGTTGTAATGATAATCAGTCCTTTCGGTGAAATATATCGAAAGTTTTGTAATCGGAGTAAAATATTTTTTTACTTTGATAAGAAGAAAGTTCTCTTGTAAGTTCTCTTATAAGAGAAAGTTGTAGATTGATCCAATTATAAAAGAATCAAATTTGTTTAATGTTAACAGTTTATTTGCCCTAACATAACTTTTCGAGAAAATGATCCTAAAAGGATCATCAAAGGTGCATCTTTGAAGATAAATTCTCTCAACAGAAAATTCTACACTGGTTCAATTATAAAGACATCGAATTTGTTTAATATAAACTATTATCATCCTACAAAAATCGATATTTTATTTGCTCTGACATAACTTTTCAAGCAAATGACCTTAAAAGGATCATCAAAGATGTAAGCTTGCTTTTTGCCAAGGTGACCGGCATTAATGGATGAGCAATCTTGGAGAGCGCCGATGGAGAGTTCTTACGCAGACTCTCGGCTATCTAATGCAATCGCAGTATTTCAGAGAGATGTAGTGGTCGAACAAAGCTCACCATTCCGATCGAGCTGCGTTCGATAAATTCGGCCTCTGGCGGCGGACGTGCGACGAAGTGTGACCAAACCCGGGCACATTTTTCACGCCGAGCCGCGAGCAATGCGAGAAGAACACTTGCATGAAAGTGGAGCAGTAAATCTTACACTATCTTTCGCCCGGCCTGCTATAACTGATCTACGATAGTGCATACCAATCGAATCGATACCAAACGATTTTCTACAAATATCCGACGATCCAACTGACCATCGTACAGCTTACTTTGTCCAAAACATATTTATTATATTTCAAAAAAACACAGCAAGCAGTTTACTAGAAATAAACTGTATTTGACATAAAATATATCTGTGATATTGTAATAATATTTATTCCGCTTATCACAAATATATTTCAAAAATACAGTTTATATTATATTCATAACAAGCCGAGGAAGATTGACAAAGGGTTGAAAACATGCCCTCCAGCAATTTTAATCGACTAGTCCATCTTTCCTCGTAAATCCCTATGAGAGCCGGAATAGAGATTTGAAAGCGCGACACCACAAATCCCGTTCGGCTTTCCGGTGGCAGGATTTGGATGGGAGGGAGCCGCTTCGCCGATAAAAGCGACGAATTAGCGGAAGCGTCGCGGCGGCGGCGGCGGCAGCGAGCGGAGCAACGTCATGCATCAATCATTCTGCTTTACTTTGATTCAGCATGCTCGGAATCTCAGCCGGAGTGGATGGAATTGGGCGGCGGTGGCGGCGCGGTCTGCTATGCGCCCTCACGTCTCGGTAAATTGGTCCTGCGTATCACCGGCTTTCCCCGCGTCACTCACCACTGTCATCAGAGTCAACAGGGACCGCTGCCGGATGGCCATCATCCGGAGACTCGCCACTTGTACCTCGGCTTCCATCATCCCTGGGATCGCGATCTCTGGAAAGGCTGGATCAAACAGGTAAAAGAAATGACATCGTCAACCACGGCATCATTCATTTCGATGCTAGTCTTTAATCTTTTCCTATCTCTCTGTGTGGAATTTCAATTACTCTGCAAATGCCAACTGGCTTTTATAGAATATAATAAAGTATAGATTTAAATAAAACGAATAAACAAAAACAAGTTATCATTAAAAACGTTCTTTTCAATGGTATTTTTCAATCTCTTACTATCCTTTTGCATGAAACTTAAATCAAACTGCAAATATTCAAGAAAGATCGTAAGGAAAATGCAGACACGCGTTAAACAAACATTCCGAAGAAACTTATTCCACAAACTGCCCGCTAAACCCGAGAATAATTCCAACAACAATTTCAAGGATAATTACCAGAATAAATTGAAGAGTAAATTCAAGGATAAGTCCCGAAGGGAGGAACTCCAGTGCGAGGGGGGATAAGAGGGAGTGGAAAAAGGCGTTGCGCGAAGTTAAAAGAGGCGAAAGTACCAAGTGAAAAGTCTGAGCGGGAAGTTTGAAGGCGCGCGAGAGCCGAAGGGCTGCTTGGCGGAGAGAAATCTTTCGATTTTCGGCGGAGAGTTAAAAGGACGGAGGACGGCGGCGTTCGCCGCAAAGTCGAAAGGATATAGGCTGGAGAGTCGCAAGCGAGCGGTTAAAAGGCAAGGAGAGGCTAGCAGCGCCCGCCGCTTGGGAGTCGGTGTTTGCTCGACAATCGTAGTCGACTTAAAGTTTTAAGCTGCCGCGAGTGAAACCAATTCCCGGAAGCTCTCTCTCTCTTCCACTCTTCCTCTTTGCAATCCCTATGCTTTCCGGGAAGCTCCCTTTTTCTCTCACGCTCCCTAGCAAGTTGGGATCTTTAGCCTCTTCGAGCTTCCGGTAGGCTGAATTTTGCATGGCGGCCGAGAAATGAGGGTTCCTTCTTGAATCTCGGCACGCGAATCTTCCACCAGCTAGTGAGATATAACATTCAAGAAATATAAAAGACCCTATCAATCTCTGACACATTAGCAATGTATAATCGATTGGAATCGATTGCCTTCCTCCGCCAATTGAGTTGGCCACTGGCGGCGCGCGCGCGCATACCTTCGTCTCTCTCAAATTTCATTTGCATTAAATTCTCCGATCCATGCACGTATAATCTGTGGCGGTCTCGCTGTTATCGGGATTGAAAACTGTGGCGGGGAAATATTCGAGCGGCGGCCTCCGATTTTGTTTTTGCTCGCATGCAAAATCATTAATGTAGGCAAATAAAGCGAGCATTAAATCTCATCGGCTCCCGCCACGCAACACATTTCGATATTTACTTTTATTTATTCCGGTTGTTTTACGGATTATGCAACACGTATATCGTCGCGGTTCAACGAGCGGCCATGTATCGAATTCGAAATTAAAAATAGAAAGCCTCGCTTCCAATGCTATATGTATGGGAGAGGAGTAGCTGTCGTATGTTTTACTTAAACTCTTGTTGAATGCAAAGGAAAACGATCGAAGATCGTTGGTTAACTAATTTTTACTATTTTTATATTACAGTAATATAAGTATTCTTTAATCCAACAATATTTCTACTCTAATCTGCAATTCCATATTTATCACCACCGCATTGGTTTATTTTCACTTACTTATTCATAATTGAAAAACTCGAGTATAGTGGAGGGTCGGAGGGCAAAGGTTAAACGGGCGACGACGACTAAGTTTGATCGAAATGAAGCGCATAACTCTGAGGGTGCAAAACATCAGCTTGGCAGTGGAGGATGGCGGCGGCGCGGCGTTGTGGGAGTTGGCACGGCTGTTTAATCGAATTCACCGAACAAGAAAGCGGTTTCGAGGGGCGAAGCTGGCCTGTACCGGCGCGGCGCGGTGCGTCGCGGCGGGTAACAGTTGTCCGACCAAGTTGTCCTGACGCTCCAGCCTGGAATTCGGGGCGAAGGGGAGACGCGCATCGAGGAGAGATTGTATCACGATCGTTCGTGGATTAGCGATTCAGGCGAGAGGAATTCGCTGGGAATTGAGAGGCAATAGGATTCGAAGGAAGCGCACGTTCCCCTTAGTCAAGCGTGAAACACAACGGGCACCGCTCTGACTTCCATTCGATCGAATCTTACTTTCCGCCCGACAGACTGTCATTCTAAACTAAAATCCACCCATTTACACTTGCCATCAATTCAAGGACCAATGAAACACCGAATCCAATCGGACAAAACTGTTTATTAAGTACAGACAGAAAAGGCAAAAGAATCTGTGCTTTTTATACCTTTAAATGTAACTTAAACTTCCAAATAAAACTTCACAAGAATAAATAACTAAACTTAATACTGTCGACAGATGAGAATCGTCGATTCAAAGAGGAACCAAAGATCAACTAGAATCAAAGAAAACAGTTAACTAAGTACAGAAAGAAAGGACAAAAGAGAGATCAGTACTTTTTACATTCATAAAAGGAACGATCGTTTTCTTTGTATAAATTCTGTTTCTCCTGCTTTGCAAAGGAAGTTGCAAAGTAGATAGAAGGGAATTCAAGAGTTTGTTTGACATTAAAGCATTAGAGATGCTTGAAGAGTGGAATTACGATGCTAGTAGAAGGGTAACTTGAGTTACGAGGGATCGTGGCAACCAAACGAAACAGCCGGAACAAAGCAGCTTATTCAATTTCGATGCAATAAACATGACGGATACAATATCAGCGTCTCGAGCCGAGGGAACCACACGGAAATGGACATATGTAAGCGCGCACATACGCAACCAGTGATTTGGTGGTACGCCAACAGCTAGCATGAACCAAGGCATGTGCTCTCTCTATGTAGACCGACTAGTCTCGCAGCGGGACTACGTCAGAACTGCATCGAACGCTTCTATAAACCCATCTAGCGAAACAATCCTCCAGCAATCAAGGCGAAACATTTCCCTATTAGTGCTCCATCGATTAATTTCGAAGAAATTCAAGCATAGAAGGCTCATTAATCCTTTGCCATATCATTTTCTTCAACGAAATCTGGAGAAAAACAAGGTAGAAAGCAGCAATGTTCACCCAATTTTCATTCAAAGTTTCTATCACGTGTCAGACTTATCAAAGTATGGAAAGGGCTTAAAAACACCTACCAAAAACGAATATTTTTCTATTATTGCCTCGAGAATCAAAATACGAATGAAAGGGGATTCATGAAAAGCTTGCGAAAAGGCAAGCTGGAAAGCTTGCGCCGAAAAAGTGGAAGGAGCTGCATGCGATTGGCCATTGATTTTCAGGCATCGTAAGAATAAAAGAATGTGGGTCGACTGGTATAAATCTTCTGTTTAAAGGGCGCCAGTGTACGTTTGTGTGTGTGTGTGTGTGTGGGATAAGCGTGGGTGGAAATCAGGGCGACAAGCACGATTAATACCAGAGGCTGAGCATCAAAAGGAATTTCCTCGAGTGTTGGTTCGGCTAGAATCCCGCGGGCAAACGTCGAACAGTTCGACGATTCAGTGGTCTGACAGTGAAAAAGGGAGAAAGAGTGGCGAAAACCTGACAAACGCATGCACCAGAAATTCCCTGCCATTCGCACCACTCCGAATTCCAATCTAATCACTGTGTCTTCAATGTTGATTGCATGAAAAAAGGTAGCTGGCACGGAATACCAATGGAAAAACATTTGTGCTCCGTGGAGAGTCTCGATGAACAAACCTTAATACTGAAATGTATTCGTCGAGGCGATGTACGAGTCGATTATACTGCTAGCACAAAGAGTAAAAAGGAGTGTACTGCCAGCGAGAAATGGAGGAAAGACAAAGGGATCTGAACGAATACCAGCGAGAGCCGCTCTTTATTTCCGGTGCGCCAACGTTATTGCCTATTCGTCTTCTCGCGCGCGATAAATTCCCGGAATTTATTTAGCCAACGTATGCGGATCGCCTGAGGTTCCCCAAGAATTTTGGCACTCCTGCCAGCACCACTTTCCCACTCTCTCCCATTAGACATCCCTCAAAACACTGCATTCACCTCGATCGGCAACACTTTACTAATTAAGAAACAACTAGACAAATTATTATCCCATTACTAGTATAATGTATGATCGATTATAACATTAACCTACTTATGATAATGGATTCATGAATTCTTTATTTATTATCACTCGAGTTATCTGCAACATCCTTGAATTCCTAATAGTATAAATTATATACTGCGACCTTCACTGACACATCAATAAATTTCATAATCTTTTTAGTAAAGTTAGTATGTCACTAATTATAGAGACGAAGAATTTAAAAGGGAAGGTCCAAACAATTTACTATTGAATGAGGAGCACAAAAGGTCCTCTGATAAACGCCAGAAACGGAAGTGACGGATGCTTGGATCAGCCAAGTAATCAAAGTGCATTATGGAGCTTAAACAGGGCGGGAAGTGGCGGTGATGTAATAACAAGGATGTTATATTGAGTTGCATTGAGAGAGAGAGGTTCCGCGATGACATGGCGAATTCCATGTATACACGTAGACATTTAGACACTATGGGAATTCCGGCGCTGTTTGGACACAGGTGGCCATGCGGCCGTCTCAGCATTAACAATATTAGCCGGCGGCGGAGAGCACCCGATGAATTATGGAAGAGGATTCGTCCCTCTCGTTCGTGCCCGATGGATTTCGGCCTCGCAGCCGGCGGAGACACACGCGCGCAACGCCGCCCTAATATCCGCCGACTTGTAATTGCCAATTAGGCAAATTCCACTGGGAGATCCGTACGAGTGCGATCCGAACTCTTCGTCGAAAACGACTACGGCCGGTCAGCCTGGAATACCGTTCTCAGCCTCTCCGATGGTCGGGTTTAATGATTCATTCGAGGGATGACCGTCCGACGAATTTCAAATCGAATGCCAATCCCTTATTAATAAATAATACAGCAATTTTGGTGCCAAGAGAAAATAATGCAAGGTTTCCTTGAAACTTTCTATTATACCTTGAAAAGTTTATGAACTGTAATTATAACAGAATTAGAAACATCGTCAAAAGGATGAAATAATTGATAAGAAATCAGAAATAAATTCCTTTTTCTAAAGTGGCAGGAAAGTGTGATAGCATTCGTTTTGCGTGGAAGCTGGAGAAATGTGAAACACCCTTGGAGGAAAAGGGGGCCATTTCGTCAAGCGTGCCACCTTTGACGGGAAAGCGTGGGAATGCGGTGAAACGAGAGAAGAAGGAGAGAGCGAGAGAGGAAGGGAAATGTGCTCGAAGCTCGCGCACGTACCGGCTGAATTATTCAAAGTGAGAGAGCGGCTGGACTGCCGGCCGATATCCTATTTGTACGTATGTTCCCAGCGAAACACGCCTGATCGCCGGAATATTTAACGCACCATTCATTTGACAGGCGAGCCCGCATTCCCAATCCAGAAAGCACCAAAAATCCCCACTTTCAAGCTCAGCTGTTTGTGTCGTACTGCGTCAGAAGGCTAATTAGTCTCATCTCACTTGGCTTGACACTCGAAGGTCAGCCAGCGTTTAGGTCAGCCTGAAAATCCCCGCGATTCAAGAGCGCTCTCGATTTTCTCAAAAGACGCTTTACACGTCCAGCCGCCCGAGGCGACACTTTTTTCGGGATGCTGGGGCCACTGCTTCGTTAAAGGCTTCTCTTACACTAAACACCGAAAGAGTACATGAAACGAAAGCAAGGAATATCGTGTATCAATTCAATTATAATCAATGATCGTTTCTTGTATCTTTATTTTCTATTTTCGCAAGGCAGATTTTGTTATAAATTCCATTATTGTGTTGGTAATCTTTCCAATGTCCTTGCATGTACCATGTTATTAACGAGAGT
This sequence comes from Ectemnius continuus, assembly GCA_910591665.1. NCBI lineage: Eukaryota > Metazoa > Arthropoda > Insecta > Hymenoptera > Crabronidae > Ectemnius > Ectemnius continuus. The sequence goes on along the minus strand of OU342862.1, from coordinate 8,303,757 downwards.
TCATAATTAGTATTAATACAGATCATTAACATATTCAATCCTTTTTTTCAATTTCGACTGATTTCTACGCTTCAAATATAACTTAGACTTCTCAATAAAACTTCAGTGAGTCTTCGAGCCAACTGAGAAGAATAAGTAGCTAAAGTTCGTACTGTCAACAGATGGGAATCGCTGCTGACGATATCAGGGAATAAATTGGGCGTTTCGGATGATGCTCCGGTACAACACGCTTTATTGAAATTCACCGACCGATCCCCTTTCAATATTCTGCGCAGAAATAAAGCGTTGTGCAGGCACGCGTCTCTCGGTTGCAGACCTGAACACACACACGCACACATGCATACACACAGGACACACAGACAGGAAACAAGCGGTCCGAAAAAGAGAAAAACAGGCGACGGACGCCGCGTGAAAAACGATTGGAATGGCTAGCAGGGCTGCGCGCACAATCTGTTTCGCTGATGGAATAATGCCGGTGTGGAAGAATAATGCCGGGCACCGGGACGCTTGCATTAACAAGAAATTGTGAGGGAATTGTCAACGGCCACCGGGAATGCATCATGGCAACGATTGACATATTGTTTGACCGGTAAACCCTCTCGCTATGGCTTTCGAGAATCCTATGATACTCCAGCGAATAGTACGAGTCCTTTCAAAGGTATTCTTAAGGGTTGATTGGCACAAATTGTAATGGTAAGATAATTCTTAACATAGCAGCATTTCAATTATTACTAGTTTATATAATATTAATAGTAATTATTGCTATTAATAAATGTGAATATTTTAAATGGTTCGATAAATATTCATTAATTAAGCACTAATCCTCGTAATTAAGAGCGACATATATCGGAGAATTTCGGTAAGCGAACCTCCCTAAACAATTGGTTGGCCGATAATTTGCCGAATATTCATTAGTCCAACATGGTAGAGCTGTGATATCGAGAGAGAGAGAGAGAGAGAGAGAGAGAGAGAGAGAGAGAGAAAAAAGGGGGAGTGCGGTGTTTCGGCGTATTGGGGAGCATTACTCGCGACACGATTTCGCTCTCTAATTAGCTGGTACGCTCGTGTTTCATTTTTTCCGGCGACACATCGACCGAGCCGCCACTTTCCCGGCCTCGCCGAAAAACTCGCCTGACATAATTGCTCGGCATAATTGCCGGGCGCAATTTATGCCAGCCGCACAGCCGGCGTGCAATTACGAACGCGGCAATTTATAATGCGTTCTCCTCCTCGACGGTGGCGCTGCGTGGAAAATGTCCGTGAGAATAGTGTGTGCGTGGAAGGATGTCGCGTGTATGTACGTGCGAGAGAGCATGGCCGAGGCGACATCGTGTTATATCAAGGCAGGCGATCAGGCTTTGAGGGTGAAAGGGGCGCCCCAGTTTCTCCACGTCCTAGAAATGGGGGATGACCCTTAGGGTAGCTTGCCACTGACACCGTAACAGAAGTGAGATTAGCCGTAGTCAAGCCAGAGGAATTAGCAGTGCCGACTTTTCGCTATTGGTCAACGGAAATCGACCTCTCCCTTATCTAATACCCGCATTTCTTCGATCATCTTGTCGCAATGTCCACGTGCCACCATCGAGATTTCGAATTTGTATGCACCAATTCATTTCTTTCCCATTGAATATCCGTCAAAACACTGCATTTAATTCGATTAGAAATACTTTATTTATTAAAGACAACTAGGATGATTTATTACCTCGTTGCTATTATAATTTATAATCGATTATCAGAATTCAATTTTGTACATTTTTTAGAGTTGCTTACAAGGTTCTTGAATTCCTAATACTGTAAAATATATATTTTGACCTTCACTAACGCCAGAGGAATTAAGAGTGCCGACTTTTCGGTATTGGTCAAGGGAAATCGACCTTTCCCCTATCTAATACGAGATACCCACATTTGTTCGATGATATTGTCGCAGTGTCCACTTGCTACCATCAGGATTTCCAATTGGTATGCTCCAATTAATTTCTATCGAATGCTAAGGGCTCTTTTTATAATAAATAAAATGGGTTCTAGTTCACCTATCTCGAAAGGATTATAGTAGAGAGCTTTCTGTACATCTTATTCCAGCATCCCTTGACTGATCTCTCTGAGGCAGACGTGTTACTCCGGTCCACGTCACTCTCTCAAAGGATCTCCATCCAGCTTTCTTTGGGTCACGCGCTCTCTCACATGATTTTCCGCTCGTTAGCCAACAGTGCACAAAGTAAAGACTTCGAGGTGATCTTTGCCCCTTTTTCCTAAACATCATTTTCGTCGCTACTTCATACGTCGTGCTAGTAACTTTCGTTGAAAGGAATTAAGAATCAAACTATTCCACAATAAATCGCGTCTCAACGAAACACACTCTCAGCTTCCACTTTCTTCTCGATGACAATCACGGCGTCCAAGAATCTCGCAGGAAGTTGAGGACAGAGAAACCAGGCGCATTAAATGAAAAGGAAAACAGAAAAACAGTTGGAAAGGATTCTAGTGGGAGAAAGCGAGCGGCAAACAGACACATTCCCGAGATTTACTACATCAAAGGGGTGCGGAGGGGCGAGGGGGTGAGGGGCGAGGGGGATGAAGAGTCGAGGAGAGATCGAAGCTTTTTGTTACGCCTGATTTTTCAAAGCCCACCGACGAGATGCTGCTGCTGCTGCTGGTGGTGCTGGGCGGTGCGCGCCGCGATGCGGTGCACGATTTTTTTTCAGGCGGAAAACCAGGCCAGCGAGAAGAAAAAGTTTCGCAAGAACCGGGTGTGATAATGATGCGCTCGCGCTCGTTACCGGCAATCTCTGTGTACCCGCGCACCGCTGCACAGAGTGTACTTTCGAGTGGAACCCTTTAGATAATTTGGCCTACTGAGATCCTAGTTGGTACGCTTAATTTTTCATCCTCGTACGATTCCTTCTCGAGTGGGATATTGAATTTATTTTACGTTTCTAAATGAAAGTAAATTATCGTAAAAAAATTAGGAGGTTTCTTTTTGCAATTGAATTAAGTTCATCCTGAAAATTAGTAGTTTAATAGGTGAAAGGGTTAAAGAAATATGCTCGTTTAGAATAGTCTTGAGTATTGTTCAACAATCTACACTTGCTAGCGCCATCTCCGTAAACCCATGAAAGTAGAATAAGAATGCTCACTGTCTTGCTGCAAATGCAGTGGTCTGCACGAACTTTAATATAGCTGATACCACTTATTCTCTAACAAGCCTTTAATTATATACTGTAATTTGCAGTTGGTAGAATAAACTGGAAACATAATACTACACATTTTCAATTAAGTAATTACCTCGTCCATTGAAGATTTATTCATTTAGAATATTAAAACATTCCACCTCGTCTTCTTGAAACGTTAATATTATATTACACAATGCGTGTAATGGCGCAGGTCTTCCTCGGAAGAGCTAATTAATTTCGTATTTAGTTACTTATTAATATCGAATTTCGTATTCTTGCCTTCAATTACGTTCTGTGTATTCGTGTATGTTCGTATATCTTGAAAACTTCTTAAAGACACCGATGAGAATGATTGCTCTGTTAAAATGGGAAAAGTGACTAATTTTGCAGGAAATAAGAGGTCCTTAGACTGCGTCGGATTACATTGCGCTGTTGAGTTCTACGTAAGTTGCGTCGCTAATTGACACAGAGTGGTATGTGTTAGTCGGGGAATTTCGCCGGTAAGAGTACCGTCCTCCTCTTCATTTCCAAGTTTTACTTAATTGCCTGGCATAATTAACGGTAATACAAGCATAAGTAATTAGTTGCCGGAAAGCGAAACTAGTGCAACACGTGGAATACGTAATGGCCTGGTTCACTTATTCTCGGCTGTACCTTCTCTTCTCTCTGCTAGAGTGGCGTGGATTCGCCAGGAGTCTCGTTAAAATGAAGTTCTACAATAACTAAAGCAACACATGCAACAATTCTATTAACTATTAATTCAGGCTAATTTTACTGGACAGAATGTCCAAGAAATTAATAAAGTTACAAACGCAACATTTTAAATGAAATCGCAATAGTTCTGTTGACATTAATAAATTTAATTTTCAGAATTTTAGCGAAATATTTTGCGAGTAAGTTGAGAAGAAAACGTAGTTAGAATATGGTTTCTCCGAACTCTCGGAACACGTCGGGGAAACGGAATCCTTCTTCTCCCGCTCTCTCGAGCCACGGATCCAAAATTATCCGCAAGTGCTGATATCCGCTTTCCCCGAACTTCCCAAGGAAATTCTTGCGAGCGAGTGCGGCTGGAAAAGCCATTCCCCTTAACAAGATTAAAGAAAGTAAGGAAAAAGAAGAGTGGAGCAAAGGGGACCTTTATAATCCAGCGCGCTTCCGTTAATTCGGGTTCGTGCCACTGAAGTGACACCCGAGCATGCAAATCTTGCCAAGTTTGCATGATAAAATACTAAGTCGCTTATATCAATAACTTCAGAAGCAATTATGCGATAATTATTAGCATCTTTATCATTGAAACGCAAATCTTTCCACTTACGAAACTCTCCAGTTTCGAGGACAGAAAAAATCAAGCGAAACATAATATTTAACTGGATCAAATAATATAATATTTTAACTGACACAAACATACAAATTTCCCACGGCACCAAGAAATAACTTAACCAAATTTGGCAAATTCAAGTGGTGGCGTCGAGTGTCGAGTTCTTCGCAATAAGAACTAAGGAGAATTGCAATTTGGCAAGCGTAGGAAAGGCTGCGGCGCATTTGCCGCCGGACGTGCGATTTACGGGCGCGTTCGATCGAAGTGATTGACCCCGTAAAAAAGCGGCGGTGTCGTCAATCAAGGAACGCTTTAAGGAAGCCGAGCGCGAAGAAAGGCGAACCGCGCTCGCGCGCCCGGAAGGGTTGAATTATGATTTTAATAATTCAACGCGGCCAACCAGCGCGAAGGGGCTGACTGTCAGCCGGAGAGAACGAGAGGAACTTCGCCGATTTCAGAAGTCGTTTCCCGATTCCTCGTCGATCCTCTTCGGCTTCCTAAAAATCCAGATCAACTGGGACACTTGCTTTTAAACGGGAGATCACAGTAAAAAGGGATCCCTGCGATGAAGTGACTTCTCTTTGAGCCACTCTCCATTTTTGCGAAACTACTTGATCATCCAAATATACTAATTTCGATATATTAATCGCAAATTTGACGAATTTGCCAAGATTTGTATTACGAAATAAAGGTAGAATAAAGTAACCCTAATTATATTTCAATATTCGTCAAAAATCATGCGAATAGCATAAATAAAAAACTTGATGAAAAATGTAAAAAGTAATTCCTCTTTTACCAAAAACATTTGAATCCATAAACAGTTTTTACAATTGTCTTGCAATAAAATTAAGCCACTCATAACGTTTTATTGTTACACTAAAAGGATTAATACAATTATTAGTATTACTATTAAATGACTTAATTAAATACACCTTTGTTTCGCAAAACACTTTTACAATAAAGGAGTGTCAAGCTGAACGGCATTGGCACTGCAGTGGAGCTGTTAATCGCACTGTTTATCGAGTCTGCAAGTATCCGAGTCAGCGAGAACGAAGCCCCGTTATCTCTCGAAGGTGCTCTCCCCTTAGTTCCGATGTAGGATAAATGCGGCGGAATGGGAACGAGTTTATCGAGGCGCTCAGGAACCCTGTTACTCCATTATTCAAATATAGCACTCACGTCCGCCACCGTATATCTAATATCACACTGTCCTTGCATCCCCACTCATTTTTACGCAAGGACTCGCGTCTTCCCCTCGCTTGGTTAATGGTGTTCTTTCGTTCCAGACAGCAAAGACTCTGTTTTAGATGGTCGAAAAGCTTCCACATTGTCTGAGTTCTTTCATCTAGTTACTTGCAATTCTTATCATTAATAGGATCTTGTAAATAATATTAATACAACTCTATGATTAATATATTTAATCCCCCCTTTTTAGTTTTTTATAAAGTTTACTTAGTTTATTACAAATCTTCGATTGTAATATTAATTTGTTGGCATGTTGATAGCTGATAGGGAAATAAGTGAGAAATTAATATTGTTGATTCGTATTAAACGCTGCTAATATTAGTTCCTAATTTGGCGATTGTTCTCTCTTCACTCGAATAATAATATTCTTTCGCATGGAAAGCACTATTTTATATGATGAAAATGACGTCTTTCCTACATTCTACGCTCTCCCTCGAAATTCGAAAGAGCAGGAATCGGGCAGCGCGCGTCGAATACGCGCAGCTGCAGGTGGGAACTCAATACGCGCGCATACACACACACACACAGTGACAGGGACAGCCAAGAGAAATTTGATCAGCGAATGGAGCGCTCGACAGGGGCCAATCTTTTCAGCCGCTGACAGAGACATAAATTCCAATCGGCCAGCGACTGTATTCTATAACAATTTTTAAGCGACACCTGACACATATTTCCAGCGTACACCCTCGGCAGCTATCAATTGCCGAGCAATGAAGCATTGAAGAGTGAGTGAAATTCAAGTGGAAGCTTCATTATCCGCCGGACGTATTAATGGCGCGCAACGCCTGTTACTCTAAGCATTACATGCCCGTCCACCTGTATTTAATCCAGAATTTATAATCACCAGGAAAAAGATACAATTTCAGTGGATCTTTACGAGTATTATCGATCATTGACTGAATTCATTAAATAACCGATGGCTAAAAATGTTTTAAGAGGCAGAACCTAATAATTAGATAAACATTAATAGAAATAAAACAAAGTCTGTGTGTATGAAGAATAGTAAATTTCCACAAGGATTATACAGGAAATATTATCCTTCGGGGATCTGGTTAAAACTTTCTCTGTTCTATTCAGATTACATTGGATCCTTATTGTCAACCTAGCCTTTGTCAATCCAAGCCATACTTAACTAATTACTTAACCTTCGGGGTGGGAAATGCCAGAGGCGGGAATTCCCCATCGTCCTCTGCCGAGTGCCACTGAATAGGGAATTTCACGGGACTTCGCGGCGGATTATTTCGACAGAAGGGCGAACGGGCGGGCGGGCGCGGTGGGTGGGTGGATTCTGTGCGGTGTCCCTCAGGAGAGACGCCGTATATTTCCGTGACTGCTGCCTGTATTTCCCGGGCCGCGCCTTCTTCGTATTCTCCCGGTGCTTGCTTCCCCGTAAATTACCGTTGCGCGCGATATCGCTTCGCTCGCGGGACGTCTTATCTCACTCATCGCACCCGACAACTTTTGCCCTTCCAAACTTGTCCCTCCAGTTTCCAGGAACTTTCGAAAGAATCGCTCCGAAGCTCTGTGTTCAAAGTACTCGTGGAAAGATGAGTCACTTGCCTTTAAATCGCCGCTGACAGGTTTATCTTCCTCTAAATAGAATAATTAGGAATTATTTAATTGTTGGTGGTTACACTTCGAAAGCTAGGTCAGTTCTGATGGAATGGACGGACCTTTGGTCAGAATAGGGGTTCATGGGGTTTTCTACCCTGTCTCGGTCTTTCAAGGGTTTTCCTTGCCAATGCTCGGATATACATTTTATATGCGATGCATAACTATAGCTAAATTTTTATATAATAATTAATATATATAAAATGAATGTTTCTTTAATGCATAGTAGCTTGGAAAATTATTAAGAAGTAGGAGAATAGATCAGATGTTTGTAGTATATCTTAGAACTTGAATCAAGTCGGTGATAAGACCAATTCGTTCAGCGGGAACCAACAAACTTAACCCCAATCGGCTGTTGGCAAAGTGGCGCGGGATTGATTTGTAAGTTAGTTATTGGCCGCCGGCGCAAACTACGTAACAATATGCATAACTGGCTTATATTCCGACGAGGTTCGTAGATATCGGCGATATTGGCACCTGCCACTATCGGCTCTTCATTGACACTCCGGCAATCGGTTGTGAGATGTTGCAAATTTTTTCACGTCAATTTCGAGCGCCTCTGTTATAGAAAAAGTTCTATTTTGCAATCTATGTATGATAAAAGAGAAAAGTATAAACGAAACCTTATACTTTTTATTAGTTTTTACTTTTAAAACTGACAATTTTTCGATTGAAAATTCGTAAATGCAAAGACTTGTTGAATATTTAATTCTGATTCGTCACTGTCTAATTACTTCTCCATTGTTGAACTAAACTAGGCCTCGATTTGCACCGAGTACATCTCCATGGAAGATCGATAAGCCATACAGTGGCAAAGAGTACTTTCGAAATAATTCCGTCAACGATGCGCGAAGAGAGAAAGTTCCCATCCGATTCCGGTCGGTATTGTTTGCTGCGTTTTACTGGGCCGAAGTGCAGCTCCGACATGTCCGGCTGGGAGAAAATTAATTACGAAAGAGACGTGCGCGCTCGAAGAAGATGCAATGACATTCAATTTCCGACTTATGTTTTCTCTACGTGTGTGTCTGATATTCCAGAAGAGGAGGAAAAATCGAGGGGCTCGATTGAACTCGATAAGCACTCGGACACGTATTGCTCGTGTTGCCTTACTTGTTCGAGTGCCAGTCAAGATCGGATCGACATGCTCGACCTGCCGTGAAATGCAAAGAAAAGTTGAACCTGGTATTATGAATCCTCGCAAACTGCAACTCAACTGTACAGTTTCCGTTTGTATTATTGTTTCTGCCTCGTACAAGCTTTGTCCTTCTTATTTAAACACAACAATTATTTAGTTCTTCTTGAAACTGTGGCTGTTTAATTTCAAGATTAATCATTGTATTTATATTAGTATAAATCACATTATACTACACTATTTACATTCAATGAAGTATTGTCGAGATTATAATATTGTAATCCTCATTATTTTGCGATTCTAACACAGACTATTGTAATTAAATCGTTCTACAGAAATGCCATTATGTCCGACTCGTTTTCACCAAAAAGTACAAACTCGAGTAGTGTAGAACGAGAAAAAAATCACAACTGTTTCTATAAAATGCGAGGTTCATTCAGACCTATTGTAGAATTTATGTAAACCAGGTGTAACAAAAGGGAGCGAGACGAATTTGTCGATGGACATTCCGACATGGTACACTAACGAGCCGAATTACGAGAGGAAATCGGGTTCGCACGCGCAATAACTCGGCGAGCCAGGCGTTCATCGGGTTTTCATCGTCGGCCCTTTGGAATCGCAACATTTTCATAGCAGTCGACTACCGTTGCGCCAATTTCCCTCGAACCTCATGAAACGGCGATTACACATTCGCTTTACACCGCCGCCGAGGGACTCGAATAAATAAACTGCGGCCAGGAAAAAAATCACACACACACACACACACACGTATAAAGCGTACGCTCAGCTAGCGCGGGAATGAAACCGGATGAGAAATGTGCATTTATTATTTTGTTGGCCATCGGCGATGGGCAAATTCGAGACGGCCCGTTGGACGTTATGAGGATGCCGGGCGCATTTATTCATATGAATAAAAAATGCTCGAGCAATGCTTCATACGCCGTTCTTGACGGACACTCGAATTTTTGAGTGAGCAGGGAAAACAGTGCACGCGCCAGTTGGCCGAATAAAAAATCTCTTTCCCACCGAAACCCATATCGCTCAACTGGAACATTTTGCCGACCGATGTTTTTCAATATTCACGCGTCTGGTTTATCAGCTACTGGCCAATTAATGAGTAATTAATTAATCGGAGGGAAAAAACGGGAGCGGTAAACTCCGCCGGAACTAAATCCGGTATACTGTAATGAATAAGTGATGGGAGCGGGAAAAAATCATGAATAACGAATAAGAGAACGAGTATCCTACGCGAGATCTCTCTAATACATTTCTGTCTAAATTATTGAAACATTAAAATCGAGCAGGGTTCGTTGTAGATGAAAAAAATTATTCATAATTCCACGCCTGGTGCGCCCTTACAACTGTACTCCATTACGTTCCATCGTATTTCATAAATACAGAGAGGAAAGTAGTTACAGGTGGTTTGCATGTATAACTCTCTATAATTAAATTCAAATAAAGAGGCTGCAATAAAACAGTAAAGACGCGCGCGCGCGGCGGCGAGCGCGAGCTATGGTAATACCCCAACTGTGCTTAACGTGAAAATAATTTAACTCCCATTTCCGCTTGCTTTCTGAAAATTGCAAGCTGCACATTTATATTTATGAATTTCGGGACGAGTTTTGCGTTATGCGGCGCGTAACGCGCGGCGACGCCGACGACGACGACGGCGGCGGCGGCGGCGGCGGCGGCGGTGGCGTCCCAACTTCCTGAGTGGTAAACTCGATGATAAGGTTTCGCCTGGCTTTCGGACCGAGTTCCCGGCGAAATGGTCGCCCGAATTTTACATCCCAAGCGGCAAGAAGACTGCTGACTTTATTGTAATGACCTACTGGCGATCCTCCTGGGAATTCTCCCAAGATGACGCGTGTTCAACTTCGAATGGTCTTCTTAACGTACAAAAATGCGAAAATCACAGCACAGATGCTCCGACAAAGAGATAAGAAAATACTGGAGAAAATTGATAGAAAACTTGACGAAGTACTAAAAACATATTCATAAAATAAACGTTGAAAAAATACTACAATAAATTAGAATAATTAATTTTTTAAATCTAGAAAATCTTGTAAAAGATCTGACAATGAGACTTCCTTCGCATGATTCTTAGTAAAAAGCAACGGAGTCAACGAACAATTGCGCCAAGTCAAACTGCTCGTTCGCTCCTCCAGAACCAATTTTACGGTCGAAATGGTAAAATCCGTGGTCGGAGTAAGGAAAAATGGTGGAGCGCAGTGAAAAAAAGGCCGGATAATGAAGAAGGTGCCGTTAGTTGGCTTGTGCAAGTGCATTCCAACGGTATTCGAGCAGGCGAAATTGATCCTGAAATTGGTTATTAGTAAAGGCAGACGCACCTTCAAGATTGCGCGATTATTCCTTCTTGCCACCACGCATTGTTACACCTGAAGATCGGGTCATTGACCCTTTCGTACTCTCAAACCTAAACCACGCACTGTCAAATCATTAATTTTTTCATCGACAAAATCAATTACGAGCATTATAATTACTATTAGATTATACCACTGATTATAGTAAGCTTCCGGTACTCCCAATATTAATGCATCAACTGTAACTTTATTGCGAGATTAATTGCCATAACTGATTACACTATTAATCACGTGGATCCGGCGTGCAAACGGTTTTAGCTGGCGATACAGTTACTCTGGAATGTGTGCTCTTGACTGAAGCTGATTGATGAACAACATACACAAACAGGAGGGAAGAGGGCCAAACACAATTCGACAAAAGCACTGATAAACAACCGAATAAGCCAATATAAAAATAAATATAAAGCAAAGAGTACTAAAATAGAAAAGAAGTCGAATCCATCCAACGCAGCATATATTAACGAACTAAAAAATGATTTCTAAAGAAACAGGATCAAAATTACAATTAACATAAATTTTCTGCCAAGAATATAAAAATAGAAGGAAAATACTATGAACTAGTAATAAGAAAAAGATAAAAAATAAGTCTTGGAATAATAATTATCGAGATTCTACTTGGAGCTTCGCGTCACGCGAGCATTTAATCGGGGAAAATGACTGGTCCCACGTGAGGGAAGGCAGCCTTCTTGGAGGAAGGAGGATTGCGCAATGGTGTAAGCAGCGAGCGTGTGCTTCCGGTTTTGGTGGCAGGGCAACAAGACACGCGACAAACCAGACGAATCTTCAGTTATGTACCGAACGCCCGTCATGACTAATGCTCTCTCTGTACGTGGGACAGGGCGCCGCCGACTAGTTTCACATTGTTCGCAAATGCGAGGCGCCGCCGTGTACGTGTGTCAACGTGTCTTGCCTGCCGGAACATTGACGCTCCTGTGCCATTATTCACCGTGGATTCACTCGCCATACTCGCCCACTGCCCTGAAACGAAGAGACTCTCTCCCCCGGTGCTCCTTGACTGGCTGGACAAATAATTAAATTTGCTCTTTGCCCCTCTGACAACACACCGGACAGTGTTCCCTCGTTCCTCGGGAAGGAAGGACCGCTTGCAAAATTGCCTCCAGCTAGCCCCGAGACCGCCAAGATCAACGAAACAGTCCAATTAATTGCTCGATCGATTTTCTCCGAGTTATTATTGTGATACCTTTGTCGTACGTTGTATGACAATAATAATAAGATTAAATCGTTTGTTTAATATTTAACATTCCACCAGGATGGCTTTGTGAGTTAAAGAGCAATGAAGTGTACTTGAAGCAATCAAGAGAACTCTTTATAAATCTGTGTGGCAAAGCTTTTGTTTAAGCTTGTATTAAGCCCAGGGCGAACTTACCGGTTTTTACCGAGGAACGTTTAACATCGTGGCGGAATATCACCGTTGGTTTACAGAGCAGTGAAATTAATACTACTAGGAACAGTTAGGATAATAAGCCGGAGTGTTTTCGGCCAGTGTTTCGTGGTAATAATTCGTTGAGTTAATTGGCGAAGCAGCTCGCAAAGAAATTAGCGCAAATTAACCGAGAAGAGCTATTCTTGGCGGGGAGGAGTGGGGAGTTGCGGTGTATCGAGCGGAGTCAAGAAAGCTCTCTTGGAAAGCATAATCCTCGTATTGCCTTGGAATTGTCCCGCATGCTTGCCACAGGAAAGTTCTTCCCTCTTCGGCGAAGAGGAGGACGCTTCGCGTGAGAAAAGGAGTGTGGCCGATCGGAAACGGTGTCGGGCAAGTTTTCGACGCTGTATCGGAAGCCACTTTATATCGCTGTGCATCGGAAACGGCCGGCAAACTTCCCGAAACCCACCAGAAAACTTGCTTCTCTCTCGTTAACGACCGCCGGCTTCTCTTTCCATTGGCGACTGCTACCCGCGGACATTGCCAACGCGAAACTTCGATCGGATACTAAAATCTTTATTCACAACACCTCCTTTCTTTTGCTTGAATTTTTGTCACCCTCTGTTTAAGATAGTTGTCGCGCATACCGTGGAAATGGCGAACATAAAATATAAACCGAGTGAGAATTTTAGTTTCATTTTTCATTGACGATTATTTCTTGCATTGTTATCGTACGATTCTAATTTTCGTAATTTTTATTAAATGCTAATAATTCAATGCAACTCGCATCTGTAAAATTTAGACATTCAACTCACAGTTGATTGACCAATTAATTAAGTGAGAGAAATTCGTTTCAAAAAACGTGTTCCAAGTTAGGAAATATAGCTGCGTTAAAATCTGAAGTGGAGTCTTGGCGGGCGGCGAGCATATACGTAGGCGCAGACTGCCACCACCACTTTTTTGTCACGCTGTGCAACGTAGGGAAACGTGCACCCGTTAGCCGGGAACGCAACGTTTTGCCTGGCTTCCTCCTCGTTTTCACGCCAGCCCATCTACACGCGCGCCCCACCCGCATGCGTACTACCTTCACTAGAAGAACGCGCAATAAGTGTCGACTTTCCGTTTTACTTTGCCGCCAAGTCAATCATTTTTATTCTAATGACAGACATAGCCAAGTAAACAAATATTTTATTCAAACTCCTAACTCGGAATTTTTCTTTTTCAAAATTGTCCAATGTGACGAAAGATGATTCGGTAATTTAATTGATAAACAAAGTGACACTGTGTTTGAAAAGGGAAACAGATTTTTTCTTGAGAGACGCGCAATAGAGAATTGAATTTCAAATTCGAAGGAAGCAGCACAACAGAAAGACAAATGATAGAACGCTGGCATTAGAATGCAAGGCATTCGCAAGGAAGCTCATTAAATCACAATACAATTGCTCGCCACCAGCATTAATAGAGTACGCGATGCCTCCTCGTAATTCTTCCATGACGTTTACCAGAAAAAGCAGAGCAGAAAATCAGTCTGAAATCCATCATACATGAACTTCTACTATTTAATAAATAAAGAAAATATTCGCGAGAATAAAAGAATCGCCGTTAAAGAAAAGATTATATGTTCACAATACAGCAAACAATAAGACAATATTCAAGTTCCTGCTGTGATCGTATTATAAACCGAACTCTACCATTAAGAAGTATTCGATGATTTGCACTAGTGTTTGTGAATGGTCGCGTCAGTATGTGCGACGGAAATTTAATTGCTATCATGGAGGAACCCGATTTTGACGGGGACACCATAGACGCGGACTCCTTGGAGCCCGAGGTAAATTAATTGATGTAACAATTAATTTATATAACATTCACTCATTGATCTTTCAGTATTTATCTTTAAAATATGAGTGAATAATGATCGGGTCTCATTAAAAATATTTAATCTCATTATTTCAGGCCATACAATTGCCATCCAATCCAAAGAAGTTGGTCCTTAGCAATAGCGGTCTGGCGAGAGTCCCTGAGAGCGCGGTGGCGCATCCTGCTATCGAGGAAATCGATCTCAGTCAAAATCAACTCAGCCTTATTAACAATAACCTAGCAGTGTTGCTCAAGTAAGTGATTTGATATTAATCACCTTCAACATACGTACAATATTTTAATAATTAAATACAATCCTGTTATCTTTGAATTATTTATCACCAAACCTACTTTTTTATACATGTACTTTCCCATTGAAAAAGGAGAATTTGAGTGATAGTTGGTAGGTTTAGTGTTAAAGAAATATAGAAATAAATTCTGTCCAAAGTCATTATTTCACTAACGTTTAAACGTTCTCTCTGCCAAGGTTTCCTAAGCTCGACGTAGTCCATCTGGCGAACAATGACCTAAAGAAAATCCCGCGTGAAGTTCTCGAACTGAGGGAGCTGACCTATCTCGATCTGTCGGACAACAAAATCGAGAGAGTTCCGCCCGACATAAATCAACTTATCAAGTAAGTGCAATCAGCTTCATTCTAGCTTGGCTCTCTCTGGCGCGCCTTTCTGCCAGCTCTATCGTCGACCGCACACGCCGCTCCCATTGGCACCTCTCGAAAAATTGTTTTGACCGAACGTCCGGCAGAGTTTTCGACATTTCGCGCGGAAAGTAAAGCTGGCTAAGTCGTGCAAGTTCGCCGGAACCAATGGAAATTTATGGGCGCAAATGAACTTTCCCAATAATTCATCGGAGCTCGTACCAAGTGAATTCGTCGGCAGGCTGTTGTCGATAGCCGTGCGAACGTTACATCGGCATCGCCACGATAAATCAAAGTGACTCTTTGCTCGCGGCAGATAATCGAAGGATATCCGCTAATTAATCGAACGAGAAATCACTGGCTCAGACGTATACACAGGGTGAAGGCTCATTCGTGAGCTTTAAATCAACTGTTCGTTTCCACGTAAGCGAAGCCACTAATTACACAATCTTCCAAATAAAATCTACATCCCAAAAAAGATCTTGTTTCACGAAAAAGTGAACTATTCTTCAACAAACACTTTAATCGCACAAGAGAATTTATAATCGTAGTCTAACGAGAAATATAAGAAAATCAAAGAATCAGATATTATTGTAGCTTAGTAAACAAGTGAGTTTCTTAGGATAAAAGTTGCATTCACTTCAAAGGGTGGTAAGTTGTCCGAACTAATACTTACACACACTCTATTTGCTGATTTCCTTGCGCCCGTTAACCGCTCGGCTATGCGCTAATTAAGATAAACTGTACGAAGCCACGGCTAATTGGAGCATCGGCAAAAGCATCGACCACCGCCATCAGCAGCACCCCTTTTTCCTTGAAGTGGCCATTGGTTCCGATTGATGGAATCGCTAGAATGCCCCCTGTTTATCCTCAATACTGGTATTATCTCTAGCACTACACTCAAATGCAAAAAAAAGCAGCAGCTCAAGTGTGCGCGATCGAGATTTAATTAGTCCGGTTTAATAAAGCGATTCATCGAACGGTACAAAGCCTAAAGCGTCGAAAAGGGAAATCATTGATAATTAATTCATATTATCCCTGATCGAAGTCGATTAGAAATGAAATAAACATTTCTGCTTAATTCAAATAGATTACCCGTCAATCCAATTACTAAATGCTTTTCCTTCCCACGAATATTAATTAACTACAAGCAATTTATTTAAACATCGAAACAGTCCAAATTCACTTTGCGCCGGAACTCTAAAACTTCTCGGGCGATTTTAATTCCAAATACTCATACTACATTATAAACAGTGGAAAGTTGGGGGGGAAAAAACGTTGGAAACTTTAGAACGTGGGGAATCTCAATCCGAGTTTAACAGGGACTATCTTAAATTAAGTGGCAGTTCAACGGCAGGTGTCCGACGATCCTCCAATTAGTATTTAATCCATCCAATGGAAGTTCGATCGTTACCAAGCTCGCTCGCTCCTTTCATTAAAGCGGAGAGTGAAGGTGGGCCCGGTAATACCTGGTGTATCGGCTGGGCATCAGGCTAGCAGGAAGAGATCGCTCGAATCGACTAATTAAAGCCTAAGATTACGCAAAGTTCGCCACGAAAACTGTGCTCGCCGGGGATACCAGCGGAAATGAGGATGCCAAAGACTCCGAAGAAGAAGGAACTACGGTGTGAACACGAGTAGATAGAGCTCTCCTCCTCTCTGTCTGTGTGTGTGTGTGACGGTGTGGCACGAACTCACCATAGCGAGGCGCACGTAACACACCGCTCTTTAAAGTTACACTCACACAGGAACTCTCTGTTTGCCAAGTGGATGTATCGCGCTCCCGATAAATCGGCCACTCGCTCTCTATCGTAACTTCGAACTACCCCAACTACACCAACACCGAACAGCCTGTTCTCTCCCCCCGAACAAAGAAACCGCAATCCGATCTGCTACCCTCGCCGATGCAATAATTCATCCCTTTGAAGTTAACTCCAATCTCTCAATAATCACTGTTTAAGTACTTCCAACTTAAATGATACATGGTAAGTCTCTGACGTCAGACTGAGTTGTAATAAATATTAATCTCCTTTAAGATAGAAAGAACAAATATAGAGTTTCATTCAATTTCTATTCATATTAGTAATAATTCATATTCAGTGATTGTACAACTTTAACTTCGCAATGCAATACAATCCTCCAGTATAAATATACAGAATTCGTTAGTAGCACTCGACTCGTCAAAGAGTAACCAACAAAGCAAAAGCACAACTCTCCATTACCATCTCCGGAGCTCTGATAATTGAGTGGCATCGGAAGCGCATGTAATAGTAGACTTTCGAGGAGCGCGTGTGAATGCAACCTAACAGAAAAAGCCCTGACAAAGCAAAGCAGAGCTACACACAGACACCATGGAAAAGAGTGAGTGGGAGATAAAGAGAAAGAGAGAGAGGCACGTGTGGAAGAGTAAAGGGAGCTTGCCGGGCACTTGCCGGTAGAATGGAGTTGGGCAACGAGCCCACTGGAAGTCGCAAAGAGAGAGCAAGAGAGAGAGAAAGAGAGAGGGAAAGAGAGGGAAGCGGCCAACATGCCGGTGCACTAGCGGAGAAACAAACGGGTAGAAGGTCCCACCGCGAATCAATATGGAGCGGCACCGATAGCATTCAGAGTACTGACCGTAATTGGAGGGGTAGTACTGGCACAAGGCAGTTCCAATTCCTTCAAAAGCCAGGGAGAAAGAAGGCAGCCCTTTCCAAGCGCTCCGAGGTATCCCTCTTGTCTACAGGCTGATTCAAAAATGTACCCAAACACGACTCATTCTAACTACAACAATAGCGAATGATTTTCCCCATTTCCACGGCACTCGTATTACTCCGAGAGCTTTTTTAGAAATTTCCAAGTATCTTTATCAAAACTTTGTGGAAGTTTCGTATCTACCTAGAGGAAAGTAGAACTGTAAAGGGTTGAAAAAGAGATGGAAAGTTTTGCAATTTAAGAGGATTCTTTCGCGCGCGTACGATGGTGATTTAAAAACAAGAAAAATATCGAACGCCCACCGCGCCCGATATGAAAGATTCATGAACTATTCAGTTAGCTGTAACGCATACAAATCGCTTGGAACAAGCTTGGCCGAGGCTGTAGGTAGGCCCGAGCACAAGTGACTCCTTTACAACTCAATTAGCTCTAATTCTTGTACGCCTGAATGGAACGAGGAAGGGAAACTGGGTCGCGCCCGCCTTTAATAACGGCACCGAGAGATTGTTTATTGGAAGGCAGCCCGGAGGCTGCCCTGTTCTGGAGTGAATGCCCGTTGCCAGTAATTGACGAGGAAGACCGCGCGCTAAGACGTTCTCTTCACCTGCTCTTCGAACTTCGCCATCTACGTCGGAATTGGAAAATAATCTACCACAAGCTCTATTCTACATTGATGTTAATTAAACATGGGAATATCGATGGGGAAAGTCTTTCGATTTACACTAATAAAATTTTCTTCTCTCGCATATAAAATTATCTTCATAATAATGATTTTATTAATCTATTAACTCAGGAACAATAACTGATAAATTATGAACAGTGCTAAACATAGCTCTCTTTAATACAAAATCCTCTAAATCTGCTAAATAAGCTTAAAGTCGCTACCTGACTGAGCACCGTTCACCGAATACTGCGCGCCAGTGATGCATGTCGGTGACTAGTCAGACGTGTCCGCGGCGCAAGTAGTCGAGCCTCCGATCGACAAAGCTTCCCCCGTTAATTCTTACATGCGAAACTATTAACTGTAATTCTGTATTTGTAGAAGTAATTATTACTTAAAAATCGCATAGATTTGATACTTCACGATTGTGTTTCAGAGAACTATAATTAAATTGCAATCAAACAAACCAACTCTAAATAATAATCTATTTATTATACAATCTTTAAAATATAAGGAACGTTACACGTTTTTTTACTTTGTGAATAAACGCTATTGAACGATAATTTTAGCAATATATATGCTATTATACAGCATTTTCGATGCACCGGAGCGATTTAGAGTTTAGAAGTGAGGCTAATACCCATTAAGCCAGTGGAACTTGGCGAAGGAGTTTCGGTGGAGCCTTATACCGTAACTTGTCCGGCGCATCGTCGGGTTAACCCCGGTGTTAACCGGCCGCTCCCGATCCACACGGCATACAAACAGGGGCTAGTGGCGTGCGACAGGGAGAATTAGGAGGAACAGGCGTTGCCAGGCAGGCAGGCAGGCAGGCAGGCAGGCAGGCAATTCGCCTGCTTTGAAGGTGGCTCTAGCAGAAAGCAATTTCTGTTCTGTTACGTCAGACTGGTCAAGCAAGCCATCCTTGCACTCTCGTGCCTCCCTCTTCCTCGCTCGGAACAGGTGGAACGTGTTCCTTAGGATCGTCTCGCCGCCTTTCCACCAACTTCTTAGTTCGCTCGAGAAGCTCCGACGTGCACGCGCTCCCCATACACTTTTACCTCTACCTATCACTCAGCTTTTTTACTGATTCGTCTTACGATATGTGACGCTCTCAGATTTCGATAGACAATCGAGTTTAGTGGCATTATTTTGTGTGAATTCATTGAGTGATTTTAGAATAAACTGCTATTAATTGATGAAATTAAGTGAGAATAAAAATAAAAGGATGTTCATCGAGTTTAATTAATGCTGTAGATGAAAAGTTCAGTCGAGTGTGTGAGGTGCATTGATTTAAGGGATCGGGATACTCAAGATTCTCTGAGATAACAAAGAATTCAGATCATGTGCGACAAACAGTGATAACAATAGGTGAGGAATTAATACGTGATAATGTGAATTGAATAATAGAATAATAATAGATGGTAATTGTAAGAATAAATAAAAGTATTTCGAATGATATTAAGAGGGACGCGAATTCAATGTTAATTCGATGATGCAGTTGCTTTCTTCACACGGGAATATCAAGCAACCCTGTTTTTCAGTTGTTAATAATGCATCATAAAGCTTTTAATGTTACGCAATTATTAATGGGAGCGATTCGGAGGATTTCGAAACAAGAACGGCTTATATAAAAGGGACAGAACAAATAACAAATTTATGGATCAAGAGTACAGACAAAGAGCAGAATAAACGATTGAAAAATTCATGAACAACAGTAACGAGATGAATTAACGTATCAAATTTTCACCGGCGAAATTCGTTATTACATCTCTAACATAACGAGTTTTATGTTAACTAGTGAACATAATAATGAGCATAAAAAGTTACCTTTAATACCCGAATGTCATTAAATTCCAGGAACTCCATTACGAGTTTTCCACGAATTATTTAAACGAAAAATACTCTTCCATTGATCCATTAACTTCGCCGAAATTATAAGAGAATCGTGTATAGTACGAATTACAGTAATTCCTCTTTATTACTAACTGCGCGTGTATTTATAATCCACGATGACGCAACTTGTTCGAGAAATCCATAAAGTGTATCATCAAGGAAGAATAGACTTTCGAGGGAAGCACTTTCTCCGTGAGTGGGCAGTTTTCGTGCGACACGCACCAACTATACGACTGCATCTCTCGAGGATTGATTGACGTGGAAATTACGATTTCCGTTTTTGTCTGAAAAATCGAAAGTCCCCTGCGCGAGCGCCGCCGATGACACAGATGCTTACGTACGGCACAGCGCGGAGGTTTTCACCGTAATTTCCAACTTTCTACTCAACTGCACATCCTGTGGGCGGCGCGCACGTCTGGGTTCACCGATTCCCTTGTCCGAGGATACACTCTAGCAGCAAGCCCTCTACTCCCATTGAACTGCGATACATTACCCATCAACTCTGACACGCCGATTCAGAGTTCAATGACCTCCACTTGCGTAATGTAATTAAAATGCGCTGGGCATTTAATCTGGATTTGTTCGTCGATCGATTTACAAATGAGCAGCAGCGTAAATAACAATTGGTAGTTAGAGAGGAATAAAATGATTGTTTAATTGTGTTAATGGGTAGCCATTAGCGAACTCTCTAAAGTCAATGAGCATTCCGTCAGAAATCTTTTAGAGGATAAACGCAAGATCTTTGTACATTTATTTAAATGTGTTACTTAACATTAAGCTTATTATCATCTAACGCGCACAATGCTTTTTTCCAGTTTGCAGGTGTTAATACTAGATCGAAATGAGATTGAAGATCTGCCGGCTGAACTGGCCGAACTGAGAAATCTGCGAGATATTTCCCTTTCTGGAAATTGCCTCAGCAAGCTGCCGCTATTTCTCAATATGCGCGCTCTAACACTCACGGTAATGTCAACTTCTTTATCAAGTCCATTTCAACTTTCAGTATAGAGAAAAGTCAAATACTGAAAAAGTCGAAGTATGCAAATGCTGCAATGTGCTTGATACTTAAAGCAATGTTCCTGGAAAACTTGTGTTTAGAATTCAATAACGACCCAGCTTGCGCCGGGCACACAAAAAATTGTCTTATAGACTCATCAATTGTTCCCCTCCACGGAAATCTTTAGTAAAAGGCGAAAGATTTATGCGTGTATTGAAGGGAAACCAGAGTAACGTTTTACTGTATTCGGCGAGCTTATATCGAATGAGTGCGGCATTTCCAACGGCGAGAACTCATGGTCATGCTCGCGGCCACCTATCGTCGAACAGAGGAATTAACCGATTCGCTCATAATTACTCTTCAAACTCTCGCAATACTTTTGCATTTTACTACTTCATTTTATTAACAAATATTTAATTTCTTTTTTATATATTTTTAATTCATTTTTTCGGATATTTGTATATTTGTTTAACTAGAAAAGTTTGTGTGCAGATTCATTCAAAACCCAATCTAGGTCGGCATTTGCTGATTAAAATTCTATATATTCAATAGCGTTTTCGAAATTTAAATCAAAATATATTGTAGAACAATAAAGAAGCAAATTAACGTGAACGCGTAAATCAATTGAGCCTCGAAATTACTTTCAGGACGTCCTGGCTAAAGCGGATGCAGGCAAGGCTTGCAAGGATGAAAGGAACAATCAAAACAACTTGTACAGGGTCAATCTCAGAAATAATCAATTGAAGGGGAACATTATTCTCGGAAATTACGGAGTAAGTTCTTAGTGAACGGTTGATCAATTAGTTGCTTAATCGTAATAACATCCTTGCTCTTTCCCGTGAAGAACTTGACTCATCTGGACGTGAGCGAAAACAGCATAGAAAAGTTGGATGTTAGCGCTCTTCAAGAACTGCGGAGTATTCGGTGTGCCAGAAATGTTCTGACCGAATTAACTGTCTGTGGTAGAAATCTTGTATCGCTTATCGCCGGAAATAACAGTAAGACGCATTTCCTAACATTAACCTTTCAGTTATACAACTGCAATAATTATGGATTGTTCACAAAACAAACTATATCCTTGATATATTTTTAAACTTTTAGACTTAAAGAAATTAACAATCGAGCCCGTGCCAATGAACTTAGAGCATCTCGACGTTTCATAGTAAGTAAAAACCTAACAACTTTAACAATATCTTATTCGCACTATCTTATTTACTAACATCAAGCAAAGTTGCTTAAATCGAAACATCGAATAGAATTCTATGCCCGATCGTAAATTACATGACTATTCACAGATAATATATATTCTGATTGTTAGCAACGAGTTGGATGCTCTTCCAGAATGGACGCCGGACCTGCCAGTGTTGCGCGCCCTATTTGCCTCGCACAATGCCCTAACAGCCCTTCCAGATCGCTTATTATCGCAACCGTCGAGGCTCGAAGTTCTTCACCTACCGCACAATAGGCTCCAGGCACTGCCGCCACCAAGAAAACCACTCAACATCGTCCACCTGACCCTCCAGGACAACGCTTTGACGGCACTGCCGCCGAGCTTCTTCCCCAACACCGAAAAGTCAGTTGAACGAGCATTTCCGCTCGATTACTTGCGGCTAACTCTAACTAACTTTAGTTGCGTCCGTCCAATTCGTATTCCTGCAATACGAACCAACCATTTCCCTTGGAAATACTATTCTATAGTGTTATTAAAGAAGGGGTCGTTAAATAGTCTAAGGAAGTTTACTTATAAATAGTTAATTTAGGCTGAATGAAAATCTATTGTATCTTTGATGTTGGCTAGAATGAAGGTGCTGAACCTCTCGAACAACCGTTTGTCGGAGCTCTCTTATCCGGGCGAAGCATGCAAGAGCCTCCAAAACGGGCACACGCTAGAGAAGCTTTACCTCACGGCGAACTGTTTAACGGACACGGCATTGGACGCTCTTGCGAAATTGACGTCCCTGAGGGTGCTCCACATCGGCTACAACACGCTGGACACACTGCCCGAAAGGTAAACTCGCACGTTTAATTTACCCGTGTCAAATATCAGCCGATAAAGTAATGAATGGAGCTTCGATCGAGTTTGGATAACAATCGAGTGGATTAAAGCTTCCCTCGGTCGGAGCTCTATCGCGGCAAACTGAGACGAAAGCATTTTCCCAATTCTGTTAATATAATAAGAGATAAGAGTGAGCTGTGCAACACTCCGAATTATGGCGACGGCCACAATTAATTATCATATTCTAACATGACACGCTCGCGGCCGAATATGTAATTGCAGCTGTATATCATCCTGGGGAGATTTGGAAGAATTAGTGCTGTCTGGCAACCGGCTGCAATATCTGCCCGACAGCGTAGCTAATTTACAACACCTGCGCGTGCTGCGCGTCCATTCTAATCGGCTCCTGACCTGCCCCAGCTTTAACAAAACAACCTCGTTGAAGGTACTTCATGAAGTTATTAAATCCGCCCCAATTACCGATTTAATCCATAACACACTCTGATCCTTGGTTACTACTAATTCGAATTGCATAGCAGAGAATCGTGCGTTAAAGTAGTACGAAAATATTCTCTGCCAATTGAATTTAATTTAATAAATTAACAAATAACTAAGTACAAATTTTGAAGAGGAAACTTTATAATAAATGAGGTGAATGATCTTTCTTTAGGTGCTTGATTTAGCACACAATCAATTGGATCGCGTAAACCTAGCAACGCTGGTGCCACCTCAACTGCAGTTCCTCGACATCTCTTGCAACTCTCGGCTGCATGTTGACCCTAGGCAATTCCAAGTCTACAGGTCTCAAAGACCAATATCACTGGTCGACGTGTCTGGCCAGAACAGGCCTAGTTTACCTTCGCACCCCCATCAACAGGAGATTGTCAGCGCGGAGAAATCCTCCGAACAGCCGTGGAGACTCGGATTTTCAGAGACCGCTGGATCAAGGGAGAAGTACGTCGACTATTTCTCATACAATCCCTAAATTTCATACAAATATACTAACTTAAATATCATAAAGAAACAAGCTAGATTTAACTCTTGAAGTCAAATGTCTACCATGAAACACAAAAGTGAATGGAAAATAGAAAATTTCGAGTGCAAAACGTTAATAATATCAAACAGTAACTTTCAGTAACATGTTTCGTTGTCAATGAAAGTACAAGGGTGTCCTCCGAAAGCTTTTTACTCATCCAAAGGGAACCTATCACGAACAGGTTGTACATCTCTCAAGTACGAATGCCGGCGTTCTGCAACGTGGAGGGTCTCTTCGGGATCTTCGACGGGGGTTCGAACCAAGAGGCGCCGGGCGCCCTCCAAGAAATGATACCGCGGCTCTTGTTAGAGGAGAGGACCGTCCGGGAAACGTCCAAAGAGTATCTCAAGTACACCCTACTGTCGGCGCACCGGGAACTGAAGGAGAAGGGCCAGAAGTATGGGGTGGACGCGACGCTGGTGCACATTGTGCGGCCGCAACCGCAGTTGCAAGCCTACTCGAAATCGGCTGCCAAGTATTCCTTGAAAGTAGCTTCCTCGGGCGACGCAAAAGCTGTCCTCTGCCGGGCAGCGGGTCCTCTCACGCTGGCAACCCGCAAGAAAGTTTCGGTAAAGAACCAGCTGGGGAATGCGGCCATGTTTCCACTAGTAGTGCCCGACCCTTCTTTCGAGGAGGTTGCTTTGGAGGAAGACGATGAGTTCGTGATAATTGCTAATCGAAGGCTTTGGGAAGTGATGAGCATCCAGGAAGCTGTGAGAGAAGCACGAGCGGAAGCGAGTCCTGTCTTAGCCGCGAAGAGACTACAAGATTTAGCGCAAGCTTATGGTGCCGAGGACAATCTAAGTATCATCGTAGTCAGACTAACAGGACCGAATCAAGCCGATCTCGATCAACTAATGCGAGAACTGCGGCATGCCGTTGTGAAGAATAGAGGGCAATCGGATGGCGCTTGTACTTGTCCTTGTTGCGCGCCACCGCCAGCTCACAAACCGCCGGCTCCCTGTTGCTGTCACGCCAACGAAGGCTACTACTTGAATGGCGTGTTGAAAAGTATCGTGAACAGGTGAGCACGTTTCTGTCAGTGACACGCGACTACCTGACGCTCCACCACTTTCTCCTATTAATCAGATATATTTCATTGGAACTGGAACTGTCAGAGCGCGCGAAAAAGCAGAGAAAAACCAAATAACCGAGACGTTTATCTGGACGTGTTTTAGATCGACAAAGAGTCACAATGGATCAGGCAGATATTTTAAGAATCGTCGTGCCACACAGGAGAACGAAAGTCCACCATACAGCAGAGATGACAGAAGCTCGCCTAGCGGTCAGTCGGACCAAGCGAGCGACAGTACCTTCAAATCGAGACAACTTTCCGGTAGGGGTTGGTCCGCTGGAACTGCTGCTAGCAGAGTTACGAACAAAACTCGCCAAAGTGTGCTCATGCATGAAAATGGTTCGCGAAAGGTAAGGTATACGCGTCCACCATCGAACGCCCTCTTCCATATTCATTATAAGAGCGTAAACTACTGCGACTACTACTCCCATCCGATAATAGAGGACAGTGGACCGTATTGTTTGGATTACTGTAACTATAAATATCCCATTAACTGTCTCACTCCGACGAAGCCACTGATTGGAATAGACTTTATCGCGCGAGACACCCTTCATAAGTTTGCGCTAATCAATACTCCCGGCAGTATTAATGCCTCCAACAATCGATTCTTCCCCCTCCACGGTTAATGACCTTACTTTATAATTCAGATCAATTGATAGTGCTGGAAAAAAGTTTCTATTCTCATATTCAATGCTATGTTTAATTATTGTGCGAATTTAGTAATTACGGGAACTATGTTGTGTCTAATTCTAATTGTTCCCAGGCATCGCCTAATGTACCGGTGCAGGAAGACACGATATCGGAAAGGTCAGGAGCACTGAGCGAAGAGCAATTCCGTTGCTGGGAGTATATGCTCGAGCAGAACACGCAATTACTCTTCGACAAGGAATTGGACACGCTGACAAGGACACCGCTGCGTAGAGGCCAGTCGAGGTCGACGCCGCAATTGGCCGGCAACCTGCCTTTCCTCTCGAAAAGGTTCGGGAGCGCCCGATCCTTTAATCCTTCTCTTCCACGTCCGCCCATCGTCCGATTCGGTAGTGGACGGAGATTATTAAACGGAGGGCCGAACGCCGCCTACTTCGGTAGTCTGCAAAGGCTAATGCCCTACAATCTCGAGTACGACTTCGCTGTCATTCAAGAGAGGAGCGCCCTCGACTCCTTGGAACAGGATGCCAGCAGGATGCAGCAGTATTGGGGCGTAGCCACCACTGAACTCTGATCGACTCTCAATAGCACAAAAGCCACCTTTGACAAATGATCTTCCTTATACCGATTGACTCCTACGAGTTCTTTTCATGAAATCCGACAGGAAAATGTTTTATACCGTTTAGAATTCTTGTCTAGTAGATCCCCTATTACGAAAGCGCAAAGGAGAACTAACGCGCCATAATGAGATGCGCTCGACGATAAAAAGCGGCGCGAACTCGGTAAACAACAATCGAGCTTACAAAACCCGCAGTCTGTTGTGCGAAACGTTTGCCAGGCTAAAGACATGGATATTACCGAGGCAATCTTCTCGATAAGAATTCACCGCAATACACTCGCGCTCAGCGCAGCCGAAAAGCCTTCAAAGCGAGCAAACGCGATTATAATTTCCGCGTTGCCAAGCTTGCAAAAGCCAATTGCTTTATTACGGACGCGCCGAGATTAAAGTGAATAAAAGTGCCTTTAGTCTGCCGAGTAATTGCGTGACTCATGATGAACCTGGATCGACTACCTTTGTTCCACGCGAGATAAGTGTGTGTCTGATGCTACGTGTAAATATTGTACGGTTTGAGGAACGCGCGATAAATGGACCAGCGCGTATACTCGAACGATTAAAAGTCCTAGTTCTGCAAACTATTTGGCCTTGCTGGTACTCTAATTGTAAATACCGCTTAAGTGCAGCGTTGTGTATCTCGAGTGAGGCAAAGGCAGTCATTTCCACTGGGTTGTCGACGCTTCAGTAGCTTGTACAATTATCTATAATTATCTAGCGTGTGTGTGGGCTCATTTTTACTGGAATGGCCAAGATAATATGGAAAAGAAACTACGATCTCAAACTATAAGCATTGTGAGAGCCGCGTGATACAATATCCTGATGCAATATCGGTTTATGCTTTCGCTATATCATTTGTACTCTGAACCGAACGCACTGTTATAGAGCCACCTGATGGCCCTTGATTAACAATACTCCACGCTCTCACATGTATCAAGACACTTTAAACGTGCTACTGACATTGTCTATCACGGCATTCCTCGATGAATCTATCTCTCAAAGTAGTCTGTACATTAGCCAGTTCAATGAACCTGATTATTACAATAAGTTTATGTTGGTAAGATTATTGGGAGTGTTCTTGAGCGAATAAACATTATTTTTATACTACACTTGTGTATCAATTATTTGTACCTTTGGAAAATGGGAGTTTTATCTAGATCACTAGGACCTTGAAAGTTTCATTTAAGATTAAACAGATCTGTTCTCAATCGATTTTCTTTCATCGTCAGCTGTACCGGAAAGCGTTGAATTAGCAATCTCCTAAAGATGTTCCGAAGCGAAGTCGTCGGTTTATCTCTATTTTGTTGTCGCCTAGTCCTTTAATTTCGACCACGATAAGCTCTTATCTTATTTGCTGAATACAGAAATGAAAGCTACTGCGAGCAATATCGTTTTGAAAAGTTCTTTTTATCAAGGCAACGAATAGAAGAGGAACATAGAGTTAACATTCGCAAAGATTTCAACACAAGTGATATTTTCTTTAACCTTTTCTTGTTATCAAAGAAAAAAAGAAAGCAGTTTTTGGAGATTGTTAGTTATTTTTAATACACATCATCGATATGACGTGGCAGGCAAGTCGTAGACAACAATTGAAGGCAGTGTGACTGGCCGCCGTGATAAATAGATTACCCAGACCTTGATTATGAAGTCCGACAGCCTCGAACGACCGAAAGGTTAATCGAATTCTTATGCAACGTTTGCAGCATGCCACTGTCTGTCACGAACATGAACCGGATACAAACAGAGCCCAACTTCTCTACCGAAGATAACAGCAAGCAATACAGTTCTTAAACAAAAGCAATCTCATTAAACTAATTCTATAAATAGTTGACGATACCCTTTTTCTATCAATGTCGATCATCACTCAAGGAACTGATTGATGGGCTTGCAGGAATTAAGAGGGTCAAGAGGGATCAATTACAAGACATCCAATTGATAAGTAATATAAATCAAGACCCCCATGAACTCGATAAGATTTCCTTCCGAAATTGACAATCCTTTGATGTATCATACAAAATCAATTCAGATTGTGCATAGATCGTATCTTACCGATACACACGTGGATCCGAAAACACCTGTTTAGCAATCAGGCAAGCAACTATCCGGCTGATGTCACCCAAATCGTTTACAACATTACGATATTTACCGGAATGACTTTATCTATGTTCTCTCCGATACTCTCTGAACTTCAACCCCGAAGCTACGTATTTGCAGAACTTGGCAATCGAACATCTTACGCATCAGCTGATCCACCGCACACTGTAACGCGTTTCCTGCTCCAGCATGTGTTTACCTCCCCAGGACGATGACGATGATTTAATAGAAGTCTGACGAAAGGATTGAATACTATTCTACACTGGTGTTTACCGGAACAAGCGCACCTACGATTCCGCGATGCACTATGATCAATAGAAGACTGTTTGCCAGCGAGAAGTGCGTTGTGCCATTCTCAGGAACTTGAACCGGTTTCCTCATAGATAGCTATGACATATTTACTATCGGCTTAATATACCTGCCGCCTCTTTTGTCAGACCTGACACTGAAAAGATTGAAAACATTTGTAAACAACTCGCAGTTCCACGGAAGATTCGAATCTCTAAATGAACATATATGCTATTTCGGTAGTTAAGACGCAGTAATTCGAAGAGTGAAGTGTGAAATACTTGTAGCAAACATTTAAATCGGAGATTATTCATTATTGCTTGGAACGATTCATTGGTGAACTCGTTGTTATTTTGAGAACAACATCACCAGGAGTAATTAATTTGACACTGATGACACTAACTCGAATGCAATCAATTGAGATGCCGAGTGTATCGTATATTGCTTTGCCAGTGAAGATCGACAGTTAACTGACAATATTAAAGCAGTGTACTGATGAAACACTTGTAGCAATCGTGCTCGGACAATAGATATTTATCTCTCGACAAATCCTCGTGCGGATTAGCTGCTCAGCTCCCATGCGTCATCGCACAATCTTTAATAATTGATCGATTGGCTAATCAAAGTTAACTACGACATTCTCTGCGACACTAATTCACTTCTTTCTGCGAGTAAAAACCCGAGAACTTGGCCTGTTACACTTTTCGGATTCAGCGGTTGCGCAACAGCATTACTATGAGTTCGTTTCTTAAAATAAAAATAGTCCCTCGCAATTGGCAGTCGACGTGGAACAAGCGAATCCAAATATTACGAATTACATAAAACGGCACTTAATTAAACACGAAACGGGTGAACAGACATTTCTATCGCAATGGCTGTGTCGCAGAGAGAGAGAAAGAATTCAGCGAGCTAATTACTAGATGGTTTTCGCAAGAGTTGCGCGTGCCAGTGGTTGGACGAAAGCGCGTGCCAAAAAAGGCGCGGTACAGGAAACTTATAGAATCGTACGAGAGCGCAAAGTCTAATCGTGACAGTTATCTAGCCAACGTGCGATCGTCTGACGTGGCCAAGTGTATCGGCGGGTGTGTACTTGTTACGTCGGCGGAGCGTACGAAATATACTTGCGCCCAGCGGCGACTAGCCGAAGAAAAAGGAGAGCAGTGTCGAGAGAGTCCGTAGGAGTGCGACGGCGAAGCCGTCACGTGTGCCGTGCTGCCGCAGCCGCTGCCGGTGTGTATTCAGCAGGGAAACGTTGTAGCGAACACAGTATAAGTATACTGTGGCAGTGAAGAAGGGGCCAAAGGGTTTGCGTAACGCTATTCAGCGGAGAACGTACGCGCCGAGTCATTTCAACTTAGTTCTACTCGATCGCTCGCTCGTGCTGCTGATTGCCGCCCGCCCGTTCTCTTCCCCGTGACGCGATCACTTCCAAGCCCGAGAACCTCCGCTTTACTTTGTACGCTTTAATAAGAGGGAATTTGAGACGTCGTTCGAACCTTTTTATCTCCGAAATGGACGGCAGAGTACGCCAGTCAGTGACTCCAAGGGAAATTCACCTTTACAGTTAGTTCCGCTTGTGTGTGCTGCTTGTCAGACTGACACTGACTCGAAGCACGTGTTCTGCGATCCAACCCGCAGTAAGTACACTGGAATTGAGAATCGACGCATTTCTCTTCGCGCAGCGTTTGGCGTTTCTGTGCTTTCAAGGTGGTGTTCCTTTCGACCTTTTATGGCAATTGTTATCGTAGGCAATGTGAATATTCATTGCATTGAAATTAAGTTGGAGAGCACTTATGTAAGTGAAGAAATGTGTTGATCGATTGCTGGTGCGACGGTGATTACTCTGACATTCAGCACTGTTATGCGCGCTTTGCGGTCATGCGAAGCCGCAAAAATCTACTAGTCGAGGCTCGTTGCAAGTTTTGCTCTCCCTGTTTCTGACATGTTTCGTTTATCGAATTATCGCTCGGCTGGAAACCGTATGACGCTCGATGTAGACGCAATCCTGGTATTATAAACGGACCACTAGTCAAAAAACAGTAATTGAATCTCTCCTCTACAAGCAACATACTGCACGAGTTATGGTAGAGTGCGCTGATGCGAGTTGCGGACTAAAATAAAATAAACGGGCTTGCCAGATTTTCGTTGAACACTAAACGCAGCGACCAATGTAGAGGGGGGAAAAAAAATCATTTGAAAATAAAATTCTGTTACTTTAATTTCGCTGGAAAAACCTGCGATGGTATAAGAGTGGTTTTGCGTGATAAAGGGCTATAATAAGTAGAGCAATAAATAGAATTCCCTTGCGAAAGTATTAATCCATTGAGCGGGTCCGGTGGGACTCCGGCGTACTTGGGAGTAATGTATTACGAACAAAAAGAATCGTTTCTCTTTTCGTGATACGAGCATCTATTACCGAAGAGAGGGAGAGTTCTGTTCTGGGAAGAAGAGAGTTAAGGACTACCGTGATTTAAGGAGAAACAGTGATTTATTAGTGGCGCACTTTGAGAGTTCAGACAGCCGGACTAAATCGTTACTTGCTCTTCTCTTTCTGAACTTCGCACGCTCCCTTCGCCAAATACTGCAGCGCCTTCCTAACAGGCAGGCATTCAGAATTTCCAAACGTACATTGAAGAAAACAAGCTATAAACGACAACCAATTGTCGCAAACAAGTTCTCCAAGGGTTTTATTTTGTCGCGTCAGCTAACATATTCAGCGATAACAAACGACTCCTTTTCCTGCGCGCCATCGTATCGATTCGAGAAATTCTTGGGTGTCAATGATCGGAGACTTCTATAGCGATTGAAAATGAAACGATGCGGTATGAAATGAGATCACCCAGCGACATGTTAAGGAACTCCGAAGCTTCATTTCATTTGGAGAATCCAAAATTACCTGCTATTACAGCCAGAAAAGAAGTCTCATTGCAGAAATAGCATCGTAAACAGATTGCACTTACTGTTACGAGTGGTAATTCGGCGAGATGTAATGAAACTTGAAGAGCGCCTGATAAGAGAATTGGCAACTTGAATGCACGCAAACAGCAATGAACGATCAACAACTGCTTTGTGTACCTTGCGCTTATTTAGTCTGCATGAACGTGAGCGCTCAGTTGGCACTGATTCCTGTGTACGATGCGTGTCGCAAAGCTTTACGCGAATTACGAGACACCCACTGAGATTAGTAGGCTTTCAGTTTCTTAATGATTCGAGAGAAAAAGAAGGAGAAAGTCCGCTCGGGCCTTGAGATTAGCAGTTCAAAGTTCGAACTATCAGGAAGCACTTCGCAATTTGGGCACAAAAACGATTGCGGATGACGAAATCACGAAACGCCCAAAGCCAAGTAATTCATTCGATCTTATAAAATCCTAATAAGCGAAGGAAAAATTTCCTAGCTCAAATTGAGCGAGTGCAACGGCAGTGCTGAGTCAACATGTTTTCGTGCCCCTCGATTATGGCCCGCGTGAGTTTGACAGAAGTTGACAGAACTTTTTGTTTGGCCAGGGCTTTTACGTAAGATTGTTTAACGTTGAGTATAAATGCGATTGCCCCGGCAATAACAGGTGGAACTGTATTAATTATGTAAGAGAATCTACACTGTACTTGCGAGATTAATTTTAATCTCGTTAAGCCAATTATGCCGTTGGTTTTGCATTATTTCTATGTTTTATTTGGCTGCGCAATAATTAATTTCAAAGCGAGCTAAGTCGTAGTTGCCATTATCAATTGCTGTGTTGTTAAAAAGGAAGAAAGAAAGTTAAATTGATGATACTAGAACAATGGTCTCGCGATACACACTTGCGGCAAGTTGGAGCCTATAATCTCACAATCACCTCCTCGACAAGTAGCTTCGATAGCAATCTGCAATCTTCAGTAACCGACAAATAACTCGGCTTAACTTTCACGATGCTTCGTCGACTCTGCTCTATGCGAAGCCATGAATTTATGGCTGAATCTTGTTCTATTTAACTATAATTTTATAAAACCATTTACCCGCCGGTGAAGAAAAGTTAAAGTAGATCGAATACTGGTGCTTCGAAACTGATACCTTTACTTCATCTAACTAGCTATAAATTGTAGGAGAGTTTGGAAAGTCTGTGAAGAAAACCAACTGGTTTAGAAAAGGCGGGTTATAAATAGAAGTAGAGTTTCAACGGTATAAATATCAATGATTCTGGGTTTTTCAGGGAAATTTTAGATTCCCAAAATATAATATCGTACTATTAAATATTTAATTATATGACTAAACTGATTCAGTGAGGAAGAATGCTTGAAAAGTACATAGAAGCTCGCGGAATGAATCACGGCAGATACCGGTGACATATCGTTTAATTACCAAATATTAAATTAAGGCTGCTAATAGGGCGCCGAACAAATGGCATTTTGTTATTAGTAATAAACTCGTTCCATGCACATTTCCATGTTCGTCCGAATGCGAAGAATAATGCGGCCACATATGTATTTTATAATAGTTATTAATATTTTATAATAACTTTAATGAAACACACTTAGTAATTCGAAAGCAGACCAACGATTAGAAGCATGCATTCCGAGAAAAGTTATCACGTGACACAACACAATGCATGGCATTATAATGAAGCATCGTCTTCCCTGAAATGAATGTGCATTAAAGAAGCAGTGAACGATTTGTTATTTAAACCCGCACGATGCGCCGACAATCGTATTACCAATGCTAAGTTAAACCGTATTGAACTCGCCAATACAATCACGTACAATGTTCCTCACCACTCTGCGACGCTAACAATAGAAGGCAGTGGAACAAAGCAATTTTTTGGACAGTTCCACAAGTGGCACATAACACGTGAAAAATGCCTCTGCCTAAAAGTGCTATCGCAGCGCACCAACGGGATAAACGAAATGAAATTATCCAATGTCATCTCCCTATTAGTTAGAGAATGACACTGGCCCACTTAGAATTCAATCAATTTCCATGGGGCCAAGTGGAAAAGTAAGCGGGGCTCACTGTGAAAATTGGCAGGATAGAACCGAAGGTGATATCAAGCCTAGCGCACATCTAGAATATCGTTCGTTTCCTCTTTTAATGCGTCACGACTCATATATCGACTCAATGTCCCCCAGTGATCAATGAGGCACTTTTTCAACGAGTCGTTTCCTGCCTCTCTTGCTAGCTTGCATTATCGTACTGTCCAGTAAAATATGTTAGGCATATCGAGGCATATGTTGCGCAGCGCACTTCAGTTCACCGACTTGCAAAGCCTGATTTACCAATGGATCGGATAATTGGAGAAGAAAGGGTGTGCACAATAGGCGGGCACAGTGTACCTCGTGAACGAGCACAATACATATTAACATACGTGGTACATGCTTTTGCCTGCTAGTGACGTATTGCACCTGTCTGATTTTCATATTTCTCACGCATTAATAATACGAACATGCTTCCAGTTTCGTATTGTCTAAGGCATTTTTCGTAACATCTCAGCAATACGGGCGAGATAACTTATTTACGAGTAATTAATGCACATGGAAACCATTATACCATGCCAAACTACTACGTTGTGTTCGAGCATAGCTAGATACCATTTAGTATTAGCTCCATGTAACTTAATGAGAGCTTTACTTAATTGCTTAAGGTCATTATACAACACCGCAGAATATTGACGCAAACAAATTGCGGTATTGCGTATATATATACGGGTTATACATAGAAAGTACATACATGCAACGTCCTTCGAAGAGGTCTCCTTGTCCATACGCGAGGCTCAGCCACCTTTCACAAATTCCTGCAAATTCCAATGTTGTAGCCTAAAAACCTCCAAGCAATAAAACATGGTCTACATACGTGTCATAAAGTGCATACAAGGAAAATGATGGCATCGTAAATAGACTGCGACATATGGCGGGAAAGCTGAGTGATAAGAAATGCACACGATATAATTCAAGGTTACACTTATGTACAGTCATGTCGCTGTGCCAGGAAGTAATTACTTGAAAATCTATCCCAGAGCGATCTAACTTTCCCGACACTTCCTCCGGAATATCGATCTGCGAATGCGCGATCAATCACCGAAAATAAGCTGGCACGATACAATATTACTTTATGAGTGGATGTTGAAAATAAGAGAACTATTAAGGAGAGAACAGACGGCAGGATTTATAAAACAGTAATAAATTGTGTTCGAACCAGCAGCGCATTCGTGCTGCAGGCGGTGTCGTCACTTCCGTGGTGCATCCGTGCTCCACGGCGCTGCGACAAGCCGACCATTGTGTTCGACAGCGAAGTTCGACGAACACGGAACAACACAGAGAGAGAGAGCAAGAAAGGGAAGCGCAGAGTGTGCGTGTATGTGCGTGCTGGTCGACAACCGTTGCGTTCGGTCCACGAGAAAAGAGAAGGCTCGAAGCCGTGAAAACGATCGAATAATGCGGAGTGGGCTGAAAACTATGTTGTGGCTGCCAAGCACCTTCGTGAAATAACAGGCGTCCGCCCGTGAGGAAGGCTGCCTCCGAAACACTGCTGTTCCGCCAGCAAAACCTTCCAAGCCATTTCGATATCGTAGGTAACAGAACCCACTTTCACTGTGACACGCCCGATTCATTCATTTCACCTCGACGAGCAGGCAAATCGTTTCTTTTCTTCCTCGAAACGGAGATGTGTACTTGGAGTTCTTGGACCCCAACGGATTGTTGTCAAGAGGCCTTGCAATTCCGTAGAAAATAATCCGCTTCTCGTCAGCCACGTTTTTCTAGAATTACTGTGGTTCGATCATTTCTGCCTCTTTCTTTGTATATTGTGTGCCTGTTATACATTGTATCGACTACACACTTGAGAGAATACAAAAGCCTCGTGGAGCACCCGTAGTAGTTGGCGTACCAGACGGCAGCGTGACATGTAGTTATTGTTACTGTTGTAAAAGTCAATTTCAGCATGTTCGTCTCCTTGTTATATACTAAGTTTGTATTGGATGATTTTTCCGAGGTGGGTTCTTCCAACTTCTCTACGTGGGTCATTAAGTATCGTGTATTTTTCTCTTCTCAGCCTTTGTCTTTCTCACTCACTCACATGCGCGATCATTGAGTGTCAATCACCTCCGTCGTGACTAACCGCTACTGTTCATTAGGAGTTAGAGCAAAGTATATTGTAGGTCTGACTTATCGCCGTTATTGGCACTAAGTTTATTAACCCATTTGCTTCACTTTGATACACAGACTCTTGTACAGTATTGTAAGCACAGTGCTGATGCAACTTCATTGTGGGAACAGAATATTTATTCTCAATGTCATAAGAGCATGTCCCAATTTGTGTATTGAAATTGCAGTATTGGCTGTTGTCTTTGTTATGTAAACTAAGATAGAACTTATCTGTGTGGCTTTACAGTACTCAATAGAATTATCAAGAATTTCTCGTATCTCATGGTTGAAAACCTTGAGACTGCATCGTCCAATTTATGACTGAGTAATGCCAGTGTGTACACAAGAGCTTGTTTTTAATCCATATTGTTGACAACCTTGTTAGCTGTGTACAAATGCTTCTTACAAGATTCTTATATTCTGTAAGATTTAGGAGCAAAACATTTGTGCCTATCTTTTACTAGAATGGTATATATAAACCATAAATAATATTTATAGGCAGAAGGAAGCCAATTGTTTAACGAGTATTATTAGCAGGCAGTAAACAATGAACAGTCCTATATGACAATTGCTAATGATGGGACTAAATTAGTATGCGTTACAACAGGAACCTTATTACAGAATATTAGCTGATGTGAAATAAACACACCTTGAAACACAGAAAATTCAAAGAGAAAATCAGTGAGAAAAGAGAAAGATAGTAATATGCAGCGGATGTGGTTTGTAGAAAACAAAGAGGTGGGTGAAAGCAAGCCACCAGAGGTGCCAACTGAGACCAATTTCACCGAGGTGCAGAGTGACCAGGCATCAAACATGAGGGAATCTAAAAGGGACTGGATATTTAGAGTCGAGGTATTTCAATTACTCACATTTTTTCTCTTGATATATTATAAACATTTCAATTTCATAAAGTTATCTTATTCTTCCACTTTATTTCATGTGTAATAGGTACAAAAATTGGAGAAAAATGAAGTCCTCTATGTGGTGGGTAACCTGCCCGAATTAGGTGCTTGGAACCACAATCAGGCAATTCAAATGACCCAGGAGAATGCTAACAGGGATTCCCCAACAGTTCTTGATACTAATAATAGTGGAGAGTTTTATGATGATTTGCATGACAATGCAGGAAACAGCTTGTTTAATGATGATAATGAGGAGTAAGTTTTAATTTATATCCTATCTCTTATCAAATATGTGTTTGACTTAACAAAGAACAGATAATTTAATAGCTATGCACAGTAATTACATGATTGGATGTGAAAATTTTAGGACAGGGCAGATATTTTCACAAAAAGTTGCACTTCCTATTGATGCAGACATAGAGTTTCGGTATTTTATTGCTGTTATCTGTCAGTCCAATGGCACTAAAAACTCAGCCAAGACTCTTATCATTCGACGATGGGAGACTCATATGGTGCCACGGCTTATCAAGCGAAACAGTATGTACTTTCAATTAATCATTTGTATAATGCATCCAATGCATCTATATAGTTACTGATAATGTCGAAATGTTGATTATCTTCTAGCCTCAAGCAATTTCAACAATGACTCATTGCCAGATCCAGACAAGTTTGGTTACCACAATGGTTATTGCAAGATTGAACGTGGCTGGTTAACCGATGAAACTGTGATACAATTTAAGCTTTTTAATAATCCAATAAAACTATGGAAGAATCGACTACAGAACAGGAAGGTTCACATCAAGGTATGTCAGAATAACATCTGAGAACCATTTCTGATAGTGACTTGTGGTGTAAACTTATTCTTTATTATCCCAGATGACACCTGTAAATCTAGTTAGGCATAACTCGCTAGAACTTCAACAATATGGGGGTGAATGTGTAGATGATAGCCTTTCTATGGATACTCAAGATATTGTTGATCAACCTGCCTTTAGTATTACTGAAATAGCTGTAAGTAATACAACTTCTGAAAGAAGTAACTGAAGAATAGCATAATATGTGAAACCCCATAAACACGATCGTTTTCTTAAGGTAATGAACGACGAAGAACCTCACTTCAAGACCCAGGAACAATTCGGTCGAGCTTATAATGAAGACGAATTCGTCATCTTCAATGTTGCAGTTCGATATCCTGAAACCATTGTAAGTTCTTATATAAACTCCCATAAAGAAATATTAGTAAATACACAACTCGGTGATGAGCCATTGGTTGGTATTTATTGCTTGCATTGTTTGCTGACTTTTATATTATGTATTGTGTATGTAACTAGAATAGAACAATCAATATTTTCTACCAACGAATGGAAAAAAGCATCATTGGCGGTAGCTGGGGTAACACAAATATTAAATAGCTAGAAAAAAGCGAACCATGATGGCCTCTTTTGTATATCCAAATTCGTACATCTTTGTTTAAAGTGTAGTATCTTATGAACAAAAGCCCAATTAGGTAATCGCGTGTATGGCAGAGCAATAAATTACGAACTGGTGGTGATTCACTAGGAAGCAAACACTCTAAGAATACGCATTGACCATACCATGTGAGTTTTCAGTAGACCACGAGTAGGCCGGCCACGTCTCCTCTCGCGACTTGTTGAAATTGCTTGGTAAAAGATAATTAAACTTGTTCAGCAGCTATTGCCCCCCTTGGAAACCAGCAGCGATGTCACGCGCACTGGCGAGGAACGAAGACAACCATCAGCTTGTACAAAGCAAGACATCTGGTGCAATTGATGATGCTAACATGCAATCTGATGTATCGATGCTAAGCATCGTCTACCACTTTACATCTGTGTCACATGACATCACACAGAGATATGATGGTTTTGATTGTCGTTTACCCGTCCAAACCCATCCTCGGGCTCGCCTCTCGTAAGCCAGAATATTCCCGACAACAAACATTTGCAGCTGAGTTGCTATAGTAGTTTAGCAATAGATCTTTCACACGCGCTAGCTTATGCGGAATTTACAACTTCATATATACTATTGGTTTACGTGAGCAACAGCCGTCCTCAGTGACCCTAGAAGTTTTGCGATATCAACGCTGTCACATCTCATATCCATCTGTGTGCGTCGAAAATGGTGAGGCTCCCATCACTCCTATATCCTTTTAGTGTACTGCTAATATTTTCTAGCTCTGACCAACTCTACCGTACTGTACGTGGCACTGCTGCGCGGCCAATGCCCGACTAAGCTGCTAGACCTTCTGAATCCGAATTACAAACCATGCATAGACTTAATATCGAAATTTTAATAATGAGTGATCAGCAGGTGTTGCGGGAACGCGTCACCAGGCAGTGTACAGCATTTGGCAATTATTGGTCTGGTTCATTGCTAGATTATGTAGGAAATAAATTATTGTGTTATTCGTTTCACCAGTTATTACTAATTTGTTGCTCTTGCCAATCAACAATCTGAAGTTGCCCAAAAATTTGACACAAAATTTATTGATAAAAGATGTACGAATACCTACCACAATATAGTTTAGTTCCTACGCTCTTCAAATGATCAAGGAGCATTTATGATCTTTTAATGTCATACGTTTTAATTATACTCTCTTTTAAGCGAGTTTCCTTGATCATGGACTTTATGTCGACGAAATCTCAATAATGGATGAACAAAAATACTGATGCAAGCATTTGGCGTTGTTAGAAATAGTAGAATTTTTCCATGGATATTAAGTAGACTTTTTTTCAGGCATATTTAGTGGACTACTACGTGTACAGCTCAAGGTCTTTTCCGGGAGAACCGCCAAGTCATATTGGTTTCAGCTACATCTTGCCTAGTACATTACAATCTAGTGTTGGACTCTTGACAGTACCTATTACAAGCACAAAGCATAGGCCCATCGGTAGGAAGTCATACTAGCTACAAAAAATATACCGTTAAATGCAATAGCATTTAACATGCATGGCATTATCTATGTTTAGGCCAACTGACTTTGGAATACGTTGCAATAAAGTCAATCCCAGATTATCCATGGGACATGAGTATATCATATGCGAAACATTGGGAGCAGCGATGGTCAGGCCTTGACGTGGGACATAGAGGACTAGGCACGTCATTCAAAACAAAGAAGTAA
Source organism: Ectemnius continuus (assembly GCA_910591665.1). Taxonomy (NCBI): domain Eukaryota; kingdom Metazoa; phylum Arthropoda; class Insecta; order Hymenoptera; family Crabronidae; genus Ectemnius; species Ectemnius continuus. The sequence continues at coordinate 8,263,855 of OU342862.1, read as the reverse complement.
GTTTCTTTTGTTCTTTTGAAACGTCTAATAGTTCATTGTACTATATGAAGATTTCTTTATTCTATTATAGCTGTGCCAATGTTCGCGAGAATACAATTGCGTCTTTGAAGACAGCATCATTTCACGGAGCTGACATGGTTGAATTCGATGTTCAGCTTTCAAAAGATCACATACCTGTAATTTACCACGATTTTTACGTCTCTATTTCTATGAAGAGGAAGAAACAAATAGAAGCTATGGATATGCTTGAGATTCCGGTGAAAGACCTCACGTTGGAACAGCTACACTTGTTAAAGGTAAAATAGCTTTTCCACTTTTGCATTCTATACTCTACACAAATACTGGATCAAAGTTTATCAGTTTTATTTATATCTCGCCCACCATTTCATGCTCATGTCATTGGATTATTGAGACCATAAAGGCATTGTTTTCTTTTATGTTACTTATGAAAATAATATCTTTCTACGTACGGAGTAGACCTTTTATTCTATTATGTGCATGTTCCACGGAAAATGGATATCGTGAATAACTGTTTTCTTTAGGTAAACATGCTTGTATGTAATGAGGAGCTGTGCCCGGACACATAAGATATTTATGTACCTATTTCTTCTATAGTAGGTTAACAATTAACTGGAAGAATACGGCTGTAAAATAATGCTACGCGTGTTAATGTCTCGCTTTTTATGTCCTTTTTTGTATTGAAGGAAAGATCGATCATCAAGGAGTTGTGTCGTATGTACAATACACGCTGCCATACCATCTCGAAATTGTAGGTGTCCCATGCCCATTCCTATTTCTCTTCTTTTAATATTTAACAGGATTTTTATTACCCGGGAGACTCGTTGGGTAAGGTGCTGTATTTCGTTGATAAAGCTGAACAGGGGGTTAACCGTCCGGTGAGCTTTCATACCGCTTCCGCTGCCTAACTCGCCATCAAAATGTATAAAATCATTCGATTAATTCAATGCATGCTTGCGTAAAGATTGTTGGGTGATACTCTTTATTAACTTTGACACTGGTAATTGGTTGAAATTGGTTTTCTTCGAAATCATGTTTTACCATACTGCAGAGTATGTGCATTATGCTTCTATCAGAAGCCAGGAAAGCTTAATCTTGATATTACGAAACATACAATTAACCTAATGTAAATCATTTATAAGGAATCCGTATTATTCAGGTAACATCCATAAAAATGCTTCAAAGCTTCTCAAACCATTCTTAATGGTTTATTCATCAATATCATTGCCTCTGCCTTCCCTTATGTATTTGCCTCCATAGATGTTAGGTGCGATCGAGATCACTGGAATACAATCACAGTGTCATAGCATGTGGATAATATGGCGAGATCACTCTGTCATACACATACTTGAAGTTTCTGTCTTGTACCGCTTTCAAAAGCATCTTAAACCGGATCCCATATGATTCTCATCAATTTTCAATCCCCAAGAAGTCGAGTAAACATTTGCCAAGTATTTTGCCGTAAACACAATTAATTTATTTACAGGTCTATCATGTCGCAGAAGGTCGGGAGAAAAATCCAAGATTTTTCGACGAAGATCTTGAAGATCATCAACCTTTTCCAACCCTGCAAACTGTACTTCAAGAATTGGAGCAACACGTCGGGTGCAACATCGAGATTAAATGGACTATGCAATTAAAGGTAGATCCCTCCATCTGCTACTCATGCGGTAGTTTAATTTTAACACATATGTAATCATTGTTTTCGTACATTCGTAGGATGGAACTTTTGAACTAAATCATCCATTCGACCTCAATCTGTACTTGGATATTATACTCAAAGTGGTACTCGAATACGGTGGGGACAGAAAAATCGTATTCTCATCGTTTAACCCAGATATCTGTGCCATGATACGCTTAAAGCAAAACAAATACCCTGTAGTATTCTTAACGCAAGGAATTACTTCGAAATACCCAACCTATCATGATCCTAGATGCCAAACAATTCCAATGGCTGTCAGACATGCGCTGGCCGCTGATATCTTAGGAATTAACGTACATACAGAAGATATTCTAAGAGACCCCACCCAAGTTAAGTTAGTGAAAGATGCGGGTTTAATCATCTTTTGTTGGGGGGATGATAACAATGACAAAGATACTATTCAGCACTTGAAGAAACTGGGATTGCACGCGGTTATATACGACAAGTGAGTTTTCTATCTACATAAAACTGTAATAAAATAAATTGCGAGTACACACGGGTAATCATATAACCCATTTTAGGATTGACGAATATAATGCAAAGGAAGTAAAAGAAAGCATTTTCTTAGTCGACGCACGCCAGAGTCAAAAAACTCTCCTGGCTTTAGCTCAGTGCAACCAAAATTGTGTGCCATCGCAACCCTCAATGCCGAATCCCCTTAACAACGAACAGGTAATTTTTGCAAGCTAACAGTGCAAACAAAATTTTTAAACACTAAACAAGTAAGTATAAGATATTAATTTGTACTCCAGGATTATTATATGGAGATGGAGAAATCACGAAACATAATTTCCGCAACACCAACTACAGCAACACTTGGATCCCTAAGCAAGACAAGCATTGGTGATCAAGAGAGCAAGGAAATTAATGAGATGACGAAAGACTTTAGTGTGTGCGCGAACTCTTTTGGGCATTCTGTCAAGGCCAAAAGCATTTCGGATTTAGTATGCGGGCAAACAACAGCATTACCTGAGATATACGTAGAGGATGACTCGGCGAAGGATTGCCTCTGATGTTTTTCTTTTAAGAAGCCATTCAAGTCATGGTTCTGACGTAGAAGCAACGTTCTAGAAAAGGACTTGTCACAAGACGAAAAAAATGAAGAATACTTTTTGTAATTCACTCTACCACGATATTCCTAGTTTAGAGGCTGAAACATGTCAAGTTTGCCCCGACAGTCCCGGTATCCGGAAGTCTCTGAAATGGATAATTATTTCTGGCCATGAAGTGAAGCGCATACGCAGATCAATGCACAAAGAAGATGACCGGTTGCATTCTCACTATCATTATCATTCCTCGCGAATCGATCGGCTGAATTGTACATTTTCTATCATGTTCTACCTGTATTTCTCTTAATGTCGGCGTGGTCCGACGTTGGCTGTAAAAAAAATGCTTGGAACTCCTAAAAGTCTGCCAATGGTAGGCTATCGCAGGCGTTGTAAGTTTTTAGTACAAATGTCTTCAGCTATATTTTTATTCAGCTCATGAAAAATTATCATCGTCCCACCCCGACACTCCTATCACAGCTGATTCTGAATTGATTTAAGTGGAAAAATTGTACATTCTGAGAATTACCTTATAGATATAGATACATACATATATACATTTTGTACCAGCTGTCAAGAGTAGTTTGGAGAATCTACGATTGCCTTTGACAGCTTCACAGTTTTTTCATAAAACTGTAAGGTAACTACTTTTTGTGTAGGCAAAATATTTCGCACTCACTTATTTATGTTTGAAGTATTTTGACTAGAGTAACGTAGATGTAATGAAAATTCGAAAACATACAAACAAGTTCTTTTATCGAGAAGGAAAGCATATGTTTATTTGCGATAAAGAGTGTATCGAACTCACTAGGGAATCGAGTTCAAAAGATTGTGGGAACGACAGGGGCAAAAAGAGTAAAAATGAGAGAACGTCATTCGTACAGGATAATACCGCGATTATATCGCTAATAAGATTTAATCGCTGCGTTCTAGGAAAAAATAATTCCATACATCTTTAATTAAGTACAACTGGAGAATGAACACCGCACATCTGCTTTATAGTATGCAATTTGTCTGTCCTGGGTCTAATGCCCAATTAATCTTACGATAACTGCATCAGTGAGATAAGAGTGTAGACCGCGAATATATTCAGGACTTGAGGGAGAAGATAATTGATACTGCTGTATCGCATTAGCAGTATGCTGAATAAAATTAATGAGAGCGATTGTATCAATCGTTAAGATTCTTGCAATGTACAGAGTATCTGTTTATGTTTCAAGAGAAAAATGTATCATCTTTGCGTTATAAGGGAACGCGCATACCACTGCACATATTGCCGTGCATTAAAAATTAGAGTGGTAATTAATCCTTTTCTCTTGTTATAGAGGCTACGCTTTATAATAAAAAAAAATGGTTGGCGGATATGGAATCATGCAGTTCGATAAGTTTGTAACTAAATGTAACAGCAGACACCAGTAAACTTTACATGGGGATCGACCACACGTAGAAATAATGGGTCACAATCTCCGAAGTGTATACTTATAAACCTCATACATATTTCAGATTTCTAATTTACGTGTCTCCTTTATCTCTCCTGTGATTTAAAAATCGTAGCTATATAAAATACTAATGGGCGCAGCGGGTAGCAGTAGATATTAGAGAGGAAGTATTTTTGAAATTTTCCAACCGAGGTTTCTTAACTCAATCTTCAATAGTACCTGACCTGCAACTAAACGTCGAGAATTATGCATAATTAACACATAACGCGGCTGGACACTTTCCACGGCGCGAGCAATATCGTGAAGGCCGTACGGTTGCATAACTTTGATTCAATGCATTCAACAGTTCTGTTTTATTAGAAATTTGCGCACTGCTTTAAGTACGCTGTCACTACAGCGTGTACTTAAAATATCAGAATATGAATGCGCAAAGAAGTTGAGTCTCGTTTTGCCCAGGTTTTCTTTGCCAGTTCGTAATGTTCATCGTAAAATATATATGCACGTCGAAGAAAACACACGTTCAGCTCTTGAAATCCAAGGCCAGACGTTTGTTATTGCATGTACGAAATCAGTGATAAAACAAAAAAGATAAAATGGTTGATCGATTGTCGATTAGCATATAATTCGGGTCTTGCAAAGCGCAAGTACTTTCGTATGTGACCACAATGTGGTATTAGATATACGCATCCTAAAACCCTCCTATTTTTTTCATAGTCACTTATTCCGATCGAAAATGCAATAAGGTAACTGTAATGATGCTTTATCTTTTTAATAAAACCATCGAAGTGAAAATTGCAGGATATATAAACCAAATGCACGAATCTTACTTTATATGTTTAATATAAAACACTCCACAATCCTCCCAATCGCATCCGGAATCTTAGTCGGTGCAAAAGTCTCATAATGTCCAAATATCAGATCTTATCTGGCTCGGACTCATATGTAACACACCTAGAGTTTCGTGTCTACAAGAAACGAACTCCAGCTTTGCATAGCTAAGTTTCCAGTATGAAACATTCATGACATCGGATAGTATTGTAATTTTATGTAGTACACGTGTAATCAACGAGAACCTTGACAGCTGATTGCTACTTAGAAAAAGTATTTGCGTAGGAAACTATCAATGATTCGTAGACGCCAGCTGGCAGAATTGATAAAGCGTACGCGTATATGAATCTTTCTTGAAAGTAAGTAGCCAGAAGTGCATCGGTAAAAAATCATTGGGATACTTTCCAATATCATACATCTGCGGCTTTCGAGATCGCTGCGACTTAAAGGGAATTTTGCATGGCTATCACGTAGCCCCCACTCTTAAACTCTATGCAGAAGTAATCAAGGTGTCAACAGGCCAGGCCGAGTACATACGGTTTAGCCGACAATTCGGCTGCAATCCGTGTTTACAGGTGGGCGAAAAAGCCCGTTGATCGGGTGGACAGCAACTTACCGAAAGTCTGGCGCGATTCAGCCAATGTTACGATACTTGGTCGAGTTCTCTCGAGCTACCTAAGAGGGATAGAGTTGGAGGATGCGAGCGACAGTCGGGTAACCGAGATCTTTTACGCTAGTGGGCTGTGTGAGTGCATATGTACCGAATGTTTTGACACGATCGCAGCTGAGCTTCTCCCATCGCTCTCTCTCTCTCTGCCTCGGGTGTATACTTGCTCCAAAAAGCTCCGCATTGTCGATCATATCACAGCGAACAACACAGCGTGAAATCGGTGCACTGGCAATCCCCCACACGGTGAACTGTCTCTTTTTACCGCCCATATTCGAGTGAATGTGTCCAATCGCCAGACTTCTCATGTTAGGTGGTCCTTTCTGTGATTCGCACGAGTTACTTCTGCGGTACGTCTGTCACCACAGATGCAATTTGTCTGTGCAATAAGGGAATCATACATTTCTTGCCGGGCCACTGCTTTATGAAACGGCTCCTTATCCACAACCAGGCAATTCGATTGTTTATCAATATGCGCCGCTCGCTTAATCGAATTAGGAGTTAATACTTTCGGTGCGATTAAAGTAACAGGATTATCATTATTATACCAATCATGCTACCTCTCGCATTTCCAACAGTTGTGTAACTATACAAAGCAGGCAGAGTAGAAGTTGTTAGTAACAGAGAACTGTATTCATTGTTGACTCCGAACACAAAGCTTTCTGCTGGGCGAATCCTGATTCTCGTCATACTTCGTAAGCTCGATGCGGAGAACATCATTTGTCAAATCTTTCGGCTGATAATTCGTAGTCGCGATTTTGTGCGTGTAAGGAGCTACATTGAGCTGCAGAATGAATTCAAACAACAAAACCTTCAATGAATATGGAACAAGTTGACTAACACTGTGTGTGTGTTTCTATGCATTTCATGCAGGTATGACTCTCTACATGAGTTCCTTGAAACGTAATTGCTCAAGAACTACCCCAATGAATGTGGATGATGAGTTTTATTTTAACACGCAACAGTGAGGTAAATGCACTGTGATGGGGTGGGTGTCGTTCACCACAGTATGGATTATTACATGGAGCTGCTTGTTGCGAGGCTTAGACCTCGCTCTGCAGCCTCCACCGAAGCAAGTGCCATGTGACAAGACAAGAAAAGTCTTCACTGACTCTTGGGGCATCATTAGCGATAGTCCTTTAGGATTTAATTATACCCAAGACTCACATTGCGAATGGCTTATTAAAGGTAAATGCAATTTCAACTGTACAAAGTATCTGTAATGGCAGTTTTCTTTCTTTTGTTCGGCTAATACTATAGAAACTTTGCCCATTTCTTACAGCCAATAATAGCCAGCAGTTTATTACATTAAGTTTTCGTACTATGGGAACAGAATGTAGTTATGATTATGTGTTTGTATACGACGGAGACTCATTTCGCTCGCCACTCTTAGGCAGTTTTAGTGGAAAAACTGAACCACAACAAGTGACATCATCCTCTGGTTATGTAAGTCTGCATGAGACTTTGAAAATCCTATGTTAATCATGAAATTGGGAAATGTATATTTTTGAATGAATTGTCAAAGTATTACAATACTCTGTATCTGTTCCACAGATGTTAATATTATTGTACAGTGATACCAATTATGTTCTGGATGGTTTTCATGCTGAATTTTCAGTAACAAATTGTCCAAACAATTGTACAAATCATGGAAAATGTATAAATAATACCTGTTTTTGTGACAATGATTGGGGTGGAAAAGATTGCTCTAGGGCTCTCTGTCCAAGCAATTGCAATCACAATGGAATCTGCAATTCCAAGAGATGTCAGTGTCACAGTGGATACTCAGGACAGTCCTGCTCGCTTCATAAAACACGTCCAGTTGGAAATAAGTATGATCATTAGCATAAGTACAGTACACAATTTGCATGAGTAATCATGGTCCTATTGTGATGTACTGTCTTTTACACATGAAATAGGTGGCATTGGTTGTCCCATTCCGAAGGTGGATTAAGACCAAGAGCAGCTCACACTGCAGTTTATGTGAAAGAAACAGATTCCCTTTATGTTTTCGGGGGCTATGATCTTAATTATATACTTAGCGATTTGGAAGTTTACCGTTTTAGTACAAGCCAGTGGGAAGATGGGGATGGCTCTGTAATAGGTGAGCAGATCAATTATAAAATTACCAGGAACTTTTTTTTAATTAATGTTTAATTAATTTCAAATGCATTCTAATACTAGAGGCAGCCCCATCAGCTGAATACTTAGATCCTATGCTTTTTGCCGCCGAGTTAAAAAGAATTGGTGCTGGATCAAAAGAATTATATGGCGTGCGTCCATCCTCTCTTGCTTGGCAAGTACTTTACAGTATTAAAGACAATAATACCTTCAGTTGGCCAGAATTTCACACTGCAGCTGAACATAAGAAACGGGATAAGAAAACTCAAGAAAGCAGAGAGAATGAGAATAATAGAAGGAGTACTATTCGTATAGAAAGAAATGAAGATCTTAAGAAAAAGCATTCTAGACATATTAGACCAAGATATGCACAAACGTTAAATAGAAGGTAGGATCAATTTGATCCTCATGAAATTGATAGGAAGCATTCAATGCTGATTGTTCTTCCTGTAGGCATCGCCGGAACTTAGAGAATGGGGATGTGTATGATGAACATCATGCACTGAATGTTAAAAGCGATAGTATGAGTTGGGAAGATCAATTAGAAGAAAGGCCGGAAGAATCGGGAGCCTTTATGGAGCGGCTTTTGGAACCAAATCCAACAACAGATGAACCGGCAAAAAATGAAGCAACTGAACCGACCATCAATGAAATGCCTAAACCAAGTGCTCGTTACGGGCATGCTGCCTGCAAATATCAAGGCAAGGTTTTACCTTTAGAGACAAATGATTGCAAGGTATTGCTGGATCCTCTATAAAATTGTCTTACAATACAGATGGCTTCGTGATTTACGGTGGAAAAGTACAGGATGGCTCTCTATCAAACGAACTCTGGCACTATAACGTTCACAAACGCGTTTGGACTTTGCGTGCGAAAAATTCACCGTTTTATCCACCAAGACTAACACGTCACACTTTGACATTAGCCGGCGACTATATTTATCTTTTTGGTGGTAGCACAGTAGACGGAGAATTTTCTTCTACCCTTTGCAGAATCAAACTGCGTCTATGTAAGTATCAGTAGATGACTCTGAAAAAGTTATGCTATGTTTACGTTGTAATGAGGATATTTTTAGCTGATCCAACCGCTACCACCGAAAGGTGGCAAGAAGTACATCCCCGCGGCGGTAAAGAGTTAGATGTGCGCGTGGTAGCTCATTCTACTGTGTATCATCGGGCAACTAATTCCTTGCTGGTTTACGGGGGAGTAGTGGCAAGTGTAGCACGTTTCAGTAAATTATCCGACAGAATGTTCGCTTTTCAACTGGATAGGAAAGTTTGGTCAGAAATCCATTACCCAAGAGCACATTTGAGAGATACTTATGTACCCAGAGAACGCGCATTTCATACTTGCAATATTATAGGTAATACTGTCTATACCACTGAAGCAACAAATAGTTCAGATTTATAATTGTTAGGGCTGCTTAAGTTAACTGTTGATTTTCGATTTAGGGAATTATCTCGTTGTGTTCGGTGGTTATTCTCACAGACATAATGAAGAAGAAATTTGTTATGATAATCAAATGTATCTTTATCACCTGGGTTGTCATGCATGGGTAAGCCACGATGTGCTCGGTTTAAATGACAAAGGTTTGAATGATAAAGGTAACAAATTAAATACTTAAACCTCTCTAGATTTTACATGAGATATGGTTTGCGCGGTTATACTAATCTTAGTGTCAATCGAATGTTTAGACTCGCGCTATCCAAAACAGCAAGGTGTATTTGCGCACGCGGCAGACGTGCGAAACGGTAACACATTATTGCTTGTTGGCGGCTACCACGGAAATGTGAATGCTGATTTGCTTGCCTACACCTTGCCACCTATGCTGGCGCCAGGAGAAGATGATTATGTTGAACCAGAACAAATCTGTTCAAGACACAAAAGTTTAATGGAGTGCGCTGCTAATCCTGAGTGTGGTTGGTGTTCAGCAGACGATATATGCTATGGAAGAACAATTGGAAGTAACTGCACTACGAATCTCCAAACAACCCGTTGCCCTGGCGTGTGTCCTGCTTTGGGCGATTGTCACTCCTGTTTAATTCATGGTCAGCCTGGTGGTGGCTGGGGTACCACTTCTGGAGGGAAGAAATCTGTGTCTAATAAACTGAATCTTGGAACGTGTACATGGTGTGTTCAAAATGCCCGGTGTCATCATAAGGACGATAATTATGGAGTTTGTGGTTTGCGTGATGATACCCCGTCGCAAATACCAGGCTGGTGGGGCCCAAAGGGCACTGAGATCATTAAAGTTGAAGAATGTCGAGAAATGGATAGACGACCGGGGCTAACTTTCTTAAAATATAAACCACCCGTAAATTTCAGTCAACCTGATTCTGTAACAATTGTAAACGCAACGACAGTTGACTTTAATGTACCATCGATGCAAGGTGCAAAAACAGAGTCGGCATTAGGTGGGGAAATGATTGCAAGGCTTATCGGCTTTCTTAGACCACCCCAACACTTTTGGGACAGTACAGTCGAGCATTTAAAAATCTGTGTAAGCTACAATAGTGCTACACTGCATGTGTCACGCAGTGATGATCCCCAAGAATTAGAATTGGTAGCAAACTTGACTGCAGAAACTTCGCACTGCATTCCAACAAAGTGGCCGGATGGCCATCAAATGATGCTTTTACCTGGACGTTATTTACTTGACTTCGAATCAAAACGTATGGTCACAACAAGCTATGCTCATGCAAGTAAAATGGAAATAACACATAACAAGAAATCTGAAAATCCGAAAGTCTTCACATTTGAATATCTAGAGCCTTATCAAAATGGATCTTGCCACCAGTATAAAAACTGTCTTCATTGTTTAACGGATTCCTCCTGTGGCTGGTGCGATATTACCCATAAGTGTCTATCGCGGTCTACTAATGAAACAGAGAGTTGCTCGGCAGACGTGGAGTGGGATGAGGAAGGCAATCCTGTACGCGAGTGGCACTATTTGACCATTACTCCATCAGCTTGCGCGAATTGCTCTAATTACATCTCTTGCGAGTCTTGCGTTGGTAGTAATTTATGCGAGTGGTGGACGGAAGAAGCTGTTTGTGCAAGAATTGGAAGACTACCTAATGCCGTTATAAGCCTCGATCATTGTCCAGTTCCATGTAGACACCGATCAAATTGCACTCAATGTTTGGATGAACTAGGTAGATGTGTCTGGTGCGAGGCGAAGCAAGAATGCTTCTCCTTCTCAGTATACACCTCGGAATATCAATTTGGCCTTTGCCGAGAATGGATGGATCAAGCAGGACTTATGGGAGTCACATCAAGATCAGGCTCATCTCTCACAGGCAACGATCAATGCAAAAGTTGTAGCAGGCACACCAATTGCTCAAGCTGCCTACATTCATTAAGTTGTGGATGGTGTTACAGTTTGGAGAATCCAATAATGGGTGCTTGCATACAAGGCGACTTTAATCAACCACATGTAAACTGCAGCTCAATTATAAATGAATATCAAAACAGCAGCTTAGAAGTAGACGAAGCTGGATGGGCTTATGCGCAATGCCCAGATGTAGATGAGTGCGACTTAGGACTACATGATTGTCATCCAAATGCTATATGTACAAATACTCACGGTAGCTTCAGCTGCCAGTGCAAGCGCGGTTTCAATGGCGACGGAAAAGAGAATTGCACAAAGACATGTTACGAAAAATGTGTCAATGGGTACTGCAGTGAAGCGCCTGACTATAAATGTGAGTGCAATCTTGGCTGGACAGGTTCCGACTGCAGAACTAATTGTGGCTGCTATAATCATTCAACTTGCTCAGAAGGACCTGGTATATGCGATGAATGTCAAGATTGGACTACTGGAAGATACTGCGAGGAATGTAAAGCTGGTAGCTATGGTAATGCTACAACACCATTGGGATGTAGAAAATGTAATTGCAATGAACACGGTGATGTCGAATTGGATGTGTGTGATCGACAAACAGGAATATGTTTCTGTAAAGATAATACAGAAGGCGATACATGCCAACGATGTAAGAAAGGATATTATGGAGATCCCACAAACGGTGGAATGTGCTATTATGGGTGCATGTCCAGGGGTATGCTAGGAGGCGAAGAAAGTGGCAAGCAAGGCTTAGGAAGTAGACACTCTCAATTATCCTTGTGGGAAACGCATCTCCGCGATTCCCCGACACGAGAATGTCTGTGGATAATTAGTCCGAAGACTGATCTATCGTCTGATACAATGACTCCCCTTACCCAAAGTGTAATACAATTCACGATTCACGATGATATCAATGTTAGCTGCCAAGAGAACAGTGTTTACGTATACGATGGCCTTCCTGAATTTGTTTCTTCTTCTACTAGTCATCAGAGTCAGCTATTGGGAGTCTATTGCACGGAAAGTACTGATTATCCTGTGACGGTTGAAGCTAAATCAGGATTTCTAACGGTGCACTACAAGCAGCTAAACGAAATAGAAGGCTTCAACGCAAGCTACGTAGTAATGACGTGCAACAATTGCCCCAAAAACCGGGAATGTCGTAATGGGAACTGCCTATGCAAAAACGGTTTCGTGGGTATTAATTGTGATATCGAGATCTGTCCTAATAATTGCACCGCGCCTAAAAAGCAAGGCACCTGTGATAAAGGCTACGGACGGTGCGTTTGTACAGCGGGATACGGCGGTCGTGACTGTTCAATCAAGAACAAAGATCATCAGTTGATGTTTACCGAGCTTTTCAATTCAGAGTATTTGGCTGATCATCTAGATCATTTACGGAAAACTCTACCGCGCTTTGGTCATACTTTAGTTGCAGACAGAAGGGGTAGTTTGTGGATGTTTGGTGGATACTCTCTTAGTCACGGCCCCCTAAATGACATTCGACTTTTTGATACAAAAAATAATACATGGATGCCTGTTACTGTGGAATCTACATCGGAAGCATCTATGCCACAGGGAAGATATTTTCACGCAATGGAAATTGTGCATAGCAGACAGCAGATATATGTTTATGGAGGCCTGTCAATGAAAGAAGAAGATATTCAAGGATTGTCTAATAACACGTTAAGTGACTTCTGGAAGTTTAGCTTGCAAAATCAAAGATGGACACAAATTATGCAAGACGAATTCAAAAGAGAGCCATTACCACTTGCTGGACACACACTGACATTACATAGAGAGGGAGAGTCAGAAAGCTTAATTCTTATCGGAGGTTTCAGTCCTAAATATGGATATTTGGACACTGTTTGGGAGGTATGGGAGTTCAATTTGGAAACTGAAACCTGGGATACAATAATTACCGTTGGCAATGGACCACTTGGCATCTATGGGCATTCTACAGTCTATCATAGCAAATCAGACAGCTTTTACGTATTTGGTGGCTATACGTATGCAGTAAATCGAACATTTATTTCGAATAAATTATATGCTTTGAATTATAAGACTCGGACATGGTCTGTACTTCCACCATTCGAGGATGATTATACCGATGGCAGCAGTTTGGTGAGTATGATTCGAGAATATTCTCAGTATTCCTTAATTACCTGTCACGCAAATAAGTATTCGAATTCTTTCTGTAGCCACAAGCAAGGTTTCTACATTCGGCGGTGACAACTGATGAATATATGGTCATATTCGGCGGTCGACAAAATCCGCACAATACCTCTGACTCACTAATAGCTTACAAATATTCGTGTAATTTGTGGATACGTTTAATCACAAAAGATATGGATATCATTGGTAGTCCACCACCTCCGGCATACGCTCATGCGATGACGCATGCCGATCCTGAATCCAATGCTATATATGTAGTGGGAGGCTTTGATGGGGGAATTAAAAGCCATGTAACGTTAATAACTATTCCTGAAGATTTGTGCAACTTGTGGACTGACAAGTTAACGTGCCGAAAATATTTCGGTTGTTCCTTTTGTTCTGTTACTACACTCACAGGACAGAATGTGTCCTTTTGCTTTTCCAATGAAATATCCGCCAACAGAGGCGACAAGTAAATCTCACATTCTTCCCTCATGCATGAAACCTGTCTTTTGACTTCGATGTAAATTATTAATTACATCAATTCCAGGTGTGACATCAATGTTACTCATTCCCAAAGATCCAATGGGATATTTTGTAATTCTGAATGGATGACAAGTAGAAAGTGTCAGAATTTTAAAACGTGCACCGAATGTTTGGCTGAATGGCCATACTACGAAAATGACGAGCTGGTTTGTAAGTGGTGTACAAATTGTCCGAATGGAAAATGCATTCCGTCGGAGAAAGATTGCGATGAACTGAATAAATGCAACATCAGACAAATATCTGTTACTGATGTCAGTCAATGTGGAGAACGCCAGTGCCCAGCGAGTGATTGTGAAAAATGTAACAGTCTTAGAGGATGCGTGTGGACAAGACAAGTTTTCAAAACATGTGAGTAACACAGATTTTATACATGTAATATAAAGGAATGCTAATCTTATATGGATGAAATTTCTATTTAGCTGAACTCGGAGTAGCTGTAACAGGAGAACCCGTGTATGATTGGAATTGCGTTCCGAATGATATCTTCGAGCGATCTAGTATTAAAATGAGTAGCACACAATGCGAAAAACGATGTGCCGACCACAAAGATTGCAAGAGCTGCCTAAGGGGAACTGGTGCTGAAGGCGGCTGGCGTGAGTGTCGGTGGTCCACTCAGTTAAATGAAGTAATTATCCTTGATGGTGTACTATACTAGAAATCACCATATTCCAATGTGCATGTGGATAGTTAATTACAAAAACCAATGCATGGACAATTTTTATAGTGCATATCTCCATCGTATCAACCCCTTTATTGTGCCGGCGGTGTTTGTGGCTTAGTATTACGTAGTTCCGATATGGATTATTGTCCCGAACCATGCTCAGTTTTTAAGCAGTGCAGTACGTGCCTCAAGCACTCGCATTGTGGCTGGTGTTCCTTGGATTCGAGCAATATAACTGGTCAGGGTATATGCACAGAAGGATCCTTAGAAGCACCTAGCGATCATCCAGCTGGTGGAACATGCGAAATGCTATACCATCAGCAATTCCCAGAAATCGAACAATGTACGTATTATAATGTCCTAGATCTAGATTCTAATTAGAAGTACCCAAACCTTAGTAATCAATGCAACCCTTTTTCTACAGCAACTACTACTCCAGTACTAGCGCACTATTTTGAATTCTTAGGGGCTGAACGTAATATTAGCTTGCACTCCAGTGTAGTATCAAAAACACAATTCTCTTGGCATTATGTTCGCTGCCCTCCAGAAAATGAATGCCTGAACGGACATCATACTTGTTCGCCAAAAAGTGAAAAGTGTTTTGACTTGGAGGATGGTTTTGAATGCAAGTGTGGAGATGGATATAAGACAGAAACTTGGTTGCATAATGAATTTGGAAGGTAAAGATTTAATATCAATTCCACTGATTTTTAAACAGTAAGACTGAAATAATGATCCCCACAAATTATTTTCAGAAACATTTGCGTACCTATGTGTACGCAAGGTTGCGTAAGAGGAACGTGCATAAAACCTGATGTCTGCCATTGCGATTTCGGTTACGTTGGGGCGAATTGTTCCATTCAATGCCAATGCAATGGTCATAGCAATTGTGCAGGCCCAGATAAACTAGACGTCTGTCTGGAATGTCACAACAACACAATGGGGCCACAGTGCGAGAAATGTTTGCCTCTGTTCGTTGGAAATCCTGTGGACAATGGCCAATGTGTGCCATGCCTTGAGTATTGCAACGGGCACACACATATTTGCATTAATGAAAGCATGACAGTACCGGTAATTTTCACTATCACTTAGCATGCGATGTTAATCCAGAGCTATTCAAATAAACGCGAACGTCAATTTATCTAGGATCCAAATTCTATTGACCAAATGCCAATAGAATTACTAAAGAAGCAATTAGTAGAAGGTCCTGTTGCTAATGCAAAGTGTGTGAATTGTGGAAATAACACTCAAGGTGATAAATGTACTAAATGTATGACGGGTTACTTTAGAGGAACGGATGATGATCGCGATGTCTGTAGACCGTAAGTAGTTCTACCATAAAACAATATCTCATAACTAAAACCACAATATAAAATACATTTCAATGACATGCAGTTGTGAGTGCCATGGACATGGATTTACTTGTGATCCTGTAACTGGAGAAAAATGCAATTGCGGAAACAATACAGAGAGTGATACGTTTTGTACAAGTGGACCACCGAAAGGCAACTCGGGTACAAGTGGCCCACCATGTTGGACTGTTCAGTGCAGTAAATGCAGAGAAAATTATGCCGGTACACCAACAATGGGGCATCAATGTTACAAAACTGTAAATGCTGAAAACAAGATGTGCTTCGATTCCAAGTATATAGGTAAGAAGCTATGAAATTATCATTTTTTTGATTCCATGCTTTATGCGATTATTTTAAAATAAGTTCGAAAAGCATTTCTGCATTTCTGTTCTCTATATATCTCTATTGTACACTGTGCACTAAGCACTACTTTTCTTAAATTGCAACATTTTCTTATGGAGGAGCTGGAAGACCTTATGGTTTGTACGCCTCCAATGAGACACTATATTCTATAAACTTAGAATGTAGATTGATGAATTTTCTTGGGATACATCCTTTATGTAATTTCAGATGAATGCAAAATGAAGCCAAAGCCATTGAACCCTGGGCAAACTGTGTTTTATATAGTACAACCGCGATTCATGAACGTGGATATAAGAGTGATGGTAGATGTAACACGAGGAGCTCTTGATCTGTTTTTAAGTCCCCGCGATGATTCATTTGTCGTTACACTAAACGCATCTACTGGCTATCAGGATGTAGGTCTTATTCAAATTATGTTTTTTATAATCAAGAGGAATTGGTGGTACTTATTTGCAATGTTTTTTCTAGGTGGAATTAGACAGCCGATTTGTGTGGCGAAAAGACCACCATGATACATGGCTAGAACATCATCCACGCACAAGAATCAGATTTGTCGATTTGTATGGACAAAACGCGTCCTCCTCAGCATCAAATAGTACTACTACTGAATCAAACTGGTACCCTGGTACGCACTACATCGTGATGGAGCATTATGCTCAAAATCTTGCAACCTTCTTAACCATCGAGAAGAGAAACACGTTTCTGGTAATCAGAAACCTTACTAATCGCCTTGTGCTAACTTTACCACAAGACAAGCACGAACTCGCTCAAACAAAGTTCCACATTGCGTTAAGAGCGATAGATCCCGTAAACCCCGAGGTAAACGGCCGCGCAGCTTATGGAATGATTTTCTTCCGTCAAGACCAGTTGCACATTGATCTGTTCGTATTCTTTTCCGTCTTTTTCTCTTGCTTCTTCTTGTTTTTGGCCGCCTGCGTAGTTGCATGGAAGACGAAACAGGCGGCTGATGTACGCAGGGCGCGAAGAAGGCATGTTGTAGAAATGCTACACATGGCAAAGAGGCCATTCGCTAGAGCCACGATTATCTATGATCGGGATGGTAATGATTGCAGTCCGAGTTCACCGCAGCGAAAAGGTAGACGTAATAAACTTATCAATTTTCATAGCGATGTAAAGCCAGTCGCTGTCGAACCAACGGACGACGGTGTCGCAGCCGTAGCTACTGTCTTTATTAGATTGCCGGGTGGTCGGCAAGCACCCGTTAAACTAGCGCTCGGCAGTTCGCTAATACTTTTGACCAGAGTTTACCCGGTCAACAGCAGAGTGTTCCTAAGGCGTAGAAACAGTCACGCGTTAAACTGAACGATCGTGATCACACATCCATAACAGTTCTGAGTCACAAACTGTATATCAGCATAGTCATCATTCTACCGTGTATGATATTCCCCCGTCCTAAGGCATTAATCAGTTTAAAAGAGACGTAAACATTGAGAATAATATTTTCGAATTAACTGAATCTATGAAGAAGTATATCCATATGATTCGTCAGTGACTACTCCATCCCGTAGCATTTATTTATCGTGCACATTTTTATAGATCACATGTTTTTTAATTAATATATGTACATATATATGAATTTTGGTAACACCTTCTGGGAAAAGGTTCGGTGGTTTTACTTTCTTGTAGATGGAATATCTTTCATGTAGTCATCTGGTTTAGTCTCATTGTTATTTTCGATTTTCAATATGCTCTACCATCGTACGGCGATTGTCCCTTCTCCTTCAGCGGGCTATTGATCTCATCTATCTCACATTTCAATCGCCAATGTCCCATAGATTATATCAAAGTTACAAAACCAGCATGGATTGAATGGCGACGTTTTTGCAAATGTGTTCATTTCCTCGTCTTTAGTTTGCGTAACCGGAATGCGTAATTTTAATACCATTGATATTATTTTGTTAACAGTGATAATTCAATACGTTTGATACTAGTAGGGAAACCGGCGTTTAATTGCTCTTTGTCCTTTTAACCACTGCTTCGAAATGAACACTGAGCATACGTCAATAAGCGGTGAGAAGGCGTTAGTAAAGTTGTATCATAGCTGCGGAGAAACGGTCGTAAGGGTATTTAAGCTAGATGATAATATATTGTCATACCATTCCATGACGAGACTGTATGTTTGTATATAACAACCTGTAATTATGTATTAATTCGTCTTTTACACATTTTTGTAGAAACATTTTATGTGACGGGACATGATTTTGTGTCTTGGAACATTCGTGGCTCTACTTTCGATCGAAAGTGGAACGGTTTTATCAATAATTCGTTTGTACGAAACCTTGCGTCCCATCATCACTCGAGTATAGAAATTCTTACAATTGCTCATGCAAGGTAACAGCGACGACACGGTTTGCCATTCGGACATTCAATCAGTTAGATTCGGGAATGAGGATGAAATGGTAAAAGGACGGCGCAGAAGGATGTGTGAGTGTGCCGAGCAAGCGGATATCATCCGCACGATGTAAACGAACAGTATTAGAAACGATTGAGTAGGAAGAGAAGCTCGACAAAAGACGTGTATTGCAAAGGTTCCTATGCCAAAACAGCTATAAGGAATGCCGAGCGAATACCTAGCATAATACATATTATTTATGACGAAAGAACCGTGGATAGAGGTAAATAGCAAGATTTTATCTAGGCGATGTTGTACATAAGAGAAAGATGCTGGTTACAAGTCTGTCTCGGTCGACAGTAGATTTGCACACGCTGGTTGTAGTATGTATACCTGTACGAAGTGTCGTATGGTGTATTGTCGTATCCAAAAGAAGAGAGTGTGTGTGTTTTTCTATCAAAGATAATAAAACCAAGGCTACGTATTAATCAAAACATAGAGATAATATCGATGTTGACGTAATGATATTGACGTGTTTATTGCTAAAAGAAGAACCTATGCAAATTAATTGAGAGGTACCACGCACGGTATAGCGAGATAGGATGTAAATAGCGCGAGGCGTCCTTACAATACTGTTATACGATAATGAAGTTTGATGCATCTTAACGCGGAATGATTCGTGAACTGCTACCTCAAACATTCACTAGTCCCCTCGCAATAATATCCTTGAGATAACATAATAGTGTCAGTTTTTAATGACGAAATTATTTAGCTTGACAACCAGGAAATTAGATTGAAGTGATCATGTTTGGAGATACATTCACGAAGCATCCACCGTTTGCCGAAATGCTGGAAGAACGCACGATTGCTGATCAAGATTGACTATTCGTTGAGTAATTCTTAAGTCGATCTATGATAATACCTGTCCTTACGTCCTATCCTTTGAATCTCCAAGTTTCCCATTGCGAGTCTCGTCATTTCGACACACCACATCAAAAAATACCTTGCTTTCGACAAACTTTAGAGAAGATCTCGATTCTTTCCCTTCAGATCCCTCCCGCTGGTTACGGTCCTCAGGATCATCATCATGCCATGCTACCGTAAATACTCATATTCGCGAAGGTTTGCGCGTGCTGTCCGTGCAGGCACACTAATAATAACTAAAAGACAAGTTAATGTACATGTACATTATGGATAGGTTTACGTGGATAGAGATATATTATATATACATACACATGATAAATGATAAATGTATAATTTCTCGGTTGTACAGATCTGAGCGTTATTGTCCGAAATGTTCTATTTTATATATAATTATTACGTCGCATTCAACTGTAAACGCGGAATCTTCCAATGACCGGGATTGCAACACGCCGAACTGTAATCGGCGTGCATCATCTCTCAGCATCAATCATTCATCGGAGACGCCGTCGTAACAAGCATCATAGTAACGAACATTATTGGAAAGAGCGATGTGTAACGAGATGAAAGAGCGAAGAAAGGTTGTGAAATTCACGTTACGGTCCTACCACTCTTCTCGGAGAGGGTTCGCCTGTTTCGGGGATTAAATCGTGCCGCGAGGAGAGGATAAGAACGTGGTTGTGCTAATGATGATTAATGAATTGTATTGAGGAAGCTTTAATAAACGCACGTAAAACTGGGTTTCAATCAATGCCTTTTCTTTCAATCCTGTTTATACCAACCCTCTTGTTTTATTCCACATTTTGAAGGAATTAAATCCCAAAAGTTTAAATATTTTCCTAGATTTTTTATATTGAAGTCAAAATTCGAAGAATTCTGTTCTCGTAATTTTACTGCTATTAAAAATAGCAATGTAACAATACTTTTCTCACAAATAGTACCACTTCCAATAATTGTGTATCTAGTATTAGTTACTATAGTAACGCAGCTGCAAACATGTACGTTACACTCGACCTTACTCCTACTTTTCCTCGGTTTAGTCCAAGTGCCCTACATGTCAAACTCCTTAGCAGTAATACTTCTTCCTCCGCACTATACATGGTAGTGTATCATCAGGATCCACAGAAACATGAGATTGAAGGTAACTGTTCAAAGTCGGAACGGCCACAACCGAGTGGTAACGTGTGTCGCATGGAGCTCGTCCGAAGAAATCTACTCTTGCGGGTAAACAGATATACGTTTCATTAATTCCAAAATTCCAATCAAAAATCCCAAAAACCAGCAATATAAAAAACGTATTGCAAAATCGAAAAAATAAATCTTATTTTAATAATCCGACAATGGAATTTTTCAGAGAAGATCATTTATTGATATGCTGGAACTTAGAAGGTGGAATAGCACATGCAAATGTCATCGCCGAATTTCAAGATGATTTTTATCCGACCGATATGCAGTGGCACCCGCGGCCTAATTATAGCGCGTCTGTTTCGAAAAGACAATCCCACGATATATTACTAATTACTACAGCTGACGGTACATCAATTTTTTCCGAACTACTTCGCGCATTTTAGAAACCTTTGCTCATATTTTTATTATTCAGGCAAGTATCATTTAGTGAACAAAAACGGTCGCATAGAGAAAACCGTGGACGCCCACAAAGGAGCGACGACGGTGGGACGATGGAGCAGCGATGGTTCCGCGCTTATAACAGGTACAAAAACAACAATATTAAATCAACAATTATTACAAGAACTTACAAAAATCGTAATAAACAGCCTGTTCTTTAAAATAGCTGGCGAGGATGGACTTATAAAAGTTTGGTCGCGCACGGGTATGCTTCGTTCTACGGTTGTTCGTGGTACCATTCCTATTTTGTCCGCTGCTTGGAGTCCCGATGGTAGCACTATACTTTATGCACAAGCAACCCACCTCGTCTTCCAATCTCTTAATTCCAGCTCGAAACCACACAAGGTGTTATTCAAAACGTCGCCAAATATTGCGCGGTTATTAAATTATTACAACAAATGAAATCCTTTTAGATATTCGGACACGATGCCCTCGTGTTGGTTGTTTCCTGGAACCACACTCATGGACTTATACTATCGGGCGGGGAAGATTGTCGATATAAAGTAAAAAGACCACTAATTCTAATAATTCTAATGATATTTGGAAAGTGAGCTAAATCCATTTATATTTAAATTGAGATACCAAAGAATTTGGGTTTTAATAAAATTAAAAATATACGTGTAGGAGATTAATTGACTTAGGCCACTTTTAAAGTTAACGGTCCAATTATCCATTAAATGTGTCAAGTCCTGTAATAAATCTTTCTGCTAATAAGGTGTGGGATTCAAGTGGAACTCAATTGTACAGCAGCAGCGTCGGAGAGCATCCGGTTACCGCAATCAGTTGGTCTTACTCTGGCAATTACTTTGCCGTGGCATCGTTTAATACTATAAAACTGTGTGATAAGACAGGAGTTAGTATTCAACGAGACTACCAACATAAACAAACGCTTTTACTTTTGACAATTGTAAGACTAGAATTCTTTTCAGTGGTCCTACTCGCTGGAGAAAATAAATTCCGGCAGCATCTACGGCATCGCGTGGTCCAGCGACAGCACGCAAGTGGCGATGGCTTGCGGTAACGGTACAATTATCACCGGTCATGTAATTGACAGGTAAAATCAAAATAAAGACATAGTTAAAAAATATATTATAATTCAAATAAATTTGAATTTTTAACATTAGGAGACTAGAATGGAATAATTACGAAGCGACACTAATTAAGCGAAAGGTGGTCGAAGTCAGGGACGTCGGAAATGAGATCCGTGAAACCCTGGAGATATCAGATCGCGTGGTCCAATTAGAATTTGGTTTCGATCATCTGATAATTATAACACCTGCTCAATGTCACATATATTCTACCGCGAATTGGAATACGCCAGCAATATTCGACTTGAAGAACACAACAGTATTAGCGGTTCTACTTGCTGAGAAGTGAGTGCGTGTGGAATCCATCGAAATGGATAAAACATTACACGAATCCATTAACGAATAAGTGACAATGAAAAGGGAAAACTTGCAGACATTTCTTACTGGTCGAATGGAACACAATGGCACTGTATAGTTATCAAGGTCGACTTCTGGGAACCCCGAGATGGAAGGGGATGAGTCAAGAACGCCTTCATCCCCAATGCATTTCTCTCTGCTCGGATACACTCGTTGTACGAGATCAAACCAATGAGAAACGTAAACCACATTCAAATGCTTTAATATATAATTCGTTAAATATAATCATAACAAATGTTATACAACAAGAATTAACTATTGTAGTTCTTCACGTACTCGAAGTATCGTACAACAAAGCTATCACCGAGGGCCAGCAGCACACGCACATGCAAAATATCACGAGAATCGCTTTGAACCATGTGGCTGGACAAAACGATCGACAACTGGCATTGATTGATGCCAATAAGGATTTATTTCTGGTCTCTATAAGAAATACTGGGTTTAGCAGAGTCTGCAAGATCGGTAAGAATCTAATTATATATTAATATATCGAACAAAGTGATTAAATAATAATCTACTGCAGCTGCAATGGCAAACGACATTGCATGGGCAACAGATGCAAATGTCCTGGCTGCTATGTTGGACGCCACTTTATCCGTGTGGCTTTGCCCGAATTGCGTGCACTACAGTGACCGTAAAATTATACGAAGGACACGTATCGATCGAGAAAGCAGGTATTAATTCTCCGCATGATATTCTGCTCTAATTAATATGAACAATTGTTTAAAGTTCCACTGTTTTCCAGTGAATTTGGCAAGCAACCAAGTATAGCTGGCGTGTACAATGGATTGGTAATGGTAAGACGAGGCGATGGTGCTTTGGTAGCTTGTTCTTTTTACACCCTTTTCATAAGCCTTCATCAACATATCCTAAACAAAAGGTGGAAGGAAGCACTTTCCCTTTGTCGAATAGCGCAAGTGAGCGATTGGTACTATTTTTTTATAAGCTATCGATTCAACTTGCAAAGAATATTATTTCCAGAACGAAATTTTGTGGACCTGCATGGCTGTGCTTGCAACTGACAATAAAGAATTAAATGCAGCCGAGGAAGCATTTGCTGCGATTGCTAGATTCGATAAAGTAGATTACATTCAGTACATAAAGGTGACAACGTTATATTATACGATAGAAGCACTTGTTCCATAATAAATTGTTCCTATAATTAGAACTTGTGTTATCGATGAAGAGTTTACCGAATCGAACTGAGAGATTAGCTGAAACAGCACTATTGGCTGGAGATTTGCTAGCAGCTGAAGGGATTCTATTGCAAAATGGTTTGTCCGAACGAGCTATACGGATAAACATCGAAACCTATAATTGGAATAGGTAAATCTTACGTTGTCTGTGATTATAAATCTATTAATGGCATTTTTGGGTTATTTAAGTCCCTAAAATGTTGTATAATTACTTCGAAGGGCACTGGAACTTGCGATTAGACACAAAAAATTGCTGGACGAAGTGCTAAACGCCAGGGAAAAGTTCCTCGAGGTCATCGAAAAGGAGGAAACTAATCAGACTTTCCTCGCGTACAAGGCGAATGTAGCCAAAAATCAAGTAAACTTACTGAAAACTGTGCACGACACTCAAGATTACTTGCACGTATAATTTCATTTTCTCCTTGAACAGTGACGAAAACAAATATTTGAAACAGGAAACCGTCGCCCAAGTAAATACACCGCCGAAGAAGGAGGACAATCAAACACACGAATCTGAAACGGAAGTAATTCGAACTCCAGATCGACTGGAGGAAACGTGAGATCGTACGAGTAGCAACGTGTACACGAATTGTTTATTGAAATACATCAGCGTTCAGTACAACGAACCGATCGTTGGATTGAAACAGATTTGTAATGTGTACAAGAGTGTCGTTTAACCATTCAGAAGACACCACGTTTGAATAAGTTTTACTGCAGCCCTTGTGGCAATATTTTTGAAAACAAGTTTTGTATCTTGAAAAAATAAAATGAAATTCATGCAACGAAAATTGCGATTTTATTCGAGAAAAGACCTGAGTTTAAAATGCGAAAAATACCGATAGCTACGAATACTTTGTCTAATTATTCTTGCCGGATAGCAAAAAGGTTGTATTCATAAGACTACATAACAGCATTACGCGGAGCAAAAAAGTAATTCAAGTAGAATATTTCATAATACCGTTAGCTATTAATATATAGGTGTATCCGCAATACGGAACTTTTCCTTCCTACTTAAGTGATGCAGTCAGTGGGTGCTGAGACACAAACGCTGTTGCATCGTATTAACACCGCGTCGAGTCAATAGATCAAGCAATAATACGAAAACCCGAACAAACTAAAGCTCGTGAATCCGTGGGGATACACATAATATATAATTTCAAATAGCTGATAACCTTGTTTCTTCATCATTACGCGATAACATACACACATATCAACTACTCTGTTAACAAGTACTCATCAGTGCTCACCAGTACACAGCTGCACAGACGGCACCGGGAATCAACATATTTCAGAAAGATTATAGCGGACGTCAGCATTTGTAGTACTTACATCCGCGCATTCAAGGTGGACGGTTGCGGTCGAGTAGGGTGAAGAAAATAAGATAAAGAATAGTTATCAACCATTTCAACAATGGCTCAGAGTGCGAGGCTCGTTTCATTCACGTCGATTGGTAAACTGTTAAGGAGTAACATCAACACTGTATCGATGAGTGCTCGATGTTCCAGGTATGTTAACAAATGCCACTACCTTGCTTGACCGTTTAACCTTCACATAGATTGTTATCATCACACAATTTACAAGGTTGATTTTCTTTAACCGATGAATGTTGCATGTGAAGACGCTTTATGTCATTATAGTTGAAGAAACTAAGGGGAAGTATGTATTGGAGCGTAGCATGTGGTGTAAAATTAATACCATCAGAAGCATGAAGCTGGTGCAGGAAGACAATAAAAGACCAGTAACTTATGAATTTTGTCATATCTTACACTATTATCATCTTTTATATAACAATTGGCAAGCTTTTGAATGAAAACTCAATTGTATTAAATTCATCTATTTCATGAAATGTAAATCCTTCTTGTTATAATGAGTTTTATTGGCAGCATGTGGAGAGTATAATACATGCAGTCTTTATAACATGTATTTTGTTATCCAATAGTTCATGGTGGTCCCATGTGCAAATGGGACCACCAGATGCTATTCTGGGTATCACAGAGGCATTCAAGAAAGATCAAAATCCCAAGAAGGTCAATTTAGGAGCAGGTGCTTACAGAGATGACAATGGCAAGCCATTTGTTCTGCCAAGTGTTCTCAAGGTATGATTTCCAGGCATTAGCATCAATTATGATAGCCATTGTAACATGTGGTACAATGACACAATAGTATGATATTGTTTGCTCCAGGCAGAGGAGAGGATTAAACAAAAAAAAATGGATAAGGAATATTCACCAATATCAGGCAATCCAGACTTTTGTAAGCTTGCTATTAATCTTGCTCTTGGAGAAGGAAATGAAGTTGTTGCAAATGGATTGGTATGTCAATGGCATAGAAGAAGACTTTTAATAAATAACCCATTAAGGGATATATCATAATTTATAATATTAATCTTTTTTACAGAATGCTACTGTACAAGGAATATCAGGAACTGGTTCCTTATGGGTGGGTGCAATGTTTTTGAACCACTTTTTCAATGGAAATAAAGATATTTATGTACCAACTCCAACATGGGGTAATCATATACCATTGTTCAAACTCGCCGGCCTAAATGTGAAACAATATAAGTATTATGACCCCAACACATGTGGTCTTGACTTCCAAGGTGTTCTTGAAGATATTTCAGTTAGTATTACAATTGGTACATTGAGTATATTAGAAAAATTAAGATGCAAAAAAGGTATTATTATTAGTTGTTGTTCACAGAAAATCCCTGAAAAATCTATCATCCTGTTGCACGCATGTGCACACAATCCAACTGGAGTGGATCCAAAACCAGAACAATGGAAGGAATTGTCAGCATTAGTAAAGAAGAGGAACTTATTCCCATACTTTGACATGGCATATCAAGGATTTGCTTCAGGTACTGTTTAGTGTATAAATAAACTTCTCAAATAATGAGAGGATTACATGAAATACTAATATATAAATATTTTGCAAATAATAGGAGACACTGCACGAGATGCATATGCAGTGAGATTATTCATTCAAGAAGGACACAAGATTGCTTTAGCTCAGTCTTTTGCTAAGAACATGGGTCTATATGGTAAGTTGATGATTGTGTTGAATATTGGCTTCAATAGATCCCTTGTTTCACTATCAAATATCATTAATTACAGGCGAACGTGTTGGTGCCTTCTCGTTAATCACTTCTAGCAAGGACGAGGCTGCATGCACGCTGTCGCAACTTAAGATCTTAATCAGACCAATGTACTCCAACCCTCCAATTTCTGGTGCCAGAATTGCTACCGAAATACTCAGTGACGCAGAATTGAGGAAAGAGTGGCTTCAAGATGTTAAAGGAATGGCTGATCGCATTATTTCTGCCCGTACTCAGTTACGCGAGAACTTGAAGAAGCTCGGCAGTAAGCGTAACTGGGCACACATTACCGATCAAATCGGCATGTTCTGTTACACAGGTCTCAAAGTGCCTGAGGTATTTTGATGTTGATTTTACTATGTGCAACTTAGTGATTAGTGCCACTTGACACTGACATAACTATTTGTTTTCATATTACCAGGTTGAAAGGCTTACAAAAGACTACAGCATTTATCTCACGAAGGACGGCAGAATTTCGGTGGCCGGTGTCACATCGAAGAATGTGGAATACTTGGCGCAAGCGATGCACGAAGTGACAAAGTAATCGATTCTGTATGCTGGTTAAGCTTACACATAATACTCCTCGTACACTAACGTGATCGGTCGCGTAGAAGTCAATTGTGTACCCTTTCTTTCATCATTCGGTGAACAGGTGTTTGATCAGACACTCTGAACGAATCCAGTGCTTAAAGATTATAAATAAGAGGATCAGGGATGCTAGATATTGATAGTAGTAGATATCGTTTCTATTTTTCCGACCAGATACGATAAATTGACTTCAAGCGATCATTGCTATCTCAGTACCTTAAAAATGATTGTTATATACGTCATCCCATATTATTATTATCAATAACTCTGCCTACAAAGTTTTATACGTTTCCAAGCAACTTGAAGCATTTACTCTGACGAGCTAAGTACTATATGATCATTAAGATGCATTTAAATTCAGACTACAGTGTACTGAGATCATTCCAATTTTTCAAAAGATAGCTCTATGGAAATCACTACTAGCGCGTTTGCGAAATTTAAGATATTAATGCGCAAGCCAAATCAATTATATATAAGAGAATGAGTATTGTCCAATATTGAATCGAAGATAGGCGAATGCTCGCAGTACGATGTATCAAATCTTGCATGCTGGTCGTGTGAAATTGCTATAAATATTGCAGCTGATCTTTCATACTCTTCTAAATCATGTTCCAGCGACTAGGCGAAATTTTTTATTAGCTGATGATTCAGCTTGTATTGCAGTACTGTGATTTATTCTAGCAAATAAACATTAAATTGTTATCCAATGTCTAATTTCACTAAAGCGATTCATCTATTCGAAAGGTGTTAAATAACAAGTGTTTAAGTTCACTGACCTAGGGCAGCGGACACAGGTAACCGAGCGTGCGTTCGCATCGACTGCAGGCAGCACAGTCAACCGGAGCGCCGAAATCCGAATCGGAGCGGCTAATGACATGGTTGACTGGCGCCCTGATGGACGAGGGAGCGACGAATGCAAGGTCGCCGGTGCTTTCACCTGCCACTTATTGGCTTTGTTCTTGTCTATTAAGATTATTCATACTCGCATCTCATATTAATTATGCCAGAATAATAATTTTATGCCCGGCATAAATACGAATCATACTAACAACTATAGACATTGCCAGTGAATAATTGTAAGAACAAACGCTTGACTAGAAGAATCCAGTAGAATCTAGAATTGAGTTTTGTCGAGCTCGTCTTCCTGTTTCAGCTTAACTTATCATTGGTATATTTTATTTTCTACGTAATCATATGTATTCGAAATTAGCGGGTATAGAACATTTAAAATTATCGCTCACCGAAAATGTCGCTTGAAGAACAAGTCATTGGACAACCAAAAGTCAAGAAGTGAGGTTTGTCGTAAAATCATAAAGCGATGAGCACCGATGCGTTCAACTGAACGCAGCCATAGGATTTATCGCTGGCAATACGACAAGGGAATACTAATGAAAAGGTACCTTGATATTCGAGATCTTTCGAGAGTGTCGGGCGTGCCAAGCAAATAACTATAGCAGCGCAAGTGGCAGTCGCTATCACAAGGGAAAGGATGGAGTTCGTATATATCTGTTAATGATCGCGTACATGCGAGTACGCCTTGATACCAATCGAAATAGCAGCGGCGGTTACGTTCAGATTGGTTTTTTAACACAGGAATGTGAATGAACCTCGATCCTCGACTTTTCGACTCAGAAGATCTTTCTGACGTAAAGAAGTTACGTAGCGTGGACTATTACCAGAGCACCTTGTCTTCCCCGACGGATAATTGTACGCTTGTTTACGCGGGATTTTTAATGAACGTGCACCCTGGTTATTGGTCCCCGGAGTCCTCATCGATCGTCCGAGTACATCTGCTTGGGCTCGCTGCATCTTGCCGCGAATGTGTATACTTCACGGTGTACCGTGTACTGCAGCCGCGGCCGTTGTGGGTCTGATGTATTTGTCGGGGCCAGCCGACTCCTGATTCCGACGGCATCGAGGCACTCGCACATTTGTGAATCGGTTTGTTGTTGTGCCCAGACCTGGCGTTATTATCACCTTGATACCGATTCTCGAGGTGCCAAAGCAATCTGCATCGGCGCTCTCTTTAGCCCTAGTGGTCATCAATGTTGTCTGGCAATGGTCTGTAAGGAGAACGTGGTATCATGGTTTGGGAATCTATCCAGGTAATTCGAACTCGGCGATCCACACCATTTCTCGCTGCTCCGCCGTTCAATCCTCCCGAGCCACCCAACATTTGAACTCCTCTGAGACTCGACATTTTTTTTCTCCCCCAAGTATTTATCGCTCGTCGCTGATACTTGCGCTAACCAAAAAGGATATTTCGAGATTCCGTCCCACAATCCGATTCTTAACCCATATGATATCGTCAGGAGTATTTGCCACTCTGCAGAATTCCCAGCAGATTTTCCTGTACACTTTGCCCACTTTGTGTCCTCCAGGCACTAGTCCCTCGTACGAATTCGTAGAATCGCACGGAATTACTTTGCACCCACGGAGGAATAATCTTCGGAATTATCATACATTAAGCCGTATACCCTTTCAAATTACCTTCCGCATATTTTTGCGCTTTGTCGACGACAACTTGGGACTCACGTTATTTTCTTTGTTTCGAGAATAAAAGAATTTTGCAATATTTTTTGAGTATGTGTTCGGTAGAATTTTTCATTTACGAAGCTTCGTTTAAATGCAAAAGGGTGATGATTAGAATACGTTCGGTGTAAAATCGTTTGCGAGTCGTAGCAGAGTAGATTTGTAATTACTTCACAAGTACAAATTACTCACAATCATTTGATTTTTTCCTGGCATATCCTATACCTTAAATGTTTTTCTACAGTTCCCACTTTTATTTTTGCATTATTAGGCTACTGCATTTGGAATTGTATTTATCGGATAAAAGTTATTCTTTGTTGAGATAAAATTATAGAAACCACTTTGTAATGATGTTTATTTATAATAGTACATAGCATTTTGTTACACATAAATTTCTAGCACAATTGTTACTAGTTTCTGGCCTACATTGAAGTTTACTTACCCAATGCTTACTTTTGCAAATGCAAAGCATGTACCATGTATTATATGTGTGATAGCATACCACATTTCCTTCTGACATTTGATGAATGTTTGTCTACATTGAAGTAATAGCATTTTCTAAACAGTAAAATTCATGCACAAAATGCATCTGTCATTAACAAAGATATTTGTAATCTGTTGTGAATTGTACACTATTTATGCATTGGCAAAGCTATGAATGTAATAGTTTTATGAATGAATGTGAATATCAAATGAAACTGTATTTCCAATTTTAGAAAATTATAATTTTTGAAGAATGATCAATTTAAAGATTTCAGACTATATTTCTCTCACTGACTATAATTTTGTGTATGTGTGACAAGTTCTATTAGCGAAAGATGAATTGTGAAACTCAAGAAACATAATTGACAAGAAGTTTCTCCTTTTGTGCAGTTATAAACGTATTGATGTCATGTGCACATTATTGAATATGTGCTTGCCATTTGAAGTGCGATTTCTTGGAACATGCGTTGAGGATATTGGTAAGCGTGATTACAATGAACTGCGCGACACGGAACACCATGCAAACAATGCATCAGAATTGGCAGACTTGACGACCCTAGGTGTGACAGACAAACGCACACGAAGAAAGCTAGCTCTCTACATGGCATTGTTACATTCTTGTAACTATGCGTGTGCTGTTATATTATATAAGAATCTATCAAACTTCGACTATCAGGAGATCTCTAACTTGATAAATGGGACCACATTTACACCAGATGACCAACCTCTGGAAGAACTGCTCTTATTGTACACTATGGCTTTAAATCACCCAGCATTTACATATGAGCAGAAAAGTGTATTTGGTAACATATATGTGAAACTTCAGGAGGAGGAAGCTCGTCTTAATATGACGAAATCAAATGCATCCTACAAACCTGTACAAGTACATAGAACTTCTTATTTATAGATCTTTATCTTTACTATGATTTTTTTAGACTTTGTTTAAATTTTCATATTGTATATGAAACATATTGAAGTGCCAAGTTAAAATGTCAGAGGTTGACATGTCATAATAGTGCATTTGTATACAGGGTTGTGGACCATGCTTAAACACCAATGAGAGGTTAATGGATCCTGATATGTCTGGCAGCTGCTTGATGGGACCGCCACCAATGCAAACTTATCATGGTAAGTTAAGTAGTGTAACGTGTTGTCATGTTTGCCCTATAATCTTATAACGTTTAATGCAAATCCTATAATCTCATGTCATCCTCATCTCTCACATATGTAATAGGCGATATGGCAATGAGAAACAATACAATGATAACACGAGTACCACCTGGCCTTAGTATTCCACCGCCAGGTTTGTGCTTGCCAACCCCGGAGCAGGTGCCAGTAGGATCAAGTGGTGCTGCGCAATATGTTCATCTTGGCTTTCCATCGGTAAATCATATACCGCCGTGGACAGGTCAGGTTATGATGGGAAATCAACTGATGTATCACAGTGGAGACATGTTGGCTTATCCACCTTCCCCCTTAGTCAGCCGTCAATCATCGCCATCCCAGTCTCGATCTCCTAGTCGCAGCAACTCCCCGATGGGTCGCAGAAATAACGCAATGCCGCGTACATCCTCCCAAGTGATTCAATCTACTTCGAATACTCTAACGACGTCGACGAGTGCCTCCAATAGCCAACCTAGTATTTCCAGTTCAAATGTTAGCTCCCTGCCCCCCCTTCCCACGCCTAACACCAGCAGAAGTCTTCCTAGTCAGCTACCATTACTTTCATCACGCAACGTTCCGCTGCCGAACACAAGTTCTAGTTCATTTTCGCGACACAATAGTATTGAGAGTACTTCTTCTCCTACTTTAATTTCGCCGGCGCAATCGAAGCAACAGCCCTCATCGCGATTACGGTCCTCAACCTCTGGAGATTCTTTACGTGATACACTTGGCAAGGAAATGCCAAATTTTAAGGGGAATTTGCAGAATTTCTCTCTCGATGAGGTAAGATATTTTGTGTGATATGCGCGTCCATTTATGCGCAACTCCTCGAAAGTTTGCCATTGGATTCGCATATAAAGAAATCTTGGATTTGGAATAAAACTGCAGCACAATGGCAGTTAATTGATTTTTTCCTGTTTTGTATGTTCTTCTAATACAGATTAGAAGAATGAGTGATGAAGATTTAAGAGATATTGGGTTAACACCAAACGCTGTAGGACAATTACGAAGCATAGTTAAAAGTCAAATAACTAATGGTATGAATCAAGTTTGTTCAGATAAAAAAATGGACAGTCCTAGCAATACTGTTCACGTTCTACTAGATCCTACTGAAAATGAGGTAATACTATTTAAAGTAATGGTTACATTGTGAAAAGTATAAGTACTGTGAAGGTAATCTCAATTATTGTATAGGGTGTGCCTGGAATGGAAATGTTAAGTGATAGCACTAATTCAAGCAATAAATCAATGCCGCTGCAAGAGCAGCACCCAGCAATACATCATAATCATAATCATGCGAGTACAGCTAATTTACGACGGTACTCAAATATTCCACCGTTAGACCCGGCGCAAGTGCAAATGTACCCGGCGCCGCAACCAATTTACACTGCACAGAACACACCTTGTTATGCTTGCCTTACTGTACCAGTTGCCGGAGTACAAAATCGCTATCCAAGGTGAGTGACGAGTACAAATCATGCGAATGCATCACGTCGCCTTATACACCTTATATTTCGTGGGAAACGGGTTTCTATAATGTTACATCATTGTTTTAGGTGCAGTGCTCAACATGTGTACTGTTTAACACAATTACAAGCCTTAAGGCTAGATCCGGACAGTAGTAGACAGTGCTCTCAAAGTAGTAGTTCAGATAGCACTGGTAGTAGGTCACCACCTGAAACACCTCCCGCAGTTCCATGGATAAGCGGGAGTGAAAGCAATCCACAGCCGGTTACGGATCACGTAAATTCTGCACCAGTACATACAACAGGTGGTCCGCCTCACTCAGCACCGCAACAACTAATGCCCGCTGCAGTTCCTGAACGGCAGCGTAATAGGAGGAATCAAACGCACGTAATGCGGCAGAAAAACCAAATGGTAAACGGGAGTGGTCCACCGAGCCTACCGCACTGTGTGTCTTTTCCCGCGCCACCAACGCATTCACAGGTCACATATTTGCCGCACGGCCACTTTCCAACGTTGAGACCCGGCAGTGGGATGTACCCGAACTTTTCACACGCCCCTTACACAAGGCCTGCCTATCCAAACACTTATCAGCCAAATGGTGAAATGATGTATCAGTATCCTGGACATCCTAGTTCCGGAGCAACACCACCTCCACCGCCAAACGCTGCCGCTACACCTGTACAGACACAATATATGTCATCCACCCCAGTTGTTACCTATGCTGCGGCCGTCCCACCCGCAAAGATCTCATGTTATAACTGCGGCAGTAGTAGTCATCTTGCTGTTGATTGCAAGGACCAGTCCATGGAAGACCTCACAAAAAAAGGTGCGCTATAAACACATATGATTTTAATGCAATCAATTCTGTTTGGATTAATTAATATAGATAGCGACAATGAATCTTTATTTCAGCTCAGTATCGTCTGGATTACACCATAATGAAGCAGTCTGGGGAGTGCCCGAACTCTGACAAGTGATCTTCTCTCATGGACCATCCCATAGTCCACCAAAAATACTACCATAATTACAGTTGCCATTACTACTATCGTCGTCATTACTACTATAACCCTGCCACTTCAATTCAACTTCAAGATCGTTTGAGAGATAACTACTACTGCTCCTCACGGATGTTTATGGTGATTTTTGTAGACTTCCCTAATACCGAGGATGACGATTTCTTAACAGAGGTTGTCTTGCGATTCATAGTACCAGGTACACTTTTTACAAGTTCTTATTTATGATAGAAAGTACAGTCTACTACAATTGTAAAGAGTTATAGCGTTATATACAATGGTAATAACAAAGCGAACGCAATGCATAACGCTGTATGCAATGTTCTGATCTATGTTTTTAGAATATATTTTGAAAGGTTTGCGTCAGGTATTAACCCAATCTCCTGTCCATAACTTTCTCCCCGTCCCACTGTGTTAAACAGGCGTGCGTAACATTTAGCACGATTTCGCTACAGATTGTAAAGAGAGAATAACGACGAGCGGTTCAGACTTATCTAGAATCTTCTTAGGTACAACTGCAATATTTACCGGCGTGCCAGCCCGGTCTTTTACTTTTACTATTGTAATTGTCGCTGATGTTATTTTTGCTGTTACTCCTTCAGTTGCAGACGGCACCACGCGCCCTCAGACAGTAGCCGCGAGATTTCGAAGAGCTCTATTTTAAATCCGTGAATAAGTGAGTGGATTGAGCACTCTGAACAAAAAGTAATAGAAGACTCCCTTTTGTTAACGCAACGACTAGCTTTATTTTTCAATGTTGTTGAGTAAACGTCCTGTATGGGAAGCAATATTTTTCAGGGAGCTCCGAGATTGCTCATTTGAGCGAGATAAGTAATGTTCAATAAGCCTTTCCTAAGTAGATAGAGCAAGGTGTAAGTTACTGTACATCAATTCGATCACTTTTAGCACATCGGCCTCGGCGAGCCGAACGAATACGGGTAATGAAACTCACCGTAGCACTTCAAATCGAGAAAGTTAATATTTATCTCAAGCTGTTTATAAAGCATACCTGGATTGCAATTTATAAGCTTTTAAGAGAGTATGCCGAACTTATGCACTTTACCTAAAGCCTAATTCATCCAAAAAATTCCAATAAGTGTACCGTATTTTTTAAAGGTTTTTCCCTCATTTTATTAACGTGTCACGATCACCCGAACTTTTTTTTAACGGAGTTATACACTCGCGCGATATTTCTTCGTCAACATTGAAGACAATACGGAGGCATATCTTGTGACTATTGCAGATATTATTCTTAAGTAAATTTAACATGGAAACTTTATTGTCGTTCCAATCGCTTTATTATTTATAAAGTACTGTATCTCAGACACACCTTTTTGTACAGGGCAACAGCTGTAAAGTATACAATTTTTAATACTGTAAGGAATTTCGACAAAACGATGAAATGTGTCCGTAGATCTTGTAAGATATATCGCACACGCCGACATCCATTCACGCAAATTTACACCAAAAGTGTCAGTGTATTTCCTAGATTTATTTCATTAGTACTTTATGATGACAACGATCGGGAAGACAACGAAAGTTCGTTTCTATACTCTACCGATTGAAAGTAACTGTAATGAAAATGATGAAAAAAAAAATGATATTAGACATGATTACGGCTTCATGTTATAAGCCTTTCGATGCATAATAGTAAAAACCGCCGAAACATACACGTAACATTTTCTGTTGCCTATCAGCCTATTTCAAATTTCGTTCTCTTGCACTGATTGACTTTGGTCATCCAGCAGCAAGCCGTCAGCGTCATTGTCTGGAAAAAAGAAACGGGCGTCTTGTATATAGCCGTACGAAAGCTATCGAAATGTCAGTTGTTGAAAGTCACCTTATACTAAATCATCGAAAACGTTGTGAAATCTACAATAAAAGATTTGCAAGAACAAATAATTGATTCCTTAAAAGCAGATATGTTATTGACCTTAGGAACTAAATGAAAACTCGATCTCGTGTTTTTGAAATCCATAAGAATAAGAGTGTACCAAGTTGGAAGTTTGAAATTGATGGATCCACGCATGCGTGGCACCTTCTTACTAGATAAGCGGTTGGTTTGAATGAAAATGAATCTCTGCGCTCTGACAGGAATTTATATGCAAAAACGGCACTCCTTTTCCACCCATTCATATGCTCAAGCTTTCCTTCTCAGCTGAGTTACCGACCGTCGCCGTCTTAAATCTCTCGGGCTCTTCTAAAGTGCACTAAACTGAGGAAGATAGCGCTGCTTGACCATTTACCCCATTAGTCCGCTGCTGTGCACCAACTGGGCGATCTTAGCATAGCATTTTAGCTGTGACTACGAGCACAACACACATGAGAGCAAATTGTGTCAAGTTCCCCGTCGCTGTCATTTGACGATCTTTCGTTAGCCGCGGTCCCGGATTTGTTTTGCAGGTGAATCGCGACCGGTTGCACTGTTCGGAGCCACGCGTAAGGTATGGCGGATACCACGGTAGACGCGACGCGCCGCTTGAACGTGAAAAAGCAGACGCTCGACGACGCTTATGCAGCGCCTGCAAATTTTCTCGAAATCGACGTGATTAATCCGCACACACACGGCGTCGGCAAGAAGCGATATACCGATTACGAGGTTCGCATGAGGGTAAGCACCTTATCGGCGACAGTTCCAATTGCCGCATTTACTTTGAAAACCTTTGGGAATTCGTCCTGAATAGAATCGGCATCCAAAGTCACTGAAAGTGCCCTTTCCTTGGCGTTGATTTGTCAGCTAAATTTAAGGAATCTTTCTGTACCATGCAGTACACGGGACGTTCGCCTCTTGTGTGAATGCACTCCTATCGGAAAGTTCTAATGCCATTTTTCTTAGAAAGGTATTTGCATGGCCGTGCGCAAAGTACTCCTTGCACACGGATGCTGCAATTGCGATAACTCACTCGTGAGGGATCGTAATTCCATTACGTGCACTAATTGAATATATTGTGGGCAGTGCCTGCTATCTTGCATTCCCTGATAAAAGGGGCCGATACAGCGGACATGTATTTTGTCAACTTGGCTCCGGGAATTGACTTGTTAAAGTGGAGCCACGTAATCGCGACGACTTTAAATCAGGCTTCTATTTAACGATATGATTTATGTAATTTTTATTTCTAAATAGCTCCTTGGTATCGTATACATCGCGGGGGAATGCGACATCGAAGATGGTCTCTGTATAATACAGCAAATATAAAAATAAATAAAGATTTGCGTCAAAGTGCCGCGTAAAATGTCTAAAATTAGCTTGCATCTCATTTCGGTAAAAATCCTATTTGCCGGGTTTAGTAAGCTCGATAACATTGACAATGGAGCAAACAAAGTGGATAGGGCTTCCTTATACCATGGCCAAAAGAATTAACAGGCAAATGTATACTTCTTACCTTCCAGACAAATTTACCAGTGTTCAAAGTAAAAGATTCAACAGTAAGAAGACGATACAGTGATTTTGAATGGCTGAGGAATGAGCTAGAGAGAGACAGCAAGGTCAGTTGATAAAGCTTCTGCATAGTTTCACTAGTTAATTGCTGTCCTTTCACTTTGTTGGGATTTGTACATGTATTATGAATTAAACTCCATGTTCATGTAATCATATTTTATTGCTTACTCTTACTATTGCTTTGTAAGTGAGCTATCTTATTTTTAGGGATAATTTATACATATTATGTGAGTTAACATTGGTCTTAATTTTATCTTATTGTGTATAATGTTATCGTACCATCACTATATCAGTGCAAACTCGCAATAACTGATTAATGTCAAGTACATCAGATAGTTATTATATGGAAGTACATAAGAATTAATATTTTTATAGTCTTATATAATAGGTTTTATCATAATGAATTTATCCTATTATAACCATTTGCATATAAGTTATGCTGTGCTGTAAAAATCCTGCATGTTAATGACTTCAGTAATACATGTTTTTTATATTTCTTGTTTTGCATCCTGAAGTAAAATGGTACATGTATTAAAAAATAGTATGTTTTACAGAAATATGATATTACTGATTGAAGATGATACATGATAATACATACCAAAAGATTAATGTCCATCAGAGAAAAATTCTGTTACAGCATTCAGTGAGTCATGTGATGACTAATATATTGTGTCTCTTGAAAACAGATTGTGGTACCACCCTTGCCTGGTAAAGCATGGAAGAGGCAAATGCCTTTCAGGGGGGATGATGGTATATTTGAAGAGGATTTTATTGAAGATCGAAGAAAAGGTTTAGAAGTTTTTGTTAATAAGTACGTAAACAAAAAGTATAGTTTTCTTTCATTTGATCTTTGAAATAAGTAGTTGGGCTATGCTTAGTAATAGCAAGCCTTAAAGAAAATTTTCCCTTCAAATATTTCAGGATAGCTGGACATCCCTTGGCACAAAATGAGAGATGTTTACACATGTTTCTCCAAGAGCCTGTAATAGACAAGAACTACGTACCTGGAAAAATACGTAATACATAAGTTATGTTAAGTTTTATTACAAGTATACTTTCCACCTTATTCCTCAAAATTTAAGCCATATTTAATACTAAGATGAATTTCGATTGAGTGCAAGTTTGCACTGTTTCAACACAATTAGTAAGTGATCCTTCTATATTTCGATGATATTTGATCGAGCTTCTGACGTGATACCGGGTTGAAAAGTTTGGTATCCGAAAAATTGGCCTTGATAAAAATTCGGGAAAAAAACTTAGGGGGATCTGATTCTATATCTTTTCGCGGTCGGCATATACACAGTTAATTTTTCGAAGTTCATATTTTAAGCTCACGTTCCTCATTATCACATGCAAAAAATTAAGAAATAAATCACCGTATATCCTCTTTCAGACATAAGCAGAATAAATCGTACGGCAATTTGAACACTATACAAAGTATATTATAGTTAGAAATTTTCAAATATGGCTTGAAAATGAAACACCAGGATAAAGCTACTCTCAAATAAGTTGTTCAATAGAACAATTGCTAGCGGAAGGATATGTATATGAATATGAATTCTTCGTGTGGGTGGAGTTCATTAGAGTTTTTTGCATGTTTTTTAAGAAGTGATGCAGTAGTTGTTTTATCAACGAAATTTATATGTACATAGTTCATGAAACTAATTTTTTGCTACTATGTTCTACTGAGCAACTTGTTAAAATTGTATAAATTTATTTGTAAAGAATGCGATTGTGAAGGCGAAGTAGTAGTTCGTATATAGAAGCAAATTTACTCTAATTTGTTGTTTGTAATAATTCAACAATGTCAACATAAGAAAATGTTAATTGAAAGTAGTAAAATCTTATTTCTACATTTATTGGCAGTGAATCAATGAGTAAATGTTTTGAATCTCCTTGTTGTGAAACTTTTTGCTCTAGTGTGAAACACTGTGCTACAGTTATACTATTACTATTGTATTACGATTTGCAGTAAACATGAATTATTTCTACAAAATGGTTTTGTACTTTTCGACTTTGCGGAGTGCAGGACAATAGTAATATTCCATAATACAAGTGTGTATATTTCAGAACTGCACCAGTTTCAAGTTAGCTTAAATTTCTTTATTTTGTGTTTCTACTTTCACTCTAAGCTCTCACGCGTATTATTGCTAGATTTTCCGTAATGAAGGTATTCCGTTATTTTTACATATATGCAGATAAATAAACAATACTGTAAATTGAATCATTAAAATGAGGTTTATAAACAATCCATGTTTACAAAGACAAAACTTGACGATGCCTTAAGATAATGAGATACTGTTTAAGTTTTGTACTCTAATTAAAACAACATTGTTGAACTTACATGAAGTCACGAGAAAGTCAACATCTTCGAAGGATATCTTCATAATGCCTCCAAAGTTCAAGAATTTCATTCACTCTTAGTACTTTGTTGTACCCTCGATTTATATTAAAAGTATCTTGAAAGTAACAACTTTGGTTGAGATTTGATTTCTAACGATTGGTGTTCTCCTCTAGTCTTCATTTTAACACAACTAATTATTTTTTTCATAATATAACGCAAAATTTAAATACTTTGTTACATGTAAATATCTTGCTTTGTCTTTATTAGTTTCTTGTTCTTAAAATAATTGTCAATATATGCACCGACATGTTCCTCTTCTGAAAACGAATATAAATTACAAATACCATGACTGTAAATATTGAATTTAAATTTCATTTAATCAAGCACTGACCAGGAAATGTGTCCTCTATAATAAGCATATCAGCTATATGTTTCGCAACAGCTTTGAAAAGCGGCCTATCTTTAATCCTCCTCTTTTTGTAATACGGCATGAGATGTTTCACAATCCACGGCGCTATTCTTTCTTTACAGGCCGTCAAATGTTCCTCTATGCAGATCGGAGAATCGGGCATCATATCCTCGTCGTCAGATTCGCCGAATAATTCGATAAATTTCTGTTTTATACGGCCGTGCTTTCTATAATTTCTTAAAGATAGTTCTGTCATCATAGCTTTCAATTTCGAGACTTGATGCACTCGCTCAACAAACCAAATACTATTAACTCTTTGTCTTTGCTTGCTTTCTGCAGATTCTGGTTCTGGACACTGTGGCTTACCAGCTTCCCTATTTCGCATTTCTTTGTAGTCACTAAGGCTGACTTTGCCTGGACCAATATTTGCATCTTTAGGGCAATCAGTTATTGAC
The DNA here is from genome assembly GCA_910591665.1 of Ectemnius continuus. Classification (NCBI taxonomy): domain Eukaryota; kingdom Metazoa; phylum Arthropoda; class Insecta; order Hymenoptera; family Crabronidae; genus Ectemnius; species Ectemnius continuus. Next base: position 8,223,089 of record OU342862.1, on the reverse strand, counting down.
TTCCCAGTCTGAATACTATTAATACTTGTAGGAAGATGAGAGTTATTATTGGAACTTTGTGAAAGGAATAAGCCTGATTCCTCACACATCTTATTGATTTCTTTATCAATATTAGCTTTTGTAACACCAGAATGCTTTTCAATTAATGTCATCAAGTCACTACTGTCATCACTTTCGCAAAACATGTCCTCCATGTGTTGCATGAGAGAATCTTGTGAATTCTCATCTTCGTTTTGAATACATGACTGATTTATTTGCGTGGGAAAGCTTGAAATATCTTCTGGAAATGTTGTAATATTATTTTCTATTTTCACAGTTTCTTCATCTGTATCCATTTTACAAATGCTTTCTTCTTCCAGCTCATTAACTGGTAATTGTTCTGCTTCATAAAAACTAGTAGAGTTCACAATAGGGGAAGGAGCATTCTCATTAACAATTGGCTCAGCTGGACTATCATCATCCATTTCATCTTCCTTTATTTCTTCAGTCTTTGTAAGAGTAATCTCAGGTAGGGGCAATAATTCCTCATAGTTAGATGTAATACAAACGCTTTGAATATTATCCAATCTCTCCAATTCAGCTAGAGAATTATCTGTCTGAACAGCCACATCAACTTTATCTGGAGGTGTTTCCAGGAACATAGTCAACTTTTTATAAGCCTTCCGATCTGATGTGTGGGACTTGATATCTGATATCTGCAATGTTATGCATGTACAGGGCCCCATAAAAGCAATAGAACAAAACAAAGCTACAGGAATCCTACCAATTTCAACATATTCTGTCTGTACACCGTTGCTTCTAAGGAATATTTAACAGCATTCAATTCCATTTCATCAGCGCATTTTTTCAATTGCTTTGATGGTGTCACTTTATGTTTGTCTTTACAGCATAAAATGTAGTTACCTAAAAGGCATTTCTGCAGGTAGGTGAAATATACCGCGCGAACCTGTAATAAATGCGTCCAAAATTTACACTAAATATAAATAGAATTCTGACTTTTGGTAAATGCAACTGAAGCTGTTCTATTAATGTTTTTTGCTGCAACTACGAAAGGGAAAATCTGCGAGACATGCCATTGTAGTAAGGCGTAGAAATTCATCGGTCGAATCGTTTGGAATAACAAATTTGTTGGACGAGAGCGAGGGAAGAGGCATTGACAGGAGATTGTTGATGTCCTCAAGACAAGCATCATCTTCTATGCCTTCGATGAGTGCCTCTTCTCGTTCACGTTTCAATGGGAATAAAAGAGGCACATCCACTGGGAGTTTGCTCGTCATTTTCATGCTTTACTCGTACTTGTCAAGCGGATTGTAATCAACTATTTGAAATCACACGCGACAACAACCCGCGTAAACAAACACCTTCTCCTAGACGATCGATATAGCGTCGTCAGAAAATAAAATAATGCGTGATTTGTTTTAACACTAATGTGAATCCACTCCACGTTTAATGTGCATTCAAACAACGGCGCTTTCATAAATGTTGAAAGCTTCTCCGTATTTAATATTTCGCAATAGTGAGTAAAACCACACGCATTCGGAGTTCACACACTTTTTCGTTGTGGTACACACACCGGCAAACTTCACTTCGGCGTAGCCTTTATCCTTTCACTTATATGCGAGTGGTTCAAATTTATGGAAAACGATCACGTTAAATCGCTGGCATATTTTATGATATAAGAGACTACAAACGTAGTCCTTTCTATAACACTAATTATAAGCATTTAGTTTTTGAGTTTCGCATTTTCGAAATCGAAGCATCAAAATGGCTGGCTACATAAGATATTTGTTTGAACTGAAATCTCGTCGTTCATCGCGTCTCAACGCAAAAGAGATATTGAAAATGTCACAACTTTGTTTCTTACAATGAATGATTTTCAGTTTATTGAAATAAATAATAAAAATTTCAATATATAGTTTCACATGCGTTTCCATTCATATCACCAAGTCTACATTCTACTATCTCGTTACTCTATGACCCTGATCGGGGCATGTGTGCTGTGGGAGTACGGAAACTCCTTTGAAGAGGTTGTAAAGGAGTTTCCTCCACGTTTTTGGTTTTGACAGGTATATATCGGAGTACACTGACGTTAGACTTCGTTAAACTGCACGATTTCAGGGGGGAAAAACCAATTTGCACCGCCTTGTTAGTTTAATCGTATTTTCCTTGAAAATGGTCACGCATTACTGTTAATTAACGTAGGTTAGAGGTCTGGAACCAACTAGTAACAGCTTTTCCATTTTTTAAGCGATTTAACTTAAATTAAGCCAATTAAAAAGTTTGTAAGATTCTCTAGGCATTTAAATAAAATGTTTCAAGAACGATTCGAAATTATGGGGATAAATTAATTTATTGCCACATTTATATGTCACATATTCCAGCCTGCCTTCTGAAAAAAATTATTGACCACAGATACTTGATTTTATTACTTGTTTGAAGCAAGTACATTATGTAAAATTGATATTTAATACATTCCATCATCAGGCTTAAAATTATCCATATTTTTCCAGCATGACACATAATTTTGCATATTTATATGTTAGGCAGGTAAATAGTTACCACAATGCCGCCAAAAAAGTCAATGGAGGAGACGGATCGGCTGACCCGTATCGCCATTGTAAACTCTGATAAGTGCAAGCCGAAAAGATGTAGGCAAGAATGCAAGAGATCTTGCCCAGTTGTGAGAATGGGAAAACTGTGTATAGAAGTTACTCCAAATAGTAAAATAGCTGCTATTTCTGAAGAATTGTGTATCGGATGTGGTATTTGTGTTAAGGTAATTTCAGCATAATTGTTGGGTTTTTATGTATTGGATAATTGCAAAGATAAACAACAACTATGTTTTTTATTTAGAAATGCCCATTCGAGGCGATATCTATTATCAACCTTCCTAGTAACTTAGAAAAGGAAACAACGCATCGTTACTCGAAGAATTCATTTAAACTTCATAGACTGCCTATTCCACGACCTGGTGAAGTTTTAGGATTAGTTGGTACAAATGGAATTGGTAAATCGACTGCCTTGAAAATTTTAGCGGGCAAGCAGAAACCTAACTTGGGTCGATTTACTGTAAGTATTATTATTGCAACAAACAGACAATGATTTCTGACTGACAAGATTAATTCGATTTTATTGAAACAGGATCCACCAGACTGGACAGAGATTTTAAGCCATTTTAGGGGTAGTGAATTACAAAATTATTTTACGAAAATATTGGAGGATGATTTGAAAGCTCTCATTAAGCCACAATATGTGGATCAGATTCCAAAAGCTGTGAAAGGTACAGTTCAGCAACTCCTGGACAAAAAGGACGAATGTAATAATCAGTTGGGTATTTGTAGAATGCTTGGTAGGTATTCAACATTGTGTAAAGGATAGATGAAATCAATATTCTCCAAATTGATTCAACTTTTAATATTTCTCTTTTTGCGCAGACTTGATGCATATACGCGACCGAGGCATTGAAGCACTTTCTGGTGGTGAACTTCAACGTTTCGCGTGTGCTATGGTATGCATTCAAGACGGAGATATCTTTATGTTCGATGAGCCCTCCTCGTACTTGGATGTAAAGCAACGATTGAACGCTGCCGTAACGATTCGTTCCCTTATACATCCCGACAAGTAAATAAGCGATTCATACAGGATAGTACGTTTCCGGTTATTTTTTAATCCTGTTTTTCTTAATTAGGTTCATCATTGTCGTGGAGCATGACTTATCTGTGTTGGATTACTTGTCTGACTTCATTTGCTGTTTGTACGGAGTTCCCGGTGCTTACGGTGTGGTTACTATGCCCTTCTCGGTGAGAGAAGGTATCAATATCTTCCTCGACGGTTTCGTGCCGACAGAAAACTTGAGATTCCGTGAGGAGTCTTTGGTTTTTAAAGTAGCGGAGAGTGCGACTGAGGAAGAAGTCAAACGTATGAATCACTATGAGTATCCCGCAATGACAAAAACCATGGGTTCCTTCACTCTGCATGTCGAGAAAGGTCAATTTACCGACTCGGAGATCCTCGTTTTACTGGGAGAAAACGGCACAGGGAAAACCACGTTTATCAGAATGTTAGCTGGTAATTTACCACCTGACGATGGCTCTGGTAAGTGTACAGAATTTACGACTGCACGCTTAGAAACGAGTCTACTTTTCTAATTAACATACACTTTACTGTTAAAATAGGAAGCATACCGCAGTTGCATATCAGTTACAAGCCCCAGAAAATAAGTCCGAAGTCCCAAGGTATTGTTCGGCAATTACTGCACGAGAAAATTAGGGACGCATATGTGCATCCGCAATTCGTAACCGACGTAATGAAGCCACTGAAGATAGATGATATTATGGATCAAGAAGTGCAGAATCTTTCGGGAGGAGAATTACAGCGAGTGGCTTTGGCGTTGTGTCTCGGAAAACCGGCTGACGTTTATTTGATCGATGAACCTTCGGCTTATTTGGACTCTGAACAGCGTTTGGTTGCTGCTAAAGTGATTAAACGGTATGTGCATATCATATTTTCGAATATCTGAATACTTATTTAACTTAATTGTTATCAACTGACTTAAACCATTTAGGTTTATACTGCACGCAAAGAAAACGGGTTTCGTTGTGGAGCACGATTTCATCATGGCAACATATTTAGCCGATCGTGTCATAGTATTCTCTGGTACACCATCTTTATTCACAACAGCCCACAGTCCACAATCTTTATTGAACGGTATGAATAGATTCCTGGAACTCTTGGGTATCACCTTTAGAAGAGATCCTAATAACTTCAGGCCCAGAATCAATAAGAGTCAATCTGTGAAGGTTTGTTATTTTATATGCGAAACCACTTCCTTCGCAGGCACGAACGTAATGAAAACTAATTTGTGTACATTGTAATAGGATCTGGAGCAAAAGAAAGCCGGACAGTACTTTTTCCTGGAAGAGTGAGATGGTTGACTTCATCACCAAGTTGGATAGCAGCATATGCGGAATAATGTTAAGAAGTTTTTGTAAATCTTTATACCTTCAATGCAGGGAATAGATTTCTTACAGTATATTGGATATTGGTGGCGCGCAACATCATACTGACGTATTAGGCCTCATCTTGCGTTCACAGGACATTAATCAATTAACCAGGAACAATGTGGAAAATTTCTCGAATTGATCATGTACAAATTATCCGCAGTTGGCATTTATTTAAACCATTCATCCGCATGTACTGCGAATTACATCGAAGACTGCGAAGTTTGGCGTTTCTGCAAATTGTGATTTCTAAAATTACTCGAAAATATCCTGCGCATATTTACATGTACAACTGCTATGCAACCTGAGCTACAATACAAGTGGAATGTAAATCAATTTCATTGCGTTTATAATTTACAATACCTACCTTTCTCCCAATTTGTCTTGCTTAATACATTTTAGTGTAATATTTACAATTAGTACCTGTTCAACCTCCAAAACAAGTATAATAATATACTCTGCTACTTAACGAGTCAGTTAAAGACTACTAGACGAACAATGTATTCTTCACCCATATCGATGCGGAAAAAATATATGCATTTCCGTGTCGTTCGAACGGTTTTCAATAACAAACTACCTAAAATGCTGTTATTAACATATGCGTATCAGCAGTAGCACTACAAGACAGTGCCTTAGCACGTCATTCTTACCCATACAAAAGTGATAGCAAAGCAATTACTTCACGTCATCAATGCTCCCCCAACGTGTATTGCGTGAAATGTTGCGAATTATTCACGGTAGATATCTAGGTTTGCGTGCTAATATCTATCCCTGGTATTATATGCTGTGTGTATAATGAAGGAGAATTGTTGATAAATTTGATTGAAAGTATTGTTGCCCTTATCTTAGTCTAAGTTCATTACCATAAAAAATATAAAAGTCAATGAATTGCGTTGAACTGGCAGCGTCGCAACTATTTTCACGCTAAGCTCTGCAGTGCAATAAATAAAATGTTTTTTTTTGTGTACAATATTTTGCCTATCTTATTCTTATCAAGGTGTTTTAAACGTTCGTTGTTACGCCTTCTACGAGCATAAATTATGTTCGACAAAAAGAATTGTTAGACTGGTGTCTTCCATAATTGCGTAGGGAAGTACTCACCCGGAAATGCAGTAAGTACAAGCGCAGTTAGTCGATAAGGGGATCTCTTCGTAAATAAACATAAGGTGGCATCGTAGTAAAATTGACCTGCAAATTGGTATGTTCTTTATAAATTGAAGAACCGCGCTAGCTTAGAAGTCTCTTGGCTGAACTGGTAAAGCGCACCTACAACAATGGGGAAAGTGAAGAGACAGCAGATCGCTGCGCTTTTAATTCCTCTTCTTATATCAACACTTCAATGGACCGCCTGTAAGTTGAAACTTGCAAAATGAATACTACACTTTTACTTGGAATGTGCCAATAAATTAACGGGAGTGTTATTTTATTCATTCTTCGTACAACCGGGAAAAGCCATCGCTCTTCAGTGTCCTATTAATGCGCTAGTTTCAAAGAATAGTATTTCCTTCGAAACGAAAACTCAAAACATCGAATTTTGATAGTTGGCGATTCGGAGGAAGTCGATTGCGATCTGACTAGCAGGAGTTCCCGCTGCAAAATCTCGACACCCCAAGAATGCGCAAGAAAATGCCGTGAGAATGAGAAGCCGAAGATTTGTTATTATCGCTTCTCAGTGGAACATTATGCGTCGCTCACCGCGTACGTATGAAAATCAGCGGAGATTTTCTTCGATTCGTCAGATATTTTGACGAAAACTAATAATTCTATGTTTTTAGTGCGTGCGACTATGGAAACCAGACAGCTAGCCAGTGTATACGCGCCGACGGTATTGAAAAGTCGATGTTAACAATAAATCGACAGTACCCAGGTCCCGAAATACACGTATGTAAAATTACACAATCTCAAACTTAATAGCACTTTCTTTAAACTTGAATAGAAAGCTCGTACATCTATTAATTCTTCGGAAATGATTTTATTTCCTAATTGTGCATGCATTTAATTGAATATATTTGTTAATCTAGGTATGCAAGGGCGATCGAGTTATAGTGGACTTGATAAACGAAGCAAGTGGGACCGGCTTGACGATTCATTGGCACGGTCTCTTCCAGAAAGGCTCCCAGTATTATGATGGGGTGCCACTCTTGACACAATGTCCTGTAGCAGAAAGTAATTCGTTCAGGTACAATTCTTCAGAAATACCAATTAAGCTATAAGAAACGCTTCAGCTTTACGCAAGAATTGTTTCGACGTTCCCAGGTACGATTTCATAGCGGCGAATTCGGGCACGCACATGTATCATTCACACTCGTCGATCCAAATGATGGAAGGAATGATCGGCTCATTCATAGTTGACGAACCAGACAGCGAAAACCCTTACGCGGACCAAATCGACGACGATTCCCATCGAATAACTATCAGCGACATGTTCATTGATGAACCGTTAAGTCATCTTCCTGGAAGGCGTCACGGAAACAACACCGGCCAGACTGCTAACAATTTCCTTATAAACGGCAATGGTATTAACACTGTAAGTATTATCGAGGATACTTTTTCTAGATTTACAAGGAAAACTGATATTTGTCACATTCGCTAACAATGTTCTCGCTCGCAGGATCCTAACGCTGTTGACGTCGCTGAGACGATACTACCAAAATTCACTGTTAAACGCGGAAAAGTTCATAGATTCCGACTGCAGAATCTCTGCAGTACTGTTTGCCTCTCGACTTTGTCAATCGAGAACCATGACCTTACGGTAATTGCGACCGATGGTGAATACGTGAAAGCTACTCGCGTTAATGAAATAACAACAGCAACTGGTATGTGTCTTCCCGGCAGAAGTGGGACTAATTGAAATTGTATTAATGGTATCATTGTTTGTTTCTCAGGAGAACGAGTGGACTTCTTAGTAAATGCAACGGAGAAAGTAGGTTCATATTGGATAACGTTGCGAGGAGAAGGCGAGTGCGCTGATAATAAAGTCTATCAACTCGCACTGTTGGAGTACGAAGGATCCAAGGGACCTCAAAGTCCCCAACCCACCTTCGATGATCTCGCCACTAAGGGTGTTGTAAGTAGAAGTTTCCTGCGCAAATTCTCTCTCAGTTCTATCGTTTTGTTTGTGAAATTAATGGAACTTTAAAAAAATATCTTCAGACATTCAATCCAACAAATATAACGGGATGTTTGAATCATTCACCGGATTCGAAGTGCGTCTACCAATTGGAGAATGCCGCGGGTGAACAGCCGCCCGAATTAAGAAAAGCTAAACCGGATGTTCAAGTAGTTCTTGTCTTTGGATTTTACTTCCCTGATGATCTGGAGGAATTTTCGGGTGACTCGTACCATCCATTCTTCGGTATATCTTCTTCTGTTATCTTAAAAGACTATCAATCTTTTTATTCCAACAGCTCATAAAGCATTTACCGGGATCGTCTTTTATTTCTAGCTTCTCCCGGAGGAGGAATTACCCTTTGGAGTGTAGTGAACAATATTTCTTTCGCTGATCCACCAGCACCGCCAATTTCGCAAAAGGAAGGATATCAAAGCCTGACCCAACAACCCTGTCCGAGCGCAAATTGTACCGGAAGTCAGGTAGTCTCTGTACCGTCAAATGCTGTCGTAGAGATATTAATATACGATGGATGTAAGTTTATTTTCCTTTCTCTATGTCAAATTATTCACCGGCTGAATTTAGTGCAGGTATTAAGAGAATGCTTTTCGATCATTGTAGTTCCTGCTACGGGTTTGTATCATCCCTTCCATCTACACGGCTACAGTTTCGCGATGCTTAAACAAGGCTACCACGATCCAGCCACCGCCAATCCGATGGCCGAAGCTAGAAAACTAGCAGCAGAGGTTCACAAAGAGGTTGAAAAGGGTGAAATTAAAAACTGTGCGAGGAAAGATACGATCGTAATTCCCGAAGGTGGATACTCAGTGATCAGATTCCTGACAAATAATCCAGGTAAAGAAATTTTTGCCGACCTCAACTGGGTCACATATATCTGTATGGTGTTCGGAAGTATGACGGTCGTTTTAATTAAAATTTGTTCCTCTTTCAGGATGGTGGCTGTTGCATTGCCACTTTACTTGGCACACTGTCAGTGGTATGGACGTTGTCGTGCATGTCGGCAAACAGTCGGAACTCCCACCGATTCCGAAGGGCTTCCCAAGGTGCGGAAACTTCTTGCCACCCATCAAATGTTCATCATCAAATCGTGGGTGATAATCTTTCGGATGCCGCAAATTCAATGAATTTGCGCCGGTAATATACAAATGACCTTGTATTGTGATGTACAAAAATGTATAACTAAAAAAATATATATTTTCCTTATTAACCCTGATGCATTTCATATTTACTTCTTAGTATTCCTTAGAAGTATATTAAATATGCGCAGAAGAATCAGGTGGAAAAGTGGAAACCCAATTTCGTAATGTGTAATTTATTTTAACATAGTTTCGGAACAACATTAAATCAATCTCTTTCGAACAGAAGGTCCATGCCTTTATTATTACTGCAAGTAGGAAAGTTTAGGGGTGTTGAAGGCATACTTTCCCGGGAGCCGATTTTCATTAGGAATTGCATTCCTGGACCCATAAGTTCAGGCGAAACGCCAGTACTTCTTGCCTCCCACAACCAATATCCTATAAAAGAAATTTTTAATAATATGTGTAACAAAACCATGACTTAAAAAATTGAAGTACTACTGCATCTAAAGGAAGAGTACCTAAATTATCAGCATGAAAACGAAGTATCACGTAGCCTTTATTTGGTACTACGAAACTGTCTTTTCGAACTGGGTCTACGAGGTTGCGTGCGAATGGAGTTACACTATCCACAGCCATAACTTCTTCTCTTCGGATTTGTCGCCGAAAACTATCGCGACCCAACACGCTAACACTATATCCGTGAATGTGAAACGTCTGAGACGCATTGCCACCAAATCCTATGAAGAAACAGTTTCATCTTTATACTGTTTCACAAACAGCACGTAGAAAAGCTTTCTTATAAACTTACCTTCGTCTATCAAAATTATTTCAATAGTTTTGTGAGGTGGTATTTCGATAATCTGGATACATTCGCAAAAGAAAGGCGTCTCATCACACTTCTTCGAACTCTCTTCTAAGGTACAAATCAATTCTTCGAGAATATCGTCAGGTTGCGTTAAAATTGGCGAAGAGGGATACTTGAACGATAGTCCATTTACCTGGGCGATCTTCGTTTCCTTCGCAACACCTGCAATTACAACTATTCTGTATACTCCTATTGCAGGAAGAGAGGAAGTTGCTGAATTTCTTAAGTCCTTCGAATTCTTACTTAAATAAGCAGGGTAGAAAACGGAGCTGTAGAAATTATATTTGTTATCAGTCATCGAGTCTGTGTAGGACGAAAATGTATTCACATCGAAAGGAATGTAAAGTGTTTCGTCCACAGAATCAATTGAATCTGGTGCTTCCAGAGCTCGTAAATCCAAAGTGCATATAACATTCTTCTTCTGACAATTATATCCTCTTTCTAAGAAATCATAGTCATCGTTGTCGAAGCTTTCGGGATCTTTGTTTGCTTTCGAAGTAAAGTCCACGCCATCGTAAACGATGTAAGCTTCGTGTTCCAGATGCCGACAATCTTGGAGTCCTTTTAGTCTCAAGATATATGTCGCAGGTGATGCACTTGCGTCTAAAGAAATGTCGATACGTTCCCCTAGAATTGTACAGATTATAATAGCCATTGAATTATAATAATGAAATCAGAGTTGAAGCATTGGTGAGGAAAAAGTGATAGCAGCGTGTCGTGGAACACTTAAACTCAGTGTTTATTGGAGAAAAGTATACAAAATCGAACAAATACCGCACAAAGGTACAAGAGAAAAGATGTAAACGAATCGGAAGTCGCAATTTCCAAGATGACAAGTGCCAACGAATGAATCCTGCAAAACTAAGTTCGCTCATCGAACGAAACGGACGAAACGAGAAAACACAGATGAAGAATTCTTGAGCCGATGTAAAGCTAATCAAAGAGAGCTTTGATTAACATCGGGTAGCAATAGCACACCTCGTTACGACGATGCCTTGATCGCGAAGTTTCGAGACCGACTAATCCCTACGAGAAACGCTATCTAGTTCTCCCGCTTACCGAGTAAATCATAGCAATCGGAACTTATTCTACTTGGAAACTATCGCTAAGGAATCGTTAATATCAATATCATCTGGTTTCTCGAGTTGCACGGGAGAGTCAGGCGCGAGTGGTTCCTCAGGTCGAAATCTCCTCAACTCCGAACTGCCATCATTGGCAATAGAGTCTCTTTCTCTTAGCTGCTATTTTTACACGAAGTAGCGCTCTTCTCCTAGTTGAGAATAGTGCGCCTTATTCCACTCGCTCGCGCTTAAACGATAATCTAGGCTAACAGTATTGCATGTTACGGGAAGTAGAATGGAGGAGTTGGTGAGAGATCAAGGCGGCGATCGCAGTCAATCGTGTGTCGGTTCCCTGTTTCTTCTCGACGCTTGATTTTACTTCTAAGCTCTATTGTACCGCCGATTACAGAGGTGTACCGTTCACCTTGCTTGATGCGCGCACTGCTTTCAGTAGCAGTGTGCGTATCGGGCCGCACAGGAGATCTAAATACAGGTCAGCGTATATTTAGCATAACAGGGTTGAAAGGGGTAGAGAAAGTGTATGATGGTAGTGGGCACCCGCAAATGTTGAAGGGTAGCCCCGCGGGCTCCGGAGACACCAATGTTTACATGTGCCTGTATAATGAAACCCGATAGAGATTTATTGGTAAATGGTAGGAATGTGAATATCAGCCGGCGGTATCGGCCGACGTTATTAGCGGCACAATGCCATCAATAAATCCACTCACTTTCACTTCAATTATCGCGATTGCCGTGTTGCATTTCCCCCCCGGCGCTATTTCGTGGACTTCAACATTTGCCGTGCTTATTCAGCGTGTCCCTAGTCTGATTGGCCTTTTAAGATAAACTTCTGGGCAAGTGGGAACGAGAAGGGTGCGGATCTTATTGCAGCAGTGTGTTACGCTTGAGAGTACGCGGGATTAGTCTCAAGTGTACGAAGATCGGGGGTTGCTATGCTACTGGGAAGTTTTTACTTTTTAGTGTCGACGGAAGTAAGAGTGTCGTTCGCGAGAGTCGCCGCTATAAAACGTCGGAGTAAAAAAGAACTTAATACATTAAACATAGATACTTGTCACAGTCTCTCATCGAGGAAGGAAGTCGAAAGATAGCGGAGAAACTTATGGTAATACCTAGAATACTAGACTATTTCGGAACTCAGGAACGACAGTGGACATACATATATGTACTAAAAAAGATATACGACAAGACTTAACAAGTGTTATCAAGATTGCTTCGGGGGAACTTAAATAAAGAAGATAAAAAGTTCATTGGGGGGAGGATGACGCCCATTCTGGGAAGAAGATGCTTCTAGTATAAGAAGTTGCGATTGTTCGATAGCTACGCCTATACTTTAAAGCCCTGAAACGATGCCGGTAAAATGCCTATCGTGGAATTCTTATAAGAGGCACTAGTTGCGCGAAAGATACGAATGAATGATGGTCACTATTAAGGATATATCGCCTTCTGTCATCATGGAAAGATGATCTTGGCAACGGAAGAACTAGAACGTGCGAGATCCCTCTATTTAATACTCGGAGTTTTCATCGCATACTTGCGCCACCAAATGGCACGGCTAAGATTGATTGGCCGCTTGATGGAACGGCGTATCTTTCGTTCAACTTGGGCGATCTACCATCTGTACTGTGCTTCCTTAAGTCGAAATCACAAAATTTCTTTAGCACTATAGGAATACGGTACGTATAACATAGCTCTCGACGCTCGTCGGCAACAACGTCCTTCAAAAAATATGCGATCGATCTTGTCCTGTTAGACAGACACAGACAAAATCGCGAAAACACGGTTTCTCTTTATGATACAGTCTTTCCGAATGGGTCGAGTCTTAGAACCGTTTCGTTTGCCTCACGGTGCTTCTGGACGAGCAACATACACCCGCCCTCCCAGCGAGAGATAATCGAATACTTCTTTTCGTAACATATTCACACTCAATTCCCAAAGCGCCGGAAACAATAGTCACACGGTCTGATTGCTCCTGGTACAGTTACCCATTGCGGCGAGTATGCATGCATGCGCACATGCGCCAACTTTACAAGATTCTCGCAACAAATGAAGCCAATAAATATGATACTAATAAAGCATCATTTCTCTCTTTTTCTTTTAGAAAAGATTTCAGTAATACTAGTTTCTTTTGGTAACAGGACGTATTATGTGTAACAGATTTTAAAAATACGGGTACTTCTTTCCCCTCGCTTTTCAACAGCAGTCCCGAGGCCTTCATGTGTCATTTCTCTCAGGAACTTGCTGAATTTCGTATAATAGTCGAAAAAATACAACAGCACTTTACAAACAATATTAAAACGTCATGTTCGACCTTATTTTTACGATACAATCAACTAGAAAATGAACGATTTCTCCATTCTCATTGCGTACGAGTAAAAGTTGCGCGCGCAGAGGACTTAAGGAAGGGGTAAATAAATAGTAAAGTCGAGACTTCCAACATATTTTCATACAAACTTTAACATTAAAAAATTTTGATTCTATCACTCAGTACTCTCACATCCACATTTTGATTATCGAAATTTCGTTCGCTCTAACTACTCGAGATTTGCGTGGCTGGCGTTCGAATTTTCAACGGAAATAGTACCAATGATGAAAAAATACTGTCTGAAAATCGTGACTTTTCGCAGACTTTGCTTTTCACGATGGAGGTTGAATGTTAGTCTACCATCATCCAATACTGCGTCCGTTACAACGAAACGTGCTCTAGCTCAATATTCGTATTAATCTATTCGTCATTGCAATCGTTGCAAAATTCTTATAACAATCAAGGATTTCCTTCCACCCACTGCATTTTTCCATTGAGCGATTCTAGGGCGAAAATCAAGGCAGATCTTCACCGGCGAGAATTTTCTAGGTTGCTCAAGGCAGCCCTCCACGTTCACACGTTCAAAAAATGCCTACTGTCCCTCTAAAGAAGGATCTTGAAAAACCGAAGAGACATTTCATCCGGTCGATGAGTACACGCTCCAATTTGACAACAAATGCCACCGGATTAACGTCGTGTTTGCGCGTAAACGCCAATCTCCGCTTCGAACAGGATTTGATTGATCCTGAGCTTGGCGACGGACCTCGAGTACGAGTCGGGGATCTCTGCAAGCTGCACCGCGATGCTCTCACCGAACTTGGCGAACTCCTCCTTCGTCTTCTTCCTTTCGATCGGAGTGCTCTGGAGCTTTATTTGCCTAGACTCGTCGAGGTCGCCGATGGGGCTGTTGTTTTCTTGCAACAGCGAGCCGTTGTACAATGCTATCGCTTTCAGGCTGGATGACGATGATTCCTCGGCGTCTTCGCTAAGAGAGGCGTTGAACGAGCCGGTTCCAGATCCGTTCGTTTCCTCATCGATGAACGTTATACTCTCCGGATCGATGTCGCTCACTATGTACTCCTCCTGCAGCTTCGACTCCTCCTCAACTTTCTGCGAAAAGCAGCCAAACTTTTGCTACACCCATCCGGCCACACAGCCTGCACCCCTCTGTCGTGTGCACTGTGTCAGGAGCGGAGCCCAGTCGCTATTAACACTGGATGTACGCGAGTCTACAAAGGAGATTCTCATAGTAGAATGTGCTGAGAAAACACAAAGGCTCCGATGCATACTATTTTGTGGCACAAAGTTTTAGTTCGACGTCTCATCCATTTCAATATCGTCTCACGCGATGCTATCTTCGAGATGCACAGGAATGAACAATTATTCGAAGTACAATTCGAATTATTTGCCAGAGGATTAACTGTGGGAGATCGCGCTACAACGCGTGTACGAACGTTTGCCAACATGCATAGTTAACGGCTTCGGGCAGCTCGATATCAGAACGATAATCTACATATAATAAGAATTGTTCTTGCAAAACGCATATTCATTGTGTTGATTTGCCTATGACCGATGAATTCTTTAATTACGATAGAGAATTCACTTTGATATATTAACATTCGCAATTTTTTTCCTTCCCGGGCAGCAATCTCTAAATCCCGTTTGGCGACTGGTTTAGCCGGCGGCGTAAATTCAATTTGCTTCAAGTTAGAAAGGGGCTTATACTCTCGGACTGAGTATAATTACATCAACGGTACACAGAGTCTTGCAAGAGTATTACAATTGGCAACGCTACACGCGGTTCGCACAGTTCGATCATAATCTCGAGCGTCGATCTAGTCTAGAAGGAAGAGGAGCGTTGAAACTTTCACGTCGATGCATTCTTCGCTACTCCGAGTGCGAGCGGATCTACCGGATGCGCTTAATTACTTCGGAAAAAGCAGCTTGAATAATTCAGCAAATGCAAGAGCTGCCAAAGGAACAAGGATGTTACCAAACTAGCTCGCTTCTATCGAATTTATTCAATGCTCCCTAGAAAAACTTGGTGTAATCCAAGCTGTCAAACAAGACGCGAAGTGCCGATACTCAAGCGGCCTAAAGTGGAGCGACTAAAAGCAAAGGCATTGTCAGGCGAGATTCGTATCGCCAAATACACCTGTCACTCAAAATGCAACAACGAGCAGTCGGAGCGCGCGAATTCCACTGATTGGCAGATTCGTCTGTATCGGATGACTGCGTTCAGGGGTATCGGACCCTCCTGCGGTTTTCGGGGAAAGTGAGCCAACTCCCAAAGGGCGCGAATGCGACACGTGTCGCTTCTATTACTCCTGGGCTCCGCTTCCACCAGACAAAACAGACGAGGCCAACTAGACACGACGTAGACGCACTTGGTGTCAGCGTCGCATCGGCGTCATCCAGCAACCTACCTTCTTCCTCTTGCTGTATCTGCGCGTGCCGAATTGCAGGAACTGCATCGCCTTAAAGGCGAACCACTTGGACACATAAACGTCATCGGGGCCAGTCGCGGCTTCCCGGCTATTCTGGATCTTGTGCACCTCCCTGGAATACTGACACTTCAAATTCGTGATCTTCTTCTCGACCTCGAGGGTGTTGCAGCACAAGATCTCCGCCAGTTCCTGAATGGCACGCTTACGCTTGGCGCGGTCACGATATCCTCGGGCGTTCCAATCCCAGAGTACGCGCCTCTGCTGATACTCACGGAGGAGCTCGAGGGTTTTGTCCCGGGTCCATTCCATGCCGACACGATTATCGTTCGCAGCCAGGCCGCCCCACAGTCCTCGACTACACATGGAACAAAAAGAGCCGGCACGGCGCTGCGACGACGGCCGCGTAAAGTGCCGCAGCTACTTTACGCGCTCCCTTTCCGCCTTTCCCTTTCTTTCCTTATCGCTCACTTCACTCTCTCGACCCTTCTCCCTCCCACACGCGCTCCTCTATCCCTCACTCACTCTCTCTCTTTCTCTCGCAGCCCTCGCGCGCTCTCTCTCTCTCTCCCTCTCTCCTGCGTGCGTCTGTCTGCTGGGTTGGCGGGTTTACGGCGTGGACGAGGAGACGAAAGAACGGACGGACGGGCGGACGCAGTGCTGACGGCTGTTGGGCAGACGACCTGACAGCCAGCCAGCCAGGCGGGCAGGGAGGCTCGTGCAGCCGCTAATAAATCGTCAAGTGCGAGATACTCGCTACGACGCCGCAGCCGCGAATCGAGCACGCGTTTTAATGATTTTTGCGCGAGACCCGGCGCGCTTGGTCGCCTTCCTTTCTTTATTTCCCTTTGCGGAAACCCGGCGAGAGCACGAAGGGGGCCGAGTCTGCGCGAACGGACCCGCTCCAAACACCGCCGCCGCCTGCTCTCCTATACTCCCGTGTCCTCACCTACGTACGTCTTTCCGTACGTATTGCCGCCGACGCCGCCACCACAAGCTGTACTTTCATCCTCCCGTCGGCTCTCTTTCTCTTTCCACTTGTGTATATTCTATATATACATACGCTTCTCTCATTTCGCCGTGCGCGCTCTTTCTCTGTCTCTGGTTCATCTCTGTCGCTCACTCCTGGGATTTGCACTCGCCGCCTGAATCGCCGTGGCTACCCAACCCTTACAGAGACCCGACGTCCTCGCTGCTATCCTGTTTCAGACCTCCTGCCCTCATACTGTTTTCTTTTACACGTGCCTTTCACGCCCTTTATTCGGTCGTAAGGACATCCTTCTGCATGGTGAACCGTTCGGATCAGAATGCACACTTTTCGGCTTCCTTTCTGAGTCTAGGGATCGTGAATGTTCCAGGAAGGTGGCGATTTGTCCTGTTGGCCTTTGGCTATTTTGTAGGATAGAGCAAGTCAGACTCTGGTAGACATGAGACGTTCAAGGAAGGAAGTCTTTTTGTCGAAGGGTTGTTCGTTCATTCATAAAGCAGTCTTCGTTATGCGTGGCTAGTAGCACATAGTAGAAGTTGCTGCATCAGCGATTAGTGCAAGCAGTGAGCGCAGCAACCACCTTTCTTCAACCCCCGCCTATTTTTTTGCAGCACTGGCGGGTGGCGCGCTCGCTGCTCCCATTCTATTCTCCAGCTCTGTGGCATCGGCTTTCCTCTTTCTTCCTAGCTTCTTTTTCCTCGCCAGCGAGCTCTCCCTTTCCCTCTTATGTCCTTTGTCCCTCACGACTCTCGGAGAGTGTCTCGACTCCCCAGGGACGAATGTTATGAAGTGGCGCCTGATACTTCGCTTCGTGAGACGAGCGTATCGAGCTCAGCCAACCACTTCGCCACTCTGACAAAATATTATCTCGGATCCTCTTGATTGCCAATTATATTGGATATATTATTATAACAATAGCACTTTCGCCAGGTTCCAACGCCAGACCTGACATTTCTGTTAGAGATTTCAGCATTGCTTGTTCACACGGATGCTTCCATCGACGTCCTATTTGTCGGCACACACTCATTGTCCCGCCCGTTTTAATTATCGCAACTGGAACTTAATTAACGCTCGAATCAATACCAGCGCCGTAACTGCTATCGCATGATCTGCACGGGCGGAAGTGCATCACTCCCTCGTATAAATCAGTACACCTTTCTCAACTTGATAGGTGTCAGCCTATTTAGAAGACATATGCATGTCACTAGAGAAATTTCCATCTAAACTCCTTTCTCATGAGACACGTTTTCCCTCCGGGACCTTCAAAACAAACGACTGAAATACGTTTCGGATGAAGGAATGAGTGATGAGCGAAGATATCAGTAGAATCTCGGCTGAGCCATAAAGTCTACTTGAGACTTGTGCGAATATCGCCAACATGCACGTATGAACTCAAGGGTTCGCTACGTGCAACGTAGGCTTCCTCCCATTATCTCAACAACGTCTGGCCGACGTACCTGGGAAGATCATGGCGTGCGAGGCAGTCATCGATTGTACCAAGTTGCCATCAGCAGCCAGCACTCGAAAGGTATGTCCAGTGGCAGACAGTAAAATGGGACAGTTAAAAGCGGCAGCATTGGCCAGCCGCAATATATAGTGCAATCCATGGCCCACTCTGACAACCACACCGTGACTCTGAAATAAAACGATATTATACCCAACTGTATGATTTTAGTTGCAACTGCCTCGTAGTCTACCGGCGGTTTCACAAATCAAGAGAAAGTCCTTGTTGCCTCGATATGCAACCTACTTTGCGAGCTGCAGCACCTCAATTAACTGCTAAATAAGAGCATCCCGTAAACCAATCATTCGTGGATCTGATTTTACAGTGGAAAGTACATTCGTCTCTTATATAAGTATACGCATATTTCGAAATCCGGATGGAAAGGATTCAACGAAACGACCGCACTATGTTGCATGATGTTACTCATTCTACTTATAATTCTACTTATAACTGATGGTAACCGGCGCGTGGAATATTCGCCTATCTTATTGGCCGTCTAAGTAGCAAACGATGTCTACTTGAGTTTCTTAAATAATTAATATGCCGTGGTATGTGTCTGAGTAAGTGAATCCTTTGGAAATATGAGAGATCGAAAGCGAGTCTAATCAGAGTTCATTCTACTGAGAGGACTTCCGCAGACAAGTTAGAGCGGAGGATTTCTATGTAGAAAAATGGAATACCTGGCCGTTCAGGAGTAGTTGGCTCGGTGCGGGTGGGTATAGGTGCGAATATCGCCTGAGAGGAGTTGGTGGCCTTGATGACAGGAGCAATATCCTCTCCAGGGTAGGGTCATCTTGTGGTCCTCGAACTGCCAATGACCCGTAGACACCGTCCGCCTGCTGCGAGACTAATGACCTACCTTGATCTTCTTTCTCTTATTGCTCGCTGAGCGATACGTTAAAACGTAGAACAACCCGTTTCACACCTAACTACCGAAAAAATGCCAAGTACGACTCATGAAATGGACGACTCTACCCGCGCTAGTTCTACCGGGTTCTACGGGCTGCGAGTGCGTCCTGCTACTCTGTAGACGGTGGGCCTGGCTTTCCTGATTATTGATCTACCTTGATCTTATTTCTCTTGAAGCCACTGGCCAATCGGAGCGCGTTCTACCCTCATCCTCCCGATGCCCGCGCGGGTTCTACGCCCGGGCAGAGCTTGCCCCGACCGGCAGCCAATGGCTGGAGAATTCCAAATTTAACCCTTCACCTTACATCTTTTTTCAAGACCCATAACTTGGTGTGATAAATGAAGACTGTATATTTACGACAAGACAACTTAATAAAGTAACGCGAGAATATATAAAATTCTACGAGTAGAATGGGTAGAATCTACACATTTTGATACCATGATAGTTTCGTGGGTTTTGATCTAACGATATCGTAGATTGAAACGATCGAGAGACATTGTAGCTTACCGGCTTGTCGATTTCACGCGAGGGTAGGAAATATCGATCACTTTGTCAATGGGGAAAGACTACTTCCCATTGATATTCTCTTGGCGATGACTCACTGGAGGATGCGCGATACTGATACACTGATACCTGGAGGGCTTCTTGTTTATTGATCTACTTAGATCACGCTTTTCTTGCGCAAGAGCGCGTAGAATGACGTTCTACAGCGCGAGTTGAAGCAATATTTGAATTCGAACGAAGAGCGAGCGAAATGAAATTATTTCTTAATCATTTTCGTTGGGAAACCTTATCGGCTCTAGAATTAAATACTTCGATCTGCTTGCTAAGGAAAGCCATCAGCTAATGGAAACACTTACCGGAATGAGCATGGTAAAAATAAGTTCCCGTTGCTTCTGCCTTGAATTTGTATCGGAAAGCACCGTAGGGTAAAATCGAGCATTGCGTTACCATCGTTACTCCATCCATGTAAGGGGAGCCTTTCTGACGAATGCCATGCCAGTGCATAGAGATTTCTTCGGAGCCCAATTTATTATGAACTAAGACTTCGATGGTATCTCCGAGGCAGACCTGTAATGGATTGACGTTAAAAAGAACATGCAAATCATTTAGAATTATACAATAATTAACATTTAACCCTGTAAAAAAATGCACCCCTTTGGGGTAGGACACAAACTTCGCGAACTTTATGATTTTCAAAGAATCCTAATTAACAATTAAATAAAATAATAAACTTCGCGCAGATTACATACCTCTATCGGTGGACCAGGGCTTACCCCGTTGATGACAAGCGATCCACCCTTTAGAAACCTCTGCTCGCAGCTCTCCCCATGATCTTCAGTGGTTTCATTGCGGCACCTGAAGCCCATGACAGTAATCGATCAGGACCACCAAACTTCCATGAGATTCATTACAATTTTTTCTTCTTCAGCGATGACTCTGGTGAGGAACGGTCGATGTGTCACTATTATTATTACTCCACAAGATTGGGTGGAAAAAGGATGAAGAAAAAAGGCGGTCGCCGAAATGAAGGGATTGGTGGAGGTCGAAGAAGAAGTACATGTTGAACTTGACCGTGGCAAGCGATACTCTTTACATCGCTGCTTGAGCGCGAAGTATACCACGCCATTATCAAGGTTTACTGCCCACAGTGGAAGAGCATGCAGGCCATCGATAGAGGTGGCGAAGGAACCTGTTGGCCATTGGAAAAATGTGGAATCCCCTCGCCAATGATTATGCGTGTCAACCGTTAGACTTCCACGAGGATCACGCTGTGCCTCGCGATAGCTATGCTCGACTGTGTAACTGTTACACATCGTCTTTGCCAGCTGATACCCTTATTTGACTAGGAAAGTGCTTAATAGGTTTTGAAAGAGAATTTTAATGAGTTGTTTTACAAGTTTTTTATTAGTTACTCTTGAAAGTAATGATGTATTAGATGAAAGTATGTAGTAACGATATGTAGGGCATGCGTTTGACTTAATTGATGGAGGCAAACACTGTCCGTTACATGTAATTATACTGTATTCCATGGGAAATCGAACTGAGAAATGGGTAATAAAAAAATTTGATATTCACTTACCGATACCCACTAGGTGTCTCCATGATGAAGAATTCGTAGAAGCACAGTTTTCCTGTCGCGTTATTTTCGGTGCACTGTCTCGAGCAATCGTGAGTGACAGCTTCTGATTTTGCAAGAAAAGTTACTGGTAGCTGATCTTTGTAGTGGTTTCGAATTTGAAGATTTATAAGAAACGAATGTTTAAAGTCTACGTGAACTGTTTAAAGTTTCGAATCGCGGAAAGGACGCATAGAACAGTTGATATCCACAAACTATAGTATGACACGTTACAAGTTGTCAACCTTTGAATGAGAGATAAAATATTGCAAATCTGACCTGAGATGAAGAAAACTGTGAGAAGGAAGATGAGTCTACCGATGAAGAAGCAATCCAGGGTTGACATGGTGACCCCAGGTCCAGTGGGAAAAAATCGCAGGCTGTTGTATGTTCGAAAGATCTTGGTACATTGGTCTAACTATTTCCCATAGCGTGTTACGAAACTGCACAGGAAGTGAACAGGCCGCGCTCTGTCTTTCACGTTCGGGTGACGACTTAGAAGAAGTTCTTCCGAGTCGGTGAAAGCAAGGCCTAGGCTACTTCCATGGACAAGTGCAACCTATTGCGCTTGTCGCTACCATGTTCTTCGTTTCTCGTACTGTGGAATGCAACTTTGCTTCCTTTTGTTATGCTGATTGCGATACATATTTATAGGTTTATTATTTCTCGCATAGAAAGTCTATAAACTTTCATTCATATTGATGAAGTAGGGAAAGGTAATTCTGCAGTGTTTTTGTGAAAAGTCTTATTTTCTTTCTTATTTTAATGTGGGAAATTACTATAACTTAATCGTAGATGTATTTATGAGCTATAAATAATGTTCGTAGTATAGTAAAAAACAGCTTTACATTAATAATTCTAATATAATACAGCTTCACGTTGATATCGCCTGGTTAATTTTATAACATTCTAGACTACACAAGGGTACACCAGTCTTCGAGCAAGAATATTTCTTCAGATTCTTACATTGATTAACGCCACAAAGGCGCTTCGGTTGGGGTTCCGGCCTGAAATAGAGATTGCAATTATTAGCATTCTGCATGGTTTGTTCTCTATAATATCTCTACGTACTCTTTCCTAGATCGAAGTGGGAAATCTTCACCCGGTGGAAATGATATCGAACTTCCTTCTGCTGTTAAACGATAAGTAACTAATGGTACCTGCCGTTTGGACGGCTTTCCTTTACCTACGACTTTTGACGCCTTGGATTCTTGTTTTTTTAGTAGCCTCTCCATAGTTTTTTTCTATAAAAAGAGCATGTATCATATTAGTTCCGCTAATTGGAAATGGTTTGCAAATTGAATACCTTGTCCTTCTCCCGCTTTTCATCAGCCAGTTGCTTTCTCTTTAATGATTTAAGAGCAGCTTTCTGTATTGCCTCAGCCGTCATGACTTTTTCCTTGTAACCAGTTGGTAAGGACATTAGTTGCTCTACCCCCGGATTAGGCTCGGTGTCAGTCTTTCTCTCGAACATGGCACGTTGGCGTGCTGTCATTAATTTTGGATCTTTTGGTTTAATTTTCTTCAGTTCGTCATCCACCTGAGATATATATTAAATTAAATTTATTGTTATCCAAGTTCAATATTCTTCTTCTAGAGTAAAATATACCTCTTCAAGCTTTCCAGATTCAATCGCATCCAACCATCTTTCTTCCTCACTGCTCGTGCCGCTATCCTTGCCTTTATTATTCTTTGGAATCTTTTTCTTCGTCGCTGCTTTTGGAGAAGGTACGGTACTCGGTCCAGCAATCGTGAGGCTCGACATCTTTGCAATTTTCTCTCGCGCCCTTTCCGAGCTGATAATTCAAAGATGTGTTAAATGAAGAATAGAACTCCCCAAGATCAAACCACTCATTACTTACCTTCTTTCTTCATCTTTCTTAACTTTAACTTTAAATGCTTTCTTCTTTTCCACTTCAGCGATAATTTCGGTGAAACTATCGCTATCGTCGTGCGCGATCTTTTTCTTCTTATGCTTCTTGTGCTTGTGTTTCTTGTGCCTCTTCTGAGGGGATACTTCGTCAGCCTCTGAAATGCACAAAATTGTTGTAAATATTTTCCGATACTCGTGCGATTGTACATCGATCGTGAGAAAATCCAAATTCTTTTGACCGGGATATCCGACGCAGAGTTTTCAAATCTGCCGCACAAATCGCACGCAGAGTGCGCTGCAAGCACTCGTCAATTACGAGACACCTTCAGAGCGTTGCATCCTACCGAAGCCACTCACTCTAACCCAGCCAACGTTAATTGAAGCAAGCGGAGAAATCGGCGGAGAAATCCATTTTCTCGCGAGATATCTCGTAGCGACAGTGTAGGGATTAGCATACCTATCATTAGTTCTTCGTCTGTGCTTACGTCTTTCGTCTTACCCATTAAAGAAAGCGATGATCCGCACTAAGTGTCAAATACATAAACCTCCGAGGAAGAGAATCATGCGGCGAGTGGTGCGCGGTGTCATTT
This sequence comes from Ectemnius continuus, assembly GCA_910591665.1. Lineage (NCBI taxonomy): Eukaryota > Metazoa > Arthropoda > Insecta > Hymenoptera > Crabronidae > Ectemnius > Ectemnius continuus. Next base: position 8,199,203 of record OU342862.1, on the reverse strand, counting down.
AACACGCGCATCCTCGTGTGCGTTGTTACTGATTCAAGTTGGTAAGCATGAATATATATAAATTCGAATTGCAGTGGAAATCTTTTAGGACCTATGCAAGTCATGCTAAAATCATAAGGAATGGTTTACGATTAAGATTTTCAATGAGAATGATCATTGACAATTTTGTACGGTAAACTAGTTTTATTAGGTAGTTATAATTTCCATATCACAGTAACACTTATTAATATTCAGAATTACATGTCAATACGTCCACGAAATCACTACGTAGCATATGTAGGAAAGATTGATGCATAATATGATATATCCCTTCTAAATATACAATTTGTATGTGTATATATACGTATATATGCCACACAGAAATACAATTTTCGTAAATTTCATACCGTTGTGTCATTCCTCAACGTGTACAACATAGAATATTGTTGTGTAATATTACTGTCGTATATTATTATTATCATCGTTCACAAAAATACCCTGTCCTCCAGCTCGTTACTACCGCGCACACGACGGCCGCACTATCGTTCCACACATCGTGATCTCAAAGGAAAAGTATTCGCGTCCGAAATCAGTCTTTTTTTAATGAATAATACATGTTAGGCGGGAAAGGCTGCGTTCCAACAGAAATCAGAGTTCGCAATACCGTACTTTATATCAGTACAGCGAACTCACGCTAAGTTTCTCCCTGATTAATACATTATTACAAGATATCCTTAAGCTGTGTTCGTTATTACATTTTTACCGAAAATTTTCTCGCAGTTTGGGAAACATAGCTTTACTCTATGACGGTGTAGTGTTTGGTAGAGCGGGGTAAGGTTCCGAAGTCCTACTGTTCGGTGCCTTAGCTTGCGGGCGGCAACTAAATAATAATGAAATCGTAAAGTTATACAGCTATCGAGCATGAAATGAACAGTTGACATCTTTATTTCATTAAAGATCTCAACGATTGGCGAAAGGTCGGATCACATTTCAGGTTTTCAGCGACAAAAAGTTGGAATACTAAACTACGAGACGCGCAAATCAATTGTCGATGCCAAGCAAGTCGCAAAATATAGTTTATTTCTCAAACGTAAAGGGCATTTATATTCACCCGGATACAAGACACCCTTTTCTCGTATGACAAGTTCTCTAGACAAGGACTACTCGAAATGATCGTTGCTTAATAAAATGGACCATGGCTATCCTACGTATATCGGTGTGGTGTTCCTGAAAGAAAACATAAATCATCAGTATAGCTTTGGATCTCTTCTAACTCCTCGATTTTGCAAACAGAAACGTCATTTGAAAGCTGTCCTAGACTCGAAGCACTTTTTCTTGAATGTTAGAGATGATTAGTAGCAGTCTTGAATTGGAGGTTGACAAATTAAAATATTTAATCAACATAATATACTGTATATACTGTATATAATTTACACATTACAAATTTTGTTATCTACGATTGGTTTCATTTAATAATTCTCAATTGAGAATGATACTCTACACTAGTAGCTTGTATTCTTTGTTAAGTAAAGTTATAGGAACTAAAGCTCTTTCATTTTGGAAATGCATCCTTTTTCTCATTGGTGTAACGCATACGTCACAGTATCGTCTTGTATTCGGGAGAATAAGGTGTACGTGGTTCTTTCACGTGTAAAATCAACTATGCGTCTATCAATGAACGGATATCTTTAGTTTGGAAAAGCTACCCTACGCAGCTGTAGGCATGTAGCTGGAATACGTGTGGTCCCTTTGTTAACTGTAGGATTTTGCACCTTGCCGAGAAGAATGCAGTGTTGAATTTTTCTTGGAGTTGTAATGAAAGTTCATCCTCAAATGCCAAATATACGGCTTAGATGGGGAAAGGAGTACAAGTGTGTACGCATATGAATTGGGTTAAATATAAACATTTCCAGAAAGCATGTCTGAATGAATGCTTTGCTGAGAATCTATGAGTTCGTAGGGGCGTTTCAATTAGTGACGTAGTTTTGTTCATTAAGCATAGATAATAATACATGAGTTAGTTCTGCCTGATTAAAATCCCTTTCCATCCGGCTACCAATCCTTTCGTGGTATCCTCTGATACCGGCGAAATCATTGATAGAATAAGATACACAGTGGTTAAAAGCTGAAGTGTATATTAATTTTGGAATGATTTTCAGCAATTAGCAAACGTCTGGGTTATTAGAAGGAAAATTTATATTTCTCGCAATAAAGGTTGCATAACAACCACCTGAAATTTTTAATGAAAATAGCAGAAACACTTTAAGCAACTGGTGTTTAAGTTGCGTTAGTGATATCACATTCTGTAATACATCCAATCACGATTCACTGGCAGTGTTTACTCCACACCATCTTTTAAGCAGTGCGATCCGAAATTCGAGTCGAAGTCGACAAACAGAAGCAAATCGTACGATACTTAAATCAGAAGTTTATTAAATCATGAATTGGCATTCCTTGCTGCTTCGTGGATGAGAAATTGTCATCTTATAAATTAATAACAATGAAATGAGTGGTGGTGCAAGCGAAGTGGGTGTCAATGATCGCGATGATGTTAGACGTCACAATAATACTTTTCAACAGTAGCAATGCAGTCGTACCCAAAAAAGTAGCTCCATACAATTTAACACCGTTCCTCCTAGCTGACTGCTTAAAAGTTGCTATAGAGTATGAATTGTTAGAGTGTAAATTGTTCCATCAGTCACAGAATGGCAACTTCGACTTATTTTCCACGTTCATTCAATACGAATATTTGGCACGTAAGTAGTATTTCCGTCTCTGGTATCCCGTAAATACTCGTTCAGATACAACTTGCAAAATGTAAACGGGAAACGACGAAGTACATTCATATTTGCGACTTATCCGGGCCCATAAACGACGGCCTATAAATAAACTAAATCCAAGATGAATTTGTCATTCCGCTGCAAGTCAGAATATTTGTACGCGATCCCCGATACACGAGAGCATATTGGGTTACGTATTTCCGGCTGTATATCGGTGTAATATTATTGATTGCGAATGCGAAACTCATAGTTAGCTCATGATACAATCAATCTTCACAATACTGTACATCTGACGCAGTGACAGAAGACGGGAAAGCCGCGAACAACACGCGTGTCATTGTTTGCGCCTCTTGTACAGAATGTATCTTATTTGGCTCTCGTCTTAAGGGCAAAAGCTCGAACAACGCCAAGGATCGCCGGATGAGGAGAGTTAAAGGGGACAAGGGTGGGTCAGTTGGTGTTTTGTTTGTTGGAGCGAAGGCGAGCCAAGCCTGAACGCTCACCCTCTTCTTCGTCTGACGTGCACGGTGGTGCGACGCCCACGGCACCGCGCGATGATGTCGCCTGCATTAATTCTTGGTCGGGTCCATTCCGATGTTCGTATAATAGGATGTTTAACGTCTCCTCGTAAATACGAGCCTCCGGGAATTCGACCTGTATTATTATTCATTGGAAATTAGTACCATTATTGCAATTCATGTATTCTTTTACAAATCACACTTAGGTATTACTCACCTTTGTATGTTTCTTATCTGTTGTATACACAATAGAATGACAACAAACTTCCGCCATTTTGCGGCCATGACCATAGAATGTCCAACAACAAATTTCACTGGATCCAATTACATCCTTAATGAATAATACTCTACCACTGAATCTAAGGGACATTTTGTCAAACAGTTCTATGTTCTTTAGAAGATTGTCATCCGATGTACTGCAACAATTGTGTGTTTAAGTAACTACATTCCCTCTCTTTAACATTTTGGTAGCTTGACATATAAAATACTCAATTACCTTGTATACGAATATTTATTATTGTGCCTATTGATGAGCAACTTCACTACAGGCTTCGTAGTGTTGCTAATTAGCAACTGTTCTTCCCTCTGGGATGTGATCAATGGAACTCTACAGATGGGTTCTGCTTCTCTTTCCTTTTTCATGAGAGCCTGTTCGCATGATTCTGCTAGTTCACTGATACAATAATACTTGGCTTCCGCAAGTAGCTCTGCCATTTCTTTAGTGCTCTCTGGCAGTGGGACAGATCCGTCCCTCAGAAAATTCAGAATTGTTCCAAAGTGTTTGCCACAGCGGTCAATTAAAATCCAGCCTGCGAACAAAGTATACTCCAGTTCAAGTTCATCCTCTGGATAGTTTCTTGTGTCAGAATGATTCTTTCTCTCTCTGCCCTGATACATGAAAAACGAGACGGAGAAACGTCTCACCTTCGGCGTCGGTAATAACCTCCATACGCCCACTGAACATAGCCCGTAACATAGTGTCATGTTTTTGGAGTGTGCCTAAAGTGGTGTAGTGCAGTGAACCCCCGATATTTAGTTTGATGTAATCCGAAGGGTGTTTGATTACCGCCTTATGATCCCCGGACATAACGACGCGTAATTGGGGCACAGTCAATCCCGAGGTGTCGATGAGAATGTTGAAAGGAAAATCGAAAATTCAGGCTCGTTTGGAGAAGTGTCAAAACTGGCGTTTTAAAGCGGAAAGAATGAGGCGTTGTAAGCACTAGATAGTCGAGCGCTTATCGCTCTATCACCCTGTCGGAGCGAAGATGTTACGTAGCGTATATCGGTCGCATCTTCGATCCTAGCTCGTTGAGATCTACACACGGCACGATTTACTGATCTTTTATGCCTGGCGACCCGATGAAAAAATACACCCTATCGTACCCCCATTTTGGTGAGTGACTAGGACGAGACGACGGACATACACTCTCGAGTGTAGCGCAGGCGCCTCTACTAAGTGTCGTATCGTTTGTTTATTTAAGAAAATGGCCGACTCGCTAGCGAAGTATGGCATTTACATCGATGACTTATGCAAAATACGAGTATTAGAGCCGGAAGTGGCGAATCAGACTAGTAAGCTGAAGGAAGAATGTGAAAATTTCCTTTCCAGTAAGTCAGCTGAGGCTCCTTTCCTGCTGGGATCACGCGCATACTGCATTTCGCCTGAACTCTCTCTCGCACTTCTCTATCTCTAAATTGCAGAGCCAATTCTACTCTTTCAAGCACCACGTTGCACTCACCTTGTTATTGCTTCTTGTATATTCGATCAAGATGCAGAATTTCCTCTTGCGGCAAAACAAATGCATGCATCTGTCCGCGGTTAGTTATTACATAGTGCCATCTACGTGTCTTCCCGGATCCCGAGGGAAACAGGCACAGTAGTTTGAACACGAGTGCATTTGAACGCCGCACAAAAGTTTATAATCCAATCTGTTTTCCTATGGTTTTAAACACGTAGTTCGTTGTCTCAGCACGGCACGCAAAACTCTTCACGGCACAACATGCAGAAATTCAACAACGATTGCTGTTTGTAGATCCATTCTATAAGCGCGTTAATGTTGCACATTCTCGAGTCTGAATTCAATCGCAATCTTCGTCTTCTTAGAAATCACAGAATTCCAAAAGAATATAGACGAGTTCCTAAAAATCATGCAAGAGTTGGCGGATGAGGTGGAGAAAGAAAAAATGAAAACGATCGGTGCCCGGAATTTACTGCGCTCCGTTGCGAAAGAGAGGGATGCTCAGAAACAACAGATACAGGTTGTTACTTATGAAGAACAGTATAAAGTAGTGGGGAAATCTCATGCTCAAAATTATAAAGAGATAGAGGGGGATATGTATACAGATATACGAGAAGCAGCATCTCAATGTCGTCAACTGGAATCTTACTTACAGGCACTAATTGTGGAGAAAACTATGGAACTCGAACGTTTACGAATACAATACGATTCTTTGAAAAAGATCGAGATGGAACAGATGGAAACCATCGACCATTTAACAGTGAATTGATCAGTATTAGCTCTTTCCCGAATGTGCTCTTAATGCTGTAATAGGGTGTGCAGATGAATCATAACGACTGATGATTTGAATGACATGTATTATGAAACAAGATATTTATACATAAGTTTATGACGTAGTTGCAGCTAAGACAGTATTAGGGGTGGAAACCCTTCTTGATGAGACGGCGTCGAATGTACATACATATTGTGAAGGTTGTCAACCCCTGAATGAGAAAGGCACATCAGTAGGAGATAGGCGGCGATGAAAAAGTTCCAAGTTCGCGTCGAGAATTTGTCTAATCCTTAAATCCTAGGTCGGAATTGAAAATTTAATTTATAAGAGAGCCGTGCCATACATCGGGCCATCGGCAATTTCAATTGTGAAATAGTCCAGTTCAATTACAATCTTGCAATAAAAACACGCAAACGCAATACTTGTCTACATAACAGGTTTATCGCCTATCCATGATAGTGATGTGTAATTGGAGGTGTAAACTAAAAGGCAGTTTTGTTAAATTAGACAAACGGATGTAAACATGCGACACAATGTCAGTTTCAAGAAATAAATTAATTCAAACGTTTCCCTGTCAACACACTTGCTAGAATGAATCACCCTTATATCCAATATACATTTACAAATTCAAGCTCCAATACTCTCCCCAATCTAGACGACGATGGTTCTGTGTTCTGTTCCAGATTTTTTTCTTGACGTTGTGTGCGTACGTCCCAGTGTATTAGATCGTTTCAAGGTAGGCAGAACTCCGTAGAATGCAATGATTTTTTTCCCTCACTGGTATGATTAATTGAAGACCGCAACTTGGTAACATCCAGTACGCAATCGTCTTAACTACATAATACAGTTTATACGACTTTTTAAGACTAATCGCACACCCATCCATTCGACCACTATACCCAGGGATTCAAAAATAAACTTTATTTCGTAAAAATAAGAAATGGTGTTGTCTTGAATTACAAATATAAATCCTATAGCCTAAATTTATAAATATGTATAATTACATACCTACGATGATGTAGTCTAGAAACTCTGGGAGTATATTTCGATAATGTTGATGGAGCAAGTAGGATGATATAAAATTAACGTGATTAAACCGAAATGTATTCCCTATTACGATGCCAACAATTACAAAGTCTCATGACTATCGGAAATATTTTTTAGAATGAACAAGTATGCTTTACAACTATTTGTAAAATTGTTTAATGGCAACTTCTCGTATATGAATCCGACAGTACTTTTTTTTTTAAAGATATTGTGTGAACATAAATAAAGCAGACTGTTACATATGCAATTCTATAAAAACGTTAGACCGGGTAGTATACTACTGCAAAACAAACAATAGAGAATGCATATTTGGAAAGTCAGTCATTGTCGATTGTAAAATTCGAGAACATGTAGCGACATTCATTCATCCCTGCTAAAACTATGCGGCTAGTGCCGGTTGTAAACGAATGAATATCATCCTCATATGCTCCAGTTGATCAGTCTGTCACCACTAGTTAGCACTAACATACTTTACACTTCGTTTGAAGTAACTGTGTGGTCGCTCACGCGTATCCATTTTAAATTTACAGTTGTACAGAGTTACATAACTTTACATAAATTCACATTCATTCATCTGTTTCCAGAGATCAATTTATAACGTCTATCTCATACTTCACATTGCTGTTTCCGCCTTAGCACGCTTCGAGGTGTCCATCGTCGCCTCTTGCGTGACACTGTCATTACTGTCTTTAACGGGTGTGGATGGTGATGCTGCCCTCTTACGTGTACATACTTCAATAGTAGCATTGTTCTTTATTGCGTTTGCTGGTGGATTAAATCGTACTATTACTGCCGTCATGTTGTCGCAACCCGTGCCGTCTCCGTATGTGTCTGGTGCGAGGCAATGGTCAAGCAGCTAAAAGGAAAAATATAAATTATTCACGAAGTCGGCATTTATTACCATTTTTTAGCACGATATGACGTAAGTCTACACGTACCTCCTCGCAAATTTTCGATAAGTTGTCATAGTTGTCGCCTAATCGTGTACGTATGAATTGTACAACATATTGACTTGACATGAAGTTCCAAATTCCATCGCAAGCTAGCACCATAAATTCGTCTCTTTCAGGCTCGATGGTAATGTGCCTGATGTCGGGAAGCGCCGAGATCATTTGTTCTTGGGGAGGAAGAACTACATTTTGTTTGTATGCGTGATCGCCGAGAGCCCTTGATAAATTGAGGCCACCATTCACGCGGCCATCGGCTGTTACTTTTCCACCAGCTTTTACTATACGATCCATTTCAGGCTCATCTTCTGGTTTATGATCTAGACTTAATTCGAGTGCTCGGCCATCCCTACACAAGACACAGCGTGAATCTCCAGCATTCGCAACATACAGTTCATTGTTTTTTAGTACTGCTACAACCGCTGTACATCCACTGTCGGAGCCCGGCTGTATAGAATTAATAATATGTTATCCAAATGTTATGTTTTATGTTGGTCCTTGAAGAAAAATGTAAATAAATACCTCTTCCCTTCCTACCATGAGACGATCGTCATCCTCATCGTCCAGATCTCCATCTCCATCTTCATCTTCGTCGTCTTCGTCATCCTCATCACTTTCGTCCTCGTCGATATCTTCTGTGTCGTCTTCGTCACTGAAACTGTTACTGGCATGTTAGTTTAATGAATATCTTCGTTTTCTTATCAATGGGTGTTAGATAGCACTGCGACATAAACGTGTACCTTTCCTGTACGCCGTCGAATGTTTCGTCGTTCTCGTCGTCATCATCATCTTCTTCTGAGTCAACATAACTCTTGTCCAAGAGGCTCAGAAAGACCGGCTGTATTCTTTTGCGCTCTGTACTTGTTATCTTCTCTTGTTGTTCGGCATCTCCGTTTTCCACGGGTGTACAGGAACTACTTGAGACATTATCTCCTCCACCCTTACTACTGTCTGCATCTCCAATTCGTTTCGATTCAGCCCCATTTACTTCCACCTCATTTGCGTTGGATTCCGCGCAAACTACTTTCCCAGGACTCGAGACTTTTTCTTTAATATCTTCCGAACTGTCCGGCATATCTGCGGATTTTGTGGGTTCGACATCTGCCGTTGATCCAACTGGCGGCGATGTGTGTACGGTTCCATTACTCGTTGTTGAATCGAGAACTTGTTCAGCTTCATTACTACCTGGGCATTCGGAATCCTTTCCTTCCATAGTGCTTGATAGGCTCGAGCCACATTGTTGACTTGAGCTACTAACATCTGTTTCATTTGTATTCCATGGTGCTGATGAGGATGAGCACCCTGCACCAGATGATGATGGACTTGCTTTCTCTTTATCTTTATTTCCCTGTAAGAAGGGATTTGCTGGACATGGTCTTTTAGTACAGTTTTCAGGTTTCGCATTTGGTGCACTAGGATTTGATATCTCCGACTGATACTTTGCCATCACTTCTTCCAATGGCATTGTGGCTTCCTTACATAGATTACTGACATTTTCTTCCTCATCTATACGCAATGTAATGTATGAAGAGAGCTTTATTAAAGGTTTCATTGCATAAATAAGTGAGAGGTAGAAGGTAATAATTATAGTGTGTATAATCCACAGGACACCTTCGACAGAAGAGTATCCCAGAGTAAGAGAGAACTGTATTAGAGAAAGCAACGCACCGGATACAATAAAGTCATCTTCTTTTTTGTCTGATGTGGCTGCCGACGCAAGTTCTTTCAGAATACTAACTACTTCCGGTGTTGCTAGTGTTGCGTCAAAGCCTAAAAAGGCATCGATTAAAGCCTGCCTAATATCTCCCCTCTTGTATGCTTCTGTCTGCTTAATGTAATTCGGCAGATGCTCCGCACAATAAGTGGCAACTTCGTGCCCTCCGTGTCCGTCGTACACAGCGAATAACGATACATTTTCATCGAAATCTATGCAACAGTTGTGTGCATCCTATAAAGAGATAGAAAACAGACATAACTTTATTGCAGATATCAGCACAACCACCTAGGTATTACAACATATTCGCATAATAAAAGGAAATGTTCATAGTTCTCTGTAATTATCATGTATGAAGTTACAAAAGTCCAGTTACATATTAATGACATGTGACATACAGATTATTCATTAGAGTGAATCAGAAGGGGGAAATAAATTCTCGTATTAAGAACATCAACAAAAATTCATGTTGGTGCATCGTAATCATATTCATTTTATTCCCATAACGTTCTCGTAGCATACGCAAGTGCTATGTCGCTATGGAGCTGCATGCACATACACACACGAGGAACGCAATCGAATTCGAGTGGTGTTCCGATCGGGGAAACGTGCCGCCGGGGTGAGTGATAAAAATTGGTAATCGGCATGAAAATCGTGAGAGAAGCGGGGCGAGCGAGCCGATCCGGCGGGAACGGGCCGGCGTGTCGGCGATCCCGGTCTGCAAGCGGAGAACGCCGATCGGCTCGCTCCAAACGTGTCGAGTGCACATTCCCCATATCGGCGAATCGAATCGAGCGAATTTCGCGCTTCGCTCCGCCAGTCGGAGGTCCGTTTGGGACGGAGCGAGTCGAAGATCGTGGCGAAGTCTGCGCCGACGAGAAGAGCGATCGGTTTCCTAAGCCGAGGCGAGACTGGCTAACGGTGCACTGGCCGCTCTCGAAGGTTTTAGCTTACCTCTTGACTAATTCGCCAGCCTTGCATGGAACTCGCGCCGAACGCGACCTTCTTGCCCACCTCGTCGCACGAGACCTTCTTCGTAATCGGTTGCGACAAGTATGCGCCCATTTTCGCTCGAACCGGCGGCCCAACTATCGCTACCCAGGCGTCCGCGCAATATTTGCAATAACTCGCAGAAAATGGGATTCGCAAGCGCGGCGCACAGTCGTTAACTAGCCCCCATGACCGGTTTGGGTTTCTGTTTTCACTCCGCCAACGGCGACACCTAGACCGCCGAGCTCCCTCACATGCGCCGCGCTGCAGCCGCAATTCCCGCCAAACTTTTGAGGTTCGGTTCAGTTCGCCTCGCCAAGTCCGCCGAAATGGCGTGCGCGCTTACCGTTTCGTCCCCGGTTTTATTTGAATTTTCCTCCACCTAGTCGACTCGAGGAAACTTCTTATACACCTCCTAGTCAGGTTCGTATAATATACTAACTATCTGCGTAGAAGTTTTATTCGCATTTCAGAGTATCACTGTAAATTCTACGAATGTTCGAGTTGCAAGTTCTCCGACTATTGTTCATGTTACACCAGACTTTCTTTGTCATACTTTTTCATATTGTTTCTCATTGTCTCATGTTTTAAAGATTGTATATTAATAATAAAATGTGTCAACGTTACACACAGTCATTTATTTTCCTAATGGTTAACACTGTAATCTAGATTTTTTTCGGATATGTTATCATAAATTGTATTCATTATTCATTAACATTTCTGCCGCCCGAGAGTGTAGCAGCACTCTCGGGAATTTGAGCCATGCATACTCCTTTCATATTGTGTATATATCGTGCTAGTGCATTATTAAGCATACATTATTTGACACTCTGTGTGAACTGTAATTAGGTTATCTGGAAAAAGCCGGTGAATCAAGCAGTCGTGTGTAGCACAATGAGTGCCGTGTACATTCTATATCGAAAATGTCCTTGCAGCATGAAACGAATAAGGAATCATAAGACGCTGGCAGCTGGGAAATGCGAACATTCTGCCGGTAGCATGTAAGTTACTCTTTCATATAAAGAATTAATGACGACATGAAGTGAAGAAAATGCCTGACACATTATAGGCAAAGTATGTAGGTGACGAACGCAATTACGTTTGTATTGCTCGGCTCATTAAACGTTCGTCTGAACGTAACTTTTTATATGCAACTTTACATAGCATTTCTCGACATATGCGACATACGTAATGATGTCGCCACGTATGTTGGTACTACCTCATTTACGATTTATTTAATAGAAAAAACAAGGAATAATTGACTGATAACAAATCGTTTATTGAAAAGTGGAGAATTTAAAGATACATGTGTATTTATATTGTTCTGCACATTGTGTATGTAATTTAACAAATGTTATACTTTTTATACGTTTGTGTTTTGTGCACATGAATCTCGTTTACTGATATGTGTAACAATATTAAGGATTGAGCCTTTTTAGCCCCCCCGCTCTTTGTGTTTTAAGATACGACTATTGTGCGCGCGTATTACGCCAAGTAACGATTACGTTTAAGTACTTTACTGGCGTTCTGAATGCAAATGATAATGGTTCGCATTCTGGCGGCGCTATTGCATGCGATCCCGAATGACCCCGTTTCCGCATATCCAAATAGTTCCTTTAATCCCTGGGATCTTATCGGCCAATGTTTTTCCACCGTTTCGTCTTTTTCCGATGCAACTTTCGCCGTCTCCCATAGGAACTCTGCGACAGGTTTATCTTCCCAGTTAATTCGCGACTAAGGACACTTTCATTGAAAATCAGGCTCCGGGGAGCCAAATGCTAGAGGAAAGCATCCTTGTATCTAGGATTGTATTCAAGGTAAATCTCTGCATTTAACAAGTCCCACTCGCCTTGTAATGCATCGTTACTATCTTTTACTGACTCAGTAATATTGGTAGAACTTAGTCTAATGAGACTCGAAAGCTTTGTTATAATAAGGAAACGTTTTATGAAGGTCTTGGATATGATACATGATTTTAATCTTTATGGAAATCGACAGGATGATTCACATGTTTTTGAATCACTGTCCTTACTTTCTATCAATCATATCTACACTGCATTAATTATTATTAAATAATTTGCTTTGCAACACAACACTTTGTTGCAGCGCACTTATATAAGTTAATCTACAACGTCAGCATATATGCGACGTTTAAGATATAAGACAAGTGTGAGGATTGCCATCGATATTTCTATCGGTACAAGCGGCGACGTGAATGGGCTCCTTTAGAAGGACACGATACATTTATGTAGGAGGGTGTACCGGTGGATGTTTTTCATTAATGACGGCAAATGTATAGCTTACGCTACGGAACGGCAGGGTCCGTGAAACGATGCGCTGGCGGTGACGAAGCCAGGGGGGTCGGAGTGGATGGGATTGTGTGTTGCGTGGTGGTCGCAGTTTATCGATTCGCGCTGCCGTGAGGGATGAAGTTCCTCCTAGGCTGCTGCTGCTGCTGCTGCTGCTGCTGCTGCCGGCTTGGATGTATGTGTGCATCCTCTAGCCACTGTCGTATCCACTCACACAACGGCAGCATCGCTCACTCCTCGTAAAGCAGCGTGCACGTCGAAATCCCGAGCGGCAAACGAGCAAAAACCTGACCCGCTCTCGTCCTGCACGATATCGACAGGCTCGTATTGTTCGATCACACCTTCCAATCCGTACTTTGCCTGCGGCAACCTGCGGCATCCTCTGGGAATCTGCGGCAACCTACGGAAACCCGAGGGAAGCTAGGAGAACGCCTGTTACCGTACGCGCTGCTACTCAAGGGCCTCGCAGGAATTCGAGGCACTCGGGTGGCAGTTCGCCCTCGGATTTCTCAAAGAACCCACTGGCACTCGGGCGCGACATGGCTATTTCCGCAAGCTCGCAAGCTCCCTTTGCGACAAATGTTCTTCGAAGTCCTCTCTCCCGTTTCGATGTACGCTCGTCCCCTCCCCTCCTCTCCCCTAAAGTATTCCGATAGTAGCCCGTTTCCACTTCCGTGCTTCCTCCGGGGAAGTAAATGCAGGATTCAGGAGAGCTTCCCCACTGCTAGCATAGTTTCCGCTGTTAAGGGAATGAACAAATATCTCATTTCTCTTGTATGATTCTTTCCAGGATAGAAATAATTCATTTTAATTAATTGTCTCCTCTTCGAAAATATTAATACGTCCTCGGCGTGTAACGAGTACTCTAATAGATTGAAAGTAATGAAACTAGTATTTGAGCTTTCAACGCTTTCAGCGTGGTTTTATCTTTAATTTTCGTATATTTTTCGCGAGATTTATATTACACCGCAAACATCGCACGTGTTCAACCTGCTGGCACGGGAATGTAATCATTTGATTGCCTGGCGTTATACGCGATCCAAAATGTGATTACGGGCGTTGTAGCAAATTCATTGGAAGTCGTATTAGCTCTGGCGACCGAAGGTGATAGGCGACTAGCTATTAACCCTGGATTTGAGAGGCATAGGTCATGTTTCATGTAAGCTGGGCCAAAATACATGGTGCTATTGGCGCGCAGTAATCAGTGCGGAGAAGGCGCGCAAACAGCGGCCGACCTGAAAACGCGCGCACGAAGGTTAAAGTTGATTTTCAAGCGTCCGGAAAGAATGGTTTACGCAGCAGTAATAATTGTGTCTGTGAATGGAAAGCGTCGCGTGCACGGGGAGTGGGTCGCTCGACTTACAATAGCCGACGCAATGTTCTCAATGAGGCTTGGCTAGTGAATGAAACATATTGGAAATTTATATCGGTCTGGGCAATGCCGCGCGTATTCCGCTCCGTTTCGGATCAGCTTGGCATAATGCTCGCCTGCTCCTTTTGTTCCGAGCGTTTCTCGCCAAGGTTCCGCTAATTCACCGAGATCAGTTAATCTCCCGGATGATGCTTCACGTTCCATTTCAAGATAATCGCGTATGGTATGTCGCGTCGTCGCGAATCAAGCGAAGAATTATAATTCGACATTACACTTGCGGAAACTTAGTGAGACCGCACGTGCGGGAGATTCTCGATTGATAGTCTCATCGACTCGTGCGACGTCCTTGTTTGACTCATTCTCAAGAACCACGCAATACTTCAAGCATACATACTTCAACCACTTACTCTACTAACAACTCCTGCCATCAATCAAGAAAACTTCAAACAATCCAACAATCAAAGAAAATCCTTCTTTCGTCAAACCAACAAGCAAGCCATTATCTCGAAAGTTGGATCAACGGGAGGAAAACTGTACTAGGAGATTCGTTGGAGTGAAAATCGTCTTGACCCAGAAATGGGTCAGGGACTCGCAAGTGGTGAAAAGCAGGGAGCGGAGAGCGCGTATGTGGGTCATCGGGCAGTGTACGAGGCCCGATGGAGTGGCCTTTGAATTTTCCGCGCGCTACGCTTTTCCCCCTTGTGCGCGGGGGGCGGGAGCGAGGGCGAGGGCGAGCAAGAGGGCGGAGGCGTTGGCGGCGGTGAGGGGTGGCGAGAGGAAAACGTTACACGCGTACAACGAAACGTACCGGCAAGCCCACACACACACACGTCATGAATTCACGGAGAGTAGTACTCCTCTCTCTCTGTGCGGGGGTGGGCGAGCGGATGGCGGTGAAGAGGGTGGCCGAGAGGCGTCCTAGGAGAAGTTAGGGGTGGCGTGGGCGACAAGGGTGGGATCGGGTGCGAGGATGTAGGTGTAGGGTGTACTCGTAGGCAGGTGCGCGCTCCGCTCTCCGGAGTGGGAGAGACGGAATACGTGGGATCCGGCGATCCCGCCAGTTCTTCGGTGAGGCTCGCGGCAAGCAGGCAGGCTGACAGGCTGACAGGCCGACCCTCTTCTATCCCAAGCTCTGCGTGCTCGAGAAAGCCACGGTGTCAGTGCGGCGAATCATCCGCAACTACACCAGCTTTCCCTGCGCTTTTCCTCGCTCGCTCGCTCGCTCGCAGTCACCCTTCGCACTCCCTTCAAAGGGTGGCGACGAGCACTCTGTGCCAGTGGATACTCGGCGCCAGCGAATCCTCGTGCTGGCTGCCACGGTCGGAGTCGTGCGCGCGTTGTGTCCGGCTAACAAGAGTCGCTCAGTTCTCCAGCAAGATCTTTGAGGACTCGGAAGAATTGGCACTTGGAAGAAGAGCTGCAGCAGGCTTGGGACATTTGGAGAGGACACCTCGTCGACTTGGGACGCACCAGGAGCGCGGCTGAGACCGCCTGGGCCTCGTGTATGTGCGTTCACGGCCTACTGACCTGACCTTGGGTCGGCCGAACCAGGTCTGTGTGTGTCTCTCTTCTCTCTCTCTCTCGCTCACGCTCATTCTATGTCTGTCTCTCTGTGCTAGTCTGCGTACTTGTGCACATAGCCGGAAGACGTAGCCTCGCTGTGATGTCGCTTAACCCGCCACCCTCCGACACTCTAGCGTGCCAACGCGCCGGGGGTGGTCGTCGTAAGCGTACGTACGTACGTACGTACGTACGTGATGGCTCCGTGAACGGTGAGGCTCGTGTCGACGCCACCGGGAGGGGCGTCCAAGGGTACAAGTGTCGGCGGTAATAACAACAAGCGTGCAAAAGTTGTCGATGAATTTTAGAGCGCTTTCTCGAATTTTTGGAGGATTTGATATCGTTTTTAGGGGTGTCTTCCGGCTTGGCATTTATGTTACATTTCATTGAGTATATAAGTAGTTGTAAAGTTGCTTTATTTTTAATAATTACATAGGAGGAAATTGTAACAATGATAAAATCGCCTTCGGTAATTTGAGATATGGATTGTTGTAATTGGGCAATGTTTTCGATGTACGTGGAGAGTGTTTGGATTGATTTCTATTTTGGAAGTCATCACTCGTAGAGTACGTAGTTGTATCGCGCATGGTGAGAGACGTGTTGTGGCTATGGTGAATCGTACGGGGGAATTGAATGTGCAGGGAGTAGCAACACCTAACTAAGGAACTATTACTTGGCGGCTGTGTGTACACACAATACACCACCGGCCGTCTGTTCTGCTTGGTTAAGAGGCTTCTCACTCGAGTGTTTATTAGTCGGCGTCCTTTCTCTCGACGCCAGTCTGCCCTTCATTCGATTGCCCGTCAATTTGATGATTTCTTGACGGGTGTATCTTCGATATGCCGATGGCCTCTTCCAATCAAACATACAATGACACTCGTACACCATTTTTCCATGAGTGTTTTATTGTTCGATCATTGGAATTTTGTAACAAAGCCAGCAAGGGTAACTTTCGGTATTTTGATTGGATCCCGCGCATTTCGTACATTGGGTTTCACGCATTTTTGCCTCTGCCAGTTTTGTAAACGGCTTCTCTATGTATGTTCGAGCAACATATACGCAAGGTGTGCTTGTCGCGACAATTTCGAGATTAAATTTCAGCCGGTTCGATTGAGTGTCGATGTCACTTTCCCTCTTTTTTCGCTCGGCGAAAGTTCAATCGTTCGTGCTCGATTGTTAGTGCCCGCCGTCAGTTAACTTTAACGTTTTTGGGGTTGACGCTCTTTGGTCTTTCGATTTTATAAATGACCATCCTGTCAAAGTGGTCTATTAAGCCCGCTGTTTCTCGTCTCGCTATTATTCGGTTGAAGGTATCGACTTGAAAGGCGAAACTTTCGGCTAGGTCTGACGCACCACCGCTAGAAACCACTGGCAATGTTGGAAAAGCATTGAAAGAACACAATGGCTTCTGCGTTCGACCAACGCGGTTTTTGCCTAGGAGAATCACGCATGAAAGAGCTAAAGAGCTTTTAAGACTTTGATCTCGCACCGAAAAAGACCTCCAACCCGTTCTAGTTCTCTTCCTTTCGAGCTTTTCACCTTTCAATGGTGAGAGCGCGTCGCGGCGTCCTAACGCCGCAGTAATTTAGCCTCATTCACCTGTCGCCTTCTACGTAGCCGGAGCAAAGGGCGGAATCTAGCCGGAAAAATCTCCGATTCAATATCAAACACGCACTACTGTAATTAACTGGAATCGCGTCGAAGAGTAAAAAGCTCGCGTGGAGAGGTCTGCGCGCCACTGCACACGTATCACTTTGAATGGGCGACCAATGTAATTACAAATCGACATTCAGGCATGTTGTTTACAACCCCATACCGACTGAAATTATCGAATTGCAGTAGTGGCCTGTATGCGTGTTTTGAACGGCAGTATAAAACGCTTATATCACTCGATATAGAAACCAATAACGAAGCTTCATGCGAGTAAACTTACTTTGTGAGTGATAATACTTCAGAGTCAGTCGAGCATTTCCAGATAGGAGCATTCTCGTTTATTACGGATTGACTGTCGATTTTTAAGCAAATATTGATGCTTTTGTTTATCGAATGTAGATTGGTGCGTGGGAGTTCCAACGAACCTCTAGTTTTTCCTACGTTCACCATTGCTGGAATACATATTGCTGCGAATAATAACTGGTGGGTGTATTATACGTAAAGCATTGTTGGGATCACAAGTATTCTTTATTTTGCATAAGCTTTGCAAGTTTCGTGATAAAATTCAGTAATGTTGCAGAGTTATTAATTTTCAATATATATGTATATGGATTTTTTAGATAAAACTGGCGAAAAATATTCATTTTTTGCGAAGGTTGATACAAGGACTGTATATATTAGAATTCAAATGATAGGCGGATGATCCGCCGATATTTTTCTTACATCCACCCGATCGGATTTAGTTAATTCTACATAAACAGGTCGAGAGTTCAACCTTTCAGTCCCCAGTTATAGTTTGCTTTTTCTCTACTGATCTCGATTTTCTGGAAATAGAATATGCCTCGATGCAATAACCTATCCGATCGACGTTTGTCGGCTCCTGGCGAGATACTTATTCCAGGGAGGAATAAAAGATTCGACTTCAAATGAAGTTTCCGTTGATAAAGCGAACGGCATTCATGTCGATGCTCGGCACAGCTTTTAATCGACTTTATGCTTAACATTGATATCACAGCTTCCATGTATTCTAATCAGTCGTTCTTTCATTTACTTTCACGAATTTTTAATAAGAGAATCATGCTAGGAACAATTTGCAAAGGAAAAAAATTCTCGAGTACTTTTCCTGTTGTTTTTGCTAAATGGAATTTATATCTCTCCATGCCCACGATTTGCCCCCAGTTCTGCCATACATTTTCCACATGTCAATGTGATGTCGACTGGCTCTGTGTTTGTACGCGATGTTTACTTTGCGTGTGCGTGGAAGCGGGCATAGAAACTGTAATTTCCCGATGGGCGTGCTCAGTCAGTGTCTATCTCGGCACGACAACGTGTTACGTGTCATTCGTTACAACTTCGCACCAACTTCAAACACAGATATGAATGCGATATTAATGTGTCTTTAATTTCGATTGGTTGAGCATACAAATACTGTGTTCTTGGGTTGAATGCAAAACTATTTGAAAATGAAGACAATTCTACCTTCAAAGAGAACATTATTTTATGGTGCCCGTTCAAAAGTAATTGCCAGAGAATGCGTTGTTGGCCAATTTCCATTTTAAATTACAAAGTACACAAATGCAGCGTAGTTAGTTCGAGAAGAACTTCCTTTTAAAGTGGAAGCCATGTGAAGACTTTGTACGAATGTCGCATTGGCTGCACGCTCGTATCTGCCACTTCTCTCGAATTCCATTCTCGTAACTCGCAAATTCATTCCCAAGCGGAGAACTTTTCTTGGATGGCGGAAGTCGGCGCTTTTCCTTCTTCCTTGGCGCCATCAACCCGTAAAGACCGATCTCCATCGGTTATGGCGGTCATTTGCCGGTTAATGCCTCGATTACGCGAGGCTGCAAGCCGCAATTGCAAGCTCCAGTAGAAGTCGCCTGCTACATCCACCTGAGCCAACTGTTTTATAAACTTCCGTTCCTATTCTTCCTTGCCAATGTACGAGTTTTATCTTTACCCACGATCATTTGATTCTCTGCACTCCAATGATTGCTATTGTACCATAACTCACAGGTTTTAGATATCTCTTCCCACAATTTCATTTCAATTTCTCTTAATAGCATTTTCAACAACGTATTAAATGGCTCGACGATTTTTCTCCCTTGATTATCTACTTACGATAATCTCGTCATTTGCACTCCAATTGTCATTCTACATACCTTGACATACTTTACATTTTTCTCACAACGAATTTATTTCAATTTCAGCTAATATAGCGAATTTTTCCTAGTTCGATTATAAGGATTTAATAATACCAAAATCATTCAAGTAGTCTTTGAAGAACTTCCACGAGGAAGTTGGCTTTCGTTAACAGTGAGATAATGTGGCCGCAAATAAAAGTTTTAATGCGATACATAGAATGGCAAGGATAACTGGAAGACGAAGAACTGTTTGATCAGTGGAATAGGACGCATCGGGCTAACAGCGGATTCTCCTTCGCACTCGAAACTTTTAAGTAGTCGTTAGCATGGCGGAGCTCTGCCGTATTGCCAGCAATATCTGGGGAAGCTTTCGTTCCTAGCTGTCTCTGTCTATGTGTGTGTGTCTGCCAAAGTCGAGCTTGGCATCCGTTGGCACGCCGATTCGCACGCAAACGTGCCAGGAAGCTTCAACACGTGGTTTCGGCTACTAAGCAAGCTGATCCCGGAGACGCCGCTCGCACTATGTTAACCCCTTTCACAAATGGCGCTTTCGCATATATTCGGCAGCCTTGCTCACTCCCGTTTACCGAATCAATCACCCCTGCGCATTTCCAGCGTCCAGTTATGCTTCTGCCACTTGCATTTTGATAAGCCGCACTTTCGCCCATTGACAGCGCTCGCTTTGTGTCACTCGCTACTGTTGACAGACTCACTGCTAGAAGCCTTATCGTCGATTGCCATCTACTCTGCTTGACAGCTAAATTGCCCGCAAATTGTGCAGTGGATTATACTTGAATAACAAACTCTTCTCATTAACAATCTTTACTTTCATTTACATTGGTCATAATATTGAAATGACTGGCTTGATTGCTTTAACCGAGAGGGAAGTAAATAGTGCGACTTAGCAAAGAATAATACTTCGACAGAGGATTTAAAGTCGAAGAGGAAAGCGGTGGTAACTCGAAGATCAAGCTCCTCGTAATAACACCTTTCTACGGGAGCAGGGCCGTGCTTTACGCCGGACACTTACTGTATTTCCGGGTAGCTGTGTGCTGTCTGGGAGGGTGGAAGGAGGAGACAGGCGGTGGACAGGCCTGGGGAGAAGGAGGAGGAGGAGGAGGAGGAGGAGGAGGTCGGCTGGTACGTGGACACGTGGGCAAGATAATGGAAGTGCGCAAGCTGTTCAGTGCATTTCTGTATGGCCTCGGGGCCGAAGCCAGTGGAGAGAAGGTCTGGCATGGTCAGGTTGGCAGGCTAGAAAAACGAGCCCTTAACCAGGTGACAAAGTGTGCTGACGTTGCCGGAGGGAATACCGTAGCCGCCGGCGACTACTAGTTGCGAGGAGGGGAAAGAGGGCCAGCGGCAGCGGCGTTGTATAGCAGCAGACGCAGTAGTATAAGCCGGCGCAGTAGTAGTAGTCGGCCGGCTGCTCGCTTGAGCCACTCGAATGCTGCTGGAAGCGCTGCGGTCCGACAGGGACATTAAAAGTGTCCCTCTCTTCCAGCGTCCGCTCCCTCTCCTCCTCTCGAGAACTATATCTCTATGGCTGACCATCCGGCGCGTTGCGACGCCCAGATGAAAAGCCTTCGATTTATCTCGCACACCAGAGCCCAGACTCGCCACTCCTTGCAACGCGCTACCGTTATGGGAGCACGATTAGTCGGCGAGTAAATGCTCTCACGTGGAAGCTGGATCCACTCTCTTCAGAGTGGATAGACTTGTACTCTCGTAGGCGTTTACTAAGATTAATTTCTCTTCCTTCTCCACTTTTGTACTTTGAGTATTTACTTGGGAGAGTTTTGTATGTGACAGAACGCAGATTTGTTAAGTCAAACTGTGTTTTAATGTGCGATTTAGTATATGCGTGTGGCAGAGAATTTGATTGGGAATTATTGTAAAGATCGATGGGGGAATCGCACGTTACGTATTACATGTAGCAATGAAAACTTTCTTGAGAATGTCGGTTTCGCGGCGACGTGGCAGGGCAAAGTTTTTATTACATTTCATACTGTATTGCAAGTTATTATCGTGAATTACAATCTCGGTCGGTGTGATTGGATTCGCCGTGGCCGCTTCAAAGGGATACCATGCCAGTTTCAAGGGAGGGGGGAAGTTTGCCTGGGCATTACAGTAACGAGGTTCACGCGGAAAGACAAAGGGAGACATTTCTGAGTGAATGGAGGACGGACGGCTCCAAAGTCGTCGCAAATGAGCGCAATTTCAATGCCGCCAGGAAACAGCGGGCAAACGCCGAGATAACTAAGATGAAAGTCGTGTTCCGGGAGAACACCGCTACCAGAAGTATCTTTTCGATATATATGTATTCGTATTCGTTCGCTTCTTCATTCTTCTCCAGCCAGAGGTGAATGACATCGGGATTATTCTCTTGTTTCCTAAATCCTTTGATTTTTCACACCGGCGATTCTGGGTCAGAGTCTTATAGTGTTCTAAAGTCGTGTGGAGTTTTGCCCGTTTGTTCTGGCGCTGCATATAAGATGCTGGACCAGCAGCTTCCTTACACATTATCATTCATACCGCGTGAGCGCATGATGCATTGCCCTGGAGCTTTCGACATGCCATTTATGCTCTAAGCTTTTTTACACACATTCCTATACATGAATGTCCGATTCTCGATGGGATTTGGGTTTGTCGTGTGAGAAGACGAATTTATATATCAACGTGCTTTCAACAAACACGCTGCAAAAGGATTGTCACAGAATCCAATAGAACTTTCAGAATTTAAATCGTCAATTCTAAATCCAATTTCAATTAATATTAATAATTCAAGAACGTGGCTGATTTTAACATTTCGCTAGCTTTTTCATAAGGAAAATCTGCTTTATAAGCACGGAAAACACGTAGTTACTTTCGAGTATGAGTTTAAGTTACATTGAACGACGCCTAGAATGAATACGTCAATCGGTCTGGGCGAACTGGAATTTCGGGTCAATGAAATAGCGGACGAGGCTTTGTTCCCGGAGACGAAACTATCGCACTCGAGAATCGAGAGCGGCGATCATCCGGCAGTTCTAAATATTCCCTCTTAAGAGGGAGACAGTCTTGACCCTTTTAAGCGGCCTGTTACGGGACAAGGCGTCTCTCGAGAGAAAAATAGATTCCCCTCGCCTACTCGATCGCTCACCCACGCCACTTTCCTATTCGTCCACACGTTTCCGCAGTGGATGGCTTCTCAGAGTTTCTTGGCACTGTCCGAGCGAGTCTTCACCCTTTTGCCAGGACAAGCACATCTTTAGCATCGCATCCTCACTTCTCGGCAAGTAATCAGGACAGTCATTTATAGTGGATCATTCATTTACCATTCGATCACTGTCGCACCGTATTTTTTATCCATTAATTTACATACAGAATTGCTATATATATGCGTGGAATTAAATGACTAAATAATTTATAATTACATTTTCTACGCAAAATAACACAAATATGTAATGTGAAGCATTGCAAGAGAAGGACGCTCGTTCAGAGAATCACTGAATTCCGGAAAATATTATTGGTAGGAAAAAGACAGTTTAAATAAATATTGTGAATGATTAGCCACGTTCGGTTGTTTTACATTCGTTTTTCCATTCGTTCTCGTTTACATTGGCTCAGCAGCTCTCTTGCAAATCAAAGCTGCAAGCTTCTATTCTGTTCAGAATATCAATGCAAATAGGTGGTAAATCTATATTGACGATTGAAAATTGCTGTAATATTGCAGAGAGGGCTTTCATTGTAGTATTCTTTTTTGGGAATCAGGATCGATCATGTGCGCGCTGCTGCTCGGGCAAGCCGGGGGGTAGCCGCCACCCCCATAGACCGGAGTGGCTGCACCCAGGGCAACGTGCTAAATGGCCGGAAGAGTAAATATCGGGTCACTACTCTCGCAGCTCTCGATAAATACCTTATCGAGCTGGCACGATCTGTTACAGAGGTTTGCCGACATCGTTCTATTGAATTCAGTAATTCAAAGTGCCATTTAAAACACAAATCTCTCAGTTAGTCAGTCTCACATTGATTCGATCATTTTTTAATTAAGAATTCAAGAATGCTGTGTTTTTGTGTCATGTAAAGACATAATGAAAATTGGAGGGTTTCATTGTTGTTTGAATTTAAATTACAAAAGCTTCGATTGGAGATTCTGTTTTTGCCTCACTGACAATGAGTTCCCAATCGTCATTCAGATATCCAAGATCGACAAGGGTTCGATTGTTACTTTATAGATAGGCCCTTTAATTTAGCCAATCCGATTGGGGGAAAGCATTCGGTCGGTGCGAGTTTGCTTTACAATCAGAGCCGCCCGAGTGTTCCGAGCGCGCACTTGGGTGCCAAGTTTCTCTCAAAGCCGCGTACTGTCTCTGCAACAGAAGGCAGCTGGATGCTGGATACACCAAGAGCTAGGCCAAGCCGGAGGCGCGAATGTATGCGCTTGGAAAATCTGGAATCGCTTTTCCGTGCTTGTGAAATACATAGAGTGAAGCATTTACCGAGAAACCACTGTCATGTATCACCAAACATGACGTTAGATTTGTATTTGGTTGGCAACTTAATATAAATTCGCAATTGAACTTTCAATTGACATTCTTCAAAGGTTAAACATCAATTTAAATAGTTCATACAATTGATAACATATAATAAATATAACTATAATTTGAATCATTTTTATTGAAGGCAATTCAATATTAAAACAGATCCTTCTGTTTCTGTCGTAGTCTTCGCTTTGCTGGAACAATTAAACTATTTTATTCAGTGGAATTGGGTGTCTCTGAAAATCGTTGGCAATTCGAAACGTTCTACCTTGTACACAGGGGAAATGTAACTTCGCAGGATATCTCGATAAAAGCACACTGGAATAGCGAATGACTCGAACTTCATCGGAGCGCGCACGAGCCTTTTGTGTTGCCGCGAGTATTCATTATGTAAGCGTGATTCTGGAATCCATGAAGCTCCGCTGGCTTCGAGTCTTCTTAAACGATCCTGTTAGAACGACGCTATTGTTCTTTCCGCCGCAATTTCTTGGGGCTATGCGCGCGTCTTAAGATTTCATCTCTTCTTAAGACCACATTTTCTCGTTAGTCTTCGCAACTTCCGCGGCAACTTTCAATGCGTTCATCTATGCCACGGGAAAAGTACTCGAAACGTGCGATTTTTCTAGTCGTTTCACTGTTCGCGGAGTTGTGGTGGGATGGGAGAAGTGAACTCGAAGGCAAATTTACTTTTGACGGGAACGTCAACGAGAAGGGATTGCGTCGAGTGAGCGAGAAACGATGTCGAATTGTTTTATCGATACTCTTTCGGTTCGAGCAAGACACCCCCGTGTGTAGACACGGAAGTGGAGCGGCAGTTTGCGTGAAGGGAAGTCGATGCCAGTGGGAACTGGTACACACTGATTCTGTTTGATCGAGTATCCTGATGCTCGTTCCCAGTGCCAGGTGAAAATCGTCACTTTCTTTTATCTTCTACATCGAAAGATTAAAATGCAATAGAGATCACTTTAAAATTAGTTGATATATAAGAATTTCTTTTATTTTCTATTTAATTGATATGCATGAGTTAATCATTTTGGTAATGAAGGCATTTCCAAAGGCATATTTGTACTCGCAAGATGGAACTTGGACTTGTAAATCGCTCGAATGTCAGGCGCACTACAGATAATCGGATTTAGTTCTCCTGGCGAATTACGTTTGCCGTTTGCAAATTAAAGGGCTTTCGACGCGATGTCGTTTCCTCGCCAGCTTTAGTGCTCTTTCTCTCAATCGTGCTCGCAGCCGGAGAGCGTGGGTGAGAGCACCGAATTACGTAGGCGTTATTCCGAAAGAGGAACTTCTATTTCATCGCCTGTATGAGAGCAGGCCCACTTGAATCTTGAATTCTAATGACTTCCATCTTGTCTCATCTTCAACGTCTCGATCGCAAAATGTCTTTGACCCTAGCTCATCGATCCATTAATATCTCCCAGTCCTTTTAAAATTCTAATGTTCTCTAAGAACACTAAGAAATACTCTAATTTATTTAAATTTTAATCTTAGACCAGGATTGAAATTTAGAATAAAATTAATCTGAAATTAAGACTTTTCTTTAGCAATTCTTAGAGTTACTAATATGAATTTGTGTCTTCATAATTATAGTTTCTCCTAGAAAGAGTTTACACGTTTGTTGTTTTTCAACGTCTCGTTTGATGATCTACGATCGATTATTTTTTCCATAAGCAGATGTTCGATGGTTAATATTTTAAGGACCGATTGGCTTTCGTGCGAGGAGCATGCAGAAAGCGGAAGCCATTTTCCATGCTACTCGGACGAAGTGGATTACTTTGGCATCCCTCGAATATGGCTGGTTCCCGCGGCTGGCAGGGGATGTTCCCTTGAAACGAAGTCCATTAGTCACGTGCCGTTACACTCAGCCTCATCTAGCTGGCTGGGAAAATATGACCTAATTGTATTTCAACCCTGCCAAGACGATATTGAGTTTGCCACTCTGCGAAAGGAGCCGCGTTACTTTCTTCCCCACTCTTAACGCGCCCGTTACTTTTTCCGAGGTTGCAGTCAAAGTTTAACCCAAAGTGCGAAAGAGAAATCTATCGAGTCTGACTTGATTGGCTCTGGCCTGACTTTGAGCCGTTCGATTTTATTGTGGGATTGGTAGAATGGTGGATAAAATCTTTGAAGGTGGGAAATAGTAAAGTAGTGAAGTAAAGCTTGAAAGAATCATTCTTGACACATCCAAATTTCAGCTTGCTGTACATTATAATTTCATATAATTTGGATTAATTCAAAGTTCATTTAATTTATCCCCATAGAAATAATTTTAGATTTATTAAACTTTGAATCCAAAGGATCTATTTTTCACATTACACTATTATATTTGGAATCTCGCATTATTATTTCTTCGAGGATCAAATTTCTTGTGGCGCGCTTTCGTCTGGCAGGCGAGCTGTATATCAAGCGGGCGGCGATAAATAATACTTCTAGAAAGTTGGAAAGTAGCGCAGCTTGCGTGCTGGAGAGCCGGCTTGCTGCCGGGGACATTAAGATTATGCGGAAGTATTCCACTTACGGCGTCGGCCGAGTCGAGGCATCGTCCTGTGGTGGAAGCAGCGAATTTTTGATGCGCTCGCGACCACCGCCTTGCGAAACTTTCCCGGCGAACTTAGCAAGCAGGACGGACTTCCTGGACAGCGGCACTTTTGCGCGAGAGTCAGCCACGTTCCCCTTGGCTTCGTAATTTGAGAATATTACGCCACTGCTTCTAGTCAACATCTTATTTCATTTTGATTTTCAGCAATATTTAGTTTTATTAGTTCTTTCTCAAAGGATTCCTTCAAATTTTCTTATTTAAATTCGTACATTAGATATTTCTTCATCATTAATTTAAACTATGGATTTTTGAAGCTATATTAACTCCATGCACCATAGAATATCGTCGCTCGATCGACCACTGTCGATTTTCGATTCATTCAATTTATTAGCAAATGAACTATTAGCTCACTCGAATATTCAAGTGTTCGACAATATGCTCCTCGTCCTATAATCAATAATTTACCAGAGTGCGATATAATATAATGAATATTGCGAATTTTCGCAAAGGAATGAATGCCAAATCGCATAATAAATCAATGTTGCTATTGCTAATGATTAATGATACATAATGCTTTATGAGAATCTAATTTCACGGAAGTTATACACGCAGAGGTCAGACATTTTCGACCATGTCTGCGACTGGAGATTCGAGCTTCCGGGAAAGTGCCCTTTCAGATGGTGATGGGTGCTCGAGTATAGTCAGCTCGATATGAAAAGCGATAAGGGGCGATTTAAGGAGGACGATAAACCTCGGCTGGCCCGCGGCGCTTAAGAACACTGCGTTCTTCTTGGCTCTCTTAGCGTAAAGAGCCCACCTTTTAAAGGGTACTATTCTGGGTTAGCGTGAGAGCTCTGCGCATCTTTGAGTATCCGGGAAACTGTTGTCTCCGTTACTGTGGCTGTTAACACTTTCCTCCGACTGCGAGCTGACTTTCATGCCAGTTGTTATTAAAAGTCAAGTAAATTAGTAGTCGCGCTACAAAAGGATACAAGAAGTTTTTGGAGCGCAAGAAAAAGTGCGAATCTTATTTAGAGGCTTCGCATCTTAATTAAACCTTTCTTCGGGAGGCTTTAATTTCATTTTGTGCTTAGCTGGCTTCTCGAGCTGGTGTCTGTGCGAGCGGCTGCTTGGAGAAGTTTGATTAAAGTCAGCGGCGACCTCCTCGACAGCTCTTGTCTCCCTCGGCGAAATGAAGCGTTTTTTTCCCCGGGAAAATTTCAATCTCGCAAGATCGGAAGTTCCGCCTCGAATCGCGCGCGCACTCTCTCTCTCTCTCTCTCTCTCTCTCTCTCTCTCTCTCTCTCTCTCTATCTTGCTGCTTCAAGATTTATTGCTAGAAAATTTCAATTTCGTCGAAAAGCCACCGCGGCCCGCGGCCGCACATACTCAAAGCAGAAGTAATTGCGGCGAACCTCAACATTGCCTGAGAAGGCGGCATTGCTGCATTACTCGCAAACTTGATCCCCGTAATTGTGTTTCCCCTTTACCGGCTCGCTTCTGATTTCAAAAGCAAGAAGCTTATATTCGCCGCCCCCTGCAATATTGTACTTCCTCCTCAGTTTCCCCCACGCTATTTAAACTCCTAGAGTGTAAAGTAATCATGCTTTATGTTGGTGCGCCTCACAAGCGAATGATACCGCCCGGCTACTTACTTTCTTACAAATCTAAGAAACTTTCATATAACTTGGGAACTTTAATGCAACCAGATTATGAAAAAGCATGTCACCTCAACGGAAAATGAAGAATTAACAGATATTACTTGTAACAAAGCAGCGATGGGATTTGGCTTTGTCATATAAGAAAACGAATTTATATATCAACGTGCTTTGAACAAAAATCGTTCAAAGGGATTTTCAAAGAATGTAATGGAACTTTCAGAATTCAAGTCATCAATTTTAAATTGAAATTCTCTTAATATTCATAATTTAACAACGTGACAGATTTTATTACCATTTCACTAGCTTTTCATATAACAAAGTTATTGAAAACTGTTGTTATTTACAAGGTGGTGATATGTAAACAAGTTCGAATTCTCATAGAACTTTTCCGTGGAAAGGAAGCTCAATGCCCCGAAAGCTCGTTTGTGTGTCAAAGCCCTTGCGATACCGATTAAATCTGTCGTTTAATCGTGGCTAACTCCCTGCGAGTGTTCCTCTCGGCAGACCTGCCAAAGAGGCTTTCAGGCTTCCCTGTTTTTTCCCGCTTATCAAACTAGCGTGAAATCGGCCGGCAGCGTGGCTGGAGGCCTGTCCGATCGCACTCGCTGCATTTACTCGGCCGTAACGCGCAAATAAAAGCTTCGCCGGGCTTCCACGGGGTTTCGCTGAGCTTCCATCCGAAATCCTTGAATGCATCGTTCAGAGAAGCGTGCCGCCGATTGAATTCCCATTGAATTCACTGCTTTCTTATTGCTTTTTTTGAACAATGCTTTGTTACACTGCCATGCCGATTTACGAAGGTCAAGAATGTTTGTGTATCAGTTTGTGAAAAGTGATTTTTAATGATTAATATTATTAGTTATAATATAGAAGATTTAAGGAAGAGTTGGAAAATTGTATACAGTAAAGATTTAAAGGTGAATGACTCACTTTGTAGACAGAAACTGCAATCTTAGTGCATCAGTCGAAGGGAAAAGTATCGATACATATTCGATATTTCGCAAAGGAAGTTCTCCGTTTACAAAACTTTCAGCTCGATAATGTATCCACGTGCTGGCGTTTTCGTTTGGAAGAAGGTACTTCTGTTGTAAATGCAACCTGCAGGTTTCCTAGCGGGCAGCAATGGCCGCCGGGTCCCAAATGGGCTTTTCAGCACACTTTTGGCGCACACATCAATCTCCATCGTGGTTGAAGCCAGCAGCTTTCCGCGAGAGAGAAAGAATGTACGTGACACAGCGCTGGCTCGGAGCATGCGGCTATTTACCTTTACCGATTCCATGGTTCCCAACAGGCTTTCCTTTTTTAAAATTCCACCTCGAACGTTCACGCGCACCCGTTGATCCAGGATCTCGATTTCCCAAGGTGTCCTGGGACGAATCTATATCCCTTATACTTAGTTTACGCTGATTCCCTAGACTGATTTCCGGACTACGACTACGGCGCCTTAGTGTTACAGTCCTATTAAAGATTAAGAGAAAATCGACATGCCGGAGTGCGATATTTTCCCCGATGCAGTTTCCAATGCATTCTACTTTCAAAGTAGAACAATTCAGTTATCTTTCCAACGAGTATTTCAAGCTTAACTAGTTTTTGATCAATCCTCTCTTGAATGTCTAATATCTTTCTTTTTGTTATCGAGGATTTACTTCTATTTCGAGAATTCGGGATTTTTCGTGCTTTTGGTTGGTGAAGCATTGCCCGAATAAAAGCACCACCGATTCGATTGTAACTTTGTTCGGCTCTTTTAATTCGGAAAATGGATTCATGGATTGCGTTACAACGCTGGGAGAGAAAGTGTGTATAGTTACATGTTCCATTTATATGTAGTCATACGCCAGTTAGGAGGGTTCGCAGGGGGGATGGAAATATCGAAAAGTTTCCGCCGGCCAGCAGAAAATGCCGCAGCTGCAAATGGCTGTTTTGTTCGCTCGCGTTTAATATAACACGCTGGATATTGGATTGCTGCCGGATTCAACGAGCATTGTTGTCTCCGCTCCATTGTGTGACAGTGTGGCATCAACCCCTGCCACATTGCAGCTCCCTGGCTCTTGCTAGCCTTGAACTACGGAATATCGATCAACTTCACTTCCAAATATAACTCTGTTATAAAACATTGACTGGCAAGACTTGAAATATAAATCCACTGCGAAAACCAGATCGAAGCGAGCTTAAGTTTGTTGTGGAACTTCCACTTGCAAGGTGCAACAAATGTTCGCGCGAAGCTTGCTCGGGTGGAAACTTTAAATTGTATAAAGTTGTCTGAACGAGTGTATTTCGGAGCTTTGAAAAATTCTTATATTGAAATTCATTCCATTCGATTTGAATGCTGGATTTTTATTTGATTCGATGAATTTCATTGCAACAATGAAGGCAATAAATTTTGTATTCTTATTGGACACAATGGCTGCGTATCGCACGTGCGAGGGGAAACTCGGAATCGCAATTGTTCTTGGCACGAGTGGCTGTTTGCACTGCGATTAGTCAGTGGAGACTAATATTGTAAGAGGAGTGATAACACGACGCGGCCGTCTTCGCACCTGAGAGCGTATGTGCCAAGTGTACTTGGCGGCCAGCTTGTGTCCACTTTCGCAGCTCAACGTTCCCTAACTAAGCACCGTTACCGTTCTCCCCCAGATCCCCAGATACCCCGCAGATATTCTCAGATCGCCGTCCTCTCAACTATCTTCTTTACTAGCACAATGGCTGTTCCGCTTATCAGTGACTTCTGGTATTTGAAATACACCTAATCAATATACATCTTTCTGAATTGCGACAATACTAGTAATTACAAATTTTAATTAAAATCGTTAATAATTATCATGGCACTTCACATGGCTACAATTTGAACGAGCAATACTTCAGACTAAAATAAGGACATTTACAAAACCATTTTACAGTCCTCCGTTTTTCCGCTATAATGAATAAAAATGATGAAAGATCCCATTTGAACGCGACTAATTATAAGGCATTAATTATCTCGACTGGCTTTCAATCTTTGGAACTCTTCAATCCTCTTCGAGATGAGCGAAGCGAAAGCTACATAATTGAAAGCATCGCAGCATTCAGATAATGAAATAGCAAGCCTGCGTTGGTAAAGATCGTTGTATATTACAATTGGTGAATTGATTCACTAATTACTGTCATCGCTGCTGTGTGAAAACCTGCAACAGAATAACTGGGGACGCTTTTTATTTGGTTGGCTTTCGCGTAATGGAAAGTACAATGGTGCAGCTTGTGTTGTGTTGTTTCGGCGCGTTCCGGAAGCTGCTCGCTCTATGGAAAGCGCGCAGGGGTGGGTGGGTTCTGTGAAGCGAGAGTCTAGCCAGCTCTGGTAGTAGCCCGGGGCAGATAGAGCCTTCTCGAGAGCTATATATTCTTTGTGCGGTCCAGCGTGCGCGTTAAGTGTCTTTCTGGCCGAGACCGCCACCAGCCAGAAAATGGAGGGAAGTAACTGATTGGGCTTGTAACTTCCGAGTTGGCCGCACTCTCCTTTTCTAGGTCTTATCCCATAGTTTTATGTATCTCGTTGAAATATCATGGTGGATAAAGATTTTTCTTATTCTAGATTTAATGAAATCCCCTTTCATTTATAGCAATTGCCATGATTGGCCCATAAAGTATTGTATTTCTTGCAGCAAGGAATATATTAGGAAATACATTTAACTTTACTGATAAAAGAAATTCTGCTGCGATTTTATCTTTTATTTAATTATATGATTGTTTTCTTTGATAGAATCGAAGTCGTTGACTTCGACTTTTGGTATAAGTGGGTCGTTTGTATTATAGTTAGGCCGATTTCGAGTAATCGACTAACAAGTAGGTGGGCGTAAGAAAGGCAAACATTTGCGATGGAAGTATTAAGCGGCGGTCGTTTGCTTTGCTCGGTGTTTGCTCGTGTTTCCGTTGTGCAGAAGCAAACGCACGAATTTCGCTGCGGCCACTGCAACGCGAGACGACGCAATGTATTTATTGGCTCGGTTACGCATGCTTTTCCTGGCATCTGCGCTTTTTTTGTTACGCAAGTTATTTTGCGAGAGCGCCGCTTATAACGATAAGTGCACCACTCGGTCATCAGAGAGCCAGATAGAGAGAAATGGGTCAAACCTGCGGTGTTTCATGCGCATCCCTCCAATTCCGATATCTTTCCATCTAAACGCCAGTAATAACGCTTAATTCAAGCAACAATCTTGCCAATTTAATTTATTATATTATTCGGCTTCAATTCCCTTTTCCAATCTTATCGTTCAACGATCTTTGGTTCCTCTGATTTCAATATTCCTGGTAGAAAGGGTTTCCGTGTGATATCAACGATCATTTGTATTACAATATTTGCAGACCTATTTAAAACTCGTGCACATAAATATATAACTAAGTCTGACACAGTTTCAATTAGAAGTAATTCTATTTCATTCAAATCTCCACTTAATTAATTTCAAGTATATGCTCTAGTTGTCCTTAAAATAATGAATCACTCGTGGTAATTCAGTTAAGAATAAAGCGTCGCTTCGTACATCGGAGAGTTAGGGGATGTTTCGAAGGGTGGCTTTCGAAGATCGGTGAGTGTCAAGATGTTGAAGCAAACGTGTGTGCACACACGAGTCCCCTGAAGGAAGCCACTCACCCTCTTCACCTGTGTGCGCGCCTTTACCCAGGCTATTCTCGACTCTCGCTCCTCTCCCTTCTTCACTGGCCACTTGCTTTGATTTGCATCTCCTCTCGAGAACGCTCTGGGTCCATGAACTCCCACTTTCTTTCTCTCTCTCTCTCTCCCACATATACTCTTTGAGTTTCTCTCTTCGACTCGCGGTGCAATCTGGATGACAGATGCAGCGGCGACGATTCGTACTGTGCCACGCGAATCTGGAATCAGTGGACTTTTCGCGCCACCCCTTTCTATCTTCCCTGTAATCCTCTTTCTCTCCGGCGTCCTTTCTTTCTCTCGCCATCAAATTTCATCAAATTTCGCAAACGTATTGATTGTAACACTCTTCCAGTTTCTCGATAGAATTTTAGTCTGCTTTTCTTGATTTAAGTAATAATCGAATGTTTCTGTGATGATCGTCGTCAAATGTTACGTGATTTTTGGTAGTAACTCAATCAAAAAGTGCATGGCATCGCCTTTGTTTCTCTTGTACTGGGGTTGGGCTCATTTCCGCGGGAAATCGCAGTCGGCCAAGCACATTTTGATGAGAGCAAACGAGGAGCGGGCGTGCCGCAATTGGCGGGCGGAGGGGTGGAGGGGAGGGGGAGGTGCGAGCGTTTCCAATTTATTGGCAGGAAAGTGGATTTCGCCGAATTGGAATATGCATGTTGGTCACGATTCGGTGACCGTGCGAACCTGCGTCGTATCATTTATCTTTCATTACATTACGTGTACTTGATTAGATCGGCTTTATTTGTCCAGGTTACACGGGTTTGGATAATATTGCTCGTTTAATGTGTCGCCCATAATAATCCGGCCTCTCAGTCGCCGCTTTGTTTAATGCGGTAACACTAATGAGAATTGAGGGCCGTCGACAATAATCGTTTTATAAACACATACCTCGTCTCTTTACTTTTCAGACGTTTCTACATGCCCTGCGAACACTTTGACTGTTGCATTTAAAATAATTCATCATTTCCTCTCGTGGGAAAATCGAGTTCAAGAGATCAATTATACATCACTTTTACGTCACACATGTGTTTCATCTGTAAATCAGTAGTCTTCGATTTTAATTACTGCTTCGAAGAGCTTCTTGAGTTGCCTCGATTCAGTGCCATCCATTACACGCAGATTAGAGTGATTAATTAAAATAAGAAATGACTGTAAGTATGAAGAGTGTAAGCTTTTACAGTGAGTATGTTAAAAAGGGGAAAAGTGTGGAAAAGCATCGACGAAAGGAATTCGAAGGGTAGAAGTGGAGGGTGGTGTGTACTTTATCGGTGGTTCGCACCGCTCGACTGTTGTCACGTGTAATTAAGCCCTCGTTTCCGCAGAGGCAGTGGGCCCAGCGTTTTCACGCGATCTAATCGGATCAGATTGCGTCCCCGTAAAAGCACAGCGCGCAGTCAGCAGCAGCAGCAGCAGCAGCAGTCCATGGCTATCGGCCGGCAGTGGCCTCTTTCGAAGAGCTCGTAATTTGTCGTTTAGACGAGAGAGGCCCCTCGACGATACGCACTTCGCTGCTTCGCAATTAGCCGTTCTCGAGCCTCGCTGCCCCCTTACACTGATACCGAACTCGCGTATACGTGTGAGCCGACGGAGGCCGTGTAATGAATCAGACTTCGAAATGTCCGACCTCGTTTGCGCCAACACATTTTTTTTGTTAAGGCCAGTGCGGCCCAATTATGCCAGACTGGGTGCTCTCGCTCCGGCTGGAATTTGCAAAAACCCACCACTCTGATCCACTCGTCCGGGCTACTCATTAAATTGATTTTTTATTTTAATCGTCCTTAATTGAAGCCTTTTCGAAACGGAGAGCGCTAATTAGGGGCTTGTGCGGAATATGCCTTGTACTCTCGGCGGGAGGATACGCCGATTAATTCCTCCCTATTGGTATTTCTCGTCGAGAGGATCTCTGTTTCCTCTCAATGGAATCCTGTGTTGTCGAGAATTTTTCTATCAAGATATTATATAAAGGATGCGCTCGCGTTAGTTGTTTTTCTGTAATTCTTGAATGAGACCAATCGCTGACATTCGGTTCAATAGGACGCTTAATCGGCTTGCGCATTACAATTCAAGTGGGCGTAAATAATCCAAAGAGCACGCGGCTTTCTATTAATGCTTTATTCAGTCGGCGGATTCGGATTGCGGCTCGCCTAGCCGGATTTATTGCCGCGGTCACGTGACTCCGTGCGAAAGGTTCGCGTGGCAAGCACGATAAGCATTGTTGCATGATTTCCACGGGAAGTGATGTATCCCGCAGCGATCCTCCTAGCTCGATTCCTGAAGCAACACTGACTTCGGTTTATTCAAAAGCTTTCTCGCTTCTATGTAAGCTTTTATCGCAGATGAACTATCAAGACTTCCATCTAACCTTTGCAACAGCAGCTTCGGACCTCTAATTCATTTTCATTTATTCATCTTTTTACAAGACTTCCAGGTCCAATGTTTGTTTCAAGATATTCTCGAAAAGAAAACTCTCTCTTGCGCAACCCCATGCAACTTTCAAGCCCACTTAGTTGTATTTATCTATTTATATTTCAAAGTTTATCCTATTTCTAGCTGTAGTTGGGTTTTTGTTGTTAGTTAAATATAATAAATTTGCCAGGAAGCGACGAATTGGTTTGTCAGAGTGTTATAATTAAAGGAAACGTGAATCTGAGTCATAAGTCATAAGCAAACTGATGGCGGGTGAGAAAAAATCATGATGGCGGCGAGGGTAGTAAAAATCGTAGGCGAAAGGACGATATCACGAATGTTGTATAGGTTTACGCTGGTGTTACGCTAGTACTCGGTTGTATTCAATATTTAGCACAATGCGATCGTTAATCTCCCAGGTTGATGGATGGTTGCAGCAGCGAGCCGTGCGGTATACAGGCGGATTTAAAGAATTGCGATTGGAGGGAACGGAATAGGAGCGAGCGAAATCCCCGCAACAACACACGCGCGCGCACGTCCCAAAGAAATTCGTTAACGGGATAATTGCTTCATCCGCGGAACGGCTGGCAACTCACAAAATAAATCAGGTCGTCTCGCTTTTCATCCCGACTGAATACGAATATATCACAATGCTTTCGTCAGTGTGATTTCCTTTGGAGTTTCTTGCCGGCGAATTTGCCAAAGTTTCGAGAGTACCGGCCTGGATGACTCCCGGGATGAGATATCTTCCCGGAGGAACTGGGGGAACAAGCTCGGTGTTCCAGGCTGAAAAGAAGCCACTGGGAACCGAGATAGTACGCCCATTTGCACTTCCCTTCTCGCTGGACATTAGAAGAAGAAAAAAAGATCCCTGTACTTCCTGCAAGTGGTTTAGCTGCGCGGCGAAGGGGTACTTTGGACTCAGTGTGCATTATAAAAATTGTGCATGTGTACTTTCCTAGAACTGAATTCTCCCTTTAAAGCCCTTCGCTTCAACTTCCTCCGCGAAATATGTATGTACTTTGTAAGAATGGATTCTGCTCTACTTTCGACCGAATGAACTTGCTCCTTTCTTTTGTGAATCCAACCGGTTTAAAGCACGACTTTCGTGAACTTTTTCGTCAGTATATGTGCTTCTTTCTTTTTCCTGTGTGTGTCTGTGTGTGTGTACGGCGATTGGCCGAGTGAAGCGGTCCAGGTTGTCGGCAATCTTGGCTGGTTTATCCGGCGCAAAATTATTCGAGTAGTGCGAGGGATGCTGCAACCGGTTAGGTCGAAAGCAATTCTCGATTCTCGGGGATGTTTGGGGGTAGCAATCGGCCGCGGGCTAATTCTGCAAGACGGCTGCTGCTGCTGCTGATGCTCTCGAACCTGTCCGAGACATGTACCAACGTCGTTTAGAGGGCGAATTCAATTCGACCCGACGTTCACCTCTTCTTTCATCCGTTCAACCCTCAGAGCGAGAGAGAGACTTCTCCTTTTCTTACACCCACCTTTTCAATTTCTTCCTCTGTCGACGCCACTCCGACTTTTGATGACTTGGCGAACCGCCGAATGTAAGTGGCAGCCTTTCAATTGCCTTTTAACTAGCATCGATCCACATACTCTGTGAATCAAAATATCTTTCCACTCTAGTTTCTTTCCTACATCTTGAGAAATTAGAGGAATCATCAATATTCGCTGGGTTCAGTCTAATCCCTGAGAAACTCTAATTAAGACGAATTTTAATCCCTTAAATTTTAATTATAAGCCCCCTTTTTATAATAAATCGAAATTTGTACGGTCAAGGCTTTATTCTAAAATCCTGTGGTTCAAAATCTTTTATTTCTCGGAGCAAGGAGAAAATATCTTTTTTCATTGTACATCTTTATATAATAAAAATCAAAATAATATCCTTCGTAGAGAGCGAGCGCTAAATACAGAAAGGCCAACAGTACGAAGCGAGCGTGTGCTCCAGGACAACTTGCTGGATAAATAATTGGATTGGCAATGGAGCGGCGGCGTAGCCGGTAAATTAATTACCGCCGGGACGTTTCTGCGAGAGCGAGCGCCATCCATCGCTCGCAAAAGTACCGGCTGGCGCATCCTGCGCGGAAACTTTTCTGCTTCTTAGTTTCTTACTTCTCGGGATAGCCATGACTTTCTCGCAACCACGAAGAATTCTTAAGTGGCCAGTCTGCTCGTTCTGTGGCTCGGTGTAAAGACGTGTTGGCTCAATGGGAAACCAATCAATCACTGATCAACCCTTCCTCCGACATGCTTTACTGCGCTTGATTGATTCGCCGAGGGTGTAAACTGGCATTGCAATCGACTGTTACAGTATTTGCCGATGAATTACGACACTCGGTTAATGTAACATCTAGTAATTATGGGAATTACTGAACTTTATGCAAACTATAAGATGTTATTAATTTTAACTAAGAATCTTTTAGGGTTGAAATACGATTGTAAATGATTGAATAATAGTTCAGATGTATATTAGATATTATTCGTAGCAGAAATGATTTCTTAAAAGACTTTCATTTCACGACAAATCCTTTCTCAAATATATTACAAGTTCGTAGAATAGCATTGAGGTTCAACGTGTCACTGGCTTTATCGCACAGTCGTTTCTGGATCCCTTAATTCAAATGGAATCGACTTCTACAGAATTCTACGTTCCACAGAATTGCTGGCTCGGTAGATCCTTCAGACTTACCCCTTTCGTGTTGCACCTACTCTTCGAGCCATTGTCATCTTCCGTAAAATCGACATTCTCTTCGGATGCAATTTACTGTTCCTATAATTTATTCAGAGAAAAATTGCGGAATTTCACTGGTGTGTCAGGAAGAGGTTGATGAATTTTTGGAACGATCTTCCTACATTCTTTCTGGCAGCGGCAGACTGAGAATCTTTGGCGCAGCGAGAGTGCGGCTTGCACGTGCTCGCACGTTGGAAAGCAGAGTTTCATTAAAGCGATCCGGGTCAAATAATTTCGCCCGGTGCATGTGAGATATCCGCGCTCGCCTGTAATTGCAATGACTCTGGAGTCGCCGGAGGCATGCTTCCTGCTCTTTCAATTAAACTGACATTCCTGCACTCCGCTCGTCGCCCATTCGCCCAGGAAGATTCGACGGAAATCGGACGTTCCTTACAATTACTCCCCAAATTGACACATTCTCTCTTCCACCTATCCTTTTGTAGAACTTGCTGGTTCTACCAAGTCTGGTTTCCTTTCAGTACTTCAGTTTTCCGCCGGTAATTTGTATGCTCTCGCTTTCGTCCACTGGAGATGTATGTTGATACGACCGCTGGAATCACAACGACTTGGGAATATCGAACGACTTGGCTTCCATGGTGTGTCGACTTGTAGAATTTTATCGCTTCGAACATAGTCGGCCAGGGATTCCACCGCTGCTCGCATATCCCGCACCCTGTAAATATGTATTCCCTGGCGTGATCCCGTAAATTGCACCACTCCACTCTTCGAAATGGAGCCCGGCAAATATCTGTACACGTCTAGATGATTTCTTCTATCGCATTGACTTCAAAGTATTTAGATTGAAAATCGTTCAGAATGACTTACAATATTTCTTGTCTCAAATCTGCTATTTTTATTCCTATTATATAAAAATAATAGATTTGTCGAATTGTTACGATCGAGCAAAATGAATGTTGTATGCTTTCTTCTATAATATTCACTTCAAACTATTAAGATTAAAAATCGTTCCGAATGACTTACAATATTTCTTTTCCCAAATCTATTCTATAAACATAATAGATTTCTCGAAATGTTAAGATCGAAGTAGAGAGTTACAGATTTTGCATAATATTGATTGAGAGCCCTCAAGAAAAGGGTGAGAAAAGGGCACGCGACGGAGTCCTGATCAGGCTCTCGCATTTCCCTCAAGGGGTTTTCCGCGTTGCTCTCGTTTCTTGCAATTTTCGCGAGCAGCACCCTTCTGGCCTTCATGGGTAAGGAGGATGGCGGTGGTGGTGGTGGTGGGGCGCGTGAGCAAGGAAAAACATTTTCCGTGGAAATTGGAACGGAGATGGCTCGAGATTGGCGGTACGTGGGAATAGCGGCTGCCGGCGAGCTACGCTCTACCGAGATGGAGAAGCTCTGAAGAAGTTCGCTGGCTTTGACAGTGGTGCGCTTAGACAGGCTTGCGCACACACACACACACATGCATATACATCTCTGGTCACACATACGTCTCTCTTTCGGTCTCTCTCATCCTTGGAGGCGTTGGCATCGTCGTCTCTCGTCGACGGAAGCGACTGTTTAACTAACGTTAACTCCATCCTCGCTCGCATTTTAGCCGACCGCTTTCTATCCGCCTCTGCTCTTCCCCTTGCATCTACACACAAAGACATATATACGGACGTACACATACTATTTCCCACAGGCATTCGCCGGACTTTGATCCTCGTTAAACGCAGCCTTTCAACAGCCGGCCGTCTTTCAACCCTCACGACAAATCCACCCCCGACACGCCCCCTCCGCGCCGCGCCGCGCCGCGCCGCGGAGAAATGCGACATTTAATAATGCAACTCTCCTTGCGACCACGAGGACTTCGACCGTTGACTCTTTCACAGTTTCAATGGGCTGTACTTCGTTTCTACGCTGTAATTAAGGCCGGTTGTGTCCGGGCCCTCGAACATTGCGGCCGCCCGATCCTCCAAAAATACACCCTTTCCCCTTTGCCGGCGACTCTGCTCTGGCATTCCTCAATGCAAGTGTGTCTCTCTGTGTGTGTGTGTGTCTAAGTCAAGCTTTTGCGAGGTTGCGAGAGGGTGCGCGCCTTTTTTGCGAAGCCTCCTCTCTCGCGTGCGGTTGCCGTGCGTTAAAATTCTCTTTATGGAAACATAAAGGGACGCCTTGTGTCCCTGCTCGCTTTGCCCCTCGCTTTTTCCACAATGTGTAATTTAAAGGGACGTTGAAATTGAAGAGACGCAGTTCCCGATGCGTTCGTGTTGAATTCGACGAGTTTATTGGAAGAGCAAGGAATTCTTCTCTTGGATTCCTTCGGATTTCTCCCCTTTAAAAGTCGAGCCACTCACCCACACTTTTGGAGCTCCAGTCAAACCTTGCTCACACATACTCTGAGACTACTGCTCGTCTTACCAGGCAATTACAGCGTCCCATAAAAAAGCGAAGGCTCGAGTGGCGGAATAAAAAGGTAGCGAATGCGCTTTCCGACTTCTACTCATTTCACCGTGAAGAACGTTCCTGTCCATCTAAGAGTGCAATTCTCCCAAAAGGCGCACAAGTGTCGGTTCCGGTGTTATGTAGTCCAATGTGTCAAGGAGTACTTGTAAACGAATATCTCAACTATGCTTTCTGATTAAAATTATTATCCGCATTCATACACACTTTGAAAAATTATGGTTTTTGTTGAGAAATATTTATTTATAAATAATTACTAATAGAGAGAATCACTTCTATTAAAAAGAAGATATTATAATACATGAATGGTTGTATTATAAAAACGTGAATTACTAAAACTGAAACATATTCTCTTCATGAGGTGGTTTCACATAAAACTACAAGAGTTTTTATTAAATTAAAACTTTATGGATAATTATTCAGTAAATCGCTGGACAAAAACATCTCAGGTTACTTCTAAAAAAGCGCTTTAACCGGATAATTACCTTAAAAAAAATAAAACACTGTTAGCATCTGCAGTGGCAGAACACGAGGACTGATACGTCAGGGGTATTTGGAAATCGGGCATAAACCGAGGTAATCCGTGGAGAGACACGCGCGGAGGGTGAACGAGTTAATCGCTGTTATCGCCTGGGCACTCGCCGGAAAATAGGTTGGACGCCAGCCGGAGAATGGCAGGTGCAAAAATTTGCATAGGTATTATGCGGAAAATGAGTCCGGCCGCAAGGAACGCCAGCGTAAATCATCGGCTCGTCTGACGCATCCTTTATCCTAGCTGGCAGTCGTTATCCTTGCTGCTTGCTTGTAACCGGCTAATGAAGGTTCGATTAATGTGCAATCGCGTACGTTGCCGAGCGATTGAAAATTAATGCGCTCGATCCTCTCAGGCTGAGTTAAACGAGCGCCTCTGACGAGTGATGGCAATTTTCCGCTTGCTCGTTTCACGTCTGTTTAAGCCGCTTCGATTTTATCGAGGCATCCTCCAATCTTCCACGTTTCCGACGATGTTTTACTTCTTGCCAAGTGTTTCGGACTTTCTGTACTTCTTCTTCGAATACCTGGAGATCTCCGAATGTGTTGGTAGTCGATGCTCTCCGAGTTGATCTGACCTTTCCCAGGGTGAATTGGAGCTTCAATGTACAGGGTCAACAGGTTCCTCGGCCGTAAATGACGTTCAATAAGTTTGATTGAATTAAAGCAGTGGGATGTCAAGTGGTCCGCAAGTTCGGCTGAATTTTCGTGTGACGAATGCTGCCAGTGGTGCTTGACGCCCATTAAAGTTATCATTTCATGAAGGACAACGAGCGTGTCAATGTCGAATTCAATTCGACGAGGCATCGGGTTCGAGCAGATCGCACAGTAGATCGACATCGTAAAATATATTTAACAGAAAACATTCTTTTCTTCTTTCTATAATGATGTATAATTATTATACATTTTCTGCCCATGGGGAAATTACTTCTTATATATAATATTACATATCATAATACAGAACTAAAAAAATCGTCTCTTTATCTTGTGACGCAAAGAACAGTTTATATTTACTGTCTTTCTCTGAAATCATTTATCTATACTTCCACAGAAATTAAAATTGAGGATAAGAAATAACCCTTGAATGATTTAATAAAACCAAAAACATTTTCCAGAACAGAATTACGAATATAACCGAATCATTTACATCCACACAGAGAGATGCATAGATGCATTGGTTGAAATAGAATCGACGCCGCAATGAAATCGGCAGTGTCTCTGACACGCTGGCACTGTGATG
The DNA here is from genome assembly GCA_910591665.1 of Ectemnius continuus. Taxonomy (NCBI): domain Eukaryota; kingdom Metazoa; phylum Arthropoda; class Insecta; order Hymenoptera; family Crabronidae; genus Ectemnius; species Ectemnius continuus. The sequence continues at coordinate 8,156,964 of OU342862.1, read as the reverse complement.
AGGGATGTCCACTGACATCACCATCATGACATCTACATTGCAAATGCGGCCTCGAATTACGATAACACGCGCGTGCCACGCATCACTATCTCCTCTTCGAAATGACTGTGCTATCGGCTCACTGGCAAAGCCAGCCAGGCCACCGAGAGAAGCGCTATTCCACTCAGACAGCTCTCGCATGGCGTCGCGACGCTCTGATCGGCATTCAATATTCCACTCGCATGTTCAACGGATAGCTCGATGTACGTGAAACATCAGGGGAGAAGGGATGATGGAAGGGGCTTTACAATTATTAAATTATCGGCGGTGCCTTTGAAGCACATGGGGGTGCCTTTCACGAGGCTTTTCGACGCCGACGACGCGACGCCCCAAGGCTCTTCGCTCCTCTGGCTCTGTGTATGTGTCGACAGAGAGAGAGAGAGATGGTTGCGTTAACGAAGCTTGGCCCGTTATGAATTTATCTCTCGATGGGAGCGACGCGACGAGAGAAATGCTCGTCACACACGCGCCCTTTTTTGCACGAGCGTCTCTCGCCGGAAAAGCCAATCTCGTGGAATCGAGCGATCCTTGTCTGGCGATGCCGCGTGCGAAATCGCCATGGTGGATGTGTTCTCTCCCGCTCTCTGTTGTGTTGTTTTTTCCCTCCCATCTCCCGTCAGTTTTCCGTCCTCTTCTTTCGCGGGCTGGTCGAGTTGTTGCATCGACGATGCAACAAGCGTCGCCGATGTGTGCTCCGCTCCCTGGACCACGTACCCTCTTCCCTCTCTAGCCTCGGACTTTTTGATTTATCGTCCAATTTCCTTCTACAACCACTGCACGCGCGTGCATGCGTCGCTCCATGCATGCATGTACCTTTCATTTGATTAGGCTGCCGGAACGCCTCTGCCGCACGCATACACTCATGCTAGTTTCAATGGAGAGAGAGAGAGTTGAGTCTGTGTTTGGTGGCCGAGCAAGAGAGAGAGAGCGCTCTCTCGTTGTCCTTTTTCTTTTCACTAGTCTCGCTTTGGCCCTCCCGTACGAATTTTCGGCGGTTTCGACGAAAACTAATTACTATTCGTTAGCGGAAGGCATACACATACACGCGCGCGCGGCGACAGTGAACGAAAGCCTCGCTCATATTGCCTTTAGTGTTGACGATGCTTTCATTAGTGGACTGCGGATGTTTATGCAAATTTCACGCGCCTTATTGTCGCCACAATATTTGCAGACGAGGGAAAGGAAAATTTCGGGGATTGATTGAGAAATTTTCCTGATAGAGGAATGCGTGACAAGCATACGTCGAATTATTTGTGCGAACAAAGTTGTTGTTTATTAGTTTTATTGGATGCGTTTATATTGGAACGAGTGATAACAGTGAATGGCAATTGTCGAGATTGGAATTCGTGTTTTATTTGTTCGAGGACTATGATCGCCTAATGATTCTCGTCGGTGTGAAAGCCGATGATGGTATGAATGTCTAAAAGCGATTTGCCGCTTTCATGGCGCGCGCCAGCTTCACGCTATCTTTCCCTGGCAACGGCGCTATCACGATTAATCGGGAGCGTGCGTCAGCTAATTAGCTGGAATCGGCGGAGGCGAGCATAGTTTACCGATCACTCAGTTGCCCTCCAATGAGATCTGCCTGGATAGGCACCAATTTCAATTTCCGGGGATTGCCCGGCCAGCCGGGATTCTCCGCCCGAATATTGGCACGGCTCGATGCGGATAACTGAACTCTGGTATTCGACATCTTATTACGAGCCCCCGAAATCCTCCCCAACAATATTTGTCATCAGCAACATATTATCGAGAATCAAACAAATATATTAATTAATTAACTAAAGAAATTGCAACAATGCGATGCTCAATGTCAACAATATTGTAATCAATAAGATATTATCGAAAATCAACAAAGTACTTTACTCGGAGACGTTTAACGCGATTCCAATTAATAAAACAAATTCGAACCAGTCCAAATTAATAATCCAATAAACTCGGACAGCGTTTTTCGTGTAATACTTTGATAAATAACGAATGTTGCTTTTCGATTTCATAGTGACGCATGCAATTAGCAGGACTAAGTGACCGAGCGGTGGACAAAGCAATCTTTAGGCGGCTTTGACGAGCATTTCAAAGTGATGAACGAAAGCAATGGATGTGTGTGCGATGGTATGAGTTATGGGTGAGGCAGAGGTGTGCTGGAGGCGACTATCGTGGCACGTAAATCGTGGTCAAACACGGTTTAATTTCCTGCCAATAATTACAAACATGCAGAGGCCTGCGCGAAAGCTCGTCCTGCTCCTGGAATAGAACAGCTCTCGCCGCCAGCAGCAATAGCGTTCTGGCGAGCGCTCGCCAGAAAATTGAACTTGCCAAGGAGTTTACGTGGCTCCCGTGAAACGCCGATGTCGACGGACGCTAATGCGAATTTTCACGGAACGCTGCGAGTTTCTGCCGTTCTAATTAAACCTCCCGAGAAATTTTCAGTATACCCGCACTTGGCCGCGCGCTTTAGATTTTACATTGATCGAATTTGTAACTGATCTTTCCAGGGCCTCGAGTATATTTTCGATGTTCATTAAGGTTATTTAGCAGCTCGCTGGATAATGAAATTATTTTAATCGTATGAACGAGTCGGAGTGTGATTAATGTCTGAAATTAACATTTCCAATCTCTGGAAGACATTTGTATGCAGTTAAATGGAGTTTGTTGTTGAGAGAATTATATTTCGCGAGATTTATACAGTTTACATTGAATAAAGAAGATTTCTAGAGATTTATAAAAATACCTGGACTAAAAGAATTAACGAAGAAACGTCAATCTGCTTTTTCCAAATAAGTCTGATTCTTCTGACACTTTCTTTCCCACACTCGCCATCATCGAAAGCTTCAGCGTCAGAGGAAGGTATGATGACGGATCCTGAGATTTCATTGGGCTCTATTGAGCACGTCTTGCGGAAGTCGTCGGATCGGAATGATCGGGGAGCTTGATGGGCCAGAACAAATAGTGACAGGCAGCTTCGTCATAAGCAGAGCCAACAGGTACGCTGTACAATCCGTCGACATTGCTCCTTCTCACTCTCGACGAGATCTCCTGGGCCACGTGTAATCGTTGGGCTGATTGTACACACTTACACACAGACAGACACATTGCCAAGCATATATACGTGTGTGGGATTGGTTGTGTGTACGAGGTGGAAAGCCGGATATCGGAGATTCGAATCGACACTTGGCCCGTTTCGACGTTGGAGGCTACGTGTTACCAGGTGACGTTTCCATCGCGAGCGGCAACGATGTTCACCAACATCGTCGAACACCCTCTTCGCCGCGTTGCCTTGGCTCTCCAAGCCTCTGATACAACCTCATAACAAGCCCTGATACGCCATGACGCCAGAGTGGCAGCCGAAGAAATAATATTTCCGACGGCGCGGCGCTACCCTATCCCCTCGACGCCCACCCTCGCCGATCCTCCAAAGCGAACCCGACGCCTACGTCCACTCCAGCAGCATCCCTTCGACACGCCGGGACGCCGCCACCGCCAGGGTAATTCCGAGCGTCGATTCGCTCGCGGCGACGGATAAGGGCGTGTTAAACCAATTCGATATTAACTTCGTGTCCTGCGTTACTTCAAGTAACAAGGTTTTAATAAACCTTCACGCTTTTCCCTTCGAAATCCGCACTCTCAAATTGAAAGAGTTTTCGGGCTAAATTGCGTTAGTGCATGTTTCAGGAAGATATATGCTTTAATCGTAAGGATTAAAATTATAATGCCTGACAGGGAATCTGTGAATCAGATTTTAGGGGATGTTTCTCGCAGCGTGGAGAAATATGGGGAATTATGGATTTGTGTCATTTGCTAGATTGCGATTTTTTATTATTCTAATACGCTGTTAAATATAGTTTTTATGGCGGGAGCGGTGAATACTTTGTCACGTATATTGTCGATGTAAATTTTGTGTTTAAGCATGCCTGATTTGCATAAACATCCGCAGTCATTATTTCGCGACATTCTTGGTGTCGAGATTTTAGGTCGATTCAGAAGCTAGTCGACTCGAACAAGGTCTTTGCACGATTTGATCTTGTCGGGTACATGGGAACTGCGAGGGTTTTCTCTCGCTCGCTCTTGTTAAGTTCTTTGAGTGGGGGGGGTGCAAGTTTTTCTGGCGAGTAGGCGGCATTGGAGCGCGGCCACGTATTACAGGAATTATGTACTTACTCGAGGTTGTTGCGTGTGACCATGCCGTAATTGGCTCTCTCGGGCTGCGCGTCTACCTCTCTTGTACATTGCTCCGGGGAAAATAGCGGAAAATTTACTTTAAATTCGTGTCATTATACGCGCGGCGGCTTCGTCGACGAGCGGCGAGACGCCATCGCTCGGCGCCTCGTCGTCGTTTGCTTTTCAGCTCGGACCTTTTACTTCTCCCCGACGGTTAATGTAACAAGATTTTCTCTATACATTTCCTGTAATGTCTCTGTGCTCGGCGCTCCTTCAGTGGAACGGCACACTGTTCATGGGGGAGCTTCGTACTCGGCAAACTTTCAATGGTTTCCGTCGACCAGTCCAACCTCCACTGACCCTTATGTATTATCATGAAACACTGCCACATAAAAGTATGTGCATAGTACGTGTTGGATATGGAGGGAAAGTTTCTTCTCCTTTTCGAGAAAAATAAAGTTAGCTTTCTCTAGATTTAGTGGTGGCATTTTTCGAATTTTATTCTTTGGATCTGCCCGCTGGCTTTTCCCGCGCTGTACATTTTCTGATTTGTCGGATTTATTTTTCGGATTATCCTTTATAGCGGCGGTGTGGCCTCGCAGTTTAATTTCCTTTGGTAGACATAAAGATTATTATGGTAAGCGTGTCTCTTCTGTGTTGGGTGGGTGCGTGCGTGAGTGAGAAAGGAAGAAAGGGGGGAGGGAGGGAGGGAGGATGAAAGAGAGTCCCGGATGGAATAAAGGCAGAGTAAAATAGAGATTGGCTGGATTCCCCGGGAGAAGAGGGGCGCAGAGAATCATTGCCCCGTAAAGAGAGAAACGGCTGACGGTGAAGCATCAGAGGCACACACCGCTAGGATTTGTGGCTAAAATATGACGTGATATCTCTCGTCGCACGGTGCGCTGCCCGCGGGCGGCTCTCTTCAAGAACCTCTTGTCATGATAACACGCGCAACTCCTACTACCATCTGTGATCATCTCGCTTTCACCTTCCCTCACCCTCCCTCCCTTTTTTCCCCCTTTCCCACTCTTGTTTTCCCCGTGATTCAGCAGTCCTCCAAATCGGCTCCAGCACTTGCCGCAATTTCTCCGCGCTTTCCTCTATCGAGAATCCCAGGAAATGCCATTACGAACAATCTTCGAATTTATTTTAACACTAGAACACATCGATAGGATCAAAATGATTTCTTTAATATTTCATATGACAGTTTTATATACCTGTTTTCTCTTTTTAATTTCGTTGAAATGATTATATATTTCTATTGGATGGCTATCGATTCCATGAAATTAACTCTCGGTGAAAAGATTGGCTGATCGAGAGGCCAAGTTTCACGGACTACTTTCTATGACTGTTTAGAATGCAAGTGGGTTAAGTGGCGCTCGCAATTTCGGAGATTTCGAATTCCGTGGAGTGACGAGCGCTTTCCCAAGCTCCTCGAATTTGCTGGTGCGGAACGTGCGCGCTGCCACGATTAACGTCTTGCGGATCTCGAAGGAGAGGGTGTCGGCTTCCGGAACAACGGAGCGCGAGAATTCCGGCGAAGTTTGCAACCCCCTGTCAGGAATAAGGTGGTGGATTGACACGTTGACGCATTGCGCGTGAGAGAGGAGCTTCCATTGGAAGTCGGCCTATGCTCCACTGAACACGTTCTCTCCATAATGCACGAGGATCGAGTTTAATGTAACATGTGTGTGTCTGTGTATATGCCGTGTCTACATTTTACTTGTACTGGAATGCCGCTCAAAGACCGTTAGTGGCACAGTATGCTTCGGCGATACAACGCTCCGCCAGTGAAAAACGTCTCGATAGCCGAGAGGCCTTTTTCCGACTTGCCATTTCTACTGCAAGCCTCCGCAATTCCTCTCCGATATCCAACTTTTCTCCCACTCTTGGCGCACACTGCCTGCAAGTCGATCTTTTTAAAGGCACAAGCATAAAGATGAAGATATAGATTTTCTTTAAACTTTGACACATATTTTTATAAGCTTCTGCAACGGTGAATCAAATTTTATTGGACTTTAACACGTGTTACTTTAACTGTTTATTGATGGATAAGTTTGGAAGTTGTCGATTTGAGAGGGCAGATGTTTGTTTATTGAATGATACGATTGTTTGTTCTTTTGACTAGTCTGTCGTACAATGGAAGTACCGAGTGATAGATCGATAATTAATAGTCCGATCCGTCGGCGGTGGAAAGGTTAGCAGAGGTATAGATTTGTTCGCCGGTCGTTTTGGTGCGAATGTTTCGCTTTAAAGGGGAAGTCGAAGCGATCGAACAGCTATTTGACGGGCGTCCAGGAAGCCTCGGCAAAAAGGCCGGCAGCCTTTATGCGCCGCTTATGTTTGCATGGCCCGGAACAATTTGCCGCGGAAATTGGGCAAAAGGAAAGCCTAGGTGGCTTTCACACAACAAAACCGGTGAAGTACTACCTCGGCCGGGCTGCAATTTCAGTTGCGAAATTGGTGTAACGTTCCTGGCTGAACGCCTATTCCGAACTTCCTCTTCCCTCGCTCTCTTTCTCGCCGACGCCGCCGACGCCGCCGCCGCTTCACTGATCACAAGGATGGGAATTAAATGACTTTTTCCTGGCATACCTCACTTTTGACGAACCCAGCGGATGACAGTAATAGTTTCTGCATCGAATCTGATTTTCCAAGTGTACGCTGATGCTCGGACGAGCTTCGCTGCGCTCGCTCCCTCGAAATCGATTGGAGCGCGCTATGCCATTCCCATCGGACAGTAATACAATCTCCCCTGACATGACGGATGCTCCTCGATGAATCAGGATCTTAATCCAGGCTGCGTATCGTTCATCTATCCGCGCAGAGGGAGGATCCATTAAGAATCGAGGGAATCCAGAATACTTTCGATGTTAATTTCCCTCTCGCACAAGTAAAAACCTCGAGGAAATCTTTGCGAGGTTGATTTATTTGTCACTAAATTATCTCCTAATTAGTATCCTATAAATTATATACAATATATAAATAATTCCAATAAAAAGCGAAGTATTTACAAATTAACAGATAAGTGTACCACTTTGTAAATTAAAAAGCGTATTATTGCTATCTAACACGAGTTGGTTCGCAGATTGGGAGTGAAGTGGGGGAAGCGATAATTTCGGCATCCGATTCGTCATTGCCAGTAAGACCTCGTGGCGGAGTATCGCGCTTAACGCAGTCATCAATCACGGCCGATGCGATGGAGGCGAATTTGCCTCGGCTGCGTCTTATCGCGTTATATCGTTTGTCAAATTTTGCACCTTTATCGATCGGCCGGCTTTGACAGTTACAGAGCTATCCTTTTATCTTTCGGGCCTGATCGATGGACAGCCCACATCCAGCCATAGCCCTCTTCTTCCCTCTTTATCCTTTCGTGATCATCCCACCGTCATTTTTTAACCGCCCAACCCGCAGCCATCCCAACTGCCATGCATCAATTACAGGGAATATTCTATTTCCTGGAATCTCACGATCGATCTCCCCGTCGACACCGATCTACAAGCGAACTTTTGTTGACGCTTGTCCTTCGATTGCTTTCCAAATTTATACTTATCTCTGTCAGGAATATTGTATTGGTAATTGTACTTAAGTGGTTGATTAATCTGTATGAATTTTTTGGTGAGGAGATTGTAAGATAATAGACTGTGATATGGACCGTTCATTTTGAAAGTGATGTAAGTGATGTCCATTTGCAACCCGTAAATATACGTTATTTTAATTAAATTACCAGACTTCAAGTTTTATGACTGACAGATATGCTAACATTTACTTTTCTCGAAGCAAGAAAGAACGGACTTGTACCACTTTCAAAATAAACGGTTCGTATATTAAAATCAATCGTAAGTGAAGCGAAATAAATGAAATAATTAGTATATAGAATATTATAAGAGTATTAGAGGTATGTGGTGTTCATTTAATATTTAAGCTTTCGCATGAAGTTTCCCCAGCGAAGCATAAAGCGGTATCGAACGTTCGATCAATCCGGGAGGGGGAAGTATGGCCACCGATAAATCAGATCGCCGGGGAAATACCGGCCGATATTTCTCCGTCGAGGTATTCATCGGCGCGATACAAATTCGCGAGTTTCGCAGCACATGAATAAGTCCGGGCCAAGTTCCACCGTGCAGGGGAAACAAATCGGTCTCTCAGAGACAGATGTATGGTGTACGCGGTCGAGCGAATAACAACATTGACCGCGCACAGGAATACTTCCGGTCTTGAGATACGTACTCAATGTTCCGTGAGACGTAGGTCAAGGTTACTTCCATTCATTTCGCTCTATAAATTCAGAAAACATTGATTTATTTGGATTAGATTAAAAGAAATAGCTTTATGGACACCTGTTTGCTGCTCCGATAAATCGATGTTGGCTGTGCGACGAAAGGAACTTGCCAATTTAAGTAACGAGGATTTTTCTCTGTCCCTTTAATTCGGAGAAATATATTTTTCTTATATTTAAAGTAGGTCACTGTTGCTTCCGGAGTTTAGTTTCTTTCTTGTTCCCACATAATTCTACGTGTTACGATTAACTCGACTTGGTTGCAAAGTTGGAGGTTCTTGTCTTGTAAGTAAATATCGATCTTTACAACTTTTCTTTCGCGAAAGTATTGGAAAGTAAGCTCGGCTACTTTGACGTTGTTTGCCTGGTATTCATTGGTGTGTTTCGTATTTTCTACCATTGTTCATCGCTAATGGTGCAGGCTTGTTTTCTCTATGGGGTTGGTTGATCCGAGGGTCCCAAGGGCAAAATATAGGTCGCTCGTTTTTGGAGAGGGGAAGCTGCTATTCCCTGGCTCGGTTTATTGCCTTGTCGGCTGGCGGACAAAGAAAACAGTGGCGGCTCCACTCGCAACTGCGAAAAATGGGACGGCATCGCAAGAAAGTTGGAAGTTGGAAGTGGCCGGCTCCGATTCCGAAAGAAACCAATCCGTCTTCCAGTTAAAGCTGACTGCTCAAGGCGATCAGTCAATTACATACCTCTTCTCAAGGAATACATTATCGATGAGTATCAGTAATATTTATTCTCATCACATTGACTTTCGTAGTCGTCATCGATGACCTATCAAGTTGTTCCATTTCTTTCTTTCGCGAAAATCCTTAATAATATATTAGAGAATATTTAGACATTCAACGAAATCAATTCTTAACCAAGTGATCAATATGTCTTTCTATAATAATAGATTGCAATTCTCACAGACGAAAGTCAAGCTAGAGAAAGCTCTTGTGGCAGTTAATCTGTCAGAGTTTGATATAAATTTTCGTGAACCACCAGTTCATTTAAACCAAAAGACTTACTCTTCTCATTGAGAAACACCAAACAAACACGCTTATTACAAATTTATCTCGAATCCTCTGCGCTCTTGTGCATAATATGACCCATTTAAAGTACTCCGATAATTTGGAAACCGTGAAAAACAAAACTGTGCTGTCCAGCAATTTTTCAAGCCAAGCACCAAATCGAATTAAACACACAGACACATCGTACTTCGTATATAAATAAATGTTTTTCTCACTGGCATGTAACACTGGAAACAACGATGGTCCAGCGTGAAACTTTCATCGGGCGACGCACGTGTAACGTGAAGCGGGTCACACAAAAATATCACGGCGACATTGATTTCGTCGAGTGAATAATGAATTCGGGCGGCTTACCGTGGCCGAACTTGATTCCTCCGGCGATTATGAACATTCGGAGGGCAGCTCATGAATTATGTCGCCCGATGCAGCGTACTAATTTCGATGGCATCGATTCGACCAGCCAGTCAAGGACGTAGTAGAGTGGAGTGTGTGTATTTTCAGGCGGCGGCGGCGCCGCCGCCGCCGATGAAAGAACGTTCGACACGATTTCCCTCGGCAAATGTGCGACCGTCACTGGCAAACTCCGCTAGAACCAGTTGAAATTCCGAAAAACTCCCACCTATACTAATTGCTAATTGGAAATTAGTCACTACCGATTACTAATTACTGATTATTAATTCGTAATTCGTAATTAGTAATGGACGATTACTAATTAATGATTAGTAATTGCTAATGTTACTAATAGAGGCATAAAGACAATAGGCGCTTGTTTCGGCATGAAAATTATTCTGTCAAACATTGATTTTATATAATATTAATTCGAACGAATGTTGGATAAATTCGTCTGGTCTTAAATATTTTCATTACTAAAGGCGTACAGTTTTTCCGAAGCGGGATGTTCGCGTCGGTGAAAGTCCGCCTTTTGCACAGTACGAAAGCTCCTTGAAGGGGTAACTTGCGCGGCAAATTGCCATTTATGTGCCAACATAACTAGCATTTTTATGCTCGCCCGGCGAGTTGGCGGGGCCGCGTAAAAGTTTACGGCTAAAAAACTAGCAGCGCGTGTCAGGCGAAGGGCGTTTTTTTCCCCATGGCTCGAAAAATATTCCTAAGCATTAATGTTTTTAGTGGTAGGCTGAAGGATGTGCTAGTGTCGGAGCTTTTTCACTACACGGTGTCAACTATGACTGGTGTTGCCATTGAATAATTTTACGAACGCACCGACCTATTTTTTCTCCCCCGAAGTTTCATGCGTCGTCCTGGTCGACGTCGGCCAGCAATTCTTCGCCGCTCGTTCTCTACGGTTTTCATGGCTTTTAGTCGCTTTTTCTTCATTTTGCCTTGCTCTCGGAGCGGGCCGGGCCGGGCCGGGCCGGGCCATTTTGCCACTCTTATTCCTTTTGCACTGAGAAAGCAGTCTCAAAGAACTCTCACCGCGACTCGCCACATGCGCTTACCGCTCGGTATTAGCGAATTTCAGTAAATAGCTCTCGGTACACTTTTGTGGCGCATTCATTCTTTAAGAAGGCGAGACTCTTGGCCTTCGCTCTCAAGGAGGTTGCACCGCCGTCGTCGCCGCTTTTCCACAGACGATGATAACACCGGCGCACACCGAAAGCCGATTTGAATATTGTATGCTGGAGGCACTCACCGGTTTAGTGCTTTATTTCGAGCGCGCGCACCGCGCTCGCCCGAGATTTCTGAAAGCGAGTTGATTCTCTATCGAGGATAAATCTCCCCCGAGCGAACTACATTCTCTCTCTCTCTCTCTCCCTTTCTCTCTTTCATTCTCCTGGTTTCGTTCATAAAGGGCAACCAGCTGGGCTTGATTTATTATCGATGTCAAAATTCGAGAGTCCCTTTTCTCGCAGAGCGATCTTTTCGCCGGCTATTGTTCCGTCGAGTTTCGATGAAGCGGCATAAATTTTCGTCGCCGATCCGAGAATACCAGTGCGCGAGAGACCTCGCGGAATTTGCATCCCGTCAAAGTTACATCTTCGCCGAGTACCACTCGTCCGTTCCACTTGGCACGAAACTCTTGCTGTACACTTCATCTAATAGAATTCGCCCGTAGTGCGTCTGTGCGTCGCCGGATTCGCACAAGTTGTTTTTTTCCAGTCGCCGGGAAAAGTCTGCAAAAGTGGCGAAGAGTTGAGATGATTTCGCGAAACACGATTTGACTACACCAGAAAGTTCACTGATTCAGGACGGATTACAGTTGAAAATATGTTAATATAAAATATAATCTGAAACATATTGAAGAAAGTTATATAAAATCCGTGTAGATATAAAATCGCGAATAGTCATAATAATTGCTTTCCTTATAGTTAATAATTTTATAGGTTTACAAAATATTGTCAATGCACATGGATTGAATACCTTCTGCAGGAATATTAGCAAGTGGCAGTGTAAGGGAGAGAGGAGAGGTTAATGGTAGACTTGGTGCGTCGCCTCGCCCATCCAATTAAGCGTGATAGTTCGGCTCGACCCGTAAATAAAGGCAGAACCTTATCGAGCCGAGCACTCACTACGCTCTACGTTTACTACCGATTGCAGGACTCCAATCGTAATTTACGGGCTGACTGGAGGCACATCGATTTAATGGCATTGCGTTATTGCTCGTCAGCAAACAGGAGCAGTTAGTTAGCTTTCGTACATAGAGCGCGTCCGTTTTACACAGGGACGAAGAATATATTTCATAATTTAACGCATTACCCGAACCGGCTGCCACGGCAAAGAGCAATATAAATGGCGAGCTTCGTAGAATATGCCGTACATATTTTATCCGGCTTTACAACGATGCTTTTCCCCATTGACAAGCGTCAGCCCTTCCGAGTCTCTTCCGAATTACGCGCAGACTAATTTCCCTGCTCCTCTGTTCGCCCAATTCTCGAATTATCGACGTGTATAAATACGAGCCATGTACCGATAACACAAAAGATACATTTTTCAAATATCAGAAATACAGAAGAACTTCGTTCATCCCATTGGAAATATTGCTAAAATCATTAATAACAGAAACAATCCGTGATCGGGCATTGTTCGAATGTACCAATTATCCGATGGGTCTTGTGCGCCAGTTTCAAAGGGATGAATGTCTGTAGGTTGATGGAAAACTGATATAAAAATGAGAGATTGGAGAGAAGCATGTCGAGGATGGTATGAAAGGGTTAATTTGAAGTAAGAGGAGGGCGACAAGCGTGCTCCAGTTTCCTCGAGTGGCTCCACTAGTCCCTGTGGCTGTGAAAGTGCGAGGGAGATAAGGGCAAACGTAGGGTAGTGCTCGCGACCAATACCAAAACCTAATGAAACCGGGAATCCCTAATGGCGAATAAATAGCATCGCCATTGTTCGATTCGGTTCGTGACATTAGTCGACTGCTCCCTCTTCGATTCCCCCCTCTCTTTCTCTTCGCCCCTCTTACGTTCGCTCTGTCTACTTCGTAGAATTTCGATCGACCGATTCACAAGTTGATGTAGCACAGCCAGCGGGAATCCTGAATCGCATATCTCAGATTCAGCCGAGCGGGAAATAACTCGGAAATACGATGTACGCGCCCCACTAAATAAGCTTGCAAATGTATTCCGAGTGGCATTGTTGATCCACCGGCAAGTATTTACCACTGGCATGTTTGCCGAGCGACGCTCACTACCTTTCCAGCATTTCGATCAGCCTGCTCGAATTCAGAGCTCATCGCGTATCCCGCAACCGCGCAGGATATGTGCGAGTTGGTGGCACGCCTGCTTTCCAAATCGACTGTGAGAAAGTTGGAGTTAACGATATTCGCGCCTCCTCCCCTCCCAACTCGAAGCCTATTTCCCTCAGTTAACCTTTTGACAATTATGTTATTCAAATGTTCAAAGTTACACAAATTATAGTATTTGTAAGTTAAATCCCAGTGGAATTAAAATTCCATTTCGTTAATTATAATTCAGAAACAAAGTCGTTGGAAATTCATGACAAATTAATACTCCCACATGACGAATGTAACAATGAGAAATTCTGTTTATTTAAATTCACTGTCTACTTGTCTGTTTATAATTATACAAAGTTATACAAGTTTCTGGCTTTGAGAAACTGTATAATCGCGTTACAATTTCTTAATATATTAAATAACATATGAAAGCTCGTCGGTAAAAGATTCTTTTATACAATAAGAATTCAGTCTTTATTATTCCATCCGATTGGTTCATTGTTACAGCAAGTGCGTTTTCTAACGATGTGACTTTTTTCTCTGCTTCCAGTCATCGGAGCACAAGCATCGTCTTGCATGGACCTTGAGTGCTCGCCGCTGAAGCCGGAACTGTGGGCATCCAGTGCAGCGAGAGACGGTGAGTCTTATAACTATCTGTTCCTGCAGAACTTCCTCCCTCCTTCCTGGAGTTAAGAGTGCAGTCCGATGCAATTGGCCTCTTTAAAAATCGGCCGCAAGCCAGAGATATGCGGGTCGAGTGGCGTCTCATGCAGAAATTCTTCGCTCTAGTATCACCACTCGGTCATTCGATCTTCAATTAATCGTGCTTCGATTTCGGAATACCTTTCAGCCGATTCTGTCTGGTGCGACTGACTTTTTAAATTAAAGAGAGCGCAAGGTTATTCTCGACTATGTTGTCTGCGAGTGACAAATATGAGCAATAAGGAATAATAAAATAGAATGCAAAAGTAGTATTAAGAAAAATAGTATTTGGGAATTGGGCGCAAATTATCTCTCATTTTTCCACTTAGTATTTCGTCACAGGCATTTCTAGTTGCATGAGATTCTCGTCGGTCCAATTAATTATACTTTTCATACATAAAAAGTATCGGATTTCGATTTTCTTCTACGATAATCGAATTGCCAATTTATCCTGAGTTATTAATGGTACAAATATAATTCCACGAAGTATTAAATCAAAATGTAGAATTAATGGTTTTCTGATTGCCGTATGAATTTCTATCATTCTACGAGCGTCTTTTGATAAGTGAAGTTTGCTAGTTGGAGGAAAAGATCGATTGGAATGGCGAGTGACGTGGGGGGATCTGCTCGCGCGCTACTTTCTCGCGAGGAGGTCTGCTCTGTGGCGGGGTAATTGCTCGAAATTGCCGGGGAGAAATTACACGGCGGCTTCGGGCCAGCCAGATAGATCCGGGCGGCCTGGTTCGCCCGGCTGAATCAGTGATGCGAGTCAACGATTGCCCCGGCGTCCCACTTTTTAGGGCTTCCGCGCTCGCCTCTGAAAGTGTTGCCTCGTTCACTGAACAAAGGCAATTTCAATTGCAGCGGTGAGTGATGCATGGCGGCGCTGCACACCCCCCCGCCTTCTGAATAGCTCGAACTACCCCTGAAACCAGCCCTTAGACAAGCCCGGCCACCCTCTTCAAAGGAAGCTTTATTCTCCCTTTCCAAGGGGAATCCTTCGAAAAGACTCTTTTCCACCGCCTATTAGGCTTATAATTTCCTATAACTGCCTTTCCACTATTCTCCCAAGCTTTTACTCGGAAACAGAACCGCGCTGCTTTGACAGTTTCCCTCTTTTATTAGAAGCTCTTGCGCGCCCACTTTTTAGAAGAGCCGCCAAGGAAAGGAGAGGAATTCCGAGAGCGAACGCGGCGATTCCTCCATCAGCCTCCGGTGAAACACGATTCCCGGCGATAATTAGTTTATAATCAAGAGGAGAGCGCTCAGGGCCAACTTGCCATTAATTATGCTAATGCCTCGCAGCTCGATCTTCGTTCTCCCCGTAAACAGCGATAAAACCGTGTGTCCCGCGCGCTGCCCCATGACGATAATTAATGATCGCCACCGGTTACAAGACTTTGGAAGCTAACTCTTGGTAAAGAAATTCCTCGGCGCCGTCCTATTATTACAAACGAAGAAAATTACGTTCTTAAAGTATAAAACAATAGAGAAATATTAAATTAAGCTCGATCGATGTCATCTATCGTTTTGAAGGTAGTATTATTTTGTCCGTTGACTAAACAATTGGTGCATCGATACTTTTGAGGGAGCGAGCTGTGTGGTGCGGCTCTTTTTGACTAGGGATTGCCAGATTGGACAGCCAAACAAGTGAAAGGGCGGCCATCGCTCAATTGGGTCAGTATTTTCGAGGGAGAAAATGGCCGGCTACTGCCGATATTTTGGCGCAGCCTGACTAGCCCGTTGGCGATCGGGACGCGAGAAATTCCCGGCGATGAAAACGTGACATTTAGATCGTGGCTCGCATCCAGGTCAATCACGCCTTCGAGAGGAATTAGCTGCCTGCCTTCGAGAGCGACTCACCTACGTAACGCTTTCCTCGTTGGCGATAGGCCGCCATTCAAGCTGCATTCTCGAACGCCCGCTGAGAATAGCAATCTCCAATCTCAAGGAATACTCCGCCAGATGGTAGGCTAATGACGAGAATTTTTCTTCTCCCTCTTGCGTCATCCAACTCTCCCATCCTCCTCCACCACGTGCTCCCCGCTAGGATTCATTTGGAATCCCGTAAGCTTTCAATACAATTACAGGAAGCCCAGAAATAAAAGACGGATGCAATTCGGGAATGCGTCCTGATTGCTGAGTAGATTATTCCCAGTGTAACGTTGGAAATAGTTACGGTTCTAAGATAAAACAGAGTTGGAATGGGATTTCTGACTAGTGAACCCGTTCTAATTTCTGCCGAGGCGTTTCTTTATAACTGAAAGCTCCCTCATTACATTTCCATTGGATTCACGAGAAAGATTCGAATAGTAAAGTTATAAAGAAATTTTATTTCAAATTTCGCGGAATAATTCTTCGAAAATTGTATATTAATTTGGAAGCTTTATTTCGGAGATTGATCCTTCGAGACATTTCGCTTTGGATGATGTATGTGGTTGTATTAACATATCCCCGGACGCCGTCAATCCCGGAACTTTTAATGACGGCGAGCTCTCTCGGGAGGCTGGCGACAGGATAATTTCACGCGATCCAATTAAATATCTCGTCGGCCGTGGCAAGGTCGAGGTTAAGTCCGAGGCTCAAGGGGAGTGGCGTTGATGCGCGACTGGGGCGCGTGAAAATTCGATAAAAACACTCGAGCCGCCCCGTTACGCTCTGCCTGAGTGCGACGGGACGCTTCTACTTGAGCCGGCGCCGGCGCCAAGTCGCCCTGAGATCCGACGACTATTATGACGGCCTGCTTTTCACAGCATTGATTTCCCTACTGCCAAAAGACACTCGTTTACTGCTCGAGAGCACCTTCCACGTAATGTCATTACAGCAGATTTATGACAACATGTTTTATAAAAATCACAAACTCTCACAGGTAATTATACAAGGCTAATTATTGACTTTGTTATTTCTGACTTCTCCGAATTCCACAAAAGCTCGAAAACACTCTGTTTATTCTATCAACTCTGCTGACTCGAATGATAACACTAATAAATATTACGACGCTTTTTTTACAATATTCCTTTTCAATTATTTAAAATCTAGTTTGTGTTAAACTGATTACCAGAAAAGTGTCTCACTTCTCCGACATTATTTCTGGCGAGAATAGAAACTCGATGGTTCTTCCGATACACCAATAACACGTAAATAGAAAACAAAT
Organism: Ectemnius continuus; assembly: GCA_910591665.1. Taxonomy (NCBI): domain Eukaryota; kingdom Metazoa; phylum Arthropoda; class Insecta; order Hymenoptera; family Crabronidae; genus Ectemnius; species Ectemnius continuus. The sequence goes on along the minus strand of OU342862.1, from coordinate 8,139,919 downwards.
TTTACTATTGGGAAACGAAAGAGATGCACGTGTCAAGTTGAATCGCGACAATCGGATGAACGATTTTCTTATTGAATCTAATGGGAAGCGCGAGAAATCAATGTCAATCTTGCGAGCGATCATGTCCACTCTGGCGAACCGTGGCGCGCAGTTTGTTGCCCGGCATACAACAGAGTTATTGAGAGTTGCAGGAGTTATTGGGAGAAACGGGAGCTACGAGTCGCACGAGTGAATGCAGTGTGCGCGCGCGCGCGCTCGCTCGCTAACTTTATCAGCGGCTAGCCAGTCAACATTAATCCGTGGAATAATCGAGTATCGGCTTAAACGAAGCTTCTACAGTTCGCAACTTGATCGGCTACGTGCCCGCAAGCTTCGGTAATAAGGCACTGCTTCCACACTGGCTGGGAACCCTCTTTAAACTAATTACGAAGAACTTACATCGATTCGATGTGTTTACTGCTAACAGCTTGGCATCATTGTACCATTGGATTTTCGGTGACTTGGAATTTCTGCTATTATTTGACAGAAGTTTCTTAGATGTTTGTTTAATAATAAGAGCAAGGTTTTACTTCGCCTTTTTGGCATTTTATTTAGTCTTTTTTGATAGCTTCGACTGTTTCATTCTGACACTTTAACTGTCTGATCGTTGGACTATAAAACTCTTCAGGCTTATTAATTATTCAGAGACGTGACAATTATTCATTAGCCATTGGTCGTACTGCAGTATCCATTCGTACATTATTGTGAGAGAAGCGCGGCTCCATCCGTAACCGATAGTGCTCGAGGCGACTCGATTTGTTATTTAACGCCGGCAGCTAATTCGACCGCATTTTAGTGCGGAAAGCTCGCTTTATTTGTTTAGCGCAAAAGGCCAATCTAGTGAATTACACGCGGGCGGATGCGGTGGGCGCGCGCGCGCGGGGTGTTTCGAGTTTCCAGCTTATTTCCCCCGGCTGTATTTCATTAATCGGGAAACTAGCAACGGCCGGAGAGCCGGTGCAGTCGCATAATTATTTCGCTATACATCGCAAAATTGGGCGGCTCGCCCGTCGCACAAAACCCCGTTTCGCAAATTGCGCCAACGGAAAACTTTACGTCGGCCGGTTCCCGCTCGCTCGTTTGTCGCTCGTTTGTTGCATGGCTCCGCCCAACCACCCCGGAAACCGGAGATGAAATGCGAACGTGGCATTCTTCCGGGCGTAGCAAGTAGTTGCTCTTTTATGTCTCGCTACGTGTTGGTCGACTAACAATAAAGCTTGTCTGTGCGAGCTATAATAGATTCTCTGATAAGTTCGCCGGAATATCGAATATATGCTCGCGAGCTTGCGGACTTATCGTTTCAGTCCTGCGTTCAATAGCTTTGCTATTTCTGCCTTTCAAAGTTTCCCGTCTTGGCTGCCTCACCCATCTCCGCTTGGCCCTCTATGTATACACAAGTATTCGGAATTTCGGTCGGTGCAGTTGGATCACGCAAGCTCAACAGCCCGACGCGCATCCCAGCCAGATGAAAGTCTAGCCTTATTCCGCCGTGATATCTCCAGACATCCTTCATGTAAACTAGAAAATGCTTCTTCCATCAGAAGGATCTCAATGCCTTCTTCTGCCATAACTTCGAAGATTTTTATATACTCGTATTAAATATATCCAAACATTTCACGGAAGAAAATCGTATAATTACGTAAATTCAGATAACAGACGCAGATTATACACTTTATTAATGATTTCATTTACGAGTTCATTTAGGCAGCGAGTAAAATTTCAGTAAAATTTCGTGAAAATGTAGTTCTGGCGTAATTAGTGTTTACGTTTTAGCTGGTAGGTCACACCCGAGCGTTCGTCACCAGCAAGGACACTCAGCGCCGAAATACAAGCACCAATGTGGTTGTCAGCAGCAGCCGAGCAATTTTCTCCCGCTAGCATAAACAGCCGGCTGAACTATATGCCGAGTAGTACATTTGGCAGGAGGCAATAAAGTCCTGTTAAGTTTTAGCTCTCTCATAGAACGCGCAGTAATCTCGGCCGAGCATTCCTTCTCGAGTGTCCTGTCGCCCAGGCATTATCACCTGGCAAACTTTCCTCTTCCTTTAACATCCATTTTTCCCGACTGTTGAATTTTTACGCTCGTTGGTTTTCACCAAGATTCAAATGTACGAGTGTATAAATCAAGCATGCACCGTCAGCGTTTTGTCTAGCAGATAGAAAATTGACGTATGCAGTTCCAAGTGGTAGAAGACGCGTATCCTTGGTGTCTTTTATAGCGAGGAATAAAACAGGGGCAATCGGTTGAGCTTTAAAGTGCTTTTCCCGAGTAATCCACTTAGCCGGCAGCTTCATCAGCTTGCAGTGTAAGTAGATTGTTGCACTATTTATTGTCCAATTTGTCCGACCGCTCGTCGCATTACCTTTGATCCCCTCTAATTGGAAGATCCCGCGCGGCTGCTTTTTCACCGCCGTTAATATTTTAGTTGCCGCCTCGGCCAGGATTTGTCTAGTTTAGCAGGACCCGCTTCTAACGCGTACATCCTGCCTATTATTTTTGTGGCTCCAAAGCCTTTTTCTAGCTTCCAACTGTAGTTCTCTTTCTGTCCGGCGCGGCTGAGTCGTTGCCCTCACAGAGTCCTTCTCTCGCTTTCTTCCTTTTATTGTCCTTACACGGAGATTCGCCCTTTCAAAGTCACTCGACCGGCTCTCCGGAATTTCGCCCGTCGAGACACCCTTCTAACCCGAGCGCACCCTTCTTTCAACAGGCTCTCTTTTCTTTTCTTTTCTTTTCTTTCACACGCTCCACAAGCAGAGACGTATAAATCAGACACGTGAACTGTATTTCGCACCGTTTTCTTTTACTTTTTTTTCGGCTCTTCTTGCCGAGATGAACGATACTTGCAAGTTCGAATGGATGCTGTAGTTTCTTTGGAAGTGAATGCAGATTGCATAGTTTTCACTATTATTAACCCATTGTCTGCTTCATTTATTGACGATCATATTTAGCTTTCTTTTATATCACAATGTATTTAATTCAAAATGAACCGCTGAAAGTAAAATATTTAAAAATTCGTTTTTATGTAGGAAAAGTAGATAATTAAATTAACTTTGGAGCTAAAGGGTTAATGATCTGCATGATCCGACGTGTTTAGATGATATTAAATATTAACGTGTCTCTAAAAAGAGTAATAAAGGATAAAATGTTTATGGTTCAACACCGTAGAAGGTGAATTCAGTTGTTTTGTGTTGGAGGTTCATACTTGGCATGCAGCGTTTATCACGCCTTTCGTTGGTAAATAGCGCGTTCCTTGGAATGGCGGTGAGAAGGTTAACTGCACTGCTGAATAATTAACAGGAGAATGAGAGCCACCGAGCTCCGTCAGGTTGCCGCGTTGCTTATCCAGAAGATTCATTTGCAAATTTGGCGATATTAAGCCTATTTTCCTCCAACCTTCACTGCAATCAGCCAAAACTCCGCGGGTTGCCGATAATTTCATTCCGCTTTCACTTGCACTAAGAATTAATTACTAATCTGTACAATAATTTATTTAATTACTAAAAAGTACAATATACATTTTTAAAAATAGTGGGCTTTCAAAATAATGCTTAAGAATATGATAAATAAAATATTAACCAAAGTTTGGAATAACCGTGAAACGCATTGCGTCAAATTTTACAGATTTTTTTTCTGTATTTGGTTTCAACGAAGATGATTGAAGCGATCAGCGAGGGTCCTCGCAATTTCGCGCGATGCATATGTATCAATTTTGCGAGTCATTGTTGCAGTGTGTCCGGTAGGTGGGATGCGCGCCGGTGAAGTTGCACTCCGCGCGGCTCTCGTTGCGAAAGGTCATGTTTATTCAGCGGCACTCGATTTTCTATTTGTTGCCTTTCTCCTAGCCATCTATTTTTCATCGGTTCATCTTTTATTCGAATCACAGCCGAGGCACACACAAGCCGCCGCCGCCGCCGCCGCCGCCGCCGCCGCTCCTTTTCCATCCTTTTCCCACTGCTTCGGACTGCTCTCCATTCAGAATTCTCTCTCGGGTCTACCTTTCGATTCAAGGCAAATGTTTTGCTAGCGCTTTCTCCCTGCTGCATGGATTCATGGCTCCTTTGGGTCACGTGTAATCAGGCATCCTCGTTTTACGGCTAATTAACGCCTGCTCCGCTCGTTCCCGTCTCTGCCGAGCTGCCCCTTCGCACACTTTCTCCTTCATTTATATTAGCACTTCACAATTTTTGTTATTTGTGTCATTGCAACTGAGGTCGTTTTAATATTATTTTTCTTCTACTTGATTAACTTCTTATTAGCAATATTAGTCGTAATATATGCAATTGTTTGTTACTTTATTTTTTGTACATTGATACTTTAATGTTGTCGTTGATTTCGTCATGTTTAATATAATTTATAGCTATCAAACTTTCCATTTATTAAGGGAATTTTTATAAAACATCGCTTGTTTCTCTTGAAGAGTGAGTTTTCTATTTCTATTATCCAAGAACAAATCCCAAGCCGCAGAGACAACTCGTAGTCTCGAGGCAAATATTATTGCGGTAAGAAAGTCTTTTTCCCACAGGGCTCTCTGAGATACAACGCTTTTACCATTGGCTGGGCTCATTAGAAGTTATAGTTTTCACAGCGTCACTTCGCTTAATTACCTCGGGAAAAGGAGGGCCGATTTCATTGGCGGGTCGATTCGGCCGGCTGTATTAGCGATAAGCGGGGCGAAGTGTGAATTTAATTGTGTCAGAGTTACTGGGGAGGAAATAATTCTCGCTTACGGCCAACGAATTTAGGTGCGAAGGGATTAAGGGCGGCGATATGTGAGCCAGAAGTAATAATCCCAAAGGAGGAAGAGGAGGAGGAGGAGTTAAAAAAGTCCGGTAAGAGGAGAAATGTTGTAAGTTACGCGAGCATTTGCATAGATTTGCGAATCTCGACTGCGCGCGCGCGCACGCGCGCGCCACCTTCGTACGTACACACTTCTTGAAAGTAGAACACGCACTCTGTTACAAACGAGAATGGAGAGCCTGGGAAAATGCCGCGATCCCACCTCGTGCATACCTTTTTCTTCCGACCGAGCACTATTCCATTCTCCCCCCCACCCCACCCTCCTCCCTGGATGCTTTTTCCCCTAAACCCCATAACCATAACTTATCGAAGCGCTGGAAATTGAAAACAGGGATGTTTTCATTTCAGCCCGGCGAACAAACCGAGTGGAATTCTGATTGGTAGCGCGTACAATATTCCTTGTTTCAAGATTCCTTGGCCCGCCTTTTGACGCTCGGCGAAGTTGAGTGAGCTTTTTCTCAAGTGCGCCGTAAGCATTCGCAAGTGGATTTCTGAATAACGAGCAAACGGCTGGCAGGTGGAACTTAAGGGAAATCCTTGGGAAACGAAATTCCGAATGACGGAAATGCACTTCTGAACTCAGGGACGTGTACGTGTCAAGTATGCAGGTGGATGTGCCTGTAAGTTGATAAGTATACTTCGCGGGCGTGGCTTGGGAAGTTCCGAGAGTCGGGTAGGAGCGCGGCGCGGCGCGCTGGGTGGATTTCTTTCTATGACAAGGAACGAATCGGTGCTCGGATGTTGCTGAATCTTTTAAAACACCAGCTTCGCTTCGTTCTGACGGCTGACATTTCTTTTGACATCCGCTGTCACAGCTCGTTCTCACAGAGCCACTCGTTTCTCCTCGGACAGCGCGTGATGTAGCCGACTGCTCGAAATATTAATGAACTCTCCGCCACGCTGAACGCACTCTGTAATTAGGAATGCCGAGAGTTCCGGGGTCAACGTGCCTTTAGAATTTATAACTCGAGATCTAATTGTCCTATCACTTATTTCCCGGCGGTTGCTTTGTGTTCCAACTTACGCTGGGGAGTTTATTCATTTCTGGAGCGATTGACAAGGCGTAAGTGTCCGATTCAACGATTGCCAGTCGGCAAGTTGGAGCTGAGCAGTTAGGAAAAGGTAGAAAGAAGGCGAGCGGGTTTGAAGTAAGGCCGGTAAACTGATTGTTAGAGGGAAAGGGTTGCAATTGTCAAGTCGGCGTGGAAATAGGTCGGCCAGAGTCAGGCTAATGGAACAAAGGCCTCTAAATCGAAGGAATGCACTTGACAGTCTAATTAAAGACTGTCCCTCCCCTTTAAGCCACGTCGCTCCGTAATTTAAATTTCCCTAGCTCTTTTTCTCGGCCAACCCCCCCACTTTCCACCCCCCCTCGAGTTACAACCGGACCACCACTTCTCTCAACTCGATCCTCTTTCTCTGGCTATTGTTAACGACCAAATGTTAATGGACCATCCATCTCTACCACTCTGGTTTTCCAGCTCCAATCATTCAGGAATAGATCATATTTCCAAGCAATCATCGAATTGTATCTCCAATATGTGGGAAACCTTCCAACTCCGAAACTCTATACCAAATGCAATTTAGTCCTTTAATTAATATCGATATTGCATTAGATAATTAAAAGGACCTCGTTGCACTTTCTTGATGTATTGAAAATAATTGTTTTTAATACATTATTGGTAGAAGTGGAGGCTGATTTTCTGATGGAAATTAGTTGGATACCAGTGGAGATGATATTGCACGATGAAATTGAAAGCAGATTTACGCTGCTGGTGGGTAGAAAATAATTATGGATCCTTTTGGAAAAGGAGGCTGGAATTGGTGGGATTTCAGTGAGGCCAGCATTAATTAAATCGAGACGTGGAAAGAGGGGCAGTAATCAATTTAGCCCGCGGGCAGCTCGGTTCAATGAGGCATGGAATATTTTTATGAAAGGGTGAAAGTCTTATCGGAGGGTGGATGGGAAATTAGAACGTCGATCGGGCCAGCGGCGCATCCAGTGGAAAAGCGTGGAAAGGCCACCGAGTGCTGGTCATCGATACACGTCCGTACGCAAATGTCAGCGGAACAATTAATTAATGGTTCACCTGTTCCCCCTTTGTGCACGAGCGTCCAGTCGAACCAATACACATATTTCCTTCCGCACAACCTCCGACTCTACTTCCTGTCTCTTTAATCAATTAATTTCGCCTTGTATTTCGACTAACTGGAGAGAAACAAACAGTAAATTTCGAGATGGGAAATTCGCAATATTCCCTACGACTCACTGTCAGCTAAACTCCAGTCAGTCGAATTGGCAAGTTGCACGGCGAAACTAGATCGAATTTCGTCCACGGAAAGCCCGAGGATTTGTTTGCCAGGTGGCGGCCGAGCATTTCTACTAGAGTCACTTTTATTTCAGAGCCGCGCCAACCTTCCTCTCTTTGTCCTCCACTTATCAAGAACAAACCGAGTGAAGATTGTTTGTCTGGTGGCGAAATGAAATATCAATAAGAAAACGCAGACAATGCTATATCCTCGCATTGTATTTAATTGTCGACTCTGCTTCCGGGGAAAGCGGAAGCCAGACGCTGCTAAGTAGAACAGTGGTACTTCATCGGTCAGAGACTGATCGAGGGCTGCTCTTGTTTGCTCGATCGAACAAACTTCTTCCTGAAAGGAACATTGGAGGATCCTTTTTCCTTGAACGCCCGAGGTGCGCCAGCTCAGAGACAACTGGGACTTCCCGGACCAACTCACGAGTACTTTGCGAAACTTCTACCGGCGAAGCTTCGCACTTTAAATGGCAGCACTCTTGGAGGCCCCGAGGGCTCACCTTACCCTTCTTACTTGGTGGCTGTCGAGCGAGACTTTTGCGCCGGACTTTTCCTCCTAATTAGTCCGCCTTCGATTATGATTATCGTGCGAACAGTTCGCCGTGCTTCTCAGCAGGGAAATTCAATGGGAAAGTGGAAAATCTTGGTCCGAACGAGGAGGAGGAGAAGGAAGAAGGAGGAGAGGAACGGCGAGTGTAGCATCAAGTGAGGAAGTGACGATGGCTCATGAAAGTTGCAGGGCGACCGCGCGCGGGTTCGTTAGTCGTTCCACTTTACATCCTCGTGGATGCTGGAGACGAACATCTCCGCATCTCTCTCTCTCTCTCTCGTTCTCTCATCCTTCTCGGCTGACGCCGCACTAGCATCGCGAAATTAGCCGGCACAATTACAAAAATAGCAGGAGGGTCTCTCGTCGCTGTTTCCTCTGCTGGATGCTGCGCTGCCTTCTCTTTTGAGGGAAGAGACCTCGGTAAAAGAGGGGAGGAAAAAACGCCGCCGGTGGCGAAAGGCGCCTTTGCTCGCTCGCCGAAAGAGCTCCTGGTGGCCGCAGAACGTGTCACGATTACTGCAAGTGTGTATGACTCTACAAATAATTTCACTTGCACAGAACACTCGCTATTGGAGAAAACCCCTTATAAAGACGGCGTTTTGTTCACTTTGCCATCAACATGAATTTTCCTTTCCCTGTTTTCTACAGCTCCAAAAAAAATCTCGAACAATTGTGTTCTGCGGTTTTCAATCTTTATCATTTCTTCTGAAGGTTAATTTACAATAATTTTAATAAAAATTCTATATTTCGTCATCGATTAAGTTAGACGTAGAAATTTGTAGTAATTATTAATAGGGGAGACTGTGCTTAATTGGTTTACTCATTCCTTTCTCTGGCAAAGTCCGCGGACCTGGGATAATACGAGTCGGATGAATTAAACTTCCACGGGTCAAGGGTTGCAAGGGCTGGGCACCGAAAAAGGGTTTGGGTCGGGGGGTGAAAATGAGAGCAAAACGAAATTTCGTTGCGACGGGTGGGATCTCATTTCCTCGAAGGGTTCTGCCAGTGCGAAAGACAGAGAGACAGACGGACGGACGAGCTTGCGCGCAATTAACGATGAAATTTTAATTACTTTCTCACCATAAATTAATATCTATTAGAAGGCAGAGGTCGCCCAGGGCCTCCATTCACTTCCGGGCGAGACCAACCTCCTCTTTCTCGCTCTCTTTTTATCTCATCCTTCGATCCTTTAGCTCGCGCGTACCCGACTTCAAAGGGGAAATCTTCGCCAGTTAATTAATTTCGTCGCGATACTTTCCTAATGAGAATTTCCCGGAAGAGTCTGCGCTTGAGAATACGGCGAGTGTGCCATCAAATTGCGACGATTACCATGAATCCCCCATCAGCCAGACTGATTTCATAAGCTCGAATATTTAAAGTCCATTTACATCTGTCAGTGAACTTAAAAATATGTTCTTACTGGAGGAACAATCAAGCAGTTCTTGCTAAAATCGATTTTTACTGAATATTGTTTATAGCTAGTTTAGTGTTTCTGTTGTTAAAGATGATTATTGCTACGTGTTGCTTTTACGATCGTGTTAGCAGATAAACTAGCAATAAGGATAATGGCAAGACATTGTAAATGGATGTTGCATCGTTGCGATTGGTATTTTCTGTCTTTTGTATTCATGAGCAGGTCTTTTGAGAACAGGATGCATGTACAATACTCTCCTAAGTGATCTGGAAAGCCGTTACAACGCCTGTTAACCTCCGTTAAGGGAAACAAGCCGCTCATAACGGGAAATCGGGCGAGCACTGTTACGAGTGCTGCGTCCAAGAACGCAGCCATAAAGGACTTTTATGACGAGTTGAATTGCGTGCATAAATTGACATTTAAGCCTGCATGAATCAAAGCTGCACGCAACTGCTGCTTTCGAGAGTTTCTGTTCGTGCGGGTTAAGAAATTGAGGTCTCACAAAAGACAAGTTGTCTCCATTGAAGAAGAATACTTTACAGTTCTTCGTGTTACCTTCATCGAAACTTCTAACTATTTTTCCTGGAATCGAAGATAATCTTACAAAAGAAATTCCTCTTCTATATCATTTTTAAATACTTCAAAGGAGTAATAAAAGAACTAATAAGACGTACGATTTATACAGCATTAACATGCACTGCAGACTGTAAATATCTAAAGAGTCAGTAATAAGTTTAATTAAGGGTTTATACGACTTTGATAAATAAAAAAAGTTCGTGTTACAAGGAACACTTTGGAGATTAAACATACAAGAGAATCCATCAAGTTCCAAGAGCGTCGACTAGTCATCCGTCACGTCGAAGTGACATTACTGTCTCCTTACATTTACCAAACAGACATTGCGAAAGATCAAACAATACTTCTCAGTGCGATACAATAATTATTCTTAAAAAGGATCTATCTGCTTGGAGAGAATATCAGAGGAAAGCTAAGAGGAAAGCCGCTCGTAAGATGAAAGTGTAGCAGGCAGAGTTCTCGAGCAAAGTGTAAGTGGATGGAAGCCGAGCGGAAAGAGACTTCCTCTATAATGGCGGCAATTTCGAATCGGAAAACTTTGAATGATATAGCGTAATTCGGCCGAAGAGAAATGATCCGAGCGAGAACGGCTGGCTGGGGAAGCACAAACCCTAGGAACGACGTCGTTTGTATGCACGTGTCTGCTACGCCAGCCAGACATCCATATGAGACCTGTACAAGCTGATTCAATTGCCTTTCCATTTTTGGATCATCTACGTTCAGCATAAACTGCTACTTTTACTATAATTATATATTAGAATGTAGCAGAATTTTAATTAGTTTCCTTTAAATTTAGATTAAAAATTAAGAAATATTTTGGACTGACCAAAACATTGCCTAACTTTTCTAGGGTAATTCAAAATGAATGGAGACTCTTTTAATAATTGGTATAAATATGACGTCAATCGGATCGGTGGTTTATTAATTATTGTCTTCGCAACAATGAAGGTTTCTTTTTGGATAGAACAATGAAGGATTTTATAACTATCACACAATTATTCTCTGCTCAATCAAAAATTCTACATCAGAGTCGAAATATTATTACATCATCTATAATTCAGTGCTCCCCACAATTCTTGACAGCTCGAAATTAACAAAGTTTGATTGCATTGCGACGACTATTACATTTACAAGTAAATTTCCAGTTGAACTTGTTGCGGTTGGATTGTGTATGAACATAGTATGTTTTAAACAAGTATGGTGCGAAGGTAACGCATAGATCGAGTGCGCGGGAGAAGGTGAAATTGTTGCTCTCGGAAGTTGGCGATGGTTCGAGTTCGCTCGCACGGAATACCAAACGTATGGAGATAACTGGCGAGGGCGTCGCGGCGGCGTCGCGAGATATACGACGCTCCAAGTCTTTTTTCGTGGCTTATCTATGTGTCGTACGCGATTCATTGCCCCGGCAGTTACGAGGGAGTTAAGTGTAACGGGGAACGCACGGAATACGGAAATCTCCGCTCTCTCGTCGTTTTTGACATTGCCGTGTTCGCTTCCCTCGTAACTCCGCATTTAGCCGGCGTGTTACAGGAATTATGATCGCTACCATGTTGGCATGCGAATCGTTTTATATTCGTGCAACTATTCCCTCAGAGCTTTTCACTGTCGCGTGAAATGCGATAAGTCAGGATTTGCAACACTCAAACCTTGCCAAAAGCAAGCATAAACAAACCCCATAGAAATGATAGACTTCTAACATTTATAAATTACAAAGTAAGCTATTTTTGCCACTATCACACATCGAACAGCGTTACAAAAAGCTACCAATAATTCAGCTGGAAGGTGGCAAGCAGGTGAAAGATTAGTCGGGCGGTAAATCCGGATGAAAGTTAATCAGGATTTATAAGAGAGTGGCGAAATGAAGACACTCTGCCGGGATTCATCGAGGCGTGCGGCATTCATCGAGTTAAAGGGCAGGCAGAGGCGTCGTTACCGGCCGATTATAAGAGCGGGCCGTGGGTGGAAAAAATGTGGGTCTCCGAGTGATAAGTAAGAGCGGTGGGTTGGGAGGCTGCGGTTCATGGACCTGGATATTATCCCGGCAGTGGCTCGCCACGATGAAAAAGCAGCCTCGCCGTTAGTTTGACGGGCGGCGCGCACGTAGCACCGGCTGCCGGGGCGAGCGGAGGGAAGCAGCGTGTACACGGCGCGGCGGCGCGGCCGAGTGCCGTGCAAATTGCCCGTTCTATTATTCAGACGGTTGTAAAAGCGCCGTAAAGTTCGATGCAACCGGTTACCAAGTCCACGCGGCGGCCGTCGTCCCCTTCGCCCTTCGTCGCCGACGTCCCGGAAACCCGGAAAACCACCCCGTTCCACAACTGGCCCGATTTCACCACTGATAGCTTCCTCTCTTCTCTCTTTGCCGCTACAGACATTTGCCCGCTCGAATGCCAAGCTCTCCGAGAGAGCATACAAACCTTCGAGACTGGGCCAAAACTCGGTCGGATGTAGAATTCGAGCAGAAGGCACTTTCCTTCGTAATTAGTTGATGAGAGAAAGAGATGTTATTGTGCGAGGCAACTTTGGGGAGTCGATGACCTATTTAATGTGAGATAGTATTCAGAAGTGTATGGATAGACGAATATTCTAGGAACTAGAGCTTCCTTGTATTAAATAGTGTTCTAACTTTAGATTATTATGGCAAACGTTCGTTAGCTTTCGAGTTCGCTTATATCTCATCGTGTTTCATTGACAGAATCCTTGGGAATTCTAAACACTTCACTCCAACTCCTACAATGATTCGGTTGCGTGGTTCATTTGTTATGCAAGAGCTCGCAAAATTTTATCATTCGGTCTGGCAAATCTCCCGATGGGAGCACCAATTCCCATTGAGAACCAACAAAGTTGCTTGATTTCCCTTGGAAAATGGCTGGAGGGAAAGTCAGGGAACCAAAAGTCTAAGCGTTCGGAACTAAGCGGAGTGCGTATTCGGATTTTCCGTGGGAAGTTGAAAGAAATATCATTGGGCGAGCGCGCGTTACAATTCCAGCGGCATGAAAGTTGGCGGTGGCATTAATCCGCGTTATGGAATCCTGTCTCGTCCGCGGGGTTACGACTTTCCGCTAATTATATCCTGGACGGAGGCTTATTGCCTGGACAGCAAGTATAACGGATGAACTTTTGACCCTCTGATTCAGCCATTAGAAGGTGGGCACGTAGTGGCGGCTTTCAGCGGTATTCATAGATTCATAAAAGCGCCCTTTTGGACCGGCCGAGAATTTAGTGGACGCCACCGGCCAGCGTGACTTTGTTCTCTCTTTATCTACGATGAATATTTACCCGCTCCTGTCTGCCTCCAAACGCCACCATCCAATCTCTCTCTCCCTCTTTCTCCCTCTTGTGAGGGGGCGCTGGTAATTAAAGCATACTAAAGATGCAAATAGATGGGATAAGCGGAGCCGCTTTCCAACTGTTCCGTACGTCTCGCTTCTACTGGACGCACCGAGTGCCCTACCTCCTTCGGGAATTCTCACAAACATCCCCTATCTTTACTGGGATTCGCCTTCAATCACAATGATTGTCCGGACGGAGTAAAAAGAAACGATGATTATATGGTAATTTATCAGATTCTGATGAAATATTGCCATGACCAAACATAAATATCGTAGAATTCAAGAAAATATTGACAATTTATCTTGATGTAATTCATCAAATTATGAATTCTTTGTATTACTACGAGAGTGAATTGGATGGCTACGCACTCCATTATTAATTAATTAGATACTTTCACTTATCTAACAGTAAGAATAACTTTTCTTCTACTGAAAAAAGTTGGGCAAAGAAAAGCGCATTAATCACAGTACACGACAGAGTGCAATTGTACCCGACAGGCACGAAGGTATTCGTCAAGGGTGCAATTTGAAACACGCGATTTTATTTATTGCGTTGAAAGGGCCACTTTTCTCCCAGTTAAAAGTTGGTCAAAGGGAAGCGAATTAGTGAGGGAAGAGGAGAGACTGGAATTGTTAGTGGGGCGGAGGAGCTCGGGGATTCGTCAAGGGTGCAGTTTGAGGGACGCGTGGAGTGGTGTCCGATCTGGGCAGAGTGGTGTGTTCGAGAACTATAGAGATTACTTAGTCAGTAGCGAGTTAGCCGGTGCTCCGTTCTGCTTCGCTCCTCCGCTACGGAAACTGAACAATGCAGGAATTCCCCGTGGGCAGTGAGAGAGCCTCTGCCGTTAGTAGTTAATCGAATATCGACTGGCCCGTGCAAGGGGAATCCAAGGTGATTATCAAGGCAGTTTCCAACGGGAAAAACCGCCGAGCCGTTTCCACCACTGCGACCCAAGGAAAACCCCCCTGAAAACCGCTTTCGAGCTCGACACGTTCCGAGAGAATAATTACCCGCCTTTTTTCTTAAACGACAAATTCCATTATCGCCTCGTAACTCGCGCGTATTCCATTTCAACTGCGATCTTGTTGATTTCTTATATGTTTTTAATATCGCTTATTAGGTTTTATGGTTGTGTTTCTACGGAGAAAGTTGAGATACAAGTATTGCCATTTCTGGAGAAATAAGAGGCGCTCGGCCGAGATACGTATTCCAAGTTGCCGCTATCCGTCAAGCCTTAACGCTCATGTATATATATATACGTATTCTAACCTCGTGGTTGAAAAGGTCAGACTCTGTATACGACGGGATGCACGAGACTACAAACGAGCACCCTGTTTCTTTATATGAAAACTCGACTAGATAGTTCTAGACTTACATTAACTTTCTAAAACTGAAATTACAACATCTTTCGTAATTGGATACTAGAATTCTCAAGTCTTTCGTAATTCGAAGTAGCGCGTAATAAAATTAATGGGAGGAATTCTTTTCTGGCTTGAAAATGAGAATTTTCCAATACAAGACTGGTTACTAGCAAGGAAGAAGTAAAGTTCATAAACGTTGAGAACTTACGGCGAGCTGGAGTCAGTATTTGCCTGTTTGATGGGGAAACGGAAGCATGAATTTCGCGATAGCTTGTAAGCTAGGAGTCTCTATGGTCGGCTGAATCGGTTCATAAGCGAGCTTTCAATATGTACATCGCATACATATATATTAGAAAGTAGTTGGCTAGGTGGATGGCGTACACGGGAGAGTGCGACGCATAAAGGAAACTTTCCGGCCGGCGTGCTTAGATGATGGTGCCGCGGAGGAACATAGTGTGCATGTGCATCGTTCCCTCTTCCCCATGAGAAAATTGAAATTGCTCTTTCCCGGCCCACACTAATCTCCATCCAGAATGTCGAAAGTTTCCCTCCGCTCTGCAAATGCTCCGACAAGAATGTAAATACACTAACTCTTTAATAAAACTCCATTAAAAAAATAGCTCGAACACCGGCTTCCTATTGTTTTCCTGCCGCGTGACTAACTTTTCAAACTTGCCAATTACGAAATCCCGTATCCGGACAATCGCGCCTGCAATCCAGTAATTTCGGGAAATTCCGACAGCAATTCATGACCGCGATTTACTGGCAGACCGACGTTTAAGGACGCAGTAGAATTGCTGTATTACCAACGAAATTCATCTAAAATATGAGTTGAAGGGTATGCTTCGTGTTTGCTCGTATGAAATGATTTTGGGTTGGAAAATATTTCAATGGAAAGAATTAGTTTTCATGGTAATTACGTAGTATCCTATTATGGCGCTGATAAAGAAATTTGATGATAGTTCTGTAAATAGCGATATAAAAATTCGATGCATTTGCATTTGAAAGGAAAGACTTCGATTCCACGTTTAATATACTGTTCATATCTCTTTTTATATTTCCTGCTTTATCTTTTACTTTATATTTTTATAAAATTGACATCCAATGAATTCTATGCATCGCTATAGTTTTGGGAATAGACACATTGATAAATATATGCATGATATAAAATATATGTATGCGTACTTAGGACTCGGGTTCGGTTTCAGCAGCTCTGGAACT
This sequence comes from Ectemnius continuus, assembly GCA_910591665.1. Classification (NCBI taxonomy): domain Eukaryota; kingdom Metazoa; phylum Arthropoda; class Insecta; order Hymenoptera; family Crabronidae; genus Ectemnius; species Ectemnius continuus. The sequence continues at coordinate 8,124,309 of OU342862.1, read as the reverse complement.
GGAAACACCTCAGTGGAAGATCGTAAACGCGATAAACGAGCGGTGCAATAAAGGGGATCGAAACAGACGAGGATATGCATGTGTTAAGAACTCACACGCATACGTTCCCAACCGGTGAAATTTCGGTGGGTAACTCAGTGTGCGGCTAACTCATGAAAAGTCACGTGACTATCCTAACCCTTTAACGCGCAGATCGTGCTCGCTTCGGCGCCAGTAGTGCAGCTAAATCATTTATCCGGCGGCGGCGGCGGCGGCTTGAAACTTGCTGAATCCAAACCGGATATAATCTCTTTAGGAAATGATATCAGGGAACTCGCGTTGCAGTCTGCTCATTTACCCGATTCCTATTGACTCGCACACGCTTGTGTCAGAGGACATTTCCAAAATTCTCGAGAATTTTCCGAAAAATTCTCCTTTTCATGGAAAATGTGAGCGAGTGAAATTTCCTGAGGGTTTAATCAACGACAAAAGAACGTTCCGCCGTTACATTCTCGCGAATGTATATCCGAAATTACATTTCTAAATTCCAGTATTACTTTTTCTTTACAATACTGGCATCGCCGGGCGTACAAGTGCTTCTGTTTCATGCAGGAATTATTCTCCGAAACAAAAGGGAGCCGGAATATTTTGGCAGTGGAGCTCGCAAAAGAATGTCTTCATTAGGGCTTTAATTATGAGAGGAGACCCCGGAGGGCCTCGAATTATGCACCCTTCTTTATCACGAGTGTTCACCCTCCCGAAAGTAAATCGTCCTCGACGCTGGGGAATTTCCTAGCCAGTGAAAACAGTCCCCTAGAAAATAGCTTGAAACAGGAAGAGAGAGAGGGGTAGGTATTCGAGAGTCGGAGGGATATCTTCGAGTAACATCTTCCAAAGGCAACGCCGTTTGGTTTGAGCGTTCAATCTTCAGCAGAGCGAACCGTTTAATCTCGCCCCGATAGGAAAACGAGGATGGTTGGGTGTGTATGTGTGTGAGTGAGAAGTCGCCTTCGGGCTGTCGCGTCGAAACCTGGCAGGGTTCGCTTCACTCGCAATACTACTCTCCGTCCAGATAAAACAGTACACCCGACAATACACTAGTCCTTACACGAAATACACACTCACACAGACACACATATACTTAGAAGAGCGAGGACGCTGTCTGTCTAAGCCGTCCTCGAAGAGATAGTGCTATGCAAATGCGAACACTTGTTCAGTGTCGCTATCTTAAAGTACACGTCGGCCGCCACTCTTACGGCGAGCCGCTCGAAAATTCCATTCGCCCGCATCTCAATGTCCGTGCGCCCTAATCTATTACATCCCCTGGCATTAGTCTTTTCAACATACAAGTCTACACTTTCTCGAGATTAATCCCAGTAAGACATCCCTTAGAAAAGTGGTGGTTAGCCGGGGACGTCGAAAGGAGCGGATATGCAGCGAGCTGCTACAGAATCTCTGGTTTAGCGAGGTGGGTGGGGTGGATGCATGCATTCGGCGCTGCTGCTCCACATTCCTTTTGCCATTTGGAGGAAGGTGTTCCCGGTTTCGCCCGCGGACCTACAGATAGGATGGAAGCGGGGAGAAGGGTTGGGGGTGGCTGGGTGAGAGGGTTTAAGGAGGGAAAGAGGAAAGCGAGGTCAGGTCGATCGCCAGGCTCGCCAGGAGACCTTGACTCAGTGGCCGTACTAGGAGGCCGTGGCGCATGTGCGCGCCCGTAGTAAGCGGCCGGGTCACCCCTTTCCCGGCAGACTTTGCAACAACCCCTTTCGCCGCTCGAGAGCCGTTGCGCTCCGTTCGGGGCTGAGTCGCTTCGCTCTCTCTCACTCCCTCTCTGCCGGGACACGCTACTACTACCGTCCTGCGCTACTATTACTACGCTCGCCGTCTATACTCGCTACTCACTCCAACCCCACCAACCACCACCCACTCACTCCCTCTCTCTGTCTCGCCCACGTGGATCCAGCACCCGATTCTCCTACGCAACCAATTAATGAACACGTCACGCCAGGGTGCAAGGCCTCGCTTTTCAGAAGCGTGAACCACCGCGCCAGCGCACTCCCAGAATGCATCTTTCTTCTTTCTCTCTCTTTCGTGGCTTGTTCTCTCGCTCTGTTACTCCCACTGTGACTACTGACCACCTACCCTTCCGATGAAAACTGCCACCCCCCAGCCCCCTTTTCACCCCGGAACTCGACTTCCCACCAGTGTACGGCTCGTCAGGAGTTTTGGAAGGACATTCCCTGCCACGTTGCTCGACCTTGCCAAGCTGGAGCTTGAAATACCAAGTGTTATATTGCTCGCTCGGTCCTTGTATTCGAGCAGTTATGGCTTTCGGGGAATTGGATGTTAGTTTTAAGGTGTTTGCACGGACGAAGGTTCTAGGATCGTTTGGGGGTAGTTGGGGTTCGGTGAATGATTGGGGACATTGTAGTGGGTGTGTTTGACATCGGTGGTAATGTTCTTCGGGGAGGTTTCTCAGAGGGATTTCGGTGACAACTGTGTTTTCATTCGCAGACATATTTGTTTAAGAATGTAATGAATAACAGTTTTGATGTTTTTCAAAACGAATTATTTTTATAATAATTATTTATTATTGCACTACTGATAGAGAAATAAAAAAAGGTCTCTATAAAGTACCTTTTATTTTACGATTTCATAAGATTGAGATTAACATATTTACGCAAGAAATATTATAATAGATATTATTTTTATAATAATTATCTATCATTGCATTAATGACAGAGAAGTAAAAGCTCTCTATAAAATACCTTGTATTTTATGATTTCAAGCGGCTATGCGGGGCGTCGTAAGCAGTTATGCCTTAATGCCTCGAGGAGATGAGATTAGCTCGTTGAAGGGGATTACGAGAGTCAGTGCTAGAAACGGCGGCGAATTAGAATGGCGATGGGATCATGAATTTTTATATGTCCTTGACACGGTTGGTACAAGGCTGGCCGACGAGCTGCATACGTTCATCCCTCATGAAACTCGATTCCCACTGCGATTACGATCGAGCGTGGAAGACACGCTCGCCGCAAACAATAGCTGATATAATCGTTCGTGTTCACGGAGCATGAATAGCTCCAGTGAGCCGCGTAGAACGAGCGAGGCAGAAATGTATAGGTGTTTCTTGGAGGCAGGCGCGCGCGACGAAGTTCGCTGGACCTCCGGCTAACTAGTCTCGCTGGAACATCTCCATGGGAAAATGACAGAGTTGCCGAAGTCGGGTTGTTAGGAGTTTACTTACTTCTGCCGACATCCCCAGCACAGTAATCCTCTCTCCCTGATTTCTCTGTCAAAGGACATCCGCCTCCTGCGAGATCCCCACTTTCCCAGGCATGTCGACAATTATGCTTTGATGTAAACATTTCATTAATGAATTCGCCGAACGAAGTAAAAACCAAGTTCGGTCTTAGTTTTAATTATAATGTATCAGCATAGAGATGGAGGAATAAAACAGGGTGGAAGTCTAACGTTGTTATTTGAAGGGGAAAAGATGATGGTCCAATTCTGATATTGCATTATAGGGAATAATCGATTTTCTATCATCGCGCAGACAACTACACCTTTGGGAGCAAGTGTCTTTCAATGGAATACCGTGGGGATGAATTAATCTCGAAGATGTTAGAGGGTATTGCTCGCTTTTCTCAATATTAATCCGTTTAGATGTTCGTGTTAATACACCGTTCACATAATCGACGTGACTCATGGTGTTCTCATGGAGTTAATTCATCCGATAGGAATTTCCGGGCCGAACATCGAGTGTCTGTTGCAGGAGGGTGTTAAAGGTTAATGCCTTGATGGTTGCCGGAAATTCGAAGGGTGGCGGCGGCGGGTTCTCGGGGTGCAATTAGGGCGCGGGCCTTTCGCGTTCAAATGTCCCCTCCGTCGCTCGAATTATTTATTGGTCACTTGTCCGGTCAGGTGGCATCATTCCGAGCCACTTCACTACGCGTTCCTCTCCATTTTTCATTAATCGGTTAACGAGCAAATGATTCTTTCATTTTGCCACGCTTCCCAATCTCTAAATTCCCAATTAGCGCTTGCGAGGACGAAATTAATTAATCACACGCAATCGGGGAATGAAATATTCGAGGTAAGAATTCGTAAAAGTGTTTTCGACGGTTAAATATTGTATTAATTGTTGCGGGAATGTCTTGGATAAATAGTAGGAGCTTTTAATACTGCTTATGATGGTTGAATATTACATTAATTATGATTGAAGAGAGTTGCAAAGGCAATGGAAGCGTTTTAGAGTGGCTGGAATTAGTGACTGAGAAATGATCCTATTCGCTCGAATTCTTGCACTCGCCAGGTTGCAATCCTCCCAGGCCGGCTTAAAATTGATGCACCCATGGTGCTCTCGAGCTAATGATAATGCATGGTAATGTATACGCTGCCCAGCCGCGTTACCAGATCTCGAATAAATTAACTGTTTTGGCTACAACGTCTGGCGAGCAAAGGCGACTGCATAATTCCTCGAGTATTAAAAGCTAGCCGAGTGATATTGCGAAATTTTCCATCCGCCCGCTAGTCGCGCACACATATATTCGCGTTAAACCTGAAACACCATGATTCATATTCACAAATTTCCCGGAAAATACATATTCTTTCGAGAATCTCTCTTAATCCAGCCAACTTTCTACTTGCTAATTCAAATTAACTCTTTTACCGCCCAACATTTATATAAATTCCCCAAAATTATGTTTATTCTGTACACTGTGTATAAACACAGGGAAATGTTTATTTTCTCTTTCCTATTCCCTTTTTATTTTCTCGCCTTCTGCACTGCACTACAAGTGTATCGAAAATACAGGAAGTTCCATTTGAAAGGAAATGCTTTGCGAAATGGGCCCTTCGAAAGGATAAACACCATTCGATTACAGGTGAGGTTGCCGCGAACCGAAAAGGTTAAGTCGTATCGGCGAATTTTATGTACTTTTATCCGGTCTCTGTTTTCTCCGTATGTTATATGCAGTGCGCGCGGAGTGTATGGACGATCGGAATATAAACTTGTAAAGGTTTACATTCGATCTGGGTTAGTCCCGATGCGAGATGCTCGGGTTATGCTTGGGAATATGCAACTGAGTTGCAATCGTATCTTTTTATCGGGAGGCGGTGCGATGGCTGGCACCGACCGGTTCGCTTTAACTTTACCGCTGGTTTGATGGTATGCTGATACCGTTGCGAGACGTTGTAGGCGTACAAACGATGCATCCCATCGAGGAGTGCATGTGATGCTTGTGCTTCGCAGCCGACAATGTACTTTCACGAGAACGCCTGAGAGCAACAAGACTTTATCGCGGGATTTACTGCGCCCGCCACCACCGCCCTAGCCCCCCCCCCCCTTCTCTTTCCCTGTTTCCCCCCGGCAATTTATGCCCCACGGATCTTGGCTACCAACACCAAAACACTACCACTAAGCTATTCATTCTTATCCCCGATGTTTATTCGTATGATTGCTGCGGATTGAGAAAGCATCGATGATACTCCAAGGTTTCCTCATGTTTGTCATGGTAAATTGGGAAGAGTTAGATAGGCGCACTAGGTTTGTTGATAGAATGATGATTAATTGAAAATAGCATCGAGAAACCGTCGATGGTAGTTGCCTGGCTTAGGCGAATTAGAAGTTCTGAAATATTGAGTGTCTGACTACTGAGTTCCTTTTCTACTTCGACATGTTTCTTGCCAAATTTTAGTAAAATCTACAAATACGGAAATTTAGAATTGTGAAAATTCCGCAATCTAGGATTCGTCCAGTCTTAAAAGTTAGATAAGCATCAACTCGGTTTCGTACATTGGCAGGATCAGTATGTAACATTTGCGGGGTACTTTTTTCCAGTCTCGAGTATCTGCAGTTTAATCTGGCCCCAGGGCAATTAGATCCTGGGATATTCCGGACTACCATGCCATTTGAGAGTATGTTTTATCGCTGGCTCCAGTCTGCGCCATGCGATTTAAGGGTCCTACGCTATAATTTCAAGAATGTATTTGGAGCACGGTGTTTAACGTACTCCTGGGAACGAACGACAGACTGGTCGACTGGAAAGATCATTATCACTCGGAATGACGCATTCATAAAATTGCTGTCGAACTTTTACCCCAGAATACACACACAGAGACACATACATACATATTTATCCCTGTTGAATTGTTTATAATTTTGTGCGGAAAGTTTTCAGTCTTTCTTGAAGAGCGCGCAGGATTTGTATTACAAAATTTCGTAATCATAGTTGGGAAGCCGAGGGAGAAGTACTTAAAAGCGATTTAAGCCTCCATTTCCAAGCATTCTCGAGGAAAGTTTCTTCTCTCCAGGTACGATTACTGGTTCCCTGTTCGTTGTGGGTGGCCGATGCATTATGTGAGAGGCAGCTCTTTCGCTCGGGCAATGTTGCATATTCAAGGGGAAAACTAGGTTGCACTCTTTCCTCAGGAAAAACCTTATCTCCATGGGAGCGGCTGGTGTAACGGGTCGCCGCCGTATGCATAGGTGATTCTTGGGCGCGTATCGTTTCGGCCTCTAGCTCGTGGATGGCATAATGAATGCCGGGGTCGGACACGGCCGGGTGCAGGCAGCCTCGTCGAGAAGATCGTCCCCTGAATTTTTCAGCATGCCTCGATTACCCGTCATTACCCTGACGTGAATTCCACTGGCAAGAATATCGATTCTACTAATGGCAGCGAGTACATAGGCAGCAGCGGGGTGATAGTGGCCTCTTGTAGAAAAGAGAGTGAAGATCTTCGGCGAAGATATCGCGTATGAGTGATGTCCTATCTTTAATGAGGCGACTCGGATCATCGGGGGGACGTTCAATCATTATCATCTCGAGCGTCACATACGTATTTCATTGGGGAGCCACTTCATCACGAAGGCCACTCGTCCCCACTCGCTCCGGCGAATGATTACCCGTCATTAAGACGTCTTGAAAGGCGCGCGCGACGCCGGCACCACCACACATGTACGTGCGCGATAGTTGGATCATTAGGCTGAATAATTTATATCGGCTTTCTCGAGCGAACCTACCCGTTTACGTCCGCCGAGCTTTTTTACCACCGGATAGAACAGTCTCGGGCTGCCGTTCTATAATAGATTCCTTTCGTGCCCAAGTTCCAGCTGCTACGCCAAGGTTATCGCAAAGATTCTTTCTAATGGCAGCGTCGTCCTTCCTTCCCAAGGGTTTTTCAGGGAATTTCGTTTGGGCTAATCTCGCGTCCTCGGAGTCCTCGCTGACTTTTTTCTCCCGTTCTTGAAGCAGCGGGCGCTTAAATTTCGAATATTTCATCCTCGCATGCCGCGCTTTCGGCTGGCTCTCGCACACGCGCCGCGCCACGCCGCGACGCCCATACAGCCGCACACCGGAGCCCTTGAGCGACGAGGTAAAGGTGAATCGTGTCAAGGCTTTAATGCGGTTACGTAACGCTCCGTGTCCTGTTTACCCTCTTACGTCTAGAGGAAAATACCCTTTGGAGAACTTGGTCCTCGGGACGCTGAGGGTTCATCCAAAAAGTGAGAATTTCAGTAACGTTTCATTAAAATAGCGTGTAATCACACTTTGAATCCAGCATTTCACTTATTCAGCTATCATTAACAAATGTTACAAATTTTAATTAAATGCAATTTATCCTTAAAACAACTCTCCATTTGAAGACAAATTTAATTCCAAACAGAGTTTCCAAAACTTTCAATACTTCATACATAATAAAAATAATTCTTACAAGTTTATAAAAATGCCGGAACTGAAAGGTTAAGTAGCAAACCGTTCGCAGGAAAGAAGAATGTCGACTTTGACGTTCTTCTAAGTACACCGAGAGACACTCTTCGACTGCAGCCTGATTACAGAACAAGTCCATTCACGAGGCAATCGGTGGAATCCTTAAAGCTCGTGGAAGCGGAGCGGCTGCCTTTCACCATGATTGCATTCGATTTCCTGGGGTGGCGGCGGTGCGGCGGCGGGGCAGGGGAAGAGAAGGGAAGCGAGAGGGCAGCGTCTAGAGGGGAAAGGGGAGAAGAAGGACGGCGGTGATAGTTGTGGGAATACGCGGAGGGGGTGGTTTCACTGGGAAGAATCATGTAATCGATGCAAGAGGGGGTGGAATGGCGGCCGCGACACTTGCCCTTTGCCTTGCTTAAAGGGAAGCAGCCACCGACTGCCACGAAGGAGAAAGCGAGGGAGAAAGGGTGCGAAAGGGAGCCGGTGAAAGTGGGAAAGGGCGAGAGCGTGCACTCGCACTACACAAACACAGGAACTCGATGAGCGACCTGCTAAAGGAGGATTCAGTTATCTAGCGGACGAAGAGAGAAAACGTGCCTGTCCTTGGCTGAATCGGAGGACCAGCTGAATACACAGACACACGCAGACACACATACTCGCGCACCACACTTTTCGTCGTGTTCACCTTCTACCTTTTGTTCCTTTACTAGGTTGCTCGATTTTTCTTCGAAGCACCGCTCTATTATCTCGTTTCTTGACCTTGCTCTCTCCTCGCCTCTCCTCTCGCAGTCGCCCTCGCAAGGAGGGTGAAGATAGTTGCTACAGATAGTCCACTTTCCGCACCAGATATAATGCCGCTTCCACTCCACGTACTTTGCATAGCTGCTTGGAATTCTTTTACATTCAGCGTCACGTTGCCAGTGCTTTGTATAAGAATGTGCTTAATTTCTCCGACTGCGCACATTGTGGATTTCTAGAATTGTGGGGAGAAAGGAGCTAAGCGGCTGAGAGTACTTAACCCGCTAGTACAACTTTGTAAGATTTACTTGCTTCTCTCTGTTGGTGTGTCTATTGAAAGCGCCATTTAACGCATCTTCATTCATAGAGGTATTTTTATCCCTTTGAATTTGTTTCGGTTATTTATTCCTTTCGTTAGGAAAGATATAAATAAACATTGCATCATTGAGTATTCGAATATTCTCAACTGGTAGTTGATTAAGTAATTAATTGAATGAATTGTGATAATAATAGAATTTCTCTCTTATGATACGGTGGAGGAACTTTGTATAACAGTGAACTTGTTAATGACTTAAAGTCGCGCGAAGTAGACTCATCAGAAGTCTGAGGCTCTTTCGAAAGAACAGCATCACGTATGAAAGGAATGTCACAGTTTCATTGGCACCACAGTGGCGTTACGGAAATTATCCGGTGGCCGTTTCGGCCGAGTCACCGCTGGAATTACTAATAGGCTGCTGGCGAGCGTAATTGCAAAAAGTAGAGTCATCCCCAGTGCTAAGAGAATAATAAGAGCAGGAGACGCCGGCGAGAAGCGACACACGGCCAATTTTCCGATCGCCTGCCAACCTAAATAACACTTTGCGCCACACGAACCTCCACCTTTTCGAAACTGAAAGAGTGCGCGCGTGCAATCGCTACTTTATGTCCGAACTGCGCGCGTGCAAGTAGTACGAATGCGAAGGTCCGAAAATCAAAAATGTACCTCTGAAATAAGTGACAGTACAAAAGATGGCTCGCAGGAAACATTTTTGAAAGCTGTTCACTATGTTGTTAGTAAATGAGTGAATATTGGAGTAATTTGTGAAAGGGAAAAGTTGATATCGTCGTTGGAGGGAAGTCAGTCTGAGAGGAAACAGTCGAAAAAGCGCGAAGGTCCGAAATCAAAAACGTGTGGCGTGTGGCCAGTGATACGGGTCAAGCACGTATCTTTGAAACGAACCGCGGCACAGCTGCACGTATTTGCCCGGCAAAACCATGAGAGAGTATTCCTGTTTTTGCGTGATTTTTTGTTGTAATGTAAATACCACAAACCCCCTTATTTATTTTCTCGGTGCACTCTCTAATTTCAGCCGGACGCAAAAAATATTATTTGCACCATGAAAAAGCATCCTCCCTCGCATTCCCACCCTTCGCCAGTAGTGTCTCTCTTTCGGGGGAAAATTCGCTTTTTCCCCTTGCTACGCTCGTTACATTTTTTACCAGGACTTCTGACCCAATTTGGATATAACCGGGACATCGAAATTTCCCTAAAAGAACTTCAACTTCGTCCCAAAAGATTCTGGGGACTCGCGGCAAGTGGTGTAAATGTAGTTTGAGAGTTTTAAAGGGCTTTAAGATTTGAAAGTGACATTGGGCGAGGAGGACAGGCGAGATAGATGAGAGGTTTTGGTAATCCGGGGGAAGACACACGCCGGTGAAATTGGCTGTCGGTTTGGCCAAGGTCACACGTGCTATCGGCGGGAACAAGCCAGCCAGGCAAGCAGCCTGGCAGGTGAGGCGCGGGGTGGTTGGTGGTCGGATTGAATAGGGGAAAGTTCAGTGTCAGATTGAAGAGAGCGAGTGCGAGAGAGAGAGATAGAGAGAGAGGGATTGAGAGAGTGCATTGTTTCAGGAGGGTAGTTTTATTATTGTATTAGCCTGGAGCAGACAGGAAAGAGAGTGGCACAACTGCTGGCTTGACCTCACGCTCGGTCGCGCTAAAAGCCGACCCCGATGGAACAAGTGCACTCGATAATGACAATAGTGACCCCAAGGGAACTGTGTCAAGCATACTTGCGCTCGACACTGAACGAACCAGCCTCTATCTGAAAGCTTTTTCGACAATATAACAGCTTTCAAAGCCACATACACACACACACATCCATATCCAACTTTCTCATCTCTTACGCAACTTCTCCGTTGCCGCGCGATTCCCGCACGATCCCATTTGCCGGTCCAATTATTTCCCTTGTTAGTTAACCCTCGGACTATCGACAGTCACATTTTAATGGGGGAGGGAAAGAGGGCTCGGGGACGGCGAACGGATCGAATCGGCCAATTAGATTCGACCGGTTGCATTTCGCCGGAAGTTTCCCGTGGACTTGCTGGCGTTCGGAGTCGGCGATAACAGGATCGACGACGGCGACAGGATATGGACGGAACTTTCCTGGAAATTATCGATCCTTACCAATGCTGGGGTGGGAAAAGGGGTGGTGGTGGTGCTGGTGGCGGCAAGTTTCGCGGTGGAAATTTCGCGTGCCAAACGCGCGCCAAGCACTAAAGCGGAGGCTTTAGAAGGCTTGTCCATTGGTGCACGTTGAAAACGATCATAGTACACTCTCTCACTCGGTTTCTCCTTCGCTTACACTCACTTCGTCGTTTCCTCTCTTTCTCGCTCTATCGCGCTTAAGTTTACACTCTCCTTTTTCTTCTGCCCTTTTTTCCCTCGCTTTCTCTCCTGCCGCTCTACCACATTCTCCTGCAACCCACGCCTGCAATATAACTTTGGCTGTAAAGGTGCGAGAACTCACGCCCGCGCTCGTGTAATCGAGCGGTGTACTGCACACTCGACTCCTGTCACTCCTTTCGGACTTTTTCTACAAGCTGTGAACAGCTAAGATTGGCGATTTCTCTACAGATTTTCCGAGAGTTGATCATTTTGTTGCTCGATTTTAAAATTATTCCTGTCGATAAGTCGATTTGTTTTTTATGGGACGTCAATGAATTTTATTTTGTTTTATTCATTTTATCCGTTCATTATCATTAATTAGGAAAATTAGGATTATTATCGATGGACATATTTGTAATGTACCAGCTTAAATGGAGATCTGTTTAATCGCGTTACATCACCAGGACTTTTGGCTTTCGATAGTAATCCAATTTCATTAAAGCGTGGCTATCGGTACACGGCAATAAATCAGAAATTTCCACGCGTCCATCTTTTCAACCTGTTGTGTCGGCCATAATGAAAACTGACGGAAGATAATGGGACTCCCTTGGGCTGGTTGGATAGCATGGGGGTACATCCTATTGATCTCTGCTCTTACCATAATATCGCAATCCATCCACGCTCTTTCTGACAACAGCACACAAAACCAAACTACATTTCGTATTCTCTTCATTTTCTCCTCACTTTTCTATTCTTTAAGATTGTCTTCCTACAAATTTTCGGCTGAGATTTTTTAAGGATCAACCATTTGACTACGGCGAAATTTAAGAGAAGACGTAAATTTCAACCGATGATATTTTAGCTGTGATAAATGCAAGCTTAATGGATTTTTAAGTCAGAAGCGCAAAATTTCTAAGCGCCACTATATTCTTAAAGATTTATAAAAATATTGAACTGGAAAGAGTTAAAAGGAGCATATTCTCGAAATTGAAAGTAGAGGGCATTGAGGCCGCGGTAGTATGTGCCTATTCGGGTCAGCTTGGTTGCCGAATAAACAGGTCGCCAAACAAATAGGAGCAGCATCTCTCGTAAAACTTGGAGCACACACTTCACATGGGCAGAAAGGGTGAAGGAGAACAACGGCGGTGGCGGCCAGGAAATATTTCACCGAGTCATTTTGGCTGGCGTGAAAAATGGTCGATTTAAATGCACGATGTAGTACGTGTTGCATGGTTAGCCCGTTCCTCGGGCTTTCCTTCGCTTTCCTTCGCTTTCCTTCGCTTTCGAGGAAAGTGGTAGTGAAAATTTCTCATGGCTTAACGTCGACGTCGCGGCGGTTGTTATTTATTTTTGCCATGATCGATTGCCAGGCAAACATATACTGCCGGTGGCGCGTATGCGTACACAGTGTGCTTGTAAAATTATGTGAAATCCTAGCATATGCGTGGCTCGACTTTTTAAATAACTGACTCACGTGCGCACCGCTGATAGGCCGTTATTTATTATTCCTATCGTAAAGTAGAATCAAGTGGACGATAGTGGAGTACGTCGACTCTTATACTACTTGCAACAGTGAGCGAATGTTGCTGTATAAGCCGGCTCTAATGAACAGTCACGGAAAGATTGAATCAAGTGTGAAGTCCTCGAGGGTTGGTGTGTGTCGCCTCGAGGGCTTTCAAGCGCGCGCCAGTCATTTTTCTATCGGTCTAATTATGTAATTAAACTTTCAGTTACAACCATCGCCAAATGAATGACGTATTCAGAGTGACTTTCTATTCTCGTAACTTCGCTTCCCCGGCAGAAAAGGGGAGTTTTTAGTATTTGAAAAAAATCAACAGCAGCTAATTCCTTTTTTACGACTCCAACCTGAAAGAGTGCCACTCGACTCACCGTTCAAAGATATCCTCGTTACATTCAGTCGCATGTTTCATTTCCGCCGCGGCTAATTACTGTGTCAGCCGAGTTTGCACTGCATCCATTCGATCCACGATTTAACGATACAGTAAATACTTGAGGTTTCCTTGATTTTTCGTGGTCCAGTTATGCCTCATTATAGCGAACATTCAGTGGTTGTTGATAATAATTCAACAGTCGTCGGGGAAAAAAGAGATGTGAAGGGGTTGGAAACCGAGGAAATTAGAGGTAAAGTCATTCGACAAATAGGAAGGTAACCGACGATATCTGACAAATGTTGGTCACGTGCAACAGTAGAGCGAAGGGGAAACAGTCATGGTATTCGGCTACGTCAGACATCTCTTTCACTCTTGGCGTCTCCTATCCTTTTCTCTCTGTGTGTCGCCCCTCGCGAAGGGGCGACGATAAAATTCCGGAAGCGTTTCCTCGGCAACCATATCTGCAGGGATGCGGACAGTAACGTCTGTTCGCTCGTAGCCTCGAGTAGCCGCTCTAGACAGTACGATATTCTTCCCCGAACGACGTTAGCCCCGGTGAGAGTTCGCCCATCTCCTCCAACTGTTACACTTCCCTGCTCTCGCCTTTCTGCATTTGTAAAACTACCCTCTGCCAAAGTGGCCGCGTGTTTTCGGTTTCGAATCTTCCCTTTATCGTGGAATTGAGGGATTAACACTTGCGATCTTTTTATTCCATTAAATATTTAAGATAGTCAACCTTTGATATTTTTGGTAGCCGATATTCCTTTACTATTTTATTATTTGACGTGCTTGATAGTATATTTTTCATGTGTTAAGTACGTGGAATGTAAATATTAGAATCGCTCATTTAGGATGGCAGCCAGACTTATGATGAACACAAGCTAATTGTCAGATTAATGCGGTATTGCCCGATTAAATTTCTATCAAGGTGGTTTTAAATTACTATAAACCCTCCTCTCGAAATATATAACAACCGGTATAAATATAGCGTGAATGAGATTAGTGGTTCGTTGGTTATCGTGTCCACAAGAGTGAAGGTTTCTATAGGATAGTGTTCGTTTCGCTCCGACAATTATGCGAGATGATTAAGAAGGACTGGAGAGAGGAATGCAGGGAAGAGGCTGCCGCGGAGAGAACGAGATATTTCGGGCGTGCAAATAAGATAATACCGGGCGAGCGCTAGTTCAGAGCTCGTCCGTGGAAACATCTTCAACCTACAAGAGTTGCGCGAAAGCTAACGAACTGAAGTCGAAAGCGGAAGCTGCTCAATTATGCAGAATCCCCAGCGAAGTGTGTCTTGTAGCTCCTCTTGAACTTACCTCCGCCGCGCCGCGCCGCGCCGCGCCGCTGTTGCGCGTGTACGGGAAATCTGATTCGCGTTTCGCACAGGATGCTCCCAACTTTTGTGCACTCTGTAATTAATCTCATATTAAGTTCACATGTAATCTCATATGAGAGTGCATCAGCCAGACTCGGCATGTGGAATCTTAAACGAATCCTTTCATCCACCAAACTCAGTGTAATAGTCAAACTGTAATGAAGCTTCCTTGATTAATATAACAGTTGATATTCAAGCTACCTGAATACGATCTTCGATCGAATCCTGTTTAAATTACACTATCATTAAATCAATACAAATATTGGCAACTATTGACAGTGTCATTTAATATTGAACGAATTCCACAAGTGGTCGAATATAAACTTTAATTTTAAATATTTTCCTAGATCAACCATAAATATATGAAACAATGCTACAGCAATAGGAAGTGTTAAATTACAAATTTGGCTGCGAGGCGTGCAGTTGAAACGTCGGAAACAATAGAGTCCGGAAGTGGCTTGACGAAACATGGCGGAAGAAAGGGTGGAGCGAAGGTGAGAAGTGAAAAGTGTCAGTTGGCCGGGCACCAAGAGTGCAACGAACCGCCGGATGACCCGGAATCCATTACGCGGGCTAAGAAGCTGTGAAAAACAGACACGGATGCTGCGCAGCCACAGACGCATCTCGAGTACAAAGTGCAACGCCTATGGAACGTTTTATGCGGCAACGCAAGCCCTCTTTGCGTGCAACACACTCTTCTACGAGAAACGTGACGTGAAATTCCGAATGGCACGGACCGTTCTTCTTTTCTTTCGCTTAGGAATCATTCGTTGTGCACGTATCACTTTGACTTATACGTAAGAAACGTTTCGATGTCGGATCAATGTCGAAGCCAGACTTACTGACAGTGCGAACGACTTGAATTGTCAAGCGTTCTCGTCAACTCCAACAATTCACCGTTAATATATTAAAAGCAAGCATTGTTCGATGAGTTAGTAAATAATACAGAAGTGATTTGAACGCTTGCATTTTTAAACATTGAACATTTTCATTTTACATGTTTTATTTTGATTTAAACATAACAAAACGTTTCGATTTCGGATTGAATTGCCAAGAATTCTCGTCAGCTCCAGTAATTCACAGTTGAAAGATCATTAAACGCAAGAATCAGTGAAAGAATCAGTCAAAAAAACGATCCGATTTAATCTGCTGTTATTTTCAGGAGGGAATATTTGCAATTCGGATCGATCAGAATTGGAGCCCGCTGGGACATTAATGCTAATTTTCAATATTAATACAAATGGATTAATTTATCACAACAGTTAAATGACGGAAGCGTGTCTCATTGATCATTGACACATGTATGAGCCGCTAATGAGGGAGCGAGCTGTGTTGCACAGTGAAGAAAGCCGCGCGTTCTCTTCCGAGCGCATTGTTATTGAAAACATATTAACGCCTGTGGCGCTGATTATGCTAATGCCGGACGGTACCGCTATTAGCATATTAGCATCGGATTAATATGCATAAACATAATCCTCGTTAGGCGATGTGACTCTGCCGCACTCGGACTACCTCGAAATCGTATGCTATATTCGTAATAAACGCGGTCCCAGTTAGCTGGTAATCGGTGAGTGCAAAAATCCCCTGGAAAGTTGAGCGACAAATTGAAACACCGATTGACAGGTGTAATCCGTCACTAGCGCTCGAAAATTGAGGCTGACTGTATGGTTTACCGCGAGCTAGGAATATCGCCTGCTCGGTGTCGCCGGATAAAATCGTATTACAAATTTTCGCTCGATTGATAGTTCAGCCGACTTTACATCAACCTTGTTTCACTCGTTGCAAGATAGAGTGCTTTTTTAATTGATAAACACTTGATAAATACAGTTGATTATAAAAACAATCACCTCGATATGAAAAAACAGTGGAAAATTGTCGTGACTTTTATTTGCCATCAATTTTTCTTTTGTTACAAATAATCTTCTTCCAATTTGCCTTATATTGAAAAATATATTTGAGCGGTTTGCATTGAATTAAATTTAAAAATATGGGTAACAGATAACATAGTGGAATAATGCTTTTGGGTTTCCAAGGGTGTGAAATTTAATATATTGGTAAGAATTTGCTTGAGAATGAAAAGATCATCTAAAAATGTATCAACAGTTGTGAGTGATTTTGTCGTGCGACTATAGAAGAAGAACTAGGATCGATTTGTTACCATTGGTGCGATGCTTCTTCCTGCCTGAGTTTGACCCGCATTCAAAACGATACTCGCTTGCATTCTCGGCTTCCTCATCAGGCCCTTTTTCCTCCGATTGCAACGCCCTCGGCATGCGATGCAATCGCCGACATGAATAGAGAAACAGCGGAGAAAACGATGCGCCGTCACCTGTCAAGCACACCTATTAAATGGGTTTGGTCTCTCACTCGGCACAGTCACACTCTTCAATAGACGGCTTCGAGAAATGATGGGAGCTTCGTCCTCCTTTCCACCTTTGTTTCAACGACTCCCTATTTCTTAGAGTTTCCTATTCGCCGCGAGCTTTGACAAGCTCTGTGAACTCGATTTTTTCTCATGGAATCACAGTGTGATAAAATACAATGCGTTGATCGTTAAAAAAAAGTTCAAGCACAGTTTAGAGAGTTCAAAGGCGAGGAATAAAAGTGTTCTTGAAGATCTTTGCAATTTAGTAATTTTAAAATAAAAAAATGTAAGTGCATACTTACAAGTGGAATGTTGACTTCGATGCCCCCATTTTCTAATTACGAGTAGATTTTGTTTAATTCGAGGAGTAAATGACATCGGAATTAAAACGATCTCCACTAAACTGTTCCTCGAGCGGTTCTCTCCGAGTTCCATAAACGAGCGAGCGTTTCAGGCGGCTCGATGTTTCACCGAGACGACTAAACTTTTAATTAAATTTCAGATCGCGTGCATTAGCCGCGGTCGAATCAATTTTTTCGCCGGGGATATCACGTGATCGCCATGTGAAATGGCGCTCTTGTTGCTCCTCTTCTTAATGGCCTCGGGGGTGACTTGCCGAGCGGAGCGCGAGTGCTCCGCTTTCGAGTGCATTTGCATACCAGTTCGTTCTTTATTCACGCGAATCGGATCTTGTGCCTCGAGTGAACCTTCGAGACCTGTAGCCTCGGCCCTTCTACTACTGAATCACGATCGATCGACAGTTTAGTCGACTCGAGTGGCCTGCTAGTTCGACTGCTTGCCAAAATGCGCGCAAGCACGATCTTCCCTAATAGACCAATTCTTAACTGGTATGTTAACATATTCCACATATATTTCGCATATCGGTACATTTCTATTCTGAATTCATTGTGTCTTGAAAAAAATACAGTATTATAAAACATATCGCTTTTAAATAAAATACAGTAATAATCAATCAGGTATTTTCGTCGTTTTTATTTCTTTTGTATATTTATAATGGTTCATTTTATTAACATTCATAAATGTTCGATGTAACGTTTTATAATTACAATTATGAAATAAGTATTGTTCAACGAAGCACAAAATACATATAAATTTTAAATTAGTTGAGCATCCATAGAAATTATACATTTTTCAGAAGCAGATTGCATAAAGTTTACATAAATGTTAGCAGTGTTGTAATTACATTGGAGTGTCACTCATGTAGTCGAACAAGTCAGAGTTCTTCGGCGAAGCGATCTCCCTTGGAAACTGTTGCGTAGATAGCCAAACCTAAACTAATTCGGAGTCAGAGTCGAGCTCGAATGGCAGGGCAAAGGGTTAACTTTCTCGGGAGCATGAGAGCACTCGAATGGGAAAAGTTTGCCCCCGGAAGTACGAGTGCGCCGAGTGCAGCGCGATTTCATTTTCGTTCGCCCGATTCGCAATAACGCAACTAGGTCGCAGCAGTCGTCCTCGGTTTCTGCCCCTTGAAACCGTTTGATGTTCCCATCGCCATCATCCACCTCTCCCACCTTAAACCAGCCTAGACTAACATTTACACCTGAATGTCGCGTAACAATCGTTATTTCAATAATAGGGTTAATCTTTCTACTGCCGCATTCTCCTATCGTCGAATTGCCCAATCACAGCTAAAAGAATAACAATAAAAGAAAACTAATCCAATGGATTTTCTTATTACAGTATAAATAATGTTTGTTGTTAGTCACAAGAAGGATATAGAAATTTGGTTTTACAAATTATTAGAGGAATGAATTATGAATGGGAAAGTTTAAGAGAGAAGATATTGAGTGTATGTTAGTAATAATTGAATGAATTATTGTTACAGGACTTCCAAGGATGTGAGCAATCAAACAAACGCAAATGCCCAACAAGGCGCGGCCTCGTCGAGAGTGGTCTCCCCTGTCCCCCATAGATGTCTTGTAAGTTCATGAAATTTCTATTTCTAAAACTCATTTTACAAAAACTTTATTTTCCACAATCTTTCTTCCTATTTTTTAAAGTATGCCTTCTGTTTTTATCTTTCTTTTTATGTAATTTATACTTTTCTTTACCTTGCTGGTATTTTGAAATTCGACCAGTTGTGTAGAAGATTTTCTTGACGATTACGAGAGGATAAATGACTGTGAGAAGCGAGCGGGCGGAGTAACGGCTAATTGACTACTTAAAGTTTCCGCGGCGACGGCAGCCACGAATTGTGACGAGAAAATCGACGCCTTCCGCGGGCCAGATCCTAATTGAACTAGTTCGCGAGATAAGCTCTCTTCAGTCTTAACCGGCCGGACATGGCAGCCAGTCACGAACTGCTACCGGCATAACCGGATGTAGTTTAGAAGCTAGAGATACGCCGTGCACACTGTCTCCCACTCTCTTCCACACATTTCCAATTTTCTCCTTATTTTACGGTATTTTCCTAATTTCGTTACGGTCATTAATTATTTATACTCTGGAAGTGTTGAAGAGCATAGTGAAACGATTTTAAAAATTACTAACATCTGATGACCGGAAAATTATACTTCAGAATTTACCGAGTATCTTCTAAATATACAATTTTTAGAATTACGAAGTTAACTAGAAATCTTAGGTAAAAATAATATTTAATAAGTACGTTCAAAGAAAATTCTGACGGTCTTTATAAAATAATTAATATTAAAAGTAAAAGGAACTCGGATTTCATTCGAACAAGGTTCCACTTGTATAAAACTTGAAAAGTGGAGGTCGCATTGGACGTGAGAAATCTGTAGCAAGTGTGGAAGTCAGAGTGAGATACGATAGGGTGGCGGTAGTAAAGTAGGGGTGGTCGAAGCGGAAGAGGAATGCGCAACACGTGCAAATTGGGCGTTCCAAGGGGGCAGGACTCGAGCCAGAACATGATGTTATGTGGGCTAGAGGGTCGATCGGCCGGAAGTTAGGCCACGGAATTGCGATTTGTCGCGATAATACGGTCGATGGACCCCCAAAGGGAGGCCTCGGCCATGCGAGATAAATATTTGGCGTCGCGCCGAAAACCACCCAGTCAGACTGCCAATGCTTCCCAACGTGTGTGCACGTCTATGTATGTGTCTCTGTGTGTGTGTTCGTTCCTCTCAGCGGAGTCAACCGATCGAACCCGGTGAGATCTGTGTGCTGGAAAGTGACGAGGATGCACAGCGAGAGAACCGGTGAGTCGGGGATGAAAAAAAAAAAATATGGGATAACGCTCGAGTGGGCTACGTATTTTTAGGAAATCCCTTTTATCTCGGCTCACAATTTCTCCTCGCGCCAGGAAGCTTTCATGCATTCCTGGCCGAACGAAATTTCGGGGAAAAAACATCCTTTTTAATTGAAACTCACTTCGACGCCCTTCAAAACTGATGTGCCATGCTTCGAAGAAGAGAGTGGAAATTAAGTGAGCCATCCTTTTATCACGTCGCTGTTAAGTTTTCGTGAATTCCCCGGATGCCCGCTTGATGAAAAGTTCGAAGTTTCTTGGATGGCACGCCCCTTTAACTCTTCCTCCTGGACTTAATTAAAAGTCTTTATTTGGAAGGCCCCACCATTCCCCCCCTTTAAACTTCAATGCTTTTCCTGTCGTCGGCCATTGCGTTAACTTCGACATCGAGGATCGTGATTTTTTCCCTGTTTTAGAACCTCCCTTACTTCCTTGACAGACTTACTCAGTTTTTAACGCACTTCATCTTGTAATTCCATGCAGTGGAACTGCGGAGCGTTCACTGCAAAAGTTTCCCAGATGTTTATAGACTTTCGCAAACACTTAAGTGTCTTAAATTCCGCAAGCCAGCCTGAACTTTCGATTGTCTTGTTTGCGAAGGAAAATAATTGTCGGAAAAGTGTCTTTCAAGGTATTACACTGAGTGATAAATGAAACCGTTTATTACTTCTTCAGATTTAATATAACGTCCTTTAAGAATCTCGAATCGATTGACATTCAAGTTGATTCCAAACGATTTTTCATCGAGGTCTCAGCATTCATTCATTTGCTCGTTTAAAGAATCCGATCTTACTTGCGGCGCGCACTATTCTCAATAACGGAGCGACTGCCTTGCGAGTAATGAAAGCCGCCGGGCGGTGTTTCGTTCTATTTAACAATAGGAAACTTTAATACCACGGGCTGCTGGCTCGCTCGCTCGCTCGCTTTCTCTCTACCGAAGTTTGCGGATCCACCAGCTCCTATTATTCCGAGCGAGTATTTTCCGGCATTCGTCCATGCGCAGAGGCGTATTATTTAACGCGACCTGAATCGACATTATTACCAGCGGCGCGCTCGCCTTTCCTCGAGCGAGTCGAACCGCGGCTACCCTCGCAGCCCTCCTATTTGCCCTTACATTCATCAACTGAGTGGGGAGAAAAAATGTCCTCGGTGACCTCGGATAATAGGACCGGCCGCCGACGATCTTGGAGATTTGAGGGAAAAGTTGACAAGAACCCCCGGCCGAGCCAAATCCAAGTTTGCTCTTGTATATTTGCTGCCCACTTCGCATAATTGTTTGCTCATTGCTACATCAACTGACTGGCTGATTTTATAATGAAATTTCCAATCGAAATTAGCCCCCGAACGTTAGTGGCCTCCGGAATTGATACAACAAACCTTGGCCAGACTTCTGTTTGATATTTCGTTAGTTGATTATTGAAAGTAATCATTTTTATCGACTATAAATTATACGTCGTTGATTTATTTCACTGATAATAGCATCTCACTATTTACTCGAAGACTAAAACTATTCCTTCGAAGTGGTAAATCAGATTGGAAGGAAATCTGGTCCGCCTAAATAAGAGGTGAAGAACGATCTCGGAGATAGATCCACGGATGAGCGGGCCACTTTGCGGGATCATTTGTCAGGGGTTGTTGAAAGGAAGTCAGTAGGAGAGAATCGATCGGGAGGCTCTCGGTTCGAGCTGCTTCCAGGTTTCCAGTGGTTCTTATCGGCGGAGATTTTGCGTGGATAACGCGTCGTCCGGGCAGTTACACCTCCGACAGAATGTACTTCCGGCGATATTACTTGAGGTGATAAATCAAGCGCGAGGCGCTCGCCCGCATACTCGTAGAACGAAGCTATCTATTGGAAGTGAAGGCGGCAGAGAGGAGCCAGTGTATGTACAGGCTCTCTCTCCTCCAGATAAGAGCAATCGTGTCAGAAGCTTGGAGATCCCTCAGGGCGATATAGCGCACCCGCTAACGGCCCGTAATTAATCGCAGCGATATGAAGTTTTAACGAGGAAGCACTGCTGGGTATTCCCATATTCATCAAGGCATGCTTACTTCCCATCGGTGCTCTCGAACCGAGAGCGCTCCCATCGCTGGCGAATCTCTTCCTTCCAATTCCAAGCCTTTCCCAAGTGCTCTCGTCATTGGTTCACCTGAAATTTATAGACACATTCAACTTGTTTCTGTCGATATTCTGGTCACTCGATGGTAAATTAAGCTGTCGATTTGTAATTCGAATTCATTGGATCAAATAATAATTGTATGAAAAAATTGGAGGTCGAACAGTTCACAAATAAACGTAGACAATACTGTCAGTGAGGAAATGATTAGTTTCTTCGGCTCTGGGTTATGTCTGTCACGGAAGTTGGCGTTTACTCCATTCTGATTTCATATTCACTTCCGTTCTAAATAATTAATAGAAGGCCAATCTATCGCACTCGACTGTGCATCGCACCGCATTTGATTGGACTCTCTTCTATTATTAACAGAATGACAAAGTTGCAAAGAGATCAAGTGCCAGTCTATCACTTCCAATGGAACCATCCGGTGGATAACTAGATCGTATAATTAGACTCTCTGAATTAATTAAACCTCTTCCATACAAAATACCATGTGTGGCATAAAAAAAGCAAACTGGGAACTTGAAATAGCAGGAATTTTAGAGGAACTTAATAATGATTTAATAAACATACTAAATATACTCCATTGAAAAATAAATCACACTCATAAATATTAGATTTGCGATCCAATTTCACGGAGAATCGTGTTTGCAAATTACAAATTGGCCGTAAAGTAACACAAGGACCTTAATAATAATGTAATAATCATACTAAACGTACTCCTTTGACAAAACAAATCACACTGAGAAATACGAGATTTGCGATCCAATTTCCCAGGGAATGGTGCGTGACATCTTCAGCGGTGCGAGTTGTGTCGAGTTTGTAAATTGCAAATTGGCCGACTCGAGAGAGAGAATACACGCTCGAGAGTCTAGAATCAAGAATTCCCTTAGAGTGAAGGGGGTGTTCTATCGGTCTATGGGGATCCGGCGTGCGTGCACGCCCCATGCATCGCATTTTCTCTGGGCGGCGCGTCGCGGCGTCCCGTTAACGACTGAACACGGCTGGCAGGCTCGTGGCAAGTGCGCCAACGAGATTCCAGGATGGGAGGAGAGTGCCAGGCTGGCGACGAGCGACGCGGCGCGGCGCGTCGGCGGATGCGGTCGCCTTGCAGAAACAGCCGGGGCTTTAACTCATGCTTCAAAGAGCCCATGATTCCCGAGGCGGCGCGGAAAGTATAAATTAGAGCCGACGCGTGGAACTAATGTCGCTGTTGCGTGCCTGCGTGTATGGCCGAGCAACTCTGAAATTAAAAGGGACACGTGGACAGCACCGCCATGTAATACGGTGATGACTATGTTCGGGGGAGATAAAGCCTCCATGTCATTAGATAGTCAATATTTTCCCTCGTGTAGTTACTGACTTCATTATATCCCTTTCTCTTGGATTTCTTTTGACAATCTTCTTTGTGTGCTTTGACTTTCGACTTATACGTTATGTTAAGGTCAATATGTAGTAGTGTTAACATGAATAAATATAAGATGGAATTCAAATTGAGTGAAAGGGAACCTTAATTCGTAAAAATAACATAATACAGAGTGCAGAAATAAAAGTAACTAACAAATTATTGAATTTTCCTATTCAAAAATTAGTTTTTTTATAGTTTTGAAAGGTCTCAGAATTCTGTGTCAGTGCTCGTATATTCCTTTTTACATTCGTACAAAATGACGACACCAACATCTTTAATAAACACAAAGTGGTATTAGCAGAATTGCCTAAACGCCATTCGATTTGCGATTGACTTTGGCCTCTGCCCGATGAACTGAGGGGCCGCGTGTATTAAGCGAGCGCTTCATTTTCAGCAGTGTTCTCATTCTGGCTCGTTCGCCTCCGAGTATCCGCTGGCAATGTTTTGTAATTAAGCCTGAGAGCACTTCACTGTCTGAGTGAGTGCAACGCCCGTGTGGGAGTTCGACAATCTCGGTCACTCGGCAATCCGTCGGAGTCAGTATCGCGAGTCTCCGTATTGTTCCAGTTTCCGGATTCTGTCCAATGTTTGCTTTCCAAAGAAAATGGAAATATGAAATTCTCGTACCAGTGGAATTTCGACTTCCAACTATTCGTTGATCCTTTTTACAATTACATTTTGCATTAGTGAATACTCGAGCGTTGTGACGAGGGAGTAGTTCGTCAAATAATTAATGGAACACTCTTCGTTGATAATTATAACATATTTCCTGAAATGCGGAAAGTGATTCGTTTGTAAATTAATGTGCGACCCTTTGAATCCTGGTGGAAATGACTGTGTCGTCAAATGTGTGTTTCACAGCCGTAACAGGATGAGAGAATCCAGGACAGGCAATGAAAAAGTGTTAATTGAGTATAAAAGGGTTGTATAAAAAGGCTAATTGAAGACAGTCATTCATGGGAATGTTTTGTATTCTCACGAAATTCTATTCGACTCTTAAGAGACACGGACGACAAATGTGTGCCATTGCGGTTTCAACCATGCGCGCATAGGAAATGATGACACTCTGTTTATTCGTGGGAAGGGCGAGCGTTTCAACTGGAGAATCGAAATATTTGTCAGATAACGAGACAAGGTTGGAGGCGAAGATTACGAGAAGCCAGGCATTCCATTACCCGGGCGAATTTTACGCTTCGAGTATTCTTGGCTTGCTCGTCATGCTGCGTAGTATCCGTGACATAAATTCTCAAAGATATGAACTTTTATACCTTGCGCCTTTTCACTGCGTCCGGCGCGCCTCACGCTTCACCTCTTCCCAGGGATTTTTCTCAGTCGATAAGAAAAAATGTGCCGCGCTAAGGAAAAGGAACGGCGAGACGTTCATTCGTGGAAAAGATTCCGTGATCCGGATTACGTAGGGGCAAACTCATAACTCGTTATCCATATCGAGCTAGCAGCGAGTCATTTGTGTCGTCGGTGTTGACTCGCCTCGATGCAGATAACTTCTTCTTATGGAGCGAGTGCGCAAATCCAACCTGCGAGCCTTCCTGCGTTACTAATTTCATTAAAATCATGATTCTCCGAACTGTGGAATTATTGGATGTCTGTTACGCACTTATAAATGTCAGTTTGCACATGTTTATGCAAATATAGATAGTTGTTTGTGTATCACAAATCCCGCATAGATTTGTGCGGGTTCGTTTGATTGTTCACCAATACGCAATGCAAGAGATGCATTATGGATAATCTGTGTTATACATATATACTATGTCAGAGATGATTTATCATCGACAGGACAGGTCTACTTTATTTCGCATAAACATTGGCTGAGTTATAACGAGTTTCAAATTCCTGGGAAACGCGTTCCCGTTTTTGTTGATTGGGAAGAATAATAGAGAACCATAAACAACAAGCTATCAACAATTAGTTTGATTAAAAGTTACTGCATAGTGGGAAGCCGACGTAGCATGACAATAATGTTCCGCAGTTTATTCCAAAATATAAAAAGCGGTCAAGTGACTGTCGAGCCACGCATTGAGCTAGGAATTCCTGATTTTTAACGCAAAAAAGCTGTAATTTTCATTCGAGATGCAATTCATTCAGATTTATAAACAGAAGGTTTACAAAATTAGATGAAAAACATAGACGATGTAAATTCTTTGCTGTGCTTTTCCAGTCATTGGTTTGAGAAGCTAGAATTAGAGATTGTTTATATAATTAAACAAGCAATTTTCGGAAATTAGATGATTGGAAATTAGATATAAAAGATTTACACAGTAAGGGTAGTTTGTTATGTTACAGGTGGATGCCCCGCTCCGCCATGAGGCCGGCCGAGGGCGACGCGTCGGACTGCATCCTGGTTGTTGGGATATCGCGGCCGAAGATGGCCGCGGCCTTCCTTTCCGTCGCCTTGCTCTCCCTCTTCCTGACCTTCCACATTCTCTACGACAGCGCGGTCTACAGTCTGCACGCGGCCTCGGCCGTCGAAGGCCGCACCGTCGAGCTTGTCTCGCAGGTGCGAGCTACGCCGCCTCTCCTCTTCTCCAGCAAGGTCCATTTCCCTCGCACCAGCAGGCATCTTCCCCAGGCCATCATCATCGGCGTGAGGAAGTGCGGCACGCGCGCCCTCCTCGAAATGCTCTTCCTTCATCCGCAAATACAGAAAGCAGCCGGCGAGGTCCACTTTTTCGATCGTGATGATAATTATGGCAAAGGCCTCGAATGGTACCGGAGAAAGATGCCGTACTCCTTCCGCGGACAGATCACCATCGAGAAGAGTCCCAGCTACTTCGTCACGCCTGAGGTCAGACCTCACTCTTAATATTTCTTCGCTTTTTTAGACTAGCATGTACAGGCTGAGTCACTTGCCTTTGAATCGCCACCAAAAATTGGATATTTTCGAAGTCCAAAAAATATGGGGAAAACCAGCGAAAATTCCGAAAAAATCGAACTTTAAAGGCAGTTTTTTTAGTGTTTTCGATAGAAATCCGGACTTTTTTCGACGGATTTCTTGTTTTCTATCCGTTTTCATTCATAAAGAATCGATTCCTGAAGAAAAAACCCGAGTTCGGGGACCTTCGAAAAATCGTGAAAAAATCTGAAGGGACCCCCTTCAGAAAAATTTGCCGAAAAAAAAATGTTAAGCTAGGACTCTGAAATTTTTATGGTATCTTCCTTGATGCAAAAAAATATTACCCACCAAATTTCAGCCCCGGGAAAGGTCGGGAAGTCCACCAAAAAAAATAAAAACTGTCGAAAATGAGCAAAAATGGACTTTTCTGGACGGTTTTTCGACCCGTTCTCGTTGCAAATCCGGACTTTTTTTCACGGATTCTTTGTTCTCTGTCCACCCTGATACGAAAACAATCAAAATATCCCGGGTTCGGCCGATTTTGAGAAACTTGAAAAAATTGAGCATTTTCGAGGGTCGCAAATAGGTGAAAACCTAAACTTTGAGCTAGAGCTCTGAAATTTATATCACTTCTTCCTTGACGCAAGGCCACATTCTCCACCAAATTTCAGTCCCGGGGAAGGTCGGGAAATCCACCAAAAAAAATAGGGGCTAGTGGACTAAATTGTAAAAATGTTCAATCAAATCTTCGTTTATTTGTACTGATTTCCTGGAAATTTAATGAAGCGAATTCATGATATTTATATGAAAACAGTAGCATTCAAAATGACAATTTTAATGAAATAACGGTACTCTCATTTAATACTGCCACTCAAGTTCACGATGATAACTTTCCATATAAGTTAAAGAGGATGCAGGGGACACATTGTATTTCGCTTCTGAAACAATTACTGTGGCTTATGGCATGCTGTGATTCATGGCACTCAAGTATACTAATATCGAGCTAAGCATGTTCACCGCTAGCAGGCGAGCGCGATCTCTGCCTGATTGATCCCAGACCTAACTCAATCCTTTCGGAGTTTACCGTGTAAGCTGTCCCGTCGCCCTCTAACTTATCGCAGCCGCGGCTGAATTCCATCATGCAGGATCGCACGAGAATTATACTCTGCCATGCCAGCCTTGGATATTCCAGTCGAACAGGCTATTAAACCTTCCCTTGGCAGCTTAGACGTCCGGGGCGTCTTCGGGAAATTGGGATTACAGTGTATGTTCGGAATCCGGGCCTTCCTGTTAGCATTCCTTAACTACCCCTGTCGTGTTCCGCTTATTTTCCCTTTCAATTGCGCGACCCTTACTCTTTGAACTCTCTGCATTGAACTCCAAGTGCTCTACAATTACGAGATCTAGTATTGGTCTCTTATACAATGAATCGATTCCCTTTGAATCAATAGTACATTTTTTTACACCGCATGTATATCAATTTATTGTGGGACAAATATTGAAATATACTTGCACCTTTGGTTATAAATAAATCAGCCTTCTGAATCAGCAATATGTTTCTTTTACAAAATACATATACATATTAATGTACGAATACATTTGAGAAACAAAAATATATTTGCGACTATCGTTGTGAATAATTGAAAATAAATTGAAAACGAAGTGATTGCATAAAATTGATTGAAGGTAAGAGTTCGATATTTGTGACGCAGGTGCCAGAGAGAATACGAGCGATGAACGCGAGTGTGAAGCTGCTGCTGATCGTGCGCGAGCCTGTGACCAGGGCGATTTCCGACTACACCCAGCTGCGGACGCACGCGGCGACCGCCTCCACCCTAACGAACGGCACACCTCGCAGCGTGCAACAGTTGCAGCATCAGTTGCAACTGCCGCAGCAGCAACAAGCTGGTCGAAGCTTCGAGGAACTGGTGATAAGACCGGATGGCAGCATCAACGAGTCTTACAGGCCAGTGGCGATTTCCCTTTACCACACCTACATGCACAGGTGGTTGGAAGTCTTCTCGAGAGAGCAAATCCTCATCGTGAACGGTGACCAATTAATCGAAGATCCGGTCCCGCAACTTCGCAGGATCGAAAGTTTCCTAGGCTTGGAGCCGAGAATCGGCAGGCACAACTTCTACTTCAATCATACGAAAGGTTTTTATTGCCTGCGAAATGAAACCTCGGAGAAATGCTTGAGGGAGAGCAAAGGTCGCAGACACCCGCGTGTCAGTCCCGTCGTCGTCACGAAATTGCGGAGGTTCTTCAACGAGCACAACCAAAGGTTCTACGAGCTGGTCGGTGAGGATCTAGGATGGCCCGAGGAATAACCGACGTAGACTGACGCTTCCACAGAGTCAGCGTCTCCAACCTGCGGAAGTCATGCGTGATTCGCCGGTGAAACAGTGAATACTTAACGCTGCGAGCTACGCCTCTTGCATATCTCATGCTCCTCGAACATCAGATTGGAAGATTCCTTCATGGATCCGAAGAAGAATGCGCCACTCTCAAGAACTGATTCGATCCCAGCAAGTATTCTGGACCGAGAAAAAATCGCAAGAGGAACCTGTGAAATCGGAATCGCATTCTACAGTTCAACAGGAGCATCAAGAGAGGCAGCGTTAGAAGATCGAAGACATCCAGCTTACCAGGATGAGTATTTAGTTCATATTTCACCGACTAATATTCAAACCGGAGCAGCAACAGCGGAGGTTCTTCTCCTCTACTTTCAACTTAGACTAACAAACACAGAAATCGCAATGTGCTCGAACTTATTCCGTTTCATAATTTCGATCTCTAAATTAATAGATAGAATTATCTAACACAACATTCAGCGAACGATGAAAAAAGGTATAAATAAGAAATCACGGAGAATTCTTTCTTAGAAGTAAAATAATCATATGAAGAGAATTGATAGAAGAGGTGCTCGAGATAGAGAAACTCAAGTGGACGTCGTGGTAGTCAGGGCGACGAGTCGAGCCATTAAATCGAGTGCATGCAATTTAATGGATATATGGTGGCACCCAGGACCAGTTTCCCACTCTCACTCTCTCACTCTCTCTGAGTTGCGCTCTCTCAGTTATTATCGACGAACAAGCCGGGTGCGCGCTTCCCACCCTCGTTAATTGACACGACGAGTGGCACTCGAAGCGAAGCTCGTTCCTCGCCACCCCCTAACAGCCTTTCCCCCATAATTTATTAACCCTCAGCGAGTCGAGCGGCTAGGATTCCGAAGATCGCCAGTTGAACTTGGCACACTTACAAAAGCGACTAGAAAAACAGGAGTTTGGAATGGTAGGGAAAATTGAAGGATCGAAAATGCAAAGAGGAAGGAACGAGTAGTTAAAATGAATCGATAGAATGGCAGAGATTAAAGTCAACCCTGTAACTTATCACCGCTCGACTCTATTCTGGATTTAGGCCATTGTTTACCTTGGCCAAGGATGACTGGAGGGCTCTTGAGGCGAGAGCAATTAGTGATAGTTCGGAGAAGCAAGCAGTTCGTGCCTGACTTCAACGTTAATTGTACTTTCGTTAATTGTGACAGATGTTTTTCTAGTATAAGAGAGTGAGAGAGGGTGAGGGAGAATATTGAGATCTTCTATCTTCTAAAAGGAAACATCTTAGTTCGAAGGACTCGTTCGTGAGATGATTCTCACTCTGAATGGCGTTCGAGCACATTGCGAACTCACTGAAAGATTCTTCTTCTGATACTTGGATGGACCACTCGAGAGTCCCTGCAACTGTTTGGAGAGTTTCCAATTGGAGGAATTGGGGGAGCGATTGACGCTGTTGCTCTCTCCTGGTTTCGCGTGATCGCGTATTCCGTTCCGCAGGAATTGTCGCGTGCATGTTACGTGCATGTCGTGTGTACACGACGTCGTAATTCCCCGTGCATAGGAGTATGCACGTTAATGATGTATTCGGACAAACATACTTCTAACCAGTAATTGCGCGCATGCAGCACGTTTCGCATGTTTCGAGGGAGAATTCCGTGCGCCGCGCCGCCCGGCGAGATCTTTATTTCAAGGCGTCCCTCTATTTGATTCTCTAATTAATCGCTGAGTCTCTCCGATCCAACATTAATCGGATACACTAATCCGCGCGCGTACTGGAATATTCTATCGGCTCTCCATTGAGATCTAACTAGATTAACGAGTTTAGTTAGACCAACTAGATCAACGAATTTGCATAGGACACCCGGATAAATTTTCCATCGAAAATCCCCCTAAAGAGACTTAATCCAGTACGCGCGCGAGAGAGACTAATCCAATTCAATCTAGCAAACAATGCATCAGGATTCACTCAAGAATCTAACTCAGCCTTTCCTTTTCCGTGAAGACGACTTTTAATCCGCGAACAAACACGTTGCATGCGCGTCAATCTGTTCCATTCAACGTACAAAGAAATACAAGAAAAAGCGAGCCACTCACTTTACGACGAAGTGAAGAGAAACACGGCGACAGACGGCGGGCGCGTACTACATCGACAGAGCAGGACGAAGAGACTGACTGAGACGCGCGCGATGACGAGGGCAAACGGACCTCAGCGAATGACGATGACGGAGACGTGCAGACGTGCTCGCGTGGCAGCAGGCGCCACGCGAGGTTAAACAGTAACGCCGGCCAAAATAAACGTAGGAGGACGCGGCGCGCCGACGAGCCGGGTGTCCTCGTGGACGAGGAATCGATCGACTGGCATTTCTCATCATCGAATCATCCAGTTTCCTCAACGAACAAAATCGATTCAAGAAAAAACATCCCTTCTCCTCATAAATCCAGTTTTAATTGTTACGAAAGCACAAACTACACGCGGATCTTTCGATCACCGACTAAATAGAACTGTGAAACGTTCTGGGAATCATTCGATGATGAGATATGAGATTCAGGTGGATTGGGGTGGGAAGGGAAGAATGATTAAAATAGGGGAACGATTCCGAGTCCATTCAATCGCCCGTCTCCCGGCGGACCCGTCGCATGGATCACATTGGTCCGTGAGTTTACATATCATCGTCTAAATATACATGCATAGGGCGAACTAGTTAATAACACAGAAGATTTAATATTTTTATAATCCACATTGGAAGTTGTTATATCGAGTCGTTAAGGTTACTATAATATATATATATACACATATATATATATACACATACATATATATATACGATACATATAGGTGTATGTACGAGCGGAGCCGCCCTCATTATTATTAAGTTAATGATACGCAAAGGGGTGGGAAAGGGTGAAAGTGAATTAAGGACTCCTCTGATCTTCCCTTAGCATTTCCAACAAATTACACGCACTCCATGCCTTGGAATCATTCTTATCAGATGCACGATTTCCGTTTCTATTGGCTCCTGGATTTATTAGTCCACGGGGATGAAAGGAATCAGTTAGCGAAGCTCGAGCGGATGGTCGATACGCTTCGGTTGCCAGATGATTCCGCCACGGCGAATAAATCGATCGTCTTTCATATGTCGAGGCATCGAAGACATATTTTTTCGCCCTCGGCGTCCCTTTTTCTTTTGGTATTGCAGAGGGTTTGATGCTCCGATTGCTATCGCAGCGAGCGGGCTCATATTGCGGCGCTGGCCATCCTTGGTTATTCTTGAAAGATCGAAACTGCGATATCGCCGAGGAAGAAGGCACGCGGTCAGAACTGATCGAACCAAGAGAAAGATGGAAGGAAAGCTCGCGTACATCACGCGAAGATAAAACTTGCCGATAAAATTGGCCATTTGTTTCTCGATAGGAAAAAAAGGCTGGGCGATCGCGCTCCTCGAAGCAAGGAAGGTTCATCGATCGAAGGACCGTCCTCGGCCCTCTTTGCTCGACGACGACGACGACGCCTCACTGCTTATTATTGGCAGGCAAAACTACCACACTTTTTATCCCACTGACACTTGAAAACATTGAAACAGCAGCCACTTGAATTATTCGCCTTTCTCTCTGTTTGCGCGACTTTGCTTTCCTCGCACACGTTTGTGCCGCGGATTTTCAATTCATTGGTATTTGTTTGCATTTTGGTTATACGGCTAATTATCGATTGGTGATGTTGAGAGTAACAGTCAATTCAAGAGGAATATGTAAAATGAAATTTAGAGAGATATCTGCCGTGAGAATGGAGATATATAACTGAACGTGTTAGGGCAGATTCCAAGTAGTACGAGTCAATCACTAGTCAGACGTGCCGGGCGCCCGAGTTTACTACTAGCGTTTCGTATCGAATAAAACGAAAAAGAATATTACAAAATTAAATAGTTGCTGTTTGTTTCTCTGTATATTAACAATCAAAGTCTTCCAATCCATATTTACTTAATTAATTAGTATTTGGAATTATTACAGAAAGTTCAAAGTCAAAAATAACAGCAAGATAATATTCCATATTGGAGTAATTAAATTATAATGTGTTTGATTAGTTTGCTAAAGTTGATGGTTCGTTGGAGCAAAAGTTTATGCCATTTCTCGCGGCGCTCGTCTCGACCAGTCTGAAATATTAATCGCGCACGAGAGGAGCTCGTTCATCATCGAGAGCTGGTTTGAATAATTCGGTAATTCACTTTAAGCCGTCTGCCGAAACGTATCGCACTTGTCGCCAGTTGCCCTAGGTTAATTACTGATCCGCAAATGGATATTCATTAAGCGCGCGCTCGTGTCGACACGAATATTATGGGAAACGATTGGTTCATCCCGATCTTCCGTGAACTTTCTCATCCGCATGATTCCTATTCAACGTGGTCCAAAATTGAATCATCTGGCAACTGTCTCAGTCTGTCAACAACTACAACGACGAAAACTGAATTGAGAAAACGTTTACCTTGACTAATGACACTTTAGATTCTTTAAATAATTAATAAGATTTCTTAGTTTCACGAGTCACAGGATTAGCAAATTTTCTTTAATTCTTTAAATCGTGATTCATTAATTTATTAAAAGAACTGTCTACACATATGCTGAACTTGAAGAAGTGGAGATACTGAGAGGTCATTGATCACGAGGGATTCCTTAATTCAAGGATAGCAGGACTACTGGGACGAATGGTATCATACTCGGTGGCTCCGCATCAGAAATAACAAAGTATCTCCTCCGCACGAAAGCGTCGTGCCAGGCTCACCAAGCTCGAAGAGCACTCTGTCTCTCGGCTTCGAAGGAAAATCTCGCGTTCAGTTTCACTCAACTCTCTGCTGAGAAGAGAGTGCCGCCTGCCTCTGGGAGGATCATCAATTACTCCCGGCCGGCCGGCGCGGCGCGGCCCATTGTTCGCCGGGAATCTCGAAGTTCCAGGGGCTGTAACTTTTAATTTCTCGCCGGGGCCCCGAAATCCAGCGCGGACTCGAGCACTCGAGGGAACGACAGGGTTTCGGCGATTCTTCGAATAATTTCCCTTCCGGCTAGGAAAGTTTCTCCGCTCTTCTATAATTAAGCCGGTGTGGCGGTGCAACGTTGGCCGAATGATTTCAATGACTTTGTAGGTAAGCGGTTGAACAAAGGATCAGTATTTAGAACTGGTAACTAAGAGCGCGAGGGGGAAAAGAAACTTAATGTTTAAGCTCGTAACACGTACATATCAATACATGTGATATAAGGATCGAACACGTTTTTTCGAGGGACATATGTATAAATTTAACGTACATGTACATATTATATATATATACATATACACGTAGAGACACACGGGGATTTATTTGCCTGCCTTTTGCGGGACACGTGCTGTTTTTAGAGGGTTAAGTGCAGAGTACTATACATATAGATACACGCGTGTCACTCTGCTCGGGCCTCGTCCGGCACACAGTTTTTGTTGACACTCGACGGGAGTGCCGAGTGAGGCTGCTTTTTCCCGGTGCCAGCTTGTTTCCACGAGGTTCCGCGGGCGGCGATTTTTATAAAGTTTTATACCAGTCGAAATGATATTTTCCTCGGTGAATGGCGAGACTAGTCTTAATGGTTTAGAGGTACACTTTCGTCGACGACGGTACGATGGGCATAGGCAGCGCTTCCTTATCCCACCAAGGGAGAGGCTAATTAAACATCAAGTGAAACCGCTCGTAAGAATATCGAGGGGGTGAAAAAAGCTGGCGTGTAAGTATAGTTTTAATCGGATGAGAGTCAGTTTGACTTACGGTATTGGCAGTTTTCTATTCGTAGCGCTTTGTTATGGAGAGCGAATGCACCGCAATGAATCGCATCTCGAGACTTTTTGCGATCCCACTTGAATGCAGTATTGAAACGTAGAGTCTCCGATAGCTGTTCAATTAATGAGAGCTTGATTCGAGTGGCATCATCGCCGGCGTCGCATTACAAAGTACACACCAGCCAGCTCCAATCTGTTTGCTCTTTAAACGACACCCCGCTAATAGTAAACTGATAGCCGTCCTCGCATCC
Organism: Ectemnius continuus; assembly: GCA_910591665.1. NCBI lineage: Eukaryota > Metazoa > Arthropoda > Insecta > Hymenoptera > Crabronidae > Ectemnius > Ectemnius continuus. The sequence continues at coordinate 8,089,615 of OU342862.1, read as the reverse complement.
TCCTACCCTTACCGATCGCATTTCCACTTTCTCCGTCATCCATTCCGCTCATCTCGACCTTCCCTATCCATTTCCCAGAACACCCCTCGAATTACTGGGCTTGTCGGCGGAATTTTGAGAAGCGTACCGAACCACTGTACCATTCCCAGCCTGTGTAAAGGAAGCACTACTCCAATATGCGCGCTTCTAATGTACAGGGTGATACGTTTCCCTTAGAATCAGCAACTATTTTTCTGCCATATCAGCGAAACATCCCATTTATTACCATTGTTTGTCTTTTGGTGTATACGAACTGCTTGAATATTATTGATAGCAGTTTGTATAATTTATACTTAGTAATATATAAAAAGGAAAAGATTGCACATATGTTCGTGGTGGTTTTAGAACATATGAAATAGTTGCATAATTCTTTCAACGTTGAAAGTACATTCAGATCGACATGGAATATATTTTATTATGGTTACTCCTCAAGGAAACGAGCACTGAGCATACATGCTCTACAAAAGGGATTAAAGTAGGTTCTTTCGCATAGAAACCTTGATATAATCTCGAGAGCCACAGAGAGGATTTCTTTTCTGTATAAAATTATAATCTAGACGTATTATATCTATTGAATTTAAATTCACATCTACATTAGCAAAAAAGATAGTTGTAGGAAGCTGTTATATTTTAAATTAAATCATTGTCAATGAAAGTACACGTGGATTGCCAGAGTGAAATCGGGTAAGACAATTAGTATGTTGTAAGCAAGTATTGTATGCGAGGTAATTGCTGATTCGAAGGGAAACGCATCACCCTGTACATTTAGGAGGCACAGTGACGTCGAGTGCGTGTTTGCTCGCTCGAGGAAGTTAGGTATTCCGGCTCGGCGGGCGAGTAAACAAGGATGATTTAAGGATTCGGGCAATCCCGCGCTCAAGTAATCAAAGCTCAAGTCTACGCAGGCGAATAGTCTTCGCTCGCTCTGACTTCCTTTGAATCTATTGAGGACGCCCCACTTTGAAGTCCTTGAATCACCGCAGGACTTTCTTCCACTAGTTTTCGTTGTACCTAAACATTTCTACTCATTCTTAATACATTCTTATAATTATTCTAAATTATACATTTCACTTAACGTGAATTAATCAGCTTTCTTAGAAAAATATCAAAGACAGTTTAGAAATAAGGTGAAATGTTGTGTTGTAACATTAATCATAGATTAATGTTGGAATATTATGGGGGTTCGTTGCAACTGTTTCCTCGAGGGTGACAAAGTGCACGCGGGATTAATGGGGAGTGGCTATAGACAGACATATCCGCTCGTCGCATTTGATCCGACGACTACAGAGTACAATCTCCGCGGAGCCCTTAATACCACGTAAGATCCACGTGGGAACAACTTTGTCTAACTACTCTAATGGGATTACCTAAGATTCTGGGCGTGGATGCGTCTGTTGGGCTCTAACTACGTAGATCGAAGCTGCAATTCGTAGTGGAGATTTCCAAATTAACTCTATGTCAACTTATACGAATAAATCCAGTATGAATTCTTAGCCTTTCAATAACAAATCTGACATTCAACGCAGTTGAAAATAAATGCAAATTCAATTGGTACGATTTTTTCTTTAAAATCAAAACATTATTAAATAGCTAAAGTCTGTCTTTATTAGCAAAATTCCAATGCAACTGGCAAGGTCGGCGAAGCCACTTTGCGCTCTTCAACAGCGCGGAGGTTGAAGAGGAGAAGATTAACGGTGGAGGGTTGCGAAGGGGTTGGTGGCTCTCGAAAATCAGTTCCCATTGTAACGGGTAACGCGAACATGTTGGAAAGCTGTTCTAGCCGGGGCGACGGGAAAAATGTTGTCGAAAATGAGGCTGGCGCGTCGGCCGGTTCAGCCTGAGAGGCGCGCACTTGCGTCGTGAGGACGCGTCGGCGTCGTGGCATTGCTGGTAGTCGTCGTGATATTTCCAGGTGCACGTCGAGTTAGCAGGGAACGCGAGTGAATTATGTCTTGTTACGAGCCGGAAGGGCCAAGTCCTGTAGACGTCAGTCACGCGAATAAGTTGCGTCTCTTACTCTTCGACTCACAGTGGTGGAAGACGCAGGAGAGCAAGACATGCTTGGCCGTGCGGAACCCCTCGCGTCCTCCCACTTCCGGATAAATTAATTCTCCCTTTACGAGCACCCGCTCACTGTAAATCTGCCCTCGGCTCTCCCCCATTGATTTCTTTCTTGCGCGCCACCCGGCAAATGCCACTTTCAAGCTGGACGCGTACTTGGTACTTGATGTTCGTTGGCAGTTGCGGGAAAGGTTGAAAGTCACCCTTGCAGACTTCTGCCTCGAGAATAGTTGGAATACAAATCAGTAACGTATACGATATTTTAAGGTGTTTCATATTTATTTGATATTTGTTACTGGAATATTAATCAACGATGGGATTTTCTTTATTCGTAGATATTTCTTATAAATCAAAGAATAATTTATTTCCCTCTAATAAATTATTTTTATTACCATTTGCTTCGTTGTGAGATACAATAGAATGTCCTAGCAACTTTGAACGGATTTAGCGATGGATAATATACGATTGAATAAATAAAGAAACAGCACTAAATTGTTGGATTAATATTTTCCTAGTATAAAGAAGAAAGAGTCGTTAAATCACGCGACAACGTCAGCGTATTACTTACTCCCACTCACGAGATTTAACACAATGTATAACAAGCTGGGCGAAAGGGCCGCCCTAAATAATTCACGCACTATGCTACGTCAAAGTGTGCTTCCTACTCTCATTATTCATTTCCTCGCTTTACAGCCACCCGGAGCTGCAATACGCCACTTTGAAACTTTGCCGCTCTCTCGCGAAACTAATCGATCCGCCCTACGAGCGACCCTCTACCAGCTTCTATCATCTAATTCTAAGGAGCATCCGGCATTTTCGGAGTCAATCTCGTCGCGTTAACCCTTCGCACTCCAAACCAAACTGTAGATTAGTTCGTACTCGATTTTGGTTTCCGATAGGATTGCCTTGATGAATTCTGCAAATATGACTTATTAGTAAGAATTGCCTTTTAAATTTCTTTTTCATCACACCCTGATTTATTAAAATTCCAAGCTAACCGCGATCAATTTCATAAACAAGAAAGTAGTGTAATAAACGACATGATCCAATGATTTAATTATTCCTAACTGATTTATGCAGACCTCATCAGAAGTGTCAGTCAAGAAAATTATCCTTCGTACTGCGAGGTATTAATCCTGCAAGAGCGGTGTAGATGAACGGTTGATGCATTCTATTAAACGGCATAAAGGGAAGAAGGCGGAAGTGGAGGGTTGGCGCGAATAAAAAAAAGCCTCTGAATAGTTTATGTATCGCGTGCCTGAATAATTGGCGAATTACCACACTCATGGTGGAGGCATTTTTTCGAGAGGCTCATTTCCTCTCGCTCGCTCATTTCCTCCTCGGCATGCGCTGTCTCCTTTCTCGCTTTTCGTGACGCAACTTAATAAATTAGCCTGGCAACGAGGATGGGGGGCTGCGGGGGGCTGCGGGGGCGGCGGGCACTGAATAATTCGCAAGTACAACACGTAGCCGACGCGCGAGTACACGAGGAGTTCTCGTGTCGCGCCAAATTGGCCCTTCCTCATCTCTCCGCCGCGCCGGCTCCTTTCCCTTTTCTCCTCACTCGCAAGACTTTCTCGAGCATTGATGCTAATGAAATATACGCCTTTCAATTCTCGAGTTCGTTCTACTCGCTCTAACACTATTGTTCGATGAAATCCATTAAGAAGGATTTTTTTAAATCGCTCCTCTCTGAGTGTTAGGTTTTTCTAGCCGAGAGAATTTCCGCCAAGCCGGAAAGCAGTTGCGTTCTAGGTTAAAGCAGGTTATATGTAGATTCCGAGGAATTAGCAGAGTTGTAGAAGCCGGATCGCAGACAAAAGGATTAGTGAACAAAGCTGGGAAACGTGTGCGGATTAACCCATTACGTTTCAATGTTAACACTTCATTTGGAATTTCGTGCTAATTAAATCTTGTATAGAGTTCTAGTTTTTAACTAGTGCGAAAAGGAATGCTCGGATTGTTAAGGGATTGTTCTTCGATGGTTTGCTTTCTACAGTGGTAGATTCTTGGGATTATTTTTAGTTTATTAACTCGCAACATGCGTCGTCTTCGCCGAGAAAGAACTTCCCTTTAATCATGCGAAGTCGGCCACGAAAATTCGCGGAAAATCTGCTGTTTCGCAGTGAAATTTACGAGGCGGACAGGCGGAAAAGCGCATTCGGTAGTTGGTAGCGAGGGGTCAAATTCATAGGCAGTCCACCGCTCTCATTTGAATACGGAAATAAAGTAATTCCCAACGACAGTAGTCATAATTCGCAGTGGTTCCTGCGAGTTCTCAACACGGCGATCCCAACTTAAACTCGATTCAACGCTACGGCTGGCATAATTAGACACAAATTATCAGCCGAATAAATTCTCGCCAATCAGGCATTAACACTGCAAATGAAGCCTTTTGCCTCTCCAAATTATCCTCCTCAAAATACTTCATTGACTCTAAAATCAGTTGCAATCACATATACATTGCACTTTTTCGTATTATCGATAGATTCCAACTGTTTAATCTTTCTGTGCCTTTTCGACGAAGGCAGTCATCGAGTTTTCACTAGCAATTAGGTCGTCGGGAATGCCAGCGGGCACGAAGACCGCCCGCTAGAGTTCGCCTTTTCCCAAAGTTATAATTCCATGGTAATTGCAGGAATTACGAAGTACAGCTGGCGACATGTAATTGGCTCGGCGGCGTTAAGAGCGAGGTAGGAATTACAGCGAGATAAATGGGAAGGTGGCCATGCCTCTCGGCCAATTAAGGAAGCTCCTGCTTTCCTTCAAAGAAACAGTCCGAGAAATTCTGCTGCGGTTGTCCAGTAAACATTAGCTAGAGATCGAGTTTTCCTGGTATTATCAATCTACATTTTAAATACTCTGTTAAACAAAGATTTCCAAATATCCAGCATTATATCTTACATTTCTTGTATTATTTATTTAGTTCTTTTATTCCATTGCGGTTGGCAAGTAAACATAAGGGAGGTAGGATCGTGTCAGAGTGCCGTTAGATTAGCAATCTGCATCTAAATAGTTTATTAAGAATTACCCTCGAGGCAGGTTCATTAATATCGCAGACGCGAGGAAGTGGCATTTCTAGGAAAGGCAAGGACTGGGAGGTGCACGGGAGTTTATGGGGAAAGGACGTTTCTCGAGGGCCACTTTAGCACAACTTCCCTCTCCTCGGCCCTTTTACAGCCGAGATATGCACGCACTACAGAAGATCGGCGCGGTCATAGAGCTCGGAATTCCTGATAACAGACGCTCCCCCCATGCAAGGCGGCCCTCTTTGATCCACATCTTTATCGTCCTCCTTTTTATCTACCCCACTTGCCATACTCGGACCGAAAGCCTCCAACTCCTCTTCTCCCTTTGGCGGTCCTGCATGCGCGACACTTTGGACCCTCAATTCCACTTCTTGGGAAGCTTCACCGACTCACAACTCTCCAACTCTCCCTACTTCCTTCCTAGATCTTGTCTCGTACTTCTACGTTTTTACCGCACTTCCCTCACCGCAACTCCTCACTCTACTCGCTTAGCTTCTTTCCTGTCCGGATTCGCAGTCGGCCCACTCGAAATTCTTCTTGGTACTTCCTCCATGTGAGATCGCGTAGATTTACCGTTTTTTTAACGAGAATTCGATGTGCGAGATCGTTTTTATCGTTTGGTGTATTTCGAGGGTTGTTAACACTCTCTTTCTAAGGTTTCTGTTGTTTTTGCTAGGATTAGAGAGTCGCGAGTGTTGCGAAATCCATTTATTCGCGCGTGCCATCTGATTTCGTTTGAATACGTCGCTTTTTAGGCAGCGGAATAATAATCCTTGGGAATAATAGGGGCCTTGGCAAACAGGAGCGAGAGAGGGAAGCTGGTACAATATCCAGGAGAACGCGAGTCTAAACAATGGAGCCGGAGAGTAGAGCGCGGCCGAGTAGGAATATGGGGAAAGCGATATTTACGGAAGAGCAATAAGCAAACAATGAGAGCTAGCATTGCTCTTGCTAGAAATGTGGATGAGATGGATGATGAGGGAAAACGTAGAGTAGAATGAACCAAGAAGCTGAAACGTTTCAGTATTAATTCGATTCTAATTGTCTCATATATTTTCAAAGTCCTAGTAACAGGAATGTTAAATTAAACAATCATTACGATCGATGTAGATTTATCTTTTAAAATAAACGATAAAAAATAAAAGAGATTTTGTCAAAAGGAAAATAAGGCGTGAACAAGAAAGGGAGTGAAAGACTTGCGAGTGGTGCGGAAGGGAGAAAATTGAAACATCATAAAACGCGGTAAAAAGGCTAGGTTGGCAGAGCTCTCCTCGCAGGAGTGTTGACGTTTAGTGGCCGACTCATTGTCAGTGGCCTCGTACAGCATAGCTTCACCGTTTTTGGCACTTTTCCAAAGCGAGAGATTCCCCGACGCGACGGCCGAACTGCCAACTCTTTCTCTCTATCAGGCAAATCGCATCTGGAGAGCGCATTAAACACTTACAAGCGGACAAATCGTCCGCTCTAATGCCACTCTCATTCGTAACGTCCCGAGCAATTACCGAATACCTGATTACCTCTTGCAATGCAACGGAACTCCAACAATAATTCTTGCCGGCTCTCATTCGTTCCTACCCACTGAAACGTTTTGGCTTTTATTCAGCTTTGACTTTATTTAACTTGTACTCTAATTTAAAAGGTTAATTATATCAAACCATTGAGTTTCTGCCTCGCAATTAAATGAAACGAAGCTAGTTGTTACTAGAAAAGAAACTGGTAATTAACATTCCTTTGTACTTCAATATTTTAGAGGAAGTCAGTTATTTTACGAGACATTACAGATGAATTGATTAAAAATTAATAAGAATTCGCGATGTCGAGAACCTCAACGGAATACCAGACGCTTGGAGGAACGATGAACGTTTTACCAAGTTAGAGCTCGGTGGAGAAGCTTAATCAACGATCAGCGAGTGGGACTATTAGGGCTGAGAAGACTCTTGACAGTGACACTCGGCTGGAGGCAGAGCTTTGTTCGGAAAAGTGCGAATGCAGGTGTTCCCGATTGGCTGGAGTGCGGTCGGTTTCTTTCATCCGTAGTGAGTCACGTAGCTGGCGGGGCATTCGCACGAAGGGAGCGATTCGCCCTCCATACTTAATTACGCATTTTTCATTCGACCACTCTCGGCCCCCGCGCGCCGCCAAAAGGCAACCCTCGTCCTGTTCACGTTAATTAACGAAAGCACTCGCAACCTCGACGCAGCTACTTTTCGCTTTCACGCGTTCCACCACCAGCCACGCACGCACGCCTACCGTTCACCCCCATTTCTCCCCTTTCTTTTTCCCTGCCAGTGGTCCATGCATCCGCATTTTTCTCACGAGAGCTCTCTCACTGAATGCTCGGAATATTTTCTACTTACCCAAAAGCGTTTAACTTCATTTAATGTATTGATAAAATCGAATTATTTCATACTGTATTTATTCATTTATTTTGAGAGTTAATGGTTTTGTGAATAGATTTTTTTTCAATTGGTTATTCAGTTAATTCGATATCTCTGATTAACGTAATACTTCTTTGTGAGGTAAATTCGAAAAGCTGCCTTGTTGACTCGAGGAGTAACGAGAAAATAAGTTATCTGATCTACGAACGCGATTGTAATACGAGTGCGTTCCCTTTACTCGTGCAACTCGTGTTTCCCAGGAACAGAGAATTCTATTAGACTGCTGCAACTCTTCTAAATATTGACATTAGGATTTGCGAGCGATGACAATTTCCACGAGTTTCGAGGCGCACTTTAAATAATCCAACAAATAGAGTTGAAGCGTGCGAGTATTATTACACGGTGGAATGGCGACGAATCGATCTTCGCAATGTGTTACATAGCACCGGATGCTTATGAAGTGTTGGTAGACGCGGGGGTAACTGCTAATTGGTTTTTTAGCAGGGCGCCAACGAACGAATAACGCTTTGATTATCGTATCCGAGCAGCCGGCGGCGGCGGCTCACTCGACGATCGTTTTTTCCCGTCGCGCGGCAAATTCCCTCGGCCGATTTTCACCCGACAGCTTCGTCTCGAGAACTGCAAATCCAGCCAATACGCGCTATATGTCTGTGCGGGTCTGTGTTAGTGTGCGTGTGCTTTTTTTCTACGCTACTTTGTAGAAAGTTTCGAGGTTTCTAGCACGCTTCTTAACCCGTTGCATTTCAAACGACGCGAGTCGTGCTTCGCGACACAAGTTCTTGTAATAGAATTTCGTAATAGACTTTCGCGATAGAAGCCTTCGGGCGCAATGCAAGTGTACGTAAGATTGCCGAGAGTTCCGAGGCACTCGAACTGTTCGACGTGTTCTTGATCTACTTCGTTAAACAGTTAACCCGGTAAATCGCGCGCGCACCCGCTAAGAACACATTTCCCTTCCGCCGAATTTCACTTAATAATATGACAAATTATTAATTCGACGTCATAAATAACTAATGCAGTCGCGATGCAACTCGCTTTCATCTAACGCACACTCACTCAATTAAGAGTAGGTGTCTGAGGAGTTTCGCAGAGCGCATTAGCTTATTTTGCGCGGCGGAGCATACTGCGTGACGAGTTCCCTCGTCTTGCAGAGTTAACAGATTTAGTTGAATTTTCGTAGTTACATACATAGCGAAGGCGCTCGAAAATGATTAATTTATATAATTAAAACTGCAAAGGGTTCAAGCGAGAAGACGATGATTTCTCTTAAGAACTATTTACACATTATATTAACGACTTACTTAACGTCTATATAATTATCTTTAAATAATTTCGTAAATGAGCATACGTTGAAACTAGTCATTTTCATCTTCGACTTACTCTTTACGAGGCTTTCTTCATTTACGATATTAATAAAACAGTCTGCACGACTATCTTAATTATAATAAGAGTGGGGTGTTATCGTAGAATGCGGGAGTAATCTTCGGTCAATGATCAGAGGTAGGTCGTGATGAGTGAAGGAGGTGGAAGAGAGAAGAGGGTGGGTCGTATTTAATTAGTAGTGAGAGTATCTCTTGGCGAGCGTGTGTCGCCTCCGTGAAAGGAGCGTTCCCACCTTTGACGACTTCAATTTCAGGCGAGCTTTCGTGCAGGCTCTCTTGGCTCTTACGCCTCCTTTCAGAAACATGCACCGGGAAAAGCCCGACTCCGCCCGACTCCGCCCGTCCGCTCCTCACCCGGCCAACAAAAACCGGCCGATGCAAATTGGAGCCCCGGAGCCTTTCGTCCGCCAGATTACTTTTTCCAACGAGCAAATTACAGGGCAAAATTTCGCCGCGCTCGAAACAGCTGCCGTGTGTACCGCTGCTCCTCCGAGCTGGCGGCGCCGGCGTCGCCCGGAATTTCCGCTATCCATTGAATAGGTAAAATGTTATGAATCGCCCGGGCAAATTGGAGCACTCATTTCACATGCCCGACAATCGCCGACGCCGACGCCGACGCCGCTACGCCGCCTCGCATAAAAGACTTTGGAAACCCGATTTCCCTCTCCCCAAACTCTAGATTGCCAACTTCAATTTCCCAGCCCTTTTTCAATGCCACCCCGCCACTGGCAACCTCGTTAGCCGCTCGCGGACGCTTAAGATATGCGATTCATTGCGCTGGAATAGCGAATTATCCCGCCGCGTGATTTGCCACCTTACCAATCCAATCGATTTCATTTAAAGATTCCGTAACATAATTGACACACTCTCGAGTATTTTCATGCGGAAAGACGCGCTAGTCAAATGGTCGAATCTTTAGTATGGAAGATATTAAATTGGGAGAAAGAACGATTGCAAGCACTGGTGTTGTTCTATAAAAGAAACACTTGGCTGTCAGTTGGGAATAGCGAAGGCAGGCAGGCAGGCAGGCAGGCAGGCAGGACACAGTGGATTTCACCGAGACTTTTAATAGGAAGGTGGGTTTGCTATTGCTATTGCGGCTCGATAGCAGCTAATCCAATTTGGTAAGACGTTGATAGCAGAGACAGAGAGAGAGAAAGCAAGTGGAATTGAATGGGAGCCTTCGAAGGAGAGAGAAACAAGCGAGAGACAGAGAAAGAACGTAGTTGAGCCGAGCCGAGGGAAGTGAAGAAACGCAACCAAAGATATTACCGAGGCGGAGGAGACTAGATAAGTTCGGAGAGCCTCCTTCTTTTTTTACTATTTTACCGGGCGGGGGGCACTCGTTAATAAATTGGTCCAGCGAGCGAAGCTCGATCGCAACAAAGGGTCGACTTAAAAATTCCATTACTCGGCCGGGCTAACTTTGATCCCGCAGGTGGGAGGGAAGGCACTCCCCTGGAAATACTATTGGACCTTCCACCGATTTTCCAATAGTAGGACGCGGCTCTAGAAACGGGTTTATTCCTCTCTAATTGCCAGATAGATTGCCACCTGTCGGCTCGAGGTGTTTGCCAGCCGATCACGCAACACACTCGCTGGATCCTACAGAATTAACATATCATACCTGATAAGGGCGGGCACGTATGAATGATAACGATCGCCGGTTCAGCCGCATCTCGACATGGAAACACGCTCACTTACGTCCACATAAATCCCACTGATCCGGATAGAGCAACAAGGGTGGATGGGGTGGATGGCGCTTCGAACTTTCCTCTGGACTTCCTCTTTTTCATCGGGTACACATATGCATGGAGGATATGCCACCGATCGATCTCATTCTCGTGCGGAAGGCGGCGCGAGCCATGAGCTCCTCGCTATCACGAGACAGGCAGACATTAATCGCTCGTGATTGCGTTCCCCATGCAGCTTCGCGTGAGGAAGATCCCCGATTGGATATAGCTAACTGCTTGTTGATCGACTTACGGCCGGATCCTCGATCAAAGGCTAAACTGGCAGCCAGCACACTCTCCTCCTAAACTCGACCGAGTTTCCAGCCCTGAATTATAAGCCACTTAACTGCCTTCGAATTTTGTTGACCGAATATTCTTTCATCGAGACTTTCCCTTCCATTTCTCGATCGTCGAGTTCGTATTAGAAAGCTCGCTTTTTGCGTGGGTCGACAAGTTACTGCTTTTCTCGAGTTATGTACCAACGGCTATAATTTTTCTTCGCCACTGGACTTGCGGGGGTGGATTCCGCCTAAGGGTGGACTCTCCCACGCTCTTGTTAGGATTATCGAGCATTTGCATGGAATTTTTTTTAAAGTTCAATCAGGCTTTTTCGTGAGTTTTTACAAAAACTTGGAGAAATTAAATTAAAATTGAAACGGTTGAATTATTTATGGAAATTGTTTATGATATGTTTCTTTTTGTATTTAATAGTTGGTGGGAAGATATTGCCAAGTAAATTTGAGCCGAGGTTGATGCAAGTGCATATCAGTTTAAATCTGCAAGCTGCAGGATCGCAAACCCTCCCCGGTGAGGTTCGGTCTTCTTCGTTTGCTTTCCCGATGCATCTCGAGCTTTAGCACGGCGCGGGGCGTCCTAGCCGCCGAGGAGGAGCGTCGCTCCGACCTCGAACAGGTGGCGGTGTATACCCGTGAGAACACTGCTGATTTATTTAAAAGACTGCCGCAGCCTCTCAGAGGCTTCGCTCGAGCCTGCCGGCTCGGAAAAACCGAGGAAATATCTGCTCCTCACCTTCCGAGCACTCCGACGCCAAGTGCGAGGGAAAAATCTCGCCCGATTGCTTTGGAGTCATACAGCTATATCGATTTCATTGCCTGCGTCTCGTTTGTTACCTTTCTCGCGACGTTCTTTCTTCACAGTGATCCTCTCAGCCGGGAAAAGCACCGCAATGAAATTTAGAAGCACTCCAAATCGTGCGAATAATATCCTTCGACGTTTTGTTACTTTATTCTCACTTTGAGAATTTTTCTTTGCTAGATAAATGAATTTGTATTTTATTCAAGGTAGTATAACTAATTTTCCGCAATATTAGTCACTTTTTGCCTTAAATACAACGAAGTTTCACTGACAAAAGCAGATAATATCGGCGGACTTTTTGAAAACTTGTTTCGCGCGGTCAAAGTGCCAAGGAAGAGGGAGTTCAGAAGGAAGAGAAAGCTCGTGGGTAATACTGAAAGAGATACAAAGTAAAAGCGACTTTATTCCGTCGATTTCATTCAATTCTTCAATTCTTTCCGCCAAAGATTTCAGTGACGAATCGAACCAGATTAGAAAATTCATGCGTTGAAAGGAAAAATTGCGGTTTACGTTTTCTTAGTTATTTAATTTGAAAGAGTAAAGATCAGAGAATATTTGGAGTTGGCTTCTAAGATGAGACGCGTCAAGTTGGCCGCTTACACACTTTAAGCGCTCACGTTTACGAGCGCTCTTAGTTACCGTTCGGTTAGCACTTAGTTTGCTGGTGTTACACCATGTGCTTCTAACGCATACTGTAATACAAGCTTTAGAAGCCCTCTCATTTAGAAGGGCGGACGATGACATCACAACAACGCCAGATGCCAATTTGAGAGTGCTTATACAGTCAAACAGAAAGTGGTAAGCATTGCTTATAAGCTCATTCCAAATCCATCTTTCTGTTATCAGAATATTATAATACTTGTTGAAATTTCTAGTCTCTAAACCTTTCAACGTAGAAATTAGTCGAAACTTATAAAGGCGAATAAATGAAACAAACTTTATTTAACAACTTTGATGAAACATTTATACATCAAAGCTCATACAAATCGAGTGATTGCTGCACGTATAAATATATTTCATATACAACAAGACTTTGTTTACTGAATACAAAAATAGAAAGATATCAACATAATCCCGATTTATTAAAAGGTGAGACAGAAGTAGCGCGGCTGAACCGAGTGCATCGTGAGAGGAGTCAGAGTGACATATCAAATATTTTACTATAATGTAGGGAATCCTGTTAGAGTAAGCCGAATTATTTACACAAGCAAGGCAAACATGTCCACGCGAAACGGAGAATCGGACAGTTGGGTAGGTTGACTGTTCCATCCGGATTACTATCGTTTGCAGGCTTCTCTCTCGACTTAAAGCAACGACTCCTCGTATTAGTAGTATCGCGGCCGACAAGTCGTGACACCGAGAAGCAATCACGGACTTTCCCCTCCCGTAACAATCAACGTGTCAACGAACAATCGCATTACTTTCCGCGCCGAGCGCCCAAGATAGGTCGAAGACGCTTGAAATCATTTTCTGACAATCCTCGCAACCGACGACAAAGAAACACCAGTATTTCCAAGGCTCACGACTTCGTGGCGCGGCGAACACACACACACACACACAAACATTAGTTTTACGGCAGTGAAGCAATAAACCTTCGAGAAATCATCGCGAGCTTACCAACTAGCATCGAGAGAGCCGCTAGAATCAACAGGAAAGCAATACTCACTTACGATCCTTCGTGCAATCATTCAAAACTCGATCATAAACCAAAACACTCAATGATAACCATGGAATTTCATTTGTAATAACAGAATTTAATATTATAGATTCATTATCGACTGGAGGATCGAAAGTAGTAGAATTCGACTAATACGACAAGGTTTATTATAGATTACCTTGGAAGTATGAATCGTTTATGATCGATACTCGCATCGATGCCATGGGGAGCCAACATATCTAGTAAAGTATTTGATATCGATATCAGAGGAGGGGGGAGGAAAACCTAGAAATAAGAAGACCTAGATTTTAAAGCCGTAGTTGTACGTTAAGCAATAAGCCACGCTGAAAACGATACATATCAAGAATTGCCTGGTGCGCAACACCGAAGGTGCGTTCGCCAAGGTGTAAAAATGTGGGGGTGGGTTTGAAAAGACATATCAAGGGGGGGGTGGAAGATGGTAGTGCTTGGGCTGATAGAAGATCTTGGTGGCGGTGAAACACTCTCGAGCGACTAGTTCTTCTTTCCACCTGCCGATTAAATAACCGACACCACCACTTTACTTATAATTGCTGGCCTCCACTGACCCCGTTCTTCCCTTCAAGCCGTCTAACTACTTTCGACCAAGTAGCTGGTTGGTACCAGCCGGTGAATATATTTCATGCGAAAATGCCGTCCTCCTGCTGGCATGCCTGGCAATTATGCGAATTGGACTACTTGTTCGTGGGAGGCGCGGATGAAAACATGCGCGGGACACGTGTGAACACCTGGATAAAAGAACTCCGGAAGGAAAAAGCGCGGAATATCTGACTGGGAATATGAACGAGGACGGGAAATTACGAATTATATTAGACGACGCGGACGCGCGTAAAACATTCCGCATTATTCGGGATATTTTCGTGGCAGCTTGATTCCTCGACGCTCTCTTTCTTTCTTTCGCTCTCTCGCTCTCTCCCTCGGTAGCTCTTCATTTCAGAGGGAAACGGGGCCACGCGCTGCTAAAAGCATGGAGAGCGAGGCCCGCGGCTGGATACTCCCCAAATATTTGCAGAACGTGTTTTTTCACTGATTCCGGCTGGCAAGAGCGAAGAGGGAGAAACGGTACGAGGATGGGATATGCCTTCTTCAACGGGAGTCAGTCGCTTTTTCAGCGAAATCCTTTTGCTCGCGTCTGAAAGAGCCGGTGAAATGAAAAGTTTCGCTCGATGACTTTGCGCCGAGAGCCGAAACGGCAACAGAAAATCGTAGCCTGTCATTTTCCGAGGAATCATCGTTCGACGCTTGATTGAGAGCCCGATAAAACGTACACGCTCGACGCCGAAAGCGGCTCCGAGAGAAACGTAGCGCAACAATGGACGATTTTATCGAATAATCGAGCCGGGAACCAGTTGCGTCCGCGCCGAGAAAGAATCACGCCACTTTTCACGTCCGGCCCGTATTTCCCCGTGCTGCTCTACATTCCCTCGAGAGAGAGAGAGCGACCCTTCACCAACTACAAACTGGAGGGCATCGCGCTCCCTGAAAACCCGTTGTCCCTTCGATCGCTCCAAGACACAAAATTCAAAAAGCCACTTCAACAATCCCCTCAAATTTACATCCACTCTACAACACAACTCCAACCCCCCGAAACTTTCTCATTAATCTTCCTTCCCTTCCCTCATTACAAACTTCCTCTTAATTCTACTTACTTTAAACTAGAACACTTATACAAACAAATCCAGTGGAGGCCGGGAATTTGTAAGGGAAACAGGTAGAACTGCAAAAATAAGAGCTGCTCGAGAGTGGGAATCCGTAAGGGAGAACCAACAGCCGCGCACTACCACAAGGTTCGAATCAAACTAACGCTATAGTTCAAAACGAATACATATCACTAGTCATAAGGACAGAGCGGGCGGGGTAAACACTTCGGGGGGGAAATTGGGGATTGGGCGAAGGGTTAAGCGTTAAGTCATAATTGCGGACATTAATAATTAATTTATTATACATTTATTGACATCTTATATACAAATACTATACATGTACATTGGATATATATTGTATATACTTGACATATATGTATTATACATGTTATATATGTGCGTATACACGTAAGTATACATACGGGGGCTGTTGGTGGTGGTGGTGGTTGGGGATTGGGGATGTCCGCGGGGGTCTTTTACCAAAGAGATATCTATAATACAAGCATAAGTATCTTCGCTAAGGAATACTCCGACGAGAAAGGCGCTCGTCCTCCCCGACGAGCCGCGGGACAAACAGATCCAGACAGTATTTTAAAAGGTCATAGTTAGCTTAGACCTACGTATTTACTATAACTCTACACGCGTACAGACGAACACACTCAGACGAGCACACGAATGCATACACACACACGCACACCCGACGCCTCACTGATCGATGTTTTCGATGAGAGATCGATCGGCGAGCATCGAATCGGTCGAGAGTTCGAGCAGGCACAAAGTAGACACACTTACAGATCGACACAGACGGACAGACAGACTCACACACAAGAGATTATTGTATCGTTGTCGGTGTCTACGATTGTTAAAAGTCGAGTACTCGCTCGAGCCTCGAATATATCAGATTCGTACATGTATGTATACCTGTTGTATGAAAATTAAAATACAAAAAATCACAGGCTGCGTTTATTAATTCCATTAATCGAGGGATGTTACACGAAGGATAAATCAGAGTATTGGAAATAATGCGGTATACATATATGTGGAAAAAGGAAATCTACGTGTATAATGATTTACACAAAGTAAGATATGCGTTCGGGAGCGAGCGAGCACTCGTCACTCGTGTATTAAGCGTTTTCAACGATATTTATTACGTTTCTTTTTCATAGGGTGTAATGCCGTGTATATGTGTTTCCTGTCGTTACTATCCACCCTTTTACCTCGCTAGACACGTAAGCGATTGTATAAGGAACTGAAAGGACGAGCGACTAAAGAGACATAAATCGAGGAGAAGAAAAGAAACGAACCAAAAAAAAAACAAACAAATCCAACAAAATCCAAAAGCATGTGGAGGTCGAAAGTCGAGACAGCTTCCTCTCTTCTCTCTTCTCTCTTCTCTCCCTCTCTCTCTTTCTCTTTCTCTCGCTAGTCTTAGGAGCACACAGGTTTTCTAAAAAGGGGCCCCACGGCAAATCTCCGTTGTAGCCGAGGGCCCCACCTTCTTCGTTCCCTAATTATTGCGCTGTAACTTCGATCTCGTTAAGGAAGAAAGCGGGTCCGCTTGTTTAACTGCATATACGATCGTCGATCGAGCTCGCTCTCTTCGACACGGAACACCAGGCATCCCTTTTGACCTTTGCGCTGCGACAGTCGACTGCAGACTTTTCGATCATGTATCAGTCTAAGCGAAAGTAAAGGTTAATTAAGGCGGTACTCGTAAATATGAAGCATATGCTAGTAATATGTTTAATATGTTTAAGAAGGGCAGTTTGGTTTAAAAATAAGTTAAATTACGCGGCGAAAGGGTTAAATCGTAGATAGAGCCTGCGGGATGTCTACTGTGCTCTCGTTATGTGACAACCGCTTCACCAATTACGATCGATTGGTAATTAAAATCTTTCATGGTGGTTCGAAGGCTATTGGTGAAACGATTGAACTTTCTATGCTCATAATCGAATGCGTGTGAGAAGAAGCGCTAGGAGGCCGTGATTTCAGTCTATTCAAATGTAAAAGTACTAATTTTGTTTTGAAAGAAATTGTAATTTACTTTAAGTGATTAAGTCGACAATAGGCGAACTCCATTTACACGATTAATTGGTACTTTGTTACTGCGCATTGCGATTTTACAAAGGTTGCAATTTTTGGCGGTGACGCTAGAAATTCAGCGCAATCTCTACGCCGTTTAATTTGAGTCATCCGTAATTAAGCGAGCTTCCGTAAGAAGCATTGCACTTTCACGAGAATTATTAATTAAAGGAGCAACCTGTCAAGTTCATTAATTAAGTTGCATTGAAAATTCCTATTAGGGAGTTCCTTCAATTAATTCGTTTAGTGCGAGCGCGCTAATAAATTAATTAACTAATTAAACAGACAGTCTGATAAGTTGTACTTGTAGCGCGCCGCTGGCCTCGGCGCTCATGTCGATCAACCCAAAGCAATAACTAGCCGGCGTAAATCGAGAATCGAGAATATATCCGGCTGATAGTTCGTACGTAGATCGAAGGCGAGATGAATAAGTATACATATCAGGAGAATCATGCCTCTACCAAGAGATCCGTTAATGATTTAATTACTGTTGTACCTTGTAAAACTATAATTATTGTCAGAAAAATTATTAAGAGTCTGTTCCCTTCGTACAACTATATAATAAACCCATTAAAGGGTTTTAACTCCCTGCACTTCAAAAGCCAACTCAAAAAATATCGACAACTAAAGAGAATCGAATTATTCAAAGCATATATCTGATTTATAAATAAACAATAATAGCTTCTGTATGGAATTCCACTAGAAACATAGGATGAACAATGATTTACTGGCAAGTAAAGAAATGTCAATTGGCGAGGTGAGTGTAACCAACCGACCAAGAGAAGTCTTTGGAGTGCAGAGGGTTCAATGCATTGTTGATTGTGAGTGTTTGAAGGCAATTTTGATGGCATCGTTACCTTACATTGTGCAAAGGTCATCGAGGGACTTTTCCCGCCTGCTCCGAGTGATTTGTGTTGTGCGCTCCGCTAAGAGTTCGATTATTTCTCCTTTACTCACTCGACGCGCGCGCGCGCGCCCGCCTTTTCCTCTCCCAAGAGATGCCCGGCTACTCTTGCGAGTCCCTCACAGTCCTCCGGATGCTGTAATCTATGGCGATTGGAGGAATACAGCGTTCCGCCAATTGCGTTTCTCCTCATTGTGCCGCGCGCACTCGCGTCCACTAAACTACAGTTTATCGATCAAATGGAGCCCCGGCTGATTCCGGGAAACTGTGAGGTGCAGCTTTCGTCGCTCACTCTTTCGGTCCTGGAAACGCTGGTAGGTAAGATAAACCCTTTGCCTTGTGATAAAAGTGGCATTTTTATCCTTATTATAAAATAGTCAAATTTGTATATAAATCATTTGACTTTCTCTTGAAATTAACACCATCGAATGACAGAAAGGTATTTCTCCATTTATTTGAAATCTAAACTCATTGGAGGAACATTCGTATCTTATAAATTATTAACAAGTATTAGTTCTAATTTAAAGGCAACGAATCTTTCGAATTACCCTTCCAATCACAAGACAAAAGGTTGACAAAGCCTACTTATTATTTACCAATCCCATAATTTATTCCTCATACATTTAAATGTTAAATTACGAAAAGTATGATGGTACGAGGCATGATTCCAGTTGAAGCAGAAAAGGAGGCGGAAAATCTCGCTGCTCGCTCAGCGGCTTTCGCGCCGCGCCCGAAAACCACGGAACACCAAAGGTAACATCGATGTTATACGTAGTATACGTGAAGGGAAAGGGGTGCAATGCATTCCCGAGGGTGCGATGCTGACACGCATCACCAAACCAAAGAGAGGAGGAACACCCAGCACGAGATTGATAGATAGAGAGAGAGAGGCAGAAAGGGGCTCCTTCAACCCCTTCAACTCCTCACAAGTTTCCCGGAGCGTGTGTAATTTTCATCGCGCAACTTTCTTGCGTGCTAGTAGCTTGGACGGCGAGAGAAAATCTTTCGAGTTGCTGCCGGCCATGTAAGATACCATATGCATAGACGATGGCGGTCATGGGGGGTTAAAAGTTTCATCGTAACGTCTCGCCGCTCCGAATCAATATTAAATTGGCTCGGCAAACTTGAGGCTTTAATCTCTCTTTCTCTCTTCAGCCCTGAAACGATGCTTATATTTAATGAAATGAGCTTTGGATTTTGCAAAATGTATTTTAAGACATATTTCTGTTTCAACGAAGTTCTTGAAAAGACATGAAGAAACTTCGTGCTTCAATTTCATTAATTTTCCTCTCCACATGTTCGTTCGAATGATTTTTTATGGCCATGTTAAAAGGAAGTCTGTTACAGTCGAAGCAATAATTAGACTAGCATACTACGAATTATCATCAGGATTTGGAGTTTATCCGCTGATGAAATTGCTCATGATTTATTTAAGAGGTTTTAGTGCTTTGAATTGGAAGTTGAGAAGAATGAAAGAGAATATCAAGAAAGGTGTCTGCAAGTTAAGAACATGCGGAGAGGAAATCGAAGAGATTCGATGATTGATACAGCAAGCGGAAATAGGTTGGTGTGTGCCCAATGATTGAGCAGCGGTGGGTTGAAGGCTCCCTTTTAATTGCTGGCGCGATGGATCTGCCCCTTGCGGTTTCGTCCTGTCGCAAACTAATTAGAGCACTCAGTGATAGCAGATAAACGTATAATCGAATAAACTTGGTTCAGATGAGATCAGCATAATTAATTGTGACATATGAAACAGGCGAGCGTAGTGCCAATACTAACTGCGCCGGTACGTCGGCTTACATTTCCATACAACAGTTCCCATCAGACGCGATGGATCATTATTGTATCTTGCCAGTGATCGGAGCGATTGCACATTAATTTCAAAATGACTTGGAGTTTAATAGGAAAAAACTGGCAAGCGATAAGCGCTCGGTTAAAAGGCGGCGGCGACGGTGCTGCGATCATTAATTGTTTTCGCAATGAGGACGATTGCCAGTAGCTCGATTGCATTGGAAATCTAATTAAGATCTCATTGGCACCACGCGGTTAAAAGACAACTCTTCCGAGCGACAAAGATTTATTCATTCGCTCGAGCAAAATACCACACCGAGCACACTCGGTGTACTCTTATTTGATAACTAGAAGAGCACACGGATTAATGGGCACTGTAATTACTTCTTTTTTGTCGGGGAATCAGAGAGAGGGAGAGAGAGAGTCATTACGATGGCAGGAAGTCGAGCAACAGGGTGCCTGAAAGAAGGGGAGAGTGAGATTTAAATGAGTGGTATCACTTGCAGCCAAGACGCCCCTGGCCAAATTGGCACCGACAATTACTTAAAAATTATATCCCAACAATTAGTCCTCGGTAATTAGGCAAACTTGGCACGGCTTCGAGGCCTCCTACCCGAAGCACTCGTACTTCGCTCGCCTCGAAACATATAGTTCCCAAAACAAACACCTTCCTTTCTCTTTTAATATCACTAAAACAATTAATCAACATATTCTTCTCTATCTATTATTTCTTACAAAAAAACCTGTTTCAAATAATAGCTTTGTTGCATAGAATTACTTATAAACTATCTTAACGACATTCCATTATATATTTCAATAATTACAACGATGTAAAAAGTAGAGATTATGTTAATGATGTTAATGCGAGTGGACGAAGCACAAGTGGTAGAATCGGAATCTGAAAGCGCGAGAATCTGAGAGTCAAGGGAGCGGGAAGCATCCGCTTGAAGTTTTAAAGGCGACGTGTCATTAATCGAGCGAGCCTTCCTGCAGCTTCATTACTGGTGCATTAGCGGGCGGGCGTCGTACGGGGCATTGGAAAGACGGCCTCTGGTGCAGGAGAGTTTTCCAGCGGTGTAGCTATGATAAAGGAGCACCTTCGCCGAGCGAGCGAGCGATCGGCCGGTGATGTAACTTCCATGAATAATCAATAGAGCCAAGATGTGCGCTGGAAGCAGCAGCGGTAATCGAACACAGGGTGGTTCGCTCGCTATCGTCGATTGCTCTCTTTCCCATCTGCCCGCCTTTTGCCTCCCTACCCCTTCAACCCTCTCCCCGTTCAGGTAAATGCCGGCGCATAAAAACTATCAGGGCCGAGTGAGAGAGAGAGAGGGAGAGGGAACACGCTGGCCTTTCGCAGCCGCTTAAAATGCGGCCGCCAACGATAGGAAAAAGAGGCAGAAGCAGCAGCCTGCTTTCTCACCGCAAGAACTTCCAACCACTCTTTGTACTCTCTTTGCGCGGCTCCCACTTTGCCACGAGAACCCTACTTCTCCTCTCTTTATCTATCTCTTCTTGCTGGGCCGAACGGTGAATTAGGAGATTATCGCGAGAGAGAGAGACACCGGGAAAGGACGAATCCAACGGAATAAGAGGAGAATCCCTGATCAAGTGTTCCTCGTGCGCGAGCCTCCGAGAGACGATTGCCAACGACTCGATGATTAGTCTTGTACCTTTTGTATGTTTATATGCAGTTAAATGACGTGCACATTAAATTAACGGACGACAAAATCGGTGTTGTGAAAATGTTACTACGATTGTAATACACGTCCACACGCGGACAGACACAGGTACACATGCGACTAATCGCATACAGACACACACACACACATACTACACACGTGGAGACGACCCAATTAGCCGAAGGCATGTGCTTCGAATAATTATCCTTGTAATTTCGTAAGGTGATTAAACGGTCCTTTCGAAGAAGATGGAGAGCAGGATTCCTACGACGACTGGCTGGTGAGGAAAAAGCGCAGTGTCAGTTATGACTGACTTAAGTTCTTGATTTTTGTGCTTGAATAACGAGAAGATGCATTAAGGAAAGTAGAGCAGATCAGATCACAGGCCAACGCCGTTGGAAACTCGCCTCTTATTGTTAACATTTCCCTTCCACGAACATTCCATGTCAAACCTTGGTAAATGACTTCTAAATGATCATTCCATAGCCTGTTATTTTAATTACGTCATGCGGAATAAGTTGGCCCTTCGACTCGACTGGCGTTTGAGGGCAGAGCTTTGCGTTTCAGTTTCCAGCTGGTGTTGCAAGGCCCCAGTGTTCGGGTAATTGTCGGCACAATATGCCGGCGCCCGGCATTGGCTGGCTCCGAATGGCCGGGGCTTTCGTGCGCCAGAACAGTGAGTACCCTGGCATTGTATTCAATGTCCATGGAGAAAAAAGCGCGCCCGGCACCTCCAAAGCCTGTACTAATACCATGCTTCTTGTTAAAGGTAAATGGTAACAACTGGGTCAGAGTTGAGAGAACAACGGCATCAAGGTGAAAGCAGAAATGAAGAAAGAAACAATGACAATTGTAACAAGAGAGAGAGCGAGAGACAAAGGACGGAAGTGTCATGGATGGTGTAGCTTGATGGTTGGTATCAGAGAGGCCGAAAACCGGAAGCTAGCCCGGAGATAATCGAAGATGTCAGCTTCCAGTAGAGAACACTTGGCCACAAGTAGCATATTGACATCAGCTGGTTCTCCTCTTGTGCGGGGAATCGATAGTTTCCCGATAACAGTGAGGCACACCATACGTCCTTAAAGGGAATCACGAAACATCGGATTGCTTCTTTCTCTCGCTCGAGCTATCTCCCACTTCAGCATAGCCGAGCCACCCAATGCTGGTGTTATATCGTGTTGATACTGCATCAAATTCGATTGAACGAGTATCCCGCGCAGTTGCGCCTGCGTAGAAATGAAGGGCGCCTCTCTCTCTTTCGAGGGATAAGAGCGCGCGCACACCCACAGCTCCGGTCAGTTTCACCCTGGATAAGATCGGAGGTGAATGAGCTCCTTCCTAGGAATACACGATTCAAAGATCACTCTGCCTGCATCACTGTTCTTTTCTTACTACCTTGTTTATTATCTCATTCAACAATAAATTTGTATACAATTGAATGTGACGTTTTCATTTCATGCCTTGCATTTCATGCCATGCACTTTTTTAGGAAATGAATATTTATCTCTGTGTGGGAATCATGAGGGAATACTTTGTATGTAATGGGAAAAAATAATAACTTGAATGTCCTATGTAGTACTATGTTTTTGCATGGGTAGGAGAACTATAATAGATCGAGAGACTTTATGTTAGCATTTTACATGAATGAGTAAAGGGTGGATGCAAAAGGGGTTGATATACAAATAGATTTAACAATTGTATTTTCCAAAGAAGAACTACTTCTTCTCTTATTGAATCTTTTCCGAGTAAAAGTATGTACTACTTCCGATTACTAATGTACCGACAGTCTAAAACGAGGGTGCTGTCGGTGACAGCTGCACCGTGCTGCACCCATCCACCGAGGAATTTACCTACCATGCACCCTATTCCTGCTGGTGGCGGTCAAATATTTAAAGGTCCGTTGTGGCGGTTAACCTACAATGCAGTGACGGCTTTCGCTTTAGCAACATGTCAAATCCAAATGGGATTTCATTGATACACGTTCGAAAATTAGGTATTAAAGAGTAGTGTCGATCTGGTCGATGCCCTTTGAATGGTAAAAGTTAAGATTCGAGTAAATCCGAACGGGGAACTTCGTATTTTTTGCAGGTCACAATATCGAAGAGATAAGATCGAGGGCTCTCGATAATATTGCTTCGAAATACGATCTTGGATTCAAATGTGATTGTGATGCACTGAAAAAGGAGCTAATCTTGAAGCTGTTCAGCTGGTTTTCGTTTGAAAAGGTTCCGCAGCCGGGGAAAGTGTTGGAGTTGTTGTACCGATTAGTGACAGTACTTATCAGTCGAAAAATCGACTTATGTTATTATTCACAGTTTCCTTTTCCTTGTAGAATTGTAATAAATAACGCAATACTCTTAGCTGTACTTGTAAAAACTCTTGTATCTGTTCTTGAAATACACACCAGACCTTTACACTTGATGACAATTTATATATCTTATTCTAATTCCCAAGACAGAGGACCAAAGTTACTTGAACTCATTCGGGAAAGTAAGATTTCAAAATGAGCTGCACGATTTAAGGCGGAAACTAGACTCATCGTGGCATGAGAGTTTGAATCAGATAGAAGAAGCAGTGTTAAGTTTAGATAGTCACAATTCAACAGTGATAGATAGAGAGGATTCAAAGGTTTGCACAATCATCACTTGACTTTAGGAAGTAGTAATTTGTATGTTGTGTTCTCTATTCCATACGTATGTTCTTATAGAGATCGATTGGTCAAAATTCTGAACACATCAAATATACTAGCTATGATTATGGGAACAATAGCACTCTCAGTCATAATACCACACAGGGTATATTTATTTTACCTCCAACTTTGGATAGGTAACACAAAACTCTATTATTTCACAGCTGTGTAGGAGAAATACTTTATCCAAAGTTTCCTTTGTATATTACAGTACAACACCTTTTGATTTGACATTGGAGTGCGGGGATGGTACCCCCATTTCCAAAAGTACCGAAGGTGGAATCAAATGGCTGATAATGCCATGGCAACCTCTAGTTACATCTGACAAAGGTGTACTGGCAGCTGTAGAAGAAGCTCTCAGCAACAGTGTGGATACGAATTTAATATTGCACACATGCCAGTTTATCACGAATGTTATGATGCAAGATTATCCAGCTGAGGTTTTCCTCCAAAGACCAGCAATTGTTATGGTGTGCATCATTAAATATTCTGGCTTTCAGCTGGTCTTTGTAAGACAACTTTTTTACAAGTTTGTATTTTAGGTACTACACAGTTTGCTTGAAGCCAGCAATAACTGCGAAGAAGTAAATATCAGAAGTGTGGTGC
Source organism: Ectemnius continuus (assembly GCA_910591665.1). NCBI lineage: Eukaryota > Metazoa > Arthropoda > Insecta > Hymenoptera > Crabronidae > Ectemnius > Ectemnius continuus. The sequence goes on along the minus strand of OU342862.1, from coordinate 8,064,787 downwards.
CCACTGTGTTGAAAACACTGTACAAACTCACCCGTTCTTTAAGACTGAGAATTTACTACTATTGCGAGCCATGCATTGCCAATAAAAGACAAAAGGCAAGATTAATAGAATTTTTACAGAGTTTAATAAGTATCCTTGACAATTGACTTCTTTATTTCATACATGGATGTCTTTTCCATTTGCTACAGTTGTTAACAGAGAAGTTGAGCAACAACACTTACTCTTCCTCCGAGGAAAGAGACAGTCCAGATGGAGGTCTTCCAGAAGCCAACTACCAAGCATACCAATCTACGGTATGTACTTAAGCTAGAAATTCCTTTGCACAGAGTAAACCAATTCCATTAAAACAGGGTACAAGTGAGAGAAGTCAGAGTGTAGCGGAGAATATTGATGACTCTGACTTACAAATACAGCAAATGCTGATACCAATATATTGCATTGATTCGCTAAAACGCGCTCTATCCCTCTTAACTATGCCGATCAATTCTGCATTTCCACTAAGGGATATCAAGTATATAACCGGCCTCGTATACGAACTCGTTCAATTGCTGATTATCAGTATAATGCCAAATATTTGGCTGTGTAATGATAATATGGCTATAAAAATAATTGAAGAAATGAAAACACTGTTCCATATAATCGGAGAAGTTATGGAATACTTTGGCAGTTACAGTAGCGTGGATCATTTTAGAGTTACCTATTTGTACATAGTATCGGTCACAGGGAAACTTCTTAGTAGTACCGTTCCCCTTGAAATAGCTGATCTTATTCTTCCGAAATCTCTCAAAACGTCGCTCTCAGCCAGTATAATGGACGCGCCTATTTATTTGCTGTACCCTCGCTTGCATTCCGTATTACAAGACTACGCTCGCGTAAGTACTATATAGTTCAGTGATGAGGGAGTGTAATTAATTTTATAATATACATCCTACGTGATATCCCAACAGCAATTTCAAGGTACAGATGAAACTGCATGGGTTCAGATATTTGACGAAACGAGAATGATAGCAAAATCCATGCAGGCTGCTGTATTTTTAATAAAAGAGCCAATAGATTCTTCTCCTTCCGAAGCTCTTAAAAAACTGTACACTTCAAAGTTGAGCTTGACGTATCACAAAAACTTTAGCATTATCAGGAAAACAGTTAAGTTCTTGCAAAATATTAATCGGTGAGCATCACAGGAAATGAGTTTTGAATTATTCTTAAGGGGACACTGAACTAATCTCGACAATCCATTAGGTACTCTTTGAATAACGAAGACCGTGCGGTGGCTACAAAGTTAATCTTGCATTTACTTGCAAACGGAGACAGTGATATTAAGCTAGCAACTTACGTCGAATGCCACGGCCTCGTGAAAAATATCTTAGGCGTAGAGTACAGTCACGAACGACTTTCATGGGAGAATTTAATCTTTTTAATTGAACCTAGCGTACTGACTGAGATAATACTTTACGGGGCCACGGACGAGATCAAACAGATCAGGGAAATGTCAGAAGGAATTTTAATTTACGTATTAAAAGGGCGGGTACAATTGGGAGAAACTGGGTGGTTCAAGTCTTTAGAGGCAATCATCCCAGTTTTGTCATTGTTACAATGCTTCGCACACCCTTCCACTACCCTAGGCCAATGCGTGACTAAAATGTTCGATCCAGATATATCGGCCAATATACAAATTCCATACATTGAGGTACATTTGATCATAACATTATTAAAAGCATCTCTGCAATTAAAGTTGAAACAAATCTAAAAGACAGGGTCATTTACATTACAGCTGTTAAAGGGTAATTTAAGGTTCTTATTTTCGCCAAATCATGACATTAGGGAGGAAGCTTTGTGCCGGTTGATATGGCTTTTAGAGAAAGAGAAAGATTCGAGTCAGAAATTGCCAAGACTGTCATCCCTTCATGGCTTGCCTCTTAGTTCTGTTTGTATATTTGAACGGCCAACATCGTTCAAGAGGCTGGATGGCAGCTACCAGGTTGCATCTTCTCGTTTTCATAAAGTCTACATTTGCAAATCTTTATTTCACGAAAGACTTTGTTTCCGCAGAAAAGCAATTTGTTGTCTGTGCTCGAAATGTTGACTGCTCCCAACGTTGATCCAAAAATGCGCAAATCCGCGCTTGTTCAAATAAGCGTAATGCTATCCGATAGTTCCCTCCACAAATTATTTATCACCGAGAATGGATTGCCTCTCGTGTTAGACATCTTCAGCAAAGCTTTAGTGAGTCTGTTTGAAATCACGTGTAATATGCATCACAGGAAAGTGTCACAGTTTATTACGCCTTTTTAGATGGAAAAAGACTATGGCAATTACCCAGACTCGGTAATTCCAATAATCAGTATATTGAAACAACTGGCCTCTCTCGATTCCAGCGTTCGCCATGATCTTTCAACGCAAATCAATATTTATTTAAACATTGTGCGAAGTGCGTGAGCATAAAATATCAATCATACGTCGGAAGAACTTTTGTTCCTTACAGTAATCGTTGATATAATTTCTTGAAGGTCTCTTTCTTTTTCCTAATAACGAAGCCATCAAACTAGAAGGATCACAGCTTTTGTGCTTACTCTTGTACAATCAGTACATTATGAGATCAGGAGAAAAGAGTGGCGAACGTTACGGCCAATTAAATATTTCTTTGCCATACATTATTGTAAAGAAAATGGTGTTACCATTTACGTGTAATGCTCATTGGAAAATCAGCATGCACCGACGATCAGACATTTCTGGTAAATCATTTTTTAGCAATTACATCGAACGAGAATTCCTTATTTTCACACAATTCTTTGTCCATTATTTCTTTAGTGCTTCATAGTAGCAATCAAAGGGCTTTGACGTTTATTAGGCAATATTGGATGTGGGAATGGCATAATGGATTAAATGTTCTATGGAAACATTACGAGGACTTAAACGACCGAGAATTGTCGGAAAAACTCGCCGTACAAGAGTCCGAGTTTCTCTCTTTCGGTTATAGTTTTCCGCCCTATTATTGCCAGCAGCAATTACATAACGTTCAAAATTCTACTACGCATGGAAATGTTTCGTGCGCTCTCGACTATCTTACGATATACATGAAACTGTATCACATGCATCCGGAAATTGCGACGGAGGATATAAATTACTTGCCGTGGGAGCAGACCTTCGAAAGATTCTTGTTATCCCATCCCACCAGTAAGGAAGATTGCGATTTATTCGTAGATGTAGTTAACTTTTTACAGCTTTACGTCAACGTACTGAAAGATGGTAAGTCCATCAAACCACTTGCTTCTTAATAAGCAGAGGAAAACGATAACGTTAAGTAATTTTCCACGAACCAGGTTCCATCGTCTGGATTAGTAAAATCCTTAAGAACATGACGAAGTCACTCTCAGAGTTATTTAAAAATCTTGAATTAAGCAATCAGGATGTACATCAATCTGTACTGAAACTTGCTCGAACATGTTCCGCAATGGAGAAGGATGAGGCCGCGAGCAGTAATAATCGAAAGTCATGGATTAATTTCATAGAACTTGTAGTCTCGACTTTATGTTTTGGGGATCAGCAACACTTTTACAATCTAGCTTATTTGGATTGGCTATTATCTTGTTTAACATATTTAATTGGCCGATGCCATTGGACAGATTATAAGCCTTTGTTAGTCTCTCTGGGAACAACACTCATCGAACTCATCATATCATTCCATGGTGCTGGGACTGTTAGCTTCATGGGCCTGTCTATAACTCGAAATTCAATTATCTGTCTTAATCACGTACTTTATCAGATGCAGATCAATTTTAATAAAAATGTAAGTGTCGCTATTTACAGGACTCCATTACTTGATCGGTCAGAAAAATAAGAATGTTTTTAGGCTTTCGCCGTATTTTGGTACGATGAGGGTCGCCCCTTAAATTGGCTTCCAATGTTATGGCAAAACCGAGACCCTTTGGTACGAGCATCTGCCTTACAGTTATTGGCAGGATTTCTAAATAACTTACACACAGCTAGTCAGCTTTTAAACACCATAGCATTAGCACCTGGCGAACTGTGTCAGTGCTTGCTTCAGTGCATTACCAATCGAGAAGAGTCTTGTATTGTCAAGGAACAAGGATGCATCGCATTTAGCAATCTAGTCAAAAATTGCAACTCCGTCGCATTCCAATATGTAAGTGACCTTAATATTCTCTTTCGCAAATGAATTTTAGCTAGTGAACTATCACCTATGATTCTCCTTGAACAGATCGACTCTCTAAAGCCCAATGCACTTCTGGTGTATTTAGAACAAAGTAATGTGTACGCTGAGATTAACTTGATGTGTTCGAATATTTATACATTAACCACTCTGGACACCGATTTGAGTGATACTCCCGAATACGAGAATGGGAAAGAAGTGTCCGTTCATTGTAGGCAAACAGAATGCACGTCATTGGTGCCTCGAATAATTTCCTGCTTCTATAATTGTCCAGACGAATTACAGCATTGTGAGTTCTTATCTAGTTCATCTGAAATTACGGGTTTACCAATTAGGAAATCGTAATTGGCCCTGTTCAGTTTCAGTCAGAGGATCGGAGATTACGGACTCGGATAATTACCTGCAGCTAATAGCTACACCTTCATTGATAGCAGCCGTTTGTAATTTTCTGAACAACTTAATCTTTGTCGGTCAGTACGAGGTAGTTCGCCAGCTCTACGAACATTCCGTGGATAAATACCTGCTGGGGTACGTGTGCAAAAGTTTACTTGGTATAATTACTCACTTGGAGCAAAGTGTAGAGCAGGAAAAATGTTGCAGATGTCTGCGGGAAATCCCTAAAGATACTGGCAGTGAAAAGGCAATTAACCACTGTTGTGATATACTGGAAATGTATATCAGCATTTGCACTGTGTTAACCAATAGTATTGCTCATGGTAATGAGTATGCCACAATGGTGAATTTTTCACCGGATTCATTGCACACCTTATTTTCTCTTTTAAATCACGAAGCATATCCCACCGATAATGCACAGCTTGTGCAAGCTCGCAATCGACTCTGGACAGAGGTGTTTAATTTCATAGCTGTTCTCTCGCTGACCGATGGTCAACATTTCGAACAAATACAATCGGCGCTAGAACTATGTAAAGATATGCCGGAGAGAGTGCTTTTCTCAATCAGCATTGCAATGAAAGACGCCGGCTCGGAATTACGAATGAGTGCCATTAGTTGTCTGGCGTTCTTACTCGCGCAAGAAATGCAAAAGGAAGTAGTCGGCCCAACGAATACCTCGTTGCAAACCGTAATCGATACAACGATTATTCGTGGCTTAAGCGACAGTCAAAACAACAATTTGAGGAAAGTGATGTCCGACGTGAACAAACTCGCTATGCGAAACGTATTTACCTATGTAAATGCGTCGAACGAAGACGGGGAGAATACCCTCGCGGTACCAGATAGAGTGGCGGATCGAGCGGAAGTTACGCTGGGCGAAGACCTTTGCGAGATCCTGTTGCATTTATTCATGGCTTACAATTGCACCCGGTCGAAGAAAAATCGAAAGCATGCGGAAGATAAGGACTTGATCATCGGTGCTCTGACTAACTTGCTCTGTGTCTCGAAAAAAGCGAAGCAAACCGCATTGCAGAACAATTTCGCAGAAACGACTTTGATGACACTGAAGGAATTGTATGTCCAACTGAACCTGCAACCGTTTGAACTCTATAAAAATCAAACGGATCGTGAGAAAAAGGTTTGTAACTGCATTCTTTCGTCATTATACACGTCATGCCCGGTATTTCCAATGTCGCAGGCTCATCCATTGTTGCACGACATTGACGGTATCTTGGTATTGCTGATGAACTTTATGTATCGCAATACCCTTGTTAAAGAAGCATTGACTAAAGGTGGTTTATCCGATATATTGCACAAGTTATGGTCATGGGTCGCTCTTAATAAGAAAGTATCTACGGATGCCTTGAAATTACTCGCTACGTACACTGTTAAATGTCCAGGAGGTATCGTTAATTAAACAATTTATTAATGTCCTCTCCCATCTAGTATTGTGCTAAATAAAGCAATTTTTTAGCCGCCCAATCACTCACTTTGACCACCACGTTACCGGGCACAGTACTTAGAAAAACCCCGAACACTCTTGCATTAATACATGTCGTGATACAGCTGGTCTGCAAGGAAATAGACAAGGCTGGCCATTCCTTTGAAAACAATAAGCTACATTTTGCATTTCACATTCTGCGTAATGCAGTGCACGTCCATGAATGTAGAGTGTCAATTTCGAAGGTAATTCCAAATATCTTGCAACTCCAACTTGTACTAGCAGTGACTGATGGCCAAACTATTTTCAGAGCAACTTTCTTCACTTTTTTACGAAAATACATCCGATTACTACTAGGAGGGCAAAGCCTTGGCCGTTGGTTGAACTTTACTGTTTAGAATTTTTAATGGATTTCACGTACTATGAGGAAGGTCAATTGTGCGTTCCCAAGGTATTCTAAAACTAGATCTTGGAGAATTATCATTTTTTTACATAGACAGTTCTATGTAATTATCAGTTTTTTACATGGAGCATATTTTTTTAGGCTGATGATGGTTTAGATGTTCTATTACACTTAGGGAAGTGTTCTTCATCGACAATCAGGATTCTCGCCATCTCAGTACTACGTAATCTTGCCTTCAATCTGGCGAACCGACCGCGGTTACTCAGCTCGGGTAAGCTGACTGCTTCTTCCACCGCAAGATAGCTTCCTACGATACCTATTTATTCCTCGGCTGTTTCAGTGGACTTCATGAATCTGCTGCATAACATTTTCAAGAGTGGTTCCTTGGCGGAGATCAAGGTGGCGGGTTCTATGTTATGGTCTCTGGTGTCCAACAATCAGAAGGGTAAACTAATAGCGCGTAGCGCTGGCTTCCCGCAAAGCATTCAGGAGGCTTTGCGTAGACTTACATTACTGACAATGGACGATAGAAAAGAGGAGCCCGAATTAGTTAAATTGTTACAATATGTTTTACGAATTCTGAGCCCTACCTGAAAGAGGGGGACATGTACTCCTGCCAGCTATTTTCTATTTGGGAGGAATTTGTACATAAGACTAGCCAATTCAGTATTTTTTAATTATTTTTATACACCATACGTATATACCGCACCGCAAGTGAAGAATAGATACGCAACCTTTACAAAAAGTGGAATTATTAAATGAATCTTCTTGCCTGCTGCGCGACACCTTGCCCCCCGTCCGATGCGAAATATGAATAACGGACAAGATTTCTTTCCTCGCCGATATGCGGTAGGTATAGACTAATGTTATGCGAGATCAGCGGGTCTATAAATAAGGAGCAGAAATATCAAACCCGTTTAGGTGCTCGGTCACCCGGAGATGAGTTTCTTGAATATTCCAGATGTTAGGACGCAGGTAGAACGAAATCTCATCGGTAGGTATATCTGACCCCACAAGAAGGTGTAAAAAGGACACTCAATTTATAAGACTGACCAAATCTGGGGGGATCAGCCGGGATAATAGCTACTACTTCCAGCTAATAATAACAATGCCGAATTTTTAAGTAGCCTTACCGCATACATTAGGCATATCGAGGGGGCGTCTCGAACAGTAATGAAGTCACTACGTAGATCGCCTGCTAAATAAAGATCGCTCGACGTTTATCGTCAACTAGATCGGCGACGGGAAATAAAAATTGAAGATCATTAGTGTAAATCAATAGGATGAAGGAGAGCGATATGGGCGCGTTGCGATTTCACAAGACTGCGAGAACAGGCGGACTAATTTTTCAACTCGAACATGTAAATCACGTCGAAGAACCGCGCCCGTTTTACGTACGAGCATCAAACACCGGCGCGGACAAATATCTCCATTTACGTAATTGAAGCATTGCATTTAATATCTGCGTCGCGATTAACACCAGAGGTGCAAACGTGCGATATAATCGAATGAGGTCTCTTCGTATTGCACGTGGTGCATATTGAAGCAGGGCAGAGTTATCGTTTGAATTCCATCGAGGCTCCAAGGCACTTTGCCTGGGTAATGAGGTCTTTGCGAAATCTTATATCTCAAGTTGAGAAAGGTTACTGTATTTTCACTGAAAAACAATTTCATGTATCCTGTGACATCAGAGCAAGATCGGCTGACACCTGACGCTGCAAATTCATTAAACAAAGCCGAGAAAAGCACGTCTTGCACCCGACTGTGTTTGCACACACTACGTATGATAATCAGAAGCCGAACATATTCCATGAGTAATGTTCGATTGCTCAACGAGTAATCGAACGCCGCCGGCGAGAAATATTACGGCGAATCTTGAGAGATTTGAGGAGCGAGTGGCCTGCTCGAAATGTAAAAGTTTAGCCGACTCGTTAGCGCCGAATGCGCCTCGGTCCCAGTGACATTCCAGCGGTAAAAAGTTTCGGGCTGTTGGACAAGCTTTTGGTGCATTGATCCGTGATTTTACAGGAAACTCCTGCGAACTTTCGTAGCGAGGCCGCACGAGTCCCCGGCCATGACAGAGTCACGTTATATCTACATTCCATTAGTGGCTTACGTCGTAGAAGTTTCAGTAACTTTCTATTCATAATCCGAGATTCACATAGATCTTAAAATAAACTTAATTATATAATCCTCGACATTTTCATTCGCGCCAGTACATCAAGAATAGCATAAGGTACTTTAGAATAAAAGCAAACGCGATATCACTCCTGGGAACACTTGCTATTCAGTAACAATTGGACGAAGACATTACATAATCCGCAATGCCACTCCCGTTCACCTTTACCTCTTGCAATTGAAAATTCGAGAGGCACTTTGCGCACTTGCCTCCTCGCAGTCATCGAGCTCCGCTCGACTCTACCAGTTTGCGGTAGCATCGGTAAGAAGAAGACACGAGCCGAAAGTCAATGCAAGGTCGTGCTGGCTTACTCTCGATAACCCATTTTATAGGACGAGTTTCGTCTCCTCCGACTCCTCGCTCCCAACTAGCAAAGTAAAAATCCTTGTCGTCTGGTAATTCTAAGAATATCCAGGAAGTTCCAATGGACAAACAAAAATCTGCCAGCAACATGACAGTCATAACAACTAATAAATCTAATCATCGCGATATGCTGCATCAAAACGAGGTATTCCAATATCATTGGACGCCCGCATCAGACAACGTATTCTTTGTACTTCCTCTGACTGACAATCAGAACTGAAGATATAGCAAGAGGAAGGTGTGTCGAAGGAGTCAGAGAGAGGTGAAAAGGGCGTCGTCGGATTGTAGATTGTCATTGGTCGATTGGAGGAAGGATCGTAGCGTGGCTGAGCGGTTCGGCGATGTTAATTGCCCATTATGTGGTAGCGTGGGTGGGCAAGCGGTGCGAGACCATAAGCGCTCTGCCACGGAGGCATGGATTTAATGAAAGGTGGTGCCGCGTCCGCGCGCGCTCCTCGAGTATTGTGTTCCAGCACGCTCGGTCACGTGACACCCAGATGGATTTGCGTCAATGGTGACCTCCGCGTTCGCGTATCCGCCGATCCTCTCCTCTCCTCTCCTCGCTCTCTATCTCTCCGGCTTTCTCGTTCCCTCACTCGGCGCTCCTCTCTCCCTCTCTCTCTCCCTCTCTCTCTCTCGTCCGTCCTTTTCACGCTCTCCTCCCCGCCGCTCTGGCCCCTTTACCGCCTTCTCCACTTTATTCTCCAGCCAGCTCGGCTCTCCGCTCCTCTCGCGCGTCTGCTTCCCCTCGTCCTCCTTCCTTTCTTCTTCCCTGACACGACGCTCCCATCCAGTTCTTCCAGTCTCTCTTCCCTCTTCTCATGCATTCCCTTATCAGCTACCTTCCCATTGCCCCTCTCAAAGTCCTCCCCTCGATTTCTAATACGATAGAAACGCCGGCGTTCTCTTTCCCCGCCGAGGAAACAGCATCTGCGTTGTCCTCGTCCCGCCAGCGGATTGCACGTCCATCGCTCCGACGAGCAAAGTAGCAAAGCCGCTGCTGGATGAGGTCAGGAGGAGCGGCTCTGGACGTGATGCGGCTAAATCGGATACAGCACGGGGTGAGAAGGTCAAAGAAGCTAAATGAAGCGGGAGCCGGACGCGAAACGGGAAGCGTAACAGACACTTTCATAGAAACCACGAGCAGACGAGGAAGAACATCATTTGGTCGACTATGAAGATATAAACTCTGACTGAAAAAAATGATAAATCAATCTATTTGTATGCAAATCTGATCTTTATGCAAATTGGGCAGAAATTGAGATAGTCTAATCGAGAAACATGCGGTAAATGATACAGTGATGAATACAGCAATAATCGGCGAAGATCAAAGGAGTGACTTTCAACTGGGAATGGAATCTTGTCACTTTTCCGTTTACGCTATTTACGTGCATAGAAGCGTACAATTATTCATATCTCATTGCGAGTATCGGTGTTCACCAGGTGGCCTTAATTGCCGTACGCAGCGCGGATCACCAACAGGTAGTTATCGGTTCGTCTTCGCTCGGCATCGCGATTAAGGCTGCCATTAGCGGCGGCAATCATAAAAGTGAATGAGGGTAATCGGCCGCTTCTTGCACAACAACGCGCGGAGCTCCTTCCGCCTGGATTAATAAATGATTCGGCGATATATCATTCCAGGAACAACGGGTTCGTGCTGAAAATCAGGCACGCACCAGGAAAATAAAGGAGAAGCGCGACGAAGAATAAGAAGAATAAGAAGGAAGAGGACGAGGAGCGGAATCCGCAATCCGGTGAAACGCATTGTCAGCTAAATACCGTTAAGCAAATAATTCAGTGCGTGACGCACTTGAAGACCTCATTGAGGAGCCGAGCCGAGCCGAAAACACTTTCTCCTCGGTCAGTCGGAGGAAGAGCGAGGCTCACTGATTCAGTGGCGTTGAATTAACCGAAGACGTCAAGGAATACATGAATGAACGATTCGAGCAGTGCAAAGAGGAGAGGCGGGAGGGAGCAGGGCGTGCACGCGAGAACAACGGGAAGCTTGGAAGCTAGAAATAAAAGCCGGAAGGGAAGAAGGACTCTTGTACTGGTAGGAAGGTGTAGGTAGCAGAACAAGGCCTCGATCGCTCGCTCGCCGCTAACAATTAAACCATCAGCTTATTCATCTTTCAACAGGTGTCTGTCAAAATAAGATGACTTCATTTTCATCCGACACAGCTTGAAATAATACTCGACGCTCCATGCGATACAACTATGACAATACTTTATATCTTAATTGCCAGTCCGCGGTTATTCGCCGAAGTTACTGTTCGCCGAGCTCTGCGTCATCCATTTTTTACGGATGGTGCATTCAGTACTTTTATGGCTTTCGTCACACTTATTAGAGCAGTATAGACATTTAATAGCAGGAAGCGAGAATGAACGTTAAAGTAACACTTCTAGTGTTAGCAAGAGCGTGGGAATAAGATTCTATGGAAAGGCAGGAAATCCTTCATGGACGATAACTGATATTGAAATCATTCCGGAATGCGCTCCTACTCCCCCACTCGATTCACTTCCTCTTACGATATGGCACGTGTAAATAGAACACGGTAAATAGAATATCTCCATTTATCACACGCGATTTCCTATCAGGGAATATCGATTGAGAAAGATTTCACCTCTTTCAAGCATACAACATGAAATTCTTCCTGAACTCTCATGCATGCATTTGAATCGTCTATAAATTATTAAAAAATTAATATAGCAGTCGAATTGTAACTCCTTTTCGAAGTTGCTAAAAAAAGAGATGTACGCAAAGTAAACGCAGCAATTATTATCAATCGTAATCTCTAAGATTCAGATTGTAGTTGACAAACTTTTCAAGAATGTCGCATTGCAAGCAGAAGTTTCCTTGTGGCAGAGATTCGCTCGTGCAGATCGTTCGCCCGTGTTTGCCCGGCGATCCTGTTTAGCGCTTTCACAGCTCTTTCCTGCGATTTTTGCAATGAACGAGGTGGCAAAAAAGCGGAGAAGGCACGTAAGGAAGTGGCGTTACAAGGAGAAGAAAATATCACGACGAAGCGGTGGGCTACGAGGAGAGTGACGCACGTAAGCCAGCTTTAGTCCGCGAGGAAGGAGAGCTCGAACGAAAGCAGAGAGATCGGAGAGAGAGACACCTTCTTCCCACCGTGGATGATAGTTCCTTCTGGTAATTTGCTTGAAACTATGCGATTCCTCGCGTTTCCGATATTTGCGCCAAGGACAACTTGTGCAGCCTTCGCTCGCGCGAATTAAGAACGCTTTTTTGCCAATCCTCTCTCATTCCTTCCCTCGGATTACCATGCCGACGATAATAGCTCGAAGGATTTTAGAATTCAGATCAGGTTTGAGAAACCTATAATTTGGCATCGATTGGAAATCTCGAATGCTAAAAAAGCGAATCATTGTAGTTTGAAAAATGATTCTTTAAGTTGACTGAAAAATAGAGAAGAGTAGCAGTAATAATGAGCAGTTAATAGTAAGTGTGTGATTTGTAGGACGGGACAGGATAAAAGATAAAAGGACAGTGTGATAAATGCGTGACCAGTGCGCGTAGGAATCCCATTGATCGGCAGGCGAGATTAGTTCGAATGTGTCACTAGCGAACCGGTACAAATTGTTTAAATATAGAGAGTGACGTTCGCTAAAAGGTATCTCCGCGATTGGCGAGAAGAGCCCTTCCTCCGAGTTTCTTAAACAATCGTTCTCCCATTGAGATTTACTTTTCAGTGCTGGTTGTATGTCGAAACAGTTCTACTTTTAATGTTTTCATTCGATCATTGAGGATATCGAGCTTGTCCACTGGTTACGGAACGTCGTATTTGTTCAATAATCAATTTGTCGGCTGTCCAATTTATCATTGGATCGCGCACTGTCATTACAGGCAGCTCGAAGCCGTCGACTCCGGGCACCGGAAAGATCCCTGATATGTAGGCGAGCAAGTATAATGGAGCGTGCCAGCCGGCCGGCGTCAGTGATTCGCCCTCTTCCATCATTACGCACGCGTCCAATGACGCGCGTACTGCTCTATTTTTCCTTATTTTCCTCGGGACAATTCTGCTCCGATTGCAAATTATGTACTACGCCGCTCTAGCTTATAACCGCTCGCTCTGACATCGATACTTCAATCCTCGTCGAGCGACTTGGCCGAGCGCGATCCTTCAATAAATCAGAATGATTTCGCCGCTGACGCCCCCGATGACTCCGTTAGCCAACCAGTCCAATTCGTGCAATCAGCTTTAATGCTATCATTACAAACATTCTCACTTCCTAGCATCAATTGAAGCCCGCACAATCATCCATTTCGTTCTCAGTGATCCCACGAGAGTTGCGTTCAATAGCAAACAGATCGTTCTTCAATTCTCAATCAATCGACTGATCGTATTTAATTCAATCTTCTTTTGAAATCACATCCAGTATTAATTATACCACTGTCTTATATATTCAAACTCTAACCTTCTCTGAGACTTGCGTTACACTTTAGAATAAATCGTATCAAAATTCGAATTTAAATATGTACGAGTAAAGAAATTTTAAATTACACACATTTTTCGGCAACGATTATCCAAAAATTGTACGATTCTATCATCTGCCTCAATGACACCTTTGACATCCTATTTCGGACAACAGTCACCAAAATAATCACTCAAAACTAATTCTCTCCCGGCAATTATTGGACAATAACTACGCAGTCAATAACTACGACAAGTTGTCAGTGAGAATCTACGATTGAGCGGCTGCTTTCCGATAAATATTAACAATGTTAACAATACTCTGGCGCCGATAGGTGGGCAACGCGCGAATTGCCAAGGAACACACGATGATCCTGGTGATATTCCATCGTGCGTTACGTTAGACGTCCGCGGGATCGCGCGTCCCTGGTAATTTAAAGTGCACATTCGATACGCAAAATAGGTGGACGCCGCCGGGAAATAAGGCAGCCCGCCGGTTATCGACACGGCCGACATGTGTTTGCGAAAGGTAACAGTGAGAAGCGGATCTCGAGATTGGGAGCACGAACAATATCACGTCAGAGAGTGCATATTACAGTTACCCGCAAGATTGAACGTATCTACGCTTCTAAAGATAGTGAACATTCCCGAGGAAACGATTTTTATTCTGTTCTGAAAGCAAAAACTATTAATAATCAATTGACGTAGTCACTTTAAAATTGGAAAACGTTCCTTCATTTTTAGATGAAATAGAAACTGAGATATTTTATTTTTTATACTACTTCTTATTTTACTTATAATTCTTGTGATTCAATAATTGTGTTTTCTAGTATTTAAATATTGGTACATAAGTTTAGACATAATTTTGTGACGCACTGTTACAAGAGTGCTCTATTTTAAGTGAGATCCAAGTATGCAAAAATAGAGCATCGTGATGGGTGCTAAAGTACATCATTCCTCCTCGTTTAGAATGCATGAACGTTCGCATAACCCACTGAGGACCAGTAGCGGTCAAGGCAATGAGTAAAAAATACTGCTGGAAGGGTTAAATGGGCCTTCCATTGATTGTAAAAAGAAGGAATCAAGAAAAGATGATTAAAAATAATCTTAAATTCCTGCTTGATAATCAGAATGTCAGAAACTTGACTTCAATGATTTAAATTGGGTTGAAAAAGCTAGCGAACAAAATATTAGGACAAGTAGCAATCGGCGTTGATTTAAACAATCGCCCTTGCCAGTGTGGATCAAATGCTCTCGCATGTAACGTGGCTCCCACGTGAAATGCACGCCGGACCAGTTGCCGCTGGGTGCGATATCTGATTTGGTCTCGTTAAGGCCACCCAATTGATTGATCGAATTGAATTTCGACCGGCTGCATCGGCGCACAACGCGCACCACTGCATTTGATAAGAAAGTATCGCTTCTACCGCCAGTGAAATATTACTGCTATGGATTCGAATACGAACACGTTAAATGCTGCGAAATAATCAGCGGCAAGTGAATTCCATAGATATCATTATTCCTTCGCGTCGAGTAAACTGATTGTTCGTCGATTTCCAATTAAGGAGGTTGTTCAAACTAAACTTTCCTACTCAAGAACTGGTTTTATTGTTATTTGAAAAGGTCTTAGAATTCTATGTCAGCGCTCATATATTCCTCTGCGTCAAATGACAGCGCCAACCTTTTTAATATCATATTATCATATTTTAAAAGCAGCAGGGTTGCAACGAAGCATCGAAGACCTGCGAAGAAGTCATCGAAGATGAACGATGCGGATGCTCAATAGATTTCTGCACCTGCCTGAAGAATTCCCAGAGTAGGCGAGCGAAAACAGCAGGGGAAATATTTCGCGCCGCATTAACAAACCCTGTTCTCGATGAATAATTCATCGGAGTTCTATCGACGTTCGAACAGCACAGCAATGGCAGTTCGTATTTTCACCCGGAAGAATAGAACGCACTGTTCGAGCCCGCAATTCGCACATACCGTTCTTCGAGGCGAGGCCAGATTACGAGTGCTTCATTAGGACAATTAAAACAACCACGCAAGAAAACCAGTGGCGTCAGTCAGCTTAGGTGAAGGACAAATAGTTATTTCAAGAGTAGCAAAATATTTGTCTGTCACCGAAGGAAACAAGTTAGGATTCAGAAGGAAGTGCTCCTCGGATGCTTCCCTGGTCATCGGATTCGCCTTTCAAAGCATCCAGTCGTATCAACGTCAACTTGGATGCCTTTTAAATCCTGCGCTCGAAAGTTTAGCAATAAATTTCAGCTCCGCTTGGTCCAGTCTCTCAGCAATCGATTTACACTCCGGAATATTTAATGATTTCACCATACAATAAATACTGGAAGACTGCATCTGTAATGAACGGATCGCCGTTCAAAGTACAGTTTCTCTTAACCGGAAATCTATTTGATTTTCGTGCAAAAGTACGTTTTCCACGGCGGAATACAAGTGTAGAAAGATTACGCGCGGTACGTGCCAGGCGAGCGAGGGATTTGCATTTACGACAACGCCTAAACGCTTGCTAATTTATTCGCGACGACGTCGGATTTGCATACTCAAATGTTGCACACGCCAGTTTGTTGACATAGGCGTGCCGAACGTGTTGAAAGAAGCGCGCAGCCAAATTCAGTGCCGAAGTAGCGCGCTCATTCATACGCGCTCCTCAAGGATTTGTAGCAAGTGGCAATGTGTATAAAGAGCATGTGTCGCACCAGTGCGATGCACGTGGCCTACCAATCATTAAATCCACGTGACCAGATGAAAGTTTTGTAGAATTGTGGAAAGTTCGTTTCGACGAAATTTAGTTCATTTATAAACGTGTGTCTTCTACAAGTAAATCAATCCTTTCGAAGTTTAATTCGTACAGCATAGTTATTATTCTTCACTTCTCATAAATTTAATTTTGTATTCTATTGTTTAATCTCGAATTACATATGCTGGGCTTGAAAATTTATTTGTTATTATTAGAATATCTTTGGAAATTTGACACTTTTCTTTCTTTCAATCACAAACATTAAAGTTAATCTTTCACACATGAAGAGAAATAAATCTCGCATTTTTCCGTACACTTTTCCAATCCATCGGGAAAGTTTAAAGTAAAAGAACGAGAAACTGTGTTCGCTCCAGATTTACATCTTCCAGCCATTAATTTCGATCGATCCTCCAATCAATACTCGCATCCCGATACGTGTTACAACTACCCTCTCACCTGGCTGTCGCCGCCGGTACAATTAACGCTCGAAGATTTGCAAGTCTTATCGGGCCGGGACACGTACTACATTCGGCGGCGTTGCGTCAGGTCTTATGTAATTAGTCGTGTCTGGGATCATCGACGAGGCGAGTGAGAGGTGCGGCCGAATGCAAATCGATTGAGTGAGAGAAAATTGTGACGAGAACGATGATACCCGTGGATGCTTCCGTGACGACGCGTCCCGCCGCCGCGCCGCGCCGCGCTAATTAGACCTTTGATTGATTGATTGAGTTCACACTGGCGAACGACGGAGTTATTCAATCGCGGACGAGCACTAACGCAAAGTTCAAGAACCTATTACATATGGATGCATCGCAACATACGCGTATGTTGCTGTATCGCACGTAATATTGAAGTTAACTGCCAGTTTTTCCGTGGCTTTTTTTCAATACCCATTTGTCCTAATTACTACTTTATCATAGTAGTGATGTTCTACGTTAGTTTTTATTGGACGAGAGGTAATTTCCTCGGATTGGTAGATAATTCTTGTGTTTTACGATGGATATTTGCAATGCTTTGAAATCATTTGCAAAATGTATAGTCGATCGGAGGACTTTCTCCGAGGCATAATCTAGATCGTGCTATTTTTACAGACCCTCCCCATAAAGTGGCCTGCTTTTTGGCTTGATTAGCTTGTTAATCAGCCGAGAAGATTGATACGTTTTAAGGTAATAATAGTCGATAAATGGCCCCGATATCCGATTACTGTCGGCATCGGTGCGGCTGGTGACTCTATTTCGGTGCGCTGTCATCAGCTGACTTTACCTTTCGCGGGAAAGTAATCCGGCGGGCGCGGACTGACAATGAGGAATGCCGGATTATATTTAGCCGCATCGAATGACGGCTAGGAATTAAAAGAAGAGGATGCCTGTTGTGCGCCACCGCTGGAACAACAGACTCTTTGTTGACTCACGTTCACCTCTATCAACAATAAGTCCAAGCAAACTTTAAGCCGCCGGTCGTCTCTCAGTCTCTCTATGATACGATGAGATCTGAATTATAAATGATCTCGCACGACAGACCTCACACGAGGCGAGAAAAGACTTAGGATCATCAAACAAATCCACACGAGGAACTCGTAAAACTTTGACGACTCTCAGCTTGCTATGGGATTTTATTTAAAGAAGCGGTCAACGTTCTAGGATGAAATCATCATTATTCCAGATAAAATAATGATCTTTGAGATTCTGATAAATGAAAGGATCGCTGATTTATAGCTGATGGAACGCAATAGCATCCGGCCGAGTGTCATCCCTCCGATGGTGTCACGTGACAGGATGGGATGTGCGAGATATGCGAATGCAAATCGGCTATTCCACGAGTGCGAGAGCACTGTGATAGGAATATGGACGAGACGAAGGAAACCGTTGAGCAGTTCGACACTATTTATTCTCTTTGGCTTCACTGACGTTCACTCTGGCATCCGCTTCCCTCCGCGAGACAATGCTCGCCGACACAGCATACTTTCCTATTTCCATTCGCCAATAACACTGCATTTGCAATCGCAGTAACTTGCAGATGACTTTCCGCGCTAGTCGAAAACAATGAGTCTCTTCACCCTCGCTGCCAGACACGAGAGATGTTCCTTTATTCGAAAGTCCCGTCATTCTATTTTGCAACAATGCCACAAGGATACGTATTCACGGATGCAGCTAATTAACGGCGATAACTACTCGCTGTTTATCTCGGCGATCGAGCCTTTCGAAGTGCGAGAGCTTTGAAACATTGCTTTATAATTTATGACTCAAAGCCTCAGGGAGTTCTCGTACTACGCGTTACTTTATATTTGTACAGTGGAATCATCGAACTATTTTATTCGGAATATTCTATGATGATATCATACGCCTGACTCTTCGAGCATAGCATTCCAATCGGCCCACTCACACTTGTTGGATCAAGAATTTCGGAAATTCGTCATTTTCCTTGGCGTGGTTCGTCTATGATTGTATCCGACGAGTGAGGCTTTCATGGGAAGACAATAAATGATTGGCGGAACGCGGCTGAATCATTCGAGACTGCTGGCGAATTCGCCCACTCTCTTTCTCACCCTCGAGGTTTATTAATGATTTATGCGCGCCAACTAGTATAATCGAAGTGTACGTCAGACAGAAATAGAGCGGAAACAATAAGCCGGTGACCCGATCGTCTGGTCGCAGCAATGACGCTCGAGGAAATCTCGATTAATACTTTCGCACCCGGAAGCCAATCGGACACGTGATAAATGCACGTGCCCGTCCGTCGGAATCCCGTTGATTTCTCGATGAGAACGATGACGGCGCGCTAGACTATTCTTTCCGTAAAAGAATCATCGGATTCTGCTAGAAAACTTCGTCCAGTGGAAGTTGGAAACCGCTTGGTATAACCCGTGAAGCATCATCGCTCTCCATTGATAAATAATTACACGCTTGCCTGGAAGATAAAGCCTTTCTCATCGGGCGCACCGATGACTTCGGTCTTACGTGTGACAGAAATGATTCACGCTTCGCCGGAAGCAAGTCCTTTAGCTGCCAGCTAGAAGAGGTGTCTTTCGTAGTAATAGGAGCCAAAGAGTAATTGTCAAGCGTTTGTATTCGCACAACTGAAATAAGTGGCCGATTGGATGATCTAACAGTCAGTAAATGCTAGCAAACACAAATATACAGCAGTTCTATCTGAGATTCTCTCGTGGAAAGAGAAGAATATGCTAATAATTTAAAGATAGTTTGAACCCTAAATTTTGGGTGTAATGATAATTTAATTAATCATTGAAAACATGGTAAAAATTGTGCAATCATAAAAGAAAGAGATGAGAATGATTGGGAGTCATAGTAAAGCTCGCACTTTTCCTCGAAAAAGACGCGCGTAGGTTGCTTATGAAGAAGTATGAGTCGCTCGTCCGCACACACATGAGCTAATAATCGATGTCATTTCATCATCAACTAGTCAGCCCATCAAGGACCAAACTGTGGTCCTTAAAAGCGATGGAACGCGCAGGTTTAATAAAGAAAGAATGATTAAGGAATCCTTGGAATTCCGTTTGCTAATCGATGTAATATTCAATAATATAAATCGAGTGGAAACTGATTGCGAATGACATAACGCGTGAATGCAACATTTCTATTAAAGATAATGGGTTATGGAATCCTTGGCTTCTTGTTGGTTAGAAGGCGCCGACATACCTGAGGTTGAAAACAGTATTGTGCTCGGAGTATCGTCGCCGGTGTTGATTGGAAATTGAGAAAGATCGATTGGAATACTAAACTAGCTGGCGACCGGTCGATTTGACGTCAATGATCACAGAGTCATATCGTATTTCGACTTCATAAAAGTCGCGTGGTTTCATCGGACGACTTGTCTGGACAAGTGGTAGTTGATGATCGAGCGAGAGGGCAATTTCAGTGGAGCATTGCGAGCGAGAAACAGGCGAACAACAACCTCGCGGAAAAAATGCCTATTTTTCGCTCGATGTGGGAGTTTCGGCATTCTTTTCGGTAGTCGTATAGCGGATTTTATGTGGTTATCTATACGTTTTTGTGGACGGTTTTTCGTTTGGACGACGCAGTATTTAATAGCCCTTTTTTCCAGGGAGAATCGATTCAAGATTTACGATGAACAAATGTGATTCCGTTTGCCTTAACGGTTAGGTTCTTTAAGGTTTTTAACAAGGTCCACTTACCTCACAGTCGCAGCCAAGTACCCAAATTTCATCAGCTTCTCCTCGACCTACTAAATCTCCTCCAACCGAAATCCTTGTCAGCATTTATCCATTGGTCACTTCAGCACATTCTCACACACTTTCACAACAATCCACAACCGACAAACCGCACTTTTCCCGAAAATTTGTGAATTCTTTGGGGCACGAAATGATACGACGCACTTCTCGAGCCCTCTCATCCCGAACACTGCCATCTGTGACAAAATCTTAAAATGACTCCTATATTATCGATAAATTAAAATGATTAAAACACGCTCTTAACAAGAATTAGTCTTATAATCTATAAAACATTTAAAGAATATATTCCAGCAATTGCAAATCGTAATCAAAAGCTTTTCATTCGAGAGAAAATAATTTTTATCTATTACAAGATTGAGATATCTGCGGCCCATATTTATCTTTACGTTGAAGTTGCTTGGATAATCCAACATGGCTACAGTCTGTAAACAGGTGCCTGATGTGTGCGTGTTGTGCTCCTGTTTTTTTCGTGATTTTCCACTGATAAACTGCGAATTACAGACTAATTAACATTTGCGAGTGAGTGTTTGTGCGTGCTTGAGTGACAGAATACAGCTGAATGTAATATTGCGTGGGAAACCAAGAGAATCCGTGGTTGCATCACTGCAATCCAGAACAAAGTTCCACTTCGAACGGTGAGTGTTTGTCATGTACATTTATTATATTCGTAATACTGCATTAATCATTGATTACCGCATTCATAAACGTAATATCCTGAATTATGAAATGTTGTGCAATATAACCGTGTTTGTACGACAAAGTGTCAGCGGTGGATTTAGGGTTAACCTATTACGATCGTTATTGAAGTCGCAAAAAGTTAATCAACCTTTCCATACAAAGTTCAAAAACCTGCATTTGCCTAGATAGTGCTTTTCTTATGTGTTCGAACTATAAGCATTCCAATGCTAGTCGAACCTGCACAAGTGCTACAGTTTGATATAGGAATTTTACGTGGCGTGCGAACAAAGCTGAAACCGTTGCATTCAGAGATGTAACAGCGGCAAGCTATTGCCAATGACATTTCAGCTTCGCACCATCTAAACGACTGTGCCAATGACTTTCTAAAGAATCCTTTGTGCCGGCGGCCGTGCATTCGATCGTATTACGATCATAACGTAATAATTATGGCCCTCTAACACGTACAGGCACGCAGTAATTGCACGTGTGCTTCCTGGAACTCGGGCAATAGATAACCTGACCGAACCTCCTGTAAGACCACCTGTGCAAGCCGGTTATCTTTCACTTTAAAGAGACGAATGCATCTTCGATAATGACGACGTTACGAACTTGTGTCCACTGACTCTTCGAACATGAGTAAGCGACAATATGTCAGACAGATGCCGAAAGCATTGTTAAGAACGGAAATACAGGAAAGTCTATCTTCCACGAATTATCTGCTATTCGAACATTCTGTTATATCACTTTTACTTTTTAAAATGCATGGATATTCATGCATTCGTATCAAGATGAAAGATTTCGTTGGTCAACAGGTATGATAGAATCATGAAAATACAGTTTTTTCCAATAACAATGGGTCAAGTTAAAGAAATCGAACATTTTTTGGTAACGGGACCATTCCGAAAGTATCCTCCACGAAATCTAGAAGGTAGAAAAGGTCATTCCGGTCGGTCCATTCGCCGCAGAAATATTTCTGAATAAACAGAAAAAAAATACACGCAACGAATTGAGAGCCTTCTTTTTGAACTTGGTTAAAAACTATAAAAATAATGTAGCAGAGTAGTCGAATAAACGGGATTCGAGGGTAAATAAATTTGGGGATCGTGCGCACTCGGAAAATCCACTGAAGCATAATTTCGACCGTAAAAGGTTGACAAAGGAAATAATCATTGAACGAAAGCCTCTTTCGAGTTTCCTCATCGTCTCGCGGACGTCATCAAATCAAGCAGAACGGATGATAAAAGGGGCGGACTATCTTGACACTTCCTTCGTTCGAGAAAATATTTTTTTTTGTTCCACCTATGCCAGAGAACTTGGCGGGCGTACGTGTGTGAGAACACGAAGGCAGCTCGCTCAGCCGAAGTATCGTAGAGGAGCGAGAGCGATATTTTCCTGTCGGCGAGGTATTTACCTTCGGATTCTGACACCGTTTGCTCTAGATAAGAGTAGCAATCAATTCGCGGGCTCAGAGGAATCATCAATCGTACCCACGAGGAAAATTCGCCGCTCGGTTCTTGGAATTAATAAAACTTCCACAAGTAGCCTCGGATACAGAATGCTCCCAAATAAATGTCTGAAGTTGAATAACATTAAATCGCATATATTTATTACCCGGGAATAATTTATTGTTTGAAGAAAACAAATTTCTTTACTGAAACTTGTTCAGCAAAGATTGAAATGCAAATTGTGTTTGGCCACTGTTGATGTTCGATTCTAACGAGCCGGTTCGATTTCTCTGTGTGGAAGGCACGCGACTGATTTCCGAAATTTCACCGGCCGCTTAAAAATGACTATCAGGAGTTTCGACTTTCACCGCGGCAGTGACGTCGATTTACGTCACACGGAGAGCATCGCTCGACTCGGATACGCACGAACCAAGCGGATATCGCAGAAAATTGGATTATCGAAAGGAGGCGACGCGCAGTACACGAAGACCGAGTTGCAAACTGTGCAGAACCAAGGAAAGATAGGTCCGGTTTGTTCCAGTTGAGCAATTCTACTTCATGCGCGTATCCTTATATTTCGATCTTAATAAATGGAATCAAATATGTACATCGGCTCGCACAAGACCCACCGGACCTGACCCGAAAAGCCAGCTTGTCCTCTCACGTAGGGATTATCTCCCGAAAATGTAGGACACGCCGAAACAAAATCGAGGTCGATCCTTTCGGCGCCAATCGATACACTGTAAACAAGCTTCTCACATTCTCCAGTGAAGAATTTTCAAATCGTTGCACCTCGTATTTAGAAAAATGACTTGGCAAAACAGTATTCCTCTTAATTCTAATCGTTCTATATCTGTATTTACCATTCATTCACTGTTATCTGGCGAAGTAAGAACGTGGGAATTTCTGGTAGGAGATATTCTCGGCTTGTCTATTGTCGCATCGCAATGTAATAGCCTGTTCTTTGATAGCAGCCACTCGAGATACTTCAGGGAACGAATAATACGTGGACTTGGCGAATGACTCTTCTGGGAATGCTTATTGGGAGGATTTAGACTTTAACACCGTCATAGTTCCGCATCTGCCCGAGTGCCACGCTCTAGTTCCACATCTCGAGTAGCTTGCTTCCACGTTTCCTCGAGTACTTCGATTTTAAGTGATGGTATCCTGTTTACAATGCCTCTATAAACAGGGAAAACACAGGTCTGTAAGGATGAGTCAAAATTTCTTAGGGGAATTCATGAATGGGAGAACCCAAAAACTGACGAGATCAAAAGAAAGAGAAAGAGAGAGAGAGTGCGATATTAGTGTGTAACATCGGCGCGCGAGACTTTCGTAACGTTCCTTTCGGTTTCCAATCTAAATTCGCGACGATAAATGCTATCAGAGGGCGTCTAATTTAAACCGCATTGACGCAAGTTTGACGGTATTATATATCCATGTTTATTCCCGTATCCCTGGGGAGATAAAATGTACTGACGGCGTCAAGAGCGCCCGGAGAAAGAGCCGAGCTTCTCGGAAATCGTCGCGAAAGAGAGCCGCGCGCAGATTTCGCGCACTTCTTCTCCTGACAAAGGAGCGGATTCAGCCGGCGACGACAGAGCTTTTCATTTGTAATCCCGGACAAACGTCAACGACGGTATGTCTGACTTGGCTGCCTTTCATTAACTCGCTCTTGTTACACGCTGTCATTCGCTCGATCCTTTTTGCGCGTTCCATTGCCTCGTTAGTTTTTCTTCTAACTCCATTCTCGCTTTTTTACCGTCGCCAGTGGTTTTTTTCCCCCTACACTCCTACGCTGACCTTAAACTTGCCAGAGATTCAATCAGCTGAGAATGACAGTACGACTGATTGCGGGATTGGAGAAAAAATCTCCAGCATACTTGATTACTTTACAACTGTCCGATTGAAGGATGTTGTAATACTGTTTGTAATTAGGTAATAGAATAATAAACATCAACAGAGGCGCTTTCCCATCTGGAATTCGTAGTATTAAATGTCAAGCGTGGAAATGTGACACGCAATTTCTTTATCATTGCATAATGATCGAGCGTAAACAATCGGTGGTTGATCGATTAATTTTTCGAGGCGCCACTCGAGACATCAGCGATTGTTTTCGTCCTCGCGGAGTCCCCTTGAATGAGAGATCGTATACCTTCCAAGTGTATTAAGATTGTTAACTCTGATCGACATCAGGTATCTCACACTCTCTCAGCTACTATCGGATTCTATTTACCTTCGCTACTTAGATTGTTTACCCGGCTTTACCGCAGCAATTGAATCACCTTCTCCTGAAAAAGGTAAAAGCACACTCTGCCAATTGCATCCGTACATGTACACACAGTGCTAAGTATGTCGCCGCGTTAGGAGATACCACCGCCGTCGCCGGTTGCAGTAACCCAGTGGCGCATTGAGTGCGGAAAAGAAGGTGGATCGAGAAATAAGACTTGTCAAGCCTAGCAGTAATCAATTAATACTAAAACAAGTGATTCACGCTCGGAGATAGCTACTACAATGTTACACAATACAGTGGGATTACAGATTCTTATGTAAAGCACGAGGGAGTTATTCCGGGTCGCGCTAGATCTCCCAGCAAAAAGTGTAATCTCGTTGCGAGCGTCGGTCGCGGGCAATCCGATCTCATATTTATCGCTCGGAGTAACGTATTACAGTGTGTGACAGTGGTACACTTTGCTGATGCAGAAGCGGCTAGTACGTCCGGCCTCTAGCATTAAAAACTAATCGGGTACGCGTGCTCTAAAGCCCGCAAACGGTCGAGAAGCCCGAACCGGCTGGGAATACGCGCGCAAATGTGCCACGCTATCTGCACACAGTGACACACGTACGCTGGGCGTACGTAGGCCACGAGCATCGGACATCGACACCGGTGGAGGGGCGACGCCAGCCGATAAAACTACCGCCGAGCTCTCACCGACATTCAGTATGCACCAGGAGATCGAGCCAGACAACGGTACCCGTTGCATTCCACGCACCAGAAACGAGAGTAGCGTGAACGTAGACTCGACCCCCACGGTGAAATCGATCTTTGCACAACTTCCGCTCGCCTTATATTATCCTAAAATCGAAATCATTCAAGCAGTGCGAAAGTGGATCGTGAATTTAATAGAAAAGTGTATTTGATATTAGGAGGAACTTGATTAAGAGAATTGGAGTGAAAAGCGCGTGGTTATCGGCTGGCAGGGTGGGATCTTCAGTATTGGAGCGACGCGTCGAGTGTATTCGGAGCAGGAGAGAAATTAGAGGCGTAGAGGAGGAAGAGCGGCGGCCTCGAGAACGTAGGAAGGGGATTAAGGACGATATCGGGCGACGCAGAGTGGAGAGCTGGTCACAGTCGTGCGTACGACAGCGCAGTGCTCTGTCGCTCTGTTCGCTTGGTTCGCTCTGGAACCGGCTGCGTGCGTCCGCCAGTGGGAACAACCAGTGGCAGCCAACCCTCGCTCGCCCTGCGACAAACCTCACAGCAGTCAATGACCAGCGAGAGCAGGAAGAGGAAGGAAGTACGGCTTCTTGGAGCTTTCGGCCAGCAGCAAAGCGAGACACACTGTGAAGTCTGTGAACTCGATTCTCTGCCAGATGGAATTCGTGCTCGCTCGATGAACCCGTGCACTCAAGAATCTAGTTCGCTTCGAGGTTAACTCGGGCAACGTGCGACTCTCGGTATATATATATATAGATATATATCGCACGCATTGTGCGTGCACTCGACGCCCTTTCGGTGCGTGTTTGGACGAAACGCGGAGAGGTGTGTGTGCCGCCGCAAGGAGCGCCAGGAATAATGTCCAGCAGTGTGTGCCACGCGCCTCTGCCAGCACGAATGGAAGCATTCACCACCAGGCTCTGTCTACGTGCTGCCGACCAGTATGAGCGGCTTCTGCAGGCTCACTTCAACAAGGTACGTTTCTACTCCCACCGAAATTATCATACGCAACCCACTGATTTCTCTCCATTTAAATAAAATTAAGAAACACTGTCCAAATTTTGCGCAACTATAATCTTCCGCGAGTCGGATAGTACATTCCCATAATGAATCCTTAGAATGTACTACCCGTCGAGGTCTAATTAGACCTCTCCACCCTCGCGCACCGGCTACCCGCTGATCGATCCAAACTACTCAATGAAATTCCCCGTATTCCGCGTTAGCTTTATCGGAACATCGCAATCCTACGATAAAAGGAGTTCAGTGCAGCTTGCATTCCGGTAACGTCCGACTTTACATGATGTAACAGTACTGCGAGGAGTACAAAAAGGACTCATGCATTTTAGAGCAGTGCACTTGAATGTAAACAAGCGAGTACTTTCCAACAAAGGCTCCATTGATAAATTCTACTAGATATTCAACAATATATTAAACTGTTCCAAGTGACAATTATTCAAGAATATTAAATATGGCTGTAATTAACACCGATTCGAATAGTTTTCATTGGACAACTGAACAAATGCGAGATAAACAAAGAGAAGTGGCTTGAAAGCCGGCAAACAGAGGAGGAATACATGCGAGATGAAAATGCGAGAAACTTCGCCGGTAGCCGAGAGTGGTGCGCAGCGGGCGGCTAGCACAGTGCCGTAACGATCCGGGACAGAGTGTAGCGTGTGTCTGGGCTATGAGCTCTTTCTAGCTGGTATCGCCACTCGCTTCTCTCGCCGGCAGACTAATATCCCCGCTAATCACGCTCAGCATCGCTCAGGCTATTTCGCTCGTTTAGTATCTCTGCTGGTTTAGCGCCCCGCGCACTTTCGAGCTCTAAATTAAACGGGCGATGAGAAGTGTGCCGACGGAAGAGAGTGATGTGTTGTATGCCGGGTGAAGTCGCGTGCTTGATTTCGGTAAGCATGGGACAGCAGCTTGTGCCGGTGTGTTTTGGTGACTGCAAAGTAGACTCTCGCCGTTTATGTAGCATGGCCAATTAAATTTCGTTGAGTCTTATTATTTATGTTTATGACTCTCTCTCCGCCCGTACGCTGACTTATATGCTTTTAACTCCAGCGGTTTATTTTAGTGTTTGGATTCCGTGAGCGTGGACAACTTGTGTTGGCATTCAGTACTTTGAAAGTAGAGACGCATGTTTTTTATGTGTTAATTAATTTCAACGGTTGATTTTAAAGTGCGTTTATTCTAACGATATTTATGTGTAGATGGAAAATATTTGAGATTAAGTTATACGACTTTCTATTGGGTTTCACTGCAAAAGAAATCGTAAAGTTATTGCAAAGCGGAATAATGAAGTTAAAAATAATAGTGAGAGAGCGTAGGAATGGACAAAGTTATATGATTTTCGATAGGCGCGTAATGATTGGTGGCAAGAGAAGGGAACGCGTCAAAGTCACAAGAAAAGCCAGTTACGTAGGATCGGAATGGCTCCTGTCTGTTCTCACGGGTTGAAGTACGTCATCGTGCAATAGAGACACGATGCGATCGTGATAGGCGTTCCAAACCACCCGCTTTCCACCGTCGTCCGATCGTTGAACTTTGTATCCTGATATCGCTTAAGGAATCATAGTCAACTTCTTCCTCTCTTCCTGTGGGAAGTGTCATCCAACAAGGATCCAGTACCGTTAACGGTAACATTCTTCTCTGTTCTGGGTACGCCGTTATGCGCCGCCTAGCAGAATGCTCTCCCGTTGATCTCCCGTAGACAATAGACTCCGCCTTTATCATTTCATCCGAACGTTTTTTCACAAAATTTCGTTTACTTACAATCGCCATACTTTTATTTTTTTTAAATATATCTTAACAATAAAATGATTTAATTAGCCCTGAAAGGTTTTAATTTAAACGTGTCAGTAAAAGCTTGGGATTATTATAGATTTATTGGTAATTCGAGCAATTCGATGTAAAATCGGTTGGGAATGGGGCAAGCGAACGATTTCGAAAATCCAGCCGTGCGCCAGCCTTCGATTCGAGGCGGATTAATGAATAAATTCAAGGCAGTGCTCGACGGCGAATTCAAGGATCCCTCGTATCTGGAGTGACAGACGCGTTCGCCCGGCTGGCTTGTAGTATTAATCCCGCACGGCAGTCAGCTTCGTCGTGAGATAATCACGCGTGCTTTATCACACGATACCCGCGTCCAAGGCCCGCATATTGTAATGCTGCGGACCACTCGATCTAATGGAAGCGACGCTTCCATTATTACCACACTTTTTCTCTTCTCATTGTTGAGATTTCCTTTTTCCATTCATCTAACACAAACGGAAAATTAAACTCGTGCGGACTTTTTATCAATTAATATTGTGATTCACGCGCTATTGGAAAGCAATCAACCATACTTCTGTTGAATTGCATCCCGTATATAATTCTACTTGGACAAATCATTGAGTCATCGATGGTCGCATAACATTTCTAATGCATGAACTTTAACTCGTGCAATTTTTAAAATTACGGTGAATCGAAGAATTATGATTGTACGTGCAAACGGCTGGGTTCAATTGATTTTTCTTTATGAAAGACTGTCATTAATAATTGAAACAGTGAACGGCCATTGATGCTTTGCTGCAATGAACAATGGAAACGTATGAAGGAAGAGTGAACTGGTTTTATATTGCCAAAGAACGAATAAAAATGACGTATTGCTAATAGCGATGATGTAATCTTTCTTCCATTAATACGGTTTCACACTTACACTAATTCAGTGTTTGCTCGCTTTTTACGCGCTCGCACTATCAACGATCGGCAGCGCTAGCTTTTCGCAGGTGCTACGGCATCATCGGATACCACCAGCCGAGATTCCGCAGTGAGGCGTGCCCACTATGCAATCTAGCGTGTATTATCTCTATTTGCACGGTCAACATTCGGTGCGAAATCATCAGCGCGATCGTTTCGTGAGTTCATTTTTAATTTTAGCAGTGGTTTCCACTCGACGACAGAACTCGATCTTGGAGAGAGTCCTTCGATGAGAACGATGTATATCCCCTTTCAAGTTCTAGGCTAGAGGAGCTTAATAAGGCGAAAGCCCACATTGGTGAATTGAATGAATCAAATGATCCGAGAAATTAATTGGAATAAGTCGATCTCATTAATATTCATTATCAGGTTCTTCCTCCTGGGAGCGCGGTGACCGCGCCCTCCCCAATAAACTTCAATTAATTACCTCATTATTTATGCCGGCAGGTTTACTTTCCTGCTTGGGTGCGCTCGCACTGATATAAAGTCATTGCGATGACGCGAGAGTGCTGCCGTTCAGTAGCCGGTCCGCTCTAACGCGGGAGGTCGACTATATGTATACCAGTTGCAACCAGGGACATAATCACTTTTTCGTCGCTTTTTCGAGAGTGCTTCCGCTCCAGATGCTTGCCAGCACACCGGAATTCTCTCCTTCTCTCTCGCTCTTTTTATCCCACGCTCCTTCAACTCGCTCTCATCGTCTCTGCTTCTGTTTTCTCAACTTACATGCAACGCCCGCCACTGTTTTCCTTTCCACTGACGCTCGCCTTTATTTTCGAGCTGTTTTCACGAGCCTGCCACCAGACACTGCTTTGACTCGAGAAGTTTCCAGTAGCGAACACGCCAGTATGTTTCTTGGGTAGCCGATGTTTAGGTTTCTGTGGAGTTAGGTCAGTTTTCGCTATGCGATGGGAAGACAAGTTACTTCTAAAGGATCTCCGCGCTAGCTTCTAAACGTGATGAGAATAAATCAATGTTTAAAATGGGATAGGAAAATATTTTTGCAGTTTTACCGCACGCAAAAAATACGGGAGTGCGTATGGCTAAGGAATTTATTGGAACTCCTACGCGAGCACCGATTGGCGTGCATTACAAACTCTGTCAATAGTGATGAACGCACTTATTGAGATGTACGTAATTGTTTTCAGTTCAGCGACTCCCCCGTCGTGTTTCCTTCGCTTTTATTCAGTATGACCGAATTATTTGTATTTTGCAAAAAATCGCTTAATTCGTAATTGAAGTACAATTCTGATTATTTTCGAATCCTATTTTCTATCAGAGATATAGTTATTTCTAATTAACCATTTCATAGCAACAGGTACAATAATAATTCAAAGGTAACTGAATCAATTTGTACACAACTAAATTCGAAAGTTCATATCGTAAAAGGTTCAAAAGTTCGAATTCGAGCAGGTTTCGGTGGAGAATGAGTGGATATGTAAATTGTCGAATGAACTCGGCCAGACTGGCGGAGGGAGGGAAGGCTCGAGTCGTAAAGTCCGCGGAAAGAAATCAAGGCGCATACTCTCACTACGTAATCGCCGACGTCAATCAGGGGGAATGTGGTAATTCCAATAAGAGCGACTTGCCGCCACGAATCGGCACATTCTCGCGGGGGAATACACACATGCACGGGCGCACAGAGAGACATATCATGCGTGGCGCAGCCAGTCATGGGTGCACCGAGCTTATCTCCCAAGCACCTTGCTGTTAAAGGCGCTTTTCGCGCACGATCCTCGATAAACAGCACGATTTATTAAGCGAGAAGTGCACGTTTCGAGAAATAATCGTCGGCCAAACGCGTCCTACTGAAATCGGAAGTGGTCTCGCCGGGGAAAAACGATCCTTTCGCGTCACGAAACATCTGCGAGTTGTTTTCACGAGATATATATTCCTAATTAGTAGAATATCTATGCCATTTAAAATCGTACTGCGTACATTCGCCTATTATTCAATCCCTCACTGATTCTTTCCTACATATCCATCGTTCTATATGAATACACACATACATTATTAATATTTTCTTATTTCATAATACATGAATAATAATGAATCTAGACATATATTACTCTTTCGAATGCAAGCACACCCACTAATTAGCAGGCTGAGCATGAAAATGTTCGCGTTCTCTTATCCAAATAGTTTTGACTTTCCACTCGAAGGAAACGGATACGATCGATCGATCGATCGAGGATAGCTATCAATGAGCACTGACACTATTTCTCAATCGATAGATTCATCATTAAAATTCGCAATGGTAAATTGAATTGAAAGCTGCGAACAATGGAAGGGGCGGGCGCTTTTCCGAGAAGCGAAACGGATTGTAATACAAAGAAGTAGGCTGATGGTCGATTGTTAATTGCGATTTAAATCAATGAAGATATCGGAATCGCGACCTCCGTGCTCGGCCGGTGGTAGCCGGGCCGGTTTTGTCGAGGGTTAATAGCGCACCGTCGCGGAATCCCAATTGGCTCTCGGAGCTACGTCGCCGATCCGATATAGGAAAGGAGCAATTGCCGGCGCACCTAATCGCCCACCGACGGCAACAATTGCGTCCAAAAATAGTGGCCGCATTGAAAGAAGCGTTGCGCCGTGCGTGGCGTCAGCCACGGCGAATTCATTCGGCGCGTCCGCATCGCTCGATATAAGTGACTTCCGCTTCGAGCGCAAACAAATTAGCTCTCGGCCTGGCCTGCTTGACACATGCTGCCTGCTGCGCTTCGAGCACGTCTCACTGCGCGCTCTCGGCAAATAATTCGCTTCTTTACTTAAAACCGAGGAAATCCTCGAGCTTTGCCAAGCTCGCTCAGCATCGGCTTCGTTCGCAGACCTACTTTTACCTTTGACTCTGCAACCTTAGTAATAAATTTCCAATCCTAACATTTTAGTATTGTTTTCTTGTTTCCAATTAAATTAGTGCTATTTCTACGAATTTTTTAGTTTGCACTCAAATATAAAAGTTTAATTGATGTGCAATTAACTCGGCCAATCGAGAGGTTGATAATCGAGGTATTATAAAATGCTACTCATTCGTGGGTGCCTTATTAGACCGGACTATCATTTCCCTCCACCGATAATGACGAGCCTTCCAATCTATTCCGGTGAGCTTGGTGACGCGGGGGGTATCCCACGTGCTAATTAGAGATGTTAATGAGAAGCAGCGAAGAGAGAAGACGAACATGGAAATCGGCTGGGCTATTAATAGGGCGACCTTCGTTGCCGCGTTTGCCGTTTGCAGTGTTTATAAATAAATGGCGACGGTGCTTCTTTGTGCCCCTCTCCAGATAGAACACGATTCCCTCCAACGGATCGCAGAGAAATCCAGCTAATCGTTCGACTATTTATTAGAATTTATCGAGCAAGTTCCATGCTTCCGAGAATACAGACACGTGGAGAGTAACTCGAGACGCATTGGTCATTCTTCTTGCAGAGAGGTCATTAAACTCTGTCTGGCTGGGAGTGTGTGCTAAGCATCACTCGCATCGGCTCATTCGAAACAGAAGGCGACAATCACTATCCCGAGAAATAATCTTCCAAGGAAAGCGTTTGTTCATTCGCGCAATTAGCAGATCATTAGTGATAGAATTCTCTCGGCGCTTGGAATAAACACGAGTATCGCGTGCCAGAGAAATCAATCCGAACCTAGTACAACCTGATAACAGTAGCAGATTCCGTGTTATTCCATTCCTTTTTACAACGCGACACGAAGAAGCGAAACGAACCGGCGGCGACCTTAACATCTCTCGTAACGGGGATCATTACGAATTCACTTTACCTCTCCGGTAAACCGGTCGAACGATTCACTCTCTCTCGTTCTCTCTCTCTCTTTTTCTATTATATGCTCTGGCACGGTTAAAAGTCCAATTGCACCGCGACATTTTCTTGCCAACTAGAATACGATTGTTTCTTATATAATTCGATATTTTGCACACAAGGTTGTTTTTTCCCGGCTCGATGTGAATGTCATCTTCCAAAAGTGGATAAGTAGAACGATTCCCGTTGATTTACGACAAAGTACGCGTCGCGAATGATGAGTTGCCAGTGAAAAAGGCGACATTTTAACGGCACGTCGCGTCGACCCAATGAAATATTCGACTAGCCGGCTTATCGCTCGATTATAAATATTCGAGAAGTTTCCTATCTTTGCTGGGTTTTTTTGTGCGCTCGCTGCAGCCGCCGCCGTTGTCGCGCGAAGCACTTTCGATCGGGCTCAATTCATAAATTGTGTTTTTCCTGTGGAGGGCTTGTTGCTCCGGACCACCCGCCACTGATTGACGTCCATCGGGCCATTTAATTTCCGTGCAAGATACATGCTGCGCTTTTGCCACGTCGCATTTTGTCTGGACCCTCGCAGCTTTATTGCCCTGCATGCAATTCTTGCCATAAGAAGATTAACAAATGTTAATAGTCCAGAAACCACACAACTTTGTATAATTAATGTTCGTACTTTAATTGAACTGGACCGGTAAAGCACCAAATGCAGCACAAAATTGCAACGATCAATTAAGTCTTCAATAATTGTACATAATTGTACTTTATTAAAATGGGGGAAATATGTAAATATGCAAAAGTCATTAACAGAAGTAATACGAAATTAAAACTGACGTAGTAAAGTGTGTTATTATGATGATTGGAATGATCAGAAAATATTACGAGCACTTGGTATATCAATTAAAGAGGAAAAGCAGCATTTATCGAAGGGGTGGTGGTAAATAAGTAGTCGACCTTTCCCTCGGTGGGACACTTTCCCATGCTAATCTCCTCAAATGCTCTCACTCTCGCTTGCCAGGGCAATTCCACCTTTCCAGAATTAAAATGTGCTTTCGCTTGCGTCACACGTCCACTCGAGACAGGTTTTCGAGGGGCCGCGCGCACACTTTCATGGAATTCCAGCGTGCTTTCCAAGGAAAGATCGCGGGATTCTCTTTACTTCTTTCCGGACACGTAAGAGTACGCGTACGTGGAGACGCACGTGAGCGCGCGCACGTGCTCCCGCGGATTTACGACTTTGGAGGTATTCGTCGCTATTCACCCGTGTTACTCGTTCCTCAACACTCGGACACTTTTTTGGATTCCCAGTTTAATTGGATTGAGATAGAAATCATTGCTAGTGTATGCTTGCAAGGAATCACGTGTGATAAAGCTGTATCTTCGCTATCATCCTGTTAGGAGTCGAAGCATTCTGTTGGATTATTGCCCAGGTTTTTCTCGCGCTGATTGAATGATTGCTTGAAAATCTATGAGGACTTGACACGAATGATTAACTGCGAATTATGCGGATAATTATGATCCCATTACAATTTTAAATGCAGTTGGTAAAATGGAATTTCTTCATAGCTTTAGCATATGCCTAATAGTTATGAACAAAACGAGGACTAATTTCTAATTCAAAAGAAGTAGCGATTTTTTTATTCCTAACGTGGATAATGGATTGTTTTGTTAGCAGGAGTAATTAAGACAGTAATTCATGAATAATTATTTTCCGAAGTCTCTTCGCCAGACATACACAATCGAGCGGCATAAGAAAACACGAGGAATGACGGGCGACTTGTACACTTTGTAACAATAAACGAACGGCAGTCTTATAACAGCGGAGTCATGCGAAGTCATACGTCGGTGGTTGGCAGTTGGCGCACACGCGTGTTTGCCTTTGCATTTACAGTGGGCAATTTAATTGCCGGTCCAACTAAAGCCAGGTGAAACAGAATTATCGCGGTCGCGAGGCCGAATTTATCTACCAGTCTATGACAACGTTGTTCGGCGGTCGAGACTTTAATTTCGCCCATCATCGAGTCATTCGCGCGAATTTACGAGCGACCCATTGTCCTCCGTGCGACCTTTGCTCCCAGTAAATCTCGTTCATTATTTCCCCCGAATACACCGGTCAATTAGATCTTTGCGCACGTAAAAGAAATCAGGACAGCAAGTAACTTTTTCACCAATAGTAATTGATAGATCAACGAAGGGAAATAACAAGTTATAGTTACAGTTAGTCAAACGTAATTACATATTACGATTACGTATTCGTTACGAGAAGCAACTATCTCCAATGATAATTGGAGCGAGCGTTGGTCGCGTTGATCGACATTCTTGTTTGACAACTTATTTGCTCTCGCTAGTAATAAGTAGTCGGCTACTTATTAATCTTGACGCTGACATCGATAATTGTGCCACTGGCTTGATTACAACGACCTATCAAACCGAGCGGTACCGCGAACACCAGTTTTTGCCTACTTTGTATTTTCATGAAATCCTTCGGGAAATTAATTGCTCGATGACGTTATTGCTCGAATGATTGTGTTATGATCCGTGGAACAGTTTCGCGGCCAATGAGAAGGCGTTTAATTCGATGGGAGGAATGTCGCGTTTAGTCGACCTGGTATTCGATGCCGATTGAGCCACCGCAGAGAGACAGACCTACGGACGCATACAAATTTGCAATCCTTCCTCCACTTCTATTGCTATTGCTAGAGAAGGCCGCGGCAAAAAAATGGTCACGTAGGATGGACGATCGCCGCGAAGGATAAGCGATTCGCGAGCTCCTCGAAAATAGCCGCAAGTTTTTCGTTCTTGACGCAAGTCGCATAGTTAATACACTTCCGCCGCTAATAACGCGATGGAAAACTATCGGTGCGAATTTTGTATATTTCCAACTTCGAAATTCCAGTGCAATCTCCCATTTTTATGATTATTATGATAATGAATCAATATCAACTTAAAAGCTAAAGGCTGTAAAAGCAGAGCAATATTGCGTCAGTGACAACCTTTGATTCCGACACTTGTGATCGCATGGAAATTCTAAAGTACAAAGAAGAAACTTTGGTATTGAAAATAGTCCGAAGTCCCAAAAGCAATTATAGCTTCGATGACGTTGGTTCGCTTTGAGCAAAGAGAGAAGATAATACTATAGCCAAGGATTTTAGTTTGGAATCGAGTGTTATGTTCATCGAGAGAAGAAATGATTTTCGTTGAGAACGGGCCACGGTCGATTCTTTATCAAGTCGGCCGACGCATTGACGCACGCACATCGAGGTCGTTGCCGCCGTTCGCCTTAATTTTATCGGCCCAGGAACTACTGTACTTTATCGAGGACGAATTTCAGGCCGATGTTGACTTGCTCGTCTTTCTAGCACCCAATAAACTCTGTTTTATTAGCGCAGAGAAGTTGGTTGGACAATAGAAACGGGAGAAATGAAATATCCTCATTTTGAAGGTCCATTGAAGAAAAGGTCGATGGCGAACGCGATGCCGTTGGCACCTCGAGCGAGGATCTTTTAACATCGCGGTGACACACACCGAATGCCCCGCATTATCTCGCCGGCGACGACGCCGACTGCAAAAGTTACAACTGGGACGCCGACGGCGGCGCCCGATTGTAACTTATCTGCAACAACAATGCCCGCTTAATCTGAATAAAAGCGCTGACGTCAATCGCCGCGCGCCGTGAAACAGACGATCGTATTTACGGAACGTAGCGCACGCCTTCTGCGACTCTCTCTCCTTTGTATTTCCTCGCTGAGACTACCAAATCTTCTTCTTCCCACTCATTCGATCTTCGATCATTAACAACGATTATTCCACAATGCAATATTAAAAATTGCAAGAATTAAGCCAAAAGAATTTCAAGACAGAATAATGAGAACATATGTCTGACAATGCTCGAAACACAATAGGACTTGGTAGCATTGTTATCGCATGAGTCATGAAATTAACAAGTCGTCTAGTGAAAAAATTAATCCTTCGAGATCTCCTCGAGACAACTACAGAGAATCAAGTGTTCGGGGTGAGTCTCAAGTCGGTCGGCTGGCAGCTCGCTAAAGTGGACAGCTCCGTGCGAAATATCCGAGCAGAGCGCACAGTCCGAAAAGACAAACAGCCGGTGCAAACAGCCGGCGACACAAGGATTGCTACGTCAAGAGTGTTTGCCAATCACACACGCTCTTCTCTATCGGCAAATAGGACAAAATGGCACTGCAGAGTGAAATTTATTACTGGCAGGAATATTGTCCGAGGATGCTGGCAATCAGTTTTATGGCACAATAGATCGACGGGATAAACATTTGTCGCGAGCTCGCCAATCGACAATAAACGAGGATTCTAATGTGCAAACAGTATTATCTGCCGGTGGCGATCGAACCTTGTCAGCGTAACTTTAACTGGAACGAGAGGGACGCCAATCCATTCTCTTGCTTGATGTATAGATGACCCGGTAATGATCGGGCAAAGATTAATCAGGCTTTTGTAAAGTATTTCAGTCATTCCCTTGGAGTGAATTATCGCAGACAAAACATAGACCGAACTTCATAACTATCTATTGACACAGCAATTAATTCGGAGCTTAATTATAAGGCTGGAAAATTCATTTCTATCCTATTATCCACTGAATTAAATTATAGTTAACACAATCAACAATGAGAATACATTATTAAGAAAATAATACGAAGGATAACAATAGTTCGCATCTAACAACAAATCCAAACCTAGAAAGCGTACGAGAGCCCCTATTGTATAATCCATCAAAAATAATACCGGCATCGAATGCAGGCTCATCACGTGGTCAGCGTGTTCGCACACCGCAAACAAAGATTGATATGCGAGTCAGAGCGAGAGCTCGCGCCACGAATAATCGCCACCAAGGAGGCTCGAGTTTTTTTTTTTGCGCCCCATAAACCTCGCCTTGTAATGCTCGCTGGTGGTATAACGACCCCGGTTGGCCACTCTGTCCGAAATGCTACTGTGTAGCACTGAGAGTTAGTGAGTTAGTTGTTCGAGCAGGCAGCGAGTGCGAGCGACGTCCTTAACGCGCGGAGCGGCGAGGCGCGCGTGGACCTTGCCTCTCTTGGATTGAAATGATCGGCGCATCGCCGCTCGAGCAATTCCGCTCGACTACCATCGTTGTACATATATTGGCGAGCGCGTACGCCAGATGATAACGTGCCGATAATAATGATATCGGCCTTCGACAATGTACGAACGCCGGAAGTGCAACACACCCTCCTTCTTGTAGACTGATGACTTAACGATTGCCTTTTGGCACTCTTGGAAAACGGGATCAATCGCCAGGAACTTGTTTGTTTATTTATGATTGTCAGTTGATAGGTGGAATTATAGGAATCTTGCGTATAAAGCGAAGATCGCATTAACCCTGCTGTCCTCAATATCAGTTTTTGCGGTCAATATAATGCGGACTGTCACGTGAATCGGTTTACTGGTCGAGTTTTTTCCCCCATTTGTTTAAGCATTCCCATTTCTTGACCTACGAGAATAATTACCATCTGTGACATTGATGCTGACACATCCAATGAAATGCACGCAAAATGATCGTAAGATTGGAGGAATGAAAAACTCCGTGGAAGAAGTCACCGGTGAATTGCGCACACGTGAAAGTTAATGCGATGTTCTCGAAGGCAGACAACCGATCGTTTGTCAATATTTTGCCTCCCGGCTTTTAATCGCTTTCGCACTTGCGTTATCTCTCAGTAGCCAATAAATGCCAGGTAGTTTTTGTGATTAGTTTCACTTGGAACGCTTGGCTCGTAACGAGGCGTAGCACTAAGAATTACTGGAACGGTACGGAGATCTTGATTTACGTTCCATCGAATTACCTCTGACATCCCAGTTTATACTGGGCATTTATCCTGGCGCTACAATTACCGAACGATTCTATCCGATTGAATTGCGAAATACGGCTAACATCGACTCATAATCGAATTAACTGGCAGTTGCGAGAGCGTGGCGACGCGCTCGCCTCTTTAAATTCAATCATTGGCAGCTCCATAGGCATCCACTCCAATTTGCAGAAATGCCAACACTCCAATTACTCTTATGAATCAGAACTCGATACAGACATTTTCGACTAATTGGATGGATGGATCGTTGAAGATCGTCATCGGCTGGATTAAATTCTTAGTAGATTTCTTTGGTTACAGACTTCGAGCAAGGAGCAAGCACGGCTGAACCATGAATCCGGTCATAAGGAACATCGGAGGCAGAAAGATGCATCCTCCAGCGGTACTTACAGTGCCTTCCGACAATGGCGGAGGAGCACATCAATGGGCTCGAATCGTTCCAATAGCACTGGTTCACGGCCGACGAATCCCCTCGTCAAGCTTCAAAATGATCCTGCTACTAAGCAGAAAATGGAGCAGTTCCCGATGGTTCTCTCCGATACTACCATGCCGGAAGTGGACCTCTCCCTCAAATTTCTCGCTCTGGTAGGCACTCCGGGAATAGCTCTTCTTCTACCGCACGCTTTGATAGCTGCTCTTCGATTTTTGCGGGTGATTATCGTCCTGACAACGTTCTATTGTTCGGCAAATCTTTAGGTCACTGAATATAGTATGTTATTTGCGATTATGTAATGTCGACTGTCAAGGATTTCACGACATTATCTTTGGCGTTGCGCAATCCTGTAATAGTTCGACTCTTGTGTAGAGCTTTATATCGATTGTAATGAGAATCGCGGTGAAGCAAAACTCTTTGCTTTTAAATTCCGTAAAATCGATGACTTAGAATCCGGGATATTAATGAAGATTTGTTTCTTGTTACAGAATGCCTTAGATCTGACTGCTCCAGCGAGCGATGTTCTGTTAAAGAATAGATTAAAATCTTGGTTTCAACTGTCCGGCCATCCAGACGGTTTCGCACCTGCAGGGCCTGGAACAGTGTGGAAAAGACGGAGTGGTGGATCGGAGAACACCGAGCGCATTGTATACGAGGCTCTCAGCAAGGACGAGGCATTGCGAGAGTGCATACCAAGGTACATGGTTTTAATTGATTGATGTTCTTCCATTCATTCCTGTATCTCTCTTGTTCTTTTAGTATCCAACATGGCAAGTGAATTACTAATTTAATATTATTGTGCGATTGCAGATATTATCGAGAAGTGGAGTACAAGGGCGACACATTCATCGAGCTACAGGATCTCCTGTTCGGCTTCACCGATCCCCATGTAATGGATATTAAAATGGGCACGAGGACGTTTTTGGAGTCCGAAGTTTCAAAAACAACGGCGAGGCCGGACTTGTATCAAAAAATGATCGCGGTTGATCCAAATGCGCCAACCCAACAAGAACACGAGCAGCGTGCTGTCACGAAGCTACGATATATGCAGTTCCGTGAACAGCAGAGCTCCACTTGCAGTCATGGTTTTCGAATCGAGGCTATGAAGTTGCCCGGCGCGCCGCCCATCACCGATCTTAAGAAGGTCAAATCCCACCGGGAGGTCCTCGATACTATGAAGCTCTTCCTTGGCAGGCGAACAGCTACACGTGGAAAACTGCTTGCGCGCCTGAAAAATTTGCGATCGAAGTTCGAGGCCTCGGAATACTTCAAGACTCATGAGGTAAGCAGAATTCTAACGATAGATCTCTTTTATTTATTACAAATTGTTGAAATGGGCACTTGAATTTATTGCCACTGTTTCTGTTACAGATTATTGGCAGTAGCATTTTTATGATTTACGACAATGAGAAGGTTGGCGTATGGTTGATCGACTTCGCAAAGACAAGGGAGCTTCCTAGTGGTCAGAAACTAACGCATAGGAGCCCATGGCAAGAAGGCAATCATGAGGAAGGATTTCTCCTTGGTCTGGATAATCTCATTTCAACTATAGAGGAGGTTGACCTTTCCCCACCCGCGTAGCTCCACTCGGCTCCTCATCGTATATAAAAACGCTTACCTGTCAATGGACCACATTTTTGGTCACCGCATTAGCTTTTGGAGTCTACCCGTATCTTATTTATATACTTACTTAGCCTAAGTTAAGGATGCCCCAAACGTATTTGATTACGTCGCGTACAGATACTGTCCTCTAAAGGCAATTGTATCAGTCGCAATGACTATAATACGAGCATTCTCCTATTTATATCAACGTTTTCTACTTAGTTTTGAGTAAGGCCCATAGCTGTAAGAGCTCGACATTTTCGAGTAATGAATATAACATTTCGGATAGATCAGAAGTGAATTAGAAGTGGTCTTGTCCGAACTGTCGTCCAACTCGTCCTGGACCCTGACGATTTTGTCATG
This sequence comes from Ectemnius continuus, assembly GCA_910591665.1. Classification (NCBI taxonomy): domain Eukaryota; kingdom Metazoa; phylum Arthropoda; class Insecta; order Hymenoptera; family Crabronidae; genus Ectemnius; species Ectemnius continuus. Next base: position 8,023,601 of record OU342862.1, on the reverse strand, counting down.
ACTTTATATTCGAAAATGTTTCCTAGGTCGTATTCGAGGCGGAAGACTGCTTATTCTTTTGCATTTTCAATCGGCGATTTTCCACGAAGAAAATTGCATTGACGACACTCCGCTGTAGTCTACTTTCTGTACAAAGTTATGTTCATGTACAAATAATAGGTAGTCAAGTACATTGAGCTGGAAATTATTTATAAAGACATAATTCAGTTACGAACACTTAGAATACTACTTCATTTCCTTCAGCAACAGATCACAACTGTCGCTATCTATAACTGCCAATTACATGTTCACATTATTACCGCAACGTAAGTGATGCGCTAGGTTTAGAGCCGACAATATGTATCGTGCCGCTTGACAAATGTGTCGATTGTATCCACCACTACTTCCTCGGCGCTTTATGAAGAACATTCGTTATATATATACAGAGAGAGATTTCTCTAGAGGCATTTGACAACTGATAAGTCTTCATGATACCGACAGTGTACATTTTCTACCGACATTATAGTTTATTTGCATAATAAATGCGAGAAGTGAGAAATAAATCTAAATAAACATCGATTTTGGTGTAACTTTTTGATCCTCGGTTTCAGCGAAGTTTATTCTGTAATTCCTTCGATACCACAATCTAGTTGCTCCTTCTTTGAGCTTGGCTTGATCACAGACTCATAATATCGATCCTCCGCTGTTGCCAGGCATCTCTTTCTACAAAGTTAACAGTTATAGGTGAAATTTCAGTACTCGATACTTTGTGCATACGCTATCTAAAGCAAACTAACACTTCCACTCGATCGCTTGGCGCTTTTCTCACGGGATTCCAACCGCTAACTGGATGTTCGTTGTGTACCATTACACCACGTACAGAAAAGGAAAGTGTAACTTTTGTTAAAGTACGATCCTGCAATAGGGACACAATTATCATAGAAATTCTTAGTAGTTTTCAAGTGGGTACAGTAAATCGTTAATACGCACACGCCATTCACTATTTAGGATTTGCGCATCGCTCAACAAATTTGCAGCAGCTTCCACCTCCTCTATCGTGCTCATAGTGTTGGTATAATTTTCTTGGAGAAAGTTGAGAAACGCACTTGCTTGCGACTCGAAGTACGATGCTATATCATCCGGGTCGTGTACAAATTTCCAAGAGTTTCCATTTTGCACTCCTAAACATTAGATTGTCTAATTAATGCGAGAATTAAATAGCGATAGACAGTATTACAGTAGCAGTACTTTTCGGATTAATCACTCTTCCAACACCGTGAAGTAAGCCTAGCGTTTCTTCACGCAGAGTATTACCACCCTTTCGAATTTCTTCTGGGACTAAAAAGGATTATTAACATGAGTATATCAATCAACGCTGATAAAAAAAATGGATATATCAACAGGTTATTCAGCACCTTTCAGAGACATAAAAATGAGATTCAATATCGCGCTGCGGATATCTCCCACATTGTTTGACAGTATCTCATCAATTTTCTGCTGCGTAACGTGCAATATATGACTGGCATTTGCATTCAATATACTCGTTACACGTTTTAAAGCGTTCTTTGTCGCAGCCGGAGTAACTGCATTAATACTACAGAAAAAAGTGTACGTTAATGGGTCTAGCAAATTACGAAATCTTCCTCAAATCATACGCGAACTTACTTGATTAAATCGATGCCGAATTTTTCTCGAATATTAGCAGCAAACAAAGTGTGCATCAATCTCGAATTTCCTGAGTCAGTACATACAAATACTATTGGTTCTTTACCCATTTCAAAATATTTTCTGAGGCAAATAAAATGGTTGTGTAAGTCAACAGTTTTATCATTTACATTAAGAAGAAACAATAACAATTTCAACATACTCCAAAAGAGAACAGAAGCTATCTTTATCTTCCATATATACGTGTGGAAATTCTTTGACCAGCAGAATTCTGCTTGAATGTTCAGACAAGAGAGAACAGTACCTAGTAGCCCTAATTAAAAATTCCTCAAATTTATCCCCTTGCCTTTGAAACCTATCTGAAAAACAACATAGGAATCTATAACATCTTGTATCTCTTCCATTATTATTACAATGCGCACTCAACATATAATGCAAATGAAAAAACACACTGTTTTCATCCATCAGCTGATCAATAGGTGTAATCCACTCTGTGACATCAAAGTCATTTTCCTTTGCCAATACTCTGATGGCCATAGTTTTCCCACAACCAGAAGGTCCTGACAAAACTAATGCAGCAGGTCTGCCCCTCTTCACTCGAAATTGTAACCAATCGGCTATTTCCTTCTGTTTTTGCCGACTGACTACCAGTTCGCTTGCCTTTTGCGGCTCGCATGTTGCTAGTAGTGTTGACAAATTGCTGATATTCTTCTTTTTCGGTATAATATCAATCACAGACAAATCATTGCTCAAAGTGTCATCGTAATTATTGGTTCGTCTGCGTTTTGCAGTCGGAGGTTCTAAATCGGACGGGAACTCAAATGACGGCAACAGCCAACTCTTCATTTTCTAAAAACGCATGCAACTTATGTTTTACTTTGCCTTAATTATTAACAATTGAACTTTCTGCTATTTCAATAACTGACTGTGCAAGTAAATAGTATAACCTATACATGAGGAAAGTAACACTACGAATGAACATCAATAAAAATACACCTTTGAACTCGCCATACTCCAATTGCCGATATATTATTTCTTTCGTGACATACTGTATCGTTGTCACAGTTTTCCTTAATGACAGGCACCCACTTTCGTAATCGGCGCGCAACTTTGTTTGACTTGAGATTGACGCAGATTGATGGAGATTTTCGCGTCATTTAACAATTCGGTCGCGCCATTCATCATTAGGTGGCGCAGAACAGAAACACATAGCTGTTGATGTTTTATTGAAGAATAAGGAAGAATAAAGCTCCTTTAAATTTGAGTCATGAATTCGTTTGTGTTTCCAATAATTCAGGTCTCGCATGTTATTAATAATCGCGCTCGAACATAAACTCCGCTGGCCAGTCATTAAATAAGTAATATAAAAGTGTCTAAGTTCATTGACACTGGACAGCTGATACAGCTGGCCGAGCGTCGGTACACCGGCACTCTCGACAGGCAGTGCAGTGCAATCAGCTGGAGAGCCGGAGCGATTGGTTTCCACTTACTCCACATTTTCCATGTTTTTCAAAGTTTCGGGCTTCAGTATTTAGCCACGAAACGGTGGTACAAATTCCAGAATCCCAGTTCAAAGTTCATGTGCTGGCTCGAAAAAAACTGAATGGGGATCATGATGTTTTTTCGGATCAAGAAATGAACTTTGTACTGGGATTCTGAAATTAATAACATCGTTTCCTACCTAAGTACTGAATTCCTATACAATATCCTACATCTAGAAACGGTCCTTAATGGGCCCACGGAATATTTGCGGTATTTTTGGCTCTAGTAAGACGCTAATGGGATAAATGCCCGTCGTACTATTTTTAATAGGGCGCTACCGCTTGCGTAATAAAACAATTACGCAAATGTCGGTATCTCCGATAATTTGATGATAAAAAACTGACTCCAAGTCTATCAACAACACCAAGCCTTGGACAGAAATAAAGCAGAAAGTATCCAAGAGTCTGTTTAATTAATATGTTTATTCAATACTCCTTCAAAACGCATCACTCACGTTTCCATACATAAACTGAGCGCTATGATCACCATCCCTGAATTATACTAAAAATATAATCATTTGTTTAATGGCTCCTACTATAGGGTCTAGGCCTGGTTACATGTAAAAAATACACCAACATCAAAGCCATTTCATTTACATAAATATCTAACAATTATATTATACTTCATATTCACAGTCCTATTCACTTCTGCTTATGCCTTAATTACACAATTTATCTACTTATTCTAGGAGCAGTGCATACATGAGCAAAGTTTTTGCTACATTTTGTAAGCGAAGCCTGACCATAGCTGACTCCACTCTCAATATGTATAAAATTCGTACATTTCAATGTCCATAAAACAGTATAATAATCAACAAATACGGTAAAATATCCGACGAAGTTGACAATTCTTGCCTGTACAAAGTCATTCTATTATTTTGTACACCTTGATAATAAAGCCCTACTCGTTAACGTGGGTTGAAAATTGCGCGAGAGCTAGTTTGTTCATTATAGAATTATTGCACTGTAGTATCATCATTTAGTTAAATTCTAGAAATGGCGCAATAAAAAACGGATTAAAATGTATCGCATGCTTTGCACAAATGTGTTGACTATAAATCATAGTTAACAAGCATGTGTGTCTGCAGTGATGTGCGCAGGATGATTATGTAAAAGTAATTGGCACCATCATGGAGGATTTCCAGCATTACAAGGTGGAAATGTTCGTGAAGGCCATTCCATCGGCGTATATTCACGGAATTGAACAAAATAATTCAACTCCACACGTCGCTAGAATAACGTTTCTGCGAGTCCATCTTTTTGATATAGGTTGCAGCATCAAGCTCTGCCATCTTCCCGCATTCCATAACCACTTTAAGCAAGATGTTGTGAACGTCGCGCGCCATATTCCTCGCATCTCTGTTGAAGAAAAGTCGCGTATGATTAGAGTTCACAAGTCATTCTTCCTTCGACATAGTGTGTATTTTAAATGAACGCATACTAACCCGCATACGTAGATATGTCCGTTCTGCTCCCCAATGACCCTCCATAATTCTTCCTTGTTCTGTTCGAGCAAGTGCGTGACGTAAACCTTGTGCTCCTGTTCCCTGCTGAACGCAGTACGTAGTGTTAACATGCCACTCTTCACGTATTCTTCTAATTCTTCGCGATACAGGAAGTCCTCGTTACTCCTCCTACATCCGAAGTAAAGGATTGTATCGCCCACTTCCTTCCCTTCTTTCCTCGCTTGATCCCTTTCCTGTATAAATCCTCTGAAAGGTGCCAGACCAGTGCCTGGTCCGATCATTATAATGGGGGTCGCTGGACGAGTTGGTAGTCGGAATTGTGATTTGCGGACGAAGATGGGAACCAAAGAAGGTGGGTCTGTCGGGTGTTTCTCCTTCAACCAACTTGTCGTGACACCCCTGTTCACTCTACCAGTTGGTGTCTTGTATTCCACAACCACGGCAGTAATATGTATAGACGTCGGATGTAACTAAACAAAGAGTAACGAATAAGTATATCGAGTTATATTCTTCATTTTATTGCAGGCATTAAAATCCATAATACGTACTTTTGGTGAAGATGAAATGGAATAGTATCGGCATTGAAGTCTCGGCAGAATTTCGCACAAGTGATCCAAAGCGGGTTTCAAGCTAGGAATATCTTCTAATATATGTACAATATTTCTGTTCTCTTGAACGATCCATTGTTGATAAGCAGCCTTGCCTTCTGCAGTAGTCGAGATCATCAGTTTCAATTTCTCTTTGTCTGCCGGATCGCTACAATACTCTGCCAGTTCCTTAAGAACGTGAGTTCTTGGATTGCCAGTAATATCTAAATAGTGCGTGAGTGCTGTTCTGTAAGTACAGGGACACGGGAATGGATGTTTCTTCGTGGATTCCTCTATAAATTTACAAAATTTGTAAGAAAACGTGATTATTAAATAGACGTCCAAAGATTTAAGAACTTACCGTCCGTATTTGTGAGAGTGATGACTGTGTCTAAATCGACGCCGCATTTTTCTCCTATCTTATTAACTAATTCGGAACTATTTACTGGATATACAGCCAAGTGATCTCCAGTCTCATAACGCATTTTAGATCCTTCAATATCAAACTCTATATGCATGCACGATCTTTCTGAAGCCGGACCGTGAAGTTCACGATTAACTTTAACCGGTGCTAAGTACGGATTCTTAGCATCATAAGGCCTGTAAATTTAATTTTTCATATACCACGTGTTTGGTATAATTTATAATAGATGCTTAATTTGAGAAACTTACGCTCTCTGATTTTTAAACGAGTGTAATCGCGCGATTTCACCGCTATACACACGTTCGGCGGGCATATCAACATGTTCAGTAAGTTTGTATTGTCGTATACTGACATCTTCTCCAGCGCCTTCGATTCCGAAAAATTCGCAGACCGCTGGCCAGAATTTATCCTTCCACGTAATGAAGTCATCCTCAATACTAAAGTTGAACAAAGCTGATAGAGATAATTCTTTTCTCTTTCCTGTAGCCTATGTCGCGATTCGTAATACTTACTTAGCATCGTCATCACCCAATCCGAGCTCAAAGACTCGAGTCGCTCCCAATTGTTCTAATCGGTGATCAACGTAGATTCCAACTTCGTTGTAGTGTTCATACGTTTTATTTCCCAAACCGAACACCTGTGCATTGAATATGTAAAATGTTGATAAGGTTCATTCGTTTTCTAACCGTGACTTGCAAATATACAAGATAAATTTACAATTCCATTACTCAATATAATCGCACGCGGACACAGAATGGAAATTAGAAAGTTTCTAAAGTATACAATGAATAGGAAGAGATTAGGAAACGGTAATAAATAAGATTAGGAAAAGTTAAACAAAACTGATGGGCAAATTCGAAGAGGAAATCCCGGGTTCGGCAAATGTAACCGAGTGGGAAGGGAGAATTTAAAATACCTCGAATGTCGGCGGTGAGAATAGTGTGGCCGGTAGTCGGCGAGTGGCGTTGCGATAGCCATAACTAGCGACAACTCGCAACAGCTTGTCGAAAGGTTTCGGATTCATTGTTGGAGTAAAACGAAAACAGGCACGTCAGCCTGCCGAAACAAGTATATAATGAACGATGACTATTGTTTGCGACTGTCTAACGTCACCCGAGGATTACTGATTCGTGTAATTCCACTTGAAGCCAGCATGAGCACACCGGTGTATTAACATGGAGTCGGAACTGTCGCACATGTACACGTCTCTCATAGCCCGCTTACGTAATAATTTCGCTCGGTTGGAATGGAATCATGACCCGGTCTTAAGTAGCAAGAGCAACACGGCGACTAATCATTGAGACAATTTGGTTGATGATCTTTGCCATTGGGTGTAGGTTATATATTGAACGTGGTGTAAACGTGCGAATATACTGCTGTAATGGACGTGACACATAGCGCCGCCTACTACTGATTCGCTCTCGGACATTCGAACTAGATAAGTGATGACCGATGAATCGGCCTTGTCGACTTCTTGTTGCTTCCACTTTTTTGATAATCAGCGTGAATTAAGTTCACATTTTCGCTTAACTAGTTTCATCGGCCAGATAAATAAGATAGGAGCAAATTATCAAAAAGGATTACTATCCAGGGAAATAAGAATTTGAAATATTCACCGCATAATTCAAGCCATTCAGATCAGCATCGCCATTCTTTAGCCAGTCGACGAATTCCATCGCATTGTCAGTCGGGTCACCCTCTCCGTATGTTGCCAGACAAAAAACTGCCAAGCTATTCGGGATGGTCTTCAAATTGACAAGCTCTTCCTGTTAAAACAATTACAAATCGACTATAAATCTAAGCATTTCTGCTATCATCCACGCACTTCAATCTCGCAGTTTTCTTACCATGTCGCATTCCTCAGGGTCTGCAACCATTCCCTTCATTTTGTATCGGATTCCCTCTTTCGCCAGTCGGCCAGCGAACTCCTCCCCGGTTCCCGTTTGGCTGCCATAAAATACTACCAAGCTTCTTCCCGACGTCTTCAATTTCTTTATGAAGGAGTTCTCGGAGGGTGCTATAGTAGGCAGCGCTGTTGGCCTTAAACAAAGACGATCTTAATAAATTCTCTAATATACATAAACGTAACAATTTGAAAAGCGGGTAAACAAAGCGTTATCTACTGCTCGCATTGCTGATGAGCGAGGGAAATTGTCACATTTATATAATGTACACCAAGTAGCAATGCCGAAGAGTAACAATACATACGTCTTGTATAAACGCGTGTAAGGGTATGTGTTAAAAGACAATACATCATTTTTTTCCATTTGCGCTAACATATTCAAGAAATATGATAATTACTGGATGGAGTAGGACTTGGTGATAGGCAAATATTCTTCCTGCTTGTTCCTACGCATTAGCCACCAGAGTGCAGCAACCAAAAGTGCAGTCAAAAGTATGATGTCGAGGGTGCTGAAGAGAGGCTCACTCGGCATCTCGGAGCCGGCCTCGTCCAATACAGGTGAACCTTCCATCCTCACGGCTTTCGAATGCGACGCGTCTGCACCCTGCAACACAGAATACTCATTCTTTAACAAAAGATTTGTTTTTATGCCATTGGTCTTAGCACGTGCCGAAGAGAATCCTTATCGACGCTTGCCCCGCGCGATACAGAAGGATTTATTATGCTGTCTCATGCCTTTATTTCGCTGAATTCCTGATACCGCGACGCGCACATTCCCAACGATACACGGAACACTTTTTTTTGGCTACCGGTATCTCCGTTACGATAGAGACTCCGATCCAACTCATTCGCAATTATCCTCCACGTGGAGAAATCCTACATTTGCATAACTTGGCAACAGAGTTGTGGTATTACTCATCTGTGTGTACTGAAGGAATACAGGCATGTATGGCTTCTTGTCTTGAAGGAATTCACTCCTTGTAATCTGGGAGATGTAGTTTATAATATTCTTCGATTACCTGTTTCATCAGTTATCAAGTTCTTCACTGATAATTAAAAGTGACCGAAACTGTTTTGCATTCATTCTGCAGATCATGCGAACAGACACATGTAATGACACGAGAGTACATTATTATGTAGTGGAGAGTTACGTAACCGAGTAGGAGTAGCGTGACGCGCGAGACCTCTAATCTCGAATATGACTCTATCTTGTCCCAGAGTCATTTTCAGCGCTCCATTCTGCACTGGCGATAAAGACATACTCTAGACAAACAGCTTACTATTCTCTCCGCTATTGAATACATAATGATTGATGGACCATCCGGAAGGGAGGTAGTTGCTTAATGATTATTAGTAGTAGCGTAATAAAAAGATAGACAGAAGTCTCGTCTATGTAATTAGTGAAGGCATGGATCGTAAATATTGACACTATTCTAGAACGTTCACTGGCAAAGGAAAATTGTATAATCCTTATAAAACGAAGCAATCCTTCGAACTGCCAAAGATCAAAAAGAATAAAATTCGTTAAGAACAGGACGTAATAGGGTCATTTCGTAAGTCTGCCCAGTCAGATTGAAAAGGAAAGGAAATTCGTCAATATCTTCAGTGCCGGCGGGTTGAAAGAGTGCAAGGAGAAAACCGGTACTGCTCCCACTGGAAGATCAATGTCCCGAAATAAGTGGTCTCCGGTGCAGCTTTCTGTCAGGCGGACGCAGGCCGTTGAAAATAACTTTCCAATCGGCTGCAACCATTCGCTCGTCCACTTGCTAACTTATTAATCAAATAATTAGCCAAGTGCGATTAGAGGCGCGCTAAACTCGATATTAATATCAAAATGAACACCACACTCATGTGTCGAAGAAAGAAAATAAGAGTTTCTCCTGATATTAGTGGAGATTTCATTCACGTGCACTACTCGCTGCTTGATATGTTTTTATTTTGTCGGGACGTCGGCCGTCTAATCGGAGAGGTCAATGACGTAAAATATGTGATTCCCAGTAATGAAACTGGTAGATGAGAGGTCGTCACGTGGATCTTGCAGCACCAGCTCCTTGCTGTCTTAGTTGAAAGATAACAATCGGTCGGCTCGAAAAAAGTCGTTAAATAACTATATGTGCAAATGCCTCAATATAACACTTTTTCCTCTGAGACAAGTTATAATCTTTCAACGGAATGCGTGAGCGTGTGCGCAACTAGTTCTTGGGATCAATTAACAACAATTAACAGATTAAAATGAAGGGTTTCATAATGAAATCAGTGTTTATTTGCAATGGTTGACATTCTTCCCACTATGTAGTGGCGAGAACGAATCGTTGAATGGAAGTGCTATTCCGAATGAAAAAGTTAAATGCTATCTCACCAGCAACTAGCAGTCACGTCGTTTCTCCGATATGTAGAATATATTAAGATATTATTTGCAGATTTGGTTTGTCCCCTTTTTTCCTCGAATCAATTAGTTTCACGAACGTTCAATGACAGTGTTCCCAAGAAGGATGCATAAAAAATGGCAGACTGCCAATGGCTAGTTGGTGACGATACCGATAAGAAGTGTACACACGCCAATAACAAGAGCAGGGTAAATTAAATGAGCGGCCAAAGTCAATCGGCTCCTATCAACATCATAATAATGTCTGACTACCCATTAATTTGGTACTATCTATTAATTACCAAGGAACGATGCACCGAAAGAATATTATCTGTGCTATTATTCCGCTCAAATATTGTATGCACACACTGTCGACGCGACGCATGCGAGGAACTTTTAATGCACTTCGGCTTCTTATTCAATTCAATCGCTACCGGACTTCAGACATCTTCAGCTGCGATCTATGCAACTAACGAATTAAGTCCGGCTCTTCTATTATTCATCACTGAGCGCGATTAGCACTGACGTAACTCCGATTATATTAGTCGAGATTCGTATGTTAAAAGTTAATTAGCATTTTTGACGACAGTGAATCATTATTTTCGTTAGTGACACTCAAAGACGATACCTTGGCGATTATACTTTAAGCGGAATGATTTTCTTTTTTTTTCTTTGAAAAGATAATGCGTAATACATGCAAGTTTTTCAAACGCACTGTAATCAATTCCATCGCCTGTCATCGATGATCTTTATTACGCACTGATGTATATGATGAGATCGTCTATAGTATATGCAGAAATTCGAGTATTTGAATCACTGAACATAACAAATCAACATGTGCCGGTCATTAGAATTATATCAATCCCAACGTTCCCATCAACTTTTTTCCTATCAGACGCAGTTTTTTTCGTCAACACGTTGACTATGACAATTATCATCGGTCATTTATGCTTCATTTATGTCTGTGTTAATTATTTCCATTGAGTGAATACTTCATTATGCAAAAAATTTAACTGTCAACCGTGACTAAAAATATTCTTTGAACATAAACGGTAAAATGTTGTTCTGTGACAGATATTGTTCTAATATCTGACATATTCGGCTTCCCTAAAACGAACTTATTCGCGTATGACTTATCAATGAAAGAGGCGAGTGCGGAAGTTACCGATAGGTCGGCGAATCGGCTTCCTGCAAGCGCCGCGCCGCTTTCGGATGCGCCGAGCAGCTTTCTCGAGATGCTGAGATCTCGTACGATTAGTCAGAGTATTCACGGGGCTACTTTCTCCGCTCTGTGCAGGTATGCATTCTCCGAGGGTATTGCGTCAGGTGAAATTGCACCGGTCGTTCTTACTTACCGGGAAATCCATGATAGGTTGGAAGCGTTACGTGTCTCAGGCAAAGCGAGAACACCAAGTGGAAAGGCAAAGCGGCGGTAAACCGGCACGCGGCGGCAACGGCGACAAGAAAGAGGAAAGAGACGAGTGGAGGAGCTGAGTTGTTGGTACGAGCGTACTCCGAGCGGATTGCAGCGCGTTCCCGAAGAAGTGCACGCGAACTCTCCGCTGTCCTGTGCACCACTGGCACTGGGGCGAGCAAGTCGACGCGATCAACTGGCAAGCACTCGGCGGGAGTTCGCTCTCGCCGAAAGCCACTGATTGCTACGTGCACTCGACCTGACGAGGAGGAGCGCCAGCCGAGGAGGAAAAGAAGCAAGTCATCATTGGCCAGACAGAAAAGCAATCGTCTATAATGTATATAATACAGGCACAGTTGCAACCTGTCCCAAAGAGATACGAAACTCATCATCCTCCCAGCTAATCCAACACTCGAAAATCCACGGCTGACGACACTTGTCTTTCATCATTGTTTGCCGATACCCCCCCTCGCGCGCGCGCATCGATACCAATAACGTTTACAAAAGAAATCCTATCTGTAAATAAAGCACAGCCGCCTTCTGAATCAATTCGTTAAAGCCTCGGGCTTTGTAAGTAATGCTATGAATTGAATGATTCTTTCACTCGGCGGAAGAGAGAATGAAACACTTCCTTGGTGTCGCTATCATGAAACGGTCCTCGGCAAACGTAAGTCCACTGAAGAACGATTGCAAATTAAACGAAAACAGGTCATACCGGTTGCAGTTGCAGAGCATCATAATTCCTTGTGCGAATAGCTTGTGTCCATTGCGATTCTTATCAAGCTATCGTTACTGACAAATCTACTAATGACAACGACTATCTGAAATATTCTCGAGCAATACCAAGAAGGAAAGTTATAAGCTGTTCCATCAATGATAAGAAGCCTCGCCTGAGAGTGAGACATTTATTATAGGAAGAACCTTCTAATGCCATGTTTTTCGAAGACTCGCAAGGAAACCATATGCAAATAGTTGAGCACGCATTGACAGTTGTAATATTTCTGTTATGCAATTATGTGCGAGACATGGTAGCACTCAATTTTATGGGAGTAATTGGGAAACGCGAGTAAGATAATACTGTTTTGCATTTGCCATTTGATTTTGACAGTAGAATAATGCGAATCTAGGTATGGCGTCGTTAGAGCGATGTTTCGTCGTGTTATCTTTCTGCAAGTAGCGCACTATAAATCATGCGACGCCTCCGACCTTGGCAATATTATATAATCCGTATCAGTTACCGGCAATCAGTTCATGAACGATCTTTAAACTCCTCTTGACAGGAGCGAAATAACGGGATACGTTGGCACATACATCATTCAGTTTAAAGTGTTTCACTGTCAACCTGACCGTTAACAATAACGGAAGCTATTGTTTTAATGAACAAAAGAATTATTTGTTGAGATAAAAGAAGAACAACAACAAATGTCTCAACTGGAACGAGAAAAGGGTGGATTGGTAAAGTAAGGAAGGCTTCTTTGTCGATTACAAAAAGGTAGAGGGGGTCACGTGGCATGCGTAGGTCACGCACGTATGTGAACCTCGTATAAAGCAGTCAATTTCGTGTTACTACTAAACTCCGGCACGGTAGTGCCGGGAGCCGGCAATGTGAGCAAATGGAGTCTTACAACATGTAGAAGGCCAATTGCCGAGACACAAATTCGAGCGACGAATCAACCGCGGTAGATTATTCACTTATACACAGTGTATGAAGAGTTGCGACGAAATCCCTGCGCAGAAGCGACAGATGTGTGCGGCATTTCAAGTCCGATAATTAGACATAATCATGCCAAGCACGCGAGCTGCTAGCCAACAGGCCTGATTGAAATGATGATTACAATGCTAATCGAATATTAGTCGATTTAGTAAGTCGGTGGCCCGTTCCAATTGATTACGACGCCATGCAGAAGGTAGAGCAGAGCGTCGGGACGCTACGTACAGCTCGAATTACGTGTGTGATCGTTGCATCGCATTCACGGAAGCAAGGGAAATCCACACGAGTGTTGCACTGACGCGATCCCCTACTTTCCCAACCAGTAACTTACGTCGCTCTTACATCACCAAGCTTATTTGACGAGAGTAATATAACACCGAATTCAAGCAAAGCCCTGCTGATTGGTGGTCCTTGCTTCGATCCGACGCAGATCGAAGAAACATGTGTGGGGAGGGAACTTCGGAGAGTATTACATTTTACTTTCATGTCTTCCGATCTGTCGGACTGCCGCGAACTTTCACTTAAGAATGCCTGTTATATGCGAGCAACGGCCCGTGAAAGCGCCTTTATGAATGTCGATCGTTTTCCTTGTTGTAATTATAGAAATGTAACGATAGTTTCCAATAGTAAGTGGAATACGCTAAATTCCGAGTGGCGCGACTGATTATTATCAAAGCGGGTGATACGCACGAATCAGTAAGAAGGCACTCTTTTTTATTGAAATACGATGTCGAAGTGCGTCAGTCGGAACGCTGGAAAGGAAATTTCGATGTGCTAATGACAAGGTGTCCGCTCTAATTCACTGTAATCGAAATTCTACCGGAAGTCAGCTCGTACGTATTTTCACGCGAGCATCTTATTGCAAGTCCAATAGCACTGCCACTTGGAGGAAAAAGTGCTATCGGGTGAATCACTTCCTTCATTGGCAAGACCGTGCTCAAGTGCGAATAAGCGTCTTGATCTTTCGAGTACTTGTAGTATCTTGCTACGAAGCGGCGCACGTGGAGTGGCGAAACGCAATATTTCTCAAGGTGGATATTGTCGAACCTGGCCACATGTCTTAAGTAATTGGCCTTCAAACATCTCCTTAATTGTATTGATGACGCGATGGGGTCACGAGTGCTATACATCTAATACAAATGAAGTATACTTCGTGTCAGTAACTTTCGTTTGTCTGCTCGTCAACTTTCGCCGGAAGGTTGCCAGACATAGTGTGATTCGGTTCTCGGCAGCCATGACGTACAAATCATAGAGTAATTCAAAAATCATTCAAGCCCGAGGGTCCTCGCTTCCTGAACTCCCATGGCTCTCATCGACTGGGGAGACTTTAATCAAATGTTCATGCTTTGCGTGGCAAGCCTCCAAACAGCAATGTCTGCCTTCCGGATAATCACCGACCAAGTCCCCAAAAGTAAGCAGCGTCATTCACCGTGATCCATGAAAAATTCCGTGTATCATTCGATCGTCGGGATTGGAACTAATCGTGGAATTCAGCTTTACGATACTAGACTTTTTATCCGACGCATATAAAAATGAAGTGACTTTACGTCCGAAAAAAGTTGGTTCGGCCGAGTTCGATCAGATCGCAGACAATTTTATCGCGCAAGTTTTTTCCTATCATTATTGTAGATATTCCGCCGCCCGCACAACCCGAACGAAAGCGGATCTGCTGATACAGCAGTAGTCAATAACACTTGTTCCGTTTGCTAGAAAAACGTTGTTAAAGGGACGCGAAAGTCCTGAGAGGATATCCGCCTGATTCGAGTAGCTTTGTCATAGACAAAACGCGTATATAAACTTCAATATGCCGGCTGCACCCGTCAAAGAAATAGCGGACAATTCAAAGACGTCATCGTCGAGTGTGAGTACAAAACGGAGGAGTTGTCTATTGCGCGATATAATAAATTGAAGTTAATAAATGAAACTTTGTTATCCGCAGGATTGCAATGAAGATGCATCATCGACGTCTAGCACACGTACATCGCGTGAAGAAAAGTCATCGTCACCTTGCGAGGAGGAGCCGTACATCATAAAATTTCTAAAGCAATTGATGAATTCTGACATAAAGGTGAAGGACAATAAATAGTCGATGCCTATCGAATGACTTTCGGGAAGAAAAAGTTGCGCAATCTTAAAAAATGCGCATTGAAAATGCACGCTTTCCTTTCTGTAATTGAGGGTACGCTTTAGTTATGGTGTTTTCTTGGGAATGGGTGGCTAGTGCAGTAATCTCTCGGCTGTATCTGTTTATGTTAATCCATTTCTTTGGGCAGCCCATGCTAACCCGTGTATAAATCTCTGGCCGTCCAACTGGACAGTGCCAAACGAAAAGGTAGGTCTCTCGATCGTGATCTTTGATCTTCGATGTATTATTCAGACCGTCTGAGTCTACATTATTGGCAACCGAGGCATTGTGCACGCCTGAAGAAATGCTTGTCCTGGTAACACGGGAAATAGGGTCGAAATCTGGTGCATCTTGGAAATTTTAGCGCGTATTTGAGTAAACTAAAGTGATAGTTTTCCGTGGTAACGCGTATTCAAAATATACAAGCTTTCGTACGGTATGCTGATTTATGTGGGGAATTAGTTTTGCAAAGAAATTATCAGTGGTAGCGCGTGCGACGGATGTCGGCCCTCCACCCGGAGTTCAGTCTCGATAGGAGGCACGGTTATCGTATCGATAAAAATTAATCCGACGGAATGGGAAACCTAGCGATTATTCAGTGCAATGCGATACAGTGGGCCGCGTGGCTATCTCTTACAATACAGCCGCTCTTCCATATTTGAATACGCGCCTGAAACAAAAGGATGACTTAGAAGATATCCGGCGATGCCAGCGATAATGCATTATCGGCATGATGCAACAGGTTTCTTATAAAACTGTGCGACGGCTCGATAAGTGAAGTACGTCGTTTGCCTCTCCGCGTCTCTCATTCATTGTCTGTCGCCTATCGGTCATTTTATCTGTTGGTCCGATATTCGAAGTGATATCTGACTCTCGCGCGAATCCAACATACTCTCTATGATTCAGCGCGACTAGGCGTCCTTGTTTTCTGTGACAATTTGACCGATAATAAATTCACCAAGCTCATCCGCGGCGCACGTACGCACTCCATGTCAGCAGAAATTCCTCGTCGCTACGGAAAAGACGCTTTAGCGTCGCTGGACGGCACGCGAAGCAAACCCCACCGACGCGCCGCAGGCGATACCCACAAAATTGAGAGTCATCTTCAGCGAACGCTTCTACTCCGAAGCGCTCTATCGAGTAGAGCGATCGCGCCAGTCATTTCCAACATCCACGGCAATAAAAATGTCTAATCTCTGCTTGTATATCATACTCAGTTCCCTCGAATCCCTCCCGAAGAAGTAGATACAGTTTTTGGGGAAGCCAACAATATCCGAATGTACAAACATAGAGATATAGTAGCGGTGGGTTTTCGCTTTCCCTGGTGTTCCACCACTGTGGACCACGAGGACCAACCAGCATCCACAGCGGCATTACCACCACCTGTTGGAATGCAGCGTTCGAAGCTTACCTGTAGATGCGAATTCGATCGGTGATCCCAGTGGCTCGCTTCCTCTCGCAGCTCTCACACACAACTCTCTCTCTATCTTTCTCTTGTCTGGTTTTTCTGCTGCTGGCGCCTATGCGACGGCCATGTGACGGCGCGAGATTTCCACGTACACTTTTTCCTCGAGCACTGGCGGCCCACTGCCGGTTTCCTGGTGCGTCCGCAGCCGTCTCTATTACCCGGGCGCCCCGCGTCGAAGGCCTGGCCAGAGCTTCCTTGCTCACTCACGGCGAACGCGAGTCCGTATGACACACGTGTATGTATTCCTGTATGCCTGAGGATCAGCTTAGGTATAGAGCGGCCGTGTGGGTAACGCGATGGACGCGCGATCGTCGCGCCCATCGGCGACTTCCATCTTGACCAAGGTTCGCCCGCAGCAACGCAGGAATCTGCTTTAGCTGATGCTGGAGGACAAAGTAAAGATTGCCACGTCAGGCCTTATCTATTAACATGCCCGTTAGACCCTTCCTTTTATGCTAAGTTCTAAAAGCCTAATCCTCAAGAATTCCTGGAATTTCTGTGACGTTTTTGATGACGTCAGATGAAAAATGCTCGAACATTTTCACTGTCACGTCATACAGAAAATTCAACGCGAGATTCAACTTTGGATGTCACCGACTCAGGAATTGAAGGACGTACAAGAATGAGGAAATTGTAAGCTTAGTTAAATAAATAAATACCATAATACAAATTGGATGCTATAATGATTTATTACAAGTGACTAGTACAGTTTTCATACACAGTGTCTTCAGTACTGATAAGGAACTTTTTAATACATAGACAAAGTATGTACAACTTATGTTAATGTAGATTAGAATATGTAATATATATATTTTATGGAATGAAATCTGCCAATGAAACTACGTTGGGCACTTGGAGCAATTCGGTACTCTTCTCTTTTTCACTTCTGTATCCTTCGACTGCGTCCTTATATCTATAAAATATAAAACAATCATTCGTAAATAATAGCTAATAAGTTAATGCGAAAATGAAAGGGTGAATACGTACTTATTAAACCAGTTCCAATATTAATGGGCTCCAACTTTATGTTCTGCAATTCTTTGATGGCTGCAGCGTGAAAAGACAATGTTGCGACGCGACTAAATAATTGGGAAACTCCGTCTCCCGTCCTGGCGGACACAGCCCAATATTCGGCTTTCATTCTGCGGGCAATTTCAATCGCGTGTTTCTCGATCACACTGTAAACCGGATTCGACTGCAGTTGAATAATAGAAACACCGTGAAATTCGAGATTAACTTATACTATTGGTTGAAATCAAAATTATTTACCAACAAATCTCGCTTTGTGCCGACGAGGAAGACGTGGCAAGGACCGGGATTGCTCTTGTACGCCTCTGTCAGCCACTGCTGACAGTGGCCCAACGATATCAAATTGCCTAAGTCGAAAGTAACCATAATTACTGAAACGAATTTAATATAAAATTATTATAAATAGTAATATAGAATTTATCATTTTTCTGATTAATGTAGTACCATTAGCTCCACGGTAATAGGAGGCAGCGATGCACTTGAATCTCTCCTGACCGGCTGTGTCCCATCTAAAATTCATATGACTATTTTCTTAGACTCTATTCTAATGTAGTTAATAGTGCAAAACAACATTATGACCTTCCTGATCTTATGGAACTTACATTTGCAAGTGGAAAGGCACACCTAGAATATCGAAGCGCTCGACCTCAAAGTCCACGCCGATTGTAGCTTTGTAGTTATTATCAAAGAGTTTATGACAGAATCTGGAATGCATAACATGTAAATGTGATAAGAAAAACGAGAAAAATGGGAAAGACAAATGTGTGGAGAATATTCTCTACCTGTTCACTAGGCTGGTTTTGCCGACGTATACATCGCCTATCACAATCACCTTTGAAATTTTGACCATCAAACTTTTGGATAAACATGATCGCCGAACGAGGCTGCTAAAATCTCGGTCGGTATATGGTGTTGCGTCCGAGGAAAACGGTGGCGGCCAATTCTCAATCTAAGTATCATTGACATTAATTTATGTTTTATAGTTTAAGGTTTTACATTGTTTATAGCTTTATGCTAACAGTTTCTTGTACCTGCCGTTCATCCCGGGCTGCGTCAGATATCATTTTATACACAGCTGAGCGCGTTTCCAACATCCTAAGTTCAGCGGACTATTTGCAAAACTTATTCTCGGTGAACTTTAAATAACGCGTGTTTAAAGGGTTTTAGGGTCTGCTGCTGCTTCAATCGTTGATAGCAGAATGATGACTAACGTGGGTACTAAAGGAAAACATTGGTTGCTGGGACAGGTGTTTCGCCCTACTTACTCAAATCCCCATAAAACCGGGGAGAATCTTGAATAACAACCATCGGGCCCTTTACGGGACCCTCATATATCATAACTTTAACAATTAGTAATCGAAAATATTATTTTTACAAAGATACGTAGAACTTTGGGAAATCTGTAAATTTGAATAAAATGCTTGGGTCAATCTACTTACCATTAAAATTCAGTCTAAGCTTATGTTATTGAAAGAATTATTTGTAACGTGCATAACAATTAAAGACATGAATTTTTTATTCTATATATTTATACATTACAACTGTCATGAGTGCAAGTATAATTTATAACCACGGAACTCACAAATGATCATCAATGAATGACTAGCGTAGTGCCTCTGGAAGTCTACGCGTCGGCTTCCGGTTAGAGTTGTCGTCCTTTTTAGCAAAATGCCTCCGAAACCGAAGCCCACGGAGAAAGCAGGTAGAGTTGTAATATTATTTACTGTGTCTATATTGGTCCGGGAATGTTACACATCGTGTCGCGAAGTTTGCGCCGGGCGGCCGACAAATATATGAAAGAAGAAAAACGGTAGTAAAATATGCTTTTACCCATAAGTGACAAAATTCAATATCAGCCATGTGGCCGCACGGTTTTCCGACACATGCACCTCTCTCGGTAGTGGCGTGTCTATTGTGCCGTTCGATTTTCCTAAACTCGTAAAGTTTGTATTTGATATTTTCTTCGAATCCCAATGAATAATATCCCAATAAAGAGGTAAATTAGTCAACATTTTTACCCCAACGATCTAACCTACGAAACTTTACACTGTGATTACTAGTTTCAGTGGCCGCCTCGTAAATATTTACGTGTAACGTGGGATGAATTAATAACTGTGATGAAATAGTTGAAATAGTGTTTACTACAGTTCTGTGATTTTCTATGGATTTTCAGGCGGAAAGCCCGCGGAGAAGAAGGCAGAGAAGAAAACAGAGAAGAAGCCAGCAACTGCTGGTACTTCTTCCAAGGTAACCAAGCCAGCGGCTAAGCCTGCTGCAGCCAAGAAACCTGCGGCAGCCAAACCCGCTGCTAAACCCGCTGCAAAGCCTGCAGCCAAAGCCGCACCAAAGGGAGCAGCTAAACCAGCAGCACCCAAGCCCAAGAAGAATGTGCAGGCTGCAAAGAAGACACCCAAGGGTGGAAGGCCTGCTGCTCCAGTCCAAAAGGCTCTTAAGGCCCAAAAGAAGGTGATTATACAAATATTCAAGCCTGAATTTAATGTTTTGTCCATGACAAAGCAAATGATGACTATGGATTGGGAATCTCTTTGAATTTCAATGAAAACAACTTTAATAATCCTACTGATGAATGTAAAAAATCTAAACTAGCGCAAACCTTTGAAGTAGCAGTTTGGAGTAATAAGCATGTGTTTCAACAGATCTTGAAGGGTGTCCATGGATCCAGAGTTAGGAAAGTCAGGACATCCGTCCACTTCCATAGGCCCAAGACATTCAGGCCACCAAGGAACCCCAAGTACCCCCGCAAATCGGTTCCCAACAGGAATCGGTAAGTTGCTGTTTCTTTTCTATGTTTTTTTTATATGCTAAGACATAATAATGAATAACAATGATGTTATTTTCCACAGCATGGATGCTTTCAATATTATTAAGTTCCCACTGACCACTGAAGCAGCCATGAAGAAGATTGAAGATAACAACACCTTGGTCTTCATTGTACACACAAGGGCAAACAAATACCACATCAAGGCTTCGATCAAAAAGCTTTACGACGTTGATGTCGCCAAGGTCAATACCCTCATCAGGCCTGACGGCAAGAAGAAGGCATACGTACGATTGACAACCGATTACGATGCTCTGGATGTTGCCAACAAGATCGGCATCATATAAACTAAGTTACATCTTCCTTGTACAAAAGACGAAAAAACTGTATTGATAATAAACATCTTTACAGCCAAATACTTTACTGGTCTCCCTCTTGATTCACCCTGACCTAAGAACGGAATTAGAAAAGACACGGGATAAAGAAATCTTATTTTATGTGGAATCCATTTGTGGAAACTTATAAAACGTTTCATTTATTATGTACAATCTTCGAGAGTTTCATATCGACATACTGCATACTGCGAACAGAACACTACACACATCGTGACTGTACCAATTATAAACCTAGCCTACCAGGCGTTTTCCGATATGGCGCGGGTGTTCCTGGTTCTCTAATGCCCGGAGTTAAAATCTCTTTTCTGAAACAAACATAGTATTGCAACATAGAATTTTGAGCCACAGGGTTATACTTATTGGCACAAGTTTCAAGTATCGTGACTTACTTTCTTACGGATGCCTGTTCTCGTTCGAGTTGTTCTTGGGCTCGAGCTTTCATTTCCTCCTCGGCTTCCTTCATCTGACCTTCCATCTCGTGAAGGTGTTGCATCGCCTGGCGTCTCTTTGCACGACCACTTCTACCTGTCTCCTTCACGCTAAAGAACATTGGACCCAACTCTGCGAGCCAATGGCCATCTACTGCGGTCACACATTGCATGTACTCTTTTGCAGTCATCACTAATTCGTGATAGACCACGTAATCGGGAGTGAAACCCATGCCGAACAGAGCTGATGTGGGATGCAAGTGACAAGGCATACCGGTACGACAATTAACATACTCGCCAATGCCTTTCAAACGTGCTGCTTGGTGGAAGTATGCCGAGCAAATACACTTTCTTACAATGTCCCAATCAGTACCACAACTCACTACCTCCATTTTCTGCTGTTTCAAGATCTCCTCCAATTGCTGTCTTACTTCTCGGACTTTACGCATTGCTTTCGCATGTATAAAGTGATCGTTACACCAGGAACTAGAGTAACCATTGGCTTTCCACTGGTTATACACGTTCAGATATGTCAGGTGATCCGATTCAGGTACCTGGAATTTCTCCCTCGCCGAATCGGAATCCTCCTCTCGACCCTTTGGTCGGTAGAATATGGAGGGTACTGATAACATAGATACTGCAAAGAAGAGAATTGTTAATTACCTGGTAAAGATTAAAAGTTATTAAAAACTTACCTATGATTAGAATGTCAGCTGTACAGCCAAGTTGCGATGCAACAATCAACATTTGGCACTGCGGAGGATCCAATGGGAATTCTGCCATTTGACGTCCCAATGGTGTTAATCTACCAGTATGATCGAGAGCACCCAAAATCCATAATTGGTACAAGGAATTCAATATATTGTCTTGGGGAGGAGGATCCATGAAGTGAAAGGCTAACAGATCTTGAACTCCCAAAGACTTTAACAGAAGTACTGTGTTTGCTAAATTTGTACGTTGTATCTCAGGAACTCCAGTTGACAGTAATTCGTCTAAATACTGTCTGCGCGTATATAATCTGTAGCAAGTGCCGGGACCGGTACGACCTGCTCTTCCCGAGCGCTGATCAGCGTTTGCTCTCGACACAGGATAAACTTGCAAAGCATCCATACCAATCCGAGGATTATACACCTTTAATTTACAATATCCAGAATCGACGACAAACACAATGCCATCCACAGTTAACGAAGTTTCGGCAATGTTCGTTGCCACGACACATTTCCGCAAGCCCCCTTCTGAGCGTTGAAAGATTTTCGCTTGTAGGTCTGAAGGTAATTGCGAATAAATAGGCAAAATTGAAAGTGGCGGTGCCGATTCTATTTCGGTTAAACGTTCTTTCAATGCTTCGCAAGTGACTTCAATATCTTCCTGACCAGGCATGAACACTAAGACGTCACCACTACGCGGTTGCAAATGAATTTGCAGAACTTGCTTAACAGCAGCATCAACATAATCTTCCACAGGATTCTTGGCGTGCAAAACTTCGACCGGAAATGTTCGGCCCGGAATTTGGAAAGTGGCTGCGTTTCCAAAGAACGCAGAGAATTTACTTGAGTCCATAGTAGCAGAAGTTACTATCAATTTGAGATCATGTCGGCGAGCAACTACTTCTCGAAGTAAACCAAACAACACATCTGTAGATAAGGATCTCTCGTGAGCTTCGTCCATAATTATAACACTATATCGATCCAGATCGCCTTCTCGTAAACTTTCTCTCAAAAGAATACCATCAGTCATGTACTTAATAACAGTATCTTTTGATGTGCAATCCTCAAAACGAATAGCATATCCAACTTTATCTCCCAATGCAGTTGCCATCTCATCCGAGACTCTCTTTGCAACTGACATAGCTGCAACTCTCCTAGGCTGGGTACAACCAATCATACCATGATGACTATATCCATCTTCATGTAGGTATTGTGTTAACTGCGTAGTTTTACCGCTACCAGTTTCACCTACAATTACTACCACGCTGTTTTCTCTGATTACATTCAAAAGTTCTTGTCGCACAGCAAAAACTGGCAAACTTCTCCTCTGCTGCTGTATAGTCCTGTATCTCGCTTCTCCTGTTATTTCACCAGCACCTATGTGTCTGGCATATTTTTGTCCTGCCTTAAAGTCTGTTTCTTGTCCCGGCAGCTCTCGATCTTCCTTGTTCTTGTCACGCACACCCATAATATTTCCTATATGAGTTCCAGCAAGCTCCCAATGTTTTTTCTGTGCACGTCGTCTCTCCTTCTGTTCTCGATATGCTCTGACTAGAGCGGATCCTTTGCGAGCTACGAGAGCCATGTCCGATGTCGGGTCTCGCACAGGTACAACTGGCTCGGGTTGCTTCGTAAAGACGATTCGACCTAAATAATAAAATTTAATATTAGCATAATGTTTCAATCTCAATAACAAATAACGAACTTACCATCCAAGAAAGGTGGTACTACATTGTGCACCAGAAGATGCACTCTTCCTTCACCCTCGTCGTCAGGATCGTCGTCGTGATCCAACGAACTTACGACGCCTGAAGTTAACATACGATTACGCTCCCACAATTCGTTATCTTTATTTATTTGCCGTTGTTGCGCCGACAGACGTTTCTGTCTTCTAGCTTCCAATTCCATTTCTTTTTTACGAGTGTACTCTTCGGATACATCGCCGAATGCATTATTTTCGCCGTCGTCTAGGCCGTACCATTCTCTGTCTAATCTCTGCTGTTCCTCTTCCCATTGCTCTTTTTCTTCTCCATCAACCAGTGGTGTTGCACCACTGGGTTTATGATCCCTATTCCATGGATTATACTTGTAGGATGGAGTGAATTCGCTTCGGGCACTGTCACGGACATCCCGACTATTGTACAGATTTGGTGTTGGATGATCCCAACTGGACTTCCTTGGTTCCTCATCCTCATCATCATCCCAGTTACTTTTAGATGTGGGATCTCGTGTCTTGAATTTAGGAGTCTGTGGTTCATCCTTGAATCTCAAAGGTGTCTGACGTGTACTGTCCCTGCTGCGACTTCTTTCCCTGTCCCTATCTCGATCCCTGTCCTTTCTTCTATCACGGTCTCTGTCTCTGTACTCATCCCTGTGACGCTTGTCCTGAGCACTCAGTCTCTGATGTTTTAATCGTGATTCCAATCGTCGCTGCGCTTCTGTATTAACACCACCAGTGTGGGTTGGTGTTTCTTCGGCGTACGAACGATATTTTCTGTCTCTACCATCCGGTTTGGATGAACTAGGGGATGCCTTCGACTTAGAAGGTTCGAGCGAATTTTCTCGTCTTTTTCGCTCTGCCAATTTATCCAATCCGAACATAGAAGTCTGTGGCTTCTTGAAAGTATGATCGGAGGGTTTCTTACGAATAATCAGACCACCTGCTTGATTATTATCCGAACCCTCCAACCTATACAAACTCGAGTCACCCGATGGGTCCATTTTGGAGCAATCTGTTGATTGCAGCGTTTTCTACCTTGTTTCACTTAACAACTGAGTCACTTGATCATTATCACCGATTTTTAATTACGCGTGTGTCTTTTAATACAATAACTGCATAGTTGTTTGTGGCAGGACATAATAATGTTGACGTTATATGGTAAATAGACAGTGGTGAACAGTGGTGAACTGAAGTGAAGTTTTCAGAAACTTGCTGCGTACTACCACCATAATGTAACCGAACGAAATTATATTCCCTATTGCTCAGTGCATTAGAATTTAGTCAAATTTCTATATAATATGTGAAAATTTTCGTTAATGTTGTTCCAATGATGTTGCAATGCATTATAAGTGCATTTGTTGCTAGATTTTTAATGATCCGAATGCGTAATTCTCCTGCGAAAAAAACCCACGATTTCACATGGGGAGTCTTATCTATCTGACACACCTACCACAATGACTGTCAATTCCAGTCAACTGCTTAACGCTTGACGTTTCGTGGTACTGTAAATATATTTGTTAATAGTAGTGCCACAGGCAACACGTAATTTCTAGTAATCGCTTAATAGTGCATGCCTCTTCATGATTGAACGCGCACCACGAATCATGGTACGAAATAATATATCGGCTCTTGGCAAGTGTGTCTGCTCCTGATATAGCCGGTTTTCGTCCCGAGTCTCGATAACAATTACTAGTAACGATGATAGAATCATCAGCATGGAACGGAAAGAAGGGCGAAACCATATTCAAGGCGGCAGGGTCGATGCAACTGCGAAAGTATGGCCAATTCTTCGAGAATCTGGTGGAGAAAACTCAGCAGAAAGACTCCACATTGGAGTACTTCCTCGAGGGTCCTCTACGGTTGGTG
The DNA here is from genome assembly GCA_910591665.1 of Ectemnius continuus. NCBI lineage: Eukaryota > Metazoa > Arthropoda > Insecta > Hymenoptera > Crabronidae > Ectemnius > Ectemnius continuus. The sequence goes on along the minus strand of OU342862.1, from coordinate 7,998,029 downwards.
TACAATGCCGACGAGGATATCAGCATCCTTTCACTGGTTGAAATGGAGAACAAGTATCTGTCCAAACTACTAGCAGCAGTAGCTGGCACATGCAGAGAGATCCGATTTCTCAAAGAGGAAGCAAACAGCTTCTACAAGAAACTGTTCATCCATGGAGAAAAGGGGCTGCAGAATGACCCAAAGAATATCACAACTCTATTCTCGGATCTTCAGGATTTATTTGTTTTTGTCAACAGAATATCCACAGTTGCTCACCTAACAACTCAACAGTTATCTAGCTTAGCTGGTGGCACCAATAATATTTATTTGTCAATCTTAGTAGAATACTTTCTTGATCTATTCCTCATTGTCCTTACCTTGGATGAGATCATAGAATCCCAGCCATCACTGTTGGAACAATGGAAAAGATATAGAATTCATGTGAGGTCCATTATGCACAACCCATCACAATTTGGGGTAGTGGAATCTAAACTGCATACATTTGACAAACTACTGAAAGATCTGCAGGAACAATTATTAAAGAGTTCCATCTTCCCTAAAACTATTGACCACATAATGGACATAAGTAAAGGGCCAGCAATGGGTGAACAAATGACTTCCTACTTGAAATATACAATGGCAGACATAGAGGCTAAAACGAATGACAATGCTGCTTTGAATAAGAACTGGATAAGAGTGAACCTCGGCATTGTTATAGTAACAAAGTTATTTGGTACATGTGATAAGAAACTGGTGAAGCGAGTGCTTGAGGCTAATAAGAAGTTTTATGCGGTAACATTAGTGGGAAATGTGATATGGGTACCAAGTAAGTTTCTAAAAAACTATCTACCAAAAGAGACTGGAAATGCCATTGCTCCTCAAGTAGGAGAAAAGATACTCCAGTCTAGGACCCAAAGGCTCTCTATAACTGTTCACAGTTTAGTCCAAAGAGCCATGACCTGGTGTGTCGATACGCAAAATATTCTAATGAAAACAACTCTACAAGTATCAGACATAGCTCAAAAGCAAGCTTTGCTGATAGATTTAGTCACTCTGTTATCCCAGATTAAAGAAACTATATCTTTTATAATGAACATGCACGCTACTCTTGTAAAGCCAATGAATCGTACCACTGTGCAGTTGATATGTAGGCTTATAGAAGTACAAAAGTCTCTGCAGACAACATTTTATATATTGGGACCAGTGGTGGTACAATCACAAGGTCAGGTTTTACAATACCTCAGTTACTATATTCTAGTGATGCTAGAGACTGCAAGGAAGTGTTTGGTTCAGAAGGATAAAGGATATAGCCGAGAAAGGCTGGATGCATTATCTCTGGTAGGCCTGAGTATGAGACTGCTAAATGGTCCTGCCACAGCTGATAGAAGACTGATAGTCAGATGTGCTCTAGCTTGTGCCAGTCAGTTGGCTGATACTTTCAGGGATGAGGAAGTGGTTAAATTAAGAGCTATGCTGGAAAACTATGACACTCTGGCTGAATTACACAATAACATTAAAGAAGTCTGTGATTATTCCATATTATTGCACCATCAAAATATACTACCTGCATACTTTTCTTCAGTCACAGACAGCAACTTGAATATAAGTCACATTGTTCATCTGTTTAGTGCATTTAACAGCACTATGGATGAGCAAGAAGATTCTGACTTGAAAGAGAATAGGATAGTGCAATTGAAGAATATGTTGAGAAAACATGTCTTAGAACCTGCTTGCCATGAGATTGAAACAAGTTTGAGGCTTCATGTGCATGCACATTTAAAGCTGGACTCCACCAACCCCTTCCATGTAGGATCTAAGGATGGAGGGAGAATAGTTGGATCCCTGCCACTGCCTTTAGTCAACAATATGATATATGCTAAGAGATTTGTCGAACATTATCTGGATGATATGTTTTATAATCTCACGACAGTGGCTCTACATGACTGGAAGACATATAGAACGATGCATGCTCTGGCTCATTATAAATTGAATCTCAACACTGTTCAGAACCATTTACCGACACAAACATTGGAGCAAGGCTTGGATGCCTTGGAAATAATGAGGAATATTCACGTCTTTGTATCGAAGTATCTCTACAATCTGAACACGCAAACTTTCATCGAGCATACCAGCAACAATAAACATTTAAATACTATCGGGATCAGGCATATAGCGAATTCGATTAGGACACACGGTACCGGAATTATGAGTACGACAGTAAATTTCGTTTACCAATTCTTGCGTGTGAAATTGCACACATTCTCGCAATTCCTATTTGACGAGCAAATAAAGTCTCGATTAATGCGGGATATCAGATTTATTAGAGCGCAGCGCGAAAATGGAGCAATGCCGTATACGTATGAAAGAGCAGAGAAGTTCCAAAAGGATATTAGAAAATTAGGGATGACACCCGACGGCCTAAGTTATTTAGATCAATTTCGTCAATTGATTACTCAGATTGGCAATGCATTAGGATACGTGCGGTTAATTAGATCAGGAGGCTTGCATGCAAGCTCGAATGCTGTATCATTTTTGCCAAGCATTGATTGTACTGTGCCATTCGAAGCAATGTGTAAAAACTTGAATTATAGTACAACCACACAAGCTGCTGCTAAGCGTTTGGAAGACGATATAGCGAATCTGGTACGCAACTTTACCGAGGGCATACAATATTTTAAACTTTTGGTTGACGTATTTGCGTCTGCTTTCCGAGATGCCAATCTCTCGCACCATTTGCAACAGTTTTATGCCATTGTACCGCCGTTAACGTTAAGTTTTGTAGATAACTCGATATCGAATAAAGAAAAAATGTTCAAAAAGAATCAAACCGGTGCAGCCTTTACTGACGATGGTTTTGCAATGGGCGTCGCGTATATTAATGCACTTCTCGATCAGGGCTCCGAACTAGATGGGTTACATTGGTTTAAGACGGTTGAGCATCACATAAACACCGAGAAATTAATCGCCGAGTCCAAGGACTATCAGGGGGACGAAAAGTTACAGCAAACAAGGGCACTAACTTTGAGACGTCTAGGTGAGCGAAGTGCTGAATTTCAATTGTTATATTATAGTTTAGCAGGTGCCAGAGTCTTCTTCAGACAGCCCGATGCGTAATGATTCGGCGCTATTGCGTCTGTACGAATGAATCTAGCTTTTGTTAAATTAAGTCAGTCGTAATCTTAAGCCATGGTTGTTAAGTTTAACCACGTTTCATATTTTACAAGAATAATTTAAATTACGCAGTATTGTACAGCAAAAGTATGTATGCTCTATAAAACAATTTGAAAAGTCTTTCATATGTTACTGAATCTACTCCGTTTTAACTCAATCCTTTTTAGATCGTATCATGAAGAATTAATCATTACTTCGTACTATGAATAATTGCAACCATCCCAGGATTTAATTATACAAATAGATAGGGTAGTGAGAAAAGAAATAGTTATCGTAATCAATACAGCTTAGGTCCGGCGCCGTAAAATTTATTTTCGTACGTACGTATTTTTTATACCACATGTCATCACGTTTGTGAATGTTTATACTACGCTCATTTATATAAATACTTTCTACACCAACAATCTCAATACATCATCCAATGTATTCGTCATTAAGTAAGTAGTGGCTAGACAAACTGACTAGGATTCATTACACTTAAAGAATGGCATCAAAATATTGCATCTTGTAGAAATCACTACTAATTGCCAACACTGTTGTATTAATGCGGATGTTCACATCTACAATGAAGTGTTGCTATTGTGCCATATCAAACTGGCCGCCTACTTCTATATCAAGGAATTTCTTGATATACCTTTGCAGCAACTAATAAACTAATAAACAAATACAAAACCACTTATCATAGTCTGTATATGATAAAAAACATTTAAAACCATTAACAAATCACATCGAAATCGAAAAGATGCCAGACATCATTCTTAACTTCAATTCCTATAACTTTAGTTAAACATCATTAGATCCCCGAGGTCTGTAAACTTTTCCGACCTCCGTATAATAGTAACAACACTTAGAACAGCCATGAAAATGAAACGACTGTAATTGTAAATAATATCAACTGTCATAAAAAATGTATATAAAATGAGAATAAATCTATAAAAGCAAGATCCTCGTTAAATTGCCGATATCACAAGTAAATAGATGTCTTGTGAGGGTCCAAATAATAACCACAGTTTGCGCTCTGAATATTTCCTAATCAAAGCCTCACAGATCGGTACCTTATCCTTAAATATGAACGCGGTATTTATTGTTCTATTCCTATATAGAATACCTATCTATTAAGTTAAAATATGAGTTCCTTACAGCTGCGAAATTCCCATAAATAGCCAAAGATACACTTTGTGTCTCTCCATCATGGTGAATGCTTTTTCTGCAGATGCAATTAGATCGAGATACCGAACTGTCATCCGCATCCTAGTTGATACCAGAAACATAGACCTAGGCTGCTAATTAACTTATAGCTTATTAGATCATCTGTTAAGAGAGAATCGTTAATCATAGCTCTGCTCTGGTTAAGTTAGGATAGATATGCATCTTTGTGATTTCCAACTCATAGGTAACTGTAAGCATTAAATGCCACTTCTTGTATTTCTGAATAGAGGGTCCTATGGCTGCTAGCTTTTAAGACTGCTGCCTGGAGGACTCCTCGGGATCCAATAGATCGTCGCATGATGCTGTCGGTGGTAGTAATTGTCTACCGCCGCGTTTCTTACTCCACGTAAAGACTTTTGTAAGTTGTGCGAATTTGCGCCGCGATACTAAAAAGTCACGGCATTGTATAAGTTTCGACGCGCCCGTTTTGACGATCATCACGATGTTGAATACAATACTTACACTTCCCCATATTTTTCAGCCTTTCCTTAAACAGATCCTCATCATCATGTGTGCCTTGACACCCGCATTTATCGATAGCAGCTTGTACTTTTGAATCTGGAAGCAGTCAGAAATTATACAAAAATTCTTGGCACAATTGATCAGAAATCTTGTTCAATAAGAATCATTTACCACTTTCTAATGTGTTTAAGAAATCCTCATTCCAGCGCAAGTGCTGCATGAATTCTTCATTCTGAAGGAACATAGCAATTCGTTCGTACTCAGTCATATAATTGTCCTGAGATGACTCCAAATTCTCCTCTGTCAAGTCGGGTGAAATTCTAAGGAATGTGTCTGGTAGTGGCCCCAACAGTGGAGGCTGCCACTTATGTATACTTTTTAAAAAACTACTGGATTCTAATTTCGGTGATTTGGTGCTAGTGTCAGGGACTTCTTCATTTTGTTCCAATTCGCTTCTGATCTTCTCATTTTCATTGTCTGTACTCATACTGAGTAACTGATCAATGGTTGTATCAACTGCCCCTTGATTTGATCTCAGCACAGCCTGGAAAAGTTCATTGTGATTAGCTGCAATAGACATTGTCTAAAACACATTCACCATTGGGATTACTGTACCTCGATCACATCATCATCCATTTGAGGGAACATGTTCTTGAAGTCAGCCATCGCCTGGTAAAACTCCAGGGTGATCTGTTGCTGCTGTTGTTCTGCTGCAGAGGCCATTGTGTCAGGTGTATGAGTCTGCCAATGGAAAGAGGATTCATCAGTTAAATTATACTTGACATCACTGTTGAATGAAGAAATAGTACTCGGCGCGTACCTCGGCGATCAGAGAAAGAACATTACAAGCTTCGGAGCATCCAAAAATTAACGGGAGTGCATGATGGCTGGTACCGGTTAGCAATGGATCTTTTATGGCTTGGCTCGGTTATCTCAATTACTAAGTCGCATCGTATGACATCCACTCGGTTGACACCAGGCCGTCCTGATATGCGAGACGAGCATGCAAGCGCCGAGACTGCACTTCGATACTACGTCATACCTTGCAACAAAGTGCAGGTACTCCTGTCAATGGTTCCGCTGTCAAACCAACGAAACCAACAGTGTCGGAATTCTTTAGTCACACGATTGGAAATTAGATAGCAAATCACCACTGCTCGTCGGTGCCGAGAGACTGCCGCGCGCAAAACAGAGAAACTATTCTTCTGGCGGAAATTTCAAGGGTTCTGCAGCCCACTGTTAGATCACTAATATAGACTCTAGCCCGCTGTAGATTTGATAGCCTTTTTATACCTTTCTGTCGGATCGTATTGCTCAACGCTTATTGGGCCCGGCGAGCTTCGAAAGGGAACGATACATTTTCTATTTATTTAAGACTTTTCTTTAACTTCTATTGAGAGTAAATGTTACATGGCAAAAGTGCATGCGCGTATATGTGCGAGACTTCTCATACACTTGAAGTATGTAGATTTGTATCTCGAAAGAGTTCCAGCTTTTCTCACTGATGTTCCGACCAACCCGGCAGCATCGGGTGGGTGTGTAAGCCAGTCAGGGCTCCGAAAGAGTGTAAACAATGTTGTGACACGAGCGGTTATTAATGTGAGAATATTTATTTTTTAATTTTTATTCTTTGGCGTGACTTTCTACAAGGTCGTGTTCCAATATCGCTGAATTGCATAAATCCATGCTAGGCGCGCACAATATTTCTAATATCGCAGTATATTCTAAGTGACAATTATAACCTACCTTGCTGTGATACTTGCCTGCATTCTAAACGATAAAATGGGACACCAGAAGACTGGCACAAGTATTGTAATCGAACAATTCTTATGCTATACGCCAATAAATGTAATAAATCAAACGGTATGACTCTTGGTACATGCAATATTGGAAATAGAAATACGTGCTTGACCTGATTCATGATTGGAGTCCGCTCGTTTTAGATTGATGAAGAATCGATTCATTGTATAACTCATCCTGACGCACAAAAAGAGATCCTACGGAATACCGTGAATAATCGTTTGAACGAGCAATATCCAGTTAAAGAATCTTATCAGAAAGCTTTCTTAAAATGGTTTATGACCAAGGTATAAATTCAATGATTGCTATACGGATAGCATTAGCAGCATTGACTATAGTTTTTTGTCATATTGTAGATCGAGGAGGGGGGCGACGAAATTCACGATGATCTCTACACTGCTTATTGCAATTTAGTATCACAAAGTACAAACCAATCAACACATTACAGACACTTCTTGGTGGAAAAGGGCAAACTAGACTTTGTTACATTACAGGAAAGCACAAATATTATATCAGAGGGTACAACAGGACTTTGTAGTTGGCAGGTAGTTATAGTTCTAGCTATTGTAAAAGTAATAATTCATGATAGTTTAACACTTATCATGATTGACCATTAGGGTGCTGTAGCACTTAGCAAATGGTGCGAGGAAAACAGGAATGAATTTTCTGGAAAGACTATTTTGGAGTTGGGTTGTGGTGTTGGACTGACTGGTCTGAATGTTATTAGCACTTGCACTCCGAAAGAGTATATCTTTTCTGACTGTCATCATGCAGTTCTTAGGATGGTATGCGAGAATATAAAACTGAATTTACTGCCACCTGAACAAAGCCATCCTTACTCTTGTGGGGCTCCTAATAGATTGAAGTTGGATTTCACGTATGAAAGTATACGTGTGAAAGTACTGGAATTAAAATGGGAGGAGATTGATAATTATGTAGCAGAATATCGATCCGCACCTGACGTAATACTCGCAGCTGATGTATTGTACGAGAATAGGGCTATCGACGCGTTAGTTGCAGGCTTAAAGACCTTATTAAGCTTTAATGCTAGATATGCTATTATCGCTGCGACTATTCGTAATGCTGATACCATTTCGTACTTCTTTAGTCAGCTAGGTATTTCGAACACCAGAAATGCTTCTACTCTTCTACAAGGCGATTCATAAATTTAGACAATCTCATTTTTTTAGGAGACAGCAATCTCAGTTTTGAGGAATGCACACTACCATTACGAACAAATCGTATACAGTTAGCAAACTCACCCATTCGGATACTGAGGATTTTCAATAGAGGATGACGAAAACTTTATTTTATAAACAACTTAATAAATGCAGAATTGTACATACAAAATATAGCACTTCAATGTGCCACGATCTTGCAACTGTTTAGCAGAAGCGTAGTAAATTGATGTTTCATTAATAATATTATCTTATATTTCTACATTTATAAATAACAGATCCTTTGTTAAAAATATTTATCAAAAGTATTAAATACTATCTTATACATATCTCGTTATATTTTTTAGACTGTATCCCTAATGCGACTCAAAACCACTTGCGCTTGGTGTGGCGTTTGAGTTTTACTTCAGTCTCATCCACATCCTTGTCGGCGTCCTTTTTCGATGTCTTTTTCGACTTTTTCTCTTTTACTTTCTCTTTCGTTTTTCCTTTCTTGGTTTTCGAGGAGTTATTAGTATCGTTATTGTTGCCCGAAATCTCATTTTTATTCCTTGCTGTAAGAGTGATATGAAAGTAGAGCACGATCATCTTTAAGGGTGGTAAAAAATAAGACGGATGCTTACCAGCATACAAACCCATGTGTTTGTGTATACTACGGTCTTCTTCCACCTCTCTCCGACGATCCATTTCCAAGCACTCTACAATTTCATTTCGCCTCTCGACGATTTCCACGAGCCTGTAAATATTATACATATAGCAAAAATAGACACACGTACACTATTATGGGATTAGTAAGACAGTATCAATATTTTCGCAAACCTTTGAATTAGTAGTTCTTCTCTCTGTTTATCGAAATCTGTTTTTATAGCTTCAGGCTGCGACATTAGGCACCGGATTTGGTATTCTACTTCGGCGTGCTCTTCCTCGAGCCTCTGCTGCCTCCTCAATAACATTAATTCCGCCTGTCTTCTGAATAATTCATTCTTCTCATTCACCAACGCAAACAATTCTAGCACAAGCTCTTCTACATCCATACTCAGAGATGAATCTGCAATGCCAGAAAGAAATGAAGATTTCCCTTGCAACAAGTTTTATCACGTCCATACTTTATACGACTTACCCTCAGTTTTATTATTCCCGGACTCACACTTGTCCCTAATCAATTGCTCCAATCGCACACCTTGCTTTTCCAAGCCTTGCTGCTGCAGTTCGATTTCATCTAGCTCCAGTTTTACGTCCTTCATTGATATTACTTTAATCTGCGGAGCAATACACAAATATAAACATATACAATTCAACGTCATTTCACTTTTTAGAAACCTTATTATGAATTTCCATACCTTTCTTCTATGAGGTGTCGGTCGTGGAGGCGCAGGACCCTTTTTCCTTTTCCACTTGCCTTGAACACTCTTGTCCAGGTAAGCTTTGTAGTTGAGACCCTCTTCGCTCGAGACGTTCGTCAAGCTCTGCCTGTTTCTGTTCGTCTCGTCCTTGTTAGTCTTCTGATCGTCCCACACACGCAAACTCTCATTGTCGTTGATAGTCCCTGGCTCGGTGATGGGTGACTCGGCGAAGTTCAATGGAGCACCCATGGTCACGTTGTAAGGAGTGCTCGTAGGCATGGGTGGAGGCGGTGCTGGCTTGCTTTTGCGAGCCCTGGGCGTAGTGCGCGGCGACGTGCTCTGGAAATTACCGGATGCTAGCGTCAATCGAGTGGCTTTCTTGTCAATGACATTCTATAAAGAAATAGGGTCAACCCTGACCGCACCAAGCCCTGTTTGCGGCTTGCGGAATACGTGGGAAATGACAAGGCTATTTACGAAACTAATAGAATAAATCGAACTTACAAGGTATCCAGTTGAAGCATTGAATGGCTTGGGCATGGGCGATGTACGCTGCTCGGACGGAAAAAGTTCTTTGGCAGTTGGTGGCGGTGGTGCCGGCTTCTTCTTCCTGTACGTTCCACCTGGTGTTGTGGCCGATTCGAAGCTCGCGATGGAAGTGTTGGACGCATACAGGTCACCACGACTTAAATCGAGGGTCCTATGGGCGACGCCCAACTCGGGTGTATTTCTGAAACAGCAATAACACTCTTGCTACCTGACTCCGCACCCTCGATTGCTGAAACAACATCTTGCGACTGAACGATCGCACAATAGAAATACTAAGGGAGAAACCTGAACGTACTTAATGGTGCGTGGTTTGGGGACAGGTGCGCTTGCAGGTGTCGGTGGATCTTTGCTCTCGAGATCGCTATCATGCTCGTCGTCGTCGCTCCAAAATGGATTCAGGTTGATTTGTGGCGCGACCAAGCGTCTCTTCGTCGGCACATCGGCGACGGATTGCTGCTGGAGCTTATTGGTACCGATAGTGGTTCTCGTCGCAGGTTTCGGTGGCATTGAATCCCTTTCTGTTTGCCCTTCATCGCTGTCCTCATCATCCTCGTCTGTGTCGAAAGGATTTGTGCTCCTCTTCGAAGTGTCCATCGCCGTGTGGTAGTTATCTATGGCATTTTCCTCATCGTCACTCTTGAAAGGATTCAGATCCTCCGGGTAGTCATCTCCTGCGCTCAGATCAATACCCTCAGCCTTCGTAAGGCTTGTCTCGTTTGCAGGGTCGGCCGACACATCAACCCTACTGGATTCTACGTTCATAGACATTTCGTGAGATACGGCCTCCGTACTTTTCTGCGGAGACAGCATCCTTTCTTTCTCGGGGGACGCGATTGCACCGTTGAAACTTTTTTCACACCTATTCCTTTGAACCTCGTCATCATCTATCCTCGATGATTCACGATCTCCATTACTATCATCTTTACGAGGCTGGGACACCTCTTGGCTTGATGGAGGGATTCTATAAATTGTCGGGGGCTCGTCCTTAGTACCTATGGGTTCATCTGTTTTTTGAGATTCCGTCTTACTGCTTACATCGCGGCTAATAGGAACGTCCAAGCGTGAGCATGAATTGTCATGATTCTCGACCTCGTTATCAGATCTTTCGGCAGACTGTACATTAGGTTCTCGCACCCCGAAGGCACTCTTGGTTTGCTTGCGCTCCTTGCTAGCGTAGTTCTTTTTATCTTGAGTTTCGAACATCCGGAGCCTCTTTTGCACCAGCGAGAGACCCTCCTCGGAGTCCCCGCGCTCGTCGGCTTTGCCTAGCAGCTCTTTGGTATTGTCCTCCCTGCTATTTAAACTAACTGAGCTACCTTTAACTACGTCATGGAACGAAATGGCAGTTAGTCTCTGTTCCTCGTCCGGCTTAACATCTAGATTATCCTTTAACGCGTTATTTACAACGTTTACGGATGGCGAATCCTCGACGGCCGGTTCCTCCGGATCATTGTCTCGATTAATCGATTCCCTCGAGGAATCAGCCGAAGAGCTCGTCTCCTCCTCATCCAACTCTTCTCTCTCCTCCTCGTCCTCCACCTCCTCCTCCACCTCCGCGTCTTCGATCTCGTCGTCGTCTGGCAATACCGAGACAATCCTGCCCGCAGCATCCTTCCTATCCTGGGCGTGTGGGAGGTCCCTCTCGGAAGGAGTTCTCTCGATTCGAGTGCCGTCCACTGCAGAGGTTTCCTCGTGCTCTCTCTCGGAGAGCAAGTGGCTGGCCATAAAGTTCAGCCGCATTTGCGAGGTCTGCGCTATCAGGTCGGGCACCGTCGAATCCTGAATTCTGCGGCTGGAATCGCTGCTGCTTCTCCTCGAGTCCAACATCCTCCCGGTCTCGTAAAGGCCGCTCCTGCTCGAATCCAATGTTCCCTTACTGCTTTTCTCTTCGTCACTAAGAGACCTCTTGCAGACCGGATGTGCAAGTGTGCTGGCACCCTGGACGCTGTCCCTGCTGCTCGCAGTCATGATGTCCTCGTTGTACTTCTGATGCATCGAAGTCGGCATCGAGGAGACCTCGTCGGGACACGCCTCGCAGCAGTATTGGCCTTCCTCGGTCTCGTAGTAGTTGCCGGGCGTCAGTTGATTGTTGCAGCGGGCACATCGGAAGCAGGTACGATGATAAGGCGTGCGGGCGATCACCAGCTTCTCCGCGAGGAAGACCGGAAGCCCGCATGCGGCGCACGTATCCCTCCGCATAGCCAGACGCGACCCCACCTGCACCATCCAACCATAATTAGGTCTCCTTCAATTCTCTCTTATCACTTGAGAGCCCCTTTCACGATAATGGATCGTCGAGAGCTATTCCTTACTGATGCACCCACCTCACTGATACCAATGGAACACGCTTCCACTCGAGAACACTCGAAACTACTTTCTATTTCAGATCTAATTCTTACTTCTTCACTCTCGAGGCTTTTAGTGTAATAATTGATACCCTTCGAGGAAGTCTACACTTTAGTCGCCTTCCATTGGTATCTCTGACGGTGCAGTTACTTGCATTTACAATGCCAAATTGTGCATCATCGGGTTTAAAGGTCACTCGAGCTTTAGGAGTTACAGAAGCATGCAGGTGATAGTGGAGTTATTTGTAAAAGCATGCGAGAGACAAGCTGTATGTTGACTTTCGTTTGTGAGAACACTTTTTGCTTTGTTAATGTCAGCTTGATTCGCTGTTCATTCATTGATTGGTTACCACTTGGTGCTTGATCCGTTACAGGACATTTACCTACCAACCTTCCCCTTTTGCGGATTACACTCTCGAACTAGTGTCGGATTCAATTTATTAATGTCGCACTCGATATAACTCTCGTTGCGGGCTGATCCCAAATTAATTGGAAGTTCGGCGAGTGCGGCCACCGGTGCGTGAAATGGGGGATTACGAGGGAATGGGGAATTGCATCGTCGACTAAATAAAGTATATTTTAAATTAGCTTTGATTAATTCGAGAGCAGTTAGCCACGGACAGGTGTGGATTGCGCAATTGCCAAGGATTCGTCTCGGCAGAGTAAGCAGAGAGACTTTGCGAGAAGTTCGACCGAAACTGAAAAAGCTCTCGCCTAAGATAAATTTCATAATAGGATTACCAAGAATCGGTTTGGTGCGAGAGAATTTCCTTTTCTCTTGACAAACATTAACGAAAGAAAAGGCTGGGCAGGGTTTGTATTCGATTGGAGCGGTTCAAATGAACTACAAAAGTCCGACGCGAGAGTAAAGAGGGCAATCCTATTGATTGCGGGCCTCCTTTTATTTACAGGCCAACTAACGCTCCCGAAACTTTGCTCGCTCGTCTCTCTTATGAATTCCCTCTCGCCTACTAAACTAATTCCTCCTCTCATTGGAAGTTTCATAGCGAGAGCGGCCAATTGCTCGGAGGAAAGTGTGCGAGTCTCGTCAGGATAAGACATGCTTTCGGGGGCGAACTAGTTCACCGTTAAGACTGGAGTTACGTCGTCACTTAGCGTCCAATTGCTGCCAGAAAATTACAGTGATCCCGAAAGTTCTTGCTTGGGAGGTTCTCCTCGAAGGGAGGTCAGCAAGCTTTCATTTCTCAGTCGGTGAGGTATTCTTACGAAAGAGGAGCACTCTCGCACGCAAAGGACGAGCGTGTACAATCCGACATAGCGATATACACACAGCCATACACACACACACTCAGGCATTAATTCTCTCCTCGTTTTCTTTTCACGATCCGGCTGTTCTCGAGCGAGTGGAACGCTTGTTGGTACAAGAGCGGCTGCGTCCGGGGAAAATGTTAATTCACGTAAGCGCAGAATGCAGGGCACGGCGGGCATGCGAGTGCCCTCTCCGCCACGGACAACGGCTATAAATTACTTCATAAATCTCGTAAGTGCATCGTGTACCGCTCCGATCTACACACAACTTGGAGGTTGCGATCGGTTGGCTCGAAATGCCAGGAAATTTCTTCCCTCCTCGTTCTCTCTCTGCTTTCTTCAGTGCCATTCCACTTGTCTGCTAACTCTTTCCCGCTAACGCTCATTCCACTTCCTCTGTCTTTTAAACTGCTATTTGCTCCACTCGCTGCGATTCACTTTACGTACTGCGTGTAAGTACACAGCGATTGTGTAACGATTGCATTTACACGTGCGGCATTTCTTCCCGATGATTGAGAGCCTTGTAAATTGTTTCCTCTCGGAACACCTAGTGCTCCTTGAATTTAATGAGCTTTTTTGTAGCTTCGCTTTTAAGACCTTTTACTTTCCAACTTTCTCTGTCAAACATTAAACTATCAATTTCGAGGATTGTCGAGTTCGATTTATATAACTTTTATATTTGCGTTTCATCTGCTTTTTCTATTATTGATTAATAAATGACTATTATCCTCGATTAATGTAACAAGGAATCGAATAGTCCAATTGTCGAGTTAACCGAAGGGTTAAGTGTGCATTGGGCGAGCAAGAGCAGAGGACAATGAGTGAGGAAGCGTGGCAGTTTGATGAACTGTTAGGCCTCGGAGACGAAAAGCATTGGCCGATGGGCAAGGCAAGGTCCTAAGAAGTGTAACGGTCCAACTGGAACTCGTATGCTGGTCGACTACTGATGATGGTACTGACCTGAGAAAGCAGAGGGGATCGCTCACGCGGACGGCATTCTTTTATCAGCGGGAGAAGACGTGGAAAATCGAAAGGAAACACTGGACGCTACGATCGTGAGAGGCTGCTGACCGTGCCGAGCTTGCGTGGCTCCGTCGCTTTCTCGTCCGCTCGCCGATCAGACACGCGCCTGCGTTACGTACGCGATGCGAACGTCTTATAAATAGAATGGCGTGTTCGGACGAAAGCCCCTTGCATGAGAATCTTGCCTATTACCACCCTATTTCCTAGCCACACACTTGTAACCACTTTCCTTCTATCTCTTCTCTTCGGCAAAGCGTTCGCGCGCTTCTCTCCTCGCACCTTCCACGGGATCCTAGGTACACATTGCCTCGGAGCTTCTGGCCATTTGTCAAGGAATATTAGACGGCTCTGATGAGTCATTGCTGCTAGGTGTCACCCCCTTCTTTTCATGACTCTCCATCCTCATCAAAGAACGCGTATAATAGATTATGCTGATTCAGTCGAAACTTTTTCATTGCAGTTCCCCTTTTATGCTCTTGTGAATCAGTTATTGTTCTTATGATTGGCAGAGCTTTGCAGTAAGTTTGAGCTGTAATTCATGGGACGAAGAAAGTTGTGCGATATTACAAAAGAAATTTCGCATTCACGCTGTGCTTCGATTATTCGAGAGCTCTGCGTTCTGATTCGTGGGTTGATGGGCCATTTTTCATAGGCTTTCGCCGGGGCGAATTCTTCGCTCCCTACTATGTAGCATTATAACCACGGTGTCCTTTGTCACTGACAGGAGGAAAAATGTTTTAAGCCCGAACTATCTTCCCCACAGCGACGGGGTGCCCTTTGTCGGCACCCCGAAGGACGGCGGTGTCTCCCACAGGGGAACTTTGAATGAATCCTCCTCTTTCTCTCTTTCTCTCTCTTTCTCTCTGCCCCTTAAGAAATCCTGGAGCGGTGTTCCTCTCCTCTTAAAATTTCATAGGGAATTATGCAAGGCGAGCAAGGTAATTGCGTTGGCAGTCACTAACGGGATAAAACCTCGTTGCTGCTTGCGGGAATAAGTTACCGCATTGTAAATATGTTTCCGCTTGCTGTGAACCTTCCCGAGCGGATTCTTCGAGTCTTGTACGGGTCATTCGTCCTTTAAAATGGATATTCGAGTAATAGCAAGGATGGTAGAATCAGGGCGAAGTTTTTCAGAATTTTAAGGAGGCGAACCATCGGGTCCAGCACTTCTTTTCCACGCTGGCCGTTTAACCTTTCGTAGCTTGTTCCAGATTAAAAAGGCAGCGGGCCTTCTGCTGCCCCACGGCGCTCTTCCCATCTCGTTAAATTCTCGGCATTGTCGCTGGGAGGCGTGAACCGCCAGGCCAAGAGCGTTTCCTAGGATCTCGTCGAAAAAACGAAGTTAATTAACGGGCCGCGCAACTCCCGACGATCGATGCGCAGGGCTGCATTCATCAAGGACGGACCTTTAAAGGTACACTTTTCTTCCAAGACGCCGGCTGTGTCAAGGAAAGATCGACTTTTGGGTCGAGTACCAATTCTGACCGCTCCTCGTACCTTGAACCATTTTTTTTCCCTTCCCTTCGCATTCTGAACTATTTTCTAAAGCCACTCGTCTTTTTAATGCTGTCGTTGGTTTATTTATTATAGAAATTGCAATCCTTTTAAGTTTCCGCGTGCGTCTATTGAAGTAACGATCTACAAACATGGCTGAAGTTTTTCTTCATTCTACAAGACGAAGATAAATCAAACAAGGCTGCAGCTCCAAATAAACCTTGTTTCCAGCGGTTTCTAGTGGGAAGCTCGAGTTTTAGGTCGAGCACCAATGTCGACTATTCTTTGTGCTATTCCGAGCCATTTTCCAAAGGCATTCTTCTTTGTAATACTGTCATTGCTTTATCTACTATGGGAATTGCAATCCTTTTAAGTTTCTTGGAAGTTCGAGCCAAGCCAAGCCAAGCAGAGATCCATAAACTTGACTGGAGTTCTCTTGACTTTACGACTTGAAGATAAATTGAACAATGGTAGACTTTGGAGGGAAGCTTGTTTCCAGTGGTTTTCGAGTGGAGTAACAGGAGTAACGCGGGATATATCCAAGGTGGTTTTCATTTGCGGAGAGGTTTAAAGACTTGTAGGCGAGTGCTAGTGGTCTATCCATTAAGGCATACGTGAGACATGCACGCTCTGACACGGGGTCAATGGCAATTGACCACACCGCTGTTGGTGACCGTCGCACAACCCCATTTATTCTCAAGCCACTGACATCGATAGCGAGCTTTCCTCTCTCTTTCTCTTTCTCTTCGACTTCTAAACAATCGTTGGGATTGCGCAATCATCAGCTCAGCAGCAAGTTCTTGCAATCAAGATCGGAAAAAAGGAGAAATCTCTGGATGCCGCGCAAGAACAATACCGAAAGCATTGTGAACGATGATCGTTCTGTCGCAATGACGCGCTGCTGTCGCAAAAACAACTGTTACGGGAATTAGTGTGCGCTTCTCATTCTTGCCTGTCCTCTCGTCTTCGCGAAGAGGAATAACAGTGGTGAGTTGGCCTTGTCGCCAGAGGAACGTCTCGATTCTCGCAATCTTTATTCTTCCAAGGCATCGTGGAACGATGATGTCCGCGCGATCTTTCTTCCTGTGTTTATAATAAATGTCCTTGCTCCTTCCAACGTGTCGTCGCAATTTATATCGCATCATGAAATAATTCACGTTGGCCAAGATTTCTCGAAAACCAGGCTAACTTGGCCAATGCGACAGCAGCATTCGGTGCTCGCGGAGCATCCGGCAGGCAGCAGAGCGCATGAAAAATCCAAGTTTCAGTTGTGGTCGAAATAAATCCAAGCGGCGAACGGACGAGCTCCCGTTTATCTCGTGGTTACGTGGATCATTCTTAACCGGGCGTCATTTTTCATCCGGCCAAATCCTCCGCGGATCTTTGCTCACCGCAACCCGCTCCTCCTCTTCCTCCCAGATACGAATGTACCTATCATCCTTTATCGGACGTGTCCGCGGAAAAAAGCAGCAGTTTTACCCTGCCCTGTATTGATCTCCACGTATCTTGGACTTTCATTCTCCATTCAACACCTTGCGCTCATATTTAACTGAGTATGTCTTGATTTAAATTAATCTCCAGCACGGCAGGATTTCCATTCATTCATTCTGACTCGTATAAAACTTTTATATGATACCTTTACATTGAAATATTATAGCAATTATAAAATAGTTTTGAATACTATATTACTTCTGCAGTCATAATAAAATAATTATACATTCGTTGCTGATAGAATTTTTTGGACTTCGATTTTCAAGCATTGTTCTAAGAAATACATGTTTGTATGTAGAAAGATGAATCTTCAGTGATTGACTGTTACAGGAGCGTATAACTCGCAGAGCTTTATTTTGTCGGAAGGATTGTACTCTTGGGAGTAGGTATGTGAGAGGAAGGTGTAGGAGGTGCGCATGGAACGACAGGACTATCTGGTAGCGGTATTATCGTCGACAATAATCGCTTTCCATTAATCGCACCCGGCCAATAATCCAATGGATCGTCGAAGGGTGCAATGCGAGTGATCGAGCATTAAATCAAAAGGCTGATAATGCAAGGCGTCTCTATCGGCCGATGCACAATCAGTGCCATCTATTACGAATTCCATTTGCAATTTCTCCTGGCGTTTGCACCTCCCGCGAATTCGCCATCGAACTCTCACACGAAACCACCCGAATCGATCTTTGCTCCGACGCTTCTTCGGCTTCTCTTATCTTTTTTCCTTCGCTTCCTCTTTTCCTTTTCACGCTGCTTCTTGATATATCGCTGCACACCAATATCAACGTCTTTGCACTCGGAAGTTAGCAGGCTTCCACTTCTATTTCGAGATAGTGCGCCGATGGCAGTCGCCGTTCGTCAATGCCTCGATGATCTTTATCTTCAGAGCGATCCCGACTGAATTCAAGTATCTTCCTGTAAATCTTCTTGCTCTCTTCTGTGGCAGAAGAGCATTGGCTTTCTTGAATGCCACGCTTCTACTGGAGCGTTTATTTGTGCAGAAGTCAAAAGTCGATTTCAATCGATGGGTGTTGGAAACATCATTACTTTTCTACAGTCATAGAATTGGTCATCGAATTATTTGTTCGATTTTAATAGAATCCTGTATTTGACAGAGAACTCTAAAAAATGAAGAATCATCTTCTACGAGGGTTCGCTTCTTGGAGTTGCAATTCTAGCCGACAGTGGCTCATGATGGAACTATGATTACAGGTGGGACGATAATCATACACCGTGGGCTCGTACTGCCTCTTTAATTAATGCTGCTCGAGCAAACGAATCCGGATTTATCGTCATTTGCCGGGGCGCGTACTCGTTAGAGGGGTAGCGAGGGGGGATATTAAAGTTTTTCATCGGTAGGGAAACTCCTTGATACGCTATCAAGGGGGGGACTGAATATCAGGAGTGGTTCATCGTTTCTCGAACGAGAATGTCCACTCTCGATCCAACCGCACTAAAGCTCTTCTATGCGTGACACTAATCGAGTTGCGCTCATAGAGAGGGACTTCTCTCTCTCATCGCGAAGAGGAAACACGACTGTGAGTCTAATTAAGTCTTGTGAAAAAATGCCGCTAGGCCACTCTATCCTTGCTCTAGCTTACTGCTGGCTAGCGGGCCGGGTTAAGAGCACCATGCCAGCCGTAACGATAAAACTAGCGCGCGGCTAATGAATGCCATTACGCGAATGATAGCACTTCCAGCCTCGACCGAGGACGACGCTGCCACCGCCGCCGCCGGTTTCCGTCGCGACGACTTTAGCCCTGAACACGTATTTCATGCAACGGTGCGCGCGCCCGCGCACGCACTATCGCACCGGAAACAAGTAGAAAGGCCGGAAACCGACCAAGTCATTCCATCGGACGACTGATTTCCATAGAGTGCCTGTCTTACTATTAACAAGCATCGAATCGATCGATTATTCGTGTCTTGTGTAAGTTATACATAAACTGTACAATGATTTAGAAGAATCATCGACGCAGGCCTCAGGCGGCAAGAGTCGCAGGGTGAATCGTGCGAGGGTGAGAAGCGGGTGAGAGAGCGACTGGCATGCTGAAGGTAGTTTTCGGTGTGACGTATGTACACGTACAATAAAGGGAAACAGAGTTGCCTTCGGAAATGCACTGTCAATACTGTCAGTGATAATTCAGCACTCGATTATAAGCCTTATCTAAACTTTGACATTTCTACAAAAGGTTTAGTCATCAAAATATTACATTTCTTGATGTACCAAACCATTTCCAGCACTCTCAAAGTTTACGCAAGGTTTATAACTGAGCATTTAATTAATACTAGCAGTATTGACAGTGGATATTCGAAGGCAGTCCAAAGTGTGAGTTGTGAGTGTAAGGAGCGAGCTCTAGCAACAAAGAGATAGAGGGGAAGAAACAGTGAGAGACAGGAGAATTGATACAGAAAAACAGAGAGAGGGAGAGAGAAAGAGATACAGATAAACACACACAAAGAGGATAACTGTTAAATAGAAGAAGTGGTGAGAGAGAGACCCGTCAACCAGGCCGAAGGCAAGCAAAACAATAAACGACAAAGCAAAATTACCTTCTAGCAGAATATTTCAGGTTTATATTGCCCCATTAAGTCCAAGCTTTCCTCCTGGAGAACAAAAACAAATGGATGAGAGGAGTTAATACGCGCGGCGACGAATACGAGAGGAGGACAGGAGCAGAGTCTCATCGGCGTCGCGACGGGCCAACGTGGGTACCGCCGCACCGACGTCGAGGAGGAACACACGCAGCAGTTGATGCATACGGAACGCAACACACACGGGAACGCACTATTCGAGGAGCACACACGCCACGCCACACGAGGGACAACACACACACACAGACATTCCTATTAGTTTCCACTCGTGAGTGAGCTTCTACTCGCTTTGGTGAATTGTACTAACACAGGGCAGTGATAGAGAGACTGGGACAGAGATAAAGAGGAGAGCTGGTGCGCGCATGAGTCACGCAATGCGCATGGAAATGACTGCACTCTTATGTAAATCGGAGAGTTACACCATTTCTCATGACGACGAAACTCTGCTGAAAGTGGTTCGCTTCTCTCGGAGGATGTGATAACGCTTTAACTCTTATCAGGCTGAGGGCGTTCGAGACCGGCTGATAATTGGCGGCACTCTCGCTTCCGGGAGTAGACTGCGAAACTAACACCCATTAGCGCCAAGGAGTTCCCCCCCCTGCCTCGACGACTCTACTTCCAGCTAATGCTCGATTCTGCATTACGAAGTGGACGTACCGTAATCGTCCCTCTAAAGCTACCTTGACACTCTGTCTTAACGACATTAATGCTACCAGTGTCTCCCCACTTAGTTTTCGCACGACTCTCGAATTTGCACCAACGAAAATTCAATTTTAATGAACCATCGTCAGTTTTTTTTAATTTGTAATAATAATTCGTGGATAATAAAAGAATGGGAGTATCTTTCTTTGCCCGGGGATAATTTTAAAATGACTGAAGAATCGTTTTTTAATTACTGCCAAGTTTGAATGTTTGAAATTGTGTATTGTTAGTGAAAATAGCAGTAGCATTTTTCCGATGGTAATAATTACTTAGAGGTACTAAAAAAATGGGAGTAGTTATATCCGAGAAGATGATAAAATGAGAATTGGAGTCATATAAGAGTTTGAGTAAGCGGAACGATCGTAAAAGTCGAAATGGCGGGCGCGTACAGAGTCGAACACTAATAAATCCGTATGGACTGGATGGCGAGCATTCGGAGGAATGAGTGGTTCCGTGTAACTGGCGCAATTAAAGCTAGAGCTTTAAAAGGATCGCACGAGGATCAAGGCATCCGCGTACCATGGAAACATTAGAGTTAAAACGCGCTTTGGAATATCGCTATAATTAAGCCAGGATTATTAACATGTTTTACTGGGTCTCAGATTAT
This sequence comes from Ectemnius continuus, assembly GCA_910591665.1. Lineage (NCBI taxonomy): Eukaryota > Metazoa > Arthropoda > Insecta > Hymenoptera > Crabronidae > Ectemnius > Ectemnius continuus. Next base: position 7,976,812 of record OU342862.1, on the reverse strand, counting down.
AGCAATACGTAATTCGCGCTGTCGTTTCTAAAGAGTTCGGCTAATTTTCGAAGGGAACATTTGCAATCATATCCTAATTGTACGTGATCCAAGGATAATCTTAATTAATTCGGAAGACATAACAAAACATCGGTGACTGTCACAGTGGACCGTTAAAGAGGTACTAAAAACCCTGGGACAAACACATAAATGATAAACTTCAGTCGAATTTGGCACACACGCACAACTTGTTCAGCTAAAGTTTGTGACAGCAAAGGAAGTAATTGGTACAGACGAGAGATAGAAAATAGGGGAAGAGTCAAACATAGTTAGGGAAGGTGGTCCTTCTTCTAATTATCTCGCGGATGCCAAGCGAAAGGCGACTTCCTGTCGGCCGTGCTTCAATTTGCCGAAACAGCTCGTTTACGAAAAGCCGATCGAACTCTGCGAATTACGCAGGGCCAACGGGGAGGGGAAATAATTGATCGGTTTAAGAAGACAGAAGTAATTCGATCGGCCCATAGCGGGCGCCAACGGGGTGACTAACTCGGGGAAGGAAAGAAAACACCCTCGAGAGATTGTCAACGGTAAGACAAATACTCGAATGATAGCCACTAATAGGAAAATCTTTCGATGATTCCATGGAACACAAACAGAGATAATTGGATGAAATTACGAGGAATCATGTCAACCACTTTTACAAAGTGGAGATTTCCAAGTTGGAAGTCCGTTTGTTCGAGAACGATAAACTAAAGGACCTTACTTTACCTTGATAAAGGATTCATTCAAATTCCGGATATGCAGAATCCCAGACTACTTGATGGATTAGCGTGTTATAATCCTGCGTGCATGAAGCTCTAATGGGATTATCTCTAATCCTGATAATTATCTCAACTAATTATTTCGCTGCCCAGTAAATCCTTAATAAGGGATTCTCGCAAATTCCAAATCTGCAGAATTCTGCTCTACAACACAGTAAACCCTTAATGAAGGATCCTCTCAAATTCCAAATCTACAAAACTCTCTTCTTCAAGATAATAAAAACGAATGAAAAACTAATAAAGGGTTCATTCAAATTACAAATCTCCAGAATTCTGTTCTTCAACCCAGTAAAAACCTACCAAATACCAAGAAAGAGGAAGAGGAAGGACTGGAGGATATTCCAGGCTACTTGACAGATTACCGTGTAATAATCCTGCGTGCACGAAGCCTCAATGGCATTAGCTCTAACGCTGATTGCAGTCGAGGAGATGCCGAGCGTGTATGGCTATTACACGCGATCGAGGGAGGTATCGGCTTTGCTTCCAGAGAATAGCTGTAGCTTCTACTCGAGCAGCAGCCACCAGCAAGATACGAAGGATATCTTGAGTCTCGACTCAAGAAAAAGAGGGACGCAAATAATTCCGTACTACCATCGAATGTAAATGTAGCTTGGATACACTTGCATTGTAAACGAGGTTGGAATTCGCCTTTAAGAAGTTGGAAAGAGTGGCGAGAAGACGAACTTGCTTATTAAGGGCGATCAGCATACCCGGCTAGCAATCGTGCAACTTTGCAGAGGAAAAGCAGTCCTGCCAGGATATATCAGGATGACTCCAATGACTGATGGAACTGCTCGTTCTCGGTCATAGAACTATCGGCTCTCCGGGATGGAGAAAGCTAGCAAAGGGTACGATATCGTGCAGCACTTCCGTGTACTTCGAAGTAACGTCTTCCAAGAAGACCAGTAATTCTCGAGTTCCTCCGTAGAACTGGAAGCAGAATTCTCTTCTCCTGTTCTGTCGAGGATGAATCCTAAGAGCCGATATTACTCGGCGCATCGACTACTACCAGCAGCAGTAGCAGCAGCCCTTCTCTCCAGAAAGGAAATCCAACTTGCTAAGCAGCTAGAATCCTGCGGGGAACACGCGCAACATCGACTAACGCTTCGAGTCTCTTGAACCCGCTCCTCCTCCTGCTGAAATCGAGTTGCCCCTGGCGAGATTCCTGCTTCTTGCGAGAAGTTTCTGATGGGAATCCTGGATATCCTCGCGCAAAGTCTAACTATGAGGATCGTAATCGAGGTACTATTGGAGTGAATTGAATTTAGGACGACGATTAGTCGCTACTATTTCAGTTTAGTCTCCTTTCTACGATCGCTCTCTCCGAGTGAATCTTTCGAGTCGGCGATCAAACGAAATTGATAGAGTCGACGAGACTTAGCTGTACGATTTCCCTGCGCACAATGATTCAGAGCGAATGACTATGTGATCAGACGATGAGGTCATCGGGAGATTGGCGTCGATCGGAAAGCAAGGAAAGCTTGGCGCAAAGAATACCAATAGACCGGGAAGAGTCTCCTCTCCTTTCTCAACCTTTCTACTTGCTGATCCTTTAAGGGATTATTATGTACGTGAGCGGTGGATGATGCCCGACGACTACTAATAAGACAATGAGTAATGATCCTCCCGTCATCTCGCCTATCATTATTTACAACGACGCCGAAGGGCCAACTCGCACTGCACGATCCTGTAGCAAGGATCGTGCGCCGCTCCTAAATGAAGAGAGCCTTTCTGGAAGTCTGATGATGACAATCAACTAGAAGAGAAAGCACGACTTGTTGTCGATTTCTTCGAAAGAGCCGATGACACTTCAACGTTTCGGGATAAGGTAAACATCTGGTGGAAGACAGCAAACTATGACCGAGCATTTGAGTGACAGGGGGATCCTGCAATACAATGATTCCGATGACAAAGAATCATGATAGCCTTTTCCTTTCGTAAGCAAGGCTTTTGTTGTTTCTTGGAGTCGAAGGAAAGAGGGAAATAAATGAAATATGAAAACCACGACTTAAAGTGGGAATATCCGAAAAACGCTCGGCACTTGGGAGCACAAAACAGGCTGACGATGCACTAGTTTTGGGAAATCGGGTTACTGGGCGTACTAGGAAGACACGTGAGTTGTTACGCTGCAGGCTCGCTCGCTCGCTCGTCGCTTATGAACCCTTTGCACCGTGGGATCGCAAGAACGTGCCAGGACTCGGCGATCGCCGCTCTGTTGTGTACACACAGCGAACTTCGGAACTCTTCGGAAATTTATAAAATTCGCACGTCGTTAGCTCTGCAGTTTCGAGGGAAAAAGTATCACCCTCGTGAAACTTCCGCATTGGCGCAAACGCAGTCGATGGAACAAACGAAATGAGAATTTCTTGCCCCCTCGCTCTCCCAGTATTCTGTTAATTAAAAACAACGGCAGAAGTTTGAGTAAGCTAACAGTTGTATTCCGGTTATTGACTGACTTGTCGAACAAACTCAATTCTACTTATTGACTAATAAACAACAAGACATTATTCCTTAACACACTGACTCGATATTTACTACAAATGTTAAAAACATCAATTTAAAAATCCGATTATTGACAAACAAATGCATTTCAATTCGTAAAACTTATTTTTTGATATATTAACTGTATCACCTGAATGTAGTTGGAAGGAAATACGAAGAGTGCAAGGGTTTAAAAGCAAAATCCATCGAACGACGTAGCCTGTCAGTGGCTGTTCGATGCCGAGCTGGGAATACGCGCAAGTGCAAAAGGTTCGGTTTGACTCGGCTTGGCTACGACACACACAGACGCACACTGGCGCGCACACAATCCAACTGTGCCTTGCACGAAGTAATCGTAAATGCGCACTTGCCTCTGCCGGTGAGTTGGTTGATCCGCGCGCCACGGGAAAAGTCGTAAAAAAGGGGCGAACGCCTCGTAAAAGCGAAGAACTCCGAGCATGGGTGCTTTACCGGGAAATGTAAAGGGCGTGTATGCGGCCTCGATACTTACGGCGTCCTTGGAAACCGTGCCACTTGCCGGATAAAAGATGTAACATACTATGCTATGGAAAACATATGCTAGCTAATGGAACTTCGCGAAATTGACTACTATCTTTGATTTACTACCTTCCCTGTTACAAAGTCAATTCTGTGAACTTTCGACCCGTAACTTTAAGTCCAAAATGTTGGAAAATCTTGGGAATCAATGTTGAAAATCTCGAGGAACGTAATATGCTGTGCTATGGAAAATATATGCTAGTTAGTGGAACTTCACGAAATTCACTACTATGTTTGATTTACTACCTTCGGTGCTGCAAAGTCAATTCCAGGTGAACTTTCGACCCGTAAGCTTAAGCCAAAAATGTTAGAAAATCTTGAGAATCGATGACGCAAACAATTTTGGAAATCTCTTAGCACGGAAAATGTATGGGAACTAGAAAATTTCGACCAGATTGGCTATCGATGTTACATTGTAAATTTTTCGTTCGAGTGAACTTTCGATCCAGCAGGTTGAAAAAGCTGGAGATTTGGGAATCCGTTGGAATCGTAGAAAGTCGTATTTTCCGCGACGGTTTGTGGAGAATGACATTTGGCTTTTGATAACAGGGGTGGTTGTTACATTTTCCATAATGGATTCCCGTCATATTTCTCGAAAGCAGTGGCTCGCACTCTCCAGTCGCTCTTTTCGAAGGGCGTAGGTATTATGTGCATCGGAAATCGATGCCTCGATACTATTATTACGGCGAGCTGATTAAGTTTCGATACCATTGAGAATACCCCTATCAGAAGCCGATTGAGCCGAATGAACTTCGCCCATCTATTTTCTGTTAACGTATCGAAATGACCCCGGAGCTATTATGCCACCGAGTCTCTCTTTCCAGGATCATCCTCGCCTGACAAAAGGAACTCATGAAAAGCTGATAATAACCGCAGCATGACCATTGCTCTCCAACAACTAATTTACGCGGCTCTCCACAAAAAATATTGACAAACTTCTATTATTAAATTCCACTTTCAATATTCGCGGCAAAAAAGGCCATTCTAATAATAAACCATTTTCCCCTCAATAATTCTTTTTGTTCTCATCGAAAGAATCATTCACGCCATTCATAGCATATTACGACTAGAATACAACTGCTGGTATTTTATGGTTCGATTACAGAAACACCACAATAACTCAGTGATAAGCCCCAGAAGAATGAAAAGCCTTGAAGTACAAAAGGCAACTGGACTAATACAACTACCGAATCCAACACAAGCACCGGGCGAGCTCAAGGCTGTCAGCCTCTTAATTAAAAAAAAAAAAGGAAAGCCGGTTGCTTGAAAAGCTCGCTGGCAGCATTGCGCTAGATTCAAGCGTTAATGAAGAATGGAGCGAGGTGTGACCGAAGGTTCAATCGAATCCTTTCGAATAAAAGGAGGCTCTCGGCGTCTAAAAGCATCGGTGACGGCAGAGAGAACGAGGCTGGCATTATGTTTTCCCATGGCGAGAAGAAACGCCGATGACACGGTGGCTCCGCAAAGCGGCCGATCATCCACTGACGACGCCAGCCGACCTTTTTCTGCTTGCCTTCTCCTCCGCTTGTCTAATTGGTCATTAGACCAGCGCTAAGAATCACGTCGAGAGATGCCACCAAGCGCCCCGCTCTCCTCGGGGACACCTACGGCTTTCCCACCTATCGATAAATCCCCTCTGATTATGCAAACCCACCACCGCCGTCGTCGCCACTGCCGCCGCCGCACCAATGGCATTTCGTAGTTTGCCATGTGCGAGAAAAGCCGCACTCCGATGTCAAGGTGAACCGCACTAGCCAGATAGAGTGTCGTCGAAGTGTTGGGAGACTGACAATGCACCGCGCCGTTCCCCTTTTCACTTTCGGAAGGATTTATTGCGTGGAAGAATAATATTGTCAGTGGGTTGGAAATTATTTGAAAGTAGTGATGCAATCATTCCGGCGAAGACTAATATTTTATATAAAGAAATAAACGCTGAGTGTATGATATTTTTCTAATAAAAAGAAAACTGTTTTTTCAAACCAAAGCATTCGAATTGAATCTGATCAGAATTATTTGATGGTAACGCATAGATGGCAGAATTTGATCTTTCAAAAGACGCTTGTAAAACGAGAATCACTGTCGTACAAAGATTCGAGTTACATGAAACGATTGGAAAGTCGAAACGCGAAACAAACGCGTCGCGAAACGAAACAATACGTCGCGACGTTCTGTTTTTTCCTGTCAAAGGGAGTCACTGGTCGCGGCGAAGAATAACACTGCCGATCGACTGGCACTGAGAGAATCAGGCAAAGAGGAGGAAGAGGTGCGAGCGACCCAGATATATCAGCCGACTTTTCCACTCAATGAAGTCTGCAACTGGATGCAGAAATGCTCTGTTTCTCTTACTGACAGACAAGTGAAATGACTCCAGTCTTTTTCCACTTGTTCGCTTCCAGTGAGAAGCTATGCCAACCTCTTTCAAACATGTAATAAACTGGTAGAAACTATGAAATAGTAGGAAAACCAAGTGGTCACTGACAGAAACCGAATTAGGAGCGGAAAAAGATCTCTTCCAAATTCAAAAATTACATATTCCACTGACTTTGCCATTTGGACCAAAAGATTAATGGAAATTATTGGAAACGAAACCAAACCACTATTTAATTATACTTGGATTTTTGAAGTTCGCTGGCTTTCGTCGCCTCGTTAAAGAATCTCCTCAAGGAAAAACTTTCCATCGACAAAGTATTGACATATCCGATTTAACAAAACTATTCTTACCGAAAGTAAGCACGACTGAAATGAAGCTCTCGCGAGAGCGTAGCGAGCTTTATAAAGGCAATTTCCGTGAGACTGAAGTTCGAGTGACGCGTCCACTTTAAGCAGAGAAACCCAAGGGAGCCGATGACACACCGAACGGTAGAAATACTATTTTCGGTATTCTCAACTTGTCGGCCTTCCAAATACTTAATATAATTACTTCCGTCACAAAGAATTAGCCGAACTTCCGCTTGAAACACAGCGAATAAAAGAAGTATTCGTGTACCCACAATTTATGAAATAAACAGACTTGAAAAAGAAAACTTTCTTCTTCAAAAAAATATACTTTTTTGAAACTTTTATTTACACTGCATAAAACAGTGTACAAAAACTAGAAACACGGGAGGAGCGAGCGACGAAGGCCAGTAAACTCCTAGAAAAATCGCTGTCCGGCGACAATAGAATCCACGAACATAAAGCGACTGTCCAATTTGTGCGGCGTTTATACGAGGCGGCCTTTTTCATCGCTCCGGTGAGCCTCAGCTTTTTCTCTCTCCCTCATGAATCGCCGAAAGTTACAGCTGTACGCGCGCGAGGAACACACAGAAGAGCGCGGCCGGTCGTCCTTGCGAGTGGAAATCGTCGATAGCGGCACAGTCGGAAGGATTGCGGTCCGATTATTCAAATTCCAGGACCTTGACAAGTTTCGCTGCCGGTGGGGCTGAAAATTCGCCTGGCCGAGCATAAAGGAGACGGGAAGAACGAGCGTCGAAATGCGAGCTGCTCCAATGCGAGAGATTCCCGGGAAAAAGGGCCAGACGATCGCGTCGCGATAATAAAAATAGATTCCCTGTCAAATCCTAACACATGTGTGGGTGTACAGAGTGATTCACTTGTGTTTGATTCAATCCTCTCGACCATAAAAAACTAGAATTAAAAACTATTAACTAATTTCAACATACTCAAATATTCTCCAATTCCTTTCTGTATATTATGCTTTATACATTTAAATTATATTCTATGCATAATTAATTGGAATATAAACTGGAATATATTCTCTGCAACAAATTACTTTACACGTCCATTACTCACATTATTTATATAAAATATATAATAATGTAACTTAACATACAGGCCGGATAAAAAATGAATCATCCTGTACATACGTGTGGCACGTAGCTAGTAGAAATAGACGGCAGTGGTGAGCCGTGGGATCGAGATAGTGCTCGAGTGAATGGAGAACGACAAGAACTGCCATGAACTATGTAAGAGATACACTGAGAGGCGGGAAAAAGAGAGAGATAGAGAAAAGGGGGGAGGAAGTCCAGCAGCAGAGGGACGAAACAGGAAAGCACGTAGTCCAAGTGTCCCTGCGGGGATGACGCCGTCGAGGCAATCGAAGAGGGCTGAGCTATGGTTTCTGCTCCCCTGGCGGCGCTTCCGGGTTAAACCGCAGATATCGCATTACCGCAGGCTTAATAATCGTCTTTCCCTGGAATTATTCATCGTAACGTCCAATTTGCCCGGCCGCGTATAAACAGGAATTCACGGCAGTGGAATCGAGAGTCGGAGGAAACCGTGCCGACTGCCTCTATGCCCTCCCTCGACGCCGAGATTACCTCGGCCGAAACGTCCTCCCCGGACGCCTATCGCTCTCTTTCTCTCTTTCTCTCTCCCTCTGCCCCGACGCCACTAGGTTTCCCTTCAGCCCACCGATAAGATCAATCCAGATAGCAAAAAGTAGCCACAGTTACCGTCCACGCCGACTGTCAACAACACACCAGGAATTAATTAGAGCGATTCTGGAACTCGCTAATGATCCGATGTAAATTAGACGTTGAATATGTATTTCGGGGATTGATATGCCTTTCATTAAACAGACGAAAGGCGTCGTTCTTTAAATAATCTCGCCGGGTAAATATCGAACGGTATTTATTCAAGAATTTTTACAAACAGCACAACAACAACAAGTAACAAGGGTGAGTGGTGTCTGTGACACCGATGGCTTGGGGGAAGGAACGCCCGACTTCCGAGGGCTGAGAAAAACACGGGCGAGTATGATGAGAGGGTGTCTCTGCGACGAGGAGTGACGCGGCTGGCTTTTCCCTCGGAAGAAGGTTCTCGTTTCGTCCGAAACGCCGACGGGAAACTGTCTCGCCGTCGCTTGCTACGCCCGGACAAGGTGGAGAGCAGCAGCAGCAGTTTTCTATCATGCGAGTCGGGCGAATAAAATGGGTCGCTGGGAGAAAAACAGCGTCGAGTGCGAGAAAAACGCGAGGAAAGGCGAAAGACGAACGACGACGACGACGGCGAGAATGGCGGGAAAAGGTCCGAAGGGAGAAATCTTGTGCCTTCATTCTCTTTTCAGGGGAAATCTGTCCGTTCTGTCTTACCGGACTAGCTGTAGCGGAGCCCGGCTCTGAAATCATCCAAGGGACATTCGAATCAGAGGAGAGCTTCTGCTCCCGTTCTCTTCCCTCTCCCTCTCGCAGGAGACGACGACGCACCGAGCGCGTGAGAGATCATCCACGTTCACTCTTTCGCTCCGGGTTAGAATAGAAAGGGAGAGAGGCAGGGTCAGCGAGAGAGAGAGAAAGGCAGAAGAAAAATGGCCAGAGTGCGTGATGAGCAACGAAATAACAACAATAAAAAAAAGGAGAGAGAGAGATAAAAATAAAACGAGAGTCCAAAGACGAATGATTGATTAACGCATTTGCATCGGCAGTGCTCGATTCATCTTCTCCCACGGAGAAATCTCTTAACTTAATGAAACATTAACGCTTGTACTATTTCATGATTCCATCCAATCGTTTTTCGATATTTTTCTATACGCCTTTGCATTTCGACTCGCGACAGGAAAAATAAACTTTCGCCACTGCCTTTCTAGACTTTCTGTAGCACGTGCGGTGCAAATGCGATAATTAATGGCTGGCTGACCTGAGATATGGCATATGTGTATGTGTGTGTTTATGTGTATGTATCGCGCCAAATGAAAAAGCTTTCGAATGGGAGCTTCCAAGCCCGCGGCTCAAGAACAACAATCTACGAGATGCGCCGATTCGAATCTATATATATGAGTGTCTGTGTGAATGTATGCGATTGGGTAGAGCCGGCAAAGGAAAAGTGACGTGTCAAGCGGTACTCTCTTTCTGTTCTGCTCCGACCGATCGAAGGATTATTAAAGTACGTACAGGTGTGCCTCATCATCTCATCACATACCTTTGGTTTTGGGGACTCTGGCACCGGGGCGATCCTGTCGTCGGCCGTCTCGGTCGTTCTGTTCATCGCCAGCCGACTTGGTGATGAACCTGTAATCAAGATAATTGCATCCACTTTAGGAATTATTAAGTTTCTAATCCTGAAATAAATATTATAGTGTATATAGAAGAGTGTTCGTACACATGCTTATTAAGTATATTTTTGTGAACGTATTCCATGATTGGAAAATGCAGGTATAGTATGTCGTGGAATAAGAATGAAACCATTAGGGAACAGCATTCGGTGTTTAATTAAGCAGCAAGTAAGTGGACCACTTTCGAAAATCCATACAGACGTTTTATCCGCGACTTTCTCCTTGCGGCTTACAAACAGATTTCCATAGGGATCGTCGCCACTTAATTATAAAACTAGCGAGACAACGTAGTGGTTAAACGTTGATCACTGGCAAGATTTACGGCTGATAATTAATGCTCGGTGCTCCACGGTCACTTTAGCGCGCGCACACACATCTTGGCGAAACCAAGTGCTCGTTATTAATTTGTAAGCGGTGGACTGAAACACGATACGGAATCGGCTCGCTCGAGATTGAGATATAACGATGGCAAACTGTTAATACGATCGTCAACGAGGAGCTACAATGTTAGAAAACTTTAACGATCGAACGGCGTTTAACAGGTCTCAGTGAAAGCCTGATAATCGTCACCGGATCTGCTGAGGAAAAATCGGGCAGGATGCGGATTCGCTGCTGACTCGTTATCCACTTGGAGAGTCTCTCCTTTAATTGGTTCACCTTGCGATAAGCTGACTACTGAAACGGCGAGGCTAGTAAAGAGGCAAAAATATCGGGCGATTTCAATCGCACGCATTCAAGTTTCTCCCGTGAAAAATGGGGAAACGTCCGGAAATCAAGGGGGAAAAATTAAGATGCGATCGTACGAGTGAAGGAAAGATTACCGAGTTACCATTGATCGTAAAGTCAGCGGGAAGCTGGCTTAATTGCACCTTTCCAATAATATTCACCCTCGATTCGATTCCACGGAGAATTACAAACTTGTTATAAGTCACTTAAAGCTTGCCGATTTAAAATAAGACAATCTTCCTGACACTGATGTTAATTAACCCCAATGAAATCGCTAAAAGATTACTGTTGTCTGAAGGAGGATAAAATAAAGCCTACAAAAAGAAGGAGGGGGAGGTGAGGTGATCTGCAAGGTTTATCTAACTGTAAATATTGCAGCATCCTGGCAGGATCGCTGGATCATTTTGCCGCGTGGGAAGCTCGTATAAAATTTGCATAAGTAATAGAAACGTTAAGTGACTTTGGAGGGGGATGCCGAGGCTCGGAGGGGGTGGAAGACGAACAAATTGCCGCGGCCACCGGGGGTTCTGCGGGCCAATTAATATCGCATTACGTCGCTTAAATAACGAATGAGAGCCTAACGATCCGCCGTGCCCTCGGCTAATGCTAATAGGACTGTGATTAGTGCACCTGTTATCACGAACTCCGAGCAACAATGCTTACGAACACCCCTCCCACTCACTCAGAGAAAAACTAATTTGCATATTTAATTGAACCGCTCGTCGACAATGATTAACAACAGCCTTTAGTCCTATGACCATTCAAGGCTAATAAGTGTTGTTTGAATATGTTATGATCCTAATATTAGAGATAGAATTTTTCTTTTAATCCTTCGTTGTTTAAATGAATAAATCCTAAACGAATTATGCTGCAATTGATTTTCACTGTATTTATTAATGGTTTTAAATGAACTTCGTAATAAAACCGATCGAGTGCAGAGAATTTACTGGAAACGATGCTGGAACTCACGCGATGGGAAAGTCAGGGTTAAAGGGAAGGAAAAATTGGAAGGGGGGGAATTATAGCGAGAGCAAACAGGGGCTGATAAGCAATTACGGGGTTTCACTTGCTCCGAAATAGCCGTACCGGAGAGCCGAGTCCTCCGGCGAGTCATTATTTCTGTCAGCGCGAGGGGGTTGCTTCTAGACTTTCAGGATAATAATTATTTACAAGCGTTGCTCTTCGTCGGCGAGATTTCATTTCGACGGCGCGAGCGAACGGCTAACTACCGTATCACTTTACAACAGGCCATCGATCACGGCAATCGGCTAAGTATAGAATCTCCACTTTGCCAGGAGGCCTTCGCTGCACAAGTGGCAAGCCGAGAATCAAGAGAGAGAGAGAGAAAGAGAAAGAACCAACTCTACAATGTGCCAATGAACGGCGTGGATAAATTGCTTCGTTGTTAGGAGTTTCGTTCGCTCGAGTCAGCCAGCACACCGTAAAATCGACTGTTAAGAGGTGTTAGGCCGAAGTGTCTGCGATCAAGTTTAAGGGCAGCTTGGGGAAAAGCGAAAGTTCCAGCTGGAGGCCACGTATCCCAAAGACAAAGGTTCGAAGTCGAATTTTACTGGTCCTTTGGGTCCTCTAATCCTCCAGGAAGATATTATCCTCGAATCACCCACGGATTTTACTCTCTCGGTCATATCCTTTAGAATTAACTACTCTTGGAACGACAGTCAGCCTCGCTTTTATGCTCTCCCCGCAGAAATCATTTGGGATTCTTCAACCTCACTCTCGACGAGTAGACGGAAAAGTCGCTATGTCGATTTTACTCTCAACTTTCTCCCTCGACTTTTCACGGATTAAGAATTCGATGTAATTGCTAGAACTGGGTTTTCTGCTGTGTCAGCTATTACGAAAAATATCCGAGTAAAAATCGAGCGCCATAAAAAGCAGTTTATACATGTTCTGAATGAAATAAGAAAAATGTACGACTGAAATCACTTTCATACGTTTGAATCAAGGCTCGGATAAAGCGTGATATGTTAAATTTCCGTTCTTTCCTAGTTTTAATAAAGTATCCGAGAATAGAAATGGAAGCAGGGGTGGACGAGTAGATATAGAATTTGGCCGAGCAATTTTGTCCAAATTACTGTCCGAACTCTGCCGGTTTCATCGTTCCTTTCATCGGGCTAGCTGGGCCAGAAACGGCAAGGAGAGAAAAAAAAGGCGCTCCGTTCACCATCACAGGTTATGCGTTATGGAAATTGGTGTTACGCGGACGAACGAGCCAGCGCAATTTCAGCGTTTTCGAGGCCGAGCAAGACGAATCGAATGCAATCGGTAGTCACGGACACAGAAACCGGCAGTTTCACACGCACGCGACTGTGCAAGTTCACAATATGGGTCTCGGCCCAGATGCAAGCGTAACGCTCGCATCTACATTTTACTTTCATGCGGACGAATGTTGCCTTCCTCGCAGGCGAACATTCCAGCGAAACCAGGAAGGATGAACGTTAGTTCAGTTTGTATCCGCTAACTGAGATTCTTTCTTATGTAACCAGGAAGTAAGGAAGGTTTATTGTTAGTTGTTTTATGCTTTATGGTCTCGAGAAGGTTTAAGACTATAAAATATAGAGAAAAAAATAAGAAAGGACGAAGACCCTTTGTCCTTTTCCTTGTGCTCTACTTTGACGTCGTAAAGGTCCTTTCGCATGATGAGATGGCGCATTAATTAAAACTTAGGTGGTATAATAAATCGCTTCTACTATTCTTGGAGTTTGAATTCTTTGAATTGATTAACATATAATTCTGTGTTTGTTAATATTGCATTAGTTGAATCAAAAATCTGATTGTAATTCAATTGTAAAGTGTAAATTGCATGATTTCAATTATTTATATAAAAAGAAAAGCAGATAGAACAGCGTGCCATTCGGTGGCAACTGCAACCCGTGACACGTAGCGCATCGCGTGGAGCATCAGAACGTTTGCAAAGGTTGCTAGTTGCCCAACAGTGATTTTCATCTTACGTAAGTGAACCTCCGACCAAGAGTGCAGTCGCGTACCTTCACGTAGAAATGGGGAAACGTCGAAGAGGAGTCATCTCGAGTCATTTAACGAGATACGAAAAGATCATCATCAATGGGATTTTCTCGCCACGCTTCCGCAATTGTAAGAATTGCTGATGCATCTAAAGTTAAAAGTCATTGTAATCCAAGTGCCAATTCAAATACAATCACGGATTTCATAATGCTGATTGAATTTCTCCACAACGAAATTTAAAATTCGAAACATTTATTCAAAATATTGCATTTTATTCGTATTACTTTTCGATTACCAAAAATGCTTTCAACGTCGACGCAACACTGCACTGTCAGCATCTCTCTCATCGATGCCAATTCAAATGTCGAAACATCTATTAAAAATATTGCATTTTATTCATATTACTTCGCCATTACTGAAATTGCTTGCAAAGTTGACGCAACAGTGCGTCGCCAGAATCTCTCCCTCTCTCATTCTCATTGAAATTCAAAGAGCAGAGTCATTTCTGGACTGAAATTACAGTGAGTAATGCGTATTATCGCAAGAGCGTGGAGGCGGATTGGCGAAAGTCGAGGGAGAATCGTCCCTCGGAGCGGAAAGGAGTGGCTCGAAAAGTCGGCGTCTTCCCTCTTGCGAAATTTACGGGCGTCATCCATTGTGCTGGGTGTGCGAGTGCCAGAAACGCGCAACCTCGGCCGGCTGATTTTCAGCCATGCTGTGCAACCTCGCCGGCGCGATTTTATTTTCTCGTTGCCCGGCGGCGGCGGCGGCGGCGGCGGGCAAGCAAGCTGCGCGCGATAATGTTGCACACAACCGGACCACTGATTCATGAGTTGGCCGCTCCATTCTCGTGCGGCCAACTTTAGCCAACCTCCGCAGTTCTCCAAAGGGCCAGGTCTCTCTCTGTGTAAGCTCCTTCGTGTAATCGTCGTGTTCTCGACTTATGTCTGATTAAGTGGACATTTAATCCGAACCCGGGCTTGAAACCCAGCCACTGCTCGTATGTTCGCACTAATTCAATCTCTTTCAAATTTAAAGCCCTTTCTCCTTCCATTATATTACACGTATCAATATTACCTTGCCCTCTTGTAACGTAAACTTGTCATGAGTTATTATTAGAACTCCTCAATTTTTATCAAATATACACAAAGATAATTGGTATTAATTACCGAGAGATATCAATGATAAAACAATTATTGCACTATCTTAACAATCACTCAAGAGATTACTCTTTCTTTTTCGAGGGGGGTATAATAAGGGCTGGAAATTATTGATTGGCCAGTCGATAAGAATAACTGTTTGTCAGAGAAAAAGGATAGCTTACTCTCGGGGATGGTATCGCCCCCTTTGAGACACGCCGCTCTAATTGATCACGCCATCGACCAATTGCAATCTCCCGGGAGAATCAACCCGTTTCGCCGCGAGTCCTTTCGAGCGGACTCTCGGCTCAACAAGTGACCAAAGGCAATAAGTCGTTCGAGACAGCGGAGCGTAGAATGTTTTCAATTCCATCGGCAAGAAAGAGAGATAGTGCGAAGTTATAATGGAAAGAAGAACGGTTGGCAGCTGCTCAACAAGTGGCTGCTCAAATTTTAAAAGTGACCCTGTGGCAATCTTGGCAATTAGGCGGGCCGAAAACACTCGCGCACAACCAAGCTACTTATTAAGATTCCTCGGAGTGTCGGATTTATTATTCAGACGAGTTCACCGAGCCACCAAGCTCAAACGATCTTTGCGGCCTCCAACGATCTTGGCCTGTTTGCTATTCTTTATTCCAAGGGCCGAGAAAAAAAGCTCCTTGCCGCTCGCGCGCGCGCTAATTTATTCCCCTTCCACCTGGCAAACCCTCTCGGGACTTGTTTAGCAAATACGCGCAGCTGGAGAAAGAATGCTCGAAGGGCAAAAAGGTGAGTCTTAGCCGTAATGAGCCTACGAGTTAAGGGCTGGCTCTCGTTCAAGTGACGGCCGGCTTGTGCTCGCCGGCGAAAAACAAATCCTTTAAAACTCCGCCGCGAGAAACCTTGATTTTATTACGATGATAAATGTTTATTATTATATAAGAATTAAACAGTCGCTTTAAACGATGCTTCACAGAATAATGAATGAAATAACAAGCCTGTTGATCGATCATTCAAAGAAATAGCCGACGCTGAAATAAAAAGACCAACTGCATCGAATAAGAGAAATCAATGAAAGAACTGGCCGAGGAAAAAGAAGCCACTTGGTTCATTGGGAAGACAATGAAACTAAAAGATACTAACTCATGGCGAGACGTTTCAAACGTCACGTAGATCGATCGACTTTAGTTCCGAACTCTCCAACGCATTACAGAACTACAACTTCTCATTTGTTTCGAGTCGCACGCTTGGGATGTGCAAGTTCAGGAAGACACATTACGATTCAAACTGGGATAAATCAGTCATATGCATGTACACCGGAAATGAATAATAGAAGATCGCTAGAGTCTCGGTGTATCGTTCGAATTCTATGAAAAATGTAGAGCCTCATTGAACCATGCAATTGCAACAACTGCGATTCGAGTTCTGCGAGAACTATGTCCGCTTCCACTTACCGGAAAGTCCGTCTTATGTGACCGAAAGCTATTAAAAGCAAGGTTTCGCATGCGAAAACTGGACCAAAGATTTCTAAGCTTTCTGACGCGGCCTTGTCAGGTTGGTGTCAAATGTCAAGAGACGGGTCAGCTGGTACGCTTTGCGCAGACCACACATAGAACATGTGCCGAGATTTCGGGTAGACTGGTCACGAGGGTATGATCGATAGAAGGCGGTAGGAACAAAAGCGAGCCACCTGAAATCCACCGGAAACCGAGCCTGACTGCGCGCGCCTGTCTCCGGCCGAAAAAGGCTCGAATTCAGGTCAAACCTCGTACGAGGGAAGAAGCACGTGCGCCTAGAATGCACTCGACACTCAGCCGCGCCTTTTTTTCATTCCAGCTGCTCTCTTTAATATTCTCTTCTTCTCAGAATGGACTTGTTACAATTCGCAATTAAGGAAGGAACTTTCGTTCGAGCATCGTTTCGAAACTAGCGATACCAATTAATCAGTGTATTGTGGCCTCGATTGGCTCTCCATTGCGAAAGGGAGGCATATATCTCCTCGAATTCCACGTACCAAACCTGCGATAATGGCTTCCTTAATTCTGCAGCGCGCTTTAATTGCCAGCGCTCTCATGTCCCACTGGAAGATTTCGCAAGCGCGTCAACCAGACGTAACCCTTCGCAAGAAAGGCAGAGAAAGGCGAGGAGCGAGAAAAAGCTGACATCAAATCACAACAGAGTTGCTGCACCGGACTTGTCTATTTGCACTTAGTATGAGTCTTGCAATATGCCTGCGGCTACAACTGCCACCAATAGTAGAAGCTGCTTACGCAACACTACTTGATTCATATTTTCCGGTGCTCTAAGGCGATTAACCCTTTGCCGTATTATTTAGTTTGACAAGTCAGAGTGATGCTCAAGAATAGTTGCAATATCCAATGCCCAAAATATTGAAAACCAATGGAACAATGTTTGCCCAGAGTGCGACTTGTAAAAGTACTGCAAAGGATTAAATATAAGTTTGTGATTGAAATGCTAAGGTAAGTGTGAGTTTGATATTACGGTGAAGATTAAATATCTTATAATAAGAGATCAAAGGTGCAAAGAAAGAAGTACTGAATGTATGATAGTAGGATAAGAGCATAAGATAGTATATGATTTGCAGAGAACTTGTCCGTTGCATTTAGTATAACACTTGCAATATGCCGAGGGCTACAAATACGAGGAATCGTAGAAGGTGCTTTCGCAAGGCTACCTGATTCACACTTTCCGGTGCTCTAGGACGATTAAACATGAGTTTGCGATTGAAATGCTCGGGCGAGTGTGAGTTCGCCCGTCAAAGCGGGATCCTGACTTGCCAGGATTATGTAATTCGCCGGATGTAAAGCGGCTCTTTATCCCTCCTGACACGAAACACAGGCTTTGCTTTCTGTCGCTCCGCGTCCTCACTCCTCGCATCCTTTGTCAGCCACGCCGGGGAAATAATGAAACAAAGGGAACCGCGGCTTGTACTCGGTGTATCCGGGATTGCGGTGGAAGCCGAAAGCACAGAGGGTGTGCCGGGGGGCGAACGCCCAGGAAGAGGAAATTATTTCGATCGTCGAGGGTTGAAGCTGCAGCAGCTATGAAGCGAAGCTGTGTGAACGAAATTGTCCAATAATCTACAATGTTTATAACACTTTCATCATTGAAATAACGAAAAATGAAACTTCTCTCTTGGGTTCTTTAACAAGAATCCAAGTTAGCTTGTCCCTGCAATGGCTTTTATAGTATTTGAACGTTGAAAAGTAAAGTATTTTCTATTTTCTATTTCTCCTCTTTTCAACGTTTATATTTCTCAATTTCTCTAGGATTAACCTTTTGACTACTACTGGCGCTTTAAAAATCCATTAAGATTTCGTTTAGCACAGCTAAAATCTCGTGTGTAAAAATTAGTGTTCTTTGATTTCACCGTAGTCAAAAGGTCAATAAAATATAAAGAACGTAATATATGAAAAGGGAACTTACCGACGAAAGTTTGATAGAACTGGGAGAGGTAAGTGAGAATGGACAATCGATCGGGCACCGAGCAGGAGGCCATGTCCTCGGCATCGAGGAGCGCAGGGATGCCGAGATGCTGCTCGGCGGTACGGAAAGCCAGCTCGTTGTTTCCGTATACGTCGTCCTTGTTCAGGCTATTGAAGTCACTGGAACAAAAAGCAGCCGGCGAGCGGCGTTCAAGGTCGGCTGTCTCCAAGTAGGCAGAGTCGCAGCTACATAGCTTCGAATCATGCAAATCAGCGCTGCCACCTTCTCCGAGTAAAGCCCGACTAGCAACACCTTTGCTTTTGCTCTTTGCGAGCACACTCTGTCCTTTTACACGATCGAATTCTCCGGCTCTGCCAATGGAAATGCAGGCCAATCGACAGCCCGATCGGGAAAACGTGTGCTCACTCGCGTGAGACGACACTTGCTTTTAGCCCCGCGCTACGATGGATTATGCGCCTAGTCAGTAAAACATGTTAATGTGCACTCCGCTATCGGCTCACTGATTCAGACTTCCGAGCTGATCGCCGCTCTTTATGTAAATGCGAACTTTCAGTGATTTATCAATTGATTTTCGCTTGAAACACTTGAGTTCAAAACATGTCTTTCATGTGAAATATGTTGAAAACCTTTTGAAGTCTGAACCTTTGGCGCATGAATTAAATAACTTTATTCGATAACTTTATCGGTGAATAGATTGACGTGGAATCAACAGACGAACACGATGTATAAAACACTCAAGCGTTACGTACTGAATTCAGTCATAAAGAAGGCATACAGAAAATTAATTACTGTATACATATGTATATTTATCAAAATATACAATAAGAAAAATATGTGTTAAAATTGGTAACTTGAAGAAGAAATGAAATATGAAATATTGATAAGTTGTGTTGGTAGTTTGACGATTGCTAAATTGGTTTGTACGATGAATATTTTCCATTGTTCTTTGAAATATGCATTATTCGTGCGCGTATATCCCGAGACCACTTATGAGCAAGACACTAAATGCTAGCCATGTTTGGCTGCGAGCTGAAGCCTTCGGTCACGCCTATCTTTGGCTCTCCGAGCAGGACCTTACCGGTTTCCTGCGGATAAGCAGGAACTTGCGTCACAGCCAACTTGCCATTGCCTAATTAAGAATTAAAGCGGCTAATTAAGAATTGCGCGGAGTAACTTGCCAAGTACTATTCCGCTCCTTTCATTGATGCTAGCTACGAAACATTAGACCATTTCGGGCGGATTGCATTGGCATTTCGAAGAGGAGTTTCACGTGATCCGAGTGCGAATCTTAAGAGTGAATTAAGAAGGATTTAATTAAGGATTAGAGCGGCTAATTAAGAACTGCAGTGAACAACCGACAAAGTACTTTTCTCTTCGTTTTCTAGATACTAACGTCGAAACATCCGATTACATTGCTATTTGGAAGACAAATGAACCTTAGAATAATCAAGAATTACAGTGAATAACCTGTGAAATCCAGCATCGAAAAGTCATGCTGCGCTGATATTTGAAAGAGGAACGTAATATTTGATGAGTCAAGTGGGAATTTTAAGAGGAACCACACCGCCTTCATTAATTTCTGGCGCATGAATGACTCGAGAGATGTTACACTGTCGAACTGGGTCCCCTCGTCCTGGCTTGGCCCCTTCTAATCCGCAAGCGGAGTGCGCTCCACTTTTCCGTAAATCGATATGCAGAAACGCGCGCGCTCTCCCGCCCGCTTATTACTCTTCGGGCGCGCACTCGAGAGATTCTAGGTCGAAATACGGGGCGGATATTTGCCGATAAAATTCTCCCCAATAAATCCAGCACGCACTTGAGAATCTCGCACGGTTTCTACGGCCGATTTCACTCACGCACGCATGCGCCAATATTCCATGAGGATCCATCGAAAAGCGCGTCGGTGTTCCGTGAATTTTGGTCGCGCGAAAATACGAACGAGTGATAATTGATTCGGCCGATGGCGAAAGATTAATGAGGTTCTTTAGCGAATCGAATCCAAACGGAATTCTAATTGGATCGCGCTAAGCCCAGTTTGTCACGGCCGGTTATTTCCATTAGGATTTCGTGCTCCACCGAGCGTTTTAATGACGACTGATACGTTTTTGATCGAGAATCGTTCACTGATGACTCGTTGTTATAAGCCTCTCGAGGATTTCCATGCTTGTTTAACTCGGCGCGCTTCGCCTGCCACTTTGATCCAACTTTCATTGTATCGCGCAAACATCTGCCGGCGAGAAGCGAGAAAGCTCTCGCAATTGATCAATTGGAATGGGACTGGAAATTCTGTGGGAATAATTAAGCGAGTTTTTGAACTTCCAAACGAGGTTTCAAAGTTTCTTTAATGATTGATAATGCAGAGTTGAAATTAATTGAGAGAAAAGTGTGGTAATGACGAAACAGAAGCGATGTGTCGTTACAGCGTTTATGTGGGGATAATGAAATGAGTTTCTCAACTTCGAAACAAGGTTCGATGATAGCAAAGGTCCTTGAATGGTAGGTAATGAAGGGCTGAAATTAGTTGAGTCGACGAGAAAAGTGTGGTAATGACGAAACTAAGCCGGTGTGCCATTATAGCGCTTATTTCTATTCTCGAACGATAGTCACGTCGACTCTCTTTCCACCCTGGAAACGTTTAGCTGGCCGATGGCAAAAAAGCCTGACGAGCGAAACAATATCGAGTTTAGCTCGACACCTCATCTTGCCAGCTGTAAAACCGTGTCACGAAGATTGGCCGTTAACGCGGCGAGCGAGCCTCGTTTCATCTCGGCCCGTAACTAATCTCCAATAAAGTCTATCTCCTTTAAAGTTCAGGGAGAACGAACGGCGGAGGAATGCAGCAACGCGTAAGACCACCTTTCCTCCCAACTTCCTGTCGATGCCTGTTTAACCCTTTGCCATCAGAGCACTCTTTCAAATTCCTATTACTCTCTTTGCCTCTTTCAAGTCTCTCATAATAAAATCGACCCTTTACTTTTAAGACTAAACTTTCCAACTTTCCGTTTTGTAATACACGGAATAAATACTATGAACGAGTGAAATCGTTTCTAGACTTGAAAGAAAATCATTCTCCAAACATTTGCACCTCCCTTTCATAACCACAATCTTAAAAACTAGAATTCAATCGTGTAAATCGAACAATAAGAAAGTCCCCATTTAAAATCCTTAAGAACAGTACTACAATGTTGTATCCTAGTGTTCCATTAACATGGATAGCGCGAATCCGTTCAGGTCGGTGACAGTCAGTACTGGCAAGAACAGGTGAAATCATTGACGACGATCTGCAATGACATACCAGTTGCTGCTATCTCCGCGATGGTAAACATGTTATTTTCCTATCGGAGGAGTTTCGAATGACTAAAAAGAGTGTTGAAAGAAAGCTCTAAACGGTAGAAGCGCGAACGATTTCTGTCTCTCTTGGTGGACGGGAAAGTGCGTGCCAGTTTGTCATGTGACTTTCGCCCGGGAAATTAGCGTGCTTTTTTCGGAAGGCGATGGGAAAGCGCGGTGGTTTTCGGTCGGTGCAAGTGACAACGAGGAAATGGAGCGGGGCATTTCAGTATTGCCGGGTGCGCAGCGCTCGTGCCTTCCGTGATATTGAGTTTCTGCGGTGTCTCGGTGTCGCCGTCGCCGTCGCCGTCGCCGCCGCCGCGCTGTCGAGCGAGCACAGTCGAGGAATATGTCGAACGGGTAATTCCTGACAGACAGATACGAGCGGCAGCAACCGGCTCTGGCTTCGCGTCGTAAAAGAGCGACCGCTTGTCTGCGACGAAAGTCAGCTGCGCTCGTAACAGCGCCGTGGTGACTCAGGCGTCACTGGACCACACCCACCTCGCACACCTCTCTCTCCATTCTCTTTCGTCTACACTTCCCTCTTGGCTTCCTTTCTTCCTCTTCTCTCTTCCCTTTACTTCCTCACCCAACATTAATTTTTACTTTTTAATTCACGAGTTTTAAACTTTGATTCTATGATGCAATTATTTCTTTCGTTCTTGTTAAAAATACAGATGTAAATTTGGAAATTTTGTATTATTATAATAATTGGCACATTTGTTCTCGTAGTAAATTAATAATTAATTATAAGCATTTGACTGCTCGCGGTAGATCAGCTATATTATAAAAATAATATAATTTAGGAAATAACAGGTTTATTGCAAATATTCTCCAACAATATATTGTTTGTAATTAGTATTAGAATACTCTGTATGTGTTGTAAATATTGCGATATTTTATAGCGTACAGCATCACAACTGTACAGGGTGATTCAGTTGCCTTTGAATCAGAACTTTCCTAGTCCTTATTTTTTTTGGTGGACTTCCCGACCTTTCCCGGGGTTGAAATTTGGTGGAGAATGTGCCCTTGCG
The DNA here is from genome assembly GCA_910591665.1 of Ectemnius continuus. Classification (NCBI taxonomy): domain Eukaryota; kingdom Metazoa; phylum Arthropoda; class Insecta; order Hymenoptera; family Crabronidae; genus Ectemnius; species Ectemnius continuus. The sequence continues at coordinate 7,954,260 of OU342862.1, read as the reverse complement.
TCAAGGAAGAACTGATATAAATTTCAGAGCCCTAGCTCAACTTTTAATTTTTCACCTATTTTCGACCCTCGAAAATGATCGATTTTTTCAAGTTTCTCAAAATCGGCCGAACCCGGGATTTTTTGATTGTTTTCGTATCAGGGTGGATAGAGAACAAAGAATCCGTGAAAAAAAGTCAGGATTTGCAACGGGAACCGGTCGAAAAACCGTCGAGAAAAGTCCATTTTTGCTCATTTTTAACGGTTTTTATTTTTTTTGGTGGACTTCCCGACCTTCCCCGGGGCTGAAATTTGGTGGGTAATGTTTTTCTGCATCCAGGAAGATGCCATAAAAATTCCAGAGCCCTAGCTCAAAATTTCTTTTTCGGCAAATTTTTTTTAAGGGGTACCCCTTCAGATTTTTTCACGATTTTTCGAAGGTTCCCGAACTCGGATTTTTTCTTCAGGAATCGATTGTTTATGAATGAAAACGGATAGAAAACAAGAAATCCGTCGAAAAAAGTCCGGATTTCTATCGAAAACACTAAAAAAACTGTCTTTAAAGTTCGATTTTTTCGAATTTTCGCTGGTTTTTCTCATATTTTTTGGACTTCCCGACATTTTCCGGGGCTGAAATTGGGTGGGGAGTCTCCCCTTGCATCAAGAAAGATGTGATATAAATTTCAGAGCCCCAGCTCAAAATTTTGTTTTCCCCATACTTTTGGCCATTGGAAAATATCCAATTTTTGGTGGTGATTCAAAGGCAAGTGACTCACCCTGTACAGAGCGGAACAAATGGCGTTAAAATCGATTCAGTCGTTTTCAAGTTTAACCAGTATATTAGTTGGGATTAAATAATTGAGTTTGTTAGTGGACTGCGGAGTTAATGCGGAAATTCGCGTCCTCGACAATGGGTCATGCGCAACTCATGCATGAGCAATTGTTCATAATGTGTTTCGGGCATCGCATTTCACTTCTATTAATAATTAAACGTAACAGTGCCAACTTCCACAGAGTAATCTATAGTAGGCAAATAAATAATAATTTTCATTTACAATAAACATCTACAGTGTGTTTATCAAAGTTTTGAGGGAAAAATCTCTCGTTTGAAGAATCGTTTTAAGCAAATCTACTTCTCAACACATCTTCCTACTTTCCGTTACACATTTCTTTTCCGTGTGCTTTCTGCACGCGCTCGCTTCGCGACGGCCAACTTTCTCTCTCTCGGCAGTATCAGACTCTTTCTCCTGCAGTTCGTCTCCTTCAACTTGGAGTTCGCAACGCCGCCCACTTTTCGAGGAGAGGGCGCACTGGCATCCACCTTGGAGAAGGGTAGGACGCGGGCGCGACCCAGTTCGAAAGCCAATTCTGACACGCTTCAATTTCGGCCCATTGTGCGAGCGCCGGGAGCGCGAATCGACTCGCTCGGGACTTCTCCCTTGACTCGCTTCTCGGACTGTTGCCACTTTTCTAGATCAACTTGTTGCACGGCTAAGTAGATCCGAACGGCAAGTACATACGTGCTTTTGCCCTCCGACATAGGAGGAAAGGTTGCTCTCCTTCCAAGTCTCTTAGATCGCAGTAGAGACGAGTTTATGGAAATGTAGGGGAGCCAGTTGAAATTTAAAGGTCTTCTTTCTGGCGAGGAGGAGAGCGAGTCCCGGAAGCGAGGAGAGCGCGCTCACGCGAGGACGTGAGAATATATCTTGGCGATCGGAGAAGCGCCCGGGTGAAAGTGAAACCGGTAGACAGGTGTGCCAAGGGGGGCCCAATCCAAGTGAACATCTCACCCGAATCGCACAAGACCTTTTGCCACGGTGAAACTCTTCCCTCTCTCGATATTACTTCGTACTCTTATTCCTTCGATTTATTTCTATTTGCGCTCTCTCCTCTTTAACAGTAAACAAGTAAATATACAAACAAACACTCATCCTTTTGCGAAGTCGGGCAATATTTAATCAACGCTTTACGAACCAGCCAAAACTCAAACGATTGCCCAATTATTCTCACACCCCACTTTCCACACTTGGGAAATATTACTGTTTGTTCATTATAATGTAGAGGAGAAGCTCTTTTATTATTAGAAACGATGATAATAAAGGATCGGGGCAATTAAAAGGTTAAATTGAAATCGCGCGAATAAGAAGCACTCGAAACGTTATTCCAAGGATTTTGCAAACATTCCTTTTACAGGATAACAGTATGAACAGCTTTGCTCTTTGCGGCGCACTATACATAGACTTGACTCGATCGAACGAGCACTCCAGTCCATAAAAAGCAGGCCGAATGCATTCGCACTCGAGTAAATACGTAACGAGGCGAGTTAAGTCCGAGAAAGCACCGCTGCCAGTGAAAATGCATTCGACCTGCTCGGAGCGAACTTTCAGAGCGCGCTCGCCCTGAATCTCTAATCAGGGCGACTGCTCTACAATCAGTAACCACTGCTACACACCGTGGACACTTGGTTATTGACAAAAAGCTGATATCTAATTGCGGTTTAATCTCTAAGTGACCGCGGCCAGTTTCACCCAGCTAGCTGTGACCTGACTCAGTCACAAATCTGTCTGGTTTGTTTGTTTCTTGTTTCAAAGCTGTTGCAAGAAGTCAGAAAGTAATTGTATACATTGTAATAAATGCTATATATTTCCTTTTGCGATACTAATTTGTACGATAGTTGTATTACGTTTCGAAAAGTTTCATCGGTAAATTCACAAATTTACTTTTGATTTAACAGTCCGAAAGAACTGTGTCAGAGATCTGTCGGGATAATTGTCGCTCTGTCGAGACAGGCAGAAAGGCGAGCAGAGATTCCATGGGGAGAAAGAGGAGAAAAAATTCTCTCGGTGACTTATCAGCTGGGCGGCCGAAAGAAAGTCAGAACGGTGACAGGGCTCGTCAGGGACTCGAACTTCGAGTTTGCGGGAGGAGGCTCGGAAGAATGACTGGCACGAACAATAGAGCCATTACCAGTTTTTGCAAGCGCCTAGACGACCATTAATCAAGCCCGGCAAGAAATCGAAGAACCGCCGGGAGAGAATTCGTGAATTTCGACGTGCCTGCCTTCCTAGTCCAACCGCATTGCTAGTATATTTCAAAGCTTGGGCTAAGTTGTGGAGGGTCGCCGCAAAAAAGTCCCGGGGAAACCTTACGCTTCAGTCATGCCCAACTCATTCTACCCGAACTCTGCTTTCGAAAGCTTCTTTCACTCCTGGAAAAACGTCACACACTTTACTACCGGCTAAATCGAAAAGTCTACTGTTTCGATGATTTGTGAATCAGAGGGTTAAAAGAGAGCAAATCCTCACCGAATTCCTCGACTATAAAATCTTGATTTATCATTCGTCAAACCCCCATAAATCACAGGTCTACTGTTCTAGTAAAATTCGCAAATAAAAGACTCAATGTAAAATAAATCCTGCCTAAGATCTCCAACTTTAAAACCTTGATTGATCACTTAGGTAACCCAATAAATCATAGGAACGAGTCTAATCTATTCCTACCGTTTCCTCATTTTTACATTTCCCCAACCAGACCTCCCAAAAAATGCTCGAACGTCAATCGAACAAGCAGAGCGTTCAAGATCGAATCTGGAAATTAGTAGGGGAGCAGAACCATCCGGTGTTGGGCGCACTGAGCCAACAAAAAGCGTAATCCAATATGGCCGGTGTGCGCGCACGATAATCAAGCAGGGACAAATGGAGAACGGCTCGGGCGTCTGCCTCGGCGGAGTGGACGGCCGTCTAAATTAATAATTGTCCGCGCTCGAGTTTAGCAGGGACGCCGGGCGGCGATAGCGATCTGTAACATAAATCCACCGGCGGAGCAAGCTAACTAACGCCGTCGGTATGTACTGGCGTTAGATCCGACATAGATCTCGAATGACTAACGAGCCGAGAGTCACCGGCACACACGCGGTCCTCGACCTGCGAATTACAGCAACCCGCTCGCACCATACTCATTTCCTCGCCCAACCGAGCCTACACTCTCATTCACTTCACTCTCAATCGGTATTCTCTCATCCCATTTTTCCTCCGATTTTTTATCACGTATAATAAATTGAATACATTCTACTACAGAATTGAATATAATAATAATAGTATATATAAAAGAAAGACGATTTTTCAAGACGGTTTATTGCAAAATATAACGTGTTTTGGAGAAGTTATAAGTGATTGATTATTATGATAAAAAATGTTTGGATTTTTAGAACTAACGTAATATTTATTTTGAAATATTTATTTAAAATATCATTCGGATGAACTCGATTTCAGTAATTAATACTATCAACTACCGAATGAGGGAAAAGTGCATCAGCCTGTACTTTCGCAGGGCATTTACGTCCTTTTACTTCTCCCCTTTGGACTCTCTATTTTTTGATCACCCACTGCTTCTTTTTGCAAGGGGCTTCTCGAGAGAGAGAGAGCGAGAAGGGAAGGGAAAGGGTAAGGTTTGCAAACCAGTTTCTCACCGGTCGCACGAACTACAGCGGCGAAACTGTCGCCGGGATGAGTTGACGCGCAGGAAAAGCCTCTTATCCTGGCTCTATCTGAGGCGAGGCAAACCTCGCTGGGATTACTTGCCTCCTAGAGATTAATTACGAGGCGCGCAGCTATTTAAACCAACTGTGCCACCACTGGCAAACCAGAGCGCCGTAAGGAAAGCCACGCCCTGACTTGGACAGCGGTCACATCGCATCTTCGAGAGAGAGAAAACTAGAGAATCGGGGAGTGTTTATTCTCCGGTATTCTTTTCTTCATTGTCTGGAAGACGGATGGAGGATCTGTTCAAGCTTAAGAGTTTTATTAGGTTTGTAAAAGGAAAGTTATTACGAATCCTGGATTAATTCTGATGCAGTTCTTTGATAGATATTAAACTTAAATGTATTAAGTGTCTTTGAAATGTTTTGTATCATAAATCTATATGTTAGTGTAATAATATATTTTTTAATCATACCAATGATCTACGATCATAAAACTACTCTAAATACTTTTGTGATTTAGTGTGTGTTCCATTCATCTCTTACAAACCATAGAACAAATTTCTCGGCGGTAGAAAATCAATTTAAGAGTAAATCCAGCAATATCTTTCCGGCAGGAATAAAATTCTGAACTTTTCTCTAATTTCTAAACACATCGAACGTGTCCACCTTTCGAAGCCGCATGTCGAGCAATTACTTCTCGCCGGCAATTATGAATACTTTCCCGGTGCCGGGCAGAACCACGAAGGAGTTTGGCTAGCTGCCAAGCGGAGCCGACGGCGACGCCGGGATCGGACGCTCTTCATGAATAATTGAGCGGAAATAAATCTCCCGATCAACAGACATTACTCTTCGCTTTGCATCGCTCGGCCTCGTAGTGCGCGCTCCGCCGAGTCTACACGTAAAACTCTCCTCGCTTGTCACCTGAACGAGAGTGCGCGCGCGCGCGCGCGCTGTTAACTCGTAATAAGTAAGTCATAAGTAACCTGACGATTACGGCCGCCGCCGGCCATTTGTCAACGTCGATACTTAGCGGCAGAAGGGTCACCCTAGTCATTCCCTATCGATTTTAACAGTTAATCGGGAGTAAAAAAAACTGCCTGACACGTACTAATCTTTAGGAATTAAATCACTTCGCTTCAAAAGAGATTTTTCATTAATTTTATAGTAGTTCGTCTTCGATTTTAACCTGTCAATCGGTTATAAAAAACCTCTGCATATATGAATGTTGAGTAATGAAATATATTTGAATGATAATTGAATAGTAATTTGCGTTTGAGTTGAAGTTGTCGAACGATTGTAAAGAAAGTCTGGCAGACAGTGAGCCTTGGAAATCGGATGATTGAAGCCGAGGCGATCGACGAGGCTCGATGACAATTAAGGCGAAGAAAGTTCGGTCTTGATTGGAGAGGCGCAGCTGTTAAAGTCATTCGCCCCGAATGCCATTCTGTTACTTAACTCGCAGGAGCGTGGCTTTGTAACGAAGAGAATTTGAGCCGATGCCAAGGGCCACTGAACGATGCAGACTAAATCGGAGCTCTGCCAATGCGAGAAAGAGAGAAAGCACGGAGAACAATCGTTCTAATGACACGGGGGTCGGCTACGTTTACGCCGAATGTCACTGACCGACCACTGACACACACCCGGCCTCGAGATATCCCACCGTTGCCAAAAAAAGGCAGATGTACCGTCCGATTTCCTTAAATCGCCCGCACGATCAAGTTGATCCAACACATTCTCACTGTTTTATAATAAGACTTTTTCTTATTCACTTTATCACATATCAAATAATTATATTTATATCAGAACTTGAATTGCAATGAATAATTGTTTCAATTGAATTCGAATTTTTCTTGAGTACCTATTACAAATACATGACAATCTGTTATTTGATGTTCGATCTTCCCGACACACTTAAATAATGATTCGCGTCGTCGTTCGACTTTCCACAACCATTTCCGTTAATTCACCGATTCCAAGAAAGCGGAGGAATACCGGATCGAGTGTGCAGCGGCACATTTCCGATACAAGCGAAAAACCTGATACAATCATTTGTGGTATTGCTCGAGCGATGCACGGACAGTTTCGGTCAGCGTGGATTCGCGCTGATTCCTCGTGTAATTCGATTCTAATGACCGGGCTGGCGGCACTCCAAGGGAAATCACTGCCGCTTACCAAGAAAGTACAGAGCGGTAGCTGTGCTCGATGCTAGTCGAGGAAAAATTGAAATTACCCTCGCACAATGGCAAATGGCCGACGGGGGAGACACCGAACCACTACGATTTCCCGAATGATTATCTTAGCTACTATCGATTGTAGCAGCGCGCCGGCTTGTACACCCAGCGAAAAAACAAGATGCTCGCTGCGGGCATCTAAGCGCCCAGGAGGAAACAGTGCTCGTAGCAATTTCACGCGTCATTTGGTCGTATAAATGAAACGACTACTAGCTACTAGAAATGCTTAGCAACATAATGGCTTGGAGGTGCGACCTTTCCAAGTTTAGATAGAAACTGTGAATGCCGTATTATAACAAGCACTCAGTTTTATTCTGTTTAAGATCAATTTCTATAAAGATAGTCTTATAGATATAAGTTTGCCCGAATGAAAAATAGTTAATTACACGTGATTATATCTGACACAGAATTCTGAAGCCTTTTTGAACTACAGTCAAACTAATTACCATTCATTATAGATTTCAATGCGATCTCATTATTTTCATTTTCGGCACTAATGTTCTTGCGTGGCTTTTCAATCGATAATAACAAACAGCTGACGATCCAAAGTTTGGTATTCTAAGAATAAAATCTTAATAGAAGCAAAACATGCGAGCTGTACGAATGTCAGCTGGCAACAAGTTAAGTTCTTCTAGTGACTCCTTGGGAGGAGTCAGTAGTCAGGGTCGTTGCTGCGCAGGCACGGGAGGTCGAGTCGAAAGTGATGAATCATCATGCTGCGGGTCGTCCCAATCCGGATACCACACACAGAGGTCTACGGACCATCTCCACAGCATCCCCAATGGACCACCAATTCTTTTCTCGTCCACCAATACAATTCATTCGTATCGAGAAACATTAATGAGTGGCCTTAATGGTCCAACTCTCTATTTCTGGGAAGTTCGATTAACTTCTTGATTAATCTCTCGGATACATTGTATCGATCATCGAGATTCACGTAAGAACAATAAGTTACCGAGAAGCGTGGGAAATTCCAGAGCGAATAAAGGAAAATATCTGGAAGAAAGGAAAAACAAATAGCTGAGGATGAAGCTTGGAGTGGAAAGTACGAACTAAGAGGAGCGAGTAATCGACGTGTCAGCATGTAATTGCTTGCACTCGCTCGGACGCACTCGCAAGCTGAATTCCATCTGGAGAAGAGGGCTCGATGGTAGCAAAGCGATCTATAAATAAGCTCCGTTACGGCCGATAATCGAGCTCGGTTGCCGTTAAAGCCTGCCACCGATACAAATTCAATCAAGACCGAGAGCGAGAAAGATCGAGCGAGCGAGCGAGCGGGCGAGGAGGCGCGCACTCGCTGCGGATGCAGCCAGTCAACAGATAAGAGATCTTTTCTCGGGCAGGGCGAGAGAGCGGCCGCGCGCGTCAAGAAAGGTGCACTACCCGAGAGACATGCGCCACTGATCATCAATAAGGACGACACTCGATCTTCGACTTCGAAAGAACCCCAAGGAGAAAAGTGCTGCGGATCTTGCGACTGGAAATCGAGCGTGCAAAGCCACGCTTGTGGTTCCTGAGATGATAAGAAAAGCCGAGAGCGAAGTATTATTGCGATGCTTTCTGTATTCAATCAAACTTGAAGAATTAAACCTTTGTACTCCAACTTTTTCTCCCCTAAAGCTTTGACAATGCTTGTAAAGAATACTTCAAGTACAAAGCGTTAAGATAAAACTATCAAATCATTGAAACACAATATCTGGGAAAACTACGACTGAAATTACCAGTCAGTGATCAATAAAGAAGATTCTTGATCTTCGACATGGACCACTGGAAGAAGCAAAAGAGAGAAGTTGGGCGGATACTGCTCGTGGAAATGGAGCATGGAAGTAACCCTTGAGGATACCGGATAGATAAGAAGGCAAGGATCGTCGAGTTGAATTCGCCCTAAGTTTCTCGTTACTTTCCCGGATCAAGTGGAATGCAAGCGCCCGGGGGCATTGCCATCTTGAAGCCGACAAGAAGCGAGGAATGCTTTCGCCTAAAAGTCTACGGTAAATTCGGAGAATGGTAGAAGTGCGGATTGCCAGGATCGTTGAAACTCTTGAATAGCAGAGAGAGAGATAAATCTTGAGGCTAGTAAGAGAACTGGGTTGTTTCTCGGTTGGTGGTAGCTAACTGTGCGCCCTTATTACATACTTATTGGGTACTCACATAAGGTCAGGCCGGAAATGATGAATCATCGCGCAGAAAGCAAGACCATCGCGCCAGGAGGTGGTCATGTTCTGCACGTTAACACCAGGATAGCCTTCGGTGATCCTCCTGCACCAGAGCTCCAAAGCTTTCGGCCCTCGTCTCTCACCCATTTCCGAGTAGGTTGCTGTTGCTTCCTCGACCAACAAGAGGGATGCCGCCCGCCTTTCTCCTTTCCGCCCTCCGGCCAATCAGCAGAATGGCTAGCAGCAGCACACTACCTTTTCCGGTGCTCGGTTACTCGCACGCTCAGGCCCGCACTCTCGTTCCGTTGGCACAATGCTTCTCCTGCAAGGTAAAAAATAAACAGATGTTTGAATACAAGGCTCGCGAAAAAGCTTTCCACCTGAAATGTAATTGGAACGAGGGAGACCTTGACGCCGACCGGATTCGAGGAAAACTCTTCACTGTCGTTGACCTTCTCGCGAATATACTTGCGTTAATATACTACTGGCGATTGTCGAAAGTAAGCTAGGTCGGATTTTCTTTTTTTATTAATTTTAGCAATTTCCACAACGGCGAGCTGCTCGACAATGTACGCCCGCCCGAGGTAATTAAAGTTCTCGGGCAAACTCTTCGTTCTAATTGAAAGCTCCGCCGCTACGCCGAAGCCAAGCAATGCTTTCGACTCGGTGGAAAATATGTCGGCAAGAAATTGTACACGCTCTCGGGAAATTTGAAAGGGCCGCGCGGTAAGGTCTAATTAGAGGGCTGACATTTATTTGAAGAATCGTATTATAGCAGCTGACTGCGTCGAGGTCAGCGGGCCAGCACTTTTCCGCGCTGGGTCACCGCCGCCGGAATTTCCGCCGGCTCGTTGAATCGCACCGTCGAGTGCCACTGGGGAATTCAGTTTTTTTTCCTCCCTTGCTTTTCGCAGAGTGAATCACTGTTTGGAAAACGGTCCTGGGAATTTTTGGAGAAGTGCCAGGATTCCGTCTGTGACACCCCCACCCGACGAAAACAAAGCGAACATTTCGAAGCTTCAGCACACACACAGAGACACAGAGACACATACGTATTACAAGGAGAGTTGTGAAGGGAACACAGGAAAGCTCCGGGAACTTGGTGTTTGTTAACAAGGTCCCCGTGAAAACAGTTAGACAAAGGTTAGACAATAGGTGTGTCCTGTGTGCTCCAACTTTTCCTTTCACTCGTGGGAAGTCCTGGCGCCCCTTTCATCCTGTTTTCACTGGCCCCGTTTCCCTTAGCCACTGCTTTTCACTGGCGTGTGCATTTTCTTGTTTACGCCAGCACTCGACCTCTTTCGCTCTTGTTGCCGCCATCCCTACCCCCTTTTCCACTTACAATACCATTCGGCCACACACACATGTTACACAGACACAGTTATATGTGTATCGCACCTATACGCGGAGCAAAACGTTCTTCTCCAATTCTTTCAGTGTTAGCATTTAATCAGGCGAGCATGGTGAACAGTTTCATGGCGCGTTGCAAATCGCTTTCCACATATCCCTCTATTGCTTAATCAGACGGCAAATATTCCCGGATATTTCCTGCTGTTCGTTTCCCCTGCACGCCGCGCATCTCCTTCGCTTCGCTCGCCCGGAAATCGAATGCTTGTCGATTTGTCGATAAGCGTCAGAGCCAATACACAGTCGACACTCATGTAAATCAGAATGCGAGAGGAATGTTAGAGATGTCGGAGGAATTTATGGGATAATAGATTGCGATTTTAATATAGTTTCTAGTAAAGAAAGGTAGAAATGACTTTTGCTCATTAACAATAGTAGAAGGCATGTTTACAAAAGTGTTAGGGAGAGCGTGGAACGAGGGAATACAAGGGAATTCCAGCGGCGCTAATTAAACGGGGTCAAGCAAAGGGAGAGTGGAGTGCTGGTAAAAACACGTTATTACAACGAGGGGGATGCGCGGCCGGTGCTCATTTCGCATGGTAGCAATTAATCCCGAAGGCAGATAGCAGCAGGCCGAAACCAGCTAGTCATTCCAATTTCTCTGGCACTGATGTCCGATAGCCGCCGGAGGTTTACTGTTTTAACTTGGATTCGGCGAGCCTTTGTACCACCAAATATCGTTCCTCCATGTCTGCATTGTACACGCGTATTTGTGTTTGCCGATCGAGTCGAGACTAACTACTGTTCGACCGCCGACAATGCTTACAGTGCGCGCGCGCGCGCTCGTCCCACAAACGGTTATTTCATCGAACGAGAAAAGCGGTGCCATCGTCAAATTATTATCCACGGCTATATCCGCTTTTATTGAGCACTCCTGACAAAGCCGAGGCAAATCCATCCCAGTCAAAAGCACCAATCGCAATTACGTTTGCGTCACACGTATCCGTTCGCCCGAAGCCGAAAGTCCGCTGTGTTCTTCGCGGATAGTGAACTGTGTGTGATTTGTAGTATGAAAAATCGGTAATTATGGCAGCGCTGAGATTGAACTGAGAAAATAGTACGCCAGTCGTTCTGCGAGACGATTGTGGGAGAGAAATATCGAATTATAGTGGAACGAAAGATACAAATGCGAAAGCTATTATAGCAATCTTATAATAACAGAGTCTATCATGCCAAGTAAGTTCTCCTGTCAGTCGAAAGTACCAATCGCAATTACGTCTGTCAAATCGGAAACCCAATATTCCTCTTTAAGTGACAGTAAACCTGCCATTTTAGGGTAAAATAAAATCTGTCAGTAACTGAGAGAGATCCAATTATAAAGGGAAAAATCCGGAATCTGTCAGTTTTATAATACGCCAAATTCCCGACAAAAATAATGATACATATTGAACGAAGGTTTATTAACTCACTCTCAGAATGGTAGAATCGTTAATTGGGTTTTTAAAATTATTCAAGTGTTCGCTAATGAACATACTCATCAGTATATTCTACTTGTTGAACTTGTTGCGCAAGTGATGCGATAATAAATCTTTGCCGGCGTGTGTGTGTGTGTGTGTGTGCGTACAATGGAAATGAATATCTGTGTACAACGAAATCAATCTGGAAGCTACTGCTTGCGGTAGGTTAGTCCGAATTGCTGGCCCGTATCTGACATCGGATAGTCCCCGCTGCTTATCTGCAGCTCGGTTTACGCCACGCGGCGATCGGATGCTCCGATCGATACGCCACTTCATTTGTATCACCTGTCGCCCGTCGGGTTACTCCGCTGCTTTCAACAGCCACGATTTCATCGGCAGGTACAATTGAATCTGAATTTATTTCGGCTCCTCAACTCTTTGTATTTCAAGCTCGACTCTTTAAGGTTAAACCTCTGACTGAGTTTGGTGGCAGTCGATTGCGCGTGAAGTGAGCTTTTTAAAAGTTGAGAGAATTATATAGAAAATGTTGTTTAAAGAGTTAACTTCGCTGATTAATGGTTAAGAATTATTTAGAGGTATAAAGATGAATAATTGGGAATTATAAAAGTGTATAATTCTCGTTCGGAGATATTTATGTTCATTTCGGATGGAAAGTGATAAATTGCGTCCTATTAGATTTCGAGCCACTTAAAACTCGTCCGCTTTCACAGTGACAATTGCTCGATTAGCAGAGGAAAGTGTCGCAGAATAAACCGGGAGAGCCGAAAGTGAAGCTTACCAGCAAATTGGATACTCGTCACCAGAAACACCTAATTATCCCTGGCTCGGAGTACCATCGAGAAATCTACTTCGTGTGAAATGCTCTCTCCCTTCTCTCTTCGTGTTTCAAAGGCCCGATGATCCACTCGACTCGCGTCTCCTCATACTTTCTCTTTCAGCGAGCGATGCCGTTGCCAGCCAAGTGTTCTGCCAAAGCGGAGTCCCGGAATAAACACAGGAGAAACACACCGGCGCGGCGCGGCGCCGCGACGGCAGCGGCACTCCCAATCAACCGGAGAAAAATACTAACAGCCAAGTATATGTACTTTTCCAGTCGGCGAGCTTGGAAAAAGAAATGCGCTTTAAGCGGTTCGAGTTATCCTTCGAGCAAAAGATAACTCGTTCCTTGTCTCCGCGATCTCTTTCCCTTTGTGTCCAACTCACTGCGACTGGCAATTAATTCTAGCGATTTATTATCCTTTTCATCATGTCAGCAACCACTACAGGCATAGACACACTTAGTGTGTCTTCTTACGCAATTGTTAATTTATCTCTGAGCCACAACAGCAGGAGCGTGACGGGTCAAAGATTTCCATGGCGGAAAAGATCGAACGAGTTCAATAAATCGAGCGTTTGAACACTTTATTACACGTGGTTTTCAATCATCAAAGATTTCATACAAAATTGATTCCCTTAATACTGCTCGTCAATGTCTTGATGAAATTTAAATGGAACGTTGATATGTCATTAGTAATATTTAGCAACTTCGTATCTTGTTAAACATTGCTTCGGATAAATAAAACAAATATTTGTGTGTGCTGCAGTAACTTACCGGATAAAGTGCTAATATTATCACGCGACTGGATGCTGTTTGGGGATCAAATGTCGATGCGCACTTTCGACTACCAATTCGTACTCACGTGGAACTCGTATTGATACTTGGACGTGACTTGCCGATGAAACAGTGATACTAGCGCGCGGTATTTCAATTATTCGACTTTTATCGCTCGCCGGAGAGTTTTGCAATCGGACGTCGATTGCGAGAGATGCATCATGCGAAGTTGATTTATGGCTGATCGAGAGAAAGCAAGTAGAATAGAACGATCGCTAATCGATCGGGCTTGGTTGCGTCAGTGAGGAGCTCTCTTACGAAATCCGTGTTCCATTGTACGCGCATCCAAGTACAAGCAATTAGATTATCCACTGATTAACAGAAATTTAAATAAAATGCCTATTGCGATGCAGTAAATAATGATCAAGAGTTAATATATTATTCCGTTGGATAGGCAATCAAAACTATTAAATTATAAAATTACTACATCTGGGAAAACATGAGGTCCCAGTGAATGAGTGAATGGAATACAGAAATTACTAGGGCAAGTTGTCTGAAACAGGCGTTTACAGGAAGTTGGAGGACGGAAATTGCAGTCGTCAGCAGAAGCTTGAGAAACATATGCTGAGCAAGAGACACTTGTGCGCTTCTACGTAAATCCGAATTGTGTTATACACGCACGAATGAGTATCGCCCGAGTGCACTCAACGTAATTCGCCGCCAATTATCCGACTGCGGTTGGAGCTATTGTGCGCTCCCTTATTGAAGACCATCCATTGACGCAGACAGTGCCAGATGCCCGACAACGACAATTGCGTAACGGCGCGCTTCTCACGCTGAGAAAAACGCGTCAATCTTTCCCGCCACCAATTCCATTCACTCGGCATGAATAATAAGGGGGTTAATTAATCAAGGGAAGTTGAGACGATAAGCTGTCAATGTCATCCAATTGTTCATGAATTCTTCAATTCTTCAGTGAGAACTTTGTGTATTCGATTTCTCAAACCTGTCAAATTCAATGAAATGATGTTTCTTGAAATCAGTAATATTTCGATGTATAAAAATGACTGTTTAAGATACTCTTTTGTATTGTTAACTTTTTAAAAATAAAGGAATGTTCCTTAACGACTTGAGTATAACATTTTCGACAAGCCAAGCAATTAGAAACTCTACAAACATTAATTCATACTTCAACAACACCAGGAGCTTATTGCCCATCAAGATTGCCACTCGACCATTTCAATCTCGAGCAATCGTCCGCAGGAGAAGGTCTAAACTTCGAAAAAGAAAGGAAAATCTCGAGTAACACCTGGAGCCTCTTCTCGAGCGAGTGCGCCATCAAGTTTCAAGACAGCAGGCTCAAAACTCGGTCGAGAAACTTTCCGGCCGGAGGACCACTTCAATAAGCGAGGGGTGGCTTTGTGTGTGCTTTTCAAGTGGCAAAGTAAGAGGGGGGCGGGGTGCCGAAGTTGCCGGGGCCGAAAGAAGCATCAGCGAGAAGGTATCACAGCTGATCGAACTAGGTTTGTGGAAGGAAAGGAATAAAGCGAGGGTGGTGGCGGTGGATGCCTCTTAGAGAAATTGGTTGGAGGAGAAGCGACAATAATTAATTAAGAGTGGAGAAATGCCAGGCTAACCACAACGCAACGTAGCAGAGAGGCTTCGAGAGAAGCCTGGTTTCAACGCCCTCCTTCATCGATGTATTCTAAGACATAGAGAAACCAAGCGCGCGCGCGTGTGTGTGTGTGTCTCTGTTAGTATGTATATGAATGTACGAGGGAGAGGAAGAGTGCTCGAATTGCGGCGGCAAGAGGAGCAGGCGAATTTCATTAACGCCAGTGGGCAACGTGACATTTCGACTGAAATACTTAATCGATCGGTGCATCCATCAGCCGGGGAAAGGGGGCCAATTATTGCCGGAATGGAGGATGATGGATCGGCACTATCGAGCACGAGCATCCAACCACCCGACGCGCGCCACCCCCGGAACAATGCTGAAATCATCTGGCAGCCAAGTTCGCGTCACTCAAACTGTTAACTTACTTCCACCCACCACTCCTGCCATCTAATGCACCCCTTGAAATATGACCGGCCTCCGTCCGTCTCTTACTCTCTTCACATCCCCCTCCTATATTTGTTTATTGATTCTTTCCCCAAAAACCCCTGAATATTCTACAAAGAAAGTTGTATACTTAAGATATATTCTGATGAGTTTGTATTATCAATTTTACTAATTTATAATTTGTTGATAAATCAGTGTTCTAAAACAGTAAAACTGGAGAGAATATTTCTTGCTAAGAATAGAGAATTTCAACTACAATATGTCTAATTTGTAAATACAAAGTAAGAGAACGAGAATTCCCAACACTCGCGGAGCCAACTGCCCTTTACTTTACTAGCAAGTCGCACTTTTCCCGGACAGTGGCAATAAAGTTGCAGGCTCTTGTACGTCGATCTGCATGAAGGTGTCCAAGCCTGCCAGGGAAAGAAATCACTTATCGCTTGTTGGGTTCGGAGTGTCTCTGAAACTGTGTCTATCTAGCTCGGTGTGTGTCTGGTGATTAATGCTTCTCGCTTCTCGTGTCAGCGTGGCAGGAAGGAGCGAGGCACACAAGACACACAGGCTGCTGTTGCTGGTGGTGGTGGTGGTGTGGTACGAGTGAAACGTAGGTGCGCAGAAATGAGTAAAAGTTGCACGCACGCGGGCAAAGTGGTCGGCCTTGTTCGCCGTTGGCGAGAATGGTGAGGTCGAGCCGCCCTTAGAGCAGGTGATGCCACGAGCGAGCGAGAGCTATCGGATGCTGGGAGCACAAGCGGATCCTTGCGAAAGGACACCAAGAAAGAACACCAAAGAACATTAACTGATCGATAGAGAGAACTAGCAGTGACACACAGAGAGACAAACCTATATATACAAACACAGATATATGAGAGAGAGAGAGAAGTCTAGCAGCCGCTCTAATGCCAAGCCTTCCACTCCCGTAAACGGGACACACAAGCGGAGAGACGTCGTCGTCGCTGGGAACGTGTTAACTAAATTGCGAAATAAACGCCGTCAGCATTCCCGGCGTGCACCGCGATACTCACTTGCGAAAGTGCGCGCGATTTATTGCCGGCTGATTTATGCGCCCGGATAAATAATAAGAGGTACTCGCAGGGGGTTCGTAAATTTATAAGCGAGAAATACTGCTCTCTCGGAGAGCCGTGAATGAATAAAGCACGAATCGCGCGGACTTGGAACTCTCTCGCGCGCATGGACTTCTCGGACGCGACCAGAACGAAATAATGGCGCTCGTGAGAACTCCGATCGGGCGAAAGGAGAGACGATGATTTTTGTCCCTCGATCCGCGCGTGTGTGTGTGTGTGTGCTTTTGTTATGCACGGAGCCGAGCGGAACAACGTGCCGATATTACACGGCCCGAGCGGAACGCCGAACGATAAGATCATTACCAGGTGAAAACGCTCCGCTCGCTTCGAGCCCGCTATTATTCAGCCGGCATTCTAGGGAAATAAGGTGAGAATTGCCGGAAACAATTGGAGTGAAAGTCACAAAAATCATTAGGCACCGCTGGCGGCGACGCAACCAAACGACGCCGAGGGAAAAGCGGCGAGAAAGGCCGCGATTATCGATATAGATGGCAGATTAAAATTTATCGCCATTTGATTGCTGCCGCGCATTTCTACACTTCTATTCATCTATGAAATGCTAATTCTGATTCATTAAGCATGCAAATCCTGACATTTGATGCATGAAGAATACATGGTCGAGTTCAAATTCCCATGAAAAATACATGACTTTTTCCAAAGGGGAGATGCGTGCGTAAGTTATGCATTGGGCGAGTTTTTCCGCATATCCTGGATTTTTCGAGCTTAGGCGAATGAGGTTCGCGTATCTCAAAGGACGGCATTAATAAACAAGAGGAATACGTGCTGCTATTTTGGCTTAGTACCTTTAACCAGCTGGTCTCTAGGAACATCCGTCGCTCGATTTTAATTTCTCTGAGTGCATCGCGCGCGGTGAAGAACGCCCAGCAGCATCCTGATGGCTCTTGCTCCACGGTACACCCAAGGCAAATATCCCGCTAGTATTTTACCGGTGCACGCACACGTGACACACACGCGCGCGCGCGCGCGCGCACGGCTGTAAAAGGCACAATTCCTTCGTACAGTGAAAGCGCGGCGAGCGGCAAGTGTGTCGCCCGTTGGAAATAAAAAGGAAAGCCGCGTCAACGTATACGCGACACAGACATACGCGCGGGCGTAACTATGTACATATATGTTGGTAGATTGTCGCGCTGCGACAATTAGTGCGTAAAGAAAATAGCGATGGGAAAAATAAGGCGTGGAAGGACGACGGCAAAAAGTGGCTTCCTGCTGGCGGATTCGATCACAGCACCAGCAGCAATACCAGCAGCAGCACTCGGATCGTGGTCGCTCACTCCATTAGAGCTCCCTTCTAATTTCCACCGAGCGAGATGACCCGCGTCTCTCTATTTCTCTCTTTTCCTCTTTCGCTCCCTTTCTCGCTCGTTGCAAAAAAGGAAGAGCACATCGCCTTTCCCGCGTCAGTCATTACTCGGAGTGACTGCAGCGTCACTTACGCCTCGCTCCGGCTTGTTCTCACTTTTGTCCAGTAACGAATGATACCTTTTACGTCTTTTTGCCTGCCTCGTTATCTTTGGAACGTGCATGTTGGCAAAAGTATGAAAAAGCTTCGACGAAAAAGTAGACGTTTGTTAACATCAATAGTAATCGTTTGAATTATTTTGATTCGAGCTTTTTTAAGTTACTGAAATTTGAGTTAGACTGCTGTTAATTGACTGTGGAGATATTTACCGACTGCTCGACTAAAAGAAAAACATGCTGGTTTACATGGCTGGAAAGGAGAGTGGCTCAATTCGACGAAATTGTCAAGCGGCAGGAAATTGGGGCAGGAAAAAGGGACTCCGGGGGATTAACTTTTTAGATTAGGATCCTCTCGAGGCTCGAAGCACTCTCTATTTTCGCTACCAAGAAGCCAGCAGGAAGGAATCTTCAAGAGTAAAGCGAAGTTTACCGAGTGCCGTCGACTGACAACGCTGCTTTTTCCCAAAGTAAATAGAACTGATAGCGAACGCGACTCTCTCGAGTTCTCTCGCGAGCTGTTTGGACAGCGCTAAAGAGTAATTTCCAAAGCTCTCGTTTATTTACTTGGAAAAGAGGCGAGATTCGTTTGGGTGGCCTGGCTAGCTTTCCGCATCAAATCTGACAGTCTGCCAGACTTATGTTTGACAGTGGCAGCCACCGGGCAAGCAAATTGCATTACGGAATTGGCGCTGCCAGCCAAGTACTGCTGCCTTTTCTTATCTATGCCAGGATTTATCGCCCTTTACCGACGAATGTCCGCTCGAACCCGCTCGACCATTAAGCGGCGGAATTTCAGCTGGCGAAAATAATGGCAACTGCCCTGGTTTAATTAGTTCCCCGGGAAAACCGGCTCCAAGTGGCCGCGCCAGCAAACAATGCCACATATTTACGATATGGGCCTGAAACACAGAGTAAACTGGCCTGACTGTAGAATGCCTCGAGATTTGCCAAGAAGCAGATCGTGGCAGTGTAGATCTTAAGTTGTCATTCATTAAAAGTAACTATTGAAATATTCCGTGGAACATTCGTTTTTTGAATACAATTAAATATAAATATATGTAAATTGGAAAAGATGAAGCGAAGGAAACTCACGATTATTATAATAATTACACAGTTGCGTTATATTTCGTTAGTTACGTACTATTTTTATAAATCATTATTAGCTGGGATTCCGAATTTCATACTTTCCACAAAGGAACTGAGATTCCCTGTAATAAGGGAATTTATGGAATGCTTGGTATTACAACCATTAACTGTCGCTAATCAAAGAGGATCATTTTGAAGATACCGTTTACTGAGGAACACGTACTTCTCCACGGGCGAAGTCATTTGATCACAGGAGAGACGCAGGTCGATTAGTTTTACGTGCAGGGTCACACGTCGTTAAATCTCAGCGGCGAACGAAGCATCGCTTCGACGTTGGCTTGTTATTACCATGTAACTCACTAATATTAGGTTACCCACACACTTAGATAGCCTGTAATCGATTGGCGCATCGCGCCTCCATGCCACGGGGAAACTCCTCGCGAAAGTCGGCCAATGTTTTACAACTAATTCTCAGTGAGTTTGGATAGAAAATTTAATAGAATCTCGCCTGGCAACAATCTAATAGAATCGACTAGAAGGACCGTCGATCCTCGAATAAATCCGCCTTTATAGAATATTGTATAATAGTACCAGGGATGCAATTTTTCAGAATGCAAATCAAACGATTCCTTCGATCTCCATAATCCATATTCACCTCGCTCCTTTTCACTATTGCCCTGCCGCCGCACCGTACAGCTGAATTCCCAATGGAATTGATTAAAATCGCCAATCCCCGACGAAACTCGAACGATTAAGACGAACACTCCGCCACCGGCAATTACGAGTTCGCCTTCCGCTCGAGTTCTCGCAAATAGTATATCCGACAAGTATAACACTCAGGAACATTCTCTCCGCTCAAGGGAAAAGGGGAAATCGATGGAGGAAAAAGGGTGTGGAAAAGGGAAATAAAGGAGTTGTAGTAGCCGAGGTAGAAATCAGTTGAGGATATCTGCCATCAGACGTTACATCAGCAATCCAGCACGCACACTACTCGATAGAGATATCGCTATCCTGTCAACGAGGATTGAAACGAAAGAGGGCCGAGTGAGAGAGAGAGAGGCAGGAACTCCCTTCGTAGAAAAGAGCAAACAGTCGAGAATAGCTGGAAGGTCGATCGAAATTGCCGACGGGAGTTATGATAGGCAAATAAATTATCATGGATCGATAGGCGTCGATAGGCGCCGCCGCCGGGAGAAAGACGCCAACGAGGAGGAAGCCAAGAAAGCTGTTCTCGAAGCGAGTCGGCTCTAATAATGAGAGCAGAGGGAAAAAGTCGATCCTGGGCGAAAGGGACGAGATACGTATCCGGCAAAGAAAGGCACAAAGGTAGATCGTTGCCGACCGCTACTACTCACACACTCACACACACACATACACACATCTATAGACGGTCTACATTGGCCTTTGTGTTTCTTTCGCAGGCTCACAAAGGACCGGAGCGGCTATTTCGGCGTCGCACACCATCCAGAACGAAACAGCCGCACACAGACTTCACTAAACGAATTCTATTCGAGCGAGGACTTGGGTCCGGTGAAACTGTCGAGCCGCTTGATTCACCAACTCCACTTTTCCAGATGATTCTCTACTCTATTTTCCCGATATTTTCTTTCGCTCTTCGTGAATGCCGGTGATAAAACAGTACTTGTAACAAACCCTGCCTTTCATTTCTTGTTCGTTCTTTATGTAGAACATGCTCGCGCTGATCGCTTCCGAGAAGAAAACTTCTCCAAGTAAAATAAAACGTACAAGATATTTTAATAAAAGCATGAAGTAACTTTGACAGTGTTATAAAAAGTGGGAATAACTTCGAGACGAGTTTCGTAAGATCGACTAGTGTTTCAAAGAAGGGGATGGTTGTAGCTTGGGGGTAAAAATGGAACTTGTTAGTGGGAAGTCCTGCGGCGACCAGTAAATAGTACGCTCGAATATGCACCTGTGGGACTTGAAGGCCAGCTAATAAGGTTTACGCGCGCACGCCGGTATCGCGTTACACGTGGAGGGAAGGGCGAAGGAAGGAAACGGTTGCTGGCGTGAAAAAGTACGAGCGTTTTAACGTATGCCGAGCGATATGGCGCACGTGTTCTTGGTGATAATGGTCGAATTAGCGGACTTGACGCGGCCAAGCGGCCAGCTAAACGAGGGTGTAAACGTGTAAAGTCTACTTTCTTGCAAGCCGTCTCTTAAATAACTGGCGTACACTGCGTGCATGGAAATCAATCTTCGCTGCAAAGACTTTCGCCACTCGAGTGAAATAAAATATGCTTGTTTCTTCATTCTGCACACTTGTCCCTCAATATTTTTAATCGCGCGTCAGAAAAAACCTCGTAATATTAATTTTACACTCATTTTTCGTACATGTTTTCATGTGATTAATGAAATTGGTTGGAGTCGAAGGAGAAGAAAAAAGGCAGACATTTCTTATACTTGGTCGACTGAAATCAATCTTTGTACTATTGAATGACTGTCCTGTTTCAGGACTTTCGCCACCGGGGAGCGTCCCGTTGGCCCACAAAATCAACTACGGTTGTTTCTTGATTCCGCGGTGGCTCTTGCCATTCGTGTTTCTCGGTATACCGTACTGCTGTGCACCTGTGCTCCAAGGACAAGCGAGCACGCGCCGGATTTCACGGCGGATTAGGACGTCCCCGATATTTTTACAGTTAGAGGCGCGCGCGTACGCTTTCGTCCCGGAATCTATCCAGCTGGTTGGCGCGAGGACGCGAGACGAGAGGGCGTCGTCTGTCGTGTCACTACTTCCGAGCGGTAGCGATGACTGCTTTTGCCCTACGTGTGCCGATTGACAATCGACCACCAATGAAGTCAGTAGGCTAACGGGTCCGAGAAAAAGAGAACTCGGCCGTGTTTGCACTTGGAACTAACCAGTCGAGAGATGCGACCGCACCTTCTGTCATTGATGGTAATGCGGAATTTCGAAAGCGACCACTCCAAACCGCAGCTCGATTAACCTTCTCGACGTTTCATATGCGACACTATTGCATCGCTAATGGGAAATGCTCGGTAACTGTCTTTTAATGTCAAAACACTAACCTATGTCGTTTTACGAAATTAAACGTTGACATCTTTTTATTCCTACGAACTTCCGCGTGTTTGAACTTTCCTCGTATGGAAACATGTCTTTATGGAACGCGAGGGAAAGAAGGACAATTGAAACTGAAGTAAAAGAACCAAGACAGTAGAAAAGAACTCCTTGCTGTAGATAAAATTTTACGGAAACAGCACAGTTGTATTATAATGTTTATAATCAATAAGCAAATTTTTGTGCTATATTGAAAGGATTACGAAGAGTAAGTTTATCAAGCACATATTGAAAATGGGAAAGTTCTGTAAGTTTGAAGGGATCGACGTGATTACCGACGAGTGCAATCGGTCAACGAGGTTACCTTAACACTTTCATGTAGCCGAACCTCGGAGCACCGTCGGCCTCCCTTTCATCTCGCATTAGATCTCATAAAATAGGTCATGTCCATCCTTCCTAGCAAGGTACTTCAGGGTGCGGCCATGTTTCATCTATCAATCCGAATGATCGATCTAGCCCCCTATCCGCATTGACATCTAGTTTCGAGAGACGCGCCACTTGAAATCCCAAGGGAAATACAACCACCGCACACTGATTACATCTCCAAATTTGCACTCTAAATCTTCGTTCGATAATCCAAAATATGACCGACTTGAAAAATTATTGCAAAACTTCTTTAAAACTAAAATCATTAGTACAGATTTTATATATTAGGATTTCGTTTTTGGAACTTTGACATTAATATTGCTAATCTATTAGAATGTGAGAAGTTTTTTGAAGATCGTACTACTTCTTTTGTATAAAACGCGATTATCTCCTAATGAAGCACGATCGACCTGAAATATCAAGTGTAAATGCGACATAGCAAATATCAATCCTGGCTTGGCAGCTAATGGCGCGCAGGCCACAATTTTCCCTGGGAGGCCCATTAAATTCATCGGCGACCTTTTCCGTGACTCTGTGCGAGTCAAGGAAAAAAGGTAAACCCGGTGCGGGCGCACTGTAATTCATTTGATATCGCGATCGCTGGTAACGCATAGCGCTGCCATTTAAGTTCGCCACTCGTCGGCGCTGCTATTGCATCCCATCCTGGCAAAGTGGACGTTTCGTTATTGCCCGGCGCGCTAATGCTCCGCTGACATTAAAGCTCCAATCCCTTTCTGATTATTGCGCGCTTTCCTACACGTGCCATACATTCGTGCATCGGCTCGCTCGCTCGCGTGCATACACACACAGACACACACGAACATGCTAAAACAGCAGTGGGTCCAGTACAAAGGGAGAAGCGAGGGTGGAGGGTGGAAATTGCCCTCGGAAAGTGCCATGTGAGACAAAGGCCAGTTCTAATTGCTACCACCATTTGACGCGCTTAATTGACGTATTTTGACGCGTAATGAATATAACTGGCATTTAATTAACAATCGAGCACGTCTAGTCGGCTGAATACGTGTGACATCCAATCTCGCGAAATAATGTACATTCGATTCCGTGATATTCTCGTTTGGTGCATCAACATTTATTTTCTCTTTATGAGCGAACGAATGTACGAGAAACATATCGTACGTTCGTTAAATCACAGCAACAGCGTGCAGGTAGATTCAAGAGCGTCGCCTGGAATTCCGAGTGGCGCGAGCATCGAAACGGAAGTGTTTCCCGGAGGCAGAGTTATCTCAGGTTTATCCGTCCTGACCTACGAGACAGTTTCCCAGCGGGGAGGTCAACGCCAGTAATACAAGCGCATGACCTCTTAGAAAGATAAGAATTCCCGGCTGACTCGTTGGAGATATGAATGTCTCTCCAAGATACGTGTGAATCAATGGAAATGACTAATTAGAGCTTGTCGATGCGTGCAATCGGTCCTTCCACTAATTCACACTGACTAATACGATTTCACGAAGCGGCTTATCAGCTTGTCGATAAATCTCTAGCTTAGCTGAGCCATAAAATCATTTTCTTAAGATTTTCTTTAAACTTTGTTAAAACATCCTTTATAAGGTGCTTTTGGCTGACTGGCATTGTCGACAAAATTATTGTCACTGAAAAGATCATGCATACTGGATATATTAAATGCTACCGAATTTCACTTTCTGTTCGGCGACGATTCTGCAAATTATGACAACTATTTCGTGAGATCTTGTAACTTAAAGTCGCGTGTCTGGAGAAGCAGCGAGCCGGATATCCGGCAGTGCGCTCGTTCTTTTCCATTAAGGGCTGAGGAATGAATTTCTGTGTAGGTCTCTCTGGTAGGAGGATCCTCCATTCGGCGTAAGTAGAGGCTAACGACGCTGGAAAATCTCTCCCTCGGCGATCCTCTCAGGCGGTGAGCACACGTACGCGCCTGGTACACACGCCAGGCGCAAATAGAACGGAGTAATGCACCTGTGCCGAGCGTCCCCGAGAAACAAGACCTCCTCACTGACAACATGATTATTCACTGCTCGTGACTGCCCCTGGCAGAATCCACCGTTTCCCGCCCGCGAAATTCCCTAATCATTATGCTAATTGGACGAGTTTAGTCTCGAGTTACTTTGATTCTCTGAGAACTTCCCGCAATGTAAGGATGATGAGTCATTTGTATAATTGGAGGACTTACAGGCAGGGATTTATTTCAATATTTGTATTAGGAAGTGAAGCAAAAGATTTCGATGATTCATTCTGCGTATTTTGTAATCGTATTTAATATCGAGTTGTAATATTAAACAGATTCGAAGAAATGATTTTTGAGTGGCAGGATAATACGAAATGCGAAGTT
This sequence comes from Ectemnius continuus, assembly GCA_910591665.1. Taxonomy (NCBI): domain Eukaryota; kingdom Metazoa; phylum Arthropoda; class Insecta; order Hymenoptera; family Crabronidae; genus Ectemnius; species Ectemnius continuus. The sequence continues at coordinate 7,929,498 of OU342862.1, read as the reverse complement.
GATTAGTTTAATGGACGACAGTAACAACTCTTTCATTTACTGACAAACTGCAATTGGTCACATGTAACGCGGGCTCTCGTGAAAGCGTTGATTGTGTAAGAATCGAAATAACAGGTAATAGAGAGCACAGCAGTAATTATCGGATGTAAATGACCGAATATCCTACTGCAATCGGCAATACCGAAAACGTGCTCCACGTGGAAGGCATGCACTTACGTAACCAGAAGAAACAAATACCAGCAGTGATTCCCAAAGCAGGGATCGCGAAGCATTGAATCCACAATAATTAGTTAACAGAGAATTAATTTTGAAGTGATCTTTTTATTTCCAAACAATACTGTGATTTTAAAAAATTTCTCTTGAAAGCATCTGAAAATTCAATAACAGAAGAAATACATTCTTCCTCGTAAAAATAACTGCTTCACTTTAAATCTATATTAAAATTTCAATTTGTCTTAATGAAACTGTTATTAACAAAATCTATATTGACAAGTATCAATACAAGGGAAGCTTGGGAAGCACTGCCTTAACCATGACGACTAAGCACGTACGGGAACGGGATCGTGCGAGGCCGTTTCCAGCAATTAGCGATTGCACTTTAACGAGCACGCGCGCTAGAAAAAGCTGATCGCGCGTGCACGAGGGGAATGCGCTCGATTCATCCTGCAATATGTTTCATTTACCGAATTCGATAAATGGCGACATCGATCGCTGCGGTCATTTCCGCGCGGAGTGCTATGATGAAAGATGGAGTGCGGCAAGTCCGAGAAATAAAGTAGCGCAAGAAGGTAACGAGTGCTGCGGGACATCTTGAGAGATCTCATTTAATAGCTTCCTCCTGGCGAACTCGCGCGCGCCTTCTCGCCACTTTGTTACGGAGTGTTGCCTTCACGCTTTCTCGTTCTATTGCTCTTTAAACACTCGGCCCTCGTGCATTACCCCTCACACACTCACTCACTCACTCTCTCCCTCTGCTTTTTCTCTCCTCTACAGTTACTGCCTCTCCTCCTAAGTGCGTGACACGTGCCCCCACACACACTTTCAGTCGACCCGCATTAACCGAAAACTTCCTACCATTATTCTACAACCCATCATAAATAAAATGACAAAAAAACCTTGCCATGGTTTTAGTTGAATTATTCTCTGAATCGTTCTTCTTACACGGACAACTGTACTTTGAAAATAAACCGCAAGAGCTTCTCTATCTTCGGCTGCTGCTATCTTCAGTTCAAGAATTATAAAGTACTTTAAAAGTAGCAGGAGTTTTTAAAATCGTCGTTTCTTCTCGTGGTCTTAGTTTAGATTAGATTTCCCATTGGAGTCTGCTCCAGTCGGGCACTCTAACATTATCCCTAATGACGGTGGCGCAATTATTCCCGTTCAATCTCAACTCCGTGTTCATAGAGAGAGGGAGAGAGAGAGAGAAAGAAACAGGAGAGGAGAAAGAGGCAAGTCTTTCAGACGGTCTTTCAGATGGACAAGAAAATTAAGAGGCGAACGGACGAACCGCTCGCTCGGTGATGCCTGTCTTCCGGTGGAAGAAGAGTCAGCATAAATGTAATATGTATACTAGACGAATGTAACCTACAATCCATGTATAGGTAAGCGTGTATGAGATACTCGAGTACATAGTTGATGCCCGAGAAACGCTAATGGTAATGGGCGGCTCTCGTTCGTCTCGGCGTTCTTGCGATCGCTTTTCTCCGGCAATTTCGAGGCTAATCCGCTCTGGAGCGGTGAGCGCGCAGCATCCGATCACTGGCGGACCACCGAGTGGAAAATAGGGAAAGGTTCGGCGCCCTTAACGAGCCAGTCTCCTGCAACTGCGGTGTTAGTACGGTGAAGAGTGGGGTGCAGCTAGTACGCTTAAGTGTCCATAAAGGTGAGTAACGCCGATCGTTACGTTCTAACGATGGGGCTACAAAATAGCGAGGACTCCTCCGAGGAGAGCCCTCCTCTCTGCCCTTTGTCCGCACGGGAAAGCTCGCCGTCCTAAAACTCCGTTTACAGCTACCGACGACGACACTTTTAGCGCCCGATGAGAGAGCGTCGTCGCTGTGAAGTTCGACGACACAGTACTATGTATTCTATGACTGGCAGCAGTCTCGGCCCGTGCCCTTCTTTATGGCTGGCAATTTCCTTAATCTCTTCAGTGATACCTCAATGTTTTCCCTCCAGTGACTAATACGACTTGGAAATTTATGGGGTATTAGGCAGGCAAAGGCGGTGCTGCAGTTGTAAAAGATAGGCGAAGGTTGTTAAAATCGCAGAGATTTCTAAATCGCATTTTTACATTTATAAAGGTTAGAATAATGTAATTTTGTTATATCATTCAAGTAGTATTGGCAATTACGAAATCCAATAGCAGTAAAGATTTCTTTTTACTGGCGAGTGGAGGACGCTTGTTGTTCGAGAATGGAAGTCGAAATCCCAACTGTCAAGTGGGGCAAAGTAAATCTTGCCGCGGTTGATTTTTCCAAGGTAAAAGCTAAAGTCGTCGGAGATAAGAAGGCCAGAACCCGTCTGGAAGAAAGCGTAAGATACAGGCTGCTTCTCCCCAGCCATTTTTCCAGCCGGCCACTTCCTGTCGGATCGGTAACGCGTAACAGAATGCTTTCGCACACCGGGCGAAACGGATTGCGCAACGAATGCGATTTGCCGCTGCTCGCCCGCACCTCTTTTTCTCCACTCGCATCTCGAGGACCCGTTTTCACTAACGGGGGGAGACTTGCTTTCTTGAATTCACAGCTGGCGCCAATTCTTATTTAATCAACTAGTTCAATCCTGAGATCTTTGCTGCTCTCTCGGCACTAAAAACTCACAATGCAGCCGCAATTCTAGAACCGCGCCGAGCTAAAGCGTGACACGTTAAATTACATTCCCACTCGAAAGAGAATAATCACCCAAAGGTACTGCAACTTGATCCAAAGCAATCTATTTTGAAATTGGGGCCAATAAAAAAACGACCTTTCTAAGAATTAAAGATCGTAAAAGATACAGTCCTGCTGAGAGGACCTTTTGGTAATTCGAGAAATTAGTAGCGGTAAATTTATTGCAATGATGGTTGTAAACAAAGATAGAGAGAAGTCCGGGGACAACTGTAATCGGACAGCTTTCGTTGTTACTTCGAACTTGGAACGGTAGACCTTGGATCTTCACCGCTATCTTTGCCTTTGGACGATTGAAATCGCACGGCCTGTGATTTACTGCTCGATGATGCCCAATGAAAGTAACACGCCTGTTTGGAACGGGCGAAGTTACGGGTCTCGAGCACTCTGATTGGAGAGTCCTGGATTTATGACGTCGACTACGATATTTATGGTCTTCTATTCGGCGAGTTTGATAGGGCGAACGCGCGCGAGTGAGAAAGAGGGATCTCGCCAGAAGTAGAATGCATGGACCGAGTTACATGGAACAAGGATTACACATCCAGCTGGGACTCGAAGCGGACTGTCGATGCTGAAATTTACAGAGAATTCCAATTGCACTCGACACACACTCACACAGACACAGTGAATGCGCATACTGGCAAACTCTCTGCCTAATAGAAAACTCTTAGTAAGAACAGTCTCGCGGCTGCGATAACTCGTTCGAGTTATCTCGGCAAGTGCGCGCGGAAACGCAGAATTGCGAGGCCATACATTACAATTACTGATTTCGTACGTGTGGAGTGCGTTGCGCGTACGGTGCACAAACACACATCGAAAGATCGCTGATGGGAGCTTCCCGGCAATTCGTATAAATCTTCATACGCGCCCGTTATGACCACTGGCGCGCGTCTCTACGGCACCGTTAACTCCGACATCGACGCGCTACGCAAATCACTTGACTGACGAAAGGGCCGCTCTGTCTACAGGCTCTTCCAAGGAGACGTTCACGCTACGAGAATTTGTACGTGTGTGCGCGCAAACAATGCCTGCCACGCAAGTGTGCCCGCGGGCTATGCGGACCACCTGGAGAGGAACCGAGAATGCACCAAAAAAGATGATGGAAAGACCAAGCAAATTTTCAACAGCGACAGAATTCGTTGAATTTTATATGAGAATGAATTTAAATTCGTTTTGTTTCCTTCAATTAATTTTATACTTTTTCTTCCCAAAGAATTTCGTATTTCTGAACATGAACGTTAATGGGTTTTTGAATCATCCTGTAAACTAGACTCCTGTCATACTTGTCAGACTAACACATAGCTGTGATAAAAAGCACTCAGCGAGTACGACTGTTCGCAAAAAGCCGGGGACACGCGTCACTGACTAAAACTTATTAAACATTTCCCGAGAATAAACTCCATCCAACTCGAACAGCGATAATGTAAAAAAAGAGCTGCCGTAACAGGAGTCTGACACATAATATTCGGGGAGAGAGAATAATACATCAGTCGAGTTGAGTGAGTAAAAAAAGCGATCAAGTAAAGTGCAGCATTTCCAACTAGCGCGAAGGGCTGAAAGAGAAGGGAATTCGAATATAAAACAGGGATTTTCCAGTGGAAAATCCCGACTGATCTGGATGGTTGGAGAGTTCAATGGAGGCCTCGGAGTTGTCTGCTGGAAGGGAAGAGGGCGCGGGAAAAGAAGAGGAGTCCCGGTCCCAGGGGCCGAAATTACCGTGGAGGGCGATCGCTGGGAGTGGAGCTCTCCTTCCGAGAAAGTAATTTGAAGTTAGCAGGTAGGTGGTCACGCGATGCTGTGCGAGTAGAAGCGAGTAGGAGCGACAAGGAGCAAGCCAAGCTGGCGGATAGGGTAGCTAAGCTCAAAGCAAACCGATCGCCCGAATCTCTGGAGCACGAGCGGACTTAAAGACTACCTGTCCGAACTCTCCGGGCTATCCCTGATCGTACGTGCGCCCGTCCCGATAAAAATGCCCCCTCCGGGAGGACCATTAGAACCTTCCATATCAAAGAGTACCGCGCACCCAACCTGTATCATCTATAACCTCGTCCCCGCCCTTCGTCTCCGCTCCCCAGCAGAAATGAGCATGGAGATGAAGTGTATACACATGTACAGGCTGGTTCACTTGACGTTGAATCATCACCGAATCAAAGCCAAGTGAATTAACTCTGGTACACATATATCCACTGCTTCCCATTCGAATTTGTAATCATCGTGTAAGAGATTTGTTTATTTTGTAATCGTGGATACGTTGGGAATTCGATGGATTCCATTAGAGCTGCAAGAGAAGGCAGTACTTTCTATTTGTGAATCGTATCAATTATTTCCGCCTTTAAAAATCAACTTCATTGAGAGTTCGAGTGGTTATAAGGTCAGGGGTTAAGCCGGAGTGCCGGGAACTTTCACTGCCGGATTGCAATTAGTAGCAACAGTTATCCGGGGAGCTCGGCTACGGTAAATAGAGACGGTTCGACGTATATTTAAGGGTAAGTGATTCAGGCAGGATTGGACTCGGCAGTTTGTCAAAGGTGATGGGCAAATAGTGCGAGAAAGTCGACGTGCGCCACTCGTTGGGACGATTATTGTTACCGTTAGTGTCGCTTGGCGTGCGCGCGCGCGGTTAGCATTAGTCCGAGTAACAGTAAAATATCTGGTGATCGATGAACGCCTGCTAATCTCCCTTTTGCGAAGGGCATCGTTTATCTTGCACCTGTTCCGCGAGGATTCGCTGCTGTCGGTGCGGTTTTGAGGATTCGAGGGTCCAGGAAAGCCAGGCAATTTCGTGCGCGTCCGACGTCAACGGCGATATTCGTGGCGGCTGAACGGCCACTCTTCGCCGGAAATGAACTGTCAGACACTGCCTTTTGTCCAAGGCGTAGGCGCTCGAGATTAATACAACAATCCGGCCTCGTCGTCGCGACAATGTCGGCGAAGAGGACCAAAAGCGAAATGTCGCGAGATTCCTTGAGCATCGGCAAGCTCATTAAGCAGACGGATTACTTTGAAATTTAAATAAGCCGATTACCACGCACCGTTTCCTTCCTAAGCGGCTTCTCTCTCGTCGTTGCAAGCGGCGAAAAAGTAGTGCTTCGTAATTTGCATTCGCCCCAAGAGCGACGACCCCTTCGAGCGGCGATTTCTTGCCACGGAATTCGAGATTTTATAGTCGGTCACTGGAACTATCTCTCTCTCTCTCTCTCTCTCTCTTTAGGTTTGCAAAGCTAAATGACGTTGGTCGTCGGGTATAATGATTCGACTATAAAATGTCTAGTTGAAACATCTATTTCCCTGGAATCTACGAAACTCTACTCGAATCCAGTTAAATCTGCATGATAACGTTTATTTATCTTATTTGAGTTTCAATATCTTCGGTTCGTTAGCGATTTATCAAGAATTCTTGTGTTGCGTGAGAAGCGTGTTATATCACATGTAAATTGCAAAAAGCAGTATAAAATAATTATAATAGGGAAGAAGGAGTCAGTGAGATGGAAAGCATTAGAGGACTCTCTCCGAGACACAAAAGACACTAGGATGAAGCGTTAGCACGCGCAGCAAAATGATCTCCGATAGAAGGAGCACTCGGTCCGGGAATGCGGCACAACGATCGAGAGCCATTTATCTCAGCGGGTGATCGATCGCCAACGATTTTTCTCTCCAACTCTCTAACCGGGAGATGGATGAAACTGCGGTCGAAATAGTGGAGCGCCTCTCCTCTTAATCGAAGACGGTGGGAAAAGTGGTCTAGGAGCATGTGTCAAGAAAGCGAAAGGAAGAAAACTCAATTGGCGGAGTGTGTGGTTTAGAATCCGAAGCGATCTTGGCTGTTCCACTTTCCACGCTGTTGAATGCAACTTAATATCCCAATTTTCCTGATTTAGTCTATCGGCGATCTCTGCAATTTCAGTTGCAGCGTAATCTGCTGTTCTGCTCTGAAGCGTTTATGTGCTGAAGAAACATAACAGAGAGTCATTCGCCTCGCTCTCACACAGAAATATCGCAATGTCGAGAAAGAGGTAATCAACTCGACTAGAGTAATTAAAGCCTGCATGAATCACGGCGCCTTATCGCACCTACCATCGACATACCAACTACTATCGCTTTTATTTGAACACTCATCTCGTAGTTTTTCTAATCCTTCCATATCATAAATTGCGAATGGAATAAAGTAATTACTTATGTCAATCTTATCAGCTTTAATTATTATAAATATACGAGATATTTTAACTTGATATTAAAGCAAGTATATTGTTAAATATATTAAAGCATGATTTTTACAAGGCTCTGGTAGAGTGTATTGGAAAGAATAGTGAAGGTTTGGAAGATAAGTCAGAGGGAATGGAAATCTGTTGAGTAGTAGCGAGGAAGCACTTAAAAGTAACAAGCGGAGAACCGAATCCTGTTGTCAACGGTAAGTCTGTTTATCTGGTGGAGGTTGCTTTTAGAGTAGGTTGAGTCAGACGCCTCCCATGCAGATATGTCTCTCAATCTCCGTCTACAGGCTTGTCCACTGACGAACATAATCTGCACGGAACTGGGGGAGCAACTTTTATCTCTCCTTCTCCTTCCAACGCGTCTTCACCGATTTTTCGTTTTACTAGCATGAACGAGCTTCCTCATCGACATCTGACTCACTTTCTGGCGCCGAGAAATACCAAGGAATTCAGATTCCAATGACTTAAGCTGTTTTGAATTCAGGAAAACTCAGCTAGCTTGAAATAAATTCAGTTCGCATCGTCTCAAAGTGAGGAAAACCATTCTCCGATCTCGAAGATTGATTTCCTTCAATCCAAGTACAAATATATCAAGTGGCGAAGGAAATTTAATATTTCCATGAGTCGAGCAATTTTTCCATGAGAATAGCCGGTGAGATCCAAGAGCGGATATACACGTGCTGGTGATTATGAAAGTGGTTTAAGCTATAGCAAATCCCTCGTAGATAATGAAGTATTTTTATAATATGAATCGACACGCCCTCAATAAAGTGAGAATATATATAACAGAATTTTAGTTAATAATAATCTAGATAAAATATAAAAGAAACCCTCCAAAGTATAATTTCAATTCTTTCAATTTTGACTGGAACAACTTTCATAACCACTGTCACGTACAAACTTGTTCCAGCGGTGACCACTCGAATCGAGTATACGTATGACGCAAATGGGTTAATAGTTTCGTACCGACAGGAACCTCGACAAATCCCGTGGCCAACAAGATTCACCGTGACCTTTACAAAAGTCGAGAGAGGCCGCGACAGAGCGGACCGAAAAAGTCTCCGCGCGCTTCGATTCCATCCCATTTATGGTCGGCGAAAGTTTCTGCCGCGAGTTCGCACCGGAAACTAGACGGCAACTCGGGGAAACAAGGTTTCCACAGTCTGATTACCCGTGTGCGCGCCATGCCATCCCGGAAGCAGTGCTAACTCATACGAGGGAAACAAGCCTATTTGAGTCGGTGCGGCTCGATGGAAGTTACGCGGCATTAGAATATCGGCGGCGTCTTCTCTTCTTCGACTTGTTCGATAAGAAAAGACCGGCGGAGTTTCTTCTTTGCATGTGAATGCGAGCCGTAGGAAAGTTCATTCGCAAGCCAGTTGAAAAAGAGACCTCGGGAATTCGTTGCTCGGGCGTCGCACTCTCGCCAAGATATTCTTGCGATTTCAGCTGCAGAAATGTCTGCGCCGCGCCTGTTCCCGATTTGTATGTCGCAGCCGCGGCGTGTATGTACATGTGTGAGGGGGGTACTGTTTGCGTTCACGTAACGAGCTGGTCGAAGTGGCTAACGCGTTCGGCCGAAAATTGATCGATTGCGTAAGGGTATCGTTGACCAAAGCCACCCGATAGCCGGCAAGCCGCAGAGAAACATGCAATCCGACTTCCTCCTTCCATGCTCTCGCTCTCTCGTTCGCTCTCTGGCTCTCTCGATTCATCTCTTTCTCTGTCGAGTCCGCTCGGCCAACTATACGATACGAATGACGCGCTGCCAAGCACAATGCGACATACACACAGATCCTCTCTCCTTCTCTCTTTCTGGTTTGCTCGATGATGGTGTTATTCCAATGCCAGCGCACTCGTTCGCTCTCCTCCTGCTGGCCTGCTCTCTCCCCCGGTAATGATATTCTCCCGATCATGCATGAACATGAGCGAATTGCGTAATGCATCAGGCTCTTGCCACGAATATTACGTTCCGACCTCATTTCGACGGTACGCGTTGTTGCGTTTCGGCGCCGAGCCAATCTTACTAATGTCAATGTAATGAAGCCCGGCAAATGACAGGGCTCCACCGCCTCCCGAGAGCACAGACAATGGGGACCTCCTCATTGCTCAGGGCTAACCAATGATTAACCTAACGGGATTAACGAAAATCCAAAGTGGAAACGCCTCTTTTTCTTCAACGAGCACCAACGTCTTTCAAGCGTCTGTTTTTAACATTCGGTGTATAAATATTTGCTGAAGCGTGAATTGTTGATTAAGATTGTATACGATTTTTGAGTGTCGAGTGGGTGTTTAAATTCGTGGTTGTCCGTGTGTGTATCAGTCTGTCGTGACTCATTTCCTAGTACACCAACACATGATCGTCGATGTTTTATCCGAGAAGTGGCCGTTCGAGTACCCAATTTATCATCGATCATGATTAATTGATTCGAAAAAAACGTCTGAAAATATCTCGAAAGTATTTAGGAATGTTTCTGTGAAGTTACGACATGGCAAGTGAAGAATATAATGCGATTAGAGGAACAATTGTAATTCCAATTATAGAACTTGGAGAAGTGTGCCTTGGAGGGCGGCTAAACTGGCATTTAAATCGTCCAGGAAGCCAGCTGAGCTGTTACTCACTAAGTACGTAAATATACGTGGCCAAAGCCCACACGCTCGAGCGCGCGCTGGTGGTGCACTTCAGCGTAGCGTGTGAGATAAAGGTTAACTACTAACTAACTCAACGCTCCTGTAATCGCAGGGTCAATGACGCATTATCGTTCGGCCGAGGTCAAGCGAGGAAAAAATATTCCGGTAAAAGGCCACGTCGTCTCCGCAGCCTCTCCTTCTCTTCATGGCGAAGAGACGAGAGAGAGAGAACGAATGCTGAGGATGTATTGTGCGCCAGGGGCAATTTACCAAAAGTCTCAAGCACAAAGTGAGGCCATCGGAAGGATACGAGGGTCGTTTCGAGGGCCTCCAGATAAAGGAAACGTAAAATGGTTGGGAACGTTCTGCTCATTATAATGTCTTTGCAACCGCCCTTTTTTTTTGTAAGCCCTGTCCACCGCATAGAACCCTTTTCAATTTACCTGCGAACTCTATGAGCCTCCAAGATTAAATGACGTACCTCCTTCTTCGTGATCCGAATTATTTATTTTGCGTTATATAAATTTCAAAAGTTCATCTGTTATCTAATAAATAAATCAACATTGCTCTCAGTAATATCTGCAAACACTGTTCAACCTTTTCTCTTTCACTTCTATTCGCGTTATTTTACAAGGATTGATTAATATTTTAATGATTCACTAATCCACGCGGATATTCAGTATCAAAATAAAAACAACGGAAGGGAAGAAACGAATCGATATTAGAAGGCAGTTAAGACTCTTGGAAAAGTTAGTTTCCAACCACGATCACGAACGACTGAATATGCACAACCGCAGCAGAGGAGAGCGGAGCGCGCGCACGAGGTACTTCCGGGGCTCGGTCGTTCGAGCAACTGAAAAGCCCTGCAAACATTACCGCGAGCCATTGACTATTTTCTATGGGAAATCCTATTTGAGCGTGCGGCAGAGAGCTCCCAGCACGAGAGAAGAGGTGAAGCTGTGCTCTCTCACGCATACAAAGGCTCTTCTCTCTGCGGAGAAGTCTGTGCCGTCAGTTTCCAGCAGGTACGAGCCCTCACGAAAAGGAACAATAATTCGGCAGCGTTCCCCTCCGACCACGCACACACACACACACACACCTCTATCTTGCTTGTATGTATTGGAGGATATATACACATATACACACGCGTGCGCGCGATCTCCGGCACCTATCTCTACAGAGGCCGAGCGGGAACACCGTGGGAAAGCAAGTGGAGTTACTAGTGATGGGACCAATACCCTCGCGCGCTGCCCAATAGAGGAGCTCGCCGAGAAACTGGCTCGAACCTCTCCGCCGCCTTTTTCTCCTAAGCCACAGCTGAGAGGAACAGCTGTTTGACCTTGCGAATAGATAATCGCTCGATACGCAGAAACCGGACGGTGCGAGTTCGCCTTTCCGATTATTTCCAATCGTGCGCCTCCGATATAATCGAAACCCGTTTTTAAAGCCTGCTTTGATCACTTAAATGATATTTATACCAATGAATGCATTGGATACTTTCTATTGCAGCCAGACTGAAATTAAATGTATTCTCGTTCGCAATTGGATACAGCGTTATACTAATTAGTGCATTTGTATAATAGAGGATATTAGTTTTCCAAGTTATTGGAGGCTTCAATTAAATGATTGCAATATTAATTAAACTGGTAATTCGAATTGACTCATTCATTCGTAATTCGTGCTCATATGTTATGAACAGATGTGATGATCAAGCTAGAGAATCCAATAAAAGTTTATGATACCTTTGTTGTTTGGTGTAAATTGAAAGATGCATAAACGTTCGTTATTTAAGTAACAGTATTGATATTCCATTCTGCAGTATCGAAAACAGGATAGGACACGTATGTACTGGAAAGCTGCGTGGACAGGCGTTGTCGCACGGTTACCAAGACGACGCGCGCGAAAACCAAAGGCATGGGAACAAAGGACATCGAAGGAAACATGCAAAATCGCAGGTATCCTCAAGGAAAAGTGTTTTAGCACTGAGCTCGGCGCCATCGCTAAGTCTAACAGGTAGCACTGACATCGTCAGTCGATCGACTAACCACCAACTACACAAAGAACACTAGCATCGCACGCGATATCCTCGCACCCGAAGCTAACCCTTGCTATCAAGGAAAACAGTCTGCGTGCGCATGGGAAAAAAGATGGCAGTGCCGAGTACCAAGCAGCACCCCGGCGCCCCAATCGACAAGAATAAATTATACTTGCATAAAAACACATTTAGAACAATTGCTAATATCACTCGTTATAGCTAAAATCGTGGTTGTAGTTCCTTCGTGTAGAAGGTCAGATTTAAAACATGGTAACTGCTATGGCAGTTAGTGAGCACGCAGAATCATTTACATCATTGTTAAAAGCCAATATCAGTCATAAATCAGAGGACAAAGATCGCATTGAATACTTGGATATCGAAGCACTTGATTGAATCTTACATACTAAGGAAATTTCCCAACCAAGAGCCACAAAGTGGACAAAGTATTCTTATGGGAGTGAACGTGTTTAATAATGCACATCCGCAAAGAGATCCGTTACCTTACGTCACTGGCATGACCTCTTCCTCCCGGTGTAAGCAAGCCGAAGTAAGGTCGAATCGGCGAGGATTTCCCCGAGAGTATTGGTCACCTCTTAAAACACTAAGCGGCTGTCCAGGGAGTTTGTTCTCTTGCGATCATAACTGTCAGTCACAGAGGAAGTTGCACGCGAGGATCGTCAGGGAGGAAAAAGCCACCACCTGTGCCTGGCTGCGTGCGTCTGTCTCTCTGTCTCTCCGGAGTGGGTGTGCGCGCGGCGTTCCTTACCGCACTGGCGTCCCTAACCTCTACACGCCGTATTCCCGTGTCTGCCGCCGCCGCCGCCGCACCAACTTCGTAACGGCAATCGGTGAGCGCGCGCGCGCCCGTCTCTCAGCTTGGATCGGATTCACTCACGCAACTACTCGCTTCGGCTCGGAGCGAAAGTGTGCAGCAGGTTTACTGGTTGAGAGACACAAGAAGAGAACACGTTCGTGCCGGCTTTCTCGGCTGGCTCGGCGTTCACGGTGCGCGTGCGATCCTGCGACTGAGACGCCACGCGCGGCGTGCTCGGCTTTACGCGCCTGCTACTCCCTGCGCTCTCACTACCAATCCCGCTCGCCCCCCTTCTCCAATCGTAGTCGACCTTCTCGTTTCATCCTTCGTACCAGCAGCTGCCCCCTGCTTGCCCCGCTCATCAATTCCGCGCGCTTTCCTTCTTTCTTCCTTCTTGATCGCAATCCCTCTCTCCGGATCCAGCAAGTGCCCGATTTTATTTATTCCTCCGTCCATGCAAACACGTAAGTAGGAGGTGAGAGTACGCCGAGTATGTTGCTAGAGTTTGATGCGTTCTAAATGTGTGTTTAGTTACTAGCTTGATTGATGATGCTTTGGAGGCTAGAACTCTTTAATAACCCTTTCATGACACACTTCTTTTAATGTTGCGAGGAATATTTACCACACGTTTTACACGAATTCTGTGTAATAATGAATGTATAAGAGCGTAGATATATGCGCATTTCGGAGACAAAGCGTTAAATCCAATTGTACTATTTTCAAATTCCAAGAACTTTAAGCTTGAATATATTGCATAGCACTTCTGTATTTTTGTAAGTAACAAAATTAAAACCATTATATCTTTTATTTACATGAACCAGGCATTGTAACATTGGACTGCTATGCAATACTTCGAGAAGGGAATCACGTGTAATAGAAAATCATGGACGGCCTCTATTCGCTGTGTGGGCAATTGGCACCGTGCAAACGACGTTCGTGAGATGTCTCGTTAAGGATGCTTCGATCGCGTGATATTCCATGGCTATTAAATCGCTCGAGGCCTCGTCGAAGGCGACTTTCACGGGGGAAAAATCTCCGGAGATGCTGCTGCGCAATACGCACTTACCCGAGTAAGTACATATGTATCTAAGCATGCACCTTGATCATTATGCGCACTTGTATGTACGCGGCGGATGCACAGGACATTAGCAACGGTTAATTTGTATCGGGATTTCCTAACGGGCCTGGGAAGGCGTGTCAGATAGGTGGAGGTTTCTCTTTGAGATGCGAGAGATCTTAATAAGGGAAACTGCGATATAAAAATGTTAAGTTACGAAGGATACGAAAGGATAAGCGTTATTCATATATTTATAGAATAGTAAATTATTATTATGCATATAACAAAAATAGGGAATCTTTTATGCGAGTATATCTCAGTTGTGCAATGTCCTTTAAAAGCTCTGGGATCTTCTTGCTTCCTTCGCTCCAATCTAGGAAGTTAAGATTCCCTGATGAGGTGCGTATGCTGTCCCGGATGCAATACATGCGTCTGCGTACTCATATTTCACGGCTTATCTTATTACGTGGATTCGCTGCATTACTCGTTACTTATTGCCTTTCACGTGTCACGTAACAGCCAGCGTTGGCAAATATTGCGTCTCAACGTTCTTCTCAGTCGACCAATTCCAACACTCGAGCGACACACACACACACAGAGAGACACATGTGTGCGCGCTCGCACGTATGCTAAACCCGCACTTCGGATTCACAAGGCTTTCCGGCTCATAAGTACTTTAGCGAATTTCCAAATTGTTATATCCGACTTTGCTTTTGTGCCTCCGGGAAGAGCACTTGGGGCACAATCAGCGCGGAACAAAAGCTACTCTCAACCACGTTACACCGATTGTAACCGCGGCTTTCGCGGCTTTAAAGCTGAGACTGAGAGGAGTAGAAAAAGAATTGAGGGGTTGGAGCAGCTTTAATCAGGCTAAGAATCTTAACGACACGGATTTGCGCCCACATAGGAGGACCAATATTAATATAGTGCATGGAGAGCACTTTCCAGTTAACAAAGTACCAGGAGCACAGCTATCCTCATTACGATCCCATTATTTCTTCCACGAAATCATAGTCTCTAGCTCGCGAGACACAATTTATTGTAAAAGTATCCGGTTATCTGGAGAAATCCTGCTAACAAAGCATTCTTGCCAGTTCTATATTTCCAACCCATTTACAATGTTTTATCATATCCTCGTTCCGATAAATGTTCACTTCCTTTTCATATAGTACAATTAATTATTACCAAAGTATCAATGATTAGCAGATTTTACTTTGAAGGGGCAAATCTTAATAATATATCAAATGTACAGGAGAGATTCTTTAACGGTGAGTGACATAAAATCAGAATAACAGTTGGAAAGGGTGATTCTTTAGCCTGATCATTAACGTGACCAGAGTCTTTCAAGCACAAACGTACAATGTATAACGAGAAGGGAAAGATGGTGTATATCAGATGTCAAGGTCCCAATTTTCCGGACAAAGATAATTCCGAGCAAGAGCAATGCCAGGAGCTCGTTACAGGATTGTAAGAAGCCCACTGAATGCTGGTCCCGAGCATCGCCGGCTTGAAAACATGCATACGCTCCGGAGAAAAGGGGGGGAAACGATAATGATTCGGAAGGTAGAATGCGGCAGAGTCGTACAGGAGAATAGACAGTCGACCTTCTTATTCAGTTGTACATGCACGTAAAAGTATGGGTGCGCAATGGCGAGGTTTCGACCTCGGCTGGTGCTGCTTTCGGGCAGAAGTGTCGGGGATCCTTCGAAATCAGGAGCATATCGGGCTGAGCCGTGCCCTTTCGCCTTGGACGTATAAGGTGTCGTGGCCTTCGTCGATCCACTCTCGAATGCAGCTGGGATCGTGGATCGCCGCAGTAAATCAAGCGAGAAAGACCTTCCGAGAGGTGGCGGCGATCGATAGCAGGGCGAACCTAGAGCAAAGTCGCTCTAATTCCTCCTACGCGAACCTCTTCTTCCCAGGCAGAACACCACCACCATCCTTGTTATCGGCTCTAAGAAATATGTCTTTTCCAAGTACTCTGCCATTTTCCAACAACCATTTTCAATCCTGATTGGGCCGCAAGCAATGAGGATCTCGAATTGGAAAGATCTATGCTCCTCTAACACCATCTTTCTTTCCTTGGATATAAATCAATGGTGATAAGGCAGTTGGCTCGACTTTATTTATCGTCGACAAGAAATAAGAGATTCCTGCCGGAGAACTTCCTACCTCTCTATGGAACAGGTGTCGCCTGATTTAGCTTGCAAATTTTTCGGCACATCCAATAGAACGTTTTTATGACCGGCTGATTTTGTCGGATCGTGCAAGTTGAGAGTGCTCTCGGAATAAATTGTCGGTGTGTTCTATCTCGAAGCACGTATTCCGAGGAGAGTATTCAATAATGCGAGGTTCAGTTAATGAACAACCAATTGCATCTGACCCAGCTTGCACGCTGTTCTACCCCTGGAAATTCGTAGATTCTGTAATACCGTAATGAAAGCCTCTCGTTTTAATGAGAACCCTCGTTAACTCTAATATTCGTCCGGGTAGGAAAGCCGATGAGAGTTGAGCCCTTTAGCCGAATTCGCAATCTCTGACAGGGTGGAATTCGAAAAAGTGGCGCCTTTTTCTAAATTGCTACATTGTTACCTAGCTGGAAAACGATTCATTAGTCGAAGGAGATCGTGTTAGTGGAGTGAATTCAAGTTCAATAACCCGGCCATTTCTATCCCATTGTCATCGGCTTTATGAAATTCCAGGTAATCACTTTTTAATTAGAACGCCGTTAATGTTATTGGAGCGCATTGTTCGCCGGTTGTTATTCCTCGAGGCCGAGGCTTTACAATCGGCCTACGGGGATCGATAGAATCTTCTATACGTGCTCCAATTTCCCGGCCACGTAGGCACGTATATCAGAATGCACGATTAGACGGCTATCTCGCCGATTCCGGGAAAGTATGCACATACAATCGAGACACATACGCTTGCCGCTTTTATTCTCGAAGCGATTTCTCCTCCTTTTTCCCGCCCCGCACCTCCCCCGCTCTCACCGCTTTTCTTTCCACCACTTTTTCGTCTACTAATTATCCGCGGTATCGTGGGAGGAATTTTCACGTCGGTAAATCGGCGCCACCATTATTATGCCTGATTGTTGCCTGCTCGGAAGAGCGGTCGAATAAGTAGAGCTCGTTTCGCCGAGTGGCTCCTGTATTTTCGAAGGGAGAGAGGCAGAGAGAGAGAATCTGCCCGACGCTCGTCGAATTGCACTGAGAATTGCATTCTCTTCTACGCTCATTTGCACCCAATCGCTCTTACATCCGCAGCCACTGCCGTCGGAACTTCCAATTCTCCTGCGATTCCTATTCCCTTCGATGTGATCGCTCGATCATCGAAGTACTTACTTTTCGATATTATGTAACTATTGTCGATTTTATGATGGAAGTCTCTTTTAGTACGCAATCTCTGTGAATAGCATAATAACTTGTAGTACTAAATGCGAGGAATCTGTACGATTGTGAAATAAAATATTGAAACACCATTAAATCCAAGAATGTCTGTTAGTAAAAGATTCGAGGATACTGCAAGCACTGTTTTTCCTGTATTTTTACTAGGTTTGAATTAATGATAGGAATATTTTAGTGGAGGATTTTCAAATTCCTTGCAAACTATCATTCCTTCCTTCATGCTTTCACTGGACGTGTGCCGATCTGATTATCCTGCTAGGAGAGACTGAAACTCCTCGTCGCGAGTTGAAATTCTCCGCGTCAACAAAACTCTTCCGACTAAATTCACCTTCTTATGAATATTTCAAGCTCATCAATGCAAGCTCCGGAGTCTCCTTTAGATTCGAGTGTGGAGATAGTGGCGAGGAGAGATCCGACGGTTCCACCCACCGGCGGCGTCGGCGGCGTTTCTACTGGGGCGTTCGTTGCCGTGCATAAAAGTCTCGGTCAGAAGCCCATCTTTCATACGAAATGACCGGGGTCTTTCTAGATTAAAGAAACGAGGAAGAAGAAAGCGACCGAGTAATGGGACCATAAAGGTCGCCGGCGCGAATTCTTCCGCGAACTTTTCGCAGTTTTCATGGCACAGTCTGCCACCGACACGCACACCTCTCTCGCTTCCCCCTCTCTCTCTCTCTTTCTCTCTGATATTAACACGCCGAGGAAAAAGTATTACGTCCTAGTAAAACAGAAATTCGACCGGTTTTATGGGGAATAATATATGATTTTCCAGACTTATTTACTGAAATAATTCACTCTCGTGTTTTATCTTCTTGCAAAATTCAGCACTCGCTCCGTTTATTGTAGAAGCATCGATTGGAAAAATAAACTGTTTCATTTGGGCTCTGCCAATATTTGCGCGAAATACGGCCGAGTTTATGGATCCTGTATTATTATTCGGAGGCTGGTCGAAATTGTTAGGATATAATTGGATTTGGTGTGTTGCGTGGCGTAGTTTCATTTAACTTGTCGGTTCAATATTCGTGGTCACAAAAATGGGGAAAATGTTCTGGCCTGCTGGGAGC
Source organism: Ectemnius continuus (assembly GCA_910591665.1). Taxonomy (NCBI): domain Eukaryota; kingdom Metazoa; phylum Arthropoda; class Insecta; order Hymenoptera; family Crabronidae; genus Ectemnius; species Ectemnius continuus. Next base: position 7,911,391 of record OU342862.1, on the reverse strand, counting down.
TGTCAGATCTTTGGAACAAAGTAGAAACATAGCTTATAATATCGGCGAGGATGTAATGCAGGTCGTAGCGTTCTCGCAAGCAGCTCACGTTCGTAACCAGGTTCAAAACAGTAGCACGCAAACGAAATTTATACTGGCAGGGTATGCGTAGCAAGGCGATTCTGCCCGGACACCGGAGCGATAAGTGTACCAGGCTTTCCCGAGCGTGGAGCGTGTAAATATGCCGGAACGTCTGTGGCTACACTGGTAACTTGGGAAAGTACGTAATCGTGAATTGCGCGAGATTACACTAGACGAGACCTCAAAAGGCTGAGGGTCGACGAGAATTTCAGGCACTAGTCGAGCCAAGAATCGAGCCGGAAATTCGAGTTAAGTACATCGCGCGTAGGAATTCACGGGTCAAACGCATAAAGCGCCCCGGTGCCTTCGTTATATCCTCGCCGCTTCCTGCAAACCAGTTTTCAGAAAAATCGTCCGTTAACCAACACTGTAATAACTTCATTCGCATTCTAATTGCGATGGAAGAATTTTCCATACTCTAATAAAATATTATCAAGCATAATATTCAATTGCGAGGAAATCCAGCCGAGTAAAGTGAAAGATCGCTCGAGTATCGGAAGAATCCAATGACTTTTTGAACGATGACAATTAGAAGAGAAGAGAGTTTCAAGTAGGAGCTTTCTTCCGGGATGGGAGGAAGCTTATTGGAGAAAATGGCAGGAGTTCCAGTGTCGGAGGGACAAGTAGAGAGTACTCGGGGCTGTTTTAAACTTGGCATGGCTGCTTCATACATACATAGAGTGTAGAGTAGTATGGTCGGGAGGACAGAAGTAATAGGAAGGAAAGCCTGCGCCTCACCTTACGACGCTACACTGCCGAAGCAACCGCTCGGAACTTGCAAATGAAGAGCCCGCTGAAAGCCCATGGAACTTCCCTCGAGCTCGAGAAAGGTAGGAGCGGGGTCACGCGTCCCATCAGGAACTTACTCCGACAGACTTGGGGAATTAAAGCCCGTCATATAATGCCTCGATCCCCTGAGACTCTAATCCCAAAGCGTGATGAACGCGCCAACACACGTCCAACCTAAGACTTCACTATTATGTTCTCATAATACCTCGACGGCTCGCCGCCTGACGGACATATCGAATGAGTCAACTAATCGAACTTTGTCCAAGGATTAATCTAACACTGCCCGCGAAACATAACAAACTTTAGTACACTTTGAGAAAAAGGAGCCTTAACATTCTTTCTCTTAAAAGTCAGTGGCGCATGCAACACGCATGACGTAATAACGAGCGCAACGTGGGTGGTTGTTGGTTATGACGATTGCTTCGGAAGTGGCTCGGAGCGAGCAAGAGTAATTCGTCGAAATTGCGGAGGCCTCCTAGTTTTGTTGGTCCGACCAGGCTTATTAGGTTCGTGGCCACTTAACCCGCCACTCCACGCTAATTATCTTCGTTACCAGTGCTTGCGCCATCTACAGCGAACGTCCTCTCCTTCCGACTGCCTCTCCGCGGCCGCCCCCTTTCCCGAACGCGTTATATTAATGTTAATAACCATCGGGCGAAATTGAATTCGCAGCCGGCTGGACGACTGCTAGCCGACGGCGGCAGCGGCGGCGGCGCAACGCTGCACAGTTTCCATTTCGAGCGACTGCGTCGTCGCCTCGAAAACTTTGCCGGGAATAATCGGGAAAGTCAAACAATTTCCCTGGAAGTTCGAACTCCGCTAATTCCTTTCATAGAAATTCTCGAAAGCGAAGAGGTCGATCGCTCCAAGATTAACTTGGGAATGACCTGCTCCTCGGGATAATGACTTTTTTAATCGGTCCGAGAATTTCCTATGCATATTTCAGTGGACTCGATTGCGTCCTTCTCGCGAAGATAGGAAGGCGAGAGTGTGTGTGAGAGGCTGGCACTGAGATATATATCTGTTTCAACGGCGGTGAAAGGGCGAAGGGGGTGGAAACACGATGTGATTCCACGAACGTGAAATATTCGCAGCGCGCTTATGAGCAATGCCTGGGAAGAAGTCATGATATTCGGGCAATCACGTATGCAGAGGAGGAGGTTTTGCATAACAAATGCCGGGATTTCGCTCCTTCCGCCATTCTGCGAATGCGCCTCATCGCGGTGGCTTGAACCGCACTCTAACTCGCCACGAGAAAGACGAGATTAACTCGATATATCTGGGTTAACGTTCTGTTCTCTGCCGCCAGTCCGGCTGTCGTCGCTTACCAATCGTTTTCATAGGCGAATGCATCCACTCCAACTCTTTTTTCTTCCTCGACACTTTACTTAGTGACACTGGTTTTACGCATGCATTAACACGCCTGGAAATCTGCGCGTTATCAAAGTATGTCGAAGAAATTCGATAAGTGAACTGTCCAGATTGAATTGTAAATCGACGACTAATCTTCGTGACGATAATTCTATATTAGAAAGTTAATAATAATCGAAAAGATAACGGGTGGATAATAAGGATTAATTAAAAGATCGAAATTGCCAATGAAATATAGACAATCATGTGTGTCACGAATTTAGAACACTATTTCGAAGTTGGTGACAAATATAATACAATTTAGGTTATAATCGATTGATTCACGAGCCACTGATTAATAAAACGAGTGGGTAAAAGGTTTGCGTCGTCTGTATATCGATTGCGCGACTATTCCATAAATCGTAGCGCTGACCAAGAAGAGCGAACGAGTGTCTGCTGCCTAGATTTCCGGGTAACAACGCTTTTCCGTTAACCTTGTTATCAACATCTATATACGTTTGCGTGTACGTGCGCGGAACTAATTGACCCCGTTTCGATTTCACGTCCGCTCGTTCGCCTTAACGGCCGTTAACGCGCCATACCGATCAACCTACTCTTTCTCATTCGTCGGCTCGGCGCTCTCGCGGCATACACCACTCTCTGCTCTCCTAAATTCTTCCCGCTAAGTGTGTCCTGACACTGCAAAGTGGGAGCGATTCAGATCGGGAGCAATCTGATAATGATCCAAAATGCATACGCAATATGCTCTCCTTGCGCCGCCGTGTCCGCTGCAGACCGGCACACCTGGGACCGATTTATTGAGGCGCCGATGAATATTCATTAGGCCTCCGAGGGCTTAAGGATTCAGAGACATCGAGTGGACCTATTATTCTACTTTTTCCTCGGCAGATGTTATTATTATTTTGATAATCTTTAAATTCTATAGTATGTAAAGATAGTATTCTTTAATCTTCTGTTGTAGACTGTTGTTACTAGAATGCAAGTAACAAGTCACGTAAATCATTAAGTAATTTATTGTTGATTCATTGTCGATTATTTAACCTTCACGCTGTCTAAAAAGAAGATTTTTTACTACTCATGTTCATATTTGTCGATATTACTTTAGTAGTCGAATATCAGAATTACCGTAAACCATTAACGAAATTTATTGTCGATTCATTGTCGACTAATAAAGAATGAGCAGTAGTAAGGGGACCGAATGAAGTCGTCAGCCAAGGAGCCAAGGCACAGCCTGTTAATTGAGCGTGTCCGAGCATGACAGTCACTTTCTACTAGCAACTACACTTATACTCCACTTCCTTTATAGAGCACGCGAAAAAATCAGTAATTCCAATTGCCGCGGAACGCGGAACACGTTGGAAAGTGAGAATCATCAGCGCCGCCGCAATTCGCATAAGTCGGATGACCGATGCGAGCGGGAATTACCGGCAGTTATTAAAAGGGCGCGAGGGTGATTGGAATTGCTGAAATTATCGGGGAATTTTGCCAGGAGGATGAATCGCCGGGCTCGACAGACACGCGAAAAATTAGATCCCGTCGGACGCTCGCATAGTAACATGCAAATTCGTGTGATAAACTCCCTGTTTGACACGACTGAAATATGGAACTCATGATTGGCGCTATGTAAAGCAGCCCTCTTGTCAAACAAATTGCTGTAACAAATATCATTCGCGCTTTGTTGATATTACTTCGGACTGTTTGTCGATATCTCGTGTTCCTAGATAAAATACCAGTTGAAGCTCTCCCAAAGCTTCTCCCGTACAATAAATATTCCAATTGTTCCACTAGTATTAATCACCGCGGAATCATCCCACAAACAAGCAGATCATCTTGAAAAAAGCTCGGCGAGCGTTGCTCCAGTTTTCGCGGAGGCTAGAAAATATGTGAACAAATTTGCGCGCCACTGGTCGCGCGCGCGTTGCTCTGCGGATTCATTTTTCTCGTCGCAGGCCGACAATGGCGTTCGGAATGGGATCGTTTTATTGCTGGCCGGCGTCTATCTGCCTCTCCCTCTCGGCATCAGCCCCTGGCAGGGCCTCTTTCTCTGGTGCGCTGGAGCTTGCCACGATAAATGGAGCAAATAAGCGTGGCATTAGAATGAACTGTCCCGCGTCGCTTTCTAATTTGCACCGATAGCTCGCTATCGGCCTGACTATCTGTCCCTGGCAGTTTCAACCGCCGCTTCCACACACACACACACACACACGTGGACACGTGTTATGCTTCCGCACATAGGGTTGAGCCAGCCCCGTTAAACAGTATGCCAGTGTGTGGACACGCATCCATGTGTAATACGTGCAGGCGCACCTTTTTCACCGTGAGCTATTTACGCTCGCTCGGGCAGCGCCGGTGGCACGCGCTTACATCAATAGAAGCCTTAATGATACGCGCGCGATACCCGACGATAATGATGCTATTGATTTATCGCGGCCAGCTATGAATCGAGTATACGGCGCAGCCTCCATTTTTCCCGTTAAGTATGCCTCTGTACTGGCTGATGCACTTGAATTTCAATTGGAGTGTCCGCATTTGCGATTTATCTGATAGAATCGTGTAAATATTTGGACAATGTATCTTTCATGTATCCGGTGCTTGTAATGAATCAGGGAGTACGACGTCTTCGATTAATGATCGTGGTAATCAGTGTTTCTTTAGTGAACTTGATGAAGTTGGTAATTGGAGATAAAGTTGAATGCCGTGCGAAGGAAGTTTTTCATGCTCGCGGCGTGAATAGATTAATACAGATTACTTGGTGTGATGTAATGTTGTATAATGGATGGAATACTGAAAAGAGTTTGAAGAAATTCGTGGATAATTGAAGTAGGAGTTGGTTTGAAATTGTCTTATATAGAGGAGCGTATGCCTGACAGTAATGATTGAAAGGCAAATGAATCAGCCTGTACAAACATAGACGCATAGTACACTGCGACTGGTACACGTCTCGCACACCATGGACCCGACGAGTTTGCATTTTGCATAGAGTGGCGCGTGTGTGCACGCGTGCATGCATACGCTTGCTTGTATGAACGTGAGCGAGGCCGCATTCTCTCGAAATGGAAACATAAATATTGCAAAGGTCCAGCATTCGGTTCGCCCGGCCACTTGAAGCGTATTTGTCTTGCACAGTTGCATAATTACTCGGCCATTCGAACCTGGTTAAACAGGGCACAGCATGGTGCCCCATAAACCGTGACGGTCTCTACACACGTGTGACTCAAGCAATGTCAATATTAACCAGCACGAAATTGTTTCATCCGTTCTATCGAATTTTCCTTTCTGCAATAATAACATAACAAGTTGATCAACGAAAAGTGCAGAAGTCGTGGATCTTTTTTCAAGTGTAGCTTTGATATTTGAACAATGCGAATGTCAAAGGAGCACTGAAAGCAATCCTGTAATACTAAATTCCGGTATTGCGACTGCGAGGCAAGATTACATGATCGAATCATTTGCTAATGAATAAGTCGTGCGCTCGTGACGGAACGCCCCAATAACCAGGACAATGGGAGGCGTGCGTCGGGACGCCTTGGACGGATGTAAGTCTAGTTCGCGTATACGCCGGCGCTGGCAGCTCTCGGCAAACACTAAACAGTAAATTTTGAGCGTCACGAGCCACCGGGCCAGAGAATTCCTTGCGTGTGTCTTGCAAGTTGCACGAACTGCCGAGCGAAGGAGAAGCCATGAAACGAGCGACTGGGAGTAAGAAAGACCGCAGGAAAATGTTGTTACGATCTATTTGCAGGTATGTTGTGACATGCCGTCGTGCTAGGAACGTAAAATTACTCCCTGTCATGAGTAAAAACACGCTCGGCTCGCTCCACTTCATTCCTATGGTGTCTCTCTCCTTCTCGCTTGGCATTTCTTGCCTCGTGCAATCTCGAAAACTGGCCATTTCGCATCGACGCCAGCTCGCCCCAGGCTAATGAAACCGTTAATGATAATGAGCTCGCGTACTCCGATCCTTGCGTGCTTCCAATTTGCACGTGGCTAATCCACGCGTCTCTCTCAATAACAATCGTCTCTTTAATACCACAGTTTCTACGTGCTGCACCAAATTTTTCTTATCGACTTCCAAAACAACTAGCGAATCGTAATACACAGCGATAGTTCCAAAAGAAATAATACACTCTTCAAGAATATCGAATGCTTCTACGAGAAACAAAGAGTCGTCTCTTTAATATCAGATTTATTTTATATGCGCTTCACGAAATCTTTCTTATCACCTTTCAAAATAACTGGCGAATCGTAATAGACAGCGATAGTTGTAAAAAAATGGTCGCTTCTCAAGAATATCGAATTCTTCTCGGAGAAACAAGGTGTCGGACTTCGTCGTATCTCCAACTTCAAACAGTTCGAACAAGTCCAGTAGAAATCCAAGGCTTTCCTTGGAAATGACGTGAAACGGGATCCTGGAATGTCTGGATGCATTTCCTTGTGAAAGGAACTCTTTCCCTGGGGAAGTGCAAGTAGGTAAGGTTTAAGAGAGAAACAGAACGTCAGGCTCGTTTACGGTGGTTGAGGGTGGGCCGATCGGGCACAAGAACTTCTCTCGACAAAGTCAGCGAGGGACTTCTCATGGTGGAAGGGCTGTTTGCTCGATGCGCACTCGCGCCAGGCACGTAGCCAAGGTAAATTGCTTGAGAAAGTTGGGCCGGCAGCTAGGCGAAACTATTTTCTCCCTGAGTCTGTCATTTAACCGGGAGAAGCTCCTTTGTTTCCGACGTAACCCGATAACGTAGCGTGAGAGAAAAGTCGAATGCCAAAATATCTCGCAATCCGCCACCCACGCTCCAATCCTAGCAGTCGTATCTCACTAATGACAGTTGGCAAATACCATGTCACATTCAATAGAAGTTTACTGATTAACAATCAGTGCTTTCCCGTTGGAGAATTATCGGAAACGTTTCGCGTAACATAAACCGAATTTAAAATCGTTTTTAATTACGCATAAGTACATTCTATCTGTTACAAAAATAACAGAATCAAAAGCGACATTCGAAACCAATCTGATCCACGATACTCTTACAAATTGAGACAAATCTGATTTCACTTGCATTGTATATCAATTAATCAAAATGAATATTGACCATTGTTACTGTTGAAGTTTTTCCCAAAAATTACAGCATTCATAGCGGTATTGTGTTGGGGAATAATGACAGGGCGATGATATTAGTTCCGGTCCAATTCTCGAAAGCCGTGATAGGATTGTTGGAGAGAACGGGCGGTGCGAGTTGGCAATCGGTGTCCACGCAGTCGATGATCGGAAGTCGCAACAATGGCCTTTTCAGGCGGCAGCGGAAGCCGGCTGGCACCGCCATGGTAAACAGTGGGCATCCGGTCAATTGAAATGAGAAAAGCCAAGCCGGCGAGGTGGGCGCGAAAAACACTCTGAATTATTGAGCTAACGTGAATTCTCGCCTTATGAATATTCGCTGGGCGCACTACTGCTTTTGATCCTCCGGCGAAGCACGCTCCTGTAAAACAATACTGAGCTCGTCTTCCTGCCACTGGCTTCGCTCCCACAAAAAGCTTACCGTACAGCTTAGCTTTTATTAAGTTTTATTAGGCCACTTAAAAGCTCGCCGTTGCTACTCTTAATTAATTCCGTGCGACGCGCTGCGTCGCAGGAAAGTCGAACTGCTGAGCCTATGAAATTTAGGCGCGACGTTTTTAAGGAGGTTCGTGTCGAGCTTAAGAGGAAAACATGTGAGCTCTGACACAGAATTCTCAGGCCTTTTCAAACTATAATAACACCAATTTTTGAGCAGGAAATTTCAATTTGCAATAAAGCTTATGCTGTGTCCCATTTCCTTGTACAAGTTACTTTTATTTCTATATTCTTTATCGTGTTATTTCTATAAATGAAACCAAACGATTTCGAAACGTTTTTCTTTTATGTGTTACTATTTGACCATATATTTTTAAGCCATAAACTTTGGACATTAATTACTTGAAAACTATACACCCAAAGAAGTTAATATTTTGAAGGGAAATGCAATGACTATTGATTACCATTCTGCATAAATTTCAGTTCGACCTCATTATTTTAATATCCGTCATTAACCTCCTTAACAACCATACAAATTAAACAAGACGCTTCTTAGACGCACCGATCACCTTGCATTTATAGGGCATTAAGATTTATGGAACGGTGAAATACTAAAAGACTAGTTCTGACAAATCGGCTCTTGGAAATGAAATCAAAGCGTGCCGTTAATTTCACAGACATTCCATAAATCGTGTGATTCGTTCTAGTTATAGGCGATTAGGAAGAGAGAGAGAGGAAGTATAGGAGAATTAGCTGGAGCTTTATTTACACACTGGATGTTTACTGCGGAGGCGCCGAGCCTTGGAAAGGACGGTAGGCGGATGATAAGTCGTAAGAAAGTGCATTAAATCTCGTGGCCGACTTCGAGCGGCCTCTCCGAGCACGCCTCTCTCGACACGCTCGCGTCGAGTGGGATAATTAATTGTGCCGTGAAATACAGTATAATTAAAGCGTATAATTAAAAGCGCGATGGCAGAGTAATTGCCGGGAAATTTCCCGCCGGCTCTGAATTCCAAATAGAAAGCGCCGGCTCGAATTCGACGATGGAGTTTGCGGCTTTTATGGCTTCGTCGATGCGATTCTTGGTGCGCGGTAACGTCCAAGTTTTCCTCCGTTGAAATAATAGGAAACGGCGCTCGCGCGCGCGCGGATACTAACTCGAAACGTTTCGTTCTTAGCTGGCATTGGTCGATAACAAATCGAGATTCCAAGAGAGTCGAAGTAAGACGAGCAGAAAGATGCGTCGCCGTCGACTTGGATATCTGCAATTCGAGCATTTCATTAAGACAACGATCGAGAGACGCGATCGACATTGAACGCGTTCTCACGGGGGCCCTGGAAACCTGACGAGGCACAGAAATTAATTAAATTCCGAAGGAGTAATAATACCCAGCATTGGCCCGTGTATTCCCGGAAGGCCGCCGCTGTCGGAAAAATGGGTCAAGCGCAAGAAAATCCAGCCTCGCGCCGTAATTTCTGCTTAAAGAGCCGTTACCTACCGATTTCCAGCCTGTCTCACGCTTAGTTGCTCCCACGATGTAGGTGCCCTCTACCTTTTGCCTCCAAGGGTTCCGGAATCCTGCCGTCCGTGAAAACATCACCGCCAGGCACGATAAAAAAGAGAAAACTTGATCTTAACACGAACAATTCTATTGAATTTCAATTGAGAATCGTATGACATTTTTTCAGGCATATATTCAGATAAAGCAGATAAATAGAGTCACGCGAAAACCAACAATTCTCTACTAAGTTTTCACGGCTGCATAAATGCCTATTGTGTGCTTTGTCTTGTCAAAACTTTCCAGTGCTTTTCCTGGAATCTTAACATCGGAGTGGCGGGAATATGAATGAGGAGTGGCATTTACGTAGAAACTATGATTTTATTATCATCCACTTACCCTTAAACCTTTTCCATTGTGTCTAAGTATAAACGCCAATACACGCATCTGCACTCTCATAATAATGGCAAAGTGTATTGGAAGCATGTATAAAAATCATTTCATGGCAAACGTCGCTTTATAGGAAATGTCTGATATAGGAAAATAAATCGAGAACGCAGCAATCGTGTCATTCGTCACTGTTTATTCTTGAAAAGCTTTTCCAAGAACTTGAGACTTCCGCGGCGAGAAGCAACGCCAATGGCGATCGCCCTCGGGCAAGAGAACTTCTCCCTCTAATATTATTCTAGCACCATTGGCTGTCTCCCAGCTCGTGCTTACGGCTTTTTTTTATTCCTTCGTCCTTCTCTCTCTCTCTCGCTCTCGATCCATCCGTCTCGATCGATCTCTCTCATCAGTGACGAGGAGCTGATTCGAGCTAGCGGAGAGCTCTCCCGTAGCTTTTCAATCGGGCGACGAGAAGGAAGCTCATGAAAATTCGTGCCGCCTGCGCCCCCCGCACAACCCTCGACGCCAGCGACGCCCAGGCGCTTTTATGCGCCTCGCCTCGCCGAGGCTACGTCGGCTTTCGAGACAGGATGAAGAGCCAAGGAGATGAAGAGTTCGATTGATGAGAGATAATGGCGACTGATGGGACACCTATGACACGCTTTAACCCGCTCGATTGTAATCGATGCCTGACAATGAGAACACACCGATCGACGCATTTAACGTTCAAACAAACAAACAAACAAACAAACAATCGAAACGCATTTATCAACTTCGAATTGTTGATATCCGCTTCTACAATGACCACTTCAATTCGACTCATTCCCTTCAAATCTGCGTGATTTGCGTCACCAACTGTGCAAACTGATCGATGAGAGAAGTCTGACATGCAGAGTCCAATTCCACTGTTCAATTATTTGAACAATAATCTCTCTCTCGCGCGCGCACACACCAACGCGTACTATTTCGAACACAGACGCACGAGGTAGTGTTCGCGTGTCGTTGTGAGAAAAGGGAAGAAAGTTAAACCGACGAAAGTCAGCCGTTATTGACTTGACGGTAGCTGTAAATCAAGATAGGGAAACTGATGATAGGCTCGAGACGTATCGTTCCCTCAATTGGCACAAGTAGCAGGGTGAATTAAATGAGCAGCGGGGAGCACCTTTCGCACCGGGGTTAAATGGAACCTATCATTCCTCGCCGGCGCGGCGGTGATCGCTAGCGTAACGCTCTAATAAAGGTACTATCGTTGCCTAAGCGCGTTATCGATGACTTCATTGGAGCTCGCCGCTGGAACTTGAAACGATGCCGCTGTCCTGCCGGGAATACGCAGCCAGGGTGCTTGTGACAGTGGTGGATGGCCGGTTATCATCGGACATGGAATATGCGTTATGGTTGGATGCAGCCTCGCCACTGTACAGCTTTAACCCCTTGCGGTTACCGTTAATTAGCGTGACTTACACCGCGAGCATCGCTCTGACAGCCTCGAATTACAACCTTCGCTTTTCCTTCCTATGAGATTAACCATAATATTACTAACAAGCTGCCCTGGGACGAAAGAAAAACTCGCGGTATGTCAATGTCGAAAATCAACGTCATCACATTGAATTTGAAAGCGGCAACGGATTAGCCAGATGATCGAGGTGGCAAAGGGTTCACTGATAATCAATTAGCCCCATCAAGGATCCTCCTGAGGGAGAAGCTGAATTAATAGGAATTATCCGAAATCGATGGATCGATGAATGTGGTGGAAGCGATGACTGCCGGTGGTGGATTCGTTGATTAAGCTTGAAATCATCCTGCTAGAAGTGAGAGACTGGCTTCTGTCGAGAGTGACACGCAGAACGTCAACGCGTCGAGCCACGAAGAGCAACCTGCTGTCACGTTCTGAGATACGAGGAGGCGCGCGCGGAACTTTACCGCGCGCTCTGTGTTATATACTGATCGCTGATCAATAACTCCGGAGAGCAGTGCCGTATTAAGCCTGGCACTCGTTGCACCCGGCCACCTTATTCCCAAGGCTTTCTACGCTTAGATCCGAGGCTGCCCGGAGCAAGGAAAAAGCTCGGCTCGGCTCGGCGCCACGCCGCGCCGCTCCCAAGCGGTAAGTAGATTGTGGTCGGCCCGCTCAGCCCGAGCGCTCTAATGCATTAGCTCGAACTTTCGACTTTAATGACTGCTTAACAATCCGCCGCGATTTACGAGCTACGGCCACTCGTCATAATTATGTACGCGGCTTTCCATCCGCCTCTTTTAGCGATAGCCGATACTAGCCTCTACTCGCACCGGCAAGAAATTCAATTTATGGACCACCGCGATCACGCGCCAGCTTTGTATACAAGCCGCAGCGCGTGTCTCGATTATAATCGAATGTGCTCGCCCCGTATTTTCACGTATACAGTTCGATACAAAAGTATTCTTCCTGGGAAATTGAGATAGCTATGTTGTTTCCGATACTTTTAGATCATATCAGACTTTGGTCCTTCCTGTTTATTTATGATGGTTTATCTTCTGCAAGGATGAATGTTTCGTTCGTACTTTTAAACAGTGATTATCAGAGGGTTTCATTAATGAGCAGCGTGTTTTATGATGATTGAAAAGAGATTGAATGAATAATATTCTAAATGGTTTGCTATTGCAATTGGAAAGGTGACTGGTAACTCGTATGGTCGAGTGTATAGCGTGTTGTAGTCGAAATGAAGAAGTAGACCGAGTTGTAGTAAGTTAGGCGTCTATAGACTCTGTTGGCTTGCGAATGGAGTGTAAATCCAGCGTGAAATGAGAATGAATCGCGCGTCACTTGAATTCGTCCACTCCGAAGTGAACGAGATTCTATGTGTGCTTGGTGCAAGCGGTCGCTCCGGCCGTTCGGCCACTTTCTTTTGGAATATAAAGCCTCGGCTGGAAGCGGTTGCTCGGATGTATAATTTATCATTGCTGGGAGAGCAGCGCTAAGAAACAACGGCACATATTTCTAGTGCGCCCGTTTCGACTCAGTGCTATAGGATGAAAGGAGTGGCAGGTTCTCTTGGTTTCTCCGGTATGTGCCGCGCTCAGTTCCACAGTGTTTGTCCCTCTCGGCGGGCACCCTCTCGCTGTTATGTCAACCTTCCATTTTCCGCAGGCGCCCGACGGCCCCACGCAGCATCCCCTGGACTCCCCGGCACTCCACCGCCGACGACGTCTTTCTCTAAATGTTCCCCGCAGAGTTCCCTTTTGGTTTGCCACCCGGCACGAGGAGCTTTCAATTACAAACCACTCTGTTTTACAGCAACTGTCCATGTTTTTAGTCCCACAATCCATCATAATTCTTTCTTTCCTTCTTTGACTCTTTGCTACTCTTTCGATTTTTTCAACCCTCTAATATCTCGCGAAAGGAGAATACACCGTTTGTACTTTCGAGTCATTTTCGAGATCGATACTATACTAGAGCGTTCCTGGAACAGGTGCGGAGTACTTTCTACTCGCTTTACGACACAGGGAATTATGATAGCACTGTGCGGGGAACTTCGACTTGCCTAGAAGGACGGAGCATCGAAAAATATTCTACATGCCAGGAATTTTCCGACATAAGTCTTGCGGCAAATTCGCACCGGGAAATATATGCACTCTGTATGGGGGGATGGCTAGTATTTCTCGGAATCCGTCAGCCTATCTCTCCTTCTCCCTCTTACAGGAACGGAAGGTTGCATCCGCGACTAGATCCATATTTCATCCGGCTCTTTCCACGTATATTCAGCCAGGGGATTCTCGAGTATTCTCTCGCCTCCGAAACTTCGAATACCCGTCTCCTTCTGGAGCGATCTCCCACCCACCCTCCGCGAACCGCCACCGGGTCGCTCCTCTCGCAGGGAAACCCATTCCCGCCTTCGATCCATCCTCCCGGCCTCTTCTTTCCTTCACATATATCGGCAAATGGAATTTTATAGTCACGGTGGCTTTGGCCATTCCGTGACCTTAGCTGCCCTTAACGTTCCCGGACTATTTACGAGCCTGACACACCAGTCGCTCTCGCTCAGGGAGGAAATTAAAATCGCTCGCATCGCACACTGGCTAAAAATAAAACGACCCTCGGGCTGAGTAGTGCGCGGCTGCTTTCATTCCAGGAAGCCGCGATACTAATCCGGTAATTTCGTTGCTGGCCGACAGTCCTTTGCTTTCCCAGGAGCAGCTCGAAAGACTGGGCTGCTGTGCCTGCGAGGAATGTTAAACCTGTTGGCAATCGAAGTCCCGCTCTCGCTGGAATACTCCAGTGAAGATCGAACGTGCTCGCCCCCCTGCACACTGTATTCCGCGCGATCAATTGGTCAGGCGTCCAACGCCCTTCGCATTCTACTGCGAAGCACGGGCATTTCAGCATCAATGTCGACGATCATCGTACGTCTTTATAATCGACGATTCTCAACTATTAAAACTGCCTTCTCCTCTCTTTCTAACATCCCCACGTTCCAAGGACACTTTCCAGGACAATCAATTGGGGATTAATTAATCCCCAATTGAATCCACCATCATCAATTTAATCTCTTCTATAACATCTTTCTTATCTTCAATTCTGGCCAATTTAAAAGCTCGAGAAAAGTTTAATAAATCGCTTAAATTCTTCGAAGGCAATCGCAAGTGTTCGCTCGGAGGATTCGTCGCAGGTTTCTCGTTGAGTTCCTGCTTCAAGCGTTCCCACCCCTCTTTCTCCTCTGGGCTCTCTCTGACGCCCCTCTCCGGGCAGGGTTCGCTCGTCCTCGGTGGATTTCGGGGCAGCTCGATCCACCCAGCCACCCTCTCGGCAAGGGGTTGCCTGTTCGGAGGGTGGTGGGCCGGTGGGCGAGGGGGCGAGGCGGGGCGAGGCGAAGCGGGTCACGGGCGTGAGGGTTGCGCGGCGACGGCACGGCGAGGGTGTACGAGGCAAGCCGAAGCCGGGAAAGCTGGTCGCGAGAGAGGAGGACTGCGACGACGACATGTCTGTCGAGCCGACCAACGCTGAAACGTGAGATCAGCACACTGTCGGAACTATAGATAGTCGACTGGAATGATCGCATGGCCGAGTTCGATGTCAAGCACTGACGCTCTGCCACTCGACATGACACGTTGGAGTCGTCGATTGTCAGTGGAACGAAACGAGAGCTTCTATTTACCCTTCTCTCTCTCTCTCCCTCTCCGTCCCTCCCTCTTTGTCTCTCTCCTTCTATCCTGTCTAATCGCTGCCTGGTCCGACCAGCGCGCTACCTATTCCACTAGCTTCCCGCCGCCAGCTGGAGTTCTCTCCACGCAGCTGGAGCAGCGGACACGCGTCTCTTTCTCCAGCGATCCAACAGTTGCCCGCTTCCTTTGAGTCACGGCCGCTCTCGACTTTTCCCAATTCGAATTTGCATTTCTTGGAAAACCTCGAAACAGCCACGGGTCCATCTCGAGTGGTGCGACGCTCGGCCGATTGGAGGTGGAAGGGCGGGAGAGCGGCGGTGGCGGCGGCGGCGGAGAGAAGGGCGGGCAGGGAGAGAAGGTACAGCTGGTGGCCGTGCGATAACGGTACATGCGCGCTCGCTGGATAGCCGATTCGGCGGTGTAAGGGTGCGCACACTCAGCCACCGATACACACACTTACACACACCGTCGTGCACACACCTCGAAACGAAGAGGCTTGGAGGGGTGTGGTGCACAGTACACGCACAGTACACACTGGTATCCTTCGCCGTCCCTTTCCTCCTCCACGGATCTTCCGCTCCCCTCCTCTCGCATCAGGGCCTCCAAGATAGGAACTATCCTCTTTCAACGAAGGTTCGCCATCCCTCTCGGCCGCACTAGCAGCGCCGTCGTCGTCGCCGCTGATGGTGGCGGTGGTGGTGGTGGTGGCGGCGACGTCGTCGTCGGTGGTGGAAGCGGGAGATTGGAGGTGGTGGTGGTGGTGGTGGTGGCGGCGGCGGCGGTGCTGCCTCGACGGCGGACGGTGCGGACGGTCGCTTTAGACTCGAAGCTGCGGAAGGAGGGCCGCGAGCTCGGCCGTGCTCCGATGGCCTGATACACACCACGAGACGCGTACATGAAGCTCCACTGCCCTGACTCGTCGAGTGAGTAGTAGCAGACCCAGACCCTTTAACACTAGACGACCACCACGACGACCACTACCAGGAGGACGAAAACACATCGTCGATCCTCCGTCCGCGTGTGCTCTACTCCGGAGACGAGAGAAAGATCTCTCGCTCTCTCTCTCTCACTCTGTCATTTACTCACTCTCTCATTCTCTAGCTTTCTCTCTTTCTTTCTCTCTATCTCGGAGAGCGAAGAGAGAGCCGTGGAAACGGGGACGAGAGAGCGAGGTTCATCCTCTCTCGGCTGTGCTCGGAGACCCTTGCGCGCAAACCAGTTCGGCCTTCGTCTCTGCCTGCCTCTGCCTGTCTGTCTGTCTGTGCACAGTGCTCTCATTCCACTCGCGCGCTCCGCAGATATCCGTGTGGCTCGTGTCCCGAGCTGGCTCGCCCTTGCCCGGTTTCCGCCGACGTCCTCGTACACATTACTACTACTCTTACTTTCGCTCCCTCGCTCTCCCTCTCTTGCTCTTTCTTTCTTTCTTTCTTTCTTTCTTTCTCCAGTTCCCTGTTTCTGTGCGTCCCTCTCTGTTTATCTCCCGGTGAATTCCTGGAATATCTACGCGTGTTCTGTGTCAAGGGGAGTTTCTTGGGCGGCTCGACCTCCCCGGTGAAAGACAGCCCTTAGCAGCAGCAGTAGCAGCAGCAGCGCGTCGTGCATTCTTCTCCGGCCGGGGTCATCTCTCGCCCCGTCATCTCGCCGGACAATAGCCGTACCTTTAATCCTCTCCTGCACGAAACCCTCCCCGCTTCTCCTCCTCCTCCTCTGCCTCCTCGAGCACCTCCTCCTCCAGCAACTCCAACTCCTCCTCCTCTTTCTCCTGTCCTCCTTTCGGGGGAGCCTGTCGGGGGAGCGTGAATGATCGGCGCGGGTCGATCCTTCCCCGAGGAAGAGTTTCTTGAAGAGCGAGCGAGCGGCAAGAGGGAGCGGCGGAAGGAAGAGAGGCGACGAGATTCTCGAGGCAGTGGCAGGCAGCCTCGTCCACCAGGACACGAGAGTCCGGGCGGCTCTGTGCTTTCGAGAGTGGCACGTTGCGCGATCGTGCGAAAGAAGAGCAGATCGAAGGGTTGTCTCTCGGCCGCAGGGGCGCCAGGAGAGTAATGATCGGCATGCCAGCCGCATCCTTCGCCTCTACTCGAGGACAACTCCTGCTGACAGTGTCGAAGGATACGCGCACGTCGCTCGTGAAGTTCGTAGTGGGCAGTGCGCGCGCGAGTATCGCTGTGCACCAATTGTGAGAATGGTTAGCGCAGACACTCGGGATCAGTGAGCCTGCGAAGGAATGTCAGGGGGACGAAGACTGCTGATCGAGATTGGTATTGTACACAGTAGTAGTAATTCATCTCCGACACGCGACACCATCCTACCCTTTGCTCCAATCATTGTGTATGAATAGATCTCTGTCTCTCTGTGTCTATGTGTCTTTCCGTGGGTGAGTGCGATTAAGGTGTGCGATAAGTCGCGCGTGCAGCGCACCGCTCTCGTGATCCACCTGTTCTCGGAGAGATGCGTGCCGCTGCCGCCGCCGCCGCCGGCCACGCACACACATACCAGCCTCGAGTAATCCGTAGGGTGGCGAGCGCCGCTAGGGAAAAGCCTCTATCGCAATTCTCGACAGCAGCCTCTGCTCTATTTGGCATCGGCATTGCTATAGTAACACCGATTCAATGAAAGTCGAACGCTGCGAATGCACTTCCGTGTTATCGAACTGACTCTCTTATACATAGTCGATCGCCCTTTATGTTTCTCCGTGTGTGTGTTGCTGTAGCTGGAAAATATCGATGTGTCGTGTAACGTGTGTCATGAATTCTTGAGGATCCTCCAGAGGCGGAGGAGGAGGAGGAGGAGGAATCGACGTGTCGTTCCACTTTGACCGCTTGGTCAGCCACGGGAGAGTAAAGCCGCATTTTGTGTAGAGGCGCATGGTGTCCGCGACTGGAGTAGAGTCGAGGACACTGCGAGAGCCACTGACACCAAACCTGCTAGATAGTGCCAGTAGTAGTGACCGTTCACTGTTCAGGCAACCCTTTAACTGCCACTCGAGCTAAGTCCTCGATTCAATTCACTACCATTTTCGGCCGGACTAATGGGATTCGGCCTTCCGGCAGAAATCGAATTCACCACATGAATGGAGAGGTGAAATCCAGTAGGACCGACCAATGACTAAATTTCATTTCATCCCTTTTGCCTCACTTATTCTATTATTGCTGTCGTGCTACTTGTGCAACTTGTTACTTTAGCCTGTTTTAATTACACCGAGTGCGATTAACAGTGTGCGGGGGGATATGACTGATTTCAGAGGTCACATTGCTGCTATTTCCCTAGGTCCCATCGAGTCCAACTTTAATCGTCATTGCCCCGGAGACCCGCACATAGTGCAGGTCGTCGGATCGGGGTCACGTTGTCTGTTTACGCAGAGTGCCACCCGGAATTCTGTTCACGCGCTAATATTCCATTGCTACTGTGCAGCAACTTTGAATTCTCAATGTTTCTTGTATAGAATTCTTTCTTAAGGGATACAACTTTGTTTAAGATTTGCTTGGAAGAGTTAAGTTGTTGTTTGTATTCTTTCATTAGCAGTTTGTGAGACTATTTCGCTGAGGGCTACGAATTCTCTTAATACGTTCTCAGGGGAGACTTTTTCTCGTCCCTAAAAGACGCGTGCTTCTGTTAGCGGCAATCATCCAGGATTGAAGGAGGAAAACGGTAGATGTGAATAAAGAGCAGCCCTCTGCAACTTTATCAGGACGAGGGCCGGACAAATGTCAGATCCGCCCAACAATTTCCACTATTACGAAACCTTGAGGGAAATGTGTGTCGCACGTCGGTGGGACGAGATCCGCTTTTCCATGGGCGGGCGTCTCGCAGCTCCAATTAAATTTCAGTCCATCGTCGGTATTACCCCGCCGGCGGAACGGGGCATTAAGCTCTTTCAAATCGATTCCAATTTCACCCGTTTTATTTACTGCCCTGTGACCGAGATCCAACGCCAGAAAGAGAGACAGAGGATGCGCCAGTCAGCTGAACGCTCGCCGCCGCTTCTTCCGATGGAAGCTACCCTTTTTCTAATACCCCACCGGCCACATTTTGCCAACTCTGAAGTAATGTCAATTATCAGGAAACAAAATTGTTCCACGCTCATTTCCTGTCATCGACAAACTAAGCTCGTATTATATCCGAATTGTTATTAGATTTATGGTAGATGATTGGTAAATTTTGACTTTCACGCATCGGACTTTCTTAGTTTCATGTTTGTGGGTGAGGACAGGCTTTCAGAAGGGTTTCCCTGCGAGGCAGGCGAGCAGCCGGTGACGGTACAAAAAATATCCTCCCCAACTCGAATGTCTGCGGTGAAATATTGATAAAAAAGGGAAAGCAGAAAGATACTGGCGTTCTTTGGTTGCCGCCGGAGGCTGGGCTCGCAAGCTCTCGCCGGCTGCTGGCTGAGCCGGGCCGCGGACGGTTATACACCCCTTTTTGAGAAAAAGTAATGGGACGTAAATCTTTGAAAGCGACGGCACCGTTGAAAGTGCCACCACCTAATTGCCAGAGAAGATGTCTATGGGCATAGCAAGCAACCCTCCAACCTTTTTCCTTCGCCGACCAATCTGGAGAGCTCCAAAACCCTCGGGATGGACAGGTTTTCAAATATATATATACCTCCAACAATCATCTTTCAGTCTACGATTTCCTATTTGCATTCGCCGAAATCCTCGGCTCGCCCGAGTCTTTCTTAATTGGAGCAAACCGTGTATAGACACGTGGCTATTGCTCGGGGCGAAGGTTGCAAACACAGACGGATTTAGGGATTGTTTGATGTTCATAGTGCTCCTCGTTAGATGAAAGCTGCTTTCATGAGTCGATTTACATCCTTGAAAATACCACTTAAAATTCCTGCTATTAACTTGCATGTTTTCTCAGATCACAATATGGAGCGTAGAAATTTTCATCGCGGTTGAATGTAAACAGTTTCGAAGGATGTTTTTCGTATCGAAAGCAGTGTGAACTGAGTTGCTACGTAATCTAGATTGTGATAAATCTTGCGCATTACTTCGAGGTGGATAGCTCCTCCATTTTTCGAGCTGTCGAGGACTCGCGGCCGCTTGATTATTCTCGATGTCACGCGGCCGCCGCTCGACTGTAAAGCTTGATTGAAGAGAGTAGGGAGTGATTCGCAAAAACGGAAGTGACGGTCACAGTAGGCTCGGCAGAGAGGCGTGTCCGAAAAACACATCGATTTTAGATTAGCAGACGAATTCAGGCCGAACTTGTTTTCGCCCACGCGAGACGCCGGCCTTCGGCTTTTGTCACTCGGAGAAGCCAGCTGCCTTTTCATCGAAGATCATCATCATCATCAAACAGCTTCCTATTTCGAAACTGCCCACTTTTAACAATTAATTCGTCTAAAGCTTTGTGCTCTAGAATAAAAACCACCAGAGTAACTCTTAACAATGGTATTTATTAACAAACTAATAGTGGTAGGTTTTGGTTTCGGGGATGAAAACCCTCATTTTTTTTTTCTAAGGTATCGAGAAATATTCGTACCAATTTCAATGGGGATACGTTGAACCTTTACGAAACATACATACATACACATTTCGACTTTTATGTATGAAGATATGCCTCTGGAAGTTCAAACAAGAATCAAATATTCAACCAAATATCAGTGGCGAGCCCTTCTCAATTGTACCCTCAAATAGAGACGTAGCTAAGGTTCGTCAACCCAGTGCTCAATCACAGTGGAAGCTACGGCTGAAATCCCGAATGTCCACAGGCTTATCCACCGAGAGGCCACGCCTGATCACAGATGCATGAAGCAATCTCCATTTACAGGCAACCAGTAGCTACTTTCTCATCGATGCAGCGTCCTTAGCAGTAATCGGGATTGACCTTGCTTTTTCATTGAGCATCTCCATGGAAGACCTGCTCCCCGATTCTCTTCCCGAATCATTCCACCACAGCTTCCAGCCCTTTCTCGCACGAACGCTCCCCCGGCGCGTATCTTCTCATCCCGAGGGAGCGTGCGATCTCCCGGATTATCAGGAATAACGGCCAACCATTTTTCCCGCTAGCAGCGATCTCCTCGGAAAGCTGTCGCCGGTAATTAACGAGGCGACCCTTATTTCGAAGGAACAACAAGCTCGAAGGGGTGCGAGGATACCAGCCAACACACAGACACTAGCAAATTTCAGCTTGGAATACGAAATTAGCGGTTTTGGCAGTGGCAGCTTCTACTGAATCACTGTGGCGCCGAGTGTGTTGTATTATCCTCGCGTTCCGGATAACCAATGCCTGACTTGCCACGATGCGAAACTCGAATAAATGTGTGCGTGTGTTTCCGAGAGTAGATTGGCTGTGGTAACAGGATTAGCCATTCTATTGACTATAAAATACGGTGGGAAGGAAAAGGAATGAAACTTGAAGTAGCACTGGAACTATGTGAAGTCGAAGTTGAAGTTTTGTCATTAATATTACTATTAACTCTTTGGTTGTTATTGACGTTCTAAAAATTGAACAAGATTGTATTTATCACTGCTAAAATCTTGTCGATTGAAATTAGTGTTCTTCATTAAATTTTGCCATAATCAAATGGTTAAGAAGAGCAGAGTTTATTATGACCGGGCAATGCGAGTCAATAGCAAGAATACTGCGAACAAATAGGAATCAAATCTAAACTAGAACTTGAACCACGCGAATTCTAAACTAAATAGCTTCAACGAACACTTCTCGGAAGGAGAGCGGAGATTTCATTAGGTTCTGGATCTCGAGTAGAGCTGGCAGGCTTGGCGCATTTAATGTGCCGGGCGCAGAGACGTCAAGCCTCTGACACTTCATATCTCGAAAGCCAAGCGTTTCCGGCTAGGACGACGGACGAGAAATGCGCTCTATATTCATCGTCCTCGGCACTCCCAGTAGCCTTTGCACCACAATGCCTTAGGAACAACCTGCAATGTGCACACACAGATATACCGCGGAGATTGTGTATCTCCGCTATGGTGGAGGGATGCTGCAATTAGTATTCGCCGCGAGGAGCTCGCATGGCAACTCGCTTGATGCCAAGCTAGTTGTTTCCAGGAAAGTTGTCGCTCCCTTTTCCGTGTAATTAGCTCCCTCGGAAGTGGTATACGCCCACTGGGGTTTTGGCTTTCCAGGAAGCTGAAGCTGCTACTGCTGCTTCTGCTGCTGGACCAGCGGTTTTCGTGGCGATCACCCTTTCGGGGAAGCTTGCGTGTCACAAGAGCGGCGCATGCACACCTTAATTATTTTAATTGCTCGCTGCTCTCCTGGCTGACATGGAAATAGCCCATGCTTGAACATATAATTTCATTGGGCTTCTTGTCGACACTGGAATTCGAAATGACTTGTTCAAGCACGTGTCCTCTTTATTTCTCGTATGTGTAAAATGGATTTAGCTTGTGCTTTGTTAGCGCTATAATTGGAGATGTAATTCATCAATTTTGAGGCGGTTTGTTTTAACGTGCGCGGTCATTCTCGGTGAAGGTTTTAGGGTATTTAACGTTATCGTTTTATCCGCGTTGAAAATTCTGAATTAAATCCTATGGTTTATTCATATTTGTTTTATAGTACAATCTGTTCTCGTTTACCCGACATTTTCTTTCTAATATGAAATGACACGCACGACAGAAGGTAATTTTGCTTGCACCCCTCATAAATGCGAGTTTGAAAGAGGGAAACCTCGTTAAAGCGAATCACTGTTTTGTTATTAGTGGCGAATAGGAACGCAGGAAGGCGTTTGTTTTTCTATGGTCAAATTCGGTCGAGTTAAATGCATTAGACGCACAAAGTATTCTAACAAAAATAATGTTTTCTCTCGCACCAGTTTAATTAACGTCCAGTGGGAATGACACCGTTCCATGTGTTAGTCATTTTAAAACGAGTGCCGAATGTGTGTGACGCGCACGTGGCGCCACGAAATTAAACTATTCCTCTTGTCTCGGTGAATAGAACGTAATTAGCGGAGTAGCGACTGCTGAAAAAAGCTTCATCCTTCCACGCTGTCCACTTCCCTTGCCATCCCAGTCTGTCCATATGACGCTGTTTCCACCAATGCACTAAACTTTCCAGTCCAGAACATTTCAATTTATCCCTGCTTTTTTATAATACCAACAGTGAAAAAAAATTCATCCAAAATAATCACAGTATTTCTATAAAACACGATTCAAACATTAAAAAACTAAGACTTAAGTATATAAATCATCGAATTCTCAAACTTCGTGCGAACCAACATTAGAAAATAAATAACTAGGCAAGCAGAGCCTGAATTTCAGGAATCAACTCACATCCGTAACCCAGCATTGCCTTTAACGAATGGCAATCCTGTTATCAATGATACCTTTTTACCGCGGGCACCATCATTAACGGGAAGGGAAGGGAACAGTTTGAAAACCGGCCGGCAGGAATGCCAATTTCCCAAGGAAACTTCTGCAATCTCGTATGAAGAGTTCATGATTAGGATCGGTCCGACGAAGAAACGGGAGCGTGTTCCGGGCACTCTCTTAACGAATTACGACACTGAGTTCGCCTCAATTAAAGCAGCATGTAGAGCAGAATTGATAGCGGCGTAGTCCTTGCATTTTGAAGCGAGGGAAAGAGGGCTATTACCGTCGCAACTAAATGGCCAAGGCTCACAGGCCAATCTTGACAGAGAGGAAAAGAGAGAGGGAACAGCCGCAGTAATGTGTAATAATAAAGCGAACCTAATTATAAGGAGGACACAGAGATCGAGAGAAAGACAGATAAATAGATCGAACGAGGCTAGCAAAGTGAAAAGTACTCGGCATTGAAATGCAACGAAACTGTAGGCTGTCTGGCGGCTCAAAGAGGAAGGAAGAAAGCCAACTCTCTCACCTTTCAGTCTTTGATAGTACCATTTCAAGTTCGCAAGCTCGAAAATGCGAAAACTTTCCTCCCATACGATTCACTGGCCGTCGCCGCTGCCACCGCCGCCGCGTGTAAGTCTTCTTCCAGCTGGGAAAGTAGAAATGTTTAAGGCAGAGATCCGCATGCTCGCCTCCACGATAAAGGCGCATAAAAGAAGTTCGGGCATGATCCGAGCGATTCGCAGGAATATGACTTGGAAGCTAGCCAGGCTATTCTGTAGGTCTGCCGTTTCCCCAGGCTTTATGGAAAGCCGTAGCTCCTGTTTACCGGCGACGCACGTTTCCCTGATCGTCGTGCGAACAACCAGTCCGAATGCTCCGATCTTACCGAGTGGCTTTCTCCGGAGAATGGAGAAAGAAGTGCCGGGGAATAAAAGCTCCGGCATTCTTCGAGCTCTACAGTTGCCTACTGCGCTGGATTCCAGAGAACGATCTTGCTATCTTGCTTCGGTTAAAATAGAAAGATTTAGTTGAAAAGAAGACGTTGCTCGAAAGTAGGAAAAGACTTTTAAAGCGATCTTTACTGCCCAAAGACTAGCTTTCCCAGTTCTGCTGAACATATCCTTTCGAAGGGGATGGATTGACTATAACACAATTTCTTCTTTGCTGCTTTCAAAGAACTTTTCACCTAAATCTTTAAGATTGCCTTTGGATACGCTGTACTCTTGAAATACTGCTCGTTTAGTCTAAAGTTATGGGCGGAACCCTGAATTATCTTGATTAGCCAGTAAGAATAGATGATACTGCCAGAATTTATTCTTTCTGCTTGTACACGTTAAACTACTTTTTTAACAAACTTAACTATAATCACTCCGAGTATAAATTATGTTTGACAATAATAAATTACTGTCTTCTAACTACAACTTCAAAAAATATTCCAAGATAACACTTTCAACGATGCAAATATTAAATCATGCTAGACAGTTGCAATCATGCAACTCTACGAACTGGTGGGCAACATCGGAGGAGAGAAAATGCATCGTAGGAAGTTGCCGAAAGGAAGTGTTTATTGTCGCAGATCGTTTTGTCGCGACGAGCGTGGGGAGCGAGAGTGGCCAGTGCGAGCGGAGACAGCCGGCTGGCTGGCTCTCTCGTGATGCAGTTGTTGCAGTCCGCCGCGCAACGTGAAGTGCAGGACGTCCGGTGCTCGGATGCGCACAGAAAAATTGCCCCCGACGAATCCCTTCCGGGAATCTCCACCCGGAAGCCGGCGCAGCGTGCTGTGGATTTGCATTAACTCGCATTGCTCGAATCAGTGCCAAGCACGCACTCCTCACATCGATTTATCGATGTACGATGCAATCAATGATGTTTCACAATCATCGAAATTCTGCTAGTGACTGCTACGAGAATAATTTCACGATTATCTGATTTATCTATAATGAATTTAAGAATTGAATAAATGATTTCGTTGTTAACGAGAGAATTCGATTCATTATTAAGTAAATGTGAAATTACGGCAAGATTTTATCAACGAAATATTACGTTTGCATAATTAATGCGCATAATTGCTGGAGAGTGGCGCATCAAAACTGTGCCAATTGAGTTACATCAGTGCTCATCATGAGAACAACGTGACTCATCAAGACCGCGCACGGAATATTACGAGAATAATTAAAGCGCTAAACAGGAAGATAGAAAGCGAGGATGACGCCCGAAGAAGTCACTCTTGTTTTCAGCAGCATGGCTCATAAAATTCGTGCGGAACTTCCCTCCTCGTAACCGAATTCCGGACTGGCGTACAGTTAAACAGATACCAAGCATACTTTACTACGATCGTTGAAGGAAGAAGTAGTAATCAAGAAGGAAGACAAAACGGTAGCGGAGACAATAACCGAGCAGAACGAATGGCAAAATTTCACAAGGCAATTCTCTCGATTTTATACCAAGCCCGTTTAGCCAAGAGGGCGAGAAAGGGGTGGTTGGCAAGGCGAGGCGAAGGGCGGGGAACGCCAGATGAAAACAAGCCCCTAAATAATCCGGTGCACAATTTACTGGCTGTTTTGTAACTCGGGAAAGGCGGAGGGAATAAACAGCGCGCGGTATATACATACATATAACAAACACACTGCAATATTCGGGAGGAGAGCAGGCAGCGGGGCGTTAATTCTCACACGAGCCACTCTCGTGAACTTCCATGGCCATTTGTTAGGGGCTTGAAGCACCATTATTAGTGAATGACGATTTTACGCTGCGCACACTTCAGCTCATTTGAACCAATGAATCTTTAAGTCGACTCGCACCCGACGGAACACCACCACCACCACTGCTTCTGCCAGGTTCTACTGGATCCTCATGGGGATTTTGCGGCTAAGTGGCGTCGCCGGGTCGTCCTATTAATTTTCGATGCAGGAAACCTCCGGTGAATAAAAGGCGGCCAAGTGCTATTAGCGCAGTTAGCGCCAAGCATATTTGGTAGGCCACCGCGTGGCTACACGACTCCCTTGAATAAACGCCGACGGAACCTAAACGCATTCATTTTGCAAACGCCCGCCCACCGTACTCGCACCCGTAAACCCGCATGGTTTAAACATTTAATCCCTTAGTGGTCATTGTAGTGAAAAATTGGGTCACTATGTGGCCGCTCCGACACCGAATTCCAGAAGGACGTTCCGCGAACTGTTGATGCGGCTAGCTCAACCGTGAAATGTACGCCCTGCCTGGGAAAGAACAGCCCTCGACTTTGCCATCACAGCTACCAGCAAGTCAAATGTCAGCGGGATTTTATTGGCCGAGCGTTACGACTTGGCGACTATAGTTTATGGATGCCTGCGT
The DNA here is from genome assembly GCA_910591665.1 of Ectemnius continuus. Classification (NCBI taxonomy): domain Eukaryota; kingdom Metazoa; phylum Arthropoda; class Insecta; order Hymenoptera; family Crabronidae; genus Ectemnius; species Ectemnius continuus. The sequence goes on along the minus strand of OU342862.1, from coordinate 7,884,923 downwards.
CGAGAAATATGATTTTTCAAACGATCAACATTTATTATAGCTACAAATGTTTGTAAAACCTCTTCAAAGTTTATGGTCGAAGAATTTTCTTCGTGAAAGTAAACTGAAATAGTGATTTCATTGAATAATTGATTTGTGTAACATAAAGAATAATATGGAATCCGTGGGTCCACCTGTTTATCTTTCACTCCAAGTGTCCAGTAGATGTTAGCTGAAGAAGTAGTTGGTGGAAGTGTTTGAGAAAGGGTTGTTTTCTTTCTGATTGCAGTGGGCGCGCGGGGGTGACTGGAGTGATGGGATGGGGCCAGAGCCCCATGGAGTTCGGGTAGACCCGTCTCCGGCCCAGCTCCCCAGCCCCCTCCGCCATCGATATCGCCACAGCTCCTGCCAGCGACGCAGAGGGCCCCCTCGATCGCGATGGAGGCCTCTAGCAATCAACAACAGGAAGAGAAGGAGCCACGCGTTCACAGGCCTTGTGCCTTCGACAAGGTAACTTCCTCACTTGCTACATCTCCTTCGTACTTCTCTTCGTCTGACTACTACGGTCTTCTACCCCTTAATCTACTTGATCATTCCATGAACCATACAATTGCTTCTTAAAGACTTTTGAAACGAAATACAAAATTTCTGGCAACGTGTAATTGTTTTAGTATAATAAATAATTGAAAAGTACTATTTTAAATTTAATAAATTTCGATTTTTTGTGAGGATCTTCTTGACGATGAGACTAAAAGTCCTTGCAGCAAGTGTCTCGCAATTGTGCTCGCTGCAAGTATTTTCCTCGCGTGAGGAAGATTCTTTACTGGGATTATTATAGCGAGAATTAGTCTTTTTGGTCGATATTTATTTCATAAAAATTGTCAGTCAGCAATTGGTTCGGTTAAAATCCGGGCTCCCTTTCTCAATGGTAACTTCATCCTGCGTGTTGGGGCGAGGACGCGGTGGTGGCGGGGCGGGGACGGTTATAGCCAGCTCGATCGAAGAAGCAATAATTGAACAATCGGGGAAAAGTGAAGGGCTCGGAGGAGTCCTCCTCGTGCGAGCGCTAAGTGGAGGCTTAATCGATCGGTTCTCTTTATTACAGATGGAGGGGCTGGTGCGGGAGATGCAAGACCCTACGAACGGGGTACCCGTGCGCAGCCCGAAAAAAATTTTCACCTCAATCCCTTCAGCTTTCATGGGTGAGTGCCATCGGTACCTGCGTTGTGGAGTAAGCGTAACCGGCCCTCACGGCCAGGACACTACAGTAGGCTGCCTGCGTGTTGCAGGTTACGACCTCATCGGGTGGCTGATGGAGCGGCTTTCTGTCGAGGAGCCAGGTACGGAGGGCCAAACCCCTCTTTAACTGAACGCTGCTGACCCACAAAACGCTTCCTAAACCCTTTCGAGCGTGCACTTTTCAGCCGCAGAGACCCCCCCGCTTTCGCTGCTCGAGAATGCAATCCACCACCACCACCGCCACCCCCTTTGCCAACCACACCCCCCCTATTTTTAGTCACGCCAAGCACCGCCCACTTTAAACTTTGTATGGAACTTGAGCGTCTCCCCTCGGCCTTTAGTTGGAGTGCACAGCTCGTCCTGGCAGGAACGCTACGCAAACAGTACAGACAAATAGGAGGCGAGGCCGGACATTTTTCTCTTAAGCATCACTTTGTAGGATGATATTGCGCAGAGGCGCCTTCGGACGTGTTACAACGTGTTACGCAAAGGAATTCCGTTATCCTCTGATCCCCTTTTCGTTTCGACGATTGTCTGGCCTGCCGCGCGAACCACGCAAACAGGAAGTCCTGTTTGGGGAAAGGGGGAGAGAGAGAGAGAGAGAAAGAGAGATGCGCTAGAGAGATTTCACGAAGCGGTTGCGATTTATCTTGCCTCTTGTATTCGGGACGAGCACCCCTTAACATTGCCCTGTCATTTTCCCAAATGCTCGCTGGATGCTTGTAATAAATAGCCGGCGAGACAACGCCCCCTATTTCGGCGCCGGTTAATGCCCTCACAATGCCGCCAGCCGTTGTTTCCGGTGTGCCGACTGTTTAATTAGGATGGCGCTCCTGCGCAATCAGAGTCGCTCGAATTTCCCTCGGATGTTTTTCGAGTTGGCTCGCTTTCGAGTGCCAGCAGACATCTGTCCTCTATATTTCCAATTTGCGGGTGCGTTGACCGTAAGTCGAGAGGAGGCTCTCAATGATTTCCAACTAATTTCCAATACTCCGCCGAGCGAATACGAACTAAATTACTCTATAGCTATGTTTTTAATTATGGGGTCGTTTCGCTGCGGGAAAAAAGCTTGAAATCATTCTCCGATGGTTGCGCTAGCTCGCTGTTGCCGAGAGCAGCACCGAACTTTTTCTCCTGCTACTTGTACCCGCACTGCTCTCTTTCTCTCTCTTTCTCTCACCACCCCTTCGTGCCTCGCTGCATGCTTGCACCCATTACTGACTCCGCACTTTTAACTGGTCGCCGGGCCGATCATTTCCTCGCTCTCGGTTCTTTCGCGGCATCGGAAAACACAGGGGAAAAGTTAGCGTGGAACTCTGCCCGCACAAGCGAGATCCCGCTGAATGGAGATTCAAGTGAAAGCTCCATTAAGTTGCGCTCCCTCGCTATTTTTGAGTTTGCGTTTTTGCGCAACGCTTCTGCATCCCTCGGCGACCCTTTCGCCAAGGGCTCTCGCTGGGGAATTGTGCACACGAACCACACGCATTCTGTAAACACATAGGCGAGCTGTGTACGTATGCAAATACAATTACAATTCATGGTCTGAGTGGACACATATGAGACAACTGTATCGATATTATCCGCAATACATTTTCACCTCTGTTGAATGCCACGTGTTTGAAATGTGTTCTTGTTGCAACAAACTATATTAATTAACGAAAAGTTGTGTTATTGGTGTTAGTAATTGAACCATTTTAAAAAGTTTCTTTATAAGGTAACGCCAACAAAGTAGATTCTTTGAGGATATTGATACAGTTAATTCACATGTGTTCATTAACTGTGTAATTACTGAAGACTCAACACACGATAGACACACAAGCGATGTGGCAATGGCTGTCTGGATGACCTGCACGATTCTAACTTGCCGTTAGTGCTTTGCGCAGCGATGCGGGATGACAATGCGATATGAAAGAGGCCACACTTTGTTGACAGTAGAAGCAGTCCACATAGCTAATCAGCTATGCCAGTACGGCTACTTCTTCCCGGTGAACGACTCCAAGACGCTCGTCGTTAAGGACGATAGCTCTCTCTATAGATTTCAGGTAAACTCCTCTGCCTCATTAACTCCTTCTTATTGATGAGATTTCGATAATTAAATTTCATAGATTCCCACTTCAAAATCAGCACTAAGTGCCTCTATAATTTTTTGTATGCTTTCATTAAATCTTTATCGCTAATAATATTTGCTTGATTAACATTGAGATAATGTTTGTCTTCATTTCCTAAGTATCAAACGGAATAAATTAAATGACTATTCGTAAGATGGAACAGTGAAATCGACGTTTTGTCACAGTTTCCAAACTTACAAAATAGAGTTGGGAATGCAAGGAATCGAGAATTTCGTGGGGGGGTTGGGGGTGGGGGCGCTAGTTTTGTTCGGCTATTCGATAAAAGTTTGCCACACCCTGGAACGGATTTTCATCAGAGACTGCCGGGCGAAACTTTGATCCCTTTCGATTGTTTGACATTGGAAATGACTTGCCAGGTCGGATCCTGAATCCCGGATAAATAGTCGGGAGTAACTTTGATGGAAATAGTGCGGCGTTGCTCGTTCTAACTTTGATGGGATCTCGCAACAACCTAGCGACGGGGAGTGGCAGTTTTTTAATGACAGAATCTGACCCGATTGAACTTGGCCGCTTGTTAGTCATCGATTTTATCGGCTTGCGTAGACACCGCATTACTGGCCGTGGCAGGATAGAACCCCCGACAATGTGGCGTACGCCACATATCTGTCCAAGCGAACATTAAGGAACAAATCACGGCCTCTCGAGGAATATGAAGTCGTACGTAACACGCATCAGTATTAGCCCCCTGCCACTATGGCCCTCCTTCCCCTATCGGATCAGATCGTTACTCAAGCAATACGTGTCCCTCTAGGAAGCTCTGGCCAGTCTGCGCAAGAACCTCGCCAACAAGTGGGAAGATATTCAACTGCAAGCCGAGAAACAGGTAACTAATACATCATACACGTCAAATCATCATCAATTATTTTACAACCCAGAATTCTCTAAATTATTCTAAGGGAACTTTCGTAATTTTCTTCTTACGAAATCGCGTAATACTACTTCGAAAAATTCTCTTATAATCTATTAAACTGACAAGAGAAGAGTGCGAGTCTGCGACTTTAGAATCTCCTCATCCCCTTCAGCTTATCTGAGGTTTGATTATCACCACTCGGGACGCAAATCGCAACTGGCGGAGAATGTTTCCCGGCAAACATCTCTCTATCATGCTCGAGTATCGGCGAGTTGATCGTAGTGGACTAAATGGCAGGTTTAATCGAACAGGGTAAACCTATGCAGGGTGAACTGGAGAGACTGATGAATAGGGAGGCTAGAACAGGCTTGATGCGAAGGGGTAGAAGGTTGGAGGGTGGTCCACGCGAACTCGGTGTTAATGAAATGTCGCCGGTGGCTATGAGAGAGGCATGTGCGAGCATGCGACTCCTTGAAATGGTGCTAATTCTGTGGGCCCAGGTACGCTTGGCCAAGGAGCGGAAGAAGGGGGACAAGATAGTGATCGATTCGCAAGAGCGAGCCTTTTGGAGAGTTTATCGGCCGCCACCTGGATGCCTCAGTAGCCTCGAAGTAGCGCCAGTACCCACTCGTTTTCGCCCCGGACACTCGTGTCCTCCATCACGCAAACGCACTCTCGCCGACCTGCAACGTGAGGTGAACGATGATTCTCATTCCATTTCGACTCCGCTATACTATCCGCCAACTCCAACACGCATACTTCGAGCATTCACCGTACTGAACAATCGTCTGCGATTCAATAATACTGTCAAATATTATTAGACTCTCCTAAGTTGTTTGTACTTGCGAGTTTCGCCTCGCTTATTGAACTAAGTTAAATAGTTCAATTGCCAAATGACTTATCCTACTGTTGATATTAGAGAAGTTCCAAGGCAAAGGTTCCATGGGAAGTGTTGCTCGAAGTTTGTCAGTATTAGTATAGGATCTACTAAACAATACGTGAACTCGCCAGGTGGCCCTGCTAAGGAACAGTCTAACGCGCACGAGGATCAAGGTTTCGACTGCGATTGAAAATCTCCGGTCATACTTCGAGACCTATGTGGAATACGACCCGATGTTTGTACAGCCACAGCCTTCGAACCAATGGATCACCGACGATCAAACATTTTGGCAGCTAAACAATCCTCTGTTAGTACTGCAAATATCATTAACTATCTCAGCGCGATATAGCTGTCGCCTAGAGGACGGCAGCGCGTTAAACTAGTCTCGCAAGCGTTGTTATCCTTCGGGACCTAACTTAATTCAAACCCTCTGCTCTTTCTATCTATCCCTCTCTATCTTCCGGGGTGTTTGCGGGTGAGCAGGGTGGAAGTTCCTACGGAGAAGCGCGTCAAGCGATGGGCACTCTCGATGGAAGAACTGATGTCTGATCCTACAGGTGATTATCGATACATACGAACTACTTAAAAATTCTAATCATTCCTAAATATTTATGAGAATTGCTTTCGAAATTGATCACAGGTCTGCTGGAATTTACCAACTATTTGAGGAAAGAATACAGCCACGAGAACATCCGGTTTTGGCTGGCGGTGAAGGACCTGAGGCGCAGTCATCAAGCGCAAATCACCGATAAAGTCAACGAAATTTTTAAGTATGTGTTGTATGAGTGAATTATCTTCGAACAAGATGAAACAACGCAGGAAAATAGATTACATCATTGAACTAGTTAATAATAATTGGGTTACTGGTTGATCTTCGCAGAGAATTCCTGGCACCCGGTGCCCCGTGCGAGATCAACATCGACGGGAAAACGATGGAGAAAGTCCATCAGGAAATGAGGACTCCCAGCCGATTTACATTCGATTCCGCGGCGGAGCATGTATATACACTACTACTGAAGAAGGACTGCTATCCTAGATTCATTCGTTCCGACCAGTATCGTAGCCTCTTGGCTGCGGGCGTGCAACCCCTGCAGAAAAAGAGGTAGGTACCACATGATGATTATCATCGTGAAATATCTCATTTAACGAAGAAACTAAAATGAGAGAATCCATTTAACATGTGATTCTCCTGTTGGCAGATTCTTTACGTTCGGAGGCCAGACAAAAAAGAAGGTTTCCTCGACGACGGCTGCTACGCCGAGCACCTTGCAGCAGCAACACGCGATCGGCAGCAGCGGAAGCGGAGGCCGTCGAAGAGGAAGCGACCGGAGCCTCTCCGGGTCGGCGCACGAGCTCGCTGTCTGCGGCGTACGAGAGGTCACTTCGACGCCCAGGGTCCCGCACTCCCACAGCCAGTCCAACCTCACCGACATTCCATACAGGTACGCAGAATACCTTCCACCAAGCCATGCGTCAGTGGTACTCACTGTAGACCGACTCATCAACTTCGCCCTTTTCATTACCAGAAAACAATAGTTCTTCCTATCATCGATTCATATTGTCATTGAAAGACATTGAAATCCTCTTAAACTCGGTTTATACTATAAATATTTTCAAGTTCATCAATTGCATTGTATATTTTATAATATTCATAATTTGAACTGGACTTAAATCATTTTCAAAAGGTCCTAGTTTAACGGGTTCAATGCATGAAGTTGAAGTGAGTAGCACTGTGTCACACGCGTCATTATATAACGGCGATTCCATGTCTCATTTATCGATATCTCATCGACGAAGGAGCCATGGTGTCGCCAGTCCAACGCGTTCGATATTCGCGAACGCGTTGAAACTCGAGAAACACTCACATGGTAGCCACGTATCACTCGGGAGAAGGGCAGGAGACGATTGGGCCTCGATAATCACTGGGTAGAGAGTCATTCACTGGTCCTAAAGAGTGCGCTCTCGAATCTCGATGAAAGTCATCGAGTATGCGCGTCAGTCTTTATCAGTGCGGTATTTTCAGGGGTGATCTGGCGCGACTCGTAAAGATACCTACGAGGCCTAGTCCACATAGTGTTCAGTAAGTCCCTGACAATCAAGTTCCTCATTTGCAAGTCCAAATTATATCTTGATATATTATTGTATATATTTCTATATTTTCATTCTGATCATTCCTGTCTGATCGGTGTGTTTTCTTGCAAAGTGTTCTCGCACCACTCGTAACTGACGAATTGCTACGTATCTTGTGTGTGTCTGTGTGTGTGTGTGTGTGGGAGTGCGAAGTATCTTGGGATTGACACTCTTTGATTATGGATGATTTATCTAAGTGTGCTGAAGAAGTCACTATCTTGGATACGTGTTCTCCTTTTGAAAGACTTGTCTTGCGCCTCCTACGAGTGCTCCACTTCACCTCTACTTCTCTCTGTTCTCAATATTCTCGATATTGCATACCAAGCTTACCTCTCCTTCCTCGTACTGTGAGTCGTGCGTCTTTCTGCCGCTTAACAGATTTACGTATACATACGTACTTCTATACTTATATATTTCTGTATATCAATATTGTGACGCCAGTTACTTCTATACAAAGCGATGCGGTAGACTTGGAATAAGTTTTTTACCATCGAATTATTGGTAATACCGACTTTTAGGGTTTCTTTGCCGTATAATGTCACCTATGTCATGTGTCGCTTGAGCATTAGATGGAGTAAAAGAATAGGTAAATCCCTGAGGTCCCAATTTAGTATTTGTCAATTAATCGATAGGCTACCGGTATCCGCCACATTTCACTCCGTTTAACGCTCAAGTGACACAAGACACAGGTGACATTATAAGACTAACAAAACAATTACGCAATTGTCAGTATTACCGATAATTCGACGGTACAAAGCTGATTCCAATTCAAGTGCTTCACCCTTAACATTACCGTGTCAAACTTTCTTTCTCTGCATTAGAAGCCTTATTCCTATTGGTCAGCACCTCGTTTCTCTCACCGTCTACCATCTCTCAAGGCGTGTTTTTCTAATCGTCTCGGTGTTACTGCACTTTTCACGTATTATATTGTCTCTCACTGGGTGGTGTTTCTATATCTCTAGTCGTGTTGTCCTTCACACGAGACTCTCATCCGCGATCCAATGAAAAGAAAGAAAGCTTTCCAGGAGGAGTGCTCCTGACACTTTCTGCTCTCGACTGGCCACGGGTGGTCCGCTTTGCCCGCTGGGGCGCACGATTCCCACCCAACTTCCAATTCCTCCTGGCCAGTTTAGTCGCTCGCGCGAAAACGCGCAATGTAAATAGCGGCGAAGCGATTTGAATTGGAACTTGACGTCGTCGACTCGTGCGCTCCGCTGGTCGATTTGTACATATTCGAGGCAGCCCCGAGGGTGCTCCTCTCGCACCCTCGGCTCCGCCGCTAGACAGACATACAAACAAGGGTCGAACAAGCTTAAACAACAGCACCACCAACAACAGCAACAACAACCACAACAAGCACACCAGGAACAGAAAAGACAACACTGTTGTACAGCGTAGAATTGGTACTTTGGCGAAGGCAAAAGGTGAAAACTAAATCATATAATAAAGTTCGTGTTGCCAGGGATGCTGGAACGTCGGAGGGGACGGCTCGCCCTATGGACGACGTGTGCCCGTGGGAGACGGCGCCGGGGCCCAGCAGCGAGCTCGCCCCGGCGGCGGCGGCAAGTACGTCGCCAGCCGGACAGGCGTCCTCTGGAACGACGTCGTCAGCTGAGCCGCACCATCCGGAGAGCGGAGCCGCCAGCATCTCGGTCACGCACTCCATCGACATAGCGCGGCCGTCGCGCAAGAACTCAACGCAGCTCGACTCCTGCAGCTCCTCGTCGGACGTCAGCCTCGCCATCGCCGAGGTCTCCGAGCGCCTCCGGAAGTCCTGCAGCTTGCAGCATAGTGCTAGTACAAGTCAGTATTATTATTCATTCTAATACATCAATATAACACAGTCATATTCACAAATATTTCTTCATCCTTTAACTGCAAACCTTGCGAATAATGTTGCTTGAAGGTATTAAGCTTTGAAATTCACACGGTTCAAATTCTAGTTTAAATTTCGTTCCTATTTGTTATCAATATTTTTGATATTGACTCACATTGACTCGTAAATTAGACATTAGTTATCCCAGGCGAATAGTTGCCAAAGTATTGCCAAAGAAAATAACAAAATGATTTCTTAGCGAACAAAAGTGAAGATAACGAAATATGTGCAGGTGGAGGAACAGGGACGATCGAACGAAGCGGTGGCGGGCCAGGCACGATGACGCGTAACTTCTCGGTGGGTTCAACGAGCAGCCGAGCGAAGCTCGCCGAGATCGGTCGTCCATCAGCCTCGATCAGCTATCCGTCTCCACAGCACTCGTTCGAGTATTCCCACGCGGCAGCGGAGTCGTCGAGCTTGACATCAGTAGCAAGAGTCGTGGTAACCGAGGAGCCGGAAGAGGTGGTGGTGGCAATTGCGAGGGTGAGGGCGCCGTCCTTCGAGAGAGAACTAACTTCGAGGAGTACACCAGCCAGGGCGCCTTTGATCAGCATAAGTGCTATCGTTGGCGATCTACCAAGTGACAATGCGACGCTCGAGGAGGAAGCTTCGTCCTCGACGACGAGCCTCGAGCTTCGCGCCACCAAGTTTAGTGAGCGAGAGAGCGCGGAAAAGAAGCCCGAGGCGCAGGTGCAGCAGCAGCAACCGCAACCGCCGCAGCAGCAGCAGCAGCAGGTGCAGGTGCAGGAGAGTAGCAGCACGGACGCCGAAGCTTCCGAGGAGAAGGAGGCCGAGGAGAGTCAGGATCGTGCGGAAGTTGAGAGCGAGGGGCCGCCGGAAGAAGCTCAAGTGGTGCCTGTCTGGGAGCCGGACGCCCAGCAGGACAGCCAAAGCGCATCCTCCAATCAGGCGGCGCCTCAGGAGAAGCGTGACAATAATGTTAATGAAGTGTGCCCGTGGGAAGACGAGTAAGTACATCCTGGCTACTCCTCTGCCTGCGTATCACTTGCACTTCTGTCTCTCTCTCTCTCTATCTCTATCTCTTTCTCTTTCTCTTCCTATATATACATATATACATACATATATATATATATATATATTTATCACTTCACCCTAAATCTCTGTAGTCCTTCGCTGCTCGATGCTGTTTAACCCCTTAGTTGCCAGTACTTACTCTATCACACTGACAACAGATCGTTTATTCTTCACATCCCGCTTGCCGGCGCGCGCGCGCGTTTGCAAGTTAGATCTGTGACACGCGTGATACACACACGCTGCTTCGTAGCCATATTTGCGTAGCTGTTCGCTAGGATTTGACAATATTTAAGAGATTAACTTTTAGAGCAGTTTTGTGGATGTCGATGTTAAGCTGAGAAAAAGAGTTACTCTTGGTGGGGGAGGATTACTACCTCCTAAGATAGTTTAGGCAGATTGTTTGTTCAAGGATACGTTTATATATTGGCACGTTAATACGGGGGTGGTTCTAGAATCTCTGGTAATTTGAGTAATGACGAGCGAGCATGAGACTTGTCGGAGTTTGAGATTGTACTGGTTAGAGTTTTGGCTTGTATACGGTAAAGAAAGATTGCGATAAGAGTGTTATCCGAGTGTAATGCGTAGTATCCGGGTGTTTAGTTAGCAACCGCTCTCGAATTAACCGTAGTTGCCTACCGATATCGATCGATACTCGTGTCATCGGTGATCGATCAGTGACCGCATTGGCGAGCAGGGTGCAGGGACACGTTGATGCACGCAAATGCATACACATCACCGGCAACAAATTTGCTTCACCGCGATGGACATTTTGCTGGCTGCGCTGCGATTTCTCGATCGATTGCGTCGACCTGCGTAGTAACTTCCGGCGGAGTTCGGACGCACTGACTGGGAAAGCATATAATTGATGATAATGATTGTGGTAGCAGAGCACGTGGAATAAGGGTGGCAATCGAGAAAGTCGAATGATTCCTCTCAGGGCTGGCGTTTTAACACTCGGGGTTTTCGAATCATTGATTTTGTGCGATTAATGCATTTACTGCTCGCTTCAAGTTGGACACGTTCTTTATTATCCTTTAGTTCGAAAGGCTTGAGTTCTCCTTAGCATCTTTTGGCGCATATTCGCACTTGAAGTCCCTGCTGCCCGTTTGAGCGCCGCCCAACGCTCGTCTCAGCAAGTCTGCGACCTGGTCGCCGAGCGTTTGGCAAAGCGCATACTGCAGACTCTTTCCGTCCGATGGCACTTTTTAATATCCATCCAGTTGAATTTCGATATGAAGATGAACTTAGCCGATAATTGGAGCTGTTACTCCAAACACTGCTAGACAGTCGATCGAGAAAAGAAGTTGGCAGTATACGCGCGGAAAGGCGCCTTCATACTTACAACTTTACAAACTTAGTGCACGCAACGAGAGGAAGCGTAGAAGGAGAGTTGTTGATTTTGGCCGACAGTTTTGTACGCAGCAGTTTCGCTTGTGACAACACACTCACTCAGTGACAATAGCACGGAGCTGTGCATTGCTTTTTTTTCATAGAGAAACACGCATGGCTCTCTCGCTTGGGCAGAACACGCGCAGTTTGAGCTGGCGGCGCGCCTCCCGAGTGCTACGAGCTTCAAACGCACGAAACGGTGAAACCTCCCCGTCTCTGTTTCAGGGAGAACTGTAGAGTGGAAAAACCCTATGTAAAGACCTATGCGACTTTAGGTTACCTGTAACTTTTGGCGTTGATACTAATCTTGCATTTTGCACTTAAACATTCGCAAATTCGATTCCCACTTTACTCCACTTTGCTGAGCCTCGAGTGCCCGAACTGTTGACGGAGCCGACTCGCTCGTCGAGCACCCTTTTCAAAACCTCCAACCACTCGCATCCAACCGACACCCTCTTCGCCCGATCTTCCCCGATACACGTACACACAAACCAACCAATCTCAAGACCGCCTTCGCCAGATCGTAATCGCTTAGATTGGATGCTCGAGCTTCTTCGACCAGATTTATTCGGCGCATTCGTCAGGAAGGAGTTCTCCGAGCTCTCTTTTCTCGGAGACAGATCGAAAAGGAAGAACTTTCGTGTTTCCGCGAACGTGCGTGGTTTTCGTTTGCTTGGGGAACGAGATGAATTAAAGCAGGATAGTAATAGTAAAAGATTTCATTTCTCTCTTCGATCGGAGGTCAAAGTCGACCGAAGAAGTCGACGGGCCTCCGTTAACAGCATCTGATCTCTTTCTCTTCGTACGTAAATGTACTAGCTGAGTGTAGTTCGATGTCTACTAGTATGTCAAGTTCTAGTCAACCTGGCAATAGAAAAGAAGCCACAAAAAAAAGCGTCTAAGGTGTCAAGTAGAATTCGTGTGTCTTCGTGTCGAAAGTAACGTTGTTACCTTACAATTTGTCTCGACGTAAGAAAAAACAGTGTAGCGTGGTAGTGGCAGCGATGAAAGCGCACCTGTCGCGGGCTTTTCTAGTTGCTTTTCGTTCTTCGAATGACAACTGTATTAAATGCAAAGCTGCGCTCTTCGGGTGCCAGTCGAATATGAGCCCATCGACCGCTCCCGTTGCTCGCAAATTTCTTTAATACTAATTCGATTAAACACCCCTGAGTTCTCCTTGCCAACATCCATATCGAACAATTCGATTTATACAAACACTGAGAACTTGGTTACTTTTGTTTTATTAAGATAGACCTGTTCTTTTATTATGAAAGATAGAAATTTTCTGTTGAAGTCTGCCTAAAGCAGAGTGTCGCTCTTCCTAGCAGTAGAAACTAGATGTAAAATGTGTCCTCGATGTTGAAGGTTCTGCGACTCGCATTGAGGCCAGTTCGGTGTTGTGCTGTGTCTTAGCCGTCATTAAACTTAAAACGATAGTCTTGTGCTACCTGATACTTCTAAGTGTCTAATTATTGATATGAATAGCACTAATCCGAGCGACAATGACTCGTGCGTTAGCCATGCAAGTGCGTCTGAAAGTCGGACCGCCCCGCTTCCGACTTAATTGGTCATTAGACACTTGTCGTCGCGAACGTCTCATTGGTGATCCAAGAACGGACGCGATCGATTGGTGAGAATTCTTCAGTCGCCACTTGCATTCTTCATTATTGTTGCTCCTAAGTACTTAAAATACTTGTTCAAAGCGCGCGAGAAAGGATTCCTGGCACTGACACTGCCCCAGTGCCCGGAGCCCTTCGGATTAGCAGTGCAGGCAAAATGTAAAAGTACAACTAAAGTTTCGTCGTCTATTTTTCGTCGCCTAACGAGCCGCCAGGCTCGTCCTCTAAGGTGTCTCTTAATCGTAACATTGGTGTCTCAGAGTATAAACGCGTAACGATAAGTCCGATTAATGTTAAAGTACAACTTACCTAAAAGTCATTACTTTCTAACGATAAAGCGGATAGATTGCAATGGAGACACGCACGTTCCCGAGAACTTGAAGTTTCGCGAGAGCGAATAATAATACTAAGTGGAATTGAGAAAGGAAAGTTGTCGAGAGAAAGAAACAGAGTACAGATTTGCAGAAAGTCGCGAGAGTCTTAATTGGAACCTTGATGCAGCATCCTTGAATATCCACATTAATATTCACACCCTTAATCCTGGACATCACACATCACTCCCAGTATCGAGTTCAGAGTTCATTGGAAGGGGATTTTCCCGGAGCTGTCGAGTGCAACAGTTCGGGCACTCGAGGATAGTTCTAAGAAGTCTAAAAGTATTCGTGAGGAAGGTACTGTTAATTCAGGAGCTCAACTTAATTCTTGTAAAACTTACGGTATAGGTAGTCGAGTACTAAGGAAACTGAGAATAACCGATATTCCCTAGGCAAATAAGAGATGAAATATAAATATACTTACCAGTCTAAAACTTGTTCGAAGAAACAGCCCCCACCGTTAAAGACGGCCGGGGGCCCAAATTAAGGTATACCAGTCAGTTAATCGTGGCATTTGGCTAGAGAATTATAGTTCCATCGTGCGAGGCGACTGTCACTCATATTGTATACCGTTTTACCGAGCTACAATCACTCGCGCAAGTGATCGAGATGAGAGTCGATCGTAAAAGCTTAGATGATTACGCGGCGACTTAATGATCCGCCGCGATTCAAAAGTAGTACACACACTGCGAATAGTGAGTCTCGAGACGAATCAAAAGAATCTTACTTAAGGGAAGCCATTCTCTGTACATACACGACATGCACCTCGAGAATCACTTGCGTTATTACCGTTTAACACGAGTTTACACTCGCGAAGATCGTTGCAGGGAGAAACAAAAAAAATTGTATCTTGTACTCATCGTCGGCCAAAGATCTCGTAACAGTACAACTGTGCCGGGGGCATAGCCGATCTCGAATCTCTGGTCCATCGTGGATTGATCTTAGCAGAGCTTGAAGGACGCAGCGACATTCAGGGAAAATGGCTTTGAAACAGTTACTCGAACGTTTGGAGCGAGCAGGCCTGACAACTGATGACTTTTTATCGATTTTATGCGTTAGTATTATGAATTAGTCTCTCGCAATCGAAAGGCGCATGAGTTATATCCCCTTCGGTTCGATTAATCAGTATCGAGAACTATTTTTAAACGATCTTTACGGTACGTTTTCGTACGATGTGTAGTCCCCACTGTTTTTAGCTGTCTTTGACTTCGACATCGATTTCACAGTACAAATGTATTTTAATGTATACGACGAGTAAACGTGGCTCTTTGTAGATAGGTTTAGTCGATGATTATTGCTTCTGGGTCGAAGAAGGGGAAGTGTTGATTTTCAGGAATCCAGCTCGAGTGTTTGTCGAGAGTCTTTCCTTCAAGGGAGAGGAAGTCGGCGGAGCGGTTTGTTAGCAGGATTCATTAGCACATTTCGCTCTCCCAATCAGTCGGATGAACGAGCCACGTTTACTGCCGGAAGACTGAAAAAGTACCTGAGAACAATTCGCATTCACAAAGGCCTCCGAAGTGTGACGCTCGTTCGGTGCGGTCTCAGCCACCAGGAGGGAATTGAGAGCTTGCAAAAGAGAAAGTCACCTTTTTGCACAAACAGACACAGCCGAGATCACTCGCTGGACCATTGAGATTCGAGAACGGCGCTTTTCTCGCGTCTGGCACTTTTGCATCTGCGTTTTTTGTATTCGGGAAGCGACGACGCTTCCTGGCAGCTCCAGGATCTTATCCCGGAAGGCGCCTCTTCCCACTGGATGATCGGCTCCAAGCGCACGCAATTTATCGCCGCCAAAGCTACCGTGGCGAATGAGAGCGCATCGTTGCCTGGTGCTTTCGTTCCTACGAACCTATCCCGAGGGTGTAACGAAGAAACATAAGAATTTCTTATCATTTGAACGCGTCTCTTTCTCCCTTGATTCTACCAATCGTCGGGAAGCTCCAATCATTACTCACAACCACGCTCTCAATTGACAGTCATTCCTAAAATTCACAAAACACTAAATGAATTATTAACAAACTTCGAAAACGAAGTTCTCAATTCTTTGTATAATTCTTTTGAATATTTCTTATCAAACTGAAGTAGAATTGGATCTCAGAAATTAAAGACAGAGAGTACGTGGTCTGAGGAGTGGTAAGGGGCTCTCCCAAGTGATGACAGGGAAGTTTTAAACGGGAGAGAGAGCACGCAAAGAAGTAAGGTAAACCGTACGCGCGGTATCATAAATCAAGCTATCAGCGTTAAGTAGTCGCTTAGCAATTAGTAGCGCGCGAGCGCCAGGGGAAAGACGACGGGAAACGGCCGAGACTATCATCGCACACATTGAAGCACGCAAGGTCTTCTTATGAAGAAGCCCAGTTTAATTGGGAAGACAAGCAAGTGCGCCTGGCACTGATTTCTTTCCAGGCTTTACCACCAAAGCGAAAGAGAAGGATTGCCAGCAGAAAAGGGAAACGGAAGAGCAAGATTTCCGTCATCATAAAATAGCGACGTGTGACTCGCGCGTACGAGGATCCCACGGAGAAACGATTTATCGATAAACATATACACGCACACACAAACACACACACACTGAACACAAACAGAACACGTAACGAAGTAAATCAGAAGTAAAAACCCAAGAAGAACAATGTTACTAGTTAGAGTCGGGGAAACCACGTTATAGAGCGTCAAAGGCTTTAGTGTATATAGTTTTGTAAAGTGTTAACACTCTGAAGGGTCGAAGCGAATCTATTGTAGAGGGCGTGGTGCCAGCATCCAGGCTGGTCCAGAGCCGACGAGAAGATATAATAACCCTCAGTTTCCCGCGGACGGATATTCGTGAGATCGCGCGATCATTTCACGCCGAGACGAACGAGGTTCCTCCGGAATTGGGATAGATGCGATCCACTTTGAAGATCGACGTCCCCGTTGGTGTTCGATCGGAGAGAGAGAAATCGTGGCGTTAACTTAAAGTAAGGGAATCGTTTTCGTTGAGCATAGCTGCATATAATATGTATCATATGCGTACGCAAGAGGCGCAAAGACCGTTATTCGTTACACGTATACATACACACTTATAATAATGTGATACATGCGTAAAAGTATTTTAAGCTGTCAATAGAATGTCCTACCTATTAAATATTATAGTGCCATTAAATGCGCATGTCTGAGACACCCCCTCTTCGTCCCCCACCACCCTCCGCCTTTTCCTCCTGCGGAACAACCCTGTCGAGAGTAAATCATCGCCCACCCTCCAACAGAAAGCCGCCGCTCGACGCTTCACGCAGCCCCGAGCAACTTCCAGTTGGAGGAACCGAGACACCGGATGCATCTCCAACGATAAGTGAAGCGAGCGCATTTTCCAATGGGTTTTGGTTGGATTTTTCTTTACCTACGCTTGCCTGGATAGTCGACGCATTATAAGATAAGGCCGCTTTATTGCGAGCGCACAATGTGTGCCGCGCGAAAGATATTCAGCCAGGAATTATCGACGCTCGTTCGATTTCTCCTCGATTAAAGAGACAAGGTGTTCGTGATTATTATAAAATTTATTTCGTGCAAGTCACTCAACATTGAAACTAAATTGCGAACTCGTCTTCGGGGAAGTGTAGGAAAGTTCGTGGTTTTGTTGTGGGGGTTTTCTTGTTCTCAGTCATCGCTTTCTATCGCGCTCACTACCAGTGGCGTTTAGGAGTCCTCCGATTGTGAGGCAGTTGTATTTAAAGCTCGTCAAGGGTGATGGGAAAGTATTCGAATCAATCTTAGTATTGATTTATATAGAATTGTCGAGGTCGAGGGTGTCTGGTCGGTCGTCTTCAGTAACAGCGGCATCTTTGCGACGGACAATTGGAAGGATAAGTCAAACACTTGTCCTGGCAGTAAGCATCGGCACCTTGTCGCCCTTCTATGTCTCCGATCGCGTAGCACTCGTGTCTGAAAGTCAAACGGGAGAACGTAGAGACAAGGAAGAGGCAAGGGGCTGATTTCTAATTGGCAGTGCGCTCCTATTACGGAGTTCTGCTCATGCAACTTTGATATACTCAGGAGAGAAAAAGCGAGAAAGAAAGCGGGATAATGTTCGAGATCGAAAGTGCGAACTACTCTCAGTAATGCGAAAGCTGCGGCGCAAGTTGTCGCGCCGAAATTCGAGCATTTACAAAGCGGAATTTCGGATTTCGAGGCCAGGAATTCGAGCGGATGCAACACACACGCTTGTACGGCAGAGTCCTTTTTCTCATTCGACTATCCGCTGGACTCTTTTTTTTCGATAGAGCTTATTGCATACCAGAGTTGCACTTACGGACACTCGCAAACAGTTCTCGGACAGTGTGGCGGGTAACGCAGACAATTCGCTTGACACCAGTCACTCATTCCTGATACGTCGCGATAAATGCGTGTCGGTTGGCACATCTGAGACCTGAAATTCGATATGTGAAATGAAGATATTTCGCTGGCAAAGAAAAGCGCCATCTCTTCTCCGATCCACCGTTGTCCAGTAATCGAGAGTTTCTTAAGGACTCTCTCTTCTGTTGGTATATCGAAAGAATTCGATATCGCTGAATTTCCTCTGCTTTCCTTAGCAAGTACATACCTTACAACCAGCATGAAATCACTTTCCCTCGAATTGTACTGATTGTACTGATTGTAGTACAAGTGGAAAGGATTGCTTTCCTGTTGGGCGAAAAGGGGTGGCGTTCCTGCAGTGCTTGTGACGATGCTCACATCCGCGCAATTTCGGAAAGTTTCCGGCCGTCCACAGCCTGCTGCTTCTGTGCCGTTGTCGCAGATGCCCCACATATTTCCTACAAGTCGGAGAACAATTAAAAAAATTAAAAATTTAAAGAACTTAGAACTTATTAATACTGACAATGAGTGTCTGACCTGTGGCGCTCTTATTCTACTTCAGCCTTTCTGATAGGAATAATTATTTATTCTCATCAAAAACTGGCCAATCTCTTTTTGAAAAAGCAGCCAAATTATCAAGAATGTTGGGTAAAGAGAATCCATTGTTTTTATGACATAAAATTTAAATACACTTCTCACACTTACCAGTATAGTAATTCCATTGTATAACGCACTGAGTACAGGTAACGTAAGGTGGCAACGTCACCCTATAGCGAAAGATATCCTGTTTCTCCGAATCCAATGGTATCTCGAAGCGAACATCATCAGTGCCAGAAACATACAAGGGGAATCTATTAACATAGAAAATAAAAATCGCCATAAAAACAGAAGACTTAAAATGGCTAATGGAATGGATAGAAACAGACCTATCGAAGCATTCCTGGGTGGCTTCGTTGATGGGGTTGTTGTTCGGGCAAAGATACATTTCGAATCTCCCTAAATGATTAGCCGTAAGCTCGACCTCGACATCAATTTCCTGTGGATCGAAGTAAGGTCTCTGTGACTCTCGCCAGCAGGAAGTCGCTCTCGTTCAATTAAGGGGCGAGTTCGAGCGTGATTTTAATTAGAGCCAAGGGAGAAGTTAAGCGGTCGTATTACCTGGCCGACGGTATAACGCCTGACGATGGTACCCTTGGCGAATTCACCACCGGCTTCATGGGGTCTTGGTTCCTTCAGGTGATAAGCATCGCCGCAAACGCCACACTGGCCTTTATTCTGCTCCCATTGGACTGAATAATCGTTCAATTAAAAACTAGACAATAGAAAACACCCGGTTGCCTTGGCTGCTGAATGTTAAATCGCACTAGCCGGCAGTCAACACCACGGATCATCATCGATTAGGTGGAAAGATTCGTTACAAAAAGATAGTCCAATTCTACGTGGTAAATATGGCAGGGAAAAAGTGCAGACGGTCGGACGGCGCGAAGCGCCGTAAACAAAGCGTCATTTTTATGCGCTCGTAAAGCCTGGATTATACGAAGAGAATGTCCAAATCTCGCTTATCTGAGAGCAACCGGGAAGAATTTCATTTAACAGTCCGACGAATCTTGAATCCCCCCGCGCGCCCACCTCGCTCTCACCCTGTTGGTGATAAAGGGTGGTGGGAGAGGGTTAGCATCGTGGGATAAATCAAGCCGAGGATTTTATCGGCCTTCAATTAAAGAGCCGCGCGAGTAACACATTCTTTCTTTTCTTTCACTCTTCGTTCTGCCTTTGGGCGTTCTGTTTTCGTCTGCCTCTTTTTCAACTTGTTGCTCTCTTTCCGACTGCTCTCGGCGGCCGCTCCTCCTATTACCGTGAAAGGTGGGTCATTATTAAGCGACGAACCTGCATACCCGCCGCAGAAAAGCTCGTTATCGTTGTAATTCACGGGATTCGGGAACCCGTAGCGCCACATGCTGTTCCGAGCAGGTGGGTCCATCAGTCGTCCATGACCGCTCACGTGAATGCGATCCGGCACCTTTCCAACAAGATTTATGAAATAATGGCGCACTCACTTGCCAGACAGACTGATAGAGAGAGAGAGAAGGAGATTTATGAAAGAGGGCAAGTACAGCCCACAAAATCGAATGACTCGAGATTTATGAGCCAGAAGGGCTACGCTAAGAAATTAGCTTCGTGCCCGTGAAAAGTGAACTTCGCCTCAAGTTTTATGAATAAGTTATTGCCTCGCCAGACAGTGATACTTATGCGAATAACTCATGTCGATCGACAGTACACTCGGATCAGTTAAATTACACCTCTGTTATATCAGAGTGAAAGCCTCATTGGTTCCATTTTACAATTTGTCTTAAAGAGCCACTGAAAATTGACTGAACTCTTAAGCAAAGAGTAATCGCTAGCATTAAGTAATCACAGTACTTGAGCTAAGGAATTATATACACTTTTAATTCAAGTCTAAATTAAATGGCTTTCATTGGAAATTTTACGGTGGGGAAATACATACCTCTAAAAGGAAGACCAATGCTACCAGGAGCAAGTTGAAGCTTCGATGCCGACTGTTCATGGCTACCTGAAACGAGATCCCCGTTAATAATTATTACGAGCACGTTCCACTATGATAATACAAAGACAGCACTTCTAACATGCAAATGCGGAAGGCCTGGCAACTCGAGATGATTCGAGGCAGTGTTAAGAAAGGGCGAGGATTGAATTGGAAGCCTAATGAAATTCAGGAGATAAGTGTCACCGTAAGCGCAATTACGATTCTCGGCGGTGAATATGTGCTGTCAGAGGTGTGACAGGATCCATCACGAAACCACTTTGTTCTAAGAATTACCATGACCGAGAATGATTCGATGATATTTTTGCGCAATCTAAAGTGCCTCTCATTTCTCCCAGAGCGGAGATAAGAAATCCATTAGGATCGCCATTAAATAGTCCGTGTCAATGATCCCGTCGATCTAATGGAACTCGTAGATTGACAGAATAATTAATATGCATTAATCTCGAGAGGCAATTTAGGCGCGTGGCTCGGAAGATTTGTCGTGCGACAGTCACGGTGGCATCTAATTGCGCTAAACTGCCCTGCGCATTTATTCTCCTCGGCGAATGGATTAGGGACCATCGTGAATAAATTGCGGCCGATCGGCCTTGAATCAGCTGTGCCACCAAATGGAATCTTGCGTAAGAAAGTAAGCGTGTGCGCGTGTATTGTGCCAATCGGGTCGTTACGGCAATAAAAGTGAATTTGAAGCAGCCACCTCGAATGCCAGGCCAAGGCGTTCACTGGCATTGAAATCTTTTTGCAAATTTTATTATGTAACAGTGCATTCTTCACATCCTCTACGAATTTTTGTATTCACATTTTATTAATATATAATATTTAAAATATCATTTTCAAGAGGGTTCCTTGGTTTGCTCTTGATTTATTTTAACTTTGCATTTTTCTTATTAAGAGATATTTATATTATAGCTCTCTCAAATCTAGGACATTATATCACTGTAACGATGTCCACAAGCAATAACATTAGTATTCTTGAATTGATTAACGAAGCGTGTCAAGGCAATGGAATCTGCTGCTCCATTTAGGCTCTCTTAAAAGATAGAAAGTCCATCTCAAAAGAACATTAGAGACATTAACACATAGTAGGAAACAGGATTTCAATCGAATTGACAGGCAACCTTGTCAGTCTCGTTTCCTCTGCTAAACTTCTAATTCAAAGTAGCGTGATGAATAGATTACCAAACTCTGAAATACGTATGATACGAGAAGGAGAGAAAGACACGATCGGAATCACGAGTGGCATACACACGAGCGGTATAAATAGCGTTTAATGACCAAACATATATTCGACAAGGTGGCGTCATTAGTCATTCTTTCAAAGTATTCCAATGACGAATACTTCGCCACTGTCACCAAGAGAACGACTCAATGCTCCCGACTGCTTTCCTGAGTAAGAGTTACAGCATCGCCCTTCCACTTGCATAATTTAAGAGACACGGACTTGTGGTTATCCCAAGGACCACAATAATTCGAGCAGGTTGGAACGAGTTGCTTCCAGAAATCCGTTAATCACGTCCGAGGAAGTATCGGGTTTCCGTCGTGGGAAGCTGAGTTTTTAATAAACGTGCGCCAAGTGAAATATGAAGGAGAGCGTCGAAGGTTTTGATTAAGCTGGAGACAAACAACCGCAGGACCTCCGTGACGATGCGCCAAATAATGCAGCTGGCCATCCTTGCCGCTTTTCAACACCGGCAATGTATCATCTCTTATAGACTGCAACACCTCCGGAATTAATGATCGGGGAATTTCACCCGGAATCCAGTTAAAAAGATTACGAGTCTTGTCGATTAATTAGAGATCTGATATTTCGTTTTCCGGGGTAGTCTATACAGATTTAATGTTAATTAAATGCTTACTGTTACTTGACGTCTTTATTCAAGTATTGTTGAGTTAATTAACATCCCTTCTCAGTGAATAACTAGGTTTCCGGTGTAATATTATTTAATGATTAATGGATATAATGAAATATAGATAATTTTGTCTACCAAAAGAATGAGCTGTCACAAGCCATGGCAGGTCAGTTCATCTAATTACAGGACTAAATGTACTGTCATTAAGTAAAACGTCCACTGGTTTGGCTTTGGGGATCCCTGCTAATCGAGCTATTCGTTGCGAGTCGTAGATGTGTCAGCGAATCTTTCTCAAAGGTGAAAGAAAGACTAGGACCAACTAGGGGGGGAGAAGATCCATTCCAAAGTAGATTCGCCAGTTTGCAGAAAATGTGAGAGCTGCAGTGCCTTCGAAAGGCGTAAAATATACTGCTGGCTCAATAAGAGAGTGTCGCCGAGCGAAAGGAAAAAATGACCAGTTTACCTTGTCTCAGCCGAAAGAAAGGTTCACGCGAGTATTATCTCAAGCTACCGAAATAGAGTGATAAAGAGCCCAATAAGAAGTCTCGAACGAGCGATCGTAGAAATTCCAGCCGCTCCGATTTTCTTTCGACTTAGACTGCAATCATCACAAAGTGGAATGTCGAAGTTTATAAATGAGTCGATTCATTATAGTTCTTCTTCTTTCGACACAAACTGGTTTTCCTGTTTAGTTCCTTATTCGATCATTTACTATTTTGGGAATGGAAGAACATAAAGAAAGTTCATAAATAAGTTTCCAAACAGTATGATGTAACACAGTCATTCATAAACAACAAATAAAATTGGAACCGAATAAAAAAATAAATGTTAGGAAGTCCTGAAGGTGTTATAAAAATCCTCTCTTCAGGGAAAACCCAGGAACGCCAGGATACCACAAACTGTAGTATCCTGGCTATGTTGGCAAAAGGGACTCGACAGACATCCTTGAACAGTCGCTTTCTTCCTTCCTTAATTCCGAGTCATCTTCATGTCTGAACGCCCACAAAACATCGCCTTCGAATTTCGCTCGGAGATTCAATAGACAGTGGCTGATTCACCCGTTTCGATTGTTCAAACATCGAGGAAACGCATGAGAACGCGCGTAGATAATACAGCTGCACCATATCCGATCTAAGCAAACTCGATACGAGCTATTATCCAGTCATGAGAAGGATATTAGACGTATCGATTTTCCACGGGGCAAATTGACTAATCCATTCAATAACGGGGACAATATCAGTTTTCAGTTATTAGCAAACATTACTCGACCCTGGCTTTATCGTGCTATCATCATCATCGCCGGGTATTATGAAACCCGATAGTTTCTTCCTTCATATCAAACTCATGCTGGAACGATAACAATTCGACCCTGCCCGAATTTATTCCTCGACATTTCCATTTTTTACTAATGCTGTGTTATTAATATTGTGTGTACTTTGAGAGTACTGAAAATGGTTTCGAACATCCAAAAATTGGAGATTTTGACGACTAAACCTTTTCTAGTAGTGTCAAAGTTTTTACGAAGCTTATAATCCAGTCATGTCAGTTCATATCCGAACACAGGTTTAATTTAATTAAATTTCTACTTCAAAAAGAACATCTTCACTCTTGATGGTCCAAAAGTTATCATCTCAGGAGTAGTAAATAAGTTCATAACTCGCCAACGAAGTTCGTAAAAACAGCTCACGATTGTTTTCTTGGCGAACTCATGTTAGAACAAAAGCATAAGTGGAAGACTGACAGGATAGAGTAAAAAGTGAGGGCAAAGGGGGCTCGCGAAAAATAAGAAGCGAGATTTAGCTGGCCGGAAAGCAGATAGTCAGCGGAGCCAGCTCAATTGATTCGAGTGACCTTGGCTTGCCCACGGATGACTAATGAAGACATACGGACAAGGACTAAGGTAGGTGAGTTTCACCTTTCCCTCACGACCCACGTATCAAGCGTGATATCCCAATTGCACATAGTAGTTGTTCCTGTTCTGTTAACGCCTTTGATGGAGCATCTCATTTCTAACAGTATCTTGAAGGGCCATTAAAAGACTTGTTAGAATTTACTATACCTGATTCAATTGCCTTTGAATTACCACTAGCATACTATGTGTCTAGCAGTCTCGTATATGATTATTATACATTGATATTAAAATGAGTAAATGATTTATAATTGTGCAGTACATTTACAGTAATGTAAACAGTGGATAATCTAGTAGTTTTAATTGTACACAAATCCTTCGTACATCGTGTATATTCTATATAATATTACAGTGTGTTTAATGTAAATGTATGTAAATCTGATAAAACTGTAAGATAGTTCAGAGTCAAAGCTGACTAAATTACTCTGTAGAACTTCGCTGGTCTCGTGGAGAAACTATAATTCCCAACTAAGTTCACGGTGAGCCATCTGGGAAGGGCTTCTCTCGCTTTATGCATTCAGGAGAGCGCGCGAGTTATAATTCTCAAAGTTATTAATGCGCGTTGCACGTTGCGAGAACCTGTGAACTCCTTTTGATAACCAGTCCCGTACTCGACTTATAACTGCGCTGCGTATTCTTTGTCGCCAGGCTGAGAAAAACTTGTCTTCAAAAGTCCCCTGAAAACTGGTACTTAACCGATGAGGAGTGTATCGCGCGGGCAATTAAGGAGCCGCTCACGCAGGATTTGAAACAGGACATCCATAACTTTGTAGCGAAAGAGTGGTGCCGCAGGTTTGCACTTCGCATTCCTGCTAATAATTTGCACCTTCCTCCTTTCCGGACCTTCGAATCGCATCTTCGCTTAAACGCCGTGGCATCCCATCCACCTCCTCCTCTTTCCTGCTCAATGTTTTCGTACTATCTGTATCGGCGTTTTATCGGAGATCGACGTATGAGTCAGACGGATGTTTGCCGCCGGCAACGG
Organism: Ectemnius continuus; assembly: GCA_910591665.1. Classification (NCBI taxonomy): domain Eukaryota; kingdom Metazoa; phylum Arthropoda; class Insecta; order Hymenoptera; family Crabronidae; genus Ectemnius; species Ectemnius continuus. The sequence continues at coordinate 7,859,787 of OU342862.1, read as the reverse complement.
AAATATTAAGGAACTATATAGGAAAGTTTTGATGGGGAAAAGATCGCGTTTAAGATATATAAAAGCAACAATAACTTGTTGTTATTTCAGTGAGGACGGAACTTTATGCGCCAGGGAGAAGGGTAACTCTATCATTATTCATTTCCTAGAGGCGGGTCGTCCTTTCGATGAGTGGGCAGAGATCGTAAGATTAATCTAAATGCGCGAAGCCGATGCATCTCCAAGCAGCATCCAACATTAAATGTACTCCTCGCTGAGCGAGGATTAATCTTGCGATGTTAACGCGTATCGAAATCACATTTTCGCCGAGGAAATTATCTTAATCGAGCACCATCAGCAACATGCTATATTCGGCATCGGACGTTCGATGCATTCGAGCACTTTAGCCGGCCGTCCAGGACGCGTTCCGTGCTCGAGACGGGTAATCGAATTATCTCCCTGGTCTGGAACACCTATGTTCTATCGGACACTGCCAGTTCGCTCTCTGTTAATGAAAGGGCGATTCACTTGCCTTTGAATTAGTACCGTTTAATAGCATACTAATAAATTGTTTAACACATTTAATCGGACACTAATTATTCTTTACGATTATACTTATGTATACTGATATATGTACATATATTTTGAACTTGGTAATTCTAAGGCAAGCATCAATCGATACATCTATCGGGGATCAATTTATCTATCAAAGGAACATTTGTCAATTTATATCTGTCAAGGGAAAAAGGAAGAAGGAAGGTCCAGAAAGGTCCCACCACTTTGAGTATGTAAATCTTCCCGAAATTCTCAACGAAGTCTTCGCATCGGCAGTGAACACCCGGTCAAAATTATAGTCTTCAAGCTCAAGCACTTTTGAAAGTAATCTCGTTACGGCTCGCAAAAGGAAGGTAAGAAGGGTTTCGGGAGCGGCGTGCGTGAGTTACGATTGCCGAAACGCATAAGATCGGCTGAAGTTGTAATTACCGAGATATTCCGGCGTGGATAACAGCGGGCGTTTCTTTATGCTTATCTGCAAACATTGATCGCCAATTAAAGTAACTGGAGCAGTGTGATCGACATGCAAAAGAAACCAAAAGAGCATCGGATGCGTAATCGAGAATTACGATTACCAAATTGGGAATGAAACGAGAGGCGTAGTAATTACGGATAAACTGATGTTTGTAATAGTAAACACGATACTGTGATCTGTAAATATTGATGATAAACGATTTCGATTAAAGTAGCAGAATCGAGTCGCAGAGAAAGCTGAAAAAATGTGCAGAGTGTAAACAAGAGTTACGATTATCGAAATGGGAAAGAATGGGAAAAGTAATAATCGGAGATAAGCCGATGCGCATAACAGCAAACATAATTCTGCCTGTTCTACGTATCGATGGTCAATAAATTTGATTAGAGTAGCTCTCGGTCAGCATTCACAGGAAGCAGAAAGAGCGTCCGAGCGGCATCGGGCGATATTTCAAATGCAACTTGGCGAGTTTGCCGATCACGTAGGCTTCGTCCATACGAGATAACAGCTAAAAGGAGCTAAAAGGATCGCTGGCGGGACATTGCCTCCACACTTTCGTAGGATCGCCGCCGCTCCGAAGGCTCACGGCGAACGAAATCAGGATGCGCGCCTTAATAAATTCTTGATCTTATCCGACAATGTCATTCTTACGACGAGCTGCCCTTCCCAGCCTCTCCTAGAGGAACGTCTCTATTCCCAACCAAAAAGAGTCTAACTGGTCCTTCCTAATTTATTACATCCACCGCTGACAGCTCACCCATTGTTTCCTGGTATCGATGAGATTATCGGACACCACCGATTGTATATTAATGAAGCCCGCCACAGAAGGGTTCCACCGAACGGATCGAAATAAAAATGTCTAAATCAAGATGAAAACATACCAGGATCATCTATGTGTCAAATAATCTCATGGAGCAATGATTTCGTCCTAGAATTTCTTAAGTGCGAAGTTCCAAAGCACTCGCAATAACAGTAATGAGTATGCGTGGTGCGTAACTGAAGTGGACCGTTGCTCGAAATGACAATAGGCAATGTGGCAAAAATTCGAGGGTACACAATGGATGAATCGCCAGTACATTCCATGAGGAATTCGAAAATACTCGATTCGAGAGTCGCCCGGTGACGGCTCGCTCGCCGCTGTACACAGCTTGCGTGCATTAAGCGCTTCACGTAGCTGAGGTTCGACTACCAGGAAACGCCGGGAATATGGAAACGGTGATCCAGGAGTGGCAAATTTCGAATTGCACGCGAAATCGTGTCAGTTTCTATGGCATAGTGTTACTTTCTCGAGCGTTAATCTCTCGCGGGTTGACAGAAGTCTGTAGTAGTTCTGGACATTCTTCACTTCGACTGTCTGAATCTACTTATTCTTGAACAAGTAGAATTAGTCGTGCGAATCCTTTTATATTAGAAAGGAATATTTGTAATATAAGTCGAACGAAAATTAATAGTCCAAAACATTTATTGTGCTACTAAAGCGATAATATTAAATCGCTTAATACTTTTGTGGAATTCTTTTATATATCCAATAAAAAAATCTGTCATAATGTACAAGCAATGCGCAAACAATATCTTTGCGAATTCCTACACTGGACAACCAATCGACATACGAAATGACAAAGCCCCAGGAAGATTCAGGATTTTTAATCCTTAATTCTCTCCCCAAGAACAATCATGACTGTCATCGACACAGCTCACGGACGCATCGTAACTTTCAAATATTCATTTACACGATCGGTCTGCGAATTCTTAAAATCGTCCTCCAACCAGCTCCAAGAATTCTCGATCATAAAAGATCAACTGTGCTTCCGGCGAGCGTAGCTCGCGCGCCCTTCGAAGTTCCGCAGCTTGGCGGAACTTGTGGCCGCGCAGGAATTGGAGGAGCGGGTGATATGAATGGTAACGCAGTAAAGCATATCAGTGCCAGAAGACCGGCTGGTACTCACCGGTGTGCGCGTGATCGGCTTCCCAATGCTTGGCACAGCGATTAAGTAGGTTTTCACCGGATCGTACGTGACCTTCCTGGGAGTTCACTGGGAGTTCCTGCAGGAGCGATGTGGCGCAAGAGAAGTTCTCTCCGAGTAGAATGAGTGGTGCGAGTGCTACGAGTTTGCGGAGTCTTCCAGGTTGATTTGGAGGATTGGTCGAAGGGCTCCCTCGGACCTCGACGGTTCCCGATGGAAGTAGGCCAGCGAAGATGTCACCTGGCCAGTGTGGACGGTAAACTGAGGTGTCCCCGATGTCGCGCAATCCAGTGAACCGACTCGAATGCGTTCGCGCGAACGAATAATACGCGCGTCGCGCAGCGTGGCGAGCATCGGGACCGCCGAAAAACTTGGCCTACCACCACCCGCTCGCCTCAGAGCAAAGTACCAAGGCGTGGTTTTCGGCTACACCGGCATCCACCCCGATGCTGCCCTTCCCTCGGATGCACAGAATCATGCGGATGCCAATGCCCCGCTCATTACCCCGCCAACTCGATCGACAGGAATCCTGTTGGTCCACAATGTCCTGGACTCCGTCTTCCTTCAGAGACACGAATTTTTGCGTTCTTGGAAAGCAAACGGTTTGCCTGTAATATTAATCCAGAGTTCCAGCAAGAAGTTCTCGGTGATCAGGGAATTGTAATCTGTATAAGGATTTTTAGATAACAAAGGATTCGCTTGTCAGCAATGTTAATTATTAAATCCGAGTAATTATATATAAATAGTTGGGCAGTTATGAAAAAGCAAGGAGTTCTAATTTATGCACTTGTCATTCATTTTTTTATATTATTTGACAAAGTTGTTAGTAATAAGTTGAAGAGTCCTGGAAGAGCAAGGATTCATAATTTATGCAAATGATATTTATACAGATAGTATTCTGCATTTCTAATGTATTCAGTGAGGCGTAAATTGGATGTGAAATAAAATAAGGGCGAGAAATGCATTACGGAGTGCAGTTGATCGCAATCGGGACAGGATACTAAGTGGAATTGGTCAGAACAGGGCAGCCAAGCGCAGTTCTCCCTCGGGCGAGACTGGAAAATACATGCAGCGGGTGCAAAGACTTCCAAGCTCGTAACTTTACGTCCGAAGCATCCAATCTGGCCAGTGCTCGGTGTAGTTGCACGCATCGTAAAGTGCGGATTCGTTTGAAGAGTTTGCGGAGAGTGTGAACGGTGTCGATGGAAACCGGCTGCGGACTTAGGACGAGCCGGGAAGAACTAAGGTGTGGTTTCCAGGGACGCTGACTGCCTCGGTCATTAACATCCTGAAATCCTGTGGAATCACGACTGATCTCCACCCATCTACATCAACAACTCATCAATCAAATTTAAATTCTCCTTTGAGTCATCCTAAACTCGGGGGAAACCCCTTACCAAAGGGATTAGAATTTTTCTAAACTTCTAATTTGTATTACAAAATTCTTAGAGTTTGGGATGTGGTATAAGCAATAAATATTTATAGATGAGGAGTGTTAGGACACAGGTTATCAGATGTTATCATACGTATTGACTTCAATCGTCAAGGCTAACTTAACAAAGACAGAGGCGCGTGAAATATACTCAGGAAGTACGATATAGTAGAGTTAAAAGCAAAACAAAGAGATTTTCGCGTATCATGTTTCCCATTAAATTAGGCACCTGGGAAGATTAATCTGTTGACCGACATAAATTTAATGATTCCTCGGCATTGCGACAGGCTGGCAAAATGGTCGAGTGAAAAATCGAGAAATTCGAGCAAAGGGGTACATTCACTGGGGGGTCAGGTGTCTGACGGTTGTCAGGGCGTAAGGAGGTCAAGATCGAAGCAAATATTGGCCCTGCGCTCTGCTTGTATGCCAGTTAATGAGATTGACTGCATCCTGGCCGGCTCTTTCGGCGTTGGTCATATTACATGCGGCCATTTCTTCAATAGCTCGCCACGTTCAGGAAAACACCGAAATCGTACTTTCACTTTCGGTTGCTCGTCGCAACACGCGCGCGCCCGCGCGCGGACAACAATCCCGGCTGCAGCGCGCTGCGTGACACGAAGAACAATGCTAGTTTAGAATCGGCGACCTACCAATTATGTAAGAAGCCGTCGATTTCTTTCCAGGTACATGTGTAACTCCTTCTGACGCTCACCCCGTTCAAGGTGGAGCCGAGCATCGCTATCATCGAATAATAATGACTCCGTTGTGAATCAGTGCAGATCGACATAATCCAATGCACTGATTTACGTAGCTCTGCAAGCTCAAATTCATGCAGTTCGGTGGTCTCGTGGGAGCGTATTATACGAGGAAATCAACTGTTTATTCAACTATGCTAATTGGATTAATCGGATTTTGGATGATTGGCTCGGTCGCTTGTGAGGTAACGATTGTGGTAAACTCTGTATGGCAGAGCGAAACTGAAACCCGGCGATCCCAACGGATTTTCCATACAAGTTTAATTCTTCATTAAAACGTTCAAATGTATTAGCACTCGGAACACGAAATCCTGCAAATTAACTTTACATTTATAACACGATCATTAACTACAATACCTGATAAATAGCTGACCAAAAATCAGTTAATTATTTGAATAGAATTGGCTGTGAAACATATACGAAAAATACGTTCAAACACTGCCTATAATTACATATAACATTACTTACAATTATATTAATTAATATTAGTGAAAGAAATCAAAGAAATCGAGCATTCAGAAGAAAGTAATGGGAATAGACGTTCCATACAAATTAACGATTTCTACCTTTGCGATATAATATTTCTGATATCTCGTAGGTAAACAGAGCAGTGCGCTTCACCTTCGAAAGTCTATCTCTCGCCTTGACACTGATAATATCAAAGCACCCGTGACAGATAAGAAAAATGATGAGTGACTGACGTTGCCGCGCCATCATATTCAAACGGTCGTGAGAGCTCGTGAAATTTCGTAGTAGTTCGAAAGCTTCCTGGCCGGAGGATTGGCCTATCAGGGGGCAGTGCGGATCCATCCCTTCACGGGGAACGTTCCACATCGTCGTCGCAACAACCACCCAGCAGTTCGCCTGCACTGCAAGCTCAGGGATCATCTGGACCGAGTTCGCACCAACGAGAAATCATCAAGATGCTCGCCAACAAGTGTCAGCCCGCTCTGGCAGCTCGCAAGTTGTCCCGACACTTTTTAAATGGTAATTAATCATCTTTCTTTCATTTAAAAGATAGTTCTTTAAATAAAACTATTGCTGATGTTATTTAGACTTTGCAGTACTACGTTCGACAACAATTGAAGTATTCTTAAAGTATTCTTCACTGTCAGTTGATTCGGATGGTTTATTTCCAGTGAATAGTCGTTCGTGAGTTTCCTTTTGGGTGTAAGCGAAGGACAGCTCGACGCACGCTCGACTCGTCCTCTCGTCCTTCGAGAGGGTGCGAGAGAGGATTCCGAGAGTAGATGAGTGCGCATACAATGCGCCTGCGAAATCGATACGTTTCAGAGCTGCTCTTCCGTTCGTTTGAAATCTTACTTCCTGCGAAGTTTTATGTACTAGAAAAATTCGCGTATCTAAAAAAAGCCTTAGACATCTATGAAAAAAGGGGAGAAAAAGATTCACAAAAAATGTATTCAAAATTCATAATCAATTTCACTGAATAATGGTCTAACTCTTTCTCATATCTAAATTTAATCATTATCGGCGACTGTTTACATTCGCATTTCACTCGGAGATGAAAGTCTGATAAACTCAAGATTAAAGATAGACTGTCCGAAAGTAATTACAAATTCTGTCCCGAAGAGATTAAGTGTCTTTCTTGTCGGACGAGCTTCGCACTCCTATCAATCGTTTGCCGCTTATCTTATCGAATTTTGGAACAGCTCTCGTTCAAATGAATTGACTGGTACTTGTGTGTATCAGTGGCACCCATATAATCCCACTGATTGGCCTTGACGTTCTATGAATAGGCCGAGATATTTAAATATGTCTGTAAACGTGGCTCTTGTGGGAGACAAGCATTGTTCTCTTGATAACGAATGTATCGTGATATTCTCCTAGAAGAAGCAATGTACTATCTGTGCATTTGCATTAACATTCCATTAAAGTCGATTTTATTAATTGTTAATCTTATTTTTTAATACAATATTATACAGTCTTGTGAAATCTTTCTATATTCATTGAGTAAAGATTCTAAGGGCTCATTAAGATGGACCGGAAATGCATGCTTGGGAATGCAGGGCATAAAAGACCCGTTCCCTCATCCAAAGATGTATGTGTAACTCATATGTTCGAAGTGTGCTGCTACGTACTAAGCAATTGCCCTTAACTGCCGCCAATAGAACTAAACGTGCGCTTAATAGAGCACCGTAAACGAGACTGCCACCGGTTTAAACGTGATTTAAGCGGACGATGAGATCGACAACACAGCGATTACTAATACGATCGGTATCCGATCTTAAATCCCTATTGAAATGATCGATAAGAAGATCGAATAAAGATAGCTAGTCCCTTTCAAGAACGAGAAGATCAAAGTCATATTATGTTTCTCTCATTTTGAGATAATTCGGAGTCGCAGAAGGAGCTTTCAAAATTCGAAAACTTCGTCCGATGAATGATGAATAGTCAGTTCCTAATTTAGAAACCTTTGGTTCGAGTTTTACGGAGCATTCAAAGTGGGATGTAGGTCAGAGACTGAGAGCTGGTTTGGTTTTCCGTAGGGCAAGCAACGTGGAAGAGATGCCTGACTGGACCAGTCCTGGGCGAACCCAAAGGACCGGTTGTAACGACGGAGATACCTGGGCCCCAATCACGTAAATTGCTCCAGGAACTCAATGCGATGCAAGTGCGTCTGAAAATATTCTTCGCAATCCTTATTGCGTCCATCAAGAGACGCGGTAGAATCTCGTGTCAAGTAGTATAAGCATAGCCAGACAACTGACAACAACAACATAAAAAGTTTTGCAGGAACGATGAGTTTTTACAGCGAGGACAACTTCCAAATAAATTAGACAGAGTAGTTTATTGCAGGGACATTCAGGAAAACGTCTGGTCCATAGAAATTGTTAGATTTCTACATAGTTTGATACTTATAATGATAGTAATCAATTGTGCTATATGTATATCTTTTTCGTGCAGTTAAACTCCAGTGTTAATGTTTTTCTGTGGGTTATTAATAGACTGCGGAAGCGTATGTGTTTAATTATAAATTCTTCTTTATGTGTCATAAACTCATAAGCAAAAATTCGAACGCAATTAATTCTGCGCACGTAGCTGGCGCATTGAAAACATTATACGCATAATTATTCGCTGATGATACAATGCCTGCTCTACTTTGCATAAACTTTCGCAGTTCTGTTATCAAAATATGTCCAACAAGAATGGAACTGCGTTGTACGCCAGTAGACTGTTTTCTTCAGCAAATATGTACGCGAACGGCAATCTGGATCATATGTTGAAATCTGTGACTTCAGCAAGCCTCTTCCGTACAATTCTTCGCAGACTACGAAAAATCGGCAGGCAACTACATTATGGACGTAGACGGGAACGCCCTGTTGGATGTTTACATGCAAATATCCTCGATGCCGTTAGGATATAATCATCCGGCAATGTTGGACGCTCTCGCCGATCCACACAATCAGGTAAAACACCATTGTGTGATCTTCCGATCAATCGATCATGGGAAAATAAGAACTGTAATATGTTTCTAGAGAATCATAGCAAATAGGCCGGCATTGGGTGTTTTTCCGGGGAAAGATTGGCCCAATAGGTTGAGGACAATCTTGCTCCAACAATGGGTAGGTGTTTCGAGTCCGTCTGAATCGTTTGAAAGTACAGTAATTGAGATATGTATCAATATGATCGATAGGTAGCACCTCCTGGCCTGACACATATCACGACAATGATGTGTGGCTCATGCTCAAACGAGAATGCTTTTAAAAACATTTTCATGTGGTACGCGGAGAAGCAAAGAAAAGGGGCACCGTTTACGAAAGAGGAAATGGAATCCTGCATGATAAACCAGAGTCCTGGTTCGCCCAAGTACTCTATAATGTCGTTCACAGGTATGATTAATGATCTAAGACCTATCGAGTTCTGTGTTCGGTGTCACTCTTTTCTAATGACGCATACAATACAGGAGCATTCCATGGAAGAACTCTTGGTTCTCTCTCCACCACCCACAGCAAATACATCCATAAGATGGATGTGCCCGCATTCGACTGGCCAATTGCTCCATTCCCGCAGTATAAATATCCATTAGAGGAGAACGTCCGAGAGAATCAAGCGGAAGACAAACGTTGTCTGGCTCAAGTAATTTGAAATGATTGTTCTCTTACGAATTCCATCACACAGAATTTTAGATCTTGTATAACAGAATAATTTCTTAGATCGAAGAGTTATTCGAGAAATACAGAACCGAGAAGAAAATCCCTGTTGCTGGAGTGATAATAGAACCAATTCAGGCGGAAGGTGGTGACAATCATGGATCCCCTGAATTCTTCCAAGGTTTACAACGTATTACGAAAAAGGTACGAATGTAAATCAATTCATTAGTGTGACAAACATCGATCACGCTATAATGTTCTCACATTTTGTGCGAATTTTTAGAATGGGGCAGCTTTGCTCATCGATGAAGTGCAAACAGGCGGTGGACCAACCGGAAAAATGTGGTGCCACGAGCACTTCAACTTGGAATCGCCCCCTGAGATAGTGACTTTCAGCAAAAAGATGCAGCTAGGAGGATATTATCATCAAGAAGCATTAAAGTACGATTGACAATTATTGAACTATATGGAAGGAACATCCTTTCACTTTAACTAATTATTCTTTCATTTAATTCACAGACCCAACCAATCGTACCGTGTATTCAATACATGGATGGGTGATCCAAGTAAACTCATTCTCTTGGAAGCTATTCTGAAGGTAATAAAGCAGGAGGACCTTATAAGCAGAGTTACGCGCGTAGGCGAATACACGATGAAGAACCTTAAGGAAATCGAACGAGAATTTTCGAGTTCTATTAACTCAGTTCGAGGACGTGGTACTTTCATTGCTTTCGACTGTGCCTCGCCCAATCTTCGGGATAAAGTAATCAAGGATCTTTTAGCCAAAGGTAAAAATTATAAATGTATATACACGCATTAATAACAGTATATTGGAAACAATCGTGTACTTGTCCGATGTGACACGTAAAAGTTGTGATTTCGTTGTATGTCAACAGGTGTTCAGACAGGTGGCTGTGGTGCAGCAGCAGTGCGGCTGAGGCCCGCCTTGACATTTACAGAAGCGCACGCTGATATATTTTTAGACGCGTTGCGATCTGTTTTGAAAAAGTAAAGAGGCGATCGGAATACGTACACCGTGTCTTCCAAATCAAATGTCTTCCATAAAGAGTCTATAATTTCAGAGATTCTACTACCAAACGTCTGAAGTGTTTATAAATAGTCAGTACATTATTTTTGTATCGCAGTTTTAACGGTGCCCGGCAGAAGCTAACACCATAGAGAAGCTAAAGTACAAGATTTTATTTATATCTCATTAATTTTAATACACGCACGTCTAATACCTTTAATTGCTGTAAAAAGTGTACCAATATTTGTAATAGTATTATTATCCGAACTTAACAGCAGAGACGTGGCATCATCGGACTTTACATACCGAATTGTCGGCTATCGAAATATTTTTACACATTAATTACTATTTGTTCCTTGGTGTATTCTTTCGTGTAAATGTACAGAACTGTCGAGGACAAAATTCAATGTATAATCGCAAGTTGTCTTCTAGAAAAGATTACAAAAAAAGTTCTTCAACTGGAATCCCCATTGTACAATAATCTTCACGGCAAAAATCGTGCGAACAAATACGGGAAGATCGATTCTCCCCATCTAGAGTACGTCACGTTGCAGCATCGGTATAAAAGTTTATTTCATTGATCAGTTGTGATTCAGTATTTATTTCAACATTTTCTTTAATATCTCTCCAAAGTGCTCGTACTCCTTGCGATGACTTTTCTGCGTCAGATACGCAATGGTTTTCATCTGCAAAGTAAAAACACATTAAATCATACAAATCCAGTCACATAAGTGTTTTATTTCCTTACCATTACTTTCGAATCTATAAAGCCATATCGCTGAGACAAGTTCCACAAGTTCACAGCCATATGAGCCAGAGCTGGGTCACGCAAATCAGCCCTAATAACAAAACAATTAAACAATTCAAGAGCAAGTGCTGCTTGCTTCTCAAGTTGGTCTGTGGATCCAAGATACTTCAAGTGGCACAAGATCTCATCCACAGCTTTCGAGCAGATTTTGTTCACTTCACCTATAAACTTCTGATCCGACCCATATAATTTGTCATTCGAATCGACCTAGAATGATAACATTTATAACTATTTTATTATCATCGGAAATACACACTTGCCTCTTTACATACCTTATCTATATGGTAGGGATAATTTTCCTGAGTAACAACCGACAAAAGATCGAGCACGCGTAAATACAAATACGCCTTTGTCGATGTGTTTTCCTCAAAACAACGCTCAACAGCATTGAGTAGGCCTCTCATTAAGTATAAAACCCCATGTTCCGGACTATCCTATTATATAAACCAAGGTTTAAAAAACGGTATAGATAGAAATTGTTCATTAAATTAATACATACCGGTACCACCAAAAGCGTCGACAGGAAATTCGATAAATACGAGAGTAAGTAGGGTTGCGAGCTTTTCTGCCTGCCGTCTATATCTATGGTTTTTGGCATCTCCGGAACGAGACTTAGTGCAGCCTTGAAACATGCATCAGCTGGCAAAAATATTACGCTCTGTTAGTAGTTCTAAGTATGAGTTAATATAGTACAAGTTATGTCATACCTTGGCCCAAGCACTGGTTTAGTAATGCAACTTGCCCTGAGAGTAGATACAATTGTAATCGAGTATGTACTAACGTCAATGACGGAATAGTAATAAAACAAAAGGCTGCACAGGCACGTACAAATGCGGAAGTTCTTCTTGTATGATGACCGCGAACAATCTTTCGCGTGTCCACCGACAATCTATTTACACACTAATCCGAAATATATTTTATTAAAATCAATTACCTATAATATTTCACATTCGTATTCTGAATAAAAATCATACCTGTACAAGTTGTATATGTACATTATCAAGATTAGGAAATACCGCTCTGGATTCGGCATAAAAATTAAGCTGTTTTTCGAAATCACGTCCATAATCCACGCGCTGCACAAGCCCACAAATTAAGTTACCAATTTGTCGCTTTTCATCTTCGACGGTTAAAGCACTGCAATATTATTCCAAATAACATGCGAAAGAATAAAAATGGGACAAAAAGTAAGTGACATACCTGACTGAGTCGTGCATTATTCTTGCGAGGAACATTAAAGCATTTATAATAATCGGATCGGTGATAGGACCGTTTTGCGTGCTCATCCCTTCAACGACGGTCTTACAAACTTCTACTTTTATACTCTCTTTGTGGAATAAGTCAATGAAGGGTAAAAAATTATCCTAAAATAGGTATTTCCACACTCCTTAAGGCTGTTTTAACAATTTACGTATGATCATTGCCATGCAAATTACCATTGCCAATAGGGACTCAAAATCCTGTGTGTGAGCCACCACTTTTTCAACGATATTTTGTAACTGGGAGTAATATTGCTCGAACGTTTTGTTAGGATTAAGTCGATCAATTATTTTACCAAAGAATAAGTTTAATTCGTTTACCTATAACAAGTACTTGTTGAATGCATGAAATTATCAATTTTATGAAGTAATAGGTGAGCTTACGGAAAAGTGTATAACAGTAAATTGAATCCAAATTTCCACACAGTGCATGAATTTCATTGGGTCCATTAGGTCTGTTATGTATTTCCAGACCATATTCAAGATTGGTTGACAATCTTCTTTTGGTGGGGCTTCTTGTACCAGACATTCTCCCAAGCTTCGATATAAAAGATATTGCGGATAACCTTTGGAAAGAAGGAATTCAATAATCGTTTTATTATTGAAAATGAGAATGAAAATATATACCATCATCTTCACTAGCCACTACCAAGTTGACGAAATCCATTGCACGGGCTGCAATGTAAGGTGCTTTGTACGCCGTTAAAATACTATTTAATAATAATGAGCTGAAATATAAATCACACTAGTAAACGAGACACTTTAAACAGGCTTCAACTAATTCGCTGTAATTACTTGTTTGATTGTTTTTGGCAACGGGATAATACTTCCTCCAACATATTTTCTGAAACTGTTGCGACCAACACTTGCAAAATCCAGTCCACCGCGGGAGAGTAGAGATTCAAATACGAATATAATGTCATATTTTGTTTGGCCAACTCGGCTTTCACAAATTGGCCGAATAACTGCTGATACGTGGAGAGAAAATCGTGCAAATTTTCCTTCACGAATTCAAATTCAGAAGTTTTATTTAAAGCTAATCCCACACGGCACAAGTAACACCTAGCATACACGGCTATAAGGGGATTCCCAATTCCCCGTATCATTCGCGTTATCCTCAATAGTGCTGTATTAAATTCACTGAAAGAAATTCACGAGTTACTGCAAAATCATCTTATTTAAGCTTCAATCTCAATACCTAGTTGTCAAGTAGCTGTATGATTTTATTATTGCCATTTCCACGTAAAGACGAGGAACCAATTCCCTTATCGACGCTATCTTGTAAAACCAGTTTCGACATGTTTCTTTCGCATTTTCAGGAACCATATCCGGTGTAAAATTATCGGGCAAACTTGTCGGCACTTTACTCCCAGGCCTAACAATTATGGAGACCATTAGGTAACAATCCTCATATATTACTAGTAATGCACATAAAAATTACAATTACACTAACTTGTAATATTCAGCCTTGACCTTCAGTCTTTCATACACAAGTTTGCCAAATATGTCTAAAATATCTGTGATAAGGACAAACTTGCTTGGATAAAAGGCCATTACAGATGTATCCACCAACAGTTTGGCACACTGAATTGCGATTTTAAGAGCTTTCACTCTTTGATCAGAATGCCATGCTTGCACAAGCTCATTATTTAACTGTTCAATTCTGGCAGTATATTGCTGTTGCGAAAGGTCCAACATTTGTCTAACAGATCCTTCTTCAAAGTCATCCAATTGCTCCAGTCTTGTTCTCACTTTGTCAACTACTCCACCAGTTGGCTGAACTTTGACTACAACTAAAATCAACTTACCATTAATTTCTCAACTATTACTGAACATGAACATCATATCTACCTTTCTCTCCCCCAGGCAAGAAGCTAGTGACAATAGACAACTTTTCTGATGTTGTATATTTGGTCAATATAGCAGATCTCCTTGTAGACCATGGTTCAACCAACTCTTCGGCTGTATCTTTAGATTTCTTACCAGATACTGTTATATTGCAAGAATAGTCCCACTATAATATAAGAATCCTACATATAAAATAACTCTAAGAGAATGAAAATCTGAAAGTATTATAATCACATACTTCATCCGCTGCCATTTTTGACAATGGATCCAGTTCCTCTTTAGCAAATTGAGTGAGAGGATCAGATCCATCCAAAGAGGAATGCCCAATTAAAGGATCACCTAACGGATTTCCAGTGCCGGGTGTATGTGTTGGTGTAGGAGTCCCTGTCGAAGACCCAGCACTGGTGCTCCTTAAAACATTTCTCCTGATACCACTCCTACCATCAATCACCTGAAATTATCACAGACTTGTATTAGTAATGGAACACTATGTAACTGAAGCTAAACTACAAATTAACATAGGCAAACATGATTTACCGTCACAGTAACTGGTTTTAAAGGATGATCCGTCGCCTCTTCCAAGCAAGCAGACTTTATGTTCCCATATTTCATTGGCTTTGATATCCTGCAGTTATCATAAAGGAATTAATTACCTTGTAGAAACCTTCTATTCAGAGCTCAGTGAGACTCAATTAAAAGAAAAGTTGGGGTGGTATTTGCATTGAATTTGCATATGAGGGATAGCACAATTGGATGTTTGATAAAAATGACCTCTTATTAGAATTCATTTACATAGACGAGTCACAGTACTCTTACAGAATGAGGTCAATAAAAATGCCGATGTGCTACTACTAATAAAACACAACTAGTAATTTAATACTCGTGAACCACTTGCTCGTACCATTCTATGTCCGTCATTTTTCGAACGCATCGAAATATTCTTTATCAATGAAAGTAGAAAGAATATGTGGTAAGTGCTTCCCAATGTATTCTTGCTCTCCGTTAAATCAAGATAAAGTGCTCCCACGGAAAGTTGAACTTGACATTCAGATTTTCGATCACGAAATTCGATGACAGTTCAGGAGAGCCACAAATCGTAATATACAGGGTGGGTTCCTAGCATTTCGATATATTGACACTATCCTCGCTGCAACCACACACTATAGACAGGGGGCACCGGCGATCGGGCGCCGGTACGTCGGCATCGACAGATGGTGGAGTTAATCACGCTCTGTATTACCAGTAATCCTAATTTACTCCAACACGAACGTGCAGGCCCCTACATTATTATCTTTAACCGACCATCGCTTATCCAACTTTTGCAGATGCCGACATGTTGTTTGAATTTAAACTTATTCCAGGATAGCATACCCACTGAATGTATTACATATATATGTGAAGATATACACATTTATGAAGTCGAATGAAGTTCTGAGAATCAAGTAAAACAAGAGACAAAGTTTCTAATCTTTTGAAGCACGTTCTCCAGACTGTTACGTATTAGTGCTCCAAGAATTGTGTGTTTTACAATTCGCATCTACTTCTGGAAGCAGATGGTAGACTGAGTGTCAATGATCAATGACGCAAGTCTAATATTCCAGGGGGGCGAGAATTTACGCACGTTTCCAATCAATGTATCGGTTTATCTTAGCTCTCAGCTAGGATCCTCTGGCTCACATCTACAGGCCGTTGCATATGTATAGGTACGTAATGTGTGCAGTGCATATCTGCACCGTTACAGATAATATGCAGGCAGACACGTCGTTGGGGGAATGGGTGGGCAACTCGTATACCATCTGAAGCCCATTAGACCAACTGACATTTTATCAGCTGCTAACGCAATGGATCTGAATTCCATTGGATAATGACGACTCTTACTTCTCCTGGCAACGAATTCTTATGTAATCAGATTCCATATGGGCTTTCAAAACTGTATAACTTGATTTAGAAATTCAAAATCAAAAAGGTATAACTAAAGCCGTTTACATTTCACTCCTCAATTACGAACCTTGTGCGAGTATGATTTCATTTTGAAATCTACGACAAATTAATGAAAGCATATTTGATTTGGTGGTTGAAGGAAAGAAGTTCATAGGAGGATTGGTTTTTATCGGGAGGGCAATTAATTCCTTCTCTGTAAGACATGAAGTGGGCTAATTAGTCGCAAGGGACTAGTATCCGACTGTCGGAGAAATGTATGGTAAAGACGTTGCCGGGCACACATGGCATGGCAGATAATTAGATAGCGTGTTTGCCCGGCGTGTCTATACTAATCTATCTACTGGAGCCTGCGATTAGCTCCGGAGCATCCGAATCATGTTGGCCTTCCGGTCTATTGGACCCGCTTGACATCCACGTGCAACATACCGTGTGATTATATGCATACACCCGCTATACAGCTCGTTTTGTCTCCACGATAAACCGTCCGGTTCTCCGTCCTCCCGTCATCGATATCCGACCGGAATTGCCGCATGACTGCCTTTCTTCTTTCAACGATCTTTCGACTTATCCGACCCACTGATGTGAAATTGATTATAAATAATTTATAGAGCTTTCTCTCTTTCACTCTGCCTCAACCCCCCCTTATTGATTATCAATCGATACTTATGTACTACGTCAGTTTCGTGTACATGTATATGCATCGTTCGATTTCCTCGGAGAACTCCCTACTCGAATGATTAATGAGCGATTCACTTGAATTAATTATCCTCACGCGAGCGCCAATACCTCTGTACTTAATTGCAGGGTAAATAGCAGTTCAAATAGTTAGAATTTAAGGATTCCTATCGACATTTGTACATAATGTATTTAATGGAATTCACTGTAAGAATGACGAAACAGTAATGAAAAATCATCTCTAGTTTTGGAATTTCACTATGAAATAAAGCTGGGAGGACGAAGGACGTAGATAAGAGGAGGAATAAAAATGGGCCTTTGTACTTTTTACCTTCGCTCCTTCAGACATGTTTTATTACAAATTTCAGAGACGA
The DNA here is from genome assembly GCA_910591665.1 of Ectemnius continuus. NCBI lineage: Eukaryota > Metazoa > Arthropoda > Insecta > Hymenoptera > Crabronidae > Ectemnius > Ectemnius continuus. Next base: position 7,842,586 of record OU342862.1, on the reverse strand, counting down.
GGCAGCAAGAGTGGTAATAAATTCAGCGATTTAATTTCCTATGTTGAATAAAAGAGACTTGGTTTGCCCGGATACACATCCTGTTGGTGGTGGCGGTTTCATTATTTACAGGGGGCCAGCTTCTTAAACTGGTCGGTCTATCTGTTCCGTAGCGATCGGCCGTTGCCGCTGGAATGCCCGCTTCCTCTGGCACGAGCACAATTCCAATATGCGCTTCCTCGAGCGGAATTGAATGAATCCTCCCCGTCAGAGTAGCGCGTCGCTTTAGCGGAGACGCGCCGGACAAGTAAAAGCTCGGCTTCCGGCCACTCTATTTGTAAACCAGGATTAAATTCGGAACAACGAGCGAGCGAGCGAGCGAGAGCGTGCGCTGCGTCAGTTGGCCTCGCGATTTATCGTTTTGTTTTTTATCGGCGACCTTCGCCTGCTAAGCGGTTTAGTGCCAGCGCGATTAGAGTCCGATTGCGGAATTAGTCTCGGCGCGCTTTTTTGATGGCAGATTTGTCTAGGAGATTTGCAGCTCTCCGCGGGGAAAAATTGAACTGTATCTTCCGGAGAGCTGGTGCATTCTTCTCGGGTAGCCGAGGCATCGCATGTATCAAGGGATGAAAAATGTTCGTTGGGGAGAGAGATGACTCGGCGGCTGCTATCTGTAACCAGACACGCTGCCCTGGATACAATATATCCAACGAAGTCCTTCTGTCTGTCTAGAAGGCCTGAGCTCCAAGTGGCCAAGCCCTTGTCCCTTAAATGGAAAGGGTGCTAGGTGAAATGCGATTTAAGATTCATGCGCTGAAGGGCCAGTGGAAGATGGTGCGCGGATCCAGCGGCATAGCAATGCCATTCGGCACGATCTTTGCCCGCGCACGTATCCTGGATTTACCTTACAAAAGCAGTCCGAGAACTCTGGAATAAATGACGTCGTAGGGAGGTTCGATAGGCGCATATCAAGCACAACCACTGATGTATGGACCTTTGCGATTGTCGGGATATTCCTGCGTGTTACGGCTGGCATTCTCGAGGAAAATTGCAAGCATCGCTGCTTGGGAAAGGCGCCACCGCCGGCAAAAGTATCCCCTCGCTAGGTAAATCGATGGTAGCTACTTCGCTGATTCTGCTCCCTCTTTCCTCGCCGGGAAGGATGAGTCCCGCATTGAAAGCTGAGCACCGCGAGAGATCTTTGTAACTGCGGGCGAAGGGTCTATATTTTCTGGCCGGTTGAGATTTGATGGTCCTCCCAAGTAGCGCAGCGCCGGCTTCGATTGCCGGATAGTCGCTCTTCAGAATCGGAAATACCGAAAAGACTCGGGAACCTGATATTCCGATGAATATGATTTATCACCAGGCCACTCCATTCTCTCTGTTGAGCACTAAGAAAGCTCATTGCTATTAGCAGTCACTCTCTGCATTTCGAGGAATTCCCTAAGCAAGTTATAGTTTCGCTTTTACCGCAGATTAAAAGGGTATGGGTCAGCTGTGTTGAAACTGCTCTCTGAATGCATAATGGCTTCATATAATTATATCACGTTTGAGTTAGTAGAAGACAAACCATGCTCCCCGAGCGAATCAATTAACAACGACACAGCTCGCTCAAATGTATCCGTGTTACTGTAGAAACAGCGAAGTATTATTCTGGAAAATGAGCTGAATTCAAACCGAATTATCATGCATAGCATTATGTGTTTGCCTGCACTACAAAATTCGTTCGACTTTATCAAACTAAGTAACTAAGTTTAGTCTCGAAAAAAAAGGAGAATAAGTCGAATACTGCTTCTTTTCTCGTGCGAAGTGCTTTCTCCTTAGCATTAAACTAGAATGCGGAGCCTTGCGGAAGTACATTTCTCTAGCTGACTCATAGGTATCCGGATTGCGGAGAACAGTAAAGTTCGGGCGACTTTTTCAGAGCTTAACGACCCGCAGCTCGTCAAATCGAGGGAGGCAGGCGATGTTATTCCGAGAGCGGAGTTTGCCAAGTAAGGCGAACGCTCAAAGCTTAATCCTATCAGTTCGTCGCGGCGAATATCAATCTCCATGGCAGCCACCTGGTAATCAAGCACAGTAGCGCGCGGTGGCAGATGCGCCCTCTCCCTCCTTCCGCCTCCCAATCCCCCCCAAGACGCTCTGCCAAGGAAACGACAGGGGGAACACGAATTTCATTGTACACCCAGAATGTAACGAGTGACTAATTACCGTCGCGGCGGCTCGTGAATACCTCGTTGCCTCACGGCAAGCATAGCAATTCGATCGACACGCGACAATTGGTCCGCTGGAACGTAACAAGGAAGGCGACGATCCTAAGAAAGCATTGTGTCTTTGAAAACGAAGATTACGTGCTATTATAAATGATGCGAGCATACTAATTACAAATAGAAGTCTGTTGTAATGTCATCTCTATTATGATCTATTCTTTGCAAACCAAATCGATTAATGGATATGGTAATATTGACATAATTCATTCCAGTGTGTCCGCATCACCCTCTGCCATTAATTCGGTATTAATTTGTTGCTCTTTTGCTCGTCGGACTCGGCTGCTTGTATGCTTAATTTTTAGAGTATGTATGGCGAATCAATTGTTTAATGAAGATTGAACATCAACCTTTTAACGTGTATTCATACTGTGCACGTGCTTGCCTACGTTGTCAGACTAAGCATTGACCTATACTACTGCTGTCTGGCATCATAGCAATGACGATTGATTCGAGAATTCTTTATAGCTCGAAGTGAGCTAAGGAAATTAGAATTGTCGTTCAGTCCTTTGTATACTTCGTATGCTGCTCGCATTAACGTATTAGGAACTATTGAGAGCGGCCTAATTAAATATTCTTAAGGACGAATGTTCGACTTGTCCCTTGCACTTGGATGAAAGGGTGATTGCGGCAATTCTTCGTTATTGAACTCTTGTGCTATAGAAAGCTCTGATTTCTTTCCCGCTCTTTCAGCTGTGCTCTTGGATAATTAATCGCACAAACATCATGGTCACGCTGAATTTCCTCCGCGTGGCAAGTGCTACCGCCCCCCCTTTATCCTAATACGCTATCGTCCCAGGAGGTTTATTGATTGGCACTCGTGCCGCGGCCAATTGTTAAAATAATCGAATCCCAATTGAATGGCTCGAATTTTCCATCGGTGCCGGAATAACGCTGCCGCCGAAAATTGTAAAATACCATTCAGCAAACGGTGGCATTGTCTCTGCTCGGGAGCGCTAAATCTCGCTCAAAGATGCCAATTGAGCTCTCGATGGGCACGCGAGCTATACTAATGGCACTCCCCTTCTTTTCCAAATCGTTTTATCGGAAAATAATTATAATTTTCCTCCTCGATAGAGCCGCCAGCGATACTCAATTCCATGGAAAGATTTCGGCATTTCAGTGTCTCTCTCTCTGGCTGGAAACTTCGTTTTCCACGAGTAACCTCATTTTCAGCACGCCGATAAAGCTACTCTCGAAAAGCCTCATAAAAATTCTATATTATTAAGAGAAAACTACAAATATATGAACAAGCAACTGCGAGAAATGTCTATTTCTTTCATACCTAAGCCTGGGAAAAACTAACTTTAAATTCTCATATTTCGGTGTCCACAAGATTATTATCGTTATTTAATTATCACATCTCCTCGCCGGAAGAGTGCGTCATCCCTACCCTGGCTTCGCTCATGGCAGGGTGCGTATTGGCTGGTGCAGGGTGCGTTATATCGCGGCGCTTTCGTTTCCACGAGCATTTACAGGGTTGAGTGCGAGCCAGATTCCGCCGGTTTGCGGCGAGATGCGCGCCATGGGCCCCACGAAAACCGCGGAAGAGCACGCAGCATCCGAGCACGAGGCATACTCTCCACTCATACACGCACGTATCCCGTTCGACGCGCCAGAGAAATAGGCACGATAATTTAGCAGGTAGGAATAACGAGCAAGTATTATATAAACGGGCTTAATGAATAATCGGAGGGTGAGAATAAAATTGCCGTAGAATCAAGCGGCGGAATGATAAGTCTCCGCTCGAACGTGTGATGCTGCTGGAGCGTTGAGGGTGACAACGTCGAAAATAAAGTTGGTGGAGGGGGTGGAAAAAACAGATAAACAAATAATGGACTCCTCGCGCTTCATTGGCATGATTGCGCCGGGTGTAGTGGCCTGACACTTCGGATCACGAGTGGCAAACACAATTGTTGTCACGAGTTCGCGCTGCCGGGCCGCTCTGTTTCCGTGCCGGCGGAAGGAATAGCTACTCGTTGTCACTGAGAGTGCGCGCTCGCCCGCGACTAACAATAAGTGGCTCTCTCGAGGCCCCGGCTAAGTTCGATGACACGTCGCCTGCTATGCTAGTTTTCACCCTACGCGCTGGAACCCTGCTCCGTAGATTGCGCAAGTTTATGCAAAATAAAGTGTACTTGCGTCCCCCATGATGGGCTACGTGCACCAGAGAGTGCAGTAATCCCCTGTTATATAATTAGCTAATTTGTGCCTGTAACAGGCAAATGAAGTATTATTACATCAAGAACGTATACATATTTATTATTAGATCGTTAAAGATTACTACATATAATTTTGTATATGAGTCTGTAATACGTGAGGTTCGTATTGTAGTCTACTAATTAGTAAAATATAAATTGAACTCGTATTTCACATGTTTTCGTTGCAATTTGTATATACGAGTGCGACTCGTCCTTATAAGTCAATGGGTTAACGCGGCTGTCGATAGCAAAACGCGGCGGGATTGCACGCTGCTTGCAATAACGATATTTCACCCTTCTTTAGGATAATGCAAGCAGTTATTTTCTCTTGTGCAAAGCTAAAGGCTTTGCGACGAATGAGAATTATTCCGCTGTTTTTTTTTTTTGGTTTGCCGGTGAGTAACGGTTAGGGGGGATGGTGTGTTCTCAGAAATAATAGCGAATCATAGAGGTCGGTTATCTTTGGACGAGGCAAAAACCCGCAAGGATTCATTGCATCTTGATACCAGCACTCAACCCCCCCTCGGTAAAAATCTTCTTTGCGCACAGTGGATTTCCCCGGTGACGTATGCGCCCGGAACGACGCTACCGTCCAGCCATATTCTTTGTAAATGTGCGCCGCTCAAGCCCCCGCGGATTTGCTCGAGGATTTGTATGCAGTCTTAAGCCACATTACTCCGCTCGAAAGTTGCTCCGACCAACCTTAATTCAAAGCTAAACCCAGCAAACCACCTAGGAGCAATTAAAAATCGCCGAGATATCTCGAGCAACGCTAGATAACGGCCTATCCCTCATGGTTTTGTAAGAGAACTCGCTCGTTCGCTCGATTGCGTCCCCGCCACATTACCCTATTGGACGCGCTATTGCCTTCACGTAATTTTTAAAGCGCCTTTCCCGGATGAGGCGATCCCATCTTGAATGCACATTCACCGGTAATCTCGCTAAATGGAACATCGTTTCTTTCACTCCGCGGATTATTAACGACCGCGTAATAAATTCATGTTAACTAAAACAGGAATGCGCCAAGCGCGCACTTCCCTCAGATTACAGTCCCTCTCTCTTTCTCTCTCGCTCGATGATGCTTGCAGCGTGTGACTGCGCTATTAACCCATATTATTATTACTATGCTTAAGCACGGCCACGGGAAAACAAATTTTTCTATTGCACTAGTTCGTTGAAACGGTGATTTGCTCATTCCTCTTATAAGTCTAATGAAAAGTTCGTGAATATTATATAAAGATTGCCTGTCATTAATTATCCCTGTTTGATTAACATACTAGTATTTTTATTATTATATAACTATGAAGGGCCTCTTGTTAAAATGATTTTTTCGTATCCTGTCGCAATGATTCTCGCGCATAAGTTTAGGCATATGTGCATGCATTGGCGTCAATTATGGGGGATTGTTCGCGGAGAGTGATGTGTCGGGCCAGCAAGCAGGAGCCTCTAGGAAATTACATGTCAGAAACCCACGTGGCGCACACACAAACACTTACAACAGCGTTCCACTACTCAGGCATAGATTGGTGGAACAAGCGAGCTCTCGATCGAGTGCACGGCCCAGCCTTTTCAGCCGACGAGGCCGCGATTAACTACCGCGAAAGATACAACGTGCGTGCGCGCACAAATGATTCATTGACGCCGGAAGAGGCAGGAATTAACGGGGAAATTATTCGGTGAAAATATGTCGCGTGCCGCTCCGTTCGACGAAATTTTAAGTAAAACATGAGCACTTTTGTTGCTCACTCTTCCTACGCCTATGCGTTTACATATTTAAAAAGAGCAGAAGAAATGATCCTAGAGATACTCTTGTTAATTTTATTATTGGATAATTAACAGCTAAGTGCAAGTAGTAGATATATTCTTGTATTATAATATCGGGTCATAGTAGATCAAGCAAGGAAAATGACGAATTTTAGCTTAGCGTTAAATAAAGCTTAACGCTTATTATTAATTATATTAACACTTCGAGTGTCTATAATCATCGTGTGGCACCATAATTAATTTAGAAACTAGTCAAAGTCCGCTGAGAGGTCTGGAAACTATCTTCCCGAAGTTTAAGTAGTATAGGTCAGCCACCGATCGGACGGTCCTGCTGGCCGCGAGAAACGCTCTATAGGAGTGATTGCCGAGATTAAAATCTTTTTCCCCAATTAAAGCAGAGCATGTATTAGCCGCTGAATAATAGTATTATCTAGATTCGATTATACGCTCCGCCGTGGGAGCATTTTCAGGGAAGTGGTGCAGGTGCGTTGCGGCTATCTGTTAATTAAACCTTGTGTACGCATCTCCCGGTGCTACACGTACACCAAGCCTGGCCTCGCTTCTATCTATATAATGGCTTCTACCTCTTAAAGCCGCTTCTCCATTCCCTCTAACAAGCTGTAACCTGGTTTAGTTCTGTTGTCTTATATATATTTACGGGAGTGTGGAATGATGCATTAAAAGCTTGGCCCCTACGGTCAACCGCACTTGTAAGGCAAGACTGGCGCAGCGAGAAACTTGCCGCTTCGCTCCTGTCCAATATTTGTCAGGCTAATTATGATTGTTTAAGGCTCGCCGGATATTTGCTCAAGCAACATTACTCCGCGGAATATTTCCCAGCGAAAGCAGACCACAACTATCCTGTTTCGTGTCGGTGGCTGTTTTGCAGTGATTAAAAATGTGGCGGATATTGTTTGGCACGTTGTATGTAATCCTGTACAAAATGCGCGCCTCTATTTATCATTAATTTGTATTTAAAAGAGCAATTTTTGGAATAAGGTAAGTGAAGAAGTATTCATGCCAAAGGATATTGCAGCCGGTACATGGCTTGTCACTTATAACGAGTTACAAATAGGATAAAAAAATGGAACACTCCGTTCTTTCGCCTTTAATGCTAGCGATTTGTACTTGTGCGAGTACAACTTTATTTAGAAATCTATTTTAATTAAATGTTTATGGTTAATTATAATGGAGACATTCTTCGGATTTTTCACTTGAAATTGCTGAAAGGTTTGATAATGCTGACGACTGTTGCATAGAATATAACAGTCTTTTAGTATATTTTCGTTTTTATTCTCTAGACTCATTGGTTTAAATTAATTACGTGTACGTGAAGGTTGACATCCTGCCGCTACGAGAAAAGCTTGAATATATAACCGGATGTGTCTGGTTCATAGTCAAATTTATCTCGAATCCAAGTATTCAAAATATACAATCCCAAAGGATATTGGCAAAAAATGTCATCGCCATTCCGCTTTGCTACTACGATTCCCTTGTAACTATGCAAATGGACCGTTTTAATCGCGGATTCGTATCGGGTTTAATTGAACTCTTTCGAATCTCGAGCGATCGCCTCACTATTTTGAAACGACAAGCATTTCCCCCTTTTTTGTTCGATACCCCGTTGCTCCGACTAACATTTCTTTTACTTTAATAGGCCCCTTACTTATTATTCCATTGCAGTACCGAGAGTTTATTGTTTCTCCTGCACGATCCCATGGAGTTTTAACCAACAGTGGAACAGACTGATTACCGAGTCCTTTTTCTTCTGCCATTACCAGACTTCAGAACTTTAACAGTTTCATTCGTGTAAAAAGATGCCTCGCTCTATTTAAATATTTAATTATAAAAAACTTATTTTTACCGTGCTTATTTTGAGAGCCACGCAAATCTATTTTACTCTGTTACGCAGGCACTATTTTCACTCAAGAGCCCGAATGAATTTCGCGCGGTTTCACGGGCGTACATTCTATTTGGCGTTAGTTATATTTTCAAGTGAAACGACAGTATATGTTTGCCAGCGTTTTCCTACCAATCCGCGCCAAACATGTGGCAAGCCTGAAAATTCGCCAAAGGCAATGCAAATATGTATTTTTACATTGCGCCGAAACACAGATCGAGCAGACGCGTGTTGGCCGATAAAAAAAGTCTGCACGGTGATTCGGGGGCATTGTGTACGTTTATTCGGGGAGGCAAATTAGGCGAGCGACCGAGCGCGGCGAAGATGCAAACAGGTCTGGGATAGTTGGAGCAAAGTGACTGGTACCTTATGGATGGGATTTAATTGAACAAACATTGGTATCCTTGCGGGGTACTTTACTTTCCTCGAAGTAGAAGGGCGCCGACGGTTTGTAAGGGGCTTGCAGTCCTAGCTCGTGTTTGCGCATCCTTGGCAAACCAACCCCCCCACCTCCCCCTCTTTTAGCCTCAGCTTCATCCTCTCTCGCTCCTAGTTTCTCGTATCGACTCTATCTCCGTCTGTCTGTTTCTCCGTCGGAAGCTGCCGCGAGCTGAGACATAAGTGCAACTCGATTTGCATATTTAACTCGATGGACGTGCGGAACCGTCAGCTACCGGCTCGGCGCCCTCTGGCAGCTTCTCTCGTTCACGGTTCACCGTCGACTGACGGCCTCAGTTTGGCATGGTGTGTGCCTCGTAACCACCGTCCCAAACCCTTCTGCCCGCCATTCGATTTACTTGCAATCATGTCCCGGAGTAATTAGTTCCTGCGCGCGTAAGTGCTGAGAGGAACGCACATTTGCCTGGACATCACGCAACCTCTTATAATAGAACGCTTCCCTCGAACAAAGGCTTTTGGGTATTAACGTGAACGGATGTGATAAGAGGCAGTTCAATTCTTTTAATTTCTTAATTAGATGTTGGGTCATTTTTGACACCATTTGATACAAGCGCAGAGGGATTTTCGTGGGGTAAAGAAGTACAATGCAAATTAGGGAGAGATTAGAAGGGAGGATATGTGACTGGAAGTGTAGTTAAGTTTGGTAAGAGTATAATATCTGAGAATATATTTTGTGGAATTCTCGAAAGTTTCACACCGACAATTAATGAATAGCATGCGACAGCTTGAGCTTCAGACTGGAGGTGATACGAGGAAGGTATAGGCTGGTGAACTAATGGAATCGAGATGATTCAGCACTTTGCGTTCTTTAAGCCCTCGCCGTTCTCCCACGTCTGCTAATGTAATTACATTAGATTAGATGTTAGATACGAAATAAAATTGCAGCTGGCTCTCGCTTGCACACCTTGCCAGGATGAAATTTGGAAATGGCAAATAAGAATCTTTATAATCCTACCATACTTTGCAAGAAATTAAAAACCATTGTCTTTATAATGAACTAATTCCCTTCGCAAATATAAACTTCCTCTAGTCCCGAGAATTCCCTTCGCTATCCGAAGGGAAGCTACAAAGACGTCCAATTATAACTCGTGTCTTACAACTAGGAGCATCTTACAATTAGTTCTAGGAGAAGAACTTTCCTACACGCAATTGCATTCATAGTTCGCTTCTTCGACCGAGGCGCTTTGTGCGTCCGCGGCAGCGCTCGCTTTGCGTGCAAAAGCGCTCTGATGTATATGTATGTATGGAAAGCCGTGGTCTGTCGGGTGAATATGGGTGGAAGGGAGGGAGGGCGAAGGATCGTAGGAAAAATTTCCATGCTCATTATGGAATTTTCGGGGAAAAGCACGCGGGGCTATCTCTGGCGCGCGGCATGCGAGCCCGGCCTGGTGATGCGTGCGGGCGAGAAAAAGGGGCGGTTGATGGGAGAGTAGAAGCGTCCAGTGTACGGAAATATTGGGGCCAGTTTCACCGTGTGTGCGTTACGTACTTCGCAAACAAGCCTTTGAATTTTGATAAACTGTTCGACGCTGGTGAGTGCTGCTGCTACTCTCCGTTTCCCTCGGTTGCCCTCCTCTCCCCCGCACAACCCCTCGCCTTTCCTATTCGCTCGCTCGAACGCTCGAAAACCCGCGCCGACGTACAAGCAAGTTTGGCATGCACATCAAGGAGAATGGACGATGAGAGCGACGCACGCTCGATTGCTAGCCCACCTTTATTTACCCTCTCGCTCTCCTCCCTCTGTTTGCCAATCTCTCGCATAAATACAAACTTTATCCGGCCTTAGTAGTTGCGCGTTCACGAAAATCTTGACAATTTATTGGCTCTAAAGGATTCGCATCTATTCGATGCACGACTCGTTCGAGCTTGTAATCGACAAGCCGTCGCGTGTAATTTATCAATTCATCTGAGTATCCGATATTGCGCTAATGAATGGGAAAGACTTGTGAAAATGTATCTGTTAGTTCCTCTGATCACTTGTTGTCCCAGCTGCAGCTGTACGCGATCCATTGGAGGATGTCGGAAAAAGTTGAGAGACTGCCAGCATTACGCCGGCGTCTCTGCTCAGTGCATACTTTCGAGTAAAGCAGATGCAACCGCCGGATAAAGGAGTGCAGCTATACTACAATGCAGAGCCACGAGTGCTCGCAATAGAGAGAGGGAAAAGACGGGATTTACTTTGCAAGGAATTCTCATCCATCGGGTCCTTACGCGCGTCTTACACTTTGATGGAAATGCACTTCCATCCTACTTCCAGTCGAATTCTTACGAACATACGAACACATTTAGAACGTGTACTCTTACACTCTTACTTTTACTATTCAATCGTTTCTGTAATTCGAGAATGATTCTATCCTAAGAACTGATCCATCTATGAGAAAAGCCTGGCAAAGTTTTATCCGCGCTTTCCATTAAGTCTGAAATTCGACCGAATGATCGTTCAGGGATTAAGAAGGATTAAAAAATAGTATAAGAAAGAGTGAGTGTTAAGAAAAGGAATAAAATGGGGGAATCGAAGAAATCGATAGTCCATCGAACGATACGATGTGAAGTAAGAGGAAGGGCGTGAGAGGGAAGCACTAAATTTACCACTCGCATAGGGAAAGCCAAGCTTATCGATTAGGTCAGTGGAGTACCGCTTAAACATTATCGTATCAGCTTGGCTGCCGGATGGATTGACTTAAGTAAGATCAAAAGGGCAGTTATAGAGACTCGATAGCTGGCCTCACACCAATCAAAGATAATTACAGCCGGCTAATCCGCCAGTATCAAGTATTCGTACTAGGCTGGCTCGGTTATAATATAGCTGAAGGAACTTATCGAGAAGCGGGGCAAGATAAATTCAAGGAAGAAGGAGTCAAGTACTCTTCCAGTCCGTTCAAAGGTCTACCTCGGCGGAATAGTTACGCGGAAGACTCCGCTTCGGTCTTGGAGAAGTTTTATTAATCAAGCGGGACATCGAAAGGATATCGACAGTCCGAACGCATTTCCCCACTGGCTGAGTACGCGTCTTTTACGCGAAACTTTGCAAAGCTTTTCAATCGGCCAGCAGCACGGGATCTCGGAGATTCGAAGTCAAACGTTTCTTTTCTTCTTACGTTCAGCTCTCAACCATTTAATATTCAAGCCATTGTATCGCGACATTTAAAAGTTCCTAGTGGAGGAAAGAATAATTTATTGGAAGGAGCGCAGCCTATTTACATATATTACGATCGCTGCAAATCTAATTAAGTCGTGCTTGCCGTTCGCTACGCGGAACTACGAATTACGAGGACGGCTGGCAGGGCTCGTTACAAAGAACAGGCGAGAGGAAAGTGCTCGAGGAAAGTTATGTCGCGTACATAGGCCGGTGTGACAAAACGTGCGCGTGGGACGCATGATTTTCTTTGACAGGCCGCGAGACCTCTCCTCGCTACTTCGTTAATGACACGGAGCACCGGCTAATGAGCCTAATGAGGAATCCGAGCTGAAAGGTTTACTTACTACCAGGCCGCACTCTCTTCCTTCCATTTGTGATCGCGCGAGTATTCCTGTACATGCGAAATAGGGACGCACTGATAGCAAAGAAACAAGCGCGCTCCTGTCAAAATTCGCCCAAGCCCGGCCTATTCGCGTAATGAACATGTCATTCATACCAAAGCCTCTTAGCGATTGCCTCAGCAAACCAATCCGAAATATTTTCAATGCGACATTTTCAATGCCTTCTTTTCTGAAGGTATATTATTAAAAAATTCGCCGAAATTTCGGCAAAATCGATATTCCCGTGCACTCATCAGGACACTTTTATATTTTTGAATTATAACGATGAATTTAGGAAGGATAATACGCGAAGGATGAATATAGAGTGCGCACACAATGCGTGGGGGGTAACTTGCCGTCAGCAAACTATCTGAAAATTGCTTCTATCACTTCTTGTATGTATCTTTCTCGTCCTCTCAGGAGGATGTGCTGAAGTTGCAAAAGAAACAGAGTTCTGTCAAGAGGTAGTGATGAAAAGTTTCGATCGGTACTTGGGTAAAAGCATCGCCGGTAGAAGAGGCGGTTGAAGGCAGTCGGTGGTTTCGGGGGCTGATACAAAATTGGTAAATTCTCGTTGGGAAGACGAAGTCGACGAGAGGAATCGTTCATCCTCGAGTGGCTGTCAGGGCACCTCCCGAACCGAGACGCACCTGGAAGCCTGGAAGTACTCCTCTGCGATAGCTAGCACGTTCGCCGACGCCGCACAATGCATACACGTACGTGAATTTATGTGCGATCATGCGCCCATTAATAGAGCCTGGTTCATTCCCAGTGATAAAGTATTCACTTATAGGAATCCATCTAAAACTGTACAGCGCATACGCCCGCCTGACTAATGCCACGCGCGGACAAAATCCGAATGAACAAATAAGGCTTCGCTCTTACTTCGCCGTCGCACTAAAACCTCGCTCACATTGGATTAGTGAGAGAAAACAGATCGGTTGCATTATCTTAAATCTAACGATTTAAATCTGAAGGGATGAAGTAATAGTTAATGTAATAGATAATAAACCTCGCGTTTAACTAATAGAGCGAACATACGTAAAAACGGGAGAAAACGAAGAATTGAAGTATTTGAAGCCATTCTATTTCGCGAATATATTATATGAATGTTGGAAGCCCGCCGAACTTTCGTAAATTAAAGCTCGCACTAATTAGATAAATAGCCAGAGAGAAAGAGATTGGGAGTTTTCAAAGAGAATCCAAGAATGAATGTTCTCTTTGAACTCTACTTATGAGATAATTCAGTGCTAATCATGGTTAGTAACTACTTATTTTCCGCAGGATTAAAATTTAATTAACTGTCCTCTTTCGTTTACTCTGCCACCCTCGGTCGCAAAAACGCGACACATTATTTTAGGTAAACCTTGCTCCTGGTTTTCGTAATAAAAACTCACAAATTCCATGACTCCTACTGAATTTTGTTACTTTATATTTACGTAATCACTCACTCTTACGTTTTGTGAGTGATTGGATCGCGTCTACAACAGGTGGAGATGACAAAGTGGGTGAAAATGCTCAGGATGAATGTGCACACACACGATAGAAATGTAAAGAGAAAGTGTCTCTTGATATTCGGTGGGCTGGCTATGGTGTCACGCGGAATGTACGGCGAATGTAATCATTCAATGGGATAGCAGCGGTGTACCGCGCAATGAGCCACCCGTTCATGAAGTGGACTTGATTAGAGAAGTACAAGTTGGTCTAGTTGAATTCGATTTACCGTGAAGAACAGATGAATGGATGTTCTCTTCTAAACGAATCCGCCACTGCATTCTAATAGTTCTTCACGCGTATGCATATTTAAATAATATAATTAAGCTTTACGCCGCAATATTCGACAGTTGTCGAATTCCTCACTCGTGAATAATTTAGTAAGAATGGAAATAAACTACTGTAATATTCATAAATATGAAATTGTCTGCTACGATATGTATATGAAAATAAACTGGAATATCCAGGATAGAACAATGTCTTTTTTCTATATTAACACTGTTGAAGAGGTTATTTTACTTTTTAGTTACGAGAGAAATAATTACAGAGCGCAGGGTTTCAAAGTAGCATGATGAAATATTCAACGGACGGCATTCCTGTTCCACAATATTCGGGGATACCTTTTTTACGATATCACTCACGAAAGGATATTGTGAAGCATTGCAGTGTGTCTGCCCTTTATGTTATCCTTTGCGCAGGTGGAAGAAAGACTCTTTCAGAAGGTTCATCTCGTTTCGTCATACCACGGACGCTAGATCTATTTGCATACGCGCACGAATGCCATGCAATTTCGAAGTATCGGCTTATACCCGGTGGCCGGGAGATCGATCGCGGCATAAAATTGATTTATTCTGAAGGCCGATACGTGTATGTCTTATTCCCGAAGCGGCCGCCGCTACTGCACATGGCAGAATGAAAGATGAAAGAATGGTGCTGCGAATTACACTCCGCATGGAGCTATCGATACCTTGAATGAATTGCTTATGCAAATCTGAATAACTGCTCGCCACTTTTCCAACATTTCAAGTGGTCGGAAGCTTTGAGTGGCCCGCAGAGATTCGGAATCGCAGACCGTATTACTCATATCTGATATTAATCAATTCGCTTCCCAAAACTGAAAAAAAAGCTAGGTCCCTCCGAATTGTTACAGTGTGTTAATGTTTCACGGTGGAAGGCTCGCAGCGAACAAGTCTAACAAGTAGAGCTCATAAATTGTCCAACACGGAGCAGAGCTTTATAAAAAGGCGCTATCCATTAGCCGCTAAGTAGTTCTCTAACCGAATGCCGAATCCATAGTGCGCGTTTTCTAGGTGATCCCATGGAAGGATGTGGCCGCATCTCGAAGATGGATTCCCGTCTGCTTGCCGCGGTAGCGGAAGTTCGGAAAGGATGAGGATTAAGGTCGAAGCCTGTAGGAGATTAGAAAGGTGCCAGGAGCAACCTTCGGCCATTTGTCAAACCTTGCAGGTTGTTCCCATTGATCGACGTACCTCCGTACAATCCAGAAGCTTTCAATCAGCCCCGCTTCCCCTCTCTCGCCGCCCCCCCTTTTGTGATGCATCCACCATTAACCCTTCTACTGCTAGTTCTTATTCTCCCAATCCACCCTGCTGATTACAGTCTCCCGAAGAAATTCAATTCCCCCCGCCGCCCTGTGTTTTTTTTGTCGATCGAGCAGAATTAAAAATTTCTCCCGCCTCGTCCCGGTGACAGTCGAGCACATATTACATCCATATTTATGACCGCGTCTGCCGAGCGCATATGCTAATGACCGTAGTTTTAATGCACAAAGATCGCTGTAATTAAAGTCCAGCATACCGTCATTAAAAGCGCTCCGCAAATGGCGAGACCGTCGGGGTAAAACTTTCGAACGGTGAAATTTCGTACGTAATCCCCCCCTACCGTTTTTTTCCGCCCTCGCGTACCTCTTTCTCTCACTCGCGTATGCTTTTTTCGCAGTGGCGCAATTGTAAAATTACATGTAACGAAGCGACTTTTAATAAAGGCAGAGTGGCCGCTGCTTTTATACTGGCAGTATAACCTTTTGTGTGTGAAGGGTGTGCTTTATGAGATTTGCGTCAACCCGCACGCGGTTATAGGCCAGCTTTCAGCCCCCGTCCCCCGACCCCCTCACCGCGCCCCTTTTAATATCCTGATCCGAAATGATTTCAATAAGCCGTTTGCCTCGCTGCGACTAGACTCTGATGAAATTGAAGGAGGCTTCCATGTATGAGGCGCGAAATAACTTGGGCTTCACTTTAATTCGATTTGACGTCCTGACGATATTGAGCGATTGCTTTGGTCCTCCGTCGACACCGAACGTGCGGTTTACGGCGTCATTAACCCTGAAGCTGATATTCTCCAATTTAGAGTTAAACTTTCCTAGATCGTAGCTGATACGTCGACTGAGTTTTTCCCTGACAAGTGAGAAATAGCTTCGGTAAACATATTTAATTCCTAACACGTCGATACGACTTATTACTGATAGTTCATCCTTGCTGACGTATACTTTACTTCGCACACATAGTCTGCTAATAAGAAAGCAGGAGAAATTATAGGAAAAAAATGTTGGAGGGACGGCTGGGTTGCAGATTAGAATCGAGTGCTCTCTAATTCGGTCAACAAATAGAGGTCAGCGGAGCAGTGTCGCGCGAATGCAAATTCGAGGAGGGAAAGGTCAATAGTATTTGGGGCTGGGAACCCACGCGGAAAGATCAACCTGGGTCGAGTTGGTTGGGGCTGCTGGTGCAGCCGTATGCATTAAGGGGCTTTAAACAGAACTTGCATAGTAATATCTGCTTGCGCACTTGTTAAATATGGGTTATCTGATGATCCCGGGCTAGGCTGGGATCGAGTAGCATGTAGTTTCACCTTCGCCTAATCTCGCTCGAACCTACAGGAACGGCCACATGTGCTTCCGAGTGTTATGCGCGCAAAGCCGCCCTTTATATTTCACCGATCCTTCCCTTCCACAGCTTCGCCAGCCCACACTAGCAACCATTTTCTCGATACTGGCCATATCGCCTGTCTGGCTCGCTTCCTGTATCGGAACTCCTATCAGTCACACATACTTGATTGACTTGTGTCCAATCTTCCATGCAGATTCAACTTGTTCGGATCATGTATAATAATTAGTACAGTGACAGTTGACTAATTCAATTAGTGGAAAGCGAATACTGTCGGAAGTGAAATGTATTTAAGAATTATAAGGAATACGTTGTCTATTTTAAATCCGCTAACAATGACAGAGAAATCAGTTAAGAGCATTGGAGCACAAGTGGATTCGTCAGGGATATCAGAGATCTAATTATCCTAGTTTTTATCAACGAGTGAACCGAAAGTAGTTCCGTGGAATTTAAGCCGTGGAATTCCGAAGCAATCAAGAGGACTCTACACTGGAATTAGCGTAGGCAATCTAATCCCACATATCTTAATTAAGTTTTCCCTACCGAAAATCTGATTAACGGATCAACACTGAGAGTGGGAAATCTTCCAGACTCTAATGGGAAATGCTGTCAGTGTGTCTGGAGCCTAAGAGTAGATGGTTTGGGAATCCTTGGGAGGTTTCTTCTGGCAAGACGTTCCAGGTTCTCGCGTGAGAACCAGACGGACTGTGAAGCCCGGGAGATAGCTGGCTGGTGTGCGTGTGCGAGATTGCAGCTCGGGAATTTCCGCCCCTGCATTATACACGTCGTCGCGCCTTTCACCCCGAGAGACTTGGAATGCCGAAAGCCCCCGACACCCGCCCCACGTGTCCACATGTGTAAATAATTTTAAACTGTCAAACTCACGTGTGTCTGGCGCGTCTCTACGTCTGACACACTGCTTACCGTTAAACACGCGCCATGCGTAACTCCCATTCCAACGAATACGAGAAATAGGTGCCGTCTCTAGTTCCCCTTTTATCATTATTTCTTACGATAATTTATCACGATATTCCGATAGGGAGAACGAAGAAGAAACTACGCGGAATGGGAAAAAATATCAATAAACTGATCAAAGAAGCGATTAAGTTGTTAATCAAACTACAATGTAATAAATCAGGTTTTTGATATAAAGGAATGTTCGTTCACAATTTTAATTTAGAGACACAAATTTTCCTGACAATATTTAACTCTCGTTTATATCAGAAGGATAGTACAGTCTGGAATATATGTGTCATTTCAGTTTTATTCATTCTGATTTAAATTTCATTCTGACATGCAATTCCCATTCGAAAGAAATTGCTCACACGTGTCGCTGTGAATCTAAAGGCCCGCCGTCGATTTCAATATTTGGAATTGGAAAGCTATAATGTGTCCATTCATTTGAAGGCGTAGCAAAATTTCCCATTAAAATACGAAGACCGCGCCGCGCATAAAGTAATCGTAAAACTAATCCGAATCTCCGTGCGTATTTGCAGAATGCTGGCACTAGCCGCAAATAAACGGCATTCACTTTCTCCACGAGGCGTGGAAATCGATACAGCCAGCTGGCAATTTGCCGATTGGCCTTTTTCACGGAGTCTTCGAAATTCGTGGCGATGGAATTCCCAATAAGTTTTTATCGACCACCTTCGCGCAATGGCACGTTCCACCGGCGAGAAATGTGATTTTGATTATTCATATGCACGGAAATTAAAGCAGCGCCGTTCCGGCGCTGTTTTTAGCCGTGGGGTATTCGGCCGCGAGACGATTATGGTTCATGGCTTTTGGCATCGGCTGACATCATTGAGCACGTCGGCATTGCTTTTCCAATAATGTATTTTTAATAGTAGCCTATCGCTCGGGGACATCTGTCACGAGCAAATGATCCCGGACATAGGCCGCTACGAGGAATACTCTACTTCATCATTGCCAAACATGATTTGCGCCCAGCTTTTCTCTTATTATCAGATTACTTATTGAATGATGGACAGTTAGTCTGCAAATGAGGAGAGAAAATGTTGTAAAGCGATTCATGTGGAATAAAAGTGATGAAAATACCCGATGCCGACCAAATCCTTTTCAGGCCAACATTAATTCCGCTTCTCATCACATATAAAGAGACATGTGAACTGGAATTTCTTCCACATAGTTAAAACAGCGTTGCCAGCAATATGAAAATTAGAAAAGTGACTGACTCTGTGTGCTCTGAATTTTTCTTATTTGCAGTATGCTCCTTTGCTCTCATCGCTGTGCCTGGTAACACAGGGGAAAGCTCTCGCAAACTTCACGATTATTGTATTCTCTTGGATAAAGTCGCGCAAGAGTTCTCAGTCCGCCCGCCCCCTTTTCTGTCCCAGCGTGGAACTTTAATAATATTGCTCGCGTTGCATAATCTTTCTATTATAGAGCGCGCGGGCGCGCCCTCCTACAACGAGAACTCCGTAGCAACGACGGCGAAGTAACCGACGGAAAAATTAATCTTCATCGCCAAACGCTAACCGAGGCAATGTGTTACTCGAAAAATATATGAGCCTGATCCTTCTCGAGTGCGACAACCAGTCGATGCAAATGAATATTTATTCCTGGACTTAATCGCAAGGAGCAAACGATGAAATACATTTATTAATTCCTTTCAAGACCGAGAATGGATTAAGATGAATGGATGCGCTTCTCTCGTCTTTTCTTCTCGAATAATAATCTCATTTCCAGGCCGACTGCTCTCCGCCGACTGCTTATTGTCTGCTTAACTCTTTTAAAAGCCTTTGATACTTATTTCCCATTAATATGTATACTTCATGACGAGGTTAATAATGCGCGCTGCATGTTCGGAGTTTCCACTTGCCGGGAACATCTTCCAATTGATACCTCCAGTGGAGAACGTTAAACGTTACTTTCTTATGAATAATAAACCTGACTGAATATTAATGGGGAAGCATTCTCGCTTGTGGCAGAATTTCGCCACTCCAAATTCACCTCGATCTTGAGAGGATTCTTGGATCTCTTTCTTAAAATGCAGACACCGCCGCCACTCCCATTTCCTTCCTTTGCACCAAAGTATTACAGTTTTCCGGTCAAGTGCAGCGGCGAGAGTTTTTTAAGTGGTTTGCTCGCTTTTCAGCACTAGCTCGTGCTTTCTTGCGTTTCGCTCTCGCATTCTATCGCTCTCTTTGTGGTCTGTTTTTCCCGGCGCTAAGCTATCGGCCAGCGGTTTCTATCATTGCCGGAAGATATTGGTGCCGACGGGAGAGTTATCGGGCGATACTCGCGGGATCGTTCGGTTAGCCGATTAACACTTGATCACTCCGATATCTCTTTCCGCGAGATCGACTGGTGGAAGTGCGCGTCTGCACCCGGTGAATACATAGAAAATTGCCGATAACTTGGCCGGCAAGTGCTCCGGCGAAAGTTTTATTGAAGTACGCCGGGTGTGCGCGCGTATCTTGATGCATGGAAATGCATGCAAATTATTCATAACTTTAAAGTTTTTCTTCGGCGACTTCGCCGGGCAAAAACATCGGTAAGTACATACATATTCCGAGGCTAAAGTATCCGGAGATTCTTATTCCTGTGAAACTAGCCGAGTCCCGCCCACCCTCGCCCTCCCTTTCCAACCACCCCTTCCGCCCTTCCGCCCTTCCGTCTACGTCTTCCCCCTCGCGCTCGTTTTCTCTTCGCCGGCGTGATTCACACCCGACAGAATGCCTGTCCTCGTTTTCGAAATGCCACTCTCTCCTTCTGCCATTTGGCACTTGCTCGACTCTTTCTCAAGATATATCTATCTAGCATGCCTTAGTTCAAAAGGGTTCTCCTGCCACAGCGCGATCGCAATGGACAGAGGGCTATTTGTGCAACGTTTACTGAATACGGTACACAGTTCCCAGGGAAAATTCTCGATCCCCTTGCGCCCTTTCCTCCCCTGCCGCCTCCACCATCGCTCGCGGAGGGAGGCGAGGGTGAATTCTCAGTGAGTTACAGAAAGTGATATACCATTGCACAGAGAGAGAGAGAGAGAGGCCAGCGTAACATTGCAATGGAGAAAAGGCAGCGAGGAATTCATTATGACTTTGCCCCGAGAAATTAGATGGAGTACTGCACTATTGACTGCCGCTGGGAGATCGTGCTAATTAAACTTTCTACCGAAACGGACGCTAGCAGATCGAAATTATATCTGACTCGGATTTAAGGCCAGTGCGAAACGACCGTGTTGTATTAAATTTATTATGTAAACGCGATAACGTCTGATATATGACGAACTATAAAGATATGGGATTATTTCGTGCGCCGCCAGTGCGATTTGCATAACGAGGGAGGGCGAGCGGCATCGATTCCAATGCAAATCCGCTTCTAATTCGATTATTTTTCCTCTCTCTCTGCCGCTCCCTCTCTCTCACGTCGGCTCACTCGATTTCTATAATCGCTAAACGCGAGAGGGAAATCTTTTAATGAAAAGCGATCCTATGGATATTGGGGGCGTTTGATGCGAGAGCCGGAATAATGCCGGGTATGCCAAAATGCGAGTATTTGAGGACGAAGGTAAGTTTAGTAGCCAGCTTTGAAATTCTCCGAGCAGCTTTCACACCTGTGTTTCTTTAGCGAGGGCATCATCCGCTATTCTTTTCCTATTTCTTCCTTTATTCCACTTTCTCGGCAAGTCTTTTCTCTCCGATTCTTACGGCCGAATGCCGGCGGCACGTTCGGACGGGTTTCCTCGGGCTTGCTTCGGAGCGAGCGACGGCCGTCCGGCCGGCGTGGCCGAGGGTTGCCGGTGTCGACGAGGCAGTTAGACGTGCAGTTTTAATTAAATAATGCAAGTCAGCAACGTGTCTGAAATACCGGCGATTCGTCTTCTCGTGTTGCCACGTGTTCCTGGGAGCACCGGCCGCCTCCGGTTACTCACTCCCTCTACACACGAGAGTGAACCTCCCCGTGGAAGAGTGGCTCCACTCCATTGTCTCGCAATTTACGACTCACGCTGTCCCACACTTCTTTCCGCTCTTTTCTCCTATTAACCATCGTCGCCGGACGACTCTCACTTATCTCGTTCTCCTCTTTCGCCAATCCCACACCGGCTAATTTGTCGAACGCAAGCTCCCAAGCTCTCGCAGTCTGGCTTCACTTCATAAGGACTTACCGAGCAGAGGCAACTCCCTTGGGCAACAAAAGTTCCACCGGCAACTCATCCTACAACCAATACAGTGCCACGCGGATTAAACGCTATTGTGTGAAAACTGCAAGGATATAACAAGGAGACGAAATGAATTGGAAAGATTGAATTACAAAAAAGATGGACGCGACGCCCTTACGTTTGATGGTTGGCGTTTTCAAGAAGGGATGAAATTGTCGGGAAATTTCTGATGCCCATCAAGACTCGTTCACGTGTCCTTTAATATCGCAAGCTACAGCGCAAGGAAGGAACGCTTGTTTCTCATTTGCGCATGATAGCACGGAGCAAGGTAACAAATCGCATTTGTCCGGCTCATTCTAGGAAGACTGAGTGCGCTCTCCGCCTCCAGCTGCACCTTCGCGTTTCGTTCCTTCGGCCGCCGCCGACGACGCCGCCGCCGCCGCGGAGGACTTCATTCTCTAAGAGACTTAATTTAATTGTCTATTTAGAATTCGCCGAGCAAGCAATACGGAGACGCGCGACGCTGCACCCGTGAAAATCAATTTTGCTTTCTGCTTAAGTATCTCGCGGCTCTCGCTCCCGGCAAGCTGCGGAATGCCAATCGCTGTATAGCGACGAGTTTTCTCTCTCTGAGAACTGTATTGACGTAGCGAATAAAGGTGAAAGGTCTGCCGATAAGATATTTTGCAGATAATTAGTCGCCGAGAAAGTCTATGGAGTTCTAGTTGATGGAGAAAAAATTCTGAACGCTATCTTACTCTCATTCTACTGAAGGTCGCGCAATCAGTAGAAGTTAAAGTATATCTTGGTTCGGTCGAGAATTATTTCTACACTTCTTTGAAACCTGATCTCGAAAATGAGGAATCCTCCTCCTTTAAAGGGAATCTCCCGACTCAAGATATCGCTGGGAAGGATGCGCGGTAAATCAAGACGAATTGGAGCGTAGTCGTGAAATGCAAATTGGCAACACTTCATTCATCGGGAGTGCGACTACATTTTAGGTCGCCGCGCAAATTCCCTCATTCAACGTCGTCCGTTTCTGAGAAATAGACAAGCACGAAGATCAATTACTTTATTAGATACGTCTTGAGTCCCTTAAAAAAAACGATAGAATATTCGTTAAATTTGAGTTTCAACCAAATAGGTGTATTTTAATTGACATGATTTTCGTCTCTGTTTGTTAATCATTTGAATGGAAAATTCAACATACGCGTAAATGTCACTAATAAGCGTGGCCACCTTTAAATAAGCAATTTCGCTATCGATCCAATATTTTCTCTTGTTGCCCTCGTTGTCTAATTGGACTCACTCTCCCGTATCTAATTGCCCGTTACCTACTTTCTTTTTGGCCGGTTACATGTTTTCCTATTACGTGCACGAACCTACTCCCATCTCTATTTCTCGGTTCCCTCGTGTCAGGAATTAAGAGACGCCCTATTCTAAATAAGTAGCTTGGTTTTACTGATTGATGAAGAAACTCTGAAGAAACATTTCCATGCACTCTGAAGTTAAAGACAATCAATTCCTTGATAATGGCAAAGGGAACTTGAAACTCGTCCCAACTAAAATTCCAGATGTAACATTGTAAAGCCCCTTTCCAATTAAAATTTGATTGGAAAGATAACCAAGAGAATGAAAGCTAACGTAAGAGAATTGCTCGCAGTTTTATTCGAGAAAGTAAGATTAACCAAGAGTTGCGTATAAAAAATACCCGGGAGTGAAGTTCTACTTTAATATCAGGTGGAATGGTCGCGTAGAATTGTTCATAGTGTATTTCACGAAGCGTTCAAGTACATACTCAATATTGCAGAGAGGGAGGCGGTGTTGCTCGTTGACGTCGAAAACGGAGCACTGCAACCTCTTGATTGAATGAAACTTTCGACGCCGAGAGCCTAACTTCGAGGGAAAATGTGCTCCCGGGGTTAAACAGGATCTCTCCTATTGCCTCATCATTCTCTTTCTCCAGCTCTCCTTCTTCCCTCCTGTAAACTGTTTACTCTCCCATTCCCTCCATTCTTTTGCCTTATTCGCGACCCTCCAGTAGACTACCTTCCGGCAACAAACAGAAAACTAGTTCTTTCCTTAGAAATTTCTTCTTCGCAATCCAAGCACACATGATCGACGTCGTGCGCAACTTCATTCTGAACATCGGACTAATTTTTCCGGAGAATGCCTCGCAATTTTCCCCCTTTCCAAAGACTTCCTTAGAAGCATTAAAAAAGAAATTAAAGCTGAGCATCGGTAATTGAATGGGAGAGAGGAAAATATGCCTGGGAAAAAAGGAATGGCAGAGAAAAATTTGCAAAGCGAAATACGCCGGGGAAAATTGTGATATAGGATTTTGGATGGATATCATTCCAGAAAAATAGAATAGTCAGCCGCGTGCATGCGCCAGCGGAATTGACATAAAAATTGGCGTGCCAACCCAGAGCCAGCCTAGCAGCAATAGTAATTACTACAACAAAAGCGTGGAAAATAGGGCTAATAGGAGCCGTGATAATAGTCGGGTAATTACACTGAAACTATGAAAATAAAAATGGCCCTTCCTAGCCTTGGTGTAGAATGATGGGGTCAGCCTTGCGAACTAATGTAAAACTAATGGACTCTAATGACCCTAGCTATGTACTTCTCATCCCAGACCCCCTTTCTAAGACTATTTATCCCCAAAAAGGCTGAGCTCACCCTTTCTTTTATCAAACGATAGTCCTATTTCAAAAAGGCTGTGAATAGTTCTCGTTATTAAGTTACAATTATATGGTACTCAGACTACTGTTAATGGCGATTCTAATTGTCCGGCTCTCTCACTTACTCCCTAAATATAAAAGAAGGTAGAAAGTCATGCACGTGCGGAATACGTGCACGCCAAGACTTAGCCAGCATTTGAGAGAATCTACGGGAAAGAACTGGAGTAAAAATGAAGAAAAACGAGCTGAATCAGAATCAAGGTAACCGCGGATTTCTAGCAGCCATCAGTACTAACTATTTCACATAGGTGCCATTCCACTTGTGAAATATAGTGTAAAAGTAGACCAACTAATTGATTGGCGAAGAATGTCAGACATATTCGCTCCAAGTATTCTACAGGAATACGAAGTAAACGAATCAGGATATAAATTGGATCATATTACTCACTGATGAATGAATGAATGCTTAAGTGAAGATTTTTCGCTCGTGCTTCCACGAGCATTCCACATTAAACCAACTGTTCATTTAGAGGGGGAGACTGCGCAAATGGCGATAATAGGTTGGGAAATAGATGGTAGATCGTGTGCGCAAACGGTGCGGATGGGAGCGAGTCCGCAGCGTTTGCATAAGGAAAATAATTCGGCTTCGTTGATATCGCGGCATTTCCTACGTACACCGGGCGACCCAATTACTCATGTTTGCTCAATTTATTTCTCGCCGTATATCGTGCGACGATGAGCGTATTTAAGTTTCATCCCCGTGATTACTGCGACCCAAGAACAAACACGAACTAGTCTAGGCCGCGCGCACGCGCCTCCACTCACTCACTCTCTCTCGCTCTCTTTCTCTTTCAACAAACTGTTCCTTGCGATGGAGGCTGGAAATCCCTTCGATCCGCGCTCATACTTTTCGCAGGATGAAACTGAAACTTTAATCATTCGAGCGTCGAACGAACGGCTAATGGAAAAGCCCGGTTACCACTGGCGGCCCAAGTAATTTACATTTTTTCCCGGGGATATGCTTGTCCTCCGCGTACGCAGGTTTTCTGCCGCGCGTTGACGTAAAATCGATGCTCCGCGAATGATAAACGACGCGAGCCAGTACTGTCAGGTCTCAAGGTGGTACGAGCCGAGAATAATTTTCGAAACCCGTGTACCTTTTTCGAGCAACTACCCCTGCGGTCCGAATCATATTCGGTGCTTTAATCCACCCGTTATTAAACTCCACTCACCACCGCTGCGCCGCCGCCGCGCCGCCGCCACGCCGTATCGCTACTGATTTATACGAGCGAAAATAATTGCGTTAACCATCGTTTGCTCATTTGTCCATCATCTGCGAAACGAACCCGGCTATATCTCGTTGATCTGAATGACTGGCTTCTATTTTTTCCCCGATTCAGTTTAGCGATGGATCAAACACACCGATCCAAAAGTCTCGTATACCAAAGTCTTCTTTCACGATCGACAATTTTTTCCTTTATAGTATAAATAACATTCGCTGATACGGTATTCCACGGAGCAGCTTTCCTAAATTCGTTCGGTGAGCGTGGAATTTATAGGTTGACCACAAACAGGTCTCTCCGCTCGGCTGTATCCGCGTGAAAGACTGGACGCAACGTAGCGGGCAGGTGTTCGCATAAGTGAAATCATTTGTTAGACGCAAATCTTGCCGTGAAATTGGACCGCTTTTACTCCCCGGCTAGCGGAGCGGCCAGTCTCCGAGAATTCGGTGGTCACTTTACATTTAGCAGCCGTTCTTCGAAATTTCCTCTCTTCCCTCAGAACGAACCTCCATTTCCCGCTCGCATTCACCTTTGTCTCAAGCCGCAATTCGGGCCCGAGAGGCTCGAAAGCAAAGGCAGAAGCAGGTGCACGTGCACATTCTCTCAGTGTATATTCACACACACACACAGATACACAGAGAGACTCAGAGTCACACATGCAAGGATACCGCGCGAAGGAGGATCCACGGTATGCGGGTCGAGTTTACGATGGCAGTAAAAGCGAGATTTACAGGAGTTGTAAATGCACAAGCAAGGTAGCACAGTGCACGGAGAGGAGCCGAGATTCGTCGGGTTCATCTGTGAAAGGTAGGAACCGGTAGATACTAGTGTACTTCTCCCATACACCTGACTTCCGGTCTCGAGTGGTTACCAGGAAGAATAGATCCCTGTGCGGGGCTTTAGCTCGCCCTGATCAAAGCCAGATTAGCCCAGACCTTGCACTACACTCTTAATCATTCCACACCGAACTGGTCAATGATCCCTCCAAACGTTAAACTTTCATCGTGCAAACTATGATATTTGCATAGGGGAAACAGGTCTAACTATGATAATTCGATCGTGGTAGTATACGCGGGATAAACAATATTCATGATATTAACTGCACGTAGTTCACATGAATGCAATAGTCCATATTGTTCTCTATCCATAGCGGCGAATAAGGAACGAAATGTATACGCTCGGTGAATAAATTATAAATTTGTAATAGTTAAATGAAAATCTATATTAGCGTAAACAGAGGCAGTTCTATGCTAATTGTAATATGGAAATTAGCATTTACTTGATGCTGCGTATAAAGTTGCATTTTTTCGGGCGTTCATTACCAATGGTTCTATGCAGATTAGTGTAACCAGGCCGAACTAATCATGGCTGATTCGCTAATGTACTTCAGTTATCATTGTTGGAGTGAATGCACGCGGTAGAAACAATATGCTAATATCGTTCACATTACGCGCGGTCAAGCAATTATATAAATGAAGCAGAAGTATCGGTCAATAATTATTTTCCATGAGTGTGCGGTGAAAAATGGCGATTTTTCCTGGGGAGGATTTAAATATTTCTGGATTTAATGTTTCTCGGGGCGGGAGTGGCCTCCGGCAGATTTAATGTTACGAAAAAGTGGGTTGCAACAACGAAGCGGTCGGCGGGCCGCGAGGCTACATCATCAGTGCAATGATAAAGGTTAATTTATAAGCCAGCGCCGGCTTTAATTCCGCGATCCCTGCTTTCGCCAGCATTAATGTTAAATCGCGAGGATCAGTGTACGGCTGCCGTTTATTTGCAGAAAATCATTGGCGGTGCGTGCGTGCTCGTTCGAGAGAGTGCCGGTATTAATTTTCAAGCCCGCTGGAACAACGACTCGGAACGACTAGTAATTCTATTTGCGCGTGCATTTGTTGCCCTACACTAATGATAATGATTCCGCGGCCTGAATATTTGCCTGTAATTAACGACAGATCTACCCCGGCCCGAGTACCTTTCCCACGGAAACTCGCCAGCGGCTTTAACTGTATTGGCCCTGGATTTACAATACTTTAACACCTTCTGCTTCGAGTAACCAAACTGTGCGAAACATTTACCTAATGATAATGGCATCGCCTTATGAATTGCAAAAGTGTTCTGGCACGCGCCGTATTACTGCGAATGGATCGCCAAAAAGCTTTCCTCCCATTCGCATTTATTTCAACACCACGCCCGCCAGAAGGGTCGTTGATAACCAAGTACGTTAATAAATAATAATTATAGGATTTCCACAAATTATAATTGAAACAGCGAAATCAAATGGATCAAGTTTCGCGCTCCTAGGAACCTTAAGAGCACTCGAAATTACTTCCATCGATCTCTTAGCCGCAGCATCTATTTCAATTTATTCCAAGTTCCAGTGGTCGGCGGGGAAAAATGAAATTCGAATTGGAATTCAGCCAATCCGGCGTGGGATCGTGCGCTTTCCCAGAATCAATTGGGAACATTTCCGCGGACAGAGTTGCCCGCCGCGTTAGCACTCGCAACTTTATTCCAAGTTCTCGGCATGATTATGACAATACTCTGGGAGAGGAGATCGAGAGAGAGAGAAGTTGGGATGAAGTGATGCGATGAATACAGGTACCCCCACGTCATCGGGTCGACGATAACAATTAACAGGGTTGCCAGTCTATTCTCGCTCATTAACGATCTTCCTCAGTCCGTGTGCAAACTTCACTCAGTGCTTTGTTCCAAGTTCTCTCGCTCTCTCGCCGCGAGAGATCTCTGATATTTTCTTGTCGCTAAAGCACCGGCGAACATCTACTGGCATAAATACCACGCAGTCCTCGCGCTATTCCAGTGCTGCACTCCTGGCCCCCTTGCGATTTGTTGTAATCGCCCCTATTGTGGCGACGCGGAGCTTGCCTCTGCCCAGTTACTAATTAAGATCCGCTAACAGGGACGACGACTGTCCATTTGAAGTACGCGGAACTTGTCGAGGCAATGATTACAGACGCAAGAAAAGCCTTGTCATCTCTCTAGCGACATCGCTTTACTAACAAGTTGTCTGTGGCTATTTTTGCAAATAAACTTTGATTTGTCTATTATAAATTCAGGGCTGACGGTTCGAGTGGATATGTTGAATTTTTCACAGCTCGGCGACGAGTGGTATGCATTACGAATGAACATTGTCGAGCATACAGGTGTATTTTGTTTTACATTTACTTCCACAATCCGGTTATAAGTGGCGGGGAATATCGTGGAAATGAGACACGTCACTCACGGTCTATAAACTAAAACGAACAGAGGGTACATCGCTGTGTCACATAAAAAGTATAAAAGCTATTTATCATCTTAAAACACAATCCCGAATTGTCCATTTTCACGAGAGAATTTATCAATTCTTTAACGCACGCTGCCCCCAAAACCGCACCATTCCTATATGCAGCGACACATTTCAACCAGTAAATTCACCGAATATGACAATTAATCGTGGCCGAAAAAAGTTAATATCGCCGGTCAAATAAACCAGGAATAAATACTGCCGCCCGGGGGGAACAATAATCTCAATTAAATCGGCGAACACCGGCATATAACTATGTATTTTTATTGCCTCCGCGAGTGCCCAACTTTTCAACGGTTCATTACCTCCTGAAAATACTATGGATGCGAGGATGCTTACCAAGCCGATAATTAGCAATTCCAACTAATTACAGCGAGCCTTGTTAACTACATGGCAAGACCCAATCACGATCAAAACATGTCTATAGTTTACCGGGCCGTTCCATTACTCTAGAACTAATTACTAACTAATCGCCGGAAGGCAATAATTTTACTTAATCATTTCGAGCAATGCATCAATGTACATATTGTACATACATACATCACTCGTACGATACAATAGCAGGGAGATGCGGAGAGTGGCACGATTCATGTGAAATCTATACAGACAGTCTCAAAAATAAGCGTTATCTAAGTGGCAGTACACTGCTCTATCTCTCTCTCCCTCAGTGGCGGTGCATCCGAGCCATTAATTTCGCATAATCCCGGCCGTATCCTTCTGCAGCTATCAATTAATGCCACGTCACGCTCTATCCGCGCTATCGGAGCGGATCTATCAGCACCCCGCAACCCGGAATCCCATGGAGATAAAGCTGCATTTCGACTTTCATCAACGACAATCGAAGCCGTTCACGCGTGGCGCAGTGGAGCGCGAACGCTTCGCTCTCTCAACACTTATGGAAAGAAGAGAAAAAGGGCTGCTGGCGACGGCCTTGCCTCGCTCGGCAAGCATTCCGATCTCGAATTCCGAACACATAAAGTGCGCTGGCTCGTTAGGGGCGGGAGAGTAAATGGCGAAAGTGAGGAAGTGCCGGCGGAGAGAGCAGAGAGAGATGAAGGGAGAGAGAGAGAGAAAGAGCGGGCTCGTCGAGAGAGGGTAGGAGAGAGGATGGTCGAGTGCAGGGGTTGCCGGCGGTGACTTGCGCAACGGGCGCGCGCGCCCATAAAGCCTTGCTATCAGTCGATCCCGCGGCAGTAAGCGTCGCGACGTCCGCCGAGCATGCGGCTCTCGACGATAACACGCAGGATCTCCCTTAACACGTGGATCCTTCGTTCAGCAGTATCCGGTGTGGGAGGCGGCTGCACCTTCCAATCTAATTTACATCCGCTTGTCTGAGAGTCTCGAGATGTGAGGATAGATCTTCCAAGATCGCCTGGTCGAAAGAAGAGAGATTTCTCTGGCGTGCTTTCTGGAAGCTGTGCGAGGGAGGAATTCATCCCATCACGTACGAGGAACTTGCCTCCTGAATCCGACCTAAATTTCGCCCGCTCGACGCCCAGGGCTTTCGACTCCGACTGGAAAGCCAGCGGCGCACGTCGCGTCGTGGATTCTCCAGCCGGCACTTGGCAAGTTCCTACCTTCGGCGTAAAGGGAGTGTTCCCGGGGAAGAGAGCTGAGAGCAGCGAGCGGGTGTGTGTTGACTCCTAGAGAAGAGGGCCAAAAGGAGAAGGAGGAGGAGGAGGACTCGAATTGCAGGGTGTCACGAGGACATTGAAGATACGCGGCGGAGATGCTCGCCGCCGCCGTCGCCGGTGGAAACGTGATTATTACAGGTGACTGACAACCAAGGCCACGACTAGCCTACTTTCCTATGGTAAAGAGCGTCGCGCGTGGAATCTCACGAGCGTCTCCGTCGATCCGTGCGGAATACGATTCTTCCGAGAGAGAGGGGAGACGAGAGAGAAAAGCTCAAAAGCAGGAAGCTCAAAGAAGCAGAGGCTGAGCGCGCGCGCTCGCTCGCTCGTAATATGCCGGCTTTAGAAATCTCTTGAATGCTCCAACATCCACACAGCCAGTTTTACGAGCGTCTCTGCCGGTATTCGCTTCACTGTCCGATCTAATAATCGAATACCACTGTCCTCGTTCCAGTTCTACGCAGCGTTCAAATGGTCCATGCGGAGACCGGCTAGTTTCACTACCAACTTTGATCCCCGATCCTTTAGAACATTTCTCTGAGCCAGTGGCACATGCCGCATAGAGTTTTAACCTTTGCCACGAAAGCGTCTATTGCCGCAGTCTTGTTCCAAACTACCCTCGCGATTATCACGAGGAGCATTCAGTGCTGGCGGTGGTCCTTTAGCAAATTAGCTCGGCCGCGTTTGCGAAATCATTCCGCTCTCGTGGACTCTTTCTCGCCCTGGCGCCAGTGGCAAGTAGGCGTGCGGGCGGGCGGGCGCGCGAGCTTTATTACCCTCTCTGCATTATGGGGCGGTCGCGGCCACAGCAGCCAGCTAGCACAATTAAGAATGAAGCTGGATGAACGCTCAAGAAGGGAGCCACTGCGCTGCTATGCCAGCACGTAAAAGGGGTTCCATGTAAGCGCGAGCAGTAATCGTCAGAGGAATGATCCCTGCGCCTGCTGCTGCTGCTGCTGCTTGCCTGTTACTCAGCGCAGCCGTGCTCGCACCTAACGCAAAAACCTCCCCTGCCAGGTCATCCTGATTAGGCTGTAATGCCGTGCAGCATAGCCCGCCAGACCTACCTTCGAATTTATATGCAACCCCTATGCTTCGCTGCTTCCTAGTCGGATGATCGTAGGATACGTAATGATGCAAAGAAGCTTTGACGCCGCGTAGACACGTGCCACTCCGGCTTCATCCAATTCACGCAAACACGACTCTTAAATTAATGCTTGAACTTCTGATTAACTGATGCAATTGGTTATTTGTTGTTTTGTATGTATCCTTGTTGGGGACTTGTTTTTAATGTTTTGATTGCTATTTCTTTTAGAATTGCTCGAGTCAGCTATAACATTGATTTTGTAAGAGAAAGGTTCTTAGATGTTCTAATGTTTTAATAGAAGAAGACTAGTAATACAAAAGCAGATAAATAAATAATAGTGGATGCGAAAGATGTCATAGAATAATTCATACGATTATAGCGCGGTGATGTTCTTTGTTCTCGATTTCCTTTTTTTATTTATAAACCCTGTAGTGAATAGTTTTAGGTAATCAAATGCAAATTCGGTTTAGTTGTAAGTCTCTCGCGTATGCTGCATGCGTTCGAAAGGAGTGGTCTGTAAATCTACGATATATTCATCGGGAGTTCCAAGCAAAACTCAAGTCATCCCATCGCAGAGCGTATAAGTTTTGCCCGGGCGAGCATGATGTATCGCGCGAATTTATATTCCATGCTCGAGGTAGCTCCTGTGTGTCATTAGATATTTGGAAAACTGATGAGAATAGAGCGACCTCCGTCTCACGCTTGCCGTTTATCCTTCTATCGTGGAACTGCCCTGATGTATCATACACGTATTCTAAGTTTTCTCAATACGCATATCAAAAACAATGAACTCTATTCACTCGTGAAATTATATTATCAAGGACTTTCGATTCGATCATAAAAAATATGCCATGCATTGAAAGCCGGTCACGTTAAAACCGACATATTAAACACGTTGAATACTGCAATTATTAATGAAGCAAAGAATGTTGCACTTTATGTATCGCAAAATCCAGTTCAGATATAAAGCAGTACGAGAAAACTGTACAACGCGAATTACGATTCAATCACGTTACGAGTGAAAACTCCGAAATTCTATGGGGTGTAAAAAGAGAGTGGCAAAGTGTCGAGTAGTTCTAATAAATTCCTCATTAGCAGGCAGCAGTTCCGTTCGGTATTTCATTTGGAGCTCTGCGGAGGTGGCGTTAGCACGGGGCGCCAGTATAACACGCAATTAATTTTGCATACAACAGCTAGCAGATGTGGCGCGTATATGCGTTCAATATCAGAGGCAGTTCTCCTGGTGGGTAGGAGCCGGACTTACTAGCAGTCGACACGCAACTAATCAGGTGGAAGCGGCCGTTATGAGGTATCCACACGTCAAAACGGCAGCGAATCCTGAGCAATCTCGGGGCACGTGTCTCACACAGACTGCTCGATCCACGTATTTCCCGGAATATCATCGACTCGGCGCTGAGATACTCCGATAATCCTGATAAGTTTGCTCTTGACACAAGAGCCCGAGGGATTTCGGATGGCCGAAGATCAGGAGAGGAAAGGCCTGGACCGCTGCTGATTGTCTCGCTTAAGCACGCGCGATGTATAAGCGATTAACTGGCTCGATCTATTCGTGGAGGTCCGATAGCTGAGTTAGATAGGAGCCTGAATCAGATATGTCTTATTTGTAGTACAAGTTCCGGACTCGTGTGTGCAGTCTGGCCGATGCAATACGAGCGTGCCACATCGCGATAACTTGGCTATCCCTGCCAGCCTGCTTGCTTGCCTGCCTGCCTTCCTGCCTGCCACATTGCCTGCCTGCCTGCCTGCCTGTTCGCTTGCTTGCCTGCGCTTGCCCTCTCGCATGTAAACACTCCCGAGAACAACTAATATTACGAACCAGCTGCTCACCCTCCTACTTGCCCCCTTCCCAGACACTCCAAGCGTCTTCACGTGAAATTCAAAGCCGGCCGTGCGCGCACACCTGCCCCGACAAGAATGGGGATCTCGCTCGCAAAAGAAATGCGAAACTGGGTCACTTGGAGACTGCTCCCCGAGCGAAATAAACAAGCCGCGCGCTCCCTCGCCAGGGGTTTCAGTCTCAAACTTATTCCTCACTTGTAAATCGCTCCTGCTTCTCAATGGCGTAATTAGGTGAGAGTAATGTGGACGATCTTAATGAATAAATCACGGGTATAAAATTTATGCCGCAGTGCAATAAGAAAATTTTACTGATATCCAGTAAAACGAGTTGATTATTCTGTGGGTTGCATTATAAATCGAGATATTCTTATTTAAGTCTTTACCGAGTATTACACTCTCATGAAAATTCGAATTATGGTCTTCGTTCGAGTCCGGCAACTGGACCTACGAATTCCATTGGAATCCGATCTAATTCCGGCTCAAATCTCGACGGTGAATCCGATTTGCGATCGAACTGCGAGTATCGGGAGACATCGTAAGGGATTGTTGGTGTAATAGCACCGCACGGGTTTCAATGAAGTTGGGGAGATCGTTAGAGGATATTAGCAAGAGCGAGAGAAGGAGGTAGAGTGGGCGAGAGAGTGGGAAGGAGGAACTCTCACGCGGGAGCGAGGAGTTGTGATTAGAATTGAGAGAAAATTGAAGCTTTAGGGGATCAAGTGGTCTGGTTTGCTATCGGGTGTGCGTGTTACTGAATAGCGGATAAGACTGGCTTATTATTTCTACGTCTCCCAGGGGAATTCCTGTCCCCTTCTCTTGGCGGAGGCTGCCGAGGTTTCTTGTCTCAAAGCAACGCTCCTCTATTATGCCATCTTGGAAACCAGAACTTTGAATGCCATTGTTGAATAACACCCTAGGGTGGAGGTGTCTGTAAACCGACGCGAGAGGGTGGAGGTGGTCGGCATGTCGGTGCCGGTCGCAAAGCTCCTATTGTGCCAGGCATAAATAGAATTTAAGCTCGCAGTCGCTCCGCCCAGGAAAGGAGATAAAAAAAAGCGCCCTTCCGAGACTTCAAAGTGTATTTAGCCTTTATTTCAATTACCCGTTTAGCGCCGGAGCCGCCGTGCCGCGCCGAGCCGCGCCGACCTCTTCCCCTTGGGTTCGACCCACGCCAGAGAGAGCAACCCTCTCCCTCGCTCTCTCATTTCATATCGTACTGCGCGCCTCTTTTCTGCTTCCGTTTACGATCGCCGCCGTTTATGCTGCACTCTCAGACTAGTTAGATTTATTACCCGCTGACTTTCAGCCGGTAGCCTTTCTGGCCTCTGCGCTGGATGGAAGAGCGCGTTTTGGGCTGTTTAATTGCAAAGGTTCCGTGATATTGCTGTTTGAACGGTGCCGCAAGAGACTCTGAAGAGTTCTTTTCGAGGGAAAGCTAGTTAAATACATTGAGGCACAGTCAATCTCGGCAGGCCATTCGAATTTCGTATTAAAGTCACGTAGTTCCGACCCTTCGGAGACCTTACGAATAAATGCGCCAAGTGCTATGAGGAACTAATAAAGTTGCTTTTCCCTTCCCAATAAATTCAAGTAGCAAACATACAGCGTATTGTTTCTTTTTTTACTCTTCGGCTTTGCCTGCTTTTTCCGCGGAAGTAGGCAACATTCACTGATTCACTGAATCAAAAGTTCCATTAACAGGGGCAAACTACAAGTTGGCCATACACTCTGCACTCGGCCGCTTGATGAAATTTGTTGTTGCGCCGCGCTTCCGTCATGGCGAAATTAATTTCGCCCTGGCGTAATCACATTATTCGCGCGTTCGGGGGGAAAAAGTGCGCGGCAAAATTAGCCGTCGACTCGAATCCATTAGGTGCAGGAAAGTGCCGGACATATATACGGTCGTTTTGCACCAACTATGTCCGGCGAATTTGCAAACAGCGTTGGAGAACCTACTGCACCATGCAAGCTGAATCATGTTATAGCAATTACGAAAATATAAAACAGTGTTGTTGACAATCATATAAAAGCGGTTGGCTTTTTAATCCGGATATCTCTCCCATTGATTTGAATTAGTCTTATTATCAGCGACAAATCGCAAAAATGCAATTTCCCGCGTATATTGCTTTGTCAATTCCCATTAATGAATATCTAATTTTCTCGCAATCATACCATGACTTTTTGGACGACCTTTATTATCAAACAATTGTATAATTGGAAATTTAAATATAGCATCTGGTACAATATTCGTCGATACACTAGTCTAGTAAGATTACTGTCTTTCCGAAACTATCACTGCTAATAGACTCCTCGTAATCGCTCGACAAATTGGTCCCCTCTGAATCAGAGGCAGTGTGTTTGTGCGATCGAACATGATAGACTTTATAGGCAGAGAGCTTTATACGAACCAGCTCAAACCTATGAAAGGCGGAAGTCCGCGCGGTTATGTGACACATAGCCAAATAAATCTGTATTAGTCTATCAGGGGAGGACGGGTGTCTGGAACATTTGTATGGGGTAGAAGCGAGGCGCAAAAACACGACACAGCTGAGCCTGCAAGCAAATCCCTGTTTCGGCGGGTGACAGTGCCGCTTACGCGGAGGCAATTTAAAGTTCTCGTTCGTGGGCGAAGGAAAATGCGAGGAATATAATGCGTCGGTCAAAACGCGTGTAGGTGAAGAGCCGCGACAAGGTAATCCGACGGTAGCGAGCCGAAAGCGAAACTTAATTCGTCCTCTTTTGAGATTCGGTGTCGCAAAACTTTTTCCTTCAACTCCCTTTCGGGGTGCCGACGCGGCGACGGCGACGGCCTTCGTCGCCGAGCCTTCTTCGCGGAGATTATACTGAATTATTCATAAAGTTGGGCCAATTACAATATCCTTCGGCCACAATGTGCACCGGCCGCCCTCTGCACTGGCCAGAATTAAGGCGGCAGCTTCTGCTCGAGTTTCACCTGGCAAAAGGAAGCAGGAACTACCAGGGCGACTGTGCCAGTAGCCGACAGAAAGGATTGGCTTTATCGTCTGTTATAACCGCATGTGAATCAACAATGTCAATATTACCTTTCGCATGTGCAATTGCTGTGATTTCGCAATTGCGATAGATGCAAAACATGCCGGCAGTCCATTTTTCGAAGGGTAATATCACGCGGCATAAATTGTTCCCTGTTGCTTCACTAATTCTTTAAAAAAAAATACAACACACGCTATGACAAATTATAGCGAATATATGAAGGCATTTCTATTCCTGGTCGAAAGAGGCGGAGGCAGTATTAAAAGTTATACTCCACTCACGACACTGTGCGCGCCTCTCGGTTAAAACATAAAAATGGATCCGCGAGCTATAGGCACTGCTAAAATATGGCTATCATCGTAGTTGCGCATTAAATCCCACTAAACCCTGGTATAATAAGGTAGAAGCTGGCTCGAAACGGTACAGAGGCTAGTTCCATTCATGTAACATACTTTCCGCGGCTATTATTTGCCTCTAGCAGTCTGACATCGCGCTCGGCCAAAACGGTGCTGGCAGGAGGGGCCGAACTTTTTACCGGGATGAAATTCTGGAGCTTTTGAAAGGTGTATTAAAAATTTGCAATTAAAAGTGTGCGGCTGCGGGGACGAGCGCGCGTTGAAAGAAAACTTTCTAGCGCGCAAAATCGCCCGGTAACGTCATCGGTGACATAATCTCTTCGCCTGTCCTCGGGAATTTATGCCGAAATTCTCGCCACCAAGAATTCCACCGACCACGGATCGCATTAGGGGCAGAGGCGATTAAACCAGCGGGACTTTCAACGTCCACGGGCTACGATTGGCCGGCCGACGAACTAAAGCAGATGACAAGGAAGGGATATAACTGAAAGGGCTAGGACGGGAAGAGCGCTGAAGGGCTCGCGAAAAAATCATTGTGCGAAAAACCCATTCTGCGAGTTCTCGGTGTGCGCTCGTACACTGGATTACCGTGTAGGGCAGCGAGCGTAACACGGCACGAAAAAAGGAGCTCTGTAAAAGCAGACTAACAACAGACAACAGCGGCAACAACAAAAATCTATGTCGCCAGGCGTGCGACAGAATAATTCCGATCTCGTTAGACTAGAAGCAAAGCTAAATAACGTACTGCCAAGCTGACAGGGCCTAGGCATTCGTAGCTGGAAAAAACAAGGCAATGAAACTGGGGCCGGGCAATAAAAAGCGAACCATACAGTCGTTTACATCAATTTAAATTGAAGTTTAAGCGCGACTGCATGCTTTGAGTGCCGATTGCGTAGGTTCGCCTGTACCGGCGATGCCGAAAAGTTCCCTTTGTATGTGTTAACGCTGCAAGCCTTTTAGGGGCTTTCATGCGGCCAGACAATCGGCACTGGAACTGCTGAAAGCACTTAACTATGTTTGAATTTGATTTCAGACTGTTTAAAGTGTGCTTAATCTCCTCTGACAAAGGGCATACATACTCTCTCTGTCCAACAGTTCAGTGAGAATACCGATAACACAGTGTGGCAGCGAGGACTGCGCGGACACCTTGGCGAATATCGGCCGACGCGACGGGCGCCGATGCGTACTAAATAAAACTCCATTCTGAAAATTAATATCTTCATTTCCCGTGCGGCGACAAATAAGGATTTACGGGCTTTAGCGGCGCCCCTCCCGGGAATGCGAATAAATTACGATTAAGCAGAGCGAACTCCACTGCTCCCTCCGCCCCTCTTTGCTCCGGCGGTGC
The DNA here is from genome assembly GCA_910591665.1 of Ectemnius continuus. NCBI lineage: Eukaryota > Metazoa > Arthropoda > Insecta > Hymenoptera > Crabronidae > Ectemnius > Ectemnius continuus. Next base: position 7,804,404 of record OU342862.1, on the reverse strand, counting down.
TGGCTCGCTCGCTCGCGCAGCGATAATTTTGAATAACAATTTAGTTTGGCCGAGGGCAGGGCGTATTTTCCGCCTGCTCGTAACTAAATACGACGGATACGCGGCCGCCTAATTGTTATTTGCAATTCTAGTACTGTCGGCACACGAAGAAAGAACGAAGCAAAGGGATAATTCTGGAATGAGAGAGGGTGGAAAGGCGGGAGCATGTCTGTGGTGTGCTGGTAACTTCGTCCGCCGTCTCACCCACCCGCTATGTAATCTTTGTTTCGTTTTAACGGCGTTAATTTCACCGGTATATTGGGTGTCATTGCTAATTGAGATGTAGACGCTTCCTGCCGATGCACACCACCGATCCACGCTCTCGCCGTTCCAGCGTGTCTGCTGGCCGCCGTAAAATATGAATAATACAATCATTAACTGACCGGTGGGAATAACGAGTGCCAGAAAGTGCCCGACGTCTCGACATTTTATGCTCCCGCGCTCGAACAAATTATCGAGCTTTCGAAAAAGGATTCGATTTGTCCGGGGTGAAATGTAATGACCGTAAATGCGGCAGTGAACTCGTATGATGGACTGCGTGCGGCAAATGTATCGCAAAGTGAATTCAGCGGCGCAGCCGGGTTTAAAGCCAACAATTAATTTCGTGCGATTTAATTCGATCAATTAATCCCTTTGCGCGGCGACCGCGACGATGCTTTTAAGCGGTCGATATTTTCGAAACTTAATAACAGGCCTGTGCTGGCGATGCGTACTCTTGAAAAATCCTATTAAAAGGGCACCGCAATTTCTCACACCTTACAATCGAAGCTAAAGCGGTATTATCGAATTAGCAATTGACTCACTATTAATTACGTGGATCTGCTAGGGTCGACAGACCTGTTTTGGAGGATCGGTATTTCCTATTCTTTCGCCGAATGAGCCTGCTGGCTGCTGCAGGAGCCGGTGTAGCTCGATCGTTTGGTTCGCTCCCTACAATTTGCGCGAATGACCGTGTAAAAGCTGCCTATAATTAGCCGGCCGAATTAAGCCGTGGGATTACGGCTGGTCGCCGAGAGAACGAGAGGTGCGGATCAAAGAAAGGTCAGCCGGATGGGGCGCAATGTAATCCCAGGAAAATCGATTGCCATGAGTAATACAGGAGGAAACCTGCTCGCCCGCGTAATGCGGCAATCCATAAATTATTCGAATAAATCTATCATTGAAACGTAAATCGTGCGGGACTAAGCCCAGCCTGATTAAAGGGACTCGCACACCCAATTGCTACACCAAAATCTCGAGTTGATTAGGTCCGCGCAGCCTCCATGAATTCGACATTGCCAGGACCCTCTCTTATGTCGGGATAGATAGGATCTGGTGCACCTGTCCCATTCGCTCGACCACATATTAACTCGGATCTAGCCTGTTTCCAATGCTCGTAAGCCGGTAAGCTCGCGCCGGCCGGGAGGGGGGAGCGAGGAAAACACGGGGATGAAAACGAATTTTCCACATGGAAAATATCCGCGGCCTCAAGAGACGCATACGATATCCCGAGCCCTGGGAAACCAGCAGTAAATTTACTATTAATTTCCTAATGACAACGCACGGGAACAATCATGCAATACGTGTTCGCCAAAATAGAGGAAACTTCAATTAACGAAGCACAATGCCAGCCCGGGCCAAATGTATTATCGAAAATTACCCACGACAAATGTAAATCGTGACATAATTAAGTGAAACTCAACATGAAACCCGGCCCGGTTCGTTCTCGCTCGTATTAATTTTCCACCAACAATTCCCTTTCCACATTGCCAGCAAGACAATACACCCGGGCTTATCCGGACTGTATATGCTTTCGCGTGGATGAAAAATGCCCGAAAACTCATGAATCGTCGATTAAACAAAGACGATAAAGTCTCGCGCGTATCAAACGCCGGTAAATATAAAGAGTGTGCGCGCGGCCGAAAGACAATACGCTTTTCATGGAGCGTGAACATTCATCCGGCATTTCTTCCTACTGCCGAATTACATCCGCGCTCTATTCCACCGGGCGTGCTCCACTTTCGTTTCGGCAATTCCAATCCGCAGCCGGTGAACTTTTGATAAGCCGTTCTTTTATCTCCCGACCGGCGGGGCGCGGCGCGGTGCGGCGCGGCGCCACGCGTACTGGGACACTGAAAGAGAGGACAGAGGGAAAGCCTGAATGCTGACATCCTCAACAAGTGTCCTCCCTTCACTCGCAGCGAGCTAATATTCAGCGGCGGCGTTCGTTTCGACAAATTGTTCGGCTTTCGAGAACGACGACAAACGGCGGCGGCTCCATTGCATTCGACGCGGAAAGGTGTATCCGCGCCGTTAACCGAGCGAGCTGTGAATAATACCGATTCTAACAGGAGTGGGCGGCCCGCCACATAAATTACAGCAGCGTTCTCCTGTTCGCAGAGCAGCGAGGGAACTCTGGAGGACGTCCGGCGCAACGAGTCAACGGCGCTTCGATGGCGTGGAAGTAATCTGCCAAGAGTAGCGAGGAAGACTGCTTAATCCCTTAGCAGAACTGGGAGGAGTAGAAAAGGAAGAGGGAGAGGAGAGCGTGAATAGTTTCACGCGCAATAAGAGGACGAAGGGGTGCTAGTCTCTGCGCTCTTAATACTCTCTTACGAGGCCACTTCACCGAGACAGAGAGACAGAGAGAGAGAGACAGAGAGAAAGAGAGTACGATGATAACGTGAACACGTGACGCACTTTGACGAGAGACTCCTGAGAAGCGTCAAGGGAGGAAAAGAGGCAAAGAGAAAGGGAGTGAGAGAAACGTGGCTAGAGCACTTGCCAAGAAGACTGGCGCTTCAAGATGTCCTGTGAGAAGGCGTCGCGACGCCTACGATCTCTAATCGCCAAGGCGAAGCGCTTGGGTCTGAGCACCGAGGAGGTCACCGAACTACCGGCTGTCAAGAAACTTTTACCGGGACGCGTATCCTCCAGCTCGACTGCCTGGAGGACGCTGGCCACGGTCGTTCTCATCCTCATCGGTGGTGTCGTCCTCACCTTCCTCTGTGCACCCTGCACTGCCAAGAGAAGAACGTGAGGCCGGTCCCTCTCTTCCAGAGTGGCTCTTTATCAGGTAACTATTCCGCCACTCTTCTTTCCTCTCGCAATTATATACCTAATTTCAATCGTCCCGAGCTATCACGATTTCTTGCCATCATGCTAAATGCCATTTATAATTATATATATCGAATTACTATTAGTTCATACCTTTCAAGGAAGAAATAATAACGGTTTGGGTAATCCAAGTATTAGAAAAGTCACTTTTCCTCGTCGATTTTGCAATAACATTATTTCATTAAAACTTTGCAATAATGTACAGTACTCAATTGCAAGGGAGTAAATGGAAAATAGTTGTCCCACAAAATGAGGGCATTTGCAATATTGAAATGACGGGGTGCGACCTATAAGCGGTGCGGGCGGCTCTGCCTGACCATCGGTTGACCCATACTACTTGCGGGCTAGCCACTTCAACGAAGAACAATAATTGCCCACTACAGACAGTTCGATATTGTTTTAAATCTATGTATGACCCTTTCAACATCATTAGTGAGCCGCATATGAATTCGAGTGTGTCTCGACCGCATTAATCGTAACAATTGCGATATTTATAATAACAACGACGTTACGAGGAACAGCAGCCGCAGCGGCGATATTAGCGGCGATAAATTGGGCCGCGGTGAGAGGGCGGAATGTAATAATGCGGAGCGCGAGCGCGCGCACGTGGTATTAGAAATCGGAATCATTATATTGCGCGCGGTGTAATCGTGTAGTTTTTATCGGCATGTTAGCCGCTAATGCAAGCTGCGCGCAATACGTGTGTAACATGAACACGCGCCTCATCGCTCTTGCTCTGGCTTGCAGGAGAAAGGCCTGAGTTAGGTGAGCACCGACGGCACAAAGTTACTTTGTGGCCTATCTTGATGGCATGCCAGTGAACGTTAACCCCGTTCGTGCGTGCCCTTACATGATTGCTCCATTTTCATTTTTGGATGGGATTATCATTGTTCCTTTTTCTCGAATCAACCGCACACTCGGCAGCCTCTAATTAGGAAATGTACACGCCTGTAACCCAAGTTAATGAAGTAGCGTTACGTTGAGTTACGACTGTAATGCTTGCAAGTGAATTAGGGTGTATTACGACGGCCTTTCTACTCTTGTCGTTCTTCACGAGCTTCTAACTAGCACTACTTCATTTTCTACGCCAGGAATGTCAGGATTAGCATTGAAATGGCTGTTATATAGTTATTAGCATTTTTTAGTGCACAAAAACATGATGCTAGATTGAATTAAGAGAATTTCAATTCAGATATTGCAACAAAAAAATATGAATCCCATTGTTTTATTAAAAATCTGTTATTCTTTCGAGAGACCTACACGGCTGCCCTTAATTGAAAGTCAATCGATCTGTCTGCACCAATTACCAGGCTCGATATTCAGCCGCCGCCGGTACACTTTATGCCGTTGAATGTTTCGAGTATTTCGAGAGATTAGTTGGCTGGCAAGACTTTTAAAGCACGAGGCCGAGATAAGACTTGAAAGGGGTCAGTTGAAGGAAATCCCATTGGATTGTTCGCCCAGCCGGTATACAGATTATCCGTACCATTGGCCTCGTAAATTTCTAATTCAAACCCATGGGGATTTAACAGTGTACGCCGAAAGTACGAGTACCGCGGGGCGCGCACGGGGGGTGGAAAGAGGTCGGCTGCATAGCAGCGATGCCTTGTTCCGGCGCTGCCCCCACAGTGAGTTATACAGGCGTTTCAATTATTTTACGCGCCGACGAATTTACATAACGGAATAGCTGTCGGCCGAGAGTTCATTATTTTATCAGTGCCTACTCTGATTAACCAGATTACTCCGCTCGCGCTGCTTTATTGCTCGTGTCCTCACAATGACTTTTCCCGAGCGGACTTATCCGTCAGATCTGAGAAGAGCGACGAGATCGGCTTGGAAGATTAGTCTGAGTTTCGGGCGAGGTCGGAGAACAGCAATTTTAGGGAGCGCCTTTTTATTCCACCGAATGTACCTCGCCGATTTACTGTAATTCAGTTGTAAAATCCGAAAGCTTCTTATCGACATCTACATATTGACGAGTACTGTTACTGTCGAAAAGCTTTAGTTCCAGTAACATGACTTTTACAAATAGCTCAAAGTAGAACCAGTCTAGACACAATTAGTACGCCTTGATGAAATTCCAATGCAATTAGGGCGTAAAATCCTCAAGGAATTCCTCGACTTTGCCAGCGACGGTCACACTAGAGGCAAATCAGATTACTTAGTGCGCTAATCAAAGGCTCTAATCAGGGTACTCTTAATCCAATAATTACAATTGGTATTCGTGGCGATCGTCCTTCCGAATATACTTCCAGACGTATTTTCATTCTCCATTCGCAGACGTATCTTAACGTTCATGACAGCTGTACGGTTGGAGGAAGTAAAGGGCGAGGAACGGCGCGGATCCCTTATCACGTTGGATTTCCCAGTATTTCCCTACGAATGCACTAAAAGAGCTCAGTATCGCGGAGCTGTGAAAAGCCGCTGAAAAATAAGGAAAGCCCAGCTTTCCCTATTTACATGGGCGCGCGAGCGCGCGCGAGCGCGCGCGCGCGCGGCGCTCTCTGCTGCGGAGGGTGGCTGCTGGCTGCCGGTCCAGGAGCTGGTGCGCGGATAGCAAGCAGCATGACTGTCCGAAAAAAGGTAGATAAAGTAGTGAGAACAAAACGGCAAGATCCCGGAGGCTGAAAGCCGGCCATGGTCAAAGCGATTACTCGCGCCTAACAGCCCAGCAAAGAAACTCCCTCGCGAACGAAGAAAGGAGAGCGGCCTCCTTTTCACCACGAGTTTACATTCAGCCGGTCTTGCTCTAGGAAATTCGGCATCAATGTGCCTCGGCTCTCTGCACCGGCAACGGCTCATAATTTCCCACTAACTCTCGGAAACTCGTCGCTGCCCTGTCGAGTGCGAATTTGGATTGGAAATGCAATCCGAAGATTCATATAACTTTGCCTCTTTCATAGCCGACCGCGATGCAACTCCAACTAGCTTCGATTTCACAATGCCAAGTGTACGCGGTGTATAATCGAACGAACGAAAGCTCCGCCTTGTTCTATGCGTATCGCATTAACTTCAGCTCGGCTACTCCCGATATTTACTTTAAGGACCACTCCATGCTGCCAGCAGTCTTTTAAGGGGGAACGACCAGTCACAAACACAAGCGCGTCAACTCACATGGATACACTACCACATGCAGCGCCAAGCGTAGATGAATTTTACACTTAAATTGAACATACTGCAGAATTTCGTAAAACCAGTTAGAATTATCAAAAGTTTATATTCCAAGGAATAGCCGCATATAAGGATTTCTAGCATAGACGTGCTGAAATTCAGAAAATCCGATTTGAAAGTTGGGCTTGCTAAGCGGCCAGTACTGTCATCTAACCAAACTAAGACGCCGCTGGAACTTTTCAATGGATTCAACTTTTTTGCTTCATTATAAGAGAAATTTTGCATCTGCAGTTAAAGCTTGTGGTCTAATGATTCAATCGGTATCATTTTCCTAACAAAATTTTACATTAAAATAAGGAAAAAGTGTAAAATACGAAAGGCATAGTATTTGACACCTAGAACTTGAACAAATGGCCGTTCGGTGCGCTAGGGCTATTTGCTCAAAACGGCAGATCGTCGTCGGTAACACGTAAAGACGGTTGGCTGTCAGCTCACATGACACACCGAGAAATCGGCGCGCTTCCGATACTCGCTCGTTATAATCGCGTCTTTCACCCTGCCAACTAAGTTCCCCCCTGCAAACGCTATATGCAGCTATAGCTTGGACCTCGGCCTTTCGAGTCGATCAGGCCAAACTTTGATTTTTAGCGAACTGGAGGAATCATCTGCAAAATTCGGAGGCTCGCTAACCCTGTCGGCCTCGCACGACACTCCCGCCACGCCTGTTTGATGCTCACGAACAGTCGGTCATCTGTCTGTGTGCTCCGCCGAAAAGTCGACGCACTCCCTATACTCGCTCTTTGTAATCGCGTTTTTCACCCTACAAACTAAGTTACGCCCTGCAAACGCTATTTGCAGCTATAGCTTAAACCTCGGTCTTTTGAGTCGGTCAAGTCAAACTTTGATTCTCAGCGAGCTGGAAGAATCATCTGCAAAATTCGACAGCCTACTAACCATGTCATCCTCGCTGAACTAGATCGCACACTCTAGCCATACCTGTACTGATGCAAACGAATGCCTGCAAGTGAGGCCCTGCAAGCATTATAATACCCACATCCTCTGCTAAAGTAGACCTCCAAAAGCCTCGAAAAAGGGTCCATATTATAAACCATGTTCACGTTCTTTAATTTTCCATAATAACGTTACAAACGTTCACCCGCACATGCTTGTTCCCGCTCATGCACAGAATTATTAAAGAAATACACGAGAATTTCATGCGCGAAAAAAATATTGACGGCAATTTGTCAATGAATTAAAGAAGTCATAGTATTTTCTGGATGAATACAAAAATTAAAGGTATTTTTTGGCCAATAAATAAATTCAGGCCATCTCTGGTTGCCGTTGTAAAATTGAGCAACTTTTTTGCCTTCCCTCCTGCTTTGCCACTTTCTTAATATGCGCTTGGGATAACTAATATCTCTTGTTAGTTTGTCCGCGATGCCCGATTAAATATATCCAAATGCAAAGTATTAACTTTAACAGATGCTTATGATAATTTTTTATGGAAGTATTGAAGTGGTCGTGCGGTAAAGCGGTAGTGCCCGCACCCACGAAGTCCCAAGTTCAGTACTCGAGAATGGCAAATTTTTTTTACATTTCATATTATTTATCGAGCTATAAGGATTATTTATGCTGCAAACAGCCAGGCCATATCACAATAGCTGTCATTCTATTAATTATGGACTCGAAAAGAGATGAGGCCGGTAGATAAATTAAAGCAGCATTAATATTGTTGAACTTTTTAAGACACTTATTGTCAGTGCGTATGACGGATTGCAATGAGCAGAATCACACGATATCTTAGACACACCTACCCAACTTCGCGTTTCTGACCGCCAGCCATTCTTCGAAACATGACATCTTTCTAGTGGGATACAGTACATAAGTATAATACATGCATGTATAGTACGCAACGCTTTGGCATCCTTATTCACAGTGTTCTCACACTTATTGCAGAAATTGACTGCAGATACATCTAGAGGCGCTTTCTTTTATCAAGAGTAGTTTCTAGTTTCACCGTGTGTTCGGGAAAGCGGGGCAGTCAGCTCTGGCTTTTTTCAAAACGTGCGTTCCCCCTTAAAAGGTCTTTTCTTCCGTTTTTTCTTAGTAAAAGTACTGCTCTTACGGTTGGTTCAGTGAAATCTTCAACTAGCCTGGTGATAGTCGGAGGAAAGTAAGGTCGGCGATTCTCGTGATTTGCAGATTGCGTGGAAAGAGAGGAACGGCAATGGGGCTGCGGCGGCGGCGGCGGTGGCGGCGGTGGCCGGGCAGGTTTATTTCTTCGTAACTCATCGTATTATCCTTGCGCGCTCCGCTTTTATTTTTCGCCGAGCCGAAACCATATATATCCGCTAGGAGTCAAAGTTCAAGAAGCGCAGGGAAGAGCGGTAGCCAGGTTCCTCTGTAACGCCGCACGCAGCCATGTCGCCTTTGTGCTAATGCATTTGAAAGCTCGCCTGTGAGAGCCCTCAGCTAATGCTGTTCCGTAAACTTTTCGATCTCTTCCGCCCAGGCCAACCCGCAACGTGGATCTATCTGTCAAGCTTTCTCTCTCTCTCTCCCTCTTTCTCTCTCTTCGCGACGAGATTTAAATCCGTGTCTCTCGACGGTCTCCCATGTCAGGGCGAAACAAGCCCCCGAATCGTCTCCGGTGTCCGTCGAAGTTCATTCGGTGTAAGTAACGATTTCTAAATCTACTAGGCACCATTAAAAACTCTCGAGTTCCCTCGCTTTAGGAGGGAAATTAATTCCCGGGGAAAATTGATGAGAGGAGCTCGACTGAATTTAATCTCGGAAAGAATCAAGAGGGATCAATTTTATAAACGGAGTTACCGGAGTTCTAATTAACACTTTGAGCGGCCAATCAAGCCCGCGGCAAATGTACGCACGCTCTGCTTTTTATAGCTACTCCATTCTACTTCAGAGTGCAGACTTACAGCTTTAGCAGTTTACTTAGCATTCTCAGCGCGTCTCATTAAAAATGTATGTTGTGCCACTCAAAGTGTTAATCAGTCATAGGAGCGGTACGCGTCAAAGTAATACGCGCTTCCCGAGCTTTTACAAAGAGTTTGAGTATGTTAGAGTGCGCGCAATGCATTCGCACCTTAATGATGACAAGTGGCAGGGTCGCGTGGCTGCATGGTTCATATTTGTTTCCGTCTGCAGTACTCGTAATACGCTTATAAACTATGGTCCTCGGGATAATATCTTCTCGGGCGACGCTCTCGCCAGTTCGCCAACTTAGCCGGCGCACGTCGCGCTCTGCTGGCATGCACGTGTCACACATGTGAATGCGTAAATGAAAACTCGCGTAATCGCATTTCCTGGCACCGAGTTCGGCGCACATATGGGGCCGCGCGCACCGGCTGCCTTCCGATTCAATTCCACTCGAACGCGATTTTTACCATCGCTAAAATAATCATACAATTGTATGCAAAAATACCACCGCAATTCTGAACCTTTCTTTCTCACTGAATATCGTTTGCCACATTTAAGTGGCATCTGCCCTACTTTAAACAAATTTTCCTTTTCCCGTGATTGACAGTTTGCGCGTTATATAGTTAAAGAAGTGGATGCTTTGCTAAAAACGTGAAGCTACGTGGCCCGTTTATACAGTATCAAAACTTGACGAAGATGAGCATCTATTTACAATAGGGAAGAAATAGAACGTTATATACAGTGCTCTCGAAGCTGCGCGGTCTAATTGGCTATCGCGAAAGGTCGGAATAGAAAGGAGAATTGGTCGGGATTAACGAACAGGTGGAGTAACGCTGGAAGATAGCCATCAAGAGTACGTACTCCCGCTGAACAAGTTATAGCCGGGGCCATTCTGCGCGCTTTCTGAGCAAGTGAAACATAGTCCAAAGGGACGAAGAGCAGGAATTACCGCCGACGACTCGGCACTGAGAGAGAGAGAGAGTGTGTAGAGTGTAGAAGGGCGGTGGGTGAGAAAAAGGAGAGGGCGGGGGGAGGAAGAGAGAAGCTGTGTAGTCGAGTACTTTCGTCGAAAGCGCGCAGAAACGTCGTTATCTGTGGCCATTATCGCCAGGAGAGTTCGCACATCCATGCGGCACTGGCGGCTAACTTTTCCAGCCTTCCCTTTCCCACCCTTTTCCGAGGGTTTGCCTGCTTTCTCACCGGGCTGTCGGCCCTTTTTGCCCTTATTCGGCCGATCGTCGCTCACCCAGCCACGACGTTTGATCCGTTTCGAAATGCTCGCCTTACCCGACTCCTCGAGGAATCTCCAGCAACTCGTCACCGCCCACACAGAACCCGGCCTTCTGATTTCCCAACGAAAACTTGCCGTTTCAAACACTTCTGCTTACACGGATCGCGAGCTCCTCGAAATTCTCCGATCCGTGTACGTACTTACGTCGACGTACCTACTCGTACGTCTATAGGTACTCTGGCGCGTTGATTTATCTAGGCTCAGTTGGCGAACGCGGCCATTAACTCAAATATCACTCGAAGTCTCGTATCATCGCTCTAGGCTAACTCTCGAATTAAAGGACTTCCCTTTGCCCTCCTATAAATAACAAGTAATTTAGTTGATCCAGACTGAATCCACTTCTCAATAAACATGCAAGAATATATTTCTAAGTAATCCGCGATCATGTAATATTAGTAACTGATTTTATATTGTACTCTATTATATAATTACAATGCCTGTAAACATTTAATTTATACATGAAGCATAATTACAACATGGTTTAGAATCATTCTCAGTTGGAACTGGGATAATTATTATTTGTAATTATAATGAGCAAGTACAATATTGTGTTGCAGATATCAATCTAACCGGGCATCATCGTGGATCAAAGGGCGATGGTAGCTAGCGGCGGGGAACGAGCTAACTAAATAAGGATCTAAGGATGACATCATAAGTTTTCATATTGAGCTGTATCATGAAGTAACAGATATAAGATATCCTCTCTCGGCTATAGAGACTTTGACTACGTATCTCAAATAACTCTAATTTTCTGTGTGACGATAGAGGAGTATAATATAAGGGAGCGCGCGGCGGGTGGTGGGTGGTGGGTGGGCGCTTAAGCAGATTGTAAGATTGATTGATGTCTCGGTAAGGTTCTGAAAGTTTCGCGAAATATCGTTCGACGAGGAAATCGACACGCACCTACGCCTAGCCAGTAAGATAATTGTAACTAGTGTAATAATTCACGACCTACCTACGTACGAACGTTATGACTATTTTCTCATGTGCTTGGAAACAATAGATCGGTGCTTTCTCCTGGGCGACTTATTTTTCAGACGCCACCAACCCGAAACTCCTAGCGAACGGGCACTAACTTTAACTCTAACTTTAACTCTCTCTCTCTCTCTTTTCCTCCCTATTTCTGTTCTATGCCAACAGCAGCAACGAAAAGCGCGACAATATCGTCCCACGACATGATACAGAAACACGCGCACGCACACACTGTCTTTGGATTCGCTGAATCTGATATCGAAACACTGCATATACATGTATCCGAGACGCACGAAAGTAACGTAAACGCGCTCGCAAAGGAGAAAATGGTTTTCGGACGCAAAAAGGATATCGAATTTAATTGTTACTCGATTAAGCCATTGCTCAAAGCTACGATGATGATTTCGAAACGTTGTATCGGAAGCATGTAAGATTTTACTTTTGTATCAGAAGAGAGGAGCAACAAAAAAAAATAAAATTTCTAGTAAAGTAGGAAAAGCCTGCTCTTATTTCTCGTCGTGTCTCATTAACCCGACAAGATTCACCGATCGCTCGCAGGTAAGTTCAATTTGCCACAGTCGACGACATGAAATATTTAATTAAATCCAAATAGCAAGATATGATTTCGCTGGGAAATTGCACTCAACTGGAATCAATTAATTACCCATGGGTTTCGAAGTGACTTGGCAAAGAAACAGATGTACACATGTAGCAACCTTTGATAGGAGTTATTAGCGCTGGCAATAGCGACTTGGATGTGCGAAACGTGTCTATCGGGAGATACAACACGTTGACACTGTGTGTTAATACGAATTACCGCGATAGGAACACGTGCGATGGGCGGGCATTAATCTCATTGAAAATCAAGGGCCGCGTTCTTGCTAGGACGCGCTAGTAAACGCGTGCCATTTAATTAATCCGTGGCATTTGCGTAATCTCTCACGTGTGCACGCTGAGGCGTTTGTCTTTCCGAACTTAAGCCCTCGTAACACAGATTATCGGTAGCACTTGCGAGAGACAACAAAGACGGAGTGACTGCGATGACACAAGTGTTAGTTCGTTAAGAGAAGTAAGTAAGAAAAAGTCGTGAGAGTGGATTAAAGGAGAGTGGTGAACAAACTACAATGTTGCATGCTACTAAAATATAACTTATAAGTTATCACATACATATTGTTGTATTATCTGCTACTAGGTGAAAATCCTGGCCGGCTCGAAGTGTAGTTATAAATGAATAGGAATTTTGAACTGTAATATAATTCTCAGAATAGCACATGCAAGAAAGGTGTCGAAAAATTGAGATAAATGTTCATGGGCACTTGATGAGAATGTGTAAAATTATTACGAGATGTTCGCGATATGCCATTGTAAGGTTAAAATGCCGTGAACATTGTTCCAGTTATTCGATGCAGGAGAATCTTCTGGCGTAACTTATTCATTGGGAATATTTAGTGTATTTACGATGTGAGCTGAAAGCAATCAATGCGTGCGTGTACGACCGCGTGAATGCCGTTTCGATATACCAATTTCGCAAATATTATGCAGATCCTGTTTGGATTCGAGTTTTAATTAACTCGTGTAAAGTACAGCGTGTTAATATTAAACTCTTTTTGACCTTGCATTTACAAGATAATATGCGCGTGTGCCAGGCCAGTAGAAAAATTCCATAATAAAAATCCAGGTGTTTTACAAACTCGGCCTGGACAATTCTAGAATTGCATTTCTCCACCAGGCAGCACAATTTGCTTCTTGATTAAAAGTCCTACTTTGCCTCTATCTCTCTTCAAACAAGCCCAGGCAAAATTAGACGTCGTCGACAATTAAACTGGTGTTTTAAATGCAGGAAACATTGAAATATCTACGCGACATATGTCTATTAATTTTTGAGAAAGTAACTGTTCCATTAAAGCAGCGGATCTATAAGACCAATCAACCGGAATCCCAATTCTAATTTCTGATCATTGGGTTCGTGTTATGTCGTTTCCGCGTGGCGCATTACGAATATATCGAAACGCTTTTACCGTAATTACGTGGATCGTCAAGGAGACGAGTGCATCGGAAGTTCACGATGGATTGGATGGATTGGGGTGAAAAGGAGCCTGTCGCTCTCCCCGAAGTATGCATGTACGTATTAACAATTGCATTGCCACGTCAAAGTGCCTGTCGCTCGGCTTCGCCCCGCACCGCCGCTCCCTTCGTGTCGGTAGGAATCCCTCGATTGACGTCGATTGCTTTTGTTTTTCAAGCATTCGCCCTGCAGCGCTCGAATCCAGCACGCGTACCCGGATTCCGCTTACCAGCAATTTCGAGGGCGTGCTTTTCGAAACAGTTAAAAATCAATCGGCGCTGTCGACGTGAAAACCGAGCCGAGATTGATCCTCCAAGTTTCAGCGATCGTGGTAAACATGGATGTTATGTCGTGCAGCTCGCGTTGTTTTTATTTCGGTGCAAGCGTTTGGCCCGTTGCCTAATGATTTTTTCCCATTTTTCAACTTATATTGCCTCTCGTTGTTCCAAGAGTTCTCTCAAGAAACTGAAAATTATGCAACAGAGTGAGAATGGTTGTTGCAAGACAAATAGTTAACATCAACTAGTACAAGTAAGAATGAGCCAATTAAATGTAAGCCTTCAGGATGGGTGCTGTCAAGGCGAGAGTTCTGGACGTCAAGTCTATGACACAGGTGGTTCGCAACGAGGGGCAGAAATGCAGTAAGCATTTGTTAGGACAGCTTTGGCGAACTCGTGAAATGCAGGAAACACCCTCACGCGATTCTCGTGCCTCGCGAGTTTCCCGCGCTACACGAGTTCCCGGCGCTCCGCAAGTTTCCCGAATTTTCCGAGTTAACGAAATTTCCCGCGAGTTTCGCCGAGTTAGCCGAGCGCCTGGGATAACCCGATTTCCGAAACTGGGAGACCGGGAAACCGATACAATGCTACTGACAGATAAACCGGCCGGTGAAAGAATAAGGAACGCCGAGGAGGAGGAACTCGGCCGATAACTCGACTCTGTCTCCTTAGCTCGTAGTAGCGGCAAACTCCGAAAACACTTATTAATAAGATTGCGAGCAAACTTCCGCGAGTAATGCAGTCTCTCGTGCTTCGAAAGTTAAAAGCCCCGTATCGAGAAATACTCTCGGTCCATCCTATATCAGAATTAGCCTGGCACAGCATCCGTATAATGCTTGCCCGTTACCAGAGAGAGAGGGAGGGTGGGAGGGAGAGAGAAGGGGTGATACTCGGTACCAGTTTCGCACGATGGGGATCGACCTTAATCCGCGACGGGGTAACGATAACAGGGGAAAGGGTCGCGTAATAAAATTTTGATTTAAGGCTAAGCGACGCTCGCGGCTTAAGCCGCGCGATATTTCTTATAGTTTGATGGGAGTATTAGGCTGATTGACCGCCCAGTTATGGCAGTCTGAACGCCACCAGAATTGGCCCTCTCTATCGCATTTTCCTCATCGAGCACGTGCTATACATTCTTTCTATCAGCCACCCCTTTCTTATAATACCTGGAATCTTTCTTAAATTATGATTGACCAATTATCATTATGAACGCGATACACCCTAATGATACCATGTCGATTCTACCAATTTGTGCTGAACATTGGCGATCTCCCAACATACAACAAGAGCTCTATTATATCTTTGCTGCTACAAATTCTCTTCCCAATTTTCACTTCGAATTTCTAATAAACTCTCAAACCGCAATGCTAAATGCTTGAACGAACAATACCTAAAATACACCGAGCCGTGAATATCAGGGGTGCTGCATCAAATAACATGTTACGCGAACAGTTTCATCCACAAGTCGGCTTTCACCGCGCTCGTTTCTAGCCAGCGGAGAATTTAAACAGGAGGAAATAACACCAAACACAATATTCCGGTACGAACAATTATGTACACGTAGGTGTTGTATTTCGATTCTGATTAATACCCAAACTTTCATAATATGTTACAGAGAATTCGTGCTTGCAAAACTGTATCCGGCAACGAGGCGAGCAGGAATCCTTGCAACGTTCCATTTACGAGTAGCTCCGAGCTAAAGCGGCACTGGCCGTACCGAGTTAAACGCATTTTAATTTCCCGCTGCAGCGGCGACGTACAATTAATAATTGAAAAACAATTAGCGAGTACCAGTTAAAGAGAAATATAGAGGGTAGGACCTGCTTTGTTTTTTTTCCCGATCCTTCGCCCCCGCTTGGCCAGTAGCGTACAGTTTCCTCGCTGCCTTTTCCACTTATTTGCCACGCCTTTCCTCTTTTATGTAACTTGCTCTCTATTGTTCGAACTCGCACCCCCGCCGCCCCCCTGCAGCCGCACTCTTTTGAATACTTCCTTCCGCGCGGAAAGTTATTAACTTCGTTGATAACTGTTTTCCCTTGCGCGCCGTATTACTCTTAACAGTTTCAGCAGGGGATTATCGGGAATATAAAAGTTTCACTGCTTACCGGCGATCGATTCCGTAACACTCCGCGTGATTTTAATCTCTGCAGCTTACTAGACGGAGGAAGAAAAATGGGAGAGGAGCGAGAGGAGCTGAGTATAGCCAGGAGCAACGGTATACCGATCACGTCCTGACGAAAGATCATTTCATCCACTCGTTATATCGAGCGCCCCTCTCATCAATTTCGAGCGGCAATCTCGATAAATTAACCTTCGAGATAACAGGGATACGCGCCATGTATTCTAACAGCCACTGATCAGTTACGTTTTCTTTATAGGGTTGAATGAAACGCGCCGAGCTGAAAGCACGACAGGAGCCATGAATGCTGTGAGAGCCAACAGGATCGTAGCGAGAAGATTTCGAAGCTCTCGTCACATTACTGGGCCAATTAATGACCCTAATACAGAAGATGGAGCGTGAAGGGCCCTGGTTGCCGCCGCAACAGCCCGCCTTCCCAGCGCCGTAAAAAAAGGAGCGGATTGCCGTGTTGGTCAATTAGCTGTGACGCTCACCCTCAATGGTTTTTTCTGGTCGCGCCCTTTCGAAAATAATGGCGAATGCTGATTGTATTTTCCCGGCCCCGTCGTCCCCTCTCACTCGAGCGTCATTCTCCCGGGAGAGTCGGGTGATATAATACGCCGCTTTTTCTCCGGCTTCTTCGGAGGCAGCCGCCTGAGTAATTGACATTGCGTGCTTCGCGTCAAACTAATCACGAGAGAATTGTTCGCGACCACAGTTAAATCTGATATTCATTGAATTTGATCATCATGAATTTTTCTGATTGCTACAAGCTTCGAAATATCCGGCAGGAGTTTATAAATGATGTAACTCGTGAAGTTGATGAATTTTACAACGATGAAAGGTCCCAGTTTCAATTTTAATTCCAGGGTGGTGTAGATATCACAAGACTATTGTATTAAAAGCTTTAATCCGAAACTGGGAATACGGGAAATCCGTAGAAGGCCGCGATGTAGCTTACGTTTGAAACTGGAGCCTTCTAACTTGAGGAATCAAACAACACTCGACCTTCCACGCGTCCAATTACAGGGAGGAATCAGGCGTGAGCGAGAGGAACCTCACAACAATCAAGGCCCTTCGGTCGGTGCAAAAGAGCCGGCCGTGAAAGGTAAGCTATTGTAGAATCGTTCTTTGTTTGTGCGGAGCGAAACGCGTCGACGATACATGAGGAGGGAGGGCGGGCGGGCTGGCTGGTGCGGACTATCATAAAATTTGTCGGGAGCGCGCCACTTGAGAACTTATTCAGAGCTTTTGCCCGCGGTCGAGCGACGAAGCAACAGATCCGTCTCTCTCTCTCTCTCACACTGGGGAGGCGAGGCTGTGCTCTCTCCAGCGTGGACCACTCGAGTGTTCAGCGAGCTATTCGAGACGCGCGTGCAAGCATTGTTGCCTTCGCTTTCACAAGGAGACACTGCTCTGCCGGCACACGCTCGGAAGAGCGCGAGAAGCAGCAGGGGGATGAGAAAGCTCGAGGAGATGAGAGATCTGGGAGCCCGAGCGAGGCCAGATCTCTCCGCGGCGTTATAATGTACTATCTATTTTACGAGGGCAACGCGCCCTTCACTCGGATGTACAACACCCGCCTCACTGCCACCCCCAACCCCCCAACACCGCGCTGCATAGCTAAGAGAGCACAAAGTTACAAAGTAACAAAAGGTTGGCTTGCTTGCCGGCTCTCGCTGCCGCCCGAGGGCTCGATTCTTCGTTGGGACAATATTTCGATTGGCGGATTTGTTTATACTTCTGCTTCAAACGCTTTTTCAAAAGCCCTCCAATGCCCCGAACGTCTCTCATGGAAACCAGGAATACTATGTACTTCGACTCCCTTTCTCCCGTTTCTCGAGAACCATGTCAATTGCCCTTGCTTGTCAATGAACACACCCAATATCACGCCGGGCTACACGCAATACAGTTGGCCCAGTTTCCGAGTACGTGCACATTCTTTCTATTATACGCACAGACCGCAATATCTTTGATTCGCAAAGAATTCATTAATATCCTGCGAGCAAAATCGACTGGAAAATCATGTCGTTTGCAGTGCACTATCGGATATTGGCGATTACTGGTATTTTGCGCATTGGACTTTTATCAAAGATCGACACGACAAAGGACCGCTGAAACAGTTTCCGCCTTGATAATTTAACACTAATTGTAATTCAATGAACGTATAATAATAAATATATAATTAATCCCGTGGTGAACAGTACACTCACAATTGAATTACAATTTAAATTAGTCTGGCCCTGCAGAAACTGATTTAATTAGTTTAAAACCACTGGTCACCTTTATTGCTGAGCGAGACTGTCCAAGCATTAGCGTCAAATGAAAACTCTCATGCTGGTAACTCTGCATGTACTATTCTAGGAAATCACTATCTGAAAGTCTGTCTTCATACATGTCATTTTTGAAGCTTCACTTTACTTCATTCATTAAGATGAAAATAGACTGAACGTAGTGTATATTAGTCTACTCGCAACTTCTGCACAAGCATCCACCTGTTCGTTTGATGCTCGCTCATTATAGGCGACCAATTCCATTTAACCTTTCCCCAAATGAAATTCAGCGGCGCTAATGTGCCAAGCTAAATCTGCCCTCGATTTGGTCGCATAAACAAACAGCGGTATAAATCTTGTAGCGGCTGCCAGGCGTGCAAAGATATATATACCCCGCGCGATATTAATGAAGCGCGCTCGAAATGGCCATAATTTCTGCTACCGCTTGAAACCCCCAAATGAGTGGTAGTCGAGAGGCAGGGGAAATAAATAATTGAAAGACAGCGGGTTCCCGGTCATCAACAGGCGACCACGTACGCGCCTCTGGATAAACGGATTCTCCATGGAATCATTGCGAGTACCTTATGTAGCCCATTTCCATTTGCGTCGACGAGGGCGAGCGAGCGAGCGAGGGGGACGGAAACTAGGTGGGGAATGAACCTGTTCCGAATTCAGAGCGAGCTCAATCAGTCGAGTTACCTCCTAACTCGCGTTACATCGTGAAAGCGCGGTTCGTAGCAGGATGTTCGGTCAAAGTTGTTGCGGGATCTCGAGGACAGGCCGTTCGTTCTCCGGGAAGCCGGCCTGTTTTCTCTCCCTCTCGCATACCACCTTCGCCCAACCGATCCACCCACCCGCCGCACACACACACACACAGAGGCGTGTAGCCAAAATGTACAGCGTGCATGCTCCCCTTTCTCAATGTCTCAGCGTGTGTCCCTATTCTACTGCGAGACTCCTACTTACGGTGACCTGTTTTCCTCTGAAGCCACTTGCGCCAATCCTCTCCCTTTCTCTCTCCTTCCTTCCCTCAACACTGAGAGCTTCCTTTGCCCGCCGCTGTCTATTCTAGTAGAGCGGGACAGTCGCCCGTTTTTCTCCGTCCGGCCTTCGTCTCCCTTCCTGTCTAACGAGTGTTTGGCAAGAACTTTGACCCCCTCGTTATACATCACGGACTCGCAACACGAGAAGAGAGTTCGCCACCGATCCCCTCCCCTCCGCCGTCACTCCTGTCATCGTCGAGCACCACCCCCGCCTAATTCGCGGACAATCGAGCGCGCCTACCGACCGAACGGCCATCCGCAATTGCAGCGGGGATGCTGGCTCGGTTTACCTCCTACTTAAGTAATGAGCGGAACTTGCCCGCAAGCCACCGCAAGCCGGCGACGACGGACGCCTTGACCCTCGCGCTGACACACCGGCTCCATCGAGAGCACTCATGGAAATTGCACGAGCATCTGCATAAGAAAAAGTCACCTTGAACCGAGCGCTAAAGTGGGGCTTCCGTTAGAAGCGGTGGAGACGGTGAAATTTGGCAAATCATGTGCGTAAGAAATAGTTCTGTTGGTTCGGACTTTAACGTATTCTACTTGCATAAAGTTTGTCTAATTAAGTATAAAGTTAAGAGTGAAAAGTTGGAGCGTAAACGTAAAGTTTATCTCTCGGGGAGAGTTGAGGAAGATAAACAGCGGGGCGGGATAGAGAATCGATTAGCATGAAAAGTGCGATGCCCGCGGAAAGTATATCTTTCACGGGCGATATCGACACAGCTGCTGAAGTATAAATATGCGCGCGCGCGCGCGCGCCATGCTTTTCTACGTTACACGAAACTCGGTACAATTGTTATTTGTTGGAAGTGTGCGCGGTTAATACGGAGCGGGTAACACAGGGCGAGGGTGACCCTAATCCCCGTGGTTAAGAGACAAGAAAACAGTTAATCCTTTCGCAGCTGGAAAGAATTGCGTATTAGCATTCGCGCGTTTGAGCTATTAAAGTATCCAGGACTTTTTTCCTTAATTCCCCGGTGCAAGCGAGGACAAAGAGGTCGCGTAATGAGACCGAGAAGCGGCTTTAGCCCGGCAACGAGAAATAACGCGGTGTGTCCCCTTCCGAAGAGCAGTCCCCATATAAGGGAAGGGGCGGAGGGAAGGTTAGCCGCAAGCCGAATGCAAAGGAATGCAATTTCCCGAGGTAACTGCAATTTTCCCGACGGTTATTTTGGCCCATGCTCCATTCGTTACTTTTCTCAATGTAACGCGAGGCTGACCCTTCCCTTTTACCTGCATTTTTCACGACTAACCCATGCTGCTCTCTTTCTCTCAGCCTCCCCACCTCCCCCCTCCCACTCCTTCCCCATGGCAGTCATCGTCAAGGAGGAGCGCTCGCCGCCGTTCCATTTCTGAAACCGCTTTTTCACGGAATATTTGTTTCATGAAAGGGATGGTCGCCCGCCCTCCCAGCCAACCGGGCAAATAAACCAAGCTCTAGTTACATATTTGGCAGTCTCAATTATCACAGAATCCACATCAGCAGTGATTACATTCTGCATATTTAAAGGCTTGTAATTAATTTCGCGTTAGACTCGCAGGTTTGCCGACTTTTCCACGAGAAGTCTGGAAAGCGGGAGATCGTTTTGCTGTTCCCCCATCAATGTTTCTCCCCTTGGTACACATGCTTATTCAAATTCCCTCGAGTTTGCATATTTCGCGTGTATTATCGAGAAAAAGCCGCCTGATTATAATACGTTGATGGAACACATGAGCCAGAAACGCTCGAAGAACATAAAAGGGGAAGTAATGCACACTTTGGCGTGACTGTCAAATGGTCAGTTGGCCTTAAGAAAAGTTGAATGCCTCTAAAATAATACAGTGGCTTTTACCGGATTGCACCGAGTCTCACGAAACGTTACAAGCACTCTGCGCGGATTTAGCCGATGAATTTTGTACAGGGACTGACTACTTGGCGAACTTACGTCCTGGAGAATGGCGGAAACTTTCGCAATCACTGAATGACGTTACCCTGGCAAGCGCACTCTCCCTCTCTCACTCTCGCTCCTGCTCTCTCTTTCTCTCTCTCTCTCTCGTCCTTCCTCCCTCCATCTCCGTCAGCCAGATAGCTTTTAATCCTTCCAATTTTCGAGCGCGACCCTAGTTCAAGCGAATTATTAGGCTGACGCGCGCCCGTGATACATTGCTGCCGGTTTGTGTGCTTCCTTAATTGGATAAACCGATTAATTAAAAGCCCCCTACGCCGCCGGGAGGATTGATGCGAAGCAAAGACAAATAATTATAAATCCCGCGCGCTAAGCTAATTGAGGAGGCTGCTCTCGAGTGTCGGCGAAGGATTCCTGATACGAAGCTGGATAAACTAAAAACTTGTTTATGCAATTTCTCTCGCGTTAATTACAATTGTTTCATGGAATTATTTTAGCGCTTGTAAAGTATTGGAAGCAAAGCGATGTAATATATTGGATTGGAGTGATTTCAGGAATGGCTGAATTTATGTCGGAAGTCCGACGAATCTCATTGATGCGAGTGAAATCTCGTGGAGGCGTATCCATTGTTAAGGCCTTGGGAATCGATCACCGTAGTTACGGGTAACGGAGACAAGAAGAAAGTGAAGCCGGGAGTTTGGAGATGGTAAGCGCGAGAGGAGAGACACGGAAGACAGGAAAAAGCATGTCGCCAAGTGAGGACAAGGAAGCCGGAGTGGCAGGCGACCATAGTCCAATTCAAGCTAATGAGATCTTTCCGGGCAGCAAGGGTTTCTAACGCGTTTCCTCGTCGAGCATTTGATTTATTAACCCTGTACCTCCATCTACAAAAGGACGAAATGGATCTCCTCAACCCTCGTCGATCACTCCCAGGAGCGGAAAGGAGGCGAGCCTTCCTATACCCTTTCTCCTTCATCCCAGCGTTCCCCAATCCCCGCTGAAATGCAAGAACCTCACAGTTCTCAAAGAAAAACTATCATCCACGCGTTGAAAATCCTCTTAATTATTATTATGAATCTCTGTAGAAACGGGATTTCAATCTTTCGCTTCCGCTGACTTTTGAGGAAGTTTCGCCAAGTAGATAAGAATTCAGTCGTGACGTAATCCAGTTGGGGAAAAAAAGAGAGAGAGACGAATTCTACCAAGTGCAGCGATACTTAATTACGAATGATAGAAGGATTAATATACCGGTGGAGATTTCTTTTCTGGGAGAGTGGCCGATTCGCTTGCGGACCGGTAATCAATTCACTATCATATTTTCGTCCCCCTCGGCTCCACGGATTCGAAAAGTTTCCGGCGCCGTAATTCAGCCGACCACTTAGAGTGTAAGTAGACCAAGTTATTTCAGTCACGTGAACCGGGGGAACTTCTTCCTAAGTAAGAGCAGTAATTGAAAGAAAGACCTTAGGTGCCACGCTCCCACCCAGCCCTCCTGCGCCGCCGGCCACCGGCATGCCAGTGACGGCTAGAAACTACTGCGGAATCTCAGCCGGATTGCCATTACGTCCCCTCCGAGAATATTCACTCATCAAACTCCCGTCGTCTCCCGGCTACACTTAGCCCCGGATATTCTTCGAGCGGTATTGAATTTCCCTCGAAGACCAGCCGATCTCGTAAAAGCAAATAAGAAACCTTCTGCTCATTGAGGCTGACGGGAGCGCAACCCGCCGCCATTCTGCCGCTCTTTCTCCCAGACCATCTATTGACTGATTTATTTTATTAAGTTCTTGCTCTCTCTCTCTCTCTCTTTCTTCCTCTGAAGGGCTCTTCAAACTTTACACATTCAGTATTAGTAACACTGCAATTTACTACTTAACGATCGCAATACGAAAGCAAACATCGCAATAGCAATTTCATTCTACTGCCGACACTCAATCACTATCGATAATATGAGGAATATTGAATACTGAATATTTTCAATATATTCTTCAATTCTTCTAACTCCCCCGAATATGTTAGGAACAAGTTGAAAAAAGCAAAGAATTGTTCTTGACAAAAAATCAAAGGAACCTTCCTCACTCGTGGAAGCTTTAAGAACACGCCCACCAGAGGGTTAAGACACTATGCAATTATAAACGTGAGCGAAGATTTCCCGCGCAGTGTTCCAGCGGAGAAAAGACGACAGAAAGAGAGAGGGATTCGTGCTAGAAACTGCAAAGCGCATTTTTCGCCTGGCTGCCTGTCGTAATAAACGCGATGGGAACACGCGAAGAACACAGAACGCGCGCGAAAGAGTGAAAGAGGCGAAGGGGCGCGCGCGCGCGCATGGGGAAAGATATGGAGTGCGGAGAATCAGGGAGAGAGGCAATACACAGCGCAGAGAGCCAGGGGAGAACAGACGCAGCCATTATTCTCCATAACCTATGATATCCGCGGCGAATAAATTTCAACGTTCGATGACCCCTGCCACTCGTGGCGTGCTACTGCTGCTGCCGCTGCCGCCGCTGCTGCTTCTGCTCCAGCCAGCATCGCCGCCCGACGGAGCACTCGCGTATCGCAAGTTTCCCTCAACTTTAATTATAGCGAAACAAAAGGATAAAACTCGCCTCTCTCTCGCTCTCCCGCTCTTTTCCTCTCTCGGCCTTCGCCTCTCCTCTTCCATTTCCTCCTACGCTGCCCCCTCGACCACCACCAGGCCGCCCCAACTCGTTCAAACTTTGCGGCCGCGGCGCGGCGGTCCGCGTTCTGGCCGCCGGTCCGCCGGCCGAGTGCCGAGATCCTCACGATAAAAATTATGCCCGTACGCCCTTCGTTCCCCTCTTCAATTTAATATTACGCTATAATGGCAGCGCGAGAGAGGCCGCGGCTGGGACTCAATCCACGCACACTCCCAAACTCTACAGACCTAGCATCGAGGAAGGGGCCGCCACCGAGCGAGGGCATCATTCACTGGAGCGTTCTTGTGGAAAAAATAATTCCGAAATCACCCCGAGAGAGCTCCATTCTACCGTTAATGCGATAATATTCCCAAACATGGAAGAACAACTTGACATTTCGTAGCTTATTGCTCCTACAAATTAATCTCTTACCGCGCGCTTTAACCCAGCCTATATAACACTCAGTGTTCTCCTGCTGCTTTAACGAGCAATGTTGCAGGACGTAATTTTGTTTCAACGCGCTGCTTTATGCGTGAATTGAATCACGACGAGTTTATGTTGCAAGATATTTTTATCGTTTTTAGGAGTGGCGGCTTAACAGGCTCGTTGTGCTAATAACAGTACGAAATCTGTTTTAATACGTAAAGTTAGCATGCAAACAATCTAATTAATAATCCCATGCGACGAAAGTGTGTTCCGAGAAGTTTTAGACCTTTCAATCAAGTGGTAGGGATTTCAATATGGCGAGGAGAGCTAAGGAGAATCCTCTGCTGGATTATCGTCTAATGTACAAGGGGCGACGCAGGGCGTCGCAGGCGTTTGGCAGCGCCGTCACTCCTACTTGGCGTGTACGTGCTGCGGGGCTTCGAGAGAAAGTCGATTAGTCCTGAGGGATGCTGCGCGTGATATCTCGGCCCGTTCGTCCCACCATAATCACGGGGAGAAAAGCCTGCCGGCGAAGATGGACCAGCGGGTACCATTGGCGCACATCCCGGCGTCCCCTTTTTTTTTAACCCTTATCTTAGTTGTTCTTACTTTGCCGCGACGTTTATTGCCGGCTGCGACTCTCGAAGGAGCGCGCACACAGCACCGGAGAAAAAAAGGCCGCAGCTCGGCTAACTCTCTTTCTACGGCGCCGCGACGGCGGCGCTCCGTTATGCTTCTACATTTATTACACCGCCACACGCCTGCTTGTGTGTGCCCTTGCCCCCGAGAGAGCACGGATAATAACAATACATAGCGGACGAGCGTCTACAAAAAGGCCGGGATTTCACCGTCAAGCCAGCCGCACTCACTTTTCGCCGATCCCAACAATCCCCTTCCTTTCCAACCCCGGAGAAACCCTTAACATACGCCGAGCAAGTTTCCATCTTTTATTAATCCGAGTCAATAATTATTAATTCTAAAATAAATATTTCCATCAGGCTTTTACAATTTCCATCAACGATTTGTTTGTGAAAGATTTCAAATCCGTTTGCATGTGCATTTGTTGGAGCCTCAAGAATGGCTGATTTAAATAAACGACACAGAGAGATATACTCTCTATTATAATATATATGTATTTTGTATGAGCTGTAATACCGCAGGCTGGATGCCTTCAAGATCGTGCTTTCAAAACTGTAAATACTCCCCGGGGAATCTATTCTTACGAGATCACGAGTACAACGGGAATATCATTCCCCCTTGCGAAAAGATGTTTAAGCAGTGCTTTCTCGGATTTCCAATTGATGGTGCATCCGGCGGAAATACCTGGAATTCTTACCGCATTGAGATCTACTACAACCGAGCATAGCAAATGCAAGGCAAACCTCAAGGAAATCTAATGGATCCGTCGGATTCGAGCCGACTGAGAACGCAGGAATACTCAAGGACTCTCTAAACATAAGGGAACGCTTAAGATCAAATCACTCGAGCAATAAAGGGACGAAGGGTGCGAACTGAACGAGTCCGATGCTCTCTGCGCGGGGGGCACACTTGCCGCACGAATCATCGCGGGCCTCCAACAATCTCAACAGATTACAATGAGAATCGCCGGGAAGAAAAGACACTTTAGAAGAGAGCCGGCCAAGTTTTTCCCGCACGCTTGCCCGTGAAGAGTCAAGAGGCGCTCGTCCGGAATCCTATTCTATAAACGGTCACATAAAGCTGACGTTTCGTTCACCGGGGAACAGTCACAATGGCGATAGCTCTCGCGGAGGAAGAGAGGACAAGAAAGGAGCGGAAAAAAGGTCCGGTCCTTTTGTTGCGGAGGCAGGTGGGGGCGTAAGATATTTTGTCGCGGAGGCACACAAATACTGAAGAGTGAGGGAGAGAGAGCGGGCGGGCCAAGGAGAGGGTGAGAGGTGAGGGTTAGACCGCCGACGCGAGAAGGAAAGTGCGGACTTATATAAGCGTTTCCGGCCGGTAGGAAACATAAAAACTTTCCTAATATAAACTTCGTCTATCAGCGAGCGGGGGGGCTTCGGATGGATTTTATTCGTGATATGATACGAGACACGTAAAGCCGTTCTTAGAGCACGTGCCGTCTGTATATCTTGGTCGGCGGAGAAACGAGAAAAGGCATGCCTTCAGGACCTCAACCTACCAACCGGCCGTTAACAAGAAAGAAGGCCTCCACCTACTTTCCCAGACAGCACGCCGCCCAATGCAATGCGCTGTATTAATCGAGGCATGAAACTCTTATAAGCTGGTAACGAGCTACCTTCTCTGATATAATGTTGTTATTTACTGGCTTTATTACCTCCTCCCGGGAAATCGAGTTCTCGCCGGAAGAAAATACGTACACAATCATCAGGCTGCCGCGACTGCCAGGGGCAAGCGTTCTACCTATACAAGTACCATTGTCCTTAAAGTTTACGACTCTAAAGAGAAAACAGCCCCTTTTTCACCAGTGGAAAATCTACGAGGGTACATCAGTGGCTCATATGAAATTTGAAGCTACACAACTTTAACTAAAATATGGTAACCCGATGATTCAGCTATTCGCTGCTGATCGGCGAAAGTTCGGGCCAATATGCTAGAATGAGCGTGCGTATGTAAATTCAAGAGCTCGAGAAAAAAGGTCGGAGGGAAAAAACTAATATTGCCTGTACATACATAGAGTGTGGCAGTGGGTGCACGGAACATATTGACGCTGAAAATATCTAGAATTCTCAAGGGATTATATGGTGGCGGGTATGTATAAGTCGAACAAAGTCTTGGTCTCGGATCAATTACCGCTTGGGAGATTAATTATCTCCAACAGTTTGCGAAGTTTGGTGCGGTCAGTTGGGCCGGCGCGAAGCCGTACGGGAGAGCAGCTAGATTCCGATAGGTTCGGACGGTGCTCGATTATAGTTTTGCAATCTCCGCAAGGTGAAGTAATGTCGATAGACGGCCGCACCGCCGACCGGTGGCACGTGGATTTTCGACTTCCGGCCGGCGAATTCGCCCCGACGTCTCATTATTTCTTGGGTGAAACCGAGCGGGTCCGCGCACGGCTGCCACCGAGGGGATAATTAAGTTCGGCGTAACAGTCAATTGAAAAGTTGGACGCCCGATAAATTTAATGAAAAGGAGCGCCGCGCCGCGCCGCGCGCCGAGGACATTCGGTGGCGGGCCAGAGTGCGCCGAACGTTTGGAAAGCTCCACTCGAGTAAAAGTTCTTCTCGGGATTTTCCCGCAAACTATTTGGCGCGTCATTATGAGGGATGAAAGGGTCGACTTCGGCCACGTGGAAGTGTGTGGTGTGTGTGTGTGTGTGTGTGCGCGTCGGTGGGCGAGCGCCTTGGCACGGCGGCCAGAGGAGAGCGTGAAAATTTCGTAGGTGCCAGCCAAATGGGTGGGAGGGCGGCGAAAAATGTCGGGACGTCTATGCTCTTACGGCTATACATATAGTATCACGAATATCGCTCCGGTAAAATACGGCCGTTGGTATGCCCTCTCTTTTCCAACTCTGTATCCACCAGTATCCCTCCTAGGAATCCCCTTGGCCTGCCGGATAACCTCGAAATTACTGCCGCGACGAGCGACAGCAACGCCGAGAGGCCAAGTGACGATTGGTAAAGCCGATGGATCTTTTCTAACAATTCGAACTTGCACTCCCCGACGCCAGAAGCTTAGGGCCAAACTCAATTCTACTGCTCTTTTGTCTACCAGCGATTCAACGAAAGTGGAACTGGACTCGGTCTGCTTCACAAATCGCGCTTTAAAGCGGATTTTCGGCTCGAAATCCCGCTGCCCGGCAAGTGTCCCGTAAATTTCAACTCCCAAAGAAACTTACTCCGAGGTGGTCGCACTCGGGTCACTGTAATTCTAGTATCTGTCTAGTAGCTCTCTTGTTTTAATAAGTATTTACAAACCCCCGCACACATCAACTCCCAGCACTATTTCTGAATGAGACGAATGAAATGTACGCTAATGAAAAGGCTAATTACATTAGAGAGAAAAGCAAGCATCAGTTCAGTACACACACATGACTTTTTAATTCTGGAAGTAACATACTGGGTCAACAAGACCACTACATGGATCTCCTTCTGCTTCCCTTTAGGGAGCTTTGTGCAAACCATAAATAAACGCTAGGATTAAATTTAATAAACGTGAGTAGGACTTGATCCTATAGGAAGATCATAAAAAGGAAGGCATCGGGGTATGGTTTCTAAAGTCTCAAATCATTTCCAGCAGTAAAACGTTTCAGCAAAGGAGAGCTTAACCAGTAAGTGGGAATTGGAAGGATCCCTACTAAAACTTGGTAGCGATATGTCGACTTAGAATATAGGGGAGGAGAGTACGTCGCGCTCCCGGCACTTATCGTCTCCACGGCGAGCTCGGTAAATTAGACGCGAGCTTGTCGAGATCAGGGAGTTCGAAAGTGGGTCGGATGTATGATCGCGACTGTCCGTTAAAACGATAGACTCGGAGCTATCAAAGCCTGGTCTCGGAGAGATGGAGGAGAAGTGGAGGAGAGGTGGAGGAGAGGCTGGGGGCTAAAGCTCGACAGGTATTTCTGGCTTGAGCGCAAGACGTCTCAATTATCCGCGGCAGGGCGGAAATATTGCGGATCAGCGGTACGCCAGAGTTCTTGCCACCCTTCAGGAAGTTCTAGCGTGTATAAACGAGGGCAGGGCCCCGGGCGATCGGTTGCCACCGCGGCGAACATCTCTCTACTGCCTATTGTATTTCCCTGAACCCTTTATGAGCGCCGGCACAACTTCCAACTCACACTTCCTTCGCCGATCTTTAACACCGTCTAACGAGCCGGCACTCTGAAACATCGGCCCTGAAAGCCACGGCTTACACGCCTCTCGGCATTTCAGATCAGCAGCCTCCTTGGAACAAAGTTCGACGCCACTAGACTACTTTAGCTCGCAAACTAATTCACCCCGCCAACTGGTAAATGTAAAATTCACGCCTCACTGTCTCTGCCGTCTGTCTCATTCTCGTATAATTCGCCCAGACTTCAGACTCACAGATACATTGGTTTCCTCATCGCTGCTAGACTTCTATTACAAGCGACATTATGTCCCCCGAGTATCAGAGATTCTTGTCAAAACTGATTAGTTCTTATACAAAGTATGAGATTATATCGATTTGCTGAGCTATTCCAAGTATTTGGACTATTTAATACCATGTTACATCGCGTTATTAAGTATAATTATTGAAAATACATTCAGAATGGTAAGCGTGTTAAAGGTATACATTGTAATAATCCGTTGTGACAAAAATGTAAGTGATCCAGCAATAACAAATCCCGAAGCCCCGTCGGGAATATTCATATAGCGTCATATCAAACCGAAAACTCTGACAGGATGAATATGAGTTACCGGGCTCCTTTTTATTGCTAAAGCGCGCCGTGCTCTACTAAACTCTCATCAGACCAATTTCTGCAAATCTACCGATGAAAATCGCGGGAGAGCTTTACCGGCAAAGGCTTTAATTTGTCCAAACTGCAATTTCGCTGGGCGCACTACGGAGAGGAGCTTGCGCGAGACATCAAAATGAGAGGAACAAAAGGAAGAAGGATGATGAGAGGGCGAACGAAGCGCGCGCGCGCGGGCGCGCGGGGGGATAAATGATGAAATGTCGCGAGGAACGTGCAGCGAGTTTGAGCGTGCGCTGGATCTCAAAAGCGGCGTAACCCCCGAAAAAAAGCGAGGAGAAGGATTGGCTGGCAAAAGATGAGAGGGAGCGGAGAGCGAGAGACGATGAAAGGAGATACAGAGGAAGCAGGCTCGGATGAAAGAAGCTCCGCGACAAGATAGAAGCGGAACGATGTAAGAATTGCGGCAGGATTCCAGTAATGGGAGCTCCGCTCTCTCCCCATAAGAGATTCCCCGTGCGTGCGGCAATCATTCAAGAATGTTATGACCGACATTTCTGCACCAGAAGAAATTTTCCGACGACAGCCTGGCCCCTAATATCAGACTCAGAGGCGAGCGCCGCGTGGCTCGCATATTATCCTCATTATTAAATCGATCGGCACCACAACCATTTCATATCCGCTGCTACCGGATGAATGCTCGTTCGCCAAAACTCTCATGGCTTTCCTAGATTGCAACCCTCTGGATGAAACCGCCGATTGATCTGTTGTTGCCACTGCCTTTGACTTATCGATATTTAGAGCCGTCTCGTACTGGCAGACGGACATGCATACACGCGAATCCTTTGTAAACTGGTTGGCATTACAGGCGCGGCTGACTGTTTGAGGTGTGCCAATGTATTAATTGAGTATCGATTAGCAAACTCGCCGATGGCGTGTGCAACCCAATGGCTCTATACGCTGCGACTGCATCCTGCCAGTCTGGGTTAAGGTTCACCGTTAACAGCAGCCATCGCAAACTCCAATTAATTTGTGTAACCCGAATATATAATGCCTGACAATTAACATAATTATTCCTAGGCAATACTAAACACGGCGTCAATAAACGATGGTAGCGGTTTGGATCACGAATCATCGAGTCGTCAAAAACTGAAAATTATTGTGAAATACATCGATTTATCGGACGGAAATGAAACGGGAAAATTTTTCGACTGCAATTACCGTGTAATGATTTCTCCCTTTCGACGCCCCGTCAAGCTCGGTCCCCTTGGTGTATTGTGAGTCCAATTACCAATTAAATCAATTACCGATACGTTCACTTGGCGATTCGAGCACGCGTCACTCGTTCCGGGTGAAAGAAAAAAAGTGGAATCGAGGCGGATTCGGTGATCATTACAGATTTAACGATTACACGATCCTGCGCGTTAATCGGAAGGCCATTCAGGGAGAGCGACACCCTTTCGCGCGAGGGGTGCACTGTCCGTGTCGATTGACTGCGTGCTTTGGTAGTAATTGACAATTTCACAGTCGAGCGTAGACGGTAATTAAGCTGCCAGGAGCGCTCGTTTGTAGCAGCGGCGCGCACACTACCGGAATCCCCCTTTCTTTCGGGCTCGTTCGCCAGGATCTCTGCCGAATCATGTCGCTCGATTTTTGGCAGCTACATACCACTCGTGCGCTTCATTCGCGCATTAAAGTGCCCCAGTAATTAATTGTTTCGCGCGCGAGATCTTTCCGACTGCGACATTATTTACGCTGTAATTTGCTACGCAGGTTCGGAAACTTTGAATCTATATTCGCCGCATTGTAACCCCGTTCGATTATAAATTCCTGTTTACG
Organism: Ectemnius continuus; assembly: GCA_910591665.1. Classification (NCBI taxonomy): domain Eukaryota; kingdom Metazoa; phylum Arthropoda; class Insecta; order Hymenoptera; family Crabronidae; genus Ectemnius; species Ectemnius continuus. The sequence goes on along the minus strand of OU342862.1, from coordinate 7,772,998 downwards.
GGTTCTGAAGTATTCATCATTGAAAATGTATTTTCAATAAATTACGCACAAATAAAGTTTATTAAAATTCCCCGACTCTCGCAATCAATAACGGGAAAATACAGTACAAATATTTGTAGCTCGCATGTAACATTATATCTGGCAGTGCTCTTGAAACTCTTAATGACAGGGGAGCTTTGACGAATGAGGACAGCTGAAACTATCATGCGACGCGCATCTTAATTATTCGATCGCTCTTTTCAAGGAAAATCCGAGAAACGAGAACAGTCTGACGCGGTTATTACGGTCATATTTTCCTTCCGCTCCTCTTTACTCTTTACGGCAAGGTGCGGTTAGAACTGGAGTGAGGCCGACATGTATTGTGCGTGGGAACTGGGTTTGTATGCTGGGCCGCAGTGGCCGTGTTTTAATTTTCAGGAGCGGTCTATTCGAGTGCTCTTGCACGGTCGCCGCGACGAGAGAAGAGGTGGGAATTCAAAATTCCTTGGCGAAGAAGAAGGGGGTCGGAAACGTCAAGGAAGGGCGGAGGCGTAATGTCAAAGAAAACGACGACGCTTCCACGCCAAAGTGTGACCGACAGCGGCTGCCTTGACAGTTTAACCCTTTCCCGGTCCTGATGACTTCAGCCTTGTGCCATCTTTCATTCCGCCAAGTTTTATCGACCTGCGTCCGTCGCATCTCTGTTTCTCTCGCTCTTTCAAAGTCCTCCTTTCTCACTGCTACGAATGGGGGACACGTTCCACTTTTTTTCACTCCCCTGCCCTTCCCCTCCCCGGATGATCCGCACGTATCTGCGAGTCACGATGATGACACACGCTTACGGCATGCTGTCACGAAGCTTAATGTAATAATGAAGTCGAAAGGGGAAGTACAGGGAGGAACACGCGCACGCCAGTCCAAACGTTTCGCCGGCGAGACGCTAATTCCGCCGAAGTAGACGGGATAATTTATACGGGTTATTCTGGCGCCGCCCCAAACTACTACACTCCAGAGAAATTGGAAGCCGCCTTTCCTCACTTTGCGTATCGTGCCATTACTTTGCGGATACTAATACCCGCCGCGTAAAATACGCCGGCGAGCATACCTCGAAAAACCAATATACGTGCAGTGAAAAAGAAACCAGCAATGTATTGCCAATAGATAGATGGTCTTTGGATATCACAATATCGACTGGTCTTGGAATATCTCGGAAACGGAGATGCGAAAATCACAGTCCATTACAAGGCTTACAAACATTCTATCAGGATTTCCTTAAAAAAAGAAAGAGCTGCAGAGCCGTTCCGCTCGTTATTCTCCGATATTTTCATCATTCACAATGAGGGAGCAAGAACGCGGAACTGATTACTCCATTTCCGACTCTTGCTTCATTTAAACTTCCACATACGTATGTACGTGACTCCATACAGCATGAATTCATGCGACACAAAGTCTAACGACTTGCTTATCCCGTATTTCCCTCATCCTTTGTTTCCTTGTATCCAGAATACATTTTGAATGTAGGAAAATTTAGGGATACCGAAAAAGGATGTAGGAATATTTGTTCATCAAGAATAATGAATTATTCCATCAGTTTGGTTTCACGATAAAATAACGCAACGTGAAGATAAATACAAAAATATAACACTTGGAAGTATCAATGAAAATGGAAAGAGAATAGTTAGAGTGTTCTGAATGTTTATAGAGATAAATGCTTTTCACTGACCGCAATAGAAAGTGGGATTGAGTGACTAGATATTGACTCTATCGGAGGAACGATGCATCTATGATTCTATTTCTTCCGTTCTCCGCTCTATGCGGAAATCGGACTAATCCATGCATGAGCTCGGATACGAGTGTGTATACAGTGGATAATCCCGGTCCAGCCGGATGATACGAGCGGGGCGTGATGATTACACACGCACCTATCTGCGCCCGGCTGACTCAATGAAAGCGCGAGCGAGCCCTCCTCCTCTGCTACAGATAGATATAGGACATAATTCGAATTTCGACAAAGAGAGGAGAGCACACTCAAAGCAAGAGGGGAATGCAGAGAGCAGATTAGAAGGCACGTGGAACACTGGTTGCGTGCGAATTAGTCGAAATGCTCATCTATCTGTGCCGCAGGGTGCTCTATGCTTCCCTAAACCGTCGACGTCACAGCAAATTAAATGTATATGTGTTACGAGGAAGGTTCTAATGAGTTTCTGCAATCACGGGTCACTTGGCACGTCATATCAGATAAATGATACAGCAAGTCTCGCGTGAATTTTCGCAAACGGAAGGAAGGAAGGCAGGAAGGGTGCGCATCCCCGGCAAGCAGAGAAGAAGTATATGTTGCGTCCACAAGCAAGAAAGCATTTTACAGTACAGCTGGCCAAACGCGCACGGCAAATTTACCTATGCCAGATACAACCAGTCCCTCGCTCGCTTCGGGATAACCAAATGATTACATCGTGTCCTGCGCGCCAGGACGAGGGGTACGTTTCGCCCATCCGTTCGTTCACAGCTCGCACACCCTGTTTGCACATCGTGTAGTTATACGCGTAAATAAGTAAATATGTGCATATCGAACTGGAGCCTCGGCATTGTCACGACGCACGCCCTCGTCGAGCACGTACATACCTCGATAGCTATCTGCCCTCTCGATACCCCGGCTCCCTCTCCCCATCGCCCAATACTATCTCGCTCAGTCTGATTCTCATTATAAACCATTCGTTTACGCTTCACTCGAGATCAGTTCACTCTATCTCTCCATCTTGTACGCATTCATTTACACCCTGGCAGAGTAGTATGTGCTCGATGTCACCTCCAGTGTCAATGAGCCCTTCTAATTACAAGTCAATACAAACGCGTCTTTCTTCAACGTTAATGTATGCATGTTATAGGGTTTATCCTCTCCAGTGGTAGACAGATTCCAACAGGAAGGGGAAGAAGCGTGGTCGAAGGACGAGGGAATTATATTTGCTCTCACGCCTCGTTCGCTATTCGCATCGAGATGACTTATGGATTTCTAGGTTATCTCGCAATGAGATTGATCAGGGCTTCGCTCGAAGGAAGATCGCAGTCACCCGGATGGCCAGCAGCCCCTTCAATGAGATCGGCTGAACGACGAAACTGGCTGGCGCATATGAGGACGATGCTATTTAATCAAAGCGGGGTAACATCGAGATACGGGCGGCGCATTCCATCATCCTTTGATATCGCCAGTCAATGATGTCCCGCGTAATTACGCGGACGTTTATGAAATCCGTATTTCCTATTACTGCGCCGACGGCTCCGCGCGCCTATGCTCGCGGTGTATGTGTGTCGAGAGCGATTATTAAAGGTAATTGATGGGCGACCGTAAAACCAAGCGGGAAAAAGGGGCGCGAAAGTGAAACCTCGCGAGGACAATGCTCTGTGTTTCAAACGAGGCTTAATTGAAGATCGGACTGTGTAAATTATGGAAGTTTGCTTGCTTGGAACGATTCGGAAGGAAAGAATGGTGGGCCACGGAAAATTAACAAATAAAAAAGGTCTGCAATATTCAGGACCTTGGGTTTCATCTGTTATTAATTTTAAGAAGGAATTGGTTCTCGATTAAAAAAAGAAGGAACCAGTCACAAAAAATATAAAATCGCTCGCCACGTGTCTAAACCACAAGAACTGCTGATTTAGATTAATAACATCTGAAGGTTTACATCCTGTGAGTGAGTATGCTACGCCGTTTTCTCTGGGAACAGTTGGCATAGAAATGCGTTACGCCCGGTGCTCCGGCGAGCAAAAGATCTTTACGGTTAGTCCGCATGAGCGGAATCTTTGACACGCGGCTGACATGCAATTTCCTCACCTTCTTCCTTCATTCTCGCCCCGGCAAATCCGAGAAACGGAATAGCTCTCGCGCGGGAAAGAGATCCGTCTGCGACCAACACAATGGCCCAATTCGTTCGTTCGTCGAGGACTCGGATGAAATTCTTTGACGTCTTCAGGAATGTTGACATATGAGTTTAAATTTGCTTTTTTAAATTAAAATTGTCTTCGTCAAAGATAATAAAGATGTGACAGATCACTATTCCAACCTGTTCTTTATCTTTCTGAATTCACGAATCCTTTTGCTTCTCTTCAGTTTTAACAGACAATATTGGAGAAGACTGTCGAATTGGTCAATGAGGAAACCGCGATATTATTTAAGCTGCTCTAATAATGACTACCTCTCGAAGTTTGAACTCGATTCCGAAAGTCCCTTTGGAGACAGGGGATGTTATGCTAATTAAAGGGCTAAGAACAAAGAACATTTCCCGTTTTATATACACAATCACTCCACGCCAACAGGACTATCTTTTCCCATCATTTATAACTGTCCCCTAATGGAATAGTGGAGGGTAACAGTAACTTTTGGTAAACTGCCAGGCGATACAATTAACCGGGAGCTAAAGCGGCGAATCTCTCCTTCTCGTCCTGAAGGCAAAGCCTCCTGATAATACGAAGATTACATCGCCCGCTCAGCTGGCTCACAATGCTGATGTTATTTATAAGTGCTTACGATAAGGTTGCATTTGCATATGCCTCTATATCGCGGAAACATTGTACCAGAATTAGACAATCACCACTGTATTGCTAAACTCATGGAGCCGTCGACGGCGACCTGCACCCACCACGCCGCAGGCGCACCGAACCTTCATTCCTGATAATTGAGACAAAACAGAAATAGTTACATTTTAATATAAAATATTTTTATCGAAAAAATACGTCCCTTTGCTAAAAGGCAAAAATCGTTAACTCGACACCAAGCGAAACAGGAGCTCTGGACTCTGGCCAACTAAAAATTGTAATTTCCCGATAGCAAGCTACCATCGCAAACGAAAAAGCACGACAAAAATTCTCTATTGAATGGTAAAATCGAATTCTCGCGGGCGAAACCATCCGCAGCAATTACACAACCTGTTACTAGGGAATACCTATTTTCCATCTATCCCGATGTGTTATATTCGTTCATTAGTTCTGCTATGTAACAGGCTTGTGCGTTTTTCGAAAATCCCTATTAATTTAGTATTGGCGTTGCCATATCCACGCGAACACTATCGACTGCGTGCTAGTGCATTCGAGATTCGCGATATAACACAAAAGAGAAGCGTAAAAAAAGGGGTGGCGGGTTGGCGCGGGAGGGGTGAGGTAACAAATCCAGGATGCATTCGAAAAGCTAGATAGTGAGGACAATCAGCAGGGGATGAAATGGAGGGCGGCGAACACATCGGCGAGGAATATCAATGGGAGTAGCGGTCAAGCGATTGCCGTGCAATAGTTGGCTGCGAAATGCGTTAACTGATAGAGCGCGGCCTCGGTCGGTGTTAAATCGTTGGTAATTATAGAGAGAGGCTGATTTAGCAGGAAAGCTCGCGGTTGCATCGCGTAATAGAGAGATAGCTCGATTCTATCCGAACCGCCCCGCCGCGCTGGCCTCCTCCTCCTCCTCCTCCTCCACCGCCACCATAACCAACCCCCACTGCAGCTCGGAGCCGCATCACGAAATGCCGTGTGCGGCTGTTTGATCCTGCACCGCGGAACATGCATTACTTTGCACACGTGTCACACTTGCCGCGCCAGCGCGATGGATAGAAAGCCGCTTTGTGTGTAGAATTGCAGCGGACTACTAGTGTGCGCTCACAGGCAAAGCTCGCGCGGGGCCAGGACCAAGCCGCACAGGTGGACGCAGGGATGAGAGCGGCAAGTTTGTCGGGGAGTTAACCGCGCAAGCGAGCGAGCGAGCGAATCAATCCGGCTGCGGACATTGAGATTCTCCGGCGATAGCGGGACACCACGATTTATCTGGACTTTCGCCGCAAAACCGAGCGCGGTGCCCCTCTCGCTTCCCGGAGTGCCGCCGAGCCGCTTAAGGATAACGCCACATACGCACACATGCAATACATGAATGCTGCACGATGTATGTGAATACGTACAACCAACAAATTGGATGGGATGGAAATTATTTTTGAAGCTGAGAAATTGCATAGTTTTTGGTATGATTCGTTTATGTTTGAAATCTTTGGAGTTCAAAGTGTGGGGTGAGAAATTTAGAGCGGGCTGAAGCAATCTATAGTGAAGATTGGATTAGAACTGGTTTGAGTTTAGCTAATTGTGGGAAATTGCTAGAGACATGCAAGGCGCAGAATATGTGGTGCAAATATTGCTTGTAGAGCCATAGTGCATACTGAATGAATTATTAAAAAGAAAGTAATTAAACAACCCATTGAGACTCAAATGTAAGAAATAACAATTGCTATATTATTTGCACCGCGGCTGAAAAGCCTTTTTCAAGTCAGAATGGAATAAGAATCGAGCAAGTTTTATGTTCACACGTAGTGAACGTTTAATTCCGTCACGTTTTATGAACTATCCTTTGTGCCAATGAAAGCTATTAAACGATAGGGAACGCCGGGAAACGCTGCATGCCAAATTCATGCCTCGCCCCGGTATCTCAGAGCTTTCAATGTCGGAAACAATTCTGCCTAAAGTTCCAGCGCAATGTCTATGAGACCCTATATTGTGGCGAGTGGTTTGCCGTGCGTTCTGTGTTCTGTTTGAAACCACGCTGTTGCGTGAGGAATGAATGCATAGGAACAATGCCTAGCTAGCTACCTATTACGGATACAACTAGAGAATAGGTACTTGGAATCCACATATGAAACTATGCATCGCGGGCAAACTGATTATGTAAATGGAATACCCGCCAGGTGAAAAATAGTGTAAGTATGCACTTTCATTTTTAGAGCTCGCTGAAAAAAAATGTTTTTTTAAAAACATGTCATTTGTTGAAAATTGCAAATGTACAATCTTTACAGCTATTACAAATGTAAATGTTCAACCTCTATAAACTGAATTTCATTTATGCTTCGAAGCAGTGAAGTTAGATTGAACAATTTCTCTCGGCATTCACCAGAACGTAACAACGTTTAGAAAACGATTTTTAATATCCAGAGCGACACTAGTTGAACGAAAGGAACCACGGACGACGTTTACGGTCTCGCAGAACAGAATGTATGGGAAGTCTTTGCGTTTATAGTCAGCGTTCCAGCATATCCATGTTTGTATTGACAAACTAGGAACAGATGCAAAGGAGGTGAGAACGGCGGATGGAGAATTCGGAATTCTGAAAGGGACGCGTTACTCGAAACCGCAAACAGCGGAGATCGATGAACCACTTCATTAATGGATAAAGTGTTGCCGCAGTAATTCTCCCTATCTCCCTCTTTCGCACTGTCTCTCGCACGTATCCCGCTACGAAACGCCAGGCAGAAGCTTCCGTGAGATAATGATGCAATATTGCCTGTCCAAAACAAGAGCCGCATTGCGAACCGATGCAATCCCCCAGCCCTTCACGACTTTCCCATTTTCATGCACTCGAAATACGAGCCATTTAAAACAATCATCGTTCCCGTACTAACAATTTAATTAATCTAACGAGCTGAACCCATGTTCCACGCGACGCACGTTAATAACATTAATTTCACAAGGTAATGCCACTACTAGCTAATAGTAATTTGTTATTTTCGAGAGCACACTCTTCCGGTACACGAGACGCCACTCCCGTTAGTATGATTATTCCGCGCTAATTAGAAACAAAAGAATTATAGTAAATAGTGTACTGAAAGGCGGCGGTAATTGAAAACAAGCAGGAAGCTTTCTCTGTTTAAAGGTAATACGAACATGAGCGAGGTACTCCAAACATTATGAGTATAATATTTGATTAATTTCGAATCACTTTCTAAATTCGATAACTCTCGACAATTTTTTAATAATGCTACAGCTCAATGGTGTTGGTGAAAATTGGAGGACTCCCTCGCAGAGTTTTGTACAACGAGTGGGAAATATATCAGGGATATTTGATGTAGACATTTTGTAACGAATCAGTCACGAGTGTCATTTTTGGAGTGGTTGGAAGCTTCCATCATAAAATCTTACGATAATACGTTGAAGAAAAGATCTGAACGGCTTTCTGGGTGAGTGAGAACCAGCCTGTTACATACTTATCCACCCTTCCGATTTCGATAGGAGGGACAGCTTATCACAAGAGCCGAGTCCTGTCATCTATCCCCGAAGAAACGAGAGCATCAAGCCCTGCCATTATACGAAGCCCTACCCTTATTTTAATCGGGCGCACTTTCAGCTCGGGGAGAGAAATTTCTCTTGAGGGGTTCAGCACGGATTCTCTTGATATGCAAAGACAGACAGTTATTTCCTGCTTTAGGATCAGGGCTACCACTCTTCTACGAGATTAAAGGGTGCTTCCCTTCACCCTTACACCAAAGGATTCGAAGAATCTCGAATTAAACCTAAGGAACAATCAACACGTTATGGTGAAATATATTTAACATGACAACAACATGAATGATTTCTTTTCAAATAAAAGAAAAATCAGTTACGAAATTCTATTTTTTATCATTGTCCTATGTTATCGAGCTTCATCCTCGAATTGATCTTTGTTCGTTTAACACGAATGGGGAATAAGCAGCGTAAGAAAAGCAAGAGGTAAAAGTGTACTATTCGCGCGGCGAAAATTTGCATTTCGCTGAACGTACATGATGTTAGGTAAAACACATGTTCATTATAGCAGAAGCTAGTGGTGCGTTATGAGGAAGGAAAGGGATACGTGGGTGCGAAAGAAGTGCAAGTGCACATAGGTGCACACCAGGCCGCCGCAGAGTACATAGATGCATGCATAAATACATAACGCGGAGAGCAGAGAACTCGACTCTTGCGTATATGAGCGTTTTCACGCATATCCTTCAAATATGGAAATCGCGCCACGATACGACAGCGGGCGTGTAAGGGTATGCGGCACCGGTATAGCAGCGTAACAGCTTGCCTAAATTCCATCTAAATTCAAAACAGCACCGAAATTGCTACCAACAGGCGCCGAGAAGCACCGAGCGAGCTCGGCCAGGCAACTGTTTTGACCGATCAGACACCAGGAGTCGAACTGCATCGCAAGATCTACCACTCACTTTTGAATATTGTCAGTCCATGCTTTCTTCTTATATTGCAATACTGCGGAAAGCCTCGTAACTTTTTCCCAAATTCAAATGCACGCCCAACTTATTTTGCCTATTCTGATTTTGCATACATGCAACCACGTTGAAAGTTCGTGTTCTTTATACGCGTGTCTGTTTGTGAAATGTAGAATTTGATTTCAAGTGTCGCTGGAATATATATTCTAGTTACATCTTCTACGTATAACTATAGTTTTATCTGAGATCTTACTGCAATCTACTAACTTTCGGGGCTGTTGATAAACCTATACAGAGACCCGAATATTACTTGGTAATCTCAGTTAAACTCGAAACGAATTTCAAACTTTGAAGATTAAACCACTCTCGTGTACCGAGAACCTATGAGGTTACAGATATACGCGAGATTGAATTAAACAGTGTCTGATTAATTGTTAATTAGATTGCGATCGGATACGTAATTAAGCTTGTCTAGGTATGCTATTTCGGAAGAAGCCAGCACTATAAATAATAGATTCTTTGCATGAGTTTTCCAGTTGAACTGGTTTGGATACTAATTTGAACATCTGTTGGATAAATCTGATCGATTTTAGTTCAGCTGTGTGGCTGGAAGAAGTTTCCTTGCTTGCAGAAAACTAGCTTGCTCGTGGAAAGCAAAGGGTTTGTGGATGAACTCAGTAACAACTCGGTAATACCTTGCTGTACCGACAATTTTGGGGAAATGTTGAGGAAAGTTTTGATAAAACGTTAAGATTGCCGATGGTGACAAGTGCAGTTACCGTTGAGCAAGAGGAATGTTGGAAAACTTGGAAATGAAAGTCGGAGACTTATTAACTGATGCAAACTGAACGACTGTTGGTACAGGCGCTGGAAATCTCGATTTATACCGAGAAACTGAGAGACTCTTTCTCTATTATTGATATTTATACTAATCCAACGCGGGAATTATTAATTTATGGAAGCACTGATTTCTATTGAACGACCGACAATTCAGCCATTTGCCTGGCAATGCTTCTGATGATGCACCCAACAATATTAAGGTGGGATTTTAGATAAAGAAATGCTCTGAATACATGTCGTATGCAGAAAATTAATAAGAAATATCACCCCATGCAGAATGCTGGCTAAGCGGGCTTCATACCATGGTCGAGGATTGGTAAATTCAAATAATGCACTTCAAAATTCACAAAGGAACACGCACAATGGTTAAGAATACCGGGAATGAAAGTGACTGGAGCGGGAAACCGTTGCTGTCAAGCGATTCCAGCGGCTTCTTCGAGGAACTTACGAACTACGACGTGCTGGCTGCGCAGGCTCTGCACTTGCAGTTGGTATGGCAAAACAATGGTTTGATAGTTCCAGTATTTCCCGCATTTCCTCTTCGTCAGTCTACGCCATCATGCTGATTCGTGAGTAGACAAACGTTTGCGGAATTGATTGTATATACAGAATATTGCGAATACGAAATATCCATGATTTTAGGGTAAGGTCAGCATGTTTTGTCTTCACACATAATACATAAATTCGAGTGGAGAAACGGCTATCTATTAGTCATTAATTCTGAAGTAGATATGAATATCACAGTGTGTCTACACATATATGTTTCAATAAATGCGATTTAAATGAAAATCGAACTCGATGTAAACCCTTCCGAATTGTACACAGTATTAATTCTGAATAAAAAGCCAACTGTTCTCGCAAACTGCTCCCTTGGAAATAGAGGAATTTCTTATATATCTGAAAACAATTATGCGAAGAATGTGTGGTTTTGAAATAAACGTTGTGCTGTTGCGAAAAGTAATTCGGAGTAATAACACTAGGTTCGCTGAAATCGCAGAGTGGACCGGCGCATAGGACGGACGGAAGAACATATGTTTAAGCAGTGAGGCATGCGCAATCATCGCTTCCGCGACGTACCTAGCCATCTTTCCAGTCAAGCAAAAGTCATTGTTTTCAGCTTTAGTCTCATTTAACGGAACTTTTATTAATGTCAGAGCCACAGTCCGCGCTTCTACTACGAAAACAATTAGCAGGTATCCCGTAACATAAGTATAAGTGTTAAGTGTGAGCGGTGCCGCGTCGGAAAGACCGTCAAAAAGCCGGAACCGTTCGGCCGACTTGAAACTCGTGCGACCTCGTCGTCGTCTGTGTCTCCGGTTCGCGAGATTCTCCCAGCAAATGCTTGGCGGCCGGTGCTGTCGAGAGTGCATGCTCTGTGAAAAACAGCCGATCGCTGGGAAAGGCTCCGGTTGCCCAAACTCGACCCTACGCCCCGATCGGGGCGTGAAAATCAATAGGGTCTGCGGAGCCGTGTGTGCCTCCATGAATAACGACTATAACCTAGCATAGTCACTTGTCGCGTTTACATCGAGGGGATCCCGGTGTCGGCCTGGAGCTCAGGCCGCACCAGCAGCTCTCGCTTATCGCGTCCCAAACGGCCTGCTTCCCTTGCTTTTCTTTTCTGCGTAGCCCGGTGACCTCCCTCTGCATAACCCGCTTTTCTTTTTCTCTCGCTCTCGTCCCTTTTGCTTTCGCTCAGGGGCCAACTGAAAATAATTGCCTGGCGCCGTTATTTATAGCATTTCGCGCGCGTCACACCGCTCTCGGGCGACGCGCGGCCCCGGTGCCGAGGGCAAAAAAGAAAGACAGAGAGAGAGAACAAGGCATGTCGTACAACGACCAGCGAAGGTCAGCCTCCTCTGGGAGCATGCCCCCCGTTCCTTTGCGACACGCGAGATTCCCGATGCCGCTGACCACCGATTCTATGTACCACCCGCTTGCATGCCTACCGCACTCTTGCGACCTTCCTTTCTCCCGATGCTTCGAGATTCGGGAATGAAATCTATGGGAGGCTGAGACTACCCGTCAGAGCTGACTCACCGTCAGAAACTCGTGGGTGGACCGATACCTGGCATGGCTGACCTAACCTACATGCTGCGATTCCAATTTAAAATTCATGCCGACGTTCCTTCCTTCCGACTGGAATAAAGCCTTTCGGCCCATGATTCGCGAATGCTGCCTTTGTCCTTCCAACTCTTTGAGTTTTAAAACCATTGCATTGAGAAATCGAGTATACGCACTTCGAATTTTCGTCGGATTTAGAAGGCGATGAATATTGAAAAAGTACCCGGCCTTTCAGCTACCAAATTAAGTTTTAAGGATTCTTTGCAATCGATTAATTCGCTACATATAAATGTTACAACTTACAGACACGTCTGGTACATTCTGAGGTCAACAAGAATTCAATAGTTTACTAATAGGATAATAGAATTATACAAGCTAATCTCCCTTTATTCTTCTGTAGCTTTTTATTTATGGAAGTTTATTTGAAATTTGATGTTTATCCATGTAATATTAACACTCTGTTAGCTTTGATAATTTCAATGTAAATCTATGATTAACAGTACTTTGTAGACCAAAGTACAGTCTGTGTTAAAAGAGTATGTACTAGACATTATGTGTTATACAACCACTGTTTTATTCCATTACAGAACTGAATAAAAACCCAGTAGAAGGGTTTTCTGCAGGCCTTATAGACGACAATGACATATATCGGTGGGAAGTACTCATTATTGGACCTCCGGATACATTATAGTAAGAACTTTTTACGCCAAATGCTTGTCATATTGCATCAAAGTTTTCAAAATGTTCAACTGTATCTATAGCATCATTAATATGTTCTTAACAATACTTATGTATAAATCCTACCTTTGAAATGGGAATTTGGTATCTGTGTTGAAATAAATCAAGTATCTGAGATTCAACACACAATATTTGTTAGTTCAGTTTGCTTATTATTTCAATGGAGCTTCAACTGTTTTGTTCTGTGGAATTTATTGAAGTTAAAATGTCTAACAGAGCATGGTGCAATCTACTACATAATACATGAATAATTACAACTGTAAAATGATAATATAACGTATTCTTTAACAATGTCTCAACAAAATCAACTCTACCATTACAGTGAAGGCGGGTTCTTCAAAGCACATTTACAATTTCCAAAAGAATATCCACTCAGGCCACCAAGAATGAAGTTTATAACAGAAATATGGCACCCAAACAGTCTGTATTTTCGTCGCCTATTTTACATACGCCTTATTAGCGGAAGTAGTAATTTGTATTAAATTTTTAGTCGAAAAAAATGGGGATGTTTGCATATCGATTTTACACGAACCTGGAGACGACAAATGGGGGTACGAGAAGGCATCGGAGCGATGGTTACCAGTGCACACAGTTGAGACTATTCTCATAAGTGTTATTAGCATGCTTGCAGATCCAAATGATGAAAGTCCTGCTAATGTTGATGCCGCCGTGAGTACCGTTCAGAAATAAATTAAACCATATTAAACCCTTCCTTTCTTATGTCTAAAAACATGAATTTCACATTGCAGAAAGAATGGAGGGAAAGTTACACAGAATTCAAGCGAAAGGTGGCAAGGTGTGTCAGAAAAAGCCAAGAGGAGTGTTTGTAGGGGATGAACAAATATTCAAATGGAAAAACTTATTTAATTCTGGTGAGTATAATATACTGATGGTACAAATAATACAAACTGGGAGTCTCGGGCTTTGGTTTAAGATGAGGAGCAGTTTACCGTTGGTAAAAAAATACCGTCGAAGATACGTTTAATGATAGTATTTTGCTTTGTTCACAGGGAAGCCATAAGCACTGTAAGAACGAAACCGATGCTCAGCATTAAGCTAACGGACAACAGTGCCACTAAAAGCGAAATAAGCCTGACCCATCTTTAAGCAGAGAAATGGAGATAAGGTGTGTGTGTGAACGAAAAAGACAGAGTCACACAGCTCCATCAAGTTTATAATACCACCGCCACTGACGTACCATCCATTGATACGAAGAACATAAAGAAAACACACGCAGCTCACCTTTTACATAATAAACAGCTAAAAAAACTAATTTACACGTATGAAATATGAGAAACGAATTCATCTGTATGATTACTACCTTAATATTAATGGTTAACGTGAACTTAACACCCTCTCCCCGCCCTGCCGTTCCTGCTCAAGAGTTAGCCCTGCCACCCTCCAGCTCTATGCCTTGTAATTTAAAATAACACGTTTACGTTCATCACTTGATAATAATTCCTTAGTGTCGTTTCGTATTTTCTTATTTTCGTAAATATAGTAAATATAAATAAATTTTTGTATGATCCGACAGATGGAATGTGCAACAAACCGTTAAATGTAACACCAGTAAATAGTTACGAAATATACATGCGAATTATTGTGACATTGAGGAAACAAAACTAGTAAGCTCGATCTCAATCTGTAAAATCGCGGCTATGTAAAAATACTGTGAAATTCTCAGCTGAACCGTAAGTTGCCAAAATAACGAATTCTAATTAAAGTGATAATAATAACAATAATATTATTAAACGTGTATTATTAATTGTAACAAGTAGGCATATACATAAGAATAGGATCGCGGTATGAAGACTGTATACATTTTTTATCAATATCAATCTACGAAGTGATGTAATCCGACGTTTCCTTTTCTAGCTGGACTTGCGGTTCCACGATACGAACATAAATTTTAAATTTACGTAAGTTTTTGTTCAAGTCATAATTTCATATTGTCAATTAAAGTTTGAAACACGAAAATTGTCGTCTTAATTGTTGTTCAATGTATCTTTCCCACTTTTATAATGACATTTATATACTGGTAAATTGATGTTCGAATCTTGATAAGGACAGCTAACTCGAAAAGAATCACGTTATTCACATCAAATAAAAGAGCACTTCAACTTTAAAAGTCTTCAGCACATTCGGTGGGCATGGGGATAGTTATGCTGACAACAATTGCGGAAATCTATTCTTCCTGTGGAGCTGAGAACGCTGAAATGAACGAGCTGGATCCTCAACGAGTTACTTCAAGACTGACTCTTGGTCAGGCAAGTCGAGGTTTATCTAGGTAGCAAGGGATGAAGGTGTTTACGTCGTCAATGAGTCTCACATATATCTTGAATACTTTGTATACCTTATTTATTTCTTTTTTATCTTCGTATAATAATCATAAACGTACAATTTAAAACAATAGTGCTCGTGTGTTTATGCAATGTACAGGATAATCTTTAAGCTATTATACAGTTCGAAATGAAATACAAATTAATAGACTATTACTTTAGGTAAACCTTTTTAATACATTATTTTCACTACTGGATGACGGTGACCTTTCTCGATTTTCCATTTCCGCTTTCTCGCATTCTTCCAATTCTCATTTTTTGATCATACGTCACAAATATACTCGGATCGTCACTGTTTGCTCCTTATAGTCGCGCGCGTACTTTTCGTCTCTGTGTGTGTATAAGGGCCTCCAATAACTTTTGAATGTCTATCTACATTTACCGTTTTGTAAAATATTCATTATTAGGTTTACGATATGATTTCCCACCATTCCACCGTCGATAAGTCCCTATATCATAAACGTTCGATATATCTGCCCGCAATTACGAATTCCTCTGCTGATTCCTTACGTGTACGTATGTATGTGTGTATGTTACATATTCGCCGATCATGCTTCTCGCTTGAAAGCCGTACCATTTAAATAATTAAAGCTATTGGCTACTTAGACACTAGTCGGTATCTACAAGAACCTAGTATCTTATACACCTGATTGTTTGAATGAAAAAAGAAGCAGTTTCGTGTGGTCCGCCACCCAACCGAGCGATGCAATTTAGGCCCCTAGCTAAACTGAACGCCGATCATAGCTGATAGCTCGTCTCGATGAGTTGAATGACAGAGCGAGGTAGGTATAAGCAATGATCGGATGCTGGACATGCTCATGGTGAGTGGCCGCGTCAGTCGTAACCCAACGAGATTGACAATCGAAATCGCATCCCATTAAGCTTAAACTTGAATTAACTTAGTTTGGTATTAGTAATCTGAGATCGCGCGTTTTCCTTTTCTCTCCTCTAGCTTTTCTGTCTTTTGTACCACCGATCACGGTGGCCGTGTGCGACAGTAATATACTGTTGAACTCTTCCAGTTCCTGCCCAGTTCGTTTTCTTTGATACTACAATGCTCGATCGACGAAGCACGAAGATTTCGTTATGATTTGCATGCTACTCCTGTTAGATACCGACCTCCTCGTCGATTGTCTGACAGTCCTTGCTCGCGTGTCAACTCGTCGCGACAGGCTGACTGTAATGTCATTAAGTTACGAGACGTACATTTCGCATTACGGTACAGTAATAATGAATAATAATCGTGATAATAATTAATATAATAATAATCGTGACGACGTGGTCAATAATAATAGCAATAATAATAACAATTAGCAGTATGTACAGACTCTTTTTACATCGTGCGCTTTTCGAGTTCGATGCCGATTCGCGACGGCCACGAAACACCGCTATAAGAAACAGAATACGGGAAAGAAGATGCGTCGATCACTGGTCTTTCTCTCTCATACACACGTACACACAATCTTTCTCTCGTTCATTTGCAATGCCCTTCGCTATTTTACACTTAAATGTTCGCGAGCTTCTAGAGACGTCCCCTTCGATCAATCGTCCATGCATACGTCCGTCTACTCGGCTGTTCATTTCATTTTCACTGCGGACTAGAATTTAATCGAAGATAAATTTATTCTGGTAAATACTAGTTTGATTCGTAATATCGAGGATAACTTTTGCCAGGCTCGCGCTTCCCATTTGTTTCTCTCTACACTTTTGCTTTTCGCTCGCATGTTCATTCACTCGTTCGACGATTCATGCATTCATTTATTCATTTACCACTCATGCGCGTGGATTTTTCTTCGGATATCCGTTTCCGAACTTCCCCCATCATCAACCTCTTCGTAGGCATTGATAATAATTGTAACTCACGTAATTACACATTCCGATTGCGCGTTGCACGGTAAACTGCCCGAACTATGTATTCTCCTCTGCGATGCACGATGAACAGCAGACGCGATATGTCGATCAAAAGTGCTGAAATGAATTTCATTTCTTCGCAGTCGCTTCTAATGAACCTGTCTTTCAAGGTTAAGATCTCAATTCTCCAATTACTTCAATGAGAAAATGCAAAGCCCGTTTCCGTCATCAGCGCCACACACACACACACACACACACACACACATACACACACCCACCGTGTACCTGCATGAATATATCCTGTACGCTATTAGAGAGTTAAGTGTAGTAAGTAAGTATAATATACAAGGGGCTGTGTACGTGTAATAATTCCGGATCATTTGTACATGTATTTACAAGGTAAAGTGCGATTTCGCGAAATCGCGATACTGCTTTTTTATGCCTTTTACGTATTCGTCTTCTCTCGATTTGAGGCTCACAAACCTTCCTTCTTTTTTACTTGCGTGCACTCATTCCTCCCTTCTTCTTTCTACGTATCATCGCGTATAAGCTCTATCACATTGGCTTCACAAGCCGTATTATTTAGCGCAATAATAATCTGGATTGTTAATAAAATAATATAATAATAATTATATTAATAGTTATTGTAATAATGTAATAAAATACCAATAATAACGTAGGCTTAGCGATACGACCGTGGTGGTAGTAACTAATAACCCTCATCACCAAGTGTTGCATATAACCACTGTTCTCAAAGACATATCGACAGGGAAACGTGTAACACACCGAATCTTAAAACAAATAACTCCTTTTGGTTTCATGTTGTACAATTTATATTTAAAATTTCGTGTATTGACATAAGAATCGAAATGGAAGATTATGTTTGACATTCGTATTAAAAAAGTAGTTTTGGTGGTGAATTTCAATAGGAATACCAGTGGTAATAATAACATTGGTAACGGTTTTAAGTGGTCTGTGGGTTCGTAACTTTATAAATACAGGTGGACGAGTAAGAAGTAGGAGAAAGAGTGATAGGTTACTGCATTCCACTTTACAAAAAATGATATTGTACATTGTCGAACGAAGAGATAAAAAGGTACGCATTTGGAGGGAGGAGTGTATAACATTAACAGCTTAACGACTATGGGGATAGGAGAAGTGTATAAACAATAACATGGATCACAATTATGCAATAATTATTAATCGCTCATCTCGTTGCGCAATTTAGATAAAATTAATAATAATTCGATCTAACAATTGTTACTGGGTGATTGCACTGTGGATGAACCCAAACCCCCTCCGTTTTCTCCTATCCGCATCCTTCAAATACGTATTTGTAATTTTTTAAATGAGACGACGATCTATCTAAAAACGGAAGTGGTTGGAGTCCCTTTCGAATTTCGAGCGAATTACAACGAGCAGCCAGCTCGTCGTGTCAGAGTCTTCTAACAATATGATTTTCTTTACTGTATCTCTGCACAATCGACACTACATTGTACTTCGTACAGAGACAATCTTACGAAGAGAGTTCTTTTGATTGAGCTCCGTCTTCTTTGATCCTTGGATCCCTTGGCATTTGCCGTGTGCCGAAGGTTCAGTCAACTCATCAGTGTCTTTTTAACATATCTTATCCGTACCTCGTATATTCGCCTCTCTATGATAATGCCCTCTTGGTAGGCAGGACTCAGCCGTCTTCAGCTGGCTGAATCCTATGACTGGTTTCCTCCTTAAAAACTTAACTAGACTTTAGTACTCGCTTGGCGAGACCATCTTTCCCGAAGCATCGTTTTGGCATACATCGACTGCGGCGCAGAACACTGTCACCGCATCGCGGTTCGATTTTTAACTATATATGTCTCTTTTTACTCAGTCACTTTCTCTTCTCGTCTTTCTTTTTCACTCTGCGCTTAGGAAAGACACTGCTGATAGATAAACGCACACCGGCCTGTGCGTAGAATTATTAACCTAATAGTCCCAAGCTTCCTCTGGTTCCTGCTTCACCACGTCTTTAGGGCTTCCTTCGGTAGATTGTTGGGTATGTTGTGTCGAAGGTGGTCTTGGCGATGTGACTGGACTGTTCTGGCCAGATTTTGGACTGGGCATAGGACTATCACGATCTTGACCGTTATTACCAGATACGGACGATACATCACTCTGCGCATCTTCTTCGTATCTGTCCTGAACAGGGGTTGGTTCTACCCTTATGGTTTCCTCCGCTTCTCTTTTCACACCATAGTCGTCCGTCTGCATGACACAGACTCCATTAATGATAACTTCGTCACCCGTTCTCGTTGGTTCCTGCCATTCTGGGTTAACCCACTGTGGCGCTGCAGGTTTTCTTCTGTTTGATCTAACAGTGGTAGGTGCAGTCGGCGTTTCTGCTGGTTCTCTTTTTATACTACCAGCCGAACCCTCCGAATCCTCGCTGCCGAGGTTGCTCATCGCATCTTCGACATCTTCGTCCTCGAATTCTTGATTGGGCTCTCTCTTCAAGGAATTCATTGATAAGTCAAGCCCAGAGCATTGTTCTTTTAGTGCGTTTCCTACTAGTGCCGCTAAGTTAGGGTTGAAGTACGGAGAATACGGGAGAGGCACGTTGCCCAAACCCAGTCTCTCCTTCTGTATCTCCAGCAGTCTTTGGTTCAAAAGCAATCTAAATTGTACAGGATCGAAGGGTTGGCCAGGCTCCCGTGGCGATTGGGGTTCTGGCTGTCCATGCGGAGTTTGTTGCTTCAGTCTCATTCGATGATTATGGAACCAATTTGTAATTGTTCTCGACGAAAGTGCCAACTCGCCGGCGAGAAACTCGATGGTTGCAACATTTGGATATGGATCGAGTGCGAAGGCCAATCTAAGGGCTTCCTTTTGCTCCTCGGAGAAAAGTACTCTTTGCTTTTTGGCAGACGTCGGTCCTGGACCCGGCGAAGCTGCGTGGTAGAACTCTGCAGTATCGTTACTGGAAGTGTCCGAACTGTTGTCGTGTCCTGGCCCACTACTACGCCTTCTCTTATTCGCTTCCCTTCGTTCGTTCTTCAGAGCTTGCAAACGATCGACATTGTGCGCATCCGACAGCCAAAGTTGCATTCTAATGAAAGGCTCGCGTCCTTTTATGCTCAACATGTGCCATGGTTTCGGTTTACTTAGCAGTTCACTGACCGAACCTTGAGACAGTCCGAGAACTGCTTCCCCAAAAATCTTCTGCCCGATATTATTGGCGAGGAGAGCTTCCTTGATCTTTGTCGTGATCGTTTGAGTGTCGAGATCCTGCGTTAGCGCGGCCATTTCATAGACGCTCGGTGAAATGTGCGGATGAAGTCCACGGAGTGGCGACGGCGTCATCTGATGATGTGGCGAGTGCAGGCTCATTTGCTGCTGCTGTTGCTGTTGTTTCTTCTGAAGCTCCTGCATACTCAGCTGTGCGTGGGGATGATGAGGACCTGGTGGTGTCAACATCATAGGTGGTGGAGGTTGCGGATGCTGAGGATGTTGAGGACTTTGCTGGGGTGGTCCAAGTTGCATTTGGCTCTCCTGTTGATGTTGTGCTGCTGCTTGAGCGGCTGCTTGGGCGGCTGCCTGTGCCTTAGCTGCGTTCTGAAGTTGTTCTTGTACCAGCTTCGTTGGTGGCATAGGCTTCATTGGCGTTCCGCATGCTGTATAAGCGAGAAAGAAGCAATTACTAAATTTGCCTACATTAGTTGTGTTTTATAGTCCGAAAGCTCTTTTCGCAAGACGTCAGGATGTTTTTAGCACACTAATGCACAGAAATGCATAAAATCATCAAACAATTTCTATGGGTCTTATCCCTCTAAGTTTTCTAGTTCTATCATGGCCGAATTAGGATCATCTAAAGCATAATACCACTTGGTAATACAGCAGAGGTAACACAGCATCGTGACATCGTGCTTGACACACACTTTCGAGCTCCCAAACTACAATTTTAGTAAAATAACAAAACATCTATATTGACCTGAGTTAAACTTACGAGGCAGGCCGCCGTAGCCGCCGGTCCTCATGAGCTTCTCCGGTGCGATTTTGTACTGGCTCGCCACCAGCTTGTGTACGGCATTATCATCCTCAAGGAACATCTTCATCCTGATGAAAGGCTCGCGGCCCTTCTGTGTAAGCATATGCCAGGGTTTAGGCCGTGCCAGAAGATCGGACACGGATCCCTGGGACAAGCCTAGTACAGATTCACCGAACAAACGTTGCGAGATCGAGTACTGGGACAATTGTTCTTTCACCTGGAAATTACAGGATTTTAACGCATTGCAATTCAGTGTAAGGGTTTTGTGAAAGTATGTTACCCAAGGAAAGACATACAATTCTACCTACCCTCTTGACAATGTCCTCGGTGTTGAGATTATTATACATGTCGAACTGTTGCTGGGTAATGGGAGGAAGTACAGCTTTCAGCGGTCTCTGATTAGCAGCGTGATGAGTGGGGGTGGACGGTTGACTGATCAGACTGTTCGTGATGGAAGCCATCCTCTGAAGAGGACTGGCAGCAGCCGCGCCAGTGAATTCTTCGTTGGGTGTCATTGCGGGTGGCAGTATCGAATTGCCAAGTGGCGAGCTTGCACTGGAACCACCGGGTGTCGATTGCGGTCCGGTAGATTCTTGTTTAGGCCTTACAAGGGAGAACGCGCTTCCTGCGTGTCTCATCGCTTCCTCCATCTTCTCCTTCTCCTCCTCCGATACGCCGTTTATCATTTTATTCCTCGGGTCGACTTTGCCAAGGCTCAAGTCTTGAACACCTCCGCCATTGGTGGCCAAGTGGTGTTGCTGTAGCGCTTGTTGCTGAAGTGCCAGCAAGCCTGGGAGTCCAGGCAATCCTGGAAGTCCTGCTAACGTCGGATTCTGACCCGGTGCCGCGTTCAGCTTTTGCAGCTCCCTGTGATAAGCATCCAGCGCTAACCGGATGTCCTCTTGCGTTCGCTCTATTCCTTGCAGACCACCTTGGGCCCCACTGAAAAAATGCGGAAATATCGCGCTACGATCAATCGAGGTCGCGTGCTGTCCTCAATAATAATCAATAGGCCTAACATTACTGAAGCCACGTTAACGATCGACTTTTTCCCTGAACATTAGCCGTCGAATGATTTCTTGTGGCTATTACACGCTCTGTCAAAAATCGTTTTTAACGTGGGAGCGAGTGTTTGCTCCTGACATTTACGTGTTAAGTAACGAAGCAAGTATAGCGGCACATTAATTTTAGCGGAGTACGTCATCTCTCGCGCATAGAGTTTGGTTGGTAGTATCGTGCGGTTTCGCGTGACTCACACGATCCACGGGGATATTCCGTCGTTCTAGATAGATATCTCTTTACGGACGAAACGATATACTGTCGATATATAGGAACGAGAGTATTCGGAATTCCTCGAAACATTTACTTAATTCAAAACGCGAAGAGTTTCATAAAGGGTGAACTCACCTTGGAGGGAAGTCTCTGGGTCCGCGAAGGTCCTCGACTCTTCTGCCCATCAGTTTCGCCAGTTCTTCCTGATAGATCCTGACCACCTTCTCCTGCGGAATGTCATCGTTCTCGTACTTCTTCAGTCTCCTATTTTGACTGTCGAGCCTGTCCTTGCTGAACGGACTCGGACAGCCGATCCTGCTGGGGCTCTTGCTGTCGGCATCGTTCGAGACCTCGTGCTCGCCCCTCATCTGTAGGTGACCAGACTCCGACAGGATATGCGCCAACCTTTCGTCACTCATTTCGGGCGGACCACCTTCCTGTGGCCCGCGTGTGAACGCTGGCATTCCTTGCTCCTTGCCTGAAACATACTCTACGGGTGAGGCACAACTTGTGACGCGTTCATACTTTTCTTCGTCTTATAAGTATAAGTTGCAATGTTTAAGAATAGCTTGGGCCTTAAAACTTGTGAGGTATGAAGACCCAAGCTTTTGTGTCTCCTCACTCTCTCTCTCTCTGTTTCTCTCTCTTGTTACACATAAAGTACCGACCGAAGAAGAACGAAACATCGTGTCTAATCGTACCTATAGCCGAATGCCATGCTCGATCAGGGAGGCTAGCAATTAATACAAACGCAAAATCGATATCAGCTTTGAGCGGCAGCCGAAGGCGGAATACACCCCTGCGACGACGATAATTAAAATATCCTCTTCTGGGGCCTCGCCCTTGTGGTCTTCCCCTTGCACGTAGAGGCCAAGAGTCTAATCCTTCTCTACGTGTTTCCCGTTTAATTGACCAATCAGCTCGCAAGATCCAGACGAATCCATCGGCCATCGATCAACGCCTTGATTGCTCGCGCGGTTTCCGATCCTTCCCTCTAACCATTACCAGGACTTCCGAGTACTTTTTCCCGGTGAAATTTAAGAAGCGCGGTGATTAAACTAGCATTGGAATTAATGTCTTTCCTTTTAGATGAAAACTTAAGCAGTGAGTGGGATCGTGCTCGCAGAAATGAGAGATTACGAGGGCCATGATATAGTCAGTATCGGGGATGCAGAAGAAGAGACTCTAACGCTATAACTAGAGGTAGATGTACACTTTAGATACGTGGATTGTCGCAACGCTTGAATTCGTGCCAGGAAACTTCGACTTATGCCAACGATTTCCCTCGAACGAACCGTAGAACCCCCGTGTCTCGGCAGATTCGTGGAGGCTGGCTTTCTGGACCCTCTAACAAAAAGGATCGTTAGATCCTTAAGCTCCTCGGAGCTCGGCTGTCTAGCTCCTTTATTTATCTAATATTTCGTCTGACATTCGGAGCGCTGGATTTTCAAGTACTTTGACGTTCATCCAAGAATAGGAAAAAGTGGGATGTGTCGGTTGGTTCACCGAGATAAAGGACACGATTATCGCCCTATTCCCTTCCTGTCTCTGTGGTCTCTCGAGCCGAGTGGACCTTATCGCCTCTGAACAGGATATCATTACTCCCGGCGAGAAGAAATTATCTTCATCTACTAACGGCAGGACAATGATTTCGTACAAATTCCTAACGAAGAGCTGAAGAAATTCTCTGACATCTATTCGAAGCACATTGTGCCCGGATCAGATTAAGCGAAGGGAGAGGGAGAGGGCGAGCGCGCCAGAGAAAAAGAGACGAACTTCTTGCGTCAGTAGCCCGACACATTTTTCCACCGCGAGAACGTTATGCTGAAACTTGTGGGAAATTGAGAAATCGAGCATAGAGAGCCGTGTCAATTGCTACCTCCTGCATGATACATCGCTCCCCGCGCTTTCTCACAATTAGGAAAATCAGGGAGACAACTGCCGGAGATAACGAATGTATGTATGTTCTCCGGGCAGGAGCGCGGCGAGCCTTCCGAGGGGAATTGACGCTGCGTATTCTTGCTCGTCGTGCTCGCTGCACAAACTTATCGCTACTACTTTCGGCTTCTATTCCCGTAAGCACATTTTCCAATATGTCCATTAGACGCGCTGTCTGACTTTCTATCCGAGTGGTGTGTGCACGTGTCACGATGCCAGAGGGGGACAAAAATATGCATCGTCAATTAAGTGCATGCTAAACGATGCCCTCCCGATGGCTACGAAGATCTGCCATCCACGAAACATTTTTCTCGCGCGCGCGCGCTGCTTCATAGAAAAGACTTGGAAGAAGAGACGGAGGATCCTGCGGTGGGGACGATCGGTGGAAGTGAAGTAACCGATTTCAGCGCGGCGTTCTCCACGCATATCCGACATCGAACTCGCACTTGCAACGCCGTTTCACCGTGTCGTGTGGCGAAACAAAGTTACAGCTCGTTTGCGCCGATCGGCTTGTGGCATCAAGTTCTCGAGGCGGGAAGAGGGGCTCGAGGAAAGCGACTTGGAGAGCAATTAGAGGCGGACACAGGACAATGGGCGCGCCGAGGGAAGAGTGCTGTGTACCAGGGCGATTGGCCGCTCTATCTCGAAGGAAATCGTATCTCTGGCGACAATTATGCCAGACACCCGGCGAGTTACGTACACGCGCCCGGTGCGTGCCGAGTACTCTCCTAGCGAGACGCGTGTACGTCTACTCCGCACACCTTTCGTCTCCTCGCATTCGACTCGAGGCACGAGTGTGCTGCTTTGACAATGGCTAATTGCAAAATCTGGAACACTCTCGTGGGAATGCCGGGCGCGCACTGCCGCTTAAGAAATCGGCCGATTGTTCCGTGAAATCCCTGCTCCTCTCGATTGCGACGCTTTCCGAACTCGGTACGCGCCACTTCACCATTGTTGCACCGAACCCGTGGAAAGTCCGCCGATCCGCGGAGACACTCGCGCGATAATCATGGGAAAGAGCCAGCCACTCGGCATGATTCAATTTTGCGAAACGAAATGAAATGTAGTCCGAACTTACTGGAATCGTAATAAATTCAGTCTGGAACTACTGGTATAATCGTTGCATTTCTGACGGGCAATTTTCTTTGATGGATCGTATTGTCAGAAGCAGAATGGATCTGTCTGCAATCCAATGGCGAATAAGAAATCATGGTCCGAGCACTGGGAAGATCTGCTGAGTTGCGTGGAGTGATGGTGTTAGTGGAACGAGCGGGGTGAGGCGTCGAGCGATGGAAGGATACGAGCCGATCAGAGAATCTGATAAAATCGGTATAAACTGGAGTAGCCTCACTAATGAACTCGACTCCTTCGAGTTGCGTGAACCCATACCTATTAACTGTTTTTCCTCTTAAGCAAGAGACGCGCGCCAGCTACTTTAGCCATTTCATTGCCGGTGAAACACTTTGCAATGAAGTATACGCCTCCAGTCGAATATTCTACGATTTTCTATGTGAAATTCTGTCTTGGAATTAGCAACAAATAATTTCGCTAGGTTGAGTGATAGAAATGAAATGAAAAGATCACTCCTAACTTACGCTGATTGTGAGTCAGAAATCTCAACGATTAATATCTTTGCGTGAAGTTAATGTGCACACTCGGCAATTTTATTTGAAGACGTCACTGAATCGGTAGAGATTATTTACCAAAGGTGCGCATGCGAGTTCCTTTTTCATGATGATTTTTGCCTGAGTTTCAGTATGAATCACACATTATGAGAGACAAGGTTCTGACAAAAAGCCGGATTTCTGCGCGCTGGTCTTTATTATACGCTCTCTACATTTCATTAATCAATTTCCAGATAATCTCGGGCTTCGGTAATTGGCACTAGAGAGAGAAAGAGAGATGGGAAAAGACAGCGGGGGAGAGAAAGACAGGCCAATTCGCGATTCCGCATTATCTTTTCCTGGCGATTTCAATTTGTCTGTCTGACTCTTACTAGAAAGCGTAGCTCGACTACAAAAGCGTCTCGAGCCATTGTGAAAGTCTTCGAGCGGAGATTCGACCCGCAGAAGAATCGATCCTGTACGTGCAGGTTGAGCTGAAAAATCTGGCGCTTTACTTTCTTTATCAGCATCCAGCGCGCGTGTTCTTCGTTTGGCTTTTCATTAGAACGATGTCATGAGTCAACTACGCCTTTCGAGATCATAGCTGGGCACCCTGATAGATAACGCGCTATCTCGCTTTCGGACTAGTTCAACGAACTTTGCCGAGAGTTTTATGGAGCCGATCGCAATACATACGAATCCACTCCTCCTGATTTCGAAATCGTTGTCACTTCCGACTTGTTGACTGTCAGTACGTACATCATGGATTATTCGCAGGAAAAAATGAGAGGTAGCCGGTATAATTTTAAGCGGGCGGAGTAGTACAATTCTGGCCTAATTAGCTCGATCGTTGTTGCTCTATTAAAGTAACTACACTGAAATTCGGTATCGCTTGGATGTCGCATTAATTAATCGGCGAACTCCCGATCTAATTATGTGTCGCGATACTTGGCCGCAGCATACTAGGTAGCCCAAAATGCAAGAATAGCTAGCCAGGTCGCGTGGCGCTTCCAGCGAAATAATAAGGCATCCCTCCGATTGTTTATTTTCGCCCTCGCGCTTCTCTAGCAACATCCATCCCGTTAATCATTTGAAAAATCTGCTTTTGCGTAGTCGCGGCGACGTCACCGAAAATAGCGAACCACTGCGACTCGCTCCGCCTCGCCCGATTAAATCCTCTGATCACCCTCTCTCCTACATCCCCCTTACTCTTACTCTTACCACCTTTCTCTCTGTTTATCGCAATCTCTCTTGTCGGAAGAGGCATTCTATTTTCACACGACAATATACTGACGCTTCATCCAAAACGGCGGGCTCCGGTCTAACTGTACTTCAGCGAAACTGTCGGATCGAGTGAGCCTCGAGGCAACGCGGACTCACTCTGGAATCCGCTCGCCTAAGCGCCGAGAAATGAAATCCCGGGCGATAAACAGACTTGGATTCGTACCAACTATCTTTATTACGGTAATCCGAGCGGGCGACGGTGCGTTGCTCTTGGAGGAAGGCAAGCTCTGCCCGCTTAGATCAATTGTCCTCTAGAGCGAGCGCGCGGCACACCGCCCGATTCTGAAAGGTGGAGACGGGGGAAGCTCTTGTTATAAACTGGGCTGGACGCCTTGAATACATTGTGGGCCAAGATTCAGATATCTTTGTTAGAGGATTACTAGTTTCCGCGAGTCCACGTCATTTTTCCTCGTTTAAATCGCTCTCGCCAATGCTACCAGCTCGAATGAGTCACTCGACTGCTGCTTCTGCCGAACAGCTACCAACTCGCCCGGACAGGGATGCGTCAACCCCCACGAAAATTCATGCAGCTATGAAACACTGATTCGATATAAATTTAAAATTCGTTCTGCTTTCGAGAGCATTTTTAAACAACTTTATAGCAATGGATTTGAAGATGTAATATCAAAGCTGCACCGGATTGCCCTATAGAATCTCTGTCGAGTGGAGTTCAAGAGATCACAATAGCGTTTTGTGGCGAGAGATCAGTCCCACACAGTAGGTCGGTCTGTCTAAACGGCAATAAGTCGTTAGCAGATGTATTTAACGCTGTGAGAAGTTGGCCCGACACTCGCTCTTGCCGCACTGCCCGAGACGGGCCTTTCACGCCCGAATAAAGCCGCCTGATTTTTGCCCATAAATCACTACTGATTAGGGAACTTTCGGACAATGCGCCGAGTATATTTAGCCCATTGAGAGGGGCCGTCGCTGCCTCGTAACAAAACACAAAAGGCAACCAGGCGGTGAAGGGAGGCAATAATTAGCGATCAAAACGTTGTCCGAGGATACTGGGCCTTAATGACGCATCGCTTTCTTAATATCGATGCCAATTAGAGTCGATGCCACCGATTTATCGACAGGCTCCTGCCGCTCGATTGTCTAGTCGAATTAGCTTTTTATCAGGCTATTCTATGAGATTGTAATTTCGAGAACAAAATAAGCGGAACTTCACAATTGGAAATCTCCTAAACAATGACTAGTGGATAATGTGAAATTGACAACAAGATCAGAGACTGCATGTACGATTTGCGAATCCTCCCCTGTATTCGGAGCTCTGTTCTTCTCCTGTTATCTACCCCTTTCTTACCGGGGGAAGCATCTGCGAATCTCACCCTCGCCTAGAAGTCATCCCCAGCTTCCTACTCCCAGGAGCTATTAGTCTAAACAATATGGCTGCCAAACGCAGCAAACAATCGATAGGGAGGGAACAAGGTGCGCCAACGGGCTGTATAATTTAATTAAGGCCATTACCGAGGAACTCAAACGTCATCGGGAAATGAGAGTTCACCGGCTGTTCACTACGCGACCAGGAAGCTCAAGTCGATGCTACTAATAAGCAGGCATTGCAACTTACTGTTTTTCTCGGCTTCATTAGCATATTATCGACAGCAGCCGGTAAATTACTCGCGGCATTATCGTATGGGTAGTTCGATAATGTGTAATTTAATAATACTAATCAATGGAGGCAACTGAATGCCTCTACGCCGTGTGTACACACGATCCCTGAGAGACAGGGCTATCAAAACAGCCTGTTGCGCATCTTGCAGCTCCGCACGAACCTGATCGCCCACCACGTATCGGAAATTGTGCGGCATACTTTGCCAATCAATGCATCCCATCCTCTACCCATTTATTCAAAGGGATCCTCCTTAATAAAATATTGCCAAGCGCGTGTAATCCGCAGCGCGCGAAATCACGAACGGACGGCTGTCATATTGGACGGATATATCGCAAATCGCGAGAGGGATGGGACCTTCTTTAGAACGAGAGCATTGAACCCTGCTCTCCGCGAGCGAAACTAAGGCGGCAGTGGAAAGACCATCGAGGCACCCGTATTAGATAGACGAAAGGTTAACTGATAGATATCGTGGTTAGTGGTTCGGCGAGGTGGATTATTGGCAGTGCGAGAGGCGAGCAGAGATTCTCTCGGGAGACATGTCAATCGGCAGTTCGGCAGCGGCGAATGCGAACGAGTACCTATCCTAGTCCATTGTCAGACCTACAAAAGCTATTCTCCTACTTCATAAAAACAGGCAAATTATATACAAATTGTAGCTCGTTCAGCCTCCGCCGCATCCGAGATTTCGTTAAGGCGCTCCAAGAGAAGGCAGACACGTGGTGGTAGTCGCGCGGGTCAAGTATGAAGAGAGAAGAAACGGAGAGCGAGAGCAAGAGCGAGAAAGTGTATGAGAGAGAGAGAAAGAGAGAATGAGAGAGAGAGAGAGAGATGTGAGTGAGAGAGTGAGAGAGTGTGTTGGAGAAGATGTTACTTACCCTTCTTGGGGATCAAAGACTTGAGCAGCATAACAGCATTCTCGTCGCAAGCCCATCCGTGCATCTTCCTGTAGCTGTCGCGTCCCTTCTCGGTCAGTTTGTCCCAGGGTTTCGGCTTGCTGAGGAGTTCGCTGACGGTGCCCTGGCTCAGTCCGAGCACATATTTGGCGAAGAGTCTCTGGCCGATATTGTGTATCGACAGGAGTTCCCTGACTCTCCTGGCTATGTGGAGGGTGTCGAGATTCTGGGAGGCGTACTTGTCCATGTTGTAACGAAGCATCTCTTGAAGCCTGGCCTCCATGGGGTCGCCCTTCGGTATGAGGGATTCGCCGAGCCTGCCGGCCATGCCGGCCGCGCCGAATTCATCCCCGAATCGGAAGGGGTGGGTCCGGTCGTCGAATCGAAAGGGGCTCTTCAGGGTGTCCAGCACGCTGAGGCTGCCGATGTTGTTATTGGTGAGGTGGTGGCTGTTGTTGTTATTGTGGCAGGACTCCTGATCAGCTGGACTTTTGGGTGGCGGCGCGTTGGGGAGGCCAGGCGTGATGCCACCCCCATTGACCGAGGTCGTGGAACTGGTAGTCTCGACCATCGAGGTCGGTGGTTGGAAGCTTGGCGGCGAAGTGAGGGCCGTCGTGGAGGAGGGTGTCGGCGGCGCCGGTGTCTCGTGACCGGACACCGGGGTCGGCGCTTTCTCAGCGGCGTCGAGGCAGCCGAGTGGCGTCGTTCCTAGCGGCGTGTTCGACTTGGCTGGTGTGTTGACGCTCGGTGAGGGATCTGTTGGTGACGGAAGATGATTTAGACTACTAGGTGCCGTTGGCGGATGTAAACCGATAAGCGGTTGCGTTTGCGGCAGCTGCTGTTGTTGCTGCTGCTGTTGCTGCTGCTGCTGCTGCTGCTGCTGCTGTGCTTGTTGGGTAAGTTGGCTAATTTGGCTGGATTGTTGTTGCTGTAGTGATTGCTGCTGTGCTTGTTGGGATTGCTGCTGCTGCTGCTGCTGCTGCTGCTGTTGTTGGTTCATGATAGACCTCTCCAAGGTCCGCCTCCAGTTGGCGACGATCTCCTCGCCGAGGAAGGAGCCGAAGGTCTCGACGTTTTGGAGAGGAGGTGGGAAGAGGAGGCTCGAGGTCGTCGAGGTCGCTGAAGAGGGTGTGGGGGTGGATCGCGGAGGCACGGAGGCTGATGCTGGGGGTGGTGGCGGTGGTTGCTGGGAGGACACGTGGGTGGAAGGTGGCACACCACCGACCCCGTGGGGCGAGGCGGTAGAGGCGCGCTGCAGGGGTGACGATAGTCCACCTGCAACCACCAAAAACACAAGGGGCCGCGTCAACACGAGCTGCTCGAGCACGCACATCACATTCTACTAGACTTACGACTCGCGATGGGCTTCGGCATTCTCATCGACACTTCCATCAATTTACCGTTCTACGCGCGCCTTTACTCTTCCATATTAAAACAAACCTAGCAACACTCGAACCTTCGCCGATAATCGAAACACTCTTTCTCAAAACGAGGAACGACACGATCCCAACCGAAGCAATGCTATTATACTAACTGTCCATCTCTCGGAAAGAGCAGTCAGCGAAGTCAATGAAACGCTGGGAAACGTATGGCACAGAATACTGACCTAACTACTTGAGAACAATCTCTACCAACCAATTCGATTCTCTTACTACCAACTGGACGTGTGAGCGCATGGGATAAATAATCTGCAATACGAAATAAAAAAGAATGCCGAAGGAAACCCCGGTGGCGAAGCACAAAATCAGGGAGGAAGGAAGCGAACGCCAGAGGCTGCTCAACGAGGGGTAGAGTAAAATCATCGGATGATTTGACACGGAAATTGCGGTGGGGCGGGCTCTGTGTCTATGTATGTGTGTATCGGTGGCAGGGGCGAAGGGTGGGTGGGGGTGGGTGGGTTGACGTAGCGCGATATCTGTACGGTGCCCGGTGTTCCGAGTGTATTTCATTTAGCTCCCTCGGATCGCACACTTGTTGTCCCGTTCTCGTATACTATGCACGTGTCTATCGGACGAGCGATCGATTCACAATAAACTCCATCCCCAAAACAATGGCACACGGCCCGTTCCGGCCCGGGGGGCCGGCAAATATTGCGCGCATCTCGTCCACGAATTTGCGTGCACGAGGAGGTACCGCGCGTATATCCCAGTGCGTGCGGATGGTTGCACTCCCGGCGAGGACAGAGAGATCAAGAGAGAGAGAATGAGTGAGTGAGTGAGTGAGTGAGTGCGTGAGTGAGTGGGTGAGTGAGAGAGGGAGGAATTGGAGAGGTGGTCGGATCGGAACGGTTTGGCAAGAGGTCTGAACTGAGCGGCGCTCCGGTGGGAGCCGAAAGGGTTAACGTGCGTTCGGTTGCGTTAGTAGTTTCGGCGGGGGTACGCTAATACGCGGCGTACGGCGGGCGAGGAGAGCGGCTCGCAAAAAAAAGTGCAGCCTAAGCAGCGGAGGATCGAGCGAACGGGGTGCGTGTAACACAGAGGCAAACGGAGGATGGAGACAGTCGGGCGAAATTAGGGAGGAAAATAAGAGGAGGCGCACCGTGTGTTGGAAACACACGGGAAAAGTAAAAGGGGTGGGTGAACAGGCGGGCCGAAAACAGCGGAGGTGAAAGAAGGGGTTGAAGAAAATAGAGAGCGAGAGAGAGTACGAGAGAGAGAGAAAGAGAGTAAGAGTGCCAGAGAACAACAGAATGAAAGTAAAGAAAGAAGTGCGGCAGAAAGAGGGGCTGAAAGAAAAGTGTGAAGACAATGGCAAGCAGAGTTATTTCTCGTTGTTCTTTTCTCGGTTAAGCTCCTTCAGTCATCCCTCGTTCTTTACGCAAAGTGTTCTCCTGCGATCGCGTTGCGTGACTCGTGTCCTGATTCTCATTGTTATTCAATTCTGAGCCCATCGACGCAGCCTCGAAGTGAGAGAGTCGGGGACCGAAGATCGGGACAGTGGCGCAGGAATTGCACGAACTTATTTGGCAAAAATTCCTCATTTATGAGTGTTACAATGACTTTCTAGACTGTCTACCGTCCACTGGCAGATATTCAACGGCTAGGATTCTACGGGATCAATTCACGATTGAAATTCCTGCGCTACTGCGGTCGCTCAGACGGAACCAAAGATTGCTCGGTTCCAGGACGAAAGTCGAGCACCGACTCGACTGATAGGAGGTTTGCACGCGCAGGAAAAATCTGGCATCGAACTTACCGAGTGCGTCTGGCGTGCTGGTAGGCTTCAGGCTCTCGGTTTGCTGAAGCGCCTTCGAGCGTTCCATAAGAAGGTGCTCGAGGCTTTTGCCGGGCTCGCCAGTCGGTATTTGGGAGAGGTCGACCGACCTTAGCACGCTAATCTCGCGCTTCAGCTCATCATAGTCCCGCTGTCGCTCCAATTTGCTTTCGAGTCTGCTGATGTGCTGTCGACGTGCTTCGAGCTCCTCCTCGAGCCGCGCTGTCGTTTGTGCGCTCGTCTCCTGAAGCCGCTGCAAGCTCTGCTGTAACCTGGACACCTCCTCGACCAATTGGCTGATCTAAAAACAAAAATGAAACACCAATTAATACGAGCCATCCAATTCCAATTCTTCTCTTCAAATATTCTTTATTAAGCGCATCTCTTAATTTCTATCATATTCTCAAATTGCATAAGGCAGGAACGCCTGTACCACAATTGGTGCGAACGACACTCGTGTCATCAGCGATCTCGATAACGAATTCCGCCATAAATTTTATATTGTATACCGCATGTTCGAGCGAGGACTACCTCGATATTAATCCGTATCGCGTTAACTGCACGAAGTGTTTTGCGCGCGACGAGCTTAATTGCATTAAAGGTCGCCCGGGCACACGCTATCACTTAGGGAAACAGTCGGTTTCCCGGGCATCATTAAGTGGCCGTTTTCAGAGCGGGCCTGTCACGAAGTCGCGATCCTGCTGCATTGGTATTTAAGCTCAAATGGAACGTAATCACATTATCATCGATGCAAACATCGCCGGCACATTCTCTCGACAGAGGGAAAAAGAGACGGAGGGAGGTAGGGCGGAAGAGAGGGCGAGGGGGGAAGAGAGCAAGAGCGGGATGGCAAGGGACTCGGTTGGACGGGCGATCTACTTCGGGAATCGTTTAACCGGCGGCGTACTGGCTAAGGAGCTTAGCAGGAGCTCTTTATTAATTTTATCGGGAATATATACGGAATCGATATCGGCCGCTTAGCGGCAGGTATGCCTTTAAATCTCGGTAAGTCGGAATGTAATTACCCGGGATTAGCTCGCTCTCGCGCTCAGATCGATTCTTATTAAGCAGACGGGAGCCGGTGCGCGCGCGGATTAATTATGTACTTATGGATCTCGAGTAATTTACGACGCGTGTCAGCGGTACCTCAAATATCTCATCGTCACTCGATCGCACGTCGAGCTATTGGCAATCCTGCGATTCCCACGGGCGTTTTCCGACACTTGCCGATGCGCCTGGCGCAGCCTCGCTTCGACAGACACAAGGAGGCGGTGGTGCGAGTGCAAAATTGGGGAAACTTGGTTGTCAGTCACGCGTGATATTAGAATGGTTATGGCAACGGTGCCTCTCCATTACACATTGATCGCGCGTCATCAATAAGCTACTGTTGCCGTCATCGCCCGATCGGGAGCGACCTTTCACTCACTCGAGCACTCCGATACTCGTACATACACCCTACTTTTCCAAGCGGCACCTATAATACTCCTCGCCGCGACAAAACCCACAGAGTTTCGAATGAGCGCTCGGTTACAATTGCCACTCAGTGGAATCGAGCGAATCGAACCTAATGAGCGCGCGCAATCAGCAATCGTCGCATCGATGCCAACGCCTTCTTTGTCAGGCTCCCATTGGAGACGGGCTGCAGTCTCCTCCGCGCCTACTACAAGACTTTCCATCGATGAGGAGGCCGGGGTTTAAAAACGGGCGGGTCGAGCCAGGAATTCATATCCGATGCGTTCGTTGCTCGCGTATAAATCTCGGATGCATGCGTGGTGCGCGCAGCCGGCTGTCAGTCTGTGCACACGCCGGCGAGAGAGTCAATGGGGGAAAAATTACCCCGGCGAAATAAAGCCGGTGCACGCTTCGCGCGCGCGGCAATCCCCGCGCTTTCGCGCCCGAAGGCCGCGATCAATCGCAATGAATCGCTAGCACTCGAAACCTATCCACATGTGTTACCAGCCAACCCACACCACCACCGCCACTGGAAGCCGGGATTCAAGGGTCTGGATAACGCATGTGCTACGTCGACGTAGCAGAACGAGTAGTGCGTGTGCTGCCGTACACGAACATGTCGACGAAAATATGAGCGTCGTAGCAGCGCATAAGGGGCGAGAAGAGGGGTGTAAGGGAGAACGATGAAGTCGAAGCGATGCGATGGGACGATTTGAAGCTGAATGCATTTTGCACCCGGAGAATGAAAGAGCGAAAGAGATAGAGAGCAGGTGGTGCAACGAACTACGTGAACAGGATCGCATCAATTGTTCTTTCCCGCCGAGGCATCGCCAACCATCCCCGTCGCCCTCATGCTCGTTCACCCAGGCTTAATTCAGGTGGCAGGCTTGAATTTTGCAAAATTCACACCTCCACCTGCAAGTGACTCCAATCTCCGCCGCTCCAAGCTTCCGGTTATTCAAAGGTCGGCTTCGCCCTTCCATAAATAAATGTCGTCTGTCAAAGTAACCTTCGACTTTCCATTTTTACTTTAAACGCGGCGGGGTTAAAGCTCGCGGTAGGTTATAAGCGTCGGTCGATTAATCGATTATCAGGATAGAATATCCTCGGTTTCTCATATGGCAATCGTAGGATAATGGCTTTCTGTTTAGAGGAAGGAGTACAAACCCTTTGGAGGTTCGAACCCTTCGGCGCTCGCGTGCCAAGCGACCTGGTTCTGCCGGTCTAATGAAATTATCCACTTGTTTCTCGTTGCTTCTATAAACTTTGTGAATCATCGTGAAATCGAAGATCGTTGACGCACCGGGAGCTTTTTTACTCGCTGGTTTATTTATCGGGGGCGGCTACCTGTCGATTGTCCTTCGCTCCACCTATAATCGATAGACGCTTGCACGCTCGCCACTTACTTTCGCGTGTGTCGCACACCACTCGCACCAGCCCTTGCATACTGCACTTTTATTGAGGAGAACTAGAGCTGCGAATGTGTAGGTACCGATGAAAGCCAATCAAAAAAGAGAACGTATGCGAAGCGATCGAGAAGTTTTCTAAGAAGCCAAGTTGAAATAAGAAGGGAACTAAATGATAATTATTTGTAAGCGCTTAGAGTTTGCGTCGAAGATTTCCAAGAAGAAAAATAGAGGAGTGGTAGCGTGTCTCTTGCTCGAGAGTAGAACTGAAAAGGCTCCTGTCTTCGTTCCTGTCTAACTAGCGGCGCAGTGGAACTCGGTGCTGGGTCGGCTCGGATATCGATAGCATTAATAACCAGG
This sequence comes from Ectemnius continuus, assembly GCA_910591665.1. Taxonomy (NCBI): domain Eukaryota; kingdom Metazoa; phylum Arthropoda; class Insecta; order Hymenoptera; family Crabronidae; genus Ectemnius; species Ectemnius continuus. The sequence goes on along the minus strand of OU342862.1, from coordinate 7,737,139 downwards.
GTTCACTGAGTTCGTTCGTGTCGTCATACCGCGGCAAATGGCGTGGTTTCGTTAAATTTAATGTCCCCGAGTCGTCCGTAAAAAACAGCCGACCCCTCCTCTCTGGCGTGACTGCATGCACTTGCCCGCACTGACTTTCGATCTTTGCCGCGGATCAGAGACTGCTGGCTTCATCAGAGTGGGATGATTTTCTCTTCCTGCCGAATGGAAAGTCGTAAAATTTGTTCCACTAGCTTTTAGATTTTCCCGATCCATCCATGTGCATATCGTGAATCCACCGACTCGATTCTTTTATGATTGCACAAGCAACCTTAATGCTGCTAGCTCGCTGGCTCTCGCGCATTGCCAATTGGCTTTGACATTTAACAGGCATTCCTATTCAGCCGGAAAATTCGTAAGAAGGAGCGCTCGTCAGCGTCGCCGCTGTTTAATACGATTTTTACGAGAGCACGTATAAAGAAGGGGGTGAAGATGAAATGGCCGTGAGGAGGGGGGGGCCGAGCGAGAATAAATCGCGTCCCATCCACGTCCTTTTCCTCATCAGAACAATGTCACGGGTAGAAGGAGAGCCGCTCGTTAGCGAGATAGACGACTGAAGGGAGGTGCCAAGGTACCAGCCGTACTAGCTATGCACGTGAGAGTATGTTACGTATCCAGACACACATAGACACGTACCGGCCGAGCAATGACCAGCGGGGCTCCAGTGCGAGGCACGAGGGGCTATGCAATAACCCCGTACATTCAAAGGAGTACACATTCACGGGGAGAGGGTAAAAACAACTGGAGCTTGATCGATGCTCGCCTCGAGACACCGAGGGACGAGACAGAGATAGAGGGAAAGAGAGTGAGAGAGTGAGAGAGCGTGTGCGTATGTGCGTGTGTGTGAGTGTCGGTCGGCAGGTGATGGCGAGGATGAAGCTGAGTCGGACCGGAAGACATGATCGGCCGTATGCAAATTGAAGCGTGGCCGGCGAAACGAGCTAGATTGAAGGGAAGAAGCCGCGCGCGAACGCGTTGCGAGGCGGGGGTGGTGCGAAGTCGACTGGAGGGTGGCTGACCCTCGGAGAAAGGGGATGATCGGTGTCGGTGGAGCTCCGAAGTAGCCGGGCGCGCGTCGGCATTGTTTCTTGACCGTCGACGTACTCACCCGACCATTCTTACCCTTCGTCACCCCTTTCTCACCCGGCTCGCTGCCGTCCGCCAACCCCCGACCACCCTCCGACCACCCTCCGCCTCATCGCCGGAGCACCGTGATTTTTGCTATTTGCATTATATAGGCGTCGGCAGGCTTTGTTTGTCGAGCTATTGATCACATTTTCTCTCCCGCGGTATAATCAATCTTCACGCACACATGCGCTGCCTTTCTCGCACTTAGGTGAGCCCGCTCGCTCGCTCGCTCGCTCGCCCATCCCGAAAGGGTTGCGCGCCGATGGCAGAGCAGTGGCGGTGGCGGCCCGTAATCGCCGGCGTGTGTGCGGGCTACGTGTGTATACAGCGGCCGCACCGACGTCGACGTCGTCGTCGGCGGCGTCGGCAGCGGCGGCGGCGGCGTCCTCCTCCTTCTGGCGAGTGGGGAGCAGCCGAGCAGCGGCGGTTCACCGATATATCCGCACACCGTCCTACATTAGAGAACCCCCTTTCTCAGCCGGGGCGCGCGTGTGTGCGGCCAGCAGCGTGCACAGGAGGCAGAGAGATTGCTCGCGCGCGCGAGCCGAGGGCCGATGCCGAGGGTGAGATTACGGGGGAGAGAGAGCAAGAAGGCCGTTTGCTTCGTATTAATTTTCGTGGCCTGTCCACCAATGATGCGCCGCCGGCGCGGGATCGTTATGGCTGTCGAAACTCGCGTCCACCACGTTTCGTGGTTTCGCGGCTATCTCTCCTTTCTTGCGCGCTGGGATCGATGTCCGCCTGCCCGAGACCGAGAGATACCCGAGGTAAATACAGCCAGCCACGCGTGCCGGCTACCCCGAGGACCGACAGACCCCCCACCATCCCTCTATCACACTATTCTTGCTTTTATACCTATCAATTAACGCCGCGCTCCCGTACGATTCTTGAATAATGCTGCCGGCCCAGTCTCCGTACTCGTTAATTGCCGCTGCTGGAGCGACCTTATCGTTGTCCGTTTCCCACACAATAAATGCGCAAAACTGGACAAATGCAAATGGAATGATTGGGCTCGCATCGGTGATTCCCGCGATGATTGAATGGATCGGTCGAACTCTCAGCGAAGCTCGCTTATTGCAGGCGATTCTCGTGACAGTTAGTAAAGTTTTCACGTTCCGGCGAACTCGCTTTCCCCAGGGTGTCCGTCCGACACTTTTCTTAACGGTCGAAACTGCAGGAGGGCGCAGTTTGCCTGCTCGTTCCTCCGCTGAACATTCATGATTCCTCCGGCTGTTGCAGCCACTCGGCGGAAGTTGGTCGGCTGGTGGGGCTCGTCATTACCGTGGCGGCGGCGGCGGCGGTGGCGGCGTTCGCCGGTAACGGATTTTATTTTTGCCTCGCGAGGCAAGGATCGAGAGCACGAGCGGCGGCGGCGGTGGTGGTGGCGGCAGCGTATCCTCCGGCTGGCGAAGCATCCCTTTGGGCCGAGAAGGGAATCTCACTGGCATGGCAGGCTTCTCTCTTGCTAGTCTCCTTTTCTCGCCACAGGAGAATGCCAATTAAAAGCCCGGCTCGGAAAGAAAGCCCAATCGATAGGAGGCGGCCCGGATATCTCTTTCTCTCGCTTCTCTTCCCGTGTGCCTCACCTCTTTCTCGTACTCCTGCTTACTCCCATACTCTTTCGCTGGTCGGACGTGGGTAGTGAGGCAGCCGAACCGAAGGGTTGCCCAAACTGGGAAGTGGGAATTATGGGCAGGATTAATATGCAAGGACTGGATACGTGCGGTAGCAGGAGGTGGAGGAGACGTTCGAGGAGGACGGGGCCCCCGGGTGGGTGGGTGGTCGGTGGCGAGGGGCGCCGGGGGAGGGCCGGGTGGCTACCGGCTACAGGAGGGTGGCGAAGCAACAAAGGGGGTCGAAGGGGAAGTATAGGAAGAGAGAAAGCGGCCTCGATAATACCGTCTCTCTTCTTCCAAACTCGAGGAACCCGCACCCACTCTCTCCCTCCCTATCTCTCCCGCGCTCACTCTCTCTCCCTCTCTCGCTCCTTTATTCTCTCCATATCATTGGCCCTCTCTCTTTCTCGCGTTCCCTTGGCTGGCTACCCCCTTGTCTTTCCGACCCTCTACCTCTATCAGCTCGCATCTCATCCCCACCGGCCCCTCTCCTTACAGGATACACGGCTAACGGACACCCCTATCGATTTTACAACTCGATATATGTGAATACCCACTTGTCTAATGACTGATCGAGCTTCGAGCTCAACCCTTTTCCACCCCCGAGCCGCTCGTCCCCTTTCGCGGCTATGGACGAGCTTCTCCGCCAGGCATCCTCCATCCGCCGCCACCCTCTTCGAAGCCACGGCATCGCCAGCGAGAACGGGCGAGAGGATCGTCGGTGGAATGAGAAGAGAGAGAGAGAGAGAGAGAGAGAGAGAGAGAGAGAGAGAGAGAGAGAGAGAGAGAGAGAGAGCGGGTGGGAGGAAGGGAGAGATCGGGCAAGACCGAGATCGAGGTGCAGGAGCAGAGAGAACTCTGCTCTGGTCCGAATGTATCTCGCCTCATTACACCGGTTACGTGCCTTTGGCCAATATCTCGCGCTGCATCAATGCGCATACCGGTGCAAAAATCCGATGGGAAGAGCTCTCTCACCCTCTGAGAACTACCTAACCACCCTCTCCTTCCACCCTCGCCTACCATCTCCCTATGATCCTGATGTTTTTCTCCTGGCGGCCGCTGCCACCGCCAGATGCGATACGCCTCCGGACTGAATTCTTGATTCCCTTGCTCGCCACCAGATAGACACCACCACCCTTCAGACATTCGGACACGAGGTAGGTACTGTGCTACACATGCACAGAGAAAGAGAGTACGCCGTACAACACCAGCCACCATCCCACCGATTCTCGTCATTAATTTCAACGGCTCCTCCTACTTCGAGATGCGTTCCCCGCGAGAATCAAGTGTCCCCGTCCTCGATTAACAAGTGGAAGCCGAAGTCTGATAATTATGCCCGCTCATCGATCACCGCGCTGATTTTTATTACCCGAGTCAAGAGGGACGGGAGGGTGGACCGAGGCAGTCAGGATAGAGTACTCTCGCATCGCGAGTACTGCCAGTCATTATCACCGGATTGTGAATAAAACTTTTCCCGATCTTGACATTTGACTGAGCTAGAATAAGGGCCTGATTGACCTATATTCACGGGGTTCGACCGATAGTCTGCGGGAATCGAACGCCCAGGGCGCACGAAGCATGTTTCTCCTACTACTGGGACAGCGTTCCAGCCAAGATTGGCACAAGTTGCCGAGTTCAAGGATCACCTGGAGTGTAGGGGCAAAGGTGGTGTTTATCGGGAGGAGGCCGTGGCAGGAGTGCGCCTTGGAGCGCCGGCAGGGTAGTAGTTTCGGTTAGAGGGTTAGGGGTGCGGGCGCGGAGGAGTTGGGCGGGCGCGATGGAGGAAGCTCGTAGATGGAAGTCCAAGGGGGCGAATAAGCGGGTGGTGCGAGGGGTGGGTCCTGCGCGGCGTAGTCGTAACGTAGCTCAGTGCGAAGGGTAGAAGGCAAAATGTATGATATTTTATTTTAGCGTTCTTCTGGGCGCCGCTAGATAAGCCTCCGAGGATTTATGCTTATTACGAGCGAGCACCGGCGAGGGCACTCTTTGCCGAAACCATTCCTATACGTACGCGATGCCACCACGGGCTCTTTATCTTTCTCTCTCGCTCTCTCCCACTCCCCTTCACTTCTCGCACTCTCTTCTTTTCATCCCCTGCTTGGTGTCTCCGTTATACCCTTTCGCTCTCGCCCCTTCTCGCGCGCGCCCCTTCCTCGCGAGAGAATCCCTCTCGCACTCGCACTCTCTCTCTCTCTCCCTCCAGCGCCCTCTGATACACGCGGGTTATGCGTAATATACATCAGATTATGAAGGCTAGTAATACCAGGTAGACTCGACCATGCGATATTGCCTTTATAATGGAACGACATCTCGCTCCCTGGCTCGCTCCGGCCTCCTGGAGGTCCCTCGCATTGTTTTTCGAAGTTGCGCTTTCAGAGCCCGCTCTCTCGCCCACCCTCTCGCTTCTTCCTCCGCCGATCGCCTGGCATAAAGCAGAACGCGTTATTGCCGCCCGCTTTTTCTGCCCGGCGCTATATAGAAGGGCGAATTTTGAAGGACGTCACCCGGACGATTTTGCTGCGGGAGCGAAACAAGAAGGCAGTTAAACGTATGTGACCACATGAATTACACCCCAGCTTCGTCTCCCTCTCCCACGCTCTTAATATATTTGTGGCAGGGGTACTCTGTCTAGCAGTGTTATAGCGTGGCCGCTAGACATTCGAGGCAGGAATTCTTGAGAGATCGCACCAGATCGAGTCACGCCAGGAAAGAATAAATGTTAACCGCGGCCTCCTCTTCCCTTGGTTCCACTGTCCCCTCCTCCCTCCTCCCTCCTCCTCCTCCTACAGACTACTTGGCTGATTTGCATTACGAGAACTGGCCGCTTATGAATACGTACGCCCACCCACACCGTGCCGCGCGATGTCCCCGGCTACGCTCCGCCAGAAACCATATATTAGTCTGGGCATTCGTCGGCGAGAAATATTGAAACGAGAGGAACCCGCCGGAAGACACGAACCACCGAGAGAGAACAGAGGTAGAAGAGGGAGAGAAAGCCGCTGGAAGACGGCCGTGTTCGTATAATGTCCAGCGAAATTCGCGGCGAGGAACGAGCCTTCCCCATTTCAAGCGCTGCCGCGTCGGCCACGGGAGACATCCGCCGGCAAAAATAATGAGACTGTAATCGCCAATGAATGGAAGGAAAAATTGCTTCGATACCGGACGTCCTAGCAAGAAACCAGTGCGATTTACGAGCAGCGTTACGATGAATTAGCACACGCGCGCGCGCGCCCGTCCACGCTAGTTTGCATTTTCTGCGTACATGGCTGCTCTCTGCTCGCCGGTGGCCGAGGGGAACTCGTTGGAATCGAGCACTTTCAATTTATTGCCTGAAGAAGTAATTCGATGTAATTCAGTTAGCGCGAGGACGATACGTCCGGCTTATCGGGGATGGATGTATCGTGTTGTGAGGAAGTCAGCGGCCACCCTCGAATGAAGCATACTGGAAAGAGAGAGAAAGAGAAAAGTGCGAAGGGAATGGGGAGTATCAAGAGCGTCAACGACGACGGGAGCTTAGTTGTCTGCGCATCGAAGGCGATGTGCGACGTCGAGAGGGTTCGAAATGATCGGGTGTGAGCGCTCGCTTCAGCAGCCAGCCGAGACAGAGATTCGCTGGAGTGACACAGTAAGCAACAGACTGATTGGGAGCGAACGAGAGAGAGAAAGAGAGTCGGAGGGGTCGCGCGAGAGTCGAGCATTTATTTCATAATCAGTAGCTTTCGATTCGTCGGCATTGTGGGCGCCGCTGTTTATTGACAGAAATGCTCGATACGAAATGTGCTCGCAGTCGCTAGTCCCTGACATTTATGCGCCGCTTCTTCGTACCTCGTGTGTCCCACCCACGCACACACCAGCCGGAGGTGCGAGTCGGTGTCGGTGTGCACGTACGTGGACCGTCTATCCGATAGAATCGTACGAAGGCGCAAAAGCACAGGACGCCTCGAGCCGCGAGGGGTGAGCAGAAGCGACAAGCGTCGATCGCGCTCTGCCACACGTTATTATGTACCCTCTCCTCTGACGTGTGTATTAAGCGAGCCACGAACGCGTACTCACATATACAGGGAGCCGCGAGCGCCGCTGGATAGTCGCATTGTCGGCCTGGCTAATGAGAAAGTTGCGAGTTCTCGTGAGGACGGGGCGAGGAGTGACGCCTCGATGAAATAGCGAGCATCCGGATTGGGGAAGAAGATCGACCCCCTCGCACACACCCCATCCCACAGAATTGCTTATGAATTCTTCCTTTCAGTCTGAGCACTCTAATCCGCGAGACTACCACACCTTGCTGACATTACTTAATTTGTATCAGTTCAATTTTTGGTTAAAACATATATTAATGCCAGTGTTGAAGAGTAGAATTCGGTGGAGACGGGCCAACCCTTTGCCGAGGGAGGAGTGGAAAGGCCTGTTCGAAGCGAAGTGAAATTTCAAGGTGAGTAACAATGGAGCGGCGACGGCGGCGGCGGCGGCGGCGGTGGCGATCGCAAGCGCAGCATATTTGGCTAGCAGGGAAACGTCGAGGCAGCAGCAGGGTTCCTTCGCGCGGCCGGCCTAATTGGTGCGCGCGCGAGCGAGAAGGGTTGGAAGTTCCACGGGAAAAACTGGCACGATATCGAGCGTACGTGTCCGCCCGTACACACGCTGGCGGAGGTATGGTTCCACGTATGATACGTGTCGTTACTCAACCCCTCGGTCTCCAGCAGCGGAAACCACCCCATCCACCGCCGCGAGAAGCCACCCTAGCCCTAGCCCTCCTCCTCCACCTCCACCTCCTCTAGCAGAAGCTACAGCTACCCTCGGCCACGGTTTCGTCCGATCGCGAGTCGGCAATGCAAATCTCTTTTTCTCTGCGCGTCTCCGTTTTAAATGCTATCCTCTCCCGCGGCATCTCCTGCCTCCCTCTCTCCGCCAACCGCCCAGCCACCGCCCCGTCCTTACGCCGCTCGACCACCCTTTTCGTTTGTCGGCCATGCACCCCACCAACCACCCTCTCGTCATCTCCTCTCCTCTCCCACTCTCTGCCACACTCGTTCGCTCTCCTCCACGCTTTCTCTCTTTGTCTTTATCTTTTGCATATATCGTTGCGGGACTCCGGCGTGTCTCGCGCGTCCCGGCCAATACCATCGCCGCCGACGCCACCCTTCCTTCGCGGCGCCGCGTTCACCCCCTTCGGACGCCCACACGCCGCCCCCTCTTTTTGTCATTGTGGCTTATTCGATATATTGTCCGCGGCCCCGCTCGCACGCTTGTCCTGCGAGCGCCCAGAGATATTAGAGACAAATGACGGACCGACAAAAAATGCGTACGTGAGGACGACCCTGGGGGATGGACGCTGCGTCGCGATGCTTCTCTCGTAGTAACCGACGTGGATCTGGCAAGCGATCCCTTCTTCTTTTAGGAATCCTGTTTCGTAGCGTGTTGCCAATTTTTGTTTAATAAAAAGGGGTAGCGATGTTAAGAATAGCTCGGCGAATTCCTGTTGACCAGTTACATGTTTTGGACTTGGAAAGCTTGGCTATTTTTCTTCGGTTTTAATGTCAGGATCGATCGTGAATGATCGACCTAATGGTCGAAGGCACGCCAGGGAAATTCGGATTGGGAGACCGATCGCTATTGTTTTGGGTATAGGAAAGCTTTAACGAGCCGCTGACAATATTATTCCCGGCGACGGCACCCTTTCTTTAGGGTGTCAGACGGCACGCGCGCGCGCGCTCTTTCTCTCCCGCGTCCGCCCGTTCGACCATTCTTTTTTATTATTGTGTGGCTCATTCGATGCATTGTCCGTGGTGGCTCGCACGAAGGCGCGGCCCTCCCCGAGGGTGTCCGAGAGATATTGGAGACAAATGACACTGCAAAAAACCCGAGTAGGCGAAAAACAACCCTTCCGTCATGCTGGCCTCGCGATCGCTCCTCCACCGACGTAGTTATCCGCCCGCTACAAACCCTTATATTCGACTACTTTGCATTTCCTAGCAATCCACCCTTCTACGCCATCGCCAATCTACCAACAAGACGCTACATTCATTATCTTTCTACGCGGAAAATCTCCGATTCTCCAATGCCAGATACCATTAACAACTTAATACTTGGAAAGCTCTTCTAATTTCCAAGTGCAATGCAATTTCCAGTATCTGAAACTCCGGAGTTTCTAAGGAAGCAGAAAAGTTGAGCTTGGGGCCGTAGGAGAGGGTCAACAAGTAGCGTACAAAAGGAGTGTGAAAGATTGACGAGAGCAGGAATCAGAATGGAAAGTAAGACTCCGGTGAATGGGTTGGAAGGCAGCCGGGCAGGTTACAAAAGGGGTGAACCGCACGCGTTGTTGAATTTTATCAGGGGCGCGCGATCTCCCCCAAGATCGGGGGTGCCGTGCGAGTAGACGGAGCCTACGGAGGAGGGTGGAAGGGAGGGAGGGGGCGGTGGTGGCATATCGGGCGCGCGAAGCTCGGCTTTCGAGCAGAGCCACAGAGATGGAAGCCCCGTTCTCGAGCTGTCGGTTGAGGCGGTGCGCGGGGCGGTGGCGGCCTGCCGGGGAAGGGAATGCTAGCGGTACAGGCTAATGAACTTCTCATTGATTGGTTAAAATTTCGTTAATACTCTGACGTGTGCTTCCAGGGATCTCGCCCGGCTCCTCCGCCAAAAGCAGAGGCTACCACCAGTCCTCTAAACCCATTCCTCCTTCTGACGCGGTGCTCACTTCCCCGAGCGGCTTCTGCTACTCTGCCGTCGCCGTTGATGCTGCTGCTGCTGCTGCTGGCTCTTCCTCGTCCGGTCGAGAGAACACCCTCGTCTCACTCTCAGAAGGGTGAATTTCGAAGGGTGGTTGCCGAACGTTAGTTAGGCCTCTCCGCGGCGATGGTGGTGGTGGCGGCGGTGGTAGTGTGTACCAACACCATCGGCTATCACCAACACCAGCCTAGCCTTTTATGACTGGAGGAAACTAACGAAATTTCCCTATCGCCGATCAATCCTCCCACTGCCGCTCGCGCAAACCCTTCTCATTGATCTACCGGTCTCCTCCATCGAGGCAGCTCTCAACCCCTTATCGCAACACCCTTTCGCCCGAGCAACCGTCCCCTCCGGACACACCACCGCCAAATCACCTTCGCCGCGCGTTTCTCCTAACAGCCCTTCTTCCTTCTCGCAGGCCTCTATCTCCATTTCTCTTTCTCCGTCCTCGACTTTGCCTACTCCTCATCCTCTCTCTCTTCTCTACTCCCTTGTTGCCCTCCGTCGAAACATTGCCACTGACTGGCGCGCACGCTGAGCTGCAGCCTGTGTTCGACGAAGAGTGCGGCCCTGGGGAAGGCATCGGTGGCAAGCGGAGCCGGTCCGGTGGCAGTAACGACGCATCTCTAATTTTAATATCGCTCCAGTTCCCTTTGAAGTGCCCTCGTTAGGCCGGACACGTACACAACGGGAAGAAAGAGAATCGAGTCGAGGCATCGTGCCGCCCACGCGTCGATTCTTTCTCCCGTGGGTCTCGAGGGGACGGCGCCGCGGCGCGCACGTGTCACGGATGAGCTTTAACCCACAGAATCACATGTCAAGCTAAGGCCTTAGGGGTTCTTGTTAGGCGAGGCTACCCGAATCACTCGGTTTTGAAAATTTTCAAGCGATTCAATCGGACCGTGTTCCTGCCCCACTTCGATTCTCAGACCCCAATTGAAAACTGCCCTTGAATCCATTCAAAGGTTATTTCATCCGAAAACAAAGACTCCGGCGAAACTGGTTCTTCGCGTCCGGAAAGGATCAAAAGGTAAACGGATATATGAAATTGAGATTGATAATCGTGGCGTCGTCGCGACAGCGTCGAAAAGCGTCGACCGAATCTCGTTAGCGAGAGCATCGCAGTATCTCGCTTTGGAAAACACGTGCAACCGCTGCTTTCACGTGGTGCTCTCTTCGATCCTATCTCAGAGCGTCGATAATCGCTAAATTGCCTCTGAATTCCTCACACCGTGTAACCTTTTGCCAGTCTGAATAGGCCAGCCGCGTGTACACACACGCACGACCCGTTTTAACAACAAATTGATTTCACGAGCAGCGACTTGAAGCTTTTCAGCAGCGAGGCAGGCAGCCACGAGCCATTGACTCCACCAACCGTTCCCTTCCTACGATCCTCAATCGAATCCCGTGGCGTTCGCGCATCGTGATTTCCAAAGGAGTATTGAAAGTCGAAGCGCATCCCTCCTTCTTATGCATAGCAGGGTAAATCCAGTGCATCGAGCGAGCCCGCTCATTCACCAGCTTCGAATGTCCCGATCATCGATATCGCCCGACTCTGTAATTAACTAATTACATATTTCTCCGATCCTTGACTCCACGCCTCGAGTGCCTCGAATGCGTACGACATTAATCAGCGCTTTTTCCCCAGACTTTCGGCCGGCGATCGCCAAGCGGGCAAATTCAAGCGGTGTCGTTTCCCGGCCTAAATTACTCGCATCAGCCCTCAAATTACCGAGCAATCGCGAATCAGCCACCGATTTACTAAATCACCGAGCGATTAATTCTCGAGATGCGCAAAAATGTCAAAGAGATCGCCTAATTGGTGAGAAGGGCGTGGGGAGTGTTAGGAGACGTAGAGGCGGCGCGGCGCGGCGCGGCGAGCTCTGCGTAATCCCTAACCTGCGTCAACGTCTGAGAGGCAAGGGTGACCCGGAAGCCGAAGGAAAAGCGAAGGAAGGCAGTGAGAAGGCAGCCTGGTGAGAAAGGGAGAAGGAGGGACAACAGAGAGTCAGGAGGACGGGAAGGACGAGCGAGAAAGAGAGGAAGGTAGCAGGTTCGGTAGATGGAAAGAAGTTTCTGACCCGCTTACGGAGCTTGCAGGAGCTTCGGAGTTACCGCTACTTCACAAGAGTTTCCGAAGTGGCGAAGCAGACACTATCCAACCCTTTCCCTGACTGGGTCCCTCCCTCTTCCCTCCAATCTCTCGCACACACACATACACGCACACGAACGCACTCGGCTCGCCTCTTGTCCAACTTCCTATCCTCCTTTCAAACGGCAGCCGGTGCAGCACGGCCCCACACCGCACTCACGGCTACGTCCACCGAGCCGAGCAAGTAAGCGTGTTCTACACGTTGTCGGCACCTCGTTGTTTACCCCTTTCGCCGGCAAGCACTGCTCTCCCTCTCTCCCTCTCTCTTTCTCTAACCAGCAGCAGCAGGCTTCCATCGAGAGAGCTTTACTTTCGTTCGACAGTGAAAGTGAACGTAGCCACGCTCCAACGTGCTATGCTGTTGCTGCTATGTTGCTTCCGCTTAACTGGGATGTCCGATCGCACCCTCTCTCTATGCCAACCCATCCTCTCGCCACACACCCACCCTTCTTTGACTCTCGATCACCACCACCTCAGCCGCCACGTGCTCTCGGCTGCATGTGCGCACCCCGAAACTGGGACAGCCGCCCTCAAGCAAAAGCTAGTTTTGCGATCTATCGCTCTGAGAGGATTAAGATAGAGTTACGCCTGGCTTCCGTCTATCGGAATCGTCGATTCCAACCTCGGCAAGGATGCCAAGCATCCCAATCAATCACCATCCCTGTTATCGGAGGCAATCCTTTCTCGGCGAATTCCTACTGATCAAACTGCAGCTATGGATCTAACATCTAACCGATAGCGAGTAGGCCTCACCGTTTATGAGGGATTCACTGCTCCAGAAATGAAAGCAAGTGATCTTCTCGGCCATAGAGTCCATTGTTCGTAGGAGGAGTAGGAGAAGGGCGGGGAGGTATCGCGGTTTATCGGCGCGAGAGTAAATCGAGGCCGATTAGATCGAGAGGAGTTGGGCTTTCGGCCGAGCGGAGTCGATCGCACTCCCGATGGCCTCTGATCACTCAGTGAATGAGAGGGCAGTGAGCAAGCGGGGGACGGCGGATCCGGATCGCGGGTGGGCTTTCGCCCCGGCATCGCCAGGAAGGCTACACGCGGTGCACCGGTGTAGGATGAGGGTGGGTATCAGGAGGAGTAGCGTTCGTCGGATGAGGATGAGGCCGAGGCGAAGGTAGGTGGACGGGGGTGGTTATTGGCAATGGAAGGAAGGAAGGAAGGAAGGAAGTGGGCCGGGAGGTTGGAGTGAGATGCAGAAAATGCATAGACGTCCGCGGCGATGAGGCGAGACGGAGAGAGTGATGGAGAGAGAGAGAAAGGAAGGAAGGAAGGAAGGAAGGAAGGAAGAGATGCAGCAGCGGGCGGTAGGTATAGGTGGTGCACTAGGTGGCCGTACTCTCATCTCCCTCGCTATCTTACACCGATACCTAGCTCTCGTTCCGCTTCAACCCTTTGCCGGGGCGATTCATCCATCCCGTTCTCTCTTTATTTGAGTATAATTATTGATTATTGGAGGACGGAAGGCCGGCTACTCTAGGACGTGGAGGAGGTAGGGTTGGTGTAGGTACCAACGTTCGAGAGGGTTGGCTGGAGGTTGAAGAACGGTAGGAGGGTGATTAAGCTATATGCCTGGCATATCCCACCCCTTGCTATCACCCTCCAGCCTCCAACCCCCTTGGCCACCGCGCTCACTCGCTCGTCCTCCTTCTACGCTCGCCTTTCACTCATCCCCCACGGCCGCCATCCGTTCTTCCGATACCGGCGGCAGCGGCGGCGGTGGCGGCCGTCGCTGTCTCTCTCGGCCTTTCTGTACTGACAATTAGACTGATAGGTATATCTTAGTCTGCTATCGATTTGATTCCACCCTATCGTGTAGGGTGCACCCGCCCGCACACCCGGGCGAAATTTACATCGTGTATGCTACAACGACGTCGATCGCGGTACCGTCCTACAGCACCAACCACCACCCCCTACACCTACAACCCAGTGGTGCCTGCCTGCCTGCCTGCCTGCTCGCCTGCTTGCCTGCTTGGCTTCCTCTGCCAGCCTGCCACCCTCCTCCTCCTTCTCCTCCTCCTCCTCCTTCGCCGCCGCCTCCCGCGCCTCACCCGGCATCGCCTTCTTCCCTCCCGCCCATCTATGTCCACCACCCCCGGCTCCTGGCCTTCGCTCCTTCGGATCCCCCTCAGGAGGCAGCAGCCTTCGATTATAACCGAAACCCCTGCGCTCGCTCTCTCTATAGCGCCAATACATCCGCCTTCCAAGGGGTTGATTAGTGCATTACCACTCGAACTCGTTCCATCCCCCGGGCTCAACCGCTTGGCCGGAGCCACAGAGGGAGAGAAAGAGAGAGAGATAATCGGCGAAGGAGAGAGACGCAGCCGGAACACGCCATCCTCGCTAACGTCGACCCCGTTCACACCGAATTCACGCTCGCTCTTCGAGATATTCTACCCATCCACCCACCGCGCCCGGCATCGCTTGCACCCGCGCGCGCGCGGCCTGCTCTTTGTCTCTTTATCCCTAGGACTTTTTCCCCCCGGTTCCCATCGGATCCTCCTTCCTCCGTTGCTCTGGCTGCCTTCCCATTTCTCTGTCCCTCTTTCTCTCGGCGGCCCGCCGACTGTCAGACTCCTTCACTTTAGACGTAATCCTCCGAGCTGGTTAGCAGGGCCCGGCGATCGGTAATTGTGGGATTAATTATGGAGGCTGTACTCACGAGGCGCGCTCGGTCCGAGCGCGGTAGGAGAGAGCCCGCGAGAAATGCCGATAAATTCGTAATCTCGCGCGGCACATTCGCACAGGCCACTCGATCTTACTCCCGACTACTCACCTGAAACACAGAGAGAATGAAAAGGTTAGTGATGGGGCATCGAGAGGAAGCAGCACTTAGACTCTTATGTCGCCCGACTCGACTCGACTCGACTCGATACTCGAGGAATATCCCAATTAATTTCTACCCGCCAGTGGTATCCCTCGCAGCGTGATTCGGGCAAGGGCGCGCATCTATCGGTTGGAAAATGCGAGCGAAGCCGCATCGATATGCCGGAATGATGGCCGGCTCAATTAATAGTCGTATATAATGAACGAAGTTAATCGACAGGTGGACGAGTGTCGACAAATTTTCCAGCACAGCTATACCCGCCCCGCTCGCCAGCCGGCCTGCCGGCCAATCCCCCTCGCACGCAGGGGGATCACCTTTATATCATTATACGACGTCGCTAATGAAATTTTCATAGCCTCGAAATATCGATGCTCCCAACCTGTCGCTGATACATCTGCCTTTGTATCGGCCTATCAATCACCTCTGGCAATGCAACGCTCACACGTGGCCGCGTAAGTGTGAGCGCCGATATATGCGTGTGTGTATGTGTGGGGAGACACCGATCGTCGCTTCCACAGGCTCACGCACGCACCGACCGATATAATTGACATCCGTCCGCCCTATAAATGAGTGTGCCCAGCCGCTGTCACTCGACCAAGTCGATTCAGTTGCTTTCACGGGGACGACCAACCATCCGCCTCTCTCTCTGTGTATATGTGCATTAGTCGCTCGTGTCTTTAAAAAAACGAGGAGGAACGCGAGGGAGAAAGACGCCTTTTGTCGGGGTGGCTAGCAGGGACGAAAAGCATGGAGAGGGGTGGGTGGCCAGACGAACCGAGTGGGCGAAGATTGCCCGATAACGACGTACACCAACGACACGCAAGGACCACTGCGTTGACCTATTCGCAGAACTCCGTGTAACGCTGGATAGAAATCTAATACAGTTCAGCGACACACTCGTGCGATAAACCCACGGTAATAAGGTCGAGTCTATGCCGCCGAGCGATCTTTACACGTACAGCCGAGCACGAACGACGACGCTTTAGCCCCTCCACCACCAGACAACTTTTTCACCCTGCCAAAGAAATGCAGTATACATGAATACTCTTCCCAGCCTACGCACTAAGCAAACCGGGATGATCAATAAATGGGGATTGCTGCTAGAATTGATTAATCGTCGCAGGAGACGGCATTCAATAATCCCGAGCGAAGGTGGCCGAGGAGGGAACTCTACTAACGAGGAAAAACTATCGAACGTAAACTCGAGTTGAGTGTGTATACGTTGCCTGTAGAGAGAGAGAGAGAGGGAGAGAGCGATTTTTGTGGAAACGTTCATTCCAGTGGCGGCGGGAGGAGCGTGAGGATTTTATCGCGCCGGGCGACACGGGGCTCATAAAAATCTGAGATGCCCCGTGGGCAGGTAAAACCCGGCGGCCACGCACCGGGGGCTGTAAACATAGCTCGGTTAATCGTCCTGGTCCACGTGAGAGCAGCATCCGAGCAGGATATACATAGAGTGCTTGCTTGGAGAGTGACGGGCGTCTGGAAATGGGAGGATGACTCGGTAGGAGAAACAAGGGGTTGGAAAGGTGGATGGTGCCTTAGGCGTCAGTAAAGGGCGAATGTGTGTCGACACGTCGTTAAGGAGCTCGTAAAGCCATAAAGAAATTTGATAATAAATGGAGCACCCTGCTCGGCGATCGCTCCCTTTTTTTTTTATCGGGGAAATTACGTAGACAGCATGCATACACACACGCATAGGCAGAGAGAGGATCGTTCGAGCATTGCTTGGATTTACAATGCTTCGGGTCATAAAGAAGACGGGAGAGGGTGGTAAATGGCGCCAGGAGGAGAGAAGAAAGGAGGGGCAGAAGAGGAGAAATGAGAGGCCGGTTTAACTTGACGCCACGTGAGCGCGTGTTGCCCTCGATCTACCAGCGTTATTCCTCTCTACCCCCGATTTCCTAGGTCACCGCCTATGTCTAGGTGTCTCTATGTATTCGCACGAGATTCTACGTGGTAAACAAAAGCGCGCGCACGTGCCAGATACCTATGTTTTTATGATCTAAGGCTAACGGCCTTTTCAATTGTAGTCAGAGAAGAGCGTCTATCGCTGCATGAATGACCTATCGCTACTTCTTTATTTTAGAGGGTGCAAAATAAGAAGTCTAGCGCACCCCAGAGAACGAACTCTCTTCAGGACGCGAGAGACCGCGGAGAACTCGATGATACATCCGATGAATAATTAATTCCAATATGCTCTCGAAGAGAATTCCCCGAGGTAAAATGATGCTCGCATCTCGAACGCAATACCTTTCCTAGAGATGTAGAAATACTCGAAGCATAATGGCTATATGGGTGTGCGTGAAAGGTAGTATCGATAGTGGTCGGATTCTAACGGGCAGCTCAATAGTTCGTACATATGTACATCTAATCCATAAGTTATTAAGGTGGCATGTGTGTTCACTACGATTCTCGAACCACGTGGTACATATAGACTAGCGCTCGCAGATCAGTTTCAATGCTCTGCTCTCGTTTCCCCATCCTTCGACCAGTAGTCCTTTCGCTTTCGACTCCTTTAGCTGCCATCATCGTGTTCAATAAAGACGATTTAAATTTCAATATATCTGACTTAAAATAAGAACGTTTGAGAACAAACACAATTTATTAAGTTGCATTATGATTCGAAGACACCACTTTTGCTCCTTTTAATCATTTGCCCGTGTGAAAAGACTGACGAGAATCGGTTTTAACATGCGGCCACATAAATATCGATGGCAAAAGCTAACATTAGAGCGGAGTTCGTCACGGTGTCGGGGAATGCGACGTTTTAATCGATAGACAAGCTTTACACTACTGTGGCTCGGTTCTTCGAGTGTGGCCCTGATGCCCATAACCGAAGTTCCAAGGGAGATTTATCGATGGATCGCGAGCTAGGCAGTGAAGAAGACATTGTGAAAGAGTGCAAATATCGAGGAAGATAACAGCTGGGTAGCAGCCACTTGAACAATGATTTAAAATCGGCTTGGCGAACCAGTGCTTGCTAGGCCCTCGATTTCGCGGCTCATGCAACAGCCACTTTCCTCTCTCCTCGAACGAAAGCGACAGAAACAAGCGGAAAGAAGAAACAGAGCAAAACCGGGCAGACGAAAGAACGGCAGAGCGGAGGGCGACGATACCAACCGATAGTTAGATCGCGTGCCACCGAATCGTGGAGGAGGAAAAGGTCGCCCATTTCGTCCTCTGCTTCTTATTTCCCGGGGATTCGTGGCACCGTCGCTCTCTCGATAGTCAGCCGCGAAAAACTGGGCCGCAGCCGTAAATTCGCGCTGCTAAAAGAATCAGAGCCGATCGCTGCTCGCTCGTAAAGCCTCGAAAGTCTCGAGTTCCGTCTCGTTAGTCACGTGAGCGCGGCGGAGCACTACCCGCGAGATAGCAAGACTGTTAAACCGAGAAAAAAGAGAGACAGAGAGGGGATGGTTCACCATTTATGAGAGGGTGTGCTCGACGAGAAAACTTTCGCATAACTACCACTCACTTTGTCCCTTCTGTATCGTGGTTCTGCTCGCTTTATTGCGAAATACGGCTCCTCCTGGCGAGATAGAGCGCGCCAAAAAATTGATAGAGTCCTACCAATCACTGCTATTCAGTGGGGTGAAAAAGGCTTTGGCGAAACCCTGGTTATAGTAGACTGAGAGTGGTCAGCTGGTGATGCAAGGGCGACGGGGTGGAGTGGAGCGACGAGAGCGAGAGTTTCGCGGCACTCGGCTCCCGGCAAGAAATTATTAAAGAAAGGCAGAAATAATTATCGAATTGTTGGATGGGCGACTGCCGGACTCGCCCGGCTGTGATCTGCGCGGCTTTTTGCCGGGCCACGGAACCGTGGGAAGATAAAGGAAGGCGATTAGTGTCATTTGGAGAATGCGGGCCGAGGCTTTTTTGCAGGGGCCGCGCGGCACCGGACAGTAACCCGGCCCCTTCGAGAACGCCTGTCATGCGTGGCAGTGTGACACGCAACAGATAAAAGAGGATGAAATGCGAAAACCGCGAAGACGCCGGCCTCTGCGCAGCCCCGCGATTAAATAAGTACAATTTACCGTGAATTCACCTTGTTTCCTGCTACTGAAACCCTCCCGGAAAGTATGTTACTGAACTTCTCAACCACTGAGAAACTTCCTATGAGTTTGGTCGATTCTTGTCAGAAATAATTGAACACGAGTAAACAGGCTAATGCTAAACTTGGCTTTTTCGCGGCGGGTATTAGATCTCGCAGGAAGATGTAGAAGGGTCCAGTAGAACAGGACGAGGCCCTTGGGTGCCACTGGCCAGGCAATTAGAATATCTCGACTAATTCGAGCGATCGAATGTTTACCCGAGCTTGATAAAGCCCTTCCTCTTGGCTACCGACACTTTATGTACTCCAGCGATCCTTTGACGTTCGCCCTTCGGGAAAAGGAAGATTCGGATTGGGGAGTAGTGAAGAAGGCCTAGAGGTCCTCAGTGTAGAGCGGCAGGAGGGTCCTCTCTCAATCGAGGAGGCTCGGCCCGATCGGCCGACGGTTAAATAAGTAATTCTTGCCAATTTTATTAGGCGACTCTTGGCCCCGTCTTCGCCGCCGAAAACCCGAGCTCCTTCGGCCTCGCCAAACCCCAGGGGTGGCTCGCGGTTATGGAAGACAGAAAAACGTGGTGGAACGACCAGCCGAATGGAGAGCGGTGGAAGGAGACAGCGCCAAGTGGAGGCAGACCATCGAGGGAAGGAAAGACAGGGAGAGGGTGGAAGAGGGGGGCAATGGGAGAAGGAATCACTTGGATATTGATACCTACCCGGCTATTAAACTAATGAATTTAATCAGGCCGGATTGAAAATGCGATAGCTCGAGACGATCGCCTGGAACCCTCACTCCTCCCGCCAAAGCTCCTGCTCCCGTCACACTTCGGATCCTATTTTTTATCTCACGGACACTCGGAGCGATCATCGGAGATTAGATTTCTAAATTGGAGACGATATAGGCGTCCACCCTCTTCTGCTACCTCTGTCCTGCCACCAGTCAACTGCCTCCACCCTCCTTTCGTCTTTCTCTCTCTCTGCTGCTCGCTTAAACCCCTCTTTCGAGCCTCACCCTCTCTCGGTCCAACTGGCAGGAGAGGGTAGTTAGTACAGTTCCACGGGTAGCTGGAATTAGCATATCTCGGAAAGTGATCCCAGGGCCCTAATTGAATTATTCTTAAATTCCTATAAAATCGCGCGAAAATTACCGGGGACCGCAGGACGCGATGCCCCTGAGTTCCCGGTTTCCATTCGGCAAGCCGAGCGAAGATTGGGGCTTCGATGTAATATCGGACACGATTAATTTCCCGGAACGTTACGGCGAGGGTGGCAGCGGCGGCGGTGGCGGCGGCGGCAGCGGCGGCGGCCTTCGATGAATCTCAAGCTCTTCGCGATCAGCAACCTGTCCCTCAACGATATCGTGAGCTCGTTAATTAACATGGGCCGATTATCCGAGAGCTTTTCTGATTTGCCAGCACTTCCCATTCCGATGGCAGTGCTGGCTGAAACAAAACTTATCGAACTTGGTGACACAGTGAAAGGGAATCGTCAACTTTGTCAGCGACAGGCTTTTCCCTCTCAGGAATAAAGGTTAAACGGAGTAAAGGGGGGAAGGGCATATACATGTGGAGTGGTGGTGGGTCACGAAAATCGAGAGGAGCGAGAGGCGCCCTTAATCGAGCAGGTCCAATCAGTAGCGGCACACAAGATACACATCTACACAGAGGCATCCATCCACTTAAAAGTAACAGCACCGCAGAGACCAGCATCCGAGTTGGATTCGTAGGAGGGCAAGTGCGCCGCGGCGCGCCATGTACACCCTCTCACGGAGATGGAGGAGCGAGAAAGAAAGGGGAGAGAGGTAGAAAGGACAGAGGAAGCCAAGGCACTCGACATCCCTATGATAATTTTAATTTTAATTTCGATCGAATCCCCAGGACACCCTCGCGCCCGCCGAGATCCATCCCTCTCGAGGAAGTTAAGGAGCCGATCTAAAAACGTAATCCACCGTGGTACCGTGGCGGATTCTCTCTCGTGGCGAGCCTCCTCCTCCTCCTACTCCTCCTGCGCGCCAATTCATCCACCTCCTTTCCCTTCCCAATTCCGCTCGGCTCTCACTCTCTTGCTCTTACTGCTGGCGGCGCGGCGCGGCGGTGTCGCTGGTGCCCGGGGAGCACTGTCTATTTGCTTAACTAGTTTTGTAACCCTCTTCCCGAGGCTGAGCTTCGGCTATGGTTATGCGCCCTGCCAGCCTCGGCCCAGCTCTCGGTGGCAAGCGGCTCGAATTGGCGCGATATACTATGCGCCCAGCAATCGGCCCGCTCGGATACATTAGTAAAGGAAGACGAATTAATTTCGCCGGGGCCGAGATTAGGAATTCCGTGGGAGATCGGGAGAGGGTGTACCGTCACCTCCGTCTTACTTTGATTACATTGCCATTAGCTAGTTTTAGCTCGTGACCGACCCTCTATCGCCAGGAATCTCCTCGATTGCCAGAGTTCCCTTCTCCTCTGTGTGGATCAATCGGTGATTTTAGGGCGATAGAAATATTTCGAATTGGAACGGAAATCCTTCCGTCATTCTGTCCTATTGGAGGAAAGTCACGAGTATGCACAATGTATGACTTGGACGTCCGAGTATGTCGATAAGTCGGTACGACGTAGTAACGATGCCTTATGGATTTTTTGCCCCTCACTACTGACGTGGCGATCGCACGAGCGTTCTCCCTATCAAGTGATTCCTTCCTTTTACTGGCGCGTACTCTTTTTTAGATATAGAATAGTTTTGGTGGAAATAAAGTAACTGGAGTTGACAAACAGCGATAATAGCGAAAGGTACAAGTGCGTTAAGTGGAAGATGGACTCAAGGCGTATGGGTGATGCATGCGGTACGTTGGAGCCGCGTGCTTTCACGTCGACGTCTATCTGACGTATGACGACTCCGATTTATTCCGTACCCTTCATTTTAATCCGTTGGAACGTCAATTTTCACAAAGTTTATTAAGCAGTTAGCTAAGTCTCTGCCGGCGACGAGGGCGACGTCGCCCTCGGGAGGCCACAAGTCAAGCGAGACACCTCTCGCACCACTCTCATCTCATTATCGACATTTTTCTCCTCGACTTTGACGTAAGCCACTAGTCCGCGCTCCTAACCGCCGCTAAATTTAGTCGATCATCGGGACACGCCGCTATCTTTGGTGACGGAAATGTATCACTTGTCAAAGGGAGCGATAACGATATCGAGAGCTGGATAATTAAAGACGAGCTTCCTCCTCAGTCACGCCACTGGGCCATTCATCTAATTCAGTGGAAACTACAGCATTCCATCGGAATAAAAGAATCCGGCGAGATTATTAAGAATTATAGGAGGAATAATAAGGAATAAACGGTTGATCCTCTCGATGAAGTACCCTCGATTCCTAAAGGGAAACTCTCTATTGTCTTGGATGAACGGTCAAAGGGACGGACGGGGCTACGACAACTTATCCTGTCAATCAGGTCGATCTGCGAGTAATGGCTCCTGAAGACCAATTGCGAATCAATCGAGGGACGAGGAACCAGGAAGAGGCGCGCTAAGAGGGCGGTCCTCCGAGGGAGGAATCTTTCGGGCTCTAATTGCCGTAATTAAATTCGAGAACTTACCCCCGATCCTCCGACGTTCGAGATCTCGCCGACTCCTGGTCCTCTCTCCAATTCACCTTGGATTACTTGCAATCACCCCGAGCTCGAATTATATCCAGCGTGACCACCAGAAGTCGATTACTTTTCCGGTCACTCGAGAGCCTCGCGTTCCAACTTGGATTTTGCCAATTGGACAGCTTGTCCGATGAGGAACAATTGGAATAGACGGCGAAAGTATACTCGGCGATAGTTTGACAGTGAGGGAGCACTGGTGAAAAAGAAGGCGAGTAGGAAACTCGTATCGCGCGGGCGGACGGATTGGAAATGAAAGTGTTGAGGAGGACTGGGCCAATCGGTGGGCACACATGTGTACGGATATCAGTTGGGCCTTCCCATCCTTATTACCGGGACTCGAGGAGCACAGTAAGCTATTTCATGAGATCGAACGGTGCCGCACGATTAGCCGAAATGTATAAACTTATTTATTTCGTGATAGATAACCCCAGCTTCCCGCAACACCAGCATTGGCGCCGAATTTCGTCCGGGCCAGATAAGCCACTTCTAATGACGTAGATATATTGAACTATGCTTCGCCGCGAGATTAGAAATCCATCTAATTATCGACCAGTGAATATTCATGACTGTAAAACCCTCGAAGCTAACCCTCGGAATTTCCAGCACCAAAATAATCCGCTCTTCGAGATCTAATTAATCATTGATCTAACTAGAATACGAATCGATCAATTGAACATTGATGAGTACAAAGAAATCGCGCAGAAATAGGTATCTGTCACACTAAGAACTTCGTCGAAGTACATAAGTACGCACACCACTGTGAGTTCCGGAAAGTTTATGGGTCAGTTATTGCTCTCATTCGGGAAGGCACTACCACCACTCAAGTGGTCCACAGCATTCTATCGCCTCCCGTCCCGAAGCCAGCTGATAAAGATTCCTCCTCCGGGCTCCAATGATATGCAGGCCAAGCATAGAGATAATAAGTTTCGTATTCGGGCGTAACATTAGCCGCTCCCCAAACCAACTGATACAACGATTCGATCTACATACGAACTTGTATATGTCGGTTCCGTTTTCGATGGCTTCACCACGTGGCCAGGCTAAGCTTTCCAGAGCGAACGAATCCAATAAGAAGATCCAAACTTCTTCACAATTATCCAATCGTCGGGAAATTGAAGGGGGAACTCAAAAATTGGCATTTTATTAAGTGGCTTTGTTTAATAACGAGGAAAATTATAGCCACGGGGTAAATCCGAGGTGAAAGCGGGTTAATAGTGACTGGATTATCGGCCAATAAGCAAACTTTGTACGGCGCTTATCACAAAGGAAAAGCCCGGGCTACTCGTCAGCGGGAATACTTAATGAGAGCTTCTGCTCCGTGCGGCTATCTGTACTGCCAGCTAGGAAGCCGGAGCCCGAAGGCGATAAGCTTTAGGATCGCGCCCGATCATTGCCCACCAGCACCTTTGTACCACGCACCAGTCAGATCGTATTGCGATCACTGATCTTGTAGGAATGAAGGCGCCCCGCTACCAGCATCCCCAAGGGATTTCCAGAGGACCGACCGCGCACAGATTGGCCCTAAGCAAATGACAAAGCACGGTCAATCCCTGGCCAACTCTGCCAGATCCTCGAAAGACAGCCAGAGAGAAGATGGAATAGGACTAAAGGAATCATCCGTATCTCAGATATATTATTACTGATTTTACTGAGCTTTGATCAACAATCCTGTAGATTATAGTTGGTTGAATCGGGCGATGATATCTTACTTTTAAATTAATCCTACAGAGATCTGGGAAATTGGAATCTTTTGTCATTGTTCCTCGAGGTACTTAAATGATCAAAGAGAGCTTGTAGCAAGAAATAGGTTAATCTTATTGAAATGTTTGCCAAGAGTGAATGAATGGGAGCGATTGAACGAAATTGGCTGGCGAGAAGTCGGCTCGAGGGAGAGGAGGCGCGAGCGAGAGGGTGGAGGTGCTTAGAAGGAAGAGTGATCCTAACGGAGGGTTGAAACGGGGTGAGATCCGAGGGTGGTTTCCTCGGCTAGCCGCAATCTGTCGGTCCGTCCATCCGGCCTCTCGGCCAGCAAAGCTCCAAGAATCCTGGCGAGCTATCCTTTGGAGTTTAGGACGGCAGCTCGCGATACAACATGCTCCTTTACAGCCTCGGACTACAAGAGGCCAGCCTGTCGGGAATCAAGTCGAATCCCTATTTACAAGTGACAGGCAGTGGCGCTCACTGAATTCGCACTGGCAGATTGAAATCGGATCCTCTTCGCTGCCCAGCTTTGGCCCAATGGCGCCGCCGCCGTCCAAAGCGCTTTCTCTATTAATAGATATTGACAGGGAAAAATGTCGATGCAACTGTGCTGTGACTGCTATGCGACCAGTACTAATAAGTCCCGTCCGTAAAGTGTAACACTCGCTTTGGCATTAGCGCACCCCGTCACGAGAAACGAACCTATTAACGCCCACCGAGGGCTCGCAGAGCTGCCAAGAGTAATCGGCTCGGCATCGGGATTCGGATGGCTCGCGAAAGCAACATTTGTCAAGTCGGCCGAAAGTCTCCTTCAACAAGTACCCATGCGAAAAGACAGAGAGTTATTGCCATCTGCCATGAACGTCTCTCGCGCCAGAGCGAGCCTCGTGCAAACCGAGCGGCAAACTTTAAGTGTTGCATCGGACAAAGCGCAAAAAGTCTTTTTCCCAAAATAGCCGCGGCCAACTGCCGACACGTATAATATACCTCGGTAAAATCCTGACAAGAATTCCAACGAATTGAAACAGGCTTATTCCACTTATCCAGGAATTTCCTGATTTCTAGCTGAACGTATACGTATGATAAAATAAACATTGGACAGACATCTGGCTCGCGCGTCGAACTCGCACGGACTTGGTGTGCAGGCGAAGGGAAAGCTAGTGACAGGGTGGGAAAGCTGTATGGGAGGCGGTGGGAAGCGGAGAGGGAAGCGGGCAGCGGTGCCGTAGAAAGTTGCCGAACTAATAGGACGATTTTCAGGGCGCGGCATTTAATTAAATTAATTATATGCGCGCCCGGGCCGTAATGTAAATTGTGAGCGGGTGTGTGAGTCGGGCCGGGCGTCGCGACGACGAGCGGACGGAGAGGAAGGCGAGGAAGGGGCTGCGAGAGTTCCGATGCGAGAACGCGAGGTGGTGACTCGACTGCGTGGCTGGATGAACACGCGAGGAAGCTGCTGCTGCTGCTGCTGCTCGCCAGGATATGCTGGACCGAGCGGAGGAGGAGGAAGGCGAAAATGCCGACGAGCAGCGATCGCCAACTTTGATAGTTACACTTCATCCATCTATCCTAGATACATTTGGCCGAGAGCGCACCCGCGCGCTCCTCTTCCGCCGCGCCGGTGCTCCCGCGAACTTCGCAATCGGCAAACGCACACACACACGCTCCCGCAACCAGCTACAGACTGGCACACACGCAGCTGGCAAAACGATTGCACTCTCTCAGCTTCTCTCCGTCTGGCCGGGCTGCCAGTGTATACGGGCTTACGCCCGATAAAAGTTACGCTTTTGACGCTTAGACTACCAAGACAATAGGGCCGCCGGATAATGTAAGCCGCCGCTGCCGCTCCCGCCACAGCTGTGTTATCGCACCCGCCACGGTCCCTGAATTTCCATTCTAACGCAATTTAGCCTTTTAATGACAGGGCTCGCTATCGGCACCCATTTCCGAAGGAGTTCGCAACAGCTAGCGCTTAGTGCCAAAGCCCTACTATTTCAAGCCCTGTAAGGGCCAACCATGAGAAAATTTCGACCCTGATCCCTTTCCCTTCAAGTTCGCCTTAACTTCCAATCAGGAATAGAATCTGACTTTTCTGGGGGAATGAATGGGAAAAATGGGAAATGGAGAAATATAAATTGATGAACAGCAAATACTGTTTAGTTCATTTGTATGTATATGGTGTAGGATGATGGGTATGCGATGTGAAGAGGAGAGTGGTTGGTGGAGGGAGGGCGTATCGCCTTTTGTCGCGACTTGGTGATTTCGGGTTACGGTACGGTTCGATTAAGCGAGATCCGCCGGCAGTTCAGGGGTCACATGAGTTACATAAGGGTTATAAGTCCTTCCCCATCCGGGAGAGAGAGTCTGGCGTAGCTCTGCGTGCCTTTACGTCGATTTGAAAAGCTCTCGCCGGACGGGGCCGCTCAAACAGAGAAAGGGATGCGCGCCTACTCCTTCGGGCTCGTGGCGCAAGCGCTTCCTCTCCCGTTCTCGTCTCCACGCGCTCTCTCCTCTCCTTGTCTGTGCTGGTGTGCGGTGTAGTCTGTATGTGGAAAGGCACGCACCCAAGCACAAGCGTAGATAACAACGGATGAGATGGAAGCCGCTGGTATCTGCATCCCTCCACGGTTCCTACATCTCCGGATAAAGCGGCAAACGGGCGGCAGAGGCGAACTCACACGTACACCCGCCCGTCAAGAAGCGTGTACCGGGCGCGTATGTGTACGCGCGCGCGCTCAGGGGTACACTCGGTTGAAGGGTAAAAAGCGAACTTTCCAGGCGGATGGCGATCCTTGCAAGCCAGACGGTAAATACATTTTTAAATAAGAGTTTTTTGCTCCCGACCGCCCTACTACCTCCGTCACGTTTTCGCCGGCATTTCGTCCCCGTATCGGGAATTATCCTTTGGTTTGTGCATTATCCTTCGGCCGGGCGCGGGTGGGGTGCCATCAAAAGGCAGCCACCGAGAGCGAACTCTTCTCCACCGATGCTTCTTCGCCAGCCGGCCGCATTTCAGCTGCCCCATCCCTCCCTCCCCCCTTTCCCACTGTCCTCTTCCTTCTCGCATCTATTTCGTGCCTTTTTCGCCAACCCTATCGCTCGACTACCATTCGACTTGCGCCCGCCGCGCCGATGCCGCTACTTAATGTTCGAGTAACCGCTGCCATCCACCCCTTCCCTTCTCACCACCCGCCACCAGCCGCTTAATGTCAGCGGCCCTCCCGCCCGCCCTTCTCGATATCCGGCGGGCATTGAGCCTTCCTCCGGCAGGAATGTAAAATCGGTTCCCAATTCTGGGCCGAGAGAGAACGATTGCCGATATGGCATTGGCGACATGCCGATACATTTAGAGATTGGTTTCGAGGACCTCCGCGAGATCGGTGGAAATTGGTTTTACGGGTCGGCTGTACAAATAGAGGAAATGATACGAAGCGGGGTGAATGCTACCTCTACGAAGGAGGCTCTTCGGATATCTGAATTCAATTGGGACTTATCCGGCACTCATGAATGTCTAGCCCGACTAACTCGTGTACTATCGGCGATTGCAAATTGCTGCCGCTCGCTGGCCGAGAGATCTTTGCCTACGGGGGGGTGCCGGAGCTCGGCGTACACACGTGCACTTGAGTCTGCATTGCAGATCGAGAGGGGCCGATCCGACGACGACGACGACGACTCGGCCGCCGCCGCCACCGCCGCCGCCGACTTGATTCCGCATCTTCCACTCGGTTTTTTGTGCCGGCCTGCGCTTTTTTCTCCCGTCCCTCCCGAGCGGAGAGCGGTGCGGGCGTACAGTGCGCGCGCGTCCTCGTCGCTCGAGTTCAATTGTGATTGATCACCGACGGTGATTGAGGATTCGAAATGAAAGCCTCGCGGTGCCGCTGGCAAAGACAAAAAGACCGAGAAGTTCATACCCGCTTCCTCATCCTCCTCTTTCTCCTCCTCCTCCTCCTCCTCCTACTGCTCTTGCTGCTGCGTCTATGGATGCTGCAGCCGCACTCGCCTCGATATCTCCGTTCCGCCTTCTAGAATCAACCCCCTTGGACGGCTCTCTCGCTGCTGGCTTCGGCTTCCCTCCTGCGAAGCCGGCTTCGAGCAGACGGGACGAATAATGGAGTAAAATTTATACGACTCCATATCGGCACGATAAAAAGACAGGCGGGCTCTCTCGCGGAGCATGGTACATACGGCAGGCAGAGGAGTAGGAAGAGGGGAGGTAGGAGGAGGGCGAGGCGAGCAGGCAGGCAGTCGGCACAAAGGAAGGATTAATTTTAAATATCATATACTTGCCGGGGTAAAAGCGAAGGCACGAAAGGGCTCCATCGCGGCGAACCCACCGCCGTACTGATAAGTTATGCCCTCGCGAGCGGAGATAGAGGGACGGAGGGAGAGAAGGTAGCGGGCCCCAGGCCTCGCTTTTCAGGGGATTTCTCTTTTAACCCGAGAAAAAAAGAGAGCCCCGAGCCAAGCCGGACTGGCTGCTGCTAATTTCTGACTGCCCCGTACGTGGAAGAGTCATCGAGAGTTTCTGATCAGACGAGATGTATTTTGTCCAGCCTCGAATCTGCTCCGTGGCTCTTGCACACGTGGGCGCGTATGCGTACGCGTACATGAAGAGAGAGAGTCACCCCGCTCGCTCCTGAAGCGGTGGACCTTCCCGGTGGGCGCGGTGGCGGGTATTAATTGGTTTAGCCGCAAAATTACGCTGAACTACATATAATTTTTTGCGACCCGCCGCCATTTCACTGGGCGGCCAAGTGCCGGTGTAATCCAATTCCCGTGAATTTTAAGAGCGCCGCTCGCTCCCCGGCCCTCTCTATATATCGGCAAACTTATATCGGCCGCTACACCCTCTGCACCCTGTCCGCTCACTCTCAAGTATAACGAGGACCGCTATATGCATACTCTGTTACACCTCCGGCGACACTGCCAATCCCAAACCGAGGATAGTTGCCTCTTTGATTCTGCTTTAGACTCGCAGAATCTCTACGCCGGAGAATCGAAGCTCATAGAGCGCGCGTATAAATGTCATAGATGAGAGCCCGCGATATATCAGAGGGAACGTATCGGACTTAGTGTCGGTGGAGAGCGATATTATTATAGCTACCTATGTACAAGTGCGAGCGCACAGTAGCCTTGAGGAATGCATCGTTATTATTACACTTTACCGAAATCTATATCGGCGAACTCTAGTCGCAACTCGCGCAAACACCCCGGCGAGCGAGCGAGCGAGCGGGCGGACGGACTAACGAGCCTCTGACATTCTGCCAATCTAGCGGAATTACGTGTTCGAGATGCATTCGAATTCCCTGCGGAGGGGGCGAGCGGCCCGAGGAGGGCAGTGATGCATCATCTCTCGAGGAAGACATACCTGCCAATTTCTTGTTTTCCTATTCACTTATTATTGTCGCCCGAGGAAATCGCCGCGGCTCATCCTCCACCGAAAATAAGTCAGAGGTCATTATTTAATAAAGCTTGCTGCTGGACCGCTTGAATTTCAAGCTCGAATCCCGTCTATGGAGGGCCAGCGGTAAGGGTTATATCGCCGGCAAGTCCTTGCACGCCAAAAGAGAGAAGGAGGAAGCGAGAGGCGCGCGGTACTAAAGGGAGAGAAGAAGCCGGAGACAGAAGCACGGAGAAGGAAAGAGAAGCTGGATCTCGTGGCGGATTAATCGTGAATTATCAATCGACGTGGTAGAGTCGAGTCGAAAGCCGAAGGAGAGCTGGATGGAGCTAGGGATATCCTGGCGGCGCTCGAGAGGGCCCGGAGGGCTTGCTGAACGACGTTTCTGGTTAATCGCGTTTGCGGAAAAACGGAGATAATTCCCGTCGTCCGTCTGGACGATGGAGGCGTGTACGTAGACAGAGAGAGAGAGGGAGGAAGAGAGACTCGACGTAGCATTGCCGGGCTATGACTGTGCGGGCAGAAACCATAGCCGGGAAAGGGTTGACGAGAGCGAGAGGGCAAGGTGTGGGAAGGGAGCTAGGGAAAGAGAGAGACAAGGAGCGGGAGCCCCTACCGATCGAGAAAGAGGGTGAGAACTGGAAGGGGGTCATCCGGCCCGCGCGAATGTACGCTCACGTAGGTCGTAGGTGGACTGCTTTTTCTCCGTGTACGAGGAAAGGGAGATCCAACAGGCGAGGGGAGCAGAAAGAGAAAATGAGATAGAAATACATGGAAGGGTGGAGGCGGCGGCGGGTAGGGATTGATATTCGCGGGCACACGGAATTTTTAACTAGCTCGGCCAGCCTTTAGTCGCTCCGCCGCGAAAGCGCAGCAGAAAAGTTATGAATCTAATTTTCAGCGTATTTGTGTCTCGGCCCCTCCTGCCTACCCCTTGCGCGTCTCCTCGTTCGACCGCTTC
The DNA here is from genome assembly GCA_910591665.1 of Ectemnius continuus. Taxonomy (NCBI): domain Eukaryota; kingdom Metazoa; phylum Arthropoda; class Insecta; order Hymenoptera; family Crabronidae; genus Ectemnius; species Ectemnius continuus. The sequence goes on along the minus strand of OU342862.1, from coordinate 7,706,900 downwards.
CCCATCATCCACCTATATCAACCCCCTTTTCGAGCCTCACACATTCTAACCCTCATTCTCGCTACCACCACCTCCTCTCTCTTCCTCCTCGGCCTTCAACGTCCGCGGGCTCCTCCGTCTATGTACCCTTTCCGTCGTTCGCTTTCCAGTAATAAAGCGCGCCACGGCTTCGTTAGGTTTTTATCTCCGCGGTGGAGAAAGAGAGCGGGAGAAAAAAAATTAATTTCGAGAGGTGCCACGCTTTTTTCGACGCAGAGCGCCCCTTTCTCCCTCTTTCTACTGGTGCCCACTCGGGTGCGCCTCATCCCGATCGGAAAGTGTGTGCCGCCACGTGATATCCTGTGTATCTCGTCGACAGATTCCTCCTCGAATTCTCCCTTTGTACTTACTCCGCCACGGTGCAACTAGTAATAACTGTGCGCGCACGAAGGTGGCAAATGGTAATGTGCGGTTTGACTAGTGGCAGCTGTAATGTGTGTGCGAATAAATTCCGATGGAGGCTCGTAAAGAGGAGCTTCCATACTCGCTGGGCTATCGTCTTTCGTCATCGGTCCCAGCAATTCTTGGTTTCTCCCTTGCTACGCTTCCACCCAATAACGCTTCCTACCTGTACAACCACTTACTCTCTGCTCCACTCTCCTCGAATGGCGATATCACTACGTAGAGAGAGAGAGAAAGAGAGAGAGGGAGAGGGAGCCCTAACACCCTTGAGCGAGCAACTCTATACCTACACGCGCACCTATAGATATCGCGTTCCAGATCGACTTTGCGCGCCGAGTCATGACAATGCGCCATCGTGACCCGTACCTATAAATCTCGGCTGACCTGATAAGGAACGATTACCCGCCGATAAGTCGTTAGAGCGAGCAAGCCCCCTTTTCATGTCCGAGCAACAGTCCTAGGCTACCCTTCGCAGTAAGCTAAGGCCGCATAATCGAGACTCCCAGCTCCAAGGGTCCGGTTCGAGTAATCGATTATGACTCAAGACCTTTCAAGACTGCACTCTGCGCCATTAGTTCCAGCCATTAGCGGCCAACTTTCTGATACACATAGCAAGGAAAAATTGACCGCTCCATTTTCAACTGGTTTGCAATTGGCATGTTGCTGCGTCATGGGAAAGTTTAGCGCGTAAGGGCTCCGGTCCTTTAAATTCATAATTACGAGATAATCAGGGGTGGTCCAGGGCCAGATGGCCGGGCTGGCCGAATCCGGCGGCGGGAGCGCGAGACAGTGAGTCCGATCGATCTGGAACCGCGAAGCCCTCTTTAAAAGTATACGGAGCACAAGGAAGGGTGAAGGTGCGGAAGGGTGATGATGCCGGTGGCAGGAACGCTTCGCCGGCGCGGCGGCGGAGCTTCGCCGCTGGGTAGGGATTTAACCGATGCTGTTCAGCTCGCCAGAGAAAAGCGGACAACCTACACCCCCGCGCCCCACCCACGCACACTCATCCACCAGACCAAGAGAGAGGGCCAGACGGAGAAGTCGCGCATACCCACAAGCACACACGGCGGAGTCGCGCGTGTAGAGGAGGAGCGCTGAAACGAGTTTTACACATCGCGTAAAAGTTAGTTCCTAATTATTCAGATTTTCTAATTAATGTTTCAGCCGACGATGATGGAGCATCCGGCCCGTCTTTCCTCTCCCTCTTTTTTCCTTTACCGCACCCACGACACACACACACACACTAACGCTTGCAACTCTAGTATGTAGTCGTAACCTTTTCTAACTTCGTGTTGTTCGATGTGTGCGTGACATCACCCTGGCCACCTATCTATGCGCATGCCTGTCTTATTTATACTGTCGTTGGGGCGATCAAGAGTTCTTGGCAGAACGACGCTGGCATTGTACTCGAATTTTATTGATCATTACATTCAATGCTAGAAATGTTAATCCGTCACTTTTTCAAAGCTTTGACAAGCGTCCAAATTTGTGTGCGTGTACGATTACAACAGTCGCGATTGCTCTTTGGTTGAACAGGGCTTGCCAGGTGTCATTCGCGCTTACAAACTGTCTCGCATACCGCTATTACTCCGAGCAAACAAGAATGAGAAGAAGTCTCGAAAATAGCTGACGAATCAATTATTCGAGAAGTATTATAAATCCACATATTCGGGGAGAGTTGAAATCAATCGGTAGTGGAGATTCTCTCGCCAGCAGCAGAAAGCAATGTGCAAGGGAAAAAGAATTGAGGCAAAAAACATTGGGAAAAAAAGGGGGCTCGTTGAAGCTGGGAGCATCTTGAGAATCCGTCGAGGCCCGATAATGGCCAACGGGAGAGTATGTGATGGTGGTTACAGAGGCAATTTCGCAATTTCGCTGTGTAGGTGTGTCGATGTATGGGGAGGAGTGTTTGGAAGGATAGGAGAGGAAGTGAGGGCAACTCTCGGATGGGAAGGTACTTGACGAGGGAGGTAAGAGAAAGAGCGAGAGAGGCTCGCTCGGGTTCCTGTCGAAAAAGCGTGCAAGCCACGCGAGGGTGCTGGACGATCTACCGGAAAAAGGATGCCGAGCGAGGGAGAGAGCAGCGGGAATACTGCTCGCCGAGGCGCTTTCTATATTTTGTTCTACTCGAAACTTACGAAATGAATATCTAACGATATTGGCTCTCTCGCCAGCAATGCGGAGGCTGGCTACCCAGATGCAGTCCGCTCTACACCGGCTGACCAGCCGGCAGAAGAGAGCACCGAACCTTCTCTATGCTCGGTTGCGGCTCTAACCCACGTCATTTTCCCTCGAGTGCAAATATTCCCAGCACTCTTTCTCTCTCTGCCAGACCACCCTCTCCGCTATCTCTTACTTCTCGAGCCTATTCCCTCCCATTCCTACTACCCGAGCGTTATCTCACACTTTTCAGTTACGAATCATTTACTAAGAATCTATAAGACAACAGAGATTGGCGTCTCGCTTCTACTATCTCTTCTAAATTACCTCATCTCCCAATACACCGAATCTGTCCTTATCTTTAGTATAAGTATTCGACCGATAAAGGGATAGGAGTGTTGCAGCACCGAGACAATCGGTAAGGAACGAACGAGGCAAAAGATTTTCCTCGCGGCCGTTTAGTTGCGTAATCGTGAAAGCTCCAGTTTCACCATCCACCCACTGTGTTTGACTGATCTGTCAGTCCAGCGCGGTGCTAATCCGTTTTATAGCGCGCGGCGCCGAGGCTGGCGTTCGCTCGCACGGCGTGTCTGCAGGGGCGCGCCTTCGCGGTGAGAGATTGGCCGCTTCGCCCATGTGAAAGATCAATTCGGTATTAGCTCGACGGATGTGCGTGTGTGTGAGAGAGAGAGGGAGAAAGAGAGGCGATAGGAGGAGGTCGTAAGCTCCGGGGCTTGTCGGTCTGCTGCCGGTGGGGCATGACGTGCCGAAGGTGCGAGAAGCGCGATAAAATTCGTTCGATTGTTTGTCACCTGGCGTACCGCATCGCCGCTGAGAGAGCTATTGCGCACTCGATTGCTCCTTATCGCGCTAATTATCAGCAAATCTCCCTATCAGAGTAAATATGGTAATGTCGTTAAGAATGTATCGTAGACGCCGATTCCTTCCATCCCGATAGGCCGCGTCCACGTGCGCGATCCTCCTATGCAGTCGATCCCAATTATTGCCGATAAAGATGGAGATCACGCAGCGATCACGAGTGCTGCAGCGCACTTCGAGCGGAGCAAGAAGCCGAGCGGACAGAAGTGTGAGCGGGCGAAATGATGTCATTTCGCGAAGCCACCGGTTTCCCGAGAAATGCCTTGCCAGTTAGTTGAGGATGCGGCGGAGGGCTAGCCAGTTGCACAATCTCCTTTAAGTGGCTGCGAACTGAATCTGCTGATCATCCTCTTAATAGATGTGTGTGTGTTACTTGGACAAGGCGCTCGCACTTGCGAGCACCACGCAGCCAGATGAAATAGACACATCCACTTACACGTGAAAGTGAATTAATTGGTAATTAGACATTCATTCTGTTAGTAGCGCACGCACTCAGCAGTCAGCAGCCTCCCAGTAGAATTCAATGCAACCGAATGTGTATGAATGGAGATTAGATTTAATATAAATAGTAATAGCAGCGGCAATTAGAAGCAAGTAATCAGTGGACGGTAATAGAAATAATATACGGCTCTGAGATGAGAGGAGCACTCACCCGATGCGTATAAAAAACAAGTGTTGACATGTCTAGCTAGCGCGGCATTACATTTCACCACACTCACCATTTTCGCAATGCCGGCCGTCTCGTCCCGAGCAAATGGTCGCTAGTAGAAGCAAGCTATCAGAATCCCTGCTTACCGTCGTTATTGAATCCGAGAGGGGCAAATCATCGGGCACGGAGCGTACAGCGCAAGCGATCTTACGTAAGCGACAGTTCAGTGACGAGCATCATTGTGACAAATTATTAAGATCGCTAAAGACCGGCTCGATTAGAGTAAACCCCGCCTAGATTACAAGTCTACCGCAAGCGCTCCTCTCCACTCAGACTCCTTCTCGAAGCGAGCCGCGCCACGTGAGCGCGTCCTCTTTCGCTTCCACTCGTTCAAGTTTCCCGTCGTCTTTAAGATTTCTTTCGTCCTATTCCTTACTGATTACAAGAATAAGTGCGAGTGTGGTGCGCGGTTGGAGAAGCCGGGGCAAAGGAAGGCAAAGCAAGGGAAGGGAAGGCAGCCGCGCCGAAGATAAGTTATTTCCGACGAGCGATCGGGTAATAGGGGTGTAGTTTCCTTTGACAGGAATACGCGCGGGCATGAGTAAGTGAGCACTTGCCGAGAGAGGAGAGTGGCCGGTGTGACGGCGAGGAAACGAGAAGCGGCGTTTAAACGCGACGACGAGCGACGTAGACGAAGACGACGAGGCCGACGACGACGACGAGCAAGAGGAGAGCAGGCGGAGCAGACTCGAAGTGGGTATAATGCGCGAAGTATTTCTTGATCTATCGCGCCCGGTACATTAGCCAAGCTGTTTTGAAACACTCGCCGCCCGCTATTTACATTGGCAGCCGCTCACCACGCTCTCCCCCTCTTTCAAGTGTTCCGCGGATGCCGGCGCGGCGCGGCGCGGCCTGGAGGAGAGGCTTTTTCGTTTCGTTGCCACTGGGAAAGGGATCCCGCAGCACGCGATCGGCACACCAAGAGTGAGCAGTGCGAGAGCGACTAAAAAGAAGGCCAGGCCCACTATGGGAGCAGTCGTTAACGGCTAATTGCGAAGACTCGCCCTGTAGCATCTTCCTTCGGCTTCGGGGGCGTTCGCCATCCGCCCGGAGAGAAACGTCTCTCGGTACGAGACTCGGCCAGATTTTTCTTAAACCTTTTCTCCCTCTCTGTTCATCTCCCTCGACCCTGCTTCACCTAGCACTTGAGATCAAAGACTCCTTTGCGGATAATAAGGCCATGTCACTCGCGACGCCAAAACAACAAGATAACACTGATTTTCTAATGATACCGTTGACTGCAATCACTGTCAATCCCCGTGGCGCTCGCCGGTCCAGCGCACTGTCTCTCTTTTGTTAGATCAAGCTAATGGCGTGGAGGCTACCGGCGCGAGGCTCGCGCAAAATTCCTAACTACCTGACGCCAGCGACTCTAATTACCCCGCTAATGATTATCGCTCGCCGGCCCAGCCACTTCAAGGAGGGAGAATTGAGATTGATCTTTATGCACCCCCTGCGTCAGCTCTCTTCTAACAACTGCATCGCTCGAATTGCTGCTCGCAACTGCTATTATTGTTAACACGATCCTGACGAATGGTTAGAGGCTTCGTGTCAAATGCAAATCAGTAATGGATTAAACAGGAATTAAGAATTCAAAGCTGAAAGATTTCTGACAATTACATCACTCGTATTGTGATTATTTATCAAGGCTTTAACTACTGAAAGTACTTCGATGGGAATATGCCATGTGGTTTCAGTCGCGCACTCTCATCCGGGAAAAATTCGCCGGGCTCTCTCCGTCTCTCTTGCGCGCGCGGCAGCTGTCCTTGTCTGGGGCTCGCTCTCCGTCAGTATGCGGTCGCACTCGCGCCTCGAAATTGGACTGGTAACGCGTCTGATTTATTTTCGCTCAACGAACTTGAAAGGAAGCGGACACGCGGGTGAAGTGTCGCCGAAAGCGATAGACAAGATGCCGGGTGTGCTCGTGCCGGAGTCCGAGCGGCTCGCTGCTTCTCGTATACAATGTTCCCGTTGAAATTGAAAGTACATCATGTCCCGCGAAATCAGCATGCCCATCCTCTAGAGCAGCGACATTCCCGGCTAAAATGCCGCGGCACTCTGACAAGTGCGAAATGGGCGCGCGTTGGGGACATAGCGAAGGACGGGCGTGTGCCGTCGTCTATCAAAATCAATGCAGCGTGCACGCTCATTATTTCTTGAGCGGCGGACAGAGTAAATAGTAACACTTCGTGGTTATTTCGTCGACGGGAGGTCGCACTCTCCACGTGCACGGACCGCTGCGGTGCGGTGCGGTGCCTTTCTCGTCTAGTAATGGTTACAATCCCACTAGAAATAACGCCCTTTCTCCATTAGTTCAGACAGTCTTTCATACCAGCTTGTAATTATCCCGACAATTAGTCCATTGCCTTCTACACTCGCATTTATTAACTCTGCCCTGCTAAACTCGCGAACAGAAACTCTTTTTCACCTCAAAGCTGGATTGTACCGGTGTCGATGCGCCCCGAGTGAAAGGTTGCAATTGCAATGTTGCACTATTGATATTGGAATGAATGCGGTAACCTGCTTTCCCCTTGGTTGCAAGGAGACTCGCCGCCCACTTTTATTCCCTATCTAACATCCCAAAGGACAATAATAATCAAACCGGTTGGCTTTGCGCATCAAACGATTCGAACCAGCAAGCGAAGATAACGAAGTATCCGGCGACACTCAACCATTCCTCAGTAAGCAGCAGGCTACTTATCAAAGGGAGATCAAAGGAACGATTTGTTTTCGGGCCGGCCGACAATCGGCCGGGCTTCCTCAAATAATCAGAAAACCCTCGCCGAGCGCGAATGTCCTCGATACAAAATCATGTGGCCGCCGGGACGTTATTTATACACCGTGGATACACGATGCTCGCGAAAGCATTTAGAGCGATTTCCAAGGAAAGCAACTCGAATGCGCCATCCTCCAGATAAGAGAATCCGCCTTCCACTAATTAATACTACTCCCGCTCCATCCGATTCCCCCTCATCGATGAGAGTTAGATTTTGAAAGAGTGTTAGTTGACCTAGCCGAAGGGAATTGAATACAGCTCGTTTTCCTGGCACTTCGTTAATCGAGCCGTGCCATTGACGTCAGACGATTACCGATACATTAGCGTCTAATGTTCCCCGATGCTCGACTATCATCAATAGCATCGCTTCATTTCATCCCCGGGCGAAATAAAGGCAAGAAAGACGTACAGAGGACGGCGAAGCGTCGGATAATCGAAGAAGGAGTCCTCGACGTCGTCGCATTATTTACTCCTCATTATCGAGCCCTGCCCGCCCGCCAACGACGACGGCACCCTCCATTACCATCGTTTAATCGTCGAATAATAAAAATCATTCCAGTGCTGCGATGGCTTCTCAATAAAGACATTGTCCGCGAAGCAAATTCTTATCCGTTAAGAGGCAGGCAGCGGGAGGGAGCGAGTAGGCGCGCGCGCGCGCGCAAGAAGCGTGGACGAATGACAACGAGCACGAAGCGAGAAGAGAGGGATGAGAACGCGGATTATCGGCTGGAGGATTACAACGGGGGCTTGAAGGCTTCGAAGCAAACGATTTCCTTGAGGGGGGGGTGGGTGGCGGTGGCAATGCTGACGGAAGAAAGGACACTGGAAAGGCGAAAGAGCGCGCGGTATGAGGCAAGAGAGCTAAGAGGACTGGAGAGCGAGAGAGAGGGCCCCACCGGGAAAGGGGTTGGAGCAACCGTTATTGGCCCTAAGAAGGATACTTATTGAACTCTTAGCGGCGTTTTTATCACTCCTTTCTCACGCGCACCGGCCGCTTTAAGTGTTTTCGGCTTTGTTTAAGGGCCCCGCGCCTACCGACCACCACCCCCTCTAGGCCTCCACCTCCTCCACCTCCTCCTCTCCCTCGAGGCATCTTCTTCGCGCGGCGCGAGTATTATGCACCCTTAACGGCCGCCGCCACGCTTCTTCCGACCACTTCTACGCCCTACTTATTCCTCCGCCCAGCACACCCCCAGCACGCCGCTGTCTTTTCCTCTCTGCCTCGCTCCTTCCTCTCCCCCTCGACGCTTTATTTTTTACCGCCTTCTTTGCTGTTACCACCCCAACCCGCCTGCCCCCTTTCTCTCCCTCGGCCTGCTGCAGCCACCGCGCTCCTTCGTCTTTGCAACGAGATTTTTACGGAGCCAAGCCAACCTCTTCGCCGCCACCGACGCCACTTCGTAAAGCACGGAAAGTGCGCGCCCCGAAGGGTTCAACTACCACTTACCCTTCACCTGACCACTTGTAAGAAGGGCAGCTAACGATCTCGAAATCTTTAGTCCCCCGGTAATTCTTCACTAGTGGTTTTCCTCGATGCGTTGCTATAGAGATATTTAAATAGTGCGGTGTGGCTGGGAAATGGCCCTGGCTAACGCATACCTACTACATTGCCGGACGCCTAGCTGAGAGGCTGTTCGAGCGATCGAGCGTAGACTTTTCGAGCAGCGAGCAGTGCTAGCCGGTGCTGGTGGCGGCTATTTTCGCCTTACGGGCACACGGTGGGGCACTCGGGGCACGGCGCGGCGCGGCGCGGCGCGGCTCCCCGTGCAAAATACGATAGTGTTATTGCCGTGAAAGTCGGGCTTCCGAATCGTGGAATGAGAATTATAATAGGAGGCACGTCGCTTGACGCATTCCGACGCCTTAACGACCTGAACCGCGGTGGCGGCGGCGGCGGCGGCAGCGGCATCGGCGCGCCGCCGCCGCCGCTGCCCGGCCGAGAAGAGGCAAGAGAAAGGAGAGCGCGGACCTTCCGAGATGAGGTCTCACTCGCGCGAGTTCCCCAACACCTAAATATATTTCGGAAACGTGACTGCATTCGTGCGCCGACGTCGCAGCCGTCGCGCGCATTGCCTACTACTGGCAGGAGCCCTAACTTCTCGCACGAGAGCCGCGCTCTCCTCCTCGAAAAAAAGGCGCGCGAGCTGTCTCGTTTATGAGAGCTTACGGCCGAGCCGACGAGCATTGAACCTCGCGGAAAGTAAGTTAGCAAGCAAAATAAGATGATCGACTGACAGGCCGCGTGGGCTAGCGCCTGCGAAACATAATACGACGCGATAAAATGCCGCGCGAGCAACCCAGGATCCATGTAAGCATGACAATATATCGCCGATTTGAGAGGAAAGTCGCCGATAACGGATAGGATTTCAAGCGTTTTGCGCTCGCTTCTGTTCGCACTTACTAATTGATGATTAATGGCAAGATGATACCGTGCGACGCGACGAGTCAGGCGATCTTTTATTTGCCGCGAGCCGATGCTTTCCCAGAATTCTCCCTACGAATCTCTTTCATGAAGAACAGAGTCATTTAATACATGCCGAAGTCATGAAGCCGACAACTATTCTCAAAGTAACGAGGTGCCTGACGCGTTGCTTGCCCTCTAGGAAATTTGCGCCAATGATCTCGGCTTTGCTTGTACATAGCACGAAATTATCAGTAGTGCTGTGCAATTTACGCGGCAGCGGTATTAATTGTGAAAACCCGCAGCAGTTTATCATGGGACGCATGAACGCAACCGGCTCGGAGGGCAGAGTCACCGCAACCCCACACACGCGTCGGGGCTGGTTTTCGTCACATACGAGTAGGTAGAGAGTGGCGGAAGAGAGAAAGATGAGGAAAGTGGAGCAGGGAGCGGGAGAAGGGGAGAGAGGCGTGCACGTATCTGCGTGAAAAGCGGAAGGGGTTAAAAGGGGGGGGGACGGGGGTGGTGGAGGTTCCACGTGCTCGCGAATCGAACGGGTGGTGTTAGTCATTCAGTTCGACGCGTACGTGCATCTGCGTGGCGTTGCATGTGCACGCCAAGAGTACATATGTATGTATATGCAAACAGGAGGGACACACATGTGGTTCTACGCATGGTGCACGCGGCTCCCGCACCAATGCGCAACAGTTAACGGCAAGGAATTACGCTGGCATTAACTCGAAAAGGCACTGACGCGGCACGTCGCGCGTGTGATTTTGAAGGATTGCCGACGAAGAAAGGGCAGACAGAACGCGTCAGTTTGATGTATGTAACTGGAAGAAGAAGCGGCCGCGCCGCTTGGTGTGAAGATCGGGCCCGCTGGTAGATCACAATCGAAGAAAGCCGATAATAATTAAACCGAACGCACGCAATGTGCTCCACTTCAATTTCGAAACACTCCTCCGCACGAAGCGCCTCGGGCTTGCGAGTTCCGCGAGCGTGCGCTCACTTTCCACAAATTCAATCGCTATCTTATCTGATTTATACACCGTGATATTGTAATTCCACTCGGATTGCCGTCTCTCTGTGCATGTGTCTGTGCATACGTGTTTACCGCGGCACTATGCGGCATAACGCATTTCAAGGTGGCAAAAGCATAATTCTACCATCGATATGAACTCAAAGATCCGACACTCGATTAGTCAAGCTGTCAAGAGCACTAGAACCTGTCAACTACAATTTCTGAAATATATTCTAACATCCTATTTCACGTGAGTGAGAACTCCTGGTATCGAGTCGGTCTATTAATATGCGATCGGAGTAACATATTTATAGAGCTAATAAAAAGTGAAACGACAGTTCCTGTCCAAACGGGGGAGGATTGAACTGTGTCGATGTTGAATATAGGATCGCTCACCTCTTTGTCCTTGGCCTGAAGCTCCTGCTCGAGGTTGCTGTTGGGCGTTCTCCTGGGGTTGCTGGCATCGTGCACCTGCTGTTGCTCGCTCGCCTGCGAAGTGTGGGACAACTGGTGTCCCTCAGTCTTGGAATTGCCATCGCTTGCCGCGGCAAGCTGCTCCTTCAACGCGGAAACCTCCTTCTCCGCAAGTGACGCCCGCTGCAAAACAGAAAGGAAGAGGAACAAAGTTAGTCGGGCACCGCCAATTCCGCTGAAAGTCAAAGTGTAGATAGGAGGCATAAAGAGGGGGCTGTGTGTGTGTGTTGGCCGGATGCTTGTTTACGAGTGAGCGGCAGGTATAGAACACGAGTGACTAGCGGCCGGTAAAGGGTGCTGATTGACGATTAACGAAGTCCAATTTGGCGCGCGGTCGATTGGAGAAGTCGAGGCCGGAGAGGCGCACATTGTTTTCGTGCTGCGATGCAGCTAGTTTTATGGCCAATTCGGCAGGAATACGCGGCCAGCGGGTGCAAGCTGGAGCGAGCGAGCGCGCGCGCGCGCGTAACCAATCGGGCCCGGAAATAGCCGGGAATTTCAATTGAAACGCGCGCCGGCAGCAGTGCGAGCGCGCAACGAGCCGCCGAGAATTTCCTGGGCCGGTTAATAACAATCGTAACGTAACACGCCGAGATTCGACCGCTTCCTCTTTCTCGGCGAGCAATGCCAGCAGGAGTTAACGGCGCGCACTGGGATTGAGCCTCCGCGCGAAATTAGTAGCTGAGAGAGATGGAAAGAGCGACGGGAGCCAGAGTGGAGAAACCGTCATAAAATCAATCAATCCTCGGATGCGGATTTCGCGCCTATTTAATTTCACGGAGATGCGGAGACCCGCCGAAAATAGATGCTCGCTCACTAGTACTTTACGTGTATATGTAAGTAGGTACTTTGGATACGTGAGACTTGGCGCAAGAGATATTTTAATATCCAACGGACTCATCGCACTTGGAATTGATGGCATTTGACAGCGAATTACTGTGTTACATGTGTTGAAAGCACATTAAATGATTTAATCTTTCCTTAAGTATACATAACAGTTACTAACACAGCTTGAATTTAAACCTCAAACAAACTCATTTCACCTAAAAAATGTCGGAATTAAATACTTCTTTTTGCGACCCTCCAAAACATTGAATACATGTGAGTGTAATTTAACGTCGACCATACTAAGAGAAATGTTCGAGCCACTATCGGTTCAGTGCTATCGTGCAATTCAATCGTTCGAAGTGTTCCCATTGGTTTCTAAAACGCGAACCCGCCAATTACGGATTAACAGCAGTAGGTTCGTACATATGTAGTTTGGTGGGATCTAGAGAAGAGGTAGGAAGTCGCCGGGCTCTATCCAGCGAGCAGCCCTGTTTCCCCGAGGTCACTTGTACATGTAGGTCCGGCATTATACGATATCGATTGTTGAGCGTGCGATGTCGGTTGAATCACTCAGACATGTAGATTCAACGGGACAACGGTGCCCTCGGCAATCGGTGTTATTCCGCCGAGGAAGACTTTTCGCTCGTGTACTCGAAGATGGCTGTACGTGCAGACATTGTACTCGGGCGAGATGTGTATTGGCCATCGACGATCGCGCGGATGCTGCCGGCTCTTTTTGCGATATAATGACGGAAGCGGAGAAAAAGCGGGACACATGGCCTCGGAGTGTCAAGAGCAGTAGTCGGCTAGACGCGCGGCAGGCCAGCCAGTGGTGCATTGTGCGCTTCATTAAAGCGTAATTGAGAGAGGCGCGAAAGGGGACAATAAATCGTGCGACACCAATGGCAAATTGGTTCGAGCTGATCGGGCGATTGGCATCGCTCGGGATTACCGGCGATCGGCAAAAAGAGCGATGAGGAGCCCTGGAGTAGGAGCGGGCGAGCGCGCCCGGAGACACGGAGCGGGCATGGAGATCGAGTAATGAGGCATTGTTTCCTGCAAAAGGCCTTGGCGATGCTATCGATAATTACGAAATGATACGGGAAGCATAAATACATATACGGGATCGCGTAATGGCACGTCCGTTCGACTACAAGCAACGTGGCTTGCTATCGATAGGCAAGTGGCATTCTACTCGACATAGACTGCGGTAGGCAGGCCTCTATGCATGTATCTAAGTGTCCATCACGTGGCATTGGCGAAAGAGAATCGAGGTTGATGGAGAGGATCAAGAAGATCGCCGATAACGATCGTCCTCCCGCTTGGCTCGCGAGCAAGCCAGCCGAGCATCAAGATCGTCGTATTAACAGCGGAAGTTGTTGAAAGATAATAGCTCCTTTGAACGTTTCTAATGATGGAACACCCGGCATCCACGTAATACCGGTGGTGGCTGCCCGATGGAAAACCGTCTCATAATTAGCAGCGGTCGCGTTGCCCTTTTCTCTTCCACATTGCGTATACCCATTGACCGATCCTTTACTTCTCCGCCAATCGAGCGAGGGGAAAGCAATTCGAATAATTCCTATAATCGAACTCTAAAAAGCAGAACGTTCACTTGAGCATTGTGTTATAAAGATTGATTAACTATTTCGAAAGAGGTAAAAGCCGATATTACGATATATGAAAATCTGCATTAAAATCGGAATGGCGCGTAGTGGTGGTTGGGAGCGATAGTTGCTAGCTTTGCGTAGAGCAATCGATCGAGGTAGGAGCGTCGAAGGTGGAGAACTGACGTGGATTTGTTACGTGTCCATGGTGTTCGGTTCCGCATCGACATCGGCCAATCGTCGTGGCACACATGCAAGAACGGCGCGCACAGGCCGAGGGCTGCGTTAACCTCGGCAATATTTTACTGCCGAATTCGCAATTACTTTAATTGCTTCCAGATGGTAATTAATTACTTTGACAGATGCCGGTGCCTATGCATGAATCGGAGCGATCGGCAGCCAATGCGTGGCTGGAACGCCTGACCGACACATCAGGCTACCACGGGTGGGAACGCATGTGTTTGTCATTAGAAGCCGGGCGATGATTTTATCGCTTCCTCCGACGGCGACTTCCCCTCTCGCATTCCCTCCCCCCATCACCCTCTACCCTTCCCTTCACCTCCTCCCCCCCTATCAACGGACGTGTGTGTCGGATTGAGAAATCGTTGATCGACAAATTGATTCGGCCTGTGCGCTACGTCACCGATATCTCCACCGAGCGATCACTTCGCTGGACAAACTCCTACTGATTAATCCAAGATTCTCTTCGTTGGGAAGGAATTCAATCATTCAAATTAAGAAAGCTAACTAATGTGACTTTTGCGATTTTCAAGAGAGTATATCTGAGAGGTGTATCTGGTGTGAGAGTGATATAGGGGGCCGGTTGTTTTTGCGTGGGACGGGGGGATGTTAGGAGCAGGCAAGGGGTCGCCAGTGGGTTCAACTCGATTGTCGGACAGCATCGATTATATAGTCTCGCACATTGGAGGTATCAAGGAGAGAGAAGGTGGCGGTGGGGTTGGTTGGCTCTCGGTGGGCAGAAGAGTCGAGCGAGCGAGCGAGCCAGCCGGCACCTCGATATCGGGTCGATCACGTCGAGGCGTTTCGTCTCGGCCTCGACGCGGCCTCGTCTTACACCCCCTTTGCAAATTGACGGTTATCCGAGTGCTACACCGTGTGCCTCCTCCTCGCCGACTCTCTCTCTCTCTCTTATTCTCTCTCTCTTGCTCCTCCTCTCCCTGCCGCGGTGCACGTACCGATCGATCGGTACTCACCAATTCGATATACACGAACAGAGCGAGCGGCCACGTCGGCCGCTTATTCTGGCTTCTTGCACGACTCGCAGCAACAACCACCACATCCACTCGACTGCACTGGCGTACGCGCTCCCCGGTCACGCACTTCTCGCGCTACCACCGATCGAAACTATCACTCACCGGCGATCGTGACGTAATAATTACCGATCAATGCCGAATCAGCTCCTCTATCGCCCCGGATTGCTGAACTTCCCTTCCTACGGTAATGCCGGCCTATTAAACCCTCGAATTCGAACAGCAATACTGCAGCAACTTCGCGAAACTAATAGCCCGACTGGGGAGCAGCCTCCGCTCGAGCGAAGATGTGGTCCGGTGGAAAGCATAAATGCTTTTATCATTGCATGAATTGGTACTGATGTGTACATCCTAAGTTTCTTCCGGAGAGGGATAAAGTTCATACTTCTCGGCTTCATTGGTACATGTCGGGTAAGGCTGCTCTTACAATTAGTCGGATCGAATTGAAGCGCATCGAAACGAAAACTGGTCTAATAAGTGCTCTAGAGGGATCGAGCGGCGGCGGCGGCGGCAACGGCGGCGGGCGCGGGTGAACCAGAGAGAGAGAAGAAGATGACTCATACCGAATCGGGCTGAATCGAATCGAAATCAAGCGTGGAGAATCGCAGTGAGGCGAAGCCTCCCTTGATTAAGCGACACTCCAGTACCCGATTCTTAAGTACAGTGATTAAGATCTCAATCACTAATTGCGAGCACCACGAGCCTTACAAATAAATCATAAAATACGAGTCTACATCGGGAGTATAGAGGGATTCTCAGCGGGCAGGCGGGGTGGAGGGAGGAGGAGGGGAAACAGCGATTCAGCGGGTATCGCGATATCAATTGAAATCGATATTATTCAAGCTAAGCTCTATTAAACCGCGCTGATGAAAAGAGCACCGGCGTATAATAAAAAACAAACTGGCGCTCGGAGCAATAATGCCAGGTCGATAAGTGGAGTGCATAAACGGCGGATAGATATCGGCGAGAGCCACTTAAACGGTAGAAAACAAGTACAGACTTGAAGAGCTCGCAAATGATATTATCAATTTCGCTCGTACACAGCGCGCAATCCTCTCCCCATTCTCTCACTCTCTCGTTCTCTCTCGGACGCGCACGCTGCGCCGTCCATAATTAATGAATAAATTTTTATTCCCAGTTCAAGCACGGCGAAGGAAGAGGAGGAGCGGGAGAGGGCCGAGCAGCGGCCGCTCGTTCTATCGATGAATTATTATCCTCGCGCGGCTTGCCGAATTATCATCCAGCGGAGAAGCCTCCGAATTATCCCGAGACGATGATAGACGGGTAACACGGCTTTAACACCTGCAAAAATGTGTCTATGCACGCTGTTTCCAAGTCCGGCGAAGCTTCGCGTCACAGCTGACAATGCGTGTCCAAGTCGGTCATTAATTTCTCAGGAGGCCGGCGATTATGAGACTTTTCCGTCATTGTAAATATCAGAAGGCGTCTCACATCGCTCTCGGTGGAAGCGCGCGGCGTCCTCTCGCCACACTCGGCCCGAAGGAGAATAGGTAGAGCGAAGAGTAGCGAGCGCCTGCTGCCAAAAAGCACGGGCGAAATATGACGCCCCACATTCCCGACGTCTGGTGACCCTATCTCCGCTCCGTCGTGTCTAATTACTAGATCAGCGCTATATTTTTGTACGGATTTTTCCACGCCAACATCTCCAACCACCACCATCATTCTACTACAACCTGCACACAGTAATATAATATGTGCGCGTGACAATGGAGCCGGGGTTGGCCTTAGAGGGATGAAAACTTTATAATCTCCCGCACTCTTTCTTGTCGGCGGGCTAAAACCACGAGCGACGTAACTGTGGTGGATCAGACGTTTACGACTATCTAGGCGAGGTTGTTATAGTATTTTTCGGTGGCGGAGAAACAAGCAAGCCGGCGCGGCGCGGCGCGGCGGATGCGAGTAAGGGTGACTACTCCGTCCGATATCGTTGCCGGCGAGAGAGGGTGCTTCCGTGATATTTCAAATTTTCTCATTACACCTCGAGGTGCGAATGATCTCCCTCTCGCGGCCTCCTCTTTCTCCTTGCCGAACGAGCCGCCGTTGAACCACCCTTCCCCCCCTCTCACTCTCTCCCTCTCCGTCTCGCCAGAGAGATTACTCTAGTCTCGTGATCTCGATCTTCCGCTACTCTCTCGCTCTCCCTGCCGCCACTGTTCCCTTTCTCGCTCATTCATCGCCGCGCCGATACACCCTGGCGCCATTCCACCCCCGGTGCCACCCCAATCGCCGCCACCCCCCCGCACCCACAACCCCCTTCTTCAATATCACACCAACCAGCCATCAGAGTGAACCCCTCTTGTATTTATTATTAAGATATCGACCGGCTCTAAGCCCCCATCCACCCCCCTACCCCCTTCCTTCTACCCCCTCCCGCCAACCGCTGAGCCTATCTACCTACACTGTAATATGCGCCGCGGAGCCTCGAAACACTCGAAGCATACACGCGAGCCCGCGAGACCAAGCCGATGAGATTCCTCTCCTCCTCCTCCTCCTCCTATTCCGCCCGCCCCTGTCATTTTCGTTGATTCCTCGATCTTGATGTCAGGCGATAGCAATCAACGGTAACTATTACTGTACTCGCACGGATAAGTTTCCTCGACTGATAAAGGACGCTGGTGTTTGCGTCGAAGTAAAAGACGAACGAGTAGCTTGGTAGTTCGTTGTTAAATAAGGGATAGAGGACGGGACCATATGCGGTGGATTCATTAATCCTAGGTCATTAAAGGCGCGCACTCCTAGTCCCGAACGAAATGTATTCCTCGAGGGGTCATCGACCGTTCCCGTTTACTTCGGTCCCACGAAGCATGTGTGTGCAAGAGAGCTCTCTTTCTCTCTAATGGCTGCGAAGAACGGTTTCCCCATGTGACGACGCGGGTTCCCATGCGAGTGCAGGGTGCTCGCAACAAGCCGGGAGATAGGTGCGCCGCGCCGCGGCGTCGTTCCCGGAGATCAACAGGGAGCCGGCTGGGGAAGGGAAGAGCGCGGGAGTAGTGATCTTTTGGAGTAAGGATGAGACGGCCGATGAAAAAAAGGAAGGGATGAGGTCTCTCAATAAGGGACACGTCGGCGGCGGCGCAATATTTAAGAAATGTCAATACGTCGTGTCGTGTCGCCGGCTGGCTGGCTGGCTGGATGAGGAAGGGTTTCGGACGGAAGTCGGCGGACGACAATGCCAGCGGGCGATCAGTTTGCCGGAGAGAACTAGCCCCGAGGCATCGGTTAAAAAATGGAGGAATCCCTTTGATGTTCCCCGTTGTCCTAATGAAAAATTAAAGCCCCTTCTTAAACATCATTAGACACGAGCACTCTTTCAACTTGGTCCACTCGCTCGCCTCCCTTATCCCTTTCTTCTCCCTTTGTCCATCTCTCCTTCTCGCCCTCCCACTCTGCCCCCCAACACACACACACACACTCGCTTTCTCTCCCTCTCGCGCCCTCCTTACGATCTGCCTCGAGCGTACAATCACATCCCTTGCTTTGAATGTCCGCATCCTCCTCGTTAACGATCGGATCAGCCGATTCATTAGAGACTGGCTGGCAGGGTTTTCTTCGGTTGCGGATAAACGATCAGGGCTATCCGATCGGCGAGGAGGGCCGAGCCGACTCGATAGTTGCACGATGATATTTTTATGCCCTCATTAATCCTATTAAGCTCGGCCATTTCGACGGGCGAAAGGGTTAATGAGCGACCGATGTCGAGATGCGACCTACTTCCCGCGAGGAGCCTGATCACTTTTCAGCGAATTCCCGGGACACACGTGCGTCGTTGCGAGCGTATCGACGATGCTTGCTGCTGCTGCCGGATGGCTCGGCTTCTCACGCGAGCGATGCGTCAATAAATCACGATCCTCCGTGGAAGAAAAAATCGGTGATCATCTGCTGAGAGGATAGAGCTAGCGTAGAAGCCGAGAAAGAGAAAGATGGCATATCCCCGTGATCGACGAGTGGGATGTACATGTATTTCTTTTGAACAGAAGCGCCTGGCAAGCGTCGGCGTCGATTTCCCCTTTCGAGGCCGCCCTCGAGCGGGCCGACAAAAAACTGAGGCATTGCATGACGTTTGCTTTTCACATCGAGGGGCCGCGAGATCGCTCCAAGGAACTACTGATATCAGACCAACGAAATCGACTTCGATCTGGCGCGGTGGACACGCGAGAGCACCGCTGCCTTCTTCCGGCCAAATCACCGCCCCCACGAAAAGCACCCTCGAGTGCTTGCTTGCGCGCGCCCACGCAGAGGAGAACGTTTACATCGGCAACGTAAACGAGAATAAGACGAATTTCTTAAATAACTGCCGGGCCGCTCTACACTTTGTTCGCGGGCGCTTGCCAAGTTTAACGAGGAGAGGAGTGTCTAGGAACGCGCGAGGCTATCCCAGGAAACCGCTCGGAAAATCGAGCTATCGAGGCAACGGCGACTAGTGCGAGGCGAATGATCGGTGTTCGTTAGCCTCTCGAACATTCATTCATAGTGTGTATGCGCGATCGGAGGCTTTTTTGCAGCCGCGGCACATAGAGCTGCTGGTGAGCCGATCGAGCGCACACGCGTACAGCCAGGAAAACACTCGAGGCTCGTGCCGTGCAGAAACGAATTTCGCTTCGGACAATGGAGGACTCGATACGGCGGAATCGGGCAAAGGGACGCTGAATGCAGCACTGGAAACACCGTGAGTGAGGGGGCCGTGGACGGAGGATTCGCCGCTAGCAGAACCAGAGCCGGAGAGAGAGAGAGCGAGCGAGAGGAAGCGGAACAAGAGGCGCAGGCGGAGGGAGACGGAAGATGAGGTTTCATCGGAGGGATGAAGTGGCGAGTCCTAGGTGGCGGCGATGGGCCGGCGGTAGGGGGCCGATTGTTGAAATTTGCATGAATCGATCACGATTGTTTGGCCGCGGAATGAGCACGCCACCACAGGAGAAATAATTCGCAATCCGTGTGCAGGCCGGGCAATCGAGTTACCGTTTGCCATTTCGATTCCGCTCGGTCCAACGGACGACAATGGCCCTACGCCAAAAGCGAATCATCTTTGTGATCTGTCCTGAGCGGCCAGAGAGAGAGGGAGAGAGAGAGAGGAGGGTGGGAGGGCGAGCCAGAGAGAGGCTCGTCGCCGTTGATCGCAGCAACCCGGCTGCTGCTTTTACTGCTCTCGCTATTCTCGTCACCCTTCCCTACCTATTTTTCCACGCTTCTATTTCCCCACCCCCTCCGCCAGCATCCTCGCCCCGTCCACCCACTTTCGTTGTAATGCGTATCACTGCAGGGATTTTCACTTTAGAGCAACCCAACATAGCCTTTAATCGGTCGCGACCGAGCAGAGCTCGCGAATATACGGCATAATTGGCGCGGCATTATAGCTTTTCGCGTATCCATAGGCGCGTATGTGTATTTATTGTCATCGGTCACCGGCTATTACCGCGGATGATTGCCGTTATAGAGGGGGCAGCTCCGTTCTATCCGAAGCCACCGATGCACACGACACGACTGCGGAACGTATGCGTTTTGGCAGATGCGATACGCCGGAATGAAGAGAATGAAGTGACATTTTTGAAATTCCGAATATGTTAGGAGTCCGCGGCGGGTACAGCTACTTGTCTCGCTGTGTAGCCGAATGCAGGGCACTCAGCCAGCCCGTTCGCATTCGTACATAGTTACTTAGCCGGGTATCTGTGTGTGAGGAGTATAGGAGGGCAATCCGTGGCGCGAATCGCGGCGTTCCACGAAGATACATGTGGAGGAGACAGTAGGGACTTTCGGCGGAGGAGGAGGATATCGGTACCTCGGCGAGCACAATACGGGCTATATTTTTATGGGTCCGCCACGGGGGTCTAATGGCAGCCTCGCGGGAGGAGGAAGCCAGAGCTGGCGAATGAGAGCTCGAGAGAGAAAAAGAATAGAACAGGGATTTGGTATAGACGTCATTGTTTCCGTTCGGCACCCTTCCCGTGGCTCGTGGCCCGGCTCGAGCCACCCCCGAGAGAGCGAGAACGAGAGAATGTGAGAGAGAGAGCTCGGCTGAACCGAAAACTACCCCTTACAACGGGGTGCCTGCCATTCAAGCCACTTTTTCATCTCTCCTCTGTTTCTCTTCCCGCGTTCTTCCACACATAGATTACAATATTACCACCTACCCCTCGTCGTCCTCGTGCTCGCTCGGGCTATCCTGCACGAGCGCCGCCACCGCCACCCTCTCCTTCCTTCCTTCCTTCCTTCCTCTTTTTCTCGCTACCGACGGCATCGCGCGCGAGAGCGGCGCCCCGTTAGCAGCGCCGCGACGGCGCACCGTGTCCTCTGATATATACGCGCACTTCTGATCATAACATAAATTTTAATGATGGCCCTGATGAAAATATAAGAACGCTCCGATATTTATGGCGTCTGTCCCGGCCAGTTCCTCTGCTCAGCGGAGTCTCCTCTCTTCTCCCGACTCCTCTCCTCTCACTCTACTCTTTGTCGCCCCTTCCACTCAACGCACTAACCCTCGCTTTCTAATCTTTTTCTCTTATTGCGTGGCTACATGTGTCACCGACTGTCCGGATCAAAGCCATTAGTTGATATTTTTGCAACTGATGCTTGAATATTGCTAGCATTTTTGAGAGAGGCTGTTGCCTGGCATCTGCTACTCTGGAATGCTTGATGATATTACTGGCAAGTCTGGACTTTTGGTAAGGTTGGTACTCGTAGCGGTAGTAATTACATCTTTCAGGCAGCCCCGTCGGCCATGCTTATCTGTAGGTCTCCTGCTAATATTCCTTGCCGAAATCTTCGTTTTCCCATGGCTTAATAAACATTCCCCTTACTCCGACTGGCTCGTTCTCGATCGCAGGCCTCTAAAGGCTCTGCTTCCCAGCCATCCTCACCTTTCCCTTCCACCGCTCTCTCGCACTCTCTCCTCTTTCTCCCATCTCTCTCTCTTCATCGAGCTTTCCCCGCACTTTTGACGCTTCGCTTTGGAAATCCTTTGATTCGGGATCTTTTCGAGGGCTCGGAAACGTCGATGCGCCTCCGCATGAAAAGGGGTTCCTTCGAGGGCGTCCCCTGATTGGGACGATAAAAGAGGCCCCCAGCAAAAGTGTGGAAGGGGTATTCGTGCTTGCTTGAGGGTGGAGGGAGGTAAAACACTAATTAGTTATCAAAGGCCGAGGAAGGGTTTGGTGACAAAATAGTAGATCCTGAAACGAGGAGTCCTCCGTCCTGCTCTAACGATCACCAACACCCTCGATTACCCTCTCTACGTAGATACACTACCACCATGGCTCACTACCATAACCCCAAGCAGCTCTCTCTCTATCAACTCTCCCCCAACCCTTCTCTCACTCCCTCTCTCTTTCTCTCTTTCGTCTTCTCGCTCATCTACGGCAGCACCCATCCCCAACCCATCACGCTACGCGACCCCCTTTCGCCTTGTTCGGCCTGTCGGCCTTTCGCTCTCTCTCTCTCTGGCTCTCTCAATCTCTCTGTCTTTGGATGCCATCCCCCACGGTGTCTTAATACTCTCGGGAGGACGGCCCTGTATTGATTTTCGAATCATTAATTCTACGTCTAATCAGAACTTGCGAGAGATGTCTATGTGTACAGGGACGCGCGAGAGCCGGAAGGGTGCTCGCCTGCACAGAGTGTACAGGCTAAGCGATCCAACCATTCTTTATCCTCTCGCCACGCTATGCCCAAGAGAAGATCCCTGTCAAATAATTTGATTCTCCACGGAGAACTTTCCAGGCATCAAGAAGCGAAATTTTCAAAAGGCTCTAATCTTACAAGAAGAAAGCGAACTGTGTAAAAAGGAAAGACGAGAATTTCGAATTTTTAGCAGAGCAGGAGTGCGTGTTTCTAGAGGTTGTACGCGGTACGTAGAGGCGTAGGAAAGGGCGGGGTGGCTTTACGAGCGACGGGAGCCGTGTTCCTGACTGGAGCGTCAAACCCCGGCGTGCCAGACACGAGTATGCATGCCAATATATTTGACATACTTGTGCAAGCGGAAGACAGAGAGAGGGAGAGCAAGATGGATGGATGGAAGGAGAGTAAAAGCACAGGAGAAGGCTGCTGGTACAACGATACGTGGTATGCCACGATGCTGATACGTGTGACTTGGCATTACGAAGCCGGCGCGCGGAGCGCAGCGGTCTCTCGCCGATCCACCATGCCGAGATTGGATCCGGCCCGATTCCGGTAAATCAGAACTTCGCTACGTGACTCGATGTGTGTGTGTATATACATACTTCTAGTTGACGAATATAGATTCCAATGCTGATGAAGTGTCTACCCGCACACCCCCCCCCCCTCGCGCGCGCGCCCTCCCTTGTCAGTTGGTGGCGGTGCCCCAGTGGATTTAGAAACGCCGTTGAACTTTAAGCGGAATTCAATTCGTGAGGCAGGGCCACGTCCTTCTTGCCCGGACGGCTGTTTGTCAATCCAATGAGTTTGCCGGCGTCGACTGATTGAAATGTCGCGGGAGCATGGAAATATCCGATTGGAAATTCATCGGCCGTGTTCGCCGGTTTAGCCGAGCCGCCCACTCACTTTTGCTAGTGTAGCCCTGCTAAGAGGAATCGGCCTGTCACCGATCGTCACGGATGACGTATGATTAATCCGTACAAATATCTCGCTGTCCCGGGCGAGTATCGTTCAATCGATTGGCACTGCCCCATTCGCCGTGGCTGCTTATTGTTTACCCACGGAGAACATTATCTCTCGAAATCTATTAGAGACAGGCTACGTAAGTGTGCACTCGCGCGCGCGCTGAATGAAGGTATCCGCGTGCTACAAAGTTGCATAAGGCGAGCTCGTAACAATTTGTCCGCATGCAGTATGTGCCGCGACAGAGATAAGCACCGGCGGCACGACGCTATCGTGGAAACGCCGAGCCGCGCCGCGCCGGGAGGATCGATGCCGATTGCGCGAAATTACATAAGCTATTTCTGCGACAGTTTTGCCCCCATCGAACGGAATACGGCTTCCGCGTTTGGGGCGGTACGATTGATGCGAGATTAATACCGCTATTCTCCGAAGATCGGACCAATGGTGTCAACGATCCGCGGATATTCCGCTCCAATTTCTCCGCCAGAAATAAAGAGCGAACGTGCCGCTGATGAGAGGATCAGCCATCGCTAAATCATTTCTCCGAGGGGGCAAATATTAATCAGTATGGAGTATTATCGGCCATGGAAATTCGGACTCCAGGAGCGAATGAAAGCGCGCTATGTACACATACGTGTCGCCGAGAATAGGGCTAATTATAGTAGTGACTAAGAGCGTCGCCTCGACAAACGTGGCCTAAGTCGCTCAAACGTATCAATGACTCGCCGCCACTGACGCTCCCAGAATGTGGGAGGCCTCAACCACATTCCACATGCTACTCTGCTACCAGTCAACTTCCTTCGTCCACCTACGCAGCCCGCTCGCAATCGCGCATTCCACACTTCGCTGCTACTTCAATCGAGCTGCAACGCGATAGTGATCCCATCTCTTCCGAGTCATTTCATTGAACCGGCCTTGTTTCACTACTTCCGAGTATTAGCCGGACGCTTTGATAACGGGATCACCTGGTTGCAACGGGAAGAAGTATCGGGTGGAAAATGAAGTAATCGAATGAACGCGACAACGCCTGCACGCGAAGTGCATCCAGCGATCACATTGCGGCAAATTCATTGGATGGGACAAAGCCAGAGAGGGAAGGATGAAGCGAGAGAGCAATGCTAATTAAGGGGCGGAGGGATCGCGGGATATCCTGGAAGAGGGGTGAGAGAGCAAGTTTCCAGAGCGATTAGCGCGCGAGCGGTGCGTAAGAAGCGGGCGCGCGTTATGCGCCTAACAGTGGAAAATTGCCAATTTTCCCGATAATGAAAACTCCCATCGCGGTTAATTCAATTCTCGTAATTTCTTCGCATTGAATTCGAGCGGGCTCCGCTGACTGGCGCGTTGGCTGCTGCTGCTCCCGGAGAACGCGCCACTCAGCCAACCAGCCAGCCAGCCAGCGAAAGATTACGATTGGAAATGTTACGATTGAAATCACTCGGGTAGGAGTCGCGCGGTGCCGCGCCATTGCGAAAGGGAACTCTGCCGATTGGTGGCTCTCATTGCGCCCGCCGCGGAATAATTTACTAAGCAATTACCCGGGGCCAGGATGTCACGCGAAATCACTTGCGACAGACTTTTGCCAACTATTTTTCGACGCTAAGTCCGCTGCCGCAGCGCAGAAAAGAAATCGACCTCGGCAATCGTAGCGAGAGAGTTCATGCCGGCCGTCTATTTTCTGCTTGTCGCCCCGCGCGGCACATTCTGCTATTTGACAGTGCGATATTAACGCTGAGCGATTCGATCGCTCCAGAAAAAAATCTGGCTGCTCTGAATTATGGAAAATCTCGTTAGCATTCGCGACCAATTAAACGAAATCGGGCATCGCGCGAGAAATAAATTCGCCCGGGGAACTCTGACGGGACGTGATGACCCCGGTTATGACGGGTTCCCGTTTTTCCGGACTGATTTTGATTCGTATGAAAAATCCCCACTGGAAACACTCACTCCTCTCTCTCTCTCACACTCTCTCCCTCCACCGTTTCTGTCGCACGCGCGCGATCCTGATACGCGTTCTGCCTATTGAATTCCTCGAATTCGAAGCACATCATTAATGTTTGAACAAAGCAAGAGTAGCGAGGATGCTGCGAGGTAAATCCCAAGGTAAAATTCCAGCACGTGTTGCCGCGCAGCATCCGAGCAAGGCGAGTTCAAATACGTCGTCTCTAATCAGCAAACAATCGACGCAATCGTTAAGGTTTTTCGAAGGCGCCAGTGTATTCTCATCCTAACCACGAGATCTCGGATCATCTGTCCGCCCGGCTGGATTTATTGTTCTGCTTTGATAAGGGCCATTGCGAAACCCATTGCCATAAGACTGGCCCTCTCGCTCTCTCCTTCCTGATTATCGCACCATACGATATTTTACAAGCCGTTTCGACAAGACGACGCACACTCGCCTTTCCAAGAAAACAGCGGCATCGATCTTCCGCCGGAGTGCCAAGTGACAGGCCAACCGAAAGAGAAGTAACGATCTAGCCCACGTAGACTCGGTCCGCCTGGCAATCGTGGAAATACTTAAAACAGTTACTTTATCAACTGGCGTCTAACTCGTATGCAAATTACATTACCGCCGAGGCATGTCCATTAACCTTAGGGGAAAATCGATCTCGCCGCTTGAACCTTATAAGTGTCGAGAAAGCTCGCCTGAGAGAGAGAGGAGAAAAAAAAACACGCCGAAATTCACCTGCGCCCGTGCGATTGCGCGGTGAGACTCGTCGGCTCATGAGTCATTCCGTGCGGTATGACTCCTCCCGTAAACTTATTACAGCATACTCCGCTACAGATATGCACTGGTACGTGTACACTGCAGAGAGAACATCACTAGATTGCGTTCGTCGACCGGCGTTCATTATCTCTGAAGATCGCATTCACCGCCGAGATTACCGTGAACCCAAGAGACAACGAAGAATCCAGCTGCAAAGACGCATCCCGTCAAATTAGCAGCTGCGGATGAATTGTATCCATAAATTTTTAACCACCAATTACGTCCCGCCACGACTCGTCACTTTTGATAAGACGACGTCCGCGCGTGTCTCTGACAACAGAGAGAGGGAAAGAGAGGAATTCCCACGTAGAGGGGGCGAGAGGGGGTTAAACTCGATGGTAAAGCGAGGCTGCACGCGGCCATGTGAGCGCGTGGGTGGTTGAATGGGACCGAGAAGGGGGGAGAAGGGGTGGTTCTCCTATCGATTTTATCCGTGTTTTAAATTATTACCCGCTCATTGTGGCCCCCGCACTGACTCTGGGAAGGGTTGGCCTTTGCATATCGCCCGTCGCGGCGCGGCGCGGCAAGGGTTAAGGGTGGGAGAGCCAAGTTCGCCTCGACTCTTTGTTTCGGGGCTTGCGCTCGCACTTACCACAGAGAAAAAGCGGGCGAGCGAGCGAGAGGGCCGCGTGGGAGACGAGAAGATAGAAGGAGACAGTGAGAAAAAGGAGCGATGCGCGGCTGAAAGGAGCGCGTGCAAAAGAGCGAGAACGAAGCCGGACAAAAAGCGAAAAGGGACGACGAAGCCAGCAGACAGGGAAAAGGAAACAGAATGCGAGGCTGACAGAGAGAACGCGCGCGCGCGCGCGCGTCAGAGAGAGAGAAAGAGAGAATAGCCGAGCAAGCGTAAGTGCTAGGAGAGGGATGGTGCGCGGGGGGGTGGCCGAGGAAAGGGTGAGCAAGTGAGAGTAAGAGTGAGAGGAAGCAACAAACGGAAAAGGGTACCGAGAAACGATCGTATTCTCGCGGAGTAATCAGGCTGTCTCCTGAGAGGCCTTTTTGAAGTTTTCCGCGGCTGCGATGCATCGCGACGCCTGCTCCAATGTCTCCCTTCTACCGGCGAGCCCCGCTTCGCCCCTCTTTCGCCCGAACCCTTTCTCTTCCTCGTCACCTATGCTGCGAGACACGGCTTAACTTTCCTTCGGGTAAAAGGTTCGCGCTCGCACGAACACGCAACCCCCCGGAGACTACTGGCACCGGTGGCTGCGCGGAGATTGAGTTGCAGCCAATTGCAAAATTAATTTCTCCGCGGCAACAGAGCCGTGCTAATTGGCCGGCGCATTGCGCCGCGGTGCGCGCCACCGAGGCCTTCACCAACGGCCTGCTCCCCCCCTTTTCCTTCCGATCTTACCAGGACGAAACTTTGTGCCTCGCCGAGAGAGAAAGCTTGCGGTGAATCGCCACTGTTAATATTGAAGTTGCTCCTCTTTCCTGGGACTTTATTTATAAGGAAGCGCGGATAACCGCTCGCCGGCAAAAATCGCCCGATCCTATTGATAGTGCTCTGCATTCGAAAGAGAAATCGTCGAATTTGCATGGGAAAAGGCAGACTCGAGGGGCGAGCGTACTCGCTCGGGGCAGCGACGTTTATTACATTACGAAAGGTATCTCGCCGAATCTATTTAAAAAAGCAAATAGCAGTGATCGATGAATGGTCGAGCACTATCGCGAATTTCCAGGCAACGATCGCCATAACAGCTTTGAAGTCTCCTACTGTACTCCGACTTGTGCGTTCCTACGTACACCAATCGACTTAGTTGTATACGTATGCATATTGAGCGGCTCCTGAGACGCGCCACTTGGATTTTCACGTCAAAAGAAATACCGCAGCGATACTAGCTATGAGGTTGAATCAAGCGCGAGAGAGAGACCGACAGCGGACGTATAAGCATTGGAAGAGGTAAAGCGAGCGGGGAAAGCAGGAGTCGACACACGATGCGGAAGAAGAGAGAGAGAGAAAGAGAGAGGGAAGCAATGGCAGTGAAAATCGCTGCTACCTGCGGGATTTCAAAGCCGAGGTGGAGATGGAGGCCGAGGATGATGAGGAGGGCCGTCGACGACATCGACTAGCGGGTGCTAATGGGGCAAAAGAGTAGTAGCTGGGACTCTGGTATCAAAGGCTTCCTGCCATGGATTTACCTCGCGCCATCGCCAACTCGCTTAATTATCCTTATCAATCATTAGAAATCCATTCCTCGAAAGTGCGCCCCTTGATTTTATCGTTTAGCCTCAGTGCGAGAGCCTCCTGATAATCATAATTCGAGCCGCTCCCACGAAAGAGACGTTCGCCCGCACAGAGGGTAGTACAAGTGCGTTTGATCCCACTGGAGAGTAAAGCAGCAGGATATTACCGGGCTCCGAAAATAAGGCAAAAACCCGGTAGCAGTGTGCGCCCGGGTCAGATCTCGAAAGGATTAGCAGTGGCGCCTCCTCCTCCCCCCCGCCGCCGCCCATATTCAGAGCTGGCAGAGAGCAAACTCCAAATTTTCGGCTATCGGAAAAAACGTGGGACAGGAGTTTAACGGTAATTAGTGGATAAAGCGGATTAATTAAAACAATGCGCGATGTGTATGCCCGTGGAAGATGTGCAGCAGCAGCAGCATCGGGGGCGTAGGTGCGGAGGTGAAGGGATGGAAGGAGGTAGCCCATGGATTGAAGGATAGTTGGGATAGGTAGGAGTGCGAGAGTGGCGGTGAAATCTCGCGGATAACGAGCGATCAAATCTGAATGGCGGCGGGGTTCCGGGCTGCGGTACACACTGTAAACAGGACGCGGCCCCCGCCAGAATGCAGGCCGTAATCCTTTGGCTGGGCGCTGATGCATCGCCCGGTTGTGGAGGTGTCGCGGGGGATCCGTCGCGGCGCGGCGCACGGCATGGATGGATACTAACCCGCGTGCAGATATCGGGCGTGCACATTCACCGGGGCGTCATAAACCTATCTGTCGATCTCTCTGGATGCGTGGCTTTTCAATCGGAAAAAACGGCGGTGCGCGCGGCAAGGGGCGCCCCAGCACACCGAATAAAGAGACGCTGGAGGAGAGAGAGAGGGAGAGAGGGCGACGCTTTTACAGGGGCGAAAGGGAGACGTCGCAGGCCGAGTGAGATTTTGAATCGCAACGACGCGCGGCATTCAGTGCGGGCGAAGTTACAAGAGAAACTTGGCATTTTCGTGGAGGGTGGGCTTCGCCGGGTACGCCGCGCCGGCGAGAAGAGAGGAGCACACGGCGGAAAGGGTTGAAAATAAGCGATAATGCGCCGGCTTTACTTAGCTAATTAGGGAGGCCCCCGACCATTCTTTCTCCCACTTGCTCCAGCGATCGCTCTCTCCTGCCCTCGGATTCTCGCACTCCTCTCTCCGCTACTTTGCTACACCGCTACACACCGCGGGATCGACTCTCTGTCCGCCGTTCATCCTCCGACCTCTTCACCCTGATCTCTCCCTCACCCCCCTCCCTCTTCCTCTCCTTCCTTTTCGCTTTTGAACTTCGTATATCGCGCCACCCCATCGGTGCCACCCTCCGCCAGGCCATCCTTCCTTTGGCCGGAGCCCACCCTCTCTTACTCCAGCCGGCGGCGAGTATTAATTCATTTAGATATTATTTTCCGAGGTGGGTATTAACATTCTCAATCGGATTAATGAAATGATTTCCCTCGCTCGCTCCTCTCACTGTCTCCATCCGAGCGTCACTCGTTCACTCCAACTCTCTCTTTCTCCCTCGCTCCGTGCATTCTTGCACGGGGGAGAAATTGTACTTTGTGAGCGGTGGAGAGCTTCACCAATTTTTTAAGCTCGCCCATTGAAGATCCGCGCTTGGGTGTCTCGCAATTAGCAGGGGACTCGCTGGTCTTGTCAGCAAAGGTTTTAATGTCATCGAATACATTGTAAAAGGTAATTTTGTTAACAATTCTGTGGTTTTAACGAGTGATAAATATCGATATTGGCATGTCGTTGTGTGACTAGCAGTGCGAGTGTATTAAAAGCTAACAATAGTTGCTGTATTGTTAGTATCAAATAAACATCAGACGACTTGATATTATTCGCTTACACAGATGAAAATCGCGATGGTATCGAAGGGAAGGATCGTGAGAGTGGTGCCGCTACTTCTGCCAGCAGATTCTGCAGTGCAAACGAATCCCGGCTACTCTGATCAGAGGACAGGTATGTGTACAGACGTATCAGAGGCATGAGAAGGGTGAAGCCGGCGAGTCGGGTAAGAGACACGTGTAGGCAGAGGGAAAAAGGAGAGGGCTCGGAGGATTCGGCGATGCGAGGTCATGCAGGCATGCAAGGGGGCAGGAAAGCGCCAAGAGGAAATATAACCATGAAGGAAGGAAGGAAGGAAGGAAGGAAGGAAGGAAGGGTGGAGATGTGCGCCGTTCGAATGGGGCGAGTCCCGAAAGAAGGGGTTAATGCAAAGGTCCAGGATAATTACCCACATGGCTGGCAATGCGTATTTCACTTTGATCAAGTCTGTGTTTTTCTTCGCTCGCCTATCAAACCTCCTACCACCTGCCGGAGCTTTGCCTACTCCACCTACTGCTCGAAATCATCCTCCTTCCTCTCCGTTGCTCTCGCGCGAGCCCCCCTTACTCCTTCCTCCCTTACTCCCGGGGCTCACGTTCCTTCGCCCGCTCGTTTCTCCTCTCGTTACCCTTACATCATCACAGCCCTGATGGGTAGGTAACCGGCTTTTGTCTTTTCCCCGGGACGTTTTAATTATTTTAAACTCGGGCCCGCAAGCGTCTAATTTTCGAGCTCTGCCCTTCCCGCCCGCCGCCGCCACCGCCGCCCAGGAGAGTGGCTTGTTCGTGCGCGCGCCCGCACAAGCCCCCCACAGTCTTTTTTTCGCTTTCTTGCCTCGCTGCCTACGCCCAAAAGAAGATCAACCCTCTCGGCTACTTTGTCCGACACTGCGCTATTAGGCCTCTGGAGTCCATCGTCCCGTGAAAACAAGCACGCCCGATTT
Source organism: Ectemnius continuus (assembly GCA_910591665.1). Taxonomy (NCBI): domain Eukaryota; kingdom Metazoa; phylum Arthropoda; class Insecta; order Hymenoptera; family Crabronidae; genus Ectemnius; species Ectemnius continuus. Next base: position 7,676,009 of record OU342862.1, on the reverse strand, counting down.
ATCGTCATTAGGAATTCCTCGCTCAGATCTTCCCAGTCGAGATCCTTAATAATTCTTTTCTATTTGATAGGAATCCAGTGATATTGGCATTCAGGGGTTTGAGAGTATTAAAGAATCGATTGTCTTACGAATTACTGGGGAAATAACTCCTACGGGAGGATCGGGATTGAGTGAGTTAATAAGCAGGGACAGGACGAGCGTTCTACAGGTACTACCAAGAGAAGGACAAGCCTCTGGTTAAAGAGAGTGAAGGAGCATCGGGCGATAATTCAATTCATAATACGAACGATCTTCTTTATTAGTTCGAGCAGGTATTACGCTATCGATAGACGCGAGACGTCAGGAATATTTTTAATGAATTGGATCGGCCTGCTCCCGCCGGAGGAGACACTGATTGAAGGGAAACAGCAAAAGCAGCGGCACGACGCGGCGCGGCATCCTTCCCTCCCGGCGAGGCGGGCTGAAGGATAATGGACATATTGAAGGTGTCTTTGGCGTTCCCAGGTAGTTATAGCATTCGCATCGAAATTAATTAAACTTGTTTCTTTGCCGCGAATTCCTCCCGCACACTCATCTCACTCTTTCACCCTCGGCCGGGCTGCTGCTGCTCCGGCTGTCTGTCTCTCGATGGATATAAGCAGGGTATACCTAATTTATTAAGACCGCGATAGGCGCTCCCGCTAATGATTTGCAGGATCCAATTATTAGGTTCGTTATCAGCACTATTATTAACGAAAGATAAAGGAATCCCTCCTTCCTCCCGCATCTCGGCTGCCTCGCTCACTCGCTCGCTCGCTCGCTCTCGCGCTCGCAGACCCGCAGAAACGCCGTCGAAGAATACGACTCGGCGGTAATTAATGCGCCCCGGCATATAATAAATATCGAATGCGCGAGCCCCATTTCGCGTTCACGGCTTTCCATTAAATTGAATTCAGTATCGTCAGCCGCCACCACTCAATACCGATATGCTCTCTCTCCACCTTTCTCCCTGCTTCCATCCGCACTAGCTCCCTGTCTCTCTCCTTCCGCCTCTCTCACTCTTTCTCTCTCTCTCTCTCTCTCTCTCTCTCTCTCTCTCTCTCTCTCTCTCTCTCTCTCTCTCTCTCTCTCTCTCTCTCTCTCTCTCTCTCTCTGTCTCTTCCACCCTTGCGGCATCGCCGCCCCCTCGTTGCCAGCACCCTTTGGCTTAAAGCGACAAACAAGCCCGATACTCGGCGCGCCTCTCGCCTCCCACCCCCGCCGAGAGATGCCAAATGAAAAGAAACTCGGGCATTAAGTCTGCGAGACGCCAGGATAATGGCGAGACCGCCAAGAGAAGCCAAGGAAGAGGTGCAGCCTCGTAATAAGGTAATCTTTCTGTCGAAATTGTCCTTATACCGCGAGCGAGAGGGGAACGATTACGCGATCCCGATCAGGTATTACTCGGAACAATCAAGATCTCCTCCCAATCACTTATTAACACTGTAATATTCACATAGTTATTGGTTTAACTCGTGCAGTTTGCTTCTACATCCGCACGATATCCACAGGAACGAATTCATTCAATTAAAATATACGAAGCTACTTAATCGTTCAGTAGAAACGGTAATCGTTCGGTATAATTAAATCCTGGCGAGGTAAAAAGGAGAAGATTAAATTTGCGGAATACAGTAAGCCCATACGTGTTTATCGCGCCTCTGAGGAAGAAGTGGGGTCCCGAAACTCTGCTCTTTGTCGAAATCGATAATTATTACGAGAGTACGCCACTCGGGCGGAGGAGAATCACAGGCTGCCGGAGCCGGATCCCCGGTCGCTGGTAATTCGAGAAGACGAGGCTACGTAGCCATTGAAAAATTCCTTTTCAGGGCATTCTTAGCCCGCTCTAAGTGAGAAACTTGGATAGGAAGAGAGATAGAGGAGGGGGATTTTTTCTGATCTGAGAGGGAGGAATGCAAAAAGAATGCGGCGAGCGGGGCGCGAGACATTGGGGGGTAGTTATCCGATCATTGGAAGGCGCAGGGCTATAGCGCGGGCCCCGACACTTCCTCCTCTGTTTCGGCCTGCTTGGACAAAGGCACTCGTGAGAGGCACTCGTCGCACGCCTTGTTTTCGAATAATGGCCGGCGCTCATTGTTCTAATTATTCGTCGTGCATACGATTAACAGCGCTGCCGAAAACGTGCGCGACAAATGTGAGCGGGCGGGAGCGAGTGCGCGCGCTCATCTAGCCACGGCGACACTCCGAAAAAAGGGTCTGACAAAACGAGAGCCGCGGAGACGGAAAGAGCGAGCTGGGAGATCGGGAAGGGATGAGAGAAACGGCGATAGAGAGCAAGGAACAACGAGATATACGTACAAGCACACACGGAGGGGACTCGAAAAGACTCGCCGGGCAGTTATACTCCCACACAGGGGGCGAGCGAGGCATACATCTCCTGTACAAAGCGTGTCAACCGGATACAATGCATACCATCTGACGCTCAATTAACGAGTTAATGCGGTACCGTTGATAATTAAACAAATACAACCGCCCCCACTTTCTCGAACGGCCACCGAATCCCGCGCTCTCCACTCAGCACATTTTAAATATTTCTTTCAATCTGGATGAATTTAAAGATTCTACGTAATTCTAGTTCAGGCTTCGAGTAAATTTTTAAACGCTGGGCAATAGTGAGAATTAATTAGGTTATTGGAATTGGAGTGACTAAATTGAGAACGTAAGAGTAGGGTATAGTTCGATCAAGCGGCAACGGAAACAAATACTTTTCTTGCTGACAAACATAATCGACTTAACAGCGCAGGGCGTGTTATGTCTTTCCGACGAACGATACCCTATCGCAATGGCTTATCATTCTCTCTCGATACTACTATCGTCTCGAATTGTTCTCGATACCGGACTGTGCTCTCGGCAGCACCGGAAGCCTGGTATCGACGATATCCGTGCGCCTCCCTCTTTCTTTTCCGCCCCAGGAGACCGCAGGAACTTTCACCAACTGACCTCGAGATTCGAAAAAGTTCTAAAGCGCCAAAAATAGCTCATCCGCATCAGAAATAAAAATCAAATATGATTTAAGCTATTAGGCTCAATATAATGTGGAAGCAGTGAAATGTGAACTAAACAAATTGGCAGGGGTGAACATACAAGAGTTGATTGATTAGTTTCGGAAAAGGGTGACGGGAAACGGACTGGGCAACTTCGAGTTGCTCTGACAGTTGGTGGTCTTCTGCGAGGGCACGCTCGTATGCACATATGAAAAACATACTTGTATCTGAGGATTCGGTAGCTGGTGTACTTCTCGGAAGAGATACTCGGCAAATGAAGTGGACATACGGTCGCCTGGGTGGCATAGAGGCCAGGGCTCTTTATCTACAACGACCGTTCGGACACTTAAACACCAGGGAATCAACGTCAACAACATGTCAGCCGACCTTTCCTTTGTAAACAGGAGCGGGAATATTGTTTTCGGCTGGCAGTGAGCAACGATATCGAATGGCTTGGCCAAAGGAAACCCGATGGCTAGTACTTATCGAAATGATATCGAGTGGAAAACGATCCTTGTGGGAGAATCGGCCTAACGACTTGAATTAAAGAAGCGGCGCGGCGCGGCGCATCTCTCCCCCCCGGATAATGTGCTACCCTTTCTGGAGCTCGAAACTTCAATGTGTGCAAGAGTAACTAATTTCCTAGAATGGCACTTTAGTACCTCCAATTTACCTAGCCGCAAAGAACAGCGGGCATTGCGAGATAATCGTTTCGCAATTAGCCCAAGGAATTGCATTGTTTTCACAATAAAACGAATTTTGCTGTTGGCCAAGTAGTGACGGGAGTGTGTAATGGCACTATTATACTGGATTACCAAATGCCGGTTTAATTGAAGTGTTTGCTCTGTCTAATAGCTCGCCCCAAATGTTCGGTTTCAAACAATTGCGCTTACTTAAGATCCTTCGTGAAATTGCACTTAATTATACGAGAAACTATAATCAGGGAAGGGGCTTCTCGTGCAACGAATAAACAGTATTGCTAGGACATTAATGTCATCGCGTTCGATTATGCAGCGCAAAAGGAAGAAGAATCGGCTCAGCCATACGAATTGAAAGGGTTTCCATTTCAAGCGGGTTTTTTGCCGATCTTCCTTGCACTAGTTGCAACAGGGGGGGAAAATAAAACTGGGAGAGTCGGGATCGGTGTGATCCGCGACACCACGGCCAGTGTATGTTTTTCCAGCAGGAAAACGAGGAGAGAGAGAGGAATCGGGGAGAAAAAGAGAAAGATTGGGAACGCCTGGAAGCACGGGGCTGCGGATGGCTGGCGAAAAGAGAAAGAAGGAAGGGTGGAAAAGCCGGAAGAGGGTGGAAAACCACTGACGGCGTCAGGTGCAACGCGTGACCCCGACGCGTCGCTTGTCAAATCCCTATTTACTGACCGACCAAAATGACCAAACTCAAACGAACGGGCGAACGAACGAACGAACGAACGAACGAACGAACGAACGGACTCACCGATCTCGACACGTCAATCATACCATGTTCGTTCGTATTCGCACACGCCTATCCGGCTTGCGCCCTTCGACGCGTTCTTCCTCCACTCGCCAATTTATTCCCCGGAAAATTTCACCCCTTCGTAAATCCCGCCACCTTTCACCTCTCCACCAAGAAGCACCTACATCCGTGGAGAGTTTGTTCCGGGATTAACTCGAAAATAAATCGAAAGCTATTCTCGCATTTCAACTAATATTTGACTCGCTGTAACCTTTCGAATAACGCAAATTTGGCTTCCAAATAATTGCAAATCCACTGAATTCCAAATTGGATCTCTAATAACTTTCATCGAAGCGTTAAATCCGAATTATCGCTCTACTCTACGAACTATTATATTATTCATTACTGCCGTTAATTAATTGAAGTAGCTTCTAATCGGAGGGTTTTAAATGATTAGAAAAGCACTTTATAAACATCTTATTAGAAAACCGTTCCCTCCAACTAATGGCTTTCTAGAGTATGCAGTGTGCTTTCTGCGAAGAGTTTAAGTCAAACTGAAGCAACGTGGTCGCGAGGAAACGATCACTGTAGCTTCAAAAGGAGAGAGTGCGTGCACGAGCAAAAGGACCTCAGCGAACGATCTGCTGAGTTTACGAGAAGAACGTGCTGCCGGATTCTCTCACACAGCAGCCGAAAGAGAGAAGTGAAGTCGCCGTGCTGGGGGAACATCTGTTTGACATCCCTGTTTGTCAAGGCGTGACTCGGCACTTGCGGCACTCCCATACAAAAGCGATCTACCGTCAGCGTCGAGTGATCCTTTCGTCCTGCCGATTACCATGGATCGCACTTACGATCGATCGATCGTCTAGCCGTGCATTCGGCGGCAATTGCCCGTGAAAATCGTAAACAATGCGAGACACGCACGAGGACGAAAAGAAGTATAGGAGAGGCAGATGGCTCCTGAGAGGTAACATCTCAAACATGCCAGGTCAGGCGGCTCGATTTTTTTATCTGATGAGAAAACACTCGCTCCCGCTGGGGCCACTTGATAAAATCATCGTGCAGCCTGGCTACGATCGATTTCACTCACCCCACTGCGATGGAAAAACGATTAAGAAGCGGCCACTCCATTTTTTCGTCACTAAGGGCAAGAAGGGAAGAAAAAAGCTGTCGATCGGCCGGTTAAACAGGCAGTAAATCGATCTGGCGCGTAATTGATGTTGTATTAACGGGCGAGAGAGAGAGAGAGAGAGAGCCAAGGGGACAGCAGAGTCGGCCGTAATGGGAGGGTTAAAAGGTGAGCCTGGTTTATAGGGTATCTAGCCTAACCATTGTGACACGATATACCAGCCAGCCTTTGTACTACCACATCGACGAAAACGAACTTCCGTTGCCGGGCGCACGTGGATCACTTGTTGCTGGGACCAATCGTAACCCTACGTATCCTACTCCACTAGCTATCACCTATTATCCGATGCTTCGCACTTCCCTAGTCTCCGCACTATCCATTAATTGTGTACACACTCTCAACGTCGATGAAAAAATCCGTCGACACTGCTGGTGAAAGAAGAAAAAAGACCGGGAGATAATTCTATAATAAAGGAGGACAAAGAGGAAAGAGGGGGAGAAAGGGTGGGAAGAAGCCGTGACACACGTGCTTCCAATCTCAGCATCTCTCCAAGGGAGAGAACGAACGAGAAGGGAAACGGATGGTAGGAATGCCATCGAAAATTGGATTCCCGTATTTTTTGGATGCCATCGAGGAGGAGCGGCTGAAGTAGCCAGCTGGCTGACTATGGCCGAGATCTATCGGGTGCACGTGTCGCCCTGCTCCGATCGCGCCCAGTCTCTCTCCTGCACATCTCCGCTCCAAAATCTCTTTTTCGTCCTCTCGTGGCGCTTCTCTCTCCCTTTGCTTTCGATCCCTCGGTGCTCGACACTGTCTAAAAATATTTTTATGGAGCTCCCGCTGTGATTCCAAGCGGCCTACGTACTCCTTCTTCTCCTTCGTCTTCTTCTTCTTTGTATCCCTGTCTACGTATGTATCCCTTCTCCCGATGCATCACCCGGACTACCGTGCCCTCAACTTCGCTCCATTCGTACCATGTGAAAATTCGGCCTGGTGTTGGTGCGATCGTCGGGCGAAGCCCGAAGCTCTATTAAATCCGAGCGGAAACCCGCCGCTATTAATGACAAAATATGTGTAATATTTCCGGCGACCGCCGAAGGTAACACGTGTTAGCGCGGCGCTGCGGTGCTCGGCTTCCTCGCGATGAGTAATTGCTTATTTCGGCTCTCTGTTATTGTGACAGAGCGACATCGATATCGGCCGGCGGGCCACATGCCCGCCGCCGCCGCCGCCTCCATCTCTCTCTTTCTCCGGTGGCCGAGCGTCGTCCCGAGAATTGCTACTGCTGGAACGCGTGAAAAGCCCTGCAGCAGCAGCAGCAGCAGCAACGGAAGTACCGCAAGATAAATATATATCGCCGCAGGACGATATTCCGCCGAAGTCGTTCACCTCTCTGCATAATTGATGCTAATCGCTTGGAGGCCGCGTGTCGATATTTCCGGAGACGCCTGGAAACAAACGCTCACGCTTGAATGCACTCCTAGCGAGCCATTAGAAATTCTTGGACTTCCACACGCCCGGAGAAGCACTCTCGAGATTGCGATATCCAAGCAAGATCATTTACTATAGACACTGGAGGATCGGTTTATCCGTCGAACTCTTCTGAGTAATTGCCAGCGAGACTAATGAGTCCCTAACCGAGCCAGGATGAGTCAGGACTCTCTAATGGCAAAGGAGTCGTAGAAACATCTCGAGCGGCTAAGCTGCAGCGTACATAACGCGCCAATCAATGAAAAGGTAGTAGAGCGGCGCGGTGAGGCGCGGCGAGAGATGAGGTGTACGAAGGAGAAGAAGGGGAAGGAGAGTAAGGATAAGAAAAGGACGAAGAAGAAGGCGAGAAGGAGCGCTTGGAAGTCCTTGCAACGCGACGTGCTCTCTCTGCGGCGATGTTGCGCGCTCATACGCGCGGTCAATACTTTCACCGGGGCCGAGCGGCCGGTGATTGCACGTACACGCGCAGGATATAAAACGCTCTCGCAGCCACCGCGAGATAAACGTATCGAGATAAAACCGAGCACGATCATTGGTCGCCGTCTGCCCCCTCCGACGCGGCGGCACACCGCCCTATTCGCGAGAACGCCAGACTCACTTACGTCTCTCTTTCTCGCCCACCCCGCCGACACCGCCCGACACACAATCAGTATACCTGTCCGTACCCAGCCAGGTACCTATCCCGGGCATTACTTTCAATCGCTGAGGAATGCTACGAATCCTGAAATGCGCCGCCATTGCGAAAGAGCCGCGGATGTCACGGCTACCACTTGGAGTGACTGCGACATAAAGAGACTGGTACGTTTCTCTTTAACTCCTTAAAGGATTTCAGATCCTGAGATCACGTTAAAGGCTACTCCACGTAACCGTCCAAACACGAACTCCTAATTAAATTCTTGCCAGCAGGAACGCCAGCCCGATGAAAACAGCAGTCGTGTGTTTATCGATACGTTGGCACGCCATTTTGGTAGCACGGTACCAGGCTACCGAAAGAACAAAGGGCCTTTGCTACCAAAGCGTTAATGCACTAAAGTGCCAAAGGTAGCTGCCAAATTGTGGTGCTCGACTCGAAGAAACTACAGACGCAGGATACTCAAAGGCACCGGAGTACAAAGGTACCACGGTGTATCGAAGTACCAAAATATCTGTGGATTAAAGTGGTCCAAAAGCGTCGGCGTTAAGGACTCGCTCCGGAGTTCGATGCCTCGTCGTCACGGGAGAGTATCCAGAGACGCGGAAAGCGTGGCGGAGAGCGGCCGAGAGAGAGAGAGAGAGAGGAGATAAAGGAGAGAGCGACGGATGAAAGATGCCGGAGAGGGCGGCGGGCGCGGGGGAGGGTGGCCGCGGAGAAGCGGAAGAGTGCGGGTGTACGAAGCGGGTGAGAGACGCGGCGATATGAAGACGCGGTGGTAGTGCGAGCTCGCGAGCGAGAAAGAGAGAAGGCGAACTGGTTCGCGGCAGAAAGGTAGAACGGGACGACGAATATCGCGGGTACCGCCCCCTTTTTTAAACCACGCCTACCCTCGATATAATATTATATCCACCTCCCTCGCTCCTCGCACTTCCTCTCGCCGCGGCGCTTGCGATACCACCGGCTTTCCTACGTGCACCGATAGATACGTGTCTACTATGTAGGCCGCACACACCCAACACACCCGCCAGATATAATGCCCGCACATTTGACACACGATACACCTATGTGCGCACACTTCGCGCCTCCTGCTCCCACACCATCTTCCCGCGGGACACAGAAAACATACAACAAGCATCGAACAATGTGATTAGGTTGACGAGGTTGTTTGGCGCTGGTAATAAAGGCTCGATAATTGGCCAGCTTCTTTCATTCCTTTCAACTAGCAAGAACTGTATGTGTCCATTAATAAGTGGAAAAGTGCGCAGGAAGTCGAAAGCGTCGAACAGGTGTATCTTTATCATGGTATGATAAGAGCTGCGAGAGGCAGACAGCGGTATCTGAAGAAGCGGGCGAGCACGGATGATTTACGCTGTTGTAAAAGCAAAGCCATGGAACTCGAGAGAGCGTAAGAAGTTACGCCCGATTATGCGTGCCCCCTCGAGCCTCCTTGCCACGGTAATCTCTGCCGTCTTTGACACTCGGCCCCCACCCCACTACCTTTCAACGAGATTACTGTAGGAGGGCTTGATTTTCCTATGCCATTCATTATGCTTCATTACTCCTTAAATTACATTCTCAAAGTGACAATAATCCCTTTCCAATCAGATCGAACTAGAGTCAATATTACACGTCGATGTCGACAAGTATGGTGAGCAAGAAACAAAAATTTGGCGCCGGTCCCTAAATAATAAGGGATGAATGCTCCCCGTTACAATGACGAGTCCCATCGAGCGTGTGATTTAATTAGTAAATGCCGATCGCGTTGAGTGGAAAAATGCCGAAGACAGGGGAAACGCGATGACAGTAGGAAGCAAAGACAATGGCAGATTGGATTTGACAGGAAGATCGGCCGGATGATTTACAAGGCGGAGAGTATGTGGCAGAGACAATTGCACTCTCGAGGATCGATTAATCGCCGACGGAGCGGAATCCCGATAGACACGCAGGAATTTACTGTCGTTCTTATCGTTCGAACAATAAAAGGGAATACCGATACCACCGGACTCCAGGATGCGCCCACACACCACCCAGTTTCTAGAGATGTACTGGTACCAATGCTCTGGCATTGCTATGCTCCAACGTGACGACCTCCTCGAATACACAGCGAGCGACTCTGCCGGCTTACGTAAAAGCCTGCCACGGGCAGATGACACCGCGGTAAGAACGTGGAATTACGGCCTTCCTACCTATTAGTATTAATGCGTACGTGCTCCGATCGGCCGGCAAACGAAAAGAATTGCTTCCTTCCACCGAACGCCCGAGTTCCCCTCCTACCCCATTCAACCCTGCCCGCCAACAATTCTACTCTCCATGATCGACACTGAAGCGAACGTACCTATCATCCCAATCCCCTTAGAAAAAAGACTGAATCTCCTACGAAAGTCGTTTGCATGCAGAGAAGAAAATAATACACAATATCAGAGGATCCAAATCGAGTTTCTTCCCTTTCCACATTCAACTCTGTTTCCCATTAAACTGGACGATATTTGAATTCAGTCGTACAGTCTGTACGCTCGGGAAATAGGTTACGATAATACTGTAGCATGAGAGGAGCTCTCTCGGAGAGGCTGGTCTCTCTCTGGAAGAAGTTAAGGGTAGATTAGGGGAAGGGGTGTGGATAAAGAGCGTAGGCGCAAGCTGCGGGCGTTTACGCGCTAACGCGAGTGGCTACCCTCGAGGGGTGGGTGTAGACGGCGGTACATGCACGCACGTACTTACATGTATGCAGATAGGCAGGCAGGCAGGCAGGCAGGCAGGATAGTTGAAGGGTGCCGCGGGGGTGGCTGTTAAGCAGGGGCTGGGCGCGTGCACGGGCGTGTGTTTGCGCGTGGCGCTCTCGGAACACACGCAACACGTAGGAGACGGACGGCCCCGTGCACGGGGCACAGGTGGTCGTAGGAGGGACGTGTTCGTGCACACGGACGAAGGTCCGCCGAGTGCCGCGAATATCCGTCTCCACGTGTGGGACACGGCTCTCGACGGTGTGTGCATGTACGCAACGTGCTCTGCATCACGCGTGCTAACCACGTGGTATGCGCTCTCTCGCTACCCCTTTCGCACAGCACCACTCTCGCTATCCCCCGTTCTCTCACTCTTTCTCTCCTCCGTCTCTCCGCTTCCCTGCCCTGGCTGGCTGGCTGGCTGGCTGGTTTGCATCGCTACGGTCGCAACCTGCTGGCTCATCCCCCGGCGAGCGTGGCAGGGAAAAAAGGGAGAAAGAGGTGAAATCGAACGGACACCCTTCGCCGCTCTGTTTGCGCCGGGCAAACGTCGAGATAGAAGCAAGAGAGGAGAAAGACGGAGGGAGAGTGGGATCGAACGGAATTTCAACGGAGCCGGATGTGTATCGTGGCCACTGCTCTCGAAAATGTCGGATTAACGCTATTACCGGCCGTTAACTTTCCACGATTTATTAATGCCCTCCCCTATCACCGCTTCTTGGACAGTTTTTATTGACTCTCGGCGCCGGTCCCTCTGCTTTTCCAGCTGCGATACGTATGTATGCACGGCCGGATATCCCCTGTAACTCACTGACCGATCGTTCCTACGTGTGTTACGGTGAATCACGATTTTTCAGGTCGCAGAGGGAAAGCGAGCTGCTGCTGCTGCTGCTGCTGCTGCTGTTGCTGTTACTGGTGCTGCTCGCTTGATTTCAACAACTACTCGGGGCGACGCCAGCGTGAGTCAGCCGGTGCTCGGTGCTCGCTAATAAATAGCGAGCGTTGTAGCGGCCAGGATTGCACCAGGCGGACTATCAGGGAACTGCATTACATCGTATTAAGGAAGCCGGTCTTCGATGAATCCGCGCTATTGCCGGCACGATAGCAATGAAGCCTCAAGGCCGCCTCGACCATTGTTCGCTTCTAATAAAGGAGTGCTAATTGCAGACAAATAGGCGAATTCCGTTTTCCCATTATCAGCTAGACTCCTCCGCGCTGGATCAGTCGAGTAGGGAAACACATTAGCGATAGATCAAGAGGTGGCTAGAGTGAGAGAAGAAGCTCGCTCGTCCAACTCGAGATTTTCCGTCGTTGGCAATCGGCGCCTAAGATAGGCGATCATAGAGAGTCGGGGGTAATGGCGGAGGTGCAGTGAGGCATAGATCCTTTCTGACCTCCGTGTGCCATAATCACGCGCGTCAGAATGCATCAAGCAGTCTCTCTCTCTCTTTCTTCGTCCCTCTACGAAGCGGCCCTTTCCCTCTCTCTTTCTCTCCCCTGTTCCTGTGGCCTGGCCTTTGTCCTCGTCTGGCCGTGAGGAACGTTTACACTGGTTCCTTGCGCCACCGCCGCCGCCACCGCCGCCGCCGCCGCTGCGTCCGCTCTCTCGCAGATGGTGTTTTAAACGCAGCCATGAACTTGAAGACGCTGCCTGATTTCCTCCCGACCCTCCCCTCGTACGGAACACAGTCAGTCAGTCCGCCTGTTTCCCCCCTTCACGCCCCTTCTTCTTCCTCCTCTGGCTCTCTCTCTCTCTCTGTGTGTAGCAGCGCCATAATTCCCGCAACGATTTGGCTGTCGCATACTCCACGGCTCCGCGACGTGGGAATCGCTTTCTTTCGCGGACGAACCCGCCGCGCAGGATCCGTCCTTCTTCCTCACTGACCTTTCTCTCTCTCCTTCTGGAGCTCTCCTTGCCGCCGCTACGACCCCTTCACCGCTCGATTCTCCGATAGCAGATAGCCCAACGAGTTTCTTCTTCATTGTTGCTCGCGCCTACATACGTACTTGTGAAGTACGCTTTTGGCAGGCTCGACAGTATCCCTGAAAAGTGGAGATTGATGCCTTTCTGCTGGTATCAGCGCTCATTGTTCGGTGCTCCAGTTGCCGGTAGACATCGGGCAGAGATCTCCTAAATTGTAGACCAGTCGATTGTAGAAACCAGTCCAATTGGTTTAGGGAATTTAAAGCGGAGGACTTGAAGATAGAATCAGTGAAATCTCGACGAGATTACTTTGGCAGACTCGAGGAACTTTGCTTCTCTTCTTTTCTTTCTCTGCGAGAGCTGTGTTGGCTGTGTTTGGAGACGACAGCGTTGATGGATAAGTGATTAGCCGGCTCGGTGAAATGGCCAGGTGGTGGCTGATGATGCTAGTGGACGCGCTTGCCGAAGAAGCGGCGAAGGAAAGCGAGCGGCGGCGGCTGCGGCGGCGGTCCAATCGCCGGGAAAATTATTCAAAGTGAAAAAAATATGCTCGCGGGGCCCTTGACAACGCGAGCAACGGAGGAACTGGAAGTTCGAGTGGGAAAAGCCACTTCAAAGCCACGGGCGCTAATTGGATTTACAACGAGTTAGTCTTCCGGGCCTTCGCGGACGAAGTTTCGAGTAGCTGCGAAGGACCCGCAACCACCCTCTCGCTCTCTATGTGTACGTCTGCCGTGTCTATTCCTCTCCCTCTCCCTTTCTCACTCTCTCTCTCTCATTCACCCTACCACTCATTTTGTCTCTCTGTACGCGTACTTTTTTGTGAACGGACGAATGCCCGATAAGTTGGCCGCTAAGTGAGCACGACTTAACTATGACTTTCCCGATTTAACGCCGAACCCTCCGGCCCATTCCGCTTTCCTCTTTCCTTCCGGCGACGCGCCGATGCTAATTCAAAGATTCGAAGAGTGTCGCCGGGTTTTACGCGGCTCGTCGCGCCCATCGACAGGAGCGGCGGGGGCGGCCACTCTTTTCCACGGCGAAAGATTTGCTTTAGGGGTGAATAAATTGATGGATTTAACGGGGAGGCCTGTTGATAGGCTTCCGGTAAAGCCAATCGGCCCCGAAAAGCCACCCCGCCGGGCGCGCACGACACTGATCTACTGACGAGCGAGCAAACACGGATCGGGTTACTGTATCCACTTCAATTTACATCCTCAACCGCAATGTATGTACTAGCGCCGAAAACCAGCAAATAAAAGAAACTCGATTCGACTCCTATTTTTTCCCGTATGCCAGGAACACCGGGAATGCAGTATTGATTCGGAGGGAAGGATTCTTTCGAGAATATTAATAAGCCTGAATAACGAGGGAAGGAGGGTGCGCGTTCCGATTAGTCGTGGTACAATTAATCCGTGGCATTGTCCGAAGGAGTGCGGGCCCAGGCAGGCGGGCAATCGGCGCGAAACACGAGAATTGATTTGTCGCCGGGGCCTGGGCTTTCGGGGGCCCCGCATTCCACCGGGCGGTTTCACACGCGTCCCTGTCCGTCGACCGTTGTCATTGCTCCGAGCATAAAGGCCTGGCGGGGCATTAGGTATGCACTTACATTAGCGCAAACTTAGATCCACGAGCGCGCGCGCGCGTCCGGTAATACAAAGAGCGATCCATAAAACATAAAACGCAAAAAGCAAAGGAGCCGATATATTATCGAGGCTCTCTCTCTCTCTCTTTCTCGCTTGTTCGTTCAGTGTCGCATTCTCTTGCTCTCTAGGTTGGTATATGGGGCCGCGAAGAAGAGACACGCATGGCATGCGCGTGAGAAAGAGAAGGAGAAGAGGTCGGACACGCAATGCGTGTATGTATGTAGAGGAAGCATTCAGCCGGCAACGGCGAGAACCAGTTTCGGGGCCAATTCTTTTTTTCAATGCCACTCTTCCTCCACGTCGGCTGCTCGCTCCCGTACCTCCCGTACCAGACCGATTTGCATAGATCCCGTGTCTCAGCGATCTGCATATCGGGTGTCGTTAAAATTAGGCGTGCACCGAAGGGTGCCCCTGAATTCCCCACCTTCCTCTTCTCGCTCAGGCAGCACGCTCTCATGCGCTTCCTCGCTCTACCCCAGTGGCCCCGTTGACTCGCTCGGATTGACTGAAAAAAGGTCCACCCCTTTCCGGCGACGTGTGATATATCGCCGGCCACCATTGGATGGATTCCCGATTCCATGTCGCCGGCGAATGCTGCTAAATCATCATTTTTCCATAGCCCGAGGGGACGCCATGTGAATGAGAGGGGTACCGTGATCGAGGGGCCCCTATTGGCTCTGCCTACCAGTTTACTCCCTTGAGAATGGGAGATGCTATCGTCTAGAGGCTACCATTGATTGGCCGGCTCGAGAAAATTTCAATGGGACCTCTACGATTAATCGTAGAGAAGTATTTATCGAAGCATTGTACTCCAGCTTGAACGGGCACCCTTATACTACCAAGATTGGAAATCGGAGAATCTCGGCAACAAGTAGACGCGTCCGAACATGGTAACATGTAGGACTAGTAGCGTGGCATCAGTTGCCATAGAGACAGAGGAACCCATGTAAGCAGGGGTAATTAAATCGGACACCTCCGGTACAAGCAGGGTGAGCCTATTTAATCTCGCGAGAATGCCACCCTACCGGCTCGAGATATCTCAACAAGAAACAGCAGCCGTTCCGATCTCTCGTCGCCGAGTAGCAATAGCCGAAAGGCAGCGAGAGAGAGCACACGGCCGAGATACATTGTACACCGAATCAAAACGCGGCAGAGACTACCACGTGCTAGCGATTCGAGCGGCGTGTTATTTTGAGAGCGCGTCCCCCATCGAGAAAACTCTTTTTCCCTCGGCGCCCGCCGAATCGCTGGGCTTCGGTTGCTGGTCGTTTTATGGGTTTCGGAAGCCGAAAAACGAGGCTGGATCTTCGTCGACTGGAGGCCGGCGTCGTTGAGATAAAACGAACGAGAGGCTGGCGACGCTTGCCGGAAGTCGAGAGTCATTAGCACATTAACGCAAGATTATAGCGGTGGCAGTGCCGAAAGCGTTGCGGCCAACTTGCAGCCCTTCTGCCGATCCCGGCAGGCTACACATACGCTAGGTGTATTTTATCCGTCTGATGCGCGCCAGCGAGAGAGAGAGAGTTCAACTCTCGCGTCCAAGCTTAATTGACGCGAACACCCGGCGAAAGGGTTAAATGGTATCTGCATTCGGTTGATCCTTGGAGGCCGGTGCAGAGTGTGCGTGCACTCCTGGCGGACAGTGGGCGATCACGGTTGGTCCGTGATCGCGCGCTGGTCCATTTAAGCCACGGTTAAAGCATTGTTTCAGGGCTTTATGATGAGCGACAGGAGGACGGAGCATACGTGTCGCGCATACACACCTAGAGCGTTGGCATACACCTGCGTGTGGGCAAGCAAGCCCCTGGCGATGCGAGAGCATTACAGTAATAGTATATCCGCCGCTGCTGCATCGCATTATACCGAGTTACCGCTATTTTCGCGCCGCTCCACGCTTTTGTGCTCTCTCGGCCCTGCAGAAGGCGCCGATCGTTACCGCGAAAACGTCGCGAATACCACTCGCCTACGGAAACCCGCTGTTAACGGGATTCGAGATCACCCGCCGGAAAAACCGCTCTGTTAACCCTTCCAACAGTGACGAACTCGCCACTCGCATCTACTCTTCTTGTATGTACTACATTTTACACTTACATTAACATTAAACCCTCGGCTGAATTAGGACTTGGTAAAGTTCACGTGGGAATTTGGAAAAGCAGATTTCTTTTTATAAGAGCGCAAAGATTCCAGCTGAAAAATATATAGTACTCGATGCACAGGTAGCTCAACTGCGAGGGAAATTGGTGCGTGGGCAAAGCGAGCGTCCGCAGTTCGCAGGCGGAAGCACGGTTCAGGTGTTACTTATATTCCTTATCAGGATGCGACGCTCATTGCGACCCCACGAGACGCTTTGTGGCCCATTGTCCACGTCCGAACGCGACGGTGCAAGGTTCTATAAATATATCGGACTCACCTATCGCGTTTGTTCATCGATGCATTTACCCCCTCGACGCGGGGCATCGACGCACTATTATAACACACTCACATATTACTCGAAAAACGAAATTTCCACGAGCGTAAATCCGAAGCGTGACTACTTTAAGACGCACTGCTCGCACCAGGATACGCTCATCCATTGTCGAAACATTCGGAAAGTTAGTGGCAATCAGATTTAGAGATATCGAGAGTAAGGAACGCTCGAGTGACTCGAGTCGAGTGAGCGTGTAAGGCCAGGCAGTCATTACCCATTCAGTTTCACGGAAACACGAGGAATGAATCATCGACGCGTTAGCCGTCATCGTCCACCAGTGGGAAGAACAACTCCGTGCGAGCTTTCAGTCCTCGAATCAAAGGGGCGAAGGAGAAAAGATGGAAGGAAGGACGCACGGACGGACGGACGAACGAAGCGGCCGGCAGCAGCAGGAGCAGTAAAAGGAGAGGAAGCCGTGAAACCAAAGAATACGAGTACCGGAAGAAAAAGGATGATTCGAGAGGGTCGCACGCGCCAGAGAGAGAAAGGTAGAGAAGCAAGTGGAGACCAAGTTGGAGAAAAAGGCGAGCGCCCTGGGAGGAAGTGTTCTAGCGTACTGAGAGGGCTAACGTGCGAACGCTATTGCTTAATAACCCTTATACCGATTGGCGTACACAGCGTTAAGTCCTTTGTACGTGTTTCACACGAACACACATGAAATACGTACGGCGACACACAGAGATTCGAAAGAGAGCACTGCGTCGTAGTAGTAGAAAGAGCCGTACGACTGACTTCACACCGAAAGCGCGCGTCTACCGTAATTTCGTCAAGTCTAATTGCGATGAGTTACAATTAGAAAGCGCGCTAATTGAAAGCGTTTCGCAAAAGGCGATGACGCAAAGTTTCGGCAAACCCTTGCTCGCTAAGCCGTGTGATTTACTGCCGTGACCCGATACTCCCGATTGCCCGCTTGTCTGAGAAATCATGTCTGCCTCTATGTATGTGGAAGGCAACACTGTGACATTGAACACGCGATTTTCGAGTGCCTGGTCGCATGCCGTAAGATCACTTTAATTTCACTGCTCTCGCCTTGAAACCACCCGATTCCACAGTAAAATTCATGCCTTACTAACAATGAAAAAACTCGAGAAATAGAAGTAAGGAGCTCTATCCTTGAAACAGACTTTCCATCGATACGGCATGATTATTATTTTAATTTCAAGGGATCAAACACATGTTGAGTCGGAGACATGAAGCGCAAACAAGCAAATTAATTTTTAATCCAAGGAAACAAAGTATGTTTTAATTATTGGATTAACCCTAGAACTCTGTCAGAGTTTTTCCGAATGTAGCCAAAGCTGATAAGTAGCATGAGTGGCAAGAACAAGCAGGCAGCAGGAGAAAACAACGGGAAGATAGAGGGTGCAGTGGGGAACAAAGGGGCGATTGGCTCGAAAGCGTTCTTCTCTCTGGGCCCGGCGACCTAAGCGGATCCACTTCAATCGTATTAACTTACGAGCTCAGAAACTCTAGAAACGCACCACCACTGTTCTACGGAGCAACGGGCACGTATGCACGCACACTCCCTTTCTCTCTCTTTCTCATTCTGGTGCTCGTATTAAATTAGTTTCTATTCGATTGGTCTCAATGCAACGCTTCCGCAGAGAATCCGCGCGGAGGCAGTCTGCCGCGGCGGCGGGTACCTTGTGTACTCGCACGCACGCACGCACGCATGTGCCGTACGTGCATGTGTAAACAGGCAGACGTAGACTTACACAGGGGACACGCTGTGTATTTACACGCGCGCATACACGCGCACCGGCGGCAGTCTGAACGAGAGCTACTTACAGTCGGTACGCAAGTATCCGCTTAATGCTCGCTGTACTCTACTGGCGCACCAGCGCTTTCGAGTGTACAGGGTGACCCGCAACACTTCATGTAACTTGAAATTCCAAGCGCCTACTATCGCAGCTGAAACACCCAGCAGTGAAAGGGAAGTTCATGCGTGTCCCTTTCGTTCTTATTTATCCGTTCGTGTTTTCAGTTTCGTCCCTGTCAATCGAAAGCTTCGCACCGCTCGAAAAGAAGTTCAAAAGCTCTCTTGATCCTTCGATCGTTTCATTAATGATTCAAGTATTGGTTGGAAGGAGTGAAAAGTAGTGGGATCCTTGGCTGTCTTTTTTCGACGAGTGCCGATTACTCGTTTGAAGGACAAAGAGAAAGATACGGTCTGTGCGGATCGCGTGACCCACCCTGTACAATGTACAGCGTGCTACAGCGGTCTATGATGGGGCGGTGGCGTGCACGCAGCAATATATTTATATGTAACAGAGCGCTAGAATAGAGGCGGGAGCATGCACTTATGCGTACTTAGCGTACACTCACGCCCGATGCACAGATAACTTCCGTAAGTACACGTAGAAACGCGAGTTACTCCGAACCGTTCGAGTATCGCTTGGCTTTACGAGGATTTACGTGGCGAGCTACGTAAGTACGTACACACGCACACACACACCTGTGTAACAACCTCCACTCTAAGAGGTGCCTGTTACCACATTCGCGCGAGCACACACCTCCATAAACGACTTACAGGATTCGAGATTTTCTCGTCCCTCCGGTGTCCAGACGAACTGATAATTATTATGCAAAGGTGATAAATCACTGTCTAGGTTCTCACCAAAGCTTAAGCCTGTTACAAAACGTAGCAACTCCCAACAGCCGCTCGACGAAAAGAGCTCACGAGTACATGTGTACTCGTTGAAAACGATAGAAGGAACCGTTTGATGGAGAGGTCGATTAAGCATCGTGTCCAATATTGGCCGAGTTTTGCACCGCCGCCGGCCTTCCGGCGATTGCAGTAAATTTTGCAAGTAATGCCCAGCAAGGTGGCGGAGGAGGGGAGGGGCGCGCTATAAATTTGCCGAAACGTACAGAGTTCGTGAATCACGTGCCGCAGGTGGTATTGTCTCGAAAGAAGGAACTCGCTCTACTGTAACGCGATTGCACGGTATCGCAATAAATTTCAATGCCGCGGGTGTTGCGGGTAGAAGAGGAGGCGGGAAGGAGGAAAGAAGGCGGTCGGGTGGGGATGGAAGAGAAGTGATATCCATATTTTAAGTGGTATCAGACGATCGGATATCCGCGGCCGAAATCATTCCACTAGATTTTTGCGCTCGATGCTGTAAGGTGGCGCGCTAATTCCACCGAAAGGTTGTTGCTTTGGGAAGATGGCGTCGCCGGTGTTTCCTCCCCCGAGCCAATCGGCGGGGGACACTTAGCCGAAAGTGCGCTATCTTGCGCTCAACAAATTACTACCGCATACCCGACGCCTATCGTAACGCGAGTGATTGATGAACCCGTTCCCTGGAAATGTCTTCGTTGTGCGCGCCGATGCCGCCGCCGCCACCGCCGCCGCGACGCAGTAATCATATATCATATACACATCATACGCCGGCCTTCTTTTTTACCGGGAGCGTGTGCATGCCGTGCGAGCTGCGTGCGTCCGTGTCGCTTTTGGCGGACGTCGCTAATAATGTGCTCGCCGCTTTTAACCGCACCGAAAGTCCTCAGGATGGTTGGCTGCACACTGGACCACATCACCACAGCCCGATCCGGCGGTCTACACTCAAGCTCTAAGCAGCTACTAGAGGAAGCGCGTCTCGTGGATTTAGGTGAAAAGCGGGAAATGGTATTAGCGCGTTGGAGTGGCGTTGGCGAACAGGCTTGAAGTTTGGGCCCGTGAATCCCGAGAAAGGGATCAGACGATCGCGGCCGGGCGTAAAGGGCCTGGCGAATTAAAATTGAATCAGCCGCCGCGTCAGTTAACGTACTTTCGCTCGGAGCTCGCTCCCTCGGCTTTCCTCCTCGCTCTTCCACACCCCCCCTGTCGCCCTTTCCCACTCTGTCTCTCTGGCTGGTGAATGCTAATTAATGGTCGCAGCAAGTTGGCGCGACAACAGCTCGCACTAGCGCGCATTGCAACCGGTAATACGCAAGTGCCTAATGTGGAGAAGTTCGGACTTGCTTGCTAGCTCGGCCGCTGTACACTCGCCAGCAGACGGATTCAGTTAGAATTGAAGGAACTTTTCGCCGAACGATAAACCGATTTGGCGGCCTGGCGCTAGTTAGCCGGACACGGGACGGCCATATACGCGCCTCGGCCATTATCCTGTTTCGGACGCGGCTGTAATTAAGCCTGTTTCCGGGGATTAGCGCAACCATCCACTGTGCGCACTGTCCTCGCCCGCACTACCTCTCTCTCCCGCCCTTTCCGCTTTCCCTCTGCTTCGCTGGACTCCCGAAAAAATACCTCTTCTTTTTGCACGCCTTCCATTACACTCGGAAACAACTAGCGCAACGATAGTGTCACTCGAGTATCGCGTAACCTCGCCCCTTTCGCTTATCCGCCTTTACAACCTTTTTTACACTGTGCTTCGAATGCGCGCTCGGCTTTCTTGGCGTCACCGAAACCCAAGCTAGCATCACCAGCGATCGGGTGAAGATACGTCGAGCAAGTGTGTATGTGTAAGAAGTAATCGAGCGAGTCATTGATCCGAGCGGTCGGTGATATATCCGGGTTTGTTTTCCGGGCGAATGCGGGCGAGGGTACGTCAGCATCCCGTCGCCGAGATTTCCCACGTGTCATTTGGTTAGCGTGCATTTCCTAGCGACGGGTGGTTAAGCTAGTTGCCGGTCTCTGCCGCGGTGGCCAGTGGTTTCCATGAATGGATACCCATAAAGCCACTCTCTCCCCTAACAAAACGAGCGTTAGCTTCTCTCTCTCTCTCTCTGTTTCCCTCTCCCGCATTCGCGCCCCCACTCAATCCCTTTCTTTCTCTCTGCCTCTCTATCTAGGTACTTTAGCAGATGATAGATCTTGATCTAGAGGTATCAATGGCGAAGTCTTCCTGATTAGTCGGATCGTCCGATTTGGTAGGTGCTCTCTCTTTTAATGCGTTCGCGCTGGCGATCCGGTCCTAAAGTGGTGACGCAACGAACGGTTCGAACGAGACCCCAATAGGTCGAGATGAGAGCCATTGTATGGCAATCTTATAATTTAGACAATCACCGATCAATTGAATGGGCCTTTACTACTGCTATACATGCAGCGCCCGTACACCGGGCGAGAGTGAATGATGAATGAATGAAGGGACAAGACCGAATGAATGGACAGATAGTTGGCTCTCCGCTTAAACGTTCGTAAATAACCGGCCGCTTCATTCAATTACTTTCAATCGCTACGGGCCAATAGATACAATTTAGAAAAAAAAGCAACACCGCAAACGACCGCCTGGGGATCGTCTCGATCCTCGCGACCAAGTATCCGCATACAACATCTACCCCGCGCACGGATAATATGGATCGGCTCGAACTCCAATCCGATCCGAATCCAACAAGGATTTCGTATCGTGCGATACAGAAACACATACACACAGACAGCTCATCAGCAATCAGAATAATCCTCTTCGGCGAAGGTTAATGAAAGTCAGCGCGATAAACCGGCGGGCATCGGCGCGCCGATTATATTTTTCCTTTCCGTTAAATGGGACTTTGTAAACGCGCGCCCGGTTAAAGCCGATGAATTATTTGCCCGGCGAGTAAACTGTTTATTTGCCTGTGCCTCGGTTGATGTGACGAGATCGCGAGAAGAAGGACAGCCCGAGAGAAGGAGAGAGAGAAGGGTGATGCGAAGAGCGGGAGACAAATCTTCCTGCCAGACGAGAGCGCGAAATAAATCGCTCGTCATCCTGTCCTAATGGGAATGCGCCGGCACAGGTGTAATAGATAAGATAATTCGATCGAAATTGCATTCCATCGCTCGACTGCCGGTGTGAAGATGCTCCTGTTAAGCAGGACACATACACGCCGGAGTTTCGCTGTATTCGGAAGTCAGATTCGACAAGGTCCATTCAGTTTGAAATGGCCGGTAAACAAAGGAGCAAGGATTAAGGGATTTCCATAATGAGTGGCGTAGAATTTTCGAAGCTCGTGTGGGCGTAGCCGCGAGCGGCGTTGGCGAGCTTAATTGCAGAGGACTTTCAAGTCGAGGATAGTTTGGATCTGGCGATCAAGGGGTCGGCAGGGAGGAAATCTGGAAACGTGAAACCGAAATCCACTCGGGCCGGTCGACGTGTCGACTTAATGGAGGCCGATTGGTACAGATGGCCTTAGATGGCTTTCATACGACCGCGAGACTTGCGGGGGCCACGTCACGTCCGGATGAATTTACATGCGTAAAACGAGACGGCCGACCAGCACCCCGCCACTCGATCACCAGTTACCTTCACCATCGGGTGTACCCGCTACACCCGTCCATCTTCAACACCAAGAATCGCCCTCGGATCTCGAGAGAGCCTCGCTCGTTAAGTAGCATCGATGAAAACGCATTATCGAAGAGTCAATTTGTCGGCGAAGACTGAGAGAATGGTTTGGCAGGCTCGCCAGAAGAATTCATGCGCTCCTGTACCTGTCAATTGGAGCGTGGCTATGAATACACGCTCGATGCCGGCAGTACGATGCTCCGTTCTAAATATCTCACGAGAGATGGATACCACCCGGAATCGACAGTGCTGGGCTCATTAATTGTCGTTCCATTAGAGTTAATCGCCGTTCAATTGGCACTCTGTCACGGAACTCCAATAGCAACCTGCCAATCGGGCTGACTCCATGAAATATTCCTTGGCTCCTTCCACTTGGAGGGAGAGAACATCGGCTTGGCTGTATCTATAAACGATAGATCACTTCTGGACCGAAGTAATCAATGTCAAACAGTTCTACCCTCCTTTGTCAATAAAGATGGCCAGCTCCGATCAAATCTGTGCGCGCTCTACTAGCTCTACTGGTGGTCGATCGAGGGATCGAAGAGGAATTTCTGTCGAGGAAGTCCAGTCCAAGCGATCGGACGAGGAGAGCAGCTGTCGGCTATCAGAATCGAGAGGAAAGCTGGGCGTTTGCCCGCGACCGACTTCCGGCTGCTTATCAGACGCTCTTCCGGCCGAGCGTTCGTTTCGGGGATTCGATTGCGGCCCCGCAATTGCGCGCTGGTCGAATGTCTCTCTAGTTCGCTCCATTCTGACGTTCAACCAGCAACCATCTTCCCAAAATACTTGCAAGATAAAGCCTTGGATATATAATGACAAGATCACACCGACCTGTTTAAATTTTCAGCTTGTTTAATAGATAACATTCTACTATTTTCATCTTTGAATTGATTTTACTAGAATCCCATCGATTAAAGAATTCAAGAATTAATTGAATAGACTAGTAAGAAAAAAAGTGAAAGAAATGTAGAAAATAGTAGTAAATCAATTGCAGGCTATGTAATAGGTTGAATTAAGCTCTCCATCGTTCAGAAAACATTGCCTACTCATACTATCGGTTTCGCAGAAGTGATTTCGCAAATATTACCGGAAGACATAGCTAATCCACTGTTTTCATTTAGCTCGGACTTTCGCCGGCAGAGCCGTGCGAACCAGCGGTGTACGTGGACGGAGTGAGCACCAGGTTTGCAAGGGGTCTCGGCTCAAGTAGTTGTGTGGGAGGGCTGCTTCACGGATAGCGTTATCGCGTGACAAAACGCGTATATGTGAGCAATAGACGGTCCGTCGCGCTGGTGAATATTCATTCGACCCGCTGGTGCTAATTGGCGATACCATGACTATTCATGAGTTAACGATTTTCGATACTTAGCATTTGACACACCGAGCAGAACAGCCGTCTTCCTAGGGAGCAGCAGCGTGTGTTGCGGCAACTTGCCGCTGACACGAGATCTATAAGAACGCTCAGAAAAACAAGCACCGATCACCGTTGAATTAATCCGGTTAAGCTTATACTACCTTGTCCGTCATATTCCCGCTAATAAAAAGAGCCTTAAGAGCACGTATTAGCTCGATTCCAACCAATTTAACGACTCGACGAACAGAGCCTCAACTATTTTTTCCCTCCCCGCCCGACACCTTTTTACGAGCTCCGAACTCGACGACCTGTCAACGAAGGTATAAAAGAGTTGCGCGAACTTTTCCTCCCGACAATTTCGTCGATCCGCCTGCCGTTTCTCGAGACGCGTGTTTCGTTGCGGCGCTTGCGTTGACGGGGGTGTGTTCCAGGGAGAAGAACGCAGACGTAGTGCCACCCCCGCGACGCCCTTTCAAAGGCCTCTCGCTATCGAGAGGCCGTTCAAGAAGGAGAAAAAGCCAATCGGCTATCTCCGGCATCGAGTTTTACTAGAGGAAGTAAGAGGGCGGCTGAGAGTTCGGGGTGATCTGTTATCGCACGATTGCCTCAAAGCACGCCGCCGCACCGATGACGCGCTGTCGACTCCTCCGTATTATCACCGAAGACGTAACGCTGTATATAATTGCACGCGGCGCAATTGCCGGCTTCTACCTGCCAGTCGAGTTCGAAATATGCACGGCATTGTTTGGAATTTTACTCGCACTGTTTGCAGCCGAGATTATTGCGCCCGCGCCCGCTCCCCTACGCGGGGATCTCGATGTCGAGAGGCTGCGGGAGAGGCCGCGAGAGGAATTTCCGCGCGGATTGCGAGAACAGGCCGAAACTTCCCGAGCGCGGATGCGTGCGATTGAACTGTGAATTGTTATTGATAACGGCGAGCATACAGCACTCGCCGGGAGAAACGAGTGGGAACCAGCGAGAGAAAGGGAGAAGGCAGAAGGGTAGTGCTCTGTTTTAATTCCGAAAGTATTGAAGAGGTATCGAAACTTGCGTGGCTGGCATATCGGTATTCCGTCGAGCACACATACCAACCCGCAGCGATTCCCATACGCGGGCCAATCTAACTTTCATGCTAATGAAGTGAGTATCGATGCACCGTTCCTCTCTCGGTACACCGGGCTAGCGCTCGCGTGTAGTTAAACAGTCATTACCAGGCATGGAACGAGGGAAACACTAGTAAACTCCAGTCAATAATAGTTACGGCCTGACAATAGTTTGCCGGTGCGAGAGAGAGAGAGAGAGAGAGAGAGAGAGAGAGAGAGAGAGAGACCGTGTGCATGTGCACACGTATGCCTGTGAATAGTGAGTAAGGTGAATGCGACGGGGCGATGGTGATCGACGATCCGCGGCACGATCAGCCCCTTAAATCAGTGGCAGCCGAACGCAGCCAGGCAGCCAGCAGGCAGCAGACAGGCAGTCAGGGTGGTAGTCAAGAGATAGCCGCTCGCTGCCGAAGTTTATTTAGCCTCGGGTTTACGGCTCACTCCCGAATTCACTTAAGCCCCCTCGTCCCCGTCCCCGTCCCCGTCACCCGCCGCTACCCCCGCGCGCGCGCCCTGCCCCACCGTCGACCACCCACCCCCCCGCTCGCCACCGCCGCCGCTCGCCTGGCCTACGAATCGCAGCAGGAATCGCGACGATGTCGTCCCATGCGATTCGGAATTTTGGAACAGCTCCAAGCGACCTTTGAATAGTCTTTGAAGGCAGATAGAGGAGAGAGCGCGCGCTGCGCCCGCGGTAGCGGCAAACTTGTCGAGAGAAAGCACCGAGGAACGAGATTCAGAGAGGAAGCGAGAGAAAGAACTGGAGAGAGCGAGAATCGCGAAGGGAGCAGGAGGAGGAGGAGGAGGCGAGCGAGTGTGGTCCCTCGCACAAACGTGCACACATGCACGCGCGGGCAAATGTCAGCGATCGGGAGAGGTTGGCCCGCAGAAAAATTTACGACAACGATAAAGTTCCCGCTCGCTTCGCGAAGAAGACAATTAAAAAAAACATGCACACACACAGACACAGAGGAGGAGCAGAGAGAGAAAGACACTGACACGCGTACACGTACGCGTAGAAATGTACACGTCGCTAGGTAGTCTATAGGCAGAAGTACGGCTCGATAATCCGGCCCGCAATCCTTCAAGATAAGTTCATCGAATCAGAGTGGGTTTCAAATCGGTCGGCAGCAATTCAGAATGACTAAATGGAAAAACTAGCGGCCTGGCTACAGGAATTCGCGGAGCGCGAGAGAGAGCGAGAGAGAGCGAGGGAGGAGATGAGAGTAATGGTTGATGCAGCGGGTAAAACACTCGTCGCTCGATACACATCGGCCATTACGATATGAAGTATAACGAAAAAAATCTCAATAGCAAAAGCTAACGAGTGCTCTCCTCCGCGAACTTATGTATATACGGCCCGCTTTCCAGACCGATGGCCCGAGCACGAGGCAACAAAAACGCACGTGAGCGAATACGTCCGAACGTAGGAAGCCATTAACAAAAGGGGGGAGGGGGAGGCGGGCGCGGGGGGGACGGGATAAAAAATAAAGAGAAAAAGGGACAAATCTCGAAAGCATTGAGACCGCCGATTTTCGATCTGTCATTTGTCTGCCGCGGTCCTTTCATCATCCGATGTCCCCGAATGCCGAGGCACAATGGGGCTTACTGACTGGCATTCGATGGAATGGCGCACATACTCTCTACATCCGACTATCTATGCATGTCTCTCTATCTCTATCTCTATCTGCCTCTCTGCGCCTCCTCTCCTCCTCCCAGCCCCGCCGTCGCCCGCAGACTCTCTCTGTTCCTGGCTGCTTTCGCAACGCCGAGTATTTTGGCGGTGCGCGGTGCGGCAGCACGCGACAAACGAGAGGGTGGCTGGCCTCCGGATGCACTGCCAAATATTTCGGGCTCGGTGCGTGCAGGTTGCGAGCCGCCACGCTAAGGTCTCGGGGTTCGCGACCCATGCCACCACCTAGAGTACCACCGCACTCGCGTGCCTCGCACATCTGTTGCACTTACGTCGCCGCTCACGCTCCTTTCGAGCCAACTATCGCCCGCGTGCTAATGCATCAGAAAAATCGCCAAAACGACAGGAATCGAAAGAACTTCAAGTGCGAAGTAAAGGAGTTAAAAGAGGTCGCTCTAAATTGGGACGCGTGAAGTTCAAGGACTGGAATCTCGGCGGACAATACTTTCCCTGTTAGCCTTGGTTCAACGAGTCTGTCACGAGGAGGCTTTTCAAAGAGTAATACTTGTAGACTGAAGATTTTCTAGATCGTTTTAGTGGGTTCTATGCGGATGCTGCGAGTCTATCGAGTGCGCACGTACGTAGAAAGATATCCACGTGGCGCGGCGCCGCTGCCGGTGTGTCGGGCACGTATGCGCGCACACGAGCCCACTTACACTGCCAATTTACAATTCCTACCCACGAATTAGCCGTTGGCCACACGTACGCCCTCGCTTACACGGCTGAGGCGAGCGCGCGCGAGTGCTCTCGAGCTCTCGTGCTTTCGGCTGGACCACCCCAGCTCTCGATGCCTATATCGGCTGATCGAGGATGACCACGCGCGCACACACACACACACAGTCAATGAACAAAACAATGGAGCTGCGGTGCTAAAGAGGTCACGGGAGCAGGACAGTGTGCGTGGGTGGTGTTGAAGTAATTAAGGTGTAGAGAGAGGAGTATGAGGGGCGAGCGTCGATGCGAGAGTGTAAGCGGCGCTCGTCTCTGCCAGATATTTGTCCGCGTCGAATTCCAATCGTAACTCTTCCTGATCGCAGACACAAGTGGCCTGCAGCCCTCGTCCTCCCCTTTACCCCCGACGCGGACAAATTAGACTGAGATTATTACACGTGTTCGCGTAGCGTAGGTATCTATGTCATGCGTTGCGTCTACCGCTCTCGAGAACGCACTCACACACACAGACACAGGTACGCACAGAGGGGAGGAGAGCGGGAGAGGGAAAAAGTGTCTAAGCGGCCGGCGCGCCGGATTCAACGGGAGCGCGCGGAAGCTGCCGTGTCAACGCACCGAAACGAGCGTAGGTGCGAATAGGGGGCAATGCTCCCCATCCCATTGCACTCGTGCAAGGATGACACATCGGCAAATCATTCCCAACGTGCATGACAACCCGGAGAGTCTCTGCTGACGTGAATATACACAAGTGAAAAGGAGAGCGAAAGATATCAGCTAAAGCGGCAATATTTAGCGAGAGAACAAGCCGTAGAAAATTAATTAGTTCGAGTGCGAAAGCTTAAGGGATGCTGTCGAGAGTATTTGAGATTAGAAAGAAATATGAAGCGAGTAGATCCGAGGAGGGTTGATCGAAGATGCAAGCGCTCATTAAAGTTTGTGGATCGAGCCTGCCTCCTTAAACACGAGAGGCAGGCGCGCGACAGTTAGTGGGTGCCTAGGGAGAAGCGTGTATTTCGCGATGCGTGTATTTCGATATTTTTAGAGTGTGGGTGAATCACTGTTTGGCCGCGGCGGCCGGCAGCTCACCGAGCGCTGCCTCTCCGACAGCTAAATCGCCGATTTCAGAAATAACGGCCTCGCGGAAACCAGTCGAAATTGTGTCTCCCGTTAAAAAAAAAAGAACGCGAGCTGATCTCAATCGAATGGTGTCGGTCGTGAAGCAGATCTGTACAACTAAAATTGATTCGAAAGCAAAATAAGCGCATCTCAAAAGGACCAATACTATAGCAAGAAAGAAAGCATATTACTGTTATCAAGCGGAATAGGCTTTTAATAAGGATAAAGAGGAAGCGAGTGTGTTGGTGCACCTGTGTCGGCTGGGTTGGCAGAGTCGCGGGCAATTAGTGTGCGAGATCGTAGAGGCAGGGAACCAGGTTGTTTGGTGGCAGCTCGTAAAACCGGCGAGCCTCGGTCTAGTACGTAGGTCTAGACCAGGCCTGTGGACTACTCTAGCACGCGAGAGAGCAACGAGACGCGTCGCATCCGAAATAAGCCTCTATATTCTATTTCGAGGCCGACACGCAGCGCGCACGATACAGTTTCGCGTGTCGGCGTGTCGGTTTAATACGGTAATGATTCCTTCGTCGATCTCCGCCGGCGGCGGCCCCCTCGCTGCATCGTTGCATTCCCGGGGCCACCGTGTCTTTCTCTCTTATTATCCTCCCACCGGGCTCTGCTTGCCTGCCTGCTTGCTTGCTTGCTTGTGCCTGCTTGCCTGCAATACACATCGCCCGAGAGGTATATATCCGCCCGGAGAATTATGTCCGTTGTTACTGATCGGGTCTTTGCTCCCCGCTGCTGCCACCACTCGTCGCCCCTCCAAATTGCCCGGTAATCACATGCGGATCTCTAATTAAAGATATTGCAACCATCTTTAATTAAAGATCCGCGTGTACCAAGTGCGCGTGAGCGCGCCTTCAGTCTGGTTCCCGCTTTTCCTCCCGCTGCTGCGCTTTCTTCTGCCAGTGAATTTGTAGCGAGGGACTAGAAGTCGAGCGCGTTCACGGGAATCGGCCTTTCTGTCATTTAGGTGGAGTTTGCGCAAAACTGGACGCCGGCGAGATAAAAGCCGAGCCGCGCGGCTGCGGCGACGTTTGACGAGCCGCGCGTTAACGAGGATAACGCGCCAACTATGGTGAATAAGCATCCCGCCAGCCGCAAGAAACTGCCTCCACGAATGCGTGCCGCTGGCAAAAAAATCGATTTACGCCATTAGCTGCTTAGGCTCGAGCGTTAAGTACCTAGTATCTGTTCTCCGCTGGCCGAGCATTGACTAAGTTATTTCGGCTCATTAATGCCATCCCGATTCTACGATACTCCTCACACGTTACAGCTCGTCTCATCCGTTAACTTTGCACATCCAACAACACTAATCTCGATTCGAATAATTCTCCACGGGTATAGAATTAAAAATAATATTATCAAATATGCAACAGACGATTTAAAAATAATTCGAATAAGAAGCATTGATTTATTCCAAGTAAAACGATTACTTCCTACGTCCTGTCAAAATCCTACAATCATCTCAGTAATATTCATCTCTCGAAACCGACATTACAGTATCTCACTCTCGCTCGAACATCTATTTCGAGATGTAATATTAAATAATTTCAAGGAGGACAATATCCTCGATGAAAAAAGTGAGAGAATTGGAGCTGCGGCAGTGGCGTGCGAAGCCGAGGAGGCGTCCACTGCTTGTGAGAGAGCGCTCTCTCAGAAGCAGGAGCGAGGGTGGCCTGGCAGGCGCGCTCTCCGAGTCGCGTGACTCACGGCCGCCTCCGGACGCAAGCTCAGCGAGTGTCGCCTCCACCCGGGGATCGCGGGAACCGTCAACTCGCGGGGATTCCCCTACCAAGCTTGCAACTGCACGGAATCACGATGAGAGAGGCGGCAGAAGGCCGGCTGGGGATACGGAGAGGGGAGAGGAGGTGCACCCTGCTCCGCCGGTGGAAGAGAGGGGAGCGCCGAGGGAGGCGAGAGGGGAGCGCGCGCGCTCGAGTCATGGCAAAACTTTTGTCCATTCACGGCCGACACGCTCCTAATTGGGAGTATGCCCTACGCTCTCCTACACGATCAAGCTTTTCGAGAGGAGAGGCGGCTAGTTTGCACGAATTCACGAAATCTCGGACATCCAGAGCACGCGCGAGACTCCATGCATCTTGAATTGTCCCGTGAAATGAGGATTGATGCTTCTAGGACAGTTTTGACAGGGCCAGCCGGACTCCGAGTGGAAAGGGATTGCTACCATGTAGTCGGATCAATTTTTCCTGCAACCTGAAACTCTCCATTGTTCGCTATTGGAGATTGGAAAAGCGCTCTCGAACGACTTGGTACAGACGTAGCTCGGAATTAAGTTGCTGTCGAACTAATAGGGCTATGATGGAGTTACGGTGACTTGGACGGATTCCTGTCGCGCTTCTCATACGAAATAGACTTCGGCATATATGCCTTTGTGTGACTCTGTGCAAGTGCTATGATCGCGCAGGCATTCTTATTCTTATTCTAAGTCTATCGGTATAAATCAATCGGTCGGCAAGACGGAAGCCACAGTGAAAGATAGATAGATATATCTGTCGGTCAAAGAGACTGGTGATCGTCCGTGAGCGAGGAATTTCTTAACAAGAGGTGGCCGTCACATTTTTATCAAAATAACCATTGCTCAAAAATCTAAGTTTAACATTCGCCAAGACTACATCGATCATCGAGTGATGCATAGTGTGCCACGGCGATGAGATTTCTCGTTCTCTCTTTCGCGTCGGGCTTTGTTAGAGGCCAACAAATTAAGACGCGAGGGCGGCACAAGTTTCGTCTGATGCTGCGCGCGCTCTGAATCATCGGGCGGTGTGTTGCTGGGAGAGGAAGAGAGAGAAAGAGCGGTATATGCCTAGGCCAGCGGCGAGTATCGAATTCCAAGAATTTCAGATGTACTTCCAGCAAGGCTGTGCCGGTGCTGATGCGGCTGGCGAAGCCGGGTGTGCTTTTATCGAGGCAGCGCAGTAATTACAGGAGGAGGCCGGGCAAAAATTAGGTCGCGACTGGTGAATGAGGCACCCTCATTCTGATAGGCAGTTGACAGTCGATCAACACTGACAAAGGGCCACCGCGACTCGCAATCGATACCACCACACTCACCCGACCGTTCTTCCTGCCTGCGCGAAAAACACCACCGCATTTTCCAACACACAACATTAAAAAGCCAATACCAGATACTCTTCGGACTCTTCCGGCGAGGAAGTTGGGTGCTTTGTATCGGTAGTGAAGGATGACGAGCTAAATCTCTATCAAATTACGGAGGGTTCGTCTTAGCCGGGGAGAAAGAGGGGAAGGAAGGAGGAGGCAAGGCTTTGCCTTGAGTGAAAAATCGTACTGCTGTCTTCATCCGTGTAAGAAACGCGCTTAGCACAGGATTAATATACCGCGGTGTGCATCTCAAGCAGGCGAGGAGCGTGCGCGCTCGCGCTCGCGCCCGCCACGCTCTTACGTACACTTTGAATGGAGGAGTCGCCGGGCTTTTGGTGTGTTTTCACTTTCCTCTGAAACGCGCAGCTTGTACCACTTCATCGATCCTCTCACTATGCTACTGCGACCTTTGCGCTTAGTTCCCAGCGGCCGACCTTACATCCAGCAGAAATTAACGTCGCCACCTTAACCACAATGTCCGAACTTCCTAACTTCGTTCTACCTGTTCACGGACCTTGAATTTTTCCCACGCACTTTTTATTCTCCTCCTCGAAAGCGTTAAGTGGAGGACGCAGAGACGATGAAGCTGAAGGGTGGTGTGTGAAAGGATCAAATCCACTTGGTGAGGGATAGAGAGAGAGAAAGAGAGAGGGAGAAGGGAGTCTCCAAAGTTAGCTGGGGGGACGTTCCAGCGTCATTAACCGGTAGCCTAATCAATAGACATAATTATGAAACTATGCGGCATTAATAGTCTCGGGCTTCTCGCTCGGGTCATAATCCCGTAGAGCGTAAGGACGTCGAGGCGCAACATTAGTTGGCGCGTTATTAAGCGGCCGTATTTTATTGGAAACAGGTAGCCCGCCAATAACGAGCTCAGCCACGCAGAACCTCGTGCTCGCTTACGATCCCTTAACATTATCACGTGCATTAAAAGAGAGTGCGAGCGAGAGAGAAAGAGTGAGAGGGAGAGAAGGAGAGAGGGAGAAGGCGCGCGAGAGGGTGGATGAAATAAATCGAATTATACGCTGCATTAAAGGTTTCTCCGGGGCGTTTGTGCCTTCCCATCGGCGCTCTTCCCTACGAAATTCCTATATCACGGAAATCCGATGGGTCCGATGAGTGTGTTATTCCAGAGTTTATCGTACGGGAGCGATCGGACGATTGGTAAGGTACTCGAAGATGAGGTCAAACAATTAAGAAGGATGACCGAATGTTTGGAGGAAGCGTTAGGGTAGGAAAGGTCGAGGCGTTGCTGAATCGCGGCGACGTGACCTTCCGTGTGTCTGTATGTATGTGGGCCACTTGGCCGCAAGTCGGTCGGGCCATCCCCCAAATCGGCCAACTATCCTACCAAACAGCAAGTGCCGGAGAAACTTCGCCGTGTTAGCCACCCTCTCGCAAGCCACCCTCGAAGTCCTGAATCGGCCAAGTGGCCGATTTCAGGCAAAAGGGAGAGCAACGCCTGAGAGAGGGTGGGAGAGAGTGAGAAGAAGAGAGGTCCGACCGACCAGCAGCAATTACGTAGCACCGACAAGTCGGCGAAAGATTTCACGGCTGAGATTCAGCCGGCTTCGCTGGCGAACCGTCCGAGCGCCTGGCTACCCTATTTGTTTGGAGAGTAACGCGAGAATACTCTATTTCACGCATGCCGTGGACAGTTAATAGGGAGTTACGGCGAACTACTGTAAACCTTTGCAACTTCCCTCACAAGATACTCCAACTGACCTACCAATCGCTCGGCAAATAATGTGTCAGGCAATGCTACTCTCAAAACAATGTTCCACTCTCAACGAAGCACTTGGACATTTATCTTTATACGAGGGACAATCGATGAAATCTACGAATTAGATGTCGAAGAGAGGAATGAGAGATTGTTCTCTGAGAAAGAAAAACTAGTTTCGGCTGGGATGAAGTGTGCCTGATGTTTCAATGTTATTCGAGGACACGCCGAGTCCTGACAACTGCGTTACCGGATTTTTTCCTTGGCGATCCGCGCGGTCACCACGCTGGCGTTCGTCAGCCGACCTGTCAAAGCTGTGTTCACCGCCCGATCCTGAAACTGACATCTCTACTTTTCTCGGTCGCGCGTCACGTAATTAACCGCGTCGAATATATCCGCCCTGTCAATTACACACGAAGCGCCGAATATCGCAGGGGGGAGCGGGCGCGTTCCCGTGGAAATGCGCGCGGCCACTAAGTGAAATCTGATCAATCGATGCAAGCACTGGACCCAACACCAAGGAAGAAGAGATGCATCCGCGTGAATAGTCCATTAGCCGAGCAAATCTCGCCGCTCGAACGCCCGGATTGCCCGATTCTCGTACACTTATGTCAACCACGCTTTCCCGAGATTATGAGATTCCCCTGACACTCTTCACGGAAGTTCGCTTCTACTTAATTGGCTAAACTTGTTATTCCCGTCGAGCTTACGAACTCTGTCGCTCGCAACCGAATGCTCGCCTCCTCAATTTTTCACTGTAAACGATTATCGGCATTCGGCAAACAGTATCCTGATCGTCCGAGCCGTCAAACCTTCCCCACTTATTCTACCTGTCACCGCTTGCACTACCGCACTGTCAATCACTGATCTACGGATCGGAGAAACGCGATGACGACAGTAAACATTTTTCTTTTACGCCAAGCTGGAAGAGCGTAAATAGGAGAGCGGCCTAACAGACGGGATAGAAGGGGAACTCGATCTGGATATTAGACGCGTGCGATTCGCGACGGTCACTCACGGCGTGCCGCGTTACAAGGGATATCTCACCCACACACAGCCACACAAACACACAGACACACACACCATTCTTTTTCGCCGGCGTCAGTGTCGTGTTTTCCTATGCGCGATCAGCGGCGCCGTTCTCCCCGGCTGCGGAGGAACGCGTTAACAACAGCCGAGAGAGGGAATATCGAGTGGCTGGATCGGCCGCATTGAGCAGATTTCCCGATTTAAACGGTTGCGGGAGTGAGAGCTGGAGCGCGTGGCGCTCCAACCCTCCGGCAGCAACCCTTCGGGATTATCTCACCCCATGCAGCCCGCAGCCAGCAATCGGCCCACTTCCGGACGTGTGTACATACTCTCGCTCTCTCGGCAGAGGATACTCGCGCGTGTATACTCGCCGCTCACCAAGGTCCCGTCAAGCGAAATTCAAACGCACGCGCACCCCTATCTCTTTCTCTATTCCCTAGTTTGCGCGGCGCGATCCTTCTCCGAGAGAGTGGTAAACGCGAGCATCGACTGTCAATGGCCGGATGGTATGATAGATGATGGAGCAGAGTAAGTCAGTGTTGGAGGACTTACCTGTTGCCAGAACTGGGCGAGCAGGTATATGCGCTCCTTCCTGAAAAGCCAGTCCATGGACTGCATGGCCTGTGTATCCAGCGAGTTGGCCTCCGCAGAGGCCTGCATGCTGGCCAGTGCCGCGGAATTCAGGCTGGCTAGTACGGGCTGCTGGAGCGCCGCTGAGACGACGGAGCTGTTGCTACCGGCTACCAGATTGGCGTGGTACACGGTCGCGGCCGGTGCATCCTCCGAAGCCCCTGCAGCCAGTAATTGGGCCCCGATTGGCGCTGAAGGCCCCTGGAGCCCTAGTGACGAAGCCACTTTGACGGCTTCGAGCTTCTCCGGCGGGCCCAAAACTGCTCTTCCTTGGCTGCCGCCACCGGCTCCTCTCCTCTACGCCCTAGAGCGTACCTCAGCCACACCGTTCACAGAGCCGGCGCCGCTTCCGTCGGTACCCCCTTTTCTTGATCGACGCCCGACTCCACCGGACAACCTGCCGATCACTACCAACCGACCAGAGAGATCTTCTTTCAGTTCTCTTCCACTGATTAGGCGTGATCCACTGCGATCAGTCTCTCGCACTCCAAGCACTCGAGGCCCTCATTGAAGATGGGCCTCCACACTCTACACTTCGTCTCGGCACATCGACCTCTTCTTTCTATACTCTTCCTTCTTCGACTTCGACTCCTGCGCTGGATACACTCGCGCACTACTACTCAGTCTCTCGAGCTCTAGTCTAAGTTCCAGCACTTCCTCCTGCCGATATCTGCCTCTTTCGACGATCCGGTTTGCGGCGGTTTGCACTCCGACCCGATCATCCGGCCTATCCCGTGGTGGGAGCTTGTCATCGACGAATACCAAGTTGAGCCCGATGGGATGACAGGTGGAATTCACTCGGATGACATTGGGCTCACTTGGCCGGCTGGGTGGACCAGGTGATGCTGAGGGATGATGCGTTCGGTACTCTTGAGAAGAGTGATGCACCAATGTTCCAAACACGTCAGAGTGTCTCTTGAAAGTTGGCGATCTCTCGCACCCACTCAGTGTCAATTCCCTCGTCGTCCACCACCTCTTCCACGTAATTGAAGTGCAAGGTGCACTCTTTCCGTTGCCGCATCACACGCACGGGCAAGTGTCCCGAACTCGCACCTCAAATCGCTCCAGTTCGCCGAAGCAACTCGCGCACTGACTACCAGCTATCACACTCGGTCGCACAGAACAATCACGATGCGATAGGCAGACGAGGTCCCCGAGCGAGGAATACCAAGAGTGATATCACTTTCCGGTAATCGGAGGCACTGAGAGAGAGAGACGACGACGAAGACGACTACGAAGACGACGACGGTCACACTTCAATAGAACAGACACTGCTCCGATTGAGAACGCGCTTCTTGAGTCCGGTATTCCAAGGGGTCGTCCGAGGCACTCCGTATCATAATCCGTCCGTGGAGTGCCGTCCTCGAGTACCTCCGAAGTTAAGGTGACGCTCGACGGCTGATGATTGTTCGATCTCTAGTCCTTGGTCCCCGTCGAGCGGTGCAAGTGTGCAAGGGACGTCCCGTCGCAATAATCCGACGACGCGCTCCCCCTTTCCAGGATTACGTTTCAATGTCTCGTGGATTGGAGTGGCGGCGCGCCCGTCCACTTTCGTCCGGGTAACCCCAAGAAGAGAGAACGAGACCCGTCCTAGCAGGCTCCTAACCTGAAACTAAGAGCTACCGGACGACCGATGCAATGCCTGGAGGAGGTGCACAACTCTCGGTGGGGGAAGGGTGGAGCTTAATGGCGAGAGTGGGGGCACGCCGATTCGCGGAATGGCCAATGAAAAATGATCCGGCATCCCCACTCCGCCATAAAACCGTCCGATCCCGATGAGAGAAGAGCCCCGGTGGGGATAAGCCGGCGCGCAGGGTGGGGGGTCGCCGAAAGGACCGGAGGCTGGCTAGGTGGTCCCTACCAAAGCGGATCTCATATTTTCAACCCCCAACCGCCCTTTTCCAACCCCTGCCGATCGCCGCCGCCACCGCCGCCGCCGCCGCCGCCGCCGCCGCTTCCCTTCTTTCCTTCCTCTTTTTCTTCGGATTTCTCTTCTTCCAGCTCGTCTTTCTCGATTTCCTTCTCTTTTACTACTCTCTCTACCCCCTCCGCACTCTCATCCCCCGCCACGCCGACCGCCACACCACCCCCCGCACGCCTACTACTCCGCGCTGCTCTCTCTACACACACACCCCCCGCGCCGCTACACCCGCCCTCCTCCCTCGGCCGACTTCTCCTTGCGTTTTGACTCTGTGTTTCTTCGACTCTCTATCTCCCACTACCGGTCCAACTTAGCCCTTTCGAAGTAGTAAACACCCTTTGTCAGGGCAGAACGTCATTGCCCGGCGCCGGTGTAAGAATTGACCGGGACTACTTATGACTCTGGTCTTGATCGCTCGAGCAAATCGGCCCGTTCAAACTTATCGGAATACTCGCGAGAATGGTGCGCCACTGCCGCGAAATGTGTTGCGAGAGCTAACTCAGCGACGCGCGCGCGGAGAGGGAGAAGCCCAGAGAGGCTTTATGGTTCTCGGATGCAAATCAGCTCGGAGCGTGCGGCAACGAGTTTCCGCGGGTTTCGGTAGTTAGGAACGATCCGTCCAGTTTGTTTCTTATCAACGAGGTTTGCGCCGTTTACTGCTGGCAACAGTCCGCCGAAACTGTTGCGCTGTAATGCGTCAATCAGATTTCGCCCGGTGCGCGTCGGAAGCGGCCCTTTTTGGAAAGGTGGGAAGCGGCGATCATAATAGACAATGCAAGTGGAGCAGCGCATCGAAAAAAGCATGATCGATCGAAAAGACGAGATCCAACTAGACACTTTATACCTCTAGAAATGTTAGGAGCCAGACGATTTTAATTAGCACCGATGCTAATAGAATTAGGACGACATTGATTGACGGGCGGGAAAGGAATCGACTTATCCACCAGCGGGGCCAGACTCTCACATAATCACATGTTAAATCTAAGTATAATGCAGAAATTGTGACCAAGTTTCCACTTTGTTCCTTCCAACGCATCAGCCAGGAGAACATTGCTCAGCATTGAAGTCTAATAACTGACGCTGTTAATGTCCCCCAACCCAATCGGATTCCCACTCGGGATCTGATCGGTAGAATCATGGAAGTGGATCGATTAAGAGACAGGTGTTTTGGAGGCTCGGGGTGGCCGAGCTGCTCTTTAAGTGGGATAATGACGAGTCACAGCAAAACAGCTGCGATTCGGCGTACGCGCGTTCGAATTGCTTTCACGGCGGTGCACTTAACCCACAAGTCAGCGTAGACATCATGAATAAAGAAACGCGGCGAGAGTACGCACGCAGGAATAATGGGGCATCGAAGGGGTTGCCGCTCCTTCTGACTCGCACGGCATACAACTACTTTGCGCTCGGCAGGCGTTAGCTGGCAGTTTTCATAGGGAAACCCTCGCACATGACACCACATTAATTTCATTCCCCGGTGTCAACGGCGTATGAAGTCCTCAACACGATCATTCCAAAAAGTCCAACCACCCTTCCAGTGGTCCAATGGCCTCTTTCAAGTACAACAAGCATCTCCTACATTTTTTATGAGGGATTCCTTCTTCCGATTTCCAAGTTATAAAAATAGATATACGCGTCGACGCCTCCTTTACAATAAAGCCTTTCCCAAACGAGACGTCGATTTCTGTTACGTCACTAACAAGTGTTCTCCGAGGCCGTGTTAAGTGCACATCGGAGGTGGCGGCATTTAAATTAACCAGACGCCGAACTCCCGTAGACTCCTCGGGAGTGGTGCGCGCACGGACGAGTACGGATAATGCAACTTTAATTTTCCGAGGCGTTCGCAGAGCCAGCTAGTTAGGTGGGTTAATTATTTCCGGCAGGTGATACCGCCGGCTGTTGTCGCGAAAACAGAAACAACCATCATTCCTATCATTCTCAGCTATCAGAGCCTCTTACGTATCTTCGAACTGATTTCTTTCCCAATGCCTTTTGCAGTACGCGAGTTTTCCTTAAAGCGAACAAGTTCTAAACACTAAGTTCCATCTTCCAATCCGCTCCGACTATCAAGTGCGAATGAACTCGTCCCGGCTTTTCTCTATGGCATATGATAGGGAATTCTCTAGGAAGAAGACTCACGCGACACGTTCCACGAAGGTTTGCTGGGAGAGCGTATATCGAAATTTCGCAGAGTCTCTCGACGCCCACGAAAATACAGTGGAGTTGACTGGCTAGCTGGCTGGACGACTTGGTGCTGGCGGCTTGTCAGCGTACGCTTTACGATCACCCGGTATAACCGGGAGATTAGTTTGTCAACGCCGGCCGGCGTGCGAGACACGCGTGTATTAAGCGCTGGCTCGCGTGCGTGGATGGAGCGGCTGCTGGCCGCCGATGAAGAATCCTATCTGTGTACCACGGATCAAACCACCCTCTTTCCCTCGCCCGATCCTCCCTGGCCCAACATTCCCATGGATCCTCACTCGCTCCTCTTTATACCAGCACTCTGCTTATTAACGACTTCAATCTAGCAATCGTGAACTTGCCGGATGAGAATTTCGCAGTCGCTTTTATCCAAATGAGACACGTAACGGCTACGCCTAATGATGACAGGGCAGATTACTCCAACTGAATTCTTCAGCTGCGGAGTAATCGTGAATGTTTGAAGAGGCTAGAGAAAAATGGCAACTGCAGAGAAGAGAGGGAGAGAGAGAGAGACTTACTCTTGCCGTCCAAGAGAGACGCGACACCTTTAAGAATGCGCGCGATACACAACCGCTCGAAGAGTCCAACTCCCATCTGTTTAACGTATCTTAGATTCGGGATAGAATAGCGCGTAAAATATTCGTGGCGAACGGCTGGCTACTCGGCGATTGGCCAAAGAGCCGAGGTAGATCCACCCTCGTCGCTGCTGTGTGTTTCGCAATGCTATGATTTTACCGCTGGTATATACATAGGCGGGTATGGCCGGTCGGTTCTCATAATAGTACGACAAGTTAATGCCCGCCGTCTGATATGCGACGTGGTGCACGGATCCCGATGTACCGTGGAATAACTCACTCGCGACAAATCATTTCGAGTTTAAATTACACGCACCCCGGGAGAGATGGGCGGACTTGTACGCGCCGCTGATATGCCAAACCAGCCAGGCTCCGCGGGATTGCGGTGTTATTTCATATTTACATCGGCCGTCGATGACAACGTGGAACGTAGAGGAGGAACCGCTGACGCAACGAGCTGCGTGTTACAAAGATCCCCGGACAAAAAGCGTGGACAGACGGAAATCCGAACTCACGAATTGACACGACAGTTACTCGACGAAATTCCCTCCTCTACCTCCTTCTCTCGCTCGCCCTCCTCCTCCGCCTCCTCCTCCTCCTTCTCCGCCGCTGCCGCCGCCGCCGCCGCCGCCGCCAACCCGCGCCCGCCTGCCCCTTGTCCTGTCATCGTGCGCGCTAACATCTAATTACGCGCGTCGAATAACAGACTAATGTGGGCGAGAGTAAGAGCCTTAGGGGGGTCCGGCCTCATCAGAGAGGCTCCTCGAGCCGGTGAAAGATCGCTCCTAGGAAGGAGGTCCAGCAGGCCGGAGGGATCTCGACGGGGATTTCACGAGTCGAAAGATAGCGGCCGGTCGTTCATGGAATTTCGCTGCTCGAAGCAGCCGGTACGAGATTCGCTTTCTTCGGTCGGTCGCACGCTACTCAATATACTCGCACTCACGATAAACCGTCCTCTCCTTGCGTCCCCGGGGCCGACGTCTCCCTCGTCGGTGTCTCTTCTCGTGCTCGTGCTTCGTGCGAGCAACGCGATTCCTCTTGGCTCGCTCTCGCTCGAGCCTCTGCCTCTGCCTCTGCCTCTGTACCAGAGCTCGACGATGCGATTGTAACAATATCTTTTTGCGAGAGCCCGAGCGCCCGATCGCTCGGCCAGCGGGAAAGAGGATGCACCACCAGCACCACCAGCAGGAGGAGCGGTGCGCGCGATGACGGAGTATCCTAAGTTCAAGAGCCGCGCTCAGGGACGCGACGCGAGTGCAACGCCTGTCGCATTCGACCATCACCGGATTCTTTTGCCACCGGATAAGATAAAGGGATAACGCGTCGCATCGGTAGCACCCGGGAACCAGGGGACCGACTCCTACCTCGATCTCCCGGTGCGACCACATTCACTACTCTCTCGCGTACTCTCCAACTCTCAATGAAACAAGTACTACTGCTCGAGATGACACGCAAGATTTTCTTTGATTAACGCGCCTTTTTAACAACGACACTCTGCCACATTGAACTTGTCAGTTTTGTAGGTCGAATTCTATCGAATGTTGCGTCTTGATAAAGTTTGCCAAATGACAGGTATGACTTTCTCTGTGCTTGTTTCCTTTTGGAACTCGACGAGGAGGACTTTGCACTTTGAATCTCTATTACTCTCGGCGTACGCCTCTTAATAGTTGGGTCAAGAGAGGAGATGGCGTAAAAGAGCGTCAAGCGGATTGGAGTGGTCAGCTAGGCGCTATCAGGATATGTCTCGAGTTCTCGGCGGGCGAACTCGCTCACACTGCACTTATATCCCCGTGGTCCGCCCGAGGAAAGAGCATCGGGCAAGTTGCTTGACCGCGCGAGATGATAAAACTACGTAACATGTCCGACGACGATCAGGCATCCGACTGATTGTCACGTTCGGCTCGACAGCGGGCTATCATTTCGAGTGTTTCGAATCTCAGATTATCCTAGCTAATAACTGCACGTGTGCTGCTTGATATGTCAAGTGACCGGATGATAGTTGAGATCTGCCTTCGAATTACCAAGGTGTCCCATACGCTATCACAGAAAGGCCCTTTGCGCCTCAGACGAACAACTCCGAAACCATTTGGAACTTTGAAAAATTCCCATCGAAAATAGAAAATTGCTATTCGACATTTCAGCGAGTCTAGACAGTTATTTACAGGGTTGTTAATGAAATGACAACGATCCGATTCGATCAAGTTCTGTCTCCTCTAGAAAGAATTTTCTCCAGCTGTCACTTCGAAGAGTGACGTTGGTAGAAATAGCAGCAGTGGAAATCAGCTACAGGAATAGGAATCCCTCTGTCCGAACCCATCAACAGATTCAGCCTGGCGAGAAGCGAGGAGCACCTCAGAGCCCTTATCAAAGTGAAAGGCCTCGACTGATCGACGCGACCGCCCGCCACAGAGAGAAAACACCCCCGGAAACTTGGTCACAATTTTCTGCAGGTGGTCACACAGAACACAATCACAATATCTCGTCGGATAATCACCTGCACTGTATGTCGTCGATCCGTATTCTTCGATAATGAGAGAGCGCAGCCTTGTGCTCCGAAGCACAGTGAGCAGCTCTTTCGGTTTTGGTGCTCGTTAGTTCTGGTGAAAATCGGCTGTATCAGGGATCACCGACACTTCTGGCAAGCGGGTGGTGGGAGGTAGGATAGGGTGAGGGTGGTGGAAGATGACGAAGGAAGATATGTTCGGTCAAGTGTACTCTCGAAGACGAGAAGGACGTGTGCGAGGCAAGGAATACTTGTGGAGATGGTCGCGCGAATACCGAAACTGCTCGTTTCCTCTGCGCGAAACCTTCTGTCTCGGCTGTCCACGCACTTTACGCGGCTCCGCAGTGCGTACACGGTGATCCTACTGGGCCTGTGTTCTGGCCGAGACTAACTCGAACGCTCGGTTCCTGCAGCCCTCGTAGTCATCCCTCCAGCCACGCACTTTTCAACCCTGGCGAAACTATTGTCCGACCGTGCTCCGCCACTCCATCTGAAAGAAACGTTCGATTTCTCGTAAGAGTTGTTGGAAAGTGAGTTCGATTGCGAGTAGAGAGCGAAGATAGGCCTGAAGTGATTGGGTTGTAGGGGGGAGGAAGCGGGCATGAGAAAGGCTTGGTGAACGGCGCGGAGAAGGCGGACAAGACTTACGCCGCACGGGAGCAAGGGACGAGCACGGCGCAGGCCGTCCGGTGGCGCCGCGTGGAGGACAGCCTCACAAACCCGCCCGATGGAATGCGAGGGTGGTTAGCCCCACCACTCGCCAAGCATCCCCTACCACCGAGAACCCACGAGGACGTGGACCACACAGCGCTGGGGGG
This sequence comes from Ectemnius continuus, assembly GCA_910591665.1. Classification (NCBI taxonomy): domain Eukaryota; kingdom Metazoa; phylum Arthropoda; class Insecta; order Hymenoptera; family Crabronidae; genus Ectemnius; species Ectemnius continuus. The sequence continues at coordinate 7,632,825 of OU342862.1, read as the reverse complement.
ATGCTGCACTATATCAGCTATCGGAAGTATCGGTGACTTCAACGGCCTGATCGGAAAGAAGGGTTGCCCTACGCCGCTACGGAAACTTGCTGCGCAATCAACCCTACGCGATACTCTATTCATATCTACTTCATATTATCATCAAGACTGTGTGATATAATTATTTAAGAGTCTGATTTTAGGTTTTTTTGTATTCATGATTGTACTTCGAAAGATGGTATCTCTTTTCGCAAAATCTCAATTACAATTTACGCGGTTATTTCTTCGCCTGTTTTTAGATTTCGAAACAGACATAGTCGCATTTTGAGTTAGCGTTGTTAATAATAAATCTCTGTGAAATATCGACTTTAATATATCAAGACTGAAAGTTCGCGATCTTGGGAAGTGTTAAATTAAAGTGCATCGCACTGGCTAATTTCTCGAAAGCTTGCGACGAGTTTTAGAAAATGTGTAGCAGTAGAAATATGCACGGAGGAAGGCAGATCCTTAAAGTGAACAGACCGGTATAATATTAAAGTCGCTCCCTACTGCAAGCATCTTCTCGTTGCCGTATGGCCGGCCGGTTCATATTCTGCAGTTAATGCACCGCAGTTAGTGCATAACGATTAGTATGCGGCCATTGCGATAAAGCAATACAGCCGGCAGCTCTCCCAACAATTGAAGCCTATTGCGAGCCCAGCGAAACTTGATATCGACTTATGCTCGCTTCTGTAGCTACTAGTATCTTTCGGCAACTAGCAAGGCAAGAAGTGCGGAAGGTGGTATAGTCTGAAAACTGGTCCAGGGAGGGTCGACAGTGAGGGTAGGCAGCTTCGGCTGGCAGCTCTTCTTTCCGATCATATCGGGAGTCAAAGCTCGGCGACAGGGTGGGAAAAGTGGTGCACGGGCATGCGCCGCGAAAGGGTGAACTCGGGCGCAGGTTCTGAAACCCCTCGACTTCCCCACCAAGTCCACGCTTTCTGGACGATCACACAACCCGACGTTTTTCCACCCTTATCTCAGCTCGCTCCTCGTTCTCTCTACCTCTGCCTCTGCCACTGCCACTGCCTTTGCCTCCCTCTCGATCCCTTCCTTTCGAGGAGCAAGAAAAACCTGTGCGGCCACTTTCGAACATGTCAAGCGCGATCGTGCCGCCTCCCGACAATCTCCAATTCTGTGCTCACTACCGTTCTCTTGGACCCCGGCGGTCGCCGTAATCTGCAATCGCTATCGCTCGAACTTAACTGATAATTACGACGGGTCCCGTAATGGAGGATGACCGCTGCTTAACGAAAGAAACCCGAGTCGCCGCGAGAGTGGAGATTAAAGCGACTTTTATATCATCCTCCTCTCGCCACTTGATGCCATTCGAATGTAATTCTTAAGATCCCGGGAAACAAGATCCAAGTGCTTTACTCCGCGCCCGCTCCGCCCCGCCCCGCCCCACACCGCTGCTCCACGCCGCGGATGGCCATCTGCCGCGCACAACTTTGCAACACGTATGTACATACAAGTCTCGCTCAAAGGTACAGAAGGCGCCCAATGATTTTAACGAGACATTATAGACTTTCAATGATTTGAACGACGCCAGCAATAAACCTGCACATCGAAACCTCCTATTTACATTGCCTATCAGACGTAATCTTTCGAAGCCTGCTCTTTATTGCTGAAATCGAGCTGGAATCTCCCGTTGGGTTCCGATGTGGATTGCGGAGTCTCCATGGCGAGGGGATCAGAGATAACATGTGTATCCGAGCCGAGATACACCTGACGAAAGGTGGCTTCTTCCGCGGCGCGGCTGCGTCTAGCTCGGCGTGACCCATTGTTTCGTGTCGCTCTGTCGAGACGTGGGCACTTATACGCGGCTACCTAGCCGGGACAGCGGTGGCGTTTACTTTCGATCACATAATGAGCGGCAATGTAGGCCAGGAACGTCCACGGGATCGTATTTCGCCGTGCGCGGCGACACTCAACACCCTGGCCTACCAGTCATACAGGGAATACACAGACGATTAATGCGATCCACAGTGCCACCCCGCACCACCCCTCATCGCCCCTCATCGCCCACCGCCACTCGCGTCTCTTCCTCGAATTCAAGGCAATGCGCCTCTCTTACTTCAACAACAAACCAGAATGTCGAACGGCCGAGTTTACGGTAGACCGTTTAAGTAGATCGACAAGAGGATCTGTCGTCCTCGGAGAAATCGGTAACCGAATTGCTTCTGTTTTCTGAAAGTATCTTAAGTGGGACTACACGTGTTTCTCGGAGTGGAAACTGGTGGCGGTCTAACCACTCGAATTAGTCGGGGATGACTAGCTCTGCGTGGAAGAAAAGCCTAAGTGGCTGCTTCCCTTATCTATTGTCCTGTACTTTTTTGTAGTAGCTCATTTCCTAAACAGTTGCGTCGCGTTGTCTATTATCGGCGCCACCATTGTGTGCTAGTTTCATTCGGGTTCTGTCCGAAAAAGTTTCGAATGCTAAGAAAAGTTTTGAATCCTATCAGCGGATCGAAATCGATAGTTGGTGGAAGTAAAAGCAGTCGAAAGTCTGGGAAACTCTTTAAGTTTGCGCTGATTGGATCGGAAAGTAGTAAACCTTTTTAAGGAAGGTTTAATTGAACTTAATTGAATGAGCGGTGCCTGTGGAGGCAGAAATTGATACACGAAACGTACTCTCTGTTCTCGGGAAGGTATTGGAGGGTGGCGAGCACTCGCCTCGTCATCGACACGTCGCGCTCGCAATCGAAGGCTTCTTCGGAGAAGCTGAAACTCCGAATGCTGATACAGCCATCGAAACATCGATATCGCAACGCATTGTTAAATGTCGCCGGTTAGCTTACATTACGCGATCGGGAGTGCGTAAGGCTCTCGTATACGCACGGTAAACAAAAATTTCACGTGCGCACTTTCGACAGGAGGCACGCAACTCTGCGTTGCCTTCCTGAAACAGTACGCAGAAAACACATGCTTCGCCAGTGTAATTGTATGTGCCAGTTCAGTATACAACGCGAAATCCATAACAAATCGGCCGGTTATATCACCGCCAGAAAACTTTTGGCTTCTTTGCAATAATACAATTATTGCATTATTCATCTCTTTAGCTTACATTAGACTCTGCCGGCTAGATAGCTTATATTCTTTAAATTATATTGTTTTTAATTTCGAAAGATAGTATATCCGATTACAAGCTGTAATGGCGATTGCGTGGAAAATGTCATCCTTTTGTTTGAGAAAAACTGAAGTTGCTGGCTTGTCGGCGATTGTTAGAGAGGCCGACTGTTCTATGGCAAGGCTGCATGGGACAATGCGGCTCTTCAGCCAATACTTAAATACTATCTAACCATAGGCTGTTGTCACGGCCTAAATAATAAGCAAAATTAAAGCTGCCGCTTCTTGCGGTAGAGCGTCGCGCGGCTTCTCTTCTCAGGCGCGGCGTTCTACTTTGTTGTGCAACGTGGACGTTGTAATTTCGCCTAATTGCCGGCCGGGCCGCCGCGAATCTTATTCGCAACGGAGGAGGACTCGTCGAGGATTAATTAAGACATTTCTTAATACGCCGCTTCATTTCCCTAGCTCCAGTATGCCTCTGTGTGCTGGAATGCGGATTGCCAAATGAAAAACAGGGCATCCACCGAATTTGCAGTGTGAGAGAGAGATATAGAAAGATCGATGGGACTTAAGTCCCATTGGAGGGTGAAACTCGTTCTGCCAGTTACTACTTGCTTCGATGGGAAAGGAATATCTCGCTCAATAAACATAGGTCGAATTGTCATTCGAAATTTCTGATTAGCATCTACTGCTGTTCGAACGATGCACATGGAGTCTGAGACCCGCTGGAACACTGAGGAGCATTCAATCGCTGGCGAAAGAGAGTTTGAATGCGAGAGTGAGTGAGTGTGAGAGAGAGAGGGAGGTAGATTCGCCGTTTGTCATTAAGATTCCTTGTCACGGTGGCAGCGCCTCTGTAAGGCTAAATTTAATCTTCCTGCATAATTAAAGAGAGATTACAGGCCGTTATTTATGCAGGTTGCGCTCGCACATAGCGCGGCCACACGTTTCGGTTACTCTGCATATCAGCGCGCAAGGGGAAATTAGGGTGAGACCCGATGAGAAATTTATGTTTCACTTTCGTAACTGAAACACTATTATTAGCGGGGCTCCCACCAATCGCAGCGGCGCTTCTGTGGATCACTTCTTATTGCTAAGTTCCACGTGTGTGTAGCCTCGTGCGGAGATCGGCCGTCTACCAGGTACTTACGTACAGGGTGGGTGCGGATACATACTTCAGTAGACTGGCAAAGTTTGTGTATCATATCCTCAACGATCCAATACAATGTATTCAATACACATAACAGTATCTCTTCCTAATATTTAAATTAAATACAATATTATTGTAGTTGTCAAATATGAATCTGCTATAACGACTTTTAGGACTAACAATTATAATTTCTGTAGGTTCAGCAAATTTCATTTGTTGACTCCAAGAGAAAGGTGATACAATTATTCATGCAGAACTTAATATCGATATGGCTGACTCATATGTATCACTGCGAACACTTGTTAAAACCTCCGAGATTTCTCGTCAGCGATCGAAGAATGCCAAATATTATCGCTTTCCCGGGCACTACGAGTGCCGCTACAAAGAGAAGTTCCTCGAAGCATTCCTCGGGCAACGGGAGTCGCTCGAACGATTGCGCAAGCCACTATAATTGCTGTGCAAACGCTCGGTTACCCGGTGATTACGTGTCGCGCGATCGTTATACAATATTTCGCTGAGAAAACAAATAAGCGTTCGATTGGAGCGAGCGGGCCAACTGAGCACGAGTCCCGCTAAGAATGACAATCAGAGCATATTGCTAAGTGCAGACTTGTCAGGTACGCTGCAGTTACGGAAAAAGTCGAACTAACAATATTAATTCATTAATAAAAAAGTACGTGAATGATAATCAGGTGATAGACAAGAAAATAATCGACTGGCTAAAGAGCAAGAATGAGGAGGAAAACTATTGTTGATCTTACCAGCATGCTATCAACAAGGCATAAAAAGTTTATCCGAGAAATTGTTTAATCCAATTACCCGGCTAGAGTAGCACATATCGAGGACAATCTAGGAGAACGATCGCGCTCCCTTGTTTAAAACATAAAAAATAGGCGAGGCTGACTTGGAGGGCGAACGGTTCAAGATTGCCGGCGGATAAAATTGCATCGGGGTTGCGCTGGGAAGCCCTGGGTGCCCGGCAATGCGGACAATTGCATCCCTCCGATGTAGAAGAGCGGCCGTGATGAAAGTCCGGCATGGAGCGAGCGGCGTCCTCCACGGGGGCAATGGGGTAGTCGGGTGTGGGAGTCACATTCCGGCCGAGATTAATTCAGAGCAAAGAGGAATTTAGCATCTATCTCGGCGGGCGGCCATCGCCACCACGAGCTATCTCGCTTTCTCCCTCTCCCCTCGCCCTCACTCCCGGCACTCGTGGAATCGTTTTCGAGCAATTATTTCAGCAACATTGCAAAACGATCACGTGCCTCCAGCCATTTCTCGCCATCCACTCTGTCCTACTCTACCTCATCCCAGCTATTCCCTCACTGACTCCACCTCTCTCACTCCCTCACTCTCTTACTCTCTCTCTCTCGCTTTCCATCTCTCCTTCCCTCTGCACTCGATCGACCTCCGTCGCAGCATCTAATGTTTATTTTGTCACCTCCAACTGCGCCGTTCCTTTCGCGGAATTATTACTCGCGCGATATCGCGTCCGCCAGCCCGGAAATGCTTCCTTACTCGAAGACACGCCGGCCGCTCTTGCAATATCCCAACGTGTCGATGAGTAAGTTCTGTCTGGAGCTGGAAAGAGTAGAGTTGGGTCTGACGATTTTATCTAGACAACCTTGGAAAAGTCGAGACTCGAATGAACGGAGGACATTTATTTAAGTGTACCTGATCAAGATTCAGTAATATCGGATCCGAAAGCGAGGAAAAAAGTAGTATTCAGGGAGCACGTGGCATTTGACGGGCTGCTGACCAGCCGTTCAATGGCAAATAAAGGCGCGAACGGGTTATGTAGAGGCGAGTGAAGTTCTCGGTAGTGAAGGGCGAGGAGCGGCAAAAAGGCTAAGACGATCGATGAAAAATTACCGGTTCTCCATTGTCGCGCGTTGAGTGTAAGTAAATGCGAATCGCGATCGTCTCACTGCTTCGGATGATCGGGGTTGAATGGTTTCAATTCCGGCTGGGCAACTGAGACTGGAAGAAGACGCGCTGGGAGGATGGAGAACCGAGGGGCACATAATAAGCTGTTTAATAATCAATGCGCGCGGGCCAATAATTACGATTCGAAGGGGGAGTGGGTATGCAAAGAAGCGGGCCAGCGCGAACTGGTTTCAGACAATGATGTCTCCGGTGTTCGGTGCGTGTGTGCCTGCACATATCCGGCCGCGTTACCATTATAAGAATAATACGGCCAACCTCCGCGCCTCGTTTCGATACGCTCTCAATTATGGCCGCAATTTCGATATGCTAAAGCAACCGGCTGAGGATCGCGCGCCCCTTTCTCACGTCCGTCGCCGGCCCTTTCTTTCATCTGATCCGAGACAGCCAGGAATTTACAACCCTGGACCAGATGCTCCTCTATCTTCACTGCCGCATAACCGTGGATTCAAATATCCTTCGCATTTCAAGACCAAGACGAAAAAACAATGAGGCAATCAGTTCTCAGGATGTACGCTCTAATGAAACAGGAAGAATCGAATGAGAGGATTAAGAATTCTACGTCAAACTTGACTTCATCAAGGTATCCTATACATCATCGGAAACTCTAATCTTCAAAGAATTCCCACCATTTCGCATTCTAAAGTGCACCTTGTGGTCGCGCTGAAAACCATCAGAATGCGTTGTGGCCGACGTGAAAAATGACTTCGTCGGTGCATGAATTTATCGATAACTCGAGAGCGAGAGAAGAGGCGGCATTAAAGGGGCATGCATGAATTTCCGTGGGCCAGGGTGTCGTGTACACCGGAAGACGGCGGCGACAGGATGGAAGGTGGTCGACGACACTGGGTACGTGAGTATTCTCTTCTCATCGATGCGGTGGATCCTGGGAACACTCGAGGCTATCTGTCAATCCGGACGCACCGGTTCGATTCAAAGAGATATTCGGATTAATGGTTTGGATCGACGATCGGCCGGCATACATACTAAAAGATCGTGTCCCATCCCGGACGCGAGAACCCACGGTACAATGGTCCCGATACAATGAGAGGAAATATCCAAGATATGCAAATATCCGGCGCGTTCCCGATCATCTTCGGCGAATGAGAGAGGGAGATGGAGTGCGAGTGAGGGGGACCGAGCGCGCGGAAAAGGGGTTCGAAAAGACGAGGCACACACATGTTCGGGGTCTCGAGCATTTGCATAGCAGCGTGGCCGCATTTGCATACCGTGAAAATTTGCATGGCGCTGCTTGCACTCGCGTCGAAGACGACCCCGACGCATCCGATCGTGCGAGGGAAAAGTCTAGGTATCGGCAGATACAGCTAAGGTCACCCTCGTCTCTCTAGGATGGATCTCTCACGTATCCAGCTACGCCCCGCCAGCCTACCTATATCTCTGCCTATAGCTATTGAAAGGGTGAAAGTCCCAACGGTGAGGAAGTCCTCGAGAGAACGAGTGGAATAATATATTAAGGGAGCAAAATGCCGCTAATGCCTTTGTACCCATCTACGCCGAATAATACCACTTTTTCCCTTTGTGGAAATCCTAATGTATTTTCATTCTCATCCCTCTCTCTGGTGTACTCTCGCGGCCCATATCCCTGATCCACCCGGGTACACTGCACCATCCACTTCTCTCGATCTTCTCTCCTCCGGATTTGAATTTTCAAGTGGCCAAGATGTCTCCGGCTTTAGTCTCTGCTCGGCGCATCCTACTGACCTTAACTACCGTGCGAATCTCGACGGCGCCCCTTGGATACCGCTAGCTTCCAATGCGGCAGCTTTCGAGATCCAGCGTCAAATCTCTCGGCATTTATTGCTTGCGCTAGTAAGCAGCGAGGGTCCAAACTATTTTTCTTTTATAACAACTATCGTATACGAATTTTCTTTTTAAAACGCGAAGTTATCCAGCGGCTCTGAGCGCGGCCGAAAGCGGAAGGCGCAAAGTTGCACGTTTGCATCATTGCATTGTTCGGGTAGGAGTTAAGCATCGTATTGTTCTTGAAAAACGGCGTAAATCCGATCGCTTGGAAGGTTGGAGTGCCGGTTTTAGGAGAAAGAGAAGCCGAGAGAGGCAGAGCGAGAGAATGATGGGCCGAGGGAAAGAGAGGCAGGAGGAGGTTTTTCTCGTCTCGCTTCGGGACAACGAGAGTGTTTCTACCTGTCGTCTTTGTTGCATCTACCATCTCACGTTTCCAATTCTAGGACACCCCGTGGACGAGGAAGAGCACCGAGCTGAATGGGTATCACTTTCCGTACACGACACACGTAACTTCTTCATCGCTAGAGCAGCCAGCACTCCCGCGCACAATGGATGACCGAGTGCACCCACGATACGTATACCTGCGCCAAAACGATTTTTCCCCGATCTTGATTTCGAGCATTGACGCGACAAGCTACATAACAGTACTGCCGCGTTGAAAAGTGACCCAAATACTTTCGGCACCCCCTTTTCAGAAAGGATTTCGGATCGACTTCAAGTCCCCTGCATTGCAGTATCCTTCAACCCAGAAATTCGAAGCCTTGGCTAATGAAACATGACATCTGTCAAAGTCCTACAAGCGAATGTCAAAATCGTCCTCTGAAAAAAGTCTCGATTTTTTTATAAAGAAGTTAGAAAGCTGTGAAGGGATCTATCGACGAAGGACTACGCTCGCAGTGGTAAAATCGACTTGGACCATCCTTCTATCCTTTCGTACCGCAGATCTGGTTCACACAGAATCGCACCCTTCACGCAGAGTCACCGGGTTCTCGAAGTATCTTAAGATATGCAACATTAGCGAGGTGCAATGCTAATCCATGCTCATCGATCTCCAACCCCTTGCAACGATCGGAAGACAGAGGAGTGGGGCCCGATCTTATAGCAGCCCTTGCATCTGGCCCAATAAAGGAGCGGAAGTCGGGCGTACACACAGCCGCACACTACACTTTGCATATGGGAGTGAATACATCCGCACACGTTAAACCGTCTTCCTGTACACGTTCGATCTGCCGTTTCTACTGATACAGATAATGAATTCTGTCAAAGAGAAAAATTGCAGTACACTTGATATCCTACACTGATTATTTCCCCAAAAAATTCTTGGATAAAAGTGAATTTTAAACTCTACATTTTTCAAGAAAAATAACATATGAAGTTGGTTAACCGCTATTAACAGAGCATCGATCGGCAAAGGAAATCTCTTGTTTTCCGAGATTGCTATGGTTTGGCATGTTGATGGGAGGCGAAGAGTACTGATGCAGGGGAGGGTTTTCTGGCTGGTCTCTTGCTCGGCGATGTGTGTACCTGCGCGTTCGGGCTCACGTCCATCTTTTCCTCCCATATGCGGTGGCACGTATGTGCCATCGGACTCCCTCTCCCTGAGGCCTCGCTTCTTTTCTACGGGCCGCTCGTCTATAGGAACCCGGCGTCTACGCTTCCCCGGGCGTACGGGCATATATACACGTGAATATGGTAATTCACCGGCATCGCCGGAGATATGTAAATAAGTTAGATTTGAGTTTTGTTGCGGCCGGAGCGCGCGAGGGGTGGCTACGAGGAACTTCGATGGGAACTGTAGCGCACCGTGAAGAAGACCAAGGGAGAGAAAAGGAGCGGGGCAGAGCCGCCCAAGAGAGAGCGAGAGAGAGAGAGGGAGGAGCGGAGAAGAGGCGGAAAGGGAGAGGTCACCGGGAAAAAGAAGCAGAGGACGAGATAATGCGTAAGCGCCTTAGTAGCCGCACACATGATCCGCAGGACCGGATCCAGATTTATTGGCTTCTCGCTCGGGCCAGAATGAGAAATGAAGTCGGAGGGAAAGAGAGGGGAAGACAGTATGCCGGCCTCGACTTCGAAGGGCCGTTCGGTGTGAACGGAAGCTAGGGATTTTACGATCTTGATTCAGAAGAGAGCCGATGCTACGCGTCCTACCGAAGGCTAATGATCGGTCTGTGCTTCCTAATGGCAGCTAGAAAGAATGTTTCTCTATCATGGGGAAAAAAACACCACCCTCTCAATCAATACACCGTTCGTACCAATCCAGTTGGTATCATCATAAAAATTCGTCAGCTATAATAGAATCTTTCCAAGATCAAAACCAGTTGAGGTGAGGCGTCCCGAGTAAGTCGAGCATTTCCATATCCGCATGCGAAATCCGAGTAGAAGGCGTCGAAGGAGTTGACAGGAAATCACGCCTCGTCTTAACAAAAGCAAGGATCTTCCATGCGGAATGAGGGTGGCTCGTCTGTCCGCCTGGCAGTGTGCGCGCGCGCTCGCGCGGTACATTTCCATGTGAAAAGACAGCCCCAAACTTTCCTCGGCAGGCTCGAATCCGTAATGCCGAAAATCGGCGAAGATAGCGAGGCGATGGTCGTCGGGCCGGTGGTCTCGCTGGTCGGCGAGTGGCCATCAGAGCGGAATAAAAATATCGTTTCGCGCGATTTCGCCGAACCGGTTTTGTGGGTCAGCTATCGTGGCACGTACGAGCGGGCTACGCAACTAGATATGAGTAGTACGCGCGCAATGTAGCTGCGAATTAGCATACGAACGTGTACGTGTGTTACGGGGTGGAGGGAGAAGCCAGAGCCTTCTCGCTTTCTCACTCTCTTCAGCCTGCGTGTATGACTCTCACTCATTCATTCGACCTCTCTCTCTCTCTCTCGCTCTCGCTTTGCTTGGTGTACGATTGTTCCGGTAGCGGCTATCGAAAAAAGGCTACCCACGCGGGGTCCGACCGAAACGATCTATCAAGTCGTGGTAAAAATTCGAAACGACCCTCGCCGATATATGCCTTTCGCGATAGATAGCATCGACCGGTATACCCGCCAGCATAATACGAACTGGGTAACGAGCTATGAGTAAGGAACGAAGCACTCCCACACGCGTGTGTCTGCGGGCCCTCTTATGTCCTGCGAAAGCACCTTGCCTCTGTGCTCGTGTCCACGCTCGCGCGTCGCCCGATGTAGGTATTACTCTGTGGAGAACTACCGGTCTACCTCGGTGTAGGTAGCGACCTATCGTTATTATTACCTTCACGCTACACTGACTCCGGCATACAGACGTACTTCCGACCTGCCAGATAAATTTCACGGCTTCGATACTTCGCGCCGATTGCCGCGCTATTTCTATATGTCCTCTCCGCCCTTTGCTCCTTCATTTTCATCGCTCCACTCATTTTCCTAGCTATCCCCTTTGTGTCTGAACAGCACTTACAATTGAAGATGGAACTTTTGCAAGGTTGTTGAAATAAAAAGAATTGCGGAAACACAGGCTGCACGCGTACCGGAAACGAAACTGAACGGCGTTCTATGCGAGTGAGTCGTGAGAAGATCGGGGGACCGATTGAACGACACGAATTTGGGACATGGCCGATTCACCAGCCTTTTTATATGCATAGTTATTTTACAGGATTCAAAAGGTCGTCCGTATTTATGACGGTCTTACTTTTATTAATAGTGCGGCAGATCGTTGTACGTAAGCCGGGATTTTATACGGGGCCGTTTACAATAAGCATAACTCTTTGTTTCCACGGTTAGCGGTGGCGGTGGCACGCATGCCATCTCGATGACGGCCCTCGTTAAAAACGCAGTACGAGCGTCGATTTATCTCGGCCACATCGGAGTCCTTTCCGGCGATGCAGCGATCTGTTGCGGGCAGCGTGCCACTTTACATCCGAAAGCCCGAAAATCCCGGCGGATATTTATAGAGCGATCGCCGTGAAAAGTATACTTATGTCGGCCGGAAGGGAAGGAAGTCCGGCGCAGTAGCATAAAACCCGATCACAAGCGGGGGGAGCACACTATTTCTCTGAAATAGTGCTCGTTGCAGCGACTGCTCTATATTTATTTACCTTCCATTTACTACGATTCAAAGGCACTCCGCCAATCAAATCCAGCTCTACTCGTAATTAAAGTCGAATCTTTCGAGCAGCACGCTGCGTGAAGGATCCACAAGTTAAATTCACTTTCCCGGTCGGAATATAATTTCAATTCCTCGACGTATCCCACGTGGACGTCGTTGGCCGCGTAAAAAAGGTTCCAGCTGTGCGTGTTCGGTGGACGGAAGGTCGATTAAAATCTCGCTTTATCCTTCGAGGAGAGAGAGAAGGTGGCTTCCCTAGCAAGCGGGTGCCAGGCCGATTCGATCGATCGGTAGATCGAGTCTACCGATTAGGAAGTGGCCGGCCGGCACCTGTGCACCCTCACTTTTAAGCCGCTCTGTACACGGCGCACACTCGTGTACCGATCGCTTTTATGCGTCCGCATCGAGAGCACGCAGCTGTGTGCTTGCTCGCAGGCAGATACACAGGCGCGCGCGTCCACACACATACACACTCAAGCATTTTCGTCACGCGTCTCTGAACAATGGCATTAATAGGGCCTGCCGAGTTATTAATTGCCGGTGCCCGCCGGATATGACTGTCTATAGCTCCGTTCGCCCGGCTCGAACCTTCCTAATATCCGCGCGAGTTATATTCCGTCAGTCGAGCGGCCTCTTAAATCAGACTCCCGCTCCTTTCAGCAACGTCTGCTCTGCTTCTTTCGTCTTCGCTCGACGAGCATCGGGCATTGGGCATCGTCTGGCCCACAGAGCTACCCAATCCCATCCGGGGAATCTTCGCTCTTCAGGGATCGGCCACGATTCATTAAGTTTTATTGCGCCCGCCGATGAATTGAAACTATTCTCACTGGATCCCTTGATGACTGTATTCGGACCGCGTCGCGCTTAAGCAGGAAGTCGTGAATCTTCGTCGTTCCACCTCCGTTTCGACTGTTTGCACCGGCGCGGCGTCCTCCTGCCATTGGTCGCGCCAGACCTTCATGTTTTTGCAGGGTTTTAGACGTGCAAGGTCAAGGGGAATGTACCTTTTATAATGGATGTACTCATGTAGAAACTTTCAAACTATTTCCCATACCCCGTGCTTATTGTTTTAACTACAAATCGTGTATCTAATAAAGAAAAATGAATTTTCAACTGTTCCAAAAGGCAGATTCCGAGAGTTGAGTTGATCCAAGTGCGGTCGCCAGTCGATTACGCTGTCTTAATGGGATAACGCGATGCCCGGAGTGGTGGTCGAGACTGAAGACTGTCCTTGTACTGGTCTGCCCAGTGCACGGCTCCGAGTCCTTTAAGTTAGCACTGTCAAAGTCCCCTTTATGTCAGCGGGTACCATCGAGGAATCGAGAGTGTGTACACGAGCGATCTTTATGGACAATCTATGTGAGTGCGAGGCTGAAGCGCGCGTAATTAAGAGCGAGCACCGACTGTCGGGGCTGATTAATAGAGGACGGCGCGAGATAATCGAAAGGAAGTAACGAATGGAAAGAGGCTAAGGTGGCAGGTAACGTCCTGGTGCGATGCCATCGAAAAAAAACTGTGCTCTTTCATGGCCGTGCGCGCTTACGTCCTCCTCCTTCTTCGCCTCCTCAGCCTTCCCGCCAGGAAATTCCACCTATTTCAGTATATTTGCGCTGCCGGCATCACCACGAAAATAATTAAAGCGCGAACTCGCTGACTTATCATGAAAACGGAATATCAAGGCTTCTGCATATACGCACACACTCGTAGACACACACATATATACGTATAAAGGCCGCCGTTTAATCTCGTATTTCATATTTTATGAATATGGATGTCGAACGTTATACACCCGGACGCCATGCTGAATTTTCATAGGCACCGGCGATAGAATTCAATTCGACCGGATTTACGTACTTTCAATTTTCCTCGAGCTTACTAATAGAATAATTACCGGCGATACGCCTCTTCGTGCTCGGACCCCGAATGCTTTTATTTCACTTTCTAATATCGGGCCGCTAGAGGGAATCCTCCAGTTTCTCGAATCCCTGCGCCGCGCCAGGCTGAAATAAGAAAGGGTGCGGAACTTTGAACGAATCGATCGATATCATTTCGGAATTGCCGGTTGGATTGGTGAATATGTAGCAAAGTATATGTATATGTATGCAATGGCGAGCGGAACAGGGAAGGAGGAGGAGAAGGAGGAGGAGCGATAGGTCAAAATAATATTCCTTGGCGGCAACTGTTTTGTTCCTGGCCGCTCATGCATACCTAACTCGTCCGGGCCGCTTAACGATCATTCGATTCTCTCGGGGAGAAGTTGGTGGTGCACGAGGAGAGTGCACCGTGTCTCTTCTTGGGGCCTGACGTCGAATGACAGTTTGATGAACGGACAGGAAGAGAGACTGCGAGTCCCACCTGGCTCCTCTCCCCCAGACAATTAGGATCGGCGCGCAAGGTGGCTCTCTCGCTCTCTTTGTGGAGCACGTCGATTCCCGTGATCACGCTTCCTTTTCATCCAAGCCCCTCGGCAAGAGCTCACCCGCCCCGGAATCGTTCCCCTTCATCGACCGACATAATCACGCGACACCAATACTAACTTGGTGGGACTCGGCGCGGCGCCACGCGATCGCTCCCGATTCCTCTAATTGCTCCTTAAGCCATTTCTCCGATACCAAAGTGTGAACGATGTCCTCTTATCACTCGAATGCTTTTTATCGAATACCGCCGCGAATACGTTTGAAACTGCGGAACACTTAACCCTTTACGTTCCAAGATGTTTGCCAAGGCCTCTCCATTATCGCGCCTTCCAATAATTATTTCCCTTATCTACGATACTTTTATCGTTTGCCTCACATATTTATTCCTTAGTAATACTCGGCCGATGTGTGCTTGCTAGTGATGACCACATTCCAAAACGTATTATTGCAAGGAATCCGATGTTCTCAGTACATCTCTTGGATTAATGATTGCAATTAGCCGGTAATTAATTCCCAGGAGTTCCCAAAATTTGGCATGCTAGTTCGGTTCTCAGGGAAACGGACGGAATCTCTCTTTTGCGTAATAGTGTTGCCCGGTGATTCTCAATGCCGAGCGGCTGGTGTGCTGTACCGTTGCTAGCGTTGCAAAATCGTTCCCAGCTTGTACGAGTGTACGGCCTGTTGACTCGAACAAGAACGATTAACCGTTAATAAGTACGGGAGACGCTTCGCGGAATCGACATTCACGCAATGCTAAGCCCGCCCAGCAATGGCTGGGAAATTGTGAAAGGCGCGAAAGCGCCTCGATGGAAGCTAGAGTAAGATGGATGCGTCTTACATAGGGAATCCAAGCAAGTACTTGCAGTGGTACTCGAATTCCCGTGAAATCATGCACGGTGAACCGTGAATCGCTTCCTATGTCGAAGTCGATGCCTGCCTGATAGGCGCTGATCCACCTCCCTCAGTTGGTGGATTAAAACAGCGGAGCTAATGAGATGTGCTAATGAATCGACCTCTTGCCGAGTCCCTCCACTCTACGATCCCAACGCTCTCTCCTTCTATGCTAGACGATTGCCGAATCGGCAGAGAGGGAAATACATCGATATATGAACCAGGTGAAGAGAAAGAAACTCCTAGAGCGAGTTCAATAGACCGCGAAAAGGATTAGAAACCGGTGGAAAGATTAACGTCATTTCTGTAATTGGACATTGCGAAAATAAAGTCGAACACTCAATTTAATACGACTTAACCGCGTGTTTCTAACGAACTGATTAGTGTGCGGAATTGCTCTCTAATTGGGCAGCACAAAAATGAAGTCGAACTTCACATTCCCACCGACTTGACCATGTAACTATAATGATTGGAGTGGTGCGCGAAATTCCAGTGGATTCTAGTGATACGAGCAGCCTTGGCGCTTGATTCCTGATATCGGGAAGATAGCTGAAGATATGGCAGGCATTTATGTAGCTCGACATAAAATGAGAGGGCACCGAATAAAGAGGATTCATAGCAGGCACACGTACTGTTACCGAGCGAGTCTGTACACATAGAAGCAGCGAGTGTACGTACGTCTGGTCGACTGTATGCTTTCCTGTCATTACTGCATTCTCCGTGTCCCGTGTACCGTATACCGAATACCCGGAGCATGTCTGCCAGGTTCGATCCCACGGCCAGATACGATGCTCCTTACTTTACTTCTCATTACTCGAGCCTTCGGCAGTGTTCTTCCATCGGCGTTTTCCTCGCTCGCGGGAAAACACTGCGCACTCTTTTCCAATGCCCCTCGCGGACGCGCTAATTTACTCGTTTTCCGATTAAAATGCACGCGCAGCCAGCCTCTTTTGGCTCGCTTGAAATACAGCCAGCAGCACCTTCTCCGAAGAGACTACCGCGACCCCTTTGACCATAGAATTATGCAGACCAGCTTGTGTGAAATGAACCGCTTTCTTCTCCATGCGAGCAGCGATGTACGTACATTACTGGCTCATGTGTGTAACGAGACAGTGGAGCAGCCTCGGCTGGAGTCCCACCTGCCTCCTCCGAAGATCCATTTTCAATGCGATTTTATTACAATTACAATGTTACAAGCGAGCGTAACCGGCGTATGCCGTGAGACGAGGCGATGTGCGAATCTATTATGAGACATTAAAGCGCCGCGAAGAAATAATAAGGAGTCGCCCGACGCCTCTTTAATGATATCGGTCGAAGTATTTTCCCTCGAACTCATTACTTTCGTCGGACGACCAAGTTCCGTGGCGAGGCAAAGCCGCTCTCCTCTATATGTATACAGCAAGTTACTTTAAACGGACCATTCAATAGGGATCGTGTTGTTCTCACCCTTTGCCGCCCCTCTCACCGGTGTGCAGGCGCTCGCGAAGAATAAGGAGTGGAAGAACGAGGAGGTTCGCGCTGGAGGAAAGAAGAGACGAGCTTGATCCTCTCATTAGCCCGGCGAGACTCACCGATACAACGCAAATTAATTCCGTCCCCCGACAACGCCCAATTAAGGCATATGAAGCGTAAAGATAGTGATCGGTTTCCTCGATGGATTACTTCGTCCTCTGCGGGCATAATGCGCCGATGGGGTAGAAGGGAGAAGGGCAAATGTACAGGATGGTCGAGCTACTGGGCTTGAACACGCCATGCGCGTCGTCACGTATCGACAGCGATGGACTTACTCCATAATGCTCGGACAACGATATTGTTATTCGGCAACGGCTCGTTTCATACTTCCCACAAACACCACCAGTAATATTTCCTCCTGACACTTAACAATGCCAGCAACAACACCAGAATTCTCTGATCGTCGCTGATTTTCCACTGCACCTTTCTCTTATATTTGCGTCAATCGCACGACTCAATACGTGCGAAGGATGTAAAGATATTACGTGCAACGCTTGCTTCTAGCACAAGTTAGTGTAATACTGACATAAGGAGTTACCACATTGTTTTCTTGAGTGGAGGTAACAATCTCACGCGTAGATTCACTGGAACCGATTGTCAGTGCGGAGGAAAAGCGAGTATCCAGTAGTAGTAGTAGTAGTAGTAGTAGTGGGAGGTTAGCCGGAGCATAGGTGGCCCTTATCATCGAGTAATATACAATAGGAAAAGCCTGGCAAGAGCGAAGGTTGCCGGTAAAGCGAGAGAGCAGTTGTTGCGAAGCATCGGTGCACGCACATTGCCAGCCCGCCAGCCAGTCAGGTTTCTGAAGGGCTGGCTGGCTTTCTTGTGGCATTGTGCCCATTGTTCACCGTTCGACTGCCAATACGTCGTCCCCATTGTGGCCGTGCCACCAGGCAGATATCTATTTCCGGTATTCGCCGCGTGCTTTTTCTCTCGGTGTTACGCACTTCTGACTTTTAAGTGATCGCCTATCGAGGCGTCTCCTCGTCGCAGGTGCACGTGCGTGAGAATGCACGCTGTCTATCTTCAACTCGGGGGGCGTGCATATGCATTGCCAAGATGTTTAGCGTACTCCTGACTCCTTCTCTCTCTCTCCTTCTCTCTTCCTCCGCAGAGCCACCCGCTTAACGTCATGGTTAAAGAGGAGCTCTTAATCCACTTGCCATTTCTATTCTTCCACGACGTGACGCCAGCAAAATCTTGCCTTCCTCCAGATTAGCCAGCAGTCTTTTGTACTTCGTTCCTCTCTACAGGAAGCCCATCATTCTTCTGGACTCCGAACTCGACGGAAGGTCATTCTCCTTATTGAACACTTGCGATCAGCCAGCATGGAAACACTTAAGTCTTCGGTGTATCCAGAGAGATCGCAAGGATTTCGTCCTAGTTTTACAGGCTCGTGTTGTTTGCTCGACGGAAACGTAACTCAGGCTTGAGATATAACATGCTTTTGATCCGAAGGGCGTAAGTTTCATACACGTACCAACACAGCCCCTCGTATTCGTGGAACTGGGTGTAGTTTATGCATGTGCATACACTAATCTACGATTGGCACGATTTCTATCATCCTGGGACGCAGTGCAACGCAGGCTTTCGCCCTAGAATTGCGCGCGTTGGGAGTATCGTGCGGCTAATTATGTGCGTCTCGCGCGAAATCCGCGGCGCATTGGTTATTCAGGAGGATAATGTCAAGTAACACGCGTGGCCGGGCCACGTGTAATAAAACATGAAGCAATCATATTCTTATCCGCAGAGAGTAATGACGGAACACGGTAATTGAGTGGTGCGCCATGAAATTTGCACACTGTTTGAAGGTGGCTATAGCCAGATTGGCTCTGGTTGGTGCGGCGGGGAGGATCGGTGCGTCGGGAGCGGAGAGGAGAGGAGAGGAGAGGAGGCAGCACGGGATTGAACATTTTACGGGTTGCTCGCTCGGCATTAAAAACTGCATCATGTGCGATCCCCCGACGGATGGGCGTAATTAGATGTAAATTGCCCAATTAGTTGTGCCTGACATATTTGCGGTACTTGTTAATTTCACTCTCGCCGGCCAACAAATTGCAAAGATTATACGACTTTGTATGCATCGCGTACCGCGCTCGTTTAGTTAAGCTATTAGCACTATTGATTTTCGTCCTATTACTTCGCCGGCGGGGCAAGACGTTTCGCTAATTCCCGAGCAAGCTTCAGCCGCGGCTCATAATGAGAGGCTCCGACGAGCGCACTTCCTACGATGAATGGAGGAAAATCCCTCTCGGCTCGCATCAATATTTAAGCGACATCCATCAGGATATCATTTGACTCTCCCCACTATTCGGCTGGCGTCGCCGACACACCGCCACCAATGCCACCGCCGCCGCGCCAACTCGCTCCAGCTGCATATACGCGGCGAATCCACGCCGCTAGAAATCCGCCTCGGTGGAAGTGCTGCTGCACGGCTATCAAGATGACGCGGGAGAGGAGGAGCAGTGCGATACGAGGAGAAGAGAGAGAAAGAGAGAGAGCCAACAAAACATCGGCCGTCGAGGTAGCAGCGGAGACTCGGGAATTTATTTCAATCAACATCATTGTCCGCGGAGATCCTGAAAGACGGCGTCTCGGCAGGAAAACAGGAAAAACGTCGGCCCGATGGGGAGGGAAGTGGATGCTGCGGAAAGAGATGGAGCAAGATGGAGAGCGGGCGGGTGGCCGAGGCGGCGGCGGCGGTGGCGGAGGAGGAGGAAGAGGGTGGGAACGCGGACCAATTCCATCCGGGCAGCTCAGGCCGGCTCTTCGAAACCAATATCGCAATGTTCGCCGCGGAAAGTTCGTCCGGTAATGCCATACAATATCTACTCCAGCTTCCATTACTCCGGCTTGGCCTCGCTCTCTTTCCCTCACTCTCGCACGCTCTCACTACATCTTCCTCTCCCTCTCCCTCTCTCTCTCTCTTTCACTCTCGATGGATCTCATTCTCCCGGCTTCGCGGTGGATAGGCTTCCCCTCTCCGCGATCTCCAGTGGTCCAGGAGTGCCGTCCACCTCCGCAGAGCCTCTCTTCCCCTCCCCGCACCCCCCCGCGCCCATAGCCCTGCCTACCTCTCGCTCTCCTGGACTTCGCGGATCCCTCTCTCCCGTCCCCTTGCCCTCGCGCTATCACTCTCTCGCACAGTGCTGTGGACGCGAGTGGCGAGGTCCACCGTGGAAGGAGGATCGAGACGGAGACGAAGACGAACGTAATGAGGATGCCACGGGCGAAGAGAGTACGTACTGGTACCGGCGCTGAAGGGAAGGGTCGATAGAAGGGCGAGGAGAGGCCGGGATTTTACCGATGTGGTTGCCGTCGCTTTCTTTATTCTTCCCGTCTACCTTCTCTCTCTCGAGTTCTTTCGGTTCCCTGCTCTTTCTCTTACCCTCCGGTCCGCCCTACCCCTTTGCCCCTTTTTCCAATTATCGATAAGACGGAGACGGCGCAATACCCCCTGCTATTGCGCTGTCTCGAGCAGCTGATACTTTCCCTCTCCCTCTTGCCGGCCACCAACTCATTGGACGATATCGTGGAGCCCCGCGCGTACACCTGGCTAACATTTCCACTGACGTTTTTGCAATACACCTTCTTTCACGCTGACTTCCACGGGCGAATTTACTCTGAACAATTATGTTTGATCGTTAAGTGTTGCGGTTTGACATTGGCGAGAATAAATTGGAAGGAGTGTTTGGCCGGAGGGAATGTGGGTGGATGAAGCGATTGGCTGCGCGGGGGAAGTCGAACGGCGGTGGCAGCGGCGGCGGGCGATGCTTCTCTCTCTCGGTGATCGGAGAACGGCGGGTAGAAGCCGGAGAGGTAGAGGACTCGAGAGTGAGGCGCGAGAGAGAAACTGAGGGAATACGGGGAGCGCGAGCGAGAGAGCCGAGAGAGGTCGAAGCGATTTAACACGATTGGCCGGTGGGAATAAACTGGCAACACGCGCATTGGTTCCATCGGTTCCATTGGCTATCGGGACTCCTCTCCGTGGCTCGCGCTCCTGCGACGCGCTTCTATCGGACGGTCCTCCCGCTTCCGCCGACCGACGCCGGCCACCGTCCACTCGCTCTTTTTTATCCAATTCTCTCCCCCTCCCTCCACCGCCCACCTCCACCGACTGCGCATCCCAGCATCCACTGCTCCAGCTATTCCTACCTTTCGCGGCTCAGCCACACTACACTTGGTAACCCTAATATCGTAAAGAGTTCCAATAGTTTTCACTTGTGTCAATGTCAGCGTATGTACAATTTACTTGCTCACTCTAGGAGAATTTACACGAAAATACAGCGTAGAGAGGAGAAATGTGTCTGGCATGCTGAATATTTAGTGTCTACTACCACTGAATCGTACTTGTTACAATATTTTAAAATATAGGAGTAATTGATCGAGTAGTAAGAGTAGGCTATAATTATTTAATAATAGTATTTCACAAGTCCCTTGCCAGCGGAATTGTGCTCGCTTGTAGGTAACAATTATTCGAGGAGAGAGGAAGGAAGATAAGGGTACCGGCGCGGCGCGGCGCGGCGCCAGGGTGTACCGGCCACATTGACATTTATCGATCATCCGAGAGATCACCGAGCGATTAGAATGTTATCCACGGGAAGATTAATAGGTCGAGGGTAAGGTGTGAAGGGGCAGGTGTTTCGCAGCGAAGAGGTCTAACGGTGTTGCGGGACGAAGAAGTCGGAGAAACCGAACGGAAAGAAGAACTCGGCGAGAAGGGAGAAGGAGCTGAGGAGGAAGATATTACTTGGAGCACTCTCGATTGCTACACGGCTACAGCTTGTATTTGATTGCCCGACGTCGTTGATCGCACTCACAGCCAGGAATTATCATAACTCATCCCGGTAATCTAGCCACCGACTGGAAGAAAGCGAGAGAGACACTATGACGTGGGTGTTATTTACCCGGCGGAGCCGGCACCGCCGTCAGGGAACTTTCGAGTCATGGTCATCGCGGACATATACCCGACTTTATGTGCCTCTCCATTAAACTCGCACACCACTCTCCGAGCAGAACGGATCGCTATATTCAATACGAGTTCACGGATAAAACTTGTGCGATCTCCGCGCCGCGGATCATACGATATATATACATGTTGCTCTCGCAGCCACTCTTTCTCTCTTCTGAATACTGATGGCATTCCTCGATGTTCCACTAATAAATTCACTAGAGAAATGGGGATCGCTATGAGAGTGCTAAGAAGTGGATTAAAACTGGCAAACAGAAATATATGTTACTTCATTTTACTATTATAATGGGAAAGTAATTTACTATTGCAGAAAGTACTCATATGGGAATTCTTATAGTATTAATTGGTCCAAGAGATTTACTGAAGAGGGAAGCATTAGTATTTTGTTAAATAGTCAATTGAATGACTTCATTTTCGTGAGAGTTCTCCCTTCAGCCTTCCTCGGCCTATGTTCGCCAGCCTAATTCCACCAGCAGTCGGACTATTATTTATCTTGCGAATACCGAATACACAAGCGTGCGTGTGCGCGGCCCGACCGCGGCATTGTATTATAATTTACTTACCGACGTTATAATTACAATTTCGAGCGAGTGACCGTGGCCACCGCGTGTACAACTACCGCGCGCTCTCGGGTACGCTCTGCTTGGTGCGTTTCGAAGCGGGCGCGTCTGCTGGCATCCCGGCAGCCTGTTTGCACAGGCTCGCCTAATATTCAATTCCAATTCGTCCGGAATTAACCTCAGTCCGGAGTATAATGGCCCACATGATACCGACAGTAAGTTTCGCTTTTGCTTGCCGTCCGGCTGGCTCGCTAGTTCCAGCCAGGCTTTCAGCACCACGACAACCTGAATGCCAACTTTTGTCGCGCATACTTCTTTAATTATTACCGTTTATAAACTGATATTTCAGAAGTTGTTCCGCGCGAGCGCTGGAGGGAAAGTTCAAGTGATTAGAAACTCAATCTCGTCGAGGTTACCTCCACCTTTTCTAAGGGAACTGGACCAAATAGTTAATTATCCATAAGTTGTAAAGAGTAATGAAATAGACAGAGGATTCTAGGGTAGACCAGAGCTTCACGCAGCACTGCTCTAATAACATTCTAATAGCAGTGTTGTGATCGATGGACTCGTGGCAGTTCCTCGTGCATTTGTAAAGCGTTCGTTTGGAACGATCGACGAGCGATTAGTATCGGCGAAGGAGGGTCAGTTGAACGTGCATCTGGCGCACCTGACGCTCGGTCAGTTGTCCTTCCTTCTTCGGTCGTTCTCGCTCGTGGAGTTCGTTCCCCCGCCAAAACCCTTCAAACCAAGGTGTAGCTATATACCGCACAGGCACACCCCGTAACGTCTGCCCCGTAATAGCCATTATTGAAATTTTATTGCCTCTTAATTGGAAATTAATGACAGTACCGGAGGATTACATGCCTGCGAATTAGCAAATTAGATCACGCTGCTAGAGCTGATTATACCTTGCTTCTTAAGTACCGGCTTCATGTGCTCTCTCATTCTCTTTTATTCTTTTTCTTCGCTTATTGTTTGTTTAAAATTACGCGTTTTCCATACTTTGCATGCAAAGTTTGCCCGGCTACTGATTACGACTGAAATAAGAGTTCTTACGATGTTATCTTAACTGCCCGCCTTCCAGTAACTCATGCCATTCCTCATGACTAGATTACAAATCAATAATGATTCCATAATGATTTAATCTCCTATGAATTAGTCGCACTCGGAATACGTGGTTTCTTAGAAAGTAATAGAAATTAGGGCTGCAATTTCGTAACGAATGCAGTGGCCGAGGAACAGATCGGTGTAATTAAGGTGGGAATTACGAATTCGAGTGGGGGCCGAGTGTGTTCCCTTATGACAGGAAAGGTAGAAGTTCTCCAAGTGGGTTGCCGTGTCCACTTATGCGAGCGGTAGCGCACCAGTGACTTTTCGACCAGAAATTCCCCGACATCTGCTTGTATCCTGCTGCTCCCCTTCAGCTTTCTTAGCATTGTGCACGTGTGTCAGTGCGCCGCAAGGACACGCGGCCTCGAAACTTAAAGGTATCGCGCGTCAGGCTTGACCGAACACGGCAGAAGGTAACGAATTCACATGCGCCCATCGCCGCATGTATGTATAATACCCATGGACTCATGGGGGCGTACGGAAGTCGTTCGGTTAAAACAACTGAAATTTCCAGGCTAATTGGTGCCAAGTACTTTGATTATCGCTGTTCAGGCTCGATACCGAAACTATCGTATCCGCTCGAGAACGTGACTCTACTTACGATTCGCCTCTAATACTTTCTTCAACGAATGCACTGAATTCTTAAAACAACCGGCGCGGATCGACGATTAACCTTCCATTATTTTAACGGTACACGTTTTTTATATCCCTAGTTACATTAGAATTCCTCGAAAACTATCTATCAGAGCGGCGCTCTAATCTCGATCGCTCGGCTCGATCTAAACCTTTACAGGCTGCCCGCTTCGCAAACAAGTCGCGCACAGAGTGTCCGCCGAAACTTCAATAATTCAATGGCGTGTTTATACACCTGATACCCCTGAGAGCCTTTCATTCGGGCGTTTCTTTCATTGAGGGAGACGATAAGGGCTTACGGATATCAGAATGCAAACAGAGAAATTAGGTATCGAGCTCGACGGAAACGGTGTTGATCGTAAATTGCCTAAACCAACATCCTCCTAAGGACACGATCGGCGAAAGCGGAAGAGAGCGAGACAGGGTGTCTCGCAGGGCTGGTACAAGCGTGCGCGTTGAAGGGAACCGGAAGTTTTTCTTGCCGATAACGGGAGAGAGCGAGTGTTCCCTTAGGTAGTCGACTGACACGCCGGTACAGGTACAGGTGTAACAACGTACCTGGCGGCCCGAGAGTGCCGGGACTATAGCGGCTGTTAAGGCAGAAGGTGCCGGCGAGACAAAGAGGCCAAATTGAAAGTTAATTTTCTGTAGCTCCTCTTTACGCCTGGCTCTCGCTCGCTCCATCGGCTTCCTCTCTCCTTTCATCTCTCGGTGGCTCGCCCTCTGTCCGTCGCCCTTTCGCTCTCGTTCGGGTACTTAGCACGAGGACGATGCTTAAGTACCTACCTGCTGCTGCTGGTGCCGCTACCATACTATCGCCTCTTCCTTCCTCGCCAGTCTCCTCTCGATGAGTCGCGCGAGCCAACACCACTCGATAATTAATATCTCCGAAGCGCCACGCACCGGCCGTTTCGCCCGGTGCACTCTAATTGACGAGAGCTATTAGTTCCGCGCGATATAGCAGCGCCGATCGCCTCACCTGGATGTGCCCGCCATTCATTCCGACAGTTCGACGCCCGTTGCGAGTGCCGGACGTTGACACTTAATCACACGCCACTACCAGATTCTAGTAGAGCGACTTCCTTTCTTCTCGATAATTAAGAGTCTCCGCGCGTTATTACAAATCCCCTTTCTCGATTTACAATTGAACTATATCATTAACTCTTGAAAAGAAAGCATACTCCTCGAGGATATGCATATAGATTGTCGTGTGTCTACTCTCATTTAGTTTGAACGTGACTCTTGCCGGCAGGTTTCGGGCGAGCGTCGGATTAAGGGGGACACGATCCAAGTAGCGAATTTCCATAGCTCGACTAGAATTCGTTCTTCTCCCGGGGCCTTCCCCATCGGGACTATTAACCTTCGGTAACGTGTGAAAACGGCTGTAAATTTCGACGGCCCCGGCTGTAATGGCTGCTGGGACTTTAAGGATGTATACGAACAAGGGGGTTTCTTCGGGGTGCCCTACTCTTCGGCCCCATCCGCTCGCGCTCGCCCGGAGCTCACCTTCCATGCCGTTAGAACCCTCGCACGCGCGTAAGAATGTGTAGTAATACACTCTGCAGAGCACCCCATTCGGGTCGACGCGAAAGGGGTAAGTAAGCCAGGGCTCCTACCGCCGCATAAACATAAATTATCAGCTGGTAATTACGAGATACAGCCGAAAACTCCATCCAGCCCCCCCTCCACTTCTGCCTGATCTTCCCGGCTACCTTTTCGCCGTTGAATCGCAGTGCTCTCTTCCACCCTGGCTGTATTTCGGGGTGAGAAGAAGAATTCGCATCTCGCCCGCATACTCGCTCCTCCAACGTCTCTCGAGGAAAGCGAACGGAATGGCCTAATTGTTATATACATTCCATTAGGTTAATTGCCGAATTAAGACTGGTGTCGAGAGGGCATCGCCGCTCGTGGATAATTATCTGTGGCTTTATGAGTTACGAGTGCCCGTTACGGTCACTCCGACAGGTTTATTACCATCGGCAATGGAACCAAGATACGCAGATGGCGATCGAGTTGAATTCGATCTTCCTATTTCTTTGATTCTTCAATAAGATTTCGCGGAGTTGGCGAGTTCCCATTGGTATTTATAAGTCGGATGATCGAGCGATTAATTAATGGTTGGAGAAAGAAGCATATTAATGAGAGGACCGGACGCGAGTGGCGGTGATTCCTTTTGGTCCTTTTATCGGCCGGCGGCGGCAGGACGAGGCTCGGGGCGAGCACGTGATTGCGTGCCCTGTGGGAGGGCAGACGCACAAAACATAATATAGTGCGTAAGTTGAACTGGTCTCGCGTCCAGTCGCGTATGTGTGCTCGGCGTGCGCTTGCCTGTGTGACGCACTCGGTCCGTTTCTTACTGGCTCATTGGATCGGTAACGTATGCGTGTGAGTAATTAAAGAGAGCGACTGTCACATCCGGCGACCCACGCGAGAAGGGTGCGGCCCGCGCTGTCCCTCCGCAGAGACGGACCTCTTCCTTGCGTCCCTCGCTATGGATGGCTCTCGGCGCACTCTCGCTCTCTCAGGGCCAGTTCACACTTTTCGACTTCAACTCCATCTCTCTTCACTTCCCTCCTCGCCTCCTTCCACACTCCCATTACAGCCGCGCATACTTATTACACATACTCCTTTCGTTGCCACAATTAAACATCCGCGGAGCTCAATTATAGTTTTTCAAATGAATGATGACACTCGTTGATCACCGCGCAACAGTGAAAAGGCGAGTGTAACGGCGTTCGAGTACAAGTCGGATTAAGAGGGAACGAGTTCCCTGTTAGGAAGACAGTGAGCGCGCGTCACGTTCGAAACGTGCCAGGGTGAACTGGGGATGAGAGGAAGGGCTTGAATTACGCTTTCGTTACACACTGATAAAGTTTTCCGCTAGGATGCCCGGCGCCGAAGAAAGGTGGCGGCAGGAAGGGTACATAAAACATAAAGTAGCACGCGAGGCAGAGGACCGCGGCGCGTTCGCGATGCTGCATTCAGCGCGTGTCCCGGCTAATAAATAATTAAAACTTTTGTTTCGAAGGAAGACGGCGGCGGCGGCGGCGGCGCGAGAGGCGGCCTTGATGTACGGCACCCTCTTGCAGCGGGTGTCTCGCTGCCGGCGCTGAATAATCGCACTTTATGAATTAAGGTTATGCTTTATGTTAAAAGATTCGCCCGGCATCTGTTTCTAATTACCCGTTAATGGCTATATAGCGCCGCCGGCAGTAAAGCATCCGTTACCATGAGCTACTCCCGCGCACGCTGCCTTCCTTCCTATTGTGCCCGAGCCTAATACGCGATTCCAGAGCAGCAGACGCGCGCGCGTGTGCACTCGTCCGCCCGCTTCTTGAAGACATTCATGATCCGCCCGGAAAAAGGGTATCAAGAAGAACCGCGCTCCCGATATACAACGCTTGAGCTGTTACCACTACTGCTGTTACTCTCTTGCCGCTGCTCTCATTACGGATAATAGCACCGCGCCTATTATGCCGCGGACCATTGTCTTTCTTTCGAAAGTTCGGGAATAGTTAAACACCCACTCGCCTACTGGATTCTACTTTATGGTTTGCGTTTAGCTTCGAAGAAGATATCATTGGCGTATCGTAGAGCGGGCAAACTGTGCCAGCAATAATAGATGCACCTCAGATTATAAATATGGAATTAAAAAATTAGGGATTGGTTTGAAAATTGGCTTGATCCGAACAGTACGTGAAATGCGCAAGGAGGTTTATGAAGGTCTTCCTCGGAATATACAGAGTGTCGACCTACCAAGTACAACGAGAGCTCTTTAAAAAGTCGAAGTCGCCCCTCGAGATAAAGAAGATCGGTCTACGCTTGTCGTGAAAGAAGTAGGAAGATTGCAGGGAAGTACTAGTAACGCGGTCGCTCGCTCGTTAGTCCGTGTAGAGACGCTAGGAAAGGAGATTTTGCTGTGAAACACGCTACACTGGCCTCGCTTATCTCGGGCTGCACCCTACCTAACAGTAAATCAAGGATTTCTTTTAACGAGCATTAATTGTTTTTGCGACGGTGAGAATAGCCTGCTGGAGCGGTTAAACTTAACGGCGTTTGCCCTCGATATTGCCCGAGTAGCATGTAAATGCTTTCCTTCCCAGAGGCTGCGAGTCTTTGCCATACTTGTAACATCCACTCTGCCAACCTCTTTTTTAATAGTAACGCTCTTCATCCGAGTCTCCTTAATATTCAAACAATGGATAAGACTTTATTCTTCCCAATGAACTGAATACAGAATATTAGAACACTCAGAGACTCTGTTCGACAATTCGAATCTTATACTTCTAACACACCCATCTACACTGCATACTTTCTTCTCCACTTATTAGAGTACAAGTGGAGTGCGAAGTAAGCAACGGTAACAGTAATGAAGCTCCTGATAGAGTCTCCTAATCCAAGTGTACCCTTTCGACCGAATGGAGTTGCAGAGCACCGGGGGAGTCAAGCAGTCGGGCTCCCGATAAGGATAAACAATTGTCGTGGAGGTAAGACGGGAAGAAGAATAAGAGAGAGAGAGAGAAGGAGAGAGTTTCTTGGTGTGGCAGTTAGTAGCCTAGAATTACTTTAATGTCGCTGTGCGATGTATGCCACCCCGCCAGGAACATTAGACTCGTGATAGACAGAGAGAGAGGGGGGGGGGGGAAGAGGATAGCAGGATAGAGGAGTACCGCGTGCTCGGAGGGAGAAGATGCGGGCGAGGTAACGAAGAAGAAGAGACTGGGTAATGGTATACAGCAGGGAGCACAACTCTTTGGCCCATAGATCAATGGTTCGCAATTATTGTAAGTTCATTAGAGCAGCAGGCTTCCGCCCCCAGTTTCTTCCCGCCAAGCCTTCTCCATCTTCCCAAGCTTAGACTGGAAGGACCCTCGCCTTCTACTACACTCTTGCCTGCCAGCCTGCCAGCCTGCCTGCCTGCCTGCCTGCCTGCCGTGTACAGTATATCCTTCTGGTCCGAGAGTGAGCAGAGTCTGCGGGAGAGAGGGCACGGACCCCTCCTCGCGAACCTGAAATTGCGACATTCCGCGCGAAACGCCGAAACTATTCGACTCTGTAATTTGTGATTGTAGTTTATTGTGCGGATAGACTAACGGACCGCTTGCGACGCTTCTCCTAGTCGCTATTCGGCCCCTCTTCCATTCTGGACCGCTACACCTCCGCCGCCCGGCTTCTCCTTCCCCACTGTTCTGTTCTGTTCTGTTCCGTTCCGTTCCGTTTCGTTCTGCCGTTCGGCCGAGCCACGATGCAACCATCCTGCTGCTCAACTCCCTGACGACTCTTCCTTGCAATTCCGGCCGAGCTCCGGGCTTGGAATTCCTTCGGAAGTGCGGAAACACGCGCGCACCGCGTTATAGATTGCTGCTGCATCTCCGACTGGAAACTCTGCTGGCCTCTCGAGCGCCCGGCGACACCGCTCGGGGAAAAGTCTCGAAGCCGCTCGAGGATTGCTAAGAGTTTCCCTATGTTGTCTTAACTATCGAAGTTGTAGTTGATTGGTTATTACGAATTTAATGGGATGAAAAAAGTGCGATGTTCAGAGGGTGATTATTTCTTCAGATTTAATTCTATATTTTTTGACATCTGCAGTCACTAAGTTTCGATCTCGAGTTTGGCTCACACTTGCTACAGTTGCCGAGTGAGAATCTTCGGGATCCGTAGCATGCAATTTTGCAATTCACCTCAGGGATGAGGTACGCAGTGGGAGAGGATGAGGCGGGCGGTGGCTGCTGTCACAGATAAATTGCGTGGGTCATGACGGCTGGATTGCAGCGCGTTCCTCAACTCGGTGTAATGATTTATAATTGAGCCACCGGCTGTTATTAAGGCTTACGCAGCGCACTTACTGTTCAATTGTACTGTTGGATTTGACAGAGATTAAAGTTGGCTCGCGCGACCATCCGCCTTTCCCCACCTCTTTCACTTCGGTGCTTGCATTCATACAAACTAATGTATAGTAGATGATTCATTCAAATTAACAATTCAAAAGTCCCTGAAATACATGGCAGAAGTACGCTCAGTATTCCCTCGCGAGAAAATCGAACCTCTCGACTAGTATCATTACCACAGTTGTGATTTCAGGCGTGGTAAATGCCGAGAAAAATCAAAGTAAAACCGAGATACGAATACCAAGAGGTTTCAAGTTAAACGGAAGAGCCGGAGCACCACTATCGCTCGTTTGCGATGCTGTAAATAACCGGCGTAAGAAAAATCCGAAACACGAAGAAGTAGCTTTCGTGGATGAAGCGAGAAGGGTAGTTGGTAAGGGTAGGGGGCCGCGGACGGAAAATCGCGGCGAGGAAGGAGCGGGAAATCCGTTGGATGCAAAAATTGCGGCTACCAGTGCAATTTGTATTGCGCTCTCTCGGGGAGTTTTAGACTGGCGACTTGTTAGGGGCCTCGCGAACTAGAATGAGAGAAAGAGGAAGAAAGGAGAGGGAGTGAGTAGTAGTCGAGTCCGAATTAAGAAGGGGGCAG
Organism: Ectemnius continuus; assembly: GCA_910591665.1. Classification (NCBI taxonomy): domain Eukaryota; kingdom Metazoa; phylum Arthropoda; class Insecta; order Hymenoptera; family Crabronidae; genus Ectemnius; species Ectemnius continuus. The sequence goes on along the minus strand of OU342862.1, from coordinate 7,602,231 downwards.
AAGTTATTCGCGTAATTTCTATTACCAAAGAGGCGTATGCTCTCTCTTTCTCTGTACACGTGCATTATGCGCCTACTTGTGCGCGGGCCGAGCGCTCGTAATTTCACCGGCACTTTTTCCTCCCTGTAATCTTCATAACGATGTCGCGAGTGCCGCGTAACACGGTAAATTACTGGATCAATGCGCTTTAAGAGCCGGCGACGGCCGGCAGAGAGGGGTTTTCGAAAGGCGAGGCGAAGACAATGCCTCGCCGGCGGAAGAAGCCTAGAAAAGAGCGCGAGGGGTGCGCGCGCCACCCTGCAAAGACGCGGTGCGAACGAAGGGGGCGCCGGGATAATCTTGCAAAAATTTCAATCAGCAAAATGCGTTACATATTCATATCTCCTCGGGCACAGACACACGCGCGCACAGATTCTGGCGACCGGCTCGTAAATAATCGGAGTTATATCCCGGCCCGCTGCCGACTACTAAACCGACGCCGAATTATGCAGCTGTGTACGGGGATCGGCCCGTTTTAATAAGGAGATTTTCAAACCCGGCGACATTCATCTCCCGAGTCACCTTGGACCACTCTTGCTACGATTTCGATCTCGAAAATAAGCCGGATTTCGGCCTTTTCAACGCCATCGGGCGATAAACATATTTTCAATTAAGTCGAATTAGAAAAAGGAGAGTTGGCGCGAAACGCGAGGGTTAGTATTTGGAACGGCGGATTTTCGGCTACTTCAAGATTCCGTTCTCCTGTGATTGCTGGTGGCAGGCAGGCCTCGGCAGGATTTCGCCCGAGATACGCGCAAGCCCCTCCGCGCAGCCTGGTAGTTAAAAGTTACAAGATGATTCGTTGAGTAATCCCAGACCGTTTCCAGACGGTTGCAAATTGCAATCGTGAACGCCGCGATAATTGTCGCCGCCAGTTCGCGTAATGACAATTTTCATCGTGTCGTCACACAGCCCGTGCTGCTCGGGCCACGAGCCCTCCTCCGCCAGAGGGGGGAAATGGTAATTGCCCTATTGCATCTTTCCAGGCATCGTCATTATTACGAATAGACCACTCGAATTCGAAACATTCTGCGGCTTCATTATCGTGCTCACGCGCCCGCGATATCAGCAACGTCTGGCTTTTTCACTCTTTGCGTAAGCAGCTTTCGACCTTTCTAATTGCATCGCCGATAAACATATTTTTAATTAGCTCAATTCTCAAATCGGAAACAGCTGGAAGTCAATTAAGTCACCACTTATTGCCAATATATGCAATATAGACACATGAAACTAAAGATTGTTTTAGGCAAACCGTGTCTCTAGGTACTATGAAAATTTCTCTTATGCAAAAGGTTAAAAGCACCGTTCTCGTTGAGTTTAATGTGTTCTTGGACATCGGTATTGGTGAAAAGGGCAGAATCCTCGTCAGTTAAGGGCCGCGAGACTCCGGCCTGCTATCGGTGGCTGGCGGTGGCAATAAATAATAAATAATAATTCTTAAAACATTCGGCCGTAGATCATTGTGTCATTCTCGCGGCGGTATATAGCCGCGGCATTGTCCTCCTCGACGTCGCGCGACGACGCGCCGGGGAAATTTATCGATGCTAATTTCCCGGCCGCAGTCCTCCGCTGCCGTCGTCGTGGAAAAGAATTGTTATCCTGCCCTCCTTTCCTGCCGGGCTTTGCCACGCCACCCCCTTGTCTTAGCCTGTCTTCTACATTCATGTCACTCGTCCTTACAGGATTCTGATACCATCCTATGTCATTCACTCTGCGATCATGATTTCATTAAATCCTCATGTATTCATGGAATAATCGAAGTTGCATTAAATTATCTCTTCGATAGTTGTCACTTTTACTATTTTGTATAAAGTGAATGTTCATTTTTCGAATGCTCATAGTTATTGGTGAAATAGTTGGAGTAAACGTGATCCATGATTTGTAGAAGGTAGAATCTAGCGTAAGTATCGTTTGACACACGTGTTAATGTTAGCGCAAGGGCTAGGTCGGCCGCGTGCCATGAGTCTGTCGCTCGTGCAGGTGACGTCGACCGTCATCGTTTGCGTTTTATTATCACTGGCTGCTGCCGGATTTTACATTACTGTCATTAACGCCGACGATGGCGCTGACACTGTGAAGCCGCGATATGCAATTAAATGTGAAACTGAAACTACCTGGCCCCATCGCGCGACGCCGCCACCGCCGCCGCGCCGCGCCGCGCCGCTCGCGTTTATCCTGCCGGCGTTTACTGGCACATTTTTGTAGCCTCGGCCAAATGTCCCCTGAAATTCTGCCGCTCTCATTATCGAGCATACGAGATATTGGATTATTTTCGCTGAAGGTTCCTCCGCTAACGAAGTCTTGGCCTCGCCGTGCTCTTCAAACGATCGGTTTCTACGAGGATCGGACTTTTTATTCGTTAACCTCGTTAATTTCTGAAATCCCCTCGAGTTTCTAGCTCCCTTTGCCGATGTGTCGACCGATTCTCTTTGGCTAGTGCAAGCGCCTCGGCAAATACAGGGACTTCCCTTTCCTATCAGGCATTACGTGTGCATTACCGTCATTTAACAGCGGAGAAGTATGCTCGGCAGGAGCTCCCTCGGCACGTAATTAAATACGAAACATAGTATACTGCCCCTAATTGCAAGTGGCCTGAATTTAGCAATATTCGCGGCTCCCGCATTTGTCGGAGGAGACTTTGTGCCCCCGTCATCGCCTTTCGTCAGCCTCCTCTCTCTCTCTTTTCTCCCCACTGACACTACCACTCCGCGAAGAGACTCCACTGAGTTCACCGGTGATTGCGTTTTAATTTCTCACAGCGATAATGGAATCCACGATTGTCCACGCTCCCGTATAATTAGGGATCAAGAACGTGACGTTTTTCCCCTGTACGAGCTACTCGCGTTTCCCTCCTCTCTGCTTTGCATGCCTCAAATCAGTATGACTGACACTTTGGTAGTTTTGAGCTACGTCACTTCAACCAATCTTGCATCACTTTCAAATAACACTTATTCAATTACTTGTTAAGATTAAATTCTGATCTGTAAAGTATTACTGGAATTCATATGTGTCAACGATGCGGATATTATCACGTCTATACATAATTGTCAAAATGAATGATTAATCCTTGTCTCCAAAGTAGTTTGTCGATCGAAGCTTTTCGCGGCGGATCCGTTAAGGGGTTGAATGCATAGATTGGCGGGAAGGATCGCCTGGTGTCTTACGGTGGGCTAATTGCCAAAGACGCAGCACCAAGACAAGCTTCTTCGTCGAAGGCAGCCGGGCCTCGTCATCGGCAATTTATCCCGCGGAGGTTCGAACAAAGCGGCGGTAGGTGAAGCAATTTTCTCCGCGGCATCGTCGCTCTGGCGGAGTCAGGCTGGCAGGCAGGCAGGCAGGCAGGCAGGCAGGCAGGTGCGGCTGCAAGGAGCTAAGCTAAGAGAAAGAGATCGAGAGCGAGAGAGGAAGCGAGCCGCGCGCTGAGGGTTCCGCGCAAAGTAGTTTACACCGTTTACACAATGAAGCTCTTTGAGAGGAGGGCGAAAGCCTAATCGTCGCCGTTGACGAAGAGCGAGGGAGCGCAGGCGCGCGAGGCCTTCTCTGCTTTTTGCCGCGTTGTCGTCGTCGTCGTTGGGACGTATTCGTCGAAGCGCGGGACACTGAAAACCTATTAGCTGACAGCCGATAAACAAAGGAACGTTTTGGGCGATATAATATTGATTAATGGGGGAGGCGAAGGAAGCGTCGAGGCGTTTAGTCAAATTTCTCTCTCCCTCTCGCAGCCCAAGACGCTCTCGGTGTAAAATCGCGCGCGCCTCAGAGGGCGGAGGTGGGGGCCAAGGTGGAGCGGGCCATGCCGCTTCTTGTGTGCCCGCGCGCGCCTATATGCCGAGCGATTATCGAATTTCCTCCCCCGTAACAATGAGGTTCTATTAACTCCCAGCCTCCTCCTTCTCCTCCTCCTCCTCCTCCTCCTGCGAGGAGCCGGCTTCACCCGATACAACCCGACACCGCCCGCTTTTGTGTATTGTTAAGTCTATCCGCATTAAGCGACCCGTAATACGCGCTCCAGCGCGTTGAAGTTACGCTTGCTGAGAAATCGGTTCAAATTGAGCTGCGTCCGGCGCGTACGCATACCTAGCCATCGCACTCACCTTTCCTAACAGAGTTTCCCCAAAGCACACGAGATGAGTTCAGACTTCGTTCTCTATTGGTTCAGATTTAACCTGGGATACTTCAAATCTTTTGACACAACTCGGATTTGGACACCACTTGCACCAAACAGCGAGTTTTCCTCATCCGCGGAGTTGAGAAAGAAATCAGGGGATCTCTGTATTCCGGGATATTGTGATTAAAACTTTCACAGGATAATGATGTTTCGCTATTTCTCTTTTTATTACTTCACTACTTGAGCATCCGTTCCTCGTTTCCCGAGACTGACGTCTTCAAGAAGAATCTACTTCTCGAAAGGCCTTGCAGAATTATGGAAGTTCTACCCTCTCCCTCTCCCTTTCTCCCCCGTCGCCCGCCCGCCCTGCCCCTTGTGATTTGGAGACCAGTACATAGGGAGGACAGGGTTGGGCGGCATGCTCTAATTTCTCGTTTGCGTTTCCTCTAAAAAAAGAAAGGCTCTCTTTTATCTCTGGAGTGTGCCAACTATCTTTCGCGAGGCTACAGCACGGCACACACTTGACAGCATGCTCTAGAATTCCAGATACTAGGAGATGCCCACTTTCTCATTCTCCTTCACTTCCTCTATCGTCTTCGTCCCGCTTTTCATGCTGGTCTCTAGCCGCCCGCGCTCCCCTTCTGCCTCTTGTTTGCTACGAAAGTCCGAGACTTTCGAGGGGACCAATTAGTTCCATTTTTCTTCGAGGAATTGCAGCCCCTCCAGCGACAGTAGCAGCGAGGCCGCCACTCTTGCGCTCCGTTTTGAGAAGATTGAAAATATTTTGTTCTTCTTTGCAGAACCATCAGCCTCCAACGTCTCCAAATACACCGGCGCACCAGCTCTCCTCCTAACAGTATTAATGTTTAATGACGAACTGCACTCCTCTTCGACGATGCTTGAATCTTCTCCTCTTTCTTTGGTTTTGAATATTGTACATAATGTAAAAGATAGACATTGTTCGTCGGAAGTACGCCCTACGTGTAGCACCAAGGACGACCTGAATTTCTTGCTCGTTGAGCATCAAATTTCCGATGCATCTTTCTTCAGAAAAGAGAGAGAAAGAGAGAGAGAGCGACATTCCAATTTTCAAAGTATCGCTCTTCGTTTACGTCGCTGGAACAATCTGTTTCCAGCAAAGTAGACTTCAACAACTCTTCCAATTGAAATGTAGATACGCACTACTAAACTCTGCTCCGAATTCCCCATGAAAAAAGCTATTCTTTCCTACCGGAATACAGCTTCATTCGAAGGCTGTGAACTAATTTCTTGGAAACAGCTAATGAATAGTTTCGGTCTGATAATACGGAGATAATAATTTCCTTCATAACGAAATTCTTTTACCTGTCCAAAATATAAATCGGTACGGATATAATCAATAAGAAATCAGAGTTTCTCCCACGACAAAGGTGAAATAGTACGCTGTGATCGATATGAAAATGTCTGGGCGCAGTGGCCGCCTAGATTTCCAAGACTTTCGAGTGGCACTCGCGACGTCAAAGGATACTTTGCGGTGCGGAGTCGTTGCGACAATCACTTGCGAACGAAGGGAACAATCGGCGATGCACGGGGGCAGAGAGTCAAGTGTCGAATAACGTCGCGCAATCATTCCGGAAGCTTTGTTGGGCGGCGCGCGCGGGTTGTGGGCGCGTAGTCGACGGCGTCTGCGGCGTCGGCGGCGTCGGCTGCTTCCTCGGTATTGAAGAGCCTCATTAGTGCTGTTTGTTATTGTTTGTGCGGCACTCCGGGTGAAAAAGAGCGTGATACGAGAGGGCGCCCGAGGTGTCACGTTGATATCCCGCTGATTCTCACATCTCGCGTGACACACACCCCCTCGCGCCGCCGCCGCCGCCACCGCCACCGCCCCCTTATCTCCATCCAACGAGATTCCCTCGCCCCTCCTGCCACCACCTGCCCTCACCCTTCCCACCCTCCTGCCGCCGCGCCGCGCGCGCTCACCCGTGTCTTCTTGGGCTACTTGTCCTCATTTTTGGTTTCCTTTTAAGCATGCCCCTCGCACAATACGAGCGAAAGCTTGTTAAGTAGAAGCACACTTGGACTGATACACCGTGAGATACGCCGACAGCCACTGTGCATTGCTGTCGGCGTAACAGAGAAAAGATTTCGGAGGGGAGGGTCGTCGGGCGGGGAGAGTGCACTTGCACCAATTTCGGCGATGCCGTCTCTTCCTCGACACTCTCTCTCGCCGGCTGCAGGGAGCGCGTGCGAAGAGCTTGCACTGTTCACACGTCAAACTCGTGTGAAGGAGCCTGGAAGATACGTCTCTCTTTGAAGGCGCCTGATAGCACTTTCCTTGGACGTGAGGTGGTCTTACGAATACTGGGACAGCTAGACAGAGTAGCCAACCCTTCCGCGCACCGGAATAAGCCGAAGATGATAGAATTATTTGTCTCTTTTTGTGGAATGTATATTAGCAACAGTTCGATAAGTATTCTCTCCTCAAGCTTCTACTTGTGTATGAAAGAGTAATCGTTGTTCAGATTATATCTATAAAGGCGGTTTATTTCTATCGAGGGGGTGGTTAGAGGGTGGCGAGGGTAAATCAGAGGCTGTTGGAAGGGAGCAGTGTACTCGAGTAGCGTAGTCCTTGCATCGCACGAACAATTACTGCACTTTTTCTAAGACCTCTGCCTCGGAGATTTCTGCGGCGCATTCAGAGCCCGGTAAGCAAGGCACTCTTTCCTTCCCCCTCTCTCGCTCTCCCTCTCGCTCTCTGGTAGGGTACCGCGTGCTCCCGTAGTTATCTCGAGATTTGCTCCTCATTAGCTCGGGGCTGGCGAGATACAAGGGAACGCTCGGACCAAAAGGGCGCACTGTAGGCGCACGAAACGAGGAATTTCGCGAGGCCTCCTCCCGGAGGTTTTATCTTTTTCCGCGTGCTCCTTTTTCTCTCGCTGCGCCGCGGAACAATCCGGTGGCAGGCGACGCTTAGCAGAGCTGGCGAACACGCTCCCCGCTTGCTTGGCAGCGGAGCACGCAGGAGCGAGCGGGTCGCAGGAGAAAGGAGCCGGTGAAAGCAGGAAGAAAGAGGGCCCGCGACAGAACGGGGCAAGGAGGCCTCCTTCATTTAGCAAAGGCTAATGGTTCAGCCTCGGGAAGAAGGTTATTATACGGAAGTACAAAAGCGATACCTTTGCAATTAAGGGAATAGCCGTAAACCTTCGTGGCTAGGATACACACGCTCCCCCCGTCTCCCTTCTCCTCTACCACCATATTCTCCTACACATCGCCACGCGTACGCCTCTGTATAAGTGTAAGAGGCGTGTATACGTGCTCCGGGGTTGCGATGTACGAGCGCGCATAGTGCACCCCCGGTAAGCTTTGTTTGCGCAGCCCGACGAGCTGAAAGCCCCTTCTCCTCCTCTCCTCCACTCTTATCGCCGCGTCTTCCTTCTCCGCTTGCTGACGCGCCTACAAGTTTGATGCACCGCTAATTCTGAAAGAATGGGTAATCGCGACCCTCTCCTACTACTTCACGAGTGGACACCCTCGACCCCTTTGCCCTCTCGGACTGGGTCATACACGGAAATTCGTTGATACGCTCAGACACCTTCACCGGTATCGCAAGGTATTGGCTTATTCGAGTCAATAATCTTTCTTAATTATTGATATTTATTATCGCTTCTATAGCTGCTCAAAGTATATTGCATCAATTCTACACATTGTCGTTCTTCAATACGTCCTTTTATTGCACTCCCTCTAAAAAATGCACGCGGAGTTCTCTAGTCGGGGAGGTGTGCAAGTAGAATTTCCCAGTCGATGTACAGTAGAGGCGTACTCGACGCGCTGAGCCGCCGGCAGTGTCAATTGACGGCTAACAAACAGAATCTCCAAGTGGCTCACGGTGACACTGTGACAAAGGGGACACTCCATCAGGATCGGTTTTTGAGCCGGCGACGCGTACCGCGACGAGTATCGTCGAGACCCCCCCGCGTCGCCCCTGTTCACCCTACTCATTCTTTCTCTCCCTCTCTCTCTCTCTCTCTCTCTCTCTCTCTCTCTCTCTGCCCCTCTGCATATTTTCAATAACGAGTCGAAATCCCGCGACTCGTTTGTTGTCTGGTCGTCGGTGAAGGGTAAAGTGGCCAGGGATAAGGAAGTGGCGGTGAAGTGATGGGGTGGTAGCGTGCGAGGGGGGCGCGCTCGGCCTCGGCGATGCTGGGGGTGCAAGGGCTTCGAGGGATGGCGAGGGTGACACCACGGGCGCGGGTGTCGGAGGGAGGGCGCTCGGGCGGTGTCGGGGGTGCGGTGGTCGGGTGGCAGTAGGATGTACTCATCCGTTGCAGTGCTGCAACTAATGAGACATCGCTAAAGGGCACGGGATAGGTGGATAGACACGGTGGGGCATATGCGCGGGGCGGTGGCAGGCGATACACTTCACCTGAGACTCGGCTGTAGACTGCAAGAGATAGACGACGACGACGACGACGACGGCGGCGACGACGACGGTGACGACGACGACGACGACGACGTCGACGACGATGAGGACGAGAGTGCAGGCACAATTAAAACTGACGCTCCTAATGGCAAGTCAAACGCCGACGGGCTCAAGAGATTCTTGACTTTCCAATGAAGCGATTGTTTCATATTCCTCTGCCTGCTGCTACCCGCTCCATCCATCGAGCGAGCTGCCTGCCTGCCTGCTGCCTGCTGCCTGCCTGCCTCTTCCCTTTGCTCCTTTCTCTATCTCTCGCCCTCTCTTCCGTTCGCGTGCTCCCTTGTTTCTAGCCGAGCCGACACATGAATCCTGCTAACCGAGAGCTTCCGTGGAAATAGAGAGGACGGGGCCGGGAAACTTTGGTAGGGTGGAATCGGCCCAGCAGCAGCCGCCGCCCGCTCACTAGATTTCTGCCAGCTCTAAGGAGAACCTGTCTCTCAACGACAGACACGACGTGCACCTCCCCCTCTTCTGATCTTTCTGCCAACGATTGGTCTCTACATGTGAATCCACTATTTTCGGATTACCGGGCTCGTCTCCTGTCATTCTCGGCGCACGATTAATTGCGTGGGTGGTACGGATGTTCTATTAACCGGTAACCGGTTCAGTCAACATCAACTTCAATGAACATCACTCGTTTTCAATGGAACCAGTTTGATTTTCGCTCATTTCAAGGAATACTCCGAGTTTACTTTGGAAGAGCGAGCTTTCATTGCTGTGGAAGGGAAGTTCGATAGATTTACAGAACACGCGACGACAGAGATCGGCAGGGTTTATTCAGGGAGTGTCTGATATCTGAAACAAGCGAGGACGGCAAGTAACAAGTCCGATACGCGGAGACGCAAGCGGGTGATAGGGTGTGTAGGGCGAGGGTGGCGGGTTAAGGGTTGGAGAGGCAGATACACGAATGCTAGATAGTAGCTCCGGGCGGAGCTTGATTATTTTCCGCTAGCTCGTTCATTCAGGTGGAGAGAGAGAAAGCGTGGCGCGCACGAGGGGTTCAATTGGAAACAGCAATCACTGCTCGCCTGTATTTTGTTCTCTTCTCGTCGGGTGCAGCGAACTCCAATAATAAGCTTTCTCCTATATTGCCTCTTCAGCCCTCTTCCTCCGTTGGCGGCCGCCTCCTCCGCCTCCTCCGCCTCCACCTCTTCGCCAAGTCGACGTAGCCGGAGCATCGCAGAACCACCCTTTCCCTCTTTCACCCTCTACGCTTCGACTGTCCTACCCCGCTTCCTTCTCTCGGCCCTGGTCCTTCCATGTGCCGCTCTCCTACTGCCAGCCTGCTTCCCTGCCTCCCTGCAGCCCTGCTTGCTTCCTTCCTTCCTTCGAGCTTCCATGCTCTCCTTTCTCGTACGTTCACCGAACGACCTCGGTTCCAAGCCTGAGTTCGAGTCGTTTGCTGAGATACAACCGCCACCCCCTGCCAACCCTCCGCCAGCCCGACCTTCATTTGGCCTCCTCGTCTTTCCCAAGGTAGGAAGCGTTGTTCCGCCGGCAATGGAATTCCTGCGTTCTTCTGTCGAGTCGGAAGACTGCTAGTGAGCATTCGTCTCTACGCCGCGTCGGCTACGCGATCACTTGACAATAACGGACGCTCAACTGAAACGCGAGAAACGGAAGGTCTTCGGGATTATTCCTCACTGGAAACCTGGATTAACGCGAGGGCTGTGCAAGTCCTCGAGATCCTCGGCAGAATCTCATCTTCATTCTCTGCTGCTCTTTCCTTTCGACTTACGATTTCTCCTAAGTGTTTAATTACACGTCGCCCATCGACCGAGCATGTAATATCGTAAATTCGGGCTGAAGAAGGGAAGGCAAGGTGGTGGCGCTCACGCAAAGCGAGTTTCGGTCAGGAGATCTCGGTGAGAGAAGAGGGTGAGGTGGGTTGATTCATATAGAAAAGTATCACTGCGGAGGTTCGTTCTTAGCGGCCGGTTAACAAAACCACCGTCAGCTCTGGCGGTTCGCTCGCACTCCCCTAAAATATTGTCGTTATTTCGGAAAATGGTAGCAGCCCCGAAATGCGAACGGGACGAAACGGGCCGAATCGCGCAGGCCTCTAGAAGGTAGCTGGAGAAGTGAAAATGCGCGCGGCATGTGAGCTGCGGGGTCGGTGAGCGCGCGCTATATCAAAAGACCAATTACAATAAATTCCGAGGACGCCGTTTACCGTGGCGGAACACGAAAGGGCAGTAATTCGCGCGGACTGTCAGCGACGCACAGCCGCGATAATGAAACGGATCGGGCCTTTATCGGTCCCCGAGGGATCTCGCGGCCTAAAGTTCAATCGGCGTTGACAAACGTGAAAATATCACCGTGCAGCCCCTCGCAATCGGCGCCACTCGACAAATCTTTTCGATTCGCACCGCCATGTATTCTTACGGCTCTCGTTGCCGGGCGTTTTATCGTTAGTTGACATTTGAGGGAAAGCCTACCATTAACCCCGCAAGAAACCACACGTACACAACTAGTAGTTCTTTCGCTCTCTGTTATAAGTCATCTGGGGAGGAGTTTCCTATACTTTTTAATTGGGTTACATAGCGCGTGCAGTGCAGGACTAGGCATCAATTACAAGAGCGAAGCGCGTAGGTGGGCGGTGGAAATAGCGGGCATAACTTGCGAATTAGATCGAAGTGTCAGTGGCGGGGACACGGTGCAACTTGCAATTACACGAGTGCGAACTTCAACCCTTGCCCCTGGGTAAACGGCACATAAATACATCGATTCAATTCCGTTTCGGCGGTAGGCATGCTCCCGTCCTCTCTGTCTCGCTCTCCCATATAGTCTCTCTCCTCCACCCCGTGCCACCCTTTCGTGTTACGGGTTCCTGTGCGGCCTTCTATAAAAATTTATCGTCTGGCAAATTGTTTCGCGCGGCGGTCCACTGCGTACTCGCGATTCCACGTAGGATGCGCGTGCGAAATGACGGCGGATTAAGCGAGTGTGGGTGGGTGTGTGTGTTGGCTGTATAGGCGGGTGTGCGCATGTTGCGGCCGAGCGGTGTACAAACGATACGCTCCCGAAACAAGGATCCAGCCTGATGTGCCCTACGAGGGGAAACGCCGACAGTAGGAACGCCACAGGGAAGAGGAATGGCTTGGGAGGAAGTGACCGAAGTGACCGACACTACTCTAAGCCTGTCCGACGGGGCGTTAATTAACAAAAAGTCATTAAACTTTCTGCGACCGTCTGCTCCTACGGAAAGAGTCCGTTCCGCGCTGTTCCTTCCCGGGATCGATGTGCCCCTTCTATTTTACTGCTTTACTTCGGTCATCTGCAGCCACCCCTTTCTCACGCCAACCCACTCGCGTCGATCTCCTCGTTTGGAATAATACTCGAATCACAATGATTTTCAGGTTTAAATTATACTAAGTTTTATTGTGGCATCGGGTTTCATTGGCTTCCTTCTTCAAATCTTGAAGAGTTAAACAATAATAGCGAGCTGGGCAAAGAGAGTCCCTCAAAGGAAGTTCTTTCTCGTCTGGGCTGGGTGGGCGAGCGGCGGTAAATTCGTATTTTCATGCTCTTTCGGAGCGTTTAAGCGAGAATGGTCCGAAACGCCAGTGGAATTACAGGGCCCAGGGTAACGAGTTCGAGTGTGCTGCAGTCCATTGGTCGAGGTCGCTCCTGCGAGCGAGTCGACGATTCGTAGAACATGGCGATAATGACAAGCATAACCATTACTGGACCGAGGCCGCCGGCAAACAGTAGTCAGGGAAAGGTAGCTTTTCGGACCCAGTGTACTGGGGATAAAAATCACTCGTCTAGAAAATTAAATAATAAATCAGTTGTGCCCCGGGCACTGCTGTTCCACCATTCACCTCGATACGGAGATCCGAATTAAGGACTTTCCTAGCTTTCTTTCTGCTTGATTAGCAGCGCTTATAATTCTCCGACGAAGTACAATAGTCTTTTTATCGGGCATTACTTTTGGAGTTAGTCAATTACTTTCGATAAGGGACGCGGTATCTCGGAGTGCGGGATGGCACTTTTCCATCTGGGCAGGGATGAGTCCGATGGTCGTTGGACCGCAATTCGAACCGCGGCGGCTCGAAGGGCCTAAGCACCGCAAACCGAAACGCTCACTAATTTTCTGTTTAGTCGTAAAATAAATTCCCGTGCGTGGTGGTGTGCGTGGCGGTCGGGGGTCGGTCCGGAGCGTGGAGAATGGTCTTGGCCGTCTCTGCCGGGAGTGTATTGCCACCCTCAGGCCGGCTGGATGGGTGGGGGGGTGGTAAGGGTGGTAAGGGTGGCGATGCCGGCATTTACCAACGGCCCGGTGAAATTTGGAAGCAGAAGTAATCGAATTTGTTGGCGTCGTTTAATGAGAGCCGCGGCGATAGTGTTGCGCCTGTATAATTGGTACACAGTCACCTCCACTCACCCTCTCTCGCATTCTCTCACCCTTTCTCTATTCGCCTAGTTCGCCTCTCGAAGAGGCGCAACCGTGCGAGGGCTTCGACTCCTCCGTCGCGTCGCCCGGCCACATCCTCTCTACCGTCTGTAAACTGGCGAGGGCTTCGATGCGATTGCGACGAAAAGAGACGGAGGAGGAGCGCCACTTCTCCGCACTATGACTATTTGGCTCGAGCACCTTCCCGTCAGACCGCATCCAGTGGTTCTCGATAGTCCTCGCACCCCCGGCGACGACGCTTGATTTACCCTCCAACTGCTGACGCGCTTCCCATTAAACGAAACAATACAGTATAACGAAGCTCCCGACTAGTAATTTGATCGCTCAACTTTCGAGCATCTCCCACTTAGAACTTGACAAATAAGTGAAATAACAAATTGCTGGATGGAACGAAACTCCACTTAGAGCAGCCCTGATAAAGAGAGAGAGGGGTCGAGTGACAAATAGCGACGAGTGGAGAGTTCAATCTTCTTCTCAAAGAAAGGATTAACAAAATAGTAGGACAGGGAAACAGGGTAACTGGAGGGTCGTCCAATGGCCGAGAACCCCTGTTTCGGCTATTTACCAATATAGTGATTAAATGTTCCATGAAATCACGAGTTCCACGTCATAACATTTTAAGAGTAGCTCTCTCTCAGCCGCTCGGCCGCTCTACCGTTCACCGGGCTCACTCTATCTCTGCAGCATCCTCTTGCCGGACGATGGCACACGCAGCTTTAATGCTCCCGGACGACTGAGGCACGTATAGGTATGCAACGCGATGCGTGAACACGCATGTTCGGTGCCAGCTTTGTTCCCTCACGTATCTGGATAGGCCCGGATACAGGCCGGGTTCCCTCATCCGTGAGAGGTTTCTGCCCTTACCGTTTAATTACGGCATACTTAACAGTGGAATGGTCTCTTTTACTCTTTAGTCTCGCTTGGCAGAGTGCTATAGCCGCGACTTGCTCGCCCGTCCTTTTCGCAAGTTGACACTCCTTTTACTAGCTTGGAGTCTGGCGCTACGTCGATACGAAAAATAGAGGGACCGTGGGATCAGAGGACAGACGTTTCTGCCCACTTTTTCGAAGCAGTTCCGCTTGGAGCGCCACCTAATTGTAATTAGTCCTTGGGATGTGCGCGAGGAATTGCGAGCCCGGCGGATTTTCTTTTCGGCCAGGGCTACTCCAAGTTCGTTAGGGATTGTGTAAATTCCCTCGGGCTTTTTTGCCCGCTGAATCTATCGGGGCTTGTGGGTGGTGGTGGTGGTGGTGGTAGCTTTGCCCGCAACGCTCGTTTGAACTAGGTTCACGAAATAGTTTTGAGAATCCTCTCGCAAATTGAAAGCGAAATGTTATGGACCAGTTCGTTTCTGAAGGTCGTCTCGTTTTAGTAAAACGAAAACATAGGAAATTCTTGCGCGCAGATTATAATAATACTGTTCGTATGATTTGTTCATCGAGTTGAGATACGCAAACAAAGATTTCTCATATCTCCCGAAATAGAATTTCGCTGAAAGAATTTAACTTATTACGTGATATGATTTATCAAGAAAGTAGTGTGTAGACAGAGAATTGAGGAGAGCACTGTCACCAGTCGATGTATCGGTGTATCATGCTGCGTAAGTGGGTGCCGAGAGTGGAAATATCGTTAGATTATACTTAAGATGTGTATTGGATGCTGGCCAATCTTCAGGATTCCGGGTTGCCCGGTGCGTATACCGGCGGCGAAGGCGATGCCAAGACCTTAGGTGACAATGAGAAAAGTATGAAATCCCCCGCTCGCGCCTGACAAATCCCACGGACGAGGCTGGATCGCGCGAGAAATGCCAAAAATCTCGGAAGCGTCCCATATAGCGCACTGCATCACCAGCGCGCGAAGCTTCCCGCTTGGCAAGTGGGGCTTTCTCTTAAATCCTGGCAATATCCGTACGTTTTTCCTCGTGTTCATTGCCACCACTGGTAAGAAGTGGCCCGCTCATAAGTATCGTGCGTGAGAAACGCTCGTTCCTTCCTCTTACGTCATAGAAAAAAGTAACACCACAAAAACAATGAATTCCAATTGAAAGCTTTGTCCTTTAGCTTACTTACAATTGCTAAAAAGAATAAAAATACAATCAACCATTTAAACAGTGATTTCGTTCCCAATAAAAGATGGAAATAATGGTGAGGAAAAGAAGACACATTCGTCTGAGTAGAATTCTATCTAGATTCGCGAGGAGGTATTTATTTCGGTTGGTGTTGTATTCGCGATAACGAGGGAGGCCGTAATGCGTGCGTGAAGTCAAGTCGTTGGCGAACGACTCGAAGTAGCGGGAGGGTTCGGGGGGGGTGGGGGGCTAGTGGAGTTGTTAATTAATATCACTATAAATTAAAATGTATTATGCAAGTTAGGCGGTCTCGTTTCCGCAGCTTCTTCGGCACTTCGTAAGACTTGGTTGCGGTCGCTCTCTATACCGGCATCAGGCAGGGAAAGATGGAAGTCGGGCGAAGGAGAAAGAGGGAGAGAATAGGGGCGGCTGAAAACCAGGAGGAAGGATGGGTTTTGCGGGGTGCCAGGTTGGTTGCGGAACGCGGGTGGTTCTCCGAAAGAGTAAGGAAGAGAGCGAGAGTAAGAGGAAGAAAGGGAGCTGGCTGAGTAGCGGTGGCAGAGGTAAAGGGATACCGAGGAGAGGCTGCGCTGCGCTCCAGCATCACCGAGGAGCAAACAGCAACCGAGCAGCCCTCGGAGACTATCTAGCCGGCTAACGGCGGAGTTTCCTCATAAACTCTTAGGGAACTTCGCAGACAAATACAGAAATATTTTGTAATGGAAACACGCCCGTCAGAAATTAAATATCGCAATGAGGAAGATGGAGCGCGCGGTACGCAGTTCAGCGAGCGGCAGCCGGACCATCCCGTCAAAGACTAGACAAGAATCCGGAAGTGGATTAAGTGGGGCTTACGAGTTACGAGCAACAGTTAGCGTTCCTCGACATCGCTGGTCGCGCTTTTCTTTAATTCTACTTTCCTCCTTTCCTTTTTCGATCATCCCACAACTGTAACTTCGTATAATGATCTATTAATGGCAGCTAATTATTGAAATAAACCGAGGGAATTTATAGGCGTGCGGTTGAAAAGACGGGCTCTCTTCAAATGCCAACTTAAAGCCTTGTTTACATTAGTCACGTTGAATTCAAGTCACGTTAGTAAAGTATTTTGAAGTTACTCACACTCGAGATACTTGAATTCAAGTATTCTGAGTAATGGGAACTTAGAATTATTGGGACAGATAAACAAGTAATATCAGGGAGACCGATGTTAATATTAAAGTCAAATCGAAAGTTTCACCGGCGAGCAGAGGCATTGCTTGCCCCAACGGCACGATAAATTCCGGCAGTGAGAAATGCTCCCTCGCGCCGGCTAATGCTAAGTCAGAATTAGAACTTGGCAGTGTAAATCATCAATTATATCGACCTGATTCCACGCGAGCAGGACGAGTGACGTGCGTGACAATCGTTGGAACGATGCTCGCCATGTGTTCACGGAGTGGCATGGCACGCTGGCTGAAATCGAACACGCGCTTTCGCCGAAATAATCGTCCCTCGCAAACCATCTCCTCGCTAACTTTCCTCGCCAAATATTAATAACGCTCTGACCGACACTCGCTCTTCTAATGATCGCATAAATCCTAAATCCGTAGTTCCTATGCCACAGATGCATATCGAGATGCGTGTGATTATTTTTGGTCCACCGTGCTTTCTCCTCTGATCTATTATGCATTGTTATAACACTTTGATTGTACAGGGTGATTCACTTGCCTTTGAATCAGATCTCTCCTTGCCCTTATTTTTTTTTGGTGGACTTCCTGACCTTCCCCGGGACTGAAATTTGGTGGGCAATGTTTTTTTGGATCTAGGAAGATACCATAAAAATTCCAGAACCCTAGCCCAAAGTTTAGGTTTTCACCTACTTTCGACCCTCGAAAATGGTCGATTTTTTCAAGTTTCTCAAAATCGGCTGAACCCGGGATTTTTTGATTGTTTTCGTATCAGGGTGGATAGAAAACAAAGAATCCGTGAAAAAAAGTCCGGATTTGCAACGAAAACGGGTCGAAAAACCGTCCAGAAAAGTCCATTTTTGCTCATTTTTGATGGTTTTTATTTTTTTTGGTGGACTTCCCGACCTTTCCCGGGGCTGAAATTTGGCGGAGAATGTTTTTTTACATCGAGGAAGATGCCATAAAAATTCCAGGGCCCTAGCTCAAATTTTTTTTTTCGGCAAATTTTTCTTAAGGGGTACCCCTTCAGATTTTTTCACGATTTTTCGAAGGTCCCCGAACTCGGGTTTTTTCTTCAGGAATCGATTGTTTATGAATGAAAACGGATAGAAAACAAGAAATGCGTCGAAAAAAGTCCGGATTTCTATCGAAAACACTAAAAAAACTGGCTTTAAAGTTCGATTTCTTCGGCATTTTCGCTGGTTTTTCCCCCATATTTTTGGCCATCGAAAATATCCAATTTTTGGTGGTGATTCAAAGGCAAGTGACTCACCCTGTACATACAAAGTCGCAACTCTTAATAAGACGAATTTCTTATAATAATCATAATATTTAATAATTATTATATAAAATACATCCTACTATAAGTCGCTGTGTGTACTCCTTATTCTTCGGAGACATTTCATTCGTAGACTCCTTGGGAAGAATAAGTACAACTTGTTCTCTGATCGCAACCTGCTACCTTGTCACGGCTGAGCTACTACAGTCAAGTGGCGCGGTGGTAAATGGTAGGCGTAGAGCCGGAGCCGGGTGATTGCATCCCTCAATTCCCGGCAGATTTTTCGCCAGCGTAATTATTGTCCCCCGGGCTATTACAACCCTCGATATGCAAGGCGTAGTATTCGAACTATAGCAAGCAGCCAGCTCGCAACCCCTTTCCCACTTCGCCCGGCCCTCTTTCCTCGAGGACCTCGAGGACTTAGCAAGTAGTTAGTCCTCCGACTTCGACCTTGTACAACACGTCGCCGAAGAAAGGAATTCGCCCTCCCACGACACTCAAGCCGCAAATATCGTGGCTAACCCTGCTCCTGTAGTTGTCTCCGTCGCTGTTTTTCGACAACAAAAGTTACTCTTCAGCCCCGACCATACGCTTCACTCAGGATACTAAGTTACTGCCTTTATATTCGTCTCCTTCTGCTTTATTCTCCTACCTGATACATTGTTGACCGACTATTATTATGCAAGAACCAACGCGCGTCTATTTTCCTAATTGAATTAAAGAATGGTCCGCTCGGAATAAATAACGATAATTTCCCTCGGATTGGTTGGCCAAGCATTTCGTTTTCCTTCGACAAATGCGCGCGACGCGAGCGAATATTTGCCCGGAAATTCCTTGAAACTACTTGTCGTCAGTTTTGAATTTCCACTCTGGCCGTTCGTTCATCGTGCGCGCAGTTTGCGTAGCTTAATCAGTGCTCGGGAAAGCGTTTTTCTCTCGTTCGCCGTGCTCCCCGAGGCAGTCTCGTTTTCCACGGGTAGTCGATTCATATCGCGGGTCGCAATAGCGTGGAAAACACTTCCGGGAACCATCGTCGAGGCATCCAGCAGCAGCAGTGGCAGCAGCAGTGGCAGCAGGCAGGCAGGCAAAGCACTTAAACTCCAGGGCCGACCAGCGTGGAGAACCTGACGGATAACGACCGTCCCGAGATTAATCGGCGGTCACGGATTCTAAATTCTGCCAAGCGGTTAAACTGCGACGATCGCCCTGTGCTCTTTGCGATAGCCGAAAGTTCAATCGTCTTACTAGATTTCCCGCACCTCGCCATTCCCGCTCTCCTATTTCCGTAGCTAGGACGCCTGCGCAATCACGCAGGTACGCATAATAAATCACTGGTAAGTACAACGTGTCCGTTAAGCGTGACATCTCTGGCAATCGTTTCCCAGTAGCACAAACGACACTCTTGGTAATCGACAGTGCGGCAAACTCGGAGACGAGCGCGCTCCCCGATGAATCAGTGTGGCCAGTGTTTCCCAGGAGCCAAGGGCCAGTTTACCAGTCATGTAGGTGTGTGCGTGTGTGTATCACGCTGCATTGCAGAGTGCGACAATTTCGGTAAAATGTGTGACGCTCGAGACGACGGGCAAAGCCTCCTTTGACTTCTGTCCCGTGACCATAAACCTCTGATTTATGCTAGTCTGCCGCGCGAAAGCGGCCGAACACAGGGTGCGCGAGCGCATGAAGATCGACCTATCGCGAAAATCGGATTAGCGCGGCAGAGGCTTTCTTTTGCTCCGTTCGGTTTCCCCGATGCTCCAAGAGGTCTCCTTCCTTGGAAATCGAGAAATGTTTACATACCCACTCACCCTTACCAGCTCCTCGCACTCTCCACCTTTCTTTCTCTCCCGATCTCCACCTCTTTGTCTTTCTTAGCTCTGGCTGTGTCTGTGTGTGTGTGTGCATGTTTGCTCGAGTGCGTTAGCAAGAATGATGCGAGCCTCTAATCTACGAGGAACATTACTTCATATAATGCTGGAATCGGATCAAAGAGATGCAACCTAAAATTATTCTTGTTATATTTCGCCCGACGACTTTCTCCTTTTGCCCTGCCTGCCATCCGCGAACTTTACGCTCGTGTTTGTCTCTCTGGCCAGCAGGAGTCGATGCAATCGCTGACCTACCGGTAATTCGATGATGCGCGTGGATTGGATTGCTTATCTCCGTGGAGAAACATCCTAGAAGCACTCTTGCTGGAAATCCGAAAGGTCCCTCATCATTCGATCCACTACTACTCTTTTATTCTTCACACTTTACTCTTTCTCGGTGGAAAAGTTTGTCAGCGTAATTCGCATAGAATCTCAAATCCTGTTTTTTCCCGGTGACATCATTTTAAGACGGGCGCGACGATCCAGTATTCGCCCGCATGAAAAATTGATTAATTAGATGTAATTACGTTAATGTACAGCGTTATGTCGCCTTATTCACAACGGGCAACAGTGGTAGGCCGATCCACATCGCGTCGCACTGCAGAATACAGCTCGTACGCAATTAGCATATTAATTCCGGCTGATGATGAACTGGTGCCTCGGCACTAAAGATTCTAATCACGCGTGCGACTATCTCTCGCTCGAAAGAGTCTCCGAAGTGACAGCCGGCAGAGTACTCTCATATTTACATTAGCAATCAGAGAAAGGGGAAGAGAGAAAGAGTGGGGGAGAGTGGGAGAGAGAGAGTGAAGCTGTATGTGCAGGGTGAGTTTCAGTTGGCGCATGCTATCGCAAAGAAATAATTAATAAGGCAGTAGCTCATTGAAGCCGGTGCCGGTACCTCTAGATCTGTCAGTGGTAACGGGCGGCTTAGCGGAAGGAAAGTGTACTATTTGCGGCCCTCTTAATAACTTCATGCAGATGATATAGCGATGCGCGCTTAATTCAGCCGGTCGGCCGGTACGTCGCATAAGTTAGATCTCCAAAAGGCGCGCACTTTTCAACTCATTAAGCGCAAAATTTATTTTTACCCCCTCGAGCTGCCGCGCGCTTCTCCCTCACAGCCGACTATCTAATATATCCGGCGCACACTCTCCTCCTCCCAGTGCGCCAGCTCTACGTGTGCACCTGTATCAGTACATCGATACATTAAATCTCCCAGGAACTATCGCGAACTCCGAGCGCATCCACTTTAGCCGCGCGCGCGCGCTCGCTCGCTCGCTCGCTCGCTATCAACTGCGATACATATTAGTTGCCGCGAAATTACGCCGTGATTGCCAATTAGGTCGGCTGCCGCGCGATAACGCCAGCAGCCGCTCGAGTTGGAAGAAGTCTGCCGCGGTTCGCCGATTGAAATTCATTTACAGTCGTTTGCAACGTTTCGCTCGGGATCCAATAGTGCACCACGCTCCACCCGCTGCTCGAGAGAGTTCCTGCAGAGAGTAGCGATGAATTAAGTTTGGAGGACCCGACGAAGTTGCTCCTCGCGATGGGTGTCACTCGTCGAAACCCACGCCAATCCCGACACATCGTTCATTTACATATTACGGATGAAGCAATGGTCACGGCAATAACTTGAGAGTAGTTCTTTCCATAATTTAAATCGCACTAACGCACGCTGTAGAAAGCATATCGTGGAACACCCTTCCATAATTACAAAGTTAGAGCACGGAGTTTAATAAAACCAAATTAACTGAATAGAAATTACAAATGATACGCTGCTTTAACACGAGCTTGATAAAGCTGTAAAATTTTAGTTGTACTGTAATCATTTATGCTTAGAAATTGAGCGTCCACTGTTAGGGTGGAATTGATACCCCATGGCTTTTACTGCATCAGTGCGAATCACAGCTGTTATAGTTTCAATCGGGCATAAATTCTGCGGTGGAAACTGGTTTGCCAGTAATGGTCGGAATATGAGGAGACGATATCAAAGTGTCGGGTGGAACCTTTCCCGGGGAAGAAGAAGTCGAAGAAAAGGAAGATCGGCAGTGGCCCCCGGCTCGATCGTACGGCGAACGATAAACCAATCGAGCCTGGGAGGGCGAACCTCCGGGGATACATTCGTGGCGCGTTTAACGTCCTCATAAAAATTCTTTCGTTCGGCCACCATGGACGAGAAGAAGACCGGGAGCGAACGAGTCCCGAGACTTCTAAACTCGGGCCGACCAAGTAAATATACTCGCGACCCTCAACGAGGCCCTAAGCCACAAATTAAACTATAAATATACCCTCGACGAACCGAACCGAACCGAATGAGACTCTAGGAACTCGCGATTCCACGATCGCGATCTACTTGATCCTCGCCTTCCACCGATTAAACTTCCTTCCCCCTAATATACACCTACTATACTTACTTCGACTGGCGAACTTCTAGATAATACATTTCAGGAAGGTAACGCGCTCAATAATCAATATACATTACGACCCAGATATTGGTATCGTGATATAAAAGGCTCTAAAAGGAGTGGGAGATCGTTTAAATGCATCCCTTCCATTACGATAACTGAAGTGGTATAGTATAGCTTTAAATTACTTAAGAACAGTATACGTGGTCGAGAGTGAAGCAGAAAAGGAGGGCAAACTAAGTAAATTCGAGTTAAAAACCTCTCGCACTGGGGGGTGATAGTTTATCGACAGTCACGTAGACATCGGCAGGCAGTCGATATTCACGGGTTAAAGCAGGCGTTTTTCGTGGGTTACGGAAATAGAAGGGGAAGAGGGAGCGAGCGAGAGCGGCGGAGGATGGTGCAGTAGGAACAGCCGGCGTCGGCAGCGTGCAAGCGGCCATAAGCTGGTGCCGACCGACCCTCTTCTGAGATCGAAGAAGACGGGAAAAAAGCGCGTTCGGTTTATTTTTACAATCGGTAGCGGATTGAATCGTTCGGCGCTCGGAGCAAGGAGGCCGCCGCGCGGCGCGGCGCGCGCTCTCGGGTCGCTGCGCTTCCAAAACAAAAGGACGAGATGCAGATCAGAGGAGAGAAAGAGCATATGCGATACACGCGGCTCCCTATGCACGAGCCGGCGTGATGCGAGAGCTTTTTTGCTGGTCTGCGAGATCTCCCTCTTTCTTCCGTCGCTTCTGACTCTCTGTGCGAGCTTTGCCGACCAAACCGAACCGCCCGTTACGCTTGCATTCGCTTCGGATACTCGTTCGCGATCATCTGACAGTGATCCCATCCGCCTACGCACTCTCCTGCTTCGCAAAATTCGAAGCTACTTTTGCCTCCACTCACACACGCGCTCTTACTTTCGTATCGAAGTCGCGTGATATTCTAGTTAACATAACATTGTAGAGAAAAGGTCGTACCTGCAGAAAGTGGAGCATGAACTTTTAAATGTGTATGCCTTGGTGAGAATGCAATACACGCTGCCAAAAAAAGGTGGAATTGATTTGCCAATTATTGCGATTTTCAAGCGCCGCTCGTTTGATAGTTAATTGCAAGACAGCGGCATCGAGCAGGAATGATGCTCCGCGGCTCGTAACGCGTACATAACTGTTACCAGATATTATCTCTCCGATGGAACTATTCTAGTTTTCGAGCGAGTGATCTTGAAGCAGCGTGGTTATACTACGCAGGATAGATTTAGCAGTTCCACGTAAAGCGTAATAGGATAAGGTACAATAGACAAGTGGAGTAATCGAATGAACGGTTCGTGCTAACTGATAATAAGAAACTCTTCCTGCTGTATACGAATGCATCCAGCTTGCTCTCTCTAACTCAAGCTCCGAAGAAACCATAGCATCGTACCATTCTTATAGTTATCGTGATTATACAGCATTTAGTTGGCGTAGTTACCACCGCAAAATAATGAGTCCAATTTCTCTACATACATATATGGGAGAAAGGATTTAGCGTACATCACATTACTTGCATTGGTAGCAACAGGGTTTCAACACTGGTAACATTTCCATGTATTAAGTCCGGACTTGAAGAATTGAAGTTTTTCAATGCACGATTAAGGGTGGCATATTTAAACAAGTTATTAATTTGGAAGCCGCTGTTCTTCTTACATTACTTTCCATTTCTTTTCTAATTGTTCGCATTTTTAAATATACAGAAAGAGAACGAGACTTTCCAAGTAACTTTTCGAATTACGCCTAGGGCACACGTTTCCGTTAAGTGCCTGACACACAGTGAAGCCGTTCGTACGATTACGACCAGTATTCTGTTTGCTTTGGCTGCATTCTCAACGATCAGTCGAGAGATCTTCATCCCATTCCTCGTAATACATATACGCGCCAGTCCATCCTGGAATTATTCCCTACGCACGATTTCTCCACGGTGATTACTTTGACTGCACTAGGAAAAGCAATGCTATCACACCGCGCCACCACCCCACCCTCCGCAGGCTAAGAAACTACCGGCTCGAACGGAACTCCTGCAAAACGTACCTGAATCAATGCAATATGTGTAAAATGATTCAGTTAAGCATCCCACGAAATTAATACAAATTTCACCATCGCATGGTTATATTTATTGCTGCATTACTTTATTCAATTTCAGCAGTCTTAGAACAATCGACAGCTCTTGTTTTTCTCTGGCATTTGCCATTTGTCCTCTGAGAGGAAACACCATCCGGTTGCGAAACGGCTGGGAGAGTTAATGCGGGGGTGAGACTGGAGAGTTGGGTGTCGAGACTTCGGCAACTTCCCTTAAGCCGAAGAATGCGCGATCTAATTTCATCGCGCAACGAGAGAAGCCAGACGATGAACCCGGTGAGAAGGTGGAGTGGAAGTGTGGGTCGAGGATGAGAAAGTGATGATGACTGAGCCGTGGTCCTCGGGGTGGCCGGGCGGAGGGGAGGAGCCGAAGAGGTTTTCGCTGAGCAGCAGCGCCGTGGTCTCTGCTCGTCGTCACGCTGTTAGCGCCGAGTTAATCGGGGCCGGAAATGAAGTGAGGGATAGAGGAATATTAATAACTGAATCTAATCAATTCCATGAAACGAGGCTGGCCACCCTCGAGCCTCCCACCCCTCCGCCTCTCTCACTCTCTCTGTCTCTCTCTCTTGGCTGCGCCCACACGCCCACCGCTGCCCGAAAGAGCAGAGCCTCCCAGTATGTATGTATGTACTACGCTATCCCTTGCGTAGAACATCCTAGCGATCTAATCAAATGCATCGCATTAAGCTAATTTAGTGGCGCTGGTAGCGTGGCGAACCGCTCTCTACTCTGTTTCAAAAGCTATCATACTCTCCCCGCTCGCCCCCTCGGCCGCCCTTATTTCCCGGGGCGTCGTCGCTGCCAGTGCGTCTCTCACTCACTTCGCTCGCTCTCGCGATGATGCGAAGCTGCTTCGCCAGTACGCTGCAACGCGGCTGGCTCCTTCGCGCGTTAATGCGTCACTGTTTCACTACACAACTGGCTCGCCCAACGAATTTTCAATTCTGCCACGCGGTGTGACTATGAAATATTCGTCGGGTTTATTCTCGATCCTTCGGAGACATCATCCGAAATATCGTTATGTATAAGATAATATATGAGTCAAGTGTGTTGATATTGTTCTATGTATGTTTTTTGCCCGAATGAGATGTCGTGCATTTTGTTTTACCTAACGCAAGGACTGCGAGCCAGTCTGTTAATTACAAATGCAAAATGCAGGAGGCACTCTTATACGTGTCACGTCAGTCCTGAGTCAGCTTGTACATGGAGTACTGTCTTCCATTGTTGGGACTTAAATCGGCCATCCAACGTCTATCCAGCTGATCAGACTGTTCGGGTAACGTATGCGTTCCGTCTAGGACGGTTTAACTTCATTTGCAACGGCTGGCCATAGTTAATCAGTGGTGCGACAAAGGTTCACAGTCAAATGTATATTGCGTATGGTGAGCGTCTAACATTGTCAAGAAGTGTGTTCGCCTCCAAAGATCAGAGCATTCGTGACGGGCTCTGGAATTAACGCGGTGATTCTTGGCAGTCGTTTCTCGGCTGCGGGGGATTCCGTTGCACCTACACCCAATTTCTCCCCCGATAGGTGGGGACGCACGCATCCACATCCGCGCGTACACGTACATACACACCGGGCGGAATTAGCGTGGGCTTGCCGAGCTTACGCGGGTGTGGAGGGCCGCGTTTATTTTCGGTTGCACGCCGCTCGAAATCTGCCTCTTTTTTTCCGGCTGGTGACAAGCGTCGCGGCGGCGCGCGCGCACTGCCGAGCGGATCGCAGGCAATGCTCGTTTGTCTCGCGAGAGTTATCGGCACGCAGAAGACGACTGGCATCGGGTCTGGCCTACGTACTCTTCTCAACACACACATCCAAACGATGCAACCAGAAGGGCACTCGCGCGCGTAAATCCCACGCGAGAAAGTGCTCGAGCCGGTTTTCACAAACGGGCCCTCGAAGCCCGAAGCCGTGGCGGCCTGCGCGGCGCGGCGCGGCACGGCGCGGCGGCATCCCTAGGTGGATCCGCCGGCTCTAATTTCGAGGATGAAGGTCCCCGCGAAAAAGTCCGTAGGATCTATGGTGGCGATGGACGCAACTAATTACTTCCACATTTCACCGTGGCTTTGCGCCGTGATTTATGCGCTCCGGCTATTATGCCAATTTATAACGAGCCCGCAGAACTACGGGGACGCGTACAAGTGCGCGATCATACGGTGTATTAAGATGCCCCGGCAACGCGTTAACTTTAGCGGCTGAGTTATTAACCGCGACTGCATTATGGGCGAGAGCTATTTTTTGCTACCACCCTCCCACCCCTTCCAGCCCCCTCCGACAAACCCCCCCGTTCGCATTACTCTCTTAGTTTGCTTGTTTTTATGGGTCTGCTCTTTACCGGCAGGAATGGCTAGCTAGTCAGTCGATCCGCCGGCACTCAAGACATCCAGTTTGATTATCCGCGTATTGTTCCGAATGTATTAGCTTGGAAGATATAAAATGTTGGACTCTTCAACGTCTGTTATCGTTAATGATGTCATATTTTGTATATAGCAGCTAATCCTAGTTAGAGGGTTAAATTCTTTAGGAACGATCTCCTTAAGATAGATAATAAAAGATCTTCTTGAAATAGTTGTGTATTAATTTCCCTTTTTGCTATGAAGAGTTAATTGCAATAGATCGACCTCCTCGCGAAGTGTATGTCACATTTCGCAGAGCACTGCAGGGAATTCTGTGGGAAGGAGACCTTCTCAATTTACTCGAGTCTCAATGAGACTTTAATGTAGTCTGTACAGAATTCACTCAATATTGTCGGCTGGCAATGAATGCGTACTTGGGCATTAAACTTTATTTCTCGTGCTGTAGGAGCGGCGACGGCGGCGGATTGCCGAGGAAGTCGGCCCATTCCGCGGTCGAACGGGGCAACAATGGCCGAACACCATGGCGGAATTATTAATCTCAGGGGAAATTTATTGGCGCAAAAGGGAAATACTTGAGGGAATCGACAATGCAGGTCGGAAAGAGGTAGGGCGAGCTAGCCGCTCGGAAAACAATTCGGAGCATTCGTCCGACTGGAAAGGAGGCAGTGCGCGCGTACTACTCGGCTGCTTCTTTGACTGGAGCATTGTGCGCACAAGAGAGGCGAGCACTTGAAATGACGTTTACGGCGTCGATCTAAACGACATCAACCCCTTCGCCGCTTCGGCTTTTCCCCCCTGTTTCCTCCTTTCGAAGCGGCCTGTTTCGCCCGACACAGCCGCGCGAGGGCTGCCGATTCATCTCGGCAGATCAAAAGGTACTTCGTGGAAATCGGGATGCCGCCGGCATCCCGCGTGGAAATAGATTAACGACCGCGTGAATCATCGTGTCGATTTGAAGTATGGGCCTCCATTACCGCCGGCCGCCATCGGTTTACGCGCCGGCAAAGTTTAGGGTGACTTATCGTCTGAAGGGCTCCGAGCACCGCTTTACATGAAAGAACTTATCCCTTTCCCTTCCTCAGTTCCTCAAACCCAGTTCTTCAATAAAAGTATATCAAACGGATCTGATAAAGACACGCCAACTACCATAATCTATTGGTAAATATGTATGGCGAATTGACGGGGAGATGAATGCACCGAAGGAAAATGCTTTCACTCCAAACAGCCGACAGCTGATATTGGCGGGACTTCAGATAAGTCATATAACAACATCAATTTAGAGTTTGTTATTACTATTATGCCACGCTTTCCTTTATTTAATAAGTGGTTTCGTTTTAAGACCAAGAAGCCTCTGATGAAAGCAATATGAAATAGTGGGTTCACAGGAAAAGCGCCACTAAAAGTGGGTGGCAAGTGAATCATCCTAGTGGACGAGAGCGAAGGCAGCCGACTGAGCAAAACTGACCAGGGCTTCATGAGCTTCGGTCCATAAATCTTGTTTTTAAATACTATCCGAGATAGAAAGGGGTAGAATTGCGGGGGGTATGAGTTATTCGTCAGTCTAGCAGTCGGTACAAGTTAGTGGACCGATGTTGGTGGGCCGAGGGGAGCAAATACCCGTGCAAGTTTTTCCGCTGCGGATACTTAATATCGGCGAGGCACAGCCGGCGGCGAGCCTGCGGAGAAGTGCGCGCGCGGTGTATGTATTCCTCTTGTAAATACAGCGGCTATATTTACGGGGTGTATATTTAGTGTATTCGCGTGCGACACTACTTACCGCGAAGGGAAGACGAGGTGGGTGTGTCCGTGGAACTCACACGGTGTCTGCGGCGCGATCACTCATTTTGAAGCTTTGAGCCCACGAGCGGCTCGAAATTGTCGTGGATTCCTTCCACCCGCGGCAGCAGTAGCTCCACCAACACCAGCACCAGCAACAGCCGCTCACTCTTTCCTGCATTTTAAATGAACTTCATTAGCAGCGCCACCGTCATGCCAAAAAGATCGAGACGCTGGCAAGAATAAAGCACTCCTTCGACTCGCACGTGCTTTACATTTTTGCAAAACTCTCCACGCATTCCAGCTACGCAAATTTGTTACCACGAAATGCTAATTATTGCTTTGAAGAGAAAATACGATCTCCAAGTCGAACCAGTTTACTTTATCGTAACGCGGTAGGTCTGGATTTTTTATCGAATGTACGCTCTTCTTCCACTTCTTCGAAAGCTTCTACATTAGTCTTGGCTCGCATGAGAGATCGTGCATGAATGGGAGCCTTGATCGACCTCGGTCAAGAAATTCTATTGGGTCATTAGAACTCATGAGATCCTGGTGATATAAGGAAATTGCGAGCGTGGACAGCTGCCACGTGCCGGTGCTATCCGCTATTTATTCCCCTCTTGGAAGGAGGCTCATCTGCGAATGCAGACTTTCCAACTCATTTATGCTCATTGCTTAGTGATGTGTACTCTTCTTGCGGATGGACGTCAAGAAGAACGTCAAGAAGAGTACATATATCGTCTGTCTCGTCATGGAAACATCATTGCACTTATAACTTGTGTTGAAACCCCCTTGTCTATCACGAATTACGCCGTTTTTATCAGAGACCTTTAAAAAGGCTACTCGGTCGAAAATCATTCTGTCAAAGCTCAATTCAGTTCTCCTCGATTGGTTGGGTAAATTCGAACGCCGATATTTTTCTGTGGTTCTTCGGATGGCGCATCTGTTTTCTCGGGCCATTTACCTCGACGTCGTCGTTTCATCGAACCCGCCAGAAAATCGTTCGACCGGGAAAAGCGACGGGAGGAGAGGCGAGTGAGTGGACGTTCAGGCCGAACCCGATACCATTTGCAAGTCTATATTAAGCCGATGGTATGCCATGAAAATAAGCCCCCGTACACTGGCGCGTGAGCGGTGGGAGAGAGGGGAGGATGGTCGCGTCCTCATCTGAGGACGACGGGGTGTGTTAAACGAGTGCCGCTGTCCCAGACACAAAGACAGTTCGTTTTGGCATAAGTCAAAACCTTCGGTATGCGTGCACATGCCGCGAACAGCCGCGCGCCGATTTGCTCCATTTCTTCTCTACCCTCGTATCCCGCCCTCTTTACTACATTCCCTTGCAATCCACACTATCACTCCCACTCACCAACAAAGTATCCACCGACTAATCGGCCTTCCATACTTTATAACAAAACCAGTCTCATTAATTCATTCATGTATACTTACAACAGACTCATTAATTCACTTTAATAAACAATAATACTTCTAAACACTTTCAAGTGGGATTTACGAAAGTGGAGAATACTGTTAATGAGTTACTTGAAGCATAAACACTTTAAGGATAAGAGATTTCTAAAGTTTTATAATAGATAATGTATGGTTGGCCAATTAAAATTGTCAGGATCAATCAGTGACTAGTGTGGGAAGGATTTTGCACAGTGGTGACTCGCTCATTCGGCAAATATGTGAGTTCGCTTCATTGGCCCGTTTCCCTCTAGTGGTGTGTAGGATGAGTGACAGGATCTGTGGCATGAGCTGCGCCAGGCGAGAGAGAGAGCGAGAGAGAGAGAGAGAAATGTGGAGTGGGAGGCCGTGAGTTTATTTCCGAGTCAATTAGGCTCGTTTCTTTGTAAGCGTTTGCGAACGCCCGATCTTCCCAAGTAATTACGCCGCCGTTAACAGTTAACGCCACGTCCCTTGCGGACAGGTGGCCCGTCACCCAGACGAACCGATCGCACGCCAGACGGATTTCCCCAAAAATCTGTCTAAGGAAAGCCGCCCCTCTAACACACACGCATACCGAACACATCAAATGAACCAGCGAGAACTAAGACATACTTCGCCATTCTCGATTTTCGTCTCGACTCACAGACGTTTTTATACGCGGCAACGTTTCTATGTCTGACAAGTGACGGATGCCGTTCTACCAAATAGACAGACGTGAACTTGCGTTTGGATACATTGTTGCATCCGGGTATGTTTACATAGGTTGAAAAATAAATATTTGTAATAGATGTGGTTTTTATGGTCGACTGTTTTTGATAAAGAACGTATTGTTTTATCGAGAAATTGTATTTTTATCTTGGAAGATTATTAAATCGGTATTAAAGGCACTTTCTTCGAGTTGGCTCTTATTTTCCAACTGATTCGGGATCGGCACTGTTCTTGTTGCTAATCTACTCCGATCGGATTTATCATTTTCAAAGGTGCGTGCTCGCCGCATTATGTAACGAGTTTCGCTCTGGTATAAATTGCTTTCCTAATGGCTGCATCGCCGCGCAACACACAGCGCCCGTAAATTCTGGCACGTCCGAATAATCTCGGTCACGCCGATCCCGCGCTTATAAATTCGCGCAGGTGTATTGTTTCGGGGCGCTACTCCACCCCGGTTTGCCGCTCCCACTTCGCTCCGCCGCGCCGTTTACATAAGTTGCGGCAATTCCAACAAGACAATTGTAGGATTGCGCATCTGCAAAAATGCCCGGCTAGCGGGAAAAGTAGAGTAGAGCTTGAGAGGAAGATCGAAATGGAAGGGCGCCGAGAGAAATGTCCACCCTCTAAGTTCGACATTTAAGAAAGGCAGTCGGGGGTGGCTGGGGAGCGTGGGCTGTGACGGAATGAACGATGGCGAACGGCGCTCTCTGGGCATCAGAA
The DNA here is from genome assembly GCA_910591665.1 of Ectemnius continuus. Classification (NCBI taxonomy): domain Eukaryota; kingdom Metazoa; phylum Arthropoda; class Insecta; order Hymenoptera; family Crabronidae; genus Ectemnius; species Ectemnius continuus. The sequence continues at coordinate 7,571,315 of OU342862.1, read as the reverse complement.
AAGAAACTAGAGCGAAAGAGGAGGCGGCGGCGGTGGCGACGGTGGCGGCGGCTTGGTGAGAAGGTGTGGGAGGGAGAGGGAAGGAGAGCGAGGTCTCCGAATGACTTGGGCCAATTAACCGGAGCGCGCAGCCCTCGGATATCGCCGCGCGGCGCACAAAGAGATTCACGGGCGCGATCCCGAAAGAAAAGCGGTGCCGACCTTGACGCGTACAAATGCGCCGATGAATAACCGAGTCATTTTATTTAGAGAACCGATCCGTCTTTCCGCGCCGCGAAAGGGGAAAGCGGCGCAGCGCACTCCTCTCGGCCGAGGGAAAGAGCGTTGCACCGAAGAAAAAGGGGGGTGATCGACTGCGAAGGAGATAGCGGGAACGAATCGAGGGACAGAAGAGAGAAAAAGAAGTGGATGAGCTCTTCGGGAGAAGAGGCGCACAGTGCTGGTGCTGCTACTGGTGGTGCATCGTTCCTCCAGGAATAGCAGCGAGTAGTCAACGTGCTTTTTCGCTATTTCGCCGTTGGGTAGGTAGTTCGCCAACGCATGTTGGCTTTGCCGATCTCTGGCAAAGAGAAGGAGAAAGAGCGGCTCTGGCTGCGCCTCGCTTGGTCGATGTTGGGATATGCGACCAATTAATGCCGCCCCTTTGATTCCTCTTTGAGGATTGATGCACAGTCGCCAGACCGGCTAGATTGATTTCACGCCGCGATCTCTTGGCGACCTCTTGCCCTTACTCTTTCTTCCCTCCCTCTCTCCCTCTCTCCTTCTCATCCAACACAGTCTTACCACCTTTCCCACTGCCTTCTACCAAAATGGAAGCTTACTGATAATCTCGTATTAATCGGGAATGGCTATTTGGTCGGCGGTACATTTCGATCATTTGCTGCAGCTGTTGCAGTGGTATCGGCGCGGCGTTGATGCCGCTGCCGTTGCACTTTTGGCAAGTTTTCAGCCCGCTATTTTTTCCCTACCCACACACTCTTCTGGCGAGAGTGAGAGGGAAATGAGACGATGAGACGATGAGACGGCTGTTGCTTGTATCCTCGATTCGTCGAAGAGATTCATGGCCGCTGATCTCGCCGCGACAATCTTCGAGACGAAGGTGACAGCTCGTCTGCGTTTTCGAGAATTACGAAGAGCGTCGTTCTGATTTAGGACGCGCTCAAGCGGAGAATAATGCGCGAGCCTGCCGCCGTTTATTCGTATTTATTGTGCCGATGAAGTAAAATTAAATCTTTTTGCCGGCTCGACGAGTCTTGCTTATCTGCCGTTTTCTGCGCCAGACTCCAACGCGACGATCAGATCTTTATGCAAATATGCTTATTTTCATGATATCTGCTGCAAATTCCAGTAGAGATAAATGATGCTCAGAGAACATTATGGACAATTATAGCTACGTGTGTTCTACCTAATTAATTGCTGAATATTTTGCATAAACTGCCACAGTCAGATTATCATGGAAGCTTGACATTATTATGCTACTACGTTTGACATTATTCTGCAGTGTTCTCCACGTTTGACGTCGATTTTTCAGTCTAAACAATCTAATTAGGAAAACACTTGTCCGGTAATGCGATTAGCGTTTATAAACTCGCGTGTCTCTACGAAATCTCGAAACTGAAATAAACCTTTATCCGTCGAAAATGTGTGCGCGTAATCGTCAGTGTGAAATTGCTAAACGGTGTCGTATTAAATTTACAACAAAAGCATTTCGAGTGGAATTTTCTGGAGCTGAGTATGCTGAAGCAACGCGCATGTTTGAAGTTGCAATGCGTTGAATTTCATCGATGCCTAGCTATCCTCGAGCAAGTTCAGAGGCGGTTCTATCGACTCCGACGCCCACGAGATGCGCTTCGAGAACCCGCCCAGCAATTCAATCGGTTATTGATTGGCCTCGCCGGCTAAGTGCACCTGGCAATCGGTGCAACTTAACCTATCCGCGAATCCCGCCTTCCAGCGCCCCACTACTTCCTCGGGAAATAACGGAAATCCATTCCTCCTCTAGCCAGCCAGCCGTGAAACATTCAGAAAAGAAGTTCGATCGTTATCGAGCGCAATACTCATACAAGGACGTCTGCGCACGAGTTATGAAGCACTTAAAGTTCACGCGAACGAAGTAAATGTTGGGACGCGTTTTTGGCCGAAGGGTTTAAAGAAGGAAGATCAGCAGGGGAGAACTGAGCCAGAGAAATGGAGGCAGCCGCCGTAACAAGTAGACAAAGCGCACGGAAACGCTATGGTCTGGCAGGCTGCTCGGTGGTAGAGGAGCAGCATGTATCCGAGCGAGGAGAGCAAAAAGGGCATCCCTTTCGGCGGGCTGTACGTATTTCGACAATTTTCATGGCTGGAATCAAAAGATCGCGCCGGCTGGCGGTCCGGCCCCGGCGGTGGCTTCTGGGTGGCGTGCGGCTTGCGGATGACGGACGCGTCGTTATGAAAGACACGACATTAAGGCCGCTCGCGCTCGGAAGCGCGGCCTCTCGCTCGCGCGTCTTCTTCTTCGGCTCGAAATGTCCGCCCCCGAGAGTTGTCCGGGGACTCGCTCATCTCGGCCCTCGCTCTCCTTCGCTCGATCCTTCCTCCCGCGCGACGTGTTACCACTTCGTAGACATAATACGCGCCGAGCCGGCCGCTCCTCCGCAACAACGGGGCCGCTCGAATAAAAGCACTGCGAGCACCGCCGAGGAATGTATGACCGATACACGAAACCTCGCTAGCGAGCTTAACTAAAGCATTGCGAGTTCAGCGAAGGAGAGAACGAGACCAAGTGACAGAGAGTCTCGGAGAGTGTGGGAGAAATAGAGGGAGAAAGAGGGCTGTAGATCTCAAGTGGAGATATGGCGGTGCTTTGTCGTGCCAAAATTCTCTATCCATTTCCCTCGCGCCCGATTATTTTCGACTCTATTGTCTCCCTCGCGCCGCGTACCGCGCACTCTCTGTGTGCGCCCTCGTATGTACGAGTCTCTGTCTAGGTATAGAGCAGTGCCGTCGCGGGTAGCCGCGAAAGAGACGCGGGTGAGGAGGCGGCGCAAAACGACAAAGAGAGAGAGAGAGAGAGCGAGAGAGGAGCGGCACGTGGATGTCGGGCGCTCCCGATGGTCGGAGGAGGAGACAAAGCGTAAAGGCATTTCCGCGAAACTTCGACAGAAGGTTCGGATACTGGCGAGGGGCCGCGGCACAAAGAGAAAAATGCCGGATCCATTATAGAGCCGAAACACACGGCGATGGAACGATGGGATATGCATTAAAGGCCGCGCGAAAGCTCCCTCGACTCTGCCAGCGCGGCTAAATGCCACTGTACGCCACCGAGCATTGATTTACGTTTATAAATAGACTCGGCTCCGGAAAATCCACTGCGATTCAACATTCTCGATGATCCCTGCGTTATTTCAAGTGAATCGAGGCTTGTATTAACTCGATTGTCGCATCAGGGTTGATACGTGTTTCCAAGAAGGAAGAGCAATCATGTTCGGAGTGTCGAAGCATCCAATAAGCGGTTTTGCAAGGTCCTCCGTGAATCAAAAGGGCCAAGCCGGAAAAATAAGAGTTCAAAGCATGGTAAGAGTATGTACATCGACTGTACAAACTACTCGAGTGTTCAACAGGGCCCGAAATTGACGAGGCGAACATCTGCGTCACCCTGGAAGACGGCAAGCGATGCCGAGAAAGAGAGAACGAGGGAGAGCGAGCGCCCGCGCGCGCACGGCTAAGTCCTAACGGCTACACTTCTTCGGTTTGTTGTTTTAGCAGTCAGTTTCCGAGAGCGCAGCAAACATATCCGACAGAAGATGGAAGGAGCCCCAGTGTTACATTCGCATTGTCGCAGGAGGACTGTGTAAACAGGCATACGAGAGTCAGCGCGTGCAGCGCAGAGAGATTCGTAAAAGCGCCCCAATTTTTAACGTCAAAAATAAGCTTCCAGGAAAAGTATTTTCGTGGCGCCTTTTCACCCCCTCCTCCCGTCCAACTCCTTGAGCCACTTGGTGAGCTCTGTCAATTTTAGGACTTAGGATGTCAGATGAATTTGTCGGATTGTTGTGCCTGCATTCGTGCAAGTGAGGCGCATTCATCAAAATGAAACTGGCTGCTGAAACCTAGCAAGCAATATCTTGTAACATACTGGATTTGTTCATACTGGTGTTGAATAAATTTTTCGTCGCCTCCTAAACATGCTATATGTATTATAAATCATGTGTCAATTGATCCTTAAAAAGCAGACGAGGATAGAAACAATGTATGCTCTAATGGCCACTTAATTCAACTGAACTCATAAATCTCCAACCTTATTTTACCTACCTAATAATAAGCAAGTAACAATAAGTCGACCGGCGTGAGCCACCAATCAACGAAAGCTCAGAGCGCAATGCATTGCATTAGCGTATCCACGTATCCGGGAAAACCTCTTCCGCGAAACAATTACACGCTGCACCGATACCAGCAACGAGGATTTCGATGAATCAGAAGTGTCGTTCGTTCCCAACAAACGAACCGATCGTCGGAGCGTGTGGATTCTCAGCTTTCGTGGAAGAGTCGGGTGAAAGCCCGACTTCTCCCTCTCCCTCTCTCTCTCTCTTGTTCTTCTTGTTGGTTATCGGGGAATTCTAGGCTAGTACTTGCTCGGCGGTGGGGGAAAGGGCAGGTTGCTCGTGGAGATCGATTAATATCGTGGCAGTTCGAGGAAGCCGCAATGCCCGATGTAGCGTTATGAATTTCGCGCGACGACGCGCCCCGCCGCTCCTAGTTGGTGTCCGGTGGCGACTATGGTAGCGTGCGGGGCGATATTATTGGATCGAATGCATCACGTCAAACGATACGTGAAATAAGTTATAGGTAAGTGGCTGCATTGGCACCGCTTGTGAAAGCCTATTCCTGGAATCCCTCGGCCAGCAACCCTATAGACAGCGTGGAACACAAACCGCTCTCTCTCACTCTCTCTCTCGCTTTGAAGAACAGGGAGAAAGAGAAAAGGAAATACAGGGCGTCTAAAGTGAGAGTGAAGGAAAGGAGCGAGCGCGGTTCAGCATGATCCCGATGAGTCAGAGATTTAAAAACACCTTGGCCCTGATCAATCTTCCATTTGTTAGTCGAAACAACCACTAGATCATCGGGATTACAACCGAGCAGGTGTAATGCTCTCTCTATAGCTCCAATTAATGACGCGTATAAGTTCGCTTCGAGGATTAAGGAGTCGAGCGCGAGTATCGTTAAAGGATTAGACTCGCGGTGTATGGAGCCGTTTAAGTTATGGGACAGGCTGGGAACAGCCTCATAAATAGGCGGCTGCTTCTGGTCAAGGCATCTTTTCACTTCTAGTTGTTCCGTTCAAGAGTGTGCAGCTTAGAGATTTTTCTCAGGGACAATAGGATTGAATCGTTGGGGAAGGGAATGTGCATCGACAAGAACCATCCGTTTCACTGTAGATTCAAGCAAGTCTCTAATAGTTATACTTAATACGAATAAACAATATTTACCAAATTATTGCCATTCTCATCTGACTTAAATTGCAATTACACTCAACCTTTTCAGCATGATCTATTCAAATCATTTGCCGCGTGATGCACACGCTTGACCGACAATTCATCAAGCAAATGTGCCGCAAAAATGATAACAGTTGCTGTCGCGAGCAAGTTCCCGACGCACGGAATGACGAACTCGAGCTAAATTGCTTTGGCACCGTCTGTAAAGCAACGGATGCAATTGCAACCACATGAAATATGACAGTTTGCACGTCCTTAATTAAAGGATTGACAGGTTAAGAGCCAGTGCACCGGTCCATCATTAAATCTAGTACCGATTTAGTCTTGCGGATCGTATATCAGAGATTTAAAAATAATTTTATAATTCGTTGTACCTAACTTTTCAGTGGTGGGTTTAGGTTTTCGGGTTTCTCTACAACTGCCGAATCTGTTGGTCCGATTGAAAGTTATTTTCGAGCGTCAAATGTAACATAGAAAAGGGGGAATTGGTCGGAGGAGGTACTCGATGTGCAACAGTGGGCGTCCCAGTGCATTGGTGATTAATTGGAGCAGATCAGAGTGGACTGTCCGCGCGTTCTGCTGCCTTCCGGGTGTCGTTCGCCAACAGCCTGTATAGCTGATCTTATTACCTCCTTGGAGGCCTCTTCTCGATCTAAAGATACCGCATACCACATCGAAAACACGGCTTCGCCATCATTCACTTGCCATTGACTCGGCTCGATTCACCGAACGCTTTGATTCTCGGTCAGAGAAGAGGCGTCCAGGGCCGATACACAGGGCGCGTTTCTATTTCTGATAGAATATATCTTCCCACCGATCAGATTAGAATTGAGTAGAAGTCCGCTAGAAGTCGGCTAGAACTCGGATAGAAAACGAAGCGCTCGTATAGAATTTCGTCGTTTCCTCGTATTCACGGCGAATAATAAGTTTGTTAATTAGACTGGTGAAAGCGCGCTGTTCAGAGTTCCCCTTTAAGATCGAGCAAGCAAGAAATTTTCTTCGGTTTCGAATTCCTCTTTCGAAACTCCGAGAACATATTACTTTTCCGTCGCGTTCGGCCATCGGCGAGTGAACGGGCGCATTGGCCCCTCGACGGACAAAACATGCCTTGGTCGATGACGAACAATGTGTTTACAAACTCTCCTTTAAAACGGCGGCACGCTGACAGGATCACGACTTATTAAATATTCCCGTGAAAATATCGCGCAGCCTCGAGCCGCCGCGCCGGGTCGGATATATTATTGCACAATGTCGTAGAATAAAATAGCTCGAACGAACAGCGGGAGGGAAGTTCCTCGCTCTCTCTCGTCGCGTATTCTTATGTGTTCTTTCTCTCTCGCGGCCACTGCTCTCACGACTCTTGCTCTCGGCCTTTCTCACTCTCTCCGACAGGCCGATAGCAGGCCGAAAATAAACGTCAGGCATTTATATCGGGAGCATATATTACCCGATTCTTTACGAGACTGGCGTCGTCGAATGACTAATTGGGACGACAACAATGGATGGATATTTTACAGGCGAGCGACGGTGGTCCGGAACGGCTGTTTGAAATACATTTATTGCTCTGGCAAAGAGACACAATCGAATCCTGTGCCCGTACGCGCGAGAGGACGAGGAGCCCGCTGCTTCCTCTTCTTCGTCTTCCTCCTCGGCTTCCTTATCTTTCGTCGTAAATTAATCTGCCGCGAGCTTCACCCTCCCAACGAAGGCTTTCGTGTCCTGGCTCTAGTGTTCCCCTCTGTTTTCCTCGCTAATATCCCTAAAACATCCCCTTGGTCACGCGGGACACTCTGCCACCGATATCCTTAAGAGATCCTTTCCCCCGAATGCCTATCTGTTCCCGCCCGGATTACTTTCGTTCGTATCTTTTAATTATGCCCGCTGCATCATTCAACCAGCTGGATTCAATCGAAGGGGGTGCGAGTTTTGTCGGCGGCGAAGATCGAGAGTCATAGTATACAAATAGAAGCTACAGATTGCTCAAGATTTAAATTATGGCATGTAATTCCTATTAATAACAAGATTCCATATATTCGGAATTTCTGATTCCTCGTGATTTTCTTCAGGCAGTCAAAGTGCTAGTGGGAGCACTTTAAGTTCCACTATTCAACTATAAATCTCCGTTAAATAGCGAACTTTTTCCAAATATCATGGAATCATTGTTCGAGAATGAATGTCAGCAGTGAGTCTCAGTTAAGATCCACTTAATTCCTTGTCCGGCGAGCGATTCAGTGGTGCTCTCATGGCAAGGGCAGAGCAGACGGGCGATCGCTTTGATGATTTGCACCGTGAATTCTTCGGCTGGCTTCATACATAGCCCGAGAGCTCCGCGTTACCCATGCACCTATGGCAGAACACGCGTATCCGACATACAGCCTTGGCGCGCGAACAAATGCGCCGTGTTAGCATAAATCTCGAAATCCATTTGAAGGCGGGAGCCCATTACCGCTCCGGGGACAGAAGCAGCCACGGGGCGAACGTCTTTGTGCCCGGCGGTGGAGGCATGAGCTAATTAAACAAATGTCTCGACAGATCGACTCGGGACGCTCCAGACTTCTGTCCTTTGAACTTCATTCGCTGGCGCGCACGTGAAACCCTCCCGATTTTTCCAATCAACAAGGCATAAGTGATACTCTCTGGCCGTGAAAGCGTTAATAAGTAATTGCTGTCCAATACCAAGTTCGTATAAAATGCAGAAATGATTTTCAATGTAAAGTTTGGGCAATTTTCAGTATTCAATGGCTTTAATTACCATCAAAGTATATCTTTCATTCGAAAAAGGAATCACTTATATGGGGAAAATACTTTACTCGTAAGAGAAAGGTGTCAGATGCTTAGGCGAAGAAATTTCGAGAGTGGTTCGAGGCGGGTAGGCGCAATCAATAGGTTCCCTCGGAGGCGAGCGTCTATCTCTAATGCCGAACATAATTTAGGCATTAAAATGCGCGAAGCGGGTGGCGGAGGGGCTATTAGCGCGAGGGCGTGCAAACCAGTGACGCCAGCCGATGCAATTATATTTTATGCCTGCTCCTGCTACGTTTGCCTCCCATACCTCCCTTCGCCTTTCCAACTGCTCTTCTCTTCTCACCCTTCCTGCTACTTCGGACGAACCATCACCAGCAGTCTTCCTTCTCGTCTCTTTACTCTCCGACCAAGCCTTTCTTCCACGGCCCTGTCCTCTTTCTCCCTCTCCCTCTTCCTCTCTATTCCAGTCTCCGTCTTCCAATTCACAAAAAACCCCGGTGGCAAATTGGCCGGCTTTCCAGGCTGTAATTAACTCGCCGAAACATGTATTTCTTGCTCGTAAGGGTACGGCTCGTGATGATACGCTTGCCAATAAGTAGCTCGCCAGTGCCAGACGTGTGATAGGGGTTGGTATTATTACTACCAGATCGGCTTCTAACTTTTAATCGCATCGATCCACGTCACTCGGTTGTCACTATTTTAAATAGAAGGAGGTCAGTTCGACTACGAATCTCTTTTTAATGTCACTATAAATCACACTTGACTAGCTCAGTTTTTCCCTCCTCGACATTGAACGACTGTACTACATACAGTTAAAATGAACTCGCTTACATCGACTGAGTTAATAAATCTTGCAATAATATCAACAATCAAAGAGGAAAAGTTGATCTTTAATGGGTTGAATTACTTTGGAGAAAGTTCGATTCCTTCTTTCCGAACGAAAGATAAAGTAGCCCGGGTAATCGAAGAGTGGCTGAGGAGTGAGATGGAGGGAAGAGTGGTGGTGTGTGGAGATGCAGGAGAGTGGGAGTAAAATCTCCTTTCGGTCGACGATGCGGATGCGAGTGCAGGAGCCGCAGGAGCGGCAGGGTAGGGCAGGGTAGGGCAGGAGCGCGCACACCTCGAGAGTAGAGCGGACAGGCGGTGAGGGGCGAAAGGCAAGGAAAAGGCGGACGAGTAATAGCTACGGAATATTGCAATAATATGCAAAGTATATGAGGGATATATTAATTTCGCGAAAACGGTGGAAACGTAGATAGGAGGCGGACTGGTGGCGGTGGCGCTCGGCGGTAGCCCGGTTTCTGTGGGCTTCCGCGCGCCCAAAAGAGTAGAGTGCCGAGTCGGAAGGAGAAGCCGGTCGAGACGAGAGGAAGACGGGGGTTTCACAGACAAATAAATACACGATATTTCAGCGGATGGGAAATGAGAGTTTGCCTGGTGCGGCTTGCTTACCAGCTAGACTGCGAGACTGAATTTTAATTCTCAGGAGCACGTATATCCATCCCAAGCCAAGCCACCCGCTCGCTCGCTCGCTCGCTCGCCCGCTCCGCCCCGCCCGCCCGGCAAACCCATGCCTCGATTACCCGCCGCGCCGCGCGCGTATCATATACGACAGATAAGCTTTATTACATCCGCGAGAGATTCCTCTGGCGCGCTCGCTCGCCCGCGCTGCCTGCCTGCCATTCGAGTATTCGGAAAACATGAGATCCCGCCAGAAGCTACGCTTGATGAGTTCCCGGCCTTTTTATACTTCTCGCTTTCCCTCCGCTACCCGCTCACCCCCCCTTTTTTCCTGCCGCTTTCGCCGAACGCCCGCGCGGATATTATATTTTAGCAGGCCGTTTTTAAAATCGGATGTAGAACTCCTCGCCGGGCTTCGACTCGCTATGGCGAAAGATGGCCGCGTCACTGCCACGTTTAAATGTTCCGCTGGTTCGTTGAACTCGGACCTTCCCATTGATGTACATCTGCCAGAAACAATGAGGAGGATAAAGGGCTCCTTTAATTTTCCATGTATCCTCCTTCAAAAGTATTTGGTAAATGTACGAGAGAAAGCCGAGGGAGAATATCAGACACATAGACGGAAAAAGGGATACATGATAATTCGGAGCATGTGGCCCAAGTTCGGGAGAAGCCGCGCGGCGGCGTGGAACTTGAGGAATGAAAATCGGTGGAACAATTTGCAAGTTAACCGCGAATGATAATTAGCACATATTAAAGTCAGTAGGAACGGGGGCTCGCGAAACTTTCCCGCTAAAATGAAGCAACCGATTAAGGGTCGGTTGCAGTGCGGGTGGTAGGGGCAAAAAGGCTCGACTAATCCAAAATTCATGAGAGAGCGAGAGAGGCGAGAGAAGGAGAAAGAGAGAGGGAGAGAGAGCGCGCCCATCAGCACGACAAAGTGAAACCGAAGCCAAATTCTTGAGCTTTAAACGCGAGAGTCCGGCGAGAGACCTCGGCCATGACGCGGTACGACTTGGCGAGACAAACTATGGCAAACTGTCCGAAAGAAAATCAGGCCCTCGGTAAACGTACAATTAGAAAAAGTAGGAGAAGGAGGAGGTGGAGGCGGAGAAATAGAGGGGGTGGGGCGGGGGAACGGAGAAAGACTCGTTAAGCATCCGGAGTGCGGCGGCGAATCCAAAGGAATCGAGGAGCAAGTCCGTAGGGTCCGGGGCTTGGCGGTGTGGGTTGGGAGTTGGTCATAAGTTCAAGCCAAGAATTCGCACGGGAATGAGGAATTGAAGTAAGTTGCGGCTTTTGCCGGCTCCGGTCCGCGCTAGTCGGTGCTGGTGCTGCTGCCGCTGCTGCTGGTAGAGGTAGTGGTGGAGGTGGTGGTGGTGGTTGCTGCCTCTGCTCCGGATAAAAAGTTGAGGAAAGCAAGAGTTGAGATCAATACCTCCGACCTGCCTCCCCATCACGACCACCCCCTGTGTTCGCCGTAGGAGTCTCCGGACTAAGACCTCTCCAGCTCTCACAGCGCGATTTTCTTCTCTCTTTACGTTTCCTTTCGCCAGGTACCCACTACTTTCTCCTACCCCGGCCGCTCCTCCTCGCCCCGCTCCCACCCGCCCCAACGCTCCGCCGACCGAGGGAAATTCGCCTTGCGAATCCCGCGAACGCCCGCCGCGGCGCACTGAATCTTTCGAACTCCCAAGTTTTTCCGAAGTCCTCCGCCGCGAATTTAGATTACTGCGCGGCGTAAAGTTGTGCGCGGCCCGCGCGACTTCCCTCCGCAGAGCGCTCTACGCCATTCTTACAAACACTCCAGTTACGGTGTCCTTCGTTAGTGAAGTTCAAGCGGCTAAGTAATGCTAAGTACCATTACGCAATCGTAATTCTAACGATCCCGTATTCCGCGGAGGAGACGAGCCAGGGCACAATAAACTTTGCTATTTCGTGCTTGCGCTCCGGCGAAATGAATTGGCAATGGGAAGGCGAGCGTGGCACTCTAAACATCCAACTGCTACTATATGCGTAACGGGGAGGTCTCGGCCCCGAAACAATCTCAAAGATGGATAGTGAGACATCGGTGGATCAGAGGCGGTGGCAGGGGGTGGGAAGTGGTACTTTTATCCTGGGCCCGCTCTCTCGTTATAACTCACTGCTAATCTAATCCGCCGGCGGCGATGCTGGCGACTGTAGGGGGAGGCGATGCCGGTGGTAGGCGTTGGTAGCGGAGTGCACGTCAGACGATTTATAAAAGTGTAGTGTCGCGCGAAAATACAGCCGACAGCGGGTACTGCCGTGGTGAGAGTACTGGCCAAAGAGAAGGAACTGATCCTCCCAGCCGCTCGGCGAAAGAGGAGAGCGGAGACAGAGAGGTGGAGAGGACAGGCGTGTACGGTACATACGTTCAGGAAGGTTCACGGGCTCAGCAGGACGGGCGGAGGGCTGTAACTCCCGCGTATAGCCGTTGCACATAATCTCAGATAGCGTGGAGAGGTAGGTAAGCACGGCGCGGCGGGCAGCCCTCTCTTCTCCAGGATCCTTCGGACAGAGCCGAGGATCCAGCAGCAGCAGCAGCAGCAGCAGCAACGCAGCATCCAGCGGCAGAAGCAAGCAGGCTGGCAGGCAGGCTGGCAGGCAGGCAAGCCAGCCAGCCCCAAACCGAGCCGCGGAGTTGTAGCTGCTAACTTAGTTTGTGAACTGCAAAATCCTCCGCCACCCACGAGGGCATACAAATAATAATTCTTTGTTTCGCTCGCTACGGAGACGTGTAAATACCGGCACGAGTTCTCCTCCTCCTCCTCCGCCTCCTCCTCCCACTTTCTCTCTATCTTTCTCAGTCTCACTTGGAGCGTTTGTTTCTCTTGCTAGCCTCGAAGCCGGAAAGAGCTTGCCAGACAGACGTGCTGTGCTGGAAGGAAGGGAGGGAAGAGTCGCTCGCTGGATAGACGGAGAGAAGAAAGAGCGGGCGAAAAGACCATTCCCGCGGTAACGCCTAAATCGCTCCAACAACTCATCCGCTGAAAGTTGCGACGAGCTTTGGAGATCTACGACGGGGGGCAGCCAGCCGAGGTCCTCCTCACCTCCTTTCGCGTCCTTCTCGAGAGGAGAGAAGCTGAAACCCTCGCGTCTCTCTCTCCACTCTCTTATCCGTGGGGCGTTCCGCGCCTCTAACTAGTGCTGTGTCTTCCACTCTCAACTCCTCATCCTTTCTCGCCGCATCTTTTTATCCTCTTTCCCGGCCAGCCTTTGTACACCGGCTGACCGCCGGAATAACATTCCTTCCACCACCTGATACACCGGGCTTTGCGCGCTTCTATGCAGATTCTACTCTCCGTTCTAAGTCCATACATTGCGATGTGGGTCGATGATACGGGAAATCCTTTCGAAAGTACGCTAATAAAGGAAAATCTGCAGGACTATAATTCCAAGGGTAGACTCGTCGTAATCTCTCATAGGGAGGGTCAAATGTCGATGATCCGAGCGGGTGAAACTTTCTTCATCACGGCTATATTTGAACTATCGCCGCGATCGATAACTGTCTATTATAATAATACATAGAGGGGGTTACGTGAGGTCGGTCCGAAATTGAGAGTGACAGCTAGACTAGATCGCGCGCGACGCTCGAAGAAATATTGGATGCAAGAGGGCCGGAGCGGGGAAGGGAAAGGTCGCGCGGCAGCCGGTGTCGCCGATCGACGAAAGTCCAATGCAGTCTCGGGGTGGACGGTCTAGCAATAACAGAGTAAACTCCAGGAGCCTGGGAGAGAAAGGAAGCGCTCGTAGGTAGAAGTGTAGTAGCGATAGTCCGCTGATGTAGTTCGAGAGAGAAAGCTGGAGGGAGTGCGAGGGAGGACGAAGTGAGGAGTGAGGAGCAGGGAAAGAGCGGGTGTGGGAGGGGGTGGGAAAAGTGAAGCTAGAGGAGAGAGCGAGAAGGGCGAGGAGAGTTCCGAGGGAGGAAGCAAGAGAGTGATGGTGCGCGGTACTCTCTCACTCGAGCTCTCGCCGCGAAGAAAACGCGCTTCGGTTTATTTCAGTTCGATTTTTCCAGTGTCGCCGTCGCCCTGACGACAATTCGCAGGCGCGGTACAGTCTCTCCTCCTCCTCTCAGTCGGTCGCTCCTCTCTCGGCGGCCGCTTCTGCTCTTCCGGCCTTCTCTCCGCTATCTCCTTCCTCCTCGGTCCCGTTGGTCGCGAGGCGAGCCGACGCCACGAACGAATGGGTTACGCCCAGATGCGCGCATCGAACCCTGGTCAATAGAGTCGTTCTGTCTCCTCTCCGGCCGATCGCCTTCTCCCTCCCTTCTCACTGGCCAGTCACCTCCAACTGCAGCCCTCTCGGACATCGAGAGGCAGCGTCGAATCGCGCTGCCATGGGGGTGGCAGCATCCGCCACCGCGTCGCCGGTGGAGAGCAGTGCGTGTTAGGTGCGTGCTCGTCCACCTATAGAGGAAAGGGTGGACCCGACGAGCGAGGGTGGCTTTTACCAGGGTACACTCTCCGCTCGGCAGCTCGACAGGACCACCCCCGTCCGATTGGAAATCTATTCCCACCCTCGAAGTCGAACCTCGACCTATCGGAGGGTTCGGTTCGGAGATATTGAGTCTGCGCTCTCTCTTCGCTTCGCTTTCTACTCGTCGCTCTTCCGCCAGGCTTTCCTTCTCTCGCTCCTTCCGCTGCTACCAGCCGAAGCTGCTAACTCTCTACTGTCTACTCTCTTTCCCTCGGATCTCTAGCCCCCCCGGTTCCACAGAACACCGATGCACCAGCACCGGTTCGATGCAATCCTCCCTCTCCTTCACCCTTTGCCCCCTGACTGCCTCTCTCTCTCTCTCGCTCTCTCATTCTCACTCTCCATCCCTCTCTCTCTCCCGCTCCCGCTGCCGCTCTCGCCCTTTGTCACCGCGTCTCGTTTGCGCGAATGGCGCGAGGACTTTCACGGCGAACTAGGCACGCCGATCTTTAATGAGAAACTGCTCGTTAGTGAGCATCCAGGAGGCCGCCCCGCGCACCGTCGACGACGATGACGGTGGAGGCTGTGTGTTGGGCGGTCGCGCGATGGCGGCATCGATTTACCAGCGGAATGCACGTGCACTTCCAATCGTTTCGCCGCCGAGACATCTTCCGCCCTGAGACTGATTCACTCACTGACTGACTGACTGCACGCTTCTCCGGTCGTTCGCACGCCCTTAGCCGAATGCCGGCTCCATTTCTGCGCGCGCCAGCCGGCGAACCAAGCCAGCCTAAAAAGCGCGGGCCCTCAATGCACCAAAAGAAATCCATTTAACGAGCCTCCAAGCGCTCAACCCTCGGCGGACTCTCTTCGCCGAGCGTAGGCGCGCTTCCAAGCCGATTTATACCGGGCGCGATCCATTCAAACAGAGTGCGGCAGGCGAATTTGTGTATTGTGACGTGGACCTGTCGTTAAGTGCGTTTATGTCTCTTTAGTGGCGAGCGCGTGAAATATTTTCGCGGTTGGCCAGCCGGTCTGCCGCCTCTCCACACCTCCCCCCCTCTTCGTTCTGTATACCTAGAGCGGCATACGCGCGCATTGTACTCGACCTGACGCTCTCTCGGGTACAGCCATACCTCATTGCGTTGGACAGTGGTCAGATATTTTCACAATAGGTTCCGCGCCGGTGCTTTCATTGCAGGAAACTTCGCGGCTTGCCGGGGTGTTAAATGGCGCTCCGCCATTGAATGCGCCCCCACAATACGGCACCAGCAGAAGCACGCAGTATCGTAACGTGCGCGGACCTTCGGCCGTTCACCGACTACCACCTGATAGGAACCTCCCCCCAGCACTATTCTAGATCTGCCGGCAGTGAAATTCCCTCGCCGAGAGACCCAAACTTGGCCCGATTTCCCTTCACGTCCGACAGGAGCGTAAGAGGATCGTAGGAAGTTCGCGGGAACTCTGTACCTTTCAAGCTGTGGAAGGTCAGATTGGGGAGTCTCGAGAAGACGGCCAGTCAGACGGGCATTAATCAGGGAGAGCGGGATGGCTGTATAGCGAGTGGAGTAGCGAGAGTTCCCCGGGAGAGAAAAACGATCATTACGTGGAGCAAGTTGAACGGGAGCCGAAGATGCGACACGGGCTCGGGCCGGCGACCGGCCATTTCTTCGACAATGCGTTCATGCCTGGCCGAACGAGCAGGCAGAGCGGCGCACGGCGCCGATAAAAAAAGAGGAGTTCTCGCTCTCACTCGCGCCCGATGCAATTCCTCCGTCTATCGCGAGCGGCGGTGGTGCGGTGGTGCGGTGTGGTGTTGGGGGCGGTGGCGGTGTGCCGAGGACCGTCGAAGGGGTGGCTGGGCGGCGGGTGGCTCGAGCTCGAGAAGAGAGCGCGAGGGAGAGGCGCGTTGTACGCGCAACGGAGAAGGAAGAGCGGAGGCGAGTCGGAGAGGGTGGCCGGGAGGGCGGCGGGGAGGCGCGGGAGGGATGAAGAGGGAAAGAGCGAGAGAGAGCGAGAGAGAGCGCGCGGCGCACCCCCGGAGGGTGGGACAAGAGAGGGTATAGAAGCTATCGACGTTTTTACGTAACAAATCAGTCGTAACTGCCGTACTCCGGCTGCGACCGTGCGCGGTAGAACGACCAATGGGAGAGCCAGCCGATACTCGATACCCGATCACATCATAGGTTCCCGGCCGCCGCCGCTCGACACTCCGAGCCAGTCCAATAGCCAGATGGGAAAAACCGATGGGGCTGAGAGAGGGTTGACTGAGGAGAGAGAGGGCTGGTCGCGTGGCGAAGGATGAACGAGAAGCCGAGAGGGACGACCACCCACTCCCAACAGTGGAAATGAGAGAGGAGTGCGCGTCCGCTTCAATGTCGCGGGGGTGAAGGAGCTAGCATTACCCTGCGCTCCGAAAGTGATAGCGACCGTGCGACCAACCTCTTGGTCCCAGCCAATACGTCCTTCGGTTCGCCATTTTTTCCGCCCTTCCGTATCCCCTTCCAGTTCCCAATGCTCTCTGCGAGCGCGAGTCTCCCACCGAGCGATACCAATCACGATCGGTCTCATGTTTTATCGTCATTCACTAGTACATCCATCACTTCATTAAGCTGCTCTATAAATTATAGCCTTAACCAGATGCCTACTACATGGCACGAGGTAGATGCGAGGAGAGGCTTTCTTTAGTGAGATAAAATTCAGGAGATCGGGATACATGGCCGGCTGGTATCGATTGCGTGGATATCCACGAGACAGTCCGAATGGGTAGATGAAACTCGGGGCGATCTTATCCCGTAGCAGCGCGCCCCGCTCCTGACACACCGGGGTACGCGCGCACTCGGAAACCCGATCCTAATATCACCGGGCGATCCTGGATATGAGGAGGGTCGGGAGAGTGAGGAGCGGGCTGGCGTCGGGATATGTGAGAGGAGGCAGAAGTGGCGCGGGCTCTCCCTGGAAGTCCGGAGAGGTGGAGGACAGGCAATGGAATAGGAAAGGTGATGTGAAGAGGGCGAGTTGGCGGAGGGCGGGTGGCAGGTGCGGGGAGGACGGGCGATGCGAGAGGTGGAGGAGGTGGAGGAGGAGGCGGGCGAAGGGGTGGGAGGGTGGTGAGCAGTGGACGGGTAGTGGCGGATAGGGGTAGTTGGTGGAAGTAAAGGCGCGAGTGTAGAAGGAGCGTTTTAATCTATGGTCGCGCGGAGGAGCGAGGGACGACGCTCTCTCGGCTCGGCTCCGCTCCGCTCGGGCCTCCGCTCACTCCCGCGCCCGGATTATAATCAACCCTTTTATCCTAGGCTTTCCATGTCGCTAATTTCCATAATTACACAGACGCTAAAATCACAATATCCTCTGCTGGCAGAAAGGAGCGAACCTACGTGAGCTTCCTCCTCCACCCCCACGGCGGCAACGTCACACGAGAGGAGCACGGAGAATGCTGCCGTTGCCTCTGCTGCGGGCCACGGGAAAAGAGAAATGGTGAGACTAAGAGGGACAGCACGACAACGGGGGCCGAGTGGGGGGGACCGAGGCCGTCGGACAGAAGGAGCGAGAATGAGGGAGGTGGGTAGGAGGAGAGGCTGGGGGGTCGTAGGGGCGAGTGCAAGGGGCGAAGCGCGGGAGGAAGCGGCTGGCTAGAGATAAAGGTACTCTTTAGCTAGGATGGCGTTCGCTCGCATGTTTATGCACTCGTATCCGCGTGGCCGGGCATGGAAGTGCCCGGATAACCAGCCAAGTGACAAGCCGGCAGGTCCCCCGGCTGGCAGGTCTCCGCCGGCGAGAGAGCATGCCTCTCCACTCGAATTTTGAAAGCCAGCCAACTCGGAAAAGTGGGTTTAAAAGTCTCTCGATAAGTGCCGGCGGGATGGCCCGGCCGCCGAGACTGCTGCTGCTCCTGTACTTTCGGCTACTAGCTTCTACGCGCGCCACGCCGCCGCTGCGCTACGCTGCCCTCTTCTCTTCTCTGCCGTTCGGACGCGCCAGTTCAAGGTGTGCGAGTACGCGCGTCCGAAGAGGATTATATTCTTCGTAGCGTTCCAGCGGCGGCGTCGCCTACCGGATTAAGCCAGAATCGAAGCAACAGTAGAGTCCAGCAGCCGTTGTTCATAACCGTGCTCAGGACGCTCGAGTAAGAATATTGCGTTGCTCGGCGGCGGCTCGCGATCGCCGATAATGGAGATGATTATGCAGAATTGGTGCCAAGAGCGCGAGGCGGGCATGTCCTCTTCGGTGATGGGAAGGTGAATGCCGGCGCGGGGTACGAGTCCTAGGAGAGAAGTGTAGTGGACTTCGATGTCGACGGAGCGCAGGAGGACTAACCGAGTGACTGGGGGTTGACTTTTCTCACTTTAACCTCGCGATGCGATGCTTGGCATCGAGAGGAGGTGGAGGACGGGGTTGCTGGGGCTGTATCGAGCGGCCCTCCTACATACATCTATCTCCTCCGACTCACTCTTCTCCTTCCCTCTCCTGCCGCCTCCACTCGCCCACCGCCTCCGTCCTCTTTCCCTCTTTTCCCTCCGACATTCGTGGGGCCTTCAACCCCCGGCCACCCCCCTTGCCGACCTTCTCTCTACCTCTTCTCTGCCTTCTCCTCCTTTTCCGCGGCTGCCTTCCTCCCGCCACCGCCGCCGCCGCCGCCTCGATCTCTTTACCCATCCTTCGCGACTCACCTACCTACACCCACCCCCCTCCGCCCTAGCCACCCCCCACCCCTCAGTATGCCCCTCTTTGCCCTCCCGCCGACCGTTCCCTCCCCCCAACCCGTGCTACATCTCTTTCTCCGTCTTCCTCTCGCCACGGCAGACTCTTGCGCGATCCCATTCTCCTTCTTTTCCTTTTCCCGCTTCACTCTCGCTCGCCTTCCCCCCCTCTCCCAGCAGAAGCCTCATTCTCCGTCTCTGTCACTCTCTCAGTCTCTCACTCGAGAGCACACCTCCTCTTCCACCCTTTTGCCGCGGGGAGAGTGGCCCTCGCCGACAAACAAACCGCAGACACTTTGCAGTTTTACGCAATCGTAAGTTTCTTCATTTGTTTGCTCGTTCAGTGTTGATTCGAATATTGTTACGCAGCCACGGGCAGCGCGGGTGAAGATGCGACGTGCCGGCCACGAGTACACGACCCGGCGAGATCTTGGCTGGCCATTACGCGAGCAAGCTGGAGGGACAGGGAGCGGGAGAGCGAGAGCGAGAGAGGGAGGGAGAGGGAGAGAGAGAGAGAAAAAGGTGTCCCGAAGGAATGAAGTTCCAACAGACTTTATGAAAGTCTTGAAGTGCTGCCTCTTTACTCATGCACACCGCCCTCGCCTCACGTGCCACTTGGCGCACACGCACAGGCCTTTGAATTTTAATTAAAGGAAAGGCTCCCGCCAATTTCGCAGATATCAAGCGCCGGTGGCAACGATGCCTGAATGTCCAGCGAAGACGACGACCGAAGAGAACCCCCTCGCAGTCCGACACGTCCTGCTCAAATTGTTTCCTCCTCTTTACAGAGCGCGGCCGAGCGGGCGAGGAGGGGCAAGCAGCTGAGCTGCGAGTAGCGACACTCTACAGCTTTATGCACTTTCCTTTACTGCTCGACGCGGAGGGCTAGGCGAGTAGGAGAGGACGTCGCGACGCCGCCGTGCCCGAGAGGTAGGTGGCTTACTCTCCGCGCCCGAAATTGCTTCCAGTGTCGAGGCGCGCCTCGTGGAAACTTCGGATTTCGGACGAGTGCTCCGCTGCAAGCGAGACTGAAGCATGCCGCCGAGGGTGAAACCGAGTACAAGGTCACGAGTCGGGACTCACTATTAACTTTTCCAGCGAAGAACCTGCCTACCCACCCACCCACCAACTATCCTCCTCCGTCTAACACAGCCTCGCCTCTCCTCATCTCTACACTTGCCTTTGCGCTTCACATTTTCAATGTCCCACACCTTTCACGTATCACTTCATTAATGAAGTCTTATCCCCTCACTCTCCTCCGCGTCCGCATTACTCCCTCAGTCTCGCCGGCTGAATTTCTGCTGAATTTTAATCTCGCAAAGATGTAACGGAGTTTGTTGCTTTATGCAAAGAAGCCTCCTTAGCCCGCGTAGCTATTAATCGGTCTGTGTATACGCGTACACGTGTACCCGCCGAACGTCTTGGGTAGGTGGGAGACGGGCGCGAGAGGAGTCCTCATGCGGACGGGGGCGTCGAACATTAAGGGCGGAAGGGCGAGGGGGGGCGGGTGGGTGGGAGTGAGAAAGAGTGAGAGTGAGAGTGAGGCGGGAGGGAGAGTGGCTGGGTGAGAGGGGTGACAGAGAGAGGAGGATCGTTACAAGATGTAGCTGGACGAAGAAGATGAGATCGGCAGGAGGGCGGGAAGGAGGATGAATCCGGGGTGGTGGGCGAGGAGAGGGAAGAAAGGAAGGACGAGGGCGGAAAGAGACAGGAATAGGAGAGCAGTATCTTGGAGACTTCGCACTGTATCTTGAAATGAGTTTTGTTGGATCAATAAGTTCCACTATAAGAACACTCTCGCGCTCTGTCCGGGCTGTGTATCGGGGTGTTGGTTCTGTCCGTGTTTATCTGTGTCTGCAAATAGATACACGGCGTACATGAGTGCCATCCCTGTCGCTCGCGCGCTCTCTCGAGCTCCTCCTCTCTCGGTCGCTCCTCTCTCCTGCTGCGGCCTTTCCCTCTTTCCCTCTGCCATTTTCAATCCCGCCCTCTCTCGCTCCTTCCCTCTCCTCTCTTTGCGCTCTTCTATCCGCCGATATTCCCCGCTACCACTATCTCACTCTCACTCTCTCTCGCTCGCGCACTCTCGATCTATGTACCCCTGTCGCACCAGCCCCGACTATGTACGAATAGGATAGTCGCTACGAGCATTTCGAGATGAGTCGAACTCAATCTCCCGGCAGACGCATACCTTGCCAGTTCCATCCCCGAGTGAGTAATCCGTACACGCTCCGCGTGAGTATGGATAAGCGAGTCGATACCAACACTCGGCCCGACTCCTGGCATACCTTTTCTCTTGACTATTTTCCATCGCGAAGCCAAGACTCCAATGTTTTTCATACCGCCGTACGAAAGTAGACCGTAGCCAATGTAATTCTAAGTCTGATGAGACCTCGAACATTGGACGGACTCGTGATTGACATTGCTTTTAATCAATTTTTTAAACACCTCCCTGCCCAAGTACCAGCAAGACGGATCAATATTTTTGCCGAGGCTCGATCGAAATCCCATTAAATTAAAAGTTACAATCGGTCCCCCCGCCGCTCCTCCCGGAAAACTTCGGCACGAAGTTGCAACTGCAGTGCGGCACGGAGTTGGCAGTATATATTGATGATTTGTTGCCGTAAGCTGTCGAGGCTTTCTTTGCACTGGTATGTAGTCCGAGTGGTATCCGGAGCTCGGAATAAGGTGGGCATTGAATTGTATAGTAATCCGGGAGCGTTCTCTTGGAAAGAAAATTCCGGCTTTGCAGTCGCGGCTGTACCGATGCCAGCCAGAGACATTACTGTATGTACCGATAGAATAGAATCTATAGGGAGCTCCGGGATGCTCTCGTTACATAAGGGGCTAGAGGCTAGAGTCTCCTCGCTGCAAAACACATCGGCAGCCTCCTACCTCCAGGTAGTGGTATACACGTACATATGGCGTACGTGAGTACACACGGTGGGTACGGCACGCATTCGCGTGTATACCACAATCAAAACCGGCACCGCCGAGCAGCCAACCAAACGTTGGCTCGCAGTGTCGCAGTGGAACTCGCAGATAGGGGGAAACAATTGCTATCGGCCCGTAACTAATACACGGCAACCTCCGCCTCGCAAACCAACCTCCACTACGCCATTGCCAACTCCTTATGCGAGGATCATTATATTTCCAGATTAAAATAACGCGATGCCTCTGGCGGCATCCGAGCCTCCAATACACTAGAAATCCCTTCCCCTAAAAATCTGCTTTCTCAGAAGTCCCTTCGAACCCTCTTAGTCGCAAGAACATGAATAGATCAGTGCGAGTTCTATGGCATCGGGTAACGCGTGTTGTCTTTATAATGAAACCCGATCCTTCCATATCGCTTCTCGTTTCGAGTCCAGATCCCATTAATCATCCCTTCCCCGAAGTCCCAGCCTTTGCTTCGACACTCGCGCGGATTCGTATATACCTGATATATCGATTCCAAGTTCCTATAACTGTGGAGTAAGTTCTTCATTCGGGGGAGAGTGCCGTATACATCTACACAGTGCTCAGAAGATACAAGGAGATCGCGCGCTTCACGGATCTTGTTTTCCCACGCAGTGTTTACCCGCCCGGAGTTTCAAGCCGAGCGATTCTTGGCCCCGCGCCGCCACGTTAACTTCTTCCCCTTCTCCTCGGCTCCTCGCCGATCCCTCTAATACAAGATCGTAAATTATGCGCTTGAATTATCATGCGATTGATTTTACGACAAGTACCGCGCTGCTAAAGAGTGGGATGAGAGAAGATGGGGTCTGAGGAGAAGAAAGGGGAAAAGGTTGACACGATCGTCACTGATGTGAATGCCAGAAATGCGCTGGTTGCGCGTGCTGTCTCTTGATGTCGTCTTTTATTCGCTTGTTGTACTAATACACGATGATCGCCTGTTTCTTATGTCAAAAATAATGTTTGCGAGGGCGCCATGCCTTGCGAAAACACGCTTTTGATGCTTTGATGACTTGTCGCGAGCACTAACTTGTATCTTTAATTCTCTTTCTCTCTCCCTTTAACACCGCAGTAGTCACGAAGATGGTATTTCGATAGTTTGATTTATTCTCTGTTTCACTCTGTTATTATGCTGATTGCAGGAATTATCAGAAAAGAAAAAGCTGCGGTTAATATACTTTTATTGTTAATTCCTATCCTAGAATGCAAGCCTTGTCACCCACGCGATCGTTCATAGTACATTTATAATTGCGCCCATTGCAGGGTTAATGCTCCACCAGCTGAGCTGGCCTACAAAGAGCCTCCCTTGTAATTATCAGAGAATCCTGCGAAATGCGAAAAATGCGTGTAGACATGCATTCACGCAAACACTGCCACACAATTTGGCGCGCGTGTGCAAGGGTTATGTATTCATTCGTTTCGAATGATCAGGATCGAATCTTTCGCTTTGTACAATAAAGTCAGACGGGATTCCTGGATGATCAAGGCAATCGTATTTTATGACTTTTCCATGAAAACCATTCCGATAGAACGCCATTCTTTTCGAGAACTCGCGTACAAAGCACGAGGAAACTCTCATAAGAATGTCATACATGTACATATGATGTATCTCGCACAGAGGGGACGCTTTGCAAAGTGCTACGAACGCCATGTTGAATAACTTGTGCACATAGCGTACGTACGTAACATGCAAGCAAAGCTCAGACGCACAGATAGATCTGCCTAACAAGCCAAGTCCAGCACAAATCGTACCTTGGTCGAGTAGATATCAGCATAGATTCGACGATAACCACGGTAAGTGGCAGCGCAGACTCGAAATGTAGCAATCGGGCCAGTGTCCTGTGGCGATCAGGTGGCACCAATGGTCCAGCAACGGCTCCATCATAGTGTTCCAGACACGCCAACTTCCACACACTTCACCCTCGCGCACCAAGCTTTTGCTAGCTAGAATTCTTATCGCACACTTTGTACCACGCGTTCCGCAACATCTTCGCCGAATGTCGCGATAAACTTCACGCTTTTTCCCGAGAGACTCGAAGAGGAGCAACCGAACGCCGTTACACTCCAACTGCCGAACTCCGCGGGAAGACGCCACCTGTAGCAGGCGTGACACCACTGCGGTTGCAAAGTTTTTTATCGATTGCAATAATCGACCAAAGGGGTGATGGCAGCACTGGACAGTCGGTAAATAGGAGTAGTGTTCGGGCGAATCTGGCGGTTGGTGGTTGCTGAGTGAGGTGAGAGCTCGTCGACACATTTTACTTATTCTTTAGATCGTTTGGCTTACTCATATCCTGCTTTCATATTCATCTTTCGTCGTTCCACATTGTTTAGCGAACGCTGGCAGCTAATCGGTCGTGTTTACTGAATCGTTCATCTTCGATGGGAATATGAATTGCACGTCGAGAAGCGTCGCTTTTAATGGCTGTTATGTGTGGTGAGTATCTCTTGCAGGCTTTCCACTAACTCTTGCGAACATTTTCTTTAATGCTTGTTGGTTCTATTCTCTTTAGTGAGTGTGTGTTTTGTGGTTCCTGTCGGTTTTTACTGGGTTTCTGATCTACGAGGACAGTAAGAGCAGTGCATGGACAAGTGTGGTTATGGGCGATTGCTGCTTGCAGTGAGTATGCTTGCATACCATTTCGTTTATTCTTTCCATTATAATTTTCTCACATATTATGATTCTATCACATCGAATGACTGTTGGCGTGTCTATTTATTATCGCTGAATCACTGATCTTTCAACAAATATGTACACGTTTGTTCTTTCCATTGCATTCATGTACAAAGTTTCATACCACTATACTTAACATTTAACGTACATAAAGCACTTTGCACGAATATTGACACGTGTTAAGCCAAATTAGAAAGAAGGAATCTTGTCATTCAAGCTATAATTAAGACTGCCGCTCTATTCTTCCCCTAACTAATTTCACACTAACTGTCGATCCTCAATTGAGGTTAACCACGCATCATATGCTTTGCATGAAACATATCTGATGCTCAGAGAGAACATTTATATTCCTGGGAGCTAATTTGGCCTGAATCTCACCTCACTGATCGTCAGTAGCATGTCAGATTGTTCGGTGTGTGCTCGAAGTTGAGTGTACAGGTTTTTTTGCGTAGATATAAATATCTAAATCTCGGTGTCCCTTTACTGAGGAAGAAGGGAGAGTTGGCTTTGTGGCGCAAGCAATCTCGAGCGATAATCAGGCCTCTCTTGTGTCTCTGGCGTGCGTGGCTTGGCGAGGTTGGCGGTACCGTTTCATGAGGAGGCCCGGTAAATCATTCCAGGCCTCCGTGGAAATGTCTCGGAGATGTCATAGGATTCGGTACGCCCGTTTCGCTCGGCAGAATTCTTCTGGGCCCTTTACTACTCCACCACTCGCTCCTCTCTCTCTTTCCTTCTTTCTCTCACTCCCTTGTTCTCTCCGGTGACTTCGTCTTCATCCTCGAGTTCTTTCCCCGCTTGCCGATCTGCATCTGATAACGAGCTTAACTCGGAGCGGTACCAGTGCTGTGATCTTCCTTCTCGTTCTCTCTTCTTCAACGTTTACGCTTGAAAATCTGTACGACGACGACGACGACGCGTGATTTCAAGCGCCGATTTTACTGGCAAGCAAGCAGGAAAAGTGGGATTGAGATAGCACAGGTGGAGCCGGAAACGATGTGCATAATGATTCTGGTATGATCGGAGTATTTTATTGCAGGCTAATCCGTTGAATTGTGGCTGCTCCTAATGAATCGCCTCGTTAGTGCAAAATGTAGCAACGCCATGAAAACAGGATGTACAGGAAGTTGTAAATTAAGACTTCACTAATATGTAGAAGTTCATTACGGTTTCAGATGATAATCGTCTTATCGCCGATCTAGGGCTAGAGTCTTGTTTTCGCACCTACGCACATTGTACGTGTAACCACTGCGTTTTAACATTATCATTTTATAACGATTAACTGCACCCTTGCGTTCAATGGTAATTTAAGAAATTTTTCTCTGTCAACGCTGGCCAAGTTTTTCCGACTGATAGTTTTGTTGAACAAGCGGATCTTCACTTCAGGCATGATTCAGTGTAATAAAAAGATGATGGGGAAAGAAGCGACTGCAAGTCGAAATGTGAGCTAGTTTCGACGAATTCCTGTGCTTTTTTGCGCATAGGATCTGTCGCCCTTGGCGACAGAGCGTCCTCGTCCGTGACATGGGCAAGTAACTCAAACAGGAAGCGGTCGTGTATCGTGCGGAAAAGTGACTGCAAAGTTCACCTCGGAGCGACAATCAGTTAAATAGTTTCCTGCGCGTACACTCCACTGTCGACGTTGGTACCGAGATCGAGCAGTGGTAGGTGCGCATGCACACACAGACTCGGAGGGCAAAAGCGCGTGTAGGTGCACGGCCACTGCTACGTCGTCGGGCAGAAGTAGAGCCGGAGATCGACGCTACGGATAAGCGAAATAAAACTTATACTCCTCATTGTTCCTCGGGCGGCTTCTAATTACGCGCGTGAGCCGTGTGTGGAAGCGAGCGATCGTTGGTGCAGCCATGCGCCCGGTACCGAGAACCGTTCGTTCCTGACTTCGTTCCTCCAGATTTCCGCCCAGTATGCATGTACTACCGATCCGGATCTCGTGGCCCGACCGCTTTCGTTCACGCGTATTAGATCGCGATAGTCATCGACACACTTGGAATCCTCTGGCCCAAAGCGTTAGATGCCCGCATTATTTATACCGCCAACATTCTTATTCCCTCGGGGCACGTTTCTCAGGAAATTTCGTAAATGACTTTAACTTCGCTATCGCGAGTAATTTATTTTCTTCATGAATTTAACCACGCCTCGGATCAATGATAAAAACACTTCAAGTGTTGGATACTTCTCAGCGGTTTATCAAGATCATCGGAATTTTAATCCACTTTAATCATCATGAGTAATAGTTATTAATAACAGTTAATAATGACATTCAAAAGCGGCGTGAGTTCATGCTGGCTGGCAGTGAAGAACCAGTTAACAAGTTTAAACAGACTCGTCCTGTTAACACGAACATTAACACTCGACGGTGATTACGATTAGAGGTGTCTCGGGCAGACGAGTTCACTGGGAAGGACGTCTGAGGAGACGTGGTAGAGATACACTTGGTCTCGCGAGAGGGGGCTTCCACGAGGAGCAGAGAAAACTCTTAAGAGAACGGGCAGAAAGTAAGAGCCCTGCCTGGACGGAAACGTGGACTTTAACTTTGAAGCCGCTTTAAAAGTTCCCCTGGTGCCAGCAGGACCTTAAACTCCGCAGCGTGTTTCTTCCGGTACGATCGACTCACCGCAGTCTCGGTATCTTCTTGGATTAGACATTGGAAAGTCAAATTGTCAACTTGAAAGAGGCACTAATACTGAAAGGAGTCTGTCTTTCCACACCCTTTTCCATTCAAGCATATACTCCAATCATAAATTTCAGAGAAAAATGAACTACACTAGAAGACATACGACGCACCTATCATCAGTTTATTTCGATATTACTTTAACTATTAAGGGAATCTTATATTATTTCATTTAAAATCCAACTTTAATCTATCAGGTCACGCGTTCCAAGTGTATTTCCCTGTGACCAACGTGAATATTAATCCGGAGCTAGTCGGGCGATCTAATAACTATCAGAATGCTGTAAAGCGAGAAGCATGTCGATTAACGCAGCCCTGCTGGGATGGGTAGGAATGGTGCGCGTGATAGCAGGAGGACGGTCAATCGAGGGTACGACAATTTCTCGAGCTATTTTCGCGCTCCCGGCGGAGCGGTCGGCCATAGGAATATATCGATAGAACGAGCATTATCATATTATGGAACTCTCCATACAGTTTCAGCCGACCTCCCTTCCTTAATTTAAATTCTATTACACCCGATCTCTATTCCCTCTTTCCTATGAATATTCAAACTGGCTGGGGCCAAGCCCACCCCCATCGCCCCCCTCCCCCTCCCGCCTGCCTCCTCGGGCCATCTTCCTTGCACCGTCTATCGAGTATCCAAAGAATTAAATTAATATAGCGAGCAAAACAGCCTCCCATTACCCGAGCATCGCTTCCTCCGTGTTGCATCAGGCCGCCTGAAGGAGTCTAGAGATAGAGCGAGGGACTGAGGGAGATGCTACCGAAGTATCCCCTTAGAAAAGCCCTCCTCGACACTCATTACCGTTGCTCTCGCGGTAAAATGGCATAATTAACCGGCAGAATCGTGAATCGATCGGTCAAACGTCATTTTCTTAGGAATTCGGAGCAACAAAATATGTTGCACTCGATTATCCATCATTTGTATGTAATCAGTGATTTTTAGTCTTATTTGAAGTTGTAATAGTTTGTTTCTTTAATTAAACATAGCAATGGTGTATTATTAAATATCGCAGAGGAACTCTCAGCTCGTGAGAGGATTTTCGATTCAGCAATCTCTGTGTACGAAGTAGACCATGTCCCCCACGCGTCTCGCGCGTACACAAGCCTTGAGCTCCCAAGGGTAGTGGCATTTAACGTGAAGGAGCCGGGCATTCCCGGCGAGCGATAAATATAGGAATGTAATTATTGATAAGCGTTAATGAGTGCTTCCGTGCGCATCCTTCGGGCTTTCCCGTGGCGAGCCGCCATCGCTCGTTCACGCACGACGGCCACTCACCTATGTACGCAGCCATCGTTCCGTGTTACCTGCCCTTCCTCCTCGATGTAAACTTAAACACATCTGTGCGTGTCCGCTCGTCTCCTTCTCTCGGCGAGGAGAGGGGGCTAAATGCGGAGATGTCGGAAAACTCGGCGAGATTTGCCGATAAATTCTAGCTGCCCGTCGAAGAAGCCTCCTACAGCTTGCCGGTGCACTATGATATCATGATCTTGATGATCGTGGCTCATGGTGCACGACACGCTCTACTCGCATTCCCTTTCCTCGAGTACATACACGCAGCGCTTGAGCTTCGTGCACACGCTTTTCCGCACCTTCAACCCCCTTTTTCTTTTGCGATCGCGTATACCCCTCTCACTCCTCCCTGCGCCTCCTCTTCTCCTCCTCCTCCTCCTCTGCCGTCTTGCTTTACACTTAGCTCGGGTAGCTCACGCATGTCGTCGCTCTATCAAAGTGCGGCGATGATCATCATTGCATGGAACTCCCTCCCCGGAACGGATAATTTGCGGTGGATGATGCTTCCCGTGCGAACGAGCGAATGACTGATACCCCATCTATGATGAACGTACGGGGTGATGCATGCGAGTCAGCTACGTCGTTAGTATCCGCAGAAACATCTACTTCCGGCAGGCACATTAATTGATTCCTTACTTGACAGGTTCTACCATATCTCTTGTATTAAGTAATACAAATGACAAGTCATTCGGAAAGAAATTTGTACATTTAGGCTAACACAAAAGGTGTTTAAAATGAACTTAAAATAATTGTAAAGTGTCGCGTTTGTAGTTTCCGTAATTGTATGTATTTGGACGTGGGAGCGTACATTGGATATCAGGTGAAACATGTTTGCATCTCCCAAGTTACAAGTTAACAGTGTTGGTATGAGGGAACGTCTCATAGTTGGGAGTGGGAGAAGTGTGAAGGTTAGAGAGAAATAGAGAAGGAGGGAGTAAAAGCAATGGAAGCTGGTAGAATCTAGATCGGCATGAACTTAGTCGGCGTCCAGTCTGTCAGCGTGGGTAAAAGAACTAAGAGGGAAAGATAGATTCGTGGCACCGATAGCAGATCCGTGGCAGGACGAGCGAGGGTGAGACAGAGCGAGGGAGATTCCACTCGGTGGAATCCGACAAACACGTTCTCCCGGGCTCACGGTGGTAACCAGATCCCGTTAAGACTCTGTTGGTCCCTCGCGCAGTGCGATCTTCGAAATCAAACGAAGACATAGATCACCCTAAAAATATCCACGGCTCCACCGTCTTCTACGTACGCGCACACCGGTATCCTCTTCGGCGTTTTGGACCTCCTCGGCCTCCCCTGGCCCGCTCGCCCCATCCAACCATTCCTCGGCTGGCTAGCATTTGCTGGCGGCGGCGGTGGCGGCGGCAGCGGCGGGGGTGGCGGTGGGTAATTCAAAGCGTCAGGACGATAAGGCATTCGCATAACTCCTTTTGAATTATTTGAGTTATTTCACTATTAGATATGGTATGCGCTGCGCCGGGAAACAGAGTGAGAAGGGGGAGCGTGCGACGCGAGGATGTCGACGCCGATCCAGACACTCCCGCGATCCGACGACGGCGCCTTCCATTCGGGATTCAGTAGCGAGGCCCCTTTGCCAAAGCCTTTTCTAATCCTTTTATAACACCCACCTTGTTATTAATAGAGTGTCCGAGCCAGACGATGCTCGCTTGCACTCGCATCGATTTAACCTCGGTCATTTATTCCAAATATTATGGAATAATTTTCCACCAACGCTTATTCTATCTCAGAGTTAAATTTCAATTGTTCTTACCATTATTTCCCAAAGCCAGGCAACTTATGTTGCTTTTGGTTCGTATAAGTACTTTGCTGGGATTACACTTTCCCTGTCCGCGAGAGTGAAAAAATTTAAAGAGCTTGGGGCTTATAAGCTATGGATGAATTTCGTTTCACACATTTCTTGCGGTCACGATAAATGTTCACGCCGCGTCTTAAAGGATCGGCATAAATCGGTGGAAGGCGTAGCGACGCCGGGAGTCCGTTTTGCTTTAGCCTCAGAGAGAAGATAGGCGATTCGAACATTTATTAACAGCGATGCGATGCTCCGGGGATGGTTCAATGATTAACAGGGACGTGAAATTCGCACTGGAAATAGTACGAGATGCACGGGCTCTCGTTACACGTCTAATAATTGAGAGTGTCCCGTTTTGAGGCTTTAGTTCGGCTTACGGCCGACGTCGTTGGACGTCGTCATTTGGAGGACGTACGGCAGCTAGGCCGTTTACGTCGCCAGTAATTCCTCGAGGGCCAAGTAAACTTAGCCAATCGGTTGTAGCAGCCGCATCTTTTGATTAATTATACGGCTCACGCCGGTGAAAAAATGTCGGCGTGTTAATAGACCTCATCGCAGGAAGTTGCGCCGACATGCTGCACTACAAGACTGTATTGCGTTCGGATTGTTCCATTATGAAGCGATATGAATTATTCCCGTACTACTTCATACGCGCTCTCCTTCGTTCGGTCTACTTCTTGATCCTTAACAATCTTCATTTCCTTCTTATATATGATTAAGCGAGAGTAATTACAATTACAATACTGGCTTCAGTGAGGCTGTCCGCCAGTGCCGGTACTACCATTTGAAAGTATAAGCGTGCTAATCTGATGTCTTTGCTGAGCAAGGGGAATGATGAATTGCGATAAATGCGTAGCCGAGTATATAATTCAATGTATTCTTATTCCGGTAGTCTCATATTTGCGCTTGTGTTTCGCGTGACATGTAACCATTCGAATTCCAGAATAATATTTTAGTCTCATCAGTAACGGGCATGACGCAAGTCGTTATTAGGTGGAGAGGGATCGTTTATGAGGCGAGTACAAACATTCCCAGAGCGAGTGAATTAGAGGGCAACAGTCAGAACGAACTCATCGCCAGGAAGGATAGAAGCGCTTGGTCAAAAGGGATACGCATGCGCGTTCAATAATTACACGTGATCGTTGATTTGAAGGGGGTTATACGAGGTGAGACGAAGAGCGGCGTGCCGCGCCGCGTCTCAGCGATTATTGCGTCCGTCACGATTTCGCCAGCCGTCGGTAGCTTCGTGGCAGGAAGGAGGATAGCAACAGTAACAAAAAGCCGAGCTCTATGTAGTTCTCGTGCTCCCTTGGACAGAGAGCCACTTGGTGGGAAGAGGGGAGCGAGGGGACGCGGACTTACGCATGGCAAACTCGTCATTTTTATAACTGTTTTTATAAGCGGGCGCTTTCCGGCTTCTATGAATTACGCTCGCGCGCCTTGCTGGCAACTCGCAGTTCCTTTGATCTGTGGGAAATGTCTTCTTTCTCCGCTTGCTACCGTGAGCTACTCTCTTTCTCGAGACTAGGACAACTATAGGTCTGCGCAAAGGTGCGGGGAAGGGCGTCCTTTTTTTCTATTGTCCTTCCTTATTCGATGTCTGGTTCCTCGCGCTCGTTGGACTGGCTTCCTCGCGCCGGCGAGCATCCTCCCGC
Source organism: Ectemnius continuus (assembly GCA_910591665.1). Classification (NCBI taxonomy): domain Eukaryota; kingdom Metazoa; phylum Arthropoda; class Insecta; order Hymenoptera; family Crabronidae; genus Ectemnius; species Ectemnius continuus. The sequence goes on along the minus strand of OU342862.1, from coordinate 7,539,418 downwards.
TCTCTTATTTTTACCAAGCCGCATCACTCGCTGGCGAGTCGTTGCCTCCTTAATCGCTGGGGAACGGTGGCGACGATGACGACGACCCGGCCGACGACGATCTCCTCGTCATAGTCCGCGCTTGGGACATTAGCCGCTCACCGCCATGAAAGTTCGGTCGACCGTATTAAGTACGGGCCAGGCGCGCGATTGTTCGCGCCTGGCCACGGTCACAACACCCTAATGATTTCACCGGAAGTCTACTGTCGGCTCGAACTGTACCTTAGTGTTGTACAGCACTCGGCAGCCGAAGAAACTCTATTGACACACCGGCACCGAATAGATCGTTACAAGAAAGCGTGAGAAGGTCGACGGACAAGCAAAACTACTCTTTTTCTGACGTATTACTGCGTTGATCTACATACGCTCTCGAACAGCTGTCTTGATCATTCTAGAATAATGATAACTCTTCGTGAATCACTGACAGGGATTACTTAGTCTGCTTTGCATATTCAGAGAAGTGGACGACTTGCACGTATCCGAGACTGTCCAATAACTTGTATTGTTGAAAGAGAGCGCAGAGCCGACGACAAATCAAATGCTCGCCGGGCGAGTGAAACGCTGGAAATCAAGAGAAATCGCTCGACGAAGACAGACAGAGCGGAATTTCACCGGGAAATCACGGCGCTCCTCTACGGGCCATTGAACAGTCATCGCCGTCGTTGACTCTCTGCTCAATGAGCGAACAAGCGACTGCAAGGATTTCCGGTTTAATAAACGCGCTCGCGAACCATTCTTCATGGATACATCCTTGAGCGACATCCACACGGTTCTAGGAAAGTCAGCACTTTGTGCTACTTCGACAGAGAACATTGGATTATTTCAGTGGGATGAATGAGATCCTGTCCTTTGCGAACATTCATTTTAACGATGCCGCGTTCATTTCAGTAAGAGTTACACATATTAAATTAAATTCGCACGAAATGAAAGACTGGTTGTCAAAAATGTTATACATAAAATTACAATTTTAACACGAGAATATGTTCAAGAAATATGAGTGATTCGATCAAGGGTTCTTGTACGTCGATTTAGCGAAAGGGTGACAAGTGTCGGCTGGAAAAGAGAGTGTTGTCATGGTAGCATTGGTTGGTATAGGTGCGGGGTATAGTATGTCGTCCTCTGGACTCGCGCACGGCTACGTGGTGCACTGCGTCTTATTACGGGGTTCGTGCTTTACGTGTGCGGATCCTCGCTAACGAGGATTGCGAAAGGGAGTAATGACACGGGCGGACGTGGCCGAGAAAGAGAGAGAGAGAGGGGGGCGGGTGGAGCGTTGTCTTTCTCTGGATAAGAAGACTAAATTTACTCGACGTTTTAGCGAACTATGTATCGCGCTGACCCGAAGAATCGTTTCTGTTGTTAGCCACGGTTTTCGAAATCCTATCCCACCTTTGCGCCTGTCTGCCCCTCGCACTCGTTCATCGTTCTCACGCTCGTCGTTCCAGCTCATTCGACCTCCTCCTTGTCACTTAATTATTTCTCTCCTTACACCCCACGGCGATTTAGATCGGGCCGGATTTTTGGAAGCCGGACACTTATTAAGCCTGCTTTATTAGCCTGATGGAGTGTCGCTACTCGAGTGGCCGGTGGCTTTCGTCACACGCGCCAGCAGCGGACACTCACCGTCACTAATGACTTCATTTCGCAGGATCCGCCAGCTTCTTTGCATGTGAATCATACGCTTCCAGTGTACTTGATGTGCCGATTACACGTGTACGATTCGTGGAGCTTCCGTTACTTGCCCGTCTCATATTCTTGCTCGCTTTTATGCTGTTTAATTGTTCTCCCATTACGGCGCAGAAATGTATCTTATCGCGCTCTTGTTTTACAACTCTCTTTAGTGTGAAATGTATTTCCAGTGTTACCTTTTTGGAATACGCTTCGAAGCCACGCATTTTGAGAGCGTGAAATCTGTTACAAATCAAAGCTATTTGATGTAATATCAATGGATTCATTCGGTGCTTCATTAAATTTAAGATAATACGAATGGATTACATCATCCTTCCCTAAAAGAGAGGAATAGTACAGGAAATTGTAAAGGAACCATTATTAAGAGAGAAACAAGGTTTATTGATTAAATCGTGACATTGTAAAATGGATTAAACAGGAAACGATATTGGCATAAAGAAATCTCGAGTGCTCTCATAATTCAGGATTGGCGGAAGGGTCGAGTTCAATTTCCTGGTCGATTTCAATGTCGCATCGATTTCGGAAAGGCGGATTAAGCTCAATTCCCGTAATTGCAGCCGGTTGATTCGCGGAGGAAGGCGAGGATTACGTGGTGTCGCGCGTACATAAGTACGGGCGCCATCGCTGTGTGACGGGCAAGTGTGTAATAAGATATCCGCGGATACTCGAAGCCCTCAATTGGCTAATTTACCGGCAGTTAGCGGCTATCCGACCGCTTAGGTCATCACCGCCTGGCCCCGGCTACCATTCGGCCTGAATAATTTATAACTGCCTGTTTACGAGAATTGAGAATAATGAATTTCAGCGGGCTCCGCGACACGACGACTCGGCATCATTGACGGCCTGAACTGCCACAGCTGGTCATCGAGTTGACAAGCTCGGATATTCGCCATTGCATGTGACGATCATCTTGCGAACTCACCAAAACAAGAATCTCACAATCGTTTCTAAGAATTTTCATTCTGGTCCTCAAGAATATCATTACATTACAATTTTCTATTTATTTATTCTTTCTCAGTAAAAGTTCTTTCCAACCTCATTGACAGTACAGCGTATTATGAGTTCAACAATCGTACTATCCAAATTACAGGGTATTACTCTATCTTCAGGGAAGTTAATTCAGAGTTTCAAATAACTAGTGTATTAGCGCTCTCAAATTAATACGAGGTTGCGAGTGTATCAATAATAACAATGAGTACGCGTGGGCCGGGGGATAGCGAATAATCTTCAGGAGTGCCCTAACGAACCACCGACTTCTAATGAACTATTAGTAGTTATTAGCCGGCCACGATCGGAAGTTATAATCAGCCCTGGCATACGTTCTGCTATACACCCTCCGTCTGCTACTACACTCGCGGATTCCGAGGCCGCAGTTTGTTTCCAGCATTAGCCTTGTGACAGTGAACACCGAACCCGCCGAACCTCTCTCTTCCCCCCCTCCCCCCATCCCACTCAGTTTAATCCACCAGCCAAAATTCACCCTATTATTGCTGATTACTCCCGATTCTCGATATTCCGTGTACTGTACTCTCTATTTACCCTCCTTATTTCTCCAGCTCGCACTTTCCACTGGCGGTTTGTAATTACTCGTACGCGTCGATTTAATCACGTATCATCAAGTTTATTAATAGGCGGGATAGGTTAAGAGATCGATTCTTTTCAATTGAATCGTGGGAATGTGGAGCAACTCCTTGAAAATGTGGTATTTCACTTCTTTTATGATTGAGGAATAAATGACTGCCATATAAAAATAACTGTGAACATGTTGATTTCAGGAAAACATTTATTTGTCACAGCCACCAAGAAAATTTGATTATGGTAGAAACATCTATTTCCGCCGAATTATTTGAATGGAAGTGATTTCTGCTACCAAAACTAATTCTTAAGTGTCATCGTATCTCAATTAGAGATCTAAGTCGCTACCTTGAAGGCTTCGGAAAGGTTTGAAAAGGGATGACTTGTGCGAGTAAGGGAAGGCGCGTCGGAGTTCATCAGTTTCGCCGGTTGATGCGCGGTGGATGTGTGTACGCGGCGCGAAGCGTGTGGGTGTCCGGGATCGGTCCACTTCCGGCGAGCGAGTAGAGTAGAGGGTCTGGTGGCTCTCGTCGAGGAAGAGGATGGGTCCGGCGCGGGGTCCGCGGGGCCAGAGGTCATCCGATGTAAGTGAGCAGTCAAAGAGATGGCGCCTAATAGATTGGTTTGTAGGTGGACGCATTATCTCTCGCGCGGCGCGTTCACGCTTCGCACTCATTCGCACTGGCGCACACGCCGTGTGCGCTTATACGCGTCTCCACACAGCCGCGCGCGTACGTGCACGTACGCGAGGATGTGCGTGATACAAAGCCAACCAGCTTCATCGAGCTCCGTGCACGCTCGAGGCCGGAAATTAGTAATGTAGCAATGAGCATCGCGCTGACTAAAGCCCTGGCAGTGTACGTATGCCCTCGGAGTCGTCGTCGCTTGGAAGCTGGCGCTCCTACCAGCCGATGCAAGCGCAGAAAATCCTCTTCCTTAGGACGAGATCTTTCCCTTTCTTTTATCGTAAAACTGTATATCCTCCCGGCACCGTAAAAACTGCGCAGGCCCGATCTAATCGACAGCTCCATAAAATCGAACCCATAAAATCATAAAATACATCGCCGCTCGATTACACGCCAGGAGAATATTTATTGTCTCTTTTGGCCGCTCTTATTCCTCGCGCCCTTTCGGCAAGTAGTGGCAGGTTCGAGCATACCTCGAACGCTCAGGGACGCGGAACCCTTACTTAGATACTAATTCGTTTTATCTGGGCCCTTTTTCGGAATTTAACCTTTTAGGTTTAGCTGCTTCGATAAAGGAATCCAATAAAAATCCAGCCCTTAGTGGGTTAATGAGTGAATGTCCTCGAATGTATGTAGGACTGCGCTTAGAAGGAGATTCCAGATGATGCGTGAGAACCTGATCAACGTGCTCTTCTGGCAAACTGGTCTCTAGAAATGGTGATCGGGAAAGGTAGGATGAGAGGGAGACACAGTCGGTGGGCAGTGGCGCGTCGGTTATCTATGAGGTTTTACTGTCCGCGCCAATACTCACTTTAGTGGCGGATCGATTCGGAGATATGCAAGCAATAAGCGTTTAATTGCACGGGATTCCTCATCGCAGCAGTCGTCTTTCGAGTGGCGGCGTGCGGAGCCGCTCGCTCGCGCGCGCGCGCACTATAAAAGGCATCGGACCTATAAAATGCATCCTTGACTGCTGCGCTCGCTCGTGTTCCACCACTCGTGCATTGTATGCGTGCGTGCGACCATAGCGGGTCCGCTCTATCCCTTTTCCTCCATTTCCATCTCTTTTCTCCAGTCTCGCTTATGCGAACGCCTATATCCCCGCTTCTCCTCCCAGCCTTCCGCCTCCAGCACCGGCGTTCTGCCTTCGATTACAACCACCCGCTGAACGACTTGCACGTACTCCGAGAAACGAAGATACGATTTCACGAGCCGTTTGACTTGTGGGACATCGCTCCGCCGTGAATTCCGTCGATGCTCTTTACCAGACCCAGGCTTTCCCTTCCCGCCCTCGCCCGCTCGCCCGCCCCCCTCTCGCCCCTCTCGCCACGCCTATAGACACGTTTCAATAATATAAGGTTACAGATTTACGTTACGGCGCACCAGACTATACTGCAGAATATGATAAGGAGCTCGTAATGTCCCTGCATAAATGGATTGCGGCCTGAATTCACCTCGTTTTATGTACCTCTTGCGTTTGCCGATCTTTGTTGCGCGTTGCTGCTTTATTAACGCGTGCGTACGCGGAGGCGGCGCAAAAATTCATCGTTTTCCGCCAATTAAATAGCTCCTTCATGGAAAAGGAAGAGTTTGTTGAAGGAGATGGCGAAGGGGAAAAAGGAAACGGGAAATTCCGTGAATGCCTGTGCGGTGGCCAGGCGAGTTTGACGGTGGCGGGTGGTGGTGGTGGGGTTTGGAGGAGGCAAGCGAAACTGTGGCGGCGTTTCTTCGGGAAATTCAGCGCGCGGAATCGATGGCAGGGATATCTGGGCATTAGCGAGGCAGACCGGCACGAAGTAATTTCAAACATCTGGAGAGCTTTAATTAATGGGCTATCTTGGTCTTCCATGTCTTTGAGAAGCATCGGTGCACCGGCGCCGATTAACCAAACTGGGTGGGTTCGGATTTCTATTGCAGCGGGCTCGATCTAATTTAGCGAAATCTTATTCCCCCGACAGATTTCTTTGCTGGAAAAAAATGAGCTTTGGTAGAGCGATTCGAGGATTAATTGGTGTCCCGGATACGCGCGCTACCAGCAGGCATAATCTGGTGTCGACCAAACCTTTCAAGTGGTCAGTGAAAGCGATGCTTGAAAGGAAGTTGATTAGATAGCCAATTTTCAATGGTTTCCTGCCAGGCATCGATAACACAACCGGGAAGAAGTGAAGTTCTTCACACAGCCAAGCTTTGGCTTTATAATAATTGCAGCTCGTTTGTCTTGATTAATCTTTCGGCTACAGTAGCTGCGTGTATTAATACTTTTTTGCGATAACGACTTGATTAATCTCTTTATCCTGATTCTAATTGAACATTGCAATTATCTGCACGAATCTTGACGTTCAACAGGAAGTCGAACGAAAGCATTAACCTTTGTTCAATACAGATTGATATATGCGAACGTTTTCATGGAGGACGGTGGCAGCAGTTGGTTATTGCGATTTCTTCGGTGTACGAGGAAATGACGTGGCCGAAGGCCTATGGGAATCGCGATAGGTAAATGACGGCCGAGGCATTACATAAAATGGAAGTTTAATTGAAGCCAAACAATAAGTGCGACGTGCGCGAAACCACGCGGCCTCCGGAATGGCATTCGTTATGTGTCTCTCGGTGGCTCCCTTCCACTCCTCCGCAGCTTCTGCTTCGCTACTTTCGTTCGTTTGTTCGTCCCTTCCACCCACTCTTGGATTGCCCTTCTTCGTCTCCCTCGTCCATACATATCTCCTCTGGAGCCACTGATTATTCTTTCGCCTTCGCTCATCTCGTTTCGCAGCGCAATGCCTTCCGTGCTTGCCTCCCTCCTCTTTGCCTCTCGCTTTCCACGTCGAACGTATTAAATTTCATATATCGCCTGGCGCGCTGCTGCTCCCTTCGCGATTCCCGCACTCCCACGATTCGCAATTGCTCGCATTCTCAGCAATCTAGAAATCTAGATCACTATTAATTTCATATCCTCCTCTGGTGCTCGGCAACCTCGCCTCGCGCCTCTTGCCCCCGCTTGCTTACCCCCTTTACACTCGCCAATTCTGATTCACGCTGATCTCTCCTACCATCTGAAGACAGTGATTAACCCGAAGTATGCGAGCATTATTAACAGATCGTTGATTGGATATTCTGTGTTAAAACCAACAACTATCACCGATTAATAATTTAGTATTTAAAAGTGATCAGTGTTTAGAAATTGAAGATTTACTAGCATCAAAATGGAAGTTCCAGTTTTGATGTTAGAATCTCAGAATCGAAAAGCGATTTTTAGAGAACTTCCGCCGGTCATAATTGTTTTCTGTGGTTGGACGCTGCGTTTCCGAGAAGAACTGGAGAATGAATCCTACGCGCAATGACTCTGGAGGAAGTTTCAACCAGAACCACCATTTAATTGTCTTCATACAGGGTCACCACGATCTTGGACCACAATGGAAGCTCTAATCAGCGGCAGAGATCAGGCAGGCTTCCGCGACGCGCCGCGCATCGTCGCGACAAAGTCGTGCCGAACTGGCAGTACACGCGTGACAAAAAAAGGGAAACTAAAGTATCAATGTCCCGAGCTTCCCCTCGTTACGTGATTCCGACAAAAAGTGAGATTTCGGATCAGCGAAGCTAGTGGGACGGAGAGAGGGCCTCTTGAACCGGCATCATTACTTTTAACTAGCCGGCGGCGGAGCATCGAGTCCGTTTTCAGCCTAATCTCGGCAATTATCATCGCGTAAGGTACAAGCGAGCCGGCGAACTTTTATGAGCGTGTGTATCACCAGGCGAGAAGATGAAGAAGCTGCGCGGATACGTATGTGTGCATGTATATGGTGTGCGGGATTGTCGCTCAAAGGTGTCGCCGACAACGGTGACCCACGAGAGCGACTTCCCACGGTCTTCCGTGGCGACAGGAAAGGACCAGTCCTTTCCACTAATTTCATTTAGGCGGACACCGCGGTGAAACCGCGGCCAGACCTCAAATTCACCTCTCCTCTAACCCCCCCCTCTCTCTCTCTCCCTCTTTCTCTTTCTCTTCCACGACTGCCCAAGTAGGGTCGGAGACTCCACTTGACATTCACCTTCTAACGAATTGCCGAAATTGGAACGGTTCGCGATTCTGCCCTCGACATCTCCCTACGCTTCCATTTCATGGGAAACCTTTACTCTTGCTCTAAAGGAATAGCAAAATTGCGACTTCCAGTATATAGTACAACTGGAGAAGACTTTAATTAGCTTCTTTTAGGAAACATCTTTCTTTAAAAGGCAGTTTCGCTACCCTAGCTTTAACATACAGTTTGAAAGTTAGATTCAGTCAATACGTGGAATCGCGAAAGTAGCAATAAATGCACATACATTTGGTGTGTTGTTGAGTAGAGGAGGTCGGCTCTCGCGAGAGGGCAACTGGCGCAGATGAATTTACATGTATCGCGTAAACCGAGTAAGTTATTTCTCTGGCGCGGTCAAGGAAGAAGAAGAAAGACACGCGCTGTATTAAAGGCGGAGTAAGCGAGAGCAGGAACAGAGGATAGGGTATTAACGAGCTTAAACGAACGGAAACTAAGTGTCTCGGCTGGGAGTAAAATTAATTAATCGCAATCATCCAAAGTGCTATGGCGATATCGTACGCGCTCGTTTCACGAAATCATTCCCTCTCCCTCTCTCCTTCGCCATCTCTCTCGTAAGCCGTGCACGCCAGCCATTCTGGCAGCCTTTCCATGAAAAATTATGCCCTCGAATACGCTGTAAATTCTCTCACGTTGCCTCTCGTGTTATCTTGATCGAGCCTTTCGGGATCCCTGTTTCCGCGCGCTCTTATAGAACCAGTAGGTGATTAATACGATTCCTGTGAGCGGCGCGAGACACCAGTCCGGCTATATTATTAAACAGTGTCTCTATCGGAGTGGACTGTCAACAACGTCGAACGTAACACTCCGGGAAAGGAATGCGTAATAGGGAAAGCGTTGTTCCTAGAAGCTCCCCGCTCATTTGGAACTCGAATTTATTCATGGCCGATGTTCACGCGCCAAATTTATCGGCAGTTAAATTCACTCAAATTATCCGGTGCTTTGTATGTCCTCGCTTTTGGCCAATATTGCTTCGGATGTCCGATAAACTATGCCTATTTTGCACTTCTGCGTGAAAGGTTTTGTTTTTATCCTTTCGTTTCATCACCTGTTTTTTATAGTTCCATATCTTAACAGTATTATAATAAATCGTGTTTTTTCAAAAGCTTGTTGATATGTAGAAAACATAAGAGCTACTCAAGAAAAGAGTGCGAGTATGGTACAGGGGAAAAGATTGCGAGGAAAAGAGAGGGATAAGTTAGTTGGTGGAGAGTCCGCGCCTGAGGAAAGAATTCGCGATGGCTGCCTCGTTAGATCGCGAGTTCTCTGGCGTCTCTTTGTCTCCGGGTGCCCACGATCCCAGCCGGCAGGAATAGTCGGAGGAGACCCCGTGTACGCACCAGGTGCCTGTAATCGTTCACAAATTAACGTCGCCAGGGCAGTTTCTTCTTCCATGGCGCGCGCCCGGATTCACTCTGCCCTTGCCCATATACGGAGAATATGGCGAACCCGTGCCCTCACCTCTCCACGTATTTCAATCATCTTCTCTCAGCGGTCTCTTTATCCTCTCGAGAACCACCAGCATTGTCCTTGCAGTACCCCACCTACCTGTTTACCATACACGCTTCGGGATTCATTGGACTTGATAAGAGTTCGGCTAGTTTCTAAGAGATCCATAAATTGATGTCGTCGTAACAAGGTCCTTTTTATAAATGCGTGATAGTATACTGATATCTTGGTATAACGAGCCAGCTTTACTATGAATCTCGAGTGTCACCTGTCGAGATTCCGGGAAACCGATCTTCTCCCGATCATCGGGTGCCCACGGTGGCCCCATAAATCCTGCTAATTATGAGAGCCATTGCTGTGAGCGGCGGGTCGTCGCGACAATTTATGTTGACGAAATTACGTCATATCGAATGTCCAATGAGAGGGAAAAAGGTCGGGTGCAAGGAGTAGCCGGTGCTACTCGTGTACTCTCGTGGTCGTCGCGCGTGCATATCCTGCCGGTGAGAAGCGGCTTCCAGAGGCTGCTTTGAGCGGTGGCCGCGCGTCTATCAGCGTCACAGAGAGACTCGTGCTCCTCGTCAGCGCACTACTGTCTCGGTTCTCACACTCTCCACGTGTACCCGTGAGCAGAGCGCGCCGATACGATCTACATAAGGATATGGGCTTCGTTGCTCAACGGGTTCACTCGTGGCCCGAGCAGCAGGCCGCGGCCGGTCCTCCTCTCCCGTCGCCGGCGCTGAGACTCTCGAGCGGAGACGAGGCCAGGAGGACTTCTTCTTCTTCGAAGAGTCGAGCCAACTCCGGCCGTTCAAGTATATTCCTGATTTATGGATATTGCTTGCTCCCGCTCAGCCCGCCGCCGCGTCGCGCCGCCCCGCGCCGCGCCGCTCTTAGTCCCTCTCCACTCGACACGTGTAATAAAACGCGACGGATATGCGTGCGTCATCGCGGATACACGGCCCCGCGGGTTTTGTTGCCCGCCGTCGCCCGGTAAATATTAAAGGTAACCAGAGTGATGGGATATCAAAGTGCCACAGACTCTCCGACTGAGTTTTTTGTAGTAATTGTCGTCGGTGATCATTTCGCCAGCGAAATTGGAACGGGATGCTGGTCCCTTTGTAAGGAAAAGGGTCAGCCGAGGGGTAACTGTAGTTTCGCGAGATTTACAACTGGAAGATTTTATTATCAAAGTGTGATTACTGTAGTCGCGATGGGGCAAGCAGGGCCACGTTGGAAATCATTCTCGTTGCACTTATGGTTACACGGTTGTCATCTCATTAAATGCCCGTAACAAACATCCATTAAGTTAATTAAAGCATATTATAGACAATGAAAGAGCGGCGGTGTTCTGCAATTGTTGACATAGTTTGGAGATGCATTTGTAGTTATATTTGTAATCAGTAGACCGCAGAAGTTTTTACAAAATGGAGCATAGCTGTGTCGTGCATAATAGATTATGTGGAACACACACGCCAGTACTTATCCATAATTTGTAGCATGCATCGGGCGCGTGTAAAAAATACCAGATACTCGGCCGAATCCGTATCAGATAAATGAATATAAATGAAAATGAGAATCTGTACCGGATAAATGAAAATCTATATTTGCATGAACATCCGCAGTGTAGTAATCAGAATCCAACGGTATATCCCCCACCAGTGGGGAGTCGGCGAGTGGGACGATTCTGAATTATTCAGTGTTATTTCTTTTCATTACGCGGCGAGATTAGCAGAACGGACCTGCCGGCATTGCACCGTCGACTTTTTCAAATATGAATGTCGCAATTAATTATGTATAGGCGCGCCCGCGTACGCTCTCCTACTCGTTTGCTCCTCGTGCTCGGCTCGCGCGCAACAGTCCTCGCGAGAAAGTTGTAGCCCGAAGTTCCAGGCGGACTTCCAGCCTTCTTCCACAATGCCTCGGTGCAACTACCGGCGGTCTAATTGACGGAAAACGAGTAACTCGCTTCAATTACAATGCGGAGAACTGCGTCGCGCATTAAAGGCCCGTCGCTCGCTGACGGCTCCGGCTGGTGTTACTGCCACTGCGAGAACGAGCACAGTAGCGCAGAAATCAAACGGGTTTCGTGCCGGAGCACATAATACTTTCTCGGCTACATCTAATTCCCATTCGAAAGTCTGTTCTCCACGAGGATCTTAGAATTTGTAAGAAAGAATTACCCGAGTACGTAATACTCTCTCGAGACGGGTACATGCAATTCATATTACAAAGCCTGCTCATCGAACATCTTGGAATTTGCTCAAGAAAAGCCATTCATTGCAAATTGAATCAGACACAGAATCTACTAATTAATTTCTTACATATACACACCAACCTTAAGCGAAGAATTCGTGTAGTTTAAAATTAATGGCACACGAAGCTTTACAGTTTGAATAATTTAATGGCACTTTTCGTAGAAGTAGTTAGTACGGTTGGGAAGGCTGTCGTGTGCAATTCTCGCGTATCCTCGGATCTATAATTACGAATTATTCAAATGTATTCCCGCGACTGCGATTAATTATTCAGGGATATTGGATTCGGGCTAAACACTGATTACCAGGGGGTGTGAGAGGGCATATATCCCCGATAGGATTCATCGTAGGATATTGCACGTAAACGGGCGTAAGCAGGAGGCTCCACAGGACTCGTAAATTTTCTCTTCTACCACCACCAGCCCACCCCCTCCCCTCTCCCCTTTGGCTCCCTTTCTCTTTCTCTCGTTGCTCGCAGCCAGTTGGGGGCAGGGTGGGCCCTTCGGTTGATTTAGCATTCAGCACTTAAATCAATTCTAACAAGTTCGGTACTTAAGAGCTCCCGAGTTTGTACAGAGTGCGTTGCTCGCTCGTTTTGCCTTTCGAAGCGGTGGCGGTTGCTCGGTGTACGCTCTGCAGGAAGATGAGAGGAAGGGAGAGAGAGAGATAGAGAGGCGGAGAACGTGGTGGGCGCAGATGGCTCGCAGAATCTCGAGGCGTTCATTACAATTATCATAGCAGCCCCACAGCCGTAACGCCGGAACATCGCGAACATTAAGATGGCGAACGATGCCTCTGCTGGCAGTTTCTTATAGAGCGGACATTGATTTCCACTAGTCTCGGCCCTTCCTCCTCTTCCACTACCTACGCATCCCCCTACTCACAAGGCACACTGTTTCCACAAGTATCGTTGAATCTTACAGTTCAGAAGGTACCAGTTACAGATACATGCTAACTTTCCCACCCTAAACGTGTTAGTAGACTGCGCAAGTTTAGGCGAAATTTAATACCCTTATTCTATGTATTCTATTCGACGTAGGTTTCAATGTTCATAGTATTATTGTACATTTATAATATAGTCAAAGAAAAATCTGTATTTGTCGAAACATTCGTCGAGTATGCAAAGTTAATCAGTTTGACCCTCGAAAGCGTGTAATTAATCTTGGTCAGCATAGAAGTTTGCGTACTCTCCCCGCTTTGAACTTAGAACACATGCGGTGCATCGGAGCATTGTATAATTCAAGACATTCTTTTTTGTCGTTCATGATTGGGTGATTCAGTTGGCGATGGCGTTGGTCCCCTCGAAAGAGAGAGAGTCCGGATTCCTCGCAGTCAAAGGCACCATAAGGTTTCGGTATCGAGGGTTGCGGGCACGCTACAGCGAAGGAAAGAGTTGTGGCCCGAGAGGGTGGACCTTTTAGCGAGCGGCACGAGCAACCCCTTTCTTGTAATTCGACGAAATAAACCGCCGAACGTTAGGCCAGAAGCAATAAAATAAATCAAGCGGCCGTGTCGGGAAGGAAAACATTAGTGGCAGTGGCATCGTGCTAGCAAACGAGGGTCCTTCGGTTATCTACAGGCATTTTCCTGGCGAAAGACGTTTTAGTAGCACTCGGCATTGGCTAGGATCGCCTTTCTCTTCCGTCATCCGAATATATCAGAGAAAAATTCTCCCGAATATCGCGGGCGCAATCTGCCAGCAATGCAATTAATACCCACTTCGACACTTGTGCCACGGGAGAAAGTGCCGCTGCTAATTAACTCTCGGCTGTCATCGAATGATGAATATCCTCGGGATTGGCAAACGCCTTAACGCTCGGCGACACCGGCCAATAAATCGGGGCGCAGGGAATTAAAGGGTTAGACGCGATCTCGACTACCGAAAATTCTCATCACCCTTTCAAGAGGAGAGCACCCCCAACTCCTCCCCTCGCTCCATCTCACTCTCTCTCTCTCTCCGTCTGAGTTTGCTTTCACTGCGAGGCGGGCGGCGATAAGGATCGACGACTCTTCGCGAAGCAATCGGAAGAGAGCCCCACTCTTCCTTCGAGAGGCAGAGGCGGCAGCCGAGGGATCGGGAATCAGGGATCTCGGGGATTTTAGGAGAGGAACGAGGAGATAAAGAGGAGACGAGGCGAGGCGAGGCGAGCAGGAGGGAGTGGGAGTGAAGTCGAAGAGTTCGAAAGATACTGCGAGATGGCTGGGGTAGGTAGCGCGCGCCCGCGCGCCAACTAAGGGCGGGTGGCACTCCGGTTCGGTGGGGTATAAATACGACGCCGACGGAGAGAAACACAAACAGTAATTACGAATATCTCGGCACGGGATCGAAAAGACATCGCGAATCTTTAACTGGTTTCAGCCACCAGCCAGTTTCGCTGGTCGACAAGAGGGCGGGGGTGGGAGAGGGGTGGTTCGAGAGGGAGTTAGGAGAAGGGGCTCGTATAATCCTGCAGTCTCCTTGAAACAGCCGGATAGCAGAGGTCCCTCTCCGTTCTCGCTGATGCTCATTGCCCCCACGGGCCTGCCGTCTGCTAGGTATCACCGCACCCCTTTCGGTCGTACTTTCGGATTAACCCTCTCCCTTTTCTTCACCTCATTTCGTGTCGAAAACTTATTAGTAATTACGCCCGGATATCTGTTGGCCCGATCCAGAACGAGCCCAGTTCGCTCTCACTCCTTCCCTTCCACCGATCATGTTGTCTTTCTTCATCCTCTCCACTTTGTTTTCCTTCGAGCCCTCGCACTTTCAGCTTTACTAGCGTAACCCCTTCTTCCCTACCTTCGACTCGGCGTCTCGCCCGCTTCGATAACTTCTGGTAAATATCCACAGGACCGGGAACAGGCTCTGCCTCATCCCCATTCGCTTTCTATCGCTTGTACCCCACGGATAATCGACTGCTTTTGAAATTATGTCGGTGTACGGTAGAGACGCTGGTTTACATGCGGTGCATAGTAATTAATGCTTATTAGCATATAGAGTAAATAGCGCGTGTGTGATTCCCATGGATTCTCAGTGACAGTTTTCTGGGAATCTTGGCGCAGTATTTTTTCGATTTACAAAAAGAAGTACAAAGGGGCTGGATAACAAGTTCTCGCAATCATAGCTTTCATTATTAAATCGATATAATCACGTTGGTGCATGGAAGGCAGTAATCAGCTGCTCGTTGAAACTGCAGACGTGTAAAGTATCTCTGAAGGGCTATTACTGTTACCGTCACTGTTACCGTTCGCTTGATCTCTCGAGTGCACGAGGCAAAGAGGGGTTCAGGAGTATGCCCAATGGATCGAGAGTGCTGCTATAGTTGGAAACGTGAACGACAGTATTATACAGGAAAGAGTGCCGAGAGTAACACGAAGCTCTGCTCTCACGAATCAGAGAAGGAAGAACGATTAGAGGAAAAAAGCAGCTCGAAGAAGAGCATTGCCTTTTGCAGAAGAGCCGAGCTCAACGGAAAAGTACCAAGAGCCAACCAGAAAGAATGGTGGAGGGAAAAGCCGGTGATTCGTGCAAGATTTATTTTGATGATGTTAATTAACGCCTTAATGGTCGGAAACGCTAATTTACAATCTATCTAGGACATTATTTTGTAGGAGATAACCACGCGAACTCGAGAATGTTAGATGAGTGTGCGTGTGTGTTAGGAGAGCACGCCATTAAGAGCAACATATAATTTCGCGTTTAACTCCTCTGACAAATGTAGACTGGACGCGCGCGCGCGCGCGCGGCCGTGGTCCCTTTTTCGCTGGGTATCGCAAATGAGAATTGGACCCCTCTGTTTTAAATATTGTAATTAGCGCGGATATGGTGAGTTAAGGCCTTTTGTACCGACCGTTTTCCGTCTTTGATTATCCCTCGTTAAGTGTCTGTAGTTATCGTGTCGGAGGTCTAGGGCATTTTCGAGGAGGACCGCGCCGAAACGATTCTGGTCAACTGATGTTTGGTTCGGTTAGCCAACTGGTTGTCCTTTCCGGTGCTGCGGTGATACTCTCTCTCCACCCTCCACTGTCCGGTCCCTTCCTGACAATAATCGTCGGGTTCTCCTTTAATACCACGCGCGCGCGCTCGTCCCACGGAGAGAGCAACCCTTTTATATCGGCGGCGACCCTCCTTAGTCAAATAGAGCGGAGTTGGCCCTCTCCTCCTCATTGCCTTTTCCTTCTTTTCCGCAAAACGAAGGGTTATTCCGTCGAGCGTCGAACCCCTTTATTGGCCCCCATTTTAAAAGAGTTACGCCTCGTTCCTTGTTGCCTCTTACTCGAAAACCACCCTTCTCCGATAGTTGATAGGATCGACGACGCGAAGGGTCCCGCTAATAACCACCGTCTGTTATCCCGTATGGATATGACTTCAAAAAGATGGACCACGCGTATTATTCCGTAGATGAAAACAGACGGAGAAAGTTTCTGGGCAAGAGAAAATGATTCCATGGTAGGGGAACCAATGAAGCATGTGGAAATGTATTCTTCTGAGACGAGCGTCGATCCCCAGCGCGGCTGCCAATTCGTGTATCCGCCGCGTTTATGTCGGCCTCGCCCCAAACACGCCATAAAATCAGCAGCCCCTGTGCGCTCTCTTGGTGGCGCTTACACAGATAGGCGTACGCACACCGGCCTCCACGCGAATGTGGCACGGAAACCATATTCTCCCTTTGCCGGCGGTGACTGCCGAACACGATGGTGTGCACGGCGAGCGCGAAAAAAAAGGGAAAAAGAGGAAGCATAGGTCCCGGACACGGCGGCGGCGGCACCGGCAAAATCATCCCCCTAGCTGAACGGCGGCGGGCCGTGCCACCGCGCTCAACAAGTGTATCTGCGCTAAAAAAGAGAGAAAAAAGGGAGGGAAGAAGGAGGAGAGGCCGCGCCCCGACCATTATCGGCGAAATTGGGAATCAATAGGCCATGAAAGGATGGGGTCGAGTGCTCTTCGCTCTCTGGTGGCTCTGCCGCCGCGCACCGTCCACCTCCGGCTCTTTCGCGCTCTCCTCTTCGGCCCCGTTCATACCTACACCAACCCTCGCCGCCGCCCTATCCTCTCGGCGTGCCACGCTTTTATTGCCGCTACTGCCTCTACTCTCCACCGATTTCGCGGTCAGGTTAATTCGATTGTCGCCCACGGCGCATTGATAAAAAGGGGAAGCGGAAAGCGAGCAGTCCACGCAATCTCGGCAACCCGACCACTTTCCTTCCAATTCAAGCGAATTCAATACTATTTCACGCCTTACTAATTATAGATGTAGAAGTAAATTTGTGGTGGTTTAATTGTAAGACTCGATGAATGCGGACGCTCGAAGCAGTGCCATCTTTATCGTTGTAAGCAGCAAGTTCCACTGGTTTGGATGGCTCTTCGAAGGGGATAATAATTCGAGCCTAAATAAATGCCGATTTACAGTCTAGCAAGTGACACGGGCTGTATCGTAAAATTTCGTTTGCCGTTCCCCCTCTTTGGGAAAGCAGCGAGAATCCTCGCGTGCGTTCGCTCGACAATGCGTGCCAGGCTCGTAAAACTCCTCGCGCCTTCCTTCGACGATCGCCAACCTGCCACCCTGTTATTTTCTGACTTTATTGCTGGCAGAGTGTCCGGGCGGTGCGGCTGCACCGTTTACAGAGCTTCGTTTACAACTTGGGCCCCTTAGATTGCCCGGCGACGAAAGCCGGCGAAGGAGCCAGACCGGCGAAGACAATGTTTCTATTGTGACCACTTGTAATCAGCCTGTTCCTCGCGGCCAGACTCCGCCGACAGGTGCCCCCTTTTTTCCCAAAACTGATAAGGCCCCTTAATTTCTTTATGATTCCACCATACGGTCCTACGCAAATAGTCGGCCACTCGAGGAGGCCGGTGTACAAAGCGAGCATTCGGGATTGCGTGGGGATTGCGTCTCCCTATAAATCGCGCGGAAACAGGAAGAGGGAGCGCGCTCGAACAGGTAGGCCTTCTTCTCGACGATAAGGATATCTACCTGTTCCCCCGAAGATACCCACCAGATTAGGCGCTCGAACATCTTTCTCTGGCACCGAACGCAAAATTCGGCCCATTAAATGCGAGCTTTATGCGCCCCGATAGAAATTGAAGGGCTCCCAGTGTGTCCCTACGGATGAAAAGTGCACCATCGAAGCTATCAGTAAGAACTGGCTCGGCGCATATTCCGTTCCCGCAGGAAATGGAGTATTCACGAGTTTCCTCCGTTTCCTCCGCTTGCCTCTCCTTTTGAAAGCTAGTCGAGCGCAGGAAATGCGCGGTCGATTGACGCATCCTTTATGGGCCCGATCCTCGCGGAGTACATCCAAAGAATTACCATACTAAAAGCACGCCCCCCTTGCCACGGCCTTTCTCATTCTCCGCTCCCACGTCAACCTCGAATGTCAACGCTCCAAACTCACGCGCGGATCCACTGAATCGACCTTAAAGGGCTTTAACGACTTTTAAAAAATACTCTAACTCCGACGAATCTGCCAGGAGTCTCGAGCGATTTGAAAGGCAATAACTCGAGTAGGTACTCGAGTTCCAAATATTAATCTCATTTGATCTATGAAAAGTAGGGTAGCGATGAGATGAAACTGGCATGTCGTGTACCGTTCAATTTTCTTTCTCGCCGCGGCGGCGGCGGCGCGGCGGTCGGAAGGAAAAATTCCAGCGCGCGGTCCGCGGCGCTCTCGGCCGCCGCAGATTGTTACATCGTTAAAATTTTTGCGAGGGTGCCTTTGTGCGCGGCGGCTCGAGATCAAAGAGTGAGGGAGGCTGGGAGGGAGAGACGGCTGATGCTCGAAGCCGTCGCCCCTTCATCGAGAGGGTTACGAGTTAGGCGGCTGACGGCTGACGGCTGCCGGCTGCCGGCGTGCGGATAAGTGGGAGGCCTGCGAAGTGACGGTGCTTGCGTTGCGGCGACGGGGGGATGCTGGGTTCCGGGAGATGCTTGTATTTAAAACATCCTGCCCGCGAAATACCGATACGGATGGGCCCTCGACGTAAGGGCCTCGCAAGAGACTTTAAGTTGGGCGCGCGCGCGCCACGGGAGGGGAAGAGGCTGCCTTCCGGTGACTCGAAGCTCTCGGGGATGCTCCGGCGCGCAACAGAGAATTCGCTACTCCGCGGCAACCCTTCCACTCGCAACGGCGAGGTATGCCTTTGGCCTTTGTCATTTAATATCAGTGCCGGTATGCAAGGACCCGGGCTAAGGAAGCCTCGGGTGATCGCTTTGATGGTTGCGCGGTCCATCCGCGAATTTATGGCGAGTTTCCTTCTCCCACCCCCCAACCCTGCTTTCATCTCCTTCTAGCTTCCCTCTCGCCAGCCCTCGTCTTACGCCCTGTCTCCTTCCGACCAGACCAACGGATAGCCAGATGCAGAAACCTCCTAATTTCGATCGGGAACACATAGTCCTGTCACGAACCCACCTAATATTCTAGAAGCTACCTCGGCTTACAACTTGCATTGGTCATCGATTTTCAGTTTCCTATTTCGAGCTTCCCTATGCTAATTGACTGTATCAGCAAGTTTCCCCGGGGAATTCGAGTTTGCAATCACACAAAGTTATTCTATAGGTGTCCACGGTTCTTGTGTTTCTCGTATTAGGAAGAAGATCGTGTGTGAACGGCGATTCACAGGATCGAAATTAAAGGTAGGCTTGCCAGGGAAGAGTTAATAGCAGAGTGCCAATCGGAAGGACACCTAGCATCAGCAGCGCGTATCCTCCATCGGGAATGTCATCGCCGATCCACGCAGGTGGAACGGCAGTGGGACGTAAAAATTACGGATCCACGGATGTCGGGCGACGCGACGTGCGGGCCTGGATTATTACTTTCCTTCGAGTTTCCCACAGAAGTCAGGATCTGTGGTCGCGGATCATAGCCCGGGCCGCCTATACAAATACAGGTGCTCACAATGAGCAGTGCGCGCACATAAATTAACCGGTGGGAATATCCAATGTAGGTGCGCAGACATTTGCAAGTGGAGCCTCCTCTCCGTAGATGGTGATAGGGGCTCGCACACGTCGGGATACACGGTAGCGCACGCAAACATGCGAGCAGCTCGGCTGCTAGCAGGTTGATATGACGGTATGTATGTGAGGGAGCGCGCCGTTCTTTCATCCCATAACCGTATGCGGTTTGGCTACGACCGTTACGGTTCAAGCGTTCTCCAATAACGCGTACCCACTGGACACTCGCTACGTCCGCAGGAATGTGGATGTCGCAGTCGCTCTATTTACACATTGGTCGACGTTAATAAAGGCCGCGTTTCAAACCCACCCTCCCCGCCTTCGCCCCCCCCTCGGATCCCCTTCCCCCGATACCCGACATACTCGACCAATTGTACCGAGTGTCCGCTGAATTAATACCGCTGTTGTATTCAGTCCCACTTGAAGCGATTTTCGAGGACACCTAGAGTTCGCGGGTGCGCCTTTCCCATTAGCAGACTCTGTATGTTTATGCAAATTCGGAGCACCAGGCTGTGTTCCGAAACATCTATCATTCCGGGGAAATAGTATTAATCCGTAAAATATATTGCCGTCGACACAGCCGGAGAGAGAGTTTCTCTTGAGATGGGTATCGCGGAGGAGAAAAAGGGAGAGCCGCTTTTACAACGATGTAGGCGAGCTAGGATGAATTATAACGTTATGATTGCCTGCGACATTTCTGTACAACGGGCTAGCCCGACCTGGCCTAACCTCGGGCTCCTTGCCTTACGTATTTACCACTCACATCGTCTTGATTCAGCAATGCAGAGCCCGGGAAGAGAGACAAGGGTGCACAGGTAGTTCAGTCGGCACTTACCTCCCAACAATGCCAGTGCTCGACTCACGCAAGTGTCCCGTGCATCCGCTCTCATCGAATCTCTCTTTCTCTCTTCCTGGTTCCAGCAGTAGCGAGGGCGCAAGATGATCTTTAAAAAATGAGGATGCAGTCAGTAGGAGTGAGAGAGGGAGAGAGAGGGAGAAGGCAGAGTGCAAGAGGTGGACTCGGAGAGAAAGGCGTAGACGCCATTCTCGACAATGCCGAGAGCGAGGTGCACGCAGTCCGCGGTAGTATTACTAATTACTGTTATTCCATAATGACCGATGTGCGCATGGGAATGTCTCGATAATCCTATGCATTAAGGCGAGCTCGGTTCGCCTTTATTTCTGGCATTAAGAGACGGTCGGTTGTAGCCGCGACATTTACCGCATCTCTCTTTTACTTAACGGTGCGCTAGCCGAGGGAAGGAGAGCGTCGGAGAGGGGAGGATAGTAGAGTTCTTCCGCTGCCGATGGGAAAATCGTGGAAGTAACGTAAAGACGACGTCCGTTTCTCGATAGAGAATCGTGGAATGTCTCGCTGCCTGAATTACACGGCTCTGATCCGGCAGAGGCTCGCTCCTAGAGAAAGAAGAGAGGTGCCTGGCAATTACTGCACTCGTTAATGGAGGCAGCCGGACTAATAGTAGGACGACGAAGGAGAGGGGCCGTCGCCGCGGCAGAGCGTGTATAGGAATTCCTTGCCTATTTCAGGTCGGCGAGCCCGCACTTCCTGCGCGACGCTTTTTCGGTGTCAGCCCAAGTTCATTGACGTTCGTCGAAAAGTGCTTGAGTACCCACAGTGCCTAGCCATTGTGCCCGTTGTCGTTCTGTAATTATTCTTAGTTCGTTCCGGAGTGTAGCCGCGAACGTTTCACTCGCTCGTCGTTCACTCGATGCCTTGTCTCTCGTTAATCGCTCGATACCGTGAGATCAACTCAGGAGATATTCGAACGCTTCCTAGAAATGTAAAGAGAGGGAGAGAGAGGACGAAGAGTTCAATTTCGCAAATGGGACAAGATTTGTCATGCGCTCTGCTCTGTCCTTCTTGGGCCATAGCCCTGTCACATTAGGTGGCAGGAAGAGTCATCAGGTAGTGTAACCCTGACGGGATGAGAGGTCGATGAGACTCGATCCCTCGATCGATCAACGGAAAGCCTTCGACCTCGTGGACTTAGTTCTAGCCCTCTCTCGCTTCTCCACGGATTAACTTCTTGCGGCGGCTTCTTCTACCGCTTGATCTCGCCAATTTGTTCGCCCGAACTTTCGGCTAAATTAGCATCGACTTGCCACTGGAACTTCCTTTGAACTAGAAGCTCGACTTTCCATTAGATCGATTTCCAGGCTTTAACTTTTCCCTTAGAAAACAAGGGTAATCTCCTGTCTTTTGTAAATACGAAAATTTTGAAAGACTCGTCTACTAGTCGCGGTTGAAAAACACAAAATAGATATATGAATAAAGAAATAAACGTATAGGCAAAAATGTCGAAAGAAAGTTCCGATTAGCTTCGTGTCATTTCAAGTAATCCCTTGAGTTTCGAAGTGTCATGGAGCAGGGAGGGATATCAATGGAGCATTCAAGATGAAGGTGTATTAAACGTGAAAAGAAGAGAGGCGCGCGCGGTACGGCAGGGCGCAATAACGAAAATAACGAGAGACAACGTGTCTTTGTATATTTCACCATACATCATCCGGGTGGCATGGGCTCTACTTTATTCTACGATCACGATCGTTGTTTTGCTCCCTCGTGTATTGCGAGAAAGTATCGCGAGTGCGGATGAGCGACGGGCGGGCGGGCGGCCGCTGGAGGGTTTTGGCACTCGGTGGCGCCGAGCGTACAAGAACGAATCGGCAGTCGACACGTACGGGGTGCGACGTGCTAGGTGAACCGTAAATAAACCCATCTGGAAGAATTATTTTCTCTCTTTCTCGCCACCCGCCACTCTCTCCCTTCACGCCCACTATTCACCCACACACAGAGCCTCCTTTCTCATCGTGAAATAATACTCGCGCCCTTCTTAATCGTTATAGGCTCGCATCATGAAAATAATAAATTTCATTAGCACAGCTTTGAATCTAATGCGTAGCTTTTGAAGCATTAGAGCTCCGGAGCATTTGAAGGCAAGAAATTCGTTGGACAACGTCGTCGGCTATGAAAGGATTCGGATTCAAAGCACGATAGGAGGAAGGCGACTCAGGGGTGTTAGTGGACATTTGTCAGACTGACTGACTACCGAAAGGCTGACACTAGACGATATGCGGGTCCAAGCGCGCGGAGTCCTCCTGACGTTTTGACAAGGGTGGTCTCGTCTCGGGCTATCGTTATTCGAGGCCCTGATATACCGCCGACCCTGCTAAATGATTCATGACTCCCAATGGAACTCCCCCACCCGCCCGATTCTTCTCCTTTTAATAGCGATCTTTATTCCCCCGATCCGTATTCCCGCTGTATCCACATCCTTTCAGATCGAATTACGGCTCAATTGACGGGACACGGAAACTCGGGAATTCTATCCTTTGGCCTTTATTCGCGTTATCGAGACCCCTTTATTTAATCCGATACAATCCTTCTCGAATTTCACATCGTGCGAATTGCGATATCCGTCTGCTTTTAGCCAAATTTAGTGAGAGATTCGAAGTTAATCTTGAAAAACGTCTCTCGCTACAGTTTCGAGTGAGTGCGCGCCAAGGGAGGGGGATGTGAAGAGCTATGTGACAACGCTTTCCTTAGTGAGATTAAGCCAAATTACTTCCTGGTGCCCCTCTCCCGTGGCGCCTTCCGCTGCCCGACGAGCACGTCGCAGCCGGTAGCGTCTAATCGCTTACTTTTTTTCAGGGGCTTATCGCGCCTAGGAGATCGTACGACGGCTCTGATTATTTGATGCGCAGGCGAACCGAACCTTGAAATAATAAGCTTCTTCCCTGATTCCGGCTTGTGTCGCCAGGCATGTTCACACGTGCACGAAGCACAACCGATGTGCGATCGCATTAGCGCTCTCGGCAGGTAGGCAACCGGCTCGGCAGACGCGTGCAAGACTTTCCTCGCTTTTAGAGAGAACGCCAGCTACGTGGTCAGTGAGAAGGCTATTGCTTTGTTGTGTCTATCAACGTTATTTACACCGCGCACCTTATGCAGACCAGAGCCGCCGAGAGATCGTAGATCGGCGCGGCAGCGGCGGCGGCGGCGGCGGTTAACTCGCCTCCAGTACACGCAGCCGGCGCAGGAAGCCGGGATAATTAGCCGTATCAAAAAATCGCTGAACACGTTATTTATAGTCGCGGAAATCGGAGGAAAAGCGTGGAGTAACGCCTCCGCTGACGCCGGCTGGCCGCCGATGCGTGGACTTCCATTATCTATCTGCATTGGAGCCTTCATTACCAGGGCGATCTCTAGCGGACCCCTTGGCAAAGCTGTTGTATGCATTCGTAACTGGCAAACTCCATTCAATTTTCCTTCCTGGCTGCTAGACACTTTTTCCAATGGCCGAGATTGCCAAAGAATCGGTGGTGTAAGGTTCTGTTTCGAGAGCTACCAAGCCGTGGCATAAGTAAGTAATGACTGGGATGGCTGGTACAGATGGGAGTTAAAGGGGCCGATGTAGCGGGCAGAGTGAGAGAGAAAGAGAGCCTCGGGTGGTTTCCTTGAACGATGATAATCAGCGATTTCGTGACAGACACGGGGCCGTGGCCACGCTAACGAGCAATCGCAGCCTGACGCTCGCTCGCTCACTCGCTTCGGCGACACTTCTAGGCGTGCGGCTGTGGACTTTACTTTAAGGACGCGGAATTCGCTCGCTCTTCCATCGCACATCGACCTACGTCGCTCGCATGTCTGTGCGGCGGCCACACACCTATGAAATATCGCAGCATGGCGTGCACACACCGGTTGCCTCGCCGAGCGCGGTCACACGTGTATCGGACGTAATTACGCTCGATCCTCTCGTACAATTATTATGATAGTTGCGCCGCGACGCTCACCACCGCGACGAACGCGATCTTCTTATTTAGCTGTCTTCTTAGGACCGATCTTGGCATGCTCGCTTCTTGATTGAAAGCCGCGAGGACACACCTTTTCGAGTACGTACTCTTCCTCCAACGGGCTCGCTTCCATTGTCATTACGGACGCACTCTCTAATTAGCGGAGTTAATTGCCGACGAACTAGGAGCGCTCGAACGTCACCGGAGAGAGACGCTTATCCGTCTGCGACACGCGTTTCCTTTCGATCGCGGAGGATAGCATTAATATTCAGTGAATCTTGATTAAACGATAAGTACTCTCGAAACTATCCACTTAAGGAGGAATTAAAGAAAATGTAACAACATTCTTAGCGTTTTTGCACAACTATGCCTCTCATTTTTTGACGCAGTTAATATCATGCGATGAATATTATAGCCTCTCGTTCCGTTCATTAGCCAATGTTATCAATAAGGAAAAATCTTTGGCGTGCAGCGCCGAATGCCTGGGAATGCTACACCGAGGCTCGTTAGGACGATTCCGTATTTTATTGGGCACGTATGTTCCTTAAATACTCGAGATACATTTTATACCTTTTAATCTAGTGGTGCAATGCCGAGGATCGGCTTAATGGCAAGCGCAAAAGGCGAGCTGGCGCGGCGAATGGTCATTTTACGAGTAAGCGTTGATTCGCGAGCAATTGTCGTTGCTCCCGGGTCACCCCTTAAGTAGAAATGAAAAGCATGCGTGGTACACGTATATGCCCACCGAAAGCCATCATCCTCGTTGACGTTCGAATGTCGCTGGCAGCCCAATGTTCCTCGGCAGTAAAGAGAGCCGCGGGAGGAACACAGAGGCATAACTCGGAGCGAGTGCTCGTGTTCTTAGAGTAAGTTAAAGTACCGGCGAGAGATAACGATACGACAAGAGGCTGCTGCTGCTGGTGGTGCCGCTGGCTCAGCCAGCCGCCTCGCCTTCTCTGTATCAGCGGCGAATTCAGGCGGGCAGAAAACGGGGCGGCCCGGGGATAATGCCGCGTCGATGCCGCTTGTCGCGGCCGAAGAAAATGAAAGAAAGCCGAAGGCAAAGAAAGCCGAAGGGTACACACACACATACACGTGGGTGCGCGCATACAGCAGATATATACACATACATAGACCACCAGTGGAGCAGAAGGTGGAGAAGGAGCGGGATGCAGAAGGATGCGGAGAAAAAGGGAGCTGGCAGTGTTCGGCTGATACGGACGATCGCTTCGTCTCCCGGCGAGCGGACGGACTGATCACTCTGCCGTCGCTCTTATAATTATTATTCGTATTTTAATGGCCGTGGAAAGGCTCGTACGCCTTTGAGGCCGGGCGAGACGACGGCTTCTCGAGACCCTTCCTCCACCTCATCCTCCTCCTGGTTCACCTCCTCCATCCAGCGCTTCCTGCAACCTCCTCTCGCCGCTCCACAGATGAACAGAGTGAGTGAGCGAGGGCGCGCGGGGTGCAGAGTGAGAGAGAGAGGGAGAGAGCCGAGGGGAGCAGGAGCGAGAGATCGAGAGAACGACTGCCACCCCTGTGCTTTTAAAAATATTGGGGATTTCAGATACCAAATGCCACCGCGGCGCGCACTGTGCCATGCTCTCGAATCAAACGGGGAAAAGGGGATGTGGGTTCGCTTGCACTTTCTTCCTCCCTTTCTCCTCGTCTCTCTTCCTGGAGACCTCTCCGCCGGAGAGCACGGCTCTGATACATCTTCTTGCTTCCCCGTCACATTCTCTCCCGTCGCCTTCTCTCTTCCTCTCTTCGAGTCGAGTGCCTCCGGCGCAGCCATTCAATCAGAAGCCCGGGCCTCGGATAAGTCGCGGCTTTTATTACGGGCCCTCCTTCTCTCTTTCTCCCGCGCTCCCACTCTCTCTCGCTCGCTCGCTCGCTCTCCTTCTGCCAGGGGACTGCTCACCCAATGACGATAGGTGATATGCCTCCGCTTCGTCTTCCTTCTCGCCGCGACTCGCTTCTTTCCGCTGCTATTGATATTTTAAGATATTGCGGATACTTGGTGCTGCGCGACACAATGGGACTCTCGGTTCCGAGTATCCATCAGTATAATAGCCAAGGCAAATGATTAATAAGAGTGTGCGTATCTTGCCTTCCGATTAGCAGCCGCTTGGATAGTTGGATTAATTGAGACGTGTAGAGAATGTTCAATGAAGATTCGAGTTAGAGCTCCGGTCAATTTAGCGCGAGGTCGCCGGAAAAACGGCCTGAAAAAAACGAGTGAGGAGGAGGCTGAGGCGAGAAGGAGAGGCCGAGTGAACGAGGCATCAATCAATTTACAACCCTTCGGTCGATTAAGCCGAATGAGCCGCGGCCCAAAGACATTCGTTTCTCACTGGGCCACTCCCGGTAGTTAATATGAATTAATAGATAAATATACAATTAGAAGTAATCTATATTAATTAAGGGAGGGTCTTGCCTTCGTGGTGGCTCGACTTGGTTCCTTTGTGGCCGTACCGTGAATATCCGGCGATTCATTCATTAACCCCTCACCTTCGACCTCGGGGCCCGGAGCTGCCGAGGCTCGAATCATACCTCGAACAATAACCGAACGGGAAATACCCCTAATGTGCTCTCGTTGTCTTGATCTTCCGATCGTTTGGCCGCCCATGCCCGCTCGCGCTTTACCGTGCTTTCACCCCATCGGGAGCTTTAAGGGCTGCACATCGCTCGCGCTGCTTGCCTCGTTCACCGCGCTATCTTCACCTTTGTTCGAACGCTACGCTAATCGCACTTCCTATCCGACCTTTATACACGGCTATTCTTCTGCCGTTCGCCTGAATTATTGCTGGATAATTCAATTAGAAGGACCACCGCATCGGAAAAATACCCGCGGCCTCCTAATGGCTTCGTCATATCGGAACAATGTGTAGCCTAATTGTGGATTGATTCACGCGTTAGTATGATTACTTGTGAACTTTAAAGAGGACAGAGCGAGAGTTGCTAGAATATAATTACAAGCTCGTTTACGTAATATTTTTGTGCGAAATTAATACTTTTCAATCGTATGTGATTGATCAGTTATAACCATTGTCGTGTTAGATGAATCAGCTGATTCGCTTAGATGAAATGAATGAAAGTTGTGCGGAGGGGATCTTTTCGCATCCGCAAGGCAGCGCAGCGGAATGGTAAAAGGGGGATGTAAGGGTATAGCAGTCACCTGACAGCCGTCCTTAATCCGAAGATTTAAGTGTACCGCTATACTTCGGGATTGCTATAAACAAAAACAAGAGCCAGTTGCGCACGCACAAAGCAGAGGGAGAGAAAGATTGTCGCGTTCGCCGTTAGGGAAGGCGGGCAGGCTTGCGCTCGTTATTAATACAAAGGGGCGGGAGGGCGCGATGGGTAGCCAAATCCCAATCTGAAATACGACGGGAAATAATCCGGTCGAAATAAAACGAGGAATGTAGACCGCCGCCGCCACCGCCACCGCCGCCGCCGTTCAAGTTAAGCTTGCACCAACGTAGTAGAGTCCGTGCTCGCTGCAACTCCACCAGTCCCTCGTAGATTTTGCAAGAGAAACGCCGAGACGGCAGTACAGTACGTAGTTCTCGTTCGTGGGAAAATACGAAGTCTGCTCTTCTGGACGGAAAAAAAGTAAGCGCTGTAATTAACCACGGGTTTGCCTATCTATGATGCGGGTACACCTGTGCACCGGGAAACATCTTAGAGTTAGATCCGCGCGCTCCATGGATTAAGGATGGAGAAAATATTCGACACGGAAAGGAACATTCCAACAATTAAGACCAAAGTCCGAATATTACGTTTTCTTTAAGTTATCGAAGTATTCCTTCACTCGCACAACGTAAAAATCTTCTTCCAATTATTTTCCATCCGCCATGAACGGTAACAAAGTGCAATCAGAACGAGTCTCGTGTCCGCAGTAAAAGGGCGCACAAAGTAACGGAGTCAATCTTCGAATGGCATTTAATAACGCCCGTAATTCTCATTAAATACAATTAAATCTTCGTGGTGGTCCTGTAACAGTTTGGGCCGGCTGTGCGCTGTAGGTGCATACCAATATTCGTGCGAGCGATAAAATACTACGACCATTAAAAGAGTCTCTGCAAGGAGGTCCACGTGGGCTTAGGTGTGTAGCCATCGTGCGGGTTCGACCAGTGGATCTTCTGATGTAGTACCGACATTAAAAGTCGAGGGCCACGACTCGGGAGATTGAAATACGAGCCGCATAAGAATATCATTAGCAAATTACTTAATTTACGAACGAGCGCGCTCATACAAATCCCATAGACGCGCCCTTCTTTCGGCAAAGAGGTCCATGCAATTACAAGATCCCTCTCTTCCTTCTTTGTCGCAATTCTCCAAACCTTCCAGTTCGTTCTGTTCCCGCCACTCGCTTTTGACTTTTATTACCGCAACCATGAACTTTCTGTCTTCCCAGATAGTCACAGTGATTCTCAGTGTTTAAGTTGAGTTCATGAATTCAATTACAGTTCCTAGTTCGAAGTCATAGTACTTCCTACTTTCAAGATGAAATTGACATTTGAAGTCTTAGTATGAAGTCATAGTCATTCCGATTTTCTTCTCGTTCCACCAAGTACAATAGGATCAGAGATCAGAGCACAAAGATGTGAAGGCTGCTGGGTCCAGATATATCTGGGTCTGCGGTAACAAAAGAGTGCATCGAGTCGTATAAACCACCCACCGCCAAATAAAGTGTCGCCAGGCTGGAAGCTGCGCGCTTTCCATCTTCCCGGAACGAACAAATCATAGTACCAGAATACCTCGGTGAATCGACAAACGAAGCGAGTACTTTTTTCTCTCCTTCGGCGACAGGCGCGACAGAGTAGCGTTATAAATACGCGTCTGGCCGCTATTTGTCCCTTGCGGAATAACAGCGACATGTTTCCACGTGCATTTGTCGCAAACGAAGCTTGCAAAGCGCAAAGAAGAAAGAAAGTTCGATCGAGTTTAGTTACATTGGTGGCCATCGGCATGGACGGCCACCTCCGCGCTCGTATATAATCCACCAAGTTTAAGAGAGCTCGAGGGCGTCACGCAGAGGATAGACAGGATAGTCACGACAGCCAAGACAGATGAGATAGGCAGGGCAAACCTCTAACAATTAGTTAGTCTATCGGAGCTCCCCAGAAAAAGGAAGTAAGGTTCACTGACAATGAGTCCAGTGCAGTCGATGCCGCATTAAATGATCGTGATTTACGCAGCTATAATTACTAATTAGTAGGTAATTGTGATATAGTACTATGGGCTGCTATAAATATGCATTGATGCAGCCGGTATACTTTGTGGAACGCGTGCGCCTCTCCCCCAGTTAACATTGCACTCATTTAATCGCAGATCAGGAAAAGTTGAATATTAATAAGCCCAATGCTAATGAGCTCTATCTACGTCCAACTATTCAATCGTCCTACTTTTCGTATCCAGCGCAGAAGCACGGAGTTTAGAAATCTTGGAATTAAGACACGCCACTTTTCCAATCCTTCTGAGGTCAATCGTTTCAAATAAACTCGAGACGAACCTGTAGACGAGCCTTTAAGATAAACCAATTCATAGTGTAGGTTGGCAAAGAGGATAATTTCTCTCTTGTCCTTGCGCACACTCTACCAGTCGAGCCTAGTGTGAATGGGACTGGTTAAGTCAATGGAATGGAGTTGTTGGTGAATGCGGGCGTACCTGTACTGTGACTCGGGCTTTATAGCGGCTAGGCGAAATGCCGATGTAAACTCATTCGTGTCGAAGACGCATACGGACAGTATCTCGCGAAAGTATCAGGAAAGCGCGTAACACAGCTCACGCACAGAAGCGTCCGCTGCTTGTTATCTGCCTTTCAACGAACGACCCTCATCGTGGCGTGCCGCGCTCAGCACTTCTCATCCCGCAGTCACCAGTTACGTACTCTTATCGGCCACCTTCATCCATAAGCTCGTGATTCCGGGATCAGGCGATTCCTGCACAAAGATTCGCTTGGACGTCCATCAAACGCTCTCCACGCATTTCCCCTCCGGAGAATGGCAGAAAGAAGCGGCCAGGGAACGCAATTTCAACGAGCGAGTCGGCGCGTCGAAACATATATAAATATAACGTACATACATACACGTAGCTCCTCGCCGTGCGTTCTCGAAGTATCGTCCGCCACCACAGAGAAAGCATACACGCGTCAGAATTGATTTGATCGCTCGGTATCCTTGCACACGTAGAGCATGTCGCGCTTCGCTGTGCCCTGAGTGATCCTTAATGCGTGCACAATAGTACGCATATAGTATAGCCAGCTATCTGTAGAAGTGTGTGAGTCCCCTTAATTCCAGAGGAGCGCTGCGCCGAGTTTCTTTCCTTTATCAGCTGCTTAAAACTGTGGGAGCGCGTGCATGCATGCTTAGCTTCTTTAGCATTTAATGCCCGTCTCTGCTGGCCCTGGAACGCTGCCGATTGGAAATGCGGCTTACCCTTTTGTTTATGGAGCTACGCGTACGCACTGCCGAGCGCCGAGAGCCACTTAGAAAGTTGCGGGACATTGGCACAGCCAAGTAGTACATAGAGTGTCCTTCGAAGCGAGTGCGTCCCTATCTTCTTCCACTGCTTCTCGATGAAATGGAATTCATGCCTTGAATGCATTCCATCGAAGTATGAGATTAAAGTTATCGGACCAAGATTTTTGAAGATACTCATTTCCTATTTTATACAACCTAGTCTTCTCCCGTAAGATCTGCTCTCGAATATGTACTTCGAAGTTATCATTGACATTAATAGATTCTCGTTTGCGTATCGTCGAGCTCGTGGTATTTTTAATAAGGGTGTTGACTTTTTGAAATTGACCGATGAAAATCGTGGCTGTCGAGGGGGGTTAATGTACCAGACGACCGGGAATGGCTCCGTGAACCGTGCGGGTTCGGTGGCCGCGTTAGCGGCGGGGACAAGAAAAACAGCGCTAGACGAAGAAAAGACCACAAGGCCCCGATACCATCTTCTCGTGCTAATAATTATTGCATTAATTACGCCGAGGGAGAAGCGTGCGCATCCACGACGTTTCATAGATACGGCCTGGACTGGCATACGTGTGAATATGGGCGTGCTCACGGACACGTCACCACTAGGAGAGAGGCGTGTACGTGAGTCTCGGAGAGTGTGTTTGTGGGAGGTTGAGTGAGCGAATGCACTAGATAGGACAGAACGAACAGTAAGTACGGTTCTAGGCATTAGCAGAGGCACACGGCTGAGACTGACTTATGAGGCAGATTTCCTGCGATACCGATGCCATCCTCGTCCTCGCCAGAACAGCCTGCATGATGCGTGGGACCTCGACGGAGAACGCGCGCATCACGGTCGCGTGATTAGCTGCAGGATCGCCTTAGCAATCACTTCTTCTTCGTACTATTCTATTGAATATTAACTTGGATCTCACTGCAAAATCGAGAGGGAAATTTGCAATCATAATTAGGAATCTTACGAGTTTTAGATTGACAGAATCTTCCTCTCTGGATTATAGTACCTTATTCTCTAACATCTTCATGCATTTCCTGTGCCTCGCATATTGAAAATTAATCTTATTCCGAGTGATTCCATTAACATTCAATTCTACAACTTTCTTCAATGCATCTGATTGCGTCTTATTCGTCAGATTGTGAATACAAGTGCTAAAAAATCTCTTGTTGGGAAACGTAAAGGGAGAGACTATGGTGTGAAATATAATGATCATGCAAATATGGTGCATTATATGTTAAGCGTGGCTATAATTTACCGTAGTGTGTGTTAGTTTACACGAGACGTTGAGTAAAAAGCGTGAAAATCGGGAATCTTGATAGGATAGACACATTCTATAAATTGTTGCCCAGCAAGGTGCACGCACCGAGAGTTATGCGTAATACGTATTTTATGCAATATTGTGACTAAACATGTCAGTTTAATTAACTCCCGTACATTAAAGAGGAAAAACATAGTTAACCATAGCAGTCTAAGCAGCAATTATTAAAACGCAAACAGATTTTCCTTGACGATTGCATTAAGCAGGAAAGGCAAGAGGAAAAGTGTCTTGCAAATTGTATGGTTTCCCTTCCTTTATTTATAACAAGTCCATCGAAGATATCTTAGAGGCAGCGTGTGATTTTTTACAACATCTATCTATATATCTATATAATCGTCGCATGGGATCCCACAATTGTTAGCTAGCGTGAGCCAACTTTGGATAATGATGTCTGGTGCATGGTGGAGTGATCGATCGCGAGCTGATTTGGTCCATCGCGCCTACGACTAGGAGGTCGACTAGGAGAACCACGTGCCTCGCGGTCCCTTTTTCCGGCGCGTCACGCCGTAATTAAGCGGATCATTAACGTTACGACGAGGAGGAAGCCGTGGTGTGCCTCGGCGGTGCAAGATATGCGGATGGAATATCGAGGGACAGTGAGTATGTAGAGGGGTCTGTCTGAGTGAGAGAAAACGAGCGAGGATTTGCAGGCGACACGCCGCTGCATTCGGCCGCATACCGTTACGTTAGGCGATGCCACCCAGCCGATATGGCACCTTGACTAATGCAAGCACCGTGGCCGCGTAGTTGCACCTTGCAAATTGCCGCGAACGAGAAAAAAGCCCGGCGACATCAGGCGTCGCGATTTAAGGCAAGCGAGATGTGTCTTTCTCAGCCTCCACTACCATTTGAACGCTCTTCCTTCTTTCTTCCTCGCGCGAATATCCTCGATCACTGTAACTGCATACGTACATACACGTATAGGAATACCGGACAAGAATTGTTAGGAAGAGGCACCTGTCTCGCTTGTCCCGAAAGAACGATGAGGATCCTTGGGTTATTTGGTTTAATTAGCCTGACACCGTAACCATTAATGCACATGTTTGCTTCTTGTCGCCGTAACTTCTGCCACAATTTGACTAACATACTCTCTTTTTCTCCATACATATTATTCCCTTGTCCTTTAACTGGAGTAAATTCGTTGGCGCAGCAGCGCTACATTGCAGGTTGCAACCCTTAATGTGTATTTAATTTAAAGCAGCAATGTTTGTGATCAAGATAAATGCGGGTAGCAGAGGAATTTGTAATCCACATCTGCGTTTTTTACTTTTGACGCGATACAAATTCGAGGAAAATACGGGGTCTGTAACCTGTCGTGTATCAGAGTTATGAATGGTCCGTTAGAATCAAGAATGTATCAGTGATAATGAGATGGAATTAATTTTATGATTGGTTCTTAATGCACGTAAGAACTTGTCACTGACTAATGCTAAAATAATTGAAAGGGATTTGTCAGTACTTGTGTACACTACTAGTTGCTGGTAGTTAAGCAGAGTTTCATTCGTTAGAGAAACACAGGTGCTTGTAGTCGGAGTGTGTAGTGCTCGTTGGAAAAGTGGAGTCGGTGATTTTAGATTGCGGTATCGAAATACATAGTACGTTGTCATCGCCGGAGTCCTCGATGACGAAGCATTAAACGAAGCATCATGATGCCGCGAGAGCGTTATCCAGCTGCGTGTGTTTACGAAGTCCTCGACATTCGAACGAAACAGGGAGAGCGGCAAAACAAAAGGAAGTCGTTCGCCCACTTAATTGAAACGCGAATCTCGTCATTACTATACTTGGCTGGGAGGCCGACGCCAGTGTCACGGAAAATTTCAATTTTCTGCTTGAGATAATAGATAATAACGCAAATATTTTTCCACGTCACACAAGTTCTCCGGTGGACAAAGGATTCCTTCCCTTTTCCTCCTGTCAGTCCTGGCTCGCCCGCTCAACCCTGCCAGACCCTCATTCGGCCTCTTTTTCCAACGGCGAGCGCACTTCCCTATAAACACTCTACGTGACAACAACAAGTGCTACTGACAAGGAGACCGTGGTCGAAAGAAATCAGGCAATTGGTTCAAGGAAATAATACATTTTGGTATGTCATTATGCCAGGCAAACCGTCGCTGGGATTGGAAATAATTTAATTTAAAGTTTCAATACAAAGATAATAGCCTCGGACACTATTACAAACATCTTAGAATGCAAATCTTTTAAAACTATATTGAAGGAAGAAGCTTTCTCCAAACAGGCTCACTTCGCTAAAATGCCATCCGAATATCCGCAGGTAAACGTTTACCTGGGCTTCGCAATATGTACCAAGTGATGCGGACACACAGAGAGGTCAGGAATGCGGGTAATTACTTTGTAGTAGGGTATAGGAAGCCAGCCACCGATATTCTTGGCCTGTATGCATCCGCATCAGCCTGTACATACAGGCCTGGGTTAGTAAAGTGTCGTGACGGTAAACAAGCGGAGTAGCGGAAAGGGATTCAGTAATGGTGGCACAAACCACTGAGTTCGGACATGGTAGTGAATGGAGAAGCTCGAAACGAACAAACGGAAAAAAAATGTTATAAAAAGCTTTGGTTGGCGGTAGCGGGCGTAGTCGGCTTTCTATGATAAATATGTATAACCAATATCCGGTTAAGCGTTCGATCGTAATATTAGAAAATATCGTAATGAAGATAAGTGTGGGGTGAGAGCGGATTGAATGCTGCTGGCAGGATAGATATCCGCGTCGTAGGAGCACATAGTCCTTATTCCTGGTGTGGCAGCGTTCTTCCTGGCCGCTCGGCTCTGAGGGCATGCGGAATCCTTTGCTGCGCTCGCCGGCAACACCAGCCACGTCGTCTATCGTAGGAAAATATCTAATCTGCATGTGTTTACGTTTGACGTGTCGATATCATCGCGCGCGCAGAGCGGCCCGCCGCGCCGGCTCTCTCGCCTCTTGCCGTGCGCACGGAAATTAAATTACCAGCCTGATGCAAAAAGGATGCGGAGCGAGCGAGCGAGCGAGAACGATCGAGTCAGTCTCTTGGTGTACGCGCGTCTGTATGGGTGTGTCCGTGACGATGGAATGTGCTCTTCGGGGTTTCGAGAGGTAATACGCGCTCGTGCTAAGGTGTTTCACTTTCTGTCTCTGTCTGCTGGATATACTTGAAAGAAATTTCAAGGAGGATTGCGTCGGTGTCAAATTGAATCAGTTTTTTCGGCTTTCCCAGTGGTATCTCTTTTAATGTTTGGATAAATGTTCGTTGTCAAGGGTAAAGGAAAAACTGGAGGAAAGTCGCGTGCACAGTGATAACTTGGATTTGGACTTTCTTTATTAGTTTTTCGTGCGATGAAAGGATTCTTTTATTCGCACGCGCTATGTCACTGAGTGGGATAGGTGGAGATGGTGGGGATAATAAGGCCGAAAACAGTCACGGATCAATCAGCGGCGGCCTATAATTAACGAGTTACGGCCGTGCCGGCGCGTTTGCATTAAGACGCGGCTTTTTGTCATTCCGTTCTCCCTTGAGCAAAGCGAAGTCCGGCGGTAATTACCTCTCGGCGGCAGAGGCTCGCGTTTCTTCGCAGTGCTCGCTGGATTCGTCTCCACCTTCTCTCACCCTTTGGCTGGCAGTTCGATTGGCTATAGCATGTAGGTTTTTCTCATCAGCATGGCCAAAGAAACTCCACGCCGAGAGCGTATTCCCTCTCGGGGGCAGCATAACAACGTCTAGAATCGTAATTAGTAGGCGTGAACGCACGCCTACCAGACACCGAGACTTCTTCTTCGCCCACCGCTCTTTCTTCATTCGCTTTGTCCATCGCCCGGTGTCCAGTCCACGGTCGTTCACTTGGTCACTCCTACGTTACCTTAGACAAATGATATCGAACTCCAGATTGCCTCAGTGCTATATGCATGATTTTTTACCTCTAGTAAACCATATTACAAATTTTCTGTTCATCAGGAATTTGCTTATAGCAGATTTGGAAAAAGGCATTTGAATGTTGGATTAAAACAACGTTCGATAGAGAAACATCGCCCTAAGCGTACTGAATCGTTACTGTTCATACCCCTGACGGTATTTTCAATTCATGGAGTCTTTCGCAATCTATCATATTGATCTAACTCGCAGTGGAGTGACAGATGGGTCAAGAAAGAAGGGCTTGAGGTGCAAGTAAGACCGGTGGACAGTCTTCATTTTCCGTTAGAGCGGTTCGGTTCAGGTAGACCGATCATATGGCGTAGGGGAGAGAGCAGAGAGCGGTCGGTTATAGATCATTATCGATACTGAACGAAGACACCAGCTCTGGCACCTATTCACCGGCGCGCTCCTTATACTGTCCTTACCTCGATGTTCCTGCGATTGTGACAAAAATGACGTGTATCCGCCGGAAATGCCTCCACCTCCCTCGCCTTCCTGTCCCACCACCAGGAGAGTCGCTGCATTATTTTGCAGTTAGCTTTTTTACTCGGCAATACTGCTCGCTCTCGGTTCTCTCTTCTGACGGGATGATTCGCCACTTCGTTCTCGTGAATTCGATGCAGTCAGTGGGCCCCTCGGATATATACGACCGTGCCGTACACTGCCTCACATCTGCCACTGCTGTGTCGAATTAATTGATCGCGATCTCGCACTGCCACCATGCTCTCCACTCGAGTGGAGTACTTAAAGACCCAGTTACCATCCTTTTTCGTGAGTGCGATTGAGTCCTGTATGATTATACGTCAGCAAGATGGTCACTGGTGTGAAAGACATGGATTTTTTTAGGGGAGTGCCGACTTATCTTTTCCGGGTGATAATAATCAATATCGTTATCAAAAAGCATTCGTTTCGCCGCGTAACTCAACTTATAGTTAAGTAATGGCAAGCCCAGATACTAATTGGTATAGAAATTAATGCTGTTGCGTGGCAATCTTTTCCATGAAAGCCGGACTTTCCAGTTTTAATTCTCAGTATTCAGATATACAATAAGTAATCCAGTCTTTCCAATTTCATAACAATCCGCAAATAACAATTTCGCAATGGGCTGCCGTTTCGAAATCATCGGTATCTCTCTGCTAGTGGTTCACACATTAAATCGACGGGCTTCATTATTTTCTTAAACAGTGACGCGAAAGTCCGTCCATGCGCACTGGAACTTTCACATGTCAGTCCGGTGCTATTGTGCCTAATGATTTAGCAATTCCGTCGGCAAGCGGCTGCAGTGCTGCGTTATTTAATTCGCCGTACAATTAGCACCGAGATCCTAGCTCGACTTTCTACAACAGATATGTCCATACATGTACTTATTGTCACGGCTAATCCACAGAACTGGAATCCGAGATGACTGAAGTGACAGTCTGATTGAAAACGCGGTAGTGGCACGTAACTCCAATTACACTTTCACCCTATCGCCGGAATTTCCTTGATTTTTTCTCCCCGTGGTTTCACAATTTCCCAGCCGCAATTTCCCAACTCGAGTAAGTTGTACATAATAGCTAGAGCAATTGTTATGCTAACTAGTCTAGGTACTATCTGCTCTTACTTGAACTAGCTTTCGTGCTCTCGACCACCTGTTACCCTCTCGAACCTCTGCCCGGTGTCTACCTAACGCTCGTCTCGCTCGTCCTGCTTCGGCACGCACGCACCTACCTACCTACGCACACGACACTGTAATTAGTCTGCGTGGTACATCGAACATGGCGTTTTTTTCCAGCCGCTTCTTCCTTTTAATTTGCGATACGCCATTCCCCAACGATGTATCTCGCCACGATTTTCCATTATCCTGTAGCTGCTCGGCCGTCACGAGCCTCGCTCATAATTCCACTCCGTTATATTCGCAAGCATTCCAATTGGATTCAAAGAAATTATCTGGTCTTTAAGTGAATTATACAGCAACCTAGATTTGCCTGAGCAGGCATTAGAAAAATCAGAAAGCAAGAGGGCAATAGGTGCGCATTTGTTGCGTACACCGGACTGGAATGTTAACGTGTGCCGACCGATTTTCATTGCCAGCTCTCACGATTGCAATGACCCACCGCTGGCTATTTCACCCTTTTTCTCCCTGGTCCTCCCATCGGACGAGAACAGCCCACCAGTATATTTTCCACTTTCGCCGATATAGATAAGAATAATGGACCATGCTGGGGTGTTGCCTCGATCGCTATCTTAATAACTATGTATTCCACGAGTAATGCTCAAATTACCCAGGGTAAACGGGCCGGGCATTCGCTAGGAAAGAGCGCAAAAACTGGTGGCATATCGA
The DNA here is from genome assembly GCA_910591665.1 of Ectemnius continuus. NCBI lineage: Eukaryota > Metazoa > Arthropoda > Insecta > Hymenoptera > Crabronidae > Ectemnius > Ectemnius continuus. The sequence continues at coordinate 7,500,868 of OU342862.1, read as the reverse complement.
TATTACTACGAAACTCGATCAAAAGACACCGCCGCACTAATATAATATAATTGTTATACATTATTCGATTAATACACGTTTTAAAGCACGTCAAATTGAATGACTTCCGTAAATTCCAATACAATTATATGGATTGCAACTTTGAAGAAATCTGTGGTATCTCGTAGATTATCCTGACAGTACTTTGAGGTCTTTTTTAGAGGTCTCAATGAACTGTTGCACGGTAGAAATTATAGTATCTATGGCTATAGTTAGTCTATCGATATCCCTATCGGTTCATTATTGAAGGGGGGGAAATCCTGCCTCGAGGGAACAGCCATTTTCCACTGAATTATGCATAGTAAGTCATGTTCATGAACAATGATCGTGCTCGTTGCCGAGTGCACCACGCGGCGCAGGCCCTGCCCAGGAAACTATGACTATAAACGCAAAGATTGGCCGTCAAGATCGTCAAGGGAAACAAATGACGGTGGTGAACCTTTTAATTGCTGCACCTGCTCCCTCTCTCTCTCTTGGCTTCCTCCTCCTTGCCCTCGCCGCCTCGTCCTCGGTATGCGTAATCCTCGCACGCGCTCCGCTCGCATAATGCGGCCTCTGCGAAAACCTGGCGAGGTGATAATTTTTCTTCTACAGCTGTTCGATTTCAATTTCGGCCTCGTCATTGGCACGCACCAAGGTGGCAGCGCAAAAAGAACGCTGGCGGTGCATAAAATGTTGCACAAGCTATTTCAGTTTGGCTCCAGGCTATTCTCGCGATCGATGGTCCTCATCAGCACAGCTGTCCCCGTCCGTGGAGTTTTCAGTTCGACCTTTAAATTCGCAACAACACACAATGTATGTACATGTAATTAATAATTTCAATCGGGTAATTGGAATCCTTAAAGTGCGCGGTCAAGTTTTTGCAGACATTGATGGTGGCATTGAAAACGTTGTCCGGCAAGAAGTTAATTATACCGATTTCTAAAGTAATTTCCAGCAGTTCCCCTTGAAGCATGAATGTTGCAGTAGCTTCCCTTTCCTATTTTTCTTCGGGTATCCCCTTTGTTCGTTGGCATTCTTGTGGGCGCGTATATGGTGCTCCCTCGTTTCCCCTTGAAGTTTTCCTCGGCCAGGTGCAGCGGAGCGCGAACCTCGTGCGTGGAGGAGGGTTGTCACGAAGAGATGCGCGTTACCAACACGAAGACTAATCATCGGCGAGATATTTATTTCCTATCATTTCGTGGGAATGGAGCAACGGGCGCCTCTTTTCTCTCCCTCTCGCTCTCGATTCCGGCAAGGTACAACAAAGGTGGCGAGCGAGAACAGACAGTCGGACAGACAGATCAAGCAGATAGGTAGAAGAGAAAGGCCCCTCGCCGCCGCCGCCGCCGCCGATGATGACTGATTTTTATTTTCGGCATGGCGTTTCCATCATGAGAAAGATCCGCCCTCACGCACCTCTCATTCGCTGCTTTCCAACGATGGATCGGTGCTCCCTAGGACAGCTCTATTATCACTAGGTGCCGCGAGCCGACAGGCCACCGCTGGCAATTCTCTCCCGTTCACATTAATCATCGCCTCCTTTGCGGATACAATGTCTTAATAGCGTTCATGCATTGTTCTTTTCGGACGCGGAGTGCCCCGTTCATCAATATCTCTCACGATAACGGTCATGTATGTACGCCTGGGAACCACATGGCCTCACTCAGCCACGTGGACTCCGGCGTCATTCTCTCGAAGTTGATCGGCGAGCTACATTGTAAGTGACTAGTAACGAGAGAAAATTAATTGGCATCCTGTTCGCTGCTAGTATTATAATGAAGATTATAGTCATTTTTAATCTGCTCGACTTAAGATGATGAACAATAGCTATTTTGCCTGAGAACTTACACCTTTGATCAGTTTTCATATAACTATGAGCAATTCCATCGTCTATTAACAGGATTCATGAAAAATGATAAATAAAGTACTAGTTATGACGCGATAGAATACGATTGTAAAGGTCTGAAGAAGAATAATCCAGTTGTAAGTATCAGACGTATACATAATATGATAATATCTCTTCTATTAGGGACGCGTCGCTGATTGGCTACGTCTGGTCGAAAGTACAATTAGAAAAAGAACTGTAACCTCTTACGAGCGCACCGCCGCGCCGCGCCGGCTGGAGTAAAGCGCTAATACCCCTTGCAGTTAACGAGCTGTACACAAAAGCCCGACATAATCAGCAAAGGCAAAGCTGGATGCTCCAGCTCCGCGGTATCAGTTTCCACTGAAGCGGCGCTTCATTTTCCGTGCCAGTGATTTTTAATTCCGTGCGTTCACCACTGCATCCCTAATCGAATGCCCGGCCGGGTATGCGTGTGTCTGCATACCTAGTGCGCGAGAGAAGTCGTCGGCGAAATTGGAAGCAATAGTCGGGCATCGCGATCAAAGCAACCGAACCACTACCTTAATAGCACCACCACCGAGCGTGCCATTGCCGAACACGCAAATGTTGCGGCTTCGGGCATCGAGACACATATAAATCTTTGATCCAAAACATTCGATTCTTCTATTACCAATGTCAGCTCATTAAGACTTAAATAGTCTATTGAATCGGCTATCAAATATTCATCTGTGAATTGAAATCAGATTGAGAATAGCTTTCATAAAGCAAACAGTTAAATAGCATAGATAGCAATCAGTGAGGTATAAGTACTTGGTGAAGTGTAGAAAATAGGGAACGTTGAAATTGTCTTTCGATTTGTACTATAATCACTCCATAACGTAATAGGATTATCTTGCACCGCTCTATTAAAGCTGAATGGATTGCGTGGGCTGTGAATGATTTGCGTGATAGCCAGACGATTGGTTCTCGGTTCTAGGATTGATGATGCTGGTTTATTAACCCGCTTATTACAAATCGTAGTCAAGTCCCTGCATGTCGATTGGAAAGATTGTCGAAATTTTAAAAAATTTTGAAGATCTTGGTATTTCTGAATGATGAATGTGAATACTGTAATTAACGGTAGTACACAGCAGATGGAGATGTTCTCCGAGTTCCAACTTCCCTCTCGATTCAGTAGTCGGCTATAATTCGTTGGGAGATCGCGTGGCACGGGAAAATTGTAGCGTAGGGGTGGCGCCTCTCCTCCACCTATATCGGAAACACGATCCTCCGGATCGTTTCCGCTAATGATTGAACGCGTCCGTCCTTCATTGCTCTTTCCACCCTCGAAACAGAACCATTAATGCAGAATCGTGGGATTTTCGAGGTGTGCACACCGGTGATTGATTTCGGGAGCTGATGTCGGCCTGCCAGGCTAACGGGAAATTAATTTATTCGCGAAGAAAGATATATCACTTCGATTTAACAACCAATCTAATCACCGAGGTTCGGAAAACGGCTTTTAATTTCCATTTAGATACGATGTAACCAGCATTCGTTTTGAATATGTAATTTACAGTAATAAATTACGATCATTCAGCCTGGTAGAAAGACGTTCCTTTGAGTTCACAATTTAAGAACATCGATCTTAAAGAGTTAAGTTAGTGTATATTTTATTCGTGCATTGCTGAGAACTGACTTGCTCAATGAAAAAGTGGATTCCTGTATTAAGTTGAAAATGTGCCAGCTACTTTAATAGCTACATTGCTGCACTCAGCACCTTGCAATTAAGATCTCATGAAGTGATGCATCCAATTGACACCGGCAGACTTAATTTCTTCATGAGCCCTCGCGAGTAGGATTGGTAGGGGGCAATCCTGCCGTTTGCTGTATTGTGAAAACCCGAGACGAATGTTACTTGCTTGAATAACTTTAATTATGCGAGGGGAAGCATCATCGCCGGGAGATAAATATACTTATTTACAGTTGAGCGATGCTCATGCCATGCCGGGACAGATAAGTCCGGCGCGCTGCTCTATCGATTCACAGCGAGGCAGCGTGGAAAAAGGATTAGCGCGTCTGCTGAATTAAGCAGCGGCAGGAAGTGAATCTCTAAGCAGCCCTGTTGGAATCATTGAGCGATGTAAATCACAAAAAAACGGATAATGAATGGTCTTGGTTATTCTGTGGCGCGGCACGGCACGGCTTGGAGCGGCGCGGCGCGGCGCGGTGTGGTTGGAGGGCGGAGAGTGGAAGGTAAAAGAATCCGTGCTCGTTTCGTACAAAGACACGCCAGCCAAGAGAATGGTGCACCGAAAACTGACGCAAGCAGATCCAGTCGGCTGGGATCTACAATGGACGTAGATCGGGAGCATCGCTATTACGGTATAATAGAGTGCGCAAACCTCGAATTCTCCCACAGTGCCGCGCGAAAACGGCCTCTTGCTTTTCTACCTTTCACCTAATGCAGCCGCGATTCACGCCTTCTCCCCATCCACATCACTAGTCGCCTCAGACAGACTCCACTAATCCATTAGGATTATTACATAAATTACCGAGAGTTCTTCTATCCAGCACGCTCCTCGGGATCCCCGAGTTCAAGTTACATTTCCTTCCTGTTTAATCGAATCTCTCGAGATTCCCCATGCAACTTGCCACCGAAGGATACGTGGCTATCGCTGGTAATTGCAATCGCCAGATTTATCTAATAATAGCCCTCGGGGCAAAGCTATGAGCGTTCGATTATCAGAGTCCTAGAACAAACGTTCCGGGCAATGATTGCAAAGCCTGCGAAGTATACGCTTGATTTCTACAATTGTGCATCCTCTGTAATTAAGGGCGCAATTTTCAGCCCAGCTGTAATTGCGCATTTCATCAGCGATCCCTCGAGAAGATTAGGCAGACAGATCAGTGAGATATGCAAGCTTTTGTGAAAATTGAAAGCGCGTATCGTACGGTAAATGCAGCTGGGTACCTGTGATCCCATGGGCCGACAAACTCTTCGTGAAAGCTTCGCCCTGTCAATTCGTGCCTCGGGCTTGACAGACCGAGCGACTGTTTGCAACTTTTTCGTCACGAAAGCGAATGCAACGGTGTCGACAGCGGCGTGACAGCCTTTCCAGTGGCATTAAGTATCGCGTGAAAATGGCACATTGAAAAATTGTGGCGATAGTCTCTTTCGCGTTCGTGCCACTGGGCGCACTTTGTCGAGGGGAGATTAATACGGCAGAGACACCTGCGTTTGCTACAATTTGCTTGAAATTGGAGGTCGCTGAGTGTCCTTAGCAACAGGGCGACTTCTATTTCAGTGGCATTACAGTTTATCCACATTATTCATTAGAAAATATGATTTACAATCTCCAAAATAACTTAATAGTCATGTATCAAGTACTTAGATGTAAAACCTGCTGCTTCGACTGATACTTTTTTCCGCGAAAATGATATTTTCACAAATGCTTTGCTTACGAGTATTGCTAGATAACGAGGCCGTAAAATATGCACGCTAGTAGAGCAACGTGCTAGCACAATAGCAATACGAACTCTTCAAACTCATGTGAGAGTGTTCGTCCTAATTACACGGGAATATTCAGTACAACGCGACGGATAGTAATAATACTCTGGCGGGGCGCGCATTATCGGCAGGGAAAAAGTTGGCTTACAAGGAGGATTACCTTAAATTCGGGAATAAAGCCTCGTGCTTGCCGAACACGGGGCGAGAAAGAGAGCGAAGAAGAGCGGGAGCGAGATACGTGGGCGAGGAAGTAGCGGACAGCTTGTTCGGAATGTGCCGCCGGCGGGACTTCTATAACAAAGCCTCATTATCGCCGTAATTATTATGCAAAGAATACAATGTCGGTGAATGGCGTGTCTGAATGCACTCAATATCGTCTGCTCCTCCGCCTCCTACGCCGCCTCCTGCGAGATAATTCGCGTGGCCGCGTATAAATCCCACCTGTAATTTCGACGTTTCGCTTTCGGGCTTGAGCGAATTTAGAATGTTAAGCTCAGCGAGTCCCAAAAATCACACATTTGTTCTAAAAGAATACCAGTTATTAATATAAAAATAAATAGAAATCACATTTCCTTATTATTCTATGTATCTTAATTCGATATGGTTTCTTTTTGTTACAGGCACGAAATTGAAGGAGTGAGTACATACTTATGCGTATTGTACTTTGCCCATAAGCTCTTACATACAAGGAGACAGATGTACGAGAAATGAGACATCATTACTTCTTCGAATATCGAAAATAACCGATATGTTGAAGGTGTATGTCTCCGCATGAGGCTGTTGGTGGATAGCGGAGGGAGTAGAGGGAAGGATCGATCGAAGACTAGGCAGCTCAAAGGCACCTTCGCCTTCGCCTTGGTAGTACAGAGGTGCACCGCGAAGAATCGCTCGGAAACGCGAGATATATTGACCGGACGGCGGTATCACGGAATCCGTGCATTAATAACCCAGCCGGTCTTTAACCCGTAAACTTTGAAACTCGGACGGGGTGCGATTAAGAGGCTTCCAGAGCCGTTTCGTGCTGGCCGAACGCACAACGCGCGAGTTTACAGATACCTGTGTGCAGCCTGACTCTCTCACTCCCACTCACTCACTTTCTCTTTCTCTCTCGCTCCTGTCTTTCCCGATCGAACCGCGTTCGCGTGAGACGTCGGAAGAACGATCGTTTTGACGATTGCGATATCGTCCGGCGGCGCACGAAGTCATCAAGTCAACGAGACCATTAGAATGCTTTATAATATTGGAGATCCTATCGGCGATGTTAATTGCACCGGGCGCCGCCGTTCCTGTGCGCACACAACGCGCACGATGCATTTAAAGGGTGGTGGCACGGTGCATATCGCATCGCTCCCATTGCATTCTCCTCTGGACTTAATACGTAAAGAGGGAGATCTCGATGCCCTGTTATTAGATCGCGTTACCGGCAGCGGTGCGCGCAATCGACGTTTAACGTTACGTGACTGCACTATTGGCCGATTAAATGGGGCTATTGTAGGGCTGCGCCAACTCATTGTCGGTGGTGTTCGCATCACGCACGTCATTCAGCATTCATGAGTTCATCCGCTAAAGAATCTCTGGGTTTCTAGTACCAAGGCTATTCTATCTAGAAGTTTAGATGTGCTATTTGAGAGATGCTCCTTGATATCCTTGAGAGAGGAAAATAAAATAAGTAGAGGCACGCTCGAGAAGAATGGTCCATGAGTCGCGCGCGTAACGTTTCATTACCGATACATTACAGGTGCGTCGGGGTTGTTATTCCGCGCCACTTAGTATCTCGAGCGAACGCTTGTCTACTTTGCCCCGTCAAATCATCGCTGTTCGGCCGAACTCGGCGCGGCGCGCCATTCTCATCCGCCAGCACGCTCTTTTCCCTCGGCTCTCCACATCTTATGCAGTGTCACTATCGTGTTCACGTTCTTGAGCGGCTGTTCGAAGCGGCCGTAATATTCAATTTCAGGCACCTCCGCAATTTGCGTAGACGAGAGCAGTGCATAGCACTCTCTCGCTTTATTTCCTCCCGCTGGCTCTTCTCTCTCTCTCTCTCTCTCTAACTCTATTGTTAGGCTGCCATGTGCAAGAGCACAGGCATCCAGAAGAAAGAAGACACCTTGAGGAAGGAGGAGGACGTAGCTGCTGCCCTCTTTTATCTTCCAAGTACAAGGAAGATAGAAGTATGAACCTACGAGTTAAGAAAAACCTTGCTCGAGTCTTTTCTCTGCCTTCCACTCGCCCCGTCCTTCTTTATCCAGTGGAATCTCTCCTCTCTGTCTCTCTTCGTCCTCCTCCTCCTCCTCTTCTTCATCTTCTTTTTCTTCTTCTCGCGGCGCTGCTCGAGTATATCGCGCGGCAATTCGAAAAGAATTTTACTGCCGCGCCTCTCGAGGCCGCGTAAACGGCAATAATTGCGGGCCGCCAGGCTGCTGCTGCTGCTGCTGCTGCTGCTGCTGCTGCCAGTCGTTACGCGAAAATGGCATTAGGAAGAGGAAGGCTCGAGCGAAAACAGTTCGTCCATGTCACGAGAGATCCACATTTCAGCGAGAGCAATGAGCGAACAGTAAACCTGACAGCTCCTCATTCATCGTGCATAGCAACTCTATTTTCTAGATTTTCCAAGTTGAGAATAAGACGTTTCACGTATTTTCACCTTTCGTATTCTCGTCTCGATAGCAAACTAAATTTACAATCTTATTGAAAGTGCTCTGGTTTAAGGCAGACGATCCTGTTTTTGTCGAGTCGACAAAACCATCCACGAACAAGTATCTTCTCATACGAGTCTCTGTAATTTACGCCATCGACTAAAGAGCATTGATCGGCAAAGTGAGTCTCTAGGATGCTTATGTTTCCTGCCATAAAACAGTCGTATAGAATAAACGTCCTTTAAGAGGCAAGCGAAAGCCACATATTGGGAGTTCAAGGACTGGTTGTATCCATTTCATTAGGGCGTTAAGACTCCTCAGTACACGTGAAGCATTCCCCCTGCTGCAAACGAAATGGATAGTCTACGTGGTGTAGGGCACATACATTAAGTACGCAGGAGACTTATGGTAGCGACGCCAGATGCGTCGCCGCGGCCAGTAAAAGTGTGCGGTTTCTCGGATGCACAGAGTGTCGGCCTGTCAATTATTGAAATGAGCTAATTATCGTTTTCTCAACTGAACTGATGTCTGCCGCTTACAGCTAACAGCTGCTCCTTCTGCGTGCTTAGAGGTAGCAAGGACGCAGACGTTGAAGAGGGGTCGGCTTGGAAAAGAGGGTTCCTTACGTCTTTTCGTAGCATATGCTTCAAGAAGTGTCGTTACATACCCCAACCATTTAACTCGAGAGTAGATATTTCCTTTTTACCTTCAGCCCTTACACGAAACAAATATGCCGTGGATTACTTACACGCTGAATATAAAGTCTGCCCTCCTCTTTTATGTATAAAATTAGGAAATCCGGAGGTGCATGGCTATTTTATCAGGAGAAGAGAGAGAGAGAGTGTATTCAAGTGGGAGAGAGTGAAGGCTAGGGGTTAAAATCGTTCGACTAATGGAAGCTGAGAGAAAACGAGGGACCCACTGCCGGTGCTACCTTATTTCGCTCGTTTATCCGCGGAGTGCAGATTCTTAATAGAATACTCGATGAATGTATTTCTCTTGCGAAACTAAGACCGGTTACGAAGAGCCCGGCGAGGGTGGACGAGGTGGTTGGGAGAGGAGAGGAGAGAGGGAGGGGGAGGGGCCTCGGACCAGCGAGAGAAAAGAGGAGCGAGGAGGGTGAGTCTCAGCGCGATAATAAATCTGTGCTTAGCTCCGCGACAATGGGCTGGACGGAGAGAACGGAAAGAAGGGTTTAAGCTGCGTCCTACTTACGCCACGGGGATACTCTCAAATGGATCGTGCCCGAAGACCGAATTAATCCGCCAGGAAAACGGATTCCGCGAACGTTCGGGCACTCGGCTGAATGTAGCCCACCTTTGATTCCGCCGTTTCTCCCCTTGCCGCTCCGCGCCGCGTCCCGCCCGCCGGCCGGAAAACTCGCTCGTGTAACGAGAAACGACTTTCCCCCGGAGCAGTCATTGAACTGTAATCCCACAGTTCCACGCTAATACCGGCTCCATAGAAATGCATAATGAAACTTCGCACGGGTCCGGCACACTAAAGATATACAGGTTGGTCCACACGGTACGCTCCAAGTCTCACTGGAGCGCTCTCATGTGTAGCTTATCAGATCTGGCTTGCTATTCCATGAAGAATGCATAATTAAAATTTGGCAGTACGGTTTTATCTAGCCGGATCAGTCGGTCTTTGAAAGGCGTTCTTGGAGGTTTATAGTGTTTGTTCTCGGCGGGTCTCGCTGATGGTTTGATGATTTCAATTGGCTATGATCGCTCTTTCTCGCCGGGGGCCTTAACTCACGCCACCTCCGAGGAAGACGTGAGATTGGTACTTAAACGGTAGCCTTTTATCACTGGCTTTAATGCCCTTGAAGAAAAGCCGGGGAAGGCTAGGCGGCTCAATCAGTGTCGCATACTCGAGGACGCACGCTCGACCTAGCCAAGGTCGGCCAAGGGCTGCCTGCATTCTACGTGTTCTTATGTTATCCGCGCTCCTCGCCAGCAGGTGATCCCTGCTGTTCAGGTGAACACGGCTTAAAGGAGGGTGACACCGAACCGACGACATTTTCTGGATACGCGATGAAAGAAGGAGGCGGCGGCGAGAAAGAGAGAGAGAGAGAGCCACTTCTCTCCTCGGTCTCTCTTCGTCTCCTGAAAGGTCCGTGACCTTCGCTGGAAAACGGGCTTCCACGCGAGGTGTCGCGAACAAGTGCACACCTGCACAACTCCGGATTCATCGGAGCCCGTAATCTTTGAAATCACTATCCAGCCGACTTTCCCAAGTACACAAAATTAATTACCACCGAGGTTCAGTTTAAATCACGGGGGTCTGCCTTTCGGATTCTACGCCGTTCTTCATTCATTCCCAAGATCTTTCACCAACGTGGTCGAGCTCGGTAAACTTTCCTCGAGGCAGATAGACCTTCCCCGGACGAATCCGAGATTTTACATGCATCGATAAGTATCAGAGAGAACTAGCTCGTGTGTGTAGATGAGTGTGCAAGGTTGGCCTGGGACACCGGGAGAGCTGATCCTGTGACCGGTCGGAACCGGTCGATGAAGTACGATGGGTATGTCCAAGAAATGCCGTCAGCCGGCCAGCTGATCCTGGGAACAACGCCCCACGACGATTTCTTGCTGGAATTAGGGCCTCCTTGATTTAAAGCCGGCCGGCGGCTTTCTCACACCGGGGCCACGATTCGCAAGGGCCACGGGCTCCGAACCCCCCCGGATTCTGCCAATTCGACCGGCTCTCGTATTTACATCTCGCCTTCGATAGCGCCTCGATCTACCGCCCCGATATACAAGGTGGTCGGAGAATACATTTCTCTGACGATTAATTCGCCAATCATTAGATATTCATAGATTCAAAGGCAAAGAATCGAGCGAATGAATCCTTGGACTTAATTGGAACCATCGGGGGTCTCCTTCCAAGCCTTCCGATATTCCAATAGAATTCACAAGTAATATTCTTACTTTATTTTCAGACCTCTCTCTTTTTTTATGCACTCTCCACTTGAAGAGTGGAGTTTAAATTGATCATATTAGTGACAATTAGGGGAAACCTGTATCGTTTGTAAGATCGATATTGAAAGTGTAAACGATCGATTTGCGACCAGTTAATCCGCAATGGTCGATCCATTGAAAGAGTGTCGAGCAGATTCCTGCGGTGGAGGTCGTTAAGGTCATCGGCAGCGGCGGTAGTAAGGGTGGATCCTTCAGATGTGCTCCGCCACCATATGTATAGAGGTGAGCGATACCGTCTTCTGAGACGCGCTTCGCCGCGCGGTTCCCAAGACCGTGTGTGTCGATTGGTCGGGATTGTTTGCGAAATTCCTTCGATAGTATTCGATGAATCTATCGAGGCACGTCGTCCACGGCTCGGAGGCCTCGGTATGCCGGTGCGCCGGTCGTTAGGCGGGTCGTCTTTGCTATCGAGAGCCCGTGGATAAAACCGTCTCGGGAATCCCCCGGTGAAAGAGAGAAAGGGAGCAGAGCGTCACTTGGACGTCCCAGCGACAAACGAGCCTCCCTCCTTTTTAATTGTTTACGCAATCGTTAGCCATACTAAATTGTTCTCCCTTCTCCCCTCTGGCTCTAAGACTTTAGCCCGCGTAGCAATTATCGAAGACTGAAAGCCAATCTTATACCCTTTTCCTCCTGCTTTTTCACTACCAAGTTCACCTTGTGCATTGTAGTTTGTGATCTAGCAGAACCACCAATCTTAATTATTTAGTAATTTGATCATTGTACTGTAGAAATCAATTACAGATAAATAGGTTATCGTAATGCGGTACACTTATATTTTTCATCTTGTTTTTTGACATGAACCACATACAAGACTTGTCGAATCACCGGCAAATATTCGTTAGCTGAGAGTTGGTTTCACGGAAAATCAAGCAACAAAGAAACAGCCGACTGCATTTATGCGGTATTACTTGTTAATTGGTGAGAGATTTATTTGAATTCGGCTCTTTCTCGTGTCCAGTCAAGGGCATTTCGAGATGGTTGGTGTGCCAGCGGTGGTAGAAATACACTGGCGGAAGGTAGAGGTGCAGGTTTACAGGCGGCACTTCATCCTCAAACGTCCCCTGTAGCAGAGCTAGAGAGGATGGAATGGGTTAGTGGGTGGCGGTGGGGTAACTTCAGCGTTCAAACAAATAGGAAGTTTGTTTGCCGGTGCCGTACAATAGGTGGAAACCGAATGATATGTCTAACTAAATACGTTACCGTAGCAGTATCAAAGGGAGAACCGAACCTTTATGATGGTTTCTGGCTGGCTCGCGTCTCCGCAGTCTACCTGCTCGCCCTGCTGCGGTTATTCCTGTCTATACGCTATGTTACTATGTATTTGCCAACGCACACCGCACGGATAGAGGCTCGCTTCTCTCCTCCCTTACAATCACCGCTACCGCACCCTCCCTCTTTACGGACGATGCATCAATTGCAAAATTCAAATTTCCACCAGCAACAATAATTAACATTGTCGCCAAGGTCTGCTACCGCGTTATACCATTTCGCTCGAATGGTATTCGTATATTGTTCCCGCAAACTGTATTTGTAACCGAGTATTTATTTTTCGCTTTCTACCAGAAAATTGTAGAGATTAGGAAAATGGTGTATATTGGTAGGTTGTTCGGAAGGAAATTAGCACTAAGTACTAGCTTGTGTGAGTGCTTTGAGTGCTCGGCAGTGGATCTTCATGAGAAAGCAGGGAAATTCGAAGGTATTTGCTCGCGGCGGTAACGCACATCCCAATTTCCTAATACGCCTTTGCTGTGATGCCGTGATTCGCGTGCACTTGCCGCTTTCGGTTTCTCTAGCAAGCCGGTGAATGTGTGACAGGCAGCCCACCTATCGCTAATATGTCAAAGGCAGCCTCGGTAATAAAGACAATTAGCATCGTGGCTCCGCGATCACGACTTGTTAGCAGGCATCCTGCGCAAGCGGTCCTTTCGGTTATCCGGAAAATCGACTGCGGTTCCCGGCAGCTTCCGGCTTTTCGGATAGAGGGCTGCAATCCCGAGCGTTTGCGATTTCAAAGGGAACGCGGGAGGCGTTTAATTTCTCCGTATGTAGTCGTCTTGGGGCGCATCGACACGTTTGTTACGACAATTTAGCGTGTTTCAACACTGATGAGCCATCAAACATAAATCGTTTGAATTTCCAATTAGAAGACACATCATACCCCAGTAACCCAACAACACTTCCCAAAATTAATGACACTCCTAAATCCTCGTAAAATAGAAAATTAAAGCGTCAACAAATATAATTTCGAATCTCAGTCGCTTGGAATTAAGAAAGGAGCAAGTCTGAGTGTGCCGCACTGAATTCCCAAGAATGCAAGTGGTGTTGGGCTGTTCCACCCCATTAAAGTTACAAGAATGAGGAAAGGCTGCCCGAAAAGTGGGATGCTCGCGTAGCAGTGGGCATGTACCGCAAGGGTCAACGATTTTACAGGTCGGTTGAGGCGTGTACGCGATTGTCAGATGGCCGCAATTAGAATCGGTGTGTCCGCTTGGTTCCCAGCATCGTGGCAGCGGTGTGGCCGGGCGGCGGCGCGGCGCGCCGCGGCGGCCGTCTCAGCGGGTTCGGTGTGTACAGGACAAAAAGGGCGAGGACTCGCGTAGTCGTCTCCCGTGGGAAAGCGTTCCTTTCGCGGCAATAAAGACAGAAGGAAGCAAATAGGGAAAAAAGAGTGGCACGGCGCGGCGTGTCGCGGCGCTGAAGCGAGGCCGAGAGCGAGTGGCGGAGCGATCGGGTGAGCGAGCGAGCGAGTAAGCGAGCGTCAGTGAGCGAAATCAAACGAGGGGAACGGGCAGGCGGGAGGGCGAAGAGGGGCCTCACAAATAGCTGGAGGTGGAGGAGAGGAATTGGAGGTAGGCCGGGGAGGTAAAAAGCTCGGAGGACGAACGCGCCGCTCGCGGTAGCTATCAAAGAGGGATCGGCTTTGTCGGCAGGCCTGCTAATTAGTTTACTAAGTTATCGGCTATCTCGTTCTGCCCCTATTTAGTCAAGAGCTGACACGATATCTACCACTAGCTCGCGCGACCTGCCATTGTCCCTGATCGTTATCCCACCGATCGTCACTTTAAATTACTTCGACAATTGCTACTTCGCCATATGGCTCTCAAGTAGCTCTCCTCGTCGTCGGGGCCGAGCGATCCTCCAAATCGTTCGATTCCCTTGGTGAACGGTGTAGTGAACGGGCTTGGTAAGATAGAACGGATGGGAGAAGGAGACGCGACATGGAGAACAGCGGCGATAGAAGGTGAAAGGAGCTCGCAAAACCCATCTGCTTGATCGAGCCGATAGTAGCGTTCCAAGAGACAAATTAAGTTCTTGCCCCTCGCGTGTTCCCAGGACAATCAGGGTAGGATCGTGTCCCCCGGAGCTCGTCGATATCGCGCGCCCAGACAAGATTGAAGCATTATCAGTTACGTGGAAGTAATTGGATCGTTGGGCTGTGTGGTGCGCGAAGAGACGGCTTGCTTCTTAGAAGCTTCCTTCGGGAGAGAGGCTGAGAATCGGAGCAACTCCCAACTGGGACTTGCTATGGGTGTTATCGGTGCGTCGTCAGGAAGAAATTCATTTTCCATCCTTGCCTCGCCATTGATAAGATGAGTTTCGTTCATCAGTCGGTCCAGCAGTGGACGATCTCGGCGTGGTTTGTAGGCTGAATGAAATTAGGCGTCAAGTGAAAGGAAGGCGAGAAAGGGCGAGAAGCGGGGGCGTGGGTACACGTTGTACCAACTGAGGGGCGGAAGTGGGAGCGGCGCGTCGAAGCGAACCGATGAAATTCAGACGAGGGATAATTTTTTAACGTTATTACTCTCGGCGAGCGAGCGAGCGAGTGCTGGGAATCGGTCCGGTGGATGGTCTCTCCCTCTCTCGGCGTTGCTACCCTTCGGCGAAGACTGGCACCGCGCGCGCACCACCGCCGGCGAACCCACCCTTCGTTGATTGGCAATTTCGCGTCTTGAATTTTTATCCGGCTCGCCGGAATCGAGGGCTCCGCTCTCACGCCCGGCAGAGACCGGGAGAAAGTGAGAGAGGACTCCCGGCAACCCCTTCGTTTTTAAATTATCCGCGAGATTAATCAAGGCGTCATTTTTCACGTCCAATTTGCAATAAAAAGAAACGCGCGCCGACGAACGGAGGACGCCTCCGCCGCCCACGGAGCCATTGGCTTGGCGTCGCTTGGCACCCGACGCGCGCAGACGAGTAAACCTTATTCTTAATTGATATATTCTGAATTAATTAATCCTTCCAGGCGGGATGGATCGGATGGCGAGTGGAGCAGAGTCTCCTGCCACCAAGACGGGGACGTCCAGAAGGGGTGACTGCCGGAACCCCTTTCCTTAATTAGTGCCGCCCGTAAATTTCTTTCATTGGACACTTTTTTCTTCGATTATTAGCGCATACATCTTCCAGCCACCCCTTATTGGCGCAACGGCAACCCTTTCCTCCGACAGCTGCTGACACTCCGCGTGCTCTCGATGGCTTTTCATCTCGGGAATGAATGGTCATCGAGCTCTTCCTACGATTCCTTCGGATAATCCTTTTCTAAAGAGCTATTAATCATTCGAGTAATTCTACCATTTGGACTTCGATCTTTTTTTGCCCCTGGTGCGTTCAGGCTGTTCGCAAGATGCTTTGTAAAATGTTACGGGCGAAATCGAATTACTCGGGTTAATAGCGTTACTCGGATACAGTAGTTAATGAAATAACGGTCTCGTAAGCTTGGTGTCTTAATAAAGGAACAACTTTTTTCAGCCGCGGCAAGGGTTAAAGTTCGACTCCCAAGGGCATTCGAGTAGGAGGGCCGCGACGGAACATTATTTCATAAGGAAAGAGTTCGATGGGCCGGAGAGCCCGGGGCCGTCGAGGCGCTGAAGCGAAGTAATTAAAAAATGTACGGCGATAAAATAATATTGGCTACAAATTGCGCTTCGCTCCGAAATAACACCCTCTCGCCGTGTGCCCGAGTAAGTTGTAAAATTTTATTCCTCCCGTTTCAATGCTTTTTTACCCTTTGCCACCGTTCTTTCTCCAGTGGCTTTCCAGTCCAAAACCCTTGGTCCCCCTTTATGGTGAAGGCTTCTAACAATTTGACTGGCCGATTAAGTTTCTCTTATCTTTGCTCGGATTGTGCTTCTGCACTTGCATTTTGTCCTGTTTCGAGTAGACCAGTCGTATTTACATCCTCCAATACTTAACGCTTTATTATTTTGTACCATAAATATTTCACAACATCATTTCTACTAAAATGAAACAGTCCAACGTATTTATACACGGGATGCAACTTTCGCTAAACATACATGTCACTCACTCACGGTGCGCGCAGCAAGCAAAACTGATAAACTGACGACAAAGTCAGCTAACGATCGCGCTACATGCTTGCGGACTTCATCGACATGAAAATCGCAGCCCCTATTATGCCCGGGCACACACTCGCGCACGATTTTTCGTGCGCCCATGTAGAAGCGAGGCGCGGCGACACAGTAGCCGCGAGGCTTTCGCCCGCCAGTTTTCATCCGGCGAAGGCGACGGAAACGTTATGCAAATGGGTTTTTGCGGGGAGAACTTTCGTCGAGCCGGCGGATAGACGAAGCGGCGGGGGCGCGACGGGGGCGGCGAGCAGCGGGCGGGCACAGGAAAAGGAGCAGAAAACGAGCGGCTTGTACGGAAGCGCAGTTAGACAGAGAAGTAACGAGAGGGCCGAGTGCCGGAGCGAGGAGTACGTTTGCGGGGGTTGAAGCGAGCAGCCCTCGCCGCCGGCAGCGGATCGGCCAAGAGGCCGGATCATTTTTACCGAAATTAAATCGAAAATTAGACTCGCATTAAAATGCGCTCTCCCGATAGGGCTTGCCCGAATCGCCGTAGCCGCCGGTGGAGCGAGTGCGAGCGAGAGCGGAGACCGCGAGGAAGAGAGTAAGAGCGGTTAGGGGAGACGAGAATGAGACACGTTTAGGAGAGCGAGCTTAGCGCGACGAGGGTCGAGGACGCGGGATCTGACAAGACCAGGAGGGTGGACGATTCCAGATAAAGCGGAGTAACCGAGACAGCCCGGTAGAACAAGCGAAATCAGGACGAACCAACGAACGAACGAACGAACGAACGAAGACGCGCGCGAGTAAGAAGAGCTTCGGGGAGGGCTTTAAACCGAAGGTATTCCTTGCTCATGCAAATCAGAGATTCACGGCAGTCGAGCCAGAGCCGGGATTCTACGAGTTAATCAGGAAGCGCTCGCGCGGAAGACAAGCGGAACTCGGCGAGAGTAGGGCTGAGAACCTCTGCGAAATAAGAGTTCAATGAGGACCATCGGCCGGCCTGCTGGCCGGTCTCCTGTTGTAGAGGTACGTTCGTAAGGGCGAACGGTTTTTCGCGACGGATAAAAGCCAGAATCTGGGAGGGAGAGAGATCGAAGGCGAGCGGGCAAGCGAGCGAGCGAGCGTGCGATTAAACGAAGTTGGCCGATAGACGGCGGGGGATGTAAAGGAAGCCGGAGAAAGGGATAAAATGAAAAAAGTTCTCTGGCGAACAATCGCGTATAAATCAGGGGTGGTTAATAAGTAAGAACAAAGGGTTAGGGCTAGGGTTTCGCGGCTGCGATGGTGGCAAACGGGCCACGGCTTGGGAGCGCGAGCGCGCCCGCGTACTGGAGAGGGATGCGCTTTTCGGAGAAGAAGGGTGGCTGCTGGACCTCTGCAGCAGCTTCAATTTACGATTCATTTCGTCGAAACGGCAGCCACCGTCGGCGCGCCTTATATCGCCGTTTCACCGATCTGAATAATTAATTTTAATAACGAATTTCTACTCCCTCCCGCCACGAGTTTCCTTGCCTCCCTCACCTCGCCTCCAGTGGCCATCCTTTTTCGACTGTGCATTTGCGGTGGTTCGCTCGTCGAAGCCGAGGCTCCTTTCTTATTCGTGGCTAAACAAGGCCGGAAGAAAATCTCGTGGCTCGGACGTTTGACGTAAAGCCTCTATTGTCGGATACATTTTTAATCGGAGAAGGAGCCAGCGTGGCACACAATTCGCCCGAGGCTCTTCTGATTTTTCCTTCGCCACTGCTGCACCTCCCATGCCTGGCTCTGCTGCCTGCCTGCCTGCCTACCTGCCACCGCATGCTCGCTCCCATCCACGAGCCTCAAATCGCATGAGGAACAATTGCGCGATTTTTTCCCGGAAGTAATCACGTCGCTCGGCGAACGGATGCATTTATTGTGCTGTGCAGAGTACCATACCCTTGAGCGATCTGTTTATTATCGGTTTTCCGTTCGCGTTCATTTGAGCATCCAGTGACACGAGTGACGTCCTTTCAGATTCTGTCGTGTCCTGACTTCCAGACGAAACTGTTTTTGGGAGTGTTCCCTCCATGCCCGCTGAACTTCAGCTTTATACGCGTACAAAAGATGTGTTCTAAAGAATCTCATTGCTTTCAACAGTCGGATCACAATACAAATTTATTGCAGGATGATTCTCTCAGTCTGCTAACAACTTTAAAGCTAATTAGTTCAGAGTAGTAGTTATTGGTTAACATTGAGTGGCAAATAATCTTTCTTTCTTGGCACTTACAGGAAACGAATTTCATTATCGAAAGTTCCCCCTAATAGTAGGGAACGTCAACGATCCTGGTTAGGTCAAAGCGTTCCAATACCCATCGTCATTTACAATCCTAAAGTGTCATGTGATACGATCGCGAATACAAAGTGCTCCCTTCCAAGAAAAATCGGTATTCGATAACGCAATTAAGTTTGGCTGGTCCAAATCGATCCGTGGTAGAATTCCAGTTCTATTAGTTTGATGGAGGCGCGATAAAAAGATCGTAAAACGTCAGTGGGCATCCGAAAGCTGCGCTAATGGAGTATCAGAGTACGCTAACTAAGCATTACAATGCAAAGTTACGAGTTGGACGCCCTCAAGATCCATTTATCAGATGGTGAAGCGCGATATCAAGCTTTCTAACGACCAAGCTAAACACTTCACATAAACATTTTTTCGAAACAATTCCTTCGACTGTACATTCTCAAGGCCGAAGTCAGTTGGCGACGAATTCCCGAGGGAAAAATCCTGATTAAGTGTTATTCGTATGCAATCGTAAAAAGAAAAATTGACAACTTTTTCCACGCGTTAAAGGAACTAAAACACCCATAAACGCATTTTCTTCGCAAAGGTATGAGTTTTTCATACGTATTCAGAAGTTTTACATTGGGTTTCTTCGATCTACTTGATTCCTTTTCTCTAAAAATAGTTTGGCTACAATTAATAACGATCGTTCTTGCAAGACGGCACTTTACGTTTACTTACTACGGCAGTTTAATTTATTTTCATACTTTTGAATGCCAGATATAATTTTAATATAATTTCATCGCATCAAATGTGGATAAGGCAGTGGAAATGGGGCTTTGAATGGCAAACACGCTTACGATCTTCGGCGTCGGGAAGCATGAACGATCGATTTGCCGGGAAGGTATACTAGTATGCGTGAGCAAGTGGTGAATCAGCGATGGGCCTTATTTATACGGCCCGATCGACGATTGGACGATCGCTCCTTCGCGCGATTAACGATCGTCCACGTTAAATCGCTCTGTCGTTCGGAGAAACTCGCTATCTCCGTTATGTCCGCGGTGATACACGAGCCACCGCCGTATAGTTAATTGTCAAGAATCCCCCTGCGCCGCGGTTATGGCATTCCGAAACCGTTCACGATCGAACGGACCCGCCACTAAAAGGATCGGCCACTCGGTATTTCCGATACCTTATCGATCTGCGTATCCCGCCGGGTATTACAAGCATAAAAGCGGTTAGCGCTCGTTAAACGCGGCTCAAATCTCTCAAATATTATATCAGCTGCTCTCCACTCTCGAATATCTTTATTAATTCTCGTTTACCCTTTTACGAGCCCAATAATAACCGATTTATTGGCAGTCACTGCGCCGCAGACGCGCAACTCCCCGCTAATAACACACGCATTCCGATTTGTCGGCGAGATTATCGGATGGACGCGTGTCTACAAAGTTTGCAATTTACAGTTTCAAGGACGACTCTTTCGAAACGCGAATTCACTCCCTTTCCAATAATCCTCGACTACTGTCAACGAAAATGGAAAGATTACAAATTATAACATGTCAAGCCATTCCAATCCATTTTTTCCATCAATCTCGGGACATCGAAATAACATAGAATTGTTACACGAGTAGAGTTGCGGTGGGAGACCACTGACGTTCGCATCTCGCAGTGTATTTAATTGCTCAGCGTGGCAAAATGACGAGCGGTGGCATCGGTGGACTGTTCGGCAGTGGTCTGCGGCATTACGTACAGGCGGCCGGTGCCAAAATCAAATCGAAATTGCGGCCAGGCTTAATTAATAAAGCTAGAGCAGTGGGGAGAACGCGCAGCCGGTGAATCCGCTTTCACGGTTTCACGGGGTCTCGGCGCCGGCGATCACCGGTGCGCCGCGCCACGCCACGCCGCCAGTAATTTCCACTGGACGCAGAGGCGCGTGCACGCTGGAAACGTCGTAAGTCGGGCCGAGAGGATCGATCTCCCGAAAATCCATTGCCCAGATGGGACAATGTATCTCTCCGGCACGGTGGCGCCGTGCGGCCGGGAGAGTGAGCCCAACACCAAAGGGCATCAAAGGACGCGCCAGCTTACCTCAGCGTGACTCGCAAGCGAGCGAGAGTCACCGCTTTGGATATCCGGTGGCACACGTTTATGGCGATCGCCCGGCGAAGGTGATGCTGCCCTGGCAGCGGTGCTGGTGGTGGTGGTGTGGCCCACAGTGATATACAACGCTATCACCCTCGTATTTACTGCAGTGTCAAACCAGGGCGACAACTTGGTTACAAATTAGTGCTTTGCATCGCGCGCGCTCTTACACCGTATTCTCTCTCTCTCTCTGCCCCTCTCACCCCTCTGTCTTTCTCTGTCTCGCAATCGGGCGTTGGTACATATGTAGGGATACAGTATGTATGGTGTTGTGCTATACATATAACCGACATCGGTGGCCCTTCTAACCACCGAGTATACCAGGACTCTCTCCCTCTCCCTTTCTCTCTCTCTCACGTATGTTTATGCTCCTGGCAGCTGCGCCGCAGAACCTTGCCAATATTGGTTCTCAATTTAGTGATCAGCCAGTTGCGTGCCACTCTTCCACCTCCTCGTGTTTCAAGCCCGCATGAAATAACCTCTTGTTCTTCCCTTTGTCCTTGGGTCGCGGCGAAGGAGCGATTAACAACGCGCGACTACTTGCTTTTACGATTTCTGGCATCGCTAGGATTCGCAGCCACGGAGTTCACGTAGTGAGTTGTGCGCAGAAGAAGCGAACATTTTATAGCCGTCTGGCTGTTTGGTCCGAGTGATAAAGTGCGTTCGAAGGAGGCGCGCAGAGGTCGCACGAGTTTATAAGTAGTTTCGAATTAGGGGTTTGTAATTTAGGAATTCTTAGATTGACCGAGGTCGAGTGGGTCCGCGTTTCCATTAACTTTCGCCTGCTGGCTGGAATTCTGGCAATTACTTCAAGTACACGTGTTCGCAATTGTCTTGCTATCCTGTCGAGGGAGTGGCTTCCAGTTTGTCTCTGTAGGTTGGTAAGTGTCGGTGTCAGCGGGGAAGATGGTTCACAGATTTACGTGTGGATCTTGATACCTGTCGGTGGGCAAGTAGAGCTGAGAACCACTTGCTAGAGCGAAGGAGGCGATATATCAGGCACAGGTCAACATTGTGCAAGCGGTATCGTCCCCGAAGCTCCGGGTCGAGCAGCACGGAGCCCAAGTTCGCTGCTCAGTGACACTTCTGGAGTTTCTGCTCCTTGGACGGTGCACCAACACGCCGGGATATATGTTATTGGCCATCCGTGTGACTCGCACTGTGCTTTCCAGTCGTAGCATACGCGTGTCTCTGTATGCATGTGTGTGTGTGTGTGAGTGTGTGTCTGCCTGCTCGCGCCATCGTGGTTACAAGGATCCTCGGCGGACACGCGCATATCGTGTGCGAGACGTTTGGTTACCGAAGCTTTCAGAGTTATTGCCAGAACTCGCGCGAGTCTATCCTCAGGGGTCACGGGTCGCTTTTAAATGGCGCCTTCCTCGCTACTTTGCTCGCTAAATGTCCCTCCGCTGCCGTAGATTCTCCCTTCTAGTCGGACAAGCCCTTGCCGGGATTTACATGAGCGCTACTTCACAGAGTATCGCCGAAACTGTGCGCTCCCTAAGAACGAACAGTGTGTACCAGCCGCGCCACAGATAGATCGTCACAGAAGTGCACACGTATAGCTGGGATTTTACTGTAAAAGCTTTCGAGCATTAATCAGCGATTGTAGCCTCTGGACGATTCATCCGAGTTGCAATAAATCGAGAGTACATTCGTAAGCGTCGTTGCAGTGTTAGAGAGTGCATGCGTCGTGGAGGTTTTCCCAGAGGTCACAATGAGTGAATTGGCATTACGGTTAACAGGGTGGTTTCGAGGAGAATAAAACGACGAGGGAGCGGAGGGTATGTTGGCGGGGTTGCCGGCGGATTTTACGTAATTTTCTAGGGGCGTCAGCAGGGGTCAGGTGGTAGCAGGGCCCGATTGACGAGTGTCTCGAAACGTTCGCCCGGCAATGCGTACACACGGTCGCACTCGACGAATAATGAACATCGATACAAGCAGGGCGCGTGTCATTTCCTCCGCGGCGTTAATGAGCAAAAAAATCTCGTCGCGCTTGTCGGGCTCGTGGGAGCGGTGGTGGTGCAGGGGGCCGTGAAGCTTTTCACTCGTGAAAAGTGGAAAATTGCAAGGCCCGTATCGAACCGACCGAGGCGCGGAGGTCCATCGTGCCGTGAATCGACAAATTACTTTTCATTGCCGCGATGTAATCACGGATTCAGGTGTCGCCCTCATTACCGGTAGGAGGGTTCACAAGGGCGTAACAGGACTAGGGTGGCAGCCACCACCACCACCACCACCACCGCCGCCACCAGCCCCGTTACCACCAGCACCACTCAGGAGAGGGGGTTCGGGGCAATGTGGAAGGAACAAATTGAGGTTTTGAGAAAAAAAGGCACACTCTCTCTCGCGCCTCCGAGTCGCTTTGCTACAGAGGGAAACCCATTGATTTCCCCCCATTCAGAGCGGTCGCACGCGAACGCCCCCGGGGTTCGCGCGCGCGATAATTAAATGCATTTTATACAGTTCTTCTGCTGGCGGCCGGCATAACGGCGAGTAATTAATAGACATTTAAACTTTTTAATAAACGGGCCTTTTATGCGTGCCGCGTGCGGGAGCGAGCGAGCGAGTGAGCGAGAGAGCTCCACAGGCTTCCCCCGTAATTATGGGGCGCTGAATGGAGATCTGTTCGCATTTGACTTTTGATGCCGGGCCGGATCAAGCGCGCGCGGTTACGCCGACACTTCCGCGAGACACTTATCAACCTCGTGCTAATGACGGGGCAAATTTTCGTGACACACCTTTCACCGGACGAGGCCTGATACTCCTCTCATCCCTTTTTTCTCGCTGCTGTTGATGGTGATCGCGAAACGGCGACGAGCGTCGGGGCGCATCTCGCCTTTCCACCCCGCGACCAACACTAACGAGCTGCCAACGACTTTTGCAACGAATTTCCTGCAAATATTATCATATATCCTTTGATTAATGAGAAACAGCAGGCAATGTTCACTGCCTGTAATGAATCATTGAAAATTCCTAGTAATAATACGATTTTGGAAATCGAATTGATCTATCAAAGATAATGGCCGATAGCCTGCTGAGGTGTCCCATCCTAAGGCCATAGCTTGTAGTCAGTTACCGAAGTGAGCCTCGGTGATTCCCTGATCGCTACTAGGTTATATTTCACGCGAAAGCCTTTCGCATTCCTGCGTGCCAACTGATCCATGAATGCATCTACCTTATCCGCACGCAGCCACCTTCCTCTCCGGCTCGTTCCAGCCGCTGGCTCGTCCGGCATCGAACGCCAGATTTTTGGAGTCTCGCACGAGACAAGGAAGAAGGGAGAAAGCAATGGGAGGGATTTTTATTTCGAGAAATCGAGCCCGATCGTAAAGTGCCATAATTTCCGCGACGATCTCTGTCTCCGGCAGTGGACGTGGCTCCTTCTACGTGCGTCGAAAATCTTGACGATCAAATTACTGAGGCCAAGGCTGGCGGCCGCGAGCACCAGCGCCACGGAATCAGTGGATATCGACGCGCTCTTCTGTCATCTTTGTCAAAGTTAATGGCCCATAAATTCGACCAGTTTAATCTCACGCCGATTTCCGTCGCGCCGATTACAAGCATGATTGAAACTCGGTCTTCGCAGGGGTTTTATAGTTCATAGAATACAAAGCGTTTCGTGTAAAGTATGACTCGTCTCTGCTGAATTATAGCCGAGGTCAGTATTTTGTGATACTACTTTCAAGACGGATTAGAGTGTCCCTCATAGTTTTTAGTTTCCCGCAGTTCTATCTTTTAAGACAGAAGTATCTCATGATTTTTAGAGGACAGGATTAAGGTTTGGATATTTATTTAAAAAAGCTATCGTCTCTACGTCATCCGCAGACAGAGTTCCTTAACGCGGAGTAACCAGGTATCCTTGCAGGATGACTTTTAACATTCGAAACGACGTGTAATACTGTCTGCAATAAGTCGAAAGGAAGTCCCGGGGGCTTGCATGTAATATTGAATTACGAGAAACAGGCTGGAGGATGGGCGGGCGAGAGTGCAATGGAAGAATGGCAGTGTGCAATATAAGAACGATATAGGGAGCCAGGATGATATCGAGTGAGTCCTCTGTCTTGATATAGACCACCATGAGAGTGCCGGGTCCAACCAGTAGGCCTTAAATCGTCCTCGCACCGGGAGGGCAGCCGGTGCCCCTCGGTACAAACCTAAAATATCCTCGACCTAAGATATCCTGATCGAACGTGTCCTCCGCAGCGTTCCCTCCACTCCACCAAATCGATGTATGCCTTGCCCTTAAATCATTTTGGAATCTAGGTGTGGCGTTCACACGAGCAAAAGAACTTCCGGCTGTAAAAGAGAATCACACCAAGGATTGAATGCCAGCCACAAGATCCAACTTCCCCTTATACCTTTCCAGTAATTCAAAACTCTATTTATTCTTATTTCGATCGAGAGATTATTAACTAGGTAATTCTGATAAATACCAAGGTTTATCATCGATTATTTTCATGGTTGTATAAATGGATGTGAGTAAAAATACGAGTGTATTCGAAACCGGTCATGAAAGCGTTAAGAGTTAATGCAGGTTTCGGATACGCCTGGGAAAAGAAATTGGGGAAGAAGGGTGCCGAGAAGGCCGGTCTTCAGTTTCTCATTAGTAGTCGTAATCTTGTAGAGTAAGGTTCGAATATCGTTGTCAGGCGGGCACGCGGGACATGTACAAGGTACACGTAGGCTTGTCGTCGGTTCACGAGAGTCTTTTTCTCCCTTTCGGCCGGAACGAGGAGGTGCAAGCCTCTTGACAAATAAGGCCACCGTGGAGAGAACAAATAGCTTCGCGAGCGGGCGTCAGAATCAAGATTATGACAGGGCGTCGGGTATAAATTTGAAATTTAAGAGAATTCCAGGTTTACCGGGTCGGGCTCTCTCTTCCACGGGGACGGTGGTTCCTCTTCTGGCCGGAGCGAGCGGTTCGACGTAAATCACAGTGATATGCGGGTTCGCCCAAAATTCCCGGCTAATCTCGAAATCAAACAGCCAGGAAGGACATAAAAATGCTTTATCGTCGGCGACCGAAGTGCACCTCCTAAGCTCGTGTCCCTCGAGTTCCTCCGTGAGCGTACGATCCGTACCCTTCGAGATGCATGGCAGGCCGCTTCCCTAGCACTCCACTATTTTCCAACCGCGCGACACGGATGAGATTTCGTTTTGTCCGTTCAAGTTCCACATCGCCGCCGAATCGAAGCTGAATCTCTTCGAATCCGGATTTCGAAAGAGTCAGCTTAGCTCGGCGCGCGGGGACTCCTCTCCCATTATTCACGCCAGGCAAACGACGTGTAAGCTGCTCGTGTACAAGTAACCACTGAAGTATTGCATTGCCCTTGGTAAATCGACACCATCTTCGCACCAGCGTTTCATCGATTATGCGAATATCAGTAGATTCCGAGAAAGGGGCCGGTGGATTCGCGCCGAGCGAGAAGCTAAAAAGAAATCATTGCAATCGGATATTCGGGGCCCGGGGAAGAGCCCGAAGATCGGATGTATCGGTGGGCCAGGCTTATTGGCGATCGACCGTGGTCCCAGCAATACATTACACGCCAGCCATAAATATCCTGGCAAGAAATTGTGCCCGAAATCACGTGTTCAGAGAATGAGCTAATCTACAAGATCAGACGAGGCGAGAGTGAGTCATTGCTAATCCAACGACTGATACGTCCCAGCCAGCTTCTATTAATCTCGTACTTGCGCTACATTTACCTTCACAATCGCTTCTGTACGGTAAAACAGACCGGCACATATCACGAACGACATGCTCCCGCGGCCGTTTTATTAATTCAGAGGCACAAACGCTCGTTTTGAATACACGGAGAATCGGGAGTTCCCGCGGGAAATGAAAAAGTCGAAGTGACAATTACAAGCTTGCGCACCATGTCACGGGAGGACGGGAGGATGAGAGGACGAGTGAGTAAAGGTGGCACGAGGGCACACACACAGACACACACACATAGTGTGTCTGTTCTGCGATGGCAAACCCTTCGAATCCCATCGGGACGAGCTGGGAGCACGTTGAACGTCGGCGGCGGGCTCCGCGAGAGGCCCATAAATATCGAATTTTTATTTTCAATGGGAAAACGAACGATCGCTCGATGCGGTTGGCGCGCGCGCGCGCGCACGCCCGCTCGCTCTTCACTGACCGCTCGCGGGTCTCCCTAGCCCACACTAAATCAGCGTTACTTTATTAAGTATTACCTTTAGTTAACAGATACTTAATCAAAAGGTGCACGCCGTACGCCACTAATTTGACTTTGGCCCCCATAAATATTCGGGACCGGTGCCGGGCGATACACGCGGAGACACACACACGCACCACGGGTACCGGGACCGACGTGGCGCGACGGCATCCTGTCCTCCAAATACACACCCAACTACCATGCTAGTAGACATCAGCAGTGTATAGGTGTGCGCGCATCCCAACGGATGGACACATTGGACCAGCGCACAGTGGAGCTTCGCTCTCTGGTGCGCGTGCACACCAATAAAATACTCGTGTAATTAAATGCGATCCGGCCGCATTCATCTCGCGTCTATCTCCTGTCTATCCGCCCCTTCACGCCTCCCTCTTTTCCTCTTTGATCTCGCGCATTTCGAAAATTAGTAGGATCGCGCGGAGTCTTGTCCGCTCATTGAAAAGGCGTTCCTACCTCTGCCCACTGATATATTATTCTATAGAAATAGATTCCCTTTACTTAGAAATAAAGCTTAGCTATTAAGAACGTGGTTACACGGCAGTTTACATCCTACGTCATCTTAACCAAAGGCTTTCCCTCTTTACAAGCGTAGTTAGTTCCCTACTAGCAATCGGTCTCCTCGAAGCTAATATATGAATGTGACTGGCGCGGGTAAGCGCAATCAAACGGTAAATAAACATTTCGGGGGACGTTGATGACTCGGTGTGCTTGTCGATTTAGGATAAAATTGAAGGTCACTTGGGGCCGAAGGGACTTGGGGGAAAGGGTTCGCCGTTCCTCTCGCATCTTGCCGCGCTGGCTGGCCGGTCGGCCGGCCGGGCGGCGTTCATTGTGCGCCGAGTGGTCGCGGAAATTGTGGTCAAAGCAAAGGCGGTTGGCCTCGCGGTTCGGTAAACACTAAACACTCGTTAGCGTATAGATTGAAACGCAATCTGTATTCGGCGTGGCCCGGCTCGCGTTGGATGGTGCGCAGCGGCCGAGAGAGCAGGAGCCAGCTAGGATAACTCATGGCGAGCGGCGCCGGCAACAGCAGGATGGACGGAGAGGAATTGCTAGGGCAGACCGAGTGGCAGAGCGAGTGGCAGAGCAGAGTAGAGCAGGCAGGCAGGCAGGGGGGTTGGTTGCTCGACGGCAGAGCAAGGGTAGTTCCCGAGTCCGAAGAGCCTCGGGCGCCCCAGTAATTGATTTGTGCTACAGCTCCAGCAGCTCTCTGTAACTTCCTACTACTGTAACCTTTCTCATTGTCAGCGGATCCTCGTAGCGCGCGCACACATTCTCGTTCTCGAACATCCATTGTTAGACATCTCAAGATGCAGACATGCCGCGTCCACATATGCTATGCGCTCTGACCGGCATTCTATCGTCAGCAAACACACAAACATCTATCTTATCGTTTCTTTGTTATGCTTAGTTTTCAGTATTTCATTTGTAGTATTATAAGAAATGAGGATTGAGAAGTATCTTGTTTGATACTTTGCGGCAATAGAAGGAGATGCGGCAGAGAAAGTA
This sequence comes from Ectemnius continuus, assembly GCA_910591665.1. Classification (NCBI taxonomy): domain Eukaryota; kingdom Metazoa; phylum Arthropoda; class Insecta; order Hymenoptera; family Crabronidae; genus Ectemnius; species Ectemnius continuus. The sequence goes on along the minus strand of OU342862.1, from coordinate 7,472,489 downwards.
GTTGGGGTTCGGCTCAAGTAAAGGATGGAGTGCGGAGGCGAGAGTACATCATTTTTACCGAAGCCCAGGGCCACGCGGCGCGTCATCAGGTCGGTACACAACAAAGGCCGACGACAATGACGAAGACACACAGTGTGTCTGTTCTGGATAATTGAATGAGCTCTTAAACAGTGGAAATTGGCCTCGCGGCGACTTACTTATTACGGTTTGCGAATTTCGCGAGGGGGAGCGAAGCAGTGGCGCGCGTTTCTACGCGCTTGTATTATAATTTCAGGTTATGATTACTTCACCTTTTGTCCAGTGACAGCCGTCACAGTGAAAGCTCAAAAGCTTTACTTATGATTTTCGGTCAAAGCCATCCGTCCTTTTCGTGGCTGTCGAGCTCTTTTGCGACCCGCTACTAATTTTTTAAGGTTCCTTCGTTTTAGCATTTCCTACTCTTTGAGGTATAGTGTTGATAACAATTTTTTGTTTAAAATGAAAAAAGAAATTTCAATCTTTTGCCATTGTCCTTCTGGATGCCTGGTAGGAGTTCTGTTTAATATTAGTGAATTCGTCGATTGGTTTTTTTAATCAATTTTAAATGCGAAGAGAATGTTGCAGATTTGTGAGTTGGGCTAGCTACTGGTTGGGGTTGGAGAAAGCTTGGAAACGAGTTATGGATTTGGTAGTCTGAGAATGAGAGAGAGGCGGGCTATGGGATGGGGGTTGCACGGATCGGTCGTTAACGCCACGGACACCAGCGGAGCGATATTCGTGGTACAGAGAACGAAGTAAACGAGCATCGGTGGAGAGGACTACAAAGCTCAACTATATCACGGATCGCTGATCTTAGGTTAACCCTCTCGGCGCGGCGAGAGAGTCCGGGATTCCGCCTACGGAGTATTCAATTTAAGCAGAGCGAATTGCAGATTCTCACCGACTGCCCGCGGGCTTATTATCGCACTTTGCCCGCTCGAAACATCGGGCGAAATTGCCGCTCCGCTTCGGTCGATTCATTGTGCACAAATATTTCGCCCAGCGATTCCCGCAAATTGGCTACGGACCCGGAAGTCTACGTACCGCGATTAATTTTTCCTCGGCCGGCCGGAACTCAAGTCTGCCTCGAATTAATTTCCCTACTTCACGAACTCGTCAAATTTTCTAATTAGTCCTCGCGCGCAACCTGATACCGCTGATTTTTTTTAAGCACCTACACTCTTCTTTTACAGTTACAGAATTACACCGGTTCACTTCGTTATACTAGTAACGCTCCTAATTCCTTGCACTCCAAAGATTTTTACGCTGCTTTAATTTACATCTGGTTTAGATTTCCGCTCATGCTATTTGCCAACAAATTACTCTACCATGTGCACCCTTTACATATTTGTACATGCAAGTCCCACGTGGTTGAGTGCTTAACTTAATCATACATATATCTATGCCTACTCTACTTTATATTCGTAAGAGGCAAATAATTTGGACTTGGGAGTGAAAAGGGTCGATTAAAATTCAATCGAGATCATTACAGATGCTCAGCCTTCTCGCGGGGCTGTCCAATTGTTTACGAAGAGGCGTATAAAATCGAGGTTCGACCGATTGGACGTAGCCGATGAATCGGCACTAATTGATCGCTCTGGAGGAATGGAACGATCTTCGAACGCCATGGGGCGCGGGAGTGGGCTGGGGGAAGGGCGGGCGGGGGGAGAGGGTTTATTAAAAATGCCCTGAAATATCTGGCGGATTAAATCGTCTCATTTGCATAAGATACGGTCACCGTAAACACGAATTTATGGATATGCGAACGTATAGATTCGAGAGCGAACGGGATAACTGCTAATAAAGGCTGATCCTGGCTGCAAATAATGAGGGGGTCCCCTGGGTGGCGTGGCGCCACGATATCCGACTAAATATCCCAGTATGAGCTTATACCACACACTACATTATTGCCGGCTGATACGCTGTAAACATTCTTTACTCGATTCCGCCCGCTCGCCGGCTTGCTTGCTCGCTCGCTCGCCCGCTCGCCCGCTCGGTTGCTTGCTCGGCTGCTTGCCTTCGCAATCCTTCCATCCCTCGAGCTCTCTCCTGCGTATGTAAACAACGTGCTATAAAAACATTCACCTGCTCACCCATACCACGCCCGCATAGTCCGACGAGTGCCTCCACGAAAGTCTCTCGTCGAAAGCCTTACTCCCCATCGCCCAATAAAAAGCCCACTCTCGCATTCGATTCTTTTTTAATGAGGGGGTGTAATTGCTGGCCGAACCTTCTCCGCCTGACATGTTCATTTTAGACAACTTTAATTACTACTGGACTCTCGGCAATGGGAAAAAGTGCAACCCCAAAGTGAAAAGCAGACAGTAAAGTTCGAGTATATCTTCACTGTTGATTGGGATTTGTAGATAATGTCCCACCAATTAGTGAAGTCTTTGAAGGTTGCTTTATAAAAGTATTAGGTTTCTCACAAGAGATAGACAGTTAATATATAACAACATTTTTTCTCAAGTATATTGGGTCTTTTGCTTGCGCATAACCTTTCGTTTTCTTAAGTCGGAGTCCTTAACGATTAAAGGCAGTCTCCACTTAGGGTCTGTGGACGTAGACAGTACGTATAATAGTTACGGTCACCGGCTCTTGTAGGGGAAAGCTTCGTTAAGCGCGGTATTACTGACAATCGACGTCACTTGCGCTTAAGGCTCCACGTACATACCTGGGAGTTATAATGTACTTGCACTAGCCGTGTTAACGCCTCGGACACGACCGCACCTTTCGCTATCGGCTGAATCTCCCCGGTTTACAAACGCGATCCTCTCGCGCCCTGCTCTACTTGTTAACGCCCCGTCCGTCGCCGCCCTCATTACCCTTATTTGAGAGAACGAGCGCTCCCTAGCTAGTGCAAAGTTCCGCCATTGATGGCATGAAATCGTCAACCATCAGGGATTCAAATCATTTCCAAATTATTTATATTCTTGAAAGATTGTCTTTATTAACTTGCCATGAGTTTTCGTCGAATTTCTTTACTTATTGCATGAGGATTATGGTAGAATGATAGATAAATGATTTGGAAATGGAAAAATGATTATCTTTCACAAACGATGTGATGATCATTCGGGGTGTATTATACATGAGCGTTAAAAATGGGAATAAAAGAAAGCATAGAGGGAAAATTGGCTCGGGACGTAAAGTCCGATTATCGCGCGGCGAGGACAAGCGTGTCATAAGCGGAATCGCGCCGGAAATTCGTAAGATATTCCCATAGGCCTCGTGCAATCGTCGTTGGCGCGTAACACGGATCCTCCAACGGGTACGAAGCGAGAAAAGCGGGGTCGGAGAGGAAGAGCAGAATGAAAGAAAGAATCAACGTGCCCGGCACGTAGCGTGTAAACGATGTACGACGATAAATTAATCCGAGGACACATCGCCGAGTGTGCAGGAGCCACCGAATTCGTACATTGTGTCCTATCCCTCTTCCATCCTCGTAACCTCTTATTCATGATTTATTGAAATTACCTCTTACTCGACACGCGCAAAAAACAGCCACCTCTCATTGTCACCTTGCATATCTCTTGTCGACGTTGCCTGATGATACTACGTCGTTAATTCTGACGGAACTTGTTATTTAAAATCTCCTTAAAGACTTAGAAATCGTCGTGGAAGAAACCTCTCGTAACATCACTAATTGATTGAATTAGTCCTAGAATAGCTTATTAAATTTAAAGTATGCATGTATGCACATTTCGCATACTGCGGTGTATGAAACTAAAGGAGTAATTTATTTCACTCAACAGAGTAGACGCACTAACTTAATCTTGAAACCTTTAGGTCCATTTCTCATCATAAGCGTGACTTTTATCTTGGTGATTGTCGGTTTTCAGCAGCAGTCTTGAGCGGACATTCATGAGTACTTTAAGGCGCTCATGAGTATCGGGTTGAACGACTACGGGCAGTGCCGACTAGTGAATTTAAACTGTAACCAGGGCAATGAGTATCCTCCGAAAGCGAAATGAGTCCTGTCGCCGTGTTACCCGCATTCGCGCGATGTAATCTCGATAGGCTACAAACCTGGCGCGGAGATAGGAAGAATTAATAGGGAATAGCGTCTTGCTAAAGGTCGATTCACATTCCCTGGCATTGGCAAGTCAGAATACGTCCTAGCAAAATTTATGTTTGTACTTTACAAATATGGAACTTGGCATTCTGCTTGCAAGGGAACGCGATGACAAAGATCAACAACAATTATTGGATCAAAGCGTTCAATTGCATCTCAAGGAATGTGTCGAAGATATGAATCTGTTATTGTCTGAATCGCAGTGAGCCCGGACAAGATCTGAGTGAACTTTGCAACGTAGACATTAATTGTTTATACGACGATATCCTCTCGTTGTATGAATTGACCCTAAAATGACTCGGCTGAGTCGGTAGCTAGAGCGGCGCAAGCCGTTACATAAAACGCCGCACTTGCGATCCAATCTGCGAGGAAAATGTGATACACGCAGACCGCTGGAGCCGCCGCGCTCCCTTTGCCATCGAACTGGTTTACCGATAAGGGAAGCCGTACATTTCGAACTTTACACGAGAGTACGAGCTAACGAAAACACCGTGAAAGTAAGTGGAGTCACGTCGGCGTATACCACTTACCTCGAACGATCTCGCCTCTGCTAAATCCGACAGATCCAAGAACGTTTGGGAAATATTAGCGCGCGTTATCATGTCGCGTGTAATTCGACCCACGGCTAATTCCTTAATTCGTACACGAATTACTTTATCCTTTCGCCTTAAACACTTAGAGAAACCTTCAATCAAATCTGAAAGATTACAAGTTTATTCGTTGTGGAACAAGGAATTGTAGCAATATACAATTTTTCCTTTCCCGATAAATTCATTCGTTCATACCATTCGATTATGGCGCACGCTCTCCCTCGTGCAGGAAGTGACGTAGATCGCCGGCAAAAAGCTAATTCTTCGCGAGAGAGAAGATAGAAGTGAGCCACTGGTCTGGTAGAAGGAGGTTCTCGCTGGCGCGGCAGGAACAAGTGATAGCAATAACTCCGACACTTAGCCAGCCAGTGTTTGAGTGGTGTGTGGCCGTCCCCCTCGCAGATCCCAGCCACTTCCTGTTTCTTGTGTACATCCGTAGGCGAGCATTGACGCTCTCCAGATCGAGATAATCGAAGGCTGGGATGGTTGGATCGGTGGTTCGAAGCTCGGACTTATCTGGGGGTTGAATCGGAGGGTGCCCGTTGTATCTTGGCGCTATTAGCGCGAACAATACCGGAACCAGTCTGGAATGTATCCTGTCCTTAACGCCTGTCGTTCCTTCTTCTCTTTGCTCGAGATTGGCCTCTCTTTCTGGCGAACCCTTCTCATTTCTCTCTCACTGTCGGAGCAAGCAGCGAGTAGTGCTCCCTCCTCTCGGCGGCCGAGGCGGACAGAGCGAGGAGGAGACTCGAGTGGCCGATGCTTTTTCTCCCGGGCAATTTATCAAGGCCCTCCGATGTTTTTGCGTCTGTCAAAGTATGGCGCGCGCGTCTTCTCGCTCTCTCGTTCGCATGTTGGCCATCTCCCTTTGTGACCGGTGCATCGGTGTATCTGCGGTAAAGTGCAAGTATGTATCTGCCGAGAAGGCTTCCTTCCTTCGAGCGGCAGCAGCGGTGCGGCGCGGCTCGCCGCGGCGATTCCTCCTCGACGGGAATTACGGCGATCCGGCACAACTGTCGCACCGACGTGAAAGCCGCCGCTGCTCTGCGAGAACCCGCAGATTTGATACATTGTTCGGTGTCACGCTTCAATGTCATCATTCAGTGCATATGGACGGCTGCAGGTGCGACTGTTATGCCCGCGCGCCGCCGCTCGCACCTGTAAATCGAAAAAGCTTGCTGTTCTTTCGGCTCTCCCGCCGGTTAAGAGGAGTCAAGCAATCGGAAGGTGCGTGTCGGATAAGCCGGCACCAATAAGTGAGATTTAATGATGCTTGGTTTTGCATCAATGAATCACCGAAGAGCCCGAAAAATTGCATCTGCGGTATTACTGAATCTACACTCGCTCGACTATGATCGTCTTCGTTTCTTTTGCGCGGGGAAATCTCCTCACATTTTTAAAATCACTTAATGAAATCCTGGATCAATCTATCTTAATCATGACATGCACAAGATAACAGGTTTAGAGAATGCGGCAGTATATATGTACGTAATATTGAAAACGTGGAAAATAAGGATAGTTCGATATTTCTTTCTTTTCTACAGACAATTCTTTGTCTTCCTCTCCTGTTATCCATTAGCCTTAGACGGATGAATAGTTGGTCAATCTCGAAGTACTAAGTGCGTGCTATCTATTAGACTACTGTAAGATCTCTAAATCAGACTGGATGTCAAGATAAGAGATTCCCTGTGATAGACATCGAGTGAAACTTCATTTCCTTCGGGAGCTCCCGGAGTTCGGCGGGTATTATTGATAAGCGGTGTGTAGCAGTGGGCGTCGCCAACAGAGAGCAGCTTCCCTGGCGTAATTTATATATTTTCTTTCGTCCGATATTTGTCATCAAAGAGTGGCCATTAGTAGAAGAGCGCGGGCCAAAAGAAAGAGCGCCGGGAGACACAGCAGGAGGCATTAGAGCATAGCTCCCATTAGCTCGACTCAGTTTTTCTCTCCCGAAAAGAAATTAATGGCCGATCTTCGCGCTCGAACTCCACCGCTACACTGAGACTGGATCGAATTTACCCGTACGCTCCTCTCTCATCTTCCTTATTCCTCCTCCTATTTTATCAGAAGTCCATTATCTTCCCGGGAATTTGCCAACCACTCATCGATCCAGATAAAGAAATGGATAATTCCACGTACAGCGAGTTGAAACTGCACTCGGACCAATTTGTCGGGTGGAATTATTCGCTCATAAAGCGGCGTAAGCACTTGCAATTTTCTTGCTGAGACTAAAGGGGGAGAGAGTCGGGCGTAAATTTGGCGGGCGCGAGGCGCTGCCGATATATCGGGAAAGAAGCGCAACCGCGTTGACATCTAAGAATTTCCGTGTCCTTTTATAGACAGGGCCGAAATAAATCGCGTGTGCAACTGTGCTTGAAGGGTTGGCAAGGATTATTTCCGTGCAGTCGACGAGAGTTTTACTGGCCGATCAATCAAATGGCATAGGGGTAAGAAGCGGCTGGCGATATAAACGTCCATGGAGCGCTGTAGTAGCTGCTCGCAGCAATACACGCAGCCTCATAGTCGTTCGCACTCGCAGTTGGGAAGCACGTGAGTGGCACGTGACTAAGAGGATGTAGCAATTATATCTCGACTTCATCCTCTCCTCCTCGCTGTGTCTTCGCTCTCGTCGCAGCCTCCACCTCCATCCGAGTCCTCTCTTTTCTCTCTTATTCTCATCCACTTGGAGGATCACTCCCTCGCACTTGGTCTTACTCCGGGCTCGGTACTGCGAGTTGAAGCGGACGGCTTCATAACGCGACAATTAACGGTGGCCGCATCATATTAAAAATGAGTCTTCCTCGAATCCGAAAACCTGGACTCGTTGCACGTCAAAGGCCCGGCTGCAATAAATTCTTATTGCCCCGGCGGCGATGCCGGTATTTACGGTTCCCCGAACGCTCATGCACTCGATCTCCCTTATTACCTCATCAGCCAATTTCCACCGATCGACGCTCCCTTTTGTGTGGCTGCTTCACGAGCCGTTAATACGGTCCTTTAAAGTACGGCATTTCCACGAGGTATCCTTCACAATGCGAGAGTCCCCAGAACCGGGTCTATTACGAATTCGAGTTTAGTACCCGGAGTGAATTCATTGCTCGAAAGTGTTTCGGGCGGTGGTGCGCTGGTGAACGCGTTCTCCACACTCTCGAGGCGCTCGCTCGCTCGCTCGCTCGCTCGCAGATTGCCGGGAGATTCCCGCGAGAAAAATCGGCAGACAATCGTGAGGTTCGAATGGGGGATGCTTTCACGGAGATGGCTTTAGCGAAGGGCCTCCATCAAGCCCGGCGATAGTCGGCGGGCGCACGCACACGTGAAACGCACATCGGACCTCCTGTATTTACACGGGTGGCTACGGCACCCGGCACCGCCAGAAGTAGCAGCATCACCACCACCACCGGCATCCCCCTTCTCTATAAGCCGTGCGCGCACGTCGACTATAATTATCCTCAGGTAATCACGACCCACACCACCGTCTTCCAGCGGCCCGCTTACCGCAGTCCGGCCACCGTATTCCGCAAAATTAGTATTTCCATTCCCCGTCGAGGAGATGCGAAACGACGACGCCGAGAGCGGAGAGAGGAGAGCAGAGGGTGAGCTGTTGAGGGAGAGCGAATGGAATAGAGAGAGAAGGCTGTGGATGCAGCGGCTACCGGTTGGTCCTCTCGATTCGCAATGGTCCTCTCTTCCTTCCCTTGGCATCCAATGCCCCCCCCCCCCCTCCGTCCCTCTCTCCGTTAGCGGGCGCCCCCTTCGCCGCACGCGGACGTGTTTATTTTTGCAATTTGCTCGCTACGTCGAAGACCGACAATTAGATTTCCTGGGGTCGTTCGGCTACCGTATAAGTGCAAGGCAGCCGAGATCGGGTCCCGATCCGCCGAGCCGCGGGAGCAAAGGGCCCGCAAATGGCCACCGGGACCACCTACACCTGCCTCCAGTAATTCCTCGGACCCTTATCCTCTTCCTTCCTTCCTTCCTGCCTGCCTTTACCTTGCTTCCTGATTGCCTTGCCCCACCATTCTACCTTATCTGTCAAATCGTCGATCTCCACTCGGTGCATCCGACATCGCTGACTAATTATAATGGTTTTGCCATCCTGTCCTTGATGCCTGATGAACGATAGTTGCTTGAAATCGGTCGCGAATACATGGGCATACTTAACGACATATTAAGGGGAGAATTTATCGTCGACGGTATACATCGGCCAGTTTGAAACAGGTGTAGTAGCTATCGTGCGGTCTGGTTGCCGAGCCGCCCACGATCATTAGCAAGGGGACCACGCCTCCAATGTGTGTGGAAAATGAAAAATATTCCTTGCACGAGGCCCTCCTCGACGATCGCATTAATGCGGCAACCCTCTTAAGTGTATCGTATTAGCAGCAAGTGTGAGAAGAGTATTGTTGCAAAGCGGTGTTTGATACCAGTATCGAAAGTCGAGAGGATCGAACGGAATTGAAAGGGGAAGAAGAGAAGATGATGATGAACTTGGTTGGTGGTGGTGGTGGTGGTAGTTCGGAGTGTGGCTGAATTGGTGTCTTTGTCTCTTGGATGAAGGGCGCCGCGGGTAGATGTGTAGATAGCTCTTGGGGTACGTATATAGGAAAGCGCGGGCACGCGGTTTGAGGTGGAGGCACTAAATCAAGGCCCCGCATGCTTTGGATGGCGTCTAACAAATGAGCCAATGACAACCAGCCCGGCTCTGGCTCTCGAGTCGCTCGCTCCTGCTTTCTCCCTCGGGAACAAAACGATAATATATTCCAGCGAGAGAGCAAGTGTGCGAGCGAACCAACCAACGAACGAACGAACGAAGCCTGGCAAGAGAGCGCAGCGCACACAGAGACACAAGCGGGATCCGGACGGATCGAGTCGGATGCTGCACTGGGTTTCGAGGTCCTCCCGAGCTGGAAGGGTGATCGAGGCTCGAACGCCAGTCGGATGAAATGAGGCGGAGGAGGAAGAAGAACCAAGGAGAAGAAGAGGGCCCGGCACTCCCTGGCTGGCTGGCTGGCTGGCTGGCTGGCTCGAGAGGAGTAGGGGCGGGGCGGGGTGGGCCGGGGTGGCCCAGGTGGGCCTTTTACACGTCACCGAGGACTAATACCCCGACGCGCGCTAATGACGGCCAATAATTTAAAATATGAATTTGTATAAATCAACGGTAATCGTTAATTTCTCGGAATGTTAGATCGGCCGTGGTCCATCAGTGCCGTGGCGGCAGCGGCAGCAGCGGGAGGACGGCGGCTCCGGCTCCGTCTTTGAGGTCCTCTTCGCTCGGGTCATTTGTGTGCCGGGGCCTAGATTAATTGGATTAATTAGGCATTACTGTGCCCCGGGGCATCGCCGTGTGCATTAGTCGGAAACCGAGGCACTCTTGGAAGGTTGTACCGGGCGAAGGCCTGCCCACGACCTTCCTGAAGGGATCATCCCCCGGGGATTCGTCGGATCTTTGATTCTCGCATCACCTGACCAGATCATTCTCTCCGCGCCACCAACTTTAGACTTCTCGCTCGTACTGTTATAAATTTGCGTATCCTCCGCTATTCTGCATTACAGTCTAGATAGCCGGAGGATCGGCATAGTAGGGGATAGGCTATATCAGTCATAGGGAATATTCAGAACTAGCAATATACTTTCTTCGAGTTTTGCATAAAGTCAGTTTCTTCGTAGGTGTATATCTAAAATCTTGAAACTTATTTTCCCAGTAGATTGCAGTGTAACAAAAATACTGTCAAAAAAAGTTATTGCTAACATATCAACTAATATTTCATTTGATGGGGAGTGTATGTATAACTAAGCGCCACAGATTAAAATATCCTTTTCAAAGAGTGACAAAGTTCTATCAAGAGTGTGAGAGATCGGCAGATGGGAACGTCAAACGGCCGTCAAAGCGTTGACGAAGTCACCGCGCGCGGCCATGGCTCCTTTTTGTGTTGCATGGTCAAAAGTCATTACCGGGCAACGAAATTTGACATGGTTTTTACTCTTGTTGCGCGAGCGTTCGCCTATAATTATTTCCACATCTATCACCGCTGCCGCGTCGGAACTGGCCGCGCGGCCGGGCAAGCGCGCTGCTGCGGCCCCGAAGATTGAAGATCGGCTCGCCCGAAAAAAATGAGACGCGAAACCGGGGCCCCTCGCTCGGCTTTCGTTCGAGCAATAGCATCGGCCCATAAGAGAGAAGAAGACGAAGGGGCGCAGGAATAAGAAGGGGACCATACTCTCTCAAGTTCTCGCTCGTCTATATGCCCTGAGTCTCGTTCAGGACTGAATGCCACTCGCTTTCCTCTCTTCTCTTCTCTTCGACGAGGACGAGCGGCGCGAGAAAGCCTTCGATGACGTATGGTTCGTAGAAGGAGGAGAGAAATAAAGAGCGTGAAGGGAATAAGCAGCCGTACCCTGCTCGGTGATTGTGTCCTCGCGGACGCAGATAAAAAAGTGTCATTGTACTCTTCGCTCTCTCTCCATCTCCGTTCTCCTCCAGCAGCTTTCTTGCTCTCTCAAAAAGCACTCTCTCTCTCCTCTTCTTCGCCGGGAACCGTGCTCCAACTCCGGATACCCTTCTTATACCCAGTACCAATCCATTGATGACCGAAAGTCATTAAGGAATCCCGGTATGCGGCTTAGTCGGCGACGATCCGAGCGAACCGTTGTAAAACCTTGATATTAATATCTTGGACAGCTCTATCAAGCGGAGACGCTCTCGAAGGATTTATTCGGACATTGTCCGGCGCGGGGACAGTTTTGAAATGGGAAGAGGTTTGACGTGGCAATAGAAGAAGTCATCGGGCATTCAAGCTCCTCCGATTACTTAGTGAAACGATTAAGAAGTGTTAGATAACATTGGAGTGGAAGGCTCGTGGCTCGGAAGATTAATATGTTCATTCACTCGGACAGTCTGTACGGCGTTATTTGCCAAAGCTGTTCTTCGGGATCGGGGAGCAGTGTCCCTGCTCTACCAATCAGGCTGTCCCAATACCAGAAATATCTTCGTTTCACGAAGGAACGCGCCCGGTGAGGAGGGACGATTGCCGGGCTCCGTGAAGCCAATGCATCAAGTGAAACCGTGCGTGCCTCAAGAATGGCCGCCATTAAGTGCGAATTCGTGGATTTTGGCATTCAAACAAGAGGATCGGACTATTCTCGCTCCATTTCTCGATAAGTGCTAGTCGGAGGAGACAGGTTGGGGGGAGACGCCGGCTCTGAACGCGGCATTCGCATTGGCCCCACCTATCTATAGCGTGGCTAGTAGGACCGATGTATTTCTGAAGCTTGGCCAGCGGCCACCATTATGCACATGATAATTAGAATGCGTTGGCGCGTGTCTCAATATATCCGCACGTGCTGCACCGGCGTATCACGTGAGCGAACCTCGCTCGAGCTCTAACTGCTTCCTACGTCGCTCTGGAGGCTGCCGCTTCTACATTTCTCTCGCGCTCCCTAGAACCGGTGCGGTGGGTGGAAGAACGCTCTTCCTCGCCTAGATGACTGACCACTGCGGATCACTACTAAACCAGACGCTACTGGCTACTGTCCTCCGCGCCGGCTACTCGATCCCTAAACGCCTCGACCGAGCATCCGAATAAATTAGCTGATTCATCCTCGCGACGCGACGCGACGCGACGCGACGTCGCGTCCAGACTCCTCCGAGGTACATCAACTCTCCAACCTCGATTCCTTCCCTCGTGTTTCAAGTGTATCGTATTTCCCTGAATTATACTCCAAGAAGGAATTGATTCTTCCTTCCTTATGGCTGGTGGTGTCTCGCGCTCCAAATTAGCCGCATCTGACTTTCTTCAGAAAAGCGGGAGGAACCCCATTCCCACGAAACGGGTAACCCGATCGAGCGGACCACTTCTCCAGACTGTGTAATACAGTGGGCGGCGGAAAAAAATGTACCGAAATAAGCTCGGGATCGGCACAGGAAATCGTTGAAACTCTGCCTGATCGCGCGCGCGGTACACTTGGCTTACGCTCATGCCGAGCGCCCACTCATCCTCCCGAGTATGTGCACCTACCTGTTTACAAGAGAGTACGTAACATCTGGGCACGAAGTAATTCTCGCGGCAAGTTTTAATATCGAGTTTCGGTATCGAGTGCCGTACTGAAGTGTTCATAGGCAGTTACGAAGGACGTGGCACTCCTATACATGCGCGTATACATACTTACTCGGTAGGAAGCCACGGCTTCGAAGAAACTGGAATCATCCAGGCAGACACTGCCAGAGTGTCTTCCCCTCCTCCTCCTCCTGCTCCTCTCTTTCACGCGCGCGGTATCTTGTTTCTTTAATAAACGGAAACGGAACGTAATCGTATTATTTGTTTCTACCTTTAAGAATACGAACCGTCCGTCTAATAGCCCATTGGCCATCTCGCTCGCTCTCTCCGCTGGAGAAGACTGGCGAGCGAGTGGTGAGGGACGAGGCAGCGCACCGGAGATGGCGAGGATCTTCTCTTCGAGCGGTTGAAAGGGAACCTCCAGCAAGAGAATGGTAGGAATATTTAAGAAGGTATTAAACTTCCCCGCTCGCTTCCACCGCGTTCGTATGGATAAGAAAGTATTAGCGCGCTCCACCTTTCTCGCCGCTCCGCCGATGACTTTTGAAATATGGAAAATCCATTTCCTTCTTAACGTATTTCGAGCGGCAAAGGTACTGGTGTTCGTTTACAGGTTATACCTGCCACGGCACACCAGAACGATAATAGAATTTGCATTGATAATAGATTTGTAATAGATTTTCGACCGCTCCACACTCTGCGATGCGTATACGTATAAGCTTGCTTTGTATACGTAATTGTTGTGTAATTGCGTCACGTTCTGCTTAATCCAAGAGAGAAATTGCGCTCCCGGTACGAAATCAACTAATGAGAAGTGCAGAAACTGCTAGAAGTAGATTAACAGTGGCCATTGTGACCAACGATTTCCGCTTGAGGCCAGCTGTTGTGGCGATTTCGATGGAGTTCGATTGAAACGGAAAGGAAACTCTGGCATGTTGGTGGCACAATGCCACTGCTATTACAATAATTTCAGGATCGCTCCCGCTGCGAGATTCTCATTGGAAAGAAAAGGACGAGAGCGAAACCTCTCTGGAGTACTGAAGGAGTAAAGCAGAGCCGCGCGGAGTCAGGTGTCGGGTCCGAAGAGAAACGCATTAACAGGTGCCAGGCTCGGGGTAATAGCCGATATATCACTGCTGTGGACCCACCTGAACGAACTCGCCATCTTCCACTAAAAAAGAAGCCCGCCACTCTTACTTCACTCGCTTTTTCATCATCCAAAAATTTCCCCCTGCAGAACAAAGCGCTCCTCTTCCTATCGGATGGCAACAGCTGATCGACGCTCTCATTAATTCCAAGAAAGGGAGAGAGTGCGAAACAAACTGAATCGTATATCAAACTGTGGAGGTTCGCATCGCATGTTTGACACGGAATTAGTAATACTCCTTTGATAATCGAGGAGCGCTCTAAGGATTCTGTCTCCGTGAGAAAAGAGTGGGAGTCACAAATCAAAGCACAAGGTGCGCAGATAAATAAGCTTAGTTAACCTGGCGCATCTATCTCATCGGCCTATAAATTGGTGCAACGACCGTATCAGCTCACACATACGTACCGGCGATTATAACTGTACCAACGAGTAAGATCAGAGGGTGATCTTTCACGGGGATCGGATGGGAGGAACTTCTACATTACGTAGGTTGCGGTGGAAGGTGAGGATCGAAGATCAGGCGGTAGCAGGCCTGCTCCCACTAAGCTAAGGAGGCCGAATCAGGCTCAGTTAACGATTACAAATCGGTGCCGGGCGATCGGTACCTATTCCCGGATTAATACAGCGATAAATAATCGAAAGCTGATTACCGGGAGCGGCGCGGTGCAGGCCGGCGTGATATATCCCAGGCTTGTCGACGAGCCGAGAACCTTATTCTTGAGGAAAGCAGCCACCGAGAAATGAGAGCCCTTTGCGGATGCGGATAAAGACACGGGGGAGGCTGGGATCGGTAAGCAGCGAAGGAAGGACAGCCAGGAGGAAGCAGGATCGGCAGCAGCAACAGGAGCAGAGCGAGGAGCACGAACGAAGAACGCTGCTGAGAATTCTCTGCGCCAGAAGAAAGTGACGGTGGCTGGGATGCTGTGCACCCGCGCTACACCAAGAGACAGACCGAATCAGAGACTGGGAAGTCGAGTGGGAGAGAGCGAGAGGGAGATCTGGTTTTAAGTTATACACACAGCGAGAGGAACGTAAACCCGTAAACGCGCCCGAGGCCAACATATTACGCACATTAATTCGCGCCACTTGACGTGGAAGGCGATTCGTAATACGCGGCCGGAGAACACAGGCGACAGCGAGAGCAGAGGAGATCTTCGTAGGCGAGAGATGCTGCGAGAGCGAAGGAACGAAGGAGCGAGGGGGATTGGTGGAAGGGTGCGATATCCTAGTTTATAACGAGATCGGTGGAGGCCACCACCTCCGATTGCTGGTACATGCATCCACTCAGCGTCGTTCGCTTTCTTGGTAATTATAAACTTAGATTCCAGTAAATATTCCCGTCACTGGCCTCCCGGCAATTTACGAGATTAAGCGAGCAGCCACCGCGGCCCACCGGGAAAAAGAGGGCTACGCGCCATTCACGGAAGCAGGAGAAAAGCCCAGTGGACGTTTAGATGCGCGCCTTTTTCATGGGAGACCATTGGCCGGCCAAGTTGAGCGACGATACAAGCGCTACGAGGATATAGTATAGGGGATACGGCGGATCAACAGATTTAAAGTGGATTTACTCGCGGCGATGAATTCGTTTCCCCGCTGGCTGGGATGACACTCGTGCGGATAGCCTCGGGTCATCAGTCCCCGGACTAGCTGGATATTTATTCGGGCTCGAGCGATTTACGAGCTTTGTTTCGGACTTGCCCTTCGACTCTTTCGAGCACTGCCATCTCTGGTGTTTTAGACAGCCGCTCGGATAGATGAATCCCACTTATACTTGGAGTACCACTTTTTATTACTCATTTCCTATTGCTCTGTCTCTTTCGAACAGTGATCAATTTTATTATATCTATACTTCTGCTGGAAATTCGTGGCCGAAGTATTTTTAGAGTGGCTACGAACGAAGGCATCAGGAGGCTCCCACAACTCGTTTCCTTTCTTCATTTCGAAGTCTCATTTGTCACGATACAGCCAGTTGAAAGGGAGACTTAAGCCAAGACGGTGACAAAAGCGCCGATGAAAAAAGTCCCTGCAGGTCGATCGGGACGGTGTCTACGGATCACTATAGAGATCTGCTAGCCAAGTATAAATAACGCATATTTATTAGGATTAAAGGATCCAAATGGACAAGGTAGACCGTCGGCCGGGAGAAGGACAAAGAAGGATAGGATCGTAGATCAACATTCCTGGCTTCTGGTGTTCACGGATTAAAGATTCGCGAGTTTGCCCGAGCCAGCCATTCATTCTCCACTTGTTCAAAGAATCCAATTCACCGCAATTATTATATGCTCTTCTATCCAGCGACGTTCGTATATGAGGCGGTGAGTCACTGATAAGGCAATTAAGGTCGAAGGCTTAGGAAAAAAGAGTTAAAGGAAACTGGGATGCAGAGGGCGCTTCCTACGTAATGGCCTTTGATAAATTCGTACATTATAGTTGTGCGTGCTCTTGGGCAGCGTTCATCTACGCAGGCACGTCCGCGCCGGGACAAAGAGTATTCATCGGGCCTGGTTAAACAAAGAGGATGGTGGCCGCGATGGCGGGACAGACCGATGTCACCGCGACGCTCGAATGGCTCCTCGAGAGCGTGGACGCCCGTAATACTGTGAAATTAATCTATGCCCGCGACGGTAATAATAAGGAAATGTTTCAATCTCCGTGATGTATGGGCCGACGTGGCCCGTGCGTTCGCAGCGGCAGGAAAAGGGTCTCCGTTGTTCCAAAGGACGAGCGGTTGTCGTTGAGCGACGATCAATCTCGTCAGGCGTCCCAGTGTAGACCGGATCAGAAATCCTTTTGTGAGATCAACCTCCCGCTCGACAGGGACGAGCTCACGATGGAGCAAGTCTCGGCCCATCTCGAAAATCCCCCTTATTGCCGAATTTCTCTTTCGCTCTGCGACTTATTTTCTCTTTGGAAGCCCACGTGTCTTTCCTCTGTTTGTCTACTCGCGAGTTTCCAGTACCGATCGAGTGGGCTTGACCGCTCGAAGTCTGCTTCACATTATGGGTGTGTTCATGCCCAAGAAGAAAATGATTGCTTTGCCTTGGAGAACAACGTTCACACTAGAGGTGTCATTCTGTTCACGTTCATCTGATAGGATCGCGCGTGTGGCAGGGAGAGGTTATCGTGAGTGGGCCGTGAGAGTACCGATCACGTATGAATCGGGTTGAAGAATTCTAAAAATTCACTAGCTTTTACGACGCAACCTTACACCTTCCTTTCTTTCTCGACAATCAACATTGAAACTTATTATTAGTTTGGAAGACGATAGGAATATTACAGGTATAGAATGTTTTCTATCGTAAAGTGTCATTTGATAAAGTCGGACGGTCAAGCGTGGTTCATGCGGCTCAACGGGGATTTCTGATTTATCCGGATAAGTTAGGTGGACGTCATCCCCCTCGCTGTTTTCGCTGGGTGCCGCTAGCTTCTCGAATCTACCACCCGTGGCTCGGCTGCACTGCTTCGACTTTGATAACCGTACGATAGTTGTACTCGAGGGTGGAAAGTGGAGAGCGGGGGGCGGCGGCCGCCTGGCTAGCGATGCCTGGTTTATCTTCGATTACGGAACGTCTTGACTCTCGGCTCCTTGGGGCTGAATTTATGGCGAGCGATTTGTCGCTCGCGTCCAGATTAGAATTAGTTTGCCCAGACACTCCCCGGCCCACCCGCCTTCCTCCACCGCGCGTTTGTTTGCCGGATCCGAAGACCGTTCCCTGTCTGCCCGTAGATCGGCATCTTACCGAGCTTCGTGAGACGTGACCCTTGCCCCTTCCTGATCTTACAAGTTCCTCGTCGAAAAGTACTGTCGAAATCGTGAACTTCTACAGCTGATATTTACCTTCAAGATCAATGAACCAAATAGAGTTTATTCGCACTGAAGAAAATGCATGAAACATGTACGTGTTATTCTATCAAATCCATACTTTTAGTAACATATTTTGAAGGGCAGACATCAGACGTTGGCATCAGAAATATTTGGAGAATTTCTGTGGGACTTAATCGGAAGGGTTGCTTCGGTTTAATAATTGTGGGAGGCCAGAGATTTTTGGGGAGGCTGCTTTGAGGATCGCCTTAATGGCCTGGACTGGTCAGTCATGCGTGTTTATAAATTCGTAGAGGCTGAAAGATGTGTGCGTACGAAGGGACACGCGGGCATAGAGATCGCCCTTTGTGCAGGACTTCGGTAGTTTGCACCCTTCCGCCGAGCAATATTAATATCTCTAATCATTCACCAACCCCTTGGCACCCTTATCAAGGGGCGCCACAGGCGTCGCTTGATACGTGTTATTCAGATTTATCCCATTTGCCTTCGGGACCGTATTTATCCGTAGAACAAACCAAGTACACGCTCCGATAAAGCGTTCGCATCGCGAGAGCAGGATTAATGTTAAGCCGCAAATGAAGGGTTCGCCCGCCTTTTTTTTGTCTTGGCCACTTACAATCGTCTGATCCACCCTTGCTTTACTACAGATAACTGAAGAGACGTCCAGCGGTATTCACTGAGATTAATCATTTGTAATGAGATTGGCACGATTTTCTCGGAATTGACATTACTCGCATCCAAGTAACTAGCTGGCACGAAGTCCTTACTTTACCTCACACAATTAACTCGCACGTACTAATTGTATCCATCAATTTTCATGAAATTTACAGTTACAATCGCGAATCGTGTCAAGCAATAAGAATGATTCTTTTTACAAGTATTATTAATCACAGAATATTCAAAAGCCCAGTGAATCAGGTCAAGTCGGCCTTAATTTATGAACTGGCATGAGAATTCTTCCACGAGGCGTCATCAGGATGCTTTTCTTTTCAGGGGATATCGCGTAGCATTAATGAGGCCGAGTTTTCCTCATGCGGCTCGCAGATAAGACCGCTTCTGAAGACGCGGGGTCATCAATGGTAGATTAAAGGGGGGTGGGACGGCGAAAAGGGTGGAAAGGGGTGTGTCAGGAAAAGAGACTGCGGAGAGATGTTCGGCCATTTAGCCACCCTGCTCGCCACCTTTGGCCAGTTTTGTCTGGTTATTAATGAAGCCGCTGATAGGAAGTGTCCGTCTCGGAGGGAAGAATCGCCTTTCCCGAGGAAGCCTGTCACGTATTCGGCTTCTATTTCCCTTAGCTAACGCTCTCTATATGCAAATACGAGCCGACCGCCGCGCCGCTCCCTCCGCCTATCCCCCGCACACCCTGTCATCTCGTGAGCCTCTGTGTTTGTACGGTACAGACGCGCACACACACCGTCTCCCTGTATACGCCGTTGGTCCTTATACGGTTATACCGTCTATCCTTGTGTACGTGGCTCTTTATAAATAGCGACTTTGATATCCAGTCGCGCCTTCGCCAGGGGATGAAGGCAACCCCTACGAGTCTCGTGAGAGAAAACGCTGAGTGCGTTAAAAATTAAAGGGTCAACGTTATATATTGACCAACGCTCCTTTATCTACCCGAGTCGACAGAGTGAACCAGTGTGTTACGTGTGTATGGGTATGTAGTTACGCGGATGTATATAAAATGCTCTCCTTTCAGGACATGTTAAAATAAGGATCGTCGAATAACTCTCGCGTGGAAAGGGTTCGTTTTTGTATGTACAGGGTGAGTCACTTGCCTTTGAATCACCATCAAAAATTGGATATTTTCGATGGCCAAAAATATGGGGAAAAAAAAATTTTGAGCTGAGGCTCTGAAATTTATATCACACCGTCCTTGATGCAACGGCAGACTCCCGGCCAAATTTCAGCCCCGGAAAATGTGAGGAAGTCCAAAAAATATGGGAAAAACCAGCGAAAATGCCGAAACAATCGAACTTTAAAGGCAGTTTTTTTAGTGTTTTCGATAGAAATCCGGACTTTTTTCGACGGATTTCTTGTTTTCTATCCGTTTTCACTCATAAACAATCGATTCCTGAAGAAAAAACCCGAGTTCGGGGACCTTCGAAAAATCGTGAAAAAATCTGAAGGGTACCCCTTAAGAAAAATTTGCCGAAAAAGAAATTTTGAGCTAGGTCTCTGGAATTTTTATGGCATCTTCCTTGATGCAAAAAAACATTACCCACCAAATTTCAGCCCCGGGGAAGGTCGGGAAGTCCACCAAAAAAAATAAAAACCGTTAAAAATGAGCAAAAATGGACTTTTCTCGACGGTTTTTCGACCGGTTCCCGTTGCAAATCCTGACTTTTTTTCACGGATTCTTTGTTCTCTATCCACCCTGATACGAAAACAATCAAAAAATCCCGGGTTCGGCCGATTTTGAGAAACTTGAGAAAATCGACCATTTTCGAGGGTCGAAAATAGGTGAAATATTAAAAGTTGAGCTAGGGCTCTGAAATTTATATCACTTCTTCCTTGACGCAAGGCCACATTCTCCACCAAATTTCAGTCCCGGGGAAGGTCGGGAAGTCTACCAAAAAAATAAGGGCTAGGAGAGTTCTGATTCAAAGGCAAGTGAATCACCCTGCACATCAGTGTTTTTGCATTTTCAAAACATACAACTTCTCAGGTTTAGGAATATAGTAATACTAATCGTTTAAAAATGTTATTTTTTATTGTGCCGATTGTCGGTAATATTCAAGAATGTAATCCTGAGTGCAAGTCGCAGTTTGGTTCATTCCAACTTCAAGTATTTCAACTGATATCAGGATGAAAGTAGCAGCTGGGTGGCGCAGGATACACCTGTCGACCTCCTTAACGAGGTACACACAGTATCAGCTGAATCCATCTTTCCCTTTCTACTTTCGTCGTTCAATCAGACGTCCAGTATTTAATAAGACAGAGCTGCGTGTACTTACACACATGGCTCTTTACATACTATAAAAGTAGCTTGGACAATTAATCTAGTTCGTAGTTACTTCTATCGAAAAGTACATTTTTTCCTGGTGGTCAAAGTTTATAAAATCTTATTGCACAAATATTTACAGTAACAGTTAATGATTTCGCGAAGAGAATCTATGAGCCAGATCTGAGAATACTCGAGCCAAGATGATGAAGGAGCAGCAGCCAATCAAGGAAATCGGCTGGTGCATTCTGCGAGAGGTGTTGGTACACATTTAAGACGTGCGAATGGCTGGTTCTATTAGAGTAGCCATAAGTTACAATTAGGTCAAACTGGCCAGGCTGGCATAGGGTGCGCCGAATCTCTCTAGAAGTAGGTGTCCCGGATTAGGGGTGTGAGAGAAACCCGCCAGGCCGGATAATGGCTCAGAATCCGAAACGTGGCACTAGCCAAGGTAGGCCAAAGGACATAGGCTCAGCCTAAATCGAGAGAGCCAGTCTGAGGAAGAGGGCCTGAACCTATACTGATTTAGGGCCAGTCTAATTCCAGTTCCGGCCCCACTATGTCATCTATAGTGCATAAATACTTGCCATTTAGTTCCTTTGTCGTTCCATTTCACAGTATGTCCACTTGCACGCGTCCCTTACGAGCTCGAAATTTATTATTTCGTAATACTCTCTTGCTGCATCCTGATGATCGATGATTCTGTCTCATTACTATATTTGTTACTTCTATTTTGAAGTTCGGCATTAAAACATGGGAGATTGAAAATTGCCATTACCCCAGTGCGTTGTAAATTTTTTATTAAGAGTATCTCTGAGAATCATTATGAGAAAATAGATTTTTCAGTAGTGCAATCTCAGAGGTACGATTGCCTGCCGGCCGAGAGAAACAATCCTCTCTGGCATAAAATCGAATCGGCCCATAAAGATAGGGTGCAAGTTTCGTTATCTTTACAGCCGACCGATTCGCTTTCATTCGTCAGGAACCACCTCGACTGTCCATAGGCGGCCAAGTGCCTACGTATTTCTTAAGAGATCGCGGATCACGAACAGAAAGGACGCTGAGAGAGAGTCTTGGGGGAAGAAGCAAGCGAACTGCCGGCGCATCGGGTTGACGGTCAAAGCATCGCGTAAACGCTTTACGACCTCGCGTTATAATTATTTTACTATCGCCGATCGTAAAGGATCGAACGAGCCTCTCGCAATCCGGACGCTCGTATAAAACAGCTGGACGTCGTCGCCCGGCTTTCTCGGATCAATCATTAATTCAACTCGGACTGAGTTAGAGTCTCAATCTCCTCGTGGCAATGTCGATGCACCAGCTGCTCGACAATTTATCGCGCGATTTTCTTGACGATCGACAACAACTCTTACGTCACTCCCACTAAACCTGTATTGAAAGTATCGATTATGATGAAGCACCAATTCTATCGTTGCGGATGATGATGAACGTCTTGGGGTTTACGGCTTCCGAGATGCGCCACTTACTGCCGCCGACTCGAAACAAGTGGGTGAGGAAGTTAATTTTCATTTGCCGTATTTATTAAGCCTGTTATGCGAGTTGACCGTGCTCCGAGCAATTCGTGGATCAATATGGGTCAGAATATTCCATCGGCGGCGCTGGTGGAAGGAGCTCGCGAACCCCCGCTGTAGTATTCACAATCATGGATCTGATTCTGCCGCCGACGATGAGGTAATATAATGTGTCTCTAACGAGAGATAGACAGACAGAGATAGACAGACAGAGAGAGTGCGAGGAGCGGAGAATGTCGATGTAAGGATGTCGTGGGGAAGGAGGGTGAAAAGAGGGTGAAGGAGCAGGACGAAGTCAGTGGATAATGCCATAATGCCAAAGCAACGGCGTCTTGCTCGTCAGTATCTTTGATTAGAGGCTCTATCATCCTGATTTGCTTCTAATAAACCCATAAAATCGCTGGGGGATCCGTCTCCAACGCGTAACTGTCGACCCACGCGACACTCGCCCGTTTCATCCCAGAAGGGTGACTACCCCATATCGACAGCTCCCTTATTACTTCGTCTTATCGTAATTGTGGCATCCCAAGATATGTAATCACATTCGTACACTCCGCATTGGACTATCATCGGTAGACAAACTCCCATGATAGAACAACCTCAACATTCTCAATACTCACTGGTGTTAATAGCAGTGTCATTTAATACTCCTAATTAAAATGGTGCGAAAGTAGGATTTTGTTTATTATCAAACTTTGTGGTCAGATGTGTATTCGAGTTGGGAAGTCTCGCTAGGTAAGTTGAGAGAGCATAAGGTAAACTTGGCGGAGCCAGACGGACTGGCCGAGAGTTTCGATGGCGTGGAAGCTTTTTTCCAGCGGCTTCAGATCCGCATCCTTGGAAAGTCCTGTGGGAGGATTGAGGGAGATAGGCGAGGGCCAAGAGCGAGCAAGTTGACGGGCGCTCGAAGCCGAGGCATTATATGTATACACAGTGGGAGTATACCACCCGCTGGCAGGAGGAATCACTGGCGGGACTTAATAAGCGCGGAAAGAGCCGAAGAGATGGAAGGTTGCCGGGCGGATGATGCGAAAACTTTGCTGTATTAGCCGCTTTGGCGATTCGCGGGGCTTTCGCCGCCGTGGAAACTTATGGGGCCGCGCGCTCCAACATATTCGTCCGCAGCGCGGATCCGCGCCGCGCCGCCTCCGCACACCACCCAGCCAAACTTACTTCCACGCGAATATATGTATGTTCCTGGCGAGTTTCGAGCGGGCAACATAATATCGCCCACCTATTCTCACTCTCTCCAAATCGGCAGGGGAATCAGTTTATTACACGTACGAGATATCTCCCAGGATACAACTTTAATTAGCATTAAAACAAGATTCCACTGGCAATGGCCCTACAATCAGTTCAATGTTATCGTAGGTAGCAAAAAATTCATCACCGAGTGTTCACAGGCAGTATGAAAGCATGGAATCTCCAATGAATTGCAAACTATTTCACCTTGGAGTATAAGAATCTCCGATGCCAATCTTTCCCTGGAGGCTTTGTCAAAGCCGAGAAAACAGTTCAAAGGCAATGTGAGTAGCGAGGCGCGTGAGAGGCAGTATCAGCCAATCAGCAGCTTCCGTTCGGAGTCCGGCGAAATTTGCAAGGCGAGCCGTGGCGAGCGGAGTGCTTCCTCCTCGCTTCTAAATCCGCGAATCCCACGCGGCTCGTGTTTAAGAGGTCATAAAGGAGAGGGAGAAACCCAGGAGGATCTTGACTCGAGTCAGACTTTATCAGACTCTTCTTCTCCTTCTCTCGCTCATTCTGCCCTGTCACTTTTCCTCAGACGGCCCTCCTTCTCCCTCTCATATCTTCCGGCTCTTCCCTCTCGCTCTCTCTCGCTCGCTCGCTCGCGCTATACCTTCGGTGGCAAAGAGTTAATGAACGCGGCGCTCACTCTCGCTCTTTTCCCCGGTCGTCCGCTGATACGGTGGCGTCTTGGCCCACGCGTCCTCGTAATTAGGCGGTGCACGCACGCGTGTCCCACACTGCGTGATCCATGTGCCAAGTGCGCCAGACTCTGTAGCAAGAGCAGCCGCTCGCTCCTCACGAGCACTGCCATGCCCACCGGTCCCCCCGCCTTTCAATCCTCCGCTGATAGCAGAGTCTAGAGCTGCCCATACAATTTCCACCTTCAGGAAACCGACGGTCAGCATTTTGATTTGTTACCTTCTATACAGATTGCAATTCTCATCTGAATTCATACGATTCAAATTAATTCGTTCCATGCCTCCTTTAATCATCCTATGACGTTTTCTCATCGTTAATTACTGGTTTAATAGAAACAAGATTTATAAGGATTGAAACTTATTAATGATTATTCATAGTAAGCGTATTATAATGCGAGTAGTATGAGTCTTTGTTGAAAATAAAAATGTTAGTGATGGCATTAGTGGAGAGTTGACACCCGATGTCGAGTAGGACAAGTGATTAAGTCATCAGGGAGGCCGTCACTCGATAGCAGCATACGCTTAATAAGGTACAATTTGCACAGTATGCAAAGTGCCCTGATAACGAAGCCACGCTCCCCGTGGTGATTATCAATCCGTTGTTCGTCGCGATTGTTGACGGATCGGGATAACCAGTGAGAAAGGGAGAGTTATCGAAACGGCGTTATGATGTCAGGATGACATCATTCGCGAAAGATCTGCTGCCGCTGCATCTCATACCAGTGAAGCGGAGAACACGCTGCTGCCACTCATTTACTAATTAATCCATTCTATTCCTTCCCTTTGTTAAAATCTTATTATTTATAAAGGGTTTTATTAATTTGTGAACAACGCTTCTCTTTTTAATTCCAACATTCGAGTACCAAAGTTTTCAACTAATTAAAGTTTTAGTATATCAAGCGATTGAGCACCAGTAATATTTGGAAAGTTAATGATTAAAAACTGGTACAGACAAACATGATAGACCAAAAGAGAGAGAGAGATCCAGCTGTGCGTGGATGCAGGCGGAACAGCAGATCGTTCGTAGGGTTATGAAGCGTCATTAAGAAACGACACCAATTTCCGCGGCGGCGTGGTGATGGCATTAATTCGTAGAGTTCATAATCTATTAGTTACGTTAGCGGACGCGTGCGTTAACGAGTGTAATGGCAGCAGTCGGCAGCATCTACGTGTCATTTAACTCCTCCGACACCCTCACACCATCGATGATCTCACTGGTGCGGCGCTCGAGCGCCGCCGGCTTCACTCCACTTAATTGTTTGTTACCATTGCTGAACGCGTGCTATTGAAATTAATGTTAATCCGGCCTGGTTAAACGTCCGCGCCTCTCATAAAACTTACTTCCGGCGCATCAACCGTGCGCCCGTTAGACGGAATTAAGTCATGCTCGCCTCCTCTTTGTCTCGGACTCTGCCTATCCGTCTACTAGCCACAGCCAAACTATTTCTATGATTCCTGCAGAGAGCGCTTCCTACCAAGCCTATTAAAAATACCTTTCAAATTACAATTCATTTATTCGATGATCATATTAACGCTTAATATAGTTGTTAGTTCAATACGAGTGAGATATTTCCTGCTGTCATACTTGGATGTGACGCAGCATCTGTCAGGCTGCATAAGATGATGACAAAGTGACAGTACACTTTGAAGAAATTGCAAACGTGCCACTGTCATTTTCCAACTGCATAAATTAGTACTTCGTGTCAGGTGATCCACGCTTTTAAGAACTTGGATCGTTGTACTTAAGACTATTAGTTTGATATGTCAATTAATACCTGGAACTATTAGTTCCTGGTATATTAATCAGTCGAGGTTCCATTATCACTTGCGGGATTTCCATATCGATCGCGGTAACAAAGCGTTAAGTAAAACTTGAGGTTACTATCTGTGGGTGCGTGTGTATTGGATGCTTTCCAAGGCGCACGCAATGCGCGATAGGATCGGACAAAGTATTAGGAATTGCCAGTAATGGAAGTAGAGAGGCAGAAGCGAGACTCGTTATACCCGGTCGCCATGAGTTCTTTTATGATCTCACCGGAAAATCGGGTAGCCGTAAAGAGCGCGAGTTAGCGGGGCCTAAGATGGAATTAAGGGTCAATTAAGGATTCTTCATTAAGTTCCCGTGCGTATCCGCAATTACTGGCCCATTAATGGGAGCAACTGAGTGTGATGTCTCGAGGAAAGAAAGGCTCTACTTTATAAGCGCGAGGGCTACGCAACGCCATCCATGCTTAAGTGATGCGGCAACACCATGACAGAACATTACAGAGCAGATCGCTCGCCTGCCAAAGAATCATTAAACACCCAACGTCCAGTTCGATCAGTATCGTCGATAATTGCCGCTTCTTGTTTCCCCAGTTTAACACGTTTTCTTTTCGTGCTCACCCTTTTAGCCATTCGATAGCCCAGTTTACTCTTGTTGCATATTGCATATTGGTCGGGGTCATATTATCGATCACTTGACGCCGAGTTTGTTCACCTTTAGCCACAAGTCCATCATAGATACATAAAAGTTTGTAGTCGCAAGTCTATCCATCATATTCTTTGTACATAACTCAGTCGTTTTCTTCTCTCATCTACAATGAATGAAGTCAATACGTAGAGTTTCTTTTTCGATATGACTGATTACAATTTTAATTTTTATTTCACTGCCAATGATGGGTACGTAGACATGGCAGACTATCGTGTCGAAAGATGAATGACCCCTTTCGAAGGCCATAGGATGGCTCATCATGAATTTCACAGGCCGTTCGTGCAATCTGTAATAATATCGTCGATCGACGAGCTCATGTAACAACGATCGGCCGTATCTGGACCGTGGCTGATTCATAATAAACTGGGATCAAGCAACGCGTTATGAATAGCCCATTAGGATTTTTTACGCAGAACTACAGTATCGGTACCTGTTGCGGAAAAACCTGTGGTAAGGCAAGCACAGTGCATACAAGACTTGCATGCAAAATGCAAGACAAGACGCGCAACATGTAATGTTCCTACCGAGCAATCAAGCGGAAAGATGTATACATGAAGAAACTTATTAAGAAACACCTTATTTAAGTATTCAGCTGCCAAACAGTAATTCTGGCGAGAAATAAGAAATAATTGATGGGCAGACAAACTAGTTGACGCCGGCTTGTGTGAGAACGAATACGTCGGTTATCAATTCCAAGAAACATCCCTAAGGAAAACTCTAATAGCTGAATGTCCAACTCGTTCGTCGGCGTGGGTGCGGTCGGAAGCACGCTACAATCGTGACTACTTGATTGTTAAAATCTCCAAACTGGAGCTGACAACTTGAAGCTTACAGGTTTCAAAAAAGCAAAACAGGCGTCTAACATTACTATAATATTAACGCCCAAGTTTGCTTGTTCTTCAATCATGAGCTGACCTGCAGAGTTTCCATTCTTCAAATTACTGTGTATACTTTCTTATATGTGAAAGCCAGCCCATTTAGTAGCGAGGGTATAAAGGGTTAATGTCTTATTCGGTGCGTCATGAATGCGTCAGAGATGTGTGTAAATAGATGTTGGGCCGTGACGACTCCTAAGGAACGATTCTTCAATTTTCGATGATCAAATAAGAAGATGAGGTCGGTGGGTCGGTGAATGATTGGCCGAGGGTCGCTGACCACATTACACATTGGCTCATCGCGATTACGTTACTTTAGAATCGTTTATCATCGATCAATGAGTAGAAGATGGTCCATTCTCTGGCTGCGTCTCTCTCCCTCATGCTACCATTGGTAATACGGTGGTTAATCGGGAATGAGCTTTCGATTCGGCAATACGTGATGCCCGAGGAAGCCGGCAATTCTGCCTCGGATAAATTAGCCGAGTGCGGTGTGCAGACGCGAGCGTGGAAATATCAGTTATTCGCAGTTCGCCGATTTATCCGCGCAGTGGGTATGACTTATTAGCCGAGATGATTTAGCTCCTTCGGCCATCATAATGCATTTCGTTTCCCCGCTGATTTATCGTCGGATGAATGCAGCCGCCTCTGCCTAATGAGTTATGCTCGCGCGCTTCCCTGAGAGACGGAACGTCTCATTGCCGATCGGCGATCGCCGCCAATTAAAAGTCAGCGATAGGATTTCAGGCTGAACTAATGACTGCGCTGCTGGGCCGTTCGCGGATTATGGAAGCTTCACTTCCAATTGCAAACGCACGCATTTAATGGCGGAGCGAGCGAGCGGGCGCGCGCGCCTCTCGAATAATGGAGTGCGTCCGACAGGGAACTAGTCGCGCCGCGAATACCTATGTATTTCTGGCCGTTGGAGAAGTGCGATCCTCCTAAAATCAATCCGGAGATTCCGTAATTGTCCGGATGACGGCGAGGCCGTGCCCAGCGAAATTATAGATTGATACAGGGGATTTGTTTTAATAGCCGGGCATTAAAGGTGATCAAACGTGCTCGGGCCGAAGGCTCAGTCGTTCGGTCCTGCGGCCGTGAACGCTGCGCTCCGTTGCAGTTACGGTCAATCGCGATCCGACGACACAGCATTTACACAGGCTTGAACCCCTCGCCCTTGATATGCTCAGATAACATTTATATCCCGCTCTCCGATTCAAAAGTTTGCTCGATGATAAGCCGACAATGAAACACTAGAGCCTCGGTAGCGTTAAACTGTGTTATCGTGTAGCTTCGTTGATAGCCCCTTCGCTCCTACGGAGAGCAATGTTCCTGTTCAGGGTCATCGGTTCGCAGCATCACGAATCTTCATTGCTCGCTGATGCATCATTAGTAAAAGAGATTAACGTAATAGATTTATGAAATGAAGCTGTGCAATCTATAAAACTATATTTGCTGAACAAAGTCTCCAACACATGGCAAACACAAGAGAACTCTTAAAGTTCCTCATCTCTTCTTCAGTTAACAGTTAACCATTAAACCAATCCATAGGATTACTTTGAATGATCACCGCTCAGTCTTCAATGGCTTAAGAATACCATTTTCCTTATAATTACTCTTTAATGATCTTTGTAAGAAGTAAATAAGAGCGTGTGGGAGCTGGTGAATCGGTGCGCGGCGAAGGGTCAAGCTCATTAGTCAGTATGCATGAGTTATCCGTGGAGGATGGGTTAGACGTCAGTGGCAATACTCGGCAGCTCTCTTTTCTCTCCGGTCTGTCGGCGGTGAGTGCGTGTCTCGTTCCTCGTATAATTAGACTGAGTTATCGGCGCCGGATTCGGGGACAATAGCTGTATAAATATACCCGGCCTCGGGAGCGGTCTCGCGCGTACACACGTTCTTCCCGCTCGGTACGTGGGCAGAAGGAGATGCGTCGCGGATACAGGGTGGTCCTGACTAAATGCAACGCGGATCAGGACAAGACCGGATCGTAACGAGCGCCTGTTACAACGGCGCGTGATGCACGGCGATCTGTCGCATTTCTGACGCCAGTCGTTACTTGCCACTTTTGCCAGCACCGCCGAATTCTCCCGGGGCGAGCGCTCTTCACTCCCTCGCGAGAGAGAGCACAAAGGGAATTTGCCACGACCTCTCGTTGATCTTTGTCGTCGGGCACTCGCTCGCTCGCTCAAGCGCGCGCGCGTGCACGCCGCTATAATATGTACTGCGGAAGGATTTGTTAACTGCAAATCATCGCCGGCGACGAGGGCGCCTGCCCTTTTGCGACTCTCGCCGCCGGGCTACACTTACACGTGTTTTTCTCGAGAGACCCGATGCCCGCCGAATCGTAACTCATTTTCTCGAATGACTCCAGTCAGAAGTCAGTGCAGTGTCGGGCAGCATCGAACTTCGAGAACTTTCTGTCCCATGTGCACCGTGTCTCTGTCAGATATTCAATCGTGTTCTGCAACGAGGTCCACATGGACCACGTGAAAACTAGAGCAGGAAGCGCCGGTGGAGTCGCGGAATCCCTAATAACAACGTATCACGACATTACAGGTGCGCCGCGATAGTTGTGCCAGTAGATTAGGGCCGGCTGGCGAGGTTCTGCATAGCGAGCGACAGTCACATATCGAAACTCGCGTGTGGAATAGAGTGGGGAGATAGAGGCGGTCCCGTGCTTGTAAATAATCGCGGTTATAAAATAAATGTAACTGGCCGGTTCGATAGCGGAGGAGCCTAATGAGAATAGGTGCGTGCGAATGCCGTGGGAGGGACAACGCCCCAATTAACATAACACATTGTGCTCGTTGCTGACTTTTATTTATTTATATTCGTCTCCAGAGAGGATACGGCGCCTAGGAGTGGGAGAGAGCGAGAGAGAGATAGAGGAGTAGCGAGAGCCAGAGTGGGAGCCGAGTCGAGTTTTATTTATGGTCTATCAAGTTAATTAATAACGTGTGACGCTTTCCTCTCGGCAATGCCGGTTCCCTTCCCGCACCGTTATACTCTCTTTCTCTCGTTATCACTCTTTCACGTGGACGCCTAGCGTGTGTGGCCTGGCTACGGGCTCTGTGTGTGGAAAAATTAATTCGGTCATTAACGAATCGTACTCGCGACTGTACGATTCGTGATCCTTTCCTCTTGTCCCAGGGGAGTCCGCTGGCGAATGATGCGCCCGCTCCCTCAGGTATTTCGGAAAATATCGATTAATCACATTAACAGGCGCGGTCGGCAATCAATGTCAACGGCACTATGAGGTCCTCCTGTTGGATTAGATTATGCAATTACTTAGAATCCTGAGTGAACTGTTGTTCGCATGTAGCGCCGCTCCATTTTTCGGATTGGATCTGTCAGCTGGCTCTATTTGATTAATCGGTACCACTCATTTACATTTTCACGCGTGTCATATGTGCTCGTATTACGTTTGTGCTTAGGAGATTTTCATACTATATTTACTTCTTCGTTTATAGTATTTTTATTTGCTAAATGCTTTCGGAATATGTAATTTTCCTTGAAGGATAATGTAAAACTATGTAGAGTACTGATATAAACGATCGATGCAAAGGAATGGAAAGTCTGAGAGATTTGAAATCGAAGTTTAATTGCTGCCACACCTCTGGAAGACCGGTGTAACCTGATGAGTCTGCTTTCTAGGAAGGAAGGACCTTTCCAGATGCTCGTTTGAATTCGGTTCAGCTTGCCAGGCTCGAAGGATACCATCTCCTTTAAACCGCGGGTCCCTCTCTAAAACAAAAGTCCTCGTGGCCTCTTAATGACCTGACCTAGCGCGTTCCTCGAGGTCAGGGCCATGAAGGCTCCATATCCATGCAACACATATTCGCTGGAACTTCAAGTCTCAAGTTTCCAGGCTAAAGAAGTCACTGCGACCATTCGAGAAACCCACATAATTAATCCAGCTATCCACTTACTGTTTTACCTCTTTCTTATTTCTTTATCCTTTTACTGTTTTACTCTCATTGGTACTTTCACACTTATTAATATTTCGGACGTAGCACTTTTATAAACGAGAATTAACCTCTCATTAATGAATCTGAGGAATATTTGCTTACTTCCGTTATCGCATATTCCATTCGAGACATGATAATTAAGATAAGCAGGTTTCGATTGGTTGGACCAGACAAGCATCGAGAGGGAACCGGCTGTTTTCGAGAAGCGGGCAAAACGCGCCGCTGAAATGTCGCACCTTCGCTCTCAACAACATGATAGAGTACGAGCGACAGCCAACTTTATCATTCCCGCGAGTGTCTGGCAGTGGTGGGTGCGTTAACTGCGCTGCAGGCCTGTATTTTGCTGACACACTATTAATAGACACGTCCGTGTTTATGTAACTGCGGCATTAGAGATATTAATAGCCCATAAATCCAGACGCTACTTCCACAGGTAAAAGTTGTGGCGCAGGGAAGACTCCCAAGGAGCTCGGCTATTTCGGCGAGTTCTTTGGGATAAGCGTGTGTAAGATGTACAGGATAATGCGGATACATCTGTAACTTATCTATGTTGACACTCTCTGCAGCTAGAATTAGTTGTTCACCTCAGATCTCACCTGTATCGTTCTTTGCTTATTACAAAAGATAAACCACAGCTCCAATAACAAATCAGTTAGATGAAAAGTGAAATTCTGCTGGAAATACACTTTCCACAGTATAATTTCGACATTACTAACTGGGTAAATATAGTTCTGTCTACAAAACTCTTAAAGAAGAGATCCTTTTTTGAATCTATGCCTCTCGCAATTATTTTACATAGTTATTCCTTAAACCTCATCACATCTTTCAATTTGCCATCAGACTAGTGAATCTCGGGCACACGAATCGTAAGACATCTCGTCTAGACTTCGTTTCGAAACAAGAAAGAAGAGGTCCACAGTTGCTTCGGACAGAGGGCGGGTGGGAATCACGCGCAAAGCGTTAATCCCCGAAAAGCAAGCAGTATACAGAGAACGGGGTGGTGGCAAGGGGTGTGACGGAAGTTGGTAGTGGTGTAGAAAGTGCCATTTCAATTATTTCAGCGGGTATTCGTCATTATCCACGGGCGTCGGGTGTAAACGTCGCGGGTTGCATTGCGAAGAGAGAGAGTGTATGATGCCGGGCGTGTATACAATGGGGGTAGAGAGAGCGGTGGAGTCAGCAGCGTCGGAAGGTCTTTCTCACTGCGTTTCGTCCCTCACCGCCACCCTTCTCTCGCCTTCTCTCACTCTCTCTCGTCTCCGTTGGGTTGGGTAGTGGGTTTCGCTGGGCGCTGAGCCCTGGCGTATAATGTTTTATGGCGGCGATCAGCCGTAGAAGTATGAAGTGTCGATAGAGCTTCGCGCGGCAGAAGCGAGGCCGCGGCGAAGATCAAAGGGTCCATAGAGAGGCCGCGCGTGGTAGCACGGAACACAACGCGGCGGTCCAGCGATCCAGCATCCCTCCCTCGAACTCTCCAACACTCACTCTCTTCGCTCTTCCCGTCTCGCTCCCTCGCCCCCTCCGTCTTCCTCTCCTTCTACTCTACCGCGGAAACTCCCTCCGGTACCAATGGGCAGACGACCTCTCTTCGGATCCAGCCCGCCAGAGAAAACTTTTCTTTCCTACGATCCGAGCTCGCTCAGATAGTCGTTTCTCCTACTGTGATTAATATGCTCTCTTTGTTTTTCGAATTCTTTCGGTTTGACTTTTGGAGAAAGTTTGACTCTACTCGAGGGCAGTGGGTGCTTGATACGAGTCGAAATAGTGCCACTCATTTGGTAGAGCTTGATTTTTATGACTAGTGTTAATAGACATTTGTTTGATTATTATACAATTATCATTTTTTTCGAGGGGACACAAACTCTATTTAAATACATGCAATGGGATAGTAATTCGCATCTGACATTGGTGTAAGGGCTCGTTCAGTTTGAAAAGATCTCTGAGAATGAGAACGAAGAATGGCTGGTTAGAAGTATGTAGACACTCGTTGTCTCCGCAAATTCGTCCTGCGGGCGGAAGCACATCGGGTGAGAACGTAGCGTTTCGAAACTAATAACGGCCAATTGTCGGCGTATCGCGTAGCCGGCGGTAATTGGAGGAATAAATTGAAAAATTAGCAGAAGCGCTCCGGCAGCTCTGAGTCATCGGGGCCCGGTGCCGGTGCCGGCGATCCGCGTCGATAATAATAACGGTCGCAAAGTCAAACTGCCGCTCCTCGAGGACCCCCCAGGCCCTTAATTCCTCCGCGAATTGTCAACGGCTTCTCGTTATTGCCAATTGCAGTTTACTCCGCACGCAACCGAGATATCTTATAATCAAAAGCAACAAAGTCGAAGCCGAGGAACGTCTTTACCAGTAAAGTTGCTTTTTACATGATGTTAG
Organism: Ectemnius continuus; assembly: GCA_910591665.1. NCBI lineage: Eukaryota > Metazoa > Arthropoda > Insecta > Hymenoptera > Crabronidae > Ectemnius > Ectemnius continuus. Next base: position 7,438,662 of record OU342862.1, on the reverse strand, counting down.
TCGCTGTTATTTTATACGAGGAAATTTCAGTACAATTAGTGTACGAATATTGTACTATTTCTTATAACACTTGAGTTTTTTACTTGGTAGAAGATATTGCGAAGATAATACGAACGACTTTTTAATACTTTTAGTCAATAATGCTGTACGTCAGGCTCGCACGTTTCTTCTGTTTCTAGCCTTCATACGTTCTACACGCATGTTGTGCACGACTTTTCATCCCGGTGCACGTAAAACTAAAATCGTTCCTCTTGCGCTTGGCAAGTCGAGTAAAAAAGTCATTTTAAACGAAGTCCAAAGTCCAGGCGGTGCAAACCGGAAAATGAAGTGCACTCGGTAAAGTGAGCCCTGCACGTTGCATTTTTTATTGCGCAGCAACTGCACGAAGCTTCTCTCTTGTATGGGAGAGCCTTGTGGCCGCCCTTCGCATGGCGATCCCGATTTTCCTGAGTATACGTGGCCAGCCAACGGCGATTTAATTTTACGTGGCGCGCGTAATCGGGCGCATGGTTGGCTGGCGGCGTCGTCGGCGTCGGCGTCTGTGTCGCCCTCCTCCAAGGGGAGAGAGACGGCGAAGTGTCCGCAGGTGGGCGGCGAACTTACTTTATTGGCATTAAATATTTATTAAGGGAAGAAGTTCCCGCCTGCCCGATATTAATTCGCGATTCAGCCGACGCGCGGTTTACCGGTTTGCTGATTAAGTTTACGTCGAAGTATTTTGCGCGGCTGCGGCATGCAAGTCAAAGCGAGCGGCTGCCACCGTCGCGACGCGACGCCCGCTCTCTCCTTGCTATACCAGTCTTTATTTCGACGCGGCTCCTCGTCGTCGCCAACTCGATTACACCGCTGACTTCTTCCTCTTATTGCATTAACTCAACCCGATCGAACAGCATCAATAGTCTTTAAATAGAAAATTACGCTCTTCAGAATACAATTTCATTACAACTTACAGTAGATTACAGATTGCATCAGAATTGACAAATTCCCTGCGAAATCTAAAGATCAAGCGAGGAGGAAGTCTGCCGTTATTGCCAACTTTGGCACGATCTTACATTTATTCCAAAGCATGTAAAAACTAAATTCTAATCGAGCAACGGTTCAAGCCAGTTTCAAATGTACAGGAATTATTAAGTGATTCTTGGCTGCACGTCGCATGAGAATATCAGTAGTTGGAAGAATAACGGATTCGAGTAGGAATTCAGTGTTCAATGGGATAGTCTGTTGGAGTCTATTCCAGAAGGCCCATAGGAAGAAGACTTCCCCTACCAAGTGGGCGCATAAGGTGGCCGGGCGGGAGAGGGCCTCTCGCACTCGCATAAATCAGAGCAAACAACGGGCTGAAGCGAGACTGGAAGCAGACGGCGAGAGAGAGAGAGAGAGAGCGAGTGAGCAGTTGCGAGGAGGAGGAAGGAGAGCGCCGCGATACAAACATACATGCATGCACGCTCTTCTCACGAAGCGGTGCGCGCGCGGCGGCGGCGGCCAGGTACGCGCCGCGGCGCGTACACATACCTGGCGGGTTCTGGAAAACATTGACACGACACGAGGCAACGCACCCGTGCTCTCGTCCCCCCGCCGATGACACAGCGGCGCACGTGCGCTCCGAGTACTCGGGCATAAATAATACAAGACGCGGACAAAGATGCCGCTCGCCTGACCATTTGTTTAAATTAAAATTATCTGCGCTCGCGTCTTCGCCCTTGTACATACATACATACCTACATGCGAGCGCGCCCGCGCGCCGGCCACGCCGCCAAGACGAGACAATCGAAGCGAGAAGCGGGCGCCTTTCACCGCGAGACACATGCGTACACTTTTGTGCAACTGACTTCTTTTTGCGGACCGAATTGTCTTAATTAAAATTAACCTTTTGCACTCGGAAAGTACGAACTCCCATTGGCCTGGCCGGCTTTTACACTTGCCTTTTACTCGACCCTTGTACTGCTTTATGGTATTCAACTTGGTTGAATATCTTTGCTGTCCATGCTATTTACTGTGCTCTTTGCAGCCATTATCTTTGAATGTGAAATTGCATTCCAAAAGATAGTAAACGTATGGTATACGTATTTGTTTAACACAGTATTATGACAGTCGAACTTGGGTTGGTGTTCTTCTAATTGTAAGTTTGAAAGAGAATAATTCTAATCTTTCCCAGATATTAATCTTTTAGTGTAGTTAACGACACGCCGATCGCTGTGTATTAATGTATGCAACGATTGGCTTGCCTTTCGTAGAGATTGCGTATCTTTACTCGAATCCATAGCGCCGAATGCTTGTCTCGAAGCCTCTTCTTAGCAATAATGATCTTTATCTGGGAATCGAGCGCGTACAGGCACATCTTCAAACGAGCCAAGGGATTTTTAGTCAGGGGAACGTGAGCGCACTCTTAAGGAAGAAGCAGGTTACTTACGATGTGAGAGAATTTTCCCTGAATGCCTCGGCCTATCCCAAAGCTGAAACAGCCGGTAATCACAGGGTAATCATTATGCAAACGTCTCATTCTTCATTAGGAATGTTTGTTTTTCCGCCAGGGGATGCAGCGTCTTCCTTACAAGTCCGCCTCCGCGTAAATAACAATAATTAAATAGACGATCGCAATATTTACGTGAAGGGGGCGGACCAGCGAGGTACAGTAATGAAATAATCGGTGACTTCCTCATTAAGCTCTTGCCAATAATTAGAGACCAAAGTCGGTAACGCGCTGTACACGCACCGCAAACATATGTACGCGGATTGTAAGATAGCAGTAGTATGTGGCAGAGGGTAAGATCGTTTTCCAGCCGATTTTATATCGTCGCAGTCGTACACTCCAGTTGCTTATGCCAAGCGCTAATTGGAAAATTAGTGTTGGCATTTTGCAAGTAGATCGCGATGCCGATCCAGATATACAGAAGGCTCGCGGTATCAGGCTCCTATTTCTCCTGGTTCTGGTCTCGCACTTTCTCTACCCAAGTTGGTACGCGCGTTCTCTCCCTCTCCCTGTGAGAAAGCATTCAATTAGCTGCGGATGAAATCGACAGGACGTCTGGAACGAGCGCCGTAAACTCCTGGAGGAATCGCCGTGTTTCCAGGATCCAGTTAAAGCTCCTTTTTCACGGCATCTCTCTCTCTCTCTCCCTCGCTGGTTCGTTGGTGTTTGTGCGCGCGCGCGGCCATCGATAGGAGGAAGATTGGTATCGGAGGGCCGATTTAAGGTCGCGGTATGCCCGGCATTCCTGATGATTCTATTTCGACCCTGGCTTCGCTCATCCTGATTCCCGAACCGTCCACACCGGCTTTATGTCAGTGGGCCCTCGATAAGTGTTCTGGCCTCTGTTATCTCGAGCCATAAAAGTCCCAGTGCGTAATTTCGGTCCCAGCCCCCGCCAACGAAATCTCTTCTGCTCGTGCGGCTCGTCCAGCATCGATGATCTCTGATAAACTCCTTTACGACCGTGTCCTCCTATTCGCCAGTGCACCTTACTGCACCGAGTCCCTAATTACTTCCTCGAAAATCTTGGAAAAATTGGAGATAACACCCAACAGTTCATTTAGATAGGAAATAGTCACTCTTCTTACCGCCTGTGTGTGATTATACTAATTGCACGAAGTCTTATCTAAGTTTAAACGACAGAGAAACAAATAATTATAAAGTGTATTATAAATTAATCTGCTGTGAACTAGAAGTTTCGATATTTTCGATGATAAACGTTGACAAGTCAGGAGTTAATGATTTCGCTGGAATTTCGTTAAACTGGTTGGTATTGAGGACGTCTGGAATATATCTTTAAAGCTTGTTGTACGTTATTCCAGTTAACTTTGTTATCGTAACCTGGAGAGATACCCTTTATCATCGAAAGGGTAAACCAAATGATTTACTGTGATGCACGGTGTTCGTCGTATGGCACTGTCTACTGCATTATTAACTTGAAAAGCTATCGTACCTTATGAGACAATGAGTCCACTGATAAAAATTCTACCAGAATCTCCGTCTCTTAGGCGATAAGATAATCTGTCTGTCACATGTCGTTTACACAATTTGGAAAGGATTTAGATGTGCAATTGTACTAGCACTTTCACGGCGCGGAACATTCGGTGGATAATTCGAGTATCGAATTAGTTCGGTGTTCGCTGGCATTGCTAGCTGAAAAGCATCCTGGCATTTGCTCTAATTTGATCCTATTTGCAGGATCGTTCAAACTTCAGTAATACCAGACGTCGAAGAAGGGCAATTAGAGGGGAATGGATGTGCTATCGAAATTTTCTTAAAACCCATCTGTCGAGTTCAAACCTCTCCAGGGCTAAATGGACAGCTACTAGGACTCGTGATATGTAAAGTCTTCAATTATCCAGGAGATTTGAAAGTGTATTAAAAGGGATCTCGGAAATTGGTGGTGGAACGGCAGTGAATCCGGTGGTGGTTCGCTCGATTGGAGCGTTTAGCACATTTTGGGATATAGTATGGAAGGAGTACTATCTCTGACAGCGGTGTTAATTCATACATGATGACATTCTCGCAGTGCGATCCACCTTCCCTCCCGATAGCCGTACGCTTTGCAATTCCCAAGAAACAATTTATGTAGCTAATGCAGCAAACGCTTATCCCGAAATGATAGTTCCAACTTGCACGAACCCATTAAGTACCACCGCAATTACATTAACACAATATTAGAACATAGTTAATAATTGAAATTACAAGGCTGACTTTGGAACTCTCACGATCCGCAAATGAAGTAGGCGACAGTGGAGAAAAGTTACTATTGATTAGGAAGGCAGTGACAGGGTGCAAGGTAGAGTGATATCAGCGGTGAAACGGGGAAGCCGCAAATCCCGACGTGTCAGGCGGTTAAACGTCGAACTTATCACGCGCAATCTTGGCGAAAAGTGCGCGAACGGTGTTCGGGGCCGAATGATAGATGGTCGAAGATGTTCGGGTCGAGTGCGAGATGGTATCGTGTCTTGACGGTGAGAATCCGTCAACGTCGTCGGGCCGAGGGGAAGGAAGGTCGTGCGGTGGTGCGGTCGGGGTTCTCGACGGTTCGCTCGCCAGTTGACACGCTGACTTTTTTCTCTCCCTCTCTGTCGCGGCTGCCCTCTTTTCTACGGGCAAGCTAGGCTTCTTTTGGGACTTGGTCCAGGAGATGCTGCGAGCCGATACGGGCCGGTAAGGTGTAATGGATCGCCACACGACCGGCCTGCTTCAACCCCCGTTAAGGAACACCGGGCGAGATCGGCGAGAGATTGTCGGGAAGCAGGGCATAATGTCCAAACAGTTGCTCGTCAACAACCGGCTAACGGTCCTACAAAATGTCCTACCAGTGCCGATCGCCTTCTATCCCGAGCCACGAATTCCCCGAAGCCCGCGCGACGATCGAAGGTCCAAATCTTCACGAGCTGCCGGCCTGTACCGTTATGAGCCGAAAAACAAGAACTAGACTCGATCTTCGCGTCAACCGGCCTCTTCCCGCTGCCACGAAATTACTCTCGCCTTTCCAGCTACAGGATTATGGAGTCAGGTGTTACTGATATCGCTTTCGGCGCGTAACGCAAGGAACGACTACTGTCATTTATCGAACCGAAGGATCCACTTCGAGGAAAGAGCACTGGGAACGTTTAGTAAAACCAAGGCCCTTTCTTCGGAGATAGCGCACTTACACCGAATAAAAATTTATATAACAAGCCCCACGTTGGTTCTGCACGAGGATTTATTTCCATTCTGATCAATCAAGAGTGCCGGCTATTCTGCAAGGAAATAAGAAAAGCAAGAGTTTGAGTCTCGAGCAATGGCAGTGTCTGTGGATTCGCAAGGTTCTCCACTCAGGAGGGAATTATCCCACGCTTGAGGAGAGACAGACGCTGGATATTCGATTTCGGTAGTTGGCTCGTATCTGGACGGTCTCGTCGGCGGAAAACGATGGACGTGGATCCGCGGAAAGGTCCATGCTGATGTGTGAGTGCGGTGTACAGGAGCGAATCCTGGGAGAAGGAGCGGTAGATCCATAGTGAGAGGACGGAGAGGAGGAGAGTGAGAGCGGGTCCAGCGGAGTGATTGCTGGATAGAAAAAGGATAGGCGGATCTCGGTCGTTTCGCAGCGAGACGGAAAGAGCGTGGAAGGAAGAGATGACGGAGGAAGAGCCGTGGATGTTGGAGGAAGCTAGTGGTGGCGGGCCGAGTGGAAGAGACGGAGAGGCCGACGAGAAACGGGAGACACAGAGGGAACTTGTTATGCTTTGAGAGATATGGCGGAGGCCTGCGGAATACATAATTTTGTAAAGACAAAAATGCTGCGGTCGTGCCTCGGCGGAGTCGCATTTTTCCTTGTTTCACGAAATGTTCAGCGGCTTGCCCCGCTTCCCTTCCGTCGAGCGGCGAACTCCTCTACCACCGGGCACGGAGCCCTTCTTTTCCTTTTTCTCTCGCTCATCCTCCGGCTCTCTCCTCCTCCCATTCTGCCCTTCCTTCCTCTCCTTGTCCACGGCAGTGGCTCGTTCCTCTCTCCCGCGCATCATCCCTCTCTCGTTTCTCCGGTAATGCGCCGCGGAATGAGAAACGTTTTGTAAAAAATGTATCCGCATCTTCTCGTAGTTGGCGCACCACCTCGGGCCGAGAGCCGTGCGCCCTGCGCCATCCCGTGCCGTGCCGTGCCGCGCCGTGCCTTCTCTACATACCAGCCTGTAGTTCCCGGCAGCTGTGGCAATGTGTTGCCGCGTCGTGTACATGTTCTTGTAACGTCGCCAACGACGTGAATTCTGATGTCACCCCCGTTCGCCAATTTGCGCACGGCGAGAGTCACCCGCCCGCCGCCAGATACGTCTCGCCCATTTCGACCACTCCACAGCCAGGGTTAGCATCGCATTACACCTGTACCGCGATCCTTACATAATCCCACTCAGATTTACCAACTCATATTGCCAATCAGGATTAATAGAAACCTCCTAGTTTTATTTCATCAGCATTGACATATCTCATTTTAGTCATATGTACGAGAACTTCGCGTGTTTGGCGGTAGGGATTCAAATTATCGGTTCATCTCTAATTTGGATAAGCATCTGTGGTACATTGCCTTCCGTTTATTAGTAGGATCACGCTCGAACATTTAATTGCGCAAGTCGCCGTAGAATTTGCATAGGTATGCGTCCACCCCCATCGTTTAGAAGCGATCTTTTTCACATAGCGTAGACGGCCGAGGGTTCACGCACAAAGCGTTCCAGTGTCTCCACCTTTTCCTTGTTTCCTCCTGCGGAGACACGAGGCTCGTGCGACATTTGTCAGGCGTCGTGATCTGAACCGGCGCGTACAGATTCCCCGTGAAAATGGCATAATTCTCGGCTAGAAAGGCCGCCCGGCAAGATATCGACGGGATTGTAAAGAAGCAGACGGTGCAAACTATTGTCTCGAGGGGAAAATGTGGCCAATAAGGACAGCAGGCCATTGGAGATGGGCGAAACGTGGATAACGGTCTTTAAAAGAAAAATTTCCATAGATTCTCACAGGTCTGCCATAGATGGGTTTCCTTGTCTAGCTTTGGTGGTCAGGCGGGAAAGGAAAACGGTCCCTCTTCGTCAATGCAGCAGGGTCCTTCGGCGAGACGCGCGCGCGCGCGCGCGCACGATCGCCCTCGTTCCCTCTTACTTTCACGCATAGTTGAGATCCCTAGCTGATTTTAGTGGTTTCCCTTTGACTCCCTGACGTCTTACAAGGGCGGACACAGCCATTCGAATACTTCTGTAACCGCGCGAGCGAGCGCTCGCCGCTACCATAACTAACCTTGGCTAACTCACAGCAGCACTAACCTCCAGCCACCTCGCTCTCCGCCATCGCTTCTTCCTCTTCCTCTCGCTCGCTCAATCTTCGAACGACGTTACGTAGACGTAGACCGATGCTGCTGCGGTTAAAGCAAGCTTTCATCTTTATTTTACATACAGCCAACAGCCACCGGTCATTCCCACAAAATGAGGAATTCCCTCTCTGCCAAGTTCTCGCATGCCACACTTGACAATTTCCAGGCACGCGAGGATGCAGCGGAGAAATGTGTGCGTTATTGTCATAGCTTGCAATTATGATGTTATAAAACTTAATATTCATTAGAGCTATGAGCTATACGTTTCTTTTAAATGGGAACAATTAATATGAGGAGGAACGTCGTGGCAGTTAAAAGTCCGACCAGAATTGCATTACAGTATTACAACTATCAGAGAAGAGGTCAATGTTAACGTTAAGTCGAACCGCATTGCGCCTGCCAAGAGTATCGGTGAAGAGAGCATATTAAGTGTGCATACAACTTTAGAATTCCCAAGAGTGCCTCGGTATAATTCGAATCCTCTGGCGAAAGACTCGCAGCGGGATCTCTCGGTTGCGGCAGAATCCCGAAATGAGTCACAAAGGATCGCGCGCGATGTGCCGCCGGTGGAATTCGCGCAAATCGATCCGGAATTTCAATCACGGAGCGGTCGGTGCGGCGTGGCGCGGCGCGGCGCGGCACGGTGGTGACGTTAGGTGGAGGGCGGCGGGAGAAAAGAGGTTTCGAGCCTGACCGGCTTGGGACATCAAAACCGATCGGGCATAGTGACACGCGGCCTGTGCTTGAAGGCGCATCATAATTATCGTGGAGGGCCGGTTGCGCGGGAGGAATACGAAAGAGGCAAAAGCAGGCAGCAGCAACTCTCTCTCCTCTGTGGAGTGCTCGCCGGTATCAGCCGGGGCCATTTCTATTTACGGTCGGGGCTCCTGGGACCGAGCAGAGTTATGATATTGTTTCGGCTGCTTCTCGGAATCTACGCGATCGGTGACTCGGATAAACCGAGAAAGGGCGACGGGAGGAGGGAGCAAAATTTGTCTTTCTCCGCAACCCTATCTTCTTCTGCGGAGGCTCCGAGGCCGCTCTTTCTTCCTCGCTCCCTTGCACCCTCTCTCTCTCACTAGCGGCCGTTCCTCTGCCGGGTACACCGCAACTCTGTGTACCCAAATGGTCGGCAACGGGGCTACCCGAAAGGCAAAGGGAGACACAGATACACTTTTATTTCTTCATCAAGCGACGCTGAACTCGCCTACCTTTTATGATCCTCTGACCGCTTCATTAGTTCACGAACTTTCCTTGAGTAAGGCCGCCACGACAAGCTACCGCTTTCACCGACTCCCTTTCCTCCCTTGCTTTCCTTTCTTCTATCAATTGTTCTCCTCCGAATCCCTGGCAAAGCGCCGCTTTATACTGCTCTTGAACTTGTCACGGAAATAGTGCCAGAATTCCCTAGGTTCAACCATACTCCGAATTATTTCTCCGTGGGGAAACGATCGTCTTCATATCGAAACGCTTTCCTCATTCGAGTGATTGAACGTCGAGATTAAAGTCCCCTGGTTCAAACGAGGAAACTTTAGAGACGACGAAGATATTTACGTTCATAAATTAGCAAGTTGAACTATTTCTTAATTAATGACATCGAAATTTTCCTTCAGTCAGGTCCAGTTAACTCGTGCTAATCAATAGTAAACGAGGTTTTTCGTCGTTTCTCTTCATAACGAAAGGAGGATGCGATCCTTCGATGACTCGGAAGAGAAAGTTTTCGGGAGCGGCGGAGTCTTGTTAGTCCGGGCATACTTCAGTCAATTAGTGCTATGTAAAATTGGCCGGCTGGAGGGCCGCTGCGCCGCCTGCGCTTCTTCGGGGTTGGTGAGGATGCGGGAATACACATGGCGTACACGATGCTTTTTTCCTTGGGAGATCGCGATAAATATCTCGCGGCATTTAGGTGGATACGTGGAGAGGCTGAGGAGAGCTCGGGAACTCGGCCTGCGGGAACTCACTGCGTGTGTGCAGTAAAACGAAGCGAGGGATGACGCGCACACGTGTTCGACACGATTACTATTCCGCAGTGCTCCTCTGCCCGGTGACTTATGTTAATGTCGTAATTATATCATCCTAATCTACCTGGTCGAGCGCGTATACGTAGCCTACGTGTCCGCATCCTATCAAATACCCATCTTGAAAACTGCTATACGTGCCAGAATGCAAGCCCACGTTGCGAGTCCGCCTCTCGCGGTTCCGTGAATCTTCGCTCGAGCCAGCCAACCCTGACTTTGGATCATCCACTGATTCGAGGAAGCATTGTTCTTCCAGAGATAATGCTACTAGATAAATAGTACAGGATACCCATTGTCATCGAAAACAATTTCCTTTTTGGAAAATATTCGATTATTCAATTATTTGGCTAGGTAATTAGTTACAAGCATGTATCGAACATGTTACCTTTTTGATTCGTTGGGAAATTTTAATTGGCTGAAATTTATAATACGAATATCAAATTGGTGCTACATACTTCCTACTGGTAATTGGTGCATCTGTATAGAAAGTTCGGGAGGTCAACGCGAGTTGACCTGGGTTTATTTGATGCAACTTTTTCCATGCTTCACTGTTCACGCATGAAAAATTATAGTCCTCATAATTTCCAGTGATTTATAAAGGGACCGCGAACTATCACTTTATCCAGCACAAGTTTTCACAATGGGAGAAGAATCTCTTTCGGCCAGCTTTTATGGATTTCAATCTTTTGACAATTTTATACATCCACCGCGGTCTGAAGCTTGCCGGATTCGCCACGGTGTCTTCCTCTCATAAGGGATTAAAATGGAGACTATCACAAGTACGATATTCATTTCCTTTCTAAACAATCTAACATCAAAGATTCCAATGTCTAATAGTAAAAGGTGAAGGAATTATCAATCACTTATTTCCCATAGGAAAATCGTTCGATCTCTCGTCGGGAGCGAAAGACAAGTTTACAAATCGCGGTTACGTTGGAGGGCTGGGCTTTCGCTTTCTCGCTCCTTGACGCTCTCTTTCCCTCTTTCTTTCTCTTTCTCCTCGTCTCTCTCTCCGGGGCCCTCATGGGAGGCGAACAGGTATGCATTGAATACAAGCGGCACCAAAGCGAGCCGAAAGCTTTTTTGTCTAAACGGCCATAAATTCTCAGATAATGCCGGCCGTCTCTCGCGAAGTCCCCCGAAAGATGTGGCGCGGGGGTGGTCACCTCGCAGCCGAGCCAACCTATTCCTTAGGGAGGAGGTCGTTATTAATATTTTGGGATTTACTGGACGACAGTATTAGTCGCGCTTCCCACTCCATACGAAATCCTGGAACACATACGACACACAGTCCTTTATAGACTTGGAAGGTTCTTTGCAAATTGAGTCCAGTCTCCAAGGGAATGCTTTCCACGGTTGAAAGTCAAGGTATCTGGAGGAATAGCTTGGTAACCGGTGAATTAATGTAGTACAAGCTGCGGGTACATCTTCTATGGTTAGAAGCTGTTGGCTTCGATAAACTAAGAGCAACGTACCAGTTACTGGATATAAATTCATATAACGCTTGACTCCAGCTGTTTGATATGAATTCACGCTTGATCGCCTTATGCGGGTATCCGCATTTAGGAAGAGATTCCTCTCTGGCCGAACGATCGAGCTGGTGTCAATTTCAATTATCCCGAGATGATTGATCGCGCTACGTATACGGGTCATTCTGGCAATCACTATTCGCTGGCTTAATGCAACCACTCATTGCACGGCGCCGAAGAGAGGGAGAAAAAGTGAGAGATCACGTCCCGCACGCTCGTAACAACGCGTACGTATCTTTCCACGGAAACGCAGCCGAGAGATTTTACGGGCACGTTTTTGGTGACCGCTTTCGGGGAAGAACGATTTGGATAATTTCAGTTATTGGGCCGGAGATCCTCTCGGCTGATTAAGCGGAATCACTGATGCCCGAGACGCACGCTGCCGGAAAGCCGGCCTCTCGAGAACTTCAGTTCACTTAACGAAGCTCTGACCTCATATGCGCGTGCAAAGATTTCGTCGGTATTGTGCAGACAGAACTGCCACTGAGGAAAAGAAATTTTCGACGAAAACAGTCCTTCAGACGTACTTATTATACCTTGATATACTTTCTGTTTTGAAATAAGTAATAAGTTCATGTCGAGAGATCTGAATGGACACATTTAATTCTTTACGCGTTTGGATTAAATATATCGTGACTCTAGTAAAATTTATATGGCGTAAAGTTTCGTAATTTAATTATGTTTATTGGATACATTCGTCGCGAATACTCGGTACTTTAGAGCTGTGGCTATCTAGTTTCCAAGAATTGAATGAGACCGAGGCGCGGTGGCGGTAAGGCAGCAGGGTAGTTTTCTGCTTAATAGATTTATGGATGCAGAATTCGGCGACGAGGCATGTCTCGCCTTCATACAATTTTCGGAGACGGTATTAGCATTAGAGAGTGGCAAGGGCGAGGGAGAGAAAGAGGCAGAAAGAGTGTAGTGTACGCTCGGAGCCAGGTAGATCATCCTACGCGTTGGACCAACAACGACAAACCACACCCGTCTTTGGACAATGGGTGACGCACTGCACTCGGGGACCGGCTCTCGCCTCCCCCTCTTTTTTTGTGAATTATGGCTTTCCTTGGCCCTATACGTCGTTTTAACTATCATTCGAGCGGGCTCCCTCGATCGGTGATCTTCGAATAACGTGTTTTTGCGCGCGGCTCACCTGTGCCGCAGGTAGGAGATGCCGAGGTGCACGTTTCCGAGGCTATCGGGAAACCTGCCGCTCCCAGGTAAAGGCTTCCTTGGCCAAACGGGAAAGGAATTCCTTCACGGAGGAATCGTTTATTGTGTCCCGTCGATCGCTGGTATTTCCTGTCTCGTTCGACCAACCTCCAATTTAAACAGTCGGCGTTTCCTTGGCAGGTGTCTCTTCTACTTCGCGATAACTAATGGACCCAATGTATTCCTCGCTTCTTTCTTGCCACAGAAATTCATTCAGTCTTTCGCTAGAGAAAAGTTAGTGTCGCTTAAGTGGTCAGAGTCCTCGCCATCGCATTCGCCAGACACGAATTAATCCTTTTCGATTCATTTCGGCACGAGTCACCTGACAAAGAGAAATTTTATTGCCTCTTCACTTGGCATGCCATTTGAAGAAGAGCGCATTGAGAGCTGGTAGCTTCAAAGAGTAGAATATCGTACGATGCGAGTTCTGAAGAGGATAAATCTTAATTGATCGTCCCTCTTAGATGCGATAAATAGTGTTTCATCCATTCAGACGTAGATTTCCATTCCAACCTGTGCGCGGCATATAATAGTGAATTCAGTGAATTGATGTTGGTCTTGAATCACCAGTTGGTAGATCATTGCGCAACTGACTTTGGCCGCGATTCACAATCGCGGTGACATTACGAGCGCTGGAATGTCATCACTTTTAGCTTATAGATTTCTTACATCAGTCAGGATTACCAGGATTACTCTGTCATTAATCATAGCGTTGAAGTCTGATGTCGAGCTTATAGTTCGGATTTCTACATTGGTCTGCAAAGGTCTACCTGCAGCTGCCTTCTTGCATCTTGCAATTTCTTTAAATAACATTAATCCAGAGATAAAGCAACAATTCATAAATAAAGAAATCAAATTCGCTTGTTTTTATTCATTACAAAGAACAGATGAGTCCAATATGCGTGGCGTTAAAGCCATCCCGTAAAGAACTCGTGGAAGATAAGAAACAGATAGCTCATAAAAACTATATTGAGTGAGCGAAGGCCTCTCCGAAATTGCGTCGTCAATCAAAAGAAGATCAGGGCGCAGAGTGTGTGTACTTGGCAGGACGGAAGCCACCAGGACACCATGTCCGATCACATCTGCCGTGCGTCCAGGGCACGAGACACGCAGGTTGCACGCGGCGAATAATAAGTCAATCAGTGCGGTCGATCGTAAATGGAGGGACCTCCAGCCGCGCGACGTGAAGTTCCTGACAAATGAATCTGCCGATACATACATACATAGAGAGTAGCTAGCCACGCCGAGGAAGAGGTGGGAGTGGTGGGGTCGAGCGGGAGATGTCCACTGACGTCTTCATCGAGCAGTGGTCTTCCTTGAGGGTTGTCCGTCACACAAATCGCCTAACCAGCCTTCCACCATGTCACCGATTTATTTTACGAGCCGGTTCCCACTGCTGGACCGTCGGAGCCATCCTGGACCGCTCCCCTCCGCCTCCCAGCCGCCAGAGTATATTGAGTCCTTACGCGAGAGAGCTCCCCGGACCAGCCGAACACGTATCGATGCTTTATTGGCATCCATTACACTTCCACGGGACTATAACTTTCATGGCGTTCCTGCAAAGGAACGCAGCAATCCCCTCGTTCCTTGGAATATCGATACGAGGATCGGCTTCCTTTCTCTGGCCAGCGGAGAAAGGGGACACCGGGAGAAAAAGGAAAGAGAGTCATAAGGCATCGCAATCACGTCCTCGTACCGCGAGACAGAGAGATCGAACCTTGAGATACAAGCGGAGGCTGGAGATTTCGAGCGAGCTTCCTCGCAGCATCCGAGCGGTGTGTGACACTCTGCTCGCTCCAACACGTCCTACCCGGAGTACTCCTCTCGTCCCATCGCCACCGATCTTTCGCCAGGCCGACCGAGATTATCTCGCTCAGCTCGCAGATAAAATTAAACCGGCAGATTATATTCGATCCGACTTTCCCTTGAAATTCGTAATTGCATCTGATTCGAGATAAATTTCTAAGACCGAGATTCCCAGTGGGAATCATTCAATTGTTGCAGGGTGACTCGTTGAGTGGCGAGAGAATAGGCAAGAGTTGAACCGGCAGCTGGGAAGGGCAGGTAATTTCCTAGTAGCCGCTTTCGGAAGGCGCTCCCCGGGTAACCCTTAATTAGCCCGAGAGCAATTAGAAAATTGCGTTGGCCGGAGTTCCAGCGATTCATCATCATTCCCTGTGAACAGTCGGCCTGTCGAATCCTATTGTCCCGATCGGCGCGCGGTGCGGCGCTCGGTTGCTCCAAATTTCGAGTCGCAGTCTACCTGTTGTAAATGAGGGAGGAGGCGGCGGCGGCGGCGGCGGCGGTGGCGGCCAGGTAAGGGAATCGTTCCGAAATTGCGAAAGCAAAGTAGAGAGGGCTATTCTTCTCCCTTTCTGTCGTCCCACTTCTCTCTCGCTTCTTCTCTTTCCCACTGGCTCGCTCCGCTCGCTCGCTGCCTTTCCATGGTCCACAGGTATATCGAGGGTGTAACTTTCGCCCGGTAAGAAAAATTGCCGAGCATATTTCACTCATACTTCACGGCGGGGCTCCTGACTCGATGGCTAGGCCGATATTTATCCGTGCTTCGAAAAATGGATTGGCGATCGTGATCGAAGCGATTATTTAGATGCCACCGCTCGAAAGTGAGTGAGTGAGTGGCCGGACTGCGGTAGTCCATCCTCGAATAAATTGGATCGCGCCCGATATACAGCCGGGGTTAATGGCGTACTTTATCGGGTGTGGAAAAAAAACCGGGGACTCCTCCTGCCGAAGAAGGATGGCCAACAGGTACACTGCTCTTGGTATTCGAAAAGTTATTGATTGCACGTCGTCGTACAAAGACGAACTGCTTCTATTTTAATACAGCTTATACGTAAGTGTTACGAATGCCACAAGCAGCACTGATTATTCTATCAGTTTCGTCTACGCTTCTTGCAATAATAGGCAGACTCGTTGAAATTCTAGTGAATTTAATTCCAAGTTTGTGGGAGCCTCGCGTTGATAAATTTGAAGGATTCTCACTAGTGATAAAGGGGTGGCTAGGAAAGAGGAGACAGGGCGATTCTCGCATTCGGCGAAGCGTGGTGGCGTGCGGTGGTGGGTCGCAAGAAAAATTGATACGTGGGCCCCTAATGGCCCAACAAAAACGGGCCCAACAGGGACAGGACAACAAAAGCATATGCATATTATGAATGGATGGACGAGGCGAAGGAGGAACGGATGCCAGAAATATATTGCCTCGGTGCACCCACTCCCTGCGAGTGGCACACGTGACTGCCTCCTCAGTGCCGCTTCTACTGCTGCTGCTGCTTCTGCCGGTGCTGCTGCTGCTGCTGTTTCTGCTTGGCACTGCGACAGGACCTCGCGTTACACACTGCGCTCGTGTGCTTCGCTCGCCTAAAGAGAAAGAACACGCGAAAAAGGAGGCGAGGATCCCGCCAGAAAAAAGGAAGAGGAGCGCGCGGGCGCGCGCGCGCGCTACTCTTTCTCTCCTTGGCGAGAAGCTCGCGCATCCCTTTTATCTGGCTTTGTGACGAGGAGCAGCCGACCAGCTCGCTGGACGACAGAAAATTAGTAAAATCCGCGTGGAACTGTCTGTCGCGCTGCCCACCGCCGGATTTATAAGGAGCGAAGCCAGGATTTATGCCGGGTAGCCGGTTATTTATCGGTTTCGATGCAACACGCGATATCGTTACACGGATATCGATACGTTCTTAGTACGCGCAGCCCGCTGGAGATGATGCCCCCTTCTCCTTCGCACCCAACTGCTACTCCACCTTCTCTCCCCCTTTCCACCGCTAATCTCCCTCACGCTTTATTGCCGCTCACCTCACCTCACCTCACCTCACCTCTCCTCTCCTCTCTCCTCTCACCTGCCACGCACGCTCTCTTTCCCTCCCGCTCCGCCTTTCGCCGGCGCTTCTTCTACTTCTCGGTTTACCTGCGCCCGGGACCAACTGAGCCAGCCACCTCCGGAGGTGGACCATGAGACAAAACGGCCGAGAGTGGACCGAATGTTTCTCTCGTGGTGGCACTACCTGTCAAGCCGCTGCTTCGTCCACTTCTCGACAGGACGATCTTTCTTCCAGTCACTCGTTTTACTTATTGATCCGAGGCCTTCTCCGACACGAATGAACGCCCTGTCCTCTCCAGAATTTCTCGATGGATGTTCCTCATTCGTATACTTGATTTACTTCCTGCTTAATGGTAATTTCTGCCAGCGATCCTAAATAATGCAGCATCCGGCGAGGAGCGCTGGAACTTTCATCATTCGGACAGTATTGCGATAAGTCGTTGAATAAATAAAATGCATTTCGGGATGAGTGGCCCGTGGTAGTAATAATGCGAAACCTGATAACTCCGACGAGCCGACGCTACTTGAGCCCGCCAGCCGCACTTGCCCCCTCTTGCTCCAGTAAAACGTCTATCGCGCCTCTCGACTTCCTTCGAAGATTGGATTTACTTTGACCCGTGAAATTCACCCCCAAAACTCGAGCCGCGCGAGGGCTCCAACTCGAGCGAGCAAGGAAGGAAGGAAGGAAGGAAGGAAGGAAGCGAGCAAGCAATAAGAACAGGGGAGAGGATGAATTTTCAGCCGACATGTTGCATCCTTAAAGACCCTATAATTCCCTGCTTCTATAATACTCGATACCGATAGCATCAAGTACCTTTCAAATACTCCGTCAGATACTTAGCGTAAAGCTTCTCGAGTCCTGAAAACCCATCGAATTCCCGGCGCACAATACTAATGGAAATAGCAGCATCTCTCTGCCATTAACTAGAAACATTTCGCTTGCTACAAGCGTCCATATCAGATGAGAAGATTGTGGAATTGTGTATTGGCAATATGCACTTTCTTTCGCCGAAGAAGGGAGTCTGAGTCTGCTCTACTTTACTTTGAGTAGGAAGAAGGTGAAGCATGCTGAAGGGAAAACTATAGGAATAGGGGTTTGCCGAAAGGGGTGTTTAGTGAGGTATACATAATAGTTGAAGGGAGTTTGCCTGAAAGAGGAAAGATCAGGCCGATTATCCGCAGTAAACGAGGCGGAGTGTTACGGGTGGGAGCGGTTCGCCGCGCAATTATTAATTCTGGGCAATCGATAAGCTCAAAGAGAGGCAGCAGCCCGTGTGCCACCACTGCCGCCGCCGCCGTCGCCGCCGCCGCCGCTCTACCGCCACGCTTGTAATTATTGTCGGCGGGAACACGCGCCTTCTCCGACAGGAGGAACAGGAGGAAGAGGAAGAGGGCTCGGTGGATGGAGGGTGGCAGCCCTCAAAGTACAATGCCACCCTCTAATCACGCATCGACTTATCGACAAGGAGAAGAGGCGCGCTACGCCAGTCTGCATCGTGTGGGACCTTGTGTTTTACCTACACTTGGCCCAACTTCGGATACACCGTCATCAACGCTTCTTCTTCATCGTAGCCCTCCATACGAGCCCTCCTGTGGCGGAGGCCACACTTTACTGACCACCGAGCACCAAACTACGGGAAGCACTTTCTTCCGCGATTCTCCTATCCTCCTGTTTGAAGTTCGTCCACTCTAACTCGACCCACGTTCCTAAGGATAGTTTTAGATAGCTGCACTTTCTCTATATCTCCAGCGAACCCCGACGAATTTCAAGAAGATGCGTAGATCACATTGGAACCGTATTGGATTTAGCAGATTATTCTCCCGAGTGATTTATTATCGTCTGCGTGCAAGGACCGCACGGAAATCTATTTCGCACAAAGGCTCCATCTTTAATTCATAACGGGCGGTGTTCCTTGTATGAGCGATCGCCCACACGCCCGATTTCTCCTAGTGGCTCGAGGTGTTCCTGCGCAGTCCTGGATTATTCCTACCACCGAAAGCATACGCAATGGATTGGAGTTTTAATAAGGCAGGGTTATTGCAGATTTAAGGGTTGGCACCTTCTAAAGTATGTATGGGGAGAAAATCCGTGATAGCTGGCTCTGCTAACCCGCTTCAGTCGTAAGTCTCATTCGCCGAGGAACTCGCATGCATGTTCTTTGGTGTACCGGACATACTCTGCGGTATGACACGGTATTCTTCAACACGTTTGCGATCGCATGCTCGAGTTGTTGATGGGGGCTTCGCGAAATTCCAATATAAATTCCTTCTCGTAAGCAGTGGCACCGAAGTCACGCGTTGCTTACTTTTAGAGGGATGGTGGTGGTGGTGGTGGTGGTCCCGATGTACACATACTTGGTGGACTGCAGCCACCAAGCTCGCCAAGGGGTTTATCTGGCTGGCGTGCATGTGCGCAGCAGCACACGTGTTTCGTCGGTTGCGCGGGCTCGAAAACTTTTGAACTATTTATGCTTTATTGATGCTCAGCTGTGCATACACGTTGTGTCTGAGATAGCGAGCACGAAGAAGCAATGCACCGCTTTCGCAAAGTTGCGGCTGCGGATCATGGAGAATTCCTGGCCGACCTAGTTGCCGCTGCTGACTCGCATCGCACACGCGAGAGTGTCGTCTCTGTAGGCGCGTGGCTTCGGCTAATTGGGATTTCATTCATCGAACAAATGCTTCTACCCCGCCACATTCGAAATACCGCATGCACCGCAAATACTTCCTGACGTCCTCGCGTGCTCTTAATCAAGCGTTAATTCCCCGACCGACAATCCAATCCTCGCTTCCACGCATTCGGACATTGATTCTTTCACCCTGCCTGGGAAAGATTGTTGACAAGATTGCATAACAATTATCTGGAGCAGCGCGGGAAGCTGTGCATGTCGATTTAAAAAAGTCCCCGTCCCGTAAAAAAGAGCACGCGCCCGGTAGACATTAATCGCGTTGCGGCAGCTTGGCGCGGAGCCATCGAAGATTCAGAGCGGTCCAGCCGAGCCAGCGGGCAGCTTCGTAAAAAGTTAAACGTTCCGGATAATAAAGCTGGGATTTAGTTTCCGCCAGTCTCAACGAGGCGTAACAGTCAATGGATCAATTAATTCTCGGACTCATTTCCCCTCTAACAAACATCATAAACTCCGCAGCTTAACTCGCACGACTCTCGTTGGAATTTCAGTTCTTGGCGACTGCCACGATTTATCACCTTCTCGATGCTCACAAATCCAAAAGGGAAATTTGTGGATAATAGCGCGCGGATAGGAATTCGGGGCTCAGTTAGTGGTATTGCTCGTTGCCAATTTCGAGGAATGTAGAAGTGATCCTAATTCAATGATCTGGCAGAGCGGCTATACCGGTGGCCGGCCTTCTGTATGCTCTGTGTGCTCTGTGTAGGGTGGTCCTGTGTATTCTGCGAGCGAGCAGACCTCGAACGGATAGTCGGCCGAGTCTTGGACAGCGTGGACGACGCGAGCGGAGTCCGAGCCGCGCAGTAACGTAATGGACGTCATTAGCCCGTGTAGATTATAGGGCGGCGTGCAGTAACGATCACTTCTTATAGGGCACACCGTGCCACGGCCGGAGTCTCGGGCCCACCGTGCTCAGAGGCACTCATCCCCCTACTGGTATCGCGACCGATATCGTCCTCGAATCGATCGGCTTCCGGTAGCACGTCCTTCCTAAATTAAAAATCAACAGCAACCTCACACTTTTTCTACTACTGCGATCTTCAAACCCTTCGAGATCCGCGTTAGAGAGAAAAATCAGGAAGAAGCGTGTTTGAAGAGTACCGAACAATCCAGTTTGTCAAGGAATCCCGCTGGCCTCGAGCAACCTGGATCTCATAGTGAATACTTTGATTGCGCGCATCCCGCATCGAATTACCGGGCGTAAAAGCGAGGCTACGACCAATAACTATAGCGAAAGGGGGACCCATGAAGATCAGTGAAATCCGTCTTGGCTAGATCGACGTCGGGCAGAGAGCTGGCCGGCTTCTTGCGGCGAGTGGAGGGTGGTGGCTAAGTGGGGGATCCTTGAACGGGCTGGTGGTGCGGCTCGCGGTATATCGCAGCCTCCGAAGTATTCGCGGTGGCTATTTAAAAATCGTAAAAGCGCCGATATAGTGGCTCGCGAGCGCGAGCGCGCGCGAACCCGAGGCAACCGAGGCGAAAGGAAGAAGAGCGGTGCGCCGCGCGTGCATGCACACGGAGAGTCTTCGCGAAGTAGAGGAGATGGTTCGTTCTCTGTTGCTCGGCGCGCGAGAGAGGGGTGCATTTAAAGTAATGGCGTTTCACTGGAGATGCTATAAATTTATCTGCCATAACTTGTTATACGCGGCTCTCCTCGCGTATTTATACATGCCGGTGCCCCGGCCACACACAGATTCGCGAGCTCGCCTCTGTTTCGCCCCGGCTACTCCGCTCGTGTTATGGTGTGGACTCTCGACCATGGAAGAGGGCGTGGAGCCCAAGTAAAACGGGGGCCCGCGCCCGCGCCCAGCCAAGACTCTCTGCTTTCCGACGAAAACCATTAACTCGCACACAATGTTCAATAGGTGGGTTATAGCCCGCGATAATGGCCAATGGCATTGGCCAGCTAGCACCGAACGTTCTAGTGCTCAGTATTGTTGAGGGCCCTGCACGAAAGTCGTCGTTTAAATTAATTAGCATTTTGAGTTACAACTTGAACGTGGGATTTGGATGCGATGATCTTTATCTAATATACTTAACAGTATCTTTTAACAAAATATGAAAGTATTTAATTACGTCTGACGTCTCGATAAATCTGTGTAAATTGTGGCATGACCTTGGAGCGGAGGTGAGGCGAGAATCTTATAAATTGCGAATTTCTTGGCAAACAGGCTGAAAGTCGGCGCGCGGGCCATCGAAGAGTGGAAATCCAGCTCTCATCCGTTCGAGAGCGAGCAGACGATCAAAGTTGAAGCTCTCCATAATCTGGCCTAATCACGGAGCCGGTGGGCCGCGCGCCTCCCCCCTCGCTAACTTCTGTGACGTGTGCCAAGTCGTGGCACCGCGGATCCAAGAAGGAAGGAAGGAAGGGTGAGAGGAGAAAGAGCGAAGGCGAATGAGAGAGGCTGCGGGAAACAGAGAGACAGGGAGGTGCCGTCGAGAAGACGTGGGTGGGTTGAGGGTGGTGGCGGGTATATCAGTATCGCTGCGAGTAGCTTGCCAGGCGGGAATAAACCGTTTATCCCATATTATAATTAGTTAAATTCTTCGGGACGTGGAGGTGTCTTTACACGTCAGTCAGCCCACTTCGCTTCCAGGCTCAACCAAACCCCTCTCGCCTTCACCTTTTCCTCTTCTCTTCTCTGCTCCTCCCTCTCGGCCCTCTCTCTACGTGTACGCGTTACCACTACCGTCATCCAGCAACCACCGGCATCACTACCGACAGCCAGACGAGCCAGCCGCTCTGACTTAACTCGTTCAGCCTCCGCGCCACTCGAGAGAAAGGGGCAGGCAGATACGTAAGATATTAAACTATCTGAAAATTGCTTAAGTCCTGTTTAAAAGTTAGCTTCGCCGCCTGCTCGCCTATCGGCCGCAGGCTACCGCTCACTCAGAGCATCGACAATATAGAGAGAATTTCTTCTGGCCCACTGAACCTCTTATATACGTGTCTTCCTGCTTCCTCTTTCTTCTAGTATTCTCGATTTTTATCATTATCGCAACCCTCCCTTAGAAGCAATCTTTTATCCCAGTATTTACAATGGAGTTTCCAGTTGAATTCTTTTGCTTGAAAAGAAGGACGTAGCAATTACTTTTAATTATTGTCCACAAGAAGTGGCATGCGCCGCAATCAGATTTGCATTATCCCAGCATGATATATGAAGACGTATAGCGGCCGGTACATACACTCTCCGGCATTAATCAGGCAAGTTTAACCGGCCAAGGCGTTAAGTACACATGCGCTATACTTTTCAATTACATGGAGAAGAACCTTGCCAGGTGTATGTGTGTTGGTGTTCTAAAATCAAGGGCTGCCGCTTGATAGGTGACTGTAGCCCTGTGTTCAGGGCAAACCTTCCGGGAGAAACGTTTGACGCGTTGCCTCCTTTCTTGACTTACACTCTTGCACTCAGCTATCTGAAGGTGTACTCACTACGAACGTCCCTTAAGGGCATGTTGGAGTACTCCTCGACCTGCTCGACATATCCTCGTCCCGGCATTTATTCCGTACTATTCCCACCGTCAAACTTCGCTATTTATTTCCGATGATAAATGACATACTCCAACCAGTAGTACTCAAATATTTAAACTAATATAAAATTCACGTATATTACACATTCTATTAGGTATTTTTTCTCATGATTTATAAACGAGACGTGGATTTCGAATTAAGTCTGTTTGGCTAGTTTTAATGTATGCAGAGATGATCGCAGAGACTATAATTCTCAATGTTTATCAAGTTGAAAATAAAAGACAGTGAGACTACTGTATCTGACGGTAATTAGTCGACGATGCCGGTCTCCTAAGTAGTGGAAAAGTACACGTGTAAGTGCGCAGACATAGGTAGATAGAGCCGGGGAATTCGCTTGACGGTGCGGGCCCGTCAATACGAGGAGCCGCTGACGATGACGCGCCGAGTTACAAATGCCAAGCTGCAGTGTACGTTAATTAAACAGAACTCTCGAGAAATGCCGGATCGTCGGCCGGGAGCGGAGGCCGCGCGTCGCGTCCCCGTGTCTACTTCTTGACTATTTCTGCCCAACCGATGCTCGGGCTGCCGGTTTATTTCGCGCACACTGCATCTTAACATCATCTCCAGAAATTATGCATTGCACTTGAGCGTACATGCGTTACAGCCGTCCCAACTGCGAGACGAGAGCCGGCACCGTGCAGTTTGGAAGTCACCGGCGTGTAATAACCTGGAACTTGCAGAGATTCGCTCGAGAGATCAGCCTCTCTGTCTCTGTCTTCCTTTCGCCCTCCCTTCCCCTCCGCCTGGCGCTAATAATTTACTCCAAGGTCGTAATCATTCTGAATCGAAAACACAGCTTATAGTATTGGGCGTAGTATTAGTCCAACGCCAACCAAACCTACGAGTATTTACCTGTGCCAATAAGTGGGGGTAGTGGTATATAAAGAGAGTCCTCATTACCACCATGACAGTTTTGCGATGATTTTAAAGAACGAAGGTTCTGTAAAGGCAAATCACGTGTGCGCTCCTAGAGACTTGATATCTTTGAAATTAAGCATTGTGTAGCATTTGTACAATGATTATAACGTATGATATTGATCGTGGCATTGTCTAAAGTGTTAGTGATCACTTTCGTTTATTCTCATGCGCGAGACTACGGAAAGTCTGGGAAGAATGGCGCAACGAATCGACTAGGCCGGCAGGGTAGATCGAGGAGAGGAATAATCGGTAACGTCAGAGTTCGGCGGAGAAATTAACACGGTATTATTATTCTGACAGGCTTTTAATTTGCTCTAGAACCTGGACACGGATCTCGTGAGAAGGCGAGCTGCGGCATTCCCGCATGTAGCCTCTAGGTAGGAGGTGGGTGTATATCGATATTGACGAGGGTGCAGTCCACGTGACGTTTCGAGCGAGAAAGGGCCTCCGAGTAGCCAGCAGCCCTGTGTTATAGTTCCGAGAGCTCAGCAGGGGTCGCCCACAAATTATAACTCCCGGACGTGATGCTAATCTGGAGAAAGTTTGGAAAAGCGGACTTGATTGATTCTAATTTATACGCGTCTGTCTTCCACGCGGCGCACGACCCCTCTGCGCGTGTCCTCTATGCTAAATCCCCCTGGAATCTCTGGAATCGAAGACTACACGCCATGCCAGCTAGACATCCCATGGAAGGGGCATCTGCTACTCTTTGACAGTGGTCCTCGGCCCAAATTCCCTCTAGACACTTCCTTCGAATAACTCCACTCCTTCGGACAAAAGAGATCTTTCGTTCTAAGATAACACAATGACAAATTAATAGACATATATATAAGTCTAGATTTTTTATTGGATACCCAATTGGAAATTAGCCATATAACGTGGACCAATTTCGACGAGTTGTTCTATTTAGAGCTGTGGGAAGTTCATATAACGGCAACAATAGTTTCCGGGATTTACAATGCCACTTAAATCTCTTTCACCCCCGCCGCGAGATATGAGCCCTTCTTTGTGCCCACTCGACTTCCTCAAGCTATTCTTCTGATCTGCTTGGTGCTCGCGATATGTGTGCACAGAGCGCGCGCACAATGGCAGCCCTCCGGATTATTGAACCCTGCGATCGACGAATCCTCGCGATGGGGGGAAAATTTATGGAAGTGTAATCCACCCCCATCCCTCTTCCCTAGTCTCTCTCTCTCGCTCTCGCTCTCTGAGCCGGCACCTTCCAACTGTTGATCTGCGTGGGAGCCGACGAGCCAGTTTTATTGTCAGCAGCCGCGCTCGAGGAGGAATCAAACTTTCCGACCGATAAAACACGATGCAACGGATACGCGGGAAGAAAGAAGGCAGGGTGTCACCTGTCCGTATGTTCAACAGGTAACTCGTCATTGTTAGTCGACTTTTCTGGCCCGCTGTATTGGTGTGCCGGTGGAGCGTGTACGTGTGGCACACGAGTGGCACGGGTGTACATTTGTGATGGTTCGATCGGCAGGGATAGCGGAGGATGACACGGGGTGAGAAAAGGAGAGGACTGCCAAGGGGACTGGTTCTCATCTACCGGACCTGAAAATCGTCTCGCGTCGCTTTCGTCCCGTCGCATTCGACGATACGTGTATTTCGCGCCGCTCGCCGATTGATAGCAGATCGCCAGGCCCGATACGACCCTCAATGGGATTAAAGCCACGCTGTGGAATCCAGGTGCCGAAAGGCTCCTACTCTCACCTACGTCTCCATACATGTCGAGAGAGTCCTCTGAGCACATACTCTTATTATTCTTCTGAGAGATTCTGAATCTAATTAATTTTGGCGCGTTTTCAAGAACAGTTTCATTTGATTTACATATTGCTACCCAGGCATTTCGAAATGTATTGTTGCTTAATAAGAATTGAAATATTACATAGGAGAACAATACGTAATTGTGAAGCTGACACGATACAGAAGTACAAAGGGTTGAAAGTATTCAGAAGACATTGATCAGAGTAGCTCATCACCGAGGCGCATTCTTCTTGCTCGACTTTTTCTATCGAGAGCTATGCGGCAGGAAGTCGAAGGCTATTTGGCCGCGTGGTCGTTTCCCAACGTCTTTCCTAGGGAGCGCGTAAGATTAAGTATTATGGGACCGTGGATTAATTCGTTGGTGGACGGCTCCTCAAAGGCGGCCTTGGCGGTGCCGATCCCTCTGTGGATCGACGAGGGCCGCGGGCAATCGTCGATCGAAGGTCACCCGATATATTGTGCCCCGAAATCGAATGCGTTCATCCGCCAGGTATTCCAATGAGGCGAGCAAGTCGAAAGAAAGAAAGGAAGGATCGAAGATGAAGAAAAAGGCGGCTGATGCGCGCTCGAGGATAAAAAGGCGGAAAAGAAAGGGCGCAAAGGGGCAGAGGACGCGCTGGAGACGGATGGCGTGCTACACGATCGAGTCTTGTTTCTCTCAGTAGTGCTACGTAGCCTCTCTACGAACCAAGACTCGCCCTACTATTATACCAAGAGTGAAAGAGGGAGTGAGAGTGCTGCCGAAGCCCTTTTGCTTGGCAGGGCGTAGCCCGCAGCTCCGATCATTACCGACATTGTGCGCTAATGGATATTTATGAATGCACCAATCAACGCCACCACTACCGGGCTTCAATGCAATCAGAATCGATTATATAGATTCAGCCACTAGCGGACGCGCAACCTTCGATCGTCCTTGCGAAACTCCTTCATCCCGAGCGGACCGCGCGAGATTACTGCTCTGCCCGGCTGCCGGCTGCCTTTTACGTGGGCGGCCTCTGAAAAATTGCCGAGAAAGATCGAAGATCCATATGCTCTCGCGATCAATGCCAGGGACGACGCCTGTGTGAGGTCGTCCACGTTCGGCAAGAACATTGGAAGCAGAGCTATTGGAATCGTTGGTGTTTGTAGCCAGGTAATTATAGTCGCCGAGCTACTTCCTGTAACTAGTTCAAGTCGTTCGCTCTTGAAGCAGTTATTTCGGGCTTTTCCGAGTACATCATAGTGTTTCCCGTCATTATGGGCCTCATCAATCCGCACGGATTCGTTGATTCAAATAAACGATTGGTCCGCGAGGTATCGCCGCCTCTTCGTGGAAGCGTGCACTTCCGGGAAAGTGTACGCACACCTCAGACTAGACTGTTCCAGGAATTGGTTGAGCGGAGAGGGTGTCCGCTGGGAGTTGAGTAGAGTGCGTCAGTTTTTGATCTCACCGCGCGCTCTCGTAGCGCCTCTCGTCTTGCTTTTGTTTCCCGGTTCCCCTTTTCCCGGCAGGCGAGACAAAGAGTGATCGGTGGCCCACTAATGAGTCCGCTCGGCCTCTCTCGGCGGGCCCGCGCCCTCTGCGTGTGACGTAATCGCGACATTTTTAAAAAGTCACGAATGCACGCGTCGAAATGCCGTTACGGCGTGCTCGTAACGTGGCGTGACGGTGGCACGGCGGTGCGCGTGTAATATCACGGGCATAGGTGCATTGTATGTTTACGAGTTGGCCAGAGGGCCCGGGAACCGGACGGGCCCTCTGCGAGGGTAACGCGTCCGCCAACACGTGTCCGTATCGACGAGGATGTATCGACGGCAGCCTTCGCCCTCGGCCATCCGCGTGTGGTCCACTCCTCCACTCTGCCTTTCGAAACTCCTCTCACTCTCATTCTCCGCCTGTCTACCATACTTTCTGCCGATGAACGCCGCCGCCGCCGTCGCCGCCGCGTATATCGTGCGCCAATTTTCTTCGGTTCCGGCTCCTCGCTCATTCTTGACAATAGAACCTCACTAAGCTTCATCCGCCATAGAAAGTTGGTGTTAACCTTCTCTTCTCTAACTTACCCTCGAGATCACATATTATTTGCATACTTAACGTCTTTCGAGTCACTGATAAATCATTTTTAAAATGTTAAAACTAGATTCCCGTGAATGGAGTCGGGAATATTGCGGATGTAGGAGATCAATGAAAGCACTCGGCTAATCCAGAAACGTTTGCATAGTCGCGTGGGCCGCACCGTGAAGATCCCCCGGTACTAAAGATCCGAGCAGATTATTCTCGGCCGTCTCTATATCTCCGATAAGCGCAGGTGGGCCACAATGTGTGGTATTACGGGATACGATCGAGTAAAATTTAATCGTACTCGCTAAGAGAGGAGGAGGAGCGCACGGAATCTGGGCGGAGTAGATATTCCGGTGTGTGCATGTACTCGATAGCGAGGCATAAAGGTTTCGTTAGATTTTCGAGGAAGCGAGGCAGAGGAGGCGCTCGTGTACGAAATGATCCGGGCAGGGTTTCGTGGAGGATTAGAGGTTGAACGGTAGCGCGGTCCATTCATCGTGCGGTTCTCGATGTCTTTAATCATTCGGATCGTTCGTTGAGCCTTCGTTAAATCGTTCCAGCATCGAAGTCCGATGAGAGAGCGTGTGGTGCACATGTACTCGGATCGGATGGCCGGGCGAAGGTGCCGCCGCGGTTGCGGTCGCCGATGACGAGGAGCGCGGGGATCGGCGGATTCTGAAGCAGTGGCATCATCAGAATGAAGAACGACTCGGAGGTGTCCACCTAAGGTTACTAATGATCCCGTGGGTCCCGTAGAATGCATATGGAGCGGCCAGTCTGAATTAAAATCGCTCCGGCTATAGCCCCACGACGACCTACCCCCTTCTCTCTCTCTCTCTCTCTCTCTCACTCTCTCTCACTATCCCGCCCTCCCTTCCTGCCTGCCTGCCTCCTCTCTCCTATGATTAATGGAGAGTTCACACTCAGAATGCACACACAGGATAATTAAGGGGATATATTCCGGCCACCGAGTCTACGTAGAGTTTGAAGGATGTAACGGGTGACGAGTTCGTCAGGCTTCCGCGCTCTTGTTAATGCTCGCATCTCCATTTCAACTCCATTTCTACAATTGATCTCGAAAGATTTGCATTCCTTCATCTCTTCTTACATTAATCGACAATGCTGTTGTTAGCTGGACAAGTCAGAAAATAGTTTTGATACATTTACGATTAAGGGAGTGGATTATGAGAGTTTCGATTGTTCTCTGGAATAAGTTGAGATGGATCAGTAAGGGACACCCGTTATAGCGGGTTTGGGCGGCAGCCTTTAAGATCCGCCGCATCATCGTGCGAAGGAGAGGGTGTCCTAATCATTAATTCAAGGATTAGGTGTAAACAAACGATGATTTGATAACGTCCAGAGATGCAGAACCGACGCTTACGGCTACCGGGGCTGAGCGCGTTCGGGGTGGGCAGAATCTTCCCTTGATCCCGCTGTGTGTGTGTGTGTATGTGTCGAGTGCGTTTGGAGACGGACAAGGGATCTATCCTGTAGGTACAGGTGGTCTAGCTGGTCATTATTTGTCTATACGACTGGCGAAGATTAGCCTTGATTAATTTTCAGTATCGTCCATCCGCGTGACAAGAGTAGCAACGAGATTCCGCCAAAACCTGTCCGTCTTGTACTCAGTTTCTTTCGAGCGAGCATCCTTGAGACGCATTGACAAATTGTCGGTTCGCTTAAACAGCGATAAATTGGGGAGAAAAAGTATGCAGTTTCCTAAGCACTGTAAGCAGAGAGGTTTCGTTGGATCTAGCAGTGAACTCTATGGTCTCACGAAGCTGAAAAAGGGGGGGTGGGTTTGAGGGGGATTGTTCGTGCCAGCGTAACGGTAGGGGCGAGGGTGTTCGGTGGGACGGGTAACTAGGACCAGGATGGCGATGCCTCGCTACTGACACCGACGATAGTGGTAGTGGTGTGTACGGGAGCGAGAAGAGCGCCATTCTTTTGTAAGAAGCTCACATAAATTGCGACACCCAAGAGTTAAAAGCAGTCTTAAATTACGTGCCGTCGACTCCTTGATGAATTGAGTGCTCCCACCTACCTACCTACCCTTACCACTTTCCTCTATCCTCTATTCCGCCGGCCGCTGCTTCCTTCCACGGCCTCTCCTAAGTTTCTCCACTATCCCCTGGCAATATTATACATTGTTTTTATGTCCCTCTCACCGCCCCCGGAAGCGGGCCCGGGTTGCGCAACCTTACCCTCGCCGCCAGGTAACTAGAGCGACTCTGCCAGTAATGAACAGTTCCTTTATTACTGGCTGGCCGAGTCTTCGCTTTCGAAGAGTGCTTTATGCGCTACCTTCCACCACCGACAGTACGCCCTCTCGCTCTTTTCGGAAATCAGCATTTACACAGGCCAAATTGGGACACTGGTCGATTGGCCTCTTCCAACGATAGCTGTTAGAAAGCGACCACCCTCTGAAACAGTAGGACGTTGTATATCTTGACGATCCCTCCGTGAAACGCGTAACTGCTACTAGTTGACCATATTGTAAAGTAATTTCGTAGAGAGCTGGTCATAGAAATGAGAAGCTCGAGGCACCTTGGACAATAAGGATTTCGCAGTCAAAGATGCTAATATCGATAAGGTTGACTGGTTCATATCTACATCTCCTCGTATATTTAATTGTGACATAATCTCATTCTCTCTCCTTTCGTGATTGGACCAGTTTACGTATGTCCATCGTCGCCGAAAGGCAAATAAATTAGCAGGAGAATCGCGTAAACAAGTTGTATCAGGTTGGGAATCGCGGTCACCAATCACCGGTGGCTCTCGGTTGTCCCGGGGCCAATCTCTTCAACCCTCCCGGTTGCGCGCGATGGCTTCCCGGCTGGTTCCTTCCGCGCGCCGAGTAGCAGACGCCATGTCACGCCACACCACGGCGCACCATGCCGCGTCCTTGCTCCCTCTTGTTTTTTAATATCGCCGTGTATTTTATATTTCAGAAATCCCTGGTATCTGATCCTCGCCGACTGATTTATATGCACGATGATACACGCGTGCCGGCACTACCAACGAGGAGGGCCGCTGAGGAAGAGGAGGCCATCATATCTGAAGGAATCATCGGGCAGCGCAAACAGAAAATAACTGGGTTACCTTTAGCTTTTATTTCGCGCTCCTTATGTCGTCGGCTTCGGCTCACTACGAGGAAGAAGAAGAAGAAGGTGGGGGGCTGAGGATCAGGCTCAGGAGAGAGTGAGGAGGGGGTGGTGGTGGCACGACCAACGAACCAAAGAAAGGACAGAGTGCAAGCATGATGAGGGGTCAGCCGGGGGACCCGAACGGCCGACTGGCAAGCCAGATACGTTATTGTTCTTGGAATGATTCCAAATAAAGATTTCACCGGCATAGCATCGCGAGCACGTTCACCCTCTCCGTCACTCTCTCCCACCATCTCCCTCCTTCTTCTGTGTCTGTAGGAACCTGAATAATAAAATTCCGACGATGGCTCTCGGAGTGCGCTGCGCTAACTTCCATTTAGCTCGGCTGTGCATCGCTCCGCTCCTACCGAAGTGGCATGTACACACACACACATACACGCATAGCACTGTCTTCTTCCACCGCCTACCGTAACAAATTGTCCTGTTTGGTTTTAGCCCCCGTGCGCGCCCGCCCCGTGATATCAAAACTAAGCGATTATCTGTATGTTGACATCCTACTTGGAATCGGCCAATCTCCGCACTTCTCGCTGTTTTCGCGCGATCCACTATCTCCAGTGTTACAACTCCTCGCCAACTGTTATGCCCTTGTTATGTCCCACTGCGAGCACTACTCCTAATTGATTCGCACACCGTTCCCGCTGCCCTTTAGTATAAGTTTTCCAGCGGCTGGAAAATGTATACTGGTGTGTATCGTCGATGAGTGCCAGTGTCCGACAAATTAGCTTAGACTACTTGTTTTACTTAGTAGAGTTGAATTGATAGTGAGATAGATTGGTGGTAAGTTTGTAAATCATCGTGGCGGTCTTTACGGGAAGCTGTTGCTCTTTCCGTGGTGCATAATTAGAGTCGGCGATGTCCTACGGTTTATGGGATAGACACAGCATGATCCGCAGGATCGGCGGGAATAATTGCGGAAAATGAGCGCGCAGGAGCGGCATCATTTTCGCCGAGCGGAATGAGTTGTAAAACCGGCGGCATGAAATATGCATGCTCCGCGGCGAATTGTCGAGCGTAAATTCCACGGAGCCGCGGAGATAGATAGATAGATAGAAAGATGAGGGAAGGGAGAGGAACGAGCTCGAAGCTGGACTTTTATGAAGGAGCCGCGTGCGTTACTGAACGTCGACTACAATGCTTCTAAGAAGTCCGAAGGAACTATGACGCGCAAAGGGAATTATCATCTCTGGTTATCCGGCGTTGGCTCCTCTCACGAGGAGAGCCTCGTGTCTCTCCCTCGTCTCGCACTCGTAGCCGCTATTCGGCATTAGCCGCGATTATCATATTTTCGTCGGGAATCTGGTGCCATAAATTTGATCTCGTTATCTCGTTTACGGAGTGCAGCCGCGCAACCGAGCGGCAGGAAACGCGGACGGCACGACGAAAACGTGGTCGCAGAAGAAAGGAAAGAAGGTGGAGAAAGGCAATGAAGAGAGGAGACAGTGTTTGCCTGGATGTGGGTGTGAGTACGTGTGTGTGCGCGGACGCGCCACCGCGACGAACAAAAATCTTTTCAAGAGGCTTCCTACGAGATTTCAGGCTCATGTACTTCATCGTATTCTCCGCTTACCACCGAGTGCTCCCTCTGCCTTCTCACTCCTCCTCATTTCTACGGATTAATAACATTTTACGTTCATTTAAATTAGTTATCCAACAAGATCAGTGCTCTGCCACTAGTTCTACTCCTTATAGGGACAAAGAGTTAGAAGTCCGAGTTATTTCTTAGAGACTAGTTTCGACCATTTTCACTGGAACCAATGGCTAAGTAGCCATCTCTTCATTAGAAAGGAAGATGCTTTGAAATAGATATTTTATTTGGTCACACGCGTCTTTCTATTTCCTTCTAAATGACGCGCTATCCTATGCTGCTGGACGCAAAGGATCTGATATATTCTTTTAGCCACACCAGACTCGCACGACTTTCAGGCCGAGAATTTATTGTCGCACGAACAAATCTAAGCATTCAAGGGTGGAAAGAATAAAGGAGTGCAGAGCGGTATGAGAGAGCGTTGCTGGATACCGAGAAGAAAGAGCGGCCCGGCATCACCCGGTGATGTATGAGCCCGTCTTGTTGTCCGAGACCGCGTGTCCGCATCAACTTTATATCGCGGTAATCAAATCACTTGGCATAAATTTCGCTTATGCGCTGCTATGCGCATAAAGCGACCATCGTACAAAATTAGCCGAATTTCCGCGAACTTACCCGGGCACTGGTCCCCAAATTCTTTTTCACTGGCGAATCAAATTTATTTTTCGGTTTTATTAATGTTGTATTTATATTATACAACACATTTTGTTGTTAATACTGAGGGTTTTGACTTCTTCTAGACCTTTTAATAATTGGTCTTCTTATTTTCAGGAAGACAATGAACTAATTTGCATACCACTCATAACATTACTATATCAGTTCATTGACTTATTCTTGGCTCTCTAAATCGTCTAGCTTTCTCAGTCAGTTGAGGTTCTATTTCAATTCTAATTCTTACTCTTATACTATTAGCGCATCATCCTCGAATAGCAGTCTTCTTATATTCCGGGTATACGTAGATCGTAAGCGTTCCTCATATGAGATGATTGTGGTCCCAAAGGGAGGCCAAATCCCCATTTCGCTTGACTCACCTCCGTCACACCCAGGCGGCACCCACGAATAATAGCGGGCCCAACAGAACAAGGACCGGAAGTCCCCTTACCCTGTCTGGACCAGTCTCGTTCGCGTCTCTCTGACCGAGAGAATCGACGATTTCGACGGGTCTCCTCGTCTGGTCCTCGTCATTACAGGCGGCCACCTTCGATTTCATGCGCAGGAAACTCACCGATACTAATGACGTCCGTGAGGAGTGACTGAGAGGCGAAATCCTCGTGGGCGACACACGGACAATTCTAATGCGTGGTGCAAGGGAAAAAAAGCACGAGGATTCCTTGCTCTGGCATGGCGAGCGAGGATTGAGAGAAAGAGGAAGAGGCGTGCTAGCGACGGGACCTTGGATTTCAATATTTATAACTTATTGTCTTCGAACTTCGAAGCACGCTCGGGCCACTCACCTTTAATTTCGTGAACCCTGGTCGAGTCTTAGACTCTCTGTTCGTCGCTGGGCATAATGATCGTGTATCAGTTCAAACTAGAAGTGAAATTCATTATTACGACATTCGCAACTATACCGATTTCTTTTGCAAGCATTACAATTGGATTTCCACTGGAAATTCGGAGAAAAACTATATCCAGACCAAGGTATTCCAGGTTGAAGGAAATGGTAACTGTGGAGAGGTAGCGATTTCTGCTGAGCGAAGGCCCGATCCCATTGTCAAGGCGTCTTATTAAAAGGAGATCTCAGCGGACGTGGAAGAGCTCGAGGATGGAGAAGGAGAAAGGAAGAAGGGAGTGGAGGAAGAAGCTCGTTGGCCGCAGCGGCGAAAGGACAACGATTACCGAGGTTACCGTGGTCAGAGGAGAGAGGATTCGATGCCCGATGCTGTAGGTACTGGGACTATAAATCATAATTAGGCTGCAAGCGGTAGCCGCGAAGTGGCTGCAGGCCCATTAGCAGCAACAATGCGCCCAAGCAGCTTAAGACGTCGTTGTTACCAGAAGAAGAGTAACTCGCCGCTCTGCCATTCAGAGTCGAGCCAGATCGTATCGAGGCTATAGAGCACAGTCTACATGAGGCTCCGGCTACGAAATAATGATGGCGAAATTTACAGCGCCTATTCACAAACTATATGCCGCGCAGTGCATTTGAAAAAAGGCCAACGAGAAATCAGCTTCGCATTGACAGACTTATTAATCCCGCTGACTAATTTCGCACTCCTATCTGACCCGCTACTAATTATTCATTGGTTGTTTTCAACGGCTCAGCGATACGTGCTTACAATTCGAATTAGAGATTTTTCCAGCGCGGTTGTTCACCTTTTTTGGCAGCCTGCAGTATTTCAACTACTTCAATCCGATTACGTAGGCTGACAATGGGCTAGAAACGTGAGCGAGAATAAGGAAAACAATGATGAGACATTTTCTCAATCCTTTCTCACGGCTGGATTGATTGTGATTTAGAAAGACGTTGATTCTCTCTCGCCGTGATTGTTAACGCGTTTCATTTCGCAAGATTTCGACAGTGGGGAGACATTGAATGCTAATAGATTTTCAATTAACCGAGAAGAAGAACCGAGACAATTGCTAAATTGGGCAGAAAATTTTCAATTTGCCGAAGGCACCCAGCGAGTAATTGGTAATTAAACGGTAGCTTTTTCTTGTTACACTTTTTTGTGAAAGGGTATAGGCATCCGTTCAAGGTCGATTGAACAGGTACCGAAGGGCAATGATTAAGCACTATTAGGCTTCGCCACAGAGGCGTTTAGGACGAAGATCGTTTTTACTTTGAAAACCTTTCTACCAGCAAGCTTTACCTTTCTGTTCCTTTGACTTTTATGGCAAATAATTTCGCCCATGACCTTTTATTCTATCGTCAGTCATAATGGAAAACTACTATGTAAGATGCGCGGTATCTTGTAATGAGTTCCGAAGGCTCAAGTGGCATCCGATTCCCAGTAATGGTTGGTGCGATAAAATTCGACGAGTGGGACGAGCAGAGTGTTCCGATGAGTTCAGGTAAAGTTTCGGAGGAGCGGCCGATTGAATGGCAGGGCAGAGCCATCCGGAACCTGATTGGCAGTAAACGAAAGCGTCGCTTCTTCATTTCCAGTCACGAGTGGATGTAATCTCTCGAGTGCAAAGAATTCTGGACCACCCGAGGTGATATCCGAGGAAAGTCGGTGCCTGAAAGAAATCCGTTGTGGCCACTTGAGTTCCTCGATGCCAGCCAGTCCAGTCAGTGTCAGGAGAAGTGAAGATTCATCATCGTCTACTTGACTCGAGTATCGACGTCTCACAATAATGATTTTTCTTACGAGCGTCTCGACATAGTTCGACTGCCCTTGTACCTTCAAGGAGGATTCTTGGGTGGTAGACGATCGATATGATCGGATATCCAGTTATTACATTCCTAATTAGTAATTTGCATCATTATTTCCACCTGTAATTGCATCCTTCCATTGCGAGGGCCGGGATTATTGCGGGATAATTCATTCCCAGCTTGCATCGCGAGGCTTTCAATCGGGAATTGATAGAGTCTGTCTGTTCGCCTTCTCGGGGGCGCGCATTGAACACTTTCACATCGACAGTGAACGTTTCCCCGCTCGAATGACGAATGGGCAGAAGTCATGACGAATTATTACGGCCGGTACATCATGCATCATGCTGCCAGCATTCGCGGCCGGAGAATCGCGCGGAGAGAATCAGTCCGAAGGAAGAGGAAGAGAGACGGCAGTGTCTTAAATTTCATTGCACCAACACCTCGATAGCTAGCAGTGCCTCCTTGGGTGAGATGCTCGCTACTGTCATATGTAAGACTGCTTATCTGATGTACTCCAACTGTGGGAGACGCCGGGATGCCGAGTCGATGATTTCAATCTGCTGTCAATGCCAGCCAACCTTCGCCCGTGCCATTTACTAGCCAGTTGGACGATCATACTTAATCATCTTCGAACAGCCATCCTTCTTCTGGCTTCTCTCACGGAAAAATCCTGATCTGTTAAGTATGGATGCGAATTGAAGTCTCATCCCAGGAGTGCAATGCGCGGCAAGTGCGACAGAACATCGATTGCAATTGCCAGTGACTGATTAGCCGTATTCGCCGAATGATTGTACATTGAATTACTCGATGCGGCTTCCAATTAAGAAAGGACTATCACCCAACTCACAGATACAAGAAACAGATGATATGCTGGATTAAAGATAGGATGCTAAAGATATTCCGTCTCGTATTCGAGAATCTTTTAGATCTCATTCGAGAGAAATCGTTGGGAGAGAAAGGGAGCTGTGAACCACGGAGGAAGTAGGAATGGAGGCGTCACGTGAAAAGACTTTTCAATCGTGGAAAGGTGGGGCTCGCCCTCGGAGCGTAGCTACCATTCTCTGAGCGCTTAACGTTTCAATGGCGCGTGGAAAAGTGGGTGGAGGTGGCTTGACAAATTTTTCGGATATCGTCGATTTATCAAGCGTTCGCTCGGGGGGAAGGATAGTCTGTCCTGCGGGTGCAGAGAAGCACGGTGGCTGCCGAAAGGGAAAGGCTCTCGCGTTTGAACGGGCAAGCCGGGAAGGCCGAGGACGACAACGGGCAGGGAAGGACGCTCGCGTCGAGGTAGACGTCGACGACCATTAGTCGCCGGGCCGATGCTAGCTGGTGTGCGGCTGCCGGCTACACCTCTCTGATGTATTCCGATGTTGACGGAAAACCTGTAAAACGGCCTCACGCCGGCTTAAACCGGGGATCTATTAGCGCCCGTTATAAATGGTCCCGTCGCCTCCGTCGATGTCACCGGTGTCGCTGAAAGGAAATTGACTACTCATCCCTTCGCCTCCTCCGCTCGCCCTCTCCACACTTTACTCCCACGTTACTCCACTCTTGGCTCTTGCCTCGAGCAGACCAGAGAATGAGAGACTGAGAAACCGAGAGGGAGATGGACTCCCAGGGATTTCAAACACCGGAAATCAAAAACGGCATGCTGCGTCCGGCTATCAGACGAGCACGAGTTCAGGAAACATCGTTAGTTTCAGGTTTGATCTCCTGCTTGAACTCAATCCAGCTGCTCCCAGAGAAGCGGACCTACCGCCAGTAAAACATATAAGTGCCGAGGAAATCACGAGATCTTCTTGGCGATTTAGATTTTGATTGAAAGCATCTCCGTGGATCTTCAGACTGGATATTTTCAGGCTCATCTTTACTCTACAGATATCGTATAAAGGCTTTCGTAGAATATTCGTACTGTTCATTCATTCTCATTACCATTAGATCAGACTTCAGTTGTCATCGTACACAATTCCAAAGATACACCAATTATTACGAGATCCATTTATTTCACTCGTACATCGTGGAGTTCTCGATGGTATTAGAGTTTCGATTTCAAACAAGAGTAACAGTCCATTAGTAGCTCGTCACTCCAAAGTTGGCTGCGTCTCTCCCGAAGCGAGCTCTTCTTTTTTCAGGGGTGCAGGATCTCGCAGAGCATCTTGGCGATGCTTTTAAAATTCCGGTAGCCGGTGGCAAGCCAATAACGCTGGCGTTAAAATATGGTAATCGAGCCGCGGGATCGGCATATCGACGACTTGACAAACGATGCGACGCCCGAAGCATCGGACCACCAACAGATCGTGGATCGCCGGGACGCGAGCGCGCGCGCGCGCGCCAGCTCCAGCACACGCCTCGAGTCTCCTTGCAGCCTCTTCCTATCGTATCTCTCGCTCTTGACCTCCTCGTCCTTCTCGCTTTGTTCCTCCTCCTTTATTCTCGGACCAGCCGGCCCGCAATCATTTGTTATGTACGTGACTCGAAGCTGACTGCTATCCCGGCGTCCTGGCATCGCTGCCGTTCATGCACACCCGATCTGCCTTCGAACCCTCTCCTCCAGAGTCGTTCGTGCGCACCCCTCTTCAATGATCCCCTATGATTAGCACAGTACCTTCTATCCCTTTTTGCATCATTAATTAAATCCTATCTAAACGATGTCCTACATATTTTCTTACCTATGCAAGGATTTGAAAATGCATTTCAGTTTTCTATCAAAAGAACTAACATTTAGTTTAGAAACATTATATAGTTAAAATGATTAAGGTATTGCTATTTTTATTATAAGAGAATGATACATTTCATCCTGTGGCAATAGGATAACAAATTCTATTAGAATAGTTTTATTATAACAGTGTTTGCTAGGATTGTTCTTTTATAGTTACAATCTAATTTAAATTTTGTATTCCTCGCTCTTTCTCTTTCCTGGCAATCCAATCTGATGATTTGAATGAATGCTGAATGTCGGTAATATAGCTAGCGTAGCGCCGAGACATGGCGCCGTGGGTGGCGCACTGCGCAGTCGCGCAGAGAGTGCCGGGCAGTGTTTACGTTGTTTTCGTATCGTTCCTTATTACATTCGGGAAGAACGTTAGAAGAAGTGCATGGTTTGCGTCGAAATGTTCCGGAAACGTAGCAGCATAAGCTGTGAATGGTTGGTGATAAGAATTTTGGCTGGCGAAAGCATTGTATGGGAGCAGTGAGACGTTGAAATTCGAGTGTGCGAAGCAACGACAATGAACGATTGCAACGAATTGCTGCTTCACTGAAAATGAGAATTTACTCGCCACGTGCTCGCTGCTGGTATTTCTGTTCTTGGCTGGCATTTAGTCGATCAAGGTAATGTTTATGTCTTCGTTTATTTATACTCGAGATGAATGCAACATCGATTTTTATCCTTGCCTGCGACAAGTACACGTTTAACCAAGTCGCATCGTTTACTTGCGAGAAGAATTTCTTGTGCTTGGTGCACGTGGCTAAATGATTTCAAGGCATTAGAGTATATTATGCTGACATTACCATTGAAAATTTCTTTCGTGTATCGTCATGTGTATCAACAGTGGTCATACATAACCTTCGGTCTGCCATTAATTTAAATCAGCAAATTCACTTAAGACTAACATGTGAGTCATTGAAAAGAATCCAGTAACAGTTTCCATTGAGAAACAAATGTGTCCATTCCAAATTTCGTACACGTACTTATCTCAAGTCGAAAATTTGCTACTTTAGATTAATAGTGCACGAAATTTGGCAGCGTATAAAAGACGCCGGAATTAGAGGCGAGCGATCAGGTGATTGACAGGCGGACAGGGCACCGCATGCTCCGTCGAGATTGGTTTAAGTTCGAGTGGTCGCATATAAGCGCGAGCCAAGGATTTCGTACAAATCCCCGAACGCTTCTGGCGGCCAGCTGACCGGATCAATCCTATTATCGGACGCGTCCGTCTTCCGCGCGAGTTCACCATTGCCTGATCGACTCTGACTGGGAGCGGACCCTGCTCCAGCGGGCCACAAGTGTCACTTTGTATCCCGAGCCGATCGGGAAACACGGGTTCAGGTGTCTAGCTTGATCTCCCGGTGACGCTACTGAACGCCCAGTTAGATGTAGATAGCCGACGTGAGAACCTGCCGCACCTGCACCTTCCCTTCTATACGAAATCTATTCCCTTAAACGTTATCGTTAGATTTCTACTGATTCAATATTGCCCACATACATGAAATATATTAATTTAAATTAAATCATTCTGCTTTTAGAATTTCTTCTTAATTTTAGTAAGCTAAAAAATGTTTCTGTTTTAATAACATATTCTGACTAAATCTTCATGTTATAAAAACTCCGCGACTTTCTGATTTGCCTTCGTAATTCAGATTAAGCTCATTAGTAGGACAGTTAATTGTGTGTGATTATAGCTAAACTGAAGTGCATGCAAATTAAAATATACTTGGGTCCTTAACGATGGACTACATGCCATACACCTGACAGTGATTTACCACATTTTTCATATGGCGCTTCTGTCTGAGAAATTCGAAAATAGTCGCTCAAATTAGTGTGGATGAATCCATAATAGATAACAATGTCTATATTTGCATGGACGTCCGCTGTCTAACCATTATGAAATGTGAAATTCCAATCGCCTTGTGTTACATGCTTGTATTTCGGTCATACGTTATTGTGTCTGTATTATTGAATTAGCAAAGAATACTTAAATAAGCGGGGAAAATCGTTCGTGAGAATTGGCAGTTCAAACTTTTTAGCAGGTTATTTCGTGTTCTATTCTTTCTTTCCATAAATAATCAATGGATCGACGGTCAGTGGTGTATCGAAGCGTTGTTTAGCAAAACTACGTGAATAAGGAAGTCCGAAGAGAGTGGGCGCTTCGCAAGTTTGTCGGCAGAAGGCTTCTGGCAAAGGGGTACAATATCTGTCATGCGTGCTAGCGTAGCCAAGCTTTCCGCGATTAAACATTAAAATATAGAAACATATTTATCAAGGTGGAGTGCATAGGCAAGCATCGCGTGTCTCCTCCTTGCTGAATTACGCGCGGGCATTTAGCACGGCACCAATAATAGACAGGCGCACTTCGGGCCTCTTCTCTTGCGATCCCGAGAGCCGTTTGCCACTTTCGCTCGAGCGTTTTATAGCTCACTATATCTCGAAACGCTTCATTACTGTTTACGCGACAAGGTAACAAACATTCGGCGCAGCTTAACATCAACTAACGCGACTTTACTGTCCGCTCCTGCTCGATTCTGCAAAGTAAAGCGCGAACGTTGGATTCTTCTCGATCCGTCACGAATGCGATTCTCTCTCTACCTCATTCTATCTACAATTTATCTAGCGCTCTCAAACTACGCTTTACCTTCCCATGAGATTTCGAGGCGAATCGCCAAATGACTGTTACATTTCGATTGACGTATGTTTACGTGTTGGGTGTAATAATTTTATTTTCTGTTTCTTTTACAATCGTTTTATATACTTGTTAGAAAATCAATTGCGTCTGATACACAGTTTGGAATTACGCAAGTGGCAGTGGTCTCGGTCGACTAGTTGCTATGTGAAAATCGTCGAAGGCGAGTGTCCAAAGTATTTCTCTCTTCCTTTGGCACGATGTTGGGCGCGAAGGACGTCCCAGTAATAACGGGGCATAAATAATTCGGACATTTACGCGCGAATTGATTTAAGCAAACTAATGATTTTACTTTGACCGCTTGGCCAAAAGGGTGGCCCGAAGAGAAACCAAGCCGAGTCCGCCGGCCGCTCGTCCTCTGTCATATTGACATTTATATTCGTCTTTATAATTTACATGTCTATGGATGACAATTACTGCCTGATGCGCCCGAGTCTCCTCGCACTATTACTCGCCATCTTGTCGAATCACCAACCTCTCGGCCGAGATCTTTCCCTTCTTAATAAACGTTTTGTCCCGTAACGCTTCAACCCACTGATTTACAACGGCTCGAAATAAATCTCGCGGATTTTACAACATCGACGTGGACAGAGGCTTTCGTAAAGCAAAGGACGGACCGAGCCCGAGATTTAGCTCTTTGCGAGTTTCGTATTTAGTAACTGGAATATCTTGTTCAAGGAATAAGTAGTGTTTAAATGTCACGAACCACTCAAAGTCAAGCTATGCCTTTAAACTTTGATAGACGCTAATTTTGCGACCATCTCATTTCAAGCGATGTACTCTGATTAGACAGGCGCAAAAGCATTAAGAGGATTCTCCGTCAAGTCTGCTTGCTAGATGTTTTTATAACTTGCATATTAACAGCACTTTCATCGGGGTGTAGTGCTCCCCAAAATAGTGTTTGCACCAGTAAAATTCAGGTCGGTGCATCTGCCTTGCCAAAACGGTAGACTATAAAATATATGATGTACAGACTGTGTGACCCATCTGACCCAAGGGAATGTCACTCACAGCCAGTCAAAAGTCTCAGGTACTTACTGCGCGCTTTCTTATCCGCTTACCTTTCTTTCACAGTGAGGTTCGTAAACACGAGGCATTTTCCAACCCAAATTAGACAGGATATTTTTGTACCATCCACTACAAAATGCTGTAAACTAAAAATTCTGAAAGGCATGTACTACAGATAAAGGAAATGTTCCATCAGAATTTTCGGAGCTATCAATTCAATAATCCTGTCTCTATTATATATTCTCTGTTCACCTGGCGACAGGATTTAGAGCTCTGTGTTGGAACTCAATATTAGGCCTAGAAACTTCGAATCTACGAAATGTCGAACGTAAGTTCGAGGCTATTGTTATTGCATGCATTGTTGGAAGTCGTTTAGTTTGCCATAGGGAGCACTCGCTTCTAATATTCTCAGGCGGCCTTGCAGCGAGGCATGCATAGGCACTTTTATCGCCTAAGCTAGCGCGGAGGGAAACGCGCGTGTGAATTTTTCAGTCGGCAAAGTGCAGAAATGCAAAGAGAACGGAGGCCGGCGTTACAGTGGCAAGATACACTTCCAAGGGTGTTGTATACCCTGCAACGATAGTCACGGGGGCCCGTCACAATTCCGAGTAGGTTAGCTCGAGTCAAAGTCTCGGCCAACTTGAATAGAATGTGTCTCTGTGAGAGCACTACCAACCTATACAGGTAGATGAAGCATTGTAAAGTAGAATGCACTTTGCCCCTAGCCATTCTATCTACGCGCCCCTCCGCCTCTACACATCCACACGCACTTCTCGAGTGTCTACGTATTCCCCCACATTTGCACAAGCTACATCTACTAACACTCCCGAGAAAGTGTGCATTGATATGGAAACAGGGCTTAATTGCGAACCGAGTGCTCTTCAATTAGTCATTCTTGAGTCTCCACCGTGTTTCACTAATTCATTTTTCCACCCATTGAAGCCTGAATTTTGTCAATCGGATACGCGCGCGCATACTAAACTTCATTCCGGAGAAACTAGATAATTCGACTAGATTGCACCTTTTATTTTGCACTGACAAGTCTTATCGGTGTGAAGAATTAATAAAACTCTCGGGAAAATTTAAATTCGCGGTTCTTTAATATATTATATCCATTTGAGCTCATCATATTTCCATTTAAATTGTTTTAATAGACAGCATTTTCTCTAAATATAATAAGATCATTTGTTATTCGAAGGATGAAAGGAGTTGAGCATAAGCGCGCCTTAGACTCTCGGGCGAAGCATCTGATGCGGCAGAGTTCACTCTCGGGATTCGAAGTGGTCGAATGCAGACATTTTCGCGATTTCCTAACTCGACGACGCGACATCTGACATGAAAATCCGCGCGAGAGCTGGCTGGGAGTAAGAGGCGGGAAGGAGGGAAGAGGGTGGTGGTCCCATACATTCAGTCCGTTCGCTGCGCCGTCCGATAAGTCTGAAGGGGTTGAGCTCGAGGAGATG
Organism: Ectemnius continuus; assembly: GCA_910591665.1. Lineage (NCBI taxonomy): Eukaryota > Metazoa > Arthropoda > Insecta > Hymenoptera > Crabronidae > Ectemnius > Ectemnius continuus. The sequence goes on along the minus strand of OU342862.1, from coordinate 7,395,359 downwards.
ACATTGACGGGCTAAGCGGGGCTCTTAAAGCCTCGAGCTTAACTCATCCGTCAGTACGTGATACACATACTTGGGCAATGTTTGCCTAAGTTAATATTCTCACAATCCGAGACACGCCGCCCGTCGAGACACTGCCAGCTGAAGGAGTCAGAGGGACAGATCAGTCAGGCTTTCTTCAGCCATTGTTATCACTTATACTCATTTTACTCTCAGCCATACTCATTTTACTTTTCTCTCGAGAGCGACAAGCTCTCAACGTCTCCCGCATGTACAGAATCGTATGGGTTCATCTAACAATCTCGAGCAAATCGATACTAATCCTTTTGTAATGCATAATTGCTTTGTCTAATTGTGTCATGCTCCACTTAGCACTTGCGAGGAATCAGTAATGGGAATCATTAATAAACACCTGTCGAAAAACTCGCCGCTTTAAAATATAATTAGGAAGTGTATCTCCAATCGGGTAACCCAAATACATAGCGAAGAGCCACATGTCCCTATTTGTAGACCTACAATCGCCTTGCTAAGTGGTAACAGCTCGCTTCATACTCTTATCGGGCAGGGTTGTTTCGCGATATGAATATTCTATGTCGTGGTGGTATAGGTCGCCAGTCTACAAGAAAGCTTCTCGCTGCGTCTAAAAGTATACGCAACCCCCAACACATCTCCACTTGGAATAATTTTCCGAATTCATCCGATGGATAAAATGTAATTCGATAGGACATAGAACGAACCACTTTAATCTCTCACCACTTAGGAATTTCAGAAGCACATTTCATAAATCACGCGCCATCAAATTTTATTTATGCTCTTCGTCTTTGCCGTTCATTAACCTGAAAATTGGCTGAAAATAGCGTAGTCCATAAACACGGCGTGTTGACGCTCGGAGTCGATGGTTGCAATCGCGGCGTTCGGCGAGGCGATTAATTATCGCCTACAGCCGAAGCACTGGTATGTAGTATAATCTAGAGAATGGCGGGAGGGGTTGGCGGGCGCAGGGGTTGCCGAGGAGAGTCCGGTAGAACCGCGAAGGACACGTACCGGTGTGTTACACCAACGGCACGCTAATAGCTTCGTAATAATTCTGATTTATGCGCCAGTAAGTAGGCGCTCCGGTGTAGGCATCGCGAGTCGTAGAGTGCGCTCGAAGGAAAGGGAAGGCAGTGGGCCGGGAGGAGCGCCGACAGCGAGTACGTCTCCTCGTCCTCGTCGTCGACGAGCAGAGGCACGAGCAGTGAGACGAAGCAGACGACTACGACTATCTACTGCTACATACTTACGCCGGGGAAGGAAGGAAGGACGGACGGACGAACGAACGGTTGCGGCGGGGGTGGCTTCGTTTACACGCTCTTGGCTTTCGACGGCCCGAAATATCCTTGGCTTGCTTTGCCACGCTTTAGCCCTGCTATGTTGTACCCGGGCGCAATGCCGGGCATACGCGTACGCGCCAGCTTTGTCTCTGCGGACTGACTCGGGGATGAATGCGACCCAGCATCTCCTTCTCTTGCTCTCTCTCTCTTTCTCGCTCGCTCGCTCGCTCTTTCTCTCTCGGTTTCTCTTGCAGAGCACGCGCCACGCTAAAATCGTCAAAGGTAGATTATCGCGCTCTCCTCCACCGCTAGCGCCCGGCTACGACGATGTTCCGATATAGAGATTTAAAAGTGACAGACCCAGAGGGCCGAGCACAGCCCCACAGGCTTTGAACGCATTCTTCGCGTATTATCCATTTGCATCGCGACGCCTTCCCTGTGTTTGTCGGAGTGTGTGTTAATGGCAGGCCGTCTAGTTTTTCGTTTGCCATTACACGCGACAGGGTGCGCGTGAACTGGATTTAGATTCTTATTACTTGATTGAGTTAGTCTGGACTTGGGATTCAGCCTGATGGCTGTGTGTTAGATGTGTGCATTAACTTTTCATTAGTATTCGATGAATATTAAAACATGTATCTTTGATGATTTGCATTTCCTAGATTTAGTGTACAAAGTATCAAATATTATCCGTAGTAGCAAGAACGTTTTTGAAGTGTACGAGTCGGTGATATAAGGTGTTGATTGAAACAGCGGGAGTCGAGTTTTCCGGAGGAAGTCATTGAATCGGTCTATTCAGATTGGGTAGATTAACCTGGCAGGATGAGGGTAGGGGATTCGATCGCGAAATTATTATTCAATCTGCGGAGGGGCTCGCATGATCGCGCGACCCTTTCCATTGCTAATCCGGCTCGGTTTTCGCGATCCATCTCTCTCTCCCTCTCTCTTGCAGCCGATTCGCGTGAACTAGATCGAATACACGGTATGGGCTGTAACTGGGGGGCACGCGATCATTCGGTCACTTTCTTCCAGCGCACATGTACACGTGCACGGCCCGCGCCGCGCCGCGCCGCGCCGCGGAGGGCATGAATTACGCATGCAGCGGATGCTCAATCACATTGGAACACGCTAACGACACGAAGATGACGTGCGTGACTTCGAACAGTCAACCGAGCCGCGCGCTGTTATTAGACGTATGTGGTGTACCAGTTAGCTGTCTCTATGCATTAATAGATTCCGCCGTTCCGAATGCAATCATCTTCGACAATGCACTCTCGCACGAGCCTGCCTGCCTGCTTGCCTGCTTGCCTGGCCTTTCGCGGAAGGTGATTTCACTTTCGGGCCGACCACTATTCAACCCAGTCGTTACCATATTCCCCAGAGATAATAGACTAATCTCGCAAGCATAGTTCATAAATTAAGCTCGACTTGGAAGTTCTAAACATAGAATTAGTCCATCAATTTATTCCCATCGCGAATCATCTTCAATCAGTTTTATTAACGTTTCTAGACTTTTCTTTAAGCCTCTGCGAAATTCCGACGTGCGAGTCCTAATTAATCGCGCGATTCAGTGCTACGTGAAACTAGGATGTAGTATACGTGACGAATCCTGTTTTCAAGTACCCTTTTACGAGAGCGTAGTCGATCCGGGTGGATTAGTATCCGAGGGCTTTGTTCTCCAGTCTGATAATGTTACGTACATCTTCGTTAACCGCGGCGGGCGAGAAGGGGGTTCTCGGCGGGGGTGAAGAGTAAGGGATGGGAGTCTGCATCGGATTTTCTGCTCGCATGGAGGAACCGTGGCGTTTTTTGCTGCTGCCACAAAGACAGCTTGACGGGCTTTCTAATTAAACTTAAGGGCTTGATACTTGGGATCGAGTGTTAACATTCCTTTGAGTCTACCAATGTATATTCATGAATATACAAAGGAAATTCTGCATGCAAATTTGCCTCTCGTGTGTGGATACCTCCCAGCCAATTGTTGCGGCGGCCTTCCACTCAATCCTTCCGCGCTTTTGTTTATTACCATCAGAATTGTATATCCCCGTTGCCATTTTGTTCATGCAAAAATGTCGATTTGCGTCTTGCCAGGAAGGTTGGTACACTCGAGGGAGTTATTGGCGGTGTGGAGTTTTGGAGATTGCCGGGAGTTCTCGATCTATTCATTGGTAACGGCGAGCGGAAGGGGTGGCGGTCGATGACCAGCGAATACTTTTCTGAAAGCTCGCTCATTAAAGGGTGAGACGGATCCGTGTGGTAGGGCACACGTTTGCTGGGACGTCAGGGACGCCTCCATCCGGTAGTTAGTCATCGGCTGGCAATTTATCACTAGTCACGAGATTCCGTCGGTCTAAGAGAAGGCAGCCAGGCAGCCGTAAGCCTCACTTACTATGCGCGCCCGATCCGCGCTGCTGCCCGACCACACCGCCGATTACATATAATTGCCAGGGGATTAATTAATTATACCGTCACAGAGCCAACCGATTAGTCGTATAGGTACACCACTATGAACCGACACAACGAAAGTAGATTATAAAACGCAACACTCAGAATTCGATTTCTTATCGATTGACATTCAAATAATCTACTGAATACTTTAAATTCATCAAGACACTGTCAAATTCCTATTATCAACTCTGTCCAACTATAGTTATTCCAAATAATACTTTAAATAATTTATTGAGCGATTTGTAGAATTCCAAGTACCAAGTACTTCTGACATTTGCAATAAACATTTTGCTCGGAATTGTCGACCACCGTGACACAAGCGAGGAAAACTGTCAATCGGCAGGAAAATCCGCGGTATGCGTTGGCCCGTATTATTAACGTTTCGGGGGAAGTGTTACGAGATTGGAGGTGCGAAGTACGTGTTAATATTTCGGGCGGACGTCGATGCCAATTGCTTTGGCAGCTGTTCGCGGGGCCGAGTAATGAAGGAAAAAACGCGCGCGCGCGACACCACCACACACGGACGGACAGACAGAGGGACAGACAGACAGACACAAACAGACACAGGGAGAGAAACGGGCGGACAAACAGACGCGCAGGCACGCGCTAGCGGCGTGCGTCGGCGCACCGTGGAAATAAATACCGCGACGATGGCACGTATCTCTCGATTACCGCTGAAATCCCTCCATGGCTCTTCCCAAGTGCCTTGTCCCGCGGATGCATAACACGGTTCGTAGTGCAGTAAAGTAGCGTGGGTGACACGGCGCATGATGGACCGAGAAGCAGGTGCACCCGGCGTGCTTTACTTTTATTCCTCGCCAACACCCCCGCGCGTACGCATTTACGCGTCCCAATGGCGTAGAGCCGCTCGAAGGGAGAGGGAGAGAAAGGCAGTGCGAGAGGAATAGAGAGGGAAAGAGAAAGCCAGACACCCACCCGCTAAATATACTCTTTTTAGACTCGGCCGAGCAATGCGACCGACTTCTCGCATAAATCGCTTTGCGCCAACGGGAACGAAGCCGCGCGATAATTGTCAGCCCGATGGCCAGCCGTTTGATTTTTATGACAAATTCATTAGTCTTTACATCTCGCCGTCGATAACGCGTCCCTCGAATAATTGCTAATTAAACTGGGGAAATAAAAGTCGAAGATAAAGTCAGGGAACAATAGAAATATCTATTGACCGGTCAAACTGTGGATCGATTTCGATCGTCTTTTCGTAAGTGCATTCGACCTGGGACAATTAATTCAACTATTCAAACTAATGTCAGAGTATTCTTTTATTAGAGAAAGCTAATAAGCGGACAATTGGCACAAATAATGAGGAGGGCGGTTGAAAAAACAAAGCAAAGCCTCCGCTGATTATTCTTATCCCAGGCGGCACTAATGGCGGGGGATGGTGGGTTAGTAAAAGCGTATCCCTGGCAAGAAGTAGCGGTTGCATGGCAGCAGTATAGGCAGGGGATACTCAGTAGTTGGAGATAGCGGGTAAATTAGTGGTGCAGAGTACTTGGAGGCACTATTGGAATCCGTGGACCGAGGCTGGCGATTATCAGGAAGGAATCGTTTGAGCCGAGCCAGGCTTATCTAGCATATCCACGCCATTGGCTCGGTGCCTGCTTTCGTAGAGCACGATCTCGCGCGAGACGCGAGCGTTTTGCGATTTGCGCCCAACTCCACCTACACACACACGTATTCCACCCACCCACACGTACATAAGAGAGAAGGTCGCTCTTCTCACTTTCGTTTCACTCGTGTGCCAGCCTCTCTCTCTCCCTCTCCCTCTGCCCGTCTTCGTTTCTCTCTGTCTTTGCTCCTCTTGCAGATGGCGGCTCGCACATAGAGTCCCGCGCGAGGGACATTCAAAGACAGTTCCAGGAATGAGCGGTGATCCCTCAAGCCTCTCTTTGCATCGGGATGATGTTGCTCCGGGACAGAGAGTGCCTTCGGACTCGGAGCGGCAGCAACAACTTATACGGAGTGCGTTCTATAAATCAGCCTGGCCCTTTGGATCGCCTTGACACTGACAAGCTCGTGTTATGTCACGATCTACACCAGATTACAGCTTACTCAAGCACCGACCCCCTTGCCTAGGAAAAATCACGACCTGTCTCAGCCTTTCCAAGGTTCCCAAGGGTTCATCGATCGCGGATCCTTCGATCACACGTTACTCATTTCGTGGTCTCTGTTTGAGGAGATCTTCTTTTGGAGAGGTTTCATTCTTTCTGTATCCTTGTTGCTGGTTGGCAATTTTAGTCTAGTTGAGTGCGCGTGTTTTCTCCATGAGAAAAGAATTCGGCAGAGTTGGAACGGTGAAGAGGAAAGGGTGGATGTGGGGAGGGAAGCGAAGGACTTGCGGCCAGACTGGGATTCCTCGCGTCAAAGTCTGGCCGCGAGACCGAAGGAAACGCTGCGAATCTACGCGTTCGATGAGACGTGGAGAACGAGAGATAGGGTGAGCCTCTCGGTGTACGTGCGCCGGGTGGTCCCTTCCGAGATTTATGAACGGCTCGTTCTGGAACATTCGAAGGAAACAGCGCGAAAACTCGGAATGGATTCGCGTGCCGCATTGGAGAAGAATGTCAACTGCTCCCTAGAAAAGAGAGACGTGTAACTCCGCATGCAGGGCGGCTCTCGTGTCGAGCTAAATGCGGGCAAGATTGTTGCGATATCCGGTACATGGATCCTCCTGTAATTCTCCCACCATTTCATTCCTTATACTCGGTTACTCGAACTTGCGCCTCCAATAATTTCCCGTCACTGTATCTCCATTATCCTAGCGAATCTCCGAAAAAACTTCGAGGAGAAGCAAGTGCGTGTGACGTGAAAGTTCATTTTCGAAAGCGCAGTATCTTCAGCCGTAAATAGTTGTGTGTATCAATAGAGAGGGAGGGTTCCCGTGAAGCAGAAGGGCAGCGAAGAAAAGCAAAGCCAGTGGCAGTACTTCGAAACGATGGTCGTCTCTCTCCTCGGGTGGATCTTTTATTCCGGGAAGCTCTTTTAAAGAGGAGGAACAGGCGGCCTGGATAGAGAGTAGGCGGCCAGGCGGCCAGGCGGGCAGCCTCGTCGGCGGTTGAGAGTCTCCGGAACTCTTTCGATGGTCCATGACAGTTCGCGGAAACTAAATAGATCACGCGGAAGGGTAATTACAAGCGAGGGGCCAGAGAGTGCTGAAAAGGAAGGAGCTCTTCCCGCCGTGAAAAATAAAAGGGTAAGATCGAGGCGGCCGCGGGTCACACGGCTGCCTGTGCTTTCGCTTGCTTCTTTGATCCTCCCAATGCGTTATACTCGCCCGATGATTTAAGGACGCACTTGGTGCTCTCTAGCGCGCCCGCGAACCTGAGAGTGCGACGCGCACTAACATCATGTTTAATTTGATTTATCGACGCTATTACGCCCTGATGAAAAATAGCTGAACTAGGTTGCGCCACCGACCACAGCCGGGATCTTCTTCGGCTCTCCGCTCTGTGTAGTACAGGATCGTCGACACGCCGAAAGTAGAAACATTCGGTGTCCACCTCGCTTCCGCCTTGGCTTCGAAACGTTAATTTAATTTGCCCGCGAAGATGACAAATGGCATGAGTTATGCGATAAGTAATTAATGAGCGTAATTATCTTGACTTAATTCACGCTCGTTCGGCCCCCGAGAACCTCGTGAACGCGCGCTCGCCACTGGATAAATTTTACTTTGGTAATTCTTTCCGGCTCCCGGAATCTCGGACTCCTAATTTACATACGAGTTTCCTGCATGCCACTGTTTATTTGTTTCAGCAGTCTTGTGCTAAAAGTCGTTAGGGAAGGATCGTTTATGCTCGGACACTTTATCCTTTAATTTATCTAGACCTCTAAAGAGATTGAATTTGTCTGAGAGGGAGTATCTCCTGGTTTCTGGTATTCCATGGCAGTGTAATGGGTATACGGAGCGCTGCCAATCTCGGCGCAATCATCACACTGAATAGATCAATAGTAATATCCCTCGCAGATGATACACAAACAGAGCTCCTAATTGGAATCTAAAGCCACTGTTATTCATGGATCCCTTATTAGTCGGTCCATGGCGGTTCGACGTATCGCCGGAAGTAGGTAGCTTGGGCGAGGATAGCCCTTGGCCCCGCAGCTGCGGCATTGTTTCCGCAGTGCGTGCGCCGTGATATTGTTCTAACATAAATTGCAGCTAATTTCGCGGCGAGCGTACGCTCGCGCGCGCCAGCCGGCTCATCGTTGCCGTCGGGCGAATTTGTAAGCGTGGATCGTTGCCAGTTGTTTTCACTCGTTCGGGCACGCATGCCCCGCACCGGCAAAGGTGTGTGCAGATAGCATGCCTGGCGAAAGGTAATGGGCCAGGTAATATTGGAGCTATGTGTGGGGCCCCGTGCTCTGCACTACTAGTAATTGATTGGTCATACTCCCCGCCTGCCCTCCTCCCCATTACTCCTTCAAACTTCGAGTCGAGCAAGAACCGCGCTCCGGCCTTCCGTAAGCCTCTCTTTCTCCATCGCCCTTCGGCCAATCAACTCGACTCCTTCTAGTCGACGCCAGGCCTTCAACATCATCGCACGTATCATCCTAATTTCTATCATTCCTTCAGAAACTAGTCCGTGAACAACCATCCAGTTGTGATAGTTGGCTGAATTTTTGAGTAGTGAAGTTTCATGGTCAAACTCCTCGAGATTCCAAGTCTTCGTCCTCCTCTTTTGTAAGTGTCACAGATGTCGGCGGTATTATTCGGCAAGTACATACTATTCTCGGAAAGACACTTTTACATTCGTAAACGTTATTTCGGTGGCCGGCTGTTTTCATACGTCGCCGACGGGAGTACAGCAGGAATTAATCATAGCTCGGAAATAAGATATTATTTGAGACGTGGTGTCGAGTGCCAGATGCTACCAGTATTTATTTCGCGAGACGAAGCCCTGTCTAAATTACTCTAATTTTAAAACAGCATTTACAAATGTCTCACAAGCTTCGCTGATTACATAAATCTTCTTTCAATTGCATTATCAAGACAGAATATTCTTCTTTCACATATCACTCCACACTATCAAATGGTCTTTATCAACCTAATTACTCGTACTTAACAGGTCCAAGCGAATTCAAGGAATTCAAGGGAAAGTGCAACTTTCTGTTGGCTCGCGCATACTGCTCATAGAGAGCGGGGGGTGAGTCGTAGGGCGAGGGGCGCATTACCGATTGTGCGGCGATAATTATAGAATAAATAAATTTACGTCGCGCGGGAATGCGTACGATATATCTACGTCTGCCAAATGGTACCGAGATACAGTCGTATATCACCGAGCGAGTTATAGTCCCCGCCCGGTAACTCATTGCCCGGCGCATACGGCACGTACATACGGTCACGGGCGTCCGCTAGACGAAACACACGGTGTGTACGTAGGGTGTGTGTCAGGCTGATTTTCTCTCGATGCGTTTGGCTCCCATCCACCGGCTCCTCTCTCCTCCTACCTACATACCTTTTTCTATGTTGCACCCTCTCACCTTCTCTCTTTCTATCTCTACATCGCGCGCGCACGCAAGTCTGCTCTCTTTCTCTATGTGTGTATCGTGCGCGCGTCACTGGGGATCGACTGCGTTTAAAAAAGAATGCATCCGTACGTACGCGGAGAGTGAATAGGTGGGTACATGGGCGAGCACGGGATGCTGGATCGCGCACGATGAGAGGAGAGACCCTTTTCGCGAATTAGAGATAGAGCTGGCGAGCGCGCGCGCGTGCACGCTCGTGTATCATGAGAGAAGGAGAGAGTGAGAGATAGGTTGGGGAGGGGTGTGGATGTGGGGAGCAAGAGAGGAGGAAGGGCCCCGCTATAATCGTCGTCGCGTTTCCATTCAACGGGTCCGCGCATGCATGCAAGCAAACGCGAGGCCGCCTCTGCCGGAGAGACGCCGCCGACGCCGACGCCGCCGCCCGACGACGACGCCGCGCGCGAAACTTCCAACGAAGAAAGCGACGGCATGACAATGGCCATTCTCCACCCCGTTGAATGTCGCACCTACCTTTCGACTTATTCTTCCGGGAGCTGCATCGCGCGCGCCCAGCGAATATTCGGCCGCCCTCTCTTCTTTCCGCGCGCCTCGCTCGCTCGGAGCGCGCGCGCTCGGATGCTTGCGTTATAGTCGCTGGCGAACATAGATTAAGTGTAATGAAGTGGTTGAATGCGAGCGCCGGCCCTCCCTGCGTCGGCCTCGGATTAAAAGCTCTCCCGCTTGAGGGAATCGTTCTTAATGTCTATTTGCCGTTTTTCACTCCCTGTCGTTTGTCAGGGATACCGTTAGCCGGTGACACTCGGGCAATTTACTTCTATTGATGTTTGATATCACCACGCGATACGTCTCTCATCTTTTTCAGACAGTACACTTGCTAATGCGATTGAAATTTATTTCTGTACCACTGACGTATCACTGCTTCTGAGTGTGTTATTTATTTGGACCAGAAAGAATTGGATGTTGGGTTGTTAGTCGATGGATTGGCAAGGTAAAGGGCTACAATGTACGGGCATATTAAAATCGTTCGTCTTGAAGATGATGCTTCACGGTAATATAGAGATTCAATCGTTCCGGCAATTATGCCTTGTGGCAGTTATTACAGGCCGACTTCGCCTCTACCTGCCTTGGAACATTGGCTCTTCGGCCTCTCCCAACATACATAATGTTTTATTAGCTTTGTTTATGACTTTCCGGTGTTGCTTGAAACCCTTCCCTCACCGCTGACCATTATACTTTCGACCTGTGAGTCCTACTTTAACGAGCAGCATCGCGTACTAGAAGTTAAATTTCGTTGAAACAAGTGGCTGACCTACACGTATTCTTTCCACTTTTGATAGTCTTGCGTCACTAAATTTTTGTTTTACCAAATATTCTCAGATCTGGAATCTCATGTATTATAGTATAGACGTCGCAATACATACTTAACCAATTACTATAGCTTCCCCTTCGAATTCAGCACGCACACAGAGCGCGGAACTGCAAATTTCCATAATAACATCCAGAGGAAATTTCTCTTTCTCGCCGACTTTCCCAAAGACTTTCATACCACGTGGCGGGATGCTTGCACGTAAGGAATGAATGGCCTATCTGAGTTACGACTTGGGTGTAAGTGCAGCATAAAAGTACAGTGGTCGGCGCATAAGCTCGAGTGCAGCATGCAGATTTAAAGGAAACCTGCGATACATATATATATATGTATACACATATATATATTTCATTAGGGTTAAAGACTGCGGCATTGCCACCAGTGGGTTGCACCGAGCACAACCACCACCTAGCGACATATCTATCTACACGCATACATTACAAGCTTCCTCTCTCTCTCTCTCGCTCTCTGTTGCTCGTTTCGGTCCTGAGGATACGAGATGATTTTTCTATCAAGAGGAATAGGGAATGAAATAGCTCTGGAGATGTTATCGCGGGACGCGTCAGGTATTTTGTCCATGGCCTCCCGCATCAAAGGTTACGAGCGAAGCGCAGCGATCCCCGGGACTGATGATCAAACATAAGTGTTGGAGGATGTAGCCATACGTATCCATCCATAGGGGAGACGCGTTCCGCTGCTCCCGTGCACGGTAGCCAGGCCGAAGATCCATGCCTCGTGCGTGGGGTACGTCCATCTCCTCGAGGACATTCACAATAGCTTCTGTTTAGAGTACTTGCAGCCGCGAACGGCAGGCCAAGTAACCCAAGTCTCCTCTCCCGGGCCATCTTACGTCGAATAAATCATCGCCGGCATGTCAGAGATATCATTGAGCCCGGTTGACGGGGAATACCATCGCGCCTGATACAACGGGTGTCGCTATAGAAGCGAGTGCGCGCCCCGTACACCATACTTCCTATCGCTGTCCCCCGCCGGTAATTAATTGACCGATTGTCGCGCTGATACTGGCGCAGAGCACCCTAATGAATCTCGCGTCAATAAGGCTCATTCGCCCGACTAGATCAATCTTCTCGGGCTGATATTAGATTCGTATTGTCTCGAGGGATTCTATGCTGGCCAGCAGCTCTCTCACTCGGATAGCGATTAGATAAAGCGTATCCGGTCACATACCAAGCTTCTAGTCGATCCTGCATCCGTGTAATCATGTGATATCTCAAGACAGAATTCTATCTGAGTAAATTACTTCGGATTTATAAATGAAGAATTTATTGATGAAACAGTTTAAGACTTTAAGAATTTGCTATTTATTCGAAAATATAAATGGAAGGCGATGGAAGCGAGGAAAATTATAGTTGCAAAGTAGTTTGGAGATTGTTGAAGACGATTTTATTCTTGATGGGAGTAAGGTGCACAGGGTATACGAGGGTAGGCTGGTGTTGCGATAGGGGGATAGTATCGCGTATCAATCAGACGCCCTGGGCTACATTGTCTTACGCGTCAGGCGAATAAAGGGGCGCTTGGGCCCCGTGCGCAAGCGAGCGCTTCTTGGGCCCCAGGCCCACCATGCCCGGGAGCCATGGACCACCCGTGCAGAACCTATACTCTTCTGCCGGGATCATATTGACTCCGTGCAAGTCTGTCGAATCGTGGTCACGTCCTCGAGTCAAGTGTCTTACCTGGCGCGCTGTGGAATTCCTACCGTTCACTAACAGCTTCCTCCAGCCTTCTCGTGCGAACTCTTCTATTTCAAATGAGTCAATTATCATCAATTCTTTTTTTGCATCTTTTATTGTTCATTCATTCACACAACGCAATTGCAATTTAGGTGTCAAACTAAGAATACATATACATAGTTTTATTATTAACTCGATTATAGAAGATATAATAGAATTAAATATTAGTGTTTCTTTCTCACATTACGATTTAAATACGATACACTCGTCTTGAAACAGTCTGTTCATTGAAATTAGACATAAATAATATGCAGGTATTCAACATTTATTGTATATTACAGAACGTTCAATTCCTAAAAAATTGGCCATGCCACATGTGATTAATTACTTCAATAGGAATAACATATTAATCCCTACGACGACTGGGAATCGCGGCATATGGCAGAGGAGCGCGTATTTTCAAAGACACTGAAGCACACATGGGCGCCAGGCGAAAGGTTCGAACCGGAAGTCTGGAGAGGTTTTTTCGATGCGTAGCCCAGGATAATAAGTCCTTATGGGTTATAGGAATCGCGAGTTGGGCGTGTTAGTTGGTCAAAAGTTGGCCGTCGAAGGGTACGGCGGAGAGCAGTCGAGAGTCGAAGAAGATGGTCTGGTGGTCGAGGGTGAATAGAAGGGGGGCGGTGGGGAGATGTGGGGGGGACGAAGGGTTCTCTGAGGACTGAGTACACAGTAGCAGAGTTCTCATATAATGCGATATAATCACCTGGCATGACTACACACTATCTGATGCGCACGCACACCAATACAGAAAGGGCCGCACGGTGCTCTTACCTGCTCGCACAAACACACATACACACAGACGGGTATCTCGTTCACGTAGAGTCAGTCGAGGGAAATCAGCGTGGTAGAGTTGGTCACATTTGAATCCCGGACGATCATTACTCACTGCTCCTGATATTACTTCAATTCAATCAGTGTCTTGCCACTGCCATGCACGCGCTGTCTTCTTCGTGTCTCGCCTGTATCATCGCCGAGTCCCCGTGTACCTACTTACATCCCTTTTATACATGTGAGCCACTATATTTGTGAGCGTGTTTACGGCCGAGTGTGTGTGTGTGTGTGTGTGTGTGCGTGTGCGTGACGAATGGCTTGAGCTGCGTCTGGAATGCAGTCCCTCGCATCGATATTATTGGCCGATTTTTCGAACGATCCACGCTGTCGGCAGCTACAACCGTGGTAACTTTCGAACCCGTACCCTTTACCCAGATGCATCTCGACTATTTCTGATCCAATCATCAAAATCGAAGGTCCGCGTAGAAATTATGAACAAGTATCGGTGGACTTGAACGTTTATACTTAGAGTAAAATGTAGGGGAGGTTTTCTCCATTCAATTATTAGATCATTAGAGCGAAGTTGGTCGAAGCGTTCCGAGCGATCAGGGTCGATTTGAATACTGAAATAGCGACGAGGCCCAGCGGGTGAGCTCCCGATAGACGGAGCATTCGCGCGGTAAAACCTCGGGGAAACTTTTCTCATTTCAGTTTTCAATCATTCATGCCGGTTCCAGTTCCATTTGCGTCGCCGCGTCGTCAAAGCTGCATATTCCCATCAAGCGCGGCGCTGTGCTAAGGTACATTGGTGGAGGAGGACATGGAGGAGGAGGAGGAGGAGGAGGCGTAGGGAGGAGGTGGGAGTGTAGTAAAGGCAGAGAGGTATCTCCCATCCAGAAGATGGAGTCCTCGGGAATAAAGTGCAGGACGATCGTCCTTCCCCCGATAATCCGTCCTCGTCCTTCGTATCGTCCGGGCGGCAGCGAGCCCCGGCCAGCAGGAGCGAGTGGGTAATTCCAAATTGGTAATCACGCGATGGCGCCAACCTCTCGCGGCCCGTCAGCAATCTCGAGTCTTGTTGTTCGAATCCTCGCCACGAGAAACAGAGAAACCCGCCGCTGCCGCCACCGCTTCTTCCCTCATCTCTGGGAGAGGCGAGCGAGCCGTATCGGCTCTCACTCCCTTTCCTCGCTCCTCCGCTCCTTCTCCTCGCTCTATCCAATCTACGGACATCTTTCTCCCCTAGGACAGAGAGCGAGAGGATCACTGGCTTGGCTGGCCGCGCGCGTCTGCATGCTGCGTGCGCGCGTGTGAGTGTGTTTGCCGCATGTGGGGATGATTGTGTGCAGAACGGAACGTTCCGGTGTAGCGCATCAGAGGTTTGTCTTTGTGATGGCCGGCGCAACGTCCTGCCGCAGGGAGGCTGCGAGCGGCTACCGAGATACGCGCTGAATTATCTACTATACGATAGTCCCTTCAACTCGAGCCTCGGATACCCACGTACGCCACATCCGCCTACTACTACAACTCCCATCCTCGCCTTGCTACTCTCCTTCGCTCTCATCTTATTCTTCTTCTTCTTCATCTGCACGTGGAGAGCAGCGCGCGGCCAAGTAGGAACGGCCCGGAGTCCTTAGGGGCTACTTCCAGACGTGGCGCGCGATCTTGCACCTTGTTTCGATCTTTCTGCAAGAAATAGTGCATATTACATAAGTTTTTCTCATTGACTCGAAGTAGTTCATCTTGTCTCTACTCTTTCTAGTGGTAGAACGTTACCAATTTTTTCTGCAGTCGATATTAGATTCGTTATAAAACAGTCGAGTGTTTTCAATCTTTTATTGCACACATGAGTACGTGTTTTTTATCAGATATTACCAATACATTCTTCAGATACTTAGTAGTTCTTGGGATTTTGAAATATCCAAGGTTACGTATTCGAGCATTGGGAAAATCGGAAGAATAAGGGCTGAAGGCAAGTGCTCGCATTAGCATTTTAATTTCTCTCCGCGGATCAATCCTGTCGAGGCCATCTTCAAGCCTATCACCGGCGCGCACGCGAAATCGCAGCCCCGCCGATTAATCATTAAAGCAATTACAGCGTGAAATGTTTGCCGCGTGTCGGGACCCGCGATTAGTTGCCGGTATGTACTTTCGTATTATAATACATCCAGGTACAAACTACTGGCGGGCGGACGGACGGGTGGCGTCGATGCGATCTCGAGATTGTTGGCGCACGTTTCGCCCTCGACATCGATTCCGGCGAGGCTAGGAGCGAAGTCGATTGATATCAGCCGGCGAAGAAGGAAGGCTTGCTTCTCTCCCGGCTGGTGAAGGTGAAACAGAGTCCGCGGATTACCGGGGGGGTCACGAGGCTGAGAGCGCCGAGATCCTTCCGCGTTGCAGCATCCAACAAGGTGCGCGCGTAGTCGTCGCCGGTTTCGCGTCGCAGACAGATTGCAGCGTGCTCCTGGCTAACGTTAATCGATGTTGCCAGTGTCAGTGACGAATGAACGTAATCGGTAGCACCGAAACCGACCGTGTGAATTCCCCGCGGAGCATAGAAAAGCTTGGCCTCTCGGCTTCCGATCCAACCTGCTGCTCCCCGATCTCCCTCGCTGTTAAGACTCTCGTCGCTCACAGACCTGCCCGGATACTCATTCTTAGTACAAGTTAAGTCAGACAGATCGTGGTAGGAAATTGAACGGTGCACGCTATTGTTGTCTTCGAAAGTATCACGATCAGTAATACATGCTGCTACCTTAAGCAATCCGCTCTTGCTACCTCGATACTCGCTGTGTACTTTTACATTCCAAAGTTGATTCTGAAATACATGAAAGTTTGTAGGAGTCGTGAAAGCGTTCAAAATATATACACAGAAAACATGCTGATAGAAATTCTACGTTTTATAATCATATTTATATATCTCGCAGTCGTTTTTAAGGTTTGAAATTATGGTTGTTTCTGTGGAATGATTGCAGCTCGTGTACGATTCGTATCAATGCTCGGCATGCTAGTCTCAGAAAAGCGGTGGGATCCACGGGATACTGTGACTGGACAATAAATTCTGCGGTGAGTAGCATGGCCGGTGAATTATAAGCGGTCAACTGATCAAAATTACAAGGTTTGCCTGATGAAGTTCTCCCGAGAAGTCCTAGCGAGGATCACCGCGGCTCCACTCAGCGATGCTGATTTTCATTCGTCGTGATTGGTTAAGTAAACACGCTGAAGAACTTGGTGGCGCGTTCTTTCTCCGTTACCAACGCGATTCCCAAGCTCCCAGGGAAAATAGAATCTCACGGGATCCTACTCCAGTAGCTGTCACAAGTCCATTAATTGCATTTAGTTTTTAATTAACCTTTAGTGTCTATCTAAATCCCTTTAGTTTCTCCTGAATATCAGTTGAAAACTCGATGGAACTCTCAGAAATTCCGTTTCCCTCAGTGATCTGTGGGGCGAATCAGCATCCTTCCAAAATAGCTATTCTTCCTTAGAAGCTTTTCGATTTCCGATTTCTGGCTGTAATTCTAGTAGTTGCTCGGATCCACTTATTTGAAATGTGTTTTGCGAGGTGAATGTAAAGGCAGTTCGGAAGCGGTAGATGGGAGAGATCTGTTTAGCGAGGTTGGCTGGGACAGGTCCGATATTCTGGGAGCAGTTCCACCGGATTGGCATTGGCCTACGCCGGGAGGAATTACAAAATTAAAATTCAATTATCCGCCGAGCGGGACGTGCGCCCGTGATTTCCCGGAGTTTTTCCTGGAGCGGCGCGCTCGCTTCGAAAGACGTCCCAGGGAAATTGCATCGCCCATTCACGGTATTCCGGATGATCGCGGCGAGACGTCGCCGACTTGGAGCGCGGAATGACAGGAACAATCTGCCGTTGTCATTCGTTTCGTTCCCGATTCGAGGCGAGGCTGCTGGCGGCGGCGGCGGCGGCGGGAAAAAAGGGACGGAGAACGGGAATGAAGAAGATCCCCGCGTATTCCATCGCGTACGTACTTACGGCGATATTACACGGATCACCGGGGAAATCGAGCTCGTTTCCTCCTGGAGTTAAACTTTTACTGCTTATTTCACCCATGATTTAACTATATTTATTTCATTAGTCTTGCCAGAACTGAAATTCCAAGCCCAGTAATGGTTAAATAAAATCAGAAAGCCGAAGCGACTCTTCGGATTATTTCAATTCTATATGGTACTCGAGTATTACAATTTGCCAACCAAGAGTATAAAAGCGCTCGATGCCTGAGTTATTAACCAATCGCATTAACAGTCGTAGAAGCATAAAGTAATATTAGCTCGAAGTATGTTCGTGAAGGCTTGAAATTATCGAATAAGATTTGTAACACCCATCCAAGATTGGCTAGTTGGGGAGAGTAATAAGAAGCTCGGGCGTGTGAAGCGCGAGTGGCTCGAAGGCTCGCAGTGCCGTTAATTACTAAATTCCGGGACGGTTTTGACTCATCAGTCGGAAGGGAGAGAGAGAAAGAGAGAGCGGCAGAGTTAGCGACTGGTTCGACGATATGGCTGATAAACTGAAGGCCCTGCAGTCTGCCTGGTTGGAAGTTGCCCCCATCGAAATACTTCAGCCGCCCCCCGTTTTCGAGATCCTTTCCAGTCGTTTCTACCATCCCTCGCGATCATCGCTCTCCGCGTGTTTGCATTTCGTTATATCCGATCGTGTCCCGGGGAAAAAGGAGAGGACGAACAATGCGAATTATGATATTTATTTGATCAGCAGCTGGCCCGAGAGTCCCTGGGGTGCCTTGCTGCCTGCGCTTCTCCTCCGAGCTCGAGATCGACCTTGAATTTATCCGTGCGAATCTGCGCGCCCGAATGAATAATTATCGAGGACCGCGTCCTATAAATATAATACCTCACACGAGGTTTCCCTCTGCACTTTCAAGTTTTTTCCCACTATTTTCTCGGCCAATAACTAGTACAGTTCTGTCGAATTTGTGTTTCTCTTTCATTCGAACATTGAAATCAGGAGCAATGTTATTCTAGAACGAGCGGGCTCCATCCAATTAATTCCTCTAGGAGAGCCAACTTAAATCAGACGATCGACTCGAGCCTGATACGTGATACCCGATTAAAAAAATGGGGATAGCACCATGGGGGGCCAGGCGGAGCTTATAATAGCCTATGGGTATAACCTTCCAGTAGAATCTAATTGATCCTATCAGAGAGTCGGGAGAGAGAGAGAGAGTTACGTTTTTGAATTAAAGCAATCATGAGATCCACTGTAACCTACTGCATATTATGCGCGTCCTTGCCAGGAGGAGGATGCAGTGGGTACCGGCTCGTATACGATGGGGCATTTATGTTTCGTAGAGACAGCAGACAGAATCGAGAAAGACGGTAGGAAGGTCGAACGCCAGGATGCAGGGGCGAAGGGTGCTTCGGAAGGGGGTTTCGAAGCTGGGGGGGGGGGGGGGGGGGGAGAGGGAAGAGCGGCTCGAGGGGAGTCAGGATAAAGTTCGGTGGTTCGTATACATCGGAGTCTCGCGGATTTTAATCAAGCGGCGATCTGACGGCGGGTTTCCGATGGAATAGCCTTAGTCGCGAGATGGTGCCGAGGCGCCACGGGGGTTCGACACGTACAACACAACCGGCGTGAGATGTACAGGGCGCCTGTGTGTGAGACGAGCCCGTATTCCCGGGCAAGGTGTACCTTTAGGTCGAATACACACTATAAACCGTCATCCACTACCTTTAATCATACAGAGTTATTCCAGTACTTTGAACTTTTCTTACCAATTGAATAATACGACTATTGCAGTATTTTAGTGCGCAATGATTAACACATTCACATTTCGAGTAGCTTCAATTAGCCATGGGGATTTTCTCATTTCTATTTAAGAATGACAGTGTGAACGCGATAGAGAGTCAGATTTCTCGATAGCCCTGGAGACGCAGATTGTATCAGGGATTTGTTATTTTATGTGTATCATAATGACTTAGAAAATATTTTTATTTAGAGCTGTTTTGAAAGGACCGATAATTCCGTCCATCTGAAATGTGAAAGGGGCTTTACACCTGGCGAGATAGAGAGAGAGAGAGAGAGGGCTCCCTCTCGGCGGGACTGGGATCATCCCCCTGCGCCGGTTACGTTCTCTCCCTCGTCGAGAGCGAGGCTCGCGAAACCACCGATTTTATGGGCCACCTTCGACGTTTAATGAAGGAACTTTACGAGGCGGGATTTTGTTTTAAAGAGTGTACCGGCCTCGTCGATAATTTTCACATAACGACGAGCCACTTTCGCGGCTCGCTCTCCCACCACGTACGCCACCACGCACCGTTCTCGCACGGGGCGCGACTCTCTCCCATCGCATCCGGCATCGACCCGTCAAGGTCACGCACCACCATATACCTGGGCCCGGGAGAAACGCGCATATTTTCGGCAGCAGCCTCGATGCAATCTGTTCTTTGAACTTGGAAACGGGTTCCCGCGCAACGAGCGCCGCCGCTATCCTCCAATCGCAATCGTATCTCACCATGATCGGATTCCCGCTGCACATGCTTGCCGATCGAGATGATCATTGGGAAATTTTTAGCCCTGGTGTTACTGTAACGTTCCCTTGATTTATTAGGATCGCTTTCTTCAGGTACGACTCTCCGTGGATTTACGAAAACGTCTTCCCTCGTTAAAGCAAGGGTGGGGATGGAACGGGTGGTCGTAAACTTGGCGCAAATGTTTACCTATCACCTCAGTGTCTGCGGGACCTTTGAACGACTGGCATCACTCTGTCATTGTGACAAGGCAGTTCCTCGTTCTGTCAGTTGCGATAGTTGGTGTAATTAGTGCGTGTGTAGTGACTGAATGAATTTTCTATTAACCCTCCAGTGGGTTGATTATTCAAGTAACTATTTCTCATTATAAATGTATAATATTCCCATGTAATATTTCTTTCTTGGAGTTTACAAACCTGAGGATCAATACAGTTTGAATTAAAATTTCAATTAAAATTCAATTGATCGGGGCAAGTTTTCTCAAACGAGGTTTAAACCGGGTAACGAAACTTTTATCTGATGCTTATTAGTTACGCATTTACCTCGACGGAATTCAAGTTAGCATCTCGGAGAGCCTCTCAGGGATAAACAGAAAGACGAGCAGTTTGGCGAAAGGGGGTGGGAGGGTACGAGGGGGAGTAAAGGGACACTGGGATACGTATCCCACCCGCTGATGGCAAGCGAGTAGTATCGAGCGAGCAAACAAATTGTCTTGTTTTAGGGGCAACAGGAGCAAAAACTCGCGAAACGACGTACACACACCGATGTGAAAGTACTGGCCGCTCCTGCTACTACGTCTTGCTCGCGCTGCTGATATTTAATACACGATTCTTCGCTGCATATTCATCGTATTGGGCCGCGTGGTCCGCAGGGGCGCGGTGAATCGTGTTCCCGGTAAACTTACACGCTGTCCACGGCCGTAAATATCATGCTGCATCGATATTTTAACGCGGCTGAAGGAGCTCGCGAGAGAGAGCGTGCGCGCGCGCGCGCTCGCGTTCGCACGACCACCATCGTGAAAATTGTCCCGAAGCCGATCCCTTAAGGTCTCTGCACAAACATTCACGCTGCGCGAAGACCTTTAATTATACCTCCAATCGTGTAATTTACTGGTGAGACGCTCATTGCTCGCGTTTCAGCTTGCTTGCGATTTTCTTCAATGCATTCTCACGTGTGATCTTGGGACTTATTTGTCGAGATGCCTTATTTGGTACTGTAAAGGCTTTGGAATATTTCAAAGACTTTACAGACAAAAGATAGAATACTGGTTCCTATTATTGTTAATGTTAATTTGGCACTTTCGTACGTCTAAAATTAATAGTGCTTCCATTTGAGAAAATAAGTACTCAGTGCTGCCATCTAGAGGGAGGGAAACAGCAGAGGGCCGAAGAATGTGCATGGTTTCTTGCAGGATTCATTCGTATTTAGGGATTGAATTAGGAATAATCGAAAATAGTAGCCAGAAAAATATTCATTACATTGTAATTACTAGACTGTGAATATTTATACAAATATAAGTATTAATTTATCTATTACACATTCGTCGCCATCCGTGCAAATACATTTAACTAGTTGAAAACCGGCTAAAAACGACAGACAAAGTAACGTTTAATTTACAGGCATATTTTTCGCAAAAACACATTACTGGACATAATGCCGCTTCATTTATTTGGGCTACTGACGTGCGGATGCTAATTACACATAAGCTTGATTTATCATAGTCGCGCGGGACAAGTAAAATAAATATTATGAACAGTTATTACTATGTGTACAATATAATTCATGGCTGAGGGCACAAGTATGCATCATTGCGCAGAAACCTTCGCAGTCTAGTAATTACTATGAGGTACGTCTGGCAGATATCACTCGGATCTTGGAGATAGGTGTCGCGGAAGATCAGCGGGGGGTTGAATGCGAGGGCTCTGCCAGTGGGGTCAAGTCAAATTGAAAGTGGGGACAGCTTCTATTTAGCAGGGCGCCGGTAGATAAGTGGCTTCTTAACTTTGGCCGCGATAATACGTGCCATGGAGAAAAGGTTGGCCGTTGTTGGGAGCAGCAGGGCTCCTAACAGAGGAGAGTGAGTGGGGTTGGGCGCGCGCGCGGGTAGGTAGGTGTTCCGGAGGTGGTGATAACTCGGGCCGATCCATCACTGCCCGCCGGAGCGTTGTCGAAAGGGGTCGAAGAGGTAGTCGAAGGTGGTTTAAGGTGGTTTAAAGGTGCTTTAGCCCCAGCGGCGAATGTAACACGTGCGTGAGAGTGTAGACAGAAACGGCAGCGGCGGCAGCGGAGGCACTCGGGTTGCCTTGGTCGTTACTCGCACGGCTAACTAACTGCACGGCCAGATATATCGCGGCAATCGATACTCCTCCGGCCACGGCCTCGACCCAAAGTCGAAAACCAATGCAGCAGATCGCTCGAGATTATCCGCGGCTCGCTCGCATATTCACCGCGAGTATGTGCGTGTATCGGCGCATGCTGCCACTGCCACTGCTGCTGCTGCTTATGCAGTATGCGCATATGCATGTATCTACTTATGTATAACGCAAGCGCTCGCGGCACTCGTACATCAACTTCATCGCTCGCGCAAATGACCAAAAAGAGATGGGGCCCGCGAGGCCCTTCAGCTTCGGGGATAAGATGTACATATTACTTGTAATATACCGCTCGGAATGGATTATTTCCTCGGGCAGGATAGTAATCTGACGAATTTATGCCTTGAACTTAATGACCGGGAATACCCAACTTTTTCGCCCTCGACTTACAAGAAATAAGTAAATAATTGCCAGCGGCCATTTTCCTCGCGCTTCGCTTCGAAGTAAAACACTCTTGGTGGTTGGACGGTAAATCGGATCAAGTGTGTATGAATTTCATATATCGGGTGGCTCGCTTCTCGAAGTAGCTTGCATTAGTAGCGAGTCGGAGATTGTTCCATCCCTTTCGCAATTGAGAGTAATGCGACTCGGTGCGATAACGTCGCATAAAGGTTATAAGAAAAATCGACATACTACCTGAAACCAAGCTACCACCTCTTGTTGAGGCTGCCCTCTTGGGCATTGGTCATTTCTCGTTGGGGTTGCGTGCCGCGCGCGGACCTAATCTCGAGGAAAGTTCGCTCGGTGCGATCGAGTAGAGCCACCGCAACTGCCTCTATTAATATCGAGCTACTTTGTACTACAAATAGTTGTTCCAAATTTGCCACGGCAATCGACAGAATTTCTAGTACAATTTCCTTCTATCGACACATTTCTCTTCTTTCCTTCTTTGCCACATTTCTCCCATTAAATATGAAATTTTGAGAGTTGGTTAGTCTTCTCGGTAGTACTTAAACTTGTATTCGCGGCTTGCGGTGAGAAATGTGTTTATGGAGCGTTTGATCTCGAAGTATTATCGTGTCAGTATGCACTCGAGTGCGTTGACTATAGTATCTGATAATCGTAAGCAATGCGTTTTCCACGCCTGCTTCACAGTCAAATAGAACTGTAACCGCTTGTCAGCAGTAAAGCATTTTCCGACCTTGAATAAAAATACCATGTGCAGAAGCAAAAGGATAGGGCAAGGCGGCTCTAGTAAATTTGTCACCGGCAACGCGCCAGTTACTTTCGCTCCGCCTTATAGCCAACAGAACGATTGATTTACAGAGTACGGGAGCGCGCGCCGCGCTTATTTATGGGACCTTATATGTAAGCGCGGGAACTTGGTTAAAAAGCTTGGTGGTACGGTCAAGCTGTCACTCGAGCTTGACAAGCGGAGTATTCGAGGAACGCACATGCTCATTTATTAGTCGATCGGCTCACTAATTATTCAAACCTTTTCCTCCAGTCTGTCTAATTCGATTGAACTCTCGCTTCCTTAAATGCAGCTTGAAATAGACTGAAGTTATAGACGCGAGAGCTTCGTGTAGACGGGAAATTAGAATTGAATGCTCGGTGAATGGTGGAAATATTCGACATTGAAATAGAATTAGAATGGGATGCATTTCCTCATCAACCGATAGGGGCGAACGTTCTGTTTGACATTACTAAAATTCATTTCACTCTCGGCTCTGGTTAGCTAAGTCATGTAAGAGTTATGTATAGTCGAGCTTTGGATTCAGGAATTGAAGCGTAATTTTGGAAGCTGTGTTTGCGAAGAGGATCAATAGAGCGGCATCGGATTCGTGCTCGGCCGCGATGTATGAGCTAACGCGCGCGCTACGTGTGTGTTACGTCTATAATAAAGTATGTAATACCCCGTGCCCGTAACACATTGGCCGCGCATGGAGTAGCCGGCGATCCATCCTCGCGTGGAAGCCGAGGCAGTAAGTAATTAGGAGTTCGCTGTGGATCGAGCTAAGGCAAATATTACGTACTCACTTACATATTCGCCAATACATGCACGAATGCGCTTTGCTGGCTCTCGCGCTCTCCTCCAACGAACCGTCCGTCTGTCCGAATTCTATATTTATGTGTACACACATGTGGCTGGTGACGTGAGTCCATGCGTTTCTTCCTTTGTTACAAATTATTAGCGGGCCGAGGCAATGGTGGCAAATATAATTCGGTATAATTTCATTGTAAGTATTCGTCTATCAATCGACTGAAATTGGACATCCATATTTTCAGGAGAGAGTGCGAGAAATTCTCAAGTGAATTGGAAACTCGGTAGAGTTGGAAATAACTGGAGGAATATAGTGGACAATCGGTTATGGCGCGACCATCATTTCGAGTCCGCAGTATCCGCAACCCCATAAAAAGGACGGCAGGTACTGGCACACCCCTGGAATTTAATCGGGACAATAGGAATACCCCTTGCATCGTCGGATCATATCCTCTGAGGGTAGAGTGTATACGATGAGGCGGTGTGGGTGTACGCGTACATTGAAAAGGCGGATTTAGCGTATCTGTCTATTCCACATGAGTCGTGGATTTTCTTTTTCCCCACGGCATGCGCCGCTACCGGTTACGCTCGGCGTCGTCGTCGGCAGCGGCGGCGGCGGCGGCGTCGTCCTCGTCGTCTCCGTACTCGACAGGGGCTCTCGCATTATCGATATTAAAGGAAGATACCCGTCTGGAGCGTATCTGACCGTGTCGCGTCGAGAGGATTAATTAACTCGAGCGCGCGACATCGAGAGCGGAAACCGGGCTTTTGTTCTCCCCCTCTCGTCCCCCCTTTCTTGCTCTCGTCCTTACCCTCACACTCCCTTTCTCTCCCTCTTGCTCTCCCCAGAACAGCTTTGTCACTCTGTCGTCCTATTTCTCTCTCGCTAGCCTTTGGTCTCGTTCATAGCATTTTGCCCCTCTCTCACTCGCTCGAGCTAATCTTTCGTATTACTGCCACTCTCACTCTCTGCTTCCCTCTCTCTCTCCTTCTCTCTACGCTCAGTGAAACAGGCGGTGCTCTGCAGGAAAATCAGGATTGGTCGGGCATCATACGAAAATCGCGAGAGAATTTGAGAGAAGCGGGCCCGCGTACCTAGCTCGATATCCGGTAGCGAAGGATTGCTCGCGTGAAAGAGGTCGGCGAATAAACCGGCGGAGGAGATAGAGGGAGATTTATTGTTCCGTGGGACAAAGTCTCTTAAGAGCATCCTAAAATATTGCGATACACCACTCCCTCCCTGCGAGTGCTCCTCTCTAGCAGCATCGCCGGCGTTCTTCTTTACTCGTTCTTTCCCCTGCCGCTCCTAGAGACTACACAGACAGATTGTGGCAGACTCTTGCCGACTATTGTCCGCCGATAAGATCGATCGAGAACGTCCCCGTGAATTCTCCGTGTGTACGTAATCCCGGCCATTTCATCGTCTCCCGACTGCTCTCTTCCGCCTCATCGGCCACCGGCGGTCCACCGCGAGAGGATTTAATTAATAGAAAACCAGCGCTAATTAGTTCTGCCCGCCGAAAATTACGCTCCTACTGTCAATTAGCGGTGTACGGGATCTCTGCACGTGCCTGCCTGCTTTGGTGCGTGTGGTGTGCGCTCCTCGTAGAGGATCTTTCATAAAATCTGTCACCGCACATGCGTCCTGTAAATTTCTCTTATTTTTCATTCGTTGAAACTAACACCATCGATTTGTTAGATAAAGCGAGTCTTCAAAACTTTTCAAAACAATTTAAAATCATGATCGATCATCAGAGCAGATTCAGTGGCAGGCTTTGTGAAGCGTTCTGTACAAGGAAAGGTGCAGGTGGACCAGTGGAAGATAAAACTAACGAGAAGCGAGAGCGAGCGGCCGCAAATTGAAACGTCGTCGAAGGGAAAATTAGACGGGTTGGGAAAGAGGGTAGCCACCGCCGCCGCCGCCACCGCCGCCACCGCCGCCGTGCTCACGTTGTTTTCCGGCGAGCCCCAGGAAGATGGACCAATCGAGATAATGAGATGGCGATGCGTCGCCGATTTTCCGAGAGCCGTTTCTCTCTAGTTTTCCGGCTGGACCGAGAACGAACGTTGAGGGGGAGGAGGCGGTAGGATGGCGGATTCTCTGAAAGAGAAGACATGAAACAGTAGAGAGTAGGTGCAGGAGACTGGCGCAGGTAACGAGCGTGGCTTGTAAGAGGGACAGAGGGACAAAGGGAGAGAGGAGGAGGGAGGGAGGGGGCAGCAGAGGTATATAGTAGGTGAGAATACCGGCGGCATTATCCTTTAATCAAATACATTACGCAGGATTTATCGCGACCCGCTGAATTAATTAAATGCCGAAGGATAAATTCTCGCTCCGGCCGAAAGCCGAGTGCCTACATGAAATTTAACATTCAATAAAATAAATCGCCCGCCCTCTCTCCACTTGGAGGACCGTTCATTCCTCGCGGAAACCTCGGTCGCAACCCTTTCCCTCGGCCGCCATACCCGATTTTCTCGCCCCGCGTTGCGCCCTGCCCATTCCCCCAGACCGTAAATCATCGAGCTCCACGCACGCACGATCAGTAGCATTGCTTGGCAATTATTCGACAAGGGAGCTCTCATTTTTACATGCTCCTCTCGTCCTCGTTTTCTCTACGGTAAAATTTCAAGAGACTAAAGGCGCAAAGGGCTTGAGAGCGGACGACTTTGGTGAGGGTGTTTCGAGTTGCGCTGAGTGGTGGTTGGGGGGGCAGGGCAGGGCAGGGCAGTGCAGGGCATGGCATGGTAGGGCAGGGCAGGGGTTGGGAGGGCCGCGGGAGCGGCGGCTTTTGCGTGCCTGTTTAAATACTTCGGCGAAAGTATTTTATTGCCATTGAGGCGCGGCGAGAAGTTGAGTGAAAAGCCGCTCCTTTATGGCGCATTGTGCGCCACGAGTATTTTAAGAAACTGATTTATTCAGCGGCGCTTGAACGGCTGAAAAGCATACCACCCCGGCCCTACAGACGCATGGTGTGCGGCCTCAATTGCAGAA
Organism: Ectemnius continuus; assembly: GCA_910591665.1. Lineage (NCBI taxonomy): Eukaryota > Metazoa > Arthropoda > Insecta > Hymenoptera > Crabronidae > Ectemnius > Ectemnius continuus. Next base: position 7,368,350 of record OU342862.1, on the reverse strand, counting down.
AAGGAACGCGCATCCTACTTAGGTTTTTTGCGCGCGGCCCCCGGGCGCTGGTAACATTCAGGATTTTTCACGCCCCGGGATATTTCATATAACGAAGCACCGCGCGGCGCTCTCTTCTCTCGCAGCGAGAGAGCTCTGCAGTTCTGCGCGACACTCTTACTGTATTCAAATTACAAAGAATGTCGCGATTTACGAGGCCAGCCGAGCGAAGATTTACTTTCAAGTCACTCGGCGAGCGCAGCAGTCCGGGCAGCAGCAGCAGCACCAGCAGCAGCAGCAGGATGGGGGCGGGCGAGTGAAAAAGAGTTGCGGCAAGGAGAAAGCGAGAAAAGGGTGTAAGGGGTGCGTGGATGAGGGTGAGAAATCTGGCGTGTCAAGATAGTCCTCAATATTTAAGTCGGCAGAGGGGGCTATACACGATCAAACTCCCTTAGGCTTATGGCGCACTTGCACGTACCCCGCTGCACTATTTTTATGCGACTTTTACATGTACCTCGGCTGTCATTGTCAGTCGAACGACTTTCGCGTGTAAGTGGATCGTTTCCTCGGTCAAGTTTACATTCGCCCGCCGAAAAAGCTCGAGAGATCGCTAAAAGCTGCTTCCCCTCCGCGCGATAAATCAGTGCACCTAACTGGTCGGATCTCTCTTGCGAACTCTTAAAATGCGAAATGCAGAAACGAAGCAGTAAAATCATACACGCGCAGAATGGGAACCCGCCCTTTTTTACAATACAAGTGCTTATCTAAGCTAAGCCGTTGGTGGCTGGTGGAGGCTTAGTTCTGCCAGATAGTCAAGAGTCGATTCTTTTATTGACCCCTGGAAATCTGTAGCGCGTAATCCTGCGAGATTCCGGCATTCCAAAGCCAAATAAACAGAAGGGATCGCGTGCTGGCCAGGTAGCCCGGCAAAACAATCAGCCTTTGTATTTCGAAAGAGAGGTAGTGCCGGTTGTAATTGTGGTGGGGGCAGAGGAGGTGGGAGCGGGGGTGCGAGTACGAGGAGGGCAAAGGTAACGGAGACAGACTGGGCGAACGAAAGGTTGGCAGTCGGTCGGGGTGGTTGTTGCTGGCAGTCGACGGCACGAAAACACAGCCGCTCTACATCCATCATTGTTCTAGACGCTTGAAGACTGATAGGGCGCCATTATCTTCGAACTCATTACGATCCCCTATTGATAAAGGTACGATTATGCCGCGGGCTTAATCCGCTACCAGTCGAGGGCCCACCTCCCCACTTCCAATTCGGAAATTGGAATTTCTGCCTCTGCAACGGAGACGTCAGTTCACCTCGACGATACTCCCAGCTGTCCTCCTCTCTTCTAACTTCCTCCCCTTTCAAACACTTACTCTTCTCCCTCTCTCTCTCGCTCTCTCGCTCTCTCGCTGCCTGGCAGAATTCTAACCAGTCGTGATTTCTCTTTCGATCTTCCTCCCCGTGCCCTCTTCTTTTTGGCCTGTCTCGCCACCTTTCGCACCACCCTGACTCTCCTTCGTTTCGGCGAGAATCGAGTTTCGCTCGCGATCCACTCCACTCTTTCTCTCCTTTTCTCGGACTCCGCTGACCTCCCTCTCTCTCTGTCGCACCGCCGCCTTCTCTCCGTGTATTAAGTTTATGACGGGACTTCGAGTAGATTTCGATGCTGCGAGATAGCGGCCAGCGGGCTTTACGACATCGTCCTTCGGAGAAAAATAATGAAATCGTTCTCGTTACCGTCCTTCCGCGCCGTTCCTCCTGCGTCAGAACTCGCCTGATTAACTGTTACTGGAATTATCGTCGGATTTCTCGGCTGTAATTTTTGACCATAGTACGTGGCTTCGGTTACATAGTCGACCTTACGCTGTCGGCTTTCTTCTTCGCTGTAGAATCCGCGGAATCGTCCTTGAAGTATAAATCTGTTCTACTTTCATTGTATGCGTCGTAGGAAAGGTTAATTGTTATCAGAGATTTATTGATTGCAACGCAAGTCATTGACAGCACGATTTCTGGGAAGCTCGCCGTTCCTTGTTGAACTGGAAGCCAGGCGTGTGCGGCGGCTCGTGGCAGTGGAGCGGCGAAGATATTCAGAAGGTACAATTGCACGACAGGAAATTACGGGGGCCCCGAGCGCGTCTGAGCGCACGCAACCCTTCGAGGCCTTCGCCGTAAGGGGGTGACCCTTGCGGAGTGTGGTTCCGACAGTTCCGGACACGAATCCGATTGGATTCTCTTCTTCTGTGGTTTCGATTCACCTTCGCACTCGAAAAGCAACGCTGCTCTTTTACCTCCCCGACTATCTCGCGCGCAACGGACTCGATTTAATCGCATCGAATCCACGAATCATACAAAAAGCAAATTATCATTCCGAACGAAAACTATCGACGATCCAGTGACAGAGACGTAATTCCGAGACGGGCCGCGTTAATCCCGGGCAAAAAATATGATGGCGGCGAGGGGGTTTCGAGAGCGGCGTCGTTAGAAGAGCGCCATTTTTCAGTTTTATCCCCGGTAGCCGGAGCGCGCAGCGGCCGGTGGTTTCTTACCAAGTATTCGCGACGAATGCGCAGGTGGTGTCGCGCGCTCGCGGCCTCGCGAGCTCTCGCGCTACATTCACAAAAAGGCGGAAAAGGAGCCGGTGATATATAGAGACAGAAGGAGAGAGAGATGGTGGGAGCGTGGAGGGCCGAGGAGAGAGAGAAGAGCGTTCGTTGGTTCGCTCGCGTTGCCGGGCGCATATAACGTTTCCGTCGGTCCGTTCGTAATCCCCGACTTACGCCGTGATAAAATCTCAATTTATAAGTGTCCCACGGCCGCAATATCGAAGACCGAAGGCTAGATAGGCCATTCTTACCTCGGCTATATGCTATCAGGGAGCCTGCTATTACTCGTAAGCACGCGACTACTTAGCATGCAAATGCATGAAAGCAATAAACTACTCAATACACTGCGGGGAATTTACCCCCGATCGATTTAGCTCTCCTCCCCCGTCCCCGCCGCACAACCACCCACCCCCAACCACCCCACCGACGCCGCGCTACCCTTCCAGCATAGGACGTAGTACGCTCCGAGTAGTACACCTTATGTCCGTGTACTTCGAATTTAAACGAACGGCCACCCCCCCTCTTTGCACCGACTCTACTCCGCTCTGTATATCGCCTTGTATTGCCGGCTTCGCCTCGGCTCGATCGTATAAATCACCGTTCTTTCCTCGACGTGCACCCTAATGCGAAAGGTCAGACATCCACCGGCCGCACTCGTTCGCCAAGGCTACCGGGTAATTAGTGCGACTATTATTCTTCCTCGTAATTGCTGCCTCGTCCAGATTGTTAATTACCGTACTCGCGTTAGAATATTGCGCGGCTGGCAATGATCGCGCAGCAATTGACATTGTATCCGAGAGTCGTGGGGCCGGATTTAACTGGGATTTTCGTCGGGCGCGCAAGAGAGTGTGTGGAGTGTGTGGTGCGTAGTCGAAAATGGGTTGAGTTTGGGGTTGAGTTAACGCACGGCGAGTCATCGGACTGGAATCGGACTGGAAGTCTAGGAGAGAGAGCGTGTCGTGCAAGCATGCTCACCGATTTCACGAATGCTAGTTGGATTAGTGTACTTTTTACGGAACGATCGATCGCCCTAAGGACTCCGATTCCTCGGCGGGCGCGCTGAACTACGATTCAGCCTCGAGAAGTTAGTACGATAATTACGAGACGGTATCGCGAGAAATAAATCGCGACGGCCGGCGTTCGTATCTAAAACCGTTCATTACGCCAGTTTTGCACGGGAGCCGCTATACAAAAATAGCGCCATTCTTTGCATTTTCAATGGGGCTACGTGCTTGCTAGCCAGTTTGCCGCTGACAAAAGACCTAGATCGGTAACGGGCGAAAAACGTACGCCTGACTAATCTTGTAATCTGTTCGTACAATTTTCTAACTTGTCCGATAAACGTGCTTTATGTCGATATAAAAGAACATCGAGTCTTCCTGTTGTTAATGGCAAAGTTTTTAAAGTTTTATTCAAATACATAATGTTCAATAGTTTGACATTTCAATGATTAGGTGCCGCATATATTCTACCAGGGATTTCCACTGAGTTTGTCAAGGTGCAAGTCGCTTTTGAAAAGATGCTCAGTCACGTCAAAGGTTCCCTGTAAAGAGTGGTCGGTCAATAGGCGCCTCTCATTAACTAGTTAGCTCCGCATTAACAGATGACAATCTATTCGTTGATCATTTCTCTAATGCACTTTCAATTGACCATCACGTCTTTCCTTTGCTTAGCCGATAATAGCCCCCTGCGTTTCCAGCTGAAATTGGCTTCAATTATAAGTAACATCTGTTCGTATTCACGAGATAAATATTATTTCAAAGCGCAAATGTTATTTTCCTCTTTTTAATGCAATGGAACATTCCAAGATTCGATCATGGGACCTCCTGCTTGCAATCATCAATGATTCAAAGCTTTGAGACGTCCAAAAGACTTTCCTTCGACTGGCGTCGATGCCTTCTTTTTCAGGAGGCACGGCGCTGTGCTCGAAAATTACGCCGACAAAAACATTCGTTGCTCTTCCAGTCGATCGACAAGAGAGCTGGCGGCCCCTTCGGCCTTTTCGGCAGGCTACCGGCTTGTAATGACTGCATTATGACGATTGCAGTGTTCATCTTCATTTGCGGCATGGACTCGCACCACATGGCCACTCCGGCCAGTTCGCAGCTTGAATGTCTTTTCTGCCTTTATTAATTACGTGTTTCCTGTCTCCCATTCGATCGACTCTCCCATTCGAATTTCGCACGATCAATCTCCGTTATTTCACCTCGTTTTTTTGTAATTTCGACAAGAGCAATGTATTGAAAGGTGATGGAGGTGCGAGTCGTGGTTAAAATTGAAGCGCACCAATCACCGTTTCTCAGTGTCTCTGGGAATATCCGTGGCATTCCGCCGGACAAGTTAGTAACTCGTTATGCCGAACACATGTTGCCGGCAAAGACAAGGATCGTTATTACTATCCGCATTATTGCTGGCTATGTTTTCGTTATCGTCACCGGCAGCCTATACATCGTACACGAACGCTTTTATCATGCCGATCTCTTTCTCTTCGGTGTGAGTTCATTCGAAAACGTCCGCGGCTCGATCGCCGGCCAGTGGTTTGTTTCATTATCTCTCGAGAGATTTAAAATGCAAATGAAACCGAAGTACGCCGGGATATAGCATTCTACCGTATTTATTGCTCGTTCGATAAACACTCTACTATAAAACACCTGTTCATTCGCTAGTGTGAAACCGATAATTATTATTCTCCAAAAAAACATCCCAAATCAGTGGTTCAGCTTTCGCATCTCCCAACATTTTTTCCACCGCAATAGGCTCACATTAATCACAGGAAAATATTGCCGAAAAAATTGACGTGACGCAAAAGGGTCGCAAGGGCTAATCAGTCGGTGTGAAACGAGGTGTGAGATGGATCGGGTTTCCCGCGAGGTGTGTGAAAATCCGTGGCATGTCGTGTAAGTGCAACGCCAGGAAACACCAGTCACGAAAGTCTCGGAGGTGCGAGAGTGCTGGAAGATAGGAGGCGGCGCGGTGGCGGAAGAGAGACAGGGAGAGATCGTAGGGGTTCGGTGGATTGAGCAGATGACCAGAGGCCGCTTGTGCCGAGAGAGCCGATAAAGTAAATCAGGTCTGAAAACCCCCGCGTCGCTATTAGCCCGAGTGAATCAGTTAGCTTGAAATTGTGCCCGGGGCGATAAATTTAATGCCTGGTGGCTATATTCACGCATGGAACGACGGCGAAGGTGCCAGGTATAAGTACGCCGCTCCTAGTTGTAGCACCGCTCGCAACCTCCCCCAGCCATTAAATAGGAATTGCGCCGGCGTATAAACAATTGGATCGATAATTTAAGATCATTATCAGCCCCCTCCTTTATATTAATGCCAGCCGAGCGCGCTGTAAATTCGCCCCGCAGAGGTTCTCACTTTGCACATCGCGCGATGCGCTATCGGCGCGATCAACGATATGCCACTCTTCACAATCCTTGCAATCGAATTCTATTCTTTTCGTGGAAATTAATCAAAACCGAAAGCCTAATACGATGCATGTCATTGTATACAAACGATGTTTCTCTGTAGAAAATTAACTGTAAAAGAAGTGCCAGCCCCTTCGTGCGGGTATTTCCGGAAAGGCATAATCACTGCTAATTTCACCAAAGATTGCGGGTAGGGGAGTGGGGGGGTAAAGGTTAAACGAGAGTGAGGTGACTGCAAGGGGCCAGCGCGACCTTCTCAAAGTTGAGTTTCGATCGATCTCTCAGTGTGGAAGGAGACCGGGGGACTTATTGACCGTCACTGCCTGCCAGCCGAAGCATGCTTTAACCCTTTGACGAGTGCGTGCACGCGATTCTTAGTGCCAGCCTCAGTGACGTCATAATACTGTGCGCGAGGGTGTGTATGTAAATCAGAGCATAGCACACGCGAGCCGACACACAGTGTACACATATTTTAAATTGAACTCTTTGAACTGTTCTTCGTTGATCTCCAACTGTACTTACGCGATAGGCAGATTCGCTCACCGAGATTTTGAAAGGCGCACGTACTTCGGAATATCTTTGATTAATCCGCGTGTAGTCTTTCAAGAAGCTCGGATATTTGAGAGTTTTATTTGACAGATTTATGTGTAAGTATTACTCTCTTGAACCGTCGGAAAATTCGTTGCCGCGCCAGCCGATCCATAAGGGTTCCATAACTTTAACGCGCGTACTCGTAAAGGCGAGCCGCGGTTGCCGTACGAAGAAAGGAGGCTTTTCATCGTTAAGCGACGACATTCCGTAATTCGCCCGTTGAAAAGGGAAATAAATGTACCGTGGGTTGGGCGGGTGGGCGCGCATACTGCACTCTAGTCACTTAAGACGCAGTACCGCGTCAGTTGTATGTGTGTACATAATGCGGGGCGGGAGAGGGCGAAAGGTAAAGCGCGGAGTGCGCGGCAATTCCGAACGAGTCAGCACTCGGTTCGCTGCCTAAAAAGCCCTCGAGAAAAAAAGCCGGTCTCACTGTTATCGGAAACTAGCATCAAAAATCATTGAGGTAGCGTCGAATCTTTTTTCTGCTCATTTTTCATATTGTCGCTTCTGCTTCCGGTGGCTTGGCGACAGAATGGGAATTCATAATATTTTTTTGCCACGCCGCGGGTGGTAAGGAGTTAACCGGATAGAGGGTGTGGGTGGGTGGGTGGGTTGAAGTGGATGGTGCTGCGACGCGAGCAGCGCCACCGGAAGTGCTCGTAGCCGAGGCCGGTGGGGAAGAGCGGGTCTACCACTCCGGAGCTCAGTCGGCCCCGTAGTCGAAGCACTCTCGCTCTTCGTCGAAGCAACCTCCACACCCTAGCTTCGCCTTCCTCCTCCTCCACCTCCTCCTCCTCCCGCCTTCCGTCCGTTCCTTCCTTCGTTTTCGATTACGCATGGGCGAGCGCGTAAAAATTAGAAAGGAATCCAGGAGAGCGAGCGAGTGAGCGCGGATTAAAAGCCGCGGCGCGCTCGAGTATTCTCCGGCAATTCTACGGCTCCGCCGTGCACGCTTATCCGGTGCCGCTTCTGGCCCTTCTTCTCCAACCCTAACCACCGACTCACTCTCTCTCTCTCTCACTCACTCTCTGCGCTCTCTCCTTGCTTCCCTCTATCTTTATCCTATTCTCGCGCTTTGTCTCTCCCTCCCTTTCTCTTCTCGCGGCATAAGGCGATAAAATGGGCCACTACGCGCGCGGCACGAAAAATTTTACAATCAAGCCCAGACAAGCTAGAGTACATACCTAGTCCCGCCGCAGAGCGAGCGAACGCCCTCTCGCCGTTCGCTTCTTTCTGGTGTTGGTGCCGCGTCGGAGGCTGCATACTCGCTCCTCGCTGAGCGCGAGCTGGATGCCGTCGCCGCCGCCGCCGCCGCCACCACCCTGCAGCCCGACCCACACCACCGCACACCACCCCCTGGATATAATAAGTCACGTGACATTAATATTTGAAAGCAGTCGGTACGTGGATTGCATTCGGAGTGCCTTCGTTCCTGCCACGCAATATTCCGACCTTCCTTCTATTCTTCCTGCCTTTCTCTCCTGTCTTTTCCTCCAGGAGCAACGCCAACCACCTATTCGCCCGGCTACCCTTTCGCTGCTCCTGCTGCTACCTTCTTCTCCAGACCTCTCTTCTTCTATTTCGATGCTTCTCCCTGGCTTTCCAACCCCCTTCGCCACCGGCAGCACTACAACCACGTTTCGTTCTTTCCTTATCCACTGCATCCAGCAGGACGTTCCCAAAGGATACCACTGCTTGCCTTATACCCAACCCCTTGTTGGACAGAGAAAAAGAGAGAGCTCCTCGAAAGGTTAGACGTGAAGTTTAGTAGGCGCTTTGTGGAGCAGCGAACGACCTCGCCGATTGTCCTGCATTCTTCTCTTATTATGTATAAGTTCTGATTGTGGTATCGAGCTCTGCTATCGTAGCAAGTAGTCCATCGTAGCTGCTCTAATTTCAGAGCGCGGGTTCGGTGGATCGCTATAAAAGAGTTCAAAGTGGAAAGGCTACTTTCTGGAGGTGATTGGCGGCGGGCGAATAAAGGGTTCTAAAAAATTAAGGCTAGCAGCCTCCCAGTAATACGTCTGTCGCGAGAAAGAGGTCGGCGGTATAGGTGGGAATAGAGGGGCGAGGAGGGGGCGCACATTTGCCGGGCGCGGCTCGTTTCGCGATATATTTCAGGCAGCAGCCGGGAAACGAGCAAGGGCGGTGGGCTGCGAGGGGGCTGCGAGGGGGCTGCATCAGGGTGGGCGGTGCGGCCTTAGAAATGGAATACCCCACTTTATGTTTTATGCGATAGATCAGCTGGCGGTGCTGTCATACGGCGCGGCGCTTCGCAGGGATAAAGTAAGATAGACGGATGCACCTTGGTGTGCACTATACGCAGACAGAAGCCGCCGTCGCCGTCGCCGTTGCCGCCGCCGCCGCCACCGGATAAATTCAACGTTACGTCCTCTCCTGGTGGTGGCTTTGCCGTTTTACCCATACATACGGAAACCAGCACCCAACCCCGCCCTTAACCATCCCCCTTTCCTATGTGTGCACACACCATCCACCTTCGCTCGTTTTCCAGGGGTGCTCAAGCGTCTTCGACGGGAAAAGGCTAGCGTCGGTGTGTATTGCGCGCGAATAAAACGCGCCTGTCCCCTAACGAAGACTAGGAAATGCGGCTTGGTCGTCTTCTTGTGTCTGAGAACCCGGGGGCTACGTTTGGCGAGCGTGGCGCGTATCAGGATTTATAAGGCGAGCGTGCGCTCTCTATACAGGCTTTTCCACCTGGCTCTATAGCAGACCGGCAAAGTATCAATGCTTAATTATAACCGCTGAAAGAAGTAACGCGAGTGAGAGAAGCTCTTTACGCTGTGACTGCCTCGGATCGAGATATTAAGATATCCCGCTCTGATCTTCTCCCCCTGCGACTAAGACGCCGAGGGGGAAAATTACAAATTGTATGTTGCCGCGGATCCAGCGAGGAAAATTGTCGTGCGCCCGGCATTCCTCGGTCTCAATTCGGCCGGTTAATCTCGCGCGAGTAAATGGGTTTGCCCCGAGGCAGAGGGTAGACCTAGGGCAGAGCACAGTCAAAAGAACGGTCGCGCGCCTGCAAAAAACCTTTCACAATGCATGAACACTCGAGAATTAGTGTCGGTGCATCGAAAAGTAGAATTCGTTATCCTTGAGTACCGGCCGGCGGAGGATAGGTGGGGCCAGCCAGCCACCTCCTAGCGAAGGGATGCATAAAACATGGGAATAGATAGTGGCGCTCGGATGCGAATTCGCCTTCTTTCTCTCCTCTGATGTGTCGGCTGCCATCTCTCTCTTCCCTCTTATCCCCGCTCGCTCTCTCATTCGGCCATTCGCCTTCTCTTTCCCTCTTATATTCCTCCTTTTTCTTTCTCGCTCCAGCCTCCCTCTCCCTCTCGCTCGCTCCTCTTTCTCTCCCGTATCACTTGCTCTCCGGCGAATTCGCGAGGCAAAAACTCACCCCCGAATATGACGTATGCATGCGAATACGGCCGGGCACGGATGGCCTCTCTTCTGGCTCTTTCCCTGCCTCACCCTCTCCGGCGCGCTACCTTTGTCTCTTTTATTGGCGTTCTCCGGAGAATTGATAACGGCAGAACGCCGCCACGAGTACGCTAATCGTACTCGAAAGGATACTCGAGACTGCGGCGGTATTTTTCGCGATTTCCACGATTCCCACTCGCACCGACGGCACCGAGAGAGCACCGGCATCGCTCGCCTCCCCTCCTCTCTCTCTCTCGCTTCCCCGCAACCTACTCTTTCCCTCTTTCTCTCTTCTTTCGCTTTCCCTGCGAGGCCGAGGCGCATGCTGGCTTTCTCTCCATGCCCTCGCGTCCTTTCCCCGATATTTACTTGAGCTATACATTCTATGCGGAACAAGCGGGCTCACGTTGCCCGCGCCCCGCCCGCGCCCCGCCCCGCCCGTCGGTCAAACCGAGATTTCGTCCTGCGGACAAATACCCCCGCGTATATGTATGTATACCTGCTGCTATCCGGATACACGTTCCTGTAGACAGCAGCCACTGAGGCAGTCAGAGAAGGAGAGCGATGAACGCGAAGGTACAGAATGAGTGTGCGAATACGTCTGTGTGTCGAAGAGACGAGGCGCAGCTTGCCAACGGAGAAAACTCGTCCGCCTGCCCTCCCATCGCGATATTTCGTTAAATGTTACCGCTACCGGTGCCCCGCTTAATGAAATATCCAAATGTATCCTCCAAAGACGAATTTCGCCCGCTGATGCATATTTCTTATCCGCTTACCGCTTATTCCCTTTTACCGCTCTACCAACCAACTCCCAGAACGCGGTATACTACATATTACTCGTGACTGTATGCTCTAGTTAAATGTTGCTCGATCTTTGCGGATACCGAGTTCGTTAATGTAGACTCTAATGCGCAAGGAATAATTAGCATTGGTATATGTTTTGCTATGAGGAGGGTGATATTTGTGAAGTGCGCTCGCTTTTCATATATTTCGAAAGAATTTAACAATAATCGCAGTATAATATATCAGTAATAATTGTGAAATGGCGAGGTTTGCGATCGACGTGTTCCTGAATTCAAGGAGTGTGAAAGTTTCATCCTTCGGTGCGCGGAAGGCATACCGTTTTCAGACGCACGCCAATTAGGAATGAGAGGAGGCGCGGGGGGTCTTTACGAGCTAATTTGACTAACGATCGCGATCGCGATTCGACAGGGAATTAGAGGCCCCGAAAATCCGCCCACCACGTCCGCTTCGGCTCACCGAGGTTGTTAACAAGTGACGGACGCAGGCTACCCGCAATCCTTTCCTCGGCCGTCTATGCTGAAATCGTTAGAGGTTTTATCGCGTTATAATTACGCCCGGAATCGAGAAAGTTTATGCTTTATAAATTGTTCTTCCGCGGAATCGCTCGATCGTTATTACCGTCGGCCAGTGTGCCGCGTATTACGTATCTCCTGCCGACCGAACTTCCCCCTGCCGCGCGCCCCCTCCCTGCCCGGCCCTTAATGATTTTTAACACGAAAAACAACGATCGTTTTTGTTCGTTAGCCCGTACCCTTTCGATCAGGCTAAATTATAGGCTCTTGATTACTTGGGAATCGTGCTCTTCGACCGCGGGTGGAAGCCACTCGCGAGTCATGCACACAACAAAGTCTTCACTGATTCTCGGAGAAGCGATCAAATAGTTCGGGGAACCATCGGCCACATGATTAATTTACTTTCCGATGCAGCTGATGCGCAACATTGCTCCGGCACTTTTTCTTTGACGCTCACTAAAATTATTGTCTACGGCAAATCGTTCCTATTTTTTACTTCGTTAGATTTAAGTTTTATTAAAGTCCTATTGACGCTATGCATTGCTGATCGCGCTAGATAAATGCTGCTAAGTTGTGAAATCAGACAGAAAAAAGTGCAATTCAATTTGAAACGAGTGGCAAAGAAAGGTCTGAGAGCAGAACAGTACTGGGAAGTCTGTGTTGTGCAAAGTGAATTATTACTTAAAATAATTACTCCGACTGTAACTTAGCCGCAAGAGCTTCACAAACTTAGATCCGACGGAGTAGAGCAAAAGGGGTGCGATAAATAAGTAGTCTAGATTTAATCACTTATACTTTATTATTCGGCTACACTTATTATTATACTTACTGTTTATTATATTTATACACCTTAAATATAAGTTTACTTACTTAAGTAACTAACAATATAATTTTCACATTCAGTAAAGGACACTTAAAAGAAATCCGGGTACGTGTACCTAAAATACTCTTAAAGCAGGTACACCGACGAAGGGTGGGGGTACGCAAAATGTCTATAAATTGGCTGGACAGCTGACTAGTGCGTCAGTCATTTTCGAAATAGCATTAAGTAGGGAAGGATCTTGTTAGGAAAAGGGAGGAGTCGCGCTTGTGGCAAGAATCTCGCAGGTAGTGAGGGTCAGGTCATCGCGGTGCGTAAGTAGAAAAGGCCGCCATACCATCGGGCGAGTATGCACTGGAGCCGCGTGCAATCTTGGATCTTTTCGGGCTTGGCAATTGTCATAGTTGGGGCGTCGGGCGGAGAAAGCTTTTTTTCTCGCGTCGGCTGTTCCGTCGGAGTCCGCGCCGCCGCCGCCGCCGCCGGTGGTAATTATTGTTGCCTGGCTTGCCTCCGCCTCTGACAGTCGTAAGGTTAAATGGATCTCGGGACACCTGATCCATAGATCGAGGTTATTAGACGCGTGCAGCCCGACGCCGGGCACATTCAGGTCGAGCGCACCTGCCTCACCTGTTGCCGCAAAACATTATCTCCTTCGCCGGCGCAAGAGAGTGCAACGCGCGCCGCGCGGCTCTCGGCCATCGCTCGCTCGCTCGTTCGCGCTCGCAGCAGCCATCTCTTTTCGACCGATGGATGACGGAAACGGTTGTTCTCTCCTTGCCTTGCGCTCGCGCTGCAATCGGCCCCGGCGTCCCTTACGCCTCCTGCCTCACCGAGAGAGAGAAAAAGTGAGCGTACTTTTTCTCGGCGAGGAATCCGCCGGAACGGCGCGACGCACCGCGTGTATGTAGAATGTATGACGTCGTGGTAATTGCAAGTGGAACGCGCGCCATATGGAAACATATTCCCTCGGCCACCCCTCTCGTCTGCCCTCTTTCCTACGCCACGATTCGCCCCGAAGAATTCCCCTTAAGGAAAAAACGAATTCCGAAATTGCCCTCTCCTCCACACTCTCAGCTTCGGCTTTCTGCAAATGAGGGCTTCACTTCGTCTAGAGATTGTAGATTATCGTACAATCTTGAGTGTGAAACGTTTCCTCCAAAGGAACAGAACTGTTTCTCGATTTTCGATAAACTTCTTCGCATCTTTAAAGTATTTCATGTAAGATAATTTCATTAGCTTTCAAATTCGTATTCAGATTGTTAGCAACACATTTCATTTCAAATTCGTAGTTGCGTAGGATCGTATATTCACAATGGAAAAGTCGTGGTGCGTGAAAGGTCCGGTCGCACACGTGTTGTCCAGGTACCGGCCATTTTGACCAGATGGTCTGCAACCATCAATAGGGTCAGGTAGTTGGACGAAAAGAAAGGTGTGAAAGACGACAAGCAATCCGGCACTGCATTGCTAATTATCTTGAAGTCAGTAATTGGGTAATAATCGGATTTAGCCAGAAAGAGGGGGAGCAGACTTGCTTTAGTAAGAAAACTGTGAGAGACAGCACGTCATTTACACCAGAACCGACTTGGTGATAAGACATAGATTCCTTAACAGTGTCATGTGACTAATCTTTCTGACAAGAGAATATCAAATTTGTATCGTAATTGAGGAGTGCATTTCATATTGTGTGAACAGTGTGTCTTCGACGAAACATCTCATTGATCAACGCTGTGACAGTATTTAAACAGTTGTGCAATAATAGAAATCGGTTTAATTGATGAAGCCTGAGAAATATAAAATTAATAGAATCTCAGATATTAGATACGTCGTGGTCATACATTAAGTTCAAGCAAATGGAAACTGTAATCTCCGTGCACAGTGTATTCGAGTTCCTGCGCGCAAGTTAGCAACACGGTTTTCAACTTAAAATTCGGTTTTCGTGAACAAGTGCTTGGTAAAGAAAAGGCAAGGTTGAAAAAGATTGTTGGTTGAACGGTAGTAGCGTGCGATCGAAGAAATTTGCGGAGAAAGTCAGGGTATAGCTAGGAGCGGTGTAGTTGTAGGCGAGTCCGCTGCCGGCTGCCGGGGCGCCAGTTGACGGCCGCCCATTGTTCCCAAGCCCGGCAGTCATTCAGGCGGTTTTCGCAATGCGTACACCTCATTAGACTCTCGGCCAATAAACCGCCTTGATTTGCAACGCTGATACTCGCGGCTAATACTGGCGCAGCACGCGCCTATTAATTCCAACGCCAGGTTTACATACATGTGTAATTGTTCGAAGAAATGTGTCTTAATCTAGTAAAATGATTTGCCGGGCTTTACGCGCGCCACTGTGAAAAATCACGATTAATTCGAGAGGCGGTTTGCACGCGCGTGTAAGAATTTAAGTGCGTGTAAGTACACGCTGCCGGGACACGATGGACGCCGCCGCCGCATTATACATGTTGGGCAATTCTATACGTGCTGAAGCGTTCCCAGGGGTGTACCAGTTCGCGTTAGCCTTCATTATTATGCAATTAAAGTCCGCGCACGACTTGCAGCCAATATTTCAGCGGCAATTTGTTGTGCGCTTTATTGCGGAGTGTGCGCCCGCGAGCGCGCGCCAGAAAGAAGGAGGAGGATTAGTCCGCCTAACGAATATTTATCAAGCGAGTGCGCCTCTTTAAGCTTTTATTTATCGGCGCGCTCCGGAATAATCGCGGAACGGATACGTAATTCAGGGATTTCGCAGCCAACCTTTTTTCTTGCGGCACTCGCGTGACTTAGCAGGATTACCGCGTTACCCAATTTCTTGGAATTCACTTCGATTTTATCAGATAGTCGCTTTCAGTTTCATTTTCTAATCTTCAGACAGTTGCATTAATAGACTCTCGGGGATCGGGGAAGGGGAACGCATTAATTCTCCGATACGATTGCAGCGCGTTGTTTCAGCCTGAATGGAAGATCACGTATGAACTTGAGTTGTGAATGATCGCGTGGTTAATCTGCTGACGCGTGGCGAATGAGAAATAAATATATATCGGCCTCGGAAAGGGAACGGGTTTCGGGGAAAGGTGGGATAAAAGTCGGCTGATCCGCCGAAGACAATCACGTGTGTAACGATCGCTCCTAATGACCACACGGATTAGTATAGCGCAGTAGTGAGAGTGCGTCGATGAGAGAGCAAGTGTGCGTGTGCGTACGTGTGTGCTGGAGGGGCCAAGCCGCAAAGCAAAAACTGGCGACAGTTCATGGAAAGGAATTGATTGATGATCGCTAGCCGATAATTAAAAAGTGCCGCGCCAGTGCTTGCCGCCTGCTAGTTCTAATTTAATTGCCACGCCCATGATTGTCGTGGACGGTAATATGCAAAGGCATCAATGGATGCATGTAACCATTTCATTACAAGTAAAGTTATAATTATTGCCTGTTGCTGTAGAGACGGTTTCTCCCGCAGAGTAAGTCGATAAAAATTAATCGTTGACCAAGTCGTTAAATTAGTTTCGCCAACAATTAAATTTCACGGTATTCACTAACGTGAGGGAGCATCGATTCTCGAAATGACGATTGAACTGACCAGCATCGTTCATTAAAATCGACGGCCGACTTTTTCGTGCGACGATGCTTTGAAAATTGGTGCAGAGGCGATGAGGGCGGTTCGTAGATGCGAACATAACGGTTTCAGTGGTCCCTTTTAATGGGCAGGAATTAGGGGATATGTGGGACCGATGGAGTCGCGGAGCGGACGATTATTAGAAACGCGAAGACGAGGGTCGAGTCGAAGCCTCTAATGGAAATATAATTGTCATCGCCAGTCGAAGGCCTCATCGACGGACGGCGTATTCCCCGAGCGCGGCTAAAAAGCTAAAAAGCACGGTAAACAAAAAACGGCCGGTCGACCGGAACTCTCTCGGCCGCGCGATGCAATATTGATGGAAATCCATTTTTACCCGGCTCCACTGCTCCCGCCACCGCCACCGCCACCGCCACCGCCGCCAAAACAATTTGTCTCTTTCGTTATTCAGGGCCGTTTAATAGTCTGCTTAAATTTCAGTGGCGCGTCCGTGTGTGATCCTGTTTGTTAAAGAGAATCCTAATTGTAATCCATTGCATTCACATAAGTAGACCGCGATTGCTTGCATGCAATTTTCAATTAAAATATAACAACGCCTCATACACGCTCCCTAAACATTTACATTAACAAAAATATTCCAAACTTTAACTTTCTATGCACTCGAATACACATTAAATTATTAGAAATTATTCGCCCAAAGACCAAAGCTGTCTACTTAAAAGTGTGAGTGAACGGATGTAAAAAAAGGCTGGGGAGGGTTTACGATCTCATTTCTCGATTTTCGTTTTAGGCGTTAGAAAAAATCGCCGGCTAGCCCCCGATAACCGCTAACGAGGCCACTAATCAGGGTGAGTTTCTTCGGGCGCCTTATACTTTGCCGCCCTCTTATCGGCCTCGCGCTTAATGCAACCGTTAGTCGGAGAGATCGGTTACGCTCGGAGCGACGCATGAATTATGCGGAAAAATTAAATTTATAATCAAAGGCCACGAGGGAAAGGGGATGAGAGAGAGGGAGGGAGGCAGGCAGTGCCTCGAGTGTGCAGGGCTTGGGTGAACGCGCCCGCCCGCGCGCGCGCGCGCTCGCTGTCATTATAAAAGGCTGGCATATCGCATCTTAATACGGGGCTGGTTCATCGACCAGTCGTGCACTTATCGTGACAAACGATCGAGCTTTAATTGGTCGATTCGTCATCCTACGACGAATTTGATTATCAGCCTCTCGTCTGTGTACTTACGTGTCTGTGTGTGTATAACGTGGACGACAGGCTCGCCCGCCAGTTCTCCCTTTCCCTCTTTCCATGGCAGTGTCGCTAGTTCGCTCGGCCGTAGCACGCGAATGACTCACACTTTAAAAAAAGCTATTCGTGCGCCTCGAAGCTTTCACGACAGATAACGATAAAGGAACGAACGATCGCCCGGTAACGTTAATTTCGCTCCCCCGAACGCGTGTTGACAATCTGTTAAGTCCAGTAGTTAACGGCGTACGTGCTACTCGATACGCCACGCTAACGCCTCCCCTGCCACTCTGATAGCTTCCACTCCTATCTCTCTCTCTTTTATACCGCTGTTCTTTCCTGATATCGCATCTTCCTCTCTGCACTACGCTTTAAAACGGAATCGGTCAACGTACAGTAACACTTTTAATAATTCAATTCGGTTTATTAGCCATGTAAGAGTACGTCTCACGAAAGGGTAACATGAAATAGAGTCATTGTGTCTTTACAGTTATTTATAGGCTCCGTTTGCTCCGACCAATGCAGACCGCTTTCAATTTCAGTACCGCGTTGTTCGAGTGTCAATTTTAAATATTTGTAACGTCGAATGTAATCCTGTACCGACAAAGATTCTGTGCCTCGCGTAGATGAAAAGGAAAGCTCATTAGAATACTGCGATATTCGAAGAGAGTGGAGTGCGTGCATAATTCAGCCGGTCAACGTTATTCCTTTAATGCGAAAGGGAAGGAGAGGGTGGGGTGGCGAGGGCGGCGTTCGTGTTCATAAGGCCGCCGTGACAAAGAAGCATAACGACAAAGCTAATGAGAATCCACAGTGGACCAATGCTCCTCCGGGGTATTATCCGATTCATACGATCGCAGCGTGTCTCGCAATTTCTTCCTCGCTTTTCGTTGCCGCGTTCACCTCGCGCCCGATGCCCGCGAGGCTACGCAAAGTGATGAGGGTTCAGACACGATGGGAGGAAGGGCAGGAGGAGGAGGAGGGAGGAGGGGGCGAAGCTCTAATACCGATTATCATGCGAGAAATCGAGCTCTCGAGAAAAAAGGAGGGAACGGGGGAAAAGTCTAATGGGAGGACGCGGGAGCGCCAGCTATATTGGTAATAATAAGGACCGAGGAACCCTGCCTGCTGCAGCATGCTGGATATACGTTTTAACGTGGAGAAATCATCGGCATCGGCTACCCAAATCGACGCCGGTCGCGACCGACTAATGCCGATTTGATGAAATTATAATTCCATGGCTGCCGCCGCCGCGCTCAGGCATCGTCAAATCGTCGGGCATTAGGAGCGCAGTTCCTTCTTCCTCTCTTTCTCACTCTCCTTGCTCTGTGGTTGATGTCAATATAATAGAGCGATTCTTCGAACTACCCCTTCCACCAGGCACATCGGGCCCCGTCCCAATCCAGCCGCATGACAAATCAATCTCGCCCGGTGGGCTAATATCCTCCCGCTCGAAATTCGAGTCGTTCAATTACGAACTTTATATTTTTCATGGTAGACTCAGTGAAAGGATCGATTTTCCATATTGAACTTGAACTCTTCTGTATTGTGTGGTCTCTGATGATAGATATATTAGACATCAGGAGACAATGGGAGTTCGGAGTGGTCAGAAGAATATGAAATGGTGAAATTGATAGAAGGTGGAAGGCGCGCAGTAGAAAAGTAGAGTCGGCCAGAGAAGGAATACCCACCGGGAGATAGGAGGAGCCGCGAACAATAAATGCGTTATGGAAATTACATTAGGAATGCATTGCATGCAGAGAGTCAAGGAAGAATGAGGAAGGGAAAGGGTGGTGGTAGGTGAGAGGAGGTAGCGGAGGTCCAATAAAAAGGCGGGAGGTTGCACCTAATCGACCTGTATTCCAGTGGCGAGAGGAGTGTGTGCATGTGTGTCCGTCTGTGTGTGTGTGTGCGGCGTGTTTAAAGGAGCATTAATCTGTTTTCCGGAAGCCCCTCGTAAATATTGCGCATCGCGTCTTCCTCCTTTTTTCCCCATGTTCTACCTCCCCTCGGTGAGCCATGAATGTCGTACTGTGTTACACACCTACGTATGTACGTGCGACATACGCTGCTCCCGCTCCTCTTTTTTTTAGCCCCGCACGCGCTGGTATCAGTTGATATGCAAATCGGTGCGCGTCCATAGCCGCGGGATACTAAATCCATAGAAAATATTTTATTCACCAGGGAGGGAGAGAGAGCGAGAACGAGAAAAAGGCGAAGTAGCAGTGTTGTTTATTAATCGATTCTTGATGAAGCCTCGAAAGCGTGTAATGGTTTTTCAGTCGTTCTCGCGCCTTATCCTCGCTCACCTTTATAATTGTATTAATCGTCTCGAAATCTTGTTGTCCCAATAACGAGATCTTGTTACAGCCGAGCGCTATTGCACATAGGGGATGCCACGAGCCGCGGCATATTTCATTTACAGCGGCAATTTTTTTCGTACAATCTCGGTTTAATGGCGCGCGAGCGCGTTGCAAGGAGCTGGTATTAGAGAAGAGAGAGAGAGGAGAGAGTCGGCTGTAAAATCCGAGGGCTACCTGGGTTGCGCTCAATTTTTTATTAGTGCCCATAGCTTCGCCCGACCGAGGAAAAGATCCGTAATAAAGTTACGAAGTTATTTCCAGTTGATTATCGTAAAAGTTCGAGGGCAGAGAGGAGGCGCGACGCGTCCTACCTCCAGGGGACAATCAGTTAAAGAATGCTACTCTGATAGCGTTCGGGGACCTCCTGCTATGTAAGTAGCTTCGTCCTTCTCTCCCTCTCACTCTCTCCCTACACTTTGTCGGACACGAATCTCCTTCGCAAAATTTGATGAATCTCCGGCTAAGATTTGCGATGTGATTCGTGGCAAGAAAGTCCCGCTATGATGCGCGTTGTTGGAAAATAGCTCCCAGGCATACTAGACTACGCGATAGTATACTTTGCGGCAGCAAAAAAGTCTAATTGCACTTGATGCATGCAGTAGTATCGGGGTTGTTGAGTTAAAGGTGAAGGTAAAGGGGTCTAGGGTACTGAAATGAAATTAGCGCGATAACTTTTGCTGGTCCTTCGATCCTTATGGCCTTGGTATTTCCGAAGAGTGGCCGGCGACAAGGAGCGGACGCAGGAAGCCATCATAATTAGTAGACGGGAGAAGGACGATGGGAGTGCGTCCGGTCGATGGGTCCTTGGGCAAAAGGATGGCGCGATGGGGAGGAACGGGCCCGAATGATCCCGACGGAATCGCTGATTGCAAAATAATTGAACGGTCGGTGCGATCGGCCGGTCTCGAACCTATCGGTCTCATTGGTCGGGGCGAGCGCATCTCGGCAAAAGAGCGGGCGGCAGAGCAGTGGAGTTAAAACAGCGGAGATGACAGAGACAGAGGAAAGCGGGGGGAAGCGCGGCCTCGGTAATGCGTTTTTAAAGACCAGTGGTGGTCGCTTGTGAGAGTGGAGAATTCCTGCGTGCGGCGCGGCAGAGGTGAGGTGGGCGCGTCGAAAGAAAGGGGGTAGGAGAAAGAGGGAGAGGGAGAGGGAGAGAGTGAGAGTGAGAGTGGGAAAGGGAGAGGCATAGAATCGGCAGAGTCTGCCGGGCGCACGCATCCTTGATGGATCACCGGGACCGATCGGACCTCCGAACTAATCAATAATCGTGCGCCTTCGACCGCCAGCTATTACCTAGCCCGCAGCGCCGAGATCATCATTTCTCTTGGTCGTTCTTTCTCCTCCCTCCATCAGAGCGGATACCCTTTCTCCTTGGAGGCCTCCTCCTGGCCGCTCTCTTTCAGCTCGTACCACAGAGTAATGACAACTTATCATTATAAACGTATTACGCTGCGGTGCTCCGTTCACCTGGTTCGCCGTCTCTCTGACCGTGAGATCCTCCTTGCCTACGAGCTCACTCAGATAAGCACCACTTCCGCTACCGATCGCTATCTCGCCGACTATGTGACGCCGAGTACACCTGAATCGCCGGTCGATCCTTACTCAATCAGTTACGCTCGAGAGCCCGCACTCCTTCACGGCCGCAGGGCCCACAGGGAGAGGGAGGAGAGGGAGAGGGGCGGCCCTCGCCTCTCTCGATGAATTGAATTTCACCTGTTGCGGTGTCCTCTCCTCTCTTCTGCCGATACTCACGTACCATCGAACTACCAGTGCAAATTTCTCGGCATTTATCAGCCAGCAGAATAGCCTCACGCATCCTACATTAATGCAGGTGGCAAACGGAATTAGTTGCATGAATTAGGATTCATTGCAACTATTACTTGCAACTTGCCTTTAGCATACCCGATTTTATTTCAGTATTCGTAATAGGTAGTCGTGACGTTACAAACTTGGAATACCTCCTGGCACATTCTATGTTCCTGTTACAAAGCTGACAAATTTTCCAAATTTTTCGCCCAAAATTTCCAACTTTGTAACAGGAACATAGAATGGGCAAGGAGGTATTCGAAGCCTGTGACGTCACGGGAATTCCTGGAATTTTGGTGACGTCACGGACCCCGGATACCTCCTTACCCATTCTATGTTCCTGTTACAAAGTCGACAAAATTTCCAAATTTCTCGCTCAAAATTTCCAACTTTGTAACAGGAACATAGAATATGATAGGAGGTATTCGAAGCCTGTGACGTCACGGGAATTCCTGGAATTTTGGTGACGTCACGGACACCGGATACCTCCTTGCCCATTCTATGTTCCTGTTACAAAGTTGGAAATTTTGGGCGAAAAATTTGGAAATTTTGTCAACTTTGTTACAGGAACATAGAATGTGCGAGGAGGTATTCGAAGCCTGTGACGTCACGGGAATTCCTGGAATTTTGGTGACGTCACGGACCCCGAATACCTCCTTGCCCATTCTATGTTCCTGTTACAAAGTTGGAAATTTTGGGCGAAAAATTTGGAAATTTGGTCAACTTTGTAACAGGAACATAGAATGTGCGAGGAGGTATTCGAAGCCTGTGACGTCACGGAAATTCCTGGAATTTTGGTGACGTCACGGACACCGGATACCTCCTTGCCCATTCTATGTTCCTGTTACAAAGTTGGAAATTTTGAGCGAAAAATTTGGAAATTTTGTCGACTTTGTAACAGGAACATAGAATGTGCGAGGAGGTATTCAAAGCCTGTGACGTCACGGGAATTCCTGGAATTTTGGTGACGTCACGGACACCAGATACCTCCTTGCCCATTCTATGTTCCTGTTACAAAGTTGGAAATTTTGGGCGAAAAATTTGGAAATTTTGTCAACTTTGTAACAGGAACATAGAATGTGCGAGGAGGTATTCGAAGCCTGTGACGTCACGGAAATTCCTGGAATTTTAGTGACGTCACGGACCCCGAATACCTCCTTGCCCATTCTATGTTCCTGTTACAAAGTTGGAAATTTTGGGCGAAAAATTTGGAAATTTTGTCAACTTTGTAACAGGAACATAGAATGTGCGAGGAGGTATTCGAAGCTTGTGACGTCACGGGAATTCCTGGAATTTTGGTGACGTCACGGACACCGGATACCTCCTTGCCCATTCTATGTTCCTGTTACAAAGTTGGAAATTTTGAGCGAAAAATTTGGAAATTTTGTCGACTTTGTAACAGGAACATAGAATGTGCGAGGAGGTATTCGAAGCTTGTGACGTCACGGGAATTCCTGGAATTTTGGTGACGTCACGGACACCGGATACCTCCTTGCCCATTCTATATTCCTGTTACAAAGTTGGAAATTTCGAGCGAAAAATTTGGAAATTTTGTCGACTTTGTAACAGGAACATAGAATGTGCCAGGAGGTATTCCAAGCCTGTGACGTCACACGAATTCCAGGAATTTCAGTGACGTCATAAATTCCTGGAATCTACTGTGACGTCATAGAAATTCCCAAATTTTTCGAACTCAAACTTAGAAAATAATTCGAAGTATAGAATAGAAAGGGAGTTTACTTTTAGAGTGAGTACAAAGACTGTTTATTGGATGTATTTCATTTATTCAAGAAATGGTTGCCCGAATACATTGTTGGGATACATTATCATTAGTATATGAATAATATATATATATGTACATGCATATAATCTACACTGTTATTTGAAATTCTGCAAGGCTGCAGAAATGCAGAAATCGTAAGGTCCAGCTGATACGACCATAGTCGATGACACTTCTGCTAGTGCTCTGCACCTGTAATAAGTATTCAACTTATTAAAACATTAATAAAGGAGGTATGGAAATACGCATTCCATTGTATTTGACTATGTAACTAATTGCAAGTATTGGAAAAATCTATCCTAATTATAGTATTGAGTGGTCTTACTATTATTAGGCTTGGAACCTATACTACTTAGACGAGATGGCTTCGACAGCGTGCTGGGATTACCAGCAATCGACTGGCACGTTGCGGCAGTCTATCCCACCGTAAATCTCACCGACTGTAATCGGGCGCTGATACGCAAACAGAGGTGTGTGAGCGCGCGGGCGCGCGGGCGCGAACGCTGTCGGAACTTTCTAATTAGTATGCGGATAGCCGGGGCCGGCTTTTGAATAATTCCTGGGCGAGCTTGTGTCGCGCCTTGGCGCTTGATGAACTTTATCGACATTAATTAAAAACGTGGCGGCGCAGTCGGTGCCATAGTTTGCGGGCGGTCGGGCTTGCCGGCGACGCGCTTATCGCCGCGACCGGCCACGTTCGGAGCAAACATTGTGAAAAAGCGAAAGACCATTGCGTATATCCGTTATCAATCTCTTCCTCTGCAGCCTCATCCTTTCGCTCGCCCCGCCGCACCCCTCCACTGTTCACGGCACGCTCTATCTTTCTTTCCATTCGCACGGTTTACACCCGACGCGTTTCGGCCCCCCTCCCTTTCGCCCTTCGCAACCCCCTTCGCTCCCGAATCGAGCCGAGCCGAGCGTTCCTTACCAAAGGGGGATGAATATTCATGCTGCCGTGCCACTGTCCCGTGCCCTGCCATGCTGCCGACGCCAACGCCGTGGCGCTTGCTCTCGGTCAACGGACGTCACTGGCAATCAAGTGACACGAGAGCGAATTGCCAAAGCCATAAAGCCGAGAACACGCGCGTGGCCTCCTCTTATACACGAATCCTCCCCACCGATGGCCCAACAGCCATTCGACACGCCGGAGAACAAAAAGCCTGCGAGGGATAACACGCGCGCTGCACGCACCGATGCACCCAGGAGAAAACGCGATTGCGAATGCTTCGATCCCGGAGTGCAGCTCTCCCTTTCAGCACCTATCGCCAATTATTAAGCCCCTTCGTTAAGTGCGAAATTGCGAAAGCAAGCGTCCTTTCAGAGACGGGAAACCAAAGAGAGTAGTAAGCAGACTGCCAAATCAATAATATTAACAGTGCGCTAATAAGATGAATGAATAACTAGGAGAGGACGAAGGATTCTTAATGAGAGGAAAGAGAGTGTAAGGCCTAGAAGAGCGCGTTCCCGCGGTGCTCCTTCCTCGGACATGCAGGAAGCCCTCGGGTTTGGTAACGCGGGTTCCACTCGGGCCGCTGTATCTGTGGCCTGTGGCAAGAAGGATCGGTCTCGGCGCAAGCGGAAGTGGCATTATACGCGCGAGCAAGAATACTCGTCTAATTGTCCGGGAGAGAGATAAACTGCGCGGCCACGATTTGCATACGTTTCCTCGTCGGCTAGGCCGAAGCGCGTCAGTCGGGCAATTAGCGATTACTGATTAAGTCAAACGGCTAGAACGAGGGCGGCGAGGGCGGCGCGGGCGGCGCGGCGTCGGCAGCAGCAGCTGCGCCGGGAGAAGTGTGCTCGGGATCAAGGGAAGCAGGGGTGCCGCGATGGCGAGCGATCGGTATCAGGTGGGAGGAGTGATGGGTGCTCCCTGTGGGCTCCGCTTTCTGGCTCGTCTACCCAGGGCCCGATCTATCCGAGCATTCTTATTGTATGCTAATTATTCGACTGCCTAATCAGCCCGCGGCTCTTCGCGCGGGACCACTATCTCACTACCGCCGTCCGGCAACCTCCGGACGCGCGCTGACGTAAGTGCTCACTGCTTAACCGAATTAATTGGCCAGGCTCTCGGCTCCTCCAACCATCCTCCCAAACTACGCGTCAACAGTCCTGAATTCTACCAATCGTTCTGCGAGAGTTCCTAACATTGGCGAATTTAATGATTCATTTAAAGAAATTATATAGAATTCGATCACGTATATGAACAAACATGCGAAATATGGAAAGTGTTATACGACAAATGATTGATCGAAGTATGGTAAAGTTTCGGAAATTGAAGTAACTCGAAGAGCTCAATCGAAAAGGACTTTCTTCTCTCTTGTTAGCATATTACTGTTTGTTAATCTGAGCATCATGAGCACCCGCGTCGGCCGTGTAATTACATGTAAATGGAACCGAACTCATAAGGAGACCTGTTACACGCCGTAGTACACGGGGTTAATGATGTACGTACACGCTTTTGTATATCAGATAGCGGGCGGTAAAGAGGACACAAAAGATTTAGGTTCATCGGACTTAATGCGCGAGCGAGCGAGCGAGCGAGCGAGCAAGCGTGGGGCACAGATGCCCAGGCAAATAAAGAGCGCATGAATAATTGGAGTTAACGTCTGCCCGGCCTCATTTGCAATGTAATTATCACGTAGAACGGATGTACCCTCGCGCGTATATCATTGGTATCAGCTGAAGTCAAGGGCAGGTGCTTCAATGAGCCAAAATTTATATCGCGCGCGAACAAGCACCCGACGAGCCCTACTCTATCGGAACCCGATCTCCTCGCCAATCCGCATTGTATGCCGAATTAACATATGCACTTTACTTCAATCCCCCGCACACACCCGCCTTCATCCCACTATCCTATCAATGACCCAAGCCTACGCCGATCATCGATTAAAACTTTATTTCTCACTTTCACACGATCTACTCGACTATTTCTGTACCGACTAAATCTACTACATAGTATCTACTCACTCGAGAAGATAAAACTCCAGCTCCGCTAATTGCATTCCAGTTCCACGTGAGAAAGAAGAATAAGGGTATATGTTGGTGCTTGGAGCGTCTTTTAAGGTCTATTGCTCGCAAGAAGTGCACTCGTCATTCCGACACAAGAGCGACGAGTGCCGGGGCAAGACTGAGCGAGAACGCACCACCGATGAAAAGGTGGTCGCATTTATTGACAATGCCAATGTGCCTGGCATTCTACGCAAAAGGGACATCGGACACTTCATCCCCTCGGCGGTGATAGGCGAAACCCGAGGCGCAAAGCGGGGGGTGTGGCGGGGTGGGGGAGGAGGCGTAGATTTTTCAGGTTCTTTTGCCGGACGAGCTCCATTTGCATACGTAGGTACCTTCGTATACCAGGTACTTGAAGCAGCCGGGCCGAGGCCATTAAGCGTGAGAATTAGAAACCGCGCTCTCGAATATAAAAGCGGATTAATTAGCTGTGCAACCGTTCCTTGTCTCCTCGTCCCTTTTTCTCCCTTCTTTGTACTATTTTTGTAGCCCCGGCGACCTTCTTCTTGGCGACCCTGCCACCGCCGCCCACCCACCCCTCCTCCTCCTCCACACCCATCCCCGAGCTTCCCCTCCCCGCCTGCCCCTCTCTCGGACGCGCTAGCTCGGCGAATTAATGATCTATCATTGATAATATCTATTCCACTTTAATATTAACGACGGCAACTTTACTCGCCACGTGCATAATCTTAACGACTTTTTCCCCGGCAGCGATTTATCACGGGCAAATTACATCCTCAATGATTTATCGCGGCCGTTCGCCCGGCCCGTAAGATAGGATTAGCCGGGTAAATGCCACGGAGAAAAGTAACTCACCTCTGCCGGCTGAGAGGTATTTACGACAGGCATGCGCTCCCCTTTTTTTCTCTCTCTCGCTCTCTTATTTCTCTCCTGCCCTTGCAGATAAGAGCATGTGTCACGACATCGATAACCAGAGACAGTGCATTGCTAGCTAATAATATCGTATGATCGGAGAAGGATGCGCCATGGAATTCGCTGGTGGAATTTTCGTCGAATTGAAAAGGTCCTTTCGGATGGACGACCAAGGTGTATGTGTATATGGGTGGATGTATGTACATGCTATCTGTCTCGGGTGCAGGGTGCAGAGACTGGTGACTGGCAGCCTTTGAAGGAGAGCCAGCTGCGATCGGTGCCGGTCCCTTGTCGACGGTCATTATCGCCGTAATTATCATGTCGCGTACGCGCGCTCGACGCCTTTCAGCCCTGCGATCCGTAGGCGGCGGCCGGCGCGGCGCGCACAGCTCCGACCGCATCCTTTTTCATTGGGGAAAACCGTGCCGGCGCTGCCCTCTCTCTATAGAGACACAGGACTTCTGGTAAATACGTACGTATGTACCGGAGAGAGCAGAAAGAGAGAGAGAGAGAAGGTTCGAGACGGACCAGACTTGAAATAAAATCCTATGCAAGTTTCAGCATCCCCTTTTAGCCACGAATTTGTAAGATCGATCTGGAATTCGAGCAACTTCCATGTACTCCTGAATCTTATCATATTTTTACGATCTCGAATTATACTTTCTATCCTGTATTAAATATTTTAGATGAAGAGCTAGCTTAGCTCCGTTATGCTATACTTTGCATTCCAATTGTGTTAGTCAAACGACTTATCTAAAATTAATAGATGAAAGGAGATTTGAAAGCTGATGAAATTTTCTTGTATTTATCGTAGCTTTTTTCAAATATCGGATTTTCTTTCGAGAGCATGATTGACGTGAAATTAAACACTATGCGCTATGTCGACAAACTGTAAAGACCATTTGCAATAAAAATCCAACAAGTCGAAAAACGAACACACTGGGACAACTCTCTTTTGAGAGTAAAAGCTTTAATATCGGGAGGAAAATGAACTTGCAACAAATTAATGAATACCCTAGGCGCGTTTCGCGTGTGTATCTATCGCGAACGACGACTCGTCCGGCAAAGGTGGGTTCGCGCGAATCGTTTTATTTGCACTCCGACGTGCTGTTGTAAAAGTTTTAATTACGTCCATCATAAGAGTCGGCGCGGTTCGTCCGTTTGTTCGTAGGCAGGTGTGTATGTACGCGGCGGTGGTGTCCTCGTGTGGGAATGCACGCGTGCATAGAAGTGTGTACACGCGTATCCGCGCTCCATCCTTTCTTCGCCTGGACGTACAGAGGCGGAGAGAGGCCTGGGGGCTCTCTTTTTGCGAGGAAAAGCGGAAGGCACACAGTTAGATTTTAGCTCTTTGTACCGGACGAAAGGGTTCGGGGGAAGTGGAGCCGCTTGCGTTTAAGAATTTCACGTTTAACAGTCACAACGCGCTTTTTCCAAAGTTATTTCACCGTTCTTTGTTGCTACGGCAAAACCGTCTCTGCTTTTCCCCGGCTCGCTTCTCAGCAAGTTAACGCGCTGTTCTACCAACCTTTCTAGTTATAGTAGCTGCTTTCGTAATGCTGATTGGTATACCAAAAGAAAGCTAGTAAGAATATGGGCTTTGCGAAAATTGTGGTGCCACTACGACGTGTCTCGAGCAACTTATGTACTGTTCCGCAAAATATTTTTAACACCATTCAACCCTGTCTTCCCCCACTCCGTGACTAAATTCGATGGCGACCCAATACCTAATACCTGACTTCAAGACAATAGAAACAGCAACGTCGGTCTGCTTTGCCTTTTACCTGACCACCCTACCCTATTGACGCCATGTGTGCGCTCGAAACCCTCGCGTACTGAGTTCCTATTAAAAATCTATCATTCTACCGAACTATTTTTCCCCCAGTCACGAATGTTAATCAAATGCATTGGCATTAATAACTCTGTCATTTTTCTATGTTTTCATGGAAGTTAACTATAAAGATTCAGATGCGCGTCGTCACTTAGAAAGCAACTTTGAAATAAAATCAGTTTCACTGGTTGCTTTGATTCGTAGAAGCGGCGAGTGCTTGCTAGAAGCGCCGTAAAACCAAACGGCAGAAAGGCTAATGGTTTTCCGCTGACGGTATAGCGCCGATGCCCGAGGCAAGGGAGTCGCGTATTTTTCCATAATTAGCAGCAAGGAATTAACAATGAACGGGCGGCACGGTTGCGCTCGGCCGCCGCTGGGATCGCTCGTGCAGACACTGAGACTGTTCCAGAAAGATAAATAAGTTATCACATGGAAGAACTAACGAATCGTTAGTTCCCGGGTTTCTTACGTCTCATGAATATGAATGCTATTCTACACGGCAGGCCGGCAAACGTAATTCCATCGTTTTCGCGAGCTATCGGACTACACAATTGAATCTATCAGAGTTAGACGAAAGCTGATAAAAGGCCAATCAAAACAAAATTCTCGTATCAAGTACGCTCGATCATAGAACGAGCAGGAAGGAAATGTTTAAAGCCGAGTAGTTTGCCGCTCAGGCAATTACTATTTCCACGAGGAAGTATCTTTTTCTGCTCGACCGATTTTCCGTAGCGCGCAGCATTCGGACGAGTAATTAGAGAAGAGGCGGCTGCACCTTATGGAAAAGTGGGTTTCCGCCGATCTGAAAGCCGCTATCGGACGATCATTGGGCAACCTTCTTCGCACAGGGGTCCCATTGAAAAGCGTAGGCGGGTGTTCCCACGTGCTGAAATATAACTCGCAATAAACCAAAGTGATAGTAGGTTAAATCCTACGATGCTATCTGCCCCGGGTAATTGCCCTCGAGCGGAGTCCGCGTCGCTCGTCGTACGAGTATGTACTTGCTGGCTGGAGGTGTGTATGTACTCAGGTGGTATGTACGTAGCGTGTCTCCGCGGATACAGGATTCTGAAGCAATCCGTCGCCTGTCGTCGAGTGAGAATAAAGAACGGCGGGCCCGCTCTTTTTCTTTCGGCCGTTTCACTCGAAGAAAGGCCATTTCAGACGAACGAACCAACGCGGAGGGAGCGTGCTCGGCCAGCCAGCCACTTAAGCAGGTCGACTCTTCCTGAAACGGCATTCCGAATAAAGCAGAAAAACACGGGCAACCGTTGACAATGGATCGAGATCCGGAATACGGTTCTCGCGATTCCCTCGAGCCCAAATTAATCCTTTTCAAAGACAATGACCGAATGCCTCCTATTGCTCGCGAACCTTTCGCCGCTCCGGTGTACACGCTGTACGCTCTAACCTCGATTCGCCCCGGATAAAGTACCCGGCCGATCTACCGCTGAGCGTAGACGCCAAAGAATATTCACAACTTATTGTTTGGTTTTGCATAATAAAGGTAACCGCAACAAAGGCCGCTTTTAATCGGCCAGTCTTGCCGCAATAACCACTCAATTCCAATGAGAAAGTCCAGGCCTCCGTGAACACTGGGCTACTGCCAATCTCGTTATAAACATAGCGATCCCTCAAACATGGAAAGCCAAACGTCTATCGTCCATTGTTACCGGAGGAACGAGTAGTAAAACGAATGCTACTTGACTCGGACGGCGAGCAATCCCTCGATTTAGTTTTATGGGCCATTGACCCCGAAGCCAGCCATTTCTCCTTGGCTATTGGCAAATGCATTTCCATCATCGGTCAGGCAGATGTGTGTTCGATGTCTGCGAGTGTTATGTAAGGACTGAGGGGTTGTTACAGTAGGAGGATTGGATGAAAAAGCGAGAGGAGAAGCTTGGGATTGCCATCGTTCCCAATAACGTATTGCCAGACGGCCCCGTATAATCAACAGATTAGCTGGGAAATAGATCAGAGGCGATGGCCAAAGGAGGACTCGGTTAGCTAAAAGCCTCCTCGCCGGCCCATTAACGCAGGGCTTGATTTCGTTCTTGGTGGCTTACGCAGAACCCATACACGCGAACCTCCGTCTATGTGGCTGTGCAGCCACCGAAGAGACATGGGAAAATGCAATTATAAGTCACGAGGTGTTCGTCCTGGCGTGGCTCTCGCACCACTCCGCTTCTACCGGTGCTTCTTCGCCGAAGCTGAATTGATTGGATATATGGGGAACGCCACGGCAACGCCGAAAGATGAAAGACAAAGGGGCTGCACCTTGCTTAACAAAGGAAATCTGTTTTCCCGAAAGCTCCCTTTATCGACCGATAGCTACCCAATCCCTCTGATCCTTGCGATATTTTATTCTCGAATTAATTAATAGTATCGTTTTGTTGAAATACTTTGTAGAAATTTTTGTAAATGGAATTGAATAAATAATAGTGATAACCCACACGATTTCGTATTTTAATGATTTCACAACCTGCTGTCCTTCCACAACCACTATTCATTAATTTTTATTGAAAAACACTTGAACCCGAAGCAACGAGACGCGAAGCACACTGAGATCACCGAAAAATCAATTCCTTTGTCCGTTTAATAATAATTAAATAAACACGGGCGGAGCAGCAAGTCACTGTGGTATACTTTACAGAGTGGAAAGGTTGTGTACACGCGTGTCTGGTGTGCACGAATGCGGCGAGAGCGCTAACTAGAAAAGTGCGCGCGGCGCTTCAGTTACATAAAGGTAATTACATAACGAACTTCGAAAGGTAGTTCGCCTTTGAAATGTTGGAGCTGATGGTTACCGGAGACGAGGTGGGGGCGGGCGGGTTACGGAATGTTTCGGGTTATTCGCCGTGCCGGAATTTTAATGGGCTTCGCCGTTTCGAGATTTGAATAAATGGACCAAATGAAAAGTCGTGCCGACGCCGGGCGCCCGTTCGCTTTTCCTCCCGAGCATTGGCATCGCCGGGGACGCAAGCAGCACGCGCAACGCGAGCACCGAGGAAGCCAAAGAGAAAAGAAGGAAATTGCAGAGCGAGGACGAAATTAGCGGCATTATCGAAGTGCGCAAGTTTCAATCGCGGGCCAGAAGTCATTTGTGCCGGAAGCGACGTTTCACCCGTGAGCTAATTCCCCCGTGGAAAAGCTTTAATTTTAATGCGCTTTCGGGAAAGGAGATCCGGCGATACGGCCGGCGACTCGAATCCCACGAATTTTCCCCACTCGCTAAGTGGTCCGAAAAGTTCCAGGCTCGTTAGCTGATTTTCTATGCACATCGATTCGTCAACTTCCACCGGACCTAGTAAAAAGATTGCAACTCGAACGCTGCTTCACTTATCCACTGGCAAGTGCGAGCGGCGCGGCGTCGCGACTACTTTTTGCGCCCGCTATTAATCTGTAATTGAGCGAGAGAACCCGACAAAGCTTAATAACATGTTCGGAATTCATGAGGTTCAACGATTGAGAGGAGGACTGTGATTTCCATAGATTATCACAAACTGTTCTTCGGGCGGTCGTCTCCGGCAATCGAGACAAACGTACTTAAACGCACCTGCACACACACAGGCACGCGCGCGCATAGACACTCTTCCTAGAGTCTCTCGGTATCTGCGACGATTTAACATGCATACATAGGTGGTGGACTCACACACGCCGAGAATAGCGGAGATGGCAAGCAGGGGCGGCGGCGGTGGCGGCGGCGGCGGCGGCGGCAGGAGAGACGGTACGGACTAACGACTCACGTGGAAATGGAAGACTCCGTGGTGCGTAGAGGTACATATCCCCGGGATCTCCCATCGAGAGATTAGCATTTCCGCTTTTCTCTCAACAATTCCTCGTTCCCATACGGATAATCCGTTA
This sequence comes from Ectemnius continuus, assembly GCA_910591665.1. Taxonomy (NCBI): domain Eukaryota; kingdom Metazoa; phylum Arthropoda; class Insecta; order Hymenoptera; family Crabronidae; genus Ectemnius; species Ectemnius continuus. The sequence continues at coordinate 7,335,863 of OU342862.1, read as the reverse complement.
AGCCGCGCGGGCCAACGCTGCGAGGGAGGCGGAGTAATTCGGTAGAGTGAATCTTCCTCTCCAGGTGGCTGTATCAAGTATTATTTCAGTATCGTCGCGCAGCCTCCGAGAGTCCTTCCTGCTTCGACAGATCCATATCGGACTGTCGCGAGTCTGCCCCGGGAATGAGACTGACTGCAGTCCAAGTGGTCTTTTTAGGTAGGCCAACACGTGAAAGAGAACGGTCAAGTATCTCCCGGAAGCCAGCGACCGAACACACTAACGACATACGAGCGGCCAGTGCTCCACGGCAACTCAAACATCCTCTAAGAAACTAGTAGTCTAATAAAGAATTTCTCAAGCAAACTCTTGTACGCATTCTCTACCTTCAAACATTTAATACTTTCTACTACTAGTCACGTCTTAAAAATACTTAAAATTGCAAGTACGAATTACAGCGACTTAAAAATCACACTCGCAAGTGTTTGTAGTGAGAGAGTAGGAGAGAGAATAAGCTAGTACAAGATATCGAGTGGGAGAAAGAGAGGGAAAGGTAGTAGTAGTTGGGAGGGCAGAGCGCGGTGGTACGGAAGTACATGGCGGAGGCTTTTCTTTGAAAGATATGGAGCTTTCGTCGGTTTTCCCCACGGCGCAGCGCGCGCGCGTCCCTGCCTTTCCCTACCCTTCGCAAATCAAAGCCACGCCAGTAATAAGCACCGGCGATGCGGTGGGTCGAGGGAGGGTGGCTGTGGATGGTGGTGGTGGTGGTGGGTGCGAGTGCACTGCGAGGAGAAGGTGTACACGGTAGGCAATGAGCAGAAGAGTACGAGAGAAACTGGTGGAGAGAAGAAGGGAGAAAGAGGCAGGAAAAGGGGGTATTCGCAGGTGGAGAAGGGTGGCGGACGGCAAGGAAGAGACTGAGCGGAGTGGTCATACGTGCCGGACTGGAGAAAAGCGGGGGTGGGGAAACGCGAATGGAGAAGGATGATGCATTATTGAGTGGACCGTCGACGTAGGGGCGCGCGGGGAGGGTGTATAATCGCACACATCCTCACCCGGTCTCTGCTAATGGACTCCATCCACCCGTTTTGAGCCCAGCGCCCCACCCACCCCCACCAACCCCCCGCACGCCTTGCCTCGCCTCGCCTCGCCTCGCCTCGCCTCGCCTCGCCACGCCGCCGGAGCGGACATCGTGATATTTTCACTGCCTCAAGACTCATCCGGGGTGTACCTACTGGCATTACAGATATATCCCACCTAGGTGCTGCTGCCGAGCCACCCCCGGACCCATCCGCCTCACCCACGCCGAGGAAATCCGCGGCACACACTGGCGTAGAGCAACCCCACTCGATTCGGCCTTCGCATTGTTGAATTTCTCTCACCCCCCAAATGTTACCGAATAAATAATGCCGCGTGTACACGTCTCACCCGGAGAACTCCGAGAATGAAAATGTTTTTCTCTTTCTGGAGATATCGAGTGCTGCGGGCTGTGGACTCTCTCTGGAGTTGTATGATTGTCCGGGAATGCATGTTTCGAGATATGAGATTTGCTTTGGACTGCAGTCGAAGGGGATACTCTGAATCGGAGCGGTGATCGGGGTCAGCGGATGCGAGGGTGGTGCGCGACTCGGGACGAGGTCGTAATTACGAAATAGAGAGAAATAGAGTGAGGCTGTTCCGTGGAGTCTAATTACTTGCCGCGAGAAGGAGGCAGCGCCACCGCCACCGCCACCACCCCTTGGCGAAGCCGAGCCGCGCAACCCTTATTTCTACGCCAGTATATCCCTACCTATAGCTACGTTCCAACCTACCTACGTACTTCCACGGACACCAGAGACGCGTTATTATTGGATTACATTTTTAATCCAGCCTCTCTAGTACCAACACACGCGGCCCGCAGCCACACACTCGCGCACACTCCGACTATACTCTCTAGCAGTCCACAACCCGCCTCGAACCTCCGGCACGTCCGACGTCGTATGTACCAAGGCACCAGAGCTTCGCCGCCGCCGCCGCCGCCCGTGTGCATCCCCTACTTTCGTATTCCGAATGGAATTACTATGCAGGAGATTTCATTTGTTATATATGCGCGCGCGGGCGCTACAAACGAGCGCGTTTTCGCTTAGGTTAATCGAATTATGGGGCGGCGAGTGTATGCATTTTAAATTCATGCCAGCTCGCATGCTCTTCGGGGGCCGCGGCGACGCCCCTCTCATCCTCCTCTTTCCCCCCTTTTACCGATAAGGATGCCCCAGCAGCAGAAGCAGCATCCCAGCTCTTCGAGCCACCCCGAGAAAGATATACTACATTGCGAATAAGTAAGAGTCGACGCATGACTGCAAATGGAATAAACTGCTTTAATGAACCCCTCCGGAGATTTCGACCAGCAGAGATTTAGCAGGATTTCTCGTCTCATTGGAAATCTGCCTTATGCGACCTTCGTTATCCGCTTGCTCCCTGCACTTTTCCCCGAATGCAGCTGTACCGCGATGGACCGCGAAAGCCGATGAAATATTCATAGCGCGCGTACATTTCCGGACGTATTAAGACGCTCCCACTTGGGTGAGCCTCTCGAATAATCCATTAATAGGTATTATCACCGACTCGAATCCATTCTTTCCCGCTTTTATTGTCGCACTCCCTCTCAAAGGGCAAGGCGCGCTGCTCGCGGCTTTTCACCCAACAAATCCGCACGTCGAGATCAAGATCACGCGCGCGATCGTGACTCGATGTTCTGGCTGTTTGGAGGGGCCTGAATAGGCTGGAGAGTTCGAGCCGGGGGCCTGCAGGACGGTAGCCATGGCATCGTCACTCTCATGATCTCTCTCTTTCAGTCTCTCTGCGAGCTCTCTCTGGTCGGTGAATGATCACGGCCGATCGTATTGTGACAGAACAGCGATTGGTACGTCGTGCGGGGCAACAGGGACTCATTGTTCCCGAGTCCGCGTGTATACATGACGGTAGGTGTATCAGAATGCGACTAGTCATCGTCTGCTCACCGATGTAACGAATATAAAAAGGCAGCTTTCCGCCGAGTCACTACCCTCGCCCACCGCTGCTCTCTACCCCCTCCGGTAGCTTAACCCGCTGCTGAAAGGTCCTCGCCCAGACGAGGGTGAAAGGTTTAATGTTTGATCGCGGCGGCCCGACAATTACTACTCTACCATGTAAACCAACAACTACCCTTCAAATATTATCCTCATTCCAATGTCTTCTCACACTGGCCGAATAGTCACACGAAATAATATGTTTAGAATTTAGAATTGAAACACTATAAATCTAGAATCTAAAGTCCGATTTGTCACTGACCCAGAATGATCCTTTGCGAATCTTGAGTGTAGGATTCTTGTTAAGGGAACAAAAGAAACGGGAAGGCAAGAGAGGAGAGGATGTACGGCACAGGCGTCAAGAGCGAGTATTTGCCGGTGTCGTAATCGGGATAATTCAGCTCGAAACTGTGTACTGTTATGCCTCGCTCCTTTCACGATAGTTTCCCTGTCTCTTCAGGAAGCAACAATACCTGACCTCGTTAATCGCTCACTGGCGCGGCGAGCACACGATTCCTATCTCCCCCTATAAACGAGCACTGAAAACATGCTTTTCACGGAATTTAGAGCTGTCCAATTATAACAGAACCCACGGAATACTATGAGCTCCGTTCACCTGATTCTACGCGATAGATAAACGCTAAAAGGAAGTGTAAAAGAACCGATCGGCACTCCAACGATACTTTGATAACCATCAATATTTCTACTCGAGCAATTAAATTATCCCCATCGACAGAGGCAGAATCCGTCAGTGTAACTTTTAATAGGTTTGACCGAGAATCGCGACAGCAAACAATTTCCCGTAAAGCACACATGTGCGGTGAGGGAGCGGCTGCTAAGGTTAATGCCAACGGTAGGGAGCCGCGAGCAAACTGAATTGCGGATCAAACTCCACTGAAATGCCATTACCAGCGTAGATTTTCCGTGGCCGGTAGCACTTTCTCCGGAGCGGCGCGGCGCGGCGCGGCATGTGTGTCCGGTACTTTGCGTGGTTTCTTCAGAAAATTGCTTCTGGCGGGGCGCTCGCGGTGCTTTAATGCGCGAACGGTCGCGCAGGACGTGAGGGCTAGGGTGGACAGGATATGACCTCTCGGCAGACAGTGTGTGTCCCTTAGCCTACCTATATGTCGCGGCGACTTACGGCCTGTATGCCGAAATGAGCCCACTTTGACTGTTCAACCACTATTGCGAGCCGAGCCGAGCCGCCGCTCATCTCGGAAATTACTTCCGCCCTGACATTGTCGCGCTATCCTCTCGCTCCTCGCTGCACTGCAAAGGACCTTCCTCACACGCACTCTCGCAAGCCTCCCTGAAAAAAGACCCTTGCGCCTTCCCTTCCCCTATCCTCCTCCATCCGGATTCCTTCCCACCCCCCTTTTTTACACTGACACTACTGCTTGTATTATTGCTACCTAGCTTTTTGATCGTCTTCAAGGAATGTGTACTTGTTTACTGCGAGAATCATCTGTTCGAGGTATGGTTGTTTTGCGGAGAATCGAATTGAAGATCCGAGAAAATGAGGAGGAGATTGATGACTAAGTCGGGAGTCTCTTGAAGTTGAGGCTAGAATCGAAAGGCTTGAGGATAGGTGGGCGAGTGTATCCCGGTTCTCACAAGGCGCAAGACAAATAGCCGCCGCTAACGAGGGCCAATCAATAACCGGCAGATAACGACCGGTTTCGCATGGGAAGCCGCGATCCGGATCTCCTATTCAAAACTCCGCCCTTGAGATCCTTGAGACACCTTTGAAGTCGGAGCACTTCTACCTTCGGCTTCTCCTCTTAAACTCTAATGAAACCTCCAGTAACCAAAAGCTAATCTACACTGTGTACTCTAATTTGAATTTCGCCATGATTTCAGCTTGGAATCAGCCGACACATGGGAAAAAGATGTAGGAAATAATGGAGGGAAGATTCTTTGATGAAAGCAATAACTGATCGGTGGTTAATGAGAGAGTGCCGTCGCGCTGTCTCTACGAAAGAAAGACTGAGCATGAACGGCTATTTGCGGAGGGCAGCGGGCATGACTACGACAACAATGGAGTACAGGAATCTGTCAATCCACATACACGTCTTCCATGAAGGCGGCTTCCTCCTTCTAGTGTGTAGAAGAGGGCATCCGGGTGGCCCATCACAGCTAATGACATGCACCAGCTCTCCTTTCTCGTAGGCAGAGCAACGCTCGAAAACCGAATGCGCGCCAACGGAACACGAAATCCTTTTTATCCGCCTTTGAACGAAGGCCCTAGTGTTATATGGAACTCGACCGCCCTTCTTCCTGTTCGAGCATGATTAATATAAAATAAATGATTGCCCGGCATCCGGTCCCACACTGGAGCCTTACAACACCACTCGAACTCTGCGTTTCCCTTTCTTTACTCCCTCTTCTCTTCTCTTCTCTCCTCCACGCTCGACTCTCGATTATTCCGCGTAATTTGTTTCTCCGAGTGACCACGGTTAGTTGACGATTGTTTCATGGTCATTGTCCATGCGAATTGTCGAACGGCTCATCTCTGATTCAATGACGATCACAATTTGCCTTTGTTATTATTGACGATTTCTAGTTCCTTCTGTCGCAGGAATAACGCAACGTGTAAGTGAAACGAGCAGATAGAAAGTCGAAGGGTATAATAAACGAGAGTTCTCATGTATCCCCGGCGTTCAATTGATCTCATTACGAAGTCACTTGAAAGCGATGTTAGCCGGAGAAAGGAACATCCTGGGGAGAAGAACTTGGGTACACACATGCCGGCACTCCATTACTCCCTCCGGCAGAGAGGCGGATATATGTGTGTGTACGTGGGTAGTATTCCGGGGAAATGAGGTAACAAGATTGGAAAGAGCAGCTCGTTCCAATTCGGAGGAGCATCCTTTCCCAATCGGGAAGGCGGCCGACTGTGTGTAGCAGCGGTGGAAGCAACGAATTTCCAATGGTAGGAAATCCGTCTTCCCCTCGAGGACGGGCCAAGCTATCGAGTCGTTCTCCGAAGGGAAGGGAAGAGAGCACGTAGGCGGCTTGGCACGGGGAAGGAAATGGCGTGATTGGAAAATGTGAAAAGGTTGCCTTGGCTGGCTCGCGTCTAGACGAAGGGTGTCGGCCGAAGGAGGACACCGAAGCGAGGGATGCTCCGCTCAGCCGAAAGGATAAAACCGAAGGAGAAAGAGTGAACGAGCGAGGAATCGCTCTCCCGAAGGAGTTCCCCACCTTTCACCCTCGCCACCTCAAACCGAACACCAACGCATTGCCTCCTGTGGATCCCTTAAAAAACGGATTTACAACCTGTTGCTGCGACCAGCCACTTAAAGATTCCCCTCGATATTGAAAGAATATCCGCAAAAGAAGGGTGGTGACCCTACACCGATTCACCGTCCCTCAATGTCGTGTAAATATAAAAGTCCGGATATTGAGTGGGAGCTTTTCTTCCAGGGCACCGCGAGCTTACACCGTGATTTGCCAAATTCCCGACAAGCAGCCGCCTTTCAATCGCTTACCCACAGCTTTCTACGTCCCCTATTCAAACGTCTTAGCCTCCTTGGTCCTTCCACTATTCTACATCTGTTCTGCCTCTAATTATACTCCAATGTAAACAGACATCCCATTGTTAAAATCGTCCAAATGACTCTGTACATTTTTAACTATACAAACTAGTACAATATGCATCAAGTATAGAAAATTAGTGCACTCAAGGCATTAAATCCTTAGAGAAAACACACTAGCACTTACATACGTTCTATAATAGAGACCATGTATACTCGCGCGCGCGGCAATTGAGCGAAGGGAGAGAGCGGGAAGCGAGTTTCCGGCGATAAATCAGTAAAACGGAATGTATCCCCCCGATATCCGGTGACCGTTCATCTTTGACCAGGGTTACGCTCGCCGAGTGCGCTAGAGTTGCATCGGGCCGCATAATTCTCGCCCGGAGCTCTCGTCAATGAAGCATCACCGTATAGAGAGAGGAGCAATGGATTCACACACACAGACAGCCTGCTACGCGTAATGTATGTACGTGCAATTCGAGTCTCGTGCACTCACACAGAGAGAGGCAGAGAGGCGAAGAGAGGAAGGCGGTGCGATGCGATGGGGAAGAAGAGGCGCGCGTAAGCCAGGAGCGCCGGCTCGATTTTGCTATTCATTAGAGCCGTCAGTGGGTAAACAAACAGCGCTCGGTGTACACTTGCACGGCTCGTAGCCGTACACGTACGTGTGTGGATATGTGATTAACGAGGAAGCTCCGCGTAACCGCGCGCTCAGTAGCAGCACAGGGGGGATGGGATATCCCGAGAGGACCCAGCAGCCCTCTGCTCAAGCTCCATCGTCGGCAATACCGTTCGGTTAAAGCTCATCGATTGGCCCCGACTAGCAGCCCTCAGCCAGCAATGGCCCGAAACCACCTTCAAATTCAATCGAGCTACCGCTTCTCTCCTCCTGAATAGACAACGCGCGTCGCTTCGCTTACGCTTCGATTGTCCTACAAATTGCACCAGCTTACCTCCCGAAAGCGCTGAATTGATCTCCCAAGGATATTAAGTGGATGGAACTAATACTAATTTGCCTGACCCGTCTTCCACCAAGTTAGCAATGTCACTGTCTATTGTAATAAAGTGTCACTGAATTATTATGCTATGATAAGCTAACTGTCTGACAATGTAACTCCTCGAGAGTACGAAATCCAATAAAAGAACAGGTATAAGAAGTGAGCAAAGCCGAGCTCCTTTGACTCTAATACTTGGCTATTAAATGCAGCTATTCTGTAAAATTCGTTTAACGTTTCGCTGAAGAAACTATGCATTAGGATTGAGTTAAGTAAAATAGTGACAATGAAAATCTACAGCGTGCCGGATAAATTCGATAATAGTTAAAGAGCTAATACTAACTAGATTGGAGAGTATTTACAGCGGGACGTTAGCGAGTTCTAAAACATTGTTAACCGACCTAATTACATACATTCTCGTCTACCTAAGCTGATGACGCGAAGAGAGGGCAATTTATTTTACAATACGGACGTAGTCTACCAATTCTCGGAAGTCACTTCTAACTGCATACAATGCGTACGAACTTAAGGCACGAAAAAAAGCGTGTGTGCAAGGCAGTTTGCGGGTTTACGCGAGGCTCTGATACAGTTACCGTGTAATTATGCGCGCCACGATCAGCCGCTCTCGGGAGACAATGGATGATCAGGATATTCCCACGTTAGAAAATTAAGAGCGCTTTTAATTCGCGCGCGAGCAGAGAAAATGCCCGACCAGCTGATTATCGCGGCGGCCGACGCGTCCGCGCCTCCAATTAACGACCTTCCGCATTGAGGTATCAAATCTATTCGGTCAGTGATCAGCAACAAAGGGGAAATCCACTTGTAAGATAGCCAGCGTCCTCGTCATCGACATCCTGCCGCACTGTCATCCTCATTATTCTTGGGATACTTTTAGTGCGTATGTGCGTGTACAGCTCTCCCAGATTGCTATCACCTGTTCGAGCCAAGCCTGTAATTATACACTCCGTGACTGCGTCGCTATTAACGACATCGTTTGATCCCCTCAAAAGTCAGACTCTTGTCGAACATTATTCGGAGACTTCCTTTACCGATCGGCCCCCTCACTCTCGCTCATGAATATGCAACGAGAGCACCACTTTTTTCAGGGACATCTGCGAGCTCCTTGCAATCATCGCGAGTGTGGCTTAGAATTATTCAAGAGTTCCCTACGTAATTGGTGTGAAAATAACAACACTCCGGCAGAAAGAATTACAGAGCTCTTAAAGGCATTTACGTTGGAATGCAAAAAAAATGGCAGAGGGGAAGAGGAATGAAAAGAGAATTGTATCGCGATACGGGTACGAACAGGTAGCTGTGGGCTCGAGTTGTTCGAAGTCGAAGGGTTCGACATCCGGGACGGTTCGTAGCCATCGTTCCCTCGGGAAGCTATCGGCTCGCGTATCGAGAGGAGGGCGAAGCGAACGGTTCCAGGATCGAGGGTGGCATCGGGGGGTGTGCATGCAACAAGTAGTTCGGTTTTCAAAGCCCATTGAAATTGATGGCTTTCCCATACCATGACAAACTCCCTCTCCCTCTCCCTCTCCTTCTCTCTCTCTGCCGGTGCTCTTCGGCAGGGAGGAAGCGCGTGCCGGTAGTGGCTCCGTTCGCGAACGAGCTTACAATACACAGCCAAGCTTTTATCGATATTGCAGCGGGACCGGCAGCAGCATGCCACGGCAAGCCGATAACCGAGGGTGAGAAGGGAGCTTGCGGGTTTTATTACTGCATTTTCACCTTGTCACGGCTTCTCGCTTCGGCCCTTTACAAGCTATCGAACGCCACCGACACCTCTCTTCTGCCACCACCTGCCTCACCCTCCTCCTCCTCCTCCTCTCCAACTCTCATCTCTCTCTTCTTCACTTCCCACCGTTCTCACCGCACCTTCTCCCACCTTTGCTCCCTTGCACCTTTTTGTACCACGCTGATATCGGCTCTTCCTCTCTACTTCCGCTTACTCTTCCTCCCTCGCCCGCGCGCTCGCGCCCCTTCCTCCCGATGGATGGATTTGCATCGTGCGTTAGAGAGAGCCATCGATGCACTGTCGACGAGAGCACCGCCCGAGGGATAAATTGAAATCCACTTCTCGCATAACCGCGCAAAAGCTTCGTCACGCGCGTCCCGTAACGAGAGAAACTACCTCGCTCTTTTTTGCCCACCGACTGTCAAGAGCTTCCAAAGGCCCTGCATTTACCACGCGTTTACGCCCACAAAATCAACTTCCATGAATGATAAGCTGCTAATTTTCTCTATCGTAATCTGCTTCTTAAACGATATTATCGAACGAAGTAATTGATGAACGTACGCGATCGAAATAATGAAACCTTAGGATGAAATGAACATTTATAGATGTTAGCCCTTTGTTTGCCATTGCTTAAAATCATAGCAATATACCATATACCAAGCATGATTGGAAGAATTTCAGTATAAAATCTCTGGCAAGCAGAGTTAAAAAGATCAATCCGCGTCCGGGATGAACTGGTTGCCATCAGTACTCTCACGAGAATGACTATAATTGGAAAATATAAGAAATGATAACTCCGACGGCGGGCGATGATCAATGCACAGCGCGGCAGAGTGAAATGGTCATAATCGTCACCTAAAGTGAGGTATTAATATTGAGAGGGGAGAGGCGTCCCTCGGAGCCGTCACGATCACGCATTTGTCCGTTCGGTCATTTTCAAGGAAAAGCCGGTGCTCTGCCGCGCGACGCTTATCCTCGCTTACTGATGAACGAAGGGCGGCAGGCGCTGTTAGCTTCACGCTGCTTGCAAATTATCGCTCGTGCCCCCATAGACTCCGGCCCGCCTGCTCCTAGCAAGCATTTTAGCACCATGCTTACCCGCTCGCTCAAGTACTCTACTGCTCGATCCCCGTCTGGATTCTTACAGTCGATATTACGTCTCGCCTCGGGGGGCTTTCCTTCTCGACGCACAGTGGTTCCCAAGTTTCCTCTCTACAACCGAACGCCTCAACTCTCACAGGTACTGAACTCTCACGAGGACTCCCGAGAGTCCAAGCAAAAGTATTCTTCTTTATCTTATATGAAATGACTTGTCATTGGCCTATTATAATGAAAGACTCGAAATCACTTGGTTTTGCCTTTAAGAAAAGTCGTTAATATGCTTTTGTTTTGCAAACAATTAATATAGGAATCACTGTAAACTTTCAATATTCTGCAAAGTAATTGATAATATGTTTAACTTTGTGTGTCGAGTATGGAGATTTAGTATCTAGTATTTGACTAGTAGGAGAAATCTAAGAGTACTTGATTCTAAATGAGAAACGTACGAAAACCTTAACACGAAACATTGTAGAGGGAGCAAGGTAATTCTTATGAGCGTAGCGCAGTACAGACTGCCTGTAATTATTGCTTTCGCTCAGTTAGCTGCTGCTTTACCATAATCGGCATGTCATTACGTTCCATGTGCCTTATTGCGGGCCGAGGATATGTTGCCGGACAGCCAATAAGCGGGCTAACTCAGTGCATGCGCGCGTGTTACCACGTTGGGAAAGCATTGGCGTGTGACGCCTGGAAAAACCGAGTTCGAGTAGAGCGCGTTTCCTTTCCATGCTGCTGCTGCTTTTAATGCGTATCGATCGTTGCCCTGAGATATAAGATGACTTCGATGTAACATTAATGAATTATGGTGCACGCACACTCAACAAGCCGGCGTATCCGCGTCTATGTACACGGCGCGCATACATGCACTTGGGCGCGTTTACTGGAAAGAATTATGCAAATGATTCTGCATCATTGTTTTATCTTGTCGGGGGATGCGGTTGTTAGGTGAACCGGCGCTTCATCAGCACGCTCCGGCCTTAAGGCTACGCCAAGCTAGATGCTTCGCTAAGATAGAGCTTGCGTCGAAGAACTCTGCTCGATCCAAAGGTAAAGAACGTCGGCACTTCTGGATAAATCGATGCAAAAAAATTGCGCCCGGTATTACTACATATGATAATCATATATCACTTCGAACAACTAATGCTGCTTAAAAAATCCATGTTAACTCCTATGCAACAGTTGCAAAAGCAATTTATATAAATTAGTTTATATTATTAATGGAGCACCTAACATACGATTTCTTTAAGAACTCTTACGAATTTCTAGTTCGGAAAGATTTGCGAAAATTTATAAAGCACTATGCAGATTTCAGTCGTCTATTCCTTTGATCGTGAACTCTAGCTGACTCGAGCAAGGCATGTTATGTACTAACGTCTTGCGAGCACGACTTCCTTTATCCTAGATCGAGCGCACGGTTCACCGAGTTCGCTTTTTTTGTCTGAAAGGTGAAGACGGTACGCTGGGATTAAAATACAATGGCTGACACAGTGTGAGCGTGCACAGCTCGTAAATAAGCTTAATCGGGATCGCTAATTACAGATTACACCGTCACTCACGTGTGTACTCGTCTACAGTGCTGTTCCCATTCTTGAAGGAGAGGGGTCAGGCCACTGGCTGCGTTCTTCGTAGTCGAGCAATTTCGGCGTAAAAACGTAGCATGCACCGTTGTCATTGTAGCGGAGAGGAGCTCGAACGTCCCTGAAAGCGAATAAACACCTTGTTAGAACGAAACATGGAAGACGCGGATCGCTTTAAATAAAATGATATAATACCGGTTGCGAGAGAAGGAGAGGGGAAATGCGCATTGGCAAGTCTGATTGTCGACATGCCCCACAAAGTAAGTGCACGAAATCCCGTGTGAGCGAGCGCGCGCGCACCCGTAAAAAGTTGGTCGATGCAGACAAGCGGCGATGAACGACGTTTATAGCACATACACGAAAGTACCGTGCGGCGTCGGCGTCGGCGGCCGCGCGAGCGCGCGCGCCTTACCGGCTTCGTCCATCCGGTGATAGCCCCGGCGAGATAAGGAAATTAATTACAATAAATTTAACGGTAACGAGTACGCAAGTGGAGTAGGCATCGCACACACCCATACGTTAACCTGTGTACAACACAGCTTTTACATTGTTCGCCCTCAGAATTGCCCCGACCGCTTTCGAAGCCTTTGTCGAGTAATTGGCAGCGCACTGGATATTGAAATAACACGCGTCGCGATCGCACCGGCTGATATCCAACTTTGATTCCGACCTCTCTCTCCTCCTCCTCTCCTTTTTTGATACGCCACTGCCGCTCGCTGGAAATTGCACTCAGGAAATCAAGCGCTCGCCATCGCCGCAGTCGATTGCCACTCACTCAACTACCCGTCGAAGACTGAACTCGAGTGCGAGGGACTTTGCAAAATTGAAGGGATGGCTTGCCAGGGGTGGGGAATACCTGGTAAAAAGTAGCCGGGAAAGTAGTAAACTGGGAAGCACGAAAATAAACCCCCCATTAATACCCTTACAGGTACACGAAACTTTTATTACCTGAGTGACCCTTAGCGTGGTTTAGGATTACATCCTAAATATTAATGTATCTAACCGAATTACTGGCAGAGAAACAGTTTTATTTATGCAATATATTATGCTGAGAGGGAAGTTCTAGAATTAGAAGAATTAGAATTAGTAAAAGTGTCATTCATAAAAAAATTAATACTAGCAGAATTGAGGCAATGATAATACGCAAGAAACAGAATTTGCTCGAAGCTTTTCCTAGGGCGATGACAACGAACTCCCTGACAGCTACATGCACACCGGCAGAGGGTAGATTCGTTAACGACGGCGGCGCGGCACGGCGCGTCGCGTCGAGTCGCGTCGCGCTGCTCGTGCCGTCGCTCCGTTTCATTTAGACAACTGCTCATCATCGGATAGGGGAGGGCATGCGACCAATTATCCTCCGAACTGTCGACCGGCAGGCTACGTTGAAAGCGGAGGCGGCGCGGCGGCTGAGGGAAAGTGCGCGGCGTGATATATCGGTGGAAAGAGGATGAGCGAGAGTTAGGATAAGGTTGCATGGGTGAGGAGGCTCCGGGCTCCGACGATCGCCGAGCGAGAGGCGGAATATGGCGCAATATTCCAAGACAAATCAAAGTAGGCATCCACCGAATGCTCCCGGGTGCAGAATGCAGATAGAACAGAATAGAGGAGGCGGCGGCGGCGACGGCGGCGGCGACGGCATTCCCCCGCTCGCTCGCGGGTTAATGAGAACGGTTTCAAGCGCCGACACAGAGGCGCATCGCCGCCGTCGCCGACGAACCTGAAGGAAGAAGCGGTCGTAGGCATGAGCAACCAGCATCCACCACGGGAATCAGCAGGCTATAGTTGAAAATCATAGCTCAACAGCGAGCTGAACCACTCTACTGTCACTGATACCGACGACCCACTCTCTTTCTACTATACATCCTTCCTTAAACTAGTAATACAAACTTGATCATTGTATACGTTTCCCTACTAATTGGGTAGTCTTCGGTTTAAAACCTGTTTCTCTACTTTAAACGAGTGTCTCATAAATGAAATAAAATCTATTGCATTAGTTATTATGTGATCTGAATGGGAATACTGCAATCATCTAATTTCGATATTCCTTGTAAAGAAAGAGACGTGGATAGAAGGTATTGCATAAGTGACATTAGGAAGCCCTGGGAACAAGAGGAGATCGTACGAAATGTATCCGTTTGCCAGAGCGCGGCTTGGGGTTCCGCTTGCACACGGAGGAGGATTAATTACCGGTGCGTTCTACGGTTCATCTAAGCCAGTCTGAGGTTTACGTCGCGGTCTGGAATCACGGCATTTACAAAGTGTCGGCGATAAACCTCTTGCGGACAAGAGGTGCGCGAGTGCTTTCGTCGAGGGGTGGCGCGGGATGGATAGGGAAAGGCTGTGGCAGCGAGCTCGATTGGGCGTGAGACCGCCGAAATTCCAAATCAATTTGTCTATCGAAGAAGCGAGGAGGAAAGGGGAGGAGAAGAGGGAGGAGAAAGAGCGGCGAGCGCGATCGGGTAAGGGTGAGCTTTGGCATTCTGGTGGCATACCGAGCTTTTGATAGCAAACACCCTCTTCCCTCTGGACCCTTTCGAAGCCAGTCAAAGCGTCTCGTCTGTCCATCCATCGACTGGAATTCCCTCCTCCTACCGTGATTCCGACGGACTCTTGGCCTTAACTCTCCCGTTCTAGTTAACTCCTTGAGAACGGTCTGTATCCGCCGAATCTCAGGTTGCTTCTGAAGTCCTGGCACGCCTTTTGAATACTGCATACTGCCACTACTAGTAGCCCCTACACCCTAAACCGCCTCCCAATTGGCCGTGATTAACAGGGAGCCAAATTGAAATCGAAGATTTAATTAAACTATACGCAACCAACCCAGTCACCGTACGCTACCGATATCTTTGATTGAATTAAATAGACAGTAAAGTGGGAGTAGGAATGAATGACGAAGTAGCGCGTTTGCGGTAAAAGAAGGAGCTCGACAAAAACCCTGGCGGCGGATTGCCGTACACATTATCGACGCAGGCACGACGCCGAGTGGAGATTTCGCGTGCAGCCGGGCGTAAGCGTGGGTGGCGGAGAAAAAACTTGAACTACCCCTCTCGTGAATCCGAAAAGCGAGAGAAAAAGTGCGGCGAATCAAGGCGAACGCTCTTAAGTCCGAAGGAGCGCGCTCGCTCGAGGAGGCACTCCTGGCATCGACTTCTCGACTTCCACCCCATTTCCTACAATTGTCACGAACGAACGGGTATCCCGCGGAAATGAGAAAGATAATGAAGGAGCGTGACGTAAAATAAAATGTAAACAGGCGAGAGAGGGGAGGAGGGGTGGGGAGTGGGGCGGCGGGTGGTGGATGATGGTTGGTGGTGTGGCTGGCTGGCTGGCTGGCTGGTCGGTCATGAGGAAGAGGCGAAAAACGAAGGAAGGAAGCACCGCCAGATGGAAAAGAAGACAGGGAGAAAAAGTGATGAGAGGCGATGAGAGGAGGATGGAAAAACGCATCGACCAATAGTGCCCGCGAGCGAGGCAAGGCGAGGCGAGGCGAGGCGAGGCGAGGTGAGGCGAGCGAAGCCAAGCCAAGAGCCGACCACTTATCTGTAGGAGCAACATCAGAGGAGCTCTTGGCTGGTTCGTTGGCAGGAGGCAAAGAAGTGCCTGGCGTGAGAAGGACGCCGAACCAAAGTGAAGTGCGCGCGTGAGAGATACGGGAAAAAGGGGGACGAGGCACAGTCGCTGCCACGACACGGGGAGAGGCAAATGATACCTCCTTAGGCAATTTTAATTTTGCAGAAATCACTGTTGGGCTAATAAGAATAAAGAGATCTCCGCGAGAAGCTCTCGCCTCCTCTACCTTGCTCTCCTTCTCTATCCCTCCCTCTCTCACCCTCTCTCACCCTCTCTCCATCTCCTATCGTCGACTAGCAGCAGCCCACTGCTGCGACTGCTGCTGCTGCCGCTGCTGCTGCTACCCCTTCGCGCTCGACTCGAGCTTTCTTTCTCTTGACCGGTCGGCCGAGATACACCGCCAGCCACCAGGCGACATTACACGACCGTGTCGACGACCCGTGTACTGAACCGCACGTCTACCCACCCTACCACCGCCTGCCTGTCTTCCTTCCTCTCTTTCCCCGCCTCTTTCACCTGCCACTCCCCCCCCCCTTCGGCCTCCGCACCCCTTTTCCTTTTAATCCCTTTCTGAAGACACGGGACACGAAGCGGGCCGCACTCGCGGAAAAATATTAATCAGGAAAGCCTGCCGCCTCTGACGGGCCACCTACTTACTTTTTATTAGGCTTTATATCCGCTTCCTATTAACAAACCTCCCCGCCAACCACGCGCCACCTATCCTGATAAGACTGCTAAGCAATATGTTGGTCGAACACATCGTCGCCCACTATTATCATCTCCGTTCTTTGCTTCTCCCTTATTTTGTGTCTGTCAAAGGGCGAAAAATGTATGAATAAAGCGACGATGAGGGAGAAAGGTAGCCGGTGGTGCGACTAGTTTGTAACTACTCCGTGTTCCCGGATTAGTGAACGGAGAACAAGTCGAGCAGAAAGGGCTGACAGGGGAGCTGCAATTCGTTAGGAGTTCCGGGAGGGAGGAGGGCCGCGTTTGGCAATTTGTCGCGGCTGAATCTCAACTATCAAATCGAATCTGTCGGGGGGCGAGTGGAAGTCGAGCCTCCCTGATTTTCCGTGGCGCGCGGGAAGCGCGCCCGTCCGTCGGGATTGAGGAACGAGAGACGAGGGCGAAGGGGAGTAGATGGAGGAGCAGGAAGAGGAGGAGGAGGAGGAGGAGGACGAGAGATCGCGACGAGAGCTGTCAGGAGCACGTACGCGCGAATAGAAAGGTGATTCCCGTTCCGGATCAAACCGTCCTGCTGCCGTGCCGTGGCGGGCGAGGCATGCGTGCGCGCGTACGCGCGCTCACGTCCGCACGGGACTCACCGCCCGAAGTCTAAAGACGCGAGGAGGGTGCCGGCGGAGAGAGCAGAGCAGAGCAGAGCCGAGCGGAGAAGAGCGGAGCGGAGGAGGAAGGGTTAAAGTGTCGGGGGAAAGAGGGGTTGAATCGAAGTGGGTAGAGAGGAGAACGGGCGGGAAGAGGAAGATCCAGGAAGAAGGGCGGCGAGAAGAGGCGCCGAGAGGCTTCTGCGGGAGAGAGGAGGGCGGCGCAAGAAGCCGTGGGTGCTGGCCCGGAGGGTGCGAGGGGGCAGGAGACATATTTATTTGACATGCGACGCGACTGCACCCGAGTTTCATTAATTGAAGATCGCGGGAATGAGCACGGCAGACAGCGCCGGAGCAAGCAGACATAGGCCCCGCGTGCACACGCGCGCGCGCGCCCGCGCGTCCCCGCTCCGGCATCTTTCTCTATCTCACCCTCTTTCTTGGCCCCAGCCTCTTTTCCTCTTCCCGCGGCTCCACTGTCACACGTACTCCGACCCTCCGCACCACCACCACCACCCACGACTCGTCGCCCTCTCCTCAACCACCACCACCTCCACCTCCACCTCCGCACACATCGCACGTGCTCGCGGAAACGGCAAATGAGGATTCGCCATTTCTCTGACATTCGAGCATTCAAGTTCGTCTCGATCTAGGCCATACTGAAGGCTCCCTCTATCTTTCTCGCTCGCTCGCTCTCTCTCTTGACTCGGCTCGGCGACGACGACGAGCCAGCCCAGGCCCTTACCCTTACCCTTACCCTTATATCCCCGTGAGCGAGAGAGCAGCGGAGTAGTAGCAGCGGGCCGCCGCCGCCGCCGCCGCCGCGCCGTGTGTTCCGCGAAAACGCTAGCTACGTGTCCCGCCGCGGCTTCGCTCGCTCGCTTCGAGTAAGGTCTTCTTTCTATAGGGTTGGTCCTCTCTGGATGAATTTAACGGGTGACGGCTGATGCGAGATCGTTACGAGTGCCGGGAGCGGGTGGGCGGGCGAGCGAGCTGGGTGCGCGCCTTTTTTTACCTTCTTCTTCTCGGCCCTCTCTCTCTCTCCCTCTCTCTTTCCATCTTCTCCACTCGTGTCCTCTGCATTCGCACGCTATCACATCGACGCCGACCACCGCCTTCCCCGGCGTCGGCGTTGCCAGCGCTCTTTGCTGCGGCATTCCGACCTCTTGTTTCCGGGGATGGATGCTGTCCTAGAGATCGTACTCGTCGTCGTCGTCGTCGTTCTTCCTCGCAGCGAGCGTCCGCCCGCTAGTAAACGGGCGTGCTCGAATTCGTCGCTTTCGTTCTGTCGAACGAGCAATGGCCTTTGATTAAACCTCCGCCCGGCGAAGGGTGACAGTCTCGGTGACGGGCCGATTCAAGGGGGCGGTCGGGGGTGGTGAAGTAGAGGGTGTACGTATTAGATAGAGGACGGAAGGCGTCGGAGGTGGTGGTGGTGGTGGCGTTGGCGATATCGGAGATGGCGGAAATTTCATTTACCCCTCGTAGAGTTATCTAAGAGCAATACCGGGTGGCCTTAATGAAACATTCAGTCGCGAGAATAGCTCAGCAATCTCGAAGGGTCGCGAAGTGTAACGCGCGAGCCCGAGAGAGAAAGATAGAGGGGGCAGGAAGGGAGAGAGATAGAGAAAGAGACGACGTCCTGTGCAAGCTGGCCCGCGCTCTATCGCCCGATTCACCAGCGGCAATGAGGGAGTACGGGAGGAACGGCAGCAGCGGAGATAGAGAGAGGAATGGGTCTGATTCCTGGCAATGCAATTGCACGTTTAAAGTGGCGTTCCCCCGTTTATTTCGACGTTCCCTTCCTAGCCGGGCCTTCTCCACCCATCTCCACCCCCGCCTCGCCACGCTCATTCGCAAATGGAGCGCAGCCTCCAGCAGGCTCTCGCGATAAATCCTTGATGAAGGACAATTCAATAAAACTAGTTATTCGCAAATTAATCATTTAGGTCCGGCGCGCACTGCCGCGTGTCTTTAATCTGACATCCTTAAGCGCTCGCCCGAGTAGAAGGAACGAACGAGCGAGGAATACTTGGCAAATTATTTGAGTTCGGCGACAAAGGAGTTGCTTGCTGGCGTAGCTGCTCTCGCGAGAGCGGCGATAGAGGGAGGGTGGGGAGGGCGAGTGCCCGGGCGTTTCATCTATTCGGTTAAGGATCGTTCGCGTATCGCGTAATTATGGTGCGTAGTATTATTGCTCATTAGACGGTGCGAAAGGGCGGGCTCGCGTTACGGGCGTCATTGCTTTGACTATATAGGGATGAAAACGGTGGCTGCCGGCGAAAACAGAAGTCGAGAATAACGACCTGCGCAATTATTCCATAATGTAGTTCGCATAGCTGAACTCCGAAGAAAATTAGAGGGGCTGCTCGCTCCCGGCCTCCCTCTCGCCAACCCCCCCCCCCCCCCCCTCCCCTCACATACGTATGCGATCTCCCGTGCACTCGCTTGCCCAGGAAAGAGCGAATGAATGAGAGTTCGGCGTGCGAGAGGCGGGAGGTGGCGCGAGAACGGGACAGAGCGCGGCTAACGAAAGAGTGACGAAAGACGCCCTCATACTGGAAGCTGCCGACTCCGACAGGGAGAGTCCGCACAACTTTCCCATTTTATCTCCCAATTCGCATTCCCCGACTCGAACGTTTTCACTACAAATTCGTAGCACCGGACCTATCTACGATAATTCCGCCCCTCTCATTAAAATATCTTATCCGCCAGCCCTGCAATGTTAGACAGACTAGTTCTGCGAATTCCAACTGGTTATCCTTACTCTTCGCGGCCAAGTTCGATAAATTTCGTTACTGACTCAAGATCTCTCAGTCAGCCGTATATTTGGCAAACCAGATGTCTACAATCGTACTTTCAACCCTTGTCGAGTAGATCAAAATGTCGAAGGTTTCGTGCGGCAGATAGTTGCTGAGCCCCGCGAGAACAAAGCAGTCAGCTTCCTCCATTTATCTGGCGCAGACTAGAATTGAAGAGCAGGGCGCGGAGCAAGCCGAGCAAATTCATTCGGTGCGGGCTGTCGTCGCCGGCGTCGTCGCGACAACTTCGGGAATCTCCAATTAGGTGACGTTTCCGCGGCGATGCCGCGCGCATATAGGGGCCCTCGGGACGAGGAGAGAGGGAGAAAGAGAAAGATAGCAAGGAAACCTGTTCGTGGAGGTAGGAGATAGGCACCTATCGAAGTGTCCTGGAATCTGTCCTTTTGAGGGAGTGCGACGTGTCGCTTTAATCCTGCCGTGTAATTACGCCCTGCCAGCCACGAACAACCTTGCAAAAGGTGAAGCCACTCGCGCGCTCTCTCACTTTCTCTCCTCGCATCACCCACCCCGCCAGGATGCACCACTAGCTCCCAGCGATAAGCGAAAACGAAGTGGCATCCATGCCGGAGCAATTTCATTTTAATCCATGACTTTTGAATTCACCACTGCTCGCTCGGCCCGTGTTAATCGGCTGGCTCTCCTATCGCTTCTCTTTCCCATAACGCACATTCCCATACAATGCTTCCCCCACGTGAGAATTATACTCACTGCTTCTCAGCAGAAGGTGCATATAATTTGCAGTTATATAAATGTCAATTAAGAAAACTGATAACTGGAATGTATAGCAGAACTATGCAGTCTGAGCGAAGTGAAATCGTTACGAGTCGCAATCTTAACACGTTCACTAGGAATCCTTATAAGTTTTTTGTCCAAAACATATTATTTAGCCATAAGAGAATACGTAAAATTCTACTGGATCTTTGGACAATTATGATTATTCATTCGATATACAGATTTTCCTGGCCATGCCTGCATTACCGTTCAGTAAGGATTGACTCTAAACCCTCCACATATGAAGCCTGTCAGTCCTGTCCCTTATCGTAGATAAAGGATATTTATGATTCGAGGCATAACAGCAAAATTGGATCTCGCATTGTTTAGATTACCTTACAAGGCGGATTGATATGCGTTGTGTCCACCGGTCGTCCAGCGACACTGGTGTAACGAAGCTAATGACGCCGAGTGCGTACCATCAGTCAAGTGTCACGTGGCAAAGCGCGAAACGCAATAAGCGGAAGAATGCGCGGGGCCGAAGCCCGGCCGGGGTACTTAAATGATTAAATTATGCATTCATGCGATCGCGGTCGAGGAGCGCGAAACAAAGTTCCCTTATGGCAGCGTGCACCACTCTCCGCGGAATTAATACATCTCCCTCTACGCGCGGCAATACATGAAAGTCTTGATTATGAATGAGAAATTAGCGCGGAGCCCCCGGACTACCAGGCTATCGTCGCCGGGCACGCCAGCAGCAGCTGTTTTTCGATCATCCCTCTGCCCTGCCCTGCCCTGCCCTGCCCTGCCCTGCCGTCGTCACGATGATCGTCCACTGCTCCACTCGGCCCGTCACTCGGCCAGGCCTCGTTCTCGATGCAAATTAACTCGTTTACTCGAAATTCTTATACGTCGCCCTTCTACCCTCCTCTCCCCCCGCCGCCTCGAGATCCTTTTATTCTCGTCCCGTCCCGTCCCGTCCCGTCCGCGGACGCGCTGCTCCCTTTTTCGCCTACGGTCCATGCCAGCCTGTTAAGACATGCCCACCTGAGTGATCCTACTGTGTACACCTTTGATCACTCGCCATTTCTTATTGGCTATGGCCGCTGATCCTTGTAGCTTATATTAGTAAGGTGAAATTATGGTAATGAACTTAATTCGAATGGGTTGTTTGGGGGACTGGAACTTTAAAGATGTAATTATGGTTAATGTGTTGTTGAGATTATGATAAGAGTGTGTGGTTTTTTTTTATTTATGAGCTTATCACGAGGCAATAAAGGCTCGGATCAAAGGTTTAAGTAATAACGCATTAAAAAAAAAGCACAAAACGGTAAAGAGAGTGCCGTGTGTTCGGTGGGATCACGCGCAACTTTTTGCAACACACAGTGGCTCGTTAACTGGAACGCGCGATGGCCACTAATTGGAATCCATTCCCGCTTATCCCAAGTGAACGGGCGAAAAATGCGCGTGCAGAGGGGTAGGCGCCGCGGTGGCCGGGCGCGTTTCAAGCCCATCGAAAAATTGTGAATGCCCATCTCTGTTTGCACCCAGGAAAAATTACATTTTAAACGGAGAGTGCTGTTTTTAATGGAGCCGGTAGCGCGCGCTTACCGCGCGCTGTAACCCGCGAATATACATATGCAGATGAGGGCCAGATTTTCGCTTTGGTATTTTTGACAAATTTTCAATAAAGCCCACAGCCACTTAGCCGCGCAAAATTGTAATTAAAACTCGCTTTATAGAATGGGTGGTCCCAACGCGCGGCACATTGAAAAAGCACTCGAAATTGTAGGCGCCGCGCGTGCTGCCGCCGTCCTCCAAAGCGGATCCAAATGGACACGGTCGGGTTTGCACTTTGATACTCACAATTAATGGGAAATATTACGTATCACCCGTGTGTACGCACATTACAGATAGCAGGAGGACAACGGTTCATATATTACTAGCGTAGGCAGACGGTATAGCCAAGTATTTCCTGAGAGAGGGGCTCAACGGAAAGAATGCGTTCTCAATTAAGCGAGTGTGCAGCAGGACGCGTTCGATTCACCGGCGCCAACTCCGCTTACCCCACGGGCAATACCGAGTAAGTAGTCTCTTTACAAGCGATACTTCCTCCTGAGTGCGCGCCACTATTATCAAAGACTCCTCTCTCATTCTTATACGCGGGTATAATTATAGTTCCTACCGTGAGACGCGAGGCATGCCATTCCAGTTACAATTCGTCCCTCGTTTCCTTTTCGATGCACAACGCCCGCGCATACGTACAGACACACACTCGCACACAGAGGGAGAGAGAGGCACCGCGAAAGAGACAGAGCGAAATCAAGAAAGTGAGAGAATCGTGGAGCGTTTGAAATAGCAAGTGCCTTCGGATGTTGCCGGGGATACGAAAGGCAGGTAGGGGCGGCTCGCTCGAGGGGGAGAAAACTAGGAATTTAGCAACGAAGTTGTTGTTCGAGCGCGCGCTCCGCGAAGACACTGTCTATAGATGGATGCACGGATGGCTGGGCGAATGGATGGATGGATGGCTGGATGGCTGGTTGGATGGAGGCGCACGGCGAAATCAACCCTCAGAACGAGAATATAGAATGGTACAATTGACGACTTTTTAAAAGAATGCCCATACGAGCCCGGATTCGCACCCCCTGCCGACACCATCCCCGAGAGCCACCCCCGCCCCCTCCACCGACTCAGAGACACAGAGGAAGATAGAAGGAGAGAGAGAGAAGCAGAGCTCGACAGCGGAAGACAAAACACTGAATCTTCATTCTAGCGTGTTCCGACACGCCAGCCTGCATCCTCGCACCGCGGCTGCATTCTCTCTCACCCTTCCTTCGGCCTGGCTCACCTCACTTCTTTCCTACCCTTTACCTCCCACTTGGTCCTCTCTCCCTCTCGCTCCCTTCTTGAGAGTCTCGGTCTTGGAGCGAGCTCGTTCCTCCTACGCGAATACCCCCGCAGACTCTTTTTCCCTTTGCCAGCCAGCTGCCTAAAGCAGCTCGCAATTCGCGATCGCAATTTTCAATTTCCGCCGACTTTTCAATTAGACTAAGAGGTGCCGCCGCCACCGCCACCACCACCATCACCACTGCCACCACTACTACCGCACTCGTTGCAGGCCTGCATCTATCTGTACGTATATGCATACAGCTAGCCCAGCATCCGGATGTGCCGGAGAGCTTCCTCGCGTCACTGTACCATCGTCAGCGGCTCTTAAAAGCTCGTAGCCCTATTCGCGCGAGATACCAACACCACGAGCACCACCACCACCTTCGCCAATGAGAGCAGCACCTTCATCGCGGGGGTGGGCGGCGCGGCGTCGCCCTGTGTTAACGGCATCTCGCGAATGAATTGGAGAGAGCAAGGATTCCGGAGGTTCTCGCTTGGCCAAGCAAGCTGGCCCGCTCTCGCTCTGCACCGAGCATCACTACGGATGGATCCGGCTGCCGCCTCGCTCGAGGACACTCGCTTTCCTAATGAAATTGGCGACCCTCCGGGGTTCGGGCGCTGATGAGCTCACTCGATATTCGAACGCAGATGGCGAGAGGATTGGTCGAGGGCTCGGAGTAGTCTCTCCGATAGCTCGCCTCTTCGACACTCAGAGAGGGGATCGATTTGAAAAAATGCCGAGCAAATCATGATTTATGTCAACACCTGGCCTTTCCCGGTACGCGCGCCCCCGTCGAACGCCTCCCCGAACGAGCCCTTCGAGAGTACGGGAATCCCGCTCTCGAGAGCACTGGAAGAGATGTTCTTTTAAGGAAATCCTGGAAAGTCGTCGATGGGAGAGGAGAGACGGCTGTCCTATGTATAGGTGGGTGCTTCGCCGGGAGACAGAGATGGGACAGGGAAGTGTAATAGATAGGTTTGTAATCCATCGAGAGCTCGAGGCGTTTGGGAATGAGATATTTTGGAAGGGACCGGGCGATATCGGCAGTCTGCGAATGAAATGGCGCGTCTCTCGATCCTCGACGTGCCCCGGGGGGGCCTGCTGCCGAATCGAGCCGCAATGTAGCCTTCTCCCCCTCCTACTCCTCCCCGCGCACCCCTACCCAACGACCACCCTATTTCCTGGCGTGTGCAGCCAGCCAGCCCTGCTATCCCCGTGGCTGCTGAACTTGTCTCCGCGAAAGACAAGTCCTCTCCATCGTTCCGAATTCCGCCGTCCTGCCAGTCTATCTGTCTGCGGCGCAAAAGAACGTTTTGACAAGAGAGCCATCTATTCGCGAATTATAACCCTCCCACGCCCACCCCTGGCAATCCTCCACTGCCATGGATAATTTTGGCGAGAACGAGCCGATCTATCGATGCATTGTACGTCTTCCTCCGACGCGTACAAATGAATGTTTTAATCTTGCTTTATGGCAGATATTTGATTTTTAATTATTGTGATTCTGAAAGGATTGTTTCTTCCTTTAACCAATGGAAAATTAATAGTAACTTAGTTACTAAGGCTAGAATTTGCTAGATTAATACTGAGGTGTACAGTATTGTTTTAGTACAGAATGTAGTTTGTTTCTAGAAAAGCAGTGATAATAAAACTAGATGTAGCGTTCACTATTTCAGGTAAGCCAGTGGCTAAACTGGAGGATTCGGTTTCTATAGGTGTGTGGTGTGCGAGCGTCACACGTGGACTGAAAGGTAGCGGATACTGCTGGCTGAAAACAGGCGGCGAGGTAATGAAGGAATTTCAGGCACGGCTAGAATTATCCGGCGAATCGGAATTCGTCACCGGGCGAAGGCAACCGATCCCCGATTCCAATGCCCCGTGTAAAAATGACAACAATGACGGTCGTTCAGGTTGGCATGCCGTCGCGGCGGATAGCGCCGCGGGCGAGGATCTGACTGGATGGATTCCGCTATTCTCTTCATCGTGATAACCGTGCCTTCCCGCAATCACGATAACTATCCACCCTGCCGGGATACGAGAAGCCCGTGGCATCGGGCGTATCTTGCCCGTGCCCGATCTCAAATCGATCACGCCGAATCACTGAGCGCCACGCTCCACATCACTGCCACCGTCAAACTCATCGACGTTTCAACCGCGTATCAATCAGAAAATACGACTTCATTGTAGGGCCGATGCGCATTCACTTAAAAGCCCTCTCATTAATAGCTTCCCGATTCGAAACGCATTTGAAAATTTCCGATAGGCCACGGAGTGATTACACATGTACTTCGATACCGGTGAAAACGAACCGACATCGATGCCAATCTCTTCCACTTTCAATGATCATACATCGCAAGGACCACTTTCCAGAAGTAAAGTGGAATCATGTTTTACCAGATATCAATGTACTTGTAAGTTAAACTGAATGAACTGAAAAACGAAGGAAATGTATACTAAAGTAGAAAAGGTTTTTTCCTCCCAAACTACGACGAAATTTGTAAATTTTCAGGTACCTGTACACAGCAATTGCTATCCCGCCCAATTCCCCGGAACTTCCAGGGCTACAACGATCTATTTGGCTGGTAGGTCCGATGCAACAGTACAATACAGAAAAGTGGAATTTGGAGTCGTGCTGAGATTGCCAGTGCAATCTCGAAATATCGTGGAAAAGGTAGCGCGCGTCGGTTAAAGAGCGGAAGTGAAAAAGCGAGCGAGTGCGGAGAAGCAAGCTGCCACGTATCCGAGAGTGGACAGTGCCGGTTCTTCGATGAACCAGAGGGATATCCGATGGCTGACGGGCCGGTCCGGGCCGGGCCGGAGGAAAGGAGCCGGAAAGAGTCGCTAGGAAAAGCGAGTTTTTAATTTGGCGCGTGTCGTGTGACAGTTTGGTGGAGGAAGGAGGGTCTGAGGAGGGGCGGGGTGGGCGCATGGTACGGCCAGCCAGATGAATCCTCTCTTTCCGCATTGTCTGCGTTTCAATGGATATATACATATAGCGGATGGAGCGGGCTCTCTCTCTCTCTCCTCCACCTCTCTATTCCTTCATGCTTTTCGAGCGTTATTTTCGGTGACAAATATTATCGTGTCGAACAATGTGATCGCCCTCAATGCCGGGCTCGCTCTCCACTCCCTGCAGCCTCTTTCGCATCTCTCCTCCTCTATCGCCCACACTCACTCTCTCTCTCTGCCTCTCTTTCTCTATCTCTCCTCGCTGGTACTGCCTTCCTTCCGCTCTCTCACTCTCCCTGGCTGAGACTGACGCGTCCTGGCTCGGGCAGTAATCTTCGACATTGTCTCCCGGAAGCTCGCCCGAGGACATATTGGAATTGCTAATGCCCGACGAGAGTCGAGCGTGCAACCCGATGAGAACTAACCGCCGGGAGAGAATGACGGCTTCGTCCCAGCAGCCGGCTGGTGCTGCTGCTAGTGCTGCTTCGCGAATCGATCCCGATCCACCGAGCATAAAAGATTTCCCCGGCATTCGTAGCAGCGCATCTTTTTTCGGCGGATGCCTCTTTCGGTAAATGAACGTGTCTCGAGGGCTGACTGATGCTTCTCAACCAGCACACATCTTGGCTACTGACACCCCGTTTTGCCAAATACCACAACTTAAACGAAGAGGATTCATTCATTACGACCGGCAAATATTCCAGCCATTCAGATACGTCAACTAATTAAAATGATTCCTCGCACAAGCCTCTACCAGATTAGCGGATATTTTAGGTCGCGCGAAGCGCTGATACATCGCTAATCGGCAGCGACATTTTCGGCGAACGTGTGGCTAGACAGTCGGGCGCCGCCAGAGGATTATTAAAAAAGAGTCGCAGCGAAGCGAGCAGCGGCGGCGGCGGCGGCACACACTCGTGGGGCGCGCGAGTCATTAGGATAGAGGAGCGATGTCTAATAAATGACACAACAAGCAGGCGAACACTGTGCGAGCCGACCGGAAGGAGGATGCCGACGCATTATAATAATGCATAGAGAGAGAGACAAGTATCGAGTGCGAGGGGGCGCGAGTACCACGCACTCCCATATAAAAATATATCGAAGCCGGGTGGGCGGCCGGTTTCATGCGCGTCGCTCAGCATCACTTTATAAAACATTACCATCCCGGCGGATGAGCGATAACGTATATGTATGCACGCGCCTCGGAAAAAGCAGCGACGGGATGAGGATGTGGCGGTGGTGGTGGCCTGGGGGAGGCAGCGTATTACACGTGTTTTTACATTCGACAATAGATATTGCTCGTACGTCCGTGAGGCTCAGCCGTCACGAAGTACTTAGCAAAATGATCAGCGGGAACGGCAGGCAATATCGGAATTATTGTGTGATCCGCGGGAAGGCACGACATGCCGAGCCCGCAGGCAAGCAATCTATACGCCAGCGAGCAGACATTTCTCGTTCCTGCTGCCTGCTGCGCCGCGCTACCACTTCTCCTACTATTCCTCTCCTCCTCCTCCTCCTACTCCTCTTGCTGCTACTGCTTGGATTTGAATATTGCGCTCTAGCAATATCGCTGCAGGCTCTAATAGTTACTGCGAATGGCACGTGCTTGTCCGTCTATTCGGAATATGTGGGGCGAGACTCGTCCCGTTGAAGTATAAGGCGACTCCTGAATGTCCGGACACCGATCTCATTTAGTTCGCGCGATCATTCCTCTATCTCCCGGTGAACCTCGTTACGTTTAATCGCATTGAACGAAGAAACTTTTGAGTTACTCTGTTAGCAATTGGAAATTTCGAGATAGAAAGAAAGATTTGAAATATGAACTGCAAAGAACTAGTTCATTTTTTTGTCGAGTGCATGATTCTTCTACTAGATGAAAGGCAAGAGAAATAAAGTTGCTTTTGGGGGATCGACTTACGAATTCCTCTAGGTGGTCATACATCGCGTGATTCGGAGCGTGCTGGAGTGACGGTGCGGAAGGAACGACCTTAATCCGAGCCACCCTATTTTCAGAATGGGAAAGTCGACGCGCGCGGCGTGGCGCGGCGGTAAGGGGCCAAACAGCGGTGCGCCTGATTGAGATGGAATCGGCGAATAAAAGAGTTGTAAATAAGAGATAAAAGAAGGCCGTGGGTAAAGAGAGCCGGAGTGACTGGCCGTGTCTAGCCGGGCGAAGTGTACTTTTATTGAGACGTAAGGGGCACCGCCAGCCCAATAATCCCCATTTATAGCTTATAAATGATTTTAACCCCCGTAAAAATGCATTAGCCCGGCGCGGTGAATGTGTGCGACGCGCGGTACACACGTAGGCGAAGATGGTGCTGCTCTCAAGCAACTGGCTGGTTAGAGGAATATCGGGCCACGCACGTCTGCAAATGTGCCGCCTTTTAAGGAACACTATAAAGTAGTGTCGCGCCGCCAAGGGTGCTTAGACTTTTTGTGGCTGTCACTCCCTGACACCTGCTGGAATCTAAGCTGCCTTGTCATTCGCGACGTACCGCCCAACCTAGCAGTAAAAGTGCCTTGGATTTACCCGAAACCCCGGAGACGACGGCTAAGTGGCTTGAATTCAAGGGTGACCTATTGTCTCCACTTTCCTTACCACCCTAACCCTACTCTCTAGTCGATAGTCCAACCTCTTATGGAAAACAAACGTCCAAGCCACAGGATTGCCCGATCCTCATTCAAAATACCTACTTTGAATAAATCCTCGTTTCTAGAGGTGTATTATAAAGGCATTAACTAGAAGAGTGTAATAGATAAATAAGAAATAATTTAGCTTACATTTAATTAAAGATTGTCTATCTCGAGCACATTCATTACACTAGAGAAACTTCCCTATCGATGCCGAAGGAAGTCTCCATCCACGCGTACAAAGCCAACGAGCCTGAACTCGGAGGACTCGCCGTAAAAACGTTACGACCGCGTTATTGCCCACATATTCCTAGCACTGCGTGAGAATAGTAAGAACCGGAAGTAATCATCGAAAATGGAAGCGAGGGTCAGGGCAATAATGTCCAGCGTTGCGTGTAACAGTCCAAGTAGCTTAAAGTCAAAGAGGACCGGCAAAAAATCAAGGGATTCCATTGACGGGCGTGCGAGAGCAACATCCAAAAGCATCGGGGTTTTGTGGTCGGGCGAAAATGAAAGTTTCGCCGACTGTCAGAGCGATTTTAACCGGGAAAAAGTAGCCCCTATGAATCTGCCGGAAGAATTTGGCGGCGCGTCCACATCGGTGGGTGGCGATGCCGGAGGATTTCGGTTGGAGGAAGCGTCGTCGACGCGTGCAGCACGTAGGATGATAGGCAAAAGCGCTGGCTGGCAGGACAGGGGAACGTGTCACGCGATCCGTGAGTAATTCGCACGAGCCGAGCTAGAGAGCGAGAGAGAGCAAGCGAGCAGGGCCTGCTTGCTTGCTTGCTTGCTTGCTTGCTTGCCTGCCTGTTTAACAGAGTGTTATAATCTATTTACGTTAACATTACCAACGTTTAACGTGGTTGCTCTCCGCATCCCCGGGGTCAGAGAAAGGGGTTGCTTGTGGCGGAGCGGCACTCGCGATGGAGGTGGAAGAGGTAAAAGGGAGTAGGTCGGGGTGCCGGATTCCTGCTTCTCTCTATTCCTCTCGATTCGACGCTCGCTCTAGCTCACTCCGCTTGTCCCGTTCTATCCTCCGGGCTGCCTCTGCAGTAGACAGCACTCAAGAATTGTCGCGGCCACGTTAGGGCTTTTGGAAACAAGCGCTAATTCGTGCGGTCGCCTGCTCACGTATTAACCACCGTGCTTCCGGCACGCCCGCCCCCCTCACTCTCCTCCTCTCGCCGCCTTGCACCCCATCAGATACAACCCCCGCCCAGCATTCTTCCGGTTTTCGTGATTCCAACCATCGCGCAAACTGAGAATTACCATTTTATCATAATCGATTACCCACCTTCACCCTGCTAAACCGTACCGTTTCGAGCCCCCCGAAAACTGAGCGAACCATAATACTCTCAACATAGTTCTAGGAATTCTCGCAAATAGAAAGGTGGTCAAGAATTTCGATTACAGGAGAGCGGCCGTCCACGATTCGGGCTCGGCTTTCGAATGAATAATGAGGCGGTTCATATTAAATCGAAATAATGGATAGGAACGTTGCATGCGATATGAAGTGGTTAGCGCTGATCGTCACCGGGGAGCGGCAGTGTAATCGCATATTTATAAAGGCTAATACCGGGCCCTGCTCTATAAATCCTAATATAGTTAATATAACAGTACTAATTAGATGGCGGAGTGGCGGGCGAAATTACACGTATTCCAGAGTATTAACAAGATGTACAATGACGCGGAGCGACGGATGAGGAAGCTGGTGGCAGTGGCGATGGCAAGTTCAAGCAACAAGCAAGCAAGCCAGCAAGCTGGCAAGGCAGGCAGGCAGGCTGGCTGGCAGTCAAGTGCGCTGGTACGGGCGATGGCGGAGTCAGCACAGTTCGTTTATGAACGGATTACGGACACTCGAGCCAGGATGGTGAGAGGGTGGCGTAAGCGAAGGCTCACTGCCGACAGCAAGGAACACGTACGTTCCGTTTGAACGAGCCTGTACGCAAAGAGGCCTCCGAGCGTGGATATACACGGCCGGTATATGCACGACAATACGGGCTAAATGCCCGGCTCCGACCGAAACCGCCACCAACTAACTCTACGAAATGTCCTGAAACTTTAGACGCGATTATCTGAAGGTTATGTCGTAACAATTATGAGCCTGCCACTCCGCGAAATCAGGAGACTGCTAACTTGTTTGCCGCACGCTCGCCTATTGTCCTTCTGTCACAAATAATTTTCGGCTACGCGGGCGCTAATGGACGAGAGACGGAACCCTCTGCGCATGCTGCTGGCAAGAAGCCTCGCTGCGAGCGTGCATACTCTCGCAACTGACTCCTGCGCTCTCTCCATCTGTATACTCAATGATCATTTAGCAGACAAATCACCTTTTCGTCTCAGACTCATGCCACTGTTCAATTGGTCGTATTTAAACGTGGTGAACACTTTCAACCCTTGATTAAGCTCACCACGAATGTTTTTATCAATTGTAACCGTATTTAAATAAAAATGCATCAATTATCTTTTACTTTTCTAATTTCAAAAATAACATAAAATTAAATATTTTGTTTTGTTCCTATTTCCATACGTAATTTTTCCCTTCAACCAATCAGCCAGTGGAGTACACGAGAAAGTTCAAACTACGTGGAGTTTTGGAGAACTCGTCAAAAAGGCTTATACGTATTCCTGTATTAGCTGGTCCCATTGCGCGCATTCGAGCGGGTGCTTGATCAAGCGGACGTTTCCTGGCAGAGGTACGGCTTCTCGCAGGGCAGAAAAGTGCGAAACTAGATGGAATCGGATATGACCGCGTTCTCTCCGTATATTAGAGAGGGACTGGCCCCTTTCCGGTCTGGCCTTTATGCTTGGAACGATATGAGCAGCACGTGTGCTATGCGGTCGTGGTACGTGGTGGCTCGCGGTAACGAGAAAGAGAGGAAGAGGGGGCCGCCGGAGGTGGAGGGTTGAAGGGATCGGCTGCAGCCGCGGGTCGGCGAGAATTACTTTGGAGACGGTGCCACCCCCTCCCTCAGGCCGAATTATACGATTCACCTGCTTCCTATTTTACGACGTTTATATTACACCGCGTTGCGGCGAATCTTGGCTGCCGCTTAGCTTACCAGCATCTCGAACCCTCGCATCCACCACTTTTCTTACTCGGGAGACTTACATCCTCCGAGATGAGAATTCCACGTGTGCCGGTTGTTGCGCACACGCTTTTGAGAAATGTGGGGCCCCCGAGTCGGAAAATTCGAGTGAGCTCGAGGGTCCGGCGCAGTCGACGTCGCCGGACTCGTGTAAACAGGAAAATAAACAGGCGCGCACAACTCTCGAAAAAAGTTCTCGGCTGGATTTATGTTCGTACGAGACTCTTAATAAGCAGGGTAGTCGAGTGGCTGGCATGATAGGAGGCTTCTGGTGCCTGTTTGTGTTCGCAGGACGCGCGCCCGGACCTACGACACTGTTTACTCTAGCGTGGGGTCAAGTTCGAGGCTGCCATGATACGTGCACGTATTGCCTATCCAAATAAATGTCTTGGAACACGTGCTACCCGTCCGTCCACTATCTAATGAGTCATTAAACCCTTCTACAACTTGGCCCTTCTCAAGCTGCGCACAAACTAGTTTTATGAACATGCCTCGAGCCTTTGCTGCAGTATTTAATCCAGATTATCCAATACGGTGTCGTATTAACGACGGAAATCCTCAGGAGTGCGAGAAGCCCTTACTGTAACTACAGTTGGAGAAGAAAATTTCGGACAATTAATCCGAGCGCTTTCTTACCCGGCGAATAATAAATTTGAGCGGAGGGTGCGTGAAAGCGGCCACTAATGCGTTAGGCAGTATAGATTGTTGTTAATGGGAGTTATAAGGACGCATTAGCCTGATAAATAGTAATGGGCTTTATTGGCGGAAAATCAGAAAATATGACAATCCCGGGTCGCGTCCTCCCCCTGTGTTCTTGCCGCCGCGGCGCGCCGCCGTCTTTCCTGCCCGAACATATACCGTTACACGCGAGTTTTCTTGGGGTCTGCCAGCCGAGACCATAAGCACGGATCTATGGGGGCCAAGTTTATTATATTTGCTGACCATAAGGAGGCTTCATCGGCTATTTCCGTGATATATACTGCTTTAGAAGATCTCTGCTCCGATTTGGCCCTCCGTTGTTCTCACGTCGAAGTATCCTCATAACGAGTGTACACGTAAGAGCTTCCGGTCACGGCTAATTCTCGCTGGCTGATTTATCTATCCAATGAGAAACGGGGAGTGCTATGCCTCTCACGATTCTATGGATTTTAGCTGAGTCTTTTGTTACGATAGAAAAATAATCCTGATTTCAATAGCGAGGTTTTACGAATTGCGAGACTTTGCGAAATGCCATGGAAAAAAATGCAGGCGGTAGACTGACACCTTCAGAATAACTCGACACCGAAGTGCTCACTCAAACGCACATACACACATACACTCGCAGCTTATCGGGACTTTCGCGCAGATATGTCAGTAAGGTGTCAGGATAATATGTTTAACATGGGTAGATAGCTACTTATCAAGCGGCTTCGTGTTTGCCTTATGCCATAAAGTGTGCCATAAAGCCCAGACGAAGTGGTGACACGGCACCCGCTATAAATAACGCGCGTGCACTGCTTTAGGAAAAAATGAAACTGTACGTGGAGAGCCGGTAGGGCCTTTTCTTATCGAAGACGGCAAACCCATCCAGTTGCATCCTCAACTTTATCGGCTACGGACTTTCTGTTTGCAGGCTGGAAGCCCCTTTACAGGTGGTACAGTGAGGGAGAGTGTGAGAGCAAAGCGTGTAAACGACGCGTCGAGGAAAGACAAGATATGATTGTGCATCGAGCTGGATTGCACGGCTGAGATTGCCGGCGACTGATCTCCAAAGCTAAGATACACAGGGTTTTATACAGAGCGGCTGTTATTGCCGGGTGCTCGCGGAGAGAGAGGTGGGAAAAGGGCGCCTTGCCTTAATTCTGTCGTTGTCCCGTGCGAATAAATAATTTCTGGCCTTCGAGGATCCCTCTTAACCGGGGAACGAGCCTAACTACCCTTTGTCTTTTCCGGCAACGAAAGCAACGGTCCCGGCCAACGAGTGGCCATTTTAACCCCTTTTCCTCGCGAGACATAAATAATGATCGTCGCTAATTTGGCTGCGGCGGCGGCGGCGATGCCGGCGAATGTCGGCGGTACATGCAGCCCTGGCCTCCCCTTTAACCAGCCCCCCAACTGCCCCCCTCAACGCCGCCCCCACACCCGAGCAACGTAAACCGCGCAATTATAATGCCGCCACATTAGAATTTATACCCTGGCCAGCCGGCCTCCGTAACCTTTTTCTAAAGCTTACGTCCTTAATCTGCTGGGAAATATTTTTTGCCCCTGCTCGCCACCAACTCCGACTGCCTTTGCTTGCCCGCCTGTCCTATTGGCCCCGCGGATTTTCGGCGGGACTTAAGCCATTTAATTAAGTTGCGACAAGCGCTCGCTACGTCCTTCCCCGAGTAAGGACAACTACGAGAAATTTCTTTAGTATTTGATGAGTGTAATAATAATAATGCTGGAATAAACGATTTGACTCTTCTAGTTCAGTGGCAGCCAAGTGAGGGGCCCCTCACGCGCTTCTTTTGCTTTCGACTACTCGGTGGACCCTGCCTGGGCAATTGAGGGCTACTCACTACCCTGACTACCTGCTAGCCATCTTACCCCTCTCTGCCCCACTCTAGCTCTTTAGCAATACAGCGCGCCAATATTTTACTTTCAAGTTCAAACATTTTTGACGGTTTTTATTTTTTTTCGTGGACGTCCCGACCTTCCCCGGCACTGAAATTTGGTGGAGATTGTGCCCTTGCATCAAGGAACATACTATAAAAATTCCAGAACCCTAGCTCAAAGTTTAGGTTTTCACCTATTTTCGGCCCTCGAAAATGCTCAATTTTTTCAAGTTTCTCAAAATCGGCTGAACCCGGGATATTTTGATTGTTTTCGTATGAGGGTGGATAGAGAACAAAGAATCCGTGATAAAAAGTCCGGATTTGCAACGAAAACGGGTCGAAAAACCGTCGAGAAAAGTCCATTTTTGCTCATTTTTAACGGTTTTCATTTTTTTTGGTGGATTTCCCGACCTTTCCCGGGGCTGAAATTTGGTGGGTAATGTTTTTTTGCATCAAGGAAGATACCATAAAAATTCCAAAGCCCTACCTCAAAATTATTTTTTCGGCAAATTTTTCTTAAGTGCTACCCCCTTCAGATTTTTTCACGATTTTTCGAAGGTCCCCGAACTCAGGTTTTTTCTTCAGGAATCGATTGTTTATGAATGAAAACGGATAGAAAACAAGAAATCCGTGGAAAAAAGTCCGGATTTCTATCGAAAACACTAAAAAAACTGCCTTTAATGTTCGATTTTTTCGGAATTTTCGCTGGTTTTTCCCATATTTTTTTGACTTCCCGACATTTCCCGGGGCTGAAATTTGGTGGGGAGTCTCCCCTTGTATCAAGGAAGATGAGATATAAATTTCAGAGCCCCAGCTCAAAATGTTGTTTTCGGCAAATTTTTCTTAAGAGTTTGCCCATCGAACGCGAGGGGAGCCTAACTTGGCAGGCGCTGTTCTAGTTGAATGAACTAAGCTGTCAATTGACTGGAACTATTAAACTGTGTACCAGCTACTTAAACCCAGGGAATTGTCGAAAAAATAGAGCGTTGCGCGCACGCTAGCACGAGGAAGTTGGCAAGAATGGTAGGTCGGTGAAAATGGCGTTGGCGCGTTAGTTTTCCAAATGCAAATAGAGGCGGGCGCGCTCCGCGCACGGTCTGAACGTTGATGCAGTGATTTCCATTATGGCGAAATCGGGAATTTCACGGTGCGAGTGCGGACTCCCGCTCGGTCCGCACGCACCACTACGCTTTTGCGCGCATTGTGCTGGCGCGCGAGCGGGTAACAAATAATTGGACGCCGTGCGAGAGATTTGCGATATTTCTAGTGTGTAATGCGCGGCAATACGCGCGACGTTAAATCAAATCCAATTCGAGCTCTCACGCCTCGCGCACCGGCCGTGGAGTGGCACCTGACAAACTCATTGGCCTGACAAATTGAATCATTCGTCGTTCAATTGCCTCGCGCGAGCACGCATGCACGCCCGTGTGAGTAGATGGTGCACACTGCCTTCCCAATGAGGAAGCCTGCCAGTTATTTGTGTACGTCTCCACATAGCTGCATTTCTCCCCCTAACACCTACACACACGCCTTCCTCTCGATCCATCGAACTCTCAGCCCCCAACCCCTCTTTGCCAACGGCTTACCGGCTTACAGCGCGGAATTGACTCGCCATCGAAACCACTCGAAATTGAACCACGCTCCTTTTTCTCACTGCCGAATGATCAAAGCGATCCGCTATATCTCAACCAGCCACCGCCGCCGGCAAGTGCTTCTTAATTGGGGGGGTGGCAATGCTCCCAAAGTACCACGACAAGTAGTTACAATTAAACGAGCACCGACTTCCACTTTCGTTTGCATTCCACTAGCGCAACTAATTAACGAAATTAAAAATCATCTACTACTGCTTTTATAACGTCCACCCTTTACTCCCAATTCTAATATAAAACCTAGTATATCTTATAAAATCCATCATGCTGTTACTATTCAATAATTAAAAAGGAGTGTCCCAGTGGCGCGAGCTGTAAAATTTGAAATGGGCCCAACATTCCCTGACTGCATTGAGAGAGGGAGGAGGGAAATTCAGATCGAGAGGATCGGATGCAGGATGGAGAGGCGTCGGGCGTGTGACACGATCATACGGTGCACGATGTGTGAAATGGAGCAGGAAGCCCCGCCGGTAATTATATGTATCCTAGTCCCCTATCGCCGCCCGTTTCTCCCTCCTGCTCGCAGCGCCGTTCACTCGCCGATGCAACGCGACGTGCACTCGACACACATTGCAACGACACACACTTGCCCGCTCCGAATTGTCCGAGCGCATTTTGCAGCTCTCCGCCCACACCTACATTGCGCGGCTCTCTCTCTCTCTCTGCCTCTGCCTCTGTGTGTGCGTGTGTGCGGTGCATCGATGCAATGGGAGTTGCACCGGGTGCGCGCGTGCATCGGTCGCATCATCGCTTCCTACCGCTGGAGCACTCTGGGCGCGTTACAGCTCGGCCCACGGATGACTGGTCCATCGTGTTTCGACCGGCAGCCCGGCACAATCGAGATCATTGCTCGCCCCGCGCGCCCCGGGAATATCAGCGCGTCATTGCCCCTCTGCCTGCCTGCCTGCCTGCTTGCCTGCCCACCGACCACTCGCGGCATCACTCGAGTTATGACTGTTATTAGAGTGCCCGCCGCCTATTTAACCGCCGGCTAATTAAGAGCCAATATTCCCCCCTGTTTATGCTATCGCAAGAAATGAAGAGGCCAGTTCTAATGAGACTGGTGAAATTGAAACAGGGGCAGATATTCTATTGAGCCGTAAGTGATACCGGCTTTTCAGCGAGGTTTGAAATTATCATGAATATATTTGTCATTATTGTTTTGCTCATTGATTCCCGGATGGTAAATACGGGCGAAAATATGGAAAATACGTTTCGTGTAATACATCGACTCCGAACGATCACTAACGCTCGTACTTCCAACCTAGCTAGACTTTGTCCGCGGGCATTGAAATGGAATTTACGACACTCGGCTTTATGAGCATCTAAAGCAGATTGCAATTCCCATCTTACATTCGAAACGAAGTACTAACGAGCACTTGGGGGAGTCATTTACTCGTTGATGAGCTAATGTCTCTTTTTGTTAAGTATTCGAAATCAGTAGGCAAGTAGTGTCAGCGGAGAGTGTGGATCGGGCTACAGATATGAAGCAAACGTTACAGATAATGACGAGCACGAATGCGCGTAACACAGGGTGGAACTCGGAGAGCCGGATATCGCGACGGTCACACATGTGCCTGCTCGTTGATGTTCCGAGGCGGAACGATTTCACGATGCGCCGAATTGCGCGCGGCCGGCGCCGGCTGCGCGTGCAACAGCCACCTATTGCACAAATCACACGCATTATTGACTGGTATTGTGCCACCCTGGCTAAACGGGAGCACGCTCTGCATTGTCCGCACGTTGCACGCTCGGCATCCACTTCCTACGGTGACTCCACTCCAGATCAACTCGGTTTCGCTGATCCTCGCCTGATTTTACATCGAAATAACTATCGCCAATGATCCTGATAATTTGAACTAACTATAGGGTAAATTAAAGAGATTAATTAACGATGGGGAAATTAAATTTTGTATGAATCATTCAATGAAAGGATCTTACTTCTTCAGTTTTCGTGATTAAGCTTGACAAACTATACAGATGGAAACTCAGCAATTAGAGTTCTGATCCAATTAGACGTTCATCTGGCCCGTCAATATGGGAAACAACTTGCAGCGTAAAACAGTGATGCATTTAGAAATAACAGTCTCGAATGAGATAATGAAGGGAGCGTCTGGTGGCAGGCGTCCTCGTCGTACACAAGAGCTTCCGTTCGCTCACTGTCAAAACAGCCGGTGGCATTAACCGATCCGTTTAGTCACGAAGGATGTCAGGGCTGCCGATCGTAAAAGGACGGCAGGAGGGCAGCGGGTTCGAGTAAATAAACTGAAATGCCAGTGAAGGCTTGCCTTTGAAAGGGAACAAGGTGGGTGTCTTGTCTGACTTGCAAGTCCGACAGAGGGATTCGGTTCGTCGATGGATCGAGTGCCGTTCGAGTGGCCAACTCTCTCTCCCCCTCTCTTTCTCTTTCTTTCACTCTGTCTGAGTTGCTCGCTTGCTCGCTGGAGGGTCCGAGGATGAGCAGATCCGAGTCTGTTGGTCGGACACTTGTGAGCACGGATTTCGGCAGGAAAAGCCGGCGAGCCACTTCATCCCAGAAGCGCAGACGTGGGGTGGACTGGCGCCACGTCTGGGAAATTGAAGGTCTTCGCCAACACCGGGCTACTGGGGCTCTGGACCACCACTTTCCCTCCTCTACCCTTACTTTTTCCCCCCCTCTGCCCCACCCTCGATCCATGTAAACCACTGTATCCCAGATGCTACCGTTTTTACTTATAGAGTAGAATTCCAGGCATCGAGAATCTGGCAAAAGTCCCTTTTTGATCGTATACCCGTTTTTTGTTTAATGGATAGACCACCCTACTGGAAACTGAGGAAGGTTTATGTCTTGGAATGAATCATTTTCGAGAAGCGAACCGCGATGAGTCAGTGCCAGGCACAAGATTTTCTACAGGAACTAATGAAAACTACGAGCCCCCCGTCGACTAGTTCTTCGAGTGGCTCAACTTGTTCTGGCATGTTTACA
This sequence comes from Ectemnius continuus, assembly GCA_910591665.1. Lineage (NCBI taxonomy): Eukaryota > Metazoa > Arthropoda > Insecta > Hymenoptera > Crabronidae > Ectemnius > Ectemnius continuus. The sequence goes on along the minus strand of OU342862.1, from coordinate 7,296,710 downwards.
CGAGATCATGTACACCCTATCTAACGGAGCAATAAAAACGAGGCTAAAGCTGAGCGATGTTTGTTTTAAATCCCTGAACCCTTGTAAAAGGAAAAGGCTTTGGTTTATCGCGTTGTTCTGATATGATGGACCGTTGAATTCACATAATGCCACTCTCGGCTTCTTATCGCGAGGAAAGTTTCGAGTCTCGAGTGGCTGTAACCCGCACTTACTGAATTCCGGAGCGCACCCCGGTTAATTCGACGGCTACGAAAAATGTCGAGCACCAGCTATTAAACCACTAAATGCGACATTGAAGGTGGCTGTATTATTTATACGCGCCTCTGCGGCCGGCGGTTTTAATGTGCTCGACTACGCGCCCGCCACACGCAGTTTATACAACGCAATAACGTTATTAGGTGGCTGGGATCCGGTATAAATCTCAGCGCCACTACCACCGCCTATGGACACCACTGTCACCGATGTTCCAGCTCTGTCACCCCCTTTTTGCCCACCCACTCCTCTCCTCTCCTCTCATCTCCTCTCGCGCGCCCACCCGACAGCACGGCTAATTCGCAGGATCGTTCATGCACTTTCCCCGACATGATCGTTATATTCTAACCCGGCAAAACAAACTATATTCCTACCACGCAAAGATAAATCTAACGAAATAAAATCTCGAGCAAACATTCCCCTGATTTATCTATCGCGGACCAACTATTTCAGTCACCAAAAGAAACTACAAATACTATAAATGGAGTAAATTCGTAGTATTATGAAATCATTAAAAATAGAATTCAACAATGCAATGCTATATTAGCAAAAGATTGATACAGAATCTGTTAATAAATGAACACGAACGAAAGTAATTGGACCTGAAAAATAGGGAGATTACATTGTCCGACCCTGATTATGCAGACTGTATCCTAAACCTAAGCCAGACTGCTACCCTTTTCGTCCTTTCTTTTCGAGGCTGGTTCTATCCATGTTTGGCAGCCTTTTACCGCGATCAGCTATGGTTCGCGCGTCGCGGCGCGCGTCCCCACGAGCGTTCGAGAGTTTCCCGTTGATTACGCGAGCCGTCGAGTGCACTAATCGGGGGAAACAGGTGGTGTGCGCGCCGAGTTAACGCGGTGGTATGCGGTCGATCCGAAAATTCAGCTGGCGCCGAAAGAAGGAGCGTGGCGCGGCGCGGCGCGGCGCGGCGGGAGCAGGGATCGTGAATTTTAAATGCACTGTGAAAATTCGGCGAGCGCTCTTCTCCTGGGAGAGGAGGAGAGAGCGCAGCGGCGCAGCACCGGTGCGGTGCGGTAGGAGCGGCGGGTCGGCGGGGATTGCGTTGCTGCTACTGTCGTTTTAAATCTTTGTCTAGATTGCGCGCTCGCTTAGGCAGGCCGCCCTCGTTAAATCCGGCGTTTTGCTCACTGTCTCGTGAATTTCGCTAGCCTGCTCGCGGCTGCCTCGGGCTAAGTGAATCGGCAACGCAAAATGATTAGCGTTATTTATGCTTATTTGCATGATAGGATAGAAATAATAGTCGTCCCGGGGCTTTTGCTCGCTCGAGTTCTGGCTGCCTGGCTGGCAGGCCTGCCAGTGCCGCTGCCAGTGGAATAATGGCTCCGGTTAAGGGGACTAGCCCGTGAAGAATGGGCGCAAAGAATGGGGAAATATCAGTCGCCGCTCTCTTGCATGTTAATTAGCGCCAAACCTCCTTTGGATCTTGCGCCCAAATTGTTACTCCAACCGGCAGATTTGGAGCGCCACCAGAAAAACACGCGCCGCTGTCTGACGAGTTTTTTCGGATACGCGTAGCTACGAGTTTCAAAAAGTCTTGGAAAAGCTAGTATAGACAAGTATAGACGAGTATAGACAGAACCAGTGCTAAAAGAGGTGTAACTCTCTTTCCTACTCCACTCGTAGACCACTAATTATTGGTTCACTCACTCCCAGCTACTGTTTTATCGTTTGTAACAGGCGCGCAAAACTTTTGTGATGTCGCAATTAAATGCAATCGTGCTTCTGATATAATCACGTTAGAAGGCAACTCGACGTTTGCAGAGGCACCACTCCCGATGAAACAACCATTCGCCTTGCACACAAGAAGCAAAGGCGAATGCCACTTTATTATACATTGAATCCGTTGGAAAGGGCTCCGAATTGCTACAGGTTTTTGATGATTCGCCATGTGAAAGGCGGTCGCGCACGAGAAATCCGGCCATTTGATCAAAGTGCGCCATTGTAACCGCGGCAAATTTTTAATTAAAGGACTTTCCATAACGCGTCGGTCAAAGTACACGCTACTATTGCAGAATTTCAATGCATCCTCGCCGGAGAACGTAGAGTGAATGAGCGCCGGCTTTAAAATCGGAGTGTATTTATATCAGAATCTATGGAACCCGTTGCGACTAGCTTTGCATTTCGAAAGGTCTCTACTGCATTGTGCTTTATCGGAACGACGTCACTTCGTTTAAGAATTCATTGTACGCCGGATCAAAGTGCCTGCAAAGCTTGCCATTGTTGTCTTGCAATTAGAAAGGAAACTCACGAGATAAATGAATCCATCAGCGTTTGCGTCGAAGGGAATCGGTTGAATTGATCGCTCCGAGGGATACGTGGCTGCGAGAGTGAGAAGGAAGACTGGCCAGGAAATTATTGATAATCGCATCAATATCCGGCTTATTGTCAGGCACAGTGGGCCAATAATTAATGCACAATTGGAGCCAGGTATCGATAGCAGTGAACTGCAACACATGTCGCTCTATTAACAACAGCGGGCGACCGGGTGCTATCGATGCCCCAGTAATTCATCGAAAAGCGAATTTACACCCCTGTCATCGCCAGCGTCCTTCTCTTCCATCGTCGCGCAATGCGAATTCTCAGGGCCAGGGTGCAACCTATGGAAAATCAATGAGCCGCCAACAATTTATTAGCTACACTATGCAGACCTGAATCTGATAGACGACTGGACACAAAGTGCACAGTGCGAAAGTGTAATTGAGATATTTCAAAATCGATGAACTAATCGGGAAACCTTATTCATAGACGTACATAATTGACAATCAACTACAGAGAAATGTTCAACACAAAATTGAAAGAAGCAACACAATCGCTTTGGATGCAATTCACAGCGAAAGGATCAAGATCTGCATTATGCAAGAGACACACATTGAAACAAGTCGAGGCGAGCTAGATCCCATCGTTCAATAGGCAAATTAACAGACAAGATCGTAATCCCCGGTCACAGTTAGCAAACAGATGAATTAAATACGATTCACCGCCATTTCCACGCATGCACCTCCTCGACATGCACACCTCCGAACGAAGCGGGCACTCGCACACTTCGCTTGGAGTGGTACGCATTTGTCTCAAGTGCGAAAAGTAACGAAAACAGTGGGGAAGGAGAGCGGCGGTGTGTGTGCGTGTGTGTATGTGAGTTGGCGAGGAGTGAAGGTGCAATCAGTGAGTATTTAAGGGGTAGGATTGGTCGAGAAGGAGGCTAGCGCGAGGATGAGGCCGAACGAAAAGGTTCTGTCTGTCGAGGGGCTCGGCGATACACGTCCATTCAAACATTGAGCTTCATTACGTTCGCGCTGAATGCGGCCACGCCGCCAGCTTATAAGGTAAATTTTAATGAACCGGCATACGCGCACACTCGACTCGAGTCAACTCTCTCGACTTGACTCGACTTGACTTGACTGCTGGAGAACGAGAACGAGAGTGGGAGAGCGAAATAGAGAGAGCGAGAGAGGAGAGGAGAGAGCGGTCGACCCTGACTCGGGTTGGTTCGCGACTCTAACTGGTAAATACGTCATTAGTCAGCACGAGGTTGCCGCTCGGCCCGGCCTCTTTATTTGTGTTTATTAATTCAGGCATGGGATTGAACGTATCATTTATGCCACCCACTGAATTAGTAATGCTCTCGAGTCAACGGTTTACGGGATATAGCCGAACGCTCGCTCTGCCTTTTTACCCACCGAGCCACTTCGGACCTCCGCGCACACCTTCCATCGCGCCCTCACATCGCCTCCATGTATATATATATATGCGCACACGGACACGCCAACTGGGCTCGAAAGCGGACGAGCGTTTCTATGTATACAGGTAAGAGGAGTGTATGTAGGCGCGGATCCGGAGATAGAGGCTTCCGCGTTTCGGCGATGCCCATTCAGGCCATTAAACGAAGTCTGAAAGGCAGCGAGCCAGCCTTATGTGAAAGCTCGACTAATTGGAAACGGATTAATTTGTCGTCGCGCGGATATCGCTCCTGTTTTTTCCCGCCATCTCACGATGACTGCCTAACCGCGCGATCCTCGATTCGTGCGTGCGGTAACGTCGGCTTTTATTAGGTACACGTACATTCGAGGCCAGGGCGTGTTGTTTAATGAATCAGGCTGAAATAACCCGGCGAGGGCTCATCGGGTAATCCCGGCCACCAACGCCCACCTACACACACACACATATGCACACAAGCTTTCGTGGGCGCATTTAATTAATTACTTCATTGATAACGAGAATAGCGCACACTGGTACGCGGCCGGGAGCGTTCGGGCTTAACTGTGCCACAATGACTTTCACGGCGGACCATCTCATTAAGAGAGAAGTCAGTCCTGAATTCGTACGCGCCCATCCGAATCGCTCACAAAAAGGGCGTCTCGTGTGCAAGCTCGGCGGGAGCCACTTGGACTTCCACGTTCAAGCGGGCTGAAAGGGTTTTGGTATACCTGCAGTCGAACAGGGTTATTTATCGGGCTGGCTCAATAGCCGGGTAGATCTGGCGGACTGTCATCGACAGGCTCGCATGCTTAAGGGCCTCGAACCTCGCTGGCAACTACGACGACTGACATCGAGTGCTCGCTCGCTCGACTCAACGCGGAGTGCCACGGAGGAATAAATCAAAAGTATGAAACGCTGCCGGCAGAATTTCGGCGCATATTTATGGCGCTGGCAATTCAATGATACAGATTCGGCCCGCTCGCGCGTAATAGTCAATATTTCCATCAGAAGCATACCTACAACTCACGCCCACGAGCAGCGCAGCGCGCGGAGAGGTGGACGAGGAGGCCCCCGGAGCGAGCGAGTGAGCTCTCCGTGCTTTATGAGAGTTCAGGGCGCATTTGACAGGGCGATGCGCTCGGCCAGTTGTTGCTATTTATTCGCGCATTACATTACTCTGTTACCGAGTCGAGTGTCAGCCAGCTAATTTGCATTATAAGTGCCGCTGATGTTATCATCGCGCTCGTCGCGCTTATACGTTATGCTGACGGATCGTCAGCGCTCGCCACCGCACACATCGCCGCCCGACCCCCACCACCCTCTGCACGCGACTCCATTTCCACCCTCTAACTTTCCGCCCGAACCTCTACACTCACCCACCCAACACCCCCTTTCAACCACCTCTTTCTCGCTCGAGCTTGTCTGCCCATCGTCACGTCCCACACTCCAACCCTACCACCCAACTGATAATCCCCACCGCCATTTCCAGCTAATCGACTCCACCACCAATCTTCCCCTTTCACTACCAAATGATGAACTTGTAACTGATTTTTTTTTAGTACACGAATGCGAGATAGTTTATATGGAGGAGTAATGAAAGGTTGTTTAGAAAGTATGATAAATTACTATATTTGTAAGTTCGAGGAAAATGTTTGGGTCGAAGTAATATATCGCCAGCAGAAAAAAAATGTGGTAGAACCTTTGGGATCAGGATGGAAGTGGGACGAGTTAGCGACGAGCTCGCTCCCGGAACGTAAAGTTTACGGGCAGGAAGGTATACGCTCGCATCATTAGGTGGGGGCAGTAGTAATTACTACTAAATAATTTTCGCGGCACAAGAGTCATCCAGGGCAAATGTAAATTCGCGGTTTCCGGACCTATGAATTCCGCACGAGTGTCCGACCTTTCCGCGTGCGGTTGTATGTAAGCGGAGCGCTCGCGCTTGCCAGTGTGGAGCGTCGGACTGAAGTGGAGGAGATTGAAGTAAAATATGAAAATCCCGTGGTACCGGACGCCTCTCGCGTTCTCCCGTATTGAGCAGGTCGCATTTAACGAGGCGCATAAGACAGAAAAACATATAGGTAATGAGCAGGTGAATGCGCCCGGGCGGGCCGAGCTACGATCTTCCTTTTTCCAAAGCCAGCTTTTCCATAGCTTTTGCGCCCGAGCGAACGATGGATCGACCGTCGCGAAAATCACTCGCCTCCTGGAACACCTGGTTATGTAGCAACGCTCGCTCGGCAAGCTTTGCTTTTCAATTCAATATTATCTCGACAGAAATTTTGCGCCTGTTTCTGTTTTTAATTAGACTCGCTTTCCCCGCCAGAGGAAAAGAGAGATTCGGCAAATGCGGAACTTATTAACAAGAGCGCTAATGAATATGTATCCCTTGATGAAAAAGGTTACATTAACAGCCCATCCCAAGGACTTTCATCCCAGATTTTCATGGAGCCTGCAAAACTTCTCTTACGGCCGAACGTATCTCTTGTAAAATCGACGTCTAGTCAATTGTTAGGTAAAACGTTTAAGTACACAACACACACAATTGGTCGAATGTATCTGCCGTTTCAAAACATAATTACCACATCCATGCCTGAGCCAAATGACAGCGTCGATGCAGGCGATGCGTTATACCACACGGAGAGGAACTGGCGTGCAATTATTATGTAGGTGGTAGGCGAGGGAGTAAGCAGAACGGAGAGACAGAGGGCAGAAGAGAAGAGGGGCTACAATACTGGCGCGAATCCATTTCAGAGTGGCAATTCGCGCGATACATTATCCAGTCAGCGCGCGATTCCCGCTGTCATAGGATTCGGCCAGTTTTAAGCGGGTTGGAGGGAGGGGAGGAGGAGAGAGGAGGCTGGTCGACGTAATAACGCGGGCATTTCGACCCTCGTTTCGCCCTGCTCCGAAGTGTACTGCCACAGGCGTCGGCCGGCCTGTCGAGCCTGGCTGGCCTGGCCCGTACGTGTCAGCGACAATATTTTCCTTCGACGGCCGTCCGCGCACCACCGACCGATCAACCGACCACTTTTCACCGTCGCCCTCGAATCGGGACGAACAGCCAGCCAGCCAGCCAGCCAACCAGCCAGCTAGCCAGCTAGTCAGCCAGCCAGGCCGTTTGCGAAATAACTCATTTCGAGATGGCGAGCGAGCGGGAACCTGTCGATAGCAGATACGACCAGCGCGGCCGTACGGCCGACAAGCGTGTAAACAAGCGGCAGCGTCACTCTCGTACTCTATCTCGAGGGACCGAGGTTTACGTGCATTGTGTATGTATCGTTCACCGATCCACCCTCTTCCGCCACCCGCCGCCTCCACCCCTCCTCACACTCTCATCCGCGTGTATCCGTTCGAGTTCTCATCCCACGTGCAACGGATCGCACCGCCATATGAGTTGGCTGTTGCGCGGCCTCGTCACTCTTTTTCCCTGTTTCGGCAATAGGCAGTGAGAGAGGCGGCGCGGCGCGGCGGGGGCGTGCGTGTGCATGGAACAGCAAGGGTACAAGCGAAAGCCGCGCCACTCGAACCTACATACATACGTAGCGGGAGCGCGTACCCGGTCTCTGCACGCACCTGGCAAGTGACACGGAACAAATCTGCCGGGCCATTCCCGAGCCCCTCACCATTCGCCTCGCTGTCGCCCACTTTTTGCACTCTTTCCAACCCGCCACTGCCCCACCGATGTATATTGGAAGCAGGCTTCGAGAGAACCTGGCGCGAAACTGCGCGCCGAAGATGATGGACGACGGCCAAAGAAGTTGGCCCATCGTGGAAGCGTGAAGAATGTGTATTGGCTCATTGGTTGCGATCTTTTATGGCATATAGCAAATATGGATGATTACAGTGTCCAATGTCGTTCTGGCCGATCGCAGTGCGCTTTGGCGACAATTGGTACTTCGTAGTGCAGACGTATAAGTGCGTTCAAGTGCGAGAAGGTCGAGTACACGCGAGAGGTATGTGTGTACGAAAGAGGAGAAGGATGCGGCAGAGCTCGTCTCTGATGCCATCTAATTCAATAAGCCAGTGGGAGAAGCGAGCCGCCGACAAGCCAGATGCAGCTGCGCCGATGAGCCCGATGCCACTGCCGCTGCTGCTGCTGCTGCTACTTTTTGCCTCATTAAGGCTGTCGTACGGGGAATAATAGATTTTCACGGAACCGCACAAACGGAGGCCCGTCCCTTGTGATTTATCACTGTACTCGCGGCCCTGCAATTTCGCCTTCTTTCACTTTCTTCATGCCACATGGGGCCAAAGGAGCAGGCGCGCTGATGTTTCGTGGGAGTCGTGCGGTGTCGGTGACCTTGTCGGCATGACGTCACTTCTCCTAATGAAGCATTAAGCACTTTATCAGGAATATTGGATAATTGAACCATGCGTTCTGTATCGATTCTAGCAGATAAGATTCTCAGTACCAGTCGAGTTGTTGATTAATTAACCCTAAGCATTCCTTGAGAGTTTGAAATACTGTCATTGACTTGACGAAAAGAAGACAATCCTCTATCATATTTATTATTTTTGAGTTTCTATTCTAAATATTTTTCGTAGTAGATAGAAGATATCCAACATCACTGAGAAGATAGTCAGAAATTAAGGAAATCCCTCGAGTTGCAACCTCTCCTAAAATATTCCTGCCTTATCTTGCACGGGCTGTTTGTTCGAACAGCAAACAATGAACGGACGAGTATAAACGCAAGCGCCCCGCGAGCTCTTCTAAATGGCGCGGGTAGCGCGGCAGGAAAGGAGAAGCGGAAGAGTGAGTGAAAATAAAAATAGCCGTGCAAGTTTCGAGTATGGGAAAGGAGTGCTCGAGGCACACCGAGCGTCGAAGAGAGTTGGCGCATTATCGATGCATATCGGGACGAGTGCTACGGAGGGATTAATTATCGCGCTTTCAACCCTTTTCTTCGCTCTTCCGGCCGCTTCGCCGAGATCAAGCCGAGCGCCGAACTCCTCCTCTTCAAGCCGATTCACATTGCCCCTCTTCTGTCGCTCGCGTACCACTCGCGTCAATTTACGTTTTTCCCGCTGCGCGGCCGGCGAAAAAAGTGCGAGCATGATCTTACGATGCTCTGTGTCCTGTGTCTCACAAAGTGCCGACGCACCGCTAAAAATCCACTCTTCCATCCCACCCGGCGATCCCACCATTCCCTCTTTGTCCTTTCTACTCGATTTCTCCGAGCTCTATGCTTCTTCTGCTCATCGCTGCTTTACTCTTACTTGCCCACAATATGCCACACGAATCTTGCTTTCTTTCCGCTCTTGGTGATCGTACTTTGACTGTTGTCTCTTGTGCGGTCCCATAAGTACTGCGGTTTTGCTCCCTACGATGGAAATGATGAATTATTATGATGAAAGGATTGCAGGTGGCCAGGAAAACAAGTGTCACTGTGTTCTCACAAATAATGGAAAGCAAATTTTCTATCGCAATGAGACAGAGAAATTTTCCTCCCGTTTTAAACATGGATTAATATTCATCAATGTAAGCTACATGTTCTCGGCATTATTATCAACTTGTTGAATGTACTATCTTGAGGCTTGGTTGTAATAATTGCGAGAAAAACAAGTTTTCGAAACATCAGCTGTGTAAAAGAGTCTGGTGAAGTGGCGATTTCATTTGGAATCATCGTCGAGATGCGTTTACCAACTCTTTTATCGCCGAGCACTTTTCCACGCCGGCTGGTAATCCCAGCGAGAGAGGAGAATTACCTTGGTGAATATTCACGGGGATGCTCATAGTGCGCCAATGCGCAAATAATAGAGAGCCAAGAAATAGAGGCGTCTCTTGCTGGGCAACCTTTCCTCTCTGACGGTAGCCAGATACCGCCAAGAGTAGAACTTAATTAGTGAGTCCTTTCTACACACGCGATCCCATTCAGTGGCCTGAAGACCCAGGTAATACTGGCCACAGGTCAAACACAGCGGCCCTTGAGATCCCCCGGACCTTCATTTCTACCAACTCATCAAAGGAACTAACTTCCATTTTAACAAACTTATGCTTTTCCTCGATTTTTAGCTGTCTTCGATCCTTAATTGCATAACTGCCTCTTCGTAGAATGTTTGAGCCGATCTGTTTTTCGCGTCGCCGCCGGGACTTCTTCGCTTAATACAGTTAATTCGAATGTAATTTTTGCTTGGGCGTTTCTTCCACTCGGTGAGATCCTCCATGAGGGGGAGATAGCGAGGCCCCGCATACTTGCCGGCTATTCAATACGTTACGGCAACGAAAAAGGCGGCCTGCCGGCGCGGTTTTCATGTGGGCTGCTAGATTGTGCTTTATTATCGCGGAATTTCAGGTCAATTGCTAAATTGATCGGCAATTTTCATTCCAGGAATTGAAATCTTCATCTTGCGCACCGCGCGCGCCGAGTTCTGCCGGCTTGCCGAGCTAGGGTCGATGCTCGTCGTGTACGTATTACATAGTGATGGAGAGAGCGAACCAGAGAGAAAGATAAAGCGGCAACGTAGCGCGAGTTATACGACCTCGTAAAAACTGCTAATTATCGATGTCCGCCCTTTTATTGCCGGCTTCTGTCGATCTCTTCGTGACCACAATTTCATGTCTCTCTGGCAGCGAGTGCGCTTTCAACTATTAGTATCGGCTCTTTCAGGAAGTTACGGCCGTAAACCAGTAATGTAATTGTGATTTTGTATCTTCGACGTATCCCTTAACCCATAATTAAAAAAAACGCGTATGAATAACAATCTAACGACAAAGCTAAGACACGAGAAATTGTACTAAAAAGTAAAGAAGACTCAACAGAGCTAACAGGAGATTTGGTTTTGCTGTTAATTTAAAAGGCACGCTCCAAATAGCCGGTGGTTAATTATAAAATGGCAAACGTTGCCGTAGCTAATTATTCGCATGCAAAGCAGATCGCTGAAGGGTGAACGTGTCTTGTCCTATGAATTAGCGATCGCCCGAACTCACAGGGTTAGAGAGACGGCGGCGGAAGTGTGTGTTCGCGGCGGGATCAAAAGCGGTACACGTCCGTAGAAACAAATTAGAGGGTATTTTGAATTGGAGCAGTGGCGGGGCTGTTCGACATACAGCGGCGGGATGGGGAGGGACAAGGGGAATGAACAAATGAAATGAAATGTCACTGCTGCCTGACGAGAGAACGAACGCCAGCCGGATAAAGAGGCGAGACTGTTTGTCGCTGCTCACCCTTCCATCCGCTTCCGCGCCATTCCTATATCCAGTTAGACTGCTTATTTGCCTAATTGCACCGCGTACCCGATAAATTTTCGACAAATCGGCCCCCTTTGTTTCGCAAATTTTCTTCCCGGCTAATCCATGTACCCGCTCGGACGCGTACTCACTCATGCCGCTGCATTTTATGGTCACTTTGTCAGCGCGACAAATCAAATTCTAGCTTTTTTTTTCATCCGAAAGTATTTTCCTACAGCTACACTAGATTAAAACGGCGCATAATAATACAGATTATTTTATACTGTGATATTATCGCCAATATTACTCCAGCACTAAAGCTAATTGAACCGAAAGCTATTATTATAATCATACAATTCTAACAAATATGAAAGAATACATTTCGAAAGTACGAAAATTATCATTAATAACCCACGATAGAATTTCCTTCTCAATTCTTTCCGATCTTCAATAAAATATCGCATACATTAAGTAATTAAAGTGGCACGGGCAAATGTACATCCCTGCAGAAATGTGCTACTTGAAGGAGACTGCGATGGTTCATTCAAGCGTTTGTACGCGACGAGTCTGCCGAAAACGAGTGGGCCACGTGAGGAAAGATCGGGAGGAAAAGGTTGCGAGCGGAGAAAAGACGAATCAGGGATCCCTGCACGGGGCTGTAAGTATATGGCCTATCTGGCGGTGGCTCGTTAGCGGATCAGGATCAATGGATTCGTCGCGGTGCTCGTAATTTTATGGGATTCCATAACAACGAGCGAGCGGGCGAGCGTGGCGCATTGGGGCCACGTTTGCTATCGGCAGCGCTAAGGGCGGAGGATCGGTGAAGTGGAGGAGAGAGAGAGCGGCGCGGGATAAGTCGTCTTGTTAAAAGTAGCCCGCCTCATTGCCTCCAATATCTGGTAGCTACTGCTCTCTTCTGTCAGGGTACGCTCGAGAACCGAGCATCTCAATAGCCACTCAGACCTCCCGCGCCACGTCTTGTTACATACCCGCCTATACAGCATCCGCCGCCGCCGCCGCCGCAACCGCCGCAACCCGCGCCTTTTTTTACTTCACTTCACAATCCTCCTGTGAGGAAAGTTTGAACGATGCCCCGCGGCTCATTCGATTCCGCATCACCCATACTCCGCCTCTATCGATACGATGACAGTACGTGTCCCGAACTTCACATTCATCCCAAGTATAACTACCCCTCCGCGTATTGGAAACGCCGATTATCATGCAGATTCCTCAACAACCTCGGAGATTAATAATCGCTCATTACTGCTCTTCGCTATAATTTCTTCCCTCGGAGATCGAGGGACCTATTATTACGTAAAACTACAGTTAGCTCGACTGAAAGTGTTATTACATTCGGTGGGGAGGCTGGCCATTTCAAGAACTAGCCCGTCAGAAAAGGTAAACGATCCGCGTCCAGACGAGCTTTGGGAAACAGCAGGATAGGAGGGTGGTGGGGGGTTGGTTCGCTACTGCAGCCAGCCACACTTTATGCTATTATGTAGCCAGTTTCCCGACAAAATCCAAGCAGAATCGTACTCAGAAGCGAAAGGTGGCAAGTGGCGCCGGTTACTATTGCTTCCTGGAGGAGTGCCAGGCTGCGGCCTGCTATCACAGCCTACTGATACGCCGATCGAAGGGGGGACGACACGGTGTAGGAAGAGAGCCATCTTCACGGACCAACTCTGGGATTATAGTGTCGAGTTAACGAGGCCCCGGCCTCTTTCTAATACCCGCGGGCTACTTATTTCGCATATCGCACCCCCGCACTGGCCCCCCCACTCCTCCAACCCCGAGCATTTCTATACGGAGAGGTTCGCCAGGCTGGCCAACACCTCAAGGCAAAAGCACGGCCGCATATAAAAACGTGAAATATCGCGGGCGTTTTCTTATCGCTTCGCCGGCCATATGTAAAAACGAATAAAATCGTGGTAAGTTTGCGCTGGGGGGACACGCCGTGGCTAGTCGCCCCGGGCGAACCCCACCGAATCTCATTCCTCTGACCTTAGCATAGGAGACCGTCGACGCGAATAAATCCCCAGCTCAACCATATTCCTCTTAACATAATAGTATCGACATTCATCATATTTGGTAGTGGAATAACCCGTGAATAATTGACAAGATGCGGATGGCATTGGAAGAAATGGAAGAAGTATGATAATATCGATTGTTTTCGGAATGTAATATATAATTAAGTAAATGTGTACCGAAGAATAAAAAATGCCATTTTGGGTGATGTGTCTGTTTTTAAGTTATACGACCATATGTATTTCCTCCTATCCTTATGGATGTTTGTATTCTCCAGCGGATAAAATAAGGATGTACTCCTCCCTGCTGTCGCCAGAGTGATAAAGCAGTCTGACAGCCAAAGTACCATATTTTCCGTGAGAATCTAGTCTAAGGATACATTCGGCGTTGAGAAATATCGTCGATCTGGGATAAGTTCCGGCCGATCTGCTCCCTTCGAATGTTCGGGCGAGGACTTTACGAATTAATCCCAGGAGATTTCGAGCCGAGAAGCCAAGGTGGAAGAGCGGAGGTGGTCGCTCGGCGAAGACGTCGAAAACACGTGTGTGTCTCCGAGAGAAAGATACAAGGAACGAACTCTCTTTCTCTTTCTCTCTCTCCTTCTGGCTGGAGAATCGTCCGAGCCATTTGCAACGTCACCCGGACAATTTCCACCCGGCGAAGTTCCATCTTCGAGCTTCGGGGGTCGCTCCGTGATATTAGAACAAACGATTTCATCTGCTTCGTCCCCTTCCGCCCACCCCGAATTCACTATCCCGCTCGCCCTTCTATTGTCGAGACTCGCCTAAGTCTCCGCTAACACTGTCGACACACAGACAAGCCGGAAAAGCATGTGTATGCGTGTGCGAAAATAGACGCGGCACACGGCATTCGTAGACAACAGTCGTTCCTCTCCCGTTCCTACTAGACTTTTCTACTTGTCGCTTTGCCACGTCGATACTAGTTTCTTCTAGAATAATTGCTTCCCTTCTAATTACCACCTGTTAAAGTTTCACCAGGCTAGGTTACCAGTTATGCAATGATTTCTTTGCTGACTTATAATTCCTCAAATGTCAATTCATGAAAACATGTTCGGCTATTTGAAAGATTGAACCTTTGCCTCACAACGACTAAACTCGCTTCTACCATAACGATGAAAAATAGAAGTGTCTTATTACTCTCACATTTGTGGTGCAATTAATCAATACCGTGTGTCTTTTACGATCCCTTCTCTTCGAGTAGACACCCATTGATTTTAGTCGATTTATCAAAGACAGTACTTAAATTTGCGAAAGAACTAAACTCAATGGGCATTGCCATTAGAAATGTCGTAAGTCGAAGTCTAAGATTTATCCGACCCTTCACCTTAACGCATAATTCAACGCGACACGTATCTATTTCTCATCTATGAATGCTACAGCGTCCAATGCAAGAGACTTTCGATTCATAAAATATCAAACGTTCGTTCACTTTAAAGAGAAATTTGTCTAGCATAAGATCCATTGACCTCGCCTTTCCTCTATCGCGGGATATGCCAGCATATTCAGCAACTGCGACTACTTATCAGCAATATCGAGACTGGAGATGCGAAACTACGTGGGAACACGTGTGACACGTAGGAGCGTAGTACGCGGGGAGTTTTATTGCGCGCACGGTGGCCGAGCGGCGTGTGTGTATCGTCAATAGGGTTGGTGGTGGTGGGTATCATTTTCGCGTGGCGCCGGCTGCTTCCAGGGGCTTTCATCGGGCGACGAGAGCGATACGGCGTATCAGCGGGATTAAATACGGCCGGGGGCTCATCAGCAAGGACTACAGCGCGCATCGCGGATAAATCGTGATTGCGTAATATCGCGGGCACCCGGCATGGGCAACTGGTACTCGCTCGGAGGAGGGGAATGGCGTGCGCGCTCTCACAGAGTGAGCGAGTGAGCGAGTGAAAGAGAGAGGAGCGAGGGAGAGAAATGGATGCTGTGCCCGGCGCGAGTAGAATTGCGTAAAGGCAAATATGCAATAGACTACTACCCGAACGTCCCGTATTGTACGATTGTCTCCGTTCTCCGGAGCGCTCTCCTCGCCGCTACCGCCGCCGCCGCCGCCGCCGCTGCTGCCGCCGCTTTCGGAGTTCGCGTTTCGCCCCCGGGAAAATGCCTGCCTTGCATTTCCCCGGCATTGTAACCACCCCGTCGAGTTCGGGCTATTGCCAGCCTCCACGTTTGAATTGCATTACCTATTATTGCTTATTGTTCGCCCGCTCGCCTCCGCTCATCTCTCCTTGCCTTTCTTACTCCATACCTGTCTGCGCCACTGGTCCTACTCCCCCTTTGGACGCAACCCTTTCCCCTCTTCTTTCTCATGTAACTGTCTTAACTGTACACGCTACCGAAGACCACACTTTTTCCAGGGATTTTATTCGTTTGAATGATCGCTCGTAAGGACGACGTAGAAGTTATGCAAGATAAACTCGAGATTGTTGGAAGTAATCTGATAATTCATGGAAAATAGGAAAACTACTCTCTTGGATTTATAGTAGGGATTTCCAGTAGTAGAGGCGATTTGCCTGGAGGATCTCTTGAATTGGAACCACGGATGACTTGAGCGAACCAACCCTTTCACGTTCGACGTGACGAGCGTTACCAAGCAAGGAACTCAAGACGATACGCCATCGGTCTAACTCACGGGAGAAATGACACGAGAAATATAATCCGCACTGGCAAACCCTCCGGATACTTCTACCTCTCTTCATCCTTTCCACTCGCGTGGTACATAGTTATAACTCCCCAGGCGTTAGTTTCTCTTTCTCAGGTGGAAAGCTCCGTTCGTCTACGTCAATCGCGACGAAAGCGGAGAGGAACGCACCAAGCACCGCCGGCTCTCGAGCATTGTCGTGTCGAAATTGCGCGTAACAACGACAATAGTTCGGCGGGATCGGCGAAATTAATGAAAACTCACGGGCAGCAGCAACGCTGCTCCGGGAAGAAGGGCCGAAGAAAGGGGTGGAAACCCTTCCTTGAAAGTGGAGACACTATGGCGAGAAGCTGAAGCTGGAGCAGGAGAGACTGAAGTAGGATCGGCTAATCGTGACAAATACTGATCCCGGATTGCCGAATTATAAACTAATGCCTTGAGGAAACTTCGCCGCCGAATGAGTTTCTCCCCTTCTTCTTCCCAATTATAAGCTCCGATTGCTACGCGCCGCCGACCTTTGAGCCGAGCGCTCCCACTCCCTTTCCCGCCCTCACTCTTCCAACTTTAATGCTCTCTAATTTATTGGAAACATCTTCGCTGAAATCCTAGCTCCCCGAAACGCTTCGACAAGACATGAATTCCTCGGAACATTGCTCGACCTTCCGATGCCTCGGAGAAGAGGGATTTCAACCGAAATACACAATCGGTAGAAAGGGCCTTTTTAATGCTCGATCCCATTACACACCCTCCGCCTAAAATTGCCATCAGCTATTTCCACAAATATTCCCTTATAAATATAAGGAAATCAATCTGCCGCTAAAATAATGGAAATTGGATGATGTTAAAATTCTTCAACGATGTATTCAGGGCGGTTCACTTTTAAAGAACTGTAAGATAGACTGAAGCCCTTTAATAATCTCCCGGTTGAAGTTGATGTGTTACAAACGTTACAGTGGCGGTGAATTGAGAGGTGGACGCGAACGCTCGAAAGTTTTCTGAGCGGAAGAACATGTGGAGGTTGGGATCTCGGTAGGAAAAGGGCGTTGACTGGTGCGGAGGAGATGCCGAGGAAGTAGGGTTTGCTTCTGATGGCGAAGTTGGGTGGGGTAGAAGGCGGCCTGGCGAACGAGCGAGCGGCAATGTTCCAGGGCGAGTCGGAGAGAAAGGAAATTGGATGATATTTCCCGCAACGATCAAATCTTATTGCCAATTGAAAGAGGAAAGTTCGCGGTACATTTGCCGGAGAAATCACCAGCAGCGGCGTCGGCGTCGCTGCTGTGCCGCTGCTAGAAGGTGAACAGCAACGAAAGAGAGCGAGGCGTCGCTCGCGATTCGCCGTATGGCGGGAGAACAATTCGACGCTGCCGTCGTTCCGATAACGAGCTTACCCACCCGGCGGTTGTTGTTGTTGATGCCATTGCCTCGACTCGCTGCACCTCCACATTTCAGAGCGCAGCTATAAGAATCCCTTCGGACAACTGTTTGATCCAACTAGGGAAAAACAAACCGCAATCAAGTAGCTCGAAATTAAATACGAAATAATTAATACGAAAATGTAAACAAAGCGTAAAAACTGGAATATAGCAATATGAAAGAAATAATTACTATAAGTACAACAGAAGTAATATTATTGTAATGAAGGTGGAACGATGCCTCGAAAATTGGCCTGCACAAGTGTGCACTAACGACAAGACTGGATAAAGACGGGACGTAATGATATATTCCGTCATTCGGTTTCATTTATTTAGCCGATCCCCGGGAAAGAACGCATCCCGGTAATGTTCCCGGAGGCAGGATCACAGGCGAAGGACTTATAGTTCCATTCCGATGTCCCTCCTCTCATAATTTCATCTATCAGCAATCCGCAAAAGGTCTGCTGTAGCCGAGCGGCACTTCTTTCGCCGCGAGATCACATCTCCGGGTGAACGTGGTCGGGTATAATGAGAGCGAGAAAGCGTCAGCGGCATCTAATGTCGGAAATTATAGCATATTGCCAATAAAATCCCGAGCAGGGTTCACCCTTGTCCACGGGGCGAAGGCATTGCCTCGCTCTCTTTTGGGGGGTTGCTCACTAACGCGGCTTATTGTAACGAACGCCGAAAGCGTGTCCCACCATTACCAACCATTCTCTCTTTCCCCTTAGGGAATCACCGATATATATAGATATATAGATATATATATGTATTCCGATAATATTGCCAGTCGATAATCCGGCTTATTGCCCGCTCAGAATGCCATCCGCCTTCCTAATATCGTGTTACGTGGCGGAGAGCTCCTGCTCTCGCATTCGATGCTTCATCAAAGAGCTCATCCGAATCTAACATTCTCCACCTGAAAATGTACTTACATTTATCCGCCGAAAAGAAACTCAAACAAAACCGAGTTAGGAAGATAGAAATTTGAAGTGTGAGTAAGAATTTGTAATAGTACTTGTTAAGGATTAATTGAGAATCTCGATGACTTTGATGTACTATAACGGAGACTGTTTGGAAAGGCGAAGAATGTTTTGGCTTTCCAAGGGAAAGCTGTAGTGAGACAAATGTCTGAGAATATCTTCAAAGGAGGCACTCCGCCATGGAAATTAATGTGCACGTCGCCCGGGCGATTAAGCGTAACCAATCAAAGGGGGTTCTAATCGCTCGCGACTGAAGCGTGTGTCTCTGAGGAAGGAAAACGTGGGCTCAATCTGAGCATCGGTATCGCATCGCGAACCTTGCGGCACAAGTCAGCCACTGTGCACTGGCAAAGCTCGCTCTCGGTCCACTCGAACGGAGATCGGCGGTGCCTTTCAAGTCACAATCGACCCCTTGTATCGACAGTCGGCCCGCTTTCCTCTACTCCCCCTTTTTCTCCCCCTTTCTCGATCTTCCCCGGTTGAACGTGCGCGCACCAACCGAGCCAAAGGCTTTTCGTCTTTGCCGCTCTCTCAACGCCATATGCCGCCTCATCGCACGCGGCTCCTCTGCCATCTCTCTGCACTCCTCTGTCGGAGGCTTCGCCGCTATCTCTCCGCCGGCTTTGGTGGTCCACGCTTTCGCCGCTCCGATTCGCTAAATCGCTCTACCATTTACCCGACCAGTTACTTCCCAAAGTTTCTCTGTCGATTCTCGAATTCCTTTGCCGCATCATTAAATATCAGTATAGCTTTTTATATATACAGCTCGTAAACTTATTATACTTTGTTGAAGTTGATACTAAAGGAGCAATATTACAGAATAACGTTGATGTAAGCGGGATTTATCGAAGTTCTTGCAAGAGTGTCGAACCGCCAAAGCCTTCCACGGCATTCCCAGGAGAATATACGTTGGTACGAAAGAGTGCGCGGGTATCTTTAACCATTTACGTCATAATAGACACATCACTTTTGATCTACGAGGCGCGGCGCGATACGCTCGAACACAAGGGATCGTAAAAAGCTGCAGAAAGTCGAAGAAGTGAAGATACAGGAAGAGGAGGAAGGAGTACCGGCTCTTACCGAAGGTGAAGCGGCTATGGCTCGTATAAGAGATGTTGTCGGCATATGAAAAATAACAGCCGTTCCCTTGCCCCCTTATATCGGGCGTTAATGCCTCTCCGGTGGATTGATGGTCGCCTTTATGGGTTATTTATTTAATACTGACAAATTTCGCGGGCCTTTCACGCCGACGGCTCTTACACCCCGGCATCCTATCACTGACCACTTCTTTTATGACGCCTTTAATGCGCCTTTCCAATGGAACGCTACTGGCTTCCAGTGCTTCTAGCCACTGATTCACGATATGAGAGTGAGCTCAACATCTCCGAACAAAGTATCCGTACTTCAACATATCCCGCCAAGTATCATGAAATCTACCATCAAGACCTGCCACTACCATTTTCCATTTACTTAGATACAAGAAACACGACTTTAAGAAAATGATCTTAAACGCGTTTAAATCTGTAACGAAGAGATTTCATTTGGAACAATTGCGATGAGGAGAAATGTTATCGCGCGAAGAAGTTTCCTCAAACTGGCAAGTAGGGGACTGTAAACTAAGAGTAATTCGTGTGTCCGCTGCATTGTAACATTATGGAAACATACGCACTGACTCTGACTGTGAATGCTAGAGTTTGGCCGATGAAGTGCTCGTTATACTCCAGTCGGTTAACACTGTGTAAACAACGGTTCTTCACGGCCAAAGGAAAGCCAAATTACACGGCTAAGGAGCGAGATGCAAAGAGTGCAGATTATCTCTCTGCCACTCTTTTTCCTTAAGGAGAAACGAGAGCACTGTGACACCGTGTCTCATCGATATTATTCCGGTTACAGAGGAGCGGCGTCGTCTTAATTAGCGATCAGTCCTCGATTTAACGGCTATTTCGCGGCACCCGTAACCCGTAACAAGCTCGTGCATCCTCGCCTCTGTTTTTCCCCTTCCCACTCTCTCTATCTCTCGCTCTCTCTCTCCTTATTAAACGCGTGTATGCACGAAGCTGCGCTGCCTGTTTTAATTGCTGCGTACGTTACTTTTAATTAGGTGAGTCGCGTGCACCGTCCCTCACCGGCGTGCGAACGCAACCACAGGGAAGCACAGTTCCGCCCCTGAACTCCGGTATTAACTACCGCGTGATGAGCATTGATCGATGTATCGATACCCACCCGGGCACGCCTTTACTCACTCTCTTTGGTTAATAAAAGGCTGCGAGAGATTCCAAGTCCGTTAAGTAAAATGAATGTCGGGAATAAGAATAAATTAAGCGGTCGTTTTAACGATAAAACTCCGAGGCCTCGATGTTTGACAGATTAAAGGCGCTCGGCTTTAATTATTTTTAATTACGACTGACGTGTGTCGTCAAAATGAAAGATATGACAATTCGCGCAGGACGTGTGTAATTAAAATAAATGTAATTCGCGTGAATTTAAAGAGTTCTTCGAAGTTGGAAGGAGCGAGTGTAGAATGATACTAAAGCTATCCCCACGCAAGAAACAATTGACACAAAGGATGACTCGATCAAGAATGTCCAAGTGTGAGAACACGCACACGTCCGGCTGCAGCTGCCGGCGACGACTTATTGTTCGGCTGCAGTGGAGGAAAGAAGTATAGCGCGCGCGATGACGAGCACCAAGACGCAGCTAGTGTTGGAAATCGGCTGAAATAATAATGATGAGTTATGAATGCCGACGAAACGACCGAACGGGGCCCCAGACTGATCCCAGATCGCGATACGCCCATATGCTCTTGCGAACATTGGGAGATGCCACTCACGTATACGCGATAATACGCATCGTATCGGCCTCCTGGCTCGTTAATGACGTCAACATACTAATAAAGAAGTAATGAGGAGTAATGACTTGATTTGGTGCCGCCGTTAAACCGCGAGCTTCAGCTGTAATGAAAGTATGTTAATACCCTTCGTCAACTATATAAACACACGCCAATCATTAACTGCATCTTCCGTTGGAGTGCAAGCACTACTTCCTTCAGCAGTGTCTCCGAATGCTTCACAGAAAGTTTCTATATCTTTTCATTTTTACAAGAATTAGAGACGATAATACATTTAATCTTAAGTCTGATTTATATCATAGATTCGACCACGTAATATTCACATTTACGAAAGAATGATTGCTTTAAATTTAAACAATCTTATAAGGATAGTTATAATGTTAATGGGACTTGAGTTCTTTCATAATACCGTGCAGAATTGAAGATAGCCTGATCAGCGGTGTCGACAAAGACTTGAGAGTCGGTGAGGGAAAGGGACGTAGGGTTAGTCGCGAGAATGATAAAATCGGCAATTGAAGGCTTCCCTTCAATTGCGGGGAACGGATCGATCCCGGCGAGTATGATTGCGTTAATTCAGCCGGACAGATGTTGGATGCTCGGACTGGGGCAGCAGGAGCTCCGAGCGGAAATGACGTGCGCTAGTGACGGCGTGATGACCGATGATCTCAGGGAGATGATACGCGCTGATAGCGATCGCTCTTAGTACCGCCGAATCGCTTTTAAAACAGCTATGGGCTTAACCGATTATTGAGCCAGTGGCACTCTAATGAAGCCAACTGTCACTGGGACCCTCCGATCATTACGGAATCATCGATGCATTGTAATCACCAGACAAGTTGGTCGTTACCCATAAACCACTAGGGCTACTAAAAAGACAAGCTCTAAAGACATTAAGCTGAATATTCAACAGGAAGTATCCTAATGAAAAATGATTCCCTTAAGTACAGGATAAAATTGGAAGTCTTATCAGATGAAATTCGAACTAATAACAACACTCATTCACTAAGACTTCTTATAATTACTGAAACAATACTCTAGAAAGAAGACAAACAAGCAAGTATTGGATGTTCTATTCAAATCTTAAAGATCTCCACAGATATCACAACTAAAATGCATTTCTGCGTTTCAGTGGATGACAGATTATCTGGCCCTGTTAAAAGTTCGTTGTCAACCTAGTTGAGAACACGCGTAAGTATTCAAGAAGGAGTTCTTAAACGGGCGCCAGCATGTGTACGAGGTTTCGTCAAGGAGCTGGCGGGATATTAGATTTATCCATTTGTTTGCCGAAAGTCTCATAAATATAAGCTCCCTTTGACAGGATCCCAGGGCCTCTTATCCGGCCCCTTGATCTCTTCTTTCGGTAGTGGATACAAGATGAGAAAGAGAGGGCGAGGGAAAGTGAGCGGGGGGTGTGCAGGGTAGAAGACATCATCGGCGGGAGGTGGGATCGATCGCGAAATACATACTGTGTACTCTGCCAACTTCCTTCTCTCTTTCTCGACTTCTGGCTGCCATCAGTATTCCCAATTAACGTGATCCTTTCATCGGGAAGCGGCCGAATGCCGAGGGGAGTCGTGCTTACATTTATAAATATGATGATCGTAAAAGGAAGCATTACCATCGATGAGACGACGACGTCGACGACGGCGACGACGACGACGACGACGACAGGGAGAGGAAAGGCATCGCGCCTAAAGAGAGATACGTCGGATGATCTCGCCGCTCCTTATATTGAGCCGACACGGGGTAAAAGGGGCGAAATTGATGGCGACGCCCCATCTTGCGCCCGGAAATCTTACGGATCGCGCCGAGCGTAATCTAAAGGGAATAATTAATGCGAGGGAAAGGGAGGGAGAGAGAGAGGGAGTGAGTCGAGCTAGTCGATAACGCCGAACTCAACGAGATTTCGCCCTTAGAGTCTTATTACGCTCGTTAAGCTTCCATTTACCTGCATACGAAGCTTGAAGGGATACGTACTCCTACTTATTTCCCAAAAGTCCAATTGAATCTGTAAAATATAAAGAAAATCTCGCTTTACTAACAGTTAACTTAAAAGATTTACTTTGCTTATAAAGTAAAAGTACACGGAAATAATTAACGGATACATTTACTGGCTCGCGGAAAACGAGAGGAGGAAATGAAATTCTGGACGCAGCAGCAAATGAGTGGAAGAGGAACGCGTATCACGGCCGAGCCACAAATCATCGAGGCCGGCGGACGCCGAACTCTAATCAGTGTTCATTAGCTGTCGGAAAGCAGTGCTCGCGCGATTCTACGGGGCTTCCATGCCCATGGGGAGATCTTTTCAATAACTCTTGGTCGCCCCGGTAATTGGTGGTCGGCGATATCTCCGAGCAAGCTCCACTCCTCGGCTTTTCCTCGCCCCTCGGCCAGCAGGACGCGCACAATGTCGTATATAACAATATACCGGCCTGTCCCGCGCTGACCGCCATAGATAGAGCAACATTAAGTGTCCCACACACACACGCTCACGCTCATACACCCACGCATAAGTACACACCACCGAAAGCTAAAGGACAACGGATAGGAAAGGCACTCGTATGTGCCGAGTGCTGGCCACATCGACGATGACAACCGGAATATCCAAGGGACACAATAAGAGGCCTCTCCCAATGTTCTTTGATACGTATTCGACCCTCCCTCATTACACGTGATTGCTGAACGAAAAGAACAATTAAAATGATGTAACACGAAATATAACGTGGCTTTGTGCTTATTAATTGACGTCTACTGTACTCTTTCTTTAACTAATGGAAAATTTCGGAGTAAATTCAATTTATATAAATAAACTATTTTACTTCGCAATGGAGTTATGTTGTCTGACCGAGAAGTGAACAGTCGGAGGGTTGGAAAGCCTCTGGCGAAAGAGCCTTCGGCTAGATAACCCAAGGTTACATGGGTAGAAAAAGGGTCACAAACGTTTATAGTGTTCCCAATGAATCAGTGACACCGGTATTGACAAGCCATTTGCTTTCTATCAGAATCTACCTGAACATTGGCCTTTTGGCGATTGTAAAACAAATAGAACCAGGCAAACCACAAATATCCAAAACAAACAAATCCCATATTAGAGAAAGAACGATAACAGCCAATATACTTAAAGAATAATCAATCTCCGTAGGATTACTGGTTGTAACTTTTAATTCCTGTGGAAGGTTCGAAGAACCCTATTCGAACAGTGGCCGTTAACGAACACATTTACCGGTATAATGTAAGTTAGGAAATCAGGCGGGTCCTTCGTTACGATCCCGGCTGGCAGGCTATTTTCCTTCTCGGGCGATACCTGGTAGACCCAATCAACTGATATCGCGGGGGTTAAGCCTGGTCGAGGAGTCGCAACTCCTGATACCGTGGTAGTTCGGGCGGCCTGATCACGAGTTAGTGGTTCGAGATGGCAGAGAGTGGAGAGAGAGAGAGAGAGAGGGGGGGCGAAGGGGGGCGTCGGGCATGGAAGTAAGAGAAGGCCAAGCCAACTTTATGTCGGGACGTAAGCCGGTTATAGGCGCTGCCGATGTTATTTGATGGCCAAATGCACTCCGCCGGTGTGAGCCACCAGCCTCCGCCGAGCGCTTCCCTCCGCCTTCTATCCGATCTCTATCGTCCGGCCAGCATTTTCCGGACCACCTTCATCGTCGGCCATCAGCCGGCGAAGTGAAGAAAAACTCAGCTATATCATGTTTTTAAGGAGCCCTGGATATTGGATGCTTCCAGGCTTACGCCAAACCCACCCTCCTTTCCTATTAGTTCCTGATGTACTACTTCTCACAGTGAGATTGCCAAGCTCCTGTCTCTCTACCAAAAACAACCAATTCCGATTGATTGTATTCACTTTCACTTTCTTTTGTATTAAATTAATTGTTCAGTATTGTTTAAAAATGATTAATAGAAGACAATTGAGATTGACAAAGGGGGGAATGGGTAAAGGTTATATTTCTAGGAGCAATCAATTAAACTCGATATGAAAGGAACATCAAAGCGGCATCGATAGACAATCGTGCTCACGCGCGACTGGAAGTTCGATAAAGGGAAAAACAAGGGAGTGAGGGGGGGTTGGTGGGCCTGAGTTGGCCTTGTGCAAAAGGACAAAGGTTGCCGGCAAAAAAAGAGATCGAGCGTCTCCACCTGGCTCTTGTGCGGCTCGCGCTCGGGCGAGCGTAAAACCCGGCCCCGTACTTTTCCAGCCCCGCGTATTAATACCTAACCGCGGCGGCCGCGCGAAACTTAATGAATTCCTTGGCGAGATCAAAAAGGGCTCCGCTCGCTCGGCCGATACGCCCTATCGCAGCGAAAGGGAGCCGGGCATTTTTCCACTCTCTCCTCTTTGACTCCGTCGCCTCCGCCGCGCCGCGCCGCCTCTCTGCTCCTGCAGGACGGGGGAGTCAAATTGAACGGCGATACCGCCGGCACGATTTAACGACGAGCACACACCTCCAGTCGCAGCCTCTCTCGGCCTCTCCCCCCTCCCACAACTCCAACTACCCTCCCCCTGTATGTCTTTTCTGCTTCTCTTAACGAGGCACGCTCCATCGAACCACCCTTAACCGCGCTCTTTCTGCCAGCCGAGTTCCAAGGTGCCGGCGCATTATGCTCCGCTTCATCCTAAGCTTCGAACCGCGCATTAATCGACTCCAATATCACCCGCGACTGTAATCCCTCTGCTTTTGAAATGACGCGTCAAGTTAATGACGCCACTTTCTCACCAGCATACAAATATCCCTCCGCAAGATATTGCAAATAAAATTATAGATTATCTATTATTGAAGGTCCTGAATGTAGGAATTATTTTTGCCCCGGCAGATATTAAGTACTACAGAGACTGAAACAGTGGTAGTCACCGAATTTTTTCTAATTCGCTTGTCTCGGCTTTTCGTAATAAAGTCTGCTAACAAATCCAGGGCTAGCAGGAATCTGTGGCAAACTAGGAAGGAAGTGGAAACATGGAGGAAAGAGTGGCACGCATGGAGAAATAGTCGGCTATCTTTGGTAAGCTGGGAATGTTGATGGCGGAGAAAGAGGAAGGCTGCTCTGCCAGGTAAGTACGTACTGCGTGAATTGTTCGCGACTGCATGTCTCAAGGTGATTGGGAGTTATGTCTCCTAAAGTGTGCTTCAGAGCGTCGGGAGGGCTTGACGCAGGTCAGATACCGCCTCGTAAAATGTTATGAGAATTAATGTCGGCGACCACCCTTCGCTGCGGCGACTCCCACCCACCGCCAGCACAACTATCTACCTACTGTCCACCAAGGAGCCCAGCGCCTCTTCGAACCTTTCCTCTCACGCTCGCCAAGACATCACCTTCTCGACCGCGCCACCCCCACCCCCACCCTACGACACTCCCCTTTCTAGAGCCAATTTCGCCGTTACGCTGACCACAACTTTCGCGGCTAATGGAAAAGTCGATACCCGATTGCTCGCTCGCTCTAGCATTAAGCCGACACCGTCGCGCACCAGATCTTTAAGCCGCCTGCTTCGCTACTTTCGCCTACTCTTCGAGTATATCGAATTTTATGATCGCTTCCCTCTCTCACCCTCGCCCTTTCTCAGATCACGCTGACCCTTCTTCCGGTGGTTTGTCGGCCGGAAATCGCCCCACCAATTTCAGACTTTTATAGATACACACTGATGAACCAATGTTTTTTTCTCGTGAACTAGGTTGAAGAAATTAAGTGAACGACAATAGTTTTTTTCATCATAGATGCTTGAATAATCACTCAATTACTGCCAGCAGTTGATTATCTCGTTCACATGACAATGACGGTACAGGAAACGTTCCGTCAATTAATTTCTTCTTCGCTCTCATTTTTTTATACCGAAATCCTTTTCTAGTCCAGGCAGCTTCCGATAGAAAATAAGAATCGGAACTTGTTAAAACAGTGGACTTCCTGATGGCATACTTGCCACTTGCGGCATCAAGTGTCATATTAATATTCTTGTGAGGTGTAATATCGATTCGGGTGATATTCTAATTGTATATTTTGTCGAGGATAATTACGGTATTTTGACAATCAAGGCATTACTGATTGTTGTTTCTCTGGAGTAGTGTATGCTTCGGCATGGCTAGTAAGTACTAGAACGCCAGGGGATGTACGCACGTACTTCTAAAGTGATACTTGGTTATTCAGCGGCATCGTGGCATGAGATTTCCGACTGATGGCTAGCGAAACGAAGGACAGAGCGCGATGATTGGTGAGGATCGTTTGCATAGTGGAGCAAAGCGTGATAACAGGCTTCGGCCTCATAAAGACGCCATGCATCGGCAATCGCTGGATGAGTGGTCTCTTCCGGTCGCCCACCAGCGTTCCACGCGGCCTCTGTGTATGTACCATTAAGCGTGGCCTGTGTGTTGCGGCCGTCAGTTTAGACGATGATTTAGTGGATGCATTGATTGGCCCGATCAGTGACCATATCATCTCGTTTAAAGCCTTCCATCATCGGTCCCACTATTTATAGAGCGCGGACGATGCGCGGCGATGATCCAATCAATTTTCGTCCGCGTTCCTTCGCCACAATGCTTTGCTCGCCGTGTCACCGAGACACATACATACGTCTCCCTGTATATCCGTTCGAGCGATATTGGTCCGATTGAAAGATTGCGTGCCTGTCTTTCGTACAGCCATCCACTTCGTCCCTTCAATCTTTTTCTCGGTCATTCATTTAGCATCACTCCACTTGCTATGCTAATCAACTTCTCTCACGGAACTCTCACGGAAGAACTGAAGATCAAGAATGAATCTAACTACTGATAAAGAGGGAATATCGCAAGAGGGTTATTATTATCCCTTTGCACTCCGAGGCTTAGATATTTCAGGAATCTGACGAGCTGATCCTCGCAGCATTCGTCGAGAAATTAGCATGCTACCTATTTGGAGAGTCGGCGCCAAATTAAGCTCAGTGGGGAACAACGAATAGCACTGGCATCGAAAAAGTCCTGGAGACCGATTACGCCCGCGGCGGCGTTAATTTCGACTCCATTTAATCAGCGGGATACATACATATATCTCGGTGTGGTCGTTTGGAAGAAGGAAGGCCCGGCAATCGTTCTGCACGAGACTAATCAGCATATCGATTGAACAGTGCGGGCGAAAGGGGAAAGAAAAAAAGAGAAGAGGGGACCGCCGAAACCACCGAGTTAAATCTCCTTGACAGGCCAGCAGGATCGACGTGCCGCTGCCACGGTAATTAATTAGTTCATCTCGCGGAATCGATGCCGAAACCCTTCGACTGCCGGCTGAGAAGAGAAAAAGTTCAAACGAGCGGCGCTGGCGGCGCGTCGCGAAGGGTCGAGCCTCCAAGGGATCACCGGGATAAAGAGAGACAGTGGCTGTGTGACTGGAATGCTGCTGGAGGTTGGACAATTTAATTAGCGAAAAACCAAGCATTCGCACGCGCCTAACGCTATCGGAAACGTGATATTTTTTGTCCCATCGAACGCACTACACACTCGGGGGGCCAGATCGGCGGCTGGATCGAGAAAAGAGAGAGAGCGGGTGAGAGTGGTTCGAGTGTATAAAGCGCGACCCTTCTATCAGGGGCTAGGAAGGGGCAAGGGTTCTTCTCTGTCACGCTCGAAGGCGGCTTCAATATTTTCAAATTAGCGCGGCAATGATTTTTTTTTGCCCTGATGAAACAAAGCGTTCCTCACCGGGGCGACCCCCCTCGCTCCACATTTTAATCAATATATGCAAGAGAGAGAGAGAGAAAGTCTCCCAAGCGTGCAGCCCGCGGCGTCCTCCAGCATCCTCACCCTCCTCGTACGTAGGCTTCGATAAAAATTAATATTAGAATCCGTGTTTCTTCGCACAGAAAATATTCGGCGCACCCCTCGCATGGAAGGAGCCATTGTCCCCCTTTTATTGGTCACAGCGCGTATCAATACCAGGATCGACCGGCTCGCAATATCGCCGCTGGTGAATCACCCCCTTCGACCCTTTGATCTTGCTCGATGCCAGGCTTTTTGTGAATTATAGGACAACAGTGTCGTCTGAGCGTTCATTTGCCGATGACAAATTGACGCAGGTTCGGGCGTACTAAGAAATCCGCTGACGAATGACTTTTCAGAGACTGTTGTGATTACTATCTTCGACTTGAAGAAGGGGACGATTGAGAACTTTGAATTGCGAAGTTAATGCTTTGAGAGAAGAACTGATCATCTTAGAATTAAAGTTAACTGCGGTGAGATAATGTAATACTACGTTGAACTTTGTGATTCCGATTGTTATTCGGTGCAGGATAGCGAAGGGACAAAGGGGGTGGATGGTCCTGTGCGGAAGGTGACGGAAGACTCGATATTCCGTGCTCGTCGCTCAGGTTTCCCGGGCTGGAATTATTCGGAGGGGTGGCACTGGCGCGAATTAAGGCTTCTTGCGGCATAAAAAATCTGTGTAATCAATTATCGAACCTTTTACCCCATATTTCACGGCCAATGAGTCGCCGGCCCCTCTCTCTTAAGCTTGGTACAAGACTACCGACCCTCCCTCGACACTTTTCAGCCACGATTCTTGCCTACCTCATCCCCCGCCGCACCTGCCCCCGCCCGCCCATCGCTCTTCCTTTCTTTCCTTTTCTCTCGATTCCACCACTTTTTTTCCCTTCCGCCCCGCTGTCTCACTTTGAAGCCGCTGGTCTTTACTCCATCCTCGCCTCCTTATCTACCTCCGCTTCCTTGCGCTTCCTGCTTACCGAGAGAAAGCTACGGGGGAGGATGCTACCCGCCGGGGTAGCAGGCCTTTGTTTGGGATATCAAATATTTATTTTCTTAAATAACGCAGAAGCCCGGCGAAGGGCGAATCGCGAGCATTTTTCCCCTTAATAAATTATCAGCGATTATTGGCCGCGTTTGCCTAGCTACCTCGAGCAACCTCGATGAGAGCCGACCGCTTACAACTTCGCCTTCCTTTCTTTCCCTTTTTCTTTACGAACCAAAGTAACCTGCCCCTTCTCCCTCCCGCCCCCTTCTGCTACTCCACCTCGTGGCTACCCGCTTTCCAACAATAAGCCAGCCACAATCGATCTGTCGACTGATGTTTCTCTGGTCACAATGCGCTTTCAGACCTTTCAATTTACTGTAGTCTGACTATTGGCACAATCAGGCAATGCAATAGTAATGACAAGAAATAGTGTGATATATTGCCAAGGAACGCAATTGCAACACTTGCAAAAGTCAATCAACAAAAACACAAAGGAAATGGCCTGCAAATTTCAAGTAAGAAGGGACGATTCGTAAGCTAGATTAGAACATAACCTGGTGACGGACATTCAACCGTGTACTTTACAGATACGTTCTTGACTTCCGAGGAAATTTCGTCGAGTTTTCAAAGCCCGTAGCGCGGCGAGTTGCGTATACTCGGCTGCGCTAATTATTCAGAAAGTACTCGCGCGTTCCTAGGTCCACTCGAGTGCGCGCTTCGTCGAATGTGCGGAAGGATATCCGCATTACACAGTGACTCAGAAAGCCAGAGGGAGGAAGTCGGGGTGGAAGGGGTGGGTTTCGGTGAGCCCGGAAAGGCTGTGTTCTCTTTAACACGACATTGATATAATATTAATCTAAGCGAGCAAAACTCAAAGGATAACCCCGTCCGTCTCGAGTAACGAGTGCTTGTTCTCCTCTAGACGAATTCGCGCTAATATACACGAGGCCAGCCTGCGAACATATATTACCGGGGCGGAAAACTGCGAAAACAAAGTGAGCCTTTCGCAATACGTACTAGCCCAGCAGCAGCAGCAGCAGCAACGTTTGAAGTCTCAAGCGCATTACTAAAGTGGTGGAGGATGAATCGCTAACAAAGGCACATTATTGCGACTCGTCAAAAGGATACTTATCCCGGAGACCTCCGCGGGTCGCTTCATTTTCAAATGACCAAAAATTAAATTGCAACTCCAATTCGCAAAATTGCGGGAAAGGCACCCCGACAATTAAATCCTGACACGTGAACGCGTCGACTGATAAAGGTTTGTCGGGGGTAATTCTCAATTTAAAAGACTGCATATTTCTGCAATAAATCAGGAAGTATGTAGCTAGGCTTCTCTCGATTTTCTTGTAGGTAGTTGTAGAAAATATAGTTTCGACATAGCAAATACTATGTTAAACGGGATCCATGAGAGTAAATAAGAGAGCTGCATGGGAAAGATCGCGAGAGCCGATGTGTGAGTACCCCGGTGAAGTATCCCCGGCACACGCCAGAAGTTTTTCCTGGCTGGCGGTCTCTCGCTCTCTCCTGGATCGAGGAGCTTTTGCCTCCCTCTTGGTTTTGCCGGCGTACTTACGGGGGCACATACCTTGTGAGTCTGGCATCGCTGTTGGAGCCGGTGTTCTCGGTAACGATAGGTATCCGCGCGGGCGGTCCTCGTCTCGCCCGGCGAGTCGCGCCGTTTGTTTTCACGCTCGCTTTGCCAGGGGCTGAACGAAAAAAGCTCGAAAAGTACCGAGGCGCTCCGCGTAAGCCGTAGGCGGGCCGGTGGGGGCTTGGGCGCGAATATTGCCGCGTCGTCGGAGACGAGACTTGCTCGACTGCCAGGCTCGGGAGTCAAGATTTCCTCTTATTATAGGATGGCCATAAGCGCCAGTTTATACGCGAGCGCGTGTGTGTGCGTGTGTACGCGCGCGTGTACCTGACCCCTTGCTTTCGCCGCGCCCAGAAACAGACACGGCCGGAGAAAGAGAGGGAGAATGCGCCGCGACACTTTTTGCCAGGCTTGTTTGCCGGCAATTAATGCGTACCGAGGGCGAGATAATGAGCTAATTTCCACCTGCAATACTCCTACCAAGTTTTACTTATGGATCTTTACAGTCAGATTCTCCCACGTAGCGGCGCGCACCACTTCATCCCTGCCCCGTCTGCCCGTCGCGTGCCACTCACCAACCGGCTTGCGCCTCCTAAGCTGCCGGGACAGCATTATCAAGGAAGTAAGTTAGCGAAGAAAAATGCTCATTTCGGCCGGCGAAAAAATGCCGGCGTATTATTTAGGCGACGCAAAGTTTCGGAGCGGGGTGGGCTGGTTGAAGTAAGTTGGCGCGTATCCGGGAGGAACATTGATAGGCCGTTGACATTCTTCATCTTCGGCCGGCTCGATACCGTCCGACGAAACTTTTCATTAATGCCTCAATGAATAAATGCCACCACGTTCCATCCCCCCCGCCGCTTCCGCCGGCGCCCCTCAGCGCCCTTAAATTCTTAATGCGAGGAGCCCGCCAAGTTGAAAGTACTCCGAGCCGTGCCTTCAAAATATCTTCAAAAAGTTTAAAGTCTTCCCTCGATAGCATGTAAATATTGTATGTGAAGCGCGACATCAAAGGGATTCCTCGGCAGTATAATGCTTTAAATTTCGGCACAAGGCAAGATTAAGCGGGAAGCTGCCACGAGATGGAGATATTAAGGAGACGCCTAACACCAGCCGTGTCCATACTTCTCGAGTATCTACGGCTCTATTGCACTCTAACGCCTCCGCTTCCTCACACGTACTTACTTTGGAGCTTCAAAAAGTCGAGGAATTCCTTGAGAGTCACTCTTATACATGGAATAAAAGATGAAGTAAAGAGCGAAACCCGGTCATGATGAAAAAGACGAAATTCAAGTGGAACGATGAGAAAAAATGCGAAGTGTCAAACATGTTGAAATAGATTGAAGAAAGTTCATCGAATTTTGATTAATATAATTTGAATTGAAGTATTTCTTTGGCATTGTCGGATGTGAAATGGACGAAGATAGAACGTGTAACAGGAAAGGTGGAGTTCGACGAACGGCTGAGAGGGCTTCTGTGTGCGAGGATATCTCGAGAGAACTTGGTTACATTTTTGGTCAGGTCCACCTACGTGATACATTCGTTGGCTGAGTAAGTGGATCAAAGGGAAGCACGGACGTAGAACAGTACCACTATCGAGGAAAGTACAGAGGAAGTGAACTCTGTCCCGCCTCTGCAACTCTTATCTATTCTGGCGAGTTTTGTCCCCGCCCCCTTGCCATTTCTTTCCCTTTCTTTTACGTGCCAGAGGGGCAAAAACCTTTCCAAAGTCTTTCGGTTTAGTACGATTCATGAACAAAGCACTGTCCTATGTGGCCGGTACGATCGATCCAGCAAAAACTCGAAGTATACTATGAAAACGCGAAATAAAGAATTATTCTCCAAGTAATACGACAAATTAAAGCTGTTAAAACTATGCGTTTCTAATCAAACTCTCACCTATCTTTTACTGATCTTTAATTAATTATCTCTGAAATTCAATGTTGTTAAAAAAAACTCTGCGATATTAAATAGTTTGTCGCTGAAATCGCATTAAATGCAGGCGCAAATAGAACTTTTCAACAGTTCAGCACCGGAGACTCGTGATCTCTGCCAATGTATATTTGGATTTCGAACTGCAAGAAATATCCGAAGCGTAAGTCACATCTGCGATAAGTGTCGTAATTATCGTCAGGAAGTCATCTATCGCTAGGAAACGAAGAGAGAGAGAGAGCCGACCGGAGCGCGATGTAAATCATGTAAATTGAATTCCGACCTACAGAGAAAGCCCGCTATTTTTGGAGCCATCCATGACCGGGGAAAACGCGACTTCTATCGGCGACACTTCGATATTATCGCGATAATTAAGTCCCCTGTCACATTACAATTCCACGGACGGACTAATTCCACAGCGCGCCATCCAATTAGCTGATGCCTGTTAATCAGAAATACCTTGTCAATCGGCAAGCTAAATGTGGAGGGTAATGCGGTTAATAGGAATCAAGCAGTGGCGTTAAAAATGCTTCTGGATCCCCGCCGCAACAGCGGAAACATTATTATTTAATTACACCCCTCGCCTACAGTATTCCTCCTCAAATACACATATAATTAATTAAACCCTGCATCGATTGGCACTCAAAAATAAACCCTCGAATGCTTCATTTTATTCTCGGCTTTACCAATTTATCAATTTGAGGACTCCTTTGATCTTAGAGAAAATATTTCAAACCTATTCAAAATTCCATATAACTCGTTTCCCAGGAGGGACAAGTTCCATATAGACGGTGATAAAAAAAGCTGCGAGAACACCACGGAGAAGTCGGAAGAGTGCGCGCGAGTGCAAGACCGAAAAATACCGAGGAAGCGAGGCAGGCGGCGCTTCGCGTCGGCAGCGCAGAAAAAACAAAGGCCGCTGCGGCGGCAAATTGAGAGCGATATTTTAACGCTCCACTTAATTGCATTAAAGCATTGCACACGAGAGCGAAAGAGGCTTTGAATTCGGCGTGGCAGTGAGAGACAGACAGGAGAGCTGCCGCGGCGGCGGCGGCGGCGGCGGCGGGAGGAAAGCCGAGAGAAGGAGCGAGGAGAAGGAAAAATGAGAAAGTACTGGCGCGGTGAGTGTAAGGACAGGCCGTACCGGAAAGGTAAAGAGGTACGACAGAGGAGGAGGGCCCAAACTCTCCTGCTCGTTCTATTTCACGATTGGATGTGCCAGCGGGTAATACGGGGAATACGTCGGATTTTCAAGGTGCTCCTTATGGCCGCCGCGTGCACTGCCCTTTGAGCCGAAACAAAGAGAGTGCTCGCCTTTTTCCGCGACTGCGAAAGAAACGAATTATGTTTTAGACCTCACCGCCGCCACTGCCGCCACCGCCGCCACCCTCTCCGTCGACCATCCTGCCTGCGGTAGCTCAAGACTACCGGCCGTGCGAAAAAGAGAGAGTGAGCTTGCCGCGAAAGGAACAAGAAAAAGGATTTTACAAGGCGGAATGCGAGAAGAGCTGCAGGGAGAAAGAGAGACTCGCCCGGCGAGTTCTCGTGCTGGCAAGAATTCCTAGTGAGTGCTTGCTGCTCTTTTCTTCTCGCAAACGTGTCGTGCATGTCGCATTTCCTTCGAGAGCTTGACAGAGATCAGTCCTACATTAATTCATTTAGAAATGAGACTACTTTCAAATATTTCATCAGGATTTTCAGAAAATCGTTGAAAATACGTATTTTACAAATTGAGAACCGGATAAATACTGATAGAAATACTCTAAAGTTTAATCAAATTGAATTCTCTCTGCTGTAAAGTCAAAGTACCGGGAAAATGCTGGCAGGACAAAAGGTGAAGGATTGAATGACGTTGACGGCTGTGTTTTTTGGCAGTCTTGTTCAGCAAGTGTGTACAAATCGAATCGCAGTGGATGAAAAGTTCTGGTACCCAGTAAACTGCATGTAAAAGAGTCCCACTATCCGCGTAAGTGACTTTCGGAGCTCAGGCAGCGGCGTTTCGTGCAGCGGGATGAAAAATCTTTTTATGATTCTCGAGGGTAAGTGGTCCTTTGAAGTACTTCTGACATGCCTCGCAAAAGAAGCGATACTTGTTGTCGTGGCACTTTTGATGCTTGTTTAGCAGGTCTTTGCGCGCAAAGGTCTTCTCGCACGAGCTGCAAGGGAATTTGTCGGGATTCACGTGGAAGACATTGTGTCGCGTGAGATTGTCCAGCCGGGTGTACTTCTTCGTGCAAATGTCGCAGGTGAACTTGGTCCTCTCGGAGTGGCAGCGCTGGTGATACCTGAGATATCGCTTTTGAGCAAATGTTTTCTTGCAGGCGCAACACACCACCTGATTCGACTCGTCTTTCTTTACGTCTAAGTGCTTGTACAACTCGTCGCCGCTGCTGAATTCTTGCTTGCAAAATTGACAAAGGAACTTCTTCGGTTGCTTGTTCCTTTTGATGCTCTCGAGAAACGTCGGGTCAGTCATGATCTTATAAAGAAAGGTCTCCTTCAATTTGTCGTCGGGATTCGATGGCGGTGGCGACGTCGTTTTTCCTATCGTCGATTGCGGACTATCTTTTATCGAGAGATTCAACGCTTTTTCCATCGTCGCGTCAATCAATGACGTGCCAAACGGACTCTCTCCTGAAGAATACGCCTCGCGCTTCGGACTAGATGGACCAGCCATCGAGCAACTATCGCTTCTATTACAATGAGCCGGCCGCGTCTGAAATTCAGCAAATCACTCACACCACTGAATGTTTCATCGAGAATTTAATGACGAGATCCTTACGTTGTTGTTGACGTCGGGGTGGCAAAGCCCCAACGGGCTTGCCTCACTGTAAAACGGGGAACACTGGCGATTTGCTCCATTGTAATCGAGCAAAGTACTTCGTAACGGATGCGCCTATAAAGTCAAAGCGTCGACTAGGTAGAAAAACGAGCCAACCATAGTGATACGT
Organism: Ectemnius continuus; assembly: GCA_910591665.1. NCBI lineage: Eukaryota > Metazoa > Arthropoda > Insecta > Hymenoptera > Crabronidae > Ectemnius > Ectemnius continuus. The sequence continues at coordinate 7,260,454 of OU342862.1, read as the reverse complement.
TATTACTACATTTTGCAAACCAATTGGCGAGAAGTGGAATAGGTGCGCTTATTTCAATGGATATTTATCAAATTTTACGACCATCACCATTTACAATAATCATAAGCTTCAAACAAGAGTACTATAAAATAATTCCATTATAATTCTTCGAATAACGACGTATCATAAATACTGAAATATCGGATCGAAGTATTATTCGATAATGTAAGAATTTATAATAAATAGATAGAAGAGACTTCGCGATAGTGAAAATTTCCAGTGCAAGGTGACCTGTCGAGGAGTACACGGAGAGTATATGTATATATGGCTATAGAGGATGCTAGTGCGTGTGTGGAAGCGTGTGCTGTGTTTATGTCCGTACGGTAACCTTATAATCCATCGAAACGGGCGCGTCTCGCTTCAAATAGTCTTCCCTACATACCTATACCGCGTATACACCGTATGCTCTACACCTTACACGCTGTACAGCATACGTATTTACCTATGTAAATAGATCGTCCGTCTCTCTCTTACCTTATATTTATCGGGTACACCTAGCCCGTGCAATCGACACTTTAAGGATTCGTGTTTTTCGTCCTCGCTTAGAGAATCTTCCGACAGATCGCACCGGAAAGTGTAATGAACGCATCTTTTGACAGTCGCCGTGTCGTTTTGTGTCACTTTGTGTCGAGGCACTGACTTCACCCTCATTTTTCTATGGGCGGAGAAACGATAATCGATGAATCAAATTGTCGACTTCATAAGCGAATTTGTGAAAGAGGAATCGGAAGTAAATTTCAAACTTTTATCGATTCAAATGGAAATATGATTGACGAATGCTTGTAACACAGAAGAATGTCAGATTTTCTCGATACAATTTTAAGGGAATTGACAGAACATATTTATTAATAATGTTTAGTCAAAGTCTGTTCTCTATCACAGAACATTAGAAGAAGCAGAAAAGCTCGAGTGTCTCGAATGAAAAAATTACAAGAATTCTCATTGAAAAGATTATGCCAGAGGAAACTGGCAATAGAGATTAAAAATTCTTAAAGGACACTAAAATACCGATGGGACTTACGCTAGTAAGGAATGTTCGCACGGAGAAGAGAACGTCAGCGATGCAGCAAAAAGTTCTCACCCCTTGAGAACGTGCTATCAGGCGAATCTTACGGAACTCGTAAGGCGATCAGCGTTCTCGAACACGCACGGTACACATTTGATGAGACATCGAGCGAAACTGGCAAGGAATAGTGTTTAGGAACGGCGAGAATTTCGCACGACCGCAGATCGACTTTGGGGAATCGGCGAGAGGCCAAGGGCGTCACGGCGGAGTCGCCGCCGCAAATCCAAGTTTGCAAACACCGGGCCCACCGTTCGCATACTTACTGACCCGTGTGATTCTGGGAATCTCGACTTCTCGAAATCCTTATACCCGATCTTACCCTCGAACAGATTATCTTACGGTTTACTAAAAATAGTAATAAGCTTTGTATGCTTGTAGTGCTCATAGATCTACAACCATAATAAAGAGTACAATTCAGAAAACCTAACAAATGCAATACTTAAACTATTGACACATTAATAAACGATGTTAACACAGTGCAATTTAACAATAGACAGAATGTACTGTTACACTCAATTAACAGAACGCAAAGCTCTTTGATATTCTGCTTTCACCGGCGAGAAGCTATCAATTATCAATACAGAAAGGCCTACGAAAGAGGACGTGCGGAAAGCCGGCAATAAATGCGCAGCGGGCAATCGAGACAACGGCAATAAACGATGAAGCGGGGAGGAGCGAAGAGAAGATAGAAAAGGGGTCAAGCGGGAAACGGTGGACAAAAAAAAAACAGGCCGAGAGTACACTCGGTGGTAGGTGGCGTGTCCCCCAATGCCCTGTCTGTCCGATGGTCGTTAATACGGCAGAAGAAGGAGGCGAGGGTTAAGCGAGGGTGAATCGGGGATTTTTAATTGTAGTTCAGCCGGTATGACCCCTCCCGATCTCTCCCCCTCTTCACTTCTCCGTTTCTTTCTCTCCTGCGGCAACGCGCTATATTGTCATAGCGGAGGAGAGGAGCGACGGGTGGCCGCCGCTTTTCTTTATTTCCCCAGTGGACTGGATGAGGTTATACATTTTTTTTTTTTCTGAACTACGGCAATACCTCCACCTCCTCTGCCGCCACCGCCGCCGCCGCCGCCGCCGTCGACCCCACCCATCCTCCCCGTCATGCGACTTCTTATTAGCAAAGCTAATTGGAAATACAAATGGTTATTCACGGTGGTAAGGAGGAAGGCCCTGAAAGTAAGACCGAGTGGCACGATGGCCCCTGCCCGAGAGTCGAGCAGTCTAAAGTCGACGATACTCTCGTGGCCTGCCGGAAGGAGGAGGGAGAAGAGGTGGGAGCGGGAGGGGCAGCCACTCCGAGAAGGGAGAACGGAACTGGTACACTTCGCCGCGTATTAAGCTCGTATTTGTCCCGGATAATTAGGACTTCTTTCCCGGCCGATTCGGATGAATAATTGATCGCACCGACTCCCATGCCGGCCCGCTGCTCCTTCGGATGACAATCAACCGGAGAAAAATACGGATCTCCCGGATGAAATATTCAATGTTCACGCGGTATTGTGCCCTCGCCGAAGAGACACCGGGAGAACTCGCTATCTAATGGCAGAAGAGAGAGACCAGGGGTTCGCGTCCACGATAATAAGTACGAATGCCTGAAAAAATACCGGCTACTCCCACCCTCTCACTCTCTCTCTCTTTCTCTCCCGCCTTGTGTCCCACTACCTTCATTAGACTTTAACCATCTTAATGTACGAGCTACGTTCTCTACATTAGGTGACTTTCTGCCTTGTTAATTCTAGAGTAATTGTAAAATGATTTGGAATTATTGCGAGAATGAAGAAATTTCTAAACTAAGAGTGGAATAGTTTGGATGCTTTTAAGATTAAGTCAATTGCAAAAGTGTGTAAGAAGAGAACAAGAACGTATTATGAAGGATAGGTGTATTCGCTGTGTCTGCTTCGAGGATATGGATATGTATAGCATGACTCAACACAGTATCGCAAGCAGTTAATCTATCTCATTATTTACCGCAATGATCCTTTATCAGCAGAATAAATTCGCGTCCGGAGAATTGAGTGATTCCGACTGAACGGTCATTACCCAATTCAACGTTAACGCAAATGGCGAAAACGGTGCAGCTAATGTTACATTATGCTCGATTGCGAGCTCGAGTGCAAGTACCGAATTAGGAAATGGTACAACAACCCACCAAACAATTCGCACTAATGAAAATGTGCGAAAGACAGGGTGATATCGAGGAAATTGTCAATGGGGTACACGTGGATGAGTCTAGCCGGAGGCGAGATGACGTCAGCAACCACAAGAGAGAGCGAGAGAGCAGCACAACCTTTTTTTTCATCAGCATTTTACGGTTATAGCGGCACATTAATAATGCACATGCTTAATATAAAGAGAAGCCCAGGAGTCTCCGTCTAATAAACTGGAGGAATGCTTTATAACCGACCGCGAGGTTTCGGCTTGTGAGCTGGCCTCGGCTTGCACAGACAGTGTAGGAGGAAGCTGCCTTCGAGGGGGTGGATCTCTACTTTATGCCCTCGGAACGGCCAATCTCTCCGGGAGCCGTCGAAGAAAAGTGCTCGAACTTCTGCGCGCGCGAGAAGATAATGAAGTCGTCGACAGATACATCTCGGAAGCCGGTGCTATTTTTCCTTCCCTTCCCCGCCCGGTAGTTTTACCAATGAAATGGCGTAGAAGCAAACTTTGTGTAATCTTGAATTTATTAATGATAAATTTAGTACTTGTATTTTCTAAAAAAGCAACTCTTTCTTGCGAAAGAACATTAATGATTTAATATTAGACGAAGGAATAGAAGAGCTGCTTAACTCTTTGACTTGTAATAACAAATTATATAATAACTCCGATTGAATTTGGGCGGTTTATCGAATAGTTTACATAAATTGCAAGATATTCAGGGGAGGCGAGAAATTAATAATGTTAAGATTGAGTAGTACTACACAGCTTGGTCCTACGACGAGTATGTGTTTCATACATAGTAAGATACTCAGCTCTCTGGCTGTTTCATCAAGGTGTTGCTCGAATGTAAATCATTTCTAGTCTCCCAATTTTCATACTCATCTTATCCTCGACAGTGAGAACGAGAGAGAGAGAGTCAAATGAATTTTTCGTTATCTTGGAGCTGATTTTCGAGAAGCTGTGAGCGAGTGAAGGAAGGCGGTGGCGGCGTAGCGAAGCGAGGCGCCACGGTAGATAGCGGTGGCGAGACTTTTTGAAAAATATGAGTTTAATAAAGAAGAAAGTATGATGTATGGCCTCCTGCCAAGGGAAAGAACCTACCGGGATCAACCGGCTTCGATATACAGATATTGTATATGCAATATAAGTAGATGAAGGGAATGCCTATGATGTACTGGGTGTCAAAAACCTCCCGGGACCTTCAGCGCCACCGCCCGCCCAACCAGGATTCCACCTCTAGAAACTTTTCCACAACGATCTTCCATGTATTTATCAATACCTTATGATGCATCTCATACACAACCTTATGCAATTACGATACATTTTTATAAGATACCACTAATCAAATAAAATTGAGACACAAGATTCTTTCAAACTACTTTAGCTTTCCCCTTCAATCACTCAAAAACAGAGCAAGCACGATACCATCTCCATTCGCCGAAATAGTGCTGATTCTCGCTATCTAAAACATACATGATACCCATTCCAACCAATGCCCGCTTTTTCGCCCAAGTCGATATAGGCAGCGCGAAGTCGTTTTTTATCTCCCGCGACGATTCCGCCCGGCAAGCGCTATTACAATAGGCGGAAAAGCGTCGCGGAGCACGTGTGTGTGCCTGGAGTTTAGCCGGGAATCGATGAGATCTCGAAAGACGTAATTCTGGCGGTGGAAGAGAGAGGAAAGGCGAGGCAGATTGAGAGAGGAGTGGCGAATAGAGTGGCCGTAACTTATCCAGATAAGGGGTTGTAAAACGATGCTGTAGCTATCTGCCAATAAGGTCTGCACCCTCGGCGACGAAGGGTGGTGGTGGCTGCTACTGTTGGATGCAGGTTGCGGCCAGATATAGGGAGCAATTCCGTAGAAATTGATGCCATTTGAATATCGCTCGCCCGATGCGCTTTCAAGATGCTACCGTTCTCCTATAGGCATTTACACAATTGGCTGAGATCTCTATCCCGCCAGGCAGGAACCTCCGCTTCCGTGCTTTCCCCATATGACGAAACCCAACGGGTACGCGCCCCCCTCGCTCACACCACTCACGAAATACCGTGTGTTATGCAAACCGATTTCAGGGCCTACCTTCGCGCAAACATCGCACCTTCTTTTATATTCGCACCCTAATCAGTTGTGAAACGAACATTCTAACCCCTCGCTTTGGAAAAATGTCGGACTAACTTCGATTTGTATTTAAATTACAATTAATCATTGATATTATACTTATATCACATCAACGCACTATGTAATAAGATGAAAACTAAACAAATTGTTAGTTTCAAGAAAAAGAATTGATACTTTAGCAGGTGAATAGACTCGTGGGGAAATTAGCCATTGTCCCAAAGAGGGGATGACGTTTCTGCTGGTTGTATCTACGCCTTACTAATCAGGAGGTATCGAGCTATGGGATTGTCTGGGTGGCTAAAGCAGCATGATACAGTAGTTACCAGGAGTCCTGTTTATCAAGGGTAGGGGGCCGTACTGAAAGTACATACGGAGTACTCAGTACCCGTCAATGGCGCTTCTTAGCTTATGCATAAAGCTCTTTCGCAAGCCCCGCTGTCGGCTGCTGGCACAACCTGCCTCTCCTCTCCCTCCGCCTTTCTCCACCGGCATTGCTCGATCTTCTCTCATCTCCGTCACGATCTTAAAACCCCCCTGCGTGCCACCCCCGCTTCTCGAGGCAGGCAGGCAGGCAGGCAGGCAGTGGGAGGAGGGATGGGAGCGTTTCATCGAGGCTTCAACCCCTTCTTCGACCGGCGGTGGTGGTGCGATAGGCAAAAGCAGGCTGGCAGACGCGTCTCGCTTCAGCTCGCAAGTGTTTCCGCCAGGATGTATATCGCAAAATCTATAGCGAGAGGTCGCCGAACGGGGTGGGTGACTTCGAGGAGAGGGAGGTGGCGGCTGAGGGTGTCGGGGGTGGCGATGGTGGTGGTGGCGGCGGCGAAGGGGCCGGAGACGGAAGAGTGGGCTAGGCGGCGGAGGCCAGGGCGGTTTTCGAGAAGGGTGAGCCCCGTCACATTTCACTACAGACTAATAACTTCTGAATATTCATTTCGTGTTTCTCCTTGCCTGCTTGCGTACACCAGTAAGCAAGGCTAATGCGACGCTCACAACGCAAATCCTTTTGCTATCACCTCCGCACATTTGGAGCCTTGTACGGCCGGGTCAGCTGCGCGCATCCGTGAAAAGTTTGCTTCAATAATTTGGAAAGAACTCGAAGATAATTCCGCGTGTATGCGCGTCGGATGTTGATTGTGGGTGCTGTAGAATTTCCACCGATAACTTTGAACTGAGAGAGTGGTGAACGAAGAAAGTCTAATTCCAATTTTGAAGGGTCTGCCTGGAAGTCTTAATATCCAGTGACTTGGCAATTGGATGTATAATGTTAAGAATAGGAAAGTGATTCGACATTTGCGGGGTTCGTGTGAGGGGGACCTAAGGAGTACGTAACTCTCCTTCGACGAAGCGAGAAAAACAGTGCACAGCTCGAAGACGGGGGGAAAGCGCGAGAGGCGGTCGCCATGGTAACTATGAATTAAGTAATCAATGAATTATTATTGACATTGATGTTTTCCTCGGGGCTCCTTATAACCCCGGCTCTGGCTGGCGAGCTACGAAATACCGGGCTCTGGCTGCCATCCATTAATATCGCGATATCAAAATCGACGTTTGTTAATGAAAAGACAAATCGAATAAGCAGTACAAGACGGAAGAAAGTCGAGTGGGTAAAAGTGAAGTAAGAAAGTCGTAATTATCGTGAGACGGAGACAAGTGTAAGGGAAGAGAGTCCCGAGTGCTACGTTGGAAATGAGCATCGCCGCGCCGGCACTTCTACTAATTTCTCATCCCCCGGCATTCTATCGGCAAAGCGTCGTTCGTAATTCGAAACTGAGCTCTCGCAGAAAACACGATAGGATGTTTCGGGCTTCGGTGGAATGGAAGGAAGAGAGCGAAAGAGAGAAGGATGGTGGCCTGACGCCGGAAGAAAGGCGCACAGCGGAATGCTTCGGGCCAATAGAGGAGACGCCGCCGCCGCCGTCGCCGTCGCCCAGCCGCGCGCGCTCTCGCCCGCTTCAATTCCGTGATCTCTGCGACAAATTAGCGCAGACAAATTTCTCTCCCTTGCCTTAAACCCTCCACAGACCTTCCTCCCGGCCTCCCCGACTCTTCAGCCTGCCATGCCTCTTGCTTTTCTTCGTGCGTACTCGCCTGAAATTTCCTCGCGGCTTCTCGCACCACTGCCCAACCGGAGACACTCTTCTATCTTTCCATCTACTCTCGTTGGAATCAATAGCCCCCGCTCCCTTCTCCGCGACCATTCGACAAGGCAACTGATAGAACTTAGAAGACCTCATCGCGTATTTCGAAGGACTAATTTCTTAGTAGAGTCTAATTAAAAGAAAATCTATAGGGTTGGATAAAAAAATTGGAGTTAAAGATTGCGAGGGTTGGGAGTGAAGCTCATAAGGTTCCATTGGCTGGACGGGATCGGTGACAACAGGCTCTCAGTCCAGTAAGATCGGAAGGCAGCCTTCCGGCAACGAGAGAACACAGCGGGGGTGGGCGAATTAAAATTGTACAACAGCAACTGACAATCGTGACTGCGACCCTTACTCTCAGACCGGTGTGTCCCTTGTCGCTTCCACGGCCAGTGGTCGTCCAGTGTACTAACCCTCCATTGTCTCCGGCAGGTCTCCCTCTCGTCGGTTAGGAAGCGTGCGATAATAAATATAGAGAAAATGAAAAATTATTAAAAACTTCCTTTTTAGCCTTGGTAATCCTCGCCGCCCCCAGAGATGTCGCATTAAAAACCCGCTCTCCTCCACCTCCACCTCCTCCGCCACCCTTGTCCATCCAGCGCGCTCTTCGCTCCTCACTCCTCACTCCTCGGGGTTGGGTGTCCGGACGCGCGAATTATTTATACGCAGGAGAGTCTCTCTGACGACATTACCACAGTGTTAGCATTAAATCATAATGTACGAGCCGTGCCGAGCTCTCGCCGTGATTCGTCCTTACTCACGCTCCTCTGACGATGAGCCCCTTTAACACGATCTTTCCTCTGCCATGCAACCTCACTGATCTCGGCTAGCTAATCATTTTTAAAAGGCTGAACATTCGATGCACTTCGTGTAACTTAAGACTTCGATTTTTTAAATATATTTAAGAAAAATCAGTAATGATTTGCTTTTTAGACCATTATTCGTTGTTTCAAACATAAATCTGTATATTTTTAATTTTGAGAACAAGCTAGCTTTATATTTATACAGAGCTGTATAAATGAACAACAGTGTTTCATCTAAAATACAGAGTATAGGATGCTCTTTCGAAATTACTCTTTTAAGCTGTCTCGTGCCATATACTGGAGGCACTCGCAGCCCCAACCCTACTTAAAGCTTTGCAACGGCCGGCGCGGCGCGGCGCGGCACGGCGTCCGGTTGCACACGAGAGAAAAGAAGACTCTCGAATTAGGAAAGGAAATCTTTTCCAGTGGGTGGGCTCGACGAGTCCGAACAGATCGCGATGTATTCCGTCCTCCATCCGGGGAGCTTAGCCGTCGGCGTAAAAGGATATATCCTTTGTGTCGCGCTTCGCGATTGGGTTCGCCAATTAATCAGGGCGAGCGGAGCGGCGCGCACTGCGGATGAAAGAATAACGACGCGGAAGCGAAACGAAATTCAAATATTCTCGCGTTCCACCGCAAGGGGAGGCACGGTTTCCGTCGACATTCCTCTACGTCTCCGCGTCCTCCGAGCGCGTTCCCCTTCGCCCCTCGCCGCCCCCCCGGCAACCCGCCCACTTTTCTCTGGCCGGTCTCTCTTTCACCCTGCCGTTCTTTCTCACGACTGCTCTCGGTGTGCGCTGGAAGGAAGGAAGGGGGTGCTGGCCGAGCTCAGTGTAATTGCAAAATTGCATTAGCTTTGTGCTCCTCCGCCGTTCGTTCGGCCAGACGTAAGAGATACGCGCGCTGCCCGGACTCTACCTATGCATCCGGCGATTCATATGGATTTTTTACTGGCCCTCCGCCACCTAGACCAACCGACGGATGAGTATCATCCTTTAGGGTTGCCGCCCGCGCCCACTGATAACCCGCCGAGATAAGTATTCGCGAATCCCGCCGAAATACAGATAGCTCTCCTCCTATTGCCAGCGGCGATCCTGCTCGCTCCTCTAATGAAATGCTATCGGCCGAATCATCGCGCTTCCTTTCCGAGCGGCTAATTAATAATTCATGGTAAATGGATAATGATACAGCACTGCATCATCTTTCGCCAGTGGTTAAACAGTTCGCCGCCCCGAGTGTGTAATTAGGTCGCTACTAATTAATGCCGGCGATATCGGTAACGGTGGGTGGTTTTTGCGGATCAAGGTGCGGGACGTGCAAGCACGCGGCTTTCAAACGTACCCCAATTCTAATTCGGGCGAACGGTTAATCACAGGGATGAGCAGCGAGTTCGTGGATCAGGATATTGCGGGGGCGGCAAGTTGCGCTGAAACGCGTCCACTCCCTTCCTTCCTTCCGTATTCGCGTCCGATTGCGCGGTCACCGTGGAAACTTTCGAAAGGATACGTAATAATCCGGTCGCAATTCCGTGGACGCGCTCCCAGCCAGAGGAAAAGTAGCGGGGGCGGCCGGTTGAGAAGAGGCGAGAAAGGTGGAGTACAGAGGAAGGAAGGAAGGAAGGGTACGTTGCCGGAGAAAGCCGAGATGAAGAGCGCGCGGTGCCCGCCGGGGGAGAGGAGGGTTCGCGCGAAAAGAGGAAGAGAGAGACGGAGAGAGAGAAAGAGTGGGTAAGAGAGGGAGACGCTCGACGTGTACGTACGGTCGGCCGCTGTATTAGATTTGCTTTCTAGGACACTTTAATCAGAATGTACCTATGTAAATTTTTGAATACACATCCCTCGTCTCCCGCGATGTTTGTATAGGTCAGGCGAAGGTATTTTCCTGCCGGCTCTGCTCCGCTCGTCTCGCTACGTGTGCGAGAGGAGAGAGCAAGAGCAAGAGAGGGAGAGAGAGAGAGTGCGGACATACTCGGGCTCTGTGGGGCGCGCTTGTGCCACCACGGCGGAACCGCCGAGGACGGCGAGGAGGACGTCGCTGTCCTCGGCGTCGCCATCGCCATCGCGTACGTACTGTGAATTAAAGAATTTGCAATTCTGAATTTCAGGCGATCGCATACATACACCATCCGGTTTTATCTCTGCGAGGACAGCTCGCCTTTCCTCCCGGTAAGTATCGACCGCCTGCGCCACCCACCCCCCCCATTCGCGCGCGCTCGAGCACTGGACCCCAGGCCTCTCCGGAAAAGCTCGGATGTAGGATGCAAAGAGACCCACTCTCACCCCCCTCCCACCACCCAAACCCCACCGCCGCACCGCGCCGCGCCGCGCCGCCCTCACTCCGCGGCTCTACCACCTTCCTTCCAAGTGCTTTCTAATTGAGTGCTCTTGCACTCGGTTGTCGTTGCCCGGCTATTCTTACTCAAAGCATTAGCGTAGCGGACTCGAAAAATTCACCGGAGATTCACTCTAGCCCACTCTGCATCCCTGCTGCATCTCTCTAGTAGGTTGTTACGTATCATACGTACGATTTTTAATGGTAACTGGCATTGCAAGAATTCGCCGTTTCACGTGGAACAATCTGCTACGATGAATCGTCAATGAGACTTTCGTTACAGTGTCTCATGTGCATTTAGAAAAAGCGTATCCGATCATTGCTAAAATGTAGATAGAAAGATTTGCGACAGTGGAACGATGGCTTATTGAGACTGACTGATACATTCCGGCTGGGCTTTTATAAATAGAATGGATTGAAGGACTGGCGGCGAGACGAATTTCAAGATGAATTTCGACGGACAATTACGACATTTTAATTGCACAATAGCTGAGAGCAGAGGGAATGGGAGAAAGAAGGAGGTGAGGCGGGGAGCGCGGGGGGGTAGGTTCGCCGAGGGGTTTAGAAAGAGAGACGTGCGAGGGTGGGATGCGTGAACGGCATGAGGAAGACGAAGCGATGCGCGTGCGAAAGGGTGGTCGCGTAGACGAGGAAAGGCGAGAAGAGAACGAGGGCGAGGAAGGAGAGCCGCTGGGGAAGGATAGAGAGAAAGAGCGAGAGAGAGAGAGAGGGTGGGCCGGCGGATGGGGGTGGAAACGGCCGCGCACAAGAAATGACCGAGCAGGCACACACGCGTATAATTATAATAACATTACTTGACAGACATGGCGGCTGGAGGGAGTGAGAAAGAAGAGTGCGAGAAAGAAGGCGCGAGAGGGAGAGAGGGAAGCAGGCTCTGCCGAGCATTGAAATATTATACCTACCAAAGAGAAAATAATTAAAATTCAACCCTTGCGCTCGCTCGCTTGCTTGCCTCGCATGCGAGCACACGCGTCTCTTTCTCGCTGCCAGTCTCCTTTTCTCATCGCCGCGAATATCTCTGATGCTTTTCCCGTCTGCGCGAGTGAGTCGCTCTAACCATTCCCGCCCTCTGCCAACCCCTTCTATTTTCGCCGAGGATGGGGTTTCCCATATTTTTTCCAGCATCATAGGCAGCAGGTATTCCCGAAACGTTTGTGCTCCCGGTGTACGCCATACGTATCCTACCTACGTACACACCATGCGTGCGGATACGTGCTCGCTTCTGAGCACAGCTCTACTGTAAGTAGAAAAGGCCACCCTCGCGCGCTCGCGCCACTCAAGTCCGATTATCGAGTTGACTGAGCAGCCAGCGAGGGACAGAGCCTCCGCTGATGCCGTTATTGTTTTCCGAATACGCGCGAATCCGTCTTTGTCCCGGGCGTCCGTCATTCTTCTCTTTATGTCTGAACTTGTAAAGGTATACGAGCATCTGGCAGACTCAAAGTCATTTCTATCTTGAGATTGTAGTATAGAAAATAGATAGGAATACATAGAACGTTCCTAGTCCAAATCGAGTGTAACTGGGATCTAAGTAATACATCTGCCAACAGCGAATAATAGAAAGAAATTCTATTCTTCCATCCTTCTGTAGTACATGGTACAGTGCTTGTAACAGAGTGCGATAGGAACACGTATGTATCCCAATAAAAACTAAATCCATTAATTGCAGCGATATCTTCAATTGAATTTGCAGGGTAAAACCTTTCCCAATGTTTCCCCTGCCGATAGCGGCGTATATGCCACCGTTTATTTAACATCGCCGCGCCTCGCAAAACTCGGGCCGCCCTTAATTCGCCGGTGGTACTGGCGCCCGTTAGCCAGCCGAGCCGTATGAATAGAGTGTGCGTGCACTCTCGACGGTGTGTGCATTAATAAAGCCGTATTAATTTCGCCGGCGAAGATAGAGCGAAATTATCGAGCGACGTCCTCGGCGAACGACGCGGCGGCGGCGGCGGCGGCAGCGGCGGACGCCGCCGTTCCACGGGCGGCGTCGTAACTTTTTCATGAATAATCCCGGGGCTAATTTGAATAAATTATAACCGACGGCGTTTGACTGGCCCCGAATTCTCGACGGCGCTATTGATAGCCGTGAAAACGGAAGAAGGGTCTCGGCCCCGGGAGAAGGTTTCTCTGCGGCTTCCATTAATTCCTTTGTCTCGCAATCCCGTCACGGCCGCTGGAAGTGATTTTCAAGGACTTTTTTTCACCCGTGCAATCCATTAAAATATCAATTAAAGCGCAACGCGCGCTTTCCCTCCCTCTTCCTTGCCCTTCGCGCACTCGGGATCGATGGGTTTTCCTCTTATGCCTCTCCTTGCGCTCGCACTAGAAAATCAAGTGGCCGCTTCCTTTTTCCCTCACCGCGAGAAACACCAAGGAGTTATTTGCATTTCATTTTGTCTGTTTGAAGCAATTAATTAGGTCGAATAAAATGGACAATCAACGAGTGCTATTTTCCCATGAATCCGTATCACGTATCGACACGTCTCTCTGGCAGTTGATAATATCTAGGAAGCCATTCGAATTTGGGAGGAAGGATTTTGCAGGGTGGGTCGCGATCGGAGGGTTGTCGCCGCAAGCTCTGCCAGGAAATGCGAGGAAGCTCGGCTGTGAGTGTTATTTGTTCTGTATCGAGGATCCGGCATCCCCCCATGGCTATGGCGGTGCCAGAGGTTCACAATTTCCCGGGCTCGTTTCGTTTCTCCGGCGACAAATAAGCAAGAGAAGCAACGGCGCCCTATCTCGGGCCAATGTCGACTGTCTCCAATGCTACCACCGCTAGATCCTTGATTCCGTGTCCCTCCCTTCAAGGGAATTTATCTTCCTTCGGCCTCACGAGAGCACCACCACTACCACTCTTCCCCAACCAGCCTGATACGCTCGCCTGTCGCTTTAAATTCGACTCGGATCTTTATCATGCACCATCGAGTACGTTTTAATCGCAATTGCAAGGCGGTATCACGCGACCCATCTCTCTTCCGTGTCAAATAAATAATCCCTACCTACAGCCCTTAAAAGAATAACTTCGTCCGATTTCACTGAATGAATCAAAGTATCATTACATAGTACTAATAGCTTCTAGTAATTAATTTATGTTGCTTCTATGTGACAGAGATAAAGAGAAATTGTCACATTCTTAAAAGATTCGAAAGTTTTGAGAGAATAACCCAATCGTCACTGATAATAGGTCCGTTTGTATTCATCGTGTGATGGCGGGCGCGGAAAGAGTTCGGTTACAAGTTTCCCCGGCGAGGGTGTTGATAAGAGACGGAGGAGAGTGTGGGGTAGGGTTTGGCACGTTATGGTAATACCGCAAGGTTTTATAGGGAAGCGGAGAGGGGGGTAGAAAAGGAAGCGGAGCGGCTGTCTCGTGGCTGGCTCGGTGCAGAGCCGGTGTGAGGAAAATTGAAAATGAGCATAAAAAGCATAAAAAGCGAGGCGCACGGCAGATTGCCGTGGAACGGTCTTCGGCAAAGGGGCAATTCATTTTCGTATGCTATATCAATTTCTTGCTTCGCCTCCTTTTCCACGACGCCGACGATGCGAAGCCAGCCATTCCCGGCGAGGCGGACCCTCCGCGGCGGGCTTCGATCTCTACTCGTTTCATCCCTTAAAACCGTTAACTCCGCCAGACATCAAGGGGAATGCGAATTAGCCTCCGCTGTCTTATCCGCGCCGATAAAAATGACGATGAAAAAGCCGGCCGAACCCCACTGGAATGAGAGCAGAGGACCTCTGCTCCTCTTGCTCTCTCGCGCTTTGTCTACCAGCTCTTGTGGAACTTATGTCTTAATCGATTCCACGTTCCACCCCTAGCCTGCTCCAAGATTTCATGTCTAAATACTTCGGCTAGCCTTTGAACGTACTTAACGATGCCTGCCGTCTAATCGACCGACAACTGGCGCAGGGTGAAACTCGGCCCCCAAGAAAGTCCCCCCTTGGATAAATCAATTCTTCGCTGAATTTAAAGGGGGGCAGCTCTTCGAGAAAGTGTTACGCCAACAATGCTCTTAATGATAGAGCGATTCCTGCGTGTCATCTTAACATTCGAGGCATAGTACATTGGAATGTAATTCTCTTCGGAAGGTATTTAACTCGAGAACATTTAAACAGAGCATAAGAAAAGCACGGTTTTAATAAAAGGGGTGGACATTCGAGATAAATGATCATCGGCAAAACTTACTCATCTGCGCCCCCATCATTCAGTGTGTTCTATCAGCCCATAGAAATACTTTCACGGAAGCGTCATCTAATTACTCGTCCATTATATAGGAAGTGCAAATTGATGTATGGGGCGTACGAGTCCATCTCATTGATTCACGCCAAGAAGTGGAAATCTTTCCCACGTCTAAGCCCGATTAAGCTGCAGCGACGCACTGTGCTGGGAAGGTGCGGAAGTAAAGGGTTGGCTTCGCCGAGACCGGTAGGGATGATCGATCATGCATTATAGACTGAGGCCTGACACCCGGTGATAGATCGTGGTAATTAAATAACTCGTTGCGATCAGACCTCGAGATTCGACCGCTCTAGCAGGAGGAAGAGGACGGTGAGGTCGGATATGAACGAGGTCATGGCAGCATGTGCGCGTCGTCACCCGGACGGGGTGTAATTGACAAGGCAATTGATAATCGCCGTAGGCTTGCCAGTATCTCTCGGAATGAGTAGCGCAGCCTGAGAGTGTCGACAGCTCAGGAATTTAATAAACCGGTCACAGGAAGAACGACTTACAAACGCCCCATAAATTTCACCGATCACATTCTACTATACCAGAATTCATGCTTTGATTACGCAAGGGGTTTAAAAGGGTGGAGGGAATGTTGGTGGAAATTAATTGTGTGAAAAAACAAAAATTTCAGATTGGACTTCTAGGGAGGAGTGTATAGTGGATAAATAAAAGTGTAGATTTGCATAAACACTGGCAGGCCACTCATAAACACGGAATTGGAAAGGCGGCGGTGGTTCTGGCGAAGGGAGTGGTGGCGCCTAACCTAATTAATAATCAGGCGCGAGCAAGATCCCGGCTACAGAGGTCAAATCGAGGAGAGCTACGGCAGAGAGAGTCAAGTCGCGGTCCGGCGGCGTTTAATTATTTCACCGTGAAATATGTATGCCGGTGTGGCGGCGGCGGCAGAGGCGGCTTCGGGGAAAAGGAAAGGGGCGAGTTGGAAACGTGCGCGGCGGCGGCGCAAGCAACCTTACACTCGGGGCATCGTCGGGCGCAGGAGAAGCTGGCCCGAAGGGTGGCGGCCGGGAACGGGAAAGAGCGGCGAGGAGGCAGCGGCGGCGGCAAAAAATACTGCCTTTTGTTTAATTTCATTTTTAACTTGAGGCTATATTTAATTAAGAAATATCACGAAACCCGCGGCTCCTATATACACCTGGGCCGAGCACTCGGACCAACCGACGCGGTAGCGGCGGCGCTGCCCTTGTGAACCGGAAACACCAAGGCGTTTCTCTCCCCAGCACTGTGGCGCCAAGTACGACGGATTAAAAAAAGCCACGGCCAATTTGGCTGGGACAATCTCGAGCTTTGAGAAAAGCGAAGTGGTCTCCCACCGAAAAGAGAGTGCGAGGAAAGGCGAAGCGTGAAATGCCACTCGAGGAACATAAATTAATCCACTTTATCGCTGGCGCACACAGTGCAAGACGCATGCGAATGAGGCGAATTGCGTCGATGGGAAATGCCAGCGATATTTCCTCCAGGAGAAGATCGCTAATATTAACGATCGTTGGTCTACGGAAGTCGGGCGCTGGTGGAGCTACCAATTCTCGCAAGGACAGGCTACGTTCTCGAGCTCGCAGAAGCGAACGCCTGGCGGCAAGGATCACGAGTAATTGGACGGGGGCTGAGGAACGAGCGCCAGTCCCAACCCCCACGAGTGTTCAACCAATTAATCCACTTCAATCTAGAAGATACCAGCCGCGAACAACCGGAAACCTTTTTTTTCTATTACACCGTAGACACACCCAAGACGTATTGAGATCGAAAGAGACACCGTTGGGAGAAGGGCAATCCCCGCGGATGCGGGCTTCCCCGTTTCTCCCTTTCTTCGTGTCTAACTGAATGAGTACTTCTGTTTGGATATCGTTTGTCGCTTACCCCGCACTGCACTCCCCGCTCAATACACACGTACGGTGCTCCATTAGACCTAGAAAGAAAATTTGTCCCATTAGTAATCTCTAAAAGAAACTCCTCCTAAATCAATTTCATTAAAACTTGAACTCTCCAATAACAACCTTAAGGATTCAATAATTTCTTTTATAATATTAGCACAGTGTTGATTAGTTACTTTATGCGAAAGCTATCACTCAAACAGAGGCAGTAATTGCTTGACAATACTTGACATGAATGCGATCCATTGCCATCCCCTCCCCAATGTAAATGAAACGCGTCGCTATTTGCACGAGGGGTATGCACGCTTAATCGATCGAAATCGGAGGTATTTCAATTAAGGGAAAGCCAGCGTAATCAGTCACACGCGGTAGCCCGGCAGTGAATCTGTCGAGATTGGAAATCTGAAATAGGAATTCGACGACTAGAGAACCCCCGCGTTTAGGAGATGTCTTTGGCTAGCTGCTATCAAAGCAGGCGGCTAAGGGCAACGTACCAATTAAGTATCTCTTTCACTCGGTCTGTGGACGATACGCGGGTCAATAAAACAAAGTAAATCCGCATCTCCGCTCTAATCTTGCGGATAGAGAGGTATACGATAAATGGGAGCGAGAGAGAGAGAAAGAGAGAGGAGGACGCTTCTCGGCGCAACGAAAAGTACCAGATATTCCTGAGATACAGAAAGAGATTTTAACCCGACCCATCGCAAATCCCGCATGTATCCCCTAATAATACTCAATTCCACTCTGGATTAATAGCGGTTTACTGCCACCCCCTCCACCAGTTCATCCAGCGACACACACCTCGGGCGAGCGGTCGAATGCGATGCGACTAAAAGCACTCCGCCATACGATTTGCCGCACGTACATCCTAAACCTTCGAGTCCTATTACCGTACTAGCAATTAAGTCGGGGGAAAGCTGCTTTCTATATACCTGCACGATCGACTGAGAATGGGAGCGGCAACACCTGCTACTCCACCACCACCACCAGCAGCAGCGGGCACATGCAGCAAAACTACTAATTCAAGATTTGCTATCGGCTTGATGGGGAGGGGCTGGGAGGGCCACGCTGAGATTCAAGGAACTCTTAATTAACTGGATCCCGGCACTATTCAATCTCGAGTCCAACTTTCTATTGGCACTTGGAAATCTCTTCGAGGAACAGCGACCGCCAAATGAAACGAATATCACGCGAAGTTCATTGTAGATTTCGCTACAATCTTGAGGAAATAAAGTTTCGTTTAGGAAAGTAATAGGAACGTCAGCGAGATGCAAAAACGAATTGGTAATTCCAGTTTTGGAGAGGTGCGAGAGCGGAGGGAAAGACGCGTTAAGGTGTATCACCGGATCCTCGATAATCAAAGTAGCGTAGGGTTCTTATCAGAGGCGAAGTTTCTCATCATCAAGTGGGACGTCGAGGACCTTCGAGGAAGTTTGCGGGCGCGCAACTTGCTGCATGCATATCGACATGGCGACGATGCCACGGTAGGAAGACGCTGCTGGGAGAGAAAAGACGAAGTTTATGGCTACGAGGGAGAGAGAGAGAAGGAAAGGCGGAGGAGGAGGAATGAAGAGAGAGGGTAACAGGCTACGGTGTACAGATTGTCGATTCGGGAAAGGACAGGAGAGGGCAGCATGCTAATTTATGGCACCCTGGCGCTCCATTACGAATATTTATCCGCGGCGAGTTTAATCTAAACTTGGAGAGCGACTCCTCGGGGCGCGCTGTCTCCAGTCGACCAGAGCCCTCACCTTTTCCGCCTCCTCGTCGCACCGGCGCGCCGTGCGAGTCCTCGCCGCGGCGACGGCGGCGGCGCTGCCTTAACGACGTATTGTCTCGGCGACTTATCAAAACAATTCGCTGAACTACTACCGCCTGCCCTCCGCGAGAACATTGTTTCGGCCGCCTCTGATTAAACGAGTCGACGCTCCACGAGCGGGGATGCCTGTCTTTTGTACGCGCGCGCACCCGTCCGCTCACCACCGCGATAAGCCCGATGATGTGTCGTCCCGCTGCTTTTCAGCTTCTTTCCCTATTTACGTCTCCGCAGATTTGCCGGCGAAACTTCCAGAAATCTAATCAGAGATTAAGTTTCTCCTCCCACGTCTTTTAAAGGAACAAATGTTCATCTTTGTTCTTACTCAAAAGGACTAATTATGAATTTGGAATAATGCTGAATAAATGCTATAGTAATGGAATACTAAGAGATGGGTTCCATGCTATTGGTGTGCGTGGCTCAGTTTAACATAATCGCGAATAACTTGTCGTCGGCTGTAGCGTCTTATTATACTGTGATCGAAGTGTCGTAAGCAAGCTCGTAATATTCGTCCGACAAGATAATCTTCCGACAAGAGAAAGCGATCGAGAGAGAGAGAGAGAGAGAGGGCGGGCGGGAGACTGAGACGGCTGATAATTTCACGAGCACGCGCTCCCAGCTTCCCAGCGTATCCGGTTATATCCTTATTTCTCGCCACCCCATTTTTCCGAAGCTCCTTTGCATATTAACAATATCGCTCTCCGAAGAGAGAAGGGGCCGCTCGCCAGAAAGAGAGTAGGGAAACCGAGCGCGGTTTTAAGAGAAAAATTATGGGGACAAGGCAGCAGCAGCAGCAGCATCACCCCACGGAACTTCCCCGGCCACCCAGAGCCCGATTACTCGATCCCGCTCTCTTCCCGTCATCTCGAACGAGTGCTCCTTCCGCCACCGATACTGACTCCTCTTTTACGATACTGCCAATTACACGCCCGTTTGAATTCACTAGCCGAGCGAGCCGGCAACACCCTTCGATAGAAATTTTTATTCCTCTCCCCAGTTTCCTCTGGCAACCTTTGCCTGCCAGCCGTATGAATATTCCGACGAGATATGTTTAGTATGCCAAAGCTTCGAGCCTCGTATTCCAAGATCTAATTAATTAGCCGCGTTTACGCAAAAGGACCAACGCGACACATATCATTAATGCGGGAGAAACAGTGACATTCTTTCGTAACATTCGTTGCATCGACGCACGGCGAGAGAGAGCGAGAGGGAGGGAGGGCGCGCTCTGCCTGATTTGAGTAGCTCGCGAGGAATTTGTAAAAATGGCGAAAAACAGTAAGCAGACAGAGGAGAGGCGTGTGGAAAAAGCGGTGGAAAGGGGACTCGGTTGCAGTGAGGAATGCCAGGTTGTCAGGAGGCAGGATCACCTCAACACACAGGCTTCCTCTGATTTCTCCCTCTCCGCCGCTCTGGCTCTCCCATTTTCTCTTTAATACAGTGCCGGGCCCTCGAATATTACCGGTAAATGTGACAAAGTACTCGCACAAGGTTTTCGAGGGCGATATTACTCTGTAATAGATATTACGTCTACCTGCTGGCATATTAGATTTTAATATAGAAGACAGGAGGAAGCGAGCGAGCGGAGGAAAGAGCGGAGGCCCGGCGCAGGGCAGGGCACGAAGCGCTGAATACTTTTTCCTTTGTGAAAAATTGACGTCGGCTGCAACTTTTAATACGTAATAGCGTCGGCACGGCAGAGCCCGGCAGCTCACTAGAGGAGCTAGATGTGTGTACATACAGGGCGAGCGTACATACGCTATCGAACACGTAGAGCGTCGGGAGGAGACCCCCGCCAGCGGCGCCGCGCCGCGCCGCGCCGCGGCGTCGAGATCTTCACCGATGGAACACACATCTCCACATCCATACATTCGTCCGTCTGTCGCAGCCGTACAAAGCGCATCGAGCTTCAAGCACCGACATTTCCACACGGTTTTTGTTACTTGCCCGGTAAGCTTAATTCTGTTCGGTTTAATTAATTTTCGAGGCACCGGTATTCATTACGTTTGACGAGTGCCTCCTGCTTACCGGCTCGCTTTCACACACTGCCCTGTGTACTTTGTGATGTCCATGGACGTCGGCGATTCCTCTCGGATATGATTCTTGGAACGCTTCCTGCTAAAGTTCAGCCCCTCGACTGCCGAGAATTCGACTTGCAATAGAAATTCATGAAACTAACTAAACTCGATTGAATTAACATTGTCAATGGAAGCCTAACTCGAGAACAACTTATAACAAGTGATAACTACTAACAGGAGCGTTTCTTTTTCCCCGAGGAGAAAGTCGATCGCTATAATTACAATGAAATTCCACAAATTGTTAAAATTTCCTGACACAAAGCTACTATCTAGTTGCGAAACGCGTTGTCTTGCTAGCGAATGCGGAGCTCTCAGGTTGGAAGGGAACAATCCGGAGGTCTGGAGGAGCGAGTTCGGTGGCTGTTTTTATCTAGACCGCGTTATTTACTTGGCGTATATCCTGGGAACGAACGGCAGTATAGAGCGGTTAGAGGATCCACGGATATAAGCACACAAGCCGGTTCATTAGAGACATTTGAGCTTCTCGCGAGGATGCTGTGCCCCTGAAAAGGGTCCGCGCGGGGGCGAACGGGGGAGAAGGAGGAGAGGGCGGCGGTTCGTTCGAGCTGCAACAGAGAGACGGGTCAGGACTGAGCCGGTGGATGGAGACAGGCAAAATCAACAACGAGTAACGAGAACTCCGCGATATTAATCCACTCGTCGAGTTTTCAAACTTCCTACAAAGGCACCGCACACCCCTGCCACACTCGCCCACCCCGCCGTTTCCTACGGCTTATCCAACACCCCCCCAACGCCCCCCGACGCCCCACTCTCGCCCAGAGGATGCTTCCGGCGTGTTTGCGATAAAACCATAATCAATGTTTTATCAAGAGATGCGCTTCGGAGTCGGCAGCCCACCAAGACTTTCGAACGGAGACTCCTGCGTACGAGGGTGTTCCTGCCATCTCGGAAAACATTTTTGTTGGTCAAACTCTTGGATGGTCATTTTCCACCCTCTCGATCTATATGCCCCGCACAAATAATTGTGCTCGTACGGGGAAGATAGTGTTTCTTGCGTGAGTTTCCTCGTTTTTAAATAAGCTTCCAAAATGCAGAATAATAATTGGAAACCCTGAATTTATAGGACTTTTATTCGATTGATAGTACTTCCTTATTACACGTGACAGGAGTGATGTTTCACGATCATTGAGATTGCATAACCATCATTCCGAGTGTAACAAACTAGTGTGACGGGTTGGCAGTTCGAGCGAGTAGGATTTCTAATCGGCGCCGATCAATGTCGAGCGGTTCAAAGCGATTGCGGTGATGAAGACAAATCGGCGCGTAGACGCGAGGAGGCTGCAGGGGCCACCTGAGGGAGCAATGATCGCTGATTGCAGGAAATCGAAGATATTAGAGGTAATTGTGGCCGACGGCGGCGGCGAGCGGGAGCGTAGGTGAATCGTTAGCCTGTTAAAACGTGTCACTGACACACACGACGATTAGTCACCGAGCTACCAATTGACCCCGGAGATGATCGGGCTCTGCCCTCGTCCTCTCTCCTTCTCTCTCTCTCTCTCCCTCTCTTTGTACATGTGTTTCTTGCACCGGGTCTCTCCGGTGTCAATTGCGGCACGCGCCAACAATCCATACCTACGCTTCGTGATCTGCTTACGAATGGAGCGTCAACGGGATTACGTCATCGGTGCGCCAATCGCCGTCAATTATCGAGGAGGACACGCGAGACCGATTGTTAGGCGTCGTATTTTTAGCGCGGATATTATTGGCGCGGATGTATGGTATTATTGTCGCCGGCGCGCCGCCAGACTGGAAGCGCCCGATCAAGGAATTCTACCGCACCAATTATGGCATTTATGGATGATGGAATCTTACCATCGTTCCTTGGAATACTAATGCTCCATTATCACTTGTCTCACTAAAACTCTCGAAGTCAGCATTAAAATAAAGTTAAATGAAATTTCGTTCGCAAATAACTGATCAATTTATGAAGAAGAACTTAATCAGGTATTGTATAAATCAATTAAGCTAGCTATAACGAAACGTGTGGAATAGAATAGTGTATTATTAAATTTCTCTCGTTTGTCTGACTGTTAGATTCCCGCCAATAGTGGAAACTTGAAATGAAATTTCGCATTGACGCCGGGCACTACTTCGGACGGATTGAATTACGAGTCGAAGTCGGTCTAAATCAAATGTGGAAATCTAGTTGATTGTAGAAAATGGTAAGGAATCATTAGTCAAATTGGCCATAATTTATCCGACGAGTTTCGCTGGTTTCGTTCCGACATGCACATGGAAATTCGATTTGTCGACTAGTAGAAACAGGGACGATTATTTATAGGAGCGTTCAGTGCGCGGTGCACTTCATTCATTTAAGAGGGCGACTGAATCAGAGACAGAAATAGCAGTGATTCTCGGTATTGCCAATTCTATCGGAGAGCATGGACGTTTGATCTGGAATGTCCGTTAACGAAGTAGGTTAAATCTCGCACTTCACAGCTGTCGTCGTGTTCCTCCACTTGTCCGATACATCCGCCGGCTATTTTAATTTCTACATGTTCCAGGCGATTCCTAAATTGCCACGCGGCGCTGATAGCTATTTCGCAACGAGCTACGAAATTAAAAGCGACAAGAGGACCGTCGCCAAATAAAGTTCGACCACGGATTCCCAGATTAAAAGGTTGCTGCGCGACGAAAACAAGGGAAAATATTGCAGGAGATGGAGAGACACAATCGCTACACGGTGTTAAATGAACGAGTGATTTAGTTCGATGGTCTGGAATCAAGACTCCAAGGAATTCTTCTTGTCAGGGGCCGCTCGTAAATTCCTTGGCTCCTAGGAAAGGGTTAATGCGTCTGCGAGGAGTCTATAGCGCGGGAGGAAATCACGAAATGCAATATTCTACAATATTCACTGAGGAGGGAAGACGGGGACGCCGGAGCAGAAACATGCCGTGGGAACCGCACGCGTAAGACAGCAAAAGGGGAGTGGAAACGAGAGGGAAAGAGAGAAAGACGGGGAGTTGGACTTTTACCGCGGCTCAATATTGGTACTCCGACGGAGTGCCTCCTTCCCTTCTTCTTCCTCCACCCACTGATACTCTCTCCCTCTCGCCAGCAAGTTACTTGACTCGACAACTGTTATTTGCATTTCTATCCTATTGAGGAAAATATCTAATAAAGTTCCGCGCGAAATGACGTCTCGAAGAAGGACAACCCTCGCGCGCCTTCTCCGAGACGTCGGCCGTCCTCAGTCATTCCGATCTTTCCACTACCTTCCGTCATATCTCCGCAAGGAGAGAAGAGTATTCCCGAAATTTCCTACAGTTCGATGAACTCCCTTTCCATTAGGAGCTGTCTTTTAATCAAGACTATCCAGACGCGACAGCTTTCTCGCTGGATCCGAAGTCGAATACCTTCAACATGAATCTCCAATTTGATTTGACTACACTTTAAGTTCCGCGAACCCCGAAAACATAACTTTCAATGGAAAAAAGAAATAAAGACTTTTCCCACTGAATATTGCGTGCCATATAAGACACTAAATTTAAATCTACCGACAATACGAATGATTCAGTAAAGTCCAATGTGAAAAATCATCTTCTTATATCGCTTCTCAATTCTCCTTCTCGAGATGCCGCCCGAAAATCGGCTGCGCGTGAATCTCATAATCTCTTTCGACACAGTGCGCCCCAGATTTGATTCACCGATGTTCACATGGAAAGGCGGAGGGGAGGAGGAGAGGAGAGGAGAGGCGGGCAAGCAAACAGCCGAGAGAGCAAGCAGGGCGGTCTTTAGAGGTGAGAGCGGCGATGATCGCGGACCTCCATGAAATATGTATTCCAATATAGGCGGTGGTGCCGATATATATTGCCGGTATCCCGGCAGAGCCGTGAAATTTTATGTCGCATTAAACCCGCCAATATGTCCCACCCCCGCGTTCCGCGTGCCCGGGCATAAAAATCGTCGAACGTATTAACGCCGCACACCTTCTCCCCCCATTCGCCAACCGGGATGCTGCGATCGCCGAACGTGGATTTAATAAAGCCCAATGCGGAGAGAAGCGATTCGTCTTCGAAAGCGATGTAATATTCCGCAGCTTCCGAGCCCGACCGCCTTCGATATCGTACTCGATCATTAAAAGCAAGCATTAATGCCACCCACGATCAACGTTAGCTCCACGTGTTTCTTTCTTTCTTTCTTTTTTTTTTGGCACTCACCGTCGAGCGCGAGACAGATTATCAAAGTACTGGGTATATCATTGATTCCTTCGTCTCGGCGAGTGAAAGCTGATACTTGATACGTGATAAAACACGCGAATGCATCTCACTGTGAAAGTATACATTTACTTCGATCAATGTTACAAATGAAGTAATATATTATGTATAATAATCATTTGACAATTTCTAAATATATGTTGCTGGTGAATCTTTTATGAAAGGAAGTCAGTTATTAGATGCGAAAGTAGTGATCAATAAGAAATGTTAGAATAAAGGAAGTAGTTAAGACTTGGCGAGGTGAATTCGACGTATTCTGTAATAGAGTTCCAAGGAGTAAAGCCACAAATCCATAAACCGAGGAGCGCTCTCGTTCCAATAAAGGCGAAGGGAACTTTCCTTTGGGTTTTGCATTGTTTCCCTGTTTACGGTGGAGGTATCTCTCAATCTTATCAAAGGAAGGTGAGGGCAAATGAAAAGGGGGTGTGGGGTGCTAAGGAAAGTATCCGAGGTGAAATAAGATGTTCAGTAGGCGGTCTTACTTGAGAGAAGATCGCTCCCTCCGGCACGTTTTAATTAAGGCAGTAAGACTGGGGCCACAGATAAGATCGGAAAGGATTCGTTACTATTTATTTCTAATTATCTTCGATTTCGTAATCCCCACCGGCTGCCGAGCGAGGAGGATTCTCGGAGGAAGTGGCTCTCTCGGTGGCGGCGCTCTCCCTTTTTTCGTGCTCTGGCCGGCTGCCCTCGACCGTAATCGAATAATTAAGCCGTTGATTGGAGCTTTATTACCCAATCCGCGAAGTGACTTTTTATTGGGGGGCCTCTCGAGCTCGCCATTGAGTATTTAAAAAGGGCTGATTGCCTCTCCCGATTGGAGGGAAATCACCCGCGAGATTGGATCCTGAATAATGGATACCGATCTTTCGTTCGGGATGCTTGCACTTCTGTTAAAGAAAATTGGTACGCTTGTATAACTGGTGTTCCGGTATAACTGTACCCCTGGCGCCTCTATTAATGAATTCCCCGTTAATTTACAACATCCCAACTGAAACTACAAATTCTACTGCCTGGCAAATATAGCCAGTTGCAAATACAAGGAACTATGATCTTCAGGGACTAAGAACATCGGTGGTATCGATGTAATTAAGAGGAAAAAAGGAGAACTGAAAGAAGTCCTGAAAGATTCTATGAAGAGTTAATTGTACGAACAAAAGAGCATCCTGTGGAGAATGTGCATTGGAGGAAGTCTCTTGTGGCGTTGGAGGCCTTTCATCTGAAAGACCTGTTCAATCTTTCAGTGGTGGCGCATTGAAGCCGAATATCGATAACGCCGACAGAGCGGTGTCATTCCCGATGAAACCGCAATTCCAATAAGATCGGGGGAACGTTTTAGAGAGTCGCGCATTCATGTCAGCTCGGCATAAACGGCTGAAAAACCTCTATCTAAATTACAGTAGAAAAGGAAGTGCTGCAAGAGAAATGAACGAACGAGCGAGGAGTGAATCCTCCGGGGAGCCTTCACGGATTCAACGAAATCCCGCAATCTGCTGGTCCCTCAGCCGGAGAGAAAGAGAGACAACATCAGACTACATAGTACTCGAGGAGCTTTGAGAGCTCGGCATCGAGCACATATCGGAAATAGCACGAGCGATCGGCGACGCTTCGTCGCGCAATTAATGCGATCCCTCCCTCTTTCTCTCAATCACGCTCTCGTACCTCGAGATTCTCCGTCTGCCGCGCCCTCACTTTCCATCCCTCTCCATCTCTGCCTGTGCTTTCAATCGTTCCCGCCGAAGCGGCGGAGCTTCGAAATGCGTTTTCAATAATTGTGTGATTTAGTGGAAGCCACGAAAGGCGGAAAGACGAGCGGCTTTCGCTCGCGCGGCTGCACCCAGCCTGAATCGAGAGGGTGCGCGCCTTGATGTCGGCATTGATTTTGCAATGTAAAACATTTCAGCGACCGCGGCGAAAGAACCTCTCCTCCTCCCTTTCTCTTCGTTCCCTGCCCGCTCTCACCGTCTCTCTCTCCCTCCAACTAGCGATCTTACCCTGACTACCACTGTCGCTCGCATTCTCTTTCCCCGGCTTAGCCGGCAACTGAAAAGATATTGATGGTTACGGGGATTTGATGGCATATTGCTCGAGTCGCCCGATGCCGGCGCGGATCACTCGTTCGCCCTTTCACTCTCACTCTCTCTCTTTCTTTCTGTCACTTGATGTCTTTGCTAACGCTTTCCGATGCCGGCAGCCACCGCAGGGACGAGCCGCGCAGTATTAAGAGGCGAGGAAGGGTGGCCAACGCGATTTCAAAGCGATGCGTCACTGTCAGGAGCACCGAGTCCCGCCGATTTGTATCGCGACGTGCGCGTAATTTAAAGCGCTTTCCACCAACAGCCTCCTCTCGATTGCGCCTCTATACCACCATCACCCACCAAATGACTGCGGAGTCGAGCCTTATTTTTGAGAAGCCATGTATCACAGCCACACACGTCCAACACCAATGACAGCCTGCTCTACTAAAAAAAACTCCTGCCTTCAATGAGTGTTGCGTCAACACCCTATTTGCAATTTTCCTTTTCAATTAATCTAGATTCCTGAATCTAGTAATTCTAACAGTATTTTGCTTGCAGTTTCTTTCACTGCCTGCTAGGAAATCTATTTAACCTGTCAATAGCATTACACTGTAACAGTAGAACTACCAACCATTAAGATTGCAGGTAGAGTTACTCGAGAACCATTAAATAATCGAAAGAAGAGTCTCTGTCAAGTGTTTCACGACTTTCGGCCAATCTGTGCCTCGGGCTATTGTGAAAGAGGAACTGAGCAAATCCAGGGGAGATGCTCGAACAGGAATAAAGAGCGTGATCACGACCGATGGTTCGCGAGAGGAAAGAAGATCGTCTCGTTCCGAAAGGAAGAAGCCTCGGGAATATAAAGACGCTCGCCCCGGAAGAGCGGCGATCCAAACGAATCGCTGGTCCGTATCCGGCCGGTGACATTTCATTCTCAAGCGGGCAAGAGGCCATTGTCTCGCTTCCCTATCAGATTCTCTCATTTCGCTGCCTTCGCTCATCCCCCTCAAGAGAGAGAGCAAGAGTGAGAGGGAAAGAAAGGCAGTGTGCAAGGCAGAGCGAGCGAGAAGGCGCACGATTACTTTCTTTTTGTTTTCATTTAATTACAGATGTCAAGGGGTTGTACCCGGTTCACCCTGCCCACCCACTCTAACCCACCCCAGCCATCCCCACCTTCCGCCTACTTTTTCCTCTCCCTTAACGTCCCTCTATTATTCCTTTATTTATTCCAATTATCTGCGCGACGTGAATTTGTCATTGCCTTTAATTTCTCCGCCCTGCTATCCTCCACCACCACCGCCACCCTCTTCCTAGCTCGCTCGCTCGCTCTTCTCCTCTGTCTTTTCTACTCTTGGGAGAAGGGCGAGTGAATAAAAGAAGAGAGGGCCTTGAGAAGCCTGGAATCGAGTAGACTTTTCCAAGAAATCCACCAAGACTCCCGAGAAACGCGCAAGTTTAACCGGCAATTTGCACGCACTCCGCAAAAACTCGCCACTTAATTATACAGCGCGCGCGCACCCCTCCTAAGTACTCTGATATTAAGACCGCACACTTTCTAATAAATCTCTCGTAAGTAATTTCGACAGGCCGAGACAGACAGAAAGAAAGAGGAGAATCTTCGTAGGGCTGTGAGAAAATCATCGTTTTTCGAGTGTCGAAAAAATGTTCATTGTTACGAAAACACGAGATTTATGATAAGCACGGCGTATTTGAATGCATATGTTTTCGCAGAAGACAATGCGAAAGACACTAGAAATGAAATGAACGCTTGAATGTGCTGTTGACCTTTACAAAAGGTCACACGAGGTGTCTAAAAAGGACAAATCATTAGGCTGATGTATGTCACTGATAAACAGTAAACAATGGAAGCGCAAACACCAGATATTAAAACACTGGCTCTAAAGTTTTTAAAGAATAACTGTTAAAATTCTGCTAATATAATTCTAATATTAAAAAATTATCTTTAATTTTCTATCAATGATTACACAACACTCGCTCACTTCTTACAGTATATTCACGATATAAATATACATACGTATAATGAAAATCAGCAGCGGGCATCAATGAACCAATAAGACGGTGATGGTTTTAAGCGACGTCACCGAAACGGTACACACACAACACTCACTACTCACTTACTGCGAAGAACCAAGAGACGATTGCGAGTTTCCGTATTAGCCGCAGGTATCTGCCCCACCCGAGCCCGCCAATGACAATGCGCATTTGCGAAATTGCTTGTCCTTCGGCGCGTCTTTGTTGACACGAAGCGAGAGACGTTCGTTGCCGTTCGCGCATCAGGGGAATCGGTTCTCGCCGCTAACATCTTTTATTGTCAGACCGCATATTCGGCGATTTTACGGCCCGGCATCCCTCCACGACAATGATATGCATGCTCTCACCATTTCCCGTGAACGAAGATGATAAGGGGACCACCGCAGCGACGGGGAGAGGAAAGGAGGGAAAGAGAGAGCGAGCGTTATGTGTGGAGAGAAAGAAGACGGGGGACACAGCATGCGGTAGCGCGAGAGCAGAAAGCCGACCGTGAAAGGAAGAGTTCCATTTGGGAATATTGAAAATATTGATTTGTTTTAAGTAAAGGGTGGGCGAAAGAAGGAAAGAGGGGTGGGTGGGTGGGGTGGGGTGAGAGCCATCGGTGGCAGATATCCAAATTCTCGTGGTTATACACCCCCTGTACAGTCCACTCCCCTGATTGCCGTAATCCATCGTTCCCGGGTATTTGTCAACCCTGTGTATCGCCGAAGAAGACCCTCGCGCTTCCCCACTTCGGCTCACTGTCAATTCGCAAATGTGAATGGAAAATGAAAATCTGGGGCTCGAAAGGCATAACACGAACATACCTTCCCATTGCATTCCCTTTCAAGCGTGGCCCATTTCTCGCTCGGCTACTGCTCTCCGAGTAAATCTGTATTAATTAATATCGCATTTAGCTGTCTAAAAACGGGAGCACGTCGGAGCGGTGGGTCGCGAAAGAGGAAGGATCGTCGTCGGCGCGGTTATAATCGCGATCGACGAGTCGAATGTTTGAAAGGTCGGAGCGGGCGCGTTCGTGTCGCGAAAAGAGCAAACGAGCGCCGCCGCGTGGATAGAAATGAAGCAGGCTCTCCGAATGGATGGGAGGGGTGGTTGGGCGGTTGGGGTGGGGTGGGTGGCCTCGGGCCATTGCGAATAAAAAATACGGCAGAAAACGCGCGAGATCAGAAAGCAGGGGGACGGAGAGAGAGAGGGGGGGGGATAGAAGAGAGCGAGGAAAAGAGAAAGAGAGTGAGAGAGATCGGTGAAGAAGGCAGGAGAGCAAAGGGGTGAGAGCAGGAAGAAGGGGGCGGGAGGGAAGAGGAGAGCGAGGCGAAAGCTCGCGTCAACGGGTGTATGCGCGACAGCTTCGATATCAATATTCTAAAAAGGTTCTTTGTCCCGGCGATGCAAAGAGGCGCGAGAGCTGCGAGCTGCGAGAGCTCGAGCTCGCCCGGCTTTAAGGCTGTTTGCAGCACCCAGCCGCGACCACCCGTCGATTGCCAGTACGACACCGCATCTCTCTCCCTCTCTCGCCCTCTCCGCAAGCCCCCGCGCCAGCCTCATCCAACAGGTACAAGCCAAGCCGAACACACCCTGAATAAAGCATGCGCGCGATCGCGCAATGGTCATTGAATCCTGCGACGAGGCACCCGCGACGCATCCGACGTTTGATCAAGCAAATCGCGATGTGTGAAATCACTCTGCCGGCTCGGCAGACACCAGTCACCGTTGCAAAGGCTGCTGTATACGATTCCGCCAGTGCCGCCGCCTCCGCCATCCACACCCCCTTATTTCGTCTTGTTTTCAGAATATTAATGGCGTTTCCTCGTTTCGCCGGATTCGCTGCGCGGATCGGCGGTATGAAAATATGCGACGCTAGTCTGCCGCCTGCTCGCGTATTCCGTAGGTTTGTTTGCCGGCGAAATGTACACGATTACAAAACATTAGCTGGATTGCAGCTCTCGCATGCGCTGGTTGAAAAAGTTAAATAATAAGTAAATAATTCGAGGCGATGTTCGGCGAGGGTGTGATTATTGTTTATTAAAATGTACACAGGCGTATCAGGAATTAAGAGATTATCGAGTAATTTGAGCTGTTGTCGAATTACAGGACAAGCAAATCCTGTAGCGAGTGAAATATGTTATACCGGAGATAATCGGAGAATTCTGTGGGGAGTTACTGCGCGAGGTACCAAGGGAATGGTTGAAATGCAAGGGGTTATAGTGCAGTCGGGTTTGACAAGGGAAGAATTAATCGGATCGGACAGCGGCGCCATTATCAGTGCAATTATTGTATTCCCTGTGCATTGGAAAGAATCGAGGGGGATGCGTGGAAGGTAAGCGGATTGAGAGAGAGTACATAGCGGCCCACACCCTGCGAGCTCGTCGATTCTCGCTTTTACCCCTGGCGGAGGCATGCGAGGAAGGGGTTACGCCCGTGTAAACCGCGTGTACACCACGTACGCCGACACCTGTTTACTCCCTACGGACAGAGAGTCGCGTGTGCACGTACGACGACCTGCCGGCAACTGTTGATTTATGAGGAATACCATCGGGGAAAGAGAGAGAACGAGAGGCAGGCAGAGGAAGGCAGAGAGAGGACAAGAGGGTGGAAGAAAGAATGGGCTCGCTGCTCCAATTGCCAATCCCCGCATCGATTAAACCCTTTTTTCCTCCGCCAGTATTATCGTTAATGCGAATTGCAACGGGGAATAACAATGGCACGCGATGCGATAGATACCATATTAACGCGATACCCACTCGGCCACCCTGCTCTTTTCATTTGCTTCGCTTACTCCTCTTCGTATCGCGTCTCACTGTGCTTGGACAGTTTACAGGTTTCGTTTTACAAGCAGTAAAAATGGAATTGACTCAGTGAAATTTAACGCGACGATTCTCAAACATTCCGCTCGTTTTTTCCCCGCTGGGATTTCAATATCAGTTGAAACGTAATCTTCGTGCCAGTACAGATAAGCTGAAGGTTGCCGAATTAGATTTCAAATTAATGCTTTCCTAAAGTCGTACGGGGAACGAATAGCACCGATTTCTCGAAATAATTCCACATGGTCGTAATTATCGACTCGAATCTAATTAAAAGCGGAGGATAGGAGCGCGCGCGCGCGCGCGTGCCCAGCCCCTCTCCCCTCCCTCGGCGCTGGGGCTGCTCTCACGTTCCTTGGTTTCCGCGGGTATCCCTTACATCGGTGGCCAGGGATATAACACGGGCCGAGTAACGAGCTGCAGCGGGTTCAGCCGGGGATATCATCTAGGAAAATGATACGAGAAAATTTTAACGTTCGCCCGGCCGCCGCCCGTATATACGTCTCACACTCGCTCGCTCGCTTGCGATAGCAGGGCAAACGGAGCGCGCGCTCGCCGTGTGTGAGGGGCCGGCTCTCGCTCCTTTTTTTCCACCTTTTGGGGCGAGAGAATAATTAAAGGCACAAAAGAGTACGCCTAGCGAATTACTCGGCCGGTGCACCTCGCCTCGCCTCGCCACACCGCTCCGCGCATTGGACGGTTATATTCTCATTCCGAGATTCTCCTTGAACGCGAGGTCCACGTCAGACGCGGAAACGTTCAAAGGGTTTCCGCGGCTTGAACGAGAGAGCAAGAGAGAATGCGTGTGTGCGAGAAAGAGAGAGAGAGAGAGAAAGTGGAGTGGGCGGAAAAAACTAATTAACTTTTCGGAATAATTAAGATAAGGCCGCTCGCAGATCCGGCCGAACGCCAGCTCGGCGTTCTGCCTCTGGAACGCATGCACTGCCGCCGCGAGCTTTCCTCTTTCCGAAGAGACTTTCTTTCAGCGTCGCCGCAACCCAGCGCACTGCGGATCGAGCATGGATTCAGCCTGGTGGCCAAAGTGATCGGCAGCCGATTAAATTGGCCCGACGCCGCTCGAAAGCCATAGAACTGCTGGGGATTAAGAAGCAAAGTACTTTGGCTTTCCGCGAAACGAGAGAGTAGAGGGACAAAAAGGAAAGGGGAGAATATTTTTAAAGGACAAAGAACTTCTATTCTTCCAGGTTGCCTAATACGAATGACGAATTTAATTTGTAATTTCAATTGTAATATTAAGAAGGCAATCAATGATAAATTAGTCCTTATTGAACTACCTCGAAGGGTGAATTATATTGAATTCGAGGATATTGAGTGGGGTAAAAGGGAGGGTGGCGCGATAGAAATATTGAATCTATATTTAAGGGAAAGGCGGAGGCACGGGGCGGGACGTGTTCGAGCGAGAAAGTCTAGCCGGGGATTTCAATAAAGGGTGCCATTACGAACTGGTAGGATTTGCCGACGAGTAATTAAAGATATTGCTATTGACCAACTCTCGATGAAGTTAAATTAAAGTGAAATCCAAAGTTGGCCCGGCTCGCCGCTCTCCTCTCCCTCTTCCCCTCTCTCTCTCTCTCTCTCTCTCTCTCTCTCTCTCCCGATCCCACAGTCTACGATTTTCTTCCACGAGCGACGGCTGAAAAACTTATGAAAGCCGACGCCGGAACTTCGCCGACAATCAGGAATCACCGAGGTCGATTCGAAAAATAGGACACTCTAATTAATAACGTTATTAACCCACTAAATCGCAATTAACAGAATTAAAAGAGCCTCCCCGAAGTAACCACACATTTTCAATACAAAAAAAGAAACATATCGTCAATGCCAAAAGCAGAATCTGCCCTTAATTGAACGATAAAATTATGTGGTGTGCTGAGCGAGGAGAAGAGGGATATTCATTGTGCATAGAGATGCCTCTGGTTACCCAGAGAGGCAGCAAGAGGGAGTAGCGTAAGGTAGGTCGGTTCCGAACAGTTGACTAGCACGTGGCCCCGCGCGGATAAAAGTCTTATTGCGTGCGGGGCGCAGGGCGGGGCGGGGCAGGGCGGCGGGGGTTGCGGCGTGGGGGGGTTGCGGTCGTCAAGCCTGGCTGTCAGGGATGACGGTGGAGGAGTGGGCGGCTGCTGGATCCCCCGTTCGCGTTGAGGCCCGGTCCTCCGTTGATAATTAGCAAGCAAGCTCTCGACGTAGGACTGATAATTCTCAACAATGGTTCATTACCGTCGTTTAAATGTGCACGACAAGTGCATTCGAGTGGCTTTGCGCGCGCCCGCTCGCTCGCTCCTGCTGCTGGTGCTGGTGCTGTTGGCGCTGCTGCTACTGGCAGTGGTGGCGGCGGCGGCGGCGGCGTAGCGGCGGCGTAGCGTCGCCGGAGGCACGGGTAGCCTGCCTATCTGGCTATTTCCATACATCTTTCATTGTGTTCTTTGTGGCGCCTAACTATAGATTCGCGGACTGACATTTTTATGGTGGAACAATGGGGGCAAGGCAGCAGCCCCCGCGAACGGAAAGAGACAACCTGCAGGAAAAGGCGACCGATAGCGGAGCGAAGACGAACTCACCGTGCTAGACCGGGATGACAAATGCAACGGCAAGCAACTGGGAGCAGAGGCGCTCGATGAGAGAGGGAGACGACCAATGGTAGGAAGAGGGAAAGAGAGGAAGAGGGGAGGAACGGTGGAGGCCGATTCGACGTCAACCGGAGCATCGTTATCCGAGTAAATAGGCTGCCACCGCCGTCGACGGCCCCCGACGGCCTTCGAACACAATCCACGATTCGTATTGTTGTACTTTATTCCCCGAGTGGTCGAGAACCGGCGCGACCAGCGGCAGAGCGGCAGCAGCATCCACCACGAGTGCACACCTACAATCCGCCTCCGGTAGCGAGCAAGGCCCCGATCTCCGCGTCACCGACGTCGAAACGAGAGGAAACTACTACCTCGAATCCTCCGAGCAGCTCCAATTGATAATCCCGCGGATGAAAGCTCCAGCGGCCCTCCAACGGCCAACCACCACCCACTGCAGTCTCCTCTTCTCAATTGGCTCTCTCAATTTTACCGCCCACTCACATTTACTTCCCACTGCAGATGAAATCATAGTTCGATTTGATCCAAGACGAATTTCGATAATTAAAGGCCCGCATTGAGGAGACATTTTCATTGATAGTATAAGATAAAGATTATCTCTCACGAAAAAGCATTACTAGTCAAATAAATCGTTAATTGTATAAAAGAATCGACAGAAAGTCTGTGGAACATAAACTAGTTTGAATCGATGAAATGTCGAACACAGCAAACGTCGAATCTTTTTCCGACTCTGTTTTTCTCTTCCATTGTTCGGGCATTTACTTTCTGCGGCCGAGAAAGCAGAATATTAAAGTCGGGGTGGAGGTGAAAGCGGAATTTTTCCGAAAGGGCGGTAGTCGCACTTAGTACGAGGAGATCCTCATATTTTTGCGCGGTCTGATATTACCTCAATTATCGCGCGCGCCCCCGCTAAGACAAAGTGTACCGGTTACCCGCTGATGTAACCGGCGCGGGAGAGAGAGAGAGCGCGCGCGCCAGCGAGTTCCTACTGAAGAACGCGAATTTTTAACGAGCGAGCGCGAGCCTGTTAGCATAGTTTTTCCTTTGGACGCGTAACTAACCGGTAGCTTCGCGGCCGCCGCCGCCGCGCTCTCTCGCCCGTCCAGTTTTATGATAACAATGCGTGGAATACGTCCGTGCAAAATGAGCGTAATGTTCCTCGCACAGGGGGATGGAAAATGAGAGCGGCGACTCCTTAAACAGCGGAGTGATCAAGTGCGCACACGAGCCAGTCCTACACCGCGGCCAGCCTTTTCCATTCTCAAAAGGATCTAAAGCAGAAAAATGTTGCCGCTCTCCTCGCCGACTGTTTAAAGCAACAATTAACGCCTCTCACCGAGTCTTCTTATAATTCAGTAGAAAAAAAAACCTCGCATTCAAATCTCTTTGAATAATTGTGCTCGTAATATACGTACATCGCACAATCCTTTGATGACAACTTACATCATTAATACTCTAAAAATTGTACGATACATGTGTAAATACAAATATGTTAGAATGACTGCTCAACAATGAGCGAAATCAATCACTTCTTCCAATATCTAAATATCCATAGTAGAGAATGAGAAAGCGCTCCAAGTATATTTAATGTTAATACTTCCAAGAGACTTTTAATCCGGCCTTTGTCCTCATTTATAGGGGCGAAACAAAATCGCGGGTTCGTAATCTTCTATTATAATTGACCCCTGGCTTTACTTGTTGTGCGGTTGTCGTTGTTGTTCTTGTTGCGGCTGAGAGACGGAGGGATGGGACGTCTCCGGACGAAGAGACTCTCTGCCTTGCTAAAAGTTGGAACGAGCGAAACTCCGACGAGCGAGCGAGCCGGCCAGGCTGGCCGTGGGTGAGCGCCGTATTTATTTTACAAAACGCTTCTTCCTCCACCTCCGCCACCACCTCCTCCTCCTCCTCCCAGTGGCGGCCACCCCCGGTAGCTCTCTGTCCGACCAGCGACTTAATTTACCGGGCCGAGGTATTAATTATAAAAAAGTCGTAACTAAATACCCGTCGGGAGGGAGTTGCGGGGCGGGTGGCGCGCGCGCGCGGTCTACCGGTGCCGGGCGGCTGCATGGACATGGCTTTAATTTTCCTATTTGTCGAGAAGTTAGCATCTGAGTGAGCGTGGAAATCATTAGTGAAGTAAAAACCACCGCCGGCTTTAACGCGGACTTTATCAATAGCGGAGGCAGAACAGCCGGCGATAAGGCGCCGCCCAGCCGACCGCTAATTAAGTCTTGGAGCGAAGGTCCACCGTGAAAAATTCAATTACATTGTTGGCGTGCATGCTAATGCTGTTAGAGGAATTGCCAGTTGCCTCGCGGAACCACCGCTCGCCCGACCTGATTTTTACCACCCACCACCACTACAAATCTACCAGGCTAGTATGCACTAGATCCGACTCGCTGAATCGGAACAGGTAATTCCTCTTCCCGATATTTCCCCGCCTGATAAAATCACCTTCGAATTCCAATTACCGTTCATTAATATTCACTATTCACGCAGCCCTCTGTCACGGCTGTTGAGAAAAGCGTGCATTCTGCCAGCCGGTTTAATTCGTAATAATACGGAAAGCGGTGGCAGCGCATTCAACGTCGCTTCAAGCGTTTCACTTCACATGCACTTAATGAAAAGCTGAATCCATTAACTCCGTGAATCAGGAACAAAGAAGGGAAACCGGAACGCTGCAACTTCTTTTCCGCGGCGCAGCGTTCTCCAAGATGAACTTTGAACTTTTCACAGGGCTTTTCCCTTTGAGATCGAATAATTAACAAAAATTCCCTGAAAAATCTGTAACTGGCAAACAAACTCTGGACGGAGGGTTTGGATGCAGACAAAGGGAGAAAGGGAACGCGCGGGAGAAGAGGAGAAGAGAGAAGTCTGAATTTTACGTGAGAAAGAAATCGAGGTGTAATGAGGGAGGCATCGGAGAAGCGCGTGTCGCTCGCTGGGTGTCTCGTAAATAAATAATTAGAATGCTCCCTTCGCTAGCGGCGATATTCTCCTTTTTTCGCCAGGCTCCTTCACCCGGCTGCGTCTTCCCGGCCGGTGAATGGCAGTGATTGGCAGTTAATGACGACGCTTCACGGGCCATCCTCCATGGCTCCGATATCCAGCAGCTCTTCCGTCGGCACGAGTGTCCCTCGTGTAATTTCTATCGGCTCTCCGAGCTCGTGATTTTATTCTCGAGGATCGTTTCCTGAGAACGGCCAATCTCACGCGTTACCTTCCTACCTTCTTCCTCGAGAAATCAATCGGAAGACCGTCAAGGGAAATGGGATCATTAGAGGCTGATTGCCGATATTGTAAGTCGGCGACGTCATTAAAGAATCTACTTTCTCAGCAGTGATGTATTATAAACTCTCAAGAATTTCTCCTTGCCTTTGAATATAACTTTCTTTCATGCATATTGAACTACAATTGCATCGAACAACTTTGAAATCATTTAAATTTCTTCTGAGTAATATTGGCTTAGAATTCATTGCTGGCCTTCTATTTCTTGTAATTACAAAGTAATTGATATCGCCTGGGTTCTAATTGGAGCGTGTCGGTGGCGTTTGAAGGTGGAATAGTGATAAAAGGGAGAGGTGTTCGGGAAAGGGAGCTAGGGGAGTAGTGTCGTCGTTCTGTAAATGTAACGCCTCCGAAATCAATGTCTGCCGCTCTTGCAGGCCGTTTCAGAAGATCGGCGTGCTCGCCCAATAGCTTTTACGCAGTCACTAATGGTCGTCTACGTGGTGCTGATGGGTACTGAAAGAGAGCGGGTAGAAAGCGCAGAGGCAGCAGTAGGTAGAGAGAATACAGGACCAACTGCGAGAACGAGAAAGGAGGCATGTGAAAGAATAAACAAGGGTAGGCACGTGTACCGTCACAAAGGGTTCTCTCTTCCTCTCGCCTCTTCTTTGTATCGGATGCCTCAAAAAGAGCAGAATGGACGGAAGGACAATGCCATAAGTCTGTCGCATCCCCGTCTCCCTTTATGCCGCGTGATCATACGTACACAGATTCGCGCGGAGCAGCCCGCCTCCCAAATTGAAACGCACGAATGAATTAAAACGTACGAGCAACCCCACCGGAATGTAATGAGTCCAGTCGCCGGTCAGACAAACGACACCCTTAACTCATAAGGCTAATTACAAAAGACTGAGATAGCGATTCCCGTAACGATCAAGCATATATGCTTTTATCAATACGAGCGCCGCAGGGAAAGCTTACCCGAGACGTTTCTCGAGAACGGGATCCGCAAAAGCTCGTATCTCCTCTCAAGCGCATTCGAGCTGACTTCGAAACAAAGCTCGACTCTCGTTATTTATCACGGAAATCTCCCCGCGTGGCGTAAAGTAGGGGCAAGGGAGGAAGGACGGAAACCGAAAATAGCAGGAGGAAGTGAAGTATGCTGGCAATGGCGAAGTGGTCCAATGTATGTACGAAGAGAGAGGGAAGGAGTGGGGGTGCTGCGGTGGTACGTGACAACTGCCGAAGATATTCGCTCGCGAAAGAGTATAAGCTTAATCCTGCCGCGACAGCCGGAGAAATATGGCACCATATTGTCTCCATATATCATAGCAGTCTTCTTCGACACGAGCCCCTCGCAACGCAACCCACCCGCACCCCCAAGCGCCGCCACCGCCGCGAGTATCTTAGACTTAGACGAGAGTGTAAGTGTGCGCCTAATGCCGGCGTATTACCGAGCCCCGAAGCTTTCCTTTCTCGCCGGAGGACGGAGGAATGCCAAGAGGAAAACCCTTGCGAAGAAAATGCCGAATGGAATGAAGAAGTACTCTAAGCAGGAAAGCGAGCTTTCCCTCGTTTAGCCGTGTACGTAGGGGGAGTCTTTGTTTAGTGTATTTCCATTTGACGCGCACTCTCGACAAGCCGGCGTGTAGATGCGTACGCAGAGAGTGGAGGGCCGCACAGCCGTTTATCGTAATAAGCGGCGCACAGTGAACGTATTTCGCGCTTACATCGAGCGAATCTTAATTATTTGCAATTTCGCGGTCGGCAGAATGTAATTATAATACGAGCAAAGGCTCGCGTCGCCGTAGGGTCGCGCCGTAGTTACCTGCACCCTGACCTCAACTCTTTCGCCACCCACCCCACCCAACCCCTCCGCAGCACACTCTATCTCTCTCACTCACTCTCTCTTTCTCTCTCCTCCCTCGTCCCTCGACTTCCTCCGCATCATTCCTTCTCTGGCCAACGGCAGGCTTTCTCTCTGTTTCCCTCTGCCTCGCTTTCTGAGCTCTTCTCAAAC
Source organism: Ectemnius continuus (assembly GCA_910591665.1). Classification (NCBI taxonomy): domain Eukaryota; kingdom Metazoa; phylum Arthropoda; class Insecta; order Hymenoptera; family Crabronidae; genus Ectemnius; species Ectemnius continuus. The sequence continues at coordinate 7,220,815 of OU342862.1, read as the reverse complement.
GGTTTACCCCTCTGCTCTGCACCCCTCTTTCGCTCTATCGTCAACAACCCTCCTCGGGACCGACGCGGCATACTCGCCACGAGCATTTCATCAGAAGCGCCGACGAGTTCCACAGACCACTTAACTCATAAATGAGGGATTATTTCATCGTGTAATCACGTATGGGCCAAAAAGCATTACAATTAACGCTAAACAACTCGGCGCCCGGCGACGCCGCCGTCTACCAGCCGAGCAGCGCACCGCCACGTCAAATGGAAATGTGCCGCGGGCTTGCTACGACGACTCCCGCCGTCGCCGCCACCGCCGTAGCTGCGTACTCCTCTCCTGCTCCTCCAGCGTCCTCCTCGTGTACACTCTTCCTCTTCTACATCGTCGACGGCCAACGTTTGCTCACTTGTCGAACTGCCGAGTTACTTCACCGCACTGACGACCGACCCCCCCTCAATCCACTGTTATGACAAACTCATTGCTGTTTAGCGCCGACTGCTGAAGGCAAATCCGCTCGGCACACTCGCGCAATAAGGACTGCGACAGACTAGGCGAATAAAGGTTAAGGATACTTAAGGGACGCTTTATAAAGCTATCTAATTTGCATTATGTACAGTGTGATTCACTTGCCTTTGAATCAGAACTCTCCTAACCCTTATTTTTTTTGGTGGACTTCCTGACCTTCTCCGGTACTGAAACTTGGTGGAAAGTGTCCCCTTGCATCAAGGAAGAAGTGATATAAATTTCAGAGCCCTAGCTCAACTTTTAATTTTTCACCTATTTTCGACCCTCGAAAATGGTCGATTTTTTCAAGTTTCTCAAAATCGGCCGAACCCGGGATTTTTTGATTGTTTTCGTATCAGGGTGGATAGAGAACAAAGAATCCGTGAAAAAAAGTCCGGACTTGCAACGGGAACGGGTCGAAAAACCGTCGAGAAAAGTCCATTTTTGCTCATTTTTGACGGTCTTTATTTTTTTTGGGGGACTTCCCGACCTTCCCCGGGGCTGAAATTTGGTGGGTAATGTTTTTTTGCATCAAGGAAGATAGCATAAAAATTCCAGAGCCCTAGCACCAAATTTTTTTTTCGGCAAATTTTTCTTCAGGGGTACCCCTTCAGATTTTTTCACGATTTTTCGAAAGTCCCCGAACTCGGGTTTTTTCTTCAGGAATCGATTGTTTATGAATGAAAACGGATAGAAAACAAGAAATCCGTCGAAAAAAGTCCGGATTTGTATCGAAAACACTAAAAAAACTGCTTTTAAAGTTCGATTTTTTCGGCATTTTCGCTGGTTTTTCCCATATTTTGTGAAGATGTGATATAAGTTTCAGAGCTCCAGCTCAAAAATTGTTTTCCCCATATTTTTGGCCATCGAAAATATCCAATTTTTGGTAGTGATTCAAGGGCAAGTGACTCACCCTGTACAGATTAAAGAAAGGAAACTGCGTGAATTGCTCTACGACTTATCAAGCTTCCGTCTCAATCACTACGCGTGTCCCGCGTGGTGCACCCTCTAAGTGGACGACATTAATCGTTCATTTCAGTGAGGGATATAATCGATTGTTGTCAGTGGAGAGAAGGTGGTAGGGAGCGATGAGCGATCGCAGGAGTCAGGGCAAATGGCTCTCCGTCTTTGTCGCGCGCTCTTCTCGAGGATTGGCTTGATAGAGGCCCGGTCTCTACATGTGTAGCCAGGTATAGACAGGTATACATATCCCGAAAGAAGGCCGGGCCGTTTCCGCGAGGGCTGACTAAAGGGGTGTATGATTGATCGCGGCATGGCATGCCAGATAATGCAATTTTATTTCATTTGATTCCATGGGGGTAATTGCTATTTTGGCGCCGAACACGACCGGTGCCGAGTGATGTATTGGCTCGGGGCCTTGCTCTTCCACCCACCGCCTCCTTGTTTTCGCATCGCCCGACGTCCTCGCTCCTTCTTTTCCATGTTTCTCTCCAGCAAAACCTGCCCCCCCCACCTCACCCACCAATCCCTCCATCCTTTCCTTGCTTCTTGCCGCTGCCTTTGCTGCGATATATTAACTCCGAGGAGGATTATTGCTGCCAGGGTGGAAGAGTGCGGATCGATGCCGTGATGGAACGCGAAAGAAAACGGAATCGCAATCGGCCTCCTCTCTTGGAACACTGGATATGGACTCATAAATCACGCGGCCACCTGTCATCTCCCCTCTTGAAAACCTCTTACGATTGCGTCGGTGATTAATTCCAATTGGATGAATTACCCACGCGATTATTTCCTGATGTTTTTCATGTCGAGTAAACTGTGCTCGTGATTTGGACGATTCATTCTCCCTTACAGGTGTTAAAATAGTATTAAATAAATCCTTCGTATCCAATAGTATATTTTGTTGATCAGCACGTAATCAATACAAATCTATAAAAACGTCTTTCGTTTGCGATGATTCTAATACAGAATGAAAGGTTAAGCAAGGTTCATGTAAAAAGTTAAACTCGTTATTGAGGGCAGACGCACAAATTCGGCGAGTGTACGCGGCGTATGTACTACGGTTCCTTTCCTGTTCCGGGCAGAAGTGCCTGGTAAAACTGTGTGTATATATATATGTATATATATATTCCTTGGCAGGGGTGGTTTCGCGTCCTGGAAGAATGAACAGGACGGCGGCGGTGGGAGAAGGGTTGGGGGAGGCCTATTCCGAGGAATGCGATAAGTTGGTACCGCCTCGGAGCCGTGGCATGATTATTACTATTGCTATTATTGTTGCGGTTACATCGACCGCGATCACTCAAACTCGTTAAAACTTTCGGCATTAGTAGTCGACTTCGGCCTGCATTCCACCCTCCTTCGTGCACTTTTCGCTCGCCACCCTTTCGCCGCGGGCCCAACACAATCCCAGCACGCACTCACACAATGCAAGCACACAGACAGACAGAGAGAGAAAGAGTGAGAGAGAGAGAGAGAGAGAGCCCTCACAGAGACACTGATGCACCGCTAGCTGATCAAAACTTCTTTCGGGATGCTCGCCAGCCCTCCCACTACTTTCGAGGCTGCTTTGCAAATAGAAAAGATAATGCGGCGAGCGTGCCCGGGCGTGATTTAATTGCATCTCGTCGGGAACACTGTGTGTTTATGGTTTCTTGCGCTCGCCATGCGAACGTTCGTGCTTCAACGAACGCGAACCACTCGGCTTATAGAAAGTACACACCACCTATGCTCGATTCTACATGCGATCCTTTCAGGGTTACGTGTTAAGACACTGAAATCACGCCGAGAGATTCTTGAACTTCTACCGCCAACGAACTCCAAAGGAAACTTGAATCTTCGCTCTTATTGAACGAAATTTATATCATCCTCGACGTTGTATTTCCCGCTTTTTGATGAGTACATTCACAGATCTATTCGAGGGATAGGAAGGTCGCTTGCAAAACCGTAGTAACGAATTAAAAGCGGCCTCTCGCTCGCCGTCAAGCAGCCCTTGCGCAAGTAATGCCAGGTTCCGCCGAGATATATTGGACACGTGTCCAATTTTTTGCGGCCTCCTTGCCGAAGCGGTTGCGCCTCGTAAACACACGGCTCTCGACGCGACCATGAAGAATGTGGGTGGCGTGCGGCCACAAGGAAGTATGTATCTAGGAATACGGAATTAATCGGCCGTGGCGAGGGCGTTCGAGGCACAAGTATGTACCCACATGGCGGCGCACACTGTCGAGCCGAGGCCTGCACCTACATACAGGTGGAGGCATTCGGAAGCGGGCAGAAGGAAACGGCGATATAAAAATAGATATGGGCCGAGGGCGAGCGGGCGAGCGGGTGGGCGCGCGGCGGGCGGCAGCAGCCCAGGCAAAAAAGGGGTGGAAAGAGGTTCGAGCAAAAAGCGGACTGGCCGGGCGTAGGTGGGTGGGTGGTTGTTGGAGGAGAAGGAGAGCTTGCGCGATGCAAGGATCCGATGGAGAGAGAAAGAAGACGGCGGAGGCAACGAATGTATGGAGATTCGGAGTCATGCGATTCAACTATAAAACTCGAGCGAGTTTTGCAGCTGGCGAGGCGTCGTGCCCACCAGCAGCACCCTCTCCTCGCGGCCGCTCCCTTCACCCCCCTGCCGTTCCTTTCCTTTCGGCCGTTCCGCAGTTATTTACGGTTTGATTCGCCTTATCTCGCCGGCCTCCGAAACCCTCGCAACGCGCCACCCTGCTCCTCTGCTGCCCCGCTGCTGCCTCTTTCTCCTCGTTTTCTCTTCGACTGGCCTACCCTCCAAACTACCTCGAGAGAAAGATAGCCGGCCGAAGCGTGCTCGCCGAGAGGCCGCATCACCCTCTCCGCCGCAATACACTTATTGTTCGCGCCTCGAGCTTTCCACCCCCAACTCTGCACTCGCGATTCTTCGATATCGTTGTTAGTACATGAATCCTCCGCCCACCCCCTTCAGCCCTCCTACTCGGATACACTTGCAAGCCGCATCGAATGCTCCAGGATTCCGAAATGCCCGCCGCTTTTCTTACGCCACAATACGTCGGGCCTCCGCGAGCAGCTTGCTTCCGCGGATTTCCGCCATCCCCCTCCTCGCCAGGCGAGAGGAAGCGTCGAATTCTAAAGTTCTATTTTGCCCATTCGAACTTTCCTTCAGTATTGCCTCCCTCAATGCCAAACAATACGAGGCATTTCAAAATCTACTTTTGTTCGAATTAACTGTTTCGACTTTAAATTATTCCCGTCTGGTATATCAGTTTTTTTTTACTGTTGTTTGTAATATTCCTAGCATGATTTTGCGGTTATTGGTCGTTTCTAATTCCCTCGTGTAATTAGTGCTATTTTTGTACAAGTGCAACCGGTGTAATTAATATGAACGTAATACTGCCGCGAGAAACCACCGAATTTCTGAAGATTTGCGTGGGAAAAAGAGCGCGCGCCAAGAGTTTAAGGAGCCGGCGAGCTACTCGCTGTTTCTGCATTTCGAGGATCATTTAGAGTCGATTTCGCGCCAATTAACGGTCTCGCGTCTACTCGCAATTGAGACGGTAATGCATACCACGGAGTATAATCTCGCCTGGGTACCATATACTGGATTGCATCTGGTCGAGCAAATACTTGCGCCTCATTAGGATAACAATATCCAAACAGATGCCACTGCTTTCCTTGTTTACCTTCAGCTAACTTGCATATTTTTCCATAGAATCATTCGCTCCGGCGAAGGAAGTATTGCGTCCTAGAAATATGCACTCTTCCTCTTCAATTCAACTCATTATCGAAATTTGATATCCGAATGACAAAACTAAATAAAACAGCGTACAAACTGTACCACTGCGAGATAACAGAGAAAGTACTAATACAAGCTGCGATTAGGAGCATTAGCTAAAATTCCAAGTAGGAGATAAGCCGACCTTCTAAATAGTGCATGTGGTCTGCCTTAAAGGAGGAACGTAGAAACCTAATCAAAGAAGAGGTCAGTCTTAGTCGAGGGACAGATACTCTACGTGATCTCACTGGTCCACCAAGACAGCGCGCTGCCATCCTCTCCCAGTGGTCCTTGCCAAGGTGGATTAAGGATACATCCAAGACCATAGATTCACTGACCTAAGGGGCTTTCAGGACAGTGACGACTTCTGCCAGCAGTGGACCGAGCAAACCGTTTGCTCAAATGCTGGAATAGACGATGAACAGACGGATGCTCGGTGTAGCCTCATAGAGAAGAGACGTATCTAGCCGTAAGCTCAATAGCACTGCTTCTAAGGCGTTCCTCTCTACAGCCTTTAACGAATACGTTCGTGTATATGTATACACAGTTTAATTGAATGCATACACGCCGTGTTCGGTCCCAGCGACTACGAGCATGCACCCTCCTCTCTGAGGGTAAGAAACGATCGCTCCTACTGTAAACGCCTCTACCTACTTGGATCTCAATCTTGTCTTGGCATGTAATTACACTCAATGGAGAGCTATTCTCGAAACGTTATTGGACAGGAATGGCGCTGGGCATTGCTTCGAAGTTATTTCAAAAATATGCACACACTGTATTATGTTTCAATTTTCAATAGATGCGAGATTATAATAAGGTTTGGTTTATACTAGCGCGTGGTTTTGCCTTCGAATAAAAAGCGAGATCCTCGAGGAGTTCTCCGAGGCTGAGGAAGCGGGAGGGTTAAAGGGAAGAGAGTAAGGATAAGGAGAGCAGGGCTGTTCTGCCTGGCACAAACGCTTTCGCTATCAGTTGGCTCTGGCAGCGAAGCCTGCCTATCCATCCATACCACAATGCGGAGATATTAATTATGAGATATTACGATAAGACCCGAACAATACACCCGTATTGAATGAGAGATCCTCCTTCCACGGTGGCGGAGCGCACCAAGGAGAGTGTCTTACCGTCTTCCTGCCAGCGCTGTCCTTCGAATATACACGAGGACCTTCCTACCAGCAGTCCTTTCCCCCTTCACGATTGATGGCTCACTGCACCCTCCAACTATGCGTGTCAGAGAATATTACAGGAGCCAACGTGGCTGACAAGGAAAAACAATGCAGGCCGATTCCCCGCTCAATTAATGTTAAACTCCGCACTCGTGGCTGCTGCTCCGAGCGTAGGAAGTGCGGGCGCGGAGTGGCGTACAGGAGAATTGTGTGCAAACAGCGTGTTCCTCGCCCGAAGTACAGTTCCTCTAAGCCGAATATATCTGGACCCTCTTAAAGGAAGCCGCGCGCTGTCTTCGGAGGCGATTTCGAGGCTTACCTTTACGATAGATAGCGGGGATATTCGCCGGCGAAACTACGAAGCGGATCGATCGATCCCCTCGCACCCTCCCGCACCGCCCGCTCCTCTCCTGCCATCTTCGACCGCGGTAAAGGGTTTGTGATTACGCGGGGGCTTCGGGATAAGGACGCACTTTGGCTTCCTTTTACGAGCTCTCCTCCTCTGGATTTACGACTTATCGCGTGCGGCCCGGAACGTCCGCGATCATCCGTGTGACGGCTCTTTAAGTCTCGAGATTCCGCGATGCGATCCCGTGCGACGAGATGATGCTCGCTCGCTACCCTTGCCAGCTGTGTCAGTGCGAGCCCTTCGCTTCCATGTTTCTCCCCCACCCCCAGCTCCACCATTCGCGACGCCCTGATACCGAATGGAACTTTTAATTAACTCGAGAGCAAATGGACCTCTAAAACAGTGGCCCATAATCTCCCGTGTAGACTCGATCTCAAGGGCACCTCTCTACTATCTGCTCTCCGTCAATAGCAACTACCTTGCTTAATCAGACACCACGCTAGTTTTTTTTATAAATCATGATTAAGACAAACCTCGCACACTAAGCGTCTTTCTTATTTTAAATAACGAATAATTCTAAATAGAAACAAGATGAATATTTTTCGAAGTTCCAGCATGAAATGGAAAGGGTTGCAGTCCACACGGAAATGCGGCTTTTCCTTCGTCCGCTAAGACGGATCGTTGATTATAAATAAACCGAGTAGATAACCGGTTTCCTGCCGTTAGTGGAATTCGCGTGTTTGTCCAGCGACGTGGCCGAAGGGAGTGCCAGGAGTGCGGCAGGGAAACGATTCAGCTAAAGGAACCCTCCTTGTACAACTACTCGCCGACTGTCCTCCTCTTCCTTTCGCAAGCTCGTCTCTACACCCTGCCAAGACTACGCCTTCGCCAATACTGATCCGCATTTAGCACTGGCGACGATACTTAGGGAGAAGAGTGGGCAGACTTTACGTTAATTAGATCGGCTTCATTAGGGTTTTTACATGATCGCAATGCCATCGTGTAGGAGTTAAAGTTTGTAAGAAAAATATTGTCCTCGAATACAAATACTGAGATTTGATACTTGCAATTATATTAATTCTATTTTACGCAATTTTAATAACGAAACAAGAGTATTATTGTAAGCGAAGTCTGTCAAATAGTTTGGGAACAATTTGAAGAAGGTAAAGGTCGCAAGATTTCAGAAGGCCAAAACCCACAGTGCTTTTCTGGGGAGCAAGAGGGATCTGCCTTTAATCCAGTGGAGTGACAGTGGCCCTGGTGTTTAGGAAACTACAGATGCTCTACATTCCAAGATGCATACTACTGGAGGGTCGAAGGAAAATCCTGCTGTTCCTCCCGTCGTTTTCAATCGGATTCTGCTTACCCATAGCTATGGAATCAGCCGGATTCCTAAGATGCTGCGTCCTGCCCGCCATCCCCACTCGAAATACAATCGGAGAGACCCTTGTCTATCCGAGGAATTCGCATTCCCCGAATCTTGTATGCCCCGAATTTCGATACAAAAAGAATCGAGTACTAAAAAGGCAACTGCATATCTTGCAGGTACAACTTTGCGAATATTAAATAAGAAGGAATTGTTAGTTTTGTCGAAGGAATCGTCCTCTCATATTCTAGGAAAATATCTCGAGGAAAGTTCTAGGAATGCATGCTTTGTGTGTTGAGGCAAACGCGATGACCACTCCTCGAGGGAAATTCAAATTCTTCCGGTCACCGCTCGGATTCCGGAGCATGGCCTATTGAAAATACCACTTTGACAGGAGTGGACATTCGCCGACAATAGCCGGGAAGAAGGAACGCGATACTGGAGATGCCGTCGGGAATCCGTACATGAAATGCAATCGCTTGACTTTAAAATAAGATTAAAGAACTCTGACAATATACACACAGAATACACGGTACAATGAAAATTGAAAATCCGAGGCACAGTCAAGCAGCATATCAACCGTTTTTCAAGCCTATGCGAGGGAAACAAGAGTTTTATAGTGAGGGAGAGGCCGGCACACGGGGAACAAAGAAATGTTCGCGAGCCGCGTCGACTTTTGCGGAGATTAAAATTAACGCCTGCAAGACGGATATAGTCTTTTCTGTGGAGGCGCGCGACGCTCAAACGGTGAAATTTCCTTCATAAAACAATCGAATGAGAAGAGATCCAGCCCCGACGAAATCCCTTTGCGTTTGCACTTAATATTCCCATATTTAAGCGCCGCCTTCCAGGCCGGCGAACAAGCTGTATTCGAGGCGCGGGCATCGACAAAGCTCGCGATAATTATTTCCACGTTCCCATGCTTAATACGGTGACGAGCGTGCGCGCGGCCGGAAAGTCGTCGGCGGCGAGCTCACTCGCGATTTAGCGAGGAATTTCGCCAACCAAGCAGTCTTCCATTTTCCAGCCTCGCACAGCGAATGTTCCCCAGGAATAATTGTCTTCCCGGTAAAATGATACAACTCCTGCCAGATATCGCACCGAAATAGAGCAGAGATTGATTTAAAATCGATTTACTTAGTCCAAGAAGCATAATCTGCGATTCAATTTGTTGGTGTCTGAGAATTAGATGATAGATAGTACTGGTATATTTCTGCACTCACTTGATGAAGTAGTATTTTCTATTCTGAGCTTCCACATTGACTCCTGCAAGAAGAATATTCAACCATTATAAGTGGACGTCCAACCACGTGATTGACAGGTTCATTTGTCTTAGATGAAGCAATGCAACTCATGAGGCGAAAAGACGATTGCGGCTAGCGAGAATGTTCGCGGTGAATTCTTGTGTGACTTTGCCCGAAATGATTTGGGAAGTGGGCGCGAAGCGGAGGAAGCCAGGAAGCGGAGCAAGCGGCAGAGAGGCTATTACGTAGACGTAATTCAAAAGCGGGAACGTATGCTTCATTTATTAAAGAGATTGCCTCGAAAGATTGCTGTTTCGCGCATGGCTACGTCTCCCGCTCTTCACCCGCTCTCGCACTCGCTCCGCCGTTCTTTCGCCTTCTCTCTGTGTGCTTCCCTTCAGCTGGAGCCGACGCGCCGCCGTTCTTACGCGGCAGCCGCCGTCATCATTATTGTACCGGCGTGCCGCTGCAGCAGGCATTCGAATTACGGGGCGTTTATATTCAATTTGTTTCTAGAAATTACAATTTGTCGGCAATTGGCGCGAGTCGGCGGCGGCGGCGGCGGCAACGCCGGCGGCGGCAACGCCGGCGGCGGCAACGCCGGTGGCGGCGACGCCGAGCTCGAACGAGAATCAGACTTCTTCCCTACTTTACCTGACTACTGAATTCAACTTTCTTTTACGACAATCGTAGATATGATTGAGACATACACAGACAATTGTAAGTTGTCTAAAAATATTCTGTATAATTAGTCGGGAAATGCCTTTTGACCAGGCAGTTCATCATGCAGGCGAGTATTGCTGAGGTAGACTGGCAATCAGAATATGGAGTTAATAAGGGAGATTACTTGCTCGGCTTAAAGTCATCTCTACATCGAGGTCGCGTCACTGAGCACAAATTACAAAGGCCGTGTTCGCGATGGCAATGGCGGTGGTGGTGGTGGTGGTGTGGGGGTTGGGAGCTACCGGATGGGGGCAAGCTGTAACGACAAATGCCGGAGCCCGCTATTACCGAGTAATCTCGAATCGTTCGCGAGACATCAGAGGCACCGAAAATACACTTAGCCAGGGCGCACGCGCGCGCGCGCGGATAAACATAATCAGAGACGGCGGTTCTCAAGGCCACTCGAGGAATATATATCCGAATCCAGTTACCCTTGCGTGAAAAGAAGGGGGAAAACGATAAGCGAAGGCAGCATCAACGACGAGCCTCGTTACAAACGCGTCTCATCCAAACAGAGAGAGAGAAAGAGAGCGAACGGGTTGGGTGGCGTATGGTGGTGTACGATGGTGTAGGCGCGCCGCCGCCGCCGCCTTCGGGGGAGGAATGGGTGGCCGGGATGAAAGATACACTCAATTCTTTCGATTACACATTGCGCACATGCGGATACGCGTTACTTAACTCGAGCACTGCAATAACGAGAGTGAACGAGCGGAGGTAAGACCGGGCCATTAAAGCAGATAATGATGCAATCGCTGCATGCATGCATTTCGTTTGAGCAGCGCGAGAGAACACACCCGGGGAATACTAATGAAGCTCCCGACTTTTATTTCCGACTCCGCTACCTTGTCCACCGACGACCCCCGAGAGGGTGCCGGAGGTACATACTAACATACCTCAGAGAGAGAGAGAGACCTATGCCACGAGTGGCCTCATTGAAAGTCAAATACCGTTCAATTTCAAAGTATTAGTCATTCACGCGCGTATCGCTAATCGTCCGCGAGTGTAAGTGAAATAATGAAATGCCATTTCAACTCAAACCGACATTCCTCAAGTAGAGAAACCTCAGCTTACGAGATTCCCTGCAAATAGTGAAAGCTCCACTTCACCTCGCAAAACTCCAATTACATACTGCTTCATTTTCGGATTCTCAAAACACGATATCCATTAAAGAAACATGCTACAAAATAATCTTTGCAAATGGAGAGAAATTCGCTTTGCTTTCCCATGAATATCCTCGAGGACTCAGTATCAATTTCCGGGATATTACTCCGGCAGGGTTGAGTAGAGTGAAGAAGGAGGGATTGGTCCGAGGCTTGTATCTTAGCGGGTGAGCGTCTCTCGCGTTCTTTTAAATAGGAACTCGCGAAATATTCATGGATGATATTCAAGCGGGCATTGAAATACTCGTACACGCGAGCGCATATCGCGGCGGCATGCGTGCTTGCTTACGTAGAGGCGCGCGTACTCGGAGCCCTCTCGCAGCTCCTTCGGCGCTCGGCCGAAGCGAGGGAGGTATTTAGGTTGGTGCACCTATACACATCCGGCAGGCAGATAGACGGGAACCAAGAGAGAGAGAGCGAGAGATGAGAAGGGCGAGGAAGAAGCGGAAGAAGAAGAGCATGGCAGAGAGTCGGAGGCGGAAGAAAGAGGGCGGCGGCGGCGGCGGCGGCAAGCACGTTAACGCGCTGTATCTGCGGCTCTCGCTCTCTGGCCCCTCATAAAAGAGGCCCCCGCCAACAAGGGGTGAGAGGAAGAGCGGAGGCGGAGGCGGAGGCGGCGAGAGGGTGGCGTTCTGGTAGGGCGGTGTATCTTTAGAAATATTGGTTAGATTTACATATTTTACCGTAAAGAGAAGTACCCGGGGCGAAGTAAAGGAGAATCGGTGGCGGTGGCGTTCCTGGTGGCGGATGGGTGGGTGGTTGGCTGAGGGCTCCGGGAAGCGGCGGCGGTGGCGGCGTCGGCGGCGGCGCTCGTGGTCGCGGTGGTGGTTAGCAGTGGATGCCGGCTGTGCTCTGGCAGGGGTTAGATGGGAATCCAGCGGAGTTGCTTGAATGCGGGCGGCTTCAGAGATGCTAAATATTAATACCTACTAGTGTTCCTTTTATGCTCTGTCTACCCCACCCCCACCCACCCCCTATCGCTCTTTTCCGCCGTGTACCACCGCCGCACCAGCCGCACCACCGCCACCCTTCGGATATATGCGTGTGCCCTCTTTCCCTTTGCTCCTCTTCTGCGCCGCGCACTCTTTCTCTCTTTCCTTCTCACTACCGCCAGCAGACTCCTCTCTCTCTCTCTTTCTCTTTCTCGTTGGGTATCTCTTTCACTGTCTTCCACTCTCTATCTCGCGGTGGTGCTCGTATCGTTGTCGCTTTGGACGATGGCCACCGACATTCGCCTCCGGCTTCGAATTGGATGGTCTGCCACCGCCACCGCCGCCGACGCTCGCTCGCTCGCTTGGTGTCCAGCTCCGTGTAAGGCTGCGCGTATGTGCTGCCGGCCGCGCGTTCTCTCCCTGAGAGGATAATGACGGGCGCGCGCTCCAACGCGTAAATTTCGGAGCCGCTCTTGCGTTCGGCTTTGCCGCGTTCTCGTCTTGTTCGGCACGTTTCCCTTTCAAGCGCTGCCGCGCTGGACTAGCTCTGCCTTCTCTTTTTCCCTCCTTCTGCCACTGCGCCGGCAACGATTCCGGCCACCACCGATGGAAAGCCAGCAGCGTGTTTGGCAGGCATGCGTTGTTTAGCGCTCCGTTCGTCGCCCGAGGTATGGATAGGCATTTCCAATGGTGAAAAGCTTGGGAGATTCGAAGGTGTGAAGTTACCTTCGTTGCTTTCGTCGCACTTGTCGACATCTTTCGAAATCATTTCTTGGTGTAGAAAGAGATTCAATTGGCGTCTGTAGAAATATGTGTCTGCTCGCATAGTAGTTAGGTTCACTCTGACTGTTAGTATGGGATGACACCAGAGGCACTTTGCTCGCCCATTGCCCCTGAAAGGCGGCGCGCCCCGGCAATACAGCCGTTCGTTTGAGCGTTAGTTAAGAAGTGAATAATATTAATTAAAATGTTCTTTCGTGGCGTGGCTCCTTCTTGCCCCATCCATGCGGCGCGGGTGGTTGTGCCGCGGCATGGTCGTCGACGTCGAGGCCCTTCCAACACGAGAGCGAGGAAAGGAGAGAGAGGGAGAATGCACGTGAGACAGAGAGGCTAGGGAGAATGGGGTGGGAAGCAGAGCGGTGGCGGTGGCGGCGGCGGCGACGGTGGCGGCGGTGGCGGCACTCGACTTGTCGCTCCTTGTTGGATATTTATTCGTTCGTTCGTTTTTTATTTATACTCGAGGTCTGAGGACCCGTCTTATTTGCACCCAGCCTGGGACGCTCGCCTCTTCTCCACAGCCCACTTCCACCCTCCGACAGTTCCTTTAAGCGGCGCGACTCCTGCCGCTCGACTCAACTCGAGACTCGAGCGAGCCTCGACTTGATTCGCCTCGAAACCCTTTACTTCCCTTCGAGGCCTCACTCCCCACGCTCGCTCACTCACTCACCTTCATCCCCCTGCCACCGCCGCGCCGCGCCGCCTCGAGGGGCAGAAAAAACTAATGGACGCATTCGAATGAATTTTATTAATTGAATCGCGCGCAGGGTGCCGTGCTTCGACGCGGCTCGCACGACCCTTTGTAAATGCTCGGCCGGGGAGAGCTGACTTGTTGCAACCAGCCTTTTTAAAGCGTCCCTCTGCCCGTTCAAAAGGAGACAAACGCGCGACCGATTGCCTTTTGCCCGTTATCACCCTTGGCTTGCGATTCTCGTTTTGCACGAGACACGACACACACACACAGCCGCGCAGCAGCCTAATTGAGAGACCGTTCTCCTGATTCTCATAGTGCTCCATTCAACCCAGATATTGCATCGTTTATTCCCTCCTTGCTACAATGTCAATCTGTAACTGCAACTATGTCTACTATGTACTATAATGATGATGGGAAAAGAACAAGCATTTATATCTATTGCGTAGTCTATTGAAAACTCCGAATGGATCGACAATAAAGAATTATAGGAACAGATAAAATGTAGGAAGAGTTGACCTTGTTTCGTCCGAGCTCGAGCAGGCTCGGCTCTGTTTTATGCGTCTTTCCTACTTTAATCCGGTGGGCTCCTTCGACAGAGTCATCCGCGGGAACATCCAATTCGCGGAGAGGCAATCTCACGAGGACGCTTGCATCAATTTGCCGGAGATGGCATCTATTTGACAAACGATCGAATTCTCTATGCAAAGAAATCTGCGAAGGGGCTCGTTCGCCCTTCCACCCGCTCGCACACACATACACATACATAGAGAGCGTCTTCGCTCAGTCTTTTCCCTCATCGACACTCGTGCTCGCCTTTCGCCTATTCCAAAGCACACACACACACACCTACAACATCACATCCCCGATACTTTCGAGCGCCGGCACGTTCTGAATACATTTATACTAGCGGCAACGCGTGCTCGCCTCGCGTCATCTCGCACCCGCCGCACCGCCGCGGATATTATAGCAGCGAGCGGCCGCGTAATGGAAAGCGACGGATGATACATGGAGACGTCAAACGCGACGTTTCGCAGCGGCACGCCGGCTTAGAAAATGCACTGGCAAACTCCCTCCTTGTGCCGCCCCCTTCGAATTCAGTCGGAGTTGGTGTAACCGGCTGGAATGATGAAGAAGACCACCACACCGCCCGAGCCTTTGCCCTCGCTTTCCAGTATATTACGCGGAATTATTAAAAATTTTGCATGCCTGCCGGCTGACGCCCACCTTTTAAATAGGCCTCATAGACCGCCAGCTTCATTCTCATAATGCTGAGAATTATCCGTGGATCCCTCGACCCCTATGAGGATCGCTCAAAATCGTCCATGTTAATTTATGAAGCGTATTACTTCCAGTGCTTTCGGTATCGTTTACGAAAATGAGCGCAATGTGCAACTATGTGCTGCTGCGTAATTCGTGGAATTGGGGCCAGGCATGCAAATCAGCCTTGAGGGAATTTCGAAAAATCTATAATTCGCGATGAAGTTCTATTGGCGAATAATGTACGTACTCTGTGTGTTTCCCATTGATGAGGTACTCCATGCATTCATTTCAATTTTCATCGTTCGAGTTGGGAATAGATCTGAAAACAATAAGAATACGAGTATGAATTAAAATTAATGAAGCAGTCGCATTTGTCTTGTCATTTATTAAATATCTGTCTAACATCTGATAGTATCTTTCGCATAAAGTATATTAAAATATTGATCTTCAGTGTCATTAGAGACTGCGAGTGTTCTTAAATGCATAACACTTTAATTCGATGCCGATAGCGTCGGATTAATCCGTCTGGGAGGAATACTTGTCGCGAATGAGGCAAGGGGATCTCGTTCGACTGTTTGCCTTCACCCCAGCGAGAGGCAGCAACAAAAGAGAGCATCGCGATATCGCAAGTTAACGTGTCACTCGCCACGGAAATCCGATACGACAATTTGCTGCTCGTCTCGAGCAGGCTCTCGTAGCAAGCAAGCACTCCCCCGAATACGAAGCCAGCTTGTTCCGCGATCCGATTTTGATCGGCAGGAAATCGCATTGAACGTGATAACTGGAGTCGCGAGGATCCGAGGGGTAGTAAAAGGAAGGAGAGAAGCGGTCCGAGATGGAGGAGGGCGCGCGCGCGGATCCGAAGAGAAAGAGGTGGGTGGGAGGGTGGCGCGGTCGTTCCTTTCAGGGAAGGTTGAACTGATTTTCCACTCGTGGGATATTCAATAAGGCAACACTGAGAGGAAAGGCCTGAAGGAGGCCAGGCTGCTCTACTCGCGACGAGGGGTGTCAGACGTCGAAGAGCCGATGCTTCGGAGGGTTCCGGAGAAAGACCGATAAACAAGGGCGGAAGGAAGAGAGAGGGAGCGGGCGAGGGTGAAAGAGAAGGTGCGTGGATGCGAAAAGAGCGTGCGTGCTCCAAGGAAGACCAGAAATCACTGTGTATCCAACCACCCATCCATCCATTCCCTATCGACTCCCACCACCACCACCACCACCACCACTACCAACTCCGTAAACCACGTGTATTTCATCTGTACCGCCAAGAACTCCGAAGGGTCCCACCGCCACTTGAGAAACCGACGCTGTGATAGTCTTGTCCAGAATAATCTTGATCCGATGAAAGCAGCCGAGCCAAAGCCCCGGCGTTCTCCTCCTGCCTGGCCATTGTAAAATTACTGTAATGAAGTCTGACGAACAACCGACAAGTACAATGGGAATTTCGTAATTTTAATAATGGAATTGGAGCTGGCGGGGGAGGGAAGAGGCGAGCGCTCGATCTGCCAATAGTTCCCCGTCAAATTACGGTAGCGCTGCGTGAATAGACTAAGCGCGCGGGGTCTTCTTTCACGCGGTGAAGTGGATCGATCTGGCAGTGTGGATGTGTTTGGAGCGCAAGTGCCCCTACCCATCGGCGAAAAGGAAATTTTTGTGTTCGATTCGAACGAGCGGTAGAAAAAGGTCGAGACTTAATTGAGTGCCAGACGATACCGGGACGAGGAGTACTGAACCGCCCCTAACGAGGGTATACCTACGGATTACAGCTCGTCTCCTCGATAAACGCCTATCCTCGTTTGCACTGCTCCTCCTCTTCCCCCAAACTTTACTTCATACTTTCCAATGTTGTTACTCCCGTCGCCTTTCACACTCACGTGCAAACAACTCCGCAATCACACGCTCCATTTGAGCAGCACAGACTAAAACCTTCTTACGCGAAATCCTACCTACACGCCGCGCACCCTTTCGAATTAGAAGGAAATAATTACGAAAACTAATCATACTACGCACAGACATTTTTATCGATTGGTAGTTTAAATCCAATCAAACACTTTACACATACAGAAGTATGAACCAAAAACCTACATCGTTAATTAAACTCTTATAATTAAATTCCTGATCGACAAGGAAATGCAGAATATACTCAAGGCCCAAAACTTTCTATCACAGGCTACCCAGGGGAAAAAAGTAAAGCGGGAAAATCTTTCGAGGAGAAAACTATTATCGGTGAGGCGCGCATGCCGGTCGGTGGGTTCAAAGGGGTTGTGCCGCTTCCGGGAGAGGCTTCTTTTCCGCAGTTCGAGTGCATCATCAAGCGCTGAAGATGAAAGGTGGCTGCGGCATAAAAGCTATTCCCAAATGCCAAGCAGCCGCGACTATGTATGTATGTACATACTGAAAGGCCTCGACGTCGCTCGGGCCTCGGTGTTCACCAGCCCACGGTCAGCTCTCGTATCAGTGGCGGCGCACACCAACCCCCAAAACACACTGCAGTCCAACAGCCGTGCACTGGGGATCTACAGGAGGTGCACAAGCCTCGTAGAAAGAGGGGGAGGGCGGTGAGAGAAGGGGAAGAGAGTGGTGCACACACGCGATCTTACGCAGTCAATAGATAATACCGTGGGAGTCCGGGAGTTCTGTGAATGCCCTGGCTCGAAGATCAAACAGCAACCTAAACCGCTGTTTGTTTTTCATCACGCCCCTGATCTCTTATGCAACCCCTGGTTTTATTCAGAATTTAGGTTAGCCTCTCTCGATATACATATACATATACATATAGAGAGAGAGAGAGAGAGGTACGTGTGTACACATATATAGATGCACGCTGCGCCTTCAACCCATGGGTGCATCTCCCTTTCAATGTGCGCCGTCTACATCGACTGACTCTATTCCTGCCAATTCGTGTCGTTCTTCCCTTCTGCTTCGTCTTGCGTGATACGTGTGTACCGCTTCTTCCCCAGGCCTTCCACTCCTCGATTCATCCAATCTCCCCCGGCCGAGAATGTATAAAAGGAAGCACGAAATGTAGTGTAGGAGAGCGGAGAAACGAAGGGGATAATGATCGAAAGACACGTGTGCTTTGCAATCCTGTCTTCTTGATTAATTGTAATCAAATAAGGAGTTAAGCAGGGAAAGTGTGGAGTCTGCTAAAGTAGATTTGTCAGGGGTTTACATCGACGTAGAGGATTCTTATGTATCTCTCGACATTACTCTGCGCAAATAGACATTTGCATACAGCAAGCCGTAACGACAGAGTCCTAGCGAATTATTTATCCGCCGCGAGTACCAAGGAATTACTGACTCCTCCTCTCTAATAATCTTACTTTCTTACGGGAGTGCGGGATTCGCGGGGGCGTCATTACTGTTTAAAGTCGATTCATCACTTTCGCGGCGGCTCTTTCTGCTCGCTCATTTACACCCTCTGAAGGAGTGGCGCTGCTAATACGTGGCGGCGCGATGCGGTGTCAACGGTGTATGGGCTGGCATTACCGGGTGCCGATTAATCAAAAGCATTAGCGAATAATGGGAAAGCCGTAATAAAAGGGAGGCGGTGGGGGCGCTTGGATCGTGCGATCTATCAAACACTAGGCCTCCCATGGGATGCGCCGAGGGTGGCGGGGAGGGGAGCAGCAGGTTGCTTTCAGGATCTCGGATGGCTGGGCTCGCGCGCCCGAAAAGAGTTATACGCCCGCTTCGAAGCCCGCGAGCTCACGGCTTTTCGCATTATTCCCATACAGGCAAAGTATCCGCGAGCATTATCTTCCTGCATAATGCATGCACACACGCCGCCAGCGAACCCGCCCCATTTACCTACCACCGACTGAGCGGTGCTATCCTGGCCGCCGCCGCCGCCAAGGGGGTGGCTTCCAAGAACCGCCCGCGCGTTTCCTCGTTCGGCCGAGTTACGTGTGTATGTTTCTCGCGTTATTTTATTGTGCCACGACTCGATACCCGGCAAGCCCCGCCGCCCCCGCCGCCGCCTTGTTTCCCACTAGCGTTACCAGCTACGAAGAGGATCTCGTTCTCGCTCCGGCGAGTGTGCACTCCATCGCGGGAGGACACTGGAGCACGCTCCGGAGCTAACGGCGAACTGAGAGCGTATGTGGCGAAAGAAGAGATCCCTGTACGTGTGTAGCCAGACACACACGTGTATCAGAGTGGGAGGCGTAGGTAGGTCTGGCAGGGGGCGGGATGCAGATACGGCGAGTACTTAGCATTAAGTATTCAGCGCAAGGGGATCACGTATTATCGCCGTTTCCCTTGCGCGTTTCCCGGTACCTTTATTTATTGCTACACTCGCCGCTCCACCTATCTCGCCGAGTGGAAAAAGAGAAGGCGCGCGCTTCGCTCCTACCATCGCGCGCCCGCCGCCGTCCTTCTATTATCGTTCGGCCCCGCTCTGTACTCTCGTATTACCGCGCTCGCTCGCTTTCCGGCAGTCCTGAGAATTGTCTGCGTACCATGTCCTTGCGCGAGCTCCGGCAAAGAGGAAGGCTCTTCTTTCATCGACTCGTCAAAGCCGACTTGGAGCGAGCAACTTTTCAGAGAGATTCGTAGAATGTTCCGACGAGTTCGATGAAAATTCTCGCGCTCGGCATTCACCAAGGTGAGAGAAACTGATGTACATAAAACCAGCATTCTTGGGAGAAAAGGAGGCGGTCGCGGTTGGAGCGCGGAGTGCACTCGCGATGCATAGGGCGGGCGAGTGGCGAAAAAAGAAGAGGCGGCCGGGGCATTGAGTGGCCGATTCACAAGTCGATTTATACAAATAAATTTCGGGAGTGGCTGAAAGGTGAGCGCGGCACCGGCCAAGATCTGTGCATTAAAACAAACTCGAAAATAAGTGCTCCAGCTGAAGTACGCGGAAGGCGAGCGCGCGAGCGAAGGGGCTGCCGCTCTGAAAGAGAGAACACGCCGGAGAATGCTGGAATGTGCTTGAGTTCGGGGTTTCCAGGAAAACGGCAATACGAACGAGAGAGAGTGCCGGAGGGCGAGAGAAGGGGGAGGAGTGGTTGAAAAGGGGGTGGGAGGAGAGAAAGAGAGCGATGAGAGGAAGGGAGATGCGGGAGATGCTTGTTTCGCAAACAGTTAGGAAGCAGCTAACGCCGAGGATAAAGTGGTATCGGAACGAGACGATCGTCGAACAGATGCCGGGCCATAAAACAACCGCTTCCTCTTTTCTACCCCCTATCGGTCTATCCACCCCCGTAGAGCAAGCCAACTAGCGTTTCTCCTAATGGGCCAAGACAAACTGCGCCCCCGCCGTTCGGTGTTTAGTGTCTGCCTGCAGGGGTTGCCCAGAGAATTTCTTCCAATACCCATTACCTCGAGACTTCGTCTTCGCTCTTCCATCCACCCGCCCACCCACCCACCCCCCATTCCGCATGCCCTCTTTTATTTCGAGTGTGCCCCGAATGCACATGCCTGCCAACCGATCAAAGTCCACTCGAGCTAACGGATAGAGATCTGTGCTTCTGTATTCTTGGATGCTGAACGGTCCGGAATCAATAGGAAATAGTTCAATTGTCGGGGAATGAATTAATTGGATTATCGCTGTACGCAGCAACTTGGCACCCTTGACTTATTAATATCGGCGAGTGTCGTTCAATTCTTCTATGTGGAGGATTCATTGTGCAGTCTCCTCCTTACGCAACCACCCCCGATACTCATGGATACACGTGCGCTCGGGGTGGCCAGGCTGCTGAATATATGAATAACATTGTCGATGCTAACAACGAGGACATATTGAATATCTACACACGCCACGGGTGCCGTTCTCCTCTCGGGCGGCCCCCCTCCGTCCCCTGCCCTGCCCTGCCCCGAGCTCTCCTCCTTGATTACGAGAATCTGTAACTTCGTTAACAAGTCCAAACTCCACTTGTCGAGCGTCAGCGGGGTCATGGGTTCGAATCGATTGAGCCCGATGCTCCTCCTCGCCACCGGCAGACTCCTTTTTGTTGACTGAACCTCTCGAGCAGATTCACGTGCTGGAGACAGACACTCCGCGCAACCCCGAACCCACTCGAACCGAGACAATATTGGAAGTTATGATTCCCATAAATGGAAACCTTCCTCATTCAAGCCCAATTAAAAAATCAATCGGGGATTTTTCGTGATGTTAGCTTGTTACACATGAGTGTTTAGCCTTGCAATGATAACTGACAGAAATTTGGTATGCAACAATAGAATGCTGTATGATTTTAAACTAGGAATAAAACAGCTTCCCTTATTCAAATACATCGTCCGTTGGCAGTGAATCCTAGGAAATGGGAAGGCAAGGATCGTGAATGGGTTTCGGGTCGAAGTCACGCAATTGCCGAGCTCGCCAATGGATCCATTCACATAGCAGCGCACTCGTGGCATTATAAATCTCTCTGGCGGGAACAACTATAAAGGAGACAACGATGACTCCTTTCAGACCGAAAACTGTGAGGGCAGAATCAGCAGCTTTGGGCGCTCTATAGACACATATGCACGCGAGATGATCCTTCGCGCGCACACGATCCATCGAAACAGAGAGGAGTCTCCGGCGCGGCGTGTATAGGGATAATGATAGAGTGCGAACTGTTATTTCTCATTAAAAACAAGGGGTTCATCGTTCGCCATTATTGCGAGAAGTGGAGCGGTACCCTCCAGGCACAGGAGCCGTGGTGGGCCAAAGGTGGCTGAGCAACCGCTGCTGCTCTCCTCTCCCAGCATCCGGTCGGATTCGCATCACCGTCGTCGGCAGAAGCAGTAGCAGTAGCAGTAGCAGCAGAAGCAGCAGTACCGGCAGCGCGGCGTATCCCCGGCTGCATCCGGCTGGCATAACAGCAGCGGCGAAGGAGTGTCATTGAGAGGTGTCACTTCGTGGCATATTCGTTTGTATTCCTCGCGTGCTCGTCATTATCTGGCGCGCGCGCCATTGTGGCGGAGCGTCGGCCGCACTCGAGTGCCGCAGCCCGGCAAAATACAAATAATCATCAGGAGGAAGAGGAGCCCCCTGCCACCCTGCCACCCTCCTATTCGCCTTCACTCACACACACACACTCCCTCTCTCTCTCTTTCTATCCGACTTCCTCCCGCACTTGATCCGGCACCCACTCGCCTCGTAACCACCCTCGCGCCACTACACTCTGCCCACTACCCCGTCACCCTGCCCTTCTCCCACACCTTCACCCAACCCCGCTCTCTCCTCTCCTCTCCTCTGCTCTGCTCTGCTCTGCTCGACGATCTTTCTCCGAGCAGTACACTTTCGATTTCGATGTGTACATGCATACCTGTCAGCCGGTAGGATGACTCGCACCACTGATTCGTTCAGTGCGAACCGGTTCTACTCCCAGTGAGCCGATGAATGGGACGGCTGTTGTGTCTGCGCGAGAACTTCATCCCCAATTCGACGAGCCAAGCGCGATGAATGTGACACGATGTATTTCCACTCGCACGTTGGAAAAAGATTTAATAAAGTATTTTCCACGATCTTAGAGAATTATCATTTTATGATATATCGAAGATTGAATATGAAATTTGAAGATGTTTCATTATGAAATACTATCAATGTTTCTTCACCTTTTCGGATAGATTGAAATATTTATTCGACGACTTGTGTTTACGACTATTTATTCGTCTTATTCGCTCCTGTTTATTCGCTTGTTCGGCACGCACTGGCCGAATGTACTTGTAGGGCTGGGAAGTGCTGGAGGGGCTGGTGTATTGCTCTCCGTAGGAAACACAGCTTCGAGCTATTGTTACTGGCGTTTACGTTAATTGGTAATTTGACGAAACCCCCCGGTCCGTTTCGATGCCGTAAACCGGCAGATACTGGTAGGTAGGAGAGGTAGCCAGCCGACTGCAGCAATAGCGGTAGCCAAGGGCGAATGTGATTTTCCACGAAAATCGAGGAGACTAACCCTCGAGAACTTGGTAGAACGTGTAATTCCGGGCGCAGCCACTTGCCGGGCTGACTTTGTTCCGACAATTATATCTGTGCGTAATAACGCATCGCTGCTGCTGCTGCTCGCTGCTGCTCGCTGCGCGCTGCCTCAAACGCGGAAGAATCATTTTAATGCTTCTTGTCATCCACAGCGTCCGCGTATCTTGGGGGAAATAATGGACTACGTTACGAGCATGTTAAATACGGCATATCATTATGCCACGTGTCTGGGGAATATGTGGCATGGCATGAGAGCTTCGCTAAAGCATCACACGTACGCCCCAGATTTCGCGAGTCTTCAATTGCGAGCTTTCTTTTCAGACTTCCGAAAAAATCCGATTACATTTGGCCATTGTACGTGGAAAAGTCTGAGAAATCAATTGGGAATACAGTAATTATTGATTCCTCTGTTGTTGTATATAATATTGGAATAATTGTAACTTTGAGTGTTATAATGAGCGATATTGACAAGGCCTGGAGCGCCGCTGATTTCCGGGTTGAATTTTCGATAGACAGCCTTTAGCGAAGATCGCGTAGCTCATAAACGCGTCGTAGCCCTCAGCTATATCGACTACTAAGCAGCCTGTTGGCACGGATATACCCAGCTGTATGTGGTGTATACCGCTGGTAATTACCTTTACCCTTAATTATCTATCCAATTAGCCGGAAGCTATTATGATTAAACCTATACTGTAAGTTTATAATAACAATTAGTTACTATCGACCGCCCTTGCGACGACGCGGTAATTCTCACTTTCCGCATGAAATCACTGCCGACCTTATTGGCGCCTGGAATTTCCTAGTTTCGTCTCTCTGTCGCTCATCCCTGCGCCAATATTGAATCGAAACACCGAACCAATGCCAATGAAAATGCCCCAAAACTAATATTGATACCGCGATCTTTCTTTATTAGTACTTCGTTCTCTATTAATTACCCGTAACAGGTTTCCAGAGCGCAACGGCACTTGTCACACGATCCGTAATTAATTTTCTCTTTGTAAGGAATGGTTCATCGCAGCCATGGAAAAACAGACTCGCCGAGCCATTACGTAATTGTCATATTTCTGACTGGAAGGAAGTGTAATAAAAGAATGGTCGGCAGAAATATGGCGTTCGTTAATTTAGCGTTTCTCGCCCCGCCCCCGTCCTGCTCCCGGCGTCATTATACCTTCAGATAATTAACTCGATTTTTCTTCCACGAGGAAGGAGATAATTGCGCCAATGAGGTACGAATGTTTCGGCTCGTTAAACGTGTTATTCCTCGTAGCGCAGCGTCCGCGACTCAATTATACTTCGCGTGTCCTCCCGATGGTCTCCGCTGGCGCTCGCGCGCTCCAGATACAATGCCTTCTTCTTAATTGCCGCTTTTCACGAATCCCAGCGAGGATGGGGCCTCTCTGTTACTGCATTATTATAATATCGCCATTAAGGTACCGGCTTTCCCATGGCTATCAATTTAAATAGCGTCAGTCGATAATGATTTCCGCAGGCACGAATTATTAGTTCATTAGGTGGAAATGGCCCGTGGCGGCTAATGAGGCTGAGCCACTGCTTTTGCATAATAGTCCCCATAAAGCCAGTGGTGGGTAACGCGTCATACTTTACGAAATCGCTGAAAAATCACCGGCGTACGTTAACTCAAGATTAGCGCGTCGACCCAGCTTTTCAACGAGCAAGAACGCTCCTCGGCACCAACTGGGAAATCTGTCAGTGCCCTCTCTCTCTCTTTCTCTCTTTACATCTGGCATATCGGGTAATTCGATATGGAAAGCGAAAGACAAAGCGGAGGGATGCTTTAATTCGAACGAGGCCGCCATTCGACAAAAGGCCTATGCAAATGCCAGAAGGTCCCGATCGAAAGTACGTTGGGGATGTCAAATGTGATCAGCCTTGTCACGGCTCCACTCACACACACAGACACACACCCACCTTGACACGTGCGCAGGAGCTCTGCTCCTGGCGAGGCTGCTGATGTCTAGGCGGAATCAAGGATGAAAACGAGCACGGGGCTGGAAGGATGTTTCGTGAAAGGATCGCGTAACGACCGACTGCCATTAATCGGGCAGGATCCTAGGTAGAGTCGTAGGGCGAGCGAACGTTATATCGAAGTTCAACGACCACCTTGCCTCTCTCATAGAGAGAAAAAAGGATGCTGCTTCGTCGCTCTGTACACCAAGGGACTCGGCTTCCTCCACGAAACTTTCTCCCTCTCTTTCTCTCGGCGGGCAGCCTTCTCTCCTTCGGGTTACGCATTCAAATCTACATAGATGGGGACGCGTGTGTACACGCGGTCGCGCACCGTTTGCCCGCGGTTGGATTTCAAGGTCCTCCGGCTACGCGGTCCATCCTGAATACGCCCACAAATTTATCATTGAGTATTATTCATTGAAGCGTCAATGCGGCCATTTGAATATGAAAAGAACGAGGAGGCCGGAGTGAATGCTGCTCCTACCGCGGGGAGCGCCGACGCCGACACGATGCGCGGATCTCTCCCACTCCCTCTCTTTCTCTTTCTCCTTTACTTTCAGACGTGTACGTGCGTTACCGGAGGAACTAGATGCCAGGCTTCGATTATTTAATCGATTCAGAATATTCAGGGGCCCCTGGGGGACGGCTTTTTGTTTAACTTCCTGCAGATACGCCCGCCAGAGACGAACGGCTCCGGCTCCTTCCATCCTGAGCCAGTTCGTCGGGCTTGGCGAAGCTAGCAACACACACACGCATGATTTCGCGGTGACGCCTGACCCTGACCCTCAAGAATCAACGGAACCATAACCGGTAAGCGTTGGCCTGTCGTCGAGCGACACCGATATCAAGGAAATAGCCTGTCACCGGTGTAAATAGTCCTGTTGTGCGCTCCTTTCTATGAGCGACTGACTACTACTATCCTGCCTTCCTTCCCGCTTAAATTAGTTGGACACTGTTCATGTAAAGTTTGGAAAGATAGTGCTGAATTTATGCGCAGCCTGAAGACTTACACGTAGACTCGATCTTTATGCAAATATCGTTTCCGGCTATACTTATACACTTATTTGCAAGTACATCACCTTCTCTGATTATTGAGCCGCATGTACAAAGTACGCAGTTTACATGTAAAATACATGTGAACTAAATAAGAAAATTGCGTTAGCGCGACAGGCGTCGGGTTATACATAAAATACATGGATTGCATAATCGTATAATCTTGAAACCGTGAACTCTTCGGGACATTAGTTAGGTCTTAGTCTATTGAGTTTGAACGACGCTGGTCTAGAAGGCACACACGTCCAGGGTTCATCAGCCGAGCGAGTTCTCACGTCGTAACGCGCCGTGCGCTCGAATCGACCGAGCCCGACAAAGTATGCATTAGCGCAGAAGGATGCGGATGCTCCCATTATAGGTGGAATCAGGAGCGAAGGATCGGCTGATGCGTGGAACGAACTAACGAACGAAGGAATAAACGAAGAAGCGTGGTGGATCGGGGCCGAGGCGGAAGGCGAAAGCGGGCTCGCTACTGATTTCAAGAGCGGTGGGGATTTCAGATAGGATTGTCCGCACCATCGGCTAGGAATCCCATCAAGTATCGTCGGCGTCGGCCCCGTGGCGTCGGTCGGCCCGGGGTGTATGTGGCGAGGCTGCAGGCTCCAGCTAGTTAGAGTTTATAATAAGGATCGGAGCCGCGTCTCCTGTATAACACGCCACCGATGCCTCACGCGCGCGCGCGCCCGTTGCTGGGCCTATCATCTATTTATTGGGTGAAAATGTCTTCGGCTCAAATCCCCGTGAAATACGCCGAGAACCGGAGCCGAGCTCTCTCCGCCCTGTCTATCAAGCGCCCTGTAACCTTCCTCGAGCAGGCATCGTTTGTTCCCTCTGCACCGGTTACCATCCACTGGAAGAATCGACTGGCTCGATCGAAGAAAGCGGATAACACGCCAAGAACACCGTTCACCTCCTCCAGCTCCTTCCATAGCTCCTCCCTAACAAAAGGAAATAGTCTCGAAACACTTAATTCCATTCTTAGATGGAGAGATAGACTCGCGCTGGCAATGGACCGGGACGCTTTAATGCGTCGCACAATTAACGTAATGCCACGTTCACCGGACACTTTGATCGCGGTCATCGGAAATTATAGTTCTCGTGACAAATTGCTGGCCCGCCGCTGACAGAAGTCGAGAGTCATTTAAGGCGACGGCTGCACCCGAAATCTCCAATTCGCTGTGACTATGCTAAGTGAGCAGGTCGCCGCCACTAATAAGGCGAACTGCGGATGGAAAACTCAGATTTCACCTGCCTCGAAACCATTCTCTCCCGCACTATTTTCTTTTCTTACTTATATACAAACAAACAATGCGAGTACATCCCTTTCTACTATCGAACCAAGAGATTTAGGTTCAACAATCCTTGAAGACTCTTTGTTGCTAGCGTGCAACTTTGACAGTCAGTGAACATACACCTCAATCGCTCGTTCTTCTGTTTCCACGCTCCCGGCAGGATTACGTGCGAACACACGAGAAACGTTCGTAGTAGGAACGGCGGAGTCTTGTCGCAAGATGCAAGGCTAGGCAAGGCAAACCGAGGAAGGCGAGAGAGTCCTTTGGTCGCGCGCTCCCAACGCCAGAGAAGAATTTCTCACGCGTGACGTAATTCCGAAGGCAGTAACACCGGCGTAGAGAAATACATAGAGACAGCGGTATGAGGCGGGGGAGAGGGAGAGTTGAAGAATGGGGCGGGCGAGGGTGAGGGTGAGGGTGAGGGCGAGGGTGCAAGAGGCTCGGGTGCATCCACCTGGATATTAAAAATGTCGCACAATGAGATCTCGAGCGGCTGTCGTTCAGTCAGTAACACTGCCAAATGCAGGCTTCTTTCTCACTCTCTCTCTCTTTCTCTTTTAGTCTTTCCGTCGCGTTCTGTGGCGAGTCGCTGCTTTAATGTAAGAGTTAACGATTTCGCGACGACGATTATGATTCCTCTGTGCGATTCCGTGGCCCTGAGTTTGCCTGCAGCTGGGAAAGAAAGAGGGAGAGAGATCGCTACGCCGGAAACTGTAACCATCCGGGGAGGCCGGCACCGAGCACGCCTCTGTGTTTCTCCTGTTTAAAGGATACGGTTAATTGAGCGTGATAATTTAATGGTTCTTGGGCCCCGGCTATGTATCGGCGCCCGTGGAAAAATGTGTGCATCGACTTCGCGGCTTTCGCTGTTACTGACTGCGATCCCATTATAATTGGTCGGGCGAAGTTAACGGCTGAAAGAGACTCGCAAACCGGGAAGGACAGCGCAATTTATCCGGCCCAAGTTTAAGGGCTTTCTCGACCTTTAACGACGGGATTTGTCAAACTGCAATAATAATGCACCGCCAGGCAGAAATCTGTCCTGCCGCAGCAACTTCTTTGTACAAGTTATACTTCGAGTTTCAAACATCGTATCTTTTTCATCGTTATTTCTAAATTGCTTGAACGTTTCTCCTGCGTAATATTTATATATTCCACGCAGCGACAATTGTTTCGTAGTGATTTATCACTTGATAAAAAGATATCTGGATGACCCAACAGTTTGAAAGTGGAAAATAAAAGTGACAGGAGTTTACGAAGAGGCTATAAGCTCGAACGTTAAGGGAGTCCAAGGACGCTAAGTAGAAGTGCGTAATCACTGATCGCAATTTAATTGTCCTTCAATTTGGAGCCTTTTGCCTGGCAAAAATGGCATGCACTCAGAAGCGAACGGGCGGTGGGCGTAGAACGGTGGCAGAAAAGTGCGCGGAGAATAATGTCACCGATCGAGGTAGCGACTCGAGGGCCGAAGTAATGCAAGGACCACACGGAGTTTCGACGTGTCACCGGAGATGAAAGAAAATGGCTTACGATCATTAGCGACGGTGACTCGACCGTCACTGGATGGTCCTCGTTAAACACTCCAACTCGCTTTTGACGTATCCATAATCACCGATAAGAACTTGTTGAAGTCCGCCAGCTTGGCGCAGCCTACCCCCAATCCCACCCTCTACTTCCTTTTTTTCTCTCTCTCCCTCTCTCTCTTATTTTTCTCTTTTTTCGTCTCAAGAGCAGCCTGCCACGCCGTATTCACAGCATCATCGACACGGCACTGCTTGGAAATTTATGCGGCGACATCTCCTTCTCTCGCGCTCTCGCTCTCTTTCTTTCTCCGGCGCTTGGCCTCTTGACAAAAAGCATAAACGATTCGAGACACTTTCGGCACGCCGGATACCTTCCATTCGGTGTGACATTAGCGAATCTCTTTATGTCATTAAAGCGCTCCGCGCAATGAGTGGAAATCGCACGAAGGAAAAGCCCATTCTGATTGCTACGAGTTCTCGAGTCCACCTGCCATAGTTTCCTCGACATCCACTTCCCCGCTCTTCACGATTTAGCCTTTTAATACTGGAATAGACGAAGCACGATTTAATGACGGAATCAAGGATGCCAGCGGCTCGCGAGGCGCGCTAATAAAGCACACGTCATTAACGCCTCGGTAATTGGTCTCAAAGTAAGGATGTATCTCTCTGTAATTGGTGCCGATTAATTACTCAGCCGTGTCGGATGCCCGCCGCGCGTAACTAGCTGACGTGACGATCGGCTGTAACTAGTGTTTAGTGACCGCCGGGAATTGCAGACCCAATTTCACTCGCGGGCTACATTCTCCTATGATTACAGTCTTATCCACCTAATTGAAAAGCGTTCCGCGCAATAAGGAACGACCATTAGCACTGCGCATGAATGATTTCTGCCAAGAAGATTCGTAGGAAAGCAGCGGGCAGGCTAAAAGCCCTGCCACTCGTCCTATCTACATCCGACATTAATTAGCATCAGCATAATGGGGACAGGCACATAATAAAGGGAGCTAGTTCAACGAGTTTGATTCAATGCAACCGGTCAATTATCGACCCGGCTTTATTGTCGGAGCAAGACCTTCGTCTCCTCGGCATTCAAAGAAGATCCCAAACGAGTGCTCCGGCCGCCTTTACTTCTAAGTCTTACCACCGCCGGATTCCCATGCGACGCAACCCTTTCACGGGCGGGTTTGCGATCGGTGCACATTGCATTGTCCGCTTAAGGCCTCATCGAAGCACGACGGGGGTGGCGGAAGACTCGGGTGGCGGAGGACGCGGCGCACCCGAGAATAGAAGAATCAAGATCGAGGCGAAGAAGGGTGCGCCGCCGCCTGTTTCACGTGCACGCTTCCCGCTCTCGTAGAAAGCTGGGCCCGTTGCACCTGCGAGGGTGCCCCTGCCTTCAATGGGCCTCCCTTTCTCCCTCTCTCTCTCTCTTTCTCTCGTAAGAGGGCAATATTTAAATGCAAACGCACCGGACGATCTGGTGGGAGAAGGACAGCGATCTCTACGGCAGATCGGCCCTCTGATTTGACCTCGCGTATTCAAATGGACCGATCGTTAGATAATAGCAGCGATCGCGTAACCCAACGAGGGTCCGTCCGTCCGCTCACTGCGAGCCATTGTCGAAATGGTGAGCGCGCCTGCCTGCCTTTGCTGCCGTCTACGTACCCACACTTAACTGGCCTCCATGCTTTCACGCACTTTTCCAAGGTCACATGCGGCAGACCTTCAACACCAAGGTACTCCAAGGTACTGTAAGGTACTGCAAGGTACTGCAAGGTACAGCAAGGCAGCGTAATTCGATGGCAAGACCTGCATCCGGTGAAATGTGAGGCGCACTAGCCTGGCTTTAAAGAAGAGCGCCAGTCTGATTTTCGGCTATCGCATTTACATATTTCACGTGGCAAGCATGCAGCTTGCTCACCGGGGAGATATGGCTGGGAAGTAACGCATATTCCGAAATATGCCGGTGAAGAGGCGGGGGAGAAAGATGGCGAGAGAGAGTGTGTGTATAAGGGAGACAGGTAGAGGCAGAGTGAGAGAGAGAGAGGGGCAGCTGGGAGGATGAGAGGGGTAATTCTACACACTTACTCCGGCATTAGCAGCGGCAGCAATGGCATACGCAACGAGCAACGGAAGAAGCAAGCAACACGAGGCGCAACACACTGGCGAAGGCAGGAGCTCCAGGCTGATTACGTATTAATACGTTTCTCTGAATCCCGTGCCGTCAGGCGAACGGACGGACGGACGGACGGACGGACGGACGGTCGGACGGACACACGGACGGACACAGAGATCCAGAAGCGGAGGTAGAAGGGAATGACGGGCGTCCCAGTGCCCAGGGCATCCCGCGGGACACTCAGCCTTGCTCTCACTCTCACTCTCTCGCTCTCTATTTCTCTCTCCTTCCCGCTCGCGTGCTCTGATGAGAAAAATTACCAGAAATAAAAGGAGGACCGGCAGCGCGATTATACAAAACGGATATTACAACGGATCCGTGGCTCTGTCTCTTATTAAACCCTCCGCCGTACACCTCTGCGTCGAGCGAGCCAGCCTTCAGCCAGGAATTCAATGGGACTATACGGCAAATCTTCCTGAAATATTAACCCCCGTAGCCTCCGCGCGGCGACCCTGCACTCTCTCCGTCATACCTCCCGAGACAGAGAGAGAGAGTGCTGATTTCGCACCCGCCAATGTCAATCTCTTTCACCCGACTCCTCGACCTTTGAGCCACGATTTTTCGCGTTACCGATACCGCCGCCCTCATACCACTCTCTTTTCTGTATGTCTACCCGTCTGTTTCCGCGCCCGCTTGTTTCCGCTTTTCTATCTCGACGCAATCGCATCCCGAGAGATGTATTGCACGCACGTCGCGTGTCGAGAGTGTCTGGGCTGGCTCGCGTGGTTCGGAAACATTGTAATATCTGGTATTGCTCTTTCCATAATGCATGAGCAACCTGTAAAGCCTTCCCTCGTATCGAGAGTGCGGACACCGCGCCCGCCCCTGTCACCGATAATCACAATGGCAATGGACGATCGACGATAAAGGCTGAAAGAAAAACGTATGACAGATGTAACGGGCGGGGGCGGCGGTGGGAGGAAGGGAAAAAAGTATCTAGGCCTCTGGCAGTTAGTCCAATTACAAATGCACCGCCCGAGGCGGCTGCGCTTTGATGTCTGGTAATAGTACGGGCGAAATTAGGCTAAGCAATCGGAAGGACGGGACTTACCCACCTATCTCTGCAATTGTCCAAACTCCTGCGAGATCTCTCCTAGGTGCATCCTATCCTCCACACCACCACAATTTCCCCTTCGACCCCCTTTGACGAGCGCTCGGAGCGCCGGCGAGCGGCCTCTTTCCGTCTTTGGCCAAGTCGAAACCCTTCCAGGCTAAGGAGACCTTACTCTTGTGTGAATCCATCTCTCTCTCTTGCTCTCTCGCTCTGTGTATACGTGTGTATATGTGTTACCGGTGAGAAAGTGAGGGGTGAGAATCCAAAGCGAAGGAAGAGGCTGTACGGAAGCGAAGGGCACACGTATTTGTGTAATATTCCGTTTGTCTTGCCTTCAGAACATTCGCTAATGTACACACAACACTAGGAGGACATGGAAGACGCTCTCGGGCGGAGGTGGAGGAGGGCAGAGGGCAGCTACGACGACGGCAACTAGCAGCACCGCCAGCTACCACTCGGATTGTTATTGTACAATTTGCCAAGACTGAGGCGCGCAACCAACGTCGAGCGTGAGGGAAGCACCTTTGGACATCAGCCTAAGGTATCACACAGAGCGTCTAGATGGTCCTCCTTTTGCCTGCCAACTGACGGTGCCCTGCACTAACCCTGCGAAATTCTATTGTCCGCAATTGGAAACTACCGTCTAGCTATTCGCCTTATTAAACTTTGAAATCTTGGAAAAAATCTTGTAGGATGAAAGAGCTTGTTTCAGAGAATGGCTGATAATGTTTGGAAGTTGTTCTGTGGATTATTTTACACCGCAGTGAGAGGAGAATCGTGTTAGATTGAGGTCTAAAATTTCGCTGTTGATCAAGATCAAAGCGAAGGACCGCTACACCGTAGATCTACGAGTGGGTGTCTAGCAAGTTGCTTCGTCTTTCACGCACTGTAACAGTGAAGATGTTTGCTTATTTGACACATGTTGGATTACTCGATTTTTGAAACCTCTTCCAAGAAACTTCCAAGAACTACTCTTTCACGAAGATTATCAATATTAACGAAGCAGCTGTCGGAATCAAAAAACGCTCGTATTAAACATTGACGAGTTTACCATCTGACATTTGCTCCTAATTGATCCAGGCGGGTTAGCAAGAAGACTTGTCATCCCGGTGCGCCAGAATCACGGCTTCCAAGTTTCATTCCTATTATTGTTCAAGACTGATGCATCAGAGCGTAATGCAAATTCGCCAAGTGGAAGCGCGAAATCAGATTAATAACAAGACTCGCAAGATTTCGGCGCGCTGCCGGAGCCAGCCACTCACGAAGACTGGGAGTGCGTGCGATCTCAGTGGAATTACGCGACCGGAAGTGGCTTGCTTTAGTCACACTCGGGGATCTTGGGGCCATACATACATACTAGGCAGGCAGGCAGGGAGGCAGAGAGGCTCTCTTTCCTTCTTCAATAGGGGATGTTGTAGAATCGCGAGGATTCTACTAGTGGTGGGGGCGCAGGCGCGCGTTTGTCTTCTAGGCCAAGTGAGAGAGGCGGATGGGGTTGGTGGTAGCAAAGTGGCTGTTCTTACACAAATAAAACAGCACTTAGTACGAGTACTTACCCATCTCCCTCCCTCTCTGTTTCTCGCTCTGTTCATTCCTCTCTCCGATCTCTCTCTCACTCTGACTTACTCTCTCCCTCCCCCTGGAACACGCTCGCGCGCGTCCTCTCTCTCTCTCTCGCACAGAGAACGACAACACAGACAATGGGAATGTGACATGTGCCCGGGCCCCCCTACAACAGCAGGTAACGCCGCGCGATACGAACTCGTATGCAAATCCACTTGAGTATGCACTTGAAGCGGGAGAGGTACGGTGCGCGGCGAAGGCACGAGTCTCGGCAAAACTCCTCGGTCAAAATCAAAGGAGAGCTACTACGTAATTCCCGATTGTTCGCGCTCCACTCTGCGCATTTGGGACATTAAGTACGCCGTCCTCGCCACCAGTAATATTGATGAAAGCGGGATGATGCTGCATTACTTAGCACCGGCGAAGAGTCCTCCCGAGATCCGCGCAAGGAATTCTCAGTTTAACAGGGTGCAGAAACCCGGTCGAATTTTTCCATCGAGTCTAAGTGTATCGAAAGAGGAAAAGGGGTGAGCCTCTTGGCGGTTTGGGCGAATCGGGTAAGTCGGTTACTCCCGATAGGATTTGCGCGTTATGCATGTTGCCATGGTGAGTGGCGAAGCATCAGCGATAAATTCCCCGCTCTATTACCCTCATTGCTGGCGAGCGGAACGGGATGACGAAGAGGAAGGCGCCTTGGGCCGATACCTCGGCCACCCGAGTATACTATACCTTAGGTACGAAAGACGAGCGGATCGCCTCTCCTCGTAAATGCATGAAACGCGATATGAAATGCACGAGTTCGGACGTTTTGGCATCCGGACAAGCAGACAATCAACTCATCGAGGCGTGCGGATGCATTTTTATTATATATTATAGACTGCCCGATGCCTTCCTCCATATCGTACGTCACTCACGATGTCAGTCGCTAACGTACCGTCTCGAACGTATTTTATGTACCGGGTGCTCCGAAACCGATGACTCGATTGCCCCACACAAGAATCCTAATATTCCGAGCGCAATGATAAATCCCCGCTGCCTGCTGTGCAAGCTATACATAATTACACATTGCGTAGATGAACAACTTTATAACTAGGGGATTAATTCGGTGGGAAGGAGCTCGGCATCGCATCGCATCGCCCCCGCGCGCGCTACCAGGAGTCCGCGCACGCAATCGGGAATAGTTGCAACGGTTTACTTGCCGGGCGATTTAATCTAATTTATCACTTTTTTATCGGCCCTCGTTGGCTCGGCCACGCAATAATATTGCATCGCTATGCCACTTTGGGCTCACTTACCATTAGCCGCGTGTACCAAGGCTAGCCAGCCGATTATACATCACGCCTTATCATTTTGCGGCTGGAGTGGCAAATAAATAGAGTGGCTGCTTTCTCTGTCGTTTTTGCGCAACCGGTTGAATGCTACTTTGTCGGATTTATTGGTGTAACAGGAGGAAAGTCGAGCGAGCGGGGGACGATGTAATGGCACGTTAAGGCGCACTCTGCTAAATTGGATTAATTAAAGGAGATAATTCGCCGGTGCTAGTTTTGCTCCTGTTGCGAACACACCCTGTATAGATTTCGGATATAGGTGTGTATCGGGCCCGGTATCAGGCATACACATAATTACCATCTGATAGAGTCCGTTGTCTGTTGGGGAGGCTGATTTCATACTTGTTCTTGTTGGCGAGCCGTCAAAGCCGTCGCCCCGTAGCGGTAGGACGGACGATCTCTCGGATGGGGGCCCAAGGGTCCGTATGGGCCCGCTCCGACAACTCGACCAATCGCTGGCCCTTCCTCCGGCCCGCAGCCGAGGAAATCCAAGAGAAAAACAATCCCGCTGCGATTAGCTTCGCTCCGTCCGACGATCCATCCGAGCCCCCGCCGCTTCGATGGCCGATCGAAATTCGATTATTCCTACCCCCCACTCGAGACCCAACGCTGCCATTTTATCGCTGCCACAAATAGCCATATATCCAGAATCCAATAATTCAATTATTTTAATAACTACCGACACTGTTCTAAATATACACTATTCACAGTTTTAAAGGGAAGTTGTTAATATTGGAAGGAGGATTACCAGTATTTATCAATCACTCTGCCAAGAAACTAGTATGAATTCCGCAACAGGAATTTAATTTAAAAGTATCAAATTGCGATAGAACGGAAGGCACGATTTCTAAGAAATTTGATAAAAAAAAAGGATGGTGTAATGGAGGACTTTTGTAAAGCATTCCCACGAAAGAAGAAGCAGCTTTAAGGCATGCTCTACGCCGCAATCGGCCAACGTAACACAATCAACGCAACACCTGTCGAAAATGCAGATTTCGGCTGCAGCTGCTTCCGCCGCTCCGCGGACAAGCAATAATTCTGAGGAGACGAAGGACTCGTCTACAATTTCGTGGCTTCTTCCAGCACCCTCTTCCGCCCCCCTCGCCGCGCCTCGCCGGTCGTTCTTCTTAGTTCCTTTTGTTAAAAGATCGACGTCGGTTTCCACCCGCCGCGGTACTATATTGTTTCATTAGGGCACGTCAAAATATTAGGGCTGCAGCGGCAGTCTACGTTTTTGCTCGTCTTCGATGCGAGAGCTTGGCAAGGAAACGCCTCCAACTGCCCTGGGCTCGCGCAGCCTAATGCAACGTGCACGCAAAAACTGATGTATACCTAAGTAATTACTGCGTGCTCGCTGATTTATGCCTAGTGGCCTCGAGACATTATCATTTGCAAGAAACGAACGCGAGCCACAGTTACTTTTCATCCGCGCTGGCTGATAAAGCATTCGGTAAAACCGATGCTCCAAGAGAGAGAGATACCTGCCTGTTACAGATATAACCTATGTCTAAATTCGAGGAACTGTAAATAATGAAAAAGGATTTCGCTCTAATGAAGAATGTTGGAGATCCAATTATTTTCGGAGCTTTTGTCCAATGAAATCAACTCATAATCAGTCGGTACGAGGATCGTACAGCTATGTTTGAATTTAGAATCAGGTTATACATAAACAACGACTTTTGTACAGGTTGATGCGGACTTATACGAGTCGGCTACCTTCTCAGAACATACTTTCGGTCGTCTCTACTCTTTCCATTAATTAACTTGTTACACGAGCCGTAATTAAAGTCGTGCGCCGAGCAAAACGAGTATTTTTAATCGGCTAAGTAATTTTCGGCAACGTCTCTACTATGTGGGCAAGGATGAATTCGGGCAAAAATGTCGTGGCTTTTTAGGAAGGATTTTTTCTAAGGGCCGACAAAACAGAATGGAGTGTGAAAGCGGCGATGCCAGGAGCGATGGAGACAAAGATGCAGGTCACACGTTTCCTTACGAGTTCGCTGCGCCATTCAGCCAGTGATATTCGCTTCGGTAGGAGGCATTCTCCCACGCGGGACAGCCATCGAACCCGTTTTTCTTTAGCTTCCTTCATCCAGATGAGTATCTAACGCGCGCGCAATGCTACGCTCGGCCGATGCTCCTCGCATCGTGGGACGCGCGGCGACCCACGGAAAAAAGCAGGAGAAAGAAATCGGAATTTATTTCGAGCCACCGATGCGGAAACTATCCCTCTCCTATCGAGCGTCCTTCTTTCTCCCACCCTCCCCGAGCTTCGAATTCACTTGACCGACTTTCCACCACACCGTAGTAACCGTCGATTTTGTAAATCGCGCGCAGCTTTCGCCCCGGATTTCTCGTATAATAGCGACACGCTGCACACGGGAATAGATATGCACCGCTGCTATACAACACAGCTCCATACACATTCTCCCAACATGAAAACCACACAACCACAAAAAACTTCAATGTCTGTTTATCTCAAGGTACTTTAGAGTTTCTCTTTAATCCTTTGGAATTAATAAATAGATAGAAAATTAAAGAATTATTGTATACCTCGAAACTTCAGAGGAAATAACTAGTACAAAGAAAGGGGTAATATAATTTCCGCGAAAATTCCGAGCGTCTCTGATATAATGCGAGGATATGGGAGATGGTGGGAGTAAGAGAAGCGCAAGGAGGTTCGTCCTGTCAGATGGTCAATTTCAAACGAGTTTCGTCCCGACACGAAGAAATCACCTGTCACTTGGTCGCGACGTTCAGAGAACCCGAAAGCAGCCATTGTGAGGAGCGTCCGGTTCTGCGCGAGGCCCATTGTGCCGGACTAATATTTATTCATTAACAATTACCAACCGCTCGCGATACCGCGGCCGTCATTGTGTCGCTGATCGGACGTCTCCCTTAACGGGTATCACCATCTCGCGCCGCATGAAATTCTGAATACATTACTCGGCTCTCAGCCTGCACCGAGCAACCTCGCACGCACAAAAGCGATATTGAGATTGAATTACTAAAAAAAGTCGAGCGCACCGCTCCAATCAACACTTAGCATGATAATTGAGGCCGATTGTCAACAGGTAGATCGACAGCTTATGAATACGTAAGTTCTCGATCGAATAGAGCCACTAGAAAGACAGGTATATGACAGGTTACTCAGCGGCAACTGCGTTTCCTTCAAATTCTATTCTTAATTATAATCAACTCAAAATTAAAATAAGATTCAAGTAACTGGTAGAATCTTTTCAATTAAAAACTTATGAATCATAATGCAAGCGATATATTTTAGTATATTTTCTCGAGTATATGGAACGTCAATTATTATATAAGTAAAGTATTATCCAGTACTTTGAGGTGATCAGAGTCATCTGTCGAAATTGTGATATTTTCGAAGAGGAAAGGAGTGTGTAGTGTCTTGACAGTAGGCTTACGATCAAGAGCGATGAAGGAAGAGTGACATAAAGGCGATTGAAGGAACCTGTGAAAAGGAAACTTGAAGTTTCTCGGCGGGGCGAGATTGGTGGTGCAATAAACGATTTCCCTGAATCACAGGCTAAGCCAGCCGTGAAAGGACAGATCAAGGTGGGATCCTCTGTAAAAATAATCTCTCGACGACTCGATCTCCGATTGATACCCCCCTCGTGAACCCGGCTTCATTCCTTTGTGCGAGCGAACGCTTCTCGCATGGCTGTCCTGCAAACGCGCTTTGTCGAAGAGCCGTGAGAAGTCCTTGGGGGTGTTTGCGATCGTTTTGACTCGGCCACCGCCGCAAAGCTATCACTGTGGACACTCGACAAAGATCGATTGTTAATCCCAGCCGGCTGAGAGCACCTGGAACAATGTGTACTTAACCAGGGCCGATTCCACATCATTTGTCCACAGCTGATTAACAAAGACGGTACTGTCACAGACTAAGCGAACGTATACCATGAAAAATTAGACACTTTCTCAAATAAAGAACGAAATCAAAGAAATTTGTATTCTTCAATTAAAGCCACCTTTATCTCTCTCTCAAACAGACTTTGACAATTAAAAGAAACTAGTCTGTAATATTCTTTCCAACTGCCAATTCCAAAAGGCGAGACAAAATACGCGCCCAAGCCATTTGCATAGGACTGCGGTAACTAAATCAATATTCAGTGATATGAAAATTTCGAGAGGAGCGATTTCTTGTTTCAGAATGTCAAACACGCAGGCAGTGAGTCGCGGTGGGAACGAGAGGGCTGAAAACTCTCGAGGACGACGCAGGAGCCCTTCTGATTTTATAATACTGCGTTTCGTCGTTCCGCCATGCGAGGAGCTGCCACTCGAAAGGCAGGCTCATCCAATACCGGGAACGTGTTCCATACTATCGAGTCAAACAATCCATTAACTTGCGAGGGAGGGGGGAGGAGGCGCGCGTATGCCGTTCGCGTAATATGCACCGCGAATATCAATCCTCTTCGAGATCGCTGGCGAAGAGGTGCTCGTCCATCGACGACTATCAGGCCGGCGAGAGTGTACGCGTCCATTACTAGAATTAACGGATGAACACGCATGGGAGTTCAGTAGCGAGAAGCTACTCACCTCGAGTACGTTAGTACACCGATAGTATATATGTAGGTAGGTATCTCGGTGCGGCGACGAGTGCCGGCAATAGGAGAGGAGGCCGAGGGCTGGCTTGGTGCCGATCAATTAACTAATGATCGCTAATTACCGTTCCCGGAGGGCGGTAATACCCGATAACGGGGCGCTCGATGCGCCGCGCCGCAGCCTTATGTTAACCATCGCATCGCGCAGTCTTGGTGGAGGCCTTAGTTTGAGTTTAACCGTGGCTCAGCAGCCTGCTGAGTAATCAAACAATTACCCGGAACAGAGAGACAGAGACTGAGACAGAGACAGGAGACTGCTAGTACCCTCTTCAGAGAGGAATGGGGAGAGTCAAGCCGAATCCTGTCGACTATACCGACTAAATTATCACTGCCGACCATGGAATGAGGATGAAACGGGCGCCGAATTCCGATCGGCAGACATTGAATATACCAAAATATAATGCTCACCGATCCCCGATATATTACTAAGTTCTATAAAAAATACTAGTTAATGGGCTACGTAAAATCGTATCATAATTAATTCTCGAGTCTTAAAGAGATGCGCCTCGAAAACGTGTCGAAGACTGCATGTTCAAGATTTTGCAAGCCGCTCTGAAGGATAGCTCGGTATGGGAAGTGCGCATCGTATAAATTTGCAGGAGTCTGGAAAATTGATAAGAGAGGAGGGTGAAACGCGTAATGGGAGAAGGGGGGGCTCTTCTCTTCATGTATCAGTTAGAGGGGCCACTGCGGCACGCGCGTCACGTGCAATCTTCATTTTTGAGAGCATGGGAGTAAAGACTGACTGAGAGAGTCATAAAAGGAAGAGGCGGGCGAGCGGGTGCGCGAGCGGATCGATGGAGAGCCAGTGCCATTTCCATCAGAGTGACGGACTGCAAACGGAGGATCTATAGTGGCTCGGCTGTGCAGGTAGGTGGATGTGGAGCAAAATATATGCGACGGGACACAATGTGCGAAAGGTGAAGCTAATAAGCCGCGAAGGTCCAGGGTCCTCTCGCGGCTAATCCGCGGACAGCCATGGCCAAGTTTCCCTTTACGGCTCGTAAAACTTTCGGCGGAGAGAAAGAGAAAGAATCCGAGGGAGCGAGATGGAAGAGGCGCAGAGCTCCGCGGCTCGCGAAAGTATTCCAGCGAAATTGAAAACTCGACAATATGCATATTCATGACACGCCGGCTCTAATATATGCTTTACGATTCAGGAGTCTGTCGCCCCTCTTATTCTTGCCACCGGCCGCCCGTGCGCCTCCCGCCCAAATTATTTTCTTCCCCGGGACACCACCGTGCACTTTTATTCCAGCGGCTCGAATCGCACGTACGAGCAATTTCTCTCGGGGGAAGCTGCGCGAAAGAGAATGGCGAAAAACGCCCGGGCGATCACTGTGAAAGAAAATTCTCGGCCATTTGCGTGTTTTGGAATTAGCGAGTGACTGAGAATAAAGTCGTCACTCTGCCGGCGCCCTCCAATCAACGAGAGATCGTGTCTCTCTCTGTGCGCACCAGCAAGATCCCGAAAGCACTGAGAATTATTCTGGGAATAACGCGCGTATCGAAGAACGTAAAGGTTTTGTGCGGGAAAATTTATATCGTTGCTAACAAGTGGCGCCTATCAGCGGTGCAGTCAAGATGCTGGAAAGATGGAGGAAATGGGAAGGATGTTTCTGCCTCGAAAGCAGATTTTAATCGAGCGTCAAGCCGAGCCAACGAATTTACGATCGAGCACGGCTGTTTAGCGACTCGATTTAAGGTCGTTCGACGAACCAAACGGTATGGTAATTAACATAAAGTATTAATAATGCTTCTATCGCGGACGATCCTCCCTTTTTATGCCAAAGGTCTCGTTCCATGGTTTATGCGCCCATTAGATTTTACGATGGAACCGAAAAATAACCGAACACCGATGTGTAGGAGGCCTCCTTTCTCCAGCCTCCTTACCTTTGTCCATATGGCCCCTCTTTTTTCTTCCCTCTTTGATAACTTATTTCCATTATTCCTAGAAGAAATAACCGGAAACTAAAGAAAATATACAAAGTTCAAGAACATTTTATAATTCTACGAATATCGCACTCTTAAATTTCAGGCATCAGCCCTTCCAATGTTTTTCACATATGACACTCACGTATCTGTATTTCACAGATTGAGATATGGAACTCCCTAGAGGACAGTTAATACTGGGAAACGTGAAGATATTTCCTTGGTTTATTGAATTCGGATTAACAGCTGAGAGGCTGACAAAGAGATCATGAAATGAAGACTGGCGTCCAAAGAAAAGATGAAGGCGGGAAAGGGGTGTGGTGCGTTCGTTCTCAGTTACAGAGGTTTCAGGATTTTCTGGGGACGATTCTTAGCAGCTGAATTATGGGAAGAGCACCGTAGGTGGTCGCCATCCTTCTGACAGCCTCCACAGAGAGGATAATAGAAGTTCAACTAAGCACTCCTTCAGCAATCCCCTATACCATATTATTCTATTTGATTCGTTACGATTTTACTTCCGATAAATTGAAAGCATGGGGTATCTTTATCCTCTGGACTGCTTCAACCTCGTGAATTCCTCGAGCAATAATAGCTTCAGCTCTTATAATAATAATGAGCGGCGAAACACGAAAAAAATAAAATGGACAATTCATTAGAGCTGTGAAGTTACAGTCGAGAAGATTTGACAAGCATTTTTCTAAAGTAAGAAGCATTAATTTGTCTGGCATGGGAAAAAATGAGGTGAACACACTCGTTACCAATGTCCCGCTAAAACAGTCACGCCTGGAAGTCGGTTTAAGGATATGGTCAGCTTCAATCTAGCAGTGTACATGCTGGATCGTTGTCCGCGTCACTTTCGATTCGGAATATCAGCAGGTGGTCATACCTGACAGCTGGACGGCTCGATATCCGTTCACGGTATTATTAGCGTTTACGAAAATACGAACGGTCCCGACTCTGCCCAGCCGACTCGCAACCGGGCGAGATCGAAGCGAAATTAGCTGTCCGATACTAATGAGCTTTCAATCTAATCGCTGTCCGAACCTTTTAATCGGCCGCCCTGTCAAAAACCCACGCTGACGCAGGTCCACCAAGGGAACACGGCTCAAGGAATGTTTTGCCAATGAAAGTATAAGGAACAGCATATTCCCACATTATTACCTACAACATGCGATTAACAAGATAATAGTATTCCGATCGTAATAAACAAAGAGCTGCAATGCTGGTTTAATTAAAAGCCTTTGCAAAGCAGTACACATTTAAATAGAAAGGAAAGTTTTTATAATACGAGTAGTAAATCTCTTATGCATCTCACACACCGAGTCACGTGAATTCACTCTACGTGATATAGATTGCCGGATGACTTTCGCTTCCAAAGAAGCCCGCTATCCGAGCGTCTCGGACACGTGTCCTCTGAATTCCAGGCAGCTATCGCTCGCCGATTTTTCGCCGTCCGCCTCCGGCGCTGGATTTTATCGTAATGTTTCTCATGGCAAGAATTTTCCATGCCTCCTCGCAGCTAGCACATCTGTGTGCTCTCTCTCTCGCAGTTACGACGCTTCGGGCACATCCTACCGGTGGACAATGGACCGATATACCGAGGCGAATCTTAGTCACGGAAGGAACGAGCAGAATCCTTCTTTCTTCCTGGCGAAAACTCGATAACACGTTCACGACATTTTCCCTCTCTATCCGGCGGATCTTTCTCGTGGAATAAATATGTAAATCGGAATTTCTCGTTTCGCTCGCGATACCCGCGATGGGAGAGGCCAACCTGGGAGCGAGTTGATCTTGACCCCTCTTTGCCCTCTCCCTTTAGTATCCCCTGCCCGCCCCCGCCCGCCCTCTACTTCCCGACTCCCGCGCTCTTTTCGTTGATATCTCGAAGACGTCGAACGCTCGCCGCCGATATCGCCGGCCGCTCTTGGGAGTCCAGTGTCGTGTATATGCACTCCCCTGAATAATTCAGCGTGCTCTTCTACCGATTTGCAAAGCCTACCGGAGCATCGATAACCCTCCGCCGATGTATCCCAACAACTCCCGATTCCTCTCTCTACGAATTACGATGTGGAAATCATCGTGCTCTGGCGATAGATGTTCAATACACACGATAGGATATGTAAGAGTAGGCTAAAGTGATTAAGTATTATGCTAAATTGATAAAATTCTGCTATTTACATCTGACGTTAAGATGCATAGAAGAATATACAAGGAGTAGTTTCGTCTTGAATATAATTAATTATCAATTTATTATTTCTCGAGGTCGATCGCAAGGTATACTATGCGAGGATTATTGTCACATTTAACAGGAAACATAGGTAGCGACTTTGAAAGTGGCCTCCTTAGTGATGCGTTGTCAAAAGCAGGAAAATATGGCTCGACGTCTCGAATATCGCGTGCACATCTTCGGTATCGCGTCTCCTTGGGATCGCTCTTGGCGGTTTCGCGCTCCTCGCTACTTAACAAACTTACTCTTTAGCCCCGTCTGCCCTGAACAGCAGCGGCAACGGCGGCAGAGCACTGTCGGGGAGGTTGGGGGCGCGGAAATTCTTAACGCTGTTAAGATATGTTAATTTTGTTTACCTATAAGCTATTAAAGGGGCCCTAACGTGCTTAGAGCTAAACCAGTTTAGTTTTGCGCCGGATGTGTTCACGGCGCCTACTCTACTACTCTTGGCGCATCCTCCTCCGGGATACGCTAGACGCTTTTACCTCTGTGTGTGCATGTATGTGCGTGCGTGTGCGTGTACAGACACACACGTTGCCGCTGCTCCTTTCGCGCCTGAGAAGAAGAGAGCGGCAGCTTGGAACAGAATCCGCTGCCAACCCTGTGCCATGCAAGAACATTGCAAACGTGATCTTATCGGCCTAGAACTAGAAGCCGGCGATGCCTTTCGACAAACACACGACCGGTTATCGAAATTCGA
Organism: Ectemnius continuus; assembly: GCA_910591665.1. Classification (NCBI taxonomy): domain Eukaryota; kingdom Metazoa; phylum Arthropoda; class Insecta; order Hymenoptera; family Crabronidae; genus Ectemnius; species Ectemnius continuus. The sequence goes on along the minus strand of OU342862.1, from coordinate 7,176,594 downwards.
CCGGAGCGAGGAATACCGAGCACGTGAGGACACGGCGACGCCGACGCCTTCTGCATATGCATGCCGCCTCGGAGACACCTACTTATTAAGGTTTAATAATTAACGCTCCTCGCGATCCTGAGGAGAGTGCGTGTTTCAGCCGCGCAACTCGCTCGACCTTCATCGACACGAACTTGATTGAGAATGCTAATATAATAATGCCGGGCCATTAATCTATAAAGTAGCCTTGAATATTTATATGGTGCGGTATATTAATTTTATATGCTTTAACTCTGCCTTGGAATTATTTAAGTGTTTCCATACTCTCTAAGAAAAATAGCTACTGTTATTGTTTTCCCTTTAACCCAACACACCGAGGGAGCAGACTATGTATTTCTACGATGGGTGTTCGATCATGCAAAAGGAACAAACACGACGCGCCGCCAAGAAAATCACAAGTTACCCTCTTTCACTCGCTCTTCCATTCTGAGCGAGGCGTTCGCTGTAGCGACGCGCGCCGGCTTGAGTTTTGCAGCTGCGCTTATTACTAATCCGCGGCAGAACAATTTAAGTGTTTGCCATCACTAATAACCTGGCGAGAGCAAACGCAGCATTATTAACACGTTCGCAAACATCTCCTGTATTAGTGATCCCGTCCCCCTATAACCTACATAGTCTTTCGAGAGAGGCGGCGCCGCCCGCCGCCCCTCGCTGCCACCGCCACGCCACGACGACGACGACCATCACCGGCAGCGGCGGCACACCAACCCTTATTCCGATCTCTTGTACAGATATTTGCCGTGTCTACACCGGCCAAATTATCCCCAGCGATTTGAGATAAAGGATTTTCAGCGACGCCGCCGCCGACGCCGCCGCCGGAGATACACACCTGCAATGGATGTTCTCGCGTTCCAATGGATCCTGATAAGTTCCCCAGCCTCGTCTGACAACGACCCAACCCTATTTCCCGCGGAGGACTCCCAATCGTTCAGAATCAACGCCGATGACAATAGATGCTCTTGTTAGATTATATTATCTCCTGTTATCCCAAGTCTAAAGTAATATAATCGAATTTATTCAATGCGTATAAAAGATGATCGAAAAAATCTAGTTGATGAATAAAAAGCTTGTTTCTAACTGAATAATGTTCTTTGGCTGCTAGGAATTTCAATGGTGAGCGTCTATTCTCTTGGCGAGTTTGATTAGGGCTGAAAAGAGATTACGGGAAGGGTAAGTGGCGGGCACACGCTGCCCTGGAATGGCACGTGAAGCTTTATCAAACATCCGAATAGGATCAAGCACTTGGAGCGTGCTCCTTTCCCGTGGATTGCCGCGGTCTCCGCAGGATTACGAAATGTACTCGAACAGCCCGGTGGACTCTCCGGCTGACAGTTTTCGCCGGCAGCGCAATTCGTTCCGTCGAGTCGAACATCGTTGCATTAATATGCCGGCAGCATCCTCCGCCAACCAGTTACAATCCCGTGCCCCTTCGCGCACTCTTAATCTCTCATCCTCTCCCGTCGCGCGCCCCGCTCTCGCCCAACCCTCCCCTTGCCCTGTAAATCTTTCCAGAAAGACGCGTACTTTTGTCTCTGGCCGAACAACTCGATCGCGACACGCGCGGCGCTCTGATGCGAATCCCACGGGCTTCCACTTTCATTCGCTCCCAAGATTTATCACCTTTAACACGCCGTCTACAGACAGGTTTACAAACGAGAGGCTGCATATAATAACGGCGATTTAATGAAATCTGATTCTTGTGCAAATTCCGCTTCACCTTTATGCTTGGAAAGTTGTATCTTTGAGACAATGAGATGAAACAGTACAGAGCATCGTACGGAGCATCTTTGAATGTCGTATTTTATAGTCGTTACTCGCTGAACGACGCCTTAGGAAAAGGAATAACTAAAGGCGCCGAGAATGACTATCTTGAAAGTGGATGTTACAGTGTTACGCGCATCTCGGATAATTTAAACATGTGTGGAATTGACAGTTGAACAGAAGGATGAAAATCAGGAGGAGGAATTGTAAAGGTAAAGAGGTGGTAGGCGCTGAGGCGCGTAGTGGGACGAAAGGAGTGGCGAGAGCAGACGGCACAAGAGCCTTACGGGAAGAAAGTAAGGAAAGAAGGGAAGAAAGAGGGACGCAAAGCCGCCGGAGGAATCAATGGTTTGTCCGGCGCGCAGGAGAGGCACGGCAGCGCGAGGCGGCTCGGCGGCGGCGGCGGCGGCGAGAGGACTCGCTTCGAGTCGAAGAGACACAAATGCATTACGATGAAATACTCAACGACAGCGCATTCACGGCGGGTCGTTATGGTGGCTCTTTATGTCCACAACAAAGCATAAATATGGCTGATTCGCCTAAGGTCGCCTTTGTACAGGTTCCACTGGCTGATACTGGCTGATCCACTATCGAGATATCTGCGTGGGACGGCCGAGTGTGTGGGGAGCAGCGAACCTCCTCGTACGCGGGCATTTCCAGCAAAATGAGATGTCAAGCAAAAAGACGGGCGATATATACGCGCGCCCGGGGAAAAGCGTAATCCCGAGATATGCCTCGTTTTCTAAGATGGAAAACAATGCCGGCATAACTGAGGTATCACCGCTTGGATAGATGGCTCGCTCTGCGATGAACGCTCGAACAAGTCGACCGAGTGTATGTACACTTTCCCACTCAGATGCACCTACTAACTTTGCAACACTTTCCGCCAACTTTTATTCTCGCATTTACTATCTCTTCTGGTTCAAAGTAGACCGCGGATGTTTATGTAAATGCTTTACTGTTTAATGCTTCAGGTGTTATGGACGAGCACGTATAATGTACAACTCGTGATCCATCCTTGAGAGCAGAAGTAGCGCGTTCATTTTATATGAACTCAACCAATTTCAATGTATCATAATAACTTTGAGTCAAAGAAGTTCGTAGATCGCGCAAAACCAGAGTTAGTAGCTGGACAAATGGCCGCGGAGCTTTCACGTGAAATGAATTGATCTCCTCTATCACACGACGGGAGGGTGCTGCACCTCGAAATAACTGATCACACGACATGCCGAACCAATCGCGCCGACGGTTATAATGGCAGGTAGAGGAATTCCAGAGCGTCGAACCGCTCGACCTACTCCAAATTCATATTCCTGTGCGTTCGAGCGTCGCCACGACAGGTTGACGTGAGAGATTGCGTGGGCAATAGAATCAATAAGATCAATTCCTTCTGGCCGAGAGACAGTCTGGTTACATCATTAAAGCGGGATAACAAAGACGGCGGAGAGTTCGTGGAAATAGAGCGGCTCAGTCGAAATCCTTGCCGGCTTGTGCACTTCATACGAATGGATGGATAGATGTATGTATTTCGGGGATTCTGAGTCACGACTGATGACGACACGTCGTCGACGCCGGCTTGCCGTCGGACGGCGGCGAGTCAATGCCAGAAATAATGTCGAGCGACGCCGAACGCGAGGGTGATGTCCAACATCATCGGTTAACGAATTATATTTATCCAAGCCGTGCCACTTCATGCCTTTCCACTCTCTCTTTCTCTTTGCTCAAACTCGCTGCTCACAGACAGCTTCGCTTCTGTATCAACCGGGCGATTTAACTCTTCCTCCATTACACATCTACATCGAGCGAGGATCCAAAAAAAGCCGATAGCAATTTACCAATATTTACCTCGAAAGCAACACCCATCAGAAAACACTACCCTTCGTTTCCGCTCAAAAAAAACTATCGAAGATCAAAGGGACTATCGCTGCAGGTGTGTCACGCTGAAGAAAAACACGTTTGCATTGACTCAACTGAAGGAACGCAGCTGAGTGCGAAAGTGGAACGTGAGTGTACCCATAAAGCGAACCCGGCTTTAAGTATCCCCATGTGAATTCTTAAGGTTACGCATTTCCATAATAACCCATCTCTTCTCACTACCAAACCTGCGCACGACGCATACCATTCGCAATCTAACTCTTTCCCATATAACTAAATCAGTCACAATTAATCAACAATCACAATACTCTATAAAACATCTACCAGCTCCTTAGTAACCCACCACAAATCCCTAAACGATTCAAGAAATCCTCGCTCTCGTAACATAAAGCGCTCTTCGCTTGGCGAAGTACACGCAATGGCCAATCGATCGACCGAACAACATCGACCGAAGGAAGGTATTCGAAAAGTGTGCAGGGTACACCGCAGAGGGGGCGGCGAGGAGGGGAGGGAAAAAGGTGGAGGTGGGGTTCGTTATCCCCCGATCGGCCGAAGAGCCGAGACAAATGCGCCCCGCGCCAGGGGGTAGGAGGCGGGAGGGGGCTCGCGGTACGGAGGCCGGTGATAAACAGTGTCGCTCATTCACAATGGCCGGCAAACACGCATTAAAACGGACTAATATGAAGTGTATTAATGCGCGCGGCATTGTCTAACCCACGGCGTACACGGCTACTGTCGTGGAGTCCGCCTTTATCCCGCCGTGGGGGGCCCGGCGATTCTTACATACGTGTATATAGGGCCCCCTCGATATACCCAGTGACTTTTTAAAAGAGCCCCTACACTCACGGCCGACCGGTGAGTCGACGTTCCGATTAATTCTCGATATCGCTCCCGAGCGCCCACTACTACTCCCGCAGACCGCAGAGAGACTTTGTTGCTGTCTTGGAGGGATAGCTTGCCGTGTAAAGCCGCGGCGAATAGCTGTAGAACTACTGGGAGAGTGGATAATGGGAATAAAATCTATTGGGGGAATAGTGGATGTCGGCGCGTTTATAAATTTTCTTTGTCTATTGTAGGTTCGTGTAGAATATCGTGTGAATAAAGATCGCCACTTGTGTATTACTTTTTTTAAAAAGTGCTTCCCTAATGTGAGTTTATTACTGCAGAAACTTGTAAATGGCTTTGCAGATTCTATCATTTCAAAAGCGAAAGAGTTAGAATGGGTAAATCGAAATGATCTCCGAATGATGGGAATAGTAGCAGGCGGACCACTCAAGCTTCTAATCGAGAGGGATAGTTTCCGAGGGATTGAGGAAGGATTGCCGGGAGAAAAAGGTGGGCTTGAAAGAAGAGTGAGAGGTTGAAATAGAAGGTTACAGGGAACACCCCATATGAGAGGGCTGGTGGGGTGGCGCAGCAGCAAGCTAGTTCTGCCCACTGGTCTAAATTATGGGGTCGCTGTCCAGCTCGCCACGCATAAATGATTGCTCGTGTTATGTTAAACATCCAGGTACCGAGAAGAGCTCCGCGCGCCGGCTCTCACCCACACGGTACGCACGATGCACGATGGAAGTGGAAAAGGACTCGGATAAGAGGAGAGCGGGCTCCGGCGAAGGCTATTCATCTCGCAGCCTCGTACCAGCCAAGATTTCGAGTAATTTCCGCGGCCGGATTTTTCTGCCCTCCGCACGAAATTATTCGAATGGCGAGATTCAAGCGGCGCACGAGAACTTCAAATTCAGCGGGCTTTAAAAAAAAATACGATCCCAATCAATTGTGGAGTCTAGTATTATCTAGAAATGCGTTGGATTATAAATCCGATGCAGTAAATTGATGGGAAGAAATGGCGCGGGGATAGCTAGTGGGTTTGAAAGGAGATATTAGATCTGCTTTAGATCTGATGGAGAGAATGCGCGCGGGGCAGGATGCTTTGATGAATCAGATGATAGATAGACGATACGCGAAGCAATGAACAATGGCAGCCGGGGCGGCGCGGCGCGGCGCAACGGTAGCAGAGCGAGGAGCGGCTCTTGCACCAGGAACCGAAATGTAAGCGTGGCGATCGGCTGGGAGATGGTCCGGTCAGTGGGCAGAGCGAGGAAAAAGACATATTAGAGACATCATAATGCCAGGGCGAAGCTGTGTTCCAATTTATAATCGGATGATATCGCGATAGAGTCTCAGGTTCGAGGCATTGTTGTTCGGTAGGGTTTCGTTCCTGACGTTACACCGGGCATCGACTGCCTGGGTGGGGTCCCGGTTCCTTGGTGGGCCGACTCAGGATATCCTTTTGATATCCTGTTAACTAATGCCCGCTATTCGTTACCGGCGTACCACTTGAGATACGTATACGTGTTACAGCCGAACCTTCACAATACTGCCGCCTTCACCGGCGATTCGACACGCTCGCCGAGTTTCTCGCTCCGAGCTTCCCTGGAATTCGAATCTATCGATATCTCATAACGACAACCCTGGAAACCTTCGTCCGAACCCCGGGAACTTTGACACATAGCATTTCAAAGAGAAACTCCAACGGATCTTCAGTAAATCCAAAAACAACATTACGACTTCGATTCAATATTCCAATCAAATTCAAAATATATGCTGTTAGAGTTTACAGCGTGTGACTCGCAACTCCAATTCGGCAAAGATTATAAAAATATAATGTAATACTAAGAATTAAATCTGGTGACACGTACTAAGTTCTCAGGGTCAACGTCTCGGAAGGTAGAAGTCAAAGTGTGAGAGAGGGATAAAGGAGAAATGGAGTAAAAGGAGCGTGGCAAAGGAGATCGTTGAGCGAAGGTGCTCGAATTCCGGGTGTCCTGGAGTTGGTAGGATGGCTGGTGGGGCAGGAGGAAGCCGGTCGAGTCCTTCTTCCTCGGGGTCAGTCTGGTAGGCGGTACCAACGCCAGCCAGGCCTACCTCTCTTCTGACTCGGACCTAACAATGGATCAGCAACAATGCAACCACCTCGTTCTCCTCCGCACTAGCCTCACTTACACTCTGATGCGCTTGCACACGTCCTGCCTTCTCCTCTACGCCGCGCCGCGCCGCGACCAACACTCATACATGTCGTGCGGCCACTCGCACTACATCCCAAACTCCAAACCAAATTTACAGCCACCACCTCTCTGCCTCAAGTTCCAGTAAACAGTCGCAAGTTCTCATTCTGCTAGACTGACCCGAGTACCTTCAAGACAATGACCCCAGACTAAATGAACGATTACTGAAGCTTTGCATGCAAAAGGTCTGAACCTTGAGGCTAAATCTATTTATATTACCAGGAAAAGTGATCAAATTCTACACCTTTCACTATTTATGATTTAAGAATATCAAGAAATGTTAATAGAGAGACAGTAATTGATATTGTAGCGCATCGTTTCATTTCGGTGGCAGATATAAATTTGCTAATTACATGTGAGTACTGATGGAATTTTAGCGCGGCCAAAATTTATTTGGAATACCGAAATCAGTCAGATTCTAATGACTTTCTCGCGTGCATTCACGAGAGACGAGGAAAGGGACGTGTGCGTGTGGCACGCATACGAGCGGAGCAAGTTCTGCGATATGAGTCAGCATCACAGAGGGAACAGAGCGATCGTGGCCTCTTTACCTTGACTTCAGTCATCCTACGAGCTCGGCAGAGCTACTATTCAAGTGATTCCCAAGAATCCTTGAAACCTTTATCGAGTACCAGAAACTTTCTTCGCGATGTACCAGTCTCATGAGAACCAGTGCCATTTACGTCGAAAATAAATAAGAAATTATCATAACGACTTGTCCGATCAGATGTGTCCTATTCCTTTTAAACCAGACCCATTAAACACGAGTTCTGCATTCTCGTTAACAATTGTTTGAAGGAAAGTATGGTTAGTTCATACTTGCAATTAGAGGAAAGCAAAGTAAGTACGTGGAGTTTATGCTTCGTTGAATGAACATTTCATGAATCACAAAAATGACCCGGAGCCTCCGATTCGAGATTAAGCTCGTGCGAGTTTACAACGGCGGGCGCATTTTGCATTGCACAGTGTTTAACATTAAAACATAAGCCGCTGGCGGAAGTAAACCTTAAATGTGGCTGCGCAAACGCTAGAAGAACGCGAGAGAGCAAGGAAGCACAAAGGGAAAAAAGGACTTCCGGCGAGAGAAGCGAGCAGATTTCTGCCAGTAAAAAGGCAGGCGAGAAACAGCGTGTTCCCCTGCCGATTTCGGAGAGCGAGAATTCGCCTGTCGCAATGGATTCCGTTGTTTCAGTGTGCCGTAGCGAATTGTAGCTTTACCTTTCAGCAGCTCTCTTATTGTTCGAGTATTCCACTTCTTTGAGACGGGACAAAAGTTAGTTCCTTCCTACTTTCACTCGCTCTCTGCTCCTTTACACACCTCTGTCCTTTCGCAGGAGGACCGAGATTTGGAAAATTGAGCTTACGCAACCTTACGCATAATTAATAACAGAAACTACCTTTAAGAATGACTTAATTCGCAGATGTTAAGATTTGATAGTGATTGCGATAACCCGCGAGTTCAGGAAGTAGTCGGAGAGTGAATGCAACACTTCCATTAAAATTGCCTTTAATTATTGTCCTCGGTCTCGTCTTCTTATTATTCCGTGAAACGAGAACACGTTCTTGGATTAATTAAATGTGATTGCGTTAAGGTACCGGCGGCACGGAAGTATGTCAGTGCCGTAGACAGCCGAGTAGATTTTCCCACGGGGCCAAGTAAGCAGAGGTAATACTGGCCACGATGATCCCCACGAAATGATCCGCCGATGACTCTGACTGCCATGTGTCCGGCGCACAGCAGATTCTCGTTTAACCCGCTCGCTAACAAGGCCCATTGCCACTTTACTATCGCGGCCGGATCGCCCAGGAATAGCCACAAATCACGTAGAACTGGTTATCCGGTGCGTCATACGCAAGTGTCTACCTCCGAACACATATATCCCGGACGGCATTACACCGTCCGGGAATACATACTTGCACCGGATCACCTGTGTGAAGGGCGACCTGAAATATTCACAAGATCGTCACGCACACTCTGTTAACAGGTTCGCCCCGGCCCGCAAAAAAAAAAGAGTGCTTATTTCGGAACGAGTTCGGGATTTATCTCTGGCGTTCCGCTCGCGCGGATTACGCGATCGTTGTGGCAAGTGAGCCGATTCCCTGCCGGAATGAACTCGCCGGGCAAATGGTAATAGAGGAAAGTGGGTTAGTTATGTCCGCCGAACATGATTCCTCTGACTCCGCGAGGCCAACCATAGCAATAACTACTCGGAGAGAACAGCTGATCACCTCGCACTCGAGACTTCGAACATTCTGACCCTATTATGTAACCTCGCGCGACACAAGACAGACGTAGTGTCCTTTCAAAGGCGTTTAATTTATATCCGATATACATTAGTCAAGTTACTCAAACTGTTTCAAATAATCCTATCCAATTCGCTTGAAGTCAAACTATAGTAAAGCAATCACGATGCTCGTCAGATCCAATCTATTTGCTTCAATGGTACTTCTCAAATATGCAGCAAAACTTGAAATCAAGTTACTTGAAGTGGAGCGGCTCGGTGTCAAGTATCCGGAGACTAATACAAACGAGCTTAGGTCTGAAATTGAATCCTTGCCGACTAAAAGTGTCAATCCCTTTAAATCCCTGACAATGCCCAATTTCGAGGGGGTTCAGGGTGAGTGTCAGATCATCAGTGGACTTTCTCCGTGGCATTGAAAGCCGGCCCGGCCGGCGCGGAGCGGGTGCGCGCCCACCAGCGAACTGTAGTCTGAAAGGGGTAATTTTTCCGGCTTGGCTCCTCGGGATCGCGTTTCATGGTCGATATCCTTAAAGGCGAGGAGATCAATGCCCGCGGTTCTCCCTAAATCATCCCTTATGACAAGAACAGATGTACGCGAGGCTGTCCTGTCGCGACTGCTATCCCCCGAGCGCAATAAGGCGCCGTACAAGCCGGCGACGGCCGCGTGTATCCGGTAGTCTCGTTCGTTCGGCTGGCTTACATCGAATCTATGAGAACGGCGCTCTCGTATATAGCAAGCCTCGGCCGCTGCCGCTCTCAGCTCTCTTCGCTCCCGCGCATGTATGTACGTGTATCTGTGCTTGCCTTGCCGCCCGCTCGCCCCTACACACCCTACCGAGAATAACGCGACACGTATATAAAGACGATGGTATATCTGTATCAATTGTATGCATATGTGGACCACTCCTCGCCCCCCCCGCGTCCATCCACCTTCTCTTCGCCTGCCTGCTTGCCTGCCTGCTTCTTTGCCTGCTCCTTTGCCTGCCTGCCTTCACGGCCACTTTTCCTCCCTCGGTTTTCAGCGCACCCAACTGCTGCACCGCTCTCGGCGAGGACGATTCTCCTCCGGCGGCGGCGCAACCAGTACTCGCGTCCACTCGTGTGCACGTAAACTGCCTGTGTATGTCTGTATACCTGCCTGCCTACGTATATTTGTCGCGCCTAACCATTATATGGTTTATCGTTATTGTTCGTCACTATGCGCCTCCTTCTTGCATCCTTGTCGCGACGCTCCTTCCACGCTCCTTTGAGAGAGGGAGAGAGAGAGAGAGAAAGAGAGAGGCGACTGGGACGGTTGAAAGAGGAGACTAGAGTAACCTCCATTAAACGGGCCATACCTTATGCGACCTTCATTTGAATACGATTATGGATAACGCGATGGCAAGGAGCTATGCCGCGACATCAAATTTGATATTCAAATGGACAAGATACGTCTTTTGTTCCACGCGGATTCTGCGCTCGATCTGCGCCGATCGCAGATCAGATCGGAGCGCGCCGCGAGTTACGCGCTGCGCCGATTCGGAGAGCCGCTCTCCGCCTAGCCGGCCTTTGATATACGGCGCTACCCTGATTCAGCACTTTGAAGTGCCGGGATTTATTCCGCCTCTGAATTTTCCCGCATTTCAAACGTACCACTGTGTGCTTGGGAGAGTGCAAACCATGTACCAATAGCCAGTAGTTGTTTGATTTGGAAACCGAAACATTAGAATATGTGAGGCTTACAGTATTAGTGAACTTTTGATTACTGAATTGTACGTAGTTGTTCTCGATGGATATCAATTTTGTATTGTGATTCAGGTATGATTAAAAGTAAATATGCGAGGTTAGTTCCTGACTTTTCTGTCTCATGAATCCAGTGCTAGTTTTTTAATGTGTAATCGGATGCGAGGAGGCACAGCACGGGCGCCGAGAAGGCACAGTGTATCCGAGAATAAGATACGCGATCGGTGACATTTCTATACCAAATATATCGCATAAAGCGCCGCCGGCTCTCGCTGTCATATTAAATATTATTTATGCCCGTTCGCATAAAGATGCTCGGTCGCTCGGAAGCCCGGGGCACCCGGGAAGCACCCACTCCTATGTCCAACCTCTCCTCTCGCTTTCTTTGCCCTCCTCTCACTGCGAGGGTATTACCTGCTTCCGTGGTGCGTTTTGCGCAACGAGAGATCCCGCGCGGTTGCTTCTTAAAGGCTGACTACATCAGCAGGCGGCACAAAAGCCGGCCCGGCCAATCGAAAAACAATATCGATCCATTGTTCCGGGCGGCCAATAAATATCATAAATATCGGCCGACTGAATTACCGCTTGCGATCTGCGAGGTAGATCGCCAGGCCGAGCAGAGCACACCGTTCCGCGCGCTACACATCGTCCACCCCTTTCGCTTCCTCTCTATCGTCCCCCTCGGCGGCCTTCTCCTTCTCCCTCTCTATGTAACTCTCCTTGCCAAGTGACTCGCGCAAGAAAGCTAGCCCTCCTACCCTCCACCTTGATATACTACGTAGCTAGAGTCCGCCCGGTGTAATGTACAAGGAAGGAGAAGCAACGACTTCCCGATATATCCCGAGCGCCGCGCCGCGTCGCGCCGCGCCGCTTCACGCGCTAAGAATTTCGAGGCATATGGCATCGCCGCGCGGCCGATTAGTCCGAGCGCGTGCAAGGACTTTCGAAGAGCGGAACTCTTCTTTATGTGAATACTGCCGGCCTCATTGTACTCGCACCGGCGACACACGCACCTGCTACGATCCTTTGATCGGGACTTAATGCTCGTAAATTCGTGGACGCCCTACCAGCCAGCTCGCCGGCCCTTATCGCTCGAATCAATAGACAGACTGCTCGCCTGAATCTCGTAAAGGTCTCAAGCAACTACAGTATCTTGCTGTCCCAGTTCTTTATGATTATCTCATTCCCTTGCAAACAGTGCTAACTATCACATTATCCCTCCAACTTATACAGACTTTCTGCATACTAGGTGCATGCGTGTATCCGGTATGCCTTGCTAGAGGTAAACCTCCGCGTGTTTTCTCACATTCCGCGCGAGGCATCCCGCGAAAAAGTGATACACAAAGCACCGAAGAAGTATGCGAACTCTGATATGTAGAATCTGAAGAGGAGGGCTGCGATATTGTATACGGGGATTTGCCTTTCATGCGATCCTATTTGAATTGAATTTTGCAATAGATAGCCTCGCACTTCGTACTGCTTTGTCCTGATCCTTGCACGATGGCACACAAGCACGAGTCTGCTTTATCGGTGTCCTTCAAACTACCGTTCGAAAGGGCCCACTCGAATCACAAAGTCCAAGTGGTGAAATGTAAAGAGAACTTCAGGGCTTTGAGTGCTCTCGTGAAGGAAACACTGCACGACAGTTCTTAACACGAAAACCAAAATCACTACATAACATTTAAAGGCACAGGCTTTCCAAGTATGTTTCTGATTAAAGAGATGAAGAGTTACGGCGTCCCGTTTTGGGCAGCATTTTTCTTCGCGAGGATTGGTGAAGATCAAACTTTCGAAAGGCCGGGCCAAGGCACATTCGAGTCCGAACGTGACTGCAAGTCGGACTTCCTTCGAGAATACGGCCGTGCATGATTCATGGCGCAGCAGAAGATGCATATTGCAGCGGCGAGAACGAGTTGCGTCAATACAGATACGTGCCCGGGCGATCTCTGTATAAGGAACTTTCTCAAGCGTGCAGAAAAATATGTATATTGTAGGGAGCCAGCCAGAAGTAACGTTACACCACATTTGTCCTGGTGAACCGAACTGAGACAACAGGTCTGTACGACCATCTCCTCGTATTTCCACATCCCGTCTCTGTTACACTTCCGATACCAGCAACAATAGATTTCGATACTCGATGCTTTGCCTTCTGAAACCGCTACGTTCGCAACTAAAAAGTATCGTCGTTCTCTGGATTTTTAAGCTGTAAACGTCCACTCACGAAACATCCAATTTAGAAACTGCTCTAATTAGATACCCTTATGATTAATTAACCATAACAGGGTCGTAACTGGAATGAATCATGCGTGTCTCTGACATGCCAGTGAGAAATGTGAAAAAATGCGAGTGCAATTATATGAATTAAAGAAAGAGTGCCTACGAGACCAACAAGATACAGGCTCCGCCATCTCTTGCAAGCCTTCGGAAGTACCGATGTTCGCACAGTGGCACTCAATTTCAGGCTACTGTTTTCCGGAAACTTAGTGATCTTGCACAATATTTCAGTTTTTTGGATAAACAATAACAAAAGATGCAGAGAATAATATTTTTAGTCTATTTAATCATTGTTAGTGTTCTTATATGCGCAGTTTTGTAGAATTCCTATCTTTGAATTACTAATAGCTAAAACACACGAGAGTTTCTATAAATGAATTAAAAAAATGTTCAAACATTTCCTTAAAAAGGGGAAACATAATTTTAGTAATAACGAGTCTCGTATTTTAAAAAATGTCGAACGCAAAATCATTTTATTATAATCTCTGGATTAGTGATTATAAGAAAACAAAGTTTCTCTAAAGAATTGTAATTACTTTAAAAATGTAGTGCGAATCACTAAATCGATACTGCCCGATACTATTTAAGGAGCGTAAGTTGTGTGTCCCTTTACATTTCCATAGGAAGAAGGCGGGAAGAGCGATTTTCGATAGAAAAAGGAAATCCCCAAGCGGTCGTAGAGTGCGCGGTGGTACCGCGTTATCGATATTAGCATAGAAGAGCAGTTTGCAAAATCGTTACGCCGTTGCGAAAGTGCACGTCTGGGCCCACTAAAGGCTATCTCTGTCGCCGAATAAAATTACTTTTAAATAAAGTATTATCCCTGCATCACACATTCACGAATCGCTCGGCGAACACGCCATGTGGGAGCTTTCCATGTTATCCGTCCTATCCTTATTACCTGCAATTAAATGCAGCCTGCACTTTTTGCATCGATCGAGCCGAATGGTGTATAATCTACACCGAATCTGGTTGAATTATACGTGTGTTAGAGAAAATCGCCAGAAATTAATTCCAGTCTTCGGGTAAGTTAAATCGCATTTCATTCAACGAGTTCCACTCAATAATTGCATTAAAAAAACACCAACACGATTTATGTTATGTACAATACAATTATTCGCGAATCCTCGTATTGTATTATATACATTACACATACCAATGATTTACCAAAATATATTCGATTTCCCACATGCCCAAAATTACCCATATTCCCCCACACTCCTTCACGCAAACCTCCAATACATATCCAAAAATCCATACCGCCACGAACATCCACAATTTACACAGAACATTGCCGGGATCGGATTGAGGGAAACTCCTTGGAACTGCAAGCCCCGTGCCGGAGGAATAACAGAACCCCACTCGATACCAGACAAGTTAGCCTAGAAGGGTGGATATATCCCGGTGGTGCGTAGCCCCAACAATATTAACCAATACGAAACGATGACTCGAATAAACAAGAACCGGAGCCCCGTAGAAGGGCTTTAATCAAAGGAGAGCCCATCATCGGCGTGAGGGAGAGTCTGACCTAGTCTGAAATCGAAATCCAGGCAGGCAGGCAAGCAAGCAAGCAAGCAAGCAAGCAAGCAGGCAGGCAGACAGACAGACAGAGTCAACGATCGGGCGAGTCGGTGCTCGAGTGTACGGGCACGCAGAAATCCACAGTGTCTCGATTACACAAAGAGGTAGGCAGGCGCACCTCATACGTTCATGGATCGCATATATGCGAATGTATATGTCTGTATACATATACCTTATACGTATATCGGGCGTGTGGCGGGGGGTGGCCGGGTGCTCGCCCGTATTTTTCGCGAGCGAGCTCGGCTATGGAGCCGCGCGGTATAATCTCGCATCGAGTGGGTGGATAGACCTGGAGTAAAGGCGGCGGGATGATGGTACAGACGTAGGAGCGCACACAGAGGGTAAGTACGGGCGAGATAGGCGGTAGGAGGACCAAGCTGCTGGTGCTGGTGCTGCTGCTGCCGGTGGCGCGGAGGAGGTGGAGGCGAAGCGGAGAGTTAAAGAGGATTGCCGATCCATCCATGAGGGACGATGCAGTCTCTGAATGCGAGATAAAACCTCGCTGATGCCCGGCAGAGCGATCCGCGCGCGCGAGTGGTGCGAGCAGGAGGGCAAGCGGGCAACGAGTGGCGGAAGAAAAAGAGAAAAATGGCGGTGGGGGGTTAAAGGGAACTCGCCAGAAACGAGAGAGAGACGGCGAGTGAGAGAGCTTGCTAGGCAGCGCGGGGTAAGAGGCGCGGGCCGCGAGGCGGACAAGGAAACTGAGAGATGTAGAGAGAGATAGAGAGAGAGAGTGTGTGTGTGTGAGTATATGGTGGAGTGAGAGGGAGAGGCAGAACGAGAGTGAGAGATCCATTGAATGCGGCGGAAGGTAAAACTCGAGGCAGCAGATCCGAAGAGACGTTGAAGACTCTCCCAAATCCATATAAATTGTCGTATTGTTAGGAGGCCGCGCCGCATACCAATTCCAGATGACGCAAGAAATCCTCGAAAAAGAGCAGCGCCCGAGTATGTGTGTGTGTGTGTGTGTATCCGCGCGACGGCAGTCACTGCTACTTCTACCTATCTTTTGCGAGCTCCTGTTTCCTCGGTCCGGATCTCTTCCTACCCGGCACACGTAGCTGTCGATGCCGCTGCCAACCGCACTGGATTATCGCGCTCCTCCGCTCGAGTTCGCACTTCTACCACGACTGCCTGAGTGGGTGCTTTTTCCCTGCTTATCGGCCAACTTTCTCCGCCACCCTTCGCTGGCATCTCCGCTGCTCAAGGACACCCACCCAGAAATCGGCCGTCGACTCAACGAGCCTCAGCCCATATTTGCAACTCAAGATCGAGATGTTTGCGATTCCTCCGAACTTTTTGTCCCCTCTTCACTCATCGAGCAGCCACCTTCTTCCCGACCCCGAATTCTTGTACTTTGAACTTTGTCAGTTAAAGGACTGCATGAGATTCAGCCTTGGCTTTTCAATGCCACTCAAAACTCCCTGGTAGAAACCAGACTAACTGACCGACTTTATTGAACTAGGCCACGCTGATAAACTCCTGTACTACGAATTAATCCTTTGTTTGACATTAACTGCAACTATTCTCGAGTGAATATTTCCTATTGTATTTCGAAACAGTTGTACCAGAAGAATAATCTAGAAATGGGAGACATTATCAGACTGGAAGAAGTCGTTTCAGTTTGCGGTTTCGGGTAAACAAAGAATTAACTACGATAGTCAAGAAAACTGAGCTGTCATTCTGCGGAGGATTTGCAGGACATAAACCGTAGAATCGGATGCGCTCGATCTTAGTTGCGAGGGGTAAAAGCTAATGATAAGTGCTGGTGCGAGGCTACTATCGTCGCAGCATCCCAGCAGATCGGAAAGCTCGTCGCGGACGATTATCCTGAAGGAGAATGTTCGCTGATACAGAGAGGCGGTCCTTTTGGAGGGCCGAAAGTGCATAAACAGGCGTTCGCTCGGATTGGGCTGGTAAGGCGCGAAATTAAAAAGGAACACGAGAAGCGTCTTTAATCTCCCGGTCTATAAAGACTGCTCGCGGCATTGGGAGGAGGGGGCAGAGGGCAGAAGGCAGGGCAGAGCAGGGCAGAGCACGAAGAAAGAAACGTGCGAGGTGGTAACCGGGAGACGAGAGACAGAAAGGAGGAAAAAGGAGAGGGAGGAAACGTTTCTCGCGGTTTGGCAGCAGCCGCTACGTTTCGAAGGCCGAGCATCGGCAGAAAGGAAATCGGCTTACCGGGCAAAAATATACTGATATTTATGAGGGTCGCGACATCCGGGCTAATCTTCGGGAGATAATAATTTATCGGCCACTGCCGCCACCAACGTGTGTATTTTGACTGAAATCCCTTTTGCCCGGCGCATCTCTTGCGGGGAGTCTTTCCGCGCCACCAAAACCGCCGCCGCCGCCACCGATGCACTCGCACTTTCTTTCTCCGGCTTTTCGCCGACCGACTCGTATTTCAATCGACTTCAAACAGCTGGCTGACAGTACGCCGAAACCCTCTGCCCTAAAGTACCGAAGAAACGTCGCCAGCTCCATGATGCATTTCGTATGAATACCTGCATGAAAAGTACTGACACATTCCACGCATTGCATGCCCGAATGATTCTGTTATTATTACTGCCTTGACAAATGGGAATAAGTTTAAATCGAGGCCTGTCAATCCTGACAGTTCAATAAAATTATACTTTGTTAAAGTAATGCATTACTCGAAGTCAGTCGAAACTCAAACTCTGTGGTTTCTCGTTGAAATCAACCACGAATCTTTATAAATTTCGTCTGACGAGACTTTCTTTCTTATTAAAAAGAAACTGTAGTTAATGGGAAGAACCGGTGTAGATTTACTCGCGAGAATTCGTGTCGTCGATGAAGGAAGCTTTGCAGTGGGAAGCAGAGTGTGTCGTACGTTCTGTAGTACGTCGCGATGGCACGTGTGTTCACCGGTGGTTCGCGACACCAGCGGAATAGTAATGCGAGCCAAAGTTCTCCCGGTGATACATCGACTGACGTTTCGTTATTTACGAGGCCCACCCCATAATCCGCACTAGAAACGGCGAATCGCATTAACGGGAACGAGGATTCCGAAAATCTGTCGCTGCGCATCGCTACCGCTCGCACGTAAATTTGGACGCGCGTTACTTCCCGCGCGCACCACCTATGTATGAATCCCGATCACGAATCGCAAGCGGATTACCCTCTTTCACGGCCACACGAATCTTAATGCAAGAAGGCATTTTTCAGGCCGGCTATCCCGCTCGACCTCTACTTTTTCCAACTCCGAATATATAAATTCATCTCAGCTGCACATCAATAGTCCGCTTCTGCTTTGAATCGGAACCAATTCATGTTAATCACTTTTATCCTCCAATCAATTACTATTTTTCACCGTTCTTTGACAGTATTATAATATTGCTATAACAAGTTTGTCAAGAGGAATCGAAATACACGGTATTTGTTTAAGGTGTTAGCCGATTGATTACTCAATAAAACATAAAATTCGTAATACATGGTCGCGAGAGGTGAATAAACGAAGACATAGAGGGTGCTGGCGGGGGTGAAGAGGAGGCTGAAGCTTACCAGCAGGAAGGAAAAGGGGTAGTGCGGAAGAAGAGTGAGACGGGGGAGGCGCCCGTGTACAGTTATGTGTCTCATTTATCAGCACAGATATTATTATGGCTCTACGCGGCCGCAGCTAGGAATTTTACATACCCACGGACATTTGTACCTTCGCGATATAATATAAGGACGTAATAATGCACACGCATACAAACGAGCCCGACCACTCTTCTTCCCCGGAATGCCACTCGCTCTTCTCTCCTCTCATCTCCTCTCTACCACTCTCTCCGGAGCCATTTCGTTCTCCGGGCTCTCCGGTAAGTCCGTCACTAATATCCCAGATCGGCGCGTTCGACAGGCTTAGAATTAAGTAATCCGCTCTTCCAATTAAAGGCAACCTTCCAACCGGTTCCCTTCTTAAGCCTGTTCGAACTGAGATTCTCGGGAAGCTCCTTTATCCCGACCGACCTTTGAATATTGATAGCCCGGGCTATTGCAGCCTTTCAAATCAACTTGATGAAATGAGATACAGATCCTTGGCTGCGGCTACTCTTGCTAGCATTCCGAGCTAGGTAAAAACACCCTTTTGCGTTATAACTGCGAGGAGTGCATCAACATTCAGAGTGCCAAGACGAGGGAATCATTGCGATAAAGCAATCCTTATGCCCTGGCGGTGTTCGCTTTATCCTGAGACTTGGATGTGATGATGCAATTGTCCTGGAAGTGCTCCGCTCATCGGATAAGCGTGAATGGTATCCGCGTACGTAGCTAGGAAGCAGGAGCATTCTTTCTTCCCGGGAGAAGTATGTAAGACGAGGTATGTATATGCAGGTATCACGTACAGGTAGGATGGAGGATTGCCGAGGTCCTGGGCAGGCAGGCAGGCAGGCTGGCTGGCAAGGAGGCAAGCAGGCGGGCACCCACCCCCCGAAGTCAAAGGGGTCCCACCACGCTCGTCAAAGCTTAATACATTTACAGCTCACGAGAGCACTCGCAGCCGCTTCCAGGGTGAGCGGCAGTCCTATGGCAGTATCTGCCGGTGGATCTCTCTATAGAGTGTATCACGTTTGCGCATGTGAATATCACACGTATAAGTGGAAGAAAGATGGCCCGGCTCGTCCGTCCCCAGCGGCTAACCCCCTGATATATCGTTTACGTGTCTCGGCGTGCATACGTCGTTTGGGACACATGCCTCCTCTTCCTTCCTCTTCGGCCGGCTCCTTCTTCTTTCCCTGGGACCTCCTTTCCTCATCCCCTGCTCTCTCTCTCTCTCTCTCTCACACGTCATTCCGCCGCCGTCCACGCCGCTACTGCTCTCCGCCACCTTCCCCGCCGCTTTTCGCCTCTTTTCTCCGCCTCCCTCACCCACCTCCCTTTATCTTCTAGGCTGCAGTGCTTCCACACACTCTGCCGAATACCTCGAGGATCCTGCGAATCCTTGCTTTACGAATTCACGGGATGGCTGGGAACGTTAGTCTCCGAATCGCACTTGATACGAACCAGCCCAGAACTCCCAACCACCCTCTCGTATATTCGACCCACTTTCGATTTGTCACCGCATTCCATAGGGGCTGTGTACTCTGATTAATTCTTCAGCAATGTAACCTCGATCGTTTAACACTTCGACTGACAAGTTCGTTTACGAAGATTGGCGTGGAATAGCAGGTCTTTTTCTTCTGGTATTTTAGTGTATTCGTACAGTTCTGTATTTCGCATAGTCTTACAGAAATGTTTGCTATCTGGCTGATCAAGTTGGTGAAATAATGTCGAGATCTGAATCCTGTAGGAATAAGGATATCGGTGCCAAGCTCGTCGAAGAGTCTTCGAGGCTCCTTCGAGTTCAAGACGAATGAGCGGTGCAGACGCGGCTGCTTACAGGCGCAACCATCAATCGGAATTATCATCGAAGATCTCGGCAGCGAGAGAGCGAAAGATGCAGCTCGAATGTTGGTTCGCTTCCAGGTCCTGGCTGGAGGAGTTGGAACACGTTAGGACTCTCGGGCGTTAGGATGGCGAACGGAGCGAGCGGCGGTCGGGTTCCGAGGGCTTAGCCATAATCTGAAATATATTGGTGCCCGGTGTTTGTCCACATCTCGTTGACCGGCATTATAAATCGGCGAAGCGTAGGCATTCGTTCGGGGACATTAGTCAAAGCCAGGGTAATGTCGTGCGCGATAATGCGCCTGATATCGCGGAGACCCCGTGTGCGAGAGCTCGCCCGGCGTGTATGCGTGCCTATATATGCCACATTCTGCTCGCCCGAGGACGACGCCTGCTGGCGTAACCCAAGAATCAGAAGGTCGCCGAGGAATCGGCATCGACCCCTCGAACATCCATCCGCGAGGCCACTCGCCCAGCCAACGGCCAAAGGATAGAAAATGCAGTTCGATAAATCAAGTATAGTCGGGCGAGCGATATGCTCCGATCCTCTGGGAACTCTCCATTTCGATCTCCGATAAAAACTTCTGAATTCCACCTACTTATAATATTATAATCACTCTAGATCTCTAAAGAGTTCCTCATAAGCTTAGTATAAAATAGACTTTAATAATGAGATGAATTTAAAAAAGAAACTTGTCTCGAAAGATTCCAAATGCAGAGTCCCGCGGGGTCTCTATCACCAGGGTGTCAGGATGAAAATTAAAAAAGGCCACGTGCCTCGATAATAACAGCGACAATAACTTAAGGATAACAAGAGGGCGATCATAGAGCGACGTAAGTTATCGTGACGTACGAGGGCCAGTGAGTCCCAGCTATCTCTAATCTCTCCAACGAGTGGCACAAGGCGCACGGTTTCGCGAAACCAATAGAATACGAATAGACGGCTCGCACACACTCTCTCGATCCTCTCCTTCCAGAGTGCTCTGCTCTCACTCTCTCCCTCCCTTCCTGCCTCGACTTCTTCTCGGGCGACCGGTGTGTGCTGCCCCGCGCTTTCCCCGGCGCGGTAATGCACTTATATAAATCAGGTTCAGCCGCGGACCACCATAAAGCATTGCAATGTTTCGATGTCCGTAAAGCATTCCTGGGCGGGTTCGCGTTTGATTCACGCTTGACCGTGTGTGGGGCAGGCCCCTAAAGGTCCCATCGCGGGCCATCCACTCTCGCACACCAGCCGGCCGGCCGCCAACTCCCCGTACGTACGTACGTGTCTGTATACAGGGATCCGGCGGGGACAGCGACTTCAGCTGGACCGCTCTCCACCAGCACGGCGAAACAGGCGTGAGAGAACGTGTCGCCGGCGATAATAGTTTATTTGTCGCCGAGTGTATTCTCGCCGGGGCTCGAGATATGTTCCGGTTTGAACTCGTACCGTTCCATCTCTCCCTCTCTCTCGCTCCCGCACTCTCCACCCGCCGAGGATTGTTTATTATGCGAATTGAACGAGCCGAAGGCGATAAAGATCCCGTCCGTTCCACCTTGGCGATCCATCCGCTCTCTCTCGCCTCGGCCTCCATACCACTGATTCTGATTCTCTCTCCCCCCCCCTCGCGCACAACTTGAACCCCTTGCGCCCTTACCCCCGTCGGCCAAGTTACCCCCGACCAGCACAGACTCTCTTCTTCCATTTGGTTCCGAGTTGGTGTCGACTTGCTTGTTACAATTCTCTCCCGCCGATACTTCATCCCTTTTGTCAGCCGATTTCGAGAAAACCGAACAGTCCCACTCGGCTGGCCAACACTCGCACTCGACAATTCATGGAGATTCGTACTTGGAATGCTGATTCTCTCTTCAATGGTCTGGCAGGGGGAGCGCTGAGTTTATTAATGAAAATTCTCGATGTCTGCCGGCGTGTCAAGTCGCCGGAAGAGTTGCGTCCAACTTCCCAGGATATTCGCATTCCCGCCGCAACACACACACACAGACAGACAGACAGTCGCCGCTATGCGGGGATTACAAATGTAGATGCTAGCGCGCGACACCGAAGATCCACAGCATGAATTCGAAATAATTTAATCACAGGCGTCGTAAGCGGTTGCATAAGGGAGAAGAAGCAGGCGGGCGGGGTTCGAGAGCCGGCTAGCGAACTCACCTGGCGAATGGGGAACATTTGTCGAGCTGAGGCCGGCCGAGGTAACATCAATAAAACGCCCTAACAAGCTCGCCTAAATGCGTTAATATTTCAAGTTGGCGCGCGACTAAAAGAGAGCTCTAACACCTAACCCCGTATATTACTGCACATCCTATCCGAGTTTCCTCATTATCGAGTATGTACGTCCTGGCGACGGAGGACGATCGAGCGGAGGGATAAAGCCCGCTGACCTCCCTTCGTTTCTGCCTCGTGTTCTCCTCACTCTTTCTCGAGCAAGGTGTCCTCAGCGCCCGCGCGCCCGCGCGCTCTCGCCCGCCTGTCCTCGCAGTTCTCACCTTCGACTTCGCCGAGGCCCGGCCACCTTAATTCGAGGGCCCCCTCGATGACAAACGCCTCGACCTCCCGGCCAATTTTTTCATACCGCTTCTGCCGACCGATCGCATATCCCCGCAAAATTATGAGCACCCTCGACGCGCCCGTTTGTTTCTACGCGGGAATCCGCTGGTGCGCTCGCGCTAAATCGCCCCCCGTAACTTTGCAACGTGTCACCCAACCCCGCACCACCTACCGCCGCCTTCTGCCCACCCCCGTGCCACTCTTCTTGCCAGCCGATACACTCTCGTTTGTCCGGCAAAAACCTTCTCCAGTCACAGCTTTATTGTTATGTACAAAGTTCCCTCGAGGCGAGCAACTTCCTCCAAGTAAGTTGGATCCACGCCAAAAAGAAAGCAGACATTCCCTGTAGAATGTGCGTTCGACATGTTCGAAATCCTTTTTCCTAAATTGAGAACTGATTGACGTATGAATTGTCATGTTGCAACGAAGTCTAATACTACTAGAATGGACTTTCGTATCATCGGCAGAGTTAAAAGAAGGTTCGCCTTTCTCGTGACAGCATCCCTGCGGCTACGAAAATGCTAGGGCGCCGCGATATTTGGACAAGGATATTCATATCCCGATTAAGGATACAGTGCTAGCCGTCGCGGCGGCCAATTTGTAGCCCGGAGAAAGAATCGCCCGGCTTGATTTAATAATAAGAAGAATCGGCCGGCTACGAGAGATCGGCACGATACGAACGAGGACATTCTTCCTTGAGGTAAGCGCATGGAAGAACACTTCTACTCTCCACGGCCAAGGATCGCATCGGACAGCTCTGCAATTTCTGTACCGATTAATTGGTAATGGCGCATCTCCGCGCCAATTAGAGATTGAAAAGCATCGCGCCTATCAAGCCCCGGTGATTAAAGGCACCGTGAAGTACGGGGAATGCGTCGCGGGAAATACCGAACGATTTTCATCGGAGGGACGTTTTACTAGCTCGTCGGCCGAAACATCCGGGAAATGCTATTAGCGTCTGACTTATCGGCCAATTTGTCGTGAACCTTCGTGGCGAACGATTAACGTGCCAGGAACTGAGGCAGATAGCTAGGTAGCTGTGCAAGCGCACGAGAGAGTGAGAGAAAGAGAGGGGAGGAGAGGAGATCTCTCTACGAGAGAGAGAAAGAGGGAGAACGAACGAGGAGGCGAAGATAGGTCAGAGCTATTTCTGGAGAGTGGACCCGACAAATCGTTTGTCACCGATCCGCCGCTAATAACCGGTGGACTCCGGCTTTATCGGTGGCTAAGTAATAGCTACCAATAGCTCTCGCTCGCCTTATCAAATCCATTAAAGGATACAGGGACGTTGCGCTTTTGAGGGATCACCTCGGCGCTCGGCTATCTTCAATGGTACGCCAACCCTGAATTCCTGGATCGAGCGATCGTAGCAGCCAAGTGCTCGATATCAATGAGGGATCGATTTAGATTGATCTTTCTTTTAGCCGCGCGATTCTAAGCTGCCGCTTATGACAGTTTCATATCAGAGCTTTTAGTTGAGAAGGCAGATAGAGTTTAATGCTCCGATCAGCCGGAGTGCTTCGAACTAATGCGACTAATGCTAGTTTCTATTACGGCTGGGTTATAGATGGAGACAAGAACCTGGCGAATGCGATGACGGGAACGTATCACCCTCATCTCCTTGGCAACTTATGCGTTTTTGTAGCCGTCGTACGAAATAAGGGCCCTCCACTATTAAGCGGAATCCCGTGTCGCTCGGGTTTCGTGGTACACGCTTGTTACATACGTGCGAGCTAAGTATCCGTGGAGCGAGGCTCCTTGTATCGTATTTGTTCTTCGAGGTTATCGTGGCTCATCTTGCGCTACGTGACGAGGACCGTAATAACGATGGTGCGTGCATGCGTGCAGCAGCGTGCTTCGTAACTGGTTCTCTCTGTTTCTGTAATTCCATCGTACCGCCATTCACCACCCCTTTGTTCCACGCGCGCCACACACTCTTCCGACAGGAAGCGGAGATCGAGAAAAATGGCCGGCTACCACTGCACAGTTACTTTCGCGGAAATTTACTCGCTGCCAGTGACTCGGATGAAGTGATTCCTTACGTGGCTTTACCAGTTTTGCATATAAGGAGTTCTGCAGATTGCACTGTATTCTATTAGGGCTCTCAAGTATCTTGACTTGATTCACGAATGAACGACACGGGTATTTACTTTCCTTTATATAATCTTTTGCAGTTTTATAGTAGCAAATGTCTGCTCTCATAGAAACCTTTATACTGCTAGCAAACGATATCAGACTCTGTGAGAACGTAGTTCTTATAGAAGGGATTCCGTGCTAACGCGATGTATCTATACACCTGCGCGGTCGGATAGTTGGCGGGTATAAAGGGATGCGCAAACAGAAGAGTCGATCCTATTGAGTTTGAGGGACTTCTTTGAAGGGAGTTCATCGGCGAGTTCATCTCGCAGTTCCCACGAGTGCTCGGCGAATCGGCGCACCGCCGAGATGACAAGAAAGAGCTGATCGCGCTCAGTAAATCACTCAGTCGCGTCGTATTAATTGATATTTACTATCGGGCGGCGGTCTAATTGCAATTAATAGAAGACTTTGTCGGCCTCTTGGCCGCGATGCATTGCGGTTACGCAAAAGTACTCAGTAAACGGTCCTGCGGTGCTCTGACAAGCCGCCGTGCGAACGCTCATTACTCGCATTTCGTCGCGGCAATACCACTGCGGTCTTCACTCGCCGCGTTCCGATTACTATCTGCTGTCCCAGCGACATCTGTTCAACAACTAACTATCGCTATGTTCTTCGTGCCGATCGGAAAAAAGAGGGAGAGCAGGAAATTTCGCTGCGTTTGTACCTGGCAAGTCTCGCTACTTGGGAATGCCGTTTCATTGAACCTCTCTGTCTTGCCTGCTATAAGTAGACTCCGTATGTTTCATTTTTCACACGTTATATACAAAAATATGTTGAACCGTCCCTGTTATATGCACTGCACATTATTCCATCGTTGAGAAGACAAGCTTTGTATAAATTAGTCATCTCTTTCGTTGCGTCTTATCAATTATTCTTCGTTGAAGGACACAGATGACTGATAAGTTTAATCGATTGGACTATTTCTTGGGAATCAATCGAAAGATTTGCAATGGTTTTCGGGGCCGTTTGTTGAGTGTGTCCTCGGGGCCACCCCCTCGTGCTGGTCCTTGCCGCGCGCGCTGTCTGTGTCGTCGTCTCTACCCACTCGCGATAAGTCGGCGCCGTGTTGCGACTCAATCGCGCGGCTCTTCCTTATAAATCTTGTCGCCGGCATAAATCAGCGTGCCTCCAGCAGCGTGGTACTCCAACGGAGAGGGAGGGAGAGAGAAAATCTCTCCGATACATAGAACCCGCTGAAGAACCCTTCGATCCGAGAGCTGAGAGGAAGACACACGGGCTCCCACTTACAGGAGACCGTGTTCCTCTACTCGCCCGGGGAGCCCGGCAATGCGTCACCCCAAACCTTCCTCTGCATCCTCTCGCACTGAGACCGATGAAAGTGCCTTTCTTTCCGCGATTATTGTCCTTTCGTCGCCGATATTTCCCCTCTTCTTCGTCAATTAACTTCTTCCTCGCCATTCACTAAAATCACTCCACGAAGCTCGCTGTTTCTGCTTTACGTTAAAGTAGATTCAACTAGGATACAAAGTTGTAAAGAAATATGATATTAATATGGCTTCTGATGACGTTAATCAAAGCAGAAGCTCAAGTTCCAAGACAGATATTCCGCAGTGGAGAGTGGGAACCCTCCGCATTCAGCTGATAGACTATCAATAATAATCCTCCCATATTCCTCGCGACATCACAATAACATTAGCTCGGATCATTTCTCAGGATGGTTGAGATAGTAGGTGAGCGTAGAGATTAATAGGAGCAGATCGATCGGCTTGACGAGTGGAGGGAGTGGGTGTTGCGGGGCGAGGGTTAAAATAGTGGAAGACGAAGGGCTCTTGGTAGTCTATTGGTCTCTTTATTTCTTGGCTGGCCCTGCCGCCGAGGCGGCACTCGGCGGGCGAGAGAGTGCGAGTCTCAGCCACTCGATGTTATTTACGACTGCTGATTTATCGGATGAAAGGAAGCGGCAGCTTAGAGGGCCGACCTCCAATCCTCGGTGACAATATAAGGAAGGAACCTTTCATTCGAGCTTCCCTTCGAGTCCGCCTCGATCGTTCCTCCTTGCCACGACGCGCCTCTCCCCTCCTCCAATAATACACGCTTAATCCGATACTTGGTCGTTATCTGCGGCAGAATGGTCGGCCGATCTATCGTCGTCGAATTACGCAATTCAGGGTCATCGGTGGCTTTGGGTGGCGGTGGTGTCGGCAATTTGCAAGGATGCACCGTGTGGCCCGACAGAGGCCGGCAGGTATGCGTTCGCTCGCGCGCGCGCCGGCCATCCTCCGAGCAGGCGGCCTTTGACGGCGGGGCATAAAAATAATTTCGAAACCGCGGCGGCTGATATACGAGTGAGAAAAAAGGGAGGGAGAGCGGTGGCGGCGTGCGTGCGCGCCGAGATACGAGAGGCAGAGGCGCTCGTAAACTTTTCTGCCCGTGGCAGCCGCGGCCCCCTTACAACCGCGAAACAAACCACCCAGGCGCGGCCCCCACACCAGTATGTACCCGTACCAGGGCCTTTTCATTCATGCCTTAAACCTCGCTAATGTACTTTCCTCTCGCCGGTGCACCAGCCTCGCCACCCACCTCCCCTCTCGTCCATCGCCCCTGACCTTAAGGGGTTACACGCAAACTGAGTTTAGCGTGGGCGAAGTATTACACGCAGATAAGGACCTTTACTCCAAGGATTCCCTCCACACCCACCCCTACCCCTTCCCCTTTCACTCCTTGCCACTGTCTTTCCAGAAGGGTTTCACTGAAACTCTCAAGTGGATCGTACTTGAAGCTACAAGCGAACGAATAATCCATAAAGAATAGTTACTGATTTCACTGTGCAGGATATTTAAGCAGAGAAAATCGGGATTTCTGCGAGAGGAATTGTGAAAAATATTTGAGGGGGTAACACGCGGAACGTAATAAAGTGGAGTAATGGAAAAAAATGTGTTTTTCCATCGGGAGGCGGTTAACTAGTGCGGCAATAAGAGGCTTCGAGTCTATTTTTGCGCAGGGGGGAAATCTCTCTATTTTGATAAGATGCAGCAGCGGCCTCGTCGGGCGTACCACGAGAACTGCCGAGGAACGGATTCGCATGCGAGCCCCCGGTTGATATTTCATCCAAGGAAAAATCCCGATTTGCATAATTCTATCTGAGGTCCGCTCGATTCTAGACCACTGTTACGAGGCTAACGATACCGGCTGGCGGGCACCGGTTTTATTCTGATTAAATGAATTCTGCTAGGTGGCTTCACCGCCGCCACCGCCGCCCACTCTCACTGTCTCTCGCTCGCTCACTCCCTCTCCCTTTTGTCACGTATGGTTCTAGTTGATTTTATAACGGCACGGGACTACCCTATTTTCCTGCGGCGCCGTGATGGCAGGGTTGGATGGAAGGAGGCGCTCTCAAATCCCGAGGAAATTTCAATTCAATTAACCCTCCGCTCGCATAATCGCCGACCGTATGATTATCGTCTGTTTTTTCGCGGAGCGCTTCCTCGATTTAGTTAACCCGCCGCGGTCTTACAATTAGTCCCCCCCCCCCACTATAGAAATATGAGAAATCTAAATGAAACGTTATTTCGCGATATGAAAGGTTCCGGCGGCGATGATACTTCCACCCACTGAGACGCATTCCACGTCCAATGAAAGGGTACATTTCATTCATTTTCTAGTGAACGCACTCGAAAATCACTTAATATCCATGAGGTTTCAAATTTTCTATAATTCGTCTCTGGCATATTTCAACAAATATAACTGGAAAATGCAGATACTATGTACATGTATAATGTAAAGAGCATCCAAGCATTAAAAAATGGATTATTTTATGGTACTAATCTATCTTGAGGGGACTCATTTTATCTTGTATCTAAAAATTTCCATCAGCATCTAAAGAGTGATGCGAAATTTAAATTAATGCAAATCAGAGGTTCCAGCGACGATTCCGGTTTTCGTAGGAGAGGGTGGACGGAGAAGCACGGTCAGTAACGAAACAAGCTATAAAATCCCGGGACCGATATTACCATGGTCGACGTATTCCAGCGGTCAATTCGGGATGCTGGCTGGATGGGTTCAGATCTACCCTCGCCTACCATCTAGCCCTTTCCACCCTTCCTCCATCCTCTGTTTATTCTACTTCCTGCTCACGTTCACCTTTGACACTGACCAAAATCCACATAAATAACTAATGAATCTAGCTGAGAAAATCCACTCGCTCTGCGTCTGAGTTCGATTTTTTCGCAAAACAGATCTACGACTACACGATATACTGCGAAGTACGATCGACTGGTTTTTGTTTGGTCGAGGGCAATTAAAGGGAACGCGCAAGAAAACAAGAAGAAAGAAGGAAGAAAAGGGGGAGATACCTTCTAGGAGAATGCGTGCTCCGGCTAAATTGGCGCGCGCTCTTAAGGGTGAGGCGGTGGAATTTTATTCCCCGTGGAAAAAAGGCGAGAGCCGGAAGGCGCACACTCGACTAGGCTTAGAAACCATAAAAGTAAGTGGTATAGATTTGAAAGGACGGCCGATGGAGATCGCGCCCGCCTGGTAGAAAGAAGCCGAGAGGATCCTGGAGGAAGAAGAATCCAAGGAGGGAAGAGGCGAGACGAGGCGTGGCTGCTGTTGTTACAGAAAACGGGGGTTGCTCCCGATGTGGCAGGGTTGTTACGAGCAGTGCGTTCAATTAACGGTGGTCGACGTGGTCCTGCCGTGCCACTGGTCACGGGGGTAGTTAATGCTAGAGGCATACCTACTTACCAGCGGCAGTTTCTTTTTATGGCTCGGGCCAACGGCACTGGGCAGTTTCTCGCTAATTGGTATCGAACTATTATTCTCTGCCATTAATGGCACCGATCTACCGGACCAATCCTACAGGCATGTATTGCGATCGGGCCACTATCCTAGAATTGTTATTGCCCGATTGGATTTAGTTGCCGAATGAAACCTCCTTTAATGTAAGCCCCCGCTAGCAAGGTTCACTGCCTGTTATCAGCTTGTTCCACCACAAAAACCAAGTGGGATCGAGGAAATGAAATCAAAATATACAGAATATTCATCTGTGGAGCGTTAGAATGTTCGAGAGAGGCTGTAATTCATTCTCGGCGTGCTCGACCCTTCAACAGCGGGCAAAGACGTATCACGTAGCAATGGGACAAGTATCCGGGAGCTTGGAAAATACACAGATATCCCAGGCGAAACTGGCAGAACAGTAAGAAGGCCGGGCGAGGAGGAGAAGTGCGCGGGTGTCGCGAAATCGGTTATCGCAGCACCATTCGCAGCTAAGTCTGACACTATATTGGGGTACGTCACTTGGAGGGAAAATAAGCGTGGCAGAAAAATGCGAAAATTATTGATATTGCCTGGCTCACATATCATTGTCTCGGGATATAGACGTCTTCCTCTCTCTCTTCCCCTCCAGCCCGTCTTTCATCTCTCACACATTTTCTGCCTGTCTCTCGCTCTCTGTCTAGGCGCGCACACCTCGCGCCTCCATATAACTCTCTCTTCTCTCGAGTCTAACGTACGGGCGGACCGGAGAAGAGAAGAGAAGATCGGCCTAGAGGGTGATGCCACCAGTAGGAAAAGGCTGGCGAAACGTAGCGGAGGAGCGCAAGGGGTTGGAGTGGGGGCCGCGCGAGACAGGGATGCCGAGAAGAGGAGAAAGGAGGCGGCAGCCGGGGGTGCCGACGTCTCTGATATATTCTTGTAATATTTTTCGATCATCGCGTGCTACGGAGATTTATATGGAGGAACGCCACACCGGCATCCGGCCACCTGATCGCGAGTTACTATCTACCCTATAACTACCCCGCCCACACCCTCCTGCATCGTCTGGATCCTTACTCCGCAAAATCGAGAATAATCGCGATTCCTCGCGGTAGTTATTTCATACCAGGCTAGACAGACTAATCCTCTCCAGTCCCACTTATTTGCTATTGATGTTATTCATATTAAAATTCATTATTGCATACGAAATATTCCGGTCTGCATGTAACAGCCTTAAGTGCTCAAAGAAAATGTTGTGTCATGGTAGAGACAAGATTGCAAAGGGTCAAGTGTTATTAGACCGAGCAGAAAGTAATGAGCCAGTCCCGATTGGCTTCGAGGAAAGAAGAGACAGGAATTTTCTGTAGCGATCAAGTCTTTAGGATGCACGCTAGTTGTGTAGAGACTGACGAATCCTCGGACCTTTAAATGGAACGGCTACGGACAAGAAGAGCCACATTAGCCGCAGTGTCCAGTGAAGCAATATCCGAGGGAGCCCTTCTAGCATTACGATGCCCGGACGATACTACCAAAGGCCAGTTAAACTGTTCGGAAACTCCTCCGGCTTTCCAATTAAGCGAAGATCCTAGCTCCTAGGGTCAGCCTACGCAGTTGACCACGTATTTAACACTACATAAATCGCGACCCGTCTTATTGGGCCTTGATCTAATTACCTTCCGATGTCTGACCACGGTGTGTCCGTTGGTCTCGACCTACTTCGACCGTACCCTCCGATTATTTCGGATCGTGGCCTCTAATAGGGCCAGCTAAACTAACACTGACTAGTAGCTCTTGCCTTGTATCGATCAATAAAGGTACGAATTATGATACGGATATCAATTACCCGATCATCCCGCACTGTAGACTATGTTCAATATCAACCTTGGGATTCAAACATTTCGCGAACGTATTCGAGGTCATTATTTCGTGGATAATTCGTATTGATTGGTTGGATTGGTATAAATGTATAGCCAATTCTACGTGATATAAAGAATGATAGTGTGTAAGGCAGGTGTAAATGGAAAGAGAAACTGGAACACCTTTTGTTCCTGACGAACATAAGAATTAATGACTCATTGTTCGACTTTACACACGTTCCTAACAATGTACGCCTGTCCCCATAAAAAGTGTATGGTAATCGTAGTAGTAAATAAAAGCATAGCAATTCCCAGTTGCCCAATTTCACCAGGCTTCAAATTGGCCAACACTTCAAAAAATCAAAGCTTTTAAAAAGCACGAGTTAATAATGATAATACATGATAAAGATTAACTGCCCTTCTGACGGCAACGATAAAGCAAAATAAAGCAACTCCCTGTTTACAGTAACACGACAGGAGGTGCCGGAACAAATACTGGTATTTGGAAAGGGGACGTAAAACGCGTCGAACAATTTCAAATTATGAGCAATGGTCGGGAATAGCTCAGACAGATAACTAATCGTCCGGACACCGGCCGGGATTTCTCGTGTTGCGCGAGAGGTATATTTAAATGGGAGGACAGACACGCCCGTGAAACAATTTAGCCCCGGTAATTCGTAACACGGCAATGCAATAAAGATACAACTATTATTTACAGAACGCGAACGAACCCAGTCGATGCCACATCTCGGCACATTTATTCAATATCCGTGCCAATGTGCCCACAGCCAGCTTTGTGCCCTGGTACGAGCTCTCTGTGCTGCGCGCTGCATCACGCTCGGTTTCCACCAGCTGCCGTTAGTATCGCGAAAATGCAGCATTTCGGTATCAAGCAACATTCCGACTACCATCGCCCGTAAGCCTCGAGTGTTGCTGTGTGTTCCGCTTTACTTTTACAGAGCTCACGCGTTTTCACTGGGACACGTTATTCCCAAGGTAATGTAATCCGACGCAGCCCGGCGAACGAATATACCCGTTTATTCGCAAAATACAGAGCCCCTGACAGTTGTCTACTGCGTTTGTCAATGGAGAAACGCAGAAGTATTCGTTACATTTTCAATATATATTACATGTAATATGATTCACTTTGTTTTAATATATGGCACTGTTCTTCCATAAATAATTATATGTTCACTAATGAATGTAGTTGTACCAGGTCTTATAGTATCTGAGCTGCATATAATATGATACTTTATGATATACACCTGACTTGCATGTACATTTTCTTATTATAATGGTGTATCAAGTACATAATAGTATACTACACATGTTGTTATGTCACTCATAAGATACCACAAAGTATAGTATTGAAGATACAAGGCAATGTTATGAAAGTTGCTCATTATTCAAACTTGTTGGTGAAAGTCACAACGGTCATTCAATTACCTTTCATGTAAGTATGCCTGCTATTAGACCAATTTAAAGCAAATGGTCATTGAGACTACTCTGCACTATTAGCTTTAACTTCAATAATCTCCCTTCCAATGACACATTGAATACTTAATAGTACTCAAGAAGCAAGAAATAAAGAATGCGTCAAAGATTTTTATGATACGTTGCAACATCTGTGAAAAGAATATAGTATCAGTTATGAGCATATATGTGAAGAGGAAACTGAGCAAGGCATAAACCGTAGTCTGTAAAACACTTACCAATCTTTATAAACACAAACTGGCAACTTGAGGCCAATTCTTAAAACTTTGCCTTAATTATTATTTGCACACATACCTACAATCCCTGGTACAACCACTCATTGAAATATCAAGTGCACATATGCACACATATATAGCAAACAGTAATTCAATGTATTCAATATAAATAACAAAGCCTTTGAACGATCAAAATCCAATAATCAATAAAATATTGTATAAAGAATGTTGCATGCATGAACAGGCACTCACTCCGAATCTTCCTCGAAACAGCAACCAGCATTTCTGCACTTATTCTTCCTCACCGAGCTTGGCAGCAACTCGCACATGCTCCAGCACCTTAGACCAGCACTTCCACTTATTAATTAGACCAACATTCGTTAATTAATCACACGAAATGTAAAAAGACGCCGGACAGAAAAGTCGCGCGCGTTACGTCACTCTTTACCGGCACTGACTAAGTTCAGCATGGAGGACATTGCGATATGCAAGTATCGACCGAGTTGCGAAACATCGATAATAATTGTGTCGACTAACGTCAGGGTGTTGCTGGGAGGGAGACGAGGTGGGACAATGGCAGTTAAGGAACGTCTTACTTCGTAAGTGTTTTGGGGAACTCTTGTTGACAGTAATAATGGCTGGCAAAGGCTTTGTGCGCGAGTGACATGTGACTGGAGTTTGGATGTGCCGGAGATCGAGGATCAGGGTTAACTACGCACTCGCTGCTGCTTGACTGTTTGTGGATTCGTGTTCAATTGCTGTCGAAACGTCTTTCACTGTATCGTGGTATGTACTGAACAGTCAATCGAGCTTGGTATCCCAAAAACAATATTCCGAGCCTACGAAGTCAGTGAAACGTCAGTGAAGTGTGAATTGAACTGGGTGTGGCGCCTGAAAGTGCTCGAAACAATGACACGGTTCAGTTCTTTCTTCTGTAATTCCGACTTAACCAAACATGCAGACCTTTCGAGGCAATGAAGATATAAACACTGGTTGTCCTGTCACGGAATAAGGCGCGATTTCTTTCACGCTGTTATATGTCTATGGTTTCTCCATCGCAAAGTTGCTTATTTAGAATAGAACGCGATGGATATTCTAACATTCGACAACTGCCAATTTTCAACTCGCATACTCTAACGCTCCAAGTGTTAGAGGAAACCCTAGAACTATCAAACAATCAAAATGACTGATTATTCATTTTGATAGTAATAGGAACGTATTAGTCGCTGATAGTTCTAGTGCTAGATTCTATGGTACGTAACACGTAGATGAAGCACGAGTGATACAAATCACTTACGTAAACCACGGTGAATTTAATGTGCAACCATCGGCAGGCACAGTTTGCAAGTGCCTGGGCTAATAAATCGTGAATATTTCAATTCGAGTAGAAAGTTCTGTGCATATCATTCAAAAGGATATGCTGGCGAGTGGAGGTAGTCAATGGAGTGTCAGGATTGTCGATTCGAAACGAGTGTTGGTAGGTTGGGTGGGAACAGGGCGGTGCGGTGCGACGCGGTCCGATTCTTTCCTAGCTGTAAATTCGCTTTCCGGCAGGCGGCAACGATACACGGTCCGATGGCGCGAGCTTAATGCCCGGCATCGATAAACGTCCGCGTCGCCCGCCGAACACATAAACAAACATTTACATTTAATTGGTGGCTCGCGTGACTGACTAATGCCCGGTCGTCCGAGTTTCGAAGCGTTTCGATGCCACTGTCCGACGGCCTGCAGCCCGCCACCCAACCCCTCCCTTCCGCCCCTAATGCACCCAGTCCGGATGGTGCTATCGTTTCGAGTGAAGAGAGAAAAATTTCGCAGCTCCACCGAAACCGTAATGGATAGGTTTGGTATCATACCACAGTTCGGGGCTTCAGCCAAAATAGTACCTACAACGAATGTACATGCGAGCAGTCGTTGTTGGAGATCGGTATGTGCAACGGCCGCCGCGGATTTTCAAGCTTTTATTTGTTAAATTTGAATAACTGTGCTTGGACGATCAAGCCGATGGTTGAACACGTTACCAAATTATAATTCCATCTTGTTAACGCGATATGTTGTGTGTGTGTTTTTTTTAGTTAATCACGGTTTAATCCTGACTCGAATACAGTTGGGAAAGCAGTCGCTCGAGAGCCAAACAGTTTCTCTCTTATATTTCTCACGTGAGAGAATATAATTCATTTCTGTTGTGTCATATTCACAATTGATATTGAACCATTGAAGATAATAAGTACTAATTGACTGCACTCGCATAAAAGTGCAATTAATTAAGAATAAAAGTAACAACTACGCAGTGTAACGTAATTGTGCCTGAAAGATGCACTTTGAGAGCAAAGGATTAATCGGAACGATTTGGAAACCACATAGCTGTTAAATTCAGAATGAA
Organism: Ectemnius continuus; assembly: GCA_910591665.1. NCBI lineage: Eukaryota > Metazoa > Arthropoda > Insecta > Hymenoptera > Crabronidae > Ectemnius > Ectemnius continuus. The sequence continues at coordinate 7,141,301 of OU342862.1, read as the reverse complement.
TATGGTGAGAGTAAAGACTAGAGCTTTGTCATTAAGATTGATGAGAACTTGTATTCATTATCGGGTTAGATTCCACAAGGCTATCGAGTATTGCCGCGGCGTATTAGTACGCCGCCACTAATTGGTTTTATTGATACGTTAAGTGCTTATTGCTTTGGGGCTATCATAAAGGAGCCGTCCCTACGAATCCGTGGATTGTACCTGTCATTGGCAGTTTTTATGCCCCGGCGGATACGGGCGATACACGATCGCAAATCGTAAACGGCGAAAGGGAGAATCGCTCGGCTCGCGCGGAGCCGAGCAATAATAGACCGATATTTCACATCAAGATCGCATTCGTAGCTCGAAAGAGAAATGACGCGAGCCGAGTTCCCCGGGCGGAAATTCATTCTGACAGATTTCATACATCCAATTGATGTTCTCGGCATGTGTGTGTGTGTGTGTGTGTGTGTGTCTCGGCAGAGAGGAGATAAGCCACCGCCGGAGAGAAATAAGCGTGTCACTTTAGCCGCTAGGATCGTAACGTCGAGGTTGGACAAAAGTTTGGCTGCCTGATCGTGGCGACGACACATACACAAGTGTGCATGTATATAGTATGCTACTTTGGTCCGAGGGATCAAATCCTTATAAAGCGGAGACACAGATCGCAAGAAGGGTCTTCTATTTCCCCCGGATTCGAGTAACATTATCCGTCATACCAATATCGGCCAGATAAGATCGTCCTTCTTAGAAAACTAACCACTCCTTTGTCGTGTACTTTCGTTCAATCTTTGCGGGAACTGAAGACAGCTTCTGTATACTCTTAAAGCTGCTTTGAGCTCTACTGAAGAGCCAAATATCGATTATGAACCACGAGTTTGTAGAGCAATCTACGTTTTAGCTAATGATTAAGTTATATATACTTGTATGCTTATATGCATACTTGCAACGTCGGCATAAACATATGCTCGTCTATGGGATATGCAGAAGCAAAATAACGTGTTTGATTTACACGATGATTGGTTGTGGTATTCGCTTCTTAATTGCTCGAGCTATCCCTGAAATGTTTCACATGCCAGATATGAAAGGCTCCAGCTATTATTTGTTTTCTATAAAGTCAACCTGGCCATTGAACAGCGTGGGCCAGTTCTATTAGCACGCTCTTCTTCGAGTTCCCACAAAGACCCCTTCGCTCCAACCTCCGTCGATATTAATAAAGCAAACATATCATATCCCAGAAAGATTTCCCACTCTGCTGCTTTTCAGAGAATCTCTCTGATCGCGAGTACGTGTTAACAAAGTGCTCGAAGGTATTAATGACTTGGAAACATATGGTTCGGATGAAAGCAATCGGCATCGAATTATCTCTCGAGGGAATATCACCAGCCGAAATATGAGACGATAATTCGTCAATGATAAACATTAATAAACGAAAATTCGGTGGGCGTAAAGCCGGAGGGCGGGCGAAGGGAAGGGGATAACGGAAAGGTGGGCGCAGGGAGGGTTGAAAAAAAAATAAATTAACAGAATAGTAATTTTTTGCCGAGTGGCCGCAGCTAACGCATCGATGAACGGCCCATACGGACCTATGTGCCTCTCATGTGTGAATAATAAATTCAAACGGGCCGGGCGCAGCAGCAGCGGCAGCAGCAGCAGCGGGCGGGCCGAAAATTTGTGAGGGCGAGTGTTATTAAATGAAAGTTTGTTAAGCCAGAAATTTTCAATTGCTTTAATTTCACTTGCGCTTGATGCCTGACGGGAGGCCCCATAAAATTCGCGAAATAAATATTTTCCAGCGCGATCCGGATTGTCAGAGCACATCGAATGCAGTGCTTTCGCGGAAAGCCCGCCAAAAAAGAAGCTTACAATGTTTTCCCGGCGGCGAATAATCGGGAATTAGAGGGAGCTCGTCGAATTGGGAAAGAAGGTTGGAGGGAGTCGGAAGTCGAAAGGAAGAGAATCCACTTTTCCATCCCCTTGCGCCGATATAACGACTCTCATCACGGCCGTTATATGTATGCCGCTCGACCGCCCGAGAGAAATTGTGTACGCGCGCTATACGGCAATAACTAATAATACCGTGAAGCCAATTTCGAGGTGTCACGAGAAATGGCTTCTATATCATTCGCCCGCGAGTTCCACACTTCCAATTTCCAATTTCATTGCCCCGGCACGTGCTACTCTACATGTAGATACATACGTACTTCCACGAGCTGCGCGCCAGTTTGCAAATCCCCGCGCGAATGATCAGCGTCTAGATTGGTAATGGACACAAGTCACTAAACCCCCAGCTCTTCGAACTATAAATAGAACTGCACATCTGTTGCAACTGATACAACCAAAGATCTATCTTATTTCTTCTTCCCTTATTATACCTCATCTGTTTTATGCAAAAATTAAAGAGTTTTGCCTTCTATTCTCAAAGTTGAATAAAGAAATTAACTCTAACTTTATCCTAACAAAAGAATCGATCGCAATACTACATAAATCAACGTACTAAGAGATTCTTCGAAGTGCGAAGGGTTAATCCCATAACAAAGAGGTCGAGCACTAAAGTAGGACAGTGGCAATGACTCGTTTAAGTGGGGAGAGAAATGGACGTTGACGCTTGGGTCGAATAGGCGCGTGCTGCAGGAGGACTAGTTTTTCCCGAACGGGGATCTTCTTTCAATGGAGTCTGGGTCAATCTGCGATTGATATAAAAGAGTTGGGTGGCTCTCGAAGATCCCCCCGGAAAAGCCGCTAAATCACCCGTGGCGAGGGTAAGCGGGCCGGAGATTTGTGCGCTTGTAAGCCGAGCTCCGATGTGTGTATGTATCGCGAACGATTGGGCGGGATAAAAGGGATAGGAGGTCGGCAGGCTCCCTGGACCGATATCTCTTTTCCAGGGATCGGGCTTCCTCGACATGCTGCGCGATCTTGCGGTCAGCTCTATCCGCTCGGACAAAGGGAAAGGGGTGTAGGGTGAGCCTGCGATCAGCCACCCTTCACTTTAATGGGCTACAACACCTTAAAGCCGCGACACACTAGATACACTCTCGCCCCTTCTCTCTACAGACACCGGCTCTAGTTCGACCCTTCCTTTTGCCCTCCTAGAGAATTTGCTCGAATTCCTCTGACATAACTCCTCAATCCCAATCGCCCTTTCTCTACCATCCACCACCAAAGCTGGATATGTCCCGGGGCATTTCATAGGGACGAGTGCCTTTGTGCCGAGAAGTATCGCTGTAGTACCACAGTCAGGAACAATAAAGAAACACGACTGTCCACTTGAAATTTATCTGTTTAAATTATTTAATAAATTCAGAATGAAATTTATCTCGAGGATACACTTTTCTAAGAGTCAAATTCAAATTGTTTCTTTAATTTGAAAGGAGCAGTGCTTTGTGATAAGTAACAACCGATGCGGGGCTGCAAATTACAGAGTCACATACTCGCCTAGCCAAAGACTCGTGTTTCCTTTAAAGAGCGTGGTAGCTGCGGTACGTAGATGGCGTAGGAGCGGTGCAGATTACTCTTAGGAGAGGCTGGGCGGATGCGGTGGAGGATGGTAGAGGGAGAGGTAGAGAGCGAGGCAATTAAGCATTCCATGCGGACCGATCTACGGCGCATCGAGTAGTCGGTAAGCCAGGATTTAAAAGCGAAGAGAGTGCTCCTGCTCGGCCTGGTCCCCACGTAAAGCGGCAATCGAAGGATTGCCGGTGCTCGGGGAAAGCGAGAGAGCGCGAGGGAGCGGAAACGGATTCGCGGTTCCGCGGCCAAAGATTATCCCCCGGCTGTCGTCTATACGCATTTGGCCCGCTCTAAAAGGCCAGGTAATCCTGCCTGCCTGCCTGCCTGCCTGCCTGCCTGCCCGTCGTCTGACGAATTTATCGGGGTTCTTCGCTCAAGAGGAAAGAGAGGGACGCCAAAGATTTGCTTTTCCGATTGAACCTACTGGTACACACCACCGACTCCCGCCAAAGAGAGAGAGAGAGAGAACGACGCAGGGTGGAAGGAGCGAGCGAGAAACGACCGAGTGACACACAGGAAGAAGGAGAGAGGAACGAAGAGGAAGATCGAATGGAGCTGAGTGAGCTCCTACGGAAGAGGTGGACCGGCTCCGAGGTAAACGCGAGCCAAGATAGAGAGCGACTTTCAACGCTTGAATAATCAAAGTCGAAGAAGCCCGTAATCACCAAAGGATGCTCCCTTATGGATTTCTTATTCGGATTCAATTTGAAGCCACCGGTCTGCGTGATTCCTCCTCCAAAGGAATTGGCATAATCGTCGGATTGAGGCGAACGCGATTATCTGATTTTTCGTATCATTCTCCAACACCTTAATTAGGGGACTCTCCCAATTCCCTTTCACTCGATTAAAGCAAGCTTTCAACGGAGAAGAAACGAAGAGGCGAAGACCAAATGTTTGAGGTTCGATTCGAGCAATTCCATATTTACGAACTAGAGAGGGAGATGCGAGGGCGGAAGGATGGTGATAAAGTTTAGTACCAGAGAGATGGTGGCATCGAAATCAGAGTTATGGAAAGGACGGAAGGATGGCATTGTATGTGGCGCGGAGTACATGTAGTGTATACTGACCGATAGGGGAAGCCAAGGGAATGGCAGGATTCTCGGGAGGGATAGCTTTTCACGATGACTGAGGGTAATATCTGCGGTGCGAGAGTTAGCCGTATTGCTGATTAACATATGCATCCAATACTGGTGGGCGCGCTCAAATGCAAACACGTCAGGCTGGCAGCTATCTCCGCCAGTAACGGTGTAGAAAGCTCCGATTCAAACGGCATATTAAAGGTCGACTCATCCTGCTGTGAAGAGTGCGCCTTCTCCCAACTATCGTCCCCCTAGGCGAGACTGGTGGACTGGCGGACTGGATCCATCCGCACGAAATCACCCCCATAAACGATAGATAAGGTCCGGGCTTGGTTGGATCTCTAACTGCCGCTCCGAATCGATGCCTGTTATTACCCCTTGCAGAGAACCAGTCCTTCCCAGACGCCTCACTGTTTTTCTCCCATAGCCTAGCCGCTATCGCTCGGGATCTTTATTTCTCGAGGACATCGAGGGACATCCGCCAGCATGTAAATTCGTAATTCCCGATCTCGTGAATGATAGCGACACGCACACGTGCCTGCCCGCGCGCGGACACTTTCGACCGGCTGGCCTTCATTCGCCCGCGGCGGTCTCCGCGGTACTTCTTGGAAGATGACATCGGACAGATATATATTACGATCGTAGCAGAAGCATCATTTTGAAAGACAGGATCGTAGTCTCTCTCGCGGTGGGAGCAATACGAGTTAATACTCCGAAGGGTGCAGGAAGGATTCTGCAAAAACTCTGTTGACCCAGGATGCCGAGAACAATTCCGGAGGAATGCAAGGTGTACCCTGAACTATCTGGTCCGCAGGGCATCAGGAGCGCGGTGGAATCAAAGGAAGAACGGCAAGTATTCGTAGCGGAAGGTCCCCTCGCGTGTACGTGTACCAACGCGCGCGCTTATATGTGTGTGTGTGTGCACTCGCGTAGAGAGGCAGAAGCGTATTTAGTAGTGGCACCTACTTTGAGCGAAGTTCGTAGCTGGCTTTGACGCCTTGCTAATCCAGGCGTCCAGCCTCGGACAGAAGGCGGCTGCTCCCCCCGGGAAAGCTCTGGGGTGGCAGCCTCTGCGAGAAAAGAGAAACAGAGATGAAGAGAGAGAGGGATAGCGTGAGAGCGAGATGGGACCAGAGTGAAAGGGGAAGAGAGAGAGGGTGAGAAAGAGAGGTCGGTAGGAGGAAAGAGCGCGCGCGGAAGGTACACGGAAAAAGAGCGAGAGAAGCTGGCGGGGGCATGGTGGAGATGGAGGAGGTATGCACGAAAGGCAAATGAACGAGCCGCTCTCCATGAAAGGAACTCGTACAGAATCCGGGAAACCCCATACGGGGTCCCCGCGACATGGGCCACCCGGCGACTAATTGGAATTCGTCCGTGCCAGTCGAAGCAAGCCTTTCTATAATTGAGACGTGGCCAGACCGGCAAAAAATCCAGAAAGGGGGAAAGGATGCGCTGGCCGCTGTCTCGCGGAGAACCCTTTTCCTCTCTTTTGAACGGGAGTCAAAACTTTTCGAGGGATCATCCCTGGGCCGGCCTCACATGCATCCGCTTATCTACCACCGTATCCCAATATCCCAAGAAATGAACACCACCCGGCGGCGGCCCCCTTTCCCTCCCGGCCAGCCTCCAGGCCTTCTCCGCCCCTTCAAAGTAACCCCGATGCCAGATGCAAAAAATGTTAACTTTGATGCCAGCTCAGAAACGCCTTTCGCCAGAATTTACTGTGCTAACTCTCTCCCTCTTTCTTTATCCCTCTCTCTCTCTTTCTCCGCGGATGTATGGCTTAAAAGATAGAACGTTCGTAGAACGAACTTTCTGATTTCATTGATCTTAACGTGTACATACTTGTATGGGTTTACGTATGAATGCTGGAAAGATTAATCTGCCAAGGGAAGCAAATTGGCGGTTGGTCAATCGATAAGCTAGCTGACCATCGCTCCATTACCCGTTTATCAGGGTACAAGGCAGGCATTAGTTATTCCTTTGCTGTTTCTGCGTTTGGCGGCGCGCTTCGAAATTTACACATAAATTACTTGCCGGGCATCGGCTGCTTCGAACACAGCCGATGGGTAAGCACGAGAGCTATTTAAATATTCAAACTGCGAGAGCAGCTAGAAACGTGGAGATAGGAGAGACAGGCAAACCAAGGGAATCATGAATGCTCTTACTCTCCTCGCTGTTTTCCCATACACTCTCTCTTCTTAGCCATCTTTCTCTTGCCTGCTTTCCGGCCTCCCAACCAGCGATGTTTTCTTCCCTCGTACACCGGAGAAACCGGCCGAGGCGACGAGGAGGGCGGGGGCAGAGAACGGGATAGGTGGAATTGTAAAATTAATTAAGAGACCGGGAAAATAATTAATTTTTCTAATAATTCTTGCAACCGCGCTGCTATTTCCACGGCGCTCGGCTGCCTCCGCTCGCACCACCACCCCCGGGGAGGCTCGAAATAATTTCATAAGGGCTGCCTTGAGAACCGCACCTACATTTACGAAAACATATCCCCTTCCCAACCCCCTTCCTACTCTCTGACCACGTCCGACCGCAACAAAGATCCGCTACACCCCGTTTCATGACCGACTCTTCCACACATAACATCTTCCCAACCCTAATCGCGAAAATGCCTATAAACCTAATTCTCCACGAATTCATTTCCACCTCATATTGAGAACGTATATAAATCCTAAATCTTTCTTTACCATTAAGAGTTTAATTAAAGTCGTGAATTATATACATTGGCTGAAATCCTAGCAATTTCATTCAAGAATTCGTTAACCATTTCGGTTTTGGAGGAGGTTGGTCGACATCGAGGCTGAGGGACATGCAAAAACGGGTGATAGCGGCTAACTTAATTAATATATTTCGATAGAAGGTAGAAGGCCTTGCTGGCTGCCTTCCGTCGGCGGTAGTTCCCGTAGACAGGTGGGTCTCGCGGCAAGCGAGAGGAGGGTGAGAACGGCCCTCGACGGCAAGTCGTGTTTGATCATTGTGTTATACGGTTCCCCCGGTGCACACTTGCCATAAGTGTATTTTGAAATTTCGCTCGTTGTAGTAATCTTCCGGGCGCTGCGTGTTCGTCCTACCCACACACGCGCGCACACGCACGGCGCGCGTATGAGCGGAGGCGCACCGCTGAAAGTACACCCTGTAGCTGGTAGGATGTGTGTGCTCGCAGCGGCGTGTATTTTCGCAAGCGCAGCCTGGTCCGTCCTAAGGCCGTCAAAGTCACGTATGCGTGTGTGTGTGTGTGTGTGTGCACATAGGCAAGGCGAAGAAGGGGTAGGTGGGGCTGCTGTGTGCGAACACACGTTTTCTGCGCGTAGGAAACCGTAGTTTGGTCAGTCGGAGCCGAGCATAAAGGCTCTCGAGAAATTAATTCTCCTGCAGGTACCTACACGCCTCGGCCCTCGCGCACACAAGACACACACACCAACACACACACACATACACTGGCGTAGCGAGGGTCGCAAGGTGCAGAACGCGAGCCGTAGCTCGCTACGTGTTTTATTATTGAATGGGCCTCCTTCCCAGAGCCGCGAATCAACTTGGCAATTGGTTTATTATAATTTCATTGTGTTTTCATTAGCCGGCTTAATTTGTCCGCGATCCCTATATATGTGTGTCTCTCCCTTTATATTAGCGGACCGCCCCCGGAGGTCCTCAGACGCGCGCACACTTGGCTGACCGGCCTCAGGACCTCTTGGTTCTTTCAGCGCTAAGCGAGAAATCTCGTTGCCGCGGAACGAGGGAGAAACAAGTACCAAAGCAAATAGACCGCTGAAAAAATGAAGCTAATAATAAACACGTCTACTGCCACTGATAATCTATGTATAGCTCTTGGTGTTGGTGTGTTCAACACACGTAGGGACTTTTGGCCAACTCTGCCGTTATATGTATAAGGCTAATTCCGGAGCAAATATCCTTGTCGGCTCTGCAGCCGGCCGACTTTAAAAGTGTCGCCACGGTACACTTTGCATCTTTCCGCAGTGGATGCTCTCTCTCTCTCTCTCTCTGCCCCGGGGGAGGAGGAGGAGGCGCGCGCTTGAAAGGGGTTGCGCAAAATCCCGGATTTAAATCGCCGAAGTGATCTCTTGGAGCGAGGCGCACACGTCAATTTGTTTACCGGGTCTGCGGCGGTGGCGGCGGCGGCGGCGGCGGGCAAGATCACGCTATGAGGAAACGATGGCCCTCGACGTGTCTAATTCCACGTTTCACGCGCGGAGAGCCGAGCAAGCGACCGATTTAGCTGCCTCCTTTTACACGGCAGGCTACGTGTAACTGTTCAGCGGCTCTTTGACGCCGAGCTAGGCAAGCCCGAGCGCCGAGTAGCGCGCCAGAGAGGATCGTCGAGACGAGCAGAGGAAAAAAATAGGTGGCAAGCGAGGCCCTTTGATTGACTGTTTGAACGATTTTTCCACGGCCGGCTACGTTCGCTCGCTCCTCGCCGTTTGCCTGACTAGCTCTGCCCTGGCTGGCATTGATTATCGCTTATTGAATTTGTATGCCGGCGAGGGATGCTCCGTAGGGGTTGTCCAACGTCGCCGCGAGGGGATGATGCTTCCACTCTCTCTCACTCTCTCTCACTCTCGCCCTCTCCCGCCACCCGCTAAAGAGCTCTCTGCCCCTCGCGTCGGCCCCTGCTCCCTCCCTCCAGAGACAAGATTTGCTTTTCTCCGAGACAGGTTGACCCACGAGACGTCGGGAAGTCAAATCGTTTTTCGGATTACCCGATCGCCTGAATATCAAAACGCCACTATGTCATGGGATATGTGTATCTCCCATCTACCCATACAGACCGCAATACCATTTGACATTTGTCTCTGGACATAAACGACTTTATAATACGAACCCCTGTAAGGATTCGAGCGAAACTTTAAACCGTTCGATCTTGAACACAGTTGAATTATTTGAATAAGTTGAACGGTGCTGTCTTGTGGTTTCAGTGAGGATTCCCTTCAAGCAAGAATCACGATTTTTCCAAGGCTTTCTAAAGTCTCCTGTTAGCGCGTCAGCGAATGTCCTGCTTGTTTATTCGGAGGTATCTGCCGGCGACGGTCTTCCGGGGAGTGGGCTTTGCATAGGTGGAGGTGCTCGCGCGTCCCTTGGGGGCTTCGGTATACCGTAGACAGAAATATTTTGTCTGGCCAAAGAGGCAGACTGTATCTCGCCATCTCCTACCTTATTCCTTAGCCCTCTGCACACCCTTTCCCCATCTGCTTTCTCTGTTTCTCCGGGCTGCGCGCCTATACACACCTAGAGAGGGGGCATTTCTGCTTACAACGCGCACAGTCCACTCGCGGCATATCCCTGAATTATTGAATGACACGGGGATCAGCCGCGGATCTCTCCGCGGCTCTATCCATTCCACCGACGGCGTCTCCAGAGTTTTAAGCCCCTGAATATCCCGAACGAATCGTGGAGATGAAAGCACCGTTCTATTTCACTGATCGAGAGTTCACCCGAATATATGAGTCTGATTCTATTTGTACTGACCATTCATAGCCCTTGGGGTGTACTATATTAGTAATTTAAAATGATAGCTTCCTCGAAATATTGAAAATGTCTGATAATGCCATTTTAACAATTTTTATAATATCTCTCCAGTATGTAAGAAAATAAAGTTTTGCAACTCTTGAATGTTACTCGAGCAACGAAATATTAATGCGTCGAGTATATTATAAATCTGAAGGAATAGAGGGATGAGGGTCCCAGTATAAGTTTGCATTGCATGGTGGAGGTGCTCTGGTAAGTGAAGATCGATGTAATATTTACGCAAATCGAGAGGCGAGCGCGTATTCTCGAGGTGATATCAGTCAGGTTGGTGCCAAAGGGCAGGAGTGCGCGAGACCGCGAGAGAGAGAGAGAGAGAGCTACGGCCCCAGGTCCACACCGAGCTCGAACTCCAACCCCGAAATCTCATCGGCCCAAATGGCGCATCAACATCTATTATTAACCGGGTCCAGAATATTAACGATACAGTTACCGTATTCCAGAAGCTAAATTAGCGGAGATTATTACGAGTGGGCTCTCTCGCGGTACTATCCACCTCCCCCGACTACCGGCGAACACCATTTCTCTCTCTCTCTCTCTCTCTCCCTCCCTCTTTCGGTTACTCGCTCTACCATGTACCCTTTATCATACTCTCGCCCCCTATCTTCATCTTTCTCTGGCGGTCGCGGAGGATGGCCTGCGGGACTTTCTCTCTCTCTCCAGCTTCCCTGCGAGACCACGGCGGCGGCGGCGTCGGTAGCGGCGCGCGTCCGCTCTCGCCGTGTTTTTACGAAGGCCGACCCATTAATTTTAATATTATTGCATATTGCTCGTCAAATTGCCGGGAAGCGCGTGCGTCACGCGCCAGCCAGCCCCCAGGTAGATCGCATGACGCATCGTCGCCCTCCTATCCATCTTGATTTTTCGTTATACTCTCCTAGCCGTCATCGTACCACGATATTGATTCCCTCGATAAATAATTCTTTTTCCCCGCCGACATAGATCGAGTCGAATTCGGCCGCGCGGCTGACAATCGGACAGAGTTCGCGCTTTATGAATTTCTGGCAGTAGATACAGGCAATGTTGTATCAGAGACTGTTAAGATTTATATTAGGTGACACTCAGTTCACGCTCGAGTAAATTTATAAGCGGGAATGGGGAACAGCGGGTGCAGCAAGAAATATTCATGGCTGCAAGAAAGCATAAGCAGACTGTAGGAGGGATGAGGGATGTACTGGAGGAGAGGAAGGACCGATAGATAGGAGAATCCTTGGAGCACAAAAGTCACGGTCTTGGAACGATTTCACACGGGGTGGTCGCGTAACGGATTCCCAGTGAGATCTAACAAGACGTATATTTCCCTCCCGGCCGCAGTTAGCCGCTGCCGGCGATAGCCACCAAGTGCCTTTTTATCGAGTCAATGCGTACTACTCTCCCTCTCATTCTCTTCCTATATCTCTTATCCCGGCCGGTTTTATTGATGTGTGCGTGTGCGTGTGTGCGTGGAGGGTTGGAGTCGCTTTTCCGCGGCGAATTCGGCTTTTTCACGAGGGAGGAAGTTTGTACGGCGAGAGGGAAGGGCGGAGGGAGGCGGGCAGGAAACGTCGGCGAAGGGAGGCGAAAGGAGCGGCCCCGACAGGGTTGGCGAAGACCCGGAAGACCAATTCCGCGATACGAATACGAGGACGAGAAATATGGAAAGTCCGCTTTAAAGGACGTAAAGTGACCCGGAGGTGGCGGCCTTTATAGACACGTCGGGCCGCGACACCTCCGGCGCTCCATAAACGTGATGTACGCCCGCAGATTTTCTCCTGGCATCGAGATTGGATAGAAAGCGGAAAGGGGACCGTTGGAGCAGCTCGAGGTGAATCCCGGAGGACACTGGCGAGCGCCGTGCCGCACCGCGCCACGCCGCCTGCTGGATTACTCGCTCCCGACACCAGCAAAGATCTCTCTTGGATGGGTGCGGGCGAACGTCGCGCCAGCAGAAACGACCGCGACTGGTATCAGTATTAATGGCGCTCATTAACGAAACCCTTGGAGCACTAAGAAGATAAAATTTTCGCTCACCAGAGTTTCGACGAGCAATAAACTAGCCCCCCATCTAAAAAATTTGCATATACCCGTCGCCGTTCGTCCGGGGTGTGACGAACATTATAAGGGAAGACGGGCTATCGGCCCCACGGACTTCCTTGGTTATCGATAACCGGATGCGAGAGAAAGGGTGGCCGTCAGCCCCTCGCTCGCTCGCTAGCAGAGCTCGAGGTCCGTTCATCGTCAACCCTTGATTTTTAGCGTCCCGCTGCGCGCGAGGCCAAGGGCGAAACCGGGCTCAGATTTATTCGCCGTCGGTGCCTCTGGAGGCCCTCCACCGCCGAGCCTCCTGCCTCCTTCGTCCCCCCCTCCTCACCCTCACCCTCTCTTACCCTCCTCCTCCTTCTACGCCGGGCTTTATTGACCCTTTATACATCTATTTGTTATGCCGCGGCTCTTTGTGCGACGGTAGACACGAGTGGAGGGGCTCAGGCCGTACTTGCGTCCAGAACTTCTCTCCGGCGGACAAACTCACCCTCTGCCGCCCTTCTCCCTTCCCTTGGCTATATTTGACCAGTATTATAAAAATCAACCGACCGATTTCCAACGTAAAATATTACCCCCGTGCGTGCCTGAATATTTTATCGCTGTCCACCCCAGCGCCCGCGCGCTTCAGTCTTCCATGTCTCCTCTCTGTCCTTCCTCCGCATCCACCCTCCTCTCGCTGAAATAAAGAGGGGGCGGAAGGAGCGTGCCACGAGGAGGAAGACCCCAGTCGGTTTTGCTCCATCGCGCGCCCCATGTTTTCCCAGAGACCGGCACAGCCTCTTCACCCGCTCCTTTTTCCACACCCTTTTCATCCGCGGAATATTAGAGCACTGAGAATAAGACTAGTTTTCGTTTCTCGCCTTGGGAGCTTTCCTCGGGACGAGCAGTACGCGTAGCAGGGTGTCCACTGGGCGATAGCTGGCGGGCTGCTGGGAGGGTGGTTTTTGAGATGTAGATGGTAACGTACTTATCTTCTGTCAACGGGCTGGACATGCATCAAGATGATAATCTACAGTGCGCGAAGCCGAGCTAGCCAGCCAGGCTTCACGACGAGGGAGAGGACGAACGTATGAGGAGCGGGCGGGCGGGCGCGCGCGCTCGTACCTCGGTATTCCTGTAGGACTACTACACCGGGGCTACTAATCTAGCAGAATTATAGACGGTGACGGTAGCTAATTGTCTATCTATATCTGGCGGGCCGACGTAGGTGTGTCTCAATGCTCCCTCTCGTATGCCGCCCGTATATGCGTACATTGTATTGTGGCGCTGTGGAGTCCGAGCAGCCCTGGACCGTCCGTCAGGTCTCTCGCTCTCTCGGAGCACGGCCGCCTCGCCGGCGAGCATAATGGCCGGCCGGCCGGCGTACGTGCATTCCTAATAATGAAGACAACGATAAATCAACGCGGAGAATACGCCCGCGGATGTGCGCCGAATATCCTATGCATAATATCGCGTCATTATCTGCGCCCACCACGGACTCCCTCGCTCCACACGCACGCACCTACGACTCCACTTCGCCCGGCCACCACCCGCCACCCAACACCACCCACCGACGAGACGCTCGCCGACGCGAGCATTACGCCTCGGCTGCTCCGGATTGCGCAGCCATCCTCCTTCGAGGACATCCGAAACACAGCATCGTTTGTAATAATCAACGCGCCGTGTACCACCGTGTCGAATATTTGTAACCACTGTTATAATGCGTTACTGGAATATCTTCGTCACTGTAACATGAACTTGTACGGAAATTTGAGGGTATAAATGGGATCGTCTGAGGGTATTAATGCGCTCGGACGGAGCACTCTTACATTGGCCTTTAGTGAAAGAATGATGGCGGGCATTTTTTATCGCCTGAAAAATTGCGCTCTAATATTTCTGGGGGTGATATTTTATCGAAAAAAAGTGCCAGATCGATCTGAGTGGAGAGCGATCTATCGGGGGCGTCTGTAATAATTATTCGCTCGAACTCTCTCGACCAGACATTAGTCCTGGCGGTTTCCAGTGACAGTGAGCATCGATCGTGTAAGGTTCGCGACGGGCCATCCGTGGTGCCAATAATGATCTGTCATTCATTCAACGTAACGAGGGAGATCGATCCTCTCTGATTGGCACAGGCGCCTTGTGCCTGCTGGCTGAAAAATGTGGCAATATTCAACCGTACTGCAGCAGCTAGCAAAAATTCAAAGGCGAAAGGTTAAAGAACCGCAACCGCAACTGCGCCCTTACGCAACCACAATGTCCCCCTCGGTAATAGCAACACCTTAGCGAAGAAGATCATCGGTCCGAAAACCACAGAACTCAATGAATAGTTCGTCTTCGATAGGAGACGAGTGGATCCTGCATCCGGTGGTCGATGTCTTCCGTACAAAGGAATTCAGATTCTCGATCCCAGTTGGAACACGAGCCTCAGGATGTAGTGGTCGCGCGACGAAATCCGGTAAGGCAAATAAGAGGGCGTTCGCTCGCTCGCACGCGTCGTTTTAACGAAGGAGGAAGTGGAAGAGCGCGGAGAGCGAGGATGGCGGATAAGACTGGCAGTCCGTGATTCCGTGCTCCTTCGGATCGACCTGCATGCAGGTGGATATCGGTTACCAGCGATCTCGGTATACTTACGAGACAGCGCCGCTCTCGACTGCCCTCGGCTCTCTCCCTCTCCTCTTTCCTCTCTCCTCTCGAGCCGCCAGCGCCGCCGGCAGCGCTGGCAAAGCGTTTTCTGTCACGCGGGATTGTTTTACCTTTGATTATGCGGTCGTTACGTCCCTCGCGAGCACCGGCTTCGCTACCGATCCTCTTGTTGCACGCCGGGCACGAGTCTCATCTTTCTTGCGCCGTTCCTTCTAACGCGGAACGAACTACTCGAGTAACGCCGCGGGTGTGCACATTCCCTTTGCAGTTTGCGCACACCATACACACACACACACCTCCTGCCTCGCCGGCCCTGCTTCCGCTATAGTCTCTCGATTTCTTGGCCATCCTGTCGATCGCCGCGTACCACTCTAGCTTCTCCTCTCCTCATCTTCCTCCTCCGCCTCATCCCACCGCCCAACTCTCTTCTCTGCCTACCCTTTATTCCCCTTATCGTCTTTCGAAGACACGCTTTACGGCTCCGTACAATGCGCACAAGCGGATACTCGATGTCGCCGCAATTGTCACCCGCCTCGGATACCACTTGCCGTGAATGAACCTTTCCTCTCGCAAGGGATCGCCTTACTCATTCGAGCCAGAGAACTAAGAACCTTGACACTTTGACAGGACAATCGAGTTTACGGAAAGTCCGATTGGGTTTCTGCTTCTCGTGTCTCTGAGTTATTGCGTTTTCATAACCACCTGATGTGTCTCTTAAACGATGCTTTGTAGTTTCAATGTTTCTTATTCAAGGTTTTATTAATGTAATCTTTGTGAATCATGGTACTTTTTAAATACGCAAATTATGAGTACTAAATAAATTTAAAATATGAACGTTTTGCATTAAGGATTACTGTTTAGGAGAATATTATTTTGCAATGAGTAGGTGTTTTAATAATTCGATTGATGCATTGCCAGTAGTTTAAGGACAATGGGTTGTTTCTTGGGGAGCGTAGGCCGTCGGTGGAATTAGGGTCCTCGTAGAACAGAGCGTGTCATCGAGGTTAGCGCACTAACTTTACCAAATGACGTGCGGACTAAAGGGGCATGCATCACCATGTGATACTAATGCATGGACGTCCGTCGGAGGACGTAACCCACGCAGTCCGTATCGTTATCATCGATGCGATCAATCCCACTCAATTAGCCTGATCATTGATTATTGCCCTGCATAATGCCGCGATCTGTTTCGTGCCCTCCGTGCACGAGGGCGAATCTGTCTGCGATTAATAGACGCTCGGAGGAAGTCGAGACTTGCCAACTATGACTCTCTGGTCAAGACACGAGAATCGAATCAACCTCAGTAAACTAGGAATTATGAAGGTGGATGTCGTCGAAAGCAAATTTTAGAAATATCTTGAAAAATTACAAGTATTCTTTTATGGATATGTTAGAAACATTGAGATTATCTTAGTTTTGTAAGAATGACAGACGTACAGGATTAGTCATTGTCAGGGATTATCGCGGATTCCAATATGAAAGCAATAAAATACGTAGCACCTTAATAATAGTGCGCGGAGTACTTTAAACTTTGGTCCTCCATTCATTCGAAAGCGATACGGAGCGCGCACGCGGAGAGGCATGCAATGCCAGGGAGCAATAATGTAACACCGAGGGACAGTTATTCGCCGCGCATTACTCTTGTTCCGGGGCGCGGTATGTACGTACCGTTGGAAAAAGTGACAGGTGCTTGATAAATAGATACACATATCGCCCGGTGAAAAAGTCCCCGGCGGGATTCCCTCCAAGTTAAATACAATCAGTCTCCGAAGTGAGCGTCGCTCGGGGGGACTGGATTCGCAGGCGTTTCCGAAAAAGAGGACTGCTGGCCGAACGCCGTATTCGATAGGATAGGTAGAGGAGCGCTCTCACAGATCGAAAGAGAAATCGGATTGACCACCGTGCCAGCCAGCAACCGCTCGCACCAGAGCTTTTAATAAAAAGCCCCCCACCACCACGCCGCAAGTGGAAAATCCTGTACAAGCGAAGTGCGGACAAATATTTTCTCTGGCTCTTTCGGCTGTGTACAACAGCGCGATATATCGAACCCAGCCAGAGCACGTCGACACGCCAAATCGAGGGTGTGCATCGGTGCCGGCGCGTACGCTAGTGTACTTTGATAACCAATTTCGGTGTCCTCTGATCTCGCCGCCGACTGCTGCAATCTCTGCTCTCGTTCGATGTAACGGGTGACGTTCACTGCGTCAGCTTTTTCCCACTGATCTAACCGCAATTAGCACGCTTCTGCGTTACTAATAACTTTCAATACTCTGAGTCTTCAAAAGACTGCTTTATCAACCATTGAAGTTTTTAATACCGCCAACCCTCAAAGCTTTGCGTTACAAGGTATGAATGCATACTATTCAAATCAAACAAAACGACAGTTGATAGAAAATGTGTAGTTCATGAAACGTTAGTCGACATAGAATAAAGAGAGAGAGAGGATAGAGTGCTCTTAAGGAGAGGAATGCGAGCGGAATAGATGCTGCTCGAGTGAATACATCATCCGGCAAGGGGATATACATAATAGTAGAAGCCACGGCACTCCCAATAATCGAATGAAAAAGCGCGCCCGCGTATTAGCGGGTTAATCCACTCTGGCTCCTTTTTTTTTTATCGGCGGCTTTATTAAATCCCCTAGAGGCGGTGCACTCGGGCATCGGCGTGCTCGAAGGGGTTGCCGCCGGAACGATTGAATAAGGGCGCAGTGGAATAATCCGGTCACCCGTTACCCGATACTACACACACCGCAGGAAGCGCTGCAATATGCGTATCAATTTGTTGCATAAAAGGTTGCACTTGATGTACTTTTATTTATCGCCGCCGCCGCCGGCGCCGATGTGCATGCATCGGCCGCGCGCGATCTCTTTCCACGCTCTTTCTCCCCGATTTCCCTCCTCGCTTTCTCTCCCTCTATGGACGCGCATTTCGAGTGGCCTCTCTCCCTCTCCCTCTTCCTCTCGCCGTCCCACCGACGCGACGGCCCACTCGTTTGCCCCGTCACGTTAAATCGTATTACTCAGATAAATTGCGACGCCTGGATTTTCGCCGACCTTTTTGCGACGGTCCCAGGCGATGGAATTGTCTCGCGCCCATATACGGTAATTTCCTAAATGCGAACTGCCCCCTTCCGCCCTCCTGCCCGCTGCGGCCGGAAAGAACTTTTCACGCCACCGAATTCAATATGAACTACAAGACCACTAGTACTCGATTAAAGCTTCGACCATTCGACGTGTTAAATTCTCCCTTTATGACAGTATTGGCTTTAGGTTAATTATTAAACACTGTCATAAGCATATGTATTGTGGAGAAAGCGTTATTGGCTGAGTTTCGGATTCATCAGAGGGAGGCATTGGGAAACGAGATTGGCAGGGTTCCTTGCCGTCTGGACGTCAATCCGGCGGTGCGTGCGACTTAATAACAGGCTGTTACGTACGAGATGAGCCGTCAATCGGATCGGCCGCGAGGCCGGAGCTATCACTTACATGCAAATGCCTGGCTGAAATTCGGCGCGTTTCGATGAGCGTGCAAGTGCTGGCACGACGCGGCCGCGCACGATGTGAGTGGCAAAACTACAGCCGAACGGAGAAACGGGAGGAGTGGCAGGTTAGTGTGCGTGTCTGGATACACGTGTAGGCCGAAGGTTTCGCCGAGGGTGAGAGGATAAGGGAGGCTGAGAGGCGCGATGTATTAATTACCAGTATTGATGTCCATTTGCAGTGAATTGATGTGTGGTCAGTGTTGCATCACGCGCAGGGGTCGAACGCTCCAAGCGTACCCTGTGCAATGCCACGCACGCTCTCAGAGAGGGATGAGCCGGCATTGAAACGGGACGCGAGTACAGCGGGGATGCAGGCTGACACGAGTCCTGCCTTCTACCGATGTCGATCGCACATATCGATAGCCAGCCTCGCGTTTAATACCTACATCCCATACTCCCTCGCACAAGCCATCCTATGTCCACGTACACACAAACTTTATCGACTTATCAGATAAAAAAAGAAATGATTACTCTCGTCACTGGCTTCCTAGAATTGGTGTCTCATTAAAGACTGCTTTCCGATGGCAGATTTAAATATAAGAATTGCACGAAGAAATACGAACATCTGATACGACATATGAAAACTGTAAAATATAATAATGAAAAAGCAGATATTCCCAAATAAGTAACACGTATTAAGGGAGAGAATGTCAGGGGGTATATGAGATTCCTTAAATCCATCGGGGATAGTGGCAGGTCCGGCGAGGGAATCGATCGTTAAGATTTATAGGGAGGCCGGCATAGTAGCCGGTCTTTAGCCGCTTATTAGCATGCGGTATATCACGGCGGCCGGAGTGGCCGAGGTCCGCGACAATAATTAGATAGATACGGGACATAGGCAGAACTGGAATGGGACGTAGGTGATGCTGGCTAGCCGTGCCTTGGTATCTACGGCCACGGAGAGGAGAGTGGCCCGGTGACAGAGCAAGGGTTGAAGTGAGAGAGAGAGAGGGAGAATTGCTAGTCTGGCTAGGGTGAAAAGCAGGAAGGTGGTGTGGGTGGAAGTGGGGTGGTAGAAGTGGGCGGGTTGGGTGACCGCCTGGAAACAGCTAGACTGCTGCGTCGTATGCAAATGATGACGTCACACAATACCACCCTCTAGAACAAGGGGCTATAGACAATGCATCCTGCACAGATAGATCTCGTTCTACGACCCGCAGTACAAGCGTCGTGGACGCTTCGTGCTCGGCGTTCTGGCCGATTCGTAACACTCCCCAACACAGCCAGCCAGCCTGCCAGCCAGCCAACCTGCCGACCGACCGGACGGCCGCCCGCCCGCCCGCTCACAGCCGGCTATGTTGCGAGAGATCATTACGCGCTGGAATCCCACTGTAAATGCTGCCGAATACAGTCATTTAGTAGGTCTAATTGCTTTGTAACGTCCGCCCCACTGTTACTGCCTTCCTAGGATATTCATCGAACCGGATGAACCGAGGCGTCCAATTCCATTTTTACAATTGTTATGTATGACGAGATAATTAGCTAATTTCGGCTAACGTTTCGCCTGGGATGCGATGCCACGCGAGTTGAAAGAAATATATTGCAGTGGCTGGGGAGCTCGCACTGCTTTTGTTCTTGTTAATCAATCGCGTCCAGGGAATAATTAACCGAACTAAAAGTAAGTGGCCACGTGGGCCGCGTATTAAAATGATCCGGACGCCACTCGAACCGGCAGCTTTTAACTTTGTCCATTTACAAACGGGCGAGCGGCCTCGTTGGACGCTCAAAAGGGTACACCTGAAAATTCGAGGGTTCGAAATTTTGTCGCACGCGCACAACCGGCTATCATTGACCAAAATTCGCCTCTACGGATCGCTCGTGTATGTACACTCGAGAACGGCAGGATCCTCTTTTGGCAGCGAGGCGAAATTACTGGGCAGATGGGATGTTGTTAATGTTATTTCAATGAGTTTCCGCGCCTTCGGGATTATCAGATGGTTGGCACGCGCAGGATCCTTTGGCTAGTCGGCGCTGCTGTCCCGGCAAATGCGAGGGAATTTCGATGAAGCGGCTGGTACGGAAAATCAAGGGCCAGAACGGACGGCTAGTCGGAGAGCAAGGACGAGAGAGAGGTAGATCTTACCGCAATGACGTGCGGTCGAATCGGTCCGAACGAAATGACGGATCCTGCGAGTGACATTCGATATCATGCCGGTAGAATGGCCAGTGAAACGGCGAGTACCGACTACTGGCTCTGCTTTAGGCCTTCCGTCTATCGCACTCGTGCTCAAATCTGGATTAATCGCGGCTTACAGGCTTTGCGGTCTAGCTAGTACGGGGATATTCTACTGCTTGTATCGGCAAGCCCTTGTGTCTTACTTCTATCTCCACTTGAACATCATAATATGCATTCGTGACTCACGATAGCCTCTACAAGAGAATTATTGCTCGCATAAACCTGTCTCTGGCACCTTACATTCTTCCTAAGTACAGCTTAGTCAATAGAACTTTACAAAGTGCAGTCTACTTAAGGAAATTCTAAAAATGTAGTTGTGTCACCCTGATAAATGTATTCATCGATTTACGAGAAAAGTGTTTTAAGGATATTGCTAGTTCCGAGTGAGAGGAGTTCGAAGGAAACTTGATGAACACGTAGGATAAGGCGTAGGAAGGAGGACTCGAGTGGGTTGGATCAAGAGATCCTTGAGGATGATGCGGCGCACCAGGGAGAGGAGTGCCGTCGTAATTCAGGATGAGGCACACGTGTCGCGGTGCGATCGGACAATCGAATCATTAATTGATTTGATTGATTGTATCTGGGCACGTTGACGGTTGCACATGTTGAATAGGCAGGCCGTGTATCGCTGGCTCGGCTGCGGTACGCGCACCGTGGATTCGTAGGTGAGCAGCCAAGCGCGCGCTCGCTCGCTCGCGCACACATCGTCCTTGTGTCTCTGCAGGAGTTGCTCTCCTCTCCACGTGGACACACGTTTCCTCGGCTGGCTGGTATGTCGTGCGTGTGTGTGTGTGTATTGCAGCACAACACCACCTACGAGCCACCCACTGGCACATAGCGAGCGACCCACACAAGCCTCGCTATTCGAGCTTCCAACTGCCACGTACACGGTAGCACGTACAAGAGAGTGGAAGCGCGAGAGAGTGAGCGGGGGGTTAGCGCCGGGGCGCACGTGTACGCCGAGTGTCATTTGTCATCGCGGCTAATTTGCCACGTTCTGAGATACGGTGACGCCTCTGACGCGGTCATTATTAAGATGCGAATTAGTAACAATTTGCGCCGGATTTAGTCTGGACTTGATCTGTTTATGGCCCACCCGGATTAGGCTTCCGGACCTTCCGCGTAAATCAATATTAACCGGCACGCCACTGCATGCCGAGAGTTCGCGGTGTTATCGAGCTCCCGCTATCACCGAGGAGTCCCGATGATAAGCATCCCTCAGCAGGAGCGGTCGCGACAACGATCCTCCTAACCCTCTCCGACACTCTTCGCCCTCCTCGGACCAACTTACCCTCGACACTCCTTCCTCTCTGCTCTCCTATCAGCTCCACATTCACCGAGTTCTCGAATACGATGTCAGTGACAAAAAGTCGTCATCAAGCGATGGAAAATAATTCACCGAGTGGCGATGGAAAGACGCGGGACGAGGCCGGCGGACATTAAGAGAGCGCGGCTGTATCGAGGAACGGCGAGGGGTGGCGGTGGCGGTGGCGCGGAGGAAGGGTGGTTGGCGTCGTTGCACCGGCGGCGGGAGCGGCGGAGGTCCAAGGGTGGCATTATATTGCGGCTTGTCTCGCTTGAGAAACTTTGCACTGTGGTCGAGGAAGCTGGCGGTGGACGCGAGTCTCAGATGGAAGAGGGGAAAGGGCGAGGGGGTACGGGGCGCGCGGCCGGGGGGTCTCTCATCGGGAGAGGGCGAAAGCAAGCGAGCGCGCGCGCGCCGGCCGGGTCAGCTCGAAGGGTGGAGAACAGAAGTGGTGCCGGCCTCTGAATACGACCATTCTTTACGACCGCCCCATGCAAAGATCGCCCACACGCCGTCGGTATTTACTCAGCGACACCGGCGCGGCGGCGGCGGTGGCGGCGGCCCGTGGACCGTTTGGTGGCTCGAAGCGACAGAGCCGCGACGAGAAAGGGGAAGACGCACGCTGGAATGGACAGAGGGCCGACACGGAGAGCTACCTTCGGGGGAGAAACAACCTCGCGGAGAGAAGCACCCACCCCCGCCACTGGGAATGGGAAAACTGGTGGAGAGCACTGGCAAAGTGTATGGTCAAGCGGAGCCAAGTACTAGTCGAATGAAGTACTTCCAAATTGTTGATTCAACTCATAAAGAATTCACACCTTGATCAATCCTATGAATTCTTATTGACTAAGAGTACTAAAGTATAATTGGAAAGAAAAGAGTTAATTTTGTATTGTATTGTCTTCAGCTTTGATTTAGTATCGAATGATACCTTCACACTGTAGGGAAGAGTTATCGCGAAATTCGTGGCCACACAGATTGTAGCCGAAGTTGTATGTTGGAGGAGGGGGGCGAGTGGTGTCCATGATATTCGTAGGAACGGTGGGAGAAAGACGATTATACGAGAGGAGGTTGACCCGCGCGCAGGAGTGAAGGCGAGAGGCGAGAGAACGGGGTCGCCGCTGAGGAAAGGAGAGAGGAAAATTGGTTCGGGTTGGAGTTTCTCGTTCGTCTAGCGGGTAGAGGCAGTGCCCCTCCTAACATCGCACAATACGCTTTACCTACCCACCCTCGACAGCGTCCATAGACTGGACGCTGCATTGTCTCCGGTGAATGGGGTCTTGCAAGATTTATTTCGTATATTTCACTTGCCGTTTCAATAGCGCGATAGCGTTCTCTGGCTCTCGCGTTCCCGCTGCCTCGAGTGTCGCCTTCGAGCTCCAGTGCTGCTCTCTCGCCCTCACCCACCACCCGGCCCGTTATTAGCTTCCTCTTTATCGGACGCCCCCGTTAGGACAGCCTTCTCCCCTTCTGCCTTTCCCTCCAAGAAGCAACTTTGTCCGACGTTTGACTGACCCGCCGCGCTTTGTTCGACTCTCAGCACGCGCGCGCGCGCGCGCGCGCGCCACCAAGCGCCACGTAATAATTGTCTGGCTAATGCATGCCCTGATCGACCGACCTTTAGAAACTCCCGTCCTCAAAGAGAGGCGCTCGACTGAATATTGAAATGCAATTCCCAGCCGCCCCGCTTCTTTACGCACACACTCCCATACTTATTTATCCACAGCCGAGATTTCTGGTTGGGAATGGGGAAGACTTTGAGTGGGCAATTTATTATTAATCGAGAGATTTTGATTGGAAAATCGTCGATCGTCCTCCAGTGATTGACATACGCTCTTTATTTACCGCTGCGAGAAGAAGCTCGAGAGGAGTTTCGGAAGTAGGTGTTAATAATTCATGGTATTGCCAGTCGCTAGAGGACCAGAGGTACGAGAAAGCTGGCGGTAAACGGAGTGCGCTGAATGTCGTTGGCCCTCGAGGAAAAAAAGGTGGAGGAACGGAAGGCAGCGCTCGCTGTTTTACCTATGAGAAATGGGCCGCTTAAATATTTATAGTGCTTAAAAAAATTAATGGGGATCCACGTCCTGTCATGGAGTGTATTGTCGAGGGGTGTCGCTGTCTAGGCAGGCAAAGGGCTCTTCTCCGATATTAGCTATGCCACCGAGAAGGGCTCGTCGTCCAGCTTTCGTCCCCGCTCTTTCCAGTCAGACTCCTGCTCTCGCTCCTACCATCTCCCTCTTTCTTTCTCATTACCAATCTCATCCCCTGCCTTCCTCAGTACATACGTACGTACCGGCTCATCCTCTTCGCTCCACCCTTCGTGTCACTCTCGATTTATTAATCGACAGCAGCGGGCTACGCTCCTCTAAAAATCGTTGATACATAAAACCGTGTGCCTACTCTTTTATTGTCAGCGTCTGACTAGTGTACCCTTTTATTTTTTAAACGATATAAAACGGGTTTTAAGACAGCCGAGTGTATTGCGATGAGAGTTTGTCTGAAGGGCTGTTGCAGGACCGGCGCGGCGGCGCGATAGCGGGGCGAGATTTCAGACGCTTAAAGCGGAGAATGCCCTTTAACGAAAGATCGAAATAACGGCCACTGAGGGAGAAGCGTTATCGGCGAAAGTAATGAGATGAGCTGGAAGCACGAAGATCAATTCCGCGCGGAGACTTTATCACCCTTACATCGGCCTCCTACCGGGGAGGTACAATAACGGTCTTATCGTGGTCACAAATTAAAAATAATTATTTTTTAAGCCTAATTCTTAATCAAGAAAGGGTAGATACACGCAGTGGCTGCTTTCGCTCGGAGAAAACGGCCAGCCATTATCCTCCGAATGAGATTCTTGTCAATGAGTTATTGGCCCTTTTTTACAGATGTAAGAGTCTCCCCTTTATTGCACATCAACCCTTTTTCTAAAGCTACCACTTCGTCAAAGTGTCCTGCCCTCGGGGGGATAATCCTTTTCGTAGATCTTGATAAGAATCGCCTTAAGTCGCGTGAATCTGATGTTACGCATCTACCTTCCTTTTTTTCTGCAGGTCGATATCTTTCATTAATTCCAGACCAAGACAATTCTAGTGCCTTTTCATTAAGTTACCTTATATTCTAGACGAAACTAAGTTCAGTGCTTTCTGATTACAGAAGCACAAACATTGTAATGAAAGTTTTCTTCCAAAAAACTTTCAGAGAGCTTGTAATATTCATGTCGATGGACAGAAGCAAAGATCGCCGATTAAGTATCGTTCCCTGCGATTCTCGACGCGGTTTTTGTCTTCCCCTTGCCTACCATTTCCGTGGTATTAGCTGCCTTATTTATGGACTTTCATTAAGATAAAGGAAAGTAAAGGGGAAAGAGTTGCCGTCACCAAACGGCATGTAATTATTTCCCTGAAGGTTCGGCCGTCTTCGCCGGTTACATTGATCGCTTCTCTCTCACTGAGCGACAAAAGACTTCGTAAATCCAAAGAATATTAAATGCATCAAATTACAATTTTATTATTTACCCTTCGAAAGTCTAAAGATTAACTATTAACCTTTTCGCAAACAAGGTAGAGGATGATCAACGACATTAATAAATTCAAGGACGCAGGCTGCCTAGGAAAGTTCAAGAAACAATGGTCTAACAAGCACATATAGTACCCGCAATGCCCAATTCTTCTACGAGGTGACTCGGGAGAATGGAGAAAATATCTAATTACACTTTACGAGTGAAACGAGCAAGTCGAATGCGGAGTGCACTCGGGCGCAACAATAGAATCGACAATAGGCTCGCACGGGTCACAAAGAATACTTACGGCGGTCGCACGTGGTGTGTGCTTCATTAGCCAGGGCGTTTCACCGGTGAGAGAAGTGTTCGAAGTTGCGGCAAGTTTTCATTTGTCTCAAGTTGCGAGAATGGGGCCCGCCGCTTCGGGTGCGATTGTTCGGCGGCGGGTCAGGACGTGGCCAGTGCGCGAGTCTGGATTGAACGTCCTTTCTCCCTCTCTCTCTCTCGCCAGCACGCACACACACACATACATAGGAGTGTCGGCGAGGAAAGGGCTGGAGCGTGTGCGAGCGTTGAAGTGGAGCTGACGTGGAGCCATGGCACAGCAGTGGACCCGTCAAGCGTATCTTCGGGCGAACATTGGTCAGCACTACGCTTAGGTGTACAAGCGACACACCGCCTCGCCTTTCAGACCACCCCCGTGCAGCACACTCTATCTGCCATCAAGCGCTCGCGCCCGAGAAATGGCCAAGGGGATACACAGAGCCGCGACCATTGTCCCGTGAACTTTCCACCAACTTTCGGGGAAAAGAGTTCCGCCCCGTCGCCTACGAACAAGCCTGACCACTCCTGTCGTTAACCCGGATACCAAGGATCGTGCGTCAGATCGAATTAACCCTTTCCGTCCTTCGAAGAATAGGCTAATCCTTGGGACACTCTCAAAGAGTCATTCATTAAGTTCTAAAATAAACGAGAAGGGAGACCGTGTGTTCCTAAAATAACAGGCCATGCGAGGAACGAAAGGAAATTGGCCTTGTGTCCAAAAGATTCCAAGTACAGGATTTTGAAGTTTTATTTCGTGTACTTTTAAATACGACAGTGCCTTATTCGTGTTAAGTAGAATGAGACAGTCAGCCTTCAGCCAAACCTACCTTTTCCAATAGTACATACGACTTTAGGGCAAAAACTTTCGATTTTTTTATAGTTTGTAATTTTTATAACTTATGAAAATATCGTCGCTACCAATTATCAGTTTTGTCGCCCTGTTATCAAACGGCAGAGAAGCTAGGAGATGAAATTACGTGGACCCTTAAAGGGGGAAAAGTTTTGTCCACTGCAAGTAGTTCGCGGCAAGATCACACGATGGCAGCAGTAGACGGCACGTATCGAACGCAACGTATCTCCACTGAATACACACTTCTATCACTGCAACTATGTAACATGGCAGTGTAAAGAATATTTGCAAGATATTAACGTATTACTTCGAACACAATCAGTGACAAACATCTTAAATAATAATACACAAAGCTATCCGAAGTTTACGTGGAAGAATCAACAGAAGTTGAGATTCTAGAAAGTACTGGAATATCTTATTTGGCCAAAGAAAATTGTAATGAGAAAGCTGAGACAATCAAGGCACAGATATTTGCAAGTGGACGCAATCTTTGACCGCAAGCGAAAATTGGCAGACAAGGCAAGATAGAAGGAAGGCCGATAAGTCGTTTCGGAATAATGGTAGTAGATGGGCGTTATGCGAGTTTAAGGTCTCGGCCGGTCCTTGCACGAGGGCGAAGGTGGCGGACGACAGTTTAGGGGTGTAAGACAGGCTGACCTCGGGTCGCGACCCCCATTTATACTCTATTACCACTACATTAGTCTTCGCCACTGGGATTTATGATCCCCGTTCGAGTTCCGACGCTGACCGGAACTTTCCTCGATCGGTCATGGACGCTTGCAATATATTGGAAGCGTTTGACTCATAATCCTGTGGAACAGTTACCTTGTACGAGATTTATTAAGTGCCGAAGAGGTCTATTTTCAAAGAGTAGAGAAATTAAAGAGAAACGAAGAGAAAGACCAGAAAATATGGATGAATACTTATAAATCTTGACATTAAGTAAATGATCGTATAAGAAATGTGTCTTACTCTAAATAAGAAAGTTGTTCTATGTGATGGAGCAAATGAATCACAGTTGGTGATCGATACGTCCTTATTTCCGGGCGGGGAGACTCTCGTCTCGAGGAGTAGCTTCGCTCCGTAATTTTTAATTAGAGTTATCTGGGCGAGCGGCCGGTCGCCGGTGGGATAACACCTCCCTGGGAATATTTCTCCCCGCGACTCTCACTCCGGAATCACACGCCGATGTAAATTACCGCGCGCCGCCACCGAGACTTTATCTTCTTTATCTGGCGAGTATTTTAGCGGTTATTTTTTCCGGTAGGCAGCGAAGCAACGTTCGCTCGCGCGCGCGGGCGCGTTCTCTCGCGAGCACCCATTAGCCGGCCGGCCGGCCGGCGGCGCACCAACTGGAATTAGCTACTTTAAACGAGAAAATTTTTAATTATTCCTTATCGAAAAGCAATCTACTCCGGAGCCCCGGCATGCCCTGCCGCGTTTTCGTGCAACCACGATGCCGCGGGGTTAACGCGGACCCTCGTTATTTAACGTTTCTCTTTAAGCGAGACGCTTTCGTGCTCTGCATGATCTCACGAATTGCTGCTCTCCTGCCTTTTTCCTCCCTTTGAGCTGCCCCGAGACTCTGCCATCCGACTGTTTACTCCGCCACCAGCATTTATAGGCTTCGGGTCAGGGAGCCGGCTCGTGAGAATTTTCCACAGCTCCAAAGTCACATGCAGAACTCTACTGTTTTATGAACAATCCTATAACTTCGTAAATAAATGTCTTAGAATGAAACGAGATCCCGTATAGGTTTAACTGGTAGTACGGATAATTATAGTCGACGTATAACAATCGAAACAAAGGACCTTTTCGGTGGGCGTTCGTAATTCGTAAATTACATGGGAGACGACGTCTTGAGATTCGTGTTGCGGGATGAAAGAGCGAGAACGGAGGTGACGGCTGTCAAAGGGAGCGCATGAATATTAAATCGCTGGAAAACAGTATCCGGAAGACGGTGGCGTCGCCAAGAAGGCCGGATCGAGTATTAAAATCAACGCGGCAAAGAAGAGCGCGGCGATCTTAATAATTCAGCGGGTTTGATGGAACGTGAAGAGACAAGGGGACTTATTAGTTCGGGAGAGCGATAAAAAGGAACTTATTACTTATCCAGCCCATCCAGCCTCGCCCACCTCTCGCCGAATATTCATCGGGCTGCTTATATACACGAGCTGCAAATGCACGCGAGCCAGGAAAAACGTGAAAGCCATCGGAGAGGGGTACTGTCAATTTCCGAACAGCCGTATTGAAAGGCGTTGATAGCTACCCATCAAATATTCACCGATCTTTCGAGCCCTCACCAACTTCTACCGTTAACTTGACAGCCATTCACGCGTTATTGGGTAATAGTGGCGCACAAAAATGTCAAGAATACTGAATTTCACTACGCAGGGGAAATATTAACTTCTAGAAAACGACAGACGATCTTTTCACAGTAAGTTGTTCGATCGTTTATAACAGTTTATCGAGCAGAAATAGTAGAAACTATTCGTACGATTAATTGAATCCTGTTATCTGCAATTACCGAGGTCGGCATTAGCGATAGTTTTAATTAAAGTGGATTAAAACGCAATTCCTGAAGGCTGAAGGATATTCCCGCGTCAAAAGATGCAATCCAAACGTAGCAGCGGTCGCGCCGCTTTCTGTTAGATAATTAATTATACCAGAGTAAATACGTTCTTACATTTCAAATGGAAAGTAGCGCAAATGAGTCCAGACTTTCAGCGGTATAAAAATTGTACTGGAAATAAAACCGCGTGCACGCTTTTGGCCGCTGCAACTCTTCCTCTAGCTGGTTGCAGTGCTCGGCACCCCCTTCGCCCCCCCTCATCGCTCCTCCAACCGCCGCCGCCTCCGCCCCTTGTAAATATGAGAATCACGTTTCACATGAACAAATTTGCCATTTATTTTCTCAGATCCTAGTTTCCCCATCACTTCACTCTCATACTCTCTCGTCGCTCGCTCTTTCGTTTGCGCATCAACATCTCTTCTCCATTCTCCCTCCCTTTTTTGGTTTTCCCTTATCCGGCGTGTAACTGTGGCAGGCCGGCGAGTTGCCTCTCTCTCTCTCTTTCTCTCTATCTGGTCGAGGGCACACCTACGGAGCCCTTAAGCCAGCCACTCGGCCGTACACCAGCCAGGCGCAAAAGAATACAACCTCATTAAAGCGGCGAGTAGGAGCGCACCGGCAAATAAGAACGCAAGAATTGCTTTGGGAAAGCTTTATATTCCGGGGTAATGTGATCGCGGGATGCCCCGCGCGCATGCAAGGTACACCTTTCACAGTAAATTTCATATGCAAGAAATCACCCTTTAATTTAAAAGCTGCTGGAAAAATAATGCTACCTAATATTTTGCCAATGACATAGTACAATATTGATTAAACACGAGTGTTTGCTTAGTCATGAACTCATACAATAATTAAAGTACATGTTGTACAATATATTTCTAGAAATCCGGAACTCCTCTCGAATCAGTGTCGTACCATTCTCGGTTCTGCGAGAGAATTCCCGCGACATCGGGCGGTGCTTTTAAATTACGAAGAAACGCGCCTCGAGGGCGGCGAGCTGCGCCGGCGATCCATAGCCATTTTGAAGTTTTAATAACATTACGATATACCGGTGTGTATATACATAGCGCGGAGATCCCCCACGAGGGGGTGGAGTGGGGCGAGGCGACGGAGGGAAAAAAATCGACAGGAGGATGGAGGAGAGCTCGTTCCATTCTTGAGTCGTTCCACTTGTTTCCGTCCGTCTCGCTCTATCATCGGGAAGGAGGAGAGCCAGCCAGCCAGCCAGGCAGCCCTCGCGAGAGTTTGCTCCCAGGAAAGACACTACACCGGCGTCCAAGGAGAAGCGAACCTACCAACCCATCCGGCGAGAAGAAGAGCAAGAGGAGGAGGAGGAGGAGGAGGAGCGCGAAACGAAGAGGAACTAGGGGCTGAGCCGCCAAAGAAGACGGAGAAGAAAGTTTATAAAATATTTAAAAGTACGGAAACGTCTCCTATCGCCGGGAGCGATAAATTTCCACTTACATTTTATTTTCGTTTCCGCGTAGTAAGGCTCGAAAACGGAGAGAAAGAGAGAGCCGGCGGGCGAGGGTAGTCACGGAGAAAGAGAGAGGGCAAGGAACTGAGACGCGCGGATCTCGCTTCTCGAGACGCCGCAGGGAGAAGTGCGAGAACCTTGTCGGCAATCGACACTGGGCTTCCTTTCAGGTAGACAGAGCCAGTAAAAGTAGAGGTCTCGAGATTAACCTGGATGCGCAAGAGTATTGCATTTTCTGCGAATGTTTATGAGAAATGTACAGACTTGCCTTTGTATTACATTTTTGACGGCTTTTATTTTGATTTTTTTGAACTTCCCGACCTTCCCCGGGACTGAAATTTGGTGGAGAATGTACCCTTGCATCAAGGAAGATACCATATAAATTTCAAAGCCCTAGCTCAAAGTTTAGGTTTTCACCTATTTTCGACCCTCGAAAGTGGTCGATTTTTTCAAGTTTCTCAAAATCGGCCGAACTCGGGATTTTTTGATTGTTTTCGTATCAGGGTGGATAGAGAACAAAGAATCCGTGAAAAAAAGTCCGAATTTGCAACGAGAACGGGTCGAAAAACCGTCCAGAAAAGTCCATTTTTGCTCATTTTTGACGGTTTTTATTTTTTTTGGTGGACTTCCCGACTTTTCCCGGGGCTGAAATTTGGTGGGTAATGTTTTTTTGCATCAAGGAAGATACCATAAAAATTCCAGAGCCCTAGCTCAAAAATATTTTTTCGGCAAATTTTTCTTAAGGGGTACCCCTTCAGATTTTTTCATGATTTTTCGAAGGTCCTCGAACTCGGGTTTTTTCTTCATGAATCGATTGTTTGTGTATCAGAGCGGATAGTAAACGATAAATCCATGGAAAAAAGGCCGGATTTGTATCGAAAATACCAAGAAATCATTCCTGAATAATGAATTTCATCTAATTTTCACAGTTTTTCCCACATTTTTTATACTTCCCGTGTATTTCACGGGCTGAAATTTGGTGGGTAATGTTTTGTTACACCGAGGAAGATGCCATAAAAATTCCAGGGCCCTAGCTCCAAATTTTTTTGTCGGCAACATGGTGTGCGTGTACAAGATTGTTGGCATTATTTTCCCATAGAAATTCGAGCAACGGTTGTAGGAGGTGCGTGTCCAACGTTTCGATAAATTTGCATCGACTCCCGTCGTCCGACGAATGAGGTACATTTTTCCTGGCCGAGGACAAGCCAGGGGTTGTGTGTACATTTTCCGGTTGACGATGCGAGATCTATTTAACGGGCATGAGTCCGGTAATGGGATTCGAACTCCGTTCTCCAGGGAGCCATTCGGATCCCGGCGAGCTTCTTCTCATTCTCCCGCATCCGCCGCCTTCCTAAACTAAGAGTATGTACATACGTCAAAGGAGTTCTCTGTCGATCTTCCGAAACTTTGAGATAGAAAGTCTATCTTCCAAACAAGAAAAGAACTCGCTAGATGAAACCCGTATAATGAAAAGAATTTATCCGTGTGTCCTACTATTTCTGTTGTGAAGAGAAAAAGCAAAGATTAATCTGATTCTTTATGGTACACTAATGAGTAGAATGCAGAAGCTTATGCAAACTAAGTACTTATATTATCAACAATGGACTATGTGAAACGCGTATAGTAAATAATAAAGGTACTATGAGCAGTGCACATAATCCCATGGTCTTTCCCATGCTTCGAATACGCCTGGAATATTAAACACATTCCGCCGAACTTCTGCACACTGTATCTGAATAGACACAGAATCTGAATAGCTAAACGGAAACCTATATTTGCCTAAACGTCGGCTGTTTAGTAATGAGAATGAGTTATGCGAAACTTCTCCTTTTCAAATTGTATCTTGCAGCGGAAGTTAGACTTGTTCTTTGAAGGGAAACGATTCGTGGTATTGTTCGTTGCTCAGTTCATGATATAAAGAACTAATAATCGTGCAAGCAGTCATATGTGAATCTTAGGTAGGAAAGGAGTGGATGCCTGCAGCGGTTTCAGGGATCGGACTAATTCCAGCTCGGCGGTTCTCTGAGACGCGCAAAACAATACGCGCCGCTCAAACATGAGCGGCAGCGATGTCCAGTGGTTTTGGTCACTGTACTCGGTTTGCGGTTCATTTGTCAGGGCCGAGCGCCTCCCCATATCAGGATACATCCGCCGCCTCGCGGTGGTCATTTAAATTAGACGTAGATACCAAGAACTTTGCGCGCAAATTGGATAGTCGGCCAGAAGTTCGTCAAAGATATATTTGTACGGATTTGCTCGCAACACAGGCACCAAAGGCACATGGAAATAATGAATGTGGTGGCTCCACTCACAAAGCCTATTCAACTTCTTCCATTTATACAACTCCGAGTGTAGTAATAATTATTACTCCTTTTATTATTATTAAAAGAAATTTAGCATGTTGGTAGGATTTACGTATTCGAAAAGTTTGTTATTTCATACGTCAGTTTCCTGTAACTTTTCGATAGTCCTTGGAATGTCCGACCGATTTGCAATGCAGCAAGCCGCAACCCTTCTTCGGGGGCGGCGCTTCTCCGTCGGTGATAATTTAGCGGTCAGCGAAGATTTAACGGCAAATGAACTAATAATTACCAAGGTAGTCCTGGTGGCGGGCGTTACCTTAACTCGAATGCGATTGTATTACTCGCGCATTCGAGTTCGATAATGGGAATGCAAGAGCTGTGAACGGCCAGCGGGCCCTACCTCCATTATCGAAATAGCAATTAGAATAAATCAAAAGTACGGCAGTTTCTATAATTGGGCTACCGATTAGTAGAAAATTACCGGCCGCCACCTAATGGCCCGCCGCTTTTAATATTTCACCGAGCGGCGAACACTTCGCGAACATCGGGCGCAGCAGGATTTGGGAGAAACGGACGTCAAATTCATCTTACTTTTATCGGCGTGCTCCTGAAACTCGTGTACTTTCTACCGCGATTAATAAACTTTACGATACTGGCAAATTCTTCTATTCCGCGAATTACATTCATTCCGTGCGAAGTTCCATTAAACCCTTGTCTTACCAATAAAAACTGCAACCCCTTATATGAAATATCTCCTTTCACCGTAATTCTATTGATCGAATTTAAATAATACATTAAATATAGCATACTATTTATATTCCAATTTCATGATGAGCAGTTCCATTAAAATTTGCCGAAGCAACCGCCAATAAGTCCGAGTGACAGAGGTTCGCGGCGAATTGGGAAGCTGCGGCGCAGTGCCATGTATCGCGGCGAGGGTTAATAATCGAGTTTCATCCCAAGAGAGCTACGGGGATTCCAGAATCGCGTGACAGTGTGTATGGGGGGTTGGCGCACACAGTAAAACGAGTGGAGTCTTTCTCCGATAGGTTTATAGTCTTCGGATGGGGAGACGCGAGTAGGAACGAAGAGGAGGTCCATGGATGGAAGGCTGCGGGAGCACGTAGGGGATGTAACGCCAGGAGGAAGCCCGGCGAAGCATAGGGTGTACGGGAGGAGGCCAGCTATCCAATTACCCCGACCTTCGACCGCCAAGCAAGACTTCTCCGGCGACAATACACATCCACTCGCTTCAACCTAGCCGCACAATCTATTGCCTTTATTTTTCTCGAGCGTCCTTCCTCTCGGCCGCGTCTTGACCTAGTATTTGCCCTTGGGGCGAGTGAGCATACCGAGCGGCCACATTGTCCCGCTTCGTGACAGAAGTAGCGGCACGCGAGCTTCCCGGTGGACGGCCGCAGGAGCTGTTTCTTGTCACGAGGTCGTTCTCACGAGAGGTGAAGTAACTTACGAGAGGAAGCCGCCGAGACATCTTGCGGATCGGGTCCAGGGACTACTTTGCCAGTGGCGAGGTCGCGTGGGGAGGCTTCGATCGCAGTTGGACACGCCATCCAAGAAGAAGCGAGCGTGTACTCTTCGATAGGACGTCGGGGACGCGCACACTCTTCCCAGGAGTAATTCGGGAAGAAGCGTGTGTCGATTTGAGAGAGGGAAATGATGGAGTAAGAGAGTGAAAATGCGATTAGGTGGTTGGTTTTGACTGGGGACAAATGTGCCGGTGGAAAGTCGAGAAGGAGGTCGCGCCGCGAGAGCCACTGAAGCCCAGCGGCCGGCCGCAAGAATTTCCCCGGATAGGGGAAGTTGGTTTATCAGTCCGGCTCTGGCCCTGGACCTTCCTGCTCCAGCACGGAGGATGGAATGTTGGGAGGGGTTAGCTTAACGCGGTACTGGAAAGCACTTGATCTTAGAAGAGCGACCACCGCACCCGGTCGCCCGGCTTGCCCGCTCAAACTGCGCCAACCCAGCCAGCCCTCCCCGTGGTTTTGCTCGCGCTAAGGGGGTTAAAGGCTGTCGCGCCAACCACTTGGATAAACGCCGTTTAATAGAGAACACTAATGTCACACATACTCTTTCCCGATGCTCCTCACTTTTCATGTCTTATATTCTGCCTATGCAATAATCATTTCTCAACAAATTCTTCTCTTATAGTTGTACGTGTAATTTTTGATTTATCGATTCCATTAGATTCGTACGGAAAAGTTTGAGCGAGTACTTTTGAATTTGCACAATCTAGTAATGAATGAAAGAATTCATTAATATATTATGAAGGTTGAAATCAGGGAAATCTGCACTCAGGCAAAACAGGTTAAACATCGCGAACTGCGATCTGCCACCAATTAACAGAAGGACGGAGTAGGCTCGAATGAAAAGCAAGAAGAGGGACAGGCGAAGACGAAGCGAAGCGAAGCCAGGCAGGCTTTCAATGGCCGATTACATCGGTGCCGGGGGGAGATTTTTTCAGGATCGACATTGTATCTGTTCCCTTAATTCAGCGAGTGACAAAAGGCCCGCTTGCAAAGCGAGCGCGTCAGATATCCGGGGCGGAGGATAGCGGTTGCTCAGGTGGAGCACGAACTCGGAAGTCTCTTTCTGTATTCCGGCCCCGATGAATAATGAGAGCACTCAGTCATTCCCTCCAATTTAAGTGTAACGAGCCACACCGATACATTCCGTTCTTATTCTTTTCCTTCGTCCAGTGGCGAGCCACCCGTGGGGCCACCGTTGCCCTCTCTGCTTCTCCCTCTCTCTCCGTTGCCCTCTCTGCTTCTCCCTTTCACACTTCGTAACGCGGCTCGATATAATCCCGCACAATCCAGACATTTTTCACCATTACTCGGGCGGCCGTGGCGATGGCGGGCAAATAATTAATTTCTCACGGAACTAACGAGCCCCGCTTTCTTTTCGAGCCGCCATCGCCTCCACCCCCGCCCGCTATAGGCAGCACCGGCGGCGCGGCGCGCCGCGGCGCCCACGGCCTGCCATTTTAAACGATCAAAAATACCCCGTTCTCCTTGGAAGCTCCGCGAGAAAAAAACATTCTGTCGGAAATATCCGCATGAATGCCTTCAATTTCTCCGCCGCCGACTTTATAAAGCTCTTGTCAGCCGGCTGAAATACCTTCCAAGGTTAGATTCATAATGCAGACTTTCCTTCGATTGGTACGTCCCAAAAAAGCACCGCAGAAAGTTCTCATCAACTCGGCGAATCGTTGATACATATGCGAGTTCCCATACGTAGTTCGTGTTTTGCATAATCAACTAAACTTCGTCGGCAAGAAAAACTCACTGAAATATGAGAAAGCTAAGAATCGTTCGTAAAGCTCGAGGGATAGGTTCGGACTTTCTCTAGGATTTCCACGAGTCCCAAACTCGCATCCGTCGAGGAACGCTATACTAAGTGTCGTGCAGATTCATGTATGCCAACATGGAAATAGTTGGGGTAACATAAGTTGCTAGCGGCGGGAGAGGAGTCGCGGAGTAGGAGGAGGATGAGGAGGAGGCGGGGGAAGAAGAGGGTCGAAGCGGTCACTTGGATTTGTGTGGTGTGAACGCGGGACGGACCAGTAAATCCACCCTTTCGTGGTCTCTTAGCGAACTCGGGTCATAGATCGTCCGAACTATCGTGAAACAACTCCCACTCTCGGCGGCGCTGCTGCATCGACCTCGAAACTACCCTTCGGTGCCTCGGCACCCTCGTAAGGAACCCACCATCTACTGTCTCACCCCTCAAGAAGCCTCGATAATGCGAATCACTTGCAAATTCACACTAAACTGAACCAACTATTAGCTTTCCGCGAACTTGTCGCTCTGGCTTAGCTCTGCAAACTGATAGCTCAGATCGACTGATTCCACAATTATTACCACGTCTTTATCTGTTTCAGTAGTTTGAGATTTTTATAGATAGAAATGTGATATTCCAATTATACAAATCAGTACCAAACACAGTAGTGTTAGAATTTCCGCGCAACCTGTCTTCAAAATTTAATTTTGAATTAATGTTTAGCATAACACATATGTACAACAATCAACATAAAAATTATGAGCTCGTCCGTGTTAAGGGTAGGTTTCGTAATAATTTCACTTCACTCGAGCTGCACAGTTCTTCTGTACATACTAGTTAATAAGGTCGAGCAATATTCCGCAGACAATCGGTACGAGTGACAGGCATTAAAGCACTGGGGAAGAGTAATATGGCGAGGCGCGAACAAAGTTCGGAAAGCTCGCGGAGCGTACTGTTTCGGAATAAAAGTTAGAAAAGGAACGTGCAGCGCTCGGTGTCGCGGCGAGTGGCGGAAGGGCTGCTCTGCTTGAGGAGAAGACCTCGTAACTCTCGGCTCTCCCAATTCAAAGTATGCTCTTCCAGCTCGTAAAAGCCGGCATAAAATCGTCATCCAGCGGCGTGGCTTGCCGTATGCCGAATAAAAGGCCAAGTGACGTCGCAGTAAATGCGAGTTATGAATATGTTCGATGCGACTACAATACCTCAGCTCGCTCCTGCAAGCTCCGCTGAGAAAGGAGATGAGAGGAGAGAGAAACTCGAGAAGCATGTGTGTGTGTGTGTGTGTGTGTGTATCATGAGTGCCCAAGCAGAGGATGGATTCGCATCGCCCAGCCATCACGGCATCGCTCACCCGACGCTTTTCTCGAATTAGCATAACTTCGAATGCGATACTGGCATAAAAGCGGCTCCATCCGGTGCCGGTGAAATCTACGGTGCCATCCTGCCAAGCCGCTCGCGAACGAATCGAGCTTTACGGCTTCTTCTCCGCTCGGTAAAAAGGGAAGACGCCCGTGAAGATTAGCTCTCTTTACCGGACGTAACTGCTCACTTTACTATCAGGCCAATTCCTCTTAACCGTATTGAGACAATTTCACTCTTGAGGATCTCAGTTGAATATTAAATTGAATTATTGATTCGATTATATTATATCGAGCTTTTATCCGACATACTTCTATCGCATTCTTGTATAGCATTAAGAGCTCAAAGGGTTAAGTCATGTGGTCTACTAGTCTGTTTCAAGATCGCCATCTGAAAGATTGCCTGGTCACATTAATCTCTTATCTGCTAACACACTCATTTTCCTAGCGGGCGACATTTGAAAACTGAAAATCTGCATACATTCTTCACCGCTCGTAGGCTTTCAGTCGCGCTGTCGTTCGAAGTTCATCATCAAGACCTTTAGAATCGCGCCGATTTTTCATCGCCGGTACGTTTCCTCCGTGCGATTCGTGCCATTGCCGTGCGGCTTCCGCCTGCGAGACGCTAATGGGTGCGTGCGAATATTTCATTCCTCGCGCGCTTCTACGTATAATACGAAACTAGCGGCAGAGCTTGCGAGTACGGTCGAAGAGGAGGAGGACTAGAGAGTGAGGTGGTAGGCGGTAGGAGGTGCGCGCTCCAGGGGCTGGGTTATTTAATGACGCGTGGCGATATTAAAATGGCATAAAAATGAGCTGTAATTTGTATCTGGCCTCAAAAGTGCCCCCTACCCTCGCTCCCTTTTTGCGCCCCGGCTTAAACCGCCCGCCCTCCCTCCCCCCAAGAGAGAGAGAGCTCTCTTCCTCGCCCCCTCCCTCTGTGTCACCCCTCCTGCCACTGCCAGCTTTCTTTCTCTCCACGTCGCGCACTATTATTGTTATTAATATCAAAGGTCGCCGGCGCACTTAATACCCTGAGAAATCGCGGTATTTCCGTATCAACGGCTCCACCCTAGCCGCCCGGCCGACGAGCAGCTCCAAATAGAATCTTAGCCCCTCGCTCGAAGACGGAAGCCCGCCGCCACCCCATCAGAAATCCTCATCAAGCGGGAGCCTTTTGCCGCGCAACGTAAAATCTTTAATATATGTCCCAACTCGCGATATCAGTCACGCTCGTGAGCTTGATATTTGATACACGCACGCATACAAACGCCCGCCTAAGTCCGCGCTATTCGTCAAATGAAACGGAAAATGTGGAATGCTGGAGTATTATGTCATCCGCCGCCGTGACGAATACGTGCGCGGCATCATTTTTAAGGGAATCACTGGCGGTTCGAAGAATTTTGTATTTGACGTATATTTTTATGGTATAAATTAAACAATCGATCGATGCACTAAGTTTGTGGTGAATGCTTGGAAATTGGTTCCTTGGGAAATTTGTTTTAATCCCAAGTAGATAGAAGAAATCGATTCTTAGACGAAAGTAGTGGCAACGACTATGGAAATAAAGATCGTTAAAAATCTATCTGGATAGCAATGGTTGGTATTCATGAAGATGACATTCTATCAGAAGGGGCTTGCTGTATGCGTCCGTACGACAAAGCTGCATTACCTCTGGCTGACTGATGGTTCTTTTCTAGGGCTCCGTCCTGTGCCACCTCGCACACGGCATTCGACTGAAATCCTTCCGCTCGAGAGGATCCGCGGATAAAACTACCATTTGAATATTTGGCGTACATCCGCGGCGTCATTTATAACGCGTGACAATAAAGTCTCTCGCTGGTAGTTAATCTTTATGGTGCGATACGGAAGCTCGACGCGTGCCCGTCTTTTCCTTCCTCTCCCCTTCGATCTTTCTCCGTTCCACCAGTTCGCCGCTCCCACTGCTCATCCTTTTCGGCCAGCACCCGCTTTTACGGTATGCTAAACGTCCGCTGTGTCGCTCCTTTCAACAGACTCAGATTTCCATCGGCTCTCGAGAATATTTTCCGGCTGCTTAAACATTGGATTAATGATCTGCGCTAACAAACGAACTACTTATGCCACGAGCTTCCTTAGCCCTTGCTATACTTTCACCCCTCAGTCCATTAAATCGGAAGTGACTCTTCTTCGATCATTTCATATTACAGGAAATTACGAGTTCCGTAACATTTGGGGTCCTATGATTTTACTCTGCTAGAATTTATAAATTTGATGCACTGCTTTTGATGGATCAACTGTCAGAGAAATTAGGCATTATTGTTTGTCGTACTTGGATTCTATGAATTGTGTTTTACATCACAAGAAGAGTGGACTATTAGAAGCCAAGGGGTTATGAAAACAAAGAGAATTCTTGGGGAGTTTGGTAAAGTAGATATTTGGAGATGGATAGTGGAGCGTGGAGCAGATCAGATTTTCTCGGTTGTATTGGTGAGAAGGCTGGAAGGAAGAGGGCCTCGATGGGAGCGAAGGGTCGTTCGTTATCCAAATCTCTGGGGCTTGTTTATGGCGCGGTGACGTTAGGAGAGCCAAGGTAAAAGCGCGGAGGGAAGAGGCTGGTTATCCAGGCTCCGTGGATTGGCTTTCATTAATCCGCTAACCCTATCTACTTCTGGCTTAGCCCCGCCAGATGTACACAGCCACACACGTAGAGGAGAGGATCGGTTAAGAGGGTACGGCGAGAGAGGAGCTCGTGCGAGTTGTAGGTGCGGATTATAAATCGCAACACAACCACCGGCATCGCCAGATATCTACAGTGGCGGAGATTCTGTGCGCGCGGCGGTCGAGTCCGAACTTGAATATTTCAGAATGGAGGCTGCATTAAAGCAACCCTTCTTGCACTACCTATTAACCTCAACACCCGTTTTCACCGCCACTGCCGCTGGCAGAGCTGCTGCTGCCCGAGTGCTCCTCTAACATCTGCAAGACTGCCAGCATTGACCGGACTACGAATCAACTGACTTTCGGCCGTCCATCACTTCCACTCGGCATTTCTCTATACGCGCCCTCTCTGACTCGTGCGCCCGGCTGCTGCACATGCGAAAGACATATGCACTGCGCTTCCTAGGGATTCGAGTCAGCATAATGATCGCTCTATCATACGCCATGTGCCTTCGCAGTCTGCTCGCTTGGAGAGCATTCCATCTTTCTATCACGTGGTCCAGTTATATCACTGTCGAAATTATTTCCTCTATGGATTGTATTTGATATCTTCCCATTGTCAATTTCACACTTTAATATTATTGTGGACAGGTTTGATTCGACTGAATTATGTCTGAGAATAATGAAAGAGATTGATAAAATTAAATATAAATAAATAGAAAATACGCAATTTTTGGAGACACGGTTTGTCAATCATTCTTGTGTACTGAGAGTAGAGCGGAGCGAGAAGCCCTTGGGTGAGAAGAAGGGTGCTCGAAGACTATCATCGAATAATGAATATTCATGACGATGAGTCGTGGCACTAGAAGAAGAGCTGGAAGGATGCGAAAGCGGTAGATAGAGTTAGGGTTGTAAAGTCGCCCCACGAAGGATCCCATCGACTGTCGTATCTCGGGCGATATATTTCAACTGCCGGCAGCAGCATCGTTCGACCGAAGAGATAGACACACTACCGGTTAATACTCCTCGAATTTCATTCGCTTCATAACCAACATATCCGGTTTAATACGCCTAAATATTAATATTGTTCTGGAACATAAAACTTACGAAGAACACCAGTACATTTCCACTCGTAATTTAGCTTTTGCAAGAATTTCTCTCAACTTTTGCTTTCGAGGAAATTCACGAAACTGCAAAATACTGTAAAATATTATTAACTCCTTGTACTATTACAATTATTCGGTACACGCAGTTGAAGAGTTAATCCAACGAAGCGTATGATACGGTAACAGCGCAGTAGTACTGCTTGTTGTGATTTTCTATAAAAATAGTCATGCTTTATGTATGCTACATAATACGCGGAGTAAAGTACAAGCGAGTTGGCCGGGCGATCTCAATTCCGAGAGTATAAAAGGGGTTTCTGATTTTATTCTCGAGGCTTCGATGCCGCGAGCGAGCTCCTGGCCGGCCGGCCGGCCGGTCGCTCGCTCGCTCCGGCGAAAAAGAGCGCGAGAAATTTCTGAATGTTCTCGTATTCGGAATTTAAATTACACGTGCGCGCAGGAGGACGGCTCGCCCCTCTGCTACGTACGTGCACATATCTATCTATATACCTAGTCCCAGGCCGCGTTTCATTTGCCATAATGAACTTTCCTGCTAATTAATTTGCAAAGGAATAATTTCCATTAGCGGCCGGATACCTTTATCAATCCTGCAGCGGGCAAACGAACCCGCTCCCGCCCGATACAGAAAATCTCGAAATTCCCACATATTG
This sequence comes from Ectemnius continuus, assembly GCA_910591665.1. Lineage (NCBI taxonomy): Eukaryota > Metazoa > Arthropoda > Insecta > Hymenoptera > Crabronidae > Ectemnius > Ectemnius continuus. The sequence continues at coordinate 7,099,422 of OU342862.1, read as the reverse complement.
CGAATTAATACTACGACTATCACAAATTAAGTATAGGACGATGTATTCGCGAGTATCAGATATTAGAATGGAACATGTGCTTTCTCGAAAGCAGATCGAGCCACTGCGAGCTGCGGTCGGAGCAACCAACGAGGGAAATCTAAGATCAGTATTTGCATAGCCACTCCGAGCCGGGAGTTAATGTATTCCGATGCCAGGCATTCCCGATATAACAGTAAACATATTAATCGCTTGATTATGCGAACGAGGCTTTATCGCAATTCACACAACCCCTTTACTGTTCATCCCCCAAAGCCAGCGCGCATCGTAATACATTCGCCCGAGAGTCACCGCCTTCCAAACAGTACCTTAGTAGATCGTCGAAGGAAAGGCACTCCTTTTCCCTATCCTGAATATTTTAAATGATTTGAAGTGCGGATATAACTAGCAAATAACCACGATATTAAATCAAGCTTTCTTTAATATATTCCAGATGACAAAGAACTGCAATAGAATCAGGGCTCTTCAAGAAAGAAAGAGGGAAAAAATCGTAGGCAACGACCTATAAGAATAGTGCATCGGTCACTCATCGGACTCCCCTTGAAGGGTCACATCAATTCGTTCCGGCAGTCTCATGAATTCGATCAGGAAAACTCACGAAGGCCAGTTGGAATCCCGATTCTCGTGGATCGAGGGCGACCAGCTGCAAGAGAAAAATATGGAGGGGTGAGTTTGGTCTCGTTTTTCCAGGCGGTCGCGTGGAGCAATGCAGAATCGTTGTAACCGGAGGATTCGCGTTTCAACGGCGGGTGAAGGTAAAGGCAAGGTAAAGGGAAGAGGAGGAGGGGAATGGGCGCAGAGGTTGGGCGGGGGTGGTTAGGTGCCGGTAGCACGTAGTACGGTGAAGGAGAAACTGGAGCCGAGCGAGCGAGCGAGCGAGCGAGCGAGCGAGCGAGCGAGCAAGCGGATGGGCCGGCGGAGACGCGGATGGCGCCATTATCCGGCGAGAATTTCAGAAAATATTCCAAGGCAAAAAGTATAGAGCGAGGCGTTTTAATTATCATTAACAAGGCCGGCGTATAACTCAGAATTACGCGTTTATACGTAATAATACGTACGTACTGCCGCGTACGTGGCCCGGCGGCGCGCGCGTATGTACGCTTATATCCCGGGACGGCACGGAAATGCTTCGCGGGCACGTACGTGTACGTACATACCTGCGAGTACGGACACGGCCAGTCCGAGGTAACGGACGGACAGAGAGACAGACGGACGAACACCGACGAACGGACGGACAGCCAGAGCCGGCGGCAGCAGCAGCAGCAGCCGCCTCCACCGGCTCGACCGCCGCCGCCGCTGCCGCCGCCGCCGGGAGAGAGATCTGCAACGCGCTGACTCCGGTGCCAAATGAGATGCGCCGTGGAGGGTTGTGCCGGGGACCGTGCCGTATGTGCACCCTCCGCCACCCACAGCCTGTTCTACTCGGCCACCCCTCGCACCATCCTCGCACCACCCCCGCCCCCCCCCCCTCCGACGGCAGCAAGCGCTCCTGCCATACACCCGCCAGCGAATTCCCACCTTACCAATCCTATTATTAACAATTAGCCCTAAACTACTCTTTGCATATAAAATCATCCGGCGCGCACCTCGTAACGCCGGAATGGAAATATACATACTGCATGCCCGTCCGTCGGCTCGCCCGTGGAAAATATGCCGCGCCGCCACCACCCTCTCCGACAGCTGGACACGCGTAACTGCCCGATACCCATGTATGTGCACACGCAATCGCCACCGGCCAAACTGATGCTCCTCTTAACGCCGCCAACGATCCCACTCTTGCATTAGAAGATGCCCGCGCGACATTAAGCCTTTCCATAGCGCATAACCCCAAATGTGCCTCACGTGTGTATACTAAGTGATGGAGATAAATGTGTGTCAGGTGTGACGGTATTAATACTTGGGAAATAATTTTCTAGTACACTGTGATCGTTAACTAATACAGTGTCAACTTTGACGTGGTTTATCTGTACTCCGAAAGATTATCACAAACGCGAAGGGTGATATTGTCTCCAATCATCGTCGAACTCGCTCGATTCCCAATGCGTGTTACGAGGCGGAGGGAATTTTTTAACTTGTCGCGGACTAAGTGGCGAACGTAAAAGGGCAATTGAGGAGGGCCGGGTAGGTCGGGTGCGAGAGCTCGGAGTTGCGGGGGGGGAGGTCACAAAAGTAACGCAATGCCGGAATATGTCAGGAATTAAGAGCGGGGGCGAGGAGGAAAGGCCGGGGAGTGCTCCCGCCACTGGCGGGCATTGTACTTCGTGCTGTCGTCTTCCTCCACCTCCTCCTTCCTTACCGAAACTCAGTCTCGCCAGTCGTCGTCGCTTTTATTAGAATTATCTTTGTCACTTTCTCAAGTTTATATTTACTCCTCCCGCGAACCTCTTAAAGCTACGCCGCCCCCGCGGCATCCACCTTTCGCGCCACTTCCGTGGAAAGCATCACCCTCCCGCCACCCTCTCCTCTCCTCGCCTCGCGAAGGCGGGCGGGGGTGGTTTCTGCCACCCTTGGAGAAGCCTACGCTAGTACGCCGTGCCGCGAAGAGTACGGCTCCAGGAGAGAGGAGTGAGAGAGAGTGAGAGTGAGAGAGAGGGAGAGGGTACGATGAAGCAGCCGCCACCCGCTTATTATCTTTACGACTGGGAAGATGGAATTAAACTGAGTGTGCACCCGAAATGTAATAATATTCATTACTATGCTAATGTCCGTGCGGCTCGCGCGTTTCTCCCCCCCCCCCTGTCCTATCCCTGCCCCCCCCCCCCCCAACACGGGGTTATGGACTCCGAAAACTTGCCTCGTATTTTTGTTATCTGTCCACCAACCAAAGCGACCCTTGTTCCGAGTCATTGCGGTCGATCGACCTCGCTATTCCTGGATTAATAATTATTGGAATGATCGGATGATCGAATTGAAGTAATAGATGAGTGACATTTGTATGTATGAGTTTTAATAATCTGGGAGGGTTTAATAATGTTTTAGAATTGGATTGTAGTCCCAATATGAATGAAATAGATTCGATTTACGTGCTGGGAGGAAGAAACTCTCGCGTGCATTTCTGTAATGAAATACAAAGTGATTCGACGTGAGAGTGAAGTTCGGCCGAAGACGACAGCGTACTTTCGACACGGTGATTCTCGTGATTAGCGGTGGTTCCGTGTCCAAGGAGTTGGTGAGTTTCCAACTGGGACAGAGAGGGTAACGCAGATAGGTGGAGGTACCGCAGGAATCATGGTACGCAAGTGCTTACTTTCCAGCTGTAGCAGGCTCGCGCGAGCGCGTCCTCGCTTATCTGGGTCGTGAAAATTATAAGCCTTCGAGTAGAAACTCGCCGGCGGTACGAATGGCCGCACTAAATTCGCCCTTCCTCATCGTAGGGCTGCTTTCTTCCCTGGCGGGGATAGCAAGGGTCCTGAACTCTACCAGTGTACTCTTAAACTGCGGGATTCTCGTTACCTTGTAACTTGCACTCCCGAAGATTAATCTCTACGGATCGTATTATTGAGAGCGTAATATTGTACCGTCCAAGCTCGTAAGATTCGATTAAATGCCGAGCAGCATTGAGAATAATGCCGATACTAAAGCTGCTTCGGAATGACGAGTAACTTCGAGGTGTTTCGATTAACTTTTACCGATACAATCCTTGTCAGTTTAGTATATTAAACTCAGGAAATTTGTACAACATAAATACAAAGCGCCTTTGCTGTATTGTCAATAATAAAGAACTAAGAATTCTTTGGAGAACATCGAGTTCAAAGTTAATTAGGGAAAACATATTCGTGCTGTCTTGGCATCGGAGCTTTCTAAAGCTAGCTTTATAAGTACAAAGTGTACTCCTTTGGGCGAAGGTGAAACTGACGTAAGAAGTATTTAATCAAGCGATCACCTTGGCTCGGTCTAAATAAACCAACATTGAACGATGGGGTTGAAGATTACAGCGTAAGGTGGTTCGTGATAAGACGACACGACGGGATACAACTAGTGGGAAAAGGAGCACCGTGAAGACAAGACGACTCTAAGAAGGGTTAAATTACTCGACTCCTCGTTATAACTACCACCCGCTGCACCCACTCGCCTTTTCCCACTCGTCGTAAACTCCCAGACAATCCGCCACTAACTTTCATACGGTATTTCAGTCACTAAAATCTTCGGGAACATTCCCCATAAAAATCTATTCTATCAACCACGACTCCCAACAGATTTTTATACATTTCGAATATTCTCATTATTGATTATATATAACTCTCAAGAACATTAAGTATTTCTCCTCAATTCCTACACGAATTCAAACTAAAACGCAATTAACTTATAGAAATACTCTCAAAAAATTTAACTACATTATCAAGAAAACAATATCCACGAGGATTTCCACGTTTTCCATAAAATAACAGACAAACATCCTTTGGAATCTACATTTTTGGTGATGTCAATGATTCCTCATCTGACAGGGTTGCGATAGGCTTCCTCATCCACCCTAAGGGTAGCGTGTAAATTAATTGCGCTCACTTTGAGCGTGATTCACCGATCTCTTCAGGGCGCGCCACGCAGTTTCGGTTGCAGCCTGGCGTAGATAAGTACGAGCGTCGAGAAAGTCTTGGCGAGGCGCGCAGATACACTACTCACACTCGCGCATGCACACACACACACACACAGACACACACTAGATACTCTTGGTGTTCTCACGCGTGTATCCCTGGGCGCGAGAAGAGACGCGCTAACTGGCGACGAGCAACCGAGAAGGGAAGGTGTGGTGTGGGGGTGGCGAAGGGGTTGACAGGGGGGTATGTTGGGAGGCCACCCTCTCTCGTGTACACCCGACTCCACCTTATTACAATTAGCTTCCTTATATATCTAATTAGCAAGATTCTTGGCGCACGGGGTTTCAGTGCGGAGTGAAAGACGGCAGTTGCCACCGGAGCTCTCTTCGCTCCTGTCTAATATAACTCTCCACCTTCCCACCCCACCGCCGCCCTAATATACTTCTTGGATGCGAAAACCTGTACGCATCCTATACTCTGCCATTCTCGAGTCACCCCGAGTCGATTTCACGTTTGATTTCTTGGCGCTCTGCTACCTCTTTGCCTTATTCCTGTTTCGCGGACGTGTCTACTCTGACACTCAAAGGCTCTGTTCTTTCAGGGCTGCCAGGCAACCTGGAATTACAAGGTATCTAGTTTCGGATCGTAGAGCGCGGGGTTGGAGGGCTCCGCGGGCAGAAGTGTCACGATCATAAAGTAATTCATACGCAAAGGCATGTTCGCGAGAAGATAATTTTTCTTCCTTGGCCTGGGCTGGAAGCATTGTAGCCGGGGGGCAGCCAGCGAATGGACGGCCGAGCGAGCGAGCGGCCACTGGTTGGCTTCAGCTTACTTAATTATCGCACAAAGAAAGAATGGCACGTGGAAATGTAAAATAAAGGCCGGCCCGTGTTTTCATCCCTTTTTCAACTCCTTCCACTCCTCGTCCAGTGGCAGAGCCCTCGTACCATCCGCTCTCTCCTTTGCCACCCGGCTCGTCAGTCTCAAAGGACAAACGCGATCTGGCCACGAACCACCAGAGGGATGAACGGAGAGAGAGAGAGAAAGAGAGAAAGAGCAGAGAAAAGGAGCTCGAGCGAGAACTAGAAAGATGGAGAAAGATAGGGCGTTAAAGAGGAAAAGGGAGAGTTCGGCGAAGGTAGGAGGAGGGAGAGAGGGCAGACACTGTAAAAAGGAGGCGAGGGCGAAGCCTTGGTTAAAGGAAAGGGGTTAACTTTCCACAATTAATAGTGACTAACGCCCATTAGAAACTAATTCCTTTATTTATGATTCGTTTCCCGAATCTTTCTTCGAGGGTTCGCGGTAACCGGAACCTTCTCCCTCTCACCTTCGCCCTCCCGTTCGCTCTCTCACTCTCTCTTCCCGTTCATCCCCCTGGTGGCAGGAACCGCGCGCGCCCCTGGAAATCCAGCATCTTCGCGGGGGCCCACCACGCCCTTTATTTGCTCCTCTCCCCCGAGCAACAACTTGTGTTACAGGGCGAAAGTTGCCGCTTTTTTCCTCGGCGTGCCCCGGCACCGCGAATGACGGATTAAAATTGGAAAAGTTTTTGCTAGCAGGCCATATTTTTCTGCGGCCCGGGGAGCCCTCGTTAAAAGTAATTACGGCTCGGGCTGTAGTATCTTTAGCGGCGGTGCTCTCCAGCCCTGATACACGATCAACTGCCATTGTCATCGATCACGATGAACCTACTCTCGCCGTAAGTGCTTGAAACAAAATCCTCGAGTACTTTCTCAATGTCCGTCGATCCTTCCAAAGGACTTTTCAATCTGTCCTCTCGAATGAGAATGTTCTCGTTATTCGAGAGTCTTAAATGAGAAAGAGAGCCGGTTCGAAGGCGAGAGAACGTAATGAATTAGGCAGTGAAACGTCAGGGGTTTCTAATTTCAGGACGGTGCCGGCACCATTCTGCTCGGCAGCGGACTCGCGAGCGAGACAAAAAATGTTCTTCTCGTCTCGGGGAAAGAATAATTATTCATACGGCGGCTCACTCGCTCGCTCGCCGGGTGGAGTGCGCCGAGTACGTACGTACGTATATCTGCATGAATTTTCGCGGTGGACACGCAAGATCCGTCCAGCAGCGAAAAGAACGAAAAGGATCAATGCGAACGACGAGTCTGTAGGCGGCTGCCAGGCCGCGTAGCCGGCGGGCTCTGCACATTTTTAATTGTAGCTAAAATAATTATACTTTGAGGAGCACCGGCCGCCGGCCGCTTTGACACCACCGCCGCCTGCCCGGCAAAGAGGCAGCGCTCAGCCAAATAAAAAGTCCGTTCCCGTTCGCCGTACTCGCACGTCTCGACGCGGTCGTTGCGAGGAATATGTAATTCCGCTCCTCTGCGGACTGTCACCGCGGAAAGGGACACACCGAGCTGCACCCCTAAATAATAATAAGTACGTCTGGTTATGTCCTTGTGTCTTTCTCCTGCTACCCCTGCCTTTCTTCTTCCCTCACTACATCGACGGTCACTTCAGCCCTTTCTGATTTTTCGATCTAAGAAGAAAATGAGTCACGTATAAATGGAGGTTCAAAGAATATCTTCTTAAGTTTTTGTTCTGTGTTTTCTTTCCAATTTATTAATTGGTACCAAGATTGAGGAGCTTCAGAGATCGAGAGATCATTTTCCTTATCCTAAATCTTATTTGATGGTTCGTGCAATTCGAACAATACCAAGCAGGGGATGAGAGTTTTTTTGTGGTTAACGGGCCAAAATAAGGGATTAATGAACGGTATGTGGTACGCATACTCGCTAGATGGAGTGTAGTGGAGGGAGGGCAGAGGAGGAGAGTTGGTTACACGATTTCCGCGTTGCCAGCTGACTGACCGTAGCTTCATTTATCATGCGTGCACGCGGGTTGGTCATAAGGATCCAGATGAAAAGAGGAGGAGCACTGTAATCAGGACTCCTTTGAAAAAATGTTCCAACCCTTCATCGGGTCGAGCCGGGAGTTTTTTCGAAATTACAGCCGGACTAAGTGGATTTCGCGTTCGGCCGGCTCAATTATGCGCAAACGTTAATAATTCTTTCATCGGGCGGGAGGGCGCGCAGCACGCTGCCGACTTGCCGGATTAAAAGTGAGCGACACAAGAATCCCGGCGACATGTGTTTAAAGCTTTATATGTAATTCATAAGGTCTCGGATTTGAGAGATCCGTGTAACCCAATATGTACTCGCTGCCGCTCGCTGGCAGAGTCCGCTAGCGCTTTCTCGCTCGAAACGCGAGATTTTTGCCAAATTCTCTCGTAGCCCGCCACTTAAAAGCGCTCGCGCAAGTACTCCTGCTGGACCACTTGATTTTACCTCGAATATTTTCCGAGTGGACGCTACGCCTCCACACTGCTCTGTGGAGCAAAAAACGAAGAATCTCCAAGGAAACTCTTGACGCTCGTCCTACCTCGCTCCGCTTGCTCAGGCATCGTCCTCCAGAACCAAGCTTGAGATGCAACCCGCGGATATCCCAATGTGCATAGAAAGGGGAATAAAGCTATGCCCATCCGCTCTCTCTCTCTCTCTCTCGCTCCATATGCATAGTTCCCACACACCGGGTGGCCAATTAACATTCCTTAGATTCATTATTCCAGACATTTTCCTCCTATACATTCTCAAAACTCGTAAGATTTAATATTAATCAAAATTCCTTTGTACCAGCAATGCGAATGGTATCATATCTTCACACGTACAACTGATAAACTTCGACTAACTTCTGTGATATATCTTAGTATTATCTATCTACTTATTCCCTTCGTGGATGAATTTACAGAATGCGTCTACACGGAAACATGACAATATGAAATAGATCGAACCTTCTTCGATTGATCTCTCACGAGAAGATAGTAATAAAGATTGCAGTAGATTCACTTAGTGCTTGGTAATTTAATAGGGAGTGTCGCTCTCGGAGGTTCGGTCACCCGGTAGAGCGTAGACGGGGGCTTAATTAAGATATGTATTTATTTTAATTTCTCTGGGAGCGCTGGTGGAGATGGCCGACTAGCCGGGCGTAGGATAACGCGATTTGCTTACAGCCGGGAGTCGGCATACATCTCGCTCGTACAGAGAGATTTTCAATTCAGGTATAAGGAGGACCAAGAGGAGGAGTGCGCCAAGTATAATATAATAAATAGGGTGGGATGCTGGCGCGGTACAGAGGCGGGCGGGCGGGCGGGCGCTCGCTCGCACGGGAGAGCAAATCTTGCGTTTTGTTTTGGGCGCGTCTGGACCACTCGTGCGAGACGCACACATACTCTTTTAAAAGACGCGCCTCTTCGCAAGCAGCAGCTCGGCGATTCGGCTCGCTCGGCGCACTCGAAGGAAAAGAGTGGCTCCTCTCGCTTCTGCCGGCGAATAAAATTAGGAAACTGTATCCTTTCCCGCTCCCCCGCCCTTTGAGGAGATGCGTTTATTCCCGCTTTCCTTGTTTCGCCTTCCGTCTCGTTAACCCTTTTATTCGCCGGCCGGCCTCGAGACTCTCGAGGATCCTCCCCTCTCTCTCCTCTCCTCTTCCCTTCCCTTTTTTCTTCCTTCCCGCTTTTTATACATCCGACCATACTCTTAGCCATTCTGTCAACGATTATTCCCGGACAAAGCGAAGCCGTTGCCGCCAGGCCGAGCTTTCCAAGCTCCTCGCACGAGCCTACTGTCGGAACGGCCACTGCTCTAAAGATAGTCGCTCCTTCGCATTCCCATGAATATTAACCCTTTCGGCGAACGAGTACCCTTTCTTCCTAAGTGGCAAATGGAGCTTGCGGAATCACGCATCGTCGTTAAAAAGCACACAACCTTCCAACTCGCCTTATATAATTATACATTTCTGTATTTCCACCGGTTGAAGTTACTGTCACAAAGACCTCCTAAAGGACTTAAAAAAGCGCTTGAATGAAGTGTTGCGTTAATCTCCAAGTGTCAGGCAGATAAATAAATCAGTGGCACATCGCGCAACAAAGAACACCGAGGCGCCGATATCTCTTTTCAACATAGTGGGGGGGTTGGCCGATGGGGCATCGAGGGTGAATCAGGGTGGGCGTGCGATCTTCTTTAATTAAACGCTGGCATCCGCGGCTCACTCGGAACATTAAGGCGTAGCAGGCGCGCCGGGACAGCCGATAAGAAGAGCGTCAAAGAAGTTTAGCGGGAGTGCTCCTGGCGGTTCCTTAATCTCGCCGCGTGAAGGACGATAATTGATACGAATGGCCGCGCGACGCCCGCACAGCCCGAGCGCAACCGGCCTCTCAGCCTTTTCAACGTGTTCGTCGCGCCTATAAATTAATAAAGTATCCTAAACTTTATTATGACTTTAATGAAAATAATTATTAAATATTATGCCAGCGGTAATGTCAACTGAGCTCCTCGCCGGCCGCCTGCCCGGTGGTTGGTCGCCGGCGATACGCGCGTGCAGAAAGAGCGCTCGGCGTCTACTCGACTCTCCTCTCGACTCTCGACTCTCGGCGATGCCACCGGTGGTAGCGCGTGCACCGAGAAACAGAGTGAGAGAAAGAGAGCGGGAGAGGGAAAGAGAGAGAGTGTGGACGAACTGGCTCTAGCAGCAGGAGTGCGTAGGAAGCGCGAAGAAGAAAGGGCCGCTCCGGGCGAGCTGGTTGGGGGTGGTTTGTCCGTGGAATGAAAATACGAGCTGGCCGTACGTTCTCATTCCGTGACAACCGTGACAACGAGACTGACGAAACGGCCTTATACCCGCCCGGCGTATCAACGTTCCTGGCTCTCGGCCTCTTCTTCCAGCTTCCCTCCAGCTGCGCCAAGCTACTCCTGAAATCGTTGCTCGCTGCTGTTTCGAGATCGTCGCATCGCACACGCTTGCTCCCGCTCGTCGCGCCAACTTTCCCGCGTGTAGCGTAAAAAGGTATACGCGTGTCTGCCGCGTTAACAGGCGTGTCGCGATAAAGTAGACTACACGCTGCTAGCAACAACACCCTCTACTACCGGAAGCTTCTCTACCCGGTGCGTGTACGTATATCGATACACGTGTAGCACCTTTGCCCACTGAATTCCCTCTCATCTCGAGGTTCTTGATAATACGAACAATGTTTACGAGAATTGACTCATAATAAAACATTTGTAGTTCAATAAACCGATTTTTATGATAATTATAAAGGTGGAAGACTTGACGAATTCTCAGAGGAAGACGCGAGTTCGTTCTGCTTTCACTAGAAATGGCAGGGCGCTGGGAATCAAGAGGAACAAGAGTGCCGCGAGCGTTCCCGGGGAATTTAATAATGGCGGGAAGGAAACTTGCCTTTTACTAGAAGCCTACGTAAGGCTGTCGCTCGCGGAAGACTAATACGCATTTACGAGGTGACATTAGCTCGGAGTTAGCAGAACGATCGTGCCGTAACCGCGGGCACACCTTCCATACACATATCCCTTCGCATATGCCAGCCGTCATCATCCCCTTTGCGGGAGAGCGCGCGATTCTTCCACCGCGCAACTTCTCCCAATTGGCTGTCTGGCGAGAAGGAAGCCCTGCGCGGATTTCGTCACTCGCAATCCTCGCATCTCGCTCTGTCTCACCGTAGTTTCCCCTGTCTCGCAGTGATATCTCCGCGGGGATAATTAAAAAATTAACTTTCTACTTAGGTGCGCGAAGAGGGCGGCGGCAGGGGGGGTGGGTGGCAGTTAACGGAAAGTTGAAGTGAAAATTCATGTTTTTGAGGCGAGCGAATGCCCCGTTATTAGCAGTGTTACCAGTGCGCGCCCGGCAAAAGCACAAAGCTGATGAGTCGGGGAAAAGGTCTAAATGCCTTGGTGCTTGCTCCTACCGGGGAGCAAGGGTGTGGGCGAGTGGATCGTTCTGCCTTCTGCAGCCCCCGGAGTGCTCGCCCTCTCTCCTTCTCTCTCCCTTGCTCTCTCGCTCTCTCTCTTTCTCACTAGCGGCTTTCGAGGCAGGTTGCACCTAGCGAACATACGTCGACTGGTACCCGGGGTACCGGTAACTCGCATTCCTACTCGTTTCGCGGCACACTTCTGCATTATATCCTTGGCGCACTCGCTCACCCGTGTGTACTCGTCGCCGACTCTACTCCTACGCTGCCACCAAGCCGACCGAGCCAATGAAATTTTCTCCTACCCGAGTATACGCGTTATGTACATAGCTCTGTATGTGTGTGTGTGTGTATGGATGTGTGAGCGGCCCTGCCTCCAGCGTACGCTGATAGTCATTTTCTCTACTTTTACTGGGGCTTGGGGATTTCTAATGCGATATGGGTCATACTGCAAGATCATACCTTTGAGCATTACCTTCCGATCCCTTATGATATAGATTGTACCCTTTCCCTAGTAACTTGTTCCAATGTCAAAAGGGGTTAATACCGCGTCACGAAGTTTTATACGCGGTATTAAAGGCGATGTAAAACGGATCCGAATTGCGAGCCTTCGTTTTATAGGATTCGCGATGATTAACTTGTCGGAGCTCGGCGGTTTAAGGTTGAAAGAAATGTCTAGTAAACCCTGTGTAACTACTTAGAAGTTTTACTCGCTCTTATCGAGCTCTTGTTAATGTCTTAATTTAGTTAAATGTACACATGCTTGTATGCAAAAAACATAGCGGTCGAATTGAGTGCCTCCTTCTTGTCGAAGCCAGTAAAAACAGACGCTTTTAACTCTGATTTTTGACAATAAGAACAGACAATCTGTTTTCAAGTCGGTTGAGGTATCAACCAATGGGAAATCTGTCAGGGGCCGTGAAGTAAGTTGCAAATGAAGAGCACTGAGTTTCCCAGGGCAGAGTAATGAAAATAGAGGGGGTGGTTGTTACAGAGTGCTGTTTCGATACGCGACGCCCCTCAATTCCAACTCCAGAAACGAGCTGGTTCTCGGTATACGGAGAATGGGATCGCGGCGCTCCGTGTCTTTGTTAGTTTTATCGCTGTTCCCGTAATGGGATCATTTGGATTCTAATACGACGGCGAGGCGTCGACATTGTTACGGGCGACATCATTCCAGCATCGCTCCTGCCAAGAGGTTCCCCCGTGTTAGAGCGCGGCGATCGTTGTGGGGAAAAATTAAACGGCAGCGCGAAAGAAGTGATCCCGATCCCGCGACTTAACAGGATTGCCCTCTCGCCGACTTCCTCCATAACTCCTAACAACCTTCTTTAACATCCGCCACATTGCTTGCCGGAGAGTACAGCCTGATGCAGATACATAAATATAAATCACCTACACATATATATAATTTCTATTTGTTTAATTGTATCATCTCTGAATTAATGAGGTGTTTAAAACCTGCATGAAATATGCAGAAAATAGAATCACATATGTTATTAATTTATACAGCTTTCGTATATTGCAATAGACTTACATAAAAAGATATTGCAATCTTGTCATTATATTTAGTGTAAGAAACAGACAGGCTTAAATTAATGATTCAAGAAGGTGTGCATTAATGAAGATTTACACCCGGAATTCTTAAAAACCGCATTCCCATCACTGGGTGCACGGTTTCTCAGTTTCCTGCTGGAACCTACAGCAGCTCTCCTTCTCGCCTTAATAAAACCATCTCCCCGTAATAATAATCAAGACGCGCGAATGCCAGCGAGAGCTTCAGCAAACACGCGAACGAGCGTCGGCTCCATAAAGATGGACATCGTAATTGAAGAGATTATCTCTCAAGCAGGAAGCTAGCTAGAAAGTCAGTGTTCAACAGCCTGACCCTTACCGGAACGGCGGAGCTTTCAAGCTCGACTGCCACCAAACAGTACCAATCCACCCCGGAAACTTTCTTCCGACACACGCACGCACACACACGCATCATCCCAACGCAAGGAGGTCGGCGAGGTTCTCTGTAGACGGTGCAGAGGAGGTGGATTCCTGGCAGGCGTGTATTGTGAGTCCGATAGGCTCACGCACCACTGATAGTGCAAAGTCTTGCTGGCGAGCGTCGCGTCGTCGCGGAAGATACGGTGTAACGCGCGTAAACTCGAGGAAGGGGGTTGGTTGGTTTTGTGGGAGCTCAGAGGTATGCATCGCCGGCCTATTCCCGAGGGGTGGTCGGCAAAAAGGAGATAATAGTGAATGCGCGGCATTTAGTATTTAGAGTTCAACGAAACGGAGAGGGTGAGCGAGCGAGTGAGAAAGGGAGGGTGGGAGAGTTCAGAGGTTCAGCTGGCGTCGCCGAGTGGCGGAGGGCGGCTCGACGGGAATCTCGCATCGTGGACGAAGCTGTGCTCGTCGCGATTACACGAGCCGCTAGCCTCGCTCGCTTTCGTATCCTCCGACTGGCATTGAGGCCGCCCTGAGAGCGATACACGTCGCATTACCCCCAAATGCATTTTACAGTTTGCGAATGCGCTCGGCCTCGCGCAGGAACCTCGCAGTCATCGTCGCTGCCGGCGTCGTCGTCGAGGTTGCTCCTAGTCATCCACCTCCTCGTCGTTCAGCAGCAACAGCAGCAGCAGCAGCAGCAGCCTCTCTTCGCTCGCTGGCAGCCTCCTCGTTCGGGAAAGAATGCAGGAGAGCTCGCATTCGAGTGAATGCGCTTCCTCCGTGCTCGCGCTCGCCGCTTCTGTTTCAGGTGATTATGGCATAAATCGTGAAAGGAGCCTCCTGCAAGCGGCACGCTCGGGGGCACGCGTAAAACAAGATCAGAGCGCGCCTACGGACTATAAGGGCGCACTCTCTCACCCCCTCTTCCTCTCACTCGCTCTACCCTCCTCTATCCCTCTTCACGTAGATGCTCGTAATTAAGATTTCGCAGCCACTAAACGATCATCACGCGAGCCCGTCCGTGAATCGACGCGCGGGACACTTCCTTTTTCTGCATTTGATGCTCGCTATGCGCGAGATAAAGGGACGGCTCGTTAATGCCCTTTAAGCGTCGAGCAAACCATGCGAGTGCCACGATCGGAACTCTCGGCAAAGGGATGCCATGAGTGCACAGAGCTTCTTAATATCTCCTCGGCTCCAGCACATCCACTGATATTGTCGTAGATCGTCTTAACCAAACTGAATTTTGCAGTGCCTTGTACCTTTTGTACGATCAATCCTATGTGTCTATGCAAACGCATCTCTTTATTATTTAGTTTGAAGAACACAGTGCGATTGATTTGCTTTTCTCGGGGAGTCATTATCGTTTAATATCGATACTGAAAGGGGAAGCCTCTAACTAGGTGGCGGCTCAAGACTCCGAAGTTTTGTGGCGTGCAGAATCTCGCGCGGGCCCTCGTACGATACGGCGACGTTAGTTTGCGTATAATAAGGTGTCGTCTTATCTAATGGGGTCGGCGGCGTGGGCTTGGAAGAGTGTATCGCCGTGTATAATGGTAATTACGCGTTATTAACAAGCCTGGAGGGGTGCCGAGGGGGTGGTGATGGTTGCTTCTTGTCTAATTAACTGGGTTTACCGCGACACCTGCCCCCGTATCACGGCATCTTCCACCGCTCAACCAGCGACTCAAGATTTACGCCCTACCAACGACGACAGGAGAGGGTGAACACTCAACCCCATCAGCAACTTATACTCAGCCGATGGAATTTCATTCTCACCCGTCCGACCAGCAAATTCTCCTCTCCCTCTCTCTCTCTCTCATTATCGATCTTTCAAACTAACGAAACAAACGCCAAGAGAATCGCAGTCTCTTCCAACCCAAGTACCTTTTTGCCAGGAGGAAATCTTGCTTTCTGGTACTCGGCAGTTTGATACTGGCATTCAGCACGACGCGACGAGCGGTGGACATACCGCGCGGAGCGCCAGGAGATTAATTAGCGCGGGCATATGAAAATGAGCGAGCTTACACGCGTTATCTGCGAGCGCGCAGATACAAAAAGTTGTTTCCCTTATACAAAAAACCGGTCAGCGCGCGCGGCGGGCGGCGCGTAGGAGAGAGATATACGAGGAGAGCAGGCAGCGGCCCAGGCGGGGCATAATCGCGGCGAAACAATAGAA
This sequence comes from Ectemnius continuus, assembly GCA_910591665.1. Lineage (NCBI taxonomy): Eukaryota > Metazoa > Arthropoda > Insecta > Hymenoptera > Crabronidae > Ectemnius > Ectemnius continuus. Next base: position 7,083,953 of record OU342862.1, on the reverse strand, counting down.
GAATGTTTTTCACAAGAGCACTGCAAATACGTAGGCTGGCGTCCGCCAGCTGGCAGATATACATTCCGAGAGCGGACCGATAGAGAGCGGCGTACGATAAAAAATAACGTACGCCCTGAAACTCAATGCAGCGACACGCACCGCCCACCCTCCGAGCACGAGCACGAGCCCGACCGCTGCTGCTGCTGCCGCTGCTGCTGCTAGGAGCTTCGTTACCGCGTTGCTTCGAGGAATGCCGATAAATCAGCCAATGTTACGAACAACCATGTCGAGGACGGTGCGAGAGAGAGGAGGAGACATCAAAGTAAGGTTGGCAGCGTCCCCCGGGGTGCGAGGCCCCTCCACCGAGCACCAGCCAGCCGAGGGGGTGGTCGATCCACGAGCCAGTTCTCCTGGATCAACTCTCTCTCTCTCTCTCTCCCTTTCTCCCCGACTCATTAAGTACGGTGCCCTTATCCTTTGCAAAGAAGAGGGAAGGGTGCTGGACGAGAGGGCCACCCCCCGATATGTACCCACGTATATGCAGATATGTATTTTAAAGCATCGATATCACCTACACCCTGACGCTTCGTTACGCGTGGGGTGTATATTGCGTTACTTTCAATTCACAATGGCCCCGCACCACCCCAGCTGATAGGCGGCGCGCCGGCTCCGCGATGCCAATGAATCACCGAGACATTGCCACGAATCGATAACAATGCCCGCGTCATCTTCGACACTCGATTATTACCCGATGGAAGTGTTCAGCAGCCTCTTCACGAATTAGTTTCAGTATTGAGAGTGTCGTTTTTAATAATCCGATTCATGGTAATTCTGCTTAGTATTATTAAATGTTTAATTATCGTCGATTTGTATTATCGTTATTAATGTTTTATTGCTCGTGTATTATTTTCTTTGACCACTTAGAAACCTTTTCCTCCGGTATTTGTTTATACCGGCTGCGTCAGTATTCATAAAAATCGCGCGGCGTGCTTGGGCCAGTGGATTTCGCTGATTATTTCGCGAAATATTTAAAAATTCAAGAGATAATGCTCCGAGTGGTAACTCTAACCAGCATAGGTGGGCTCGAAGCCCCAGCAGCCGGATACATCCATTCGTACGTCAATGCCGGCGAACGAACTCTGGCGCGCGTCCCCCTCAAAGGCGCGCATCAAACATATTCAAATACGCAATAACGCATTATGATTTATTTACCGATACTTTATACAGCGGGGCTGCGTGCGCGGCGCCGTGCTTCATGGCTCGTATGAATATTAACGGGGATCGCGCGCACTTCCACCCCCTTCGCCGTCACTTTTACCACCACGGGATCTACGTGCGCGCGTCTGCGAGAATGTGTGTGCGACGGGATCCACCCGCGGCGCAGTGCGTGCGTGCATGCAAATATATATCAGACTAAGTATATTGCAGCCTTGGAAATCCAGTGCCGCGTGTCTTCCCTTTCTCCCCTTCGAAGCGAAAGCGAAGATTCACCGGGAGACCGCAACCCCGCACCCAACCGGCAGCCAATATTCGAAATGTCTAATATGCTTTTGTACTGGCTGCCTTGCCTCTCTCTGTTTATCCCTCCATTTCTCCTCCTCCTCCTCCTCTACCCTCCCTCGCTCTCATTCCCGCCGCGCACTCGACGCGTACGCCCGCTTATACCGGATGGGATTGTTGATGCCGGAATGCGGTCGCTCCTCCTGAATAGCTCGGCAGAAGCACCGCCGTCACCGGATCGCTCGATGTCTTCTCTCCAAATTTGCTAAATACACCCTTTCTGTTCTAGTGCGACCAGATATATCCACAGTTTCACTGATTCCCAGCATACTTTCGCCGAGTACGTTGATCCTTTCTTTGAATTTTAAGCGTATTTTCTTGTGCAAGTAGTATTTCGAACAGTTCCAAGCCTTTCACTTCGACTATATTGTTGAGTTGAATGCTTTGAATGTAGATTCGGGGCCCGAGCGATTAGAGGGACAATCGTGTTCACCCTGATCGATCGGAAAGCCTCGACTGACAGCGGGGGAGGCGAGTTTCCGCAGGCATCCAGCGATAAGGAAAGGGTGCTTGTTCGCTCCAAATCGGAATTCTGCCGTGCGCGATGGCACGTCGCTTTTCCGTGCAATTGCCTCCTAATTATCGCCGTCAACTAATAACTCGCGTTAATTTCGGGCGATTTAGTGGCGGCGGCGGAGGCGGCGACGGGCCGGCCGGAATCTCCTTTCGGCCCTTCTCCCTTCGAGCCTCCTTGCCGTTCCTTCCGAGCGGCGAGAAGGAGAGTGCGAGGGAGAAAGGGCGACCCTCCACCATTGGCGTCGAAGTTTAAATTTAATTAGGTTGGCATGGCGAGGCACTAGTTCGCAAAACTATACCGATAGCTATAGATATAGCGTCGGCACGTGGTAGTCATTCGGGGGCTGCCGCCGTCGCCGCGGCATCGTATCCGAAGGCCATCGACTGGAGAATGGTGCTCTCTGTTTATGGTACAAGTAACGCCATGGAGATACAGTCGAGCTGGCAACGAGCACAGGAACGTGCGCGGCCCACCCAGTTAATGTTGGCTGCAGAGCCGCCTGCGAACGCTTCCAAACACCGACACCCTCTTCTTCGATATCCACTTCTACACCTGCTCGCTCTCTTTGTCTCTGTGTGTCTGGGTGACGCTCTACCACCCTAAGTGATATACACACACCTTGTCGAAGTACGTGAGCGAACGGGAACGCGTGAAGTCCAAGCAAACGCCCTCTTAGAAAGAGACATCGAGAAAGCGGAGTGGAATGAAGACGAGAGAGGTACGAATTGTCGAGTCTCATCCCCTTCTCACTCTCTACAGGGTGTATCGGGGAATGCTTCTTGCGGGCGGCAGGGTTTGTCGCTTATCGGGAACGTATAGTGTGTTGGTCAGGTCGTTAGCAAGTTGTCGAGATTAAATGCCTTCCAGCGTATTAGAAGCTGCACTAGCTTGATTAGCCTCTAGCCGCGATCCTCCTTAGGGGGAGGGTGGCATCGATCCCGGATACCAAGGAGCACGTACCCCGTCCAACCGGGAGACTTGGTACCGCCGAGGGTCGTTTTCGTCGAAGGCCTTCCTCCTACTGCTCGATATCTCTCAGGAAGTGCATTATCTCCTCACTGTCTCTACGATAACTGATAGTACTCGAGACCTTCTATTGCGCGAGGATATTCCTCACGACAGTATTGTCTGCCCTCTTCGTTTCGTGCAAAGTATATTTTATATTATTATTACAACTGCACCAACATATGCATTAACTTTCCACACGATTGCATAAAAGCGTCGAGTTCTGATTTACACGAAGGATTTTTCAATGTCTTCTAAAACGTGTTAGTCTCTTCATCGCAGTACTCGGCACGTTTATGCGAATTCCAAAGCTGGAGAGGATCAAGAAAAGTTTTGTGTTCGGTAGCCGGGTATTTGGAGTTCAGTGAGTCAATCCAATCGTATCTATCGGTGTTTTGGAGGGAGCGAGGGTGGGCAGAGGGTTCGTTCGGAGGGCGAAGAGAAATGTCGGGCATTAGGATCGGGATAGCGAGCAATGACGGAAGTTGATTCGCCAGCTCTCGCCATGGGACGAGAGGCCGCCGGTTCGCGAGTTGTGATCTATACCCGGTATATTCCTGCCGGCCGTCGGCCCTTCCTCCAGGGATTTCGCCTGACGTATGTGGCTACCTGACGAGAGAAAACAATCTTCGAGGATATATCGCTCTTACCTGGCCGCCTCCCGCTATGCCATTCCTCTCGAGCATCTGACCGAGAAAGAAAGCCCTGTCGAGGTTACGACACCGACAGATACTGCCGACACGACGAATATTGAAATCGGACCTAAACTAATCCCTTAATACTTGTCAGAAATTCGCACAGATAACTGAATGGATGTCACACGTATTTCTTAGTATTCAATTAATCTTCACTCGATCATTTAGTTGTCGACGTTGACATTAACGAAACCATTCCTTTAAAGTGCTCTTGAACTAAATGATTAGTTCCATTTGATTGGCCATTAGTATTTACTTTTAATGCAATTTAAACAAAGTGCTTGAGAACGAAGTGGAATGATCATTAGGGTTTAAGTTTTCTCAAGAGATAGAAGGTGGAATTGCGATGCAATAGTGGTTCAAGTATAGAAAAGGAAGAAGCGAACCGAACACGATGGGATGGATCGGGGCAGTAAGGAAGGAGTGGGGCCCTGTTGTTTTCCGCTATCTGTCTTCGGGTAAACGCGTGCGGTTTAGCCAATTCGCCCCTTGACCGAGAAAAATGGCTATCGGCCCTGGGAATACGTTTACGAGCGTTCCGGGCCGAGTAATTCTATTACGGAAGGATTTTTTCGCTTTATACTATATCGAAACTGGAGGCCTTTTTTCACAATCCTGGGTAGACCATTCCTTCCACCCTAATAAGGTCCAAACGTCTCCAGAGACTATCGATATTCGAGGTTTGTAGCGATTTCTTGCGCCATCCCGCCCAATTCCTCCATTGATTTCGAAAGTTACCACGCGATTTAACCCATCCCACGGACCATTTGCTCCCTCCTTTATCGGTATATTGTAAACCCTGTATCATCCTTATTCTCCCCATTTTAAAGACGCCGAGTTGGCAAAATAGAATCGTAAAATATACACGCATCAATTATTCAGGATTTTACCACTCAGAAATTTATGAATTCTATAATAAATAGAGAATTTCCTACGGAAAGTAGAATGATACTAAACTGAAATGTTTTGTGGCGATTCTACTTCCCAGGCGGGGCATTACAAAAGCATTGCACATTCCGGGAATCAGGTCAGAGAACGTTTGATAGCTGGCAATGCGAAGTATCAATCTTTCCCGCAAGGAAAACAGGCCAAACAACCCGAGCAGCTCACTGTTTCCCTTTCGATGTTCCAGTATTTGCATGTCCTTTATGAAAATTCTATAGTTTATGGGAGCATTTGTATGTATTATCGTATTAGCATATTCCGAAAGACAGCAATCTCAATATTGGATAGCAACCTTGGCTATATCGCTTGTTTACTACCCCCTCGGCAACCAAGACGAGGGCAGCACGTGTGCGTGCGCGTCCCTTCACCCGCCCTACGCGGAGAAGCGTAAACGGCTCCGCTATTCTCTCGATTTTTGAATGCGCGACCACATAGCCCGTGCCAGGACATCAGGAATGATGCAGCCGTCGAAGGGGAAAACTTTATACGCGGAAGAAAGCCTCCGAAACATCGGATTTATGGAAAGTATTTCCTTGCGGGATAGCGCGACTTAAGGAAACATTGCCGGAACCACCGACTCTTTCTCGGCTCATATACAATTCGATGCGACTGATGGAGACGTCATTGTAAGCTCGTTCCCTTGGTAGTCGATGAAGCTTATCATTTGCGAGAGGAGTAATTACAGAGACACAAGAAATAAATATCCCGGTACTGGCAATATTGAACAGCTGCATTGAACGCTTCCTTTTCAAATGGGTTAATTGTAGACTGATGATAACGCGCGACTGGCTACATTCGAACCTGTGCTTCTCTATTCATGAGACGCGTACTCTCATAACGTTCGAAGGGGCATCGCGAAGTGCGCTTTACCGAAATCAAATAGAAAGCGGTGGTACTCGCTCGATATTCCAATGAGGATCACAGTGCTGTCGGGGCGACGAGCGGGGGCTGATGATGGTGGCCGGGAGGGCTGGCGGGGGAGGTTGATATCGTATAATTCAATGGCATTCGTTTTAATTTAACGCGGCTGCGGGGGGGCGAATCGTATCACGGCAAATTGACCTTAATCGCGTCGCTTTCAAACCTACATTCGCACTTCATCATATTCGTTCGTTCGTTCGTTCGTTCGCGTCGAATAGCGCGCGCACTCTCGCGCGCCCGAATCACCGCCTCTTTCAGCTAGGTGTTACGCTCCGAACGGCAGCGAATTGAAGTGGCGCTTTCCGGGGCAAATGGCACGTAGGATAATTTATCGGAGTATCGGGAAACGACAGAGAGCGGATCCATATTCCAATTAAAGCTCATCCTGCCGGAACGCTGCGCTGGATATTACTTCTCCGACTGGCGTTGCTGCTCTCCTCTCTGCAGTCCGCTCGCCCTCACTCTCCCTCTCTCTGCCCTCCTCTGTCCTCCTCTGCCCTGCTCTGCCCTGCCCTGCTCTGCCCTGCCCGCCACTCGCTCTTCCTGTCTCTCACGCATATACACTTCTCCTCTGGCTTCGTCTGATCCGCGCGTTGCACCCCTGGACCACCCTGCACCAGCCCACGCTCACCTCTGTATCCATTCTTCCCGTCTCTCTTCCACCACGCTTATTTTACCACTCTCCCCCCACCTCCCTCATCCTCACTCCTCTGTCTCTTGCCCGCGACTCGCCCTCTTCCTGCCTTCGTCACCCTTAATTTCACTCTCCTCCACCTACTCCTCTTCCACCACCTCTTTCTCCTCTTCCTCCTGGCTCGCCACGTTCTCCTCCTCTCGCGCTACCCTCGATCCTTCTCGCCCGCTCGATTTCTCTCTTTTCTGGTCGTCAGTCGTGCTCTTTGCTCTCCTCGGCCATCCCGCTATCATCCGCTCTCGCTCTCCTTTCGTTGCACCGGACCACCGGAACCGCTCGTCCTTCCGCCGCTCGCCCACCCTCGCGCGACTCCACCCTCCACCCCCGCCGGGCAACCCGGCCAGCTCGCTCGCTTCCTCGCACAGCCCAACCACCCTCGTTACTCTCCTTTTTTGCGCGTTTTGCTTTCCAGTCCATTTCGCGTTGTAAACTCGAACTTTATGGCCGCGAGAGCGCTGGATGCGCGCCGGCAGTTCATATATACATACCTAAGCGGCCACGCATTATATTGGCGGCGGGACCACTGCCCGGAGCACCTCCGTGCACGCGCGCCGCAGCTCGTTATTATTGGTGTCGGCCAATGCGCCTGAAAATCTCCCGCCTCTTCATGGCTATCCGCAATACGCATTGAACTTCTGCTCCCTGTTAAGTGGTACTTCCTCGGGTTTTAATCCTTGTCAATATTAATAGTAACAAAGAATGTGATTTCTGTTATATACAGGAATGCGAATCATTTTTTGAAGTAGGTTTATTGTTGCTGTCTTGTTTTGGGGATGAATGTTTGATATTTATTTTGTAGTCTATGGTGAATGTGTGACTTATTTCCGATGGGGTAATTTGAATCGTATTACTCTACAATACAATACAATATTTGTATGGTGGATCATCAATTGCGAGAGGAAGAAGAACTGTCAGGAGTGTCGGGGGGTACGACATCGGCAGAAAAACAGGTTTCCTTTCCCGGAGGGGAAAGTAGTCCTGTCGTCTTCCCGGAGTACTGTTAATGGCATCGTTATTTTAAAACGCCACGCTCGCATTTCCCCAGCCAGCACACCGAGAATATGCCGCTATGAATCGAACTTAATCGATCGCAAAACGCTTTTCCTTCTGTTTCTCGCTCTTTTCTTCTCGATGCTGCGACTCCTTTCGAATGCTTCGACCCTCGGCGGGAGGAGAACAGTCCCCTGCATCTAAATCATGTAAGGATTACGCCGGTAGAGTGCGCGCCACGGGCGTAGAAGGGGCTGCTGCTGCTGCTGCGAGGCGATGCGTAGAATCCAAGCCCGGGCAGCTCGCATTTTGGAAACATTTAAATTCTTATACGCGAATAAATAGCAAGAATTTCACGCGCGATAAAGTATAGATTTCCTACGGGGCCTCGCAGCTTGCAGGACGCCACGCAGGAGCGAGGGTGGAAGGGTGCGGTCATAAAATCATTGATATGAAAATATAGCCTTCTCGTCGACGCATCCCCGTGAACGCCCAGAACCAACCCCATCACCAGACCGTGTCCAGCCGGGCGAGTCTACGGAGAAAAGGAAGAGGACGCTACCCTCTTGTCCTTTCAGTTCAAATATCTCGTCGATGCTGACGTATCCCAAGATAAAGCTAGATTCACTAAATACAAAATTCGTATAGTTATCAAAGCATTTTTTCCTAATTAATTCTCACGAAACGAAGCTACAAGTTGCCTTTTCATACCAAAATTTTGGCAAAGTCTAAAGGACCCTATATTGGGTCTAGAAATCGTTCAGTTTCGTCCCATTGGTTTGAGGGTATATGCACAGATATTCCGGGCGAGTACGAAGAAGGCACGTACTCCTGAGGATGAAGTCGAGGTCAAAGGATCATTTGGTAGGCGAAGCCGAGCAGCATCGGAAGCTAGAGTTCTCCGAGTCAGGGATACATAGTCCGGTGTCTGCGGCGTGCGAGAGTGAGAAGCTTGCGCGTGAATACTGCGGGACGCGCGCGCGCGCGCGCGTGCCGCACAGAAGGGTTGGCGTCGCCGGCACTTAATCCAATAATTTAATTTCAGGATCCTGGCTAAAGGGGATTTGAAGTATTAGCCGGTGGAATTTGTGTATCTTTGATTAGTATTCCATTCGGGGCCGAGGCTCGGCCTTACTCGATCGCTCGCGCGGTTATATACGAATCCTAAATCAACTGCGGCCTGCACAGCAACGGACCACAGCGTCTCTTTGGTCTCTTACTGCTTTCCCTCCGCCCCTCTCTCTCTCTCTCTCTCCTCTCTCCTCTCGCCATGCTCCTCCTGTCCTGAGCGTTGGGGGATCAGGATCTCGCAATGACTCGCTGCGATTTTAGACCGCGCCCGTTAGCATATCCCAGAAGAAACAGATGGACGAATGAAAGCATCCTTCCCGTCCCCGTCCCATCCTGCCACCCCCTCCCCTCCTCCTCCCCCGTTCTCGTATTAGAGTAGCTGGCTACTTTGACCGGTGGTCAAGCTGGCGGGCTTCAAACAGGCTTAAATAGCTGCGGCACGCTAATGAGCCGCATAGTGAGATTACAGAATACCAGCTAAATGGCCCGTCAGCTTTTTTGCGCCACGTTTCCTCCGGCTCCAACAGCAGATCTGTGTTACGTGGTCTGTTTTACACGACATACGTATTAATACGTCAAATCCTCTCGAAAACCTGCCCCGAACTAATCTGTCGTATAATAATTTTTAATCCCGCCGACAACTATTTTGGAAAGTTCAAAAGAGATTATATAAAATTGTTCATTATTCATTGGGCTTTACTGAAAGTTTTCGTGATATCGGTGGTGGTTGGACTTCCTTGTACAAATCATACATATTCACAGGCCGACGGCATTCCCGTCGAGTACCAGTGATCCGTCTAATTTATAGTTTAACTTATCTAAATGCGCAGGGCGCTTGTCAGAGTAAGAGAAGAGCTAAAGAGAGGTCTCGTCAGGCGTCGACTCGCACTCTGGCAACCCCTTCGGCTGTTTAGTATTCCATCTTCGATTGGCAGTGAAGCACCCTGTGCTTCCCACAGGGGAAAGCCGGGGCTCTCTCACACTCCCTTTCGCTCTCGCATTTTTTCGCACCCAGCTGTACGTGTCCGTGGACCACGTACGGCTGCTGGCCGGCGGAAATTGTGCAAACTCTCGCCGCCGATGAATAGCCCGAGCCGATAAATCACTGACACGGCGCGGAGGCGCGGCGGGCGTGTGTGCCCGCGGTGCGAAAGAGGCGGAAGAATTCCGATAATCCGATGAACTTGACCGGATCAAAGGCACTTGTTGAGCCGAACGATGCAAATGCACTCCTCCCGGCTGAACGGCAAGGAGGGAGAGAGGGAAAACCGGAGCGGAGACAGGGAGACACGGTGTAAAAACAATTGCTTTATCCTTCGATTATTTGCTTCACACGCTGCATCCTGCATCGTGACGCCATGCAACGCTGATCATATTAACGCTGCTTTTCCTACCGGTGCGACGCCCATCCCCCGACACCCTTACCTTTCAATGCATTTTTTAATCCCCGTTCCCTGAACGGGCCTTCCTCTTTACGGCGCCGATAATTTTCCCTCTCGTTTACTCGTTACGCACGCTTCACCAATCAAATCGTATGCGATATTACACTCTGCTTGTTTATATTATATTTACAATCTAAGTGGAAACAAGATGTGTACACAACAGACTTTATTATAAAACTCGTCTGTCTAAATTGTCGAAAGACAAATTAGTTTTCAGAATTATACATTCTTTATTTTTCGTTTGCCTGCGTCTGTGTTGTGTCGAGACACAAGATTCAATGGGTGAACTGTGCTGGTGAGTACGACGACTTTATCGGTGCGTGTTTACGACTTGATAAATTCGCGGTGAGGACGGGACTCCATATATCCGGGGCTCTAGCATCGATGAGGCGGCGGTTAGAGAAGCGGTTGCGAGGGATATGTATGCGTAAAACCAGTGGCCTGTTTTACAAGGAACAGGGATGACGAATCGTTCGGTGGGGGCCCCGTGGGGGATCGGCGGTGTGCCTTCATCCCTTGATATATCGACGCGAGGCGCTGAGCGATTCCCACGAAGGATAGCGCGAGCCAATCTTTCGGAAACCAGCCCCAAATCCAAAGGAGCGTGATATTTATAGGGCGGATTTAAAGTATAAAGTTGCGGTGGCTCGGCTCGCTGGCTGGCTGGCCCGTTGCTCCTAAGGAGAAAAGAGCCGCCAGCAGTCGCTTCCTCCTAGTTCCCAGAACCTTCGGCATTCCAATCGCGCGCGCATATATGTACCTTGGAATGAAGATCGAGCTTCGTGTCTCGAAATACGAAACGAGCCAGTGCACGACGCAAAACGAATCTCTCATGATCCCGCTCTGTCACGTACACCCACACACACACACGTCAGAGAGAATTCGGTGAAACGAAATGGACGTAATACGGGCTGAAGCAGATCACCAAATCTGGTTTTCTCTCTACCTCGGACCAGTTCATGCGTCTCTTTCTTTCTCCCTCTCATAAACTCTGCATGATTGCAGAGAGAATGGCTGGTATTTGTCTCGACTCGGGCAGAGGAGGAAAAAGTTGCGCCGCTCGTCCTATTGCGGTATGCTAATTTCGAGATCCGAGAGAGGGCTGCCTGTGTAATGTTCCTCTTATCACTGATATCTTAAACAATGTCGACGCCGCATACGAAGCAATGGCGAACCGATCTCTCGCGCCTGTCGGGGTCTTTAGCATATCTTATCGAGAATTTGCCGAACAACTTTCATCGCTTCGAGATTCCGCGGGACTCCCTTTCGCGGCTCGCATCGCGCACCCTTTATCGCTACGAAACAAATGTGACAACTTTTCATTCGCCCTCTCCTTTATCTTTCTCGCGCCGCTGTCTCACTTTACTTTAGCAACCAACACCAGTTCTTAACATCCTTTTGAATAAAGTGTAATAGTATTTCGGGATTTTTACAGTGCTGCGTTTATTTAATTTACTTTATAATTTAGTGACAGCGTGTTCTTTATGGTTCATGACATGTTTATAGAAAATGCTAGCAAACGACTGTAGCATCGTCGAACGGTTTTCGATGATCAACGTTACAATGTTACTTTGAGATCCTCTAGGCTTTAAAAGTTAATCTCTCGGAATAGGAGGATATTCTTTCGAAGTGGAACACTTGGTATTCCGGAAGAATAGGCCCCGCGACGGTGAAATAGATCACAGCGGGGAAGGCATAGGCGATCGCGCTGCCGGCGATAAAAGCAAAGTTTAAATAAATCGTACGTGACGGGCTTCGGCAATAATGTCGCCGCACGCTGCGTACAAGCTTTCGAATCGCGGACGTGCCACTCTCACGTTACCGGCAAACTTCCGGGCGAAACGTTAAGCGAAAACTCCGACACGTCTTCGCTTCCTCGAGTAAACCTGTTTCACTTTTTCGCGCGTTCACGGCTATACCGAACACAATAATAAAGTTTCGGGATCACTTAGAGCGAGTAGTAACACTCGCTTTATCGAGGAACTTCGAGGGATTGCTTCGAGAAATGAAATGAAGTCTCGCATGCTTTGTAGTCGAACCGCTCGTTGTCAGAAAAACGACTTACACTCTTGTTGTACATTACAATTGAAGCGTAAATAATTTGTACTTTAATGAATTGCAGATGTGCAAGGATCAAGTGAGCCGCCATGGTAAGTGACAAAGTTTAACTACATTTCGTTACCATTTCTCTTACTAAAGACTTAAATACAACAATTCCCCGCATTCCACATATTACTACCAAGCAACACAAAAATTAACCGAACAAAATCAGTAGTTCAAATACAAGAAAGTCATTTCTACATTTGGTACGTTTTATAAAAGGAAAGAGTCGTTGGTCGTGTTGGCAGGGAAGGAAAGGGGAAGGCTGCGTTACCGGCGAGGGACGCAGGCATAACGAGCTCTTTTCTCGTCGCGAAAAACTTTCTAATTCAATCTGCAGCTCCCGCGGGAGAGAGAGAGGGAGAGCCGGGAGAGGAGGAGGCCGTCGATACGTCAGTGCCTTTCCCAGTTGCACACCATGTGAAACGGAAGAGATGCCAGGTTTCAGGGACGGGTTGAGGGAAGGAAGACTCGCGCGGAGGAAGCGCGCTTCGAAACGGGGCGAAAATCCCATTACAAACTATCCTCGGCGCGGCGGCGGCGGCGGCCTCCGAGAACGACATCCTCCGAGCAGCTCCTTTCCGCAGCGATTCCTCGCTCGCCGAGATCTTTGCATGAATATGTAAATCCTTATTTTCGGATCGAGTGCGCTCGAAACCAAAAACCAAGCTCCAGAACCGAGAAACCTCTCGCCTACCGACGCCATCACCACGCGCTTTCACCCTGTGGAATTGATTTATTAGCCCACTCGACTTATCCGCCAAGGGTGACTCGTCTCCCTATCGCCGCGCTACCACACACTCTCACCAGGAAAGAAAGATTTTTACTAACGTAACAGAACATGGAACTTCGAGTCGATGTCTGTTATGATTGTGTTGGAATATGTACTGCCAGAACTGTCAATAATAATTCAGAGCTCAATTATAAGACTTATGTAAATTTTGACACTACTACAAAATGTTTATACCGTCAAAGCATCAAATTTGTTGATGTTGTGTATTTTTCAGTATTCTCAAAGTTTACAGAAAGTCTATAACGAAGCATTCAATTAATACTGACAATGAGTCGTACAGATTACATCGTACAATAAATTTCTCCATACAATACAATTGATTTACATCGTTGTATGCTAAACAATGCTTGATAGTGAAGATCAATTAATGTAAATTGCAGATCTAGCATAAGTAGATTTTTTAAGAGAATATCGACATGGCTGACTCGTACATATCCACATTACCTTGTATGCGTAGGATGTGATGACCAGCGCTTTGAAATCGCAGAGAATCGCGGAGAATCGCAGAGAGAATTATCTCATGAATAAGGAATCGACGTGTATGCTAATACACAGAACCTCCGAATATCAGGCGAACCCACTGAATCGACGGTTTATCCGTATGTTCGGCTAATTCCGGAGCCACTGCAAATTGTATTCCATAGCTTCTATGCTTGAACTGTTCAACCAAAACTCCGCATTATTCCTGTAATTCGTTATTTCTGCTTGCCGCGTTAGGGAAATTCTCGATTAGACGATTCCATCCTTGAATCCTACTAGTTTCATAGATTTTATAGATTTCAATAGGGCAGAGTTCCACTCATAGGAATTACTTGAGTGGTCCAGGAGTGAGGATTACTTCTGCATCGTTGAAATCTATGGCCATTGAAAGGTCAAAGCGGTGGAAAGGCGGAATATCGCAAAGAGGAGAGAACAAAACCACAATACCGGACATCGATGGCACGAATTCCAGGATGGATCGGGTGGTGTGGGGTGAACTGAAGCAGAGCCACGGGCGGTCGCTCCTCGAAAGTTTTAATACCACTCTCGAAGTGGAAAAGCTCGGCTGGAATAAGGAAGAGAGGAGGAGGAGGTGGAGGGTTGGGGGGTGGCGGAGAGTGCGGTTCCCAGAGAAAGAGAATATTTCGGGTGATTGGTATTGTCAGAGAGGACCGCGAAATACGGGGTGGATGCTCGGGCCGTATTCAAATGGGGTGGCCATTAGAGTTATGTTAGAATATATTGATTATTGGGGGGATCAAAGGGTAGGGGAGCTGGGTACCGGATGACGCCAGTGCTCAGCGCGGTGGGAAGAAAGACGAAGGGTCGCCAACACAGCTATGTAGTACTCTGCGCTCCTTTGCGACACCCTTCTCGCACTGCCACACGCATCCCTCATCCTCTCACTCGCCGGATACATACACCCAACCCCTTTCGGACATCGGCCACTCCTTCACCTGTAGCCTTCTCTGCCAACCTCTAGTTTCCCCGCAACTAACACATCCTTCTTAACATTTCACTCCCTCATGGATAACATCAGCCACTTACCTTTATTCTCTTCAAACAAATTACAAAATAGACAGTTACACTGTAACCCCAGTGTCCACTAGTTCACCCCCAATAAATCTCATCGAGAAAAATGCAGACTATCACCAAGAGCGACGTAAACAGGAGAGGTAAACGGCTGGTGTTCGGCATCGGCTTTCCAAGGAACAAAAGTTGAAAGGCAGAGTGAGCGGCGGCAGGAGCGATAAGGGGAAAAAGCTGTCGGGGGTTGGGGGTAGTAGGTTGGCGCGGCACGCATTTCAAAGATACGCGAAAAGAGCGTTCGAATGGCGGGCGATTCGAGGCGACGGAAAGTCGAGGAAATATTCGCGCGAACAAACGCGCCGGGAATTATCGAGCATTAGTCGATGGCTGCTTTTGGCGCGCTGGAGGAGCGTGGAAAGGGGGTAGAGGGTAGGTAGGGTGCCGCTAACGGTGCTGTACGGCGAAGGGATAAAAGGGAGCAGAGAAGTACAATCGATGAAAGGGTTGGACGTCAAACCCCTTCGTGTTGCGATCTTCTCCACCCTCAGTCGGACCGCCACCGCCACCGTGCTCTCCGCGACTCACCCCCTTAAACCACCACCTCCACCTCCCCTTCTCTCGCTCTCTTTCTCGCTCCCACCACCAGCACCGCCTCTCTCCCACCAGCGCCGCCACTCTCCCTCTCCTTGTCCGCGATCTCTTATGGCGATCTCACTCACGGCTGCTCCTGTTTCTGCTTCTGCTCCTATTCCTGCTCCTGCCATACTACTACCCTGCCTACCATCTCCTACCATCCGTCCACCCGGCCACCCATCCGACCATCCAACCACCCCCGCCCGCCGGCTGTAACTCACCGCCACACGGTAGCGCCCTTGCCGCGTACACATTTACATAAATTATTGATCCCTAAAACACACCGCCGCCAATGCCATTGCCAGTGCGGCGAGAACGAGAGAGAGTGAGGGAGAGGGAGAGGGAGAAAGAGCGTTGGCTTAAGGAGGGCCCGCCACAGCACACCGCACTGTATCCCGTGCCACTCCATCGCCCGGGCGAATTTGCAGCTTGCAATGCCACTGATCGCCACCCACCCCTCTCGCTCACTGTCTGTTCTCGATGTCGAGTGACGCCTTAGCTCAGACTTACGTGGCTACGCCAGCCAGCCAAACCCCATCCTCGCCTAACCCTCCCAGAGTCGCACTTATACAGTATAGACTTCCGATATTGTTGGGCCGTTTGATTCAGCCGCATTGCTGCGGAGAGCGATAATTGCAATCCCTTTTCTCGCACTCGATAACCAGCCGAGAGGAATTTATCGGGAGGGGCCGCTACCGCCGCACCGCCGCCGCCACCGCCGCGCGCTGAAGAGGTGGGATCGAGCGGTAATCCCCGGGCAGCCGAGCGGTTTTTCAGGCCTAACATTTTAATTATAATATTTCCGCCAGCGAGGGAGCGAGAGAAGGACACAGGGAGGAGTGATGCGACGCGGCTGAATATGACGCGGGCGCGAGCGAGAGCCCAGGACGAAAGCGATGCTGCTACGTCATTAAGCTACGCATTGTTCGCAGAGGGCTGATTGTCTTGGCCGCTCGTTTCAGCCGTAGCTAGAGAGACAATTGTTCAATATTCCCATTGATCTGTGCGCCGCCCTAGGGCCTCCTTCATCTGCCAGCAAATACGTCTATATATGGAAATATATATATATATACGTGTCTTTATATATATATCTATATAAGCGTATATAACGAAGCCTTTTGTCAATATCTCTATTTTAATGATATGAGCGACTTTCCTCCCCTCACCCGCCCCTCGTCCCTTTCGCACTCGCCGCTCTTGAAGCGAGAGAAAGGGCAAAACGCCCGCGCGAGAGCACCCAGAGAAAGCGGATGGATGGTTGACGCTCACGAGCCTTTATCTCCGTGGCTGTAGCTTTCTTCGCTCGGTGAACGAGCAACACCAAGAGAGATTGCGCGCGCCCGGCAATGACGCACTTCCGTCAAATCGGACGATATTACGATGCCGACGATTAGTCAGGAAGCGCGTCGTTATTTTTTTGAAAACAGCTTCGCCGGCGAGAACGGCACTGGGAAAGGGAAGGAAAGGAGAGGAGTAACGCGTCGTCGACGTGACAAAAGCAACGGCGGGCGGAAAGCTCGCGAGAGCGGAGAGCAGCAGCAGCAGCGCGCGGTGCTGCTGCTTACGTTTGCGCTCACGTGCAACTCCTCTCTCCTGGCGCTTGCTGGCCCCGGAATCAGGCGGAGGGACAATGCGAGACCGGCCTGCTGCGATTCTTCATAGTCGATGCGAGACTATTATGTCCTCTGTTGGAACACACGGTTAACGGTGCCAGTCTGCCGTTCCTTTTATACGGATCAACGCTATCTGTAGCTGAGCTCTGACACCGCTCTGCCATCCCAGTCCTTGACGGATGCGTTCTGTCTGTCGGGAGCTACCGGAAACTTATTAGTAGACTGCGAATCTTTATTCAAATATTATCTCGGTCATATATTAATCGACTGAAATCATTTCTTCACCATCGACTTATTAATCCTTTAGAAATTGCGTCTACTAAATTTAGTCGATCAACTGTTCAATTAACGAGTTAAGTGCGTTTGACGTGCATACTCGTCGTACTCGCTATTACTTAATTTTAATTCCGCACTGTGTGGGAGATTCTTAAAACTAAGTTCCGCAGTTAAAACGTTAAAGACAATCAAAAATCAGTAAAATACACTGATCTTCTTACAAGTACTTCAAACAGGGTACATCTGCGTGAAGTTGCAGATGCGATCCCCTCCAGCACGCCAGCACAATCTGGCAAGAGCGAGTTCACCAGGCTCGTACTCGGAATCCCGATTACTCGCGCGGTCAAGTACCTAGACGAAACCGCACCGGGTCATAATTAACGGGCATAAATTATCAATCCGAGCATTGGTTAGCAGTGTGGCCTGTGCCACATCTCGTGCCGGCTAGTCGGGCTATACGTATATCGGCAATATGAGCAAGACAGAATTGAAGTGAGGGAGAAAGTGAGAGCCAGCAAGAGTTGAACCGACCGAGAGAGGGATAGAATGAGAGAGAGTGAGGGGAGAAGGGTTGGGGATGGTGCGTGCTGGCCTGCAGAAGTGGCAGAGTGAACGAAGGGTGGTAGTCGAAGGGTGGCTGCAGGATAACCACTGGCGAAGTGATTGATATAGAGATGCGGTTGCTACTGAGCCAACTCTGCCAGTGCTGACTCTGTGACGTACGAATCTGCGACCATTGCGAGCCGTCACTGTGACCACGTGCATCTCCACTGACACTCGGCTATTTCCTCTGAAAGAATGAGAACACCCAGCCTCTGCCCTCCAATCCGCTTCGCTGGAAGATCCAATGAATCATTGTACTATTTTCCAATTTCGAGATTAAGATATCTCCAATAAAGATTGCACAGTTGTATTTCAATCATTTAATAAGACACGTTTGAATTATCATTGAATTATTATAGGAGGTCTATAAAATATAAATACATGTTATAGCAGTGTTAAATAAATCGTGGTCAGATTAAAAGACCACAAGGATCTTTGAAGCAAGGCTTAACGAATACAAGGAACCCTCGCAAGAAACACACTTATCGAAGAATTAAACTAATACCTGAGGCATAGGATTAAGAAATCGCAAACAGTAACTTCACGCTCGAAGTATCGCTGAAATCAGGGATGGTATAGAATGTGGCGTGGCGTTCGGCTGGCGTAAAATTGGAGGGCAAAAGGAAGGCCGGCGAGGGGTTCGAGCGAGCCCGCTGTGTATTTACATGCGGCGAGCGAATTTGTCCGCGCAAAGTTCGCGGCGGATTTAAAAGGGAGAAAAGAGAGGAGATAGCGGATCAGGCGTACTCGATATATCCAGAGGGCAGAGGAGCTGAGATATGCGCGATGGGCTGATGGGAGAGTGCGGGCGGATAAGCGGAGATTCCGGGAGGCGGAGCGCGCACCGGACGTAGCAGACAGAGCTCAGAGATCCGCGCCATGGTTATACGCTTTAATTCCTTCGACGGCTTTAATTCTCATATTCGTATTCCGCCACCCCTCGATCCACCCTCCCCTGACCGCGGCCTCCACCTACCCTTTCTACAACCACCCACCCACCTCTTCCGCCCCTCTCTCTCTCTTGCTCCCTTCGAGCCCCAACCCTTTCGCCGGCCGGCGCCTTTCGCCCAATCCACCTCCAACGACGCCGCCAACGACACACACTCACACGCAATCCTCCCGCTCTCAACTTTAGAACGAAACACATCAAGAGTCACAACGAATTCGCTTGGCTCACCGATTGGAAACGAAACTACTAGGGTAGTTTTTCTGGAGATATGAAACACCTGTATTGATTGAAAGCTCGTTTTCTATGATATTTTTGGTCACAAAAGGTGTAGCTCATTTGGGAAAGGATAATCGTTTTGATTAGTTTATATTTTTTCTCTTTTCCGCGCTCTATTTTGTGGTATTCTTGGTTACGTGGAGCTGTGTTGACGAGCTTATTGTTCGAACGCGAGCGTCACCGGACGCGGCAAGGCGATAATAGATCGGCAATTAATATCGCCGGTATTATCCGGTGGCGTCGGATTTTCATGGGATTGGAAGTGGCTTTTATGAAGCGGGCCGTGGGTGCGAGCGTAGGAAATCAATTAATCGCGATAAATAAAAGGCATCGAGCACAAAAGGAGTGGAAGAGTTCTCGCGGCGGCGATAGGCGGCGGCGGCGGCGGCGGCAACGCCGGCGAGCGATGGAATTTATTCCGGAAATACGTCCTCGGCACGCGGAGGGATAAAGATATTCCGGTTTTTGCATGGATTAGTAATGGAAGCTCTCTCCCGGGATGGAAGCTCTTTCAGAAGGGGGTCGTTCGGCGCCGCAGTAAGGGATGCCCACTGTTCCGCTCGCAAAGCCTCCTTCGCCTACCATCCACTCTTCCATCCTGCCACTCCAGCCATTCTACTTATCGACGATACCTCTGATCGACTAACAAAAATCGCCACGCCACTTTCTTCTTCCTATTCTTAACAACAGCTAGTGTATAAACTCCTCTGGCTTCAGAAATTCCGAATGAATTACCATATAAAACTGCGAGAAATGTAATAAACACAAAAATTCTATGTTTTACAGGATAATTATCATATTTATTTCGAGCCAATCAGTCTTATTCTCGAATTTCCTTAAAACTATTTATTTACCAGTTCTTTACCCCGATTTTCAATTATACTAATTGCTCAAGACCAATAAGGGTTGCAAATCTTGGCGATGCAGGAGTGTGTGCCGGAGGCCCGAATCCCAGTCAAGTTCAAGTTGCTGGGATTCTTGGCAGCCGGGAATACCAATCTGAGAGCGGGAATGAAACCGCAGGGTAAGAGGAGGCGGCGAGCACTGCTTTTTTTTCTATTAGAAAGCGAGGGAAAGAGGGAAAGAGGGATTCGGGGAGTCGTCGGGTGCAAGTGAGTCGCAAGGTATTCGAGCTGCGTCGAGAGAGAACTGGGTGTGGCCGTGTGGAGAAGGGTTGATGTAAGCTTATACGCATGCAGAAAGAGATGCCCAGAGGGCGAGGAGGCGGCAGCCACGGACGGCTGCGGGAGACGGAAGAAGGGTCGAAAGGATAACGAATATGACGTCAATTTTAAGGCAGGCTGGGGGAGAAGCAATCACCGTCGGCGGGGATCGACCATCCCTCCCCGCCGCACCACCTCGCCGCCGCGCCGCCCTCGCGATTCTCGCACCACGGCCGCGGACTTTGAACTTTGACTTTGTCAGAGGTCCACTGGAACACGAGCACCACCCAGGTATAGGGAGACCAGTGCGTTATGTTATATCCACCAATCCGACCATCCTTTGATAAAGCCGCACCACCGAAAAAGTACCGACTTACCTACGTCCGAGCAGAGACCACCCTCGTGAAAGGAGCTACGAATCAGTTCGCTTCGCATACAAAAGCTCCTTCACCCTTCTTTTATACTCGCAATTTTCATGTGACATTAGTCTCAATCAATCCTTCCTAAAGATTAAGATAAGAACACTTTCTGTCAGAATTCACTCACCTGACTTATAACATTTATTGTAATTTATATTACAAACTCGATCATTCCGATACTTTCCTTATTCATTCATGAATGTTTATTCCACACAAATTAAAAATGACTAAACCCACTTCATAAACCACCATTAAACAGAATAACCACCGCAATTGCGGAGGATTCGAATCCTCAGGCAGAAGAAGCATTCGGGCTATGGGCGCATAATGGAAAGGGGCGATTAATTAGCAGAAGTTTATCGATCGCGCGCTAAGTGACTGTCGCGAGCGTTGGGCACACTCGCAATAAGTATTCCCAATACGTGGAGAGTCTGAGAGCGAGTGCATAGTGACAAAAGTAGGCTGGCGGCGGTGGCTGGCATTAAGTGGCAGCGATCAAAACACCCTTCGAGGCAAATGACAGGCGCGTGCAATTGGTTTTTAGCGCGCGCTCGCCGGAGAGGAGCGAATATCGCGCGGCGCTAAAAGCAGCCAGCCAGTCAGCCAGCCAGCCAGTCAGTCAGCAATCCATCCATCGGGCGGGGGAAGCGACGAAGTGCGGGAAGGTTCGAGTAAGCCAAACAGAAAGGGAATCGACAGGAAACGGCTCGCTACATTCGCGACTTAAACATAAGGCGGGACGACGACGACATGCCACGCCACGCCAGGACGAGGAAGAAGATAGCTGCCGGGGGTGGCGGAGGAGGGTAGACAGCCACGCAGGGATAAAAACAGATGGCTCGAGAAGAAGTCAGAGTACCCTATTATGTGCGTGTTGCGCAATAACGAGGCTGCCTGACGGGTGGGTGGGTTGGGTGGCACAGGTACCGTAACGACGTAATGACGGCGACGATGGAAAAGTTGACTTCCTTATAACAATTACGTCATTAATAATGATCGTAATGGTAACGACTCATCTCGCCGGAGCCGACGACGTTGCGCCTATCATCCTGCTCCTTCCCTTCAATCCGCTGGTGGAATTGAGCGAGAGAAAGAGAAAGAGAGAGAGAGCGAGGGCGAGCGAGCAATGGAATCGGGGCGAGGGTTCGGGGGGGTTGGCCAGAGGGATGGGATGCTGCGATGGGTTGGGATGAGAGACAGAGAGAAAGGTGGGCGCGCGATAAAAGCACGGAAGTACGTATAGGCGCCCGAAGGCACGGATATAGAAAGGCTTAAGTGGTGCATTGGATTCTCTCCCCCGGTCCACCCCTCGGTAACTGCCACAGCACACCACCATCATAGCCCGGTTTCCACGCGTAGCCCCGTCGCCGCCGCCGCCGCCGCCTCCACCCGACATCAGCCATCAGTGGCATCGGGCGGTCGACGACAGCCTATTGTTTCAACGTATTAGTCATTCGACGTATCGTAAAGTGTGCTGCCGAGGTACTCGCGGTGTTCTCCTCTCCACCCGCTCCTGCCGCCTCCGTCGCTTCCGAATCTCTCTCCTACCCTCTCTCATTCACTCTCCCTTTCTCTTTCTCTCTGTTGCACTGCCGCTTTCCTTCTTTCTCTGCCTCCGCCGCCTTATGCAGCAACCCTTCGGCAATCACGGACACGCTTTCCAACCACCAGCGTCGCCAACACCAAGCCGAAAGCTTGCCGGAACCGCCACTGTGGGTCGCCATCGGACGGACACGACGGCCTCGCAAGTGGTCGGACTCGTTATAATTGCAGACACACCGCATAAATACGTACGCACCGGGAACGGCGGCTGCGGCGGCTTCGAGTGCCGCTGCTGAACTTTTTTCACGCCCGCTGCCTCTCGAGCAGCCGCCAGGAGAAAAATATTGAACCACCGAGCGACCAATTTAAAATTGCCGGCCACGACGAAATGACGTGGAAAAGCATACCGTGGTAGGAGAGAAGAGAGGCGGCAGCATTGTAAGGTGGAGTTTTTTTGCGCACCGGCGAGGAAAGTTTTAAGGGCGCCAACGCGAGACAGCCGGCATGACGCTCGTTATTAGAGATTTGGACAGATTTCGACGTTTGGAATGCATGGTGTTTCTGTATTCTTTGCACGCAGACGGTATAAATCATTGGTCTTTCGTTATCGGCCGTTGCAGATTCATTAAATCGTTGCCCGGCGAATACGGCTGCAAGAAATTTGTGAACACGGGCGCGTGTGTGTGCGCTTTGGAACGACGGCATGGATTATTGCGAAGCCGGGAATCATGTGCAAAGTGCAAAGTTCATGTCGATAACAGCGCGCCGGTATCGTGTCACGCCATCGCGGCCACTTTTATAAGCCGGGCATTTTTCGAGCCGGCATAATTATCGAATAGGTATAAATGGCACGTGAAGCCGCGTTTCTAGGACGCGAAACGAAATTGTGTAAGCCGCGGCACGCGACGTCGTTTGAAATCGATTGGCCGAGTGCTATCGCGACTTTATTTAACTGATCGCTGCCGTGGAATGATTACCGGCTCTCACGTGAGGCATCGAACGCTCAATCAATCAGCTGGAAAAGCAATCGCTCGTGCTCGCTCGTACGAAGCGACGACACCCCACTGTCGACTAACAGGAACAGCCTTTAAGCAAACAAGCGTCCAGGCGCTATTAACAATCATTGCTTTCCTCAATTATTCCACCGGAAAACATACACAACATTTTTCGAAGTCTCCATCAATTATATTGGAGAAGCTCTCTATCCCTTCTTCGAAGCATCCTAACAATTTCTCGCATAAGTACGTGAGGCAAACATTCCGGAAAAATGTTTGGAATGTGGAATTGGAATCCAAACATTTATCTGGCGGGGAACACTAGTCGATAAGGAATTTCCGGATGAAAGTAAAGCTCTTCTTTCTCCCCTTCTCAGTTGGTCTGGCTGGTCTGCTATCATCGATCGCTTGATCGTCGAATATCGTGACCCGCTGGCCGTACTTTAATCCAACGATGCAATCGAGCACCCCGGTACACAACGCCTGCTGTCGTGCAGCTGCAACGCATTCGATCAACACGATTGCCTGCGATTTCATAATCATATCGATTCTCCAACCCTTGTGGTTAACGTCGAGACTGAGCCTGAACTCTGAACCTGCTTTCCCGATGATGAGTTCAGACATTTCATTCCACGATTAACTGAATCTGTCTTCGTTCTGTTATCTCAACACTTCAAAGATGGCAGATTTCACTTCCAGATCGCAGCGATTTTAAATATGCATGTAAACTGTAATTTCTCCTCTTCATTTAATGAGTTACAAACATTACCAATTACATTAACGTAAAATACGCATTCGTATTAAAAAAAGCAGATAGCAAGAAAAAACGTATCTTTCCCGTTCGTCTTTTAACTAAAAAGTTTTAAGTTTCGAGCGATTACAAAGACACATTGGAGTTACAAAGAAGTAGAAGAACAGGAGGAGAAAGCTTTTTAAGACGTTATTCTTGATTTTCGTTTAACGCGAGTGGAAAGTTGGGGCATCGATGAAATCGATTAAAAGGACTGCCCTTATATTTACACTAGTTGTCGGATACTCCGACACCAGAGAGAGGAAGAAGAAAGAGAGAGTGAGAGAGATAGGGAGCGAACGATAGACTGCAGCCACAGAAAAATGAAATAAAATGGTGAAGGAGGAATCAGTTGTAAAGTAATTATTAATGCCGGTGGCATGCAATGCCGGCCGGCTGCCAGAAACTTTTGTTAGCACGCGAATAAGCCATATTCCTTTCGGCGTACATATTCCAACTTCTGTTCTCGGGAAGGGCTGACTTCAACCCCCGTCCGATCGGCCGACTTTAATCCCTCATTGGCACCATATCGCGCCGCCGAAAAAGCAGACGGGCCCGAGAACGCCCGCGCGCCCGCGCGCATACCTCATTTAAATGCAGCAAAAAGAGTACCGATTGGAACCAACCTGCCACGCGAACCGGCAGGTACGATTCGTGTCCACGTACATTCGTACATCCACAGCGTACGTACGCGCATATACATAGATGGGAGCCACTGACTCGTTGGGGAAGCATAATTCGAGGGTTCAACAAGGCAAACAAGATTAATCCTTTGCGCACCCTGAGCCAACTCGCTTCCCTCGGCCAACAATAAAATGCGCCTGTGTACAAAGACCTGTTAAGAATTAAGAAACACCTGAACGTTATTTAATGTACTCTTAAAGTTGAGTATTATTCAGATGCGATTCACGTAACGCAACTTTTCAAATTCATACAAAGTACAAGATACATGAAACTATAAAGGGAAAATATGACAGTATTATTAAGGAAACAAAGCATTCTGGTTTTGCTAATCAAAATATATGACGTTGATAATCGATCACTCGAGACAGAATGGAAATTACGAGATAATATAACTGAACGACTCATTAGGCAGAGAAGGAAGGGATCGCGAGAGGCATAATAGGAAGTGCAGAGCGTGTCGGGAGATCCCTCCCGAGGGCAGGAGCAAAGAAATGGTGCGAAAACCAAAAGGCTCCGGAACAGTGTGCTGGCAGTGGCTGGTGGTGGATTTATCCGAGGTGGTGATTTCCTCAGATTTTCCGCTTGTATTATTTGTTCGACATCGGCTCACGACGGCGGAAGCAGCCGGGAGGAAGGCGAAGGGGGCGGTCGGGCCTTGTTCGTTTCTTTACACTGCGAAGAATATCAATTGTTAGAAATACAAAGGGTAAGAGAGAGCCCTGGAAGGAGGAGAAGTAGAAGGAGGAGGAGCACTGAGAGAGTGAGAAACTTGCGAGTCGTTTAGGGCAAAGAAGACGCACGGTCACTGCGTTATAAAATACTCGAGCGGGAAGAAGAAGAAGAAGTAGAAGTAGAAAGAGAGAAAGGGCTGGCGGAGTGACGTGGGGTAGCGAAGGGTGGCTGCCGCCTGTGGCACACCGCCCCTGTACAAACCAAATTCTTAAGAGAATTTAACCGTTTGAATAGCTCGCAAATCCATTGCAAATGTTTACACGGGATTTGCACAGCTACTGCCTCCTCCCCGCGCGCGCGCTCGCCTCCTTCTTCGCTCGCGCCTACTCGAGCCCCCAGCTATGTGGATGTATATCTAATTCTTCGACTTCACCGCTCGAAGAAATCTCGACGCTGCCTGGCCCCGATTCACTTTTCATATAGGTGCTAATGACGTTAAGTAGCTTGGAGGGCTTGCCAGCCACCTTTGCCTCGAATAGTGAATAGCTCGCGTAAAATACACCCTCGAAATAGGATATAATCCATGGAGAAGACGGCTTTCTGTCAAAGCTTTCCCACCAAACTCTCAGAACAATATTCTGCGATAATCCCTCTCCTTTCAAACCAGATTTCACAACTTATTGGAGATATTCATTCATTGTGCAATACTTAATATTAACACAGAAGTAGAATAAGCTTTCTCATTCCACATTGTATATGTTCTATTTAAGATTTAAGACGTTGGATACGTGAGTTTGATGTCTTCCTTCACAGTGAGAAGACACACCGGTATCTGCGATCGGTAAATTGTACTCTGAATCAAGACTAACATCAGACTGGTTGTTAGAAGGGCTTAATAGGAAGACAGATAAAGGGTGTCGCTCTTCCATAGAGGGAAAGTTTTTAGTCATCCATCTCGGAGGCTTGATAGCCGCATGAATCTAGCAGAGAGAGAGAAAGAGCGAGAGAGACTGTCATTATCAGTTTGGCAGATCTGTGCTGGGCGAAGGCGTTGGCGATCGATTCGCCGCGAAGACGAATGTCAAGGAGGTGGGAGGAGGGTGGTGGTGGCGGCGGGCGGGCGAGCAGAGCGGCTCGGCGTGGCTTCCCTAAGGCGCTCGCGGATGCGGGAACTTTGTGCGGAAAGTTCTATCAAGAACAGAGCCGAGACCGCAACGATCAGTAGTCCTTCTCGGTAGCAGTTCGTCTCCGGTTTACGGACGTATGTAAAGCACCGGGCGAAACAGCCCGAAACCCCTAGGAGCGCTCCGGGGGCGCCCTTACCTGCTCCTCAAGACAAACAGTGGCGGTGTCTTAACAAGTGGACCAAGCTGCGCCCAAGACAAAGGGTAATTGAGGGTAGGGATTAATACCCCTATACACGAGAAATCCAGCCGGCCCACCCGCCTCCCAGTACACCCACTTTCCGAGACTGTATCTCTCGCCTTGGACCAAGCACACACATCCCATCCCTCTCTTCCCCTCTCTCTCACTGTCTTTCTCTCTTCAACATTCCTCCACCACTTGCTTTCTACTATTCTCGTCCACCCCGTCTCCCTCGTACTTCCTTCATCCCAATTCGAGCGTATCTCCTTGCGGTCCTTCGACCTGCTCGACTCCTCCAGCCAAGCCACTTCGGCGTCCTTTCTTCCTGCAGTCCTTTACTACTGACTGGCTCTAATGCCGAACTCACCTCGCTCGCCTTGCTCGCCTTCACTCTTTCCCCCCCGGGAAACGAGAGCGCACTCTCCTGTTTGGGTCATCTTGCTAATTAAACAATCAAATACGGGCGGTAGCCTTGCACCGGCTGTCCATTGGCCTCCCCAATTCTCACGGGTCGTACCGATCGATTGATTAACTTTTCTGGAAGTTCGATTGCCCCGCGTGGACACCGGCTCTCTCCACTGGCGCCCCCGGCCTTTTCTTCCTCCCCCTTGATGAATCACTCGTCCCCGCCCTTATGTACTGCTCCCATTGTGCTAGCTTGTTGAGCCGTGCGGGTCCGATCGACGCCAATTAAAACTCTCGCTTACACATGTCGCGCAAAACCTGCTAACTTGAACTTAGCCTGTTCGGTTGAAGATCGTAATTAGGGCTGCAGACACCATGTACTGAGGCTAAGTGCACGCGAGAACACGCTGCAATTCAAATGTAGAAAATTGCGATTTTTAAATACAAATGCTTATTAATGGAAATATAAATTAGTAAGTTCAGATTAATCTCAATAATTAATAACAGATCTCCAATGGGACCTTGGCAATGTCTATTTAAATTCAATCTTTTGTTTCACCATGCCAGATTCTTAGTGATATTTCACAACTCTCTCATACGTCACAAGAATCATTATAATACTTGATTAAGGACGACCAGCCGTGCGTGCTAATTTCTACTGGGCTTATCAGACGCATTATCAAGCGGCGTGTTTTCACGTCCTGCTCAGCTAGGCTCGGCCGGAATCGAAATTCGTAGGCGTCTGAACATTTCCTTGGGGGATTCAAGCCAAGCAAGGAGCAAGAGAAAGAGAGGGAGAGAGGGAGAGAATAACAGTGGGGACACGGAGATACAGTGAAGTAGATGAAGGGTGGCAGAAAGACGGTAGAAGGAACGCGAAGGGAGAGATTTCGTGGAGGAAGGGGGCGGCGAGCGAAGGTGGAACTTTACCCTCGCGGAATTATAATACAAAATGTCATAACTATCTTCCTAATCACACTTTATTCTAACTGGTGCCTGCGTAACGAGGTGGCGTAGTCCTTTGTGCTCGCCGGCAAAGTATGTGCGCGGACGAGCGACTCGTAAAGCAGAGCCGCCACCCCCACGGGGACGCCTAGTGCTTACGCTCTACCTTCTTAGAGTCACGAAACTCGAAAGGACGCATTTGCAAAGGCGTACGGAATATTACGATTACCCTCCTAAGCACAGTTCGTTATCCTCGTTGGCGCGCGCGTGTGCGCGCCTCGCCCCGCCGCCCGCCGGCCAGATACACATAGAACGGCGCTAACTTCGTATCGCGCGCACCGCTCCACTCCGTTTACACGGAGGACAATAATAATTACAGTTCGCCCCGCTGATTAGCCGCCTATACATATACTAGTCCCGCGGAAGCCCCAGGAAAGTCGCCGAGCTGTGATCCACCTTGCTCTCCACCCTTTCTATCGCGCCAACCCAGCAATTTATATGCCTTTGTAAATTAATATTGGCAGAGGCAGTGATTATATGATAGGGAAGACTTCAATCGCAATAGAGAAGAATTAGTTTTTAGTTAAATTCTCTTATTATTTTGAAGGTGTTGTTAATTTTGTTTTCAATCGAGGAATCTCTGAACGAGTTTGTATAATCGCAGGGCTTTTAAACTTTGTTTTAATGGTATTTCGTATCTCCCAGAAAAGAAAGAGCACTCACAGTCCTCTGCCTAGCCTGACAGATGAATGTGTTTCCTTACGCGTCGTGGAATACGTACACATATTTCGGTGCGCGCAATGCGAGCTATGAAAGCAGGGGCCGATTGACGTAATACATACTCCGGTTTGGTAGCTGGGAACAGGAATCATACGGGAGGCTGGAAAATGACAGTGTGTAATATCGAATTCCGCCTCCCGTCGGCGAACGTTTCGCCCCAAAAGAAAAGCATCCGACACGCGTTTTATTGGAATCCTCGTTCGGGCTGTCGCTCACCGCGCCAGGAAGAAAGAGAGCACGAGAACCAACAGGAATGTAAATCGGTCGACGATATAAAGACACGATATTGCCGCTTCCAGTTCCTCTTGCGAGAACTGACGCCAAGATTCACCAGCGATACAAACGAAATATCACTATGGAAAGAAAATATTACATTTCCATCGCAATGTACCAAACAATTCGCCTTCTAAAAAACACAAATACAAAATCAAATTCTACTAATATTAAACCAAAGCCAATTGAATCGATCTATATTACAATCATTTAATCAGAGTGAAAAGGTAGCTAAGTAAAGGCTAGCTCTGAGCGTCAGCAGGTTCGAGAAGGGTAGCGGGTGGGAACACGTGGCTGCTTAAAATTCAGATGTTATCGGCCGAGTATCGGAGCTATCGATTACAATGTCGGGGGGCCGATTTTCATGAGGCCCGCTTAAGCAGTGGCGGTCTGATGGAAGGGCGCGTGTTTACCGTAATAATCGCTTAGCAACGATACTCTGTCGTCGATGTATTAATTATTGAACCGGCGCTGGTAACGGAAGGGCCGGTGGCTTCTCCCTCCTAGTCAGCCCCAGGACACGTCGACACCAGGGGGTGCGAAAGGCCTCGCTGCGCCGAAGGAAGTGTGTAGATCGGGCGACGCGTCGTCGAGTCACCCAGATACACGGCACGAGATAATTGCCGCTCTAAATTTTACATTTCACTGTCGATCGGCCGAGCGCGATAGCTGTTATTGCGTGCCTTCGATTGTAATACATTATCCTGGGGGGCGCGTCGCGTGGTCTGACACCGGCTTACCCTGCGCCCCAACTCTTACCACCCCCCCTTTCATATTCCTCGGTTCAATTCCAACTCCATCCTAGCGACGATCATCCATTTACAGTTAGCAATTAAAGTTTCTCATCCAATCGAGAAATTATAATAACAATTGCCAAAGTATTTTAGGCACTTTTAGTTCGAATTATAATCTTCCCTGTTAGATAATTGTACGTACTGCAAAATAATTATTTTTGATTTGTTATGTATGTTTATTAATAGACAGTATTGGGAAAGAACTTGAGAAAGATTATAAGTGTGCTGGAAAGATCGTTTAACGAGAGTGATATGAAATCAAACTACCCAAAGTAAACGGTCAGTTGCTACGATAATGCTTGGGGTGGTCGGGAACTTTTGAGAGCAATTGTATATGGCGGACTATCGGTCGATCACTTTGCATACAACGACAGCTGCAAACTGCAAGTGCACGTGACGAGTACGCACGTCTCGTAATTATTCCAGCACAAAGAGCTGCAGTCTCCTTGGCCACCCTCGTGTTCCTCGTGCAGTGGAGACATTTGGAAGAATACTAGCATTATAAACTGCTGATACATCCAGATATTTCTAAAGACGAACATAAAACTTTAGCTAAAGATCTGTGTTTTGATACAGTCAAGAAATCAGACGATTCGACAATTCCACTAGAAATGACGAGTTTGATTCACAGTCATAGAAGCACATTACAAATAAAGTACCTCATTATTTCAAGCATCTGATAATTTAGAGTATCATTAGACAATCTTCAGAGCGCAAGCGAGGGAAATCACAAGGGGTGAAAGATGAAAAGTGGAATCAAAGCAGCAGTGCGATTAAACTTGAAATATAACTGAGTGGTTTTAGAAGGAAAGCGGCCCTCTCGAGCGCGCAGTTACATAAGTGTACCTGGCAGCGTACCTGGTAATGCCACTATCGATTATTAGTTGTTATCTTGGTGAAGTATTGCAAGCAGGATGGCGACGACCACTACCACCACCACCGCCACCAGCACCAGCAGGAGCTCGAGCTTCTGGACTCTCTGTACGGGGTAGTTTAGTGTGAGGGCAACCCTCTTGCTCCGGCGGAGTGGTGGTGCGCAGACCTCGGCCACGTGCATACATCACTCGACACCGAGATAAGACTCGGATGGATCGTTATACTGCCCGGTCTATGATTAATAATTACTCGCTCGAGCCTTTATCAGATCCTAGACGACGGTAGAGTTACCCCGATAACGAGTAATCAAATCCCACCGTCTCAGCCGGACTTCGCCTTCGACTAGCTCCTGCACACCAACATACCTCCACCCTGGATACTAGTGCGGATTATTCTCCAGTCATTTGAACGCCGCCATTCTCGCTTTAGAGTCTCCAGCTATTACTGTTGCTTGTCATTCGCGAAGTTACCAATATCAAATGTGTCTCATTAGTCAGATTTCTTAAATTAAAGAAACTTGAAAGAACTTATCAATGTGAATCTGTTGTTTGACTTGGAACACCTTTGAAGACTCTTTGAAATTGAAAGAGTAAAGTCTAGTTAACTCTTCTCTTGATTTGATATTCGAAGAGTGGAAATTCAAAGGAGCTGTCGCATTATTATCTAGAAATATTTCAAATGAGATATCGAAGGGGGGGTGTAAGTCTCGGTGATGTAAACTAGGGAAAGCTCGTGAATCAAGCAGGCTCTTACGGTGGTTGGTTACAGGCTGCAAGTATAGGTAGAGTCGTGGAAGTTCTACTTAGGCATGCCGAGGTGGTGGCCCGCCGCTTCGTCCCACGTGTCATGTCGTGACACCTTCTCGCCCTTGTAAATGCAAATTTTATTAATAACGAGTGGGTTATATTTCAAATTGGTCGTGGGTTCGCACCAGCCCCGGTAATCGTGTACCTACACGTACATACCTTGGGTCACGCACCCAGCGCGGGCGCGGGCACGTCGCCCGGCAAAAAAAGGCCGTTTTGTACGTGGCCGCTACGAAGTAGCAAAAAGGTCGCACGCTTCAAAACGCCCACCGCTCGACGAAAGGAGACAAAGGATCTCATTAAAACATCGTATTTATGCATCCAAGTTTCCTCAACACCGCCCTGATTCAACCCGCGCGCCATTAAACACTTACACTGTTTGTTCAGCCTTTTCATTTGCATATTATCGTAAGTCAATCTTCAATGAAGATAAATCCAATATTCCGTCTAAACCACCACAACAAGATCTGTCCAAAAAGAATTCGATTCGAGCTTGACTCGATAGCGATTACTGGTAAATTCAAAGATGGCAATAGAAAATTTATTATCGAATCTGTCTTCCTGAAACTTCCTGCTGGAGAGCGTTTGAATTGGTCGTGCCGGGCCGTTCGATAACTCCAGTGGCACGTATAATTTCTAAAACACATAGCTTTGATAAAAGGCTAGGCGGCGAGTTAAGGGGGGTCGCGTCGTGTCTCAGGGCGAAGCGGTGGATGGAAGGGGTTGAGGGTGCAGCGTTAATCGCGATTTAGCCTGGCTGTTCGAGTGCTACGTGTACGTGGAGTTGTGCCTCGAGTAAAAGTCGAGGCGGCCAATCGGGGTGACCATTCGAACGGTAACGTCCAATGGTAGAAGCAGCTGGTACACATTCACGTGTCAGTCTCACACGGCGCGGCGGCGGGCCTCGTTTCCCCGCTAACCAGCGCCGCCGCCGGAACGTCCGGCGTTCCGTGCGCTATCGCCGGCCAGGATCGGATATCAATAGAATTTGCATAAAAATCTATAGCGCGCGTCCCCGACAAGCAATATCGCATGCTCGAGCGATGAGCCGCAGCGAGACTTGCGGCACATCGACGTTCCTTCCCCTTGGAATGGCGCGAACTACACGGAAAGACTCGCCCCTCGCACCCACCAACCTCACTTTCCTCCTGTTTCCATTGAAACAGCGGTCTTTCCAGTTACCTATTCTACTGCCAGCTAATTACCAGCGTAGAATTGTGTGTAGTTAAAACACAGCGGTCTTGGAATATATCTGAAGTCTTATTCCTTTGTGAAACAAGCATATTGCGTGGAACTCACCAGTTAATTAAATTATCAAGTAGTTCCTGATGGTGTTTTCACAATTTTTAGTGGACGAATTTTGTTTTCCGATAATCTATGATGATTTTTTGTTGGGAGCGAATGAAAGACTTCCAGGATGGACCAAATAACACACAACTTTAATGTATCTTTTGACTATTCGGTGAAAGAAAGCGAGGACATTTTACATCCACAAAATGCAATTGATTCATCTTGAAATGCTACGTAAGCTTGGCAAGCAAACAAGACTGTTGCCGTTGACGACTGTTGTTCTAACTAGCGTTCATTCTAGTAAGCATTTAATTAAGCTCTCAGAATGCGTGGGAGCTTGCAACTTGAGTCAACCCGAGTGCCGCTTGCCGGGAATTCGACAGGAAGATGCCCTGCATGCATCGTCGCACATTTCTATTATGTGGGAATAAGATCCACATCTCAGAATGTAGGCGCATTGCGGGTCAGCTCGCGCACGAACGTCTCGGCTAATTAAATTCCACTGATGAATTCGAAGCCTCGTTGACGTTGGCCCTGTCATTAAAGACGTATCGGACGTTTAACGACGAAGATATAATTGATGGAACGTAATTAATGATAGCAATCTTTTTCTGAGGAGAATTGATGCGTAAAGTGGAGATCTCCTAGTGTCGTGACGACCCTTCTTCCAACGTAAGAGACGTGTCTGTATTTTATTTGACTGCTCCACCTAAACGGCTCCCATTTCTCGTCGACGTCGACATGCGTGTCGACACACCCGGAATTGAGACTCCCATTCAATTTTAAAGGAGGCTCCGATGTGGAAGTATGTACCGCGGGGAACACTCGCTCAGAAAGAAGACGTATGTAAAACAGTCTTGTGTTCGATTTCCAAGCGTCCCTAAGTTGGCTTGTGAATGATGTGCTAGCAAGACAAGTAGTTTTCAAGATATTCTCAAACTTTACTATTAAGAAACTCAGGATAATCGAAAAGCAAGATAGAAAATCGCAAAATTCTCACTCTTATAACAAAATGAGCAATGCTCGCTGTAGAATCAGACATAGCATGTCAGACAATATAAGAATATGAGCATTTGCAGATAGAATTCGCAATGCCACAAACTGGCTACTATGAAATATCGAAAAGAAACATCGCCAAAAGGTGCAGTATTAGCTGGCTGGTGAAGCGATGCACGTGGGGCGGCGGAAAAGTCTCAATCAAACGTCGTTAATCAGAAAGAGCTGTCGGTGAAAGTGTGCTTTGAATTCGCAACGCGCGGAACGCATGTAAGTCGAGCGGGAGAAATAAAAGGCAGTGCTTCCACGAGAACGAGCGGGCTAAAGCGGAAGAGAGAGGATCAATGAGAGAAAGAGTGAGAGATCGAGAGGGGTAAAGGTGGTCGGGCGGTAGGTTTGCCGTGTATAAAAACGTAAAATCGTTCGTGAACGAGTAGTCTGGAGCGATGGAAAAAAGGAAAGAGATCCGAGAGACGGCTTCGGCTTTTTCGCATTGCCTCGGCAGAGGCAGAGGCAGAGGCAGAGAAGCAGAGGCGGAGGCCGAGCTTCTAGGCAAAAGGTTCGAGGGTTGTTCGGTTTAAAGGGCGTTTTCGGCACGAAAAACAGCACACGCTGAGGTCTGAGTAGGAGAGAGGCGCGCGCGAGCGAGTGAGCGAGCGAGCGCTCCGCGGCTGATTTCGATTGAATAATTTATGTTTCATTACGGGAGGCCGTGGCTTATAGACGCCTTGCAAACGCCGGCCATTCCGTACAGGCACAGAAAGCCTCTGAGCTAACACCGGACCGTCTGAATCGGACGGCGAGCCTTTCACATATTTCCTATAGGCATTCAAGCCAACCTGAAAAGAATTTTGTATCGAGGTTATTGAAGGCCTGCAACCGGCCGATACCGTCCGCGATGCCCGCCAACGTCCGTCGCTCCAACCCCACGCCAATATAAGACGCTATCTTTGTAAGCCTCCCGCCGCCCTTGCCTCTCCGCCCCTCCCTCATTATTTCGCCGATGTTTGCTCGATCGAGTACAAAGCTTTGTTGCCCGACATTACCCTCGAGTACACTCCTCCACTAAAAGAGAAAGCTCTTCCTCGCAGATTGCCTCGCTCTTGCCACTAAGAAGAATACAAGTATAACAGCCCTCTCCTCCACCACTGGAACCAACATGA
This sequence comes from Ectemnius continuus, assembly GCA_910591665.1. Taxonomy (NCBI): domain Eukaryota; kingdom Metazoa; phylum Arthropoda; class Insecta; order Hymenoptera; family Crabronidae; genus Ectemnius; species Ectemnius continuus. The sequence goes on along the minus strand of OU342862.1, from coordinate 7,049,421 downwards.
TACTCGATACGACACAACTGTCAATCCTCAGGGAATCTCTGGAATGTCTTTACGTACATATATATACATACATCCTTCTGACAGAAGATCACCGAGGAGTTTTGCACTACGATCGACAGGAGGGCCGAATTTTTCAACGAAGAGATAAAGTGGAATGGACCGAGATATTCGAGAGAAGTTGAAAATTGTTCGCTGTATTATTAAAGAAGAGGTCCCGAGCCTGTCGGGTGGCCTCGTGTCACCTGAAGTATCTCTCGCGAGCGAGCTCTACACGTCAATATTTTATAATACGAGAAGGAGCGAGCGAGATCAGGGTGGCTGGTCGAAGGGATTGGTTCGATAGCTCCCCGTGCCCGGCAGATATTGTTCGAGGGGTGGAAATTGATAGGGTGGCGCCGATATAATCTCGGGCACTGCCGAGGAACCGAGACAGGCATCCCCATTTTTTTAATTCGCCCGCAATCAATAATGTAACTGTGCTGGCTTGCGGGGCCATCAATAATAATCCAGGGAACACCTAAGTCGAGCGTTCCTCTGACGCAGAGGGTGGCGGAAGACGTAGAAATGGAAGGAAGCAAATTCCATTGGCGGTTCTCAGCCGCTCGAGATCGGAAGTCGGCTGGACGCCACCGAGTACCAACCCTCTCCAAGTCCCATCGAGCTTGGAGCGCGGTGATTTACCGCGTGAAATTTGAGTATCGCGAAGCACGCGAAATGCGTATCGCGCATTCAATATATTGTTCGTACGAGATTCATCCCTCTATTGGATGGCCATAATTCATGTGGGACTTCCTAACAAAAGGAGCTTCACCACCGATGTACTCGCGCATTCGATTGGTATCGACTCGTCCCATGCGATTATTTGATCTCTCGTGCTTCGGGCGTAAATCGTATGCCGAGGAATCATTGTCAATTCCATTTAATAAATGAGCCGCTTATTTCGAAAGTCACTTAAATCCATTTGTCAATTGGTATATCTTTTCAATTTAAATATAAACTGACTTAGATCATTTTCAAAATAAACGGCTCAAATACTTCTCGAACCAAAGTAGCAACAATATTTTCTTAAGGTCGTTTCTTCATTAAACGGAATAACTGATGTACGTGCTATTGATCGGTCTGCTGTATACTTATTAAAAAAGAGTAGAATCGTTTCATCCGGTGCGATATGCGAATGGTAGTCTTTAGGGGATGGTGAACTCGCGTCAAGCGAAGAGTTTCGGTCACGCCAAACAACGATTGCCTCGATGCATTAAGATTCTTATACTACTTTCGCCAAGAATGGTAGCACTATAATCCCTGTGATTCACAAGGGATGACTGTAATGCCGCTAATCAGAAACCTATGCAAACCCTCTCAAGAATGAATCAACAAGACGAACCACTAACGAGTGAATAACACATATTCTTCCATTCCCAAGAATCCCAAATCTTCGTATAAAAAATCAGAAATAATTTTCAAGTCTTTAAGAAAGAAAATATAAGAATTCTTAAATAATTTGAATGAAAACCGAGGAAAAGGGTGTGCAATCAATAGGGCGGGCGTTTAAAGAGGTCCAAGCGAATAGCTGGCACCCCTTTGCAGCTACCCCTTTCTATCGGGGATTTAGCGAGCCGTTTTGCATGGCGCTTCCAGTCGATAAGAAGACGCTCGCCGAGTATAACAGCCTCGGCGTTCTCCGTCGACGATATCTGCCGTACCGACTCTCAAGCACAGCTCTGCTTCTCACCCCTTTCGCCAAGAGGAACGACGTGAGAGCCGCAATCACCGGGAATACGCATATGCACCATTCCGCCGGCGATAGCGGACTTGTCTGCGTGTGTGGGTCGGTACTCGATATCCCATGGCAGCAGAAGGTCCTTCCACCCCCTGCGAGCGAATGTTAACGGTGCTTTCTCGTGTCCCCGATGCATTGGCGGTTATCGTTTCGACTGCATTATAGATTACCAGCGCCGAGGCAATAGTAATTGCAATCATTATGCAAATAGAGCCGCGGCTCCCTCGTTACGCGATGAGGTGCTTTACTTTCCAACCCCTGCAACGACAACCGTCTCACCCTCCTCTCTCTCTTCCACCACCCACCCACCCACCGCTACAGGGGCCTCTTGTCCCTCTTGCATCACTGATACCAGTTTTATGTATCCACTGGAATGGCCTCCGCTAACACCTCTGTATCAGGTGACTCCCGGCCGACTTAACGAATGAGATAGTTTCCACTTTCACTCCGACCCGACGCATTTCCTTCGTGTATGCAAAATGGCGTAATGTCCGGTGTGGTATAAGACCATGCTTTCAATTGATTATTTTCATTTTAGTGTAGTTGAAAACGTTCTAGTATTATGACGAGTGTTGTGTATTTATGGGAAATAAAGAAGTTGTGAAGATCTGTCGGGTGGAATGAGAAATAGTTCAGGAGGGTCATCGGCAGTGTTTGACGTAGAGGATTTTCGAGTCGAGTTTCTTGGCGGAAAATCTATCCTCCTTCTGCGATAATGGTTTTGCGTGGCGGACGGCAGGCAGGCAGGCGGGTAAGCATCTTCGGTGACAGAATCGTTCGCCGGAAATAAATCGACAGGCCGCCGCGGGCCATTCGTTCCCGTCCGGCGAAAACGCATCTGTCCATTAATGTTTCGTATTCCCGTAAGATACGACCCGGGGGACACGATTCATTTATATGGCGGTGGTGGTGCGCGTACGCCTCGTGCCAATACTCGATCGAGCGTCCCCCCAAGATCATTTGTCATCCGCGTGTATACACGCATACACACGCAGTGCACGCATACACGTGCGTTCCCGAGGACTGCCTTGCCCGAAGTCCGCACGCCATTCTTGCATTCGTCATGGCGACACATGAGCCCGGCCAGCTTCGCCTTCGCTGTAATTATGAGCCGCCGTCATTTACGTAGGGCAAATAGAGTGCAAAATTGCCGGTGCAACTAAAAAGCATTGTCACTGACTCATCGTGACATTATTCACTTGTACGTGATCCCTGCGCTAGTCTGTAGAAGTGTAGAATTAGGCTAATGACAGTTCTGTTCAATGCTAACTCTCATTGGTAGAAAGTTTGTCTTCTGGAAGATCGTTCATCCATCTGCACGAATGAAAGAACTTGCGATCAGTAATGATCTATCTTATTCCTGCTGGCAAGCAGATTGTCAGACTCAGGCTTTTTCTGAATCTCTTGCTTTTTGTGCTTTATAATTTAAATATCGAGATAATTATTGGGGAATTTTGTATTTGTTGCCAAATGATAGTACAAATACCAGACGTACTTTTCCTGCCATTTCTTGTGGCAGGTGGCAACATTACACCTCCTAAAAAATAAAACCAGAGTCCTAAAAGCAGAATAAACAGGAGAGGGCACAATGGGGGCTCTCATTATCGAGCGGTTGGCTTGAAAACGTACGCAGAGTATCTCTTTCATTAATGCGCATTGCGTCGCTGCGTCAAAGATAACTTGGCGGCACACGGATCGTCATTACTTCTGCTAATTAACGACGTGTTTTTCGGGCTGGAGGCAGAACGTCGCTGCTCTCGTAAAGGATGACTAAAGACGCGCAGAGCTGGCCGTGTAACGCTCGCGGGCCGCCCGCGCACCCGCGCCCGCTAACATATGTACAATATTTTTAATTGTTGACGTTAAAATGTGCTCCCCCGGTTTTTCTCGTTAACGTGACACGGCGGCCTGCGGAGGGTCAGAAACTGGCTCGTGTCACGTTTTCAGGCCGAGAGCCCTCTCCCGAGTTATTTATTTCACGCTTAAAGAATCACCCAGCGTCCATACGCCGCGCCGCGCCGCGCCGCGCCGCCGTTGTCCGCCGGCGTCATACGCCCCGGACGCCGGACAGACTGTCTTCTGCAAGCACGCCTGGAAAACGAAAAGCCCGACGAATGTCCGCCCTGTCGGGAGCTGACAGTACATCACATTAGGAGTCGCCATGACTCCTACGTTACATCGTTCCCGAGTCGACCGAACGAAAACCGCTACAAAATATCTCGCTCGTTTAAAAGCTCCTGAGATTAATTATACGAAAACTATTTGTTCAGTGTTTCAACTTGCAAAGCTAAAGTTTTTCATTTCAAAAAGAATTCGATGTTGTTACTTTATGAATAGGAGAACCGTATTGTTTTTGGCAGTTTCTTGTCGTCTCACTTTAAAAGCTAAAGGAAACAACTAACAATGTATATTTCGTCTTGAAGGAAGGAAAAAATGATTGAAAGAAATAAAGCTCAGGAAGCCGAGTGTCAGCTACGTTCGTATTTGATTTGGTGCGCGCATTTTGCATGCGATTCCCGGACAATGTGCTCCATCGGAAACCGACGTCTACTATTTCCGTTATCTGACTGTTGCACGTCTCCCTCCGGCCGCGTTTCCCCTTCATTTCTGTCAGCGATGAAATTCCGACGTATCCGCGTGTATTTAGTCTGCTCGGCAGAAGAAGCTTGCGTCAGATTTTCCTGGAAGCCTTTCTTGGCAAATCTACTCGCGTACGTCTGACGAAGTAACAGTTCACTATAACTTAACACATTTGTACGACCATTTTTTCCAAATTAAAAACAATTTAAATAATTCTATCTTCCCTTAATCTTTGTAAACTGCATTTTATTATATTACACAAGCATTCTTGCAATATGTTACCCAAATTCAGAGTTAATCATCAGCCCATAATGAGCCTGGCAAATGAGTCACGTAGGACACTAAACAACGACAATCTCTAAAAGTAGAAAACATACCAACTACCACGGAAGACGAACTATTAGCGTTTCACATTGTCGTAAAAAAGAAGCGGTATCTACTAGTCCATCGTTGAGGCGTGTGCGTTTCGAAGCTGTTTTACCCTAATTACAAGAGAATCTCCGAGTCTGTGCATGTATGTATCTACACGTACGTCTAATTCAGTGGCACTCTCCCTCGAACTAGTCAACTAATGAAGTCGTATTCCACGTGACAATATGATAATAAGACAGCGGGCGTCGGAGGCTCGACGCGGAGATAAAGGAGGGGAGAGCCGGAGAATGTAACGATATGGCGTCGCATGATTTTGTTACATTATTAAAAGTACCTCGGCTCATAACGAATAAGGCGGCCGACGATAATGAGGGGATAAGCGGAGATTTATGAGGCTCCCATTGAAATTCTAACAAGCGCCGCTCGCCACTAATGAATCGAATCGTCCACCGAACACAATGGCCAAACTAAGTGCGTGGGTTATTAATTAGAAATAGGCAACACACACCGATTGTATTATCGCACTCGAATGCGACTATGATCGCGGCTGGCACTGGCTCGTTCGTTTCGCTGGTTATCCGCGCGATCTCATTAAGTGCGAGTGCTTCCGCAAAATCGCCGATAAGCATCCACCGGATCAATTGTATCCGACACCTCGCGAACTTCGCTTTAATTAGTTTATTGCGAATATATCATCGGCGACAGGTCTGCTTGGGGCTCGCAGGTGAAAGATTCACCTGGGTTACGTGACCTTCCCGTGACAGGAATCGTAATAGCCTTCTATTGTGGTAATAGATTTGTAGCCGCTTGGTTTGGCCCCTCGACAACTGATTCGAGCACATGGGGCAAATAAATAAAGCATGTGGTGAACTGCTATTTTCTTTTCTACTTATTTGTCGTACGATTTTTTCATGTCACCTTTTGATAACTCTGTCTAAGAATGTTATATTTAATTTAATTATAATATTGCAATGTCGAAACATTAGAAATTATCTTATGTTACAGTAATGAAGGAAGTTCAAATTTCTCATACACGAAACGCATTTAGAAGAATCGAGTCAACATAAAGAAAGGAATCAACTGTTTTAAGGTAATGAACCACAAGAGATCTTACTCACTATTTCTTCTAATTGTACAATAATTTCGAGATAAGGTACATTGGTTCGTACAAGACACCAACCGCTAGAATTGGTCTACGGAGAGCGGCACAACCGATACACAGGTTGCGACAAGGACGATTAAGCGATTATAGAGGGGGAATTCAATTGAAAGCGGAGCCATTAACAGGGCGGCGGCAATCACTGCTATCTGGGAATAGAATTTCGCCCTGAGCGCTCATAGGCACGCCGTGCCGCCGCGCTTTCATAATTACTCGGCTTTTTCTCGACGGAAGAACACGTAGGGCGAACATCTCTCATCGGTAGACAGACCCCCTGCTCGCTCATGTCGTTCGCTCGCTGTTATCTTGATATTTTTAGGAGGGTATTTTCCACTGCTGTGCATTCTTTTCATTTCATTTTAAACGACGAACACACCGCTCGTTCGCAGGCCTTGCCCGCGAATAACGCAGCATTTTCATTAAACCGGCTGATTTATCGGCATAGTTAGCTCGGCCGTCCTCGTTACTACTTTCTCGGGAGGGCTGAACCTTCGGCAAAGAGCTTCCGGTACCCGGGCTTTCGTATTGCTCTGCAAACAGCAATTGCTCGCTCTGTTTTTAAGGTTTCAACCGATTCTAATTAACTTCAAACCAGTTCCCTCGAATTTTAAACTACCTTTATGACGATTTTGCATTTTTAATTCGCTTTATTTCTTAATTCACCGATCAGTATTCGACGCAATGACTCAAAGAGTTTGTGCAGGTTCTAGCAAAAGCCTTACCAATACTCGGAAGAATCGGTAGAATGGAATCATCCGTCTCCATCGGAGTAAAACGCTTTATTCTCATTGAATGAAATCGTAATTCCAAGGTGGAGAGGTCGTTGAAATTCGATTGATAAATCGAAGGCTGCCGGGTAAGAGAACAATTTGCCGGAAAAGCGGTAGTGCTGAAGGCGGAGGAGGATCGGACGGCTAGGAGAGGCGGCGTGCATCCATTTATATAAAGCTGGGGCGGTGGCGCGCGCGCGCGCGCGCCCGAGGCTTTGCCAGGAGGAAAAGGATTCGGTGTAGAAGGTGTAGTGGAAGGAGGTAAGAGAAGACGAATCGACGACACCACCGTGCGAGGCCACACTCGACATCTTCCATACGTCAAAGCCACGCCAACTCGTCTTTCCCGACCCGCCGAAAATGTGTTTCGCCTTCAAGCGTGGATTAAGGAGAGAAGCGCCAGATATTTCATCCCTTCGTCATAAAAGAGCCGCTGATCCAGATGAACGCGACGTTCGAGCCCAAACTGAATAAAGCTTCCTACTCCCGTCTAATGGGGAGCGGCTTTCACTAATACAATTGTCACCGGGCAGTCACCCAGTTCATTTTAGCTCAAGGTATAAAACATATTTTTACGTTACCTTATACGATTTCCTCTCGTAATTTGAATACTGTGTTCTATCAATCGCTTGAATCCAATAAAAAGTGTTGGAAAGAGGAAGAAAATTAGGATCGTAATATTTTTTAACTATAAAGAATAATATTATATGCTTTCTTAGATATTATACCATTCGAAAATCTGTTGGAGTCGTTCTGGTAGATGTAAAACCGTTCGAAAGACACGTGGCCACGGGGGAAATCCTGCGGAGAAATCGTTGATACATTCTCGCCGTCGGCGAGCACAATGCGCACTCGGAATTCAGCTTTCATTGTGCGATGCTGAAATCGTAAAGGGGTGCTCCCGATTGCTACCGCATGCGGGCGCATTTAAAGTCGCACTAATTAACACGGCAGCGATTCAAGATGTCGGCCGTACTCGGGCGAAACGGCCGGGGAGCATGGAAATCTTAAGGCGGCGTGTTCTCCCTTGGGAGGCAAGTGTTAGGAGAATTAACAGGAAGCCCGGCGCCGATCTTAGCCCTCTATGCTATCTCCCTAATAATAAACTGGTAATTCCCAATGCCCCTATAAGTTACTCCCTTTCAGCGCCACAATGACCTACGACTGCCAAGACGTATTGTCTACCGGGTGTTCTTGATTCCTTCGGTCCTAGTCCTCCTGATCTCCGCGCCATTAATTAATTAAGGAGCACGTGCCAGATCCTCCACTGAAGGACCCATCTCCGCCTTAGAAACTTGATCAACTATCAATAGCAGAGGATTACTTCTATCCACGCTTAACCATCACCGACTAAATAATACGCGAATTATGAAAGCAAATGAACATGGCATTTTCCATTCAAACACAAACACGCATACTTCATATACATCACTGTGAATTGTATTCTCTGTCGGTTCCACGAAAAACGCATAGTTTCGTTTGACTTTCGTCCAGTTGGAATTGGGAATGAGCGGGCTCTCGCTGTACCATAGAAAAACAGTAGGGACCGACTGGCATTTTCGGGAAGTTGGAACGAGGCGAGTGCCAGTCAGGCGGGGGAGAGAGTCAACAGAGCGCGGCGGGGGAGAGAAGGAAGGCCACGTTAACGAGGCGGAATCGTTGATTAATCGACAGTTTCTAATTTATCCGGTATTCGGCGAAGTGGGCAAACACAGCGGAGCCGCAAGACAGAATATCCCTCGATTCCACGACGTCAGGTTTACCGCGATGGAATATTGATGATCGCGCGTTTTGCATATGTACTCTCTTCCGGGCATTTAGCGAAATTCCGTCGGCCGGAAGGTAATTCGCACTTGGAATGAATTCGTCATGATTTCGGGTGAGGAATGCTCACCCGTTACATCGTTTACAGTGGTAGATATGCGTGGGTGTGCGTGGAGCCTAGCACACCTTCATCATAGATATCAACCGCGACCTGTAAAGGAGAGGAAGCTTCTGCGCACGAAAGCTCTGCAGTCTGCGAGATGAGGCCGAGAGAAAGGGAGAGAACTCCGGCTCTCAAGGAGATGGGCAAGAACGAGACCGATCGGGATTTACAAGATGAAGAGCACGCGCTTGTAAAGTTACGGGCCAGGAAGAGGCAACCTCTCCACGGGAACTTCCTAGATTTATGGACATAAATTCCTATCCACTAAGACACCGGATAAACGTACATCCACGTAAATGGATCATATACACAACAGTAAACTACAATCTCCCTTTTTATTTCAAGCTCATCACATAATACTAACTAGCTTCTTGTCAGATATCTTTATTCGTTTGCTGTCTTGTTAAACTCAACAAGAGCCACAGCTTACTATTGATTCCCCGAGCAGAGATGTTAATTATTTAGAATCGTCTCCGATCTTTCCAAATGAAAAAGCGTTCCATCCTTCCCAATGCGGACATAAATAGTACTTATATTTGACAGGGCGAGTTTAATAGTTTCGATGTTAAAGCCGGCCGAGGAGGGTAAAGAGTGGACTTCTAACAAAGAGCATAATCTAGCAGTAATTCACCGTTCGAAGATAAGATCTCTTTCTGCTGTTGGCGGGGGAGTGTGTAGTTTGAAAGTGGAATAAAGCTAATACAGCGGTGAGTAGGTATCACTGGCAGTTGCACTGGGCGGTCTGTACACATTCCTGATAAATCTAATCACTTGGCCGGGAATGGGCACTAAAAAGCAATGAGAAGCGTCTTATTGCGGGCAAAGGACGTGTTCTCTCCTGTGTTTAGCGTCGGATATCTACTTCGTAGATTAGGAACGAAGGGGGGCCGCCCGGGCTGGCAGTGTCCGATAAATTTCGCGGCGACTGTCTCTTACTTGTAATTAAACGCACAATTTAAACAGGCCGTTAATGTCAGCATGCCCAAACCAAAGTGTCTCTTCTCCCTGGATGCCCTTAAGAGCGTCACACTACACGAAATACTCGGATCGAAGTCGCCTTGTTCAAAAACAATTCACTGTCTTTCAGAATTGTTCCAGTATAGAACTTCAAAGTTAATTATCTCTATTTTTAAATCCTTAAAAATACCTCAATGATTGACTTAGAATCACGCTGTTTAGTACGTTGTATAATATTCTATTTAGCATAACGTATTGATAGTGAATCTTGTAAGTGTCAACCCCACTCTTAATTCAAGAGAAGAATATACGCAAATATAACTGACTGATTTAAGCGAATACAAGATACTAATAATTATATCAATAATCTTATCGGCTTTCCATGCAAATTCAAACAGATAAAGAGACTGTCACTGCTGTATTATCTCGCAATGAAGGTCATGCGCTGGAGATATCACCGAGTTATCTCGCAGTTATGCCAGAGCCAATTATGCACTCGGCCGATTAATCAAGATGACCAGGAATATCGGCTTTCAGTTTAACTGTTAAGCTCATTAAGTTTCCTTACAGACGTCAGCATACGTTCATTTGGTAACACGTATCGCAGCTCTAGCAGGACATACGGAGCTCATTGCAATCGATACGCTCGAGTTTCTAGGAAGCTTTCACGCATACGGAATGTAATCTCGCTGCTCGGGCTTTATTGGGTTTTTACCTGATCGTAGGCCGCGTGTTGGAGAGTAATATCGAGCCTTTATCAGCCGGCTATCACACGTGAAGAGCACTCAGTTTCATTATGCATGCACATAAACGAACTGCGCGCTCCTAATTACGGTATTGTGGCTTGACCCACGTACCAGTCGAACATCTGCGATCCGTCGTGACGGATAAATCACCTTGGGACCACCCTCCAATCGCTCGTCTCGGCCATCGCCTTGCATATAGACAGTTACTAATGAGCCAACCCCATTTAATTAACCGTATATGGCTTCGATGCAACTGCCCGAGTATTTCCTGCCCTGCTAGAACGCATTATCCTGCCGAGCGAGCGAAGCCCCCAGACTGCCACACTCGCTTCGTAAAATAATGCTTCATTGCGCTTTAGAGGGGTGCTCCTTTTAAACTGTACATCTGCTCCATTTACTTTTCCACTGCTGTATCCAGCAATACTAGCATAGACCGCGTTATTAAATGTATACAATATTATCAATTATATCAAATCAATTATTTTCTCGTTTTGCTAGATCTGCACGAACTTAAATCTTTATCAAACAAGGATTACGTTTGTGGAAAAATAGTGATATCCAAATCAGCAAAGGGTTTCAAGACTTGTAACTGACTTAGTATTTAGATTATAACTTATGTAGAAATAGCTACAGTCTCTTGTCTGTAAAAATAACTGTACAGAGGTGTTTTAATCAAGTTTAATCAATGGATAAGACGTGTAGGATTTGGCGAAATCTAATGCAATCCTCAACATCGAAAGCCTCCGTGGCGCAATCGGCTAGCGCGTTCGGCTGTTAACCGAAAGGTTGGTGGTTCGAGCCCACCCGGGGGCGTTTCTTTTGCAAATTTTGCTTTGGCCTGCGTTACGTTTCTGTATAAATCGCAAATGTGCTAAAATTTTTGAAAACACGATGTTTGGAGCTCGAAAAAATGACCTTGACGATCGAGTTGCTTTGATGGGATATTTTTATGGATTATTGTTTCTTTGGAGTGAAGTCTGAGGTTTACAGAACTATAGAATTAATTTATAGGCAAAACCTTATTCGAAGCAACTCGTGTACTTGTCATACGGCGTCCCATATTCATCTCGCACCATAAAGAAACACTGAGCACCTGCGGCGCCGTGGCTTAGTTGGTTAAAGCGCCTGTCTAGTAAACAGGAGATCGAGGGTTCGAATCCCTCCGGGGCCTGCACAGTCAGAGAAGCACTGAACAATCAATTCAGTGTCTGAAGTTTCTTTTTTCGAAATCCTATTTTGCAATTTGATCCAGTCTACATAACACCTACCACAGGCAGGGTTAAGCTCTGAGTTACTGTTAGTAATCCCATCATTAATTATCATTGAGTAATCATATAAAAAGCAGCCAAATACTAACTGAAGCCAACAATAGATATGTTATAAGTTAAATTCGCCAATATTTTGCAACATAATGCGCAGGAAATAGCCTCATAAGTAATTCGTAAAGGGGGAATTGAGTGAGTATTTAATATTCAACCAACCATGCCTTTCAGTATTCATCAGATGACACTCATGAATATGGTACATCACTATTGCAATTTGCAATATTCCACAATCAATTCCTGATGAAATAAACTAGTAATTATCGAGTAACAAGCGCACACAAACTCAACACGGTTAATCCATTCAACCACTGCTTTGAAGTTAGCCGCGCATTCTGAGCCGGGGTAGTGGCGCCGTCATGCGGCGTTCGCAGATGCGGTGCTTTGTGGCAAACTTCGTTGTTGTGGTGAGTGTCGTGCCGCGCTGTTATCCACGCTCGCAAGAAAATGAGCTCGTGTACGGATCCCCTGCACTTAAACGAGACCCGATTGTTCCGCGAGTTGAAGAACAGCTTGCCGAAAGATGCCAGGGAGACGAGGAACATCCTTGAGATTCGTGACAATCTGCTTTACGTCTGGAACGCCGAGAAGTATTGCGTCCTAACGCTCAACGTCGCGGCGACGCGCGGGAAACCCGGTGACAACGTGCCTTATCAAGTAAGTCAACTAATTTTATGCTTGTTGCAATGGCAAATTAAGTATGTCGTTTCGTACAATTGATTGAACGATAAAGTTAAGTGTTTGGTTACTACAAGCAATGTTTTCAATTGGAACTTAACCTGCGTGCCCAGTGGTCGCGCACGCGCTCGTTTCTGTTGATATTTCTGGCAGAAACGCGCGAACCAAGTTTCTGTCTTGCGTGGTTCAATCGCCGAGTGATTTAATGTGAATTTCTGATTCGTTTTTATGCCAGGCGATTGTATGTGGTGCTTTGCTGATAGATGCATTATGTGTCAGTATTGTGCTACCTTTCACTGCTAATTTAATCATGGAACAGTAATAATTGATCACTAATTGTGATGTTTGCAAGTTGAAATCTTTATTATCTTGATTTTGGCCTGGTTTTCTCTTGTTAGAGATTGAACATGTGGAAGTGAAATGGCCAAGTTCATTGTAAATCTTATACGCACTTTGATACCTTTCTCCATGTAAATGAATGTGCTTTAATATTAAGATCATATCTTTATACATAACAAATTGAGTTTCTTCTTGGGAGAAGTAAAGAATTCAAAGAAGTTGTTCTTAAAATACTGGAATCTTTGGGAAAGAACTGAATATGATATTCCTTATACCTTTGATTCATATTTGATGTATTTATCATTGAAACTGCCGTATCATACAGTTGATACACTTTTCCATTTGATACACCTGCTGTTCCAAATGATCTTTGACACTGTTTTAAAATATATTATGTTTAATATATGTGTAACTATTGCGGACTCTAAAATTCCACTTGCGCACCACAGTATTTCCTGTACTTACATTACCATTCATGTGTGTGAAATTATTTTAAATGTGTACTGGTTTCCACTTTGAAATATTTTACTGTTTATATGAATCTTGTGATGTACTATGAATTTATATTGTCACAGAGAGAATTCTTTGCTAAAACATATCCTTGTGTCTTCTGAACTTTACTTATACCATGTTATTGATTGTACCATCTTGTCTGAACTATTTGCAGTTATACTTTATTGGCAGTTATTAACTACCATTAAAATTACATGTAAACATTAAGCTGCAGAGTTACATAACAATGCAGAGTTTCACTTCTTATACAAAGGAAACATGAACGAGATCTCACAGATTTTCAACAATTACACCTGCATAATGTAAAATCGGCATAGCTGACTCATACATATCGCGATGCGCGTGTACAGCGGGGGTGTTAATCGGTGTTGGTACGTAGGAGAGCCGGCGCTAGTGGAAAATGATTACGCGGTAAATGAAAGGGAAGCGGGCAGTGAGAATCGTCGCGCGGCGAGAATGGGCAGAGCGTTTCGTCGTCTGCGTGCGCGGGTGCGCGCTGGTTCCTTGCTTTTATTTCATTTCAATGGCACCGTGGGATCAGCGGGTACATTAATGCCAGCTCGTGTTAGGCGACGGACGCCCACCAGAGAAAGAGAGAGAGAGAGAGCGCGCGCGCCGGGCCGCAGATAATTTATAGGAAATGGGTTGTTCGACGCTCCGGAGTAATTTAATTAAAATAAATGTGCGCGCGGCCGCGCGTTGGAACGTGTTACGAGGAGGAGCGCGCGGTCCACGCTTGCGAATAAAATGCAAATTCAGACCCTTCACAGGGTTACGTATGAGTATGCGTACCTGGGTAGATAAAGGTAGCGGGTCAGGACACGAAAGTCAGAACGCGAGGGTCCGATGCCGCTCGGCATCCCTTTGGCCTCTCTGATCGCCCTTCGCACACTCGCTCATTCGATAAGGCAACATTTTCAGGTGTATCTCCTCCCAGCAAGCACCCTCGCCCCCTTTTTTCTACCCTTTACTTCCTTCCTCTGACAATTTTTCATTCCTACTCTCCACGATTCTCCCTCCCTACGTGCTACCGGGCTTTATGTGTGCGCCGGATGAAGTAACTTTACCTTAGATTTGATTAGGCTTCCCTGCCATTAATCAATCTCCATTTCCACGCAGAATTCATGCAAACGCACAATATATTGTTGAGACCATGAAAACTATGTGTGCGTGCGTATTTCGATCGCGTTTCTCAAGGAATTTGAACTCGAAAAACTTGAATTGAATCCAACATTGTAATATCAAGTTGTGTGCAAAACGTCGTTCATAGATTACTTAGAAATGAGAGCAACATAATCTTGTTTCCTTGGGAGTGTCGGGGAGTCAATCGGCTCGCGCTATCATCCTGGGTAGCAAGAGGCGGCACTTTCCTCAGCGCGTTGTCGGGGTGGGCGCAGGTATCCGCGGCTGCCGGGACAGAAATATCGGTCGTAAATAATAAAAGTTAGCGAGGTTCCTCCCTAGCGCGCACGGCGGGACTTTAAACCGGAAGATAGGTGTCGCAGGATACGGACGGGGGCAAAAGAGGCGGCCTCGCCGAGGGGGGTGGTGGGTTGAGGGTGCGGGCCCGGAGACAAAGACGCGCCATTGTCAACCGCTCCGCCATCGGAACCACCATCCACCGCGGGAAACTTTGAATCATTTTTATTGCATAGAGTTATCTTTGTTACCAGCGGCACGAACGTCTAAACGCATCCTCGCCAGTTCGCTCGGCCCCCAACCCCCCAACCCCCCAACCAACCCTCTCTCGCTCCTTCTCGTTTCCCCGGGCCTTCACGCTCCCCGTCGAGTCTTGCTTCCTCTGTCGCCCGGGTTATTCCCTTTCACTGTTCGCTCTCGCCTTCCTGGCGAAAGTCCACTCCGCTCGCTCTCCACTCCGCTGTCTGTCGCTCCTGCTGTTACTCTCCGCTCTTCCTGCCCCCCCCCCCGCTTTTTGCCTCCGACGTCGCGAGATAATACGAGAAAGCGTTCACACCCCTTTGGCTGCCCAAATGGAATAAGTTCTTTAATTCGTGAATTTACCGACGCGACTACCAGAATTCATCCCCTTGAGATAGGACTTCCTCGTCCTCTCCCGCTGACGGCCTTCTGATACATACTTCTTTTCTATTGCGAAACTTACGCTAACTTGGCAGTCTTTCTTAAATAGAACGTCCGAAATGATTCTATTCCTACCTCGTTCTTTTTTTACGGACAAGTTAATATAAAAGTAGTAATTCCTGCGGAATAGAATTAACAGTCGCATAAAAAGACGCGGCGGGATATTCGGTACATCATCTCATAATAAATCACGAAGGAGAAAGAGTTGCGTGGACGCAGGAGGGTCATGAAATCACAATTAGCTCTATACGCGCCAGCACGAAACGAAGAACTCTTTCGGCCTGCAAAGACCCGTGGTAGCAATTCGGGGTCGCCCCGGGCACTCGAGATTTTCCCCGGGCCACGTACACACGTACACATACTCGCGCGATAGCCAGAGTATAAAAGAGGCAATCTTATCTAAATTAAAAGTGCCGTTGTAACCTGGCCACGAGGCTGCAGCGGAGGGGAGGATGTTGAGCATGTCGCAGGCGGGCGAAATAGAAAATCCGCCGGCGAATTCCTACTGTCTCAGGCGGGCGCGGCTCGGCCGCGCGAGGGTATCGCATAATAAGCGAAATCCTCTCGACGATAATTAAAAAGTAATTTTACGGTGACATTTGTAGCTACACAAGCGCCGCCAAGGTAAATAGCTCAGAGGGGGTGGCGCGCGCGCGCGGTGGGGGGATGGTGTTTCCCTTGTACGCGTAGGTGGTGTGCTCTGGCAATAACGAAGACCTGGCTCTGTATGCGTGCACATCCGAAGCACACAAGGCTCGCTCAGGTTCACGCCTGTGCGTGCGTATGAGCAAAACACTCGGGCTTGTTGTCGCCGTGGCTGGCTGCCTCGGCTGCACACGTATGTGTACCCAGAGCGGAAGAAAGAAAGGCAGGCAGGCATCGCTGGCGAGAGAACGAGAGGGGAGAAGAGGAGTCGGCTGGTATAGGTGAGGCTGTGGTCCAGGACGCCGAGAGAAGTATACGAGGAGAGGTAGCCCGAGCAATAAAATTCACGGGAAGTGTTTTACATCGGTGGTGTGGCGTGGGAGAGCGCCTCTGTGCGCGACCGTGGACAGCGGAAGAACGCGCGGTTACAGGGTGCAGGAGCAGGTACAGAGAGAGAGAGAGAGTCGGATAGGGGTTGCGAGGGGCTGCGGCGGAGGCTCGACGAATTCAGTAAGTGGCGGACAATGGCTTTTGTGGTAGACATCGGCCAACCGCCGTCCTCTCTCTCTCTCTTGCTCGCAATTCGCATATAGCCTCGCACCCTCTTTCTCCAGCGTTCCTCTGCCGCATTCGTATTTCGTAGCCACCGTCGCCACGGATACATTTTCCCTATCCACCCCCTCCCTCCCGCGCAACCGCGACGCCCTTTCTTCTTTCTCTCTTTCACGGCAGCCAGCCTGTCACGCTCTATGCCGCGGTGTGCGTACACTCTCCTGGTCCAGATATAGCGGGGAGGAACGAGAGCGGAGAGAAGAGAAGCCGGACGCGAAGGAGAGGCTCCTGGCGGTGGTGGTGGTGGATGTTGGTGGGTGTGCAGTGCCACTGCTCGGCTGGCTGCCCTCCGCACTCGGTATGAATTTCTCCCGTCTCATTTATTAGTGGGCCTGTATGAACGCGTGGACGGAACACCGCCGAGCCCGGACGTCCATTCGCCCGAAAAATTAGGCTCTCCTGGATTACCCCCGCTAATATCCTCCCGCTAACCGTACAAATCGTGTAATGCGCGTTACACCGCTGAGTACAACTTTGCGGAATGTGTACTCCCGGACAAATGGGGCTTGTTTGCCTCTCGTTTTTCTTAGGCATTGTTTAGTCGCACTCGCCACTCGCTGAGAGTCGAGCTGGGACTGCCAGGGAGAAATACATCTATGTTAATCACGTGGAAAAGATATCCAGCGTATTTTTTAGTAGGTTTAAGTTAGTTTTATTTGATCTATGATGAATCGAATCGCTTCAATCCTTTTTTACTCTTTGTTGGACTTTTATATATAATTTTAAAGTGGTAAAACAACGAGCTTGTAATATACAAAAATTAAAATGCGTAATATAAACTCGCAATCTTATTCCCTAATCAGTTCTACTCCAAAACACATTAAGTCTTTATAGTCTTTACATCCGGCACGTATAGTAAGTTGAGGATACAAGAATTCGAATGCGCAATTCGTGAGAGTAACATCTTTATCTTACGGCGGAAGTTGTATGGGAAAAGGGTGTGCGAGAGGAGGCATTGTCAAATCTGGCCGTTAAAATACGAAGCACCCTTCGTCTTGGAAGGAAGGAGGGCGCTCGCGCGCGCGCGCGCATAAGGAAAGGCCCCCAGCTTGGCCCGTATATTTGCCATTATCGTCGTGTGTATAGGCTATAAGCGGCGAAAGGGCTGCGAACTCCCGCAATGACAATAATTCCACGCTAATAACCCCTTGTGCAGGCGTCTTAGAACCTTCACCCCCGTCCCTTATACCTTACACCGCCGCATCCTCCAGCCAGAGATCGCCATAGAGCAGAGCACGAGCATGGAATATCAAATTCTCTTGTGTGGCACTCCCCCCTAAACCAAATTCATACTTCTATATTTCCCTAATCAGACAAACTTATCTCCACGATTATAATTCGTACTTTTTCTACATTAAATATTATAATATTTACTCTACTTAAGTATGAGACTGCAGTAAAAAGGGTAGAAGTTGCAAGTTCATAAGATTCCCAAGAAATACTTCTTTGATATTAGAAATTTCCAAATGAAGTTTAAGGGGGAAAACGGGTTAAGCAGATGGAAGTTGGGTTATAACTGCAGCGGGTGTTAATAGGGTGTCTAATTGCCGGGGCGGAGTACATTGCCCGTACTTTTATTAGGGCCAGTAAAGCCGTGAGAGTCGTCATTCCATAAGGACTCTTCCTTGATTGCCCTAAGTATCGGATGGTCTCTTCCGGGCGGAGGTCGGAGATGTGGCTGCGCGCGGCCGAAGTGGCTCTCGTTCCGCAGGGGGGTGGCTTTGTCAGCCCCGGGTTACCCTGCCAGGCTAATGCATTTCCTTTACAGTTTTAATGGGCATTCATAACTAAGTTTAATAATGCCGCGCGGAGCCAGCTCCGTCTCGCGGCCGCTGCATATCTAATAATTCCACGGCTTCTGCCTCGCGCAGGAAGTGGCACACAGCACGGATTTTAGTGGCGGTTCCTCGACTTTTCTCCCTGCGCTACCAACACAACCACGCGCCTCTCCTCCCTCTTTTACGTCGCCTCCTCGCCAGCCACCCGCTCTTCTTACTTCCTTCGCCTCGAGACTTTCATCCCTCGCATTGTACACCAGACTTTTTCATCGCGAAAAATAGTCAAACTCGCGCATTCGTCGCGTTTTGACATTCGATGATAGATCTCCAATGTAGAAACAAAAAACTATAAATGCGATTGCTGATTCTCTATAAAATTTAACTTTGACGATCTCACACCCCAAGAAGAGAATCTTCGAGATAGCATTAGCAAGCGAACGTCTCTGTATTTGACTGCGCGACCCTCTAAATCGAAAGCCAAGGACCCCTCACCGCAGCTGACCCCCTTAATCACTTAGGAATCAACGGGCACAACTAAGATTCTCGAAGAGGAGATTCCCGGACACCTATAGTGACAGACAGGGTGGTTCGGGGGTGGTAACCGCGGGAATACCAGTTCCGGTGGTGAGCAGGGCATAATAGGGTTTCGGTAGTAGGGCGAGATATAAATCCCCGGCAGAGCGAGCGTTATGCCGGAGCATCTTAGCTCGGTCTTCTCGAGCGGCGCCGTCTCTAATAAATAACCCGTAGACAATGGACACTGTCCAAAACACGGTGGATCTTGCGCCTTTAACTTGGGTACGAAGTCTCAACCCTTGCCGGGCCTGGCCTTCCACCAAGGCGACCGCCACCACTTCCACCATCCCTCTCTCTCTCTCTCTCTCTCTTCAACCCCTTTTCTTCGAGGACGAGCCGCCGTGGACAAGCCTTCCTCTCGAACTTACCACCCACATCGTCCTTCCTACGTCCTCTCGTCTCCTAACATCTTTCACTCTCTCTCTCTTGCTTTCCTCCTTTCATCCCCCTTGCTTCTCCAAACCTCTCACTCTTTCTCTCTCTCTCGCTCTCCCTCTCATAGCCCGTTGGCTCGGCCGGCGACTAGGAATTATAATGTTTGTTTCTAACAAATTACCATGATAATACCGGTCGTCGCCGCGTAGGGCGAGAGCGTGTCTTCGGTGGCACACTTAAATTTACGCGAGAGCACACCGGCATTGCAACGCGCCACCGACACAACAGCCGGAACACGAACGCGCGCCTCGCGGCACCGACACTCCGAGATTCCACGCGGCCACGTTGTAATGTTAATTAGCCACTTACCTAAACTGTACCCGCCGAGACAATCGGTCGTGTCTTCGCGCGGTGTTTCCAACTTTTGCCCTGCTAAGACTCCTGATCCGCTGATTCTTGGTGTATTGCTTGATTTTAAAGTTTCAAGTTTAAAGCCATGGTGGAAGAGATTCGTCGATTTTTTATTAATAGATGTAATTGTGGGGTTGTATAATATATGTGTTTGAAAGTTCAAAAATATTTCGAGCGAATTTTTAAATGGATATCTGTAATTTATTTATTATCATATCTGTATGATAATTGTCTGTTCATGCAAGTGAATCAACCTGCATTATCATTCTTTCCTAACACTTTCAACCTGCTTTCAAATAGCAAATAAACAGTTGATTTATATTTAATTTTATGATGTTCGTGGCGAACGAAGAGCAATGACTCGTAGACATATTAGGCAGCAGTCCGGTGGTTACGCGCACTGCCACGAATCCGTTACGGGAAACTTTATTCTTCAGAATGGTCGAGTGCGAGCACCTGACGCGATTTTCGCCTCTGGATTCCGGCGAATTTTCGCCGGCGGCGCGCAGAGCTACGATCGCGATAACGCGTCGCTCGTAGAAGCAAACTGCGTCTGTGTATGACAGAGGAAATGGCGAGGCAACAAAATTATTGTACGCATCTTTTCATATGGCGTTTCGCATGGCGCGGTCATAACCGTGATTTTTCGGCTGGTAACCCCGCGGTAACACGTACCGACACAACACATCCACTTCTCCCGTGACGGTAATGCAATTGCCCGAATGTCATTCTAGCATTCGACACCGTAAATAAATAACTCTTTGCGCCCGCACTTTTTGCCAACGCTTCGGTAATCGTGGCTTAACGAATTTACGGATATAATTCATTTAATACCGATGGAATATACGATCGTATAAGTGCGTTACTGCTATGATTTAATGATGGCGAGCTTTAGAATCTCGGAAAATAAAGTATTTGTTAACAAATTAGATTCATTAAATGAATTTCATTAAGCAGACCCCAAAGAATTAACTGCAAACTAACTTGATAGTCGGCAGAATGTCGCTGTTGTATTTGTTGGTGTAAATTTCGGATTTCGAGGAAACAAGTACAATAAACCAACGAGTTTCCACGTCATCATTTGAGACAGCTGTTTAATTTGATGATAGACGCCGGGCATTTCTCTTGGCAGTCTTAGCAAAGACGCGTGTGTCTGGTGCTAGAAAGTTCGCGCGTCTTAGACGACGGAAGGTATTTATTATGCTTATAATACGCACGACTTTGCTTAAATATCTCACTGTAGCGCAAACTCCGAGCCAACAAGGTCGCAACTTATCCAATTTGTATTTCTCGCGCGACTTTGATCATACAGTTCTACAAACTGAAGATTCCCCTTTTTCAGAAAATTGAAATTTACTCCAAACCATTCAACGTTTACAAGAAAAAGAGACGCTTTGTTAATTTGTAAAAATATCCCTCGTTAAACTCACCGCTCGCGGAAAGAAACTCCGACCCAAGGAGGTTAACAGTTTCCGACAGTCGCGGCCCATAATCTACGGTTTTAGATGTTGCGTCGTAAAAGTCATGTAAATGCCGTGATAGCCGAGTAACTGGTGAAACCCGTGGAAGCCACGTAAACCAGCTATTTTATTGGTAAGATTTTATTAGGGAGATCGAGTTTCTGCTCTTCCCTATGAGAATTTTTTCTTAGAAATCCACTCTGTGCATCGAAATGTTATCTGATCCCAAATGTGACAATTTACCACAAGAACAGTAATAACATTATAGTTATTACATTAACACAAAATCGCGTACACAAATTCTTATTAGCAATACATTAATTACAAGAACGAACATAATAAACACAATCATTTGTGCAAATCAGCTTGCAATAAGACCGTTTTGCAAAAGCTAATTGTTGGCGAGGGTTCGGCGAATGAAAAGGAAAGAATGAAGAGTCGGCGGAAGACGGTGACCGAAAAATGCTAGGCGGAAGGGAAATTGGCGTGGACGGCGGAAGGAAAGTGGATGAAGCGGCGCGGCGAGAGGTGGAACGTCTGGCGGGGCCCCCGGAGCAGTAAATCCAGAAACGGTGTTATGGGGCGGCCCCGGAGATAATGCGCAATCATTTCGGAATGGAAATTAAAATCAGATGATGAATCCTAACGATGCCGTTTATTATTTTAATTTTCCGCGCGAAGCCGGCTGTACTCGGGCGCGCGGGCCTTCGTCCTCCCACCGGCCGCCCTGGTAACTCCAGTTCGAGACACTAAATTACCTTCCTATTAGCCGTATAATTACAAGATGGCCCCAGTAATTTCCGTTTATTCCGAGTTCGTCTCGCCGAACACGCCGCTTTATATTACGGCCAGCCATAACGCCAAGTAAGCGCGCCCGACTTTTCCTCGCCAACACTTCCCCGATTTTTCCTTGAATATTCCCTCTCTAATATTCCTGTTTGACCCTTCGCACTCCCTCGCCCGACTTAATCGTCCCTTGTCTATATAATGAAATTTGCCTTGGTCAAGTAAACTTTAGGCAATTCCCAAACCACAAGATAGATATTTCTTTACTTTTTTACGTTAATCCAGACATTACACAAACAATTAAATTGTTGAATAATTCAAGTAATTTCCCATACACACGTGGAAGAATAAGAAAAGAATATTAGCTTGGAATCTTATTCTTGGCGACTGTTGCTAGCAAAACACGAATGAAACACTCACATCGAACTCCCCGCTTGCACG
This sequence comes from Ectemnius continuus, assembly GCA_910591665.1. NCBI lineage: Eukaryota > Metazoa > Arthropoda > Insecta > Hymenoptera > Crabronidae > Ectemnius > Ectemnius continuus. The sequence goes on along the minus strand of OU342862.1, from coordinate 7,027,097 downwards.
CTCGAAATAAACGGGGAGGCACTTTACAAGCATTTCGCTCGATCGTTTCAGCGGCAATAGCAGCGGGCCTTTAAGTATGCCAATAATCGGGAGTTTCCTTTTTACATCGCAATAAATCGTCGACTTCTGGCGGGCTTTGCGCATTCGCATCGGCGGCGGCCGCTGACGCATAAACGTATGTCCGCTCGTTCTCGCTGCCACCCTCTTGGATTCGCCGCCCAGCGGGCTTATTATAATGTAACTCTAACTTTTTACGAGGCTCGTAATGCCTCCGGACTCGCATCGGTTTCGCGAACATTGTACCTATTTCGAGTTCGCATCGCCGAGTATTATCGCTTCCCGCGCCTTTTTATGCAATCGCCGGAACACGCGGCTCGCTCGCAGCACGCGCGCCACTTCCACCGCAGGAGTAAACTCGCAGAGCTTTTTATATCATCGGCTGTTTCATTGCGCGGAAAACCTTTCTACTTTGACAGGATATTAAACAGCGGGTTAGCAAGTCCTGCCGTTGTAGATCCTGGTAGATTTAACGATAATCCAATTGAGAACTGCCATGGCGTTTGTCACAAATGATTATAAATAACTAACATGATACTTATATTAAATTAGACGTTGGGTAGTTAAACTTTGCATATTATTAAGAGAATTAAAAGTGATCGTAAAAATAACGTATTCTTTGTAGATTAATATTTAACAGACACAGATTGCTTGACAGAGGTTTCATACGAGCTATTAAACATCCCAGATATCTCAGAAGATTTCAAGATTTCTTAGTCACATGTGTATGACTCTATGAGAAGTATGGCTTATCTTATATCGCCGGTCCATTAAATTTTAAGTAATTGCAAGCGAAGCCTAGGTAGGAACGCGGGCAGGTTGAAGCTGAAGTGTGTTTTCCTTCGTCTCGTTAGAGCGGGCAACGCTTTTCAGGAAAGGCTGAAGCCAGTGGCGGGCCTCTAAAAGAATGGCGGAGCCGCGCGGCCGCGCCAAGGCCTATTCGTATTGTGCGCGGTCCGAAAAAACGAGTCGAAAAAAAGAAACGGGAAGAAACGAGCAGGGGAAAAAGGGGGGGTGGGGGCTGCGAGAGGGAGTGAAACCGTCTGTTTGCGTTAGTCGACCGAGAGTGGGTACACGATAATGTTGTTATTATTATTATTCCGCCAGACGTTATTCTATGTTAATGAAGGAAAGGAGGAATGAGAGGGGTGGGATAGAGGAGAGTGGCGGTAGAGGGGGAAGGAGAGTGGGCTCGACCAAGGCCGATATACCCACTTTGTTCTTGGTAGCGTCCGTTACGTAAATTCACTGCTCGCTTTCACATACTTCCAAGATTACTTTTCTGTCCGCCCGTGCAGCTAGAGGGTAGGTAATTAAAACCTCGAGTAGGTAAATAACTGGCCTGGCAGGCAGAACGGTAGCGGCGGCAGCGGCGGTGGCGGCGGCGGCGGCGGAGCCTGCCTGCCTGCCGAGAAAACGTAATAAGTAGGCGAGGCCGTAGCCTTAAAAAGGGAGATCCTTAAAAAACGTCGGCCCCCTCTAGATCCGCCATTTTTTGCGTTAATTTGAATTTCGTAATTAACCGGCTACGTATGAATTCTCAGGAGTATACATAAAGGTCCTTCCTTTAATTTCCGCGAGGATTCGTTATAATACCGGCGGCACTGGCAGAGGCGAAGGCCCTCCTCCGCCCTTCATCGCCGCCGCCGCCGTTGCCGCCGCTGGTACACGTTGGAACGTGGGATTTTCTGACCTCGAGGGGGACCGACGCCGACGTCGGGACGCGAGCGAGCCCTCCAAAGAAAAATGGGCGGCGAACACGCTATGACCGGAATATTGTATGCCCCTGCCGCCGCCCGATGGGGCACGATATCCTCCTGATGAGCCCTTCGCCCTTTTCATATTCGTACCCTTGCGACCCCAAATACTTATTAATCCCATGGCGCTTCGAATTCATTTGGACTTCGACAACTCTACACGACAGACTCGACCGTCCAGCTTTCGATAAGTTTCTCTTCTATTGGATTATTCTTCATTATATTTTCGTGGCATTATGCCGATTTGTAATTAGAATTCGAGTCATGAGTGATGACATACTCGCAACACAATGACAATTAGATTTTCTGAATGTGGCATTGTGCACAGTGCATACATGTGCGATCCATTCTTCCTGGCGCGCTAGTCTCTTCCGGGCTACCAATTCTATTACGAAATCCTTCAACATCAGTTACAGTCCTAATGCCAGGCATTTATTATTCTTTGTTCCTGGTGGAGTAGTCTCCGCGGCGGCGGCGGCGGCGGTGGCGGCGGCGCTTCCAATTGCATTAGAGTGGCGCGCGAGATTACGCGCCGTTGTCGTGAAAAATAGAGCGTCTTTCATTTTAAGGAGAGAGAGCGGGCGAGGAAGCGGGCGCTTTAAGAAGGAATCGAAATCTCCATCGTTGCCTGGAGTAATCGAGAGAACGGCTGTATTTACGCCGGTGATTGGGGGCTCCGCGCTCCTTGGAGGGCTGTCGTAATTACCGAGTATTTTTCTCGCCCGTCCCGCCTCTCTTTCTTTCACCCACACACCACCCTCCTTCTCATTCTTACGCACACCCTTCGAGTTGATTGATATTTTATATTCAGGACGTAGCGCGCTTCGCTTCGGGCCAGGATTGCCACCGGCAAACAAGATTCTCGGCTTCGGCGGGAGACCATGGAGAAAAATTGAAATCGCCTGATTATCACTGAGCACTCTCCTCCTCGAAACATTCATAAATGCCAATGATAATTAGCGAATCTTAGTGAATATTAATGTAACGTCACATAGCTTCTGATTAGCTTTCCCATCCAGTTACTCTTCTTATTATTTATCCATAAATATAACTGTAACAAAGTCTAGTAATAATTAATGCAATGTTATAAATCAACGGTATTTCATATTGCAATCAGTCGAACGATGTGACACTTGCGTGGATCCGCGACGATGAGGGGTAAGAAGTGCGGTGGGGAAGGACAACCGGGGTATCGCCGGAGGGTAGGCGAAGGGTCCTTACAAGCGCATGGCCCATTTCACTAAAGGTTCATCTTTAATTTCTTCGGTTTTTTTCCTCCCGGCCACGCCGACACTCGACACTCTTTTAAATTCAGCCCTAACCCAGCCCCGCTCGCGAGTTCTTCTCGAGCCCCTCTGCAGAGTGGATGTCCAGGTGTATGTGTATGTGTGTGTGTGTGTGTGTGAGGCTGAGCTTCTCCCTTATCCGGATAGAGAAGGAAGAAGTCTACTGGCTGGAGGAAGAGAGTCCAAGTTGACTCGAGGCCGCGTTACTGTTCGCTCATTTCTCCGGTTGTCTTACGGCGATTAACCAGACTCTTACTACCCCTGCGGAGTACCCCTCTCGACGAAGGAGCACAGAGCCTCCCTTGTCGTCCTGGACCGGCTGGAGGCCGACGACGCCCGTACACTTCCACCCCCTTCCCTCTCCCATCCAGCGGGCTTGCTCCATTCCAGCTCGACGCTCTCAGCGAGCGCAGTCACATTCTTAATATCGTCTTTTTAAGATTTTTTTAAGCGCCATTAGCGAAACTATATTGCCGCGCTCGCCGGAGGTGCGAACGTGCTACCTTCTCTCTTCTGTCTCATCCTCCTCTCCCTCCTCCCTCCGAGGAAGGAAGACGCCGGATGGGATGGAAGATCCACGATCGCTCGCGACGAACGCACGCTCCCGCTCAAATTGCACGAATAAATTTCTTTTATTTTTGCCCGGCGACGCTCTCTTTCGCGCGATGGTATGCGCGAGGAGTGCCCTTTTAACGAGAATGATTCCACCCTTAACTTATTGCCGGCCGGAAGTAATACGCCCGGCCAGTGTCGCCGAATGGCCTGCGTGATAGAATGAAATGGCCGCGGGAAGTGTTCATTTGTTAGGTTTGATAAAATAAGGAAAAGGGTTAAGTGCAGGGTTCAGTGGGTGTAATAATGTCTGACGATGGTAATCCGGATTTTTGGAGGAGTGACTTCCTTTTTTAAGAGCGTGGGACGTGCCTGGGAATGGCGTAAAGATACATCATTTACTAAAACGTAGACTCAAATGGCAATATAAGTGAACTGAATACAATAGAACTGTAGAAATCGCCGAAACTAAATTTTTTCCGCAAACTTTTAATTATTTCGCATAGACAGTAATTTCTAACATGTCAGCGTCTTCAAATTATCATTCGTCCCATCCACTGATAAAGCAAGCTGTTGCCCAAAGATCACATTGAAAGCGTGGAGAGTATCTTTGGGCGGTTTGGGTGGGGCAGGTGGAAAAGGCACAGTGGAAAGGAGGAACACTTGATGAACACTGGGAGCACCCCGATTTAATTATCACCCTCCTCGCGAGGAAGTTACAGTCTTATTTATCGTGCGAAATAAGGGACACAGAAGAAAGAGGCTCAGGACGCCGGTCGCTACTTAAAACGTACAAATCTGGCTGTCAGCCACCTGTCAGCCTGCTTCGTCTCCCTCCGCCGGGACTTTTCTACTTACCGCAGACGCGGAATGCCCGGCAGCCCGGCAACCGGGGCCCATCAGCCCCGAGTTGCGAAGTGCAAATGCCGTCAGCTGGACCGGAAACTTTCGAGGCGCGTTGGAAAAATTATTTATCCTAATTGGAATCAAGCGATCCCAGCCCGGAAGCCGACCTGCAACTTACGCCCGTGAAGTTCGCATTAATCCTCGCTTCATTTGCCCGGCATGAATTTAATGCAACGTGCTTTGTATACAGTTTCGAAATGATTCGAGTGTTATTGAGTTTTCATGAATGTTTGTCTCTCGGGAGGAAGAATGCGAAGTAGGATTGGTGACAGTGGCGAAGGGGTGAGAACGTATTTCATCCTAACATTACCCTTGCGTGCCGTTTGTACCTGGGTGAGATGCCACTTGCCATCGTTCCTCTAACGTTTGCTATTTCACGTGTCCCATTAATCACCGAATGTTACGTTTGGGTCGTCGATCCTCCACCAAGAACATCTTGTTAAAATTGTATAATAGAACTGCGGTTCTTTATGCGAATTCAGATTTTATTCGATTATAAAGGTTCAAGCGAATATGAAAGAATACAAAGAACTTCGAAGGCGTCAAACTTAAAAATCAACGGTCCAAGTGACGCCCGGTTAAATTGAGTAGAAAAATCCAATACTAAAATCTATTATCAGTAATAGAATAATCTCGAAATCATGAAAACTTTGCGATATAGGAAATGGACAAGGTTTGCCACTAGAGAATGGAGCAGAACGCTGAAAGAAATTGATAGGAGTCTTAACGCGCTGGTAAGAGCGGCTCTCGCAATTAGACTTTTTAATTTTTATTAGCCGGACGCCCGCGCGCCCTCCTAAGCGTATGCATAATGCCATGAATATTTTCGTCGTAACTCTGCCAACTTGTCTCCCAAGGAATTAACCCTTAAATTAGCAGTTAGCTTCAGCCTGCGACGCGAGGTCCCTGCGTCCCGGTAAATTAGAACCTCTCGTAGGCCGCTTCTTCTTCCTCACTCATCTCCTTCGCGACACTCTCCGCGAGTGCTCTCCTTTCATTCTGCCAGAAGTTTTCTTAGCTCCTCTCACCCGACACTAGCAAATCAACCCCTCGCATTGCTAGTTCGAGGTCGGCTCTCATAAGACTTCTAAATTAAATTCATCCAAACGACTTCCTCCTCCGGTTTACTACCCCGCCTTTCAGAACTGTCAAAAATTCCTGTCGCGTCGCAATAAGTGTTTGTTTTAATCGCAGAGACGTGTTAGAGTGGCTATTTTCTTAGTGAAATGTGTTGCCTAATCAGGAAAGAGGAAATGGCCTGATTTTTTAGAAGTACACAATGAACTTGGATCAGTGTTAGATCGTCATTCTCAAGTATCGCCACTGAGACCAGTAGCATCGAATGTTCGAAAGAGTGGGGATGCATTCATGAAAGAGATAGGAGACTTCAACGCCGGCGAACTACGAATCGAAGCCCAATGCAACGAGCGAAGGGTTGCCTCTCATCCCATCGGGAGGGTTGCTCACTGCGCAGACCCGCGTATACCTGAGATTTCCGTAAGCATGTTGGTTCACATTATAATATCTCTAGTTATGTCAATTCTGTAGTACGAACATATGAATTATTGCATCATATTTCTCTTACGATTCTTATTTTGATTGGTGGAATCTTAATAATTTACGTTTATGTCAGAAGACAAGCAATGCAAATGATGTGATTAGAAAATATCTCGAATACTGTAATATATTGCGAATATGTTGCAAGTATATTTACTAGAAGAGCAAGAACATATTCCAATATTTCTCGAAACTTATAAAGCAAGTGTACATTTGGCGAGTAAGAAGCCGAGGGGCTTCTTAGATCACGTGAGTCCTTCAGCGGGCGTAAATGTCCTTTTCGAAAGCTCGTGCCCAATTCATTCGTATATTTGGAAGGGGGAAAGTAGGGAGTGGTACGTGTACGAGTAGCATAAAGCTGCTGCAGAAATACGATGCGCAGTCGGCCAGCAGCTCGACCAGTGGAACTTATTAGAGTCCGTGCTCCCGGCGAGAGCTTCCGCACTCCGCCGGAGGTCCCAGGGCTTATTTAAGCCGGCTTCCTAAGTGCGCATACTAAATATGATAATATTGCAACGGCAAAAAACGTCAGCGGTATTTAGCCCGCTAATTAGGGGATCGTGACTCGTTTGCGAACGTTTCATTTCGTTCCTCCGTTAGCCTTCTTTCGGCGTACGTGCAACGCCGGAAGGTCCGTCGACTTCTTCACTTCCCCGGCGGAGAGCCACCCCACCCACCCCCACTTCATCTTGCTTTGCCCCTGCATCCTGACGATAAGTCCACCGACAAATGTCCCGCGTGATCTCGCAGGACTTGGCAATTCCGGACTCGCCGGCCCGCCCTCGATATTGAGCCCTCTCGCCAGCTCGCACGCCTCTTGCCTTGCATGTCTGATCATAGCGTTGCTTATACTACTTACAGCGTCCTCTTACTCGCACGTAACTCGTACTCCCTCTCGGCGCGCCCACTTATCTGCTTCGCAGTTAATCATGGAAAACAATTAATACTCGCCATTTGTAATGTAAGAAGCAATAAATTCTCCACATTGTTGTCCGGAGTTTTATGCAAAAATTAGGTCGTAGCTATTTGCATAGTTAAGCGAGAGAAGGGTCAAAACACAATAAATCTCAATAAGTTTCTGATTCATTCATTCAGATTACATACTTCACAGTAATACCACAATTCTATACTTTCACGACTGTACTTGCGAGCAGTGAACAATGTGCTGAAGTGCCGAAAATTCACCTACTCGCGCCGAGTGGCGCATCAACAGCCGCAACACTCGCAAATTCGCCGGACAGTTCCAAGATTGCGGTATGCAGAGTGCGCTCAGGCCCATAAAAGAAACGTAGGCGGCAACTTTTTCGCGATAGCGTCCACATAAATCCGTGCGTACAACCGCGGACAGGGGCAATATAAAACTGAGGGGTGTGTTGGGGGGGTAGGTTGGTGGGAAGAAAAGAGGTGTGCCAGGCGCTTATCGGCCTCGATAAATTTCCAGGCTTGTAACGGCGCTGAGCAGGCATTCTTAATGAACGGCTGCTCGAAGCCGCGTAATATCGATGTTTCATTCGCATAGGAAGCCCAAAGAGAAAGGTAGAACGAGAGGGAGAGAAAGAGAATGAGAAAGAGGGTTTGCCTGACCTGGCAGGTCAGGCTGAGGAAACGGAGGCTGCAGCATCCGCAGCGCGGCTGGCTGCGCATGCAACCTTAATTCCTTAACGAATCCGCGGCGGCCACTCGATGGCTGGCCGATGCGGCCCTCCCGGAACTCTCCAGGAGGAGGAAGAGGTGGAGGAAGAAGGAGAGGAGAGGTTTGGTGGGGCGGGGGTGGTGGCGGTGGTGGATGACGAGGATGCGCCAGCAGCCGCAGCGTCCCGGAATTCCAAGCGGTGCGTTATAGTCGCGCGGTGAGAAAATAGCGGGAGGAACGGGAGGAGGGCGGCAGGAGGAGAGAGGAGAGATTGCTCCTCGCGGGCCGGCCGGACCGGCGCGATGGACTCTGTGGGTGGTACCACTTCGAATCCACCGATCCTCTGGCAGCCTCGTATGCCCAACCTCCCCCGAAAACCACCCCCCGCGGAAGCACTCGGCGAAACTAGTTGCCGGCCTCGGTGCTTGCCTCCACCACCCTCGGACCCTGCCATCCTCCGATCGACCTCCTAGCCACCCCCGAACCACCTCCTCCTCCTCCTCCTCCACCTCTTTCCTCTCTCGCTCGCTCGCTCGCACTCTCCACGCGCCAACTCGCCGAGAGCTCCGCTGCATCGGAGGAGACGGCACTCTCGTCGTTTTGAGGTGCGCGCTGCCACCGCTGGCCCCCGCTCGCCGTTTTGTACGACTCGCTGAATCCACTTGCTCGACAGGCAGTCGAGTGTGTAGGGCGCGCGTGCCGGGTGGGAGGAATTCGCTATTCGAACGAATCCACTGCAGTGGAAGCCCGGCTGCTGCTGCTGCTACTGCTGCTGCTGCCCCACCGCATAGCAGCGCTCGCTCGCGCTCGCCTTCCCCAAAGATATCTGGATCAAAGGGAGCTTGCGACCTGCTTCCAAGTAATTGCCGGTTACCACGATGGCCTCTTTTAATTAAGCAGCATTACTAAGAAAAATCACGAACCTCTTTTATCCCGTTCGTTCTATTCTCATTGATAATTCGTATAAACGATTATATCTTATTTTATATTCTTAATCAATCCTCTTGGCTTTTGGTTCAATTCTCCAATACTCCCTGGTGGGAAATTTCTCTAAATAGTATCTCAGCAGATGCGCTGTACGATATCCAGGTCATTAAAACATCTTGACAAAAGTATAGCAGCGATTCTCAAGGAGTAAATACGAAATTCCAGTCAGGTTTCTCATCGAATTAGTCTTATAAGATAGAGAGCTGTAAAGCCGGAGGATCCAGAGAAGAGCTCGGTCACTCCTTTCGTCCTGGGGAGGAAGGAAGGGGTCGTGGAGAGGGAGGAGAGCAGGGGGCAGTGATATACGTTTACGTTGGCCGTTCCCCGAAGAGAAGAGAGCGAGCGGGTGGGGCGCGCAGTAGTATCAAGTGAAACGGGTGAACGCGCGAGCGTACGAGAACGCCCGGGCAACATGAATGCAATCTTTGTCGTCATACACGCTTACATGAGCACCGAGGACATCGACAAAACGGTATGCCAGTGTTCCCCTCTCCCTCTCTCTCCCTCTCTGGCGATGCTGTGTTGCCCACTCCAAGCTGTCCCTTTGGCACGTCTCGTTCTCTCCCCACTCGGGGGGCAGCCTCTCACGGCGAGAGCACGCGAGGAGCGTCCCGGGGGTGGTAAGCGGAGGAAACACACCGCGGGAAAGAGATAGGGGCAGAGTTGGGCCGGGGGTGGATGAGGTAGAGAGAGGAAGAGAGAGGATGAGAGGGGAAGAGGGAGAGGTGGCGAGTGGCCGCGTAAGAGAAGAGGCGAGCAAGGTAGGCAGCGAGGAAAGAGGGGGTGGCGGAGGCCGCCCTGGTCGACACAGCCGTAATGATTTTGTTTTAAGGGCGTGTTTAATTATGAATCCGCATCCGGTTGAGGCTCCACCCCCCTTTACACGGCAGCGGCAGCAAGCTGCGCGCTCGCGGGCCCGAGAGGAAGAGAGCCCTGCCGAGGGAAGGAGAGAGATTGGGGGTGGGTGGGTCGCAGCACCACCAGAGGGTGCAGCTTCGCTGCGGTTAGGTGGCCCTCTTTTGGCCTTAATTGCAGCGTATATTATCCATGCGGTATTTCTAATTACTTATTTTTCCTCGACTGGCCACTCGCTCGGATGCCTCTAATACCTTTGGCAGCCTGGACGCACGCATTTAATTGCTGCGTAACAAGCCGTCGACGACGACGCCGCGCCCGACCAACCCCCGTCCTTCCTGTATTCATCCACACACGGGGGACACGTTATGTATGCTTCGTACGCTTTTTGGTGGTCGAAACTTTGTATCTTAGGAGTAAGATATTGGAAAATTAAGCAGGGTAGTCCTGTCGTTGGAATTTCGTTATTTCTATCTTAATCTTTGGTAGTGATTGGATTCTGGGAACATGCAATTAAGATTGAACAGGGGTTCCAGGGTTTATCCATTAAGAACCATGTTTTTATCGTCTTGAGAGTGTTTAAGTCACCATGACTTTGATGAGGATTGGTTTCAGGAATAATTGAATTAAGATTCTTTATTTTATTAAATATATATAATGCTTAATTTAAATAAAATTCGTAGCAATAGTAAGTTTCTTACAAAATTTCCATGGCAAACGTATTGCCAACGTGCATCTAATTTAATTCCAAGACTTTAATTCAAAGAAGTCTGCATCTTCGTTAATTCGTTCCAACACTACGCATCCGACCTAAACGCATTAAGCAACCTTTTTTAAGGACAAACGGTGTAACGCGGCATGGACTGGCGGAAGACGCGTGAGGAATCGCGCCAATTATAAGCGCGACGTCGAAAGTCGACGCGCGTCTTGCGGGCGCATTGTGTTTGCGTGGCCGGGCGAGTTTCGTCCTCTTCGCCGTGGCGCGTACCCGACGCTCTCCTCTTCCTTTTAGGCGACGCCGAAGGAGCCACTGAATACGTGCGCCCACAGTTCTCCGGCTGGCTTCATCCTCCGCGTCGATGACGACGGCGCGACGCCGAGTATAAGGAGAACGGCGGCGACTCAGCGTGAGAAAAGCGAGCGAGCGAGCGAGCGGCTGATTTCGGCTCGTTGATCTCGTCGTCGCGATGCCAGCCGGAGCGAGGAGTATCGCAAGCGCGGCGCACAACACACCCGCCAGCGGGGACAACGCGCGGCGGCGGCGACGCCGAGCATCTTTAACCGGGCGACGAGCAAAAGCCGCGCGGATGAAATGGCTGCTGCACAACGGCGCCGGCATCCGTGCATCGCGCGGCGCTGGCCGCCTTTGACGGGGTTAACCGACACCGCCACGCTCGGATTAATTTCAAGCGGGTAACAGTCGGCCGAGCGATAAACCTTTCGCGCATCGCTCACCGCGCTCTATAGGTCCAACCCCGCTTACAACGACGCCCTGTGCCACTGCTCGTCCTCTCGTCACCACGACGTCGTCGTCGTCGTCGACGTCATCGTCGTCGCCTCCCCCAACCCTCCTCTCCTCTCCTCTCTTCTGTTCTATGCTTCTTTTTGTCGTTCCTCGCATGCACACCTTGTGGATGCGTGCACCTTCGCGTTATTGTGCAAGCCTGCTGGAAAGTAGAAAGGGCTGCTGCAGGAGATGAAGGGTGGGTGAGAATCGGATCTCCTTGGACGTAATACATACTTTCTGAAAGGCAAGCGGTTACAGCCTCTCCCTCTCCCCTTGACTGCGGAGTAATAAGCGATGAGCGGATTACCCACTTTCTTTCTCCACGCTCTCGCGCACCTACCCTTCTGCAGCCACCACCGCCGCCCCCCTTCAAGCGCAACCCCTGGTAAGCGGTGTGCGAGCAAAGCCTGCTAATGTGCAGCTCACGCGCGGCCGACTCTCCGGCGAACGAAGCTCTAAGTTCATGCGGCCGTGTTTTGACCTCGTTGTTTTCACAGAATTTATCACTCGCTCGCACACTACCTCGAGGCTCCTCCTCGCTGTCTTTTCGCGCGGTACCTCCTTTCAAAGCTCGGCCGGCTGGCAAGCCGCTAACCTACCACTTCTCGCCGCCCGCCCGCCCGTCCACCCGCCACTTGTGCTCTCCGCTGCTCGCTAAATAAATTCCTACGGCCGGCAAGAATGAAACTAACGTTTCTGTGCGCTTGTAAGCCCCACTGAAAGAAGCCTCGAGCATCTCTGAAGGCAAAGCTTACAAGATCGTGCAACTTGTTTTAATTATTCGACCTGGATGCCGCGGCGCGATTGCACCACTTGCGCAATGCTGTCCAGGGTTTCTTGAGCTATGGCAGCCATGGCATCGAGAAAATGAAAAATCCCCTGTTCGAAATGCCAGGTTTAAGTGTGGCGCTCATTCGGCATTCGCCCGATGACGGGCTACGATGATTCCCGTAGCTCAAGAATCCCGGCAGTCTGGAGTTTCCTTTGCTCGGGGGGTGGCCGCCCTCTCTCCGCCCGATGCAATCACCCCTTGGAAGCGCCCCCGCCCACCGGGGGTAATTCTCGGGCGTGGGCATAATAACGCGGCCACATACCCGAGGTTTTCGAGCTGCGGCTCCGCTGTGGTGGCGCAGGGTGCTCCCATTCTCTGTGTCCCGTTCTCCCAGGGTGCGAGAGCGAGCGACCGACCGGCGGCGGCCGGCTTGAGAGCGCTGGTCATCCCCGGGTCCGCCGTAGGACGACACAATTAAAATAGCTATGCTTACCGGAGCACCGCCAAGGGTGGAAGAACATCGCGCGCCGAGGGAATAGCCAGCAACGCGCTAGAGAAACAAGGCTGCAAGAGGAGTCAGCCACCCCCTCCCTCCCGGCAGGAGGGGGTGTGGGCGGCTAGGAAGTAGCCGCGGGTGGGTGCTGCTAAGTTCTTTCCGCTCGGCTGCAGGCAGAAAGGGAATTATTTTAATTGCGGACAGCCTCGCTCGACCAACCGCCCCTGCCGCCGTTGCCGCCGCTCTCTGCCCTCCTCTGCCTTCCTTCCTTCCACCGACGCTCTCTCCACCGCTTGTCTCTCTTTCTTCGGACGCCGGCCTCTCTGTGCCGATCTTTCTACCGCGCGTTCTCCTCTGGCCGACCCTTGTTCACTCGGCACACTGGATTCCACCACACATCCGCCACTCCACCGCCACTGCCTCGTCCCCCCCTCGCACTCCGCCAGCCACCCACCCACTCGGCCCCTTCGCGTTTTCGTATGAGCTTGGGCATGCGAAAATCGCTGCTCGCCAATGTTGCATTTCTCCATGTGCGTGGAACCTCGAACGGTAAGCCGTGAGCCAGCCTTTGGGTAATTTGATCCTTTCATTCCTAAGCGTCTAATTTCAGCCTGTGATAAATGCTCACTTTATGCTTGGCGTATATTTGATGTGATGAAAATGAGGAGTGCGAAATTATTTCTCCTTTAATTGTAAACGTTAAGTTCTTAAATAGTTAAGATTTCTGGAAAGTGGTGTTCAAAATATTGTATTTGCGATGGAAGGAATGATGCAAGACATTGGTGAGTTGAAGAAGAGGGTGAATCACTAGCTCGAGCGTAAGACACACCGAGAGAGAGAGATCCGGTCGTAAGATTCAAGTGGTACAATGCCCGGAGCACTCTTAAATTCGACGAGGATTCTCTATGGGGTAAGGTTGCCTTCCGCTGGCTGATGGGAGCCTCGGTCACTGCTAGTCAACTGGCAAAGGACGTGCATGGGCTATGGCACCCACTTCACTCGCAAATAACGCGGCATCCCGCGCTTATCCACCCTCGCTTGTCCAGCTACTGCGAGAGAGCCCCTTGGAAACAATGAGGACAAGGGCGGACGAGCTAGCAAGTAGCACCAGTGTGCCAGTTAGCGGAACGATCCCATGAACGATTACCGTCAGAGCAGACGCACGACCGCCCTGGAACCTTAAACCCGTAACGCGACCTCTAACCATCTTGCGAATAACGTAACTTTCCGATCTCGATTGGCCAGCTCCGCTGGGCGCAATTAGAAAACGACGCTCCGCACGGCGAACCTTTTAATTTTTGACGCTCGGGGACACTCCTCGACCTTACCCAGCTGCATTGCCGCACTGGGACCACTAACGATAGAAGATACTCCGCCAATAAGACTCTACTCCGAGAATAAAAGCCCCTTATACATTTTTCATTCGACCTTAGCTGATTGAACCATCGCTAATTCATGACACGCGGGAGACTTCGATCTTTCACTCCACACGATGATTCCTGTGATAGAAACATACATACAAGAAACAAGCTCAATATTTCCTGTAGCCGAGTCATACACGAGTGGTTCCATATTAGAACAATAGTCGGCTTTTGACGAATTCGCGCGAAAAGCCGTAGCCAGTGGAAAAGGCTTTGTACTGGCACAGAGTACAAAGTAAAGCAGAGTCAAACCGAATCTTATTGTGAGGGCGGCTGGGGGTGGTCGTTCCCCTCGGCATTGTGGAGGCACGGGCGTATAGGTTAAAGAGTGGCCAAATAGCATTTCCCACGAAAGGGGTCGAAATAAGAAAAAGGATGAACGAGAGGGTGGTTGAAGGTGCGGTGGAAGGCGCGTTGGGAGGGTTGCGTGGCCAAGTGTGTACATGTATGTATGTGTGTGTCGAGGCAATCTGAACAGTCGGTGGCCGAGAGGGCAGACACCAGAGCGGCTGAAAGAATCTAACCGGAAGGAGGTGGGGGGTGGTGGCGGTGGTGGTGGCGCGTAGGGGGGCCCATGCAACGCTCTCTCTACGGGTTGCAGTTTTCAAGCGTCCGCTTCCGGGCAGGCCTGAAAAGGACGCGGTCGGCCTCATTGTTAAACGGCGAAGCCGACGTCGTTGCCAGTTACCGGCGGCTACCGGCGCTCCCGGCGATGACGCAATTACCCGCCGCGGGAAAATAATTAATAACAATTAATCTCTCGTGTATGGCAGCGGATGGTGGTAGGTAGTAGGTAGTAGGTGGTGGCGGTGGCGGTGGTGGTGGTGGAGGTGGCTGATGGTGCTGGTGGTGGCGGCGATGTTGGCGACGTCGCTCCAGCACTGATGGTGCCGGAGACGATGTCTGCCCTCCTGGTGGTGGTAGCATAGCGCAGAGGAGGCGCTGTACTGCCCGCCCAGTAATTATGCTTGGATTATAAAGGTCGAGAGCCACCGCGCGAGCACTGAAGGGCTGTTCACTCGAACTGTTCACTTGGCATTTACACTTGCGGAACACCCTGAATCGCTCGAGGCCCCTTCCGCGTTTCAGCCACCCCATCCGACCGCCGCCACCCTCTCCCCCACCCCACCCCTCCTCATCCACCTTCCCACCGTGTCCGAGTACACCGCCGCCCGCCACCCCCCCGCTTTCGTGCACGCTTTTGCGCGAGGCTCCGCTCCGTTCCTCGTCGCCGGCCTTCCTATGCCAGGCCAGCCGCACCAGGACCACCACCGCTGTTAACCCACCTTTTACACCGCCGAAACAATGAGGCTGCTTGCTTGCCTGCTTGCTTGCTGCCCCTTTTCTGCCCTCGGCCCTTTTCCATCGAGGGCCTTCCGGCGTTCGGGCGTGGGCGAACTTTTTGAGAATCGGCCTCCAGCCAACCCGCACCACCAGCCACCAGCCCCCTCTCTCTGACCATTGTGAACTTCTCGCGCCAACGCATACTTACACCCGTCCACCCGAAATGCAGCTGTCGCCCGGATAATCTGCATTTCATCTTTCTTTCACGCTGCATACTCGAAACTACTTGAGCCCTATGAGAGCCGCACATCGTTATATCGAGTGCAAGACTCTTGTGTGGTTTGAAAGAGAGCTTTATGGAGTTTTGCCTTGATTCTTTGGTAGCGAGGATTTTTTATAAGATTTATAAGATTGCTGTCTTTTTGGATACGACGTGGATAGATTTTATTTTTCACATCTTACGATTGAGATAAATGTAGTTTATCCTTGATGACAGCGTTGTATTTAATTGTCCATACGCTTCCGCATTCCGATCGTAAGTGTGCAGGTGTTAACAGAGAATAAAACAATGTCTCAAGCTCATGAAGCAAGCGAACTGAAAAGTTACCACGACGTGCTTAAATTAATTATGCCGTCGCCTCACGCAGTATTACGTTAACCCTGGGGATTAGGGGCGGAAGGTGTATTGGGCCGATCGTAAACACCGGCGGCATTTCGCGGTCCCATTAATCCCATGAAAATATGTCGCCCCGGCTCGCATCTCGTCTACCACCTCTCAGACTTGTTACTGGCTTGCTGGGACAATTCTCTCTCTTTCTCTTGAGTTCTGCTTGAACAAGAGCGAGAGGGGTTGCAGGAGCGCGTAGATCGTATGTGCCGTAAAAGCCATGGACATTTGCGGCTCGCAATGATTATTATACACCGGGTGCCGGCATCCTCTTCTCTCGGCTTCGCCTTCCTCGTCTTGCGCTCTCCTTGCGAGCCGGCCGCTCGCGACACGCCGGGCGCTTATTGCACGCCGGATATCCATAGGCACGCGTTAATTTCGCCGCGACGATAAATGGAGCCGTAGCATGCGAAATTCGGGCAAGAAGCGCGTGCCGCCTGCCTATCCTTTATTACGCAGCCGTTGATTACATTTTCCCATTTTATTTCAATTTTCACCGCGCCCCATTAACATCTCCTCGCTGACCCTGGTATCCTCTTTATTGCTTAGTCTCGTCCTCTCTAACTTCACTCCTTTCCACGATACACGCCTCTACGAAAGTGTGCGTTGACCTGTTGGAAGTCAAGCTTGAAATCTAGTAATAGAGATAGGAAGATCTCGTAATCTCATGACAGACATTTATCCAAGTCAGAAAATAAGTCTTCAAGGCGATGAAGTAGATAATAATTTATTTCCCAATCGCAAGAATGTCATTATAAAACACTAGGAAAAAGATAGAAATTAATTTCTCTTTTACAAGCAATATTTAAATCCATAAAGAATTTCTTCAATTCTGTTGCAACGAAATTAAACCATTTATAACGTTTTATAAATTTATTTTGAGGTATAGAATACTTTTCGCAAGTGTTACGAATAACGATATATCGTCATTCGGCACTAAAACGGTTAAAGAGATAATTAATGTTTAGGAAGAAGAAATGGAATATAAGACAGATTTCTTATACACTGCAATGAGTAGTCTATAACCGCTCATAGGTATAATAAAAGGTTCGCCGATAGCGTATCAATTCTAATAATTCATCTATAAATCTCCATTAGACAAGAGCGCCGATAATAAAGAAGAGAGAGAGGCAGCGTCGAGCGAGAAGATTGCCGGGGTGGACGCGTATCCGGAGCGGCGAGTGACTTATTTATCCAGATAAATAATAGGAAATAAAAACGGCCGGTGGCCCGGAGGCCAGGATGAAGCGTCGAGCCGAGCCCTGGTAACAAATGCTTGGCACTCGATCTAAATTGAGTTACCTACGTATAGCGGCAGCTCTTCCTCTCGACCCTCTCCCACCAGGCTTGCCACCCTTCGCTCCGAAAGCTGGATATCGTTTGCGAGAGGATTCGTAGCTGGGACTACGGCCATACTCTCAGCTACTGCTCCTCTTTTTTCCCCGCCCTTGGAGCACCAGCTCTACTAGCTCGCTCTTCTTCTCGAAGGGGGGTCGGATAGATTTTTCTTCGCCGACTTAATCTAAGCCTCCAGTATAAAGCGACAATTGGGCAAACTCGCTCGCGTCCTCGATATTTTTCTGTCTTCCTTCCTGCTATCCTCTCCTTTGGGATTCCTTATTTCGACATCTCGGACTTACCCAGCCATTCAAATAGAAAATCTTTGATGAAAGAAATTACGTGGATGTTCTGTTGTCTGTAAAATGTGTACAAATTTAGTAAAGTTTGAATCGTTGTTTTTGGATTATCGCGCTGTGATAGTCTTTGGAGTGCAAAGGCTTGTTGAGGACGAATGACAACTTTTATGGCACAATTCTTGTAAGAGTGGGTTTGGTCAAACAGTTGCCCCACACGTAATAGGAGAACGTGCCCGCCATAAAACAGTTGGCATATCCCGAGAATTTCGGCTAATCAGTAGCTAAATGTAATTAGTTCACCGTGTGCCATTCTCCTCCTTAACCAATTCGAGTTTGTCGTGCGCATCTTTATCTTTTTGTACTCTTCGGCTTTATCGCCCCTATTATAATGTACGAATCACGTGCTTCTCTGGGATTAGCATCTAACTTCCATACGTGAAAAGGTAATCTCCTAATTACGTCCAGTGATAGTCGAAACATTGGATTTCGTGTACGAGTAGATGTGAAATGTGGTGGGCGTACGAAAAATTAATACGATTCTGTCCACGCCCTATTTTCACCTTTAATCATCCTTATTTCATTATTATTCCAAAAATGATAAAAGACATTTCGCCATTTCTCTTAAGAGAATTATTACCATCACAGCTTCCTTGATGTTTCTTTCCATATTTCTACTAAAATCTAACAAGATTCTTTTTGTTTTTTACTAATTAACTTGGAAAGGATGTTCCGAAAAATGAGACGTATGTAGAAGGGTGTGTCAGAGCTTATTTATCGTGGAAAAGGGAGCACTCCCGACGAATCTCCCGTAAGAAACTGCATTGTGATTCCAGTCACCTGCCGGCTGCTAACGATCCTCTACTTGCGAGAGAACAGATCCTCACTCTCTCTCTCTCGCCGTGCTCTCATTCCATTCTCTCTCGCTTAACAGGGAACCCTCGCATCCATTTCTCTCTCTCTCTCACGACTTCTTAGCCAATACCCCACAATTAGCTTATCCTGTTAAACTCCGACCTCTCGTGCTTCGTTGAATTCGTTAGAATTAACCTTTCTGGCAGGCGACACCAGCTTCGACGTAAACCGCAACAATGTCCTCGGACCTAGGACCTTATTTCCTCTGCCGTCGGGAATGAGTGCTAATGATACTCTCGCCTATGAGATCCGCTATGTGAAAAGAGTTGTCCTTGCAAAAAAAGACTGCGAACAAATTCCGTCTCTCCAGTTATCGCTGTGTCTCGACGGAAGAAATTTTGTTCTGCTACTTGTCTAATTGCCACTTGGTGAAAAGCGTTGCGAGAAAATCGGATGGTGTATTTAACCAGCACTTCCTTATGCGTTTCAAAATTAAAATCTTCCACTTATTAAATGTTCTATCTATGTTAATATTTAATTCATTAGTTTTTTAAGACATCCAATTGGGTCGAATGTACAATTAAAAGAATTTTGGTAGTCGTATAGAACTTTGGCAGAGTCCCTCCAAGAAATTGTAGTGAATACTTCCAACACATCTTTATGCGTTTCAAAGTTAAAATCTTCCACTTCTTAAATGTTCTATTTGTCTTAATATTTAATTACAATTAAGAGTACTTTGGTAGTCATCTACAATAGTAAAGACTTCCTCCAAGAAATTTTGGTGAGCGTCAAAAAAAAAATACGCCTGCGACGAAAGAGTCATTTATCTCGAGGAGACTGTGAGTCGATAATTCAAAACGGACAGACGAATATATACGAAGTACTGATTCCTCGGGACATCACTCTAGCGGAGTGTGTCGGTGTGCACGCGTGTGAATATCCTCGTTCTACGGGGGTGATCCTGCGACGATGGCTCACCAAATCCCCACAGAGCTTTGTAAGTAGCATTGCCTTCCATATAGGAAGCCATTATCAAAATGGGCTCGTTTCTTTTGCCGCCCTGTCTCCACCCTCTTATTGGAATTCTCTCTCTCTCTCTCTCTCAGTCATTCTCTCTCCCCTCTCTCTCTCTCCACCCACTCGTTTTACTGGCCCCCGATCGCGCGAATCACCAAGGAATTAACTTGATTGATCACCCCATTAATAATGCGATAGAGCGCGCTTTAACCTTTAATGGACAAGAACGCGGTAGTTAATGCATCGCATTTCCTAATAATGAAACCTCACTGCTAACGCAACGGAAACGATTAAATCATTATAAAGAATAATAGATAGATACATAATTAAATAATATAGATTATGAGAATAATGAACATGTTAAAGAGTGAGAGCTTCAAAGACAGTAGTTTCTATTTATTTTTATTGTAAGGAATATATAGCGAACGATAGTTGCATTTATGATTAGTAGATTAGGAGTGTTAGGTTAGTGTTACAAGTTAGGCTTGGCATTGTGCTGGGAAAGCCGATGAATCGCCAAAGGTCGCGCGAGACAATTGTTTGTCGGGACGCGGTAATTCAGTTTGCGAAATAATGGATCATCGCCGGTGCCGTAAGACGCCGGTCAGTCCCCTTATAAAGCATTCCGGGCTCGTCCCGGCAATCCCACAGGAATCCGCCCCAGCTGCCTTGTGTCCTGAGAGAGACGGCCTTCGGCTGGCGTCACCGCGCTCCTCAGAACTCGCTCCGACAGACTCGAATGCCCCGCTTTAGAAGCGCACATGCATATCCCTTTTCTCCCCGACATTCTTCACTGTTTTCGTCCGCCTGCAAAATAAATACCATTAGAGCCGGCGTGCATAAAATTGTCGCGTGCTGCCCGCTCCCCTGCGCATTGCGCGCACAGGAATTCCGCCGAGCTGAAGCGCAAAGGACTTCTGCTTTGCGCGGCTAAATAGGGATGAAATCGTCACTCTTACAGTCAGCGAAAGCGGCTTCCAACGGTTTAACAACTCCCAGGACTTTCTTCCTTCGGGAATTTTATTTTTATAACAAACCTATGTCTTATATTCATTAGTTAAGTATTTTACAGATCCCATTTGTCCATTTAATAGCATATGTTCGCGGTGAAAGGGCTGGAAACGGTAAGATAGTAAATCTTTCTATTGGGGCTAGCTTGGAGAGAATATATATTGTCAGGGATGAAAGTAGAGGGTGGGGCAGGGTCAAAAGGAGCTCCCCTTTAAAGCGATTGCGGTGTCTTGGCAGAAGGTAAAGCATCGTCGGCCCGATTGCGGCAGGTTCCAAGGGATATAGCCACTCACTGGCCACTACACGACCGATCGAGGGTCGTTTTCACCCCGAACTTGTGAATAGCCTTCGAACCGTAACCCTCACCGTTCCAACCCCATCGTTCCGGATGCAACAGGTGATCCTTTCTCGATATCGGACCCATATGCCGCCGTCCGCTACTGCTGCTGCTGCTGCATCGTCTCTTCAACGGCACTCTCTCGCCAGCGACCAATTCGCACCCCCTATGTCCACGTCGCTTCGCTTTCCTTTTTCCTCCTCCTTTTTTTTCCCCACTGGACCCTCAACTCTCGTATCGGGGGAATGGACTGGCTTTAAACAGGCTTTCATTATTGCCGTTGACCATTGAATTAGGAAACGCCTCGACCCTGTACTGCTTTAAATTGGAGATTAATAGACCCCTCTTGCCGAGAAATTCATTCCATTCAGAGATGTAGTGCTCTTCTATATTATTAGCTACTGAAAGGTAGTTTAATATTAAATAAACTAGTCTTATTTGATATTGAATTTATCCAGGAAGAGATAATTTGAAAGTTGTCGATCTTTGGCGTTAGGACTTCGAAATAACATTCGGAGTTTTAATTTGCCTTCATAAAGCATCGACGATCGAGTGATTGCCTGAGGGGGGGAAAGAGAAACTTTTGTCGAAAGCAATCAGTGCGCGTCATTGCGAGGTAAGAAATCGTCTCGGGGTGGCAGTGATTTATGCGGTTGAGAGATTCGTGAAGGGAGTCCGCGGTTTCCGAAGTCTGTTTCCGATATGAAGAGGTCATTAATATTTTAATACAACTGCCATTCGTACTGGCGGCCGAAAGTCTTGGACAAGGACAACCTATCCGTACAATTTCTCCGGCTCTCCTTCTCCAACTGGCGAAAATCGAGATGCCAATAATTACGTCAGTCGCAGGCGCGCCCTGCTTTTGATTCATAGCACAACAGGATCACGGAACGGCTGCTTCTGGTGCGTTTCGGGCGGACGAAGGGTGGCTCCCAGGCTTCCAAGCTTCGAAGCGAAGAAACCGACTTCGGATAATCGGAATTCAATTAAACCATTAGCATCCGCGTCAGAGAAAAGAGAGTTACTGCTCTCCCGAGGGTTCCGCGAGCGCTCCTCCTACCCACCGACGGCAAGAAAGGGGATTTAATGCGACGGAAGATCGAACCGCAAAGCCAACCGACTAGATAATGACACTCGCTCTTTCAGAATACATTAACCCCTTCGCCGCTAGCGTACCGACGGAACGATATACCGTTCTCCCTACAACGAAATTGGCAAGAAAGGAATTGCCGATCTTTAATTCGCTGTGCATTTTCATTCTATACATTTGTGAATGTGGTTCCCACAAGTGTATAGAATGAAAATGGACAGTGAATTAACTCTGTTATCACCGAATTCGACTTGCACCCGAAATGATTGGAATAATCCATCGATAGAAAGCTCACATCCCTCTTTTTTCTCTGTCGTCCAAGCAAATGATTAACGACAGACGCGAGGTAATATTGCCCTAATGTTTCCATAGCGAAAAGCATCCTGGTCTGTCTCCTCTGACGAGGTTGCCCCCAGGAAACCTGGTGGCTCGTTCGAGATTAGATAGCCGGTCCTCTCGATCTCTTCGATTCATCAAGAGCCGCCGGTGAATCCATAAGTCGCTCTGAGAACAGGAGAACTGAGGGGAGCGCAGGGGAGCAGAGTAAGCCGGGCGAGACAGTGGCTCGCAAAGGAACATCTTTCAATGTAAGCGTGTGTCCACGTGCATGTCCATACGCAACCGCGGGGGAAGTAAGCTTCGGCCGAGTGGCATCAATATACGAAGCACGAAATTCCTGAGAAGTCCGAGGAGGAGAAGAGATCGGAGGAAGATTGGTGAAAGCGAGAGAGAAGGAGAGACATGCTCGAGGAAGCAGGGCAGGGCAGCGCACGGATGAGGAAAAGAAGGTCTCGCTTTACTCCCGGGGATGTATCTTTGCCAGCCGCGCCATACATCATCCCCGATGTCGGATCCGATTCTCATATTGTAGCGGCATACGTGGATAGATAGATTTCTGTCCACCCTGACAGACGAAAGACACGTCCGCGCGCAATTCTCCGCCTGCCAGTAGAATAGATTGCCACCAGGAGACACAAATCGAACTTGCCCCGAGCCACTCTTTCTACTTCTCTCCATCCGAACTCGATTCGGAATCGTATGTTTCTGCACGCCTCGAATACTAATTGTGGTGTACCTTGTAATAGAATAGAAAACGAAATGACGTTAGAACCATATGCTAGAAATCTTATTCGTTCACCGACACTGACTGTTGCCAGAAATAAGTTTTGTCTAAGTACAGACTTAATTCTATTAATACAAGATTCATCTCTTTCATAATCTTCTGTTTAAGTCTTTAAAGTTTTAAACCTGCTGAATATAATATCTTGAGAACGACATCTTTTCACAGAATGAAAGTATACACCCTCGATTTTTTTACAACGAATTCAACCAATCTTTCCGCGAGCCAATCAAGAAAAGATTTGTAGTATGCGTCTATTTTTTGACAGACTTACAGCTTCTCCCGGTGCACAAAGAAGTATGTGCTTCTCGCGAGCGGGTAATATCGGCTGATTTGAATTTTACGAGCCACTCGAAACTGCCACAGGGAAATTGAGCCGGCGGGGCAAGAAGAGGGGAGTGGGAGGAGGAGGAGGAGGAGTAGGAGCGGGTGCAATTTAAATTATAGCAGCTATCTGTACATAATTTATGTCCTTGTTTTCTTAAGGCCGAGCGCACTTTCGCGGCGCTTGGGACGCCGAGCGTCTCGATTTAAATTATCCTGAATAATTCTCGCAATATCCGATCTTTATGGCTTGGAAAATGCGCCCGGCTTTCCGCGGCCTATAACGACACGATTTCCGCCGGGCGTAATAGCCTCTTTAATACCCGAACGATCCACCATGTATTCCACCATCTTGCCAATTCCGCGATATTTCCCTTCGAGAACGATGCGAATTCTCTCCACCAAATCAGATTCAGTTCAGCCGCCGCCGCCGCGCTCCTTCTCGCTTTGACTTTCGCCTCGCGCTGTGTTAACTCGCTCGAACGAAAGTTCTAATCATTCTGACTCGCTGAACTCAGGCTTTGTGCCGAGGGAGTTAATAAGTAATGCGGGCTACAATGCCGCTCTGATTTGTTCTCGGTGAGATGTAGTGTGTGGAGAAACTCATGGGAAATTCGACGTTAATTTATGTGAATGATATGATGAAATCATTTCGAACACTAAGTAGAAGGATCCTCTTATAAAAGAAATAATTTTGTAGTACGTTCCTCTCAACTTAATAAAACACTCCCAATATAACCAATTATATAATATAAACAATGGGTGGGTGAGTCACTTGCCTTTGAATCACCACCAAAAATTGGATATTTTCGATAGCCAAAAATGTGGGGGAAAAAAAAATGTTGAGCTGGGGCTCTAAAATTTATATCACATCTTCTTTGATGCAAGAGGAGACTCCCCGCTAAATTTCAGCCCCGGAAAATGTCGGGAAGTCCAAAAAATATGGGAAAAACCAGCGAAAATTCCAAAAAAATCGAACTTTAAAGGCAGTTTTTTAGTGTTTTCAATAAAAATCCGGACTTTTTCCAACGGATTTCTTATTTTCTATCGGTTTTCTTTCATAAACAATCGATTCCTGAAAAAAAACCCGAGTTCGGGGACCTTCGAAAAATCGTGAAAAAATCTGAAGGGGTACCCCTTAAGAAAAAATTGCCGGAAAAAAAATTTTGAGGCAGGGCTCTGGAATTTTTATGGTATCTTGCTTGATGCAAAAAAACATCACCCACCAAATTTCAGCCCCGGGAAAGGTCGGGAAGTCGACCAAAAAAAATAAAAACCGTTAAAAATGAGCAAAAATGGACTTTTCTCGACGGTTTTTCGACCCGTTTCCGTTGCAAATCCGGACTTTTTTTCACGGATTCTTTGTTCTCTATCCACCCTAATACGAAAACAATCAAAAAATCCCGGGTTCGGCCGATTTTGAGAAACTTGAAAAAATCGACCATTTTCGAGGGTCGAAAATAGATGAAAAATTAAAAGTTGAGCTAGGGCTCTGAAATTTATATCACGTCTTCCTTGACGCAAGGGCACATTCTCCACCAAATTTCAGTCCCGGGGAAGGTCGCGAAGTCCACCAAAAAAAATAAGGACTAGGAGAGTTCTGATTCAAAGGCAAGTGAATCACCCTGTACATACATATATTGGATTGGCATAATTATCAAGCGTTTCTTTGCTGATAATATCGTTTAGAAACGCCAATCTATTAGTATTAAATATACTTGTAGGTGAGAAGAAGGAAGGAAAGAAAGGTCCTATTTAGAGAGAAAGAGGGCATGGTTAAATAAAGAGGGCGAAGTAAGGCTTGGCAGCTCGGGGAGAGCAGCGCAGGGGAGTAGTTTGTGGCGAGAGGGTCGAACGGGAGTTAGGTGTATGTGTCTTTGATTAACGAGGGCGACAGCCAGTATGTATACATAGGGCGAGTACCGATCGGAGCCCTCAGACGCACTCGCTCGCTGGCCCACGGACAATAAGAAATATCGCGATGGGTAATTTATTATCGATAGCAAAAAGCCACGGAGTCCGTCGCATCCGCCACAAGCCGGCTGCTCGCCGCTACTGGCGTATTACGAATTGCTCCTATTTATTAGGCGTACGACAATCCGCCGCTCTTTTCTCGCCTCCCTTCCGGAGACGATTTGCCGCCTGTCAATCAGCAACTCCCGGCTGGATGAGCTTCCTGTCAAAAGTTGATAATACGTTTCTAGAAATTTTGTGAATGAATACTTTTGTTTATATGGAGTTGCTTTTAAGCCTTTAGTGTCCACGAATTTACTAAGGTTTGAGGGAAAGCTCAGAAAAGGTGAATAAAGTAACGCCAATTATATTTCAATATTTGGTGAGAATCATACGAATAACGAATATAAAACAGTATGAAAAACATAAAATAGAATTTCTCTCTTACAAACAGTATTTAAATCCATAAACAGTTCCAATTGTTTTCCAATGAAAATATGAATCTCAAAATAAGTAAACGCGTAAACAACAAACGTATGCACATGTAATCGTTTATTAATCGTTTTTACACAGACCCAAGACAATAACGTTGATATTCATTTAAACAACATTACTTTCGAATTACTTTCCAGACTAGACTTTGAAATAGAAAGCTCGATAATTGTCAGACCTTCATTTCCCTTCGGTTCTCGGAGCTTCCTCAGAGCGCAGGACAGGTAATTGAAAGTGCAGATAGATTTTTTGCCAGCGCCGGAATCCTTGAATATTTATTGGCCCACCTAAAATTGACATGGCAATATTAGCGCTCTCGGCTGCCACGTCGAGGAGAATGTAGAAAGAATTTCAAGCATACGTTCCTCGTTTAATAGGAGGACCGGTCGTCCACGCGTGTGTGTCTGTGTGTGTGTCTGTGTGTGTGGCCGTGGAAGAAGGGCACATTTGGCCAAATTGCAGATATGATAATGCGCGCGCGTGCGCCCGTAATCCGATTCGGTATTTCAGAGACGTTTCTCTGACTGTCTGGCCATTTGTACTCGAGAGCCCCAACCGCACCCTCGCTCTCTTTCCCTCCCTCTTGCTCTCTTTGCCCGACACCCTGACGAACCAGAGATATTCCAGCTACTTTTGATCGACCAAAGAGTATAACCTGCCTTTGACTACAGTTCCCGAATACTATAAAAGTACTTACCTTTAATCAGCCTCTTTATCACTTCCATTATAATTAGGACACACAACTGACACTCTTGATCATTGCCAACAGTGTCATAAGTACAGTTAGAACCCACCTAGTAATGATAGAAACTATAGGAAAATATTAATTATTATCGAAGAACTTTATATAAACTTTCATAAGTTCTGCACTGAAGACTAAGTAAATAAAAATAATCCATTTAGCTTTAGATCCAAGGGTCAGTAAACAGATATAATTAACATTGAATTTCTATTTAAAATCGAGTGCCATTATTTCGAGCATTTAGATGCGCGAGTAGGTACAAATGTAGACAGACATATCTGAGGTTCTGGCGTAGAAAAGGTTTGCGACGAGAGGGAGGAGAGGGCTGGATGTGCGAGGACACGTGGTGTGTGTATCAAACGCGAGCGTAATAACGTGATAAATAGCCACTTTGCGCGGAGGACTAGCGTCACGGGACATTCTTGTCGAGGGGGCATTATGCTTAATGTTTGACGTCGCTTCTCTTTAACGCACCCTCCCACCCTCGCCTCACCCAGCACGTGTTCTCTTCGCCATTGTTGCTCTCTCGCTCTCTCTCTTCCGCATTACCTACCCCTTTCAATGCTGGATTGTCCTCGGCGAAGGGCTCGGCCAACGCGCTCTGCCACCCTTAATCGTCTTGGATATCACCGGCTCTTTCTCTTTTTGTACTACCACACAACGCTACTACTTTCGACATACGCGCATTCTCTTCTTTCCTTCGGATGAAACGCTTCGCAGGCTGTCATGGTACTTTTGTTTATGGTACCCGTTTAGTTAGAGCTTGAATACTTGTTCTTTAGTCTTGTTAATATTTGGTATAATTTTGTAGATAAATGTTATTTAGATTTACAGAGTATATATTTTTAGAGTAATAAAAGAGCAGATAATCCATAGGATGTTTTATAAAATGCATAAAGGTTTAAAGTACAACTGGTCTTATTTCCCCGAGAACACAAGCGTACGTGGAATTTTGGAGTTCACAGGTGAAAGTTCATGGCATGCACAGTCATTCCCTAACGAATATAGTCGAACGTAGTTAAAAACTCATGGAACATTCAATGAAGCGGGCGTCGCCGCCGCCATCTGGAATCACAACAACAATTTAACAGTAGTTATAACGTGCAGCTTAGGTGGATGGACAATTCAGGATAACCGCGTTAAGGCAGCCCACCTAATTGACTAGCGTCGCAGAGTTTTCCTATGTAAATGTTTGCAAAACTCGTTCTCAAGCAGCTTATACCGGTGACAACTTTTAATCAGGCCCGGTAACGAATTCCGCCGGCTTGCGGCGCGGCGCCGCTGCGCTGAAACTCCCGCGGTAAAAAGAGGAGGGCAGAACTTGCCAGGAACATTCCATACATCGACCACTTCCTTTGGCCTGTGGGAAAGAAAAATTTATGGCACGCCCTTAGAGCTTGCACGACGCAGCAGGAAATTTCTTAAGTCATCCAGAAAATGCTTATGGTGTTGTCATTATTTTACTAGTATCTAAATTATACATATTTAAATCGTGTGGTTAATATCCATTTTTAACCTAAATAGTTAACCGTTAAAAAATATCATTTTATACAATACATAAGATTCTTTGCAATGGCCAATTAAGAATTTAGCGTTCGACTAAAAATTTCTTGACATCCATAAGAAAGTCATAAGTATTATCAAGAAAATAATTAAGTTTTAGTTCACTCAAGAATAAATAAGAAAGTATTAATAATAATAACTGGACTCTACTGGAAACTCCTCTTCCCTCAATACGCAATTTTCCCAAAACTTCTCTTCGAGAGATGAAAAATTATCCCGAGCGAGTGTGCTAGCAGCTTTACTTTCTTTCTACGAAGGTAGCTTGGTCAACGAGTCATAAGTCTATCTAATATGCAGGAGTCCAAAATCTCGGGGTACATTGCTCGACCTTCGTCAGAGCGGAGTGTAATTTCGTGCTGTGTTGGTACATCGGGTGAAAAATAGGCGTCTGGATATTAGGCGGATATGAAGCCGCCGCGCCGGTGTGTAAGGACTGGGCAGAGTGACAGGTCGATGAGGTGGGATGGGGTGGGAACGCGACACCGAGAAATCGGGAGATCCCGATAACAAGAGAGTAACAGCCGCATATTTTCTGATTAGAGAAGCTATAGGACTCGCTTATAAAAGCAGCGTGAGTGCGCGAGGGGTGACAAGTACAATGTCTCGTCGGTAGGAAGCCCGGCCGGAATTTTCGCCCGGCCATCAGAACCTCCCTCCGAGCGAGCCTCCTCTCTCCTAACCCTCCTCCTCCTCCCTTTTCTCTCGTTCGTCTCGCTCGTCCTCTGGCCAGCATTCTCCCGTGGCGAGAGCACCTCGCTCGCCTCCATTCAATTTGCCCGGTTATTTTTCAGCCTAGACTGTACTTAACGGGCCGTGCGTTACGCCGACAGCGATTTTTCAGCTGCTCCCAGCATGCATATCGTGCCCAGCCTGTCCGAGACTCTCTCACGTCAACCTTGTAGCGTGCGGATTGTTTGCCCAGGATAATCAAGCTTTTATGAACTGGCTAATCGACTAACTTGAGTATCCCTGTTTAGGGTAGTTTCGGGGGAAAGAGTTTGTGGCTTCTGTGTATACTTTCTTTAGTCGGGCTTGACTTTTTGACACCCGTTTAAATTCCAGCCTAAGTATTATTAACAAGGTAGATTCACTAATCTGTTCAACCAGGACTTTAATGAAAGAGTTGAATTACTTTTTATTTTATGATCGATTTATCTTTGGCTATTAACTCTTTGACTACGAAAGGCGTAAATATACTCCCTCCATTTAATGATGCCTTCTAATTGAAATATGCGAAGCTCAGCAACTGACGTGCGAATAACGCTCTCCCTATTGACAGATTACTTCGAGATCGCACAGCAGTCAAAGGGTTAAACCAGCGATGAGTGAAACATCTCTGTCAATCTTTGCCAAGGCAGACATCTATTTCCCTGCGAGCCAGTTAGCAAACAGAGGCCAAGAGGCGTTCAACTATGCAGAGTAGTTTCGTAGAGGGTAGTTTTTCGGGGCGCCTCAACATCATTCGCGTCAAGTGTGGAGGTTACTGCTCGGCTGGGATTAAAACCGAGCACGGGACGGCATTCGTATTTTCCTTGGAAAGTTACCTGTTACGCGGGCGCATCCGGAATGAAGAAGAGTGGTGTGGGCGAGGATGGCGCGTTAAGGATGAGCGAGGATGAGCTGGCGGGCGGGCGCGAGTACGAACTCGCGGGATATTTTACAATTACCGCGAAATCCATTAAGGGAAACCGAAACAGGGGCGCGAGTAGAAGAGCGCGCGCGCGGACGCGAGCACGCACGAGTGCCGTATACAATATGCAGGTAAGAGGGCGAGCCCGGGCGGAAATTCAGTCGGCGACGACAAGTTCTCGCCAAGTTATACGCGAGCCTTCCACTCTCGGCTCGACTGGCCGCCCACGCTTGCAAAGTAAGTCTTAGCGTGTGTGTGTGTGTGTGTGTGTGCACACACTCGCCGCCTCGGAAAACACGCCCCACCCGCACAACACACACTCGCACACGTATTATTTATTTATTTATCTCGTGCGACGAGCGGACGAGCCCATTTCGCAGAGCGGACGCTTCTCTCCGTCGCGAATCTCTGTAGTCTTCTTGTCTGTGTACACTCTGGCACAGATTCTTTCATGCATACTTCTTCCGCGCCCAAGAAGATTCAAGCCTCTCGCGTAAACCTCAATAATGACTGCCGAGCTCACGCTTGAGAGTGATTTACGCTCGTGATTCGTACTGTTGGAGCCTCGGAAGAAACCGGCTGAAGGAGACACAAGTAGAGTAGGACCTGCTGTTGAGCTAGCTCTAACAAGCTTGGAAATGTTCCTCCTGCCTTTTAATATCTTTTTCAAACATAGAAACCTTCGAATTGTCAGGGATTTGAATATAACATTCTCTGCAAATATGCTTAGATATTATATTATTTATTTATCGTCACTCCTGTCTGCACTATTCTTCCAGCAGGAGTTCTCTCTAATTTTTCCAACAGATTATTTCGACAGAAAATGGAAACATTCATCATTAATGATCCTATTCTTTATACTTCAAATTTATCACCAATAAGAGCTTGACTTTTCCAACTCCCGGCAGTACATGAATCCCTGTTTCTCCGTGCTCGCTCCTCCGGAGAAGAAGTGCGAGTGCGCCGCCCTCGGGAGAAAATGTGGTCCAGCAAAGTTTTGATCTACATCTCCCCTTATTAGGCACGCAGCTCCTAATTCTCGTGGCAGTGTGCTCCTCTCTCCGGCGTAACATGGAATCGCGTCTACATACATTCGCTCTGTTTTTCCGGCGGCGCAGACTTCATCAGGGAATCAGACTGATAATAAGATCCAGTCTGGTGGGCGCGCGGTGAAGAGAAGAAAGAGGAGGAGGAGGATGCGAGACGATTTAAGATACGCCAGGCGTGCTTTTAACTCCTGGTTACGGGGTTGGCGTTGAGATTGCCGGATTCAAGGAAAGCTAGGATCTAGCCAGCGCCATTCGGCGCGTGTACGTGCGAGCGAGGATGCACGCGTGTGTGCCCGGTTACTCTCACCTGAGTGTGTATTACAAGGAAACATGGCCCGGGAACACGCACCCTTCGAAATCACGCGGCGTCGCGCCCTGGAAAGCTAACCGGAGGAAATACCAAGGGTCGCCTGACATCCGAAAGATACGGAGATAAACTCGTCGTGCGAGCTGGGAGTACAAAACCCCCGCCGCCGCCGCCGCCGCCGCCTGTACCGCCTACATTTCAGCGGGCAGAACGCGCGATGAATGGTGCCACCCGGCAGATAGCGTATATTCCCCTTAAATACCGAGAAACGCGTTAAGGAAACAGTAGCTCCTGTCGCTCGCACGTGTAATTGGACCTTTCTTTTATTGGGTCTGGTATTTAGATTCCATCGTGGAATTCCTCGTTCTTGGCTGTTTTACTTTATCAAGTTGTTGAAGAAAAGCTCTGGTTAGTTCGCTTTAGGTAATTCTTGCATTTTCTTCCCTAGATTACAAGCTATTACAATCTTCCTGACTCATTCAAATGTCAATAATTTTAACAAGTATTTTTCATAACTACAAAATCTCTCATACAATTCAACAGAGAGGAACATTCCACTTATT
The DNA here is from genome assembly GCA_910591665.1 of Ectemnius continuus. NCBI lineage: Eukaryota > Metazoa > Arthropoda > Insecta > Hymenoptera > Crabronidae > Ectemnius > Ectemnius continuus. The sequence goes on along the minus strand of OU342862.1, from coordinate 6,995,673 downwards.
TCATTCGACTCCTTTAATTAATCATTACTTCTCAATATTTAAACACTCCCATTCAAAGGGACCATCCATCCGAAGAAAGCAGCGACATGTGGTTCTAGCCACTGAGCAATAGCGATCTACAATTATCGCTGGCAGGGTCCAGTATGTCAGTAGCAGGGATGCGTCGGGATCAAATAAAGAAGGCGGGAATTGCGGCTCGGCCGAGGATGGTCCAGAGAGGCCGCAGGAATAAAAGGGAAATGTATGGAAGGAAAGATCTAATTTGTTCCTGTCGGGGATGCTTTCGGTCTTTCGAGAGGACGGGCGGGCGAGGGTAGCTCTGCAACGGGGTGGAATTAATATTCATAAGCGTCCAGAGAAAGAGGTGGCGGTCGAGGGAGGGTGGGTGGGGGTGGGGGGTGAAAAGAGAAGAGAGGGGTGGAAAGAGCGAGGTCTCGAGGGCGGGGTCAACTTACATGTATCTTTCGCCGCTGACCCAGGCCGGTCAGCCGCGATAGCGGTCACGAATTAAAATACTGGCCGCAGGTTTCAACCCTTCTTCCTCCTACTTCGGTCCCATATGCCTTGCGAACGTGCCAACCCCTCGACAACCCCTCTTTTACCGATATACCTCGAAACTCCTGCTGCGATCCTTCCTGCGATGGCTTGGTCCAGCGTCGCAATCTTTCGCTCAGATCTCGCTCCTGCGAAATGTAACTAAATCCTCGGGAGATGTGTCACGCCGCCGCCGCCGGCCAGTACGCCAACAATTGCGTCTCTGCCGGCGAATTTGTTCCGGCTACAAATTGCACCCTTTTGTCGCTGCCACGTGACACAGTGGACGAGGGGGAGTTTTCGGGGATGAAAGAAGAACGAGAGTAGTTTTTGACCGTAAGCAGTGATAGAAGGAAAGGATGTTTTCTTTGGTCGAATAGAATCGAATTTTAATCTTTGTAAATTGATATATTCGAAGTTATTTACTAGGCAGTGGTCAATTAATTGAATGAGTCATTGAACAGAGAGTGACACAGCGAAGGACTAGGGTGTGCGAGGGCGCGCGCGTCTTCTCCAAGACAGAGGGCGAAAGGTGGATGAGCTGGCAGTTCTAGCGGCGGCGTACAATTAGTCCTCGAGTATTAATCCTGCTCTGCGGCCGTTAGCCGACAGGATATTATGGTCCCGCAGGCAGTAACAATGAGGATTATACGGGAAAACGCTTCGATAGCGTTTCTAATACAAGTTGGGGCTACTTGCGCCCGCCGATGCTGGTGTTGCGTACACACAGGGAGAGTAGTCGCCTCTCTCTCTCTCGCTCCTTTCCACCGTAAACGTTGGCCCACGATGGACCGACTTAACTTGGCTGGCAATAATAAAATGATATAGGAGGCGAAATATGCATTTAAATTATCGCCCGGCGATAATAATTTGCATACCGCCGCGGCCGCGCCCCCCGCCGCCGCCACTTCGATGCCCCCGGTTCGCTTAGTTTAGCCCCGTTTAATTTAAATAATACTTCTCGGCGCGGGGGAGAGCAGGACCGCCGCGAGATATACATAAAATCGCCATAACATTGTAAATTATAACTGATACGGCTTATATCGCGGCCAACCGCCTCGCCTACTCCTCTTCCTCCTCCGAGGACCAGCTATTCTTCTCCTCCACCGACATCCGCCTCCTACAATACACTTCCTCTTCTACTCCCGCTTCCTCTTCTACTTCTGCTTTACGACGCTCCCACTAGTTTTTAAACATGCCAGTTGCTTTCCTTACTGCCGAACTCAACTATTAGAGGAAGACTCTTCTTCCAAGTAGATTTTCTACATTCTTAGGTTGAAAGTTTTAATAATTGAAGACTGCTTTTTTCGATTATTTATTTATTTGTTGAAAGCATTGATTACATTTGTGCTGGCTTCAGAATTAAATGTTAGCTTAAGTTTTTGTAAGATGAAATTCCTTATTGCAAGGATTATTAATGCAAAAGATTTATAAGTGGAGCTTTGATGTTTATTCCTTCCAGATTGCTAGATAAGTGTTACTTCTAAACACGCGATCTCTCTGTCGCGAACCAGTAACACCTTGTCATTGGAGAGTGGAGTGGTATACGCGAGCTAATGAAGTGCCGCGCACCCGCTATTTACGAGAGCAATTCCCCCGGCAATAATCGCATAAAGGATTCTCCCACGCGTCCCGGTATCAATAAAAGCCGTGGCATTTGTCATCCCGGCGGTTTTATGCGTCGGCCCTTGTCGAACCGGTGCGGTGGCTCGCACAGAATGATAATAATAATCGTAAGTCACATTCACGCTCTGCCATAGACTAGAAAATCTCCCCAACTTGCCAAGAGAATCGATTCCATCTGTCGGAGGTCTGAGTGAGCGCGGCATGAAGCGAGAATGCCACGAAAGAATTAATAATCTCGCCGTTCCGGATCGAAGTAACTCGAATTCTATGATAATCAAATGGGCCGACTGCTGCTGGTGCGGCGGCGGCGGCGGCTGTGTGCGGCGCGGAGTGCGCGCGATATGAATTTCTCAGTGGCTGCCGGCTGGAAACTCTCTATTCTTAAGTGAGTTCGTACGTATGTACGTAGGGTACGTAGCAGCACCGCAATGCCGGCACCAATTCTATTCGCGCTCACGCATGCACGAGCGGTACGTGCCACCGTGTGACCTGGGGCTTAACGTTATTATTTTATTAAGCCATAATATAGAGAGACCACCGAGATATTTGAGCGTCCGGCCAACGCCGAACGCACTGCGAAAGGGGACACCAGAACAGGACAATCCTTAAAGCATCCTACACACGATTAATGCAACTGTTCATAATTACTCGCGGTACTTTTACATATGACAAGTCAGATTACACAATGTTTGTTGTAGTGGAAATTTTCCCGATTTATTCAAAAGGAAATATTAACTATGATTCATAACTTTTATAAACTACATCCAAAGACCTTAAATACAAAGCTAAAGCCTAACATATTCAATTAAAGGATTAACTAGTAAGGAAATATATTTCTCTGCTCAATATATATTAAACAAATACAAATAATAAAAGATAAAATGGGAGGACACAGTTCTTTCCTATTTCATTCGAAGCCATGATCTCGAAGACTAGATGAAATAAGCATGAAATGGCCAATTAGTAATATTGATATCACTTCGAGGTGGGATTATTTATAGTGTGAATGATGCCTAAGAGTGTAAGGGTCACTAAAGGGACATAATGAAGCAAGAGCGAGAGAGTGAGAAGTCGTGGAAGGGCGAGTAGTAGGAAGTCGGTTGCTCCCCAGGCCGTTGGCCCATCGTCGTGCCAGCGGAGCCACGCAATTCCGCAAAGTATGCAGATCTAAGAATTTAAATGGCCAGCCTATACTACCCGTAAAATGGCGGACAATCGTGCTCGTAAAGCACTATATTAAAATTCTATATCGTCGGCCCCCCATCGTTGGGCCACCGGGAACATCCTCCGGCAGCCCGCCATCTCCTCTCTCCACCTCCTCCTTGCCGCTCCGCTCCGCTCTGCTTTCTGCTCGTCCAGCCTGTCCAACGCAACCCTTTCTGCTCCGGTGCCTTTTTCCATACATTGTGCGGCGGACACGCCGCGCCGCGGCCTTTTCCTCCTACCGCGGTCATGCGTGTGGACATTGGCGCCAAGCATCCCTGACCCGCTCCACCCTCCAAAGAGTCTCTGCTAGTCTTTCGTAAGACACGTCACTCGCAGCCGCATCCCACGCACCACTTCCACCGCCAGTCCAGCTTCAACTCATCGCTGCACTTTTTCACATTTTTACAGCTCTCACGCTGCCCGCACAGAAAATCGCTGCTCGCCTATCGTAAAGTTGTCCACTCTGCCGGGAAGTTATAGTAATCGAGATGAGATAAAATCGTGGGCAGTTAATAATAGCAGGTATTAAACGCAGGGCGTTTGATCTGATTCGATGAGAACGTCGACGAGATTGAATAGGGTTGAAATTCCGGTTTAAGAATTACAAGGAACTCGTCACGAAACTGGGGTGAGTCCCATGGAAGAGAAGGGGTTCGTCGAGCGATTAATCAGGGAATAACGAAATTGGCTTGATTCGTGCGAGACGAACGCGCCCAATGATTCGTCGAAAGGTTCGGTTGGTGGCTAATGCGACAGGTGGGTAAACACGAGGCAAGGAAAGTGACACACAGTAAAAACAAGTAGATACGATGGTAGAAAAGGGAGAAGGGCAACGAAAGCGAGAGAGAGAGAGAGAGAGTGAACGGATGGTTGTAGCGTCCATAATGGGAATTACGTTTGTGTGGCCGTTGATTCGTGTCTCACGTGCGCGGTGCGAGCGGAATACGCAATAAGTTAATCGCGTTAGCGGCTCGCTTGATTAAACGAGCGATCAGCCTGATGGTCAGCGTCGTCGACGGCGCGCTGGGACCATGGGTGCGCCCGCCGCGCGCCCGGACATTAATACAAAACTCGATTGTCATTCGTCGCTTGACCCCACACCCCCTGATTACATCGATTCATTAACCCTGCCTCGTCGTTATCGTGCCGAGCCCCAAAGCGAATCATTATTTCACCGTTCCGCTGGACAGCTAGTCCACAGAGCGACCTGTTTGTTCGATTGAACCCGTTCTTCATTCACTCCAAGGCACGCGCCACACGGAGATTTTCATTGGCCGTGGCGAAAATAATTCTTCTTCTCTTAGAGCAAGAAATGAATTAGTGCAATCTTGAGTAGGTTTAATCGTATTATTGATAAAGTTCATTGGCTCCTTTTGATTATTGTGGAATAAAAATTCAAAGTCTCTCAGAGTTATGTGAGATATGGCAGTGTAAATACTTGCACATTCCAAGTTGTAATTCGTCCACTTGGCGAGAACACATTCCTGCTTGCTCAATCATAATTAAATGACTACGAGTGGGAGTACTGATAAAATCAAATTCCATTCCAATTAAAAGGGTAAAAACATTAGTAACAGAAGTGTAATGGGCTGGCAATGAGTACGAACTTAAAAACTGCAACCATCATCCCCTATTTTATAATTAGTTAATGTACTTCTGTAACTCTGCGAATGAAAGAGCATTCCGTGGAGGAATGTCTGCCGCCCGTGAAAAATACGTTTCTAAACTGGGCGCTATTTTCGCCGTCAGTTTTTTTCACGCGTTTTCAACTAATTAATCTATGCAACGGAGAAAAAGAAGTGTAGGTAAGCATTATGGAAAAGCTCGCAGTCGCTGAAACAGTATTTGCATTTGCGATTCTTCTGAATCGAATATTCGTTGGCTGGTGGTTGCATGCGACACAGACGCGAAGTGCCGAAAATCTCGCAGGCGGAGAGCATGTGAGAGGGTGTGGAGCGGCATTACAGGAGTGCAGAGGGTTGCCAGTGCTATGGAAGCAAGAGGAAGAGTAAGGGCACGGGATTCCCGGGTACCGATGCCACCAGAAGCCGGCGCGCGCGCGAGGCTGTAATGCGTTATTAATGAACACCAAGAATTTCATTAAAGATTGTTTGTATATCAAACTGTCCACTAAATTATGCCCTATAACCCCCGTGGCGCCTTGCCGCGCCTAGAAACTATTGGCCGCAGCCGAGCACCCGTTTCGCCTTTCGCTTCTACCAGTTGCACGGCGCTCTTCGGTTCGTTTCGTGTCAGCAACTCTTCACCTTTCTACATGCAAATCCCCGAGGATCGACGTGACTCTCAAAAAATAAATCACTGTGCTATAAATTAAATATCAACGCTAAATAAGGTGTGAAAGAGCGCTTTGCACTTGGAAGTGGCGAAGTCAGTTATTTCGCGACCTTCGGGACATACATTATTAGGAGGAACAATATAGGCAGATAGGTCGTGCGGCGTGTGGAGGACCGTGCCACACACACACACACACACACACACAGAGTGCCACGTATATTCACATGGATCGAGAGGAAGAGAGGAAAACATAGGATCGGTCGTGTGTGAAAGAGGATGCCAGTGATGTCGAGGCGAGTGGGAGAGGAATGGTGGAAGTAGCGTGCGAAAGAGGAGGAAGTGCGATGCGTCGAATGTGTGAGCGAGAGAATAAGGGTGGCGGAAGGGGTCGGGGTAGACGAGGGGGGTGGGGAGGATACAGTTAATCGTTGGGAAGCTATTAACTTCGGACTGGAATGCCCATAGCGCCTCATTTCGTTCAATGCAAATTTACACCCGACGTCGGCCACCTAGTGTGTCCCACCCACACACCCTCTACCACCACCACCACCCCTCATACCTATCTCTTTCGCTTGGAAAGCCCTCCGTGTACCGGGTGTGTTCCCTACACTCTTCTATTGTCAGCCTTCTTGTAATCTTACAAAGAGAATGACAAATTTCCCATGTCAAAATTTATCAAGAAACTTTCAAAATTAATTATTTAAATACTGAACAAGAAATATACAAAATATTCCCTGCATCGAGAACCAGAAGTATATGCATTCAAATAAAATGGAGGAAAAATAGCTATATGTGAGTATTTTTGGGGATTGTTGGAATTAGTTATTGCAAATCAATTTTTGTACAGTTATTCTGCATTACATCCTGAATTTATAAAAAGGACAAGTTTCACACATTCCTTGGTAGTAAAACAGAGTGTCAAGAAAAATAGAATACTTTCGACAAAAGAATCCGAACAACAAATTTTCATTGGTTTGTAACTATGAATTCAATTTCTTACTTAATTATTAGTCTTGTTTGCTTAATAATAGTCGCGCTTTTCTGATAGGAATACACCGAATTAGTTAGAATGCCAATTACATGGCGAGTGCACTGAATGAGAGATCACGTCAGTAGTACAAGTCGATACAAGTCAGCCGGTGGTGGCCTCCTCATAGCTGCAGGACATGGCTTGGATCTTCAGCTTTGATCGTGCTTCCTCGTGCTCCCTTATTAGTTTAGAACTTGAGACTGAACTTGTATACCTTGTAACAACGACATAACTCTGTCCCACGAAAATTGTACTTGCAATTAGCCACTCTGAAATGCTACTGCTTAATTAACGAAGCAATATTAATAAGTAAATTACTAACCTTTATACAAACACAGTTTCTCATCTATCCATAATAGATGATTCTCCTTCCAAACCTCAATAATAACACAAAAATAAACAAGAAAACTGAATTTTGCATATACAAACCTTATCTATACTTCCCTTCTCCTTATATAAATATTTTCTACACGAAAATAGAATTCTACTCTCTCGAAATCGAATTCTTTCGGTGAATCCCGCGACGAGCATCCACATGCGTCAGCTTTTCCAAACTGCCCTGGCAGCCGGCGAGATTCCGAACTCTCGTAGTGCGGGCGAACTTAACGAACGAAGTTCGAGGTGTCGAGGTGGCCACGTGAGGTTGAAATTCGAAAAACGTGCGTGGCTGTATTTAGCGCGGAGGACACGCACACACACAGACTGTACGCACAGGTTAAACGGCTAAAACAGAGGGAGTATGGAGAAGCCGAGTGACAAATGGCGATGTAACGGGTGGCTCAAGATACACATAGTTAACGGGGGAATGCGGCACGGCTTGAATAACGGGCGGCGATGTGCTCGCGCTGTATAATTTCAAAGTGCCCACCCACCCACCCCCCCTTTCCCTATACGTATATACGTAGAGTATGTGTGCACGCACACGCGAAGGGCAGCCGCACAGCGAAAAGGTCGGGACGAGCATTGCCAGGCTCTGACAACGCCTTAATATGGACAAATGCCGGACTATATCTCAGTCGGGGTTTGCTTTGCATTATTCGACTAACATCCTCGTTTGCCATCCTTACTTAGTGCCACCGTTGGCTTTGTATCGTGACTTTGCCTCTCCAGAACTCTCTCTATCCTTCTCTCTCTTTCTTTCGTTCTTCACCACCCACGGAAGGACACATGCCCGCTTTTTCACCCCAGGCAATGGAATCCTTCTCATTGAACGCACGCGCGTGCCTTCGCATATCGCCGATGAGATATGAGTGTCCTCTAAACGTTCGTATTTAAACTTCGGGAATGTCCCGCGGATTTATGTCCACCGCCTCTCATATATATCTCTCGGGCATGACTATTGTATCCGAGATCTGGCATACATGTTGCTGAAATGGGATGATGGTCCGAGTGTTAGACGAATGATAATAAAAGTCCTCGTAGTTGGAGCAGAATTTGGAAGTATTCCTAATTTGACTTGCAGAGTGTTATCAATTTATATTATTCGTCGATTCTTTTATTCAAGATACAAATGAAACTAAGTTAAACTATGCCAGATTTTAGTATCTGAATTTTAGAAAAAAGTATGACTTATGTAGACATTAATAATAACGAAATTTTAATAAAATACTAGAAAGAAATACGTGCATTTCTACAATGAAGCTCTCCAGCTGATTGTAGTAATTTAAAGGGAGCTCCAAGTGTTGCAAACCGCTGGTCAAAGAAATATGTTGATCCTCTCTAGCGCGGGACATTTCAGCAAGGAGAGCAACTGTTCCGTCGGAATCCAACCAGCGGAGCCACGAAGTAGCACTCAGCGTTTAACATGAAAGAAAAGCCGCAAACCAACAGCAAGGTGGAAGAAAGACAAAGAGGGTGTGTTTGGGGTGGGTGGGAGTGCAGGGGGTTGGTTTTAAGAAAGCGTGACAAGGCTCGCGATGTCTAGCTGACTGGCGTTTAAGCGGGAGGGCACGGAACGCCGGAGTTAATGGTGCCGCGCTCTGGCAGGAAGAGGTGTCAGACAGTGAAGGAAAGCGAGAGGCGAAGAAAGAGGGTGGCCTTCTATCAGCGTTAGAGTCCAAGAAGGAGAGGAAAGTAGAAGACGAAAGAGAAAGCAGCCGGTGGATGGATGTGTTCACATTATACCCTCTGTTCTTTTAATTTCTTCAAAGGTCCTCTCCCCGCGACACTTCCACCCCCACCCACCCTTAAATCCGCCCCCGCGTCGCCCTCTCCACAAACAACCTCATCCCCTGTTCCGCGCGCCCGCCCATCGCCACGCTGCTTCCTTGCCAGCGGATTAATAAGGCGACGGCGATGTGACGTCTTTTTTCTTAGCTCCCTTGGACACGACAGCAGACAGCCACCAAAGCGAATGAACTCTCTCTCTCTCTCTCTTTCCTACTTTCTTTCTCGCCCCCCATTTTTTCCTCTCTTCCTCGAGAACGAGAGGATAATCGAGAGCACGCTCTTACTGGTACTTAACGGCCGGGGATGAGACGAGCTGCCGTTAATAAATGTGTTTCTAACTGCAAGAGAGGACGCGACACCCGACACCCCACTCTCTTACTCTTCTCTCTTGGATTCTTGCTGTACTCTTGCTGCGCCGCCACCGCGTTCCCGTGGGGATTCTCACTCTTAACGAGGAGGAAACTTTTAAAATCGCCAGGCCGCCGATCCTCGTCATGCTTAGACACGCACTTTCCTCCCAATCGATGTGATCATTGAACTGACAGTTTGTCATGAATGATATTGTCGGGTTTATTTATTTCGTGGAGTACTTTAATGCAAGGTTCATTGTTACTCGGTTTGTATTACGAAAGTAGGAGAATTGAAATGTATGATGCTTTCGGATGTTTTATTCAATTAGTAGAACAGCTCGCTGTTAAACATAACGGGACGTATTTTTCCCCAGTTTTTCTGCTACTTTAATTTATCACAAAACCATTTGGCGAGCATTCATGGAAATTTTCGGTTACTAAAAATTCCTGTGTCCTTTGCTGGAAAATTCAGTATCGCTTCTGGCACGAAAGACTTTTGCTTTAAAAAACAAATTCTGTTTAAGTGAATGACTTCGTTTCGTGATAATTACTTCGACAGTTATTGGCAATTTCTGTAATAACGAAGGAAGACATTCGATACAGCGGTAGAATCATGTTGGAAATCGCCTGAAGCGGATGATATCCGGCAAGAGGACATGCATAGCTACCCTCCGGGTGAAAAAGTAATTGCCCCTTGATACGCGCCGATAGGCCAGTCGAGAGGGCGGGGGAATGCCAACTCGTAATGATGTTCGCGTTCCCGAACTTAGTTCGAAATTAAATATCAGCCAGAGGAGGAGCCAACTCCTCCACGTTAAGGAGGGGTTGGGCTGGCGCGCACCTGCCTTTTCCCTAGGCGCTCTGATAAAAATCAAACCGGAAAACAAACGAGCAGCGGCATCGTATTATAAAGTTTCTTAATCGATAGACTATATACGCTCTGCCTGCCAGAAGAAATCCGAACGAACAACCCCCGCAGAGCTTAGGGCTGGCTTCTCCTTCCACGGAAGCCGGCAAAAATTGAAAAACTTGGCAGAACTTCCCGCCGAAAAATAACTCGCTAATGGGAAGAACGATTGCTTGCCAATACTTCTTTTTACATATAAATAAACATATCAAGAATGGAAAGATAGAATTTTTACGGTTTGTTTATTAAAGTGTGGTTCTTTTTGTGTGTATTCTACTTCAAAAACTTTCAATCTGTTGGAAGGTTATTTGCAAATCTCTTTCACGAGGTCTGCTTCTGATCTGATCCGACGATGAAAATTGAAGCAGCGTCTGAGTGAAATCTGCGGGGCGAACGAGCGGCGAAATCATATTACGAAATTTTTAATCGATTGGTGATAGGCATTGGGAGGGTTGGAATCCGTGGAAGGTACAGTGGCATTTTCCTCGAACCAAGGGATGAGGGAGAAGGGCGGGCTGAGTTCCCAGTAGGTTACAGGCTGATCGAATAAAGGATTTCGCGCTGCGCCCGTCGAAGCGTGTAATAATGAATTTATATTTCGTGCGGGAAAGCTCTGCGAATCGAAAACCAATCTCCTTGTTGTTCCGTTCGCTTCCTTTGATAAATCTCGATTAATTCTCACAATAATTAAAACCTACTCATTCATTAACTACCCAAAATGTAGAGAATAATCCCCATTTCACTAACACTACTATTATCTCTTTGTTTCAGACGCTACGATTAACAGACGCTCCAATCTTCGAAATCACCAGCTTGTTAATTAACGAAACAGCAACGCAATTGGTGCTATGGGGCAGTTTGGGAATCGCTCTTATGGAGTTGCCGAAGCGATGGGGCAAAGAGGCCGTCTTCCAAGGTGGAAAGGATGTCATCACTTGCGTGTAAGTTTCAGCCATATAAAACTATTTTCTATCAAAAACGGCTATAAATTCAAGAAAATCTTCGCTCCACCCTCAAAGAATACGAGAGCCATTTCTCTGAAATGATTCGAGCGTATGTCAAGTGGAAGAAGCAAAGTAGTACGGAAGGCGGGGCAGTAATGCGGAACGCGGCGGAAACTTAACGGATTAAGAAATCCGGCTGTTAAAAAGCGAGATAAAGTCGCGCGCGGGCGCATAATAAATCGCGCTATCTGGCTCGCTACACCTCCGTGGCTCCTGCGGGCGTCCTAATATCCTGTAATTAAGAGGGTGTTACGATGACGCCCGAACCCCTTCGGCCGCCGCCCTCTTATGGAATTAAGGTGGCTTTACTCGGCTAGTTTTCAAAAGTTCCGAGGCCAGAAAGCACCGCTGAATACTAACCGCCTCATCAACGACACATGCCACCGAGACTACTGTCTCGCGTAACATTACCCCCCTTCACTCTCCTCTCCTCTCATTCTCTCTCTCTCTCTCCCGCTCTGTACCTTTATCTTCCTCCAGCCTCGACACTCCCGTCTAATCTCGCGGGTGATTAGAACCGCGCGCAATTAGACGCCAACTCGTTGGATCACGCCTGCCTTACTCGCCGCCTCTCTTCTTCGACGTGTCAGAGACGCAAATTAGCTCAAAAGACTGCCGGCTTAACTATTTCAGTGGTTGCTTTTGGAATTTTTCCTGAAAGTGAGAGAAGATTTTGGTTTTGATTCTCTGCCTTGATTGTAGAATGAAATATAATTAAATATTTGTCATATTACAGTGTTTTAGGAGTCAATAAATAATTTTAGAGTATTAAGAAATTTATGTATGTGGTTATGTTTGTAAGTAGTCATAATTTTATCTTGCGGTAAAACCGGACGAATTAATTAATAAACGTGAGAAGAAGAGTGAGGCGAATGTGATATTCATAGCTGAATAAAATGGAGAAGTTTTTGAGGGACATTTACAAGGGTAGTGAAGAGAGAAAGGCATGAGGGGAGGCAGGTCAGGACTTTTAATTACTTGGGATAGAAATTGGCGATAAGAAAAGGTAGTACTTAACTGAGCGGGGTGCTCGCGAACGCAAAGGGGTGGCAGTCCGCATCAAGTTGTGTCCCTCGCATTACAATTTCATAATAAGCCAGCAGCAGAGAATAAATGCATTACCTTCCGCCGACTTCCCGCTAATTCATAATTCCCAACTTTTTCCGGATGCGAACGAAACGTTTACTCTCCGGAGAACGAGGCGCAACGCACCCCGCCAGTAACCGAAGCGACCTTTTCCAAATTAAGAGCGGCAGTTGCCGCGAAAGTTCTTTCTGCGCGCTATTTCACTCGCGAATCTCAGGTGGCATCTCAGCCGTGACGCAGATAAGAGGACGGATGAGAGAAGATCGAGGAAATTTCCAGCGGAGATAATGCCAGCGGAGCAATAACTCTTTCAGCGGCACAACATTCGTTTATCAATAGCACAGTGTTTATTGAGAGTCGTGGCGAACAAACAAAGTGTAAATCTGATAAACGCATCATCTGTCATTAATTTAAAGCGGCATTTCTTTCTTTGCATTTATTGTAACATTTACGACACTCGCCGAGAATAATTCCAACAAATATTGTTCGACAGATAATAGAAAGATCTTTAAATATTGATAAAAGTATCAATCACTTCTCTTCTTGAAATAGAAAGCAACTCAGAGCGAAAACTGCTAATCTAGGCAGATTTGCTGTAATCTTGGCCGGCCAGTCAAAGTGTTAAATGCGCTGGTAGTAGAGCGCGCGAAAGGGCGGTGAACAGTTTCCTAGGAGAGCGGCCGCGACCATTAGAACGAATCTCCGGGATTTAATGTCTTCTTCCTTTCCAACCGGCTTAAGCGCAAGGCCCTGCGTGGAATGGAGTTTATGCATTATTGCCCACGAAACTTCCGCTAAAACGCAAAAGATCCTGCCAGTCCGCAAAGGAGCGGCACAGAGGAGGGTCGGCGCGAAGCCGAGAGGGTAACAGTCAGTTTAAGCGTATCGCTGTAGAAGAAGTTCGCCGCGTCGAAATCATACGAATTGTGAGCTTAAGCCAGTCAGAGACTCGTCCGCGCAATTTGAACTGCGAATTTGCGGCAACAACCTTAACACTTTTATCGGAAAATTCACGCAAAGTTCTTTTTTACACGTGTTTTATTGAAATTTAATCGGAGTGTTCATTGACACTTTCAACAATTCTTTCTTAATATTTTATTCTTCGTTAAAGACAGTTATTACTATTGTCTTTCTTTAAACATTTGCTCAATCATGTATCTATTGTTAGCACGGAATGTTAATCATTTAAGAATTGAAGTATTAGTTTTAATAAATCATATGAAATCAAAGGGAAAGGATCGTAGAGTTTTCTTATCTTCGAATTATGAAGCTCAAGTCTTCATTCCTCATTAATTACTCTCGCCAGATATTTGCAAAGGAATTCAAGAATGAAACAATTCATTTATATGTATTCCTGTGGGTTTCGTAGTTGAAGCGAGGCAATTCTAATTTTCTCCGAGAGCAAACTCGATACCGCGTGAAATATCATCAGCGACCAACAGATTTGGAGGTTCGAAGCGCGCAGTGAGGAGGAAGAGGGCGAGCATCGGATTAAGCAAATGGCAGCAATAATAGTGATTATTCGGATTATGATATCAGAGCGCGAAGTGGGTTCGCCTGGACTTACCAGGAGCCACTAACTGCCGCGCCGCCAAATCCTGACTTCAAGACACCGGATTAAAACTATTACCACTTCGCGGGGCACCCTCCAACCCCTTCTCTCGCTCGCCGCCCTCTTCACTCCGACCTATTCCTACCCCTCTCACCTTTCCGGCAATCTTCTTCAACCTGCGCCAGAGCCCCGCTCTTTTAAAAGCTACTCCGACTCGCTGCTTTCACTCACATCCCCGCAATCTCACTACCAAATCCTGTTAAGTCGTAGTGTCGAATTCGGTAGCGGTAAAATTCTTACCCTCATTTTTTGAATTCAAGTATCAAATGTAGGAAAAAGTGAAATCTTAATCGTCCCTCCGCGAAAATGTTTAACAATTATAACTTTACAGAGAAATCGTAAAATTGTACTCTACAAATAATAAATTTCATTCTCGTATTAAAATTAAATTCTGTAAAATTAATTACGCGCTTTGTCTGACCATGAAAAAACGATCACTCTGTCAAAATCCGTAAGAAATCAATTGTACAGTAAATCCCGAATAAGAGTGGAAGTTTAGCCGTAGCAATGATGAGTCCAGCAGGGATACGAAGCGTTAAACAATAAGGAACGGCGACTTCTCTCGGCATTCGCAATAACAGTTTGCCTTCGGCCGGCGCGCGTCTATGTCCGCATAGCCATGGATAATCATTATAGGAAGTAAATGTACAATTCCTAGCCCATTTCCCACGAACTCCCTCTCTCTCTCTCTCTCTTTTACTGGCATAGTCTTGGAGTGTAGGCGTGTGGGTAAGTCTCGCTGCGGCATCGCGAGTCCCCGGTATTAATTCGACAACGAATTGCGAAAGCGTCGTCGGCGGGCGGCGGCGGGCGGCGGCAGTGGTTATATCCTGCGACGATGAAGCCGGAAGATCGTCGCCTCTTGGTTGGCTCTCGCGGCTAATTATTGTTTTAAGGATTAACCGTTATGTGTTTATTATGCGGCTTGCTGGGACCTCTTGCCGCCTACAGGCTACCGAGCAACCCCTTCCATCGGCTGCCTTAATATTCGGTAGATTTCAGCTTCGCCATCTCCCAACCTCCTACGTACTAGAACAGGCCCGGAGCGAGAGAGACGAGAGTCTCCACATCCTATTAACCCTCTCCCTGTTCGCCTCCACCCCCACCCACCCCAACCCTCCTTTTACCGTTCTCTTTCTTCGTCTCTCTGCGCGTTGCCGTGTTCCCCACCCCTCCGTCGCATCACCAACCAGCCTACCTTTATGAATAATTCTCACCTTACCCGACCGCGTACCACTCGCACTGGCGAACCTTCCTACGAATCGTCCTAGTAGCATTCCCATCGTAAACCCCTAATGCTCTCTCCAACCCGGCGCCAAAGCAACCTACTACTTTCTGATACTTGCTGCCGCGTACTCTCGAGGTCTTACTGAGTAAAACTGACAAATCTCCAAGTACTTTTAAAAGCCTGTTGAAATGATAGAATATAAATTAACTTTGATTATTTTAGTAGATCAAGACAGGAGAAAAATTATTATAGTCGACAAATTTAAGTAGTATTATTCCCGTTTAAAAAAATCGCCACAATTTGCCGTCGTGTCATCAGCGTTACCGAATGCCTTGGATTTATACGAATGGAGCAAACAATAAAACTGGTAGGCGTCGCCGATAGTGAGCATTGAAAAGCGGCGGGAATATTCGCCTGGCAGCGAGTGGTCATGAAGTAGGATGCGTTTTTTGCGTGACCGCCTCTCGATTTTCCACACTTTATGCCAATCACGGCACCCTTATTTTAGATTTGTCGCGCGATAAGAGAGGATTTTCCCGTGTGAAAAGAATCGCGCCGTTATCGATAATAGACGAGGGACACTAGCGTCATAGAAGATTCAATAGAAAAACGGAAACACGCAGAGAGAGAGAACGAGGGTGGAATTCAAAGTGTCGTATAATATTTCGTTGGTTGCGAAAGGGTAGTTCCTCACCCTGTTGGTCCTCCGGTGGAGTGGCGGTATCAGTGTCTGCTCGGGTCGACTCGCCGGCTGGTAGGGGGGAGCAGGATACGTTTATTTAAAAAATGATTTAACCTAATGGTTTTACATATGTAATACCGATATAAACCGCCGGCTAATCTCGGGGAGCCACACGCGAGCTCCCGTCCGCCCGACCACCACCACCACCACCCCGTGCCAGCTGTATTCGAGCGGGCGATCCGCGTGTCTCCGCACGCTTCCCGTGTGGATATTCTCTCCTCCTCTCGCTTCTTTACCTTCATCGCCTGCCTCTCTTCCTATTTCCTTCTCCCTCTGGCCGCTACTCTCCGGCCAATTCCCCTCTCGCTCTCTCGACAAACACACCCCTTTTTTCCGACTTTTTTTCGATGAGCAAGCACTAACGAAAATCACCAGCTTGCCGGCTCTCTTTCTCTCTTTCGCTTCCTCTTTCTCTCTCGAGTGGCGCGCGCTGTGTTTTCGAGAGGAAGGGTTGGAGAAAGAGGAGGTGGGGCTCGCTGGAGAGAAAGAGAGAGAGAGTGTGGGGGTGAACGGGGATGCTGCGTGTTTGCGGAGTGCGAGCATAGGGTGTAGGTACATCACGTATGTATTCGTTCGGGACAGCGGCGAGTGCGAGCGAGCGCAAGCGCCCGCATGATTTAGATGGTCCCCGATGATATCCGCGCCTTTTGAAAAATGTCGGCCGGCCGAGGAAAAAAATGTGTAAGCCTCCGCGCGACCGGACCGCCGCCGACGCCACCGACGCCACCGACGCCGCCGCCTGCTATGCGTGCCGCACGCTTTATCAGGCGGACCGCGGAACTTTATTGCCGGCCGAAAGATATTTCTCGTCGAATCAGCGTTAACAAAAGTGTTAAAATATGGGGAGGCATGGGGAAATTAAAAAAATCTCGCCGCACACGCTCGTTCGTTCGGGCTGCGATCGAAATTGGCTCGACGACCTTTGAGCGAAGGGCGTTCCTCGGACAATTTGTCGCCAAGGCTTTCAACACATTTATTAACCCTTCAATCACATAGTATTTTGAATCGTATTCGCCCTCATCTTTCACTCTGCTTTTTATTCTTGAATAACATCAGCATGTTAAGACTTGAGTACTCTTGCGTGAATACTTTTCACTTTAGAAAGGAAGGAGATGTAAGTTTGTCGTCTTGGTGAACAGGGAGGCGAATCGTGTGATGAGCCAAGGGAGTCCTTAGGGACCTGCGGGAGACTCTGAGAAAGTCTGGAGTGGTGAATAGGGATGCTGTACCTGTAAGCACCTGCAGTGAAGCTCCTAATCAAAGAATTCCGAGCGGCGCGCCGCAGGAAAATTTAAATACGCAGGACGCGTCCCAGTCGGCCGTCGTCTACACGCTCGACGACGACGTCGTCGTCGCCGTCGACGTCGTCTCGCATAACGAAATAAAACCCGCCGGCAAAAGAGGGACATCTGTCGGTTCTTTTAATTACCGCGGTACGTGTGCTAGCTACGGGCTACTGCTCCTGGACCTAGCTCGCACACCTTTCTTTCTCTCTCTCCCCCTCCTTCCAGAATCCACCCTCTCATCCCTCTCTTTTTCTTTCCCCTTTTTCAACCCACTCTCATCCGTTTATGACCGACCAATCTCGAATAGTTGCCTTTCTCCATAAAGCAGCCAACATCATTTATTCTCCGATCACGCATTCTCATAGAAATTTGAAAGGTTTCCAATTTTTCCTACGAAAGTCAGACATTTATATTGATCAAAGAACTAATACACAGAAAGAATCCAGAGGAAATTTTTTTAAATCCTCTGATTTGCAGTGTTTGTTAAAAACTTTATTTATTTACAAACATTCTTAATAATCAATCTCCTTCTTAAACATTACCCCGACAGAAACAATTAATCAACGATTATTAAAAACAAGCCAAAAGTGATGTATCAATCAGGAATCTAAGAAGAGAGGAGCAAGTAGTATAAGTCAATAGTTATGTCAGACATCGGAGGTAATAGGAAGTTTCTTCGATAGCGTTGCATAAGAGCTGGAATGAAGGAAGGATCGAGCATGAAGAGGGCAAGTATGAAGCTGGTACTTGGTGTAGGAGCGTAGGAGCTCTCGTGGAAGCCGATGGCCACGATGTAAGGACGATGCGACCTCGAGAATTAACGGGCTTAGTTGCCGACGCAGGTGTCGTCGGGCAAAGGCGGAGGGAAGCGCTCGCTCGCTCGCTCGCGTCGGAGTACGATGAATTACGGCTGGAGCGTCAGCCAGCGGAGGAAGAGCGTTCCTCGTTATATTTTGCGCAACATCCCGATTTTATGGGCCACCCCCGCCCCTCCCCTTCACCATGGCTCATCCGCAACCCTCAACAAAGATGCCGACTCCTCACCTGACGTACCGCTCCACCCTAACTACCAATGAGCGCCCACAATTACACTTATCTTCACTTACACGCTATCTCCCACCCTCTTACAGCCAGTCGTTCTCTCGAGAAATCTTCAACGAGATACTCTTCTTCTTCGAAGTTGCCAGGAAATCTAGAAATTGTTTTTACTTAAGCTGGTTGCTGTTAAAAATGAAAATAATGAGATAAGATTGAAATTTAGAATGATAGTCAATCACTGCAGCTGTCTTCAAGATTTCAACTTGAAAGCAGAGATTACCTTATAATAATTACACATGAATAGAAAATATTTCAAATGGTAAATGAGACATTTACGAATTATCAAGCTAAGTTTCAGAAACTTCGTCTGTCTCATTCGAGTGTATATGAGCAGAGAATGAAAAGGAAATGGTTTATAGAAATAACGTGATAAATAGAATAGAAATAAAAGTAACTTATAAAAGCAGGTTTGACATAGCATAAATGCAAATTGAATTCTCCTACTCAAAAATTGGTTTTATTATAAACTTGAAAAAGCCTCAAAATTCTGCGGCAGCAGAATCTCCTTAAGAAACAAGGTTTGACAAGAAAATTGATAATAAGCTAGTATTATGTTGAATTATATTACGTTTATTTGATTATGAATTTTTTTCTTTATCGTACAAGGTGTGAACTTCGACTTTTTTAAAGTTATGCTAAGTAACAAATGTAGAGGCGAATTGCAAAATGGTTTAGTATTCGACGGCTCAAGGCTAGCTCGTTCGAGTTAATGACACACAAAGCTTTACACCCCGTGGAATCTAATACTTCTTGGAGAGCGCACAATTCTTTGATAAATGTGGTCGGAGGACAGGATAAATTCTCCGCTCTGACATAATCTACATCGTGACCACTGTGGAAATGTAATCGGTGTCGAGCGGGTCGCGATGCATCGGACCGAACTTACTGGGACCGAACGAGGGATAAGCGAGCGGCGTTGGCGCACTCTCTCTCTTTCTCTCTCTTCGTCGTTCCTCCCATTTCTTTCCCGACAATAAATTTCGAGGAAAAACCTATCCGGATCTGCCGGGCGCTCTCGCTCCTCTCGGCTCTTAACCTAAAAATTCATTAGATTATAAAGCCATTAATGCTCATCCGCGCGACCGGACTTTTCTCCTTGTTAGTAGTCGGCGAGAGAGCGCGCGAGCGAGCGCATTTGGATCGAGCTTCCATGCCCGCTGTAATTGTGATTCATTTATCTTCGCAGACATGACTCACTTAAGGCATCAACTCGCTTCAAGACGGATTTAAGATAGTCTTCTGCAATTAAACCGATTTAAAGTGCCGGCTTCCGAGGAGACCCTAACTGATGTACATCGTTTCTTTCGCGACACTCCAACTCCCAGCTTTCTTCAACCTGTATAAAACAGGATGTACTTTTCCGCGCGCAAAAAAAAACGCTTATCCTAAAAAGGAAAGCTGCATGGAAATGAAATAACTACTGCAAATCTTATGCAACGATTATACATAAAACTAAATATAAATAAAATACTGAAGTTACTATTTCTATAAGACTAATAAAGCTAATAAGAAAAAAAGTGATGTGCCATCTGAAAGAGTATATGAGATACTCAACAAATTCAGAAAGGACATAATCTTAATAATTGATTGTTTCACTGGCGATAAAAACGATCCAAGTTCTTTAGTAATGACCGATTATTCGGAAATGTAACAGGTGCTTCTTTCTTTTAAATCTTCCGAATTCGATGTCGAGGATGCTAGCGAAGGATATCCAGCGTACTTAATTCTAGTGGCGGCTCCCGGTAACAACCTAATATCGTTCAGTGACTGAAGTATTTTTATGAAGTTGTGCCGAGGGCAGGGCATGCGACACTCGCCCGGGGGGTGCTTTCCTCAGCTTACGAAGCTATGCTCACGATATAACGAGCGGCATTATGATAAGTGGATGCATAGATTAGACATAACTCGTTAGGCCGGCTGTGCTGGAGGAAAGCCAGTCAAAGTTCGAAGTCAAAATAGCCGTCAGCCAAGTATTAAAAGAGAACGCTGGTGCGAACGGCGCGCCACCCCCCCAAAACCCACTTTTTCTTCTTGGAGGATCACGACGAAATAATGAAATTACTAAAGTATTGCTTTGCAAATTTTATCCAACGAATTCCGTAACACGTAATACTTGCACGCCAGATGACAGCCGGTGAGATTAATGTACTGTTCAGGCTTCCAGACTCCCGACTTAATTCCCATATACGAAACACTGCGAAGCTCACTTCTTCCGATAATTATTTTAACTGTAACCCGCCGTCATATGCCTACCAATTGTCAAGCGCACATCGGCAGAGGCTAATTGCCCTTCTATAGATTTTCTCCTCTTCTGAGTCTCTGCGCCTTTTCTAATTTTATTACCGAAATCCTCCGCTACTCATCTGGCATGCAGATGACAGTTTTCACCCGGCTAGTTTACTCTAATGACTTCTGCGAAGTCCATTTTATTGCTCAGGTACGTCCAGGCGGCGAGCGTCTTCACCTCTCCTCCCTGGCGCAGGGAAAAACCCTTCCTCCCCCTGAAGGGCACCAAGACTCTTGGTGCCACTTCTTCCGTTTCCTGCTCTCCACTCTTTGCCAGTTTTTCCCTCACTCCTCTCCGCTGACCAATCAGCACCTTTCGCCGATTTTAGGTTCGACACGATTTTCCTACATATACTACCGCACTTAATTTCTAAACTCAGAACCAACATTACTGTGCGAACCACTACACCTAGAATCAAAGTCGAACACTTATTTTCGACATTTCAACGTATATTCTCTGTGTGGATAAATGAGCGCAGGGATTCTCCCGCTCAAAATTAAGCGACTCACATATTACAACTTGTCGCGAGCGGTTATCTCGAGTGTCTATTACACTCCATTCAACATTTGTAAATACCTGTAATTTCCAGTCATTAGCCATACAGGCTTATGACTGCTGATTAAAATATTAAGTTTCACCAGAAACACATCTCAGAGCATACATCCTTTGAGGCCTTACAACCCTCACATCGAGGAGCTCTAAACATTGGTCCTTCGAGCCGGATATCGCGAGTGTTTGTGCAACATCAGTGATCTGAAGATTGGTAGACGCATTGATCCACCAATCATTTGGAACACCAGCCAAGGAGCCTTCTTCTGCCTTGAATCAAGGATAACTGGACTGTGAGCTTGACAGCCGAGGATCAACAAGCAGCAATATTCATCGTTGGCGGACCTATTTCCACCAAACCAACGACGCTGCTCTTCGGACCACGCAACCATCCAGGAAGATTGCTGTCTCCACGCATTGGTGAGCTGAGTTTTTTGTGTACGATTCTACTCTTGCGTTAGTATCGGTATTATCATGGAGCCAGAAATGAAAGCCCTTATCGCCGAGCGTGCTCAGATTAAGGCGGCGCTAACCCGCTTTCACAAATTTTATGAGGGAGTAAATGACTCCACCCCCATTGATATCATAGAAAGTAGGCTCGCGAAAAGCATAGAGCTATTGGATAAATTTGAGAGGGTTCAGGATAAGATTGAGTTCTTAGCCGATCCTGCTGACGCAGAGGAAGCCACCAAAAATGAGGACGAGCGCGTACGATTTGAAGGCAACTATCACATGATTATCTCTAAGGTTAGGCGATATGTAAAGGACTTACAACAAGAAGCCTTTGGTGAAAACAACGCGCCGTTGAATCGCACTCTAGATCGCTCTCCGGGAATTTCTGAAGTCGCGCCAGCCATCAAACTGCCGACTATAAGCTTACCAACCTTCAACGGTGAGCGGGACCAATGGGTCCGTTTCCGCGAATCCTATGAATCGCTCATTCATTTTAATGATGCCCTAACGAATTTGCAAAAATTCCATTATTTAAATTCGTCCATCACGGGTACTGCCGCGCGCGCCATTCGCTCGTTGGGCATTTCCAACGCCAATTATTTAGCGGCCTGGCAGGCACTGAAAAAGCGGTATGAGGATTCGAACTCCTTAATAGACCATCATACAAAGGCCTTATTTGAACTCCCGTCATTACAGAAACCCTCACACGTCGCGCTCCGACAACTATTAGATGACGCGACAAATCATTTAGCCGCATTGAAGGCATTGGGTGAACCCACCGAACATTGGGACACACTGCTCCTTCGGTTGGTTTCCACCAAATTAGATACCCAAACTAAAAACGAGTGGAAGCGGTTTTGTCAAAGTATCACTCAAAAACGAAAGTTTAGGGATCTAATTAATTTTCTTGAGCAGCACTCTAGGCTGCTGGAGGACCATGCTAGTGAATTTCGCCCGCAGCACGCACGATTCGCGCAGGGCAATCATGCTAGCACTCCGCAAAGGAGACCCTCTAACGCGACTTCCATGGTCGTCAATATAGATTCCGCATGTCCCCTGTGCAGAGGAACGCATCGGTTAGCCGAATGCGATGAGTTCGGCAAACTCTCTCTCTCTGCTCGGCGCGCTAAAACGGTAAAACTTAGAGTATGTTTCAATTGTTTGCAAGCCGGGCACACAAACAAAGCCTGCACACGGTCTTATTGCCGTAAGTGTGGAAAAAACCACCACACATTAGTACATTTGGATTACAGTACTTCTCCTATTGAAAGGCAAAACGATTCTGTCATTCCCACTCCGCAAGCAGGAGGCTCTAAGGATGCTCCTCAAGCACTACTATCACATACAAATAATAGTCGAAATCAATTTGTCTTACTGTCTACTGCCATTGTTCACATTCGTGACTCACAGGGAAATAAACATGAGTGTAGGGCTCTGCTTGATCAGGGCTCTCAAGCCAATTTTATAACAGAATCCCTAGCTAAAAAATTGAATCTTCCCATTAAACCAATGCAAACTCATATTTCTGGGATTGGGCGCACTTCTCACGCTATTCGTGGGAAGGTGGACCTCTTATTAGCATCGCGAACCAACGGGTTTCAACGGCCGATTTCTTGCCTAATGATTCATAAAATATCGGACAACATCCCGAACTTCCCTATCGACAAGGCGGCGTTACAAATTCCGAGCAAATTCTCCCTTGCTGATCCGCAGTTTACCGCGCCACGCGAAGTGGATCTATTAATTGGTAACGGACTTTTTTGGGAATTAATCTGCATCGGGCAGCACAAGATAGGTCGCGGGCTTCCAATCCTACAAAAAACCCAATTAGGATGGATTATAGCAGGCGAAATGGACGTCTCGCATATTAAAAAGGGACCAAATATTATGTGTCACCTTACCACCAATGAGGAACTTCATTCCAAATTGCAGCGTTTTTGGAATATTGAGGAGGTGTCCGCACCACATTCCCCCATTATTCCCATCGATCCCTCGGATCCGTGCGAGGTTCATTTCAATCGGACTACTACTAGGGATCGCGATGGCCGATTTGTCGTCAGTATTCCTTTTACTGACAGGTTGAGTGAACTCGGCGAATCCCGTCATATAGCCGAAAGACGCCTTTTTGCGATGGAGCGTAAATTATCAAAGACTCCTCAACTCAAAGATGAATATTCGAAATTTATGGCCGAGTATGAAGATTTGGGACACATGTCTGAAATTACCAACGAGGAATTGCGCGGAAGCAAGGCAGGGTATTATTTGCCTCACCACGCGGTCTTTAAGGTTGCTAGCACCACAACGAAGCTTCGCGTCGTATTTGATGGCTCGGCAAAGACTTCCTCAGGAGTTTCATTAAATCAGGTTCAGCGCGTTGGACCCACTGTACAGGACGATCTATTCTCCATTCTTTTGCGTTTCCGGAAAACGAAGTATGTATTGTCCGGAGACATAGCTAAAATGTATAGACAGGTTCGCATAAAATCAGAGCATTGTCGTTATCAACGCATCTTGTGGCGACGTGATCCCTCAGATGCCGTTAAGACTTTTGAACTCCGCACAGTCACGTATGGCACTGCTTCGGCGTCCTACCTCGCGACACGCGCATTGCGTCAGGTAGGCGAAAATGCTTTGAGCGACTTCCCATTGGCCGGTCAGGCGATCATTCGCGATTTTTACGTCGATGACCTGCTCACCGGCGCTAACACCATTCAAGAGGCGCAACACCTCAAGATGAACATCTCCAACCTGCTATCCCAGTCGGGATTCGAGCTAAGGAAATGGGCTTCCAATGATGCTCGCGTCTTGGACCATGCTAACACCCAGGATATGGTTAGCATTGACGCAGATAAGGACCCGAAGACCTTGGGCCTTTTTTGGAACCCTGAGGAGGATACCCTTAAATATTCAGTACAACCTCCATCCCAGCGTCAAATTACAAAGAGGACCATACTCTCTGCGATCGCCCAAATATTCGATCCATTGGGTCTGTTGGGACCTGCAATAATTCAGGCCAAACTCCTGATGCAACGGCTTTGGGAGCTTCGCATCGAATGGGACGAATCTTTGCCTCTGGACCTCCACAGCCAGTGGCAGAATTTTCGGGAATCGCTTACTTCCCTCAATGATCTCAGGATCCCACGTCCAGCCCTTGGAAGAGACGCATGCCATGTGCAATTGCATGGATTTTGTGATGCCTCCGAGAAGGCCTACGGGGCAGCGATATATTTGCGATCTCTTGACGACCAGGGAACAACAAGTTGCCATCTATTGTGCGCAAAATCAAAGGTCGCACCCATCAAGACTATCAGCCTTCCCCGGCTAGAATTGTGTGGCGCTCTTTTGCTAGCCAAACTCATGGCCAAGGTCCGCTCAGCCCTTTGCCTCAATATTGAAGAGGAATATTGCTGGACGGATTCCATGATCGTGCTCAGCTGGATTAAGGAGTCACCATCCAAATGGCGGACTTTCGTGGCCAACCGCGTGACGAAGATTCAGGACCGGACAACCGGTGAATGGCGGCATGTTCCATCACCAGACAACCCGGCGGACATCATTTCTCGGGGCATCAATCCCTCCTTACTGAGGAATTCTAATATTTGGTGGCATGGACCTGATTGGCTTCTCCAATCTCCTTCTCACTGGCCCAACGCAAACACGGAAGTTAATGAAGTACCCGAGGAAAAGAAGACAACTGTCGCGATGATCGCTTTGACTGCCATTGACGTCACTATTTTTGATAGGTATTCTTGCGTCAGGAAATTATTTAGGGTTGTTGCGTATTGTCTAAAATTTTGTAATCTCTTGCGTTCCCGCCAACGCAATCGAAAAGCAGGGACCAATAGTCACATAGTGCCTACTATTTCAAGATCAAACGAGCTCACTGTAAGCGAATTACTCGCCGCTGAGCATGCCCTTATTCGGCTCTGTCAGATGCAACATTTCATGCCCGAGATCCAACAACTTTCTCAGGGTCAGTCGATCTCAAAGAAAAGCCATTTGCTTTCTTTGCATCCTTTTATGGATGAAGCCGGGTTACTCAGGGTGGGCGGTAGGCTGCGCAATGCTCCTATCCCTTATGAGCAACAACACCCTTTGATTCTTCCTGCAAATCATCCGCTTACCAAACTGTTAATTAGGCAAGAGCACGTTCGACTACTGCATGCTGGGTGTCATGCTGTCATGGCATCTCTGCGCACCAAATATTGGCCGCTGTCTTGTAAAAATGCAATTAAGAGTGTATTGCGCTCTTGCGTCAAATGCTTTCGCGTGAAGCCCGTCAGCCCTCAATACCTCATGGGCGAACTACCGGCTGATAGGGTCACACCTTCTCGTCCGTTTTCTACCTGCGGCGTAGATTACGCAGGGCCTTTTATTATTAAGGAATATTCTCGGTCTCGCACTGCTATTAAAACCTATGTATGCGTATTTGTGTGCTTCTCGACGAAGGCCGTGCATTTAGAATTAGCCACTGATATGTCCACAGAATCCTTTTTAAATTGCTTCAGGCGCTTTATATCGCGTAGAGGCCGATGCCAAAACATATATTCCGATAACGGTACAAATTTTGTTGGCGCTCGCAATGAATTAAATACTCTCGGAATTCTTTTATCCAATAAGAATCACAATGCTAAGGTTAGCAAATTTCTAACCTCCGAGGGCATCGACTGGCATTTAATTCCACCCGGTAGTCCTAACTTCGGGGGCTTGTGGGAAAGCGCGGTCAAATCTGCCAAACACCACATGAAAAGGGTCATTGGCGAAACTCGGCTCACTTACGAAGAGCTCAATACTATACTAACGCAGGTAGAGTCTTGCCTCAATTCTCGGCCACTTTGCGCCATCTCCAATGATCCGAGCGATCTTTCAGCCCTTACACCGGGCCATTTTCTTATTGGGACTGCATTGGCGGCATTGCCGCACCCTGACCTACGCGAGGTCAAATTAAATCGCCTTACAAGGTTCCAGCTCCTGCAACATATTCTGCAGCATTTCTGGGCCCGTTGGCAGACGGAATATCTGCACCAGCTTCAGCAGCGCACCAAGTGGACCACACCTTGCTCTTCTGACATCGGACCAGGGACCTTGGTCGTCATCAGGGAGGAAAACCTTCCCCCTCTTCGCTGGCGCCTGGGCAGAATCATTGATACTCATCCCGGGAAGGATTCAGTTGTACGGGTCGTCTCCATCAGAACCAGTGGTGGAATTATGAAGAGGCCCCTTTCTAAAATATGTGTGCTCCCCTGTGATGACAATGCCCCTAAATAGCTATGATGGACATTTCCATAACTATTTTATATTATTTTTTAAGTTTTTTGACACGACTTTTAGTCATATACTTTGATTTTATTTTGCGCTATATTTTGCGAACTATTTTGCGCTATCTTTATTTTTTCATATGACGCATCTCTATTGAGATTTTATAGTACGTTAATATTACATTTTAGTATCATTCGATTACCATTATATTAGTGATTATATATTCACGCTTAGCTTTAATTCATTATATCCGAACAGATTTATCTAGCTTTGCCTGCCACACTTGTCACATATTTTTCAATATGTTTTATTGACAGTGTGCACATATATATATCAATTCTATTAGTTGAACGTGAGCGTTCAAGGTGGGCGGGATGTTCAGGCTTCCAGACTCCCGACTTAATTCCCATATACGAAACACTGCGAAGCTCACTTCTTCCGATAATTATTTTAACTGTAACCCGCCGTCATATGCCTACCAATTGTCAAGCGCACATCGGCAGAGGCTAATTGCCCTTCTATAGATTTTCTCCTCTTCTGAGTCTCTGCGCCTTTTCTAATTTTATTACCGAAATCCTCCGCTACTCATCTGGCATGCAGATGACAGTTTTCACCCGGCTAGTTTACTCTAATGACTTCTGCGAAGTCCATTTTATTGCTCAGGTACGTCCAGGCGGCGAGCGTCTTCACCTCTCCTCCCTGGCGCAGGGAAAAACCCTTCCTCCCCCTGAAGGGCACCAAGACTCTTGGTGCCACTTCTTCCGTTTCCTGCTCTCCACTCTTTGCCAGTTTTTCCCTCACTCCTCTCCGCTGACCAATCAGCACCTTTCGCCGATTTTAGGTTCGACACGATTTTCCTACATATACTACCGCACTTAATTTCTAAACTCAGAACCAACATTACTGTGCGAACCACTACACCTAGAATCAAAGTCGAACACTTATTTTCGACATTTCAACGTATATTCTCTGTGTGGATAAATGAGCGCAGGGATTCTCCCGCTCAAAATTAAGCGACTCACATATTACAACTTGTCGCGAGCGGTTATCTCGAGTGTCTATTACACTCCATTCAACATTTGTAAATACCTGTAATTTCCAGTCATTAGCCATACAGGCTTATGACTGCTGATTAAAATATTAAGTTTCACCAGAAACACATCTCAGAGCATACATCCTTTGAGGCCTTACAACCCTCACATCGAGGAGCTCTAAACATGTACGAAGCGAGTCTCTGGATTGACCGTTTATGTTAACGAGGACATTCTGTATTCAAGGAGGACCTGTGAATTGTGATCGTGCCAATGCGAATTTATACTAAATTCAATTCTATGATACAAGTATCATTTGTTTGAATTCTGAAAAGTTATGATAATCCACGATATGCTAGCTGCAGAGACATTTGTAATTGGGTAATCAGAGCATTTAAGGAGATTTGGGGTGCAGTGAAAGAGAGAGAACGGGTTGTTTCAGGGAAATCAAGGGAAGTGCGGTAGCACTTTGTTCCAAAGTCTGGCGGGAGAAAATGATAGGACACTCCGCGTAAGATCCACTTTGAAGTCAGGTCCACGCCATTCTTTCTACAAATTGCGAGGAAAGCGCGACGCAAAAAGCTTGGCCCCCGCACTAGCCGGGGTTAATACATTTACGTAGGAAAATTATTTTTAATTTTTTCTGCACTGCTTCGGAGGGCAGCCGCCCCCGCCCGACGCCCCCGACGCCGCCGACGCTAGCCGCCTGCTGTACACGAGGGTGTGGCAGAATGCGCGGCACTGCCGTGTAAGAATTTCTTAATTAGATTCGAGCAGCTGCGCGGACCTTCCTCTTCCTTTTGCAGCTCACCGGGAAAATTTTCTGTAAATCGCAACGTCCCAACCCCCTTCTCACCATCAGCCCGTGCTTCGCCAATCTTCGCGTGCCTCGCGCCCAAGAATTCCTGCATGCCAAGATTATCCTCGATCTTGACTTCTCAACTGTTACAGATATGCTAATGATCTTTTACATTGACACATTATTAACAAATTTCGTACAAGTTCGCCAAGATGCCTATGTCTATATAAATTTCAATATGCTTTACACTTACAATTTAATATCTCAAAGATTACAAGCATAGAAATAAAATGGTATTTATAAAAGATCAGTATATTTTTCATAATAAAATTCTACATGATGTATGCCGAACATTAATAAACACACGGATCCACAATGACAACTATTGTCAGCGGGTGTAGCTCGCGAATGAAGATTAAACTAACATTGACGTGAAATTCGAATTCAGTGGTAATAGCAGTCAGAAATATAAGAGGGAAATCGGGCTTTCCGAACGAGGGCACTAATACCCGTGAAAGCTTAAGCGTGTATCGATAACATGGTAGGAGAGCAAGGGGTGACAGAGCAGGAAGAGGACCCCGTTGCAGTTGGCGTTTTGCTTTCGCCGGCATTAGTAAGACAGGAGGGTGGACACAGCGGCACGCGCAGGCAGGCACGCTTGCACGCTCGGCCCGCAAAGGGGTTGGCATAAATTTTGATAATTCCGAAATTGTGACAGAACGAAGAAAAATCCCCGCGGGGCCGCGCGGTGCAAAGTGCGAATAAATCGTTGCATGTGCCTTTGTCAACGGGCCGTGAAGGGTTGGTCGGGGTTGAATCGAGAAAGAGGGGGCGAGCGTGCAGGTAGACTGGAGTTGAGAGAAAGACAGTGGGAACTGGTTGAGAGAGAAGACAAGGGTATTCGAAAGAGACGGGGGAGGGAGTGGCGAGGGGTTGACCAGGTCGTCTGGTCTGGCTTTCCAGCAGTGGCAGCAGCCACTCTTTTCTCTCCAATCTCTCTTCTCCTCCCCGACTCTCTCTTGCGCACGGTGCGGCGGCGATGCATGCGTGGGGTGCATGCGTGCCCGCGTACATTTTTATCAATTATTAAGAACTGCGGCGCGCGCTCACCCTCGCTGGTGGTGACGTTGTTTTCGTCTTTGTCGCCGGTGCGAGAGCACGGTGTAACCAGTCGGTGGCAGTGATACCCTATGCCCGGCGAAGCCTTCTTTTTCGTTTCGGCTCTCCTCTTCTTCCTTTTTCCGTGCCGTCCGAGCCAAGCCCCCTTTCTCCCGTTCTCTTTTCGCGAGTCCAGCGAGGCTCTTTCGCGAGAAGCCTCCACCCTCTCACACTCTCTTTTTCGCCCCCGCACACACACTCTCTCTCCCTCTCTCCTCTCTCTCCTCTCCCCTTTATCATACTCTTTCTCCCGCGCGAGGAACACCGTGCGCCGCGCGGACATTAATAACGGCCACGGGCTAACCACCGTCAACCCCCTTTGCCGGCGCGCTACCGTGTCCGGGCACGGAAAGTGCGAGAGTAATAATAAAATATACGAAATGTAGGCGAGCATCGCTGCCCACGAGAGCAGCGAGGTCGTCCCGTGAAAAACAAGCATCGGGCCTGCATCCCGCCTGCCCGCCCGAGAGCAGCCGTACATGCACACGTCCCTCTCCCTCTCCCTCTCTCTCTCTCTTTCTCTTTCTATGTGCATATACGCACTCCTTCGTTGGCTCTGCCACTGGCACGACTATCATGGGCCACTATAGTAATTTACCTGGAATAATGACGCGCCACCTCGTACAAGACTACCTTTATATTCGCGGCGGCGGCGGCGGTGGCGGCGGTGGCCCGTTATCGAGGTCTCTCTCGTCTAATTGTCAAATCTCCGCTTTTATCTCGTCACCTCGAACGCTGCTCCGCCCCTCTTCCAACTGAAAACCCTGAAGGATAGATGTTCCGTAGAATGGAAAGAGCACCTGCATTTGAGTGGATGAGATGATTATGTTATATTAATTTTGAATGAATTGTTGTTGAGCAGGAGCCACAACTTTGGCAGCTTTGGAGCAACCACGGAAATTCGACAGGCAAAGTGGCACCCTGGCTCCACCAATGATTCCCACCTGGTAGTTCTGACGTCTGATAATACCTTCTGGTGAGTATTTACGAGTATCCGAGTCTCGGTAGAGAAAGCAGGCTTAATCCTGAAATGAAGGAGACAGTACTAATTGCACGGGACAGCTAGCCTTTTTCTTAGTAGTGGGAAGAGGCGCATAACGAGTGGAAGAAGTTTTTCTCTCCGTTTCTCCTCGCTTTCTCGGTGGGACGGTGACATAACTTAAAGCGTGTTCCTAACTCCTTACCTTAAACACAGGGCTTAAAAGTGAAGCGGCGTTTTATAAACTGAAGTTTAAGAAGCTTTGCGCGCGCGAGACTTGAAGTATCTTTAAAAATGTTACGAGAGTGACCTTAAGCTGCATTTAACTTTCTCCCAGTTTATACGAGTGCGAGCTCGGCAGCTCACCGAGGCTCATAAAGTCCTGGAAGGTCGGCCGCACGCCATCGACCTCACCCTCCAAGATCCCGAATTTCTCATCGCTCGGCGACACCGCTGTCGACTTCGATTTTGCCACCCCGACTCTTCGTAAACCGGAGAACTCTATGGAGAAGAGCATCAGTGAGGTAAGAGTTCAAAGTTCTATTTGAAAGTTTTCCTGTTGTTTCATCCTAACATAACATTGAGGCTTTATGTATGATTTGCTCATTTACAGGTCAATAGCAGCGTTGATTGGAACAAGATAGAGTGGCCGATTCTTGTTCTCCGTGGCAATGGGGAAGTGCTCATCGTTCGTGGCAATGTCTTGCTGGATAAGTACGTGTCGAACATACCAAAATCCTCAAGTATAGATCTCCTGAAAGAAGAAAGACTAACGTGGAATCCGAAATCGCATGACACCTTAAAAGTATCAATTCCCATCATTCAACCATTTCTAGACTTTATTCTTTCAAAGATGTATTCTGCTTACGAATTAATTTCGACGAATGTAATACACTTTGCACCGTCACATCAAGTGCACAGAGTTGCACTTACGTGCTCGGTGCCATTAATCTGCGGGATTATAAGCGTGATATAACTGATTCAGCTACGAAAGCCCTGTGGTTTTGGGATCGCTCACTATGGATCCTAAAGCCGACGACAACTACGGAATAGACTCGTGCTCCATCATGTGTGTACAAACTACCCCTCCGATAGTGGTTATCGCCACCTGTACTGGAAAGATTTATCACGCAATACTACTACGGGAGCAATCAGACGGCAGTGATGATGACAGAAAGGTATGTTAGTGGTAATTAGTATCCTTCACTCCAAACTTTCGCTTATGCTATGTCGAGGATGTTTCGTACATTCTTTTTCCTTATAAATTCAATGTTTTATTTTATATTCTTTAATCAACATAATCATAGTAATAAGCGACTTTTTAATTCGTTCAATTTTTGCATAGAAGTGGTCGAATTACGATTCCAATTATAGTCTTCACAAACCCGATGATGCACTGTATGTTTACGAGTGCGTGGAGATGGAATTAGGTCTTTTCTTCACCGAAGAGGACAAGAAATACAATTGTCCTATACATCTTCATTGCGACAAGGGAAATAAATCTAGGTGAGTAGATATAATAATCGTTTAGGACCATTGAGCAATGCAGGAATTGAAGGATATTGTATTAAAAATATTGAATTCGTGTCTGTAGATATTTCTGTTCTCACAATGCTGGCATCCACATGGTCAGCCTGCCAATGGTTTCACAGTTAGAGGAGTATGTGAGTTCGGAAGGTATTGAATATTTATCAATAATGTGTAAATACGCAAAGATCTGTTTTAAAGAGAAGTCACTGAAGTTTCGTATTCTTCCTTTCAGATACAGACGACACTTGCTTACCATCGCTATCGAACCAATCGAACTCGCAGTATTTAATTTGTACCAGAACAAAACACACGGGTAAAGACGAAGCCACACCGATATTAGGTTTCGGATTGCTCCAAGAACCGTGTGTGTTAGTTGCGTTACTCCATACAGGAGATATCGTCGATCTTTCAGTTATTGATCTCCACTATCTTCCGAGAATTGAACCACTGGAATCCCTGGATAATACTAATAAGAAGAAGAAAAATACTGTGAAGACCGGCCAAGTATGTGCATATATATTTTTGCATAAAACACAATTTCGTTCATTTTAATTACACAGCATCTGTATGTAGAAATTTATTACTTGCACAGGTCAATAAAGAAGCTTTTGACGCTTATATCAAGAATTTACTTAAGCACGAAACAAGTCAACCAATAACTAAAATTGGTTCCAAGTCAATGACATCCCGTGACTGCTTAGAGGTATCGTTGATGATTCATATAGAAATACAATATACAAATATTTGTAACACCAACAATTAATATTTGTCACAAAAAACAATATTTCCAGCTTTTGTATAGAGCAACGAACATTTTTCGCACACAACACTTCGTGAGGCAGGACAAAGCTAGAGAAGAAATTAATAAGAAAGTGCGTGCTTTGAAAGCATTGAAAACACATCTCCTTAAAGAACTAGATACTCTCATGGAAACTAAAACGGAGCTACAGCAAACAGCTGAGCACTTAGCCGAGCGGTACGAGGACATTAAGGACAAACAAGAAGAGTTAGCACGCAGGTAAGAAGATAGACAAAGGTTCCACATCCTTTCAAGTTTACGCAATTAACGTCCAGGTGGTTTCCAGAGCGCAAGAAGTCTTGACGCTCTTAAATTATAAGGAGCCTACCATGAGTGTAATTGAAAAAGAAGAGACAAAGGAACTGAAGAAAATGCACAGTAAAATCAGCGACATGAACGTGCGGTTGGAACAGCTGAAACAGAAATCGGAGAAGCAAACCATCCATTTAGAAAATAAGGAGACCAAGGAAAGGAAGAAGGAAATTGTCCTGAGCAGCAATCAAGAAGAAGCGATCAAGGAGAATCTTGGACAAATGTAAGGATGAATAGTTTTGCATGTAGCACAACTGAAGCTACATCTGACCTTTGAATTTCCATATCTATTCTTTAAAAGAGACGACTAATAATCTTCATTTATCTTCTACAGGTCGAAAGATATAAAAAGCTTAGTAACAGATGTAAATCGGCTGAAAGAAGATGTGGGTATATAGGTGAATTAGAAATAAGATTTAAGTAATATAGGCTGAGTCCGCTGGAAGGTAGGATCGGACTTTAGACTCACATACGAAACTTTTATATAATAAAAATTTTATTTGCAAAATAATTTATTACACTAGATATATGGATTTCCTATGCTTGAATTCCTATGTTAGTACAAATATCATTCGAAGCATATGCCCAGAATTTATAGACAAGTGACCTAGTTTTTATTGATCGATAGTAATAACATCCGAAAATTAAAAATTGTTGAGCCGCTACCACAAATTCGATTCACTCCCTTTTTCCATGCTTGTAACACGTTTGTTCCTTTGTGTACAACCTCATTTCGTATAATTACAACAGGCGCGTAAATAATATACAAAATCCGACACTAGAGAACACTTCAAGGCACAAAAATATAATGCGACACGTCACTGGAGTCTTCCATAACTTTGGATTGTAACAACTTTATCTCGAGCCTTAGCTTCTCTTTTTCCATCTCTTGCTTTCTTATTTCGTTGGTGTAACATGTCATCTGAAGCTTTAACTTATCTTTCTTAAGTTTCAACATTTCAGTCTCATGATATAATTTCCCCTTTTCTGCGCGAAGTACTGCTAACTGTTCTTGCAGAAGTTGATGACCCGCCTCGTCAGATAGGACGACTTCGGATGACTCCACTTCTGGTTTCGTTGTTGCATCAGATTTGGACAAATTGGCTTCACTCTCGGGACCACTATCGGGCTCCGTTTCGACCGAGGCTGTTTCTTTCATTATCCATATTCTGGAATCCCCCGATTCGTGTAACGTTTGCTGCGTCTTTGAAGGCGGCGATGTGGGTGGCGTCAGAGATCTGTTTATGGATTTAGTTTCAGTGGGAGACGTGGGCACTACTTTCGTAATTTTTTCTATTTCATTAGTTGGTGTGATTGTCTCGATGTCCAGAACTGAAAAAGCACGAAATAATCGCAATGGGTTCGCGAGAAAAATTCACGTACTCAATTTAGTATTGTCTTTCAGTTTCTTACCTCTCGGAGACGGAGATTGACTCTCATCCACAGGATGCGATAAATGATTATTACAGTATGTATTGAATTCTCTTTCATCTACGAAGACCGAACCATCGGCATTTACAATTGATTCCACTATTACCGAGGGATCACCTCCTTCCATTACTAACTCCCCTACTATTTCGCCATTGGCGGCTATAATATCACCATCGTTATTTGCACTTAATAATTCGCCTTCAGTGGTATCGATTTCATCGACCACTTCTTCCTGTGCCAACTGGGCACCATAGGAGTCCTCGCAATCGTTTCCCTCGCTAACTTCTAATTCAGTCGGCAAACCCTGTTACATTTTAATGGAAACATTTAATAAAAGGCTATTTAATTAGCTGACAGAAAATAGTATGGAAATATAAATTTTACATCTTGACCCCAAGGAGATTCATCCTCTTTCTTAATCCTCTTTATTGCTGGTGGCATCTCGTCTTCTGACTCTGAGTAGACTTTCTTCCCACCATCCCTGTTTTGCATTTTCTCAATGTCGTGAATCTTTTTAAACAATTGATATGCCCTCTCTGGTGTTATGTCTCTTTTCTGCTTATTAGCTGCTGCTATATTAAACAAGTCTTTCGACCTGAGAACTTTATTTGTACGTAGCCTTACATACTCTTTCAATCTCTTTCTGTCAATGTGTAGCTGCATAAGATCTTGTACTTCCTGTTTAATTTCACCACACAACTTCCTTTCTTGGGGTAAGTTTTTGAACAATTCCTGTTACATTTCCATGGCAATGAAAATCAAAAGTCAGAGCAAAATATAGTCCGTATATTAATAGTTCCTCACCTCTGAAATCTCATGATTATGTTCATTATTGACACTAGTTACTTCTAGTTTTGTACCATCCTTTGATGCTCTAAGCATAATATGAGCTGGGCAATTTGTCCTTATAGACCTGGAAAGAGTATTGGTATAAGAATACTAATGCATTTCCATTTAAAATGAAACAGCTCTTTCATTAAGAAACTAACTGAGATTGCCGTCTACCAGCGCCCCTTGGAAGGAATTTTTGTCCTCCATAGATGCATGCATATTTTACTGAGTAATATTTCAGTCTTTCACTAATTGGTCTAGCTGTTTTCATATGGGCCCCGCTAACAGTCCTGCTATCTCTTCTCCAATAATGGACAAGGCTTCTCTTCGAATACTTTTCCAATTTTTGTTCCAACTCCTCGTAGCTGTCAAACATTTCTCCCAAGTGAAACGACACATCGTCCTCTTCCGCCGTATTTACATCCATCATCGCATCGCTCGTTAATAATCTAGATGAAGCCAAATGAAAAGTGTATTACTTCCAAGCGAGAGGTTGTGTTCCGCATAGCAGGAATAATCGACGAACATTTCGATGCCACTTACAGAAGCATTCGATGCTTTTCGCATTCCTAAACTATCATTTAGTCAAAGCTTAAGTTATGCCAGTTAGCGAGTATCTTTCAAATTTTTGTAATACGTGTTTAGCGGGAGCATTACAAGTAGGAGCAGCGACCGAGCTTGATTTCGAGACCACAATGCAAAACCCGACAATTACACGGCAATTAGTAATCACGTATTTCATCGTTACTTTGAATGCTTGCCCCTTAATTGTTAAACACACAATTATTAGACGTAGAAACATTGTTTATCACTGGTTACGGCAAGGTTAAGAGTCCATTTGATTGGCGTGGCAGAAGCCAAGGTGATGGGACCGTGAACACAGCCAGATCGAATATCTCAAGAACCGGATGATTGCCGGGATTTTGCGCTCGCTATTAATCTCCAGTCAATTGTAAGGCAACTTACGGTCTATCGCATTCGTCGTGCCGTCATTGTTCCCCACGGTATCGGCGATATTTTCTATTTCTGAATAAACGCTAATGCAACTTCCGTAATTTCACGCCATTGCTGAGGGAGGAGAGCCGACTGAACTACGGCGCAACTGTTCACAATTCGTATCTGTGCTTTTTGAATATTTTGCGCTTCAATCAGTCCAATACTTATCATACGGACACTTGACTGTTACTCGAATGTCAATAGGTTTGACATTAGACGATCTTAATATCACAAATGCTTGAGACAATATCTTTAACCGTTTTATTCGTCGTATGAAGATCGTGTGACTGTATACTCTTTTAATTTAGAAGGGACAGAAAATGCGAATAATCGGGCTGGGATAAATGGAAATACAGATAAATAAACAAGCTAACAGGATAGTAACAAGAATAGCATTTATTTCTATGCGTTAGCTACATTTTATACAATTCTTTTACAATTCAAAAAATATTCAATTGTATTTTTATGTTCATTGTAATTGGTCTTTGGTCAGTCACTGTCCATATCCGTATCATTAGGTGGTATAGGAGGTGGCTCATCCTGTATTGCTGATAAATCCTGTGTTAAAAATTATTGACATTAGTTATCTCAGAAACATTTAAATTTATCAGTAACACTGTGTTTAAAGAAAACATATTGTATTTGTTACAATTGTCTGTGGGGTTTCCTTTTGCTGTATTGCCTCTTCACTATTTTCGTCTACCTCATCGGTCCCAGCTTCATCCGAATACCTTTGGAGTTGTTCTTGGTTTTCACCCAAAACAAGGAGTGTAATACTCTGAAAGAGATAGTTTTGTTTGTTTAAAAATATCAGAGAACGTTGTAATTCACAAAATACAATCTTACTTTGATGGTACTAGCTATGGTAGACTTAATGTAATCAGTTGAATATGACTCATCTTCAAACTTCTCTAGCAAAGTCTGATAAGTCTTGTTCATTATGCATTTGATTTCCTTGTTCTTTGTTGCTTTCTGAAAAAAATAAGTATAGACTATAATCTATAGAGCATGCTGCTTGAATATCTAGAACTACGTGAATTATTACGTCATTTTCCGCTGTATGGGTGCTTTTCGCTATTGTATTGTTACTCGTATTGCTTGTCATATTGCTCTTGAAAACCTGATCTCTTATTTCTGCAATCATTTTATGGTATTCCGAATTGAAACTTTTGATTTCTTGCAAATCGCCTTGGGTCTTTAGAAGAGCGTCGTTTGCATTGTTTAACGATTGCTGCAAGTCTTTAATTCTTTCTTCTAAGTTTTGATTTATAACAATTAGAGATAACTGTTCAGTTTCAGCATTCTTCATACAGTATTCTTTTTCTATCAAACGATCTGTAAACAAAGTTTGTTTTATAATATGCATAAAAACAATATAAATTGATGCAGAGAAATTGTATAATGTACCGATTGCATCTTTCAATTGTATTTTCAAGTCAAGTATTTCGTGTTTTAATTCTTGAATTTCGAGTGTATTGCCGGCAGGTATATTGTCAGTCTCGACAGGCTCTTTATGCGATTCACTCCCCTTTTTGTCGATTTGGGATGCGTTCATAGCTAACAACATTTTCAGGGTAGCATCCATTGATATTTTATCGTTGTTTGACGGGCTCGTTGCATTTTGCAGTTCAAACGCATGAAACTTATCAAATAATTTTTGAACATTATCTGATATTTTGTACATTCCCATTCTAAGCTCTGTGTTGGCCATTCTTGTTTCGGATAACATTAGGTTTAAACCCTGATCCATTACAGTTGGTATTGCTAATGGTACAGTGTGTTGCTGCAGACTACTCATCTGTCCATAACTTGGCTAGAACAATGAGTATTTGTTTAATGAAAAATACATGGCTAACATTCAAGGAAAGATTCTTGATAAATGAAGGCAATTATACTTGTACTGAGGTGATAGTGGGAGAACTGCTTGGATTTTCATCCATGGAATGTAATGTCTTCTGTAAACTATTTGATACCTCTTCACTATGCTCTTGAAGTATATTTCTCTTTTGCAATACTGTTCCTAATGGCTCCTTCTTTTGCAGTGGAGACTTTTGTGATAAATTGTCCTGTAAGCAGAGCATGCTTGATCCAAGTACACACACAATGAATAAATTTACAGTAGGAAAAGTATTGCAATACCTCTGAATCAGTATCTTCTGAATCAATACTTGTAACAGTGTTTATTTTCGGCAACATAGATTGCCCGACTTTTGCCATTCGCGATAAAATGGTAGCTTTATTACTGTTTCCAGTTTTAGAGTCTTCTGATTTTTCTTCCAAAGCTTTGATCTCCATTATTTCAATCTCCAACATAATATTTTTTTCTTTTGGAAAGCCTGGTCCCAGACTGATCTAGTTAAAAGAAGTATATGCATAGATAGAACATGATTGTTTACATTACAATATAAATACACTGCATACCTGTTTGCTAGGTGGTAAAAACAGAATTCTTCTTAATCCCTTGGTTGTACCTAATAACATTCTTTCCCAATTATCATCCGTAGAGATTTCCACTGTCATTGTTTGTGGAATAGCGGAGGTATGTTTAAAAGGCTGGACAATTTCTGTAGTAATAAAGTACTTGATAGATATGTTATTGCCTTCTTTAGCACTTGTATCTTTTGTAATTGGAGTAAGATCCTGATATAATATCTCTCTCGTTCTCCCTTCCATGGATAAATATCTTGCCATACCAATTTCTCTTGCAAATTCAATTGATATGTCTAAACTCTCAAACAAGATCGACCAATTCTCATTATTATTGTCATAATAACTGGAGTAAGTATTCTCTTGTACGGTGTACATGAAATCCGATGCCACTGTTGCAACTGATATGTGCTCCTGTTTACTTTTATACAATATGATCTGATATGCTTTCTGCATGATATTGCCAGTTAAAGCCATGCCCAATTTTCCCATTGGTACATAAGTATCATTTTTGCTATAATATGAACAAAACGCATAAGGACAAAGCTATGCAGATGTAATTGAAATGTTTTTCTTTGCCAGACTTACAGTCTAAACGCATACACTGGTTTAGCTATTATAACTTCAGTTTTCGATGTTTGTATAGGCTGAGCAAAGGCACTTTTAGGTTTTTTCTTCTGAGCTGGTTGCTTTGCAGGTGCCTGAGCATCTGGCACTTTACTCTGCATCCCAAAAATCGCTGCCAAATTCGATCTACAGTATTGCGTGCAATACATTAGTATAACTAAATATCACAGTACAACTTAGAAAACCAATAGACAAAAGTAAAATCTGTTTTATTTGTATTTTATTGTGAAGAATGCTATATAAAATCATACAAGTAGACAAATACTAGACTAATAGGAAGTACAAGAAATATGCAATTTATTCCAAGTTACAGTAAACAACGCATAATTGATTTCAAAGTCAATCACTTTATAATTTTGGAAGGCCTATTACAAGAATAGAAGTTTATATACCCGGTTGACGACAAAAAGTCAGCTTCATCGTTTTCTCT
This sequence comes from Ectemnius continuus, assembly GCA_910591665.1. Taxonomy (NCBI): domain Eukaryota; kingdom Metazoa; phylum Arthropoda; class Insecta; order Hymenoptera; family Crabronidae; genus Ectemnius; species Ectemnius continuus. The sequence continues at coordinate 6,955,602 of OU342862.1, read as the reverse complement.
GAAAATCTTGTCGAGATTCGGCAATTTATTTCCGGAACTCATTGCAGCTGGAAGTACGTTTTCTTCTTATGTGATTAATATGAAATTCTTTTCGATACAAAAGTTAAATGCAAGATTTGTACAATGCATTTGAACAATGTATTTGACTGTGTGAAAATTCCTCGTCACGCTGAATCTGACAGATGTACACACGTTGAATCACCGATACATCAATCTATTTTATTTAATTACGTTATCACAGTTATTCATCATACTCGATCACAGCCCACAGATTATATTACTAATGTATTTAATGCTTAAAAAATGACACAAGAATTTCAAGTTGACGATGTAAATTACTTCATCCTGGCCTAGTATTTACACTCTAGCTGTCACGCTTTATCTAAACAATCTAAACTCAGCATCAGATTGAGATAAGAAATAATAAGCTTCCCCGTGGGCAGTATTTGTAAAGAACACTTAACACACGGCTAAACAAACGGAAAACAAAATACTTTTGACACTTTTGACAATCGACTTATAGGAGTAGCACCACAGGTCAATAGCATCTTTTTGCCACAGACAAAGTAGATGCGAAATAGAACAGAGAAGCAAAGCCTTCAAACTTTTGCATCGCGCCCCATGTTACCGACTATACGAATATGAGAATAATAATTATTTCATTATAAGTCAAATAAATGAAACAAAAATTAGCCCGGTGCTGTATCAAATCACCGTGAGTGTTACAGTATACATATTGTGTCTACGGATGAACATTTCTTATTCCTTAAACACTTGTAAGATCATTTCTACGCATCGTTTTATACGTATGTTAATTAATGCTTTTATACATAGACGCATAGAACAAGCGTTAAGTATTTGTGCGAGTGACGCACTAGACTTGGAATCTGCTTTGTACCATTGAATTATCAGTAATATCAACTTAATTGTTTTGTTGTGTCGCTCGGTCATCGAATTACCGATATTACCGAGATAAATCTTCCTGACCAACGATAGAAAGATAGTGTTAAATACAAAGCAGTTCATTCAGATGGCGGAATCAGCTCAGTGAAGGGGCAGAGCAGCTACTCCGAGGAAGGAGCAAGTTAGGGGAGACCAGGGAAATCAGTAACAGACGAACAAGAGCAGTTCAAGCTCCAAAGCCAGCATGTCGGTTTCCCGTCGAATTATCCGTGCGTATTCACACGGACCGAAGTCTTCGATACCCTTGATTGAAGAGGAGACGCCTGAGCTTATTCGTAAGGCGAAAAGCTTGCCAAGGGACTCTCATGGAGGTAGGCACGCAAAGAATTAATGTTGCAGCTCGATAAATGGATGCGAGATGACAAATCATAGATTGTGCGAATATTACGTGCGCACAACATCGATTGTTTGCACACATTCATCGAGTTTCTTCTTTCGCTCTTGTCACTGAAAAAGCGCAGATTTGTCCAAGCATCTGATGGTTTTTCTCCGCATTGGCGTTCGGCTAACCAACAGCCGAATTCGTTAATCGTTACATAACTCGAGTGGATATTTTTCTTAGATCCAGGACTGTGGAAAAAGATGTCGTTTTTCGTGGCCCTCCCACTAATTTCACTTAGCGCCCTTAACTCGTTCCTGAGAAAGCACGAAGGCCACGAACACAGAGCCGAATTCGTTGAATACGAACACTTGAGAATCAGGACCAAGGTAACCCACGAAAGAAGCATAATAGATGGTTTCACGTGAGCAAACAGTCCAGTGCAAATCAACTGACATTTATTATTCCTCTTTTTTTGTAGCCATTCCCATGGGGTGATGGAAACCACAGTTTGTTCCACAACAAGCACACGAATGCTATACCACAAGTAGGTTATGAGGCATAAACAAGGAATTTAGAGAAATCCAGGAAGTTGTCTTAGCATTCTAGTACATGCTCTAATATCTGATGTATGTACTGGAACTGTAATTTGTATTGTCTTACAGACAGAAAGGTTAATAAAAGTAATCAATGTAATTTATAAGTTTGATGGTCCATTAAGTTTATAGTACTCTGCACTGTCAGCTTTAAGTGGAGAAGCTCTGCTGAACTGTGTATTCATGATAATAAGCAGCAATTTGTTAACTAGCTTAGTGTATTACACTTCTATACTTTAGTTTCGTCTTAACAATATCATGTATTTCTAATCTTTGCAATGTTCATTAGAAGTCAAACTCATTACAGAACAAGAGGCTAAGCAATATTAAAGATTCCTGATATTGTTGGGGTTTTTAGGGAAAGTAAGTAGATGATATTATTAATAAAAATACAAAATTTTTATTGTGAAAAATAGATAAACTATCATAGTATCTAGTTCTTTGGAAGTTACCAACTGTGTTCGCTAGTTCTACAGTTGCACAACAGTTTAAAGTAGACAATGTACATGGCGCACTTTAGTTTTGTTGGTCCCATAGTCCCTTATTGTGTATTTATAAAACGCTGACTTAAAAAGAAAACAACATACTCAACTTGTTTATAAATGTTCCAGTAGGAACGCTTTTCATACTCTCTAGCTTCAAATAATTTATAAGATAATGTTTGCATAAAAAAACAACAGGTAACATCTATATTTAATTAGAACGAAGTAGTAACAAAGAATACTGTTTAAAATAACAGAGTCGCGTTTACTTTAATCACAGGTAACGTCGGCATTGAGGGATCTACACTCTTTGCAGTGATCGCTCCAGGTCGAATCGGAACAATGCGTCAAGCAGTACTGTGCCTCTAAGCACCCGCCGCATACAACCACACTCGGCTCTCCACATTGTAAACACGACTTGCTCTCGCACATCTCCTCGATATCATCTCCATCTATTACAATGGTTTCATCGCCGATATTATTCTCAAGCGTATCAAATGTATCAATAGATATGCTTCTAATACTCGCGATAGCAATTTCAGGAGAGGATAGGGGAGTCGCGACTACACAGTTTTGCGAAAGATTATCAATATTTTCTTTGATTTTCGAGGGAACATCAAAGCTACTGCTGCTATGATCCGATAGAGACATTATGCTCGTACAACTCGTCTCATCATGATCCGATATACATTCCAAGTCTTCTTCACTCGATCTTGGATGATCACTATCTACAGAAATGTCGGCATTCTCAGACTTCATTTCGTCTGTGCAGTCATAGTCGGCCTCTTTGGTATCCTTCGCGCATATATCGATATCAGCGTTACTGATAGTAGTTTTTTCGTCAGTATCGGATAAATCCTCGACGGTGTTCACAACGGGACTGCTGGTTTCTTCATTACTGCAAGTGTGTGCTTCAGGAGTTCTTGCCTTCCTGCTTTCTTCTACTGGATGGTCCGTGAAAGTAGCGAAAGATATAGTCTCCACGCTACTTGTGGTATTTTCGTCATTGTCGGTGCATGACTGGTTTATCGTATTATTGCCTTGTATTTCCTTACAGTTATTAGCCGAAACGATAGGAGTTGAGCTATTATTTACTGCTTCGGTTTCATTGGAATTTACAGTTGTTTTTGCTATCGTAGAATCAGCCGCATCAATCGTCGTTTGACCATCGTCGCTGGAAACAAGCGGCTCGGATATATTAAGACGGGAACCCTCTGTGTCGTTTGTACCAGAATCTTCGCACCAATCTCTATACATTGCGCGTAATACTTCCACTTCTTCTTCACTCATTTTGGCTGCACTAGATAAATTACTCTGATTCTGTATCTCTTTGGGAGTTTCTGCTTCTTCTATATTTGTTGTGCTACTCTCTTCCTTTTTCTCCTCCAAATTTTCTTCCTTGGAATTTTGCTTACTTTCTATATCATTTATTTTATTTGGAGAACTGCAATCTTTCGGTTTCGCCTCCAATTTTTCCTGCTCAGGGTTTTGTACATTTTCTATTTCATTTGTTATAACTGGTTGTTTACAATCTCCAGTGTCTGTTGTTATAGGTTTCTTCATACTTTCTAGTGTATCTGTGGCACTGGATGATTCGTAACAATAATCCTGCAGCAGAACCTTTATATGATTATCCAAAACGATCTTTAATTCCATCAGCAATGATTTTGTGGACTGCACTTCATCCCACTGTTCTTTAGTCATATATTGCGATAGAGAGAAGCAGTTTATTAAATAACAATCTATTTGCCGTACTAGTTGCACTTGCTGTTCAATACGAAGTTTCTTTAACACTTCGAATTTAGCTTTCTTTGGCGCAACGTGTTTCGAACCAACATCTGAAGGTTTATTTGTTTCTGCTTTTTGCAAAGGCGGTGCAACTTCTCCTGTAGTTGGCGAATACCTTTGCTGGCAACATTCAGGAGATGGTAAGTTTGGCGAGGTTTTTGAAATGCTGGGATGTTCATCATTCTGTAACGACCAGCCTTGCTGGCCACATACTCCAACATTGACTGTTTTCTGTGCAGTTGACGTAGGAGGCTGTTGTAAATGCGTTGACGAGTAAGTTATTCGTTGTTCTTGTGCTAATACGACCCCTGGGATTGCTTTAAGCATATGGTTTTGTAAGTGTGTGGGTGCAACATTAGCTTGTTGAACAATTTGGCTTCTGGGCTGGTAACTGGATTGATGTAATATCGGATTAAGAAGTGGTAGTTGTTGGTTTGCGACTGGAATCCGTTGTTTCACAATCGGAACTTGATTACTGGCAACCAGTATTTGGCGATTTAGATTCGGATATTGGTGATTAACGACAGGAACTTGGTGCACAGCAACCCGAGTTTGTTGCCTCATAAATGACATTTGTTTATGAGCTGATGACATGTTGATTGGAACCTGTTGATGAATCACCGGGATTTGATGAACACGTTGATGTCCTGGTCCAATTGGTACTTGTTGACCGATTATTGAATTGTTGGTATTGGAAATCACAGGAATATAAGTTGTCGCTCCTATTATATGACTTGGCATTGATACATTAGGATGTAAATTTGGTGTTACAAGTAAGGCATGTTGAGTTGAACCCGGCGCAGACCCAGGTATCGATGGATCCTGGTACGGATACTGCGCGCGGCCAGTCATGGATGCCAGTGCCCTAAGTGATACGTTTGGAGTAAACATTGCGTGTGAATTTATTTGATGTGGCATTGTTACTGGTATTCTGGAATCCCCTTTCATAGTGGCATTTGCTTGAATATTTTGCTGTGCTTGTTGATTTGAAAGGACATACTTATAGAGATGATCTCCCTGTGACGCTGAAGTACATGGTGTTTTATGAATTTGTTGTTGTGCATCTGTAATAACATTCATTGGCGGCATATTATTTGATAGAGTGACTGTACTATATACTGGATGTCGTTTGGAGGATGCTGTTCCCGTGCCATTTCTTGACTGTTCCGCTGATATAGTAGTTTCCGTTTGAATTAATGATGGATGATTCGCAGATTGGTCTGGTACCAAGTCGTACGGAGGGCATGGCCGCTTATTGTTGGTTACTGACGTTCCATGCCTAGAGCTCTGTGAAACAGCGGGGTTCTCCTGCTGCACTGGAGGGTGGCTTGCAGCAGTCGTAACAGTCTTCCGACCAAGCATTGAGGGGCGGCGTGTACGTTGACCCCGTGCTTCAATGTCGTTTGCGCTGAAAGCTTTACTATTCCGTGTATGCACCGTAACCGTTACTATACCGGCGGAGTCTTTTGCTTTTACAGTGTTCGATGCGGTGTCCGTTGTTAAATGTTGCAAAAGTAACGGCACAGCTGGTATCATTGAATTTGGTACAGGTGTATTTACAGTAATATTTGAAGAGTCACCGTTACTTGTAGAAGTAGTAACAGTTGACACTGTAGGTGCACAAGGTGTCGGAATTGGTGCCGGTGTTGGACACCACCGAGAACCTAGCTCTTCACTTGTACGTACTCTCAGTTTACCATATATGGGAGGAGGAGGTTTAACCACGTCTATTTCTGAACAATCAGTTAATTGCTCGTTTTGTGCGTTACTGTTATTTACACTTTGGATTGCATCTGCGATGCTAGCATCATTAAAAATATCTTCCTCCGTTGCTGGTGTAACATCTTCAATATTTCTGTCCTTATCAGTATTATTTAACAATTCTTCCAGCTGTGGCATATCTTTATAAGAGCGACATCCCCCTTTTTGCTCGACCGATTCTGCGGAGTGTTTTGCCACTTCCTTTGATTTACTTTGTTGATCCATATCGTCCCTCGAAGCAACACTTTCTTTGGCTTCAGCCTGTACGGTCATCATTATATCATCTTTCTGCGTAATAATATTTTGATTGGCATCTTTAACTTCTATAATACTAAGCATATTTCCTTTGGTTACTATTTGATACGGTCCAATCATTTTTTCAACAACGTTCACCCCAAATAGGTCCGTAAAATCTTCCCGTGGTTCAGGAGTATGTGTTGTATCATTGTGTGAGGAAGTAATACTCCCCGATCTTATACTGTCTTGACTAGAAGAGACGTGTTCATTATCATTGGCAACTATATTACTGCCTGCAGTGTCATCTTCAGAACTCAGATCAAATGTTTGATCCGTTTCCGCCGATGAGACCACATCTGAACTTTCAGAGGGTGCACATCCGTTTCTACTACTTCCTGAGCTTTTAAGTAAATCGCACTCACTTGAAGAATGACTACTGGTATCTTTCTCTGGTGATTTTGTTTCTTTCGCTATATTTTTGTTTTTACAAATATTATTTTCTGTATCTTCTGTTATTGGTTTTACTACTAGTGTTGTGTTATTTTGACAACTCACTATTTTACTAGTCCCCAAAAATGCAGAATTTTTATTTAATTCAGGCAATATAGTTATGATTTCCACATTTGATTGAATGCATTCAATCCCTTCACTTTTTGTGGATTTATCAATGATACTTTCTACTTTTGTAGGCTTTTCAACCGGTTTCACGATTTGATGCTTGTTATACTTTCTCAATGGGCAAGAGGACGAATTCTCGATATCCCTCAAGATTTGATTGGACACAAGAGAGATACTATTCTTCTCACGAACAGAAATTCCAGAGTCATTAGATTTGATGGAATGTTTGCGTTTTCTCCTCTTCCTTTGTATCAATATGTCTTCTTCCTCTTCTTCACTAAATGTATGAATATTTCCAAATAACTTTCGGATTTGATTTCGTAACCTTTTCTTTTTGTGTCGAATATTAACATTAACGTCATCGGCTGCTAATGAAGACATCTTATGCTTTTTCAGTGGACAATCTGTTTCTATTACTTGTTGAACGCGTTTCTTTTGAACATTCGTTTTATTATGTTCTATTGGTTTGGCGGTCTCTGAACAATCTGTGATGCCTACTCCCGTAGTTATATCGACGGATATTTGACTTCCAGCTATTTGTATTTTATTTGAACCATGTATTACATTCATCGTGGATTCCTCTTGCAAAACAGTCTCAGTTATATTAATAGTAGTATTTCCGGAAGGTGCCTTTTGTTGTGCGCTTGACGTACAACTCTCTGTTCTAATTGAGTCACTTTTCCTGAACTGCGGAAATATGTTGAAATTGATTTTTATATGATTTGGATTAGTCTGTGTACGTGGCTTACATATCTCTGCGCCCACCTTGTCTGCTATCAATTCAGGTGTTTTATCACCGGAACTTTTCTTTCTTTCTTTAACTATATTGGGTTTCTCCCGTTCGCGAAATTCCGATTCCTTGTTTATGACATTTGCCACCTCAGAACTTTTCTTTTTTGTTATATCGTTTTGTTCGAGTTTAGGACTTTTCTGTTTCTTGCTTACAATAAACGCATCTGCTGAACTTTTCTTTCCGATTAGATCACTTTCTTCAAGCTGAGAAATTTCCTGCTTTTTGCTTGTGACTGTAGCATCTTCTACATCCTCTTTTTTAGTTACATCTATTTGTACAGGAAATACCTGCCTCCTGATTAAATCTGCTATACCACCCGAATTTGTTTTTTTGACTAAATCGATTTTCTGAAGACGCCAAGGTTCCTGTTTCCTGCTTATGCTAGTATTACCATCTACATTTTTCTTTTTATCTACATCGACTTTACCAGATTCATTAATTTCAAGTTTCTTGTTTATAATAGTTGTGCCCTCTGAATGTTTGTTCTTAACTTTATCACTTCTTTCAGTTTCATGATTTTCCAGTTTTTTGTTTACGGCATCATACTTCGTATGTGACGTAATATGTGTTTTTCCCATAGGAACAGTTTGTTTTGCGGTAAATATTACTTTCTTTGTATGTACATTGGCAGGTGGGATTAACGTCGGAGAACTATTCTTTTTGGATAATGATTTCTCTACACTTGCCACTTTGTGTGATTTAACTGTGCAGAGTAATTGCTCATCCAGTTTTGCCAGTTCTTCATCAAAACTGCCGAATATCGATTTTTTCTCATCGCTGCTAGCTTTGCCTGGTGGCGATAATTTCTTATTGGGTTCGACACTGTCGCTTGATATGCTTGATCTTCTAGCAAAGTCCCCTTCAGCATTTTTTCCACACGGTAAATTCGATATTTGCTCCTTTGACTCAGCCTTTTGATGCGACAAGGCTTTCGATGTGTTTTTGCAGTCGGCAAACTTGAGCCGTTCCTCCTTTTCGCTGCGTTGCGGACTTGTTAATCTGAAACATACAAAATGACGAATTTTACCATCAATCTTATTTTTAAATATTAGAATTTGTACGTCTACAATAAATATAGAGGGTGAGTATTTTAGACAAAAGAATCAAACTCATAAGAAGTTTTTATTCATTAAATGAATCACATTTGCGTGAACATGCTTTTCCTGCTAATGAATGCTACTTCTACTGGGTCATGTTATCTCTCTGTAGCTACCTTTCCACTAGGTTCCAAAAATTATCGGCATGCGCTGGTAGGTGAGGTGTCGTTTTGACACACTCATCTAACATTGCGGATTCCGTGGCTGGTGGTATCTTGCTTGCTTCCGGGGTAAAATCGTCGATGTCAATTTCAAGCTTGCCAGAATTATCATTGGCACTCCCTTCGCATTCGGTGTCTTCTTCAAATATGTTGATGATATCATTATCCAGCGAATCAGTCAAAAAAGGAATACGAGCTTTACTCGATTGATCCTTGCTAGATTTTTCTTCATTTGGTAGTTTATCATCCATGGTCGGTTCATCCGAAGAATCTAATATTAATACTATATCCTCTATACTGCTATCGTCAAGCGTTTCATCTTGCGTACATCGCGTTTCGTCTGATACTGACTCCCAATGTAGGCACTTAATCTCCGAGCGACTCTCCATAGGCGCTGCAATGTGGAGAGTTTCACTACTGAGTGAAGCAAAATTTTCTACACTCTCTGCAGTGCTCCCCTCAACGTTCTTCAAGCATTCTTCCTTGAGAATCTCTTGTTTCTCGGCGTCCAGATGAGTCGCCAGCATGTCGACTAGTTTCTTTTTTCTTAATGCTATCGCTTTCTGCAATTCGTAAAATTTCCCGTGTGGATCCTTTTGGAGTCGAAGTATGCGGTCAGAGCGTCTAACTTTTCCCGCCATTCTTGACACTTGTAAGTGCTAAAGATGAATGTGGCCAAGTGCAAATAACGTAGCTTAACCCTTTCACACGGAGATGGGAGCATCACAGTACAAGCAGCGACGAATATAATGCACAACGCAGAGCATGTTCATCGAGCTTTCGAATTCGTCGATGAATCTTTTAGCACTTGCAATGTAAAATGCATGCCGAGAGAAAGAGTTCACTATACGTGTTTCTTTATTGCAAAAGATACTATCCGAGAATCTCTTTTGGGCCTTGCATTTAACATTCTAACAATTGCATTACAAGTTTCATCGATCGTGTATGATACAGTAAAGAAAGACGAAACGGCGGAACTGATTGATACATAATGAAAAATCGTAGCAATTAACACAAGGTCGTGCGGAAGGTCATGGATTACTCACTATTATCTCGCAGATACCGCAATACATCATAATGTGGAAAATACGCGATAATTCTTACTACGGATGTGTTACTTATCTTTCTTCCGCAAACGCAGTTCTAGTTCATGGCTTTCGCGGCAATCTGGCCGAAACGATGCGTCGTATAAAAACTATGATTACTTCTGGCATAGAACTTCTAATTCTTCTTTATGCTTCTCGTATTTAACGCCTTTGTCGTATTAATCTGCTAACTTCCTCTTTGGAGTTCTATGAGAATGCAATCAAGTCTCCCAATTTCTCACGACGCTTATTATTTCCCGGGTCTTCAACTTCGATTACCGATAAGGTTAATTGACGAAATAGGTCGGTGCGAGGGAAGTTCGTCCTTCAGGGAAATAGAATTTCAATGTGTTGATCAGCGAAACTAAGCCGATGCCGCTAAGTAAACACTAGCGACACTCTCGAATTATTTGACGCCGGTACACAGTATACACTTAGCGCTCCTTCTTTCTCTCGCACCATCCCCCAGCACACCGCACATTACACTTGATTGCCGACGTGTTCGCTGATTACACAAATGGGGCAGTTTATATTACGGAATCTTGTTGATAGGAGTGGTGCACGAAAATCAGGCAATAACCAAAACTTCCCTTATGCTATAAGCAACTTTCGCTAGGCTAACAGAATTCTTAAAATACTTGGTACGTGAGGTATCGCGTTTGTTGGTACTGCGATTGTTCGACGCGCGATCCTAAGCGTTCTGAGAACGCAGTAAAAAGAGAGGATAAAAAGGTGGGAGGGATGCTTCCGCGACTCGGCAGTGATGTGCGAACGTTAGAGAGATGAGTGTGATATTGACTATCCGGACGAGTGCAAGAATGTTGAGTGACACAGAGGTTTGTAGGAGCCACGAGGTGAGCGAAATCGCCTAACCCTCTCTGCTCCTTCAGTTACGCTACAAACCACTAGTTATTATACGAGCATCGCAGTCCACCGGTTTGTATTCAGCATTATCGTAAGTAGAAAGTGTAGCAAGCATTTTCCTGGCGAACACACGCGCCTTTCAATTCTAAGCCACCGGTGAAGTCAGTGAATACTTTGTTGAAATGGTGAATCGTGCGTATCACAGTGATGTTGTAATCAATTGCATAATGGCGTACTTTCTGTGGTTTTAACGGGATTCTCTAACAAGCCGATTATCTGTACGAATGACACGAGGCAAGCATGGGTTAACCAAAATAAGCCGTAACTGTTGCATGTGATCAGTCAGTCCTCTTGAGATTTCAATTGGCGAGCGTGTAAAAAGGAAATGCAGTGAATGCGACTTACCCGTAATTCTGGATTGACGTCTTGCTTAAAACCACACGCGGTTCGACTGATATCTGACGCAGTCCGCGGAATATTTGTTTGGACGAAAGGCCAAGATTCTGCAGGTTATTCTTCAACTGAAACAGTAACCATTCAACACTGCGATTAATTCTTTCCGGCATAATCTGCCGCTGACTCAGGGCGGTGTATCGAATCAGCGAGAAAACGGGGGCTGCGGGAGGCCGAGAGACAAAAGAAAAGCTGGAACTACGCTGTCCGATCGGTCCACGACGGTGGTTGGCGATCGTCAGTGCTTTCGCTCGTCACATTTCTCTCGCTCTCTATTGTGACGCAGCCACCACGCACCGCCGTGAACACAGGCGAGTCCTGGGGGCCAATTCTCGAATAAACTGCATCTCCTTCTTTTACATCTCTCTAGTCCCTGCTTCGATATATTCATAACGTCATGCTACAATGTATATACTGTTACAGGGAAGCTGGCTGGAGTGCAGTCTGGAATTGGGCCCCGAACGCGCAGGATCGCGCGCGCTCGCGATAGAAGGGAAGCTATTCGCACCTTTTGAAGATAGAGGCGACGCCGTGTCTTGCCGAGCTCGCGAAGCCAAGCCTTCAGCACGAAATTGGTGAAGTTCGGACTCTCACTCGTAGCTCCCATTATTGTACGTTGTACGTAGGTGTTCGCACGAACGACTAGCAAGCTCTAGAAGAGTTGGGTTCACTGCAGATACACGCGTATGTAATTAGACTGTCGTGTGTAAGTAGACCATTCGGCGAGTGCTCTGAGAGGGGCGACCGCAACTTGCTCTCACATTGATAATCAGTTTTTTCTTATCGTACAATATTTCCTGAATTGGTTAACCAGCAAGACTGATAAACTGAAGTCTTGCAATTATTATATTTTATAAACGGGTAAAAGCCGAGTCAGGAACCACAGTACAGAGACTCGGACTACTCAAAACTCGTCCCTCATTGAAATTCTGTGAATGAATCTGCTCAGCGAATTCATTATAGGTTGTGGTGGGAAGTTCCCGCGTAAATATGTTTATGTCGAAGTTCTCGGGCAGGTTAGGAAAGTGAGCGACAGAAAGCGAAGAGGCTTCAAGAATAACTACGAGACGAAGCAATAAAAATTATAAAGCAAAAGGTTCCAACAAGCATGTAGTATCAAACATTTTCTAACAAATCGTTTTAAGCTACTGTTTATTTACCAAGAATATTTAACGATTTAGTTTATCTGTTGTAAGTACCAAAGGAGGGTTTTGTTAACTCAATGCAAAGCGTTATTCCACATTAAAAATCCATTCTAGCTTATCAGTTTCTTATCGCGAATAGATAGTATTGGCCGCCCTCAGACTCTCGGTTCATGATTGCGCAGGGTCTTGGGTTACGGTATATAAAGTCTGCCGTGTTACCATTCGGCGTCAGTCGCCTTGAAACTTTTAAACTGTATACTTCTCAGTTCTGTCAGCAGACATATGCTATTCACTTTCAATGTTGACAAAGGATTTCAATCAAATTCTAGCATATTAATGCAATGATTACATGCGCCCTTCGACAGATAAAACGTAAATGAAAACAATTGCACGTCGTAGACAAAATTACATCGACGTAACCTAGTTTTTCACGTTAATACAGCTAACAGGAACGGCAGCAGCTGCTTATGTGCGTTATACAGCATTTGAATGCTGATAATCTGCATTGTTATGCGGCGAAGCGAAAAATTCACCTGCAATACCTGACTCGCCTTGTATGCTAATTACTATATGCTAATGAGAATCTGTCAGTGTTCGGCAGCATTATCCTTTCTTCGGTTTCATTTATAAGCTTCAAGAGACCCCGCACCGTACGTTCTTATTGCGTGAATGCATCTACGCGTTAATTGGACATTAAAGTGCAGATTGCACGAGTAAAAAAGCGCTTGATGGATCCGGCAATATCATTTTCCCCGCCAATAGCATCGCGATTCTACCCTGTCGCCAGTCACATCGTGACTTGCAGTAAGTAAATAATAGTTTTCTTTTTTTCGTGGGAACCGATTGATAAGATATAGCTTTCTTGAGAACTAGATACGTACAAATGCGATCTTTGTCCGATCTGTTTTTTTTTACCGTTTTTTATGTTGCGTCTATTGCGCGTTAGTCGCAACAATGGATCGCAAATATCCGCGAGGCGAAAAATCTGCCGTGAAAGAAAGAAACCAACTGTTTTAGCGCCCGGCAAAAAGCTTTGCGTACGATCACAATTCTTGAGACGTAGGACTTAGGGTGGTTTGAGACTCGATTGTGTTTGGGTCACAGAGTCGCGTCAAACACGTGAGGAGTGGTAAAATACGCGAGTTTATAACATGTCCATAAATGATGCAAAAACTCAGTATTGCTAATGAATGTGAACAGATCAGTCAGCATTCGTATTTATGCAGTTTCCAAGTCGAGTTGAGTTCAACGCGGTACTTCATCTGAACACAAAACACACCGAATGATGGCGGAAATTTATTCCAACTAAAATGTAAAAATTACTATGCGGATTCAAACGGTTTCTAAATTTTAAGAACTTTGAACTGCACCGTGTATTTCGTTGTGAGACTGTTCCTTAGCGGACGAAAGCTTCTCGGGCACTAAACTTGACGAGAAAGGCCGGTTTTCGTATCACCTGCTCTACAAAAAATGTTAGTGGAGGGAGTATTTGCTAAACGGATTAGAGCGGAGATAAGCAGAGAGTCGAGGGTTGGAAAAAAATCCAAATACTTGAAGATGATCCTTGATAATTTTTTTACCCAAGTGAAGAGGAATGTTAGAAAACCCTGAGAGGAATCTAGAGCTAGACTAAACACATTACACTGATAATATATAAAGATATGTCTCCAGCAACAGATAAATGCATCCACCTCTGCCCATTAGAGGCAATCCATAAGAACCTATTGATCATCACAGGTTAAGGCTGTTTATCAGGTTGCACTTTAAAATGAAACCCGAGTAGCGTGGCGTTAGGGTTTCGAGTTAAATGGTCCGATCCTCAATAAGATAACTTCGACGCCAAGGAACTTTAGGAATGTGACACCAACCTTTTCCATCCAACCTTCTTCGAAATTTACGAGCTTTTAGGGGAATATAAAGCTACGCGTCTGCAATTATACTGTGCCCACAATGCCCTTCTCTTGTAACTTGAGATTTAAAAACTCTAACGAAAATGCAACACTTCTTCTGGTTGAATCTCATTCTTTGAAAGTTTTACTTCATTTTCTAGCTGGTCGAGAAACGGTCGACGTCGAAGACCTTGGGAGTGTTTTTCTCGAATTGAATTCGATTGCCGGGACGTGAGGGGAAGAAAGCCTTTCCCATTTAATTTATGGTCGTATAAGGTGCATTTGCTGACGGAGCAAACATACCCTACCCATATGTTTCAGTCGAACTGAATTATTTTACTTGGGTTAAAAAGTTTTACTTGGGCTAAAAACAACACAGCTGGAACTCAGGGTCAGTCACGTAGGGTACAATGGGCCAGACGCATCCCCAGCGGAAACCCACGCTCCGGGAAACCGTAGTATATACAATGCGTAGTACATGTCGATGGACCCTTGAAACTTGAAACAATACCGCCCTCCATATCACAAAACTTTCGTTGCCACTTGCGTTACTAGCAAAGTCTCAAAGCCGCTTAATTATGAGTAAAATTCGACTTCCAGTGTCTGTTCAGATTTGCAAGTATAATTGAAGTACGGCCACGCTAGATGGCTATTTCTTTGGGCTTCGCTCTCAAGCATTTTACACCTGTCCCATACGAAACTACACTAGGTTGATCAGTGTTTTATTCTTGAATTCGACCAATTTCAATGTTATTTTTGCGTCGTATGCACAAATTCAAGCAATTTCGACCTAATCAATGTGAACAGGGTATAACATTAGACTGACAAAATAGAACGTCGCAAATTTACTTAGATTTTACAAACAACGCGGCAAGCTTCGGAGATATCCGTCTATCACAGTGTTATGCTGCACCACAAGACATGAATATAGTGAGCGGTAGACATTTGGTAAATTAAAGGCCGCGTCCTTAGTGCGAAACACAAAACTGAATAGTTTGCATGTAGAATAAAGAAGAGCATGCGGTATCTTAGAACTGCAGAGAGAAGGGATACGTATGCACTCGGGGATGTGATTGAAAATGTCGCAGATACGCGCTAGGTCTAGAAATGTCTCCCATCTTAGAAATCTCCGGCTCAACGGATATACAAAGGAGTGCGACAAAGGATTTAATAGGTATTGCGTTAATCAGCAATACACGATTAATCTTACGATAAAAGTTTTTTCGATAATTGTATTTCCCGTGATCAGCGGGTGGAATTGGTGGAATTTGCACCGTACTCGTCGGTCATCCGATGGACACGGTAAAAGTGCGATTGCAAACAATGCCGCACGTGTACAGAACCACCTGGGAGACTGTAACGAAGATCGTAGTCCAGGAAGGTCCGCTCGGTGTCTATAAGGTATACATTCTCGATACTGAACGCACCTTCGCCATAGATTGCCGATTTTGAAAAATGGAAACAATCGTACATTCTATTGTACGACGCATTTAGATCTATAGTATCAACTCAACAAGTTTTTTTCAACAACTAATCTAATACGATGATAAATGTTATCCACTTCGCACCGTAAGTGTTAGCGTTATCTTTCCTATTGTTTTCGAGCCTCCACGGAATTATTTTCTATAAGATAAGCTTTCTAATTGAAATACTGATCTTTGAATTGCGATATAATCTGATTCAGAGATGTCTGCTGCTGCATTTCGGGCAGCAAATATAAGACGTGCCTTAGAAGTATGTACCTTGTTTAATTTCTCGTGAGACGGCGGGCAAAGCCGACACGCATTCCTTTGGAAGTGCCTCTGACTCTCCGAGGAGGACAAGTTATGTGTCCTTTCCGAACGTCCAGCGTATTTGCTCGCGAGTCTCCGTTGATTAGTCGTCGTCGTGCCGGTATGGGCGAGAACAGACATTTTCTAAGCACCACCGTCTACTAATACTGCCGCTGTCGGCTAGAATACTGGCCTGGCTCAGGTCTTTACACCCCTTATAATAGGGTACCCTGCACCCACGGTGCCCTCTACGTCTACGTAGCACAAATCAGAAAGCTTTCTCGGCACTAGCGTCTTCCTTCGTTTCTGCAAACCAATTGAATTGCGTTTCGCATACTTAGAACGCGCTATTGAATCTTTTGCCCTTCAGTTTCTTAGTATTGTGCTTACAATGACACTATCCATTTAATTGGAATCTTCACTGTGCCGCACACCAATCCTATCTCCGCCTTTGGCTGATACAGAACGAGCGTGTTGTGTTTCTGTCTGCGATGAGAAATACGATCCCGCTTCATCATCATGCGAGTGTCGGCGGAATGGGGTGATTCAGATACATAATAGCTAAGCTATCTCAATGTTAAGCTGAGTACTCATAATTGCTTTTAATTCTATCGCACTTTTTTTAATAGAAGTGATAACCCTCGGTCCTGGTAGACTATAAATTAGCAAAAGTACATGTTCCTGATCGTGTAAATTTTACGTGGTTGATATGCATTCGCATCACTCTGTCTGCGTCTAGAATTAATCACATACTTTGTAAACGACTGATTGTTACAATGTAAGGAGGATACATGGATGCATTATGTATATCATTTGCAACAGGGAGTTTTGGCGCCGCTAATCTCGATCGCACCGCTGTTCGCAATTAGTTATTTCACTTTTGGCGTGGGCAAGCAGCTCGTGGCGTCACCGGAACAAAAAGTCTTGTCCGATACTCAATTACTCCTGGCAGGAATGTTTAGCGGCGTTTGCACCACCGTCGTGACAGCGCCAGCCGAACGGATAAAGTGTCTTCTTCAACTGCAAGTAATCATACTTGAATAAGAATTGAAGTTTCTATTAATATTCGTAAGGTGTAGAATGTATCAAATATTCGTGGATAAGTTGCCAAGAGTTCCCATCGTTTCTTATATTTCTTCATGTTGTTGGGGGGTTCGAACTTGTACACAGAACGTTTTTCATGTACCAATATCAGGGTTCACGGTGGAATATTAGCCATTTGTGTTTACGCCGAATGCTGATTTCAAGGGGAGCCAAGGCTCCGCGGACAAACAAACGGTGACGAGGTACACCGGTGTCTGGGATTGCGCTGTTAAACTGTGGAAGGAGCGTGGCATCCGCAACTTGTACGTTGGCACCTGTGCTACTCTTCTTCGCGATGTACCAGGGACGGCCATCTACTTCTTCTCTTACGAGAAAATTCTGCATTATATTACAAGCGCATCCAAGAACGTATGTGATTTCTATAGGATTCAGCGTGCTCGTTGCTAGGGTTGTTACAAGGAAAAACTACACTACGAATATGAATCCAGGAAATTCATTTGAAACGACGATAAAATCCTAGCTACGATCATGCAGCTTGCTTTAAACTTATTCCAAGTCTTGCGATAATTTCATAGGCGCGTTGCCTTTTCAAATACCATTTGTTCAAGGCATATAAATTAGTAACTATTGAAGGTCACGTGGGAACCATTGCTAGCCGGTGGCTGCGCAGGAAGTTTCACGTGGATAGCTTCCTTGCCGCTGGACGTTATGAAGTCACGAGTGCAAACTTCACCGCCCGGAACGTTTCCAAAGGGTGTGAGATCCGTGTTCCCGGTGATCTTGAAGAAGGAAGGAATCGTCGCCTTTTATCAGGGTTTGATACCTGTGATGGTACGCGCGTTCCCAGCGAACGCCGCTTGCTTCCTTGGCATAGAAATAACTCTCCGGATTCTTAACGAGTTCCTACCCTGGTTGTGACATCGTGTAAATATGTCCCATGTCTAGTAAAAATTTCTATTGTCATCAAAGCTTTTGCTGACTTTATTTACATGTTATGAACGCTAGTATTAATTACATTGCCGCGTGTTTAATCTAAACCCAAGTTTATGTATAGAAGAAAAATAGTTCTAAGTGTCTTTCCTTCCTAAGTGAAGAGAAGTCCTTTTCTTGATTGAACTTTCAATCTAATATAAAGATTCTTTCCTGCTGAAAGTGAAGGGTAGATCGTAGAACGCATTTTCGTCCGAAGTAACTATTTGTCATCTTTCACGACAAACTTTTCCACTTGATGTAAATGGGATCCTCCGAACCTACCAGGCCCCGGTAGGCATTCTCGCCTTCAAAAGTTTCTCTCCCTTCTCAATCTTTAGTAAGTAACTTTCGTAACATGTAAAAGGTGAGTTAGAGTCATTTCTCTATAAAGTAAGCCAGAAGCTTTAAGAAAACTGTTGGAAACGCTTAGGTGGCCACGCATTGGATCGAAACTTCGAATAAACTTGTTGCAAGATAAACTCGAAATTATTTTAATAAAGTGTATTTTAAATGTAATGCAAAATATATTTCGAACACCTGGAATTATTTAATTACAGACATTTGGTGCAGGAGATTTAGGTCTATCGCCATAATACAACATACTTAATAGATATTTGTCCCTGTAATTGACGTACATAGATGGTGGAACGTGGTGTGAAACCCCATTAGGAATAGTTGGATTTGTAATGTTTACACAGGCTTCAAGCAGCGGCAGTTGCGCCAGTTTTATCAGTTATATTCGCTGTTGTATCAGAGCCAGCTTTGATACTTGTAACAGTTGCAACCGTTGGTGTCGGAATTGTACACGTTACTGACATGAGTGTTGTATCGGGCAAGAGATTCCGATTCGCGATGAGAAGGCTGTCATTGTCTGAGATTACCGGATTTACACCAGAGTCAAGAGTTTTACTCGCGTTTGCACTCCTTATCAAATAAAAAGGAATCATCGCATCATGCCGACTCCAGATACTCGCTTGAGTTACGGTAGTCCTAGAAGGTCTTCGAGTTCGAGTTGCGTTTGGAACACGAATTGTTGTTATTTGAGTAGTAGCTCCTTGTGTCGTACTAGTTCCTTGTGTCGTAGTAGTTCCTTGTGTCGTAGTAGTTCCTTGTGTCGTAGTAGTTTCTTGTGTCGTAGTAGTTTCTTGTGTCGTAGTAGTTTCTTGTGTCGTACTAGTTCCTTGTGTCGTACTAGTTCCTTGTGTCGTAGTAGGTCCTTGTGTCGTAGTAGTAGTTCCTTGTGTCGTAGTAGTTCCTTGTGTCGTACTAGTTTCTTGTGTCGTACTAGTTCGTTGTATCATACTAGTTCGTTGTATCGCACTAGTTGTTGTTGTCATCGTTGTCGAAGTCATGTTCCTGGAACTGTTTAAGAACGATGAATTACGACGAGTTTAAGCAACTCCGCAGAAATTCATAACGCATTCTGCATCGGCATTTTATCAGTCATGTCACGTTTGTTCCTCTATGTACATACGTACTCTGCAATTCCAATTTCGCTGACGGTGAACGCAATTATGCAGCTGGCAATTATCGCAAGAAGACAAGCTATTGACAATGCCCATTGTATAGCACCGAGGACCATTTCGGCTCCTCTACAATTATACGTCCTGTTTTTCACGAAACAGCTATCGTCTGAAATTTTCGTGTCACGATACGCCCGCTCATATTACCTTTCCTTTGCGCAAGGAATAGAAAGGCTTTCTGTTGTTTCGATATAATAGTTGGCCCAGTAAGGCTATTGGCAATGAGTATGCATAGGAGACACTCTGTTTCATTTAGTTCTCTCGCGTCGATACGTTATTTTCTAATTGAACAATTCCAAGATCGTAGGCGCAGTGACATCTAACAATATCACTTTCAATCTTTTCAATGTCGGGGCAATCCCCAATTACCTCAATTGTGCATCGCTCGGGTCAACGCACCAAAGTATAAAATTAAAACCCTCCGATATCATCAAAATTATTCCCCCCTTCCCCCGCATCCTACCCTTCGGTGACTCATTTCATAGAAAGTTTGGCTTGTCCCAGAGTTCGAGTGTATCAAGTGGCAGAAATAAACTAGAACATAACCTCTGCCGCGATGCAACATTCAAAATAAACTGAGGTCTGGGACTGTGCTGGTCCCGATGAATTTTCAAAAGGGTCACTGCGGATATTTCGAAGCCTCGACCTTCAAGTTATTGGAGTAATGCGTGTGTTAGGCTGATTCCGATGACAGTGTTCATAGGAAGGGGTGCTTAGAAGTGACCCATGTTTCGCAGGAGGAACTGAAAAGACAATGCCGAGTTGGAGCGGTCTCTTTCGAATCATTAGACGACGGCTTGTTCTTGGATTGATTTTCGCACTGTCCCTCACATATTGTGCGTTCTCGTTACTTCGTAATGAGGTATGATTATCGTTTATAGATTCTTCATGCCAATTTAGACGTTTACATTGAAGATTTCTGTCTAAACATACTAATGAATATTCCGTGGCTTGTAGAAAAAAATTGGAGGAACAGATAACGATCTTGATGACATGGACAGCATGATTGTCAATGACAACAATGATGATCTTATGTCAGACTATGATGCATTACCGGAGCATCTAAAAGTCTCTGGTAAGCCACCATTGTGGCAAATGGGTATTGGTGACCAAGCCGGCAAGGATAATCTGCAGAATATAGACTTGAGTAACTTAAACGAAAACGAGACTAATATTTGGCCTTGCAGAAATTCAATTCAAGTATGCTTTGCTCCTAGCATACATATTTCAATTCTAATATGTCCAGAAACTGATTGGAAAACTTTGATGTATCTCAGGGGAAAGTTTTAATTGTGGATGAGCGGGGAATTGTGTGTCCAAGGAAAGAAGTATTGCCCAATGGTTGCTGTAGCATAAAGGAAAAGGAAACAACTAAAGCTGAAGATGCCTTATCTATTGCCAAGAGAGAGAGGTATAGTTGTAAAACGTGCAATGCACAAGGGTGCTGTGCAATATATGAATATTGCGTCTCGTGTTGTCTTAATCCTGGAAAGGTATGTCAGTATTCCCCACAATATATTTATTTCCATTTTTCATACATAATAATAATAATAACAATAAAAATCCCTGTCAACAGCAAATAAAAGGGAGGAAAGACATATTATTGAATTTACATAGGGATGGCCACAAGGCACAGAAGGACGACGATGTAGTCCGCCGGCGCCTCCGGAATTTAGATAGATTTCAAGTGTGCCTTGCCGCTTGCCGGACATCCAGCGCCAGCGTGCGCCACGAAAACACCTACAAAGATCCACATTCGAAACATTGTTATATGTTACAACCACAATACGCTCATACGAGGCAAAGGCGTGATGTGGAACCATTAAATAATAACGGCGACAACCCCGCTGTTGTCGTTACATCTTTTTCTGTGATGCCGTTACTTACCCTTCTCCCACGACCTGACCTTACTGCCTGTCATTTGTGCGATTCAAAAATGAACGCATGCCAAGTTCGAAGCAAAGCCGATTTAAGATTTAGTGAGGAATGCCATGAAATACAGAATCGAGTGTACTGTACCGTCTTTCACTCTTCATAAGTTGGAGCGTATACCGCGTACAAGCACGGACCGGTACTTCCATACATCTTTGTAGTCCAAATCGACGTCGCTCCCAATCCGATCTCGCACGTGCTTCATTATTTCTTCGCCGATAGTTTTCTGGACGGTATCCTTGACCTGAAGGTTCATCATGCAAATTTGAAGTAATTTAAATGACACCGAGTTTGTCGAGGAAGATTATTTAGAGCATAAATATTTACGTCTATATAATGGCCATCGGCGGACGCGTAATGGCAGGAAATAGAACATCTACTTCGCTTGGTCAAGTTTACGCCGGAGCCGTGTATGAGCAATGGATGGAAAAACACAGTGTCACCAGGTTCCATCTTGAGATTGACCCACGTAAGATTTTTAGGTATATTCTGAAAGATGAATGGTCACTTAGGAAAGATGCTATTTCTAGTCTATTAAGGGTAGATCATAATTTGACGGCTCGAATGTCCTTACGAGTATTCCATGGTAGAATTTATTCACGCTTCCTGGCGTGCTGCCGGGCTCATAGTCATGCGCAAATAGTTCCTCGAGTCGGTGTGATCCGGGAGCAACATAGAGACACCCGTTTTCTGGAGTACAGGGTTCCATCGCAGTCCAAGAGGCTACTATCCTATCAGCTGGCCGAATCGGGAAGTAATAGAGATCCTGATGAGGCGGATGTCTATGGATACACGTTCATTCTTTACATCAAGACTTTTAATATGATAATTATAAGATGATAGAATTACTTGGAGGTGCCGAATCCTATGTCTGGTGGCTTGGCGATAAGCATGCTGTGAATTGCCATGATATTCGGGCCAGTGAACCCCTCCACGATATCCAGTATCTTCTCATGTTCCAGGTACTCGCGGAAGACTTCGTCTTGAACCAAGTCCTGCAATTTATTCACCGACTTACGATCCTTCACATCGCGCATCACGGTTATACCGCTGCGAGGAACATTCCCTTCGATTATGTCGATGAATCTGAAAGCAAGTGAAATACACAGATGAAACGGTGAATACGAAATCAGTGGATGAAGAATTCCACGCGATGCAGATTAATTGAAGGGGGAAAGTTGAAAGCAATTGGCTGCGTTCAACGTGTTTCTTTATCCGCGTTCAAGGCAGAATAATAACTGATCGACTGGCCGGGTGTAATGAGCCTCCATCCGGATTAGCAACGAATTCTAAGCGGATGATTACATAATTTATAATCGGTGCGCGCTTTCTGCTAATGCCACGGTACAATTTAATGCGTCGGTCATATCTATAGGCCGCGAGGGATTATGAATCGCAAATTTGACCAAACGTTTCCTCGGGCTTCCAATGTGATCCCGAGCGCAATCATTTATTTACGAGCTTCACCTGCTGTGTATCAGCGGCTGCTAAATGAGACTGCAGATTTTTCATTGCGACAACTTACGCTTTACGATTTTTCTTTGCCAAACGGAATTCAATTTTTGGATGACGACAATACCTTTTATGACATCTATCAAGGACGTTCTGTGGTATGAGTTTCGGGAGCATGATATAGCCATTCTCCTCGTAGAAGATTCTCTGGCTGGTGGTGAGGCGACCGTTGCCCAACGAGTAGCGGAAAGCAGTAGACATGGCGCGCATTTACAGACGATATCGCTTTAATTCACTCGACAAAGGATTCCAATCTGAAATCAAAAAGAATAGTTGCAAATTTATTTCGCTGATCAAACTTTTTGGTATCTGAATAACATTATCGAACGCTCGAGTAGCCGTTTTCTGTCTAGCAATTTTAGTCCCGTGAGAACTTGGGACGCGCTGACTATCGTTTGTGGTTCGACTATCATTTTGCGGTTGCGTTATTGATAGTACGAGACTTTTATTGAGAAAAATACTGAAAGACCGTTGGTATAAAAATGCCTTCAAGTCCAGATACTTGGTACTAGGGAGTGACGCGTTCGTCAAAGGCACGTCGGGTAAAGGAATCTTTAGCTTCAATGGTAGAGCATCCATATTCTTTATCGAGGTATTTAATTTCCGTATCACTATCCAGAACACAGCAAGAGTAAAAGCAAAGGAAATCACTTTCAAGCGATTAAAAACTGAGTGTTTTATTTTTAAAAGGTAGCCGCTCGGGGTGAGTCTTTCAGGCAGATTAGAATCCTGCCCACGCTACCGCGACCCATCTTTCTTCCGGCTCAAGTGTTGTGATTCTCTTCGGACGCAAAACATCAAGGTAGAAAAACTTATGGTAATAATATGTTATTTTATTTAATTCTTCGATTGCTTGACAGTTAACATCGAAGCATTTTCAATTACATTGAAAATGTTTGTATCAAAGTGAGTCAGGTTTTTTTGGCAGCGAATTATGAATGAATTGTAGTTAAAAAGAATCGAATCGATGGACCGATTTATGCAGGTGCGAGAGGCGGCGCGCTTCCTTTCTCCCGTTCTCCGGAAGCGGAGAGCGGAGTGCGCGCCGGCGGAGGCGCCGCGACGCCGCGCGTCCCACCGCGCCGACGTGGTTCTCGCCAGGTTCTTCCTCTCCCTCTAACACGCACCGCCCGCTATCTTGATCGCCCGCGTCGCGGCGCCCGATGATTTCAGCACGTGGCATCAAAGGGAAGATATACATCGGGGTAGCCGCTCTTCCCAGCCAAACGGCGACGACCCTCGCCCGCCGTCGCTCGCAACGCGCGCGCGATTTCAAGGGTTACACACTCCGCCGTTTCGCCAAATTCCCATTGCAATTTTTCTATTCTTTGCAAATTGGAAAAGTGACGCGACGAAGAATCCAAAGTTTTCAGCTCCCAGTTCAAGTTTTATTTAGTGCAATTCGATGTGAGAACTCGAGTTCTTTGACGGTGACTCTTAGAAATCGAAGTTAAAAGTTTCGTCGGAGGCAGACATCCGGCGCGATCGATGATACATTTGTTTTTCTCTCGATGCAGTGCGTTGTTCGTCATGGCAAGAATGCGCCGGTGTATTCTTGAGGCAACTAATTGACTGGTCGATCGACTCTCGGATTTCCCCCTGCCATGGATTCTTCCTGGGGTAAGTTTCCGAGCGCAGCCGGTGGACACTTGCTAATGAACTGCCGGTTTTCCCGTTGGGATTTCGAGCCAGCCGACTAGATTAGTCCGAGAGCGGCTTTCGTGGCAAGCGGTCGAGATGGTTTCACAAGTGTCAGTCGAGTCTCCCGGCGGCGATGGAGAACTCGTTTACGGAGCCGGCCAGACAAAATCGATGTACATTGCTTTAATATTGAAGCGACGGGGTCTATAACCTTTTGTGAAACCGATGTTAGAGCTTCGACATACCGAGTGGGGTGCGAACATAGTTCCCTTTGTTCTTGTGCTTCACTGTGATCGCGACGTTTCTACTCCACAGTTGCATGTCTTCGGGACATGTTGCATTTAGCCACGCAAAAAAGCTCCCCAGGACTATTTTATTTCATTACTTTTATCTTCATGGGAATTTCCTAACAGTCATTGTCAATTTAGCCTACTTTTTTCTTATTCATTCCTGCACGATTGCCTGCAGGCAAAATCTCGAAATAATTTCATTTCTACTTTCAATGCAGCATTCATCAGAGCTTTGGTTTACGATTACTATTTTTATCTTAGCTTTTCTGAGTGTCGCAGCTATTATACTTGTTTTCTAGAATTTTTCGCGCAACACTACGACCGGATACGCACGCCGGAAATCCATTTCCATCGATCTATGCGGTAAATGCGGTTCATATTCTGTGGTGGTATATCCAGTCGTCTCCGTCGCCTTTCTCGTTCCTTCTTATCGCGGAGAAACACCTAAGTGATATTACACTCTCCCTCCGCCAAATATCACCGAATATCCCATGGAACTTTTATGTGAAACTCCGTTTCCATTGGTGTATTACGCTCGGAGTTTCGTTGGGGGAAGCAGTTTGTTTTATTAGACGGGCGACTCTTAATGAGGAGCGAGGCGAACTCTCTCTCCAAGGGGCTGAAGAGTAAAATGGTCCGACACGTTTCTTTTGAGCGAAGGAAACCGTAAGTGCGTGTGACACGCATTCCTCGTTTCATAAAGTATGCAAAAGGCATTTCACCTTAAACTTTTACAGGGTTTCATACCGCGCGCTGCCTTCGTGCAATTAAATGTGCGCTCTTCCAGATAGGGATCGCAATTAAATGTGCTTCGCTGGCAGTGAGAACACTCGTCTTACATTATTTATGCGGCGAACGGCGAGGCGTCGCACGAAAAGGTCAATTTTGTCACAAAAAATCGATGGGATCGCGCGCGGCCAGCTGTCAAGAGTGTCGCACGAGAAGGTCAATTTTGTATTAAAGGATCGATCGAATCGCGCGGAGGTGTCAAGCGGCGCGGCTTGTCTCTCTGTGGCAGTGGAGACTGCCGAGCGAGCAGTTGGAACAGCGTCCAATCCGTATATTTCATCGGCTTAGTTTTCTGTGCGCCTCGTGAATCATTGGGGTGCAGTGGCTTACAATCGGGCAGATCCAAGCCGTTTGCCCTAAGAAAATCTGGCATTAAAGAAACGAGGATGGGCAAAAACTGTGAACGGTCGCCGGGGGCAGAATTGTAGAGGCGGGGAAAGGGTGCGGGTTGGCTCGAATACAGAACAAACTACTTGGCCAGACACTCGGGCACCTTAGCCCGATAAGGGCTCTGCTCTAGTGAGACCAGTAGTCGCGCCAGCTCCCCTAGGAATTTCCTCCACTTTTTATTACAGAGAACATCCACCTCCACAACTTCCTCTCTTTCTCTCTTTCTTTCCTTCTCTCTCTCTCTGCACTCTTGATTCTGATATCTTACGCTTCCCTAGTCCCGCTTGTAGGGCAAACATTCTAATAAAGTCCCGCGATGCCTTAACCCGCCGGCTCTGCATCCACTCGTTACCGCATCGAAAATTGCTAAAATGCCCGTGGCGTCTTTCGAATGGAGTTGTTAAAAAGAATATATGGAGCGGAAATTTTCATACAACGTTCAGTTGAACTAGCAATTCTTGTGAATTAGACACGTATTGTATATGATACCATTCATTTCGATTAGGTATTAGTCAGCAATGATAATATATTTTGGTACCTTATTTATTTTATTTTCATACATAATAAACACAATTTCGTAGAAGTATGTATTTAAGTAGAATACTGGTTTATATCCACGACACATCAACATTTGCACTATGCATGCACTCTTTATTAGAATTTCAAACAGTTTCCACTAGCAAAGGATTGACTATTCCTCGAAAATAGCAGACGATTTTCACCCACCAAGGCAACCTCCCAATTATTATGCGTATCGATAAATTTTGATCGAACGGCGTTTTTTTTTCTAGCCAATAGCAAGACAGGGGTTTAATCCGGCGACTTTTATGATTGACGCCGCAGGTCCATTAGTTGTCCCGCGAGAAGAGAAGTCCGGCGGGCTGCGGGTTCGCCGGAACGCCGGACATTAATGACGCGTTTTACGATCGTCTTAGAGAGCGCGGCTGCGTGGGAGTGTTTAAAGGTGTATCTACTTTAAATATAAAATAGATCGTACGCAGGTTCGTTGGCGGGAGAGACTTTATTTCGTCGGACACGCTTGGTCGTGCTCGCTCTCGAATTTATTTCGACGCCTCTCCCGCATAAAGTATGCCTTTCCCCCGCTGCGTCTGTTTACCGGCGGCTTTCCTCGTGGCTGACTGCCTTTCTGTGCATGTGTGCCCGCCGAGCCGCGCCGCGCCGCGCCGTTGCGGCTTTCGCCAGGAATTCTGCTGTAAAAATAATACCCACCAATTTCCCACCCCTTCCTTCCCTCTCCTATCGTTCGCTCTGCCTAGAGCTTCCAACATCCGATGGAACAAGGAGCTCCATCAAAATCTGATTAACGCTCGCACGCTTGCCAGTTTCGAGGAGAAATTTCAGTTGATGCGAGAGGAAGGCTGTTTCACTGCTGATATCATGTTGGACGGTAAACGATCGAGCAAGCCTCTCAATCATCCCGCTTATTTCTTCACAAAGCCTCTTCTTTAACTTCTGTTTCTAATACACTCGTGATTCGAACGTGCACGAAATCGTGGCAGTCATTCTTTAGTTTTTCTTTTGTAGTCTCGCCTGTTCTTCGGGAAACAGACTGTCAATTAGTGGCAGCAACGTGATTTGTGTGGTGTGGAATTACCTTTGCTGAGCGGAAGCAATGCATTAATATTGTTTACTTAAAAGAGAGATACTGTTTTCAATATTAGGTTTAGTATTTCATAATATTTCACGTATTTAATTCACTGTTCACGTGAATATCAGGCGAGGCCTGTGTTTTGGCAAGCTGCTAGCTGGTCGATGCCACTCTGATCATCACTGATCATAAATTCCTCCGTTCGAAACCTTGGCTAGAGGACCTTGGAGAAAGAGACAAATTTTTCATCGCTCTCTTCTCGTCAGGTTCTTTCCATCTTCCACCAGTAAAATCGCTGTCTTTCCCACACGATTTTTAAATTCGGGGGTTGTTCCATCACTGATAAGAAAAAGGGGAAGGGGGTGATATCTATCATTGAGCCGGGTAAGAAGAGGGGCAGTAAATATTGATGCTCGTCAGCGGCACGGCAGTGTCATGTCATACTCGTTGTCAGATGCGGACTATAGATCGCCGAGGAGGCAAGCGTGTCAAGGTTAAACCGGTAAGGAGCCACAGAGGGTGGAAAAAGCCAGACACTCCGATTTCTGTTACACCAGAAACACCAAGTTTCCTCGACGGAATCTCCGCCATCATCGAGGAATCACCGCCGTAGCGAGGCGCGCTTGCGACAGCCGAGATAAAGCTCGAGACAAGGTGAACTTGGGGTTGGAGTTTATCCCTTAACGGTTGACTTGTCGAAAGTGGGACGTGTCTGAAATCAATATGTCAGTCGTCCACTTTCAATTCGGTATCACCGATCAATAGGCCTACTTTAGCTTGCGTGAGCCCAGCCTCGCAATCCTGCTTTCGGAGGACCTTGGAAGAGCAGTGGTCCACGCGGAAGATATTCCGGTGGGTCGAACCTTTCCGAAGCGTCTGCTATCTGCGGATGGCTCCGTCGAGATTCGACTTGACTCCTCGCTGCTTCGATATCCTCGGGCTAACCATCCGCGCGGTACAGCCGGCAGCGTGCAATATTAATTAGTATCGATCACGCGACAGAAACGCTCCCGGCTTAGTACCGCATATCTCATGAAGTATTTCTGCCAGGCTGCGGGTCTTAGTTCGGATTAATTTCTGGAGTGTCGTTTGTCCAGACGGCGAAGAGGAGGGTTGAAAAATAAGGGGTTGTTTTGGTGAAGTCGTTATTGGGATAGAAATTATCATTTTTCTTTGATTTATTCGTCATTTCTAAACGAGATCTTGTCATAGATATATTTACTATTAATTATATATTTAACAACAATGGGAATATAAAGATATTATAAAATAGAAGATTATCTTAATTTCTGTAAAAATTAGAATTATAAATCATTCTAGTTTTCGATGTACGTATTCTTTCATGCTAATTCTTCGTTTTCTTGTCTATTGAGTTAGTTAGATGAGTTAATGATAATCCGTGCAGATAATTAGTCCTCTTGGATCAACGATTACTGAGATAGTATCCCGTCACGATAGTCAGGACCAAGATGACAATGCAGAACAAGTATGCCGCCATGTGAATGCAACATCCGTAAAGGATTCTCTTAAAATTCGGTGTTCGATCATCATCCGCGTTATCGCCGTGCTCTTCGAAGTTCGGCTCATCGTCCATTTGCAAGCCACCTCCCATTTGTTCTGCCACGCCTTTTAAACATTCGATGAATTATAATGCTTGTTCGATAAAGTCTCGACGATTACTTTATGCGATGATTAAGCTCTAATTACTGTAGGGTTCGTAGGAGTGGGTGGAAACGACGATTGCCAATGGTTCTCGGAATGTCAATCTTCGAGTCTTTTTCGGTCGCGCGACTGTCGCTTTGCCATTCTGTTCCGCTGGCTCGTCTTCCCTCTGTCGATCAACCTTGTCTTTCCCTGGTTCTGCGAGGTAGCAAAGCCAGTCGCAGAGAACCACACAGAATACTCAATCGTCTCACGACAAGGTTGCATGCAAAGAGCGTATTTCGTCGCTCGAAACATTCAAATTGAGAGCGTCAAATTTGATAAGTTTCTACATTTTTAAAAGTGTATTTTAATAAATACTTTTGCATGTGTTTTGCATGTGTACATTTTAGTATCATTTTCACAAGAATAGAATTTCATTCTTTGTGTAAAAGGCAGTGTAAATGAAAGGCTTTTTCAATAACAAAAAGGAGCAAAGTTTTTTACTTTATGAAAGAAAAGTTGATGGGAATATATTCTTTGCTTGCAACCTTTTTTCATGCCTTTCATGAGACTCTTTGGCATAGTCTCTAATCGAAAGATACCTTTATCCAAATCGATCACTCTATGATCAGGCTTCTTTATAACCAGCACGGGATCCGGATTAGTAGTTCTATCAACGGTACGTCCCTTGTTTCGGCTCATATCGTTCTCGGAACTTTTCCCATCTGATTTTTCGCCACTTGGACCTTATCGGAGTCGTCGGGTTCGTGCGACATCGCTGTAGTCTCGTTGAAAAAGGGGGCCTTTTTTCCCGGCGAACTTTCTTCCCTCCATTCACTCGTTATCTCCGCGATTTCTTCCCTTGCGCAATGCCGGGCCGCGCCCTTAATTTCTGATCACGCCGAGGTAATAGGTGACGGAGGGCTTCGTCCGATTACGAGTCATTTAATCGCTATGAAATATCGAAAATCGTTAAGTCCCCATATGCCCCTCGACTCTAGTTCGATAATTATCTCGCTCGAGATCCTGCGCCATTGAAATCCCATTTTCACTCCCCCCAGTCGTTGATATACGTGAAAGCTCCGGAATATCACTGGCATTTTT
The DNA here is from genome assembly GCA_910591665.1 of Ectemnius continuus. Classification (NCBI taxonomy): domain Eukaryota; kingdom Metazoa; phylum Arthropoda; class Insecta; order Hymenoptera; family Crabronidae; genus Ectemnius; species Ectemnius continuus. Next base: position 6,925,129 of record OU342862.1, on the reverse strand, counting down.
AGCGGGATCGTTACGATCTTTCTAATAACTTCATTCGTTAATTGACAGAGTCGAAAAGGAGTGGTATAAAATAGTTGATGGAAAATACATTAGCTCCTCATGCTTTTTATCCCAACGAAAGAACACTGACGGTTATTAAAATATTCCGAAGTTACATGACCGTAAATTATCACGTGTTTGATTAAAGTTAATAGATGAGCCTGTCTTATATCGTACACAATTGGAAGAAAAAACAGAAATCCGTCGATCCGCGAATAATCTTAGATGATTTTCACAATGTGTCCGATACTATGGGAGAATCCATCATTTTCGCAATTCCGGCCAGCAGTCTGACAAAAGCAAGAAAGCCTCTTAGTAGATCGGCTAGCAGTTACACGCACGATGGAAGCGGTATATGTTGGCATAACTATCGTTCCCTCGAGGGTACACAGATCGCTTACTAGAAAAGGGCGGAGGGGCAAACACACCAGTTCTCTCCGGTACGTCACTTTCCGTTTACCTCGGTCATCGGGAAGAGCAGCGAGTCCCTTCTTGTCGCTCCAGTTGCCGCGGGATCCTCTCCTGCGGGAGCAGGAATTCGTTAAGGATAAGGCGGAGAGTCGGTGCTTTCTTTTGGGAGGGATGATCGCTTAGGGCATCACCGAACCACGAATTTCTTCTCGTGGGACACCGACGATCCTTCGCTCAGCGATCGATCGCCTTTTGGCAACACGCGATCAAAGAGAAGTGGCTTCCTTTTCTTGGGCAGAGGAAAGAGAATGGATTCTCTCGCACTCTTCTTTCAGTGGCTGGCTATAGGTATTGCTTCTCCTGTAATTTGTCGTTGAGTTCAGGTTACCTTCGCTATGACAGGACCTCTGGTCGATTTTCCTCGCTATCGCATGTCAATCGGTCACGTTCGATACAGGCCCGGCGCACACGCCTTCGCCCGATATAGCGAAGCCTGTATATCTGATCGAGCCGCTCTAACCTTGAGCCCTTTTCTTCAGAACGCCCATGCCAAGTATTCCTGCTTTTCATTCAACTTCATAGTAATTGCGAATTGCATTAACTTGTACTTGAATTTCCCCTGGGACATCTTTTCACTAGAATTAACTGTACACGTGTTCGAATACTTTTTATTAGCTTCGACACTCGGTTAACGGTTCGGTAGAATATTTTATTTAGGTAAAAATCTCAAATTTAAATTGTTATATGTTGGGGATTTAGTCTGACGCTTTTTCGTTCCCATGCGAAATATTGTATTTTTCATACAACACCACAATAATTGCGAATTGCTTTAATATGTGTTTGAATTTCGCGTGGACATCTTTTTATCTGGAAACGATTGTACTCGTATTTGAATACTTTTTATTAATTTAGATATTCGGTTAACGATTGGAGAAAATATATATGCTGGAGATTAAGCTTAAGCCCTTTTCTTTCCAACTCTCATACCAAATATTGTGTTTTTAATTCCATCCGAGAATGATTGAGAATCGTATTAATGTAGCATTGAATTTCGTGTGGGACGTCTGTTGCAAGGGTGTGAGAGCCAGTTGCTTTCGGAACTGTTGTTCTGACAGTTGAATATAGTTTCGTTTCATTTACAGATTTGATTAATGGTTGGAGAGAATAAATGTGCAGGGGATAAACCTTCCGCGTGATTACTTTAAAACGAATGCTTCTCGAAGTTAAAATAAACACGCACCAATCAATCGTTCAATGTTCTTTTGTATATTATAAACTTTAACCAATCAAACAAGTATTTCCCATTTCATGACCTTTAAAATAAGCAAATTTAAAAACCAAATATTACTTTAAAACACAGTTTACAAGTAATCTTGAGATTTCCATATAAATTAGTCGAAATATATATAATTCTGTATTATTAGGATTTGTTTTCATGAGAAATAAGAGTTTTCCTGACATATCTGGGTTACAATGGTACCAAGGGGTGCGCCTTTGCTCCTGTTCCGGGAAGTCCCTAGCTATTATAAAATCAACAGAGAGAGGGCTGGTCGTGCATGTGAAATGGTGATTACAGTGAGTTAATAATCTCGGCAGAAGAGAGTACAATTCTTGCCGAGATGGAGCATCAGGTTCCTCCATCTCGGCGGCTAGGTATTCCAATATCCTGGTTGGCGTTTATCGCCAAGTGTGCGAGGACTTTCGATTCCTCAATATCTGAGAATCCACTTGGCCTTTAAATCCATAGTCCTGCAAAAATACCATCGCTCCGGTACGAGCGATTGATTCCGCGAGTGCGCTCGCTCGCTCGTCCGCCTTGCTCCCGGAATCATATCGAGCGTGAAATCATTGCGTGGCTGCCGCTAAGAAAATGGAGGGTGTGCAGTATGCTTGTGTAGTGGATGTCGACTGAGACTGAGACTAGTAGGTGGGCGAGGACACCCTTTTCCTTTCGTAGCCCCGTGCGGATTTTCTAAAGTGTGCCAGTGGGTGAGGCCCGCTTTCAAAACGACTCCTCCGTCAATATCTCGGCCTCTCTCCTTCTGCCCGCCAAGCGAACAACGAGCCAACCGAGCCAACCGAGCCTGCCAACCAACCACCACCAAGGAAAAAGCTCCGGCAAAGGTAGCACTCATAAAAACTGTTATCCTTGTTCCAGTCCGGTAGGAAGGATCCTCTCCTGTCCGCTATATTTCCGGCTTTAATGGCCTGGCAATGCTACCAATGCCAGGTAGAAGAGAGCCGCTCTCCTTTACGGCAGCCTTCGATTCCGTTCGATCCCACCTCCAACCCTCTACCAGGTAAAATACCATGAAACATGTCTTGCCCGCCTCTCTCTAAGTGTATTATTCTTGCTGACCCGACGTTAATTAGGATACGTGAACTTGCATACTTATTATGCCGCCCGACACGCTTCGAGCACCTTGTTACCTGTCTTTTATGGGGTTCAAGAGATCCCCAGATGTGGTCCATTACCCTACTCTCCGCCCTAAAGTACTTTATGACTGCTAACTTGGTCTACCTTGCTCGTTCTGTAACGGTACTTGCTACTTTTCCCTTAGAAATGTGCCAATTCTTTCTTATACCTTAGTCTGCCATGTGGCAGGGTTAATAATTAGTTGTAGGGTTGTTCAAAGAGAGCTACTTGGGTTTCTACCCCCTCATCTGCTAGTTTATGGAAGTAATACCCACGAAAGATTTGACAACACATTTTTACAAGCACGTGTCAGTGATTGTTGATTGTAAAATTCTAGAAATTTAACGTCTTTATTGATTTAAACCAGGTAAACTTTGGCAGGGATTTAATTAACTTTTAATTTCGAGTGTAGTTTCTTCATTTAAATTGAATTATTGCAAAATATAACTTTCTTGGAACATATAACAGTTTATAGAAGGTACTTGTGTACAAGAGAGTAGATTCGCTTCGCCCGTAAAAGTCCATCGCGTGGTGTTCCGAATACATTGAAGTGCACTAACGACAGTGCAATCACACAATGGTGTCACAAGACCATTGTCCTCGCGTGTAATCGCGCAATAACAATGTACTCTATGCTTCTTCCTTGCTGGCTCTTCATTAAATCGCATGCCAGTAACCATTGAACTCTCCAATAACCGGTTGGATAAGCACTCGAAATTTGGCTCGAACCCGTTCACTTTTTGCCGGACCATTGTCTCCGTCCAGTTGACTCTTCGCGCGCGCTCGTCTATTTTCAGTGTCAGTATTTTTATGGACGCACACTCCTCCTTTCCTATGCGCTTCCCTTCTTCAATTACTCTCGGACGGCAATACGTATTCCTAGAGTTCCGAATGCCGAGCTCTTTTCAGAGAATGTCTATTCGATTTCGACAGTGCGAGCTCGACCTCCGGCAAAACAGCCTCTCTTTCTATCTTCTTACGTATTCGATGCATGAATTCATAAATATGGTCCACGAGATCTTCAATCTTGGGATTGTTATTGAAATCGTATTTACGCCAATGTTTCGAAATGTTTTTGACATTATTAAGGAAAGCTTTAGGAAGTTATTAATAAAATGTCAGTTGTTGAAACAATATCTTTGTATTAATATTTTAACTAGTTAGTTTTTTTAATAACTGCACTTGTTTGCGTGAACAACGAAGGTTGTAATACAGGTTCTACATTTTTTATATTTAATTATATGGAGTTATACAGGTTTGTACCTTTAAGAAACAGATAATCGCGTTACAATTTAATGAATTTTAAATATGAGCTTTTAGCGTATTAAACAGAATCTTAAATAGAATGTGAAACACCGTCGGCAGCCATACTTGCAGTCTCTGTTTTGCATATTGTTTTGATCCTATTAAAACATGTCAGACAATTAGCTTAACATTACAATTATTACGCTCTCTCAGTTCTTCTTCTTTAATAACAAAACTATAAATTATTATTATAGTTCTCTAGGATTGGCAAAAGCTTTCGAAATCAGAAGTGCGAGTTCGACCTCGGCGAAAACAAGGATTCTCCCATGCGGTATCTTGCTTCTTACGTATTCAGGGAAGAGGAATTCCATTCAGAACATTGTGGGAGGATGTGTGTCCTGTGGGGGTGGGTTGGGTGCGGCCTTCCACGGATGCAAATCGGAATTTTGTCTTTCCGGCTGCCGCCACCGACAGTCCTCCCTGTGGTTGACGCGCTCGATAGATCGGAATTATTTTTCCCCCACACACCAACCCCCCCGCGCTTAAGTGAATTCCTTTCAAGGCTCCGCGCTGCTTGTTCGACTTAACCCTCTGACATCTCAAGGCTCCCCAGTGATAATGTATCCTGATATCCTCGCTTATTCCAGATTCCCGCAATTTCGTAAATCATCAACCGCGCCGCAGAAAGCAAAATGTTGCTTGGACGAAGTGTTAGTGTTTTGTGCTATTAGTTTAAATCAGCTGTGGTTCGTGCTCAGACAAATATGTGGGCTAAAAGTGTGTGCAATCTGCAGTTCTGTTAGTTATCACGATTTCAAGCTTTGACTCATCGTGGAAAGTGAAACGAAGTTTCAATTAGTTCTATATTGCTTCTTTAAATCAATAATAACGTGAAATTTGCATGATATCTACATATTCAGATAATAATTTCAAATCCCGTATGCTAATTGTTGATTGCAGGCTAATTGGATGGAATCAATCGGTATATGCATTTCAAATTCCTCGATAATAGTTATACTTATCTCTAATTATAATTCGTAAACAAATATGCAAGTTCCAAATGCCCATTCAAAATTCTTTCGACAAATACATAAGCATTGTTGACTTAGCATTAATGGTTGCTGATTAAAATTACTAACGCCTCGAAATTTACATTGCATATAAGCTTTGCAAATTGGTCTTACTTTGTTGATCAACATCAAAACTAGCCAACTTTTTCAACCTGCAAATTATCATTGAATCCTGTTATCTTCGTAATCAAAGTCTGTTTTATACGAAAGTCTGAGGCGCGTGTTCCACGCTGTGCCAGATACGGGGTGAAGGTCATCGCCGGAAAGAACGATGACTCTCAGTCACGATTGGAAAGCACGGAATCCGTCGGTGGATGATTTACGATGGCGATGAAAGGGCCGCGACACGCATTTGTAGTTGCAAATCGCGGTTCAAGAGTTCACTTTATAAAGTTTCGAACGTGTTTCCGATAGCCGGGTTGGATAAATCCTGGCATCATCCCAACTATCCACGCGTCGCGCAGCTGCTCTTCGTGTTGAGGGATTTAACACTGTCACACACACACACAGACACAGAGACGCGTCGAGGCGAGCCATTGTAATTAAATAGCGGCTAAGTAGGATGCGGCTGCTGAAAGCGCATTAATTAAAATCTATTAACGATGTTGGACGGCTCTGGCGTTAATCAGCTTGCAATGCAACGTGTTACACGTTACACCGCGGCAGCAAGACACCCGGAGAAACCCGAGCGCCCAATCGATCATCCTCCCAGTGATTCCCGTTGCCTCGGACAAGCTGAATTAATTTCGGAATATCGCCCTCGTGTCGGATATACAATTACTCTTTCCTTGTCCACCCTGTTTTTATTCACATTTTTATGCCTGTTTAATTAGCTGATTTCGATTAGCCAATTGGAATTGAATATTTAGTAATGATTCGTGTTTAATGAAATTAGTTGCTTTGTAAGAAAAATTAGTTTATAAATTCGTAGTTTTATTTTAGCCAAAGAGAAAGTTTTGTCAACAATACCTTATGAAGACAGAAATCTGGAATCCAATAATGTCAGAGTTCTGTAGTACATATTAACTAAATCGAAAACTGTCAAAAGTGACAGAGAAAAGGAAAAGTGTCGTTTATGGTGCTTAAATCGTATATTTGTTAATTATATAATGCGGAGGATTCAATTTCAATATATCCTTTTCACATCGAAAAAACGAGAAAAGTGTGCACGAATTGGATAAATAGGTATCACATGTTGATAATCTTGGAGCACAATAGAATTTCGCAATTTCTTATAGACTAGCATTCTCCATTGTCGAGGAGGCGAGTGAGGGAGATCGAAGCTCGAAGCGCAAAGGGTTAATGTATTGAAGGCGAGTATACAAGTCTCGGAAGGGAAGCAGTATTCCGAGGGAGGATCACGGTGCAACGGGTATATTTATCCTGGGTGAATGCGAGGTTCCCTTCGGCGCTCTCCTTACTCTCGTGCGCCCAGCATTCGATTTTCCCGTTCCTTTATGAAGAGAGCACCGACGGATATTGGACGCGCTGCGCTACGCTCGCTACGCCAACTCCGGATTTACCTAACCCGATAAAACACACGCGCCGCGCCGATTCGTCCTTCCCTCGAGATACCCACCGGCGAAAACAATCGGCTCATATAATGGAGCAGTTCGGACTCACCAATCACTTCATTGATTTTTTCACTCCGATCAGATATGATTTTATCGCCAGCTTCTTCCTTTCGCGTCTCAATTTTTCGTTTATCGGATTCGTATATTCATGGCTAACGCAGACTAGATTAGAAACTACAAATACTTTGTTGTTGTGCTTCGTGCCAAGCGTAACGAGAAGCAATTTATGTTTTACGCCGTCATTAAAGTAATATCTTCAAGAAATTTTTATAGAAATTTTAAAGTACCGAAGATATTTCCTTTTTGATAAAGCGTTATAAAGTTCCAAGGATCTTTACTTATACTTGAAATATTTCAGAATATAGCTCAAGTCTATCATTTCCACTAGAGCTTGAATTACCAGAGCATTACTTTCTCCGGTGGTTCTCGCCGGCGCGGATATTCATGGTGTATTCAATGGGGAAAGCGCGCGTCGGGGAAATTAGGGGTAGAAAGGGGTGGCGTCCGATGAAAGGACTTTCATGAGAAGCGCGCACGACATTCTCTTTTTATCTCGCGTTGATTAGATTCCTCTTTTCGCCCTTCCTCTTCCCGGCACCTCCGAGCCAAGGAAACCATTCCCTTTCTCTCTTTTTTTCAGAATTGTAACTCGAGAAAAGTCATAATTTGCCGCTCCAATTGGGCTGGCGGGGTTCGCGGGACGCCGCCGGGGGGAAAAGACACGTGCGGCAGGAAATGCTCGGAGAATCGATGGGACGTCTATTTGTAGGAAGTTCGAGTCACCTAGCGTCGCCGTGGAAAGCCACTGTTTCCCGCCGACGACGACCACCATCACCACGCTTTTCGTTTGCTTTTTCGATCGATCGAACAACGGCTTATTCATTACTCTCCGGAGTATCTAGTGCCAGGTTGACAAACAGATCAGAGCACATTACGAGGATGTGCACCAGTAATGCGACAGAAATAGAGGAATATTTTCCGAGCGCTTGCATCATCAACGAGAAAAACTCTAACCACTTGCAAACACTAGATTCTCTCTTTTATGTGGTATTATTTTTATGCGTTCGTTAGTAAAAAATCTATCCAATTTTCGAAACTTATTAAGTTATACCATTTAATTTGAAGTACATATTATATTATATCGAAGTTGGTATAAGATCACTGCAATTTTACAGCGATATAAAATAAAATTTAAAAAAGTCATCGAGGTGAAGGGTGATTTTGCCTTTAAATATTCTCTCTAGCAGGCTGCTTTATATATATTATAATATATTATAATTGCAAGTGCAGGCTGCACAGTTTCAAAAACTTCCATTAAATGTTCAGCCCTACCAACGCAGCATTAAATTCACTCGTCCGTCCATCGGACCCTTTCGCACTTGGCACGAACGCAACTTTATAATCCGAACACGTGTAATCCCGGCATTCCGAGCATTCCTGTTACCGGATCGCGGAGCGTTCTAATCCTTATTTAAATTAAATTATTAATGGGAAGTTCGTGTGTGGTTATTGTCGGCTTCGCGCGAAACCCTCCTCGTGATTGTCGCTGAATAAACACGCGTGCTTGTGTGTGTGAATTTCGAGTGTTTGCGGAGATTTCGAGGCAGCAAGTGCATAAAGTTTGACGCGCCGCGGATTAGCGGGCAATCGTTATCGGCGCGAAGATAGCGCTTTCTCTTAAGCGACTTGTTTATGGGATGATCGATGATTAACGGCTCGCATTGTGCGCGATTGTTCGAGGATTCCCGAAGAATTCACTGCTGGCAGGCACGATATCACGCGAGACACGTACGTAAATGTCAGGCCACCTTCCTTTTTCCTTATTTTGCTGCTCCTCGCGTATGATATTTCGCAGTGTCGCGAGCAAAGTCCATGAAAGGTGCTCGTGTAGCTTTATTTATTTATAGGATATCCAATCGAAATGACGGCGCACCTCTGATTGAGCTGCTAATTAAGTTGTCGAGATTTATCGGCGCGTTTATCTAATGCCAATAACTGTGCCACTTGTGCGGCGAGTACACTCGCACTCGAATCCTCTCGAAAATATTCTAACGATTGTTGATTACAGATTTCTTAGGCGCATATGAATTATATGATAAATGATTCAGTGATTCTGTGGTAATAAAAAGGATCAACACTTCAAAATGACCGTCAGATTTTTTTCCATTGAACGTGCAATAATAAAATTATTTTTGTTGCGATGTTTTATGATAATTTTTTTAATTTTCAATGGTGATGTCTTGATAATGATTATGCGGTGCAAATGGAGAGTTCTCGGTTGAGAAACGAGGATGCGGTTTTACGAGACAGGCGGTCGTTTGTCCCGGGGCAGATTTCGGATCCGCTGGACGCCACAGTCTAATCGGCGAAAATCCTGTTGCGCGAGGGTGGAGCGTGTCGAAGGGTCCGGAGCTTGCCCTTTCGCGTTTCATTTTCACAGATCGATACGGGAGACTAGCCACCCTCCTTTTACGTCTGTCACGTCGCTCTCGTTCCCACCGGATTTCCAACAGTTCCACCTTCCAGAACCACTCGAAAAACCATTCCCTTTTCCGGACAATTGGCTACCGAAACTCTTGGAGATATTGTTTTTCTTTGGCATCCAATTCATTGTTCAAAGAACTCTTTCGATTTACGAAACTCTGATAACAGATTTATATAACACGTTCAACAGTGAATCCTTGGCATCGATGAATAATTTCAAGAAGCCGAAGTATTCTTTTTATACGAAGAACTATGTGACCTTTCATTAATTAGTCCTCTCAGTAATGGTCGCGTAATCCTTGGAATTTCGGTGTGAAAAATGGGGGCGTTCCTTTAAACGGTTTTAAGTTTCAACAAGGGGCTTACTAATGCCGCTCTCGTAAGCAGGGAAACGAGTTCCTTGGAACTGTGTACTCATCACGCTCATTTTTCACGCGCTTGTCTTATTATCGAGGGGAACGAAGTCTGTTCGTGCACCGGCTTTGAAATGAATTTCAGCCGATCCTTCCTTTCTTTCAACGTGCGCTCGCTCGCTCGCTACCTCCTGTCGATTACTTTAATGCCGATTGCTTCCTTCGCAGTTGGCGCGCGCTTCCTTCGCGTGGTCCACTGAAATGGACTGCTTTCCGACTGCTCCTACTCTTTAAGGGTGGCGGAGCAACCTTGATTTTTATCGCCCTGCAAATGAGATTTCTTAGCTGATTGCCAATGGACGCTTCCTGCACAAACGTGTGCTTGTGTAGTGTTCCGAGTACTCGGAACGGCAGTGCGAGACGACAGGATCGCTGAATTTAACGAGAAAAGTTTCACTCACGATTACTGACGCAACTCCATACTCCGAATCGCTTCTGATTAAAGCAGCGGTATTAGTTAATTGGTAAACTTGACCGGCGACTCGAGAACACTATTTTGTGTTAGAGAGTGCGGAATCCTTGGAGCGCGAAAGAATTATTGTATGATTAAAATAGGAGAGTTCGATAACAATATGTTATATCAAGTTTTCTGAATTATTACAGGCTTATAGCAATTAATCTTAACTTTGCGTCGATTTTAGTTTTAACTTTAATAATTGAAATAACAAATTATTTCGGTCGATCTTGGAGTGATTTAGAATTTAAATTTAAAATACTTTTCTATGCATATATTATCTTTTATACAGTAGTTATTTATGATACTTCCGGAAATTTAAATATTTCAACAAAAATTTATTCAAAATTACTCCATTTTAACTTAAATATTCAAGCTAGTAAATAATTCTTTTGCATTCAAATCCTTATGTTTCAAACATCACAAAAAATCCTCGAAGTCTGCTATTCTTTACAGCAGAGATAAACTATTGTTCGAGCAAGAATCGAATTAAGGAAAGGCAGGGTGGTGTTGGGAACAGCACATATCTTTCAGAATGTAATACCGCGTCGTAGCTGTCTGGAAACTCATGTATTCGCATCGGCGTATACATTACTTTCGCATTCAGGCTGTTTACTGGGGGGGATTCGTTGCAGCATATACTCGCAGGAAAAACGTGTCGGGGAAAAGATGCGGCCGAGGTGTACGTGACAATTCGGAAGATCGGAAAGCGCCGCTGAGACGGCGAAATGCCTCCAACGAAAAGACTACTGCCGAGTGCGGCTAATCGTTCCAAGGAGAAAATCCCGAGCGTGACTTGTACCGGAAAGTGCAGTCTCGCGGTTTTCATGCTAGAAGTAGAAGTAGAAAGCACATGTATAGATGTGTGGATGTCGGAGTGGGTGTGCTGAATTTCAAGCAGTCGAGTAGAGTAACTATTAGGCCAGACCGGCGATAGTTACAGATTCGCATTCAGATAGACCAGCGAGATTAGATGATGATGGATCTAGCTTTCTTAGGGCTATGCTAATCGTCCAATTAGATCTGTTCGATTTAAAATTACCAGCTGTTCAGGAAAAAATTCTTTCAAACGATCTTGCTGTGTGTTACATGAATATATGTAGTCATTTTTACGCTGTGTAATTATTTGTATGCTTACTGATGTAAAGTATAAATTGTTCCTTTGACTTTTAAATTTTCTGCATTCCTGACTTATCCAAGGTTGAGAAATTCATCTGTCGTTGAATATCGCAGGTTAAAGAAGTTCCACGAACCAAACGTATTCTATATTCATAGCTTATGAAGGCTGGCAAATATGCATTTAGCAAATTTATTGAAAATTCCATTGGTCTTCTTTACAATTCAAATACTGCTCTTGGAAAAAAAGTAACATCGCGCCAAATAAATGTGCACATTCCTGCTTTCTTCAATTGCCACTGATTAAAAATAGATTATTATAATAAAACGAAACTAAAGAAATTATAATGATCATAGTTGACCTTAAGAAAATGTATCACCGAAACGTGTCGCATAAGATTTTCATCCCACAATTTCTTCGGCTGGGTGACTAATAAGAATTCCAAGTTGCTCTTAGGAGGCAATTTTCGTTCTACACGATTCCAGCGACCAGAACTTCCCCGGTAGAAGTGCTTGTATTAAACTAACAATAGGTTACAGTGCGCTGGGTACGTAGGCCTTGGTAATAGAGCTCCCTTACACCACTCTGCTGTCTTCTACCTATTTCTAACTCTCGAAAACATCGCTCAGTGACGCGCATATTGTAGGAGGTTCCGCTCGAGCCGGAAAGCACTTTCGTCAGTCATACGGTACGCACGGTTTATCTTGCCAGGGTGACTTGATGCTGTGCCACCGCGCGCCCTCTCTCCCATCATGAATTATTCATGTCAGAAACTTTCGAAATAAGGGATAATGAATGTCCCGACATATATCCTTCGTGAGTGGATCGCCGCTGTTTCCGTAGATATGGATTATTTCGCCATTACGCATTCCCGCCAAGAGGAGAACAGCGAATCTTTTATTTCCACGCAATTAAATCCACTCGTCGAGTACAGAAGTACATTTCAATTCGTAGAAACTTGTACGAATTTTTATGCTTTTTATTCCCTGAGAGTAGAACGGAAATGGTGTTTATAAAGGTAGAAACATTCGCGGAAGAACTTTCCTAAAGATTCCTTTCCATGAGAAAAGAATGTGAAGTTCAGTCTTTGAGTGAACACTTCCTGAAAGCTGACCTTTTCAGACTCGAAAGAGACACTTTCCCGATACTAATTCATTTACTCCTAAAAATGTCTTATCATTGCACTCTGTTGTTTCCCAAACCCAAGATATTGTGCCCTATTTTCTCGTCTTACTTTACATGATTCAATTCTGTTTTCCAATATTCCTGCCTGTAAATCAGATTTCCCAAAGGCTTGCTCGATGATTTTTTGCTCGCGCCGGCCCTTAATGGATAAAATCGAGTTTTGATTAGCCGCATAAGGCAAAGGAGTGGAGCGGCCATCAGCTGGAGGCCGCTATAGAAATTTCCAAGAGGGCCACTTGGTACTCTGCCACGAAATTACACTCGGTGGCAAATAGGCGTTGATAAATGGGCCATTCTGCCTGGCAAATCTTGGATAGCAAATCTAGGAAGAGCAGAGTACCTTCGTATTCGCTCTGAGCGATCGATTGCCAGGCGTTCTGACGTCTTTTCACCGGCGGCGTCGCTTCTTATTCGTGTGAAACCGCTACTGCCAGAGGAGAACCTGATATGTATCACGCCAGCCGTCAGCTTGTACAGGGTGATACACCTCTCTTTCTAACAGCACTGTCCAATCCCGATTTTTATACGACAGTTATCAGCATTGTCGATGGAATGTAATATTCATAATATCATAAATACGCAACGTTCTTTTGTATGCGATAAATTATCTCTGAAACGTTCATATGAATTTATATGAAACTTTTATTTTCGAATTCTTTGAGGTGAGCTAATCAGTACAGATCAGTATAAATTAATTGTAAACTTTGACGACAATTCCAGGGCCACAATATCTTTTACACAGATAATCATATCAATAAAAGAAGATTTACAGCATTTTTCTGTGGCAATGCAAGGATCTGTTATATTTGAATTAAATTATTACCAGCGGGCATATGAAACTCCACGAGATTAAAATCAGACAGAATTTAAAAAGGAGTTGCAAAGCATTTGTATTTAATTAAAATAGCCAGATAATTTGTAATTATTTTTATACAGCAATGTATAAGAGTGTTGAATCAAAAGCAAGTGAATCACCCTGTAGACGTCGATACACGCGACTCGCTCGACCCTCATCCCGACTTTTTCCCTTTTCGCCGGTGACCGCGAACTTCGTTATAAGAAAGTCATAACTCATGCACGCAAGCATCCGTTTCTTCGGCGGTCTTTTTTCCCGCTCGCGCACCCTGAGAATTGACCGCACTGTGTTATTAATCACGTGGCGTGTCCTTTCTCCTCTCCGATCCGGATTAAGTTAGCCCCGAACAAGCCCAAGCGGCCGATACCACCCGAAGGTCAGCCCGATAAAGGTTCTGATCCTTTTTTTGGATCCCCGATTGCCTTACTTATTGTTATCCTCACTTTTCGATACACTTTGCTAATCTAGCAAGTGGCGCACATATTGAGTAGGTTTCCTTACTTTTTTCCTGACCATCGGCGAAGACTAATAATGGTGAATTATGATCGCTTTGATGTATCGCTTGGGATTTCACTCATTTCAATATGAAATCGCTCAGAAGTAATCAATTCGATTCTTTATGGATTAAAAATAATTCTATGTAACAACTGAATTATTCTTTATTTTATTTAAAAGATTGTCTTCATTGAAATGATAGGATTGTAATATTAAAAGCTGAATTCAAGTCGACTGCAAAATTTGCAAATTGTTTCGTGAACATTGCGTTATGCTGGTTCGAATAATAAATGTAAATGAGTCTTTGAGGATTTCATCTTACTGAAGTGGTTTTTAAAAATCTCAAATGTTTCTGCATGAGAATCCCGAGGGAGCTTAATAGAGTCAATTATATCGCGGGGCGTCGAGGGCGCATATCGATTTTGCAAATGCCGCAACAGCCGCCAAACCAATCTGCGTCCGCTGGATTAAGAATACTCAACGAGTCTCACTCGTAATTCGCATAATTCGTTTTAATTCTCGTAACCGCTTTAGGTTTCTGCGTAAATCCGATTTGAAGGGAATATCGAGGAAAAAGAATCGGCAAGAAAAAATTCCTGTACTTCGTAAACTTCGAATACCTTGGTCGCTTTTCTTCATTCCGTGAATATTAAGAGAGCCAAGCGCGATTTTATAAAGCTCCGCTGCGCTTTCGCGGTGGAAACTTTCATTATGCGATTTTAATGGCGCCTTTTAATGATGAAAGGTGTGTTTAAACTCATTAGGGTATGAGGCGGTGGTCGGCATAAATTTCGGATGGATAATCAAGGGATGCAGAAGTGGATGGAGAGCATATTCTCGAGGCAAACAAAGCCGAGCGTGAGGCTTGGAAAGTGTCCCCGCGGGTTCTGTTCAGCTTGGAATCAGAATGGTTAAGCTCTCCTTTGGGGCTCGTTTATCGGGCACGGATACTTGTTGCGCGGACCACTTTGCACGTCGAAGCCGCACTGAAATGGCTCTGCGACGAGAATCGATAGTGAAAGCACTCGAGACTTCTCTCGCGCCGCACCGCTTACTTTTCTATCTCTTATAACCCTACTTGAAAACTCTCAGCTGTTACACAATACAAATACTTTCGTATTATTATCTTTCATATTGTTAATACAAATTTTAATTAATATTAACCTTTGCGGGCGAGAAGCGACTCTTGGTCGCCGAAATCAATGGAAAACGGGGATTCTCGTCCGCAAAGGGTTAATATTAATTTCATATTATTAAAATAGCATTAATTTGCAAGATTTTGAGAATCTGTATGTTAGAAAATTAGAAGTAGCCGTAGAACAGACCTCGTGGAGGTGCTTTCCCTTCAGGAAAAACCCAGGTTATCATAAACCCCCAAAATTGGCCACGCTGACAGAAGTAATTTAACGACAAGCAATGTCAGAGAGCATCACTCTTGGATGGACTTCGGCTCTAACTTTTCTGATTGATAATTGTACTCTAAAAGTTTGGGACAATAGTGACTTTAGTTAAGAAAATTTTGTAATCTCGAGAGGACTAATCAAAGAAGGGAAGTTTTTCTATCACGATATATCAAAGTTGTATAAGCAACAATGTTTCAATGTTATTAGAAAGCATAATGAACGTGTTCGAAACACGTTATCGGTCCTTTCAAAATGACGAATGAAATTAATGCGCGACTATGCTTTGTTCTGTAATAACTTCACGCTCTGTGCATTAATACAACAGTTTCTACCCGTCAGAATTTATACGACAAACTTGCGGCAATATCGCCGCCCGGTTTTCCGAAAGTTGCACAAATTCGCTACCGTGCTGGTGCAAACACCTGTTTCTATGTGCACGCATTGTGCGCGGCGGTTTTCCCCGCGAGCGGGAACTTGCTGGGAAATTTCATTCCTCAAGTGACGTACGAGAAGCTCGCGCGCGCCGGCACGTCGCAATAAGCAACAATCTGGAAAAAGAAGTTTCATGACTTTCGTCTCACGAGAATTGCGAAAAGGGAATGCGAGGACTTAGAAACGGCGGGCAGACACAGCCACGCGACAACTGCGAGCTTAAAGGAGGATTCCCACTCGAGAGATTGACTCAAAAGTGGGTTAAAGATAGTTTTTGAAAAATCGTTCAATCCTCTTCGGAAAGTTCGATTGGACGGCGCGGTAGAAGCACTTGCAATTTCACTTCGAATATAGTTTTATTCTGGCAACGCAAAAATCCTTGAAATTCTCATTTTAATAGTATTTGAATTTTCAAACAAATTCTACTTTCTGTCTGTTTTTTAATATGTCAAAAGTCTAATTTTATTATAATAAAAAACAATCTTCAGAGCTATAATTTACAGGTTTTCCTTTTTATGAATTGAAATCAAACACCAATCTGAAATTCTGTACGAGAAATTTTATCCTCTTTTGACTTTTCTATTAGATTTTATTTAACAGCGGCATTCTCCTGCTACTTGGAATCCTCTGAGAAGAAGGCTATCGAGAGAGCGTACACGTTGCGCACATCGCCAGTAGGAAGAGGCTAATGCCATGGAAATTTCATTCCTTTGAATTCGCACTTGTCGAGGAAACTCTTAGCTCCCAAAGAGAGCGAATACGATAGTTGTCAATTGGCTTGTGGCTAATTCTGCCCTTGGACCGCTTTCAACAGCGAATTAAAGAGAAATCGAGTAACTGGAGAAGTGCGGTGCGTTTCCTTCTTACGGGAATGGGCACCGCTACAATTTAGCTGGGGGAAATTAACTTTGATACTAATCGTAAGCTCATTTTTCTTGTTTCCCAATTAATCACTGAAATTTGATTCTACAGAGAATCAATTAGGATTAACGCGGTCCTATTAAAAAAATATTAGCATTACTTAAAAACAAATTTAATATCTTTAATTTTAACATTTCTTACCCATGAATTTGACGTTAAGCTAAAATTATAGGAGATATTTGACGTCTATGAATAATAATTTTCCATCTACTGATTAGAACCCATTGACCTTCATTGTTTGAGAAAATCGGATACTCCGATGGAGTGACTTGGCAGCCCCACGTCAATCCTTTGAGTCTAAGGACTCTAAGGGCCTGTCTCTCTTCCCTGGGAAAGGTCGGAGAGACGGCCGAGTGTAAGCATCCCACTTGCTCCAGTCATCCCTGACGTAGTCTTCGAGATTCGCTAATGGTCGATAATGGAACCACCGGCATAGTAGCGTAACTGAATTATATCGGTAACTGGCTCCTCATGATCCCGAAGAGAACATATAGTACGTATATAATGTGTAAAGGGGTCGCTCGCATTTTGCGGTCGCGTTTACCGAATATCGTGGTGATCGTCGAATCGGATAAACAACTAAGATGTTCTTGCAAGGACATTGATAGATAATCCTTTTCAATAAAACTATAAATTTCATTGCTGTTTTTAATTTTCATTATTATATCATAATAATAATTCTTTGATTTGCATTGGTAGATCTTATGTGTCCTTTGAATAGAACTACTATTTCTTTCCTGTTTTGAATTCTCATTATCGTACCATAATAATAATTCTTGGATTTATATTCGTGAATCTTATGTGCCCTTTGGACAGAACTACTATTTCGTTCGCATATCATAATAATAATTCTTAGATTTGTTGATCTTAGTAACTTTGCAAAGGTAGCCACAGAAAAAGCCACCCTGAGAGTGCTAGAATACTTGAATGCTGATCAATTCCTTGCGATATCGATCCTACTCTTGTATACAGGGGATGGATCTCAAGGCTGCGTGGTCCTTTCTAATTATTCGAGTAATTATGTTTCAGATGTTGGAGTGGCAGCCGCAACGAAAGCAGCAAGCACGACGAAGCGGCAAATTGAGCAAGTAGCCAAAGTGCAGTTTGCGACGTGAAACTGTAGGAAGGATCGCCTTGGGCGGCTAGACAAGTGAAATAATCTGGAAGGGCTAAAACACAGAGAGTGCGAAAGGAGGAATGGGCCCTTGGGCCTTCGGCGTGCCTCTCGTCCTCATTTCAGCTTTGGGCCTCATTCTCAATGCTTACGTTCTCCTGGTCGTTCTTGGCCTCAGTAAACAGGTGATGCTAGATTCCACCCTCGACTTCCAATTCCATTACGAAGGGTGAAAAGCAAGGCGAAACTTGGAAATAATTCAGTGGAAGCCCTTTTCTCCACAGCTAGCAATTAGACACGTGTTCCTCGTAATTAGTTGATTATTAGCGGGGCTTGTATTATCGCGTGATAAATGGTAAGACGATGTAAGGCTTGATTTACATTGGCGTTGCCAGCCGCGAAGGGGTAGAACGCGGAATTAAGCGAGTTTTGATGAGGGGTTCCGTTTTACTAGGGCACGTGCCAAGCACCGCCGCCCTATTTTATTAACCCATGACATAACCGACTATGTAATATTTGTGTTCACCTAGTGGGCCGCACTTGTTTGCTAGCAGTATGTGTGTACTGTGTTTCCGTCCATTTTCGACAGGCAAGAGTTCTGTTGATTTTAGGAGGACGTGTTTGCAAGCCTCGCGCTGTATGTTTGCTCGCACTAGAAATCGCCTTCCGTTTTACTTTCGGCCCGAAACACTATCGCTCGACACTATGGACTGGCTATATTGCGCCAATTCTTTTTAGTCTCTCGAAAACGTTACACCGCTATAATGAGATTGTAGATGTACAGGAATGCCAAGTATCGAGGAACCACTCCTATCGGATTCCTCGCACGTAGCTTCGGCAACTCCATGGAACTTTCAGTTGGCTCGATTGCCAATTTTATTATCGGGATCCTCTATAGCTCGGAATCGAAGGGCAATGCCAGACTTTCAAATAAAAAGTTCGCGTTGTTATCTAAATGGTACGCGGGAAACTCGAGAGACGAGAAAGTGCCAGGAATAGAACGAGTGTTGGGGAAAGTATAGATTGCCAGAATTCCACTTGGAAATTAGGATTGCTCTTCTTTCGGGAAACATCGGAATCGGTTACTTTTGTCGGCTACTGTTTAAAGTAGCTGAGGGCTCTGACAGGCTTTTTATGGGATTGTATTGGCAGACGCAGCAACAACAGACCGCCAATACTTTGTTACTGATACACTTGGGCGCAGTGGAGACAGCGGTGTGTCTTATATTATTGATCTTTACTACTGGCTCCTGGCCCATCGCCGGCACTTGGTGCGTCCTTCACGGTTTCCTACTCGCCCTTTTGCATCCGGTCGCCCTTTGGACCGTCACGGGATTGAATTGCGACAGGTAATCAGATCTCCACTTTTTCTCGAAGGCCATGTACTTTAGAAATATTAAAAGAATATTTTTTATCATATATACAATCAACATTTTCGCATTTATAATTGAATTGAATGAAGTAGTATTATTTCCAGCGACTTTTAAAATACTTTTTTATTAGTTTTCAACCTATTAGTGTTCCAAATAAGCTTTCTTAATTATACCACTTTTAACATTGGGCGATTCAAAACTAATATACCAGACGTCTTGAGGAATGTCAAAGTGCGAGCTGAATAATTTCTCGACTCAAAAATACTTGAAGCAAACGTCTATATTATCGAGGTGAAATGTCGAGACTTCATCCTCCGATACGATCAAATAACAATCTATTATTCAGTGGTGTCGGCATTTTAAGAGCCATCGCGTCTCTCATTTCGCATCTCGAAACCTTCCACCCTTGCGAGACTTTTCCCAGCTGCCTCCTTCATTATTCAATGCTCGCCCGTCACAATGAGACGCGACTCGCTCGCTAATTATTCCCTCCAAGATCAAATACAGAAAAAGGTGGCTGGCACTTTTTATTCGCCATTGATCGGTGATCTTTAATTTTAGGTATTACGCGATTGCGGCACCGCTGCACTACGCCGCCGTCGTCTCGCCGAGACGCGTCCTGGTGGGTTTAGCAGCATCCTGGACTGGTGCTTTGCTCCTCTGCCTGCCACCCTTTTCCGGGTTAGTTCCTCCGTATAGGTACGTCGATTAACATTTTTGCATTCTTAAACATCCCACGAATCTCTCGCAGCTCCCTTTTTACACCATACTTTGTATTTGATAATTGGAATTCTTCTTTGGAAAATATGAATGCATATCCATAAACACGTATCCTGTTTTTCTCAGATAGCAAATTCTTTAACCCTCTTAGTTCTGAACGATGATGACACTTGCGAAAAGTGTTCCCTATCTCAAAATAAATTTATGAAACGTAATAAATGGTTTAATTTCGATTTAAATATTGTTTATAGAAGAGAAATTCATTTTTATGTTTTTCATAATGTTTAATATTTATGGTATTCTTCGCATAGGTGCGGTATTTTTCGTTGGCACAAAAAGTATACATTTCGACTATGATTTAAGTGTATTTAAGACACGGTTGGGGAACCTTTTATAATTCATAATTTTGATCCTATAATTACTTTTCCCTGGAAAATCGAAAAGCGGGGGTTGTTAAATATAAATAAACTGCAATACCAATTTTCAGCGAATTATACTTTGACTCTCACTCAGGTATATTCAAAGCAGTATAAACAAGAATCCTTTTACTATTTCTACCTGCGACCCTGTCATTACTTTTCCAGAGAAGCCAGGAGTGGGGGAAAGCAGGTAGAAATGCCCAGGAACTTATCGTTCATTCGTGTTTCGACTTTCATTCAGGTACAGTCAAGTATTAGGCTGCTGCGCGCCAGATTTCGCTAACGATTCTTGGGGCTCGGCTGCCACCCTCTACGGCGCGGTTTACGCCACCCTGGGTTTAGCACTGCCAGCTGTCCTCGTCACGGTCTGCAATCTGCGTGTGCTTGGTGTCGCGCGTTATCATCGACATCGCATCGCCAGTGCCATTTACGAAGTCACCCTCAGCGCTCAAGTGACCATCACCCATCAACGTAATCCGTTCTTCGTGCCGACAGTCACCTCGCCCGCCGCCGGTGGACCACCACGATTTCACAGCGCAGCCAGCACGGTTCGCATACAATCTTTTTTTCTAATTGTTCAATGGAAAATTGTGTTATCGATCTTTAACCGTTTTCCTTCTATTGGTGTTTTAATAATTTGCATTTAGATTTTTGTTCGTCTAATGCTTTGGAAATTCCTGTGAGGTGTACTTTAAATGGAAAGAGTTAAGATTTCGCTCATTGTAAAGTGTTTATTGCTTATCATCGTTCTTTAATCGTTTGGCTACTATTGGCGTTTCGTGGCGTTTTCAAATTTCGTTTATTGTTAACTGTTGGCGTATAGACGCTTCAAAAGTGTATTAAGATCGCATTTATTATAGCTAAAATCGCGTCGGTTGGCATTAGTGGTTTCCATTAGATTTCACCCTAGTTAAAGACTTATATTTTTTCCCCAAAGTTTCAAATGTTGACGAAATGTATAAAATGTTGTTTAAATTGTATTTGGTGCAAGATATATTAGCTTTGGAATGCAAAGGGTTAATACAGAAAACATATAAAATTGAATTTATAAGGATATTAGAATTTATAAGCGATAATAATTTCAATCCTAGGACTAGAAAACTTCGACGCCAATTTAGTCTAATTTAAATTGTCCATCCGGTCATTATAATGGCAGTCTGGAATATGTTTTTAGTGTTTACACGAGATCCACACTGGTACGTCGTGTTTCAATCGCACAGGTGTGTTTTTGCTGGCCGCCTCGACGCCGGCAATCGATGCCCGACGGTTTCGAGTACAAAGCCTCACGCGCCGCCCGAATTGTGTCAGAAATGTTTGCCGAGCTCGACGTTTGCGCGTTCAGTGTAAACGGCTGCGCGAAAATACACTCGATGACATTCATCAAACACGCTCAAATTCACACGGAAAGTAGTAAACCGGCCATTCCTGTGTGCGTTGCTATTACAGACATTTGGATTTGGCAATGCGAACTACATTTTTGCATCATTTGCCATGGAAATTATTTACTAGCATTTCCGCTTGCTGGATTAACCTTTAACGACTGACACGCGGTTACACAGAAATGGATCTCGATTTTTGACTCAAAATATGCATGAAAACACTGTCAATAATATTACAGAAATTTGGATTCACTATCTAATAAATATTATATTTGGTATATTACATTGTTATCTCGGTATATTACAATCTTACTGTTTTCTATTGTCTGCATTTTTAGCGCGAGAAAAAACTCACGCGACTGGTTAAAGATGGAAAGAAGTGGAGCGAGATGGGATCGTTTTAAATCGTTGACCCGTCGACTTAATTCGATCAATCTAATCAAAGGCAGCTCCGGATTTACAGGGAGCGCGCGCGCGCGAACGCCTCTAATATCATTTCCGCGCGACACTTTGCAAGTCAAATCTCGATGATGGCGAGGCTGCTTTGCGTCGTTCGCGATTACCTCTTGCATCGAGCTTGGTTGATCGGATTTTCCAGCAGGAGCAGCTATCACTCTCCGCGGGCGACCGAGCGTGTAATCCGGCCAGTTTTCTCATTAGTTCTCACTCTCTTATCCAGCGTCAAATTAGCATTTGCATTCTACTGTGTCGGTAATTCGCAATTGATAGTCAGCGAGAGCGGATCTCGTTAAAAGCAAGCGCATGTGACCTCTTGCGCGTCCAAAATATCCTTCTAGGTCAGCGCCTGCCAAGTTAGGCTCTCGGAGCTTAAAAATATGGGGAAAACAAAATTTTGAGCTAGGGCTCTGAAATTTATATCACATCTTCCTTGATGCAAGGGGAGACTCCCCGCCAAATTTCAGCACCGGAAAATATCGGGAAGTCCAAAAAATATGGGAAAAACCAGCGAAAATTTCGAAAAAATCGAACTTTAAAGGCAGTTTTTTTAGTGTTTTCGCTAGAAATCTGGACTTTTTTCGACGGATTTCTTGTTTGCTATCCGTTTTCATTCATAAACAATCAATTCCTGAAGAAAAAACCCGAGTTCGGGGACCTTCGAAAAATCGTGAAAAAATCTGAAGGGGTACCCCTTAAGAAAAATTTGCCGAAAAAGAAATTTGGAGCTAGAGCTCTGGAATTTTTATGGTATCTTCCTTGATGCAAGAAAACATTACCCACCAAATTTCAGCCCCGGGAAAGGTCGGGAAGTCCACCAAAAAAATAAAAACCGTTAAAAATGAGCAAAAATGGACTTTTCTCGACGGTTTTTCGACCCATTTCCGTTGCAAATCCGGACTTTTTTTCATGGATTCTTTGTTCTCTATCCACCCTGATACGAAAACAATCAAAATATTCCGGGTTCGACTGATTTTGAGAAACTTGAAAAAATTGAGCATTTCCGAGGGTCGAAAATAGGTGAAAACCTAAACTTTGAGCTAGGGCTCTGAAATTTATATCACTTCTTCCTTGACGCAAGGGCACATTCTCCACCAAATTTCAGTTCCAGGAAAGGTCGGGAAGTCCACGAAAAAAAAATAAAAACTGCGTTCTTTCACTGACAGACAAAGCAAATTCGCGTGGAAATAGAATACATAATTCGCAATGGTTCGCTGTAATTTTGTATGGCTCATCAAGTACATTTGTGTCAAGTGTATTTCTGCAACTTGAAATTTGTTGAGAGCAGAAACGTTGATTTTCAATTACTCCCTCGTTGTATGTAATTTGTTAAAGTACAGCCGTCTATTTTATTCAATGTTTTAGGTGATGCAACTGGTCGGTTCTCTCTACTTGCTCTACTTTCCTTACTGCGGCCTCATTCTCTGGGAGTCCTGCCGAGCGAGCAACCATCATCTCCATGACCACCCAAGATTAGCATCCTTGGCCGCCCTTCTCCTCGCTTGCTCGCCACCTATCAACGGCCTTCTATATGGCTTAAAATCGCAGACCATCAGAAGATCGGTGCAAAACTATTGGCGTAAAAAGGCGACCAAGTCCGAGCTTCAACAGGTAATCATTCGCAGCGAGATGACTTTCGATATCAGATCGTAATTACAAATCGTATTTCACTGTGCAAGAAGAAATTATTCCTTTGGCGAGAGTTTTTTATTGACTTCGAAAAGAAGTCGGTTTTTAAAATATTTTTTTAAACCTTGCGTATCTTTTAGAGAATTTTTCCCAAATTCTTTAACATTAACCATAGTTATTGCATAAAAATCGTATTCTCCGCTGGATTTCACATTTCTACTCATTCATTTCCTTCTGGTAAATTCCACACTGATCCTCCATATTGCAAGCAGTCTTTCCTAAGGGAAGAAGACTGAGCTTCATTACTCGCACTGATAAAGTCTAGCGTTGTAGGAGCGAGTTGTCTGCCAGTTGGCGTTAAGCTCCCAGAAGAATTGAGATCAATCATGCCAGTTTGCCCCTTTGCAAAGGAGTGTTGGTTGTTCGTCTTGTCTCGAAAGTCCTTTCATCGAGATTACTGAATTTGTTCTCTGCATTGCAAAGTACACTCAGCCGGGCAGATCCCATTAACTTGTTGGCCATTGAAAACTAGGAGATACAAGCGAGGACGCCGAGCGTCGCTGGGTCCAGGAGACCCTCGGGAAGTGGCACCGGATCCTTCTTCCCGTTTCCGCCGTTGCAACGACGGCTCAGCGAAGCTCTCCTCGCCCTTGGCTCTTGTCGAGCTGGCAATAGTTTCGACAGTAACAATCTCGGCTTTCATCGGCCGAGGTTGCAGCCCGCAGCTTCCTGCAACACTCTCCGAGTGCCAACTTCCGAGTCAGGTAGCCTTCTTTGCCTTGGCAAGCTTTAACTTAACACTTTGACGGCTGCACGCTTTCCGATGGACTTCTTAATTGCCGCCAGTGTTTTATCGAAAGGAGGCCGGAAGTACGGAAATCAGTAGATTGATTTGAATTCGTAGACTTTCATTGTACAAACTTTCTTTTGGGGAAATTCACTTTGACACTAATCGTAAGCTCGCTTTTCTATCACATTTGTTCCGAATAAATTAGATTTTACACAGAGTGAATTAAGATTAATGCGATCGTATTAAAAAAATCAGTTGCATTACTTAATAATAAATTTAATATTGAATCATTGTTTGTAATTATTAAGTATTCAGATAGATTCATCTCATTTTTTCATATTCATTTGTCTACTGAATGTTCATTATGAATAAATTTGAAAAGAGAATAATTCTAAATACTTATTAACAGCCATGAAAGTCTTAAGTTATCCCGCAATTAATTATTCCAATTAACTGATCCACCGATCCCGAGTGTTTCTATCTGTTTTCATAAATCATGGGATCATTTTCACGTTGGCTGCCCGAAAGGCGAGGCTGGAAAATTGGTACGGTCGAGTGCGAGTGCGGCGAGCCTGATGGGTCCCCATTATCGAAGTGATTTTATGGGGGTCGACGTGGGTCCAGGGTGTTCGATTGCCCTCAGTGAAACTCCCAGGCGGAGTCCAAGGATCCTCATAACGCGAGCCTGCAGCGAGGAGAGCCAGGATGGCGGCAGCCCTTTGCTAAGGAAACCCTTCGTCTCTGGTGCCAACCCTCTTCAGTGTGACAGTAAGTCTCACTCTTTTACTAACCACCGTTAACTTTTTGCCTCTTCTACTTTGTTAACTTAGTGTTGACCGCAGTTCTCATGGTAAAATCAATGCGACATTCGTTACTTTCGCAACAGATTACTAAATTTATCAAACTGCAGAAGTTTTGAGTGTACTTTTACAAACATTTTTTGTGCTTTGTCAACACTGTGTTAATAATGTTTACTCGAAGTTTCCCTTGTATCTTATTTTTAGTAATTCAAGTTCCAGACAAGCATTATTTTTTATCAATTTTCTAATATAGCTTTTAATAAATTTATTAATATTATCGAAGATATTATGGTTAAAGATCACTCGACTTGCGATTCACTAGACTCCCAGTATATTTCTTTTCGACAAGCATTACATTTGATTCATGAAGCTATTTGGAGGCAGAACAACTTCTCGTCTATCTTTGATGGGAGAGTGGTGGGGAAAAAATTGTCCTTTGAATTCAAAGAGCGGAGATGGAGACATTGCAGCACCGGCAGCGACAGTAGTACAGGCAGCGAGGCGAGCGTCTGGACCACCGGGATTGCGCAGAAGTTCTCGAAGGGGAATATGAAAAATTCGTCGGACATGTGGCCATCGTCAAGGCGGTTTTTGCGTGGCAGGAATTTAGAAGAGGGAGCACTTCTCGTCGGTGCTAGGCCGAGTACCAATAGCGAGAGCAGTGATACCACGGACACCACCGCGACAACAACCACCACCACTCTCCCAGTTAAAGCACAGGTTATCGTAAGTCTCATCAAGTTCTGATTTTTAATATTTGCCTTAATATATCACAAATTTCAAATCTTACTTATAAAGGACACTCGCGAATTATAAAATATAAAGAAGTTTGTTTTAAATACACAATTATTCTTTATCGCCGTCCAAAATTAGTTTAAAAGGGTCGTAATTTTTTGAATTCAGAAATGAATATCTCTTGTTAGATGATAAGTTTATTATTATTAGAATAATTTTACAATAATATTAAATTTCTCCAAACGTTACACAAACAACGAAGTCAAATTTTTATTATGGCAATTGAAAACTTGGCAAAATGTACAATGGAATTCTAGAAATCGTAGAACGGATAATCGATTATACAACCAGCTATTAATTAGGAAATATTAGCTTTGGTGAAGCAGTATAAACGTCTCCTCTATAGGAGAACGGCGAGGGGGTGGAGGAGGAGGAGGAAGACGGAACGGGAAGGAAAGAAAGGGAGC
The DNA here is from genome assembly GCA_910591665.1 of Ectemnius continuus. Classification (NCBI taxonomy): domain Eukaryota; kingdom Metazoa; phylum Arthropoda; class Insecta; order Hymenoptera; family Crabronidae; genus Ectemnius; species Ectemnius continuus. The sequence continues at coordinate 6,898,732 of OU342862.1, read as the reverse complement.
CAAGCGAGAGCGAGCGTAGTTGGAGCAGCGTGGAGGAGAGCGAGGCCAAAGAGATCATCCCCGAGATCCTCGAGAGTCCGGAGCGTGTTCCAGGGGGAAGAATGCAGGAAGTAGAGAACCGGGCATTGCGCCGGAACTCAAAGGGAATCCGTGAGATGGACATAGGGAAGGAACGCGGCGATTCCGCTCAATTGAGGCCCCTACTTACCTCTTCTACCTGAGTTCCCGACGCAGCCCAATTCTTTTCTACTTCTTTTCTACTTCTTTTCTCATAAGTTATTGCACCTCTCTCCCATATAATTACCGAGCCACCACTGACTTCTCATCGCACACGCTTGAAAGCAGTCGCCAGCTCGGACAATAGTTGAAAAAACTCTTCTGTCTAGTCGGACCTCGAACATTTTCATTACATCCCCCCACTTTTTTGCAGGCCACCCTCGAATTTACGACCCTCTTTCCATTCCATACTTGTTCGAGTTGTTGTTCGTTAGTCGAGTTCCTGCGAGATATCCACTACACTGTGGTAGTCTGACTCCTTCGATCCTCTGACCGTGTTTCGACCGATCGCATTTCCGATCGAATTTCTATATGTATACCCTTACACAAAGTGTGTGTACGGCTAGTGGGTCACTCGCATCCCTCGGGAATACCTGTGCTATTGCTTGCGAACAAGTCCAGCAGACGCGAGTGACGTGTGCGCCAACTCGCGCGGGACACCAGTCTAATTTAGTTGGATAATCTCGGATAGTTTAGTTGCCGAATTACCATCTAAATGGCAGCGGTAAATCGTTGCTGAATATCTGAACGTATCGGTGACCGTTCGTAAATTATGTAGAAACTCTATTACCTCTCGCTAACTATTTTCGTAATTGAAAAGGGAATAGTTCAATTTTTAATTCTATTACATTACAAAATGATGTAATAATTTACACGATTTCCTATGTTATTAGTTACTCTGATTATTATGTAATAATTAAATTATTACAATAACTAGTATTACTATTATTAAATTATTATACAATAATTATTTAATAATTAACAGTGATTTATTAGCTATTTTTGAAGGTTTTTTTCTGTGTTACCAATTACACGTTGCCGTGATAACATTTTGGCTGGCACTTGAAAGTGAGCAATGCTGATGAGAGAATCCGAGCGGATGCGAGCCACGTCTCTTTTCTGCTCGATGTCGCCGACACTGTGTTAACATATCCCGAAATTATATTTTTATACTTCCACTCTGAGTAAGAAAGAAAGCCGAGCAGTTGTGAGCGAGACGTGAAACGGCGGTGGCAACGGCGGTGGCAACGGCGGCGGCTAGAAGTGGTAGTTTGTCACGCACTCCTCCCTCTCTCTCTTCTCCGCGACTCAATTCCCTTGATTTGGCCGGATCGGGGAGAAACTAATTTTGCCGCGCGTCACTCCCTAAAGCCTTGGACACACCGCTCGGGGATAAAGGGGAATCAGAGGAAAAGTTAATCGGCAATGGGAGCAAGCCGTACAATCGCCGCCGGGAGAGAGATAAGTTCGAAGTCCACGGGAACTCGTCGCGAACTCATTTTCCTTCGTTACGTCGCCGGGCGCGATCGCTTTCGCCAGGAGTTTTCATTGCGAATCATCTTTGGAAACGTAAAGATTTTGACGATGATAGGAGAGAGATAAGAGAGAAAGTGGGTGGGATATGTCGGGCACCCGAGAAAGTTCTTTCGACGACGAAAACCCTTTAGTGTTAACGCGCCTAATGTGTGTTGAACAGCTTCCCCCCCCCCCCCCCCCCTCCTTTGAGCTCTCTCTTGCTGGTTAATATGCTCTCGGTCGATTATTAATGGCAATTAAAAGACTAATTGGACGCTCGGGTTCCATTATGTTTGGAACTAATTCCTGATGAAAAGCTCGTTCCTCGTAGCGCGTCGCGCTTGTCCTCGCTTTGTGCGAAACTTCGCAGGGATTTTGCAGTTATTTATTAGGACTAATTAGGTCGAGCGTATTGTGTCATTCACCTCGATTCTAATTATCTCTCGTTTCCAGAGTGCTGGCGCGCATTAAACGATATCATCGAATCACATTTCTATAGTTTCATTTAATTTATATCAATGTTTATTACTATTTATTGAAGAGAGATTTTTATCAGTAGTATAAAGAGACGTTAGTTTAAGTACCACTTTTTATCGAGCAAGTAGAAGTATTCATTTCCAAAATCATCGGCCTCGGCTTTCTAAAGATGATCAATAAACTGCGAAAGTTTATGCGAAATCACTGGAATCTGCACTCGAATCTCTAATAGACAAATCCATATTTGCATAAACATTCGCAGTGTAATATTCATCTTTCAATTTAAGTCGAAGGCTAATTCACTCACATTGGATCTTTATGGTACGTTTTTGCGATGCAAAAATGTTCAGTTCAAGTAATGTCGCGGTTTGTACAATTTGTCCTTTGTATTTGCCAATGGTTTGTCCATTATTACTCGAAAGAAGACATCGTCCAAACGTACCTTTCTGGGAATCTCGATTCCAAACGTAAAGATGTCCGAACGTACCTTTATGGGATTATATCGTGAGTTGGCTAGTTTAATCTCGACACAATGAATATAAAAGTAGTTGCCCTCGATTAGCGATAGTGAACTTGGAGAAATAGAAGATTCGTGCACGTGAAATCCATCGACATAGTCTCGATGAAGGAATCCACGGTTCGCCCGTGATTTTGCATGACAATCGCCGTGGAAACAATGTGCTGCTCGCCTCTTCGCCCTTGTTCCGCTCTCCTCTTTTCGGTGGGCGAGAAAGGGCTTGGCCGATGCCGGCGTAGCTTACAATTAGTAATTGTCGTTAATTAGATGCTGCTACGTCGCGATGCGAGTCTGCATTCGTTAGAAATGTTCGCGAAACACTTGTGCGTGAGAGAGAATCCTGAATGCGAAGATGATGATGTTACTCTTCTATCGTTGTTGGCGACAAGCGCGCTAAGGAACTTTGTCGGGTGCGAATGCGAGTGCATGTGTGCGTGGCTGCGTCGTGTCAATGTTAATATAGTAAATCGTCGCGAAATAAACTGTGTCTGAGTGTACGAAGTTAGTTGAAAATAAAAGAAGATTCGTTCGAAGTTGGATTATACCGTGGATTTTGTAAAATCCTGCTCTGAAACACTGAGAAGTAAACGATTGCCAAGATTATCGTCGAGGAACAATAATTTCCTGAAGAATTAGTGGATATCTATTTCATAATTCATTAAAGGGTCATTAATTTGTGAACTTTTTGTGACTTTGTGAAATCTTAGTCTCAAAAACTGAAAAGTAAACTGCTGAGATTTGCATCAATATACTTAAGAGATTTTTATTTATTTCTTTATTAACAGAAAGTAAAACATTCTTCTTCATTCAACACATTCTGGGCTGATTGCAAATTCATAGCAAAAGCATGCTACACTATTTTACATAAGTGTGGCTAACTTCATTCAATTCTTTCGTAACCTTTTCTCGCAGCATATAAGAAATTAAATTTCGAGGTTTTTTCTAGCAAATTTCAAGTTTCACTGTGAAGTTGTACTTATACACAAAGTATTTTTCCAATTTGTTTGAAACGGTTCGGTCAAGTGCATCATTTTGTTAATTCTCCGATAATTTTGTCAATTAATATTGAAAGTTGGGAGCGGCGGAAGCATACAAATACAAACAAGGCTGGCGTCGCATATTCCTCGTTGAATATGAACGCTCGTTTAATAACGTTACGAGCGTAATTGATGTGTTCGAGAAAATTACGAGACCGCTCGTTTTCGGCACTGAGATGCGTCACTCGGCGAGTAATAACCCAAGTTATAATAGACAGAGCATTTCAGTCAATCTACGATGACCAACGCCGCTTAACTTCCCAAACTCATTATCTCTGTAACCAGCTTCCGAACTTCATTTTCCTCGCAAATATTCTGCCCTGAGTGCGTGGCCCTTCGTCGCGCGGCAAAACCCTTTTTTGCAAAATGCTTTCCTTCCAACTAGCAAAGCAATTCCGCACTTTCTGCGGATGTAAATGACTCGTAAATGCAATCGCGAATCGTAGAATTTGACTGTTTTTCTTTATAATTATTGCATAAAGTCAACGTTTTCTAGTTTATTTCGAAGTGTCAAAGTAACAATGGTTTATGGAATTTGGTTGTTTTATGATGTCGCTTCGCAACAATCATTAAAATCGCAAGGTGTAATCGCCTATGTAAATAGGTGGTATTTCAAGTGTTGGTAATGACTTCGGAATCGCTGATGTTCTGGAATGCGAAGAAGATCCGGCCGAATTCTGCTGAGGTAAGCGTAAATAAGTTATTGACCGGTATAAATCTAGTTTGCATTCTTCGAGTCACTTAACTTCAATCCGCTCGAATTCAAGCTGATTTCAAGTTTACATTACAAACTTTAACACTCAGGTTCTCTTTCAAGTCAATATAAAAGTCTAGCAAAGCTCTTTTCCTTTTTAAGCTTGCATAAGCTGTAAAAACTTCTGATGAATTTTCTCATAAATTCAAGCATTTTGTACTTTGTTCACATTATTTGTTGTAAACATTGCTGCAAAATGCACCAATTATTCACTCTGGTAAAACTTCCTCAAAGTGTCAAGTAAATTACAGGTCGATTAAACTTGTTCCTTGACTTGAAACTAATTTGAATGCAAGTAAAAATAATGCGAGCTCAACAATACTGTGGTGAAAGAGTAAAATAAGCGGTGGATGGACTTGTTTCTTTGGCGGCGATGCTCGGCACGTTGCAAAACGTGTTCCGTGAGATTTTCGGCCGGTCGAGCGGCGTTGCGGCGGCGGCGGCGGCGGCGGCCACCGAGGAACAAGTATTTTGCCGTCCATCACTCAGGCAGGAACGGTTAAAAGCGACACGTGGGTAACAGAGGGCAGACACAGACGCATCTCTCGACGCCCTAGGCGGACGACAGGCCGCCGTTCCCTCCCCCTGACTCAATTGTCTCCACCAACTGCGATCTCTCGCGTTTTCGCACGCAACGCTTTCGGCCAATTGAAGTGTAACTGCGCGAGTGATCGGCCGAAATACAATCGCGGCTCTCCCCTGGAAAACTACCGGTTCGAAGTGGCTGCAAGTGGCGCGTGAGAAAGCGGAGAACCCTCCATTGACAGTCGGATTTATCTCGTTGAGAGGAAGCTCGTATTTGCAAAAGCGAGAGTGCGCGCCGCTGGAATCAAGGTGCGCGTTTCACGCACACTCGACAATTTGTCTTTGAATCTTTTTCAGTGGGTTTGTGCGAAAGTTTTTTTTAGTGCAAAATGCGATCTTAAAATAGTTTCATTTAAAAATGAAAGTGCAAAGTTCTCCTGTGTTCCTTGGTGATGTTTTGTAGTTTAAGCGATAAATTGTGTTCAGTATTGACAGTGGAGTAACAAATTAGTAGTTGCTTCGCAGAGTTTAGTGTCAACGAAGTTAAATTTCTTGACAGGTCTGTTACTTAATAGAATTGTAAACGACGATGTTCCGGCAAAGCAGACTGGCCGGAAGTGCCACGCGGAAGGACATGAGGTATGTCGTCAAATGACAGTGTTACGCAGAATTCAAATCAACAAACTAGTCGATAAACAGTGTATTAAGAAATTGGAGTGATTTCTTTCAAAGGGCAATACTCGCTCAAGCAGCACCGGTTTAGTCGCGTAGGTCGTGTTCAGCAGATTAGACGTAATCGAGTTATCTAATAGTATTCAATCCTTCTACTGCAGGTTCTCACGAGACATCCATCTGCCAGTGAATAAACTGTCATCCTACGTAGTTCATACTTTAATCAAATAAATCTTATCTCAAATGAAGTATCATCCCTTTAATTAAATCACCAAGAAATCAAGGTAGCGGCTATAAAAGGATTTGCAGGGTAAATCGTTGAAATAATGTCTTCTGCGATGTCTCCCAGTGAATAAACTGTCATCCTACGTAGTTCATCAAACAAATCGTCGACAAAATAAATCTCTTGCATTTAAATGAACTATCAGACATTTAATTAAAATCTCCAAGAAATCAAGGCAGTGGCTATAAAAGGATTTGCGAGCAAATCGTCCAAATGGTGTCTAGGAAAATAATGGGATGGTAAAATATACTGAGCGAGGAAGAAAGTGTCTGAGTGTGTTGGCGCTATGCAAATAGAGTATCGCTTTAATTGTCTCGCATACGTTTTAAACTTGTAATTGCGTGTGTCTTCTCGATAAAAGCGTCATCAATGGGCCTTCTAGCGCGTGCACTGACCTAGATGAATCCCCGGGGCAACTGCATCCTGATTTCATTGTCTACTTTCGGCCGCGCGACAAATTATGCGCCCTAGAAAGTCACTACCCCCGCTTGTTTAAAGGGTTACATACAACGTTATGTCGAGAAAAAGGGAGATTCAGGATTTTTTTTATCAATCCACACCTCATATCGAAACTAAAGCTTTTTTCATAGAAAGGATCATTTATTTGCTTTATTGTTGTAAATTATGAATAAGAAATTCTAATAGACAAAGGAAATATTTTGCATTCTTATTTGGAGCGCAGTTTTCGAAACAAAACTGGATGATTGAGTACAAAATTGAAAAGAATGGTACGTCAATAACTAGATCATAGTTCAAAGAAGATCTGATATAAATTTCAAGTCAATCGGTCAATTAGTTCTTGAACTATATTGGCCACCATTTTTAATATCGTGTTTAATTAAGTGTAAACTTTGGTAATTCGTATTCGTCTTCAAATTTTTAAGATATCTTCTACAAGTTTCGAATTTTTTAAGTACAAAGAATGCTACTTTTAATTACTTGTTCGCTATATGTTTAGCGCGCTCATCGAACGTTTCTCTTTTCGAAAATCAAGTTCCAAAACTGGCCACCGCATGATCATTCGGTGCAGCGTCGGCGAGGGAAAATTTGCAAGCTTCCGTCAGCAAATGAGTCTAATTTCTGATTGCAATTACTAATCATGAGCGGCTAATTGGCCGACGCTGCCACCGAAACGCAATTTCCACGAGGTTTAATGAAAATTAGTTGCCAGATTGTTGCTAGGTTGTTCAGTAATAACACAATAACGTGGTTTAATGATTCCCAATTGCAAATAATAGAACTTGTTGATTACTGTAAATGAGAATGAAACTGTTTCGATAATTTCAATTTTGGAAATTCAATGACTGTGTTCGCAATCTATAAGTAACCTCTTCAAGGATGATAATACTTAATATTTGTTTTTCTTTTAGGTTCATATAACTTTTATAGAAAGAAGTAAAAGTCAGATGGATAATTTTCTCAATACATCTTTCCATACTCGCTTTGTTAAATCCTTACTGATTCGAATGAAATAAGAGATAATTGAACAATTGTCCTTCAACATGTGAACTCTCTGACTTGAAGACTCTTAAAACAGCGATTTGTTTTCGATTTATTGGACTCGGTCTTCCCGGTCATCCAATCATTCCGATGATAAACGTTATCTGGAATTTTCTCGATCGATGACAGTGCATTATCATTGTCTAACCAATCTAAACCTACTAGATTTCGGGTGGCAGTCTTCAAAAATTCGCCCTCTCCTCAGACAATAACATGAACTTGACGATGGCAATCAGTGTCGTCGGTCTTGATTGATGGCTGATGCAGCGACACCTGTTTCACGGCCACTCTACTTGTTGAACGTTCCATTCAACAGACGCTCATCAGGCGAACAATGAATCACAAAGTTACAAGGAATCATTATTCCTCGCCGTGACAATGACGTACAATTTCCTTTCGAATAAGCAAAACCCATGTTGCGGTCATTCAACTTGCTGAATATTTCATTCATCAATCGTTCCAACATCGGACTCAAATTAATGACAAACATTCATGAAACGTTTCCTTCCTCGAATACAAGATTACTTAAAAAACTCGGTTTGTCGAAATCAAAACGTCTCGGCAATTTATTACAATGCGGTAGCAGCGGCAAGTGCACGTGCTCCGATGCGCAAGGAGCGTAAAGCTGCAGCCGGCAGCTTACGAGAGCGCAAGCTCGGATCGATTTTCTCCGGTCAGCTGGCAGAGGCAATTCTGCTGCTGCTGCTGCTGCTGTACACGCAGCGAGCGATTAACGTTGCCAACGCCAGCACGTCGCAGAAGAGAGGCGCACACACACACTGCCGATATTAGGCAGCCGGGAAAATCGGGCGGAAAATGGTGTGGAAAGTTACTCTCGCATTGAATTGACACGCGTACCACCAGAGCCGATAGTGAATGGTGAACACGGGAGAACGAGTGGTCCGAGTACGTATGAGAGTTCCTCTCCGGTGTAAACAGTGGGGGAAATTTGTGATCGCGATGTCAAGCAGCCGGCCAAAGATGGCGATAAGAATGTCTTTGACGCTCATCTCGGATCAGCTGAGACCCAATCGATTAGACAGTATCTCCACACTGGAACAATCAATCCAGTCCTGATAATTCACTTCAGACTTTTCATTTTAAATTGTTCAAGTATTTAGACTGCTTTAGTCAACATTCAGATGTATATCTTCATTTAGTTATCATCAATAATTATAACTTCGAAGCTCTGTTTATTTAAAATCAATGTTGCTTGTTCCAATGTCAAACATCTGCTGGCAATTAAAAGTCAAGGAGCAATAATTCTGTGAATAAGTAGTGGATTTCCAGTATCTTTGCAATGTAGAAGAAACAAATCAAATATAAGTCGATCTTCTAAGTCGTGTTTAAAGCTATTATCGCTTTTAGCGACTAATGACGTTTCTGACCATATTGGAGGAACATTAGATTGCGCCAAAATTCTCTTTCTATAATGTATCTATCTGTATCTTGGGGTTGGAATTGTTCACAGAGGAAAGTCATGAGCTCCTCGCCGACGTCGAGCACCAGCTCCGCGTATGCTAGCACCGACGACGGTCGCCGGTACTATGATAACGATAAGAGCAATTTCCTTGAATCGGACTCCAGCGGCACCGCTCGGCTGCTACGCTCGTACTCGACGCGCGCCCGGGCCGGAAGATTCTGCAGTCTCTTTCGAGTCGTCAAGTGAGTCGGCTCGACAGCAGCCCATAACAATCTCCTAAACTTGTCTGAGTGTTCATATCCAATTACTGTGGCTACGCTTAGAATCTAGGACAACTACGCCACGTTCCATCCACGATACGTCATTTAGGCTGTGTTCTCACTGGAGAAACAACTAGAAACCTTTTGTTTATATCTCGCATTTCTTATTGAAACTTGTTGATTCTTACTGAAAATTGTTTTTTTAATATTTCTAACGCTTCTGTAAGTTTTTGCTCGTATGTCGATGTTAATGGAGATGAAATATTAATAAGGACAATACCTAAACTTTCGGTACAAATGAAGGACGAAAAGCCCTTCGATTTACTCTAATGAAAACACACCTTTACCTTTATTATGCATATAGTCGTTTGTTAGAAGTTGGAAACTCAGAAACCAAGACTATGCCGTCTGAGTCGTTATCAAGGTCTTATTAGTTAACGTCCATAGCAATCGCAATGACTGTGTAATTCAGAAGAGTCAAATCTCAGGGATTCTAAATTTAGCAAGCGGGCTGTTTGTACTCGAAAAGTGTGCAGGAACATTTAATGATGGAAAGTTTTCGTAGAGGTTTCTTTTGTTTTCATAGAGACTACTTTAATTATAGTTTTATAGTCGAACATTTCACTAATTTTACGTTTGCCATTGGAATTGCAAACACATTTATTTTTAATAATAAAATGACTGCGTAAGGCAGAAGTTTCTTCGTAAAATGAAGTAGTAATGATTTATGCCTCGTTTGTTCGTTGCATTTAAGTTACAATAACAAGCAATTTATATAAAGTGGTCTACCATTTACTTTAGACTTGTTAGAGATTGTATTGACCAGAAATACTAGTAAACTTCTAAACAGCCTCTCTACTTACTTATACATTGTGTTTCCACGTAGCTATTTACATGAACATGTCATTTTTGGTGATTAGTGTGTTTCGACTATGCATTTTTCAGAGTACATACTTGCATGTCGAATTGCACTCACTGTGCAATTACGTTAGAAACAACAAAAATCAACAAGTTTGAAAAAACAAAAGTATACTTTAGAAACAATTGTAATTATATGAGAATGAAATGCTAATATCGAACAAATCAGAATACTAAGCCAAGTGACCTCAACACTTAGTTATTATTCGACAGTAGAGATATCTATGCGAGTAGAGAATGTTAGTATCTTATCTAAAACATATGCTCCCCTAAAGAGAATGCGTACTTATATTTACATATAATTGGGCATTCAGTACTTGTTGATAATGAAAGTCATAGGACACTCATAATGCAGCAGACACTCTATTTGCGAAACCGTGTAAACTAGTCAGCTGGTATGTCATTAATACTTATTAGTATCTGTGCAATGGACAAAAGAAGGGAACAGAAATGAGGAATTTTCAATCTAGCTAAAGCGCATTGAATTCTCATCCTGTTGCCGCGCCATCAGCAGGTTGGATGAGCGTGTCACGCAGGCGCATCCTGTCGAAATTCGAATTCAAAGTCGAATTCTCCTCGTACGAGGACCTTGCACCGAGAAATCGGCCGGTGACAAGTTGCATTAACCTAGCATGCGAGAAGAGGCGCGATTAAAATTCGCGCCAGATTGGAGTACTCACGGGGAGCAGGCTTTTCACATAACCTCACGGGCGTTGGCCTTTTCTCAGGCGAGAGTTACCAGCTGGCGGAGATGGTCGTGCTTGGTGCGCGAGAAATTCAGGAATCAATTGGAAGTCTGTGAGCAATTGAGAGACGAGAATGTTTCGATGAAAAATAGTGGAAATATCAAGCTCGTGTATCGCAATGGCTCGTCCCGTACGTTTTACACTTTCGCGTAGAACACCGGAGAAGAGAACGGCCTACAACATGGCAGCGATACTGACCGACTGGCGCGAGAGTCAAGTGTGTTAACTGTCAGTAGGAGAATGTAGCAATGCCATGACGCATCGTTGCCCCTAGGAACTTTGCTCCGGCGCATTTTTAATTTTTTATATCTTTTGTCAACGGATAAGCGCTCGATTGCCACAGGGGAAAGTGAAAATGCAGCCCACCAATCCCTGCACTCGGGACAGTTTGATAATTGGCGCGCGTGGATCCGAAGTTTACCCTGAAGATTAAGATAATCACCTCGATGCTCTTCGCCCCGCGGAATGGAAGAGTACCACTTATATGTGTTCGATAATAGCAGATGCTTATTAATACATTCGCTGTCAAAGGATGTATGCTAATAGAATCGCACAAGTTGCAATTATCAGTATCTGAGAAATGTGCTGCTGCAACAAGTCTCCACTTGCGTCCAATTTAGAATTAGCATTGTTGTGAAGGATAGATAAGTTGAAGCGTTAGCAATCTCAGAAAGTTTTCAACGTTAAACCGTAACAGGTATTTTTCAACGGTACCGGTTTAATAGTTGTGATAAGTTATAGATTCACAATTAATTCGTTAGAAGTGTTAAAAGTTCATCTTCAATCTCCATCGATATTTATAAGGAAAAAGAATCATTTTCTTGCACAAATAGCTTTTAGAGTTTTAACTAATCGTCCGAGACTCGTAACTCCTTTTGTATTTCAGAACCTACCTGCGCAGCCGGAGTGTCACCGTATTTGGCATCCTGGTGATTATAGTATTCCTCATAATAGTAGCAGTTAGCATATACAGCGCGAATAAAGAAGTCGACGACGACGAGGAGAGGAAATTAATACCACCCGATCCGGAAGTGATATTGCCGCCTTCCTACAGCGAACTAAGAACTTTTAGAAGGGCTGCCGTCTGCGCAGATGGAGCACCATGTGCGGTGATAGGAAAGTACGTTACTTCTAAGCACTCTCTATTTGAAATAGCTTCAATAGACGTTGGTTGAAAGTAATAAGAAAATTTAATTGTCAATCTTTAGTTTAGTTAGAGCAATATTATCAGAATACTTTCATTAGAGAAATTACGGGAAGAAATTTAAATTATGAGAGAAAGCTGAATTTTATTGCATTACAATCTCAGTGTCCGTAGATATTATAATTTTAAAATTGCGCCGCGTGCCTGATAAGCTATTTTGTGCAATAATTCACGCGTTAATCATCATACTTACGTAATTCGAGAGGGAAATGCGCACTAAATAAGTTACATTAACTTTCTATGATTACAACTTATTTGCATAATTCATTTGCATAATCCAATACCATAAAGACCAGTTATATAACTTTGTACTTGGATAATTGCAAAAGTTCAAAAAAGTACTTACACAGAGTCAGCAATGTGTTGACCCGATTAGTTTCAATCCTTTACGGTTTCAGTTTTTCTCTTGTCGATAATTAGAATTCTAGTTGACCTTCACAATTCGATCACAAAAACTGGACGAGTAGTGACATCCTTCTTATCTCTCTCTTCTTTGCGTCACGATGTCAGATCAATCTTGGAAAAAAACGGTTCCGCAGTGGACGCCGCACTCGCATCGATGATTTGCAATGGCCTGGTCAATATGCAAAGCATGGGTTTCGGCGGTGGATTCGTTATGGCAGTTTACGAGAGGGCCACCAAGAAAGCTTACACCCTAAACGCGAGGGACCGCGCACCCTTTGCTGCCAATTCCAGCATGTTCGATGGCAAACCACCTGAAGCATCGCTCATTGGTAGTATTCGACTTGTTTGTGGTTCATTAACACTTCTTTATGAAAAAAGTGACCTTAGGTTGCTTACAATCCTTACACAGCACCCAAGAACCTTACAAATTAACCAAAGACCTGTTTCTACGACTTTGCGTTTAATTATTGCTATGTGTAAGCAGTTCATTATATTTTTTTTAATAAATATCGACAGGTCCATTGACGATCGCAGTACCAGGTGAGCTAGCCGGTTACTGGGAAGTCCACAAACGGTTTGGTAAATTACCCTGGACGGATTTGTTTGTGCCAACGATCGAACTATGCGAGAATGGCTACAATCTCACGAAGATCCAACACGATGGCTTTCAATATAACGAAAAAAACATTTACGAAGATCCGATATTGAAGTGAGTCACACTAAAGTTCGCTCGTACGACTGGAGCATCGTGATTCGTTTTGATATGTTATGAAATTACCGCTCACTTTCCAGGGGTCTCTTCGTCGATCCTAATACGAACGAGTTCTACAAGCCCGGCACTGTAATTAAACCCGGTGTTCTCTGCCAGACGCTTCGAACGATCGCAGAGAAGAATGCGACCGAATTTTATAATGGTACTCTTGGGAAAACTCTTGTCGAGGATCTGCGCGCAAAAGGTTCCATCATAACGATGAGAGATTTGAATGAGTATAAGTGAGTGAAATGTCGAATAGAACATATAAGGGCAGAGTTAATTATCTTGAATATTTTTTCCTGAGTTCGGCTGGTTTTGGTCTTTTACTTATCAAGGTTTTAACAATTGGTCGGCTGGCCAATTAAGCCACGAGTGTATATCTAGATTTTCCATATAAGGGTTGCTCAGTGTCAGAGAACACTTTAGTCATAAAGCTTAGATACAATGTCAGTGCATTATTGCCAGATGTTCGATCAATGATACAATAGTATCCGTGGTGTGGGATTGAGTTTTGCGCATATTCTGGAAAGCCTTGAATTTCAGAGTAACGTGGGACGAACCACTTCAGACAAACATATCTGGAGACATAACAGTATTCACGGTCGATTCACCTGCCAGTGGTGCGATACTTACGTACATCTTAAACATCTTTGATGATTATCACTTCTCGCCTGAAAGCATAGGTGATCTGAACGCGACCACCTTGACCTATCATCGAATGGCTGAGACCTTCAAATATGCATATGCCTTAAGAAATGATCTCGGTGACAAGGACTTTGTCAACATAACGGAAGTGAGTGAATTCGCATTTCCGATAAAATGGAATTCTTTCCTAGTTTGGCCACATGAGAGATTTTTTACTTTGCTCTATGCTGTGCAAACTATTTGCTTCTGAATGATTGACTCGAAATTTCTTTCCAAGCTCGTGAAAAATCTGACGTCCAAGGAATATGCACACGCAACGCGGTTGAAAATCACTGACGATCGAACGTGGAACGACCTGCAGCATTACGGATTCTCCATGAAATATAATCCAGACGATCATGGCACAGCTCACATTTCAGTATTAGCCCCGAACGGTGATGCGGTTTCGGCTACAAGCACCATTAACTTCTAGTAAGTTCCTTTCACCAACGTACGTAGCTTCCACGTGGTTTGAAACACGGTAGACTCTCGAAAGTTCGATATCCATTTCAGCCTAATTTATCTTCCTTTTTCCATTTCTCTCAGAAAGTCATGAATAATTGAAACTCCTTACTTTTACTTGTTTTACTAAACTGAAACCTAATAGGCAATGCTACATAAAGCTTAATTTTATTCTCGCAGTTTTGGCAGTGGCATTGTCAGTGAAAGAACTGGAATCTTGATGAATAACGCCATAAACGACTTCGGTATACCCTCCACTGACAGTTACTTCGGCGTGCCGCCAAGTCCCACTAATTATATTGAGCCTGGCAAAAGACCGCTGTCATCGATGGTTCCGTCAATATTTGTAGACTCCAAGGGTGACGTGAAAATGGTTGTGGGTGCATCTGGTGGAACCAAAATAACCACGACACTCTCTCAAGTCAGTGTCGATTACTTGGTTTTAAACGATTCTAATCTTCCTCTTAACTTTCCCCAGACAAGTAATGTAAGAATTTCTACAGGTGATCGCAAAAATTCTCTGGATGGGAAAAACTGTGAAGGAGGCAGTCGATGCTCCCAGAATCCACCACCAATTGATTCCCAATGAGATCTCACACGAGTATGGTATACCGAAACAGGTGGTGGACGGTTTAAAAGCACTTGGCCACAAAATAACACGATACAGAACTCGTGGCAGTGTTGCCTGTATAATTTTCGTAGATAACGGCACAATTTATGCAAATGCTGACTTCCGTAAGGGCGGCGATGTCTATGGTTTAGACTGATCTTGAGAATCTCAAAAAAGAGAATGGCTAACTTCTAAAGAGACTTTCTCAGTATTGATGAGAGTGGAAGAGCGAAGAATAAGAAAACAGAAACGATTTGTCCTTTAAATGATCTATGATAGTTTATGATGGTTGTTACATCGACATATCGCAATTTTTTCTGACTCAAGAGGGCAGAATCTCACGCGGAATGATCTGATAACTTTTTACTAGGCTGTCACGCGCACTTTGCGTGAAAATACGTGGATCTTCTCTTGTTCAATAAAAGTTTTACATATTATCCCTGTGTAGTAGGATTTGAATCCTTCTCCGAAGTTCCATCAATCGTTATATGAGTTGCAGTTGTGTGTCATTCTCGATTTTCGCAACATTCGTGAACATTCTAGCATATCATGTGCGCCTGCGTTCAATAAGGAATTTCGCAAGGACAGAATTATATGTTGACAGATGGCATAATATCTCTTTACTTCAAATATTATTGTTTAAAATCCGAAATCCTTATCGCCTCTGATATAAAAGTAAATTCGATCCAGTTACGTTAAACTGAAATGCATGCAAAATTTATTCAGCAGGTTGTGTGAGCTTCGTCTCGGATATTGTTTACGTAGAAAGTTATTATTTTGCATCATCCGTTTAGGTTTACAGACACCATACTGATTCTTGATACAATTCCCATTTGTACTGAAGTTCCATTATAGGTAAGGTACACTAAAAAAGTTGGAAAGTTCTTGAAAGTGCTTTTGTCGGCAAAGATACATGTGTTTCGCCCACTTGTTATGTCTACGGCAGTGCACCGCACGTGTTAATCAAACCAAATATTGTGCATCCAATTTCAATAATCAGCGTTCATTCACATATTATGAGAGAAAGAGAGAAAGGAACAGACGACAGATAGAGCAAATACGCGCAGACAAACTTTCACAAGATATTTACAGAGGCCATCGTTTTGCAATGGCAGCAATACGTTTGCACTCAACAGACTCTGAATCGTCCCGCCTCCACTCCTACCAGAAGCAGTCATTCGTAGATCCCTCTTTTGTTGTTCTCTGCATATTATAACTGGACCGTATCGATTAACGGTATTCCATTCGATGACCTGCTTCTCGCGCCTAATAATCTCCATTGACTTCGATCGGCGAATCAATGCCAGTATATTTCAACTGCTTAGTGCTAATCGTTTCCTCTCAAAACACAGGCGCAGTGCAGTAGTTCATGGACTTGTCTTCGCGATGGTAAAGGTACTTCTAATGCTAAAATTAAACGTCAGGAACTTTCGCATGCAGGCTGTTGCCGATGCGCGGAGAGTAGTCAGGCGAGCGTCAACCTTGAGAGGAATCGATTCAGCAGGTCATATCGTTTGCAAAACAAACAGCGGCGCAAATGACCACCGCACGCTCTCGTATATCTAACGCGCAGTAGTTGAGCCGGCGGCCAGTGGCACGCTCCAGCAAACTTCGGGGAACGTGACAATGCTCTCAGCTTACCTGTAGCCCGAGAACATCAAAGCACATACGCAGCAGCCCATATCGGCCGACGCGCCTGCGTTATTATCGGCGATAAGGGAGACGAAGAACATTCGTGCACGGCGGAGCTGTAAATAAATGTATAAGAAAACCGTGACGGGGTGCACGTACGCTGAGCGATCGCACGCGGAAATAGCTGACTCGTCAAAAGTCGAAGCAGGCTCCCGAGCGCGGAGAGTCGTGTTTATTTTTGCATAAGGCTAATTAGCATCGAATGTAAGAGCGAGGGAAACCTCGGTCGAAGACACCGCGGTCACTGTATCGACCTTAGAGGCTCCCACCTGTTCCCAGATTAATCATGCACCGGCCAATCTCGAAACGTCGGGCACACGATATTACGTGGACTTCTGCAGTTCGATAGTTTTATTTGCGTCAGAATATACTGCGACGCAGTATGTCGACGCCGTTCTGATATCGGCCTTCTGCCGTTGCCCCGCTCTCATGCATTCATTCCTGCAGTGCTTGGCTCTCGCTCTACACATACGCACAAGAGTTTCCTTAGCGTATCGGTGCAGGCGATATACAAAAACAGCAGGCAATACGTATAATAGGTATAGGTGTATTTGGCGACCCCTTTCACGGCGAACGTGCTAGGAAGGGGATAGTTCTAGAAGCAACGGAAGCAACAAGGCCTGGCATACACACTGCCAGCTTCGACACGCATGCGTCGTCGAGCGAACGCCAAATCTTGTTTGTTGTCAAACACAGGGCTACTCCACGTGAGGAGAACTATCTTTGCAACGAGAATACGAGTGTTAATTGGCGCAAAGATGCATCCGTGTTATGAGAGGCCTTTGCAAATGCGATCGGGCCAAACGTTGTGCAACGTCACACGGAGAAACCTTCGGAAATTGCAGCTGAGTATACAGATCTCGCGCGACCCGGGCGTATGTGTGTGGGTCGCGCCACCAGGGCTGGCTTCATGATGCAATGCAGCTGCTCGAGTGCCACTTTGAAGATTATGTCTTGGTGCAGCCGATTTTCCTCCGCTACACTCTAGGCTGGCTTGCCAGGCTGCAAGGCGACCCTAATCACTCGAGACCCAATTTTAGCAAATGCCAGCTCACGACCCTGCTGCCAGCGTCGTTACTGGCAATGCCGAGAGAACCGGTTGTAGTAGTTTCGAGAGTATGTTTGTATCATCAGGCCATTGGCAGATGCGTGCTGGAAAGTCTGCAACTTGATTATACAGGCTACGTTGACCTGCCTGCGGCCACTGCAGATGCCTCATCCGGTGGCTGCATTCACCGCTTTGGCAGGTAGATAGCAAATTCGAGTCGGCGCTCAGGGAAATTCTAGTACATTCTTTGATCGATCGCTTGGCTACGCTGATGCTTGTCGCGCGGTGTTGCGATACACGAAAGAAAGGAAATCGATTTGCACCTATCAAGTTCAATCAAAGGAATCGTCGCTGGAGGATGCACGAGACGAACAAAACAATTTACCAGTCTGATTAAAAACAGCTTGCACTGGGCTTTCAAAGGCATAGAGACACCACTGGGAAGAGCGCATGCGCAAGGAAACTCCAGCGGCTTATAAAAGCCGGTGTCGCCGGGAGCCGCCGCCAAGTGAATATCGAGCCAAGCATTCGACTAGTGCGAACGTGCGACTACCTGTTCAACGAAAACGTTCTCCAACGCGCAGTAAATACTACGCTGTTCTTGGGATTCATCTCTCTGGCTGTTTGAACGAGCTCAACTGCTTGTAATTATGCCTGACTACCACGTCGACGACTACGAGGAGTACAACTACGCTTACGACAAGCACATCTTCAGCGGACACAGCGGCAAGCAGAGGAGCAAGCGCGAGGCCGACGCACATACAAATCACTTCGATCCGTGCGGCCATTCTAGAAAGATTCTCACCAAGTTGGTGAATGCTGAGCACAACAAGCGCAACGCCGGCAAGACCAAAGCGTAGACGGTAAGAATGCATAATTCATTATCCAACGACAATAATATCCAACATGCGACGAGCCCCTGGTGCTAATTTTGTACCGGCTACTAGTTTTTGAAAGTCAAATGGACTGCGCCATCAGCCTTGGCCGGGATCGACGAGCCTGTTTACGTCGCGCATTGTTTCCGTATTATGCGCGAGGCAAACAGCACGTACACTATATCTGGCTATTAACGGCATCGCGCAGAAGGTCTTCGACTCTCCTTCAATTAATTGCAAAGCTTATCGTCCTGACCGTGATTGTATTCCTATAACAGCGCTCGCCACTATTATTGCGTCGTACCGTTTCCCGTTATCGGAGCGCGACCGTTCTAAAGGTGACTCATTCCTTTGTTGCCTTTTTTCGTTCGCCACCCGAAACGTAGAAAAAGTCGGGCCACCAGTCAGCAAATACTTCTCAAGCATCGTTAAATTGTTCCGCTTCATGCGAACCAATGAGCATTCTCCATTTCCGAGTCGCTTAAGCGCTTAATTCGTTTGCGAAGGCATTGTTGCTTAATGATTGGTTTTCTTTTGATTTCAGAGCTTTGGCCCGCTGCTGTTTCTCTTACTACGGACATTAGTCTCTCCACTATTGCTCCAAGGGACTGATCTCGTCAAGATATCCACATTCGTACTAATTATCACCACAAAAAAATCGATGTATTGCGATGCATTTAGTCACCGTTCATTAACTCGCTCGAGTTAAGATTAGAACCTTAGCCTGCGTGTTTAAGATCATCAATCTCTCATTAAAAGCATCAGTCATCCGTTATTTATAGGCGAAATAACATAGGTATTAGACTGCTCCGAGTTAGGTATTCATCCTAAGCAAGGAGTTCTCATGACACTTTAGCGAGCTAGGTAACGTTCGCGTCGGACATGATTAAAGTCCGATAGGCGCCGAGAGTTGTTTGATATATATACGGCATTCTTTACTATGGTGCAGCCGAGACTTCGTCGTCTAGTTTTCTGCAGGGTATGAGTGTTGACAAAAAATTCCTAGTGTGTGTATGTGCATAGCATGCAAGAGACATACTGTGTTTGTAAGAAAAATACAATAAAGAGTGGTGTTTATCACTGACTTCTCGTCTACATTTGTTTCTCCCTCAATAACTGTTCTCTAGTTTTTGAGATTCGTAACACTGCAATCACATTTTAGCACGATTCTAGCAGTAGAGAAACAGTTATAATACGTCGGGTGGTGTTCCTGGCTTTCAATAGGTAAAGGTTTGGAGATTAAAGACACACAAGTATATACAAGAATATTGTAATATTTGTATATACATGTTCAACATTGGAACAGTACTTATCTGCATCCTGCATATAAATTCTGTACAGTATTGGTACAGTTCGCGTGGACAAAAAATGCGAATAATAGTCAACATAGCAGAGTTCCAAATCTGTAAAACGCTAAGTTTCTGTTATGTTATGGGCGACTAAACAAGGTATTATTGTTCACATGTTCACATATTCAAATAACTTAAAGAGCACGAGTCCTTAGTGTCTTTATAAATATTCTTTAAAAACATAGAGAAACAGAAAAACATAGTTTGATTAACGTAAACAATACTTTTATCCATTATTATAATATATCTTTGATTCTTCAACCCTTAGTTCTAATGTAACGCAATACATATGCTCATCACGGCACACAGGCAAATCCTCCAATTATTTATATATATATATACACGCGGCATGGTTGCACTTTCGCAAAGCAAGACAGTAAACAATTTACATAATCCATTTTGTTTGGTGCCAGTACGTATGTACGAAAATCTTTAGAAAAATAGTTATATAAAGTTGTAGCTTTTATATACACGACATATACTCGTGACTTACGCTCTATTTGTTTATCCATCCGTGATATAAAAAACAGAGACTTATCTGTTTAAGAATTAAATTAATTTATATTTCGTGAAATTTAATTCTTGTTGCAAAATGCCACTAAGTAGGAATTCCGTAGATTGCACTGTGACTCCTTTAGGTGCTTTGGCCAGGAACTTCCTCGCATTCGCCATGTCCGCCTCGTTTGATATGATTACCGTCTTTTCTGGCAATTTTGCGGGCGGCCGAATTAATGGCTTGCCGCCACAAGCAGATATTAAACCTAAATAAACAGTGTTTATTACTACGTATCTTGTGAGAATGAAAATTACACTGTTGAATAAGTTATATGTGAGGAAACTTACTTTTTAACTCCGATATTGGTGGTTGAGCAACATTCGGTGTTAGTACAACGGTGTAACTCTCCAACAATTTACGACTCTGGGCTTTTTGAAGACTCTTTCTCAGTTCAAAGCCAAACTTTTTCTCTGATTGTTGATCGGATAAGATATACTCTTCGATATCAAGAAACTGACCCATTTTGTCGCTCTCGATCAACCAATCTACAGAAACTATTGGCGTTGCTTGAGCGAGAGCGCACAAAAATTTCACCGTTCTTCGAACTTTATCGGTGACGAGAACAGTACATTTTGTAATTTCATCTACTTGTGATGCACCTTTAAGTAAAATATATGCATTAATCTAAATTCTTAGTATCGTACACAATATGTAAGGTGATTTTCTTGACTAAAGTATTGTATTTACCTAGTTTAGTAAGAATATTGCTGTATTGATCCGTGTTCGTTATGCCAGTAAACAAGATCTTTTGCCTCATTTTCGTCTGCGAGGATTGAGATGTCGTAGAAGTAGACAAATCATTAGAAGAATTAGCGAGTGACCGCTGTGAATAGCGACTTGAACGAGTGCTTTTCTTAGACTCGTCTAGACTTGGTTCATCCACAGAAGTTATACTCATATTTGACATTTTAGCCCTCTTAGGTCTAGAGACAGGCACTTCAAAGCTAGGCGGTTCAGATGTCGATACTTCGGAAGAAGTATTATTTCCCTTCTTGTCACTGTTCTTAGATTCGTTCGGATTCAATCGTTTTCTACCACGGCGGCCTTTAGTCACTTGCTTCGGTGCTTCTTCGTTCTTTACGTTTACTTCCTCATTACCTTTCGACTCTAGGGTGGAGCGAGTCAGGGGAGTTTCAACATCTTGTGATTTCTCGCTTAATGTAGATTGATTTGAAATTGACTTTCGTAAACTTGAGCTTCTTCTTTGCGGTGTGCTCGTGTGCATTTTGGCAATTTGTGCTTCTCCTATATCGTCCGAGAGACTCGTTTTGTTAGAAACCACTCGAGCTTCAGTGGCTATATTATTGCTTTTAATTTCGATTGGATTCAATCGTTTTCTACCACGACGTCCCTTGGTCTCCTGTTTTGGTGGTTCCTCATTCTTTATCTCGACCTTAGCTTTCGACTCAAGGGTAGAGCGACTGAGGATCATTTCAACCTCTTGTGACTCTTCACTAAATGCAGGGTGGATATTTGGAATTAAGTTTTGTAAGAGTGTACTTCTTCCATTTTTTACGAATTGTGTTTGCCCTTCATCGTTCGGGAGACTTCTTTTACTAGAAGCGGCTTTGCGTCGAGTTGCTCCATTAGCTGTTTCTGGAGGATTGGTATCAATTGAAGCTGTTTTTGTATTTGCAACACTTTTGCTTGTATTTCCTACACTTTTCTTCCTTTTCGGTTTCTCTTTAAACGGTACGGGGCTTTGTGGCCGCTCAATGGTCAATGGCGAATCTCTCTTTGGAAAGAAGTCACGTATTGTCGGTGATTGTCTGGTATTAGCGGCATTTTTTATGCTGTTACGCCTAGCTTTGTTTGGAATATCCATGTCTTCCTTAGAGTCACTGTTTTTACGTTTCCGGACTTTTGCTTCGGGTTCAGCTTCATTGGAAATTTTCGTATCAATTTGTTCATTTTCGACTCTTTTTCGAAGGGATCGTTTACCACCCAAGGATACAGGTTTGCTATTCTGCTTTGAAGCTTTAATACTCCCATTGACGCCTTCAACTTCTTTCGCGACCTGAAAAACAGAGGAACAGTCATCATTCTCTTGGCTGGAGCGACGACTTGTAGTAGTTCGTGCGAATGAAGCCCGCAATAGATCTTTAGGCGAATCACGTAAGCAGTCTTTTTGCGACGATGTTAACGCGATCGAATATTGGTCTAACAATAAGCGTTCAAGAAGCACAATCGCCTTGCTTGGATCTTTAACATCTTCTTTCATTGCAGAACGTCTAGTAACTCTGTAAGATTTTGTATTCTCCTTATCATGTTCTTCCTGCTTTTTAATTAGAACGTCACCAATACCAAGACTTTCGGAAAATGAATTTGACTGCTTTTCTGAGTTTGCAGACACTACGTTTCTTTTTACATTCCCCCTACGTGCTCTACTCTTAGAAGCTTTCTTTACTGTACTTTTCGTAGCATTACGTTTCGGCAAAGTACTAATATCCGATCGAGTCGACACCGATGACGTAGGACTGGGTGGATTTGATGAAGTACCGGCGATCCTTACCTCAGGTAAGCCGGACATGATATCGACCTCATCGTCATCGATTATTATTGACGTACGCACAAGGCTCTCGGAGATCTTCGGGATAGAGTACTCATCAAATAAATCATTAACTGTCAGCAATGGCTCTATCTCGTCATTGTTTCCCCCATCTCTAACATTCCCTTCATCGGTTGCAGCAAGTAAACTTTCCGTCTCTTGCGTTTCCTTTACATCCTTAATGTCGCATATTTGTGCGGCATCCGCACTTGTTTTTTGTGCACTTCTTTCACGTACCGAACCAGTTTCAACTTCATCTACAATTGCATCTTTGCCTTCTACTTTTTCATCAGCCAAATCTTTCTTTGATTCCAAATCGGTAGAATCTTGCGAGTCTCCGAACACGTTTCTTTTGCGTATCGATTTCATAATGGAGAAATAATTTTCTGAATTCTGCGAGTCAGTATTTTCGTTTGCCGTTGTTTTAGCCTGTCTAGAACTTTGCTTCACCTTACTATTGCTCTTCACCTTGCTACTTGAACTGGCAGGACTTTCTAATAATTTCTCTTGCGATGGTTCTAATAGATTTTGAAGCGATTGCGTCGATAACATCGGAGGCTCTTGAACATCCTCAGTGTTGACTCCATCAAACATGTTGTTAAGGTTTCTCTCGATGGTATCATCTAAGTTTACCTTCGCTTTTCTTATAGATTTACCTCTTGTCTTTCTGACAGACCCTTTCTTAATTTTCTTTGCATCAGTTGCTTTTTTACTTTGTTCGTCGTCCACTTCACCTATTAACTGAGTGGGTGCCATCTCATATTCAATATCCTCGATACCACATTTCTGTGCCGAATATAATCCTGATGCGTCTGACGAGTAACCATCAGATAGATCATCGCAGTCATGGGTTTTAGGAACTTGAATCATTTGCGTAGGTAAAATATCCATATCTGAAGTATAGCCGCCCTTCGATTTACTGGGATCATTTTCAAGTATTAAGGAACCTGCTGGATTGTTTAATGGCGACACATTATTCGGGTCACGTATTATTTGAGTAGGACCCAGATCATCAATGCCCGAGATAATTTCCGATGTAGGTGTTTCAAGTTTCCTCTCTTGCGGAATTTGATTCTCTTTAGAACATACAGGAGAAATATTGCCCCCCTCCAAATTTCCTGGCTGAATTTCAGCCATTTCAAAATCAGCTGAATTACTTAAAGGCGATTCATTACTTAGAACGCGAATTATTTGTGTAGGAGCCATATCATCGATATCTGATACAGTTTCCAATTTGTCTGATTTTTTCTCTGCTAGAATTTCACCCACAGACTCATTCGTTTTGTTACAAGATGGACCATCCGTAGGTGATTCTACTGTTGGAACGTGGATTAATTGTGTCGGTGCTATATCATCAGTATTATATGCTGGTTGCGCTACCGCCTTTTCAACGGCATCTTTTATTTTTATCGGAGTAACATTATCTTCGAAAGTATCAGTTTTCCTTTGGATAGTTACAGTCTCATCTAATTCTTTGTTTTCATCGTCATTCTCTGTTATGACGTTCGAAAAATTCGTTGTTTCTTCTCCACTCAATTTAATAGGTTGGGTGGGCAAATCATATATATCGCCGGAATCTCGACTATGGCAGTAATTATCATTTTCTTGTCTGGAAACATTTTCTTCTACAGTAGAGGTGCGCC
Organism: Ectemnius continuus; assembly: GCA_910591665.1. NCBI lineage: Eukaryota > Metazoa > Arthropoda > Insecta > Hymenoptera > Crabronidae > Ectemnius > Ectemnius continuus. Next base: position 6,874,218 of record OU342862.1, on the reverse strand, counting down.
CTGAGGTATCATTCGTCTTTGCAATGAATTGAGTAAAGACGCCTTCTTCATCTGTGATAGAGTCATCATCATTATCAGCGTTAATATCAGGCTGGCGTTCGTCGGATTTATTCATATCGATCTTCTGCGTTTCGCATGTATCTAATCGAAGTACACCCTCTTTATCTTTATTGCAAGTAATTTTATCAACTTTCGAATTTGTTTCGGTATTCTTCGTGACTAGTGGTGCCGATTTACTGACGATATTTTTGAACACACCCTCTTCGTCTGTCTCAGAGCCGTCGCTCTCCAAATCTTTGCTCTTTTTAAGATTAACGCGCTGAGTCGCAGCATTAAAAATGTCTTCCTCGTCAGCGGGCGCTTTTTGCGTTACTGCATTGAAAATATCGTCTTCCGAGGAAGCTGCGTATTGGTCTAGTTCTTCATTTGCAGCAGACGATGACCTATCTGGTGATGTCATACTCAAATGTTTCTGCACCTCTTCTACAGCTAAATTCTCTAGTAAATTTTGTGAACCAACATTGCTTACGCTCACATCTAGTTCCTTGCAGTCCTCCTCGAAGTTCGCTTCAAGTGACAGCTTTAAGAGTTCCTGAGGAGGACTGGAGGGTTCGTCTAACGATTCGGGGACAGTAGTATTGTTCTTTGACTCGACATCTTTATTAAATGAATCGGCAACAGCCTGTTCATTCTTAGATTTCTGCGATGTACTTTTCTCTATCTCACTATTAACATTTTCATTATTTATCTCTTGAGTTACCATTTGGGAAGTGCAATCATTATTCGTTTCAGATTGTCTATCGCTCTCGTGGGGGCAGGTTGTAGATATAACCTTATCACTCGGTGTATGATTTTGCTCAGGGCTTATCGAAGGACTACTGGACATAATTAAAGCAACATCATCAGTGCATTGCGTTTCCTTTTCATAAATATTTTCTGCATTAGCTTGACTCTCTCGGGACGATATTTCCTCATTGTCAACCTGAGCCTTTATAGTATCAGTATTAATTGGAATTTCAGTTCGTAAATTAGTTTGACTTTTGCTCGCATGATCTAAGAATAGGTTTTGTGTTTCCATGTCATGAATGTCGAGAACCTGACCATCTCCCACTTGAAACGGTTTCTGCGTTTCTAAATCATATATACTAACTTGTTTGTCAGGCTCTGAATTACTATCGGGGTTGCAATTTGTTGGAGAATGTACAATTAAACGTTTTCTTGCGGTGTTTACAGGCAAATCTTCTTGTTGCGTTTCCATATCATGGATATCAATTTGTCTTTCACCGTGGTTTGAAGGTAATTCCCTACTCGCATTTTCCCTCGCGTGATCTATAATTTCTTCGGGCTTTTGCGTCTCCATATCATATATACTATTTTTTTCCTGGCGCTCCGAATTTCTATCAGGACTGTAATTTCTAGGAGAATACATAATTGAACTTTTCTTTCTATCATTTACGACAAAATCATCTATCTGTGTTTCCATATCATGAATGTCGGATTGTATCTTGCTGCAATTTCGAGGTAACTTGTTAGTAGCACTTGCTCTTAAACTATCTATAAGTTCCTCGGGCTGTTGCGTTTCCATATCATGGATACTGATCCCTTTACTACTGCTAGGGTAATCTGGGGGGGCTTTACGGCTAATTGTCGCAACGGAGCTATCATTTTTAGATGTAGCCGGCAGAGTGCTCGTAATAGAAGTCACTGGTTGTTCACGCTGTTGGGTTTCCGTCTCGCTAATATTCGCCTCGTCGTCGGAATCGGGGAGGAAATCTTTTCGCTGTTGCACACTCGTGGTTTGTCCGAGGCTCTCATTTCTAGATGAGACCTCGCAAGTGCTAACTTCGTCGTCAGAGTCGGGACAGATGTTTCTGTCGGATGTGGAACTAGTGGCCTCAGCAAAGCTAGCATTTTTAGGCGAACTCGTAAGGACACTGGTACTCGCGACTGACTGTACGGGTTGTTGCTGGTGCGGCAGCGGGGGAGTACGGAAGGTCGATTGAAAATCCTGAGTGGCAGGAATCGCCGACACATCCCCAGCCAAACCCGATGAATTATTCTACACAGAGATGGGCCAGTGGCTACCATAAGATTCGGAGACGCTACTATCGTGGGAAAGGTGTGTGGGATTTGTAATTACCAAGGATGAATCCGGTGTCTCCGCTACCACCTTCTCCTCCAGGGGCTTCCGGCGACGATCTACCACCGGCGTTTCTGCGACCGCCGACTCATTCAGTGCTTGATGATATCTGTAAGTCGCCCGGACACGACCAAAATATATGGCGCTGTCTTCTTTCAACTCGTAATAACGTCCTGGTCGTAGAACTGCCTGCGCCAAACAAATTCGAGCATTAAAAGTGTTGTTTTGAAGTTTTACAGAGATACAATGTAGTCAATAAATTACGTTGTTAAGTCTCGTTTTGTTCGATGAGTTGAGATCACAGATCCACGCTGGTGCCTGGCTCAATGATGCCTCGATCTCACTATGACGCTTGGATACCGTCTGTAAAAGAAATTCACCTGTATGATTATTGTCATAAAAGAATGTTTGCTTCTTGTCTTCAAACTATGTGTAGCAATCTAGTTTCACTTGAATCCCTATCTCCACTCCTCATTCCTCTCTTCGAAATGCTTTCATAATCTTTCAAATTAACTAATTACTAAACGGTGTTTCTCTAACTCAAAAGACATTCAATTACACTACAAGATTTATCTTATCGTGCCTAGAAACTAGGGAGACAAAGAGAGGGGAATAAGATTTCCAAAATTAGTAACACTGTAAGAGGATGATTTTATTTTACTGAGATGAGGCAAAGCGTATGCGGTCCAGACGGAACGAGAGATAAGCATGTTTCGTTTCAACCTCCAATAATCGCCAACTTTTCCGCCCCTTTACTGCCTGCCCGTCCTCCTCTCTGTCATAAGCAGATAATTAGTGACTGAAATAAGCACAGCGAATCAGTGCGTTGATTTACATCGCACGATTGTTGATCATACGCGCAAGCCGCGTTGCCGGCAACAGCTGCTTTAGGTGTTCGGCTTGTCACGGCACTTTATCTAATCCGAAAAAGAGAGTAACCGGCGATTAGAAGGTCGCTGTCGAACCGAATAAATAAGTACCGGCAATCAGAGGAAAGCGCCAGTCTTTGCCAACCTGCGAACAGAGCATCATCAAAATGCTCTCGGTCAAAGCCCTGTTGGTTTACGCGCTCGCGGTACTCGCCGTCGCGAGTGCCCTTCAAGAAGAAGCTCCTAGGGTGAGAACACCCCTTGGTGCCATCAAGGGTTACCATAAAGTCTCAGCCAACGGAAGACAGTACGAAGCATTCGAAGGCATCCCTTACGCTCAACCGCCTGTTGGAAAGCTTCGTTTCAAGGTAAAATAATCTTCTCTTTGTACAATATTTCCACATCAATCAATTTATATATTCTATAAATCTGCCTTTCACTTCAAAGGTTTATGAATTTCTATTAGTGATAGTAATTCATTGGAACAGATGAAATCAAAAGAATTCTTTACTTTCAGCCGCCACATAGGATACACCCATGGAACGGAGAACTTTCTGCTACCAAGTTCAGTTCCATATGTATGCAATACACCCAAGTGCCTGAAAACCCTAACGATAAAGTTGAGGGTTCAGAGGATTGTCTCTACCTCAACGTCTATGTGCCAGTACGCGAAAAGGGTGTACGTACACCCCAATTGCCAGTCGTCTTTTGGATTCATGGTGGAGCCTTCATGTTTGGCAGCGGATCCATCACGGGCCCGAAATTCGTCATGGATCGTGATGTGATCCTTGTCACTTTCAACTACCGTTTGGGACCATTAGGTAAAATAATCATAAACTTTTGTCCCATTTAACAAATATATTACCGAATCTATCTTCATTTACTCTTGAAAAAGTGTATGCTAGTTTTGTACCTAATTTAGAATTTTAGAGGTAACATATGAGTTTACTATTTTACAGGATTCCTCAGCACTGAAGATGAATTCCTGCCTGGTAACATGGGTCTCAAGGATCAGAGCATGGCTTTGACTTGGGTGTCCGAGAATATCGAATGGTTCGGTGGAAATCCTAAAGAAATTACCCTTGTTGGTCTAAGTGCTGGTGGTGCAAGTGTTCACTACCACTATTTGACACCGTTGAGTGCAGGCCTCTTCCAACGTAAGTCATTGTCTACACAATTACATATAACTTACAATCTCTACCCTCGCGGGAGTAATAATTTTCTCTCATTATCGGTCAATCTGAATATATTTATTACACACTTCAACTGTGACGTTAATATAATTAATCCGGCAGTAAATAAGGATTATATTTATTCTGTCATACTTGTGCAAAATTCGAGTGCACATATCGAATTACCAAATAGACTTTGTGTAGTGATATGCATATCAGTATCGACTCTTGATAATTTGTTATTAAATCGCCGTGATATGCGATAGAATTCTTTTATCTACTCTTGATATGGATTGACGTAGGTGGCATATCGATCAGTGGAACCGCACTTGATTGTTGGGCGCAAGCAGAAAATGCTTTGGAGAAAGCGAAACATCTGGGTGCCCTTATGGGTTGCCCTCTGACCAGCACCAAGGAAATGGTACAATGCTTGAGGTACAGGCCTTCAAGAGCACTTGTACAAGCTGTTAGCGAATTCATGGTAAATCTTGTTTTTACTTTATAGTAAATTAGTATCGATGAATTTAGTGTTAGAATGAGGACTGCGTCTTATTGTTAGGATTTCCCATAAGTTATGAGATTTAAAATTGTTTGCCAGGCGTCTTTAAAACATTAATATTTCGATTAAACATTTTGGAAGAAAGGTATTTCAATATTATTTCTCATTTTATCAGTACTTCGTCGTTGAGACGATCCAGACCGATGATAATAAGTAATCAGATCGAGATATGATCAGTCAATAGAAAGGATACTAAAGTACTTCTCAACTTACTATTACCAAGTTAACTTTGTGCAATGTAACTTTTGCAACACTCGGCTTTATGTTATCAATTTCCTATGTGACCCTCTCACTGTTGATTAACTCTGTTTTCTTTTGGTAACATCATTATTTGACGACGTTGCTTATTATTTATGGCAGTGTTCAATAATATCACGATCAGTTTCGAAATATTACAGTTGCTTATTGAATACAACGAGATAAGTGTTTGGGCATTCGTGATTTGAAGTATCATAAATTATACAGTTACATTCTAATGGGATTATTTCAGGTATTCTACTATAATCCCTTCAGTCCATTCGGACCAGTCGTAGAGAAGGTGGGAGACGCTCCGTTTATCAGTCAATCCCCAGCTGATATTATCAGCAGTGGTGCGGTGGCCGATGTGCCATGGATCACCAGTGTGACCAGTGAGGAAGGTCTTTACCCCGTTGCAGGTAACAGATAAAAAGATCAGCGACTGGCTATTAAACAACAGATGTCTCAACCCTCGAACGTTCCACTGACATTTGTCTTTTAAATCCAGAGTTCATTGCACATGATGAAGCTTTGAAGCAGCTGGACGAAAACTGGCTTCAGTTGGCGCCAAACTTCCTCGACTTCAACTACACACTCCCGAAGGAGAAACATCTTGAAGTCGCTCAGCTCATTAGAGAACATTACTTCGGTACCAAGCCGATCGATAGGAAGTCGGTGGATGCTCTCATTAAAGTTGCCAGCGATAGATTCTTTATCGTTGACGGAGAGAAGGCTGCCAGAATGCAGGCCAAAGTTAACAAACAACCCGTCTGGTTCTATCGTTACTCTTACAGAGCTGTAGAGAGCACTAGCGACGCCATGAGCGGAGAGAAAGAAAATTATGGTGAATGACTGATTCAATTATATTACTATTCAAGACACTGCGTAATCTGGATTGCAATGCAAAACGTTTCTTTATACAGGAACTAGTCACGGCGACGATGCATTTATTGTGTTGGATAATCCCTTCCTTGATCCAACAAAAACCGAAGCCGATATTGCCATGCAACAGCACTTGATCGATATGTGGGAATCTTTCGCAACAAAAGGGTAAGTGATACATGAAGTATCTTTGGAATATCTTTGGAAGAATCTGTTGCTATGATGCTATGACAACTCATTGCTTGTTTTAGTGTACCTGAAGTCAGTGGTGTAGAGTGGACACAAGTTAATCCGGTTCAGAAGGAACTTAGCTTTTTACATCTGGAGCAACCAGATAAGATATACATGGATAGCAATGCGGACCTTGGTGACAATGACTTCTGGAGGACCATCCCATTCAATGAGAATAAAGTCACACGTACAAAGACTGTGCACAAGCAGGAGCTTTAAACTACTAGTTAGTTTCTTGCATATTTCCCAGGCTGACTGCATTGATTATGCATCTGCCTTTTGTTGAACTTTTCTATATCCGATAGTTTCCACAAATCTTTTTCATACAAATGTTGTAATAAATAAAGTACAGAAATTAAACTATCTTTCTTATATTTAATTGCCAATAACAGGTAGATTAGCCTTAGAATTTCAAACACAGTAATTGAATACAAAAAGTTGTAATTACAGAAAAGTTTGTTATATTTACCGAATCAGCTATAGGAATGTTGCTGGCTGGATCTCTTCCAATGGTATTAACTCCACAGTAAATAGGATAATCAAGAGGCCCCACTGTCAGAGTCCCAACCTGTACACAATCACATTCAATATTTGTATTATATGCATTTATATTTCTCACCCATTTTCTACTTTAAACTTCCATATCTCTTGCACAAACAATATCAGTGAGAAAGGTTAATAGAACTCTCAATGACTGTGAAACAACTTATAACTATTTAAATTAAATTTTGGCTAACATTTAAATGCCTAGGATAGTTAATATATGGAATATTATATTGAATATACAATGCTTAGATAATATATTTATTTGTCATGTAGAAGTGATGACAATACTATTGCCTCAATGGTAAATACATCACATTATACAAGAGGTAGGAACAATAATGGTTCAAGGGTGATTAAGTTAATCCAGCAATAAAACCTGGTTCAAGTAATAGGGCGTGTAAGCCCTGGCATTCTCCCATCAAAAAACAATAACACTTTTATCCCAATTCTTGAGTAAAAGCGATATTTCGACATTACAAATAGTCTTTTCGCGTAAATTCTGTAACAAATACTAACAAACAAAAACGCACCTGTTTCCGGCTTATTCCTTGGTACTGCGACGAGTGGTTAAGCGTATTGGAGGACGAGCATTCATTCTCGTCTGCAATAATTTGCGTGCACGGGAAATCCATCGCGCCAGCAGAATTTGTCAGAACACGATTAACAACGGCGGAAAACCGACCGCGATTTCATGCAGGCGAGTTACAACACTTGTCTTTCATAACCTATCATGACATGCAATTACGTGCACCGTAACAGCCACCGAACAACCTGCAAACACTTTTACGCGCGACGCGGTGCAGGCACATTTATGTTGTTCGTACAAGTAGATAGAAATAGTTAATTTTACTGAACGAGCAGTTGACAAAGTTTGACATTTGGAGGTGCGTAAGCAGAAAACAAGACGCGCGTAGTTTCCCGGTTTCCCGCTTCATGTTAGTTTCCTTCAATGGTCGTTCGGGTGCGTTAATTGCACAGTAAGACATCTTTCGGATGGTTTGGAATTAACACAGGAAATGCAGATTTCTTGTGACCATCGAATGCAAAGGAAGAACGCAGACGGTCAACAGAATTCGCTGGATTTTCTGGAGGGAACGTTCCGTCTCACTCTTATATTATTTAAATCCTTCGCTATTATTTCGAAGGCTCCTGCGTGTTTTTCTTAAAATCCAATATCAAAAATCAGCGGCCAAAACAGCGCGAAAACTAAATGACCGATTGATTTAAAATTTGCCATAGATCTTAGAATTCTTATTTGGTGCTATCATGTTCTTGATTATGTCCAAAATTGTACATTCACTGGCATAAAAGATAATTGACTGGCAGTAGACATAATATAACTGGCATTAATATTGAGCAAAGATGACATTTTCTTACGTTTTTCATTTCTTGCAGTTAGGATTTAAATCTATATTTCTTATTGCATGCATGATTCAGTAAAGACATATCAACTAAAAGAGAGACAAATGGAGGATGCGTACAAGGGTGTGTTCTTTCACATACAAAATCGTTTATTCATATAAAAGGACACTTTATACTAGCGCGTACTGTCAAAACTAGCTTACTTCCGTACAGTCCGAGTGGCACCGGCCAAATCAGCCGGTCGGTGGCCGCTCGAGTTATCCTCGTTTATATCACATATATTATTATGCGCGGGCAAAAACAGTAACCGGGATTATACTGGGGATGATTAAGGGGAAGTGTATAAATCGTCACTGTGCTCTCGCAGTCGACAAGCAGACTGGGAAAGAGAAAGAGAGTGAGAGAAAGAGAGTATGAAGGATGTCCATTGAAGAGACGTCATTGCGAGTATTGAGTATATTTGCGCGTACTGATTCCCGCCGTGTTCGCCTTTCCACCATTCACACAGCCTGACCAATTCTAGCTCCTCTCGCCCCAATTTCCGCGTACATACATTTAGAAATCCTGATCTACGAACTCCACCTTAATACTGGAACAACCAACCTTCCTTAAAATCTCAGATTCCGAATCATAGAATAGAAAATAGTTATACGTCATTAAAATTTAGTGCAGTTATTCAGAAATGAATCTAGAATTCCTATACTTCCCAAGAAATTATAGAACGTTCAATTAAACATCCTAACGATTACATTAGTATTAAATTCTTAATACAGACGTAACTTTTAAGATGTTTAATTGTACTTTCAGGTAGTTAAGACAGTTTTAAAATAAAATTGATTGCTCCAGTGTTAAATGATCCAGGCACAGATGCATAGTACGAGAAATAGAGAGATAGAGAAAAATTGGTCGTGCTGTGCATAAATATTCCTCGTATGTATATGTATAAGTCAGAGAAACCTCGGGTTAATAAAAATGTCTTACGGGAGGTGAGAATCACTCGCAAAAGGACATCATACCCGAGCCCGAGCTCGTTATTGTTATTAATTACATGCATTCCATGTGGCTCGAAGTTATTATGTACCTTACGTGGTAGAGTTATATGCAAATATATGTATAGCTCATATCTAACGTGACACTCTCGATAACTTTTCAGTACACTGTCGCTTATATGAGCGCGGACATATTTTACGATAAATACTAGGCTCGCGGGGACTACAATGTGCTTGCGATGCTGGCTTCGGAAGAACTGACTCGACTCTCTCGCATTCCTACCACCTCCAGATTTCCAAGTACATGCGCTCTCCCTCAGCCCGCCGGCTTAAATCATTGACACTCGGTACGAATCACTATCGACACTCAAACGATTATTTACTGGTCGTCTAACACTGTCAACAGGCTTTGAGCAAGTTATGTACAAAATCACACCGTCAATGTATCCTGTGTCTTAATTCTAGGCTGTGCGTACGAGGAAGTTCGCTCTCCCACTGGGAAAAATATAGCTTCCTGCGGGTACGAATTCTCCTCTGACATGAAAGGGATCCGGGAGAACGGTGACGGTCACCTTTAGTGTTAGAGTTCGTTTTTCCAAGATATTTACACGACATCGACAATTCAATGTATCCTTGATTGGGTCGAATTCGAGCAAAGGTGTTAGGTACAGTTCTACCGAGATTTATAGTAACAATCATGGAGCAAGGAAGAACAGTTTTTCGGAATGCACGAATAGTCGTAAACTATGCCGCTCAAAAGCACGACTTTCATTCCAGCGAAGAGGAAAGAACTTGGCAGTGAATTCCATACGAAGATTCGATATGCAATTCTACCCTTCTTACTATACGAAGAATCCCTTATGAATTCCATTTCGCAATAATGGCGCCAGTACGAAATGGTCCGTTTCGAAAGTGTTTTACACGCAGGTAATCTCTTTGCCATTAATGTTCATTACCGGCGCGTACTGAATATTCATCTCAGCGATAATGATACCATTAAATCATATATCTCGAGTGAATTTATTTCTCACTTGCACGTGTAAAACACTTTCAAGACATTCTAGTGCGACGCCAAAGCTTCCTTCGGCTGCAATTAACAGCTCCGATACAAGAACAATTATATTCATGCATCTCCGAAGGACAGGAGACCCGACTCGTTGCGTTCGCCCCATTATAAATACACTGAGTAATTACTTGTGCGACAATGCAGCGCTTGCTTCTAATCATTACACTAAGCGAGCGTCCCGTATTCCAGGGTCTTGAGTCACCCCCGCACCTCCCCCGATTGCTGCGCTAATCACGAGCAACATGTAGATAGACACAAAGGAAGGTATAAAATAATTGACTGCCTCCATTAGCGAGAATGGATTGATATTTCCGGGGGAGGAAATCCGGCCTCCGAACAAACCCACCCGCACGTCTTTCCAAGACCGAAGAGCAAGGGACGGTCGGTTGCTCTGGCTAATAATTGTATATATACTTTCGTAGAAACTTATAGAACATCGTTAGGCGTTAATGTTAGGGGGGTACAGTGTATATAAAGAACCGTATAAATGAATATATTTATATTTATATATATATATTTATATATATGTATAATGTCGCCAGCTCGCCGGAGAAGCAAATTCGCGATCGGTCCTCCGCGCGAGCCGCTTTTTTGAGCTTTGAGTTCACGCGCACGTCTATCCTTCCGTCCTTCTCGATACGTCCTACTCATTTAGACACAGATTATGCTCTTAGCCACGCACGCACGCACACACGCACACATACGCATGAGCGCGTACTGAAATACGATCTCCACGCTGATGGATATATATTGCACAGTAGTATTCCTGTCGACTCACAAATTATAAACGTATACATTCGGAATGGTACGTGATGCGCGTATGTGAATTACGCCATCACGAGGAAGACGCTTGGTTTCGGAAGCACGCTCGGTCGCTCGCGTATCCCGAATAGCGGGGATTGATTGATACGTGGAGACACAGAGAGAGAGAAAGACGCTCGGTTCGTTTGTGCGAATGATGAAGAGCATTGCGATCGTATTCGAGTACGCTCGGACGTCCGCAACCGTGGAGATTCAAAGTCGGACTGATCGTTGGCGCACGACGCATCGTTCAATAGCGGCCGAGTTCGGCCGACTCAGTTGACTCGCGCATATGTCTAGGTAAATACGTAAAAGGTATTGGGGCATCGTCGCGCGCTGGGCTTCTCCCCCAAAGCCCTGGTACAAAAAGAGCGCAGTACAGTATTATCAGGCCCCCTGTTATTGCAATTGTGGGAATGCTCGTGCCCGATCGTAAGAGGGAAACCCCTAAGCGAGTGGTCTGTGTGTCTATGCGCGCGCTCGCAAAACAGAGAGAGAGAGGGTTACAAGAACGCGCTCGGGGGTTTCCCTCCTAGGATTTCCTCGGGTCATCCCCTTTATCCCTTGATACTTGAATCCTTTTTTTGTTCGTCGTTATTCTTGCCGTAACAGTGTCGCTGTACAAGGCATCGTAAAACGCGTGGGTTACGTGGGGTTGGACTTTTTTTGTGCGTTCTTCGCCGAAACGCGTTTCTTGATTGCATGTTTGTGTGTGAAATTGTGTATTTGACCCGCCACCACCTTAATGTCCTAATCACGTTTCTCCCGAGGGGTGTAGACTTTTGAAATTCGACGACGATGACCGCGGCGAGAGCCGTCCTTGGCGGCTGTCGCGGGACGAATGTAAGTGCCGCTGGCTTGGCCGGCACTGACGAAGGCACAGTCATAAGTCTCGTACGTTCAGCAGTTTCTTTTTTCCTTTTTTCCCTCTTGTTCCCCCACTCGCTTCTATCTCTTTCTCTTTCTCTCGTTAACCGTCCTTTACTCGTGAGAAATGGCGCAAGGCGTCGAGAGCGCGGGGTGAGCGTGGAATCAATGTGATATCGAGGGCGAAAATCGCTTCCGGTGCTCCTGGCGGTGTCGCAAAATTTCTTTCTTCTCTTGGCCCATCGGCAGCGCTATTCGCCCCTCTCCGGTTCCACCCGCTCACCCCTTCGTATTCTCCTCGGCGCCCTCTCTTTGTCTCGATCTCTCTCTTTTTTATATATAAACATAATATAATAATATAATATTATAATATAAACGTTTACGTTTTGGCAACTCAGTTCGTCGTCGCGGACGCACATCACTGTCTGTGTTTCTGCGACTCCTAGGTAGTTCGGAATAATCTTAATTCACTTTTATACAACACTGATCTTGATCCTGGACTTCTTCTCCGTGTGTGGACTCCTTTGCTTCGGGGCTCGGCGCCCCGGATACCAGGTTGGACGGCTCATCTCCTCCTCCTGGCGGTAGCCGCGCCGATCAGTTGTCTCAGCATGGGTTCCGGACTGCAGACTCGTGGGTCACATTTCATGTTACCGTCGCCACCGCAACTGCAAATAATCGAAACCAATTATTAAGAGTCGTTATATATTTCTTCTCCTATAAACGTAACATCCCTAAACTCTTTATATCAGTACTGACAAAGTCTAGTGTCTACAGGAGGAAATGAAACTTACGTGCACTGAAGGCAAGGTCCTGACGCGGACCTGATAACTTCTCCAACGCGGTATGCTTGGCCCCGAATCTGGCAGCCGCTTCGTCTCGCAGCACCCTTATAAGCGTTGGTATTGAAATGCGGCGGCAACGTCGTGGTGGTTGTGGTTGTGGTCGTAGTTAAGTTGAGAGATGCGGCCATAGATACAGGGCACTCGTATCTAGGACAGCAGAAACCGCTGATCGGTTCCTCATGGCAGCCTGGGATTGGAGGAGGACAGCTCTGTTGCAGGCAAATGATATCGCTTCTGAAGCAGAAGCAGAAGTCGCACGGGTCATCTCTCGGTATCTGCTGAGCAGAAACGTAGACCTTGCCACCGTATCGGCAAGTGCCTGGTCCGTAAATCGCTTGATCATCCTCGTCGTAATCTTCGTCAGGGTTGAGATAGCTTCCTCCCTGCATTGGGAAGTGAGGATTGTCCTCGCCGGTCACGGCTTGGTCAGGATATTCGGGTGTTTGAGGAGCCAGGCTGCTCGATTCTGGTGGCTCATGGTAGCTAGGTTTAATTGGCTCCTCTGTAGTGACAGTCGTGCGATTGACAGGTTTCTGATGATCTTCGTCTCCGATTGTCAATTGACCTTCGACAGATTCTGTAGTAGGAACGACTTCAGGTAAGCTTGTGTCGACGTGCTCTTCAACTTCTTCTGGAGCTTCGGTAGATGCAGCTTGTGATTTCGTTGTAGCTTCCTCTACAGATGCCTCGGTGGTAAGATGGCCTTCCTCTGGTTTAACTGGAACACCGGTCTCTGGTTCTTCTGATGGTGCCTGCTTCTCAGTAACTTCTTCCTCAGGAGCCTCGCTTGAAACCTCTGGTACCTGTGCTGGTTCTTTTCCTTCCGAAGGTGTTGTTTCGGGTACTTGTCCAACTTGCGATGGCTTCTCTTCTTCAGCCGGTGATGATGGTTCTAGGGCAGCTTCCGTGGATGACGGAGCTTCCTCTGTTTGTGGACTGGGCTCTTCTCCTTCGACGGGTTTGCTTGGTTCTGATGTTTCTGGTGCTTCCGGTGCTTCAGATGGGACTAGAACTTCGGGAGCTTCAGACGAGACTGGTGCTTCGGGAGCTTCGGAAGAAACTGGTGCTTCAGGTGCTTCGGATGACACTGGCGTTTCAGGCGCTTCAGATGAAACTGGTGCTTCGGGTGTTTCGGTCGCTTCGGATGGGACTGGCGTTTCAGGCGCTTCCGATGAGACTGGTGCTTCAGGTGCCTCTGATGCGACTGGCACTTCAGGTGCTTCCGATGAAACTGGTGCTTCCGTTGAGACTGGTGCTTCAGGTGCTTCAGGTGCTTCTGATGAGACTGGCGTTTCAGGCGCTTCGGATGAGACTGGTTCTTCAGGCGTTTCTGGTGCTTCGGATGCAACTGGTTCTTCAGGTGTTTCTGGTGCTTCGGATGCGACTGGTTCTTCAGGTGTTTCTGGTGCTTCGGATGCAACTGGTTCTTCGGGTGTTTCTGGCGCTTCGGATGAAACTGGTACTTCGGGTGCTTCCGGTGCAACTGGCGTTTCAGGCGCTTCCGATGCAACTGGTGCTTCAGGCGCTTCCGATGCAACTGGCACTTCAGGTGCTTCCGATGCAACTGGTGTTTCAGGCGCTTCCGATGCGACTGGCACTTCAGGTGCTTCCGTTGCAACTGGTGCTTCAGGCGCTTCAGGTGCTTCCGTTGCAACTGGTGTTTGAGGCGCTTCCGATGAGACTGGTGTTTCAGGTGCTTCAGGCGCTTCAGATGGGATTGGTGCTTCGGGTCCTTCAGATGAAACTGGTTCTTCAGGCACTTCAGGTGCTTGTGTAGGTACAGCCTTGGTTACAGGTTGTTCTACTTCACCTGCTTCATGCACAGAAGATGTCTCAACTTCAGGAGCAGCAGTTGTTGGTTGCGGCTCTTCTTCAGGCGTCTTAGATGGCTGTTCTTCTGTTACTGGCTCTTCAGAAGCACTAGGTACTTCTTCAGGTAAATGTTCTGTAACAATTGGACTCTCTGGTGTTTGAGCTGCTTCGCCTTCTTGTCCCTCGAGTGTTGGTGTAGTTGGCTGTTCACCCTCCACTGGTTTCTCTTCCTCAGGAGTTACTTCCACAGGTATTTCGGCAGGTGCCGCAGTGTGTTCTTCCGGAACTTCAGTAGCAGGTTGGGGTTCTTCAGGCACTGCGCCAGGAACTTCCTTAGGAACTTCTGGTTCACTAACGCCAGTGGAAGTTTCAGGGGCAGGTTCAGTTACAGCTTCGGTAACCATTTCTCCTGATGGTGTTGGATGTTCCACTGGAATTTCCGTTTCTCCTTCCACCGAAGGTTTAGCGGTTTCTTCAGGCACAGGTGATTCAGTTTGTTCAGTTGGCACAGGTACACCTTCTTCTCCTGTTGGTTTTCCTTCTTCAGGCGCCGGCTGTTCAGTTGCACTTGATTCCGTCACTTCTGGAGCAACGGCAGGTTCCTGTCCTTCAGTTACAGCCTCTCCTTCAACAGGTTTCTCTTCCTCAGGTTTCGTTTCTGGTGAAACAGGTGGAGTAGAACCAGCTTCGGGTGCTTCTGATACTGATGGGCTTGTTGCTTCTTCGGTTGGTACAGTAACCCGTTCTTGACCTTCTCCTTCGACTGCAGGTGGCTGTGTCTCAACAGGACCTTCAGAAACCGCGCCTTCTTCTACGACAGGTGCCTCAGTCATTGCTTCTTCTGGTTTTCCTTCTTCAGGTTCACCTGGAGTTACAACTTCAACAGGCACTTCCACAGGAACATGTTCCGTAGTATGCTCTTCGGACGGCACTGATGGTGCTTCAGTAGCTTCTTTCACAATTACAGTTGGTTCTTCTGGTGCAACTGGGCTTTCTGGAGTCTCGTGTTCAATAGGTGCAGCAGTTTCAGTTTCCACGCTTGTTACTTCTGTTTGTGGAGCTTCTCCTTCTGTTGGTTGTTCCTCTGGTCGTGGCGTTTGTTCTTCGGTTGGTTTCTGTTCCTTCTCCTCAGTTGGAATGATTGGCTCTGCCTCAGTGACAGCGGGTGCTTCAGTTTCTTCCGAAGGTGCACTGGGTTCGGTGGTATCCTTCACGATAGGCTCTTCAGGTTGAGCTGTAACTTCCTTCTCTGGAACTGCTGGTGCTGTGGTTTCTTCTTCAGTGGGTGACACTGATTCTGGAGTTCCAGTTTCGACCGAAAGAGTTGGCTCAGTTTGTTCTTCACCGGAGGGTTTGGGTGTTTCACCTTCAACGCGAATTTCGGGTACAGAAGGATGTTCCTTGCTTGGGGTAACTTCTTCTTCTGGTGCCTTTTCAGTTGGAACTGCTACGGATGGTTCTTCTGAACTGATCTCGCCTGCCTCAGTTGAAACTGGCTGTTCTCCTTCAGGCTGCGATGGTTCATGTTCTACTGGGCCTTCTGTTTGTTCTGGCACGCCCTCACTAGGTACTTCTGGCATTTCTGTTCCTTCGGGTACAATTGGCACGGGTTCTTTGGTTTCCTTTTCCACTTCTGATTCTGGTTTCACTGTTCCTTCTTCGGTTGGCACGGTTGTACCTTCTTCATGAGGAACTGGATGTTCTGGAATAGCTTCACCTTCTTCGGAAGGTTTCTGGGTTTCTTGTTCAGGGGCCTCGGTACCAATCGGTTGTTCAGTTACACTCGGTTCACTGGCTGCTTTCGTCGGTTGTTCAGTAGAAACAGGTTGTTCCTCAGGCTGGCCTTCTGTTACAGGTGCCTCACCCTCCTCTGGTTTCTGAGTTTCTTCCTCAACTGGTGACGGTTCTTCGCCTTCTGTGACACCTTCGCCTGCTGTTGGTACCTCTGCGCTAGGAACAGATGGTTCGGATGGTTCGGATGGTTCAGCTTCGCTAGGCTGTACAGCGGGTGCTTCAGTTCCTGCTTCTGGTTGTTCTGGTTCCAATGGTTTCTCTTCGGATGGTTTCGTCACTCCTTCGCCCTCTTCAGTGGGAACTGGTGTAGCTTTCTCGCCGACCATTTCACCAGGCTTTTCTTCAGAAACTGGAGTTGTTTGCTCCAACATTTCACCAGGCGTTTGACCTTCGGGAGTTTCAGGTGCTTCAGGTGTTTCAGGTGCTTCAGGCGCTTCGGAAGTTTCAGGTGCTTCAGGCGCTTCAGGTGCTTCTGGTTTCAGAGTTGGTTCTCCTACTTCAATAGGTACCTCTTCCGGCAATGCAGAAGAGCTCGGAATTTCTTGACCTTCGCTCACACTTGTTACCGGTTCTTCAGGCAGCATTGCTGGAGTAACAGCTGGTTCTTCTGGCTCAACTGGTTTCAGAGTTTCGTGTTCAATGCCTTCTTCACTAGGTTTGACTTCTTCACTTGGTTTGACTTCTTCACTTGGTTTGACTTCTTCACTTGGTTTGCCTTCTTCACTTGGTTTGACTTCTTCACTAGGTTTGCCTTCTTCACTTGGCTGTTCTTCCGATGGTCCCATTGTAGAAACTCCTCCTTCAACACTGGGAACGGTTTGCTCTTCTATCGGCTGTTCTCCACCGACTGCGGGTTCGGAAGTCTGTTCTTCAATAGGTTCGCCTTCAACTGGCACCTTAGCTGGCAATTCGGTAGTTGGTGCTTCAGGTGCACCAGTTTCCTTTGCTTCGCCCTCTTCTGCTACACTGGGAACTCCGGTAGGTCTTTCCGGTTCTTCCACTGGAGCTTGACTAGAAGATTCTTCGTGTGGTTGCTCTGCAGGAGGCGCAGTATGTTCTTCCGTTTCTTTAGGTACGCCATATACAGGAGTTGGTTCCTTGACTTCGGGTTCTGGCTCTTCAACTGGCTTAGGAGTTTCCTCTGGTTCTAGTGGTACCTTCTCCGGTTCTTCCGGCAATTTCTCTCCCTCTACAGGCACCGGTGCTGCTGTGTGTTCTTCAGGAGTGTAAGTTTCTGGGAGCATTGTTGTTGGCTGTTCTTTAACTCCTTCACTCGGCCCTGTCGATGCTTCGACTGGAGTTTCGGGTACCGATGGAGCTTCTGTCGGTTTAACTTCAGTTTGAGGAACCTGGGGTTCGAGCATATGGTTGTCTGATTCCAATTCAGCTGTGGGTGTCGAGTCACAAGTGTACATCGGGCAACAAGCATCCTTGCTCAAATGAAGTGGCATGCAGTTGGTCAAGTGACTTGGTGGTGGTGGACATTCTACGAGCTCGCACTGTATAATACTGCTGACACAGCGGCACTCAATCTGGCAAGGATTGGCTGGCGGCACGGCAGAGTTATTGCCGTACGATTGACCCTCGACAAGACAATTACCCTCGCCTGGTATCGCAGCTGGCACGTGTGCGGGATATTCTGTTGGGACTTCGTGTTCGACTGGAACTTCTGGAGCTTCTGTCGATTTTTCTGTTACAGCTTCAGCTGGTTCTGTTACGCCTTCCGAAGGAGCCTCTGGAGACACTGGTGGAGCAGGTGTGCCCTCTTCACTTGGTTCTACTGGCGCGACTTCTTCCTCAGGTTTCTTTTCTTCTATTGGTACTGTTACTGGTTCGTGTGGTTCCACTTCTGCAGCAGATGTAGTTACTTCTTCAGCAGGAACCGATGGCGTGGGTACTTCCTCTGGAACTGGAGCCTTTCCTTCACCTTCTGAAGTTTCTTCCACAGGTTTCTCGGTGGAAGGTGCCTGTTCTTCTGGGACAGCAACGCCTTGCTCAGTAGCTTGTTCTTCAGTTAGTGGAGCCTCCGTCGATACAGCCGATGGCAATTCGGCCTCCGCACTAGGTTGACTAGAGCTTACTACAGCTGGTTCAGTTACAGCCACAGGTTCTTCTGGTTGCTTTTCTTCTTCTGGTACCTTGCCTTCTTCCGTAGGATGTTCCGGAGTCGATTCTGGTACAGCAGCTGTAGCAGATTCTTCCGTAGCAGGTGTGACAGACGCTTCTTCCGAAGTAGGTGTGGCAGATGCTTCTTCCAAAGCAGGTGCCTCTGTTGAACCTTCCTTAACAATAGGGCCTTCAGTAGGCTCTTCTTCCTTCTCTGGAATCTTGCCTTCTTCTTCTGCCGATGGAACCGTACCAGCTTCTGTTTCTTTCGGAATTTCAGTTGGTGTTACTTCCTTCTCGCCTTCTTCAGCAGTCTTAGGAGTGGTCTCTCCTTCAGACGGCTGTTCTACTGGTTCTTTAGGTTCAGTGACTTCGGGTACTTCCTCTGCTGGCGTGACACCTTCCGTAACAGTTTCAGGAGAAGCTGGAACTTCGCTTGGCGTCTCTTCCGATGGAATCGCCTCGGATGGTTTCTCTGTTTCTACAGGTATTCCTGTAACAATTGGTTCTTCAGGTCCTTCGGTAACTGGTTTCTGTTCTTCAATCGGTTTCTCAGTAGGCTCTTCTCCGACTGGAATTTCAACTGGTTTCTCAGTTTCAGCGGATGGTGCGGCTGGTTCTTCAGTAGCAACTGGCACTTCTGGCTGTTCTTCTCCAGCTGGTGCATGTTCCTCTGTAGGTTTCTCCTCTGCGGATGGCGCTTCAGTTGGCTTCTCTTCTTCAAGAGATGGCTTCTGAATTTCCTTTTCACCTTCAGCTTGTTCCTCGTCCTCCTTGCGCTCAGTAATTGGCGGCATTGTGGGTGTTACTTTCTCGCCTAATGGAGCTTCAGTTTCTTGCGGTTCTATTCCGGCGCCTACAGAGGATACTTCCGTGGGCATTCCTTCGGTGACTGCTTCTTGAGTCTGCGCCTCTTCTGGTTCAGAAGTACTGAGTGGTTTCTCTGTTGGTTGTTGCTCTTCTGGATGTTCCTCAGGAATGGATGGTTCTGTTTCGTGACTAGTGGGTTCTTCAGTTGGTTGTGTTTCTTCGACAGGTTTCTCTGCTTCTACAGGCTTCTCTTCTTCAACTGGTTTTTCTTCTTCGGCAGGTGTTACTCCTTCAACAGGCTTCTCTTCCTCAACAGGCTTTTCTTCCTCAACTGGTTTGCCTTCTTCAACAGGTTTCTCTTCTTCAACTGGTTTGCCTTCCTCAACAGGTTTCTCTTCTTCAACTGGCTTCTGTTCTTCGGCAGGTATCTCTCCTTCTACCGGTTTCTCTCCTTCAGACGGTTTACCTTCTTCAGTCGGTTTCTCTTCTTCAACTGGTTTTCCTTCTTCAGCAGGCTTCTCTTCTTCAGCTGGTTTTCCTTCTTCAGCAGGTTTTTCTTCTTCAACTGGTTTTCCTTCCTCAGCAGGTTTCTCTTCTTCAACTGGTTTTTCTTCTTCGGCAGGTGTTACTGCTTCGACAGGCTTTTCTTCTTCAACTGGTTTTTCTTCTTCGGCAGGTTTCTCTTCTTCAACTGGTTTGCCTTCTTCGGCAGGTTTCTCTTCTTCAACTGGTTTGCCTTCTTCAACAGGTTTCTCTTCTTCAGCAGGTGTCTCTCCTTCTACCGGTTTTTCTTCTTCAGCAGGTGTCTCACCTTCTACCGGTTTCTCTTCTTCAGCAGGTGTCTCACCTTCTACCGGTTTCTCTTCTTCAGCCGGTTTACCTTCTTCAGCAGGTTTCTCTTCTTCAGCTGGCTTCTCTTCTTCAGTCGGTTTACCTTCTTCAGCCGGTTTACCTTCTTCAGCAGGCTTCTCTTCTTCAGCAGGCTTCTCTTCTTCAGTCGGTTTTCCTTCCTCAGTTGGTTTCTCTTCTTCAGCAGGTTTTTCTTCTTCAACTGGCTTCTGTTCTTCGGTAGGTATCTCACCTTCGACAGGTTTCTCTTCTTCAACAGGTTTCTGTTCTTCTGTCGGTATCTCTCCTTCAACAGGTTTCTGTTCTTCCGTCGGTACCTCTCCTTCAACAGGTTTCTCTTCTTCAGCAGGTACTACCGGTGGGTGAACTTCTACAACTAATGTGCCTTCTGTTGGAGTAGTTTCAGGTTCCTTTTCTGTTACTTCTTCTGGATGTTCCGTAGACTGCGGTGCTTGGGCGACTGGTCCTTCGGTAACATGTTCTTCCTCACTGGTTGCTTGTGTAGTTGTGTGTCTTTCGATTTCTTCCGGTTTCTCTTCGCCCACCTTTGGTTGTTCCGTAATACTTTCACCTTCTGCAGGTGCCTGCGATACCTCTGGCACTTGTTCTTCGGTTGGAAGAGGCTGTTCTGTTTGTGGAGCTTCAGGTTCGCCAGCACTGGTTGGTTCACTACTTGCCATACCTTCTTCTGGCAGGGCAGGTGTGACATGTTCTTCACCTTCTTCTATACTTGGTTGGCCTTCGGTAGATGGCTTCTCTTCTGGTACAAGGCTTGGTTCAGTAGCAGGTTCCTCTACGTGCGAAGTTTCAGTTGAATGTTCAGCAGGTACACCTTCAGTCGATGGTACTTCAGCTTCCGTCGGTTGCTGCTCGACAATTGGTTGTTCTGTCACATGCTCTTCGACAGAAGGTTCTTCTGGAGCCTCCGAAGATGTTTCAGTTCCCTCCTCACTAGATTCCTCCTTCTTGGGTTCTGGACGCTCTCCAGATTCAGCCGATGAAACTTCTTCGGATGATGTTTCACCAGATGCTTCGATCGTGAGTCCTTTAGCTGGTATGGATTCTTCGGTAGATGGTTCCTGTGGCATGCCACCTTCGGCAGACGACGGTTCCGTAACGTGGTCCTCTGGCACAGCAGGCTCTTCAGGCTCCTTACCTTCTTCCTCTGGAATATGTGGCTGGGCAGTCGTGGGATGCTCAACTTCATGACTAGGTTCAGTTTCAGTAAGTGACGGGGTACTTCCAACTGTGGTTACTTCTTGTTCGATGGATGGATGACTAGCTTCAGTCTCACCAGCTGGTGGAACGCTTCCCTCTGTGACCTCTTGATCATGGACTACTGCACCTTCAGTTATTGCAGGCTCTTGACCTTCTAATGCAGGTGCTTCAGTTTCTTCTTCTGATGGTACCTTCTGACCTTCTCCAGCGAGTGTAGTTTGTGGTGGAAGATACGTGGTCGGACTTCTTTGAGGTTCTTCAGTGACGAGACTTCCAGGCACATGGAATTCTGGTGGTTTCATATCGACATAGCCTTCAGTCACTTGTGGTTCCTCAACTGATTCCTTATCTTCAGCCTTGTGTTCCGGTACGCGTTCAGTAACTGGAATACCAGTGGGTCCTACTGACGGGATTTCTGGAGTTTGTTCCTCAACTGGATGTTCTTCTGGTACAACAGGCTGTTCACTTGGAATGCCTTCCTCAGGGTACGAATCTTCTTTCTTGGGTACAGCTGGAGGAAGTCCTTCTTGAGGTTTCATCTGTTGTGGAACTTCGGGTTGCTCTTCAACTGGGTGTTCGGGCATAATTTCTTCTTCACCAGGTTGAGTCTCTGGTTTACCACTGACTTCTGTAGATGGAGCCTCGCCTGGTACCATTTCAGTTGCTTGTTCAACACCCTTTTCAGTAGCAGCCTGTTCAGTGCTGGAGACTTCGTGCTCTGGAGCCTCTGAGGATGGACTAATCGTGGGAACTATATCTCCTTCTAGTGACTGTTCGGATTGGTCTGTTAAGGTTAGCTCGGGTACTCCTTCCTTCTTTTCTTCTTCCGTCACTGGTTCTTCGCTAATGACTCCGGCTGTAGTTACTTCTGATTCGGGAATAGATTCAGTTACACTTGGAACTTCTTCTGGCACTGGTTCTGTCGATTCCACTGGTTTCTCTGGCTCACCAGCTGGTTCCTTTTCTTCAGCGGTTGGTTCTTCTACCACAGTTGGTTCAGTTGGAAGTGCTTCATGCTCGCCTGGCGCAGCCTCTTCCACTGGTTTGTGCTCTACTTCGATTTCAGGCTTTTCAGTGGCCGAAACTTCTGTCGCTTGTTCAGTTTCAGGTACTCCTTCAGTTGCTGTAACACTTGGTTCTTCCTTCTCAGCTGGGCCTTGTTCAACACCTTCTCCCGTCTGTACCTCTTGTCCTACGCCAGGTTCTTCTTCAGGCTTGGTTTCGATCATTGGTGTAAACGATTCCGATGTTTCTTCAACCGCTGCTTCTGTAGATGTTGGCGTAACTTCTTCAGCTGTTGCTGTAGCTGCTTCTTCGTCTCCAATCTTTGGTGCAACAGTCGCGGCTTCCTCAGTTACTTCAGCAGCCTCAGCGGGTTTACCTTCTGTACTAGATTCAGGAACAGCAGCCTGAGTGGTTTGTTCCTCTGGAACACCAGTGTCCTTCTCGCCGAGTGTAGTTTCCGATTCAGGTGTGACGTGCGATACTGTTGGCGAGACCTCTTCTGGAACTTCTTCTTTCTTGGGTTCCTCAGTGGGCAGTGGGACGTGTTCCAAAGGTGCCTCAGTGCTTCCTTCTGGTACTCCGTGCTCTTCTGGAATGGCATTGTCAGATCCCGGGAAGGATTCTTCAGTACTCTGTGGATGTTCTTCCTTCTCTATCTCTGCCTCAGTGATTCCTGGTACGGTAGCTTGAGAAATGCCTTCTTCCGTAGATTGCTCTTCCTCCTTCGGCAGTGTTATAAGGCCACCGTCATCCTCTGCAAAGACAGAAACACGTGCGTTCAACAAAACTGCTTGAAAGCTAATCGCTACTTCAGTAAAGGCAAGTCTCGCTCTATCAGCGGAGAACAAACGTTCCAAGGTTAGTTTCTATTAGGTTGCGGTCAATTAGTAATTTGTAGTCGGCTAAAACGTTATGCTGCTTACCGCACTGATATGTGGTCGGGCAGCATTCTCCTTCGGGCGGCGGTAAAGCGGTGCAGTTCTTCCCGTGTGTCTTCATAGGCGTACCGCAATCCTGCACGGCGCAGGCGATATCACCGCGGAAGCAGTAGCAGTGCTGGCACGGTTGTGTCGAATAGATCAGGTCTCCATCCTCGTAGACTTTGCCTTCGTGGTAGCATTGGGCCGAGATACCAGGAGCCATCGTTGTAGTCATGATCAGGCCAGGTGTGGGTTCAACCGTTGTTCCGATCTCCTCGTCGTATTCTAATTAGCAGAGAGCACCAGCCTTTTAAGTATACTAATTGCACCGCGAAGGATTAATTAACGATCGCAACGGCATTACACCTGAATACCTGTTGCAGTAACACGACACAACACATTGTCTGAATCGCAAATTTGAATATACTAATGTGAAAGAGATCTAGTTGATATTCTAGGTCAAATATTTGACCCGCCAACATAAATCAGGTGGTAGGAAGATCAAGTCTCCAAAGTACTCACCACAATCGTATTTGACAGGACAACATACACCGTGTTGATAAACCGGCCTGCATCCAGCAACACGCAAAGTACATTCTTGCATGAGACAAGTGGTTCGGTTCCTGATGCAATAGCAAAGTTCGCAGGGATTTTGAGGATCCGTTGGCAGTTGGGCTCCATCAGCGTAGAATCGGTTCTCGACATTGCAGCCATAGTTATCGTGGAAGCCAACTTCCGTCGAGCCGGAAGTCGAAGGCGAGCTTGTCGTCGATGTTAAAAGTTGTACCGGTACTTCTGGACAGGTGATCACCGGGCAGCATTGGTCCGGTCGCTTTTCCACCGTGCAGTCCTGGCCGATCGCCTTCGTGAATGGGCAAACCCTCAGATAGCACATTAGCATTCGGTTGTGGCACGTGCAGTTCAGACATGGCTCGTTTGTGATGATCCTATCGCCTTCCTCATAGTGCTGGTAGTTGTAGTAACAACCGGGCGTCGCTGCACAGAGACAAGTTGCTCCAGGTTAATAACTCGACGTTTACCAAAGTAGGTAGAATCTCGGATTCGTGGAACCCGACAAATCCAGCAAGATAAAAAGCTTTTCTCATCTGAATTCTAAAGAACTACTATAAAATATCGAATTAATAATAAATATTGCAACATATTATATTCTTGGCGATAATTTTACACATAAATGTAAATCGAATTAAAATCTGTTCAGGAGATTCCAAGATTCTGGAATGAATTATTTCCTTTTGACGAGGACTTGTCGCCGTAGTAATTCGAGTCGATAAATCTGCAGAAGATTGCGTGTGGTCAGTGGTTCGGATGGTGATTGGGAGTGGTAAAGAGATGGCATACATACCTCCATCGTATTCTGCGACTTGTGTGGTATCCTGGCCGTATACCGGCGCTGCAACAAAAAACAAAGTGGCTTCTTATTCTCATGTTCCCATACATCATTACTGGTAAAAAAGATTCCCATAGAGAGAGAGTGTATCCCGCGCCTACGTGAAAATGTCCGATCACTGAGCGCACGCACGCACGCACGCACGCGAAACGGGTTTCCATCATTCACAACGCCCGATGACGTTGAGTAATTATAATCGAAGATGCATTAAACCTTACGGAGCCTTCGACACTGACTTCTAAGGTGCGTCTAATCGTCATAGCGATTATCGTGGAAACTTATCCTTATACAATAATTAATTATCCAATGCCCAAAGAAAAAGATGTCAGTATTAAAAAAATTCTTATAATAATATTTCTACTTGAAATATTCAATTTGGAAAATCAGATCTGTGGCGAGGAAAGGTCCGAAGCCACTGGGCGAAATTAGTAGCGGTTCCAGAAGGGAGAAAATTGGATTGGCCGGTCACGAAGTGGATGCTGCATCGTGGAATCTCCGTGTCGGGGGAGAAATGCAACGGGCGGCTGGGAGGCTTGCAGTTTATCATAGTAATTACCGACGGGATGCGTTTGTCCGGAGGGTGAAGAGCCGGCCTAACAACGGAATGAGTCAAAGCGTCATATGGCGCGAGCGCGTGAATATGTACGTGGGCGAATTCTCGTTAACACCCTCGCCCCACTCAGGAACGAATTGTATGCCGAGCGCGCACCGTGGAATACTGAATTCTCTCTCCGAGCAGCACGCTCTCCCCTTTTCTCTCGCTCTCCTTCACCGCTTCCTCGCTTTTCTTTCGGCATCCCGTCTACGTACACGACGACGACGACGACGACGACTTCTCTCGTTCTCCCGCCGCGCCGCCAACACGTACAACTCAGCAGCAGCAGAGCGCGTTCGCTTCTCCATTGGGCAGAGAGCTCGTGTGTGCCTTTGGTAGGGCGTTTTCGCAATTTCTTTGGGATTGAAGTGCTGTTGAGTTCGGTTGTCTATGTGAAACGCGACTAGCCACCCTTCGCCCTTCCAGTCCTGCGGAGGAGTATTCTTCCAAGCGGGTACAATGAGCTGCTTCCCTCTTCGATAGCGCAGCCTACATGCCTCCTCCCTCTCTCCCTCCCTTTCTTACCAACCCCTGTTTTTCTACCGTCTGGAAAGGGCGACTTTCCACGGGGTTATTATTCCCGCCGGTGTAAGGGACTCGCTTCTCTAACAGCCGGATGCTGTGTGCCTGCCTTCTACCGGCCAAGTGTTTCCCGAGGGAAGTCTCTCACTAGAAAGTGTAATGGACCCCGATAGCATTTCCTGGATCCCCAGTGACAGATGCATCGAAGCAATGCTAAACCTTCCACTCGCATCCAATCATCAATGAAGAGATGACGAATGAAGAGGCTAATAAAATTTCACCTATACTTCCTTCTCCGAAACCTGTCCGGGAACTCCTTGGAATGCAAAAAGCGTGGCCCTCGCCGCGCCGCGCCGCGCCGCGCCAGGCGGATACGTGCGCTCCGAGAACCCGGCTATTCGAATGTTCAGTACAACCCTTTGATTGAATGCACGCTCCTGGCAGATTTATTGGGCGGCCTGCCGACGATACTTCATAAAGATTCTTATACTTGTTGGGATGCTAAGTCAACGTCCGCTAACAGTACCCCGAACGCATCCCACTCTTCCCTCGAATTAATTGGTACCGCTTACGTGGACCACAGAATCCACGTAGCATACGTCACTGTGTTAAACGTCCCGATGCGGAGATGGGTCAAGTTAGAATCTTATGAATGAAGCATAAATTCGTAGCGGTGAAATACGTGCGTTTAATGTATTATCGCGTTTCCTTTCGGAGTTCGAGGAAATGTATTTATAAGTGAACTTATACGTGGCTGAGAGAATCAATAAGTCTAAAATAAGAAGAAGATGAAAAATGATTTCTATATTCGAAATCGGAAAACCTCTGTGACACTCGAACATCTATTCACAGACATATTTACGAAAATAACGTCAACAAACATTTGTAACAAGGTGCAACAAAAGAGTGTAAAATTTGCAATTTGGGTACTGAAAGCATTAAAGATTTTCGAAATCAGCCCATGTTCCCTGAAACATTCCAGGAAGCGTACATTGGGAATTGCAAGGCGATTGCATTGAAGTACGTTGGCATCTTAGCCGATGAAGTCCCACGATCGGAAGTCGCCTTCGGGGTTCGAAGTCGGAGGTGGCGCGAGCGGTTGAAATGCGCGGCGCGTGCGTTTCCGCAAGGTGTACAGGCCGGCATATCGGCTGGACATTCGTTTCCATGGGTTGCAACGAGCCAGCGCATATATTCGAGAATCAGCATTCCGCGGTGCGCGAGGGAGCATGCACAGCGAGCGAGGAGGTTTCCAGCGAATTGAATTGTACTGGGAAGGCAGGACGAGCTGCGTGAATGGAGAGGCCCCCGGGGCCCGCTCACTCCCATCAGTCCCACGAGTCTTCGCCCAGCCGAACATCGCGTGCCTCCACGTTACACCGCCTCAGCACGTACATACACATTGCCCTACCGAGACGATTCTTGTCTTTCACCATACCTTCGCTAAATTATTGCGCCCTTTCCCTTCCATCCTCTTAACTCCCGCTTCTCTCACCTCATCCAACACGTATCCTAAGGGATGATTATCATGAACGCACTGACAAAGTGCTGACGTTGCAGGAATTTTTTATTATTGGCAATTCTAGAGTTAGAAATTATAAAATTTAAATACTATCGCTTGAGTTGATATCGCTTGAGTTATCCTAAGGGATGATTATCATAAATGCAGACATTGCAGGAGATTATTATTATCGGTTTGAATTATATAAGTTGAAATTATAGAATTTAAATACTGTCCTTCAAGTCGAGAGTTAATTATATTATTGAAGCTACAAGACTTGCTTGCAGAAATGCACATTAAAGAACTCTGAAATAGCATTTAGATTTGATAAAAATGCTGTCCTTCCCTTAATGGAAATGGCTGGCCAGTCATTGTCAAGTTATTCCCAAGCGATTTCCTACATATGTAGTGGGACAGTGCAATTTCGTTACGAAAGATCCTGTCGCACCGAATAAATTGGCACCGGCGACTCGGAACTCGGTAGGCTGTCTGCCCGCCGTCTGACAGGGACGCGCGCCGACTACTGAAATTCGTCCTGGCGAGCGCTGGTATTTTTAGTCCGCTGGAGAAGGCGCATGGTCCATTCCCGATATGTTAGCTGAAAAAGTGCTGTCAGCGTTTTTGCCGAGCGGTGAGCGCTCGGGCTCTTTTACTTCGCGGTCCAGCGGCTATCGATAAATTGTCGACAACGGAGTAACGGGACGCGCGCATTGTACCATCGGGACGAGAGGCCTCCCAAGCAAAAAGAGCCGCTCTCAACGCGCGCGCCGATTGTAACGGCGAATTCCAACGCGATCATCAAGCTCATTCATCGGTGATACAAGCAGAAATTCGTCAGGATTTAGTCACTCACTCTCTGTCATCAACTTCCCCGTTTCTTATCCCTCTACAATCATCACAGACCAGTTTGAAGAACTGTTCGAGTCTCTTTTTAATCGAACTGTTCCCACTTCCGTCCCATCAAACATGTCTCTCATTCCTCTGAAAGAAAATCATCGCTCGAACCAGACGAGCGCGCAATCATTCTCCTCGGCTACCGATCGGCATCGAGGCAATCGTCCTTCGAATCGCAGGAAGGAACGCACATCCCAGCAAGGATGTGGCGCTGCTCTCCTCGTGGAGAGTGCGGAGGACGAACGTGCGACCTAGAAGCTTATCGATAGCAACAATGAGCGCATCTTCCCTCGAGGGCAATTTGCGGCCCAAGATTTATGCATTCCGCGCTCGCCTCGCTGCTAATCGGGGACATAGGATCTCGGAGGGCGCGCGCGCGCGCGTGTGTTGAAGATGCGCGTATATGCGTACACAGAAGAGTGGAAGGAGTATTCTCGGAGGTAGAGAGCCGCGTCGAGTCATTATGTAAGTCAATGTACTGCCACATTCCCCGTCGACGATTATCTCACTCCTTCCAGGCCGTACGATTCTCCGCGTTCTTCGCTTTTTCTCCCATTTCACTGTCTCTCTCTCTCTCTTAACTCGATGCAAGTGTTCTCCAAGTCGTAGAACGCAACTGTCCAGGTTGCTTCTTCTCTTTCTCTTTCTATCGTGATCGTGGCAAGAGCGAGGGAGTAAGACAAGGATAGTGCTTCGCGAGGAACGAGGGGCAAAGCTGCGGAGGCATTGCGAGCGTTATGAAATCATTCCCGGCGGCCTTGCCTTCGCGAAAGTTCATTACCATCAACCGCACACGCTCCGGCGCGCACACCTGCTCTCTCTCTGTACGAGTTGCTGCTGCTGCTGCTCTTTTAGCTGCTGCTGTTGCCATTGCTTCGAGATCTCGGCCGCACGAAAATCTCCGCCAAGGCCGCGGTTAACCTTCACCACTGGCATGAATTGATGAAAAAGATGATAGAATAATTTCGTTGCTCGTTGCGCGAGATGAAAAGAGCCATTACCAGTCCCCGACAGAAGGGAATTCTTCCCCTTCTCGCCGCGAATGCCACCGCACATCCGAGAGAACTTCCTGCACGTATCTCCTGCGGTTCGTGGCAGGATGCGCGCCTGCCACTCTGTATTCCTTATTATGCTCTTACGGCTGCTGGATAATGAGACGAGTGGTTTGCCCTTTCTTCAACAGGCGACGATCCCACTGTCAGGAATGTTACTCGATACTTTTGTCTTCTTGACTTAATGATGTAGGAAATGTCGAAGATCAATTGATGAATTGAGAAATTAATAAATTAATGTGATTTTAGTCCGAGTGTTTGTTTTATGTCGATTAACTTTTGT
Organism: Ectemnius continuus; assembly: GCA_910591665.1. Lineage (NCBI taxonomy): Eukaryota > Metazoa > Arthropoda > Insecta > Hymenoptera > Crabronidae > Ectemnius > Ectemnius continuus. The sequence goes on along the minus strand of OU342862.1, from coordinate 6,844,883 downwards.
ATGAGTCTTATAATTCTCTTTAATGTGTTCTTGTAATTATCGAATGATGATGATGATAGAATTGTGCGGAATTGACGTCCATGAATTTGTCTGTTAAGTCTGCTTGACTTAATGATATAGGAAATGACGAAGATAAATCGATGAATTGATGAATTAATACTTCGATGGATTAATGCGGGTTTGATCACAGTATTTGTTTATATCGTCTAACTTTTGTATGAATCTTGTAATATAATAATAATGTATTCTCGTAATTATCGAATAATGATGATGATAGTATTACACGGAATTGATTCCCACGAATTTGTTACGTCTCGCGATTTTACTCAGTCCGTCATACATCGACATTAATCACCAACCGACTGAAATACAACATTCAAATGAATCAAACAAACCATTTGAAATCAATCAATATGCTAATAATTCTGAGTGAAGTGATTGGACGTAAGATCGATAATATCGAGCATTATGCATCGACGAAGTTACAACTGCTGATACTCGAGAGAGGACAGAAATAGAACGAGCATAATCGCTTTTTCTCGGAAGAAAAACTGTTCACGCAAGACTTTTGGTGAAACGAAATCAATGACGTTTTCATGGAGTTATGAAAAGTCCGGGAAGCGTTATAAAACGATGCCTAATGAGGGTCGGCTCGAAAAGTCCCGTGATTCACATGTGCAGCTCGAGTCAATGTCAATGTCATTGGCAGGCGGAGTGCGTGGACTGAGAGAGCAGAGAGAAGCTGGCTGACCGGTTCTGGCGTAATACGCGCCAAGAGACTCGCTGCTGCTGGTGCCGCTTTGCTCGCCGAACAGCCAGCTCTCGAGGACGATCATAAATTATTTCCTCCCAATCGGGTTCATTGCCACTTCCTACGCCTCGAAAGGTGCCGAGGGTGACAGAAGATCGATAAGCGCGCGAGGACCAACCGGAAATCAAGTGGAATCCCACTCGCCACTCTCACGATCCCAGCCGATATATCTGCTCGAGCAACTGCTACCGCACTCTGATTTACTGCAAATCGAACCGATCCACATCTAAAATCAATCTAATTAACTAGAACCGCTAATACGCCCTGGCGTTAACTTCCCATGTGGAAATGAATGGCGCTATTCGCTTAATCGTTGGTATGTTGAGAAAATCGAATTATCGCTCTATTTTTAGAGGATCCCGCAAGTTGCCGCAAACTTCTCCTTTTAAGGGAAACATTCTCGACTTGTAAGGTGTCCAATGCTAGATTAGTTGCTATTAAAGACGAATCGATGCTCGCTGTAAGAAATAGTTGCAAATAATCTACAACATTCCTCACTCTTTTTATACTTTGAAATCAAATGTTCACACGAGATTAACGAAGTTGGTGCGCAAAATAAAATAATGAGATCGGATCTTTGCAGTTTTCGTGTCATCAATGTCGAAATATCTATTTTTATACATGGACTTTTATGGCCACGAGAGCAGAGATTACTGTTTATGGCTCAAAAATATGTGATACAATAATGACACGCGAATAAAAAACGTTTCATGTAATAAATGCTAAGTTTCTAAAGTTTTATCCGTCCGGGTCGAGAATATTTAAGCAGATATTGAAAAGGAAATGGTTTCATTGGTAGAAAAACGTGATAAATAATATATAATGCAATGACTTAATTGCAAATTGAATTTCCTACACAAAAATTGTTTCTTTTATAATTTGAAAAGGCCTCAAAATTCTGTGTTAGCAAATGACGCCACCAAATGACCGCAGCAACCACCTCAAACACCCACAACCTCCGACCACGAATTTGCCGCTGACAGGTGAGCGCCGAGTGAGAAAAGGGATGATCGGTAAAGAGCGATGTGTTCGGGATGCTGTGCGATCTCGCGGCGCGAATCTCCTGGCAAATTAATACGAGCATTTAATCGGTGTCACGCTGACGTTGCACCCACGCGTTCCGTTATGCCCTTCGTCGGATGACCGCCGCTGACCTCGCCACCTCGCTGTAAGTAGTGAGGAAGGGGCGCGAGAGCGCGAGTTCGAGAAGAGAAGAGAAGAGAAGAGAAGTGTAGGACGCGATGAAGCGGGAGGATGGTACCAGCGGTAGAGAGAATAGAAGACACGGGAGTGGATTCCTCTTAGGACGTACCGGTTACAACGGGTCCTTTCTACATCCTCCCACTTGGAGCCTCCTCCTCTTCAAGTCCTCCTCCTCCTCCTCTTTCACTCCTCTCCTCGCCGCCGCTCCTCTTTCACCAAGAAGCACAGCTTTAAACGATCGTTTTGCAGTTTACGCGTGTTTCATTGCCAGGAGTCAGCCTTATCTCCGCTTAAGCCTCGCCGATAGCCCGCGACGATAAGTAGTATCCAGAGATTTATCTCGGCGCGGGAGTTAAGCCCCGGCGCCGTTGTCCCCGGCGCACTCGCCGGCTCAAATCCTCGCTGAAAGAGTAATCGCGCGGACATCCTCTCGCTCATCCGCACCGAGAATTCCTACTCTCAAGTCTCTATAAACGTCACCTCGCTCAGATAAGAACTAGATAACTCTCCCACTTGATCCGCCTTAACGATCAAATAAACTCCCTCAGAAAAAATCAGCCAACCATTCGCGAGTAGCAACACGTACACGCAATTGTCAACAGGAGTAAAACCTTTCTTTTGTTTATGACAGAATTTTACATTCCAAATGATTCCACGTAGAAAGCTAGTAAATGTTTAAGAATTCTCGGAAGGTGGTCGGCATGAAATTAGCTATTAGAGGCTGATTACTCGGAGTTAGCGAGGCGAGTCCGATTTTATAGGAAGCGGAGCTCCGATATCGCGCTATCTGGTATCTCGAGCCGATCGATTGCAAAGGAGGATGGGCATGCAAGAGTGGATGTTACGATATCACTGCGTTCGACTTCCTTGCGCCATAAATAGATCGATAAAGTTTCTCTTCTCTCTCTCTCTCTGTATCGTTGGCTTGGCTCTACCGAGAATGCTTAAGCAGTAAGGGCGCGCGTCGAGTCATTTATCGTTAGTTAGTCGTTACGAATGCGCCGGATACCCGAGTAGAAGGAAAAGGCTTGGGAGTGGGATGGCACGATGCCCAGCGATAACGACACTTGGTCGAGGTATTAAGCATAAATATGGAACGCCTGGAGGGTCAGGTGGACACCGTGGCCAAGTGGGCAACGGTGAGCTATGCGGTCAGTGACATCGCGTGTACCTAAGCCGTCTCCTTCGCGGGCCTAGCAGCAGGTTTGACCAGAATTCACACACAGCATCCCCTTCTTTCTCTTCTTCTCTCCTCTTCTCTTCTTCTCTCTCTCGCATCCGATGCAACAGCGCGGCGCACTCGAGTATAGGAACCGCTATTCCGCGCAGCTGTGTGTCAGCGGACACTTTTTTTCCCCTCCCTCCCAGCCGAGGAAGAAGTACCTCTCAGGAGAGGAATCTCCCAATGGAGAGAGAGCATCTTTTCTCCCGAGAGTCCCCCCGGTGTCTGCCACGTCAAAGCAATCAATGCCTCTTGAATCCTCTCTCGCGACCATGAATTCCATGCGTGTACTCTCTGCATGTGAATTCGCTCGGCGATTTGTAATGGGCTAAGCCAATCCCGATGAATTAGAGGCTCGCGCTCCAACGGTGTAGGTGTCAGCCGCATTCCTTGTAGGTGATTTTTATCGCGATTGTACATCGATAGCTATGACATACGCGAGCCCCGCGATCTGGGACAAAGAGTTGAAAGATGATCGCCGGTGCTAGTACTGATTATCGAATTGTGGCTGACTGGGAATGCTTGCTGCGACTGTAACTACTTCCGCGTGAGGGATTTCGAGATGTGGAAAAAGTACAGAATATAAAACTTCGTGTGTTATTAATTTAAACATAGAATAATGTCAGAAAAATTCATAGAAAATAAAACAGTCGAAAAGTCATTACTAATAAAATATTATTGCAATAATTTTGAGTATTTAACAAACTAGAAGATTAATAGGAAGTAAAACTGTTGAAAAATAACTACTAATAATTTATCATTCGAATTATTTTGAGTATTTAACAAACTAGATAAATAAATATTCTAGTAAAATGGAGTCGATTAATTGAAATTGACAACACAAAGGATTTGCATACAGAATGTCAGGGTTTCATGTTGAAATCAGCGAGTACTGCGAGATGCAGAGAAACCGATGGGATTCAGCTGTGTGGATCGAATGCGCTCTCGAAAGGGAAGTCCCGAGAAAAAGAGAGGGAGTACGTGGCGGCGGAGAGATACAGGATCACCTGGTGATCTTGGTTGAAAAAGGGACGAAGACACATGGGCCTCCACGGAATCCATCGGTTTCTCTCCATTTATCCACACCTGCTCGTCCGGCGGCATTGCGCCAGGCCAATTGAGCAAGGGCTTGCCAGTAAAAACGACGCATCGACAATGAGTTCCTATTGGCGATGCTAGGCGTTTTTGCACGTCTCCCGCTTTCGCGGTAGTGTTCGCCTTCCAGGAAGGGCTCGCGTCCCAGCCATCGACAAGGCTGCTGCTCTGCCTACCGCCAACCAGCTAATCTCCACACCACAGTAAAAAGGGAAATTGTCCGCTAAGAAGGAAAGTAAACGTAGCACGAAACATCTGTTAACAGTTTCTAACTACGCTTTGGTAACCTTGTCGAGAGAGATAAGGGTTGTCAACTATCACACGGTTAAAGATTAGTTTATTCATTTGTAGATTATATACTTGCCAAAGTATAGTACGAAGTTAATGAATTTATTGTAAAATATGTAGAATAAAATATATTGAAAAATTCAATAGTTAAGTAGAAACTTCCCACTTTTCTATGTCGCATCAGACATAATGGGAAGTTCGAATTTTTAATTACTCCCGCAAGGATCGCTCGGCAGGAACAATTTGTTACGAGAGTCGCAAGGTTAAAACTGCAAGGATATTTCATTCTTGAGGCTAATTGAATATTTACATAAGCATCTTGTCGTCGGATCAGGGAAAATTACAGAGTCAGCGTTCCCCCGGTAACCGTAAACGAAATTATGGCGAAATCTTGATCAAGCGTTATGCAGTCAGCGCGGTAATGACTCGGCCGATCGCTTGCATTCGATCCCCTCACGAACTTGACCTCCAAAGATCCGAGTGACGCAAGGTGCCAAGGTGAAAGTGGCTCACTCGCTTCGAAACCATTGCCAATGCACTCTTCCCTGCAGAAGCAGTGTCGAAGAGAAAACTATCGAAAGATTTGAGCGATAAAAAAGTATAACTAAATAATAAAGTCAATTTGGAAAAATCAGATGACATTTATGTCCTTCCTTTCTGTCACGTGGAATTTTACACTGACTATCAATTGCCAATGCAAAGTTCGAAGAGAAAACTATTAGAAGATTTGAGCGATAAAAAAGTATAACTAAATAACAAAGTCGAATTGAGAAAGTCAGATGACAGTTATATTTATTTTACTTTAACTATCAATTGCCAATGCATCACCAAATCTACTGAAACCTATCAGACTCGACTAGAAAATCGTAAGCAAATGAAAGATTCGATCACTGAATTTCAAGGATTTCAAGGAGCTCGTGAAGAAGGCGAGCGTGTTGGAGGGAATGAGCAGGAGCAGGTGACCCGAGTCGCCGAACGAATATGGTGTTGGGGGTCCATGGGAAAGCACAGGTTGGTGCTGGAAGTCGGCCGATGGCAGAGGTGAGCATTATGAGGTAAGAGAGTGCGGGGATCGGCGGGCAGCGAGGAGGCCAAGGATAGGTTCGATGTCCTGTCGCTGCTCGTCTCAACCATTCAGACATCCAGCTTTCCTCCTCCTTCAGGAATCGAGCCACCCAATCCTTTTTATCGCCGCCTTTCTTCTACCACTTCTCTCTTTCGCGCGAATTAATCGAGCCGTTTTTTGTATTCCCGGTGGTTTCGTGGCAACAAGGTTCTCTCCTTGCCCGGAAGAAGAATGCCCGTACCGAGAGTGTGACACCGTTACTCCCAGCGCGGCGGCGGCGGCGGCGGCGGCGGCGCGCGGTCTTCGTGTCGCAATTCAGGAACGAATTCACCGCCAGGTTCATTATCCTCGCTCGGCTCGCCCGGGCTCCGCCGATTTTTCTCACGTGTCTATTGAATTTCAAATAGGAAGTCCCGTGTACTTCGCAATTACAAATCGGAGGGCTACGCTCGCTGAATGCGAAGTACCGCCGCGCGCGAGCGCGCACGGAGAGACGACCACCTTCTGAAGAAGGAACTTCACGCTGATCAGAGAAAATACGCTTTCTCGCTGGATAATAAGACGGATGGATGGCTACTTTGTTCCTAGGGAATAGCAAGTTTTGCTCGCTTGTCTCTGGCGCGCGGAGAGTATACATAGACGCGTGCGTTACGAGGCTTCCCTTAGCCTCGATGTAAATGACTCGAGCGCGTCCCAACCTCGAGGGTACTCGAGATGATGCCGAGGCGAGAGCCCCAACGATAAGAGGCAGGAGCGAGCGCCCAGCTTCCTCTCTTCTCTTCTCTCTTCCCTATCTCGAGGAATTCTCCAAGCGAGATTAGTCTGGAGGACTTACCGGAATGCGTGGATTGTGAGGATAGTAGAATCGCCAGGCAAAGGATGATCCCGGGTCGACAGAGCCCGGCACTCAACGCCGACATGTCGGCACCTCTCTTCCGCTCCCTGTAACAACACAAGTAACATTCCTCTTAGTTATCATTCAACTCGAATACCAGTCATTCTTGATTGTTTATTGGGAATATTGAAAGGACGGTCAGCTAGTTTGTATGTCTGTTAACTCTGCCTGAAATCCTCGCTTTAACAAGGTCTCATTCAAATTGACACCTTGACTGCCCCCCCTTGGAATTCCCGGGGACTACTTTTTTTTTTCATGTATATTTCATTCTCGGACCGACCAAGTTTATGTAAAACGAGGCACGCGAGTGTCCTCGACAGTGGATGGATATTCAATACACATCGTAACCATTCACAATGATTTCCATTCAACAACGTGTAAGAAGCCAACATGCTCCAACTATTTGCGTAAACATTGGTTGTTTAATTAATATCTATAATTTAGTTATTAGACACTTAATACTTATCACACGCATCAGTTTTGTTAATATAAAATATATTTGTTTATCTCTGTGTTTGTGATAAAGCTAATACTTTCTAAATTGAATTATTGTTAACATTCGAAGAGAACGAAAACGTTAAAACGAAGGCGTTACTTTATCTCGTGATAAACTTGACAAAAGTTAAACTGATAAACTTAATATTCTTTAAATGGAATTCTTGTTAACATTCGAAGAGAAGAGTTAATGAATGGTAGTTTTATTAGCGCGACTCAAGGGATTAATATCGCGTGGAGAAGCGGAAGGCGTTTCCAATCGATAGGTTCTCCGATTGGAGGGATCGGATTTTCTATTATCGTCGCGAGTCACGGCCTCGCTGGAGGCTCTCCGCTGAGAGTGTCAGCGGACGTTTATGTCCGTCCTTTCCACCGAGCGAATGTTAAGGACACGTTTATTCTGTCACGTGGCATTTTACTCTAACTGTCACGGTCCACCGTGGACAGGTGGACGTGTGTAGCTACGAGTCTGGCGGCATGCCAATCGCATACCTTTCCCACTTCGCTTTTCTCGCTATATTCCTCGGCTTCTCGCGCCGCCTCTCTATGCAGATCAGTCCGGCGAATGAATAAGTGTACGCCGTGTCCGCTGCCACTCGACGACACACCGCGATTCACGCTTCTCGCGCACCGCACTGAATTTACGAGGCGTGGGCGCGTGGGAAGAAGAGAGCCCAGACACTCTCCGCCGATTTACTCACTACTGACTTTTTCTCTTAGTTTAATCATTCTCCTCATGCAACCCGAAGACTGATTGTTCACTGAAATCTTTGAAATTTTATCTTGAACCCACTTGAATATGTTAAAGCAATTCCAAAGAAAATATAATTGCACTTTCGTACACGCACTCAAGTTTCCTTTTGAATTAACAAATTGTTGATAAATTGTTTTATAGAAGAACTAATGTCACACGATATTTTTCTCATTCAATTAAAGTTTAATCGCTTTTGTTGGATGTGATTATAATAGACTATTGTAATGTGTCAAAAAAAGACAGAGTGGATCACTAAGGAATCTAGGTGTTCTCACTAAGACGGTTCTGGGGTAAGTGAGGTGCTGTTCCTCGCTTAGCAGAAGGCAACCCTGGCATCCCCACTTCCTGTCCGATCGAATAGCTACCTAATTCATGATTTCAAGACAATGCCAGATCGATCTGTTTATCGTCTTGCGCACCTGTTAAACTACCTGTTCCTATTAACGACATCAGCTCAAAATGATCTGAGATAGAACTCTTCACGCATTGGCATTCTCTCATAAATCTATCATCCTATTCAATCATCTGACTTTTTGACACGTAAAGATATTATTTGTGAAAATATAATTCTAGTAATCAAATCGAAAATGTGTACGTCATGCAGATTTGTAATGAAAATGAATGAAGCTGTAATGCGTGGAGGTAAGTATGTTTATAACAAGCGGGTCGGACTATCATCATAACTATGATAAATCTATCAGCCTATTGAGCTCTACTTGACTCCGACTCAGCTGGGAATCTTAATCAAAGGTGCATCGCCGCTAACAGATAACAGACAATTTGGTACTTCAATCATTCATAAACTGGATGCAGCTGCAAATACGAGAACGGCCACAAATGGCAGAATGAAAAGGTAGCGTCACGCAGAGAAAATGCGAGCTGCGCGCGCGCGCATTCCCTGGGACATCAATCGTCATTACAAGAAGACATATTACACGAGGCAGCGCGCAACGCTGCTTTTTTGGCGACACACGCTGCCACGTACTGTCATTAAGGTAGTACCGGGGCAGGAAATGCATGGCTCGCGCAAAATCACCGTACTCGCCGTCATGCTGCTCCTAATGACGCGGCTAATCCAATGGTCATTGAGGAAATGACAGTGCCGGCGACATGTAATTCATCGAGAGGCAGAATACACTCGCTCGCGGGGAGTAAGTGCGCGCGATGTCTCGCTTCCCCGGGCTCGATTACTGAAATTAAGCGCCTTGCTTCAAAGGTAACGAGAAGCCAACAGAGAAGGAAAGATGCCAGCGGGGAGGAATTACTGTCGGCTGAGGTAACTTTGCCGAAGTATCCGGAAGAAAAGCGTCTTTCGACGAAGAAGAAGAGGAAGAGAAGACGCCGAGACAGTGAAAGAGGAGCTCGCACCACCGAGGAAGAAGCATCGACAGGTGGGCAAAAGTACTTCTTGGCCAATGCCGGCGAATGTCACTCGCTTCAGCGGTTTGATACAAAGAGCCACTGAGATCCACGAGAGCGTGGGTAGTTTCTCTTCTACCCTTTGATTCCGCTCTTCCTTCGCCCGCCTTTTCTATACTTCCCCCCCTTCTTCTCCTCTTCGCACTTCCTTCCTACGCGAGCCTTTATGCGACTTTATGTATTAAGATAGAAGAATGAAAGGTGAAGTGCGAGACGGCTATGGAACGCGTTAGCTCGTTAACCAAGTTGTAAATTACATCGGGGATCGTGATGAATCTCGCGATGAGCTGAGTGACGCTCTTCTCAGACAGACTTACCGCGGGGATGCTACTATAATCAAGACTGTCTGCGCTTTGGTAATCCCGTTGAGTAAAATACAGGAACGAGAACGATCCTTCAGTGTAATATTAATTAAAAATTAACGTTTCTTAACCAAGAAACTTCCAGTTAAAAGAAATAGTACAAAATAAATCGAAAGATTCCTATAGAATAATTAAATCAGTAATTAATTAGAAATGTCCGATGGTTCACTTTCCCATGAGCGGACTAGGTAACGAGTTCAAGTTTCGACCGACAAGTGCAAGGACCACACGGACTACAATTTCGATCGTCATTGGCATCGAATGCGATATGAATCCATTGACCCATTTATCGTATACGGCGATGTTCGAAGCAGTCAGGCGAGCGAATTCGACACCAGTGACACAGTGGGTTCGATTTCCCTGCGAGTGAAGTTACTCGGTGCTCGCAGAATCCGAGGAATTCGCCGTGAACGCCCTCGCGCGAATTAGCGGACACGTGCGCGACAGGCAGGTTACGTGGGACAGAATCGAGGAGGAGTCTTGGAAGGCGAGGGTGACAGGTTGTGAATGGAAATGTTCCTGCTCGCCCACGCGAGCCGCCAGCTTTCACGGCGGCGGCGGCGACGGCGGCGCCTTCTCTTTCGCGGCGATTCACCCTGATTCGTAGCCTTCCACGTCGCTGAGCTGCTTACTTTCCTCCGCGGCGGACCCAGATCTTCAGGGCCCGCTGCGCCCGCCGACGCTCGGCTCGCCGATCCGAGACTAATTCCACTTGCACTCTCAGCCACACGGAACCCTCATTTCCAATCGACTATTGCTCGCTCAACCGAATTTATAAGCAACAATAGCCTCTTCGCCCCGGATTACGATTATACCGCGACGAGCCTTGAGCCACTTGGAATTTTCATTAGCTCTTACTCATAAGTGAAAGTCCCTGTCTCCCTATTGTCTTGGGCCTCCCGATGCAATGTTATTCATGACTTAATAGTGCATGTACATATTACAGAGAGCGTAAAGCTTCGTATGTCATTAATATCTGACCCAAGTCCTGACACTAGGATTGGTACATGTGCAAATCGAATCATTTTGTAATCCGTCTGTTTGTTAATTATGACGAGTTATTTCGTGTGTATTAATAATCAGAAAGAATTGGAATTCGTACATTAATCCATTAAGATTATATTTACCACATCTAAAATCCCCTCAATTAAAATTAACGTTCCCTTAAATTTCGCCATAGTCAAAGGGTTAAATATAAGACAAAAATATTGAAATCCTGTACAAACAGGATTAGTGTGATGCGCGTTTCGGAAGGAGTGGGTAGAATCGAGGGTAGATTGCCTAATCTGTATTTGGCATGGCTGGTCTTATCGATCTGTAATTAGCATTGGTAAGGCCGGAGGGATAACTAGCGCGTTGGTAGCAATTGGAGGAGCGGGTCTGTTTGCGAGGGGAATAATTTGTGTGTTGGTTGGCCTGAGCAGTAAGTGGGAGAGTGGTAGGCCGATGGTATAAGCGGGAGCAAATTGAAAGGATGCGCGCTGGCAGTAGTAGGAAGGCGAGGAGAGGAGCGCGCTCGATTACCATCGGGAGCCGCTCCTATCGTGCGATAACAGGCTGCCGTGTGATAATTGCAGGCGCATTCGAGAGAACGAGCGGAAGGTGCGCTGGTAGATGCACCCACAGGCCCGCTGAAATGGGTTGCTGCCGAGGATGCCGGGAGGTTCCGTTAGAAGCGCCTGGAGGCTGCTGCGCGCGTTCGCCCGCCATTACCGTGGAACGCGGAATATGATTACCTTCACCTGGGAACAGACTCCTTGTATCCACGGCCCCGAAGTAGTCCGTGGGCGAACTCTCCATCTCCTCCTCCACCTCCACCTCCACCTCCTTCAAGCGAACAGGCCTTCTCTTCTCGGATTAGCAAGTCCGAGGCTTTTTCGGTTGGCCTAATACCAAGGAGACCGCGGATTTCTCCGATGATAGCCCGGTGCGCATCTCCAATAACACACCGGCAGCACCGCTTATGCGTGTGCTTGCTCATTCGATTACGGTCTTCCCGTCGCGTGTTATGCAAATGCGCGCCATCGAAACTGCCGGCGAGCGAGTAACCGAGAGAGGGAACACATCTGCGCGTTTCCCAGCGGAACCACTCGCCCCGGGAAGCAACGGCCCTCGCTCGCCACCAGACATCCTTGATCACTGGTACCGACTAATTGGAGCGCTTTCAGCACTATCCCTTCGACTAAGCCTGCTGATTAGTCCGCTATCATAAACAGCCTCGAGAGAGCTTTATCCTACCTCCAACCATTCCCCAGGACCTCCTCCACTTAATTCCCCCCAGCCGACCCCGAGCACTCCATTTTTCCCCATCCCTTATCCGGCTGGTGGTTCTCGCTAACGGTGATTTTCATATAAAGTGCTTAAACGGCGCACTTGAGAGCCGGTGACACGATGCCAAGCGATTACTTCCGACATGCTAATACTTTGTCGAGCGCCTCTGTACCGCTCGGCCAATGGCTAACGGAACTGTCCGCCTCTCTCGAAAAAGGGAGATATCCGAACACACTGCCTCTTGCCGACGTCATTCTTCATCTTCCTCCTTTCTCTTTTCGTCTAACATCCATCGCCACGCACCATTTCATGAACCAACGCTCTCGATAATTGACAGCGCGCCTAAACACACACGCGCACGCATATGTCTTCTTAGAAGGAAGCTCGACTTGTCGGAGACATAAATGGCGAGACGCATTAGTGTATTCTTTAGTGCGTCCTTGGAAAGATTTTCTATCACCACGTGTTCTATCGTTCGTTTCCTGTTGGCAAGTCTTCTTCGCGGCCTGACTTTCGAATTCCACCGGTAATTATCTGGATCGAACCTATTTGGTCATCTTGTTCACGCGTATTTACATGTGTGAGCGTAATAGAGTTGGTTGGAGGAATTCGAGAGAGCGTTGCCGTAATCGGTGAGATGTGGGTCGCTCGTTGCGCAACCGAGAGTTTCGTTTGTCGAATACAATGGATTTTCGAGGCTAGTATCGAATGTGGCATAAGTGCGTCAGAGTATCGGCCTGTGCAACTAGAACAGGAGGTAAAAGTTGCAGAGATTGGGTCAGTGGTGATTATGTCATTCGTAGTGAATGTTAGGACATTCTTGCAATGATATTTATAGAACTCCTGATTAAAATACAGTTCTTAATCAATTCTTCAATCTTGTCCTAAAAGAATGATTCATACCGGAAGTTCGTAGTCTTTTTGAATTGTCGAAACAACTGATAAACTGAAAATGGAGAATACAAGGCAGCAGGATTCTTTCGGGCAATTCGAGCGGAGTAAAAGGAGCTCCGCCTCCATGCGAGAGGAAGTGCGAGTAGGTTCGGGGAAGAAGTGCTAAATCCAGGAGAACAAGGCTGCCCACGACAGGGTTGGGAATCTGATGCAGCGAGACGAGAAAGATATGTGTCGCGCGTGGTTCGGTACTTGAAGGAAGTAGAAACGGTCGCGTTTATGTTGGCAAGGAGGTCGGAGATCAGAAGATCAAGGCGGAGGTGGAGACGACATGGCAGACAGTAGAAGCGGCGAGAAGGCGAGGGCGGTAAATGACTTCGTGTAGATGGCAGAATGAACGATAAAGTTCCGTGACCTCTGCGCGCGCCATTAGCCTCGCTCCGATCAACCAGTAATGACTGGCGAACGCTTCGAGCTTGGGAACTCTTCCACGCTTCATTATGACAATTAGTCACTACACCTTTCTCCCACCCTTCATTTTCCACAGTTTCCTCCAGTTTCCCTTTCTACGCGTTCCCACTTTCAAATACCGTTTTCAGGAGGAAATATTGTTAATACGAGAGAATATAACCGTTCGATCAATTGATTCTCTCCAATGAGAAATAACTCGCGCCAAGTACAAAGGAAACGAAGAGCCGCATTATCATCCGCAACTCATTTCCCACTTTAACCCTGTTCAACTCTTTCACAGGACGTCGATACATAGTCATTGTTGAATGGAAAAAAAGTCGTATAATAAAGCCAAGCAACTGGCAACTCCTCTCGAAGGTCCCTCAAACCGGCAACCCCTAAATTACGTGGAAGAGGCAGCAATAAAGTAATGACGAAAAATGTGCTTAATGGGGAGGCCTTGAAAGGTACATTTAGACGCCATTATAATAATGCAGGCAGTCGGCGCGCTCGAGGATTATAATATCGCGACTATGATGAGTACATGACTGGCAGCGGCTCTTCCCTTGGCTTCTCTCTCTCTCTCTCTCGAGTTAAGCTATTCACTGAATGCCTTTCGAGCGTGGCCACTCGTCAGGCTGCACTTTCATCAAAGTCGAGTTCATCCCCCGGGAGCACAGCGTCGGCGTCGGCGTGGCGAGCACATCGTGCGAACAGAGTCGATCGGTGAAGAGGTAATAGTGCGGGCGGAGAAGAAGAAGAAGAAGAAGAAGAAGAAGAAGAGGAGGAAGAAAAAGAAGAAGAAAAATGGAGGGAGAGAGGCGCGTTCAATGGTGGTTGGAGCTTTTCCATAAAGGCTCAGGGATGCTGGTGGAAGAGCGATACAGTGGAAATTGCCTGAGAAATCATTGCCGCGGTGTGCCGGGCAACGCTCAGCCGGTGTTTAGGGGGCTGCGAGGCCGATTATATTGCGGGTTAAGGGGCTATCGGGTATTCATTAGCCTAATGACCTCTCCGAGCGGCGCAGCGCTTTTGGCGCTGGAACGATGGAACGTGAGGAGAAGATACACTCTCCCTCGTTTCTCCTCTCTATCATTCTCCTTCTCTCTCTTGCTCTCTCTCGCTCGGGTTGCGCTCGCTGTGCAGGCGAAACAACGGGCTTCGATTACTCAGGGCCTCGGCGTTCTCACACGAGGGTGCTCTCGAGCAACAGGTCGCGGCTACACGTACACGGCACCTCTATTTATAGAGCCACCTGAGCTAGAATTACGTGGGGCCGAGGATAAACCCACCTACCCGACTCCTCGTCTTCACTTGAATCCACCGGCAACCGCCACCCACCCCTCCCCCTCCCCTCCCGGCAGACCAACACACACACACACACACACACGCACCATCTTTCGTTGGGCAAATTACCTTTCCACTCGAGCCTGTTAGATTTCTTTGGGTCCGATTTAGAAATAAGTGGAGTTCTTAGTTTGAGTGTGAGGGTGGTTTTGGGAGCGTTGAACAGTATTAATCGTGGAGAACAATGTATAAGAGTCGATTTTATAGTCATTCCCAGGACAGCCAGGTATCCTAATCGCGGTGTAGCCAGAAAAAAAGGCGGGAGAGCTCGCTGGAAACCGGATATCATCTTGGTAGAGGCTCGCCAAGGAGGGAGAGAGAGATGTTGGGGGGATAAAATATACGAGTGGCTTTTTTCTATGGAGGCTAATCGCTTTTTATATAAGCGAGAGTCAGTGGAGGGATCATCCCATTTCTCCGCGGCTGACGTCGAGCGTTGTCTGGAGCGGCGAGAGGGATGAGGAGGCTCGAGTGGGTCCATTAAGGACCTCTGGCTCCGAGCTCTCCTTGGATAGGCTCGGCTTCCACCTCCCGATTGAAACGTCCCCTCGGCCGATCGATCCGAGCATCGATCGATCGATGGATCGATCGCTCGCTCGCTCGGCAGCAAGTAATAACGCGTATTACCGCAGAAGACTCGGCTCGATTCCCCCGGCTGTATTATAATATCGCGGTGGAGAGAGAGATCGCATCGGAACGATCCGCCGCTGCGGCCGTAGGCATTCCCTCGCATTCGTGAGATACGCATCTCGCCATCCCTTTCTCGCCGCAGAACCCCACATACGTGCCCAGCATCCTTTGCGGTCCAGCCTGAATGCAACACCTCGCCGACGACTGTAACACCCCGCCGAGCTACGCCAACCGAGTCTGCGTTCCTAACGCTCTGAAGAGGGATGCCTCTTCGATGACCAATTTATTGACTATCCCAGTATCGATCATCCAACCTGATTATTTTCACGAAACTTCAAACGCGGTTTAGATTAAACATTTCTAGATTGATGTATTAAATAGTACTACAAACAGGAGAGAAATAGTGATACAAATGGAGAAAGGATATTCGATTAGAACTCATTGACAGTAAAATCAGGCTAATTATAGAGCGAATGTAATCAAGTAATTTCAGTGGTCGCAGCAGGAAGTCTGATTAATAGTGACGCGCTAATAGCTAGAGGAGGCTATCGCTCCTCCCGTCTCTACGTCTGTCTCTGTGTTTGTGTGCGCGTCAAGTGTTCTATCGGGAACGCGGCATTCATAGAGCAATTACGGCGGCGGCCAGCGGCTAGATGCGTTATCCGTAAGTGGCAGTTTCTCCGTGTGCCGCAATTAATACAATAGTCATTGTGTTGCGGCAGTTAAAGTGCACGCGGGAAGAAGGCGGGCGCGAGTCAGTCCACATAGTTGGGTGCATCGAACACTTTTATCATTATCCGTGTGTGCATTAGCGAGCGCGTCTAATGCATGGAGAAGCCTAGCAACGTACAATTAAGCCGATATTACTGCCACACATACAATGTGCGAGCTTCTCGTGTAAGTCACTCGCATTCTCGGCATTCATTCCTCAGCGTGCGCGTGTGTGCGTGCGAATGTGGGTGTGCATATCTTAGGAAGGTATCTGGCAAGAAAGTAATAAAGGCGTAATCCCGACAAGTAAGTAGATAGGCTGGTTTTCTTCTGTTGGAAGTAACTCTCGCAGCTCGACCTTTTCCCGCCGTGGCACTGAGCTCGTTTCGTGTCAGCCGGGAAAAGCCTCGAGGAAGCCGACAGCCATTTCCGTCTCGCTTCTATCCCGTCGCCCTTTTCTTCCACCCCGTGGACGCGCATACTTCTGCCTTCTTTATGGAGGAAGTTCCTCTTTATCTAATTTTCTTATCGTCTTCCTCGAACTCTCCTCTCAGCCTTCTTTTCACCTGGCGCTTCCTGCGCCGAGCAGCCCACCTCCTTTCTACTCACTTCGACTTTGAATGTTTACACGTTTCTGAGTCGCATTCTACATTTGACTAATCTTACAATTTTGTTTATCATAAAGAATGTTATTCTAAGATGATTAATAGAATTTTAGAACGATTACATGATCGAGATAAATTTAAGAAAAGAAGTGCTGATTATGAAAAGTTAAAAAAATGCAATTTAAAACGATTACTTAAACACGAAAGCGCTACGCGACTGACATCACTCACGGCGAGCCCGTTGAATGGAAGTAAGGATGGAGTGGCGGAGTAAAAGTGGTGAGAGGTCGCCGAGAAAATGGCAGGAAAAGTGTTAAAGCAAGCTATTATCGCGTGTCGCCCTATCTCATCGAGGGAATTCGCCGCTCCGTGGCTGGTCCGCGTTAAAAGCCGGTGATAAAAGGCCCGGAGAGTCCCTTTTTTGTTTGGCGAGAGAGAAAGAGAGGAAGGTTCCGAAAGCGAGCGAGTGAGAGAAAGAGAAGAGCCGTCTTTCTCTACGAGGCAGCCAGTCTTTTACCTCTGGCGCAGGGGAAAAAGGGGCAAAGCTGGCGGCTTTCCGGAGTGCTCCGCGTCGTGTGTAAACAGACGGGGGACAAGGCACAAGGTACCCGGGAATGGAACGCTCGACTCCTTCACGCTCGATTCGTCGAGTGCTCGTTTCGCCCGACGTGTGTGCGCCCGCCCCGACAGCCCTCCCTCACTTCCTACCAAAGAAAATTGCCGGAAACCTCCTCGAACTATGCCCACTGATTTCCACCTGTCAGAAATTTCGTTATTCTATTTCCGTTTCACTTTTACCTCGCCTTCTATCATTTCACGTATTTTAACACCTCGATTTTTAATTAATAATAAGTGGTATAAATGATGCAAGAAATCTCCAAGGAAGTAATGATAATTCACATGGAAGAAAAAAAGGCTGGCGGAGACGGCGGGCGGATGAGGAGTGCGTCGATGATTCTAGTGCCGGTGTTCAATAAGTATTGATTACTCGAGTAGTTCGGGTGAGCATGGAAAACGCGGCCTTCCATTAGGCACTTCCGCCGGGTACCTCGAGCGCGCCACTCGCTTGGCTACAAAGTCTCCGATCGAAGGGCATCATCATCATCATCGTGCCGTGGCAATTTGCAGGATTCTCGCGGCCAAGGCGTGAAGAGCAATCACTCGGCGGGGATGATTGGCCCGGCGAGCATGTCGCGATCGCCATCTCCTCCCGTGTAAGTGCACCGAGGTAGATGAGCTGCGCGAGCGAGGGAGGGAGGGAAGCAGCCGATCTTGGTAATCGTAAACGGCGGCGAGCGCGCCTCCATCCAGAGAGGATCGGACTCTGCATAATAACAGGAAGGCCAGCGAGCGTAATTAAAACACGCCCGGCTGCAATCGAGCCGAGATTACAAGCCATCAATTACCGGAGGGAGGCGAGAGAGGACGCTGCCAGAGCGGAGAGGATCGACCGAATCTCGATCGGCAGGTGCATAATTCAGGAGAGGAGACCGCCGCGCCGATAATGGCCACGGCGAACATCCGCCAAATTGATCGGTTCCTCGAAAGCCACTTGATTTAAGGGGCCGACCCCAAATTCCTCGCGATTCCAGATTAGAACTTTTTCCTATCGAGCGCCTCCGCTTCCCTGAATCTCGCGCTCCTTCCCAACTGGATTCCTCAAATCTCCTTGTCTCCTGGCGAACGAATACACCCGAGAAATTCCCGAGACAATTTATGGCGTATAATACGGATCGCCACAACTAGACTACACTGCTTCCCGTACTAATTACAGCGGGCGAGCCAGTTCCACCCGGCATTCCCCGAAAATCAGATAGCCGGAAATTTACAGCGCCTCCGCGTACCCTTTATCAACCGCCGAAGGACTCGATGAAAAAAGTTGGAGGCATCTCCCTCTGGAATTCAATCGGCTGGCGAACAAGACAGAGCAGAACCATCGCTTTCCGTCTATCCACTTAATTCACCTCTTTCTAGTTCAAGTTCAACTTTATCTCACAGATTTATAACTCCACTCTTTCACTGCTCAATTTAGAAAACAGGATATCGAACGTATTCTAAATGTTTCCGGATGACAAATTTCCTTTGAAACTGTTTTCTAATCATTGGCACGTATCGCTAACTAGGAAATTACAGGTGCGAAGCGAGGAGATTGAAATTACTGTTAAAGCAGCAGAGGTCCGCTCCTCTCGCCGGTTTATCGAGCATGAAACGAGTGCAACTTCGACGCCAGGATAATCCTCGCCCGTTACATAATATCGCACGCTTCCGCTAGCATGCCATGGAGACTTCCTCCTTGACACGATGGGTGCACGCAATATGCCACGTAAAGAGTAATGTGGTTGTCTTTCAATCGACACTGTTGTACTACACTTTTTATCAAACACGTGTGTATATTATTTTATATAATCTAATATACTAACACTATAATAAATAAAATGTGTAATTAAAGTGGGTTACTAATTTATAAGAATTCTACAGATATCAGAATATGCACGACAAGTAAAACAGGTTCTAATCTTATGCGGTTTCAAGTTCATCGCGCCTAATGTTGAATTCTACTTTTATCGGACGTGTACTTCTATATATTAGATAAAATGTGTAACTAAAGTCGATAATTTCCATCAATTTCCCAGATATCAAAAACAACAAGGGTGTCGATTCAATTGAAAAGGGTTGTAAGTGTGTGGTACTTTCAAGTTCATCGCGCCTAATGAAAGCGGTGCGCTTCTTCCAATTACTCTCTCGTGTTGGTTATCGCTTCCTTAGCTGTGCGAGCTGTGACCCGGCAGTGCACTTGGGTGGTGGTCTCCAAGATCCGTGTTCTCCACTACCGCTACTCTCCCGGCACATAGGATTATCGGATCACTCTCTCTCTCTCTCTCCTCCTCGCTCTCTTTCTCTCCCTCGGCAACGCTCTCCCAGTCCGCTGAGATGCGAAGGTGCGCCGGAAATCGTCCGTTATGAGGAGAGCACCGGTGATTAATTATTATGCAAACTAGCGGTACACCGCAACTACTGGTGTATCCTTTTCTACCGGCGCTTCCCGCGAGGATCCTGCCTTCCATCCTTTCGCCGGGCTTAAGTTCGATAGTCCTTTTGTAGAATTCGAGCCCGATCCCCTCCTATGTACTCTATTAGCACGGTTCTTGGACGCCGATGAGAGAACCGCCGTCTCATTTGTACCTGTTCCTTTAAGTTGCCAACTACGCGAAAATGGAGGATTCGATCCTGTTCTCTGAGTTCTACTATTTAATTATTATGCTTTAACAAGGTGGTTGCTAAGTGTGAATGTTTCAATCTTTGACGTTGCTAAAAGCGTTTGTTAGTCTTATTTTTTTTGAAGATATAATGCTAATTAAAGCATTGAAATTTTTGTTTGAATTTTTAAATATTCTATAAAATAGCAAATACCGTCTAAAATTCATAGTTCTTTCATTGAAATTTATACAATGACTTGGAATTGTAAGTGAAAGGGTAAAAGTACCGCGGGGAGATGGATTTTCATGCCTGCGGCTTGTTTACCCATCGGGAAAGCCTCGGAGTAGGTGCACATCGTTCTCGTATTGTTTGAGCTACGTTTACATGGAAAGCCCGAAACACAGGGTGTTTGCCTTAGGGCGCGGCCCTCGCATCCTCGAAAGGACCCTTGGTCCTTTGACTTGGAGGAGCTACGCCACTTAGCAGGAAGCTGTCGAGGGCAAACAGGACGCACCGCATCCTTCGAATACTCGCTCGCTCCGACATTCCACGTACACAACGTGGGAAAATCACTTTGTTTCCCCGGTTGTTTAGTCGGCTAACATTATCGAGGTTCTCCCGTCTCTATTTGGGAAGGAGACTGTGGACATTTCGTAAATGGATCCCCAAGACAGTTTCGATTCGCTCTCAGCTATGTGCGCAAGATGCAATATTAACCCATTAACTGACAAATTTTCTTTGAAACTCTCATGAAATTTAGGCGTACAAATGGGTTAATTCAGAGTAAAATTCACTAACTTATCACTGTGACAATAGTTTCTCTCTCACATTAAATACAATACAAAAATCCATTTGAATTTGAATTTTCCAACATATAAGATCTTACAAAGAAATATTGATTGCTCGGAAGATTTACTTCAAAGACTGAATTTCAAGAAATATAGCATTATAAAGCAATCACCGAGGAGTTTACTGGAAGTAAAACGAGTTCGGTGCTTTACGGCCGAGAGGAATATAGCATGTGAGGAAGGAAGGAAAGAGGGAGGGAGTGCGAGTCCTCTGGGTACATATGGTCCTCGGCTCGGATAGTCTATCAGGATGTTGGTATCGATTCCTCGGAAGAGGTCGAGGTGAAGGAACCTTAATGACTGGCTGGGCCGAGGAAGGAGAGACGGTGGAGAGCGGAATGGAAGAAACGGTGATCCCACTCGCGCACTGTCTTTTCTCTCGGCTCTCTGCTAAGAGGAGGAGGAGGAGAAGGAGGAGAGGGGAGAGGGATGCGCGCACCTGTGTCGAGAGAGAGCTTTACCGAACGTAACGTGGTCCGATCCCTTAGCGAGTCACGATGGCCGGTGTGTCTTCTTGTACGAGGTTTTCAGATGGACGCGACATCCCGACTAGGAAACCAGTACAAGGAAGTGCCGGGGACGATTGCTGGAAGAGGCTGCGCTCCCGGGAACGAGAGTCCAGCATCCCGCCGTCGCCCTCGGCCGGCTTCTGACGAGCGAGAGATATTCCGCGGAATTGAACGTGACCCGTGAACAGGACGCTTAGTATCGTCCGCCAATCCCAGATACCTCATACCACGGGAAAAAGATCCCCTCCTATCGAGGGAGGCTCTGATTAGCCAATGCCAAAGGTGTACACCGCCTACAGTGAGAGGCAAAAGTATTCCTGCCGTCTGAACGTGAAAGTAATGCGGATCAGGCTTTGTATAATTAACTCATTAATCCTTTGACTACGGCGAATTTGAAGGGAGAACGCTAATTTCTAACTGTGATAAATGTAATCTTAATGCATTTTTTTCACGCATACACTTCTCTGTTCTTAAGCTAGTTTAAAATTAAAATAGCAAAAGTAATAATTAATGTATTATACTTAATGACAAAATATTCCTGACAAATGAGAGACGCGGAGAGATCCAAGTGCCGCTGGAACTGGCTGGTCACTGAACCACAAGGGCATCGGAGTCCCCGTGGTCCAGGTACAGTGCACCCAGCATCAGACAACTGTCGGGCGCTCCGATTAATATTCGAGCATCCGGCCAGTTTCAGTAATGTTCACGCCGACACCGGTTAATGAATCGGCGCGGGCGCGAGATCTGTTGGGGTGGCTGGTGTGGCGCTGGCAGGGCAGCACAGCGCCGGCAAAGAAACCGAGAAGAACGACGCGACGAGGCCATGGATGGGCAAACTGACCAACGGGACCAGCGCCGTTGTTCCGGCGGCCCTCTATAAATAAAGCGGCGGAGTGCTTGATGATCAATATTCGTGCATCCGGCTAGCTTAACCGCCCGACACTTTATTCGGCTCGCTCTCGCTTTGCCCAGACAGATTTCATGAAAAGTTCACGTCCGGTTTCGCTCGCTCGATCCTACTATGACTAATCCAATAATCGTCCCACTTTTATCATCTAATCAGACTGAATCTAATCCTCTCTAATCTAACAATATTACAATATTTAGGAAAACTAAATCTTCCATTCCAATACAGTGTAGTTCCATTATGAAAAAATCGAGATTCCAAAGATATTATACAGGAGCTTCGAATGTATTACGAATCCGCGGCTCTGAGGTTCACGTATGCAGTATCGGCGCGGCGGGGCTTTGTAAGAGGGAGAGTTCGTTTCACGATCGGCATAATGCCTGTGCAGTGGTGGGTTCAGAGGTGTTGGCTGGCCATAAAGAAAAGTAAGAAGAGCAGAGGAGTCAGTGGGGTGTCGTCGTGCAGAGTGTAAGGGCGAGAGGAGAGGAGAGGGATGTTGTGGTCCAGGTGCAGAAGCCTTTTCTCTTTCTCTCAGGGGTTCTGTTCTCGCAAGATAGCAGGGAACACTGGAGACCGGTAAAAATGGCCCTCGAGTCGCCGGGGAGGACAAGGCGCTGCTCTCGGGAAATAATGTGACGATGGCGAACCGGATACATGCGCTCCCGCGCACGGCCACGAACAGCCACCCAGTGTAAGGCCAGTGGAGTTGTCTTACCCCGTGTTGAGCTCGGTGAGATAGCATCTCTCCATCGAGTTCTGCGCCACCGGGCCACATTGGTCACCGACCACCTTTAAGGACAGGTTCACGCGCCCAGCGAAACCTGTCGCCACGTCTCTCGTCAGCCTTGAGGGCACCGATAATCGCCCCCTCGGACACCCACGAAAGCCCCACGTCGTTAGAACAGTTCCACGGATCACCCATTCCTTAGAAACTCCCACCCATTATTCCACGAACTTTACTTTCTCTAAATACTAGTCCATCAACTTTAATTATCACCGATCAAATATTAAATATCCAATACTACGAATCATCGTAAGAATTAAAAGGAACAGCAGAGATTCGAAATGTTCGCCGGAGCAAAGATCAAGGAAAGGGTTAGCGAGTGGTGAGGGTCGAGGGAAGGGTTATTCTCTCTGCGAACTAAACCCGGAACGAGTGCCGAGGAGGATCCCGTGTGTTACCATCTTATTACTCCGCTCCGCAAATGGACTTCGTCAAGGTAAGGCCGTGTTCTACCAGGCTGATGCTTCCTACTGTTCTTTCCTCCTTCTTCCTTCTTTCCTTCCCTTTTCCGAGGCGAAGAGGAAGGCGGATGGCTCGGCGAGTGATCAGAAGGAGGCGAGGAGAGGAGCGCCGGAGAGGAGGGAAAAGGTGGACGAGGTGCTTCGACGTTATTAATCTCAGGATGGCCGTCACGCGCGCTGGCTGGACCGTCGAGCGAGCGAGCGAGCGAGCGTTCGTGGGGCAGTCACGGGATAGACAGATAGGGAATACCAACAGCGCCGGCCCGCTCGAGTTCATTCTTCATGGTCGGATGACTTTTGCGTATACGTGCATAGGCGGCAGGAGAGAAAGAAAGAAGGGAGGAGAGGGAGAAGTGTGCACGTGTGTATCTTAGCTGCATATGGATGTATGCATAGCGAGGGGAAGGCGGCCTCCTGGACGATTAACGATCGCTGGGCCGCGTTGCGCTCGTTAAGCGACAGGGCCTTCTTTTTCTTTGGGGGATCGCCCGACGCCCAGAGATCATCCCCTTCGCCTGGCGCACAAGACGAATGGACCGAACACGCGCGAGGATTCATTATCGCGGCCCTCGGCGTCGCGGACCGCTCCCGCTATGCACGAACACACACCGAGGCGACGACACTTTCGTAGAATCGTGGATCGCGGGCGTGACGACGATCCCAATCTGCGAGAACCCACCTCTCTCTCCCTCTCTCTCTCTCTCTCTCTCTCTCCAGCAAGGTCGCGCCGCAACTAATAATAAATGCCTTGGGAACCGATTGACCGACCCCTCCACCAGTCAATGCAGTCCCAATCTTGGAGAGCTAGTTAACCCTTTTAGTGCCGAACGATGATAATATCGTTGTTTGCAATATTTGCGAAAAGTGTTCTCGAAATCAATTTATAAAACGTTGTGAATGGTTTAAGTTTCGTTGGAGTACAATTGAAAACATTGTCTGTGGATTGAAATATTGCTTGTGAAAGAGACATATTTATGACTAAAATGGTTAAATTATAAAAGTAATATCAAATTATTTGAGGGTTGAATTTCGTTTTTATATTCAAGAAGAGAATTGATAATTGAAGAATTGATTGGATTGTGTGTCGGTTGGCTTAAAAGGTGGAAAGCAAGGTTCGGGAATGAAACTGAAGGGAGAGTACGGTACTCGGATGGCAATGAGCGCGCCCGCTAACAAAGCGTGTACATCGTGAAAGCGAATGAGGGTCTTTAACCGGCTATCGAGGATCTAAGTCGAGCGAAGGAGGCCCTAATGAAGTTTGTGGCCACTCGGAGGATCGGGCGCCTTTCTAAGGTCAGGCCCCGCAGGAAAATAGGACGTGACCGCGCTATTGGTTACATCATTTTTCCGTCAGCAGCCACCACCCGCTGTTTCTCCAAGACGGCGATGATCGTGCGAACGTTGCATCAACAATCACCGTGCGCCTTAATAGGCGCGCGCGGGGTTTGGCCCGTTTCGTCAAGATGCACACGCACATGCAAACTCGCCTGGGATTTCCTATGTGTCAGGAGTTCCGCTCCATTTCGCAAGCGGCGACAAACCGTTCCTCTTCTCTTTTTCCTCTGGTTCAAGCCGTTGATAAATCGCGCTATTTACACGCGTGATTCAGCCCGGATAATCGGACGTACCGTTAACTATAATTGGAATTCAGATAACTCCCTCCTCGCTTCGACTCTCCCGCGACTGGAATTCCGTCCTGCGCGGACTTAGCAAAAAGAGCATCGCCAATTTTACTTACCGCCGTTTATTGATTCTAATTACAGGATTCTCGCTTGAATTATTAGAAGGATTTCTTGAATCGTTCATTAAATGAATAGCTCCTCTCGTGGGTTATGCAAAATTTCATAATTACACGTGTCATCAATTTAACCTAGCAATCTTTTAGATAAGAGAATCCACCGCACCATTTTCCTAACATTCCCGTTTGCCAGTGACACTTATAAATTGTTCGCCAATTATAAAATTACCCTCGAATTAATGACGCGTGTTTTATCAGCCGCGTATTTACACACACAGCTCTTAACAGATGAAGAAGGGAAGTACGAAATTTTTCGGAATAACCGACATCGCGGAAGCGAGCATTTCGAAGGAAGCTAATAATAGCCGAGGGAATTGGAGCCAGTTACAAGGCGACTTGGGACAATACCGTTATGGGAGAGCCCGATCGCCAGTGTAGAATGCTCCTCGAAAAGAGCACGTTTACCTTTTCGTCGAAGTGGCCAGGCCACAATCGGCGAAACGCTCGCGGTATATGAATGTAGAGTTCGTACGTGTGTCGAGCGGCTAGTAGTTTGCCGCCGCTCTCGTTCACCAAGGCGGGACACGTACACGCCGCCGTCCACTGCCAGTGTGATACATGCCGATTGCCAGCCAAACTCTGCTAAAGCCACGCACGCACGCACACAAACACACAACCCTTCCCCAATTGCGCTCCGTCAATCGACCAGCTCTCCGGGGACGCACAAATTATGCGGGAATTATCGCCTCCGTGTTATCATTAATCTTATTGCCCTCCAATGATGCCCCCGCTAGGAAACTCTCCGGGGAATTCCAGGGGAAAGCGAAACCCTGCTTTTTCCCCGCCAAATGCAAAACTCGTTAACAAACGCGCCTAACGAGCACGACAATGCAATTGCGTTAGAGAATTTGACAGGGTTCGAGTGGTACATCGATAGACAATACTGATTTATGGTTGAATGCCTGGTAAATTGGTCTCGAAATTCGAGTGGCGAGGCTCGTTCTAGCCTGATTGAATGGGACTGTTGATTGGTCCAATCAGTGTTTAGAATCGTTAAGGGAGTAATGAGCAAATGAGTTTAAACGGCGAACTGTAAAACGACGGTGTAATCGTGTAATGTAAAGTGAATGGTAAACCGTTAAGGCAGCTAGGTGAATTTGGAAAAAAAGTCACGCATCCAAATCACGATTCTTTTTCCCATTCACATCGAAAGAAGCGCAGAGTGGGAGTCGAAGTGATTGTATTCAAGGGAGAAAATGAAGCGGGCTCGTACTTTACAAAGCAGATTGACGTGCCGATTGGATGAGGCTTTTGCTTTTAATTCGCTGTATAATGTAACGCGCTATTGTACTTAATTCCAGCGGGCAGAGAGGCTCTTACGGTACTCGATTCCTTGGAACTCACTCGGCCACTCGGCGACGTGCCTTCTTTCTTCTTGCATCCCCCCGAAGACTAACCGAAGACTACTCCCTTTTATTACTAGCACAGTGCGATCCCAGCAGCAACCTTCAAGGATCCTCGCGGAGAGTCGATCTTCTCACCTTAAATGGTCAACGGCGATCGCAGCGCACGTCGATCTTTCCTCAAATAATTTCACTCTTAAGGAGAGCGAACTGTCCGAGAGAAAAAGTAGCCACTCTCAGCGAATCCCCGCGCGTCTACGGCTAATCTTCGCTGTTGGCCCCCGAGTACCGTTTTACACGCGTTCGAGACACGCAACTCGATCGACATGTGTTCTTGCCAGCGTGTACCAGCGCCGATTACCTTCAAGGGTCATCGATACTTTTTCCAATTATTCCTCGTCATAAGCGTGCCGCTCTATTTTACGGTAAACGGAACCCTCGAAGTTCTGTCATCCAACAAGGCGCCGCTATCTTTGCTTTCAATGTGGGTTTCAAGGTTTTTTGATATTCCACGCCGAATATGGAAGAAATAGCTTTCGAATTCTCGCCTAATACAGAATTGTAACGGTACGTAATTTATAAAATTGAATGCTAAGAATAATTCAGGCTCGAAATACAAAGAAAGAGTCACCTACATCTTTTAAACACGTTTCGGGCCCACCAAATATGGAATAAGTAACTTTCGAATTTTCACTCCGTACAGAATTACAACGCTGTATTAAAAGAAACTTCAAAGACTTTTAAACATCCAATTGTAAGTGACTGAATTCTTGGCAAGTAATTAACGAGTACATTCGTGCTTGCTAACGATTCTATAAAAGATCGATGAGGAAGTTGGCGTGTTCCAGCGTCAGGAAAGAAAGTCAGTCGGAAGTATGGATAGGTCAGCGACACCGATTGTCTTCCAGCGTGACACGCAAGAGCGTTGCGCGTCAGGTACAAACTACACGTATGGCAGACGTCATATCGCCGGGAAGTGGGTCAATGGTGCAAAGCTTCACGAAACCACAGCGCGAAAACTGGATGACCTTTATTGTCGTCTGGCGAGGAGTTAGAGGGAACAACTCGCACCAAAACATTTCGGGTCGGCGACCGGCTAACCGGATTTTTCAAAAGGCGGTCGTGTCCCGTATGGAATGTCGTCGATCACCGCCCAACGTCTGCCCACCAACTTCATATGACACTTGTTACACCGCTTGATATATTAGTACGTGCCGGGCGAACACGTGTACCGCGAACAAACATGTTCCAACAATAAAGATACCCGAAAACCTGTTCTATCTCTAAATAATAATTCAAACGAATTTTTATACAAATCGTATAAAGAATAGCTTTCTTAATTCATACCTGACTAGAACAATTTCCAATTAGTACTCTCGACAGGGTGAATTGAAAGCAAATGTCCATAATTATTTCATCAGGGACAATAATTATTCCCAACTCTTCAATTATAGAACCATTAAAGTATCACCCTTGCAAATTACAAGTATTGGCTGCATCAAACAAGAGCTTTGAGAGTCCAAGTTACAGGTAGGTAAAAGTTCGTAAAAATCAGTGGGCTGTCAAAGTAGGGAGGAGTGCGATGTTGAAGGGAAGAAGAGGAGAGCGTGGTGGAGGACGTGAGTGGACAGAATGGTATCTGGGCGATTAGCGTGTTTTAAAAACCGTTTCGTGCGCTCGTGCAATACGTGCGACGCAAGTGACTCGAAGGCCCCGAAGCACCATCTCTCTCTCTTTCTTTCTTTCTCTCTGGTTGGCATTCGCTCCAGTGTTAGCCGAGCGTCTACGAAGAAGGCGAGTGTCCGAGAGAGGAGAGCGCGCGATTCGTGCGCGCATTGAAATTCCCTCCGAACTCGTCGAGAGCCGAGTAGCCGATTTTTATCGAGTACACAACCGGTTACTGGGCAGAGCTCATAAACCGCATTCGACATCGAAGCACGCCCCGGCCACGTAAGGAATACGAAGTATCGCGCGCTCCCCAGACATACTCTCTCGCGGTATTCCGATCACTGCCAAGCGAACCCTGAGAGCTCGAGCGAGACCGATAGAGAAGCTCTGGACCTCTCTCTTTCTCTCTTTCTCTACTTCCTTTCCTCATCCTTCCACCATGAGAGAAGAGAGCAGCTCCCCCCGCCGCCGGCCAAGACGCGCCGCGCCGCAACGAGGCATTAAGCAATGATTTAGAATCGGCGTCCGACGATTCCTCACAGTCTCCGGTTAATAGTAGTATTAATATCGACGATCGTGAAGCGACTGGCCAGCTAGCAATTAAGTGGAGCTTGATGCATAGGCCAACCCTCCGCGATATATGGCGGTACTAAAGCTCCCCGATTAAAGAATCGCACGTCTAATGTTACACGTGTCACGTACAGCCAAGTAGAAGACTTGTAAATCTGTGTTTAGAGACTCCAATGTTATATTCGTGGGAACCAAAGATGAGCGAAATCAGTTGATACGTTTTGTATGTGATTTCATTTTTGCAGTTAATTCAGTCATTTTTATGTGCGAAGTAATATAAAAAGTATGTCTGATGTGTTAAACTACTTGAAATGATGACTTATAATTGTGTACTTGATTTTTACTTTTAGACAGTCATTTGAATGAGCGAAATTAATTGATTCATTTCGTAAGTGATTTTTGCAATTGATTCAATTTGAGATTCTACGAGTGAAGTAATACGAAAAAGTATGTCTGATGTATTAAACTACTTGAAATAATGTCTGGTAATTGTATAGGATTTAACTTTTACTTTGGTTTTTGAGTGCTGTTATTAGACAGTCATTTGAACCACGAAGGTTTCTTCAGGCTGTGTTGGTTGGCTTTCAGCTAGCCAGTTACTTCAGAGAAATAAACTTGTTCAGCTTGCTCGAAGGATAGCTCGGATAATTGGCGGCTAGTCGATGGAGTGCCCTTGCTAAAAAGGCTTCTTTGTCATTCTCCGCCTTTATTACGTCATTCCCGCTGCCGTAGGCGGATACACCCTATGATTTTCGGGTGTTTCGAGCGAAACGAACTCTAAACCGCGCGAGTCACGAAGGACCACTGGCTAAACTGTTCTTCGAGCGAAATAAACATAAAAATTGATGAAGCAAACATACTTTCAAAGTAATAAATATAAAATACTTGAAAAGAACTCTCGAAGTTGAATATTAAATATAATAAGCACTGTATTAAAATTAAATTAAAAATATAGAAAGCTCGCAGTGATCTAAAGAGTTGATATTTTTTGCTGGGAATCTAGTTAAGGGGGAATATTATTAGGCGCAAGGTCAATGCCACTGCTTAGCGAGAATGAAAAATCGATCGCCCCTTTGAAACTCTATCGGAGAATATAGGATTTCACGGTCGCCGCTCTCCCCCGATATCTGCAATGTGTACCAGCGGCGGCGCGGCGCGGCGCGGCGTGGCGCTTCAATAGCGAGAGACGCCCGCGTCGTTGTCTGGTCGGGGCGGCTCGCCTTTTTTCCCGTAACGCGCCGCTTTACGTGTGTTGTGTTCCCGCGCTATCGAAAAGTACGCCGTTCACGCCTGCCGGCGGCGGCGGCGATCCAACGCTCCACCGGCTTCGATGCTCGATCGCGCACAAACAAACGCCCTGTTTAGTCGCCGATGAAAAGAACTCCGCACGCTTCGCTCCAGCTAACTGTCTATCACCTGCACTAGAACGCTTTAGGCAACACTTTCCGCTCGCTCGTCCTCTTTTACCGTACTCGCGCCGAGTACTTTCGATCCACCGCCACTGAAACGGAAAGCTGCACTGCGCATTTTTATGCAAATTCTTTCGCCTCGAGATTTGACAATTTTTTCTTAAGTTTATTTTTATATTTGTGTTATTTCTTCAAAGAAAATATTACTGGTTTATAATTAATGCTAGAACGACTTTCAAAAAGTATCATAAAGCAAACACAAATCTATTAAATTATTAGATAAATTGTCTAATTCAGTTTGACGTCTGAGAAATTCTTTGATAATTCGTTTGCAGTTTCGAATCTTCCAGTAATTCATGACATCGAAAGTTGATTCTGTTACGAAAATACTGTGCCACCGCGACCAGTAGTGCCTTTCGTGTTTGCAAGCCGTAACAGTCCGAAGCACGAGGATTAATTGGGCGCACGTCGAAAAGCATCTTTGCCTTGTTCCGAGCCACGTAGCACAGCAAATTCGCTTTCACGTCCATTCGGAATTCCGTTCGTGATGGTGGCTAATTATCATGGATATCTACGAACCGGGATATTGGAACTCGCGAGACCGAAGTCTGATTAAAGTTCTACTTAGGACGAAATTCATATTTCAAACCTTTGCACTCAATTGTTACCAAGCAGGTATTTAGAAGTTATTATTTAAAAAGTATCTTCATGTAAACTAATAAAATTCAAATTCTTAAATTTCTAATTCATCTCGTTGAAGTAAATTCTTTAGAATTCATTAAATAAACAGAAGAATTATTGAAACTGCTTGCTATGGGTTTCAATTTTCATTGACTCTAAATAATTTGAAGTGCAAAGCGTTTTATAATTTCGAAGGAGTTAAAGTCCAATTGCACTAACACTAGAAGCTCCTCGACGATTATCCTTCTCAATTATTATCCTTAAATAATAATATTTCCAAGGATTAAGAAAATTTCAGTCAAGGTTTAACCATAAAAAGCTAAATGCGGGATCGTAAACATCCCTCTGCGAGTATGATAGCAGAGTTATCCGCCTTATCCTTCCTCGCACGTAATTCCTAATTAGAGCGTACACGGGAAACCCCAGCACTAGATCACACTGATCCCCGGAAATGATGATAATCGCAGCTGCGTCCTTGCTAATTGCAACGGATTACGCATGTCCCCCTTGCATGGACAGGCTATGATCGATCACTGGATCGATTCGATGCGGTTATTGGCCTCGCCCACATGCAGCCATAGCGATCCATTAAAAGTAGACGCTCTTTACGCCCGATTACACCCATTTTATATTCGTCACCGTGTCTAATGAGAGGCTGGACCGGTCATCACCCGCGGGGGAAAAGGTGGCCGAGGTAATTAGCCGGTAATTACTAATTAGTTCGAGCCGAAGGAAGAAGCTTCTAATATTCTGTCATTTTCTCACGAGATGATTGTTAAGTACAGCATAGGAAAACCAGCTTCTTTCTATGATTTATGTTATTTTGAATAATAATTCTTCGAGCTATGTCAATTAAAATCATTCACACAGCATTAAATCGTATTTTCATTCGAGATGATTGCATCTCTGCTGGAAATGTACGATTAAGAATGAGTTCGAATCGGATTTCCTTCGAAAGTCATTCTGTCTCGGGGGAAAATGCGATTTGGCATGCTGCGATTCCACTGGAATCGAATCAAGTCAATATCAGAGAGGCAGATGTGTAACAGCTGCACTTCAAAGGAGCCCGATCCCTTTTCCTCGCTGGCGTACACACACGCACGTATGTCACTGGATCAATAAAACCGGAAATTCGAGGCTCCATTAACATTGTCAGACGCATGTTCGACACTAGACAAAGGGCGCTCGCTTTGAATACAAATAGAGAGATTACGTCTTGTCTGAGCAGCATGTAGGAATGACGCGCTCCTCCTCCTTCCAGCAGTGCGATTCTCTCGGCTAAAAGAGAAGCGAACAAAAAATTGGAAATATCCAACGAATAAATTCTAGCGATCTTTTACACCTGTGTGTCTGTGTGTGTCTGTATAAAAGAAACAAATTGCGAAAGGAGTGAATCATAGCAATCGCCGGTTGCTATGTAATCACCTATCGAAGTTATAAAGTCAAGAGGAGCCTCATAAAAATTCTATGCCTGTGAGAATCGGAAATGACGATTCTCGCAGTTTCAGGACTAATTGGCTTTTGGAATCCTATCGCTGAATCTATCTCGCCGACTAAGTGTCTGATATCTTTAGACTCCGCTTCGAGAGCCGCCTGTTTCTTTCCCACTGTGCCAATCAAAGTCTACCGTGTAATGTACACTTCCAGTGAGAAAAGATTGTTCAAATTCGCATCGAGGATTAAAAACTACAACCTGCTGGAATTCTGTTGAGACTCGATTGCAATCTCTTCTTTTTCCCGCGGATGACGGATATTCGATAGAAGCCAGTATTCCTGTCAGGTATAGCAACGTATTTTAATATTTAACTTCAAGACTGACAGGAATAGGCAGACCGGAATGTTCATTATCCGATACTGTGGGATTCTACACGGATCAATCCAACTCTGGAATAATAATCTTCGTATTGCAATAACGGGAATTTAATATCTATTCCTCGAGAATAAATTGGAATTCAATGCATTCGTTAAATTAAGATCGGATATTAAATCGAGCGAAGCAAGCTGGAGTGAGAAAATCGTTCTAAATATCTGGGCCTTCTCTCTGGACGTCGTTATCAAATACAATTATACAATAATAATCTTTAATACAGTTAGGAATGTAACATCTATTTTTCAAGAATAAATTGTAGTTCAATGCGATAGTTAAATTAAAGATCGAGTATTAAATGGAGTGAAGCAAAGTGGGACCACAAAATCGTTTAAATTTCTGGGCCTTCTCTGTAATGTAATTTTCATATTACATTGTCAGGGATTTAACATCTATTTTTCGAGAATAAATTGTAGTTCAATGCGATGGTTAAATTAAAAATCATGTATTAAATGGAGTGAAGGAAGGTGTAGTGAGAAAATGGGCCTAAATTTCAGGGCCTTCTCTGGACGTCGTTATCCCGGCGTTCCCGTGGCATTAAGAGCAGGAGAATTCGATCCACCGCAGGCATTCCTGGTTTATTCACGCGCGTTACTCTTCATCATCGTCGTAAAGGAAGCCCCGAGGTATGGCGCGCGGCCCGACGGACACAAAGGGGTCCTGAGGCCCTCTATAGCCGCCTCCTAGTTTACATTTTTCGTTTCTGTTGCCCGCGCGCCTCGCTCGCCCCGAACACACCGGACCGATCCATTATTCCCCGATGCTTGGAATTCTTTCTGACTCATTATGCTGGCCCGCGCGCGCTCTCTATCCGCCCTGTTTTATATTCCCTTCCGACTGACCCTTCCACGAATAGATCGATGCCATTTGGAGCGTAGTACTTTTTATCGCCGCCACTACCACCCAATAGAATTTTCGATAATCCATCGAATTCCACGAAACCCTCCTTAATGGGCCTGAAAATCTCGCTGCCCCTTTTTACCCATCTTTCCTCGAGATAATTTAATCTGTCTTAATTAGTAGCCTGCATAGAATGTGTTCAGGTTCCGTTTGATTATCGTGTTTGCTTGGTGGATACGACATCGCTTGGGAAACCCACAGTTCATTTGTAATATGTTAAGAATAACCAAAGGCAATGCTTGTGAAACATTAACTATGACACATTCGATTAAAATTCAGTAAATCCCATGAACGCTTGATTTGAGATAAAGTCAATGAATCTCAGCAATATTTTACAAATTCCTAAGTTCTGGGAATAGTAAAATTGGAAGTTTGTCATGAGCGTTGCTGGGGAATCGGATAGTTAAGTAGGAGGAGATAAAATCATTGAAGCGATACTTTCGTTAGGTAGGTTTTTCGGGAGTTGGAGGTTCGAGACTGGGAAAAGGTAACTGTCGAGCGGCGGACCTTGAACTTCGTGTGGTTCGGAGTACACCTTCCGGATGTGTATCGCAGATTCTCACGGGCCGAGGCGGCGGCGGCCGTTCGCTCGCGCTCCTTGGTATTCACGTATCGCAAGTGTTTGCCTCGGTATTCAGACACTGTCCCCTAATTGTACGAGGTGTTCGTGCACGTCGTGTCTCGCGCTCGCGCTCCCTCGCTCGCTATCCTTCACCGGCTGCAAGTCGACACGCATACGACACACTCCGCCTCGCTATTCTACCCGGCTTGGAATTATTTAGCCGCGCGGCGCCCACCTTCCACTCGTTCGAGCCTCCTTCTCTCCCGAAGCAACTACCACTCCATTACTTCGTTAACAACCGAAAAAGCCACCGACATACTCAAAAGAAATCCCGAGCTCTACCCTTTAATTGTCCAACCATTCATTCCGACAGAGAATACTAGCTTTAGTCAAGTTCCGTTAGCCGGCAGATGAAATCTCCGAGGTATACTTCGATCGCGATAATCATCCCACAGGTGCTACCGATTCTCACTCTAGTCGCGTCTAGTTGAGCGCGCGCGCTATCACGAGAATCCTCGGCGATTCACAGGTCCGTTATAATTTATTCTAGTGCTCCACTTCGCACACGAATTTTTCGACCGAGAACTGAGCAAGGCGCTTACAAACTCGAATTCTCTCTCTTTCTCTCTTTCTCTGGTTGGCACTGCGAGAACTCTTAGTCGAAGTGCACTGTATCGGCGAGGGCCCCGAGAGGCGCACGTAGCATATATACTGTCACAGTCCAGTCGGGTTGTGCACGATCGCGATCGCTTTGCTCGGGGAAAAGGGCTCCTTATCGCAGCATCACTGATCTTCAATCACTTGGCATATACGTGCATATCCCACCGTACGATAGATCTCTCTCTTTCTCTCTCGAGGATAAGGCGAGATTTCAGGGCGCCCGCCACTCAATTTGCACGGGTTCTCGACGGGCAAGACACACGGGAGCGATGCTCCTCTCACTGGGGGGTGTGGATGATGTTGATGGTGAGCGATAGACACTTACCTATCCAGGACGGTCGTCGACGTTGGACGACCACGATGACTCGATGCGACGACGTGTTTCTCCTGCGGCGCGTGCACCTTCGACGATTATCAAACTTCTGCCGGGCACCGTCTCTCTCTCTCTCCCTCTTGCTCTTTCACCGTAGCAGGGGTAGTTGGGGTTCGTGCGCGCGAAAACCCGAAGTCCCGAAGTGCACTCTCACGACCGAAAGTCCCTCGACACGTCTCTCTCTTTCCCTCGAGTCGCGTTCTTAACGAAAGGAAAGGATCCGTCGCGAGCTTCTCGTTCGGCTCGTTCGATCCCTCTTTTATTGTCGAGTCTGCCCGGATTTATCAGTCCGCCCTCTTCGCGCACACCAAATATATCTCGTCTCTCCCGTTTATCCTGTCGGCCTCCCTCTCGTAGGCCGACCTTTCTCTCTCTCGCGCTCTCTCTCTCTCTCGGCTCTCTTCTGTCCCCTCAAAATCCACCGCGACACCGCACCGAACAGAAGTGAACTACTCGTGCGCCGCCGGTTCACGGTACCTTAAATACCTTGGCAGCCGCGCCGCCGCCGCCACCACCGCCGCCGCACCACCGCGCCGAGGAGCGCGGCACGCCACCGCCGCACACGCACACACACACACACACGCCCGCCCGCCCCGCGACACAGACGCGCCAGCGCTCGCGCGCACCCACACGAAGAGAGGAAGGAGGCACCGCACGCCGCGCGCGTCCTGCGGCCCCTACTTCCAGAGAGCCGCCCCACGCCGATCCACCAGGCCCGGATTCCCTGCCGGAGCCACCGAGAGAGCCACCGAGAGAGCCACCGAGAGAGCCACCAGAGATCGAGCAGGATGGAGAGACGTGGTGGCGAGAGAGGAGCGCGGAGGGAGAGGAGCGAGCCGACAGCGAAAAAGAGAGAAAGAGGGAATCTCTTCAACGATACACCTATGTACGTGTATTATGTGCCCCTGCCGATGTCGACGCCACTATGGATGTGTGCTGCCCGCCGGCTACGGGAGAGAGCATCCTCTCTTACTCTCCACTACTCAGCCTCCACGCTCCATCTCACTCCTTTCATCCTTCCCTTCGCATTTCTATACTCTACACTCTTCTCTTCTCCTCTCTGACTTTAGTTCTCTCCCTTTCTTTCTTTCTCCCTCTGCCGCTTTACTGCCCTTACGACCTTCCTTGCTCTCCTTTTTTTCTATCGTCCATGTATATTCTACACTCGAAAGCGCTTCGACCACCTTCGAGATACAGTTGTAACCTCTCTTGAGAATCGATGTCTCTCCGCTTGGGGAGTTTTGGTTGGTGGTATTAGTTGTTTTCGGTAAATATTGCTTAAGGTCGCGATTCGAGGGAGACGCGAGTGTGGGATTGTCTTGGGAAGACCAGGGGGATCCTGAGGACGACGGACTAGGAAGAAGCGCCGGCGGCAACGCGGCTCGCCGCCGCCGCCGCCACCGCCGCCGGTACCGAGGGGCGCAGGCGCATCTGCGCCAACTGCCAGGATCAAGCGGCGCCCGGCGTCGGGCGCGCATTCGCGCTCCGCACGCCGATGCGAGCACACTTGGCATTGGTCTGTCGCACTTTGCTCGCCGAGCAGCCGAGCACTCGAGACACCCGCTCGCTCTCTCTCACAGACAACCGCACGCCTGTCTGCCTGCATGCGCTAAGTAGTACGAGTCGATGTCTGGCGAGACGCCTCCGCCTGTAATAAGCGCTTCTCTCGTCGGATGCAAAGGAAGTGCCAAGATCGATTTCTCCTGACGTTCTCAACAGGTTCGATGCTGGATCCTGCGGAGAGAAGTTGGAGTTAGTTTTAGGAAGTGTTGAACTTCGTTTCTGATTAGTTCGGGTTTGTAAATGTTTAATAGCCGGTTTTGTAGATCTAAAATCTCGTTTTTAAAATCGCGAATTTAGAGATTTCTAAATGTAGCCGAGCAATTTTAATGACGATCTTATGGTGGAGGAAATTATGGTTATGAAATTATGCCATTGAACTAATCAGTATTAACCGTTTCTTCGATTCTTTAAAGACAGTACAAGGAACGCTAACAATCAAAATTATTAATTAGGAATCGTAAACTTGGGTGTACGATAATAAGTACTTCGAATTCAGAGGTTTTAAATACGCCTCATAAGTGTCTGAATTGAATAAAATGTCTTATTTTATATTAGTTTTATTCGAGTTTAAAACTGTAATGATACATCATGGAAAGACTGGAATCATTTCATTAACTAGGTTTCATTGATACTCGTGCCGATTGCACGAGACCACAGTCTCGAGAATGAATGTTTGCTTATCATTATTAGCATGAATCATGAATCAGAGTCAGAGTACACGAATGAGGCCAAGACGAGGATAATGTTGGGTTTCGCTGTCGAGTCGATCCGGGAATTGGTTTTAGAAGTGTTCACCGTAAGAATTGGCCAATGCCATTGGAAATTCAGTCCTGTGAGTCATTACTGGCCGACGCTGGTGTATCGCCAGGCGGTGATCAGGCTTGACTCTTAGCTTCACGAAACGAGTATCATCTCGTGCGTCAAACGGCAAGCTGTCGAGATCTTCCGAGAAGAATATCTCTCGAAAACTTTCGACGAACCTCGCTTTTCTCAGGGACTCACGTACGCCTTTCGATCGCTCACGTTTCCTGCGTGATTTTCAATTCTGGGGTCATTGAATTTGGATGCTGTGACGGGGATTTCCAAAGGTTTTGTCGCGCTATTGCTCGAACGCTATTCAATACGGTTCATCCGATCCCTCGGGAATTTTTGTATCGCCACACATATCCTGTCATGCCCAATGCATCCGTCATATTACGCAGATTCACCCATCAATTTTTACCAGCGAATATTTGCACGCTGATCAGATTTATTACTCGATCAATCTCCATGCTCAATGAAAAATGTCCTTTTGTTTTCATTTGTTATATCGTGTTGTCCTGATGAAAGGACACCCGATGAAAAATATACGCGCGAAAAGCGTGACTGTGACGAGTTTAATTGTTCATCGTTGCCATCTGCGATTCTGTGCTGCATCACGCTTTTCCCATTTCCATTTATTCATTAGAACAAAGTGCTCGATTGGTTTCAATGACGCTCGTTCGGCTAAATGGACGAGCGGTATTTTTTCAGAGCAAACCTCGAAATAATAGCTTGACACATCGTCAATGCTGTCATTTAATATAAATAAAACAATCCTTTTTACATTTCAATCTCAAATTACAAAACTTTTAATTCTAACTATAAGATTACCTTACTTTCATAATCTTGTCTAAATAAAGAAGCCTCCAAATTTCCAAATCTACATTTAAAAAAATCCTTCTCTGGATAAACTCGGTCAGTAAAATGTCAATCGAGGTAACACTTTGCCACTCTTTCACACGAAAATGTCCCATTGAACTCCAGCGGAACCTAGAAATTCCGGGTGGGCGGCGTGCTCGACATGCTCGCTGTGGATTTTCAGGAAGCCACTCGACACCGCTGCTCCGAGACTCGCGCGGGCAAACACCCACGCGGCTCGGCGCAGCAGCAGCAGCAGCAGCAGCAGCAGGTCGCAGCCGTGTCGAAAGGCAGGTTCGCAGGTCGCAGGTTCGAGCGTGTACACAAGTCCGTGTATTTACGGTGCGAGGAAGTTGATCGCGTTCATAGGGTTGGCCGGGCGACGGGAAAAGGAGCGCAGCACTCGTAAAGTAGTCTGTGCGCGCGTTGCGTTGCGCTGCGTTGCGTTGCGCTGCGCTGGCCCTTCGCAGCGCGAAACATATCCGAGACGCTCTTTCCACCTTGGTTCACCTTGGTTCACCTGGCAGAAGGGGAATTCGGTTCAGCGAACCGCGGACAGCGTAATTCTCATTCGCTACCTTCCATCTCTCTTTCTCTCTCTTGCGCGCGCGCGCGTGTTCCTTCTCCCACACGCGTAGTTTTTATAGGTCTCTCTCGCTCTTCTGGCTTCCCTCACTTTTTCTCTGCTGGCTTCGCTACCAGAGCTCTCCGTCTCTCTTTCTCTTTTTCCCCGGCAAGCTTGCTTGCTACCTCGGCAGCGGTACGTTCGACTTCCTTTTCTTTCGCTCGCTCGGCTCGCTGCGCACTCGCTCGCTCGAGGATCGGTGCCATTGACACTGACATAATAACGCCGAGCCGCTCTACTCGATGGTAGGAGTCACGACTACGTAGCCCAAGTAATGAAATTGCCGGGCGAGCGAGAGCCGATGCTGTAACGCTGCCGACGCTGCCGACGACGCTGCCGCCGCTGGTTGCATAAGTCGCTCGAGAAAGCGAACGACCCACAGAGAAAGGTGGCATGTCAATGGGAGAACTGGCAGGGCAATTTCAATGCCACCCCAATCTGGAAACTGTCCAGTGAAATGAGTCTGATTGGTGCAATGATACTGATGATTTTCCTCTTTGTGCTGGTAGTTGATGGGGATTTCTTCAGACGCGCTTCGAGGAGAGATGATTTCATTCTGTGTGGAGTTAATTAGAAGTTTGATTGGACTGATTTCGTCGCAAGTGGGAAAACTAGTGGATGTGTGAAGTTTTTATTTGTCATTATACATGATTTTTAAGTTCTTATGATTAATTATAGTGTTCTAGATTTTTTTTCGAAGGTTATTTTTGTTTTGATAGTGAAAATGTGGAATTAAGAATCTGTATTTTGTTAATGTTGATCATTCAGTGTAAACCATTCAAAGTTCGAGCCACTAGAATTTTTATTCCTACATTAGTTGAAAACTGATTGGCATTTCTCAGTGAATTCATCAACAATAGAAAATTTGGAGTGCGGATACTTTTCTATAGACTTCCACGCTTCTAGCATCTACGCCACATAAATTATTGATTCCAGTGTCATTTCTACGTCATCTGTTTGCCATGCGAGTATCACTGAAGCTGTCACACAATGGGTTATCATCATAAAAAACTAAGCATTTGGCAGAACATTTTCGGCATTGCAAAAATTTGCGTAGTTGTAACAAATTTTCTACAAATGCATTATATTTCTTATATTTATAACATTTATGCCTCAGCATTTTGATTTCAACCAACTGTGAACCCCAACAATCAAATTCACTTCGATTTCTTGAAAGAGGTATTTGCACTAGTTTATGCCCGATTAGGAGTGAAGTCGGATCAAGCTAATTACAAGAAGGCATAGCTTGTGGGACGGTGGTGGCGGTCGGCGAAAGTGAAATGGGAAAAAGGCGAGGAGAGAAGATAGCGCGCGGGCGCGCGGGCGCGCGGCCCAGCCG
Organism: Ectemnius continuus; assembly: GCA_910591665.1. NCBI lineage: Eukaryota > Metazoa > Arthropoda > Insecta > Hymenoptera > Crabronidae > Ectemnius > Ectemnius continuus. The sequence continues at coordinate 6,804,641 of OU342862.1, read as the reverse complement.
GGCAGACGGTGAACTTGACCTGAATCCCGAGCAGGGAGAAAGAATCATCGTCGGCTGGGATCCCGTCGAAAGGAGAAAGGCGATGCGCCGAGAAAGAACGGGATGGAGGAAATTACTTTCGATTTCGAGCTCTCCGGGGATCGGTTACACTTTCTCGCTCGTCCTCACCTTCCCGTCATTTCCCTCGCGCTCTTTCCCCGATGACATAAGCGGCGGTCATCGGCCACGCGACAAAGAACCAAGCCGACTTTGACCTTCTTCGAGTTTAGCACTGCCAATTGCTTTTGCCAGCCGGAAATTAATGGCCTCTCGTTCCTCTATTCGGAGTACCGTTTTCTTAGACGCTCGCTCCTCGTCATGTACTTGCCGAGTCATCTAATAACGAATAGATCAAACCTGCAAAATAGATCACCTCCGGCAAAATGGATCACTCAAAGGTTAATGACTGTGAAATGCTAGCACAAGATATCTTTGAAAGTTAATATAAGAATTATATAGAAATATTATCCTGTCGAGGATTATCCTTCTTATAATAGTTGTGTATAAATCAATAAGAAGACGAGGGAATTAGTTTTCATCATACAGGAAATATGGTGATTAAATTATTAAAGTCTCTCTGGAAGTAATGTAATTTTAAACCAATTAGCAGCGTTTCACAGTATTCTTTACGAGACAGAATTTATTTCATTACTGGTTAAAGCTTAAAATCGGGAATTAAATCGTATACATTCGGGCGAATTAAAATCTGTTTGATATGACTCGAATTTCAGATTAATTAAATGTTGCCGGTGTCGAAATCAAGCAATGGTGGGAGTTCGTGGATAGCTGTATTGATCCTGGCCGGATTGTCGTAATGATAAATGTATCTGGCAGGGAGAATCTTTGGATACTCAGGAAAATATTGACTTTCCCATGAAATATGGTGTCGCAGCTTGAGGGGTCTGCTGCTGCTGGCGGCTCACGGGCTTCCCTAGTCAGCCTTATGGATTGGGGATGAATATTCCCGTATCTCACGTGATCCCATAAGCATCAAACTTTTATAGCCCAAGTGACAAAAGTATTTGCACTCCCAGTAAGTATAAAACTTTTATCACGACGAAGTATACGCGAGTCATACAAAATCGTAAATATTAATAAGCGTATCGTAGTAAAAAGACTAATGATTCCTCGCGATTTCTAAAAAAAATGGCATTTTTCATTCGATTAAGGTCACGACGAGTGCCAGTGTCGAATATGACTAATTGCAATGATGCCACTCCGAGCGACAACTAAAAAAAACTCTCCCCAGGGACGCTTTAATGATTCTATAATGTTAATACTTTTTATCGAGCAGTAATTTTCGCAGCGGTAGTTGCCAACTGGTAGTAAAGAGAACGAAGTTACAAGTACTACTCGATGACACTTAGCTTGTCGATTGCTTAAGAATAACATCGAACGTAATTGGTACGTGCACTTGTGGCATTTCGTATTTAACATTACTTCTTTTATATACACTCCAACATTCTCATTTCAACTTTCAGACACCCACTGTCAGACTTTTTCCCGACATGTGTCGCTTCTCGTACGAAATTATTCGTTTTTCCCAGAGTTCGACTCTCGCGGAATCCCTGAAAACGATCGCGCGAGCTTAGCGCGACAGTGCACTCGGATCGCGCGTGCTTGTGCACTTTTAGCTACGGTGTCAGTTTGAAGCGGTGCGACATTGCTCTCGCGCGGTTGACAGGTCCTCGAAAGAAGTGAACTGGCAGGAAAGGGAGAGAGAAGCGGGTGGTGAGGTGGCGCGAGGAGGATGAGGTGGAGGAGGAGGACGAGGTTCCATGGACTTTCCAGGCGGCTTTTCCGCGAAAGAGGGTAAATTCAGCGAGATAGTTCCTGGCAAAGGGGGACCAAGGAAATCAATAGCGTTGCTAGGGCTGGCTCTCTGCTCTCCGTGAGCTCGGCACGATGATGCTTTTAAAGCCCAAGCATCCCGATGGCAAGCAAGCACGTCGCGTGTACTACACACCTACCAGCCGAGCCACCCAACCCGTCACACATTTTCCCACCCTTAACGCCCAGCCGAGCCCGCGGAATCTCTCCTTTCAAATATTCCATTTACCAAATGTAATTTTCCGAGATAACCTTCAATAATGCACTCGCCCTCCTCCATCCGCACTCCCTCCAACCCCGTGGAACATCCGCCCAACCACCCAAACCACCCGTCGAGCGCGCGGCCTCTGCACCCTCCCTCTCACCCCTATTTCGAAACTGGAATCCATCAATACATAATACACGTTTGACCGAAGACTTCCTAGGGAGTTTTCACTAAGAGATGGAATATGTATTCATGGGGAAAGCTTATGTGTATTAAGAGCGGGGAAGATGGTATTGTTAGGTCCGACTGAATGAAGAACTCGCATTCTACATTCGCAAACACTAGAAAAGCTCCTAAAAGGGAGGACAGTCGAGCGGAATAGTATTCGCGAACCCCTCCATTCTTCGTTTATAGAGAGTGTGGTTTACGAGGAGAGAGGCTCTGAAAAGTTTATCGATAGCGCTGTATTTCTTCATTGTGTTAGTTATGTTTTATTAGGCTTTGTATGGAAACAGACGTTTGAGTAAACTATTACTGATTTGGTGTATAAAAGGCCAGCCGGGGATTTGGCGTGTAAACAATTCAGGAGAGTAGACAAAATCGTTAACGGATGCTGTGCATGGGCAATCAAAATATTCCCGGCTCCACTCTGTTTGTCGAAAAATTGACAAACTTTTTCTAGGTGAGAGAAACTGGTTGTACGTGTTGGCCAATGAACTCAATGCAGTTACTAAAGCAAGCTGTCATAGCTTCGCTTGTTATAAAAATACAATTTAGACAAATAAATTAGACTGTGTTTAATTTATAAATTATGTGTGCGAGTTGTAGCTTTTGTATCGATTTTGTATCGATTGAAAACCACTATGATTCGGGATAAGTTTGGATTTGGATTGGCAACTAAGTTTCCACCGTTTTTTTAAATGTTAAAATTAAAAATATAGAATTATCTACATTTTTTAATTCGACTACTTTTCAAATTTGTACGTATGGAATTCTCGTTTCCCGGGTTTCCAAAGGGCGGCGGACTTGGCAATAAGATTAGGATCGCGAGAGATTAATGCGCCTCTTCTAAATTAAAGTGCGAATTGATATGATCGCGGAGTAATCCAGCGTCGTGATTAGCATGATAATTGGAAAATTGCCCTCGACTTTCGCGAGAGAAGGGCACGGAGCCCGATGACAATCCAGTTTCTCGACGTGCCACCAGCCAAAACAACGGCGTCGAATGAAAAACGAGTTTAATCTCGTGCCGGGATGCTGGATTTAAGGGTGGCCGTGTGTCATAGCCACGAGGGTGACTACAAGGGTGCGCTCAGCCCTGAACGTGAGCTGAACACCTAACACCGATGAATATATGCAATTCCTATTGAACTTTATTATTTACGACGCATGGAAAAATTACGTGATCGGAGTTCAACGATATTTGAAGAAATGAAAAATAAAAGAACGCATTAATACGCTTTTTAAATATTAAATTGGGCCACGGAATTTTTTACTAGATTACAGCATATAACTCTCCTGAAGAAAGTTCGTTTAAAAAACATGCGATACAAATAAAGAAGGTTTCACGAATCAGTATTTCTCCAAAAATGGAACCGATTCGTTACGAGTGTTCTGGCCACAAATTTCAATATTTCTACAAACCTCTCTGATCTCTCATAAAGTATTCCAATTCATATTTCTCAGCGTTACAATTTCGGGAAAGCGAGCGTAAAAAATTGAAGTTGAAACAAAATGGTAACCTACAAGAATGCATTAACAAATTGTTTATTTCCCGCTCGCACGGATACTAAGCCGTGAGTTTTCACACGCGAGCTAGCGCCAATAATCTCGGGGAATATTTTTCGAAAAATCCGAGAGGGAAAAATCTGGCGAATTTCCCGTGAAAATTCCCGCTCGCAGAAAGCCGGGGGCTCTTAATCCGGCTGCGGCAGTCTGGCATTTAGCTCTCGCAGCTGTCCCATCAGCTCATTGATTCCGATTAATCCGTGCGCGAGTCATCAGACAAAGGAACGCACGTGCGCGTGGGTGGCTGTCGCACTGCAGCGAGGACATGTGTGCCGAGCATAAGGTGACGTCAGGCAGGCACGCACGCACGCACTGCATTCATTCGGGAATCCTGGCTTTGCCGCACAGGGGAGAAACGTGCATCCTGCTCCTGCGGGACTAATACCTATCGCATGTGCCCGCTATACAGGGTGACCCGAAATTGTATCGTCAGTCTCACACATTGGTAATGTAATTCTTTTTTCTAGCATACAAAATGCCATGCACTCTTCAAATTATTGAAAAATACAGCATCAATAACAAGAGAAACTGCAATATATTAATGCATATTCAAACTCGTAGAAAAAATCATAACTTTCAAGATTAATGGTGCATTAATTTTCAAAGTGATGATTTTGTATTAATTTTTAGAGTTATGATTCTTTATACGAGTTTGAATATGCATTAATATATTGCTGTTTCTCTTGTTATTGATGCTGTATTTTTGAAAACTTTATTGGCAATCTATAATTCACATAATGGTATTTTTAAAAGTATGACAGTTTATTACATGCTAATATATTTTTGAAAAGTGTACATACTGGCTTCTGAATTTACATGAGACGACTATAAGTTACTTTACGAAAAATGGAGTAGCTATCTTAAACTCTTTTCTCCTTAAAGCATAGCAATTAAAACAAAATTATAGCACATATTTTGCAAGAATTAGCGAATGTTACTGCCAATTTTCGTATTATACGCATATTCGAGGGTGGAAAAAAATTTCTGGGCGACCGTGTATATGCTTGTATGCCGGTCGCATTGGTCTGTCCTCACGCGTGAATGGCCGTGCGATTTGTAATTTGACGCGGCCGAAATTTTCCTCCCCCACGAATGAGCGGAGCGACGCTTTTGCCGAGGACGCCCTCGTAACCCCGGATTTTAGGGGAAAGCCAGACTACTATAATGTATTAATAGCACGTGGCAGCGACCGTTAATGCTATATATCCAGTCGTATCCCTCGGGAGTCCCGGCGACTGGGGTGCTTAGACTGGAAAATAGCCCCAGTAATTCGCTGAGACGTGACAAGTAGCTGTTTATATTAATCGTTTCCCAATCGAGTTTCTACGCAGCTTTGATCGACCGTTTAATATGCGCATAAATATTGCAAGCCAGAAAATCAAGCAGACGATCAATCTTCAATAAATTTCGCAGATCTGTTTGAGATTCGAGAAACTTCTTTTCCGAGCACCAAAATAGAAACTTTGACAATTACTTGTTCACGTTCTTTCTCGAATTCGAAATTTCTAATATTTCGTGGCATTAATTCGACTCTTTGAAATTAATTTCAAACGCATTAAAAAGCAACTAACAATAAGCCATCTAAAAATTCTCTCTGTCATATTTCCTCGTGAAAAGTAATTCGAGCACAAAAAGGGGGCAAACATCTCGAGAGACTTGAAGACAAAAGAAAAATCAAAGCAGACAAGCCGAAGAAATCCCTGAAAAATGTCGGAAGCCCGGCGAAAATATTACTTGCGAGGTACATCCACTACAAAAGCAGGAACGTCAAATCCAATCGCTGCCATCCTTCCTCATCCCCGGTGCTCTCTGAGAGTGGCCCACAGATGCACCCTATGGTCGACGGGTCCATCTTCCGTGGCGAAATTGATTCGTCTTTCAGAGGGTGATTCTGTTTACAAGGGGTTCGGGGGTGGCGGCGGCGACGGCGGCGGCGACGGGAGGGGTCGAAGAGGAGGAGGAGGAGGAGGAGGAGGAGGGCAAGGGCGCCAGCGGCGAGGGTTGATTACTCGTCGGAAGGAAGCGGCGGTGATGGCGCGTCGTAGAGAGAGAGAGCGCGAGAGACTAAACACAACTATGTTGAAAGGAGTAGAGGAACCGCAATACACGGAGAGCAAGGGAGAAAAGTACGCGGAGAGGAAGAAGGAGTGAATCACAGGGAAGCGAGGGCGAAGGCAGGCAAGGCAGGCAAGGCAGGTCCTTTGACGTGAAGTGGATCCTTGAGGAGAGAGCACAGGTCTTCCTACCGCCACGTGGCCCGCATCGTGTTTTCTCTAGGCAGCAGCCCCTTAGCCAATAGGAGAGAGAAAGAGAGAGAGGCGAAGTGTATGTACACGATCGTAGGGCAGGTTGTCGTTTGATTCCGACGCGTTTCCACTCTCTGTTACCAACCGACCCTTTGTGCACGTCTACCCCAACAAAAGGGACCTCTTCCTTCGCTTCCCCGTCGCTTTCGTTCCTCCTTTTTTCTCGCCCTCTTCGCCACGTCGCTCCACCTCTTTTTTTCGTCCTTCCCCTACCCGCCGACCAATTCGCCATTTAACAATCACTCGCGGCAAGCGTGCCGCGCGCCGTTCTGCTCCGCGCTGCGCTGCGCTGCTTCCTTTTCGCCCCGGAATTCGCTGCCTTTCGCCCCTTCAATTTTACAGCAGCCTCCTGTTTGACTCAATCGCTTCTCGGCTTCCACCCTGTCTCCTTTCTCTGAACCCGTCGCTTCCACAATGAGCGCAATTTTGCGCTCGATGCTCGTTATTCGCGGCGATTAAGCACTCGGCTTGTAACAATCTTTCGCCGTGTGAATTGCGAAGCGGTGATGCCAACTTTGAGTCTGCTTCGTTAGTGTAATTTGGATCATCTGATTTAATTCAATAGTGTGTTATTGTAAATCAATATATTTTTTAATTCGAAAGTGATACGAAATTGAAAAAAAGTGATAAAAACAGAGGAAATAATCTTGAAGTTTAAAGGTTACATTGATTTATTGAATGGTCAAGGTCGCAGCGGAAGTAGCTAGGAAGTAAATCAGTTATGATATCGACCTCGACCTCGATTCACAAGAGAACGATGACTTTCCGGTAGAGGTGGTCGAAATCCTCCAAACTATCCGCATTAATTAACTCGAATGGCTTATAACAGGTTTGAGAACGGGGATCCCAGATCTTCCCACGAAGTCTAACCTGCACACGCACGAGCGCCGAAATTGAATCTCTCGATTGTCACGCAATTTCGAATAGTGACCGGCCTAGAAGCAACTGTGTGTGGGTGTAGGCCGGTCATTGACCCGCGGCTCACGGCTTTCTTTACGAGAATATCGCTTTTTATCTTGGGCAAATAATCGTTCTTTTTCAGCGGGCGTTTCGGAGCCTGTCGTCTTTAATAGACATTCCGTCCACCGAATCTCAATATGAGCCCGCGCGCTTCCTCTCGGCGAACGAACCTCCGCGTTTTTATCGTCTCCGCTTTACGCAACGCCGCCGCCGGCTCAGGCAGGCTGCTGCATTCCCTCTTGGAGGTTTCGGGCAATTGTCCGAAGCGAGGAAACGGTAGTGAGAGGAGAAGGTATACGCAAGCGCTAGTAGTAATCCCTGGCGGAAAAAAGGCGAGAGGTCCTCGGCAAAAAAGGAGCGTGGATGTGCCGCTGGGGAGAGAATACGCGCGCGCGCGCGCGCGCCAGAGGCGGTGGCGGCGGTACCGTTGGATCCATCTTTCTCTCTCTCGAAAGAAACTGTATCACGCCGAGTTTCATTCATTACTAGACTGCTCTCTCTCTCTGCTAGGAGAGAAGATAGCCGCGGCTAATACGTCGATCTAGCGCGGCGCGGCCACCGAGCGCAAAGAGAGCTGCTGCTCTCGAAGGCTCGCGCGCCACAGCGCCGCCGCGTACCTTGCTCGTTCGGTAGGCAATTACCGCCTTGTAATTAGTTCCTACTTCTTCGGCTAAGTACACCCCTTTTTTGCTCGGCCGGCCTTCCCTATGTTGCCCGGCAGTCTCCTCCTTCGATTAAAGAAGCTGCTCTCCTCGCTCGAGAGACAGATAGATTGCGAGAGCGGCGCGCGGCCAGACGCCCGATGATATCGGACAACTCGACGCTTACGGTACCGTTTGATCGTTATGAATAGCCCTCCTCTCTCTCTCTCTCTCTTTCTGTCGCTCGCTCTCCTTTTCCGTAGCATCAGCCTGCGGCTTCAGGCCGATATCTTGGAAATATTGCTGGCTCATAAAATAAATCAAGCGAAACGCGATGATGATGAGACTTTAACATTCGGTACCGTTCGCCCCGCAGCACTGATTTCGGGGACAATGGGCGCCCAGTTCGACGACTCCCTCCTGAGAACACCCGCGAGAGGGAGAACGACCGCACACCAATTCGTATTAACGGCTCTCTTAATTGGAATACGGAGTAAAACAATATCGCGACCTTGCCCGCTCTCGCTCCACTGCTTCGTTATCGTTTCTAACGAGATTTTCGTCCTTAGACGCGCAATCCCTCCGGGCGAACTCGTTAGCTAATCGCTTGTTCCTTCGTGGCTAGGTTTTCTACTTTCGAGCTTCCAAGCGATCTACTTCTAATTGCGATTACGTAAATGATTGGTCCCGTTAGGTTGGAACGCGTAAGCACGATGATGCTTTGCGGAACGCGGTTGTGTTTACTATTGTTGATCGATTGCGAGTATGCAAACAAATGTACATTAATTTATTCAGTTGTTAAATTAATATAATAAATTATGTAAGTTGCTGTTATAGCATTATTAGAATTTCTTTGGATCTCGCACTTTTTAATAGATTACGAAAATAACCAGTGGCATTTTTTCCATAAAAATCAGCCACGTCAGCAATATAATTAACATTTTCTTTATTAGAAACATCGAAGTCTACAATAATCAAACTATGTCTCGAGTTCTCACTCTTGGCATAATTTTCCAGGCGCTACGCCTGTTTTGCATAACGAACAAAAAACCCTCTTTATCCCCAATCAAAGTCAGTATGATTCCACGTGATTCGTTAGAGCGGAGACAGAAGGAAAACCCGTGCGAACTTTCCAACGCATCACTCGTTAGTTTCCCGTAAGGAGGGTCGAATTCCGTGCAAAGCGGATCGCTGACGAGGAAAGAGGGCGTGTTGCGCGCGATCCGGCGGGATTAGACAGTCGCGGAAATAGACGCGAAAGAAGAGGAAGAGGAGGAATCCGTGGGACGGTGAATCAGTCGATTGGTCGGTTAAAAAAGTCGGTATTTCCTTCTCGGAGTGAAGAAGTGAGCAATGCGCGGCGGCGATACCCGCCGAGATGAGAAATTCCCGGGACTTTTCTCGCGGGTGGTATCGATCTGACGTAGTAGGAATTCAGGGACTGTCAGTCATTACCGGGTAAGGCGATCGCCAGCCCCTGCAGCGAAATTACCGAGGGGGGCATTTTTCCCCGGCCGTCGAAGAGCACGAAACACAGCCGGGGATATGTGCATCCCGGCTCGATTTATTCGTGTGGATCGCCAGCACGATGTATTCCTGCCCGCTTCGCGTACAGGGTGATTCACTTGCATTGGAATCGGCACTGTCAGGTAGACACTCAATTTTTTACCGATTTTTATTATGAATCAGTAGTTATATAAATAAAAGCGGCGTTTTTTCTACACTCTGTTTCTGTATTTCTATATTGTTAATTTTTAGTGAGATGTGAACACAGTTATAAATTATTCAGTAATTTTTATTATAGATGAATTCTTGTACTTCTATGTTATTAGTTGTCAATAATATAAGGCATAACATTGTATTGAAAGTAACAAGTAATCTCTGAACCTAACAATTCAATTTCGATATAACTTTCACTGCTGTATTCTTTTAGGCTTCGAGAATGTCATAAACAATGTGTTATCAAGTACAAATATATAAGAAGTATAGATGAATATAAATTAATAGTCTTTTACTAAAAATTCAACGTTTTCTTATGATAACGATATTTTGCACAAATAGTATCATAGAAAATCAAACAGTATAATACAGATATGTATGTTATATTATCTGCTTAATATATAAAAATAAAGCAAAATAGAATAAACAGAGTTCAGTAAAGCATTGAAAAAGATGCGTAACAAAAATGAGCAAATAATTAATAATTATTCTAAAGAGTGTTGATTGAAAGGGAAGTGAATCACCCTGTAGATGGACCAGCATCTTCCTGAGCGAGTGTTGGCTGGCAGGGTGTATAGTGTGTACACGAGTATTCTTGCGTAGCAGTCGGTTACGTCTGCGGTTACGTTGGAAGCGTTGCGAGAAAGGATCGCAGATACGGATCTCTCCTGGCGCAGCATCCCGCGCACCAGGAGAGGACTCCGTGGCGCGGATCTGCTCTCTTCTTCGCTGGCACGTACCGCGCTCCTGAACCCGGACTCGCTCCCTCCGCTAATTTCAGTTTTCAGTGCCTTCCACCTTCTCAGTCTAGGACGCCGGAAAAATCCCACGGGAATCTTGATCGGCGAACCATCCGAGATCTCTCGATTCATACTCCGCGTCTCTCTGCTACTCTTAATTTCAAACGATACTTCCAGCCTATTCTGATTACTGTTCCTTCCGATAGCTCTCAACTGCCTAACTAACAACTCGAATAATTATATCCTTGCTAAATCTACATTTATCCGCCGAGTAACTGAAGCTGCATCTGCGCGCCCAGCAAGAACTCTCCGGAAATGTCTGTAATCTTTCCGAGCCATTCGAGCTGCACTATATTTTAACTGTTTTCTTGATATTTTTTATTGGCTCTGCTTGTAGATGATAAAACTGCATTAAATGATCAGGAGATAAAGATTTTTACAGTATAGTTTGATATACTTAAACATATTTCTTCATCGAAGTAGTACAATGACAGTAAACATATTTGCCAAATATTGCCTAGCATTAGCCATGTCAATAATTTGATTGATTCCAATCGATCATTCCTAGACACGAAAGGCACCGTTTGAAACGCGACAAGATATTCTTTTTCTATTACATCGATCGACAACGAAGTTCTTTCTCCGAGTGAACATCCTGGTAATAATGTCACGGTAGATCGCAAGAGATTCCTTTAATTGCCAGAGGGAATGACGTCTAACGGTATAGGAGATTCGCAAGATCGTTTTACAGGATCGACTAGCCATTATCGGCGCTGGTCCTTCCAAGGTACAAGGCGGCGCCCACCATTTATGTGTGTTCTGTGAATTAAGCCATTATATTTCGTGCCCCATGGGGTCCATGCGCAAAAGATTATCAATCCAATCACGGGACTCGTTCGTTTCTAGAAGTTCAGAGTACGAGCATCCTGGCGTCCCGGCGTCCTTGGCAGGCAGGATAGGTATTGCAGGAGTTTCGATTAAGGAGAGGCACATTAGCCCCAAGGGCCATATTCGGCGTCTCCGAGGACGATCTCTCATTTTCCGATCGAATGCCTTCATCCGATAAGCACAGCTCGATGATGGATTGATAACATCTCGGGTCAACCCGCTCGCGCTCCTCCAGGTGTTCCTCTACCCACACGTGCACCAACAACCAGACGTTATTTGGTCATCGCTCCCGAACCGCCTTTGTCATTCTGTCAGTAAGCATTTTGAACTTTGATATTGTTCGATACATTGCTCAATCCATTGATTGCCACGTTCGACCTTCCTCACTGTCGCCATCCAAGTTATTCCATTCTGGAAATCATTATCTTCGCTATTGTAAAAGCTTCGGCATTAAAAGGACAATTCTCGTTGGGCAATTTAAATAGCCGGACAATTGTTATTTGAGGAAGTAAGTCGTATGGAGTGACGGAATGTATTTTTGATGGTCGACTGACGAAGGTGTCAATGATAGTGTGGCAATCAGCGTGAGGAATGTCGGATGTTCCTTGATTTTCATAGGCCTCGACATGAATGAGGCTCTCTCGGTAGGTGCGACTAAGGGAGGCCGTTTGACCGAGTCATTGTTATATAATTCGATAATAGAGAGTCCCTTCATTTCGTTCTCCTTCTTCTCGTTGGCGCGGCACGTAAGCGCATCATGATTCGTACAAACTAACTAAGAGTAGACAGCTTCGAATAATGAGAGAGGCAAGGATGTAAAGGGCTCCTTAGAGTGCAATTCTCGTTCATTTCGCATTCATATTTTCTAGGCATTGTTATAAGATATCCGGTATTACTTGGCTAATGACAGTGCGGATCTAGTCGCCGCGTCGGGGAAAGAGAGGGCTGCCGCCTTCGTTTAATGGCTTTGTAACTGTACCGCCAGAGTGACTACCATTTAATTGCATATCCGCGTGTTTCATGTTGTGCTTGAAACGATCGTGTTACGGCAAAAAGTTCCTTTCTTCTGCGTAACTACGAGCGAGAGAGGTTTCGAGTTGTTCGTTACAGGCGCTCCCATAAAACCGTACTGTTTCCGATATATGCTGACACTCCTTTCTCGACACGCTACTTCTCGAATTCGATAAAGTCACGTGTATCAAACTACAAATTTCACAATCAGACGAATTTTGAAATTATTCTTCTAGTATTTAGAACCTCCTTCGAGAACGGAGGGAAAATACACTTATTTTTTGTATTACTTCTCCTAATGGACCAATTAAAATGATTATAAAAGGAAGTTGAAATATCAGGAATAGTTGAGAGAAATCACAGGGAAATATTTATAGGTTATTGCAATGCAATTCAATAATAAACTTCCATTGGATTACATAACAGAGAATAATAATCACAATATAAATAACACAAGATATCCTAATTGCAGGATAACTAAAACCTTGTAACTACAATTCCTATATTTATTATACTTCCTTTTTGTCTTCATCTCCTTACTTATAGTGCAACTTTCGCGTTAATTTGGCATCTCGTTAGAAGACCGCAAACTCTGCCGAGCACGCGCTAATCTCGAGCGAGCGTCTCCGCCGAGGCTAAAGCAAAGTTACGCGTGCGTCACTGAGATGACGAGATGCGAGAAGAGCGTCGCGTTGTTGCGTCCGAGTAATTGATAAGCGCAAAACGCTGCAGCAGTCGCCGCCGCCGCCGCCGCCGCCGCGGTGCGCGGATTGTTATTATTCATTGTGCACTTTGCGGTGCGCGCCCGGCAAGCAGAAATGCGATAGCGGCCGGGAATAATTAGCTTTGAATTATTCGTCGCGCTCGCGCACGCTGATTACTCGCCGATGCCGGTGCGCCGAGGGCCAACTGGTCACTCGGCATTGCGCAATCATTTCATTATCTGAAACTTCCGTCGGGATTTTTGAAAATCCTGATAAATGACTTTGAATTTGAGCAGGCGTTGATTTGTCCGGTAAATGTTGCTATTTGCCATTGATAATGCAGTAAATAGGATATAAAGGAATTAACGTTCAGAACTAATGTAAAGTTAGAATATTGAAACAAATTAATTCATATGCAAAAATTGCTTTTAATCTGTTTATATATACTGTTTCGATTTTTAAGGCCGCCAGTATCAATTGAAGACTCGATTATAAGTCTATAATCAAGTATTGAATTAATACTGGCACAGCATAAACTTGGTTTTATTTATTTTGAAATCAATCTTGATTCGATCATCTTCCGCACCCTGATTCTGAAAGCGTAGTTTCATTTTTCTCGCTTGTACTCGCTCGAGCGGAGGTTGGACGAGCATTTTCTTCGAGCGACGGGGTTTCCTGTACGCCCAGTGAGATATCTGCCGCTGAGCCAGCAGGAAGATCGTAGCCAGCAAGCCGTGAAAATACGGGCAGCGAAACTATCTCGTTCCAGTAAGCGATGCCGAAGGTACAGTAATTAAGGCCGGATCTACGATACGCCCGCCTAATTCCCTTCGCGAAACGCCCTCTCTGCAGGAAGCATCTTTTACGTCTTCGCTCTTCTCCCTTTTTATCTCGTTTCATCAGTCGGCGGATTGGCCAAACACGCAAATGCTCTTTTTCCCCTCTTTCCTGCTTCCATGCTCCTCTGCAAGCGCGCGCAACCCTGTGTTGCATGACGATGACGATGATCCGCACGCCGATAGCTCACAAACAATGTTGCTCGCACTGGAAAATAGCTCGGCGAAGTAAATTCACTGCTCTGCAATTTCGCCTTCTAAATTGGACGAGCAAGTTGAGTGGATGGGGGGGAAAAAAAGAGGAGAGGTCGAGGGCAAAAAGCGCGAGTAGAAAGAAGAGTGATCGTAAAACGGACAGTGTTCCTGCGAGCCATTTAATTATTCAATAGATTTTTACGCCCTCGAATTCACGCCGGCCTCGGCTCGACTTAAGCCAGCTAATTTATTCTCTAATAAATGTTCTAATCCCATTTAATCCTCGGAGGGTGCAAGAGCCATCTCCATTTTCGGCAGGCAGACACTCTGGCCGAGCGCGCGCGCGCGCGCGCGCGGTTTGCTAAATGCCCGAAATAAACGCTAATCCTAGTCTGGACCTATGACAACGGACGCGCGCGCCTCGCTGGCTATTGATTTTAGGGGATATATTCGCCCCAACCAGTGAACCTCTCGTACTCTACCAGCTTCCCGATTATCGGATGAGAGCACCGCGTATGTCACAAGAGGATCTCGAAGCCTCGTCAAGAACGACCATAGAAAAACGAATCTCTCAGCTACAATGAGACCGCGCCGAGTTGTAATCCAATTTACTCCACGGATTATTAGTGAATGAGACAGCGAATTGGGGAAGTTGGCTGTGGGATTATCCGCCGCAACGAAATATGAGAATCTTTTGCTGAAGGCTCACTTATTTCTTATTGGATCAGACCTTGATGAAACTTTGGTATTACATCCCTTGGATATATGGCGAAGTTGCAGGAAAGTTGTATCAAGTTACTTCACCAAAGGCGAACTCGTATGTAGGAATTATTATGATTGTAATGCTTCATCCCTTCTCGTATTTTAAGACACACGTGGGCAGAAATAGATTGTTTATTAATTTCTATAGAAACTCAATACTACGCTCATTAACAATTTATTTTTTATTCTATATACACACCCCGTAATATGCAGTTCATAATTGTACAGGGTGATTCACTTGCCTTTGAACCAGAACTCTCCTAGCCCTTATTTTTTTTGGTGGATTTCCCGACCTTCCCCGGGACTGAAATTTGGTGGAGAATGTGGCCTTGCGTCAAGGAAGAAGTGATATAAATTTCAGAGCCCTAGCTCAAACTTTAGGTTTTCACCTATTTTCGACCCTCGAAAATGCTCAATTTTTTCAAGTTTCTCAAAATCGGCCGAACCCGGGATATTTTGATTGTTTTCGTATCAGGGTGGATAGAGAACAAAGAATCCGTGAAAAAAAGTCAGGATTTGCAACGGGAACCGGTCGAAAAACCGTCGAGAAAAGTCCATTTTTGCTCATTTTTAATGGTTTTTATTTTTTTTGGTAGACTTCCCGACCTTTCCCGGGGCTGAAATTTGGTGGGTAATGTTTTTTTGCATCAAGGAAGATACTATCAAAATTCCAGAGTCCTAGCGCAACATTTTTTTTTCGGCAAATTTTTCTTAAGGGGTACCCCTTCAGATTTTTTCGCGATTTTTCGAAGATCCCCGAACTCGGGTTTTTTTTCAAGAATCGATTGTTTATGAATGAAAACGGATAGAAAACAAGAAATCCGTCGAAAAAAGTCCGGATTTCTATCGAAAACACTAAAAAAACTGCCTCTAGAGTTCGATTTTTTCGGAATTTCTGCTGGTTTTCCCATATTTTTTTGACTTCCCGAGATTTTCCGGGGCTGAAATTTGGTGGGGAGTCTCCCCTTGCATCAGGGAAAATGTGATATAAATTTCAGAACCCCAGCACAAAATTTGTTTTTCCCTATATTTTTGGCCATCGAAAATATCCAATTTTTGGTGGTGATTCAAAGGCAAGTGACACACCCTGTACAATAAACGCACTCTACGTGTACAATAAATATAAATCCACAGTTTTCTTATTCGATCGATTCGAAAATAAGAGGGGAAACTCTACAGGATATAATTTCGAAAATGACTTCATCAATCCTGCATCGATAAATGCACCTGTCTCAGGGAAATTCACGGTGTTTCTCGGCTTTTTCAAGATCCGAAACAAGCCATAGTTTGCTCGTTCCAAAGCCTAGGAAACTACGGTCGTTTCTATCGAATTTACAATTCCGCGATCGATTGTGGTTGTAGTAACCCTTGAGAGGATAATTCCTAAGGGAACGGGAGTACTGATCGACGTGTTCAGTGAAGCTTGCCAAGCATATAACAGCCGTACATGCTCGCATTCCCTTCCTGGCTAGTTTCAACGAGGATTTCGTCTAAGCAATTCAGAGTCGCTACTCGCTCTTGGCACGTTGCGCTGGGAAATTGGCAAACGATCTAGCGCCCCGCACTTTCCCCTTTACAAAGTCTATCTGCCACGTTCCTCCTCGCAATCGAGCATTATACTGTCGCGAGGATGTCATTGACCCTGACATTTGGCGGAAACTTCATTGTCTCGCCTTTCGGAATGGAAGAAAGGGACAGTCTTGATCAATGTAGTCTGTTTGAAGGACAGTTGCTTTAATTTCCTAATATCTATCGTCATTTTAAAGAATTAAATAATAATAAGAAATCAGTGTACGTTAAATATGAAACGTGACAGCTTGAAACTTTGGGTAAATATTTGAAAGTGTCCCGTTAAAAAGCGGCTGTAATTTTTTTGTCAACTCTTTATCAAATTATATTTTAATGGCTCATAATATTTTTAATGCACTAACATTTTTTCTCTTTAATTTTCCTCTCAAGCGATTCTTATTAGATGTGGGTAAAATATAAACATACATCTACAATGTGCGAATAGGTCATCAATACACCAATTTTGACAAAAATTCTCTGCGTGTGAAAAGACACGAGTTTCCAATAACAAACAAAAGTTCTACAATATTTCTCGAACGACATATGAAAGCAATACAATATTCGATGTATGAAAATAAATAGAACATAATATTGGAACTCGACACGTGACAAGATAGGAGAAGAATGCCACCCTGCCGTCGCCGGATAAATCCCTCCCCATTCTCGTGGGCATAGGTCGCGGCGGCGACGGCGTCGCGGCGGTAGGATCGTGCGCAGCCGAGCAGCGTAACCGTGAACTTGGTTCCGAATCGGCGGCCCGTGGCGAGCGAGCTTTCGAGCTCTCGCCGTGTCCTCATATCTGCATGTATGCGGCGTACGTGGATGCATGCATACATAGTCGAAGGCAGCAGCAGCAGCAGGGCAGCAGCAATCGCGATCGGATTAGACGCACCGTTGGCGAGCGCAATGTGTCTCGCATATTTCCGACACGCTTGGCCGATCATGTGCCTCCGTGGCGCCAGGCTCCTTTCTTTCTTTCTTTCTTTCCTCTTCCTCTTTCGCACTCTGCCCACCCTTGATCTCCTTTGCCGCCGAGAGAGCCTCCAATCGGAATTCTCCTTTAGCCGCTTCTTAACCTTATCTAACCGCTCGCTTTTGTTACAAACCGCGCGCCCAACACTCTCCGGTGTCACTGAGTGCCGGCCGGCGGTGGTCCTGTCGGATTCAGATAGCACGCACCCTCCATTATGTATGGTTAATGCCGCCCGATGATTTTGGGAGTGGTTTTCCATACCGGTTGTTCGACTAGTGTCGAAGATATCGCTTTGAAGTTAGTGTAGCGTGGAGTATTTAGAGCCGCCGCGCCGTGACCTAATTGCAATGCGAGATAGTAGGCTAATGACTGAATGTAACACTGTGTAATAGCAGTGAGTTATGATTGGACTACATAACAGTGAACTGTAACCTAGTTTGAATATGCTTTTTTGTGTTAAGCAGGTTGGTGCGGTTGTTTGGCGCGGGGTAAAAGGGGAATATGTGGGGGCTGACAGAATTTGGAGGCTTTTTTAAATTGCAATAAAACTAATTTTTGTGTAGGAAAATTCAATTTGCAATTAAATATCTCGCTATTTTTACAAATGAAACCATTTCCTTATTACTCTCTGCTCAAATAATCTCAAACCGGACAGAAGCTTTTAAACTTAGCCATGTCTCATAATTGATTACATATTGTTCTGCCAAAAACTGAAATCTGTACAGTCAAATGAAGTGAAATTTTGAAAAGAGTTACAGTGACTATTAACTATCATATTTCCACATTCGGCACGAACCTTCTTCAATTTTCTATTATTACTTTCATTCAACTTTAGAATTCGGAATGTCTAATATTCCTTGAAGTGCTAGAACTCGAAGTAGTGCGAAGTTATTATTCCACGATTCCTTATCGGGTAACTACTATTGGAATGCTATTAGTCCAACAGGCATCGGGTACAAGTATAACTTGAAAGCAAGTATCCCCGGTGTAATTTCGATCCCTACGAATCTGTGTTTAGTCGGCCCGCTCTGGTTTCATCAGAAATACCGATCCGAAGATCGGACGATCACCACGAGCCAATTCGATTCCAGCTTTTTATCGGAGCACGAGCTACGCTCTGTAATGAGCCACGGTCGGTCCGCTTCATTTTTTTCTCTCTCTCTCTCTCTCTCTCTCCTCGCTCTTTAGGGAAGACCGTTACCAGTGCAGGTAAAGCGAGGTAGTAGCGGTATAACATGGAATCGGGCTTGCTCAATTTCGTCCGGACGAACATAAGGTGTGGAGGAACGCTCCACTCGAGATAGTTCGAGTATTATTACGTTAAATGCTGAAGGGATATTGCTTGGCTCTAGCAGGTTGTTTGTTTGTCATAGTTTCATAAATATAACTCTTTCAGGCATTATCTCTTTGAAAGAATTCGATATTGGATATTGTAGTTTAGCAGCTCTGCGTAGACCTAATTTATTTTCAATGTCTTTTTACCTCGCAATGAAGTGCACGCACGACAAGTTTTTTTTATTATTGTTAATCGCTAACTTGGAAAACTTGGCTTTCTTCTATGATATTTGTTATTTTTCAATTTTGTCGGGAAAACAACCATTTTAATGTTTTTCTACGGATTTACTTTTAATGAATTTCCTTTATTAACGCTGCTATGATATTTGATAAATATTTCAAATATGCTTGTTGTGATTTATTTGACTTTGAATAACCACTAACAAGTGTATACGATAATTACAAATTAACTAGTAATCGTAATTATATAATACAATATTATTTTGTATTACATTGCAGGGAATATAACACACAGTAGTCCTGTTATTTCCCAATCTATAACATATGTATAAAGTATCTAATTACAGCCTTGTAATTATCCCGAATAACCCAGCGTATATCAAAGGGTACTAATTCAAAGTCAAGCGCACACAGGATTTAGTGAGCGAGCCTGTAAAAGGAACGAAGCCGAATCTTGTGAAACGCAGCGGATGCTGTGGCGTGTCCTCTTGGAGATATTCCGTGCGGCGGCGGTGGTGGCAGAGGAGTCGTCTCCCGATCTCGGCGCTCGTCACGCTCTACTCGCCTCTCATCCCGAGTGCGCGCTTTTTGTCGATGCCGGTGTTGCTGGAACAGGTGCTGGACGGATGATACTGGCGCGTTACACGCACCAGATAACGTCCGCTCGTAAGATTTAGTTAGCCGCGAACGTGTCTCTTGCTCCCGGCGAACCCGCGCCGCGCCGCGCCGCTCCGTGCTCTATCGGAGAGGAGCGAGCAACTCGCAGGACTATAATGGCACCGGCATAATGCCGAGGAGCTTCATTCTCTTTCTCCGCCTCTCCTCTCCGCGCGCTGATGCAATTGTAATAGTTTTCCGCTCGGCCAGGCCGACAGAATGCGGGGGAAGCTGCGTGTTATTGCCTCGCGAGACTTTTTACACATGGACACCGCTCCCTTCCTCTGAAGGATCCCCCTTCGATCGATCGACTCTGCCACCTCTTGTTTCGAAGGCTTTGTGTGTGATGTACAACACAGCCAAGAGATTGTTAAATCGAAATTTTCTATGGTTCTTTGAGAAACTAGAGATTTATTTAAGAACGTTGATTTGGTTGATATTTCAGAGAAACGTGAATTACGAATGGGAAAACCTTTAATTTGTATATTCACAATATAATTGATTGACTCTTTGAAAAATTAGAGATTTGTTTAAGGCCGTAATAGTTGATATTTCGAGAGAAATATGGAAGACGTTTTTAGTTAGAATTACAACCATTTATATTAGTAAAAATCACTATTGAAAATAGAATTAGAGAACTTTTAAATTATATACTCACACTAAAATTAATTGTTTCTTTGAAAGACTACAAATTTATTTAATCCGGTTGGTTTTGGTTCATATCTCAAGGAAAACATGAAAGACGTTATTAGTCAGTCTTATAACCATTTACATGACTAAAAATGAGTATTGGAAAAGGAATCAGAGAGCCTCTAAACTGTATAATCAAAATAATTGATTGCGCCAAAGGAAAATGGTGAGATGGACTTAAACGAGAACGATGGCAATATCAGTGACACTAATAGAGGCTCGGCTGGTAGAATGTGAGTGCCGGGTAGAAATGATCGTGATTAGAAGGCGAGCGCAGGCTTTAGGTAGTATTTTCCCGATTAGAGTGAGCGTCTGCCGGATGGCTGATATGACGCCACGTCGTCGCTCGGTGGGATTTCCTCGTCGGCTCGCCGACAGGGTGGAGTGCACTCAGAGCCTGTCGATAACATCTTCCCCTGGCAATCTTCTCGTTTCCGTGGAACCTGTCGTCAGCACGTAAGGACGAGTGCCGTGAAAGAAGTCACATTTCGTGCGTTTCCTCCTTCACACTAAAGTGCCGATGCCTGAGATCCTCGCGGATGTTGCGGTCTACCATGTTTCGCCCGATTATTCAGACACAAAGTCGAGGAAGCAAACCGGTAAAAAGGAATATCGCGATGATGAAATTCGTTTCAATTGCGACGAATTTCCTTGTCAGCTGAGTGCGTTCATTAAGACTGTGATTAACTGTCTTATCTTCTTTAGGAATGATTCATATTTTTCTTTGGTATTTCAGAGAACTCTTGAGAAAGTACATTTTTTATTATTTAGATTACGTTGGGATATGTGCTACTAGTATTGCAAGTATTAATTGAATGTTTGATTATAAACCTTGTGTAAACTTTGAGAATACTGGAAATGCGTTAGAACATCAAAAAATTTCATATTTTGACAACTGAACCTTTTTCAGTAACGTCAAAATTTACACAAGATTTATAACCGAGTCCTCAATTAATACTAGCAGTAATAACAGTACATTTTTCAACGCAGCTTTAAATACGTTAACATTCCACAATATTATAATAAGAAATAGTACAGTTTTGTATTTTAATGACAACGTAACTCCATGTAAGAGGAAACACAAGTATTTAGTGGCTGTGGAAGAGTGCGTTAATATGGAAAGAGCGAGTTTCGCCCACTTTTACGCATTCCTCGAGCAGGCAGCAGGCATCCGTTAGTGCGATCATTTCAGAAAGGACATAATGACATTCCGGTCGTGCCGCTTTTCACCGACAATGCCTTCGCCGCGGAGCATTAACGGTTTCGGAATACGTCAGACACGTGGGATATATTCTCAGTTCCTCATCGGCCTGTTCACTCACCTTCCTCTTTTCGCTCTGAATTCTCTCAACCTATTCCTACCATTGTCCTTCCAGGCTTCCTGTTACGTACGACGGGTCAATTAATTCCTGAGAGTATCCTTACTCTTGATGAACTTTAGTTTCTCTCTTGTTTGGGATCAACTTTAGAAATACTGTGTAATTAGATTGACAATAATTAGTAGATGATTGTTTTAAGTACACTGATATATACATGTGTACGTGTTATTTGGTTCCTTTTTTAAATTCAAACAGTGCAGGCATTAAAGACAGCTATAATATTTAGTTCAATATGCCTCGAAACATATCTACAGTTTTAATTTTTATAGATTCAAAATAATGAAATTAAACTGAAATAAAAATCGAGGTTATTCAACAATAGTGAACAGAAGAAATATTTGACAACAAAAATAAATAAACTATCAATTGTCTGCCATTCAAAATAAATAAACTACAGCTAAATAAAAATCGAGGTTACTCAACAATAAGAAATATTCGACAACAAAGCTAAAAAGGACGTGAGAAAAATTGTTTTCATCAACGTCATCTTCAGTAAATCAATAAACCACCGAGTACATCAAATTAGAAGACACTAAAGTTACTGCAATCTTTTTCACCGCGAGATCTCGAGATGTTTACTCCCGATAAGTAGTGGTTAAGAAGCCGACGATCGGCATGTGATAATAATATTCATTACAGGATGGATCGGCCGACACCTGCCCGAGGAAAGGCACCTCCATCAGTTCATTAACGCGTTTCCCTCGAGTCTCCGCGGCTACCTTCCACTGTTCCCGGCCAGCGTGGAAATGGAATTTCCTCAAGTTCTCCGCGTGTAACTGCGTCCCGATGGAATCGCGCATCCTCTCATCCGATCTAATCGGATGTATCGAATGAACGCTCGAATCATCCTGCTTCCCTTTGAGCCCTTTGCCTGCCACGAACACTGCTGTTCCCAGTAATTTCGATCTTAATTGATAAACTTCTCGGAAGGAACTAGTTGATTAACACAGTATATATTTTGTTAAAGCTATCGTAGATTTATTTAAATTTATTATTATGGTAGTAATAAATTTAGTAATATTTATTACGAATAAATGTATTAGTAGTTTTTGAAATTAAATTTACAAACGAATTTAAAATTATTACGATTAAAATTCACGGTTTCATTTAGTTAAATAATTACTGTTGGATGTGTAAAACTTGATAAATTTCCCATTGGTAATCACAATGAATCTTTCATAACGTAAACAGGTGTTGTATTAGTTAAAGCTATCTTATTTTATAAATTAACAAGTACTTTCATACAGCAAAATTGTATCGATTCCCGTTAAATTGGTCTAAAAAGCAAGTTCCTTTGCATATCTACAAGTCGAAGGATAGATTTAATTTGCATATACAATGTCTGCTAGCAACTACGAGGCCTCATAATCCTTGTACTACGAAATGCTTACAGGAAAGACTGGTTTCCAAGTGTCGGCTAATTATCGGCATTTTCTAATCGCAGGAACGTGACACGAAGGCGCGGCGGGTGTGCGCAGTGCTTCTTGTAATACGGTTAACGAGTATGCAATGTCGAAGGTGTTAACAGACACCTGCACACGCACACGTCTCGGCCGCGTGACAATGGGTTAACTGTAACTGGCGGAGAAGGTTTCCACGCTTCTCACAACTTTTCTTAGCGTCCTCCACGTGCTCCGCGTGAATGCTCTCTCCCGCGACACGCACATATTTCCGTCTGGAGGAAGCAACTAAGTCGGCACTCGCCTATGTGATTCGTTTCCTCTTTCTTTGTCGACCAGTGTTTCGTCATTTTCTCTCCTTTCTCTGGATTTTATATTGCCCGGCCAGTCATTCAAAAAAAGCCTGAATACCAAGTCGTGCTCGAGCTTACCAGTTCCCAGGAGAGTGCATTCTCTGCACCCTCGATGGCTGAGTCACGCGAGTGCATTGTTGATCGGTTATTTTATGTAACAACTGAAAATATTTATATTTTGAACAGAAATTCCGAGATCGAAATAAAAAGAGGGATAAAAATCGTAATATCTTTAGTTGGAAGTAATTTGTTTGCATTAGAAATTTACGTTACGCAGGACAAGAATTGAAAAAAGTAACATATTTCGAACAAATATGTATTTTATAAAAAGCGAGGTTCATCAGTACTGATTGAAAACACCGTGGTAATAACTCCGGCTTAAATAAACCACCATAAAACATACGACATTTTATAAACACTGAATAAATTTTGCTGCTAAAAATAAAAGAGCGACATTCTATAAACACTGAATAAATTTTCCTATCGAAAATAAAAGATCAACATTCTATAAACACCGAATAAATTTTGCTGCCGAAACTAAAAAAGCGGCTTCAAAGTGAAATAACATAGGATGCCGGGAAATCGGAAGTAGTCGTTAATGAAGGCGGGTGGAGCGTGTGAGCGAAGCCGGGGAAGCCGAGAGCCCATTGTCACGGCACGATCCACGCCGAAGCAAGTGGTTTGTCTTTATCTGCACACAATGAACGCGCGGTAGTCGTCCGCCGCTCGCAAGACGAATGGATGGGCGTGTTGCGCGCGCTCACTGTACTGTCACGTTCGCCAACATATTGTGCTCACGCAACGTGTACCGCGGAGATATCGGCCCTTGTCCCAGTGCCGCGCGCTTCTGTTCTATGCTAATCGAAGAACTTAATTGAACCCGGTACACGCACACCCCGTTAACCAGCATTTCGGAGCGAGCGGCTGAACGCTCGCTGAAAATTCGCCGCTCCTCACGCGCGAAATAGCTTGCTACTCTGTGAGAGAACCCTTTTGCGATTTTTCAAAATGTTTATTAGTTTGGGGGTGAACTGACTTTGAAAATAGGTATTATAAAAGGTAGATAATTTAATTTAAAAAATATTGATATATAAATTCTTACTTTGGGATTGATGGGGTTGAAAGAATATTTTATTTAAATATATATGATAGAAAATACGAGTTAAATCTGATAAATGTTCGACTTATAATGTTTAAATGCTTAGTTGCGAGTCATCGCATAAAAACAGACACGCATCGAATGCAGAGCCATCTCCTTTTCATAGTCGATCGGGGAGCTCATTGTAATTATAAACGGGATACTTTTTGTAACTCTTTGAATTAACCCAGTGAGCGGAGCAGAGAATCAGAAATTTCATCGTTGAATGGCGTATTAGTTCTCGACTCTCAGGTTCGAATCTTCACACACTGTAAAATCATAACAGTAACGAAACATATAACGAAGGATTTGTGCCAATTCCTAACCTAGAATTTCACACGATCGTCCGATCTTGGATGTTCGCTACCAGTTAGAAGCGGTGATTCTTGAATTCTCTTGAGACAATAGGATTCAATTCTCAAGCGCCATGCTTGGCTGATCGCTCTTTCCGATAGAGAGGCGAGGGAGGAGACTTCGCATTCGATCTTCTCAGGGTTAACTTCTTCACGGAAAGCATCTTCGCCATGATGGAAAGAAGCGCTGAAAGCGGCCGGGCAGAGAAAGATAGTTGCAAAGTTGATCCGCCTCCGTTTCCGGTGGCCAGTCATGTCGGTGGTATCAAAAACTTGTCGCGTTCATTAATCGAGAAACCACTCATCACCCGTCACAAAAAATCTAATCGACAAGAAGCTGCTTCCTTTTTCACCGCCACAAAGTAACCGAGTTACTACTTCGTTTATGATCAACCATAGTCATTGTATCTTTCTATTTTATCTAAGGCAAAAACCTTCTCTAGCAACAAGTTACTCAAAAGAAATTAAACAATATTATTTTACCCTGACAAAGAAAGGGTTAAAAGTACTTTTGTGAACCAAGGTTTGACTATGACTTTAGACTGGAATAATGCATGTACGACTTTCGGATGGGAGAAGAACTGAATATCGAAATTATTGGTCTACCGAAAGGACATTAAAAAAAAAAGAATGTAGGGAGAAGGGTGAACAAGAGGATGAACAGGATGATCTCTTTCGCTGGCGCGGCTGACGTGGGTCGCTTATATGTGCTGACGTGGTATAAATAGAACCTCACTCCCTCTACGAGTCAAACCACTTTTCTCCCTTTTCCTTTCTTCTTCTTCTACCTGGAGATTTGTTCTTCCTCCCCCGGAGTTTCTTTTCATCCCCGCTCTCGTGGTCCATCATCCTCTCGAGTGGGATTCTTGCCTTCCTCCCTTTCAGAGTCCTTCCTTCCTCTTCGCTCTGGGTCAGCTAGCTCTCCTTCTCCTCTTCTTCCTCGCGGCGTTCGGCTCATCTTCGTGCTTCCCAACCATTGCTTCTTCTTCTTCTTCCACTGCTTCTCGTTCGATCTTTTCTCACCACGTCTTCTGCAGGGTTCTTGCAGTGCAGGCAGTGAGCATCTCTTTCTCTCGCGGAGGCAGCAGCGCACGCTAACCTGTTATTTCAGGATTGCGAATCGCCAGGCTGTTTTTGCGGGCTTCCCCTGGCACTATAAATATCGAAGTCCGTCCCTCCTGCTTGGGAGGAGCGGTCCTCCTTCTTCGACCGAAGTCCATCGACGGCCCGCTCAGCTCTCCTGCTTTCCCAGAAAAGCGTGGAGGCGCCTCCGTCCGCACCGACGCCCGACGCCTCTTTCTCTCCAAGACGCGTCACTCTTCTCGAGACGCATCTGTCCACGCCGACGTCCACCTTGGATCGAAACTCGCCGAGTACAATTAGACGGGAACGCAAGCGCCTCGTACTTCTTCCTTTGAATCTCTCGAGCAACCATCCAACCGGCAGAAGAACGCGGCGAGCCTGTCGCGTATTTTTATCCTCCACTCAAATTAATGAAAGTGAAGTACGAAAAATCCCCGCGGTTTGCTCATTGTTTCCATTGAAGTCCGAGTAAACATTAACCGGCGGAATTTTTGACAATCTTCGCGAGCTTTCCTTTAATATATTAGGTCTCCCGTACATGTCTCTGTAAGAAGTAATGGGTTTCATTCTGCGAGAAGCGTTTAAAGTTAAATTATTGAGAAGGGATTATTTTCAAAGGCCTTCTCAATTCAAAGCCTATATTTTTTATGCTTTGGTAATATATTGCTATTATTTGCCTTCAAAAAATAAATTCCCTTGACATTCCACGTTTCTTTTTCGCCAAACCAATTATTTACACAAAGATTAAGACTAACAGATCTGACTCATGTATGATCATCAGGCTGCAAACACGCGGGTACAAACAAATGCCGAAAACTAGCGTCCTCCAAATTTTTTCTACGCCTGAATCACTCGCGTTGCAACGTCCAATGGCATTACATCGAGTACGACTAGCGCGCGTTCCCTCGAGAGATTCTTCGTCCGCGGCTGGTTGGAAGGCGAGGGTGTCCTTGGGAAATTAGCGCCAGTCATTGCGCGAGCGGGTTATTCCCGTAAGGTGAATGTCGAGTTGACACCTCATGGGAAGCCCGTGTGGTGCGCTCTCTGCGTGCCAGAAACCGGACGCTTACGACGTCAATGAAAATCGTGCTCGCTCCGAGAACTCGGCTTTGACACGGTCAAACTATGGTCAAGGTCGGCTTGCTACGTTCTCGCCTTAGTGACAGTTTCTCCTTTTACCCCCGTCGTTGTCATTTACTTTCAACTATATATGATTAATGCTCCTCTCAACCCTTTCAGTCCGAGTGAAACGCCTCCGAGCGAATCAAATGGAGATTAACCGTTGAAAGAATCCATTTTGTTATAAGTGTGAGGTTATGTCAGGGGTTTCTGAAGTTTGAATAAACTTCGAGCTTCTTTTTAATACATTTATGATATTTTATTGCAAGTGGATGTTTTGTAAGAAGATATAAAGTAAATCTCTTAAAGATTATCTTTGCAAATTTATCAAAATGTCAAGATTGAAAGGGTTAATTATTAGGTCGAGAGAACGAATAAATAAGAATTAAATAATAACATAGAAGAGAAAAAGAGTTGCATTTATGGTTTCAATCGTCGTGTTTTTGCCTTACATAGAAGTGATGGAAGGTGATGCTAAATTATATCCTTGAAGGGATCACGAGTTTTTGCACCTCGGCGCGCACCTTTCCGAAGTCACGAAGATCATGTACGCCATGGAGCAGTTCTTCGTGACTTCGTGCCAAGTG
Organism: Ectemnius continuus; assembly: GCA_910591665.1. Lineage (NCBI taxonomy): Eukaryota > Metazoa > Arthropoda > Insecta > Hymenoptera > Crabronidae > Ectemnius > Ectemnius continuus. The sequence goes on along the minus strand of OU342862.1, from coordinate 6,777,201 downwards.
CTTCGTACTTCGTATAGCACGCTTCGACGTAATGAGGGTCTTTAATTCCCAGGGGGGAGGAGGAGGGCAGATAATTATTTCCACAGCTTTGCAATTCCTTTGGCGGTGGCAATAATTATTTCCACGCTTCGAGAGTGATTTTAATGCTCGCCCGATTAACCTCTCGTTACTATAATGTAGCACGCTAAATTTATGTGCTCAACGCCATTCCCCGAACCCTTTTCTTCCCTTTGAAGGAAATCGTTGCGATTCATCTAAAATATGGAATCCATTGAATACTCGCAAGTGATTTTCTTAATGCGAATTCGTGTTACATTCGCATGGGAACTCGAGTTCTGCGTGCTCGAGGAAACTCGTGGAAAAACACACTTCCGTTATGAGTGCTGACTAATGCCTAATCGAAAGAAATCATTCACTATTAATATATGTATACCACAGTGTTGTGGCTCTGGGATTGAAAAGCTGCAAAGATCAAGGCTTACTTGAATGGAACACGCTCGACTCTGACGGACGCGTAGGATTAATTGTGTACTTGAAAAAGAATAACCACTAAAACTAGCAATCTCTTTTACATTTGGACAATAAAAAACTATTTCTAAAAATCAAAGCAATGTCAAAAAGCAGAATTCTTTTAATAGTTCCAAAAGCAGTCGGAAATAAACTTATAGCAAAGTTTATTCCCACGAAGTTGTTGCCTTCTACTCGGCGAGGAATCTCGAATAAATGCGTTTCCGCTAATATTTATTATTCAGAAACTGCGGCAATCTAGCACTGGCAAAAGCTTACACGGCAAGTTCAATAGCGCGCTTAATTTGCCAAGTAGTTGGAGCTGGTGTGAGCTGTTGGCGGAGGTATTAAAAAGTTAACAAGGGGTTAAACATCGGCGAGGCTGCGACGATTACTCGCCGGCTTTGCGGCCTTTGTGACGTACGCGCCGGGCGCAGCGATCTAATGAAGCGGTGTAAGCTAACGGTCCCAAGTCGCTTGTATATGCACGGCCAATCAATAAATCGAGTTAACGTGGATCCACTCAAGCCTCGGCCGACCATTTTTCCCTTGTTCATCCGCTGATAGTCATCTCCCGTCCGCTTATTTATCCCGGCGAAATTTACGCCGGTAGCTTCTCGCGCCGCCACTCTTTCCCTCTCGCTCGCTCACACACCACCCCGGACAAACGTACCGTTTCCAGATCCAATGGCAAAAGAAGTCTTGATTAACTGGTTGACTTGACGTTTAAATATTTCCTGAGATTCACAGTTAACATCTGATTTTGCACTGTTCTGTGAGTCATTTTCAGCGGAGTTCTATGTTACTGTATAAAACTATTGCTAGTACGATTATAGAATTGAAGAATAATTCCAGAATTTTACATTAAATTAGTAAAAGTATTTAACGTGTCTGTGTGTTAATATTTTGAATATTAAGTCTGGAAAATCTTAAGAATTTAGGCCACAGGGACAAATTCAAGTTTGCACTCTAGAAAAATACTTTCGTTCACAAAATTAAATGAGGTCTGACATTAGGCGAACATTTACTACTTTTAGTGACCAACAAATGTTTTTAATGGCAAATAATATAATCTAGTAAATATTTTAATAAAATAGTGTCTAAAATTTGCTATACATTTATTATTTCTGATGGACAATGGTATTTTTCTGGATGCGCCATTAATTCATATTGTCACCAATGTGCAACAAATAGAGAGAAAAGCACAAAGACCGAACGAGAGAATCCGGTCACACGATGAGTTATTAATAACGACTATGAATCTATAAAGAGGAGAAATTCGTGCAATGTTTCTGTTTAAGCGGACATGTTCTCGCATAAATGAATACGCCTATAGGAGTGGCACGCGAATGCAGTATGGCAAATGGGTTGACTGCATGACTTTCCCGCAGGCTGCGAGCGAACGGGCGTCCCACGAGGCTCGGATAAAATCGTCCGATAGGTGCGCGCGCGAGCGCGAGCGCACTGGCCGTACCCGCTTTTCCCATCGGCGCTATCGGCGATGTTATCTCCGCGGCGAGCTGTTCACCGAGACAAAGAGACCTGATTAATCCCCGGCTTGACCCACGTGCCGGCCGGCCGGCCGGCCGGATGCGGCGTAACCGGGATGCAGGATAACGGTTCGCCCAGCTGAAACCTGCGCATCGCGATGCCCGAGCGTGTCCTTTGCGAAACTGACTCCTCGCTAACTTTGGCAAACTCTTGTCCTTGGTTACGTATTAATTTCACGAAAAATTTAAGGGTTCGACGCTGTAAAACTATGTATTTTCAATATTGGAACTTGTTAACATGTCCACTGCCAAAATTGCAAATTAATTCTTTCACTACACCTTGTTAAAAATGTTTATTATAGTTATTCTCGTGAAAATAAACATATCTGTGAAGGGATGTTCGAGTATCACCCGAATTCGGTAAGAAAGTTAATTAGTAAAGATTTTTGAACCAGTAAAACTTTGGCAAAAATATTATATAGATACATTCAAATATCATTCACACTTTTCGCCGTATTCTTAAAATGTATTTATTGAAGCCAGTTACTTTAATCCATCAATAAACTATCAATCTAATTTCACCGATCAACGTTCCGTTCGATAGGGTTCTATCGCCGTTTATTGACGGAGGGAAGGTATTGGCGGTGTTGTTCGAGTGACGGCGAAGTCACTAGCACGGCAACCACTGGCGCGCTGCCATTCCAATAGCCGAATGGCTAAGTGTCCGGAAAATCTGCGTCTGCTTGCCGGAGAATTTCCGGCGAAGCGCCGGCGTGTATCCGGGCTGGGTCATTGCGAATGCAGAGTGCATACTAGAATCCGGGGATGGCTGCTATGTCCGAAACGAGAATTCCCTGAATTACGTCTAGAATCAGAGCTACTCAGAAAGATCCGCTTAGAATACCAATGAATCCAAGGGATGCTTTCTCCGCGTTCCTGCTTTCCCCCTTTCTCTGCTGACACGAACCGACTTCATCCCCTTTGTCTTCTTCGCTCATCCCCCTCAAGCCAGACTTCCTTTCATTCCTTCTCACCACTTTCTCGTTATTTCCCTTGATCTCTCGGATTTACAGCTTTAGATTCCGACTCTCATTCTCTGAGTGCTTTTATTCTTTCCACCTTTTATTTATTTTGTAAATGGTTTTCTTTAAATCAATTCTCAAGTATTCTTCATTTTTTCTTGGTGATTTTTCACAACTTATTGCACCTTTTTCAACTACAACTGAGTGGATTTAATGACACGCGAAGGTTTACCCACCGCGCTACACTAATCCTAAGCCTATTACTAGACAGAACACCATAAGCTTAATCCGAAACGCGGTAATTCCCTGCGAAACATTAGGCAATCCATAATGAAGATCCATTTACTATGCATCGCTTGATCATCAATACCAAAGTACATTCCGAAATTAATTGGACTCCGAAATAATTAATCAACAATAAGCCAACATAATCAATCAATCATTACAAGAATTCATCCCAACCTCAAAAATCTCTTATCCAAATGAATAATACACGAAGTTCCAAAGTCGAACTGCCACAAATCTCGCGAGGACTAAGATCTTATCAAAGCGGAGTTGTCGCTCAATAAAAAGGCAGTTCCTTAAAGTCTCCGCGAAACTGTGTACCGTACACTCCACATTTAGTAATAACTTCTTTATTGTTACGATGGCGGAGGATGGCGCGCATGTAGGGCAGAGGCTACTGGTTGTCGAAAGTACCACTTAGCGGAGCAGTTTCACGTTTAAACGGTCGATTTTAAGAGAACCGGTCCCCTCGAACTTCTCGTCGACTAGCGCCGACAATGAGAGTAGTTAGATGGTAGTGGTTCGCTCCAATGATCCAGATCCATTTACCTAGTTGCCTGGAAATGTCGCGGGGCCAATGGATGGCAGGAGCGGCGGCGGCGACGGTGGCGGCTTCGTGTTCTCTCTCACATATGTCGCGAACGATAAGACAGTGGCGACAGTGGTGGCGCAATGGGAAGGCGGAGGAGGAGGCGAGTGTCTCCGGTGGAGAGCAAAGCAAAGTGGCAACGGCAGGTAGACAGGACAGAAATAGCTCAGCCGGAGCGCGTACTGTTAAGCGCGGCACGCGCTACTCCATAAAGCCACGAAAAAAGAAACCGCTAGACCGGTGGCCCCCGCTATCTAACTGGTACATCGTTTCCGAACTGTTCCGTTCCGTTCCGTTCGCCAGATTCCACCCGAGATTGCCAAAGTCGCCGCAACCCATTGCGTGAGCTGCTCGGGAATTCGACTGTAAGCGCTTTTGGAAAATTTGGGAACATTAATCCTTTATAATTACGAAGTCGAGGAAATAGAAACAAACCGTACATCATTTTTATTCTGTCATTATTACGAAATTTCTTAATAATTATTGCAACTGTGCAATAGTTTTTTGGGGGATTTTATTGGGTATGCTTTTGGAAAAGCGAGAAATTTAACTGGTGCTAGGATTTTAATGAACCGTTCTGTTCGGCTGATTGAACGCGAGATTAGCGTCGCCGAGTGTGTGCTGCATTCGCGCCTCGCTCTTTGCCATTCCAGTGCACCGGCGTCACTCGCACTTCCGGTAACAGGCCTCTTGCCTTACAGGTCGCCCGACACCTCGCTCCCACGGTCAAGGTCATGGCTTCGAAACCTTTGCAATAATTGGCTGCCAGCCGAACCATGTGGGTGTGGCTTTTATGCGGCTTTCCCAGATAATGCGCGCAAATTAACCCGGTCAATGTCACAACTGTCACGCACAAGGTTGCGAATGGTTCTTAATTTACTGTTTGTGTTTTAATCAGTTGCTTTTCTAATTTTTGAAACGTTTTTTAGGGCTGATAAAATTGTTATGGTAGCAATTATGAATTTTCGAGACTATACACCTTATTAAAAATATTTGTAATAAATGTACAAGTGTCATCCAAATTCAGGCATCATTGTACTCAAAGTGTTAAGGAACAACAGTTGGTTTAGATTCTTTACGATTTGAGTTCACAAGTTATAAGTGATTTCGTGAGGGATCATCGTGCACTGGAAGCAGTTTGATACGAGCGAATTTCTAATAGCGTTATTAATATCCGATTGAATGGAATCGACAAGTCGTATTTCATATCGGCGCACATATTAATCACAGGTTCGTTTCACAGATGGATGAGTGGGCAGTTATCAGAAACATATTCAGGATGATAGTTAATGACCTTGCTGGTCCTGGGAAAAGAATGTAGAGGAGAGCAGTGGTGCGCTTTGCCGCGATTGGCAAAGAGTTCTCGGAGGTGTCATACTTTTAATAGGGAGATGAAAGGTTCGAGATGATCTCGGATCGATTTGATTGAGGGTTTGAACTGTGACTTTTGTGCGAAGTGTTGCGATGATCCCATGATCGAGGTCATCACCTGTGTGTACCTGTGGTTGCGTCACTCGTCACTGTCACGATCCCACGCCGGATTCATGATTTATTGCCGCTAATAATCCACGCGTGCCTTGTGCAATTCGCCTCTTTTGTTTAAGTCGCTGAAAACCAGCCTTCCCCGCAATTCTCGCCGCAAGGATTTCGAAAATCCGCCGCGAATTTCCAAGGTGATTGCGACCATTAAGTACTGAATGCGGGGTTTCGATGGAAATTGCAGGTTTTCATGTAAATCGCCTCGAAGACATCAATCATCGTTCGGAGAGTCGCGCGTCGTAAATCTTCCAAGAAGCGAATTCCCAATGTGACAGTCACAATTGTCAGCCTTCGGAAGCTCGTGGATTGTCGGTCGTTCTGATTTCAGAGTCCGATTGCTTCATTCGAAGTACATGACTTCGTTGACATTGTTCGTCTTCTCTGGCTGATTCTTCCTTTCACAATCGCTGCCTTCGGACTTCATTGTCCCTTAGTTACCAATTCCGCTTTCACGTTCGGAATCCCGATTTTAACTCTTTATACTCGAAGTACGTCTTTCTTCGCATTTCCCTTAATCATCATTATTTGTATTTTATCAGCATGCAGTCTTTGGTGACTCTTGAATGACTCAGAGTTGAATAAACGACACACTTTTCTCGAATATTAAAAACTATATGAAAAACAAAGTCCAAATACGAATAATATTATTAATTTTTCCAATAATTTGATTAAATTATAATAAAAGAAGGGAGAAAACAATTCAAGTGCAAAAGGTTACATTAATTTGCTTCGATGCTAAAATATAGCCGCTTAGAAATTTTGCGTTTAATTACATTTACCACAGCTAAAATGTCGTCAGTCGAAAATAGCGTTCTACCTATTTTGCCGAAGTCAAAGGGTTAATTATGATAAATATATCATTGGAAGAGACAGATTCTACTCTGCTTGAGAAGGCTGCGAAGCCGAAAATGCAATCGTGCATTTAGCGTGCATATGCAGCGAGTGAAGCGTGTCGTGTCGGACAGCACTAAAAAGCTGTCTAGCCTGCGGGCGAGACAAAGTTGCCGAGTGAACCGCGTCTCGATTGGCCTGCGAACAAACTAGCCCATTAAACCTGCACGAGGAGTATGCACCATTAAAACACGTGGCCCCAATTAATTCGTCTAGTGCAGCCGAAATTCAAGTCTGGGCCGGCGAACTTCCCTCGGGACACGTGTGCTTTCTGGAAAAGGGCGAACAGAGATTCGTTGTGGCCCGCGCTCTTCTATGAAACTGCTGCTATCATTCGATGCATCATTAACTCTCTGCCAGATGAATCCGCGCTGTCCTTTCGATGGGACGGCTTCCCTTTTATCTTGCGGGATTTGATAGCCACGATAATATTAATCTTTATGATGACAGCTCGGATTGCTCCGCTTCCCGGATCCCTGATTTTAAGAATCCTTTCGGAACGGATTTATAATAGTGCTCGGTGGAATCCGGATTTGAGCGTCTGGGGAGATGAGAATTCGGCAGTTCAAGGTTGCAGTATGGAAGAAGTTGATTGTATGGATGGAAATTTTATATGTCGAGGATTATTAATATTTGGAGAATTTGGAAGTTCAAAGTTGAAGGTAATGATAAAGAAGAAGTTGATTGTAGCGCGGATGGAAATACGAAAATCGAGTTTTGGTATGTCAAGAATTATCAATATTAGTAGAATTTAAAAAATAATAATGTTTGACGATTTTAAATTGCAGAAAACTCTATTCAATCTATGTGTCAGTAGTTCAAATACATGGGTGGTCCAATTACTCTCCTATTAACTCCCTTAATTACAAACTAACAAGAAAACACCATTCCACGAATCTAACGCTTCATCCTTCGCGTTTCAACTCAACATTTCCATGCTTCCGCGCTTTGATAATTCCTGTCATTAGCGACACGAAGAAAAAAAACAGCGAAGAACTCCGTGCAATCTATCCGCGCTAATTCCTCGCGTCTAATTGGCCGAGTAACAACCTTCCAGATCCAAGGCGGAGGCTTCTAATCGGTAAGAAGAGGGACTCCCAGGATTCGTAGGACGACGCGGCGCGTCGCGGCGAAACGGTTAACGCGAAACGAGCTTTACGGCGAAGGCGTTAATAAATTCTCGGATATCCGTCGCCCTACGTGGAGATCGGCGGCTGAGCAAAGCAACGCTCCCTCGTTATAAGTGTTCCATTGTGTTTCCTCGGCGTTGCTGCTTCTCTCCTTCCATCGTGAGAAGAGGACGACGGAAAGGACGAGTCATTGCGCGAGTAGATTAGCCGCCGGCGTAATTAGGTAGTAATTATCAGGCCGCCTGAGAATTTGATATGGCCCTCCCCCTTCTTCTTCTTCTTCTTCTTCTCCTTTTTCTTTCTCTTCTTCTTCTTGTTCTTCTTGTTGCTCGCCCATACCGACAGCGACGCGCGCCCACATCCTTCACAACGGTGCCGCTGTTTACCGTTTTTCCCTTTTTTCTCCTTTCCTTTTCTCTTCCTACTCTCGTACGTCGCCGACGCCGACGCCGACGCCGAGACGAAGCCCGATTCTATTATTCGACGTTTACGCCGCGATGCCTGGAATGCGGGAAAGAAAAGACCGAGCGCGAGCACTCACTCTTCTTGGATACCACTTGGAGCACTGCTTCGCTCTCTCGAGATATCCTCCTTAAGCTTCGCGCACTGTCGCGAGATGGATGCCCAATGGAAGCTTCAGTATTTATTGTACAAGCTCATGTGTTTGTCTTTGAATTAGTCCTGGCGAACTTTGATTTTTATCTGATAAGATTATTTTATGCCCAGTGTATATTTAATATAATATATAGCATGTAAAAACAGTTTGGAAATATGTGTAATTCAAATTTTTAACAATGGCAAAGGACTTCCTTTGAGACGTACTTGTATAAATAATCGGGTAATTCAAGAAGGATATAACAAAAAATCAGTTACTAAAAGAACCGCATATTGAAAGCATCAGATATTGCCAAAGCGTAAATCAAAAAGTCCGGAACCTGTTATTTTGACAGGCTTGGTAATTCCTTATTAAAATAATTCAACAACGCAAGGAGCATTTTGCCTTCGGTGCGTGTGCTTTATTTCGTGTTTGTTGCATCGAACATTCGCATCCAATGAGGGATAAGAGTTGCTCACGCACTGCTTTCGAAGCGCAATAAGTCAGGATGCAAAACACTGTGCAGTGAGAAGGAACGGAGAAAAAGGAAGCGAAGGGACGAAGAATCCAGCTAAAAGGAGGAGGAGGAGGAGGAGGAAGAGGGCGGTGGTGGAGGCACGAGAGCCTCACCGGGGGGCCCTCTTTGATCCCGAAAATTAGCTTACACTTTATTGCATTTTTTACAGTGCCTTTCATCTTTAGGATCTCACGCGCGCCCGCGCACACACACTGCCCAGCTAAAATCTCTCATCAATATGCAGGGAGGTCGGCGGAGGGAAAAAGAAAAACGCGCGCGTGAGTGTGCGAACTCAGCCAGAGAGGAGGATGCGTCGAGATTACGGGGAAGAGCGTGAGGCACCGGTGAATGCAAAATCTGCCTCGATTTTTTTTTGCCAGGCACACTCTCCGCTCTAAATTCAGTAAATGTACCCTTTACTTGCGCAACATACAAAACGCTAAGTGCTGAATAAAATATACCGGCGATACTTTTCGTACTGGTTAAAGCACACATTCGAAATGGCAAGTGGATTCAGTATTGATTCATAAATTGTACGCTCTGTACAGAGATTTTGCTTGATTGAATGCTGATTGTTCATTTTCACAAGAAAACTTTCACTTTTTTAATGTATCAATAAGTGATTAATTGATATAGGCATTGTTTCACACTTTATACTTTAAAGATACTTGAAACACATTGAATTATATTATACAAGTTCTGGATCTGTGTTGCAGCTAATTTGTATAGTATTTCCTAATAGCTTACTGTGCTACTAATTACAATAAACTATCTGAGAACTGGTAAAGGCATTGTTCAACATTGCATTGCAAAGATTATTGAAATAGATTCATTTCTACAAATATGTAGTATATCTTGTGATTTGTGATAGATCTTTATAGTAATTGCCAATAGATTCCAAAGTGGTATATGTTTCTGTTTTAGTTCCATCAAAATTTCTATTCAATGTGGTATATGAGAAACTTAAACCTTTCTATTGGTTCCTTCTTTCCACCCACATGTATATGTTAAGCATGCAAGAAAGCCAATTAATTACAAGTTAGTACTTTGAATTTAGTTCATTGACTTAGCAGAATTGAATTAGTAATTTAGACAGCCAAATAAGTTAGTACTTTGGATGCAAAGGGTTAATACACAAATATAGCCAAATATATATCAGATTCCATAAAAAGCATGTGAAGCGGTGCACCATAAACATGTAAACCAATGTAAAACATCACATACGGATACTTCAAACGTATAAACAATCTTTCCTTATTAACACCACATAAATACACATATGACATTCACAATACAAGAAAGAACAATTGAGAATATCATGCAAGTAAAGTACAGATATTTACACAAGCATGTGTTCTGATGGCAGAATATGTTAGTTGCTTGCTGTTGCAAGATTACACTTATTGTTAGTGTGAAGCATAAAGAGAACATGAATATTAAAGAATATAGTAAAGTAGAATAAGTATGCCATGCTTGCAAGTAAAGTAGAGATATTTAAAGAAGCATGCGTTATTCCAAGAGCAGAATATGTTAATTTTACATCTATTGTGTGATTTATTACTCTTATTATATGTATGGAATCTAAAGAAAAGAAAAATAGTAAAGAAATTGCTTCTTTATTACAATATTAACCTGTCATGCTTATCAGGATGATGCATTTTAATGAATATCTGCAGAATAAGTGAAACTTATAGAAATCCTACCTTGGAGTCTACAAAGATGCATGTCAAAGGAATGAATCACATGAGTTTCCAATAGAATCCGACTTTATAAGTTCGATGTAGAAGTTTCTTTCTGCTGCTTCTTGCATTGCAACTTTGTCGAACTCGTACTTTTGCAGCAGACTTTCTCCAGTTGAAATATTCATTTCCAATTACTCACAGTTCACTGTACTTTCGCACACTTTGCGAATAAACTCTGCAACTTTTTCGCAGGAGCGAAATGAAATGACGCGCTTATACTCTTTGGCGCGCGTTTTGGGTTGGTCATCCTGTACGCTACACTATCGATACAATTGCCAACGTTTATATATCGATATTTATTATGTATCGAATATCGAAACTTGCTATCGAAGTAACTATCGAGTGTTAATAAAACTGATTTATTATATAGAATTATTGTAGAGTTAATTCAAAAAGCAATAGGTTCATTCAGCTATCTTTGTTGGAAAAATTCTTTTGACGATGTCATAGTTCAAGTTTTTCTTTCGAAATTTTGGAGCGAGATATTTTTCAATATTTGATAGCTTGTATTATAGTTTATTGGAATCATTTATAAGAGAGGAAATCCCATTAAAATTGGTTCAAACATTTTAAACTATTGCGAACATACCGACAGAGAGAAAAATATTGCTCTTTACATTAACAAGAATAAATAAATAACTAAAGCAGGATAGTTACCATAACTCCTTTCTCAAAATCAGAAATCCCCAATTAAAAAGAAATACATATTAATAATAAAAGATTTTCAGTCGATACATTGCGATATATCGATTGCTCGCAGTATTTCTGCGCACAATCGAAGAAATCCAGCATGGCCGTGATATGGCAACAAGTGTAACACGTACTTCTCGTGGCAGTGGGTTCTTTGTCAGGTTTCGTGTGTTTAAAAGGTAGTTCGTGATCTAATTAAGCAATTAATCAGTGTGCTCGAGTGCTCGGGGTATGTGCGTGTCGGAGCTCGTGTTGAATGAGAGCTGCAACGACTGGGTGTTCCTGTTGCATGCGGTGAGTGCTCGTTAAGGTGCGTTTAGACGATGTCTCCTTTCGTGTAATACGAGGCACGCAATTGACAAAGCCAAGAACAGAATTCTGTACGAGCCGCAAATTGCATGCAACTTTGCTGCCAAAGTGGCATCCCCCAAATGAATACTTGCAGCATGTTGCACGCCATTATTGTGTTTAATTGAGTTGCTAGATCGCCGTAGTGAAAGATCTTCCTGTCCGATAGTCTTGTTAGGCTATCTGACGCAATGCCTGTGGGTTGTTATTTTGTCTACTTTGTGCTAACCTTTCATCATTCAATTTTTATATTTTCAATACTAATTGAACTAGACAGCTTCAATAATAGGTTAATGTAACTATCATTGTGTAGAAGGCTTTGAACGATGCATGCTTGATCTGCTGTTTCTGTTGAAATTTTCTGGTGTCTTTTGTAAAACACTATGAAAGAGATAAATATTGCAACATTTTATAAAGTATAATTTGCTTAATTCGTAAAATTATGCAGGAGAAAGAATCGTATTAGAATCAAACAAACGTTTACATTAGCAAGAATTAATCATTTAATTAAAACAGTGGCATATTCAAAAACTAAACAGTAATGAAACAATACAATAAAATAATTACATTAAACAATAACATTAGAAATTTTAAAGATCTTTCAAATGTGATTATTTAATGTAATTACTTTATTGTATTCTTCGATTACTGTTTAGTTCTTGTTTATGTAACTGTTGAAACATTTTAATATCAAATCTGCAATCATTCAATCTCGATCACCAACACATTCTGTTCCATCTCATCTCTTATTATCCAATGCACACACTACTTTCTTACTTATTTCCCTGGCAAAGGGTTAATTCTCGTCGGTCAATAAATCAAGTGGAATCGGCGTGCGAGGAGGGAAAATTGTGGCGGAGCACGAGGCAGCCAGATGAGAGTCAGCGATCATGAATGATAGTCGTGCCACTCGATTATGTACTCGTCTCTCCCCGCGGGCCAGGATATGTTAAGTACTTGATAATTACAGGCGTTCATAATGCCACGCTGCGCTGCTCACTTTGGAGCCGGCTAAAAATCGTGGCGCGAGACAAAAGCAAAGGGGGGCGGCGGCTGAGAGCAACGAAGAGAATCTCGAGGGTTGTAATTCCAATCGATTTGTTACGGATGATCTATAATCTCTTCATTTCCCCTCGCTTGAGCCTCTTCTGAGATCGCGAGACTTCAGGACACTGGCATTATCATACTTCGCTGCTCGAGGAAATCACCGGGCGAGCAAGTGCAACTCGAGAAACACTGCTTTTATTGCTTATGAAGCAATTTGTTTGACTCTCCCTCGTTGACAGAAAGACCGCCGCTGGAAGATCGATGAGATCGATCGATCCATCCTCGCTTTGATTGCATGGATACCGTAAATGTTAGTCTCCGGGTATCTCCTTGGTGTTTGAACGCTTCTGTGAGGTATAATTGTTCGAGGCTTGAACTTCTCTTGCAGAATTCAACAATAACTTTTTCAGGAAAAAGATGGGACTTTTTAATTAATATCGTTTATTCAACTGTTAACTATAGATTTCATTAATTCGATTCTTAAAAACAGTTTTATCATTCCTTTGTGATATTATTAGTTGCTTGCATTCGGTCAATACTGTCCACGAGACAAATATTGAATACGCAGACAATATATTACGCGGCTCAACTTTATTTTAATCACAATCATAGAAGGCAATATATCTCTCTTGAATGGCTAGTGGTTCGATCTCCGGAATTCCTAAGGCGAAAGATTGCGTGGCTCACGTTCCCGTCCGAAACGACGATCCCCCAACGCATTAGTAAACCAGTGGCGTTGCATAATTAAGGTTGCCGTCGTTTTTTCATTCATTCATCGGGCTCTCGGCCAGCTGAATGCCAATGGCAGGTAGAACGGCTGGCGGAGGAGAGACTGTTACGTGAAACGGGACGTGCCGCCGGTGATGCTGCTGGCCGCCCTCCGCCATAATCCATTGTCCCTCTACGATCGAGAGGAGGATCGATAGCCATCGATAGTCCAAGATACGCTCGGGAGTAAGCAGAGAGCGTCCCTGACCCCCCCGGACGTCAAGAGGATCCTTCTCACGTTTAGTCATCCTCCAGCCAGAGCCACTTGGAACCAGACGAAGAAACTGAAAGGGAGAGGGAGCACCGGCAAACCAGATGAAACAACAAAGGAAACAAAAGATCAACTATCCAGGTGACGAAGAAGAGAAGGCTATTAATGTCGGAGGAAAAAGAGGACGCTTTAAAGCGAGGAGTGAACTAGGAGAAAACGTGATCGGAAGGATTCCAGAGTACAATACAATCGAAAGTGATCGAAGAAGGCTTGAAAAGGTAGCAGCGAAGAAAAAGCTGAAAGAAATCTGAGGAACTCGGCTTTTTCATAGATTTGAATCGAAGTGTTTTAACCGTCACGTTGCATACTTAATTTCTATAATTTGAAAGAATACTTTCTTTTTTTATTATTCTTATCAAGATCGCATTATTATTTTAAGTTTCTTTCCCTTTCGGTTGACTCATCGATAATTAAGAAATTCGTTTATGATCGAATGTCGCATCGCAAAGGTTAAGGCAAAGTATTAAAGGCAGCGAGGATGACAGAAGAGTCGTGAAGATCGAAATCGCGAGATGAACAATGAATCTCCGGTGGAACAAGGAACGCACTTGTCCGACCACTCGGCACTGACCGCTGTGACCGGTTGGTGATGTCACTCAATATTTCCGTTTTCAAGCGGACGATAGCTCCGCGATGACGATGATCCCCGAGAGCTGTAACGTCATGTGAATGCAATGCGCCACTTTCCTCTCCGAGCGGTTTTTTCCCCTTTGGATTTCTTGTTTCCCTCTGGAGCGCGCGGGTCAGAGGATCGATGATTCAGACGAAAGATCCGGTGCCCCTCGAAGATCAACAAAAACGCGCTCCGCTTCGACGGAAGAGCTCCGAACGCGCTTTCCAGTTTAGCTAACACCTATCATTAGATGACTAACAAGAACTCCTCTCTGCCAGCGCGGCACTCATTGAGCGAATAGATTATCCAGTGAACGCTGCACGAGGACCATTCGCGATAATTGAATTCTATGATTGAAGAATTGCCGGGAACCTATAAAATTCTTACCGAGACCTTCTAACTCTTCTAACAACGCTCTAACACTTGCGCTTCATTGCCACCGATCATTGTTCCATTGTTAACTGAGTATTTATGATAGCTTTAATTCCTGTGAACTGTAAATGCTGTTGATGGTGGAACATCGCTGGAATTATTTAACTTCGCTATTAACATACAATTTCGTCATTAAAATCTTACATTAACTATTACAAAATCTAATTTTGAAACATCCACTTACATTCGATATTATCTTCGAAAGTTTTTAATTCTTGTTATTTAATTAGAACTCTTCTATTAACTATTGCAAGACTTAATTTTGCATTTACATTCGAAATGACCTTTTTGTAGGACTTTGCGAGGATTTCCGATTGGATCTACCTGTGCGATTTCTTATCTAATTAGATCAGTCTTTAGTGGGGTTCTGGCTGTGGCGGAGGGTACCAAGTCAGTGCAAGCGTTCTAATAGTGTCAGGGTCGGACCTTGACATTGGCCAGGCCAGACAATGTCTCCGCTGTCTTCTTTCCCGCGGTAAGCCGCCCGAGGAGGAAACAAAGCGGGAGGAACGGCATCCGGTCCCGGCACTGCTGCTGCTCTCTCTCTCTCTCTCTCCCTCTCTCCTCCCCCGACGCGCTTCTCCTGTGTCGTTCAACTCCGGTTATCTCACAGGAAAGGAAGTGGCCATCTCACCGGGCGGCGCGACACCTGCGTAATAGGATTCCTCGCTAATTGGTCGTTCTGCTTTTCCAACAAATTGAAAGATTCTCGCACTCTGCTTCCACCGACGTACCAGAAAAAGGCAGGGTTTCGCTCTCCAGAACAATTTGTAATGATTTTTTCAGAAATTATGACGAATGAAATGAAGTTGCAAAATAATCGAAAGTATTTCTTTAATATTTCTATTGAAAGTGATTACATTGGACGGTCATAATTATATCCGCGTTTATAAAGAAGACGTACTTTGATTTGGGGAATTATTAAAGGTCAGCTTTTTGCAAGTGGTTATTATAGTATTGTGTCATCGGAATGTATAATGCAGAAGAATAATACAAAAATTAATATATTGAAATTTATTTAGATTTCGGTTCTCTTTTATTCAAACATAAAAATAGTCAATGATGCACGTTGGCTTTTTTGCAAAATAGATCGAGGATCTGTTAAGTTGTTGCTTTGCTTTCTTAATTAAATAGCGATTATTCAAACAGAATTAAAATACCAGCTCGCACATTCGATTTCATTCGGATTATCCTCGCAGACACTTTACATATCGCTCGTCTGAGAATTATGTGGCACTGAAAAATTGAACAAGTTTCTCTACTAACATGTAGCTTGAACATTCGATTTCATTGAGATTATCCTCGGCGACATTTTGCATATCTCGCAGATGTCATATTAAGACAGAATAATATTGCAAGCACGTATCAAAGTGTACTTCAGTGCAGCATTGAAGAAGCAAAACAGTTTTTCTCATCTAACACGATCTGTCGGACTTCAAACCTTCGATTTCATTCGCATTATCCCGCGAAACATTATGCATATGGACCAGGAGAGAGAATTATGCAGCGAGGCGGTGTGTGACCGGCGAAGACAGGCGCGCCCGCGCGCATATCATGTTCGCCTGACACATCAATTAGTCGGAGAGTTGGCGAGGAGTATCCGGCGCGGAGCTGAGGAGATCGATCTCGCGGCCGCGCGAGAGATGGCTTCTTGCCGGTTGGATCTCTCGGCGCGGCGCGGCGCGGTGGGCGCGCGAGAGGATGATTCACGAGAGGCACACCGCTCTCCTGGCAGGTGGAAAAAGGGCAAGAGGAACGCGAAGGTGAAGGGACTGGTGTCGCGCAAGCGAGCCAACGAGCGAGCGTCGTTCTCTACTGCGAGCTAGGCGGCGGCGGCGGCGAGAAGAACGGACGAGAGAGCGTCAACGGGCCGAGGAGAACAGGAAACGGGGCAAAAAAGCCGCAGGGGAAGAGGAGTCTAGGGTATCATCGCCTATAAATAGTTGTACAGCCTCGGGCAAGGACGTCGTCGGCGCAGGATCATCCTAGACGATCGTCTTACGTGCGCCCGTCGCCCATCACCTCCGCCAGATCGCCCTCTCCGCCGGACGATCGAACATCCAAAGATCGCTTATTACTGTCGCCGGCAAACCGACGGACAACAAGCGAATTACTGTCATCCTCTATTACAGTAATCCTCTGCCGGTTGAAGCCTCTTTATTTCTCTTGCCTACCAACGTTCCATTCCTCCTAGTTGAAAGCATGCGAAAAATGGCGTTAAAAATAGCGCACTGTTTACAGAAGTGTGTCTTACAATTAGACGTTGTTTGGTGTAATTCATTTGCTTTGAGTTAGAAGCGTATATAAAATAATTGTTTTAAATAACAAGCGCTAATTGAAAAAACCCTAGTATTGTACAAGAGTTATTTCAAGAGCTTCAATATCTTATAATTATTCCCAGCATATTCTTTCGAATGCTAACAGTTAAATCTGACAGAAAAGTCGTACAAGTCTAACACTCGCTAATTGCTAGTTAACAAAATCACGGTAGCTCGAAGAGAGCGCATCGAATATTGAACTTATCGAGATGTCAGTCGCCGAGAAGGGGACGCGATCGTAATTGCGCGTCCTTGGCGATTCCGCGTATCCGATGAAATCACTGGATCGAAATACAATGATTGGTAGGGAAGGCAGGACTTTAAAGGCTTTAAAGGACTTTATCGGCGAGGCGGAACTAGGAGAAGTAAATCGATCGATTAGCTTCCGAGCGATCGCTATCGCATCGGGCTTATTAGCACTGACGCAATCGCAGGGCTATGCTTGCCACTGCCAATAACAACGCTCCTCGATGATCCTTCTTCTGCCATTGGCGATCGAGAGTCGCCGGAGTCACTTACTTTCTAGTGAGCCTCGGGCTATCGAGCTTCCTTCGATCCTCCACCACATAATCGCTCGTAATATTTCGACCGATTCGCTTCGGTCTCTTACGATTTTTTTCCTCCATCTCTTCGAGATGATTGTTGATGCTATTGATGACTCCGCTTCGGGCAAGGACCTTCGTATTTGCCTGCTGTAAGTTCGCGATTCTGGAGACAAGTGGCTAATAAAAAGTCGGCTAATTAGTCTAGCGTCGAAATATCGAAGTTCAAGTGCTCTATAAAAATATAAAAATATTTTAAGACTTGACTTAAGGTTTGTCTTAAAACTCAAGGCAAGTTTATGCAATTTTACAGCAATTTATAGAACACCAAGCGATTTAAATTAAACTAATAATTTAGTGAAAATTGACAATATTTTTTAACTGAAAGAAATCGCTATCGAAAATTAAATGCCGATAGATTCATGATCAGGTGTTTGTTAATCAATAGTATATTTTAAAAATCGTATTAACATTAATCCGGTATGTTCAACGGATAAATAAAATTATACAATGCCATCAGATTTAACGGATTTTCTTATTAAATCGAGGTTCCTTTTAGAGGAATATTATTCGCCTCTCTTTATCAGGAAATTGCCGCAGGAACAGCTTCGACGAGAAGAGGTTCCTATACCGGAAGATATTAACCGGCGCGTAATCGGCCGGCCAATATCTTTCTTGGATAATGCGATTATGCAAAGAAGTTCAAGAGAGTTGCCGGGGAAATTCGACACTGCGCTTTAAGGGACGAGGAAGTGGAAACGTGATTCCTTTGAAGGTTGCGCGCAACACTTAGCACATGCAAAGTACTCGGCGCACTTTACTGGAGATGACAGCAGGCAAATCCCTTGAGACAAAGTGTGCTTGAAAATGAACTCGAACTAGTTGCGTTATACTTACGGGTTTCTATTACTTAATTATTACAGGATAATACAAGCACTGATATGAAACAGAGTATAATGAATTAAGCTTCAATTAGAAGCTACCAGGATGTAGATTAATTCCTGCCTTTTGGATTTTTAAGCGTTCAGGGCTTTTCATTTTATATAATATAATGATACATAAATAAAAAACATTTAATGTGGTAAATGAGACATTTACGAATAATCGGGTTAAATTTTAAAAGCAGAGAGTGAAAAGGAAATAGTTTAATTTGTAGAAATAACATCATAAATAGAGTAAAATTAAAAGCAACTTGATTGCAAATTGAACATTTCTACTCAAAAGTTAGTTTTATTATAAATTGAAAAGGCCACAAAATTCTGTGACAGCGCTCACGTGTACCCCATCTTAATTAATAAACCCGTGCATCAAATGACAACACCAACCTCCTTAATTTCAAAAATAGCTACAACATAAGTCAGTTAATACTCAATAAATAAATATATAAAGACTGATAGTGCATCAATAAATTAGATAAATTTGATGATCGCAAGGAAAAAATACTGAAGGAACATACTTGTACAAGATTTGTCTTACAATAAAACGAGACACTCTCGCATCTAACCATCGAAGTGGAATCTGCATGACGAGCGAAGCTTGTTATTGTAAGGCGAGGGGTTAATCGCCATTATTCCGAAGTATCTTGAAAAGTTTCCCGTCGCCGTTGAAGGGGGATGCGAACTCCCGTTGAAGATGGATTCGCCGGGACGGCGCTTTAATAAGACAATAAATTTCGTTAAGAGTGCCGCGTGTTCTCCACTCAGTGCCAATATGCATCACTTCCATTTGAAGTATCGCTACACGGAAAGTATATTAATTTCACCGTTAGATCGATACACCGAGAGTGCCGGGACGCTCTGTCCAAGCTTAAATGGACGCTGCCGCCGAGCCGTATAAATATTAATGCACTGGAAAACGGTTTATAGGCAATCCCGCTTGGATTTTTCGCATTATCGAACAACGCGCGCGGTTCGTCACTCACTTACTCTGGGAGCCAATAACCATGTCCCTTCATTAATTAATTAGCATAAATACCGGCAGTCTAATTATGTTTGCGGTACATTTGCCGTAGGAAGTTTTATTGTTTGTTAGCACTTGGTGCTGTTGCATTTATTGCTTTTATAAGAATTGGTGTTATTAATCCTTTGGATATTATTGACGCTCTAAAAATGCATTGAAATTACATTTATCACAATTACAGTTCTCCTTTAAATTTCGCTAAAGGGTTAAAAGTGCGTCGTTCAATAATTCAAAAATTGAAGGTGCTGATAATTTATTGACGATAATAAATAGTTAAAGAAATCATATAAACTGGAAGAAAATAGTTTTGTAAAATGGATAAAGAAATAGAGAAATGTGTTGGCTTTGTACGTACATATCTTGAGAAGGGAACAATCGTCGAAACAAAGTCTGGCTGCTCATTCACAGTCAGCAATTCCCTCGGTGCGCCTCTTATTTTGTTCCCTTGGACGAAAATTAACACTATTAACACTTCAATGTTAACCGAGTTCAACAACTTCCAGACGATTCTCACAGTCGGTAGTGCAATAATGAACTTACAAAGTAAGTGAGTTTATCTTCGAACATACACAAAGGAAAAAAGTTAAAAATAATTAGTGGATATTAAGTTATTCTCCTATTGTTTCAAAATTTTAATTTCTCATTGAAGTTAAAGATTGATCAAAATTACACTGCTTAGTTTTAATTTCAATAGAATGTCTGCTCGTAGACTCTCAAGTAGAAACAGCTGCCGAAATTCACACGCAGATCAGTTCGACAGAAAAACAGTATCGAATCTCGACTCTGATGATCGGCTGTTTCTTTTCCCGAGGCTTTCTCATTTAATTAACCCTTTCCCCGCGGCTGGCATAAAAACAGGGAGGAACGCCGGTGCCACCAACGTCGTTTCTCCACGCGAATTCGTTCCAACTAGTGTTCTTCGAGCAGAGAACAGGAGCCACCTCTTTTGAAGAAGGCCGAAAAGCTCGGCGCACCCCACCGATGAGACGACAAATTCTAGACAAGGTTGGAATAGAAGACTCGCCGGGATTGTTTGTCTATTAGGATTTTTCGTCGTCGACGCCGGCACACATGTGTTGCCCGGTGTGTGATGTAATCGGTGGAAAGACAGGCGGAGGGTCATCGACGTCACCTAGGAGGAACCGTTGTATCAATATGCTTTCACCGCGCTAATCAATTCCCAGAATTGCTTGTCCGGCGCGGCGGAGACGCGTCCGAGACCGCCGACTCTTGGAATGATGTCAGTAACCTTTCGAGTCCTCGGCATCCTAATAGATGGGTCGAACTCACTCTCGCCTTATTACATCAGGCGCACGTAATATCCCTGCGCTAAGTCCTCCGTCGAAAGCATTAGGAATATTACCTGAACTCCTCGCAATGCGAAACCGCTCTCTTGGAAATCAAGGATACTTTTTGCTCCTCCCAGTCCCGCCGAGGGTATTCACGTCGCCGACGAGAATTGTCCGACTACTTCTATTTCCATTTCGTCCTATGTTACAGCAGCTTCCTTTACAACAGCTAGGGATGATCTCTCTTTGAATATCTTAATGCTGGATCCTAGAAAATTCACTAGAGAAAGTTTAATATTAAACATCTAATTCACATATAAGTTTAACGAGATCCAAGGATGTCCTAAAATAAATTAAGTTAATCTTGCATTAAGTAAGACGTTTCTTATCTCAATGCTGGATCCTAGAAAATTCACTGTACAAAGTTTAATATTAAACAAATACATATTTCTGAAATTCACATCTAATTTTAACGAGATCCAAGGATGTCCTAAATTAATCAAGTAGACCTTTCTTATCTGAATGCTAGATCCTACAAAATTCACTATACAAATTTAATATTAAACAGATTCATATTTCTAAAATTCACATCTAATTTTAACGAGATCCAAAGACGTCCAAAATGAATCACGTAGACTTTTCCTTAAAATTTCGAGGAAAAACCCCAAACAATATATAACCCTGAAAGAGTACGAAGGAAATACGAAGAAAGCTTTAGTAGCCGAAGGGAAGGAAAGAATTCCCACAAGGAGAATTGTCTCTGTTCGCTCGGTCTGGCTCATTGCGAGAAGGTGTCGAGTCGGCGGCGACGGCGGCGGCGTCGAAGTTGGCTGTACGCACAGGTGGAAAGAAATCGAAAGGACCCGCTGGTATTGGAGGCAGAGTGTGCGTGTGCGGGCGAACGAGAGGCTCTCGCACTCTCTCGGGGAGGAAGACTGACTAACATACGTTAGGGGTCAACTACCTTGAGGCGGGTGTTGCAGTCTGCCTCCTTCTCTTCGGGCCGTGTGCTCGGCCACGAAGAATGGTGATTACTGTAATGGTAGTCCTTTTCAAAGGATTATATGGTCTTTCTTAGTCTCCAGTTCCAGCGGCGCGCGCGGGTTAATGACCCGAAATTGTTCGAAGGGAGAGCGACGCGAGAGTAGCTCCCGAGAGTACAGCTCTCCTTAAGCTCGATTTACACGCGCCCGCCGTCCCTCGCGCTCTTGACGCTCCGCTGACCTGCAGATACACTGCTCCGTTAATCATTCCCTCTTTCATTAATAGAGAAGTGGAACAAGTTTTTTCAATCACTTCCATTCCAAATTTTACGAATTCCTTATTACTGTTCCCGTGGAAGTAGCATGAATTTTGAATGATTTGTTATAGCATTTTCATTATTAATTGTTTATTGCGTAGAATTAATAGTACGGTAAAATTTAATGGTAATTTTGGAAAGACAGATGCGTTTCATTAATAGGGAAGTTGAACCTTTGAAATTTTGCGAATTCCTTATTCATATTCGCATGGAAGTAGCACGAATTTTTAATGATCAATTACAGCACTTTGAACTGTTATTATTTTCAGTATTTATTCCTTATTGCACAGAATCAATGTAAGCTAAAATATAATAGTAATTTTGAAAAGAGAGTTAACCATAATCAACGATAATGCTTTCGACCCATATTCACATTAACCTCGATCATACTCTCTGTGGAACATCATCTTTCCCAGTGCCAGATTCTGTGGGTTTGTAGTTCAGAAGGATGAATGGTAATTTCGAGGAAAGACTGGACTATAATCAATGATAGTAGTTTCGACCCATATCCACATTAGCCTCCGTCATTCTTACTCGGCGACTGTGTAAGTGTCGGTTGTTGAGGTGCGTGCTTGCCAGTGTTTTTCTCGCCGACAGTTTGGTAGCTAGGCGGCCTAATCTACACGCTCTTATATGGCAGTCGGAACAAGGTCGCCGCTCGAATCAAGCGAACCATCAACCGGCAGGGAATGCGTAGTATGCAGTTAGCTTGGTGGCAAAAGGTGGGTTTTTGTTCATCGGACGAAACTACTGTTAGAAACGCAGAATTACCGAGACGGATCCTACGCGAATATACATTACTGATACGCAGACTGTTAAATCTGACGGTCATCAATTTCAAGCAGCCATCTCTTGGGGTTCATCCGACTGATGTGTCCAAGAATATTGCGGTTCCCATGCCGATTTTTTTTCGTCGTTTTATCTTACAAAGAGAAAATCTCTGATTGCAACCGAGCGTCTTCCGGTTTATATATTAGTTCTTACTATTTCTTTATACATGTGTGACGAGCAATCATTATGCTAATATATTTTATTCGTTAACTGTATTCCCGTTAGCACACTAATCCCTGGAAAAATAGAACCGCTAGTTTTAGTAACCTGTTACACTACTGACTTCTCTACAAGTATTAATTTTCGTTTTACTATTTCATTGCTGATTGCGTATTTAAGTATCGCACTTGTAAGAGGAGTATTGGATATTTGATTAATAGGAAGCAGACAGTAATCATGGATTTCGAATAACCTTAGTTTTGCCAGGCATTGCTTTCTGTAAGTTTAAGTTTATGCCGATTTACATAAAGATTCGCAGTCTATCAATAACACTCTAACAGCTGCACACTCTGCTTACTTGCGGTTAAACTTTTACCCTTGGCGCCCTTTTGTATTTCTTCGCCGATCTGCAATTAGATTAGCAGTTTCCTTATGAAAAAGCGACTGGCTCGCGCCGATCCTGTGTCCCTGCCCTTTCCTTAACGAAGGGAAAGAGGAGAGGACAGATCGGCGAGATCGCGATTGTCTCCTACGAAATGAACCGTTAGCCGCCGCACGGTTGGGAACCGATCGGCACCGGCGTGTTGCGCGCGACCTCTGATTTATATTTACGCGAATCCCTGTGCTTCGTCGTCGTCGTCGCCATTGGATCGCCGGTGCCTCGGGGCTTTTTAGACCGGCGGAAAAAGCGCTGTCATTAAGGAAACTCGCTGGCCGCTGTTTTAAATACAGTTAGGGGTCAATTAGCGCCGGCTACTTAATGCCACCGCGGCGCGGCGTGCCGCTCTCACGCCGCGCTCGCTATATAAGCGCCATTGTGGAAAGCTCGCTTTTTAAAGCCAGCAATCTCTCTTAACAAATCGTGTCTCGTCTTTTGTGTACGCTTTTTCCTCCCTGATTGAGTATTGTTGAAGTCTTGTCGGCTTCAAAGGAGAAAACTAATGATTCCGCCTGATCATTATTTCGGTTTGGAAGAGGAGCAATCTTTTAATCCTATCGTTACACTTGTCTGCGAGCTATTACATTCTTTGGCTACAATTTTCATCAAGGTTCACCGTAGTAGACATTTGGAGGGACTGTTAATGATATAATTAGTTATAGATTTCGAAAGGTAATGGTGGGAAATTTTTTTTTAGCCCTGACTCCTTTATTGTTACGCATTATTATTCATTCAGTTCCCCTGTTGGTAAAATCCCTCCTACTAATGATGCCCTAATAGTAGTTGAAACAAATTATGAAATACTTTAGTAATTTCCATTTACAGCCAGAACTTTCGAATTCAAATTGGACGCATTCACGTTACTCTCAAAATAAATAGATCTAATCATCACAGGTTAAAATTGTCGTAGAATGAAAATGTAAATGGCTGTCGGACATACTTGCAACTATTTCAAAAACTGTAACATAAATGTACGAACATATCTATTCGAAGTTCTAAAGCTGTACAAATCCTATATGTGAGTTTCCAAAGTTGAAATAAAAACGAACTCTTTGCGGCGCCCTGCACGTACCATCCGGCGCGGGCAATCGATGCTAAATTGTGCGGGTGGCAGACGCATCCGAAAAAAGGTGGACGAAGGAACGAATTTGGCGAGGGACACGTGAAGGGATGGACGGGCGATCTCGCGCATAGAAATGCGTCTTGGATACAAGCGGCAATCGTAATCTGCGTACATACGCGGAAGCCGCTTTTTTCTTTCTGCCTGGCGAGGAGTCGCTGCTCGATGCTGCTGCATGGAAACGACGATATTTCAAAAGCACTTTCAACAACGCGGCAAATGCCGCCGCCGCCCGCTTGCTTTCGGCTTTGCTCCTCCTCGGACAAACAGGCTAATTCCTTTTTTACGTGGCCCTCAATGGCGAAAATCCGGCGAATACAAAGTGCCGCGTTTAATTCGCCATTCCTCCGCGAGCGCCGCCGGGCGGATTTCGCTTTTTCCGGCATAGTCCGCGAGTTATGAGCGCAAAACCGCCGCCTCTTGAAGACGGACTCAGTCCACTCAGGTCCGCCACGGTGGCGCGAGCCTCGCTTCCGGGGTGCTGGAGCGCGTGCACTCAATGGATCTTGTTGTGTACCAAGAATTGTAATCTCGAGGGCTATTAAGGAAGTCATTAGTAGTTGGAAAGGAAATCTCTTGGTTTCTTGTAGATTATAAAATATAGAAATCCATGCAGAGTGCAAATCTTCGTATGTCCTTAATTAAAATGAACAATTTTTGTATTTAAATTCATATATGTAGAAAAAAGTGCTACAATAATTCCATTACTTCGATATTAAATTTGAACTCTTAATTTTTAATGTTACCCTAAATTTATTATTATTACCTGCAATAATATTACATACATGTATTTATCTTTCTCCGACAAATTACTCATTCGAATTAAAACGAGATAACAGTTCACTCCCTTTAAAATAGAAATTCCAATTAGAGGTTAGTGTCTCTGTTCAAAATAGAGGAAATAGTGTCGAAGCACATCCAACTTCACGGAGAATCGAAGTGATCCTGCGTCACGGGATGTTCTCGCGCCCGCAGAACGCGCTCTCCGAAGCAGCAATTTTCGTTCGATGAACCGAACTTCCAGCCGACGAGCTTGACACGTCCGGGAAAAGGCGTGATTCTGCACGATCGACAAACCACACAATCCCATTTGCAGAATGATCGATATTCAGCGTAATTCCCCCCTAGAAATGGCATTCCCGTGGGGGGTTGGGGCGGCGTAATGGGGAGCGGGGCGATAATTCGATCGAGCAGTGGCATTGAAAGTGGCAAAGCAGATGATAACGGTGCACCGAGATTGCCCACGTAATATCATCCAATAACAATGATCCGAGAGCCACCGAGAGACCTTCCCTCGCCGATGGATCATCGCTAGAATCCGATGGGACTCGTCGGAATGCGCGGAAAGGAAAAAATCTTTTCCGATCCTGCTGATAAATCGATATCGAGGCGGCTCGAGTGAGATCTTCGATAGGATTCCAATGATCTTGAGATCTGAGTTTTTGAAAGACGCACGTTTACTCTTTTCAAACAAAACTCTTTTTCATTAAATCATGCTCAACGTTATAAGCAATTGGTGGAATATTTTGGAAATAAATGATCGTAAAATCATCAAAAGTCGTAAAATAATTTATGAAAAATCGTAATCGAAATGGTTCAAGCGCCGGTGTTTTTAATCGCAAGAGAAAAGCGTGTCGAAAGAAGCGACTAATTGTGCGCTAGCATGAAAAACGATATTAAATTTCGAGGATGCAATGCCATCGTGATTTGTTGCGCGATCATTATTAGAAGGGTACGTCTATCCGCCAATAGAAGTGCGTCTAATCGCTCGCTCATTACTCAGAGAAGGTGATTTGCGAAGTGGTGTGTGATAAGGCAACCATTCTCCGCTGGATATATCGGTTAATGAAGAAAGAGTATTGTTTTTGCGCGCTCGGCAAAGAGCGCGGCGTCCTTTTGATATTTATTCAGGAGTCCCTCTTTTGCGAAATCGAGAGGGCTACAAAAACTCCGGCTACTCGATGATCATGCAGTGGAAACACCTGTTCGTTAGGCATTCCATCCAAGGAGAATTTAAATATCATTGTAGTAATTTGTAAGGTCAGCTTTGTGTCACTGATTTCGTGCCAAAGACCTTTCCTTTCAAAGGTCTCCTCTAATCTATCGTATTTTATTCGTTGTTACATAACCTGTTGCGGGTATATAATTTCATGATGAATTACAAGTCATTAAGTGGGCTGAACTAAAATCAATTCAGTGTCATTGACTTAAACTAGCTTTTCTTGTGATTGAAATATCAAATAACTATGCAATAGCAACGTTTATTTGTTGCTTATATTTATGAATGAAAAATCAATTGAAAGTATTAAAGGATTTGCAATACATATATCAACTTACAGATTCCTTTCCTTAAGAGAAAATAATTTCAGTATTATTAAATTAAACTAGCTTTTCTTGTGATTGAAATATCAAATAACTATGCAACACCAACGTTCGTTTGCAATACCAATTGCAATACCAATGCTTATTTACTGATTGCTTTTCTTAAAGTAAAATAATATCTGACGCAGGTTTCTACTCTGCGTTTAACCAAAGCTGATTTTCGTATTGTGTGTTAGTAAAAATGCGAGAATTCCAGATTGTGTTCCTGTTGAATAGGTCAGCCCGATTATGCAGGCTTGCGCAAAGATCGTCCAGTCACTGGGACGAAGTCATGAATTATTACGGAGGCTTACAAAGCGCGGCGAATCGCTTTCGTCCCCTTCGAGTAAAGGTAATTACTTTCTCACTTTCTTAATCGTTGAAATGGCGCCTGCACCTGGTAACCCTGTGTAATACATCCCGCGTACCCGCGCTCACTCGCCTTACGCACTCCGCACATTAATGAGATTTTTCTTTCGGCACTCGCGGCGCGCGCGAGCGCGCCCGGTGTGCGTGCGAGCCCACACACACTGTCGGAACACTTTCCACGCCAGCTGCTTACCGTGCTAATGACTGCACTAATAATACACGGCCTCGGCATACGTAATTCGAGAAAAGTGGAGCTGCACGCGCTACGCATCCCGAGATACCGAACGCTAAGTGTTGCAGCCGATCTAGTTCTAGTTCTAGTTCTAGTTACGGCAATGAGAATGGCGAAACTGGTCGTCCAGTTTCGGGGTTTTGGAAATTTTTATTAAAACTTGACGATTTCCGTAACTTTGAGGGCTGTTTTTGAGGGGAAATGTGTGATAGTAAGTGGAGAATGTAGATTATCATGAATGGATGATGAATTCGAATTTAGATACATAAAGTAAGATTTAGACTTCAATGCTGGTTTTCGTGAAAGCATGAAGATCTTGATTATCTAACTTAATCATTTTACATTTAATATTTATTTCATTTACTCCATTTATAATTATATTTCAATCGAAATAACACATAACGCTTAAACCTACACTCAATTATAAAAATCTTTCTAACTGATTAGCAAACAATTACAATTCTATGACATCATCATAAACAGCTATTCCAACAATAACATGAAATATGAACTATTATTTCATATAAGTTGACTACAATTTTGTAAAAACCTTCGAAACTTTTAATAAAAGCTCCCTAAAAAGCGCCATCAAAAAAGCACTTAAATGCAGACAAATAAAGCAAATGCACACAAGCGCTTGTTGATCGGCAATAAAGCGTGCACCATCCAGAACAGTTGTTGCCCTATTTCACCGGTGGGATGTCCCGCGGTGACTGCTGCCTCGCACATAACCGTGCTCAGCTGTCGCGTGTTCACACCCACGCGGTGCCTGCACACTTCTACTTCCTGGTCGCAATTTGCCGGCGATAGGAACCCACTGCCAGGAGAAGCTGGAGTCCGCTACGGTGGTATCTGGAGCGCGGTATAATTTGCTCGAACACCCTGGCGAACATCGATACCTTCCTGGCAAGGTTACGTGTGACCGATGAATTTACATGGGTTCCCTTTGCACGCGACACTTGTTCCTTCTTGGAGACCAAGCGCTCTCTTCGATGCCGACAATTGTTGTCGAAGTATTTACAGGTTTTCTTTGGCAACTTTGTATTTTAAGTAGATTCATCCAGTTGATTAGTTATTTTATTTGGTTGTAAGAAAATTGCGGTATATTTATTTATAAATAATAGCGATATTATGCAAACGCCGTGAAAAAGTGTTTTCAAGGAATGTCAATGTATTCTTCGATATCGAAAATTGTTGTCCATGTATTTACAGGTTTTCTTTCGGAACTTTGTATTTTAAGTAGATTCATCCAGTTGATCGATTATTTCTTTTGGTTGTAAGGAAATTGCGGTACATTTATTTATAAATAATAGCGATATTATGCAAACGCCGTGAAAAAGTGTTTCCCCTGGCACCTTTTTGTTTTAAGTAGAATGATCCACTTAATCAGTTATTTCGTTTGGTTCTAAAGAAATTGCAGCATATTTATTTATAAATAACGGCGACATTATCCAAGCGGCATAAAAACGTGTAATTAATTCATCAGTCGCCAGCATACTTTTCAAACAGAATTGCCCACTCATTCTTAGACGTCGACATTCACCGTCGACGTATTTCTCATTTCTCCAGTTGATTCATTTATAAACAAAGGCGACATTATGCGGTCGCTGTGAAAAAGCGTCGTCAAGTCATCAAAGTCATGTCATTCTTGCAAAAGAAGTCATTAACATTCTCAGAGTAACAGCTATATTTTCGAGTTAAATTACATAAGCTGATATAAATAACTACAGTAGTTACAGTTGTTGTTTTACCGAAGCTGTTGCGGCTTTTTCTACTCGAGGTTCGATTTGAAATCTGTCTTAGCTATCGGAAGCAGTGGATCTTCCGTAATCGATCACAGAGTTGTCAGGCAACTAAGCCTGGTTCACATTACAGACACGTTCCCGCTCCTCTATCAATAACCTCCTTCTCTTAGTCAGGTGTACTGTGTCACTCGAGCTTAATATAACTGTCATCAGTTGTCAATGTTCCCTGTTTAATTTGTGTGTCGCGCGTGATAATGCGCACTCGCCTCTCAAATAAAACTAGACGCGTACGCGTAATAAATCGATCATTAAAGCTCGGTTTACACGCATTCCACTATAATTGCTGGCTTCCTATTTCATAATTTCCCGATTGCGTCAAGGACGATCAGCGTGTACAATGACAGTGGGCGATTGGTAGTGAGACGGCTCGCTCAGAACTGATCGATTACAGGCGGAGTACGTGTAAATCAAGCTGAAAGCTTCCTCTTATCAGCGATAGGCCGAGCTTAATTGGAGAGAAGGCTGTTGGAAGCGGGTTCTCGGAGAGGTCGCCGCCTCGCCGCCGCGGAAGACTTACGCGCGGCGTTTCCCGCGCGATTCCATAAATCCATCTCTGCGGCGGCAGCGGCGTCGTCGGCGTCCCGAGCGAATAGGGACATCGGGAGATGGACGTACGACAAGGGAGTCCGCCGGGCTGAGTCGCATCTCGCGTGTCCTCCCGGCGGAGTGTGAGTGCATGTCGATGCGTGTGTCTACGTAGCCTCGATGTACGATGCAATGTCGAACGAGGAATGCCGCGAGCCTTCTAACTACGGTAGTCCCCGGCTGCGTGTTCCAGGCGGATCGCTGGAATTTAATGGAACCTAATGGTTATGGCCGCGGGGTTAAAGTCTCACGAGACCCGATGCATCTTTGCCGCCGCCGCCTCCGATGCTGCTGCTGCTGCTGCTGGACCGCGGAAAGAACCAAGTACGTACCTTACCTATCGGCGGATATTAAGAACCCCGTCCCGTTAGGAAGCGCCTCTGCCTAGCGTCGCGATGCCTACCGTCCCCGAGCTCCACCGATATATCCCTTCAACTTCCTTTCACTTGCTGGACCGCTGCGCCTCCCTCCGAGAAGTGAATGATGACCCTCCAGATATGATTGGGAGCCCCAGGCATACGCTATGTCAGAACTCTCGTAACCATCGCCGATACTCCTCTTTCGTTGCACTCTTCCCATTTCATTGCTCGTACCCGATACCTCTTATGTGCCTTTCATTTTTAATAACCCTTTCCGCGTTTACACTTCAATGCTCACAGTTATTTATCGCCGCGATTATTATAGTTGCTCTTTTCCTACATTTTCAATATTGCAGATATATTGCGAGTAATTTAGTATTAGAAAGTAATATTTAATACAGAAGTGTTTCAGTGGAGTAATAATTTATTGGATAGTTATAAATTATTTAACTGGATTGCTTGAAAAGTTTGCAATTAATTGAAATATGAATTCAAAGAGTCTTGAATTGTTATTGAAAGGAGTTTCTATTGTATAACAATTGTAAACATTTCTTAACAAGGAAGAGGTTACAACGAAGGCAGGTTAACGGGATAGGAAGTTTTTCGCGAAGAAAATTCCTTTCTCACTTGGGTACATAAACTAACAAGACTAGCACTGAGAATGGCACGCGGGTCAAAGTGGAGATGGTCTTTCATCGTGCTCACTCCACAATTACGAGATCGTATACTTAATTGCGGATCATAGAGCGCAATTACGAATTATTAAATATCGAATTCCCAAGGCTGAGGAGTGTTAAGTAAGGAAGAGGGCTGCTTAGAAACTTCTCTCTCTTTCTCTCTCGCGTTAGAGAAATGTTAATCGGCGTTGCATTAGTTTCGCCGTACTTACTTTGTCGCCGGTAATCCCCGCAATTAATGAATTTATCGCTTGGAATAATGTAATTAAAGTCTGGTGGGAGTTTGCGGGCGCGCGCGCGCGACCGGCATTAGAGCTCATTAGCGAAGAATGTTTAACGCGCTGCTCCGCCGGGGTGAACACAGCCCCGCTGTCTCTCACCGGAGGAGGCGCACTTCGTATCGCAGAGTATCGATGGATACGCCAACTTTACTGGAATCCAATGGGCATAGCTTGCCCACCGAGGTTAAAGCCTCCACGGACTCGCCGCTTGTGTTCCGTTCGAAGCACTACTGTCCCATGAATGGAGACTTAAATACGTGTCCCGTTACACTGCTATACCAGTGAATCAGAGATCCAGTAGATCGGACTTTGACTTCTTTCGGTGACCCATACAATGTTCGATGATAATATACCAAGAAAGTCCCCAGAAAAGTCTCTTATTCTTTGAGGGTTTCAATCACTTGTCATTGAGAAACTGGCTTTTATAAAAATTATATGTTGATGAAATGAAAAATAGGGGTTTGTTAATATGAGAGAATCGTGTCCTTGTTTGAAGCAATTCTTTAAATTTATTTAAATTGGCTTTGGCTTTGTATTTCCCATAGTGTTATACTTTCAGAGCCAGTTACAGTGATATAACAGTGAATCAGAGATTCAGTAGATCGGACTTTACCTTCTTTTTCATGTCCCATACAATGTTTAATAATAATATCCCCAGAAAGTCTGAGAGTCTCTTATTCTTTGAGGGTTCCAACCATTTGTCATTGAGAAATTCGCTTTTATAAAAATTATATGTTAATGAAATAAAAAATAAGGGTTTGTTAATGTAAGATTACGAAACAATGACCGAAATCTGTTTAAATCTATTTGAATTGGCTTTGGCTTTGCATTTCTCACAGTGTACTTTACAGTGATATATCAGTGAATCGGAAATACAGTAGATCAGGCTTCGCTTCTTTCGATGTCAGACACCGATTTCTACTACTTTTACTGCTACATCGGAGTTTCTTCACTACTGAATGCATCACTTATAACTTATTAACTGTTTTCGAAAGGAAGGAGATTCTAAATTCAGTAAAACAAATCATTAAAGTATTGTAATGCAGTTTAATTAGACTATAAATATTACAAACAGACATTTCTCGACGTAATGATGCTTCGTTCACTCGGCTTACAAACGTACATACACGCATTTCCCAATTATATAATGCGAATTTACTACTGCATTATGCAGATTGATGATAGTTAGGTAGACTCGATCAGATGAAGATAAATATAATACGCCGATGCTGAGCGCGTGTAATTAATTTCGAATCGAACACTTCGACGAACAAGCCAGTCATCATTCAAGAACGATCGTCTATGAGAGCCGTTTAACCATCCATTCACCCTGCCTCTATTTTTTCGAATTTCAAAACGAACACAGCTTATTGAAAATAGTCATTCACTCTTCAACAATACACTCTGCTTTGATTTTTAAAAAAACGAAAATACCTCTTCATAAATAGTCGTTTAATCTTCGACCATACACTGCTTTTATTCAAAAAACGAGAGAGAGAAAAAATGCGAATAGCTTATTGTAAATAGTGGCGGAGTGTTCGCCGATCGGATAGGTTCCCAGGGCGACGAGCATTTGTTCCACAATCGGCGTGCGCTGCTGCGTCGCTCTAAAAATAGTGGGCCTCCACTTGCACGGGGAATTATGGGAGTGCAGGCTGCCAATAGATTCAGCTCGGACGTCGCCCGGCATCTTTTATTCAGCGGGGGAGGCGGCCGAGGAGAGAACGCGCTCGCGGCCTTAATACGGCGCGCAAATTTATTTCCAATAGGCCGGAATATCGAGCAAGGATAAACTTATTTCTGGCGAGGAGAAGCTGCATTCGCCAAGGTGGCACGCCATGGAAAATCGAAGGAGATTGTTCACGTTGGAGGGAAAAGAGAAAGATAAAGAGAGGGAAAAGAGAGGGAAAGAGCGTCGATTCCCATGCGAAGGAGGCCAGCCAGGAAAGTAGGCGCCTTGCGATCGCTGGCAGAACTCCAAGTCCCACAGAGAGCGGACTTCCAGGAGTCGATGGACACCCCGTTGCAGAAACAACACCTAAGCCTACGATCGATCTCTCGAAATGGCCAGCGCTACCATCCGCTAGCAATGCACCGATGAATAGGGCGGTCACGTTGCCAATCCTGGCGACAGAATTCCAGCCCTTCTCTCGACGCCCCGCAACTGAGATGATTCTTAATTAAGCCAGCCTTAATATCCAGGGAAAGGAGCCACTCACTCGACTCGGAGACGTGCTTTGGAACGGTTTCATCGCCCTCCTCGCTTTACAGTTACACGCTCGTGGGAACCGACTCATTAATCAATTATCAAAACTTGGGTAATTCGCATTTGTAAGCTAAGTTCGTAAACTGATATTAGATTCAACAATGTCTACTTATAAATTAATATATTTTCAACGGGTGTATTGGAATTACAAATTAGACATAGAAATTTGTAGGAATAGTTTCTCTCCCAACAAAAGCAGCTAAGAATTTTGAAATCTGTCCTCCAAATGAATCTCTGAGACAGAAATTTCCCATCAACTAAATCACTTTCTTCATTAGCAAGGTGTGATGATATTCACACTCGACGATGGTCCTCCTCGAGGTATCCCATCGCTAATTTCCCAGCAGCGGCGGTGTGTGTGCACACTTTGCAGTGAATCATTCTGATACTCGCAATCGGTACCTCCAGCGGACGTAATAAGGGAGTGCAAAAAAGCGGGTAATAAGTATGAGATTTTGTCGCCCAGGTTTAATCGCGTTAAGTCAATTGGCTTCGGGTTGTTGTGCCATCGGGAAAGGGTAAGAATGATGATGACGAATACAATCGATGCAATGGCTCATGAAAATTCTTATGGCTTGTAATTACAACATACCAATGAAATGAAAAAGCTGACGGTAGTACGAGAGTGACGGTAATGTTTGAGCACTGGCTGCGCGATCGCTTATACAACTGGCAACTAAATCAACAGGCAATCGGCATAATCAGTTAGATTAGAATGACAATGTCAGCGTCGCGTTCTACCTGCATCTCTCTTCGAAGGCTAATTACAACCGGTCAGTGGAGAAATGTGTTTGCATTGCGTGCGCCCGAGAGCGCAAACGAGGTTTCCAGTTTATCCTCCTGACAATGTCAGCGAGTCTCCTAGCACAGATATATGTTGCGCGTCCTTATAAAGTGACTCGTTCCGAGACTTTTATTCTCCTCGCGAGGATGAAGTTATGCCTGTTTGGCCAAAGGTGCACCTATGTAAAAGGTGGACTAATCAAGCCGCGCGATCGAAGACGCGGCAATAGAAAAACCGGATTCGAAAAGCCTGAAGTACACGTCCACATACAGGGTGCTCGTACGATTTTTCCAAATCATCCTTCTATTTCTGTCTCCATTCACTTTCCTCACTTTTACTTCTGATTAAGTTCATTTCTCTCTTGAACGTTTTGTATAAATATTTATAAACATGCAAAATATCGATTTACATTATTCGTATGTACGCAGATATTGGTTTTATTTTAGTAATATTATTTGTTCATAAACTAAATTCATCTTCAGGTAATTAACAGAGTATTGATCTCCAGTTTTATGCAAGAATAATTCTATGAAAGCAGCTTAACCTTTAATAATTTGAATACTAATTGTAATAAGTACTTTAATAATTACTATCGACGATCGATCATCAAACTGTCAAGATGCATTTCTTTTACATATTCCGTTCTTACTTTCATTGGTAATTAATTCCAATTCATCGCGTCTGTTTTGAAAATGTATTCATTTGCCTCTGCGGATCACCCTGTGTGCATCGGCGGGTCCATGAGTCATTGAGTTCGGCGAGCTCTCGCGTGAGCATCATCGCTCGTCATCATTGCAGTGGTACTGACTGCGTCGCCAGGACGACGCTCGCCGACGTCCTTTACCTCTCCCGATACATTAACACGCTAATCTCTATATCTCGCGCGAGCGCGCTATCGCGCAAGAAGACGCTTTTACTCGCGCGAGCGATGACGCCACGCGCGAATCAACATAAATATAATCATCGCTCCTACTCATCGAAACACACCTGGCTCGCGTCTCCTCCAATTTTCATGCATCCGCGCGTGTACATTACCGCGCCGGCCACTTAGCGAGTTTAAGTAGCGCATTAACACTTTAGGAATACGCTTATTTTGCATAAAGTTTTATGACAACTAAACGCTCGATTCACATTTCTTTTCGTAAGAAGGCACTCGTCGCTTATTATCTGATTAAGAAATGTGTGTTTATTGCCAGAGTAAATGAAGCAGTATTCCCGTTAAAAGTTTGTATATATTTAAGTGGAGTCAATATTTTTCTTTGCCATTTCTGAAGATTTTTCATTTATCTGTTAATGATACATTTATAGTCGTATTATATTTTTTAATATACGATAATCACAAACCCTGTTTATAATGAATCAAACTAGTAATATTTCATCGGAATTTTTTCCGGGCTATCAATGAATTCCAATAATAAAATCCTTTTATTATTATACAATTAATATACTGCTTATCTTAGCATCTGGACACTGACGAACAATAAAGCGAGTCTGCGAGTGTGCGCCGGCGTGCAAGTACACACAGACACAATAAGAGTCGAGTGTCCGAGGATTATTAATGGCGGGAATCGGCGTTCGTCCGTGGGCACGATTCTCCGAAAAGATACGCGCTCGGCGACGAAAGGAGGAGGAAAAGAGAGGGAAAAACGTCGATTTCTAATTACTGCGAGCGCGCGTGTTCCTTCGTTTTGCTCGAGCGGAGGATAATGCGCGGCTAATATCCTTCTAGGCCTCCTGGAAGGATGCGCCGGGCTTTGTTGCGTGACGTGACGGCGCCGCACACATCCTCGCTCGCTCGCCGTGTCCTCTAATGGATGATTGCGCCGGACAACTGCATCGAAATTAATACGCGCCGCGCGCGATTCTCGCTCGCTGGACGTCGCAATCAGTCATGCCATTGACGTGTTCATTAGTCGGACGACCATTTTTTGGCCTGCCCTTTATTTCACTCGGCCTGGCCGCCCTTCGCCTTCGATGATAGCTCCTTTCTTGCCGACAGCTCGATTTAACGAGGCCTCCGCGAATCCCTTTCTTACCCGCTTTTCTTCAATCTCACCGGCCTTCAATAATTCTTACCCTTATCGGGAAAATCTCATCGGTGAGATTTTTGTACTACTCTTTTGCACCAAGAAAGTGTTACACTTGTTTTTATGTCAGTTGTGTCGAATCCCATTTTACAAATGTTTGTTGTATTAATTGTACACACAGTAAATATTAATAGTTCGTATTAATGCATACCAGATTTCAAGTGGCTGTGGTTTGAGAGATATGCATCTTAACAAAAGCTTCACTTAAATATCCCAAACAACAGTCTTTCTCGAATCCCAATTCCATCCAAAAGTTTGGAAATATTTTTAAAACATCCAATAAAAATAATAAATATCGCAATACCGTGAATTCGAAAGAAAGCAGGGAAAAAAGTCACATTAAAATCACACAGACAGTCAGAAAAACATGCTTTATATTAGTAGGAACAATGAGAGGTTGGGTCGACGGGCAAAAAACGCGGTGGCCAGCTGTCAATAAGGTCAGGTCATGTTTGGCAGAGTGAAGGAGCAAGGAAGGACAAGCATAGGCACACTTAACATTTAGCAACGGTGTTTAAGTCGGGTATTCTGATCCTATTGGATCTGGACTCGAGGTGGGGGTGGCAGGGTTGGCTTCCGGTAAGAACCTTCTAAGGAACAGTACGTCACTTACTCCCGAACCGTCTTAGTGAACAGATTAGTTTCTTTCTCGTGTAAAACTGGAAATCTATCCAACACGTTGTGCGCCATGAGAATTCACTGCAGGATGATACACTTGTCTTTGAATCAGCATTTATCAAACATATTTTTATAATTACATTGTATAAATTGTAATAAGAATATAATATTATATTACTAAATTATTGAGAAATGTTAAATATTTGTATAATTAAAGTTACGAAATAATGTCGAATTATATATAATATGAAAATTGGATTACAACATTGCTGATTTAAAGCAAAGTGAATCATCCTTGTACGTCTTCTCACGTGTCATCGAGAAGTGTGATGTGAGTGTGTACGGTGGTGCGTTTCCCCGATTGTTTAATTAACTCTTGCCTATTGGGGTTGGAAGCTTTCAATGAATCTTCGTGATAGCATAGTTCACTCCCTTAGAGCAGGTTATTCGGATCGCAGGAGACGCTTGATAAGTCCTGCGAGAAGAGGGAAGAGAAGGGCTAGGCCTATCATGCCGTAATTGCCTTACCGTCCATTAATCATGTTACTTATATGCCTCTGTGTCCGGCGTGTAATTGTACGATGAAACCCGTTACGGAGCCCTCGCACATCTTGTATCACCCTTTTTCTTCTTTCGACTCTTTTGCACCCTTTCTTTTTTCCTCGCCGCTCCTGTAACCCTCAGCTTCGACGCTGCCATCCTTGAAAATGTGCATTTGTCGGTAAATCGGTTTGAATCGATAGTAATAATTAGATTTCTAAATGTTACAAAAATGTTACATTTGATTTTCTAGAATTTTTGCAGTTGCAAAATGACGCGATAGTGCTGGTGAAAGTTGTTGTCAAGTCGAACATATTTATTAAAGTGGAAAATTAATTATATTATATATTTCGAATTATTAGAATGAAGTATAGTTATAGTTGAAGTATTACGATTTCAAATTATTCATAATTTTGGGAGAACCAGATTTACATATAGCTTAAAAGGAAAAATGCCAGGTTCAATGTTCCTGATTGAATGGCAAAGGAACTCCAGCTTTCGAGGAGGAATCCCTGATTGAATATTGCACTCTTGAGCCCCTGAAATCGAAGGGTTCTCAGAGTGAAGGGGTAATTCTTCTCGGGTGATTTGACGCCGATAGACGTCGATCGAAGTCGTTGTCTCGATGATCGAGACGCCGAAGAAACGTCGAGTCACACAATCGAGTAATAAAGGAATAAAGAAGTATTGTTCAATGACGCGTCGTCCGCTTGTGACTCCAGTGCATCGTAAACGGATTCCTTTTTCAGCGTCGTCGAAGATGCTGCTTTCCAGCAGCACGCGCGATTAGCACGCAGATGTTAATTAATCCTTTATCACCCACGCACTTGCAACTGATCGAGCGGTGAAACTGAAACGGTTTCTAGGAAAGTCTTGATGCATCCGAGCAATTAAGTATGGCATTCGCGTTAGAGAAGATCGTTTTGCAAGAACTCACTGCCATAGCAGGAATGAACGAGCGATTGGATATAACTTTTTGTCATCAACTCTTAGCGACACTCTTTAATGCCCGTTGCGTTCTTACTGAGTCACAAGAGGAATAGAGGGTAATTAAAATAGTTTTTAGTCGATAAATATCGTTTTACTTAATTTGATCGCATAGTTTTCTATTTCTTTCTTCGTAACTCATCAAAAGATAATTGTATTCTTTGATATTTTGTTTGTTGATGGCTTCAAAATAGAATCACACTTTCTAACAGTGTTTTTCTAACACGTTCACTTAATTAGAAAACTGTGAAAGACTTAGAAGGGTCTCATAAAGTGGTGTATGATCGGTGAGAATTTTTCTGAACCAAATCCCATAACGAAGTCGGTGCTGGCACGTAAGAGGTGATTGGAACGGGTGACCAGCTGATCTCATGAATACCGACTACCGTGAAATAATTACGTACCACTTCATTACGACTTGAGAAAATTGCACTCGGCTGGTAATCGACGGACAAGGTGATTATATAAATTCCGTAGCGTACGCCTTTGAATTCGGGATGACGCGCCGGTGTGTCCTGGAACTTCCTATAAATCTTAAGCACACTACTTCTTAGCGCCTCGCTAAATACTTATTAAGGGTCATAAATTTTGCTGGCTCTTTACCATGAAAACCTGTGACTGAAGCGACGCCTAATTAAAAGCCACGTGTGCTGAATACTCACACCGCCGAATCGAATATTATGTTGCAGGATTAACACTTGCGGCTTCGAGGAATTTTTTAGATAATTAGTTTTCGATAATCCTAAACGAGTTTTAGGTGATGTTACAAAGATTTTGATGAATTGCTTCAACCAGCGTTAATGTGGCATTTCCTTGGTAATTTGTTTCCAGTCAATTTACCTCATTGAAATCAATTTTTGTTACGATTTTTCTAATATCAGTGCAAAGATATTCAAGAAGATTTATAAT
Organism: Ectemnius continuus; assembly: GCA_910591665.1. Taxonomy (NCBI): domain Eukaryota; kingdom Metazoa; phylum Arthropoda; class Insecta; order Hymenoptera; family Crabronidae; genus Ectemnius; species Ectemnius continuus. Next base: position 6,737,908 of record OU342862.1, on the reverse strand, counting down.
AAGAACGTGTCATTGAACGACGCCTAATTAAAAGCCCCGTGTGATTAATACTCGCAGCTTTGAGAAATACATGGATAATTTTCAGATGATCCTTAACAAGTTTTAGATGATATTAGGAAGATTTAATCAGTAGCTTTTAACTAGCGTTGGCAATTTATTATCAATGAATATACCTGATTAAAATCAATTCACTCTTTTTCTCACGATCTTTCTAATATTAGTACGAAAGAATCCAAGAACGTTTAACGACGAAGACTTTCTACAGAGCTTAACAAATCTGGAGCAGACTTGCAATTAAATGAAATAGAAGAAAAGCTCTTTTTCCTATAAACGCTCGAAGGGCATAGGATCGTAAATGAGTTAAGGCGAGCAAACATTACAGAATTCAATAGTCGAGTGAATCCGCGGGCGAAAAAGAGAAGAGAGAAGCGGCGGCGCAGCCCTTAGATTGCGAGCGTGCTTTCAGCGCTGGTTGATACAGCGTGTCCGCCTCAATCGTGTTGGCTGCGAAATTCCTTCGACACTCGCCGCGTTCGCCTTTAACAACATCTCGTCGGTCTTTCTCTCTCTCTCTCTCTCTCTTGGCGAACTTGGCATGGCAAGTAGTGTGTTGCGCGCGATCACTTGAATCGCCAGCGGCCTCACTTTTCATTTCACCCTGATCTCCTCTCGCTTCTTTTCTCCATCCACTCCCGCGCCTTCCAGCACACACCTTACAGGCTTATTCACTTTTCTCCTCCGCTTAATTATACGCCGAGCGAGAGCAGCGAACTATGCTTCTTCTTGTTGGCAGTGTGTGTGTGTGTGTGTGTGCGCCTGGTTAGGAGGACGACTTGCTCGCATTCGCATAGCTCATCCTTCCGGGCGTCGGCCTTAAGGATAATCGCCGACGCCAACATTTTCTCCTGCTTTCTCATAACAGCCTCGTTCGCGCGCCCCAACCTTTTTCCCCTCTTTTCCTCTCATCTAATTCCAACGTGAAAACTGGTATCCAGGAGCTGATTTGCCGTAACGAGACGCGTAACGTCCAGCTATACAGGCCGGCCCAAGAATATCACCCGCTTTGCTCGCTGATTACCGGAGAATGTGATTTCAATCGACTTCTTTGCAATTATCAGACTCTGGAATTTACAAATTTAATTGTTGCGTGTAGTACAATTAAATAGTAACCAATCTCTGTTATCATTGATAAAAGCGCTGTTAAATTCGAGTAAAGATCAATAATTTCCAAAAGCAGTAAGTTCAATCAATATTTCAAATTTATCACGAATCACACTCACACTTTTTCCACAAAGAAATCTTCATTACGCTTCATTATTTCGTAATGAATGATAAAAGAGAATGTAATATTCTTCCTAGTTGGTATTGAAAGACAAGTTCATTAGACGGCAGTGGAAGAAGGGTGCCGATCGGTATGCGGGTTGCGTAAAGATTAATTGGCATTAAATAGGCTATCAAGCAATTTCGCAGGAGAGCTTTGAAAGAGCTTGTACGCGCCGTCCTCCCATTGGAAACTCGTTCTGGGCCGCGTCGGACTTTGCGTAGGCGCGTGTAGGAAGAAGAAGTGCTGCTCGCGATGAAAAAGGAGCTTGGGAGATGCGGAGGAAGAGAAGGAGGAGGCTCTTAGGAGTCCTGGGTACTTTTAGTCGATGATGAGGAAAGAGATGAAGGAGCCAGCCGGAGGAGAAGGCCGAGCCAGCAAGAAAAGCTGAGACGAGGAAGCCGATGTGGTGGTCATGCTCTGACAAGTGGCAATCTCTACGTCCAGGAGACAGTCTATGCGATCGATCATCTAGTTCCTACAAATATCACAGAAGCTTCTGAAACTCGTCCACTTCCATTTCAAGGGAAACTAATCGCTGCGAAAATTAAAATTCTACTAATACCAAATTACTAAAATATATGGTAAAATTAGGAGAATCTAAAAACGACTTTTGGGTTTGGTTACTATGTAATTTTATTGTATTAGAATCCATTTTTTACTTGGATTTAAACGAAACTAATCGGTGCGAAAATTGAAATTCTACTAATTCCTAAGCACTAAAACATGTGACAAAATTATGGGAATCTGGAAACTGCTTTTCTTGGGTTATTATATAATTTTATTGTATTAGAATCCATTTTTACCTTGGATTTAAACGAAAGCATACCAGTAACTTTAATCAGCGATTCTTTCTTGAAAGACGTACCAAAGAATTTTCTAACACATATCTTTGTTCATTAATTGTAATATGCAGCGAAATGAATTTTCACACTACATTCCCACGACCGCTTCAAATGGACAGTAACGAAGAAAAATGTCATAAATCAATCCCTCGCTTGTATTATTATTCCACTCACGAAAGGCTCATCGAAGGATGCCATTTTCAGCTCGTTACCACGTACGCGAGGCGCGGAGATTGGCAAAAATGCTCTTACACGTACCTCTTATTATTAGCATCTTAGCTCGAAGAATCGCTGGTTAAACTTAATGAAACATGAAGCTTAACACCCGACACACGCACGTACGCAGGAGAGGGCGCAGGCTGGAGGACTGTTAGAAAAGGATCAGCAGGAAGGGCGAGACTGATCCAGGCCGTAATGAGCGGGGCAGCCGGTAATGATACGATTGCAGAATAAAAACAGGACTGATCAGTCCTGAAAGCGTCAAGCGCGTCGACCCTTGGGAGTGACAGGCGTAGCTCATCGAGTCTCTCGTTTAGCAGCAAGTTTACAAGCGATCCTGCATTCACCAGCGAGATGCGCCTTCGCAATTACGAGGATGCGTCCGATTAATCGGGGAATTAGCCGGAGAGGAGGTGGTGCTCGTCATGTCTGGACACCTAAGAGTCGCTCGCGGCCAAGAGAGGAGGAGGAGGAGGAGGGAAAGAGGTTGGAGGAGCAGTGGTGGGTTGTCTGGTGTGCGAGGGAATCGAAGCAGCCAAATTGGCGCACGAGCGGAGGAGTTAACAAGGCCAATTATCACTGTCAGAGAAGTAACGCTCGGACGGAGCTCCGCCCTCTCGCCGATCTCTCGGAGATTCGTCGAGCTACATCTCCACGCGTTTCTTCCTCTCCACTTTTCCTTTCCACCTTCTCTCGCCGGAGGCCTTTTCGCAAGCTGCTGCTCCTGCTGCTCCTGGTGATGCTGTTGAAGAGAGAGAGAGACAGCGGAGATGCGAGAGGTGCAGTGTAATGGGATGATTTTCCAGTCAGCCTCCTCCCGCAAATCCCTCGGACACACGTCTGTGATAGCTGGCAGGCAGGCAGGTGAACAGTCGCTCGTTAAGAGGACGTGCGCGCCCGCAAGAAGAGGAGATCGCGCTAAAGAGAGCACTTGGAACTCTCTCTCTCGGAGGGAAAAGGGCTTCGGATATATGCACTGCATGATGGCAGACAGGAGGGATGCTGCGAGGAGGAGGAGGAGAGAGCATCCATTGAGAAGCGCCGGCCGATCGTGCGCGCCCGTGGACGCCAACACGAGCAAATGGGCGTTCGGCGATTGCGGTGAGATTGAAATTAAAATCAATTAGCCGCGCCTCGGATAATCATTAATCCGCCAAGCTACGCGGCCCTCCGCCTCCTCCACCGCCTCCTCCTCCTCCTCGGCCCTTTCTGCCCCCGGCTATTCAATTAGGCGCGCCCCATCCTGACACATGATTGAAGTCAGCGCCGGAGATCCGCCAATGGAGAGTTTCCATTTTTCCAGAAATTTGTACCGAGATTTTCACCGCTGGAAATCAGTTGGAGGACATCGATTGCTTAGGCGATAACTGTTTGAAGGGCGAGTCAATTTTTTGGATGCATTAAGGATTAAATAGATGTACTAAGGTAGTTTATATCTGAGATGAACTTCTTATTGATAAGAAAGATCTTAGTTTCAATTTAGAGTTCATTTTAATTCCGAAGCGCCACTGAATTTACAGTATTCTAATACAACATTTTTATTAGACATATATGTAGTTATTATAAAAAGATATTCTACTAAGTACAAGTGACATCTAATTTTACAATAACTAACTCTCAATGGAAAATAGCTGGCCAAAGAAAATCTTTTACTATCTTACATTTTCGTGCATTAAACGCAACATAATTTAATATATAATTTATAGGAGTCAGAAAGTCTGGAAACGTTTATGTATAATAGAAATGGCCGAAGAATTTATAATCATACACCCATAACAGTTTATATTCTGGAGGAAATATTTTACTATCTTACATTTTCATACATTAAACGCCACATAATTTAATATATAATTTATAGGACGTATAGAATTGAAATGACTAAAGAAAATATTGTACTTTCTTACATTACATACATTAAACACAACACAAATTAATCTGCACAATTTATACGAGCCAAAGAAAAGTTTGGAAACGTTCATCTCTAATTGAAAAGACCAAACAATGAATAATTATCCACCAAGAGGAGAGTCTATATTCAGTAGTGACGATTGAAACGCAAGTGAATCAGCCTGTACTTACATCCCCGTTAGAAGCTATGCGCTCCTCGGAGTGGCTCTGTTCGCGTACGCATCTCGAGGAGCCGGTTTACGAGGCGTCCGAATCGAACTTTTATCTTTGGGGTGCACGGTGCATAATCGTTATATCGGACGCGCCGGTCTAACCAGTCCCGATAATATCTTTCCCAGGCTAAATATACCAGCGCGCCGGCTAAATCCGTATTGCGATATTCCACGGAATTAATCTGCCGGTCATTCGGTTCCATCGATGATGATGCCGACGACGTATCACCACACTCGGCACAGCCAACTTACAGCATCCGACAAAATAGTTGTCACAATCTAGAAAATGTTCGCTGAACAAAAAGTGAGATTTTGTACTATGCGCACCTGTTGTACATGACTTTGTAAAAGCGCCCTTTTAGGGGAGGAGGTTTTCTCTCGCAACCCCCTAAAAAAGTTTTGCATATCGTGTCTACATGCTACCAAACTTAATTGTTTGTCTAGTCGTTGTTTCGAAGATTGTGACAACTATTTTGTCGGATGCTGTACACCCAGCACTACTCACTCACTCTCCTCGCCTTACTTGGGAGCTAGAAACAAGGCATGTGGTCCTTGTTGACGACCAATTAGCCTCCTCCTCTCGATTTCCATACGCACGCATATATGCATAATTAAATTTCTAATCGGCAACGATTGCATTTTAATTGCAGCAGATAGTGAGTTGTCACCGGGCGTTTTTCATTCGTATATCGCGCGATGTCTATCAATGCACGGGGTTCCTTAAATGGAGGCTGTGTGAAAGAATAAGGGTTGTTATTTATAAAACAGTACACACTTTCTTCATTTGAAAAAGCGTGATAATTGAATTATTTTTTGTATAAGTAAGTTTTTATAAAGACTGGATATTATTTTGTCAGAAAATGTAAGAAGTATATTGTTTGTATTATTCTTTGGTTATCTTTAAATTATTCTTGCTAATAGTGCGAGGGTTTTCTACTACAGCAAATAATCGGTGCTTTACGTTCTTGAGAGATATTTACACTAACTGATTATTCTTTAAATTAAATTATTGTTAACGCCTATAGGAAATGCCTGGGCGGAGCCGAGCAGGAAAGCCATTTAATACTTACACGATGCTTGGAATCGCACTAATACCACCACGTGGCTTCGATTACACGTTAAATCGGACTATCCGAGTCCCGATTCGACCTCCTATCGCCTCTCGATGAGTTCCCCTTAATCTTATCGGCGTCTTTACGAGCGATATAAATATCGAGCGCTGTAATCTGTAATTTCGCTGATTGACTAAAAGGAAGAAGAAATGCGAGCGAGCGATCGGATCTCTTTCGCATTGCGCGATGCTAGTCCTTTTGGAAACCTGTTACTCTTCCTTCATAGCGCGTCCCAGCAACTCGCCGGCTGCCTGATAATTAATCAGCCATGAAAAACTAGTGCCACTCTCGGCACGTAAATATGTAAATAGTCGACGCTTGATTGTGGCATTCGATGCGAAATATTTGGTGATGGTTAGACTTGTTATCGCCATCGATCTTCATCGAGCTTTCGTCGAGCTTTTTCATCATCGCGATGATTCCATACAAACATACTCGATTCAATAAATGAGTCGTTCATTTGGAAAGTGGCCTAAGTCCATTTGTCAATTGATAGCTTGTACATATATTTGTAATTAGATTACAACGCAAATTCTTTCATATCTTAATTGTAATATAAACGGACTTAGGTGACTTTCAAAATAAACTGCTCAAATAATCGTTTGGCCTTCTATAAAAATGGGTATTCAAATTAAACACAGAATTTATATAATTATTCTAGATTACATAACATTTATTTTATATGATTTATTTACAGTTTCCACACGTTTTATTCTCGTTTCTTTTATTATTCAATGAATCCATTGGCTACAATAGTCCACGGAGTATAAATATTTGCCGTGGATTGTTCTTCCTGTTTAGTTCATGGTACTCTGATTTCTTCGAGGAAATCATGCGCGGGGAATAATAATTCACGTCGATGTTGTACAGGAATAAATCTCTCGCAGCAAGTAGAATGTCGAGTAGTATCGGACACTCTTTCTAGGTGGGGTTTCTGGCGTTCTGCCATATAGTACAGGTTATAGAGAGTGTTCCACTTAGGAAGGCCGTATTAAAGTTTCAGGAAGGATTGCCTTTGGCATGTACAGGGTGATGCCCTCGTTTCTCTTGGAATCAGCGATGTTCATCATACACGTGACTGAAGTATAATACATATAATATATTATAAATATTAGATATTATCTATCAGAGGTTATTTAAAAATATATACAAGCAATAACAGAATTAATAAGCAGTAATAAATGTAATGAAACTGTTTTTTTCCAGCGAAAATGCAGAAAAAATCGAACTTTAAAGGCAGTTTTTTTAGTGTTTCCGATAGAAATCCGGACCTTTTTCGACGGATTTCTTGTTTTCTATCCGTTTTCATTCATAAACAATCGATTCCTGAAGAAAAAACCCGAGATCGGGGACCTTCGAAAAATCGTGGAAAAATCTGAAGGGGTACCCTTAAGAAAAATTTGCCGAAAAAAAAATTTTGAGCTAGGGCCCTGGAATTTTTATGGCATCTTCCTCGATGTAAAAAAACATGAGCCCCCAAATTTCAGCCCCGGAAAAGGTCGGGAAGTCCACCAAAAAAAATAAAAACCGTTAAAAATGAGCAAAAATGGACTTTTCTGGACGGTTTTTCGACCCGTTTCCGTTGCAAATCCGGACTTTTTTTCACGGATTCTTTATTCTCTATCCACCCTGATACGAAAACAATCAAAATATCCCGGGCTTGGCCGATTTTGAGAAACTTGAAAAAATTGACCATTTTCGAGGGTCGAAAATAGGTGAAAACCTAAACTTTGAGCTAGGGCTCTGAAATTTATATCACTTCTTCCTTGACGCAAGGGCACATTCTCCACCAAATTTCAGTCCCGGGGAAGGTCGGGAAGTCCACAAAAAAATAAGGGCTAGGAGAGTTCTGATTCAAAGGCAAGTGAATCACTGTACAGTTGTGATGTCAATAAATTTGTATCCACTGCATTTATCCCGCAACATCTATTTTCGACAAATTCTACAATTTATTTTAATTAATTCATTATTCAAACTGAGTTTACTTAGAAATTTATTTACAAAAGTTGCAATTATAGTTTAGCTATATACACGTATTCGCATCACCTTGTACGTACACGGAAGTGCGAGGAGGATCGCGAAAGCCGTGGAAGCTCGCAATTTCTGCCACATAGTCCTCGTCGCGTTCTCCCCGACGTGTTTACGAAAGGCCGCGGCGACTTCCGTGATTAATTTATTAAGTGTCGTGCGGCGAGACGCGTCGGCGCTAGGACGCCGACTCAGCCGAGGAATGCACAAATGAATCCTGGAAGATTTCAGCCCAGAGCCCGCTTCCCGATCCGATCGACAGCAGCCCTTTGCACCGAACGATCATTCCGCTGATTAATTCGTCAAGCCAGTGTCGCCCACTCGCACCAGGAAGTCCCGCCGACTTTGTAGCGGTTAAAGCCTCTGCTACAGGCAAATAGATTTTCGCCCGCTAATGTGCCATTTCCGTGTTCGAACGCGTTAGGTCTTCGCTAATTAACTCATTTTAACAAATAGGATTAGCTAGTTCGTAGTGTTCATTGAAATTGTGCATTTTAGATTCAATGAATGTATTATGCACAAAAATTCTTTAAAATAAATCGAAACGTAGAATGATAAATATAAAATCATTACAAAATAACAATTTTTTAAATCGTAAACGATGTTATCCCCTTTTGTCATCGTATTTTCTATCTAATCACCCAGTACATTCATATCTCGATCTTTATTCTTTAATTAATCCGCTGCCATTCAACTACAGTGAATAATTCCAATAGCCCAAATAAAAAGATAGTGCAATATTAATAAATCCACAGTTACGTTCCAATAATTATTGTTATATCCTCCAAAATTGACACTTTCCAGAACCACTTAAAAATAATTATTTTGTAAAGGTCGAAGGGTGACAAATTATTAGTAAGCACTGGTTGAGTTCAGACACCGTTTGATTACTTCATAAGCGAAGGGAGGCTTAGAATTCCGCGTTGCGCGCGGTACAAGTGCGAAAGCCGAGAGCGAGAGGACTCGAGCGTCGATCGGAAGCTCTCTCTTGGTCTCGCGAGGAGATAACCTACGGCGATTCTTACATGCTAACGACGCCGACTGAGCCGGCTACTAAATGGCCCCGGCATCACGATTCCAGCCGACTCCCGTGTAGTCATTTCGGCCTAAGTGATTTCCTGATAGAACAAATTGATCGGCAAAGTCGCGCGCGGCGCGTACAATGTTGCGCCAGCTGTTCCAGCGAGCAGCATATAATATCCGGTAAATCGAGGTGGCATAAGCGAGCAGAGTGCAGCGCGCATACCTTCGACACCATAAATACTCGATTCATGGAATGACGAAAAATCGGGGAGGAGAGTGTCGTGGCCATAAATCACACACGTGTCCGGGTCGCACTTTTCTCGGCCTAGTGTCGTGGGATCGAACATCCTCCTCCTCCCCCCCTTTTTTTCCACACTCGACCTCAGTCTGTGCACTCTTGGGTCAGGAGTTTCGGACGGAAATGAGGAAGATTGATGGAACTGCGTGGGTGACGCGGCAGATTTTCCTCGCCAATTAAAGGGAAATGTACTTGTTTCATCATTGTTGGCCTGCCGTGAAATTGTCTTTGATATGAAACGATTTGTAGCTGTCAGGTTTTATTGCTAGCTTTATTGCAACAGGTCGAATTTAATAGACTAGGTTTTTTCAACCCTGATTCTATTCTCTCATCTTAACAGCCGCGATTCTTATTCAGTGTGATTTGGGAACTTCATTTTGCAATATTGAATTTCATATTTCATATTATTCACTTTTGCAGAATTCAGTGTATATTATTTAAAAGAATATCTTAAAAATTGCAATATGCTTCTGCATTCAATCAAAAATCAACTAGTCAAAGCTATTGTAAAAACGTAATTGGTAATTATCACGAGGATGTTCAAAAGTAAATGCGAATGCCTGTAGTTAACCAAGGGGGAAGTTAGCTCGGCTATGGGAAGCTAGATTATCTACCGGATGCGAATAATTACGACCTTCTGCAAAAATCAATAAACACTAATTAAAGGAACATCTTCCGAACTGAGAATATACTTCTAAATTCCATAAAAAATTGATTGGTCAAAGCTACCGTAAAAAACGTAAATGACAATAATGAGAAGGAGGTGCGAATATTAATGCGACTGGTGGTAGTTAATTAAGGGGGAAGTTGGCTCGCCTTCGGAAAGCTGGTTTATCTACCGGACGCGAATAATTACGACGTTTTGCAAAAATCAATAAACATTGATTAAAGAAACATCTTCTAAAATTACAATATACTTCTAAATTCCATAAAAATTAATTAGACAAAGCTACTATAAAAAGCGTGAATGGCAGAAGGAGGTGTGAATATTAATGCGACTGGCTGCAGTTAATCAATGGGGAGGCTAGCTCGTCTACGGGAAGCTGGTTTCACTACGGGACGCGAATAATTACGAGATCACGTCTTCGCCGCGTCTTCTTGCTGGAAGTCTCGCTGGAAGTTTCGCTGTAAGTCTCAGTGGAGTGTTGCTCTCTTCCTTCCAAGTTCATTGTCATACGCGTGTGAGAACTCACCTTTGTTTACTCGCGCGAGTGCATGCCCGGTCCAACTCCACTTATCGCTGCCGATCTATGTATAGGACCTCTCTCTTACACACCTACCGTCTGGTTAACGAACCGCTGCCCTTCGTGTTTCTGTCGCGTTCCTGCGCACTGCGCACCTCGGATCTAATAGAATCTCCAGGCTAATTACATCATTAGGAAATGGGATTGTAAAGCCGCATTTTGGTATGTCAGAACAGTTTATAATTGCAACCAAAGTTAATAGAAGTCCTAGAAAATGATTGATAAATAGTCTTTGAATGTTATTTTATAGTAAAATAAAAATGTTTTTCATTTTATTACGTAGAATTGTAACTTGGTGATGGAGTAGTTAAAATTAATTTAAATAATTGTATGATATTAGTTAGATTCGACTATTATATATTAATATATAAGATCCGCCTTTAAGTGTGCACAACTTTTTCCCTGTAATTTTCCCCCACACGTACATATATATGAAAATGATCAGTTCAAATCATTCTATAACATACATCGAAACCATTGAAATCGCTTGTCAGTCTTTGTAAATAATTACCATTTTCAAAGTCAAACTATTACTCAAGTAATAATACAGCAACAATAAATCACGTCTGTTAAACTCTGCGAGTTTTCGAGCAAAAAGCACGCGGACTGAATTGAAGTTCCGTTGGAAATGAAGCGGTTCCCGTGCATTTAGAGCTCCGTTTAAAACAATACACGGCTGACACAAAAGGAGATGGAGTCGCTCGTGTATCTAATACGAGTTCAAAGGCGAGGAGAAGAGATATATCAAATTCCGCGGAGGATGTCGAGAGAGTCGCCCGGGGAAAATGCGTGCCGCGACCTGGATTCGACATAACGGGCCAAACGAATGCACCTCTCGCATTAACCCAGGCCCTTGTCTCTGTCAAAGTGGACAAGCTCGTAATATCTAACGGGCTCGCAGACGTACACACACACACATACACATACTCGCATCGTTTATAAGTCCACACATGCCTCTAACGTTTCTTGATCCTCGAGTGATCAGCACGTCATAACCTCACTCTCGCAAAATGCTCCAAGGCACTCATTAACCCTTGACAAGTACAATTAGGTGCCTCCTCTCTCGTTAGAATCGTTTTGAAATGAAGCCTTTGTATTTGCTCGTATAGTACTGTTTGAATAGTTAATTCGAGATTATGCTCTCGTGTTTTCCCGCGAATTAATCTTCGAGTATCTGAATCGGTTGTAGAATCGTTTTGAAATTAAGCTTTTGTATTTCACTGCGAATTAGTGTTTGAATATCACAGTTTTCAGGCTTTCGCGTTTAAAACTTATGATAGATGTATTTTGAAATTAAACCTTTGTATCAATTCACATACTACTGTTGAAATAGCAAATTCGTTCTTATACTTCGTATTTTCCCACCAATAAATCTCTGAGTATCCGAATCGATTCTTAAGCTTCGGCATATAAAGCAGATGATAAAAGCCTTTTGACATTAAGCTCTCATAGTATCGCGAACCAGTCTGCATGATAATTCCATCTGAAATCCATCTCGATTCCCTTATTTCTCGAGAGTATCTACTAAATTTCTTCCCACCGCTTTTCCTAGGCGATAAAGCCGGGCATATCGTTGCTCGAGGGCTTCAATCGATGCCCACGTGAGCTTAGCGGTCGTAAGTCTAAAGATTACCGTGTTTGCAGAGAGGAAGAGAGGAGGTGGTGGTGGTGGTGGTGGTGGTGGCTGAAGTCCGAGCTCGCAAATGCAGGAAGAAGGCAGCGATCGACAGGTGAGCAGAGATAATCCTTGGGAAGGATGATGGGCCGGAAAAATCCGATGGAAAGAGTAGGCAGAAAGAAGGAAAGTATAGAGGGGGTGCGGGCGCGAGAAAGAGATAGCCGTGTTCCGGTATATCAGGGGAGATGATTCCTCGGTAGCCGAGAGAGCCGGCCAATCTGATGGCCGAGGACAAGGAGGTTCGGAAGCGTTGGTTGACAGTAAAATATCAGCAGGTATACCAGTCAGTATGGCAACGATAGGATCGAAAGAGGCAGCAGGTATAAGTGCTGCTGGCGCGAGCCACTCCTATCTTCCGCGAGGAGTGCTGCGGGGAAACAAGGGGAGGAAAAGAGAGGGTGTGTGTGTCAGAGAGAGAGAAAGAGAGGAGAGGAGAGAATCCTCGGGGTACTGTTAGCCATCGATGAATGATAACCGTATCGAGATGCGCGCCGTCGATACAATGCCGAGTAAATCGCCCGGGAATGTATTGACTGGAAAACGGGCCGCCTAACTTTCTGAAATAGAATGCGTATTCGAACGATAACTCATCCCGTCCGCCAACCAACCGCGCTGCTGCGTGCATCTCTATTCAATGCCGTCTCGCCATTTATTCGACAGACTTTTTCACCCTCGTATTAACTTGGAGGTTTTGTCCTCCCCACGACAGGGAAATAGACCTGGATCCTTCCTTGTTAACTTCTGCACTGTCTTGTTGATAGTGATATACAGTGACTCATAGTTTCGTTTGAGTATTTTTCAATTGCAAGAATAATACGTCTATTTTTGGGGGGATTTCGACGTTAATTTTTCACTGTGTTTATTTAGCCCATTTAAAAATCCATTAAAATTGCATTTATGACAGCTAAAACATCGTCAGTCGAAAGTAGCGTTTTTCCTTCAATTTTGCCATAGTCAAAGGGATAAATATTACCGTGCAGTTTTAAGGGAATTTGTTAATCATTGTATATATTTTGTCCTCGAATGCGTAGAAAACAGAATTATACCGCAACAAATTTAGCAGATAAATAAAATTACCATTTTCATATATTTCAAAATAACCCTGACTTTGAACGATTTAATTAAAAATCACTCAATCTTCCGGGTGAGTATTGATCGGTGATCGCTGGCAGTCTTTCTGGAATAGAATGCGAATCGAACGATAACTCATTCCGTGGCTGGATTGCGTGGTGTGCATGCGTGCCGAGGAGGAATCGAGACTGTTATTCCTTGTGCGAGTTACTCCTCATGTCGGATATAGCACTCGGCTGATTGAGTGCTGCGCCTACCGAAGCGCGTGTTGGCCTATCAGCCTTTCTTGCTTCGGATACGTGTACTGTCAGTTCTGGTCAAGCGAGCTTGCTACGTACTTCTCGTAGTGAATTTGCTGGCGTTGTTCGGCATGCCGGAGAATTTGCCGGCTGCCTGGCCTACCGCTGGGACGCACTTTAGACCAAAGACTGATTAGGAATTCGATTCTACTTTAACCCCTTTGCAATATCAGTGATTTATATATTTCTTCATATTTGTTTTATTCTCGACGAAGTAGGAATTGTGATTCTATGCTTGCGTTAAGGTTTCCTTCATACTGTCTTGCATTTTCTTTCAGTTATTTTCATTCTCCTATTTTTTATCTTGCAAGGTATCTTCGTGTAAAGAAAAATCAGATTTATATTAGCAATCTTTTCAAATTAGTTGAATAATACGATTGAAGTACAACTCTTTATTTACAACGAAATAAAACAATCGTTTACAGTCACTTACAATAAATGAAATTAAGAAATACTGAAGTACAATTACCACTAAATTTTGCTACAAAAAAGTCTTTTCAATGGTTATATAAAATCGTATTCAACAAGATAGTTTCAGTTCGAAGTGATCGGCGAACAAAAGGTCAAAGACCTTTGTATTCACCACGCCTCTAATTTTTATCTCGCAACATAACGGCGCGACTTTTCGGTTTCCTCGAACTTGCAAGCAGACAGCTCGTCTCCTGTGGTGCGCGGCTAGAAAGAATCGCCGGGTTTTGTCGTCGACGATATCAACGTCCTGTTTCACCCGACCACCTTTGGCAAAAGGCTCTGCTGTCTGTCCTGTCGCCGGCACACACAACGCTCATCTTCTGTTTGTCCTGGGCACACGCGGCCCCGAGAAAAGACAACGGCTTAGTTATGACGAGAGACCAGACAACCGACCGATTCTCTCGTTTGTGTGTGTCTCTTCGCCGCGACGAAAGTCGGTGTCAATACTTTTACTGCTTACGGGAATCTCGATTAATTTCCTGCGTCGTAAACTTGGGTAACAAGCTTTTTCTTTTGTTTCGATTCATTTGTAATTGTTTTCAAATAGTGGAAAGTTTTATACGATTGTATATTCATTATTTTCTAATATGAAGAAGTTAAGAAGTAACAATACCATTCTTGAAATTAATTAGTAAGAATTGAGAAAAAGTTGGATATGTAAATATACACTTGAGATATGTCACTAATTAAATAGAATTAATTTGATTCTAGTTCCTGCTTCTTATTAGTAGAAATTACACGAAAGCTGTTATCATCATTCACATGAAATCTTATATCCTACATTTAAGTCAGATTCTAATTTTTTAAGAGAGAAAAAGTCCTACTACAATTAATAGAATCATCTCCAACAGACAATAATTTTTCATTACTAAAACTTGCATTCACTCAATAAATCTCCGCAATAAAACAGCTTTCCAAGTGACAATGCAATTGATTCTTTTCCCAGTCTTGGGATTCACACCCGCGCGCGATTCCCTCGGTTGAAATGCATCTGGGTTTTGAGTGAGACATCAAAGTGTCGCTCGAGGGGACAACGAGATTCAATTAGGTCTACTTAGGAAGCAGAGTTGCGTATCAAGTGTCAATCAAAGGCGACTCTCGATCGAGTGGTTGGAGCCTTTTGCGAGAGACAGCTCGGCGACGGCGACGGCGACGCGCGAGGGGGCGCAGCAGCAGCGGCGCGCCTGTCTTTTTTCAGCGTCGCTCGCTCCACCGACAGTTCAATGGATCGGCCGGGCGTGATTAACGAGCGCATGTGCCACCGATTCGTTGGCAGGATGTGTCATTGGATTTAATCAGAGGAGGCACCGATCGAGAGCCGAGCATGCAAGTGTGCGCGAAAGCCTGCATTCAGGATTGCGGCTGTCATGTTGCCCGCGGATTCACCAGTTACGACGGGTTACAGGTGTCCGCTGGTACACGCCTACAACCACTTTGTACACTCCCAACATAGTGACCACTCTCTGATAGGAAGCAACACTTCTCCCGAGGGATAATGTTGCCGCGGTATCATTAGCGCTGGAGTGTCGAGTAATTCTGCGGGATTGTCAAAAATCTACCGAACGATTACTTTAATAGAGCGAGGAATTCCTTTCTTGTTACATTTGCCTTTTCTTCACGTCAAAAAGAAAGGGAAAAATAATGTCCTTTAATAGAAATGTAGAATATTCTCCAAATTTTAGCAATTATTGCATATATTATTTACACGATTTAATATTTACATATTTTCCATACAATAATATGTTTTGGAATTCGGGCTCATTGCAGAAAAAGTTGAAGAGCTATAAAGCTTAGGTATCAAAATTTTGACGTATACGAATAAAACATTTTTGGCGAATTGTAATTATCGTAAAAAATCTGCCCTTTTTGTTATATATTGCGTTTCCATTACGTCAAAAATAAAGAAAAAGCGTTGTAATATTAGCGTTTATAAATATGCCGTTTAACAGAAATGTAGAACATTCTTCAAATTAGACTAATTATTGTACGTATTGCAATATTTAATATTGAAATATTTTCCGTACAATAATATATTTTAATTCGATTTCATTGAAGAAACAGCTGAAAAGTTACAAAGCATAGATACAAAAATGTGCCGTATATACGAATAAGTATTGTCATTGCCATTGACAAGTAACGGAAAGAAGCAGCGAAGGACTCTCTCCAGGCAGGATATACGTCTTTTCCCGGAACGATCGAGGTCGCGGCGCACTCGCAAATAAATCATCGTGCTCGCGCTTAATATCTCGAAATTAATGTGCCCCCGCGGCCCCGATTGCGAAACCGGCGAAAATCACTTACGTCATTACGCCAACCTATGTATTTGCTCTCTCTCACTCTGTTTCTCTCTCTCTCTGCTTAGGAAAAAAAGCCGTGACCCATCGTCCACTCTAATGATAGAACTTCTCTGTTCGAGCAGAGGTGTTTGCTGAAATTTAATAGTCGCTATGATTCGAGTGTCCACTCTGTTTGTCTTATTAATAGTTGGACCCTCGAGATGTGTCAACAGGAAGAGAGCCAATCTCGCATGGGAGTTTACTTTCGATTGCGAGATTCGGCGATCGAGTGTGTGTATTCCTCCAGAACGTTTGACTACGATGTATGTATTCCACTTAGGGAATAATGCTCTTGGAGTTTCTACATTCGAAATAGTATGAAGTTGTTGGGAAACTGTCAGAAGTGATAGGGAAGGTGTTGCAATGCTTGAAATTGAAAGCATATATTTATTATACAATGTAGATAACAAATTACTTTACAACTTGACTAATTAAATAGAAATATTTGCACTCTAGTTTGTATATTTTATTATCTTGATTTTTCATCAATTCATAAGTAATCTGACCAAAACAAATTGTTTATACAGTCAGATTGCCAGTTGTCAATACAAAAATTCTCAAACAGTTTGCAATGTTAATTAATACTCGGTGAAAGACACTCGCGTACAAAATGACAAATCGAAAGAAACCGGCAGAGATAGTAATTGCTTGTCGAATAAGATCATAAACTTCGGCTGTTAGCACTTAGTTAAATTGCAACTCCAATTAACATTCAATTTAGCGAGCGGCTCGGCTGCCATTCCGGCCAAGTATCGGTGATTGCTCACCACTTGTTCTCAGTAACTCCGAGCGGTGTTGTTACGCGTACGAAGTGTACTTCATCGGAGTGTTAAGGTCAGCGAGTTTCACGAGTCTCTCGGCCGGCGAGGATGCATTAAGTCCAATCGATTTTCGCCCGAGCGATGCTTACAGTGTTAATTTATGGACGGCTCTCCATAAAATATGAAAGCATTCACTGCTATTGACACCGGGATAATCATCATCGGAATTGCCTTCGACACTTGGCCGATCGCGATCGACACTTGGTTGGTCTTCGTCGTCGCCGTCGTCGTCGCGCAGCCTCTTCGCATTTCCAGGATTCATCGCTGGAATGCAATGATGGCAATAACGCGCGCCAGCCATTAACCACAGCGCGCACTGAGATTCGTCATTACCCTCATCACGGCTAAATATAGAAATTCCGAGGTATTGACTGGAGAAAGATTGAAATCGAATCTCCTCCCCGAGTTTTCTAGAATGAGAGACTCACTTTCCCGAAGGGATTTGTTTGTTTAATTAATTGGAGGTGTTAAGTGTTTTGATTCTTTACGTTTTGTACTTATTAGATTTGCCTGTTTGTATAATCGTTAAGGTTTATTCGTATTTTTCATATTATAAATGGGAATTTATTGTAAGTTTCCTTTTTACTGTCGTATGAAACTAAGTATAATTATTTATATTTGAATTATGCAAAGGTAAGAACTTCTGTCTTATCTTCTTCGCAGTAAATTTTCGATATTTCTTCTCATATTATATTTCTACCTTGCTCTTTCAAAGATTGTATCAGTATGGTGCAATTTAATTTATTTCTTCAAAGCCTGACGCGATCTTCTCATTTCTGAAAGCAAGTCCCTCAAACTTTTCCAATCTTCGACGTTCACCGGCCGCGCCGCGCCGTGTCAAGGAGAATTCGCTAAGTGAGAAACCGAATAAATTGTACAAATCGACTGGCAATTGGCGAATAATGAAGTGCAAAGTCACTAAAGCAAAAGATAAACTTTGCAAATAAACGGCAGAGGGGAATATTCGCACGAAAGAATGATCTGATAAGCTCGGCGCCGAATAAAAGCGGAATGGTCGAATTCAGTGGAACAGGTGATCGTAAAGTAGGCGGTCAGACTCGGCGCGGAGCGCTCCGTTCGACTTCATCCTTGCAAGGACGCGCGTCTCCGTAATTGCCGGCGTTTAATCGCGCATAATCGTTACTAATCGAGCGCACAGACGATTGCGGCACTCGCCACTTTATTATTACGACAGCGGGCATAAAGTCCCTGCCATTTGTTGCGCCCGCTGCTGCCGAGGGCCGCGCACATATTCTCCGATGTCCTGTCGTTGTCCTCCGTCTGCTCGAAGCTTGCTTCAACTTCCCATTGTTATCGCGTATAATTGAATTATTGGCTACATAGAAATTTCCATTTCTTCAGAGTGAAATGAAACTGTCAATCTTGGAGTTTTATTAATTATCGAATTAATTTATCGTTAAAGTACATCTTCATTGTTCTTTTAATCGAAATACCTGATAGCTAGCAATCAAAGTTCGCATGGATCGCTATAAGGGAAATTATGAAGCAAGGGATTAATATTTCCATCATGATTTTTCCAATTTACACACTAAAGGGACAAATTAAAAGACTTATTCGTTCTCTAAAGTTCTTAGGCAAATGTCGTATAATACATAAAAACTCTAGAATTTTATAGGCACTTTCATACGTATAAAAGAACAATTATGACGACTACGAATTAATTTACTGACACCACTACAGAATTATTGCCAATACAAATTTGCAACGGTTCAGGATATATCGCTTCTCCAAAATTATACTAAAAACTTCGAGCTACGCAGAGTGACAAAAACTCGGTGGGAATTTGATGGGAGGCTTTGTACGAGCGGAGGTAACGAAAGTAACGAGTCCAGGGAGGAAAAGGCTTAGAAAAATCTGTATCAATCAATTTGCCGGCGACGGGGCGTGACTCGGGGGTTCTTCTTCGGCTCGTTCACGGCAGTTGCCGCCGCCGCCGCCGCCGCCGCGTGGCTCGTTACGCCAAGGACGGGACCTTCGCAGAGCTATCGTCCGCCTTAATTCTCTCCCTCTCCGCCCCGCTCAACATGTCTTCCGCACCTCGCGAAGGATTTCTCTCGTTCCGAGGGATCTCCGATACACAGAAATGTAAGCAAGACTCTCTCAGGGACGCTCTCGATGGTTAGACCGTCTATTCCCTTCTTATTTACGACTTAACGCCTTTTTTACCTCCTTAGATTAGTCAGTTTTAATGTGGCACTGTTCAACAGCCGATGGGATTTTCGAATGGGAATATATTTTAGGACCTTGAACGTTTTCAGAATTATTGCCGCGGCAATTTAAGCTTTAACCAACTTCGTTTTGCAATTAGAATTTTTTGCAATGCTTCTTAAATACTGAGTCAAATAGTGCATTGTTTTTAAGCGTGAAAGTTTGTTTATTATATATCAATTCTTCTTTAAATCAAACCGAGTGTGTATTAAATACAATAACAAATTCAAAGTATAACTTCATGTGGAAATGTTTATAAGTGTGAAAGACAGTAGAATTATTGCCCTGCAGAGTTCTGTAGAAAGAGAAATGTGTATTAATTAAGTAATAGAGCTTGATGAAGGAAAATAATTTTCATCCGAAAGAATTACAACTCGGTCGAACATACAATCGCGCGAGAGGGTACACTCGAGTGTCCCAAATCCCGGAGGATCCTTGACACGTGTGCCAGTGCCGCGTAATCAGTACACAAAGAAAAAAGAAATGTCTGTTTGAAGTGCGGGAGCTCCTCGAATCGGGAATATTGTTTGCCAGTCTCAAACAAGAGGCCACGTTCTGAGACTAGTTTGACCAGCATTTGAAGGCAAGGCCGATCAAGCTTCTTCCACTCTATCATCTCTCGAAATCACCCAATCACGATCTACTCTCAACTATCTTGAACTTCGATCCAGAATCACTTTCGATATTCTTGGAGCCCGCTGATTAACCGGCTCGATTCCCAGAAGACGTTTATGGACAGCCAATTTGGCTGTTCTTTGAAAAATCATAAGTCTTTGGCTATGAGAGGTATCGACAAACAGAAAATGCCATAAGATTCAAAATAGATCAAGTTTTCATAGAAAAATATATGAAAGATGTATTCCTTTCTTAAGTAATTATTATTTATTTACGAAAACCTCCAATAGCTGTATTTCAGTTTATTGAATATTCTATAATATATTAACTTTGAATATATTAATTAGTGAAACTGCTCACCAGGTGTGTTTCATACGTATAAATTACAGGTACATTTCAAGCAAAACAATTCTGCTTTCTGAATATTTCACTTGATAATTATTTCGCCCCAATAATACATCCAGTGCACAGACAACGATGGTTTGAACTTCAGTTTAATCAGAGGAGATATTTTTGGCGCATTTCCTAAGCTGGAGCAAATAGTAACAGAGAAAAGTTGCGAGGGGATATTTCGGTGGTATACACGTCCGCCGAATTTACTTCGCGTCACTCAGTCTAAATTAGAATTTCAACCGGCACAGATTTCTGTCGTTAACGAAACGTTCACTGCCCGAATATAACTTGCGCGAATTTAACACTGTCTGCCATGTCACTTATTGCGGAGCGCAAATTTATTTCGAAAGAAAGAACGCTGATATATGCTTGCAGCAAAGTGCAGTTAAAGTGTGACTTTTGCATTTCAACATGTTACATTTTTGACGAAAGACATTCAAGCGGCGACTCTACATATTTTTGCCAGGTTATTTTGTTCAATCGTAAAAGTTTCTTGCTTAATTATATTTGCAATCAGTTGTTAACATTTCTAAAAATTGTGACAATGATAGTTACAGCAAGCATTTTTAATGGTTTCTATTATTACTCTGCCAAACAGACTTTGCAAACAATTTCTGCCAGGCGATTTCGTTATTTCGAAATATATAGCAGGTTATTTCATTCTACTATAAAACTTTCTTCTTCGTTTACATTTACGATAATATTCCAGACTTTATAAAAATCTCTAACTAGTTCCTATCATTAACTCAGTATTAGTTGGTCCAACCAAAGGGTTACTCTGCCAAGCAGACTGCTCAATAAATTTCTACCAAACGATTTTGTTTTACTATAAAAGTTTCTTTTTCACTCATATATCTGATAATTCATTAAATTTTCTTAAAAATTCCGAAGGTGAAACAATTATAAGAAGAATCTCTGACTACTTTCTATCATTAACTCTGCATTAGTTGGTGCAACCAAAGGGTTACTCCGGCAAAGGAGACTTCTGAGTCTCTCGCGAGCACTGCGGGGGCGGCCATCCATAACGGTTCCCACTTGCGACGCGGACGAATTGTACAGTTTAATGGTGTGGGCGCACGTGTGCACCGATTACCGCGCGCCAATCGCTCCAGCGAGTCTTTCTCTCTTTCTCTCTCACCTACAAATGTACGCTTCTCACGATCACCCGCGCCCGATGCAATTGCTCTCGATGCCTGGCTCGCTGCTCCGACACTTTTCTCTCCGAGAGAGAGAGAGAGAGGCGCAAACACAAGTGTCGTCGACGAAGCCTTTTTTCTTGAGCGGCTCAGCAGCGTGTTAACGTTAACGCCTCGCGGAAAACGTGGCGCGGAAGAGCAGCAGGAGCTCCTGACGACTCAATCGGCGGAGCGGAGCCAAGAGGCGAGCGGCGGCGGCGGCGGCGGAGGTGAGGCGCGAGGTGAGGCGAGGCGAGGCGAGAGTGCAGAAAATGATGGAGCCGCCCGATAAAATTCATGAGTCGAGCACGGACGGCAACGGCAACGGCATCAGTGTAAAAGCGGCACTAGAATAGCGTCTCTCCACTCTCTTGGGGCGAGCAGCACGCGAGCGATTAGCATAAAGGAGTCTCATTAGCAGCCGAGCCGAAATGTCAGCGCGCCGCGCGCTCGCCACCGCCGCGCGCTTGTCCACCCGGAACTCTCTCTCTCTCTTTCCTTCTTTCTCTTTCTGTCTTTCTTTCTCGCTCGCTCTTCCTTTCTTGGACCCGTCCGGCGCATAACGTCCTGCGCGCCTCGACCTTCCTGCCTGCGAAAGGGCTCGCTCGTGGCCATTCCGCCACCTATCGTTGCCGAGCATCGCACCGATCCTGTCTTCCCAGCGAGCGGTGCCAGCTGGAATAGCTGGAATAGCGCCTCGCGCCGAAAGAATATCCCCCGAGGTACAGTTAAAGCTCGACTCAACGCGCGCCCGCGCGCGCCCGCGGGGGTTGACGCGCTCGAATTCGTTTTCGCTCGGATAGATGCTTCATTGATGATTCATTTTACTTTACCGTTTCTCTACTTCGATGCAGAAAACGAGTTTTATTTGGCAGTGTAAACTGTTATAATGTTGATTTG
Organism: Ectemnius continuus; assembly: GCA_910591665.1. Classification (NCBI taxonomy): domain Eukaryota; kingdom Metazoa; phylum Arthropoda; class Insecta; order Hymenoptera; family Crabronidae; genus Ectemnius; species Ectemnius continuus. The sequence continues at coordinate 6,715,710 of OU342862.1, read as the reverse complement.
CAACCGTGAAATCTTGATTGCTTTAACATTAAGAAAAAATGGCTTGATGGATTTGTTAAAATTGTATTATAATTGATTAGTGACTTGGCTTTCATTTTTCAATGATAGCCATTGCTTTGTTCATCAATTTGGTAAAGGCAGTCGAAGAAATAATTTTTTGTAGAATTTGCTTCGAATAGCAAAGGAAAGTAGGATTTTTGTTGCCAAAACATTTGTGGAAGGTGGAAGAAAACACTTGGCGTTTCTTTACAAAGATTTCAATATTTCGTATCATTAATGTTTGTGAGTCACAAAGATGTAAAATAAATAAAATAATCTATCATTCTAATTTATTATAAACATATTTATAATAAATCCAATTGACACATACTTATCCGAGCTTCAACACTTCATTACAATGATTCACACATAAAGATTCACACCCCATTCGAGCAAATCGCCAGTAGCCAGTGGAGGACTTCAGTATAACAAGTATCGCATTCCAGTGGAATGAGACGTCCGCGCTCAGACAGTTCTCCTAATAATGGGAGTTGGAGGATAGCGGGCCGATTTCTATCTGAGGATCGGTTTATTTAAACGATGCCAAGTCATGCTTTACAGCGCCGGCTGACTGAAACCCGAGCGGTGTGTGAGGGAATCCGATTATATTCCACCCTGTAAATCAAGCTTGTCGCTGCGGGGTGGAAAGCGATGTCTCCGGGCGCGCGCGCGCGTGTGTGTAAATAGATCAGTGGCGTAATAGAAGGAGCCACTTGACCGAAGGCCTGTCGATAGCAATCGATGCACCTTGCACTCCCGCTGGCAATCCTTCCACACACACACACATAGATATTCAAAGGTGTGTTGGAGCGTGCAGGGAAGCCATTGCTCGGATAATTAGCTCTCGGCGAGTGATAGCGAACGCGTGAACTTCCTTTTCTCGCAGTCGCCAGTTCGGCGAGGGTTTAATCATTTCCTCGGGGGAAAAATCGTCGCCCGTAGCTGTGCCTCGTCTGCGCCGGGAAGTAATGTCTTCTGGTTAATTGCCGAGATTGCATTAAGCGCTGCGAAGAGAGAGAGAGAGAGAGAGAGGGAGAGCCCGGTGGCGCCAGGGGCTTCTTGCGGATCTACGCGTGATAGCGAGAGAACTCACCAGCGACCAGCACACCTCTTCTCGACTACCTTATTATCCACGCGCCTTCTTTCTGCACGCGATTATACTCGGTGGGACGAAAATCTCCTCTGCAAATATTGCGTTTCCTCAAAAATAATCTGTCGCAGTTTGTTAATTGGGTTAGTTGGATTGTCTAATTTGGGAGGCTCGTGAAATGATGTTTGAGTTATTCTAAAAAATGTTCTAGTGAAACTATAAATTGTATTTTGAACTACTTATCGTTACAAAAAATTAAATTATAAACTCGAAGTCAATCACACACTACAATAACTACTAAAATAATCCACTGCATTAATAAATGTCTTATGTCTGAGAAATGTATTGCTATCAGTAATATTTCATTTGTTGTTGCAATTATTGTAAATTAATTTCTTGCAAAATTCAAAATGTTAAACTCAAGCTATAAATCGTATTTTAAAGTACTTATCACCATAAACAATTTGCTTTAATTTGTCTATCACTTGAATATTCCACAGAAATCTGTGTACAATTCCCACGCCTTGAAAAACTCGAAGTCAATCACAAACTACAATAATTACAAAAATAGTCCAAGACACTAATAAACGTCTTACGCCTAAGAAATGTATTGCAATCAGTAATATTTCACGATGCTACCTTGTTACGAAAAAAGCAAGCGCAACACGGGTACTTCAAAATAGCTTTAATTCATTAGAGTAAAAAGGCATCCTAGTACATTCTTGGCTCACCCAGTAAGGATAAATTAAGGATTAGCGACATGTGTAGTAGTCGCTCGAAAGCACGACGTGCAACAGCAGCAGCAACGCAACATAACGAAGTGATATTCAACTCCAAGGGATGCTCGCGCGCTCGCACGCATACCTGTCTAGATTATAATTAACCCCCGTTCATTTATCTGGTACCAGCGTCTTTCTAGCGGCACGTCAGCGTGCGCAACGCAAACGCGCCAGCTTGCTAAGAAGTTCTGCGCGGATTCCCCTCGGCTAAGTCGCCGGGCGGAACTCTGATGGGCATGTTAACTTTAATGGGGAGCTTTAATGCCTGCTTGAACTGCTTGTTCATGGCTTTTCCATGCACTTCGACGCACCAGTACTTCTGAATAAAGTTCTCGAACTGTTGTTTCTTTGAGCCAATTATTGGTAACATGTGAATTTAAACAGTGGGATTGCTAGGACAAATTTTGTATCAAACTTGATTGTTACGAGTTCGATTCGTGGAATGAAAATTGGGCGAACATTGTTGCATTGTTTCTTGCCTCAAAGAGTTAATAGACTAGAGTTCATAAATAAAATTGCAATCGAATATTGGTAAAAATTATCGTAGTCAGTTTAACATATCGGATAGCAAAGATTGTATGTATTTATTGTTAGTTATCATTAGCACTACTGTTTGAAAGCCGTACAAGCTAATATAATCGTCAATAGTAAAAAAGAATGAAAATAACATTTAATTTGCAAGTGTATTTTCTATTTATTAGTATTACTAAATTGTAATAAAAATACATTAAACATTGTATTAGTAGATAAAATATTTCTGCTCTTGTAACCCGAAGCGATATTCGCAAATAAGATGGTACTTTCAAAAGTTTCCGACGAGAGTTACTACAATAAGTTACACAGATTACGGTTGTTTGTTCGCCGCGGCATAAGTCATTTATTCATTCATGAACATAACTGTCAAACTTTTATTTCCTCGGCCGCGAGTCATTTTACGAGGTCCGTTGCTCATCCAGTCATGCAGGAGCAACCTAGTTTGAAACTCGATCGGCAAACTAGTTTGATGGGCAAAGTCGTTTCGACTGGTAAGCGACATTTATGCTCGATTCTTTTCTGCTAAACGACAATGCCAGTCTACGATTTTCAAAGCGGCGCGGCGCGGCGCGGGCGCCTCACTCACTTTCCAGCGGAACAAGGCGTCGCGTCGCGTCGCGAGGGGACCATTCCCATGCCGACTCATTGTTACGGTACTCCGATGAGTTTTTCAGCGAGTGCGCGCCTCCAAACACGCTCGGCACTCGCCTTATCGCCGAACCGAGCACTTCGGCTCTCTTGACCTCGCCGAGTGCACGCGTGCCAGCGTTGACACTGATAACACGTTCTTCCTTGCATTTTTTTATCATGAAACACTGTGTTTCTTCGGTGGATATTTGTGCTAATGATTTCCTGGGCATTGTTGAATCTTTGAGTGAGTCAGGAGATAATGTTCTAGTAAGAAAGTGTTGCAGGTTTTCACTCTAATTGGGTATGAATGTCTAAATTCCGTTTTTGCGCAATATTTCTTCTACCAGTATTTATACAATTTGGAAAAAAATCAGGGATATATATTATAGAATTTTTGCAGATTTTTGGATTCACGATTTCTTTTATCAAAAATTAAACTTTCCAAGTCAAATATAAATGTAGCTTGAAATTATCGCAATATATATTTAAATTACAAAAAGAGACCTATCAAATTTTTACGAACATTTTAGTTTCCCAACACTACGAAGTTCTTTCTAATTCGACTCATTTATTAATTAAACTAATCAAAAAATCCCTACGTTTTTGCTGAGAGACAATCATCGCCGAAAATTGCGCATCTCCCCAGTGAAACTTGATGTTTCTTTGAAACGTCCGACGCACACCCTCCGAATGGCGAAGGGGCCACCGGTGACTCGACTTCCTGCTTCGCCAGCGCTTTCTTCCTCTCGTTCGCCGGCGATACGTGACCAATTAATCGACGACTACAACTGACGCGATTCACCCGACAAAGAAAGAAAAAGGGGGAAGAGGCGGTGCGTGGTGTACGCGTGTTACACGTGCGTCGCCGGCGACGTTTAGGCACTCGCGTGCTGCTAATGCTGGCTTCGAGTTCCCTTTTAAAAGCTCCAACAGGAGGAACGTACCTTGCGCGAGAGACACTTTAAACTCTCCCGGAGAACGTGACGATTGAAGTGAGCTAGCTTCGGTGATTGGTTTTAAAGAGTATGCTTGGAAACTCTTTGCGTGGAAGAGTACAAATATGGACGAAATGCGAAAGTGGGAAAAGCTGTGTACAAAGTGTACAAAGTACATCATATTAAAAAATTCAATTATTCGAATGTAAATTAATTCAAGTTGGCAATGCTAGAATATATAATTTATTTTTATGACTACTAAAGTGCGTTTCTAAGTCAAATAAAGAAAGTGCCATTATAGTTCCATTTGCATGTATATTTAAATTGAGATATTAAAGAAATTACGTTTTAATAATATTACAAATATACGTATAGAATACCAATTGACAAATGGACTTAGTTCACTTTCAAAATAAACGGCGCAACTGTCTGTAAAAATACATAACTTTCAAAGTGAAACACTGTTTTCAACTTTTCACCAATAAAAAGTACAATAGAAATTCGAATCTACAAAACAGCCAAAGAACTTAATTTTCACATCGAAGAATAGTAATTTTATCAAAGAATTATCACAAATATCGAAGGGGATGAAATCTCTGAATGACGAAGAAATGGCACTTTGCGATCAGAGTGCTATTTCCAGCCAAGGTAAATCTCTCAAGTGATATCTATTTGTACTGGTTGCGGCGTACGCGCTCCTCGACATCGAAGATGGCATGTGAGCTCGAGGAATGATTTATTCCCGATTGTGGCTCGATCGGAGAAAGGGTTAAGGTCGCGCGCGCGCGTTCGCCACTTCATCGACATAATCAAGCGGCGCGTAATAGCTCAAATATTTGTGCTATTATTGTTGCGTCAGCGGCGCGTTAAACACGTGCAATTGCTTTCGGTAAATAAGACATCGCTCTCCTACCTTTATCGATTGCAGAAGTCGACGGCGCACATTTTTGCAATAGCCTGGAAATTGTTGTCTCGTTGCGCAAGTGCGCGCGCTATCGCATCGCCGCCGCTTCCACCGCGTTTACACGTGTACCGTTTACCCGCCGAGATAATTAATGATTTAACCGCCTGCAAAAAATCCGTCTTAACGTCACTCTCTGATTGTAATGATTGGTTTTCGAGATTCTTCTATTTCCATGCAAAGTTCTGTCCTGATAGTTTTGGTAAATATTTGTTCTATTTTTTATAATGACCATGATTGCGAATGAAATTTTAAAGAATAGTACGTCAATTAGTAGATCGTAGTTCAAGGAAAATCTAATATACATTTCAAGTCAAATAGTTAATTAATTCTCGAATTATGATTGTCATCGATTTTTAATGTCATATTTTGAGAAAAACGTTTTGTAAATCAAGTGTAGAAATTCAAGTGTACAAAAATTGTAGAATATATTCCTAAATCGTCAAATTATAGTAACTTCAGAGAAATCTATTTTCAATCACACGTCTGCTTTAAGATGATCATAAAGAAAAATCACAAAAATAGTATAACAAACCGTTCGCATAATGGAACATTAAAAAAGGTATATTTTCCACTACAAAATCAATGTTATCCTTCCTGAATGAATTGAACAGTAACAGTTGGAAATCTCGTGCAATTTCAATAACGAATTGCTAATAGAAAGAGTCCTCTGATTAAATAACGAAGACCAGTGGCGTTCGCAGTGGTCATAAATAAAAATGTTGATAGCCCGGTGAAATTGCAACAGATCTATGAGCACGTACCTATATTAAAATTGATGAGGCGCATCTCCGCCGACGAATAGCGCCGACCTATAAACCCGCAAGGCCGACAATGTCTCATGCTCAAGCTCGATTATAACGGTAAGCCAGGTTTTTGCGCGAAAAATCCATAACTCCGGTGATTCACCGTACGATTCTAAATTACGTAAGTGAATTATGCGCCGTCGTCCTCCTCCTCTTCCTCTCCGCGAGCCCTCGCCTCATCGCGAGCCGAAGGTTTCGTCAAGGAGTTCCATCTAGCAGCGGATTTACCTCGAATGCCCGCAGCGGGATAAACAGTTCGCCGGCACACGCCGCAATTACAGGACTACCAGTCAGCCTGAAAGATTAGTGATAAAACGAAGGAAATTGGAAGTGTCCGCCAGAATTACCAGTCACTTTTCATTTCCGATTGAATTAACTTCGCGGACCTTTGCTGCCCCATGAAAAAAAGCCACTAATGTCAGTTTTCATTTTGTATTGATACTTTCTCTTAAAGTTGTGGTTGTTTTAAGTAATAATAACTTTTGAATTATTGACTAAAGAATGGAATGAAAAATCATGAACATTGTACAAAGGGTGAATAAGAACTTTGACAAATTTTATTTAGAAAGCGTTGTGTGTTTCTTCGATTGAAATCCTTGAATGCCTTTGCTTATGTAACGTGAATTTTCTTGGACACATGCTAGCAAAATAAATCTTTTTCCTCTGAATTTTTCAAGTAGTAAGTCGTACCAGTCTTATTTTGTAATGAAAATAAACTTTGAACGCAGTATTCCTTAATTAGAAAGTATAACATATTTATTATAAGAAAACTAGTTAAGGAACAACGTAAATTGTACTTAATTTACAAACAGTTATTATTCAACGTAACATCGTCCATTTACACGAATCGTAAGCATAAATGAGCCAATAACACAACATCGAACAAATAACCACGCCGTCTTCCCTAATGTCTAATTTCTTCACGCTTCTGTTACTTATCTTCGACTTACAATCAAGTGGAATGAGTCGTTACAGCGCGAGGCCAAGAGAAATGTGCTGGCGCTTTGGCGAAACGTATTCGAAGGCATCAGCTAAATGGAGCAGAAGCGTGCGGAATCAGAAACGATAAAGGGTGCAATAAAGGATGAGGAGAGTAAAGAATGAAGAGAGCGGCGGCGACGGCGACGGCGGCGCCTGTAAATTCTGGAGTGAGTAGCGACGGCTAGCACTGACGGCGAAGCCTCTGCTTTCCAATAGTGCCGAGGCATCGCTCCTTCTTCTTTGCCATTCAACTGGAGTTCGCCTCGACGAGGAAGAGCACACCATCCAAGATAGAAACGATCTACTATCCCAGCCAACAGTAAACACTCCCAGACGCAGCTGGGATTCCAAGATTTTCCGGGACAACCGTCTCTTCTCTTAAACTCCGACCACAACTCTTTCCAACCCTCCGACTCGAAAATATACTGGAGCCATTCGTATTCGAATCGCGTTATCTACATTTCCTACTGTTTATCTCAGCAAAGGGTGATGCGTTTCCTTTGGAAATATTAAAAATCTCGAGACTATCAATAGATATTAATAAGTGGCAAATGACATCTTATTTTGTAATTTTATTTTGCATTCATTATGCATTATAAATCATATAATAAATAATATATAGGATTCAGTGCAGAATTGAGAAACTATTCGTATATCAATCATAAAATTTGGGGACTATTAATGCATATAAAAAAATGGGATTAAATTGTATTGTTTTAATAAATTGATATAGTGCATCAAAGTGTTTACTTTTATCGGACATCTTATTTTGTAATTTTATTTTGTAGTTAGTTACCCAGTGCTGACATAAAGGCAAATGAATCACCCTGTGCACTATTTAATAATTTTCATAGATTTCCATAAATAATATAACAGTACTCGACCAACTTAATTGAGGATAAGTGAGGCTGTGTACCGTAAAAGATGATCGATGAGCGCTTTCAGCGATTTCCTTCCTGGAATTCGGGAAAAATGCGTGCGAAGCAAATGAAGTAGAAAATGAAGAGACATGACAGCTCGCATCACGCGATTCAGCTATCTTGGAAATTTTGTTGCTATATTTAGAGGCTGGCGCGCATAATAAATCACAGCGGGGGAATTTGTCAATCCGAAGTAACGATCCTCGGGACTACCGACCGCATAAATTTCCCAGTAATCATGTTGCACGCACACGACATTGATGCGAGATAATCCGCGCTGGAACTTCGAGAAGAAATTGCAAAGTTACGCAACCTCTCTCTCTTTTTCTCTCTTTCTGTCTTTCTCATCACCAGAAATTAGCAATTCATGCCGAGAATAAATGCAGACACTTCACGCACTTTACCGTTTGCCGTGCGTGAGTAATAGATTTTTTCCCTCATCGATATTTAATCGGTGGATTTATCAAGATCGTGTAATTTAATCGGAGAGCGAAAGGGCAGCAGTTCCTATTTTAATTCCTCTTCCCCGAGTCCGCAGGATCCACTGGATTCTCAAGTTCAATTAGCATGCAATGAGTTTTTTGTTCCTCCTTGGCAAATGTCATTTGTCAGTAGTTTGGCGCAAAAAGGTGCAGAAAACTCTTTGTGTCTAGGACGATGATACTTCGTGAATATTAATGCGACACATCCATTCTCTATCAGCGTCAATCTTGTGTATTATAAATTAATGGAAATATAAATTACAACTTCTTCTTGCTGGTGAATATATAAGTAAAAAATCGAGAGGTGTAAATCCGTTAAGATGAGTGTAGTAAATGAGATATACAATTATTGGTGACTTGACAATAAGAACAAAACCTGGAAAGTGCAATACGATTACTAGTTTTACTCTCTCTTGGCAAAAAAATAGAAAACTCATATTGTACTATTAGAACATTTCCAAAATTTAATATGTTTAATTTAACACAGTATTAATCGATGGCGTATTAATAATTATCTAGTGAAATATGTTCAAAGGTTTGAAATAAATATGTTATGCGCCAAGAAAAATACTGTCCATTTAACCGTACGCGAAAAATGATCAAAAACAGGCATCAGTTTATGCAAAAATTACTCTATCAATTATGTATTAAAATATTTAATACCCAACAAACAATAGTACAATTAAGAAAAAATAGTAATGAAGTATTAAAAATATATTCTATTGATATTGTGAATGCGCGATCGGTGTGCCAGAGCGTTTTGTGTAGTTCTTGCGAAGGAAGAAAAAAGGCGTGTAGATACAGTTAGAAGGGAAGGAAGGAGAGGCTTACTGTTGGCAGGGAAGAAAAGGAGCCGATCCCGAAGGAAAGTTCATTTCGCGTGGCTGGGCCGGGTACGTCCCGTGTCCATCTCTGACAAGAGGCCTTCCTTCTCCTGTCTCTCAGCTGACGCTCCGAGAAATACCCGCCGGCAATTACTACGTAGTACCTTAAGTAGCGCGCGCCGCCACCGCATGGACGCGCCGCCAGCCTCCAGAGCGGCAAGAAGGGGAGCAAAGAATCCGCGTGCATAACGTCCCCGAGGATTTATCGTCAGGTGAGCCCTGATCCTGAGATTCCGCTCTTCCAGGACCACTCCGATCTGTATCTACGCTTTTCCTCTGATCCCTTCGACCCAGCCGACGTACCCGGCACCGAGGGATCGCTAATTCTATTGAGCCAACCTTTTTCCACTGATCTCTCTTCGACGAATCACTCCTCTACCTTCTCTCCGCCTCGATTGCCAATTCGACGATGAAATGCGTTCACTATAAGTTTCATATTTTATACTATATTAAGATAATTATTCATTCTTAAAGATAAGTAATTTCGAAATAAAGGATTCTTTTTTCTCTGAGTAAATACGCTTTTTTTCTTATATCACCTTTCTTTATCACTTTTAATTATCACAACGAATTTTAATAAACGAAGTAAAGTCGAAGTCTGTCTTAGAGCTTCAGAATTCGATTTTTCCAAAACTTATGCCACAATACTCTCACAAGACGTTCGCCTAGAAAGTGATTGGTGGGCGAAGAGAATAATACGGGATGTTTCGAGGGCAATTAAGGGTGGTTGGTTCGATAGGCGGTCGGCGGAAGGTGGCGCCTGAAAAAGCCGGGTGGCTTGACGAGGAGGAGTCAGTGAATTGAAGTCGAGCGATCCTGAAATTCCCGGCTAATTGTGTCGACGATCCGGAATGCTCATTGTTCGGTGAAAGGAAAAAGCTGAAGGGGAGGCGGCCTTCTCGGTGGCCGATTCCTCTTTCTCTTTCTGTTCGCATCCTCGCCGCGCCGCTTCTTCTTCTTCTTCCCTCTCGTCGAGAAGAGCGGGCGAGCGCGCGCGCGCGCGGTGCAAGACTCAGCAAGAGTGTGGCACGTGCATTGCGTACCGATTTCCTAGCCGGCGCTACACTCTTCCTTTCCGGTGGTTTTCTGCGAAACGTAATCAGCGGCAGCGGCGAAAAAGAGAATTCAAAGCATAGCGGACGTCCTCCCGCCACGACAAAAACGGAGGGAGAACGGGAACATTAATCAAGCTGATGTCGCGCACTGCGTCGATGACTTCGCCCCCGCCTTCCCCTTCCCCTCTCCCCTCCTCCCCTCCTACCCTCCTACATTTCTCTCCTCTAATGAGATTTTAACACTTTAACTCTCCGAAGGACAGAATTTTACAACAAATTCTCTTCCGGCACAGAAATTACTCCTGTGTTTTATCAGTTTATGAATTTAAGTATTAAAAAGCGTGGAGAATTTTTCATAATACTGCGCTTCGAAGAGTTAAATCCTTCACCACGTAAATCTCCTGGATTTATAGCTTCAATACGCTTTCGTGAACCTAGTGGAAATTTAATAGAGCGGTAAATTTTTTAAATCTCCCGTGAAATATGACTTTATAAATGGCGATTTAACAAAGTGGAAAATATAGGAGAAACTTGCGATTACACAAGTTGAACGCCCTCATTTTTCCTCGATCGAATAAATTAAGATTAAACTATGTTTGGAATTGAAAACTAGTTAACAAGAAACCTTTCGATAAGATAGAAGGATTCAACCAAGCTTCTTCTTGTACAACAGTTTAAATACTAATGATTAGTGCTTCGCGAAGTTCTCCGTCTTATGTAGGTTAGGGATGGGCTAAAGTTGGGAGAGGTAGAGTTCGAGTAGTGGGGAGGTGAGAGGTTAAATGTGGCATAGGAACTCAGGACTAAGTCCCCAGGACTTAGCCCATTAAACTAAAATTATGGTAATCGCGTCTATAATTACTGGCAAAACAAGGATTATAGTTCCTAAACAGATAATGAGTTGTTTTCGTGGATTTCCACGAACTTGTAATGAACAGCTATGCATCGAAATCCTTGCAGGTATTACTGCAGTATTTAACAACCCTTTCCAAATTGATAGCTCTTGTTGTCTTTTTTATTCAGTAATTATATCAACGTTGTTATGAGTTACGTCCTAAAATATGCTCCAAGATCGTGAATTATTGTCAATTGGTTTAGTATCAAAATTTCCTATGCATTCCACTTAACGCCAGGACAATTACATCTTCGCAAGGGTTGCGTGACCCGAAAAAGTGAAAGTTACATTTTTAAAGCTCCAAAAGCACGGAGAAACATTCTATGTGGAACTAATGAAAATAAAAAAAAGTAGTCCGATGAGTATGCAAGAAGGTCATAAATCATTTCTAAAATTTGGCAAACACAAGGAGATTTATCAAGAGAAATTTCTCTTCATCAAACTTCACTTGACATTGCCGGTATTTGCGATGAAAAGTCTACGAGCACGAAGTTTCATTCCTTCCGAGAATTTGAGGAAGGTTGTCGGGTTTCTGTTTAATATACTTTGAACTTGATGTCCGAGGGCAATTTTCCCAAGAATTCCATGGAAGCAGGAATTCTTGTAAAGTTGCCAGGAGAATATGGCTGGGCGGCGGATGCGGGTTGCCCATAAACAAGTCGACCTGTTCATTGTAAGGTGGAGCTTTCGCCCACAGGATCGGACCCTCTTTCCTCCTCGACATTTTTCATGTGACTCTATTACCACCGCTCTACGCCATACAACGACCTCCCCGTAAATATTCGCCCACCCATATCTTTCATACGTGTATCCGCTACTTCAAATGTATTAGACATGAAAGTGACAATGTTAATATTATATCGCTACGAAGCGCTCAACTAGTGCGCCAACAGGGATAGGCGTTAGCCAATAAATTTCGAACGCCAATCATTTTATTGGGACGTAAAGTTAGTCCTAATAAAATTATTGGCGTTGATTTTGAGAACCAAGAAAATTATTGGGGTGTATTTTAAGACCTAATAAAATTATTGGCGTGTATTCTAAGATCCAATAAAATTATTGCTGTCGATTTTGAAACCGATTGAAATTATTGACGTCGATTTTGAGGCATAATAAAATTTTTGGTATGCATTTTAAGACACAAGAAAATTATGGGGACCAATTTTGCGAATATAAACCCATAACAAAATGCTAAAAGCTGCGTCAAAGTACTTTTCAGCAATGTTTAGTTTGTTGCATGCGATGTAAAAAACATTGGGCTTGAAATAAATAAATGCTGTGTTCCCAAATTATAATGTTTGAATTTAGTAAATAATGAATTGCTAAATACTGTTTTAAATAAATATACGTGACAATAAATGAATTATAAAGTCATTGCACTTGCACTTCGTGTGCTTCTTCCACAATTTACAGTATTCACCCAAGGAAAACTCGATCCGAATTGGAATGACGCTGAAATGCTTTCTCGTAGTTCCGGTAATAAGATCTCGTCGAGGAAACTTCGCTGATGGGGAACTTCATGCGAGTGAGAATCTGATAGTTTCCCTCGCCAGTGCATTATTGCTTTAAGCTTCGAGTTGTCTGCTTCCTAACAGATCGTGTTACTCCCAGCGCAGAAAACCGTATTGTTTCATGCCGAGTGCTAACTTCTCAAGAAATTCTGACTTTAGTTCTCGAAGCAGACAGCGGGAAATTATTTTGCAAGCAAGCCGAGTCAGATTCGAGTCGGTTTTGTTTGACTAAGAAAGTCCTGATTGCCCAAAGCGATTTTTAAAATAATCTATTCAAGAAATGACTAAAATATAATTGAAACCATTTTTCTAATGTTTACGACGTAATTTTTGAAGTGTAAAAATTATACAATAACTTCTCAACTTAATACACTATTACTATTAAAAATCTACATTCGTAGTTTTCGAATATTACCAATGCGAAGCATAACACTTAGATAATAAAATAAATCATATATTATTTTAATTTTTAATTCAAGACCGAAAGAAATAAGTGCACAGCTTTTTTACACTCCCAATTAAAACCAAACGTATATGTTTAGTGTTAAAGAAGACTGTTTCGAATTCCTAGATTCGCCTATTTTTCCCTAAGCGTAGAGTTCACCCTTGGATGCTGGTGGAAGAGGAGAGGGCGTTGGAAATGCCAGGTTGCAGGCTGGAATGTGACGGTGACTCGAGTCGGACGGGAAAGGGAGTCTTCCGGGATAACAGTTGGCGTCGGGAGAGAACTGCCTCGATAAATAAGCCTTTGGTTAGCTTCGGATCCCGGATCCGTTATCTCTTATCGGCGAGCCATCCGGCCACCCTCTACTTCGTGGCTCTTTGTGCGAAAGATCGCGTCGTAAAGATAACGGGCGGCTCTCTCCCTCTCTCTCTCTCTTACTCTCGCAGATCGTCCGCCCCATAACGATTACCAAGTCATTGGACTCTTTATCGTATACATCTGACCGCAAAAAGCCGGCGTTTCGTGATTTTCCTCGCTTCCCCCTGAACCACTTTCCCGCTCTCCTATCAACTATTCCCACGTATCGAGACAACCAGCTTGCTAGTATTTAGTTTCGTCCAGTTTTGTGAGATTTATAATTGGCGGCGAATTTTTACAGGTAACTTTTCACACGAATCTCTGATTTTTCTGTGTTTCAAAGATAAGTTGATAATAATTTTAATACTACGAATTGGTGAAAAGTTAATAAGCGCGATAATATTTCGACACCTGCAAATATATGAACGCAAAGTGGAAATAAAGTTGTTTGAATTCCAGCAATTCTAAATCAAGTAGCTTGACTAACAATTTGCACTTTATGCATGATATGGAATTTAAGGTACTTTTAATACTACGCTCTTTCTCTACAATGTGGAAAATGATGGAATGAACGAGGCTAGCGAAAGGTGTGGGAGATATGTGTAGGCGACCGTGAGAAAGAAACATACATACACACGTACTTCCCTGTTCCTTTCTACTTTGTGAAGAAGAAATATATTTTCTGACACTTTACAAAAATGTTATAACTGAAAGAATTAAAATAACTATCGAACAATATTATTTCTCTTACAAACGATTTTTAAGTAAAAACTGACCATATCATAATTCTAATTAAAACTTAAAATCGAAAGAAATGGCACATTTAAAATTAAAACCTCCAATCAGAAACTACTGAAAGACAGTCACTTTTATATGTGACTTTTCCATATTTAATAGCAGGACAATTACCTTAAGTAACTAAATCAACAAAGCGATTACACCGCCAAGGCGCAGTTACCAAGTGCGGTCCAGCGTTTACCCGGAGGAAGAAGTCCGAAATTACAGAGTGGCTCTCCCGAAAGTGGCGATAAAAAGCTGCGGATGGGGTTCTTCTCTGCCACATGTTGGAGGGCACGTAATTACAATGATCGTCGGAAGCCAGGGCGAGGAGCACGTGGTCGCCGAGGGATGCGATAATAAAGATTTAACGGTGATAATGAGTTATTGTCGTTTATTGGGATAACGGTTTGGTATGCCAGCGGGTGCGGAGCAATCAAGAGCCAGGGACTTCTTGACTCTTCACCCTGGCGGCGCGGCGCGGCGCGGCGCGGCGCCGAGAACGAGGAGAGGACACGCGCGATTATGTAGCAAAGGTCATCCGCGCCGGGGGAAGATCGTTTACTTCTTAGTGCGGCAAATCGGCGTAGGTCAGTGAATCTTGAATCAAGAGAGAATATGCCGGCGCGCCTGGTATTCGTGCGAATCGCGTTGACCCGATTTAAAGGGCCTCCACCATGCGATCCTCCAGCCGCTCAAGATCATGGACCGACGAGGAGGAGAGAGTGCTTGCCGCAGAGAGAAAGAGGGAGAGAAAGGAAGCTAGAGAGACCTGTGTTGTCTCTCCCGCGGCTATTCTCACGGCGAGGCGATTATCGGTAAAATGCCGATTGGCTCGACCCATTTTCATCTTACCAGCCACCCAACTCCCACCATCAACCAACCAGACTCCTTCTACGGCTAATGCCTCGTTCACATTAGTCAAGTTCCTTTCGATTATCGGTGAAATGCCGCCGATTGGCTCGACCCATTTCCTTCTTATCGCTCTCTCGCACCACTTGCCACCGACTAGACCACTTGGCCGTGCTTAATGCCCAGTTCGTTTTAGATCGCTCGATTTAGGCTTAATCGGAAACCTTTTAGACTCCGGTCACATTGTTGAGGATCCTTGACAAGAACTGGTTTCAATTCGAGCGAATGGAATGAGTCTTTTGAATCGAGCTTGTATTGTTGGAATTATTTAAATTCAAACAAATTTAAGTTCCTTTCGAGCTTGAAGCGAAGTCCTTTGAAGTAATTCTTTTATATAACTTCAACATTAAATGCAAAAGAAATTCATTGTAATCAAACGTGGCAAAAGTAAAAGTATTTTAACAGTACTCGAAGAATTATAAACGAAAATTGTTGATTGACCTAGTTAAGTTCAAGTAGTTCAAAAGTAAGCCGAGCAATGTGAACGAGACTTAAATCTAGCCGACTTAAGCAACGCGATGAGATAAAACGGTAGAGCTGAATGATTATGAGATTCGCCTCGAATTTTCGTGACCTTTCTTTAAAGATCGCTCGTTCAAATTGACTTGGCCGACGTTAGAAGCGGCTCGGTTGGGCGCCAAGTTCATCGACATTCCCGCGGCGACGCGGCCGAGCGCAATTAAACCATTAATGACGATCAGGTCGCGAATAACCGGTTTGCCAGCCGTTAAATTTAACCTACCCAATTTAATGGGATATTAAATTCTAGTCTTAATCCGAGTACTCTCGCGCGCTGCTTCTCGGCTGCCCGGTAAATGACTGCGACTACTTGTCGCCAATGCAGAATAAGTGCAACGGCGCTCTCAAAACTCGCCGCATACTCTTTGTACTTGATACTTGTACTTTATTGATGCTCCAATGCTCGCCTCGGACTAAAACTGTCGCATGAAATCGAATAATTAGCTCGTAGAAATTGTGCTTCTTATTTTTGGATTGGTAATATACAATGGCGATAAAGTCTGCCGTCTTTTTGTAAATTGTGTCTATAAGTTATAAGGTACTTGATTAAACTAGTTTATAAGTAATAATTATACTACAAATATTGATGTCAAAAGGGTGCAATTGGATTTTGCAAAGGTAAGTTTAACACAACCTAACGAACTCCGAATTCGTGATTAATAATTACGATCGTAACTAATAATATTAAGAAACGTTTCAATGAACTAATTCAGAATAAAGCTACATTAAACATCTCTTAAACAATAATAGTTTTATATACGTTGTAAATTTCGAAACGATTTACATTATTTGCAACACTTGTTTGCCACTGTAATTTCTATCACACATCGTAAACAAAATAGTACAAAATTTAAAAAGCGAAGACTCTCGTTTACTTTCATTCCACTTTCCTTTATGAAGCATCCAACTTTAAACTAGTTAAAAAAAAGGACTATCGAATAAATAGCAAGTGAATTGCACGGGAGTTGCTCTCGGCAGAGGACACAACAATGGCCCGAGGAATTTCCTCGGGCGTCAGTCTCGTTTCGAGGCATTTTCCTCGCACGGTGCGTTAAGCAGCGCGACAGGATCAATATCACTATTGACAGGCATTGAAAGTAAGACGCGCGTGACCACCGCACAAATAAACCAGAAATCGAGCCACCGATGCATATAGGGTGATTCATTTGCCGTTCAATCAACTTTGCGAATTTATTCTATGAAATAATTGTGAATTAGCGAATACTTCCGATAAATATAAAGAACGTTTATCTGTTTGTATGTTCGCGATAAACTCGAAAACTAAATTAATAAACCAAATTTTTCTGGTGTATAGAATTATGATACAGATTAATAGACTATAAAATGCTTTATTATTAAAGCAGAGTGTTTCAAAACTAATAGAAATATTTCACAAGGATTAAACTATAATTCGAAGTTTTTTACTGTAACCGATTGTTCATTGAATTAGATTACTGTTAATTCAAAACAAAGTTGACTGGAATAACTAGAATTAAATATTCACGTATGTTTTCATATATTCTATAAACAATATTTGATTTATGTATAAATAAACTTGAAAGATAAGTGAAACACCCTGTAGAGAAAAGAAAAGCGGCAACCAACACAAGAAGAGGTCCAAGACCAATTCCGATGGGATCGGCGGAACAGCCTTCTGCTAATTACGCTTTTCGACGCGTATCAACAGCGATTGGCTGTCCCCGACAGGGTCACGGGACAAGTGGCCAGACCTTATCCGTCCTTACGACGTCCTTCCTCTCTTGTAACCGTTAAATGGACCGCAAAATTCGTCGGCCTTCGCCGCACCAGTAACCTTGGCGATATCGGGGAAACAGCATCTGACAGGGCTCCTTTCCAAGCAGTCATTAACCAGATGAACCATTTGTGGCTACCACATTATTTCTCGTTACCTTCTTATTTATTCTGCCATATTAATTATCCTTTTATAAATGACTATTCAGAATCCGATGAGTTATTATTGCTGGATTTCGTTATACTAAAAACGTCATTCATTGTAATAAAATAACTTTTAAATAACTACATTTAAAATATTTCTCTACATTTAGTGTTTCGATTCTCTGCACCTTTTAAACTAAACTGATACACTTTTCACTTTTGTAGATCTTTTATAATCGATTATAGAATGAATGATATACAAATCTTCGAAGTAGCTACAAATGACTTGCATGATGGCAAGCTAACTCCATCGAAAGGAAACTGAGCTAAGATCGGCCAAGAAACAGGGCTACAAAGGGTTGCTGCGCGATCAAAGATGTGTCCTGTCTTTCAGTAAGAAGCGACACGACCGGAATCTCGGCTTCGCCCGGGAATCAACGCTCAAAGCGATACTTTGTGAAACCGTGCTGAAGTACAGGGCGATTCACTTGCCTTCGAATTATTGTACTCCATTTTTATTTAACATTTATATAGTTATATGATTAAATATCTGATCTATTTAAACTGTGTGTAATAATATATTTTATTTAATATTTGCAGAAGAATATTTTAATATTTTACTATACTTTTATGATATGAGGTTAGTTATTTTAAATTAAATATACTTGGTTTAATTATGAATTAGGTTTTTATAATATTTTTATATTTAATGAATTTTTTCCTCCATTCTTTAAATGTAAAAATATTTCAAGTTCAATTAGTTTGAATTCTATACATATTTTAATATTGTTTAATGTTCATATAATGAAAGTATTAACTTTGCCTTAAATATTATGCACATTACACGTCTTTAAATAATGTATAGAATGATTTGCGTGTAACGAAATGATTGAAATAACTTATAATTATTCTACACAGGAGTCATAATTGTTCGACAATTAAGACTAAAAGACAAATGAATCAACCTGTACTTTTCTTTCCAAGTGCAGGCTTTTTCTGGCAGAGCTCGGTCGGTGCTTGTCGCTTCTTCTTCTTCTCTTGGTTCTCGTGGACTCTTTGGCAGCTAATTCGCGGCGTCGGTCATTGTTATCGTGCCAGAGCGACGGGCGAAAGAAGTTGCTCGCCGACAGAAAGTGGCTCTCGCGAGCGCGCGCGCGCGCGCGCGACGCCGGAAGCAAGAACGTTGCAAGAAGAGCTCTCCTATGCTTTCCCTCTGCCACCGGACTCCTCACCGGCCCATTACCACAGAGCGTCGCGTCGCAATCTCGGATAAACGCCAGCTACTTTATCGTCCGCCAAGAAACTAATTGTGCAAATGACTTAATCTAAGACTCTGCGCTTGCTGCCCTTATTTCTGACGGGGCTTTGCGGTTCCATCAACTATCCTTGCTCGACTAAGCACAGTAAGGACGATATCGCTCGTAAAAATTGCGATGTGCAGTGGTTAAGTGGTTCGTTGCTTGGAGAAGGAAATAAAAGAAGTATTTAACTAATTCTTGTAATTCTTTTGCAATTCTAGAATATTAGTTATTCTTATAAATAAGATTGTGAATTGATTTGATAGGTTTTTGGTTAGATGGGAATTTCACTGGCTGAGAGACGAAATTAAACAATTATTAAATAACATGTTAAATTGAGGAATTAACAAATTAAACAGATAGCAATTTCTTGATATCGATAAAGGGATAAACTACACTAGCTAGGAATTGATTAATTTCAATAAACATCGACAAACTGTTGACGATCTTTCACCCAAGTTTGTATTATGCAGAAGACAGAAGAAGACTCGTGCTATTTGAGAAAGTATGTGGGCCACGGTCCCCTCGTCTCGTTGTTTGCCTCAAATATTATGCGCTCGGTGGTGCAAGGTGTCCACTATTGTTTGAGAATTTCATATTAAATACTTATTTGCAGGTAAATGTACAGAAAGTTAATTTCAAAACGAATCAAATAACACACGGGTCAAAGTATGTAATTGTTCTTTAATACGTTTAAAACATCCTCTGAGATGAAAATGAAAATGAAAATTGATTGTTGTATAAGATACAGTTGTTTAATAAATAGAAATCATTGCAAAGATTACATATTATAATAAAACAAAATTAAGGAAATTCAATGTACTAAAATAAATAAAAAACACAGCAGCTTCAAATTGTATAAAAAATGTAATATAACTGGAAATTTACTAATAAACATATTGATGCATTACACAATATATAATTGATCTACAACATATCACAAAATATTGAAGAAACAAAATATAAACTACCAATTTCTCAGCAATTTGTGCTAATAATACCATAAACAGGAATTACCAATAATCAATAAAACAGTTGTATTTTATAAAAATGAGAAACTGGGTGTGAATAAAAAGGAAAGCAGCTGACACCTAGACAACCGAATCAAGGGATACCAGTTTGGTAAGAGGCGACATGCGATCAAGGTGGAAAATCGTCCGGGGATAATTGGGTTTCCGGGCGATCGCCGATCATAATTATATCGATAACTAGACGATCGGGTCGGAGTCGGACTCTTGACAGGTTGTAAAGGGCCGGTTGGCAAGAGAACGACATGTTCTACACGCACTTCGGCGTTCTTGCGTATCTCTGCCGCTTGCTCGCGAAAGAGATCGAGATCGATAACGTCGCGATCGGCGAGAGGTGAAGATCTACGACTGCGATCGATGCGCGCGCGCGCGCGGGGCTCCTTCGATATAAGCTCTCTCGCCTGTCTATCTAAATAGTGCACTGCTACGCTTCCACTTTGATTCACCGCCGCCGTACATACGCGCGCGCCTATCCACCTCGATGAAAGCCCTGTCTCTCCGCTCGATCAGAGCGAACACTCCGCGACAGACTGACTCTGATTTGCGCCGCGTAACTCCACTCTACGCGCGAAATCCTATCTCATACTTGTCGATCAAATCTAGTATGATATCTTTGAAAAAGAGTATTCTAGCTTTACCGTTAAGAAGTCTGTGTTGTTGTCAACAACACGAAAATGATATGACGCAGAAGTTAGAATCAGATGATCGTCGATTTTAATTAATACTATCGAGAGTAACTAAAGTAAATTATCTTAATGATTAATGAAAATATGCTAAAATTTAATCAGAGTCCCAAGAATAGTGTAAAAAAGGAAATAAACAACTATAATTCTAAACTGAAATAAAATAAAAACTCTTAATTCAATCGGCTATTTGATTATGTCAATTAAATTAACCTGAAGCAAATTACACGCAACTCTCTCTAAATCGATAAGATCATGATGAACTGGTGATTTTAACTTTCAAGTTCATAAATATGAGCCTCGCGTTCCACAAACGATGCCATTCTTCACCTCGCAATTTTCCACCGCAAGAAGAATATAAATCTCGATGTCCCGTTGTTATCGCGCGAGCAGACGCGCGCGCGTCACTCATCAGCCGGGAATAAATCAGTGAAAAGCGCCGATATCGCGCTAGCATAAATCGAAGATGGTAATTGTTGCGTCTCTTGTATCTCGCGCGCCGCCGGACAAACAACTCACCGCGCGTGAATCATTGCCACCATCGGCAGAAATCATTGATATAACACTGCGCGCGCTCCTTGAGAAGAGAGATATTCATGCTGAAATCCACCGCGAGTTTTTTTTCAAAGTTCCGATTAGACATTTTTAGAAGTCGACATCGGTTTTGCATTAGCATTCTTCTTTTTACATTTCTTTTAAGGGAATATTTCAGCGTGGTTTGAGGAGAGGAACGATGATTCCGTCTAGAAGAATGACGTCATTCATCGATGACGAACATCTCTCCCGCTGGATAATGCGACCTTGAAATGTCGCCGCGATCGGACGTACCAAACGCCTCCTAATGATCAATCGATCGATTCGCTCACGCTGGCTGATTCAGTATTTCACAGTTTAATTAATTTCAGCATGTTTCTTTTGTGCGCCGATGATTGCCGGATGCATATTGATGCCTTATCGATCTGACGGAGAGTTATCACATTTCGGATTAAACGTCTTCTATGTAATAGCTGAACGATTAGTATTGTACCCGAGTGTAAACAGCCGCGTGTGTGACGGTAAATGAAATCACCGATTCTCGAAACTGCTATTGCGTATCAAAGGATTCTGATATTCGCGGCTAATTAACTATCAAACTGTAAGTAAAGAACTGACAATTTTAAACAAAACATCGTAAACTTTGAAATCAAAGGAAATTGAAACTGTAACAAAGCAACTGTTTATTTCATTGAAAGTCCTTTTAATTTTCCCAAACTTGTTTTTGTCATAATTAGATTTCACTTTTAAATATGTTTCTTTCGAATTTTACTATCATTCGACAATACATCCAAGCAAATGCACAAAACTTCTTATGAAAACGAACATTCTACTAACAAAAAGTCTACCATCATTTGACTCGTATTATTCAAGCCTCGCATACATCCTAGCATCCACTTTTTCATGCTACTCTCGCAAGACAAGCAGGCTAACAGACAAAAGAAAGGTTTTAATTTGCCGAGCGCATAGTTGGAGGTCGATAGTGCGTAGGCACCTGGAACGCATCCGGCTGGTATCGTAAATAGACGCTTCTTCCAATGGCACGTGTCTCGATCTTACGGACGAGCTATTTATAGCGCGCTCAAGCAGCAACCATCGGATGAGTGCATCGACAATTACTTTTAATCGCTGTCGCGCGAAAGTTCTTGTCCAAGCAGCACACATTCTCCCTCTCTTTCTTTCTCTCTTCTCAACTGGAATCCCACTAACCGCGTCCGGCGTTTAATTGCCGTCGTACTTTTCTCTCCCGTCGAACCTGTCATTATCGACTCGGCGTGCGCGCGCGCTCGTTGAAACTGGAATTAGCGAGGAGCATGACGACAGCCGGCTTAATTGGCCCGCATAATACAAGGGGATCGAAGGAATAAGAAGCAGGTGGGCGAGCGCACCTGGCAGCCACGAGTACTCCACGTACCGTTAGGGCGACTTCAACCGAGTAAACAGATTCCCATCAGGGCCACCACCACCACCACCACCAGAGAACTTCAACATCGCTGTGATTTATCGGTCGTCATCGTCCACGTGGATTCAATTTGCCTGGCATGCCATCGTAAAGCACGGAATTCCTAGGCGACCGCGAACCAACGTTGCCCAGCGCATCCCAACGATTTATGTCGACTCTGACTTACTTTCTTGCTACTTTGTACTCACCACTGAATTTGTATTGTCATTCTCTCCCATTGACCTGCGAGCACACTGACACGTTTCAGCAGCACCGTTGTTAGGTTTGAGAGAATAATTAAGCCTTTAATTACGGCGAAGTTTAAGGGAGAATGGTTGTTTCAATTGGCGAGGTTTTAGCTGTAATGAATGCAATCTTAATGGATTTTTAGTGGCACAAACGCAAAATTTGTAAACGTTTATAGGCGCCCACGGAAGCGTAAGGGTTGAATACATTAGTGAAAATTTGAAATTGTGTTGGAAAATTAGAAATAGGCATGGAAAGTCACGTGTAGAGCAGACCTCTTTGAGATGCTGAAGAGTAGTTCTCCTCTGCGGGAAAACCCAGGGTGTCGTTAACCCACAAAACTGACCGTGACTTCGGCACAATTGTACTCTTCGATTGATATTTCAATATATTTGTACTCTACGTTTTGTTACATCGAATCCCTGACGAGGTACAGGATGATTCATTTGCCTTTGAATCAGAACTTTCCTAGCCCTTATTTTTTTGGTGGACTTTCCGACCTTCCCCGGGACTGAAATTTGGTGGAGAATGTGCCCTTGCGTCAAGGAAGAAGTGATATAAATTTCAGAGCCCTAGCTCAAAGTTTAGGTTTTCACCTATTTTCGACCCTCGAAAATGGTCAATTTTTTCAAGTTTCTCAAAAACGGCCAAGCCCGGGATATTTTGATTGTTTTCGTATCAGGGTGGATAGAGAACAAAGAATCCGTGAAAAAAAGTCCGGATTTGCAACGAAAACAGGTCGAAAAACCGTCCAGAAAAATCCATTTTTCCTCATTTTTAACGGTTTTTATTTTTTTTGGTGGACTTCCTGACCTTTCCCGGGGCTGAAATTTGGTGGGTAATGTTTTGTTGCATCAAGGAAGATACCATAAAAATTCCAGAGTCCTAGCTTCAAATTTTTTTTTCGGCAAATTTTTCTTAAGGGGTACCCCTGCAGATTTTTCCACGATTTTTCGAAGGTCCCCGAACTCGGGTTTTTTCTTTAGGAATCGATTGTTCATGAGTGAAAACGGATAGAAAACAAGAAATCCGTGGAAAAAAGTCCGGATTTCTATCGAAAACACTAAAAAAACTGCCTTCAAAGTTCGATTTTTTCGGCATTTTCGCTGGTTTTTCCCATATTTTTTGGTCTTCCCAACATTTTCCGGGGCTAAAATTTTGTAGGGAGTCTCCCCTTGCATTAAGGAAGAAGTAGTATAAATTTCAGAGCCCCAGCACAAAATTTTTCATTCTACCATTTCTTGCTCTCTCAAAAGCACTCATACATTTCCAAGTCTCGTACAAGGCACTTGACTCGACCCTCGACCCTTAATAATCGAAACAGGTGCCCTTCAACCAATCCCCAGGAACCTTGCCCCGAATTATGCGAAGAGTGCTCGGCCCAGTGAATCGCCGCCGGCGCAATTGGCAGTCCAATTAAAGAAATTTCAACAGGATGGCCGCTTTCCAAGTAATCCCGCGCGAGTACTCGCGCGGGTTCTTAATGGATGATCGAGCCGAAGCGAAGAAGAGCGGTAGTAAAGCTCGCTTCATTAACTTCGTTATCTTTTAGACTGGAAACCGAAATTCTCCGCTCGTGGAAACCGGCTGTCCACGCTTGGCATACGCAATTCGAACTCTACGTGCTTTAATAGACTGGAATCTGTAATACAGGTTTAATTGGTAAACTGTGGATATTTATACAATAAAATAAAAACCTGTGGGTATTTTAAATGCAAATTTACACTGTCAACATTTACAGCCATTGTATTTAAATGAGTACTAAAATAATGAACATTTATTGCTACATAAAAATAAGTAGTTTAGTAAATAGAAATCATTGTAAAGATTACATGTTACAATAAAATGAAATTAACGAAACTCAGTGTACTAAAATAAATATCACAATAGCGGCAAATTATCTAAAAAATGTAATATAATTGCGAATTTATTTTAATATCAGATCCTGTTTCCTATCCGAAGTTCGAACTCAAGAATTTCACTATGAACGTATCCTGGAAGGACAAACGGACTGCTTCGACAATCGATTACGTATGTCGACTGCGATACGATCTTTCTCGGTGGGCTTTTTCGGGCGGGTACCGTTTTAATTGAACCGATCTCGCCGGCACCCATGTGGATCTGATGGAATACGACTTCTGTATTTTCAAAGTGGTAATATTGATCGCATGCCTGTAGTTTTAGATTGTTTTCATCTAACGAAAGTGAAAAGATGAAGCATAACACTTTTAATGATCTTTTCTACATTCCTGCCCTTTTAATTTCTATTACGAAAGATTAAATATAATTACAACGTATTTGTTTCATTTTTAAAAAGTACAGTTGACAAAGTCGATGTCAAAATTGGTGTATAAAATTAGAGTAACTAATAGTAAATATTAAATCAGTGTCATAAAATTATGTAAACTAGAATTAGTAAACAAGAAATAAAACTAAATTGAACTTTTATCACAAACACATTGACGAAAGTAACACGTGGATAAGAAACTTCTTTGCTCCCAACATATTACTGGATTGCATGATTTAATGAACTCTTAGTCACTTTGCCAGGATTCGCCCCCACTCCCACCGTTAATTCCAGCCGATATTAATAAAACATGAAACGTATGCCGACGGCGACTAAGTGGCGAGGAGATTCCGCGGGAATTCAGTGGGAATTCGCTCGGAAAGGCAGCAGCAGGAGCAGCAACAGCAGCAACGAACGCGAGGCCAGAAAACGCGTGCACGGTTCAACAATCTCTCGGCTGGAAGTTCGTGGCGGGAATTCAGAATTAATGGATTTCACGGCTGTCGACCTACCACATTCTGGCATCGGCGGACGAGTTTAACAGTGTTTCCTATCAGAAGAGAAGAAGAGAGAGAGAGGGAGAGAGAGAAATAAAAAAAGAGAGAGACGCGACGGCGGAGGCTCTGTTAACCTCGCGTGGAAAAAGCATCGCTTTACGGGCGGAGTTTCGGTTTTGCCGGGTGTGTTCGGTTCCGCTGTTAGCATTCTTTGCCATTGGCAAAGAAGAGCAGAGCCTCGCGCGCGCGCGCGCGCGCAGAGAGAGACTACTAGCAGCTCGTGCGAGGCGCGATGATAAAGGACCATCCTGACCTCGTCGAATCGATCGGCCATCGATGAACATCCCGATAGAAGAAACGTCCCTCGAAACAGGATCTCACATTCTTTCGCATCTACGCTCTTTCTCGTCTCGTGCGCGCGATATATCCCAACTTGAAAATCACACCGGATGATATGTTCTTTTGCAAAGAAAGGATGCCTGGCTTGAAAGAACCTTCAGAGTGTGAAGTAAAGTCTGCTGCGCTGATATTATCTTATTCTATATTGTATTAAAAAATAGTTCTATGCATTTCTAATTCAAGTTCTAATTAATAATAATCTATAAACAGGATCTCACATTCTTTCATCAACTTGAAAATCACACCGGATGATATGTTATTTTGCAAAGAAAGTATTTTTCATCAGTTTTTCCTTGAATTGAAAATGCGTGGCTTAAAAGAACCTTTAATACGTGGAATAAAGTTTACTGCGCTAATATTATCTTATTCTACATTGTATTAAAAAATACTAATATAAATATAACAGACAACTAACATAATATTTTCCTACTTCACTTTCCTTTATTTCCAATAAGAAAGACTAATGCAGGATTGTAATTTCAAATATCAACTTAATTTTCATGCTTCCTCTTCACCATACGATCCTACGCAAACCTCGAAGGAATAACAGAAAATACACGCGAGCGAGAACAGGAAAAAATCCGCAGAAAAAGCAAAGAAGCTTTGGAAAAAGCTTGGAGGAATGCGAGGAAACATTCCGCTAAGGCGGCGAAAATTCTCGCTCGCGGTGGAAGAAGCGCAGTGGAGAGTGCTCGATGCACTTGGCGCGCTCCTTGAGATATGTTAATTAACCATTAATTGTGCCAGTCGGTGCCAGTGCGCAGGCGACTTTCGATCTTCGCGCTATTAATAATTAGCCGGTCATTAGTCGGCTGCTAAACGATTTCGCTGGTTGGAACCACACTCGGGACGGACGTCCGACGGGTTTCTCTTCGACTGGGTGCCCTCGCTCACCTTTGACCTCGTCTGTTTCGCCTATACCGTTAAAGCATTCCGAGATGTGAACACGCGTGACACTGTCGCTCGTCCGCGGCGACGGAAAGCGAGAGAATTAGCGACGATTTATTCTCACGGAGCCCGCGGATGCCGACTGAATACACTAACCGAGTCCGAGTCTCTGGAAACACAGCCAATTCTTATAAACCCACCGCTAATCCAACAAACTTCACTATTTTTTCACTGTTTTATTGATTTTATATTGACTTTTTTCATTTATATAAGTAGAAATTTAAAGAATTAATAAAGCTTAGGATTTCGGCATTTTGTTATTGAGAAACTTCAAATAGATATTCTGTTATTATTACTTATAAATTGAATTTACTAAACAAAATTATGTATTAAGAATTAAATGTACACTAACCGAGTCTCTGGAAACACAGCCAATTTTGATAAATCAAGTACTAATGCGACAACTTCACTATTTTTTCACTGGTTTATTTATTTTGTATTTGCTTTTTTCATTTACCTAAGTAGGAATTTAAAGAATTCTGGTTAATTTATGGTTGCAGGATTGTTATTATTATTTATAAATTGAATTTGCTAAACAAAATTATATTATAAGTTTGATCAAAAAATAGTCATTGTTATAGCATTAATATCCTATTTATCAGACCTCGCTAACTATCAAAGTGTTTGAATGGACTCCAATGCCTCCACAAAAACGGATCCAATTATTGCCAGTACACAGCGGCGAATGATAATGCGGCTGCGACAAGTGTCCGTTTTTTTGGCCGATCGAAGGTGATAGACGGAATGTGGTAGGTCGACAGCCGCGAAATCCATTAAGTCTGAATTCCCGCCACGAACTTGAGTTAAGAGATTGTTGAACCGTGGACGTTTTCTGGCCTCGCGCGCGGCCGCCGCGCCGCGCCGCTGCCTTTCCAAGTGAATTCCCGACGAATTGAATTGATCGATTGCTGGATCGTTCTATCGCGCGGCCAACAGCCGCGCTTAAAGGTGACGCCTGATAGGAAGAAAGGGTTCAATCACCCCCGCGAGAGAAAGAGAAAGAGAAAGAGAGACTTTTCCCTTTGCGTTGGAGGGACTTTCGTTTTTCAGTTGGTCGATCATGATTAATCGAAGGCGAGTCTCCTTGGCGAGGCTGCGAGGAGCGCATCTGGCATGAATTTAGCATCGATGACAAATTGCACCGGCGAAGCCAGCCTCATATGTTGCTCGCTCGGATCTCACACACACACACACACAGACACACACTCCCAGAGAAAGGAAGAGAGAAACTGACCTTTCTGATCCCCGCGCTCGTGCTACGGAACAATAACCTGTCGTCGATGACAGCCTCGCCGATAACTCATCTCGGATCACTGGTCACTCGATTTAACTCGACCTCCGCCGTCCGCCATCCGCCAAAGGGACACCATTCGCCATTCCAAAGTTATTCTCCACACTTCCCTTACTGTCAAATGTTATCCATTATTTTACTTGAACAATTTAGAATAAATTAATTTTGTAATAATTTTTCGAACAGCATTTAAATTGATATTGTAATATTTCACTGCTAACAATTTGCATGAATGATAATGAATATACAAGTGAGAAAATTGCATTGAAATAAGTTCATCTAGTTTCTAGTTTATTAGAAATTTAGAGACAGATAAACGATCCTCTTTATAATCGTAAGGATTCTTAAAGTAGCCGGAAGATTGCTTTTAAATGTTGTAATAACTTTTGGAACAGCATTTAAATTAATATTGTAATATTTCGTGGCTTACAATTTGCGTGAATGATAATGAATATACAAGTGAGAAAGTTGCATTGAAATAAGTTCATCTATTTTAAACGATCCTCTTTATAATAATAAGGATTCTTAATGTTCCCGGAACATTGCGCATCCTCGAAGGAAACGAAAGAGAAGCGTGTTAATTAAATTTCGTATTGGCATGCAATTTGAGCAAGTAGTTCCTGCTCCGCGTGAGAAAGCTACTGGTTTTCCAATCGCTTGCAACTTGTTTCTCACTTCATGAAGTTGAAGGAAATTAAGGTAAAATATCGTTGGTATCACTTAACAAATTAAATCTAACTTTTGGCACGCGATTTTATCAAGAAGCGATAGCCTTATGCCTGAATACTTCAAGTTCTTTTAATGCGCTCCAACTTGTTTTCCAGATCACGATTCCATCGCAGATTTAAACTAAGTCGAAGCAAAGTGCTGTTGGTACAAACGAGAAAAGTGACTACGATACTGGCATGCAATTTTATCAAGTAACGATTGCTTCGAAGCGTGAAAACGACTGGTTTCTCAACTCGAGGTTTCAACTTCACGAAGCTAAATTAGATTATCAAACTATGCGAGCGACATTAGCGGACTTGTTACATTTGCATGAACAAGGACTAAAGAGTCCTGTGCGAAACGATCTTGAGACAGAAACATGATAGTTATAATTAGAATCAAAGGCCAATTTATATGTTAGTTAAACAAATAAGCTGGAGCGACCGGTCCCAACAGACTCATCAATGACTTTCCTCAAGGATACTTTGAATTCTTCTGCCCAATCTAAATATACTCTGCTCTACTCAATTTGCATACCAGCCGATGAATAAATCATACTTTTACTCCAAAAATAGAAACGTGGATAATCAAAGAGTTGATATTATTAACCATACTAATTTCCAAAAATTGGGAACCACAAACAATGTGAATGTAACGTTTATAATCTCGACTTTTCATTGGCATTTTTAATAAGTTTCAATTAATGCATAATAAGCTCAATATAAAATAAACCGTTATACAATAAAACAAAATGTTGTCGAAAGAAAATGATTGGTACTACTATCATTTACGAAACCCGTTTCCCCTCGGAAAGTAGAACAGGAGTCTGCCATTTCCTACGATCCAATAACAAAAACAACGCGAATGTAATGTCTGTATTTTCCATTTATTACTCTCATTTTTGACAAATACCAATTAATGCGTAACAAGCTCAATATAAAATAAACTACCATATGTCTAATAATATAAAACATCCCATAAACTAAGCGATCGATTCAACTACTATTTACGAAACCTGTTTTCACTAGGAAACTAGAACAGGAGTTCGCTATTTTCAAGAATCCAATAACATAAACAATGTAAATGTAACATCGATATTTTCAATTTTTTACTATCATTTCTGATAAGTTCTAACGAATGCGTAACAAACCCAATATAAAATAAACTATTATACGACCAATAATATAAAATATCCAACAAACATATTTTCAGTTTTTTACTCTCATTTTTGACAAGTTTCAATTAATGCATAACAAACTCAATCTAAAATAAACTATTATACGACCAATAACATAAAACATTCCACAAACTAAGCGATCGATTCAACTACCATCTACAAAACCTGTTTCCCTTCGGAAACTAGAACGAAACAAGTTTGCCGGGAGGCAGATCATCACGAGCAAGCACGTCGATAAATAAGAGTAACAATTGGCCCAATTTTCGCCAAGCATAACAAGACTTAATTTACGTGGCGAAGCTATTAGAGGGAAGAGCGGCGGCGGCAGCGATGCTGGAGTTTGCTCCAGTTGGAAGTGGGCGCGCGGCTCGATCGAGCGAGACTGATTGTGCGCCAGCGGGCGATCTCTGTTATCGGGATGCATCGGGAAGCTCGAGATCGAATCTAATGGATCCTAGCCGATGTTCTGTGTCCCGAGACACAAGCGCTCCTCTCCTCTCTGTTTCTCTCATCTCATCTCCTCTCATCTCATCTCTCTCTCTCTGTAACTCTGTGCCACCAGTAGCAGTGATTTCTATCCGAGCGAGCAGCTGGTAATCGATCGCTCGCTGATCGATTGCGGCTAAACTACGCGTTCCTCCCCTGACACGATAATCAACCGCTCGCCCATTAATTGAGCCGCGACGAAATAATTAATCCACCGACTATTCTGATGCGACCAAGGTTATTCCCAGCTATCGAGACCAACCGCAATTATCACCCTGATTAATCCGCAGATAGTATCGTCATTTCGAAAGAGATGTTTTCGGGACGAGGATCGATTAATACTGAAGGACGAATTAGTATCGAAACACTCATTAATGTTGAATAATTATTGTTGGGCTTCAAGATTGTGGACGTTAATGCGGATGGATTAAGTGAAGTGAAAATGATTTTAAGTAAAGTTGGATATCAATAAATGGCGAAGTTCACTCGCGAGAACATTCACGCATGTTTCTTATCACTGAGAGAAAACTTTCGACGATTATTGACGATTATTTTAAAAGCAAGCATTATCAAATGAGAATATATTAACACTGAACAAGGTAAAAACATTATATTTAATCATTCTTTTCACGGTCGCGTATGTTAATGCAGATTAATTGAAATTAGTTGAAGTGGAAATCATTTTAAGTGAAAGAAGATCACTGAAACAGTATTACTTGAATGGTCGCCTGAGTAAAGCTAAATAGTTTTCATATACATTACCATAATACAATAAACATATATTGCAGGTTTATTATACGAAAAAGTATAATAAATATAAATACACGTCTGCAATACAAGTGTACCAATATCTATCCAATATAATTTAGTACCATATAAAGAATAATAAATATATCTAAAAAGTAGAGTTCGACAATGAAATAATTTGAAATGAAAGTAGATTAAAATAAACTGACAGTAGAAACCTATCATTGAAACAGTATTATTTAAATGCTCAGCTAAGTAAAACCGAATAGTATTTATATACTTCGTAATTGTAACATTAATTGTACAAAAAAGTACAATAAATATAAATGTACGTCAATATTATTCAATATTATTTCTTCCCACATAAAGTATAATAAATATATCTAAAAAGTATAGTTCGACAAGTGGAAATGCAAAGGGAAGTGCATCTGAGGGTGAACGTCGAAGTTCTCAAAGGCAGGCGCGCGTTTGCCGGAAGTGAGGCGAATTTCCAGGACGGAAGGTGGGCCCCGTTTACTTAACAAGGTTTACGCAACACGGCAGAGTGTTGCTCGGCACTCGGAGATTTCCAAGTGCGGAGGACGAACGATGCAATTGGGCACCCGGCGCATATTTGAATTTCAAATAGGAGCACCGCGGCGCGCGCCTAGTAAACGACGCGGCTTAGAAGAGCTTCAAGAGTCTCGTCGTCTCCCGGACCGCTTCCACCTGTCCTGGATGCTGCTGCGACGTCCATGTTCCAAGAGCTTTCCTCAACATCCTCTCATCTGACACCACTCAGCCGGAATAAAGCATAATCTGATCTCCCAGAGATCAAATGAAACGGAATGATTTGATTTTATATTAGATATTGAATTCTGTTCACGTTTCTGGAATAACTTAAAATATCGAAAAGGTAAAAGATAGTAATAGAAAATCGACTTAATACGTTTGGAGCTATGAATAAAGAATAACTGAATTGTTGTGTTGTTTGTTTTCGAGTTTAAATCTAAAGCAAATGTTGGGCACAATACAATTTAATATTCAGTGGAAAGGTACAAATCAATATTTGCATAAGCAGCCACAATTTAATGAAACACACGCGAAAGAAAAGCTACTTGCAATTATAAATAATAATCAGAGTTTTCAGACGTCTCAGCTGAAATAACACGACAACAAAAAAGCATTCTAAAAACGTAACTCGACAGGTGGAGCTTCTTAATTTATTCCCGTTTTCTCGGACACGCGAAATGCAAAACAGCGAGGACACGAAAGCTAGGAAAAGAGCACAAGAAAATCACTGGCCACCCAAGAAATCGACGGCAAAAATAAATCTACAGCGAACCGATTTTCAAGCGAGTGGTGCGAATCCAAGAATAGCAGCTTCGTATAATTTACGGGCAATTATTTATACCGTTGCGCGAAGTGAATCGCGTGTACTCGCACCAATCGAATCGGCAAAGCTATCGCCACGCGATCACTAATGGATCGCGGCGATTCAACGTTTTTCCCCGGCGCCGGTTTTACGTAATCAGGAGTGCTGCGCGCACCTCCTTTTTTTCTCTCACCGAGGCATTTTTCAGTCGCCGTGTACGCCGCAAGTGAAGGTGCACACGTGACTAAGTGAAACTTGCCGGAGTCTACTCTTCTTGGATTAATCTTGAAGATGTATACAGGGTGAAAACGATATAACGCCCGGCTTTTAAGGATAGTAGAAAAGAAAATTTTAAATAATTCGAGATCCTATTATAATGTTCGACCTTTGTTGGTTTGGTTGTTATAATATATGAACACGTTGACTGTCAAAATTAAAAATGTTTATTATAATTATTCTTCTAAAACTAAACAGTCAAAGTATTAAAAGTGAAGAGATCTTCGATCCCATTAATAGGATCATCTCATAAATTCCTGTATGTCTGCTCCGCTGTGGTTAGGGATAACACCATAAAAGACAACTCGATACTCTGATTGATTTACTTAATAAGTATTAAAATATTTTTGCTCCAGTTGAAAGATGTTTACAGAATTACGAAAACACGAGATTGCATAATTTGTTGCTTGAGGATTTTTTTATGATAATTTCACTTTGTGACATTCCTGTCTTTATCAATAATTTGCTGTAATTGTACTTTCGTGTTTCATTCCGATAAACAAAAAATAAAATGCAATTCATCAATAAAGTTTCTTAAAGGGTTTCTATTAATTTATACGCGATTCAAACTTTCAACAACTCTGTCAGTGTCAAACATCGATAATCAATGTACCAACGTGTTAAAAAAGCAAAGTGATTGACTTTAAAGTTTACATAGAAAAGCATCCGATTGTTCGACATCGTCGATAGGAATGTATCATCGATTTATCGAGGAGTGAAACGAAAATATTATGAGCGCCATGAAATTTAATCTGTCATCGATTTAAGATCTCCGGTATGCAGGAACACGTGCGTGGCGCTAAATTGAATGATTGCGTCGCCGCGCGGAAAGATGGCAAAAAGTTCTCGAGTGATCGATTGATTATAGACTGGATGAAACAGCGCTTGAGTTCGTGAATGGAAATGAGGGGGCAGCTGAATGGTCAGCGTGTGATTTTAGTACGCGTAAACGTCGACTCACGCTCCGCTGACTACTGCGAAACCGCTTAATCGTTAGTTAATAATTGCACAATTCACAGTCCACTATCGATCGATACTATCTTTATCCACTTTAAACTGCTATCGTGACGAGCAATCTTTTTTGCTCTCCACGGACACCGCTAATTATGCAAAGCTTCGAACATGATTTGTAGCTTGGAAAACACTAACGCGAAGTCCAAACTGTTCTCAATCACTTTCGTTCTGCGTTATTCGCGAGAAAAGCTGTCGATCGTAAGAAAAATACGAAAAATACGATTGGAACTTATTTGAAAAACTGATTCACAAATTCTGCCCCGAACAAATTCAATTTCTTTAACACAATCGAATTAAAAAGTCAAACATTTTTCTACAAATTTAAAATAAGTTATTTAAAAAACTGATTCAGAAATCCTGACAGGACCATTTAAATGTCTCTAATTTTAAAGTCGAATATTTTCCTATAAATTAATCCAACAACTTATTCAAAGAAAACTGATTGATAAAGCGACGAATCCGACGGCTAGCGGAGCCAATTCAAATCTTGCAACTTAAGCAAACTGAAACTGCATGAAACTGCAGTTTTGCCGGTGCGATTGTTCCGACTTTCAAGAGAACGGGAACTGCAATTTGCAGAGATGGCAAATGTTTGATGTTCGAAAGCGAGCGATGGGAGCGTTGGATTCAACGTGCTTTATCAACTATGTACAAAGTATGTATATGTACGAGAAGGTTGGCCTTGCCACCTTTGGGAACCTTCGAGCAAGCTACAATGTGCGCATAATAATGGCCACTTGGCGATTCGGTATGGAAAACAGTCTAATTGCGCGGATACGTTTAGATGCGCCTGCCGTCACCAGGAAACGACTGGGCCGACAGGACGTGCCGGAATATTGCGAAACTCTTTTCCCGAGAATGCAAAGTATGTCTTCGTTCTAATCCAGTACACTTCACACAGCTCTCAGTCGTTCATTCTCTCATCCCGGACACACACGCCGGACACTCACATTTGCTTCTCAAGTACATCGAACTGACTTTCATATCCAACAATTATTATAATCAATTTTAATGATTTATAAATTTAAATTAAATATACACAAATTCATGGTTAAGTTCACTCGAACGACAAATGAAAATTTGGTAATAAATAGTTATTTTAACTCTGAGCGATTGTTGAATTGAATTCATTTTTGGACAACGATTTATAACCCTATTTTAAAAATAGCGAATCCAAGGGTAGCAGTTAATGCGATGTTTTGTTTGAACTTCCACGTGGAATTTTCAAAAATAAATATTCAGCAATTCGTATCAATATATACTAATTAAAATAATTTAAAAATTTAAGGAACATATAAATGAAAATTATATTTTCGTTTATGACATAATACTTCTAAGTTAAGAATAAGGATACTCGAGAGTTCCTACTGTATTTACGCAAGAAGTCCAATTCTATGAATTGGGAAAACAAATGGAAAAAACTCTTGCATAATTATAGCCCATTGACGGCTACTGGAAAGTGATTAGTCAGCGCTCGTTTATACAACTTGCCTGATTGCAGATGCATTTGCCTCTAATAATACAAGGAATTAATAACTTCATTGCCTGCTCATATCAACCCTTAATTAATAACACTCAAATCTACAACTTCACATTTTGATAAGCTCAGCTGTTTCAACGGAGATTTCAATCTACAATTTCAACGAGTTTCACTCAAGCAAAGCCAGCGACGATCGCTCTCGCTCATATTTGCATTTATATAAGCGATCAAACTAGAAACACGCGCGGCCGAATTAAAGAGCGCTAACAGCACTGTAATTACTCAGCGGCTACGTGGAATGAGCCCATCAATATCTCAGGTTGAGCGAAGAAAAAAAAGAAAGGCGAGGAGGATCGGCCCGAAAATCGTCAACCGGTTCTCGGCTTCTTCCATGCGAGATCACCAATTTGTAATGCAACCTCACCCGAATAACTCCACCGTCTCTTTTCATCCCTTCCGCGAACAGTTTATGTTTATTACAGCGATTTATGTTGCGGCTGCGTCCGGGAATTTCGCCGGTAAAGTATCCCTTCCGAGTGAAATTAAATGATCCCCTCAAAAAGGACGAGAAACCACTGGAAGTCATGATAAGGGAATTAATTAGTGGAGTCAAAGGCGTTCAATGAGCCCGGAGATCACTCTGAACGAAATTAGTAAAAATACTGTAAATAACAGGGACATAAAAGTCGCCTCAGTTTCCTCGCCAAGTGTCAATTTAACATTAGACCTGAAACATTATTAATAACCTTTTATGCCCGGAAATGTTTACTATTTTAAATTTAAACGATCAACGACAAAATCACTCTGAACGAAATTAGTAAAAATACTGTAAAACACAGACATAAAAGTGGTTTCAGTTTCCTCGCCATGTGTTAATTTAACATTAGACTTCAAACATTATTTATAACGTTTTATGCCCAAGAAAAAAAAGGGTCCGATGCAGAAGTTCCCCGTTAGCGAGTGAATTGAACCGATCGAGGAAAAAATCTGTCGGCGATGCCATGGGACAGGAACTAATTAGTGCAGTCGAAGGTATTCAACGAGCTGGTAATCGGCTTAAACGAAATCATTTCGAGCGAGTGGAATTTCGCCGAGTGCGGCATTCTCTCGCGGGGGGGACGCGCGCGAACCTTGGCGTCAGTGTTTTCTTGTTTCCGGCGTGACTTCCTTATCGCCCGGTCGAATCAACCTTAATTAGGGGGACTTAATAAATGATTTAACGGTGCTTCGAGGCTCATCCGGCTACCGCGTTTCGGCCGCGTACACACGCGGAAGCTGCCGCGTAACATCGCCGCTTCTTCGATCCCACGGACATTTGCATTTTTTCCCCGAGCCGCCAACACCACCAGCTGCCATTGCCCAACTACTACTTCACTCCTGCTTTTTATTTGCCTCCGCGCTTTTCTGCTCCTCGACTCCTTATAAATTACCGGCGACCACTCATTACTTTCGCCATATCGATTTTAATTCTTTTAACCTTTCCCAATGGAAGTTAGAAGTTCTTGCGCGCGCCTCAATAGAACTAATCAGTATTAGCGATTTATAAGTACCCATTCATCCTGATTTTTTTATGGAATTAATCGCATGCTCGCATGATTAATTCTTAGACCTCTAATACAAATGGTTTGTGTTAATTATATTACCGATTGCATCCATCACTTTACTTGTATTCTTTAAAATTTATATTTATTACAAGTATAAGAAGCAGACTATTAATAAATCTGTGATTCATACAAATACTACCAGCAGCAATGAGTATAATTATTTTATTTTCTAAATTCCAGTCTGGCGATAATTGTTTATAATTCCAAAGTAAAGAGGTCAAAGGAACAATGTTAGAGCCATCGGTTCCTCAGGCATTTATGACTTTATTTCGGTAATTTCGTTGGAAGAGTATCCCACGCTGTGTTGCTAAGCTGCCCGTGGATACTTTAACTGCCCTTTCCCGATGGCCCGAACGGCCCGTGGGCCACCGGAGGTCAAGTACTTTACCACCGAACTGCAATTTCGGTAATTTCAAGGTCCGATCCTGAGGTATCGAGTGCCTCTCCGCCGAGGGATACTATCTCTGCCACTATGTGTTTACCTTCGTATTCCCTTAACTTTGATTCCACAGCCCTTCGACCTTGCTTTCCTTCACTTCCAGCCGACACCGCGCCAATCGACTATCTCAGGCTGAATGTGCTCCGAATATTAAAGAGATAGAGCCATTCCATTGATTCCTGCTTTTGGATAGCGGATTATCGACGATCTTCGTTGTTTTTTCTTACGAGTGGAATTTTACTTTATGGGAGTTTGTAAATTTCTTCAGGAACTTATTGAACATTTTTAAATTTAATTCTTTATCTATTTCGGAAGAGTGCTTTTATATTAATATAATTTTTATTGTGTTGAATTCCATTATGATGTAATTGACAATATTATTCGAGCAAAGCCTAGAAAAAAATCACCTTCAAATAAAGCATAGTTTTCTTCCTGATATTTCACCGATTCCAAGCTTAAAAAATAGAAAAGAATTTTTATAGGAGTTTATAAATTTCTTCAGGAACTTATTGAACGGTTTTAAATTTGATTTTCTATCTATTTCGGAAGCGTGTTTTTATGCTAGTGCAGTTTTTATTATATTAAATTCCGTTATGATGTAATTAACAATATCACTCAAGCAAAGCCTAAAAAAAATTACCTCTCAATAAAGCATTGTTCCAAAGCTTTAAAAAATAGAAGAGAATTTTTAAATATAATCTACTTAAAGGCAAACCAGTGAATTGGATATTTCTTTAAAGCATCGACAAGAAACACCACGTTTCCCTCAAAAAAATACGTGAGCTCTGCCGTTGCAAGTTGTTCAGAAAAGGCTTCTCCGGCCGAAAAATACTGGTCGCCGCGCCGGTCTGAAGCTGCTGCACGAGGGAAATTACGTGATGTACCTTCAAAAAACTCACTTCGCCGGCGCGCATGATGCGCGCTGTCTACAGGACACTGTCCGAGCATATTGTAATACTGGCTCAGAAGCTACGTGATATACGTTTAAAAAGCGCACCAGCACGCTTCCTGCTCGCTGGCTCGCTGGCTGGCGCGGACGGCGAACGGAGCCAGGCACGAGCACATGGTAGCAAGCCGGACGATGTTGCAATACCGTCACCGAGACGTGACGTACCTTTGAGAAATTTATCGCAGCCAACGTCTCCTTTATTCGCTAGGCGTAAGGCGCCCACGGCAGAGACGCGCGCTCTCTCTTTCTCTCTCTCTGTACAGCCTGGACGCTTTATTTCTCGCTTGAAACATCCTTGGAACAGACGCTCGAGAAGCTCGCCTCTGCCAAATGCATCCTCCAGAACTATAAATCTCATCTTTTAATCTATTTGTATCATTCGGAAAAGTGGAAAATTAACCTATTACCAATAACTTTTTTTCTATTTTTATTAGTATTTTTTATTTTCTTCAGCAGGAGAAATATTTTAATCCTTTTGCGAATGTATAAAGTACTAGCAGGAATATTATACACTTGTGATGCAAATGGGTTAACAATTGGTGAATTGTACGATTTTTATTTGAGTTGTGCCGACTTTGTTTCAAAATGGAATGGGAATCGAAATAATATTGCTATTTTGATGGATGTAACCTTTCAACCATTTTTAAGTTAAAGAAATTAGTGATTATATAAAAAGCGAGATTTTACGAATATAAAAAAATGATTATATTTTCGATTATCTCTGACATCCTTGCAAATAATTAACTAATCTATTCTGTGCACCAGACAAATTTTAGACAATTCCTTCTTTAACAAACCAAGAAAGACAACTTCCCAGAAATGAAGAAATTAAAAATGTTCAAAGAAAAGGCTTTTGCAAACGGCAAGATGTTGATATTGCATTAGGAATAAACTAACAAGTAAAACCATTAGAGCCAGCATCGAAAACCCTTTAGCAGACACAATGGCGATGGTCCGACAGACGAATTTCGGTATTCCCGCTGAGAGGGAATAATGACCGATGCACAGGCGGTCCAATCCATAACAGGGGCTCACGCAGAGTCACTTGGCTTAAGAATCATCTTCATGCCCATAATGGACCAGCGACTCTTTTTATATTATTATTAAGCCTCTGCTCAATGAAGAACGAATAGGACTTGGTTCGTAATGACAGTATAAATCTTGCTGTATGTATAAAATAAAATATAAATCTTGCTGTGTGTAAAACAAAGTTTAGTAATATTAATATTTTAATGACATACTCCATCAAATTAGCGGATTACTAAATGTTTTCTCATAATTGCCAATGTCTGAGCAGCTCTAACTTCGTGAAAAATAATCGTACAATTCTCCTTTAAAATTCTTACCTTACAATTTTTACAACGATAACATTTCTTGTCGCAAAACTTTGATGTTCCTATTTTTCCTTCGAAATTTCATAACTTTAACACAGTCTATGGAGCTTCCAGGATTTTTTTCTCGGATTTCCATTAACAGGACCTTGTAAAGCAAAACTTCCTCTTTACAAAGAACTACGATAAAGTTGATTTTCGATTTTTTAAGACCATTGTATCGCAACTTGAATCATAATTGTGGTACTTGGCTCTTTGAAATAAACATACGCAGATTATGGTACGACTTTTTTCGCGAAATTAGAACTTAAACATTAGCAATCTTCTAAAAATATTGAGAGACCCGCTAATTTTGTAGAACAGTAGATATAAATTGTCTAATACTTTCGATATAATAGATACAATAAATTGATCTAATAATTTCGGCTAAATCCAGAGGAGGGTTAAATTTTACTTGTTTAAGCTTATGGATTAGGGATGAGCGATTTGATTCAAATGGAGAACATTCCCATAGAACACGGTTGATTTCCATGTACGAGTGAAAACCGTGACAAGTTCCATCAGCTATAATTCCAACAACTGCTGCCAGTAAATTCTAGTAACTAGCAACGAGCGATGTTACACGCACGACCGACAAAAACCATCACGCGTGCACGAATTACAAACGCAGACTGAATGAAACACACGGGCTGAGACAAAACAGTCTATGACAATGCTCTCGAAATGGCCGGCTTGTTAATTGATTTCATTAAACTGCCAGCCATTAAATTGTAATGGTTCTCCGGGCGATCCTACAGACAGAATAATACTGGGGCGAAGAAGCCCTCCGGCGAGGAGGCAAAAAAAAATCATAATGAACCGCCTGGAAACTCGCTCCAATTTCACGGCCCTTTTGTACGCGCCACACGCTTTCTCAATTTCCGTGCAACTTGGCGCGGCTCCCACCCTCTTCGTTAAAAGTAACCGGGAAAGGTCGGATTAACGCGGCGATTGATTGATTTCGCTTCGATTCGAACCTCGCGATAAAATTCCGTAGACAGTAAAAGTTTACTTATGTAAGCTCCGAAAGTTTTTCATGCGAATTTGTATTATTATTTGTAT
Organism: Ectemnius continuus; assembly: GCA_910591665.1. NCBI lineage: Eukaryota > Metazoa > Arthropoda > Insecta > Hymenoptera > Crabronidae > Ectemnius > Ectemnius continuus. Next base: position 6,674,984 of record OU342862.1, on the reverse strand, counting down.
TATTTCTTAATTTATTGTTATTAATGTATTATTTCTAAATCCTGTGGCAAGTATTACATTTCTGTATTTGGGAAATTGACGAAATTACAGATTGAAACTAGCATTTGATTAATAGACAAAGCTCATGGAAATTTCAATCTGTCGAGTTGCTAATCAATTAGTGTCGAAACGTCAAGCACAAATTTCCCTTCGATGTAATTTAATCTCCATTATGAATCTATCATCGCCGACGGGATTGAAATGCACAGTTAATAGTAATGTTTCGGATTAGCTTAAAATTCCCATTTTCGGCAGCATCATTTCGCCGGGCAATCTCATGGAAGGACGAGATTCATTCGCGTGGTTTTATCGACGTTCATCTTCTCGCTTCGCAGCTATTGAATTCGCCTCGCCTATTCTTCTAACGGAATTCGAGTGCATCGTTAACACAGCGCGGAGGATGTCTGACCTATCGTAACATTTCCGAAACCTGTCGCCGGTAATAGGCTATGTTAATTAAGCGCGATGTTACGAGCCTGATAACCCGCACCCTCTGCATTTCCCACTCGGCCTCTTCCTCGCCTCTCCACTTTCCTTCCTACCAAATACCAGCCACAATTCCGCCGCGGTTCCTCACGAAATTCCACTAATTATAAACTTTTTCGCGTTTCGGACTAACTTTCATTTAAAAGTTATTTCATTCCTGTAGCCTCGTTCGTGTGTTCTATTTTCGACAGTAGTTGTGGAATTGAACATTTCAGCTAGAAATTTAATATATTATTATATTAACGATAATAAATAGAAAAACATTAATTTTCTCCTGCAATGAAAGTGAAAGTAACAACATTAAGAAACGAATATATATTTTTATTAATTAATTATTACGTGTATTAGTATACCAAATGGTCGGACGTCTGAAATTTCAATCACAATTATATCAAACGATGTTTCCCCGCAAAAAATTCACTTATAAACGAAGCAGTATTTTCAATATATTTTTTCTCGCTTTTCAATCAGTGGAATTCTAACACCTTAGATTTCAATCAAGGAATATATCAAAGGATCTTAATCTTGACGATGCTGTTGATGCTTTGAATAACAAAGCACCTTCATAGTGTATTATAGCCAATTTTCACGCCCTTTCAGTTCCACTTGGCGAGGAGTTCTGCGATTTAACTAACAGTAATTCCCAAAAGGTCGACCATTACAGGATTTGGGTGGGGACGCGGCTATCCGAGAAATCCTCTAGGTAGGATAAAAAGCCTGGAATCAATCATCGAGGGCAGCGACCTCTCCGCCGGTTCCCTTCTCGATCAAACACCAAAGCGTACCAACTAATAGTTCTAATAAATCAGAGCGTGGCGAAGCATAACTAAACTAACTATCGTCCAGGTGACGCGCTCTTTTCATGTTACCGGCGAGAAACTATTTCTCGGCATCGATCAAAGCCCCGTCACATCTCTGAACGGATGCCGTGTGATCAATTTCGCCAATCATCCTAAGGTCGACGACATCAGCCTCAAGGAAATGTAATTAAAACCAGGTGACGCGACGAAATCGCGCCATCTACTCTACCGGGAAAAAACCACCGATCCTGCCTTGGATTCTTGTAATCATGAACTTGTCCAAGTTATGCGAAACAGCAAGTCTTATAGGTATAAGAAAGGAACTAAACTTCCTGGTAGGTGTGAATGATTGTGTCAATCATTAACCGTGAAGACTAATTCTAAAATAATCAAACGAATATTTTTACTAAGAGTTAACTAATGTTAAAAAATTGTCGAATATTCAACTGGTATAAGAAATGTTAAAAATACTGTCAAAGATTTTGTAAATTTGACATATTAATGAAATAAAATACTAACCAAACGATAAACAGGTTGAAACAAACAGATTCACAAATCGCTCAACCGAAACGCGATCGATTCTCTCAGGAAAGTGGAGATTCCGAAGTTTTTCAAGGGAAGATACTAAATTTTCATTGCTGTCACTGGGAATGTTCTCCATAAGGGGCATAAATCGATGAAAGCGATGACAGTAATGGCTTTAATAACAGTAACTGGGAGAGCCCGAAGCGGCGTCTCAAGCCAGGAAGAACAAGGTGGAAAAGAAAGGTTCATCATCCTGCTCGCGAGCCTTGAAACGATCTGCTTCACCCAATTACAGTTAACCCAGAGGAGGAGAGGTTAACGGCTGATGACTGGCGAGATAAAATCTCGGCCAGATTTTCGAGCAATCGAATCAAGGATTTATTCGTCGCGTGTGTATGCGTGCGCGAGTGCACTGAAGCAAACTCTGATTTGTTGGATTGGCGCTCTTTCGAGCTGCTGCTGTTACTGCTGTTGCTGCTGCTTCCCTCCAATCTATCTCGGCCGAACATCTAACTGCGGCGACGCGACTCTTATATTTCTGGCGATGTGCTTCGAGCATAACACGCCCCGACAGATATACGAGCTAATTAAATTAAACCGTTGCCGGTAACTGTACGCGCGATTACGCCTTTTCTCGATAGCACCGGCAAAACGAGAATCCTCCCAGCCAACACTTTCAATGCAACCACTGACTTTCGTCGGAACATTGTAATACGTTTGAATAAGTCATTCTTACTCACAGAAGCTTCAGAAATTATCCTAACAACTTGCACTCTCAGTTTTAATTTACAGTATAGATTGTAAAATTATTGTCAGTAAAGTATATTTCGAGATAATGCGAACTTTTGTTAGAAATCTTTAATACTAATAATTAATTGTCCTTGATGACTCGAAAAACAAATTTAACGTAATTCAAAAATAGCTAGCTTCATTTTCTTACTATCGAGATATAAGTGTATTTTTATTACCAAACTAAATACATATAAACGATAAAGGTTTATGTTCTACAATTTGATCTACTAAAATGTTCGCATCTAGGAAATTGTAAGAGCGCGGCCAATCAGCATAATTGTCGATAGAGCCGATTAGCTGTAGGATTATCGGCTGTAGAAAATCGCTCGGGAGTACTGTCAGTGGCTGATACTCCATTAAGTTTATTACTCCGGACAAGGTAATCACAACGATTAAGGGGCGATAAATAATGGATGTTGCTTTGCTAGCAGTTTAATACCGTCTGACGAACCAGTTAACAATCCGAACATCTCACGGCCAGCCACGAAAAGGAAGAGGTTATCGCTCAACTGCTTATAATTAGGGGTTTCGTGAATCAGCTACTGTTCGCCACTCCAGCATCCCTAAAGGTGATGGCATTTTGCTGTAAATAAAAGTGCCAGGAAGTTGTACCAGCTAACTGCTCGCAGATACTTATTAGTGAGCGACTCGCTAAACAAACAAGCGTGGAGCATCGTACTTTCGTGATGATTCGACTATAATCGAGTATACTAGATTCACGTGGGAATCGAAGGACTTCCTGATCCTCCGCATTCCTGCATACCAAATCAAGTTTTTCATTGTTTCAAACTTCGAAAGGTTCGAAACTTGTATTAAGAAGATTGCTGGCGTCACTTGGCTGAGAGGGGAACATGTTAGCGCTGACACAGAATTCTGAGGCCTTTTCAAATTATAATCGAGCCAATTTTTGTGTAGGAAAATTCAATTGCAATTAAGCTTATGCTTTGTCACAGCTGTTTTTATAAGCTAGTTTTATTTCTAGTTTATTTATCCCGTTATTTCTACAAATGAAACCATTTCCAACCATTAAAACTTAGACTGATTATTCGTAATTGAAAATTGTAAGGATAAATAAGTTGAAATTTTGAAGAAAGCTGCACTGACCATTGATTATCATTTACAGCACCAACCCTCTTACTACTAAGCGTACAAAATCCATCAAAATTATGACATTAATAATTTTTCTACGATCTCCAAAATAAATTAATACAGTAATTTAACAACTCAAATATTATTCTGTCCAAGGACGTTAGTATAAATATTTTTAAAGGTGATTACATCCCACAAAAAGGTAAGACATTCATCGAAGTTCATCGGAATATTAACGAGGCTCGCTTCAAACATGGAGCATTTAATTTGATTCATGAAGACGCATGCCATTGCTTCCTGAATCGTCGAGGATCCACATAACACAGCCGGATACGTGGAGTCCGCGGGGGATGATATCCAATTACTACGAAATTTACAACTGGCGGCATATATTTCGAGGATCTCCTTTAAACTTGAGTTCGGAGGGAGTTCGCGAAGGTTGTAACTTGGGATCGTAAAGTGGTGGATGGGCTGGCGTCGTCGTCCTGTCTCGCGGAAGGCGGTCGAACTAAATCATTTGGGGCCTCGTTTAAAAATCCTCGAATAATATCGCCGGCAACGAGGCAGGTGGCATCGGATGACCCGCGCGCCAGTCAATTACTTTCGGCACTGCCAACTCCGAGCCGACAACTTTTCCTTTCCAAGCCTATTGAAATATGTGCGCCGCCGCCGTCGCCACTGTATTTATCGTCCTTGCGGCCGCGACCTCTCGCGTTTTCACTCAACTTTCAAGCGCACACGTGTGCTTCCTCGCGCTCGCGCCCGCTTAATGCCTCGTCGCGAGTGACTTATCGTGTCACGGAGTCAGGATAATGACGCATCGCCCCTCTCTCTGCCTTATGGTCCGGAAGAGCTACTGTTAAAGTACCGGAGACCAAGCACACCTACACCACCCTCGATAAATATCTCAAGGACTTTACTCTTCCGAGTGCGCTTTAACCCTTCACAGTTCAAAGAATGCACGCTGCGGGATATTGGGAATTTGTGAAGCATTGAAAGTGGAATAGTACAAAATTTGTTATTTTTAATTCGAAACGATTCTCTGTATTAATATTTCTTTAATATTTCCAAATATTTCTTTAATATTTCTTTAATTTTTTGCTTCTAAATATCTCTTCCGAATTAATTTTCTCACTCAGCAATTTAATTGTCTACTAATACGATTAATAAAATTTCAACCTAGCAAGAGAATAAATTACTTATTCTCTTATAATTTTTAAACAAACAAAGCTTCATTAAATAGTCCATAAACGACAATGAAGAACTGCAATAGAGACGAAACCAAAGGCTACCAAATAACCCCGGTAATTAACCGGCAATTAACTGTTGGCAGGAGAACCAGTTGGCAAAGAAACTCGCGAGCGGAGGAACAACGAGGCAGTGCTCGCGGCAGTCTTTGGTGAAGTGTCCATTGAGGGTGCACGCGGTGTCCAACGCATGATGCATGAGTGCGCGCACTTTGGGCAATTAAAGCATTCCTGCTCGGCGGGCGAAAGGGTGCGCGCAAGAAAGCGAAAGAAGCGTAGCCAGGAAAGGGCGACGCCGTGGAAGAAGACATGGACGCAGAACGGCAAGAAGAAGAAACGCCGCGGACAATACAAGAAGAGAAGAAGGAAGCCCAGAGCGAACAGGCACCAAGCCTGCCATTATAATGGCGAATATCGTGCCAGTCTGATGTATGGTGCAATTGGTCCATAAAAGAGAAGAAGCATCGACAGAAGAAGAGAAAGAGAGAAAGATAAAGTGGACCCTTCCGAATCCACGAAAATAATTGATGCGCCTTTCGAACTCCCTGCATTCGACAGCTAATAACGGCCCTTCGATTTTCGACTTCGATTCTCCACTCTCCTTTAAATATCACCTTGCACGCGCTGCTTTCGACTGGGCGGCACACTCGCATGTTCTCTCTCTGCCCTCTGCTTCCTTTTCTCCACCCGTCTGTCAAGTTCTCGTAGTAATCAAAGGCTTCTGCCTCGGTTTACATTAGCCCCGTGTGTCTGTGTGTCTGTGCTGCTGCTGCTGAACTCACTTGAATTCATTTGCATTTAGATTTCAGCGGGATTTCTGAAATACTCGTGCAAATGGAATCGTGCATCCACTGATGCTGTATTTTTCATGCTGGTTGTTTAATAAGAATCTGGTTTCAAAATGCAAGAGAAAGAGATGGTTTCTCGTAAGGATTTTTAAGATGCAATTGTTTTATATGAACTGAAATTAAATGAATTCAGAATTGGGATAAATAGTTTAAAGAATTTTCTAAGTAAATGGTTTGTATTCTAATGAAGAGAAACTTACTTCTAAAAAGAGATTTAAATGATGAATTATAATACAGCATTATTAGTTTCGATAATACAAACTGTGTTATATGTCATATGTTCTTTAAAGAAAAAGAAAATATTTATATAATAATAGAAAACCCGAAATTAATTTAGAAAAACGTACAATAAATATGCATTAACGCTAGATTTACAGGCGTTTCTATATACCTCTCTTTATAGACACTCACTTTCATTAAGAAAAACTATGAATTTAATTGAAAGACAACTACAATCTTAACAGACATAATATAAGTGAAGTAAATTTGTCAGGATTGCATAAATAATTGTCAGTATAAATCGGAAGAAAAATGAATAAGCTTCGTAATTTTACTAGTGAAGTCCGAAGTCTGTTAAAACGACGGGTCAAGTAAACCTAGTGTTAATAATGAAAGCAATGAAGCGGACATTATTCGATGGGAAAAACTGGAATCGATGCGAGTGAGAGGTCGGCGTGGTACCACGCAACAGTTCGACAGTGTTCACCTCGTTTCGCGAATTCGCTCGCCGATCACGATCGGCATCGCGCGTCTCTCCCTCGAATTATCGAAATACCTCGCACGTTCGCCAGCGAGAATCTTAATAGCGACAGAGCGATCGCTCGACGTTACCGCGATCCCGCTATTTTCGGCTATTGCGTGAAATCCGTGAACGTCCCTAAGCCAGCAGAGATATGTTGCAGAGCGAACCGCAAGGCCGATACGTGCTGCTATTTTACCTTGCTCCGCCGACGCCTCACCAATCGATCTTTACCCGTCCCCGAGAAATCACTGTCCAAAGAATTCATTCACCTTTTTTCGTTCCTTTGTCATTTCTCTCTGAATGTCATTCACTCGAAATAATCACACGTCTCTTGAAATCGACGAAAAGTACATTAATATGATATAATTGAATTAGTGATTTATTATGGAAAATCGAACTGATAGAATTTTTATGAGAAAATAAGTAAAAGCACATCCTATGGAAATGAAATAGCATTATTTATCAAGTGACTTTTTACGCAAAATCGATTGGATTTGTATCAAAAAATAAGTAAAGGCACATCTTATGGAAATGAGAACAATAAAATGAATTATTATACAAACGGATAACACGAATAGCATAATCTATCAAGTGACTTTTTATGCAAAATCAATCGGATTTGTACGAAGAATCGCTGATTCAATTTCGTCATACGTGTCGCGAATCAACCTTGCCACTTTGCTGTCCGAAAATAGAAGGACTATTACACAATAGATTCGGTATTGGATGGTCAATCAAGCGAACGATTCAAGGAATGAAATGCTACGCTGAAAACCTCTAATACAGGAGAACGCCACTATTCCTAATAAAGAACAGCGTCACGCAAAATCAGTATTTATATTTCTACCGCTCTCCTGAAAAACCAGGAATTTATATCCCCAAATATAAAGATTGATGACACAAGCGTGGACTTTTATGATCGCACGAATGTCCAGTTATTTATTACAGGGTTTCTTCCAGCAACTCCAAAACAAGAATGTTCCATTTGGTTCGATCCATCATACATTATTCCCAATAAAAGCCGCCAAGTAATACAATACAAAGCACACGAATCAATCAATCATATTGAAATCCACGACAAATGGATGCAACAGGGCTCGGAAGATCGTTCTCCAATAAAGCGAGTACGACTTGACCGAGTACGATTTAGCAAGAATAAATAAGGTCTGACACGTAACGAAATCTCTCAATTAGCTTAAAAGAGGAGTAGTCGAAGAGGTGTCTGGCGCGAGAGACGCCGTCGCCGCCGCCGCCGCGTCGGTTAATGGCTTCCGGGCGATTGTTCCGGGCCAACTAATTAATCCAGAAAACGAAGATAGAGGGTCAAGGATTTTTCCAGGGAAGTGGAGAGAGGTGGTCGTCGACCCCGGCGGCACCAAAGGCTCACGTACAACACACACTCTGCGGGAGTATCAGCGCGCGAGAATGTCGAATGGAATTACGTCAAGGGAGAATATCCTACTCTTGGCGCGTTTACCGTTTCGCGCTCGAGTGGCCTCCTCTCTCTCTTTCCCTCCCTCGTCCTTCCCCACTCTCTCCTTCTCTCTCTCCCGCTCTATCATGCGACCAGACTTAGAGGTTACAAACGCACTGACCCATGCGTGTCACCGTTATTCCCATTGATTTTTCTCTACCGACACGGCTAGCGCACTCCTCCTCCGACGCCGCCGCCGCCGCCGCCGTCGCCGCCTTCTACGACTCTTCTCGAGCGTTCTTTCGCAGCCTCTTTTTTCCCCACCGACCGCTCGAAAATCCACGCTGGATTCGGTGATGACTCGGATGTAACGCACCCACGCCGAATCCCAGCTAAGAGTGGCCTTGATTCCTCCCGGATTGGAAGGATTCGAGTGACGGACGTTTTAACTCGCGGTTCTTGTTGCTAGGATGAATGTATTTGTGGCGAAGGATGTTATAATCGGAAGAGAATAAGATTGTAAGTGGAAATTGCTGTTTAACCCTTTTAGTGCCGAACGAGGACATGTCTTTGTTTGCAATAATTAGGAAAAGTTTAATTTCACTGCAACAGAATTGGAAAGATTGTTTATGGATTTGAATATTGTTTCCAAAAGAGAAATGAATTTTTATGTTTCTGAAAGGGTGAATTATTGGCTAATAAAATGCGAAGTTAAAACAGAGATGAATATGTTTTACCGAGCAACTCTCGGAATGTTTTCTATATCGTTGTTCGCAATAATTAGGAAAAGTGTTCTCCGTCTCAAAATACAGTTATAAAACGTTATACGTGGTTTAATTTCACTGCAACATAATTGAAAACATTGTTTATGGATTTGAATATTGTTTCTACAAGAGAAATTAATTTTTATGTTTCTGAAAGGGTGAATTATTGGCTAATAAAATCCGAAGTTAAAACAGAGTTGAATATGTTTTACTGGGTAATACTTGGAATGCTTTCTATAAATGTATTACGACTATCAATATGCATGCGCGTTAACAGTAATTTGATTTACATCGCACTCAATTGGAGTTATTACACAAGTTATAGTTAGCCGGAATGATAACTCTATACCATAAGCTGCCATCGAATTTATCACGAAAGAGGTACAAACGTTCTCCTCCGCCTAAGCAGAGATTCCACGCCAATCCATAACTCCCACTAACAAATGGATCTGGAGATTGCGAGATCCGTGGATGCAGTTAGATCGGAGGGCAAAGAACTGCTGGCTGGAGTTAATGACGCCGGCAGATTGACACCCTGAGCGGAGATGCCGCCGCCGCCGGCTCGTCTCGAATTCGTTGCTGGACCAGCGGAGATATTAGACGCCACTTGAATGGCCAACACATTTCTTCATGGAGTCTCGCGGCGCGATTGGCGGTGCGCGCGCTACGAGATGAGTACGTGCTTATTGGTTTACGATGCCACGGATGGTAGCGTGATTATCTTATGTGGTACATGGGAAGCTGCGGTACCAGGCTTTTCCAGCGAGCCCGCCATTGCTACCATTGCGGGGGATTTGCATGATTGACGGTCACCGCCGCCAGAGAGAGAGAGAACCGGTAATCAGAGGTCGCCGTGATCTCTTGTTCCAACGAACTCGCCGCAATCCCGCCGATATAGACATTAATCTCTAAGCAGCTCTAATTGCAGCCGCGCAATTGAAACACCCACGAGCAATGAAACTATCGTTGCATTCTTTCAAAGTGTTATAAAGGACGATCTTAGTCTTTTCATCAACTGTAATATCAATTTAATATCAATTTTTATTTTTAAATTCAATTATTTAGTTATTATAACAAGGATACACTTAGGAAATTAAATCTCGAAAATCTGCAAGCTAATTTAGACAAGAAAAAAAATATTGACAGATGAATTCAACGAGAGACAAATAAATATGACTTAAACAATCGACCGGACGCCGCACTGTCGCCAGTGCAAACATTAATCTTTAAGCAGCCCTAATTGCTTTAGCCATTTGCTTCTTTCAATGCATACTAAAGTACGACATTAACCTTCTCTGTATCATCAATTCTAATATCGAATTCAAATGCTTCTTACTTACTATTACAAAGAAACCGATTCAAAAACTAAGTTACGAAATAATCTAGTCAAGAAAAAAAGTAGTTACAAATTAATACATTTGCAAAAGACAAAGCTAATAGAACGGAATAAAAAACTGATCGAAATTGACTGTGGTTGCGTGGATTAGAAGTACCAAAGAATCCGGCGCACTCTGCCCGCGGCACCTTATTTGTCGTAATACACGAGTGCTCGTAAATTAAGCTCTCAAGTGGCGGTGCTGCCGGCAGCGGTAAGATTGAAGGCGAGCGAGGGCAGAGCGGCCGATTTAGCAGAAACAAGGAATCATTTGTAGTCGCTAACGGCCGCGTTTACGTACCGTTAAATCGGGGGTCTCAACTATTTTCGCCGGGCGGCCGGGCGAGCGAGCGAGGAGATTTGTCGTGGGCGCGGAGGAGAATGCGCGTGCTAAATCAGAGGAGGATGAGAGGAGCTCTTTCGATCCGGTGGACGAAGCACTCGGGCAAAGGGAGAGCAAGTCCCCGCCGGGAGACGACGATTTTCACCCTCGATATTATCGGGACGCGTCTCTACCCTGCCAAGACGTTCTCCATTCAGCGCCAAAGGGATTCCGCCCGAATCGATCTCTCACCGACGAACTCCCAGCATCCCGAGCTTCCCCTCGCCAAGACGAATATATCCATTTCATCTCCGACCCGTTTAAGATACCCTCGACGCGACCCTTAAGCTAACCTCACAACACGCAGTTCCACTGATCGCCTTCGATTCTGACAAATAGAATCGAATTTTGCGGTGATATTGTTCAATTGCTGTTTCTCCAAACGACGAAATCGATGAATGTTTGGAATTGCGTGATAGTTACCTACTTATTCATTTATTGAGTTATTTATTAACATATACGAATAATACTTTCGAAAAGAAATTAGTAACAAAAGGAAAGAAATATATATATGTAACATAATTTCTGAAAGATGATTAAGTAACTAAAGGGAAATTCGTGGTATTTTTGTGAAAGTATGATTTTACAAGATTTTCTAAAATACGAGGATTGTTTTTATGTACATAGGTTGATTTCTTTTTTATTTGGTTCGCGTTGTGAAGTGAACTTTAACGAAGAGCCGCGCAGCCTTCATTTGGCGGCTGTCAAATTGAATCTTAATACACTCGACTTCCCCCGATTCTAATACCAGCCAGAGTGATACGTTTATCAGAGTATAAGGGGTGGCTCGAGATAGACGAGTAATGTGATAATTGCCTACTTCCACTTCCCTGGCTGTCTGATCCCTCAATTTTTCATGGGCCACGATATTCCGAGGATTCGCTCTTCCCGAAATTCATAACGAATTCGTAATCGTAGTATACGTTGTAATTATTATGGAAATGAACTACTTTTAAGAGTAAAGATAAAGTATACGCGTGAAATTTGTATCAACTATAATTTGTGAATGTTATTTTACTTTCATTTGTGGTGTAATAACGAGTACGAAATTTTAAACCCATTTTCTCTTTTTCTTCAGCGAAATTTTTTGGGGTAAAAAATTAATCCCACCCCGCAAGTAAAGCTCTTGCTAGTTTTCATATAAAATAAAAATCATATATGACTAATTTCGCGTTACAGACTTCATTTAATTTGCATAGCTTGCATACATAGTAAATATATTATAATATATCAACTAGAATTTTGTGTTAATATAACCAAAAAATTAAGAAATCACGACTGTATAAAAATCGTGGCGTCAAACATATCCTTGTTGCAGGGAATTTCAAGGAGGACGCACTCAACATATAGAAATAAATATATTATAATATATAAACCAGGATTAAACGTTGATATAACCAAAAAATTAAGAAATCACAACTGTATAAAAATCGTGGCGTCAAACATATCCTTGTGGCAGAGAATTTCAAGGTGGACGCGCTCAAAATATAGGAATAAATATATTATAACATATAAACGAAGATTTAACGTTAACATAGCCAAAGAATCAAAATATCAAGACTGTATAAAAATCGTGGCGTCAAACATATCCTTGCTGCAGGGAATTTCAAGGTGGACGCACACAACATATAGAAATAAACATATTATAATATATAACTCACGATTTAGTGTTGATATAACCAAAGAATCCAAATATAACGACTGTCTAAAAATCGTAGCGACACAAGTATCTTTGCAGGGAGTTTCAGGGAGGACGCGCTCAACATATAAGAGAACAGATCTCGGAGATCTTGCGGAGCTCTCGTACAAGGCTGCTGCCATTCTCCCACAGTGGTTGCGGTGTACCGTTAAACGTAGGGACTGGAGCTTTGCCGCGCCAGAGGACGAAACATCTAATAACATTAATAACAAGCGGTGGAAGCGGTAGGTGGTCCCCGCGGGAGAGGAGACTCTATTCAGGGAGAGACGCGCCAGCTTTAATCCCGAGTCCCTATCACGGCGAATCATCCATCGGGATGACATTGGCCGACTTAAGTGTCGCATGCATCATAATCGTTGGCTGATGCATCGCGAATCCACCGGGGAGAACAGCATCTACGCTTAGAACATCCTACTCCATGTAAGAACGAGGGTGTAATCAGTTTTGCCAGTCCCTAATGCGCCCTCGAAAAGTTCACTCGTCATTATTTCGAATCATTCTTCACGCTGAGATCCGCCAAACAGCATAAACAGCATCACGAATAACATGCGATTAGCAATGATAATGGATGTGTGTTTTTCACAGAAAAATTGATTTTATGTTAGTCTAATAAGAGTTTAAGTATAATCCTATTATTATTGATTAATTAAAAAATCAAGAATAAAATGCAATAACGTAAAGATCAAAGTATCATAATTAAACTCTAATTTCTATCTTTGAGAATAAGTGAGAAGAAATATAAAATATTTAAAGATCAAGTCACCGAACGAAAAGAATTTAAAAACTTCATCTTAAACCTCGCCAAAAATGACACCACCAACCCCCTTAATTTTAATTATATTAGTTAATGTGTCACAATTGAAATCGTTCAAGTCCATTGATCAAAAAAGGCAAGAAATTTCTTTTCCGGTGATAATGACCAGGAAATTCGAGCGCATATATGCGCTTATGATGCAAATGATCATCCTTTTAACCTCGCGAAAAATAACCACACGAACCTCTTTAATTAGCATCAGAACATACTCTGGCGAATTAGCTACAATGTTAACAGGTTTGCACCAGCAAATAATAGAAAATGCGAGAGGGTGTTGCCAGGCTGTCCAACATTGGTATGATGTTTTATGGTTGGAGCGAGGCCGCTGGGATGGGCGTTGCAGGAGGCGGCGCGTCACGAAGTGAAGGCGCTGAGAGAGTTAAGAGCGAGGAGAGAAGAAAGGTGCACTCTCGCGTTTAAAGGAAGTCACACGCACATATATTGCCCGTGAGAACCGGCGCCCGATTCCTCCCGGCGCCAGGACGCGCGATCTTGGCGAACGTGCAACCCATAGCGTCGCTCGACGCCGAGCATTGATTTCTTTCACGTCCCGCGGCCACGTATGCCGGACAACGGATTATGTTAACCCTCGAATTATAATGATTATTCTCTAAAAATTATATAATTCCTTTTACATATGCTTTTCAAATTATATAATCCTGGCAGAAATATAGAAAATGATATCATTGAATATTAGGAAATTTTAATAAATTTATCTATAAGATTTTCTAGGACAATTTTTATATTATTTATATTAGTAATAGAATGAAGTTCAAAGGTAATATTTCATAACCTTTTGCTGTTTATCAACGATTCTAATTCAATAATTCGAATTTATGCAACCTTTTAAAATGAACCAAAGTAATTTCGCTGGATGTCAAACAACTTAATCCACAATTTCCCTATTTGAGAAGCCACCCTGGAATGAATTGTAAATGGTGGGATGAAGTCTGTCGAGAAGGAGCGTTGGCATCGAGACAGGCATTCGAACGGAACGATAAATCAGCGGTGGCGGTGCCGCTTAGATCGATAAGGCGGCCTCACATCTAGATAGTGTTAATTAAGGGAATCCGCGCGATAAAGTGAGGCGCGCGAGGTGTGAACTCGGTGGCGAGGGAAGCGGCCACTGGGAAGAACGATCGAGCGATCGACAGACTCGCGCGAAAGAGAAAGAGAAAGAGAGAGAGAGAAGTCTATCGGCACTAAAGTGTAATGGAGAGTAAAGCGTCGAACGCGTGTTACGCGCAATTACTTGGAGCGCTAATGGCCGGCGCGATGGTTGGCGGTACAGTTTTTGCGGGCATTTCCCATGCTTCCCCGGGCCAATCTGCATGCTAACGCGAATCGATAAATCGATCGGGTGATCGCTCGGCGTAACCGGCCATATTCCGCGCGCGATCACTCGGGCACGTAGCGCCGCGCCGCGTTGCGCCGCGCGCTGCTATTGCCAGGCGCATTTAAATGTGATAAGGAAGCGTGGAACATAGTGGAAATGGCATCGCGAATCGGCCATACCGCTCGAACACTTAAATTATGCCCGAGTAAGGGACGACTGTCAGTGCATGCGCGATCGATGCCGATCCACCGGCGATCCACCGTCGAGATTAACCGGCGAGATAGCCTAAGCCAGATCCCGAGAGCTTTCTTCTGGATTTCGTGCCCGACCACTCGACTTCGCCAACCTCTCCAAAGCGGGCAATTATGCGCGACTAATATGCTCGCTAAATGCTGATTAGATCCCGATATCATACACCGGGATCGCTCATCCGAGGCAATTCATGACCAAATACAATAATTCATGCCTTTGCCTCATTAAACGAATCCATGAGAATTTGCGAAATTATCTAGTCGTTGCTAAACCATTATATATCTCAGAGATTGGCCAAGCAAATTATCCAATTGTCTAAATAAGAAATTCAAATGCATTCACAATATTGCAGATAATAAATACAAATCTTCAGAAATTAACAAGTTAACTTAAACGCTCTTTGCAAGGAATTAACACCACATTATTTAAAAAATGATTAATACTAGGTTTACGGACGTTTCTGACAATTACAATCTTAACAGACATAATATAAGTCAATTAAATCTGTCAGGATTGAGTAAATAATTGTCAGTATAAATTATAAGAAAAATTAACAATCTTTGAAGTCCGAAATCCGTCAAAATGACGGGTCAAGTAAACGCAGTTTCGAGGATCGAAAAGCGATAATCGATGGATCTAAAGATTCTCAGAGACCTGAACCAGGAAGAGTCGAGCAAAGGATCACGAAGGAGTGCTCGTCGCGAGTGAATGGACGGCGGCGGTCAGCAGGTATTCACGGCTGGGGCGATCGCGCGCGCGCGCGCGAGCTGCCAATTCCATCACGTGTGAACGAATTGGCGATCGGGTCAATATAAATAAATAATGCCGATTGATATGCGCCGCGCGGCGCCGCCCTCCCCGTTTACGTGATCGATCGAGCGGCTCGATCGAGTCGCCGAGGAGGCGAGCGAGCGAGTGTACGTCTCGCGTATATCACCGAGCGTTTCGTAGGCGGTAATCGTCCGGTAATCCTCTCTCGATCGCCGGCCATGGGAATCGCCGGCCACCGCACCTGCTCTCCAATTGCTGCCGAGTATTCCCCTCGCTTTCTCGCGACACCATGTTATGCAGGGTTGCAATCGCCGCCGGCTTATCGATAATGCCTTCCAGCGAGCCTCGCATTCCCGCCATTTTCATCGCCTTCCTCCTGATCGCCCTCCTGCTTTTCAACCACTTCCAGGAAACACACACTCCCAATGCACCGTGCATTCGACCCTCACTTTGTCATGCAACACTGTACTATATGTAAAATCGACTGGGAACATTCTTGATATTTCACTCGTAAAAAGTATGTTGTTAATAGATTTTCTATCGATTGATTGGTTAATTCGAATTATATAAAGAGACCCTCACTTTGTCATGCAACACTGTACTATGTGTCGAATCGACTGGGAACGTTCTTGATATTTCACTCGTAAAAAGTATGTTGTTAATAGATTTTTTATCGATTCATTGATTAATTCGAATTATATAAAATTGTGGATAATAATTTGTTGGGGTATGGATCGATTTTAGTATTCAAAATCTCATAAATTACTGAATTGATTTTAGTAAGTATAAAAATATTAGAATTGTAATAGAATTTGTGAAATTACCTAGTTATCGCAAAGCTATTCTATATCTCAGAGATTGGTCAAGTAAATTATCCAATTGTCCAGCAATTGTAAAATTAAATTAAAATCTATTTTCGTTTTATCGTAAAAAAGGCAAAGGACAAACCAGTTCCAAATATACAGCCTGTCATATTTATTCAATCAATTGAATTTACGGGGAACGGGAATTCCGGGAGAAGACCACCAACAAGACAATATTAGCAAACTGACATGTTATCTATCGATGATCGCGGGAGCAGGGGAAAAGGTGACTCACCTGAATTCGTAATGAATTTTAATGATAGCCCGCGGTGATGCGCCTTCTGCGAATCCTCTACCGAGAAATAATCAGGGATCATTTAGATGCGCTGCTTTCGAGGATGGTGCTGCTGGCGCGCCGCTGTTACGGGTTAATCTTCACGCTGCATCAGCCGCTAATAGTCATTTGGCTGACTACAATTAGAGGAGATACTGCCGGAGACCGATGGCCTACGCCTCTTCATTCAGAACTTGAAAACGCATCTGCTTTATCCGGCGATGAGCGCTTCGCATCCACTTATACAGTTGCCTTCCAAAGTACTCGAATCTTCATAGTGAAACTAACTGTGTAACTAGTATTTTTGAAACTCTGTTGGAGTTTCTAATGATTTAAGATGATTTAAAATGTATTAACAAAATCGTAGAAATTCTAGTTATAAATTTTTAAAAAGAAAATGTTATTTCTGTTGGGTGTTTTCTTTCATTATTGACACACGTTTGGCTAGCAATTTCTTCTAATTATAATTCAACAAAGATCTGCAAAATGCAACTACTGAAAATATATCTAACCATTTCAAACGAATCGAAGTTTAAAATTCAAGCTATGCAAATTTAGCGGTTTATATTGAATTGCATTTCCATTGAAGGATCGATTGCGCGATCGATTCTCATTAATAAAGTCCAATACTTTCGCGATCAACTGTACATCCTAGAGAGAATTGCGTCAGTAACCATTCAGGACACGGATGCGCTTTCGTGGTACTGGGAGATAGAGCGGCTCGGCGAAGCACTCGTAAAACGTCCGACTACCTGCCATTCAGTAATGATGATTACCCGCGGCACTCGTCGATGCAAAACGAATGTATCTAACGTTCGGTTAATTTCAATGAATCACGCGGTTCAATTACACACGCGCCGCCGCGAGCACAATTGAACGCGGCGCGGCGTGCGGCGTGCGCGCCGGCTCTGATTGTTTCGTAAGCTGACTAACCGGCAATAACTTAATAGGTAAATTGAAAGGATAATGGAGTAATCGAGGCGCACAGTGGCAATCACGCACTTGTAAGGAAAATATTTGTGGTTTATAATAAGGAAATTATATGTCTTTTTCTGATTGCGATAAGTGAACTTTGTATCAATCGGTTTAGATTTATGTAATAATCAATTCCTCCATTTAATGTTCCGATCGGAATGTTTTGAACTAGGAAACTCTGTAGTTTCTACTTCAAAAGAGAGCAGAAATATTTGATGATCGAAACTTCCTATGGGAAACTTTGTAGCAAAATTCTGTAGAAAATTGTTCGCTAGGAAATAAGTATTTCAATATCAAAGGCTTTCTTTTTCAACATAGTTTGAACATGAACTTTGAGAATTACTTCAAAATTTATGAAATGTATGAGTTCGTGAAAGACTTGCAATAAATTTCTAAATTTTCTGACACTCAAAGACCACTGAAGATTCTCATTGCTGTGTCGTTCGAAAAATAATACCATAATTTATGACACTTAATAAAAATCTATAAAATGTACGACTTTATAGAGAATTTCAAATAAACAGGTAAAATTTCGCAGAGCTTAAAGTTCAGTGATGATTTCCATCAATTTATCGTTCGAAAAATAACACCAAAATTCCTAAAAATTAACAAAAATGTATAAAATGTAGGAGTTTATAGAGAATTCGGAATAAATGGGCTAAATTTCGCATGACTCGAAGCTCAGTGAGGAACCTCATCGCCGTATCGCTCGGACAATTACTTGTGTCGAGGTGGAGGACGGCGCGGCGGTGAGTGTGGGGAGCGCGAGGGACAGAGGGATTCCCCCGTGCTCCTGCGATCGTAGGCTTGATTCACTGGAGCATTGTCTCCGGACGATACGCATACAATGGCTCAAAGCGATCTGAATCTAATCTATGACTTATGGCCGCGGCGCTCGCCTCTTGAATGAACAATGTGTGCCGCAGCGTACGCCGATTCTTTTCGCCCGCTCGCTTTTATACACGGTGCCATCGAAATCTCGACTCTAACTTTGACTGACTCATGCTATACTTAAAGCTGATTAATTTCTTGTGTATAAGATAGTTTAATAAAGTAATACTGTATCGAATTTAAGACATTGATTTAAGTAAACAATTTCTTTTTGCAAAGGTTCTATGAAGTCGAACTTTTACTGTTTCATTGTAGTTCTATTAATATTAATTGAATCCTCAAAGGAATGGCTGCATAACGATGGAAATTATAGAGAGGAAGAGAATTCCAATTATATTTGCAATTGCGAGTACCAAATTAAAAACTTCAATGACAGCTGTCATTGATATGTCAATCGTTTGCGTTTTAAATTATTTTCACCTGCCTTCCCATTAGACTTCTCTTACAATTGTTGCTTATAATATTTCCTAACTACTTCAATTGATTCTCAAAAATTTACACCCAAAAATGTCTCACTCTAATCATTGTAGAAAGTTGAAGATTATTCAAAAACAAGAAATAATTCAACACGCAAGTCTAATATTATAAAATATAAAACAAGCGTCAAATAAACAAAGCACATCACTATTTCAAGGCAGATTTCCCAGACACCGTGTATACTCGAGTGGAGAGCAGTGCTTCTGCTTCTGTAGTTTTCGCCCTTAACGTCTCCAACGTCGTCGGCCCGCACCGGCGTCCTACCGCCCAATGTCGGGATTGTTTTGCTTCCACTATCTGACTAACTCCCACCCCACACGCCTCTCACGTACCTCACTATCTGCAATTCCTCGACGAATTTGGAGAATTTATTTTCATACCTGGAGAAAAGGGTGGATTCCTGTCCAATCACATGTGACATCCCTTTTGGGGAATTGAGAGAAAACGAATCGAATACAGCTGATGCGGGTTTATATTAAGTTTAAATTAATTTATAGAATATTAGAAGTTACTGTTTTTGAAGAGGACCTTCATTATCCTTAATCTAGTTTTATATAACTTCTATCATTTCCAACTAATTTCTTTAAATGATTTGCAACCACAATAAAACACATATTGGTTACATAGAAATCGAAACTTTATCAGGGTAGATAAAAGGGAATTCCACACTTGGAACTAACCAAGTCGGTACCCGAAAAAGGAGGGTTCAAAAGGCTTTTAAAAAGCTGTGCGCATTAATCATCCGGAAGCGCGAAGGGTGTGAAATAGTCAGCGAGGGAAGAAGTCAACGCGGGAATATGCATTTAGGTTAGGGTTTCTGCGGAGCGCGGGAGAAAGAGAAAGAGAGAGAGCGAGAGGGAGTGTGTTACCTAACAGACAGAAGCACGCGCGCGCGCACTGGCAAGGGAGATTGGATCTCCATACGCAGAGAGACAGAGAAAAGGACGGCTGGATGAGACTTCCTACATAGATAAGGATCGGGCCACGGCCGAGTCTATCCTCTCTTTAAGCGACGAGGTCGCCGGCTCTATACTCTCGCCATTATGCGATTCCTTGAATTCATCCGGACGTTTATCGATGTCCTGCGCTTGTCTTTCGTGTACCTACGCGCTCGCCCAACTCAACTTAACCATCTGCTCTCTATTTCCCTCGATATTCTAACCGCTCCTTCTAATGCTCTCACCGCTACAAGCTATACTTGCCACTGTTTCGCCAATTGTTATCTCTAAATGTAATTATTTCTCTTTGTAATAATAGTTTTAATATCTGAAAGCAGCGATGGCTAGAAACTGTATTCCAAAAATTATTATTTATTATTAGATAATATATTATATGTTGTTATAAGGTACTTTCAAAGATACTGTAAAAACCAATGACGTAACTTGACTGAGCAGATTTAAGAATGATTAACCTCTAAATAGATCTATCATCACTCTTTTATGTAATATATAAATACTTGTATCGACTAATATTCTACTAATAAAAACGATTTCTAATAGTAATTAACCTCTAAATTAGAACTATGCTCGTTTTTATCTCAGGATTTTTAGATTCATCGTTCGAATTACGAGCGCAAAGCGAATACATACTTTTGTCCCGGCGAGAGGGAGAGAAAGAGATAGCTCGATCCTGCTCGAGGATAACCATAAAGCGCCGAAGTAACTGAACGGCGAAACGGGAAAAGCCGGGAGATCCGCTATGCTACTGAGAGAATGCGCGAGCGAGCGCGCGCGCGAGTACACGCAGCATCCGAAGAGGAGACGTGATCCGAGGACGGCTGATGGAAATAAGCTTGCGGAGAAACGTCTATCGGAGATCGTTCCTCGCCCGGCTCCTCGTAAATGGAGCCCTCAGACTCCCTGCGTTATAAAGACTCTGCCACTTTTGGAGCTCTCGGTATACACGCCAGGGAGCAGACGTGTCTGATTTATTCCTCGGCCGCCGGCGACGTTAGTTGGGCCAGGGCATAATGAATTTTAACCAGACTCCCTGCCAACTCTGGATGGACTAACTAATACGTAGGAGAGTTCTGTGCTAACCCTTTCCTCCACTGATTTTTCTTGTGACTTGGATTTGCCGTTTGCGATTATTATTATATCTGATTTGGAAGTCTATTTGTTGACTTCTAATATTTTCGAATAAGTCACTGTGATATTTTTGTTAATAACTTTCAATTTTGTATAATGAAATTTAAGTAGACTCCCTGCTAACTCTGGATAGACTAACTAATACATAGGAGAGTTGTGTGAACCCTTTGCTCCACAGATTTTTTTTATCTGTTTAATTATTTGATTTAAAAGTGGTTTCTAATATTTTCGAATAAATCGCTATGATATTTCACTTGGCGCCAAAATTATAATTGATGCGCTTGAATTTCATGAAAATTTCCCCCAAACAAATTTGGCAATTGATGGGTTAATAACTTTCAATTTTATATAGCGAATTTCTAATTCTGTCGAATAAATATTATAAATCTTAAAGAGAAATTTTTAATTTGTGACAGAAATTAGAGAAGACTTTGGAACGCTTGGATTTTTGTCACTTCCAAAAGGAAGGGATTAAACAATATGCGAGGAAGAAATGGTTTGGAAAGGACCGCTTTCGTCCCATGGTACGTTGAATCTGCGATCGAGCATGTACGCGAGGGGAAGGAGAGGCTCCTACTACAAATCGGCGAGGGGAATGCGATTACCGCATTCGCGCAGTACGTCTTCTGCATTTCGTAACCCAGACAGGACTGGCGTGCTCCGACGAATACAGAAAATGCAGTCGAACTGACCGAGCCGTGCTTGGGGGACCGAAGAGACCCTCGGGAGAATACCGTCTCGACTAGAACCCACTCCGGCCCTCCTTACGTAATCCCATGGAAACGAAACGCGTGGAACTTGACGATAAAAGAAACTCATCAGGCTAACAATCCAAATTAGTAACAAGTTGTACCGTCAATTGAGATTCGAAGAGTAAGAAAAACCGCTTAAACAAATATAACTATTGATAAAAAATTGTTTAGCTATCATAATCTTTGTAAGTTTCATTCTTTCATTAAAAAGATCTAAAAATATTTCTCAAAGTATTGACACTAATGAACTTACGGCCTCCAAATTTCCTATTTAATTTTTTATATAAACGACGAGATTGAATTAAAAATTAGTGTCGATGTTTTATCGTCCCCTACTTCGATTCGGTCTGAAATCCCGGTAGATTCGTGGAATGCCAAAAAGGGCGGGTGTATGCCAAGAGCAGGTCCAGAGAAGGGTCGAAAGTCATCTTCCAGTTAGCCCTTCCTTCCTCCACAGGAAAGATCTGGCAGGCAGCCAGCTGACTCGAGGCTTTCACCTACACGTGAACACACGTACAACGACCCCGTGATCTTGAACTTGCCCGCCTCTACCATGAACCAGTGCGGCTCGCTCCTTCTACATCCAGTTTCCTGTCCGACCGGATTTCGTCCTGAAACCCAATTCGATCGACTTTCCTACTGCGAGCTTCTCAACGATTTATAATTATCAGAAAACAACTAAGTAGAGTGCAGGTTAACTGGAAGAATCTTCTTCTAGGAGAAGTAAAGCCGGGGTCAGATTGCCGGGTCAAGAAGAGCACCGCCGCTGAAGTAAGACTAGCTCGGATGCAATAAAAGGGACTTCTCTCCGAGACAAATGGAAAATATGCGCGATTTTAATTGCTACCAGGAAGCAGCAGAGTTTCCAGCGACTAGGTGGACGACGGCGGAAGAGGCGGCGGCGGCGGGGACACGCGTGCCCCCTGGATCGGAGGAGCGCGTGCAGCGCCGCGCCAGTCGGCCCCATGTGCTCCCTCATGCGTGTCAGCATCTGCTCAGCATCTAAACGTATATGTACGCGCCTGAGTAAAGAGCCGCTTCTTCCCAGTTCCTGGCGGGACTAGCTGTGCAAGCTAGATTTCAGATTCACCGCAGTACCTACGCGTATGTGATCCTTTATGCTCGCGTATGCCGACCACCATACACGCCTCCTCTCCTCTCCGCTTCGCTCCGCGCCACACTCGTCCTCCTCACTCGCCGTCCGGATTTTATACTCCGGTCCGACAAGTGCACCGCTCTTCTTTCTCTTTCTCTTGCCAGAATGCGATTACCTTCTTCTCGAAATGCAACTGGAACCACCAAGACTCCGCCCTAACCTCAACATCAATCCTCCCTTTGATTAAGTAAGTAATTAATCTGACAACTACTTTTTAAATCGAGTTTTGAATAGAAAGAATATTTGAGACGTTTATTTTGAAAGTGGCGTAAGTCCATTAATAGTTACATTTTTAGATGATCTTTTCATTCTGAAGGGAATTGTTGCCAATATATTAAATTCCACATCCTTAGAAACCCAAAAACATTATTCCAGTATGTTATCTGTTACATATATTTTTAAATTTGATTCAACGCAAACCCTTCGATCCGCTCTTCTTTCTCTTTCTCTCGGCAGAATGCGATTACCTTCTTCTGCAAATACAACTGGAACCACCAAGACTCCGCCCTAACCTCAACATCAATCCACCCTTTGATTCTCCGATATGTCGTCCCAGGAAATTGAACTGTTACCCGCCGAATTTCGATTCCACACTGGTCTCTATGACCTTTGCAATCCCGGGCGCATTCTCTTATGGATATACCGAGGCCGTGGATAAAGGAATGTTTTAGCAAATGCAATGGAACATGCGACCGTTCGCAGTGCACGTGGAATAAGAATGGCTGGAGAAGCTTGGTTATGTTGCACGAAAAGTCGGAGACAAGTTTCTATACTTCTGAAGTTCGTTGAAGTAAAATAACTGTACATTTAGTTACTTTAGTTATGTTTTCAGAAGCAAACCTGTATTGTAACTTACTCTTGCATTAATTTGCAATCTACTAGGTTAACACTTATAAAGAATTTATGAGTAGTAAAAGACAGCATTAGTTTACTAAAAAATATCTCCCCAACTCATTTCAAACCCATAAAAAAGTCATGGTGTAAGATTCCTCTTAACTATGCGTTATTTAGCATGCTTGATGGTGAGAGGGATGCGTTATAAGCGGATAGAAAAGGCATAGCTCGGACAAGAGGAGGCTAAAGGGGCACAGGTCGAAGTGGACAGGAGGCTCATTGGAAGCCAGTCGGCTCGAGCGAGCGAGCGAGCCGAGTGCGCTCGGACAAGGTATCTCGGTATGCAGGTCACCCCATTCGCCGAGCCACAAATCACGAGATGCATTGTCTGATCAGATAACGCGCGAGTTTATGTTATCTCGCGGCGGCTACCGCATAACTCTCGCGGTGCCGAGAGTTATCACGGGCACATCCGAGCGGGCCCCGGCCGGGCCCCCCCGAGCCTTCTCTTCCCGAGGGAAAGGGGCAGGCACGTCGGCGTTTCATAGACTCGCCTATCCGGCGGAACACGCTGCCATGTATGACCCGTGCCCGAGGCACTTTGTTGCACTTCTCCGTGAAGTATGGCGTGCACGAGGCACGTGCACGCACGTGATATCGCTGCCCGACACACGCACGCACACAGCATCCACCTCGCCGCTCCAGCGATGCATTTCAATTTTCCGGAAGCCCACCTTCCAACATCGCCTTGTCGATATTCCGTCGATTTATTAGCAATCCCTTTCTACTATTTATTACTTATTTCTTTGTTGTGTGTTTGAGAAAAGCTTTGGCATTACAAGAAAATTTCTAGACTTGGTTTTTTTCAATTTAATATTAAAATAGAACTAGTAATGAGTAGCAGGATTAAGTTTATAGAAAGTAAATCGAGTTTTGAATAGAAAGAATATTTGTGCCGTTTATTTTGAAAGTGGCGTAAGTCCATTAATAGTTACATTTTTAGATGATCTTTTCATTCTGAAGGGAATTGTTGCTAATATATTAAATTCGACACCCTTAGAAACCCCAAAAAATTATTATTCCACTATATTATCTGTTACCTATATTTGTAAATTTGATTCAACGCAAACCCTTCGATATCTCGATTCGAGCATAAATGGTAAACATCTTCGATAGCAACATTTGTTTCTCAAAACGAGTGCCAAATCCTCAAAGAGTTATTCTAGCAGAAAGGAAAGCAAATCGAATCTAGGCTAGTTTGTTTCGCTCGCAAGCAGAGGGCAGTCAACAGAAAGGCGTAACGCAGTGACTGACCATTTATCCGAAGGCAGTCGTTGCAATCTCCTTTCTGAGAATTGGATGAGTCCCTTTATTGGTGGATCGGATCACACAAGCAGCAGTGGCAGAGTGGCGCTGTTCACTCAGAGAGAGAGAGAGAGAGAGAGAGAGAGAGCACACACCAGCAGAGCGGCAAGTTCAAGGTTGCCTGGTTAAAAATAACCAGCTTGCCGGACTCTCCGCTTCGCACCGGCTGTTACTCGCCGCTGCTTTTGCGGCTCGAGCAACTACCACTACTTGTCTCAGCCAGCTTCGACTCACCGGAAATGCACCGCCGCCCAGCGAACTAGTTTCTCAGCCCGCCGCCGCTGCCACCTTTATTCCCTTCGCAACTCTTATTTTTCAAACTGCTAGTTTAATTGACGCCACTGAAATCGAACTCGAGTATAGAAAGCAATTATTTGCCCAGTGATATAACACAATCGAAAATAACAATAAAAAATTCTTCACTGATTGAATGAGATATATGTTTTTGAGAAATGAAGTATAGATTTTTTAAAGTGGCAGAAACACTTTTCATATTAAAGATCGCTTCGTAATTTACGATGTTATTACTATTTATTATTCTTTAATTAGCACAGCAATATTTGTGTATCTGTGATGCAAGGAAATTTAAAAAAACGAATAAAACAGCCTTAACATTTCTACTTTCTCAAATAATTCTGAAAAGTATATTTGAATAATTTAAGAAATATAAGATGATTCGATCAACTTTAACACGAAGACGTTCGCGTTCAAAATGACACTTGGCTTACACTCAATAAAGCAGACAGATAAGTTATCGCGAGGCTATAATGCGAATCGGGTTTAATCGTGCTGCACAATGACACTAATACTAAGCCAAGGAATTTGTCGCTGGCGTGGAAGAAGGCAGCGTAACGGTTCGCGTTGGCGAGGGGCACTCGCCGAAAGAAGTATCAGCTGCACCTCCTCGCAAGAAAGGATATGTACAGCGCACTTTCTTTCTCATTCTCTTGCTCTTTCTCTCTCTTTCCACCTCTTTCTTCCAGGACACGCAAATGTGTCCTCTGGCTCAGAGCGCAGATGTCTTGGATTTAACAATGCTGAGAGGTCCAGCGTTACATTTCAACTTTCAGGAAATGGTAACTCGACGTCGAATGCTTATCGATGTTTCAGTGATTTATCTGTCATTATTTCTCACGTATTATCAATAATGGTTTGATTTAAGTAACAGATATAATAGTTAATATTAATTATTAAAGAATTCGAGTGTAACATTGATCCGATTGTTCAGACGTTCAAGAGAAACTCAACACCCAATATGTTCATCAATATTTCACTAATTCACCAATACTTGTTTACACGACCAATTTTCAATCCGACTCGAAATTCACTCACTTCTTTTAAAATTCGACTACCACGTTTCCTGACTTGTATTAAATATTGTATAATATTGTGTAATGAATCTAAATAATAATTTATATATCACACTCCATTTCGTTCTTTCCTACCAGGTTTCTCACAGGACAGGCGAGTGTGTCCTGCGGCTCGCAGACATCCTAGGTCAAACCCTGCCATGCAGGGACTGTCGCTGAGAGCGGCGAAACGCACACACCTGTGCGCGAACCTTCCTCGGACGCGACAAAGGTACGTGTAACGAGGTCGAGCGTGTCGCAGCTCGGCGAACCTCGAATGCTTTATGGGCCTAAATATTGTGAACTGGGTAAACAGTACGCTCGGCATGCGAGCGAGCCGGCTGTTAGCCGAGGATTCCGATGCCCGCTTGATTCCGGGATTAGTTCACCCCAGCTCGGATTAAACCCGACAAAAACTGGCATTCGTTACTTTCAATCCGTGAGCCTTTTTTACCTGCGTGATCCTCTACAGCAGTGCCAGCCAAGTGAGGGGCTCCTCACACGCTTCTTTCCCTTTCGGCTACTCGGTGGTTCCTGCCTGGGCAATTGAGGGCTACTGACTACCCTCACTACCTGCTAGCCATCTTAGCCCTCTCTGCCCCACTCTAGCTCTCTAGCAATACAGCGCGCCAATATTTTACTTTCAAGTTTAAACATTTTTGACGGTTTTTATTTTTTTTCGTGGACTTTCCGACCTTCCCCGGCACTGAAATTTGGTGGAGAATGTGCTCTTGCGTCAAGGAAGAAGTGATATAAATTTCAGAGCCCTAGCTCAAAGTTTAGGTTTTCACCTATTTTCAACCCTCGAAAATGGTAAATTTTTTCAAGTTTCTCAAAATCGGCCTAACCCGGGATATTTTGATTGTTTTCGTATCTGGGTGAATAGAGAACTAAGAATCCGTGAAAAAAAGTCCGGATTTGCAACGAGAATGGGTCGAAAAACCGTCCACAAAAGTCCATTTTTGCTCATTTTTAACGGTTTTTATTTTTTTTGGTGGACTTCCCGACCATTTCCGGGGCTGAAATTTGGGGGGTCATGTTTTTTTACATCGAGGAAGATGCCATAAAAATTCCAGAGTCCTAGCTCAAAATTTTTTTTTCGGCAAATTTTTCTTAAGGGTACCCCTTCAGATTTTTTCACGATTTTTCGAAGGTCCCCGAACTTGGGTTTCTTCTTCAGGAATCGATTGTTTATGAATGAAAACGGATAGAAAACAAGAAATCCGTCGAAGAAAGTCCGAATTTCTATCGAAAACACTAAAAAAACTGCCTTTAAAGTTCGATTTTTTCGGAATTTTCACGGTTTTCCCCATATTTTTCATACTTCCCGTCTATTTCATGGGCTGAAATTTAGTAAAGAATGTTTTTCTACATCGAGGAAGATGCCATAAAGATTTTAATTCGAAGGCGAATGAATTATTTTGTATATTTTTCTGCAACCTATACCTTTGCGGTCAAAATTGCTCGATATGGTACTTTGGAACTTAGTAACTTTTGGGCAAGAAAATTGTATTCCAAAAGATAATATTGCTAAGATTTTTGTTTAGACATCGATTTACGACTGCAAAGGGTTAATAATAAGAGCGCAGCCTCGAATTACAGTTCGAAACGTGAAATACTTCCGAAAACACAAATCTAAATAAGGAACAAAAATAGTTACAGAAAACCTCATGTTATAAATGTTATTACAAGAAAGGAATTTAAATGTTAAATAAACAATATGACATCGAGACTGCCTTAACATAAAAAAACAAGACATGACAAGAAATCATGCGAAGAGAATTTTATAAAGAAAATAGAAGAGCAGGAGGACTCACCAGAAGGAGAGCTTGCCCGGCAGCGAAGCATTCGAGGGAAGAAAAGGGGTTACGTTGGTTGGAGGGTTAACTGCAAATTGTTTTAATGACAGGAGAGTGGAATTAGTATAAGTATATAAATAGCATTAGACGACATTATACAAGATATAAAGTTACACGCACATAACAGTGATATACAAGGGCATGTACTTCGTGTCTGGGTCGATGCATATCCCCCGAACCTCACCGTCTCTGTCATCCTCGTTTTTCTTCATTTTATTGAAATAACCAAAGTGATAACACTATACTAGAGACATTCCTCTTAAGTGTAATTAACGACATTATCCTAATTCCTCAGTTGATCAGTCGGTCTTGATTCGCCTCGCCAGTAAAATCTTCTCGGTAGAAAGCGCCACGCGGGCGACCGCTCAAGTAGTGAATTCAACATACTCCGCGCTCTCAGCACAGACGCACACACGCACCCACACATACACACACACACACGCTGCTACCGCATATAGTGCGTGTTACGCGTATACTGCTATTTACGAATGTACTTTCTGTTACGTCTACTTAGTCTGTAATACGCGTGTCAGCAAATACGCCGTCGCCCTCTGCGGAAAACGCCCTCTAAAAATCGCTAAATCGCCCCCCCGTCCGCGCTGACGAACGCTCCACTAATCGACGCGACACCTAGCTATCGACACTCGATACTAGATTTTCAGCCGTTACACAATGTTTAACAAGAGGCCGGCTGGAATCAATCGTGCCAGTCTGGCTGCAATCCGAGCGCATAGAAATTAACCACCGCGAGAAGGACTCTCTCACGAAAGAAATCGGCTAGTCTGACTTTCATTCGGAGCACGCGCGCGCCCAGTGTGAAAATGGAAATCACGTGCCACGCACCGCCCAGAACGATGGATTGGGAACCTCGCAATTATACTGTTT
This sequence comes from Ectemnius continuus, assembly GCA_910591665.1. Taxonomy (NCBI): domain Eukaryota; kingdom Metazoa; phylum Arthropoda; class Insecta; order Hymenoptera; family Crabronidae; genus Ectemnius; species Ectemnius continuus. Next base: position 6,645,842 of record OU342862.1, on the reverse strand, counting down.
TATTGCAACGGCTGGCGTTGCCCGAAATAACGGGCAACTTTATTGATTGCATGAAAAACGCCCGCCTGCTACATCTGGCGGGCGAATGGAAATACCGCGGAACGAGCTCGCACCATTGATTCCATCGGCAAATCCTCCCAAACTTGTAGCTAAATTGTACTAGCTGGGTTGACGAGCACCCAGCGTACGAGTATACACGATTTATTATCTAGAGTCGATGATCAAGGTGGGCCAAGCAAAGTGGGAATTAGTCTGGAAATTTGGAGGTTAGAAATGTCCACTTGGCAACTTGACATTCTATCAGGTCGTTGCATATGAAACACTCGATTTTTAATAGTAATTTCCTGTTGCTAAGTGGATATTTTGCAAGGCTAGCATTTAATAGAGTTTAGCAAGATCGTGAATAATGAAACTTCCCACACCCAGTAACAGTCTGCTTATTAATTAATGCCACCAATCACTATTTCACGAATCAATAGAATTCCAGGCTTGATCCACCCCGACTAAAAACCGGCAATTCTACCACTAAAATCGTCTACGGAGAGTAGAAGAAACGAATGAAACTAATGAGAATGTACGCTATCGGTGCGACGATCAATCGGCCCTCCATTATCCTAGGAGATCGGGAAGAAAGAAATAGAACCAAAGGTGACAGTGTAGATTGGAAATAGTCAAGTGTCAGTAAAACGGACTTGCGACGAAAGTCGGCTCTCATCACTCGATCAAAGAATCGTGCACCTTGCTGGCATTACAACTAATTTCCTCAAGAAATGTCCCTCCACGAAATGGCGGGAACTGATTCGTCCATGTTACTGCACTTGTATGATTCATTCGAGATTGAGAAATCTCGAAAATCGAGCGAACAATAATCGCTTCTCGCATAACAGGCGCACTGTATATCCGACGTACGAAAAACTAACAATAATGTTCGTTACGACTAATTACGAAATTAGAAAAGCACGATTGAACTTTAAGTTTCCTATACACCTCGAGCTAGGTTAACTCGACTTCTACTGGACAATTACCTACTCACTCATTCGCAATCTTTTTCTCTTTCTCTGGCATTCATGCTTAAAAATGGGATAATTCTTCGCTAAGGATTATTAAGTAACTAACACGTCTTCGTCGAAAAATAGGGACGTCTCGCCAGCTGTTCTCCCTGTCTTAGCCGTTCGTCTCGATCACTTCTTATCGATCGGAGCACGCTCACCTCGCGCGCTAGTGAATCCCTGTCACTAGAACTAGGGTGAACAGAAAGACAGAGCAGCAGAGGAAAAGTAATTCCCTTCAGTCTCTAAGAAGTTTCATCGAGAATCTCGTTGGTCTGGAAATCTGCGAACCCCTAAACACGAACTTGACAACGCTTCCACAAGCCAATTCGTATAAGCGGCTCCGCCAGGAAATTGTATAACAATCAAATTGCAAATCTACCTTCCTCCGATTAAGAATCCTGATCGTGTCAGTAAAGAGTATGTGCGAAATCGCGTCCTTACCACTTGGATGAATGATATCAATTAATAAATCTTTATACAGAACATCTATAGAGTTCAGGTTTCCTCTTACTAAAATCCATCATGGGCTACGATCGCATCGAATCAATGACCGATCGATTCTACAAACTGCTATTTTCCTAAGCTGTCAAAACTGCAAATTGGTAGTTTTCTAACAGTAAAGTCTGCCGACATGGCGTGCCACTATTTCTACTAGTTTTCTTTAATCTGTAAATGGTCTTTAACGGTGGACTACAGTGTTCACTGATGAACTATTTACCCTTACAAGGTGGATTAACAATTCTTCCCGTTATCGATACTACCTAAATCATTGTACCAACAAACCAGTGCTAAAAAAGCAAGAAGACAGAACTCGATCTCGAATTCACCGAGTTGTCGCGAGCAGTGAAAGGTGCTTGAACGTGCACTTCCAATGGAATATAACTTACTTTTATATCCAACTGGTGAGTGTCGACGAGTGTAAGAAGGTTTTCGTGGGACTTTAGAATGAATCTCGAAAAGAAAGGCGTCGCGGCGCTGTTCCGATTTCTCGCACGGCGGCTACGAGTGAAACGTAACGGGACGTCTTCGTATTTTCGTCCTTTCCACGGAGAGACATCGGCGACTCAAGTATCATTCTCGCAACATTGTCCTCCCCGCAGAATCCCGCGCGTGTCAGCAACCACGCCGCTCATAAATCAGCCAACGACGCAGCATACTGATTTCCATGGAGAACAAAGTTCCACGGCTTTCCAGCGCGCGCGCCGCTCAAGTGAACGGTAAAAAGCTGTCCAAAAGGCGAATGAAAAATAAACACCGGTTGATTATAATGCGCGCGCCACTGGCGACGACTAATCCACGGCGATTCAAAGCTCGCTCATACATAAGACAAAATTCATCGCGAGAGTACAATGCTGCTTGGAAACAAAGAGGGGGGTGGGTGGGTCGAAAGGGGGCTGAAAGCTGAGCAAACAGGCTAGCTTTGATTAAGCCACCACCCCCCGCACGCACACCAATCCACTGTACACAGAAAACATCCGGAAAAGAACGTACAAAGGTATATTGTTCGAAAGCCGATAAAAGCACATGCTACAGAAATGGAAAAAGCCAATTAGAAAAAGTACATCTGCCTGGGTTTCTCCGGTGCTCTCCACGGTCTATCGAATTTAGTTCCTTAGCTCTGGCTCGCCCTGCAAAAGGTCCCTCTCTCTGCTCGCATCCAACGATTCAATCTTGCCGAAAGGATCATCTCTAGACGCGCAAACGAATCACGCTAAATTAGATGGAGTGTGGAGACAGGAGAGAGTGGAGTAGCACGAGTTCCGCACGTATCTTCTCGCTATCTGTCTACCCTCTCTAATATTGTACTGGCTGATATCTACTTTGTCCCATGGACGACGGCACTCCACGAGCGCAGCCCCAACCACTGTGCTCCAATCTACCCTCGCCGTCTTACGCGACGCGCCTCGACGCTCCTGTCTCTCTAAGGACACTCTTGGGGGCTGCTGAAAAAGCCCTTTCCCGACCTTCCTCTCTCTCGTACCCTTCCTGCCCGCTTGCCAGACCCTTTCAAGAGAGAAGACGCGTGACCGACCGCCGGGCGAGCAGGACGAGAACTTACGTGACGAGAACGTCGCCGTTCCACCTCGATGGATTTCTCCTGCGCCTCCTTCCTTCTTTCCTTGCCTTGCCTTGCTTGATTCGCGCCATCCGAAGAGAGAAAGAAAGACGGAGATGGTCGACTCCAGCCCGAACACGCCAAGTTCAGTCCCGGTGAATCCTGTCGCGCAACTCTTGCCTCCTCGTTTTTCGTTTGCCTCGGTGGGTGTAGCGGATGAGTGTGTTTCGTATTAGCGGATGGATTGCTTGGTCGCCGGGTAAACGCCGCTTCAGCCGAGGCCGGCCCACTGCATGAAGTCCGGCACCTCCCGCACTGGCACGTCCCGTGCCAATGCCTTCACCCGCAGATTCCTGTCTTCCGTCAACAGGACTACCTCGCGACGCAGCCGTCGCGGTTGACCCTCTTCTGGTTGGTTTGAGAAATTGTTGGGGAGATTAATTGGTAAATAAATGCGGAGTGAAAGGACATGTGACACAATGTTATTCAAATGTTCTTTGTAATAATACTTGTTAAGAGTTCGAAATATGTTTGAGTTTACGGATTTCGGACTTCACGAACAAAATTAAAAAGCTTATTAAATTTTCTTCCAATTGATGCTGGCAATTATTTATGCAATCCTGACAGATGTAATTAACTTGTATTATGTTTGTTAAGATTGTAATTGTCTTTAAATTAACTAATTAAATTAAGTTAATAGCTTTTCTTAATGAAAATAAGTGTCCGTAAAGAGAGGGATACAGAAATGTCCATAAACCTAGTGTTAAAGTTCCTCTATTCAAGAAATTTCCTCTATTTCAGAACAAAGTTTCTGGGAACAGGCAGACAAAGTATGAAGTTGGGTCCTAATAAAACAATTAAACTAGTTACAGTACGCCAAGAATATCGAGTTTAGAAAAAGCTTTATCTTTTGTAATTAAATAATGAATGGAATTTAAAAGAATTCAAGTTCACACGAAGGTCACACTCTCATGGAAAACCGGTGTCCACCAAATCACGTGGCCTGGCATTCGCACTATTGCCGATAGCCCAATCAGGCGATAGAACTGATTTCATTAGAAGGAGCCGGGGATCGTGCGGCTGTATTGGCAGGAAGGAATAAATTATCGGTACATGCCGAATGATAAGTGTATCACCGATAGTGCAATAAAAGTGTTTTGCAATGCCGCGGGAATAACGGTTCATCCGAAAGCGTTGGAGAACTATCGAAGAACCAGTGTTAATTATCGCGGCGAAGTTAGGGGCAGATTAGACGGTTCGATTTGGTCTGAAAAAAATGGCCTAAGACAAGTTGGAGGTTCGTATTTACCCATGTTGACCTGGTCCTTGCCGCTGGCTTTGCAGAGGCTCAAACATGTCGCCAATATCCTGTCGTCGTTCCTCGTCAGTCCATCCTGGAACAGAATATTCAACGCCTGCTCTAACTTAAAAAACAATTTCGAAATAAAAACAAGCTTATTAAATGCAGCAAAAAAAGTCGGATTCGTGGGTCTTATAATCAACCTTTGTTCTCCCATCTCAATTTATAGACAAACATTTCCTCATATTAATTACAAATATTACAAACACATACACAGACTTCGACTACAAAAATCTTTTACACTCATCTACAAATATTACAAATACATAATAATGTATTTATTGTGTAAATAGTAAAAAGACGAAGTACCATAAATAAATTACAATAAATTACTTCTCACAAATAGACTTCGTCACAAATAATCTTTTACATTCATCTGTCGATTGCAATGACAATTAGATTTGTTTATCGTCCCTTCGCTACTATAATTAAATTTCCCAGTCATTCGCAACACTCGTGTATCATTAATGATAATGTCAGGCTGCTCCGGTTGGACGAAGAAGAGCCAATAATAAAATGGGGCGAAAAGGAGGAAGAAAAAGGAGGCTGCGCGCAGCGCACGCCTGGGGGCAAGAACGGTCACGTAACAGACTGAAATCTAACGAGAGCGCACACGGTGCACTCGTTATCTATCGTTCGACAGATCGAGGTTCCTGTTGCGATCGTATCCTACCCGTGTACCATACATGTTACCGAGGAGATAAGCCGTGAAAGAGCGAGCGCGAGCGAGCGAGAGAGAATCCTTGGATGCGTGCAAGCCGCCGCCGCACGGCCCAGAACTTGGTGTACAGGCTGTTCCAGTTGCCTTTGAATTAGCACTGTCGTGCCCCCTTTTTTTTTATCTATTATAGAAAGTAATACGAAATAAGAAATTCTACGTATTTAATAGAAATTATTTCAATGACATTCCTCGTACAATGTTCCAAATCCAAAACTGTATCGAGATGAACTGGTGCTGATGTTAATCAACATCAATCAATTCTAAAAGAAAGTAATACAAAATACGAAATTCTGTGTATTTAATGAAATTTATTCAAGTAAATCTTTCTGTTGGTGTACAGGCTGTTTCAGTTGCCTTTGAATTAGCACTGTCGTACCCCTTTTTTAATAGTCTTCAAAGTAGTTATAAATTTATATTATATAAGTAATAAAGTAGTCTGCTGAAGAGAATATTTGAATATTTGTTGTAGAATATTTGTGATGAATTATATATTTTATTATATTAGATTATATGCATTATGAACACAGCATAATTTATGTTAATATATTAAGAGAAGAAATCTGTATGTGCAAAGGGTAATTTTAGAAACTGCTTCGATTTAGATAATTCTTTAATCATTAGGAAATATATTTTCTTGAGATGGCAGTGATTATATTTTATTCCCTTCGGTCATTGGAGTGAACATAAAGACGCGGCGAGTCGAGTCACCTTTTAAGCACAGGAAGCTTGATATAATCACGGAAACCCCACTCAAACGATTTTAATGTCTCCTCTTTCCTGTACAGAGTAATTATCTGAGCGAACTACAAACTATAACATAAAACTGGTATTATTTATTAATTATACAAGGTGTTTCCAGAGTAACTTTAAACTTTCATCGCACTGTTTGATTTCAATCTATTATTCTTGAAATTTAGTTAATATTAAACGTCCACTCGAAATAACTCTCGAGGGAAACCAGATTTTATAGGTATAATTAATGGGACAAAGAGAAACGTTGAGCAGTGATGTATAATTAAAATTACTCGATCATTTATGATTAGTCTGTATTACAGGAATTTATTGCCGACAACGGTGATTCAAAGGCAAGTGAATCAGCCTGTACGCGGGTTCCAAGAGAGGGAAGAGAGTTTATCTGGCGAGCACGTGGGGGGTTTCTTCTCGGATACAGCCGACCCCCGTTATCATAACATTCGCGCTTCAATGAGCACAGGCCAATCCTCCTCATCCTCCTCCTTGGCCGCTCCTCCGTACTCGCCCTCATTCCTGCCACCCCGAGATCCTTTTATCCTTTTATGCTCTCCTTTCTTTCAACCCCGCCTCAAAACCACCGGCACCAGATTCCTCTTCAATCTGCCAAATGAATCTACGTCTTCCCTCGGTCAAATGAATGCTGAATTCCATTCGGATTTATGCATTGATTGACAGATAAATCGAAAATCGCGCGGGGATTCTTTAGGTTTGTGATGAAGGAATATTTTTTCAGTGGAGAATTTTGAAGGCAATGCTGTTGGTTTAACAATTATTGTTGAATTATGAAAAGGTCTGATTTGACAAAGTAGCATAATGCATAGAATCGTATTTTATTGTAAGTATTTGTTTTTTAAAGGTCCTATTTTCTGAAACTTGTTGTCGCTTTCATTGCAATAAGTCTGCAGACTTAGAATACCGAAGACAGGCACTCTTAGATTTAACACGCTCTTACTTTGACTCTCAAAGTAGCAACATTGTACGATTGTCAAATATAAATCTGTACTTCTACTAATTCGCCCGATTCTTTCACTGCCCATTCGTGTACTACATAAATGCCTTACAATTTTTTATCCATTTTCTTCTTTCTCCAAAATTTCTATTTCACTGTCTATCTTTCTTCTATTTACTCTTCAATAATTCTAGCATTAACAGATCATATTCCAATTAACACTAGATTTACCAAGACCAGTCAAAATGACTGGTTTATACCTTTTTTCACGGGCATAAAAAAATCCTGCTAAATCTAGTATTAAGCTTCTTCGGTAATATTTGAAAAGAGCTTGCAAAAGTCCTCGAAAGCAGCAGAGAGAAATCAGCGGGCGCTCGTCGCCAACAATAAAGGCATTAAAATGCGCAGGGCTTCCCGGCGCGGAATATTCGAACGTGAGATGTCCCGGGCACACACACACAGACACACGCGCGCGACGCAGTGCTCGCGAAATTAATGCGAAAGGAAAAGTAACGCGCGCTACGTGAGCGCACGTCTAATAATCATAATTAACCATCAGGCGGGCATGTACGTGGGACGAACGACCTTGCCAGGATTGAGCGCGTTGAGTTCCGCTCTGCCGCGACAGGTGTTATGTCACACCGCGTCCTTTCTATCGCCGCCGCCAAGGGGGATGTAGTTAGACCGGATGTCGTTTATGTAAAAGTTATTACGTCAATATACGTTGACGTTTTATTTTATTGCCACAGTTAAAAGGAATGCGGTAATCAAATTGTTGTATTGTTGGGATTAAAGATTTTAAAAAATGGAATAATTGGAATTATTCTTCATAAAAAGATGCAAATCATATGCAACTGACTACTTTCATTTAAAATCCATGTCATTTTGTTAATAGTGACAATTTTCCTAGTAGTCAAATTTTTATACAAGTACGAATTATGTACGGAATTAGAATGAGTTTATTTATCATAACGAAGCCAATAAAAAAATATTTAACGATCAGAATAAATACGAAAGTAGCCTCAAATAACACATTTCCCTCAGAGTCTCCAAAAGGATAACAGTAAATATATTATTAACTTAACCCTTTTAGTGGCGACGAAAAATATCCTATGCCAAGAATATCATATATATAATATATTACGAAAAAGATAAAAATGAATCTCTCTTTTACAAGCAATATTTAAATTTATAAATAATTCTTTCAATCGCGTTGCAACGAAATGAAACCATTTGTAATGTTTTATAAATTCATTTTGAGATAAACAATACGTTTGCAAAGAACGATACATCGTTGTTCGACATTAAAAGGGTACAAAACACTCTTTTTTCACATACAAGTACTTTCTATTTGCATAAACATCCGCGAGCCAAAAATAGCAGCAAGCTGTCAGAGTTGGGAGAACAAACAGGTTGTTGATGGGTTCGTGTCGCTTTAATGGGGCGTCCGAGTGTCATTAGGGAAGAAGAAAAGCAGTATCCTGGCGGAAGTAGCAACTTACCTTGTCGACATCCTCCTCGACGGTGAAGGTGCTGGAAGTGAGGACGGTTCCGCGAGTAGTCAGGCACCGAATCGCCGGGTTCCTGCTCCTCGCGAAGGACAAGGCCGCCTTCGCACTCTCAGCCACTCGCGCCACATGCTCCGGGTCCAAAGCTGCACGGGATGCTGGCGGACAATCTCTCGCGTCTGCACCGCGCGCCAAACCCTCCAGCTCGTTCAAAACTGTAGCAGAAAATTAAAGCAATTGGTTAGAACGATGAACAAAATTGATGAAGAATATTAAAATAAAATGATGAACGATGAACAATATTTCGTTCCGTTTTAGAATTTGGTTTTTTAATTACTAGTTAATATTAATGAATGTCGTTGACTGGTTTTCTTGCCAGAAAATATTTAAATATTTGTATACTTAATACTTAAATATAATGTATTTTATAATTATTTGATTTAATTATTCTAAAATTTCTTTAGGGTGTGATTTTGAAATGACCAAACATTTCTGCAATAACTTGGTAACACTTCCAGCATTCGAGAATTTTTATTGTCGACATCCGACGGAGCAATTAATTTTTACAGTGAGAATTATTTCACAAGAAATATTTAAAAGTTTCCCAATAATGATAGAAGAAAAGTTGTAACACTGTCGTTAGCAGAGACTTGTTATTTACAGACTTAACATGGCTCTTCCTAATACAGCTTCATTCGCAAGTTCCAAACATACTTTAACGAACTATAAATTGTTCTTCAGTCCTGCGAAGCGAGGGTTTCCATACAAAAAAAGAGAAGCAGCTCGAAAGTTAAAGTAACCCTTAAAATAGAAAGAGTCTACTACTTTCAGAAGGTATTCTGGAAGCGGCGCGGTACAGCAGAGCAGCAAGCAATCCCGGAAGGAATCCAGGAGATACGGGCGAAACTTTTTTCATTGACACAACTCTGCGCGGAAGATAAGTTAAGGTAGAATTTAAATGAAGCTCTGGCTTAATGTTGTTTACAGGGAGAGTTTCCTAGGGAACCGGCAGAAGCTGGCATCCTATTAGCGAAGTTCTCTTATAGTCTCAGAACTCGTAGACCACAGCAAGGCGACTTTTCTCCTTAGTTTCGATCCTCCGAGTATTCCAAAGGAAGTACTTCGGAATAAGAGAGAGAGAGAATTTTGGGTCCAGCGGGAGTTCGCTTTCGCTGGACTTAAGTCGCCTTCGAGATCTCCTTATTTTCGAAAGATCGCCCTTCCCGATATCTCTCTCTCTCCCTCTCTCGCGCGCTGGACTTTACTGGATGTATTACTGTTAAGAGGATTCGCCTAACCTTCCACGGAGATCCCTCCAAACTGCCAGCTGGATTAGTGCTGGAAGCTGGTACCGAAGAGAATTGTCTCTAATCTCGTTGCGGTGTGGATCATCCTTCTAGTAGGTGGGGATTATAAGAAGGGATAACAAATCCCTAAGGGACACTTTGATCCACAAAACCATATCAAGACCAACTGGTGCTAGTGTTAATCAACACCGATAAATTATAAAAGAAAGTAATAGAAAATACGAAATTCTAGATATTTAATGAGAATTATTCAAATAAAACTTTCTATACGATGCTTCAAATCCAAAACTATATCAAGATTAACTGGAGCTGATGTTCATTAACATCAGTAAATTGTAGAAAAAATAATACAATATATGAAATTCTAGATATTTAATATAAATGATTTAAATGAAATTCCTCATACAATATTCCAAATTCAAAACCATATCAAGACCAACTGGTGCTGATGTTAATCAACACCAATAAATCATAAAAGAAAGTAATACAAAATACGAAATTCTGTATATTTAATGAGAACTATTCAAATAAATCTTCCTATACGATGTTCCAAATAATCGTCCATGATAATAAACAGGATTCCACAGAAGCGGCATATGATATACTTGCTGGAAGTTTAGCAGAAGTTACGAGCGTCTGCTACACAGCTGTTCGTTTCCAAAAACTGGTCACAAACCGTTGTCCAAAATTCAGACGCACAACGAGAGATATTTCATTCGAAGTTGACAACTGCCGAACGAGAAGAGCGTTGATCCGGCTGGTGATTCTTTTACCGGGAAGCGACGACGACGACGACGTCGCCCACGTATACAAGATCGTGGCTGCAGAAAGCCGGAGCGAGCGAGCGAGGAATCGGTGCTCGGTCGCTCCGGGTCCGCGCGTACATGCATTCATGTATGAGCCGTGAGAACCTAACTGTGAAAGGCTCCACCGTTGCCCGCTGCTGTCCGCCAGCCAGACGACGACGAGGAGCGGGTCAAAGGGCACCGCCAGCCAGCCAGTCAGCCCATTTTGCATGAAGGTGCACTTTCGTTTTTCGGCCCTCGCCGCCCTCCAACTTTTGCCCCGCCGCGGCGCACCACTCTTCGATTCTACTGCCGGAGAAAGGCGCCCTTCGATCTTCGAGATTACCAGAAGGCCCACGCAAAAACGCCCCGTACAAATCAATGACATATCCGAAGGATAAATTCTCTACTCGAGGCTTTTCTTCGTCCTACGCTTTGGATAAATAACTATGGGAAACAACCGTGATTTTGATAATATCGAAGATATAATGTTAGTTTTGTTAAATTATGTATAATTATTTTAGTGCTTTTCTTTTTCGTTCTACGGTTTGGATAAATAACTCTGAGAAACTGACGTGATTTAATAATATCGAAGATACTATGTTAGTTTTAATTAAACTATGTATAATTATTTCAATGCTTTTCTGCTACGTCCTACGGTTTGTATAAATAACTCTGGGAAACAACCATGATTTTGCTAATATCGAAGATTAATCCTTCTATTATGTACAATTATTTCGATAAACAGTTTCACTGGTAATAAATATTGCTTTGTTTGGTAATACACAATGGCTCGCACGTAAACAGATTATACTTCGAAATTTACTATTCCTCGAATAATAATGACTATTCAATATTAAACACTAACTGTAACGAAACGCTGATTATAATGAAAATCCAATTACGAGTTTTAATGGTCTTCCAATAGAACTACAGCAGTGCGAGTGTAATTTACGAGGGTGAGAGGAGTCAAACAGCGAGGAATATTCAGGCAATGAAATAGCCACCCTCGAAACAACTATGAAATAGAAGGGGGTGGCGCGTTATCGGTGTTATTGGTTGGGCGTCTTTCCACGCTCGATGTGGCTTCTGCGGGAAAAGGGCTAATGGCAGTCGCAGGAAGTTCGGGCCCGAAAGGCAATAAATTAAAGGAGAGTGAACCGGTGTGTCCTGGGCGCTGTCGCTCCCGTGTAGTTTCGATGGGGGTGGCCGCCACTGGCAACAGAAACTCGGCAACTCCATGGGGAGAACGTCTGCCCTGGCCGACACATACTTCAACGCATTTGCGGTAAAGGAAGAGCGCGCGCGCGCACTCGAGTTCCATCGAATAAATTTAACTAGTGCGCGTCCGAAACTCTCCTCTTTCTCTTTCTCTTGCGCTCGCTCTGCTTCGCCAGACCTGTTTTTCAACCTCGCCTCACTAGAATCCCTCTGCTTGCTTGCTTGCTTGCTTGCCGAGTTTTTTTCCAGCACAGCTTTTCCTATCGACGAAATCCGATAATCGACCTCGCCCACACACACACACACACACATTTTTGCCTCCGAATGTCCGATCCGCCCGAACCGACACTTTCCATTGGAAATCTAACGATATTTCGTATGCATTAGAGTACACGCGCACCTGGAATGTAATCCGAACCTGCCGACAATCCGATCGCACGTTTTTTCGTCATATTATGGTGATTTTGCGTAGTCGGATTGTGAAAAAGGGAATTTTGCCCGCTGGGTTTGGGGAAATAGTGGATGGAACGATCTGGTGGTAATTGGAATCTGTGTCGAACTTTCGGGAGGGAATTAGTATTCAGATTTTAGTGAGTGTTACTTTTTTAAATATTGAATGGCTTTTTGTATTTGCTTTTGGTACAATTTTATATTTGAAGGGCGGTTTGATGCTATCAGTTATAAATATTAAATGTCCTTTTATATTTGTTTTGAGGTTCATTTTTATATTTAAAGAACAATAAAGGCAAATTGAATTAAATTTATCCACTAAAAACAACAAGTATTAAAAATAAATACTGTCCAAAGAACTATTATTCACAAAAAATGTTTCAAAGACAAATTGCCTTCTAACTTCACTAAAAACCAAAATTTTAATTAAACTTCTGTTCAAGAAGAATTAGAAAAGTAATAGAGTTTCGTGGCTGACTTTTTCAAATAGAACCCACGAGGTTCTTCACGAGGAACAATTCAAAAGGATATTGCTCGGTTTTTCCAGGTGTAGGACTGTTTCCACTGGCCCCTCACGTTTCCCCATTTACATTTCACTGCTGCGACTACCAGCCTCCTTTATATTCCGTGTGCTATCAATGGAAAACTCGGGGATCGTGGATAAATTGCGGCGCGTAGACTATGAGCATCGGCTGTAAAGTGCGGGAGGTTTTACTTTAGTTTTATCTCTGGTGGGCGCCGCCGATTGCCTATCAATTTCTTGAATCTCTGGAGATTAAACTGAATGCCTTTGGTAAAAAAGTGTGTCTTGAGTTGAGAACACTGTTTTAGAAATCGGTAAATGAATGTATTTATTTATAATGAGTAATACACTAATATAAAATTCTTTACTTCTTTCATTGCTTTTTATTAGTTTCTTATTTTTTGCTTTTGTTATTATTATTACCCAGATAGCACAACGATGTTTTAAAAATGTTTTTAATATGTGAATGATAGGATTTTCAACATGTATTACTATTTTGAATTCTAAAAGCATTTTTAAAACGTTTAAAAGATGTAAAATTCAGACGTTGTTAAAATAAAAAGGTGGAAACGTCTTCTGTAGAATATCTTTAAAACGTTCTACGAATATCGTAAAACGTACAGATGTGAAAATCATATAAAAAAGGCACCTTTAAGACGTTGTACGCTTTTTGAATAAATGCTGTATAAAATAGTAAAAGCTCAATAAAATATAACTGTTCCTTACTTCAAAGTCGTTGAATTATTTATTAAACCAGCAGACGTCATAAGATTTTTATAATACAACAATTACCTTTGAATGAATTGCATTTCTCTGCCACAAACGACAATATAAATAAAACATTCAGTGATTTACGCGATGTCAATTTTCTTCTATTCATCGTGCATTGATTTCGCGGACAAAGTGCAGGCGAATGGAGACAGAGTGGCGTGCGAATGCTTGATGCGAGGAATCGCACCAGTAATGACTTATGACGGGCGAGCGTCGGTGACTGACAGTGACTTTCACCGTCGAAATTCGAGGGCCAGAACTCCGACAATGACCTAGGTCACGGCCGGACGGGAATTCTTCCGCGAAGATCATCCCACGATCATCCGGAAGGTTGCGTGTCAACCAGCAACGCGCGCAGATATCCAAGCATTGATTCGCGCCAATTATCGATCCTGATCGACGCCAATTCGTAGCCGCGCAGCAACGCAGTAGATTGATAGACCTTTCGATCGACGGCCTTCAACCGGTGCCGCGGAAGCTCTCTCGCCGACGAGCTCGAATCCGCAAACAAGCGTGCGAGGGGGCAGAAAAAACACACACACACAACCAAGCATGATCATCGCAGTGTCGAACGTGCCTCGGATCGATTGCCTTTCATGCAATCCGGCACGTTCTCCCCAAGCCAGCCAATTAAAGCACTTTTTTCCTTATGTAATCCATGAAATTACCTCCTATGAGGTGGTCCGATTGCAAAACTCCTCGGAAATCGGAGTTTTCGGAGCGATCGCTCCTCGGCCTTAACTCAAGCAAAAACTCAGCGCGATTATGCCCAAAGATTATCCCTCTACTAAATGGTTCATGGTTTGACTTGTTATTATTAATCGTAAGCTCAAAGTGGATATATTGATGCAATGACTCCGTGCGACTGCTTTATCGATATCCAATGGGAAGAATGACACTGATTTGTTGATCCTTTCGATTTCAATCCTGCCTGCCCATTGACAGTGAGTAAAAAGGATAAATAATAATAGGCAGACATCAATAATCATTCGAAACTCCTCCGTACGATCAACGGTTTAATAATAACTTCCAAACAAGGCATCATTTAAATCTGTTTCCATTGATTAAACCAGAGAAAAAGGCCTGTTTAGAAATATGCAAATTCTATAATTGCGAGAACTGGCTTTCGCAATGAGTGGCACACATGTGAAATCGGCAAACAATAACAGAGACGTTCGCCTCGAGTACTCCCAACTGATTTACGCCCGGAACCGCGAAATTTTCCAATTTCACGAGATCGCGCGACTCCATTCCCCTGGATTCGCCATAGCATACCGGCGCGAAATCCGTGTAATTCAGCGAAACTTGTTTACGATGATCGTGCATGAAGTGAAATGAAGGCTCCCCGAAGAGTGAGTAATAAATACTTCAAAACCAGTAGTCCGCAATTCCAGGTGTCTGCGATTCTCCACCTCAACTCACAACATTCCTGCTGGCTAAATTCATTTGGCAGTCTAAGCGCTAAACGAGAGAAGCGTGATTGGTTCATCGATAGGATCGCGTCATCGGTGTCGTCATTCCCGGGTCTTTGGCAAAAATGCCTTCGTACAGAGAAACTGCGATGATGTTGGATTCATAGGTGGTGCGACGTTTATTGCTTTGTCCTCTACGTTCAAATAAGTATCAAGTAATTAATAATTCTAATAATAACTGGACACTTATTTGATATAATAGTATTTTTAAGAGATGGGTGTATAAATCCTTATACACTGTGTAGAAGGACAATGCTAAAAAAATGTTTAAAACATATCTTGTGATTCATTTAATTGTTGTTACACTGCATTCAAATTTGAGAATTTTTAACATGATGTTTTTAAGAGATTATCCTTACATTATCCTAATACACAGTGTATAAGAATTTATAGACTCGTCCTCTAAAAATATCAGTTTAAAAATTCCCAAATATAACTACAGTGTAACAACAATTAAATGAATCATAAGATTTTCTGTTATAGTTTGTTTCCTACAATTTTTAACTCGCTATATCTAAATTCTCCACTAGTCATCCTATGTCTAATTATCTTTCTAATATAAAATAAAATAAGCAAGTGTAGGAAACGGGCATACAATGAATATTCTTGTATGGAATAGACTTTATAGAAATATAAAAGTATCAGAACAGTAAGATTTACTAAGTCGAAACATATCACTTGCACAAACAATGATATGATTATATTGTTATGGTATTGTTATGCACAAACCCCGACTGAGAACGAATAAAACTCATGCTAGCAACAATATAAAACTACCAACAAAAGAAAATTAACATCCTGCACAATATTTACAGCAATCAAAATCTTTACAAACAGATAAACACATAAACTGCATTCTTCAATAATTAAAAAGACAGTGAAGGCGTTAAAGGACACTTGATTTCCGAAGGACACACTCGATACTACGAAAGAGCTCCCTAAACTGTAGAGTGCTCGGGAGCGTTTAACGAGGCTCTTTCTTCCCGGCGAGAACAATGGCTGGCCACTTGTAAATAAGGAAGTAATTAGTGCGAGGGACCGCAAGCCCGAACTATTTTGATTTCGACTTGTATTCCCGCCAGTCCATTGAACGCCGCCAGGTTGCCGACCGCGTTGAATGACCAGTAACGAATCTCAGCCCATTGTGTCACCGCTAAATATATTTAATTAGCGGGCCCACCGAGGAACAGTGGGCTCCGCCGGCAATTATTATGCCCGCTGATGTAACAGGTTCTGTGGGTGAATGTGAATCCGAATCCTCTTTTCGAGTCCCTTTCAACAGCGGATTATCACCGCGCCTTTGCTCCGTTAGACTCGTTAAGTTAGATGACGAGAAAAATATTAAGGGGACCTGTCTACTTTGAGACACTTGTCCCGCGATCCCTCAGGATTGCCATTAACATCGCAAGACTTGAGGATTTAAAGTGTTACTCATCGCAGACTGGGAGATTTGACAGGGAAATTATGGTCAGACAGATCTTATACTACTCATCGGTAATTAGAGAAATAATCTGAAAGGTTCCAGCTTCTAATTTGATTATTAAAAGCGAGTGTTTTTGTACTAACAATGCAATTTTGAAAAGGATCGTGAATCAAATAAATCCAGTTTTTCCTATTACACTAAATCACACCATAAATAAAGTGAAAGGCTTTCATTGTATATTTTCCTCACAATCAGAACTAAGAAAAACAGTATTCCCTATTGGCTAACTCGAAACGATTTGAAAGGGAGTTCAAAATCGAAGGAGACAACTTCGTTTCATCATACAACTCTGAAGAGGGACACTAGAACTGAGTTGGGATGAGAGACAGAATGACACAGAGGAGAAACGAAAGGAATAAAGAGGAGGAGAAGAAGACGAAGAAGAAGAAGGGTTCAAGCAATGCTGGTGACCTTCCGAATTATTACGATACGTCAGATGAAACGAGCCAAGTCACCGCACAGCAAGATTGACCGGTAGGAGGGGAGAGGGGGGGGGGGGGGGGGGGGGGGACGGTCATCGTCATCGTCATCGAAGCAAGGTGAGTCGGGTGTTTGCGCACTCCTGATCACTTTGACCCTTTCCAACGACCTCCCAGACATGTTCTCCCGATGACACGATCACCCGCGGGCGATATTTTTGCGCGCGCGCGAGCACCAACGCGCTCGTAATCGACGGGACACAATCGTCGCTCGCTCGAATACTCGCACAAAAGCGACGATGACGAGTCGCTTGGCTGAGCTCGTCGAACGATGATACGCGCCAATGAATATTGACGCCGTGTGTGCCATTGTACGACTAATTCGTCTGACTACCGAGCGTCCACTGCGACTGACTCTCCTTGACGCCTGTAATATCATTAAAGTCGTGGGAGCTGCCTCGGTTTCGAGCCTTGGCAAACCTCGAGACTGAATTTCAAAGGGGATCCTGCCGATCGGTGTTTCGCAACCGGGCTTTTTAGCCGCTAGATTGTCATTTCGCGAGACAGGTTCTCAAACGATTGCGAATAATGTGTTTTGTATTAAATGTAAGTACTTTAAAAATGTCAAAGTTTTGCTTAAACTATTCAAACTCGAGATGTTTATATATAATCTAATAGAATTTCTTGAATTCGAGAATAAAAATCACTTCCGAAACCTTATTAACCTCTTAACTGTGGAATTTAGTGTTAAAAATCGCCCACACAGTGCGGAATTAAAATTAAGCAAATGCAAGTACGACAAGTATACGTGTCAACCGCACCACAATAGAGATTTGGTTCGACGTGTATACACATCAAACGCACTTAACTGGTTAAAAAAACGCAGACTCCTTCAAGGAAGGCCTCCAAAAATTCAGGTTTGATTTAAAAATTCGGTTCAAGATGAATCAGAAGAGGAAATAAAAGTATGAAAGCGCAGAGGAAGAGGAAGAGGGTGGGCAAGAATATTCGGGCGGGCTTGATTCCCATCGGCTGGCTTCCTTTATTTTCCTATCCTGGCGAGGCAATAAGAGGAAGCGAGAGGTCGGAGTGCAGCTCGTACTTATTTATTGGCGATTACTCGGCCCGTTCCCTTTGCGCGAACGTATTATTTCGGCGGAGGTGTGTCCACCTCGAGCCGCCGGCCGCCAAGATAATCGGCGAGCTTCGGACGGCCAAGGAAAAAAGGATCGCCAGGGGCCACCGGGGGTCAACGGTTTCCGGGGGAGGATCGCGCATACTACTCCGCAGAACGCATTTACCCTCCACTCAACCTCCTCCTCCTCCTCCTCCTCCTTCCCAGGATAATAGTCGATAATTAATCGTGATCAATGTTACTGCGCCAAAGTGGCTTAATTCAAAGTTTTATGGATTGAGACATTCACTCTTGTATCGGAAATCTTGAGTGAGCGGAAATCTTCTCTTATCTGAGTTACAGATTTTTAAGTACCTTTTGGTGGAATGGCTTATTTCGAATCTAATAAAATAATCAAAATTATGGAATATGCAATCTTAAAAAATGATTTTCTTAACATCCAATACGAATAATGCAATCTCGACTTAAGTTCTATGTATTTTAAATCGATGGCAACTTTGTACTTTCCCTACAAATTATTTAGAATTTGAAAAAACCATTGCTTTCGGCGAAACATTTGAATACAATTAACACATTCGTCGCCGCGTCACTCACATCTGGATGACCAGATTTTAGAAGTCTGAATCAATTAGAAATTGAAACTTTCAGTATTATTTCTCTAACTATCTATCGGCCAGTAGTATAAGGTCTGTCTGACCATAATTTCCCTGTCGAATCTCCCAGCCTGCGATCAGTCAAACATATTTATTTCGACGAAAATAACGTTAATAAACATTTTTAATACGATGTAATGAAAGAGTTAAAAACGTTCAACTTGTGCGATGAATTTACGCAATTCTGGAATTAATTAAAACATTATAACAATAATAGTCAACTTACCAACAAGTGGGACCATAAGCGTGTACATTGGCTGGGCACCAGCAATCGCCTTGGCGATTAATTGGAGCTGCGGCAGATAGTCAATGAAGCAGTTGGTGTCTGGTACCAGTTGTCTCGGTCGCACTTCAATCTCCACCGACACCGTCGACTTCTGCAAGATGGCCTGCAATCAGAAAATAATCCAATTAGAATAATCGCCGCGTATGATTCGATCTATCATTTGTCGTTTGATTGGCAGTGGAGATCCAGCGGCGCGCCGCTGGGTGTACACTCCGATTTAATGGAAGACGCATTCACCCCCTAATTGAATGCCTCGTATGCCACGGGGGTGGCTTGACAGGGACATTGCTCGACGTGCTCGCATAACAGGAATACCGAATGCCCAATCCTGCGGCTACAAAGCCGAGGTAATAAGCTGACCAATGCCGAACCTCCCCTATGATTGATTTAACCTGACCCATCGAACCAGAAAGGGGATGAACCAACGATAAACTAATTGTACCCGATCATTCACTTTCCTTTGAATTCGGCATTCTCCTCAATTTCACCCCACTTTCTGCTAAAATGTACCTGGATTTGTATATAATCTTTGTTGAAAATTATTTTCTATTTAACGTTGCATTTAGGTTTTTGGATTTGTATAAAAGCTTGACTGTACAGAATTGATTGTAGATATTTTAGTATTTAAATACACTGCTGCTCATTAAAGAACGTGTACGTTTTCAAGTTACAAGAACTCTAACTTTTGAATAATTTATAGTTATTCTATATAGAAAGCAGTACAAAACCAAGATTTATTATCATTGCATAAAAGTAATCTATTTAAGAAAATGTATGCCAGAAAAACTGGAATACAAATTCCTTCGACACTTTCATCGAAGCTACAATTATACTTCAGTACAAACTTCGCATAATTATAAATTCTCGAGCTTCGAACATTAAAGAATCGAACATTACTTTGACAGAACTAATTTAGCATAGAAACTAGCATTGTCGAAGTTAGTTGACATGGCAGGGAACGTGTTAAAGATACACGTATCGTTTCAGTGGCAAGATAGATTAATCGAGAGAGGCTTTTGCCGGGGAATCAGTGGTATTACGTTTTCACGGCCGCTCCGGCTTCGTTACGTCTTGGTACGTGCGAGCATTCGCCTCGAATAGAACGGGTCTCTCTTCCCAGGCCTCATTATCACACCCGGCGCGTATGTACCAGGCCGAGAACACCGCTCACGTACTCCCTCGCCCCCGGCCACTCACAGAGTTCACTCCCATTCAAGCAATTTGCGAGGAAGTCCTGGGAGTCCGCGCGCATCATTTGCCGCCCCCTCCTTCCAACCAATCCTCGATTCTCATTGCACTCTCTGTTCAACTCGCTCTGATACAAACTAGACGAATATTGAGTTGTAGAAAGGAATATTTGCTTTGTGATGTCTGATGAGAATTTTCGGCAGGTTTGTGCAATTAATACTTATGCGTATAAACAAATATGTTGCTAGTTTAGTTTTGTAAGAAAATGATATTTTTTAGAAGTGTCTTGTTTCAATTAAATGGTAGATTATTTCGAATGCTTTTGCTAATATCTTTCTGTTTTTATGCAATCTTATTCTATTAATAATTTACTATTATTAATGCTGAACATATAAAAGGTATTATCTTTAACTGAAATAATAATCTATTTATAAACAGATGGCCAATTGAGTTTAAACTAGTATAAATGTTTAAATAAAAACATCTACTATTATTTCTTTTATACTAATTTCAGACATTTCGTAATCACTCTTTTTTGATTCCAATTTTCTAAAATGTTCGCAGCTAATTACAGATTTCAAAGAATAGCAACTATTTTTCTTGAAATAGCGGAAACAAGTAAAGTATCAGTCATTTTCTGGATTTCATTCGTCTGCCTCGGGGACAATGGAAATCTTATCAGAGCAAAAATATGTTGGCTTCGATGGGGGAGGAAGTGGATTGGCTTTGGAGTTTCCGATGGTATCAGGCGCGATTTATATTACTACTCTGAATTCCTTCGATCGCTCCTGCCAGAAGCTGCAAGTTCCGGAGCGTAGTAACTCGAGCGAGGAAGATCGCATCTGAAAGGACCGCGGCACCTTTCTTATCTAAAATGTCTTAACCCTCGAGATGCCCGTCGGACATTATGCCAAGGAGACTTTCTTCAAGAAGTGTACGCGTAACAATTGTACCACCGGACAAACATGCATCGCTCGTGTACTCCTTGCTCCGTTATACAATGCCGGATTCTAGAAATCTTCTAGAAATCTCTAAAGCTCTGTTTGCATTGCAGGAAGACTTCGAAGTTTGTTTCTCATTGTTGTTGAATATTGTGCTATTATTCGTAATGGAATAATGTGTGTTACTATTTAACGAATTTTAAATAGTACACGCATATTAACATTTTGCACTCTTATGTCGAGTCTCACTCGACATTCTTTCAAGCTTTGTTTCTTCCTTTACTTCCTTTACAGTAAATTTCAAACAAAACACTTAAAAGCGTTGAGAGCTGCCAGTAATAAAATTGAAATAAAATTTGGAGTGCAAAGGGTTAAGGAATTTTATTTTATATACAGTAATACATTAAGAATTTTAATTTTAATTTATTTGTTGTAAAAACTAGAATTGTATAAAAGCAAATTGAAATTAGGTACGAAATTCCTTTAATGAAACTTGACATTAGAAACGTAATTCAAGACAGGCATTATTTAATTCATGAATTATTCTATACAAAATATCGCTTTTTAAATTTATTCGAGGACTTTCCTAGACTTCTCCAAGTTTCTAAAACGATTCCTCAACAATAGTTGGCAAAACGAATTCAGCAGCATAAAAGGTAAGTGAACGACAGGAGGATTGTCGACAGTGTTGGCATCGTAACAAGGGGAGGCATCGCGAGCAGCAGTTATCTCTGCGAAGAAGCGACCATTGAGAAATCGGTCTCCGAATGAGTCTCTCTTCCGCGAAGCTGGGAGTCGCGCGGACTATCAATCGAGGCGCGAGTCCGCTCGTCCGCGAGGCGGCCACCATTCTCGGCGAGCATCTGCTTGCTGGAAGTGCGAAGAGGTATGTGAGGAACCTCCTCTATGTTTCCAGCAGGCGTGTGGGTGTGGGCCGACTTAATATGCGCGGTGTACGAGCTCCGTCGAGACGCGTGATCCGTCGCGGGTTCTCACGAGACGCTCCGAGGTATACGCGCGTGTGTCCCGGGGCGCGTCGACGGGTAACGAAGGGATTTCGAGAGTGCGAGAGAAAGAGAGAGAGAGAAAGAGAGAGAGAGAGAGAGAGAGAGAGAGAGAACGGTAGATTCTCGCTGTTTCGAAGCGCAGGGGAATTCGCGAGCAGAGCCACTCTCAACGGGAGTAAGGCGCGCCGCCGTCGCCGCCGTCGCCGCCGTTTGCGAGCTTCGTCACGATCGCCCTCTTAAGAATGAACCGCCGCTTTGGAATGACTGGTATTCCAGCTCCTCCAACACCTGCCACTTCGACCTTTGCTACAGATTTGTCCCACTGTCCTCCGACGACCCAACTTCCTCATCCTCGAATTTCTTCAAGCATTCCTAATGCTAGAATATTTTCTGTTTTACCACGCATTTTTTTCAAGAGAAACTTTGAAGATTCGTAAGATAAGTAATTTGTGAGCAATTATAATTGCATCGCTTAACTCTTTAACTTTAACTGCTATCATCGTCTACTGACGATTTGTCCTATAAATTGTTTTCTGGTAATCGTAGATGCTGTAACTTTATTGTACTCTTTTATGTTTCTGGCAAATTGTAAATTTAAGTCAACAGAAATATTTAAGATAAAGACTCTACCGGTTCCTGTTTTAAGACTGACTTTTATAACAATTTATTTCCTTGTTTTATAATGTTACTAGCTTATTCTAGTCTATTATAATTTATAATAGTCTGTACGTAATAAATTACAGGATGTAATACAATAAATATTTAATCATAATATTGCAATATATTCAGTAACGTATGAGGTCCATCTTTTGATCCTGATATTTCTTGTTTTTCAAATGAAACTAAAAGTTTCTAAATTTCTAATCGTATCAAAACATGTTAGAAAAGACCCGTGAATACCATAAAATAATCGACTTCCTAAATATAACCAAATTCTAATCACACTTAGACGTTTTCAAAGCAGTAAATCCACTGCCATCCATATGATAGAATGCACATACTAAAATCAGAGACACTGACAGGACTATCAAATGGACGAAAAGAAGAGCAAAACGCAGAGAAAGAATTACTCAAAGTCCCTCGTAATTCCAGGTGAACGTAACGCGATCAAAGAATTAGGAGGGGCTGGTTGGAGAAGCGATATGTTAGCAGTTGGGATTGGATTCATAAATGCGAGGGCCGCGAATAAGAGCGAGGAGAAGCTCAGCCGGCGTGTAATGCGGCTCGCAAATCAGATCGATTCAGCGCCGCTTTCCATAAAGTACTCCCACGCGATGCGTCCGAGTGGAGAAGAGAAGCGGCGGCGGTGTGGCGACGCGAGGCGTCCGCTGGAAGCTGCGAGTAATCTTGCACGCCACCGCCTCTTTGAGGACCTGTTACTGACCAAACGAGCGCTCACGCCAGCCAACCTGTCCGACTGTAATCTCTCGTGACACGCGCTCACCAACCCAGCAGAATGCCACTCGAAATTATGGCAGCGCCGACACCTCCTTTCTCGCATACGACGCACACGCCGCGCCGCCTACATCCCTCGCAAGACTGGAAGCCCGCTTGTAACACCAGTTACAAGTTACTGCTCGCCTATCCTGCTTTGTCGATCGAGGCGTCGCGCAAAAAGGAAGCTTCCCGACGCCCCTTGGCAAACACGACTCCAAAGACTTCGACAGACACTCCAGGATGTTATTAACCTTTGACTACTAACCTCCTCTTTTTCTTGGTGCTGTTGGCGTCCAACCGAGTGGACGTGGGAAAGATTAGAATTTCAAATGGAATAATTTGTAAACGGGTTACTGTTACAGGATGTCTCTGATGGGAGTCAAGGAATATTAGTGATTAGAGGGTAAAAGGTGGTTTAATTAAGCGTTTTCGTGGTTAACTGTCATTGAACGCTCTTCTTGTTGACGATTGTCTTTTGACAAAATGTCTATCAATTTTCTACAGCATTAAACGGACTTTTATAATATTATTAACAGTATTTAAAACTGTATTTTCGGTCGAAAGTTATTTGAAATTTATTTCTATGGAATCGCACGATAATAGTTCGAGGTTAACTAAAGTCGATTTTCCTAGCGTGTTTTACACTTTTCACTAGTTTAGTTTATCGAAATTCCTCTGCCTTTGTATAGTTTTATGTTTTACACAAACTATTAATATGATTCATTGATAATAAAATTCTCTCTTAACCCTTTAACTACAGCAAAATTTAAGGAAGAACGCTGGTTTCAACTGACGAGGTTTTAGCTGTGATAAATGCAATCTTAATGAATTTTTATAAAATCCATAAACGCAAAATTTCTGTGTAAAATTTTTACACTACAACGAAATACGAACATTAATTCTACTAACTCCACCATTAATTATAACCAATTTCTCCAAACTATCAAACATTTCAGCGACAAAGTGCTTCCACGAGCATCTTGCGAAGGCTCAACACAGTTTACCAACTATTATAGAACGTTCGATCTTAATGTATCCATATTATACATACAGCGAGTATTACCAGGACACTAAACAGTCCATTAGAGGCGAGACTCAGGGAGAACATGGTGGAGGAAGTAGAGTTCGTGTAGGAGCGCACCCTCCCAGCCGCAGAATCTCTGAAGACGAGGAGAGGAGAGACGAGGAGAATCATTGTCTTCGACTGGCTCTCTCGCTCTCTTCACCTTCTGCTCTCCTCGAGGGGAGAGATGCTCGCGGTGCAATGAGGCAAACATTGACATTGTCACGAGCCCTACCACTCTGGGGCCGTGGCCCTCTTTCTCTCCTCTCTCTTCTCCTCTCTCTCTCGGAGAGAGCTTCCCCAGCAGGGTGGAACTGCAGTCTGAAGTGCATCCGAGAAGACCGCGCGAGAGTGTTTGCACTGTCAATGACTGAACTAATAGAAACGACCTGCGATACCCGCTTTTCTCTCTTTCTTGCTTTTGCTTCGACTTCGCTCTTTTTCTCTCGCTCGCAAGCCAGGAATTCCAGGTGTCAGCGAGTACACAACGCGCATTCGACCACAACGCACACACACACGCGCGCACGCACACCCGGCTCGGACAAGGAAGAGCCGGTAAACGCTCGGGCAAACGCATTCCCCGAATAGTTCGCCGCTTTCCGGACGCGTGGAAAAGCGCCGGGAAAAGTGCTGCTTTCGGAGTCGAGTGGCCGAGAAATGTTTGCGCGCTTATAGCTCCTCTAGTGGGCATACGCTGCATCATGATGACGTGGTTGTGGAAGTCGTGTTTAAAGTGGAGGTCTTCTCTTTTTTTTAATGGGAATTAGATTGTCGGAATTCTTTAAAGGTGGTGGATTTATCTTTTACGCGTTTGTTTAGAAGTGGGTGAAAATATATTGGATGAATATCGTTTTTTTCATTCAATTAGCTAGTTAATTAATGGCTTATAACAACAGGAGTGAACACACAAAGGTCACGTATTCACCTTTATTTGTCAGACTCTAATAAATCTCTATAAAATCCTCTAATAATTAGAGGAAGCTTATGTTACTTTTATGGTTGTGGACAAGTGGAATAACTATTATGTATTTTCAATGTTTATAAAAATGTTCAGCTCAAGTAACATTGCAAGTAAAAAGATTAATTCCTACCAATGACTCAAGGAATATTTCACTTGCCCATCACCTTAAAAAGTAACGTAAAGTGTTGGATATAATGTAAAGTATATTTTATAGGTGTAGCATTCACATGAATTAGTAATCGTAAAGATTTTACCTCGTTCATCTAATCATTTCACATTTGCCAGTTCATCAATAAAATCATTAAATAAAGCTACATTTTATTTCTTCCTATTTTTAATAAGCATGTACGTTTTTCTTCGGTATAATTATAAATTATTACCCAACTTATATTCTGGAAAGGCTTAAGAAACTGCCACATAAGGTTCCACTAATAAATAAAGGTGGACACGTGACCTTTATGGTTTCACCCTGGGAGGGTGTTGGGTGATTCTAGGAGGCCTGGATTGTCCTGGCACACGTATAGTACGATGCCCAAGGGACGAGGGGGCCGAGTGTCTCCTAATATCGTGAAATTAAAGATTTCTCCTAACGCGAGAGAGGCCATTGGCTGCGTGCGCGAGAGAGAGAGAGAGAGAGAGTGCGCGGGGAACAATGAACACAATGTCCTCGGCTCGTCGCTGGCAGACCCCTTAACATCGAGGGCTGTCGCGCACCACTGCCAAAGGAAACGTTATCTCATGGCTGCAGAGATGATGCGAGGGTGAGCCTGGACCACTGCGCGCCGCCGCGTCTCCCTCTCCCGCGGGACCACCGGCGTCGTAATATTTCGACCATAAAACTTTGAGAGCGACGCTCCCTGGAACCACCCAACTACGCCCTTCTCCTCCTTCTCGTTAATATTACCCTGCTCCTTTCATCGCTAATCGTTGATTGGCCCAACCTGCCTCAACTGGCAATCGATAGTTAGTTCTCTATGCCTGTTTACCTATTTCTCATATTATTGCTGTTGGCGATCCTTTTATGTCGTACTTGGAATCGTGGGAAATGTCGAATTTATTGCGAGATTTGGCTTGATAGTTACTTCTGTTTACCTATTTCTGATGTTATTGAAGTCATTAATGTTTCAGGTACTTCGAATCCTGGGAGAAAGAGAATTCTTATAGGATCTTAGAATAATTAGTTAATAAAGATTCTTATGGGAGTTTAAATAGAGGATTTCTTAGATACGCGTGAAAGTCAACAGAATAAATAAACTATGATTATAATTTCGTATGATTCCTACAAAATTCTATTGAAATCCTTTTCATTTAATATAAATAAACTCATTTATAGAACTAATTCAACACCAAATATTGACAACAAGAAAAACCTACTAATATAAAATATATATCAAACTTATTTTTACATACACTTTTTATACGTATTGCTTTTATATACAAATATATAAAAAATGCTTATTGTCTGAAATCAACTAAGAACAAACTCGCGCAAAGTTCCCCGTAGCTCGCAGTGAGCACCCTATAAAATCCAGAGGAAGAATAATACACATCGCGGAGTTGGAAAAGAGGGTCTGGATGCCAGAGCTTATAAAGCGAAAACCTCATGACGAACCTCATGGCTTAGGGTGAATACGTATACAGGGTGTCTCATAAATATATTAATATTGAAGAAGTTGAAAGCGAGGGGTGAATGTAAATTTTGAAAATAGCCATCTTTATCTTTGTCTCATTTTCTAGAAAGTGGCTATGGTGATTTATGAGATTTATGGGATCTATAAAAGGTCATTCAGCTGCCTTTGAATCATCACTCTTGAATTTATAGTAACTTTTATGTAAGATAATTATAAATCTCTCTTATTTATCTCTTATAAATTCTCTACATTTTCTATTTTGTATATAATATTTTATTACATGTATAATGAACGTTATAATACAAATATATTCTTTGTTCTTTATTATTATTTACCAAAGTAATAACTCAACTGTACAAATCACAAAACAGATTGCGGTCGTTAATAACCTCGAAATTGATGGGACCTTTCCAAATAGGACGATTTAAAAACAAGTGGTGGTGGTGTGTCGATTCAAAGGCGTGTGAATCACCCTGTAGAGGATTGGGAGGCAGACTTTATGGGGTGGCGGGGCGAGCGATGAGATTTTTAAGCGGCCTCGCTCCCCCACGTCAGCCAGCCAACCAACCCCCATGCGAGCGTAGGGGCTGCTTTCAGATTGCGAGATGTATTGCCGCGCACCGCACGCCAGACAACCAGACCACTAATCCCAATTGGATATCCCGTAAATACCTAAATAAGGATTACCAAAAGTCCCCGCAGCAAAGGACCTGCCAATTTTGCCGGCAATTCGTTTATCTTGCCTGGTCATTATCCTGAATACTTTTATTTGTTTATTACTGTCACGTCCGCATTTAAGTGAGGGCGGAATACAATTTTGAAAATAGCTATCTTTATGTTTGTCTCAATTTCTAGAAAGTAGCTATGGTCATTTATGAGATTTATCAGATTTATGAAAGGTCAAATTTACACAAACTTCTATACAAGATTGTATAATTAAAACTGTTCTCTACAATCTCTATAGATACTTAATTGTCAATAGTAATAATCAATAATAAGTGTGTGTCTTTAGAAAATTCGATGATATTCTTACGTTTGCTTTCTTTGTTAAGAATTTTGGCGAAGTTGTTGCTTATATTATAAATATTGTTGTGTCGGTTTCATCTAAGATCATTCATTGTAAGACTTGGATAAAGCGGTAAACAGTTAACAGTTATTTTTCTGTATTTCTGATATCATTTGCTTCATTAATTTTCCATATCGTATTTGAAAACGTGAGAAAAGTGAAAATTATTGCAGGTTTTAGATCGAATGGTAAGCTAACAATAAATATTTCATTTTGTAACCGTATTTGTTGCATTCCTGGTTTTAATTGTGCGATTAATCTTTCATGCAGGATTGCGAATCCTGAGAAAAGTAAAATTCATTGCAGGACTTGGAAGAAACGGTGAAAAGTAACAGTCGATAGTTACTTTTCCTTATTTTCCAAATAATATGAATCCTGGGAAAAGCAGAATTTAATGTAAGACTTGAATTGAAACGGTATACCAAAAGTAAATGTTTAATTCTGTAACGCAATTTTTCTTCTATTCCTGTTAGAAATGATTTGATGAATCTTTCATGGAAGATTTCAAATCTTGGGAAAAGCAGAAGTAATCAAATAAAGCGGCAAACTAACAGTATTAAATTCTGTAACTCAATTTTCGTATTCCTGGTATTATTGTATTACGAATCTTCCATGTTGTATTTCAAATCCTGGGAAAACTAGAATTTATCGCAACACTTGAATGAAGCGGTGAACTAATAGGAATTATTTGATTCAGCAAACCTATTAGTCTATTCCTGATATTAATCAAACCATTAATTCTCCACGGGGAATTTCCAATCCTGAGAAAAGCATAACTCTCGAAGGAAGTCAGAATACTTGCTGGAAGGATTGCCGAGAGGGAAGCGAGAAAATGGCTTTTTCCGAGGCTTCAATGGAGTGCGAGGCGGAGCCAAGCAGACCGCTAATCCGAATTGGATGCCGTAAATAGCCGAATAAGGATTACCAAAAGTCCCCGCAGCAAAGGAGCACGGATCAAGGATATCCTCGACTAATTCGGTGTACCAACCAACCAACTCTGCCTGCTATCAGCCTGCGTGATTTTCTCACTTGGCCAACGATAATCTGCCGCTGCTGCCAACGGATTAATCGAGATTTGCGGCTCCACTTTCCTCCCACTTGCACTTGCCGCTTTATTTACGCCTGCTTTATGGCCGACTTTTTGGTACGCGGCCAAAAGCAACGAGTCCTCCGAGCACCGTGTAACACAGTTCCACGAGTACTCGAGCGTGTAATTTATTATGTGGACTTTAGATAAGTGGATCGCGACTTCGTTATCGCTCTGATCGCCGAGCGTATAATTCTTGCGCCCAAGTAGTTGCGATGTTTGCTGCAAGCTCGATTTGCTACAATTTAGCTAATATGAATCGAGAACGGCGACTTTAATGAATCATTCATTTAATCGGCGATTCCCGCCGATAAGCTAACTGATACTCACTTGAGAATATCGTAACATGTAGATTCGATTATTAATAGCAGCCTGATAGAACTAAAAAGGATGCATGAGTAATTGTAAGTGATTCGATACTCTGTTGTACGATAAATTAGTAAACCGATTAGACGAAGAATCAGAAATTCAGTTTATGACTGATTTGATTTTACGACTTCCGCGCTATCACAGTCAATTGCTAATAAAGATTTCTGCTAACAAACCACCCAATTATAAGCAAATAAACCAAACAGATTTAAACCTCTTTTTACAAAGATCATTATTACATCCTGTACAATGGGATGGCGCTGTCATTTGGTAGTATTTGACGAGGGTTGGTCATTTGTATTGGGTGCCAAATCGATCTGGGCTAAACGATCGGGCGGAAGCGGCGAACGCACTATAAATTATCGATTATAGGAGGATGGCTGCTCGTGTGGACGGAGCATGTGGCCGAAGCTGGCGCGACAGCTTCGTTAGCTCGGACAGAGCAATATGGACCGATGGCCAACGTCATCAATACACATTGCCCGAGGGCAGCCACCCTCCGCCGCCATTCCACTGACAATGATAGCACTGCTACAATAATGACGATTACGCTTCATCGGACCGGGAAAGTGCCAATGGCCTCGATGTCACTTGACGATAATAAATTTTACACCGAAACCTGTCACATACCTTCCGCCCTGGAAATGGAACGTCATTAATGGCGCGGTTAATCACCTTTCCACGAATCGCTCGATGATTAAGCATTAGTACCTGTTGTGGAAATAATATAATTCGATTTTGTATGGAATAAGGAAAGAATTGTTGTTAAGTTTTCGTATTTGGAATACTTGGAAGATGTTTCATATTGCGGTAAAGTATTCTAGTGGTTAAGGATTGAAATTTGCAGAGAATGATAGACAATGTTTACTGCAGCTCTCTTCAAAATTTCAACTTATTTGTCTGTACAGTTTTCGAATAATCAATGTCGAAAAATCCATTCTTCTGCATGGACTCTTATGAAGAGAAGAAAGATTATTATTTATGGCTTAAAAATATGTGATGCAATAATGACACGTGAATAAAAAACGTTTCATGTGGTAAATGAGATATTTACGAATAATCTGGCTAAGTTTAAAAAGCAGAAAGTAAAACGGAAATCGTTTCATTTGTAGAAATAAAAGCATGTGTGACATAACACAATTGCAAATTGAATCTTCCTGGTCAAAAATTGATTTTATTACAATTTTCCAAAGCCTCAAAATTCTGTGTCAGCGCACGTATGTTCTCCTCTTAATAAAAATCGCAGTGCAAAGCGGATCTGAAATTAGTATGGGAAAGATGAAACATTACGAATGTAGAAAACGGAAAGGGGTATTTCGCGAGACAAAAGCGAGATTCTCCGTTAGTTGTTGCCGCAATTTTCCCGACTCGGCCAGACACACTCCTGACAACTTATGCATACATATACGAATCGGCGGGCACAAAGGGTTTACAACCGGCCCATTCAAAGTCCCATCTCCGCCGAGTGCTTTAGAAGTGTGGAAACATCCAGGAATGCAGAGTCTCTCCCACACACACACACACACACACGTTTCCCGTCTGCGTCGACTAATTTTCCAGGTTCCGCGCATGCGATAATTGAAGCACTGTCCTCAACAGGAATTAATGGCAGAAGAAGCGCATTTAGACTGTCAGAGTGGGAATGCTCTGTGCGTGGCACGCGTTAATTACCAAAAGGAGCAACGGATCGACTAGTCTCCGGAGGACGCCGGCGCCGGCGCCGCCGTGGAAGCCGCGGAGACGCGCATCTGGAGATGAAAGGAAAGTCGCGCGCGCTCGCGCTCGCCCGATGGATTCGTTAGAAAGATTCCCGGCACGTTTTGTTACGGGACACATTACACGGGTATGACGTTCCATTACCGCAATACGCTTTATGAATATGTAACTCGGCGCCAGCGCCGGCGTCCCTTCTTATTTCATATGCCGGCCCGACAGATTTTTCTACCTCAACGAACGCGAGCGAACGCGAGCGAGCGCGAGTGTGCGTTGGCAAATGGAGCCAGGCAACGTGCTGCCCGAGAATTATTCAGCATGTAATTACGGCCGGGACGAACGCCCGTAAAAACGAGATCGAGCTTTACGAGAGCAAGTTCCTTCCTCCACTGGCAACGGCTAGAACTTGGCAAAATCAACTGAATTATTGCCGATCCCTGACCAATTGGCTCATTTCGATTTTCGTTGGACCGTTTTATTGACCGTCTCATTGGATTACCTTCGAGCGGCTTTTAGTTACTCGGCGGCCTCCATGTTTTCAACGTCGATTCCGTTCCTTCGATACCAGCAGGCAATTTGCCTCGCGATACATTCGTCATTGGCTTCGGTACTCTTTGAAATCAGTCTTTTAAATGATGCAGATATATCATGGAAAGAGCGCTTCGAAAGGTTTCCGCTTTAAATTATGTGAGAGAGAATTAATAGATGACTAATACGGTCGTTAATTATGAGAAAAATTGTTTTTTGTATTATTCTGTTTTATGTGAACGAATTTAAATATTTGTATGTCTTTAAGGGTTACAAACTTTGTAAAGAAGTGTACGTTAAACTGGGTTTGCATTAGTCATGTGAGCAAATCAACTCACTTGAATCCATTTGACACTTAAATCTGTTTTATACGAACAATTGACACCAGTCGTTGGCTTTAGATGTTTAATTCGGATGCGTGACACTTGAATTGAGCTCAAGTGAGTTAATCTACTCATTGTCAGATGTATACAGTGTAGGAACAGCTGATCGTTAGATTTCACACTTCGAGATCTCGAATTCGTAACTTTTTAATGGGATGGAATAATGAAAAATTATTGTATAATTCTACATTGTTCAACATTTGATGTACACTGTGAACTTTGCAGAACTAAATTACGCAAGCATGCAAATTATATTAGTGAAGTATAATAAAATCTACTCCCATAAACAGTGGATAAAGAATTTTATAAATTTCACTCTTCTAACTCTCGAATTAGTAACTTTTCAACCTAACAGAATAATACAAAATTGTTATATAATTCTACATTGTTCAACTTTTGATGCGCACTGTGAATTCTGCATAACTGAATTATGAGCGCATGCAAATTACATCAGCGAGGTAGAATGAAATCTGCTCCCATGAACAGTGAATGAACAGGTGATCGCTAGATTTCCTGCATTCAGACTTAGAATTGAAATGTTTTCATGCGTGCAGTGGTCAGAGGAATGGAAAATTGTTGCATAAGTCCGGCTTGTCTAACTTTTGATGCGCACTGCGAGCTCGGCACAACTGAATTACGCGCGCATGCAAATAACATCGGGCGAGATGGAACGAGCGAACGCGCGCGTCCCAGCGTACCGGCATTAAAAGTCACGCGGCAGAACGAGCAATTCGTTTTAATTAAACGCACGAAAACAAGAGTGTTAATTAAAGCGCGGAGAGGCTCTGCGCGCACACACACACACACACACATAGCGCGAGCATAAATCCTTTCCGCGAACCACGTGTGCGGCTAATAATTAGAAACACAGTAATTTATAGGGATGCTGCGACACGAGCCGAAAGTCAGACGCTGATGTGTGTGCGTGTGTGCGCGCAAAAACGACGCAATTTCGGTGGCGACCCCTTACGCAAAAGGACACTCGAAATTAAATTAATGCCGGCATTAAGGACCCGGGAATTACTCCTGCCAGCACTCTCAGCTTTCCCGCGCCAGAATTCCCTCCTAATAAATTTGACTAAATACACTTTTCCCTCACTCAAGTGGAATTAAGAGTAGATCGGAGATAAGAATTCGACTTTAGAAATACAATGTTCGAATGCTGAGAGAGTAATATTGTTTTTAATATCGAAAAATAAAAAAGTTTCTCAACGATCTAATAAAAATCTGCAGCAATTCATAGATTTGTGGTAAATAATAGTTGATTTTGATGTTGAAATAAATTACTGATGCTGTATTGTTCTTTCATATCGAAGTGAAGGTATTTAGAAATATTTTAGAAATAATCGACTTCTGTGAAAGTAATTTTAATTTTAACGTCAAAAAACCACTAACTTCCTTTTCGATTTAATAGAAATTCCCAACAATTCATAGGTTCGTGGTAAAACAGTAATCGATTCTAATGTTAAAATAAATTACTGACGAATTCTTCTTTAATATTGGATTAATATGCTTTTACTACGCTTTTAATATAAAAAAATAGACAACATAACGATTTCTTATTCGACATCGTATTATTTTGTTATCATTAAACAAACTTTTAACTTTTTGCACGAACTTGACGAAAAGTGAATGACCTCAATTTGTATGACGGCCTCAAATGCGAGGGAAAACAGGCACTCCGCACTGCTCTAACACTCTAACCGATGGACAAACAGGCTAAAATAACCCGACAGGGCAGCCTAGCCAACTGCTCGCTCTAATTGTTAGTTGCACTCGTTGTTAGCCTACTCTGAACTCCGTTCCTCGCAAACTTCGGTTTCCGGCAAAGTTTAGTCACCTGGACGCAAGTCAAGTCAAGTGAATTAGCGCGAACTTGGAAATGAACTTAGAGACAGCGAATTCGAAGAAAGGGAACTCTAGAGCTGATTTGCGTTTGAACCACTCAGCCTGTTTCGAGAAAGATTCTACTTCGAAGTGGATCTAATTTTGTTACATGCATCACATTTTAAAAATAAAAAGGATGAATACGAAAATATATCCAATTAAATTCTACTAAATATAATTTAAATTGAATCGTTTCAAACTAAACGTTGGCTGTAAAACATTAATATAAATGAAATACAAGCAAACAGTATTAATTGGAAAATAACAGGTTAAAATACAGATCGATTTTCAATACTGAAAAAGAATTCCTAAAAACCCTGCAAGCGGTTTTCGGTAATTCTCCTAATGAATAGAGGACAAATGTGTAATTTAAAAGATCTCTTAGTGCTCTCGTTACGTGCGCTTGGCATTTCAAGCGATCCCTAACTCGCAACTCTCGGTCGCTTACCCTAAAAGAGGTGGCCGCGGCAGAGGAGCAATTAGTCGAAGGTGCTCGCTTGCGAAAGAGGGACACGCAAGCATGAAGACGAAGTGAAAGAAGTGGAGTTTTCGAGGCTCTTCATTAAATTTTGGCGAGGATCGACCGAGAGCACTCTCAACACAGGCTCTCCTCTGGTTTCGCTTAATTGTACCAGATAAATCGCTGGCCTCCAATTAGCCATCGCCTAATGGCTCGGATCTTGCGTTGGCCGTCGCGACGAGCAGCATCCTCCTCGGTGATTTAAAATGCCACGCATTTGCATTGAGAATTGGCCGAGGAGTAACGGCGACTTTAAGACATCTGCCCGGCCACAAATCTCGCCGCGCCGACAAATTATGAGGCTGAGTTACGAGATCAGGATATTATCTGTGCAGGCCAGTGAAATAATACCCAGGCGAATACCTGCGCAGGCAAGATTCTCTGATGCTGAGATTGTTATCTAAATGAAACTATTAAACCTTAACTGACACTCCGGCTATTCTCGAAATGATGATTGTCCACTGCCAATTGAATTGTCGCTTATGATTTAATAGGATGTTTTTGATGATCTGACAAAAATCTTAAAACTGCAACCAGCAATTACAGACCTAGTAATAAGTTGTAATATTAAAAGTTCTACAATCTTTTTCCTTTAATAATGTTTCTATAATTCGATTAGAAAATCATTTTGAAATTAATGTAATTCAAGTGAAAGTAATGCGAGACACCTAGTTTAAATATTCTAGAAGTGATGATTCTCCACTACCAAAATGTTAAGACACCAACTAGCAATTAAAAACCCGGTAATAAGTTGTAATATTAGAGATTCTTCAATCTTTTTTCTTCAATTCTTTTTCTCTAATTCTAATCCAATTCTCTAAATAAATAATGTAATTCAAGAGAAAGTAATGTGTAACACCTAGTTTCAATATTCTCACAATAAATGTCTAATAAAACTGAAGAAACTTTAAAGATGAATACAAAACAAATCATCGGGAATAAACATTTGAAATAATCCCTAAGATTTAACACTTCGCGTTTCCATTAGAATTGGAATCGGCGGCATTAAATGGCAATCCATCAATGGGTCAGTGAAACGAGCGATCCGCTTTAACGCCTCGGCTAAATGCTGCTTTCAAAAGAGCAAGTCGTTCAAGAACAACCACCCCAGACAGTAATAGGAGTAACAAGCCACTAATAAAAGACTGATGCGAATAAATGGAGCGAGCCCAGTTCAATCTTTCAATCAAAACTGGCGTGGCGGCGGCGGCGGCGGCGTCGTCGGCGGCGTCGACGAGCAACGAGGAAAAAAGAAACACACAGAGAGAAAGGAAAGCAGAGCGTCCGAACGAATCGATCGGTGAGTGATTGAATAGCTCTTGCTTGCCAGGCAAAAACTGCCAATTGTAGAATAAATCACTCAGCGCGTCCTTCGCAGGATCGCGTGTCTTACCGTTAACTCGGCCCTTGCCAACCCGCCAAGGAATTCATCTGCTTCTTTTTCCTTCGCAACGCCAGCTTTGTCGCTCAACCGCGACGAGAAAACCTGTTCCCTCTTTTGCCACCGCCGAACAACACCCTTTCTGGAAAACTTATTTCGCCAGGCTGATTGTATCAATTCAGAGATATCTTTTTCATAACTTTTGAATGTAATTTGTAATTGTGATGCTGTATTGTTCTGTCATATTAAAGTGGCGTTAAAATTAGAATTGAAGATAAGAATTCGACTTTAGAAATACAATGTTCGATTGCTGTGACAGTAATTTTATTCTTAATATTAAAAAAACTACAAAGGTGTCGTTTTTTATCGTTCAAGCGTGATGAGAAAACCTGCTTATTCTTTTAGGAACGCTGAACACACTTTGTAATAACTTTTAATGCAATTTTGTAAAAGGTCAGCAGTTTCCAATGATTATTAATTTCAGTTTTTCAATTTTTAAAATTTCCCAAAACGTCGCATTTTCATTCTTTTCTACGAACGCTATTTAAGTTTCTAAGTTATAAAGTTTCCGACTAAAAACCAATTAAAACCTGGGAATAATTCGAAACAATCTAGTTTAATTCGTCGACGCCTTTTAAACGATGATAGAAAATTGGGACAGCTGCGATATTTCGCAGCTAAAATACATCAAGCGGAACACTCGCCGGCTTATTAACCGGGGAATCGCGAATGGAAGTGACCGGCGCTTTTTAGCGCGTCTGCCCTTTTTTTTCCATGGTGAAAATACGATTTTAATTAGCGCGTCCCGCACATCTCCGAGTGGACCGCCAGGGAGATGCAGCAATAGCGGGCAACCGGCTCGAAATGCGAATTTGATTATTCAGTCGAGCAGAGCAAAAAAGGCCTTCGGACAAAAAGCGTAACGTGGGCGCGCGCGCGCGAGCGCGCTCTCTCACTAAACGTATTACTCTCCCGGCACGGAGCAAGTGGCACCACGCTAATTTCGCTCGCTCAGCCAAAAACACAACAGGGAACCGTTAATTCGCCCGGCAAGGCATATCATTTCCTGCGATACGTAATTGGCCGTTCACGTGAAATTCCTGCCGCTACTACTCTTCTTCCTCTCCCAGATGCCACTCTCTCAAGGGCACTTAACGTTTTCAATCACTGTTACGCGCATCTGATACGAAATTTCATCTTTATCGAGTGAGTGCCAATGATAGCTGTAAAGGTTCTTATAGAATTGTAAGAGTATCATCGATTTAATTTGTTAAAAATGCAGTTTTGAGAAAACTAAAAATATTCAGTGATAACTGTAATTGTCATTCTAAATTCTAAATCAGTACATTCATAGCAATTTAGTGCTAAAGTTAATTAATAGGTGATTTATGCCTGGAAAGTCTAAAGAAATATACCCCGTTAAAATAAAAACATAATTACATAAATTAATAGACTCTGCTACGATTTTTTGTTTAACCAAGTATAATTTTATCGCATTATCGCCGTTACTTGAAATTTCGAGGATCACTTGCTCCACCGTCGCGTCGACTGATTAATCTGCCATATGATCGATTTAATTTGTTCCAAAAGGAGATTTGAGACTAATGACAGTATTTTCTTTTCTAGTGCTAACTTTAATTGTCATTCTAAATTCTGAATCAATACATTCAAAGAAATATCACGCAAAAGTTAATTAACAACTGATTTACGTTTGGAAAGTCCAAAAAAAGTCTACCCCGTTAAAATAAAAGCATAATTCTACAAGTTAATAGACTCTGCTACGATTTTTTGTTTACCCAAGCATAATTTCCTCGTATTATCGCCTTTAAAGCAACAGTTACTTGAAATTTCGAGGATCACTTGCTCCACCAACGTCGACTGATTAATCTGACATATGATCGGCTGGCTGGTCGGCCGGCGCGGCGCTCGGTTCTGCATTAGCCCAAAAAGCAAATGAGAGCTAACTGTAAAGCCGCGGGTAAATAAGATGCGTGCGCGCACTCGCAGAGGAAGAACGTGATGTGTCGCCGCCAACAATTAGGATCGCGTCCTGGTTCTCGCGGGACGCGAGTCCACTAATTTCGTCCTTAAGGAAACGGTACCAGCTTCGCATCATTGAATACGTGATTTCGACCCTTACTGCGCTCTGACCCGCCACTCTTGTCGCCCGGCTTACCGGCACTCGAATTAAAAGCGAATTAAGAGCTGATTCCTCGCGGCGCTGACTCGCCTTCAAACCTGTTTCGAGTTCGAGTCAGTGGAACGTGCGAATTTTCGAGCCACGCGATAAATACCGGCAACGTTACGGTCACCTGTGACCTGGATTCTAATGCAGTCGAAATTTCATTGTCAATCGGATTCTTGATTTAAACTAATTATGCATAAGCAAGATGGATTTTTAATAATACGATAATAATATTAAAGAAGTAATTGGGGTGCATGGATTCAATAATAAATTGCAGTATTAAAAGTGTACAAAATATGTAAAATATGTACAAAGATTTAAAAAGAGGTGTGTAAAGTAAATTTCGATAAGGTTACTTATTAATATATAAGTGAACTAATGCAATTTAAATGTCAGTATTATGTTTTATACACCAGCCATAAATACTAATGAAATTTCCAATTCAGAAATCAACATGTAATCTAAATTAAATACAATAATCTCTAAAAATGAATTTAGAATAACTGGATGAAGTTAAATTTAACACTAAACAATTACAATTTTAACAGATATAATATAGATGAATACAATTTCCCAGGATTGCATAAATAATTGTCAGCATAAATGGGACAAAAATGAATAGTAATTGTAATCCTTTTCCAATTCAATGCTAAATCGACTTCCCTCGCATTAAATCGTAATCTATCAATGAGCAACAGAAACGAACTCTCGGCTTTAATGCGTCAACGAAACGCGGCTTTCAAAAGAAGAAATCGTTCAAGAACAACCACTCGAGACAGTAATGGGATGCCAATGCATTCGAAATTTAATAGCCAATCAACCAGCTAATTCGAACTGACTACACCTGGCAGAATTCGCGAGCACAGATGGATCCACGCGCAACAGACTGCGGCGAATAAATCAGGCCGCGGAAGGAATTTAGGCGATCTTACCGCCAAGTGACATAATTGCCGAGAAGTTATGCTCTCGCGCGAACAGGTTTCCTCCTCGGCGAGGTTTACTGGCGGCCGGAAATTATTCCAGATGTGGCGAGCGAGCGCTCGCTTTGGCTACCGGTTAATTGGCACTGT
Source organism: Ectemnius continuus (assembly GCA_910591665.1). NCBI lineage: Eukaryota > Metazoa > Arthropoda > Insecta > Hymenoptera > Crabronidae > Ectemnius > Ectemnius continuus. The sequence continues at coordinate 6,606,521 of OU342862.1, read as the reverse complement.
TAAACCTGATTGTTCTCCACGGAAATACCTGTCTGTTGCCCGGCTAGAAAAAGGAAACCATATGCCTCGATAAAAACAAGCGGATTCATTCCCTTAATTCGAGTCTTGCCTGTTTATTGGCTGTATTATCGTTTAATTCACTGTTTTTATATTTAATAATAGCACTTTTAACTCTTAGGAAAGTTTTTTTTCATTTTTTGGAGGAAGTAACGTAAAGTCTTTATCTGTGCATTGCGATGATTTTAATAACCTGTACTTGAAGACAATTTATAATATTTAAATCATGGGCAACCATGTAAAAATAGTCAAATCAACGATAGTATTTTTATATGCTTGCCCGTTTTGAATAATTCGATTTAAAAATGAAGAATATAAAAGACATTGCAACGCCAAACAAATGTAGATGTGGTGTAGAAAACAAACTAGTTTAACATACAAGAATACATACAAATTGTTTACAAAACAAAACCAGTAAACATCATTATAATCGTCTTCAAGTACACGTTAATAAAATCATTGCAACGAACAGACGAACACTTTACATTGCTTCCGGCAAGAAATAAATAAAAGAAACTCTCCTGGGAACTAAAAGAAGGCGAAAAAAGCGTTTACTTTAATCTTGCGGAAAGGCGGTGCTGCGAAACCGCTACACTGCTATCTTTATATCAAACTATTACGTGTATCGGTGGACAAGGAGCGTGCAACGTCGCGATATCAAGGAACGGCTGGCAATAAAAAAGCGGCGATAACTCGCGGCGGAGTGTAAGCGGTCGCAGAAGAGGGTCGTCGCTCGCGCCACCATGAAAAAGAAGAATGGCTCGCGATAAAAAGTGCGCCCCGAATACTCTCGGAGCAAAGCAGACTCTCCGCGTTGGAGTATCGCTTGCCGATATATCCGAAATATTTCTTTTCTCGTGAAGATAGCTGAGCCTCCGCGATTGTCGACGGATTTCCCCGGGCGACCCTTTCATTCCGATAAAAGCAAGCTGTATAAAAATCGGGGGAAGCCGAATGCCCCTGCGAGTTTACTTTACCGCCTCGGCCAACCGAAGAAAGTACCTCCTTTCGAATCCCGCGAGCGATACGCGAAATAAAACATTAGCTTTACAGGATGTAAGCCGTCGCCTGTTATTAATTTCAGTTAAGATAACTGCTTGTAACGGGGAATCCTGTAATTTGAAACTCTTTAAAAGTTAGGACCGAGTAAGAATTCGGTAAGAAGATTCGAAATGAAGTTGATCTTTTCATTAGGATTTTAAGAATTGAAACTTTGTTTGTAGATCATATTGCTTTGGTACGAAATATCCCCTTTGCGCGTATCGTACAACAAATTTACTAAGAGAATGTACGAGTGTGAAAAAGTTAGTGTCATTGCCCTCCAACAAAATAATAAAATGCTAACTAATTCATAATTTGCATCTCAATATTTATAGTTGAAAAGAATCACTCTGCACTCACTTATACCAAAATTTCTTCGACTCCAATTACATTTCCTACTAATTTTTAACATGTTACAATCAACATTTGAATTGCAAAATTCTTTGACACAACTTATGCACATTTAATTCGAACAAATGACCGGCAAAGATTTGCTCGCCGGCTACTATTAAATATGAAAGGAAAAAAGTAAGCAGAAGGGAGGAAGCCACATTAATCAAAGAGGGTGAACAGTGGCATTGCCAAAAATAGCCGGGCCATCCGAAGGTGGGGCGCACTTGCTTAATACTTTAAGACCTAACAAATTACATCCGATTACCGTCGGAGAGCCACTGCTACAAATTGCATGGTGGAGCGTCTGCCACCTTTTTCATGGCGCTGGTGAATCTTCTTTTATCCAGCAGCGAGGATCAAGGGCGAAAAAGGGTTGCGGAAGGTGGGAGAAGAGGAGGGCCGCCGACTAACACAGAGAGCGAGGCCAAAAATTCAGCCTCAAGCTGCGGTGGCGATAATAAATATGCAAAAAGGACGAGTGTGTCGATGCCGTAAATAAAAGCGGCTCGGATTGCGTGCGGCGAACTGATCGCCGGAGACGAAGGACCGAGAAGGTCCCTTCGGCCCGAAATAAAAGGAGGAAAGCCCTTCACGGGAACAAGAGAAATTGTCCTGGCGCGCCGCATGAATCGGAAGAAAGAACCTGGGATAACCGCAAACCGTAGGAACGAGAGAGACAAGATTTCTCCGTGCTATGTGTGTTGCGGTAATCTCTTGATTTAGGCCGATTCACCTTTCGTGAATCTTAGCCCGCTCGGCCGAAACTCTATAGGACACTTTGATTCACATGGTGTGGAGTGACACCGCAAACACGAAGGGCGAACGTTCATTTTCGATGGCGAATTCCTAACCAGAACTCTAAGAGACTGAAAGTGAGATGTCAGCAAGACTTGAAAGATGATTATTATAGGTTTTATAGTAGAAAATCGTAATAATTAAATATTAAGAGAGGACAGCTATAGTAATTCGTCTTTAACTGTATTGTAATAGTTAATATTTGAAAGTCTGTAATAGACACAATATTTCTTTCGAGAAATGGATGTCTTATAATAGTTAATATTTGAAAGTCTGCAATAGACTCAATATTTCTTTCGAAAAATTAATGTACTACAATAGTTAATATCTGAAATTTTGCAATAGGTACAATGTTTCTTTCGATAAATGAATGTATTGGAATAGTTAAAATCTGAAAATTTGCAATAGACACAAAATTTCTTTCGAAGAATTGATGTATTATAATAGTTAATATTTAAAACTCTGTAATAAACACAATATTTCTTTCGAGGAATGGATGTCTTATAATAGTAAATATTTAAAACTCTGCAATAGACATAAGATTTCTTTCAATAAATTAATGTACTACAATAGTTAATATCAGAAATTCTGCAATAGACACAATATTTCTTTCGATAAATGGATGTAATATAATAGTAAATATCTGAAATTCTGCAATACACACAATACTTCTATCGATAAATAGTTTGAATCGAACACTAAATAATAATACAAAGACATCTTCGTGCACAAAGGACTGTGAAAGCCAATGTAATGGAAAGAATGAGGTAACAGAAATCAATGATTCGCAGGAAACTTTAATGAGAAAGATTCTATAACCGGTTGCTGTGTTTATGCTTCCTTTTGCTCATAAAGAAAGGCTTGCTGTCCCTAGGCGAGGATATATAGCGCGGCACAAACGACGCGAAGGGAAGGGGGAAAAAAAAACAAGGGGAAAGGAAACTGATATACGTCAACAGGAAATTTGATCTTGAATTTATTTCGGCCGGTAAATCCCCCTTAAAATGTAACCGGGCTGTTGTTGCTTTTTCGCCCCCCTCCGTTATTTGTGTCGATAAATCTTTGCCCGGCTCCTTTCAACCCTTTCAGGCCGGCCAAGCATCTTTCGGCCGCTTCGACTCCCAAACGAAAACCACCGCGCCGCACAAATGGCCGTACAACGCTCTCGCAACCACCGTGTAACTTTTCACTCGATAAATCTCCTCGCGACTTCTCCTCCCTCCAAGAGGAACCCCAGTGGTATGCCTTGGAGAAATTATCTTTGGCTAGCCGGCCTTCTCACAACAGAATTTATTGTCATCGAACACATTTTGGCTGTAATGCCAGGTCTCTGGAAATCGGAAGTTCGTACGACAGCGAGAACACGAATCCAATATTGTAGACACGATTTTAGGAAGTTAAATAATATGAATACATTTATTACTACCTGTTATTGGTGTTATTACTTGCAAACATTATTAAAAACTGTGTAAATTTTTCTTCTATTATTCTCTATTATTTCCATTGTTATTGTATTGTATTATTTTTTAAAGAAATTGTATGGTTTTGTTCGTGCCTCAAATTGACACGTATTCGTACAAATAACTATATAAGAAACGTCTGAAAACTTAGTTTTATTGTTTGTATTACCTTCGAATCAGAAAATATTATCACCCACAATCAATTGCACTAACACTAATTACCTTTAAGACTGAAATAAACACCTTCCTGTATTTGTAAAAACGTATAGATAAAAATATATCTAATAATAATACATAAATTTCAAGACACACAAATGGGTAATTAAAGCAGTTCATCCAAATTGATATGTTCATACTAGAGAATAAATTTAAGAAATATATAAACCAAAATAACACTTATTTTGCCAATTCAAAACATTCTAAAAAAACTCTTAATAACTTCTCAAACCACCACGATTAATTCCCTTCGATATCTTTTTATATTCATCACCCGATTTTAATTTGCGACTAATCTTTTTCCCTGGACATTTTTTTGCACAACAAGTATGAAAGAGATTCCTGCTTTACATATTCAAAAGGATTACCCGAACAAGTTTGAAAGAAATCGAGAAATGATTAAACAAGAATCGGTTCTGGCAGGCAAGAGTTTCTACTCACTTGCACCCTCTGTCGATGTCGATCTTGTTTCCTCTGTCGCCTTTCAAGCTCCTCTTTCCTCTCGATGAGCGAACGAATCTCGACGGTAGCCACAGGTGCGGAGCTGTCATCGTCGGCCGCGTCGCTGCACGAAGGCAGTCGTCGATGATTCGGAGCAGGTTCGTCCTCCCCTTCGCTGTAACTCTCCACCAGGAGCTCCGAGTCGCTCTGATAACACACGCATGACTGAGTTAAACCCAGTTCGTCAATGAATAATTTGTGTTCCAAAATAATGCATCAGAGTTATAACAAAAAATCGGGCGTGGAAGGCTTCGGTTTGTATTAATGTAATTTAAAGTAAGAGTGCAAAATAGAAACAAATAGGCTTGAAAATTTAGGGTTTGGGACTCGCGTAGAAATACTATACAAGAAAAAATGATCATTTTGCCTGAACATCTGCGTGTAATGAACTTCTTTTTCAATTAGCGCTTTCGCAATCCACTTTTAATAAGATATGAACGTGTATTATATTATATTCATTATAGTTTCGAATGATTTCGACATAAATAAATAGTAATATTTTTAAAATCAGTCAACTTACGAATTAAAAGCATTTTAATTTTCTGTTTCTATTTCTGTATTAAAAGATGCGAGTTTAAAAAAAGAGCGTAAAAGATAAACGCGAAAGAGACCACATAAAATTGAGTTCACACGTTTGAAACTGGTCTTGGAATGCGATTAGCGTGCGAAAAGAAAAAAGCTTTCGAGCGAGGTATCATTATTTCTTGAACTAAAATACCACATAATACACGAAGATGTGATGGCTGACGGAGCCTTTTAGGGGGCGCGCCCGGCTTTTTAGGCTTTTTGCAAATACGCAAATTGGGTAAGTACCTGTTCTGGCGGGGAGCTCGGAGTACTCGTGCTCGAGGCTTCCACCACGGAAACATACTCGCTGATGCCGAACTCGTTTTTCTGCAATTTTAATACGGGCGTTTCCAGGCCACACAAGAACACTTGGCCGAAGAAGAGAATCTTGCTTATCCTCAGGCAGACTTGCGCCACCTCCTGAAACGCAAAATCATATGCTTGAAATCTCCGCGAATCCTCGAACCCTCCAAACTCCCAGTTCTTTCTGTCAGTCGCGGTTGATATATGAAATTTTGACGCGTCACGTGAAATTCAAGTCTTAACATCGAATTTCATTTAAATTACTCTCGTACTGATTATTAGGGCTTTGGCATTTAATGATCAGTTGGAGTCGTCGTTCATTTCATCTGCCACTGCTGACTTTGACGAGTCTGACTTGTCAATAATAATTGTTCAGTCGAGCCAAATTAAATAGTATTTTTAGGACGCTTAAAATTCTATTTTATTTCTATGTCAAAGAGTTGAATTTCCTTTAAATTATAATCATCAATATTATATTGATCCATTCTTTTATGTATTAATACAACAAATCTACTAAATCGCTACTAAATATTTTCGAAAGTGTAATAATAAATTCGAATAATATAATACAATGACTTATAATATATTATCAAGTATTTTACCATATCCTCTTTCTTTCCAACATAGCAAGGTTCCTGTGGATTCGACATAAGCGGCGTAAAGCCAGCAAGGGTGGTATCCTCGGCGAGTCTCACGAGTTCAAGATCTGTAACACAAACGACGTGTACCGCTTTACATATTAGCTACTAAGCTGTGGCATTTTCTCCACTTCATTAAATCCAAAAGGTCCAAACGATGACACGCAACATCTTATCAAGAATAAAACCGTTCAACTAACGCGAAGCTAAAGAAAACGATCATCGAAACCATGTCGATTGCATAAGAATTACATTAAAACAGTTCCTCTTTAACAGTCTTATCTAAAATAAATCGCAACTAACTAAGATAATGAGCGATTATGGAAGATATTTAAATCGAGAGGGCGAAAAGAGCGAGCATGCATGTCCCGCACTTATTAGTCGCATCTCAGCGGACTATTAAGAAGCGTAACCGCGATCAGCGTATGAATACAACCGATAATGATAAGTGCATTCTGCTATAACCGCGTGCAATGTTGGCCGTGCTGGAGTGATAAGCGGCGCATTGCCGAGGAAGCCCAGCTGGGAGTGGCGAGGCGTTACAGTTAATTCCTGTGCGCGCAATCCCGAGAACTGAAACTGCGCGAATACTCAACCTGTCGCGTAACACATCGGTAATTGACTGGCAATATCGATGTGTGCTCGGAGCAAGCGGCGAGCGTCGTTTCTAAGCAAAAGGAATAAAGTGCGGCTGTAATGCCGAGAGGAGAGGAATCAGAGCGAAACTGCGCGAACGACATGTTTGCAAATCGAAATCGCAACACTCCTGTCGCTCCGACTAGTCGGCTGAAATCCTGCTCTGATCGATCGGATCGAGCTGGACCAGTCGCAGCGGCAATGCCAACTCCGTGGAATAGACTGTCATCGTTTAAGAAAAGCTCCCAAGTCCGAGAAGGAGGAGGAGGAGAAGATCTGAGCGCGAGGCCGAGAAACGGAAAGTACTATCGGGTTTCTATGGGGTTTCTATTGCTTTCTTTCGGCCGGCTGGCATTCCAAGCATAGTCGTAGCTTTAATCCACCTTGCGCGAGACGCCTCTCCAGTAATCTATTACAGACTCGGCATCCTCAATCTCCTAACCCGATCCTCCTCACGTTCCACCCGAGGATCTCCTGATATTCACCCCGAACTTCCCATTATCCTCGCACTCACTCTTTTCTCCGCTGCTTTCCCACCACTTTCCATTAAGTTTAAATTCAATTTCATTAGCATAACTTAAACGAAATTTCCTCCAAAATCAATCGTGTATGCTTGTCTTGAAATTAGAATGCATTGCGCCCAAATGTATAAGCAATTATCTATTATATTTTTCGTATATTGCTTGTGTGCCATTTTTACAATGGAAAATCTGGAAAAGACGAGCTGTGCCTAAATAATATTTACAGCTAAAGTAATAAATAGCTGGGAATATAGATTAGTCTCTGATTATGGTAATACTGGCGGCAATTACTGTGGGATATCAATTAAATCCAATTATCCACACCGAGTTTTGCCAGAAAGAATATTAATAAAAGCATTTATTTCATTTATTTTATTTAAACCCGTAAGAATTACGCTCTGTTTGTCAATAAAAAAATATTATTATATAGTTCAATATGTGAATAATAAAGGTGTTGTCTTTTATTTGAATAACTAGCGTAATAGAATTCTATTTCTCTTATATTGCTTGTGTGTCTAATTTTTACAATGAAGAATCTGGAAAAGACGAGTTGTGCCTAAATAATATTTACAGCTGCAGTAATAAATAGCTGGGAATATAGATTAGTCTCTGATTATGGTAATACTGGGGGCAATTACTGTGGGATATCAATTAAATCCAATTATCCACACGGTATCACCGGCGTAATTCGTGCTCGGGAAGGGGACTAGGCCATTAAGTGCGATTCGAGCCACATTTAATCGAAGCCTCTACCTATTTCACTCCCCTGACAGCATATACTATCATTAGCCTCGGAAAGGTATAATCAGAGCTGCGTGAAAAGAATCGACTGGATCTTACTCGATTATAGATAGCCAGAAAAGGAAAAGAAATCGAGGCATGCAGGGTCATCGAAAAATCGTCATCGAGATTGCGCCATCTCGTAAACCACATCACACTGCTGATAAAGGAACCCATGGAATGCGGAGTACGTTTCTAAACGTGCGTTATCATTATAGACGAAGTATTTAATATTGGAACTAGCGGAGACTAACATCTACACTTTTATCGAAGATACAAATTGTATACAAGGCAAAAGAAAAATGAACAAGAAATGTAATAATGTCATTTGCATACATTACAGTCTTCTTTTAATATTGTTAATACAGTTAATACGGTTTAAAAAGTATTAAACTTATTGATTGATACGTATTAACTGATACTTAACACCGTTCATATTTAAGAAATATATTATATTTATTAACTGAGGCGTATTAACTTTGCTAACAACAAATTAACTTCTCTGAAGACTGAATTTTCTATTATTAGACAACTTGTTTGAAATCCTGTCGAACTCACACTGTTTAATTTAAAAAATTCATAGTTCATACACCTAATACTGTTCACAGTTAAAAAATATTATATTTATTAATTGATACGTATTAACTTTGCTAATAAAAACTTCTGTCAAAGCTAAGTCTTCTATCATTAGACAACTCGTTTGAAATCCTGTCGAATCCACAGTGTTTGATTGAAAAAATCCTCGCGGCGAGATGTCAAAGTCTCACGGCACATTATCGAGTCACCTTGTAGACAAGCGGGAGGTAAGAGAAAGATGGAATATTCAATTACGAGGGAGACACGCGGCGTGTTATGGCATCGCGAGAAGAAAAGAGGCTCCAAAGCCGACGTCTCGCCTTTTCCCACGTCCATTGAAGCCGCGCGCGAGCGCGCGAGCGACCCACTCTCTATCAGCCAGGGTAAGATTTTTAAGCGACCTGTAATTTCGCACCCCCTCCGCCTCCTCAAAATTACAATTACCGTTTGCGGAATTTATTGTCAGGCGCGAACCGTTACCTAAATAACGCCGAGCACGAATTTAGTTTCTTCGTTTCTTTTGTACTGGCGCTTTTGATTTCGGATTTCTCTCGCGATTCGTAAAATGTTCCTTGCGTCTGATTTGTTTTTGTTAATGTATTTAATAGTCGAATTATTCAATTTAATTGATTGCGTAATTGACATATGTACCGTTTAGTTTGAAAGTGGTGTAAGTCGATTTGCAGCCCGTAAATATACATTGTTTTAGTGAAATTCGCCTATAACAAACTTGTATAATCAAATTACATATTGATAAATCAGTAGAAACATTGCCAGACTTGATACAATTAACCTATATTTTTTCAGTGACAGATATGCTGACATTTAATTTTCTCGAAATACGAGAAAATGGACTTACACCACTTTCAAAATAAACTGTCCATATTAAGGAGTATAACAAATATATTCCAAAATACAGAAATAATTTCTTGCCTTGTTACATTTTAGTTTAATATTAATAAATGGCATTAAAGTAAAAGATAAATGCAGTCAAATACATTGTCACAAAAATTCGTCGTATTATTAACTCTGTCAATGAATAATATCCGATCTTAAAAAGGAGCGAAGCACAGCATGCATATATGCATAACGCGTCAATGTACGAGAGCGCATTAAAAAAAGGGGGGGTGGGAAGAAATTAAAAAACCAACGCGAACTTTTGAGGAACACGAGGGCCCTCGATTTTGTTTCTCGTGGAATACACGGATATTGCGGAGGGCCGCAACGATTTACCCGGAGTGTGTACGTACGCGACGCCGAAGCTGATTATCCCGAGGGCTACGGAGGAAAGAACAGCAAAAGGCGAGTGTCCCGAAAAAGGGCTAAAAAAGGGGGAAGCGAAGGGATATGAGAAGGGACGACCCCCTCACGAAATACTCTCGCCGGAATTCTCTCCGGCCACCTTTGCCAACGGCGAAATCCCGTCTCCTCCTCCTCCTCCTCCTCCTCCTCCTTCTTTTCTCCGGCCAAAGCCTTTGTCCAATTTATCCATTGTGCCGTGGCGGCTGGAACGTCAAATCGCACAGCGAAAACAGTCGGCCGAGCGAGCTAAAGCTACTCTAACTCAAAGACAAACGAAGAATACAGAAAGAGTACATAAAGGAAATAAGAACTGTGCAGGATCCAAGTTTTGATAGACTGTTTGGTTAAACATGTGTTCTGATAAAATGCTTGTACATATAAATTTTGCTGTTGGGAACTTCCTTTGTTATTTATAATGAATTAAACATTTAGGGAAATCCTTCATTGATTTCCTTTTTTTTTCTGTATAATCAGAAACTAATAGAAAACCAATAACAGCATTATAAATAAGAAATGTATAGAATCCAAGTTTTGATAGACTGTTTGTTTAAAAATGTGTCCTAATAAAATGCTTGCACTGATGAATTTTGCAGTAAGGAATTTCCTTTGTTATTTATAATGAATTGAACATTTAGGGAAATCCTGAATGGCTTTTCATTGAATCAAAAAACTAATAGAAAAGCAGTTACAACACTATAAATGTAAGCTGATGCCCAATTAAAATAAACTTATCAGAACTGTCATCTTTTTCTATAATCTAAAAATAGATTTCCTCAGATATCAGCTTGAAGAATCACTACTTTCGATCAATGACCCAACGCCGTCTTACACAAGCGAAGGAAAAAATGTGAAATAAAGTAGCTAAGAGTCAGGTGAGTTGCCAGACAAATTCCGCCCTTCGTCGGACAAGCAGCAGCGGAGGAAAACTAACCGGTGAGAAAAAGCGAGTAAAAGAGTCGTCCAACTATATCCATAATTCCGATCAGCCTCGTATTGCCGGTACGTGAGCCGCGGTTCCTTATGAGGCGAGCACGTACGTGTCGCCATAGTGCCGAGTGCCCAAAGGCTAAGTGTTCCACGTCCAAGGACGCGGGAAACTGGAACGCGCGCGTTTCGTGATCCGCGGACCCGTTGGCTAACCCAATTCTTCCGGCGGACAAAGAGCCTCCTCCCCGAAAGAACCTTCTAACAATTCCACGCGATCCGAAACACGCGGGGAACGACGATCGCCGCCGGGGAAGAAACCACGCTTGCTTTTCCGCCCAGATAATGCAATTTCAGTATTCATAAGATGCGCATGTCGAGATGAGCCCGCCGCGAGAGTAGAACAACGAGGAACTAAGATAGAAGCCGAGTGGACGGACAAACTAGTTGTCACAATCTACAAATTGGTCGCTGAGTGAAAAGTGCAATTTTGTACGATGTACGCCTGTTATACATGACTTTTTAAAACCCCTCTTTTAGGGGAAGCTCGTATACTTTCGTAACCTCTAAAAAAGTCTTGCATACCGTATGTATAGGCTGATTCAGTTGCCTTTGAATAAGAACTCTCCTAACCCCACTTTTACTAGACATCTATTTAATTATACTATATATTCTCTATATAACAATAGACTGTATTAAGTTCTGTAGTCTGTTAGAGAATATTATACCAAGTTTTAGCATCGACTTCCTTCGAATGAGTAGCAACGTAAGGAGACAATATTTTATGACATTATATTTATAGGGGAATATTATCTATAACTGGGTTCTGCAGGATGAAATTTCATGTGCGAGTTAACATAACTCAAACATGTAAAAGTATCAATGCATAAAATGCAGGCAAATGTTGAGAAACATTTGAGTATAATTTCAATGTCTAGGTTATTTCTAATGATTTTCTATGGAACAGTGTATGTTCGACAGTGGTGATTCAAAGGCAAGTGATTCACCCTGTACGTGCTATTAAATTTTGCTTTCTGTCCGCTGAAAATTTTACTGATTGTGACAACTATTTTGTCGGATGCTGTACTGTTGGGAGCTGGAAAGTTGGCCCCTGAGAGGCAGAGCCTAGCTAGAAAAATACAGGCTGGAGCTCTTCGTGTGTCCGCGCTTCAACGGGGTTAATCTGCATGCTGAGGGGATAAGAAACTTCTAATACAACTTTGAATTTTGGGGTCCCGTTTGTTAGTTATAGCATATTAAACAATCAGTAGAAAAGGCGCCGTCAGCCGAGTTACAGGCATTTTCTGACGGCTTCCATTTTATATGGAACAATGTATGCTCGACAGTGGTGATTCAAAGGCAAGTGACTGACCCTGTACAGGGCATAAAAGAGCGCCGGGGATTGCGCGTTAAGGGTCCTTTCCCATCATGGCGACCCAAACTTACATTTTCTTATGTAATCCACCCCAAAAAATAATCAAATCTATCAAAATAACGCGTGATATATTTATTATCAGCCAGTAAAAACTGCAGTATTTAACACGTTCGCGGACAGTAAAAGTTTCAACGAGGTACGAAAATTGACGGTCGTTTTATTTTTATATTGGTTGTGATATCCGAAATTTGATTAAACAGAGTTTATAAAGGTAGTCAGATTATCATATTTTAATCGTTATATACAATGAATGTAAGACAATACAGGTCAAATAAGATTATATAACATTAAATTCAAAATAATTGACTTTAAGATTTGAATGCTATAGCATTCACGTGTTAACAATACAAAAAATTATATTTAGAGATCAAGCTCCTAATAATAAATTTACCAAGTTTTATTTCAATAGCTTTAACAGTTTTTCCAAACAAAAAAATACTCATAGAAGCGTTTACTTTATTAAAACCCATAAAAACTACGCTGTGTTTCTCAATAAAAAATTATTATTATACATTTCAATATGCTAGTAACAAAGGTGTTGTATTTGATTTGAATAAGAAACGTAATAGAATTCAGGGGAAAAGTGGGAAAGGAGATTTTTCGGGTGCGACGATGGGAAAGGCGCCTTAAGCCAGCGGAGTAGTATGGCACCGAGAGAGTCAGCCGTACAAAGCGAGGGAAAGAGAGAGCGAGAGAGACTCGGCAGCGGCGGGAGAGTGCAGTGGTCACATCGAAGAACGGATTCACCGTTACGCAACCGCCGGCTATCCACGGGTCAACAGACGTGCAGAGAGCCAACTGGCTCTCTTCGTGGAACTTGCGTTTTTCGATTAAAGACTGGTCCATGGCTTTCGCTGAGGAGAGGCGGAGAGAGCAGCAACCGCGCCGCGCCGCGCCGCGCCGCCTCTCCTCAGCCTCATCCGCATCCTCTCTGCCACTCGGTATCGTCACCGACCATCGAAATGTGCTCTTACGGCACGCGTAATGAACAGTTACGGGTAACGTCGCTGACGTGCCGCCGCCGCCGCCGCCGCCGCCGCGGCTAGCATTCCGCGCGAGGCAATACCTCGCGGCCGATATTGCGACATTGATAAGAAGATGCCGCCGATTCGGCAAGAAGCTACTGCTGCTGCAGCAGCTTCTTCCAGGTTGATGACACTTCTGGTAGAGAGCTGATTAAACGCCTATTGCACTTTTGTACTTTGGAAAATTTCTTTGAAGTTGACGGGATTTTTATTGAGATACTGGCAGTTAAATTAGTGTACTTTTACACAAATTAAATTATCAATGAGAAGCTTCAAATTTAAATTGAAATTTATATTAAATTCGTATTAAAGTTTTAAATATTGAAAGAGTAAATCGAAGATAAATTTATCTAGTAAATTTACTGTTAAATATTGTAAATGCTTGGCTACAATTAATGTACGAATTTATTGAAGTATTATAAAATGTATCAAATACATTTTTGATACTTTCGTGTACTTTCTAATCCGATGGAAACGTAAGAAAGTTCAGATCATGATAGTGAGAGTAATGACTTACCGTGTTCCCGTCCGTCCGCGTCCTTTCCCTGAATCAGAGTGGTCTTGGAGTAGTTGAGCTTCTCAAGGAAGTTCACGAGGGTCGCCAATCGCGTCCATGAATCTCCCGGTGGCCTGCAACAAAGTCCAATAACAACAATGAATTACAGAAAAAAACTAAATGACATCAACAAAACAGTAAAATTAAAATTATCACATTCACCTTTGAGTTGTGACTCATAAAAATTCATCTAAAATTATTTCTAACCGGAAATGTATATTAAAAGACTGCTAATAATATTACAGAGTTAATTTATTACAAATTGATTGTATATTCAAAATAATTTATTAAAACTTGACTATCTAATAATTATTAGTTTCAATTCCCAATCTTTTTCTATTCCAAAAGAGTATTTTAATTACATAATAAATTATTTGTATAATAAAAAGTATTCTACAAAGTATTTTATTGCAACGCCAAGAAAATATTCACTCGAGAAGTCAAAGGTTAAGGGAACTGAAGTTCTCCACCTGCGAAGTGCGAGAGGACTCGTTATCGGCTGAAATCGCGTAACGAGAAACCGGAAGGATCCAATCGCAGCTGGTGTGTGCTACACCCCCGCAATAAATACCAGCCATGTGATTCAGTAAGCTGCCAGGACGAACGAGCGAGCTATTGGCTAGTCGCAATTCCCCGTGAGTGAGGTGCAGGTGCCATACGATCGTTCCCCATGTAACTTGCTCTCACACCCTCTCTCCCTCTCTCGCACCCCATTCCCATTTCTACAGAATTTACTCCCTCACATATACACTGGCTTTAAAAAAGTATTAGCACACTCAGTACTTGTAGAAGAAATTCTCTTTAAGTAATATATAAATAATTGGAAATAATTGGAAATAATTGGAAATAAATTTAAAAACCTGTAAGTATGAAGATTACTTTCCCCTGCGTCGAAATTTATTTTTTCTTAAGACATTCTCTTGTTCAAGAATGTATTTTTATTTAGAGAGGTGTTTTCGTATTTAAGAATATTTTTTTCAAACGACTGGATGTGTAAATACTTCTTTTATTCATTGTATAACTAAGTAACTGTTCTACTCAGTTTCACCAGCGTGATATTTTGTGTGCATAGTAATAATAAATTAATTTAAAGAATACTAGGTTCTGAAAAAGTTTCATAAAACTATATTATTCGAAACAAATATTTTGATTCCAAATAAAAAAGCTATAATATTTGATATTTAACTACCTATCTCTAAAATTAAATAAATCTTGCCAATAATATCATTATATAAACGTCATAAAAGATATTCATTTACGAAATCATAGTTATTCGTTTCCGAAGCGAAACAAAGTGTACAAAAAGTGCATTCAAGATATTAATTTCAACACTTGCATTACAGTTTGGTTGTTTTATAAAATAGATGATAGTTCAGAAGTATAAAAGACAGAAATATCATCGAAAATTCTCGTATCTCGACGGTATAAATCCGCTTGGCCTCATTAGCAGTAATAACAAATGGCTCGCTGGCCGCAACAAGTGTCTAACCAGCGGGAACGGGCCCCGCGGAAAATCATTGGAATTATTGATGAGGGTCCCCTTCGCGTGCACGCAACTTCCCATTGATCATTTCCGCATTACTGTAAACCGAAACGCGCCCGCTTAATTATTTTCATAGCCGATGAATGGCAGCGCGCGCGCGGATCATTTTCCAGGGCATCGATCATCACTCGAACACGCTGCTGCCGTTTCTCGGATGGACCAGCTTGCAGCTTCGTCCGAGTTAAGATTAGTCTTAGCCTTTCGACTAGGTCAGCCACTCGGCTAAACAACTATCGGCATCAGCCGAGTGCTGATTGCTCCCCAGGGCGAACTCGTACACCTGATTTCCGCTGGGATTCATTGAACGTCTTTAATCAGACGCTTGCTAATTGCGTTTTGAACGCTGTATCGTGCCGTGGAATATACTTCTTTATGAACTAATCTGTGTGAGTTTGATAGCTGACAAGTAGTTGATAAATTTCGTGTATTAATCATGAAAGAAATATATTTGTATTAAAGAAAACCTTCCTCAAAATTATATACTTCGTTATCAAAGCATTCATTTCCTTCTTATTCCGTGTAAATAATTTTGTACAAATTAAAATACGTGGAATCCTACACGAAATGTCAAGAATCGTCAAATATTTGATAATTGAGAACTTAAGTCACAGCCTTCAAAATAATAATTAACATTACATTTTTCGCCATGCTTAATAGCTTATCAATTCACACGAAATAAACTTACTAAAATGTCTTTAACCACTTTTGAATTGAATGAAAGTAACAAAATACACGCGCCTTTTACACAAAAACACTAGTTAAACAACGTGTTAAGCGCAGTGCATCGGAATAATGATGTTTTTCTACGCACAAGGTGGAAGAGATCGCTCGGTAAACACGCGTATCGCCTGTTCATTGCGCCTCGCGCGAGCACAGCGCGTCGTCCTTGCCAAGGAAGCGGTTGACTCACGTAATTGTTAATCGCTAACGAGCAACAATAATTAACTTATCCAGCCGGATAGAAGGCGCGTTCCTTGTTGCGCAAAAGAGGCACTCGCCGGATCGCGCGATTACGGGACTAAAGGGGCCTTGAAACTCCTTTAATGCACGATAGATTGCATCAGTACCTGGGCCTCTCCTCCTCCTCCTCCTCCTCCTCTCCTCCGCCCCTCCCGAGCCGTCGCCATCGCCTCTTTTCTCTCATTCGCAGTAGCGAGCTCATTAGAGAGAAACTCGGCGAACTCGATATTCGATGATTAACCTGACTTTGTTCGATCTCGAATAAGTTTCCACTAGAAAACACTTTCTTCCTTTGGGAGAATATTGTTGAAAATTATGTTAATCAGTTATATGTAATTGTATGCACTTTATTATAGTTATAATTATATAGGAAGTTATATTATTAATCTTTTAGCCCAAGGAAATAGACATGTGAAGAAGGTAAAGCTTTCTTACAAGAAAGGCATTAAAAGTTTCGTTAATAATCAAAATTAGTCTGACAGAAAAATTGTTATTAACCAGAATAGATTTCGATTTACAACTTGAGAATTTCTTCCCAATGTGAGGAACGCAAAATAAAAGGAAGAATTTCTGTACTTCAATAACGAATTATTAACTAGTTTTCTTACCACTGAACATTTCACTTATCAATATTAATTTGAAGATTGCAGTATTATAAAAGTTGTACACGCCGATGAAATCCCCACTCAGAAGCAATCACGAATTTCCAGACAAATACTCATCAATCTCGCAGTCCTAGCGGAGCAATCAGCGGGGAGAATAATTAGTTGGAGAGCGCGGAAAGGATCGATGGCGAGCGCGATGGGCGACTACCAGTTAGTTATCGAGAACGATTGGCTTCAACGCGCGGCAGATAAATCATGGGCACATGTCGCGCGAGAGGAATTCTCGAGAGGGAAAGATCGGAGAGTGTTGCTGCTGTTGCTCCTCCTCGTCGCTGCTACCTGATGTCTCTAGCAAGGAACTCGCGACTTTCCCAGCCACAGCCTAGCTGCTCCCTTCGCCAGAATTAATAGTCCGACATAACAACCATTATTCAAGACACCCGAAGTGTCAACCTGGATTAATAGTCAACGGCGCAGCTGCGACCGAGCCGAACTTCACCGAACCTTCCTAGTTGCCTGATATCTGTCTGCCACCAACGCTCCACACTCCCCGTAAGCTTCTTAGCTTCCCACTTGCACTCGCGGAGAGATCACTGGCATTGACAGTGAAAAGCAAAGGAATGTGGAAGTATGATATTGAAAAGTACTCGGAATCTGATGAATTTGTAAAAGTCTATGCTTGAATACTGTAAGATTGTGGTATTAAAATTGGATTATTGGCATTGACAGTGAAAAGTAGAAGAATGTAGAAGTATCATATTGAAAAGTACTCGGAATCTGGTGAATTTGTAAAAGTCTATGCTTGAATACTGTAAGATTGTGGTATTTAAATTGGATTATTGGCATTGACATTGAAAAGCAAAGGAATGTTGAAGTATCATATTGAAAAGTACTCGGAATCTGGTGAATTTGTAAATGTCTATGCTTGAATACTGTAAGATTGTGATATTAAAATTGGATTAGTGGCACTGGCAGTGAAAAATGGCAAAATGTAGAACTGCAATATTGAAAAATGCTTGAAGTTCAATTTCTAAAAATCTATGGTTGAATTCTGCAAGATTGCAGTATTAAAATTGGATCAGTGACATGGACAGTGAAGAGTAGAGAAATGTAGAAGTACGATATTGAAAAGTGTTCGGAGTTCAATTTCTAAAAATCTATAGTTGAATACTGCAATCTTGCAGTATTAAAATTGAATCATTGGCATTGACATTGAAAAATGGCAGAATGTATGAACACGATATTGAAGAATGCTAAGAAACTATTCAATTTCTGAAAATCTGCAAATAATTACGGCAAAATTCCAATATTAAAATGGATCTACAAATAAAAATTAGCATGCATAAAATATTAATTGCATACATATAATTCTAATTTTTTTAACAACAAGCATATAATTTTTAAAGCCTGCAAAAACACATCAATCGCTGCCAATGTGCGACATTTGGTACACAATGCATTTGATTTAGTACTTGTTCTAAATCTGCCGAAATAAGTGGGAGAAAGTGAAAATATCGTCGGAATTCGGCTTAGTTGATGCAAGAATTTCGTGCATCATAACTGCGTAACCTACGAGCTGCTAATGGAAGTTTCGTGTAACAACAGTTTATCTAGGATTTATAATGACACTCAAAGTATATCCAAAGCCATTATCTATTTTGCGAAACAAAAGGCTTTCTAAAAAAAACGCTTTCCGCGTATAAAGACAGCGCACATGTATTCTGTTGAAACAAGAAAGAGTTTTAAGAAGACGTGATGGTGTAATACAACACACACTCACAAATTCACGAAGTATATTCAACACTTTATTTAAATATATTACATTTATTTACATGCGCGTTGTTCTTAAACGCGGAAAGCGTTTTTTACAAAGCCCTTTGTTTCGCAAAATCAATGACGGCTTTGGATAAATTAAATATATTATATTTCTTCAAATAAATATTCACCTGAAAGCTTTATTATTATTCCAAATAAAACCAGCAAGAAACTGACATAACAAAAACTTTCCATAATTTAAATCTATAAACAAGTATAAATATCCCAATTTTTTGATGTAATACGACTTTTCTTTTATGAATTCATTAGTGAATTATTGTTTGGATATGTTTTGCAGAAAAAAAGCGAGAGTGAAGAGACACTTTTAAAGAAGGAAAGCCAACAGAGATCTTCTGATGGAGATAGGCGTTACTCGCGAAAGTCCCGGCTGTAATTGCACTGGGACAGTAAAGCAATGGCTGGTGCAAAAAGCGGTGCCGGGTAGAAACTGTTCCAGAGGGAACCCGTGAACCCGCGTGACTCGAGATCGAGCTTTGATACGATACAGCGGTTGACCATGACCCGCGTAACACTTACTCCCACTGTCTCTCTCTCTCTCTCTCTCTCTCTCTTTCTCCACCTCGTCTTTTGCCTATCGCACCTTCCACAATCGGCTGCCAACCACATTCTTCTAAGCCTTTTCATTGTCATATGATTCCGCCGCCGATGCGAATTAAGCTCGAACCACTCGATATTCCCGCAAATGCCAACCTCGAACTCCGTTTCCACGTGTTTATTATAATAATACGATAATTTGAACATTATCGTATTTATATTTTATATAGGATTTAGTATTTTATAGTAAATAATACACATCTGGAAATTATGCCCTATTTTATTATTATTTCTTATGAGTCCTCTGGTTTTATATAAACTTATGACTGAAAGTACTTTCAGCAATTAATAGTAAAATTGTTAGTTATCGAGAATGCTACTACGAATTAGTAATTCAGTAATTAGTATGAATTACATTACGAACTGTATTTCCACGTGTTTATTATAATAATACGATAATTTGAAAATTATCGTATTTATATTTTATATAGAATTTAGTATTTTATAGTAAATAATACACATCTGTAAATTATGTCCTATTTTATTATTTCTGATGAATTCTCCGGTTTTATATAAACTCGTCACTGGAAAACTACTATCAGCAATTAATATTAAAATTCTTAGCCATCAATTGAACACTACTATTTACCAAACAATCCATCAAGCAGTCATCGCGAATGCTACTACTAATTACTAATTCAGTAATTAGTATGATAAGGATTTAATTGACACTCTTTTCTCGAGTCGAAAGAAGTTGACATTGGAGGAACGCTCGAGAGGATTCGCGAGAGGCACTTATCCAAGCAGCGTTCATCGTTCCTCTTTAGAGAAATTGTCTTGCCAAGGTCGATCACGCGCGCGCGCGCGCTTGATTATGCTAGGCGCTAAACAGTAATGCTTAAGCGCAAACAGTGGTTAAAGGTTGCTCCTTGAATTACAGGACGATGATCGGGCAATCGTTATTCCTGGCTAGCGAGCGAGCGAGCGTCCTTCGCGGAACTTCTGCGCCGAATCGTGAGAAGATCCGGAAATTTTTAGTGGCAATTACACGGCATACCACGCGCAATCTGCAATGCGGCCCAAGGATCATCGGCTGGTGCACGCGCGCGCGCGCGCGGAGATAGCGCCGAGATCGATTTATGTCAAGGACCTAGTCGACATCATCCGCGAACACCTAGTCGTTAACATATTTTCGATCGCTTTTCAGAATCGGCTTTCCTCGCGCAGCGATTGTTAAGGGCATTCTCTCCTGGTTAATTAGCAGAGATCTAAATATCGCGATAGCTTGTAAGTTTTGTTTTAGTATCACAAATAAATATACACTCGCTTTTATAAGTGACCCTTAAGAAATAACGTTTTAGTATTGGAATGCGTTTGGTTGTTAATAAGTTTCGATCTCTGCGCAGGTATTTGACCTTCCAAGTTTTAATGTTTTAGTTCTTGTGAGTGTCCCTTAAGGGATGTAAGTTTCTTATTGACTATTAAATGCATTTCAATAAGGAGAATTTATTTCTTAAAGGACGTTTATAAACAGTAGGATTAAAATTCTTTAATTGCAATATTTGCATATGGATCGAAATAAATCCCAATACTTATTTAAATTATATTCAACCTTTTCGATGTTATTGATAATATTCTATTTTTTATCTTTCCCACACTGCAGAAACTTTTCACGATCCTTTTTAAAAATGCTACTTAATGTTCTGACGCGTAAATTGGTCCAAATGAACAAGTCAGCGACCTTTCCTCGATTCACGTGATATCAAAAATGCGGGAGCACGCTCCTCCTTGATCTTGAAAGGGCAAATTAAGCGAATTGAAAAGTGGGTTTTAAAAAGGCTGGAAAAAGACTAATTTGCGGCCGTGGCGTAATCTGCTGGCGAGCGTAAGTATCGTGCGATTACCGACTGGACAGGAGACGCGGGAAGGTTTCCTCGACCGCAAAGCCACAGACCGCAGAGAATATCGGGCGGAGTTCGAGATCTCGAGCAACCACTCTTTCCCTTTCCACGTCGGATTCCTCCGCCAGATCCTAATACACGCGACCACATCCCGCCAGAACAGAACTTTATACCCTCCATTTTATTTTCACTCGTAAATTCCCTTTCTTTTCACGTAGATACATCTTTTTATTTCGAGAGACTTCCTTCCTATAATTCACGGCTAAATTCCTCACTGTACAGGGTGAGTCACTTGCCTTTGAATCACCACTGTCGAACATACATTGTTCCATATAAAATCATTATAAATAATCTAGACATTTCAATTATACTCAAATCTTTCTCAACATTTGCCTGCATTTTAAGCATTTAGACTTTTACGTGTTTCAGTTATGTTAAATCGCACATGAAATTTCAGCCTGCAGAAGTCAGTTATATATAATATTCCCCTATAAATATAATATAATCAAATATTTTCTCCTTACGTTGCTAGCCATTCGAAGGAACTCGATGCTAAAACTTGCTAAAATATTCCCTCCAACAGACTACAGAATTTAATACAGTCTATTGTTAAGCAGAGAATATATAGTATAATTAAATAGACGTCTAGTAAAAGTGGGCTTGGAGAGTTCTGATTCAACGGCAAGTGAATCACCCTGTACAGTTCAGTTCCCGGTGTTCTAAAGTTAATACTTTGACAGTGTTAGTCAACTATTTTTGCGAGATTTAATGGAAATTGATGCGATCAATTGTGTAGTGGAATAAAACGGGAGGAAATCGATAGGTTGCAGTCTCGACATTCGCTAAAGTTAGATTCAGTAGAACAGGCTTTGCTGTCAGACAGCTGCCCCTGATTTATATATTATTCATTTTGTTCCAGAGAAAGAATATTGATCTCGGTCTGTGTTTTATGTGTTTTAAACTCAGTTCAGAGTTCGATTCCGATTTTTATTTCACTTTTTAAGACGAAAGATTTGTCATTATTTTTACTGTTTTAGTATTTTTTATTACTTTATTCTCCTTTTATGTAAAATTTTATCTTAAATAAAGAGAGAATAAAGTAATTCCAATTATATTTCAATATTTCTTGAATATCATACAAATAACATAAATAGAAAACATTGTGGAAAACATCAAAATTAATTTCTCTTTTACAAACGATAAATTATATTCCAAAGAAAATTAAACCATTTATAACGTTTTATGAATCTATTTTGAGATAGAAAACACTTTTCGCATGTAACATCCACAAAACTTTACATCAACTGCTTAATTAAATACAGAACTTACAACTTTATAAAATATATGAGACAGGATTTACTAATAAAACGAATTTGAAATAAATTGAGCAGTGACTTACCCCACTCGGTAATCGGTGCAGGAGGGTGGCGGATTCCAAACGCAGCTGTGACAGAGCATCCAGTCGCACCAGATCTAGAATAGAGAGGTCGCGAGATGAGAAATCGTCGGTGGACTATTGTTGTGAAAAATGGGGCTATTTATAGAGGCTAGTTCCGCGTGCTTTTATTTCGATGGCACGGCCTCTATCTGTCCTCAGAAAGTAAATCGTATTCCGGTGGCCTTGTACCGCGTCCACTTTATCGGCAATATTAATGGTTCGGCCACATAGGAACGATTCTCCCGCCATTATTTCACGCACTAACCAGCAGCGCGCGCGCGCGCCCGCAGATTGCGATCGCCCATTTTTTTCGCGGCCCCAGAAGCGCGCCGCTTTCTCGATTCAGTCCTTTTGGGAATCTCAAGTATGCCGGATATCAATGCATGCTCGGATTCCTCCTGCATTCAGTTTCGTTCGAGTAATTTAATAAGAGCTGCTCGTATTGTACTTCTCATATTTATATGCTAGTACAATAAACGTCGCGAATTCTTGGGATTCCTTACTTCGAGAGAATTACTATTATTATTGAGTTTAAATAATTGATTTCGCTGCGTGATTTATAATACAAGATTTAATAGTAGTCAAACTTTTCAATCATGAAAATTACTTAACATTTGTCATATTTGTATACTAGTACAATAAACTTATCTTCGCGAGTATCTTGAATTCTATGAATTCCCTACTTCGAGAGAATTACTATTATTATTGAGTTTAAATAATTAATTTCGCTGCGTGATTTATAGTACAAGATTTAACAGAAATCTAATTTTTTAATCATGAAAAGCCAGCAATATTATAATGCTAATAAAATGAACAATATGGAACGTTTATTTTGTATAAGTCTGGCAGTGTTTCTACTGATTTATCAATATGTAATTTGGGTATATAAATTTATTTCAGGCGAATTTTGCTAAAATAATGTATATTTACAGGCTGCAAATGGACTTACACCGCTTTCAAAATAAACGGTCCATATCTTTGTATGCGAGTGTAGTGTTTATTTTCTAAGAAGAGTAAGGAAAAGTTGATAAAATCAGTTATAACGTCAGAGCGAAGAGTGAGTCAAGAGTCGACGTCAGTTTGACTGAATTGTTGAATCAAGGAGTATATCAGGGAGAGAGTAGAGAGATGTCCCGTAAGGCGAGAGAGAGAAAGAGAGGTGGCATTCGCCGGTGCAGCTAATAGTAAGAGCAGGAAGATAGAGCGACACCATCAGTCCCTTATTTATGCAACATGCACGCATAGCTCAGGTGTGATAGGTGCATTAATCGCGCGCGTTGAGTTGCATAATAAGCTGCGACACGAGGCTGTGTGTGCCGAGAGAGAGAGAGAGAGAGAGAGAGAGAGCACTCGGACGCCACCGCGCCGGCCGGGATCACTGCCATGCGTGGGTGCGAACGCATGCACGCTTCATAAATTCTCGCCGGCTTACACGCGTTCCATTCACAGCATTCAGTGACGAGGAATCCCAGTGGATCGCCCGCCGAGAAAAAAACACATACGCCCAGCAATATTGCTCCCGTCGAGTTTATCGCGAACTATAATTGATGGAATCGTTCGATCAACATCAATTGTAATGGGGAAATTGAAAATTCAATTTTGATTGTCGTCTAGATTTGTCTATGTACAATTGTTGAAAAATTCGTTCTACGTATAATATTTATAAGTCACGCCTTAAACCTGGTGGAATGTAAAGAAAATTTTCTGTTTCAAAGTTCGTAATGTTATGAGCACGATTAAGAATAATAATGATCTTCCAATTGGAATATCTGATCAGAATAGTAAACTTTTGTCTGCTTAACATGCACCTTGCATATTATTCTATTGAACTATTTTTGTATCAGTTTTAGAGGAAGATAGTTGCCTCGTAGATTTTTTTCTACCACTTTCCACTTGCCTTTGAATCAGAACTCTCCTAGCCCTTATTTTTTTGGTGAACTTCCCGACCTTCCCCGGGACTGAAATTTGGTGGAGAATGTGCCCTTGAGTCAAGGAAGAAGTGATATAAATTTCAGAGCCCTAGCTCAAAGTTTAGGTTTTCACCTATTTTCGACCCTCGAAAATGCTCAATTTTTTCAAGTTTCTCAAAATCGGCCGAACCCGGGATATTTTGATTGTTTTCGTATCAGGGTGGATAGAGAACAAAGAATCCGTGAAAAAAAGTCCGGATTTGCAACGAAAACGGGTCGAAAAACCGTCGAGAAAAGTCTATTTTTGCTCATTTTTAACGGTTTTTATTTTTTTTGGTCGACTTCCTGACCTTTCCCGGGGCTGAAATTTGGTGGGTAATGTTTTTTTGCACCAAGGAAGATACCATAAAAATTCCAGAATCCTGGCTCAACATTTTTTTTTCGGCAAATTTTTCTTAAGGGGTACCCCTTCAGATTTTTTCACGATTTTTCGAAGGTCCCCGAACTCGGGTTTTTTCTTTAGGAATCGATTGTTTATGAATGAAAACGGATAGAAAACATGAAGTTCGTCGAAAAAAGTCCGGATTTCTATCGAAAACACTAAAAAAACTCTCTTTAAAGTTCGATTTTTTCGGAATTTTCGCTGGTTTTCCCCATATTTTTTGGACTTCCCGACATTTTCCGGGGCTGAAATTTGGTGGGGAGTCTCCCCTTGCATCAGGGAAGATGTGATATAAATTTCAGAGCCTCAGCTCAACATTTTTTTTCCCCCATACTTTTGGCCATCGAAAATATCCAATTTTTGGTGGTGATTCAAAGGCAAGTGACTCACCCTGTACATAATTCCGTCGCTAAGATTGCAACTGCTTTGAATCAAATTTTTGTATGCAATTAAACAAATAATTTGAAGAAATACAAGCAACAAAGACAGTGCCAAGAAAAGGGCACTGACTTCAACCGTCTCTATTCCCAATACGAAAATTGAGATTACACACACACACACACAAAACTGGCGTATAAATCAACTGGATAATTGCAGTAGGAATTTCCGAAGGATTAATTGAATGATTACACCCTTCGCTCATTTCCAGGGAAGGCAGGGAGGGAGACTAGCGGCGCGGCGCGCGGCATCAGGTTCCAAGTGAGTGAATTGGAGTCGGTGATTCAGACTGTCATCGCGCGAACTCCGCGTGAATTACACAGCTATGAGATCATTAAGGATGCTCGGTGGATGAGCGCTCATATAAGCACTTATAAGGCAAGATACGAGACAATAGCGCGCTGGCAATGAGCTTTATCTCAGAAGTTGTTGGTAGCTCCGACTAGTCCGCCAGGACTACTCTTTCTCCGAGTGGACGACGCCGATCGACGACGAAATTTATGGGACAAGAACCGCCGCGACGCCGATTTCTCGGTAGCAGGAAAGTTTCTCGGAACGAGGATCTCTGATCCTCCGGACTTATTAGATATACCGGAGATAATGGTGGTACCTTGATAGCTGGTAAAAGGACTTGCATGTCCTCGTTAACAACCATCCTCGGCTCCTCGCCGCTGTCTAGCTGGCACTTCAGCAAGGACACGCACCGCTCTAAGATCAGGTTGAACATCTGCAAGGACACCACCAGCGCCCGCTCCTGCACCTCCGACCTGTATCCTTGTTCCATCTGGGAATCTGCAACAACAAACGCATATGATTAGTTTCAATTCAACCAATTCCATCCATTTATTAATACTTTGCAACTGGAGAACATTAATATTTCTGTACTTTTCTATCAAAAAAAACATTATTTTGAAAATTAATCATGTATATATTGCGATAATAATCCAGAAAAAATAGTATTCGTGACAGAATATTATTCCAGTCACTTTAATTATTTTATAAGTCTACTATTAAAGGTTTCCTCTCATTATAATCTGCAACATCAAACACATATGATTAGTTTCAATTCAACCAATTCCATGCATTTATTAATGCTTTGCAACTGGAGAACATTAATATTTGTGTGCTTTCCTGCGAAACAAATATTATTTTGAAAATTAATCATGTATATATTGCGATAATAATTCAAAAAAATAGTATTTGTGATAGAATATTATTCCTGTCATTTTAACTATTTTATGTCTACTATTAAAGGTTTCCTCGCATTATTCCAAGTGTCTGACATAAAACTTCAATATTACGCTCCAATTAAACTAGACAAATAATAGAAACTCCTTGAACTCTAATCCTATCATCCTGCATTGAGGATATCATAAATCCTGAACTGGTAGCAATCAGGAATTAAAGGCGAATTAAAACTAGAACTAAACCCTTCAATTAGTAATTCAGAAAAAATAGTATTTGTGACAGAAATATTATTCCAGTCACTTGAACTATTTCATGAGTCTACCATTAAAGCTTTTGCTCAAGCAATTAAATCAGAAAAATAACTCGAAACTCCTAAACCATTTATAACGTTTTATAAATCTTTTGAGATATTTTGAGATAGAGAACACTTTTCACGAGTATTGCAACAACGATATATCGTCCTTTGACACCAAAAGGATTAACACCAACAAAATTGTACATCAACCGATTAATTGAATACAGTATTTACGATTTTATAAAATACACAAGACAGGATTTAATAATAAAATGAGTTTTATTCCAGTCATTTGAACTATTTTATGCGTCCACTATTAAAGCTTTCCTCAAGCAATTAAAGCAGAAAAATAACTCGAAACTCCTTAAACTCTAATCCCTTCATCATCCTGCACTGCATCGAGGATATCATGGATCCTGAACCGGTAGCAATGAGGAACTAGAGGGCGAATTAAAACTAGAGCTAAAGCCTTCAATTAGTACTAGGAAGGAGAGGCTGTTTCGAGGAGTATAATTCCGTGTTTACGAAGCTGGATAAGGAAGAGAGTAGGCTGAGCTCGCGCGGCGGAGAGTCAGTCAGTCATCGAAGCGGTGTGTGCCGCGTGTGCGAGCAAAGCCTGTGCCAGGATAAAGCGAAGCACGCTGGAAATCTTGGATTTCCCTTGGAGATCGCTTGATAGAAGAGAAGAGCCGGGAAGAGAAGAGAAGAGGAGAGAAAGGAAAGTGGATGGGAGGCAGGAAAGAGACGCGGAAGTGGAACTGGCAGGAAGACGAGGCTCTTCATTATCGGAGCTACCCATCGCAGGTAATCGTCGGCATTGCCAACATTTCAGCCCAGGATTAGGAGGAAAGTTCGCTGATGCGATGCAGCATCACTCCTACCCATGTTCTTCCCTCCAACTCCGCTCTCTCTTTCTCTGCTCCGAGCATCCTCTTTCCTTCCTTCCTACCATCCTTTCAAACCGCGCTCACATTATTCATCTTATGTGAATTATACCCGGAATTCTTGCAGCTTCAATATGACTGACTAATGTAAATCTGCGATTTCTTTGATGCGAATTAAGTTATCAGGCTCGTTTCGAGGTTTATATTAAATATGACTTACTTGAACTCGACTGGAATTGGAACTGGTTGAATATAGTTGATTTATGGGAGTTTGTTAATGTTACATTTAAAATAATAATAACGAATTATAACTTTTTGATGATAAGTAAACTTGTTATTATTATACTTCGCATAAAACACGAAACGAACTTGATAACTTAAATTATTTATTAAATAATAACAGGTTTACATTAGTCAAGTGTAACATTAACTTAGTATTATTTATTTAATTGAAATGGTTCTTGTAAAAGTTGCTTTCACATTTAAAACGTGAAATAATGGGAATTCGAAGTTTCTCTTAATAGTTGAATTCTAAATTGAATAATGTGAGTGTGCCTTTACGAGGGCGACATTGCGCGGTCCCTTTCATCCGAGATACCGCAAGTACCTCGCCTCTTTTCTATGGAATATCACGAATACCCACGCTGATAACGCGATACTCGCGCACTCAGGAAGCCGTGTTAGCCCAGCCAGACATCTTCATTAGCGCGTTCACTCTTGATCGATTAGCCAACGCGCTTACGATTTTTACTATCATCGCCTTTTCATTGCTGTAAAACTATCTTTTCAACGAAAGTTAACCAGCGAATAATAATTCTACTAATAATTGTACCAGTGCTTAGAATTTTTACTAACATCGCCTTTTAATTGCTGTAAAACTATCTTTTTAACGAAAGTTAACCAGTGAATAATAAATACATTCTCCTAATTTTCTTTGTCAACAATTCAGTTTAAAAAATGTTATGAATATAATTCTTTACTTCAAAAAATTATGATAACATTTAACAACTATTTGCATTAATTTATTTAGATTAAGTTCGTCTTCTATATTTTTACTTAATAATAGAAAAATTAAAAGAGCTTTTTCAAGGAGCACTAAATACAAGCGGAGTTTCTAATTGTTTCTCCAATGAAAGCAGGAGCTTCAAGCCTGCCGGGAACTTTCGACACGGGCTGCAACTAATTTCCCGGAAATGTCCTCTAAAGAGCGAGGCGGAGCGGCAGTCAAAGGGTTAATAACGCAGCTGCAAAACGCGACAAAGGCAGGCAGACATTTCGAGTTTAACGAACGTGAGAGGAAGCGAGTGGCGCGGAGGGAAAACTGGCCGTACAGCTAATGAAGTCGAGGCGACGCGCGTATACCTTCCTGTTTCCCGAACCGATATTAACACGATTACCTCGTGAAAACGGACGGCAATCGAGTTAGTCAGCTGGGCGGATAATTCGATTAGCATCGACCCCGACGCCGCCGACGCCGACGCCGCCGCCGACGACTCTTGATTCACCATATTCCGCTCGATGTCTCTCGAGCTGGTGTGCGCGCCGCTAATAAATTTTCACGCACCAACCGTCTCAGCCGCCGGAAAAATCCGCCGCCCCCTTTGTTCTCTGTGATCCGACACTCCCTAATTCGATAAAGCCATCCAGAAAAAACTTGAACATATTTGGGAGTTCGACGTATGAAATCGAATGGCAGCAATCAACTATTCTTATATTTCAATGTTTAACAATATTGTTGCTAGTTTTTTCTTTGTGTGTTCTTGGTAATGTTAGTAGTAGTAGAATTTGTTGATTGTTCTTGTTTGAGTTGGGATAGAGAAAGAGAAGAGTTTGTATCGGAGAGTGTAGTGTCTGAGGTGGCTGAGCCAACCGTTGACTTGCACTACTTAGAATACTTTCTCGATCTAGCTATCTCACTTCTCACACTCTCCCATTTAATTGATTCGTGTTATGATTATATTTAAATGGTTTTATGATCTCAAATATTTCAATTTCAATATAAACTTCGACTTGTATGCTTTCGATTTAATTCACGCTTGATTATAAGTAAATAATCTCAGGTGAAGACAATTAAAAAGCGACTTAAGCGTTTGCTATTTTATCTTTAATTCTTTATACACGTTTCCTTCGAGTTTTTCAATGTTCTTTTAAACATTTGCGAGATATGCTACAATTCTATTTTATTCTATAATAAATATTCTATTATAAATAATAAAAAAGCGATCGAACGTAAAATTTTCGAAACCAACTCAAATTCATTTCAATTAATACAAACTGATCGCAAACACTGTAACTTCCTACGAACTCTGGAAGCACCGAGAACAGTAGTTCAATGAACAGTAGCGAAGAATAGCAAGGAATTCCAAGGGCGATCGAATCCGGCGGAAAAGCGTTTCAGGCTGAAGAAGCAGGCGAATAACTATAATAAGAAGAGCGAACATAGACCGAACTTGAAATTTTCGAAACCCACTCAAATTCTTTTCAATTAATACAAAATAATCGCAAACATTGTAACTTCCTACGAACTCTGGAAGCAGCGAGAACAGTAGTTCAATGAACAGTAGCGAAAAATAGCAAGGAATTCCAAGGGCGATCGAATCCGGCGGAAAAGCGTTTCAGGCTGAAGAAGCAGGCGAATAAGTATAATAAGAAGAGGGCGAAGCGAAGGCCGTGACGAAATGGCTGGCGTGGCCGCGTTACGCATCTCAGCCGTAGGTGTGAACAGGAGCATCGCGCCCCGGCTGCAATTTACTGGATTTATGATTTAACGCTCGTCCCTCAACTACTTCAGCGGCCAACACTCACTCACTCTCTCTCGCGCACTCGCCAACCTGAGATCCTCTGCTACTGCATCTAGCGGCAGATATTTATGCTGCTCGCGGCGGAATCAGCTTTACGAGTCCGCGCGACCTGTACGCCTCGCAATAACCTCCGAGGAACAGCCACTTCGCCGGATTTACCCTTAAATTATGAGCCACCTAATCCATTGAGAGAGACCAACACTTGCCACCAGAATCGAACTCACTCGGAATAATCATAATACCTTGCCAAATGATGGTTGTAAACTTTGCCGAGCTTTAAATATTAATAGGAGGTAAAGGAAGTTGTTAGGAAGAAAGGAAAACTTCCATAAAATAAAATAATTGTTGTAAATAATTACTATTTCAAACTTTTCACAGTAAATTCGTAATAAACAAAGTTTCTGAAAAGCTCGATCAATTAAGTCAATAAAATCTAGCATTAAAAACTCAACTAAAAATCGTACGAAAAATAGAACCAAATGCTACAATTCCATCTCGAATATCGTCGGGGAAAAATCAGAGCACAATTAGCACAACTCACAAGCTTTTAATTGCCCGGCGCGAAGTCGGCTTGAAGAAATCATTGGAAGTAAATGGGAAAAAGCAAATCTAAATAACCAGAACTGGAAATAGTTGGGAGGAAGCTCGAAAATCGCGACGGCAAAAGGGTTCTCTCTCGCGAGTGTACCGAGCGTGTTGGATTTATTGAGTGGAATCTCGCAGCGGGGCGGCGCGCTTTAGTTATGCGATTGCGAGCGAAGGTATAAGCAAGGAGTCGCGCGGGCCGTCCGGACGCCCTCCTGGAGGGAGGCGTCTTATGAGCTACGGCCGTTGACGGAAATAATCGGGCGACGCTGAATTTTATGTTAATGGATACAGATGATGCTGCGCGCGTACGCGTTCCCCTCTTTACTTACGACTTCCATGCGCCAGTCTTATGCGTTTCGTGGTTACAGTTAATGTTCGCCGCCGCCGCGCAAGATTCCCTTATTCTTTTCTGGCGGCCCATCGCACGTTTTATTGATAGAATCAGCGTCGTTAATATTCCAAGTTTTTCCGCAATTAAATGACTTTAATTAGTTGGGCAACACCGCGTTTCGCGCGCCACCGTTCTCAAGTTTATAGAATTATGCCGCGCGCGCGCACCTCTGCCACGCAGAATTCTCACCCTTCTCTCTTTCTCCATTCACTCGGACGCTTTATTGATAGAATCAGTGTCATTAATATTGAAAAGTTTCGCTGGAATTAAACCATTTCCATTATTTTAAGAGGACTGTTCGGGAATTTGTGTAATTATCGTTGAGTTACAGCTACTCGCGGTGTACAGAATTCCACCATTCCTTTCTGGGCCGATAAAACATCATTCGATGTTTTATTGGCACAATCAGCGTCATTAAAATTGTCAAATTACTATAAAATTAAACCATAATTATTATAAGGAAACCCTGCTTAATTTCACCGCTTTGAAAACTGCCTTAAATCAACCACTAAAAAATTAACAACGACATTAATATTAAATATCAATTCTTTTATTCCAAGAAAAACAATTTCATGTCCAAAAAGAACAGAAATAATTTTTCCCAGCCATTCAAGGAAGTTTTAAAAAAAGGTCCTGGGATCATCAGAATAGCTTTACGAATGAAAATGTCGTTAAAAATTAATATTCCAATTAAACGGTGAATCGCGGTGCGGTCAACTTAACAAGAGCAAAAGAAGGGAAGCTTGGATGGAGGATGCCGCGATGCCAGATTTACGTGCGACGCGAAGTCTAATTTTAGAGATCGGCCCTTAACGAATCAAGCGGCGTCCGACTATAATAATAACCGCGATCGCTCACACCGGTAATTAAGATGGCAGGGCCGTAAAATAAATATATCCGTAACCGATACAGTGTGCATACGGTGTCGCCGAGCGGGAACCATTAAAAGCACGAATTATAGTTATACACCGTGGAATCAAAGAGAGAAAGAGAGAAGAGAAGCCTCGCACACATGACTCCAAAGGAGCCAGCACGATAATGGCATGCGTTGATATTCCGAGCTATTAATACAGTCCTGTTAATTATAGCGAAATATTTATTCCGTCAGGCGTCGCTGAGAGTACGGTAACGGCGTCGCGCGGGCATAAAGATATCGTTGCTTAAGAGGAGCTTCGAGCGCATACACACGCTGACCCTGAAGAGAGTGTCCTGCGGTTCTCCCGGCCGTTTTCTAACAGCACCACTATCATGAATCGTTCCTCGCGATCCTTTTCCAATGCCAATCGAAGCATTCGAATCCTAAGGAATCCTTCGGCAGGAGTGATTAATTTTAAGTTCTCGTGTGATTAAATATAATTTGTATAATTTATAATTATAGTTTTTCTATTTCAGTAACAGTAATATTTGGATAATAGTTTTTTGATAAAGTATTTGTAAAAGAATTTGACATTAATTTATTCCTCAAAGGTGAATGATTCAGATTTATACGTAATATTTGTCATTAGTTGTTTGGGATATTCTGAATTATAACAAATAATCAGTGAGTTCAATATTAAATATATGAACAATATGTAATGCCAAACTTAATTTGATATGAAACTATAAAGATTCGACGCGTAAAACGGTATATAACTATCAACCAATATTTCTAATGTGACAAAACAATAAAGATCGATGTGATTTAAAAGTAAATAATTCAGATTTATACGTAATATTTTTCATTGGTTTCTGGAATATTTTATACCGACACAGGAAGCCAGTAAGTTCAATATTAAGTATATGAACCATATCTGATGCCAAAATTCGATATGAAACTATAAAGAATTGATGGGTAAAACGGTATCTAACTATCAAGCGAGTTATCTTATAGATCGGATCAGATGCGCCAAGTTACCAATTGCAAAACATCCAACTAGATATTACTGATTACAGGATTCGCCTGTAAAACTTGCCAGTGAACATGTTGATGGCGAGTGTGCGTCACACGTAAATTCCACCGAAAGTACTATCATCATCGTAATCCTTATGACAGTCTCAAGGATCGACTAGCGAAGCACTCGTCCTTCGAGGGATCCTTCAAAGATCGAATGAGTGCACTGCCCAGAGCAATGGAAAGCCAGAACGATATGGACCGTTTATTGTGAAAGTGATGCAAGTCCATTTGCAGCCCGAAAATATACATTATTTTTGTGCAATTCGCCCAAAAGAAATTGATATAATCAAATTACACATTCGTAAATCGGTAGAAATATTGCCAGACTTGATACAATTAATCTATGTTTTTTCATTGACAGTTATGCTAACATTTAATTTTCTCAAAGCAATAGAAAATGGACTTACACCACTTTCAAAATAAACGGTCGATATCTATATCGATATTATCCTCGCTGGCCACCGAAATTTATCGCGCTCATGTATCAGGCCCGACCAGCCAATGGTGTAACGAGAAGCATCCATCTCAAAGGAGAATCTCGTTTGCGCGCGCGCACGCGAGAGGGTGCCTGGCGCCAGGATCTCCGACGCCATCAAGATGCCTCGCGAACGTATCGGAAAAAAGCGACTAGACTTCCCTTCAATTTACTTTACGCTCCTCGACCTTTGAACGCCCAAGTTTCTCATTTACCATTTTTCAACTTACTTCTTTTGCTTCCGGAACTTCCATTTTTAGTGAAGTTTCGAAGTTCTCCTATTGAACGATCTTCTGAGTTATCGCGAGAGAAGAAATACGAAGTGTTTGAAAGGTAAAACTTCTGCCAATTCTACCTTCTATTTCTGTCTTTTTGAAGTTACACTTTGTAAGACAATATTTCACACCCAGATGGTTAAAAGCAGCTGCTTGTTAAATTTCGAATTTTTCGATTGTAGAAATTGGATGATACAATGATTATTTGGGGTTTGTCTGACTTGTCTTTTAAACCATTTAATGTTTTGACTAAAAATCGACATATTATCACACAATATTTCATTTCACATTGTATACCATCTATGCCTTATTCTTTTGGGGGAAATATAATTTACAAATTGATTTACAAACTGACAAAAAGTTGTTTTTCCCAAAAACTGTCTGGAAAATACTATCTGGAATTTTCCCAAGAAGATATTATAGTATATAATCTCATGGATCTCAAATCTGCTAAAATTTAATTATCTCGAAACAAGAGAAAACGAACTTTTACCACTTTCAAAGGAAGCCTCTCAAAAGCAATTGAATGACCCAAACAATTCTCTTCCTTTCCCATACATAATCAAACTCGACCCAATTATAGAGAATCATTGGCGGATCCTGTCGACAGAAGGATGCCGAAAGAAGGTAGGAAGGAAGGTGAGCTAAGCGAGCGAGAGTTAAGTTATCGTAAACTGGTTTGGTGGTGGCGCACGTCGATGGACATAGGGAGGAAGGCGAGGACGAAACGGTGATGCTGGTGCACCATGAGAAGAGATCTGAGGGCACCAGGACGATTTAATAAAATGGCGCCAAGCAGTGTGTGCCGGGCATAGCGGAGTATCCGATTACGATGGCTTGGCCGGCAAAAGGAGCTCGGCCGATGAGATAAATTCCGCAGGAAATGCCAACGGAAACTCTCTCTCTCTCTTTCTTGGTGCGATGTCGATAACCCAACAAGACGAGGGTGTGTGGTCTCCTCAGCATCCTCCTCCTCCTCATCTGCCGAGGCGCCAACCCCCGCGAGTTTACTTCCCGCGCAACCAACACCAAACTCCACTACCTGACATACAGCATCCGACAAAATACTTGTCACAATTTACAAAACAGCCACCAGACAAAAAATTCAGTTTTGTAGCATGTACAGGGTGAGTCAGTTGCCTTTGAATCAGAATTCTCCAACCCACTTTTACTAGACATCTATTTAATTATACTATATATTCTCTATTTAACAATAGATCGTATTAAATTCTGTAGTCTATTGAGCGAATATTTTACCAAGTTTTAGCATCGACTTCCTTCGAATGGCTAGCAACGTAAGGAGACAATATTTTATTATATTACATTTACAGGGGAATAATATATACAACTGACTTCTTCAGGGTGAAATTTCATGTGCAAGTTAACATAAGTCAAACATGTAAAAGTATAAATGCATAAAATGCAGACAAATATTGAGCAACATTTGAGTGTAATTGAAATGTCTAGGTTATTTGTAATGATTTTCTATGGAACAGTGTATGCTCGACAGTGGTGATTCAAAGGCAAGTGACTCATCCTGTACACACGATATGCAAGACTTTTTTAGGGGGTTGCGAGAGAAAGCCTCCTCCCTTAAAAGGGACTTTTAAAAAGTTATGTATAACAGGTGCGCATAGTACAAAATTTCACTTTTTATTCAGCCAACATTTTCTAGATTGTGACAACTATTTTGTCGGGTGCTGTACTTTTACGAGCTCCACCAGGAAGTCCTCCCAGATATCCAAGTGCTATTGAACTCTTCCCAGCGTTTCGTGGAGCCTGCTCGGATATCCCCGCCCTTTCACGGTGAATCGTTCCCAGTATTGGGTGGAGGAATTCTTTTGTATTGCACTTGCGAAGGTATTATATATGATATTGGTCGAACCTGGACAATGCTATAGGATTGGAAAAGGACTTGTTCGGCTCAGCATTTCTTTCCTTGTTTAGTACTCTCGTTTTCTGTGTGAGAACGTATGTTTGATTGTTTATATTTAAGTATAATGTAAGAATTGTAGAATTATTGTTAAAGATCATATTCAGGGGTTTAGAAGAATGTGTTGTGTTGTTGATTTTCGATCGAAAGGAATTAATAGTTATACGTACAATATTTGGAATTGCAAATTGTAAAATTCTCCACTGGGTGTCTTTAATTTACTTTCAATAATCGTCAAACCATTCGTCTTCATCATTAACCCACTCAATTTCTATCATCTCATCTCGTTAGCCATAAACTGTTTGATTGTACTGTCGCGTTATTTTCCAAAATCGTATTTAAAGGTCCAAAAGAATGTGTCACGATGATTGATCTCAAATTACAGTTTCCACATTCCTGCAATTTTTAACTCAACAATCAATTGCACACACAAATCGCAAAATCCTTCACTGTATATCTTTAATTTGCTTTCAATAATCGTGAAACGATTCGTCTCCAACATCAGCCCACTCAATTTCTATCATCCGATCTGCTTAATCGTTCATTGCCATTAACCTTGCAGATCTTTCTCGCCATTTCGAAAGGGTGGCAGGCGATCGCGTCGGCGTCGCACGCGCCCAGGACTCTCGCTCTTGCCGAGACTCGCTATCGACGCGAGGAATCGAGAGCTCGAAGGCATTTAATCTCGCTTGCTTCCTCAGTAAGGCGAGCGAGACCAGGCAAAGTGCAGGTAGCCAACGAAAGAGCGAGCGTTTTGTTCGGCCGCAAATTAGTCACGAAGTCGAGGCGGATCGGAGTGGGCGCAGTTGGCAGAGCAAGCCACAAAGATGATAGTCGTGTTGACTATACAGGGTGATTCACTTCCCTTTGAATCAACCACAGTCGCGTCATACTTTATTAAAGACAAGTATCTTATTTTATTTGCATTGTGAATGTAATATTATAGTAAAATATAGGATGTAGAAAAGATGGTTTGCAAGAAATTGAATTTCCTTGGTGGTGATTTAAAAATTACAGTAATAAATTATTTGTAGTAATCTGCTTTCTATATTAATATATAAAAAGGGAAAGTTGTATGGGTGTGAGATATTATATTATTTTAGTCGTATTATGTATGTAATATTATAGTAAAATATAGAATGCAGAAAAGTTGCTTTTTAAAGAAACTAAATTTCCATGGTGGAGGTTTGAAAATCAAATTGATAAATTATTTGTAGTAATCTCCATTTTAAATATATAAAAAGAGAAAGTTGTATGAGTGTGTAGAAAATAATTTAGAAGTAGCTAAACCGATTTCGAGAATTCTATCACCGTTGGAAAATATACTTTCCCAAATATAGGCTAGAATTTATTACGTTTACGAAAAGTTGTAAGAATTTTACTGCGAGTTTTTCTCCTTTCCAAGCACATTATACAGTATAAAATATTGCAATATTCAATATGACATATTCCCAATAATAATTCTACAACTTTGTACTATTACACACAATAAAACACAAATTTATTTTTTTGAACAACTCCAACTTATTTTAATTCAAAACTTCAAAAGAAATTATTAAAATTATACTTGTAACAACCTATTATTCATTAAATTAGATTATTATCAAAGTGCATATAAAATGTTACTCGTACCAAAACTTGTCTTGTTATACAGCAGTGTATGACCGAGAGCAGTGATTCAAAGGTAAGTGAACCACCCTGTACACTGGCACACTCGGTGCTAGTGCGCCGAGAGCACAGCTTCTGCTGGCAGATCGAGCGAGCTCAACGTACGACCTTGGCGAGGCCTTGCGAGGTCGCCGACATGATTCCGTCCGTACGTCCTGGCCGTGCTCGCTCGCCCCAGCAAAACCGATCGCCATTAGAACAGAACTAGACTAACAGTAGACCTTGGCAAAACAGCATTCGATTTTATATTTATCTTCTATTTTTCACAGAAATCGGCAGAAAAATACAAAACATAAAAGATTGACAATTTTAATGTTGAAAATGGGGAAATTTTGTTTGCTTTTTTAAGAGAAAGTTGTTGAAAGATTGTAAATTTTATGGTTGTATTTATTAAAGAAGAGTATGCAATTAGTTGTTTTATTTTATTTGAGGATGTTATTGCTGCTGTTTCTTCATTTCCTCAAGAAAATGGGCGTTCTTAAAGAGCACTCTTTCTGAGCAAACCCATGAAGAAGGTTTTAAAAAGAGCTTTTATTTTATTCTACCCTATGTCTTCCTTTTAGTCTTTCTACTTTTCCTGGAAGGTTGCGATAAACCTTTACTTTAGCCGGATGTTGGGAATAAAACGCTTGGGAAAAACAGAAGCAAGCTATCTTCAAGAAATCTCTGAAACTAGTATTATTTAATCGATGAATAATATAGAACTTAAAAGAGAAAAATAGGTTAACCAACCACGTTACTTAATAATTCTTTAACCAACCAAAGCAACACTAGTCATTACTGTCCACTTCTAATAAAAGCTCGGTCTCCCCAACTACCACAGTTTATCCAATGACAAATTAGCAACCGGTTAAACAAATTCCAGCAAACTAAATGAAAAAAGCCACGCCAAGCGACTGAAGTTCGAGTCAATCAATCTACTAAATAACTGGAAAGTGAAAAAGAGATGAAACATTAGCGAAGTACGTCGAGTTAATAATCGAGCGAGTGAGCAACGAAAGCAAAGCTAATCATTACTCTCGGCTCTCGAAAGAAGTGCGAGTCTCTCCGGCTGGGAGTCCCACAATTT
The DNA here is from genome assembly GCA_910591665.1 of Ectemnius continuus. Lineage (NCBI taxonomy): Eukaryota > Metazoa > Arthropoda > Insecta > Hymenoptera > Crabronidae > Ectemnius > Ectemnius continuus. The sequence continues at coordinate 6,567,688 of OU342862.1, read as the reverse complement.
ATCTAATAATTAATTACCGAGGAACTCTCCTCTGCGCAGCGAGAAAGACAGGTTTGCTTAGTTAGCCGGCGCGGCGGAGAGAAGACGTCAGAGAGTAGTTCCACGTCGGCTGAAAACGGAGAAGGCTGCCTCCTCTCCGCGGCGCAATACATTGTCGGCGGAGAAGCGCGTTCGGATAACAGCTCGGCGAGATCCGCGCGCGAGCGTGCGCGCGAGAGAAAGAGCGTTGAGGCCGTCTAGGCGGATTTAACTCGGTGATAACAGGACTTGTAAGCACTTGTTCAGCCTTCCCTAGGATGCTAATGAGGCCGGCGCGGTGATTTTTGCGCTCGCAAGGTGCGCACGAACTTAGTCAGCGCGGCGGGCACGTTTGGCCATTTTTAAGGTGTCGGGGAACGCCGACGCCGACGCCGCCGCCGCCGGTGCTAACGAGTAGCCTCCTCGTCCTCCCGGCATTTGTCTGCCGAGAAATGATACCTTCCTCCCGCAACGAATAATCTCCATGCCAGGAAAATGCCGGCGAGACTACTCACGCCGCGCCGTGCGCTTCACTCTCGAAACTCTTGCAATAATAACAGACTCTCAAATATCTTCTAATAATGGATAAGTGCAGTTTGTCAGGATAATAAATCTGTGCAAGAGAAAATCGTTGTGAAGTTCGTTCGGGCTTGGAAATTATTATTAAAGTCTACATGAAATACTAGCTGATGTTCAATATAATGTTATATATATATTAAACAAGATATAAAGAAAATTGAGAATTATATTCGTGTATAATTATATAAAGAAAATTTTGGAATAATAACAGAGTGCCAAATATCTTCAAATAATATATAATTGTATTTTCTCAAGATAATAAATCTATGCAAGACAAAATCGTAATAAAATCCCTTCAACCTAGAAAACTATTATTCTTTAAATAAAACGATTATTAAAGTCTACTGATATTCAATATACTATTATATATATTGAACGAAATATCAAGAAAAGCGAAGACTAATATTGCCGTGCAATGAAACCGACAAGATAATTTACAATTATCCAATAAATACAGAGAAGCGTAAATCCAGAAGCGGTGATTCAAAGGGAAGTGAATCAGGCTGCGGCGAGAGGGATCGGGATTGGCTGGCGGGAGAGTGGTGCACAGGTAGAGCCGGGGAGAATAATCGAGGCTAGAGATATCGGGGATCCGATGGGATTCAATGGCACGGCGGGACGCGCGCGTCCACGAAGATATAAGGTCCGTCGAAGAATCGAAGGACCTTATATCTTCATGTGCGAGAAGCTCGCGAGCTGACTGCTGCTCGCCGCTTGCGTTTACTTTCCAAGAAGCATCTTTGCCAGCTGCGACGCCCATAAATCCCGCGCTCCCTACCCGAATACTCACTCGGCCCGTACTACCGTTTCCTGCTAAATATGGTGACTGCATCATCACTAAATGCAGCCGGCGATCATTAGAGACCTACGCCGAAGAAGGAATTCATGATCCTCGCCGCCGCCGCCGCCGCGCTGGTACCGGCGACCACTTGTAACGAATAATCGCTTGATATTTATGTACCTGCCTACGAGAGCCTAAGCATGAGTACTCGAGGACAGTGTACTACTTAATCAGTAGGAACGATGACAAATAGAGTAAGTCGCGCGCTAGTCGTCTCCCTCAATGGTACTTCTTAGTGCGCTGGATGGTGCTTATTGCGAGAGCTTGCATCAGAATTCTTGGCAAATTGTTAGTGAGTTTATATTAGTTTGTTAGTTCTGTGGAAATTGTTTTGGTTAAACTGTCAGTGAAGACACTGGAATTAATTGTTATGGTTAGTGTCTTTATATTAGTTTGTTAGTTCTGTGAAAATTGTTTTGGTTAAACTGTCAGTGAAGACACTAGAATTAATTGTTATGATTAGTGTCTTTGTATTAGTTTATTAGTTCTCTCAAAATTGTTGCACTTAAACTGTCCCTGAAGACACTGGAATTAATTATTATGATTGATAATAGTTGCCAAAGCGATTAATTTTGTATGATTTTTATTTCGATTATATTTTCGATCGTTAAATAATTTAACAAATAGTTATTGTAGTGGTTATCATTAATAGCCGCGTTAAGTGAGAATTCAAGGCGCTCAAAGCGACTCATAAGAATTTCAGAAAGGCGATAAATCTCTCCGAGAAAAACTAGACCAAGTTAACCATCAATCATCGAAATGTCAGTGGGAACTACCACGTGTGAACATCCACATTAGTTTCACTAATCAACACCAACATCTAAATACGACAACTTGTTTGACACGACTTCCACTCATTAAAATCACTAAGAAAGAAAAAGTAATAATAATAAAAGAAAAGAAGAAAGTGCGAGGGAGGAGGATGCGAGAGAAGAGAATAAGTTTGGAAGATCAATTGTACGTGATTGCTGACTGCTGGCGAAAAGGGAGAAAAGGAAGAAGGAGGCTGAGGCGTAAAAAGGAGAGAAACCACCATGTCGCCAGGGGCGCTCTACTTACTGCTACTTATATGTTGCACCCTCGTCATGTACATTTTGATGGCCGAGATTAATTATGTCGCCCTGGGAGATTGATGAATCGCGCGGCATTCTTTCTCTCGACTCGCAAGCCGACCCGGTGGTCCATGTATTAAGCACTCCGCTCCGCCCTCGTTAGACTAACAAGCTTTTTCTGCCCGATGACAGAATCACTCGATAACAAAAGAGCTTCCCGCTATTTTTTAAATCTGTTGCTTTGTACAGGGTTTTTCTAACACAGTGTTAAATCATTGTGTTAGAAAACTAATATTAGGTGGTATAAATGAGTGTAAATAAATATAGGAAATAAAAATAATATACTGAAGAGGGGAAATATGTAAAATAATACAACAATGACTACTCGTTAGATGTTAAGTATTTATGTTAATGGCAGGAAAATTAATATTATAAGTGGTTAATGTTAAATAAATTAACATAACACAGATGACACTTTATATTCTGAGACAATTAAAAAAATCATGCATGGTACTATGAAAAATTAGTACTTAGAACAAAATAACATTCTAGTTATTTTTATTGTCTACTAAATCGAGTAACCATTAACATTCTTCCACACCGTTTATCAACACCAAAGAAAAAGGCAAGATTTATAACAGGAATAACGCAAAGGTACCATGAAAAATTAGTGCTAGTAACAAAATAACATTCTAGTTATTCTGCTTGTGTACTCAATCCAATATTAATAATTCATCGACTATTAACATTTTTCCTCACCGTTTATCAACACCTCCTGTGATTATAGCATCAAAGCAAAAAGGGAAGATTTATAACAAGAATAACCAACAAGCTCTTATTACAGGCTGTCCACTAAAGTCTGTCACGGCGCGAGTACAATCTCTCGAGCGAGCCGAGGGGACAAAAGGACGAAGGACAATCCTCGAGGAGAGGTGTCGTCGCGGAGGTAGAAGCTGCCGGAAGCCAGCGCGAGAATCATAACTCCTATCACCGAGGAAGTCGTCTCTCTCCGCCCCATCCGCTTTATGAATCGAGTGCTCGCTCGGCGCTCCGCTCGAGTTCAGCCGCAGGCCACGAAACATCGCGGCGGCGGCGCAGTGGTCCGAAACGAAAAAAACCGTGGAATTAAATTGCGTTCTATCACAAAAGCTATACAATCATTCAGGTGATTATCAAGTATTTGTTGAAATATTTATCATATCTGTTACATAATTTGCTTGCTTCATTATAATTCTGCCATTTTAGTTTCGTGCGGGAAAAATACCATGCTATGGCTAATAGTAAAAAAATTTAATATCAAATTATGACTAACTCCTACGAACTCCCAGCATGGGACAACAGTTCAAATGATGTTTGGACTCTCTGCTTTAAGAGAGAAAACAAACCAATTGCGTTTAATTGCGATCTTTCGAGTTATTACGAGTATTGTCGAAATGATGCTTACACTGCCTAGGTAATTAGGAGTTAGCCGCAATTTGAAATTCAATTCTTTACTATTGGCCATAGCATGCTACTTTTTTCAGCACGAAACTACAATGGCAGAATTATAATGAAACAACCAAATTATGTAACAGATGTGATAAATATTTCAGCAAATACTAGAATCATCTGAATGGTGTTTAGGATTATAAATAGCAGGGCGCATGCTTGGGAATTTCAAAGATTAACGCATCTCGCATAAAGATTAACGGATGCTGACAGCGTTACAGAAAAATGGAAATATTCTGCACCTCGTCACTTGTCGCCAGATGAAACTTCCTTTGAAAGTTAGACAACGAATGACAGAATATATAGAAAAACAAACTTAAGGCGGAAGTAAGCTGAGTTCATAGTTAAAAGTTTCAACAAAGATCACATTTGATTATACACTGTGCATATCCGTAGTATGAGTTGTAGTTGCGTTGTAATTGTTCCAAATCGATTCATTCTTGTTCTCACTTAATTCAATCTTTTAGCAAACTATTGATATAGAAATAAATGCATTCTGTAACAATCGCCATAATAGATCTTGTCCAGCTAGATTCGCTTTTTGAACCACTGTGCGGCGTCCCGACGACGACGAGGAGCACGATTTCTTTCGCTGTCGGATGAAAAATGCCCCTCGTAAACTACTTGGTTGATCGTGCAAGAAAGTCCGCGATATATCCGCATGCCGTCCAATGAACGTTATGTAAATACGCGTGTAAAGTAACGAAGAGAAAGAGAGAAAGAGAGAAAGGGAGATGCTGATACGTTGTGGTTGGCAGATAGCAGCGTAGCTAAAGTAAATTGGTGGTCTGCCGCTGATGTATGGCAGAATGATATTATGAACGGCTTGTGGACTCATGCATATTCATCCGAAACATTCTACTGCCTCCTCTTTCGCCCACCATCTCCCGCACAGCCACCGATCTTCAAATCCATCGGTCCATGATCGCATGACTGCCTCGCGCGACGCACCAAACCACCCGCTGCATCGGCAATCTCTGAGATCCCGTGAAATAACTCTCGATTTCTGAAGTTCACCTTCGTTTCATTCATACTTGCTTTGTATATTAAATTATTTGTATATTTGTTTATTCAATTATTGTTGTTGATGTTTTAATGCTAGGTGCTTTTTTTAATTTTGTTTTAGGTCGTTGTAATTAAATATTATTCTTACATTTTGTGCTATATTAAATTAAATGGTGTAAGTTAGTAAGTTTCAAGAATTCGATTGGTATTTTGCAATTTTCTTTTAAATTTAGTATATTGCGTTCTTTCAGATTCTAAATATCGAATTATTTTTAGAGAATTCTGTTAGTGTTCTTTATTTTATTGTGGTAATTAAAATTGTATTCTATTTTAGATATTATATTTATGTGTTACAAATAAATTAAATATTTGACCACAAAGTATTAATTTAATATCTCCCTAAATTTTATAATATATACAAACACTATTCTACTAAAAATATGAATTCTATCATTAGAAACTCCAATATTTCGATCTCCAAGCCTTCAAAACATCTCCAACAATCCTAAATCAAGTTCAACAGTAACTTAAATCGTTTGATAGTCGAATAACAGAAAAGCATTAAGGAAAGAGTGTCGATCGTTCCGAAAGAGGAGTGTACGAGAGCTCCACTTAGCTGATAAAATATTCGCGAACTGGAGTAGCAAGGCGTACATAAAAGGCAGGGGCATCGTCATCCTTTTCATGCTGAGCGAGGACTTAAAGTCGCCGGTGTAAGAGAGGTTGGTTGGTCCAAGGATTGCCACCCTCGTCCGTCAGCTTCCACATTGTAAGGAGCTTTCCGGCGCTCTTAATGCTCTTAACAGTATCAACCGCCCGGTATATTTACGGACGCACTCCCAAGTAATCTAGGCGATCACTTCGGAGAAAGAGAGAGAGAAAAAAGAAGTAGAAGTGGAAGTAAAGTGAAGCAGAGTGAAGTAAAGCGAAGTAAAACGAAAGGGGTGCTTGCTGACTCGTTCGCGAAGGCTTCGAGACATCGAGCGGCAGGCAATCTGCATGTATAATAATCTCGCCATGCAAATACACATCCGAGGAGCATTTGCGTCTCCAGTTTAACATTCGTTCCGCTCCAAAGTGGCCGACAACTCCTCCAATGTCTCCATCGAATCACGCGCAGCCCTTTTCCCTTACATTTATGCCTCGCTTGATCGCCTTCCAACGATTATCTATCGATCGTTACTGATAAGTCACTAAATAAACCGATGTATTTAAGTTAAGACTAATAGAATATCGAATTCTGTGTTTAATTGAGGGAATCGAAAGCGTGTATAGTAATTATACTAATTAAAATTATTTTTAGATGACAATGGGTATTTAATGCGGGAAATCTGAAACATTTCCGTCTTCGTTTTAATGTTTATTCTATTGCAGAGTCAATAATTCTTCGATTTACTCCATTAAAGCCCGATAAGTCTGTTTATGGTATATTTATGGTGGCTTGATCGTGTTGAAAGGATAATTTGTTAAATTAAAACTAACTTTAATTTACTCTGCATTAAATAAATCTACTTAATTAAATGATTCAAATTTTGTACGGAAATTTTGTTGCGTTTTAAATTAAACCAAAGACTAACTATTAACTTGTACGCGTTGGAGCTCAAAAAGGTTTAATTTAGGTTTTGTTTTATTAGTATTGCCAATAAATTGTAGAGAAATTAAATCTCTTTTAGAATTTACATTGGAAATAGTTTTAAAATTAATTTATAATGCATTTAAGGTTATTTATAAATACAACCGTGCAAGAAAAAGTTAAGGCGTAAAGAAGAAGAAGAATGACAAACACTGAAATAATAATCCAGTTGGTGGACGCGAGGATTTCCTTTCAGAACAAGTCAATTTCTAAAACGACCACCGGCATTGTATTACACGCAGTCTTAACTTCTTATGTTCGGCAAAAGAATAAGCCTGGTGCACCAAAAATTGCGACCACCATTCCCACCCTAATTCTATGTCGCCTCGGAGGATAGAGTTTCACCTGTGCGCACACCTCGTCTTCAGTTCAATCCGACTAAAATCGTCGCGACCACAAGTATGAGGGGGCATCCGGTTTAAGTTGGTGGAAAAAAGCTTGAAAAAAGTGAAACCTCTCGCTATGACAGAGGACGTTAAACTTTCTCTTTGGAATTTTAAACTCTTTAAGATTATAAACCATGTAAATAGATTAAATTAGTTTAGAAATTCAATAAGTGGATTAAAAAGTGGATTGTCGAAGATTGAAAGAATTGAAACGAATTAATTGGCTTATATGAAAAATTTAATTCATTCTTGGGAAAGTACTATTTACTAGCAAGAAAAGGAAAACCCAAATAGTTATATTTACCACAAGTAAATAATTCAATAAGAACGTTTTTATGTATTCAGATTTGACACAAATGAAAAGGTTAATAAAAATAGTATTATATTCGTATTTAATCTTTTCCATACATCTGTTAGTTTCCGATGAAACTATTCCTCTCAATTAACAAAACCATCGTCGAGTTTCTATTTATCGAGATTAGACACTCAAATCTTAAATGAATGTTATTATCAACAAACACAAATACGAAATAATTATATTCGGCACAAATAAAAAGGTTAATAAAAATAGTATTATATTAAAATTTAATCTTTTCCATGCATCTGTTTGTTTTCGATGAAACTAATCTTCCCAACTGGCAAAACGATCGGCGAGTTTCTAAGGTTACCAGATCTAACTCGATGAAGCGATCATCTTTCGTCGGTTCCGCCCCTTCCAGTCCAACGTTTACGACAATTCTATCTTTTTATGATCTCGGCAAGGGCGCCGAGGGAGAGTGAAAAACAAGATATCTGATTATTACAGGAAGCTCGGCAAAGGTGGACACGCAGGAGCGAGCGAGTACGGCAAAAGCAGGAGAGATGGAATGTGTCATTAACGGCGGTGAGCTGCCACGCCGAGATCAAGTCCTTATGGCAGCCATTCATAGTTATTATCCGCGTCTTCGCGGCAAGTTATATTTTAACGGTCGTAAAGGGCGAACGGCGAGAGAGCTCTCTCGCAAAGGCCATTTGCCCGTAGGTATAACTGCTCATGCAAATACACAAAGCTGGAACACGCATCTTCCTCCGCCCCGAGAATGGCAATGCTCTTCGCTGCCACTTCACTGACAACTCTTCCACGCAAATGTCCCTTCAATCAGTTGACTTACGCGCTATTACGCTTCCAGCTGCCTGTCCTTTCAATGATTTTCGCGGGCTTCCATTTGGTGGACCTTAGAAGTAGGAATGCGAGATTTTTGATTTTTAAAAGTATGCAAGAGACTCAGGGTAGAATTCAGTCATTTTATGTAAAAGGTAATGCATGTCAAACATTTTTAAAATTGAATAATGAATATCTAAATTTAAATAAATGTTAATATCGTATTTCGAGTGCTAAAAGTCGTCTAATTTTCTTGGATATTTTCAAATTAACCGAATATCATAAATATTAATTTTATTATAGTTCCGCTTTCGAATATTTCTTATTTAAACAGAACTCCCATAAATTCTATTGATAGTCAAAGAAAGTGGGTAAAAATGTGTAATCCTTCCTGGCAGGAATCTATGAAACCTAATCTATCGCTATGAAATCACGAAGAAGATGGTCCTCGCTCGGTCAAAAGCACCATCGGCGAGAGAAGTTACGAGCTAGTTCGGCGGTAAGGCTCGTTCAATTTTCAGCATACGTTCCTTCCTTCCGGGAAGCTATTTTCCGTGGAACTCTCGTCAGACTGACAGCTTACTCCACCCAGAATGCATGCGTGTGACGTCTGTCATAAATCCCACCAACTCTCAACTCGACGATGTTTACTCCTCTTACTTCCTTTTCGATTTCCGTAAAACCTCTCTCGCCAGCCAACCCCACCGACTGGAATTACCGAGTTTTAGCTGTACGAGCTGATTCATTTCCCTTTCAATCACTGCACTGTCGTCCACACGCGATTTTGCACGGAAGATAATTAGAAATTATCTAATATTGTATTGCATTTGATTGTACACAAATATTTGGAAAGTTCTCTTTGTATTTTTGAATTTATATAATATAATAATATGCAAATATGTTGAGCAAAAGTGGGATTAACACGATTTGGAGCTCAAAATAATTAGATATTATCTAATATGATATTAATTTTAATTGTACACCAATCTTTAGAAACTTTTCTTTGTATTGTATGTATAATATACAATTTTATATTGTTCAGAATTTATATAATATAATAATATGCAAATATGTTGGTTAAAAGTGAGATTAACACGACTTTCCACACAAGATAATTAGAAATTATCTAGTATTGTATTAACTTTGATTGTACCCAAATATTTTCAAACTGTTCTTTGTATTGTATGTATTATATACAATTTTATATTGTTCAGAATAGTAGTAAAACTGGGATTAACAGTAGTGATTCAAAGGTAAACGAACTACGCTGTACAAATGTCCTTGGTAGCAGCAGTCATTTCCAGGATCATCAAGAAGTGAATATACTGTTGATTAGAAGACATTACGAGCTTTCCTCTTTCCTGCTATTTCACTTTTTACTGCCATTTTGCAACATATAATACGACAAAATATTATTAGAATGTTAGTTTCTTGCAATATAAGATATTTATGTGCGGCAATAAAACTACCCCGAAAGAGTACTACACGCAAACGAATTGATACTTCGGTCGATGTATGAAATTTCATCGTTGAATTAGAGATTCTATAAAACGGCTGAACCATAAACATAGCAACAAAAATAAAAACCCAATGGTTACATTTACCACAAGTTAAAAATTCACTAAAAACGTTTTCATTTATCCAGATTTGACACTTAAATATTAAATGAATGTTATTATCGACAAACACAAAAACGAAATAATATTTAACACAAATAAAAAGTTCAATAAAAACAGTATTATATTAAAATTCAATCTTTTCCCTGCATCTGTTTGTTTTTGATGGAACTAATCTTCCCAACTGACAAAACCATCGTCAAGTTTTCATTTATTCAGATTGGACACTCAAATTTAAATAAATGTTGTTATCAACAAACACAAATAGGAAATAATTACATATAATACGAGAAAATATTATTAGAATGTTAGTTTCTTGCAATATAAGATATTTATGTGCGGCAATAAAACTACCCCGAAAGAGTACTACACGCAAACGAATTGATACTTCAGTCGATGTATGAAATTTCATCGTTGAATTCGAGATTCTATAAAACGGCTGAACCATAAACATAGCCCTTGGCATATTTATGCTGAAATAAGTAGTATAAGTCGCATTAAATCAATTAAGTGAAGGAGAGGTTGTTTGGTACGATCGAAATTAAACGTTGCTTGCCTGGCCAATCTACATCAAATTCGACAAGTTAACTGACAGAAGTGCCACTCGCGCGAACATGCACGCGTGCAACACCCACCGCACGCACGCACTCACGCACGCACTCACTCACAACCGGTCACGATTGAGCCAATCATTACTTAATAGCCCGGCGATTAACGTTCAAATTACCATGTAACGCGCGTCACTGACTGCCGATACCTATCACTACCATCGCCGTAAACAAGAGCGAGCGCACGCCCACTTAATTGGGTAATTTTCGTATTAGTCCATCGATCTATCAATACATATCTTTGTGAGTGAAAGCTGAGGCTCTTGCAAGAAGATTTCTTCGTGGATTTTAATTCTTTCAAACCCTGCATTTTTATAAATTCTTGAAAAGTATTTTTATTTGCAAAGAAGCGTTTCGAAATTTAGCATTAAATTTACCAAATAGTCAAAATAACTAATATGGCATTTTTTGGAAGAATTAACCTTTAAAAGATATTATTTTCTAAATTTTGTCCTTGCTTTTGTCGAAATGCATACATAATTAATTTTCTAAATTCGTTTTCTAAGTTCCTATAAATTTATATTTCTTTAATAAAAACAGACGTGGATTAGTCTTCGCAAATTCTAATCCGAACCAAACTGCTGACCATCAAATATCTTCGTTAAAAGTCATCGAAAGCATCGGCGGAGGAGCGTTCGCACCGGATGGCGAAATGATAGGTCGAAATCGGCAATTAGTGGGGGCTTTCTGCTTGGAAATCCGTGGGCAATCGACGGAGGAATCCCATACGAAATCGTAGGCGACTGCCGGGCGCCATGATTAAAACCCGGAAATGAGAAGGGAGGGCGCTGCCTTCTCGGCTGCCCTTTAATTCACGGCTAATAACAGATGGAGACAGGTGGAACGCGAGCATTCCTTCTCCGCTGCTCTGCTCGCATTAGCCGGAATTCCAATTGCTCGAGCTACACTCACACATTCATACCCTCTAATTCCCATGAGAATCCATGTTCGTGGTTCGTGCAAAATTTGCAAAATTAGAATAATCTTTAGAATTGCATAATTTAACGCTGTGATAAACTAATGCAGAATAAATTTAATGCAGAACGCTAATTTCAATCAATGAGATTTTAGCTGTGATAAATGTTATCTTAATGGATTTTTGCGAAACTTGAAAAGCGCCTACAGGCACTAATATTAGCCAAAGGGTTAAAAAATAGTATAATGTAATAAATTTCGATTCTTTTGTAAAATTGTGAATTTCAAAATATAACAAATCGAAAAAATGTGTTCTGACGATATTTTCGAATTAATAATCACAAATATTAAACTTCTACTTTTTTAAAGAACACAAACAAATATTTACATCCTTCTAACCAACATTTGCGACTTCCACTCCAATCAATTCAACACAAATTCCCTCCAAACACCTGAACAGTGGCAACAAATCAAACACGAGCAAATCGGCAAAGTGGCAGCCTTCAAAGAGTACTTCACTACGAACTGCATTGAAGTCGAAGTCAGCGTAGCGTAGCGGGTTCTGAGTCAGCGTGATGGGGAGTGTTCGTTCACCCGACCTTCAGAAGGTCAGAGAAGCCGGGATAAAAAGGAGGCGGCGGACTGAATCACGTAAGATCCTGGCGACGGAAGAAGGAAAGACTGATAGGAGAATCGCGCTGGAAGCGGAGGAAGAGTCGAAGGAAGAGGAAGGAAGAGAAGGGGAAGAGTCTAATCAACGCTGGGAGTCATGCGGCAGAGAGAAACGGCGAGAACGAAGCCTGAGACGAGAAAGAGGACGACGACGAAGAAGAAGAAGAAGAAGAAGACGAAGCGGAGAATGGTAAACGAGCGAGTGAAGACACACAGGATGTTCAGGGTGAAGGTGATCCCTTTTGAATGGAGGCGGGGCTCCTCGCTGCTCCCGGCAGGAATCTCATTAGTTTGTTTCCCGGATTTCAGACGATTCCTATCAGCGAGAATCCGCGGGAATCATCCTTGTGGGAATGGCCGAGAGCTAAACTCGCCGCTGGCAACAACCCGCCGCCTCATTAACTCTCCCTCAAAACAGAGCGCACACCCATTAAGGATTCATGTATGAAACTTATTAAGATCGACGATAATAAAAGTTCATTTAGAGAGAAATTAGTATTAATTAATCTAGCTCCTTTACAGATCGCTGTAAATTAGTTGCTAATCCATTAGAAATCAACGCCTAATTTGTGCCTGCGCGAATTTTGTATACTGCTATCCATTACCAGACGTAATGCTTCAGAGATTAGCTAATTATATGCCGAGGGATTAGCTATCGCACGCCTCTACCAAGCAAATGGAGTGTTATATGAAAACATTCATTTATTCATCATTGTGATTAGTTCTCAGTTGATTTGTATAATTCGCGCATTACGTCGGAAAATGTCTGTCATAAAACAAATCTTCTTTAAATGAAACGCTGGTTTTAATAACAGCTTTATCAGGATTTCAACTAATAGTAAATAAAGTCACAAGAATCTACGAAATTTCAGACTTTCGACAATTTAATTACGAATGAATATTTCCACCTAATTACATAATAAATATAATAGAAAATAGTAATAAGTTAGTAAATCTATGAGAGAATTATTAGTGCATTATAATTAAAAAATTTTAGATCCTCGACAATTTAATTACGAAGAAAAGCTCCACCTAATTGTATAATAAATACAATAGAAAATAATGATAAGTTAGTAAATCCATCAGAGAATTATAAGCGCGTTATAATCCAAAAATTTCAGACCCTCGACAATTTAATTACGAAGAAAAGCTCCACCTAATTGTATAATAAATATAATAGATAACAATAAAAAGTTGGTAAGTCTATGAGAGAATTAAAAGCGCATTATAAGTGCATTATATGGCAAGTAAAGCGCACCGATCGAAGGAAACTTTGATGCGCATCGGGTGGAACGGTGTGTTCCACGCGCCGGAAAGCCGGGAAGAGGAACAACTCGATCAGTCAAGGATACGGGAACACGCCTACTCCCCGCTGCTCATTTAGCAGCGCTCCCATTACACGCGAATGCCACTTTTACGACTCGACTTTATAACCATAATGCACTGAGCTTGCAAAACCATTTCATCGCTTATCGTTGAACCTGCAAAATCATTGCGTTCCGTCTCAATGCACAGTTATGGCCGAGTCAGTTAATTTACGAATTCTTTTAACCAGTTTGTAAATTTCTCATGCGTGAAATAAAAGTTATGGCAACTGTAATGAATTCGAATTTTATAGTTCTTATTGCTTTTTGTAAATGTGGTATTGAAACATGATTTGTGATGAAAGTTAAAATACTTCACTTCTGAAAATTATTTTGTATTACGTGATTTCTATAATTGTTATTTGATAGAGTTAATAATTATTTTACAGCTGTGAAAGTTCGTGTTTAATAAATTATATCCTCAAGAATTTATATTAATTTATATTACATTGAAACGACCAACCATTTCAGCCCCAAATCAGAATTAGCAAAAAAGCCGAACGAAACTTCCATTTCGAATGAAGTAGAAAAGCCAGTGCTAATTTGGCAAGGGTTCACTTTCGACTCTAGCGAAATAGGCTTTCGAGGACGGAAAAAAAAGAGATTGCTGGCATTGGATGTTGTCGTAATAGGGAGGGACGCAAGGTCGCTCGGATAATAGGGTAAACCAGTCGAACGCGTCGAGCGTTCCCAGTTAATGAGTGGCAATCTCGCGGCTTCCAGGAAGGAAAGTTCATTTGCGTTACATTTGCCGGACTCGTGTACCGCTTAATTCTAATAAGATCGCGCGGCCCCGTGACGCTCGAATATCGCCGGGCGCAAGATAACGACCTCCGCAGCGAGGTGCGCTCGCGCGCGCGCGCGCGTACATGTAATCGCAAAAGGAGCAACGCGAGAGTTCAAGGGAGATTCGAATACGGTATGCAAGCCAGGATATTACGTGTGGCTGTTCTACCGGCGCACTCGTTTCCGCACATCCTCACTCTCTGTCCTCGCCTTCTCTTCTCTTCTCTTCCCTTCTTTACAAGATTCTCCTCCACTGCCGCGCTTCCCCTTCATTTTCATCTCGACAGTCATTAAACCCTTGTTCCAGTGATCCAGTTAAAAATTGGAGCTGCGAGCTACGATTATCGTGATAGGAATGCATATTATTTGAAAATAACATGGTCCAATGCAGTTTCGAAGTGAAAACACTGACTTTCATCAGAAACAGCAGGTCAACACGATCGAATTCGTTTTTCATAGCGATTTTACCCATCGAAAATAAATATGTATACATATTTATGGCTAAAGATTTGTAAGGATTTTTGTGATCGTTACAAATTTATGTATTGAATTACTAATTTTCACTGGCGATATTAGAAAATGTATAGAGATGAGAAATATAAGATGCTGGATAAACAGTTTTTCCCTTTAAAACGATAAAGAGTTTAAGTTAAATTATTATCGTAATGGATATTAATTTAGCTGCTTGTATTACCAGATGGTTTTCCGACAGAATTCTGTTCTTTGACTATTGTGCTGTTTATTCTTCAAAAATTGCTTCTATATCGACTAAATATCAACCAAAAGCATCGAAGTAACTTTCATTTCAAAGTCTGACCAGGACGGAGCGGCACTACTTTAATTCCACTTCCTACATAACATTTGATTTCGGCTTTTCATCTCTTCAGCTTTTCATTTTACAAAATTGCTTCTATATCCACTAAGATCGAAGTAGTTTTCATTTCAAAGTCTGACCAGGACGGAGCAGCACTACTCCCATTCCTCTTGGAAGTAGAACCTTACAAGAACCAATATTATGTACCATTTAATTTTGTTATCTCTTCTGACAAAAATTGCTTCTGTATGAACAAGTTATCAACCGAAAGGATCGAAGTAGTTTTCATTTCAAAGTCTGACCAGGACGGAGCAGCACTACTCCAATTCCTCTTGGAAGTAGAACCTTACAAGAACCAATAGAGAGTCCGCCTGCCGAGGAACACTCGGGTTATTCCCTGGACAGACTTGATCTGAAAAGGCAGTAGGAATCTCCGGTCGAATGCTCTATCAAATAAGCGACTCTCTCCGCGGAGACTTGCCGTCGATCCGCTCGACAATGGCCGGCGCTGAGTGAAAATGACCCCTGCGAGGGTTCTCTCCCTCGAAAGGAATCCAGAGATTCCCTTCACGTCCCGTGGCCAGAGAAGGAGGAGGCTCGCGATCGGTATTACGATCGTATCCCGTGAAACTCGTTTTTGCCAGCGGCAACGGCGGCGGTGGCGTCGGTGGCGTCGCCGGCCCTTCGACCTCCTCTAGCTCCTTGAACCTCCATCCGGCGCGCGATCCTCTCGCATCTCCATTTCTCCTCTCCTCTCTCCAGCTACCGCGTCGCGTCGCGCCGCGCCGCGCCGGCACGCCGCTGCGTGTCGCCCGACGCCGAGTTAAAAATAACGCTCGTCAGATATTTATAGCAACGCAAGAGAGCAACGAAGACGAAGAGAGTGAGAAGCGGAGAAAGCGAGGAGAGAATAGAAGCTGGAAGGCCGAGTGGACTAACGATAAGAGAGAAAGATGCCTGAAGAAGAGCATCGCAGAAAAAAGGACGAGTCAAGATCGTAGTAAGGAGAGCTAATGCGAACCTGCGCCCGATCTAGCGCAGCGCAACAGAGAAGAACTCTCTCTCTCTCTCTCTGTCTCTCTCTCTCTCTCAGAGGAGAGTACGCAAGGCAGGCAGGGTAGCTCTCAAGTAGAACGATTCAGCGGGTATTAGAGATGCTGCTGGACGAAGGGATAAAGAAGGAGAAGGAAGATGGATGGTGGACGGGAGAAAGAGGGCGAGTGAAGGAGAGAGGAACGGCGGGTGCATTGCGCCTGGAGCGAGGTGGCCTTGACGTGGGCCGAGCCGGCGAGGGCAAGGACGACCGCCCGAGGGAGAGATCATCTTCTCCTCTCTGTTTTTATTCCGTACGCCTCGCCAACAGCACACACACACACACACACCATCTCTTCTCTTCTCTTCTCTGCTGCACCGGAGAAGAGCAGCAGCGCCAACCAACCCAGCATCCTCCTGCGCAACCGCGCCCATCCATAAGTTCGCCATCCCTATTACCAGCCAGTTGTGGAGGATCCGACTCCACTCTCTCGGGGACCAATACATTTCGCGCATATCCAGCATCCACTCTCTTTCGTAAGGGACCTGTTTGCCAGGCTCATTTCGGTATTATGCTAACTGGATGCCCAGTTGTGTAACTTACGAGCTACATCTTACGCCAACCAACCTTGCTCTTCCCGTTCTACCGCTCGAGAGAATTATCGCATTTCTGCCACCCTCTTCTTTACCCGAAAACCTTTGCTCTTCTCTTTGCGTCATTCGCAGTCTGCTTTCTTTGAATGTTTTAGCAAGCTCGTCGCAATAGTGCTTTATGATCTTTTAACCCTTTTAGTGGCGGGCGAGAATAACCCGCCGAATTTCATGATTTTACTAGGGTTTGGGAAAAGGCTCGTCAAAACAATATTTACATAATTTAAAAAGCAGGGTATTATGAGCGAAATAGAGAATAAAACAATGACACTAATTTTTCTATATTCATTGAAAATATTTAGATATTGTATCTGTAACATTTTGTTATTATAAGGTGCGTGCCGACAATATTAATTACGAAATCTCAGTATTAGTAATAAAACATTTCTACTTTGAAAAATCTAGTATTAAAGGACGAGAAAAGAGAAAATTCGTTTTAAAGGACGATCTTTCTTTACATCCTTTCATGGAGGCTTTCACAGCACAACTACGCGAGCGATAAGGCGGCAAGATCGAGTTATGAAACAAGCATAACAGGCCCGATTATAATTAGAAGCGCCTCTTCCCCAACACGAAATCGAGCGGCGCGGCGTCGCGGGTAGTTAAAGGCGTTGCCCGGCGGCGGCGGTGGCGGCGGCGGCGGCGTTACACAATCCGCGCGATAGGGCCCGAACAGGTTGATCGTGCGATGAACTCATCGAGCACGCGCGCTCGCGCGCGCGCGCAAGCGCCTCTGTATAAGATTCAGCGGCATCAGGCGGCGATCCGGTCAGGTTGGTTGGACTATCGGCGAGCAACATGTCAGGAGTGCGGGCCGATCAGCCCATTGAAATGCACATTTCTTCGGGGGACGCTTTGCTGCCATCCGTCGGCGGCGGCGGGGCCCGTAAGTTATCTGGAAAATGCGCCGCCGCCGGGGCCCCCAAGACAATCGATATCTCGGTGTCTTCTTTGTGGTCGGGGCCTTTTGTCTAGGGGTATTATCCGACGTTCCAACTACTCTCTCTCTCCCTTTCTATCGCAGCATCCCTCTTGGTCCTTCGACTCTCCCTTTTTCTCCATCCGCACGCGAGACAACGAGATCGTCCCTGAGAGTTGGCTGCCCTCTCTCTCTCTCTCTTATTCTTACTCTTCTCCCTTCCACTAAGTCGCTCCGAAGAGAATCGTTGGAATAATTCATGACGTCGCGATCTCTCGGATAGTTCATGGGTGGAAGGAGCGGCGCAGTCTGTGGATATGTGAGGGGTGGAAAGGAGAGCCTCGATCGGAAATCGATTCACGTACCGATAACCAGACACACGATGCCCGCTGCTCCTGCGCTTGCAACAGCAACAGCAACAGCAACAGCAGCAGCAGCTTCTCTTCTCCCATCGACTTTCCCCGATGCGATAGGACAGACGGGGGTGCCGCAGAAAAAGCACCGCCGGTCTAGAATGTCTCTGTCCTCGTGCGCGCGCCCACTCCTACCACCCTTTCAAAACATGTGCGTACCATTCCTAGTGAACCCTCCCGTCTGTGTTGGTGTGTTGGTGAGTTGTGCGCCGAAGGAGGAAGGAAAAAGGGAGAATCGAATGACATCGACCACCGTGCGTGCTTGCACGCTGCCGAGCGGCCGAGCCAAAGCATCCTCTCCTTTTACCCTAACCACACCTAACGTCGCGTACGTGCAACCGTCAGCTTCGAGGACGTTTCCAATGTCGTACCAATGATTCATCGGCCATCGTATTCTCTGACGTTCAACCTCCCCCCCTTCCATCCCTCCCTCTCTCTCTTCCGACAGCTGGAGATTCCGAGATCGTCCCTCTGTCGATCTGTTTGTTGACCGTCCCAACAGGAAAGACCGGGAAAATATGGCGTACCATCGAAACATGTCACTGGGAGCAGTCGAGATTCCAGTTTACGTGGAAGCGATGAGCAATCAGTCGTAGTTTGTTGATTTTGTTGGTGGAGAAGTTGGGAGAACTTATTTTTGTTGAAATTGGGATATTTGGTGATGTAGATGAAATTGTGTAAAGTATGGATTACTGGAATTATTATATTTTATATGTGGTGAAAGATATTCAAGAATAGTTGATATATATAAATAAAACAGTAGTTAGATTTAGTTACAAATCATTTAGACTGTTATTACTGGCTATAAATTATATACAATTATATAAGTGTGAATTTATTATTCTTGAAATTAGGATATTTGTTAATGCAGATGAAACTATGTGAAAAAAGAGTGGATTATATTGGAATTATTACATTTTACATGTAATATCAGATATTCAAGAATAGTTGTTATATCAATATAAATAAAACAGTGATTATATTTAATTACAAATCATTTAAACTGTTATTACTGTCTATAAATCATATACCATTATAAAACTTCGCCAGGAAATATTGTACAAACAAGTATAAAAACAAAGAAAGTCAAATGAGTGCAAAGACACATTCAACTCAAAATACCCCAACTTATGGACGATTGCTCGGAGGACGAAAACAAGTTCGAGCGACTGAGTGTAACTTGTCTGGCAGCAAGTGGAAATCGAAAGATGATGCGAACTGTACGTGGTGCGTAGTGCGATCGGGGCAGGAAAGAGCCTTGGAAAAATGTGATCGCATGTGGAAACATGTCACCATAACTATTCTCGGTCAGATTTTACTCGGAATCGAGTTCCCCGACGGATCAGTCATATATTCGAGTATGGAAATGCGGCTTTCGATTCGCTCGAGATTCCAGCGATTCTGTTGGCCGGAAGATATTCGAGCGAATGATTTGTCGATATATATCGGTGAGCATGCGAGCGTGTATCGCATTGCGTGGCCAGTGAGGAAGTAGTATGTGGAAGATGTAGCGCGCAGACGTGAATCCTCAAGGGGATCGTGCACTCCGATGTCGGCTAACGACGCGATAATCCTCGCCCCTCTGATAAATAACCGAAGATCCTCGATCGCTTGTCCATTTTCCGCCGATAAATATCGAACCGCTGCCGGTACATTTCGCAACATCTGCATCGGGAGACCTCTAATGCGATGGTGTCACTATAAATCTCACCGGGCAGCCCGATTTGTGTATCCTCGTGTCGGTAGATATGAACTCGCACTGCTCATCGCTTCTTTATCCAATGATCATCGACGCAGAATTACGAAAGTGTCCAATTTACGATTCATTACTTTTTAATCGATCAGAGCGAATAATGAAAACATCACCATTTAAATACTAGCAAAATTACAAGTTTAGAAACGCAAGTATTTCACTTCCAACTGTATTCTATTACATTAATTTGAACTCGATAATAAATATAATAGAAGACAAGCAGAAATCGAAATTTAATTTAAATCAAATGAAATAAAATAATAGAAAATGGAGTAAAAAGGTATGAGATCGATTCTGAAAGATATTTAACATCGCTTTCCATCGAAAGTTCTTTACTTTAACCAACACTAACATTTCTATCCCCTTGAAGACACTAAATAATTAATTTAAGGGAAGTAAAGTAACTTCTTCCACGAAGAGTAAGAAAACTGTGAAAGGTTCTCCGAGGAGAGTGGAAAGAGACGGCGCGGCGGTGGCAAACACAGGCGAGAGGAAAGTGAGTCCACAGGCCGAGCGATTTCGCACGCTGGTGCCAGGCAAAAGTGTCGGCTGGCAAGCAAAACTTAGCTGCGCTGGTGGGTGGAGCGGAAAGTCGAGTGGAGTTTACTGCGTTCGGCGAGGTTTCTTCCATCGGCAAGTGCAGCGTTGGCAAAAGGAAAGAAGAGAAGCGCAAAAAGGATACAACACGCGCAGCTACAAAGGCGGTGTATTGACATATTGACAGAAGGTAGTCGTAATTCGCGCCTCGTCCTCAAACAGAGAGAGAATGAAGACCGAAAAGGGGAGAGAGCTCGGATAGCGAAGATCTTAGTTTCCCTCTCGGCGGCGGCGATCCGTTTTCCCGGGAAGAGTACCGCAAAGATTCCCTGCAAACACATTAACGCGAGCGCCCTCTTCCCCTCCCAAATGTTCTTGACTCGCCGATTTACGAGACATGTATATCACATCTTGCGAAATTTATCCAAGACATATGGCGAAAGTGACTCTTGAAACAATTGTACCACTTTTTACTTTGGTATTTCAAGTTTAAAGAAGAATTGAAGGCGACGAAGAGTAATTAAATAATAAAAGAATCGCGGATCAAATAAAATTCACAAATTGTACAGTACTGCTTTTATTAATTGACTGCTCGGTTATAAACCTTGCGTAAACTTTGAGAGAACCGAAAATGGTTTAGAACATCAACAAATTTGATATTTAGACGACTAAATTTTTTCAGTAGTGTCAAAGTTTATGTAAAGCTTTATTATATCGACTTTAAATATTTTTCAGGTGCACCGAATTCCTAAATACCACAAAATTAATCAAATACATTTGAAGCAAAACATGAATTCTACAATTATCGCAATTTACAAGCTTGCTCGCAAGATTAAAACAATTATACTAACTAATTCCTCCTTAATAGACCGAAATAAAGTTGGCATTAGCAAAGGGGGGAGGAAAAAAACAATCGGTAGCCAGCCGTGTCTTGGATTCCCGGAGGAAGGAATGCCCGGGAGAGTAATGCGGCCACTAGTAATTATGTTGCGCCAATTAAAAACTCGTATCTCCAGCGAGAGAAGATTGTGAGGGTTCGGAAAGGCAGGAGGAGCAGCAGCAGCGGAAGAGGATGGGTTTTAAGCCAGAAGGAATTAAGGGCGGAGGCAAAATCAGCCTATCTTCGAAGTCCGGCGCGCCTTACAAGCGGGTGTCTTGTTAGAACGTTGTATACCTTACTAATTAGAAGTAATTACTACACGTGACATACATTGCCGGGCGAGATCGCGCGGCCGAAAGCCAACCACGAAGGAAATCGTTGCTATTTTTAGCTGCTGCTTACTCGGAAGGCCGCGCAACTCACTCGCACTAATGCGGATACGTGCAAACCTTGCTTTGTATATGTGGAATGTTGGTGTGTGTGCGTGTGCAATCGAGTGGTAGGCGGGCTGAGCTTACACGCTGAGAAGCAAATGTTAATGATAATGAGAAGGTAAGAGGAATATTGAGATAAAAGCGAGCGGAAAAATCGTTGGAAGAAGTCGACGACTTTGGCAAAGTGGTGGAAAAAAGAGAAAAAGACAAATTTACCATCGCTTTCTACTTCTCGTTTTCTTACTTTCCTAGAAGCTGCTTTTATAGCTTTGTAATTATTTTGTATCTATGTTTAATTGCTTGTAATATTTCCCGCGTTTTTTATAGGATTTCATGTATATCGAAATAGTTCGAATTGTCATTGATTCCCTTTTTTAGAATTCGATATTTTAATGTACATTCGTGACAGTGATTATTACAGAAAACTTCCGAGTTGAATGAAATTTGTGTCAGAGTTAAAATAACTTGAAGTAACATTGCGATGCCAGAGTATTTCGGTTATTCTAACTTTGTCCCGACTTTCAAGTGGATTCAAACACCATTATTTCCGCAAGAGCCGCTGCGTTCAAAATAGCTTTTATAAGACACAAATATCCTTCATTGTACATCAAGATCCAAAGTGTATTAATAACATTTGCGACTTTTCCTGGTAAAATATCACTGGAAATGTAGCATTCATAATTACAAATAAGAATTAAACGGCAACAGTTTTTATATGAAACAACGAATGGGTTTAAATTAAAGCTTCTCAAATTAAATAAAAGATTATTAAAGGAAAGTAAGGACCAATACATTTCTCTATGAATTTCAATTATAATAATACCCTTGAATAACGCTAACTTTCATTGACAATTAATAACATTTAGCAATCTTCTAGCAATATATCACTAGAAATATGTCATTGCTAAATACAAATAAGAATTAAACAGCAACAGTTTTTATATGAAACAACGAATGGATTTAAATAGAAGTTTCTCAAATCCAATAATAGATCATTAAAAACAGTATTAACCAATGTATGTAAGCTAGAAATATCCTATAAATTTCCACCGCTATCATTGCCTTAAACAGCGCTAACTTTCACTGTCTATTAATACCATTGAGCATTGTTCCTGCCAATAAATCACTAGAAATGTGTCATTGCTAACAACTCGAAGTCGATTATCCCCGGGCGAAATGTCGCCAATAATAGACTCGAACGAAACAATAGTTCCAGTGGAAGCTAATCGCGCGGATCTTCCATTACCATATTTAGTAAAGTCAGAGTTGTGCGAGTATGAGCGGCGAGCGCAAAGGAAAACAGTGTGCGCTTCCAATCGGCTCGCGGTTGTGTTCTTTTCCCGCGGCGAGGAGTCAAACTGAAAATGGAGCAGAAGTCGTTCATTAAGGTTAGCAGTGGCGAAGGGCTTTCCCGGGATCGGCGACGTTCGCCAGAAGGTGGAAGGAAGGCTAAATGACGCGACGCCGGTGAACGCCGCGCAGAAAACCAGATATACCGAAGGCGCATTTATATCGGCGCATTAAGCCTCGCTGCTCGACTCTCCCTCGGCGGCGGCGGCGGTGCACGTCGCGATGCATCTCGCGCCGTGCATCCTTCGTCCGCGACGAGAGGATCCACGTCAATTGCAGGACGATTACCCGGCTACCAACCAGCCGGCATAAGTCCACGTCGACTCCTGGAAAAGGGATCGCCGGAACCCACCGCGAATCCCTTCTTCCTACCACAGATAATACACCGGCGTCCCTCTCTCTCTCTCTCTTCGATATACTCAAACATTCATTTTTAGTCTCGTATTTTTCATACAATAAATTATTGTACAGCATCCGACAAAATGTCACAATCTACAAAATGATCGTTAAACAGAAAGTGAAATATCGTATTATGTACATCCGGTTCGCAAGACTTTTTCAAAGCCCCCTTTTAGGGGTGGGGGAAGTATTTGTGACGGTTTCTAATTCTTGAAAATTGATAATAATAAAGAATTAAATATCAACAGTTTTTATATGGAAAAACGAATTTGATAAAATTGAAGTTTCTCAAATTAGATAAGAGATCGTTATCATTGTCTTAAATATCGTTAACTTCCACTGTCTATTAATAAGATTAAACGAACGCCATACTTCAACGTTCCATTTTCTGTTATTCAATCGAAACTCGACTATAATCAAATGTTACAATACAAAACTAATTTTAAAAAATTAAATATTCGTTGCCTCTTTTAAAATATATCAATCCATAAACAATGAATCAACTAATTATTGTATAAATTATTATAATGCTTTGCTCGTCCATTTTAGGATTATTAACAATGTTGCAATGTTACCATGCATTTGATACAAAAACCGTTGGATAGCATTAGCTTTGTAAAGGATTATTCTTCATCGCATGAGGAACGAATTGTTGTCCCGGATGGAAGGTAAGGGTCGTTTATGGGACCGTTATACATATTTAAGTGTTCGCTCGAGGCAAAACAGACGGGAGAATGAGCCGCTCGCTGCCTCATGCCAAAGGTCGAACTCAGTATTAATAACTCCGCCTACAATTCTGCCTTCGCTTCATTCAACAGCAGTGGAAACTATAAATCTCTCTGATTCTCCAATGTGCTGCAGTAGTTTGTCTGAAATAATGAAGGCTTTCCACTACTAATTTAACTAATCCCCAAGTTCTTCCCAAATGAAAAAGTATCACCTTCAAAGACTTCTGCTGTCGAGTTTTTGTCGTAATTACTTAAATAAATTCGTCATACATAAATATTAATAATTACAGCGTCTTATAAATCCATCAAAATCAGTTAACAATGCGTAAAAACATCATCAATCTCACATAGAATGTCCCAGAAGACTTTATACGCGGGCAAGTAGTATCAGTCAATGCATGGTCAGGCACGCTTCATTGGCGCGGAATAAAGGCGGCGCCGCCTTTTAAAAGCAATCTAACACGTAATAATTCGTAATGGAATAAAAAACGAGATTAACAATCGCTTGTAGAAGTTAGGGGACAAGTGTAAGGAAGTAAATCCGGGTGTTTATTTAAGATTGGAATGCGAGAGGGGTAGAAAAGGAGACGCGATGCCGTTGGCGCTTCATTATTAATAGGACGATAAGATCGTGTGGCATTAGGCGAAACACAGAGACACAGACAGACAGATAGAAAGAGAGAGAGACACATACGGGGGGGCTCGTCAAGAGCGGCAACTGGTTCCTGGAAGACACAGTCCCTCATCTATCTCCAGCGACAGCGGGCTACGGGGAAACAGGCGTGCACGCACGCACCGAGAAACCACCGGTGGACTCTCTTTCTCTCTCTCTCTTTCTCTTTCTCTCTTTGCCAACCTTGCTAATCCGCAACTCGCGGCCAGAAGTGGCCGGGAAACACGGCCGGGTGGGAAAATGAAGGATGCCGGCGCATTAGGCATGGCGCCACATAGAAACGCGCGCCGGCACGCGAATTATGAGCGCCGCCGCCGACGACGACGACGACGACGACGGCGAAAAACTCCGATGAGGGAAACGAATCTCCCAGTTAGCCCGCAGAGTTTATTCTAAGTGTGTTGCCCTGTGACTCGAGAATTGTTCTCGCTACTGAGGATTTACTCGGTAATGTCTGACTGGTAATTGGAGTTTAATATTCTGGACAATATTAGTGGCAGGAGAATTTCATTTGATGAGCAATAAGTTGCAAAAATTGTTTGTCGACGTATAGCACGGTTTTGATTATTTTCGAATTTTTATAATATCTTATAGCTACAATAATTTAAATATATGTTCTCCATTATTCGATATTTGAATGAAATATAGCACAATATATTTATATAAATAACGAACATACATTATAGTTGCAGTATTATTTAATTTGAAGTGTAATAAACTGATGCAAAAATTAGTTATTGACGTATAACAAGATTCCCATTATTTTTGAATTTTCACAATATTCTATTTATAAATGCAGCTATTTGAAATATGGCAAAATTTTGTAGCTACAATATTTCATATATTCTCTATAATTTGATATTTTAATGTATATAAATAATTAACGGAGATTATCTTTCAACAACTAACCAATTCATTACGCTTGAATAGCACGAATTCGATTGAATTCAAGTTTCCCACAATAAATAACACATCATTAAAAGAAAGCAGTGTGTAATACATTTCCCTACAACAATTAACTAATTCGTTACGCTTGAAGTTCGCATTCATTACCACGGCTAAATGGGTAGTGGCATCAACTTTGTTTATTTATTAGGAAGTTAGAAAGGATGGATCGTCAAGACTTCACGCAGCACAGTGCGAATTCGATTGAATGAAACGTTTTCAAAATAAATAACACGTCATTAAAAGAAAGCAATGTGTAATACATTTCCCTGCAACAATTAACTAATTCGTTAAGCTCGAAGTTCGCATTCATTACCACGGCTAAATGGGTAGTTGCATCAACTTTGTTTATTTATTAGGAAGTTAGAGAGGATGGATCGTGAAGACTTCACGCAGCACAGAGCACGGACATCTCATGCGGATTGCCGTGCAGGGTTGCTTGAAGTATTACATTGCAAAGGGCTCTCTCGATTGGCGGGCGCATTGCCTTCAGGCCTGCGGTATAAGATAGCGAGGAGTGGAGCGAGCGCGCAAGGTATAAGGAAGGGCTCGCGTGCAATACAAAGTGCATCTTACGGCCGGGTAAACGTTCGAGCGGAGCCGTTGGCCCCGCAGATTACGGCGGCGCTGCGGCGACGGCGACGGCGACGGCGAACCTCGCAACATTCACGAGAAAAAGTGTGTCTCCCATATGCGCCGCGCGTACACCAATCCAGAATTATATTACTGATCGGACTCTGCCCAGAAACCAACTCTATTTCGAGAGAAAGAGAGAGAGAGAGAGAGAGAATCGATTCACTCCCGTTTGCATAAATTACCGAAAATCACCGGCGAAAAGGACGCCTGCTTGACTCCAAATGGACCCTCTAAAACTCCAGACTTTGACAACTCTCGTAGGCTCACTCGAATTTCTTCGCACAACCGGACAACTTGTAACATCCGGCAAACGAGAACCTCCTCCAATAACCTTCTCGACACTAATTCAGGATGTATCCCACCTGCCTCCTCTTTTTTGTAAGACTATACTTTCGACGAAACTCTTTTCGGAATACCACATGTTACGCCATGGGATTTAAGATGTGGCAAATCCCATGGTGTTCTTGGTATTTGAGATTATGTTATGGGATTTGGAGTGCAAGCTGGTAAAGAATTATTTCTTTTACAATTTACGAACATAATTAGTGATTTTTGAATTTTGTTTTAGCTGTGCTTTATTCAAACGTTATTAATTTTAATTTTAGTAGAAATAAAGAATGTTAGAAATTGAAACTTCTCACGGAATTCGAATTTTGCTAGTAAAAGACTCGTGTTTATCGATTTTCTTTTTGCGGACTACGAAGTTTATGAAATTCGAACTGAATTATTTCAATGATTTATCAGTCTTTCCAATTCGAAACCTCGCAAATCCAAGTACACTGACCTTTGAACTTTCCTCGGTTGCCAGACAGATCCATTTTCGAACATGACACATTATGTCATCGGAGAAGCCATCCGGCAGTGAATTAATCGCGGCTTCAGACAGACTTGCCGGATAGTTATTATCGCGGTGCGAGAGAAGGATTTTTCACGCCGATAAATCAGCGCTACCGCATTCACTAAACGGCTAATTCGATTAGGTAATTTCGCTAAGCCTCTCTAAGTTATTCTCGGCGCTCCAACTACTATGTCATTATATACAATTACTTTTTTACAATCCTCGCAATTCTCCCAAGACAGATTTTTTGCAATACCTTTGCACGATGTGGAATGCGAGTGTAAGTTAACTTCTTGATATGTATCTTCGCGAGCATAATGCTTCCGTGATAATTATAATTCTTTCTTCGAAGTACCAACGAAAATTTTCTTTGCTTGCATCGTCCAATATAATTTACGCGTTTCGATAAATTGAATTACAAAAGTGTAATCCAAGTACCGAAGAATTCGACAATACTGTAAACAAAAAATCTATCAACAACATCAAACGAAGAAAAAGAGAAAAGAAAATTTATCACAGCTTAAATGTCATCAGTCGAAAGTAGTGTTCTTCCTTAAATTTTGCCGTAGCCAAAAGGTTAGAGAAATATTAATACAATATTAACACTGACTTTTTAAAGAAAATAATGTTTTATTTTGATGTATTTTAAGAGAAATATGCAGATGTAAAGAAGGTACGAACTATTTTCTTATATTTCTTTAAACATACATATTTACTTATAGGTGTAGTGAGCGAGAATATTTCGGACGCTTGAGAGGAATGTATGTGTGTGTGGATGCGTGTGCGTTTGATTGTGTGTGTATGATTTTGTGACAAAAGACGATCGGACGCGGGCAAGGCCCGGCAAGCGCGGACGTAGAGTCAGTCGTAGATCGAAGCCAAGTCGGGTGAGACGTTAACGTTGTCAAGCCGGACACGTTATACCGCCGTTGACGAGACGAGACAAAAGCCGATGTCAATATTAACCTGTACTGAATGCAAAGACGGAAATATATGCACCTTCGTTCAACCCAACTCACATCAACGAAACTGCACTGCTCCAACTGAAATCCTGATCCCACATAGGTTTTCACGATCTTTTATTCTGTAACTTGTCAGTTTAGATCGAAACAGTATTTCGTTACTCCAAATATTGGAAACATAAGTAGACCTGTTTAAAGTTATAAAATGAACTCATCGGTATTTCAAATAATAATAAAGTTACAAATGACTGTTTTACAAACAATTGCGTTTAAATAGCCGTTGAAAGGTTAAGATGCTTTAATTCCACGTGCGGCAACATATAAGAAATTGCAAAAATGTTATGTTAAATGTTAACACAATCGACGCACATTGTAATCTTTCGTCACCATAAATAACTTCGCATACAAAACACTATAAATTAACATTGAAAAAAATGCCTCCAAAGGCTCGACGACCACTTTACCATGAAGAGCGACCGAGTCATTAACACCAGGCTGATATCTCAAGCGAGTCCGATCGGGCAGGAGTGTTGTTCGCAGGGGAAAAAGGAAGGAGGAAAAGAAAGGCGCAGAAAAGGGAGAGAGGAAAGAATGCAAGCTATGCTCGGAAGAATGAGTTAGGCAGCGCAGATTGTTTGCGGATAGTGCGTCTCAAGCGGGCTAAATTGCGCGCGAGGTTGCATTACGTAAGGGAAATGGAGAAACAGTATATGCGCCGCCGCCGCCGACGCCGCCGCCGCGGCGCAACCGAGAACAAGTGTATGGGAGATCGGCTGATACGTCGTTTCCAGGATATTTACCTCGTGGAGGTCTATATCCACCTACTCCTCCCTCGTGTCCTCCTTAATTATGCACTGCGCACGCATGCCTATTAGCAATTCTTACCTGCCCTCTCCCCCCCTCCCCCCCTCTGTTTCACTCTTCCTTTGACTCGGCAGTCGTTGAATATCTTTACAAGATTTCATTTGTAAACTTATGAGACTTCGGTGAACCCTCATTTAAAAAAAGGTTATTACTACCTTTTTTAATCTACTGCTTTTAGTTGCCATTTTGATATTTTTGTTCTACTTTTGTATCTGTTTGTTATAAGTGGAAAATAAGTTTTAAGAAAGGTAATTACTGCCTTTTGTTTTTATCTGCCATTTTAATATTTTTGTTCTAGTTTTACATCTTATAAGTACCAAAGGATTTCCGAGTGTGTAACTCCTTCAAAGTATAAACTTGTAATTTGAAATATAAAATAATAAAATCCCCAACAAAGTATTAATATTATTTAATAACTTGTTTCCCAATAAATCGAATTTTTAATCAATTACCATATAAATAAACGATGACCTCAATGAACTTTTATTGTAGCTTTCAACCACTTTCGTGTGAAAATTCAATTTCACCAAGAATATTTGTCATCTTATGAATTTATTATTTCAATATCTTTTAAAAACCGCTCTATTTATATCGGAAAACACGATCGTAATATACCATCATCAATTTTCCCCCTCGATAATTACACAGAGGCGGATGCACGCGGGCACGGCGTACCCACGTCCAATCAACAAACATGTCAATACAGTCTATCATTAAAATGTAGACTGCATCCGGAGAGAGATTTCTCGGAGTATCGGCGGTTCGCGTGTGAGATTAACTAGAAAATACGCGGTGGACTGTCGAGTCGCGCGAACGCAGTAGTGAAACGGTGAAGGAAAGAGGAGGAGAGGAGAGGAGAGGAGAGAGGAGAGAAAGGGTAAAGTCTCGGAAGGTTCCTCTCCTTGAGGCGCCGCAGTGATTCTGCGAAGACGGCAGCCTTGACAAGGCCACTAAAAAGAGCTCGTAGCGAAATTCTCTCCTCGAATGTGACTGCCGGTAGATAATGCCTGCAGCGAGACAGAGAGAAGAAGAGAAAGAGAAGAAGAAGGAGAATTCGCGCGCGGCTGACTGGACGATGACGCCGAAGAGAGAGAGAAAGAGAGAGAGAGAGAGAGAGAGAGAGAGAGAGAGAGAGAGAGAGAGAGAGAGAGAGAGAGAGAGAGAGAGAGACCGGATCGCTTTTTTGCCTCGGCCATTTCCTGCAAATAATTTGCTGCCCCGTAGAGACGGACAATTAGGGGCGACCTTTAATGAGCGCGCGCGCACGCGAAAGAAGTGTGAAGGAAGTCGCACGTTAAGTGCTTTTATATGTATGCCTCCTCGACGGCCGCAGGGAGCGCCGCCGTCGCGCTGCCAGTTCTTACCGGCGCTCCACCGAGAAAGAGAGGCCCTAAATGAAATGTCCCGAGGCTTTAATGAAGCAGCGCTCACTTCTAATTCCGTGGCGTAATCCGCCGATTAACCATTCGCCCGTTTTAACGATCGCACAGCAGTTAAACATTAATGGGGAATAGCGAACCTCGCCACTTCCTGGCTACAGGAAAAATCCCATTCTCGAAGTCCACCAATGCTAACACTCTCGATACATGAGTTTATCCATCGCCGGGGAATTAGAGATTAGATTGTGAGAAAGTCGTGTACCGAATTGGAAGTAATATAATTTGTTAAGGTATGCGATGTTTAAAGGTTTTCGAGTAAGATCCAATTATATTGTATTGCTTGGAGAATATTCATTCTGGAAGTTTGTAAATTGTTTCTTATTTTATGCTCACAGATCAACAATAATTAAGTTCGATCAATAGGAAATTCTATTGTATTCTCACTTGTTTCTATGAAAATGATTCAAACTGAAAAAATAACAAGTTTAAAATTTTACTACTTTCATTCATACTATTTTCCTTAGTTAATCATACATTTGTTGTTAAAAAAAGATCGATGCGACGTGGAATGCGCGAAGCTCTTCTTTGAAATCAGTGAGCTTTCAAGCCTCGCGAATTTTCCGGGTCAAAGTTGAAGCGTGTCTTGAGCGTTGGGAATACACTCAAGATTTTCCCACTCGAAGTTGAAGGATGTTGGTAGCGAAGGAAGCAGCTTCGACTTCGATTTCTCACGGGTGCGCTCCTCGTCAGCGGCAGATATGTTCGATTGCGGACAATCGGGCAGGTGCAATCTGCAGCTCGCGCGTTGGCGCGTTGGCGCGCGCGTCGAAAGAAGCCGAGAGGAAAGGAAGAAAGCTCGACGGTGAGAGTTTCTCCTTTTGCAGAGGGCGGCGGCCTTGCAAAATGAAATCTGCTTTGAGCGGCGGCGATCGGCGGCGGCGCACAGTCGGCACAAACGCTGAAAACGCAGACATTGGAACGAAATGGTACTTTATCGTAAGAAAAACGTATTTATCGATATTCTTTAGATAATTTATCACATATCTTGTACGATTTTGATATTGTGCTTTCATTTTACGAATGGCGCTGCCATTTCTAAAGTTGCAAAAAAACGAGCCAACTGATTTCAGGGCGTTAAGGTAGAAGGTTTGACGAATATTTTCACCTATGTCTGATATATGAAATCCGGTGAAGTTTTCGAGAGAAAAAATCATCCATTTTATACATCATATGGTATGCCGTTGTATGGTAGAGCATAGGTTAGAGATTAAAGTTATAATATCAAAATGAAAGCATATCCAAATCATACAACTTATATTATAAATTATTTAGAAAACACCGATAAATACGTTTTTGTTAAGATAAAGTACGATTTAGTGCGAATGTCCGCGTTTTTAGCATTTGAGGCTACAGTGCGGCGCGCGGATGTCGAGTCATTCTTGAGACATCCATCGGATCCACTTTGTCGGGCCTGGAATTGAAAGCACTCCAGCAGGCCAGTAGCTGAAGATATTGCACGCCCGGCCCGCCAAGATAATCCACGTACTCTCCACTGCCACCGACTACCACTTCACTCGCTCGCTCGCTCACCAGAGAGAGCTTCATTCCCTCTCGCATCTGCCTCGAGGGTAAACGACCTTTCTTCGGATCTGTGTTCGATCAGGCATTCTACCCGAAAGACGTGTCCTGTCATCGATACTCGCACACACGTACCTCATTGATATCGTAATTGATCGAAAGTATGACTTATTGAAAAACAAGCTGGTGAATGCTACTTTGTGCAACGCATGCTGCCAACGTTCACTTCTCGAAGGCTGAGTGTTGTATAGAAAGTGGCTGATTCCAGCAGTCTAATCTACTTATATTCATTTTGCTACTGCACGCATGTTGGAAGTAGCATTTATTTAATTTTATACATTGTTTTTACAGCACTAGTGCGGAAAATAAATTTAATTATTATTGCTTAATTGTATTATGTTACATTTTCTGTCAAATTCAGAGATGTATATCGTTTTTTATTTATATATTTTTCGTTTTTTGCACATCTTCGAGTGTACAGGGTGATTCACTTGCCTTTGAATCAGAACTCTCCTAGCCCCTATTTTTTTTGGTGGACTTCCCGACCTTCCCCGGGACTGAAATTTGGTGGAGAATGTGGCCTTACGTCAAGGAAGAAGTGATATAAATTTCAGAGCCCTAGCTCAAAGTTTAGGTTTTCACCTATTTTCGACCCTCGGAAATGGTCAGTTTTTTCAAGTTTCTCAAAATCGGCCGATCTCGGGATATTTTGATTGTTTTCGTATAAGGGTGGATAGAGAACAAAGAATCCGTGAAAAAAAGTCCGGATTTGCAACGAAAACGGGTCGAAAAACCGTCCAGAAAAGTCTATTTTTGCTCATTTTTAATGGTTTTTATTTTTTTTGGTGGACTTCCCGACCTTTCCCGGGGCTGAAATTTGGTGGGTAATGTTTTTTTGCATCAAGGAAGATACCATAAAAATTCCAGAGCCCTACCTCAAAATTATTTTTTCGGCAAATTTTTCTTAAGGGGTACCCCTTCAGATTTTTTCACGATTTTTCGAAGGTCCCCGAACTCGGGCTTTTTCTTCAGGAATCGATTGTTTATTAATGAAAACGGATAGAAAACAAGAAGTCCGTCGAAAAAAGTCCGGATTTCTATCGAAAACACTTAAAAAACTGCCTTTAAAGTTCGATTTTTTCGGAATTTTCGCTGGTTTTTTCCATATTTTTTGGACTTCCCGACATTTTCCGGGGCTGACATTTGATGGGGAGTCTCCCCTTGCATCAAGGAAAATGTGATATAAATTTCAAAGCCCCAGCTCAACATTTTCTTTTCCCATATTTTTGGCCATTAAAATATATATATGAAATGTATGAAATATATGACGCGATAATAGAATATAAAATGACGCGAATTCACGTTCGCGATCGCGAATGTATTAAGAATGTATATTCGTTCAATGCCATACGCTTTCGAAATTAGTCACTTTCCGCTCTCGCATCACAATCTTCTAATATCCCAAGAGAAAACGATCTCAGCCCGAGTAAAAAACGTAGAGTCCTAAAAGTGGGAATAAGCCACAGGACGAAGTAGTCAGAAAGTGCGGGTAGGAACTCTAGCGAGCGAAAAGATGAAGTCAAGAGATAAACGAAGTGCAAAGGCCAAGACGAAGAGAAGAAGAAGAAGAAGAAGAAGAAGAAGAAGGATGAGGAGGAGTCAAAGGACGACGAAGGCAGAGGATTCCACCGGCAGCAGGTTGAGACCGCAAACACTGTCGACGCGAGTGCATAAGCTCAATGGCCCATTACCAGCGGTGTTTACGATTTCAATTACCCAGGATGCCTCGGCCAGGCCTCTCAAGCAAGGCCCTGAACCAAGTGTCGACGCGTCCACGCGTCCTCCTCCCCGGAATCTCTCTCGATCGGATCTCGATCGCATCGCATCGCATCGCATCGCATCGCCGATTGAGATCGGTTGTATCGGCTCGAGCGATCAGGAAGTATGCGCGGCGGCGAATGCTCGATCGCTCCAGCAGCGCCGAGTAATTAAAGCAGAGGAAGAGAGATCGAAAGGAAGAGGAAGAGCTGGGACTGGTTTGTTAGCCGAGAGTACGATCGCCCGGCTTGATTAAGCCCATATCTGTGCACTTAACGCTCCGGCTATCGTTTAATACGCAAAATAGAAGAGCGACCATCGCTCCCTCTATTTTACTGCCACTCTCGCATTATGTACTTTCGTAGCTCCACGCGTTCGGCAAAATCAAGCTGGTGTAACATAACCGTATAAACAGAATTCATGTAACATCCCAAGTATCACCTGCGCTCCAACCACTCGGCATAGTTTATAAGCCAATCTCTAATCTTAGTTTCATGTGTCAGTGAATTAAAGCTGCTATTTACTTGAGATTCAGATAAATATATGAAGCATTGCATTTTCCAATGCAATGTTTTATTGTGAGCGAATTAAATGCAATTAATCTTCATGAATTACAATTTACAATTTACCCGAATTTATTACATCTGACACAGGAATTCCGAAAGTCCTTGTCAGTTTAATCATCACTAATTAAGAAAGCATGTGAACGCTGACACAGAATTCTGAGGGCTTTTCAAATTACAATAAAACTATTTTTGAGTAGACAAATTCTATTTGTAATTAAGTTTATGCTATGTCAGACCTGCTTTTATAAGTTATTTTTATTTCTATAATATTTTCCACGTTATTTCTACAAATGAAAATAGATCTCTCGAACCGAATAAACGAAGCTTTTGAAACTTTGCCTGATTATTCGTAAATGCCTCATTTACCACTTGAAATATTTTTTATTCATGTGTCATTATTGTATCACATACTTTTAAGCCATAAACCTTAATCTCTCTTTAAATATTACTTACTCGCAAATTGTACAGATAAACAAGTTGAAATTTAAAAAAAAAACTGCACTAACCATTGACTATCATTCTCTATAAATTTCAATCCGATCTCATTTTCATGTTTAGCACCAACCTTCTTCAAATGCATCACCCAAACAAATGCGTAACATAAACTTCTAAACCGAGCTATGAAGGAGTTAGTAATGTTTTAATTAGTCACGGGCAGTAATTTCAATATAGAGTGAGCCACGGCAATGAATAAGGTAACCGCGAAAAGCCATAGAGAGGAAGGCGAGGCAAGGTAAGTCGATGGATATTAACTCGCGTGGCTTATTGTCAGTGCATCGCACTTTATGGGATTGCTCTCTTTCGCGGCGGGTCGAACGTTAACAGGAGCAATAAAAGGGGGGAAGGGGATCCGCCGCGTGGCAGGTGCAACGATCTTGGCCGAACGATTTTACGTGGGATAATGGAGCTCGGTGTGTGTATGTGTGTGTGTGCTCTCGCTGGCTGATGAGTCAGAAGGGATTTCAAGAGAAGCACCAAGACCTTGACCACCGTTTCGCTCTCCCGCAGGAATTAGTGATAATTACATAGGCCTGGCACCTGCGCTCCGCTCCCGCAAAAACCCGAGACGCACCCCCCGCTTCTTCCTCTCTCATCCTTTTTCCCAGCATCCGACGAGCCAGCATCCGCTGACTCAGAAAGCATTAGGCTAAACTTGTCCCGTACCTGCCGCCGTCCCATCGATGACCATTCCAGGATTCCGAGAATCCTGCTTCTAGAACGATACCAATTTTATCGGAGACCTGGTTAATCCCATCACTGTCAGATTGAATTTACGACTGATGAGTCAGTAGAAATTACCGAATCATTTCGGAAGAGCGAAAAATTATGGGGTAATTATTCAATAATAGTAAAAGAAAGTAATGCAGAATAGGAATTGTATGCTGTAAGTAGTATAAGCATATTGTCAGACGATTAAGTACAAGCAGAAGTTAGAAGTTTGTTTCTTGGAAATTACTGTCAATGTTAGTGCTCGTAAACGCTACCAATTTTATCGGAGACCTGGTTAATCCAATCACTGTCAGATTCAATTTATAAGTGATGAGTCAGTAGAAATTATCGAACATTTTAGAAAAGCTAGAAATTATGGAGAAATTATTAAATAAAAGAAAGTAATGCAGAAGAGGAATTGGAAGCTGTAAGTAGTATAAGCATATTGTCAGACGATTAAGTACAAGCAGAAGTTAGAAGTTAGTTTCTTGGAAATTACTGTCAATGTTAAATAATTTATATATTTCCTTAATTAATCTTGTATGTAACTAAATAGTAAACAGTGTAAATTCGATCAATATTGTAGTACTTTATTTAAAGTCACTTCAAAAGGCTAAGTTTTTAAATTCTTTATTTATCTTATTATTTTAAATTTCCTATTGTAGAAGTAGATATTTCCAATTCCAGTAGATAATTCTTACACTTCCCCATTTTGTGCAACAACACATTCTCGCACTGATTAATTATACTTTGATTCAGACTGCCGGAAATGAGGCACAAAAATTGCTCTTATATTTCCAATCAATAAATACCCACACTATTAATAATCCATAAAACATATAATAACTCAAACAGAACATGTATAATTTCACAACAAGTAATCAAAGTGTTATGAAATGAGGGATGATTACAATGGCAATGAAAGATGCAATAGGCAAGCGAGGAGATAATTCAGGCGCCGAGTTGAAAGGATGAGCGAGCGAGGGAGAATAACAGGAGGATAGAATTGAATTCGAATGGGTTTTGGCAGTAGGCGCGATGGTTGCTCTGATTTATTGGGACGATTGGCAGTGCCAACTCTGCTGGGAGAACGAAAGGGAGAGAATAAAGCTGGGTTGGAACGCGCGATGTTCACGTACTACCATCAAATAACGAGAGACACCGCTCCGGCCGTGAAAGAGATTCGATCTAAAGTGCCAGTTACAACGTTGTCGTAACAACTTTCTTCGTCTCCTTCGAGCTGCCAAGCAACTTCCCACGCCGCCTGCACACTCGCATGCCACGCGAGGATCCTTTTATCCGCCTTTTTCCCCACAAACATCTCGAAATTCTACTCTTTTTTCGAGATGTTAAAGCCGACGAAAACATTCGCGAAATAAAAGTGAAAGAAAAACGAAAGAATGACTCACCAACAGCTTAAATGTCTTCCGTATTTTTTGTCACGTTGAGTGATCTTTGTTTGTTATTGAAGATTAGAAGAAATTCTTGTTAAAGTTTTTGAATTAAGTGATAACAATATTTTTTAGTTATTTGGAAAAGCTTTCGTTTACATTGCAGTTTGTTGAAAAGAAAGTTTGTTCTTGCGAAAATGAACACTAGAAATTCAAATGTTTCAGTAATCAAATTATTGTCTCACTTAAGATTAAGAAAGCATTTATCTATTATACTATAAATTTGCCATTCGCCAGAAATAAATTTCGAGCGACAAAACACATCTTATGAATAAAAGCGCAAGAATAAATCACAATTTTTCTCCTAGAATTACAAACTCGTCATCGCTAAAAGTGTTCGCCAAATACGAACTTCTAAATCGTAAAATTCGGCGAAAGGAAGCGCAGCCAAGAAGTTCGTGTCAAGGAGAAAATACAACCGACAGAATCTGCCAGACAAGCATAAGCTGACTTACCCTTCAACTGCGTGGACTCGATGGCGAACATATTCAGTGCGAGAACCTGCAGGAGACGCGTTCCGGGAATCGGGAGCGGCGAGTGTTGTAAAAGCGCTCGGAACTCTTTGAGCATCTGAATTGCTGCCTCCTGGAAGGTCTCCATCCTGTAATAAATCAAACACCCTTTGTGAGGGCAGAGCCTTCTATTTCGAAGAGTCGACTCGTAAAAATCAAAGCGTAAACGCTACTTTCGAAAGAACTCTTTTGCCGCTTTATGAATGTGTTGGACCTATTTTAAAACAGTGCTGAATTGATGAAAATTAGTCACGTTGTTCGTTTTCCTTTTTCGAAAGACTACAAAAAGTTTCAAAGCGATTCACTGAACCTTCGTTAAGTTATCATAATTTGAAATTTCATTGATTTTATACGCCTTCTTATGGAAAAAGTTTTGTTGCGTAAATCAGAAAAATCGTAAATTTTTATACAGAAATATGCAATGTAAACTATCATTGATTTATTTAAGGATTTTATATTTCGTGTATTTTTGTCTACGATTGTACCTGAAATACATTCTTAAGTGTATGCAACTTCCACAATTTTTAATTCTTTCACTACACCTTTCCAAAAACGTCACCTAGAGTTATTTTCGCAGGAATATTTCTTTAAATCCTGAAAGCATCCAAAAATATCTGGCGCGAGTGGCAGGAAATCGATACAATCCACTGGAGAATCTGAATAAATCAGGAGACAGCTACCCGGAAGGATGCTGCATATTTCAGGGATTCGGTCTGACAACGACAGTTTGAATATCCTTCTCTGGAATTCTAAGAAATCAGGAAATAAGTTTGAGGAAATGGTACAATTTCCTTGGGAATATTTCGCACGCACTTATCACTCGGAAAATCAACGGAAGATCATCAATCATCCGGAAAGTACATGTTTAAAGTGGAACGCGAGGATCCCTTGATCCCTTTCGCGAGCTGATTGCAATTTCAATGGCGTATTAATCATGCGCCGAGATATATACAAGGAAGACGCGGCTACATTAATGTGTCAATTAGGCGCGATCGGTCATTGGCACGGAAATAGCTAATGTAACGTGGGATTTCGCGCAGCCTCTTCATCCTATCATCAGGGAGAGTTTGAGCGATGCATTGGCGAAAAACTGACGGATGAAAGCCGGCAGCCGCGAATCCACTGACGGGAAATAACACGCTTGAATAAAGCTCGTTAATAGCGAGTACTACATTAGCGCCTATGATTGGCCGCCGATCCGATTGCACTTTCTGCAACTTCTGTTTCACACGTTATTTACTCGGCTTGAGCCGCCGATACTTGTCAAAGGTCACTGCGAAATCTTTGTGTTGCTTTACAAATCCTTTCGCATTAGCAATAAAATTAGAAAAATTGCCTCAAGTGATCTTTAATTCCCCATTTATTTGTACCCTTTTCAAGGTGAACCTTAGAAAAACTTTGATA
Organism: Ectemnius continuus; assembly: GCA_910591665.1. Taxonomy (NCBI): domain Eukaryota; kingdom Metazoa; phylum Arthropoda; class Insecta; order Hymenoptera; family Crabronidae; genus Ectemnius; species Ectemnius continuus. Next base: position 6,528,839 of record OU342862.1, on the reverse strand, counting down.
TCGAATAAATCTTGAAGAGTACACTAACTATTCATTCCAACAACTCATGCGAATCAGACTACTTAATAGCAATTAGAGAATCTTCAAACGAAAATGAGAAATGTGGATTTTTAGTCTGAAGTCGATTACATATAGAAACGCATCAAAATAAATACAGTTAATTAACAGTCTGCAAATACAAACTTTTAAATGTTAGCAAAAATAAAAAGAACTACAATTCATTCTTCTGCCATCACTTTTTTAAAAGTTAACTTCAACAGAAGCACATTCTTATTATACAGTGTTTCTCCTGACTTTAATACAAATAATTTTTGAACTATAATATACAAAATATATAAAACGATTTAAAAGCATTGGCACAAAATAAAAATTACCATAAATTTTGTAAGATTAGAACACTGATTTTAGCAGATGAACATTTTTATTATACAGTGTGTTTCACCTGCCTGTACAACATTATTATAATTCACAAAATATATAAAACGATTTAAAAACATTGGTACAAAATAAAAATTACCTAAAATTTGTACGATTATAAAATATCAATTATTTAATGTCAAAATTAATTTTAGCAGATGAACATTTGTATTATACAGTGTGTTTCACCTGCCTTTACAACATTATTATAATACACAAAATATATAAAACGATTTAAAAACATTGGTACAAAATAAAAATCACCATGAAATTCGTACGACTAATATATTCAGGAGAATATGTCCGACAGTAATGATTGAAAGTCAAGTGAATGAGCGTGTAGGAGTGCTTTGGCCCCTCGCTGGTTGCGAGAGGGTCGATCGGGAGTCAGCGATAGCGAAGATTAGTACATCTCGCTCTTTTCCGGCGAGGTCTGCCTACCATAATCTATACACACCGGCAACATTACAACTGCTCGCCCGTTATCCTAATTATAACCGGTCACCGGGATGAGTTATAGTTCCGGCCGCAGTATTTGCACCCACACGCAGATCCGCATACCTCCTCGCAACACAGAGAGGAGTGAAATGTCCACGTTAACAGGGGAAATTCTCGGCCACGAATTGAGATATGCGCCTGGCTTCTAATCCCTCTAATGATAGGGCAGATGGAGTTGGATTCTAGCCGGGCATTTGTCACCCTTGCACTACCGTTAACCTGCACTCAGCCTACCAAGTATTCGCTGTACCAATCCGGTATTTTGGTTTTAATTGATGGCTTGTAAAGCTCGCGCACAGGGAAAAATCGTATTGCGAAGAGTACCCGCGCATCCTGTTTTTCACGAATAAATTTTCTTCGGGAGGAAGAAAGGTTCGAATGTCAGACTGGTATGAAAGTATGAAACAGGTAATCGGGAAGATCATTAAATGGTCGATCAAATAAAAGTAAATAATATGTAAATGGTGGAATTTAGTTGTTAAATACTAGGAAGTGGACAAGTTCGAATGGCAGTCAACGTATTATTAAATAATAGTAATTACTAATAATCATTAATATAAGAAAAGCAAAGAACCCAGCAAGAACTCTGTCTGAGATAAATAAAGACTAGTATGAAAGTACGAAACAAGTAATCAAAAAGACAATGAACTGATCGATTAAATAAAAATAACTAACATATAGATACTAGAATTTATTTATCAAATACTACCAAATGGACGAGTTCGAATGACAATCAACGTATTAATAAATAATACTAATTACCATACTAATAAATATCAACCAATAAAATAAAACAAAAACTCTGCCTAAGACACTAAAAAATCATAGCAAACGGTACTCCATCGAAGTGTAAAAATCGATTAGTAACGGATCGAATATTCATCGGCGCGGCTGGCGATAGATTTCCCTGGATTCGCACGATCCCGGCAGCGAGGGGAGCGCCGCGCCGGCCGAGTAAAAGGAGCGAAGGATGCGTGTCAGGAGAGTGCGCGGAGCGAAGACGCGCCGGATAATTAATGCGCGTGGCATGGCCGCGCGTAATTATCTATCGGTGTGCGCCGCTCGAATCTCCGCCGCTTGTTGAATGCGAATGATAAAGGAGAACGTTGCTGCCACTATCCTGTCTCTGTGTGTGTGTGAGTGTGTCTGTGTGAGAGAGCAGACATTCGCTCGTAAACACAGGCGAGAAACGGCACTTCGATCTTCAGCTATGCATTCGTAGGTATAATGCACGTGTACAGGCAGATTCACTTGCCTTTGAATCGACACTGTCGGCCGTTGACTGATATGTGAAGTATAATTATGAATTATCTGGTCATTTTAATTATGCATGAAGGTTTCACTTGCTGACTGTTGTACAACATTATTTCATATAATATAATAAAATAGTTTCTTTTCAATACTATCTTATGCGTGAAGTAGACTTTACGCAATTATATAAATAATAAAAATAAGATAAGTAATAAAATCCACTTGGCAAGAAACCCACCGTTGTAGGAAACTATTGACGTATCCATATCGGCGGGAGGATAATAACTATGTTTAGTTAATAATAACATTGGTTCAGTTCTAATGCAACAAATACTAAAATCCACCTTCCGAAAAACGCAGTATTTAACCACTGGAAACAGAATTATTTAAAGGACAATAATTAAATTTAACACGACCGAAGTAATGTTTCCTTAACAATTGGTTTAATTTTACCGCAACAAATAATAGAATTCGCCTTCCAAAAAACGCAGTATAAGACCACTAAAAACAGGATTATTTAACGCTGCACAGCTCAACGGAAGGACAATAATTAAATTTAACATGACCGAAGTAATGTTTACTTAATAATAACATTGGTTCAATTTTACTGCAACAAATACTAAAATCCACCTTTCAAAAACCGCAGTATCTGACCACTAAAAAGATTATTTAACGGCACATCTCAACAGAAGGACAATAATTAAATTTAACATGACCGAAGTAATGTTTCCTTAATAACAACATTGCTTCAATTTAACTGCAACAAATAATAGAATCCATCTTCCAAGAGACGCACCCAGTGACCACTGAAAACGGGACTGTTTGACGCGTGGATCTCGAGGGCGAGACAATAATTTAGCGCGGCCGGCGCAATTTAAGTCGACTTATTGCTAGTAATAAAACAAGCTAATCGCAGGCGGATCTAATTTAATGCCGTGCAACGGGAGCCGCTGTATCGCGGGAACACGGCCGAGAACCGTCTCTTTCGCCCAGTGGACACGATCACGTTTATATCATTGCGGATTAACGTTTTTAGTATTCCATGGGAAGAGGCACATCGCGATACGAGTACACCGGGCGAGGCGTACATCAACGATTTTGAGTCGATTACACGCACACACATGCACACGGAGCGAACATTAGTCGAGCCGACGATTCGCCAATCTACAGGGTGGAAATCTTTGCGTGTCGGTTATTCAAGTTATCGATCTTGGAAACTAAGAAAAATTACTGATAACAAATTGTTATCACTATTTTCTTTTGTTAGGTATAATAAGTTTACAATGCCATTGAAAGCACTAATAACGCTTTCGATCATCCCTAATAGAAAGAAATGAATAACTAATCATTGAATTACAGTTGCATTTCTCACTAATTCTTAATTTACTAATTTAGTAGTTACAATTAAATTTATTAGGAATTGTTGGTTATAGTTGAATGTATTAAAAACTCTTAATTCATTAATTTACTGATTACAATTTTATGACAAACATACGTTTCTCAAAATACAGAATTATAATTGCATCCTCAATTCTTAATTCGTTATCGTTAAATACACTTGAATACTGCAAAATTGTGTGAGAACACGCGTGTATTCCCGTTTCAGGAACAATTAGTGTCGATTAATGTGTGATGATTTACACCGTGTATATCCGGCGCGCCCATCTATATTCCATTCAACGCGCCGGATAGATGGTGAACACTCGCACACACATACACACACAGACATAGGGCAGCTTTCATTAAGATCAAAAGGGAACGTGCGCCCGGCGCGCGTTCGCACGTTTCCTCTCTCACGGAGTGGGCCAGCTATGTGTTTCTTACGTAAATGGCCAAGTGGAACTCCGCCGCCTGACCTGCAGCGCTTCTTTATCGAATAAACCACTCACACGTCTAACACTTTGATCCTCCACACGCGCAAAATATATCCGAGCGAGATGGGAAAGAATTGATTCTTTTGTTTCAATTAATTTAGTAAATCGTAATAGCAATGAATTATTTTCTTTATAAACCTTGTAATAGTTAAAATATATTTCGTTTGTGTTAACTTTCTTTCGTTTAGAGTAATTTGGAATGAAATGTAAAACGAATAATTCGTATATGCAAGCAATAATAATAAATAAACGAAGGCAACAACAGGCAGAATAATAACGATAAATTATCAGGACGATCTTTTCAAATATTAATCGCGGAATGAAAGCGAGTTATATGTGAGTGTGTACTTAGTCTTTGCTTTAAACTACAAAGTCATGTTAAAACTAATTCATGAATATTTGATGAAATATATTTGAAAAAGCAGACATTCAAATAATTAACACAACTGGTACATTCAGTTCGTATACACTTTGCACTTGTTACTAAATACCTAGGAAATAGCTACAAAATCATTATTTCTTCTTTAAAGAAACCCAAGCAATAATAATAAATAAACGAAGGCAATAACAGCGAGAATAATAGCGTTAAATTATCAGGACAATCTCTTCAAGCATTAAGCGTGGAATGAAAGCGAGTTATGTCGGAGCGTGTACTTGGCCATTGCTTGAAACTGGAAAAGCGATGCTAAAACTAGTTCAAATTCCTTAGTGGCCGTCTGACCACAGGGTTGCGGACTATATTTAGCGCCACGCTGTTTGAGCAGGTTAAAGCGTTTTCAGGATCGACTTCGATTACTTCGCTCGTTCACTTCAATTACTTCGCTGGTTGGCCTCTCAAGTGGCTCGGTTTTCAGCTCGGTTGCGCTCTCATTTTCTCGCCGGGCGAGTAAGTTCCGCTCGCGCCGTTGTATTCTCTCTAGAGGAATGGAAGAGTGCGCCGCGGCTGAAAACGCGGACATTGAAACTAAATTGTATTTTATCGCAAGAAAAACAAATATTTATCGGTGTTCTCTGGATAATTTATCATATAAGTTGTATGACTTTGATGTTGTGCTTTCATTTTACGAATGACGCTGGCATTTCTAAAATTGCAAGAAAAACGAACCAACTGATTTCAGGGCGTTAAGGTAGAAGGTTTGACGAATATTTTCACCTATGTCTGATATATGAAATCCGGTGAAGTTTTCGAGAGAAAAAATCATCCATTTTATACATCATATGATATGCCGTTCTATGGTAGAGCATAGGTTAGAAACTAAAGTTATAATATCAAAATGAAAGCACATCCAAAGTCATACAACTTATATGATAAATTATCTAGAGAATACCGATAAATACGTTTTTGTTAAGATAAAGTACGATTTAGTGCGAATGTCCGCGTTTTTAGCATTTGAGCCCACTGTGCGCCGCTCTCTTCGGTTAGCTTCGCGAGGAAGGAAGGAAGGAATTCCGAGGCTTCCTCAAAGCCTGTCTTCGAACGCCTCTTCGCTTTCCTCCTTTTGCTTCGAGCTACTGGAAGCCACGCCGTAAACATCTGCTGTTATTAACACCCGACGGCATTCTTCCTCGCCTCGACACACGTGTACGCGTCGCCGCCGCCGCCGCCGCCTATCTACAATTGAATAGAAACTCCGACGCGCCGTCTAACTCGCCTTCCTTCCACCTCGCACTTCGACACTGTGCGACGTACTCCTCGCCCGCCGAATACAGATACACCCTTTCAGTAAAGTTCCCTGCTGGTTTGCTTCAACTTCGAGATGGCTCTCTTTTATTTCTGCTTTAGAAACTTGCACATAAGATCTTTTACAGCTTTGTAAGTTTAAGTAAATATGTTTATACATTTTTGTTATGTTTTTTGAAGAAGTCCTAATACTATTTTTCGAATTTCATTATTATGTCTGCTTTTCGAGCATTAAATAAAAGGCAGTGTCTTGCATGTTGTAATTATATTTATATTTCGTGTGATAATAATAATATTCCTAGAAAGTTCTGTTCGAAATTGTTGTTGGGCAGATTTTTTTGAAAAGAGACTAAAGCAGTCATCGTTTAATAAAATGTTTTGGGGAATTGCTTGATATTTATATTGACAATTGAAAATAGATCCTACTATAACAGTGGAATTTGCGGAAAGTATCAATTATATTAGTTATAATACAAAGTTTATTAGGTAATAATTATTGGTAAGCATAATACGGATATCAATGAAAATATCAAATATATTGTATTGTCACTGATTTATCTTTGATAGAAATAGATTCTTCGACAATCTAGTGAATGACAGGTTATTTTATTATTCAGCTATACTGACATTCTTCTTAAATGTTTAACTCATTATCACTAAAAATATAATCTACCTATTATCAATAAAATCTATTATATCTAGAATGGCTATTTTAAATCACCCGAGGATTTACATTCTGTATTCCACGCACCATAAAATCCATTAGACATGCAATTTAAAATACAAATTGCCTATGTATCAATTCACCCTATCAAATCCCACACAAGAATTTCCTCGTAAAACACCAAATGCATTGATTTCAATCTTCTCAAGGATAATTTTCCCATCGGACTTCCCGATAAGAAGTATTTTAAAGCAATGACACCGTCGGCTTTACACTTTGCACGGCGTACACGATAAAATTCATTAGACATACAATTTAAAATAGAAATCACCGTTACATCAATTCGCCTATCAAATCCTACGGAGGAATTCCCTCGTAAAACACGCAACACGTCGATTTCAGTGTACTCAAGGACAAATTTCACGTCGAACTTCGCGATAGAAGTCTCCTCGAATGAGTACTTAAAGCACAGAGTGGCCGAGTATCGGCGAAAAGCAAGTTATGGGAAAGCGAATTGTCGACGCCGCCGCCAGCGGCAGCGTTCGAGGAGTCCAAGCGGCCGATTAACTTTACGACGCTTTGATAGACACTAAGAAGCTGATTATCATATAGCTCAAAGAAGTTACAGGCCGGCTTTAATAAGGTAGCGCGCGCGCGTCTTCGAAGGAGTATCGTTTCACGGGAAAGCGAGCTATGCTTTGCGCCTCGAGGAAGGATAAGTGCGGTCTCCTTTGACTCGCATGGTGCACCATGCGAGCACAAATCCGAGACTTTGTGTATAAAGTGCTGTACTTGGTATTAGTAATTATTTTCTGCAGCATCAAATTTTCTGAAGTAAAATAGATCATTTAAATTTATTATTGGTTGTTATTTTTCATATTGTTTGGATGCATTGCTTGCTATTAGTAATTATTTTCAGTCGCATCAAATTTTCTGAAGCGAAATAGATCAATCAAATGTATTATTGTTTATTATTTTTCGTATTGTTTGGATGAATTGCTTGGTATTATTAATTATTTTCAGTTGCGTTAAATGTTCACAAGTAAAATAGATCAATGAAATTTATTACTGCTTATTATTTTTCATGTTGTTTGGATGAATTGCTTGGTAATGTAATATATTATTATAAAAATTGCTATAATATAAACAGATTTATCCAAGATTTTTTTTTGCAGGCACAGAATTTGATTGCTTATATTAATAATATGACAGCAGTGAAACCTTGAAGTCAGAAAAACATACTTAAAACACACTTAAGCAAGAAAACTCTCTTCTAAAAAAAATGTATTTCTTGCTATTTTTGCCAAACAGAAAATATAAGAAACAGCATTAACCAATCCGTTCTATTAGTTATATTAACACTTTCAACGTCATATCACCCAAATTATACGTCATATCACCCAGACATATTTATTTTGAAAAAAATAGTTCTAATAACAATTTGTAAAAAGATATACCGAAAGAATGAAAAATGCACAGCTTTGCATTCAAGATACTAAACCAACGACCAGCTATTTTATACGTCGAGGTTATTCTCGATCTTTCCAGGAAGAGCGCTTTTTCCCTGCTTATCTTACTGTCCCTTGAAGACCATAATCCATTTCCTTGGGGCAATCTGAGAGGTGTACGGCTACTGGTACAGTGGCACTAGCATGCCGATTAACCGGTATCAGCAAGCCGCGGATAACAGAACTGCAACGTCCTAACATGATTTATCGAAGTATTAGGGCGAAACGGTTGTTTAATGAAAGTCAATAATATGCGAGATATATAACGGCAGGGAGAATTTATATTAACACTTTGCCGATTAACTAGTATGTGCTAGTCGTAGTTGTCTTAATGCAGGAGTGCGAACTCTTGGAATCTTTGAATTCCATCCGATTATTCTCTCTGAATGTTATAAAAGAATAATTTATTGTATTATATTGTAACTATTAATATTGTATTATATTGTATAATTAACGAATGTACAGATTTTAGTTGAGTGGATACATCTGTGATGCTTGCAAAGGAATTAACTAAGAATTAGTTTAACCATATAAATTACTAGGAAGGACTAGGAATACAAAACAAGGCTACTTTCGAATAATGATAATAAATATTCACTTTCGACGGTTCGAAAAGATGAGCAACACAAAGAGTAATAATATCCTTCGATCAAAGAGCAGATGGTACTTAACTCAATTGATCCAGTCCTTCGAGCGTGGCAAGGGATAATTTTCAAAATTGCTCTAATTCCAGCACATAAATTACTAGGAAATCCTAGGAATCTAAAGCAGTTAGTGCATTAAGTGCTACTTTCTAATAATAAAAATAAATAGAAATAAAACCCTTCACTTTCGATTATTCCAGAATACTAATATTCTTCGAACAAAAATCCCAGTTTCTCTAAAATGCCAACTTAGAGTTCCACCGTACTTTCACCATACAAATTACTATAAAATCCCTGAGAATCTAAAGCAATACTGCTTCGAAATAAATGCGATAAATACAAATGAATCCCTTTACTTTGAACAATTCAATTGCTGTAGTTCCACATAAATTATTATAAAACCCTAAGAATCCAAAGCAGCCCTACTTTCTAATAATACTAATAAATGGGAACAAAATACTTCATTTTCGACGATTCAAAAATTGAGCAAGACAAAGAGGACTAATATCCATCGATGAAAGAGCAGATGGTACTTGACCCAGTTTCCCTAATTCCTTTTGCATGGCAGAAAACAATTTCCACAGTTCCACATAAATTACTATAAAACCCACCAAATCCAAAGCAGCCCTACTTTACAATAATACCAATAAATGCAAGCTCAACGCTTCTCTTCCTACAATTCCAAAGACGAGCAAGACAAAAGCGATTAATATCCATCGATGAAAGAGCAGATGGTACTTGACCCAATTGCCCGAGTTCCTCGAGGCTGGCAAGGGAATCCTAGGTGGCCGATGCGCGTGGGTCCGTGAGCAGAGGTCGTTTGCAGAAGAAAGGCCGAGAGGGCGTGCATAGTGCAGCATACATGCAGGAGGGATTAGCGAGTGCGAGGGTCAAACATCGCGAGAGAGAGAAAGAGAGAGAGAGAGAGAGAGGATTGCACTTTAGGGCATAACGGCATCAGCACGACCCTCGGTCACCATGGTGTCACGGCGCGATGGAGCCCGCTGCGTTTCTGTGCCGCTGAGAAGCGCAAGGTTCTCGCTCACACGAGAGGACCAGAAGACCCAGCGAGGATCAGAGCACAAGGGGAGAAGACCTGGCGGATATCGCGGTCAGCCTCGCCATCGCTCTCCTCCGATATGGGACGTACAATCTACTGGGTGATGCACTTGCCTTCCAACCAAGTACCCTTCCAAGTCGAACTCCACTCGAGTTACCTTCCAAGTCGAACGCTCTTTTTTATCTAACATATTTGCACACTGATAAGTGGAAAGATTTGGTAATTTGTCAAAAACATTGTCTGCTATTAATACAGGATATCAATTTTTGTTCGTTCTACCCAATCAATTTAATAACAGGGAATGTTGTATTGCTTTCCTATTTTTTCTGGTATATTAAAAAGGATTTAATAATTAATAATAATAACAAAGGACTGGTGGTATTAGTCGAACTCTAATTTTTATCTGACATATTTGCACAGTAATAAGTGGAAAGATTTGTTAATATTATGTGTATGTCTGCTACTAATACAGAATATAAATTTCTCTTCATTGTACACAATCAATTTAATAACAAGGAATATTATATAATCGTTATTATTTGACTGCAAATTAATTCTATTGCTTTTCTATTTTATTCTGTAATATTGAAAATCTGGAACTAGTACAGGAATTTAAAAAATCCAAAATGTACCCCTTTAACACGCACCATAATTTACCAAAATCTGTAACACCCAATTCATATTAAATAATTAATATATTTTTATAAATCGAAGTTAAAACTATTCTCCCTGAATTAACCTAGTAATCACAATCATTTTCACATAATAAATACTCGACCGAAATTCGTGAAAGCTTGCTCAAGCAAAGAGACTTCTAAATAACAATAATAGGACTGCCTTGACACATTCACAGGAGGCAGAAGAGAGGAAGAAGATCTCGTGCGTGATGGGCGATGGTGGAAAGAGGCCGGGAAAGGATTCCGATTGCAAAGCCAAGAGAGTGATGCTAAGAGAAGGCAGGGGCCGCGGCGGCGGCGGCGCGTTGTCCCATCGACACCGAGCGACTCTATGACTAACAAGTTTGCACTTTAGCGGATAACGGGGCATTCCAGCGTGTTCCATAGATCATGGTCCATGACCCACGGATTGCGTGGGCCGGGCACCATAACCATTCCTCGCCGATATAGCCAGGGCCACGCCGCCGCTGCGGTACCACGAGCATTAAGTTTCCAGCTTCTTCGTCTTCCTTCGCCGCCCACCCCGCGCAATCCTTCCAAGGATTCGCGCTACTCTCTCAACCCTTCTCTCTCTCTCTCTCTCTTTATCTTGCTTCTATCCTTCGAGATATCGGGCAACTTCCTCCCTCTTCGATCGACTGATAATCGCGCTAACGGGCTACCGATCTTCCGACATCTCTTTGAACCAGGCTACTTGATTGTCGTAATCTCAACGCGTAGAAAACTAGCTTTCTTCTTGATTACAATGTTTTATTCACCCTTGAGATGAGTTTGTTGAGGGTTTTTGTAAGGGATGATGAATGGGTGGAAGATCGTTGGAAGTGTTGATGGGAAATGTATAATTGAATAGATGTCTAGTAAAAAGTGGAGTTCACATTCGAAGGCAAGTGAAGTTGAAGGATGTTGCAGTTGTGTTAAGTTGCACATGAAATTTTCCATTACGAAACCAGTTATATATAATATTTTGCTATATAATATAATAAAAATCTATATGATGTTCATAATATAGTCCATTGCTAAATAAAGAATGTTTATATTAAGGTGGCGAGTGTATAATTAAAGACATGTCTACTATGAAATATGTACGACATTTCCCATTCAAAGGCAAGTGAATCATCCTACACGTAAAATATTTTCTTCAGCATATTACATAATATAATAGAGGCATTTGTTAAGTAGACAATATTATAATTAAATATTGTATAATTCTATTGTAAATAATAGTATTGTAAAATATTGTAAATAGTATAATTCTGATTTAAAGGCAAGTGAATCTGCCTGTACTATAATAAAACATTTTCTCCTCTACGTTGCTACACACTCCAAATGTTTTATTCCCCTTGAAATGAGTTTGTTTAATGAGCCTTCCCGTGTGGGGATAATGAACGGGTGGATGATCGTTGGAAGTATTAATACGAAAAACACAGAGAAATAGTGTTATATGTAACGATAATAATTAACACGTTCCGTGCTACGTGTAACATTGATGGTACACCCTGAAATATTTATTTAATACACTAAAACATATATTGTATGAGAAATTGAAATCTGTAAAATATATTTCCGCCAAAAGAATGCTAAACAAGCTAATTACTTATGGATTGATGATGTTATAAAATACTGTATAATAATATACAAGACAAAAACAGGTTGGCACGGAACGTGTTAATCAAAAGCAACGAAAATATATTAAACCTTTTTTAGTACTATCACAGAATCAATACGATCGATTTCATACTATTGCAAATAAGAAAACAAAGTGTTACGGGCTACGAAAGAGAGTCTCAGGGATCGGCCTGTGTTTCAAGAGTAACAGGAACGTAGTAGCGCGTTCATAATTCGCCGGGTTGTCTAGCGGTACAGCGTTATCGGTAATATTTCTCAATGTCCCCGGAGTAATACCGGAGCTTCTTATGTATTCATCATTGACGAAATGCTGGACGATCCTCTCTCTCTCTCTCTTTCTCTCGGCGATTCGGGGTTATCTGGTCGGACCAGCGAGACACGCAGTCACGTTTACTCGAATTTATCTTTCACCGGCGATCGATCTCGGATCCCCATAAATCGGATATGCTGCCGCGCGCCAACCATACTGCTCAATAAGTAACTGGGAACGTCACACGGGGAAGCGTACATCAGGAAACCACGCTAAGGTCGCCGTGTAAGTAAGAGTCCAGGGTCAGAATGCCAACGCGCTACCGCACTCTCTCTCTCTGTGTCTCTTCCTTCCCCCCCACAGTTACGCCGCCGATACCAGATTTCCCACTTTTATCCGATTCGACGCGCGATCAACATTGTACCACCATTGTAAAATCATTGATCGACGCGTCATTTCTCACATAAGCTTTGAATGTGCTTTATAAGGATTTTTTTATGTTAACTGGAAATAGTGAATGGTTGGATGTTAGTGTAATTATTAAATATAAGCTTTAAATGTATGTTATAGAGAATTTTTTTGTCAACTGCAAATAGTATATGGTTGAATATTAGTGTAATTATTAAATATAAGCTTTGAATGTATTTTATAAGGAATTTTTTGTAGGTCAACTATAAGTAATGTATGGTTGGATATTAGTGTAGTTAATAAACACAGCATTTTTTACATAAACTTTGAATATACTTTATAAGACATTTTTTTATATCAACTGCAAATAATGTATGATAGGATGTTTTTTATAATCTGTTTTATAATTTAGTTTGCAGATACATCTACGGTTTAAATATTAAATGATTGAAGAGTTTACGAGTCTAAGTTAGCTTTCAATATACTATGTGTAATGAAAAGTGGAAATAGTTAATGGTTGGATGTTAGTGTAATTATTAAATATAAGCTTTAAATGTATTTTGTAAAGAATTTTCTTGTCAATTGCAAATAGTATATGGTTGAATATTAGTGTAATTATTGAATATAAGGTTTGAATGTATTTTATAAAGAATTTTTTTTACGTTAGCTGCAAGTAATGTATGATTGGATGTTATTTATAATTTATTTTGTAATTTAGTTTGCAGATACATCTACGGTTTAAATATTAAATGATTGAAGAGTTTACGAGTCTAAATTAGCTTTCAATATACTATGTGTAATGAAAAGTGTTTTATAATTAGCCTAATCATCACTTTATTAGTGATACACTAACTATATGTATATCTATCTTAAGTAATACTGTTTGAAACAAAAGGAATAAAATGTGGTTTCTCGAGATTTTTCTAGCACATATAGAAGAATCAGGATTTCCTGTCTTAATTACCAGTCCTCATCAAGAACCCATTACGAAGAGGCAGAACGGAGGTTACAGCGTAATCGATCAGAGAAGATGGAGTCTCTCCTACAATAAATGTAATTGAACTGGATCTCTATCTAAATTGCGAAATCTAAATGACCCGATCGCTTGGTGGGGAAACGATTAAAGCTAATGTATCATGTTATCATAATCATTAACATCATTACAGCCATTAATCAAATCCCTATTATTATTCGAGCGAGTGTGAGACGCTTCGCGTTTCTCGTGTAGGAAGAGCGCGCGCGCGCGCGCGCTGGGATCGACATTCAATGAACACCCTTAATGCGATACTAATTCCTGCCCAGCCTGTCCTTCAGGAAATGAATTGCGCTAATGGCAGACTCCGCGAAATTGGCATCGGCCACGTACAAATTACTCCGATTAAGAATCGCCGCTCTAACAACCAGCTACCAAGATCGTCCTCTTTGATATCGAATGAAAGTGAGGCGCTTCGGAATAATTATCGGCTGCGGGCTTCGCCCGAGCAATTGGACGCTCTAATTTTCCATGACTAATTCCTGGAATGTATTACAGTCGTTCGTTAATGCAAATTTGTAACATTTGCTAGTCGAGAAGGAAATCTGCACTTATATTAAAAATTTACAATAATTGCAGTAACAATTGTTAGACTAGATTTTTTTGAGCTGAGGAATATTTACAATACTGATTAAACAAATAATGACAAATTTTGTATGAAAGCACTGGGTGTTTCGAAATTTTAATATATGGGAGCAACTAGCCTTTGGAAGAGTGAAATCCCACTTGTAATTACTTGGACGTTTCATCAAGCAATGGGGCAGAACTTTATGAATATCAGCAATTGCGAAATTACAGAATGATTCACTTAATTTTGTCTCAGGAATTATAATTTTTGTCCTACGTGTATATTATGTTATTAGATAATTTATAAATATTCTGTGAGCAGCAAATATTTCATTTGATTCTAATAAATTAGCAATAGTGGCAAGTAGTACTAAAATAATTAAATATAGAATATTTTATCATTATTATATTATACATATTACTCAGACAATTTACTAGCAATGTGTACCCAACCCAGCTATTTTGATTCAAAAGCACGCCAATATTTTATTTGATTCTAATAAAATAGTACACAAATAAATCAATATAGAATACTTTAGCAATATCATATTATACACTTTTTGCAAACAATTTCTATATAATAATCCTCCAAATAGCAATGTGTACCCAACTATCGAGACTGAAAGGCAGATGAATCACTCAGTAGAAGGGGAAAGGTGGTCCTCGAAAAAAGCAATAGGTCCAGCGAGCTGGCGGTCACTGTTAGAACGATCTCATCGGCAGGGATGCCCTTCGGCCGAGGTAAACAGAAGAGGAACCGAGATCGAGATCGGGGGAGTTGGGAAATTCATTGGTAGCGAGAGGAGGAGCGCGCCGGGCAAACAGAGATCGTAAACACATCAGCGGCAACGGCAGCGGACTTAATAAGCGGAGGCCCCGCATTATAGATGATCTCTTTATTGACCGCCATAAATCAGAGTTAAGAGCGGGCATTATTACCAGCAAGTATACATCGAGTACGTCAGGAAGCCGGTGATGGAGTGCTGCTGGCCAAGTCTCGCCGACCTCCAACGCAACCGATCCAATCGCTTTCTATCTTTCCTTCTCTTTCACCCTTTCTTACTCTCTTGATTTGTGATTTTATGTCAATGTTATGCTACGTGCATTGTGTATGTATTGTAATATTAAAATTTAATGTATAATGTAATGTAATAATATATAAAATGTAAAGGAGAGCTTGGAAAGATTTCAATATAGTTTTAATTGTTCAGTCGTTCAACGCAACCGATCCAATCGCTTTCTATCTTTCCTTCTCGTTCACCCTTTCTTACTCTCTTGATTTTTGATTTTATGTGAATATTATGCTACGTGCATTGTGTATGTATCGCAATATTAAAATGTAATGTAATAATATAGAAAATGTAAAGGAGAGTTTAGAAAGATTTCAATATAATTGAAATTGTTCAGACCTCCAACGTAACCGATCCAATCGCTTTCTATCTTTCCTTCTCGTTCACCCCTTCTTACTATCTTTCGCTCCGCTTCTTTTGATTTTTGATTTTATGTGAATGTTATGCTACGTGCATTGTGTATGTATCGTAATATTAAAATGTAATGTAATAATATATAAAATGTAAAGGAGAGTTTGGAAAGATTTTCTATCTTTCCTTCTCGTTCACCCTTTCTTATTCTCTTTCGCACAGCGCGCAATCTTTTAGGGAAGCAAATAATTGCGAGAATCAAGTATTTCTCGCACGAGTTGCTTGATTCTTTAAGAGGATCCGCCCCGAAACTGCCACGGAGATTTTTCAATTAAGCCAAGACAAATACTCCCTTCGGGAGTCTCATCGGCATGCATTGGGCAACCCAGGAAGATGTTGACTGCGGAAAAGGATCGCACCACTTTATCAAAATGTCTGTCTTATTTTCGATGAGAAGGAGCGATTGTATTATTTGGGAAAACGTTGATTTCCCTGAAGGGGAAAGTTCAAATCAGTTTACTCCCATTTTATATATTTATACGTCATATATTGCAGTTGTGTTAACGTTATTTATATAAAATATTCCACTATATATTATATACTATAATAAAATGTTTTCTACAGCAATGTGAAAAGAATGGTATTCCTTAAAGTTTCAAAAACATTGTTGCTACGTTGTATTAAAGAAAACAAATATAAGCTAATATAAAAACATTGAAAAAGTTATATAAAATTAAACTAGGTAACTTGATAAAAGGAGGGAATTAAATTTCCCTAGAAAGGGTTGATTTTCGTGAAGAAATCGTCTTTTGACTGGGCTTTTAGCGGGGTGAAAAAAAGGGGCCATTTCCCAGCCAAACGAAGGGTCAACAAATCCGAGGAAAATGCTTACGTACCCTTTGAAGCTCGGTTTCGCTGGACTTTTCATTAAAGCGTGCAAAGAGGAGTTCATTATTCAAGAAATCCTAGGAGAACGTAATGAAAGGGAAGGGCGGAAGCAACGCTCTCGAGCGCGGTCGACTATGAATATGATATGAAATGAATACGTAATCACAGAGTGAGCCGGCAGTGCAGAAGTAAGGGAAACACGAGCCTCGCTCGTTGCGCATTCATGAAAAATATCCGGCGCGTTTCGGCGCCGCCGTCGCCGCCGTCGTCGTCGCCGCCGCAAAGCCTCTTCTCCAGCCGAGGAAAAATGAGTTTAACGCTTACTTCGTGCGCCACGCTACAAAGCGTGGTCATTATCTTCTTGTAGCCATTGTATCACTGCATGCGCGCCTATTAAAGCGACCAGTGTACGCCAAAGTAATTATAACATAGTTCCTGTCATAATTATAACGCGCCCGGCACTCGCTAGTTTCCGCAAAGCAGACATTATGAATGCTATGTTTCATTTAACTAAGTTTATCTCCTAAATCCTTGGAAATAGTAAGTGGAAAGTGGTTAATAATGCTTTTATGTTATAAGGATATAGAAATTCCTTGTTATTATCCTTTTAATTAGTCACTTCAAAAATTATTCTTTTGAAATATAAAAATAACGAATATAATTGTTCGTTTATTTACATCCTAAATATGAATTCCCAAAATAATTTTACGCATTCCTACAAAAACCATTGCAATACCAAAAATAAGCAAACATTTAGATATTCAGTGCCATCCACATAACCTTAAACCCGATTCATATTAAAAGAGTATTCGCACACTAAAAATATTATCATAACAAATTGAAACTCAGTTTACATTGAACTAGTAAACTCGATTGAAGGAAACATAAACCTATAATGTGAACAAGCTTTCACAAATATGACCCAGTTAAATAAAACTGTCAGAAACGACCTGAAAAAGGTTATGTTGCCGAAAAGTATAGCGTGAAAGCTAAAAGTATGAGGCGGAGGAAAATATCGACAGGCAGTAGGAAGCCAGATGGCGAAGCCGGAATGCATATGTGCAGTCGATCGTTGAAGATGCTCGGCTTCTGCTGTACAGGGTGATTCACTTGCCATTGAATCACCACTGTCGAACATACACTCTTCTACATTAAATAATTATAAATAACCTAGAAATTTAAATTATGCGCAAACGTTTCCCAACTTTTGTCTGCATTTTATACATTTATACTGCAATATATTGCAGTTATGTTAACTTGCGTATGAAATTTCACCCTGAAGAAGCTAGTTATATATAATATTCCACAGTAAATATAATATAATAAAATATTTTCTTCAATACGCTGCTACCCATTCAGAGGAAATCGCCATTGTTATAGCTACACAATATAGTCCATTGTTAAATACACAATTAGGGTGGTGAGTGTATAACTAAAGACATGTCTAGTAAAAAATAGTACGACATTTCTCATTCAAGGGTAAGTGAATCACCCTGTACGTGGAATCTTTATAACGATAATCAAATATTTTCTCCTTACATTGCTACCCATTCAAAGTAAATCATTGTTAGAATTTCGTAAAATATTCGCTCGAGCAGAAATAATAAAATATAGTGTATTGTTAAGTGGAAAATATATAGTATAATTAAATAGATGTCTAGTAAAGGGGGAGTACGAGAATTCTGATTCAAAGGCAAATGAATCTGCCTATTCTATAATATACAGTAATAAAATACTTCTCCTTACATTGCTACCCAATCAAAGCAAATCAATGCTAGAACATCATAAAATTCCCAATAAATAGAGAAAATATACTATAATTAAATAAATATCTAGTAAAAAGTGGGCTAGGAGAATACTAATTCAAAGGCAAGTGAATCACCTTGTACGTAAAATTTGTATAACATACAATAATAAAATACTTCTCCTTACATTGCTACCCATTCAAAGCAAATCAATGCTAGAACATCGTAAAATTCCCAATAAATAGAGAAAATATACTATAATTAAATAAATATCTCGTAAAAAGTGGAGTAGGAGAGTTCTAATTCAAAGGCAATCGAATCACTTTGTACGTAAAATGTGTGTAACATACAATAATAAAATACTTCTCCTTACATTGCTACCCATTGAAAGCAAATCAATGCTAGAACATCGTAAAATTCCCAAAAAATAGAAAATATATACTATAATTAACTAAATATCTAGTAAAAAGTGGGGTAGGAGAGTTCTGATTCAAAGGCAAGTGAATCACCTTGTAAAATGTGTATAACATACAATAATAAAATACTTCTCCTTACATTGTTACCCATTGAAAGCAAATCAATGCTAGAACATCGTAAAATTCCCAAAAAATAGAAAATATATACTATAATTAACTAAATATCTAGTAAAAAGTGGGGTAGGAGAGTTCTGATTCAAAGGCAAGTGAATCACCCTGTACGAAGAAGGCTCTGCGGTGTCTAGGGGTGTCCTTGAAGCGGGCGGGGTCGTCACTCGAGGGTCCACGGGTAAACGACCATCAGAATATCCATGTGTGTTACCAGTCGAGAGAGAGAGCGAGAGAGAAGAGAGAGAAGAGAGGATGAAGAGGAGGAGGAGAGGCCTTATAGCGTACCTTACTCTCACGCTACTTAACTTTCCACGTGTGTATATGTGACGCTGGCTGCTCTATCGCGCGCCTTCCTCTTTCACTCTCTTTCTCCAGGCTCCTGCTCTCCCGCGTCTCCTCTTCTTCTCGACCTGTCCATCCCGGCACTCTCTCTCTCTCTCTCCTTGTACCTGTCCTCTCCTCCTTCTTCTCTTCTTCGAATAAAAGAGCCCACCTTCCTCCCCATCTCATCTCCGGGCTCCGCTCTACACGGCTATTACGAAATGACGATTCCAACTGACTCATCGCGCCTGCCAATTCATTGCTTTAATTATCGACCGTACACCCGCACCGCTTTCCACAACTAATATCATTTCTCCGGGTAAATACTTTGCCAGAAGACACAATGAGGTGTTCTTCTTAGAATCGCTTGAACCCTTTATTAATGCGCAATTATAAAAAGCGCAATATTAATTCAATTAGAATTCTATAACAAATACTAATATTGATGACAGTTGGCAGTGCCATCAACTTGAGAGAACAAAATCAATGTGTGAGTTGTTCGCAGTAGAAAACAAATCGGTCACAGCTATATTTACGTTATAATTTGCATTGATTCTTCAATTACCTATTTTAAGTATATCCAACTTATTTATCTTTTATTTATTTTAATATCCTTAAAACTGTTATGTCATTGCTTTATAATCGAAATGAATCAAATTTGTCCAGCATAAAAAGCAATAAAATTTCCGTGCGTCATGGATCAATTTTATCCATAAAGGGTTAACTCAACGTTCTAATAAAATCTCCAAGACACAGTCAGATAAAATGCGATCCCAAATCGTAGGAAGACCCGCAAAAGGTCCAGCAAAGGAAGGGAAAAAAATTGGGGGGGGTTCAGTGGAGTGAGGGAGTTGGCGAGCGGCCTATCCGAGCGTCGGGGGCACATTCTACTTAATATCCCGAACGCTACGGAGGGTGAGATAAAGATACATCAGACTTAATGATAAATGCAGAGCGCGCTATGACGAAGAGGATCTCGAGCGGGAGGAAAGAGTGCGCCCAGCCGTGGAGGACTCGTCCTTGAAGGCATATAATTCTCGAGGGGGGGCTTGGACGATGCTCGGTCAGTAATGAGCCAAATCCATTACGGCACAGAGGAGAATCCTACCAACCAACACCGCACTCCGAACCTTCTTCTCTCTTAGAGATCTACGGATCCCTAAAACCCGCCTCTCTCTCTCTCTCTCTCTCTCTCTCTCTCGACTTCTACTATGCCTCCACTTTTCCATGTCCTATCATCCAGCACGTGAGCGCAGCACCTTCCATTACGTACAGGCTGATTCACTTATCTTTGAATTAACACTGGCGTACTCCAGTTTTTGTCAGGAGCCCAATGTATCGGATTATTGTATTAATATGTGAATTCGAAATACTTTGTAAATGTTTGGATATATTGATATTTATAGATAAAACAATGGTTTAACACTAAATCTACCAATTAGCGGTGAAATGACTGTTTTTAAAGGGGAAGTATTGGTATAAAAAAAGTGCTGGTAGGTTTAGTGTTAATTTGTAATTTTTGTACGATAATTATTCATAAATGTTTCCCAATAGTTCTCAATATTCTATGCATTAATAATACTAAGTATCATAATTGGATTCACGTGTACTACCTGATATACATTTAACAAAAATTTAACGTAAAGAATAATAAGTTGTTGCAAAAATTGTATTCCTTTAAAAATTCCAAAGTTACTCTCAAAACTATATAAGCAATAAATATTGCAATATTATACATCGCTACCATTTAAGCAGAAAAATAAACATCCTTTAAATTATTAGAGGCAAAATTATATTTTCCCTACAACGTACGTAATAAATAATAATATTTATAAATAACAGTGGAGAAAACTGTCGCAGTAAATCTCGATCGAAAGCGAAATGAACGAGCCTGTAGACGCGTGTCAATGCAATGCACGTACGCCGCGCGGTAACAACTATCTAACCAATGGCACCTAGTTCGGTACCAATTCCAATTATAGATCGGGAGTGCTCGCTCGATCGGAGCCCAAGTGCACCAACCCTCCGAGCTACCTTTTTTCCACGGCGCCCTCTTCATTCCTCCATTCGCTTCCTGATCGCGCGCGCAGCACCAATTATGCACGACCGTACTCACTCCGGCTAAATTGAAAACTGGCAATCTCTATCTACAGGGTGATTCAGTCGCCATTCGAGAGAGGACTGGCGTATCTCGTTTTTGATTACAAATTTATGCAATTATTTTGTGAGGTTTGTAATCGAAACCCCCTTTTTATTTTATATAAAAGTAAATTGTAGAATATTATATTAGTAAATTAATGAATTGTGGAATCTTTTGATTTTATGTGATTGTTATGCTACGTGCGATGTAATTATATTAAAATGTAATGTTAATTTAATGTAATAGTATATAAAATGTAGATGAGAGTTTGGAAAGATTTCGATAGAATTTAAATTGTTCAGTTATTTATAATTACTCTGTGTATAACAGATTGTATCCAATTGTGTTTCAATGCCCTTTGAATGAGAAATGAAAGAATATTTTGTTAATTACCAATGCCAACTTACTCCAAATGGGGAGCATTGTTCTGATTAAAATATTATATTCCTCGCATTATTTGTCCAATATCATACTATACAATAAAAATAGAATAACAAATAATGACAACATAATTCATGTTTGTTCATAGAATATTTAGTTCTGTACATTATTCTTTTTAACATTCGTTCAATTAAACACTACATTTATATTTCCTGAGCCATTAAATTCTGTTGTTAGATTAGACTGTTCAATAATATATCAATTTATATCAATTTATGTTTCTCCACACCATTACTTTTGTAGAATGCAGCACATGGTTTATGAAACATCTTTTTCGAATCATAATTATCTCATATAAAACCAGGCAATTCAAAGGCAAGTGTATCATCCTATACAAACGTCGTCGGTGTGTCCAAGCTTGCACGCCGGCGCTGAGGGGTGCAGAGCGTCGACGTCCCGGCGCTCTCGGACTCACTGGGACGCGGCGGCGCAGCAGCATTACATACTAACGAGACAGGGAACATCGGCGATCTGGCGACGACACGATTTCCTACTGTTAAGCCGACTATAATTTGACAAGCTGCGATAGCTATGATCCTAGATACTCCTCGGATCTTCCACGCTGTTTCATGCGGCGCACAGTATGATATTTTCGGGATCTAGCGGAACTTTATTATTTGAGGTCAAAGCGTTCTACTATTACTCTTCATATGTTATTATTATTGATACCTGCATTCTCTAATTCTTTGATTAATGGTATCGTTGTTCTCTGTTTGCCAGCTCAAAGTTACCTTATAAAGTTACGCAGCAATTATGTTTCACATTGATAATGCATTGCATTAAAATTACTGTGGTACTTACACTAAAAATGTGTCGGAACACGCGACTTAGACGAGAAACTCATCCATTTGTTGTAAAATGACAATACTTGGTATATGTGCAAATCTGTGCAATATGAAATTGATTATTTTGAGTTATTTAAGAGTCTACTTTTGTTCCGTATATCATGAAAAACTGGTACAATGTAGTATACTGTATAAAAACTCGAGATATAATGAAATAATGGCATTTTCCAAATTAATTGTTAGTGTAAAATGCCTAATTGGCGAGTTCTTTGAATTGCAAAAATACGTAACTTTGAGCCGGTAAACAGAAGACAACGGTACCATTAATTAAAAAAAAAATTAGAAAATGCAGGTATCATTAATAATAACATATGAAGATTAACATTAGAACACTTCGGACTCAAATAATAAAGTTCCGCTAGATCCTGAAAATATCAGACTGTGCGGCGAGAAGAAGAAGTTCACGGTGTGTTCTATGGGAATGTTCGGCCGGGGTGCTTCTTCTCTTGGGACGCGAAGCGGGCTACTCTTGCCGGGTGTCGTGCTGCTCGCTCGCACTGCTCAAGTAATTGCTGGCAATCGATGAGAACGGGTTCTCGCGGAGGTATTATATGGCAGTGTCGCGGGATAGCCTAGCCATGTTTAGATCCGCCTGCTTACATATTGTAGGTGGCTCTCTCTCGCTCTCTCTCTCTCCGGATATGCTGCTGCCTTTCGATACAGAAACCCATAAAGTTAATGTATTGATCCAGTTGGCTTGTTCCCTCGACTAACTTGATATCGATTGGCCAGGCTAATCGGTTTCCGCCTGTAATCTCACTGCTAAGCTGAATTCCTTTCGAAATATGCCCTCATCCTTCGAATCCTGTACTATACGATTTACATGAGTCAGCTATGTCGATATTATGCGTCGAGAAAAACTTCAACTCGTATCGCTCCGCGTTAATTGATTTACCATTGGATTTGTTTATCTCCTGCGATTGCTGAAACCATATTGCGGACTCGCCCAGTTAATGGACCCAATTAAAACTGTGCCAATGTGAAATCTAATTGCGTCGCTGTGAACTCCTAACTCCGTTTAAAGTAATGAATATCTGATAAATCTTTAATACTTATTTAACTAATTTTTAAATACAAAGTTTGGGTAATTATATATGTCGTTGGGAAATGTTGTAGGAGACATCTTTCTGAGTGTCTTTTCTCCTTTCTCATATTTTAATTAGAAGAATTATATTTGTATTAGATCTCTACAGGCATTTCGAATGATGTCACAAAACCACAGCTATGTTTACGTTATAATTTCTGCCTTTAAATGTGTCTAACTTTTTTCCTATAAGTTTCTCCCACACATATACTTTAATATCCTTAAAACTATTATGTGATTGCTTTATTAATAAAAGTAAAGCAATTTTGTTCAATTTCAAGTGAAATAAAATGTCTATGGAACATGTGTCTATTTTATCTTCTAAAATCCCATGCATCAAAGAATTAAAACCTCATTAAAATCGATGATTACCAAAATGCCCACACCACAAACTCTGCACAAACCTCTAATCTAAATCCTTCCACCCCCAAAACAATCCAAAATCAATTACACCGCTAATTAAGGTCGAAGGATTAAACAACTTCATTACATCGATAAATCACCACATACACACACACACGAGCATATATCGCGCACGTGGAACTCGTGAGGAGGTTACACGTAGAAGGAGGAGCAGGACGAAGAGGGCGCAACAAGAAACTATGTGTCGAGGTGTATCAGGTAGTTGTATGGCTCGACATAAATTGCACTGACGGACCTGTGCTCGATATCAGGCGCGCGAGGGCTTTACGATTATCGCTAGTAACTTATCGTCGACACAATTAAACGGCGGAGGAAGAGGAGGAGGTGGAACAAGGTAGCCGTGCAAGGTCGCTACCAATGAACATAGCCGAGAGGGAGGATGCCACGCTGCAAACGCTCTCCTCCCTATAAATGCTCTCTCACTCTTTGCAACGCGCGCGCGTGACAGAGAGAAAGAGAGAGGACAGCGCGAGACGGTGGCCACTGGCGCCACGCAATTGTCAATTAACATTTTTACCGTCGTCCAAGAAAATACGAAGCACCTACGTGCCACGTACGCCGAGCAGCCTCGACGAGCCACCGCAGCTTCCACCGAGTCCTGCCACTCGCAGATAGAACAGACAGCGGGGATAGGAAGATCGGCGATCCTGCGGTGGATGAGCAACTCTGTACCATGGAAGAGGTGTAAGGTCGAAAGGGAAGTCTAATTCGACTGCGGAAGTTGGCTTTGCATTTCTATTTCGATTTTATAGTTTTTCTCTATGCGGTGTTTTTCGGAGATTTGTTTTGAAGTATTTTAGATACCATGAAAGAGGTGTAAGGTCGAAAGGGAAGTCTAATTCGACTGCGGAAGTTGGCTTTGCATTTCTATTTCGATTTTATAGTTTTTCCCTGTGCGCTGTTTTTTGAAGAATTTGTATTAAATCGTTTTGAAGTATTTTAGATGCCATGAAAGAGATATAATGTCGAAAGGGAAGTCTAATTTGACTTCGGAAGTTGCTTTTGTATTTCTATTTGAACTTCATAGAGTTTTTCCCTGTGCACTGTTTCTTGGAGAATTTGTTTTTAATTGTTTTCAAGTATTTTAGGAGGTAAATGTGGTTCTGTCAAAGTGAATTGGTTTGTAATGTTTAGTAGAGAATTATAATTTGTTAAGTTCTTGTCTTGAATAATAGTAATTGGCAAAGAACAACCCTGGATTCCCTTTTTGTATGATTTTATCACCGAGCTGTGATAAGAATATATGCACAACAGCAATAAGAGACGTGAAAAAACAATAAAAGAAGAAACTGTAATGATACATTTCTTTACAATTATTATCCCGAATGAATCAATAAACGGACCTGCACATTAATCGTGCATAGTTTTCAAAGGACGTACAAAACTCGTTGGGATTCCATTACATTCGTTTTCATTTGTAGGAACGAAGCGCTTTTCAGGGAAACGTTGATTGAACGGGATCAATGACTGAAGTTCCGCCCTTAGTGTCACCTTTCCGTTCAATCGGTTCATTTGGCCGGATTTTCCGTGCTTTGGTCGAGGATCGCGCGATGTTAAAGTCGACTTTTAGCGCTGATCGAACCCTCCAATCTGATATTAACTTGTTCGAAGCCCTCTATCGGCTCTCTTTCACCCTCGAGTTTCCCCGAACGAGTCCACTTGCCACGTGTTCCTCCTCTTCTCTTCTCTCTCTGCCATTCCTCGCCGCGAGATACAGTGAATATTCATCGGACGGCGCGCTCGCCGACACGGCGCTATCGGTTTCCGATGTGACACCCGATGAAACCTCGTTATTGGACTTCGGCTACATCCAATTCCCCGCTCAACTGATCATCCCGGCACTAAATCACCGGGCAAACTAACGAGCCTTTGTTTCCGAAGCTGACATATCGGAATTGTCAACTGGCAGCTCGGAATCTATGAAATGCTTGCGCGCTTCTTTAGCATTTTAAATATAGAACTGTCATTGTTCCAACTAGAAGCTATAATGAATAAAGGAAAGGAAGCTCTCGTTCTCATTTATCCATTAGTCTTCTGCAATTATAACAGATTCGTTCCAGCAAATTAATAATTGAAATAGTTCAGAGATGTATCATCTAAATTTGCATTAAACGCGATATAATGTTAACATTGTTGTATGGTTTTTTAGATGTTTTAGGGATTTGGTATTGCAAGAACACAAATTTCTATAAAGTACAAAATAGATTACTTATAAAATATTGTATTACTTATTATTTATGCGAGGCCTTAACAGTATAATCCCAACACTTTAAAATTCATTAAAGATACTTGCATTCAATATTCTTTAACTCTTTC
The DNA here is from genome assembly GCA_910591665.1 of Ectemnius continuus. Classification (NCBI taxonomy): domain Eukaryota; kingdom Metazoa; phylum Arthropoda; class Insecta; order Hymenoptera; family Crabronidae; genus Ectemnius; species Ectemnius continuus. Next base: position 6,502,470 of record OU342862.1, on the reverse strand, counting down.
ACTGTCGAAATAAATTTATAAAACGTAAAATGCTTCAATTTCGTTGCACCACAAATTAATTATGTATGAATTTAAATATTGCTTGTAAAAGAGAAATTCACTTTTGTTTTCCATAATGTTTTATATTTAAGTTTTATATTTGGTCGGCAAAAGGTTTAATCTAAGTTATAAATTTCTCACAGAGATAAAACAAGATTAAAGTTAATGAATCATAATGTAATCAAACCCATAAGAGAAGCATAAGTCACGTGACCAACTTGAGTGAAGGGAGTTGTGCGTAAAAGTGTTTGAAGTCGCAATATTTCGAGCTATATACCTGCGGCAATGATGGCATGCGACATTGAGTCGCCGTAACTGCGGCTTTGTGGTTTAGAAGCTCCTGCCGAGGAGTCTACATTCTCTCCCGGTGGTTATAGTGATAGTGCGGTTGACTGGCTGTCCGACTGCCCGACATTTGCATCTCGTAAATACCATAAGCCTATCTTATCCGCCTCTTCTTTTTCGATATCGTATGACCAAAACGCACTCTCTCAGCCCAACCACTGCGTCATTTCACGACGACTCTATTATTAGTCGATTTATATGATTAGCTGCGCAGCAAGAATTTCCAGTATAAGAGAACTGCGATTATCCAAAGTAGTCGGCAAATATGTCAGGTTGGATGAAGGAATTTTCGAATCATTACTTTCAATATTCTTGAAGGATGGATAATTAAACCCCTGTGATATAAATAAAGATTGGTACCAACCAACGAAATCAAATTCAGAACGTCGAAATAGTTTTTGATGTCAAAGCTTACAATGGCACGTGAAATGAATGACGTCACCCAAACGTCATTGTACGTTCAAAGGCTAGTTTAGATAATTATTTATGTGATAATTGCTGGATCAATTTACGGAATATCTGCATTAGCAAATTGTAGACAAAGCAGCTCAAGAAACTTTCAACGATTTCTCTCATAATGTTGATCTTCATATGTTTAAAAGAGGAAACATAAATATTAGCAATGACAAATACTGAGATCAAATAATGCTGAAGTTGCTAAAACTATGCTGCGACCAATTACAAGTATCAGTTTATACTGAATTAATATAAGATATCAAATAACTGAGCACTCGATTGCTCGAAATTTCCGATAACAGGGATTCTACTATAATTACAGAAAGCCTGTGATGCATAATAATTCGCTTTCCCATTGGTCTCGCGCTAATTCAGCCGATGCAATCGAAATCCTGAGAGAGCAATTAATAATAAGTCGAAGCCATGTGTCCCAATATCAGTGGCGCGCACTCAGCCGCATAGGTCGAGGAAACTCTCAGATGGAGATTTCGTGTTATGTGCCTACTGGGAGTCATTGGAACTTTACCTAACCGGTGAATAATGCGTTTATAAAGTGTGGATTTAACCGGAACATCGGAACACACCACATCCATTTCGATAATGTGCCTTCGTTAAGCCTCCAAGTAGCATATGACGCTAACTTCGAAGTAACACACAGTAATATTTCGAAGTTAATGTTTACTTAAGTGCTGCTTTCAATAAATCGATAGACAGCAACTTTAATTATTGTATATTGCTTTTCCAGTGCTTGTTGCAGAGGACAATGCAAAGATAAATGTATGACTTAGTTATTTCAATATTAAAATCTGTGAAATATGTTTTCAATAGTTCTGCACCTTTCAACATAGTTCTTAATACAGTAATATCAAATTTCAATATGTTAATGCTCATTCGAGTGCTGCTTTCAATAAATCGATAGATGGCAACTTTAATTATTGTATATTGCTTTTCCAGTGCTTGTTGCAGAGGATAATGGAAATATAAATGTATGACTTAGTTATTTCAATATTAAAATCTGTGAAATATGTCTTCAATAGTTCTTCACCTTTCAACATAGTTCTTAATACAGTAATATTATATTTCAATGCGTTAATGCTCATTCGAGTGCTGCTTTCAATAAATCGATAGACGGCAACTTTAATTATTGTATATTCCTTTTCCAGTGCTTGTTGCAGAGGACAATGCAAAGATAAATGTATGACTTAGTTATTTCAATATTAAAATCTGTGAAATATGTTTTCAATAGTTGTGCACCTTTCAACATAGTTCTTAATACAGTAATATCATATTTTGATGTTTTAATTCTTAGTTAAGTGCTGCTTTCAATAAATCGATAAACAGCAATTGTAATTATTGTATATTGCTTTTCCAGTGCTTGTTGCAGAGGATAATGCAAATATAAATGTATGACTTAGTTATTTCAATATTAAAATCTGTGAAATATGTTTTCAATAGTTGTACACTTTTCAACATAGTTCTTAATACAGTAATATCATATTTCAATGCGTTAATGTTCACTTAAGTGCTGCTTTCAATAAAAAAGTTAAAGTATCGTCACAATAATCAATTTCCAAGCATTACGAACATCCAAACAGAAATTCTTGATTACAATATGAATTAGTAAGTAAAGAATTATCATATAAATGAATGATTTGCAGTATACTAATGAATGCACATATACAATAGAAATCATAAAATCACTTGACTCTGGCAAAGTTAAAAAAAGGGAGAAAACACGTACTTAGAGATGAGTTTCATTTCAACATTTTTCTTCAAAGTTCTTCCGTTCTTTCCGCACACACACTGTTAATAAAAGCCGTTCACTGCACGTACGAGTTTACGATTCACAATCGAAACATAACGCGTTGTAGCACGAAATCAATGACTTCACACTTCACGGAAATAAACGTCAAAAATCACAACTGTTCACTACATTTCGATCACCACCGGAACATCAACATTGCACTAACTTTCGTGCAATTATATCGATCGATGTATCGATACGTATTGTTCGATAGTGGTTGCGGTAAATCGATTGTATCGACACAATGGCAACTGGTATAATTGGTAATGCAGTCACCTATTATTATCCATTGGTGAATAATCGATCGTATCGATTGGCGGTTATAAATGCATATCGTAAATGCATTCTTTCGAAATCGTGTATTATAAAAGCAAATATGAATCATAAGTATTTGCCTAAACAATGCATTTTATCATAGTTATGATAGTCGGCAGAACGTATAATGAAAATGCATATAACAAGCACATGCAACATTAAAAAATATAGTTCAACAATGTATATTATATATAAAAAAAGCACTTACCCTATCTTAGTGATTAGCTTCCCGTGAACATGCAAGTAGGACGTCACGAATCGTTTGTTCACCTGAAATGAGAAAGATCCAAATTTTAAATAACGAAATCCCTTTTCGACCGATCTTAATACAGCGTTTTCTATTACACAGACTTATAATCGATGCAAATTATAGGCTGTAAAACACTGCAAAAATTGACAAGCAAGGAGATCCAGTTTTGGAATGTTGCTGAAAGATATTTCCGCAATTACAATATCTATTGCGTATCTAAACGCTGATATTAGGGAAACAGTTTGACTGAGCTCTTCAGTGGAGCGAAGTATCATTAGATAGTCACAGTCCATCAAGCCATTATTCTTTAAATGAAATCATTAGAGCTAATGGGTAGAGCAACTAGTTTCAGATAAAGATCATTCGTTTCCCTTACTTCCGCACTGGTCAACTGCGCCAGTTCTTCTAAATCGCTGTGCGATAGTCTGGCCTCGGCGGCAGCGGCCGCAGTGGTAGTGCGTCGAACGCGTTTACCACCCGGATGGACCCAAGTTTCACGCCTCAATCCTCCGCCAATGGTATTTGCACCCTCCTTCTCTTTCATTCGTGCTCTTTCCTTCCATTCTCGCTCCTCCTTTCGTTTACGCTCCGTGGATTCGTACTGCATAAGAGAGAATTCCATTTTGAGATCATACAGTAATTCATGTGCGGAATGGAGCAAAATATACAGCATAGGTGACGGTGTATGATATTCTAAATTCTAATATGTGTACTACACTTGGTGCTGTATTGTAAAAATCGAAAAGTTTTTCGGAATGTTGATCTATTTGTATCAATGAACGCAACAGCAAATATTTGCTCCTGTTACGAACGAATTGTTAATATAATACAATCTAGAATGCACCAGACATGAAACTATTAATAATAATGATTGCATGGTGCACGTGGACAATGCAACAAGTACATGCTAATGCGATGAAGCATTAGTAAGTAAAGAAAGCTGCTGTAACATACTGCAAAAGTGCAGAGGAAAAGTAGCAAGTTTACATTAGAATCCCGCCACATAATTAGCTTGATCCGTCCGCTAGTAAGCGTGCTAATTCTTCTAGTGCGAATCTAATAGGAGAATGGATTGTATTCCACGCGTGAGAGCTGCTCGTACAACAGAATGTAACACCGAATCTATTGAGCTTGAGCTACGACTACGGCAACGATACCTAATATTCACACGAGATTTCAAGTTTACTTACGTAATGTAGATACTGGCGGCCAAGGGAAATCAAAATATTATTAAAGTTAGTAATAATGCAAATAAGTTAAGGAACCAGTTAATGTTACACGCACCTTCTTCCGATTCTCGTCGAACAGCGCGATTAGACTTTCCCTGGCGGAGTGGAATGGATTGGACGCCATTAAAGAGCGCATATAATAATACACAGCATCAAGTTTTCGCCTCTGTAAAAATATTAAAATCGCATTAGTTATATTCTAACTTGTTACACATGAAAGACATTCAATACTAACCGAGTAATGGGCAAGTAAGGCAAGTTGATTATAGGGTCTTCCGTTTTTTGGATTAAGTTGCTGTGCTTTCAAGTACCACCTAAAATTTAGTTCAGAGCATGGTTACTACTTTGTACTTAATAGATGCGACAACTTTCGAGGTATTAATTAATACTTACTGCCTTGATTTTGAGTAATCCGCTGTTTCATTTGCTTGCTCCCGATATCGTGTCAAATCACCCAAGAACAGGTATAGCTTTTGGGCGCTTACTAATGCCAACCCAAGAACACCAAGACCACTCGGCAAAGTAGGCGTTGCGAGGAAAGTTTCCAATTTGAAGTCATACTTTTTTTCTAACAACGCTAGCAAACTTTCCAAGTACGTTGTACCCTCATCAATGATCCGTAACAAAATTTTCTTGTAATGTTCGCGCCCCTCGATATTTTCCTTTGGCATGCCTTTACGTAACATTTCGATTAAGTTATAAAAGAGGATCTTCCAGAAATGCTGTTCAACGTTCTCGGCTTGGCAAAACTTGATGTCAGACTCTAGTAAGGTCTTCAAACTTTCTTGCAGAAAATGTCTAATGTACAAAACGCGGTCCCAATTCGACGTGAAGCCGCCAGAGCTTAAAATCCATTGTAATTCTAAGTCAGCCCTTCCTATGTCTAGCAGTAGATACGGGTTTTTTGCTGATCGAAAACTGTAATGGAAAATACAATTAAAAATGTATATACAGTATATATTTTGTTCCTGTATTTTTTCAATTGAATGTATCGTTCGTACCTGTCTGAATAAGGATCGTACCACGAAGGTCTCATATTTCCAAATTGATCATGCGGGGTGTATGTTGAAGACACACCGTCTAATTGTGTCCCTTGAAACCCATGGTAAGAAGATGTCGTGTCAGTGTGTGATTGGAATACTGGTACACTCGATCCTTGCCCTGATTCGCTCTCCCTAAAACAAATTAATAATTAAATACCTGTAAGACGTATTTTACTTAATTTATTGTGGTCGAAATAAAAGATATTCGAATAAATACCTCGAAGGCGCTGCTCGACTTCCAGGAGAAGTAACTATTATTGGTTTGTTTGGATTATTTGGATCGAATAAAGTTCGTTGCTGTAGTGCTGTTTGTCTAGCTGAAGCATGATTGGGTGGCGATTGGCAACGTTCCGGCAAAATCAGTACCCCTGGGGGCTGCGAATTACCTCCCGCAGAAGGAGGTGATATTTGATGTCTCACTAAAGTTGCATTGAGATTAGACAAAGAAGTAGTGCGAGAGGAAACGCTCGGAGTTTGCCGGCCCTCATCAGATTCGCAGGTGGATATTTTTCTACCCGTTCGCCAATTTTCCTCCAAGTATCGATCAGATGGCCTAAATGTATTATTTTTAGTTGTATTCACATTTTAGCATTACGGAGTTTTAATACATTTCAAAAGATGAAAGAAAGTACCTTGGTCTGTGCAGTTCCTCGAAATTTCGATTCCCACCGCGATGACTTCGATCTTTACTTGATTCTCGACTGCGTTGTATAATGTTGCGTTGTCGTCTATCAAATCTTCTATTACTATTACTGTTCTTTTGATTATTATTGTAGTTTTCGTTCTCCCTGTTCTGCTGGTTGTTTTGTCGTTCGCGACTGCTGATACGCGCTTTATCTCGACTGCTATTTCTTAGAATAGAATGGGGTACGTTAATGCAATTGTACGCAGAAACGTAAAGACATTCATTCGCGAAAGTGTTTTTCTTACCGGTGTTTGCCATCGCGTCTTGCTCGTCGACGATGTCGTGTGCCTTCGGTTGGAACTGGATTATTCACTGGTGCGCTGACACTTTCTTGCAAACTCAACAACGATGTACTACGAGCTTGCTGTCTTTCTGCTTCTTGGTGTAACTCAACATCCTCGTTCCAATCCTAAAGACAAACCCGACCGTAATAAGGAATTAATGAAACACGTATTATATCATAAAATAGAAACATAGTGCATATACGTACAAGAATATAAGTAGTTCTAGAAAATATCTTATTGCTCGGTTCCTTTTTAACCGATGAAACATCTTCTTCGGATTGCTCTTTTTCTTCTGCATTTTGATCGTCAGCGTTATTATTGGCTGCTTGCCTTTATCGGAAAGAGATAAGTACGATTAAAAAAGTTGTAAGAAACTACGGTGAGGCAATCGATTACTACGAATATTACGTGTTAGATGATTGTTGAGGGCTTTTGGCGGGTGATATTTCCCTTTTCTGATTATCCGGCGACGAGTAACATTTATTTGCACTTGATGTGGATGTGACTGGTGAAGTTGATGATGCCGGATGTGTCAAGGAATTATCTGCTTTACTCAAGCTTTCCATACTAGTATACATAGTACTGTTGCTTCCTCGACGATCGAACGATCTAGGTTTCCAAAATACGTAATTCTTTAATTTAGCGAACGGCAATCTTTATTGTAAATGCAATTTGTCCAAAAAAGTTTGTTTGCATATACCTCTGAATATATTCTTGACTGGGAGTGTGTGATCTTGAACTCGGTGCAGAATACTGATCAGGTGAAACGCACCTGAAAGTACAAGATGAACTTTCCGATTCCTCTCGTTTCATCCTATTTCTGCCTCTGCCACGAGCTGGCACAGTATGGGACCAATTTCTTTGAGGTGGCACTGGGCCTGATGGCGGTAGATTCTGCATTGTTTGTGAATGTTGCAACGCGGGCGGATAGCCGCTGGATGGTGCACTCTGTACCAATAGATCATCCATTAGTTCTGTATAAATTACTTAAAGAAATATAAGGCATACCTGAAATGTTGTGGTATTGCCATTCCAGCCCTGTTCTTCCCCTGAAGCAAAACTATTTGGTGATGCCAGACCATTCTCAATAAGGTATTTTCTTTGTAATCGCGGTGGCAAGTGATCGAGTTTTATATTTTTTGGTAAACCCTCCGAACCACCCCATCTTCCCGAGGGTGGCTTCCCTTGAGATTTCTCAGGATGATTAACAGGTTTTGCACTACGGTTGTCTCTACTCCAATTAAGATCATTGACATGATTGGCTGATGTCAGTGGTTCTGAACCCTAAATTACAAATTAAGATGTGTATGAAAATAAATATCAGCAGTGAACAAGTTGCATTCTTGATGATGGAAATGATGGCAAACCTGTCTAGCTTCTCGCGATGTGTCTTTTCTACTTGTATTACTTCTAACAGATCTTGGAGAATCTGATCTCCATTGATCTTCATGTTCATTGCCTCTACGGTTTTGCCGGTTGCCTAAGTATCGTCTACCACGGTCATCCCGAGTCCTACTTCCACTCTCACTATCTCTTCTGGAGTAAGAGCGTGGTTGGTTACGGCGTCCATGGTTCCTTCGCCTTTGATTCGAATGGGAATCAGGCTCTTCACTATTCTCCCGATCTTGATCTTGATTCCATGTTGTTTCAGGAACAGACCTGCAACAGAACAAGCAATTTCCACTTCATTTATTGTTATCACTGCACCATTTGATTGCCACTGAATTACCATAGAACACAAAATGAATACTTAATCAATGGATTTTAAACAAAAATTTACCTATTTGTTATTTCTTGCTCGGCTAATGCTTCTTTCACTTTTTTCGGTACATACAACTGTTGCTCCGGTTTCTTATTTCTCCTTCTAGAATCCACTATAGTATTTTGAGAAGCTTGAGCCTGTCTATTGTCAATTGGAGCACTATTGTTGATGTTCAAGTCATTTATTTTGTCAGATAGGTCTGTGATCTGTGACGGTGGTTGATTGCTGCATTTTTCACTAGAGTTATTTCCATACGGATATTTCAACCGATTTTGAATGGAGCTTGGTTTAGACCTTTCTTGTGAAACACTGTCATTATCGGAGTCACCAGCAGATCTTCCTGTTTTTCTCAGAGGTCCACTTCCTGGTCTATATAGGGCTTGAGATGCTCGATTTCCTCCACCTCGCATTTCTGCCACTCTAGCTTTTTCTAATTTAACACTTCTAGTATCTGAAACAGACAGTCTATTCTATAAAACTGTTTTAAAATCACACATAATACAAGCACAATTATCCAAATATTTTGTAAATACTGTTCATTCTGTCGTACGAAAGCTTTCGCGTGTGTTTCGAGTAAACGGAGTAAACACGAGCAAACGGCCACTAATTCAACAGCTCTCAACATTTCGCAAGACATTGTAATCGCATTGTACACGCGACGGCATGATTCTTCAAAATTTCAAGAATGCTGCACAAGCTTTGTTATGATACTTTATTAAAGTTGACGACACTATTTGTTGACGTTTCTGACAGTAACTGCACTACTTTCCAAAATGCAAGTTATGTAGATTCATTACATAATTCAGTATTCTTTCAAGAACGCACACGTTTCCGAGCAGAAATCCCCGAGGAATCGAGCTAAGTGAAATATTCGATTCTTGATCCAGTTAAAATTTCTGATACATCGTAAGGAAGAACATCAGTCACGAGTTTAGGTTAATGTGTCCCGTCCAATTTGCTGCAGGCATTTATGAGTGTAGGGAAATTAAGACCTTGATTTCTATTAATTCAAGCCGTAAAAAGTCTAGTCACATAATGTGATGCAGTATCGTTAATACTGTCCAGTGCAATTACTTTCTACTAGACTACCTTCTGAAAATTCTCCCCACTTCCTGCGTCCTTTGTCGTGATTCGCCATGTTGAAGTACAATCATGTAGTATACAGATTCTCGTAAGATCCGCGAATACGAATTCTCTTCGCTCTTTGCACACATATGACATGCAGTCGGTAAAGGATCTTTTCATATTAATACACTATAGCTGACTGTAATGATAACTTATATTCGACACAGTATTAAAGAAACTCACTGGACTGCGCGAGATACTGCGCGAATCCCCGATTGAAATCAGCATTTAATTATATTAATATAATCTTTCCATATTAATATTTAATATTATCTCATCCTTAAATTACGGTTCCTCATATTCTGGGGTTTATTTTAATATATATTGAGAAGTATCAAAATAAAAGAAACAAATTCTTCTGCCTGATAATTTTTATCTATTTAAACTTTTAAAAAAGCGCGTGCAAGGCTGTCTCATCTGCAGATTATGCATGAGTTTTTCTCAAGAGATCGAAAATGTGACCGGCAGTTCCAATTCCAACCAGTTCCGACTGGTTCCGAACATGTCGACAGAAGACAGCAGAACCACAGAACATCGCATGTGTGGACAATCTTAGGATAAGCGGTATATACAAGTGCCTGCTGTTTTGGTTCACCGATACCGCACTTGAATGAAAATACTGTAATATTATTTAGTTTTGCCTGTCATGCAGTTCGGCGTACAGAAAATGCGTGTACTGTCGATGGAGCCGCCAAAGTGTAGCGAAGAATCTTGAAGAGTAACTTTAACAATATTATTATGCACTCGAAAACTGTAATAACCTATGCTGAAGTGTATCAAAAAAGTTTATTTTGTACGCGCAACATATCTGACTGAAGAAGTATAATTCCTTGACAATTTCATTTCGATTTTATTCTTCGAAATGTCGACAATCGCGAAAATAAGTCGCAACGTGACGACTGCCGTCAGGTGTAAACGGCGAGTCGTAGTTACCGGTTTAGGAATTGTGTGTCCACTTGGAGTTACTGTTCCTAATGCGTGGAATGCCTTGCTGAATTCGAAGTCGGGTGTCGTACGATTGACTGATCCCGATTATGAGAAATTGCCTTGCAAAATAGGTAGGCTCTTACGATATAATTATCGGAGCAATATTCCTTTGACTATCAATGAGGAGTAAATAACTAAAGTATATCTCTTGTTTTTCTTATTTATAGCGGCCTTAGTACCCAAAGGAACTGGTCAAAACGAATTAAATATTTATTCTTACTTTACAAAAAGTCAATTGCGAACAATGTGCCCTGCCACGGCTTATGCTCTCATTGCTTCTGAGGAAGCTCTGAGTGATGCAAAGTGGAAGCCGGAAGATGAGACTGAGAAAAGAGACACAGGCGTTGCTGTTGGAATAGGAATGATAGACTTAGTGGATGTTTGTAAGACATACGAATGTTTACAGCAAGGGTATAGCAAAGTTAGTCCTTATTTTGTTCCTAGAATATTGACTAATATGGCTGCAGGTCAGATTAGTATCAAGTACGGTTTCCGTGGCCCCAATCATTCTGTGTCCACTGCTTGTGCAACAGGAGCACATGCGATAGGTATTCATTCATAGACCCAAAAGTAAAGATATTTTTAAGAATACAAGAAATAAGAGAGAATGACAGAGGAATGTTTCTAGGTGATGCCTTCCGTTTTATTCGCGGGGGAGAGACCAGCGTAATGGTATGCGGTGGCGCCGAATCATGCGTTAGTCCACTGGCGATTGCGGCTTTCTGCAAACTTCGAGCGTTAAGTACAAGAAATGATTTTCCCGCTGAAGCATCCAGGCCGTTTGATAAAGATCGCGATGGGTTTGTAATGGGTGAGGGTGCCGCGATATTAGTCCTTGAGGAGCTGAATCATGCACTCGAAAGAAATGCTCCGATATATGCCGAAGTATTAGGATACGGATTATCCGGCGATGCAGCGCATCTAACAGCTCCCAGTGAAGATGGTACTGGCGCAATCTTAGCGATGGACAGAGCTGTGAAAGATGCCGGAATTGATATTTCGGATATTACTTTCGTTAATGCACACGCAACTTCCACTCCGTTGGGTGATTCTATTGAAGTAAAAGCGATAGAGTCTTTCATGGGGGAACATAGTAAGAATGTCACAGTGTCTAGCACAAAAGGGGCTCACGGCCATTTATTAGGAGCAGCTGGTAATTTAGAAGCGGCTTTTACCATTCTAGCAATAAAACATGGAATGATACCACCAACGTTAAATTTGCATAACTTGGATATGAACAGCTCTTTACACTTTGTTCCTAATGTAAAGAAAGAGTGGGATCCGGTTCCGAAACGTATAGCTTTGAAAAATGCATTTGGCTTTGGGGGAACAAACGCATGCTTATGCTTTGCCCAATATGTAGAATGAACTTTTTAATCATCAATGAAGATCAAGCAACATATGACGAGATATTAAGCATGCATAATCGCTACGGGTTGTACAATCAATAGATCATATGTTGCTCAGACTGTAATATATTCACATTTTATAACATGTTACTGTAATATACGATTCTACAACGAATCATTGCTTAGGCTTAGGTGCACAGATTATTTTTCAAATTTTTATAAGCTGTACAAAGCGTCGAAATGATATCATGTACAGAACGAGCGTTTCTTGTAAAGAAATGTAAAGTGGAAGAATAATACATATATTGGAATGCAACATTTATTTTATATTAATTTTTTAATAGTCTCTGGCCATATTGTTACAATATCGACATCAGGTGTTTCCATAATTCTGTAATCAAAAGCAATTTCGAAACTACATCGTTCCAGAAAATAACATTTTCGGATGTGATATAGCAATCCAAGAAGTCAGTTCTTTGTATAACAATCACTTTCTACGTACAATCGTTTAGATTTAGCCATCGATTGTGGCATATATGGCTCGTTTGCTCATATAAATTATTTAGTCAATTATACGAGCATACAGGAGTTGAATCATGCTTGACTTTGAATACCGTCGTTTTCAAAGTCCAGGTTTCATTCGATATTTTTTCATTACATTGGAGACAATTACACTTTAATCTACAGGCTGCCTTTACCCCGCGAATTGAGCTAAATGAGAACAACGTAATTCAAGGCATAACTATCCGCTTTCTGGTATTTGTATTTGATTAGTTGCAGTCGTCCTGTAGGTACATCATATCCTATGATGGCCTAATGACACATATCTGCAATGATAATTTATTCACACGGGAAGGTTCAGCTTCGACGATAACAGTTATCCAAAATACATCTATTGCATTCGTGTCTCTACTGGCAGTAAATCAATGTAAAAAAGAAAGATTGTTTTAAAGATTCATCCTATTAAGTAATTGTACCTAGTAGGAATTTTTAATGAGGAATGGTAAAGGGTTTGTGGTGACTGCATAACATAGCGAATCGTTTCCTAAGGGTCTGTCGAAGTTCCTGCCGTTTCTCAAGAACTTGGCACATCCGAGACTTGAATTCCAATACTTCTTCGGCAGGAATATAACTCTCCTTCTCTTCATCATCCGATAAATAGAAGTCCTATGAAGAACATTTGTATACAATTAATTTAACATCTAGTATCTCGCATAGTCAACAATATTAACTCATAGAAAGTGCATAACTTACTTCTAGCATTTGCGTAAGTGTTGGTCCCCCGCCTCTTTCCTTTAGTAAAGAGATGCTAGAATTGGAATGAACAAGTTTATCAGACGACCTCACATCATGGCAATCCCTTTCGTGATTACAATAGCCGTCACTACACGCAACTTCCGAACCCTCCGGTGTACTTGGGAGCGAAGAACTACTAATATTATGTTCAGACGAATAACCACAATCCTGAGACGACTGCTCGCTCGAGGAACGACTCTTTCTCTCCGTCATCGACAACTCAAAACGCTTTTTCATCTCTATCCACATATTATATCTTTTGTTTGGTTTTCCTATCCAAGCGTCGACTTTGTCCTTAGCTGCTGGATCCTTACAATCGTCTAATCTATGCCAATGTTCGTCTTCTGCTTTGTCAGAGTAGTCTTTGCACGATTCACACGTTTCGGATAATTCTTCTTCAGAGAAATTCTTAACTGGTGGACTACTCTGCGTTAATTTATTCGATGTGGCTTTCCCCTTACAGTCTGATGCACTCTTTTTCGCATTACTCTTCTGCGAATTTGTCTTTTTCGGGAATGATAATTGAACTGAATTCTGTGACTGTGGTATACTAGACTTTGATTTCCTTAAACAGTCAGGGCATTTACATGTAGGTGGTCCCTTGTTCTTTGGATCTAATACTTGGAGCTAAAATGAAACATTGTCCGTTTGTATAGTTTGATAAATAAGAATTTTAAAATACTTGAAATGTTTTTTTGCGAATTACTTTGTGTCGGTCTATATTTTGCGACGGTTTAGAATCCCCGCAAACACAGGCTGCTTCATTACCCTCGCTTTGTTTCTCAGAGGAACACTACAACAGTGAAATAATAATAGAACGATTCCTAACGGGAAATTAATCATTTGTTTAGTCTTTCTATCGATTCTCACTCACATTGCACGTGTTTTCCTTTTCTTCATTCTCGTACCGACGTTCTTTCTTCTTCTTTCGTTTTAATCGTAGCTTTTCTCGCCTTTGCTGCTTCGCGATTTCTTCCCTGGTTAATTCCTCATATAAGAGCTCTAACTGGGAAATACCTTGTTTCACTTCTACAGCCATCTACTTGGACAATGAACAACATTGTAATAAATATCGCAAATGACTTGCTACAAAGAGAAATGTTATTCACATGCCTGAAAGTTTCTTGATAAAGCATCTACCGCTACAGCTGCTAACACTTTGTAGACAGTCTCTTCTTCTCTCAAACGGCGATGAACCCTATGTAAACGTTCGGCCACACAAATCCCTAAACATGTAAGTACTTCTTCTTGGGCAATCTCCAATGTCTTTGCGTGTCGCTCCCTTAATCAGAAAAATCGATGTCACGTTCAACAATATCAAAAGTGCAAAACATTCAAGAAAATTAGACCTTATGTACCTTCCCATTAATTCTGGTTGGGCACGACCTATTAAAGTACTAATATAATCTGTATTAGTCGGTAGATGAACATGACGGTCGGGTATACAACGTTTGATCCCAAAATACAATGCAGCTACGTATCCTTTCTCCTTTGTGGGCTCAGGTTCTGTTGTCAAAAGTGATGATGCCAGTAACACTTTTGTACGGCATTCACCGCAAAACCTGCGATATCGATGAATGGATAAATTTCCTATTTACAATTGTATGTTTTACGAATCACGCATATTCCTTCATACCTACCGGTGTTTTCGTAAATATGTATAAAGGGTGGCATCAAGAGTGTCATTTTCTATTAACGCCAATTCTTGACGACACGGCCGGTCCATGCAATCCCAGACTTCCCTCCATGCACTCGGTGGAGGTCTCATTCGTTGAATTTCTAACGAGTGTAATACACACCGCCGTGATTTTTTGTTTCGCGGCTGCCTTTCCACTAAACTATTTAACCTAGCGCTATAAAGAAATATCCTAGTGATGAAATGGCAATTTCTAGAAGCAGTTAAAGAAATGCTTAGAACTAGCCTACCTATGACCTTGTAACATTGTACAAAGTAATTGTGGGGATTCCAATACATCGTCTTTTATCGACAATAAACCTTCGGGTGTGATCACCAATGGATCAAGTGCTGGATGTCCTGACTTCATTAAGTCGTAGAATAATCTCTCGACACTAGAAAACAACACATGGCGCAATGAAATAACATCTGTATGGTAATCATTAGACTGCAGATATTTATGCAAATATGATACAATATCTGTGGAAACCAGATGAATTTAGAATCCCATCTACTGTGTGCTTTGCATGAACGAGGAATATAATAAATCTTGTTACAGTCATTATATTTAAATGTGCTTTAAAATAATTAAAACTAATATTTGCATAGAAGTCTATAGTCTAATAATCATACTTTTTCAAATTGCAAAATCTTTCTAAAGTTTCACCTTCTTCTGCAACCAACACATGGAACTGCTTGACTTAAAATAGCAAGCAAGTCTTTGCATGTAACTTCGAACGATGCTTTAATTTCCTCTTTAGTAAGTATCCCAAGCTTTCTGGTAAACTCATCAAGCTGTTTACCACGAACTAGTGGACTATCACAGATTGCTCCCAGACCGTTCATATCCATAATCATCTGTAATATACGTTTAGTACTTTATATTCCTTGTATTATGGGCACATAGATTTTTCTTGTCAATCGCCGAATGATAACAAAATTTTGTAGAAACATTCGGGGGATAGAACAAGACAGTTTATTGCCCATAACATTGCGCGTGTGTATATCTGAAATTTTATTGCTGTAGGGAGATGTTCAACATAAAGTATACAGCATACAGCAACAACATGTTTACAGTAGCAGACTTATCCCTTAAGTCATAATCTCTGGCAAGCGGTCGACATATTAGCCGGCAATATCTAATCAATCCGAAAAAAGAGCAAACTACTTTTGACATTACCTTTCCTTCGAGACGATAACAAGTACTTGCGAAGTGGAAGAACGATAGAAAGGAAAGGCGAGAATTGAAAGGGGCGAGGAATCGAATATCTACGAGAGCAATTGACCAGGTCCAACGGGAGAATCGAGAAATGTTAAACAATTGTCCATTCGGTTGGTTTCTCGTAAAATCGGGCGTGCTCGTTAAGCAGTGTTAACCGTAGGTTAACTCATAAGGTTCGGAGTAATGGCATTACGTAAGTCAGGTGGAATTTTGGTGGTTCCAGGATGCGTTATAACAGGATCGAGGAAGCGAGCAGTTGGATGAAAGAATCGGCTCACCGTGAGATTTTCATCGACGATCAATGGCATTTGCCTTCGCGTCAAATCGACCGGGTCATCGTCCCGCCAAACGTTCACCAGCTTCGCCATCGCGGCCGTGTTTCTCGATCAGTCTCGACTACCAGTGCGACGACACCGAAATCCACCACGTCCTGCTATCCGCGAGCACGAGTCCAATTTCGATCCACTCCCACGTTACACCACGAAAACAAGTAGACACGGTATCATACGTCTGCCATTTGCAACGAGTGGTTTCTCACTTCCGCCCTGCGTGCATTGTCCCGCTTCCCACCCGAGACGACACGCGTCATCCTATCCTTATTCTAATTCAACCTCCTTCTAATCTCCTTTATCTCCTGTTTTATGAGCCTCACTCCTTCCGAGCTCCCATTGATCCTCGGCTAAGTGAAATCTGCCGCTACTCACATCCCCCTTTTACCATTACTCCACTGCTTTCACCTATCTATCGAAAGCCCTACCATAACTCTACAAGGAATCCTCTATTATCTAGTAAAGGATCCAGCAACTTTGTTCTTGTTCTTTATGAATGAAAGTATGAATATATATAAGTTGCATTTATTGAGCGGAGATTTATATCGCGAATTCTTATCAAAAATTGCGAGTATATAACAAACAGTTGTGGAGAGTTACTTTCGGCAATTGGGATACGTATTTGTAGATATTTATTAGATTAGGAATAATATATCTCGCAAAATACGCGAAGAAATCTCAGTCGCTCTGCAACATCTTTTGTATAACGCGCGACTCTCATTATTAAAACATCTGTTGTTTTCGTAGTATTAGTATATTATTAAAAGTCTAATGTTCGGAGGAACTTTGCATCACTTGGCACATCCTTTCGCTTCACGGCTCATGGATACACACTACTGACAGTTCTTTTATGTGGACATAAATAGAGAAGCTCGTTCTTTTGATTTTAACCGTATCAACTGCTGACAGCAAGTTTGTCACTTCCTGCGAACTATCCATATATTAATTTATGCCACATAGTTGAAAAAATAAAAGAATAAGAATTATTATTAATGATGAAAAAGTATTGTTTATATATTATTATCTGTGAAAGCTTCTATTAATGTATTTAAACTTTGGAAATAATAAATAACAATTGAGAATAGAATTATTTGAACCATATATTATTGGCTGAATGAATTGATATACTTATTCATCGATAGTCTACTTCCGCAAGATGCTATTGAGAAACTATTGATAGAATCCGTCTTACGACGTGTTTGGATTAATTTCAATAGGAAATATCTCTCAATCGGTAAGCACACCGACAAAAAGCTACTGCAGGTAAATCGGTGGAAGATATCGGATGCCGAAAGGCAGCAAGCGGTTCTAAGCAGTACAAGGTTGAAAGAGGGAAGTCAATGAAGTAACAGTCCAGGACCAACCTGACAGACAAGTAGAAAGTAATGACGCGCAACAAAGTCATAGAAACATAGAAATAATAAAAAGAAATATAAATATAACACAAGCATATAACAGTTAATTTTACTACTATATATTTATTAAGGTCGTGAGATGTTTTACAAATACGGTTGGATATTGATTTTCGTTGCATTACAATTTCTAGCAAACAGATACGATTACTTAAAGTATGTCAACTTCAACTTTCTACACGAGGGATTAAGTGCGTTTGGTATTAGTCTGTCGAGCAATGACGAGAATCCGTCGTCGGCAAAATTGACTACGGGAGAAAAAGTGTTTAGCGTCGATGAACTCAAGAAATACACGAATCCAGAGGATGGCTTGTACTTATCGATATTAGGTCAAGTATTCGATGTTACGAAAGGAGAAAAGTACTATGGACCTGGCGCAACATATCATGCCTTTACTGGTACACAGTTATTTAAAGATAAAGAAATGCATTGTAAAGTTTTATATGTTATTTGAATTAACGTATATAATCTTCTTACAGGAAAAGATGCATCTTCAGCTTTTATTACTGGAGAATTTAACAATGAGGGTCTAACAGATGACATCTCTTCTCTGTCAATACAACAAGTTAAAGCCTTGAATGACTGGTTGAAGTTTTATAATGATAATTATATATACAAAGGTAATTCGCCTGATGAAAAACAAACAAAAAATGTTTGCACATGCGTGTATTATCAAAGTTTGTAATATCTGTTTTTAGGCAAACTAAATGGAAGGTATTACAACAAGGATGGCAGTCCTACACAAGAGTCTGATAATGTTAAGCGTAAACTGCAACTGGCTGCAGATAAAAGCTTGATGGAGGAACAGAAAAAGAAACTCTTTCCACCATGTAATGTTGAATGGAGTCAAGGAACAAGTACTGTTTGGTGTTCACAAAGAAGGTAGAAAATTAAAGGAATACACAACAATTACAAAAAAAATACTTTTAACATGTTTTTAACATACTTTATGTATTGTTTTTACAGTGGTGGCATTGACAGAGATTGGGTTGGTGTGCCAAGAATGTATTTTGAATCTCCAGGATCACAGCAATATAGATGTGCATGCGTGAATCTTAATTCCAAAGAGTACAAAGAATCCAAAGGTTCAATGAAGGAGTATGTGGGATGTTCAAGAAATTCACCAAAATGTACAGTGCAGTTAGATAATTAGTATTTAAATGCTAGTGCTAGTATGAAACAATAACAGGTTACCTGAAATTCAGATATTACATTGCGTGTTAGACTTTTAAAAATAACACCACTTTTATGTATATTTTTATATTATTTCTATACTTCATAATTGAATACCGATTACATTATTTGTAATAAAAACTACGGTAGATTTGCCAAGGATAATAGTTTATTTGTTACAGGAAGTGAGCAATTGTTATAGTAGTATAAAAAGAATAACGTGGCATTCCAGTCTTTCGTCTTTAATGTATTTCATATCTGTAATAGTCACTTTGTTTATCTCTACCATTGGTATACATCACCCATTTACAAAATCACGTACATAAATAAAAAAATATTATACAGGTAATGATACCTAAAGAAATCAACGACATATTACTGAAATGCTACAAACATTCGTAAAATCTTTGTTTCCTGTTTATTCTCGAAATCTAATACAAGAAGAAGATGGTATTTCGTGTGTAGCTCTCAAGTGTTGCCAGTATTGTAAATGGAAGTATATTAACATCCACTTACTTTCATCCTTTTCATCAAGTATGCGTACCTTTGTCCAAAGTTAATAACAAAACGGAATTCACGAAGTAGTAAATTTGATCGAAAATTGAAATAGAATACAAGCTGTGTTCTTTACACAGTTATCTGCGAAGAACTAATACAATATTATTAAACCTTATTGGCAGTCGTGGCTGAAGATTCATCTAACACTGCTCTGATACCGTTTAACTTTTCGAGAAGTGCTTTCATAGATTGTACATTATTGAGTTTCTTAAAAAATACTTTCGACCCGAAGGCCTTCTTGATTTTCGCACGGCGTTTCTTTATCTTCGAATCCGAGACCGTGTTTTGGAACTGTATCATTCTCTTGTATCTCTTCGCGCTCATAAATCTAGAAGAGGTATCGCTTATGCCTTCCCGCTCCTCGTAAATTGTTTCTAAATTATTCTTCGCCTTCTTTATATTCTTATCTAAGTAATAGTCTTTTATCTCATCCTCGGCTTCCATGTCCGAGTATATCCTCTTTTTTGGCCTGAGACTACATCTATTAGAAAAAGCAACATAAACAACGATATCTTCTTAGTAACAAACGAATATGATCGCACAATATTACGAGTGGCGTTTCTGTACCTCCTGTTAAGATTCTCAGTAGTCATAGTCTTGGCTATCCTTTTCCTAAGCACTCTCTTGCTCCCAGGTGACGCTGATAAGTTTGTGTTAACTGTGAGCATTTCTAAGCTAGCTGTAACTGCAGGTAAATTGGAGTCTGCAATGTCATAAATGGGCCCTCTAAAAAGATATTTAGCAATGAGTTTTCCACGCATTTTCCCTGCTGAAAAATCATACAGTATTGACGCAGAGTCCTTTATCGCCACTGTTTCATAACTCAATAAATAGAAGAAAATTCTGACTCAATTATTCACCGCTTCTCAAACATGCAATGAACGACAACATCGTGATAAAATTTCAATTAAAAAATGTGTATATCGACAGAAAAACAATATGATCCTATTGCAATAGAAAAGCTTTCAGGACACTTACGCTGCTTCAGGGCATGTATTATCCATTTGGAACATCTAAACACTGTACACTCGTTTTATGATTGATTCCCGAGTGTCATACCCGCCTAAGCATGACACTCCGTAAGGTAAAAACTAATATACAAGTAATAATGCACTGTGTGTTTTCGCGTAGATGCATCAGCTGCATACAAAGATGCAAACAAACTGAAAGAACTTTCGAACGGAAGTAGTGCAAGTATATGTCGCGTCTGTATTATATACGCATAACAGGCTAACTTCACCTTTGTTTTTTAGTTCGAGAGTTTCGAGACATTCGAGATACTTGGCGGAAACTTCATGTTGTGTTCCCTCTTATTAAGTTAAACTTTCCTAAAGTTTGCTAAACTTCTCATCCCTTCCTATATGCTGGTCAGCTGACCTAGTAGGCAGCAGCGGAAACTGGAGAGCTTTAAAGTAAGTGGAAAGGTGGTGGAAAATGGAAAGTTACCCTGTTTAAATAAAGATTCTGGATTTTCAATTGACATTTGTCAAATTCAAATCACAACATTTACACACATCGTTTATATATCTTTATTATGCTGCTATTTTGTACAAGGTATATAAAAGGTATCTTGGGGGTGTTTTTTAAACAGTTAGAAGCAGAAAAAATGTATTACAGTGTGATTGTATTTTGATAAAAAATACATTAGTTCAGGCACCAGGTTGCAATTCATAAACTAGAACAAGATCACTTCATTCTCTTTTGTTTCAGCAAATGATTTCTCAATGCTATTTGTTTATCCTTAAACGAACGTTTGACTTTCCCTTTTATTTTATGTTTGATCATTTGGAAAGCTTTCGTCTTCTT
This sequence comes from Ectemnius continuus, assembly GCA_910591665.1. Lineage (NCBI taxonomy): Eukaryota > Metazoa > Arthropoda > Insecta > Hymenoptera > Crabronidae > Ectemnius > Ectemnius continuus. Next base: position 6,481,326 of record OU342862.1, on the reverse strand, counting down.
CTTTTCACGATTCGTTTTACTACAAAGTGGATTCTGACGGCCATCTTTATAACCGAACTTTTCTCTGTCTTCTTGACCTCGCTGAAAAAAGTTAACGACATTAAAAACTGTTACGAATATTGGCAATTCTGGTAACATTACCTTGATCGATTCTATTCGGGCTTGTTTGTCATGTTTCCTCTTTTTGTAAATATTTTCGATGTCTGTGAGCTTCACTAGTTCGCCCCGTTCCGTTTCAGTCGGATGTGGTCTTTTTACACCGCGCTTGGCGTATGTTACTTGCTGCTTGACTAATGCCATATCTATTTTCTTGAAATCGTCATCGGTTAATATCCGTTCAGTCGAAATTACCGAAGCTTTTTCTTTCTTTTCAGCTGTTAAAGCCTCTTTTTTCTCTGTCTTTACGTTTTGCTGTCGCCTTAATTTCTCTTTCTTTCTCAGACGCTTCTTCTCTCTTCTGCGGCGCAGAACACCGCTTTTTTCTTTGCCAATTTTTGCACCCTCCTCAGTAGATTTTGATTTCAACTTCTTATGACTCTTATCGCCGGTTTTCGTAGATCCATCTTCCTCCCCTTCGCCATCATTCTCCTCATCTGAAGAACCTTCCTCATCATCTTCCGCTTCGTCCCCTGATCCTTCTTCCCCTTCACTATCAGAAACCCATTCTTCGTCGTTGCCATCATTTTCTTCATCGCTACTGTGATCCACGTCTATCCATTCTCCAGAATCCTATTACATAATACCGCAAGTTTCTTACTAACTAAATATATGGCAACTGCGTGGAAAGTTTTATTTCATAAATAATGTATATTTACATCAGAGTCATCGCCATCCTCGTCATCAGTTTGACTTTTGCTTTTATCAAGCAGCGCTTCCGCTCCTGGAATAAAGTCGTTAGCGGCAACTTCTCCATACTTTCGCGTGTCTAAGGTAGCCGTTGCTTCTGTAGGTCTGCCCCTGTCCCTTTTGTGTAACAAATCGGGCATTGTTGATCTAAATAATCCAATTAAAGAACGTGACGCCATCATTACACTGCGGTCCCTGTAATGCTTATACTGTGTAAGGTCTTGCAGTAAGTCAGCGTTCATAACCAGTGGACACCGAGAACATATCTCACGAACAGCATTCAAACTGTAAACATATTTTATGTTGATAAAATATTTTCGTAACTATCCAATTACGAGTGTTTTACTTGATAAGTGTTACATACCCTATGGCCATAACATCAGCTGAATTCCTTTCCGTAACAAAATTGTTCACGAGAGTTTTCAAAACAGGTTCCAATACATCTGGAGGTACTAATTCGTGGGAAGCTTGAGCGACGAATTGTAGGAGTTTCGTTACCTCTTTAGGTGTCAAGAAAATGTTGCATTAATTTCACAAGTATTAAATGTCTGCGATATGAAAGTACATACCTCTCTGATGAGGTTGAAGGAATCGTTGCAAATAAGGATAGAAATTCAGGAGGAACAAGTCGTGTAAGCCAATGAGTCTAGAAATTACGTCGAGTGTCATTAATTTAATTTCGAATCTATCGTTGTTTTTCTCTATTTGCTTGAACAATTTCTCGGCGAAATCTTGAGGGTCGTGAATCAAGTGCAACGCAGAAAAATTGAAAGTGGGCGCCTTCGATGCTTTCTTCTTCGATTTCTGTTAAAAGAAATTATGAATTGAAGCACTAGTTTCTATTATCTGGAAGCTAACAAACAACTTGCAGCGATTAAGGATTACTGACCGCGAATAATTGTTTCGCCTTTTTTAATTGTTTCTCACGCTTCTTCGTCTTTTTGTTGACTTTATTAGCCATCATTACTTCTTTGATGTTTGGTTCATTATCGCTGTCGCTATCACTGTCACTGCCTTTCTCCTCAGGGTCTGTGCCCAGGAAGAATTTTAATGAAGCTACTAACACTTTCGTCGCTTTAGAGAAGCAGCCTGTAGCTATGACATTTACAGTTTTCGCGTCGTTCCAAATATTTTTGTTATACAACTCTATCATAATATCAACAGACATCTTTGCAGCTCGGACATTCGAGTCTTTGAGCATAGAGAACATAAAATTTTGCAAGGCTGTATTAATTTTCGTATTCTTCTGTTTTGCATTAACATTTTTTATGTCAGTTATAATATGAGTTTGTAAAAACTGCCTTAGATTTTTATCCTGACACCTTAGAAGCTGGAAAAACAAACTAAGGAGTGCAGTAGGCTCTAATAAAGACTTGTTCCTTAATTGGATGAGGGCCTTGCAAAAAGTCTGGAAAACATAAACAATTTAATTAAACTTCTACACATATTTCGTAATAATATTCAACTTACCATTCGCATTTCACCCTCCAATACGATGTTGAACGCTTGCAAGACATCGATAAGTTCTTGCGGAAAGGATTCTAAGACATCTGGATAACAGTGGGCCACCTAACAAATTAACATAAAAGCGCAAAAAGCCAATATAAAATAATCTAGTTTTTCTATTACGTTTCTTCAAGTGTTATTGTTCTAATTGAGCCTACATTTTGTGTGTGTACAATGCCGAGAAATATTTAAAATGCAGTATGTAAAAGAAAATAATTTATTTTCATAAATTCAATAAATGCATACAAAATATTAAGTTTTTACATGAATACACCGTCATGGAATGTAGCAATACAATGACAAAGTAAATTCTATGGATATGTAAAGTCGCACTTCAGCAAACTAACAATAAAGTACAATGTATCCGATAAACTTCTTATTCTAGCGCTTCCAAGTATCAATACTCTTAATGCATGACATCGTATAAATAATTGTGTAAAGTAAATCCAACCGTTTTAGCGATAACACTGATAAAGTCTCGAGAAACAGTGCACTTATATTTCGGCTCATCTAAGTTTGCCGTGCCAATTGGCGTGAGTAAACTGAGCTGACACATAGTTGGAATTTGCGACAATAAGTTAGCATTAATGTCGACCTTCTCGTTCAAAATCGCGCAAAATATAGCAAGCATTCTTGAGATAGGGAAACTATGAAGTCCTGAATGATTATGAATCACTGCAGCCTTTTTAGTTTTTCCAGTCCTTCTCTTTTTCTGTAATTTCTGCTTCATGAATATACGTTTGTCCTCTTTCGCAGGATTATATGAGGCGAGGTAAGCAGCAATCAGCATGTATTTTGCGTAATAAGGCAGCTCAAAACTTAATGCTAATTTTGCCGTTGACTCGATTTCCTTGCAGAGCTGTTCACGCTTCGTGAAATCGTCGGCGGAAACACGAAGATATATCACTTCTAAACTAGCTTTGAAAATTGGGGATATGTTTCGCCACAATCCCGGAATATCATCCTTCTTTATACGTTTCGAAAGCACGGGTTCTATATACTTGGAGAAGTTCCCTTTCGCCATGTACCTGAGTTCATTTAAATCTCGGCAAAATCGAAGAAAGACCGACAGAAAGAGATTTAGATATTGTCTGTAAAACGAGTCATCAGAGTTGTTCGGCTTATAGGACATAAGTATTTCGACGAATTCATCTTTCGTATATTGCGAGAAATGGATTTTTATGGGTTCGTACAAGCCGATCTTTATTCGGAATTTTTCCCAGACGATATCGCTTAAAAATATCGTACAAACATTAACGCCTGTGAATTCTCTCAATCTCAAGAAAGCAGGCAGTACATTGGAATCAATATCCCTCAGCCTATCGCACCTATCAAATACTATAACAATTGGCCTTTTATCATTATTGGCAACATCTTTTAGCCTTAATATAAAATCAACCATGTTATCACACCTCTGTTTTGCCCTAACAGTTGTGTCAAGATCGGAATCAGTTTCCAACAAGTCTGTCAATATATAATCGTATATGTGTTTACTGTTAACATGCTCTATGCAATTAATTGTACTGACGTTATACTTTAAATAAGTAAGTAAACTATCAATGACCAAAGATTTCCCTGTAGCTACATGGCCATATATGAAAATACTATCAGGCATAGGTTCATTGGGTGCTCCGATCAATGAAAACAATTGCCTTATAACTGCTTCTCTACACAATATCTTTGCCTTCACGTATTCTAAATATTTTTCCATCTTGGTATTTCTTTAAACAAAAAAAGAACCGCCCTTAAAGCAACCAATATGCAGGATTTCTGCAGAACCGCTTCATATATCTTGCTATTCTACCTGGAAGACAAATGGAAAAAGGACTTCTCTAGCATTTCCATATCTCAAGATGCACGTGTGCGTTTCCATTACTAATTATACTTAAAATACAATGCTGTCATTTCTGCTTCTTACCTGGGCCAAGAACATCACCACTTCATCGAGACTTTTGTTGAATTTATTTGGCGATAAGCGAAATACATCCAGAACTGATTTATAATGTTGATGCTGTTGTAAAAACTGGAACAATTTAAAGTAGAATTATTATAGAGATCGTGCGATTTCTAGTACCAGTTGTCATGTCAGATTGCTAGGTTATATTCACCTCTTCCTTATACGATTCAGGATCACGCTTGATAAGATTCTGCAATTGCGGCAGATTCTCCGGCAGCTGATTATTGTGCCTCACCATTGTTTCTTGTTAACAGTTTCCCAAATCAGACACAATTGCAACACATAATTACAGTTTTAGAACTGAGCACGTTGTAACCGTAGAACAATCAAAGGGTTACAATTAACAATCTGTCACACAATATGACGTGTTTCATGCAAATTGCATAAAATCACGTCTTTATACAATAAACAGAAACCCGAAACAATGAAATATTACACCAATCTAATATCCACGTGCGTGTTCAATATTTGCTGTTATTTACGAACCCGCCATTTCTTTTTTAACCGAGTGAAATTGAATGGAGCTATGTTCACTTCGTACACTCGAAGTGAGTGAAGTTCAGTGAAGTTCATTGCACTAGAGATAGGGCGGATAAACAGCAACAATTAAATAATTGACAGTACACAAAGTGTAAGGTAATTCACAGTACTGGCAGCGAACCGCTGGATTATCATTTGTGATATATTCAATTAACTGTAATTAATTAAGACTCAAAAGTTCCAGACATATAGTTCTTTGCATAGACTTAATTGTGGGTGTGATTGTGGTCAATACTGCATCCGCATATTCATCAGTGATTTAAGAGCAAGAAAGTTTTGTCCTCTGTTTTGAATTCTGGAAATTCGTTTTCGTTGTCGCGTTCTATAATTCCGTGGATTGTCATGCAATTACGTTAGCACCAGTGAAGTGTAACAGTGGAAATAACGTGTTCTTAGCTGCGAATACTGTGGACAATAAAATCTAGCACAGTAAGTGAACGCTAGAATGGCAACTGACGATGAGCTACCCGAAGACGAGGAGGAAATATTGGTGTACGTGGAATTCGACGGACTAATTTCTGACAATGCATTTGGCAATGAGCAGCTGCGCCTCGATATGATAGGTGTTGATACGGATCATCCGATTATACAAATAAACGGACGGGTATATTGTTTATAAAAGTTTCGTTTATTGTACTTAGTAATGTTTCTTCGTGTATTATTTCGTTGCTCTTCTTTCTCAGTTCTATGAAGGCACTTATGAAGATGCTGTTGGGACATACATGTTTTTTCAAAAAACAGAAGAAGATCCAGATGTCGATCAGGTCTTTGATACTCCTTCAAGTTTGAAGTATGTCAACAAGACAAGAAAAATCCTAAAGATGCAGAGGGTGTTTATTGAAAACAGAGGAGAAGTCCTGGGGGATTCGGAAAATAGCCAGTGCATGCCAAATTTAGACATCATTCAGGAGGCAGGAGTTCCACTTAAATACCATGGAGAAGGTAATAAAGTATTTTTTAATTACTATTTACACATTTTTGCAGGTATATCTTCCAAGAATATAGATTTTATTTCTTATTAATAGAACATCTGGAAGATTTGTGAAATGAAACTCTACAATAAACAATTTTTTTGATTGATGCATTTTGTTTTAGCACTTTCATTCTGGAATAAGCTTCGCGATTATAGAATGGATGTTTTAAATTCGTATTTGGAGAAACAAAAACTCAGAGAAGAAAGGAAATCAAAAGGTATAGCTATTGATTCAGAATCAGATGATGATCATCCGTTTGCTGCATACAGACCTGAAGAACAAGATGAAATGGAAATAGAAACTGCAAATGGGGATTCTGAATCAAAAGCTATAGAAAATAATGCTCCAAAGGAAGCAGATGAATCTGAGTTGCTTTCAAAAATGAGTGATAATGAGCATGGAATAATTGATAGTGCTAACAAGGAAAGTGAAACTAAAGATACAGCATTGCTAAATGTAGAAGCATCTACATCTGCTGCGACTGAATCTAATGCTTCTAATAAAAAAAAGGCTACTAAAAAGAAACTACGAACTGTTACTGTTAAGAAATCAAAAGTGGCAAGCACTGTGACGAAAAAGAAGCTAAAGAAATCACCAGCTTCCAAAACTGTTAAGATTATTACTCAAGATGAAAGTGCACATGATGTTAAGCAGACCTCTATTGAAGAAGTGGAGGAAAAATGTGAGCAAGCAAAAGAAAAGGAAGCAGAATCTAATGAACCTAGCATAGTAAAAGAAGAACAGCAAATGGAAGACAATAAACCTAGTACTGTGCCAAACAAAAAAGAAAAGGAGCTCAAACGTGAAGCCAAAATGCAAGAAATTTTGGAGCGTTTGGAAGCCCTTGCAGCTGATAAAGAAACCGAAAAATAAAGAACAATGACTTCCACAGTGAATTTAAGACCATATTGCAAGGTAAGCTCCTTCCATGAAATTATATTTAGTATTCAAATGTGAACAAACGAATTTGCTGATATACAGCCTGTAATATAGACCAAAAACAAAATTTTATTTAGCCTAAATCATTATCATTTGCAAAGAAAACGAATACTTATTTTTAACAAACTTCCAACAGTTCGTCTTTATTATCCCGCGAAGTAGGTTGAACAAAAATTACACTATGAGTATAAAAATGTACATAATTGGTGTGAATGCAATACATAACTTACATGAAAGTAATAAAAAATACACTAAAAAATAAAGACATACAGGTACCATAAGAAAAAGAATTTCTTCAAAATAAGACATTTACAGCTTAAAAGAAAACTTAAAGGTAGCGGCCTGTGAATTAATGCGTGATGATAAGCCACGTTCGATATCAATAAGAATAAAACTGGAGCCACTTAAGATGTAATCTTATAACAGGTTTAATACATGGATTAGAGAATAACATTAAGTGTCTCTCAGCAGAAATCTTATCGTAAAAAAGCGGAAGTTGCTAAGATCATTTCCTTTTGCTTATTTTAATTTAACGAACACGTTCGAGGCTTTTAGATTGTCTGTGCATTATACATAACTGTAACAATGGGCTTATCCCTACCCTGTTTATACGGCGATTGGATAAAGCTAGAATCCTATTTTTCTCCAGTAACGATACTTTCGAAATACTGAAGAAATTGTAAAGTTGTACTGTGTAATCATAATTCTCACAATGACTGGTAGAGTTACATGGGATTAACATTGAAATTGTATTCTAACCAGACACTGCCCAGAATGTCCCATACACATGCCAGGACATGCGATGAAGAGTTACCAGCCTCTCATCCAGAGATGTATTAAATAGTAAGAATTTTCACCAATCTAAGTCGCCTGGAAGTTCATCAGGATACTCTCCAGTTAAGCAAGCTGTGCAATGGCCTATGTAACTGCTTTCCCGATTATCCATGCCGCATCTGACAGCTTCAACGAGGCCCTCCACGGAAAGGTATGTCAAACTGTCCGCTCCAACGTGTTTCGCTAGTTTCACGCTGTCCAGTCTGTTTGCAATTAATTCTTCCCTCGTTGGTATGTTAATGCCCATGTAACACGGGTACTTCAAAGGTGGCGAGGCTATTCTAATATGCACCTGTGTGGTAAAATAAAGCAGTTGATTATATTGGCCAAGATTGCATTATGGTTTAGAAAGAATAAAGGAAGAAAATCTTACTTCTTTTGCACCCGCATCCCGCAGAAGTTTTATAATCGGTCCAATCGTATTTCCTCTGACAATCGAATCGTCAATAAGAATTAGTTTCTTTCCTTTCACATTTTCCGACAAGGCGCCGAACTTCTTAGCCACACCAAGTTGACGAAGTCGTGTACTAGGTTGAATGAATGTTCTGCCGACGTATCTGTTTTTGCAGAGTACTTCCGCAAATGGTATTTTAGACTGGAAGAGGAATTAATATTATAATAGATATGCATAATAATAGCACAGATACGGTTAATAGTAGCATGTAATATAATTACTTGTCTTGCATATCCGTGCGCTGCTGCAGTTCCTGATTCAGGTACTGAGCTAACTATATCCGCATCTATCGGTGATTCCAATGCAAGTACCCGCCCGCATTGCATTCGCACTGAGTAAACCATTTGCCCTATGGAGAAAATTCCCTTCGTGTTGATACATTAAAAATTCGACGTATCTTTGTAACATTACTGGGATTTTCAACTAATATTACCTTCAAAAATGCTGTCACTCCGCGCGAAATAAACATATTCAAAGATACAGAAAGCTTGTGGCTTATTATCCGGCCTTTCGACAATATCAATAGTTTTAATGCCTTCGCGCGTTAATTCTACAATCTCTCCGGGGAATACTTCGCGAACATATCTTGCTCCAATGCTTAGAAATCCGCACGATTCCGAGGAAATGACCCATCCTTCAGCTTCATCGTCATCATCAGAGTCGTTGCTGGCTGTGATCGATAGTTTCTTGGAATTAGCATCTTATAATAGCTTGCTATATTCTGAGAAACAGAATAACTAGTTATGTGGATAAACGTACCAAGGTTGCCGACAGGTACAATTTTTCCCAAGCACAGAGGACGGTTGCCGTAAGGATCTCGTACGCCGTAGATCCTGTCGCGATGCATAATTACTAATGAATATGATAGTGGCGCTAATTGCATCAAGTGCTTTACGCGCGCTGGCCAGTCTGGTCCATTCACTTCGCCTTCGGGAGGATTCAAACACAAAGCCTGTGTTATCAGCTCGGAATCTGACAATGTTGATAAACCTACTCCGCGACCCAATACCTAAATTGTTATTGACATTAATTTAGCAAAAGTTCCTCATTATCCCTCCTACTCTATTTGATGCTAATATAGCAACTGTAGCTCACCATTTTTCTTAAAGATTCAGTATTTACAAGTTCGCCATTATGACCAACTGCAAGTGCTCCATGAGCAGTATGCACTACAAACGGCTGGCAATTAACTTCTTCACTAGCTGCGCTAGTGCTGTATCTTGTGTGACCAATTCCAAGGTTTCCCTTCAGTTTTTTCATGTTCTCATCATTAAAGATGTTATTGATCATACCCATGCCTTTATGGCTGTAGAATGATTTGGCACAAACACCTTCACTCGTCACGATACCTGCACTTTCTTGGCCTCTATGCTGCAGTGCTACTAAACCTACGGTCAGAGAAAACTATATATCCAATTCTAATGAAATTCCAAATGTTGAATATGCATTGGCACTTACCTAAACATATGACTTGCCCAACATCAATGGAAGATGGCCAATCACCAGCAGCGATGCAACCAAAAACTCCACATTCGTGTGTTAATCCTGTGTGCCTTTGGCCTCTTGTTTCCCCTTTGCTACGTGGTCTTACATTCTTTGGCTCTTCCAAAGACAGCCGTGACATTACAGTGGTACAAGCTTCGGCTTCAGTATCGTGAGACATTTTTGCAAGCTCTGCCAGAATGATGTATGTGTTAATTAAACAAGTAGTATTATGTTGTTAATCCTTCTCAATGGAACATCAAGGGGGAAGGTTTATCTCCCTTGATGCGAATATTCAGAGTGATAGACGACCGAGCATAACATATTAGTTATTAAGGCTCTCTGGGAGTAACAATATTATTGGATTATGGCAGAGTAATATTATTCTTATATTGCAACAAGCTTAGCGGACCCCCTTCAGATCATGCTTGGATTATCTACAGTGCCCCTGTAAACTATTGACCCCCAACGAACTGATAGAGAGCTACTCTTACGCACATTGAATGTCACTACTACAGCTTCCCACAACATACTTGCTCAATCAGTATTTCGCAACTGATTTCATCATGGTAGCACTGTTTATACCAAAGTACATAGAAAATATTTGTGTTTCTCATAAAGTCATCCTACTCCTTGGCACAATATTATAAACATGCATCATAATAAAATAAAAAATTACATAAAAATGATAGATTCTCTGGACTTTGATACAAAGAATGATTGTCTTGTAAGATTGTCAGTAAATACATGAAACTATAATAATGCAAGGTATGCCATATATTCAATAATAGCAATAAACAAGCATTTATGTGATTACAACAATAAATAAAATCAATTGAATTTGGCAATTATATATTTACAATCGAACGTATTATAAGTCCTTGACGTATCGCAAGAGAAAATTGGTAAAAATATGAAATTAAACGTTCAACCTTAGCGATATTTATCGGCAATATTTATGAGCGAACTCTAGTGCCCCAGAGCGTGCCCCAGAAGCCAGATAAAGATATATACTCGGAGCTTCAGATAAATAGCGATTGGAAATTTTCATTTCGATCCGACGATAATCGGGCCGATAGTTAAACTAATCCCGCGGCACGTTTTATCGGGCGGTGTTGGTTGCTAATATTTTCATGGGGCATTGCGCGGCCACTTGTTGAATGAAAATCACGGTGGCGGTAAATCTTTGCGAGTGGTGCACGGATTTCTGATCGTTCGGCAATATGCGCGCTGACGGTAGAAGTGGTAGCTGTGGTAGCGCTCGTCCACTCGAAATCCTTCGAATTTTATAATGGTCCTTGAAAAATCCCCGCGAACCAACCATTCCACGTGCAGCACGAAAGTTTGAAGAACCCGTGCCTTTTGCGTACCACCTTAGCCGATAGCTTCTTAATTGACTTTTTTGTAAAGCGTGTTACGTACCACGTGTGTCAAACGTCCTGGTAGTCGCAATGAATCGCTGGCTGCTTCGAACAGAGCAGCATGAAATATGCTTGCCGACTGGCTTCCGTAGCGCGATTGAAAGCGTAGACCAATGGAAACCCGCTTTTGACTGGAGGGGCTAGCTCCTTCTTTGGCTATTATCTTATTTTTAAAGTCTCGCCGTTAGCTTATGTCCTCCATTGATGAGCTAACTTCCCCAAAACCTTCTTTATCATTAGATCATATGGGATCCTTGAAATTCCAGCGACCTTGCTCCTCTGCGCGGCCCTTCCTTTTATTGCTTCGATCGTAATCATTGTGCTAAGATCTGCTCTACCCTCCCTCATGCAACTTCCCTTTCAGATCTTTTTTGGACTCCCATGCTAGCTAAATAAAGAATGTGGACCTTTTTTCTGTTCTTCAAGGTGTATAGGTGCTAAGAATAATTAAGGCTGTCGAACTAGAACGCATTAGTCGCATCCAAGTCCCTTTGTGGATGTTTAAGATACTTTTATAAAGATTGTCGAACAGAATCAAGTATAATTAAAAAAGAAGCTTTCAAAAATTAGACGTATATTAAATTAAATCGCCATTAATCTCTCTTACATGCCGTAGCATAGCATATTTTATACTGGTATTTCTCACTCTCTCTTTCCCTCTTGAAACTATCATAAAGGGCTGGCAAGGTCACGCCAGATATCCAATTGACTAATATACTTTTGAAAACTTATTTTTCCCCACGCGGAACACGTAAATAAGCAGAGTTTTTCTGTTATCTCTGCTGCGCGTGGGGTCTCGTGCTGACTGTAATGGATAGATGAACATTGCTGAGCGAGCCGAATCTACAAGCGAAGTAAAAAAATCATCGAGTGGATCGCGCTTTAACTTGACCATTTATGAATGAGAATATTGGATAAATTTAGAGGATAGCACCGATCGACTGATAAATCATGGCGGACGCGCTCACAAAAATATGATGCAAGCGTCTCAAAACATTCGGAATAATCCTATTACGATAACTAACCCACGTATTCATTGTACACCAATGAAAGGGGGCTGGGTTTTCGAAGTGGGGATCTGTAAAGAGATCTCCGTGTAGGAAGCGAGAAACTCGCACTCGTAAGCTGAGCGGAAAAGGAGAAACATGACCGGTAAGCGTCGTTCAGTCAGTGGAGCACATGCCATGCCATATCATAATCCTTTCCTTTAACTATACCAATATCATCTAGAACTAGATTAAGATTACAACCACCTTATGCTTGTCTTTCTCCACCAATTTCATCTCTTCGATCGTTAACGAAATGCCGGTCAATGCTAGCGTGGCATTCTTTGTGTTCTCCAAGATCGGAGCTCGATGTTTCACAGGCAGAAACGAGTATATAACGAGAATTAGAACATAACTAGATTGAGGTGTCCTGCAAAAAATCACTCTCTTACGCATGCTGTCATAGTTGTCGAGTTTTTCTGAAGAATGCGAAGGCTATTTATATAAGTATCATTGCCGTGCTTACGTTGTACACTCCACTTTCATTTTTAATAGTAATTATATGCACGTTGCATATTACAACCTCTGCATCTTAGATCTACAAGTTCCACTTGAGTATAAAACATGAGAGATATAATCTTATCGCGACAATCGGTACTCAAATTTTGTTTTTGGCATTCTCTCGCCTCCTACCGATTTCATTTCCCGATTCTGGAATTTCCCTGGATTAAGTGAGGCATCATTTTAACCAATCAACCTTATCGACCCCGGCAGGGGGTCTATCGATTGAAAACAACACTGTGGCGTAAGACTTTTCGCGCGATACAAGCGATAGATAATTCATAAATGCTATTGGCCAACGACATGTAAACAGCTTTCCCAGCGACAAACACACTGGATAAGAAACTTGTTATTATAACAGTTTCTCTCACATTTGTATAATTTATTCCTAGTCTTGCTGTAATTGATTCATAACACCAGTGTGTTTGTAATCAAATAGGAATTTCAGAGTGTCACAGGCTTTAACTTCACTGATATGTTTTCAGATCAAAAGCTTGGAAAATTGATAATAGAAGGCAAGACCAAGAAGGTCTTCGAGCTTCTGGATAATCCGGAACTCTGCCTTTTGCAAAGCAAGGACAGAATTACTGCTGGAGATGGAGTCAAGTCCCACGAGCTTGAAGGCAAAGCTGCTATTAGCACAGCCACAACAGCTAAAGTATTCCAACTGCTAAACGAAGCTGGCTTGAAGACAGCTTTTGTTAAAGTAGTCAATGAAACTGCATTTGTTGCGAGAAAATGTGAGATGGTTCCCATAGAATGGGTTACCAGAAGACTGGCAACTGGCAGTTTCTTGAAGAGAAACCCAGGTATAAAATAATTAACAATATTTAAAAGTGTATACTTATATACATATCAATAATTTGATTAATGCGTTTCCAGGAGTACCCGAAGGATACAGATTTAATCCACCACTGCAAGAAACATTCTACAAGGATGATGCCAATCACGATCCTCAGTGGTCGGAGCAGCAGATCATTTCTGCACAATTTAAACTGAATGGAGTTGTAATAGGAAGGGACGAGGTTGATATTATGAGGGCGACAACTGTGACGGTATTCGAAGTACTGGAAAGAGCATGGGCCACTCGTGATTGCGCGCTCATAGACATGAAAATCGAATTTGGTGTAGATGTAAATGGACAGATTATGGTAGCTGATATAATTGACAGCGATTCCTGGAGATTATGGCCATCTGGAGATAAGAGATTGATGAAGGACAAGCAGGTATACCAAAATACTTCTGGTAATGATCTATATAAATTCTTCTATATCGCATTAAACTTATGTGTTTTCAACAGGTATATCGTAATTTGACTAGCGTTACAAAGGAGGATTTGGATGTTGTTAAGCGCAACTTCAAATGGGTAGCAGATCAGTTGGATTATCTTGTACCACCGGCGAGTGGCTTGGTTGTTATCTTAATGGGATCGCCTTCGGACGAAGAACATTGCAAAAAGATTGCTGGTCATGCAAAGACTTTGGGATTAAAAGTGCAACTGAGAGTGTGCAGTGCTCACAAGGAAACACAAGAAACCCTACGAATCCTCGCAGAGTACGAAGGAAGCGGAGAAAAGGTAGAACTATGCAATGTTTTATTTTAGAACTCTCTTCCTTTCAAGTAATTTGACTATTCTCATTTCGCTCGTATTGAACCGAAAGAATATTTTTTTATCTGTGCTGCTAAGTCACGTTAGCGATTGTAAAAAGGAAGACGAAATGATGAGGAAATAATTTTTGCCTGCAAAGAACTGCATTCGAAAGCACAGTATAACGCAATCAAATTTCAAAGACGTCAAGTCCATTATTTTTATACCACCTTCTGTGATACGAGTGGTCGCACTGACCTATGTATCACTTTTGCTCTTGCAACGTAACTTAATCGAAGACTCATTATGATAAAGTCAGCGATAGCCGGCAATGCGTGCTGTTTATTCCAGCATTATCGAAAAGTTCTTCACTGAATTCTCGTAGGTGGTGCTAATAGCGGTAGCTGGAAGAAGTAACGGATTAGGTCCAGTTCTCTCCGGCAATACACCCTTGCCTGTCATCAACTGCCCACCATTCAAGCCTGATAACATTGCCAAAGACATATGGTCGTCGATCAACGTTCCTTCAGGTAAGAAACTTTTACATTGAATCGTAATCTCTAACGATTTACCTCTTTGCCGACCTTTAACATGTAAATGAACTGTAAACATTTGCAGGTCTTGGATGTACGACCGTGGCATATCCCGAAAGTGCTGCACTGGCAGCTGCTCAGATCCACGCCTTACACGATCATCTGGTTTGGTCCCGTTTGCGCGTGAAGCAACTGACAAATTTCATCAACTTGAAACAAGCCGACGCTAAAATGCGAACTCTTGCCTTGTAAAATATATATGATAAGATTTTTGTTACTTTTTATATTAATACTGGGAAACTGTTTAATCAATCAAGAACTGAGAAAGTTTTCATGTATTTTGTGATATTATCACAGATAATGTTATCGATGCGATAGTAATCCACCCAATAGCACTAGCACTTGTGTTTGTACCGTACAGCCTAGCATGTATATACAACTTTGATTCACGTCAGAAACGATTTTCGAATGACAAGCAGTTTAGAAACACTCCAGTTTGTACATAAATGTTCATGTTGGCACTTTTTGTTTATACTGTCTTGTTGTTTCTTCTAGTTGTACTTTACTGGCTGCAAGTTTACAATATCCATTTGCTTCCCTTTAAACAGATATTTGAATAGAACAATATTTTTATACACTTTGTATTCATGTACTCTGCATTTTTGTCTAAAATAAAATAGACGACTATTCACAAACCCCTTTTATATATGATTATTTAAGCATTCGATATTATCATTCAGACGAAATGAATTTATATACATACTTAAAAAGGTATGAATCGTCACGAATTATAAATGTTTCAATTGAACATTCATTGATTTTGACTAGCAAGTCGTTCCATGTCGGAAATA
The DNA here is from genome assembly GCA_910591665.1 of Ectemnius continuus. Taxonomy (NCBI): domain Eukaryota; kingdom Metazoa; phylum Arthropoda; class Insecta; order Hymenoptera; family Crabronidae; genus Ectemnius; species Ectemnius continuus. Next base: position 6,465,854 of record OU342862.1, on the reverse strand, counting down.
GATTTCGGACATTTATCCGAGAGTACGACCGGACCGTTTTCCGTGATGAGAACATCGTCTTCTATCCGAATACCTATACCACGGAATTGTTCCGGAGCATCCTGATTTCTAAGACTCACGTAAACACCTACGCAATGAAATTCAATTATAAATATCACTTGATTTTACTTTGTATATCAACACTTACCTGGCTCTACTGTCACAATCATTCCAGGTTGGAGTTTTATACTCCTTTGGATATTTCCTGTGTCATGTACATCCATTCCCAGATAGTGAGATACATGGTGTGGACAATAATCATACGTGGCTTGCATGAACTTGTTGCCACTAAAAAATTTTGGTAGCAAACCAATCTCTTGCAAACCTCTCCCTAATAGAAGATTCATATCTACAAAAAGGTCATCTAGTGTCGACATGTTTGCCAATTTTTTAATTAGAGTGTTTTGTGTTTCCAGAACAACTTCGTACAATAGCCTTTGTTCTTGGGTAAATCTACCACTTATGGGCCAGGTTCTTGTTACATCCGATGAATATCCATAGTAGTCGCAACCTATCACAGAGAGAACAAACACATTGTATTAAATGTAATAGTTATAGTTTAATAAGATTTAGGTTGATATACACCTGCATCCATTAAGACTAGTTTGTTATCTGGGATAACTTGATCATTATTAATATAATGAATTATAGTGGCGTTGCTACCACCAGCAACAACAGGAGGATATGCCAAATATTGTGCACCATTCATACGTGCCTCGTAATCCACCGTGGCAAATAGTTCATGTTCATTCATATTAGGCTTTGACATTTCTATTGTTTTGATTATTGCCTTAGAAATAATGTCACAACTTTTCTTCATCAAATTAATCTCTCCTTCGGACTTGATTGCCCGCATGTCGTGAAATAAATTGGTCGGTCTAATGAACTGTGGATTATTGATCTCTTGCATCAACTCGCATAATCTTCTATGCAGTATTGGTTGCACAATGTTATTACTGTCATACCAAACATGACATTTCTTATTCTCATTGATAAAGGAACGAAAGAAACGCTCGAATTCTGACAAAGTCAATGCTTGATCCACACCAAACATAGAAGGAGCGATACTAGCATTAGTTCGCGAGCCTTCCCAGATCTCAGTCCGTTCATCGACTTCTTTCACAAACAGTGTTGAGTTGACAGTTTCCTTTTTAGTTGTAATTACAAGTAAAGCATCAGGTTCCTTGCAACCAGTGAAGTACAAGAAATTCGTGTTCTGCCGAAAGACATATGGTATATTCTCGGACATATACGACTTTGTCGCCGCAGGGATTATCACTATGTGATCCCTATCTCTTATCTCCGGCAAATTAAAGCACAGAATTCGCTGTACAAGTTCATTTCGACGTTTTTGAAACTCTTCCAACTTGATACCAGGCATGAGTTCCCCTTCACTCAGGAGATGGGGATGTGCGTTGATGATCGAGTCGCGGAATTTAAAACCTTGATGAACTCGAGCTTGTTCCGCACGAGCTTGTATTGAATCCGCCTCCGTCGAAAACCTTGCGAGCAGTTGCTTGCCTGGTAATAAACGCGAAGATTAAGAACAATTTGAAAGCGTAACCTTAAATATTATTATTCCCAATTGTACAACTCACCGAATTTGCACGGGCGGCATCGCAAAACGTATCGCACTCCGCCTAACATTTTCTTACGATTTTCTAGAGTAACTTGTGTAACCTTTCGTTATATCGGGGCGATCATGTGCGCCCTTCGCCGGTCGCGTGCAATGCGCCCGTTCGCGGCAACAAACTCCTCAATCTCCCGGTTCTCTCGCAATCATCATCATCATAGTCCGCGCGCTCCCAGCGAGCATCACTTTTGTAATATACTTTTATTGTTGCCAAAACTCGCGGATAGACTCTGGTAACGTAATCTGATTCGGACAAATAAGGAGTTAACTCTCAACATAGATAGACTAACTTAGTTCCAAAAGTTTTATCGAGTCTTTCAACAATTTCCCTACTCGTAGGATTTGCGAATTCGCACTATGCGCGCAAGATCGAGATTACGCGTTTGCGGCGGAGCGGTGCGGTTTAGTGGGGTTCGAAAGTTCTTGAGTGCGGCGCGCCGGAATTTGGAGCTGTGTGATTCCTCGCAACAGTCTTGTTCTATTAGCGATCGATAATATAAACTGCTCCATTCGAGAAGCACGATATAGGAAAGGATGTAGTTGACGAGGGCAATAGAGAATTCTTTCGCGAGGCTTAGGCTCGTTCCTGCGGATATGACGGATTCGTGGCGGTGTTGGGGATCATCGCCACTGCTGCTACTCTGTCAAACCTTTCCCTCCGACTGTCATCGTGGATCGCGTTCGCCCGGAAGTTTTGTCATCGGTTCTCCAGAGGTTTCAACAGTCGGGGACAGATGAGCGGGACGGATTCACCGGGGCTATTTACCTGGGAAGGCTCTCCCGTCAATTTCACTGGGCAATTGCCGTTCTAACCGAGCGACCTCAACAATCGAGCTTAACCTTCCCGCAAATATTGCTGCTGGACCTCGGCGGAAGCTCGGTTGCATCCTAGATACCAATAATTCAAGAAGAAACATGTAGAGCACAGAGCAGAACATATAGCACAGTGTCAAAGGGCTTTGTCAGAGATCCCGGAATGTCGTGAACTTCTTTTTCCAGCCGAGGATCGCCGAACGTGCTGATTTCGTATCGCTCGGAGCATCAGACTGACTGTTGTATATACAAGACAAGATGAGCAGTCAGCTGGATATCACTATGAGGCCAGTGGCCCGTTTGGATGCCAAGTGGCTGAAAACTGATTTACAGCGTCTTCTCTATCCAGACGGGCTTTCAGAGCTTTGGAACGAAATGGTACACGACGGAGAAATCATAGGTTCCTTCAGTGATGGCCTAGTCAATGCAGCGGGTATTGTCGCCAAGAAAGGTATAGACATATCAACGATCGCAATTCTAGTGTCGATGAATGCATTGTAAACGTTTACATTTAGGTCATAGTGGTCATTACTATTGTAACATGAGGGTATTGTCGTGTCTCTGCTGCGATGGAATTTGTGGTCCTCGATGTGGCTGCAATTGCGAACCTTGTCAAAAATTGGACGAGGAAGAAGCAACAAGGACAAACGCCTCAGTGGAGAAGACAATTCCTGCTCAACAAATCATAGACTCTTGGCTCTGGGGTTCTGAACCAAGTAATGCGTACTCATTGTTGGTAGATTTGTTTTCAACATATTGCAAGTGATAATTGATAAATATTTTTAATGCATTACAGCAATAACTAATTTGAGATCATGTATTGAAGTATTAATTAAAGATCAAAGAAAATTGTGTCACGAGGTTGCACATAATACACTGTCTGCTACACGTTTGAGGCAAAGGCTATTGGTTGCAAGAAGATATTTCACTGCTCTCGCACGTCACAAACCACAAGAGAACAAAGATACACCAATAGCTCCAAAATCTGCACCCAAAATGCATAAAATGTAATTAAATGGGAATGACATAATTCTATTAGTTCATGCTGGAATTAAAATGATGAAATCAACACTCATATGGAATAATTTCAGTGCAAAACCAAGTGAGAAAGCTACTTTAAGCCTGGCTCGTGTTGGATCCCGTGCAGCCCTCAGTTTTTCATTTGCTTATTTACGGCGGGCTTGGAAATCTGGGGAAGACATAGAATTTTGTAGTGAATTATTAGCAGAGTCCTTGGAGGCTTTACAATCATTACCAGAGGCAACTTTATTTGATGAGAACAATGTATCCCAAGTGTGGTTGGAAGTGGTAGAACGCTCGGCAGTATTCTTAAGACAAGTGGTGACAGGGTACAAGTATATGACAGCCAAATTTTATATTAAACTTATAATTACTATAATTCTTTGTATATGACCAAGTTTTTCTACTTAATTTCAGGGATGTTATTAGCGGTAGATCATGGTGTCCTGTTCCTTTATCGGATCAACATACTGCAATGTGTTTGTTGCTGGAGTTAGTCATCCAAAGGGCTACATTATCAAGTTTATTGGATTCGGTGTGTCTCTTACTTTATTTAAACGTGAAACACAAAAATCAAGACAACCGAGATATACCACCGAGCAGTACAGCACCTCTAGTCCCATTCTTACGACGTTTAAACATGATTCAAGCAACAAATTCAAGAAGATTGGACCAGAATCTCGTACCAGGACCGTGCGAAGTCTTGCTAAAGTATTTAAGATTGCCCGACGATGATACTGCATCGGTCGATCTTCGAAAGGCAGCAGTAATTATTATGTGTAATTTAAATCGGCTCGCTGCTCCTTTTCTACCACCCATTGTCACAGGCACTGATGGCCGTACAATGTGTCAGAGTTTTCAAGTTTGTTTGGCATTAGGGAATATTAAGTTCGCCACTGGATTCTTCCCTTTTAATTGCGATGCTATCTCCGAGCTTGGTGTAAAACAACTTTGTTGCATGGAAAAAGCACTTGTGATATTGTTCCTTAGTGGGCACATTTACATGCTGCATTATAAGTCTGAAACGCAATACCTCCAGCGCATTCACGGATTTGGCGACAAGCCTGTGGTGATGGTTGCCGCGCATTTAGACGGCAAACATTTTCTAGCCCTAACTCAAGACAATTTGGTATATTCATGGGGAAATGGAGATGGTAGTAGCCTAGGCCACGGTGATCGGGCATGGTACGATGAACCAAAGCTGATCGAAGCTTTAGTCGATAAAAATATTAAGTTCATAGCATGTGGTAGCGCGTATTCCGCAGCTATAAGTGAGAGCGGTGATCTGTATACTTGGGGTAGAGGAACTTGTGGCCGATTAGGCCACGGCAATACTGAAAATATGATAGTCCCCACACAGGTGACTGCTTTAAATGGACACACAATCGTCTATGTAGCATGTGGCACGGGATTTTCGCATACTTTATGCGTCACCGCATCTGGAACAGTATTTTCATGGGGCGACAGTGACTACGGAAAATTAGGGAGAGGTGATTCAGACGAAACTGACACACCAAAGGTTGTTGATAAGTTACTGGATGTAAGTGTTGCAAAGGTATACTGTGGTCGTGAATTTTCGGCTGCGTTGACAACTTCCGGAGAAGTCTACACTTGGGGAAAAGGGGAAGCCTATCGTCTGGGACACGGCAATGAAGAACATGTGACATATCCGAAGTTAGTGGAAGCGCTGAAGAACAAGAAAGTAAAGGATTTATCTATTGGGAGTTTGCATGTCCTGGCTTTAACTGAAGATCAACAGTTATACGGATGGGGCCGGAACGATTACGGACAGATTGATCCAGCTCTCGGAGTTGTTGTAACAGAGCCCAAATTATGCCCAAGCTTCTCTGGAAAGAGTGTGATTGGTGTCGTTTGTGGACCTGCACAAAGTTTTGCATGGTGTACATCAGCCTGGTCAGTTGCCAACAGAGTTCCATTTGTAGTGGACATTTGCGAAGAGACCTTCCAGTTATTAGATTCACTTCTAAATACAGCGTGCGAAGGATTACCAGGGACGCGTCCTCCAACTCAAGATCGAGAGTGTTTGGCTGTTGCCTCCTTAAATCTATTAAGATTGCAGCTGCATACTATGATTACTCATCATATTGATGCAAAATCCGTCGGTCTCGCCGGAACACCGCTTTTAAACTCTTTAAAACAGCGCTGTGTTAGTCTTGCAAGTGGCACTGGAATACTAGCAACGATCCAAGATGCTGCACAGGCAGTATTACAAACCGGATGGAGCATACTTTTGCCGACTGCCAATGAACGAGCAAAGACCCTTTCCAGTTTTCTAACGAACAGCAGTGGATTAGAACACGCAAACAGCAATAACGGCCAACGTTTTATGGCAGATCTTCTGGTGTCAACTTTTATGGCAGATGGGGGTTTGGAATTAGCGCTTAAAGCAGCGATTAAAACAGAAATTAGTGATCACGTCGACGAAAAGGGCTTCCTTATGGAAAGTAATATGAACAAGATGGCTGATGCAAAACAGCAAAAGGAACGCAACTCTGACAAGAACAACACAATGATCTCCTTGCTACAATTAGTGAAACAGTTAATCAAAAATGGAACACATACTACAGAGACTAAACTACAGGCTGGTCTTTCACTTGGACGCAATGAAGAAACGCAGCGAATAGATAATTCACCTAGTTTGAATTTGCTCTTGCGATTCCAAAGGCTTCTCGTGGCTGAAATTTACGGATGTATCAATGAATCAAGAACAGAGAATCTACGGGATCAAGAGATGCTTGGAGCAGAATCTCTATTGAAGAAATATATATCGCAAATATGCATTCACGTGACCGATATAATGCCAGCTGTGACAGAACTTGCTGGTGGAAGCCTTAAACAGTTCGTGTTTGCCTGCACGATACTGAAGACTGATATAATAAATGTGCTTCTTCCTGAATTGATAACGTGTCTCATCTTACTGCAAGTTGATTACCCCATGCTACTTCTGACTATGAACTGGATGGAAATGATAACACCAATCCTCGATGCTTTAGACCAATTCAATAAATTAGCCCCGACAACAGACAAAAATGAGGCCGACGATTTATCGTGGCCGGGCATCATAGCACCACAGCATGGTAACAAAATTTCAATCTCAGATGAGCCGTCATTAATCCGTTGGGCTGATTTGGAGAATCACAATCGCGATGGTGGCTTTTGGATAGTGGTGAATAATAATGTTTACGACGTTCCAGATTTTCGGTCTGAAAGCACGAGTTCATTAGAAGTTCTGCAAAAGGCTGTTGCCTGGGAAAGCACTCCTTCTGCTACTGTCAATGAGATTGCGACAAATAATATTACACGTCAACTGCCTCGAGCAATGATGGATTCTTGTTTTGTTGGTCACTATTGCCAGGCTGAACCAGAGAACACTGAGATTACTATTGATGTAACAGATGTCTGTTCATCCCTACTCGACGCAGAAAGGGCACTAGGATTTCTTTTGGGCTTACACGCGTATAGAATGAGACAAAGTCTATCACTACAGCCGGCAGAAGAAGAAGCTGGCGTGTGGTTGAATACGAACTTTTTGCGAGGCGGCTTACAAGTGTTGCAACCACCAAATCCGTATGAAGAGGAAAAAGGCGAAGCACGAAGCAATACATCAACTGCGGCAAATTCACCAACCGAAGCTCCAATCCCTATACGCACAAAGAATGAACAACAAAAAGAGAAAGATGATCGTGTGACGACATTTATCCACGCTTTAGCAGAAACCCACAAAACCGATGCTCAGGTCCACATCTTTCTGACAATAACTGACAAATATTCGAAGGCTAATAATCTGTTGTCCCATACGGGTTACTGTGGTGATCATCCAGTTGAAGAAATAGGTCGTTTATTAATGGCAGTTATAATAAAACACTTGTCATTGGGTCATGAAGCACTCGCCCTTATAGATCAAGAGATTGAAAGTGGTGGTGGGGATGTGAAACTATCAAAAACGATGGGCGATATGGTGAGGGCAATTCATCAAACCAAATGGAATTTAATTCGCATAAGGCAACAACAGAACAGAAGTTATAAAGAAGTTTGTGCACCAGCACAGGACAAGTGTAGGTTTCTTCTTCACGAAGTAAGATCGGCAACGAGTTACGAGATAAAGGGCCTCCAAGATTTAAAGCTATTACATACTGTTCCACGATTTAAAAAAGCGGTACGCACTGTGATAATGGATATCCGAAGAAATAAGGATTCGCCGAGTAAACCTGAGGATATTGTAAATGCATCTATTCAAAATGCCAAAGCGAAAAACAAGTCTGAGTCTGATGAAGCTGTTGTGAAAGAGGTGAAGGAAGGTAAGGAAATGAAGGTAATCACTACGGTCCCAGTGCAAAGGCGCGAGGACGCTGCTGAAACAAGAAATACATTTATGAAGCTAGCCGAGAAAGTGAAGCAACGGCCTTTAAACATTGACCCTAATAACTTAATGGCAAATATAATCAACTTTGTAATTACGGAAGATGATGGAGACGTGGAAACATTACGACGCGCTATGTATTGTCAAATACAACGTGCGAAGCTACGAGAACAAGGCATTCTCATGATACAGGAATTACTTAAGAAAGATCATCTCCTAACATCTGTCAAATATTCTTTACTGAATGGTTGGCTAGGATTATCGTACGAAAATAAATCGCTTAAGGACGGTATTCTACATTCTCTGCATAACATACAGTTAATTACGCCCTACCAAAAATTGAAAATTATTTTGGCAGAAGCAGAAGTCACTGCATGGGCGGTGCGAGCATTACGTGCTTATGTAGTGCAAGCAGAGTTACCTGCAAGTAAGCAAAAAATTAGTGGCAAAAGCAGTTTAAACCAGGGAACATACACTTGGCTTCGAAAATTACCGAGAGCACGATTCCTTCTTACGATTTTGGGGATGCTGACGAGTTACCAACACGCAAATGAAATCGGATTGTTAATTAATTCAGGCTTGCTCTCAAGTATACTTACGCTTCTGAGACAGATAGGACCATCGCCAGTCAGTGATACTGTCAAGCCAAAAGAAGTCACAGCAATATACGAAGACAATTTGGACAAGACGAAACCTCAAAATGTTGAACTAAGCGGTCCCGAATTAGCAGCTTTAATGACAATCGGAACAAGAGTCGTTCGTGGTGTTGATTGGAAGTGGGATCAACAAGACGGTTGTCCACCCGGAGAAGGAAGAGTTGTAGGTGAGCTTGGCGAAGATGGATGGGTTCGAGTACGTTGGGCCAACGGCTCGACGAACTCATATCGTATGGGCAAAGAGGGCAAATACGATTTGAAACTAGCAGAACCACCTACACCGCCCGAAAGTGATACTGACAGTGACTCTCCAGTAGATGCAGCTAAGCCTGAAAAAGATACATTGAGTGACATTCATCCTACTACTTGTTTAAAATCGGCATCAGTCACCCTGCTTCGTGTAATATTACTTTGTTGTGGCGTCGAGGGTGATAAAGTATCACCTTCAGCAATAAAAGTACTTGGCTCTGTTCTACGAGGAATAATATCATCCGCGCAAGGTCCAGAATTCCCTACTCATGCCTTATTGGCAAGAGAACATCATGAGACGTGGGCAACTCTTAGTTTTTTACGCGCGGTGGCTAAATTTCCCGAATTTTGCAAAGCTTTTAGCACAAAAGCGTGGGTAGACTTGCTGTTAAGCATCATTGTGGATGAAATCGACCCAGATTTGCAGAAGCAAATAATGGCTGCGAGATTACTGATGGCTGTTTTACCGTCGTGGCCAAGCAATACTCCTGATATGACAACCTTCTTAGAAAAGACGTTTCAAATAATGGGATACATCGCTCTAGCCTGTGATATTGGCACCACTACCGAACTTCACTCTAATAAGTGCCGAGTATCATTAACAGCATCGCATAGTTCAACTATTGTTGAGGAACTCGTGTCTCTCGTCAGATACCTACACACTCTTCCAAACTGGAATGAAGCCGTGAGTGCATTTCTAGTTAAGAAATTGTCACTAGCATCGGATCTTCTGAGTGATGGACCTTTTTTTCACATACAAATGAATGAAAATGGAGGTGAGAATAGCACTAGCATACAGCAAAGTGTAATGGCTGCTCTAATAGTGGTTGGAGGATTAGACAACAGACCAAGGATTGGAGGCACAGTCGAACTAGATTCACAATCTGGCACGATATGTAAATTTACCAAGCACTCAAAAGTCGTGGTACAGATGCAAAACAATGGCGAACGCAAAAAGGTGCTGTTTTCGGCAATTAAACATATCGGTGAAAAATTTCACTTGGAGAAGCTTAGTATGCCAGAACCATTAATATCAACCTGGGCTAATTTATTGTTGGGACATAGTGCTCTTGACAAGCGTCCAGGTGGTATACCAGTGATAGCAGGAGTTGTAAATGCTTCTGTTTTACGAACACAACAGCAACAGCTTGCCGCTCTCACTGCCGGTCGAACCTTACTTGAACATCAATCTAAGTTAAGGAAGGTCCTTAGATGTACTATCGATGTAAGTGACGATGAAGATCGACGTACAATTTTACTCCAAGAAATGTTAGTTCGTGCTACCAAGCCACAACCGTTAAAGCCAATTTTTAAGCGCAAAGAGCTAGAACAAGCTGCCCTTATGGTTTCGCAATACTTAGCATCAGAATTAAGGCACTCACCCATCCAAAGAGGTACTGGCGATCTTGCTAATTCAGATCCGGGCTCACCGGGTTCTGACTACTCACTTGCATCTTTGACTTCGAGTCAGAAGAAGCATTGTAGAAGTTCCGGAAGCAAGTCTATCACGCCATTGAGTCCCCTTGTTGCGCGCCTCATAGAGATGGGTTTTAATAAGAAAAGTGTGGAATTTGCAATCAAGAGTCTAAGCATCGCCGAAGGAAATATTACACCGGAGAACGTCGTTACTTGGTTGCTAGAGAATCCAGATGCGGCGTTTAGTGACACAGAAACATTGTCCAGTTTTGATGGACAGTCAGACACAGAAGACTCAAGCTGTGAAAACATAGACGACTCTTCCTCAGCACATGGCGTTTCTGCGCCTCAGCCAAGATACATGAAGAGAACAGATTTCATTTCAATAGATGAATACGCGATTTATGTTCGCGACAATATTGCTCCAGGCACGTTGGTCCGATGCTGCAAAAGCTACGAAGAAGTGGAATACGGCGATGTTGGTTCTGTGGTAAAAATTGATCTCGATGGTCTACACGATTTAAATGTCCTAGTCGCATGGCAACGGAAAGGTGGCACATATTGGGTGAGATTTATACACATTGAACTACTTGCTCAACCTCCGGCCTTACCTGGACCACCAGCATTGAAAGTTGGTGACAAAGTTAGAGTTAAGGCTTCCGTCGCTGTCCCGAAATACAGATGGGGTTCGGTAAATCATAACAGCGTGGGAGTTGTAACTGATATAATCAACAATGGCAAGGAAGTATCAGTTGATTTTCCAGAACAAGATAGTTGGACGGGCTGTGCAATAGAAATGGAAAGAGTTCCCTCTTGCCATTTCTCTGTTTTCTGTAACTCTTGTCACTTACTGCCGATATCTGGCCCAAGATTCAAGTGCAAATATTGTGGCAATTATGATCTGTGTGAAAATTGCTTTTATACAAAGCGCTCTCACCGTCACGGCTTCTATCGCATTGCCGAGCCAGGATCAGCAGCAGTTTATGCCGGCAAACCTGGAAGGTACTATCGTCAAGATTTCACTGAAACAGCTTTAATAGAAGATTGGTCCAAGTGCATTCGAAGATTATGTGTATCGTCGAAAGAAAATTGGGCAACGAGACTTGTCGAAGGATCTGGACGGTACTGGCAGAGTTCAGGATCAAAAGGAAAACATTGGATCCGTTTGGAAATGCTTCCTGGTATTCTTATACATTCACTGAAAATTACTGTACAACCGCAAGATAGTAGTTACACGCCATCTTTAATTACCGTGAACGCTGGTGATTCCTTTACAAACGTGGTCGAAATAGCTAGAATAAGCGTTCGAAGCACTGACACCACAGTGACTCTCTTGCAAGACATGAAGGAATACTATCCTTGCATAGAAATAGCAATAAAACGATGCCGCAATGATGGAATTGATTGTAAAATACACGGACTTCAGATCGTTGGACGAAAGAATATGTTTGAGAATCAATTAGCCACGTCTGTGTCATTCTTAGCTTCGGACTGGGAAATAGTTCAAGAACAAATGGTATCTCAACGCAGTGGTGATCCACCACAACACAGTGCCGTTTACGTATGGGGATTAAATGACAAAGATCAATTGGGTGGCTTGAAAGGATCCAAAATCAAGATACCAGTTTACAGCGAAGTTCTTTCAAAACTGAAACCAATTCATATCGCCGGCGGTAGCAAAACTCTCTTTGTCGTCAGTCAAGAAGGAAAGCTTTATGCGTGTGGAGAAGGTACCAACGGTAGGCTTGGACTTGGAGATGACTCGAATGTGTGCGAACCAAAATCAATCCCCTTTTTGAGTCAGTATGTTATAAAGAAAGTGGCGGTCCATTCCGGTGGAAAACATGCATTAGCATTGACCCAAGATGGCAAGGTTTTCTCTTGGGGCGAAGGAGATGATGGCAAACTAGGCCACGGCAATTGTATGTCTTTAGATAAACCCCGATTAATAAGCGCCCTAAAATCAAAACGTATCCGCGACATTGCTTGCGGATCTGGCCATTCAGCTGCTATAGCGAGTAATGGTGAACTGTACACTTGGGGCTTAGGCGAATATGGAAGATTGGGGCACGGTGATTTACTTACACAACTTAAACCAAAGCTCGTGCAAGCATTAGTAGGGCAGAGAGTAATCCAAGTTGCTTGTGGTAGCAGAGATGCGCAAACTATGGCATTAACTGAAGATGGATCGGTTTATTCTTGGGGCGATGGCGACTTCGGTAAGCTTGGCCGTGGAGGAAGTGATGGCTGCTATACACCCCTTTTAGTTGAAAGACTAAACGGATTGGGTGTCGTCCAAATTGAATGTGGTGCTCAGTTTTCCCTTGCATTGACAAAGTACGGTGAAGTTTGGACTTGGGGCAAGGGTGACTATTGTCGTTTGGGTCATGGCAATGATCATCATGTACGAAAGCCAACTCTTGTCGAGGGTCTCAGAGGAAAGAAAGTTCTCCATGTGGCAGTTGGGGCACTTCACTGCCTTGCTGTTACTTGTATGGGTCAAGTGTACGCTTGGGGTGATAATGATCATGGTCAACAAGGGAATGGCACAACTATGGTTAACAGGAAACCTTCTAAAGTATGCGAACTTGCTGATACTTCGATCAATCGAGTATCCTGTGGATCTAGCCATAGTATAGCGTGGGTTCTCACTGATCAACCATCAACAAATAATCAAGAGCCTGTTACATTTCCCACGGCGAAAGACCCACTTGGACAAATGGGGCTGGGTTTTAAAAATGCGGAGGAAACAAGTGTACCTGGAACAACCAAAAGTACGAGGCCTTCCCTTTCCAATATCATATTGTCGCTCGAAAGCAATGTCGCAAAGCAACAGGCACTCCAACATGTTATTAACGCTCTCCGCATAATGCAAGCGCGGACTGCAATTGTAACAGCTCTTCAAAGTCACTCAGCCTTTGGTGGTCCCTCGAAAAGTCCAACCCCCAGCGAAATAGTGCCTGATGGTCCCATGAACTCTAGTGCTGGCCATACAGTGTATCAAAATGTTGGCGATATAGCACAGGGTGGCGGAGAAGCGCCTGCGAATGTTGCTGAGGCTGTTAATGTTGTTACTAGTCCACGTACTACTCCAGAATCCGAAGACTATCCATTGGCTCTCTTCCCTTCTATGTCTAGCTCGGCCAGTCTCTCCTCACGGGCGTCGAAAATGTCAGCAAGTGCAATGAGTGTAATTGCTGCTACTTTAACTTCACACGCTCAAGTCGTATGCGAAGCAAACACTAATGATCCGGGCCTCGACGAATTCACATCAGCGCTAACAGAAGACGATGTGGGATTGCTGGTAGATCTGCTGAAACTGGCTGTTGCTAATCGAGTCTGTGACGATGCCAAAGAAACAATATCTACAGTCCTGATTGCCCTCGGAAAAACTAATTTATCTGTGAGAAGCATGCTTTTGGAGCTTTGTATCACTGAACTCGAAGATACAGTTGCCAATTCCAACTGCATGAGTAACGTACCGCAACCAGTGGTCCAAGAGACACCGCATCCCTACATAGATGATACTACACTGACGGGGCATGTAAAGATACCTGGAGCAGAAGCATTGAGGGTGGAATTTGATCGACAGTGTTCGACAGAGAGAAGACACGATCCTTTAACAATCATGGATGGTACTGGTAGGGTAGTAGCTGTTCGATCTGGCAGGGAATGGAGCGAATGGGCGTCCGAGATACGCGTTCAAGGGGATGAACTTCGATGGAGGTTCTCTTCGGATAGTTCGGTGAATGATTGGGGATGGAGGTTCACTGTATATCCAGTTCTTGCTACATTAGCACCGCATGAGTTGGGCTCGGATAGAGTTGTCCTCTCTCAGCCAGCAATAGCTCTCGCCGAGTGTTTATTGGACAACGGGCTGCTGAATTCTGACAAGAATGTAGCGACGCGATTAGTTGCCGCTTTAACTCAATGCAGTCAACTTAGTGTTCTATCGACGCAACAAAGAATATGGGCTTTAAGAAAATTGCAAGTTGTCTACATGAACGGTCCAGCAATACGATCAGATGGAACATTTGCATCCCTCTTAGGATCTCTTCCCGAAGTGTTGCTTAAGCAGTATATGTATGAGGATCCACTGGTCAGAGGAGGGAAACAGTTAACACACAGTGACTTTTTCAAGGTTCTTGTAAGCCTTGCCTGTGATCTTGAACTTGATAGTATGCAATGTTGCTCTGAAATTCATAAATGGTCCTGGTTCCGAAGATACTGTCTTTCAACCCGAGTTGCAAAGGCTCTCATTAATCGTACGGATTTGCCAGAATCATTCGGCGTCGAAGTAGCGAACCGCATTAATGAAATGGTTACTGATTCGGATCAACATCCCAGAGACCATGAAAGCCATGAACTCTTCAAACAAGAGCACGATGAGCAATTATTACAATGGCTGAATAGACGACCGGAAGACTGGACCTTGTCTTGGGATGGATCAGGTGCTATATATGGATGGGGTCACAATCACCGTGGACAACTAGGTGGTTTAGAAGGTGCAAAAGTTAAGCTACCAGCTCGTTGCGAAAGTCTCTCCGCTCTTAGACCAGTACAACTTGCAGGAGGAGAGCAAACTTTGTTCGCTGTAACTGCAGACGGCAAAGTATATGCAATTGGTGTGTTGAATTGAATTACTATATTTATTTTACTCTTATTATCATATCATTTTGTCTAATTTCTTGCTATATATCTACTTGCCTATGGATAATGCAGGATATGGCGCATTGGGACGTTTGGGAATTGGTGGCACAGAGTCAGTTATGGTACCTACTCTCTTGGAATCCATTCAACACGTATTTATAAAAAAAGTCGCTGCAAACTCTGGTGGAAAGCATTGCTTAGCTTTAAGTTCCGAAGGACACGTGTATTCCTGGGGCGAAGGCGATGATGGAAAGCTAGGACATGGCAATAAGATCTCATACGACCGTCCGAAATTAGTAGAAGATTTGCTTGGGGTAGAAGTCGTAGATATTGCGTGCGGTGGCCATCATAGTGCTGCTATAACCAGTAATGGTTGGCTTTATACCTGGGGAAAAGGTAAGAGCACTCCCTTCTTATAAAACGAATAACACCACATTCTTTGTCTTTGTATATCCGAGGATTTTACTTGAAATATATTCTTTACAGGTCGGTATGGACGTCTTGGACATGGCGATAGTGATGACCAATTAACACCAAAAATTGTCGAAGCTTTACGAGATTTCAAAGTTATTGATGTAGCTTGCGGTAGTGGTGATGCGCAAACACTTTGTGTAACGGATGATGATAATGTATGGAGTTGGGGTGATGGGGATTATGGAAAGCTAGGAAGAGGTGGAAGCGATGGTTGTAAAGTTCCTATGAAGATAGAATCTCTCGCAGGTCTTGGAGTTATCAAGGTGGAATGTGGTAGTCAGTTTTCAGTAGCTCTTACACGATCAGGAGCAGTGTATACTTGGTAATTAAAGATGCTAAGGTTATCATAGCCATACAATTCTTAATTATAATACTCTGTTTTGAATTCTAACAGGGGAAAAGGAGATTATTATCGACTCGGTCACGGAACGGTGGAACACGTTCGTCGCCCGCGTAAGGTCGCAACGTTACAAGGGAAACGCATTATTTGCATAGCAACAGGATCATTACATTGCGTCGCGTGTTCTGATAAAGGTGAGGTTTTCACTTGGGGAGATAATGACGAGGGTCAACTTGGCGATGGAACTACAAGTGCGCTTGAAAGGCCAAGACTTGTTCACGCGCTGGAAGGGAAGAAAATAACTCGTGTGGCATGTGGCAGTGCTCACACTTTAGCTTGGAGCACGACAAAAGTAACGCAGAGTAGAATGCCAGCTGTAACTCCAATGGAATACGATTTAGTGAAAGATCTGCCATTTCGAGTATTGCATAATCGGCTGGTATTGCTGCATCATTTCGCCGAACTTCTTTGTCCCTCGTTACCTATGTTCCCTACTTCCGGACACATTAGCTTGAGCAAACTAGCACCTATGTTGGTGTACAGTTTTAAAGAAGCAACCTTCCGGAAAGTTGTTCAAGCAACTATGGTCAGAGATCGGCAACACGGCCCTGTAATCGAACTGAATCGCATACAAGTAAAACGAGCAAGAGGCAAAGGTGGTCTCGCTGGCCCTGACGGTATTAAGTCCGTCTTTGGTCAAATGGTATCCAAAATGTCTTTATTAACTCAGGACGTTCTGTTTTTACCACACAGAGTCTGGAAAGTAAAATTTGTTGGTACGTGAATGCTACATTTTATTTAATAGGCAGTCTAAAGTAGTTGTGCTATTAATTTCAATCAATTTTATTTTATTCCTTTTACAGGTGAAAGTGTAGATGACTGTGGCGGCGGATATAGCGAAAGTATAGCCGAAATGTGTGACGAATTGCAAAATGGCTCTCTACCCTTATTTATCCCGACACCGAATGGCCGAGATGATAGCGGAACGAATCGAGATTGTTTCTTGTTAAATCCTACCGCTGATTCTCCCTTGCACCTAAACATGTTCCGATTCCTAGGTATTCTTATGGGCATTGCCATACGAACAGGCAGTCCGTTAAGTCTAAATTTAGCAGAACCAGTTTGGAAGCAACTAGCTGGTATACCTTTAACGCCCGCGGACTTAACTGAAGTTGACAGAGACTATGTTCCCGGTCTGCTTTGTATCAGGGATATGGATTCCGATAAGAAAGTCTTTCAAACTCTTGAAATGCCATTCTCTACTCCATCTGCAGTGGGTCATGACATAGCTCTGTCGAATAGGTAAACAGATTCTCGACAACGAACAAACAGAACTATTCATGTTACGAAAGTTTAAAACATAAACGTTTGAATTTTTTTCAGATATGCCAAAATAACACCAGAAAACAGGCATGAATACGTCAAACTCGCATTGAATTATAGATTACATGAATTTGATGCTCAAGTAACTGCTATACGTGAAGGCATGTCGAAAGTTGTGCCTGTACCACTACTTGCGCTTTTCAGTGGCCCAGAACTAGAGACTATGGTTTGTGGTAGTCCAGACATACCACTCGGCCTCTTAAAATCGGTTGCCACTTATAAAGGTATCCTTCATTGAAACAATATATTTAATTCTGTCGAATAAACAACATTTTTATCAATGCATGATATTTGTTTCCATTGATGCAATTGCAGGCGTTGAAGCTACTGCACCATTAATGCAGTGGTTCTGGGAAGTTATGGAAGAATTTTCGAACCAAGAGAGATCACTTTTCCTTCGTTTTGTGTGGGGCAGAACTCGATTACCACGCACGATTGCTGACTTTAGAGGGCGAGACTTTGTTTTACAAGTAAGATATTGTATATATATTAAGACTCTACCATTACATATTATCGTGAATGAGATAAGACAGTGAAATTTCATGTTATTTGTAGGTAATGGATAAATATAACCCGCCGGATCACTTCCTTCCTGAAAGTTACACTTGTTTCTTCCTGCTGAAAATGCCAAGATACTCCTGCAAGGCTGTACTGCGACAAAAGTTGAAATATGCAATACATTTCTGCAAAAGTATTGACACCGACGACTACGCAAGGGTGCAACGTACAACTAATTCCGACACTGAGGAAACGGACAGTCTTACCAGCGAGGATCGGATTTCCGATTAAATAGCGTTAATACCAAATACTCTCTTACACGATTTTATTGATTATGATTGCCTTCGTTCCCGCAAGAGTGTTCAGAACTATTTGAAGCTTACCTTTCCCTAAACTTGATTGAATACGACGTCAGTAAGTAGTTCATATTATTTATTATATGACGGGCACACTCGAACATTATGCTGTTACGCCGTTATGCATCATCTTCTTTTAACGATTAGACCCTTAATATGGCCGTACGAAATATACTGTAATTAATACGCGTTCATTATTAACGTAAGATTTCGCAGGAAACACGCAACACGATTGGTGAAAGGCTTACCACTTGCTTACGATATTTTGTATCGCCATGAGTTTTTATCTATTCTCGAAAGATGTTGTTATGCGAGATATATGTCTTTCTGAGCTGAATGCTCTAGTAAGAGAGTTTGTATTAAGTGTCTGTGAGAATTTGTGTGGACAAGGAACAGTATGCGCGTGTGAATGTAAGAGTGCGTGGCCCTAGTGTGTCAATGTCAGAAATCTGAGTAACACTGTTGGCAAAGTGTCTGGATTTCGGTATGTTAAATATGATTAGCCAGAATTTCATTCATTTGTGGTATTCGTTACTATATCCCTGCACCTTCCTGCAGATTCTAGATTTGATTGAGCAATAGTAACTTTTATGCTCGCCGTGATGGGCTAGTACACATAACAATAAAATCAGATCAAATTAGATTATGTTTGGCAAACTCAATCATGACGATAGTAATAAGTTTCCGTTCAATTTCTTATTTTTATGAAACAGTCACAACTTTCGGAACACACACACACACACACACTCGGAAACAGTGAGAATGTAATAATGTATTTTACAACATCCAATAGAAAGTTCGTAGTATATATTAGACGTAACACTTTTACTACAAGCACTCTTTGCGGCATGAATGTTACTATAAGCGGTACGCTTAATTTTGTTGAATGATGCAGGGCAGCTTGCAAACATTGAGCCGCTCAGTATTTGCAAGTGGAATGTCAGCGTAATTTATAGCCTGCCAACTTTATTTATTGTTTGTTATAATTTTATTTATTGTTATGAGATCATCAACGAATCGTTAATGTGATACATAGAAAATGAGATTTAGTGTGGTTCCAAAACGTGTATGTAGCACTCTCACCTTTATCGCTTCTCTTCAAAAGTCTGATTTATAAGCAATGGAAATATACTGGGTGATTGTTCTCACATATAGCTTTGAAACACGGTATATCTTAGCACATATTCAACCGCTGTTGAACTAGGATGATTGATTTACAGACTTGTAGCACCTTTTGTTGCCTCGTGCAATGTACCATACGAAGTGATATTACATGGAAGATAGAAATGCACACATGGATATCAAATGTAAAAAGACTGTAGTGATACTTTTAGGTTTCATTCTCGCGCGTGCACTTTCGCGACGATTTGATATGTCTGTGAAAATAATAAATTCTCTTTGCGCAAACTGTGATTTCATTCGATAAAATCTGAAAATCATCAACAATTGTGTAAGAAGCATTCAACGCTTGTTTGTTATCAGAAAAAAGTAAGTGACGTACGATTTATTTTCATGTCGCAATCAAGAAATGTTGTAAATACAAAACCGACGTTCAGTGTTATCGTGCGTTCAATGACTGTACCCATTGAACTTGATAATTGCCTTAGTGTTGATGGAGCAAGTCTTTCTATAAGCGGTAATCTATGTAGTAGTCGCGGACAATGCTCGCCTTTTCATTTTCTATCAGAACTTCTTAGCAACGATTACAGAATATTGCAAACGCGATATATCATATTCTCCTAGTACTATATTACTTTTCTAATACACAATTTTAAAAATGCATATATATTAAAGAAGATATCAAGGGACATTTTCTAATTTTCTCTAAAAAGTAAGATCAGTCGCACTGAATGATCCTGTATAGTGCTTCCCGCACGGCTCCATATCAGTAAGCACGAAACATCGTTAAACATGCAGTATTGCAATGAGAATAACGATAACAGACGCTATAAACAGAATAAACGAAAATGATAACTCGGAAGCAGAGTAAAAGCAGTTTACATTAGTATGGTCAGGCAGCCCTTGCTTGCGGTGCTAAGTGAACGCGCGAAATGTTGCGCTCCGCGGTCCAGAAGGTACTTTGATATATTAGATTTCTATTTGATATATTATTCTACTATATTATTATTAAAAATACTAATCATTATTATATTTGCAGTTCTCGAAGCTCCGCTTCAATGCTCGCTATCATTCAAGAAATGCAAGTGGGCTGCCACCAAGGATTCAATTGCCTGAACATGCGGATGTAGTCATCATAGGTGAAGACAATTTCAAGATTCCTTTAACGATTTATTTAACATGGACAACTCTACTAAATAATGCCTTTTTAAGGTGGAGGAAGTGCTGGATGCAATGCATTGTACCACTGTGGGAAGCGCGGCATCAAAGCTGTGCTTTTAGAGAAATCCAAAATAATCTCTGGTACCACATGGCATACCGCCGGGTTGGTGTGGAGCCTTCGAGGTCCGAACGATGTCGAAATACAATTGTTGAAAGGGACAAGAAAAGTGCTAGATTCCTTGGAAGATGAAACCGGAGTAAATCCAGGCTGGATTAATAATGGTGGCATTTACATCGCTCATACAGAAGTAAGTAAACGCACGTTTCTTGCTCCCTTATTCTCCTATTATTAAATATTACTCTTCAAAGGAGCGGCTAAAGGAATATAAGAGATTAGTAACGGCGTCTAAAGTATTCGGTATTGACAGTCGCATAATTTCCCCTCCAGAAGCGAAGGAACTCTTTCCACTTTTGGACGAGAGCGTGTTCATAGGGGCAGTTTACGTTCCGGGTGACGGGGCGGTGGACCCCGCGATGTTAACGAATGCTCTAACTAAATCAGCGAAAAATAATGGCTGCAAGGTATTGCAAGATTAAAGACTTTGACGTGCAGCAAACATAATACAATATGATCATTTTTAGGTGTTTGAAGAATGTCCGGTAACGAAGTTATTAACAGAGAAAACCAGCTGGAAAAATCATAAAGTTCTCGGTGTCGAAACACCTCATGGAGTTATTAAAACGGACATTGTATTAAATGCTTCCGGTGCGTGGTCAAGCGATATAGCAAATATGATTAACTTAGATATTCCACTGGTACCAATGAAGCACGCATATGTTGTTACCGAGCCCATCGAGAATTTGCAGGGATTACCAAATATAAGAGATCCAGACATCAGTTTATATTTCCGAATTCGTGGTGGATGCATGAGCATCGGTGGTTACGAACAAAATCCTATTTTACTAGACTCGGTAAAGTTCCAGTCAACCTTCTACTTTAATTTTAATGACGCTCAATCAAGCATCAAATAAACTCTAATACTTTCATTCGCATACAAAGGCACCTCAAGACTTCTCATTCAGCTTATACGAATTAGACTGGAATGTTTTTAACGCTCATATGGAATCAATGGTAAGTCTGATACCGGAATTGTCGAAGACTGGCATGAGATCAACGGTTTGCGGTCCTGAAAGCTTTACACCCGATCATAAGCCGATAATGGGTAAGTTTGTGCAACAATAATACCAATGAATCAAATAAGATAAATATGTCAAAATTAACACTTCTAACGAATTTCAAAAGGCGAAGACCCACGATGTTCAGGACTCTTTTATTCCTGCGGTTATAACAGTGCTGGAATGATGCTGGGTGGTGGTTGCGGAGAAGAAATTGTTAATTGGATTGCCAATGGGCGACCAAGCAAACACATGTTCAGTTATGACATCAGAAGGTACAAATAAACTTCTATTTCCATAAAATCAAAGACAAATATTTCTAACTTTGCCTGAATATCTAATTTATTTCTATAGGTTTATTCCTGAACAAAGAACTAATTTAATTTGGGTAAAGGAGCGGTCGCATGAAGCTTACGCGAAAAACTATAGTATTATCTTTCCACATGACGAACCATTAAGCGGCAGAAATCTAAAAACCGATCCCTTCCATGACGTAAGTTTAATTTGTGTTCTATGAAAGATCCTCGAGTCTGAAGAATTATTCTTATAGCTATTGATAAAAGAAGGTGCATTTATGGAAGAACGTCAGGGGTGGGAACGACCAGGATGGTTCTTCCCAAAGAAACCTCTTCCGGTTATGCCGTACGATTACGGAGGACAATACGAACTAGCGAGAAATGACAACAACGAGTACCAAGCTGTATTAGAGAAAGAATACAGTTTCGAATTTTCCCCGTATGACAGCATCGTAAGTCTTTTCAAGATATGAATTATATAAAAATGACAAACTGCAAAGCTTGCATAGATAATGCATAAGAAAATAATATTTGTATTAGATTCAAGAGGAAGCTCTGGCATGCAGAAATAACGTTGCCCTCTTTGATATGTCGTACTTCGGAAAGTTCTATCTGTGCGGACTAGAAGCACAAAAAGCGGCAAATTACTTGTTTACCGCTGATACAAACTGTGGCTTCGGCAAGACTATATATACATGTATGCTAAATGCGACTGGAGGCGTTGAAGCTGATTGCACAGTTACTATAATGGAGTCCGGCTCGAGTGGAATGGTCGATCCAATATTCAAAGATAAAGGAATCTATATCGGTAAGCACTCACTGTTGTTTTTCTAAACACCACAGTCCCTGTGGAAACTAAATGCTGATGTGAAGTATGTTTCGATGCTTTTAAAACATAGTTTCGGGTGGAATGTCCGCATATCAGACGTGGGCACATATGAACAAAGTTATAGAAGAAAAGGGCTTTGGCGTTTCGTTACATGATGTTACAGAACAAATAGGCGTATTATCGATACAAGGCCCAAACAGGTACCATCTTAATATTTCGGAAAAATTGTATATTGTATACATCTATAGAATATTATGCTTTTAGTCGTAAGGTACTCGAAAGCATAGTTGATG
Organism: Ectemnius continuus; assembly: GCA_910591665.1. NCBI lineage: Eukaryota > Metazoa > Arthropoda > Insecta > Hymenoptera > Crabronidae > Ectemnius > Ectemnius continuus. Next base: position 6,443,072 of record OU342862.1, on the reverse strand, counting down.
GAGACATATCGAAAGAATCTTTAAGATTCTCCAAGACAAAGTTAGTGCGAATAAAGAATGAACTCGTTCGTGTGATACGGCTGAGCTTCGTCGGCGAACTGGGCTTCGAATTACACATTCCCGAAGCATCCTGTTCTACAGTTTACAATGCTATAATGGAAGCTGGCAAAGCATACAATATGAAACTGGCTGGATACCGAGCGATGTACAGTCTTAGTTGCGAAAAAGGTGAGAGCATTTATCGCATTTATTGCATCACTTACACGAACTGCAAATTTAATTACGGTCTAATTTATCTTAACTTAATTTCAGAGACATATTTTTGGATGTTTTAGATATTTAATGCTTTTTCCACACAGGTTATCACCTTTGGGGTTCCGATTTAAGAAGCGACGACAATCCAGTTGAAGCAGGATTAAGTTTCACGTGCCGGAATAAAGGCGACTATTTAGGAAAGCCGATTGTTAGTCAGATACGCGAAGAGGGAATAAAGAGAAGATTAGTTCACTTTCATCTAGACAGGTATTACATGGAAAATGATACACTTTGTGTAGAACAACTTCCATGAATGTGTAATTGGATTAACATTTTTCAATGGACACAGAAAAGTTCCTTTGTGGGGTCTCGAGGCCGTTTATCGGAATAATTCACTTGTCGGCTACATAAGAAGAGCTGAGATAGCATACACAAGTGGAGAAATAGTTGCAAGAGGGTTTGTATACTATTAGAGCAATGAATATAATCATAAGTATTTCAATCGCAATTAATACTAATTTTATAACAGATACATTGAGGATCCCAGTGGACGTGTCATGACAAGCAAATTCTTGGAAACTGGTAAATACGAAATAGAAACAATGGGTGAACGTTACCCAGCTACTTTACATGTTTCAAGTCCATTTGATCCAGAAAACAATCGTCTTCTTGGAATATATGAAAATCGTTTGTAGAGTTTGTAGGATTAGAATAAGGCATAATAGTATGATTTTTATACTCAGTATATAAGATGTTAATTAAATGAGTGATTCTCCTGTTTTAATTAACTACCCTTCTGAAAAAACTATTTAAATATATAACACAAAGTTTATATACAAAGTCTCTATCAGAGAATGCAATTAAAAAAGTACAAATATGTTATAACAAGGCACCATTTTATTCAGTTTGTTTGTAATATATAAAAATATAAATACCTATAGTTCCTATAAATATCTGCAATTCTTCTAAGTTATCCTGCTAATGGATTAGCATGTATTGTTACACTGTTTATTCTAGTCTCAGTGAGAGGTTTAAAATTCTTGGGGTTGACAGGCAACTTCTCCAATTGCTCCAAGGTCTCTAAACCATCTATTACTCTGAAAGAGATTACAGAACTCCAATTTATATCAAAGTTTATATAACTTTTGGAACTTCTACTAGCTTGCATTTTGTGAAAACTATTCTTTTAAACAAAAAGAGCTATTATTAACAGAACAGAAATATTTTGATTGTCATTTATAACTTCTTGCTTTATCATTATGATACTTAATGTTTGAAGTTTAACCATAGTGACTTTCCAAAGTAACAGCACAAAATTATACTTCAATTGGCCATTAAACACACAAACCTAATATATGAATTAGCCATTAAGGAGTTAGTAATATAAGTTATTTGGTTTATACTTACTTTCCAAATAATGTGTACTTCAAGTCTAAATGGGCTTGTGGCGCATAAGTTATAAAGAATTGACTCCCATTTGTATTTGGTCCATTATTCGCCATAGAGACAAGTCCTCTTGCATTGTGCTTTAATTCTTCCTTAAACTCATCTTCAAATTTTCTATTCCATATAGAAGTGCCACCTTTGCCCGTTTGTGTAGGATCTCCAGTTTGGACAATGAATCCCTTTATATTGCGATGAAACATGCAATTGTCGTAGTAGTTGCTTGCGCAAAGCGCTAAGAAATTCTGTAAACAAGGCGAATGCAATTTAGGTATTGGTCGTCACTTTGTTTGCTTAGTCACTAAAAGTGAAGAAATGTTCGTACTTCACACGTTTTCGGACATAATTCACAAAACAACTCGATCTTTATGTCACCGACATCCGTGTGCAATGTAACACTCTGGAAATAATAATAACAATAGTTTAACAATCGTAAAACGAAGGTCGTCCGATTATACGGTTAATGATCTGCAACAAACCATTTTCACTGCTGAAACATGTGACTACTAGCAGGAGAGAAATGACTAGTCCATGATAACGAGGAAAACACTTTGCGTCATACTTTGATAGCCAAGTCAGTTCGAGCACACTCCATTACACCGAACTGCAACGAATGCAAGGGCATGGACGAACGCTCACGTGCAATGTGCGCGATATGCACTGCTGCCATTTTGAATTAGCGTCGCTTTCTTCGTCTACTGCGGCAATCAAATGCAACATTTCAATTGACATTTCAGTTGAATAGAAAGCGGTCGCAAAGTGCAAAGAAAAATCATATCGTAGTGTTAACAGAGGGAAAAATGGATTTGGCTGTTGGAGAAGTTAGTAAGAGAAGAAATCTTCGATATGCAGGAGGTGGATTGGTAGAAATTTGAGATTTGACGCTCGCAGTGAGTTGGGGGGCAAGTGAGAGCAGCGCCCCCCGCAGCCGCCGAAGTTTCCGCTGGCTCCTCGTCAGAGAAGTGGTGAGAAGAGTAACGGTTAGGTGTAAAACGGATTTTCGCCACTGTGCCATAGCGCGGATCCATAAAAAGCGTCCTTCGGATCGTTGGCGGGCTGGACTGAAGAAAACTCGGGGTCGCAGTCGCGGGTGATTATTTCGCCGGGAAAGTGCTTGATCTAAGAGGAGTGACAGGGAAATCCGGACGAGTGGCGCGTCTGTGCAAACGACTCTCTTTGCTCGCATGACGTAATTGTATTGATCGCGGAAGAAGAGCCGAAAGTCGCGCATTCGCCATCTTGGACGAATTGTGGAAAAGAAGTTTCTGTGTCTCGCAGGCGCGGTACGCTCCTAAGAATTGTAATCCGCGGCGATCCGAACATTAATTAGTTTTATTGGGAATTAACCCCTTTGTGAATTAGAAACCCATTTGGACGGACCAAGGTGAGTAGTTATTTCGTTGATCCGGACCGCCGTCCGACTCCTTTTTCCCTACGTGGATACCTTCGGTATACCCGACACTTTTTCCTACGATCCTTCTCTTTTACGACGCTTCCTTCCCTAGGATACCGTTATCGCTCCAACTATCGCTGCTACGGCCTCCTCTCACCGAGCAATTCCTTTCTGTTATCGAAATTTCTCTCGGATACGACGTAGAGCCTGTTGTTTTGGATTTTCGTGACTTTGACATCGCGATCGAGGGGTTGGGTCGGGTACGCGACTTCGCCAGTGTATCGTTTTCCTCGCATTTGCGGGGCCCTCCTTCTGCCAGAAGCATTGTTCGCCCCTAGCTATTGGGATCGATTTTCCCCTATTTTCTCTCCCGCCAATATTATTTCTCTGATTTATTCAGTTTAACGAAGATTTCCCGAGACTATTCCCCTCTCGGCTCTCGCTGGCTGTGTTGCTGTCTTTCTCTAGCTCCGATCCTTCCGCCTCTGCTCTCTCTCTCTCTCTCTCTCTCTCTCCCGCATCTACACCCCTCTTAGCTTCTCTCATTCTCCGCGTTCTCTCGCTTTCTCACTCACTCTCTCTCTCTCTCTCCCTCTCGCGCGCGCCTTCTCTCTTTTTATCTGTCTCTCTCTTGCTCTCCCTACTGCACGGGGGCTACTGCGTTAAACCTTCCTGACAGCCTTTTTGTTGTAGTTCGACGCGCATCTCTTTCTCCGAGACGAAATCGCTGCTTTCCTTACCAGTGGCGTGCGCCGCTCTCCATGCTTTCAGCTTTGCAATCCGTGCATATCGGATGGCTGTTCTTTGTCGATTTTTATTTTCGCTATACCATGGACGCCATTTGCCGCGAGCTAATCTGTACCTGTCATTGAAGACATGGCTTTGTTGAAAATCTAATTGTTCATGAGTCGGACGTGCCCTCGCCAGCTCTCTCTAGCCGAGATATTCCGTATTGTTGTTCGGACGAGCTTGCAGACTTCATTTTGTACGGCTGAATTGTTTATTCATTGTGTTAAAGTACTGATGGGTACATGCTGAAACTAGCACATATGTGTAAGAGTACTTAGTAAGCAACAAGCAGTCATTAACAATGCTTTCTGCATATTCCTCTTTGAGTTTATATGAAATATATTAGTGTTCAAGTGTTTAATGTTTAATGTAAATGTTTAAAGAGTATTTCAGGAGTGGGGATACTGATAGAAGTTGAACTTTTTCAGACAAAGGGTTCGTTCTTTGGGTCTGATTGGTACTAAATGGTTGCCTGCAGACAGCATGTCTACTCTGTCAGGGATTGTGTCGAAGGGGGAGAAAGGAAAATCAAAGTACCAATCATTAGATATCAATAGCTTGTACCGGGTGAGTAGGGTGAGTTATCGATGCAGTTTTATTATGTTTCTTCCTTTATAATTGTATATATTCTCTTAATGCTTCTCTCCGCTTTCTATGCGGATAGATTCTTGCATCGTTTATAAATGGGAGTCAAATGGGTACGCATTTGTATTGTTATTATAGGGCGAATCTTTGGAGCAACATCAGCAAAAAAATACATTACCACGCAAACATGGAATGCAAAGTCTCGGAAAGGTGCCTTCGGCACGGCGACCTCCTGCCAATTTGCCCAGTTTGAAAAGCGAAACCAGCAATAGCGATCCAGCTGTCAGTCTTGTGCCAAGTGGAGGAAGCGGATGGGCCACAACTAAAGATTCAACATCAACCACTACCACAACAACCACAACAACAACAACCGCATTAGACACAACTACTGTAAGTGCTATTAGTTGCGCATGTTTAATTAGGAATTGAGTTGTGTCAAATTGACACGCTTGTTTTTGTCATGATAACTTTGTAAGGAAACTTTTGTATCAAATCATAAAGAAAATCGATTGCTTTTTTCTAGACAAACACTTCACCAGCGCAATGTGTACCGGGCACAACCCCAACCACATCCTTGCACCCATTACTTCCCGGACAGCAAGGCATCACACAACCTTCATTCTCATCGGATGCAGGCAACAAATCATCATGGAGCGCGATTATGAGCAGATCAGGAGATGGTATGTAAAAAACAGTTCATAAACGTTTGTGAAAGTTTGTAGAGAAAAGATAATATGTAGAAAAGCAAGAGAGTAATGAGGATTATTAAATTTCTACAGCAGGCAGTGTCACAGGAACTCAACAGCAGCAACAGCAACAAGCAGCAAATCGAGAGGCAAATGCACAATACGGTCCTGGACCAAGTTTACGGCCACAAAGTAAGCACTGGCTACCAAAGGACTTTAACAAGTCATTTGTGGCTTACTATAATGACAGGATTATAAAGAAAAATAAAGTCTTGACTAACAAACATCAATATTTGATGCGTAGCGGAAGGAAGTTGGATTCAAGGCGGAAGTCGTACAGCCAGTGGTGCAGCGGCACCAGCACCAGTAGCAGGAGCAGCAGCGGTTGGTCCCGGAAGTGGGAATACTCCGGTGGTCCAGGCCCCCCCATTGGCCGCTATACCAGGACCGGGAGGACACAACGAGATACCCGGTGGCGGACGACAAAGCTTGGGCCCATCGCCAAACATGGCCATGGCCCAGGCAGGCCCGCATGATCCCGCCAATAACCAGGCTCCCTTGAATCCTGGTGCGCCTCAAGTCGGCCCCAACATTCACCACTACCGGGGACTCATTCCCCCGTTCATGTACAGAGGGAATTTTCCAGGCGGTTTTCCCTCGCAATTCCCTGCTAACGCTGGTCCAAACGGATCACGTCCCAGATTCAATTACCCTCCAGAACGTTTCCCAGCTCCTCAGCGTCAACAGCAGCAGCAGCAGCTACAGTTGCAGCTGCAGCAGGAGCGCGAACGAGCTCAAGAAGAAGAGATTGTTACGCGACCGATCATCAAAGAAGAAGATCTTACTCGAATGGATGATATTTCTCGTGACGTCGGGTGGGCGGCGCACGACGACATTGATTACAACCAGAAATTGGTCTTTAGTGACGAGGATATAGATCCTGAACCTACGAAAAAGGATGAGAAGAAAGAGATGAAAGATGATAAGGACGAAGAAAGCGCGGCGGAAGATAGAGAAAAATCTAGAGAGACTCGTCCCGACAATCGGGATTCAAAAGATTCTCGTGAACTGCCTGCGCATCGCTCTCGCACCCAATCTTCCGTGCCTCGAGATTACCGTGGATCTAATGGATCGAACAATTATCCCCCTCAACCACCGCTTCATCCAATACATCCACTGAGAAGTGTGGAAGACGACGAAAACTGGAACGAGAGACGTAGAGTGAGAGTTGAAGTTGCGTCAAGCGTCGTACGTGCACGCCAACGCAAGGAAGAAGAAGAGAAACGTTACGAGGAAACGAAACAAGCGGCAGCTAAGAAGCTTCAGGACTTGGAGCAAAAACTGAAAGAGAAGCAAGCGAAACACAAGGATGAGGATCGCAGTCAGCCAACAGAGCCGAAAAGCATTGTGAGCGTTCCCCCTGTTCCTATTCCTATACCTGATTGGGAACGAGAAAGGGAAAATCGAGAACGTGAGAGTCGTGAACGTGAAAGAGAAAGAGAGCGCGAGAGAGAACGGGAGCGTGAGAGGGAAAGGGAACGAGAGCGTGATAGAGAGAGGGAAAGAGACAGAGAAAGGGACAGAGACAGGGAAAGGTCCTGTACGGTTTCGTCTGAAGGAAAAGATGATAAACCTGTGGCACGCGAACCACGTGAGACGCGCGAACCTCGCGAACCTCGCGAACAACGCGAACAACGTGAACAACGTGAACCTCGTGAACCTCGCGAGCCTCGTGAGCCCCGTGAGGCAAGAGATATTCCAAAAGATAGCAGAGATTCTCGTGACGCATTAATGCCCGATTTTCGGCCCACTGACCGACAAAACTTTATGCGTCAGCCTGAAGGTGGCCGCAATGAGCGCGAACGCGAGAGAGATCGTGAACGCGATCAGAGAGATACAAGAGATCGCGAACAGTCAACATTCTTCCGACATTTCCAAAATAATTTACCTCCACGATTTCAAAAGCAACAAGCCGAGAGAACCGGTGCAGCATTCAATCGCATATCTCCTAGCACTGAGAGATCCAATGCTCAAGCCGGCTCGTTCTCTCAGCAATATGAGCCCAGCAGATGGGCCCATGGACATAATACTCTCAGTAAGTATTTATAATCTAACATTATGCACTACTCTTTATTTATGCTATAAATTATTATTAATTGCTCATAATATGTTGATTATTAATGTGAAAACGATATCTAACGTAGCACACAATCAAATTTGTACCAGCAGATAATACGATGAAGCAGTCGCACCCGCTGCCACCGCAACGTCGAAGCCGAACCGATTCCGATGTATCAGCTTCGATGGATGATGAACGGCCTCCCTCACGAGATCACCGTGGCCCAATACTCCGGGATGATCGGTATCGTCATTCTACGCATCGTTCTTACGACGCTCGAAAAACTGGTGGCAGCTACTACGACGAGTACTCCCGTAGCTACAGAGATTATGACTACGACGACAGACATTCTCGTGACTCCTGGGAACGCGAGAGGCATTTTGATGACAAAGATCGCGATTCCAAGGACAATATGGAAGGGAGAGATAGAGATCGTGATTCCCGAGATGGCCGCCCTGCCAGAGACAACCGAGATACCAGGGACAGCCGTGACCGGGATGTCAAGGATAAAGGAAAAGATTATGATAATTACTTGAAGGTAAAATTTAGATTTATATTAGCAGAATATAGTAATAAATATGACCTTCATTATGTTTATGAAGGATTATAGTTAATTTCAAAGGCTAAATTGTGAAGTAATAATTGATTTCTGGGACCAATTGTATAATTCGTGTTTTCCTCTTTCACACAGGACCCCTTCGATGAGCGCGACCGAGATCGCGACCGTGAGCGTGACCGTGAACGCGATCGCGAACGTGATCATGACCGTGACCGCGATCGTGAACGCGATCGTGAACGAGATCGTGATCGTGATCGCGATCGGGACCGTGAGCGTGACCGTGAGCTCGATCGTGAACGTGCACGTGAGCGCGAACGCGAGCGTGAGCGAGAACGAGAGCGTGAACGGGAGCGTGAACGCGATCGTGATCGTGATCGTGATCGTGATCGAGAGCGTGATCAGAGGGAACGGTCAGAGAGTACAGAGTGGCGTGAAGATCGCAGCGTGCAAGAGAGACAAGTGGATAATCGTCGAGATTTACAAAGAGAAGAACGCCTGGAACGTAGCGAGCGTCCTCAGAGACCAGATTCACGCGACAGTCGCGCCTCCAGAGAATCCAAAACGTCTCTGCGCGAGGATGAGGCTCACAAATTGCGAGATTGCAGTTCCTGGGTGAATGAAGTAGCTGACTACGAAGAAAAGAAACGCGAGATGTATCATGCTGAAGATATCAGAGAACGAGAGAGGGAACGAGATCGAGATCGAGAGCGCGAGAGAGATCGACGACAGCCACTAGGCCCAGTCACTAAAGAACGAATTGAGGCTGATGAATTAAAAGGCGAAAAGCGAAGTTTGACTCAACTAAAGCGCGGTGGTTCTGAATTGGATAAGAAAGATCCTGCAAAGGAGAGTGCTACAGAAACAAAGAAGGAGCCTGAAGCGTGGAACCGCAAGATCGAGCGTGCCAATGAGGGTAGAATTACCGACAGAGGTGATAATTCGCCGAAAGCATGGGCCGATGCGGTTTCCCCTACGTTCGAGAAGGAAGAGGAAAAGGCTCTGGAAAGTATGAAGGACGATAAGGAGGTGGACGATGTGAAGCAGGCATTTGATAAATTGGCTTTGGATAAGAGGGCATCAGGAGATGATAGTATCAACGAGGACGGCAAGGATCAGATCAAAGATGAGAAACGGGAGAAAAATATTCGCAACAGGACAAGCAGCGGTAGTTCAAGCACAAGACTTCGCGAATCCCGTGGTGGTCGGCAATGGGGAGGTACGTTCAACGTATATACCCGGGGTTGGCGCGGTCCTGAAACGAGGGGACGGAGAGGCGGACCTAGACCCGTTGGTAGGCCAGCTTCCGCTAGAAGTGGTTCCTACGGGCACTCCGATTCCGAGAACAGCGGCGACGAAATTTCCGGATCTACCGAATCTGGTAAGGAGGAAAAGAAGTCTGCCCGATCACCGAAGCTCAGTCAGAAAGCTGAGAAGGACGATCGCAATCGAGAGATGTCCAGTAGGGAGGAAAAGCGCAGCGAATATTCGCAATCGCGTAGCGATAAGCAGCGTAGTACCTACGACGGGAAACCGGCTCGCGAAGGTTTCGCACCGTCAGGTGAACCCTCTCGGCGTGGCCGTGGCAGCTTCCGAATTCGGAGCACGACCGCGGGTAGCCGCATGGAGGGCTATGGACCACCCTCCAGTAAAAGTCCCTTCTCCTCCGAGCGTAGTACAGACGAAAAGTCTGGTTCCGCTCGGCAGAATCCGCCGACGCCTACCCCGGAAAACGACGCAAGTACGGTGCTAGCTACTCAGATCGAATCTACTGACGATAAAATTATAGCGAAGCAGCAAGCCCTAACCGCTGGGATAACGGGTCGGCGCAATAAATCACCGAACCAGCAGTCCCAGCAGTCCGGAAGCAAACAGGACCTGAACCATGCTCCCACGAATCCTACTTCCCAAAAACCCCAGGTCAGGAAGGATGAATCGCGCTCAAAAAGAACTAGGAGTAGAAGTAGGAAGGTACGCATTATTTCATGACAATCTTTTGTATTAGATACTGTTGAACGTTACGTTGAAGGAAACTCACTTGCTTTCCTTAATTATTACAATTTAAGAACATGCATATTATTGGAAACGTAGTTTAAAGTTTATTGGATTATTATTATTTGTTAGTGATATTTATACGGCAAAGGGCTGTTCGTGCGAACAACCGGGTATGTTTGTATTACAGGGAAGGGATAATCGTGAAACTCGCTATCGGGGTAGTAGCAGCAACGTCTCGAAGCAGGCTTCTTCTGACGTAGGAAACGAAGACTGGGAGACTACATCAGAAAATAGCGAAGAACATGACGATCACAAAGACTCCCGCAGTAACCGCAGCAAACCATTTGGCGGACGTGTGAGTTCGAGTAGTACTCAGAGTGCTGTGGGAGGAAATGGACATCCCCGTAGAAGTGAACAATCTGGCAATAAACGGGACTCACGGGAGAAGAGTATGAAGTCTTCAAGCACGACATCTCGAGCACCTGGCGCCGAGAAACGAAATTTGCAAAACACTGCCTTTACCGGGCAGAAGAACCATTCTGCTGGCATACCACCTTTGATGCAAAATACTCAAGCGCAGAATGGCAGATCCAGGCCCCAAGTACCTGGAAACACCGCTCCACCTTCAAGCAAGGGTACCAATAAAGATGTTACTGTAAATCGCATCGACGAAATTAAGTTGAGCGATCCGAATTTAGTGAATCAAGCTTTAAACGATATAAACAAGAAAGTCCAAGTAAAAGAAAAGAAGTCTATCGATGGCGAGATTGAAACCAACAATTGCAGCGAAGATGGACAAAACATTGCGGAGTACAAATTAGATGCTGATGGCTTTCAAGAAGTGCGGTCAAAGAAGAATGTGAAGGAATCTAGGCATAGCCAGAAAGATGAAGCGAAGCCGCCAAAGCGCGAAAAAGAGAAGGACCGAGAGCGAGACCGCTCGAAGTCAAAGACAAATGGATCGCAGCCACCTGTACAGCAGGTGCAAAACATACCTCCTTTGTTGGGGCAAACAATTCCCCAACCACCCAACATGCTCCAGAAGCAATACGAGCGATCCTTGCGCAATCCAAATCTGGCGCCGAGATTCCAAAAGCAATTGGCAAAGCAGCAACAGCAGCAACAACAACGGCAGCAGCAACAGCAGCAAATATGCCCCTCTGAACAGGGTGATAATGCTAAAATGACAAATGCAAACAGTAATTATGTCAAAGATACATCAAGTGGTCCTGCTCCTCCACCTTCTGTAAATGCTTGGGACAAGCCTTTCACAAGTCAGCTACGGGCAAACTCGCCCTCAGCAGCTCCAGCAGACATGCAACTGATGTCTGGCTTGACTACACCAAACGACCATGGTCACGAAGGTGTAGAACAAGGAAACTCCGGCAGTAGCAGCCAACGAAATTCACCAAGCGGTGAAAAGGCTGGGAAGAACTTGAAGGAACCAATGGTGGAGAAGAATGTGTCTGACGTATCATCGCCTCCAGTGCAAACCTTAATATTCGAGAACACTAATTACTCGAAAACTACGAAAACGGGACCTTCGGACTTGGCAGTAAAGTCCAAGTTCCCCAATCACGTAAAATCTCAGCAGCGAGGGGAGAAGCGCGCGGACATGGAAGAAGAAGGTAACGCTATGCAGCAGCATCAGCAGCAGACTTTACCAGTCGCCTTCTCGAATAAGCCAAACGATCTCATAAAGGACAAAAACCAAGAACCAATTCAAATGCCTCTCTCCTTCAACAAGAACGAGGATAATGCAGATATGAAATTAGACTTTACGTTTGATTCAGACCTATCCCAACTGACGGAAGATAAGAGTAAGAGTTTGGGGATGACGCGGTCTATGCATATGGCTACAGGTCAGAATACTATTTCACCGTCAACGGCCGAGCTCAACTTGAAGATCGCCTCGGTGAAGAAGGTTTGGGAGAACGCGCCAATGCCCACCGTTGTCGAACACGAAGACGGCAGCGTTGTTAGTAGCGCGAACAGCTTCCCGCAGGCATTTGAAACTACCGACGTTGACGACAGTTACAGCCCTCACCAGCAGTACAACCAGAACAATATGAAAAGCGAAATTACCACCTCTACGAACGTATGCAAGGTGAGACATCGTTTTGCCAATGTTATTCTAATTTATTACAATGCATGTTATGCGACTGTTACATCACTAGAAATTGCGTCTCACTCGTGATAGCACTTTATCAATTGATGTGAATGTTCCTGCAACATCCTTCATTATTTTTCATCCTCAACTTTTTCTTGTAAAGATATCAATCATATTGTTTCTAACAAAGTAAAGGTAAGTCACGCATATCGTAGTCCTGCGTTGCTTGCCACATTTCGAGAAACTTCATCATCATTGCTTGAGTATTTAAGAATGAAAATCATAACTTAGTTGATTGAAAGATCCGGGAAAGCACTTTTCATGATATCGATTGGCCAGAAAATGCTTAGTGCGTTTGACGATGTTCTTCAATTGGAACGGCAGTTGATAGTGATGTATACAATAAATTAAAAATAATGAAACACAATGTCCCCTGTGGGAAGATGCTGACTCTTTGCCTGATGCGCAGCTGGTTCCCCCGCAGGTGAAGCCGCAGCAACAGTCCTCAGGCAGCAGTGCTGGTCAGCCGGGATCGACGGTACCAGGACCTAGCCCTATTGGTGCTGGACAAAGTCCTATCGGTCATCCCCCAGCAAGCTTGCAAGGACCCTTAAGTCCCCCACCTTTCAACTCTACGGGTCAGCCATCTCACATAAACTATCAGGTACGTTGATCTCTACTTATTGCATAGATTTCACAATTCATTCATATTATACTGTGCTTATTAAAATCATTTTTCATTCTGTTTTCCAGGAGTTTCCCCAATATCCTGGCTCACAAGCAGCTCAGTACGGAGGCATGTCGGCAATACCTTCCCCACCTGCTGTCTTGTTCAACACAGGATCTGGACAATTGCCGGCCCAGGCCGGTGGTCTTTACGGAGCATTCCAGCTAGATCAAAGTCGTTCCCCATTCACGCAATACCCACCGTACGCTCCGTCCCTGCAGAATTCGTTCAGCCAACAGAACGTCTACCTGCAGCAGCCGCCGCCACCACCACCACATGCACCCAACGCCCCAACTCCTGATATGTATCAGAGCAACTTGTCCCAATATCGTATTGTAAGTATTGCATTAATTATACTTGGAATATTTTCATCTACAATAATATCTCATTGTGTATGCCAAAAGCATAATCACATTTGCAATGGCTTCATACAGACCGCAGCAGCCGCTCCTCCCTTTGGACAGAATCAGCAACTAAGTAACAACCCCAATACGGTCCTCATCAGTTCGTCCTCGAATTCCTTGATGTCGGCTAGCGTGAAACCTTCATCGCAGCCGATTGGTGCTATTGGAACAAAAGCACCGCATTTCCAAGCACCGTCCGCCCCTCAGCCGAATCCAGTAAGTATATTCCTTTCAAAGAGAATCATTTAAAGTTTAAAAATAAGTGAGAAAAATCTTTACTGCATTCTACACGTTTCGTACGTTTCATTTTCCAGCTAACTTATATACCATACGACCCAAATCAAGTGCTCGGAGTAAGCGGCAGCTACATGGGTAATTCGCAATTAGTACAGAGGCCTGGACCGAACGTGCAAGCTTCGGCCAATAGCTATTATAGTGCTACGTCTGCTGGTGAGTAACTTTAAGAATCTGTTTCAAGTAGCTTTAGTATATTTTAACCAGAATTTGCTAATTTATAACTGTTTATTCATTTTCAGATGTGTTTCCTGGTTCGCAAACAGGTTTTTATCAACCTGGTGGCGCTACTCAACAAACTGGTACCCACTACGGATTGCAGGGATTTGGGCAACACAGCCAGAGTTTGGCAACCGGTAGCGGTACCCCAGTAGGACTTCAAAGCTTTGGATCTGGATTTCTGTCGAGTTCTGGATTACAGATTGCTGCTGCCGCGGCAGCCCAGCAGTTTCGTAATCCTACAGGAGGTTTACCAGGACCAGCCAATGCCGGACCTACCTTTCTCAGTAAGCACCAACCGCAGGAACAACCGCGACAGTTAAAGAGTCCTTCGGGAAATCAGCAGGATGTGCTCGCCTCGGTTTTTAGCTCAAGTACGTTTAGATTCATTGCAGGGAATGATGTCGTTTTAGCATAGACTTTTAGGTTTGTATAATTTCTAATCTGAAAAATTACGTATTCCAGCACCTCAAATTCCGTCGCCCAAATCGAGGAATTGCAAACAGCAATCTTCTTCTCAACAACCACAACCGAGTCCGACGCAACATCATAAGTACCAACAGTATCAAGGCGTCAGCCAATCTGCTCTGGTAAATTATTTCAATAACTAAATTTGCTAAGCTAGTTAAGTGTAATACCTCTTTGTTCCACTATGAAAGAATCTAAGGATTCGAGTCAAGATAGTTGTAAAGGAATAGTAAAGGAAAACTAAAGGAAAACAGGATAATTCTGGTAGGGTAAGATAGCATGTAACTAAAGTCACAGATGTTACAGCAAAACGTACGAGGGATGGGAATGCCGCCACGTGCAGGAATTCAGCCGTCACAACAGCGTTACCCACCACCAATTCAAAGACCTGTCGTGCCGTTCGCACCAGGGCCCAATCCCAACAATCCCTCTCAACAGCAGTCGAACTGCATGCCTTCGCAGCAGCAACAGGCACAGATAAATCGTCACAGGCCAAATTTGCATCAGCAGCAACAACAGCAACAGCAACGCAATATGAAGATGCAACAGCAATATTACAGTGCTCAAGGTTTGTATCGGCGAGTAACTTTATTTAGTAGCATATCATGAGTCTCCTATTTTGAATAAGTTATATTGGAATCATGTACTGAATGATGATGGTTGTTTATTGAATTCTTACAGGAAACGTCAAGATGGATTCGACTGAGAAAGCTGACGCTCACAGTGACAAGATTAACGACAGCAATTCCAATACTCAGCAAGGAAGCAACAAGCCGAACGTCAATCAGCAGGACAGTGACAATAAGGAAGAAGTGAATCAACAAAACGAGTGAATGTGAATGAGAATGTTCGGTCTGCCATTCGAGAAAACAGAATTTACGGTCGCATACTGACATGACGTCGATTAAAAAGGTAATGGCAAAAGGCTACTCCATTTCGTGTTTGCTGAAGACAGTACTCCACAAATTGCATTGTATTCGTCGGCTCTTTAACTAATCACGAGAACTTACGATATGTAAGTAGCGCTTAAGCGTGCTCAGTTAGTGTTGTCCAAACGTTCCACGTGGTTTGTCCAAGGAAAAACTAAGTAGATAACGCGCAAATAATTCTCGAAGGCGCTACTGATTTCCAAAGTTACCGTGGCACGCTTCCGAGGAAAGAATATTCTGCCGGAAGTGCTGGTAACTGAGCATTCTTGCTGATCAAGAGTTACTAAACCAATTATCTCTGACAACGAATGCTGACTAAACTTCTGATTGAGAAAGAAAGAGAGATAGTGAGAGAGAGTGGGGGGAGGGAGAGAGAGAGAGAGTGAGATTCAATGGATTGGATGATCCAAAAATGTGTATTACTCACGAGGAAGTATCGTCGCTCTCACAGGCCCTGCTTATCTCTCTTATTTCATGCTCTATCCGTTTTTCCATGTCTTTGACTCTCGAAAAAGCAATCCTTATTCTCCGGAAGGTTCATTATTCTATTCGTGACCTTCTCCTTTTCTCAAGCGTTAAGGTGGTGTAGGATGCGACTGTTGCGAGTGAATACGCACGTCGAATGAATTATACGTCCAGAGGACGTACGGATTTGGCACTAGAGTGTAGATAAGAGAAGTCGTCCCGCAGTTACGTTCGCCATGGCAGAAGATAACAAGTGCATGGAATATTAATGTACTTTCACGCACGGGCGGAATGATGATTAGCGGTACAGGACTATGTGATGATGATGACCGGCCTGGGAAACGCGTAGTTCGATAAGTGTAATGCATGACCGTTGCAATGTCCTGCAGAGTGGGTCTAAAGTTTCAAGAGGAATATACGAAGTGAAGAAAGAAAGGAGGTATACGAGAGTGTTATGAAGCTAGAGAAAAGGGAAGAAAACGACGCACTAGAAAGACTGTTCTCTGTATATCGGAATTATGAAAAAGGCGATATCAGCCATGCAATGGTCGTTTCGATCTCTGCATGACGCGTTGTCGCTCGTACGTAGCGGCGAGCAAATACTTGGTGTACAGTGATCGTTTGTCAATAACGCGAGGTCATGACGAGGCTTGTGGGAGGGATTAGAAAAGATTTGTTTATAGATACCGCATAGATCATCATGACCTAGCTTACTCGCAAAGAGTACCACCAATCATTAGGTATATAGTATAAGGCGTCACTTGTGAAGCACGGGAAACACGGCGGGAATTAATTGCGTCTCTCTCGTGCTTAGGAATATTCCGTTGGGTCAAACGATTCGCACTATCGCAACATACAAGTCGTAGAAAAAAAATTGTATATTCTCTGCTTTCGTTGCAGTTCAAGCATTATTATTATTATTATTATTATTATTATTAATATTATTATTATTATTATAAAGAGGAAGCCAATGAAAATAAACAGTAGTATTTACAGGAGTTTGTCCTTGCCAGTTTTACTGAGACAAACGCGTGATCATTCGTACGATGCGCATATCGCAAGGAGAACGCGCCTCATCAATGTAGGGGAGACAAGGGTCATTAATAAACATAATATACTGCCAGTCGTGTCGACAACCGCTATCCTTGAACTTTGAAAATTTTTCATGTCGTGTTCGCTAAATAACGAGTGAAACGTGGAAAGGTATGTAGTCGAGAACACGGACTGTTTGTGCCGGTGTCTGTTATACAAACTTGATATTATAGTGTCTCTATGATATATTGATTAAAAGAGATACAATACTGCGTAATTACTTCTTTTATCCTGAATGCGTTACTCTTAGCCCGTTTCTGAGCGCTTAGACCGCCGCACAGTCGGTCGAGCACCAAGATTACGGTGCGAGGCATCAGGCGACTGGAGGAGAAAAACGGGATACAGTGCCTTCGATGCACTGCCGCAAATGAAAACGCGTCTTCATTGGCATATCACCGAATCATCGGGTTTCACGAATGCTCTTTCCCTCAACGGTTTGACCCATTAGAACATATAGTGCGCAGACATTCTCCTATTATTGCTACACTTAGTACCATTAATCTTTTTAACATTATTATTATTATCATTATTATTATTATTATGATCATCGTTTTCCAACACTGGCATTTTCTCGCCCTCATCGTCATTCTCATTAGTGTCAGTGTTGGTAATTCTACTATTAACAATATCGCAATTCTCTCGCACTGCATTATATTATATTATATTCAATTATCTTATTTTTTTCTTATACCCCTGTATATCGTATACCCCACATCGCTATCGGTCAGCGATTCAGGCTTCCGTTTCGACAACCACTTTCTTTCGCACTGTTGCCACTTGTAAGGTTGACTGTAGTGCAACGAGCGGCACAACAACGACTCGATCGTCAGTGCACGATGTCGAGCCTCACTACGTTACGATATTGATAATGCGATCGCCTCAATAGTTAGGGGATGTACGAGAAGAGTCGGCGTCAAGAAGTTCGGGATCCTCGACGTAACACGAACTTTGCGGAAGCTCTAGCGTACGGCTACCACACGTCTGTTGTCATCATCGTCGACGATCACCCAAGAGGCCATCGCCAGCATCGTCGCCGTTTCTACTGCACCGGAACTACCACTATCATCATCATTGTCGTCCTCGCCATCGTCCCACTGGCGTCAAAGCGCATAGTCGTCGTCCGCATTATAATCGTCGTCGTCATCGTCATCGTCATCGCCGTCGTCCTCCTTCGTTGAGGTACACAACACATTGGCAAACAATTGTCGAGCTCGCCGTCGTGAACGTTATCAACTTTAGCTCTATTATTATAAAGAAAGAATCGCACGCGTATACTCAACGGACAATGAGAGGTGAGGAGGAGGAGGAGGTGTGTGAGCGGGATTGTGTGGAGAGACGAGAGTGAGGAGAGGAGAACGCGTTTGGAGGAATGACGACGCGGAGAACTAGGAGGTTGTCAGGAGAGAAGTCGATCGGAGACACATCGCAGTCCGTTTGTCATGCCTATTATCGCTTAACAAACGACCTGGTCGTATTTTGGGGTCGTGCCGGAAGCATTGGGCGGGTTCAGGCGCCAGGGTCTGTCGTATTACGCACGGTACCGTGATACCACGTCGACTTTACAATTCTAACGTACTGATATGTTTTACCGTTTAACGGAGCAACGGCTCCCATTTTATCGAAGATACTTCCCATCCGATGGTGTTCCAACGCCTGAAGTATCTCTCGGAGCGCGTTCCTCGTGAAGATTGTGTGGAAAGTACGATTGCGTGAATAGATACGTGTGTGTCTCGGCGAACGTTGTTGTTTACCTTACGACAATACGCATAATTGTTAATATTTGATTTTAAAGACTGACTGTTGCGTTCTCTTAAAACTATAACAAGTACGCCCCAACTGGTTTGTACCCTGCGCCGCGCGACATTACGAGTTTAGTACTGCGACGAAACCTTCCCCTCCCCTTGTAAATCTAAACCTAGCGCAATGATGTGACGGACCCTTGTACCTGCCCCGATTACAAGGCACTTGTAATTTTATCTATCTGTAGCTAATGATACGACAACAGTAACTTATACGTTTACCTGCTAAAGAACATGAGAATAAAATGATTAATGGCAAACGACTCGAATTCCCTTCTGTTACATTAGACTGCATGGTAGTTAGCAATTATTGATTCACTTAGACAACTCAATCACTCATTCAAAGCAATCATTAAACATCGTCAGAGTGGCAAATGCAAAGTTTCCGAGAATTTGCTGTTCAAATCTTTATTTTAGCTATTTTACATTTTCATTCCAACCAAAGAGTTTACACGATTCGATATTGATGATATGTTCCTAGCATTTTCATTGTACAAAATAGGATCAATCAGAATAAAGTAAATACTCTACAATAATCTGCTTGTTCCCAAAACCAAACGATAAGAGATTCGTTTACTTATATTATTCATATCGATTCTTCCTTAAAATTTCAATGCAGAAATAGGCTATAACAATAATATTTGAGTATTTGTGAAAGTTTTCTGAACTGAACGAAAAGTTCAAACGTTAGTCAATGTGTTCTCCCATGCAAATCCACGCAGTGGCAATCTGTAGATGTGTTGCATACAAATGCGTTCCTCATTGTTTTACCAACACACACTTCCAGCCATACGAGCATGCATGCGTGTATGATCCATACAATACAGTGTGTAACAGTGGTGGTGAACTGACAGTAGTCGTAGGAGCGAGCAGGATGGTGATGGTAGTGTAGGCCCGCGAAATCGGAGCACATTGTCATCTAATCATGAAGTACATCCGAATGTGAGTAACATGAGGAATTTCGTAATACAGCAAATTCGCCGAACGATTTTACTTAATTCTCTTTTTCTCCACGAAAGGATACCTTAGGAGGATTCTACGAAAAACGAGACATTAATGGGGAATGAAAAAAGTGCCCTTAGCGGGCTCGAAGTTGACGATAAGGCAGTGGAGATCACCGACTTTTGGATTCACAATAGTGCATCGGTGCACGGTTACAACCCACGAAAGGTTTCGATTTTTATTAGCGAACCGTCACTCCATTATGGTGCGAGCTTCGGAAAACCCTCTCCTCTTGAGAGGGCTGCAAAGGTTAACACTTGATTCGCATATGTTTTGCTTCAGCCCTTCTTCCTTTCCTTCTGCCCTTCGATCATTGAAACTTACTACTTTAATAAACTCTTCTTTATAGTCTTGTATGTTATTTTGTAATGTAGACGACAATTTCATTTGCGCTTGACAGATGCTTTTTAGGTTATAAAGGAAACCTTATTTCCAACTGGCTGTTCTACCCGGCTTCTCCCGGGTCATATTTCGAGTGTATATAGCGATCGTTTAACTTAACGAATAATAACTTGCTGCAGCTATTTTTGTTTCCAATGTCTTATAATAATGTATAGTTTAATTGCTTGTTTCTTTAAAAATTTGCAATTACTTTTGGAACAGCCTGTATCAGTGCCTGTAACAGTTTTTGAGTTTATTGCTAACACATAGGCGGAGAGAAAGATTGTATATTAGCAGAGGTTCTGCGTTAGTATTTGCAGTTTGGTTGTTCCATTTCATTCCACAATGGATTGTTTTGCAGAACTTGATGCTGCACAGGCATCCTTGTATCCTGAGATTCATCTCCTCTTGGTGGAAGGGCTCTAAGTTCTTCCTTACTACGGAGGAAGTCAAGCCACTAATCAAAGTTGTAGACACACAGAGCAGTTTGCAAATATGTATCGGTCTTTATAGTATTGCGCGTGCTCTAATATTCCTCCACGAGAAAGCACTCGCTCTGCACAATAATGTGTGCAGCTGTTCGGTATATGTAACACCGGAAGGGTGTTGGAAGTTAGGTGGATTAGAGTATTTATGTAAATATACGGAAGCGACACCCGTATATTATCAGAAAATAAAGACATATAGGTACGAGAAAGGTATATCTCCTGGGGAAGATGTAGCCAGTCTCATAACGTCCAAATGCTTGACGTCCATAGATGCATATGCATTTGGAATGTTAGCCGAAGACCTCCTAAAATCAAAGAATTCAGGTGTGCGGATTATAGGAAAAAGAATTCGACTCTGGCTTTTAGCTTCGCTAGTTGCAAGTGCAGCGGTATATAATTATTCCATTTTTAGATGATGTACCAGGTCTGCTAGAGTTCAGAGAATTTTGTAGAGAAAACTTGCAAAATCCTGACCCACAACTCAGAAGTACACTGTCGAGTATTCTCGAGCATCCATTTTTTACACACGATTTTAATAGGATATATGCATTTCTGGAGGAACTGCCACTTAAGGGTGACACAGAAAAAGATGAATTTTTCGAGTAAGCAAACTTTGTGCAGCAGTGAATGCTTGCATTTCTGTAAATCCTAACAAAATTTATACCTCTTGCAGGAGTTTGGTGACCAGACTAAGAGCATTCCCGGAGCACGTGGTTGCTGAGCAGTTGGGACGATTATTACTTTCTAGAATAGTATTATTAGATCCTACCGCACAAAGAAAGCTGTTGCCATTTGTTCTTAAACCCAGAGGTTGTATTCTTTGGCCAAAACATCGTGATTTACGTTCACCATTCTTCCCTTTTACATTATTACATTCTTTATGTTTTTCCAGAAGAAGACGAAGATGTCGAAGGAAGTTTATTTGCAACTTCCACGTTCAAGACATATCTGGTACCAAAGTTGCTCCAAATGTTCTGTATCAGAGACAGTTCGATACGTTTGGTGTTACTGTCGCATTTCAGTTCATTCGTAAATATGTTTCAAACTGAGGAGTTGAAGACTCAAGTGCTGCCGGAGTTATTAGTAGGAATAAAAGACACGAACGACCATTTAGTATGTGCAACTTTGCGAGCTTTGGCGGACGTAGCATCAATTTTGGGTGCGGCGACTGTAATAGGCGGCAATAGAGGGAAGCTTTTTACAGATGGTCGTCCGAACAAAGCAAAAGATTTCAGACAAACAAACAATATAAGTTCTTCGTTCGCGACAACCTCCGAGTTCAACGGTCCAGTGGCGACAAATCTGAGGACAGTCAGTTTACCAGAAAGGCCATCACCGGACGGCGGCGAAGATAAACGGGACGCAGATTTCACGTTCACAGAAGAGGAATGCACGTGGTCCGATTGGGACGTTCAAGAAACCAATGCGGATAGTCAGTATTATACACCGGAGCCTGTCGAAGATGCTCAGCAGTTAAACGAGACCGAAGGTTCTGTTGCGACAGGGACGCCCAGTTCTCCAATGAACACGCCAGTAACATCGACATCGACCTCGACAGTCAGCAATTCCTCGTCGTCCTCGACGACTAAGCCCACTGAATCTACAATTGTTAAGAAGCCTCCACTCTCGGATATCTCTGAGCTGGACATAAAAAATTCAAAGCCGCTCAATGCGGCGACGGACGAGTTCGATTTCTTCACGGATATGGAACCGGTGATACGGAAGACGCAGATTCTGCATGTCGAGGAGACGGAGACAGCGTCTAAGAGCATGTTCGAAGTGAATATTTCAGGCGGTACGCTCGAGGAGTGCGAAGAGAATAATGGATGGGAAGAGGACCTGAGTGATTGGGGAACCGATGACGCACCGGACTCGAAAGTGTAGCTTCTGTGAACCTGGTAATACATTGTGTCGCATGAATCACCGTGTATCACCCGAACCCCCCCACACTCTCTGTAATTCTAGATGCAAATTGTGATAGTGGATGATAAAATATTCTATTTATAAACGAGTGGACGGACCTCGGATTGTCAGGTGTTACTATGTACCCATGATACCCGATAGAATGTCTATTTATATGCAATGTGAAATGTAAATAAAGTGGAAATGGCTTTTATAAATATTATAGCCCTTCAAACAATTTAGATTAATCGTAAGTTCATTCATGTTACATGCAGTTTAATCCTCCAGGGAAATTCCGTGGTTTTGATACACCGATAATCCTAGTAATTTCACTCGCCAAACAGTTTTTGGATGCAAAAAATTAATCGAATCTTAGCGTGTAGTATGGGATCGCCCTTCCAGTGGAATTCCGCCTGAGGCTTTGCGGAAAACTAAATCGGAGAATTCGTATTCCGATATCATCCAGCAGCGGTATCCTGTAATCCTTTCGTTTTCAATTTCGGCCCTCTAATTGTTTCGCGTATCCGTATTAATTTGATCTGGGCGTAATAGAAATAGTAGAGCAAAACCTTCATCATCGTTTAGATTGGTAAAAAAAAGATGCTAGAAAATTCCCTTTAAATTTCACTCTTTCTCTTGCTCCGTGCATCTATAATTTATAAGTCTTATATGAAACTGTTGCGTTAGGACTTTAAAAAATCGCAGGCTATATTTTAAGCTCGGGTGTGTAACGAATGGAATTGAAATTTTATAAAGATAAGTTGAGCATCGAGCGGCCATAAACTGAGATTTCTTCTTTTCTAGTATATCTGGCTGCATGGACATTTATCGGAGTATCTTGGCTACTTCAATATTTGCGTATCCCGTGTTGGGTTCTTCGCCGGCACGTCCCGGCGTCAGGGCAACAATAAATATGTGACGACCGTAGGAATCTATGAACAAAACTGTAGCCACTTACACGCGGCTAAAGTAAGATTTACGGACGACGCTGGAATATAAATGGGCCACGTATCATAAATTCTACTGGGAGGCGACGGCGAACAGGATCGCCGCGGGGAACGAAGAGAAGAGAGTAGGGTTCGAGACAGGAAAGGGGTGAAAACCGCCCACTCACCATCTCCGGTACCCCGAAGGTACTAACGATATTGCACGGGGGCATTCTCGATGCTGAGCCCGTCCCACTCGGATTCTCCAGGGAGGACAACAATTTATTGTATCGGAGCTACGGAAATACCCATGGGACCACTCGCAAATCACTGCTACGGCGAACGGTGTGCCTGTGTGTGCAGCGTGGCCCACCAACACTACGTAACTGACAGGATTCGGCTACAAGATCGGTTTATAGTCAAGTCTATGCTTAGAATATCTCAAGAAGTGCCCCATACTTCAAACAATCTTGTCAATAAATGTACATAACGCAATCTGAATCATTTAATACTTATTTATAAGAAAGTACATATTCCACATTCTTATTTCTTTTTTATTATCCTTGTTTTAGATATTCATCTTTAATTAATTTAAATTATGCATGTGTATATTCTCATATGTTCTTTATATTGGCCTAGAAACATTCAGTCATATTACATATTACTGTTAATTATAAAAGGATACTATGTCTCAAGAACATACTTTGCTTTATAAGCTTACATATATTGTTTTCTAATATTTCTCAAAGATAATGAATGGCGGGCAATATTTGAAAGGATGTAGTAAACAGCTTTACCGCTGTGGTACGCTGATGTCGTTTCCGTTCCAGCGGTCTTTTCCGGTTGCCGCGTTCCACTGCCGCGTTTGGTATCGCGAAATTGCAAGAACTCGCAATTAATTCTTCGTTCGTTCTATATTACCAATATTCAAGATCCCTGTGAGTATTATTACTTTCGAGCTGAGTCATAAGTGGTTCCTTCGGGAGTGTTTGCTTAAATCAAGTAAGTCGATCATTAATCTTGTTGGATCCAAATTCTTTTGTACCGCGCAGGCTTAGCTTTTCCCGTTTGAAACCGTACAATATCGAAAGTGATGTGTTTTTGCATTCGCGTAGTGCAAGATGAAATATTGTGCAGTGTTTTTGTGACGTGATAACTCAAGACTCGAAGATTCTTTCACACAAGAGCTAAAAAGGTGCGTGCAAAATTTATCAAAATAACCTAGTATCAACTTTTACACTCAACACAATGCAAACGATTTTCTGCGAAATTGATTTTACTTTTATTTTACAACAAACAACAATTATGCATTCAATGTTTATGTTCAATTACAGCAATTTAAAATACAGTTATACTTTCAGCATTCGTTGTTTGATAATTGAAATTACATTTAACTTACTGTAAATCTTTGGCGAAGAATGATTATTATATTTAACATATAGTTGGTTATTAATAATAACTAACATTGATATGACAAAGATTAAAAAGCTAAGACAATGTGGTTTCTGGGAGACTTTCATTTGCTATGAAATTGAAGATCGAAAGTACGAGCGCCCAGGCGCCAAGTAGTATAACTCAATGTCTGGGCGGACAGCGCGCCGTTCTATACATTGACTTATACCACTTCGACCTGAAGAGGTTATTTGATTTTGTATGAACGAATCTCGGCAATATTATTATTCCAGGAGAATTATTGTTTGTGAAGAACCACCAAATTGGTCGTTTTGTTCAACAATAATCGTAGTTTGAATACAAAGAGCTGTAACGCTCAGAAATTTCCATTTAATGCTCGTCTGCTGAGACAATTGGGTGGCGCCACGTAAGCTGCCAGTTAAATTTAATTATTCTGAGATAATGAGATTTATTAACGGGAATCTTTTGAAAGTTTACTTTATATTAAAGAGCAGTAATAATCCTACGATTGTTTAATTGGCTTTGTATTATTTCTTTATATTACTAATACGAACTTTGAATTTGCAATGTCTGCAGAATAATTTAACTTTTATGTGCTCAAGAAAATGAGTGCAAACAACATATATTTGCATTATTATTACATTGATATTTAAGTTCCTCAACATTTTTAATGAATTTATCTTGCGAAAACAGTTTGAAAAATCGCTGGTTTTAATTAATGAAGGTTTGCATCTTAAATATTTTATTCGGCAAATCGAATCGATCCGTGCCAGTAACTTAATTAGCTGAAATTAGTGGAGGTATCAAGCAATATTATACGCTGGTTCAGTATGCGATCTTTTGAAATCGTTCCACGTTTTCCTTTTCTTAACGTCAGCTTCCCTTCACGCCAATCAGCATTAAACGCATATCCGCCGGCAGTCAATAATGCACGTACAACGCTCATCAAAACCCTCGCGCCAATCGCACTCAGACATAAATAAGAAAAACACGTCCCTCATTATGCAGATTCGATACAAAAAAACCGAACGTCTTTGAATTCAAACGTCAACCAAATTCAAGGGGCTTTATTTATTAATCTACTAAGTTTTATTTATGATTATTTACTGTTTATAGAATTTACTTTATATAATTTATTGATGTAATATGACTCTTTTAATTTATATAATTAGTTAGACGTATTATGTTCTTACAGGTTTATAAAAAAACGAAACTCTTGGTGGCAATTTTAAAATCGTTAAATAATGATGATTGTTTAAAACTCTTACTTTCTACTTCGACATCTTTTAGATTGATTATGCACAATAATTTAACAATACATTATATTATACATTTTTTATTCCTTAACAAATTTTTGTTACAAGCAAAAGCCAAGCAACTTGACACCGAACAAAAAGTCTTTCCAAGCACACATAACTTCTAGCATTCGTGCATAGCATTTGGAATTTGCATATCGATCGATCTAAATTAGTGAGAACTCCGGCACGTTCACTTCAGAGAAGTTAGCATGAATCTTGTAAGATTTCATCGGCGTATCTTGGTGTGGGAATTGTCCTATTTAATCGTTACAGATAACAATTTAATACGAATGTCGATTGTTAATTTTCTTGTATGTCAGATCGTTAATTAAAGTGCCACAGGATTTCCAGAATTCATATAATAGAAAAGTCAGTGGAAATTAATCTTGTAAGATTTCATTGGCGTATCTTGGTGTGGGAATTGTCCTATTTAATCGTTACAGATAACAATCTAATACGAATGTCGATTGTTAATTTTCTTGTATGTCAGATCGTTAATTAAAGTGCCACAGGATTTCCAGAATTCATATAATAGAAAAGTCCCTGGAAATTGCGTTAGCATTAAGTCTTTGAGTGAGAAATATAAAACATTATGAAAAAGAGAAAAATTAATTCGTCTTTTGCAAGGAATATTTAAGTCCAGAAACAATTTGTTCAATTCTGTTGTATTCTGAGATAGAGAACACTTTTCGCAAGTGTTGCGAACAACGATATATCGTCGTCCGGCATTAAAAGGGTTAATCTTGTAAGATTTCATCGGCGTATCTTGGTGTGGGAATTGTCCGTTTTCGGTGGCCCGTCGAAACAGATCGGAGAAAAGTCATTGGCCCGTGGAGATTTGTCCGGCAGTTGTGTGTGCGCATACTTGGCTCCTTCCACTCATGAGCGGGGTGCTCATGCGTGAACGTCATTCAGGCCAGACTAAAGAGCGTGTTTAACTCCGTTCAGCCGTGTAACCGCATTGCCCGGATGCACGTGCTGCGCATTATGAATCGAGGCTGCAGGAGTCGATAGCGACCTGGCAAACCTTGTGGATAATAGCCAACGCCAGCGGCCCAACCTACGCCCTTAGACAACCTGACATTAAAGGACTAAAGATCGTTGCCAGTTATAGATCGTCGTGTATAGTCTACGCTAACTTGCCCTTCTGATCTCAAGTTATTCTGTATGCTCGTGGTAAACCCTTCCTGTACTTTCACGAGTTCTTTTTAAAGACATTTTTTGCACGAGTTGTATTTATTTGTGTTGGTACAAAATTTGTATTGCGAGTTATATATATTTGTGTTTGATACAAAATTTGTAGCACAAGTTATATATATTTATGTTTGGTACAAACTTTGTACCACGAGTTATATATATTTATGTTTGGTACAAAATTTGTAGTACGAGTTATATAATTCGTGTTTTGATACAAACTTTGTATCACGAGTTTTATACATTCGTGTTTTAATACAAAATTTGTATGATGAGTTATATATATTTATGTTTTGGTGCAAAATTTGTATCACGAATATATTTATGTTTTGGTACAAAATGTGTATTACGAGTTATATATACTTATGTTTGGTACAAAATCTGTAGTACGAGTTATATACATTCGTGTTTTGATACAAAATTTGTATTACGAATTATATACATTCGTGTTTTGATACAAAATTTGTATCACGAGTTATATATATTCGTGTTTTGGTACAACATTTGTATCACTAGTCAGAATCTTAGAACGAAGATTGGGCGAACATTGCTGCATTGCATTTTGTATATTCTGTCGATTGGGTATTGTAGCCATTTTTGAGTATCACTCTAGTTTTTTCGGATTTCGAAACGAGTTTCGATTTCGAACGAAATGGTACGGCAAGGGGTGAAGGATTAGTGGGGTGATGTGAGAGCTGACACAGAATTGTGAAGCCTTTTCAAATTGCAATTTTTTGAATGGTAAAATTCAATTCCCAAGTCTACCACTTAATATCTACAGCTAACTATACAAGATATTTTTCAAACTATTTCACAGCCGTCTAATGATACTTCAGTATAATTTAATGTAACTCGATATAATTCCTAGATAATATTAATTTTGAGTTTTAAAGTTGAATGAATCCCACAGAAATACAGGGAGCCTTATTCCTCGCATGTCGCACTCGTTTCTGTTATGATCATTAATGGGAAGCCATGCGAGTAATTAACGAAAATGATAATTAACGATATGGGGTATGAGGGAAATTACACGAGGATACCGGGCGAATTTATCCGGTGGCGGTGGCGTGTCTGCGCGACAAGAGTAAAGTAACAAGCTCTGCAAGCTCGTCTTGCCGAGCTGATACGCGCGCGCCGGGACGCGCGTACGTCACTCTTAGTTCCAGCCGGGCGGAGAATTGAGATTTATGAAAGAGCGTCTGCGAGCGAGAACGAGAGCAGCCGCCCGCGCACACACAGCGCCAATTCGTGAAAGAGATTTACGGAAAAAGCTTAGGGACGACGTGCGCGTGCGATCCTTCTGTCTGTGTCTGTGTTTGTGTACAGGATGATGCAGATATTTTCGACCCTGCTATCTCAATATTGCTACGTGCGAGTTATTGTTTTGCAAAATTGTACGAGGTTTCGCTGAGAATCTACAAAAATAATGAAAGTTATTTGGTAGGTAATAACTAATTGATAAAATCAATGCTATTAATGCTATCTCAATATTGGTACGTGCAAGTTATTGTTTTGCAAAATTGTACGAGGTTTCGCTGAGGATCTAAAAAAATAATGAAAATTATTTGATGGGTAATAATTGATTGATAAAATTAATATTATCAATGCTACAAAATATTGCTACGTACAAGTTATTGTTTTGCAAAATTGTACGAGGTTTCGCTGAGGATCTAAAGAAATAATGAAAATTATTTGATGGGTAATAATTGGTTGATAAAATTAATATTATCAATGCTATAAAATTGTTGAGGAGATAGAAAAGAGAAATATAAAATACAATTCTTTTTCAAGCAATAATTATTTGTATTCAAATCATTTTACTTCTCTGATTTATGAGGACTCTTTTAAAAATCTTACAATATAAATACAAAATGTTATACGCGATGGAAAAATATCCAGTGGCGTCACTTTTTCTATAATGCCACAATACGTAACCAGATCTTCCTGGTGCGTCGACATACATTGCACATACGTATGTACATACATACATACGTAATGGGGGAATGCAGTTTGGCGGAGGGCCGGTGGCTTTTCTTTCGCCAGGTGGGAACGTCGGCGTCGGCGTCGGCGGCGTCGGTGGGAGCGTTCGCCTATTCAATATGAAATAGCACCGTTAAACAGAGCGCGTGATTCAATTATGCATTCGCCGCTCGGCTTAGCTCCGCGCGCAGAGATACCAGAAGCTTCTTTCGTGGTTTCCTGCATCTCGAATTAAACGCACTCTCCGAATTCCCTCTCTTTGCCATCGACGACTACCGCCGCCTCTTCCCCTTCCCGCGCTCTTTCAACACACGCCATCCGTTTCCGGCGCTCCTCGCTGCTTTCGGCACTCGCCGTCCGTGCCTCGCCCAGTGTAACTTAACCACGCCGCCGGCATATCAAGGGGATAATTAAAATCTTTAATTAGCATCTTCCTCGCCCTATAGCGCCGCAGCTGAAAGGCCGCCTGACTCTGTTAGATTGTCCGAGCGAGGCAGGTTAGTTTCCCTCTCCTCGATTGTACAGGGTGAGTCAGTCATCTTGAATCACCACTGTTCCATATAAAATTATTATAAATAACCTAGACATTTAAATCACACTCAAATGTTGCTCGATATTTGCCTGCATTTTATGCATTTATTGCACATGAAATTTCACCCTGCAGAATCATCAAACATTTATTATCTAAATCCATGTGGAAATTTACATTAAAGTTAGAAATACAGAATTATTACGCACTTTTGAATTGCAAATTCTCCAAGAAAAAGAATCATTTATCCTGAAATAGAAGGAAACACAAAATGTCTTCTGCAAAGAACTAAATCAACCTAGCTCCAAATATATAATATTCCTCTATAAATATAATATAATAAAATACTTTCTCCTTACGTTCTTACCCATTCGAAGAAAGTCGATGCTAAAACTTGGTAAAATATTCGCTTCAACAGACTACATGATTTAATACAGTTTATTTGTTAAACAGAGAATATCTAGTATAATTAAATAGATGTCTAGTAAAAGTGAGGTTAGGAGAGTTCTGATTCAACGGCAAGTGAATCACCCTGTACAGGGTGAGTCAGTCTTCTTGAATCACCACTGTCGAGCATATCCATATAAAATTACTATAAATAACCTAGAGATTTAAATTACACTCAAATGTTGCTCGATATTTGTCTGCATTTTATGCATTTATTGCACATGAAATTTCACCCTGCAGAATCATCAAACATTTATTATCTAAATCCATGTGGAAATTTACATTAAAGTTAGAAATACAGAATTATTACGCACTTTTGAATTGCAAACCCTCCAAGAAAAAGAATCATTTATCCTGAAATAGAAGGAAACACAAAATTTCTTCTGCAAAGAACTAAATCAACCTAGCTCCAAATATATAATATTCCTCTATAAATATAATATAATAAAATACTTTCTCCTTACGTTCTTACCCATTCGAAGAAAGTCGATGCTAAAACTTGGTCAATTATTCGCTTCAACAGACTACATGATTTAACACAGTCTATTTGTTAAACAGGAAATATCTAGTATAATGAAATAGATGTCTAGTAAAAGTGAGGTTAGGAGAGTTCTGATTCAACGGCAAGTGAATCACCCTGTACAGGGTGAGTCAGTCATCTTGAATCATCGCTGTTCCCTTTGCTATATAAAAGATTATTACGAATTATCTAGTTATTTTAATTATATTCCAATACTTTTATAATGTTTCTTTTATTCTGTGTTGTATGTTTGATTTATATAATGGAATATATTTTGTTAGTGTCTGTAAAAGTATGACAGAGCCGAGTCAAAGCCAAGTGAATCACCCTGTACAAGCTGGTGGCGCGTTGTCTAGCTCGGCCATTATTCAGGCTATTTGCCCTGACATCGGCTTCTCGTTAATTTAGCGCATATGCACGCCTAATCATTCTGTCGTGCTTTAGAGGTGCCTGGGGTGCCCCTGTTATCACACCTGATAACAGCCTCCTCTGTTATTCATTATTAGTCACTATGATTCGGATGATCCTGCTGGCGTGACTGGGATTGGCTTTCACTCTTGAAAGTAGTAGGTTTCTTTTAAAGGCGAAACAGGGCTGTCCCTGTTATTGCATTTAATGACAGGGCGCTTTGTTCTTTGATATTTGCCACTACAATTTACTATCATGAAAGATTCTTTCAGCTCCTGGAAAGTTGGGGTTTACAATAAATTAGTTTTGAATGATTTAAAAATATATTTCGACTGTTTTGATTTTGTGTTTATATGTCGTTTTGGAGTATTGGAAATATTACTACTTTTTCACGACTAACACAATAAACACTTGATAATAATAATATGATATCTTTAAAGAACTATTTTCTTCATAGCGTCGCATGAGAAGGGCATAACAATTTCGCGGGGGAAGAAAATTCGTTAGCGATGGTTCATCGATATCCCTTGGGCGATTGGTGATGGCCGAGCCGTATCAGGGAATCCGGAGCAAGTGGATTCTCTTTTAAATTTTAAATCCCACGTGCGGCAGATCGCTCTCTCTCTCTCTCTCGCGCGCTCTGCGCCGCCGAAGACACGTAGCCGCGAAAACCGTATTCCCAATCTGGATCACGGTCCATTTTTTCCGCGCCTCGGATATCTCGGGCTTTTTTTCGATTAAACCTCGACATCGGGATCTGATATTCGCCGGAGGCTCTCGCACGTGTCTGTGTCTGTGTGTGTGTGTGTGTGTTTTAATTAGGGGAAGGGACTACCTTTCTCCGTCACTCATCCGTCGGTAGCCAGCTAGGAACATCAAAGGGGGCGCTTCTTTCTCTCTCTCTCTCTCTTCTCTGATTCCAAACGCGCGTGGATCAGTCGTGCGGAAAAAGTTTTTTTCTCCACTCTCCAATCCCGAAAGTTCGTATCGGGTCGCGGCAGATGCGCGTGAAAAGAGTTATTGGGCCGTGATTCGACTCTTTCTCCCTCTTCCCTTTTCCCTCTCTCTCTCTTTCTGTTCTTCCCCCCATTTTTTTTCGACATACTACATCTCTGCAACTGATAGATGTAATGCGCCTGATCCTCCACGGTCTAATGCCAAGGAAGTCCACCCGCCGGAATTCCCACTAATTTAGGAAGATCAATATGCCGATTTCAAATGCACCGCGCGAATATTAAAAGTTATGCAGGGTCGTAAAGATTTTTTATTCAATATGTCGATTTGTTTGGCTGTTAAATATAATAAAGTAATATGGATTTGTTGAGGAATAAGGAATGCGTTATTCAATATATTGTTAAATTATTATAAGTGATCTAAATGTGTGTCGAAATAAAAGATGGGAATATTTAATAGTTATCTTTGTAGTTCTCTACTTTTTGTGTAGAAATTAGTTGATCACAGTAATTTCCCCTTTTTAATGCCTTGTACAGGAACTATAAATTCTCGAGTGGTTTTAATTATACAAATTTGTCGAAACCCTTCTTTATTTTTCTCTATTATATTCAACATTATTATTGGATGTACAATTTATTCAATACAATGCGAATAATAAATTCAACACACTACGAATAATAAATTCAATAAAATGCAAATAGAAACAAATTATTATTGCATGTAAAATTCATGCAATATAATACACACACGTGCGATAGAAAGTGGGGCGGAACAATGTTGATTCAAAGGCGAGCGAGTGAGCTTGCACAGTTTTACATTTATTGTCGTTCGGCTATCTTCCCGCTCAAACGTAGCGGCATCGATCATCCGGTGGACATTCTGTGTGTATGTACACGTGATATCGGCTGCATGACCTCGCATGCATCAGCCTCCCGTTGCAGCATACACGGCTCGCTAAAGTTAACCGTATCAGCATATCGGCATATACCTTGAGCGGCGGCTATCCCTCGGATATGTTTGCTTTTTCGAGGCGCAATATTTTCCCGCCACTTTTGCCCGCCATTATCTTGGCCGAGTGAGCGTCTGCTACGCTCTGGGGAATTTAGTGCGACTCTTTATCGTCTCGTCCCTTCGTTTGATTGGTTGCATCTCAATAACCGCACGAGTATATTTGCATTCTTGATAATTAACACGCGTTTGCACTGATTGCAAAATTGTTTTGTGGATTGTTTACTTAAAATGGAGAGTCGATGATTTAATCGCACGATTTTTGCAAGTTTGTTTGCGCGGGATATTGGAAGTTCTTAGTATTCTTTTAGGTTAGGAGGAACGAGGTTTAGAAAGAGAAGTGAATTACAGTTTCATGCATATTTTCTCCGCCGCTTTTTCCAACGGAATATGCATATGCCGAAGTTTGCATGTTTCATTAGCCCGGCTTTGTTCTCGCAGTTACTCTTCCCTCTTGAATCGCCGAATGCGGTTACAGAGTGGCGGTGGGAAACTCGCAAGGTTTTAATTACGAAGTCGTATGGAATATTTTCCGAGACAAATTAAAAGACAATTAATATCCAACAACGACTGAAAGGATTGTTTAATGGCAAGTCCGAGTAATGTTCTCCGCGAGTATGAGCATTGCAATATAAACAATGCCCGCGGACAAAAGTCTCGAAAGGCTAATTGGCATTATCCAAACTTCATTCTACCGCAATGGCGGCTGGTCTTTCATCGAGTTGATAAAAGAAATGGGCTTCCAAGGGGAAGGAGAGAGCGCCTCTTAAGAAATCTCGGCCGGCGAACCTTCTCGAGAGCAATTAGCCGTTCACGAATCCATCAGGAACAATGCTTTGCTTGCTAAAGGACTGCATCAAGATGCGGCATCAGTTTCTCTCTGTTGCCTGGCCGGCCACTTACTCTCCTAACTTATTTGTCATGGAACTTCTCAAAGCGACACTGCCCACTCTGCAAAGGGTCACTCTGGCTAGCCCCAGTTTACCGCAAGTTTAATGGCCTGCGCCTACCCATTCTTATCAATTCTCTTCTCCGAGTATCTTAACTCATTAAACTGGCAACAATAACAATAGATAATTAAGTCAAATGATATCTGCGATAATTTGGACTACTGTTGGTATTCTAATAAAGAAGTATTTTTATCCTTCTAATTAGTGGGAATTAAACAATAATTATTATCAGTAATAATGAAATACATAACTGAAGCAGAACTATAATTTTTTTCATGTCAATTAATGTCGTAATATTAAGTGAAATTCGAAAGCAATTCTTACAAATTTTTTCGAGGTCGATTTGAAATTATTACAAAATAATCAGTGATACATAATTAATTCAAATGGTGTAATATATTTAATCGTTACAGTTAACAATCTAATACGAATGTCGATTGTTAATTTTCTTGCAGGTCAGTTCGTTAATTAAAGTGCCACAGGATTTGCAGAATTCATATAATAGAAAAGTCACTGGGAATTGCGAGAACATAATTCTAATTCTCTCGCAGTACATAAACTCAGCGATGCGATTACGTAGCTGACGAGTACCATTAGCACCGATCTTGCATAACTAGGACTTGCATAAGCTGCCCTTTCCCTCGAGTATTTGCAATTCAGTAGCGTGTAACTCGAGCATTCTGTATCACTAATAATAATGCGAGCTCCTACTCCACGATTCCACTTGGATTTAGATAATAAATGTTCGATGATTTATGATCAGTTAACATTTCATAATCTTTAACGAAATTTATATGAGTTGAATATAAATTAACATATATTGTTTGTAATAAATGTAGAGTTAGGTTGATTTAGTTCTTTGTAGATGACATTTTGTTTGTCTTTCTATTTCAGGATAAATTATTCTTTTTCTTGGAGGATTTGCAATTCAGTAGTGTTTAATAATTCGGTATTTCTAATTTTAATGTCAATTTCCACATGGATTTAGATAATAAATGTTTGATGATTTGGGACCAGCTAAAATTTAATAAGTTTTCACGAAATTTATACGATTTTAAATAGAAATTAATCCATACATTACAATCTTTACAATAAATTTGAGGTTAGCTTGATTTAGTTCTTTGTAGAGGACATTTTGTTTTTCATTTCGCTTTGTAGAAACTTCTATTCTAGGTTTCCACGTGGATTTAGGGTTTACGAGTTTAAATACAAATTAATCCATACATTACAATCTTTACAATAAATTTGAGGTTAGCTCGATTTAGTTCTTTATAGAAGACATATTGTTTTTCGTTTTATTGCTTGCAAGTGAATGGTGGATCGAACAAGGTTCCAGCCGAGATTGCTGAGAATCCGAAGGAATAAACTATTATCATTCAAGTCGAGAGAAATTCTTTTCAACTGTTCTCCTCATTCTCGATGGATTTGCGAGCTGAGCCTGTATAAGCACCTTCGAAAATAGAAGAGATCGACGTTATACCAAGGAGACTGAATCGGGAACACTTAAAGGCACATGTTCTGAAACTGGAATAGGAGCGCGCGCGCGCGTTATGGCAGACGTCAGCAAGTTATTGCTATCACTCAATACGAGAGGATTTTCGTGAGTTAGCGAAGTTTCGTACGATAAAGCTGCTGAATCGGTGGATAGTCGATGGACGCTCGGACGAACCTCGCACTCCTCAATTTAATTGCTCACCGTTGCCATTCCGATACTTAGCCAATGTATTTGCGCGCACCCCCTCACTGCCCTTTAATCCTCCACGAATCAGCGATAAAACTTTTCTGGATAGCAATTCCTTCGGAATGTTGACTCACTTTTCAGGAAATCCACCCATGCCTTAATTACACGAACCTTTAAGTTCTATGCTTGAAGAGTTATTTCTTTGGAAACGAATACGTTCATGTGTCCTGCCTTTTATTTTCTATTTTTATGGTAGTAACCTATATTTTTTAAGTTAGTGTTTTGCATCTGAAGAAATAGTTGAAGATTGTTATGTATGATGCAGAAGTTTCACAAAATCACGTGCTTAGCATAAATTAATATAAATGTTCACCGTTGACCCTTTAACTTTTTCATAGTTAATTGAGAAACGTTGTAATGTGAAAGAGAATCTTTTTTGTCATTATAAATTACCAGGATTAAGAAATGGAACTTATGAATTATTAGGAATATCAAAATATTATTGTTTCTCCTCAAAGTTTCTGTGTCAGTACTGTTCTACTGCAAGCTTTATATTCTAGATTATAATTTCATGCAATTTATTTACAATCTTTTACAATCTTTTACTGTCCAGTTTATAATTGGAAAAAATATTTTAATAAAGCGTTGCTTTAAAGTGTTGCAATGAGGATATTCGCTGTCTTTTGACACCTGCACTTTTGAAGTAGGTTGGCAGTTTTCGAGGCGGCTTTCTCCGCTGCCAATCTAGCGTGAGAAATAGATAAGGGATCCTCCCTTTTCCCTTCGTTAGGGAAATGGCTTGGACGGCGCACAGTTTATGGACTCGCAAGGTAACACGCCGCTCCATTTATACATTTATCTAACTATTGGGCCAAGTTTTCCTTTACAATGTGTACGCTTGACAAAGCAACGCCGCCGCCGCCGCGAGGATCCGTGTCATAAGCGTTCCAGCGGAATGCGAGGCTCGTTACAAGCGTTATTCCCGAGCACGTACAACGCGCGCTCGCCAGAACGATTCCGGCGCACGTAAAGTGTGCCGCTCTCCTGCGAACTCTGACATTTGCGATCCTCGTCGTCGTCGTCCTCGCTGCTGCTGCTGCTGCTGGTGCATCGAATCCTAGAAAGTTTATGGAACTGTTCGATTGATTAGACAATTGGAACTGCAGCGCGCTGGTACGCGAATGCCAGTGCGTCGAGCGGAAAGTCAGAATCAGTTGGGAATTTAAGCGCACTCTCTATATTCCTGCAGATTGCTTCGATATGGAGCGGTTTGCTAGCGATTTTCGGGTGTTTCCAATTAATAAGGTGCGAGATTGAAGGTTTCATCCTTTTAGAAATATTAAGGGAGTATTCTTGTTTAGATTGCAAAGTTATTTGCAATTTTTGGAAGTTCATTGGTAAATGATTTATGAATAATAAATAGATTTTTATTTCGAAATTTATCAACTCTGTATTTTGCATTGGTTTCGCGAAAAAGCTCCTCAATTCTTCGAGTATATTTCTGTTACGGGAGTATTCTTGTTAAGATTGCAAAATTATTTACAACTCTTGGGATTTCATTAGTAAATTCAAACAACATCATTGGGTGCCAATCTGCTTTCTATATTTATATGCATTTCTTCTATATTTATATCTTTCGACAACAAGTATAAACTTTTGAAGCTCCCTTCTCCTTTGTTTATTTCTGTCTTCTTTGAAGAATGTTTTTCAGTTCTTCAAAAATTTGTACTTATCATTGAAAGATCCATATAAATATAGAAAAAAATTCGCATCCAATGATGTTCAGATTTAGTAATTAAATCTCAAATATTATTAATAATTTTACAATCAAGACTAGAATACGCTCTTAACAGAAATATATTGCAACGAATTGAGAAGGTTTTTTACGAAACCAATGCAAAATACGAAGTTCATAAGTTTCGTTGTCTCGAAATTCTTTCGAAATGAAAATCTCTTTATTATTCATAAATCTACATCGCGTCGGATCAGATCGGAAGATATTTATTCGGGATGATCCGTGCTCGCATTACAGAGAGGCGCACATCGCATCGAGGATTCCTGCTCGACTTAAGAAACACTTTCCATCTCTTTCACGCTGCCTTCAATCGCGGACACTTACGCTCGGCGGAGTCGATGGAAAGCGGAGGAAAGCAGCGTTATGAAATCGCAGTGTGGCCTCTCGCCGCGCGCGTCGAGCTGCGCGTCGAAGTATTTGAAATTCATGAATCCGCCCCGGTGGAACGGGACGCGCGTCGCCGCGGATTGAAATTCCAATTCTATTCGAGATAAATAATCAAATCGCCGCCGCCGCCGCCGCCGCCGCGTGCATCCACTCCTCCAACCCTCGGCTCGACATCCGCCAGGGGGAAAAAAAATCCACGCGTCGACCTTGTCGGGGACGCAGTTTCATTTCTACCGCTTAACGAAGTTCTCGTCTCCGAGCGTGGCGCCGCCGACGCCGACCAATCGAAGCTCCAGGATATTGCGGACAGTAGGATTCACTCACCAATTGTCCCGTAATTAATTTCCAAGCAAACCGCCCGTCTATTCCATTTCCGTTTCTTCCAATTGTTCCTTCGTTTTAATCGGCTCCAATCGATCGAATCACTTCATAATTCCTCGGAATCACATTCTTCATACTGTGGCTATTTCAATTGAAAGTAGAAACTTTCTGTGTCTCTCAAAAAATAACCTAGTTTTTCTCGAATTTTTCTATAATCGCCAAATAAAATACAAAATTCTAACCAACAAAATTTATCAATCTATTCATATAATTATATACTTCAAATATAAGAGTCGTGCAGTGGCTCAGGGAGATAAGCGCTTGACCAGCAATTAGCGGGACGCGAGTTCGATCCCAACTTGTCACAGCTGATTTTTCAGTGGATTGTTCAAAGTTCACCTTAAAAATGTAACTTTACCTGGTTCTTCTCCTTGGTTTGCAAACACTCATACCACTCGCTATGCGACTACAAAGGTTCCTTTCTCTGCGTTTTCATACCATGTGGCAAACCCTGAGGACAGTCAACGTTAATGAAAAAGACTAGAATATAAGTGCGAGTCTATAGAAAAATTCACATAACCTTGCGCAGACCGGTATTGTCCTGTAAAGCGTTTCCCTCGAATATTTGAAATTCAGTAGCGTGTAACTCGACCATTCTATACTTCTAATAATAGTGCAAACTCCTAGTGTAGGATTCCATTTGGATTTAGATGAAATAAATGTTCAATGATTTATGATCAGCTGAAAGTTATACGATTTTAAATATAAATTAAACCATAGCACACCCATTATTGTCCAGTAAAGCAAGAAAAGAGCTTTAAACTACCTTCAAAACTAGTGAAACCATACGTGCTATTGGTATTCTTGAGAAATTACATCTTCATTCGACTATAACACACATCTTAACCAAAGTATTTCAATACAAAATATTTCAATTCAAATTTAATAATATTTAGTGAAATTTATACGATTTTGAATATAAATTAATCTACATCAGACCTGTTATTATCCAGTAAAGCAAGAAAAGAGCTTTAAACTGCCGTCAAAACCTGTTCGTATTCTTGAGAAAAGCACCCCTAATTCCATTTGTATACCTTTCACAACTTCCTTCGACTATAACACACATTCTAACCTAACTATTTCAATACAAAATATTTCAAAAATTCCCTAACAACTAATATCTCCCAACTGCATTCGAATCTTAATTCGCCGACACTCTTTCACAAAGGCGGCGAGTATTAGCAGTTTCCAATTTACAACAGTCGACATGGGAGGTTGTCGAGCGCGTCGAGAGCAAAGGGTCTGCGGAATTAAAGTACAAGTGATTTAGAGGGGGTGGTATATAAAGCGTAGAGAGAACTAGAGCAGGAGTGAAACAGAGAGACAGGGAACGAGAGAGAATTTTCGGCCCTTTGAACCGGTCTTGAAGCACGGGTCAGATAAAACGGTCGGTGGCCACTGCATTTCGAGAGTTTCCTCCGCCATCCGGTTGGCTCTCTCCATGCACACAAGGCATCCTCTCTTACGTATGTAATAGTAGATCACGTTCTCTTGATGGCTGTGTGTGTGTGTGTGGGTGGATGGTTGGCTGGGAGAGATCAGAGCGTGCAAATAAGCGGCGGGATAGAAAGGGGTGGAAAGAGAGAGGGAGAGGAAGCGAGGAAAGGAAGGGGTATATGGCCCTTTTTGGGACACTCGATGTTCCTGCACTCGGACTGTGTGCCCGCTGATTTTAAACATACCTCCGGCTGCTTCTGTCTCTCGAAATGTTATCCTTTCCACTGGCCCTCTCCTGTCCACTGGCGTAAAAGGCGCCCAGGAAATGCTGCCCTTTCGCCTTTCCCCCCACCCCGCCCGGTTCCTGATGCTTGACGCTCGCTTAACGATGTCTGCTCGTAAGAGTCCACGTAACTAGGCAAGTTCGCTGATGTCGAGCGATGTGAATTAGCTCGAGTATGATTAAAAATTGGGAGAGCAAATTGTTGGCTTGGTTGGTGTGATATTAATAAGATTGTGTGAAGTAAACGCTATAACAGTGTGAGAATTTAATGATTAGTATTTTAATTTCAAGTGAATAGGAGTAATGAAAGAAACTTTAAAAATTATTTGTATTTTAAAGTTCTGTTGTTCTGATGTTAATATAATTAGTATGTTAATTCCAAGTGTGTAGGAGTAATACAAGAAGTTTAAAAAATCATTTGAATTTTACAGCTTTGAACATAGTTCTTTAATTCTTATTAATCTTAGTTGTTCGAATGTTAATATAATTGAGATGCTAATTAATCGGCTGACAATAAGCAGATGAAATGTAAAAACTCTGGTAAAGTGTAGATTGATATAGTTAGTTTCTGGTGTGCAGAAATAAAGCCTTTCAAAATGCTTCGAAACTTTAGCTAATAATGGACTGGGCAACAAAAGCGGTGATAAACATAAGTGCTGCCTTTCATATAAAGCGCTTAAATTGCATCATAAAAACATAGAAAATGACTACAGATTAGAGAACGGGTTTATGAGCGATACTAAAAACGCACGCACGAAAATGCAGGAACTAAACTAATTTGCTCGCATCTAAAAAACATGGGATATTAACGTTTTACAAAATATACTTGCAGCACATTTTGTAATTTCCATTAACTAAGTCGCAACTAACAGGTGGTGTTTTTAATAATCCGAAAAGTGTACAAGAATTAATATCGACTTAACAAGGTTCAAGGAATATTAACATTTTATAAACTATATTTCCAGCAAATCTTGTACTTTGCGTTAATTAATTAGCAACTAAAACGGGACTTTATTAACAATCCCAACAGCATACAAGAGTTAATACCAAGCTAACTTACGTTTACATGTACAAGGAATGTTAACATTTTTTAAACTATACTTCCAGCAAATTTTGTAATTTCGATTAACTAGTTAGCAACTAAAAGGCGACTTTATTAACAATCCCAACAGTACACAAGAGTTAATACCAACCTACACGTATACATGTACAAGGAATATTAACATTTTACAAAATATACTTGTACCAAATTTTGTAATTTCCACTAACTAGTTAGCAATTAACAGGCAACCTTACGAACAATCCCAACAGTATACAGGGGTTAATACCGACTTAACTTACCTACACGCATACATGCACAAGCAATCCAAGCATTGAAATTTCCTGCGCATTGATTGGCCAGGATTCAGGAGGAAACAATGCGCGGCGTACTCGTAAAATCGTGGAGACGGAACTGGCGGATTTCAGTGTGCACGCGCACAGAAATACGGCAACGGCGCTCGTGGAAATTTCGTGTACAATGAGGTGAAGTAGCTTCGGAAAGGAAAGGAGTCGGCGGGCGGAAGCGGAAGCGGAAGCGGAGGGGGGGCGGAAGTGAAGGAGGAGGGTGGTTCGTTTCCCGATGCGCTCTTACGGAAGTGCCACGGGCGACAGTGTGTAGTCTCAGTGATAATGCAAACTGTTTTGAAAGCAAGCCTTCCTTCCTCTCCTCCCATTGGCCGAGGCCTCTTTCTCCCCTCATTCATTCGACACAGCGCGGATCACCTTTTCCCCCCCCAGCGGCGCAATTATTTCTCTCGCGCGCCACCCCTAAATGAGCCGGGTTAATTATGCCTAAGTACTTTAGTCGACTTTATGAATGCTTAATCAATCGACGCGCGGCCTCCGCCTCCACAAATTCAGCCACAATAGCCGACAGCCTCCGCGGAATCGCTGAGAAAGCTTCCACGGGAAATCCGAGCTCCTTACCCAATGAAAGCTTCCCACTCCTCCAATGAAATGTTATTTTCGTTGTTTCAGTCCACGATGAATAGTCGGCCTGTGAATCGCCGAGGCCTCCGTGAATTCAGACTGGGGGCATTAATTATAAAATTTCGACTCGAGTGAATGCTTATTTAAGCTCGTTTTAAGATCACAATTGGGAGGGATTTGTCTTCGCTCGCAAACAACTTTCGGGTTTATTGTGACATTAATTTTGTTAAATATTCTAAATGTAACGTGTTTTAAATCCTTAAATCGTATAACATCATTTAAAAATTCTATATGGATCATCTATTTTGAAAGTTGTGTAAATCCATTTGGTGTAAGTCAATATACATTATTTTAATTAAATCCGTCCGAAACCAATTTATATAATCAAATTACATATTGATAGAACAGCAGAAACATTGTCAGGCTTGATACAATTAACTTAGAGTTTTTCATTGACAGATATGCTAACATTGAATTTTCTCCGACCGAGGAAAAATGGACTTACACCACTTTCAAAATAAACGATCCATATATCAATAATTCCAAAATGAAAAGCAATCAAAAGGAGATGACAATCAGTGGAAAATACTAGATTTATTTGAATTGTTTTTCAATTTGATTCACATTCTCCGCAAAAATCCTGACAGTTGATATGATAGGTGGAGTGGCGGAAACACGTTTAGGTGGGTTGAAATGCCTCGAGAAAGTAAGAGGCGCGGCGAACTGGACGACTGTTCCATTTCTCATGGTGTAACGTGGATCCCGGAACGCTGGAACTTTCTTAGGTGTACAAGAGCGGCTGAGTGAGTGAGTGTTCTTCCAAGTTGCGACGCGGTCGAGGAAACAGCCAGCCGGGAATATGCAAATCAACGGTAACGCCGGATGCTTTTTGCTAATTTGTTTTCGCCCGCTCGAAATACGATTTCGAGGAAGTTCGCGGTTGTTATCGCGAGCTTTTGCCGCCCGCGAGAGGACCATTTCCCCACTCGGCACCGTGGAATCTAATGCAGTCGCCGAAATTTGAGTGCTTTAAGACTCCCGGAAACAAGCTCGTACAATGTGTCAGCTAAAAGTTCCATTTAATAGAAAAGACAGCTAACATATTGCTTGATGACAGCACTTGAATAAATATTACGTCAAATACAATAAAATAACTTGTAACATATATTTTGTTTTGCAAATAAATGTTGTTTTAAATTAGATAAATTTTGAATCAATATATTGGCTATGCTATAATAACACATTAAACATATCATAAAACTAGGATTTACAATAGTTGTAATAAAAGTGATCAAACAATTTTATTTCAATAAATTAACTACGATAAAAAATGTTTGCTAATTCCAAAGCAAATGAATAATTCTATACAAAAATCCATCGAAAAAGAACAACACAAAAAGTATAATAAAAGACGAATTATACGTCGACATCGATGTAAAATTAAATTTCGCTTGTAACACAGCGTTATATTCAAATTCGCGATATTAAAAATATAAGTTGCCACGCAGATGTTGGAGAATCGGCGTTGTGCGTAAAACAGGAAACAACGAGTGGCCGTTTGAAGTGTACGTGCGCGCGGGCGTTGGACGTTCAGTATAATAAATTAGTATGACAATTTCGTTGGGCAAACAAGCGGGCATGATTGGGCCATGGCAACCATTTGCATCATTTTCAATGGCGCGATTATGCTGGAACGAGCGCGCGCGCGCGCGCGCGCGATAATTACCGCAATTCAGAGCCTGGCATTATTGACTTCCTTCAGAGGGACACGTTCGCATGTTGCATTAAAAATGCACTCGCATCCGACAAAAGAAATGGCGAATTTGCATAGCCGTGTGTGTGTCTGTGTGTGTGTGTGTGGTTTTCCGTATTGAGTGGCAGCCAGGTGTGACCTACTTTGCGCCGAAACACTCTATCAGTGCTTCGCGATTTGCTTTTCTCTCCGGGGCTCAATCAAATCCACCAACATTCGTAATGCGAGGGCTTGGGAATTAAATCTTTAGTGAAATTGTCAGCTCTTTTTCCAGATTTCCCTCGAAATAGAAACCGGCATTATTTCAACGCCAATCAGTCGGATTTCAAATTCTTTAAAGTATATGGAAGAGCTTTTTAAATAAATTATATATTCTATAATTATCGTGTATATGAATAAATACGAATTGTATAATCTGTCGTTTAACATGAATTTGTTAGTATTAAACAAGCTTTTTTTGGACTTGCAACAATACAGCAAAGATTTATATATAAAAGAATATAATATAATCCTTATCTCAATATTTTAATTTTACAATTTTAT
Organism: Ectemnius continuus; assembly: GCA_910591665.1. Classification (NCBI taxonomy): domain Eukaryota; kingdom Metazoa; phylum Arthropoda; class Insecta; order Hymenoptera; family Crabronidae; genus Ectemnius; species Ectemnius continuus. Next base: position 6,399,113 of record OU342862.1, on the reverse strand, counting down.
CTCAATATAAAAGATTTAATAAGAGTAGTGAGTGTTTTGTAAAACAGACATTATTTCATACATTCTTAACTAAATCGGATTTAAAATACTTTGAACATATGAAAGAGCTTTTTTTATAAATCTATTAATCTTTCGTTTAAAAAGAATTTATTATTATTAAATAAGGCTGGTTTGGAATTACAGTAATATAACAAAGTATAAAAGATTTAATGAGAGTAGTGATTGTTTTGCAAAACAGTCATTATCTCATACATTCTTAACAAAATCCCCCAACGCTAATGGAACGTTAATTCCATCAGGGTTTTTTTCAAGTTTTATTGGATTTATGGGAACGTTAATTGAAAGCAATTAAATGATGCGTGTTACGATCTTTGTGCTTTCAGTATCAGAGGTTATTAATCGGCTTCGATTCTCTATTATATTCAAAGCTTTGCTCTCTTTAATGCCTTCACACGGTCAAAGTACGTTTCACGTGCAAAAGATCGCAAAGCTCGTGTACGTTCGGCGCCAGTTGCGCGGCAAAGTTATTAGAGCGATTGCATTAGCATAAAGCGCATACACGTATGAAACGAGTAATTAATTTCTGTATCAACGCCTGTGTCCGATCAGTTCGCGCGAGTACTCTCCGCTCGGCCAGTCACTCGTTGTGATACTCGCACGTCGAATTTCGACTGGTTTGCTTGCGCTTCGACATGCAAAGCATACTGGGAATATAAAGTTTCTCGCCGGTGTTACATTGCGGTTCTGGTGTTTACCAGAACGGCGAAACTTTTCATTTAGCCGATTCGCCACTCTTTTTCCCGGAGAAACAGAAACGGGTGTAAATGTAATTTCGGTGCAATTAATGATAATAAATCTAGGCGATTTAAAACTTGTTTGATATAAACTTGTTTTTTGTCGAATTTAAATCTACGAAGATTTAAATGAAATAAAAATAGTGAATCCCAAATTAAAATATTACGAACTGTGCAAGAGGAAATACGAAACTTTTTCTGTATTTATATCTGGCAAAATTATTAAAAATCATTTTGGAATCTTCATATTGCATTGTTAAGAATGTTCCATGAAGAATACTTCTAAATATTTCGCGAGAAACTGTTTTAATTGGGGGAAGTAGTATACGCGAACGATTGAACTGTTTCAGTAGTACGGGTCAATGAATAGCCTAGTAAGTAGTATAAGTCGATGCGCCGCCGTTCCAAGTGATTCGGGTCAGCATTGAAGCGGCGCAGTAGTTTCAGACAGTTGTTAGACAGACCACATAATAAATTCCAATATTTTACCGCCATTAAACAATTTCTCTACAAATAACAAAAATTATTATCTAATTATCTTAACCACAAAAAAAAACCCTGTGTTGAAATTGCGGTGGCTTAGTTAATTCCACTTTTCCAGTTAGCCGAATAATAGTTTTTTATTTTCGCATCTTTACAAATGTATAGTATTCCCTTTTCATAAAAGCGAGTTTCAGTTACTGTCGGAGCTGTTTGAGTTCGCTGTAGGTTCAGTTCACCAACTGCAATTTCTGCCATGAAATATTCGCCCGGCGACTTTCCCATTTGAAAAACGCTGGAACTTTGTACGCGGTTAATATGATTTTTTGTGCGGCTGCGTTGAAATCGGTTTAAAGATAATTTTGCGATAACAATGATTTAAAATAATGTTTATTTCTTTGTCTCTATCACTTTTCAAATTAGTTTTACAGTGTTTTAAATTCTTTCTACGTCTAATATTTTCCTATCAGTCGTATAATATAGCGCTTGTATTTGTCTTGTTTTATTTCCCTTGTTATTTCTATTATCCTGCTAACAGGGAAAGCTGCGTGCATGGAAATGCGCGAGCCGCGCGACGCCTTTGTGCCGTTTTTTAAGCAAATACACACCGTTTCCGCTTGGTTGCATGCCACTGGCGTAGAATCCACTAGCGTACAGTTGCACGCTTATTTCAGCCTCCCCATACCTTCCACATCCTGGCTATTCACATCTGCTCCGGGTGGTACAGGCTGTTTCAGATGCACGTGTTATTTGAGAAAGACACACGCGATGCACTCGTGATTTTCAGCCGGCCACATACATACACATAGAATTCTAGAACACAAAGAAGAATTCATATTTCATTTCTAGCATGCAAATGTACTTCTCTCAGCGTTCAACGAATCTACCTTTCCTATTTATTACTTTTGCAATGCAAAATGAATTACAAATCCAATTTCCCTACTTTGTACTTGCAATCACTTCAATTTCGACTTTCTAATAAATAATTCAAAGCTCATAAACTGTCTATTGCGAGTAGTATTTTATCATTCTGACATTCACAGAGATTACAAAATCGAGTTATAATTAAAACCAACTAAGAATAGTTGGTGCAAAAGGCTCGAGGAAGGTGGGAAGAAATCTTGCCAGGCTTTTAATAATGACGAGTGCATTTTTTAGGGGGATGAAAGGGTCGCGCGAGGAAATGGGGTTGGTTTAGTTTACGGCGTTTCCGACACCTTGTATATCCTGTCTAGGGTGTATGAATATGCTCGGGCTGGCGCTCGTCGCTTTTTGGCCAAGGCTCGCGCTCGCGCGCGCGCACCCCCTGTCGCATCTATACAATCCCTCCGAAATATATGTGCCTTCGCACTTGCCTTCTACCCGTGGAGGGTGTTTTTTTGCCCTCCTCGCTCCTATACTTCTCCGTAGGCATGCACAAGAGAACAAGCGTGGTTGCAGTGTATCGCGGCTGCGTCGCTCCGTTGCCTTTACGGCTCCCAAGTTTTCAGGCGAATATGCCCTCTCTGCCCTCTGCTTCCTTCGCAAATCGCGAATGTTCGTAGTGCTTGAAAGCAGTTTCGTCAAAGTACAGTAGGGGGAGAGTGATATTTACATTTCTTAAATCATTTCTCTATTATTTGCATTATTTTTTGAGTAATTGATATTCAGGTATGTTTTTTGAATTATTTATTGGTGAATTTAGTTGTGTTTGCGATGAAAATATATGTATTTTATTTATATTTTTCGTCAAAGTAAATTCGAGGGAGAGTAATATTTACATTTCTTAAATAATTTCTCTATTATTTACGTTTCTTAAATCATTTTTCTATTCTCTATTATTTTTTGAGTAATTGATATTCAGGTATGTTTTGTGAAATTATTTATTGGTGAATTTAGTTGTGTTTGCGATGAAAGTATGTGTATTTTATTTATATTTTTCGTCAAAGTAAATTCGAGGGCGAGTGATATTTACATTTCTTAAATCATTTCTCTATTATTTACATTATTTTTTGAATAACTGATATTCAGGAATGTTTTTTGAAATTATTTATTGGTGAATTTAGTTGTGTTTTTGATGAAAATATATGTATTTTATTTATATTTTTCGTTAAAGTAAATTCGCGGAAGAGTGATATTTACATTTCTTAAATCATTTCTCTATTATTTTTTGAATAACTGATATTCGGGTATGTTTTTTGAAATTATTTATTCTTGAATTTAGTTGTGCTTTTGAAGATCAAATATAGGGTGCGTTTGTATATGCATATGTGTATTATAGTATTGTATGTGTGGTCAGCGTCGAAAAGAAAAGGCGAGGGTCGCGTTGGAGGGAAGCGTTGAACAGGGAAGATTGCGAGAGCAGTAAATCGTTGATGAGTGTAGTTACCAAAAGTGTAGTGATGAACATATTTACATATCGTTATTAATAAAACATGTTTCCGCAAAACGTATCCTGAGGATTAGCATCCCATTCAGAATTATTTCCTACACAGATTTTGAGTTTATTTTATTTGAGTTTAGTTTGTTAGTTAGATTTTAGTATTATAAGATCGCATTTGTGCAACTGATCGTTGCGAGTTCATTCGATTGGCAGTCAAAGTTCTAGGGAAGCTTGATTTTCATGGGCTTGTTAGGAGTTTTATTTAATATTGATTATAATATCGCTGCAAATTCGCCCAAGGCTGACTTGCCTTCTCAAAGATCGTGGAATTTATTAGCCGGCGACTTAGGGATGCATCAAAGGGACCAGCGGCTAAAAGAGAGTTATTTTCCTTGCGCTTTATGCCTCCGTCGAGATAATACGATGTAAGATGGTTGTCCGGGAATATCGGATATATTTGATGGCCGAGCTCCTTAAAGCAGCCAAGTTTCTCGATCGACGCTTTGTGCTGGTCCTCTTTCCCGAGGATATTTAACCCTTTGAGCGTACCTCTCCAATCTCTTTTTACGTCCATCTGATTTAGCGAGCTTCCTTAATCCTTTCACCCGATCTCTCTCTCTCTCTCTCTCTCTCTTTCGCTCTCAATTTTTTAATGGGAAAGATGTACCTCGCTAAAAGCTCGCCTACGAACACGTTAATTTAATTATACAAAAGTAGAAAGATCTCCTCGAGATTCTCACTTGATAGAATGCGATTTCAGTGTACTTCCTGTACTTGGAATTTGTCGCTGTGATTTGGTAAAAGTCACGCGGATATATTTGGAAATTTTCAAATAGTTGTACAGGCTGATTCACCCGGCATTGATTCACCACTCTCATGAACACACACTGTTGCATATAAAGTGATTACAAATATATCAAAATGCTGTGTTAGGAATCAAAAATATTGTATGATGTTTTATTGTTGTATTGGTAAAGGGATCTTAATAATAAAAAGTTTTGCAGAGATGTTTAGAATTGAAAGTTAAAAGAGTTCCTCCTTTGTACAGGCTGATTCACTTGCCTTTAAATCATCACTCTCATGAACACACACGGTTGCATATGAAATGATTGCACATAACCTATAAATTTAAATTATACTCAAACGTTTCCCAATTTTTCTCTGCATTTTATGCATTTACACTTCTACATATTGCAGTTATGTTAACATGCATAAGAAATTTCACCCTTCAGAAGCCAGTTATATATAATATTCCATTTTAAATATAATATAATAAAATATTTTCTTCTAAGTTGCTACCCATTCAAAGAAAGTCATTGGTGGAACTTCGTCAAATATTCTCTTTAGCAGACTGCATAATATAATATACTCTATTGATAAATAGAGAATATATAGTATAATTAAAGAGATGTCTAGTAAAAAGTGGAGTAGGAAAATTCTGTACAAGAGGTATAAATATTATTAATTCTAGGTTATACTCTTTTATTCATCCAATCGCGTATTATTATTACATTAGTATGTAAAAATATATAAATTACTGCTATCAGGTACCAAATTACGTCCTTTTTTCTAAATATTAAAGAACACTAATAAAATTTACTTAATATTATCGAAATACAAGCATATATTTATCACCAATTTTCGTTAATACAACGAAAGGATATCATCGGAAATAGTTCGGTGGGATGAAGCCGAGCGATTCTATGATTTTAGTTTCGTGCTGAGGCAAGTGTGCGGCTATAGTCAGTTGCCGTTGTAAGCCCGTAATTAGCATGTATTGTTCGCTTGGTATTCGTAATGCAAATGCCGGGGTTTCCCCGGCTGCGATGAGGAGGAGGAGGAGGAACTTTCGTCTGCGAGCAGGTGGAATGAATTATGGGGAAGCGAGAGATCACGCTTAAAACGCATTCGAAGGCCGACGAGCGATTTATGGGGAGGCTCGCATCCTCCCTCGAACAAAAGGAGACAACGCTTCCTTACCAACTATTTTGGGAGTCGAACTCCAGCAACTTGAGGATCTTCCCTCTCACCGAACCCAACCCCTTTCCATTTTCATGCAAGGAAAATGATTTAATGACGGGCCTGATTACTTTTTCTTAATTCGATTTTGTTTACAGAAAAGTGTCCTGATTGTTGGAAATATTGTTATTGTCAATAATTATTGGTATTTAAAACTATTTTTATAAGTGATTGCGTATATTTAAAGGACGAATAATTTTTTTTTAAATCAACACTGTGGTAATCGATGGATTTGATTACCCAACTCGATTTGTTGAGAAAATCCCAGCTGTAAAAAAATCGAAAACAGAAAAAGTGATGTAGTTTTATTTTTTTTGCTGGGAGTTTGAATTGAAAAATTTTAAAAGCGTTATTCAAGCTGCAGAAAATAAAAAAACTTGTATGAAACCGTTTTCTATTGTCGTGGGATTTTTCCGATTTAATAGCCAGGAACATTTGTGCTAAGCGAATCAAAATTCTTAATTATTTATGATATGCTAGTTTCACAGACATAGTAATTTGTCCTATTTATATAGCTAATTTGTTCTAAGCCCGTTGAATTAGCCGTCACTATTGCAATAATTAGTTGGGCCAGAAATAATGAATTCTCAAAATAAAAGTCAGCAATCCAGAACATTAACATTCCTCCAATCTCATCGAATACCACAAACTGACAATAAAAACACTTCTTATTTCTTCAACGTTCTCTCTGCGTTTCCTCGAATACCACAAACGATGAATATCTATTCCTCGAAGCAGCAGGAAGATCGTCTCGGCTGCTGCGATTAATAAGTTCGATACATTTGGCATTCCTCGCATCCTCGGCTTGCTCTGGGAGCTCTGAATCCGGCGCGAGTTAGCATGATTGGTTTAGCTCGCTCGATATTCACGGTGGCACATGCTAAAAGGGGAGAAATGCGAGCTCGCGCCTCCGCGCGGCAGCTATTCGAAGCGGCCGTTAGCTCGAGATTAAAGTTCAAATTGGACTGGAACTGCTTGCTAGGAATCGAGCTGAATTCGGGTTAATTAAGGATTAAGGATAAGGAAGCTTTTGTGCCGCGTATGCGAACCTCCCCCTCAGACGCTTTGAAAGCACGACGGATTCCCTCGCACAAGTCACTTATTGCTCACTCGTGTTACCATTATTTATTAATTAGCCCTTTGCCTTCCGAAGACTTATACATTATTTTCTTTTTCACGAGATCTTCACAGGATTTGGTAATAAATTATTGTTCTTAATAAAGTGATACTTGAAAATATATAAATGTACAAAATTGTCCTAGGAGTTGTTTTCCTTTTTTTATAATAGAAAGAACTTGTAACTAATTGTTATAAAAATGGAAGCATTTTAATACAATTATAAATATCAATTGAAAGTCTTTGTATTATTACTGAAGAGTATTCTTAATAATATTAAAGAAAGAGACGAAGTTTACACTTGTAATGCAAACATTCTAACGAACTAGTTAACAAAAAAAGACTATAGGAATTAATTACTCTGAGAATCATTTAGAATTTTTCCATTTAAGTACTTAGTATTTGATTTATTAATCAATAATTAGGCCAATGGGGAATATATGATTTCGAAAGTCAGGCGATATTAATGAATTCAGCTACGAACTCATCTCAAGATTGCCATCGCGCTTTTTATTGATATTTATTCGCGGAGAATTGGGGCAGGATTCGTCATCGAGAAACTTGAGAGTGCGCTCTTCGGACTCGAAAGTTTTCGGTCGGCCAATTTACATTTCCGGGCGGGCCGAAATTAAAGAAAGAAATAGCTTATCCGCGCTCCTCCGTCTTTTTGATTACTCAGCCGAAAAGTCAGATTATTACAGTTCCCGGTTTCATTCGCCAGTTACTCGGCGGCGCACTTCAACTTTGAGAGCTTTTAATTAAATATATAAATGGAAGAGTGCGAGGCCTTCGGAAAAACTGCCCACCCAACTTCTGTATTATTTTTTAATACTAATTTCTTAATATACGATGAACGCAAATAATATTTAATCAATATTTATTATATCGCAAACATTACTCAACATATATTTCTCATTTTTCAAGCGCAATATGTGCGTCAATAATTAAATCTTCGATATCATTGATATCCCCGAAATGTTTTCGACATTGAAAATATTTTGGCACTCCGAAATAAATTCCGATTAACAATTCGTATAACAGGCGCAAGGATATTCGGTGATAAAAAGCAGAAAAAAATTGCCGGGCCTGGAAAAATATCGGAAACAATGCTTGGGATGTTCATCCGATGGGGTTTCAGTATTCGCCAGGCGACTGAAGAGCGTTCGGAATTTTCCCCCACACACACACACGCACACACGTGCAGAGGAGTGTCCGGATGCATTTAATATTGACATGCATGTTTAATAACACATTTTCCGCGCGATCCCAGCGTATGAAAACGCTTTAATGGCGATGCAGGATGCTTTCAATGCCGATGATATTAATAGCGGATGAGCCGGAAAATTGACGGACTCCTATTTTCCCCGATCCACGCGTACCACTATCATCATATTAATATCCCTTTTTCCGAGTGCCAATTCGACAGCTTTTCTAGTGCACTCTTTTTGTGGTATTACTAGTTTATATACAATCAATTAATTGTTAATAGTTAATGCTGTAGATTTTTTAGTGCGCTATGGTCAGCGTTGTTTTTCAAAAAATATAACAAAAGTACGTTGTCCGATCTTGTATCGAATAGTTCTAATTTTGAAAGATTATATTCTATTTTTACTGATTTTTCAATTGCTGTGTACACATTTCAAATCAAAAATAAAGTTATCAAAAATTGTATTCGATATCATTTGCCATTAAATTAGCACGTTCGTTGCTTGCCATATTATTATTTCGATTATTTGGAGCATTCTATTATAATACAATACAAGGAAGAATCAGCAACCATTTGTCTATAATTAAATTCACGATAATATACTATTATCATCTAAAGGCTATACTTGGCAATATTATTTCTAAGTCCAAAGATGAGTTATACAAAATGGTATTCGATGTCTATCAAAGTATAAATTATAAAGGAAACATAATTAACGTTACGATGTACAGAGTGATTCATTTTCCATAATAAATTAACACTGATGTACTCAACATATCACTATTTTTATTATTTACAGCATTGCATTATAATAAAATCTAATTTATGATTGTGTAATTTCCAATTATCCTACAAGAGTAGTTTATACTGCAAACTATTATTCCAAATACAAACGAAACACCCGTTAAATTGCGATTCTCTGCAAAGCGAGGAGACAGGCTCATTTAAGATTAGAAATACGTCGATCCACACATACACTTACCGAGCGATGTGTTCGCGGTCGGTGGGGAATATATAACTAAGGCCGGCTAGACACATTGATACTTGATTAAAGTGTCCACGTGAATCAGAGCTTCGGCCGGCGGCGGCGGTGGCGGCGCTGGGCGTCGCTCGCGAAAAGAGCTGACGTGCAATTCCCGTTATAGTTCGGCGCTGTCGGGAGAATGTGTCGTTACTCGTTACGCCGTAGATTCCTCGCACGGTGGCGGCGGCGGAGTGGTCGAAGAGCTCGGCTGCCTCTTCAGTCCTCTGATATCCTCTGACAATTGCAAACCCATTCTCCGACTCGATCCTCCTTTCAAATCTCCCACTCGCCCCTCTTCTTCCCTCTTCGCCGCCAACAGCCTCGCACTGCTTCCTATTAGCTGCCTGTAACTTTCCCACCTTGCCTTTCCCCGCAACAATATTGTATTACCAATGTACAAGCTAATTCAGTCAGTAATTCGTAGTTTGTTGCCTTTGAATTAGGATTGGGGAGTGTCGACTGAGTGGTTTATAGGTTAAGTGGAAAGTAGGTGGCCATTTTAGTTGTTCATGAATGTTCTCTAAGTTTTTTTGTATTTTCAGTATTATTAATAATATTGTATTGTGTGAAACCTGTGCTACATTATATTTATTTATTTGTCCAATATTAATGAAAGGATTTTATATTATATATTACTAAGAAATTTGGATCGTGCAACAATTTATCGTACAACATTTATCGCAAACAATAAACAATATCTACGATGGTATACAACAAAAATTAAAACACTTAAATTTAAACAAGCGTTGTTCTTTAATTTTAATATTGCAATTTATCATACAACATTTATCACAAGCAATAAACAATATCTGCGAGGATATATAACAAAAATTAAAAAACTTAAATTTAAACAAGCGTTGTTCTTTGAACGTCAATAATAAATATTCTTTCCAAATTCGAGGGAGCCCAAAATAGTTAAAGCGAAGTATAACTAGAGAAGTGAAAGAGACAAGGAAATTTTTGGAGGTGGTCCATCGAGGAGTGTACGGCGGGGAGGGGGGATTAATTAGTGGGGCGATTGATGAGGAGGCTGGGCGGCCTCTGACAGAGGGAGCATAGCGAGTGGCGCTCCAAATCGATTGATCCCTTGTCTTTGAACACGAGAGCCGCTATTTGCATCGAGCTATAGGTGTCCGGGGTGTAGCGGTGTCCGTGTATGATCAGCAGCGGGATTCCCTGTGTGTCGCCCTGTTTATGTGTGGTCACCTCAAGCTTTGGAGGGCTCGATGCGTCGAATTGCACTATCGTATTTCGCTTGTATGCTCCGCTCTAACCGTCAGCTCGCCACACGTATGTGTGCCTTATAGAAGGTGCCATCCTAAACCAAGACTCGCCAATGTACACTCGGAATCCGGTGGCTCGCGCGCCTCTCTCTCTCTCCACAGCAGCACAGCATCCCCTTCGATGCGGCCAAACAGCTACTCTCAGGGAGCGCCTGCACTGTAACAGGGTAAACAGCCGTATATACTCTCACGAGCATATAAATAGCTACTATAAATAACAAGGTACAATAGCTAGCAGATACCTGTCGTGTCGTACATAATATTGTATGGCTCAGGGTTCCAGATTCTTTGAGGAGCCATTAGAGTTTTTCAAATTCTTCCTTTCATAAAAGGTAGATATTGAATAAATAGTTGAAGAAAATATAGTAATATTTATTTGGAAATAAATAAAGAATATTTCATGATTTGATCTTTTTAAACACAGAGATTACTTGATGAAATTCCAACATTATAGTTCAGGGTTGCATATTTCTTGAAGAGCCATTACAGTTTTTCAAAAACTTCCTTTCAGAAAAGACTGATATTGAATAAATGATTCAAGAAAATATAGTAGTATTTATTTGGAAATAAATAAAGAATATTTTATGTTTGAATCTTTTTAAACACAGAGATTACTTGATGAAATTCCAACATTATAGTTCAGTGTTACATATTCTTTGAAGAGCCATTACAGTTTTGCAAGTAATTCTTTCCACAAAAGGCAGATATTGAATAAATAATTAAAGTAAATGTAACAGCACTTATTTGGAAATAAATAAGCAATCTTCTATGTTTTAATCTTTTTAAACAAAGAAGTTACATGAAGAAATTCGCGTGTTTCAGCGCGATAAATGTTTGAAAATATACGTCGCTGTAAATAGCGTGGAAATTCTTGTATTTTCTTCGTGTTACAAAAGGCGAAACTTGACTAGCACACATCGTACATGAATGCAGTGCAAATGATTAATTTTGAACGTCGTAAAACGCGCCACAAGTGTGTCTGAAGACCGGCGTGTCATTTAGCGGGAGCTCGACCCACACTTTTTTTCGGCCCATTGTATAATTAGTTTGAAGGATACGTTAATTACGCGGCTGAATGAGGTTGCCTTTTCCAACGAGGGTAGGCTGAAGTATGCGACCAGCTATTCATACGCGAGCCATTGCCAGGCTCAATTACGATTTCCGGCAGCAGGTTCTACCTTCCTTTTTACTTCTCTTCCTCTTCATTGCGCTACATCCCAGCGAATTCAAACTCTTAGTACGAGCGCTGAATTTAAACTGGTTCTAATAAGTTCATTCTGCAGATTTATAACCTTTGCGCGCATCATCTCCCGCCAGTGTTTCGCTGATACAGAAGTATGTTACAGTCCGCGCGGGTGTTACGATTGGCTGGCGCGAGGGGGCGCAACGAATTAATCACTTGTAATGAGCCGCCATTAATTTTCATGAATATTGTCAAAGTGCGGCCGGGCTATCACAGCATCACATAACACAATGGCTTACAGTCTGCCGTTACAACATCGAACAGCCACCGAGCGATCCATTTTCGAGGCCATTTGCTTGGTGACGTGCAAAAATCGTTACCAGCAAAGTAGACCGGATTATGGGATCGTCATTCTCGGTTTATTCTAGGCACACCGCAGCCCATATTGCATATTTATTGACAGTACGACACAATACACACTCCGGACGATAAATTAATATTCTCTCAGCAAAAAAGTACAATACTTTATGGTTCTGAACAATGAAAAATCTTACATAACCTACAAATAATAACCTACAATAACCTACATGAAATCCATCACTTTCTAATGAAAGATTAGACATTTTCTGTGGTAATACTAGTTTATATACAATAAATTAATTGTTATTATTAGTTGTTAATAGCTAATGCTGTAGACTTTGCCATATGCTATGATCAGCATTGTTTTTAAACAAATATGACAGAAAGTATGTTGTTCAGTGTTATATCATGAAATATATGTCAATGAAAGATTATAAATTTTTAGGATTGAATTACTACATTAAAACATCATTGACTGCCAATTTCATTTCTACATTTACATACATTTTTCAATGGCAAGTACACATTTTTGAAGAATTGAAAAACATTCTTTTGTCATTGAAAGATACATATAAATGCAGAAAATAGATTGACACCCAATATTGTTCAAACTTAGTAGCTAAATCTCAAAAACTATGAAGAATTTTGCAATATAAAGCAAAATACCTCCTTAACGACAGAACCCTAATTTCAACTGACGAGATTTTAGATGTGACAAATGCATTTTTTAATATATTTTTAGAGCGTCAACAGTAAAGGATAAGAAATGATGTGAAATAATATAAACTACTCGAGACTTATCTTTGATTGGTAGATTTAATGGCAAGTGTGTATTAGAAGGTATTTCAGCTGCGACAAATGCATTCTTTAATACATTTTTAAAGCGTCAACAATAACCAAAAGGTTAAGGAATGACCGAAATAATATAAACTACTCGAGATTTATGTTTGACTGGTAGATTTAATGGCGAGTTTATATTAAAAGGTATTTTAGCTGCGAAAAATGCATTTTTTAATATATTTTTAGAGCGTCAACAGTAAAGGGTTAACGAATGATCCAAAATAATATAAACTACTGGAGATTTATATTTGACTAGTAGATTTAATGGCGAGTGTGTATTAGAAGGTATTTTAGCTGCGAAAAATGCATTCTTTAATACATTTTTAAAGCGTCAACAATAACCAAAGGATTAAGGAATGATGTGAAATAATATAAACTACTCGAGACTTATCTTTGATTGGTAGATTTAATGGCGAGTGTGTATTAGAAGGTATTTTAACTGCGACAAATGCATTTTTTAATATATTTTTAGAGCGTCAACAGTAAAGGATAAGGAATGATGTGAAATAATATAAACTACTCGAGACTTATCTTTGATTGGTTGATTTAATGGGGAGTTTATATTAGAAGGTATTTTAGCTACGAAAAATGCATTTTTTAATATATTTTTAGAGCGTCAAGAGTAAAGGGTTAACGAATGATCCAAAATAATATAAACTACTGGAGATTTATCTTTGACTAGTAGATTTAATGGCGAGTTTATATTAGAAGGTATTTTAGCGGTGACAAATACATTTTTTAATATATTTTTAGAACGTCAATAGTAAAGGATTAAGGAATGATGTGAAATAATATAAACTACTCGAGATTTATCTTTGATTGGTAGATTTAATGGGTAGTGTGTATTAGAAAAGATTTTAGCGGTGACAAATACATTTTTTAATATATTTTTAGAGCGTCAATAGTAAAGGATTAAAGAATGATCCGAAATAATATAAACTACTCGAGATTTATCTTTGACTGGTAGATTTAATGGGGATTGTGTATTAGAAGGTATTGGCGTAGTGGAGGCACGTCTGGCACGGTCGGGTTGCGGTATGACTGGGGCATTGTGTGGTTTCCTAGGGCAAATATCGTGCGAGCACGTGGACAAACACGAGGCTCTCCTGTAGATGCAGATGCAGAAGGGCGCGTGTACCACGTAAGCCGACGCTAAACCACGGTTAACCAGCAACCAGCCAGCTCAATTGTCGATTCTATCGATCATCCATCGAACGACGACGCCACTCTTGACATCCACCTTCCCTCGCGGCAGCCCTTTCATTCCTCCACCGAACCAACCCTTCCGCCGACTCCACTTTCAATTTCCCTTCACTATCTTCCTAGCAGACGTTGCTCATGTCGACATTTCACTCGGCTCGTTGGAATTTTTAGAACCTCGCGAGAAGAAAAGGTCGAAAGAAAAAATCAGTAGAAAGGAAATAGCGAAGGTTAGTCAGACTTGTTATTTTCATTGGACTTATGTTACGCGTTTCGTTTTCAATGGAGAAATATGAAGTAATAAATTGTTACAATTGTCAATGTGAATTGAATTAAAGTATTCTGCTTTATTTAATGCTTTGACAACGGCGAAGTCTGATGGAAGGTGCTAATTTCAACCGACGAGATTTCAGCTGTGATAAATGGAATTTGAATGCATTTTAAGGCGCCTAAAACCGCAAACAGTAGCCAAAGGGTTAAATAAAAAAAACCTGTGGATTTTGGCAGTGTCAATGAAAAAAGCCAATACATTGCTATCTTGTGTCTCCCAAACATATAATTTTCGTACAAAAATAAATGTCATCGCTTTAAAAATACAAAATACCACACAAAACACTTATTTCCACAGTTCGACAAAACGGCATTTGAACAATACAATAAAAATTATATATTTCCCTATTGGCAGTGTTAAAGTTCGCCTAATTTCATTTGTCGCATTGGAGAATAAAGCGATTTCGCCGGTTTCGCTGGGAGACAGAGCTAAAGCGCATCAGAAATCAATCTATCGACGCAATATCGAAGTGGCTTTATAGCAGTGCAGTGCACTGTGCGCGCGCGGCGAGCTTTTTGATTCGAAGTGTAGTGGGCTTCGCGAGCGGAGGGAAATCCGCGACGACGACGACGACGACGACGAGAGAGAGCCTGGAAACCCGACTTTATAGTTTCAGACGAGCTTGGAATTGCGCCGCGCGCAGGAACACTATGGATCGACGACTCTCTGATCATTTCAGAATATCGTTGCCTGTGTCTGCCGAGCATATAGAAAAGTCTAGACAGTCCTTCTACTTGTTCTATATGCGCATCACTTTATGTGGTTCTCTCGTTTCTTTATGAAAAGTTGACAGAAGAGTTAGTTTGTACCTTTTTTTTATTTATAGTGCAGGAGTTGTGTGTAAAAATTGCCCATTATAGAAATAATAATTGTATCAATTTCCACTGCTTTCTGTCGTGCGAACAATATAAGTTAATAATTACGTTCTTACTTTTCTGAATTATTGCATTTCGTTTTTACTTAATATCTCCCATCAAAGTGAATATAAAATTTAGACAAAATTCAGAGACACTTCAGTTGATAAGACAGAGTTTATAGAATTTTTTCCGATTTTTGTACAATAATAGAAAAGTCTCGACAGTCCTCTTCCTCTTTCTATATGTGCATGACTTTATGTGGTTCTTTTTTTATAGAGAACTTGACAGAAGAGATAGTTTGTACTTTTTTTTATTTACAATGCGGGAGTTGTGTGTAAAAATGACTCAATATCAAAGTGATAATTATATCAGTGTTCAGTGATTAAACCGGCCGATCAATATAAGTTATTAATCGCCCATCAAAGTGAATATAAAATTTAGAAAAAAATCAGAGACACTTTAGTTAATA
The DNA here is from genome assembly GCA_910591665.1 of Ectemnius continuus. Classification (NCBI taxonomy): domain Eukaryota; kingdom Metazoa; phylum Arthropoda; class Insecta; order Hymenoptera; family Crabronidae; genus Ectemnius; species Ectemnius continuus. The sequence continues at coordinate 6,383,588 of OU342862.1, read as the reverse complement.
AGACAGACTTAATAGAATTTTTTCCGATTTTTAAATTGAAAATTTAAGCAATTAGCAGCCTCTGAAATTCTTTTAGTCGAAGATTTGGCACGTAAAAGAATACACACATTAAAACATAATATCTTCATCTTGATATTTCTATAAATCGAGCGATAATCGAGACAACTAATTGCAGGGATAAAACGAGAGTAAAAAAGGGAAGGGAGATTCGAAGGAATGCTGGCTCGCATCCGCGTTCGTTTCCGAGTGGCGCGCTCTACTCAGATTACCCGGAAATATTTGCCAGGCGAGAACAGAGCGGCGGGATGCTGCTGCTGCTCGGAGGCGAAGGGAAAAAGCGGAGAGCGTTGGATCAGGAGAGTTATTAAGGTAGGAGTCTCACGGATTCAATTTGCTCGCATTGCTTCGAGCCTTAATGCACCCTCTCGATTCTCGAGAGTGGAAGAATTCCAATGTGATCTCATCCTCCCTTCTCCTTCTCTCTTTCTCTCTTTCACTCTTTTCATCTTCGTTCGAACGCGTTCCTATAATGTTTCTGATAAAACTATATTGGCACTCCTCGACATTACATCCCGGCGCTTTATCGGGTGCGAATGGTATTCGCCTCCAGTGAAAAACGGAATTTTAATTACCTCATTTTCCTCTCGCTTTCCCTTTGCCCAGTGCGTGCGCGCGCACCGCCACTTCAGTGACAGTGGGGGTTGAATTATGGGATTCATGGATTTTACTTATTGTAGATTTTGTCTCGTTTTTCGAGGAAATACTGTGAAAAGTGTTGACAATTATAATAATGTAATGCTGTGCTTGAGAATTTATTATATGTATTATATATTGTTATGTTAATTTAGTATTTTAGATAGCGTTATATTATTATAATTGTCGAATAACACTTTTATATGTAAATATAAAGGTTCATAATATAAAGCTAGATAAATGACATTTACATTCATTTAACAGACAACCTTTATTATTAACATTGCACTCATTAAATTCTCCACGAATAATAATTCCGTTTCCAAAAATTTTCAATCCAGCCACTGGCAGTGCCATCGTTAAACTATTTTAACTTCTTACAGTCTTTTTTAAACGGACTCTTTTACAAATCACGTTATTTTTTAACAGACTTATCTGAAGATCTAAAAGAATCTTTCAATTAATTTTTGTACACCTTCTTTTTAGTTTTATCGTTATCGTTTACTTAGCACTTCGGTTTTGATTTGAGCGCCATGTTCGAAATTACTTTTAACACTAGGTTTACGGCATCCGTCATTTTAACGGTTTTTAGACTTCATGAATAAAATTACAAAGCTTATTTATTTTTCTTCCAATTTATACTGACAATTATTTATGCAATCCTGACAGATTTAATTAACTTATATTATGCTTGTTAAAATTGTAATTGTCTTTAAATTAAATTAATAGCTTTTTTTTAAAATGAAAATAAGTGTCCATAAACAGAAGTATAAAGAAATGTCCGTAAACTTAGTGTTTACTTACTTATTTCACTACACTAAATTCACGACACTAACCCACCGATTAATCACAATCCAATTTAACGGCCTCGAAAATAATAGCTAAAAAGAGTCTTCCGATTCCGGCGACATGCATAAATCACATCCACGAATCCGGCGAAACTCCCCCACTCTCTCTCTCTCTCTTCAGCAACCCCAACGATTCGAGGATCGAAGCGGAGGGTGGAAAAAAAAACACGAGGAATTCGAGTGTCGCTCGAGGGCAGTGCAGGAAATCCCGCGCATTAATTAGAGCCGATTGCGCACTGAAAATGCGAGGCTTAATTATGTACGACGCGTGATTCAACAGTGTATGTGTGTGTGTGTGCCTTTCGCGTAGAAAGATGAGAGTAAAACCAAGGGTTGCGAGGGGCGGTGGAAGAAGAAGACTGTTTGAGAGGGTGAGAAAGGGTTGGTACGAGGGAAACTGGTGGAGGAACGAGCGAGAAGGAGAAATGTAGAGCAGGTCTTCGCTCCTGTTAGTATTAGTGTGCACCAGGCAACACGCAGACGTTCAACCCTCAGCGAGATGGCATTCCTTCTGCCTTGGCGCAAAGGCAAGAGGAGCGCTCGCTCGCTCGCTCGCTCTCTCGTTAGACTTTGATCCGTGAAAAACATCTGTCACAAAGGTCCGGTCGTCTAGCAGCGTCTCTCTGCTTGCTTTCTAATTTACCGTGGAAGCGCATCCCTCGCCGACCAACCCCCGCGCGCAAACCCCTCTCCCTGTACACTCACCGCCAAAAGCCAACCCCCTGGGACCGATAAATCCTACCTGCTAAGGAAACACAAGGCTGATTTGTACAGCATCCGACAAAATAGTTGTCACAATCTGGGAAACGATCATTGGAGAGAAAGTTAAAGTTTGTAGTATGTACACCTGGTATGCAAAACTTTTTTAGGGCTGCGATAAGAGGACCCCTAAAATGGGACTTATCGGGCGTTCGTGTTATCAAATTTTACTTTGTGTTCGATGGCTACTTTGCTTTGATTAATTTGCTTTTCTATTAGCAATCTTCAATTTCATTTTTTAACGAATATGTTATATAATATTACGAATATTGTATGTCTCATTAATTATTATAATATATAAGATGCGGATATGTGAGAAACACTCGGTTATTATTAGAATTGCTTTTATTTTGTTATTGTCCTGTAAATGGTGTAATTAATTGCCCTAATTATTTGGTAATTATTAAAGGTTACACTGTATATATTGAATGTGGTCAATGTGGTAATGGGGAGTGAACTAATGACTAATGATATGTCTACATTCGCATGTATAATGCCTCGGACTCCACAAGTGGCAGGTACATTTTGCTTAAGTGGCGAATACAATTGGTGAACGTTGCTTTGTATTAGGATTCAATACTGCGAGAGAAATGCAAGCAGCATAGAATGGAACTTTGTGTTCATAATCATGTCTTTGTTTGACTGTGCTCTAACATTTTCTTTTATGCTTTTCTTTAAGAATTAACCATGGAAGAATAGTTGGAAATGTTAATTAAGCAGTGTAAAGTACGATTGAATTTTAATACAATATAGAATTGCAAGTAATTAGTTGCAGCACTCAAATATTTTCCAGTGATATTACAATTAATGCAGAACCGAAATATTAAGGATTTATTAAAATGATTATTTGAGAATAAATTCCATAATGAATTCTTGAAATTGTGCGAAGGATTCAAGATAAATTACGAACGCCACCGTAAATCATGAAAAATGGGATGGAATCGAATAACTTTAGGGTTCAAATCATCGCAGCCCTATTTTCAAAAGGTACTGTACGAGCTTTGCTGACGCGCAACTTGACGCGAAAGCAGCGCGGATTTTCATCGTCGGGTAAAAATCATTTTTCACGTCAGGATGCCCAAGTCCTTCGCGTTATTGAAGCTTCTATCAAAGCGGCTCGTTGTGCAGGAGGGCTGCGCTTTCCCCCGAATCCCCACGTAAGTATCGAAGGGTTAAACGCATGACCGCTGTCGCTGCTCGGGAAACCACCCCAAAAGAAATCCCGTCAACCCTGTCAAACGTTCCTGCTTAATTAGTGATGGCGGCCCACCAGCTTTTTTCATAAACGCGAAGGATTACCAACAATTTTGTACATTGCTGGCTTTCAGATTTCACCCCCTTACAAATTACAAGGTCTTACAAATTAATACTTCGAACCACATATTTTGATAAATCCTCATAAAGAGTTGGTAACAAAGAAACAAAACGTGAAGGATAATGAAGAATTTTTGTAAATTGCTAGGTTTCAGATTTCATCCCCTTATAAATTAATACTTCGAACCACATATTTTGATAATTCCTCATAAAGAGTTAGTAACAAAGAAACAAAACGCGAAGGATTATCAACAATTTTGTAAATTGCAAGCTTTCAAATTTCATCCCCTTATAAATTAATACTTCGAACCACATATTTTGATTAATCCTCATAAAGAGTTGGTAACAAAGAAACATAACGCGAAGGATAATCAACAATTTTGTAGATTGCAAGTCTTCAGATTTCATCCCCTTATAAATTAATACTTTGAACCACATATTTTGATAAACCCTCATAAAAAGTTAGTAATAAAAAAACAAAAGGCGAAGGATAACCTACAATTTTGTAAATTGCAAGCTTTCAAATTTCATCCCCTTATAAATTAATACTTCAAACTGGATATTTTGATTAATCCTCATAAAGAGTGACAATAATTTATATTACTAATCCATACCAACAATAATCCAATAAAAAATCCAAACTACCCCAAAACAATATTTACAAATTAATAACCCTTACATTACCAAAGAAAACACTCATCGATCGACCACCCACATTTTCATTAAACAATAATATTCAACGCTCCTGAAACCCACCCAAACTTTTCCCAAAGGTAACACCGGCGGCATTCGGCCGTGCTCATAAGTGGTAATGAAAGAGTGGGGTGGGCGGGCGGGGGCATGCAGCGGCAAACAGCAAAGGGTGTTTCCCATTTCGGAGGCGAAATCTAAGCGGTAACGGGATCAAGTCGCCAGAGTCGCAATTGCTTCTGGCGAGGCAGCAGCAGCAGCAGGCGAGCGAGCGAGCACACTCGGTGACTCTGTGTTCTCTGCGAAAGCCAACTCTGCATCTGTTGCACTGTGGCCTCGGGCGAAGAGAGAAAGAGAGAGAGAGAAAGGGATCGAGAGAGAGGGAGAGAGGCATCCTGGGTGTAAGCGCTTCGAGGGGTTTTCGCTGACGCGTACTTTTCCCCCGGACAGAGAGTAATTCGGTAAGCTCGCCGGCATTATTAATGGAGAATACTGCGCGCTGAAACCTCGCCGGGAGAGCCACCGGCTGATTCAGAGCATACACCTAACGAGATTAACCGGCTGCATTCCATGCGACACTGCACAATTGGGCGGCCGCGCCAACTTCCCCCCTCTTCCCTCTCTTGTCAAAAGTCCGGGAAGCCTCCACTTCAAAGCCTCCGCTTGCACAACGGATGACTGACAGCCGAATGGGAAATCGAAAGTTCGAATCTGCTCTGTCGATTTGTGCTCTGTCTTGCGGCTTCGTTAACAACTTGTAGCTGGAAAGATTCGCGCGGAAATTTTTTGGTAGATTGTATTTGTTTGCTGGAACAATGGGAAATTGGAAGTTTGCTTCTTTTGTCGGACTTTGAGCTTGTTTGGTGATTCGTGGGAAAGCTAGTTGGAAGTATGAAGAAAGAAATAATAAAATATGAAGAGATTAATATTAGGTTTGATTTGTTTGAGAGGTTTATTTTATTTGATAAGTATTTGGAAATGTGAACAAAGGAATAAATATTATAATGATGTTGGATTCGAGAATACTATGATTTATTTACGATTTTTATTTTTTAATTAAAGCACATATTTAGTAAGTCACTATCACGCAAATCGGACACCTTTAATAATGTGCAAGTCGATCGATCATTAAATCAAACAATAATGAAATTAGCACGCAACAACTTTCACTTGAACTACAAAATTAACCGTCAAACATATATCTTTTTGATGAGAACAACATTTATCGACTGAAACAGGTCACCGAACCCGCCATTAATATCTCCAGAAGTACCAATTAATTACATCATAAAATTCAATCCTTCAAACAATGATCGAGCGTGACAAGCGACCTTTAACATTCTCGATAGAGATCGCGACAAACAAGCTGAGAGCTTTCGACGCGGCGGAAGGTTTAAGCGCGCGACAACTTAATGTACTTTCATTCACTTTTAATCGCAGGTTGCGCGGGACGTGTTTTCGACGCGAGGCTTTAACAGGTGGAGCTGCGCGCCGGGAACGTGGCCAGTTTCGCTCGAGAGAGGGTGAGAGAGAGGGTGAGAGAGGGTGAGAAAGCAGAGCGAACCGCCGACAGCGGTGTGGTTCCACCCCAAATGAGATTTCTGGTTGCGCGATGTATTAGCGGATTATTGATGTTGCCTCTCGCAATTGCGCTTCATCTCTCTCTCTCTCTCTCTCGCTCTCTCTATGTGTGTGTGCTCTCGTTCGAGCGCGTCCCGATTACTCCTGGCGGGCGTGATCATTTTCGATTTTCGACATCACGATTTACCTGTTACGATGCGCATCGGCTCGACAGCCTACAATACTCGATATTTCATTGAAAATATTTCTACTCTTCTTTAGAATTATTATACGTGCAAGTGCAATCATTTGTATACATGAATTTAATCATGTACAATTATTGTATTACTGTTATAAATATAACACCAATTATAACTGATTTCAATTCTAATAATATTATAATACATTTTATTTTCACATCAGTTCGACAGCCTACAATACTCGATATTTCATAGGAAATATTTCTACTCTTCTTTAGTATTATTATACGTGCAAATGCAATCATTTGTATACATGAATATAATCATGCAAAATTATTGTATTACTATCATAAACTTATCATGAATTATAATTGATTTCGCTTCTAATTTCAAGATTACAAATTTACGATAATAATATTATAATGCATTTTATTTTCACATCGGTTCGAAACCCTACAATATTCGATATTTCATAAAAAATATTTCTACTCTATTTAGTATTATTATGAATATAATGATGTAAAATGATTGTGTTGCTATCATAAACATATCATCAATTATAACTGATTTCGCCTCTAATTTCAAGATTACAAATTTATGCCAACAATATTATAATACATTTTATTTTCACATCGGTTCGAAACTTTGCAATATTCGATATTTCATAGAAAATATTTCTCTTCTTCTTTATTATTATATGCACAAATGCAATCATTCTGTATACATGAATATAATCAGGTACAATTGTTGCATTGCTATTATAAATATACCACCAATTATGACTGATTTCACTTCTAATTTCAAGATTACAAATTTATGCCAACAATATTATAATACATTTTGTTTTTATTATGTTCGTTATACTTATTATATTCATGCATCTTCATAATACAAGTAAAAAAGTGGTATTTGCCGAATGATTTCAACCCCGAAAGAGCCTTTCAGGGGTTTGCGATCATTGCTGATAACGATAACGCGAGGCAATCGATCGCATTAGTTTCCGCTTCTATTTAGCTGGACGGATTAATCGAGCGTGTTACATTGAATATTATAAACACGTTGGGGTTGCAGCGGGGGTTGCAGCGGAGGGTGAGGCTGTTTATATCAGAGAACGTCAAAGCTGGTATTAATGCGGGGTGTGTTGAATAGTTACGGTATTTGGAGGGAAATGCCATTGGTGTAAATAGAAGAGCTTTAAGTAGAAGTAGAATTAATTTCAATGGAATTGATGGTTAAATGCGGGAATTGTAGAAAACTTTATATTGTAATTTACAGGTGTGGAATTATTAACACTAGGTTTACGGCATCCGTCATTTTGACGGATTTTAGACTTCATGAATAAAATTACAAAGCTTATTTATTTTTCTTCCAATTTATATTATGCCTGTTAAAATTGTAATTGTCTTTAAATTAAATTAATAGCTTTTTTTAGTGAAAATAAGTGTCCATAAAGAGAGGTATAAAGAAATGTCCGTAAAGCTAGTGTTAATTGTATTCTTCAATTAATCTGTTTCATAAAAAGTGCAAGATTTATTTTAAAACCTACAACTTAGAAAGCTTTCTCTTACATTCTATTATATTTAATATTTGGCTGCTTTTACCAAGGTCTTTGTACTTATTGTAACTTTTTTGATCTCGGCTTGTATTCCAGCTGTGCTAGAAATAACTCAAAATCCAATTTAGCCGGTGCCTGCAATAGAGGCCACCTATACTTTATCAGAATATTCAGAAATTACTTTCGTTCCTCCTCTCCAAGTAACTGGCAGCGATAAAAATGATTTACCGTCGCGCACTACTTTCTATCTCGCCTGATCCATGAACAAAAAATCGCGAGTGGCCGTTTCCCCGGGCGATGTTTATCGAAAGCTTTCGTGCGCCGACTTAGGCCGAACTAAAACACCCCACACTTTCCCGTGAAATATGCAAAATCCATCTTTCGAGACGTGGCTCTACAGGCTAACTCAAGTGCAGCCGTTTCAGTCAAAGGTGGAGAAGATAACTTCACTTTTAGCCCCCCAAAGATTTTACTTGAGCGAAATTTATACTCCATTATATTTTCTTAAAGGTTTCAGTACTTGTGTAGCATTGCAGGATGAATATTTATTTGTAATAAATCAAAATGTAATTATTGTAGTTCTTATTGGTACTAATTGACTGAAAAGCTCTTCTTTTAATATTTTTAGTAAGTTACTATCAATGCTTTTTAATATTTGTACAAGTTTAACAAATTCATCCATAGGTAGCATTATTAATATTATAACAGTAAAAGCTATTTATTTCAATTTCATTATATTACACATTAAATTTGTATACTCCCACTAAATCAATTTTCAAACTATAATGATTTAACATAACTTAATTTTAAATTTATCCATGGGTGCATTTAGGTATCATTATTAATATTATAACAGTAAAAGCTATTTATTTCAATTTCATTATATTACGTATTGAAAATATAAATAATAATTTAAGTTAACTCACTTTAAATTGATTTGCAATATAATTAGACATAGAAAGCAGCAAAAGCTCAGCCAGTCTTTATAATTTTATTTAACCAATGACCGTAAAGAGATCTCGACTGGGTCTTAGAAAAACAGGTGCCATGAAACTGGGAGTTTTGTTTCTTTTGAAGGGTCCTGTAGGAGGTGGGCTGGAGGGAGGTGGGCGCGCGCAGGCAGGCAGCGGGACACTTCACTCTAAAACGTTTCAACAGTGATCACCTTCAGCCGTGCGCGATGCTGCGTCCCAAGAGTGAAGCAGACGGGAAACAATTTGTCTGATTAAAGTGTAGCGGAGGAGAGTGACGCGCGCGTTGCGTCGCGACGCGACGCGACGCCCACCCGCCCGCCCGGCGATGGAGCAGTGAGGCGCGCCAGGGAATAATCGCCGCCAGATCGAAAATTCATCGGTGAAAGTGTGGAGAGCGTTCGAGCTGCCTCTGCCGCCGCTGGCGCTGGCGCTGTTAAGGTTCCTCTGGCGTGCGACTCGAGGACACTCCTGCCCTCTTCAGACCGAGTCACGCCGCCCTTCGACCCCCCAACCTTTCGATACTCCAATTGTGAAGGTTGCACCAAAAAAAAAAAAAAACCATCCCATCCCCCTTTTCGTTCCGAGTTATTCTCCACCGGCTTAATATTTATGCTGCGATATTTCACTATGGTTCGATTCCGGAATTTTTCGATTCTCAGGAACTCAATAAATGTTAGGATAATAGAGTGCAAATTTATTCGTTTAAGCCTTCTGCAAGGAATTCTTGGATTCGGGTCGATTGTTTTACTAGGCTTTCGTGTTTTCTGTTATTTGTATTGTCAAACGTATAGTTGTGTATAAAAATTGCAGCAAAATAGCATAAATATTGCCAATAACTTAAACACGAATTTTAAAGGCAGTTTTTTTTAGTGTTTTCGATAGAAATCCGGACTTTTTTCGACGGATTTCTTGTTTTCTATCCGTTTTCATTCATAAACAATCGATTCCTGAAGAAAAAACCCGAGTTCGAGGACCTTCGAAAAATCGTGAAAAAATCTGAAGGGGTACCCCTTAAGAAAAGTTTGCCGAAAAAAAAATTTTGAGCTAGAGCTTTGGAATTTTTATGGTAGCTTCCTTGATGCAAAAAACCAGTACCCACCAAATTTCAGCCCCGGGAAAGGTCGGGAAGTCCACGAAAAAAAATAAAAACCATTAAAAATGAGCAAAAATTGACTTTTTTGGACGGTTTTGCGACCCGTTTTCGTTGCAAATCCAGACTTTTTTTCACGGATTCTTTGTTCACTATCCACCCTAATACGAAAACAATCAAAATATCCCGGGTTCGGCCGATTTTGAGAAACCTGAAAAAACTGACCATTTTCGAGGGTCGAAAATAGGTGAAAACCTAAACTTTGAGCTAGGGCTCTGAAATTTATATCAGTTCTTCCTTGACGCAAGGCCACATTCTCCACCAAATTTCAGTCCCGGGGAAGGTCAGGAAGTCGACCAAAAAAAATAAAAACCGTCAAAAATGTTTGAACTTGAAAGAATAATATTGGCGCGCTGTATTGTTAGAGAACTAGAGTGGGGCAGAGAGGGGTAGGTAAGATGGCTAGCAGGTAGTGAGGATACTCAGTAGCCCTCAATTTCCCAAGCAGGGTCCACCGAGTAGTGGAAAGGGAAAGAAGCGCGCGAGGGGCCCCTCACTTGGCTGGCAGTGCTATATATAGAGAATTTCATTTTCATTAAGGCCAGATGCTCCTAAGTGACGCGTGCTGGGCCGCCAGTGAGAAATGCGACATTTCACATATCTTCAAGCGTAGCGTCGCGTAGCGTCCCGTCGGCGTGACAGATATTTTTCTGGGCGAGGAAAGGCTGGAAAAACGCTGCCAGTGCTACTTCTCCATGGTGGGTTGGTGGGCTGGCGCGCTCGTTTTCGTTAGAGCGAATACGACGTGAGCAGAAATTAGAGTCGCCGCATCCTCAAACGATTTATCGTCGCAGGCGCGCGCGCGCGCGCGAGCCTGCGATGTCAAAATCCTAATGGACGGAAATGTGCTTCGCCCGGGGAAGATGCGAGCTCCGATATTAACGGGGCGTTCCCATTTCGGGGCGACGACGTCTCCTTAAATGACTTTATGAAGTGGAATTCCAGAAATTCTCCTGTCATAAAACTACCTACGCCTTGCGTGTACTGTTCCCGGACGAAATTGCATCTTCCTCCTCGTATATTTCGACCGGTGAGAAGTCTCAAGTGTCGAAAAGAATTCTGTTACCTTTGATTAGTCAATTTCCTCATTAAAACTATTCCAACATTATTACAAACATTTCTCTTCCACACAATCTTTAAATGTTGCATTCTATTCTGTAGCATTCACACTTAGTTTCTCTTATTGATATTTCATAAGTTCAGTCGTCTTTGGATGTTTGTAAATCTGTCACTTAATAAAAAAAAGATCAAATAAAGTTATATCCGTTTCCCAAATATTTCATACTAATTTATAAAAAGGAAAAGAATCACTCTTCATCTTTAAATACACTAAATATTTAATTCGAACTCCTTTTACAATCAAATCCATTTCATAAATCATTAATTCCACTGGCAAGCAAAGCCTTAATAAAACACAATCAACGCAGACACTAAAATATCCTAGGAACCACCGTCAATCCTATCAATGCCTAATAAAATCGGCAGCAATGAACGAGCTGGCGAGGGAGTTCTGGCAATATTGCAACCAAATCACCATCACGGCGCGAACCAATAAAAATCAGGCGGGATGGAGTGGTGGAGTGGGGATGGGAGGAATAAAAACGGGGGCGTTCGGAAGTCCGGTCTCTTTTAACGAATTGAATTACGAGATCGTTGGAAAATCTCGGGAAAAACTGCGCCTCTTCCATCCTATAAATCGATTTATTTCTATCCCCTTCTGCATTGCCATCCAGTCTTTTTCCTATCGGGGCGCGCACCCCCCAACCAACCAACCAACCAACCCTTCTCCTCTTCCATCCTGGCAATTTCCCTGCTTCGGTCTCTCTCTCTCTCTCTCTCTCTCTCGCGGTTTCAATGGGATGCGAGAGCGGAGGATAGCAGCGCAGCGCAGCGCAGCGGTAAAACAGAGCATTTCGGTATTTCGGTGGAAGGCTTTCAATCGGCTCGTTTCCCTGCTCGATTTCCACCCCAGCATCGTTCCGGATTCGGCGGCTGTCTGTGGATTAGCCCGGTAATACAGGGAGTAGTCGAGTGTGCTGCCACCGATGCTTCCCGGAGAAAGAGGATAAAGCACCGCTCGCCCGCACACACCACACACATACACACACACACTGATCACTCAGTCGAGCTCGCCCTCTGTGTGGAATCGGTGCTTTAGTGGGTGTGAGCGAAAAAGTTAGTTTACTATTAGGATGTCCTCGCCGGGAGAATATAAAGGATAATAGTGGAATTACTGCGTTGTTTATTAGTTCGTTTTTAATGTCAAAATGCTGTGTTAGGAATCAAAAATATTGTGTGGTATTTTATTATTGTATTAGTGAAGTGGAAAGATCGAATTTGTTCATGATTTAATAAATCTTAGTAATATAAAGTTTTGCAGAGAGATTCAGAATTGAAGATTAAACATTTTTCTTTACATTATATACATTTAAATATTATTATTATATACAATACTTATAATATAATATACATTTGATATTACAATTTTCTTAAAAATCCATTAAGATTGCATTTATCACAGTTAAAATCTCGTCAGTTGAAATTAGCGTTCTCCCTTAGATTTCGCTGTAGTCAAAGGGTTAATGACTCTTTCCAAAATTCTCAGCCTCTTGTTGTTTCGCCAAAATAAATAACAGCTTCCAGGCGAATCAGATATAATATTCGTTTCAAATCACACCAGAAAATTAATGTTACTAATATTAATACTAACATTGCAATATTTTAATATTGCTTTCAGGTGAATCAGCTATAATATTCGTTTGAAATAATATCAAAAAAATTATATTACTAATATTAATATTAACATTGCAATATTGTAATATTTCTTCCAGGTGAATCAGACATAATATTCGTCTTAAATCACATAAAAAAAGGAATATTACTAACATTAATACCAATATTGCAATATTAATATGAATATTGTAATTTCCATTGTCTCAGAGTCCCTGACACATGTCAATGGGGCTCGCACCACTAATTGGGATGTAACTCGACAACGAGAGAAGAATATGGTCGGGAGGTAGAAAAATATGGGTTTTTTGGATGGGCGAACGTGCCGGGGGGATTTTTTGCGGCGAGGAGGAACGATCGAAGCAGCAGCAGCAGCTGCAGCCGCATCGCGAGAGAGAGAAGGAGAGAGAGGACACGATCGAAAATCACCTTGGATTGCCAGTGGAAAGGCTCGACCACTCTCGTTCTCGGCCCCGCTTTTTGGCAATCGAGCCTCGAATCCCCCCAGTCGATTCATCACGCGACCTCGTGCTTTGTTATTTCCCAACTCCACCGGGTATGTACACTCGACCGACCAATGACTCGGACCCATCGAGAACCCAGAGATACTCGTTGCGCCCCTCGTTTTTCCAGTCGAGAACTGGCGCATCATCGAGTGCTCCTCCTCCTCCTCTTGCTGCTCCTGCTCGTTCTCACGGATTTCACAGGAATTTGACGGAGAGTTTGCATTTTACACCGGTTGCAATTAGCGAGGATGTTTCGGGAATAAGAAGAGTCGGGCATTCTATTTTTCAGGTGGTTTGATTAGGCGGATCTGGGCAAGAAATAGCAGGGTTTGGGAATTTAAAAATCGTTGCATATTATTTTATTAGAAAATATAGAAAAGGAAAGGTAGTACAGTAATTTCTTTCGCGAGATTTTTGAGCTAGTTTGATTAGACGGATCTGGGGAAATTCGGGAGAAATTTGATTGGTTTAAGAATAAAGTGCAGGGAAACCAGAATTCGTTTTATATTATTTTATTAGAAAATATAGAAAAGGAAAGGTATTGCAATAATTTCTTTCATGAGATTAGACAAGTTAATGGTAGAAATTACAGCAATATTATTATTTAAAAAAATGCAGTCTAAAACGAATGGTAGAAAAATAAGGAAACAGTAAAAAATTCGAATCTAAATTTGTACTAAAATGCCACTATTCTTACATTACCAAAAAATGACCTTCAATTCACCGACATCAATTTCTTGAATAAACATAAAATACTTCGACATAAAATTGCACAAATTCAAAGGGAAATCACCATGGAAATTCGTGGAGGGCCTCGATAATCAGGTGGAACTTGATGAAAAGTGTGCGGAGGGTCGAAAGTTGAGCCGGCTGGGCATTAAACATCGTCGAATAAACTTACGGGGATGTCGATTCGGCGGCGCACCCCTCCGAATGACGACTGCGACATTGGAAAGGTGCGGCCTCGCCCTTTCTGAGAATAATTGCGGACGATCCTCGTTATCCTCGCAGCCATTACCGGGTGCGCGCGCGCGCCGCACTCCTTTTGAGGGGGGTTGAGGCCGCCGCCCTGCTCTTGACGTGTCCGCGCTATTCAGCCCGTTGCACCAGCCCGTTGTTCTTCATCAAGCGATACCGCAAAGAACTCACTCGGAACCCGAGCGAATAATCATCCTGACGGCTGAGTAATGGCTGCTGGCATATTCAAATACAGCCGTTGCGTGACTTTAAAGTACAGGGTTTCATCCCTCAAGTCTGCGTTTTTTCAATCGATTTTTATGTGTTTTAAAATTCGAGATATATCTTTCGTATTTTTTGTTGTTGTGGAGAAATTCTAATGAGTGGTGTATTTTGAAAGAGTTTGAGTATTAAATAAATTAAGTTAATGCTTTAAAAAATGTATTCGCAAGTGGATGCAATAATTATTAAAGTAAGCAGAAAAGAATATATTGTTACATTCCAAGTATATAATAATATACTTTGTTTCAATGTATTATATTTCCTACGGAAAAACATACGGGAATAATACGGTTTCATCCTTCAAGTCTATGTTTTTAGAATCGATTTTAAAGTCTTTATAAATTCGAGGTATATTTCGAGCTTTTTGTGGTTTTAAAGAAATTTTAAAGAGTGGTGTATTATTAAACAGTTTGATTATTAATGCACGGGAGTTGAAATGTGTCTTAATTTATTAGCAAGTAGAGGCAATAATTATCAACGTAAATATAACGAGCAGTTTAATGACATAGAAACAAATACTAGAAAAGAATACATTGTTACATTCCAAGTATACAATAATATACTTTCTTTCAATGTATCATATTTCCCATGGAAAAAGATACGGGAATATTTTTCCATCGTGAGAAGCTGCGAGTTGGACGAAAACAAGGGAATAGAAAGGAGCGTGTAAATCAACGAACCGAGCGAAAACTAGAATCGTTTGAAGTGCGGAATTGATTGAAGACATATGATAAGAAGGAATAAGCGAGGCGGTAACAACGAGGAGGAGACGTCGCCGTCGGGAAAAGGAAATCGGAACTCGGCGAGGATTGTGAGAAATACATGGATTCCGCGAGAGGGCAGCATATTTTGCCGGGCGCGCCACGGTAATTGGCAGTCTCCACGAAAAATCCGAGGTCGTCGGAGGTCTCAACCTACTTGCGGAAGCCGCGTCTTTCTCCCGGAAGTAATAAGCATCCGAGGAATAACGAGCGGCTTGCAAATGTCGTGTAAACACACACACACACAGACACACAGCGCGGAATCCAACGCTCTCGGAAAGTCTCCCTCGTTGATGGAACAAGTGGCGTACGTGATTCTCCTAAATGCGATCCGGCGATTATGTTCGATCAATTGGCCGACACTTTGCCCAATTATAATTGCCCGTCTGCTTCCCTATGCTCGCCAATATGTGCGCCGGCAATCATACGCGCATAATTAATTGTGCGATCCACTTGCCTCCGGCAAATAGTAGTTCGGTCAAGTTTTATTTGGTGCGCTCGACAACGCTTTCCAATACAATCGCGAATGTAATATTTGTTCGGGATAGTTTTTCTCTGATATGTTTGCTTTTCTTGTGGAAATTCGACATTTCCATTTGACCGTAAAGAAGAGTCATATGCTAGCTTCGAATAAAACTACAGGAGAAAAGTGTTTGAGGAAACCGAAGAAGAAAAGATGGATAAAGTCTGTTTCTATTTTGTCTGTCGACTGGTAAAGTTCACTGTATCTTATTCTACTGATTCTACTTATTCTACTTATTCTACTTATTCTACTGATTCTACTGATTCTACTGATTCTACTGATTCTACTGATTCTACTGATTCTACTGATTCTACTGATTCTACTGATTCTACTGATTCTACTTATTCTACTTGTACTACTCATTCTACTTATTCGGATTCAGACCTTTAAGATTAGCAATCAGACCAGAAACTCTCTTTTATAATTATTGTTAACAAACTGGTGGTACTACTGTTTATTATTATACAACTATTTTGCTTCTCATTGTATTCGAATGGTAAAGTTTGTTGTACATGAATATTAAATTTGACTTTTTCCTGTTTACAATTCGACGACAAAGAGAGTTTTTGAAAACTAGAGCAGATCGAAAGCTTTCCATCCAGAAACATTTACCACCAATTAACAGTTTTCCCAGTTATCCTCTATAAATAATAAATTCATAATACTAATAAATAATAGCAAATACTTTCTATTACAAAATTATTCATCCTCATGATCAGTAAACCGTACTCTTCGCCATTTACAATTTCCTCGCAACAAACTAGAGTCTTTGAAAACTAGGAGGAGATCGAAGGCTCCTCATCCAGGAAGGTTTACCGCCGATTAACAATTTTCCCAGTTATTCTCTACGAATAATAAATTCATAATACCAATAAATAATAGCAAATACTTTCTATTACAAAATTATTCATACTCATGATCAGTAAACCGTACTCCTCGCCATTTACAATTTCCTCGCAACAAACTAGAGTCTTTGAAAACTAGGAGGAGATCGAAGGCTCCTCATCCAGGAAGGTTTACTGTCGTTGGTAGGGGGATATCGGAATCAGTGGTTAGAATCGGAGGGTAAGGTAAAAAGAAAGTCTAGGAGTAGCGAAAGGGTGGCGGTGGTGGAGGTGCGCGTTCCCTGCTATCTCGGGTTACGTAATCGTTGCGGAATAACAGCGGCAGTATTCGCTGGCAGCTCGGTGTTGTTACGCGCGCGCCGCCCGAGGTATTTACATGTCCCCTGGGTTGGCGGGTAACTGCCAGAATAAACAAGCCTCTTTCTCTCGGTGCTCGGTGTGCTTTTTCCGATCGGTAAGTATCTCGACGTGAATTGTGGCCGGCGCGTCCCGTCGCCCCGGGCCACCGCTTGAAAGCTCATCCCCTTCCTCTCCCTGATCCTTAATTCCGTTACCTCTCACCCTTTCTTTCTCTCTTTCTCCCCCTTTTTCTTTCACGTTTTGCCCTTTCGCCCTGTCCACTTCCTCCCTCACTATCGTTTCACGGGCCAATGGAATTTCCGGATTAGCTGGATCCCTCGATATCCCAATAAGAATCACACTGATTTCCCAGGAATTATTTCTATTATTTGTTATACTTATTCACAGACATATTTATGTAGATAAAAAAAGCGTTTTTAAATATTTTTAATAAGGTGTCGCGAAAGAGTTACAAATTTGCAACTTGGGCGATGAAAATGTTAATAGAAATGATCGATTATAAAATAAGGTTGTGTTTTTTCGGATGCGGGTATAGCTAATTATTAATATATTGCGAAAATAAATGCACAAAGTGCCATCTAAGTAATAATAATAGAATTGTAAATTGAGATTTTTATTTTCAATAAAGAAAGAAACGAGTGCAACCTTCTTAAGATCGATTAATTAATCAGGCGTTGCTTTATAAATAAGTAAAGAGGGAAGCGTTTGTTTATACGAAAGAATTACGAAAGTTATCGAACCAATCCGAAAAATTTCTTTCACGTTCCAAAAACGATAATATCAACGAAAAGCTTTAATGATACTTTTAAAAAACTCTGGAAAAATCTAACATTCTTTAAATTAAATTATTATAAACACACACGAAATGTTAGCTGGATAAAATTATGGACAGCTAGTCTTGAATAAAAATGTAATTGTCAGCTGTACTGATTGTAATTATCATCCATTCTGACAGTGGATTTTAATATATCCTCGCCGATACTGGAACAAGCACGACAGTGATTTCCAGTGAATGATCAGCAATGTAAAAAGAATCCATTCAAGCAGACTCCGCGATTGCCTTTCATATTCCTGTTGAGAGTGGCAACAATTACAAGCTTTGCAACTCCCAACGCAGTATTGTCATTAAACTGACAATGGATTTTAATAGGCGCGTGCCGATATTGGAACAAGAACGGCAGTGATTTCCAATGGGCGTTCTTGAATAAAACAGGAGCTTCTTTGTGCAGTTGCTTGGTTTCATCTTTTATATTTCGGTTTAAAATGGTAATTATTATTTGTTGCGCATTACCCGCCATTGTCATTAATCAATGAAAAGCAGTTCGAAAATGGTAAAAAGTTATACTTGGACAAACGAAAATGGGATATTTTGTAATAACAGTATAAGAAAGAAATTCGGAAAGTTTTAGTAATTGTATCATTTTCGAAGTTTCTCTATAAAGTAGAAGAAATTTCGTTCCGATGGGACGATTTATCGCGGACAAACATAAACTAAAACTTTTAATACTTCTCAAAGTCAATTCCAATAGCAGTTTGCGATATTCAATAACCTTCGACTAACATTTTTTATGGTTCCATTACAGAGAATCATGAAAAACTTCTTTACAGAATCATCCAAGCTCTGTAACGTGTTGGAGAAAGCTCTATTCCCTTAGAAATAGGAAGCATCGATGGAGTAGCAGTTATTTAATGAAAGACTATTTAATAATCAAGTGAGAAGAATGCTCGCTCGGCGGCTGCGGGAGAGAAGAAAGGAGGATCGAGAGAAAGATAGTTGGAAGGTTCTGTCGAAGGGAAGAGGAGAGCGCGTTGATATTTCGAGGGGCTTTAATGGCCACTTCAATCGAGTTTGCGGCAGCTTTTCTTCCGCTCGTTTCTTCGTCGAGAGAAAGATCGCCGAGCACGAGGAGAACGCAGAGAGAGAGAGGAAGAAAGAATAACGAAACGAAAGATCCAATTTACTGGTAATCGCGTCACCACTTTCGGCCCGATTAATCTCTCGCTTTTCCCGTTAGCCCTTATCTCCACTTTTCACGGCAACACTTTGTTATGCCGCGCTCTTTCCCTTCGCCGCTCCTTCTCTCTTTCGATGCTTTTCTCGTCGGAGAAGAGAAAGCTTGCCGCCGGCAAATGATGCGATTAGCACAGCTGCTCCGTTTAGTCTGATCGCGAGTGAAGCGCGTCTCGCTGATCTAATACATTTGGTGGAAAAAGTGGTGGGGAACGATGGAATCGCAGATAAAGTCTGCTTCCACTTATGTTCTCTTACTTTCAGGTGGAATGAATTACTGCGTTTTATAAATTTATTATATTCTCCTAAAATATTCTATACAAAATTGTTATAGTATCTCGAATTATAAAACTATAAAAAATGGTTTGTATTTTGTATTAAAAATAATTAAGCATGTAAAGTAAATTTACTTAAAGACTTACTTACTTTAAAAAATTTACTCAATTTTTTAAAGCAAATTTGTAACTCTTATATTTATTACACTGATAAAATCGCAATAATAAATTATTATTTAGAGTCATGGAACCTCATCATTACGATATTATATTAATTTTATTAATCAACGGTTTATTCAATCTTAAATTTACACGTTTTAAATCCCCATTCCACACAACGCATATAAATATAAAATAAAGCATATGTATTTATAAAACAAATCGCATTTATAATGAATGCGAGTCCTTTGACATCAAAATCTCGAGAGGATTCCAAAAGCAGAAAGACGCCGATTTTGACGTCTCGGATGAAGAATGTGTTAACAGTAGATGGCGCGATTTCATTTCGCAAATGAGGTCGGCCATCCCAGTCATTAATCCTCCATCGAATCACAGCCGATAATGACGCGAGCCGGGCCGCGAAATACGATCGGGCGGTTTTCGCTCGTGGAAAATGCGAAAGGTAATTGGCGCTCGCGCGCTCGCGCTATCATTAGCAGCGGTGAAAATGCGACGATCTATTTCACTATTATCGCGATTAGCTGTATTAATCGGCGAGAGAGAGAGAAGGATAGTAGTCGCAGTAAAATCAGGATTCTCTGGATAAGCATCGCCGGAATGTGAACGCGATACTGCGCGCGTGATAATTGACTGCGACAAAGAAGAGCTCGAATTAACACGTTTGCCTCGATTAAATCCAGGCTGCGCCAGTGTCGCCTGTGTTTTGGAAACTTTGAAGCCAAACTCGTTGCTTGTAAAGTGAAATACGAGGAGTCATTGTAATTGATGTTGATATAATCGTATAATTATAATTATAACAACAATTTTTATGATCAAAGCTTTGTAAAAGATTAGTTAATATATTATTTACATTATTTATTACAGAATTTGTAGTATCTTTTAACTGGTTCTATGACAGAATATATTTCAATGTACCCTTTTGTATGTTTTAGGTTAGTTTACCACTGCTTGTTTTGCCTGGCACAAATTCAATTTGGTAAGATGTTAATTATTTAACATTATGATTAACTACGAAATTGGCTATGCTACATTGCGATAATTTATTAACTCCATCGCTAAATAGTAGTCATTTTGAAAGAAGCTTATTACAGTTGTACTCTTACAACACACATAACCTAAAATAAATCCACCCTCCCAATATCTATTACGATAATTACCCCACGAAACATACAACTTATACAAAACCGTAGACTCAAACATTCCGTCTCGAAACCTAGTTACCCATGAATACCTTTAAATTCAGCATTCATCTTTTGAAACTGCCTTAATTGTAGATTAAACGCATCCTTTAATGATCCCGCGAAGTTCGTACGAGGGAAATGCATGTAGCCAATTTGGAAAGTGGTTGAATGGAGCCAGTTTCGCAGTGGGCCGGCAGAAAAAGGGAAGAAAGTTGGTAAGGCGTGAAGATGTGGAAGGAGGCGTCGAGGTGGTTTGAATGTGGGTGAAGTCGAGGGAGAAGATGTGGGTCAACGAGTGGAAGGCGGATATACAGGAAAGTCGAGGGTTTAGTGGTCGGCCAGCAAGCGACAGATATTAAAGGCCGAAGGAGAGAGGAGTCTCTTAATGCCTCTTAATTAACGTCGACGAGAGATTCGCTCGTGTGCATCCCTTTGCTAGCTTGTCCGCCTTACCACCTCGCTAACAGCCTCCTCCTCCGCCTCCTCCTCTTCGAATTGCTGCGGTTTCCTCTAGCGCGGATCAAGAAACATGACTTCCTTTGCCTGCTACGCTCCGATTCGGATTCCCCCCGTCGATTGATTGGATAGCTTGTAATTTCGAATAGCCTTGCCGGATCAACCGTGAAGAACATTGTGTTCGGATAGAACAGCAACGAGATTCGACGCATTTCTGCCAAATACCAAAACGCAATATTAATGAATTTAGCACATTCACTGCGTAAGATAAACATTATCACAAATTGAATTACGATGATTAATATATTATTCAATGAATAAACTAAGAATTCTCAAAGAACTTTAGTAATTACGCTCTCGTTTTCGAGGTTAAGTCATTCAATCATGCATCTTTTACGTTGATACAATTATTCTCACGCACGACTGACTAATTAAATGTGAAGATGCGAGCTTTCGAAGCTCCTCTGTTCTTATTGGGCGGGTGCATGGATATCTGATAATCGGCGGTGGTCCATTCGCCCGGTAACGAGAGAATCCGAGAGAGCCCTTTTCATTCTCTCGTTTCCCGCGCGTACGAAACGTCATAATAGAACGATCTCATCCCCGCAAAAAAGGAAGGAGAGGGAAAGGGAAAGAGAAAGAAAAAAAGAAAGAGAGGAAAAGAGAGGAACGATCTCATCGTCGGTCTCGAGCGTGGTAAAGGCGACGACGGTATAAAGCGGAGAGAAGAGGCAGGCGCCACTCATCTCGGCAGCGGGCGATATGAAGCGGCAGAGTTGATTCATGCGCCTGCTCTAATTAACCGGCTTGTTATTGAGGGCCTGGACGGGAAAGAAAACGCCGATGCGATTACCGCTGACAAAAAGGCGAGCTTTCCTTCTCGTTAACGTTCCCTCGCTCGCGTTCTATTGGCTTCGTACGCCGCCATTATTCTGACGTCCCGAGAGCGCCATCTATGCCGCGCGCCATGGTTATTGGGAGGAAGTGGAACCAGAGATATTTGGCATCCGCTGGTGAAATCGTTCGTTTTCGTTATTTTTAACTATCTTGTTTCAATTTGGACTGATGTTGAGTAGTTTGTTGGAGTTCAGGAGTGGAATACAGTTGGTTGGCGACTGATTAACTGTGTATGTGGATTACCTAACCTAAAAGTCTTTGTCATCTAATGTGCCGTTTTCTTCGATTCAAACTTTGTTTTAAATTAAGTATAATAATTGAAAGTCTCGTTTGAGAGAAATTAAAAAGAAAACATATTTATATCTATAAGAAAATCAGTGAATTTTTGAATGAACGTGTTAAAGAATCCATTTAAAAGAGAGTCGAAATACTTTTACGTTCTTCAAAAGTCGAAAGTATATTTTCTCGCCAAAAGTATGCAAAAAGCCGAATAAAAGAAATCTTCAGAGGATTATCTAACCTAAAATTCTTTGTGATTTAACGCGCCATTTTTATCGATTCACATTTTGCCTTCAATTAAGTATAATAATTGAAATTTATTGAGAGAAGTGAAAGAGAAAACATTTATTTCTACAAGAATATCTCTGATAAACATGTTTAGCATTGAAAAGCAGTGAATTTTTCAATGAACGTGTTAAAGAATCCATTTAAAAGAGAGTCGAAATAGTTTCACGAATCAAGCTGGAGTTCTTCAAAAGTGGGAAGTATATTTTCGCGGCGAAAGTATGGAAAAACGCGGACTAAAACAAATCTCTCCGGAGGATTCCTATTGCGGTGTCGTTCTGACTTCCGGTGGGAAAGAGGCCTGGAAATAATTGCGCTGGCATACCTTTTAAGCGGGCTTTTCCGTGCTGGCACCGCTAATTCTGCGGAATTTCGTAATTACACTCTTTCGCAAGCGGGTTCGCTCGCCGCTCGCTCGCTCGCTCGCCGCTCGAACTCGAGAACCTGTTTAAATTACGCCCGCGATTTCACACTCGGGCAATCGGTGAACCGCACCGGAGCCATTGCCGGGATTTATGTCTACCGAAATCCGTTGATGTGTAAATGCGCAGCTGCCGCTTCTACCAGCTTGCGAATCTACGCTCGGATCGAGTATTGGATGATTTCGCGCCGCCGCGCCGGACGCTTCAAGTGATTCGGCTTTCATTACTCACCGGTCAAGATTGAATAAACATTTACTTGAGATTTTTTCTCCCCTTCCATTCCAACACTAAACAGATTTCACCCATCGAATATTGTTTATTCCAACGTGTTTGCGTGTTTGCGTGTTTGTTTTCGAAACATTGGATTCTAGCGTTTCGCTTGAACAAGCAATTGTTAACTGGAAATCACATAACTCCACCACACACTGTTGATTGTCCGGCATAACAATTACGACTTGGATTATTTGTATAGTTCATTAATAACGATTGCTAAACAGTTTTAAAATGTACTTGTTTGAAAATTGAATATAATAAACAACTTCTAAATATTTCGATATTTTATAACAATATTTTTCGCATGGTTCGTTTATTGCATTGCTAAAATACAAACCTCTTATAATATTGTAATAGAAAAAATATATGATGAATTAATAACTTTAATTGATTCATCGTCAGTCCTGAATCAAAAGTACACTCGTATTTTCGCCCAGCATTTAATAAGTGTACTTTTCCGTCAACTTTGCAGTACATTGGCCGAATATCTTCGTCGCCAATGCTGACCCAGTAAATCTCATGCTTTCAGTCTTTCCTCGGATGCCTAATGACCAATTGGCAATCCGCTCGAACTAGTTTCCAACTAGTTTTCGGGCTGAGCTGACGTCGTTATTCCGGCTTCTCCTTCCTCGTGATATCGCTCGGCTCTTTCGACCCACTTTGCCCAGCGCCAAAGGAACTTCTCCCTTTCTCTCTCTCTCTCTCTCTCTTCCTCTCTCGCTCTCGTTTTTTTCCGCCTCTCAGTTTCGCGAGAGCTTGCGAGACTCCCATCATTTTCGGTCGCAACGCAGCGTGACTCCGCTCTGAGATAGTATTAAAGCGCGACTCCTTTCGTCCGCATTGACTTCAAACAAAGTTCGATCTCCGCGTGTACTTGCGTCCGCTTAAGATATTGAAGTCGAGGGAAATCAAATGTTTCAAAAAGATGTCTTGAAGGAATGAAGAGTTGGAATGTTAAAGGTAGAATTTTCAAAAATGTAGATTTAATGACGCTTTTTGAATGAATTAAAAAAATGTCTTGAAGGAATTAAGAGTCGAAACGTTAAAGGTAGAATTTTCAAAACTGTCAATTTAATGACGCTTTTTTGGATGAATTAAGGATTTTTCTTTGCTGGAAAGAAAAATTATTGATCATCAATTTTTGCACGGTTTTTTAAGCTTCGTATTTTCTTTTTATACGTTTTATAATAAATTATAAATATAATAAATTCTATGCTTTATAGTAAATTACAAATACAATAAATAAACAAAGTGTGTCAAAAGAATTGATTGTCCATCAATTTGTAAACGCCTCATCACAAAAATCGTGTATCGGCTTTATTTAGCGCTATTAAGAGTCTGCTCAATCAAATTTTGACTGGAATAGCTTTAGCGGCGTGGAAAAAAGTGGGCCGCGAAGTCGGGCAATTTTCCATGCGAGTGAAACTCGATTGTGGCTTCCTTTAATAGAATTGAAGTCGCACAAGCGCACGCACACATTCGACGCATTCGTTCCCTTAAAAAAAGGAAACCGCCAGCGGAGAAAAGCGAACGGTACACAAAGAGAAAATAGGAAGAATAAAAAGTGATCGACACGAGGCAGAAACATTGGGCCTGTTATTTTCAAAATGTTATACAACCAACAATACCAGCTTCGGATATACAAAATCCATTAAACACTGCGAAAGGTTTCGCCACAACAAATTAAGGGGATGTAGGAAAGTTAACAATCAAATTTTTCGAAATTTTATAAAAATTGCTGTAACTAAGCCAATCACTTGGCAAGCACAGTCATTTCACCTTTAATTAGTACACTTGTACAGAGTAATTTGAGATATGAACATTCGAAATTAAATGAACAATAAGGCAGCTATTAATTATTAAACATTACAATATCAATTATGCGTAATAGGACTTTGCAGATGATTCCTTTGGAACGGTTGGTCCAATGAAGTTCAACTTTTACAGAGTTCTTTTTTAAGATCATACCTAAGGAAGGCACCAAAATCATGCGGATAAGTCATGTGCAAGTTGGTTCAAACCAATTGTTTAGATTGCTAACCATAAAACTTATAACACAAACAATTGGTTTGAACCAACTTCCAGATGACTCAGAAATCCTCCGCAGAGTTCTATTACGCATAATTAATATTGTAATATTTAACAATCAATAACTGCCTTGTTCTTTATTTGATTTTGAATGTTTATATCTCAAATTACTCTGTACAAGTGTACTAATTCAAGGTAAAATGACTGTGCTTGCCAAGTGATTGGCTTAGTTACAGCAATTTTGATAAAATCTAGAAAAATTTCAATGTTAACTGTCCCATATCCCCTTAAATACACAAGCCAATAATTAATACAAGTCTCTCGACGAACTAACAGTCGAGTGGAAAACAAGAGGGAAAACAAGAGCGGAAAATATTGCCGGGCAATAGTTTGGAAGCGGAAGCGGAGGGGGAATTCGCGGGGCAAACAACATTTGGCATTCGTCCATTTAGAGAGCTCGTGTCAGCGGATCTCCGGCTGGGCTTTGACGGCAATAACATAGAGCGAGCGCCGCGGCGCGTCCATCGCTTCCAGGGGGCGCGCAAACAGTCAGCCAGCCAGATATGAAAAGAAGGCCGTCGCGTCGCCGCCCGGCAATATTAAACATTCGCTTAAGGTGCAATTAAACGCTCCGCTTGCGCACTGCAATCTCAATATTAAGCTGCATTCTTCCGTTGAAAACAGCCGACGACGCCCGACGACGACGACGACGCCAGTTGCACGCTGAGCTTTCGGTTACTCGTCGACCTTACAATTCCTCGGAGCGCTGACGACTTCCACTCATAATACGATTCCTCGAATAATAACCGAAAAATGAGCCAACGACTGCCTTAATAATAATCGCGACAACAATGAGCAATTAAAGCGAAGGTGAATCGCGCGTCCTTCGGGAAACTCGTTCGTTATGGAGCGTGGCCAATTAAAATTTACTCTTTGACAAAAATCCATGCTGTATATTCGTTTTAATCGTGAATGATTTTAATGAGGCTTGTTGATGAATGTTGTGCAAGAGAATTTTATGCTTCATGCATTAAAGTATGAAATATTTGTTTGTAAACACACAAGTCGTTGTAAAGATTAATTCTATTCTCGAATTTATCAATTTCCTAATTGTCGTTTAATTAAGTTGCTAATAAAATTCCATTAAGATATAAACGCCTACTTGTTTATCCTTCAAATATCACTTAATTCTATTTAACGTTAACGTTCTGCAAAAGAATATTGTGTTTCACGTATTACAGTTAATAAATATATAAATCTATACATTTACTTCATATTTTAAATTAATAATCTTAAGTTAATAATAAAGGTCGTTGTAGAAATTATGACAAATATTAATTAAATTCCCGAATTTATCTAAGATACAAAAATCTACTTCTTCGTTCTCCAAATACCATTTCTACTTACAATTTCAAAATGATAAAACACGAGCATTTCTCGGATCTCCGGATGAAGTTGAAAAAGTGCAATCGGGGGCTAATAAAATTCCTCTTTTCTTTTAGCGAGAGACTGCTCGCTGGAATGCGAGGGTGGCAGCGCGGAATTCCGTGGTGCGCGCGGTGAATTCCTATGCGCGGATGACGTTCACCGCTGGCGAAAACCGATCGCGCCATACACTTGCCAGGCATTACTTTAGCAGGTTGAAGGTGCGGCAATCTCTGACCGTCCAAATCACCGGCCGCTCACCCCGCTCGTATTAATTCCGCTTCCGTAATCGCTTTATCGCTTGGAACTCGTGCCATTCGCTAATCATTGTCTGTCGGGCGGCGGCGACGGCGGCGATCCTTTGACGCGTCCGCTCGCTCGATAGGAATTTCACGGATTATCCGAATTGGGAGATCGTCTTTATGGCGTCGGTGTTCCATTGCCGAGCGAACCCATTGACATACATTGTACGATGCCTGCCAAGGTGAGATCGGATTCTTGGCGTCTTCGATTACTAAACAGCCCTCGAGAAACAAACGGTATCGTTAAGATTCAATCTGTAATTCTAGTGGTTCACTATCCATTAATGTTTGAACAGCGCAGTATTAACCCTTTTATTGCTGAATGAAAATAAAATAAATATTTAAAATGTTATAAATGGTTTAATTGTGTTGCGAAAGAATTGAAAAAATTTGTTGTAGGTTTAAATATTTATTTTGTAAAAGAGAAACTAATTTTTATGTTTTTGATACTGTTTCATATTTATGTTATTGATATGACTTTCAACAAATATTGAAATATAATTGGTATTACTTTAGTTTCCCTTTATTTCGTAATATATGCTCCTTTTTGAATTTCGTAAATATCATTCTTAGTTCGTTTCTTATGAGCTTTTTAAAAGCTCATTATTTTTGTCAACTTTCATTGATCTTCATATTCCCACCAACAAATAAAACCATGTTTGAAATTTACCCAATGAAATAAAACCAAGAAAAGAATTATTCAACACAGACTTTAACTTCGTTATTTTCCTTAACAACAATCCACGACAAAAATTAACAACAACCACTCAAACCCGCTCACCCAATTTACTGCAATAACAGCGCAACTAGATTCAGCAGGAACGACTAATTTCAGTAGCGAGGTAAGAAGAAACGGCTGGAAATACAGGCTTCATAAACGATTCCTTCTC
Source organism: Ectemnius continuus (assembly GCA_910591665.1). NCBI lineage: Eukaryota > Metazoa > Arthropoda > Insecta > Hymenoptera > Crabronidae > Ectemnius > Ectemnius continuus. The sequence continues at coordinate 6,355,977 of OU342862.1, read as the reverse complement.
TCGGCCAAACATTTCTTAGGAGGGCGCAAGTTGTCTGCCGATAAACAGGCGGCGCACTGTAACGGAATTCGCAAGCGAGACTCGACTTGGACTCTCGTGGAGCGTCTCTCTCGGCGTCGCTCGGCGTCGCTGCAGCCGGCAGTGAGATTCGCATGAATTATCCACGGAGCTTTGCGTCAGTCTCGTCGCTTCCACGCGATTCTCCTTCTCTCTGCTTGTGTGTGTGTGCACAGGTAGGTTTGCCACAAGCAAAAGGAGTGTGTAACACGAAGCGAAAGGGCGGTGGGAAGGGTGGGGGGTTTGGTATCGCTTAGAAGGAGACATTAATTGTTACCGATGCCGGCGTGGATCCCGTCGCCAAACCAGTAATTCAATTCAGAGCCTCTCCGTCTAATTACTTTGCCGCCATGCCACTCAGCCGCCACTGTATTTGCTTGCTCTTGACGCAATTACCTTGGCACACACACACACACACACACGTATATAGATATACACAGAGGCCCCCTCCTTCAAAGGGCCAGACGAGCTACCCACCGATCAACCGCTTCTACTTTTCACTACTTTAAAAAGCTTCTCTTTTTGTTATACTGTGGGAAATCGCAGATAGTGTAATTATATTTTGGAAATACTTTTAAAATTGTTGATGGAGATGTTTGTGTTGTTTTTGGAAGCCTGTCAGTGTTTTAAAAATGTTTTATGTATGTTTGATAAAGATTTGATGTTGCAAATATGTCTCTAACACATCTTAGAATAGGTTTTGACTTAATTTTGAGGTTAAATACGTTTCTAATACGTAAATGGTAGAACTTTCAATACGTATTATTATACTACGTTCTAAAAACAGTATTTTCAAATGGTAGTTCAATAATATTAATATTTAGTTTGAAGGAAACAGCCAATTTTGAGGTTATACCTACTACTGGAACTATGTGCAATTACCAAGTAACCGTATTTGAAGGCATTTTGAAAACAGTCAAAAAATGTAAAGTTTAGGCATTGTGAAAAAATGTTTTCATCGTATCAGGGACGTTTTAAAAGTGAAAAAATACGAAGATCTTTGAAATGTCTTCGGCAGAACACCTTTAAAACGTCCTGCGAATGTCGTAAGACGCGCAGACGCGAAAGACACATAAAGAAGATGTCTTTCAAACGTTGTGTGCTACTTGGAAAGTTGCTTGGGAAGTTTAGAGGCAATTTAGCTTTATTAAGAATCCTCCGGGACATTGGTTTGCGTGATGTTGTGGCGTGGAAGAAATTCTGCGAGTGGTACGCCATCTGCAAGAAATAGATTAGTTTCTTTACGGGAAAAGGTAGCGATTGAATTTGGTTTTGGTAGTTTTGTAATAAAATTGTACTGCATGCAATGCAAAAGATTAGAATTAAATTACAATTTTATTGTTTAATAATTTGCAGTTATTGTAAATGTGTATTCTTATTATATTTATACGAACCTATGGGAACTTACATTTATACTATGTATTAACAATTTGTTTTATTTTTTCATTTGTACATTTACCTTTCATTAATTATTATTATATAATCTTGTTCGCGACTGTAATTTGTTATATTCAACATTTTAGTATGCTATTAAATATTTGCAACACACATTTAATATAATACAATACTTTTATATAGGCACTTTTTCATTTTCACCCAAGTATGAACTTTCGCAGTACACAGTTGTTTATAAAAGTAGTTTTTCGATTTTTGAGTGTTTAATTCGATTTAGTATGCAACAGCATTTAATCCCACTAAAGATACAATTCGTGATAGTATTTCTGTGGAAGCTTGTGCTTCCAATGCGACGCTGCAAAATGTTATTGCATCCTGCGCGACGCGCAACCTGCAAGAAATAGATTAATTTCTTTATCGTCTCACGCACTGTCAAGGGAGAAGTTGATGATTAAATTTCTGGAATGAAACGAGATCTGTTTTTCTCCTGGAAAATAAACGTGCACAATTCCAGGAAATTGGTATTTGTATTTTCAACAAAGTTTAGTGGAAAATATTTAGTACAAATAATCAAACGTTTTAGTTCAATTTAAAAACTTAAAATTACTTTGAGTTACATTTGATTTCAGAGACGTTTCATGATACTAAATTATAAAAGGATTGATATACTTTTGGGTTTGGTTTGTATATTATTGTTCCTCCAAAGTTGTTAACTAATATCCTAGAAATCGTATCACTCGCAACAAATTCGATGTAATCCACCACTTGGTACCAAACGAATCTGTTCGCATATTCGAGTTGACTGCAATTAATGTACTCGAATCAATGGGAAACAAATTGCAGGATGCGAGCAGTATGAAAATAATGACTGGAGATTTTATCCTCGACGATGAAAGGATTCTAATGGAAATAAACGAGCCGGCCATACTCCATATTGATAATTAATACTTCCAATAATGGATTTTTGGATAATTAAACTCCGCTCTCTGCCGGTTCCTATCAAGTATAACGTGTCAATTATTCTACTCAATTGATCGTGTATTAAATTGCGTATTGTCCGCTTGAAATTCACTGGAGCAATTTGTATCTGCAATAACGACTTTCCTCGGAAATCAGAGCAGAGCTTCTAATTAATGTTCATCCACTTTTTCGAGCGGTAACATTAATATTATTCGATGAAAATGATCAAATGTACGGCGGATATTAAATATACATAGAAAATTCTTATCAAACTCGATTCTCTTAATCTAAATATAATAAATTTACAATAACAAAAAAAATAAATCAATAAAACTATAACCATTCTACTCTGACAACGGAATTTATTTCAAAACCCCTTTTTTTCATATTTAACAATAACTAGAATATGAATTATTATTTGAATATAAAGTTTTATTGTTTGTACATCTATTTAAAAACAATGGTTCTTTAAAAAATGCCGAATATTTTGCATACAAATTCTACATTGATAATAGATTTTTCAGAATGCATTCCCGCCACATTTCCACAAATATTCGCTCTAACAATAACAAACATTTGCCAATTGTTCACACTGCGGGAATAGTCGAGTGATGGAAAGGTCGGCGAGCATTATCGTGCAATTTCCTAGGAGCTGTAACAGAGAAATCGAACATCGACAGATGAAAGGGAGGAGGAATTCCGAGCAATGATTATTGTGCCGGAAAGCAGCTGCGGCGGCGGCGGCGTTGCTTGTTGCACGGTGTGCCTAATTAGCGGCGGCCGGCACGACGTTCCTCATCTGCCAGGCAATTGGCAGAAAGGGAGGACGTGGCATATTCACCGGCGAGCCAACCTGACCCGAGCGAGCACTCTCGCGCAAACACACACACACACAGTGGAAACAGAAGTGGCTGAAGAAAGGCAAAGAAAGCTTTCTGAAGAACAGGGAAAAAAAGCGACCAATCAGAGAACTTGCCATGGAACGACACACGAATGCCAAAAGACAGCGAAATTCAAGGGGTGCACGCAAAATATCCCCGCCAATTCCACCAACACGTTTGCCTTTTGTGCGCCGCCCTGGAATTCCAGCGAATTGCTGAACGCGCGTCCCGAATTAGTGCCGAGATAATAATCATAACAGGAAATAATGGCAATAATGGGGAATTGTTGTGGAATTAATAGTGCCGCTGGATTCCAACGGGTTAATTGCGACGGTTCATTTCGCGGCCCTGTCGATAAAGAGTTCATGGAAATTCGGCCGAATCATTGATTAGTCAGCCGAAGTTTTAGTTACTTTGCTTGTGACTCAGTGATTTTGCTTTGCCGATGGAATTTAATGAGAGTCATTCATTGCGAATTAAAGAAGCTTTCAGTATGCAGTTTAATCAATATTTTTTATTTATTCGTTATACAAATGCATCTAAAATTCTATTGGCAATTTTAAAAAATGAATTGCCACCTAAATCCAAAACATCAACTTTGCATTTTGACGGTCGCATATTTTTTAAATTTCTTATACGTTGCCGCAGGTGGAATTAAATCACATTTTTTTAACCTTTCAACGGCTATTTAAACGCAATTGTTTGTAAAACAGTCATGTAACTTTATTGTTATTTAAAATGTCAACGAGTTTATTTTGTAACTTTAAATAGGTCTACTTATGTTTTCAATGTTTGGAGTAACGAAATACTGTTTCAATCTAAACTAACAAATTACAGAATAAAAAAGCGTAAAAACCGATAAATAAATATGTCTGTTGAAAGAAATATAAGAAAATATTTCGTCAATTTTGTACATTTGCATAGTTCTCTTAGAATACATAAAAATAAAACATTATTTGTTTTAAAAAGTCACGTATACGTGACATCGGTCGTCAAAGTGTTAATAAAAAAATCGCTGAAGCATCAATAACAATATCCAATACACCTGAAATATACTTTCGCCCTTTCAAAATACCAAATACTTGAATTCACAAAGATTGCCAAAATACAAATTCCTACATTTCTCCAATCCACAATTATTCATTAACTCCGTTCGTTTCTCGAAAAAGGAAAAAAGAAATCCTCGCAAACGGTAGCTTGTAATAGCTTCGTTTTCGAGTAACGAGATGAAACGGGGAGTCCAAAGTATTTCCCAGCGAATTGTCCAGCTGGGTGTATGTCGCAGTGTGTGATGATCCTAAAGTTTCAGGAAGCGGCGGCCTGCCGGGTTAATTGCCTAGAAAATGAGAAACGTCGACTCGCGCTAATTAGGGCTCGGTAACCTGAGCCCTCCCCGCCGCACTGCACCGTTGTACATGATAATTATTACGCGAATCCTACGCTTTAATTGTCACTGTGTGTCTGTGTGTATGTGTGTGCGTGTGCGTCTCCTGGTGCGCGTAAATCTGAAAGGCGAATGTGGAATCATCATTGTTTCAAGTCTGCTTGGCAGTTTGGAAGTTGAAACCTAGTTCTCTTTCTTGTAGGATAATTGATGATAATGATGTTTCATTATTAATATTCTTCGTGAAGTATGCAATAAGCATTCAATTCTCAATTTTTGATATTTCAGGGATTTGTAATATTATACGAATAATTTAGTGTTGTGTATTATTTATTATATATTTATAATAGAAAGCATTGATGTATCAATAAATACAATTTAATGCTAGACATTTCCTTGGCAGTTTGGAAGTTGAATGCCAGTTGCCTTTCTTGTAGGATAATTGATGATAATGATGTTTCATTATTAATATTCTTCGTGAAGTATGCAATAAGCATTCAATTCTACATTTTAGATATTTCAGGGATTTGTATATGAATAATTTAGTGCTGTGTATTTATTTATTATATATGTATAATACAAAGCATTGATGTATCAATAAATACAATTTAATGCTAGATATTTCCTTGACAGTTTGGAAGTTAAATCCCAGTTACCTTTCTTGTAGGATAATAGACGATAATGATGTTTTATTATTAATATTCTTCGTGAAGTATGCAATAAGCATTCAATTCTACATTTCAGATATATCAGGGATTTATAATATTATATGAATAATTTAGTGCTGCGTATTTATTTATTATATATTTATAATACAAAGCCTTGATGTATCAATAAATACAGTTTAATGCTAAAAATTTCCTCTCATAAAATAACATTACACAAACAATATCAATTGTTCTAAAAATATTAATTAAAGTTTCTTCAGAATTGCACAATTAACAGAAACAACAATAACACAAAGGCATTTTTCGATTCGACTTTCTTTTCATTTTAACAGCGCATTATTATTTAACTTATAAGAGGAGAAAGTTTTTATTTATACTGCTTTGTGTGTGTATAATATTATTGCGCGACAATATCTGTCATCATTAAGCCGGGCAAACCGGGCCGCGGCACAAGTGTAACAGAGCCGCCGCGTAATTTAATACTTGGGATACTGGGCCAAACATAAACGCTCCATCGAATTCTGCCAATAATTCCTGACATATTGACTCTCGAGCGCGTTTGCCTAAAAGCGCTCTACACGGCCCAGCACAATATCCTATAAGCATATTTCCCTGCCTCGATGGCTTTCTATTCGGTATTGTTGCAGTATATGCTGCGCCCCCACCCAGTTTACAACTCCTTTTCATCAGCGTTTCATAACCTACTGTATTTTCAATTTTACAAATAAAGCCGTCATTATCGATTGAAACGTTATTTATTGTATAATGAATTAAATTTCTTTTATTTTTTAATAACGAATTTTCCATTGATATTTGGCAGGATTGTAGATATCGCAGAATAAATCAATTAAACAGTGCTTTATTTAATGTTTATTTCCATAAAAAAACAGTTCAAATTACATACTTTAAATACAATGTACCTAAAAGTAGAAAATTACCTTTTATTGCAAGCTTTTTAATTGTATAACACTAAAAATGATTATTTTTTACTCCTTATTCTAATGTTCATAACTTTGTAAATGAATTTTCCATTGATAAACAGTGCTTTATTTAATGTTTGTTTCCATAAAAAAACTGTTCAAATTACATACTTTTACTATGATATATCAAAAAGTAGAAAATCTCTTTTTATCGCAAGCTTTTTAATCGCATAGCACTAAAAATAATTCTATTTACTCCTTATTGTAATATTCATAATTTTAGAAATGAATTTTCCATTGATATTTGGCAGGATTTTCGATATGGCAGAATAAATTAATTAAACGGTGCTTTATTTAATGTTTATTTCCATAAAAAAAAACAGTACAAATTATATACTTTTACTATAATATATCAAAAAGTAGAAAATCACCTTTTATCGCAAGCTTTTTAATCGCATAGCACTAAAAATGATTATTTTTTACTGCTTATTCTTTGACATTGAAATATTGACTTTCTATTGGAACGACAGCGGATGTGAATGTGGCTTAAATCCGGGCAGGCGAAGAATGCGAGAGTACAAGGTGTTATCGGTGACAAGAGAGCTCGCTCCATATCGATATCTTGCTGTTCGATATATCCACCTTGATATATCCCAGTGCAGAGGGAATAGATCAGACATGCCGGCTACGAGTGATCCAATATCATCCTTTGAAGCCCGCTTTGCATTTTAATGACTTATCGTTCGCTTCATTTTGCATGGCGCGACGACGCCGACGCCGTGACAGAGAGAGCAAGCGCTCGCAACCGGAGGAACGAATGCTCTCTCATCTCGCCGATTTACATACTCACAGAATCGAAGATATCCTTGCATATATATTGACAATTCGCGAGGAAATGAATACAAGCATCTACGTTTAAAGGTAACGAAAACAGTGCGTTTTATATTCGTAGTGAAATCATTTTGAAAAGCGTACTTTATTTTGTAGTTTTTGTTTGAGACAGTACAAGTGAGAGCATTTTACTGTTTTATGCTAGTGGATATTATATTTTTATTTATATATAGTGTATGGTTTTGTAATTTAAAACATTAAGTTACTATTATATTATATAATTTTCTTTTTCTTTTTATTTTACTTATTACTGTAATAATTATATATTTAAAAATCCTACACTATATATTATAGAAAAATAATACTAATTTGAATTATACAATAATGTTTTTATACGATTTCTTAAAAATGATAAAAGATTGCACTGGAAATCATCGGTTTGCACTTATTTCCGATGCGTTTCAAAGACATCGGCGCGCTGTGTGTAAAGCAGGAAGTTTATTTTGCAAGATAAATCAGTCGGGCGAGCATACACACACACACACACACGTGGCACGGAATATATTTCATTTGAGTCGATAAATTTTTCATTAACTCGAGCGCTTTATTCTTTTATGCGGCGCTCGATTCGCGGACGTGTAAAGCGAACGAAATTTATTGGGAGTGGAATGTCCCGGATGCTAATCCTTGGCCAAAGTGAACCTGTGTATTTAGTCGTCAAGGCATGCCGCCCGAAAATTCGACAAATCACCTTGCAGCGCGCGCATTGGCGGAAAATTGCAACTTCGATCGGCTCTGCACATTTGCGACGCAGTTCTAATTTCGCCGTGTTTTTTCCAATAGAAGGTTAATAGAGTTTCCGCAAGGCTAATTGGTAATCCCGCGATACTGAGATTGTTAATATAATTATATTTTTTTATAGTCTTTGAAAAGCTTTCATTGAAAATAGTGTAAATGTGACTTCTAATATTTGTGATACTTTTTCCAACGCGCCCGATATTTTTAATTGCTTTCTCTTGAAAACGAATGGTGTGCAACTAAACGAAAAATTGCATCGTTCAATCTCGAAGTGCAAACAATCGAGCTTCCCAGGGATTAATAGCACCAATGAACAAATTTGATCCGCCCCAGTTTCTCAGCAATCAATTTGTTTTGCGAAATGAATCAAATATGGCAGGAACATGCAAACAACGATGATAAATCCAAACAGAAATAGCATGTATTGAGAAAGCAATACAAAAATAATTTCAATACTTTAACGTTGTTATTGCAATTTTAAAATTCATTGGAAAAGTGGAAAATCCTGGGAACTAATTATAATGATCTCAAAAACGATGAGTGAAAACGAGTCGTTGATTATATGATTTTTAACTCAATTTTAAGACATTTCCAAAGAATTGACCGTCTACGCTCCAACTTCAAAAAATCGTCCAACAATTCTCCCAATGAGGAATCAGATAATTACGCGTTAATGGCGGCGGTGTACAATAAAGGGGTAGAATCGGAGGGCGCCCTGGGAGCTAATAATAACGAGTGCGGAAACCGAGGAACAAAGGGTAGGAAAAGAATCGTCAATTCCCTAGTTTCCCCGTCAACTTTCTAACAACTAATACTTCCCAAATCACCAACACTCCAAGATTCCCAAATTCATAACAAAATCTATAACAAAAATTCATAACAAAAATCGTGCAAGGATTCTCCCAATGAGGAAGCAGATAAATGGGCGTTAATGGCGGCGGTGTACAATAAAGGGGTAGAATCGGAGGGCGCCCTGGGAGCTAATAATACCGCCTACAAAAACCGAGGAACAAAGGGTGAAAAAGAATCGTCAATTCCCTAATTTCCCCGTCAACTTTCTAACAATTAATACTTTCCAAATCACCAACATTGCAACATTCCCAAATTCATAACAAAATCCACCCTTAAACTTGACAAAAATCGGGCAAGAATTCAGAATTCTCCCAATGAGGAAGCAGATAAATGGGCGTTAATGGCGGCGGTGTACAATAAAGGAGTAGAATCAGAGGGCGCCCTGGGAGCTAATAATAACGAGTGCGGAAACCGAGGAACAAAGGGTAGGAAAAGAGAAGGCGGGGGGTGTGTTGGACTGTCCGGAGTGCGATTCTGGTCAGAGCGGCCTCGCCGGCTGGATGGCTGGCGGGGGATGGGAAAAGGGGGGTTGTCGGGTTAGGTGGTGATAGTGGGAGGCGCGCACCGGGGAACGATTACACAGGTGGATGAAAGGGCAGCTCCGCAGCCACGTGCACCCCGGGAGCTCCGGGTTAGTCACATATTTGCCGACGACGTACTGGCAGCACAAGCGTCCGCGCGCGCGCGACTAAAAGCTTTTCACTTCTGGCGGCCTTTCCTATTTTCGACCTCCGTAAATCGCGTTCCGTTAGCGCGCTTCTCTTATGCGAAACAGTCTCGTCCATTCCAAACTCTACCCGCGCGCGCGCGAGTCCACGGAATCGCCACTGACAATAGTGCTTGTTGTACTCGCGCAAAAGTGTTGCCATTCTTCCAACCTACCGACACAAATGATAATAGCAGACCTCATCTTTTTGTTGGGCCGTGTATGCTATTTTTAATAAGTTTCTCGAGCAAAGCATTGTGTTTCGGAAGGAAGCGAATTATAATGCGATATATCACTTTATTGGAAATTAAAGAAATATTTATTCGTCGATTTGATTTATGTTTTTGGCGAGTTTTGTATATGCAGTGTTTGTATGTCACACAATGAAAAAGTATAGGTTGATTATATCAAGTCTGGCAAAGTTTCTACAGATTTATTAATATGTCATTTGATTATAGAAATTTGTTTTAGGAATTTAACTAAAATAGTATATATTTATATATTAACTACGGGCTGCAAATGGACTTACACCACTTTCAAAATAAACGGTGTGTATTAGTGTGTTATTCGTTTGGGACAAGATTTAATTTAGTTATAAGTGATAATAGTGCCTGTTGTACTCCCGCAAAAGTGTTGCCATTCTTCCAACCTACCGACACAAATGATAATAGCAGACCTCATCCTTTTGTTGGGCCGTGTATGTTATTTTTAATAAGTTTCTCGAGCAAAGCATTGTGTTTCGGAAGGAAGCGAATTATAATGCGATATATCACTTTATTGGAAATTAAAGAAATATTTATTGGTCCATTTGATTTATGTTTTTGGCGAGTTTTGTATATGCAGTGTTTGTATGTCTCACAATGAAAAAGTATAGGTTGATTATATCAAGTCTGGCAAAGTTTCTACAGATTTATTAATATGTCATTTGATTATAGAAATTTGATTTAGGCGAATTTAACTAAAATCGTATATATTTACGGGCTGCAAATGGACTTACACCACTTTCAAAATAAATGATGTGTATTAGTGTGTTATTCGTTTGGGACAAGATTTAATTTAGTTATAAGTGACTGTTATTTTGGTAAAGCAATTTTATTGCAAACTAGAATAATATATAATATATGGCTTAATTAATATTGCAGAAAAGTAATTGATCCTTTTATTACTGCGAATTAAAGGAAACAGATTTAACTAATACAATTAAATCCAAGAATTCCATTTTCTTCTCTATGCTTGAAATTAGCCCTAATACAGCAATTCTCTTGATTCCAACAATGCTACACCACTGGAATTAAAACCCCTTTTATATTCAACTAAAAGAAAACTAAACCACCGAATTACGGAAAATTCAAGTACAATTTCAAAAGGAGAATCTTGTTAAAAGATATTTGCGACAACCTGTTACACATGAAATTAAATGATTACCAAGATCCTCGCAAAATATCAATCAGGCAAACCCAGCTAATGCAAGAGAAAAATAGTCACTTTTCCGGCACGCATTCCACTTAAAGTGTAACAGGCGCGGCTGCTGAAGTAACACAGCGCGACCAAATACTTTGCGCGGGACGTTGCTGCTGGTGGTGGTGGTGGTGGTGGACGTTGGAGTATAGAAGGACAGCTCTTCCAGTAAATGGGCGTACTAAATAGTGGCTGCAACTACCGGTGATACCAGGCAGCGAGTGCGCTCTGTTGAAACGCGCTCGGCACACGCCAAGGACCCTTTACGCTTTTCATCGCTTGCGAAGGACGTGAAGAGCGAAAATGTTAATGTCCCGCATATATTTGGACAGCCCTCCTCACATACACATACACATATATACGCTCTCATCGCACACCGTCCGCAGATTCATTTTCCGAGTAATTATCCTCGGCTACTGCACTTCATTCCTGAAACGAACGCCTCCTCCCCCTTTTTCCTACCCCGCGAGTGCATCTCCTGCTTCTCGCGACATTTCTTTTCCCGCCACTGCGCGCCGGATCAAATATTTACCGTGGAATCCAGAGGAGCCCGACACTTTCTATTTGAATACTTTATTGGTCCATTATTCCCCCTCTGAATGTAAGCCCCGCATCCGCCGCGCCAGCTCCAATTACATTCTTTGTAATTGTTTCGAGAGCGAGGACTCGCAAGGATTAAGAGTTGTTTAAGGGAAAAGCAAATAAAAAATAAGATTAGTATTTTGACAATAATTAATAGACTTTTATTTGGTTCATTTGAAGGGGTGTTTAATTTTGTAATTTCGTTAAGTAGAGCTGAGCGTGGCATGCAGGATTATTTTGGTAAGCGAAAGAGAACATTTATGACTCTTCTTCAGTGGATTTGTACTTCCGTAGTCAGCCGAGTAAAGTGCTGGTTGCAACGAACGAATGTTCCTCGTTGCTTTGCAATCCCTGATGCATAATCAGCACAGAGAATGAACTAAGTAAAAATAAACAAGTATAGTAAAATATAAAATGTAAAGAATTAGAAGAAAAAAATATTTGAATTGATTATTACAAATGTTAGATGAATAAAATACTATTTTATATACAAATACAAAATACAATGATCAATTTTTAACACTAGGTTTACGAGACCCGTACTTTTGACGGATTTTGAATTTCGCGTGCATAATTACAAAAACAGTTACTACTAATTTTCTCCCATTTTACGCTGACTGTTAAGATTGTAATTGTTTTTAAATGAATTTGACTCGTGTTTGTAAAGATAGGCTTAAAAAAATGTCCGACGTTTCTGTATACCTCTCTTTATGGACAGTTATTTTTATTAAAAAAAACTATTAATTTAATTTAAAGACAATTACAATCTTAGCAGACATAATATGAGTGAATTAAATCTGTCAGGATTGCAGAAATAATTGCCTGTATAAATTGGCAGAAAAATGAATAAACTTTGTAATTTTTTTGTAATTTTGTAATAGTATTTTCTTGCACTGAAAACAGCTAACTAATTTCAGTAACATTATTTATAACCAAGCAATTTCATCCGCTCATTTCCACATACAATTCACCGTCATATTTCATCGTCGCTTTGGACGGTGCTGGCGGATATGTCGCGCGACTTCGAAAAAGCTCTATTTGCAAATTTGGGCGACGCGGCGCGGAGCGGCGCGCCAGACTGTTTCTCGATTGGAAACGATCCGAAAAACATCCGGAAGCTTTTCGGCGGGTGTGCGCGCTCGCACCGGCGGTTATGCCCGATGCGATTACACGCTCGATGTGCGCCCACTGCTGGGATTGTAACGCGAGACTGTAACATCCACCGGAGAATACAATCCCGATGGGTTTTCGGTATTCAATGCAGCCATTCATTTTCGCCCAAGCGGTTTCTTAGTGCGCGAACTGAATTAGAATGTCGAAATATCAAGTTACTTGACAATTGAATGTTCGAGTAATTGTTGATGAAATGTTAAGGCATCGTTGATATTTGTTTCTTAACACAGTGTAAATGAATATATTAATAATTGATTTATAAATAACAGAGAAATTATTGTAAAGAAGCAACTCTCGATTTGAATTTCTTTTCTTGTTAATTGTAACTTGTTTTTAACAATGTTATTTCCCACTTTTTATAATAATATTGCCCGCATCTTATGTTTGTAATTAATAATATTATTGTGCAACAATATAGAGGGAGCTACGATGAAAAATAAGTGTGAATTGAATGTGTGAATAAGCAGATAAAATTGGTTAATTATTCAAAAATATTATGCACAGCTGTTTTACTGTTACAATAACACAAATTTACAAATAACAGAGAAATTATTGTAAAGAAGCAACTTTCGATTTGAATTTCTTTTCTTGTTAATAGTAAATTGTTTTTAACACTGACTTATATGTTTGTTATTTTCGACTTTTTATATTAACACTGCTTGCATCTACGTTTATTCACAATAATATTATTGTGCAACAATATTTTTTGGAAATCGTAAAGCTCCGCGAATATTTTTCAGTTCGTTCCCAATCGCGAACAGAAGCGTAACACAGTGAGCGACAAAGCGCGGCCCAAATTTGCAAATAGAGCTTTCGAAATCGCGTAACAATTGTCCGGGGATAAAAGCCAGTTTTCACAGAACAGGAAAGTACAATGATGAAAGGGGATTGGCGGGAGGGGGCGGGCGGAAGAAAAGCTCTCATTTCGGCGATTATTTCCTCGTGAACTAGGTGCTACGAGCGCTTTATTAAATCGCGTCATTTCTCATCAGGCGACAAGGGCTTTCGGCCTTCCTGAAGGATCGCGTGGAGGGAAGCCTGAGGGAGATAGATAAATATGACGATAATGTCAGAAAAACGAGACCCCACCGGCGGAATTAACTTTTCCCCACCCCAGCCGGCCGCCCCAGATTTTTTCCCGTAACAGCCTGACACTCTGACTTTGAATCCGGCTCATCTTCAAGGAGATTACTTCATTGTTCGCTTTTTCACGATCCTGCTCTGCTCGTATGGATTGATTAATATCTGCTTATATTTAATTTTAAAGTTCAATCAGTTGGTTTTAAGTTGTCATATGAACATAAGAATAACGAAGCAGAAAGCTCGCTCTAGCTCTCTAGCAATACAGCGCGCCAATATTTTACGGCTTTTATTTTTTTTCGTGGACTTTCCGACCTTTCCCGGGACTGAAATTTGGTGGAGAATGTGCTCTTGCATCAAGGAAGAAGAGATATAAATTTCAGAGCCCTAGCTCAAAGTTTAGGTTTTCACCTATTGTCGACCCTCGAGAATGGTCAATTTTTTCAAGTTTCTCAAAATCGGCCGAACCCGGGATATTTTGATTGTTTTCGCATTTGGGTGGATAGAGAACAAAGTATCCGTGAAAAAAAGTCCGGATTTGCAACGAAAACGGGTCGAAAAACCGTCCAGAAAAGTCCATTTTTGCTCATTTTTGACAGTTTTTATTTTTTTTGGTGGACTTGCCGACCTTTCCCAGGACTGAAATTTGGTGGGTAATGTTTTTTTGCACCAAGGAAGAGACCATAAAAATTTCAAAGCCGTAGCTCAACATTTTTTTTCGGCAAATTTTTCTTAAGGGGTACCCCTTCAGATTTCTTCACGATTTTTCGAAGGTCCCCGAACTCGGGTTTTTTCTTCAGGAATCGATTGTTTATGAATGAAAATGGATAGAAACCAAGAAATCCGTCGAAAAAAGTCCGGATTTCTATCAAGAATACTAAAAAAACTGCCTTTAAAGTTTGATTGTTTCGGAATTTTTGCTGGTTTTTCCCATATTCTTTATACTTACCGTGTATTTCACGGGCTGAAATTTGATGGGTAATATTTCTTTAGATCGAGCAAGATGCCATAAAAATTCGAGGGCCTTATTTATACGATTTTTCCATTACAACATATATTTTAAAGTATAAAAACCTGAAATATTCCACGAGACGACGCACCTTACAATTACTACGGAGAGTGCATAACAAGTCCGCCTAATTTTCATTCCGCCAATGACTAGGATTTCCGTGAGTGACATTTGCCGGGAAGTTGAGTTCGGGATGAGTTCGTCAGTGGAGGGTGAAGGCGCGGACTGTGAAGGAGGCTGTACAATTCCGGAAGTGGGAGCAGGTATCTCGAGCTCAGTAAGCAGGCTTCCATGGCGGGGCGCTCTCGAGATTCCAGGAGTTCTTCGTGGCTGTTTACACGAGATAGGGGTATCAGCCAGCATTAACTAGAAACGGGACGCGGCTGCACGGCGGATATTAATTTTCGAGACGCCTCTAATCTCGCATAATGCGCGCCTGATTAAATACTAGCACTCAGGGGGGGTGGCCCGTTAATCGCGAAGCGTGCGCCACCGATCCCAAGCCCCTTCTGCACCTGAGAAAGTCACTCGGTACATTGACAAAGTTCTCCAGTCGATACAGGCTGCTTCACGAAAAATGTACCAAAAAGTACGAAATTATTTCTGTTTTATTTATGCAGTTATAGCATATTTTGTTATATAATTGGGAAGCGTGCCACTGTTTCAACCCCTTTTGCATCCGAAAAAGTCACAAAGTTTACAAAGTCCTCTAGTAACTACAGGTTGCTTCAGGAAAAATGTACTGAAAAGTACGAAATTATTTCTGTTTTATTTATGCAGTTATAATATACTTTGTTATATAATTGGGAAGCGTGCTACTATTTCCATCCCTTTTGGATTTGAGAAAGTCACAAAGTTTACAAAGTTCTCTAGTAACTACAGGCTGCTCCAGGAAACATGTACTGAAGATTTCAAAATTATTCCTTTTCGTTTATATTGAATTAGCAAAAACAGGATTCGTTAATTACCACAATTTTCTGTTTAGCAGATTGTTTTTATACATAAACTGTAGAATAATAATTTATACAGGTCTGACAGAAAATGTGATACGACAAACCAAACACAAAGGAAACTGAATCACGCTGTACACAAAACACCAAAAATATAATAGCACATTTTGCGCACACAGTGCATCAATAACCATGCAAATGCAGCGTTATTCGCCAAGCTTTTCGTAGTCCAACTACTTATAAACGGTTTCTCGATTAACCGAGCACGTTTTCGATTAGCCTGGGAATAAATTTGACGGGGATAAAACTAGCCGCTCAGCGGGGGGAAAGCGTTAATAACGTACAATGGAAAGTCTCTTTCCTTAGAAAAAGCCGGGCGAATACATTTTCGCAGATAGTATGCAAAGGCAAGGCAACTTGTTTCACGGTGACCCCCTTTGTGTCGGCTCTTCCCCCTTCCCAACCGACGCCAACCCCCCTCTCTCTGCCTGACTGGCCCCCCCACTCCTTCACCTCTTCCCCTTCTCCTCCCTGTTAGAGCGGGTTAACGAACTCTTTAAAAAGCGTGCAGAGGATTAACATGAAAGGAGAAGATTTTCCACGGACTTGTTAACTCGCTCAGCGAAGGAGAATATTCACAATAAAGGTGAGAGAAGCTCGGCCGCACCGCGCTGGCGACAGTCGCCTTTGACCCTTGACGAATTCGGAATTACAATTTACGAGAGCGAAAAGGAATCCGACTAACGGTAATATGAAAATGCACCCGCGACTAGTTGAAGAATGTTGCATTTGGAAATACTCTGTTAATGTTAAAGAGTTTTTAAAGTATATTGAAGAATGTGTTTTTAATTATTTGAGATTGAAATTGTTATTGGGAAAGCTCTATTTGGAAAATGGAGTATGTTCATTAGAAATGAA
Organism: Ectemnius continuus; assembly: GCA_910591665.1. NCBI lineage: Eukaryota > Metazoa > Arthropoda > Insecta > Hymenoptera > Crabronidae > Ectemnius > Ectemnius continuus. The sequence goes on along the minus strand of OU342862.1, from coordinate 6,339,355 downwards.
AACGCTGTACTTTAGTCCTAAATACTTTTCTTTACAGTTATGTTAAATAATAATTTATTGAATTGTAATTACTACTAGTTGTACTGAATTGGAAATTATGTATTTGGGGTTAACTCAATACTCATTTCTTACAAATTCTAATTTTATAATTCACAATATCTAAGCAGCATAATCAAATTCATCTATAAACAAAACCATTTTTTGTTTCCAACTATTCAACAATAATTCAATATTAAATCCAATTGTCATCGTTTTCATAGTTTCTCGAGAAAGTAGGGTTAACGCATGGCGTCATTATCGATGCAGGCGAGAAACACGTCAGGCGGCGGTGGCGCGTCGATCGTTTCTGCGGCTAATTCGACCGAGGAACGGCTAATAAAGTGCGGCGAGCGGATTCCGTTTAAGAGCGAGGACAATATGTATTAACGGCTGCGTCGCGTTCCCCGGCAATAAAACAGTGGTACATAGAGCGACACACATCCGGCCAGAATGGAATGAATACAACATCGCGCACGGATGGTAGAGGTCGCATAACGCGAAGTCACCGTCGCCACGAAATTGCGAGATGGGAATGCCCGGCACACGTACATACACCGCGCGCGTGCTCCTCTCTCTGTGTGGGTGATTCGCTTGGCTCTGTGTCAGCGCTCTCTGGTACTCCACTCTTTTTATAAATACACTCTCTGCGTGGAGTCATTCATTTCACAGTGGAATCAATGATGTATCATTTTTTCCAAATACTAAAAATGTCAGGATTATTTGCGACCGTTTGGCAATTTGTGGAAACAGTATTAAAACAGATTTAGTTCTCAGAACTGTTTTAATAGGGAATAATAAAAGTGATAAAACTGTTTTATTTTGCAATGTTAATAGAGGGTGAGAATATTTGTTGTTACTGATTTATTTGCTGATTTAAAACTGTTTTAAAATACGATGCAAGAGTTCGGAAACATTTCTGTAGAATGCAAATTACTAAATAATGTATAATAAATACAAATGAATTCCCTTATACAGGATTTTTTAAATAGAACATAACCTACAATTTCCAATCTCGATAACTCCAATAATTTATTTTCATTACAAACATCGAAAAAGTCCCGTCAGCAGAAATAGTCACTCTTGATTTACGCGAAGTAACACTTCTAATTCCAGGCGATAAAAGCATTCGCAGGTCCTGTGCGATTCGAAGCCCTCTGAAAGTGCGAGGGAACGTTCAATTTTCAGTGGGTGGGATGTTCGTGAGGGAGGGAAAATATTTTATCGATGCCTTTCAAGGGAGTGGCGGGTGGAAGGTGGTGGAAGGTGGTGGAAGTGGAACCGGCGAGGATGAGAAAAGGCATGTGGCGCGATGGATGCCGGAAAAGGTGAGGTCTCCCAGGAAGATTTCTCCGTCGAAACGAACCTCCTCGTTATTTAGCAGGCTTGTGAATATCGACAGGCGGCCACCAACCACCTTCTTCTCCTCCACTTCTCTCTCTCTCTCTCTCTCTCTCTGTTCGCGTAACAGGCGTTCTCTCGCTCGGCCGGAAGTCTCTTCCTCTTCCATTTAGGATCTTCCCCTTTCTTCTTCTGTCAAACCCTTGGCAGCCCTCTCGCCAACTTCCTCCGCCCTCTCTGGCATGCCGCAAAGTTCCTCGCGCGCTCTCGCCGCTTGACACAAATCCGGACGGACGACAGCCTCTGAACGCAGAGAGAGGAAAAGAGAGAGAGAGAGGGGAGAGAGAGGAAGCTCTCTTGCCGAATGTGTGTCGAATCTCCGCGCACCGGGTTCGACGCCTCCGGCGTCCCATTAAGAAGGGTACACTCGTCTACAGCATTAGATTGCTGGGAAAGTTTTGTCGCAGTTATCGTATTACCGGCTGCGACAAGAAAGGGCTCTTAAAACCAATTTTTCTTAGTCAACACCGGCGCAATTGGCTTCGGCCCGCGCGCTTCCTTCCATCTGTGAACCTGTGTCTCCAAGCTGGGTTTGAAGTAGTTGGAACTCCCGGAATTTAGAGCAGACTTCCAGCCAAGTCTTGTCGAGAAATGTTTGACTCGAATCATTTGGCAGTTTTTGTCGCCTTTTGAGTTATGCGATTTTATGGAATTCTTTTTACATTCTTGGTTTAATTAATGTACGTTTTATTAAGTATTAGACTAGGTTATAAGGCAAATTTGAGTTTGCATGAGTTTGATTTGGAAAATCTTTGATTTTAATAAATTTATACTATTTTTAGTTACCCTTTTTAATTTGTACAATACATTTGATATTTTTAATTTAAGCCATAAAAATAGTTAGGACACAGGAATTAGGTTAGAACAGAATTGATTGAAAACCCGATTGGATTAAGATACTTATAACAAGGTTTTAGTGAAACAGGTTTACAAGTTTCACGAAGAGCACACTCATGATTAAATAGTAATTAAGATTACAAATGGTTTAGTTTATTAGTTAATTCGTGCTTTCTTCTCTGTCAAATGTTCAGGTACGATCGCTGAAATCTCCGAACCGAAGGCATCCACGGAAACCTTTCGTACTGTTCTTTTGAGGTTAGGTAGCAGGCGTCGCGATATAATCGTCGAAATCTCCTTTCCCTTCGAAAACAGTGTAATGGGTGATCGAAATTAGCGATTTTACAGCAACCATTGCTAACTAAATCAACAACCGCATTGTCAGTGAGGTTAGGGTTCGTCCCCGCATCAAGCGTCTCCATTATTACCGCCAAAATACCTTCTAGAACATTCTAGCCTTCTACAGAATCTTCGATGCTACCTTTAATTAATTCTCGAGGTTGGTTACGCATTCGAGACGAAAGTAGTAACAGACAATGGCGCAGGTTCTACCAAAGCGATTCTTAAGGTAAAGATGTCTCTGAGCAATCTCTGGTTTGTTATACACATAATATGTTTGAGTGGAGTTATTTCGGATAAGAGGATTGTCGCTTGTTATTTTGGTAAAAGGAGACTGGCGTTCGCGGATGCTCCTTTTGATTTCTGCTCTCCGCCCGCTTCTTCTTCTCCCTCTCTTTCTTATTAAGCTTCTCTCCGCTTCCACGGAGGAGGTTATATTTGAGGAGAGAGGAGTGCTGCTTGGCCGCGGAGAGGCCAGAAGATTGTGAGGCCGCGTGCAAATAGCGTGGATGCTGCCTCGGACGGATCTGAATGGGTGTTGTGTGTACCTTTGTTGAACGGCGGCGGCGACGGACAAATCTTCAATGCACTCTGTCGCCCCCCCTTCCCCTCCGCCCCCTCACCCGCCGCCATTTATTTCTTGAACGTCCCGTTGTCTCGCTCACGCTCTCCACTGGATTTGTACTTTTCGAGTCAGCCAGGTAAGGAAGATCGCTCTCTCTCGCGATGAGCAAAACCTCTTCGCCACTGTCAAACCTTTGCTGCATAATTACAACAGGGATTTATCGAAATAAAAATTAACACGAACAATAAAACAGAAATATAAACAAATCTTTGGGAAAGAAATAGTTGGAGTGATTGTTAAAAATGTTAAGTCATTATCTTGTGAATTATATAAAATATCTTTGCTGCATAGTTAGAACAGGGATTTGTCTAAATAAAAATTAACAAGAACAATAAAACAGAAATATAAACAATTGTTTGGAAAGAAATAGTTGGAGTAATTCTTAAAAATGTTAAGTCATTATCTTGTAAATTATATAAAATACTATTCTTATTAGTAAGTGAATAATATTGGGATATAAAATGGAATGTTATTAACTATCCCATTTTCAATGGGTGATTTTCAATAAGTCTGAAATAGTATTTTCTTGCATGAAAGGAAACTATGTAATTTGGTAATGCAGCACGTTTAGCGCTCTGCGTGGAGATCAAGCATTATGCATTTGGGAATATTCATTTAATAAATTATGCTCGTGCACTACGCTAAATAGCAAGCAAATATCAAATGTATTATTCCGATAGAACTAACTATCTGCCTGGATAAATCGACGGATTTGCCAGAATTAGCAATTATTCCTGCGGCGTGCAACCCTGCTTGCATATTCATGCACTCTGATTGTAAAATACCTAATGATTTATTACAATGGTAATGGGAAATTGCGCCTCCTACAATTTCGGTCTGGTAAGGGGTGGTAGGTGCAATTGAATTTCGGAATCTGAAAACTGCATAATCCGAAACTATTGCTCTCAAGCGCGATCCTTCCAAAAATTAATTGAATTATTTACAATACGAAAAATAGTTTGCTGTAAATCGGTGTGTTTGAAAAATGTTATTTTAAGAAAGGGAATTTTCTTTTTGCGGGTTATTATTATCTTCACGAATGATATAATAATTTATAGAATTTTATTTTGTCATATCTTACAATTAATAATTTATAATTGATAAAAAAAGTACAATAATTCGTTACTATTCAAATTTCATTCAGAACTATTATTAGTCAAATCTAAATAAAATTGTAATAATAATTGATTTCGATATCTCAACGCAATCTTAATAAATTATAATTACAACCCCATTACCAACCCCTAATTTTTACAATTTCATTGTCTAATGTCTTGCAATTCATAACCTACAATTGATACAAAAAATACAATAATTCGTTACTATTCAAATTTCATTCAGAACTATTATTAGTCAAATCTAAATAAAATAGTAATAATAATTAATGTTCATTTCTCAACGCAATCTTAATAAATTATAATTACAACCCCATTACAAACCCCTAGTTTTTACAATTCGAAGACAGCTCCCGGAAGGCTGAGGGAAGAGCACATTTTCCAGCGCGTTCCAGCGTTATTTCTTTCAGGAACGAGAGAGCTCTCGTCATTTCTGTCCTGACTGATACACCGAAACCCGGTGGGGCTTGTTTCTTCCTCCGACAAAGCATCTCGACACGACGAGCGGCGAGAGAGATGCGAAGCCACGGGAACCGAGTGCGAACGCAGTTACTCGATCCCCGAACGAACACTGTCCGAGAAACCGAGTGAAACAGTGAGAGCTCGCGAGTAGGAAGGTGCGAGCGAGAAGAAAAACAGTATTAATTATCCTTGCTCACTCAGGGGGCGCATTACAGCCGCACACGTCTGCGCCGTTCCTCTCTTGTTAATTTCTACGCCAAGCGTATAATCGCCCGGTGTACATACAGGGTGATTCAGTTGGGTTCGAATCACTATCTATCGAATAAATACTTATATAAATTATTATAAATTGTCTAGTAATTTTAATTGTTTCATAAATTTTTGTAGACTTCCCCTTATGTTTTATTATATGTGTAATACATATAATATTATCTCTGCATACAATGGCGAGTTGGTTTTTGTCAGATAATTGATAAATTCGAATCAGTAACTATCGCATAAATACTTATATAAATAATTATAAATTATCTACTAATTTTAATTATTTCATACATTTTTCTTGACTCTCTTTTATGTTTTATTCTGTAATGATTTGTATGTGCAATACATATAATATTATATAAATATATGGCTGATAAAAATTACTATTCGTACAAAGATTCAATCTTTATCAGATAAGTGTATAGTTGTATACTTACACGTTAGAAGAATGTGTAATATATATAATAATACATTTTATTATAAGTGTAGAGTGCACTGTTGGTAACAATATTTTGCTATATATTATGTATACAGTACAATCGTGTGTAACTAAAATTACAGAACAATTTATAATTAATTTTCGGCATTTCTGTACCCTTAGTCATGAATTACTCGATGACCTAACAAATTAAAGCTCGTCTTCACGAAGCTTTTAGAATAATTCTATGAAAGAAGAAAGTACATTTGTGAATTTACATGTGTGAAAGTACACGTGTACATTTGTGAATTTGGTGAATTCAAAGTCAAGCGAATCACCCTGTACAGGTATACATATGTAAAGAGAGAGAGAGAGAGAGAGATGGTAGGATCGTCATCGGGCGAGTTGTTGCCTTTTTCTGGTGCTCTCATCCGCCGACAAGCTTCCAGGGAGGAGCCACGACCCACATCAATATGCTCTCCAATCCTCGAGAGACCTCTCATCCCTCTGTCTTTTTCTCCTTCGCGGCCTCTTATTCTTTACGGGGTAACAATAGGGCGGCGGAAACGCGGCCGAACGATTCCACCGTCGACTTTTCGTGTAATCCGTCGGCGGTCTCCGGTGGGCGCCGCCCGGCGGCGCTCTCAAGCCGCCCTCCCACTAATGACGTGTGCGATGCACCTTTCTGCGGGAGAATTAATTAACGTAATACCACTGACGGCGCACTGCTCGGATGCCACCGCCACCGCCGCCGCCGCCCCGAGGAGTTTCTTTCCACGCGAAAGAGAGGCTTTAATTAATTAAGTCCGATTAACCGAATTAAAGAATTCACTTTGGTTAATTGATCGATCGAAGCCGCGTCTTTCATGAGGTATTTCGGTCACTGTCTTTTTGGTTTGAATGTTTTATGGTTTTGAATTTGATGCTGAAATCAAAATTTAGCACAAGCTTTTCCGGGAGAAGATAATTGAACTGTTTATTTTCGAAGTGGTCTAAGTTCATTTGTCAATTTTTTGTTGCTTATTGTAGTGACGTGTACAATTTGATGCAAATTCTTTAATATCTGAATTTAAACAAAAATAAACTTAGGTCGCTTTCAAAATAAACGGCTCAATTGTTCTTGTTTAAGTTATAATACATTATTATTTAGGTGTTATTTTTTGCATTCCACTCTTTTAGAAACGAATACATTTATCTTTCAATGCTCTTAGAATTCCATAAATAAACGCAGTCAATAATCCCATTGACTATGATCGAAATAGAATCCAATAAATAAATCGACGATTTTGGGAAGAAAAACTTAGTTTAATTTTAATAAAAGAGAAGAATTGAATTTCCTTAAATTCTACTTTAGGTTATAATAGTTTATTACTTTGGTGTTATTTTTAGCATTCAACTCTTTCGGAAACGAATACATTAATTTTCAATGCTCTTAGAATTCCATAAATAAACGCCGCCAATAATCCCATTGACTATGATCGAACTAGAATCGAATAAATAAATCGAGGAGTACATTGAGATTTCTATAAAACGCACTTCTATTCTTATTAATATTCAGGCAGTGCGCGCTATGCAACGTCTCCTATTGTGCTAACTCACCTACGGCGTCGTCGTCGTCGTCGTCGGCGACGCTCCCGCCGGCTTTCTTGCACTCCAACGTCATTGTGAGGGAAGCAAACGGAGAATTCCTGGCGTGTTACGTACTTCGAATATCCCAAGGAAAGTAATAAAGGCTTCTCGGCGAGAGAGGTTAGAAAAACATACGCAGTCACGTGTCGCGGCATTATATTCACTGGCTGGTAAAGCAAAGTATGACGGCGCATGAAGCGCCGCAATATTTCCCCGCCGGTTTTCCATACACGCGCGATGATCTGTGACACGTGTAACGCCGGCACAAAAAATGTAACGTGTCGCTATGCTTGGAAATCCGTGAAACGTGTTCGGCCACTCTTGCCGCTAACACGGTGACGCTAGCAGACGACAAAGTGCATTTGTCGATAACGATCGTTTTCAACCAACCCCTCGCTGCCCCTTTTTTCCCCTTGCATGTCAGCCTGCTAATATTTTCGAATGGCAAAAGCCTTTTTTTTCCAACGAACCTTCTGTGGATTACACTTCATTACCGCACCCTTTGAGTTTTCCCCCTCTCGCCGGCGAAACTGGTACATTTGTGGCGGAGGACCAGGAAACAAAACTTTCTGCGGTGCCAGTAATGTCTGAAAGCTAGGAATGGTTAAATGTATCTTGATGTTTGTATGAAGTGGTAAAGATTGAAGATTTTTTGATGGAACTGTTGGTTGTTGTAGTAAATTAACACTAGATTTATTAAAACTAGTTAAAATGACTGGTTTATACCTATTTTCATGGCATCTAGTGTTAAAGACAGTTGGGTATTTTTACAAATTTTATTGCAGACTTTTTTCAACCAATTTGTACGATCGAATTCTGTGTTTTAATATTACGTTATTTTAATAAAAAGTAAATACAACGTAAAGTTCGTATTATTTTTTGTACTTGAAATTAATTATATAGAAAAGTAACAGATAACTGAAGAAACATACTTCTTAAAAATTGCAATAAATAATAATATTTGATTTGACTGATTATACTTATTCAAATTTACAATAGAACTTGATGTAAATTCAGAGGAAGACGATTCCATCAGAATTATGTTTCCCCATTGAAAGGAATTCCAAAAAACCACATAATAAACCATGCGTGTATCATAAAAATATTGCTACCTTTTAATACAATACACGTAAACGCAGACAACTCTATTACCATTAATAGACTCAGGACTGCCTTAATGAATTGGAACGCTAATGAATAAACTTTACTTGGGGGTTGTCCGAGTAAATGTGCGACAAAAGCTGACCATGGAAATTATACACATCGGACGGTGGGAAGCGAAGTGAAGCGACGGTGGCTCAAAGTGGATAAGGAAAAGGGGGGCTGCGCGCTGGAATAATTAAAGTTTGCATTTGGAAACTCGGTAAGAAAGCTCGGGCAACAATAAAATAGTGGGCGGCCGAGGCGCCCGGCAAAGACACGCTCGAGTTGTAACGAGGTTTCAAACTCCAACTTTATAAATCCCAACTTTTTATCGGCTCGGACTCGAGGCCTCGCTTGCATTGCCGGGCGCACTTTTCCTTGCGCCCCCGTCGATGCAGAGCAGACATTTCCCAGGGGCACTTTCGCCGGACACTTCCTCACAATCACCGGGAAAGCTAACTGTTTTTGCAAATGTAATAAACAATTTTGGTTTGAAAGCAGAATTGTATTAGTTGCAGTGAGAAAATGTCGTTTTGTGAAATTAAAACAAAGATACTGTTATGTATAAAAATATACACAATATATTGTCAAATATATTGCAATGCATATTGTTATAAGAATTTTGAATCATAAGAAAACAGAGAATATAAAATAGATTCTTTATAAATCATATTTTTGTTACGAAACTTTGATAGATCTTTTATCGATTCATATTAACTTTTATAGCATTATTTCGCTCACACGTACATTTATACATGGTTTTATATATAAATTTTTCGCTAAGCATTTGACTTCGTTTTAAAATTCGACATAAATGCAACTCACCGAGAAAGCTAACTGTTTTTTCAAAAGCAAATTTGCACATAGTTTCCGTAGAATTAAAAGAAATATATTGTTATAAATAATTCGACTCATAAAAAAACAGATAACATGAGAGCCAATTTTTATTAGAAAGCTTTTTTTCTAGATTCTTACGTTGCAATAATTGCATATTTGTTGATATTAACTGTTACGGCATTATTTCGTTCACAAATACATTTATACACGAATTTATTTATAAATTTTTCACTAAACATTTGACTTCCTTTTAAAACTCGAACCCAAACGTCATTCAAGCTTCGAATTAATTATATAAAAAAGTAACAAGCAACTAAAGAAACGCACTTTTCACTAATAACACAACAAATATTCCAAGTTCGATTCAACTGATTACACTTATTCAGACTAGAATTCGCTGTAAATTGCGAGGAAGTCGAGGACCATCAGTGTGAGAAATAGTGTGTTTGCCAGTGAGTGGGTCGAATGATAATTCGGCGCGGAAGTATTCTATCGGTTGGCGTTCATCAGGGAATCTGCGAGCGTCTGCTGGTCGCTAGGCTTAAAACGAGCCGGTAGAGGAACACGCTGATCAGGGAAAACCTGTCGCGCACCTACCTCTCCGGGCTCACAGAGGAAAACTTACATATTCACGTAAGGGGATACGTTCTTGCCGCATCAGCTTATCCCGAGCCCCTCAGCGCCTCTCAGCAGATTTGACGCTCCTTTTCACCGCGTACCGCGTTATTAACTTTCCCAGACTTGTCTGCCGCCGTGTCTGTGTCTGTGTGTGTGTGTCTATCTGTGTGCACGTGTGTTCCTCTCGAGCTGGGAGCCTCGTATGTAATATTCCGGGGGATCGAGAATTTTAAATAATACTGCGTGGATCCCCTTGCCGAGATTACATGAACTTTCTCCTTAGATTTTGATAAAGTATTCAGGGAAATGGGTGATTTTAAAGGGTCTTTTATTGTTGTATTTGTATAACAGAGTGGGAGTATGTAATTTTATATTGTATATTTATGATAAAGATTTTTTAATAATCGAAGTCTAAGAATTGATAAAGAATGTATCAAAGTTGCAATATAACAAATTTGTAAAAGTTAAGTATTAAATAATAATATAGTAGAGCTTATGAGTCATCCAGTAAAATTGAAAGTCACTTTCTACTGAATCTGTTTTATATTACTGGTGAATATAAAAATAGTCGCAGAACTAAATAAATAACATATACGGTTTCAGGCAACCAGCGTATTTTTATTAATATTTTTCTACTATTCTTCACTATTTTTCTAAAGTATTATAACAGAAATTCGAATAAAGTCTCAAGCTCAAAAGAAAAAGCACAAGAGAAGCACAGTTAAAAGCGCTTAACGCGATGAATTTTTGGAGCCACCGCTATCTACCATTTTGAAAGGGCTGCCTTTTTAAACGGGCGAGAATTTTCGAAAAATTGGCTGCGCGAAACTTACACTGCGTGGCCACACTCGCAGTGAGCCGCACGATTTTTCGCCATTTCAATTTTGACTCTGAAAGCGTTCGAGGTGGAGAGAACACACGCGCGTGCAAGAGAGAGAGAGAGAGAAAGGCAGGAATGGAAATAAAATGAGTAAACGCTGAGCGATTTTCCGTTTTTTTTTTTTTTGATGGACGGATGGACGTACCTTCGACTATGGCAAGTTTAAACGTGTGTAAACAATTACGAGGAGGAGTGTGTGTGTGTGTGCCCTGTCCGTCCGGTACTCCGAACTTCCATTATGAAGTTAGAAAAATAGCGAGAAAAAATACACTCCAATAGAGTGCAAGTGTAGTAATAGCTAATATTAGTTCCCCGCCAACTTAGGGAAAGTTCAACTGAATTAATAAAAGCCCTCTTCGCTACTAATAGGAATGAAATTTAAATCTACCTTGATTGGCACAATTCCAATATACATGTGTGCCCTCTTGTGTTTCATCCTCTTCGATAATAAAAGCAGTGTAAAAAGACACAACTATTTCAAAGTGATTAAAACTCTTGATAAAACCAAAGAGATAAATTGAATAACTGACGGAAAAGAGAATTAATGAATTAAGCTCGCCTTTTCTTCTAATTAGAAAAATTTCATTTCACTTTGAAATGCAGGATTAGTCAACGTAACTTTTTAGTCGCACTCATTTGTTCCCGCTGCACTCGCACGGAATAGAGGGTTGAAATTAAGTGGGGGAATTGCGGTACAAATAAGGGGTTGCTCGTTTTTCCGTGTTCGAATTCCTCGGGCAAAGCATTCCAGTCGGAGCACGTGTCGCCTTGGGCATCGAGAAGACAGAGCCGAGGACACCGTGTGATGTCTCGTCATTGAAAATTCGAGCAACCGGATCGCGCCTCTCGCATACTAATTGCGGGGAGCGTTAACGCTCGTTATTAATTTTCGTCCTGCAGTCTCCTAATCATTCGAGATCAAGTGAGAGGGAGACTAAGGGAGCAAACGCCGTGAAGAAAGAGAACACAGGGTGTTGTAATATGCAATTGTACAGCATCCGACAAAATAGTTGTCACAATCTACAAAACGATCGTCGAACAGAAAGTTAAATATCGTATTATGTAGATGCGGTGCGCATGACTTTTTAAAAGCCCCTTTTTAGGGGAGGATGTCTTCTGTCGCAACCCTCTAAAAAAGCTTTGCATACCGTGTGTAAATGCTATCAAACTTTACTTTTTGTTTGGCGGCTGTTTTGCAGATTGTGACAACTATTTTGTCGGATGCTGTACAAATTCGTATCTTTTTATTAAAGGGCACTAATGCAAAAGGTGCAAAAACTATGTAAGAAGTTCTATTACATTTGTCAATGACTGTTATTTTCAACTATTATTTTTAACGAGTATTTTCAGTAACATGCAATTGTACAAATTTGTATCTTTCTGTCAAAGAGTACTAATGCAAAAAGTACAAAAACTAAGTGAGTAGTTCTATTACATTTATCGTTAACTGTTACTTTCAACTAATATTACTAGCGAGTATTTTCAAAAACACGCAATTGTACCAAACCTTTGCACTTTTAAATTTCGTTCAGGACCGAAGTACTGTATTCTGAAGGTATTATATGAATTTCGGCGAATTTAGTTCATTTTTACAGTGATTATATAGATCACAGTAAAACAATAAAAGCTGAAATAGTGTTTGGAGGAAACGTGTTCAAAATGCTATGTTGGTTCCTACTGGTTATAATTGCATGTTATTCTTCGAAGTTTCTTAAGGCAATTTCATGTCGTGTTTTTGAACAACAGATTTTTTTATGTGCGGCGTACATGACCGTTTTATAATATATTACCAAACACCTGTAAAATATAATATATACTTAAAGGTAGTCGCAGACAACCATTGATATATGAAAGCACATAGTATTGGCAATAATCAATTACTTTGTCTGTTATAAATTCAAATTTACTCCCTTTTATAATATACTATCTGAGGGTGCACGTGTAAAATATAATATCTACAAATTTAAAGGCAAATGATTCACTTTGAAGGCAGTCGCACACATTCATTAATATATAAAAGCGAATCATATCGACATTTATCAATTACTTTATCAGTTATAAATTCAAAAGGACTCCTTTTTATAATACATATAAATTACCTTAAAAATAGTCAGACTTATCCATTGATATCCGAAAGCAAATCATATCGGCAATAATTAATTACTTTCTCAGTTATAAATTCGAAAGTACTCCCTTTTGTAATATACTTCGTAAGGATACACGTGTAAAATATTATATACATACAAATTACCTTAAAAATAGTCAGACTTATCCATTGATATACGAAAGCAAATCATATCGGCAATAATCAATTACTTTCTCAGTTATAAATTCAGATGGACTCCTTTTTATCATGCACTATGCGAGGGTACACGTGTAAAATATAATATACATAGTATAATTCCGAGAAAAAGAGGAGTAAGGCAATGCAAATTTAAAGCGGAGAGAATCACCTTGTAGACTCGACTGGGTAATTGTCTCGCTGTCGGGCGTACAGGTATCGAGATAAGTGCGTCGCAGTCGGGTGGCGCGCACATTGTCCGCGTCGGTCGTCATGGGAACCCGAGGGCGCTCTCGCGCCGAAGCCGAAAGCCGAAGGTGGATACGTAGCAGTGCGCCGCGCCGCGCCGCTCAACAGAAGTCAGTGCACGCGCGAACGTCAAGCTCGACGTCTACGGCAGACACTGTGAATCTTCGCTTTTCAACCCTTCGAACCTCGCCGGGACGCGTTTAAACCTTCTCTCATTCGCTCTTCGAAATCTTCTTCCCGGTTGATTGTGCTTGAAGAGAAATCTTTTCTCCTTGAAATCTATCGCAGATTTTGCCTCGATTTACACTTCAAACGACTGATTGAAGTTTGCGGATTCCTCGAATTTTTTAAGCTGATTTTTGAAAGGAAGATTTGGTTTGATTTTGAGAATCGAGGAAGGATTAGTTTAGAGGAATTGATTGCTATTTTAGTAGAACTTCGACTCTGCCAAGCTGATTGAGAGTTTGCAGCTGAGTTTCGCTCGTTAAAGATAGGTGTAATTACTTAAGGTTCGTATTATGCGTAATTGATCAGTCGGAAGTACGATTGGTCCGATTGTTTAAAGTTGAGTTTGAATCTTTGAAGATATCTCACACTATTTCAATATATTTACTAATAGCTAATTGTTTCTCTCCACATTTCGCATTTCGAATTTGAGAAATACAAATTTCTGTATTTGGAGTAGTAAAAGATTCTCGCTAAAAAGACTTTGAATTTCGTCCAATTCTCTGATAATTCAACATCAGAAATTTCAAATCCTTTTGAATTCAAAAAGTTTCTCGAAGGAGCGTGTTTGTTGCTTTCAGCGGCATTGAAATTTGTCGGTTTGGTACACAAAGACGGTAAAATTGACTGTCAATTTCTGTGCTCAGTGAGTGTTCGTGTTGGGACGTGGAAGAAGTTAGCAGCTGCCTTCGAAGTCGAAATTCCGCTGGACTGCAAGCCGAGGGTGAAAGGACATCCGTGATAAGGTATGAGAAACCAAATTCAAAAGAATCTCTCGAAATATTCTCTCCAACAATATTTTAGCTGCGTTTAAAGTACACTTTAAACTTTACGCTGCACAATTCATTTCTCCACTTTAAAGGATTTCGAAACTGTTAATTGCAAAGATGAAAATCCATTTGTTAAACTTGCATTTCTCATCGTTTTAACACTGTTTGTCGTAGCATACATTAAGAAACGTAAGAATTTCTCGGCGCGCGATAAGTAATTTTAATCTGAAGACAGAATTATATTAGTAGCGCCGAGAAAGCAGCTCGTTTCTGTAAAAGCTAAAGCAAATTTGCATAAAAGACTGTGGAATTAAAAGAAAATGCACTCTTATAATTAATTCGTGGCAGAAGTAAACCAGAAATATGAAATAAGTTTCTTGTGAATGATTTTATTATAAAACTTTTCTCATGTTTATGTCTCATTACTAATATTACATTACATTAATACATTGCATTATTATTTAGTTTCTTTCCATGTTCATTAAGTCATTCATGAATCAAAAAATGCATTTGCTCTAAATCACTGAAAATATATTAATTTCGTAACAAGGTTAACTTAAAAGCCATGGAAACTTCAGTTATTTCAATTTATTTCTTTGCAACGCATCTATTTTATAATACAAAAAGCACCAATCATCTGAAAATCAATTATTTTCATTGTGTATTATAATAGATTAGGATAATACGTTGGTATTAAAATCACAAAATTCCACCCACTATATTAATTATATAAAATAAAACAATTTTGTTGCATTTATTGCTGTCTATTACTTGCATTATTGTTCGTATAAAACTGCTAGACAATCATCGACAGTTTCCAAATTTTTAATATTTGCAATACATTAAACAATTAATACTGTTTTAATACTAGTTGATAATAACGTATTAATAATCATCTTGTCTTAATGATACACCTTGCTAGAAACATGTACACATGCAACATGTCCACATTTACTTGTTTATAATCGAAATTTATGTCCAACGAATTTGTAAACTAAGTTTACATCAGAGTAAAAGTACGTGACGAAAAGTTTTTGGGTTTAGGGGAACTGGGCTAGGAATAAGTAGTGTCTGCCGTCGCGGGAGAGCTTAATGGAAGCGAATGTTTCTCAAGTGTTCCGGCTCTGTCAACTATCTATCAGTCGAGTGTGCTTCCTTCTGCTTTTAGTCGCCGCCGGCTTTAAAAGTATATCCGTCACACGTCGATGCCACTGGCGTCGTCGTCGTCGTCGTCGTCGTCCTTATCTTCATAGAGTTGTCACTTCAGTCTGCCTTAATCGCTCAAGCACGCACTTGTTACTTCCCTTTTTCAAGTGAACGCCAGCAGCTTCCGAGCGTGCTGATGCATCCACTAAAAAGTGTCTAATCGATAATGAAACATCGATGATTAACTTGAGAAGAGTTAGTCATTTATTCCTAAATTGCAGGGTTTTTCTCGAATATTTGTGGTTTTGGTATGTTTTTGGTTGATTATTTTATTAGTGTGGAAAATTGAAAGCTTTAAAGTACAGGGTGATTCACTTGCCGTTGAATCAGAACTCTCCTAACCCCACTTTTTACTAGATATTTATTTCATTATACTATACCATTATACTATAATTGTACCATTGTAATTATACTGTAACAACACCAGATTGTTTACATTGCCAAAATCACTAAAGAAAATATGACCTCTCGCAAATGTATTTATTATTTCAAAAGAATAAATAATCGCTTCTTGTACAACTTATGTGTTTACGAAAGTACAGGGTGATTCACTTGCCGTGAATCAGAACTCTCCTAACCCCACTTTTACTAGACATCTATTTCATTATACTATATATTTTCTGTTTAACAATAGACTGTGTTAAATTATGTAGTCTGTTGGAGGGAATATTTTACCAAGTTTTATTATATTATATTTACAGCGAAATATTATATATAACTGGCTTCTGCAAGGTGAAATTTCATGTGCGAGTTAACATAACTGAGCCATGTAAAAGACTAAATGCATAACATGCAGATAAATCTTGAGCAACATTTGAGTGTAATTGAAATGTCTAGGTTATTTATAATGATTTTATATGGAACAGTGTATGCTCGACAGTGGTGATTCAAAGGCAAGTAACTCACCCTGTAAAATAGTTACGTTAGAAGATTTTGAAAAATTGCCTGAGAATTTTGTTTCGCTAATTAAATGAATTTTTGAAACAGAAACATCTAGTTACATAAATAAAATAACAAAAATTGAAATATAGATAAGCAAAATTATAGATTTTCGCAATAGTAAAAGTTCATTACAACAGCATTAACATTCAGCATCCCTAAAAACATCCACTGCAACTGTAAAAGCAACAACCTTTTACACCAAGAATGACTTTTTCCCAGGTTGCAAATTAGAAATGGCATTTTCGTATTCCATTCATTAAGCTGGCGGCGGAACTCGTTGGAAATGAATTCATCGGCAAAGTCCGGCGTAGCTAAAACAGTCTTTAGCCTTTCTCGCGGAGGGTGAGGAATACGTAAACGACATTTCCGAGGATTACCAGCATTATCGGCGTCGTAACACTTTCGTCGAGTGTCTCTCGCGAAATAACAAAAGTAGAGTTGGCTGCAGGGGAGATAGGAAATTCGAGCTGCAAGAGATATCGGAGGGTTGAAGAAAGGGTGGTGGTGGTTCGCTGCTGTTCTCGAGGGTATCGGATTATTTTTCCACGTGGTGTCCGCCTTGGCCAGGAAGGTTTTCGCTCGCTTTACATTTTCAAGGTTATCGCCGCCAGAACCGGCAAATATTTTCCTTCCACATGCTGCTCCACTTTCTTTCCTCCCTTTGCAACCATCACTTTTCTCTTTCCCTCTCTTTCTCTTTCCCTTCAAGCTCTCTTTGTTTGCCGGCGTCTTGCCGCCGCGCCGCGCCGCTCGCCTCCTTGTTCCTGGCGTCGAGACGCCTCCTCGAGTGTTTGGATATTGACGCGCAGCAGCGTCCTCGTTTGCATTCGTCGCTCATACGACCGCCTGATTTCCCAATCGCATCGAAACCACAACTGCGTTCCTTTCGGAAATCTCGCCGAATTGGATTAAGCGGCGAGTCGACGATCTTACGTTGCCGTCGGACTCGAATTTCTGATGTGGACATTGAAAACAGAAATTTAAGAAGAGATTTCATTGGGATAAAGTTATTAAAATAAGTAGACGTTGAATTGACTTTGAATCAGAACTGTTGTATTTTTCTTTTTCTGTATTTTAGTGTTGACACAGAATTTTGAAGCCTTTTCAAATTATGATAAAACTAAGTTTTGAATAGGGAAGTTCAATTTGCAATCAAACTTATGTTATTTCACACCAGCTTTTACAAGTTACTTTTATTTATACGCTATTTATCATGTCATTTCTACAAATGACACCATTTCTTTTTGACTTTCTGTTCAAATACTTTCGAACCGGATGGACGAGGTTTTTGAAACTTCGTCTGATTATTCGTAAATGTCTCATTTACCACATGCATTATTATTGTATTATATATTTTTGAGCCAATAACAACAATCTCTACTTTCGCCGACATAAGAATAGATTTCTCGACATTGATTACTCAAAAACTCTACAGACAACTACGTTAAAATTTTGAAGAGAACTGCACAGTCCATTGACTATAAATGTACTCTATAAATTTCAAGTCTATCACTTTATTTTCATTAACAGCACCAACCTCCTCAAATGAATCCAAAAAAAGTGAGAATGGTTTTCAATATTTCATTCAAATAATATATTCAATTAACAAAAAAAAGAATGTTTCTTTATCGCGTCGAATTTCAACGACACTCTAACCAGCTACCAATTTCGAAAATATCAAACAATCGTACAACTACACTTGTAAAATCAAGTCAGTCACTTTAATTCATTCGAATCCTCCGCAAACCATGCATTTCGTTGACATTGTTTCAACTAGAACTCCAGTGACCATTGACTATAAATGTACTCTATAAATTTCAAGTCTATCACTTTATTTTCATTAATAGCACCAACCTCCTCAAATGAATCCAAAAAAAGTAAGAATGGCTATCAATATTCAATTCAAATAATATGTTCAATTAATAAAAAAAAGAATCTTTCTTTATCGCGTCGAATTTCAGCGACACTCTAACCAGCTACCAATTTCGAAAATATCAAACAATCGCACAACTACACTTGGAAAATCAAGTCAGTCATTTTAATTCATCCGAATTCTGCGGAAAACGCGCTTTTCGTTGACATTGTCTCAACAGGAAGGATAGTAGTTGCTGTATTTTCGCTAGTGGAGAAAGAGAATCATTCGAGCCCACTGTATATCGATCATCCCAGCGAGACACGCATTATGCAACGCGCGTATTGTTACGCATAACAGTTTTGCTGGGTGTGGGCGCGCGCGCGCGTCGGATGCATTGACGAATGCTGGACAGTGGCAGCTCTTGATTCACCATTTTTCACCGCGACCAATGATCGCTGAAAACCCACTGTATTGACCGTTCCACGTCCAGCAACGCTCCTCTGAAATCAATGGATTTTGTAACTCCTTTGTATGTTGTTTCAAATTTTGTACTTTCCTGTTTTGAATTATTCGAAAGTAAATTCTTATTACTTTTTGTATAATAATTAAATTGGAGAATAATACTAGTAAATAAAAAGATTGAATAGAATTAGATAACAGTCATTATTATTTTATATGTTAACTTTATACTGTTGTGTTTGAATTCGAAAGTAAATTCTTATGACTTTTTTTTTATAATAATTAAATTAAAGAATAATACTAGGAACTGAATAGATTAAATGGAATTATATATAATACTTTTGTGTTTCAGTAATTCGAAGGTGCATTCTTATTACTTCTTGTATACTCATTAAATTAGAGAATAATACCAGTAAATAAATAGATTAAATTGAATTAGATGATAGTGATTATCATTTTATTTCAAATTTTGTACTTTCCTGTTTTTAATTATTCGAAAGTAAATTCTTATCACTTGTTTTATAGTAATTAAATTGGAGAATAATACTAGTAAATGAAAAGACTAAATAGAATTAGATAACAGTCATTATTATTTTATACGAGAATTTTATACTGTTGTGTTTGAGTAATTCGAAAATAAATTCTTATTACTTCTTGTATACTAATTCAATCAAACCATAATACTAGCAAATGAATAGATTAAATTGAATTAAACGATACTGATTAAATTATTAATAAACGAAATTCTTATTAACCTCGTATTATTTATCGTTTCCTGTCATTATATTCATCAATCCTGTCACACAATTATTTAGTAGTATTAATTTGTTGAATTACACCTGCAGTGGTAGCAAATCAGAGCTAAACTTTTGAATGGCAGAATATATATATATTAACACGACGTAGTCAGAACTGGATTGGATTATACATTGCTCAACAGCGCAATTAGTTCGATGCTTGTGCGAGGGAATATGAAGCGGCCGGCCGGCGCCGAGTACAGAGAAGCGGCTGGCAAGCGATCGTTTTATTTCTTATTTTATTGCGGGTAAACGTAGATACACGAAGCACACTGATTGCCACGAGCTACAATTAAATCTCGAATTGCACGATTAATTGGTTTCGTGTTATTCAAGACTGTGTAACGCGAGGAGAGCAGAATTCATATGAATGCTGTGATTGCCGCGAAAACCGCGTTATATTCCATAGTTCGAGATACACGAAAATATCGAACGCTCGAATTTGCGCGTTTCTTTGGAAATGTTGCGCTAACATTTACCCATCGATATTACTTTTGCCGTGGTTTTTTTTTGGTGCGTGTTTGTGTTTGTCGAATAGTTTGAAAAATCGGCAAATATTCAATTTATTCGAGTTCTCAAAATAAATTTGAAAAAGTCTAAAGAGATTTTTGGTTGTTGGTATTGCTCAAAATTTCATTTATAAAAATCTACTCAAACAGATTTAGTTTTTGGGTACAAAAAAGTATTAAAGTATACAAATCGTTAAGAAGGAAAATGTACGGTTGTTTATAAATTACTGTATTAACCAGATCCGATGGCGAAACATGCACCTCAGACATTTATCAGCGAATTCTATAAGGATCGATTGCAAGAGAAAACTGAACCTTCCTTGGGTTAAGATAACCTGCAGAACTTTAGAGTTCATTACATAATTAGAAGTACACTTATTACATACTGCAATCTGGTAAAACGTATACGTTACAGAGAAATGTAGATTAAAATAGCAACAACCGTTTATAACCACAAAAAATGTCTCAACATTCCTCGCCACTTTGTTTTTAAACAAATATTTAGATTATTAAATCTTTTCATTTTAGGCATCAAAAATATAATAATAAACAACACACATAAATCACAAGTTCAAGTAATCGTTTTAATTTTATTTCAAACTCATTTAAAATTAGTCAAGGAATTTTTGGGAATTTTCTTCCAAACTAATCCGATTTCTTTAACAACAAAGAATTCGTTTGTAATACAAAAAATCGCCTGCTCCGTGAAGAAAACAATTAGAAACGATTCGCAAGAAAAGCGTTTGCAAACGTTTGCGGTACAAATTGGACGGTTGTATTAAATTTTGCATGAGAATAGTTTGTGCCTGCGCGCAGCGCGCGCACTCTTGCTTTGTTTGCGCTGTTGTACAGCAAATACGAAGACGTATCCAGTGACCTGTACTCTAGCATGACAGGGTGAATGTGCACGTGTAAACAGGCCGGCGCAGAGATCGCAGATATCGAATTGCATGTATGAAGTCACGTGCAGACTCGCACTGGTGACTCGTGTCTTATAACTCTCTCGCCTTGACTTGGAATAAGTCGATCCTGTCACCTAAGAATAATGGAAAAGGGAATAGGATCGAAATTCTCTCGCATTCTGACAATTTTGTTATTGTAAGTTTATTCTCGTTACTTTCTTCTTGACTGATTATAGAAGTCATGTTCAACAAGTAGAATTTTAATTTTGGCTTCGTTTCACATTTGTATCAAGTTTCATTGAAATTTGAATTTAAACCAATTTAAGGAATATTCTTAATTCGAATTTTGACTTTGTATTGAATCATTTAAACGGTATTTTAATTAATTTAGTCGATGGAAAAATGTCCACTTATCGAACACATCGATTTTGTTATCTAAGAATAATGGAAAAGGGAATAGGATCGAAATTCTCTCGCATCCTCGTAATTTTGTTATTGTAATTTCATTCTCGTTACTTTCCTCTTGACTGATTATAGAAGTCATGTTCAACAAGTAGTATTTTAGTTTTAGTTTCGTTTCGAATCTGTATTTATAAAACCAATGTAAGGAATATTCTTACCTCGAATTTTAACTTTGTATTTAATCATTTAAACGGTATTTTAATTAATTTAGTCGATGGAAAAATGTCCACTTATCGAACCCATCGATTTTGTCACCTAAGAATAATGGAAAAGGGAATACTATCGAAATTCTCTCGCATTCTGACAATTTTGTTATTGTAATTTTATTTTCGTTACATTTACAATTCGATATTGTTCTTGTTTGATCGTAGAATTCATGTTCAAAAAGTAGAATTTCAGTTACAGTTTCGTTTCAAATTTGTATCAAGTTCTATTTAAATTTTAATTTACAAAACCAAGTTAAGGAACGTTCTTAACTCAAACTTCGACTTTCTCTTTAATCATTAAAGCATAATCGCAAAATCCACGACAATATATTCTAAACTTAATGAATTCAGTGGACAGAAAAATGTCCATTGATCGAACCCGTCGATCTAATAATCGACAAATTGACGTTGCCCCGCTTCGCCATCTAAAATTCCTGAAATTTGAAAGTTTGCTTTTCGAACTTTTCGAGATTCTTTGTCCTCTCGCAAAATTCCAGGGAATCTTCAGCAAAGAATTTCTCTGTCGATGCTTGGGCGGCTCAGTCGAGGCAGAAGCGGAAGTGACTGGAGTATCGGAAATGATTAATAGTAGTGGAATGTTGCGTCGGAATAATGGGTCACCGGTATCTTAGGTTGGTTTCACAGTGTGCAATAACAGGCAACGTTCGCTCGCCGCTCGTCTCTTTCTCCTTTGAGGAGATGCGAAGTGCGCGCTGGTGCGCGTCAGCAAAAATCAGCAAATAAAAGGGAGCATTGGCTTTTCTTGCCATGAGCTTTCCCGAGCTTTGCAGTCCTCCAATTGCTTCCATTCGACTGGCATATGTTTATTACATTGGCCGACTGTTATATTCTAGTTTTCCTCTTCTCTTTCTCAACGAGATCGTACACATACTCTCGTAAAGCACTTCCTTTTACGAGAATATTGTCTTCTAGTTATTGAAATGGTTCTTATTTCATTCGGTTTTCTTTTTATTGCGATATCGTTCTTTGTTACTACGAACTTTTATTCTTTATTTTTCTTGTCCTTATTTATTATACAAACGATATTATAGCTATCATTCTTATTTACTTATTATAATATCGCTTACTACATTCTGCATTTATTTGTTTAGTTTTACATTTATCTACCTTATTGAAATGGATCTTATTTCATTTGGTTTCTTTATTGCAATATCATTATTCGTTACTATCAACTTTTATTCTTTATTTTTCTTGTTCACATTTATTTTATGACAGATATTATAGCTATCATTCTTATTTATTTATTATAATATCGCTTACTACACTAAATTTTTATTACGAATTTTAGTTCTACCTTTATTTAGTTTTACATTTATTGTTCTACATATTAAATTTAGTTATCTACATTTATTTATGGAAAGTGTTACAGCTTTCGTTATTTATGATCTATCAGTTTAGTATTCTTTGTAATATAAAATAATCGACGCAATAAATCTCGATTATTTTTTTACAAGTTCCGCGCGGTTTTCGGGTTTATAATATCACTTCTCTATTTCGGTATTGTGTTGCTGCGCGCTTTTGACTCGCAATTCATCATCGCAAGTGGGATTTCATTCTGGGTATTAACATTTTATTTCGGCCGCGTTTGAAACGGAAGCAGCCGCTATATGATATTTCGGGTTGTATAATTTGCTAACGAGTTGTACACTCTCAGGATCGAATTAGTTTCTTCATTTTTGCGGCTCATTAACTGCTTGATACTCACGAAATCGACTTTAATTCCTGGCGTTTCCACTTTTTAAATTTCCCTTTCGCTACTTTCGTTGCAAAACAGTTTCAGCCGCGCATTAAAATTAGCCGGCGAGTTACGACGACTGTTTTATATTTATTCATTTAGATTCTAATAATTCTTACAACTTCCACAATTATTTTATCATTCGCTTTATTAAAAATGTCAAAGTGGAGTTTGCTGTTTTAATTTTCAACACTCAGACTTTTTCTTGCTTAAGGTATAATTCAAATATTAGAAAACGATACAAAAATACGATTCTTTTCCCTCACAAATAATTTTTTTTTCGGAAAAAGTATTATTTATATATTAAAGTACATATTGTAAACAATGTATCCTGTAAATTTGTTTACAATCCTTGCAGTAACTAGCGTGCAACAGCGACTTTCGTAATGTCACAGTGAATGAAACATGGCTGCGGTAACCGGTGTAGCGCCACTATTTTTCATCCGAATCGGATAGAAAAGTTCTCTTCAATTAATAGAAAGATAACACTACTGCACTACGGAAGCAGATCCTTCAAGTTTCATTTAGTGCGAAACACATCGCTATTTATAATCATCAGATCGATTTTTTCTATAAAATCAAGCATTTTATATAGAAACCAAAAAAGCTGCGATAGGTATGCGAAAAAACGTTACGTAGTTCAGTAGATAATTCTATTAAGAAGATCTGATGAAATGTTCAGCTTGATTCGTTCAATGATGAATTAGTTATGCTGGTTATCACTCGCAGAAACAGTGTTTCGAGAAAAACGTGTTTGAAGTCTTGGATATATTTAGCAAATAACTTTCGTATCTTTTTAAAATCGTCAATTATTAACACAATTTTTTGGAGGAAAATTTGATTGTTTCGAGCCATTTACTTGTATGTGCTAGCTTAACTCAAAGAGAAATGTATGTCCGCTTTGCTAGAGCACTTCCGGCGAGCACGGATTGCATCGAACCAGCTGCGATTGAAAATCTCTGATATATTTCGGCAAATGTTCGCCGGCGGCGCGCCGATGCAAAACGAGGGAAACAAAATAGCAGCTCGCGATCGCTTACAGCCTGTAATTTACGAGTGAAACATTAGCCAATAACGGCGAGCGCTGAGCATACGCGGACGACAGCGATAGATCAGCCGCGGACGCAGCTCTGCCGATTTTTATTATCAATACGTAGTGGGCATCGGCGAGAGTGCGCCGTTCACCGAGTTCGATTTAACTAATACAAGCGCGACGCCCGACCACCATCGACGCCCTGTTTATGAATCACTCGGCGAGAGAGAGAGAGAGAGAGGGTTAAAGACTCGTCATTATCGGAAATAGGTTTGGAATATGTGTCAGTTTGTTGTGGCAAGCCGAGGGAACAAATCATGCTTTTTGATACTTTGTTTATGGCTTTTCGTGTTCCTGCAGTAATCAACGTGTCAGGGGTTTACTTAAAGTACTTAAAGTAGAAAATGTTAGTAAATAAAGTAGGAATTTATTAATCTTTTTAAGATATTCAAATTATTTTCCTATTAGTTTCTAATTCGGCTTGACTGTAATGTTTGAATTAAAAAAAATCGTGATATTAAATGCGATGTTAACTCTGTCGAATTTAAACTCGTCATTATCGAAAATAGGTTTGGAATGTGTGTCTGTTTATTGTGGCAAGCCGAGGGAACAAATCATGCTTTTTGATACTTTGTTTATGGCTTTTCGTGTTCCTGCAGTAATCAACGTGTCAGGGGTTTACTTAAAGTACTTAAAGTAGAAAATGTTAGTAAATAAAGTAGGAATTTATTAATCTTTTTAAGATATTCAAATTATTTTCCTATTAGTTTTTAATTAGGCTTTACTGTAATGTTTGAATTAAAAAAAATCGTGATATTAAATACGATGTTAACTCTGTCGAATTTAAACTCGTCATTATCGAAAATAGGTTTGGAATATGTGTCAGTTTATTGTGGCAAGCCGAGGGAACAAATCATGCTTTTTGATACTTTGTTTATGGCTTTCGTGTTCGTGCAGTAATGAACGTGTCAGGGGTTTATTTTATTCGGATTTTGCAAGGATGATGTTATTTAAAGTAGAAAACATTAGTAAATAAAGTAGGAATTTATAAATCTTTTTATTCTCTTTTTTAGAAATTCGAATCATTTTCGTATTAGGTTTGAATTAATTATATGTATTGCATTTCTTGCTTGTTTTTGTTCGGTTTAGATTTTCGCATTAATTAACTTTGTAATCTTATCATTGCGTCAAAGTTCCACCAAATTCACAAACACTGCTTTCTTTATACAAGCTTCATTTGATATTCCTCCTACTAATAATTCAATCATAAAGCAGAAATTTCTTAATCTTTGTATTCTTCCTCTTCTTTAGAAATTCGAATCATCTTCGTACTAGTTTTTAATTAGGCTGTACTGAATATTAGTTGAACTGTTTAAATTGAAAAAATCGCGATATTAAATGCGACATTAACTCTGTCGAATTGAAATAAGTGATTCTAACAGAACTTGACAAGATTTCTACGAAAATAAATACAATTTTAGAAATTTCTCGTCCAAAAATCATAAGAAATTCCGAATTCAATTTCTTTGACACTCGACCTGCTGAAACCTTAAGAAACATGAACGGTGATTCACACGGCATTCGAAAGGATCCTTCAGTTCGATTTCCTTCTCAGTGGCATATCTCGGACACTGCAAATGGATTCTATGGATTGGAGTGTGGGACGCTCGAGAAGGAGGAGGTGCTTTATCGCGCGCGCCACCCTGTATGCAGAGAGTAATGTCTGGATCGATTCCAAGTCGAAATGCGCGCGAGTGTCACGCTATCCAGATTGGAAATCGCGAGCCTATTTTTTGCGGTCTTGAGACGAATCGTGTGCTACGTACGTACATACATACACGCGCGCGAGGTTCGCTCGATGCCGCCGGGCGACGCGAGCATTGAATTGCAGCCACGTGCAGAACGTCGCACCGCAGTCAGGTAGGTCGTCTGGCTCGCTTACGTAACACTGACATGCATACATAATACATACACACAGTGACTGGCATAGATATTTGGATAGTCGTATTTTTCACGTGCGCATTTCACATTTTAAATGAGTCGCAGAGAAGTCAGAATGGATGTTAATATTTTGTTAATGCGATTTGTTGAGTTAAAAGACTCTTTTTTTACTTCGTGAGATGAATGTATATGTAATACTTATATACACAGTGACTGGCATAGATATTTGGATAGTCGTATTTTTCACGTGTGTATTTGAAATTTTAAATGAGTCGCAGAGAAGTCAGAATGGATGTTAATATTTTGTTAATGCGATTTCTTCAATTAAAAGACTCTTTTTTTACTTCGTAAGATGAATGTATATGTAATACTTATATACACAGTGACTGTCATAGATATTTGGATAGTCGTATTTTTCACGTGTGTATTTGAAATTTTAAATGAGTCAGAGAGAAGTGAGAATGGATGTTAATATTTTGTTAATGTGATTTGTTGAGTTAAAAGACTCTTTTTTAGGTGCATATATAATTCTTATATACAGTGACTGGCATAGATATTTGGACAGTCGTATTTTTCACGTGGGTATTTGAAATTTTAAATGAGTCGCAGAGAACTCAGAATGGATGTTAATATTTTGTTAATGCGATTTGTTCAATTAATGCAGAAAGAAAGTATTTTTTGCATAGCATTCACTAAATTTGTAATATAGCAAAATGTTAAAAATTCTTTCGAACATAATTCTTATTTGGTTTATTATTATTATTTTATTAGTAGTTTTTACAATTATTATTTAGTTTATTTCATCTGAACTCATACATTATATTTTAATGATGCACGCTATTTAATTATAAACAGGGGATGATTGAATCACCCTCCACATTCTACTTATACTACTCAATACTGTTTCTACTTGCACACTGTACTATATTTATCATGGCTTAGTTTTACAAATAGTTTCACATAAATTTTGATGAGTGATATGTTTGACTATGACAGATAAAACGTCAATTTGAATAATAGTCTTGATCATGCAATAGTTAATTATTCACGTGTCAAAATCTGTCGCCACTGTTTCTATAAGCAGGTATCACAGGATGTAACGTTGGTTTATTCATTTAAATTTCCATTTGAGTTCGTGCAATATTTTCCTTGCGCATCACAGTTACTGCACGTTTACTGTATTATATAGTCATTGCACAAATTTTAATTACCAAAAACGAAATCTTCTACAGTTAAAGTGATTTTTACTTCAACACAGTGCTTTATTTCTCAGATCATTACTACTTCTATCAACAGACATATTATTTAATATAATTTTGTCTCATTGGTTTAGATTACCTCGCACATTAATTAATTCAACGACTTAATGAATTCGTTTATTATTTTCCTTCCACGACTACATTTCCATACTCGCACCAACTTTGATTACCAAACATCGAAATCTTCCACAGCCACAGTTATTCCTATTTCCACAAAGTACTTTACTTATCAGATCATTACTACTTCCATCAACAGACATATTACTTAATACAATTTTATATCATTGATTAAGATAACCTCGCACATTAACCAATGACTTACCAAATTCCTTCATTATTTTCCCTCGACGACTACATTTCCATACTCGCACCAACTTAACCTACAATTATTCCTACTAGCACTGAGTACTTTATTTTTGGGGTCATCAGGTACGAAAATCCAGACAGTAAACTGGGGAAGAGGGTGAGAGGGAAATCTTTATTAACAGGGGAGGCAGACCGATTTTTTCGATACATATCTCGCTTGGTGTGTTCCGTGGAAGTCTCGCTCTTCTATTTGCCGGCCAACACACACTTACCAACACAGAGAGAGATATCCACTCGGAATACATGCATATATAGGTATCGAGGTTTTCCGATGCCGATCTGGCGGCTGGCCAATTCGGCCTCGATCGTGATTCCCACACACACACACACACATACTCGTTTCACTCATACATAGAGGAAACCTGAGAGAAGGATGGCTCCCACCAAAAAGCCATGGGAGTCCAACCAGGATCGAAAGTGGTGGGCGGCGGCGATGGCGATGGCGCTCGTGAATAACCCTATTGGCGTGTAATCAGTGCGAGAAGATCTCCCGCGGCGTTTTAATAAAGCGATATGAGCTTTTTCGAGCGCTGCTCCAGTTTGACTTTACAACGCGGGCGCGCGCGCGTGCCTGTTA
Source organism: Ectemnius continuus (assembly GCA_910591665.1). Taxonomy (NCBI): domain Eukaryota; kingdom Metazoa; phylum Arthropoda; class Insecta; order Hymenoptera; family Crabronidae; genus Ectemnius; species Ectemnius continuus. Next base: position 6,310,959 of record OU342862.1, on the reverse strand, counting down.
TTTAGTAGGATCGCGATAGCCGAGTGTATTGGCTTCGATCGCCAACAGATTTTAAATCACCCACTCCCCCCCCACTCTCTCGATCGATTGTCCGCTGCTCTAATTCGCTTCGCTGGTGATAAGTGGACTGCGCTTCCGCTAATAAGGGCCAATCGATGCCGAGAGAGTCTGCGAATGTGGCAGACGTCTACTTTGTGTGGAAGAAAAGTATCAATAAAAGAGACGAAATTATCAACTGATTAATACTGGGTTTATGGACATTTCTTTATAACTATCTTTGCAGACATCAGTCAAATATTCTTAAATAATAACGATTGATTTCATTTAAAAATAATTACAATCTTAACAGCTATAATATGATATAATAGAATTTTGTAGGATGGCATGAAGAATTGTCAGCATAAAATGGAAGAAAGTTAATAGTAACTGTTCTTTTAATAATGACAAGTCTTGTAAACCTAGTGTTAATAATTAATGATGAGTTTCAAAATGTTTTGAAAAACTAAAACACAATAAATTATAACGAATTTGTTAAAAGCTTTCAAATTATACATTTATTTATTAATAGTCTTATTTCTGGTACTTACATTAATAATCTTTAATATAATATTTATTAATAGCCTTATTTCTATTACGTAAATTAATCATCTTTAATATAATATTTATTAACAGCCTTATTTTTAATACCTAAACTAATATTCTTTAATATATTCATTCACATAGCATACAAAATTCAAAATTTAAGTACTTTTAATGGACAAAAGTGAATCAAGCAGATTAAAGTATATCGTATTACGATAAGTAACTATTCCCCCAACTGTCTGATCCGCACGTATGCGGTTACGGAAGAAACTTTCGTATATGCGGTGTCAGTCAGTCAGTCTTACGGAAGTAGCGTATCGTTGGCGGCCAAGTAAAAGCACTTAATTCCGTGCGACATATTCCGGAAGGCGTCGCACTCGCGTACGTGCGGTTCTATCAGTGTGTGAGTGTGTGTGTGAGTGAGTGTGTGGGGCCGCGTTCCATCATACTCGAGATATCCGGAGTTTATACGAGTCACATCATTCGGTGGCATCTGGCCGCGCACGTGTTCCCGTCGTCGAAATTTACTCGGGAGCTGCTGCTGCTCGAGAGCACACTTCGGACTACTGTTCCACGAGCAGAACGAGCAGCGCGCGCGCGCGCGCGCCACCCACGAGTAACCTTATTACCATTCGGATTGGCGTGTCACCAAATTAATGCGCCAACTCCGCCGCCGGATAAATATTGACCGCACCCCCCTCGGCGAACTGCCGAGCACCGCGTTTTCATGGCCGCTTCAATTTCATTCGACGCTGATTAGTCAACCACTCACGACCTGTTTGCGCTCACTTCTTTGCGCTTGGAATGCTTGTTGTGATAGAATCTTGCAGTGGCTTTGTTTCTCTTTTTGTGCGGTGGATGAAATTATTCCCGGAATATGAAATCACTATTTTTTAATTGGAGGGGAAAGATAAAATAATAGAAGTGTATCATTATTGAATTTAAATTGACAGGAATTAATTAACTATTCACGACCTGCTTGTGTTCAATTCTTTCTGCTTCAAATGTTTCTTGTTATACAATTTTATAGACATTGCATGTGAAATTATTCTAGGAATTTTTCATTACTATTTTTTAATGGGAGTGCAAGAATTTCATTGTCGTAATAGAAAAGTGTTTCTTTCTGCAATGGAACGTCTAAAATCTTATGGTAAGCCTGTGGCGACATAATTTCTTTTTATGGGGTGAACGAAATTATTCTGGGAATATGGGATATCATCGTATTCTAATGGAGAAAGGGTAATTTCATTACTGTTATATGGAGCGCTATTTTATCCTTATTGCATTTTGACGAAATCTTCCGTCTCATAAAAATATTTGACTATTCCTCTAACATTACAATGTTTATTTATTTAATTGTGGGAAAATCTTATTCTTAAAATGCTAATTTGTTTTCCATAAAGAACCTTAACACAAAAAATAGCGTTTATTTTCAAAGCTTCGAAATTTGTACTACTTTTCATATAAATTAAATTAGTTTTTGGCATAGAAAACATATATTTTGCAATTCTCAGGTACACTACTCTTAAATATTAATCACACAAAGCAGCGTGTTTGCCAATTTCGATAGTTTCGCGAAGAACAATCGATTAATCGACAAAAAGGCTGCAGGACGTGCTTCGTCAGGCTTTCGCCTTATCGTTCGATGCTGCCGATAACAGGGCGGCGGGCAATCCGAACCGCCGGCGCCGCCGCCATCGCTGATAAAGATGTCATTATCATTCTTATTTAGCCGGGTAATGAAACAGCCGGCGGATCCCAGCATTAAGTTGCGCTGTTGCCGCTCGAATAGCACCGATAAATTTCCATCTCTCGCGGAAAATATATCTCCGCTTAATCTCCGGCTCCCGCGCTTGATTTTCGTATCCGCTGGATGCCCGCGGGCTTTCTCCTCCCTCGGGAAACCTCGCGCCGCTTTTCCTCCTCCTCCTCCGCCCTCTCATCCCGCGGCTTTACAGTTACAGTCAAAAGTATTCTCTGCCCGCTGATCCGTTTCTCTCGAAATTAACAATATTCGTAATATGCAACATTTTGAGATGTTAAAAATCGTAAATTGTGCAAAAAGTAATGCAATTAATCGGCAGAAATAAGTACAATAGAAATCTTTTATTTCGCAATATTAAAATGATATTAAATATATTTTTTAATCGCTATCTTCTGGTGCAAAATGAAGTTGCTTTCTTGCCAACCCAATATATATAATTTAATATAATATTACAAAGATGGAGGTTTTCAATAATTATCTAGCAGATTCTGCAAACAATAATACATTTATAATAAGCAGCTATAATTATAATGAAACTGTTTTATTTCCCAACATTGATAATAGGTGACACATTAAGATTCAGATGCTTTTGAATCATTGTTGTTGATTATAGGCATACAAAAATAATTTTAATTATACAGGAATAATGATAAAGATATATTCTTGTTACGAAGTTCGTAAAATATTAATATACAATTAGAAACATTATGCATCTATCAAATATGTAAGTATACACTACAATATATTCAAAAATAGATCTTTAAAAACGTAATTTGTTGCAAATATACTTTTATACCAAGTTCAAATATAGCTCAATGAAATATTGAAAAATTCAACAGACGGTCAGAAAATACGAATTAATACAAAAGGGTTTTAATAAAAATTGATATAAAATTGATTCAAAACTAAACGTGTCACCCTCTATAATTACAATCCAAGCATGCAACGCAACCGAAATACTTTTGTTTGCCACCGTACTTTTCTATGCGGCGTGCTTCGTTTCGTTGGCCGAAGCTAAAGATAAAAAGGGGATTAAGATGCGCCGCTTCCCATTCGCCCCGCCGCCGCCACCCCACCCCTTTCGCACCCTCCGAGCGGCTCTTCCGGCCGAGCCGGTCAGAGGGCGCGTTCTTTCTTCCGTGTAATTGTAAACTTGCACTCGGGCCAACCATAAATCCAGCGGCGCGGCGCTTACTTTCGAAAATTTAGTATTCGCCGCCGCCGCCGCCGCCGCCGCCATTGTCCCCCTGCGAAAGAAGTCGAAAAAGTTCGAGCACGCTGAACGCCGGGCGTAGTTGCGCTTTGATGCGCCGATAAGAAAACTTGTTGTGCTAAGCTGCTCTTTTCTTTCGCCTGAGCTTTTCTTTAACAGTTTTCCTGTCGCTTCGTTGCCTCGATTATAACCCTGTGAAACTGTCGGATTAGTTTGCGAAACAGCGTTTGTTAAGATTGTTTTAATTTGTAGTTGGAAGAATAATTAAACATAATTTAAATTCGAAAGCGATTTATTGGAATAATTTATGGGCAAGTATTTACTTTGCTTTGTCTTGTTATTTATTACTCTCCGCAAGAAGCAGTAAGTTTTAGCGTAAGTTTTTATTGCATTTCTTGGTTGTTTTTGTTCGGTTTAGATTTTCGAATTCATTAACTTTGTAACTTTATCGGCGCGTTACAGTTTCACTAAATTAACAAACACTGCTTTCTTTATACAAGTTTTATTTGATATTTCTTCTATTAATAAACAATCGAACCTTTATCGATCATCGACTTCCATTTTCTTACATTCCCAGACAAACAAAGTACTTGTCTTGTAATTTATTATTTATCTCCGAAAAAAAACAGTAAGTTTTGGCGCTTTTTATTATATTTATTTATTGCATTTCTTTTTTGAATCAATTAACTTCGTAATCTTGCCGGTGAATTTAAGTTTCACTAAACATAAAAAAAACCTGCTTTATTTATACAAGTTTTATTTGATATTTCTTCTATTAATAAACAATCGAACCTTTATCGATCATCGACTTCCATCTTCTTACATTCCCAGATAAATAGAATATTTGTCTTATTATTTATTATTTATCTCCGGAAAAAAACAGTACGTTTTAGCACTATTTATTATATTTATTGCATTTCTTTTTTAAATTAATTAACTTCGTAATCTTGCCGGTGAATTTAGTTTCACCAAATTCACAAACCCTGCTTTGTTTATACAAGTTTCATTCGATATTTCTTCTATTAATAAACAATCGAATCCTTCTCGATTACCGGCTCCCGTTTTCCTCCACTCGGCGATAAATAGAGTTCGGCTGGAGGGAGATGCATCTCAAGTGACTTGTATCGCGCGGCTCATTTAATAAGGCGAACTCTTATCCGACGGTGTCGTCGTCGCTGTCGTAGCGTTGAGGGGTCGGCGAGCGTCGCGTCGCCAGGCATGAATACATAATATCGAAATTGAAAGGCGAGGCGGCGTTGCTGGGAGGGTGGGTGGAATCTAATTTTTGGAGGCGAAACGAGAGGGAGTGGATCGTTCGGGAATACTCTCACTTTCATCTCGCAGCATAGTTTTCCTTTTCCCAGCGGCGGCAGTTTCCCCCGTATAGAAAACAAGATTAGCTCTCAGGAAACATAATTTCTCCCTCTCCTTTCAGACGGCGAGCTTTCACTTCTCTCTTTCGCCGAGTGTCTCTTTCTTGTTTGTCCTCTCTTTCCCGGTGTTGGTGACTCGCATGTGTATGTATGTGTGTGTGTACATGTGTACGCTCTCTCGTTTGTCGCCGCTGGAAGCCTCTTCGACGAGAGTCACTCTCCCTTTTCCAGGCCCCTGCGCATTTTCCACTCGCCTGGAAAACGAGATTAGAGCCGATAGCCGAGGGGCGGCATAATTTTCGGAGATAGCTCGCTTGGTTTACGCTCTCCTCTCGCACAGGGAATCCTCTCCTCTCCTCTCCTCTCCTCTCCTCTCTCCGCTCCTCTTCCTCCTGAGACCTTCGCCGTTCGGTAGCTCCTTCGACCGGGAATTCCAAGTGAGTGTTCGCACGCCTCCGGCAACTTCCACTTGCCAGCCAATGTGTTCGCCTTGCCTCCTTGATTCCTCCTCTGGGAATGTAGTGTCTAATAGTTTTGGTATTAAGGGAATATGATTGTATTAGGCGAATTAATTGTCAGCGAAGTCGTTTTGTTATTGCATTTTGAAATATTTGGAATAATACAGTAATTAAATTGGCCTCGCAATTAACCCTTTTAGTGCCGGAGGCCGATATATCGGCCCGCAGCTTATAATAACAAAATGGTACACATTTACAATATCTAAATATTTTCATTGAATATAGAAAAACTACTGTCATTATTTTGTTCTCTATTTCGTCCTTAAAACACTGCTTTTTGAATTATGTAAATATTGTTTTTTGTTTGCTTTTTACGAGCCTTTTCCCAAACCCTAGTAAAATCGTGAAATTCGCCAGTTTATTCTTGCATAGGCACCTCTTTTTCGCCCGGCACTAAAAGGGTTAATTACTTACTGATTTTACTATCGTACTCTTCGATTATAATTATTATCTTATAAGTATTAGTATTGAATTAGCCCTTTGCGGTTGTATGTCTGCTCTCAGCCACCAGAACAAAGAAAACACCATATTAGTCTTATATAATCTTCAAAATCAAGAAGACTATCATAAACTATGATATTAACTATCATATTGACTATCATATTAATGGTTATTAATGGCAATCTATTATAAACATTATAAATATCCATCTCTAAACTTGATACGACCGCAAAGGGTTAGAATGATAAAAATGTGAGATTTTACTTTAAAATCTAGCACATACGTTTTTAAATCAATCGATACAAAAATTCTCAATTCTCAACTAACAAACATTATAACACTAATTTATTATATTTAAATTTTTATCAACCATCAATCTTTAGACCAGCGTGCTAAATCAATGAAAAACTGGCAGTTCCGAATCTCGCACAGCAACGCAACTCAAAGCGTAAAATTAGATTTGCAGAACTCTTATAATAAAAAACAGAGCATAAAATGCTATGCTTACTGCTTACTCGAAACGCCTTGACGAGCGGGCATAAAAGACAGCTGTGTAAAAGGGGAGCTATTAATCGGGAATATAACAGAAAACTGCTGCCGGCCAGCAGATTCCCTTTTACAGCGACGAGCGTTCGGATTAAATGCGTTAACGCGCGCGCGCGCTCGGCCACGCACACCCGCATCAACGTATTGAGTAATTAGCCTGGGAATGAAGTGGTTAACTTGCCCCGACACAAGTTAAAAGGTATACGTGCGCGCGCGCATGTCTGTGAGAGAGCTGGGAAATTTAATCCCACCCGGTTGATTCCACCCTGGGCAAATAGCTTTTTCAGGTGACTCCCTTGATGATCTTCTCGTCATGGACAACTAATTTATATTGTAACTACCTTCGAAGTAATAAGTGGGCAATGCAAAGTAATTTATGTATGTGATTGGTATTAGAATTTTAATTAATTAATTCTATTATTATTTTAATAGATTTACAATAATGATTTTATGAATGGAATGGGAGAAAAAATAAATAGACAAAATAAGCTTTTAAAACTAACTTTTCTATTTTAATTCGAGATATTGGAATTTTAATTTATTTATTTTATTATTATTTTGTTAGATTCACAATAATGAATGGAATCAAAAAGGAATAAAAATGATTTGATTCCTAAATAGAACAAATAAACCTTTGAAGTTAGTTTTTCTAATATAATTCGAGATAAATTGTAATTATATCAGTTTATCTGTAAATATTCCTAATGAAACAATAGCTTGACAAATGAACGCGAGAGACATTTCGCAATTACTTTCTCGTATAAAGGACCCTGGAATGCAAAAGTGCATCAGACTGCCGGGTCCTCGAAAAGCGCAATTCATACATATGTAGGCGTGTGTGAACAGCTTTCTGTCTGTTTGGCTGCTTCTTGTGTGCCATTCGGAACACTCGAAATCTGCTCGGGGGCCTCGCCGCCCCGAAAGCTCGGTCCACAGCTCGTAAAAGATATTGAATCCATAAATGCGCCTGTGAAGAGCGATATTGAAGCACTGCCCTCACAAAAGCTCCCCCGATAGAAGAGCGAAATAACGATAGGCAGAGCCTGACACGAGATTCCACCGTCAGAGCTCAATGGTTAGCCTGGAATTGAGCAAGTTTTTCACTGCCAATTGTTGACTTACTTTTGTCCTACTTTTTCCACTTGCCATTCGTAGTTTCATTTCCCATTTCGATTGATAAGTTGCAATTTTTATTATTCTCTTGATTTTTCTGTCTTTTTGAATAATTGACGTATGTTTTGAAATAATTAATAATGATTGTTCTGTTTGTGTTATTCGAAATAACGATAGGCAGAGCCTGACACGAGATTCCACCGTCAGAGCTCAATGGTTAGCCTGGAATTGAGCAAGTTTTTCGCTGCCAATTGTTGACTTACTTTTGTCCCACTTTTTCCACTTGCCATTCGTAGTTTCATTTCCCATTTCAAGTGATAGAAATCGCAATTTTTATTATTCTCTTGATTTTTCTGTCTTTTTGAATAACTGATGTATGTTTTGAAATAATTAATAATGATTGTTCTGTTTGTTTTATTCGAAATTCGATTAAAGTGCGAAACGTTTTGCATTCCCCAATTGATAGAAGTTGGAATTTGTATTCGTCTCTTGATTTTTATAATTCTTTTTGAATAATTGATGTATGTTTTGAAATAATTACTAATAATTGTTCTGTTTGCGTCGCTCGAAATTATCTGTCGAATTAAGTGTCGGTTTAAATCACTGCTATTGTGAATTATTATCAGTACAAATTAATATTGTTACGAAATGTTATAACTGTGAATTACGGTTATTGTAAATTATTGTCATTATAAATCGCTAATCCCCTCTGCTAATATAAAGGACGTCGCTCTGCCTGTTTGTATCGTCGTGATAAACTCGAAAATGGCTCGAATCGATTTTAATGCGATTTTCTCGCCCTCTCCAGAGTTACGATTCGCGCAAACTGCCGACTACAAAGTACTGCAATATTTATTACTCATGCTGGGTGTTCCAAAAATAATTCAAAACTGTTATATATTATTAAAAGACTTTCACAAGAAATATAAAACGTGCAAAAATAAAATAATTCAAAGCGTTTTTATTAGAAGGCTTTTATAAGAAATGTGACAGCTGTAAAAATAGACTGATTCAAAGTTTTATATATTATTAGAAGACTTTCATAAGAAAAATAGAATCATTCAAAGCGTTATTATTAGAAGGCTTTCACAACAAATGTAAAATGTGAAAAGATACAATAATTCAAAGCGTTATTATTACAAGGTTTTCACAAGGAATGTGACAGTTGCAAAAATAAACTAATTCAAAGTTTAATATATTATCAAAAGACTTTCGTAACAAGTATAAAACGTACAAAAATAAAATAATTCAAAGCGTTATATATATTATTATAAGACTTTCACAACAAACATAAAATTCGTAATAATCTATTATTCTACAACTTAAACTTCTTCAATTAAATTAAGCTATTGTTTACGCCTTTATTATTATATAAAGTCACATTGATATGTTTTTGCTTGGGGGACGAAGGGAGTTTACCCAAAGCATAACCAGTCGATCAGTTACACTGGGAATCGAGTGAAATCCGTTTGAACGATCATTCAGAATGGAGTGATCGCCGAGAGGGTCTTCGGGGGGGCGCGCGCGCGGAATGAGGAGAGCAGCGGAGCTCGGTAAATAAAGCAGGGCAGGAAGGAAGCCGGATCCTGGCATCCGAAGGAAGAGCTATCCAAAGTCGCGATGGAAATTCCGCACTCAGCCCCCCACTTCCAACTCCCATCGTTTCTCCTCTTCCCTTTGCTTCCTCTCCATTCAGCTTCCTCCTCTCCTCTCCTCTCCTCTCCTCTCTTCGGGACACACATTTCCCAGGTATTTCGATACTTTTTCACCGCCAGTCCTCTACAGGTTCTTTCAAAAATGTCGTAGACAGTTTGCAGAGAATAAGATGGAGATGAAAGTGATTATTATTGTGGGAGAATTATAAAATACAAGAGAATAGTTTGATAAAGTGAGAGAGAAAGAGATAAATATGTGAGATTTTAGATTAAAATCTAGGATAAACGATTTTAAATCAGTCGATACAAAAACTGATCAATTATCTACACAGAAATACTGCTTTGTTTGCAGAGAATAAATTGGAGTGAAAGTGATTATTATTGTAGGAGAATTATGAAATACAAGAGAATAGTTTGATAAAGTGAGAGAGAAAGAGGAGTCCAATTGTACCTGCTAATAACGACAATTTTGCTATTTGTAATAAATACTGCTGCTATATAAATATATAAAACAATATAAACTACGAGAAATAAATATTGCTGTGTAATGAAAGTCAACTTTTCTTTTTCAACTTTTCAAACCAGCCAAAATTACTAGTTTATACTTATTTTCATGGGCATAAAAGAATCGCAGTAGTTCTAGTGTTAATAATTTAAAACTTTTTTTATAATCTCATTTTTTCTTTTATAATCCACAATAATAATTGTAGCAAAGGCCTACTATTTATACTTGCGAGGAATTAAATGAGAATATAATATAATATAATTAACATTCTAGTACTAATTAATGTTCGCTTCATTTTTAAATACTTCAACAAAACATCTGCCAATAGTTCATTGCCACTAACAAGAATATAATAAAAGCTTTTGATTTACACAAATATGTCGCTCAAATGAAAACGACTGTATCATTTACAACATTTATGAGACAGCCTGTAGCGAAATCAGAGAAGAGAAGGAATAAGTGGAGGGTGAGTGGGCGCGCGAATTCGGCTCGAATAAATGCTCGCGGCACGTTTTGGCAATTCGGCGATCTTCCAGTGTCGAGGTGGCCCACGGCAAATGAGAGTAATGGAGCGGCGTCGAGCGGCGTCGAGAGAGTGGTGGGGGCGGAAGTGGCGAAGGAGGAGGAGGAGGAGGAGGAGGAGGAGGAAGGGGTTGCAGTTGGCCGGCAGTGCCATAGATTTCGCGTGAAAAGGAGAGCGTAAATAGTGCAGGGTGCGAAGACACCTGCTGCAAAGGTGGCGTAAGAGACGATCTCCGCCGACCTAAGCGAACTACCCTTTCTTCACCAATAAACATCTCTTTCTCTCCACCGTTTTCCCACCCTCCCACTTCTACCTCGCAACCCTTTTCACTCGGCCACCTTCCAACCCTCTTTTTCGCTTTTCTTTTCCTTTTTCCGCCACTCGCCACCCTTTATTTCCGAAGCGAATACTCTGCGCCCCACTATTTTCCCCGGCGATACGTCGAATTTCCGAGGAGCTTAAGCCGCGCGCCGCTGGATTCCTCCGGCGCCCTCGAAATCCAGACTGGACCCTGGAATGAGCTTGCGGCAGTCTCGCCCCATTTTTCCCAGTCCTCCCTTTGTTTCGGGATGCGGGAATGCAACGAGCGAGGCTCTTCTTGGGTTTAGATGTGATAGTTATAAGTATTGTGCGATGCGTTTCGTGATGTTGGAGTATGATTTTTCTGGGATTTTTCTGGGATATTTGAGGAGCTGTGTGGCAGCGTTTAGATTTGACCTTTTCATTATTTTGTTGGAAGACAAAAATACAGATTTTAATAAATATAATTTATTAACATCTGTTAGTAAATATAAATATGAATGTAATTTATTAACATCTGCTGCTACGAAATAAAATACTCAAAAGGTTAATCAAATATTTAGTTTGAAATTGAAAGCCTTACAAAATCAATACTCACTAATTTAAACATACTACATATAAATGCATCGATTATAAAATGAGTATTTAATGAAAGCAAACAGACTAAAAGCACAGAAACATTATTTCACAAAGTAGCCCAGTTTTCGAGTAAACTCTAGATGAATGAATCATTAAGGAGGATAGTTTGGAACGATGGAAGAAGTAATTCTCGCAGCAGCAATCTTCACGCACTTTGTCCTTCCAGTAGATAAGTTCGAAAGTCAGACGTGATTCGAATGTTCGGCGAATAATTAACTGGGAGTTGACATTGGAGATGTCGGTGAAAGGCTTAGCAGTATGAAGTTTCTGATCCTTTTAGTCGATGTAAGGAGTCGCAAAGTAGCTTTCTCCGAGTTACATGGGATTACAAGACAATGCGAAAGGAATCCTTGCATCCTCCTGCAAGAGGTATCCTTTCAGGATTCCCTTGTTCTACCTTTCATTATTAAAGTTGGAGATAAGCGGAGGGATAAGCCGGCTTTATTTGTACATACATTTCTGTATGTTTTTTTATTATTTCACTGGGTTTTGTTTGTTTATTTAAAACTGTGTCCTTTGTGAAGGAAGTTTTTATCGAAATTTGTTTTCTAATAAGAGTTGCTAGGTTTGAAAATTTTAGAATATTATAAAATAGAAATAATGTAGTAGAATATAAATTTGGACAATAATTATTGCTGTAATAAAGATATTTTAATATGTTCGTTTAAATGTTGTTTCAAAATAGATAGAAGCTTATTCAAATCTTACAACTTGCTCGGAATTACTTTCTAACTGTAATTGCAATTCCCATCTAACTTTCTAATTGTAATTACTCTCGATTGTGTTACTATATTTTCGAGTTAGCTCGCAGGAACTGTACTTCGCCCATTGTATTGATTTATCGGAGCCACTTCAGGGCGGCGACGGTTTATTAATTAAAAGTCTCGCTGTGCATTTTAGATTGCAGGGCTTCCGCTTGAAAATTTCACGAATTCCCTCGAATTCAGCCTCGGATTTTCATTAAAATTTTAACGAACAAACTCCTCCTCCTTCTCCCCTCGGTACTTTGTTATAAATCAGTCAATGTTCATGGAGGGAGCGCGTTAGGCGTTTCGAAGTCGAGAAGCATAATAAGTTCTACGCAAACTTCCAAGCTCTGTTAAAGACAAGATGCAATATTTAGTGGAACAAAGAAAAGTCTAAGTTCATAGAAACTAGATTTGCCTTTTGCTAGGAGCTGCATAATATAAAATTAATTATCTGTTAGGAATGTTGAAAGTAATGTTCTATAATAATTTTCTATCGTTATGTTGTTTATAAAAGAACGAGAGCACAAATTAAGAAAAATTAGGGAAGCGTTTGGGAAATAATTTTTTTCCTCGATGTTAATCGAAGAGTTGTCATTTTACCTTTAATTCCTAAAAAGCAATCTGCGATCGAATAAAAAATGTAGAAGGTAAAAGAACGAATTTAATTGACTTACTAAAATACACTGGCGTAACTCAAAAACGTTATCAAAATTCACGAAATCTAAAAGAAGCTTCAAGATTCCTGCAATTAACGTAACCACAAGTTTCCTACTTTACGAGGGATTATTATTTCATTTCAACGAGCATAATTAAGAAGATATTTCTGTTCATTGTTAGCGAAATCCTCATTGTTTTTCCCCGAGGAGTGGCTGGCATTTTCGAGCTGCGGCGTTTGAAAAACTACCAAGATTCTAAAGTCGGCGAAAGTTTCGCCGAGCGTTATTGAGAAAACGAATACTTAATAACGTGAAGTTTTGAAGGAAAAGATTTCCTCGGTCCTCGAAGGAGGAAGAGGAGAACTCGGAGAGAATAAAGGATTTTTACGAGCTCCCAGGAGCGGCACTACTGCTTTTCCTGGGGATTCAAATTTTTATAGCTTTTCCGGAAAGCGCGCCCTTCACAAGCTCGAGGTTGGGATGCGCCGCGTAATGGACGCGATAAATCGGTTTAAGGCAGAGGGCGACTCACTCTCTTTCTCTCTTTTTCTCTTTCTCTTTCTCTCCCGCGAGGAGTTTGGCAGAAAAATGCGAAAGGAATTCGCTGCGAGCGACACTGATTCCTCTGGGAAGGAGCCGCCCCACTCCTGATTTCCCTTCTTTCCTACTTTCCTATTGGCTCGACTAAATTCCAGCAGAAAAATCTGCTTCCGCCAGCAAAACAATTCGAGACATCGAGCGTAAGAAACAATTCTTGCAGTCAGCCTCTTATTTGTTTTTACCTTTATAAAATTGGGTACAACTGATCTTCTTAGTTTTGAAATATATTACTTTCAAGCAGATAACAAGAATTCTAATCTTTTACAATTCGCTATGTTTTATGTAATTTGAATTTGTAATAGATGAACTAATAAAGTGGATACTTGAATAATTATTTATCTTCAACAGTTTCGTTATAAATATAATTCGAAGTTACAAAAGCACTAAATTAATGATTTCGACGGTTTCTTTTATAAAATTGATTAAAAATAATACAAGGTGATACAAATAAAAAAGTTCTACTCTATTATAAAACTAGAGTAGTGGCAGGATTAATATTGTCCGAACAAACAGCACATTAACAATCATTAGGCAATTTGTTATACTATTTTTATAGATTTAATATGCAATAATATAAGAAACTGTTTGAATAGTAAAAAATTTGGCTAAGTTAATTTGAATAAGAGAGTTCTACTGTATTATAAAACTAGACTATTGGCAGGATTAACATTGTCCGAACAAACAGTACATTAACAATTATTAAGCAATTTATTATACTATTTTCATAGATTCGTTATACAATAATATAAGAAACTCTTTGAATATAAATCTCTCGGAGAGTCTTCGATTTCTTAAACAATGGTGTGATTACTTAAAGAAGCCGCTCGACCTTCCTTCGCGGTTTGCAAGCGGCGGCATCGAAAATATTCAGTGGCGAAGGGCAGAAATCCGACACCAGTGCGGCCCGTTGGATTCCCTCGCTTTCTTGTCTCTTTTTTTTTCCTTTCTTTCATCCGAGGCGTAAAACAGAGGCGGCGTAAGAACTCGTTAGCTCTCTTTGGAAGGCGCGGCGAACTTGCTCCCTCGGATATCGTAAAGAGGCCATTGATTCCCACGGATCGGATACTTTCATAAGGGAACCGCGCGCGCGCGCGCGCCCCGCCAGAGTGGAGTAATACCAGGGATTACATTGAAAGTATGCTCCACCCAGCTGTGCTCACCTTTCCCTTCGCTTCGGCCTTTCCTTCCCGATAGCTCATGCACCTTTCAACCCTTTGCCATTCAGATTCTTTCCTCTGCTTTCTTTCACTCTTATTTTCCAGTTCACCGCCTTCTGCTAATAATGACGATTTTGCTATCTGCTATGTTGTTATGTAATGAGACTCAAGTTTTTGATTTTGAAAATGAGATAATAATTATGTTTTTTAATGTGTAAATGTTATACTTGAATATTTTAATTATTGTGTATGTAGTGTTATTTGTAAGTTGAAGGATTTCTGCTAAAAAGGATTATTTCCCTTTCAACCCTTTGCCATTCAGATTCTTTCCTCTGCTTTCTTTCACTCTTATTTTCCAGTTCACCGCCTTCTGCTAATAATGACGATTTTGCTATCTGCTATGTTGTTATGTAATAAGACTCAAGTTTTTGATTTTGAAAATGAGATAATAATTATGTTTTTTAATGTGTAAATGTTATACTTGAATATTTTAATTATTGTGTATTTAGTGTTATTTTTAAGTTGAAGGATTTCTGCTAAAAAGGATTGTTCCCCTTTCAACCCTTTACCATTCAGATTCTTTCCTATATATATAAACATATAAAATAATATAAACTACAAAAAATAAATATTGCTATGTAATGAAAGTCAACTTTTTCACTATACATAGAGAAAACACTCCGAAATGTAGTAATAAATGACAATTATTTTAATTATTATTCAACTAGAATTTATGTATATTTTTTTTTAACTACGACAGTGTTTGTGTTTGTTATACGCAACAATCAAAATAGAACCCTGTAACACAGTTTACAAAAGAAATTCCGATTTTATCACTTGAAATTAATACCTGGAAGCTTGCAAGAGCTTTTAAATTGAGCAATCAATTCGTCTCGCGTGATTTGCAAGCTCTCCATTATCGATTAAACACATATTTCAGTCAGCCGCAAGATCGAAACAGGTCTTAAAAGTATAAATAGCTTTGGGATAGACATCGTGTTGAGTTTTAATGAAACAATTATCCGCCAATGGCACCCTCGCCTTCCCCCCGTTGCCGAGCTTAAGTTGTAACACTCGGGCTAAGTATACTTAGCTATCATGTTATTTCGAAGAGTTAGAGCTTGCAGGGCTTCCGTGCTATGAGATTCAATTATCGCAGCTCGAAATTGTTTATAACGACTAGCAAATATCATGCTAGAATTAGTTGAACTTGTCGTACAATATTTTCAGAATTTTCGAACAAAACGTTAAAGTAAAAAGTGTGTAACAAAAAAAAATAGTTTAATTAAATTTCTATTAAATTTTGTAATAGATATGAATTGACATGTTATTAGTTCCTTCAAGAACAATTTTTTTCAACATCGTTTGGTAATTATAAAATAGTTTATTATTGGATAAAATTATTTTCGAGATATGTCAAATAAAAGTCAGCAATAATTTCACAAATTAAATATTTCAAGTACGAATAATCATATCAACGAATGTTATCAACCCTTCAGTTCCAGTGTTAAGGTTAAATCTCAGCATGTGTGGGAAGCATTTAAACGTAGGGCAGCGTGATTCGTTACTTAAACAATTTCAGTCCTGATGGCACAGGTTGCCGAGATACGAAAGCTGGAGCGCGCGGAGAATCAAACAAGTTTAACTTCTGTGTTACACGTTACGCTCGGCGTGCATTATTGCGGCCCTCGTTAACGTTTATCTCGACGGCGGCGGCGGCGGAGGTGGCGCCACCTCAAGTTTGCACAAATTACGGGGATTTGCCGAGCCATTCCGCCGCCTTATCGCCACGGAGTCCACTGAATTCGGATAATTATGCTTGAACGAGCCGCTCCCTCTTGATTTCCCATCGCTCTGTGTCTGTCTGCCTGACACACACTCATTCTACTTCACGTACGTTCAAGTTCCCACTTCCTGGAACTTTTCATTGTTACTAATAAAGAGTGAATCTTTATGTAAGGGTGGATTACCATTTTTTTTATTAGAGATTTTGGAAAAAATCTATGAAATTAATAAAGCAGATATTGCTTTAAAAATAAGGAAAAGTTCTTCGTTGCTGTCTGTCTGTCTGACACACACTCGTTCTACTTCACGTACGATTCAAATTTCTGTTATATCGAACTTTTCGTTATTATTAATAAAGATTGAATATTTATGAAAGGATGGATTGCCATTTCTTTATTAGGGATTTTGAAAAAAATTTATAAACTTGATAACGCACATATTGTTTTAAAACTGAGGAAAAATTCTTCATTACTGTCTGTCTGGCTGACACGCACTCGTTCTACTTCACGTATGATTCAAGTTTCCACTTCCTGGTACTTTTCATTGTTATAATAAAGATTGAATATTTATGGTAGAATGGATTATCATTTGTTTTATTAAGGATTTTGTTAAAAATTCTATAAAATTAATAACGCAGATATTGCTTTGAAAATGAGGAAAAATTCCTCATTACTGTCTGTCTGGCTGACACATACTGATTCTCCTTCACGTTTTCACATACGATTCAAAGTTTCACTTTCTAGAATGTTTAAATATCATTAATAGTGCGAACCTTTTAGAAATAAGTGCTTGCAATGAAATATCTTTTCAGTCATTTTAACAGTTTGACAAATCTAGTATTAATAAACAATTGTTTGTAACTAAGGCGGTGCACCACAACCACACTGGCTCTTCATGATATTCACTTTTCATCGCGCTGTAATTAAAGCAGAGACTACATCGTTACTTCGGCCGTCCTCGCAAAAACTCCTCTTCCTTCAGACGCAACTCATTACTCAACATTGCGGCTGCTCGAAAAACATGAATTTCGCCTGATGAGCTGTAACTTTTGAGGGGGTAACGCGCGCGCGTTCGCTCTATGCAGTTCCGGCGGGCTTTTCAAGATCTCGTCTCGAGATAGCTGCTCCGCCATAGCGGAGCGCGGGGTGAAAGAGACTTTCACGAAACTCCGAATCTCTTCTGACCAAGTGGATGCACCGCGATTGCAAATAGTGTTAGAAATTCAGTATGCACTGCCGCTTCAAAGATTACACACTTTCATTACCATGAAAACCGAAACTGGTAAAAAGCGAGACGGCTGAAAAAATATCTGCTTTTACCTGCGGGAAATGCTGGAAATTTATTTCAGAATTCGATATATGTTAATGCACATAATACCTGTGAAAATTAATTTCTCGTCGTTAAATTATTCCTAATATTGCGAGGAGAGTTTACAGCATTATATACATTTTTATAACTGTTTTAGAAAACTGTTTTCTTTCATATAATTTATATTTTCTTAAAAACAAAACTTACTTTCTTTTGAATAGAAGTGTTTTCTTTTTAAATAGATTTATGTTCAAGGCACTGTATGGGCGAATACTTTTGTATTTACTATATTGGGATTTTCAAAGAAAATATAATTCTTTTTGCATAATAGTATTTTCTCTTTAACTAAATTTTCTTTAACAGCACTCTGACTAAATACTGTTTAATTTACTATAAATTAGAATTCTCGACAAAATATATTTCTTTCTACAGAATACTACTTTCTGTTTAACCAAATTTTCTTTAAAGACACTCTGACTAAATACTGTTTAACTTACTATAAACTAGAATTCTCGACAAAATATATTTCTTTAGACACTCTGACTAAATACTTTTTAATTTACTATAAACTAGAATTCTCAACAAAACATATTTCTTTCTACAGAATACTATTTTCCCTTTAATCAAATGTTCTCCAAAGATACTGCGCGTGCTTTGAAAAATGTCTTTCTTTATACACTATAAATTGGCATGAGGTATAAGCGATAGAGTATCAGATATTCCTGAAAGGGTCTCAATGGTATCAGTAAGCCTTCGGTTCGGCATGTTGCCTGGCCTAGTATCGGTGAGGCAGAAGGAAGCCTTAGGACAGTGAAACTGCATCCTCCTAGGGGAATATCGCGTGACAAGAGTGCCAAGTTGCATGGTGTTCTTCTTGCCGGAAGCCACCCGAAAGCTTCGACCCTTCGCCAGTCAGAGAAACGTTCGAAGGACATCAATTTCCGGCTGCGCCCTTTCGCGTTTCGAAGAGGACGGAAAGAGAGGGAAGGGGAGTTTTTCACGCGGGCGATCTTTAGCTTGGCTGAATGAGCTTGGAATTGCAGTGGGATCCGGCGAGACTGGGCCGACGTATTCAGCGTGCATACGAAATGAGTCATTTTTAATGAGCACTTTTTCCCAGCCGCATTAACTCGCCGCCGCTCGCCGCCGCTCGCCAGCAGCGCACCGGCTTGCACAGATTAAATTCCCGCACGTGACTCGCGATAGGCGGACGCGTGTGCCTATTGCCCGGACGGTCCTCCTTTGCAATAGGGCATTTAAAGAATTTTATAGTTACAGTGAAATAGACAGAGAATCGTGGAGGAGGAAAGTTAGTGGGACTCAGAACGAAAGTAATGATATAGTAATTAATAGAAATGATTAAAATCAATTTCATTTTTGCACTCTCATTTTACTTTCGTTGTAGAAACGTTTTTGTTGTAGTTAATTTTACAATAATCAAAATGAAATTTAATCTTTTTAAATTCCCAGCAATGATAATTAAGTGAATCAGAATTAAATGTACCCAATCAAATTCCTGAAAATAATTGAATCACCACACATTTTCTGCGGTGTCAGTTTTTACAAGATCCTATTAGTTTACTGTATGTTCATGCCCACTGTAATACCAATCACCGAATTTTCTCGGGCATTCTAATTACAACTCGACAGAGTTTTCATATTTCGCCTGACATAACTTATTAATCCAGTGCGGTCTATTTGCGGTCTTATTCGGATCACGTTATTAGAATTTTCTGCTATCCAAGCACTCAATTATATTATTTTCATGGTCTTGTTTTAAAATAGTATAACAGAGAGCTGTGATGGTACAAAATTCGGATAAGAGAAAACTAGAATAATAGCAGGATTAATGTTTAACGTATTATCGTCGGACGATTTATTATCCTATTTGTAGAGATTTGATATGAAAATAATATAAAGTGATACGAATAAAAGAGTTCGACTCTATTAAAAAGCTAGAGTAGTGGCAGAATTATTATTGTCCGAACAAATGATATATTAACGATTTTCAGGCGATTTCTTATACTAATTTTATAGATTTGTTATACAGCAATATAAAAAATTGTTCGAATAGTAAAAAATTCGGATAAGTTAATTTGTATAAGAGAGTTCTCCTGTATTATAAAACTATACCAGTGGGAGGATTAATATTGCGCGATTAAACAGTATATTAACGATTATCGGACGATTTATTATCCTATTTGTAGAGATTTGATATAAAAATAATATAAAATGATACGAATAAAAGAGTTCGACTCTATTATAAAATTATATCAGTGGCAGGATTAAAATTGACTGAACAAACAGCATATTAACGATCATCAGATGATTTATTATACTATTTTTATAGATTCGTTATACAAAAATATAAGAAACTGTTTGAATAGTGAGAAATTTAGATAAAATAATTTGAATGAGGGAGTTTTACTGTATTATAAAATTAGATCGTGAGAAGATTAATGTTTTTCGGATAAACAGTATATTAAGGATCATCAGGCGATTTATAATACTATTTGTAAAGATTTGATATAAAAGTAATACAAAACGCGATACGAATAAAAGAGTTTCACTGTATTATAAAACTATATCAGTGGCAGGATTAATATTGTCCGAACAAACAGTATATTAACAATCATCACACGATTTATTATACTATTTTCATAGATTCCTTACACAATAATATAACAAACTTCTCAAATAATAAGCAATTCAGATAACATAATTTGTATAAGAGAGTTCTACTGTATTATAAAACTAGAGTCCTGAGACTATTAACATTTAACGAACAAACGACGTATTAACGATCACGAGACGATCAGTGGAACTGGTGAAATATGTCCGGGACGATTTAAGTGCCATTAAGGGCCGGGTAACAGGCGGCGCTTAGTGCCAGCCTGGAACCTGCAAGACAAATAAAGAACTGAAGCAGCAAAACAGATGTCCCGTAATTAAGGGCGTTAAACGCTGTCGGATAATTATGATTTATGAGCGCTGATGAACGGAAGAGAATACCGCGGATCGCTGGAGAGCAATCTCGCTTTGTTTGTTTTCCTGATTTTTTCAGGGCAACATCGCCCTTTGTTCTTTGAAATATCAATTTTAACCAATGAATCTCGGTTTCTCGAAGGTTTTCTTAACTGGAAATAATTGTTTTTACTGCTCTCATTGTTTGAACTCTGCGTTGCGTGTTGAAGGCGCATTAAATCCACATTAAATACTCATTAGGTTTCGAGATTAGCGCATAAATGAGAATTTCATAGAAACTTTTAAACTTGCATTATACATTTTATATATTAATCTTTCGAGTGGCCTTCTTTCTGTTACTAATGGCAGTGTATTTTTATTAGTGTCAACGCATTTTAACGAACGCCACTGCGAGTGAATGTTTTGCCTTACAATTAAAAATGGTGCGCAATATGAACGAACAAAAGGAAAAAACAAGCGCGATACGTATTGTGTCGCGAATCGGCATACAGAAACACACATGTGTGTACTTGTGGCGGTGGAAATTGTACGCGAAACAAACGAGTCATTGGCAAAGGGTGGGAAATGCTTTGATTTATGGCTGCTTGTTACTTTTGAATTAGAACAATGCATACATTTTCTCTTTGCTGCAGCGGCTCGCGTACGTTCTTCTAATGATTAGTTTCTGACTAATGATGCTTTAATAATAAAACATAAATAAAATAAGAAATGTGCCGCTGTAAGAATGATTAGCAATCAAAAGGAAATATTTACAACTAGTGAAAAATGAATGTATTTTATTTTCTTTAACGAATTTTATACATTTTCCCAATAATTATCTTATAAATTGTAAAATAATATATTCTACTGCAAGTTATTAGGAATCCAAAGGAGATTTTTCCAACTAGCAAGAAATGAATGCATTTTATTCTCTCAACAGATTTTTACAACAAACGATGTTTAACAGCAAAAAATCGTAAAATACAATATTCTTTTGTAAGAATGATTAACAATCCAAGGAAAGTTTCTACAACTAGCCAAAAATTAATACATTTCATTTTCTCTAACAAATCTCATACATTTTCCCAATAATTATTGTTCAACGAACGATGCTCTAACAGTAAAAAATGGTAAAATAATTCTATTGCGAGTGATTAGAAGTTGAAAGGCGTTTGTATCGCGGTGCATTGTGGGTGGCGAAAGGTGTTTCGCCAGTTACGGTTAGTCAGCCGGGCGTAAATAGGAAGCGGGCAAGTAATGCTCATTGCGGATTAAGATATTCCCATTTTATCAGGGTGCGTTACTCTCCGAAGTAAACGAGGCTGCTGCTGCCGGCCGAGTTCGCCCACTATTTAAGACCTTAAATCTCCAACCCTACCGCCTTAATGCCCGCCGCCATAAAACTCCAAGACAATTGGTCCTGTCAACTGATTGCGCGGAATTACTCCGATCTTACTGCTAGTTAGTAGTTATACCGGAAGCCCTGCAATAAACTAGTGCCCTCCAACATTCGGTATAAATATCCGCCGACGCCGCCATCCGGAAAACCACTCCGAGACCGCAACTTTTCTTCATCCCTCCTAGTTTGGCAGTAATTCAGCAATGACTCGAGAGCCAATTTAAAGTTTATTTGTGACCGGCTGTAAACATTTCCAATCCCAGTCAAATAAGACTGCTTTTTTATTGCGCTTGTCTGGGAAATTTGAAGTGGTTTGTCATTCTTTGTTGATGACTGTTGGAATGACAGTCGTTAATCGATGAGTCAATGTATTTTGTATAGATAATTGTATCGAGTTGCTATTCCAAATGTATTGAATTCTGTATTTTTGTATAAAAGAATCTAATAGGTCCAATCTTCCTTTTCACTTTTTCTTCCAAGCTCTCTCAAATCAAAGCTTCGCCACTTGTTACTTACAATTATTATTAAGTCTGACATTTTTCCTTTAATATCTTTCTCCCTTTTTTACTAATTTTGATTAAATATCGCCATTTATTTAATTCTACAATAATAACTTAAAAACTATTTGAAATTATAAGGTTGGTGCAAAGGAGCTTTGCAAATTTTTCGAAATTGCCCGAAACACGCTTGGTCCGCGTTTGGCGGCGCGTTTAATCGCGGCCCTCGCAATTAATCAGATGAGACCGCAAGCCTCTCTCGGCGGCCCTAATGACGTGTCGGTGGGACGAGGGGGTTGCACCACTTCCTTTGTCGCTATCGGGTCACTCGATAGTTTGTCCTAATGGCGCCGAGGCCGGCTGATCATTCGGGGCATAATTCACTTGGAATGATCTTCCTCCGATCGTTAATGCCCCGCTCCTTGCGGCCTCGTTAATTTCTCCACGGTTTGTCCTCCACTTACCAACACACGTATGAACTCATTCGTTCCTCGTTCATTATATATATTTGTAGATGAAGAGCTGTGTATAATGATTTAGAGGAAGATGGAGTTATGATTGTTTTAAATGATCGTTTATATTTGATTATAAATTTTGCTTTATAAAGATTTTTTAATGGAATAGATGTGATAAATATTTAGAATCTCAAGTTTGTAATTGTTTGGAAGTCGAAACAAATTTTTGTCATTTCTTTATCTGGCAATCTTCAAGGAAATATTTAATTGTCTAAGTGGAATTGACTTGTTCCTCCATTTTTCTAACTCGCGTATGAACTTGATTAAAATAAAACTTCACTATTGCATACACAAATAAATTCAGAGGAAGATGGTATTTCGATTTTTTAAAAGTATGATCACGTATTTGATTATAAATCCCGTTTTATGTACATTATGTATTGGAGATGATATTATTGAATAAATATTTAGAATCTCAATTATTTAATTATTTGGAAGTAAAAATATTTCTTTAACTTTCTTATTAAGTCTGCAGGCTGTCACTTTACTTCTCCACTACTACTTTCAAAAGTCCTGTGTCCATGACAAGTATTCTTATAGGTTAGGATCACTTTATAGTACATCACTGTCAATCATCGCGAATAGAAAACATTTTTCGCCCAAACAAAAGGCTTCTAACCAAATGAAAAAGGGAGAGTACAACAAGCAGGAGGGAATCAAGAAATTCCCATAGTTGAGGGTGGAGGGTGCGGTGCATAAGCGAGTCTGCGTGCAGAGTGAGAGCCAGTGAGTAATTTAAAGGGAGCGAACGAGGGATAGCGAGAACCAGACATAAGTCAGACTGAGGGAGAGAGAGAGAGGGAGGCGAATAGTTGGCGTAAGGGTGGATGGCGGCAGAGAGAGAGATAGTCACTATCAATTTTCCTCTAATGGGAGTGCAGCAGCGTAACGAGGTCGTAGGAGAGAGGGTTCGGAGAGTGTCGCGAGCGATCGCACTCGGCGGTAACGAACTCACGACACATTGTGTCACCGTGCTACGTTAATAACGTAACGGGAGAATCGACTCTGCCCCCCTCTCTTCCACGCACGTACCCTCTTGTATCTCTCCCTCTCTTTTTCTCACATACTCTCTCCACTTGCTATCTCTCTTTTTTCTATTTCAAACGAATGTTTCAAAAATGCTGTAACTGACTATAGCTGTTTTGTAGAAGAAGAAATTGGAATAAAAATGGCTGTTTTTAAATTTCGACTCTGCCCCTCTTAAATACTCGCTCTTTTTCCTATTTCATACGAATGTTTCAAAAATGTTGTAAAATAGCCGTCTTGTAGAGTACGAAATTGGAATGAAAATGGCGGTTTTCAAATTTCGACTCTGCCCCCCTCGACCCCTCTTTCTTTTACATACTCTCTGGTTTTCCTATTTCAATAGCGTGTTTCAAAATTTTTGTAAATGGCTATAGTCATCTTGTAGAGGAGGAAATGGGAATAAAAGTGGCTATTTTCAAATTTTGATTCCAGTCTTCGTTTTTGAAAGAATTCGAATGATACTCACACAGCTCTTCATTTCGTCACTAAAGTATCTCACCGCGTTTTATATAGCCACAGTATTTTTAAATTTTTTTCAAAAACAGCGACTCAAATCCAAATTCGAAAACAGCCATTTTCTTTCTCCTCTACAAGATTGCTGCAGTAATTTACATTTTTGGAACACCCTGTACACTCTCTCTGCATCTTTCTCATCCCTTTCACTATCCTTTCTCCCCTCTCCTCTCACATATACTCTCTCACATGGCGAATTTTTTCGACGAACTTACCGCGATTCCACGCACACCTTTTTCGCCAGCCCTTGTTTCCAGCAGGAGCAGCCCCCGCGCGAGTCGGATGGTGCGGGGGGTGCATTAGAGGGTGGCCGAGGCTGGTTCCGCTCTGAAAGCAGAGCCGCCCACCGCATTGGCCGATTTTAGCCGGGGGATTTCTTGTTTCCATGCAAATCTGGCCGGGTCGACGACGCCGCCGTCGCCACCGCCGCCGCCAGTTTGCGTTTCCGGGGAAGTGCCGCGTTACCTGGTTAACGTCACGAGTACACCGAGCGTACCCGCTTGTAATGGAAGAGATGCTCGGCAACGACTGCGAAAGGATAACGTTGGATTCTCCGCGCGAACCTTGCTTTAAGGTTTAAGGTTTAAGGTTTAAGGTTTAAGGTTTAAAGCACCCACCAACCCTTCAAGTTTAAGGGGATTCGTGATTAATACTAGGTTTACGGAACCCACCATTTTAACGAAGTTTATAACTAAAATTACTATTAATTACAATTGTTCACGCATTCCCAACAGATTTAATTAACTAATGTTATGTCTGTTAAGATTGTAATTGCTCTAGAATTAAATTAATCGTTGTAAAGCTGTTAATTTGATGGGTTTCGTAAAGATAGGTTTTAAGTACGTTTGATTTAATGTAGCTGCTATTAAAACAGAGATTGCTGGTTTTTATGAGTTCCTTTTGCTAATAGTGGAATTCATCAAGATTGACTTAATATATGTATTTCTGGCAGAGATTTACAAATTTTAGAAAAGACAAGGGAAAATAAAGAATACATTTATTAAATTAAATAAAATTACATCTTTGAACGACTTTGTTGTGTAAAAATCGCTGATACCTTTAAGACATCGCGTTTAATATAACAATAGATGGTAATGCAAGCTGTTCGAGGGAAATGGAAATTGAATCCATAAAACTGGAAAAAAGAGCGAAACAGAAAGGGGATGAAGATTTGCGCGGCGGGAGTTTGAAGCGTTAAAAAGATTACAAGGATTCGCTGTCACGTATTTAATTTCATTAGCGTCAGTTCTACGTTAATTCCATAATCGACAGGGAACTCACTGCCATTAAAAGTATCGTTCTACAAATAAACAGAACGGATTACGGCAAACTCCTCTTAATCGCATTTGCCATTACAATTTTCACCTCATTTCCGTTCTCATATAATTGTCATTAACGAAGCTTTTTGCCATGCAAACATACCCGGAAATCACGTACATCGCCAGTGCAATCAAAGCAGAATTCGATCTCATTAAATCCCTAACAGCAATAATTAAATGAACACATTATATACGAAATTTATTCAAATAAAACGCCAACAAAAACTATAATACAAAGTGCAAGTAATATTATGTCTTCTTTTAATATTTTGATGATATAAAATACAATCTAATTGACTCTTTGACAATAATAATTAACTGAACGATGCGAAAACTGAACAAATTCCCACCCCGAAAAAAGGCTGTCGGTGTAAACACACGGGGAAATTTCGCTTCGGTTAATAATTGTACTAACGTTGAATTTACAACCAGCAAAAACAAAATATATTGTATTTTCTCTAACAAATCTCATACATTTTCCCAATAATTACTTTTCAACAAACTATGTTTTAATAATACATTACTTACAAAACGCAAGTAATGTTGTCTCCTTTTAACACTTCGATGATTTAAAACACAATCTATTTGCCTCTCCGACAATAATAATTAACTGAGCGATGCGAGAGCCGAAGAAATTCCATTGCGAAAAAAAGGGTGTCAGGGTAAACACGCGTGGAAATTTCGCTTCGGTTAATAATGGTATTAACGTTCAATTTGCTGTTTAAGCGAGTTGGCGAGGAGCGCAGCAGCGAGCGTTATAGCATTTCGGGGCTGTGTTGCTGCGTTCCATGCCGCAATCGCGTACAATTATGCGCCGACCTCGGAAGAGCTTTCGAAAATCCATTAAACGAGCACTTTCGGAGAGGGCGACGAAGACACACACACACAGACACGTGTAAGGGTTGGAGGATGCAAGCTCATGGCGTGGCAGCGCATTAAGCCGCATCCTCGCAAGTATGTGCGCCGCGCCGCGCCACGAGAGACACGTTCCCATCTAATAACGAATTTAGGGAGATTGAATCCTTAGGTAACCGGCGGCGCGGCGCCGTTAGAAGCGCACGCCCGCCGGGATGCGAAGACGCCCTCGCGTTAGAAATCCTCCGAAAGCTGCCGCTGCCTCGCGCGATTCTAATCGGAAAACTCTCACACCTTCTGCAGGATCGTGTAAAATTCGCAATGTTTTTCTTCCGAACATCTATGATTATGAAAAGCACATTCATTCGAATGCTGTTTAGAAATAATTGTAGTTTAAATTACAATTTAATGCGCGATTCGCGCCATTCTAATCGGAAAACTCTCACACCTTCTGCAGAATCGTGTAAAATTCGCAATGTTTTTTTTCCGAACATCTATGATTATAAATAGCAGATTCATTCGAAAGCTGTTTAGAAATAATTGTAGTTTAAATTGCAGTTTAATGCAGTTTGAATTTCTATTTTGAGTATATTAATTATGTGATAGATGACTTTTCGTATAAGAAGTGAAATATATTTCAATGTTTCGTTTTCTATGTTTCAGGTAAATTTAATATTGCTGTTCTTCTTGGCATAGGCTCGATTTGGTAAGATTTCAACTATTTCTTATTGATTATAATATATAAATATTACGAAGCTTTAAAGAAAGTTTTCTTGTAAACCAGGTAAATTAAAAACAGTAAAATATAGCAATACTTATCAATTATTTATAGAATATTTCAAAAGTAAATGCAAAATTGCAAAGGGACACAAAATAGATCTAGTTTCAAAAACGACAGTATCCCTTTGCAATTTTGCATTTAATTTTGAAATATTCTGATAATAATTGGTAAATGTTGCTCAATTTTATTGTGTATAATTTACCTGGCTCATAAGTAAGCTTTTTTTAAAGCTTCCTAATATTTATATATTATAATCAATTACCTATTATGTTCTAAATGAATTTCCAAAGTACATTTATACATTTTATAAATAATCCTATTACTATCTTAAATTAGACAATCAGTGGCGAAAATGCAAAAATATTGTGTATAATTTACCTGGTTCATAAGTAAGCTTTTTGTTAAAACTTCGTAATATTTATATATTATAATGAATTACCTATTACTTTCTAAATTAACTTATAAATTAAGTTTATAAATTTTGTACATAATTCTACTACTAACTGAAATTTCGACAATCAGTGGCGAGAATAAAAAAATAGGTCTAAGTGACATAATTCCGTCTTTCATCCAAGCGGTTCCGGTGTGGGACGTTTAAGGAATTTCATCGGTCAGCGCAATCCTTCTCTTTTTCCCGGCTGGGCGACTGGGAAAACTTTGCGCATCAGCGTGAAAGAGTGTAGCGCAATGAGAGAGAGAGAGAGAGAGAGAGAGGTGGGGGGTTTTTAATAGTCGGACATGCTCCTCCAACTGGCTGGCGCCCCTTTATAATCCCCGGCCGGTTCCCTAGCTATTCCCCTTGCGCGTAATGACGATGCCCTGGGAACGCGCCGCGCACTCCCTCTTAATGGCTCGTGATTTTTTAATTAGAACTTTTAAAGTGGCCCGTCCAACCCACCCCCACACACACACACACACGTGTACACTCCGGCCGATAGAAGTTCTTGGTGAAAGGGATCGTTTGTTAAGTCCTGATTAAAACATCCCTTGGATTCATTTGTGAATACACTTTGCTGTTCGTGGAAAGATTGATATTTGAGAATCGCATCAAAGGTTTAACGTATTTTTACACCGATTTCACTGGAATTGAGGATAATTTTGATTGCGTTTTGAAAGTTTCGTGCTGGATTTTAAATTTTATCGGTGTATTTGTTTCGGCTAATTATTTCTCGGTAGTTTTTACGTTTTAAAGAATTTTTAATATAAGTTATATTTTAGAATTGCATCAAAGGTTTGAGGTGTTTTTACACCGACGAGTTTCACTGAAGTTTTGGGAAATTTTGATTGCGTGTTGATTGTTTCATGGTGGATTTAAAATGTAATCAATGTATTTGATTTGGATAATTATTTCTCGGTCAGGATTTAGTTTTTATATTATAAAGGATTTTTCATATAAATTAACTTAGAATCAATCACAAATTCTTCGCAAAACATTGTCATTTTTATTACGATTTTCGAATCATATGTATTTTACAAAATTAAATAACTTCTCTACAATTCTCCCAAAGACACAGCGCAAAATACAGTCACTGTCAAAATAGACAATCATTTAAAAATCGACCAAAACTCGCATTTCTATTGCTAGCTTTGAGGGTGCGAGTGTCGGCCAATAAGAGATCGGCAGGTGGATTATTCGCGGTGCAAAAGCGTTGACTTTCAGGTCAGCGGTTACAGGGAAAGAGAGTAGCCGGGTGGTGTGCGCGGGAGCGTCGCGAAAAATGAAATTACACGGGCGAAAAGAAAACGAGGTTACTCGCCGCCCTCGTCGCCAAGAGGATTGCGCTCCAATTTTCATAATAATTAACGGTGCCCGCCCGCTATTTCTACGAACGGGCCAAAGAGTCTCGTCCCGCCCTTTTCTTTCTGCCCCGGTTAACCCTTCTCCTCCGTCTACGCAAGTACACTTGCTAACAATGCGACTGAAATTGAGTTGTAGCAAATAAATGAAAAAGGAGTTGTGCAAACAGTTATACAAATTAATGAAAAGGGTACACAACAGTTGTAGAACTGGGCAAGACTTGCTCCAATCTGTCTTGTCGCCCTTTTTTTATGTCCTCGTTTATGCAAGTACACATTTACTAATAATAGAAGTAAAAGTGTGTTATACAAATTACTTTGAAAGTACAATATAAAAAAGGGTAGATTTCTTATAATTTTTCAATGGAACATTAAATGCATTACATTTTAATCTGTTCGGATAAAGGATATGTGATTTATGAGAGTTGTGTGCGTTCTTTTTATCTTTTCAAAGATATTACTTTTTTAGTTCTATTTTAACCGCTCGTTCATTATATTACATATTTTATTTACAACGAATGTTTATAACGTATCATGTTTCATATTGCAAAATATAAAATGCAAAGATTTGAATATTCCTCTCATAAATGCTTTCTCTGTGTTTTCACTGACTTTATCCAAATAAAAAAATCTCAATATACTAATTCCTTTCCTCAACAATTACTCTAAATTCGTAGAATCGCACAGTGAACCTTGATGCACTAAAAGAATTTCAGCGATGTGTGTTTTTTGGGTGGAAAGTCCCAACAGACTGCGAAGCGTCAACGAAATCGTTCAAAAGGATTCCAGCCTAACACCGAGAGAGAGAGAGAGACAATCTCAGTTGTTTTTCGGAATCAGAGGAGTTGTTTTTCGGAGTGTGTCTGAAAAAACAGAGAATCGGAGGCAGATGACGCGGCACTCGGTTAGAGTTTAAAGGCTTTGAGAGGCGTCGATACATCGAAGTATTAAACCCACTGACAACGAGAAAGCGGTTTATTGACTCGAAGTCTCTCGCGTTCTCTCTCTCTCTCTCTCTCTCTCTCTCTCTTCAAGTCTCCCGAAAGCTCGCTTCTTTGCAACAGCTTGTCCGCCGCTTCTCCGCTTCTGAGTATAAAAGATTCAAGTTAACGCGAAACCTTCGGGAACCCGCTTGCACTCGAGGCCAGCCGGTGTACAAGGCGATTCAGTTCGGCACTGTCAAACTCATATTCTTAACAGGATATAACAGTGCACTCTGTAAATAAAAATGCGTAAATAGTAGATTTCATTATATGTAGAGTCCTCTTAAATAATTATTTCTGAAATGATTTATTCATATTATTAGGTAATTAGTTCCAAATCTGAGATATTGTCTGTTTCCTGACAGCAAGTTTGCTGTAAAAATAGTAAAAGTTCCAACAGAATATAATAGATAATAAGAAACAATCTATTCTTTCATTCTGTAAATAAAAATACATGAATTGTAGATTTAATTATATGTTGAATTCTTTTAATTATTTTGCTTTGAAATGCTCTATTCATCCTATTAGGTAATTACTTCCAATCTGAGATATTTTCAGTTTTCCTGACTACAAGTTTGCCATAAAAATAGTAAAAGTTCAATAAAAAAAATCTATTCTTTCTGCTCCATATAAAAATAAATATGAAGCAACAAAGATAACTGACATTCGCACGAAGTTAACAACATTAAGAAAAAAAAGTAAGTACAAGAAAAAAGAAAAGGGAAATAAGGGCCAAATAAAATAGGCACTCTTGAATATTGAAGAAGACGAAAAGCAATTTTGAAAGCTTGTTCTCGGGTCAACGAGAAGAGCATTGCTTCTTTCCAGGCTGCGATGAGTGAGTCTGCCTGGTACGACGACGACGACGACGACGCAGCGCGACGCGACGCTCTGCCGTTGCCAGAGTTGGCTGAACTGGGATGCGAGTGCGCCGCCGGAGTTACACTTATTTCCCCGATTAAGCCACGCTTATTCGCGTCTAATTAATGCACTCGCATTAAGGGGAGCGCGCTTTAATCAGCCACCAATATGGCGGCCACTCCACGCCCCCTTCCTTTACCAAGTTTTCGAAGTACTACTCTTAACTCGCCGCATGGATTCTGCCGACTTTCGCCCGCTCTCTCGTTCCTGCTTCTTCAATTTTTCATTAATGAAACCAAACGTGAAAAGCTCCCGCTGAATAATGCGACCTACTTGGGCCGCCTGACGTTCGGCAATTAGATTCTCGAAATAATTGGGCTGTAAATGCAGCATCGCAGATGCACAGCGGCGATTCAGTTGCCTTCGATTCAAGCCTGTTGTGCTCATTTTTTTTTATTGCCCATGTGGTTAAACATATACAATGATTATGAATTATGTACTTATTTTATGCATACGAATTATTACTTGTACAATCATTGTAGATTGTCTACTAAGTTTGATTATACCGAATCATTTAAAACTCTTTTTATATCTTTTATATTGTATTTTACATTATTATTATATACTAAATATTTATAATATAATATACAAACGGTGTGAAAATTGTACTGCATGTACAGGGTGATTCACTTGCCTTTGAATCAGAACTCTCCTAGCCCTTATTTTTTTTGGCGGACTTCCCGACTTTCCCCGGAACTGAAATTCGGTGGAGAATGTGCCGTTGCGTCAAGGAAGAAGTGATATAAATTTCAGAGCCCTAGTTCAAAGTTTAGCTTTTCACCTATTTTCGACCCTCGAAAATGGTCAATTTTTTCAAGTTTCTCAAAATCGGTCGAACCCGGGATATTTTGATTGTTTTCGTATCAGGGTGGATAGAGAACAAAGAATCCGTGGAAAAAAGTCCGGATTTGCAACGAAAACGGGTCGAAAAACCGTCGAGAAAAGTCTATTTTTGCTGATTTTGGACGGTTTTTATTTTTTTTGGTAGACTTCCCGACCTTTCCCGGAGCTGAAATTTGGTGGGTAATGTTTTTTGGCATCAAGGAAGATACCATAAAAATTCCAGAGTCCTAGCTCAAAATTTGTTTTTCGGCAAATTTTTTTTAAGGGATATCCCTTCAGATTTTTTCCTGATTTTTCGAAGATCCCCGAACTCGGGTTTTTTTCAAGAATCGATTGTTTATGAATGAAAACGGAGAGAAAACAAGAAATCCGTCGAAAAAAGTCCGGATTTCTATCGAAAACACTAAAAAAACTGTCTTTAAAGTTCGATTTTTTCAGAATTTTCGCTGGTTTTTCGTATATTTTTTGGACTTCCCGACATTTTCCGGGGCTGAAATTCGGTTGGGAGTCTCCCTTTGCATAAAGGAAGATGTGATATAAATTTCATCGCCCAGCTCAAAATTTTTTTTCCCCATATTTTTGGCATCGAAAATATCCAATTTTTGGTGGTGATTCAAAGGCAAGTGACTCACCCTGTACAATAGGATTACTATAAATAATTGAATAATTTGAATTCTACACGAATCTTTTCAAACTCTTTTCTCTATTTTGTTTATTATATTTACAATTCGTACATATAATGTAATATATATTTTATTCACTTCGAATAAAAAAGCGGGGCTCGTCAATGGCGTTGCAGGGACAACTGAGTCAGCCTGTAGAGCGACGGGCCAACATGGACGCCCGAGCGGTTTAGCGAACAAAGATCTCCCCGAAACATTTGGTATTCCGGTGGAGCGAGTGTTCTCGAGCGGAGCGCGTTTTCACGGGGATTCGTGGCCCATGAAATCGTGACAGCTCGGCCGCTTCTCCGCCGCGGGATGAAAGGATTGTAAAAGGGGCGAATGCTCGCTCGACTCGCTTGACTCGCTCGCCCTCTCTGCCACCGACAGTTTTAAAGGTTAGGCTTCCCTAAATACACCGGCAAATAGCTAATTCTTGTACAAAAGGCAGACAAAGAGCAAAATTCATCCGTGGTGAGAGCGGAACGCTTTGCGGAGGGAAATACGAAGTGGACGCTCGGCTCACATATATTCAAAGGAGAGTGATCTCGTTTTTGGAACGCGAGCTTGGATGAATGAGATTTGAGATAGATTTCTGACGGAATGTTTGTCGTTTGGTTCTCGAATTTGAGAAATGAATTCTTTGTTAGTCGGAACAATTCAATTACGATATCTATTATGAATTAAATTAGTTACTAAATTGGTCAATTAGAAGTTTCGAAAGACCATTTAGGTTTTTAGGTTATGTGCACAAGGAAATAGCTTGTAATTATAGTTTTTCCTAACAGATTTTGATATTCCGCATATAGATATGAAAGTAGTACATTTTAAAATTCTTTAATTCTCTGGTTTCATTGTTTTAGTTCGGCTAAAACCCAGTATTTTCGTATCAAACAACAGTTTCATGACTAGTCTGACAAATCTTTCAATACTTTCTTATGAAACCGAATATCAAAACGTATTAATAGCATACAAAGTACGTGACAGGAAACGATGTAATTGTTTTTAGTATTAATTATCCCACAATAGAATCCCACTAGAAAACATTAAAAAATAATTATTGAAAAATATGCCTTCATATAATACTAAAATATAATATTCTTAATAAAATATAAAAAAATTTCCTAATCAGCAACTGTGTGGCGGAAACACGAGGTTCATATAAAAGCGTGTATTAAACCAGTTGATTCGAAACTAGAGCAGAAACTAAAGCGCGCGAGCAGAATGCGAGATGCAATTCGTCTTGGCAGTTATGAAGGCGAAGAATCGGGAGTTTTCCGGGGGTAAGCAGGTGGACTGTTTGAGGTAGCGTGAGTGGGCGAATGAGGGGTTGAAATGGGCCGAGGGTGGGTTTCATCGAGGCTCGGTCATCCCGGCTGTTTTCCGAGCAAACACAGTGGCAGCGGCGGCCGATTACTTTTTCGCCGGCTCACCCTCGCCGAGAGTCTCTGCTGCTCTCAGCAGCAGCAGCCACTCCGAAATCTGAATTACGCGGCGAACTTCGAGCCAGTTATCCCGGATGAATTACACCCTCGAAAATCCCGGCGAACCCCTTTGCGCGCCGCTCTTCAACTCGAGCTATCAAATCTGCTCGCAGCACCGTAAACCTGACTTCCCTGCCGAACGATACCGATCCTTTTACTCGAAGATATACTTTGCGCTGGGACTCTCGTCTTCTCTTTGCGATGAGGCATTCCTTCTGCTGCAATGTTCCGCAATGCACAGTCATTGGTTTTGCTTTTAGTGGTTTATACTTTGGGAAACAAACGGTTGCGTTAGAATTCTGTTTTGGAAGTTTGAAATTTGAAGTCCTATTTGTCTATATCGTTTATTCATATTTCTATTTTTATTTTCTTTTAGAAAGAATAGGAAACATATATTGTGAAGTTAATATTTAATGGTATTTTTGAACGTAACATAATTTAAACTTGACTTCATTGCCGAAAGATAGCAATGTTTTTACTCGAAGATGTACTTTGCGGTGTGGCTTTTTGCATCTTCTCTTTGCGTTGAAGAATTCCTTCTCCTGCAATGTTCTGCAATGCCCAACAATTGATTTTGATTTTATTGTTTTATGCTTTGTCAAATTGGCGAATAGGGAAAAAAACTTAATATAATATATGCATATATTTAAATATAAGTATATATATTTTTTATTGTTTGTTCTGCGTCAGAATTCAGTTTTGGAAATTTGAACTTGTAAGTTTCTTATTTTCTTTTAGAAAGAATGGCAAACATATTGCAAAGTTAACATTTAACGGCAGCTTTGTGCGTAACTTAAACTTAAACATGAGCTTAAACTTGCCTTTGCCGTGGAAAGATAGCGAGGCTTTTACTCGAAGATATAGTCTCCGCCGGGATTATCTTCTTTTCTTTACGATGAGGAATTGCTTCTGCTGCAATGTTCCGCAATGCCCAGTTATTGGTTTTGCTTTTATTGGTTTGCGCTTCGGGAAACAGGCGATTCGCTGAGTCAGGATTTAGTTTGGAAAATTTATACTAAATTTAACTTGTTTATTTTCTCCTTCTACGTTCTTTTTATTAGAGAACAGAAAACGTATATTTAAGTTAATATTTCACGGCAACTTTGCATATAATTTAACTTAAATAATTAATACAAAATCTTGCTTTAATGCAAGATTGAGACACACAATTAACTTCAGTGTGCAATGCGGTCAGATTGATGAATATTAATCCTAGCGAAAGTAGAGATAATTTATAGAGCCAGTGACAATGACACCATTCGAGATTCCGTCCTTATTCAATTGCGTCCATTTGGGGCAGTCGAGGCGAATTAAAGTGGCGAGTCAGTTGCGTGGGTGTGCGCGAGCTTGCGCAAAACGGCAATATTGTGAATAATGCAAATTGACTGAAAGAGATTGCGATCTTGCTTTAAAGCAACACTAGGAGAAACAATTAGATAATTTCAATTTATATTACGCTTGTGGAATTTATACAGTAATAATGACACCATTCCAAATTCGATTTCATTCAATTACATCCATCTCATTTGGGAATAACAGGCAATAATGACAATAATAAGCCAATTGCTAAAGTCAAAATTGCAAATTGAGTGAAAACAAAGTGCAGATAAAATCTTGCAGCATTGGGTCAAACATTTAATTTCAATGCACAATACGATTGGAATAACGAATATTAATCTTCCCCAAAATACACATAATTTATCCAAACAACACACATAGCTTTAAAGATTTCTTCTTTATGCTATTTTTAAGTTTGCACGTGTAGTGACATTTGTAGGACGTTTCGAACATATTCTATTAAAAATATTTTGAAGCAGCCGACATTTTTCTATTTTTTAAGCGGCTCTGGTACGTCATCTTTACGTCTACGTTTTTTTGGTATTTTTAGAGCGTCGCGAAGACGTCGAGCAAGAGGCGTTGTAACAACGTCTTTACATCATCTGAACATTGTAAAAATGCCTTTAATACAGAATTATTTGGTAATAGCACATTTTTCCAACGGTATATCATTTTACTAAATTAACACTTTGAAATACTGCTTTTAGAATATAAATATATTGCATGTATAACATTTACGTATTAAAAAAGTCTTTAAACTAGTTAAATAGACTTTTTTAACTTCAAATTTAATTTTTTTAAATTTAAATTTCTATTTAATTCTTTAAATGGCTACATATGTTCTTGCAGCTTGGTCAGAACATCTAAAACTGTCAAAGATGTATTTATAACGTCTTTTATATATCTCTTCAATCATATTATATAATAAATGACTAAAATATTCCACTTTGTAACATAGCACACCTGTCGAATGTATTGTCAAATTGATTGGCATTCGAAAGACGACGCAACTAAAGCCATTTTCAGAACGTCTAATTGTGCTATCTTAATACACAATCAGTGACAATGACACAATTGCAGATCGCGTTCTTCTTCAATTGCATCCATCTAACTTAATATTGTTGCGCAAACCACTCTTGGCAGTCACGGAAAATTAAACTGGCGAATTATTTCTGTGCGCGTATGTGTGAGTGGATTTGCTTGTGTGAGAGGAGAGGATTGGCGGGGTTGGTGGTTAAAAATGCTGAAGTCGGGTGAATGCAGGCTTCCGGGTAAACGAGCGGTTTATCGCCATTAGCTGCCAGTTCACTCGTGGCGGCAGCACACTCTTCCGCCCGGTTCCAGTATGCCGGTGGCTTCCTGGCCTGCCAGCCGCCTCGAAGAATT
The DNA here is from genome assembly GCA_910591665.1 of Ectemnius continuus. Lineage (NCBI taxonomy): Eukaryota > Metazoa > Arthropoda > Insecta > Hymenoptera > Crabronidae > Ectemnius > Ectemnius continuus. The sequence continues at coordinate 6,274,248 of OU342862.1, read as the reverse complement.
GCTCGCCCTCTCTGAATTGGCCCGTTAATTCCCCGGAAAAATGAAATTAGACGGCCGCTCGGGGAACGCCGACGCCGCGTCTTAAACTCGAATGCAGCTGCGCGCCTTTCTCCATTTTCTCCCGGCTGATATTCCCTTCCGGGCGCATACACTGCCCGGCATAAACCTTCGAAGCATAAAGTTACAGATGCTTCGGAGAATTTCAATGAAATTGTTTGTCCGCCGCGAATTCGAAATAGATTTTTTTGCAGAACCTTGCAAAGTTCGGCGATGCTCCTTGAATATTTGTTTTTTGCGATTTTCCTTTTGTAATGTGATAATGTTGATTTAAAAGTAAGGAAGGCGAATTGAAATGCTTGGCCAAAATTTCTTAGTTATAAGTAACGTTAGATTTGTTTAGAATTATTAGCAAAACGTTCTTGGAGTTTGAGCTAGATTTTTGCACAACGTCGCAGAGTTCAGTGCTGTTCCTTCAATATTTTTTCCCGATTTTCCTTTTATAATGTGATAATGTTCATTTAAAAGTAATAAATACAAATTTCAAAAAGAGAATATTTCTTTTCATGATGTGATAATGCTAATTTACGAGTAAGTGGTATATTTAAATGCTTCGCCAAAATCAATGTTTACATTATTATGAATTGGGGTTAAACTTAACATGTTTAATTTGCCTTAATTAATAACGATTGGATACTCCAAAGCAATACTCGATCTACTTGTAAGTACTTTGCATTAATTATCATAATACGATACCGCAATTATTAACATATTTTAGCATACTTAAGACCCTGAATTATAGATTATTAGCAATATAGACAGCAATAATTATCCATAACAAATTCCATACATCACCTACATTCAAACACTTAATTCACGATTTTCAAAAACTGTATTTACTTAAACATCCACATTCTACTCACAAACAAAAATCAACGATTGTTTACCTGAACAATAAAATACATTTGATTATTTAATTTTCCAAGAACGATTACAATAAGAATACAATGAAATTGATGCAAAGCTGTAATACAAAACAGTCAAAAACAATTACAGTAAGAAAGATTCAACCCTCGCGGATAAATTGACATGACAAATAAAAATCGGCGATTGTTTACCTGAACAATAAAATACAATTGATTATTTCATTTTTCGAGGACGATTACAATAAGAATACAATGAAATTAAAGCAAAGCTGCAATACAAAACAGTCAAAAACAATTACAGTAAGAAAGATTCAACCCTCGCGGATAAATTGACATGGCGGAATTGAGGGTGCTGTGGGCGGAAAGAGAGGGAAAGAGAGTGAAAGAGAGGGGGGAGCAGTAATAGCAAATAGGTTGGCGGGAGAGCGTCGGCATCCTTTTTCTCCGGGGAACGATTCGCAGCCGGGGCCAAGTTCGTTAGAATGCGCAACAATCGGGAGACGCGGCGGACGATGTTGCGCAACTAATTAGAGCGGAATGAAATTTAATTAAATTAACCTAATTAAACGAATTGAGAGGAGAGAGGACGGCGCGTTGGGACGCCTGGGAGTGAAAAGGGCCGACGGTGAGTGGTGGCGGAAAGCAGAAAGAGAGAGAGAGCAGGAAGCGGAACGATGAGAATTGGCTGTATCGGTGCGCTGGCTTAAATAATTAATCGGCAATGCCCGCTCCGTTCCGCTTGATCCAATTCTGACTGCTCCCGATTGAAACTCGATTTGCAATTCGCAGTCTTTCTCGTAATTTCGTTTGCCCCTTCGATTATGCGAACACGTGCGCCGCGCCGCTCTCTCTTCCAACCACTCGACGGTGAATCAAGCTGCCAGCAGTTTCGCGAAACCAATAAGGGATTCTGATACTTTGCGAGGGAAAAAGGAGTGCGATTCTATCGCGAGTACAAAGAAGTTTCATTCGCACGCGCGGAGTTTAATTAATAGCTTTGATACTTTTATTGACATTTCGCGAGGTTTCGTGCTTATTTAGTTTAGAAGGAATTATTTTAGTAAAAGTTGTTTGTTTGTAAAATTAGTTCAATTTAATTGTTTTATTTATTAATATCGCAGGAATATTAATTACAGTTTTTAATATTGAGAGGAGGATAATAAAAGTACAATTCGCAGTTTACTATCGCAAGATTTTAACAAGCAAAAACGACCAATCAATGCAATATCACCACAAGTGTCAGAAACCAAATTATTTGGTAATCATTTCTAGAAACAATTTAAAGTCATTCACGTAATAATTTCATTGTGTTAGTTCAACGTTATTATTCCACTCATTAATATTGGAAGAAATACTAATCATAATTGTTGATATTGGAAAGAGGAGAATAGAAACGCAATTCAACAGTTTGCAATAATTTGATTAACCACCAATTTACAAACAGTTTAAAAACAAAGTTATTCGAGTAATAATTTCAGTGTATTAGTTTGACTTAAAATATTAAAAGAAATACTAATTACAATTTTCGATATTGAAAAGAAGAGAATAAAAATACAATCCAACAGTTTACAATCCCACCACTTTAACATCCAATTTGACAAACCACCAATTGACAAACACTTCAAGTACAATCAAGTAGCACTAAAAACCAGCATCGAAGGAGTATCACAACAAGCGACGAAAGCAAATTGGTTATTCGCCGAGCCATTAACCCATCGAGGAACTTCGTAACAGGTAACAAAGAGGATCACGCGGGCGCGAGCGCAAGAACCTAGACATTCTTGATGGTCGACGTGCTCGGGCGGCGTCATCCATTTCTCAAGTGGGCGTCGCGGCGTCACTGGCGGCGCGGCGTCGCTTCGTTAGACGAGGAAATCAAGCAAGCGCGATTCCTGCTCTGGTGACGAAGCGAAGAAAAGCGTCGGCGACGGCGAGGAGAGGAGAGAAGGGCGCGAAGGGTCTGCGAAATTAGAGCAGGCGTGCGAAGATAAGAGAAGAGAAGGGAAGAGTGAAAGGGTCAGAGGGGAGAACGGAAGTCCCGAGGGAGCAGTCACCAAGCCAGACAAACTTGTCCAAACCGGAATAACCGACCCTTAAGAAGCGTCGCCCTCGACGGGGATTAAACACTGCTGCGAGAGAGAGAGAGCTGGAAACAGGAAACAGGAGCAGGAAACAGGAAGTGCCTGTCTTCCTTGCTCTCCTTCTTCCTTCGCGTTCCATCGGAATTTCTCGAATTTCCTCGCCTTCGTCTGTTTCTCTCTTTCTCTTTTTCTCTCTTTCACTTTCACGGTGTTAGTTCGCTCAATGAAATTTGAGCGTTCAACTGAACCCTGCGTCTTCACTTCATCCTTTTCTTCGTCGACTTCGTCTTCTTCGACAGCTTTTTTCATTTCACGCTCTTGTCAGGTTTTTATTTGTCGTCGATGTTGAGAAGAATGTGTCTCGAAATTCAATTTGTAGTTTTGAAGTATTCTGTTTCAATGAGGTGTGGTAATTATCACTGCTAAGATTTCGTAGGATTCAAAGCAGATGTACATTTGAATTGAATTTGTATTGTATTTTGTTTGATTTTATTTAGTTTGTATTATGATTGTATTTAAAATATGTATTATTTTGTTGTACTGAAATTTGGAACACCAGATATCAATCTACTCAATGTATTTAATTATTTTACTCTGGTTTTGCTTATATAATTAATTTTTAAAGTTTCATAACTCATTCATGCATTAATATAATTTTTTCACTTCATCATCAATTAATCACTCAAGAACTTCATAATTGATATTTATAAATCATTTATATTTATATCTTGCACAATTTTCAAGAATATTAATAAAAATCCAATCATGAACCTTGTCAATAAAAATATGAATCCAATTTACATTGCATTACATCAAAGAGAAGGTTTTTATTTTATTTGTTCATCTCCGTCAGCTTTCAGAGAGATTTCTTCTTAATTTCGTCTGATTTTCGAATAAGTGATTCGATTGGCGGCGTGCAGAAATCTGCTGAGCACGATTTTCTTGGAGGCCGCGGCGGCTCCCGCTGGACTTTCAATCGGCGGTTTAACTTTTTCGTCGGTAATGTTGATTAACGAGCCGCCGCGAGAACGGGATTACCGCTCCTCCGGGATCGAACAGCCGAATGGTTGAAAGATTAATCGGACTTCGGCCCTTTGTGCGGACTTAGGACAGGTCAGTTCATGAATGGTGCTTTATCTATGTGCTTATCTATAAATATAGCCATTCTCGAAAGGGCCACGTTAGCAGAAATGTTTTACTTCGATTTAAGAACAGTTTTTAACACGTTCGATGAAGGCTTTCAAAAGGTTAAATTCTTTTAAGTATAAAGTTTTGAAAGGCAGCACAATTGCACTTTGAAGTTCGTAATAAATTTGTGGCTTAATACAAATTTATTGAAGTTTAGATTATGTTTCTTTAAGAATTGAAATTTTGCCAGCAGAGATTTTTTACTTCGATTTAAGAACAGTTTTTCACACGTTCGATGAAGGCTTTGAAAAGGTTAAATTCTTTTAAGTGTAAAGTTTCGAAAGGCAGCACAATTGCACTTTGAAGTTTGTAATAAATTTGCGAATTTATTGAAGTTTAGATTATGCTTTAGAAATTGAAATCTCGCCAGCAGAGATTTTTTACTTCGATTTAAGAACAGTTTTTCACACGTTCGATGAAGGCTTTGAAAAGGTTAAATTTTTTTAAGTATAAAGTTTTGAAAGACAGCACAATTGCACTTTGAAATTTGTAATAAATTTGCGAATTTATTGAAGTTTAGATTATGCTTTAGAAATTGAAGTATCGCAAAGAGAAATATTTTACTTCGATTTAAGAACAGTTTTTAACACGTTCGATGAAGCCTTTGAAAGCGTCAGGTTCTTTTAAGTATAAAGTTTTGAAAGGAAGCACAATTGAACTTTGAAGTTTGTAATAAATTTGTGGGTTGATACAAATTTATTGAAGTTTAGATTATGCTTTTACAGGAATTGAAATTTTCCTAGCAGAAATATTGGACTTCGATTTAAGAACAGTTTTAATATCTTTGTTAGTTGTACGTTGATGCTTTTAAAAGTATTAAATCTCTTAAAGTTCGGAACTTAAGAACTTTCGAATGGAAGCACAATTGCAATTACAAGTTTCTTAATAAATGTAAATCACGTTTTTAGAAATGGCAAACTAAACTTATCAAACTTTTACAACGGCAAAAGGAATATTCGCTATTTTTCTTCGGTACTTGTATACTTTACCGAACATCCGACAAAATATTTACGAAAATAAAACCGAAACCCTTCCGAATTTAAGCAAACAGAAAAACGCAACTCATAAACCACACATCCAACAAAAACCTGCGCTAAAAAACCCAGCAGAAAAACACAGAATACTACAACAAAACCGAACAATTTGTATCTTTTAAAATAATTCTAGGGAATTTTATTTTAATATTAAAAAAATATATTCAATATAAAATTGATCCCCCAGAGATTCCTAAAAAAAGAAGATTTATAGAATAAAATAGAAACTTATCTTCATTATTAATATTTAGATTTAAAAGATTAATTTCTCCAAGGAATAAATAATAGAAAAGTCGAATTCTATAAGATTAATCAAATTATATTGTTTCTAATAAGAAATAAATGTTCAATAGTGAAATCTTTTGACTAAAATCCTGTTAAAAATGGAATCTTTTGTTGATACGACAAATTCTTGGAAACTTGGCAGTGTTTCGTCGGGGTGAAAGGAATCGCGTGTTTCGCGAGCGGGTTCGCTTTCTATTTGCGGAAAAGAGGGCAGACGTCAGCTCGTAGCTCGAAGGCGCACGTGTGTCTATGAAAGCTCGATGCATCGATCGCAGTCGGAAGGCGGAATTAGAATTAATAGCTCGTGCCGGCCGATAGTCTGCCCCGTAAAAAATGCATCCCACTGAATCAGAGGATCGCCGCTCGCTGCTTCGCGCAAAGCGGCTTTAATCCGACTGGCAAAACCGGCGCGGCCGGAGCTTTCGATCGTTGCAAACTTTATGCCGCCGGCAATCTGCAAAGGGACTTTGATGGAATAACAAAGGTGATGGGAAAGCCCCGCTCGAATTACTGTCGGCGGAGATGCATCCACTGCGCCCAATTATGCGCTACTCGCCCATTCACCACTCTCTCTCTCTCTCTCTCTCCGCACTTCCTATCCCTGGCGAACTGACACGATGACAATTGATTGGCAGTGAATGCCAGCCAAGATGTTGGTTGACAGTTTCTCTTGTTCCCCGGTGATTTCATTGTCTGATTAGTGAATGGTCGAGGCGTACTGACCAGTTCAATGAGAGACAATGCGTGAATTTACGGACTGACTTTCTTCAAAATCGTTATAATTTTGACATTAATTGACAGTTTTCTATATTTCGTGATTTGATTTATTTATTAATGGATAATAAATCATTACTGACGAGTTTGATGAGAATAGTAAATGTAAAGTAAATGTAAAGATTGACTTTCTTCAAATTTATTATAAATTTGACATTAATTGACAATTTCCTATTATTCGTGTACAACTTAATTTAGTTATTAATGGATAATAAATCACTATTGACGAGTTTCATGAGAGAATACAAATGATTGTTTTTGACAGTATCAACTTTTCCACCCTCCAATTTTTCTCCAATGGAACTAACCACCCTTTTATATGATTTAACTATTTTAATCGTCAATTAACCCTAGAAAAATAAAGCCATCATATTTAATAAAAAAGCGATTGAACAGCGAAACAATTTAACCACAAAATACAGCGATTAACGACTTAATGAACACAGCAATAAAACAAACGGGGAAAACTGAATTCCGGCGAAAGTTTGTATGGTAAATATATCAAAAACATTTTACATGGCGGTAGAATGAGAAAGCGAGGACGGGAGAGAGTAGTGGGCAATAACTCACGGGACGATCGCCATCAAAGAGAAAAGAAAGAGGTTCGATCATAAAGCGAGCAACAAAGGGAGAGAAGAGTGAAAAGAGACTGGTTGACTGACAGGGGAGAATGCGAAATTGTTGGCTGCAGCGAGAGGATGCTGCGATCGAGGGTGGAAAGTGACCAAAACTCGTGAATTAACGATCCCACCGATAGAAGCATCCTTTATCTGCCGCACAAAAGGAACGCCGACCCTTTCACGCACGCACACACACACACACCTCTTTTTCTAATGTGGTCCTTTGGCTATTTTTATTTCACTTTTTTAGTCGTTTCTTTTTTAGTATCTTTGGACTGGTTTTCTTTTACATTTATCATTTTTCATGCTCCGAGTGTTTGCTTTGTAGCTTTGTGCTATTATAATTATATACCTTGCAAATTAATTGTTATTAATGCTTGTATTTTACTTCAATTTTTTCAGTTGTATTTTAATGTTTGTGGACTATTTTTCTTTGACATTAATAATTTTCCATGCTCCAATGAACGTCGATTTTTTACTTGTACGGTGTTATATATTTACATTGTAAAATGTTGATTATCAATGCATTTCCTAATGGTCAGTAGAATTTACTACGACGATATTCAATTTGAAAAAATAAAATTGTAAATGTATAGGAATACAAATAAATCAAACCTGCAATGTTTCACTAAAGATGACCTCCAATTACTTTTCATTATTTCTACGTTTCTGCCGGAGCGATTGCGATTGCAATGCAAAATACAGTTAGTTAACAAATATTATAAATTAGTTAAAGAATAATTTCGAGCTATGTCGTAATAAAAAGGGCGAATAGGATTTCATATGCTTTTGTAAGTAAAATGATAACCTTTGTAAAATTGTGTCTGCGATTCAAATCGATAATAGATTGCTCTTATAAATCACCAAAGCATTATTAACATCGTTTTACATATTGACATTTTATTCTTAATAGAAAATGAAATTCATTACAAACAAACAATAAATGTCTTATCATTTAATAAAACAGACTCAGCGCAGTTCAAGTTCTCAAATAGTCTCGATTTTTTGTGAGTCGAAATCATTGGAGTGCAACCTGTTCCCGATGGATTTTTTTCTGTTGCGGCGATCTCGCGCCCGCCGCTTTTTTCCCCCTCTTGACCCTCTTTGCGCCCTCGCGGAGACGTAAATATTATAGGTGCGGCTGTCTCGCTCTCTCGTGCGCGCCTCGATAAATCTGCCTTAATGGCCGTATTAGTCGCATAAGTCCGATAAATCAAGTCCCACACACTTCCGCTTTCCCTCCCCCCACCACCACCACTCTACGCTCTTTTTCTCTCATTTCAGCTTTGCACTGCTTTTTCCCGTTTGTTTCTGCTGCGCCCCCTCACTTTTTTCTATCTTTCTCTTTCCCGCTTCGAGTTGCGGTTGTCGGGAAGTTGGCTTGACCGATGGCATGGAAATACTGACTTTGTCAAAGCTCGCTCTGTCAGCGGATAAACATGCTCCCTCTCGTTTTCTCTGCTTTTCTCTCTCTCCCATAAAACTTGCCGGGGAATTAAAAGTTCTCGGTTTCCGATATCTCTCCTTTTGCAATCCACGAGGATTCCTGTTTTTCTGTCGAGCTTCATTGCTTGCGGCGACTACTAATTATACATCCGAGGTTAGTTTGTTTGTTATTGAAGCCGCGGTAATTTGTGTCGCCTGTGTTTTCCAGATGTCGACTTTTGTCCTATTGACTTTTCTTTGACACTAAACCTACCAGGAGCTTTTTATCTTTGTGCTTTCCCATTGAAAATGGTGAGTTTCGCCGAAAGTTGGTAGGTTTAGTGTTAATGAATGGCAATTTGGGGGGATAATAATTAAAGTATTACTAAAGTTGAACGAAATAATAATGAATGAATTAACATTTATTTCTATTCCTCCATTTATTCTCACTATTGTCATCATTTTAGATTCCTGGAGCCTTTGTTAATTACAACAAATTTTCCATTCTTTATCCAAAATATAATACAATGTACAATATCACGTTTACTGCATCATTAACAATCGATCAGAGAAAACTGCCTTAAACATCTTGACACAGCCAAATGAAAAGCTATAAAATCCCAGAATTACATCTACTCTTTTAAACACGAACTCAATAATAAGATATGAAAAATAGAAACTAAAGAAATAAACAAATTTCATCCTATTCCTTCATTTATTCTAAGTATTGTCATCATTTTAGATTCCTAGAGTCTTTGTTAATCACAACAAATTTCCCATTCTTTATCCAAAATATAATACAATGTAAAATGTTCTACGTGCGTCTGTCAATATACAATTAATAATTATCTTTTATACAACATTGAACATCAAATACTTATTACAGGATTACCAATCGATGAGAAAGAATCATCTTAAACATTTCGAGGAAGCCAAACGAGGAGTAATAAAATCCCCGAATTACGTGCACTCTTTTGACAAGCGTTGACAGTCGGCAGGCCGTATCAAGGAGTTTCCGGGCGTATCCAGCATCTTCAATTTTGCAAGTGGATTCTGGGGTGGCGCGTCCCGAAAGGCAGTCAGGGAAAAATGGGTTGACTCGGTCTCGTGCCGGTTTTCCAGTATCAGTCCTCGTTAGAATGGGCCCCGGGGCGACGAGAGGTGAGAGATCCTCTCTCCCACCCCTTCTCTCTCCTCTCTCTATTTCGTGGCACCCTTGTGTGCCTTTGGCAACCCGGCCGCCTGTCACGCCGGCAAGCTGATAGGGTTCGAGTATTTTCCCTCTTCGTGACTTAATCCGACTTGATCGGCAGCGGGTTCGATGGGAACGCGCGCCTGTTCTAGTTTAATGCGCGCGCGCGCGCGCGCGCCCCTTCGAAGGTGAAGGTGAAGTGCATCGAGTCTACGTAATTGTTCGGGTTCATTGGCTCCTGAAAATCTTATCTGAAATGGAGCCTCTTTACGGGAATTGGGTTTCCACCAATTTCCATCCCTCCAATCCACCACCCTTCCACCCTTCCACCCTCTTCTATCTCATCCGCTCCTGGTACGGCGAGTTAATTTCGCCGAGGCACTTACACACTCTTGTGAAATCCCCTTTTTTCTAAAGCGGTGTTAGCTAAAGCTTGAAGCAACTATCGAGCATCACTGATTTTTTAATGCGATAAGTATTGATGAACCTAGGAAAAAATTATTAGTATTTACAGTTGTGTTATCTCACTTAATGCTACTAAAGAAAGTATACAAATTGTAATTATAACATAGCACGAATTAGTAAGCAGCTTTTCTATTTTCACTATCGACTAATTCGTAATAATCTATTAAATCTGTAATTATACATTGTAATTTACAATTAAAATCGCTCGTTGGTTTACAATTATCTTGTTTGTATAGCATTACAATTGTCTTACGTGTTACTGTAAAAAAGTCAGTAGATAATATTTGGGAACATTCGTGTACAATTATAATTCGTAATAATCTATTAAATCTGCAATTATACATTGTAATTTACAATTAAAATCACTAGTTGGTTTACAATTATCTTGTTTGTATAGCATTATAATTGTCTTACGTGTTACTGTAAAACAGTAAGTAGATAATATTTGGGAACATTCGTGTATAATTAAAAAGGCTAATTCACAATAATCTATTAAATCTGTAATTATACATTATAATTTACAATTAAAATCACTAGTTGGTTTACAATTATCTTTCGTTTCTATAGCATTATAATTGTCGTTTGTTTTTATGGCGGACTATATTTGACTTGGCAGAATAAAAAAGTTAGTAGATAATATTTGGGACTAACCGTTTATAATTAAAAGCACTAACTCATAATAATCTATTAAATCTGCAATTATACATTATAATTTACAATTAAAATCACTAGTTGGTTTACAATTATCGTTCGTTTCTATAGCATTATAATTGTCGTTTGTTTTTATGGCGGACTATATTTGACTTGGCGGAATAAATTGGGGTCGTTTCTTTCTCGACGTTTCACTGGAGCGTGACTCTTTCCCGTTGGCGAGTACTAAATGATTAATACCAAAGACTGGTGGAAAGGAAGGCGGAGGAGGAGAGGGGATTAGAACAGGAAGTGCGAGTGGAAACAGAACGGCACTCTCGGTGGCTCTCGAGCTCAATTTTTCATTGGCGGGCTGACTTGTTTACCCCGCGAGAGCATTCCTCCCTTCTTACGTCGATTCTCCATTCACGCCCACCGCTAAAAACCGGAACGAATGTACAATAAATATGGCAGTGCAGTCTCCGCTGCCTTTTTCTTTATTTTACTCTCAGACTTATGCTCTGTCTCTCTTAGCCTTCCTATTAATTCATCATATTCTCCCTCTCGACAGCAGATTTTTTCTTCGCTTCGGGTAAAACGTACCTTTTCTATGCGATTTTTTTTTCAAAAGAACTGACACCTTTTCGAGATACAGTGAAAAGTAAACTGACACGGTATTGATTGAGTTTAGAAGCGCGACGTTTTATACTACGCTAATTACCGTGGCAATTACTAGGTCACTTGTATGAATAATTTACTTAGTAATTTGATTCGCTGATGACATAATTACAGTCTACTTTGCTGGCTATTTTAAGCAACAATTAATATCGCTCACCTGCTTCTTGTGTAATTAGAGTAAAAATATTAGATTAACAATTTTAGATATATGAAAGAATATTTACATTATTTCTTTTTATATAAATATATCTAATACACCTAATATATCTAAATATAAATAAATATATAAGACCCGCGCAGTGGCTCAGGTGGATAAGTGCTCGACCTGTAATTAGCGGGGCTCGAGTTCGATCCCAACAGCTGTCATCGCTGATTTTTCATGGACCTTAAAAATACTAGTATGTCGACCTGGTATGAGCAGAAGTTTGAAACCAAATCAAAATAAAAATCTTAAACCACAAACCCATATAAATATATAAATATCGTTTAGGGTGTTTTGTATGCACGCATTGTATGCAAAGATATTTCGAAAGAGTGAAGCATAAAGGAACTGCGGGAATCTAAAGAAGCGGTGCGCGCGTCGAGATCGAAAGTTTCCAGGGAAGTTTGCAAGCTTTCCTTCAACCGAAGGAAACATCCTGGATAAGCTCTTCCTGTCAGAAGTCGTCGGGTAATTGCCGGGACCTTCAGGAGCCAGGATCTCCGACACACATACACACATACACACGCAGTTCGCCACAAGAGTTGGTTGGACGTCGGCCAACTCTCGATTTCTCCGAAAAATTTCCCTCCAACTTAACATCTCTTCTCTTCGCTTCCTGCCGCTGGGCTTTCATCTTCCGGGCGAGCTCGCTCGCTCGTGTCTTCTTCCTCTTTGCGGGGCGCGCGGGCCGCGCAAAACAGGAAGTTGGCCGAAAAGTTCCCTTGGTTTTTTCCGCCGGAAAATCTCGCCGGCACGAAAGCAAGCAAGGTGGACGAAAGGATTTAAAGCTCAGCGGAGATCGCGTGGCAGAGGGCGCGCCAATGCGAACTTCGCTCTCCGAGAGAGGTCCTTCTTCGAGTTTCTCGCATCTTTGAGAGAGGAGAGCTTGTGACAATAGTTCCTGCGACATCCACGCGTCCGCATTGTCGCCCCGCTGAAAGAAACCTTCCGATGGAATTTTATAGTAATATTTCACCTGTCGAATGGAGCGTGTTTCGCACATATTTCCATGCGGATTCCGCGAATTCTCTTACGCTGCGACCCTCGACGAGATCTTCTCCGAGATTTATTAGTTTTCCTGGGAAACTGAAACGGCAATCTTTAGCTTTTTGGAAAAGATTTCTCAAAGATTTTTTCTCCTTTAAACGTGCGCTATATTTTTCGTACTGTAGGTAGTTTTGGTTAATATATTTTATTTAATTACTTTTTCTGTTTATAAACTTATTTATTCATTCTTATAATATTTCCATATTTATATTGCACTGATTGTACAATATTTAATTTTGTTATACGAAATTGTATACTAATACGTATTAGAAGATTTTTATTTTTGACAACCAAAATATTTGCAACAAGCTTTTATTCAACTGAGGGAAAATAAACTATTACGGTCAAAATATAAAGCAAACTAAAGTCCTGTTATATCGGGTTGGTGCATATTACCTGATAATTATGCACCAACCCAATATAATAGGACTTTAGTTTGCTTATATTATTATATTTTGAACCTAATAATTCATTTCCTATTTATTTATGTTTAACAAAATCAAATATTGTTCAATCACTGCGATATTAATACAGAAACATTACAGGAATAAATAATTATCAGGCGTAAAAACGCCTGATAATTATGCACCAACCCAATAAATACTTAATTTCTTTCCTTCCTGTTGATTTTCACCCCATTAGCATCTTCGACACGCAAGTTTTTCCACTACACTCGACAATGGTAGTTGCTCATTTCGGCTGAAGTTAGCGGCCGTTTGATACTTGTTACTGTCAGGCGAAGGTCCCGGGAGTCCTTCTCGGGGATATTCTCGATGGTGAGAAGGGCTGGCGCGTTGCCAGGCGGCGATTCTTCGGAATCACGGAAGTCCTGTGGGAAGGAAGGAAGGAAGGAAGGAAGGGAAGGGAGGCTGTGCTGCCTCGTGTCGTAGAAGGAGATATATCCGGAAAGAGGAATTCGCGGCAGCCACGAAACCACTGCCAAAACGACTGGATTTCATTCGGCTTTTGCTGCCGCTCGAGTTCGAGTGCAGTTCATGGCTCGACTTCCCCGAGAAATCGAATGTTATCAACGGCCCAGGGAACCTCGAATAGATTTCATTGATCCCTTCGTACATCCACCTTGCCTTCTAACCTCGCAGATTTGCGGATATGAAATTGTAGGCAGTAAGACTTCTCCGGTGCAAATCGGTTCACTTCCTTTTTTTCCTTTCTTGAATGTTCGAAGCCTGTTTCCCGTTGCTGGAAGCCAATTTGGTTAGTATGATGATTTTCCGAAGGCTAATTTTATTTTTCTGCCAGTTGATTATGCAAGTATTCGTCTTTAGAAATTATAGTAATAATTGATGTATAATTTTATACTAAATAGAAATTTTATAGTAGCTTTGGGTAATTCATAATATTTAACAACCAACGTAAAGTCATCATCAAATTACTCCAATATTATATATTGCAGTTTGATTAATTCTAGATTTATTAAACATTATTCTTTAATTTTATTTCTTAAAACTTTGCCTCATTTTAATCTTACACATTAATTCTATAAATTTGCTTTAATCTTTCCTGTTTTTATAATAGAAGTAGACGGATATTAGTTAATCTTTGCCATTTCTAGTGTTAATCACTAAACAGCAGTACAAGCTAAACAGTTGGGAGCAGCCAGCTGTTGCGGGGAATTCCAAGTCGATCATTCATTCGCGGGGAAAGTTCTTTATGGGATCTGGCGGAGCTATTTGCGGAGAGAGAGAGTGGTGAGACTCGAGCTGGAGGAGAGCTATATTTTCCAGGGGAGCTGATTATGCAGATCGTTTAAGTACTCCTGCGTGCCTCTTAAATATTCATTGGAGCCGCTTAATCGCGCGTCCCGGTCCTCCAGGGCCACCGGATCTAATAATTCGCTCGCAGATCCTTATTTAGCCGACTCCTTACTAAACTGACTTTAAGAGTCCGCCAGGAGGTCTTCATTATCGCGACACGACAGGATAATTCTGTCAGGCTCAACCAATAAAATTCGACCTGGATAAACATCATTAAGTTCAATAAACATTGCACAGTTTTGGCTACATTGTTTATTAGGCCTTCGAAATTTAAATTCGATTATTGAGAATTTATTCTTAATGGTCTTCATTATCGCGACACGACAGGATAATTCTGTCAGGCTCAACCAATAAAATTCGTCCTCGATAAACATCATTAAGTTCAATAAACATTGCACTTTTTGGGTAGTTTGTTTATTAGGCCTTCGAAATTTAAATTCGATTATTGAGAATTTATTCTTAATGGTGTTCATTATCGTGACACGACAGGATAATTCTATCAGGCTCAACCAATAAAATTCGTCCTGGATAAACATCATTAAGTTCAATAAACATTGCACATTTTGGGTGGTTTGTTTATTAGGCCTTCGAAATTTAAATTCGATTATTGAGAAATTATTATCTTCACATTTGTATTTCTGCTTTTATTTACAATGTTACTATCAGCGTGTTATTCTTGTTACTTTACGCGTGCAATGTTACTTTCCGACGAGTTTTTATAATACGAATTCTTTATTATTATACATTTAAATTTGATAGATTTCGTCTCTAAAAAATGCTAGGTTTTCCATGACAAATTGTTAGGTTTAAAAAGTTTAAAATAATATTTTCGTTTAGTTAAAGCGATGATATATTAAATATATTACACACAATAAATAATATCGCCACAAAGTATTAACAAATCGCGCAAAACTCTAGTAAAGAGAGATGTATTTCCTTATTTTCTTATTTACTTTGATTTAAGCTGACCATTTGACCGCTCTCGGAAATAAGGTTTCGCGTGTCCTCGGAGGACAATGGCAAAAGAGAGGAAGCTTTCGATACTGACACGTAGGTTTGCCGAGTAGAAGGGAGCTTTATCCGAGGGCGGCGATTCCTTATCAAGAAATAAGCGGAGCCGGATAAGGTCCTCTCAGGCCATTTCCTTGGCGAGGGGTGGTTAGAGGGCGCTTGGCAGCTGATGCGGCCCCCGTAAACGGGACACGAAAAGCGGCCAGCTTCGACACCGGAAATTCGTGGCCGAAGTGACCGTGGCTGCTGCTCGTCGTGCGCCAACCGGGAAGCGCTCCTCCCAACCGAAAGGAAATCCCTTCCGTTATCGACTAACAATAAAAGAAGAGCCGGCGATGAGTCCGAGACGTGACGCGACCCACTCTCTCCATCATCTTCTCTTTCCCTTCTTCTTCTTCTTCCTCTTTTCTTCGATGTTGGAATGCCTTTTCTTCTTACGATCTTCTTGATTACTCTTTCCTTGCCTTTTTGGGGATTCCTCCGCTTTTGTCGAAGGCGATTAAAGAGTGCTTTTTGGAATTTGTAAAGATCTTTCGTGATGGATTTTATGTTGAAGATGATTCCTTTTCTCGTAGTAACAAATAACTTTATTGGAACTTTATCCTTGCACAAACATAGAAATATCATGTGAACTGAACTTATCATGTATCGTATAAATAACAAAAAGTGTGCGTGAGTTTCATAGATAGAATAATCCAACATTTTACAAGATCTGCGATGGTTTGCATGGAATATTAATAATTATATACGTACGTGTTTTAATTCTTTTTTCCCACCCTGAATATTATTATAAAATATAATATAACGTAAGAGAAAATAAGGCGATAATTCATTTAACGCTCTTTATCTTTTTTAAATCATCACTATTAATAAAGGTAGAACCATTTTCTTGAAAAATTTTGATTCTTTCGGCATTCCAACCTTCGTATTATTACTGTTAT
Organism: Ectemnius continuus; assembly: GCA_910591665.1. Taxonomy (NCBI): domain Eukaryota; kingdom Metazoa; phylum Arthropoda; class Insecta; order Hymenoptera; family Crabronidae; genus Ectemnius; species Ectemnius continuus. Next base: position 6,257,977 of record OU342862.1, on the reverse strand, counting down.
TGGATCGATGATTTTTCTTTGCATCAAGAATAATGATTTCGATCACAATTAACCGGTGAACGCTTCCATAAACTATTTCAAAGGCCAGCAATATAATTCAAACTAAAAATAAAATAGTTAAAAAAACGCCAAAAGCCTTTTGCAACAAAGTCGAGCGTGCAAACTACGAATCCAATTAATTCCGAGAGTAATGGAAGCGCGTGCATCTTGGCTCGTTAAGCCACGACACTCCGCAATGACCGGCATTCACTTCCTTCTACAATGCTGCCATTATTCTTGAAAGTCATTGCCTTAACAAAACCGTCTTTCAAACGCGCACTTCCTTCTACAGGTACTTCGCCGCTCCCAACTACAAAGATCTAGATCTTGAGAATAGTTTCGTTAAACCGGCAGCAGTCTCCCACTGTCGGAGCATGGAAGATCGATTTCCTAAATGAACTGGTTGAATAACAATTTGAGTTGAACGAAAATTCGTATTTTTAGTTATTTGTGATTGTCAGTGAGATTTTGTGTGAATATTAACAATAAGAATTTTAAAAATGATAATTCTTTCTACTAATTATTTAAGGGTAGTCAAATTCGTAGGGTAATATAATTCGTATCTTTAGTTATTTATGATTGCATCAACTATTTATTTCATCATCAACGAGATTTCCTGTGAATTTTAACAATAACAACTTTAAAAGTAATAATTCTTCCTACTAGTTATTTAAGGGTAACAAAATTCGCAAGGCAATATAATTCGTATTTTTAGTTATTTATGGTTGCATCGACTATTTATTTGACCTCAACAAGATTTTCTGTGAATTTTAACAATAACAACTTTGAAAACAATAATTCTTCCAACTAGTTCTTTCAAAATAAAGAAAGCTCACACACCAAATGAATTTCTCACTGCATGTATTCCAAGAATATTAATAATAAAATTCCACTCTCACGCCAAACAAGATATAAACTATCCACAACCCCTTTTTGAGTTTTCAATTCGCAAAATCCATAACTCTAGCGCTGGAGGGCGGGCAGTTACGATAGGTCAGAAGGTGGCATTAAAATATTCCAGCGTAGATCCTCGCCAGCATGTAAATTGGCGGGAGAATATCGTAGAACGACGTATGCATGCATGTGTGTGTGTGTGGGAGAGAGAGGAAGTAAAGCGGGCATGTTCGAGGTGGCGGAGATTGGCGCGATGCCTCATTCTCAGTCTGCGGCCTCATCGGAGCTATCCATCTTCGAAACTGCCGAAGCCCCCTCTGGTAATCTAAAGTGCCGAAGGCCACCCAGCCATCCCGATAAATGCGAGACGAGGCCGCCCCTCCGATCACTCCAACCCCCACCCACCCACCCCCTCCCCCCTTCCAACCCTCCGCCGTCTTATATCCTTTTAAAAAGAGTTCACACCACCTTCGACAGGATACTCACATCCGCCTCTGGCGACGATCTTTAGTGGTTGCTTTTGCTTTCAGAATATAATGCTTTTCTTATTTGTATTAGTTATCATTCTTTTATTGGATGATATTTTCGGGGTTGTTCGAATGCTTCCACTCGGTTTAGTTTTATTATTCTTGCTGCAATCTTTAGTGGTTGCTTTTATTTTCAGAATATAATACTCTTCTTATTTGTATTAATTATTATTCTTTTATTAGATGGTACTTTCTGGGGTTGCCTGCAATTCCACTTGGTTTATTGTTTTATATTTTCCACCCAGAAAAGTCTGTGATTCGTTATTCAACAAGTAAAGGAAACTCAATATTCATATAAAATGCGATTGAATTATGGGCGGTATTGTTAATATTTGCAGTGTAATTATTATAGCATAAAGGCTGATTTACAACCCCTTGAAAGTCCATTGTAAATTAAAATCGGATGTGGCGAATCCCAATTATTTTCCAGTGCTTCCTGTGGGATTGATTTTTTAAATTTTCCATCCTGGAAGGACTTTGATTCCTCATTCAACAAATGAAAATTACGATCAAATTGTAAATGTTATTCTTGCAGCATAACATTCGAGTGACCACCCTTTGAAATACATTCTAAATCAAATTCGGATGGAAGAAATTCTAATAACAGGATTTATCAACCTCTATTTCTTCCAAATTAGTGATTAATAATTCAATCCTTAATTCTATCCTAATTTCTAACTTCCCAATTTTATATTGAAAACATTTCTATGAAACTTTCCAGTTCTATCATCATTCCTAACCTCAAATTTACACCAGCATTGATTATTATAATACGCCTTTATTATTCATATTACTATTAAATTTCTCGATCCATAGTGTTGTAAATAAATAGGAACGCGAGTGATTGAACGATTTTATTACACGTCTTGTCTCTTTTTTAAAACATACAAACGTAATCTTACATAACTATAACAGCATCCTTCACTCTCACTCTTTCTATCTTTCTCACACACACACACACACACTCACTTGATCATACTAGTCTCTTATATTATTTTATAATTCTCCTACAATAGGCAACTAATACAGGATTTATCGAAGTGAATTAAGTGCGCCACAATGCAGGACGTTAAGCTTGAAGCCTTAAGGCGTGAGGGCGCCACCGTCGAGGAGGAAGGCTGAGCTGTTCCTCGGCGGTCGTAAGCTACATGTAAGTTCGCGGATAATAAAGACGGCGGTGGTAAGGAGGAAGAAAAATGGATATCGCGCGGAGAGAGCCGACGGTAATGCCGAGTGTACACAGCGCGGCCCAGCCAGCTACAAAGTGTATGGTAATCCTGAAGGCGCGCGCGCGCGCGCGCGCGATATTCTGCTTCTCGGAAGCTCTTCTCTCCTTTCTCGTAAATACATTAATGCAACGTCCTGAGGAATTTTTCGGCCCCGCACTTACCTATCGCACTCCGCCGCGTTCCTCGATCGCTTTCCTTCTTTCTTAACACTGGCAAGCTTGATGATTAATCTCTTTACGTTGGTTCGATTAAGCTTGGGATCAGAATTTGTTAAAAGTGATTCTTGATCCTTGGGAAAAGCAGCAGCAAGGTTTGCTTTGCTGAGAATTTATTATCGAGTTATTTCGACATATCGGATGTGGTGAATGTTGAATCGTTGGTTAATTATTTGTATTAGTTGGCTAAATGTATTAACCCTTTTGAAGGTTAAGTTCAAGTTAAAGGGAAAGTTTTACAATAAATTTATAGAACGTTACGAATGGTGCAATTCCTTTGCAACACAATTGAAAAAATTGGTTATAGTTAGATATAGAAATATTTATAGAAAATATTAGTTATAATATTGGTTAATATTAATGATTGATATTGAATATTGCCTCATTTTCAAAAAAGTGCTATCTTCATAATCTTTGCAACATTTAATATTTATCAACACTATCATGTCGATTTAAACAAATTCCTACAACAGATTAAAATAAATGCGATTTCAAAGAAGACAAATATTTCAAAACCAAAAATTCTGCTACTTTTCACTAAAATACCTTTATTACAATATTCTTCAACATTCAAACTAATTATTAACAAAACAGAGAGTATTAAAGTAAGATTAAACGAGGAATACAAGTTCGACGGTCGAAGACAGACAGGGTGCAACTGTCTGGCAGTCTATTTGGATGGGCGCCGCGGTGCTTTAACGTTATTGAGCCTTTTTGTACACAACGATTGGCCACTCTTATTGTTTGCGTAACTTTTCTTGAGCGAAATCCAATCTTTAATCAACTCCCCTGGCACAGATTTGCGGCCGGTTGAAAGGAGAGAGGTGGAGAGAAAGGGTGGAAGGAAGGAAGGGAGGGAAGGGGGTGAAACAAGAGGGGTGGATGAAACAGTGTACCAATAGCAATCCCAGCGTTTAATGACAAATTGCCCGGCGAGAATATATGGTATCGGGATAGTCCGAACAATGAGAATATACGGTTGCGTCCTTTTACACGGAAAGGCGACCTATAAATTCTTTATCGTTCCGAGAACGCTCCTGATCTCGTCCATTCTTTCGTGTCTTCTTGTGCCTTTTTTTTCCGTTACTTTTCGTCCTTACATGCCGCTCACGTACCATTGACTTTTTCCTTTTCGACTCGGACACGTATATATCAGCGGGCGAACGCTCGCCTGATAGCCCATTCCCACGGAAATCACTGCTTCCAGCTTGGGGTTTTAATTTAACGTCCAGGAAATCGAATCCCCTCGCGAAACAGTTCGAAAACGAGTTCTCGAAACAAAAATGCTTCCCCTATTTTAATTTGATTTTGTTTAGTTTTATTTTAGAGGAAATAGTGTAAATAATATCGAGAAATGTTATATTAATAATTTTAATCTAATTTTTATTAGCACTTGATTTTAGTAATTTTGAGTTCAATGTGAATAAAGTAGTTAAATGGAATTAAGAAAGATTATATTAAAGGTTTGCGACTGGAAATCTTCACACAGTTCGGTTTAAAATAAATATGCTTAATGTATTAATTTTGGTATTTATATTTCTGGTTTTAGTTTTAGTTTTTGCAGGTCGCGAAAAGATCGTTGACTTTATTTTTTCGGGCAACGCTCGACTGATAACTCATTGCGACGAGAATCATTGCTTCGAGGCCGGGCTTTTAATTAAAAGCCCTGGAAATCGAATTCCTCCGCGAAACGAAATCTCCGCCGATAATTTGCGAGGCGAGCCTTGGCTCGCTTGCTCTCCGGAATTTATTCCTGATTTTCTGCCATTAGACTCGCAGTCGCCGATTTCTTCAACTGCGAGCCGGCTAATTCGCTGGAATAAATTCGGGAATTTGGTGGTCGAGTTGATATCACTCGGTGATTAGCTGATTATGTTTAAGGAGAAGTTTCCCGCCTACGAAATTTCCCACGCGAAAGTGCCACGAGAAATTCCAGCTTTTCCAGGTTTCGCCGGAAATTCTCACTTTCTTCTCTCTCGACTTGGACGGAGATTGTGAATTCAATTTCCAAAATTAAATAGAAACTTGCCTCGGCTTTCTAATTTAGGCAGAAGCGCAGAAGAGATCGCAAGCTTTTCCTAAAAACACAAATACTTCTAATTTGCAATGATATTATAATTGAAATATTAAATCAAATATTTTCATAACCGACTCTAAAACATTTAATTTCCAATTTCAATAATCAGCTATTTAAAACCAAACAATAACTATGTATTCTATTAATTTTCAATTTTACTAAACTTGATACTTCCAATTTCCAATTTTTAAGCCCCATTTAAGAAAAGCAAAAGCTAACCAATTACTTTCGAACTACAATTAATTTCCTACTTTTCATTCCCAGTGATAAAAATCAGCCATTTATAACTAAAAAATAACTATCTGTTCTATTAATTTTGAATTTTACTCTAAACTTCAAACTTCCACTTCCCAATTTTTACGACCCATTAAAGAAAAGCAAAAGCTAGCCATGCGCACCATACGTTAAAAAGTTTCTCGAAAATCTGGGAAGTTCGGTCGGTTGATTAAAGCCCTTCAATGTCGAGGATCTACTGCTTGGTTTTCCGGGGGAAGCGCGGGGCATCTTCCGTTCTCGGTGAATTTTGGAGAAGGTGAAGTGGCAAGGCTGCTGGAGCGAAGAGGTGGAGGGGGGTTGATGAAAGCGGAAGGAGGATGCTGGGGAGGGAGCCTAATAAATTCTTTTCGTTGCCAGCCTCTTTCCTGTTTCCCGAACAGCATCCAGCATCTCGTGGGCGCTTCTTCCACGTTATTAACTTGGCCTAAGGTCCGCGACCCAGTTTTTGCATCGGCGAACAAAGGAGCCAGCGGGGGCTATTAAGATGCTGCTGGCGCCTCCGCTCGCCTTTCATACGTACTAGCACTCCCGGGCACTCTTGCGCTCAAGTATTCCTCATTACTCGCCACCGGCCCAATCCTACACCAAGATTGACCCTATTTTTCTTACTAGTCCCGCAGGACTCCACTTCCCTATCATCGCACATCTTTTCTTCCCAGCTCAAGTCTCCAGCGTGGCAACACCTCTTTTGTCGTCTGCTTGACACTTCGAGTTGAATCATTTTTCTATTGAGTTCTGTACTTTTTTCATTTTTGGTTTGTTCAATATCTTCAAAATTAATTGATGTTTGTGGTAAGTTCAATTACAATGAATGGAATTGTATAATCTTCGTGTTATCAAGTTGGGTACTTTTCCAATTCTTATTTTCTTCGATATTTTTAACATCAATTACTTTGTGTAGAGTTTAATTACAATGTTTCTTTATTACAGTTTATCAATTAAGATGGATTGATGAAGATCGAATCTCTCACAAATACATTGAAAGTTTCACGAATTCCAAACCTACAATTTCCCAATTCCAATATCATTAACATTAATTATTACTCGCGCTTGCTTTACAAAAAATCGCAACAAGAGCCCTTCCATTAAATTTCACTGCTCAACACTGATTACATAACAATCAGTTACGCGAGGCAATTACCCAACACACATCACCAAACAAAAACTGCCACTGGCTGAAGAACAATGCAAACGAAGCCTTTACCATTGCAGCAAGCGCGCATGCGATAAACTTACACACACACACACACACAAGATGTACGCGTTGCGAGAAGCTTAAGCGAGATTCGTCGTGTTTCCCAAATTTACATAATATTAATAGCGTTAACAGCTTGTTTACAAAAGGGTGGGTGGGGAAATAACTGGGCGATATTAATGATCGCATCAGCGGAGAACAGAAATTGCTTCGGTCACCTTACGACTTTCGCCTGGTGGTGGAGTGGCTGTCGAGGGTTGAAGGGAGTGGCGGCGTCGGTGGCGGCGTCGGCGGCGTCGGCTTGAAGGGGGTGGCACTTATAAAGGCTTGCTCGATTAATTTCCCCATCTTCTTTCAGGCGGCGGCCGTGCTACACGGGCTCTTCACTGTCGCCTATTTCCTCCTTCGCTTTTCCATCCGGCGGCTCTGCCGTCGACTTTTTCCTCTCGGCCACTCTATGTGCTTTTGTTATCGCATTCCCTTTTGTGCCGCCGCCCTTCTCCCTCTTCTGCCGACTTCGCTCCATCCAACAGCGAGCGGAGAGAAAGAGAGAGAGAGAAAGCTTGGCCGTCTTTCGCTTCTCGGTGTAGCTTTAAGTCGCCTTTTGTTTCGCGAATAATTTTATTTTCCGGCCGATTAGCGGAAGAGCCTTGTCTTCCTCCGCACTTCCGTTCCCCGCCCCCCTCCACTCGCCTCTTTGTTCGCTTCGCCTTCTTCCCGCCAAATAGGGAAAAGCGCCTCTTGGCTTTACGCTTTTTTCCCTAGCGTGACATTCGTCGCTGCCGGTGCGCCTTCTGTTGGGCTTTTTTGCATTCGCCCCGCTTTCAATCCTGAAGTTGGTATTAGCGAGGTTTGGTAATTGTTGCTGGGATTTTCGGATAAGTAGATAATTAGTTGATGAGAGGTTAATTGATTATAATGGAATATTTGCTAGGTTTGTTGCGAAATTTATGACGATATTGATGTTTGCGGTAAATTTTTGGTTTTCAAATAGCAATGTTTGTACATTTCAAATATAATTAATTGTATTTTAGTTCTTCTTACATTAATTGCTTCGCCTTTTACACACGAATTACAGACATTAAATCCAAATTATATCTTGCGCTTACAAAATCAGTAATTCTGCGGTTGCTGTCGCAGACCGGAAACCGGAGACTCGCATCGAATGCTCAATTCGAAGAAAGGCGAGCCAGCTGCCGAATAAGCGTACATTCGCACCAGCTTTTCATCATACAAACACACAAACATAGCGGAAATAATGCGGCGTTTTGCGTGAGCGAGGAATCCAGTAATTACAGTTTTTCCCTTGGCTGTTGGCTTTCGCGGCTGAAAATCACCAGGAAGCGCAGGCAATCGCCACGCGGAATAACGGATTTCAGCTTCAACGGGGGGTTGGCGGCGCATCGGGCGCATAAACAAAGCGCGCGCGCACGCAGAGAATGCAAATTAACTCTGTCGGCGCCGGTGGGCCGGCATTAATGCACACTTATAACTTGTTTCGTTTCAGGGGTGGGAGAAAACTTTGCATTCAGTTCGCTTGATTCCCTTTTGCCCCGTTGCTCCGGATCCTGTCTCTTTATCTTTTCCCCCACCAGCGCCGCGGCGCTACCTCCGCCAGCAGCGCCAATGTCGCCGGACGCCACCGCCGCTATCTGCTTTAGACGGCAGCAGCTTTCACTAAAGCTTTTCCGCCTTTTTATTCCATCCAGCAGCCTCTGCTCTCTTCCGCCTCCTCTTCCGCCTCCTCCTCCCTTTGTCCCTGAGCGCTTCGTCAGTTTTAATTACTTTAATGAGTTCTGGAATTAATTTCCGAGCGGCCGCGGCCGCCCGATTCGCCCAGTCTTTATTTTCAGACGCAGCACGCGACATCTATCGCCGCTCCCTCTTTTTTCTCCTTCTTATTTCTCGGGGAATCTCGCCGCTGAAAGAGCTCGCTTTTTTTTCACCCGCCCCCCGATGAGCTATTCTCGTTCTTCGTTGGCCTTTCGGGATTATTTAATGGTTCGTGAGGATTCGCGCTCCGCTGCTTCATTATTGGTTCGTTGTGGCTTTTAATTGGAGTCGAATATAATATTGGGTTTTAGTCTTCGGCGGGTTTTGTGTTATGCGATTTATTTATTTTAGAGTTTTATGTGCATTCTTTAAGTTTGTGGGAATGGAATTTAAATCGTTCTGATGGAAATGTGTCATGTTGAGAGTTAAAAGAGAGGTCAATTGTTAGTAATAATTACAGTGTCAGAATTCAAATCAATTATTAATGGGGGAAACGTTTAGATAGTTAAATATCGACTAACGCGTTGCTTAGACTTTGGTTAAAAGAATTAAAATAATCCAATAACCGTATTACAATTTTCTAGGCAAAATTAATTTGCAATCATAAATACAGTATTAACACTTTGAATGCCATGTAAATAACTTGAATAAACATTTTTAAGAAGGTGTAGTGAAAGATTTACAAAATTTGCAGCTTTGGCACTCAAAGTATTATATTTTCGATGAAAAAATAGGCGTCCAACAAAAAATTAAATTCAAAAACACAATATCAGTGTTTTAACTCCTAATTTCTCGGAATACAAAAAATCCTCGAAATCTGTTTCGCCTATCTAAAAATGGAGGTGGAAAGTAGTGGATGATGGTCCAGCAGGATGGCAAATCTGTTGATATTAGCGGAGGCGATTTTCAATCGGGCGTCCTCCACGTGAAGGAGAGAGAAGAGAGAGGCGAGGAAGAGGGCACTGGTGGTAGCTCAATATCTTATCAGGCCTCGGGCTTGTTGTCCCAGAAAAGTGCGCCCGACGAGTCAGCTGCACTCTTGCCCCAGTCTCATATTGCCGACGCCCCCCGACGCTCCCCCCCCCCCCAACCCCGACGCCCGCCGTCTCACCGCGCTTCCCACAGTTTATTTTCGACTTGACTACTCGGCACAACTTGGTGTCCCTCTTTCTTTATCGCGCGTCTCCTTTAAACTGACTTTCCAGACAGCCTGGATCGAGTTCACCCCGCAATATCATGCACTTGCTATTGCTTTTGATGACTTTTCCATTTACACTTAAATTTGTTTCGTTCCTATTGTCAATGTTAAGTTATTTGTAGTTTGTTTTTGGTTTTACTACTTTGGGAGAATTATTTGTGCGTTTTTAAGTCGATTTTGCAGCCACCTTGATGGCAGTTCACCCTGCAATATCGTGAAGTTACTACTTAATTATTTCCTATTGCTAATATTAACTGTTTTACACTTGATTTTTTATTGTACTACTATTTTTATTATCACGTGTTTATCTTAAATTGACTTTGCAGCCACTTTCATGCTAGTTTGCCTTGCATTATCATGGAAATTAGTATTGTTTTTGATGACTCTTGGATTTATATTTGAATGTAATTATTTCTTATTGCTAATATTAGTTTTCTTACACTTGATTTTTTATTGTAATATTTTTTTATTATAAGGCATTTATCTTAAATCGACTTCGCAACCACCCTCAATTCAATTCACCTTGTAATATTAATTTTTCAGTTTATTCTTGACTTACTTTACTTTACGCGAATTATTTTTACGATGCCAGTTGCAATTACAGCAATTTTTTATTTTACTACTTTTTTTATTATCACGCCTCTATTTTGAATCGACTTTGGAACCAGTTTAAGTTCAATTCACCCTGCAATATTGTTTTGCATTGTTGATATTCATTTTTCAGGTCATTCTTGACTTACTACTTTGTGGGAATTATTTTCAAATCGACTTTGCAGCCACCCTGAATTCAATTCACCCTGTAATATTAATATTTCAGTTCATTCTTGATTTACTACTTTGCGCGAATTATTTTTACGACGCCAGTTGCGATGACAGCAACCCTACACATTCAGTTTAAGGCGATTTCAGAAGCAGCATTATCCGACTTTTGCTTACCCAGGCTACGCGCAGTCAATATCTTTGTGAGTTCAGGGCTTCCAAGCCAAACTCATCTGGTAGCGGGTTGCGTGTCCCGTAATCTCTTTAACAAAGTCACCGGATTATTCAAGAAGATCAGTATCCGTCCTGACAAAACCCTGCTGCGCTCGGTGACAGGAGCGTAATTACCTAATTATTATTTTAATTACCTTAAGAGACTTAACTCCCTGCAAATGACAGCCGAGCGACTATTAACACTCATGAGGCAATGTAAACTTGGAGTCACCTACTCATTTATTCCCATCTTTTATCCTTAATTTCATATTTTTACTTTAAAGTCGAATTTATTTTTATACAATTCTTTTGTGATTTCAGAGTTTCTTTATAATGAATAGTAATTTCTCTTCTTGCTACTGAAAGAGTATATCATTTAAATTTCTTTCTTTTAAAATAACAGCAATTTCTCAATGAATAACTTTGGAAAAACTGTAAAGGAATATTTATTATATCTGGCAGTATTTATATTTATAATAAAATTTACTCTCAAACACCCTGGTTTATTATTTCAACAAATAAATATCTTCCACGAGCACTTACAAAGAATTCGTACATCTAATTAAGAAACAAATAATCTTAAAACGTACAATTTCATTATTAATTCATATTTAGCTCTATTTCACTTTATACACTTTTGTCAGGCGACATAAAAAAATGGGTTACGGTATTTTAACAAAGGTTTTATTAGGATAAAGGCAGGGAATATCGAGGGGAATCGGCGAGAGTTTCTCGAGCGCTCGGAAAAGGGGATAATCGAGAAATCAGCGAGCTTATTTATTCTCGGCGAAGTTCGCCGGGGGCTGCACTTTCGTCTCATTTCTGAACCAGCCGGAATATCATTGCGCTCTATTTACTTTGGCTGCATTAAATTATTACGTATCGGTGAGAAGCGAGCTTTCGTCGACTCCGCAGTTTCCTCTTTTTTTTTTCGTTACCCCCACTCCTCCTCCTCCTCTCTTTTTTTGCTGGAGAGTTAAATACGTGCTTTCGCTATGGTTTGCATTATGAGGCTGGAGCTCTCGTCATTAAACAAGTACCGCGTGCGTTTCGACCCAGCAATGAGATTTCTCCTGTTACGCTCGTTTTATTCCTAATTTTCTCGGTAACGAAGATCCTCCAGAAGGCAGAAATGAATTATTGTAATTAGGTTTTAACAGTGTAAGTTTGGTAAATAAATGAGCCATTTATTTTGAAAGTGAGCTGAGTCCATTTATACTTAAAAGCATAATGTATAATTTATGTGTTTATACAAATATATATTTGGAAATAATCGAAGTCCATTTATATTAAAATTGAAATATTAAAAAATTCGTGTTTTAATAGAAATTGAAAATAAATGTATAAGATGTACCAATTGACAAATGGATTTAGGCCACTTTCGAAATAAGCGGCGCAAACGAAGGTTTGTCAATGATGTAAATTGCCACCGAAATTAATACAGAGTAATTGCAAATAAATGTGCTTTGGTATTCATAAATGATGAGCTTAATATGGTAATTTAATGGTATTTCAAATAGTTCTAATTCATAACAGATTCGTAGTTTAACGTTGCTCGATATTTACTTCTAATTATTAAGCGATTAATATTAAAGTATTTTCAATTCATTTTCAATGTTATTAATAATCCAAGATTTTACTTTGAAGGAATACACACAATCTCACAAAATACAAAACAATCCTTAATTTACAAATCTATGTGTTTAACGAAAAAGTAGTGTATTAATAATCTCGGAGGTTCATTAACTAATTAATGTTAGAGGGAAACGTCGCCCTTTAATCGTCCTAACGAAGGAATCACTGAGTTTACCGGTAACTTCGCTTCTTTTGCAGGTACGAGTGGCGAGTTGCTAAGAATGGGAAAGAGAGACTTTGCCAATTGGCCGGCTGTTTCAACTTTCGACTGTGAAAGCTTGAGCGGCGGCGGCGGCGTGTTTGGCTTTCGCCGAGGACAACCTATCCACGTCGACAACGAAGGTCAACAATCCTCGAAGAGTTTGCCAAGCGACCCCCATGAATCCTTTATGCCACCACTCGACAGCCTCCGAGGGCTCTTCTTTCACGCGCTACACCTTTCGTAAGGATAACTTTCAAATAATCCTCTTTGCCAGATTAGCCGTCAATGAAGTCGTTCCCGCATCAGTCACTTGAGTGAAGGAATCATTGTTTGTTGGGAAATGAAAGTCTGTAAGAATATACAGTCACTTACATTCATTTTTGGATATTCTTCGAAATTGAGAAATTATTGTATATGTTTATTAATAGTTTTAACTGATTTGTGAACCATTGTTGCTTTGGGAAATGAAAGTTTATGAGAATATACAATCACTTACATTTAGTTTTGGATATTCTTCGAATTTGAGAAATTCTTGTATATGTTTATTAAAAGTTTTAATTGATTTGTGAATCATTGTTGGTTGGGAAATGAAAGTCTGTAAGAATATACAGTCACTCACATTCATTTTTGGATATTCTATGTTTTTATTAATAGTTTTAATTGATTTGTGAATCATTGTTGGTTGGGAAATGAAAGTTCGTGAGAATATACAGTCACTTACATTCACTTTTGGATATTCTTTGGATTTGAGAAATTATTCTATATTTTTATTAATAGTTTTAACTGATTTTTGAACCATTGTTATTTTGAGCAATGCAAGTTTGTGAAAATATACAGTCATTTATATTTATTTTTGGACATTCTTCGTATTTGTCAAATTATTATATATGTTTATTAATAGATCTAACTGGTTGATTATTTTATATTGAATTCGTCTTAAGTTTTGAAGGTTCAAGTATTTGAGAATTTATTCTCGTACACAATTGCTTACAGTAACATTGAAAGATTCCTTAGTTTTTCCTAAATTCAGACACATATTACTTACTTATTTAAGTTCTACTGCTTTTTTAACGACATTTTTTAATTTAAAAATACACTTCTACAATTTTACTCTTCTTCATACATTGAAATATTTAAGTGATAACATAGAAGTCCTCGAGCCATAAATCTTCTTTATCAAACCCATATAATTAAAACGATATTTTAAAAACGTATTACTATTCGAGTTTCGTGAGTAAAATAGAAAACAAGTTAAGAGTTTTGCGAGGGAAATGAAATGGTATCTCAGGGGTTTCAGTCGCCCGTGAGTCTAAATTCGAAAATGCATCTTTCACTTTTCGATCTACATTGCACGCGCATCCGGCGAGTATTTCCACCTTTCAACTTCGATGGGAAATAAGTGTGCCCGGAACGGAAGCGATGCATTCGCAATTGCAGGGACGCGCCGGGCTTCCGTCGAATTCAGCGCCCGCAAAGGGAATATTAATTTGCGCATTAATACTTGAAATGGAATCGGTGGATTTTGCCGGAGTCTCAGCTGGAATACTCTGAAGAGTGCGTGAGAGAGTGAGAGAGAGAGAGAGGAGCGGTGAAAATCGTGAGGAAAGGAGAGCGAGAGAGGGCGAAGCCACTCAACGTGTACTCTCGAGGGTGCTCTTTACGTCTTAATTGACCCCTTTAATTATTCCGGCGCTGGCATTACTTATTGAAACATTATGACCGCTGCATCTGATTGGTCAGAGCTCCTTCACTTTGCGGCAAAAAAGCCGGCATAAGCCGGATAAAATAGCTGCAAATATTCAATTATAGGTGTCAATAATAATTATCGCCGCTGACTCGCCGCAGCAACGTTTGCAAAAGAGGTTCTCATCGAGAATCGGAAGTATTCTGTGCCATGCAAAAATTAGTCTTAAGCGGATTTATCGAAGAAATTAAATCGATGTTATTTTTTAATGGTTTGAAGAGGAATTTTATTTCTATGAATGTGTATATTATTTTATTAGTTGTGCAATAATGCACTAAAATAAAGGTACAATTTTTAACAAAGGTTTCGAAATAAGGGATGATCCTTGGTTGAAGCCTTGCCATTGGATCCGGAGATCATTTATTTATTCGTCATTACATATTAATTTACCCTAAATTAATTTTGAGCTTTCGTTGCTTCTGTATTACAATATTATAGGTCATAAAAGTGTCAGGGTTTTTTTAAAAAGCAGTATAGTACGACTCGGTTAAAGTACACAAGTATAGGTTGCAAGATAGGGGATGATCGTTGGTTCATGTCCTCCCATTGGTTCCCGTGGTCATTTTTTATTTGCCATTAAACATTTACCTTGCATTAATGTTGAGCTTTCATTCCATTCGAACCCAGGGTCATTTCTTCATTTGCTATTACAATTAAATTATCTTATAATATGTATCGCCAAAAGTAAGTCCAATATAGTAATTAATTTGTTTTAAATTAATTTTGAGATATCGCTGCTTCTGTATTACAATATTATACGCCATAAAAGTTTCAGTTTTTTTTTTTAAAAAGCAGTATACAGTACAAGTAAATTAAAGCATAGAAGTATTGGTTTCGAGATAGGGGATGTTCATGTCCTCCCATTGAATCCCGAGGTCATTCTTTTAAATTTGTCATTACATATTTACGTTAATTTAATCTCGAGCTTTCATTGCTTCTGTATTACAACATTACACGCCATAAAAACGTCAAGTTGTTTCTGGAAAACAGTATAATACGACTAGGTTAAGGTACAGAAGTATAGGTTGCAAGATAGGGGATGATCGTTGGTTGAAGCCCTCCCATTGGATCCCAGGGTGATTTGTTTCTTGACTTTTGCCTGGAAGCGCATTCCAAGGCTATCGGGAGGAGTCATTCTGCCGTAGGATTCTGCGAGGCGGCCGACTTTATCGAGGCACTCCATCCCGCTCGTGTTATCGGGGATCGTTCGATCCGCGCAAAAAGATAATTCCCGTCCATCCTGCTCGCTCGCTCCTCCCGCTCTCCCGCAGGCGACACGAAGATCGAGATGACGTAAGTGGAGTTATATCAGTGTCGCTCATTTATTTCCGGGATGGCTCGATCCCGGAACAAGGATCGGCCGCCATTCGTCCGATCGACAGCTCGACTTTTCACGCGCTCTCTCACCGCCTCCTTTCTTTCTAGTATCTGTTCTTTTTTTTTTACAGCTAGATTCGTTTCCCGGCAACGCTTCTCTTTTTCTTTGTCGGCTATCTTTTTTCCCCCGGCGAGTTAAATACGCGCTTTCGACGTGCTTTGCATTGCCAAGCCGCAGCTCGTTATTAAACAAGTACTGCCTGCGTTTTCCTGGAGCAAAGACATTTCTTGCCCTGTCGCTTTTTTTCTAATTTTCTAGACAATGAGTATTCTTCAGGATATTGGAATTCATTATTATAATTGGGATTCAATCGTATAAATTTCACGGATTAACTATTTCTTCTTTCAATGCTGGTTTGCATTGTAATTGATGCATAGTTATTTAAAATGAATATAATCATTTTTTATGTATTGGAATCTTCAAAAAACAGGTGTAAATTACTGCTGGAGAATGACATTTCTAGCTTTTTTCCTTATTTTCTAGACAATGAGGATTGTTCAGGAAATTGGAATTCATTATTGTAATTGGGATTCAATGGTATAAAGTTGACGGATTAATTATTTCTTTCTATGTATCATCGTAATTGATACATAATAATTCAAAATTAATGTACTTGGTTATTAGCTCTCTTAAACTGTGTTGGGATGAAAAAGGTGTAAATTACTGTGGTTGCGATTTAATAGTAGAAGTGTACCTGTTTAAGTATTTTGGCTTTCATTAAACTCGGCAATAATGTGAATTTACAGTAAAATTGTCATTTAAGATACTTTGCTATTTATATTAAGAAATAGTCAGCTTAATATAATAATTTATCCTCAAAGAACTAAAATTAATTATTACAATTAGAATTTAATAATATAAGTTTGACGACCGATGAATTATATCCTGCCCAATTAATAACACCGACTGAAATTAGCAGGCAATAATTACAAGTGAATATAATCTATTATTTCTACTCGCAAACAATGTAATAATATAAAATTGAAAACAGCACTGTTAACAAAGTTTCATGCATAAGAAATCGAGATGACTCGATCACGGGACAAGGAATCGGCCGCCATTCGTCCGATCGACAGCTCGACTTTTCGCGCTGCCTTTTTTTATTGAGATTCGTTTGCCATCAGGGTTGGGTTGGGTTGGGTTGGGTGAGGTGGGAAAGAAGGAGGGCTCTCGGAATTCGTTGGGATCTATCGGCGCTATTCGTCAGATCGACAGGACGCCTTCCTTCGGCCTCTCCTGCAAACAGCAGCCCCTCTTTTCTCCCCCGGAATCCTTCCGAGAACGACTGGATTCTGCCGCGCGCAGCATCCCGCCAATCTCGTCCGATGTAAATCTTCCTTCCTTGCGCCGCCGCCGCCGCCGTCATCGGCCGATTGTCAGGCCGCTCTGGAATTCGATGGAATAGCGCATTCGTCAGCCGAGTGATTCATTAGCCGGTAATTGCGCCCAGCCGGAAGCTCCCCTCGCACCATGAATCCACAGACGGGGTGGTTTTAACCCTTTCTTTTTAATGGCAGTGTTTGTTCGCTTGCTTGGTTACAAAAGAGTTTAATTTGTTTCAGATGTAATATTATTGTTTGCATTATTTTATGCAAACAGTTATTGTTGATTTGATTTCTTTGTTTTAAGGGGAGAAATATAGTTTGCTTACTTGGTTACAAACGAGTTTAATTTGTTTCAGATGTAACATTATTGTTTGCATTGTATTATGCAAAACTTAAAGTTGATTTGATTTCTTTGTTTTAAAGAGGGAAATATATTTTGCTTTTGTTGTAATAATTCGAACTTTTGTAGGAAAAGGAAATATATTTCTGATAGTAATTAATTTATATGTGAACGTTCATAGTTCACTCGTAAAATTGTTCTTTATCCTCTCATTTCTGATATGTTTGCAATGAATTACAAATTCTCTTTGTTCTGTGCGAAATAAGAAGTGTTCAACCAAATAGAAAACACTGTGCAACGAAATTAAAGCAATAAATACAACCAGCGATGTTTTCTTAAACACTTGGCGATGCAATCAAATTTGTAATGTGCGAACAAAAACGATGGCAGAACTGTAAGCAACAAACTCCAACTATAATTACATCCGGCGAGTTGAACGGAATAATAATGAGAGCCGAGCGAGCAAATCTAAACACGCGGTATAAATTTGGAGGTTCGGTGTTGGGCGCACTGGATTGCGGTTCACTTTTGATTTTCGACGAGGCACGAAAGGGTCGCGCAGCTTCATGGAAACAAGTCGGAATCCTCGCAGTTCCGCTTCTCTGTCCGAGAGGTGCTCCGTTCACAGAGGCAAACATTGCCAGGAGTCCGGCTGGAATTCGCTGGGATAGTTTTGAAATTCATAGTCTCGCCTTACGAAAGAGAGAAAGAGAGAAAGAGAGTGTGTGAAACGCGTCAGCCGGTGCGAAGGCAGACAGTGCTCGCCTTTGTTATCGCGCTGTTTCCCATTTCCAGCAAGAAAATCCGAGGACGCCTCGTTCGCACCACCGCAAACCTTAACACTCATATGCGATGAACGCTAACACTCTCTTTCTCTTTCTCTTTCGCCTTCTTTTAACCTCTTGACTGCGGAATTTAGTTTTAAAAATCGCCCACATAGTGCGGAATTAAAATTAAGCAATTAACTGGTTAAAATGGATATTAAATTTCCTTTTTACTTGACCTCCAAGCAACTACACCGACGATTTTTTGATTTACCAGTTAATGATTCGATTTGTCGAAGGAAATTTGTTAAGTATCGAAATGGGAGGATTTTATTGGGTTTATATTGGCTTCGTCGACTTCCATATGAATTGATAATACTTCGAAATTTAACTGTGACGTGAATATTAAATTTCGTTTTTGGAAGATCTTGGTATTAATAGTTCAAATATCGTCGAAATCCAAAAAGAACTGTTATGGTTGATTAAACCATAAAAGTGGTTTTTTGATTTACCAGTAAATGATTCGGTTCGTGAAAACAAATATTTTTAAGTATCGAAATGAGAGGATTTTATTGGGTTTATATTGGCTTCGTCGACTTCCATATGAATTGATAATACTTCGAAATTTGTGACGTGGATGTTAAATTTCGTTTCTGAGAGCAAAAAGAATTTTTATGGTAAAGATTCCCTGAAAAATCAGTAGTTTAATGGAAAAACATACAAATATCTGTTGTACAGTAAAACAGATTTAATACTAGGTTATTTAAACAGTCAAAATAACTGGTACAATATTTTGCAGCAATCATTAATTCTTCAAAGTAGAATTAATTCTTCTCTTCTTACTTTTTGTCACATTTGTGCTAATTCTACTGTCAAGCACATAACACATAAACGAAGCAAACCTCGGTTTAGCAAGAGAACTAGTCTTCACGAGTCGCGCGGCATTAACCACGCAATAGGTAAATTAACAAAAGCGGATTTAGCGAAAGGACTTGAAGTTTAATTGGTGGCCGGTGAATTCGGCAGTTGGAGTTGGATTCTGCTGTCCCTCAATAAGGGATTAGTTGGCAACAATTCTGCATGAGGAAAGTTTCGTTCTCTCGGAAAACTCATTGCCTCCTTTCCTCTTGCTCTGAGTTTCCGCGCTTTCTCTCTCTCTCTCACAGACACAGACATTCTATCTAGCATTATCTTGGCTGCAGACGTCGATTATACACGTCGCCAGGGAGAACACATGGCTCGCCGACGACGCAGACAGTTGGAAACTCGATCTTTTTCTGTCACACACGCCCTGAAAACTTCCGGCAACGGGTGGCGCCCCCACTGTACGGACAGCAATTTCACTCGGAGGGAAACGAGTTTCTCGCTGGGCTATCGTTCGCCCCCACCCCTCGTAGATCTTCATCGGCTCGTCGAGCTTTAGTTCGAGGAAAGCTACCACCACCGCCGCATCCACCTTGTCCTCCTCATTGCGCACCTGCCTGCACTTCCACTCGATCGGCACTTTCTCTATGCCAAATTGGAATTCTCCATGCCAAGTTCCACTGGAATTCCAGTCTTTTTGTAACCTTTTATAGTAACACGTGAGGAGGATTTTTAATATTTTAGTATGATATATTTTATTGCGATATAAAAGCATGGTTGTAATTATTTAGTTTTTAAAGGTTTGTGTGTTGGGATAGTTGTGAAATATAAGAAATTGCTGTTTTAAGCTTCGAGCTTTTTAGCTTTTGTAGTAACACGTGAGGAGGATTTTTAATATTTTAGTATGATATATTTTATTGCGATATAAAAGCATGTTTGTAATCATTTAGTTTTTAAAGGTTTGTGTGTTGGGATAGTTGTGAAATATAAGAAATTGCTGTTTTAAGCTTCGAGCTTTTTAGCTTTTTATAGTAACACGTGAGGAGGGTTTTTAATATTTTAGTATGATATCATTATATGAAGTTTTTAAAGTTTTGTGTGTTGAGATAGTTGTGAAGTATAAGAAATTGCTATTTTAAGCTTCGAGCTTTTTAGCTTTTATAGTAACACATGAGAAGATTTTTTAATATTTTAGTATAATATATTTTATTGTGATATAAAAGCATGTTGTTAATTATTTTTGTTTTAGAGTTTTGGTTGTGAAGATAGTTATAAAACATGAGAAGTTATTATTTCAAGCATCGTGCTTTTTAACTTTTTATTAACACATGAGGAGATTTTTTAATATTTTAGTATGATATGTTTGATTGTGATATAAAACAATGTTTTTAATTATTTAGTTTCTAGGGTTTCCGTTGTTAAGGTAGTTGTCAAATATAAAGTATGTTAGTTATGCTCTTTGATTAACATTTTTATCTAGGTTTATATATTTTGAATTCTTCTTCATAGAAGTGAAACTCCATTTAAATATAACTCTGTAATAAAACAGTAAATAATATTGATGATTCTTTCTAGTATTTCTATTACACTTTTCTATTAAGTATGTCGTTTTATCGAAATACTAAAAGTATGCCATTTATATTCAATTTGCCTTTATAAGCTAAAATATCATAAAAACATCAATGGATTTATAAAAGTAATAGTAAAGCCAATATAATACCTTGATAAGCTTTATTTATTTTATTGTATATTTTATTTTTCATTCAATAAGATTAAAAGTCTATTATCCGAGCGATTTATGAAACTCACTCCCAAAAGATGACAAACCAATCCCAACTAACTATCTCTCACAACCTGACATTTGAAGATCTTTTTAATCAGGCGAGCCTGTTTAATTAACACTAAACACACATAATTACCGTCTATTTGGTGCTTAGTATAACACAGTCGCGGGCCGAAAATATCCAGGGCATAATTCCCGGCGAGGTGAATGGGTTTTGCTCCTATAATTCCATGCAAACTTTGCGGCAAAGCTTTGGATCCAGCAATGGACTGTGGACGCTGCAAAAGTACAGTCAACCGGCTTTCGTAAAGGGGTGGTTGGGTGACAGTGTGCTAATTCCCCATTGTTGGCGGCAGTGACGCGACAGCCAGGATATTATAATTATCCTTCCAGTTGCGAGCTTATCAGCAAGTTCCTCGCGGCCGCTGCGAAAGCTACACCCGATAGTTTCGTGGAATTTCGTGGCGCGCACCGGGAAAACACAGAGTGGCTGCTGCGCGTTCAAAGCGAAAATCCGACTGTTCCGCATTGCCCGATCGCCTGTTGTTCGAGTGCTCGCGCGCGCGCGCCGATCGCTAATGCCTCGTGCGGATTTCAATACACGCACGCACGCACGCACGCCATTTTGCGATATTAACGCTTTTTTCCAGCCGCCAGGATTTTCAACGCTCCACTCTTTTTTTTAGCCCTCCCGCCCTGGAAAAATGTCCGCGCGCTCACTCGACTGCGTAAGTTTATTGTGGAAAGTCGAAAAAGCGTGCACTCGCGTCCTCCTTTTTTACTAGAATTGATCGCTCGCAACAGTCTTTTGTATGTTAATATCCTCTCTCGGTGAAGTAATTAGTTTGTTTGATGTGCTCTCGGCGAAAAGAGCTTTGACCGCTTTGTTTTTGAAATTGCTCGATGTAATTGGGGAACCTTGTATTTTCTCGGGTGGAAAAGCAGATTTTCATATTTCGCTTTTTGCTGGGCAGCTTGGGGAATTTCAATATCATTCGTGTTTTTGAATAATAGTTGTTCATGATAATTATGTTGTTCTTTCTAAGGCAAAAATTGTAGTTTATAATGAATTCAATATTTTATTTAATTTAACTTTGTTGCTAACTTAACAGGAAATTAGTGCTATTTTTGGAATTTTATTTCTTGGATGTCTAATGAAGAATGAAACAGTAAAGCAATTTTTGAATTAAAAAAATAACTAAATATGCAATTCTTCTCGTTTAAATACCACAAATGAATTCAACAATACACACAAATAACAATAATTCAGAAATCAATTCGTGTACATAAATTTATACAACACTAAATTATCATTAGAGACCAATTCCTATGAATTCCTATGAACATAACCTCATATTCCATATGAGGTTATGTTCATATTCCATATGAGGTTATGTTCGCGCCAGCAATTAACTTAACACGATGCAAAGTAACGCCACGGAATTCAGCGTTGCATACTCGGTGCCGAACGCATCGCAATGTTTGCCGAGTTAGCGGACAATTGTTGTTATGCCATCGTCACTATCTTCATACTTGCGCGAATAGTCCGGCTGAACTTGGGCGTTCCATTGCCGGCGCCACCGCCGGATGCCAATGTAGAGAGAGAGAGAGAAAGGGATACATCGGGAGAGTTGCTGGAATCCCGAATATTATTAGGTTTTCATAAATTTCCTGGCTATTTGCCGAGCGCGTTTGATTAGTTACTGTTGTCCTAACAGACAATTTCGAGAGTTCGGTCCATTTGAATTGTAGTTTCGTCTGGCTCTGTGATCCACCAACTCTCCACATTCTCTTTCCCTACGCTCTCGCGTTCTCTGGTTTCCTCTACAGGCTGTTTCAAAATCGTGGGAATTATTGTAACTAGTTTGTTGAGAATGAAAATGAAGATGGCTATTTTCGAAATTGCTATCTGATCTGAAATTTGGAAGAAAATTATAATTGAGTGTTTTAAATTATTAATCCTGCCACTTTTATTGTATTGTAACATATTTTACTTTCTGTAATGCAGGGGAAAATATTGCGTCCTTCAAGTTAGTACGAATTATAATAACATTTGTTCAAGCAAAATAAAAAGATCGCCATTAGACAATGGAATGGTTTCCATTTGATCAAAGATCTGTAAGTGATCCACGTCTTTAGCCATAAAGAAAAGGAGATTTTCAAAATTGAGAATAGAACAAGAATTTTTAAAATAGCCATTTTCATCCTTATTTAATTCTTTACAAAATATCTGTAATATTTTACATATAATCAAAGATTTGTAAATAATATAGGTCTTTAGCCACAAATGAAAGGAGGCCACCAAAATTATTATTAAATAACTCGAAATCGAGGATCGAACAAGAATTTTTAAAACATCCATTTTCATCCTTATTTAATTCTCTACAAAATATCTGTAATATTTTACATACACTCAAAGATTTGTAAGAAATTCAGATTTTTAGCTGTAAAGAAAAGAAAGCCACCACAATTATTCTTAAATAACTCAGAATTGAGGGTCGAACAAGACTTTTTCAAATAGCCATTTTCATGTTTAGTTAATTCTCTACGAGATGCCTGTAATATTTGACATCTCTGAAACACCTTGTATCGCGTAGCGTCGAAAATACAGGTTGGCCATGCTCGCGCATAACAGGATTATATTGGAATTTCGTTGCATCCATTTAGCGGGCGGCGACCGATATTTATTCCCATCTGGTTACGCACCGCATGATATTACTGGGAGGAGAGTAGCGCGCGTTACGCACTACGAGCGCGGCCGCGCCATGTTTTCCCGAGCAAATATCGGAGCGGAGCGGAATGGACGCTTGATCCTGCCGAAAGAACTAAGCCAGGAGAAATCCCGAAAGCAGGCCTATGCTTGAGAGTTAAGCCGAGATAATGGGTTTCCGATGATGCGAAATAATGAAGAGCTCCGAATCAACAGCAAATACAATTGTTGAGGATGGTTAATCGCGAGAGAGTACGCGCTCCGGTTTCCGGATCCGCAGGATGATTCACTTGCCATCAAATTATTGGCCTCGAGCACAGACTGATGGATACAGGATTATTATAAATATTATTTTGCACTTTTAATTAAACGAGAATGCTCACTAATTCTCTCCTTTATCCTATTTATTATATTTAATATTGTAGTTTATATATAATTTGCTTAAAATAATGTAACGCATTTAATACGAAATAAAATTACTCTACACATGGTAAATTTAAATAATTCTCTACATAATATTAATTCCACACTATTTGGTATTTTATGTTTTATTATTTAAATCACTAAAGATTATATTCCGTGGCAAGGGGTTTAATTAAATATTCCAAACATCTCCATTAATTTTCCTCTATTTTAGCATACGCGCGCAGATTTTTTGCCTGTCAACAAAAAAACCTTTACTGGAGCGATTATTAATTATACTCGCATTAGCTTGTTGTCGTATATTATAATCAAACACCATTGGGTTTTAGAATAATTACTTGTAATCATGTAGTATTTCAGGTTATAGTTTAATTTATATATAAATCTCTTATTAAAAACTACGTTCCAGATATTTAAAACAAATTATTATAATAATCTAAAATAATACATAGACTATTATAATTTATAATCCGACAATACAATGATTAAGGGATCCGATATGGGATGCGATAATACGATGATTAAGGGAATGAGGAGAATGGGACCAAAAGATGCTTGGATATTTCAAAATATATTTAAAACTTACAAAAAAATCACTTATTAAAAAGATATGGGCAAAATATTTAAAACAAACTATTGTAATACAAATTATTATAATAATCTAAAGTACAGCATAGACTATTATAATTTATAATGCGACAATACAATGATTAAGGGATCGATTTAGGAGTTCATATTTAATTTACATATAATACAAATTATTATAGTAATCTAAAGAACAGCATAGACTATTATAATTTACAATCCAACAATACAACAATTAAGGGATCAATTTAGGAGTTCATATTTAATTTACATATAATACAAATTATTATAATAATCTAAAGTACAGCACGGACTATTATAATTTACAATCCAACAATACAACAATTAAAGGATCATTTTAGGAATTCCACGGAATAATAGCGTTAATGTTATGTGGCGGCATGCGCCAGACAAGCACTTGTAAATAATCGACGATAGAATCCTGTGTGGCAGGACTGTGCTGAGTGTGGGCGCCGGAGGAATTGGTGGCTGGATGCCGAAATGAGGAGAATGGGACCAAAAGAGGGTGGGGGGTGGGGGGGTTGGAACGCGGAGGCTCGTTGCATACGTTTACACAGGCCGACGATGTGTAAACGGCTTAAGCCATTACAGCGTCGCGGCCCGTCCGGCTGCTCGAGCACGTACGTTAATTCGCCTGTATCGCGCTATATGATCCTCCAATTTACATAAGCTTCCTGCACTACCACCACCGAACGCTTCTCGCTATTCCTGCGCCGCCGCCGCAGTCGCAGCGTACAGGGTGAGTCACTTGCCTTCGAATCTTCACTGTCGCGCACACACTCTTCCAGAGAAAATCATTATTGTTGTATTTTATATTAAAGCACCCCAATCACTAAACACGTTCTTGTGTTGGTTGCTGTTGTTTTTATATTAATACTAGGTTTACGGACATTTCAGTATATCTTTCTATGAACACTTATTTCCGTTAAAAAAAGAACTATAAATTTAATTTAAAGACAATTACAATTTTAACAGACAGTTAACTTAAATCTGTCAGGATTGCGTAAATAATTGCCAGTATAAATTGGAGGAAAAATTAACAAGGTTTGTAAGTCAGTTCGTGAATTCCGAGATCCGTCAAAATGACGGGTTCCGTAAACCTAAATTTAATACAGTTTATTGTTAAACAGAGAATATATATAATATAATGAAATAGATGTCTAGTAAAAGTGAGGTTAGGAGAGTCCCGATTCAAAGGCAAGCATACACTGTTGCGTATAAAATCATTATAAATATACATTTAAATGATTTAGACATTTAAATTATACTCAAATGTTTCTCAACATTTGCCTGCATTTTATGCATTTAGACTTTTACATGTTTGAGTTATGTTAACTCGCACATGAAACTTCACCCTGCAGAAGCCAGTTACATATAATATTCCCCTATAAATATAATATAATAAAATATTTTCTCCTTACGTTGCTACCCATTCGAAGGAAGTCGATGTTAAAACTATTGTTAAACAGAGAATATCTAGTATAATTAAATAGATGTCTAGTAAAAGTGAGGTTAGGAGAGTTCCGATTCAAAGGCAAGTGAATCACCCTGTACAGGGTGATCTCTATTTATACATTTAAATCTCTAAATCATTTAAATGTATATTTATAATGATTTTATATGGAACAATGTATGCCCGACAGTGGCGATTCAAAGGCAAATGAATCACCCTGTACATTCGAGATAATGCGCGGAGGTGCGTAAACGCAACGGGCTTCGGCGCATCTCCGAATAGAGGCTAATTATTATGCCGCACTTGGCGCGCGCACTGTATCTCGTTTAAAGCCCTGGAATCCCGCATCCCTGATAAGTGCTGGTGGTGGTGGCCGCCTATCCTATAATCGAAAGCGTACTCACTGCTGTTACGCTACCCTTACGCACCTGATCATTGTGGTGTCCGCATCCATTTACACCTGGCTATGACCTCGCCTTCCACTCTTCTTACTCCTAGATGGAAATTATTTTTTATAGGGCCTTTGAAAACAAGACAGAATTGTCTTATTTTTTGTAGTATAATTGCTTTATTGTCAGAGGATCTTTAAATGTTTCTCAGATGTGTTGAGAACGCTCTTGCGAGGGACGAGGTGTTATTGTTATGCGTTTGCTAGTAAGTAATTGGAAATTATTTTTTATAGGGGCTTTGAAAATGAGGCAGAATTGTCTCATTTTTTTGTAGTATAATTGCTTTATTGTCAGAGGATCTTTAAATGTTTCTCCAGATGTGTTGAAAGCTGTCATGCGACGGATAAGACGTTATTGTTACGCGCTTGCTAGGAAGTAATTAGAGGTTATGTTTTAAAGCGTCTCGTATTCCAGACACATAAAAAATCATACAACACTGTTTTAATTTTGTTGAACTATAAATTATTACTTTATCTAACATTTCTTGTTTTTATAAAAGGATGTAGTCTTAAGTAAGTTGTGTGCAAATTTTGTTCGTATATGTGAATAAAGACTAACGTTATCGTAAAAATAGTCGTTTTGTTTTGTTGCAAATAGATCACAGCACTTTTCAAAGTTCCCATGTTTACTAGTCTTACTAAATGTAATAATTTATACATGTTAAACGATTTAGTAATAGAGAATTTATATGACTGGCCATGTGACTGTTCATGTCTGAATTACAAACATTCGAAGAAGTTATAAATAATATAAAATTCTAAATAAGTAATACAAAGTTCCAAGTTTTCCCCTTAATCACTCCCATTATCATAAAGCAACGACGACACAAATCACTCGTAATGGAAAAGCTTTCGCTCGCCTTTCAACATGATTGAACGCATTTTCAAAAGGATTTTTGCGCAGCGTGATATTCCTGCAATTAGGAAAACGTATCAGACATTAGTCGGACGCGGCGTAATGAATGAATGCCCATATTTTTCGGCTGGCTCAATGACTCATTTTTGTTTGGGATTGCGCGCGCCCGGGTAATCGGCGCAAAAGCGGTGATTAGCATAATGACTCGAGCAGCAGCGCGAAGCTCTTTCGCATAATGAGCGCCCTCGCAATATAACGCGCTCGACCCGTCATCGAATGCGAAATACTTGGTATTTAGCGGCGTTGCGCGAATGCACAATGGACGACGCAGACATACGCGAGCCAGTTATGTCGATATTATCGTTGGCATACATAATCGTTCTTTTCTAAATAGATTTTCTTTAAATGGAAACGTGAAAAGATGGGAAAAGAGACGATAATAATTTTTACAAGATTATTGGATGATTGGATGATTGGATGATCGAAACAAATTATTGCCAAATTAAGGCATCGATTAAAGAAAAGTATAGAACTTTTTGAAAATATTTGTTTTTAACACATATCGAATCAATTCATTCAAAATAGTATTTACTAGAGGAAAAACAAGGAGTGGCTGCACATGAAATTGTCATTCGACAATTAATATTATTAACACAAAAGAAAAACCGCTCAACGACTTAATAATCGTAAATAGTATTTAGAAGAGAAAAAAGCAAGAAATGCTTGCACATAAAATTGTCATTGCACAATTTGTATTATTAACACAGAAGAAAAAGCACTCAATGACTTAATAACCATAAACAGTATTTACAAGAAAAAAACAACAACAATCTTATACATAAAATTGTCATTCCATAATTAATATTATTTGGTACATAAACAGTATTTGTAAGAAAAAAAAGGAATGCTTGCACATAAAATTTTCATTCGACAATTTGTATTATTAACACAAAAGGAAACTCACTCAACGACTCAATAATCAATTGACACGCGTCAGGATGAATAGTACACGCGGACTTTATTAAATTTCAGGTAGACGCGTGTCGACGGACAGCGAATTCAGGTGCGAATTCCGGTCTCGATTCGGTCGGCGGCGCTCGCGGCGAGTGATTGCGCGCTGCGCGCGCGTTACTCGTCGCTCGACACATACATACACACACACAGCTCGCGCCGCCACCTCAAGACTCAATTTCGGCTAGATTGACGCTTTTCACATATTGGATTGTCGATATGTCCGGCGTTGCCAGGTGACAATTGCGCGCCGCGCAAACTTCAAAGCAATAAACGTAGCTATCATTCAGAATATTCCAAGTCCGAGCCTTTTCCCCACCACCGCGCGCGCCCTCTCTCGCGAAGTATCACCTTTGATCCGGAATTCTTGCCGGACGATTTGTTGCGTTATCGAGCGCCCAGCTTGTACAGGGTGATTCACTCGCCTTTGAATGAGAACTTTCCTACTCCACTTTTACTAGACGTTTATTTAATTATACTATATATTTTCTATTTAACAATAGATCGTATTAAATTCTGTAGTCTGTTGGAGGGAATATTTTACCAAGTTTTAGCATCGAGTTCCTTCGAATGGCTAGCAACGTAAGGAGACAATATTTTATTATATTATATTTATAGGGGAATATTATCTATAACTGGCTTCTGCAGGGTGAAATGTCATGTGCGAGTTAACATAACTCAAACATGTAAAAGTATAAATGCATAAAATGCAGACAAATGTTGAGAAACATTTGAGTATAATTTAAGTTTCTAGGTTATTTCTAATGATTTTATATGGAACAGTGTAAGTTCGACAGTGGTGATTCAAAGGCAAGTGACTCACCTTGTACAGCATTCGACAAAATAGTTGTCACGATCTACACAATGGTCGCTGAATAAAAAGAGAAATTTTGTACTATGGACGCCTGTTATACATGACTTTTTAAAAATCCACTTTTACGGGAGCTTCGCATACTTTCGCAACCTCGAAAAAAGTCTTGCGTACCGGATGTACAGGGTGAGTCAGTTGTCTTTGAATCACCACTGTCGAGCATACACTGTTCCATATAAAATCATTAGAAATAACCTAGACATTTCAATTATACTCAAATGTATCTCAACATTTGCCTGTATTTTATGCATTTCTACTTTTACATGTTTGAGTTATGTTAACTCGCACATGAAATTTCACTCTGCAGAAGCCAGTTATATGTAATATTTCCCTATAAATATAATATAATAAAATATTGTCTCCTTACATTGCTAGGCATTCGAAGAAAGTCGATGCTAAAACTTGATAAAATATTCGCTCCAACAGACTACAGAATTTAATACAGTCTATTGTTAAACAGAGAATATATAGTATAATTAAATAGATGTCTAGTAAAAGTGAGGTTAGGAGAGTTCTGATTCAAAAGCAACTGAATCACCCTGTACATGCTATTAAATTTTGCTGATTGTGACAACTATTTTCTCGGATGCTGTACGCACGCTTTTGAAAGGTCGCCCAGTGACGAGTGCATGAATAAACATTTTGTTTTCGGACGCCGACTGTTCTATTGTTGAAAGTGAAAAAACGTCTGCCGAAACGACTGTACAGCGCAACGTTTTGTTTGTTGGTGCCAATTTGACAATATTTCTGCTGCGAAAGAAATACTTTGTTGGATGTCTCTGGAAAAACTTCTCTAAAGAATTTCGAATTGTGATTCGACGATGTTCAAAAACGTTTACAAATATTGTACAATTCTTTCCTAACCTATAATCTCTGCCATGATAATACTTTTTAAATAAATAAAACTTTGAAACAAGAATCAATAGTGAAATATATTTACTAGTATTACAATAAATTCGCTCGCACACTGAAACAAAAAATAAATGCAGTGAGAAACTGCAGCAAAAAAAAGTCGATTTAAATCCACTTTCAATCGGTGGAGAGGACCACTTGAGACTCAACAATATCTTAAGTCTCCTCTTGAGCCAGATGGCGCTGTATCCTCCGGAAAGCCCGCATCCCAGTCGGCCACTAAAACTTTCGCACTAAGTGCCGAGCGATAAACCACCCGAAACGTATCGGCATCCCTTCCTGCGTCAGCCAGCCAATCCCGAACGATTCAATTATCCTCGTACTTTTCTCCGTGCGATCGCAGCGCCGCCACCGACTGACATTAGCGACATCGGCCAATGAAAACGGACGGGAAACAAATTAATTGGAATGTAACATGTAAAGGCTATCAAGCTTTTATCGCATCAGTGAAGCATTGCTCTTGTACTACTTGTTCCGGCGTTCTGTGTTTCCGGCCTGTGTTTCCGCGGATTCGAAAGTGGATCGAGCTCGGCCCGTTCGTGAAAAATCGCTCCCACGTCTAAATTTGCGACTAAAAACATCTGATGCAATTATCAACTGGTGATAAATATTTGTTGTACAAGAACTCTACTTTTGATCCGATAAATTAGACATTTATTTTGAAAATCGCCCAAATTTATTTGCTTTCTTTTTGTTGTTATTGATTTTGTAATAACGTGTAAGTACATGTTGACGCAAATTCTTTAATATCTCAATTTAAATATAAATGAACTTAGACCTTTTTAAAAAATATGTGTTACATTATTCGCACTATACTTAAAACAATATTATTTACAATTGTATATAAAACACAGAAAACTACTTGAAAGCATTGGCGTATAATTACAATTATATATTTGACTTGCTGAAAAAGACTTTTATACGCCGAAACATAAAATTTATCAAAATCGGTCAAAGAAAACGATCGCCAGTCAAATTAACGGTAACCTAACCTACAAAAGCTATCAAGCTTTTATCGCATGAGGGAAGCATTGCCATTGTACCGCTTGTATTCCTGCGCTCTGTGTTTCCGGGCTGCGTGGGCTCTCAACAATTGGTGAATCCGAAAGTGGATTAAGCTCGGCCGGAGCAACGAGGGGAGGTGGAAGCGGAGAGGCCCGGCGATACACCGCAAGCGTGGAATTCTGGTCACGATTAAGATTCGATTTAATTCGGAATAATTGTCGGCAGTCACATTTGCATAATCGGCTGGACCGATCCACCCTGAAAACTGATAGCGCTCGTTCCTCACCCACACCACCACCACCACCACCACCACTCGAACAATGCATCTGCACTTGCATCGATATTCCGCGCACGAACGCGTTACGTGATTAAAAGAATGCTGAAATCGTTGGCCAATGTTATCCCATTAACTTTCGAACCCCGCCGCTCACTGCCGAATATATTTGTCTCGCGCATCCCCTTCGGTTTGTTTGCACTGAGAAGAGGCAGGTTTTCGATGATTGCGATTGATAGTGTTAGAACATGTTCATTTGCAAAGGTTGGATACAAAATTTCTAGTTTTATTGAAAGTAAACTGTATTTAAATTAGCATTTTTGAAAGATTTCTTCTTTCAGTAAAATACGTGTATAATAAAAAGAAAGATTGATAAAAGGGAAAATCAACCATGTTTCTTTTTCTGATATTGTATAATATAATAGTAGTGGATTATTGAATTCTTTGAAGCACAGGATTTCAAAGAACAAATAGATTCATGTTGCACAGACATTCTCTTGTGTTTGAAATTAAACAAAAGACTGTATGATAAAATATAAAGAAATGCGCATGCAACTATTGCAATATTACGAGATGGGTCTAAAAGTCTCCCACCATGCTTGACCATATATCAAGAAAGTAGCACATTTTTAATCCCACTTAATTTTTATTTTTATTTTAATCCCACAGTTAATGTATTGCGAGCTATTAATCGCTGTTGCATTAAAACTCAATCGTTGTATTGTGTCAATTTCAACACAATGTTTCAAAACACAATGTGTCAATTTTGTATCAGTTACTTATGCATTTACAACGTTAAACATATCAATAATTTATAGTCGTTCAGTGCAAAGTACTTTCGCACCAATTTATAATCTGACTGGAAGGAGAGTTTAGGAGATCCTTTAATTTGCGGAGAGCTTCATTCAAAAAGCGGCATTACGAGCGGCAACAGCCAGCATACACATACATTACAGGTGTAATTTTCTGTCTAATTAAATCATTCTCGCGGCCGACATTACTCACTTCGGTCTACCAGTGGTTTGCAACTTGACAAATTAAAATTGCGTTACAGCTGCTATTCCAACATATTAGCCACTTGGGGATTTTTAGCATTTTTCCTAGACTTTTTCCAAACTATTCAACACTCTCCATTACAAGAAAATAAATATGCCTCCGCGAATAATACAATTGTTACAACTAATTAAACAATTCTCATAGGAACATTACTTAACTTAATACTAATATTTTATAATCCAGTATAGAAAAAGGAAACATAACACACAGTTACAATTTTACGGTAAAAGCGGGAGCGGCGAGTGGCAGCAGTGACGGCGGCGGCGTTCTCGCATCCGCATACGTCATAGGTGCGTGCTGCGTCGCGACGCGTGGATCCATATGTATGGCGCGCGCGGCAAGCATGCGTGTAATTGTTATGGCTCGGCGGCTCGGCTGTATCGTTTTAAAGCCGATATAGTTAAAGCGGTGCCGCGCCGAATTGGAATTAACGGACGAGCGCCGCCGCCGCCGACGCCGCCGCCGCCGCCGCCCGTCCAGTTTATAGTCTAGGCTAATTCAGTCATATTTGTCTGGGCTAGCCTGGCCACTCCCGCCCAGGCCAAATTGGATTTCCGGCCTGATTTAATGGATTCCCGATGGAGCCACGCGGAGTCCACGCACACACTCGAAAAGTCGCACTTTCCCAACGCACCTAATCAAGCGCGAAAAGTCCACCGCTGAAAAATCGCTCCCTCTGCGTCTAAATTCTGACTTAAAGTGATGATAAAGTTGTCATTGAATCAGAACTGTTGAACTTTATTTTTGATCTGATGAATATATTGTTATAGGCATTGCAGTAATAATATAATATTGTTTATGCAAAGAAGTGTTTGCAAGTATTGGTATTAAATAATTTACAATTAACTACGTTGCATCTAGTAAATAGAATATTTATTTAATGCTTTGTACTGGAAGAATTATCAACGCCATATTATTATTAGCAAAAGCATTGTCGAATGGTGATGAAATTAAATAAAGATAGACAAATTCGTGTACAGTTGTTTTCGAAAATAACAGTTTTAAGTATTCTATCATTCCAGCAATTTTTCATTGAATAAATGCGCATTTTAAACAACTGCACGTTTCACAGAATAAATAGTATTTAATGCAAGTTGATTAGTCGATCATAACCTCACAGAATCCATAGAAAGATAACAATTCATAGTAATTAATTCTACAAATCTTATAGCAAAAAATTAACAAGCATACGATTCTCTTATATAAATTTCACATTACATTTTTTATGCGCTGCTAATTTTGCTCCTAACCTTTCGATTAGTTGATCATAACCTCACAAAATCCACAGAGGTATTAAAAAATCAACAACCATACGATTTTTCTGCATGAATTTCACCTAAAAATTACATTTCTTTTGCGCTGCTAATTTTCCTCGTAACGTCTTGATTAGTCGATCATAACCTCACAGAATCCACACAACAATTCATAGTAATTAATTCTATAAATGCGCATTAAAAAATCACCAACCATACATTTTCTTCTACATAAATGTCACATTACATTTTTTATACACCGCTAATTTTGCTGCTAACCTTTTCAAATATGCTAAACACTGTCCCTCGAGACGAGCGAACCTATCACCGTGAAATCTGAGTGGCCCAGTAGAAGGAGGAAGCAGTCGCCAGACAGACGGCGACTTTAATCGGCAGCGAGCTGCTAGGTTGTAAACAGCAAAGGCAGTGGCACATTGCTCGGCAGCAGTCAATACACGTGGGACGAGTGAGCGGAAACGTTCGGAGGAAGGAGATATCCTCCCTCGAACAGAGGGCGCGGCGAGCGAGTTCATTGATGCCGCAGACGAGCAACGCGTCCCGACGCATTTTGTTAATTAACTCGACGCGCAATTAACGCCAGGCCGGGGCTTTTTCATCGACGGTGGCCGCTGTTTGAAAGCGAGCGCGCACAAACGCCTTCCTGCTCGCAGACTCTCGCCACAAGAGAGGGAAAGAGAGACTGTGTATGTGTGTATGTGAGTGAGAGGGAAGCAGAGAATGTGCAGGGTTGGAAGAAGAGAGAAAGAAAAGCTCGCCGGGATATCTGTGAATCGTCGAGCGCTAAATTGCCGGGAATTCCCTGGTGTCTGGCGAAGGCCGGATAAAGCAGCTTATACGCTCTTGCCGCGAGAGCGCGCCAGTCGACCGAAAAATCTCGTGCCGCCCGTTAATAACGTATAGAGGGCGCCTCCGCACTTCTAAATTGCGAGCCCCCGGACAATAAGAACTGCGGATACGCCGGTTACCCCTCACGCAATTAATTCTCAGAGATTGCAGCTCTTCCGCCGGAGTGTTGCCGCCCCCGACGACGACGCCGACGCCGACGCTCTCGCGCCTCCGCGCCGGCCATGTCATCGACTCGTCCTTGGGGACTCGAAGCCGAAGCGCGTTCAGCTTCCTTTTTTTAATTGAGTATACAGTGGCGGGTGTATAAAAATATAAAGGTTGGCGCGAATGCTTCGGTGAAATACGTACACGCATTTGGAAGAATGTAATTCGAATTGTTTGTTGTTAATAAATGTCAGATGTAATATCCTTTTATATCTCATATTTGAGATTTAAACATTCTTTGAATATTCAGTATAGTTTTCTTCATAGTTTCTTGCAGAACTTGATAATATTAATTTAGAGATAAAATATTTACTGTAACAAAAATATCAACTCTTAACAAATGAAATATTCTAACGATTGTTCAATCACACTTTCTTTGGCCTTTTAAGTGTTAAGTCAATATATTACATATTGTTCAAACATCCATAAAAAAAAGTTCAATATTTTCCGCCATGAAATATTAATTTAGAAATAAATAATGCATATTAAAATCATCAATCAATATTCGTTGGTTACAAATAAAATAACGTAAGATCTTTTAGAAATATTAATCAAGGCTTCTTTACCATAACAAAAATATCAACTCTCGACAAATAAAACATTCCAACGATTTTTGTCTTTTAATTGTTAAGTCAATATATTACATATTGTTCAAATAGCCATAAAAAAGTGTTCAATATTATCCGCGATGAAATATTAATTTAGAAATAAATAATGCATGGTATGCACTTTTAAATTGCGAGCGACGAACAATAAGAATTGCGGATACACCGGTTACCCCCGGACGCAATTAAATCACGAGATGGCAGGTTGCGTGTGAGTGTCAAGGTAGAGGTTTGTCGCGTCGCTCGCTGGGGTTGTCATCGACTCATGCTTGGGGATGCGATGGCAAAGCTTCTAATTATGCCGGCGGCTTTAATTATTTTTATTAATTGCGGCACCGGCTTTTAGAAGGGTGAGCCCCTTCGTTCGCCGATAATGATAACGCTCGACTGCGCCGGAATCGTCAAAGTTACAGGGGAGATCATTAAAAAAATACTAACAAGCTTAGAATCCATACGCGTTATTATTATACGTTTGTGTCAATAAACTTTCCGCTTTTAAGTTCGTCGAACTCTTCTTTTTCACTACTTCTAATAAATATAGTTAAATAATTCGTAAACGTGTGAACAATCATTTCTGTTCGATTATTGCACTAAGAAAAAATAAAACAAGTAAAATTTGATTAATTGTATGATAGTAAATTATATTTTCATGTTATCGAAAATGTTTCTTACAATTACAATTACAATAAGTATGATTAAATAATTCGTAAGCATATACACACTCATTTCTATTCGATTATTGCACTAAGAAAAAAATTGAAAAAGTAAAATGTTTCAAAAATTGATTAATTGTATGATAGTAAATTATATTTTCACGTTATCGAGAATGTTTCTTACGTATTCAACGTACATCAAACACAGTTGGAACATTTACGTTGGAAAGCCATAGGAAGTACAAAAGAGTCGTCCGAAGGTGGTAGATTAGAAGAGTCATTAGTGGGGCTCGAAGAAAATCGAGGAGTAACAAGGTGGAGGTAGACTGGCATTCAGCAGCGCGGCAAGCAGACTCGATCGATGCTACCAATCATCGCCATATTTCTCCCTCTGGTGTCCGCCGGCTCCGAAGAATTACATTCTAAAAGAGTGCTAGAAATCCGCGGAGGGATAATCGAGAGAATCGACGCGGCCAATAGCGTTCTCGCACGTCTGCTCTTTAACTGTTTGAATCGATATGATAACAATGATAACAAAAAATTACATTAATTATAACCATATAAAAAACCTATAAAAACACATTTTTTTAAACACGACATTAAAACAATATTATGTAAACATATATCTACAGTTCACGAAAGAAACAATAAATCTTGTTTATCCTTCATAATCTTGCATATTATGTATCATTGCTCGTTCAATGGAAATGAATTCCAATCACTACGACGTCCATGTAGAAATTTAACACGAACGCAAAGGGTTAAAAAACACTGTCGAAGAATCCCGAACAGCGCAATCGCGCTTTCTCTACCACAAAAATATTTTTAGTTTGTAATTCGTTATTTTATGAAACACATCTTTATTAATAGATATGCGTACTGTCAGTTTATAAATATTTCAAGTTTCGTTCGATAAAAATCATTGAGAAGATAACATTGAAATATAACAATATTTTATTTTGTAATCTATTATTGCAATATTATTATGGGATTGTACAGCATCCGACGAAACAGTTGTCACAATCTGCAAAACAGCCGGCAAACAAAAAATGAAATTTGATAGCATTTACCCCCTAAAAGGGGGCTTTGAAAAAGTCTTGCGAACCGAATGTACAGGGTGATTCACTTGCCTTTGAATCAGAACTCTCCTAGCCCACTTTTACTAGATATCTATTTCACTATGCTATATATTCTCTATTTAACAATAGACTGTATTAAATTATATAATCTGTTGGAACGAATATTTTACCAAGTTTTAGCATCGACTTCCTTCGAATGGCTAGCAACGTAAGGAGACAATATTTTATTGTATTATATTCATGGGAGAATATTATATGTAACTGGCTTCTGCAGGCTGAAATTTCATGTGCAATAAATGCATAAAATGTTGACAAATATTGAGGAACATTTGAGTGTAATTTAAATGTCTAGGTCATTTATAATGATTGTATATGGAACAGTATATGCTCGACAGTGGTGATTCAAAGGCAAGTGACTCACCCTGTACATAATACGATATTTCACTTTCTGTTAGACGATCGTTTTGTAGATTGTGACAACTATTTTGTTGGATGCTGTACCTACAGTGAAATGTATTATATTATTTACTTGAAAAGAAGGAGCTGTGTGATGTACTTGCGTGATTAAATCTGAGCGCGCGACTTCGACAATCAGTTGTCCACAACGCTCGAAATGTGCTGGGTCTTCTCGACAGAAAATCTGAACAGAGCGATCGCGCTGTTTGGGACTCAAACGGTTAAAGAGCGCTGAAAGTTCTTCGGAGCTTCGAAGGTTCCTGCGTCTGCTCTCTCTCTCATTGATGGAGGAACAGGCTGGCGCAGCTTTCGCCAAAGCCGGAATCACCCTCGAAGCATTATTAATCATCTGAAATTACGCCCGCGCAATTTCAGGGCTGCTCCGGCGACCTGAAATTGGGTGGCGGCGGCGGGATCGAACGCCGAGGGAGGATTTTCAGGGCTGATTTATTGGTACTCAGCATATTTGTAAGACTCTCCCCGGAAGAGCCCCCTCGATGAATTCATTCTCACGATTAATCAGTCCATCATTCCGCCACTAGGATCGAGTTTCCACTGAGTTTTCGTCGCTCGGGAATTTCTTGTAGTTAATAATGCTTTCGTCGAGTTTTTAAGCGATGAGTGAATATTTAATTATAACAATTTGTTATAATTTTAGTGCCAAGAATATTGGATGATTGGATGATGGAAATAAATCATTAACAACGTAAGGAATCGATTAAAGAAAAGTACAGAAATTTTGCAAAATATTTGCGTCTAATATAGAATTATTATTGCTAGTCGAGAATTGACATATCATCGCCACCTAACGAATTAATTAATGCAAAATAGTATTTAATAGAGAAAAAGCAAGAAATGCTTGCACATAAAATTGTCATTCCACAATTTGTATTATTAATACAAAAGACAACTGACTCAACGACTCAATAATCGTAAAAAGTATTTACAAGAGAAAAAGCAAGAAATCTTGCCGATAAAATTGTCATTCCACAATTAATATTATTAACACAAAAGGAAACTCACTCGATTATTGCTCGAGAATTAATTTCAACAAAATATATATTTAATAATTGTTATTCCAGTAAAAGCCAGAAAAGATTCTAGAAAATCAAACCTTCAAAAAATTAATACTTACAACAAAATATGATGCTCATCATATTATACAATAATATTATATTACAATGTGTAAATTCGAGTAAATAAAAATTCACTAACACGCTACTTCCATTTCTCCAAACATTCAACAGTACAATACCAAAAAAGTGACCAAAGTTCATGAATGCACGTTATTGTCCATCGTTTGCGGGTTGACTTACCGAAGCACAACAGAAGCAGGACATTTTATTCGAGGGAAAGGACTCAGGACAACCGACAAAATAATCCACTGGCAAGGACATGTGGCAGCGAGAATGCAGAGAGCAGAGAGAGAGAGAGCGTAAAGTCTGCGTGGGAATCCTTAGAGGAGCCAGCGGAGACGAAGGATCGACGAGAAAGGAGTACCGGAAGTCGCAGGAGGACTCTCGGAAAGGAGTCCCTCTCATGCTTGCTTTCCTCGTGCAGTTTTCAGCGGGCTTCCCTCACTGCTTCTTCCTTTTTTCCTCGGGCAGAGCGGACATCCCTTTCGTTGGGACGGGTAAAAGAATTTCTGAGCGGACGAGCAAGGATCCTGGCGGCGGCGGCGGTGGTGGTTTCTGCATGGGACGCCGCCGCGACGCTCCTCCGCCATTGGATTATTTGCCTTTTTACTCGACCGCTATTTGATACGCTCCTCCTGTTCCACCTGACTGAATAAAGTCCGCCGCCGCCGCCCTGACGAGTGAACTGTCCACAAGGAATCCACCGGCTTCCCCTTTAAAGAGTCCTCTTCCAAGGAGGAGTATCGAGAGCTCTCGGCCAATCGCAATTCTCCAAGAGAGATATGATGGGAGTCCGAATTTTTAACTCTTGAAAGAAGCTTCGTATTTGTTGGAGATTAGAGATATGAACCTTTTAAATTAGCGATGCTATTCAAATATCAGGATATATTTTTTCTTTCCTTTCAATTTTGAATAAGAAACGTAAGAAATAAATTCTTGGCTCTAAAATAGTTTTTTCTTCGACATGCGAGCAGAATTACGAACGTCTATTCAATCATGTGTTCCGCAAACAAAGCAAAGTGAGAATTTGACGAATTTACTAAGGTTTGGGGTAATCAAGTTGAGTTTCGATTCGCGGTCATTTGCAAACTTGGATTACCACTTGGTTTATACAAGAACGTTGGAAAATTTCCAAAAAGGAGTTTCTTGGTTGCTAAAAACTACGTCAGAGAAATGCAGTACGGAATTTATTTTATTTATATATTTTACAAAGAAAACAATTTCCCTTAATTGTGAGAAAATTAATATCTACCAATCGCGGTTTCACGTATGAAACTGTTGGTTATAAGTAATTTCAATATAGAATATTTCTTTGTTACTGACTTCTCGACAGGAAACATAATATTTAAAAAAAAAGCTATAAATTATATGTATAACAATTGGAGCACATCACTCTGCAAAGGGTACTATAACCAATTCCAGTGATTCGTTTTAATTGCCTCTGACTCAACAAACAGATAGTATATTGTTAAAAGCAATAATGCTGGAAGCTTTATGACACAGCTTGAATGATAATGTAAATATCAATAAATATCAATAACGCGAATATGCACAGCTGAATTAATACCGTGACAAGTAAATCTCGATTTCCATATGGGACGAACAAGTACCAGCTCTAGATTAATACAATCGATGCCATGCGTTCGCGGAGCAACGAAATAAAATACAGTGTTTACAAAACCCTTCTTCTCGCACAGCGTTTCCCGATAAGTGTATAATCGATCGAGCGAGTTTCCACGACTTTATACTTCGCAACACTTTTAATCGTCTTAGAATTAATTCTGCTTTATAGTATACGATTTCGTTTATTATTTGTAGATACGATTTTATTAATTCTTCTATCGTTGCGTGTACTTGGCAGTACTCATTTACAAGTACACGAATCGAGAAGTTCGTCGAAGGTGTTCTTCTTCAATTAGAAGACTACAAAAGTTTATACGAAATAAATAATCTGTTATCATCAATCACCCTTTAAAATCCATAAAAATCTTAAATTAGTTTTACTAATTCAAACGCAACTGAATTAGTTATTTATATCATGTCCGTCAAGTGTTATTTTTTTCAATCAAAACTAGTAGAAAAGGAATGTACTAGTCAGACATCAATCGTTTTTCCATTCTTCACTGATATTATTTTATCTTACATTTCTTTATCTTCGTTCCTGCTTCGAAACTTCACCACATAAACAACTATGTAGATTCAAAAACAAAACAATTAAAGAGTGTTGTCTGTGGAAAAGAAAACTAGTAGAAAAGGAATGTACAAGTCAGACATCTCATTCAATTTAATCGTTTTTCAATTCCCCACAGACATTATTTTATTTTACATTTCTTTACCTTCGTTCCTGTTTCGAAACTTCACCACATAATCAGCTATGTAGATTCAAAAACAAAACTAGTAGAAAAGGACTGTGCAAGTCAGACATCTCATTCAATTCAATCGTTTTTCAATTCCCCACAGGCATTATTTTATTTTACGTTTCTTTATCTTTGTTCCTGCTTCGAAACTTCGCCACATAAACAATTCGCAGGTTAGAGCAGTTTAAACAAAGCAAATCATCCATTACACTTCGCACACATCATCAATCAGCCTCTAACGTTCGGGGTGGAATCTCTCGGCAGAGCGATTCTCAACTGGGAGTGTAACAGAAGCAGCAGTCTATCGTCGCGCGCAATCACGATTACAAATGTCGAGTAATTATGTGGTCGCGACGTCATCACTAGATTCCACCTGACTTGTGGAATTGGCAGGAATGGGTCCTCGGGGCAGCCTCGCCGAGACTCGGTGGAAAGGTGGGGGATGGGAATGGATGCAATCTTCCTCGTCGTCGAATTCGTCGAAGTTCAGAGCCACGGGAGACCGCCGCCGCCGGACGAGCGAGCGTATATATTCACGGGAAGATCGAGCCAGTCGGCTGTTTAACCCTTTCGCTATGTCAGAGTTGACTGCCAATGCGCTCCCAATGTACAGGCTGATTCAATTGAAGCGGCGTTTCCTGGCCAAACTTATCAGATATTATGTGCTTTAATACGTAGGTTTTAAATTCAATTTAATAATGCGATCATTTTTAATAATAATGTAATTTATACTAATGTTGATGCTAATATTAATAGTGATATAATATAGCAGAGTTTATGTTAATATAAATATGGAATGACAGGTTCTATTTCTGGGTGTAACAGATTTGGATAATTATAAAAATAGATAAATTATAGACTATAAAATATCGCAATATTTATTAATAGGATGTTGCAGCAATAACTTATATATTTTCAAAAGGAATAGAATATCGAGTTATACATTATTAAAAG
The DNA here is from genome assembly GCA_910591665.1 of Ectemnius continuus. Lineage (NCBI taxonomy): Eukaryota > Metazoa > Arthropoda > Insecta > Hymenoptera > Crabronidae > Ectemnius > Ectemnius continuus. Next base: position 6,216,358 of record OU342862.1, on the reverse strand, counting down.
ATTTTACCAATAAAGATTTCATCTTGCCGAAGTACAAAATGCAATTGGAAAATATTCGTGTACAATTACAACTCCTTGATAATTTACAACAATCATAAATAAATCAGAGCTTACTTTTCAGTGATTCTCCGAACTCCAAAGAATAGTATCATATTTCTGTTGAAATAAAATTAGAAATTTACAATAGTCGTTCATAATTCGAAGTATTAGTCAATAAAAAATAGACTTCAAACAACTCAACTGTTCTAAATTGACTCCGAATGAGGAACAATCGCTTTTGTATTGGTCTGTCGTTCGAAGAGAAAATTTGTATTATTAATACAAAAGAACAGTATCGTATTTGTGTTGAAATAAAGTTAGAAATTTACAGTAGTCATTCATAAATCGAAGTATTAATAAATAAAAAATAGACTTCAAACAACTCAACTGTTCTAAATTGACTCCGAATGAGGAACAATCGCTTTTGTATTGGTCTGTCGTTCGAAAAGAAAATTTGTATTATTAATACAAAAGAACAGTATCGTATTTGTGTTGAAATAAAGTTAGAAATTTACAGTAGTCATTCATAAATCGAAGTATTAATAAATCAAAAATAGGCTTCAAAAGTCTTCAATGTTCAAAATTGACTCTGAATGAGGAACAATCGCTTTTGTATTGGTCTGTCGTTCGAAAAGAAAATTTGTATTATTAATACAAAAGAACAGTATCGTATTTGCGTTGAAATCAAGTTAGAAATTTACAGTAGTCATTCATAAATCGAAGTATTGGTCAATAAAAAATAGACTTCAAACAACTCAACTGTTCTAAATTGACTCCGAATGAGGAACAATCGCTTTTGTATTGGTCTGTCGTTCGAGAAGAGTTGAGAGGGATGGAAAGGGTATTGCTCAGTGGGAGTTGCCGGAATTATACGTGATAAAGCGCGGCGGTGGTCGTCTTGCAGCTCGTTCGCCCGGGCGACGATACTTTCTTACGGCTTCCACGGAGCCCTGGTGTAACGACCGGCCCCGTTATACCATCCGCTCTCTCTCTCTCGGGGCGAGCGGGCGCGCACGATGGCAACTGGCGATTATTAAATTTTCGACGCTAGAACGTTTTTATCGGCCTCGGCGCGCACCGAATCCGCCCGGGAATACCCAATTTCAGCGCTCGTCCCCTCGTAAATAGAGCTCGCCTCCTCGCACGAGGACCTCCTCCTCGCACCTGGCCGTTCCACAGAAATTTCCACCGAAAACCCGAAGCCCTCCGATTCCCTTCTTAAGGCGGCCGCCCTGCAACCAACTGTCCACCAATCGAATAAAAGAAACTGCCTGTAAAGTTTTGTGTCCTCCTTAATAATAATTTAATGGTTTTTATTTTAGTTGGAATTTTCTTATTTTCGGAACACCCTGTATGAGTGATAAATATTTCTGTTTTATGGCGAAATATTTGTCCAAATGAAAATATGCTTGAAAATGGGAAGTGTTTTCCTTTATATTATGCAAGAATTCTATAATGTTAATAATGATAGTGTTTTATAGGTTATAATCTTCCTCGAGAAACAATGTACATGCATATAAGTGTGATTCATATAACAAAACGATTAATGAATTTGAATTTCTTTTCTAATCAAGAGATTCAGTAGAATCTCGCAGCAAGTAGTAGTAGAGTGTGTCAGTCAGACAACCCAGGACGTTAGTCCCTTCCGATCGATACAAACCCTTCTCTTTAATTCCCAAAAAACTTATACCTTCAAGGAATAACTTATGACTGTTATATTATATTATTATTTGTCCTCTTCTACGAACTTGTTATTTTTTACTTTATTTATATTAAAATTCTTACGTTTCTGCCGTAAACGTAATATTTTTTTTTCTTATATCTACTTTTCCTTTACTGACTCGTTTTATTCAGAGTTCAACATTGTCAATTATTGCATCTTTCTCATTTTTCAAAAATTCGAAGCAGAAAACGAAACAATGTGAAGAGTCTCTGTGATATTTCTGTGGTAAAAAAGGGTTCTCCTTAACAAGAGCAAGCAGAAGTCCCTTGAGCGCAGTCTGGCGTGATTTAAAGGTCGCATTAACGACGCACTAACGAGCAGCCTTCTATCTCACTCTCTCGCGCGTCGAAAATCGCCCGGGCTTCCGCGGTCCAATAAATCAATTATGATAATTGGCCGGCGATAAATCGCCCTCTACTTTAACAAGTTCTTATCGTTTAATGCCATCGTTATTGTTGGGTAATTCGTGAAATGGCGGGCGATATTAATAGCTTCCTACGGCGGCGGTGCGGACCCAGCTGGCTCTGACGTGCTTTCATGGGTTCATCAAAAAGAACACTTAAGTTGACTTAACTGTTCCAAGTTGACTTTCTATTAGCCGATAAAATGGTAACGACTTTAATTAAGGCGCCTATTTATTCAACCGTATTTTTGAATAATTGTAGAACAAAATTACGATGATATTACATTGTATGAAAGAAACTATAAATATTACAAAAATAGAGAATAGTAAAAAATTGATTTAGAATTACTAATATTTGTTTATGAAGCTGTGTTTTTTAAATGAAACAGAATATTGGACTTGAATAGACACATCGAAATATTAAGATATCAGACAACGAATAATTGGGACTGTTAATAATCAATAGCTGAAAAGCTCGAGATATTAAGTAACGAGAATTTTAGTTTATGCTCGCACTTTTCCTTTTATATGCCCTTCACGGCCGTTTAACCTCATTATTTATGAAAATCCAAGTCGTCCAATCTCGCGCGGTGCGACATAACCTTCAATCGCAGATCGAAGATCAGGTAATGCGAGAGTAATACGAGAAAATCTGAGAGCCACGATTCCCAAGGCGGGATGGGAGAACGAGGGAGTAACGCGGCAAATAGAAAAAAGGGCTGCGTACGAAATCGAAAATACGGATGGCATTTGGCACATGGGATCGTTTAATCGACTGGAAAAATAATCCCGCCGCCTCCAGCGCCCAGCGATATTCCCCAATATCGGCCGAAATTGCCGGACACTCGAATTTTATTAATCCTCGTTAATAAGCATATTCGCAGTAATTCGCAATGCCAGTCGAGATTGCCATGGTTGTATTTCATCCGCTTTTCGAGACTCAACATGGTCGCCGGTGGCCGCAACGGCCGCCATTCCCGCGGATTCCATTGGCCTCGATCTTTTTCCAGGCGGAAATATTGAAAATTTCGCTGAGCATTAAATCCAGAGCCGATTTTTCACGATTATTACAGCACTGCTGGATGACAGCGGCTGTTTAATCGCCGTGTGTTTCGTGATACGTAACAATACGTGTGTTTACGGGGCCTGTAATCCCCGCGATGATAGGTTATGTGCGCGTTCGACGCCTGCATTGATTTCTCAGTCACTCTAGGCGTAGAGTAAAAGGTGTATAAATAGGAATATTCTGTTTTTTTAATTCGAACTGTGTTGTATTATTAAAGGCAAACGAAGCCGTGCTTTTCTTGTAATGTTTTATATGTTAATTATATGTTGACATTATTATTACAAATGGTAAAGCATTGGTTAAAATTGCAAAGAATCTCGCGTTATTTATAACCGGATTAACCTGACCGAGTTTTTAAATATTTATTATTTTATTGTAAATTAGTAAGGAATACATAACATCGAATTATACAACGCGTGTAAAAATATATGCAGAGTCAACAAACAATTTCAATGGAATTTTCCGGAGTACTTATATTAATTTATGCGTGTGTCAACGATTGGGGTGTGCAGTGTGTGTGTGTGTGCGCGATTGTCGCGCGTGCTCCAGTTTCGATAAGCTTTTAATTGCGCGCATTACAAATAATTGCGCGGACAATACTTTCGCCGGCGATTCGTCCGTTGGAACGTGTTGGCGTCGCGGCGCCGTATGACAAACTGTTATCGGTGGATTTAATTTCGAGCGGTCTCGTCGCGGCAAATATCGACTAGCAAAGATGCCTTCGGACGCATTGATAAATAAATGTCGCCCGATAAAGTAGAAAAAGTAGCGGCGAACCTTTTGCCCCGAAAACGAATCTGTCCGAGCGCGGCCAGCGAACATGCTTTTTTCATTAAAAGGACTTGCGCGTGGATTAAAAACTGGGAGCCCGGTTTTACGAAATATATGGAGCGCGGATTTATGAAGTGCATCGCCGGCCAACTTTGAAACGCACATTTTTCTAGGGAAGATTAGTTTTCATAATTTAAATTATATTTCGAACTTTTGCAAACATGTTATCAAGCGGTTAACTCCTTTTGATGTGTACTTCAATTATCTCAGGAATTTGGAGTAATAATATTTTAAAACATCCATTTATTCCAATCAAGCAAAAACAAATAGTTCAAATATATAATTTCAGTTATATTATACTTAAATCTTTCGATTGACCAAATGAAATCGATTATAGTTTTCGTAATTTAAATTATATTTCTAACTTTTGAAAACAAATTATAAAGCATTTAACTCCTTTCGACGTGTTCTTCAATTATCTCAGGAATTTGGAGTAATAATATTTTAAAACATCCATTTATATTTGCAAAATATATACTTCAAATAAATCATTTTAACTGTATTATAGTTAAATCTTTCGATTGACCAAACGAAATCGATTATAGTTTTCGTAATTTAAATTATATTTCCAACTTTTGCAAACAAGTTGCAGTTTATTTAACTCTTTTCGACGTGTATTTCAATTATCTTAGGAATTTGGAGTAACAATATTTTAAAACATCCATCTATATTTGCAAAATAAATAGTTCACTTAAATAATTTCATTTATATTATACTTAAATCTTTCGATTGACCAAACGAAATCGATTATAGTTTTCGTAATTTAAATTATATTTCTAACTTTTGAAAACAAATTATAAAGCATTTAACTCCTTTCGACGTGTTCTTCAATTATTTTAGGAATTTGGAATAACAATATTTTAAAACATCCATTTATATTTAAATCAAGCGAAAATAAATAGTTCACTTAAATAATTTCAACTATATTATACTTAAATCTTTCGATCGACCAAACGTAATCGATTACTCCTCACTCACTTTACACAGCCTCAAATAATCACAGGAAGAGCACCCCATAAGAATACAGGAGGAGGCTGAAGTAGAAATCGAGGGGCGAGTTTCCGCACATTGGCGGCGCAATGTACTTCCTCGCAATTTTCTCCTCGTTAGCGGTGACCATTGAGGCGGGAGTGATCGTCGGGCGAAATATATATCCGACCTTTAAAATGGCATCGTTAAAATATCGGGAACGTGACGCTATCTCGACACAGGGAAAATGTAAGCGTGTGCGCGCGCGCGCGCGCGCGCGTGCGTGACGCGATACAGGATCAGCGGTGATGCGGTTACACGGCAACTCTCGAAAACTCTCGCTGCCACTCGAATTTGACACTTCTGGGCCGCCGGAAATATACGCGCTGGCGTGCCGCTAAATTTGTTAATAGCGCGTGACGCTAAGCTTTCAACTTTAAAAGCGAGGTGTTAATTATTAATCAAGCCCATTAACTCTACTCGCCGAAATTATGGCAAGCGCGCGCCCTGCTAATGTTACTTTGCCAATGCCCTCTTCGAGCACGACTCACGCAATTTTAATGAAGTAATTTCGTTGAAGTGCGCTAATTAATAATAAACAAACGCGCTGATGCTGTTTGTAGTAATCGCGTAATGTTTAATCATTTCATCAGAAATATACATCGATAAAAACAAACAGGAAGCATAGAAATCAATATTGATATTAAGCGACAACATTCCGCCGATAAAAATATGTATATTTGATAAAGTACATCTCAATTACCAATTATTGCTTGTTTTTCGATTTATCGGGACGTCGATTTCGCGTCTCTTTGAATTCCAATCGGAAAGCATCGTCGAGTGATTTGAATTCGAACGAGAGATATATTTCCCTGCGAAAGCTCGATTTCCAAATTCGAGCCTGCAATTTCAACCACTCACGAAAATAATACAATTGTATGAACAACCAACAATGTGTTTGCCTTGCAATACTTGGCGCATTTGTAAGTGTTGCTTGAGACAAATCGGCGGGAATATTTCGTCGCGCTGAAAGAGAGAGAAATGCGGAGGAGCGAAGAGCGAAATGCGAGGAGGAGTTGTCTTTCGGCGCACGTCTCGTTCGCGTGGCTGCACGTATGTCTTATACGTTGCACACGTGCGCTCCTGGCCAAGTAGAATGGCGACGGCACTAGCCAGCCCGGATATGGAAACGGAGAAACAGGGAAGTACATCCTCCAAGGATGCAATGCATACCTTCGCGCGACCGTGCGTCCTCCACAGTGTACACGTGCGCAGCGCCCTCTACGTGTTTGTGTGTGTGCACGCGTGCGTGTCAACGAAATGTTTGGCGAAAAGTCGCCCCTCGCATTTCGTGAACTTGTTACGATCATTCTTGCGACATTCCCGAAAATGTAATCTGTAATTTATAGAAGATTAATACGAAGCATTTATTAAAAGAAAGTTATAAATTATTTACAGTTGTTTGGATGAATCTAGATTTATTGGAGTAAAGCAATTATTATCTGTTAGATATTCATTAATCTTGCTTCAATGATACATACTTAAATTCGGATTGTATCATTAAACAAATTCTTTCAATATGGCTCTGTGTTTCTTTATTTCGAACGCTCACCTCAGCATTTATACTTCAATTTTCTCAGGAATTTGGAAACATAACAATCTAAAACTTACACCATTCTGTTCTAAATCCGTGATAAAGCAAAATTCAGCATAAAATTAGTCCATCGCTATTTTAACGCTTTCGATGAAATAATTAATAAGTACCATCCGTTTGGATAGAAACTCCATGGAACATCGCATATTATGCTGGAGTTATCGACAGTTATAGCTCGAGCTACTAACATTCATGTGTTGCGGCGGCTTCCGGGGCGTCAATGACTGCTAAAAGATTGTTTTCAATATGGCGTCTGTGTTTCTTTATTTCGAACGCTCACCTCAGCATTTATACTTCAATTTTCTCAGGAATTTCGAATCGTAACAATCTAAAACTTACACCATTCTGTTCTAAATCCGTGATAGAGCAAAATTCAGCATAAAATTAGTTTATCCCTATTTTAACGCTTTCCATTAAATAATTAATAAATACGTTTGAATAGAAACTCCATGAAACATCGCACATTATGCTGGAGTTATCGACAGTTATAGCTCGAGCTACTAACATTCATGTGTTGCGGCGGCTTCCGGGGCGTCAATGACTCCTTTACGCGATAACTCGAAATGCAAGCGCGCCGCGGGAGAGCGGAGAGGAGAGGGGGGGCGGAGAGGATGGGAGCGGACGTTATCACGATGAGGCTACCTGTTAGCAACTATTAGCGCGGCCGTTACCAGCTGGTATTGCATTTAACGGCATTGTGCTCGCGTTACCGGCCCACTATTGTTATGATCGCATTATTACTGGCCATCATGCACTCACCGTGTGTGCGTGTGTGCGTGTGTGTGCGCCTGTGCATCAAGACGCTTAGGCGGAGTGGCGGTGGACAATCGAAATTACTACTGGCCAGATTAGGCGAGATGTAATCCGTGGGCTTACGCGATACTGCCACGCAAAACCTTACACACTCCGGGCTCTCACCTGATGCGTCCGAGACAGCAACATTGTTCTCGTGCTATCCGCAATTTCGACGTGTTGCGACATCGGAGCTGTAATTACTGATATTGCTTGGCGTGCTGTGATGTAAAACAGATTTGGTTGGTGGTAGAAATCTCTGGTGTAACTAGAATTTCTATTCTAAGTTTAAAATCGAATGTATTGATAAGAGATATTGCATTTAGTTTATTACTGGTACGTTAACTTGTTCATTTTGTATTTCCCTCGGATTTTCCTTCGATATCTTTGTATTTTATTGTGGGCATTCATGTATTTCATAATTGTTTTCTATACTTTATTACTTGAAAACATAGAAAACTGAGTGACTTTTACTTTAATGCTGTATTTGGCTATTCGAAATGCCAGGAGACTCGTTTCATTTATTTCAAATACAAAATATTATAACACACTTGACAAATATACAATTGTTATTCGCCCTAAAAATATTTCTGTTCCACATAATTCGGTTTAAAGAAACCCAGAAAAAAGTGATAGCAATCAAATCAAACAAAATATCGAAGCTACTTTAATAATCCATTCCCAATCACTTTAGCCCAAATAAACGGGAGCGCGCGACTGGAACATGCATTTCTCTCTCGCGGCAAAACAAATATTGCAGCGCACTGGAGAAATATATGTTTGTTGTCGGCGGCGGCGGCGGCGGCGAGGCAGTGAATGTTGGGCGGAGTGTGCTCGTCGCTGTTGCAAGAGAAATAGGCGAGAGTGATAGTAAATACCTGGAATGTACGTGTGTCGGAATACATCAAGGAATTCCAGGTAGAGCGTCGTTCCAGTATCGCCTCGCTTTATCATAATCCCGGTGGGCTTTAGCCGCGAGGATAAAGGTTGCGCGGGCGCGCCGGCGCGCGCGTACTCGTTCAGCATTCGCGCGCCGAAAAATATTTTTCCCCGCCTTAACCCTCGTAATTCAGGGAAAACACGCTCAGCCGCCAGGAGCTTTACTCCCCTACGAATTATTCCCTCGGGAACTTACTTCCAGCGAGTCTTCCTTACACTTTCATTGTCTCTGCTTTGCCCGCCGTTCTTCTCTCTTTCTCATCCGCTGGACACTCGCGCGTTTATGTGTGTTTGTATGCTCGCTGAGAATTTTCAATGTACTCGAGTGACACTGCAAGGGGAAAAGCTCGGAATGTCGATGACATTTATGCTTCGATGTATTCTGTGCAACGAATCTTCGGGGAGCTTTCGAACGGTGTTACATTCTGCAGGTTTGCAGAGTCGAATTTATGCGCACTGCAAATGCCATGTTTTTGTGCAATCAGTATAAATTATTAGAAGCATTTGTTTGTATGTTGCATTGATTATGAGATTGTTGATTATGATGCATTGTTGCATCGATTAAAATAAAAATATGATATTGTAGAATGCAATGAAATGAAACGCTTTATACTTTTTTAATGACTTATTATACGAAATATTATTTATCTCGTTAATAATTAATATATGAGACATAAAGAGATATTTCATAAACTTGTTGGTGAACTCGAAGAATTAAGTTATATAGAACACTTATTTTCATTACAAAAAACTATCACTTTAATTTAAGGACAATTACAATCTTAACAGACATAATATAAGTTAATCAAATTTGTCAGTATAAATTGGAAGAAAAATGAATAAGCTTTGTAATTTTGCTGTAAACCTAGTGTTAATAACAACATCAATAATTTCTCGACGATTTCTCGTTAACTTCTATAATACAATCAATATTCTCATTTGAATAAAAATCGACTTTATTTTTAGATTATCCAATTAAACATGCTACAAGACAATTAAATTCGAACGTTCTATTTAACAGTGATTTATTTCTGCTAATATTTCTGACAACTTACTTCAACTCGACGCATCGTACATTGTAATAACAATTCAAGAGGGAAATGCATCTTATTCGTAGGAGTTGGCTCGGCTGGCAAGAGTTACGTTCGCCACGTGGCGGAATTAGCCAGATGGAGGCGGAGGCGGTTTTTGGGTCAGGCGGCGCGTAACCACATTAGGAGAAATATGAGCGGGGAGAGTGGAGTCGGCGAGTGTAAGCGGGGCACGCGCACACACACACACAGAAAGCCGGAAATGCGCGCATGCATTCCACTCTCGCTCGGCATTCTCACTGGAGTCCCTTAAACGTTGACGGCAGCGCCGCCGCCGTCTCAAAGGAAAGGAGTTTCTCTGTCGCGCGTGAGAGAGAGAGAGAGAGAGAGAAACAATCGCTGAGAGGGAAAGTCAAAGAAGGAGAGCGGAAGCGCGCGGGGAGAAAAAAAGGGTTAGGCGGAAAGCGGAGAATAAAGGGGGCCGCGCGCACCAAAGCAGCCAGTTTTACTTGCTCGTAAAAATCGAGGAAAGTTCCTCGCCGCACTCGCGATATACACCGCCGCTTCCTAGTTGACGCCTTTGCCGCTCCCACTTTTACACCCCTTTTGCCCTTAACCTCACTCGCTCTCTCTTTGCTTTATTACGCACGCCCTTCTTGATCCCTCTCGTTATAGAAAATACCCATTTTGCCGCTAATGAGTTTTACCTCCCGGCAAAGCTCTCGCGCCTTTTTCCTCGTAATATGAACCCTCGAGATTCTGTGAAGAGGTTAAGTCGAGAGAGTAACTGTCAATAAACCGGTGAAATGGTCTCATTGATTGATTTGCTTTTATATACTCTTTATAGCATAATTAAGTAGTTTATGAAACATATTAATACGACTAGTATATAAATGATAAAAAAGATTACAAATAATTAGTATAATAACAAAGTTAAAAAACATAGTGTTTTATTTTCTTTGTATTCTACAATATCATATTTTCGTTGTTATAATTTGCTTTTCATGGAAAAATGAACTTAATACATTATATTCAACATCAGTTTGAATACTTTATAATTTATTTAAATAATTGTAACTAATAGTTACAGTTTAAGTAACTCTAACCATTTATCATAAATCATATTTTCACCAGAGTAGTTTCAATTATTAATGTTTATCAACTGAAGTGCAAATAATAGCAAACAATTCGTGTACCTTTATTTAAATGATGTTAACTAATAATTACAGTTGAAGTCATTCCAACCGTTTATCGTACATTGTATTCTCAGCAGAATAGTTCCAATTATTTACTTTTATTGTTAAAGCAACTTAAGTGCAAGTAATTCGGATAATTTGTAGTAATCGCTCAGTAAAATCTGAATCGCCCTGTAGTCGGCGATGGTCGAAAGCTACTGAGGCTCTTTCGGGCGCGCGGACTATGCTAATGCCCGGCGAGAGTCGATGACTCTTGGTTTCGATCGTAAAGTGCGCGCTCGCCGATTTTCTGACGGGAATTTAAAGCACTTTCGCCGGGATTTCAGGGCTTTGCCTCTCGCGGAAAGCTCTCTGCTCCTGTCGGCGGCGCGGCGCCGAGAGCGCCCTCGTTCTTCCTTCGTAAAACGCCGCGACGACACTTCCAATTGTTCACGCTAGTTTGCAGTTCGAACAGTTCGCCCGTACAAATTTCATTCCACCGGTCAGATTCCTGAGAACACGCTGTTTTATTGAATTGTTTATTGCTCGCAGCTATAAATGAATAACTTTCATTGCCTGGATTTAGATTTCTATTTTAAACGAGTTATTAGAATCTATTTTGACTGAAATTAAATTCTACAGTTCTCAAAAGAAAATTTAGGATTCATTGAAGTTCGTGAAGAACACTTTTTGCTATTCGAATACTTATTAGCTTTTCCATGATTTTGAATTCTGTTTTTATTCACACAAACCTTGTGTTAGGATACATTTTTACATATTTCCTCTGTCTTTAAAAATACTACTTTTGCATTATCGAATTAAAATGTAAATTGGATCATTTTTTCAAGATGATTTTCTTTTGTGTTTCAGGAGCCTTAGACGAAGTCCGGAGTATGCTGCGTGCGTCACAAAAACAATGAAACACCAAGGTATTGTAAATGATTTCCTATAATAAATTAATATCTCTACTCTTTCATTTTCTCCAGGATTTATTACAGCTTTCAAATTTAATGAAACCTAGAAAGAACATTAAACAAAAAACGGAAGAAATTTCCGACGACTATTTAATTATTTTGAACTTAGCATTTTTGATCAAATGCGATTTGAATTATTCAATAAAACAGAAGACTTCAATAATCGCATTATTGTAACACGCTTGAATTATATTTTCCAATTTAAACTGATTAAATACGGCGAATGTATGAAACTATTAAGTCACAAAATTCCCTGTTGGTTCCCGGAAAATTCGACAGTAGCACACAGAGTGGAATTCTGCTGTGTCCAGTGCGCGCTGGAATTCTACGTGATATTCATATCTTACGCATTCTGGATTCGCAAGGGCCCAGGAAATACCAAGAATTGGAAGGGAAATGCATTCTACGAGTAGAATCGGCTTACTTCCTTTGGCAGTGGAGTTTAGCTTATTTGGAAGAAGTCATGCACATTCAGAAGTGGAAGCTTTCATCTGCATAAATAAAGCTAAAACGGGCGACGTGCTTATTGCGCTATCACGTAACAACCGCTAAATGCGTGCCCGGGATTTCCGGCACATCCGGGAAACGTGTGTGTCTCTCATCTTGACTTAAAATGCAACCCTGAACTTTGTCAATTCTCGCCAAAATTCCCCATAAAAATCGGAGAAACGCACGTCTACTTTTTATTTTTTGACGAAAAGTACTTTCAATGACGGACCTTTTTTCGGCATCGCTTTTCGAGAGATTTTTCGACGCAAAATATTACAGACCGTATACTTCGCTGGGTTTCAAAGTTGTTGAGAAATTACTTTTAAATTTTGGATAGTATTCCAAAAAATCTATCTTTCGAATGAACGTAGCGAACGTGTGCAATTAATGTAAAAGATTAAGTTTCGAACGAATACAAGTCAATATTGTTGAGAAATTCTTGTTTAAAAGTCATTTCGAACATGGCACTCGAATCAAAACCGAAGTGCGCTACGATAAAACGAGGCTAACTAGACGACAACTATAAAACTAAACAAGAAGGTACAAAGGACAATTAAAAGATTAATATAGTTCTTCAGATAAGTCTGTTAAAAAAAGGTGATTTGTTTTGATTAACAAAACAACATGTCTAGTGATTGGGGTGCTTTAATATAAAATGCAACAAAACCAATGAGACTTGAAACCAAAAAAACTTGATAAAAGAATACATAGAAATTCTAAATGATTAAATTAGAAGAAACGAATTCAAATTAATCTGAATGAAATATTTATTAACAGTAGGTTTACGGACATTTCTTTATACCTCTCTTTATGGACACTTATTTTCATTAAAAAAAGCTATTAATTTAATTTAAAGACAATTACAACTTTAACAAGCATAATATAAGTTAATTAAATCTGTCAGGATTGCATAAATAATTGTCAGTACGAGTTGGAAGAAAAATAAATAAGCTTTGTAATTTGGTCCATGAAGTCTAAAATCCGTCAAAATGACGGATGCCGTAAGCCTAGTGTTAATTTTAATTGACAATTCACTGCGATGTTAATATTAAAATCGATGTCTCACCAACATTAAATTAAGTTTTATTAGAACTAATGGTAGAAGAGAGAAGCTTCTTGCGCCCCATTGTCCGGGAGGCCATAAAAGCGACTTCCTTTTCGATGTAACTCACACTGAGCCCAAGCAAGGACGTTATTTTCTTTACTTTGTGAGCGGACAATTTTCGAGCGGACGCGACATAATTCAGCGGGCGTCCTTGCAAGAACGCGGAGGAGATTGATACAGCCTTCACATCTCAGACTGGCTTAACACTTCGGCCCCGTAAACGCTATGCTATAGTTGATAGAGCGCTAAATCTAGTTTCACTCGGGCTTCCCGCAATTTTTCAGCCTTACGCCACCGAATTATTATGGATTTCTTTGACCCTTTGTTGAAAATGCTGTTTACGAATTCCTGAAATCTTTTATATAAAATGCAATGAATATTGATTATTAATTGTTTTATCATATCCTAGAATATATTAACCCTATTATTTCGTTGTTCATAATACTTGCAAAAAGTGTTGTCAATCTCGAAATATATTTAGAAAACGTTATAAATGGTTTAATTTCGTTGCAGCGCAATTGAAAAAATAGTTTGTGGATTTAAAGGTTGGTTGTAAAAGAGAGATTAATTTATATGCTTATCATATTGTTTTATATTTAAGGTATTCTTTGAATGAGCTTATAACATTATTAATATGATTGACATTATTGATTCGTAATTCAAGTCTCTCTGATTTATGTTTGATGTTCATATGAAACACATTTAAATGTCAAGTGATTTGAAGTGGGTCGATTGGCTCACATGAGTAATATAAACTCGCGGTTAAAAGCCACTTGACGTCGACTAACATCCTCGTAATTTCCCCTTTTACCCATTTGCAAATAGAAATCAGTAAAAGGTCAATAAATGCAAGTGAAGATGAACAATGATTGGCATACAATTAACACAAAATTTCTTTATTTCCCTTTCTCTCTAATTGCAAATAGAAATTAAAAGTAAGAAAATGAAAGAAATAGAAAAAAATGGAAATTAAAAGAAAGTAAAAATTGCCAATAAATGAAAACAATTATGATTCCCCTTTGTACAAATTTGCAACTGGAAATAAGTGAAAGCTCGTTGTTATACCAAAAAATTAATTCGAGAAATGAATTGAAATCAGTGCTTAAAATATCGCATACTTTAATTACTTTTGAAAAATCCCGTTCCATTAAATAATCGGAAATTGGTGAATGACCCACAACACTACATCAAAATCCTAAAAAATAGAAATTAAAAGAAAGTAAAAATCGCCAACGAATGAAAACAATTATGATTCCCCTTTGTACGAATTTGCAACTGGAAATAAGTGAAAGCTCGTTGTTATACCAAAAAATTAATTCGAAAAATGAATTGAAATCAGTGCTTGAAATATCGCATACTTTAATTACTTTTGAAAAATCCAGTTCCATTAAATAATCGGAAATTGGTGAATGACCCACAACACTAAATCAAAATCCTAAAAAATAGAAATTAAAAGAAAGTAAAAATCGCTAACGAATGAAAACAATTATGCTCCCCCTCTGTACGAATTTGCAACTGGAAACGAGTGAAAGCTCGTCGTTGCAAAACGAAAGCAAAGGTCGCCGTCAACAGTGATTTGCCGGTGCACAATATCACTCGGAGGGAAGGATCGTTACAAGCCTGTGAACTTGTACGCAGGGAATATTCAGGGGGGATAAAGGCTTGGCTGTGGCTTTTACTCGCCAAGTGCTGACTAACCGCTTGAAAAGCGTGTTTGGCTGGCTTCTTCAGACTCAATCGCGTATAGTCAACGCAGTCCTTTCAGCGGAGTGGATTTAGGCCAAATGCTGCTGCCCCGCACACACAGAGACACGTGGCAGAGAGAGAGAGAGAGAGAGAGCGGTGGAATTGCTCGATGTCGTCGGAGCAGAATGGCAGTCATCTTTCGTCTTTAGTAAAAAGCATAATACATACTTGACAGCCACTGTATTACCCACTCTAATAAAATTTCATTAGCTTTTTTCAAATCAACTTGTAATTTTAGTAGTTCAATTCGGTCAACTTTGAAAGAACGTATATATTCTTTAAAACATCAAATAATTAATTGTTTATGTTGCAATTCATGTGGGAAGTTAATATAACTTGTATGTATTTCACTATATTGTTATATTATATTAATAAAAAGCCATTGTGCAGCTTTTTCTAAATCATCTTGTAGTTTTAGTAGTTCAATTTGGCCAACTTTGAAGAGGCGTCTGCATTTTTTAAATGATAAAATAATTAGTTGTTTTTGTTACATTTTTATTTGCAATTGAGATTCATTCTGGTTTGTTTGCCACTATCATTCGAAATTACCACTCACTATTTCCCAACAGTTTTAATAGCGAGAATCCAGTTAAACCTCGATTTTTATTAACACTATTTATACCGAATATCATTTACTATTCAATCAACAGAAAAATGCGTAAAATGATTCCATATTTAAAAATAACCTCAATTACTTTTATAAATATTATCAAAGCGTTGTCTGTTTATCTGTCGAACATTATTAATTCCCATAAACTTTAATTGCGTCCATCTTATTGCTCGCACCTTAAACACCATAGACAGTTTTTCATAGACAATCCATTTTCATTAACGCGATGTAAAGCGCTCGCTTTTCCTTGGTGCGAGCGTTAAATATATTTTCGCCCCGCCGAACCAATTTCAGGTTTTCAGCGGGCTGGATGGGGTCGGCGCGAGGGTTGGTAGGCGTCGGGTCGTAAATAAGGGTGAGCTGAAGCGACGAAAAATGACTCGATTATTACGAATTCATTACAATGTTCACCGCATCGTCACAGCTTCCTCTTCTCGCCGGTAGGCGGCGCGCGCGGCAATCATTAGCTCGAAAACATGTGGCAGAACGTGCTTCTTCAAATCCACTCGGTTTTCTCTTTCTTTCTTACCAACACACACACACACGCGCGCGCGCACACGTGCGCTCTTTCTCGTCCTCTTCATCGCCTCTTTCCGTGCGCTTTGTTCACTTTGTTGCCCGCCAATCCGTCCCACTTCCGGCGGCCCCCACCACTTCCGACTCTTTTTTGGCTCCTCGTCCTCTTTCGCTCCCCCTTTTCAAACCACTAACGCTCTTCCACGCTCGCTCTCGTTTGCTATTGTTCGCCGAGCTCCGCGCAAGCCACTGTTCCTCCAACTGTTCCTCGAACGAGAGCAGCAACTAGCTCGGCTGGTTCGTGCGCCTCGCACTCTTAACCTTTGCCGACCCACTACTCTTGTTTCGCCACCACTGTTTCACCGCTCGCGGTTTCGTTCCGAGCTAGTTTTGCTTCCTGGCTTTGGCCAACTCTCCGGTGACGTGTGTAGTTTTTTTTTCAGCGCTGAAATTCTTGATTGGCTGATTTTTTGACTGACGAAATAGTTTATTTTTTTAAGAGTTGCTTGGTAATCTTGGTGGGAATTCTGTTAACACTAGATTTGTATTAATATTATTTTTGTTGAAGGATTTTAAATTACTTATTATTGATGAACGTGATAAAGAAATGTAGATTTATATTCATTTAAGATTACAGTTGTTAAAAGCAAGTTTTAACATCTCACAAAAGAACTTAAATTTACAAAAATATATGCTTAATTTAATATAAACTTAAATATATACTTAATTTAAACGCAAGTGACGATTTATGCACATTAATAAAATAATATTAAAAACGAGAACATATAAAATCAGCAATATTAACAGGTTTACACAAATAATATTAAAGACACACTGCAAATAACAGCAGAGTTATTTCCGTGTTTGCCAGAGACATGTGATTAATTGTGCGAAACACTCCGAAACATTTCCTTCGCTCTTATTACGCGTGCACCAAAGTTCCGCGGTATTTTTTGCCGCATCAACTTACGCCGCCCGTAACAAGTCAGTCCGAAGAACGTACTGTTGCGAGGAAACCGAATATTTCAGTATACACCGGAAGTTTGAAGTGTCAGGATCGGCGAGCACGTGGAGAACGATCAGTTACGAGCCGCAGCGATGGAAGGAGTTAAACAGTTGGCTCTCCAGCAGGTTACAAAGGAAACACTTGCAAAACGCTTTTCCAGCGTGAAAACCCCTAAAAATATGGGAAACACCGTGAAAATTAGATGAAATTCATTATTCAGGAACGATTTTTTGGTATTTTCGATAGAAATCCGGCCTTTTTTCCAAGGATTCTTCGTTTACTATCCGCTCTGATACACAAACAATCGATTCATGAAGAAAAAACCCGAGTTCGGGGATCTTTGAAAAATTGGATATTTTCGATGGACAAAAATGTGAGGAAAAAAAAATTTTGAGCTGGGACTCTGAAATTTATATCACTTCTTCCTTGATGTAAGGGGAGACTCCCCACCAAATTTCAGATCCGGAATATGTTGGGAAGTCCAAAAAATACGGGAAAAACCAGCGAAAATTCCGAAAAAATCGAACTTTAAAGGCAGTTTTTTTAGTGTTTTCAATAGAAATCCGGACTTTTTTCGACGGATTTCTTGTTTTCTATCTGTTTTCATTCATAAACAATCGATTCCTGAAGAAAAAACCCGAGTTCGGGGACCTTCGAAAAATCGTGAAAAAATCTGAAGGGGTACCCCTTAAGAAAAATTTGCCGAAAAAAACATTTTGAGCTAGGATTCTGGAATTTTTATGGTATCTTCCTTGGTGCCAAAAATCATTACCCACCAAATATCAGCCCCGGGAAAGGTCGGGAAGTCCACCAAAAAAAATGAAAACCGTGAAAAATGAGCAAAAATGGGCTTTTCTCGACGGTTTTTCGACCCGTTTTCGTTGCAAATCCGGACTTTTTTTCACGGATTCTGTGTTCTCTAACCACCCTGATACGAAAACAATCAAAATATCCCGGTTTCGACCGATTTTGAGAAACTTGAAAAAATTGAGCATTTTCGACGGTCGCAAATAGGTGAAAACCTAAACTTTGAGCTAGGGCTCTGAAATTTTTATGGTATCTTCCTTGATGCAAGGGCACATTCTCCACCAAATGTCAATCCCGGGGAAGGTCGGGAAGTCCACCAAAAAAATAAAAATCGTCAAATATGTTTGAACTTGAAACTAAAATATTGGCGCGTTATATTGCTAAATCGCCAAAAATGTTCGTGACAAAGAAAAAAATTTATTATGGCACTTAAATTTAATCATAATTTAATTGTAATTGCCGAAGTCTTTAGAAATGGACTGATTTATACGAAAATGGCCCGTTAATTGTGATTGCGGTGACATTCGATTCGATATCGCGAAACAGTTAACGTTAGTAGCTCAGCCGTAATGAGATTATTAAATATCAACGGCCCCCCATTAATTCCGCACTACTTCTCCGGCGCTAATTTTGCCCTAATTAAACAACTAATAGCCGCATCAGTCGACACAATATTGCCGAGCTGATGTTTGCTGGTTGACGCCGCTGCTGCGGATTTCACAGTCTGATGATGATGTTCCCGTTAATGGCGGGTAAATTATTCCGAGTCATTCAGGTACATTAAAGCAAAAATAGTTACTAATTACTAAACATTTATCTTAATTAATTATATTTGTTTTACTAGAAAAGGCGAAGTGAAATCATATTATGATAAATATCTTCCTGTTCAATCTGAATTCTAATTGTTTTATTCCGTTATTTAGTTTGTTATTTTGCAACTATTATTACAGTCATAATTTAATTAAAACAGTATCGAATTTTTACGAATATGGTACCAAAAAAGTAATTCCAAGAATGAATTAAAATCAATGCTTAAAATATCGCATTCTTGAATTATTTTTTAAAACTCCAGTTCCATTAAATAATCGGAGATCGATAAATGACCCACAACACTGAATCAAAATCCTCAAAACTAATTGCAGTTTCCGGCGGCGCAAGAAATGCATTCGCTCGGGAACAGTGATCCGGAACAGGGAAACTTACTTTCGATCGAGAGGGGAGTTCTCCGATGTGGGGAAAAGTTTCCCCATAAAAATGCGCGCTCTACTAAGTTCGCTGTATGATTTTCGCCGATCGATGGTTGCTGTTTTCTTGTATCTTTTTATTGAAACTTGCTGAATTGGTTGCGAGAAATTTTCCGAATTACCTGAAAAACCATGCTGGCCGATCATTTCCTAGCAATTTTCGAGAAATCACAAGTTTCGAAATCGGAACGATGAGTGAAAGTTTATAATCTTCCTTAAATTATGGATCATTATCGGCACGCCGATCAGCCATCGCTGATAATTGAAGAGAAAAATCGCGAGAGAATGTAACAGGAAAGAAAATGCGACCAGGAATATTCGGGCGAATTGCGAGAGTGCGAGTTATTCGTGTGCCAATTATTGAAAAAATTCCCTGCCGGTAATTTCTGCCTCTTTCACCGAGTGGAATTCCAATGGCGCCACTTAAAATTCGAATAAGTAGGGTGAAATTAATTTTCGCATATATCAAACTTTACTGCGTTTAAGCGAAAAATGTATGAAATCATTCTTATTAGTTCTTTCGATTCTTTTGCCATGCTGATTGGGAAAGTAATAACTTTTCACGTTAATAATTAACCTATTAACGTGACAATTCAAGTAAAATATAAAGCAAATACATTGGTATTTCTAGTAGAATACTGCATAGCCTTCGTGTCTGACTTATCATTGATTATACTACTGCGAAGTTCCACTCTTGCGCAATTAAGGCGTTTTTACAGAAATCCTAAAAAGCAATCGATTGCCTTCAATTTTCATTCAACAGCCACTCATCCATCGATTCAAACAAATTACTAGTTTAATATCAAAAATATTGCAAAACACATCAAAGAGAATTTTTTCACAAAGATCGTAAAAAGTAATCGATTACCTTTAAGTCTAATTCGAAAGCCATTGACAAACCACTCGCATCCATTTCAATTGCTCTCAACAAATTAGTATCGCAACTGGGGGAAAAAAAGGTATCGCAAAACATATATCAGAGAAAATGTCGAACTAAATTCATGGGGGAGTTCTGGATTTCGGGCTCGGTTTTCCCGAGAATGGTAATAACGAAATGAGGATGGCAATGAGTGTTGGGAGGCAGCGATCATATTTTTCAATCAAAGGAACGAAATATTGAGTGCACATCTGTATGTCTGTGTTTCTGTGTCGATGTGCGCCTGGCCTGTAAACGAGTTGGAGCGCCGATGCCAAAAAGGCAGGCCCGATATGATGTGTAAACTCGGCGTTCTGTTCTACTGGCTCGGCGATTGCCAAATCCTATAAATGAATCAACAAGTTGGGAACACTCGCCGATGCCGAATTCTGCCGGCAGAGATCGTTTCGTTATTGATACAACCAACTAACCGGCGCGCAACGAGAAACGAACCCGCCAGATATCCAATGCGATGCCGGAACCCAAAAAAAAAACGCGCTCCGACATGAAAATCGTAATAGCTGCTTCAAATGATATAAAAGTTATTTCCAAGCATTATTCTAGTTATTTAGAATTATATAATTTATCATTTCCCTTTTATAAATACTAGTTCTTGTTGGAATTAAAATATCAAAGGTATTAGTAATATAAAAAATAAACTTGAAAGAAAATTTCAATTTGGAATCGAATTTTATTATTTAAAATTAGGAGACTTAGTGAAATTTCGCGCTAAGTACACCTGTTTTATTTTATTACTATTAAAAGGATAATTTATAGTACTTGAGAATTTGTTAAGTAATTCATAAGACACGAAATCAAAACAATTACAACCCAAGTAATTCAAACATTTCACACGTTCCTATTAAGCTCTTCAAAATTTGACCTAATAGCCTCAAAAACATTCGGCAAATTCAAGCAAGAACCCAAAAGTATTCCTCATCTCATCCATTCGAAAGCAATTTTATCAGCGACCTATGAACAAAGTTCACCCTTAATTTCTGAGAATTGCAAGCAGCGGAGCTTGTTTCCCAAGCTGCTTGTAATTCTCGTTCCATCCGATAAAAACTCGCCGGCTCCTCCGTCCAGAAAACATGACGACAGAGGGCGCGCGCGGCGGCGGCGGCAACGGCGGTGGCCGAGAAAGGGGGGAGGAAGAAGAAAAGTAGGAAACTAGCGGAACACAGAAGTTTCCGTCGCCTTGTTAAACAATAATAAGGCGAGCATGTCGACGGAGTCGCGCGGCGGGCCAACCATTTTCCTGCCCACCCTTCGAACTCTGGAAAGGGCGGCCTGGTTAGGTTAGGTTTTCGTAGAAAGAGAAAGAGTCCGCCGGCTGGGAAGGAGAGGGGGAATTACGGTGAACAAAAGGGCGAGTACATTGCGATTCACGTCACTTTTATATCCAGCCACTTCGAGAAAGAGAATGGCACATCCGTTTACCCTCTTCTTCCGCCTGCCCTTTCATCTCCCCTAGCAACACCCACACGCTCGCTGCTTGCGTTTAAGGTTAGCTGTCGACCCATACCACTTTCTTTTTAAGGACAACCTCATATTTTTATTATGTGTAGTAAATACAGATTAAAAAATGTTTTTGAAGTATTTTAACGCAGTCAAAATTAATCGCTTAATAATTGAAAATATATGAAATTTGAATAAAATACATATGTGTCCTTAGCGAGAATAAGTTATGAATTAGAGCACTGCATTGCCAATCGAATTGTTTATAATATTATTGAATTGTCATATCAATTACAAATACTGATTGATTCTTAATCATTTAGATAACGAAATTAATGTAGCATTCATGTAACACTTTTCAGGAATTGTTACATATTTTTTTACGTGTAAACGAGATTATTTGATTATTAACTAACCGTTTATAAAGTTTGAACTCGATCGACCGTCCATAAAAGTAGACTCTTTCGATTAAAAATTGTACCTTTCACAGAAAATGGCACCCATTTTGTTGGATTTAATCAAATATATTTCATATATGTAGCTTTCAGACGATTTATTCATCGTTTTATACAAGCTTTCGTTATGACCAAGTTCAATATGTGACGTTTGAGCTTTTCATACATCGTTTATCGGTAAAGCTGTCAAATAAAGTTTGTTCCATTTGTTCCTGTTTATAAGTTTCAACTAATTTACATGCTAAAAGGTTTAGAGACTAGAAATATCGATACATTTAATTTTAGCATCAAAAGTGATGTGAAAAAAGATGAAAATGAAAATGAAAACGAAAATTTCGATGCAAAAATTACAGGTTTAAAAAAGAATATGATATAAAAACTAGAAGAACTCATGACAATTATTATATCTGGAAAGAATGTTGTTTTCTTGTTAAAACTTTTGATTACAAACCATCACTGAAACAGTTATTCCTTGCGTTTCACATTTTGACAGTACACAATATGCAACTATCTTAATTCCCGTTCTCCTGGATTCGAACTTCTCGCCTTTCTTTCCCCGTTCATTTCATTCTCTTGTTCATTGTTTGCCATTCCTTCTTTCTCTTGCTTTTATTACAGTCTTTTCCCGCTCGTTTATACGTTCTTCCTGTCTGTCTCGTTTCTCTCGTTTCCTTTCGCTTCTTTGCCTTCCTTTAGAGCTGCTCTTCCTTCGCGTCTCCGCCGCCTTGTTTCCCGTGAGTTCCCATCTGGCGACGAGTTTCCTCGCTCTTCGAACAGCTTTATCGGATATCCTCGGAAACTGCTCGCGACAGCTGCAGCTGCAGGTGCTGCCCCCCCTGCGAAACTACGCCGCGGATGCATTCGACAATACAGTCTCGCGTAACTGTGTGTGTATGTGTGTGTGCGAGGAAGAAAGGTGAATCCGTGCCGGCGAAATGCGAGCTCTTCCTCGACGACGGCGACGCTGAGAGACGTCTGGCTTGTCTGTCCGCCGCGATCGGGCACGTATCGAGCGAGAATATGCAATAAGTGCGACACCGTCGCGGCGCTCCTTCCAAATAAAAGAATCCAACGTCTCTTGAACGTCATTGACTCCCAGTAGTCGGAAGCTGTCAACCCAGCTTTTCTTGCCAATCTAAACGTCTGTTGTCTGATATATTTCCACCTCCTTTTTTTTCGCCATTTCCTTTTACCGTTTAAAGTAACAGTTGCGTATGCAAATGAGCGGAGATTCGGAAAGGTGACGCTGGAAATATTGAGAATTTGTATTATTAAACAGTCGACATTCTTGGCACGAATCTTTTGAATTCGAAAGTAGACTTTTCGTTATTTGAAAGAAAATACTTCGTTAATTTTGTTTCATTCTCTTTGAGAAAGTTTTATGAATCCACGTTGTAATTCGGTTGTTAATATTTGTACTTTTGTATTAAAATATTCTCTTACTTTGTTTAATTGTCTTTCTTACGTTGACTGTAAAAATTAGACACAAAACGATTCTGTCATTTCGAGGATACATTTCGAACGCAGCGTACTTTTATTTTCTCCATGAATTAGCAGATTCAGTATAATATTGACACAATTTTTATTTAGGTTCTTAAACAAACAACATTAATTCCTATACGGAAATGTTAGTCCTCTCAAAATGGAGTGTTAAACAAACCGTTTAAAAAGTTTGAACTCGATCGACCGTTTATGAAGGTAAACTCTTTCGATTAAAAACTGTACTTTTCACAGAAAATGTAGCTTTCGGGTGATTTATTAATCGATTTATAGAAGCTTATAAAATCGATTCGATTTATAAAGCTTAGAACTTACTGAAAATAGTAAGAAGGGAAGTATTAATAAAGTAAGAATTTAGAAAGAACAATAGGCAGCGTATTAATGCGGCGAGTAACAAGGTGTTGCAAATGAGGAATTATATACGTGGAAGAGGGGTGGAAGAGGGGAGGAAGAGGAGAAGGTAACGAGTACAGGGAAAACGAAATGAAACGGGCGTGTATTTATTCGAGAGCGGCTCGCCCGGTAATTGTCGAAATAATTTATGACCGGCGTGGAATTCGCGCTCCGATTTAAATCTGGATATCGAAATTTTCGCCGGCGGCGCGCTGCCCGCCATTATTTATCGGCGGGAACGCGGGTGCCATAAATAGCGAAATTGCGACTTGACCCTTGCACGCTTTACGTTTATCGAGCTATCCAGCAACAAATCCGGAAGTTAATATTTCATTGAAGTTTAATTATAACGATATTTGGCCGATGCTCGAATATCGGATTTTTCGAAAACTTTGCCGCCTTCCAAATATATCTTTGAAATTACAGAATCGTAAGAAAGACAATTAAACAAATGAAAGAATATTTTAATTCAAAAGTACAAAGATTATCAGTCGAATTACAACGTTGATACATAAAAATGTCTCAAAGAACATTAAACGAAATTAAAGAAATATTTTTGTTTCAAAGGATAGAAAGTCTACTTTCGAATTCAAAAGATTCGTTCTCAAAAGAATATCGGATTGTTCGATAACTTGCCGTGTTCCAAATGTATCCTCGAAATTACAGGACCGATTTATGTCTAATTTTTACAGTCAACGTAAGAAAGACAATTAAACAAAACGAGAGAATATTTTAATTCAAAACTACAAAGATTAACAGTCGAATTGCAACTTTGATACATAAAAATGTCTCAAAGAACATTAAACGAAATTAAAGAAGTATTTCCCTTCAAAGGATAGAAAATCTGCTTTCGAATTCAAAAGATTCGTGCTCAAGAAGGAGAAGATCCCGAAATTCCATAATTACGACCAGGAATAAAATGTAGAAAGTCTACTTAAATTCCCTTGCGTCGAATCATATTATTTGCATGGGAATAAATACAGAGAGAGGGAGCTCCTCTTTCCGCGGCCTCCGGAAAGGGAAGTTTCATCCGGACGAGAGAGGAAATGTAATAAAAAGTTCGCGGCAGTTACTTCGGCGAAGTTGAATAAAGTCTAATCTATTATCTGTCATTTAAACTTCTTATTTTATTATGTTTATTTCCGCCAACCTTTCACGTCTGTTTTTCCTCTCTCTCTCTCTCTCGTCTCGGAGTTTAGTGAAGCGCAATAAATACATGGAAAAGATCGCCCGGAGACAGCTCTTTGACTCGCTTTTTCTACTTTACATTATCATGTAAAAGTAGAACATAATTTCCCGCGACGATGCTTATAAGATCCTCTTCGTTATTTCTAAAGGTTCTCGTAATTGCTCGGTAGATGTCTCTTCACTCTAATCCTAATTAACCTCTCTTCTTATCATGGACATTTATTATCGTACTCTTTAAAGTTTCATAATTAATATTGATAAAATCAACTCGTATATTAAAAATATACGAAATTATATTCTTATATTAAAAGTATAAAGTAGATATTACATAAAATATTTGTATGAAACATTAATGACGTTTTTCTTTGCGATTTCATATTTCAAATGGGAAGCAATGTGCATAATTATATTATACACATTATGTATATAGAATAATTATTCTAATTTATGATCGACTGCAGTCAAAATTGGAAAACGTTTGTTTATTAATTAAAAGAACTATATGATTCATGAATATTTATTTATTTACCGTATTATACATAAACGTGGGGTTTGAATTATTAATAAATCTCTAGCTATTATTTTTATTAACCTTTTATTGAGATTTTTAGATTTTTTAAAAATCTAAATTCTAGATTTTAGATATTAGATGTTAAATATTAGATTTTTATACAATCTTTTATTAATCTCTAGTAAACAATAATACAGACAATCGGCAATAAACTGATTCAATTCGTAAAATCAATGCGAGTGAAAATACTTGCTGGCTGCCGCGGTAAATGAATCGCCCTGTAGATTCTCGGAAGCGGAACAGAGTGCGGCGTGCATGGCAGGGAATAAATTCTTGTCGACTGCCAGGTGCGATGTAGTGACCCGTATTTAAAGAAAATTAGATGGCAGGTTATTCCGACCGCCGCGCCACCTATAAATCAATGAGTCACGAGCATCCCTTCATGACGCCCCTGTTACATATCCGCAAAACCTTGCGAACCACGCTTATTCAATCTCTCCCGGCTGGATTTATTTCACTTCCGGGATAAATCAACTCGAAGGAATACAGCGGACGTGCACTTTTGAAGATTCAGACTTTTCTAATCCAATATTTCTTCTTGAAAATCATTGTAAGAAAATTGTAAATTTATTAGTGTAATTTTTATTGAACTCGACAGAGTTTTTCTATTTGATATTTCTTCATTTTTTGATTCAAAACCCAGTTGCAAAAGATAAAAACAGGATTCTTCTTTTAAGTTATACATTTTCGTACTATTTTTCTATTTATGTAAACCACAGGGAGCTTCAAAAATGATTACAAACGAAGACAGTGCTCTTAATTATTTGTGGCATTCCGCGAAATGATATGCGAGGTTCGCGGACGTACGGAATTCAAGGGAGACTTAAGCAGCAAAGTGTAGGAAGTGCGGTGGTGGGGGGTAACACACATATTAGAGAGAGGCTGCCGGCGAAACTGTTCATTTTCCACCTCATTTCGGGAGTTCATAGTTAGTCGGTGGGCGAGGAGATCGCTTCATTAAAAGGGGCTCGTTCGCCAACTTTTTTGTAAGCCCACGTCAGATTACTGTGTAACAGGCGTACGTGTTCGCACGTGGCCACGATTATCCCCCTCTTTCCTCCCCTTCTTTTTCTCCTCCCCCTCTTTCTATCTCTCCCATTTGCGCAGCTCTATTTCTGGCACTTCACTCTTAAGCGGCGCGAATAAATGGGATATTACATTTTCGACTGTCTGCGTAACACTCTTTCTTTCTCCCTGTGTATGTACGTCTGTGTCTGTGTGTGTGTGTGTGTGTGTGTGTGTCGGAGCACGCTCCACCGATTTTATGTAATATTAAATCCACTCGGGGAGAGCTGGCTATGCGAGCCTCTCGGTGTCCGAAACTTTCGACTGTCCACTCAATGTGTCTGTGTCTGTGCGCGCTCTAAAAGAGAGACGCGAGTCTGTGTCTGTGTGCGAGAGATGGCGCGCGCGCGCGTGTCCCCCTTTAAATTCATTCCCGCCAGTCGAAGTAATATCGCTTGGCCGCCGCCATTTCGGCACTGGCTGCGGGGGCCGAAATTAATTTCGCACGCTCACTTCCGGCGTGCCAGTGTCCGGTACATTACGCGGCCGCGAGTGCCTCCACCGTCGGGAAGATCCGAGCCCGCTGAATTGGCTCAGTTCATCTCGTTACTGGCGCTTTTAATCGTCGCGCCACACGCTGCACACTCGGATTTCGCTGTAAGCTTTGTGAGACGGATCGGCTTGACTTTGTTAATAAGTGAGTTTCGTGGGAAATAAGTTGATATTAATGATGTGGTTTTTTGTGATGTGATTAGCAATTTGAATCAGTGATTTTTTAAGGTAATTGTTGAATGAATTTACTGGAAGAAATTTTGTTATTTGCGCGTTTGCTTTTCTTGTTAAGGCGAGGTATAAATTGGACGAACGTAAAATTGTATCTTATACTTTATATTAATAGTAATACTTTCACCAAATTAATAATACAGTATAAGCAGTGATTTTTGAGAGTACTAGTAAATCTATATTAACATTATTAATGTTTGATATCTTAATGTTAACGCAAAGGGAAATCATTCTAAATCAAATAATACTAGTAATTGTAAAATCAAGCGACAGGATTTTATTATTTGCACGTTCATTCATTGATTATGTCGAGTTATAAATTGAACGAACGTAAAATTCTAATTTATACCAACACATTCATATATTAATATTATTATTATTTAATATGTTCGAAGGTGAATTATTAACGGTGTACATATTAATAAAATAATAATTCCCAAAAGAGTTAGATTTAGCACACTCACATTCATAATATTATATTTATAATATTACAAATAAGATCAAAGTTATTTTCACCACGTTTCTTTGGATAGAAGCACAAAAGTACATTCTCAGAGACACGAAGATCGAGGAAAGGCAGACGCTCGGATCGTTGAAAAGACGATAACAAAGTTGCGATAGCATTGTGGGAAACAGGGCTTGAAGAGGGAAATCGTGCGGAGAGGATTGCCGGGGCGAGAGAGAGTGAGTGAGAGAGAGAGAGAGAGAGGGTGAGCAATAAAGCCGGGGGCCGCCGGAATTGATTCTCGCCGCTTCATATTTATAGAATCGAAATCCATCGGGCATAGTTCCCGCTATCTCGCCACTTACATCTTTTCATATCTTTCCGGGCGACTGGTGCGCTTCATATTTCCCGCTCCTCCTCTTCTATCGGAATCATCTCTCTTCCGGCGAAGGAGTTTTTCCTCTTCTCCTTTTGGTACTCCTTGGCGTTCTCTCTCTCTCGCGCGCTCGCGCGCGATGATCACGACTGTTTCACCAGTTCGCAGCCGCTTTCATTGTAGCCTCGACTTTATCGGGCGCGGCGTACTTCGATAGCGAGTTCTTTTCAGTCCCGGCACACACACAGTTCGTTTGATCTTTTGGCAGCAGCGCGCCACGTGCTTATCTCGAAAGCCACTTCCCCACCCGCCCTCCTTTTTTTAAACATGGATAAAATATCCAATGAAATATTGTATGTTATATAAAGTCGAGTGAAATGTGGGCGACGCATTGAAAAATGTCTTCTCTTGACAAATAAGCGTGTGGTTGGCTGTTTTTTCTAATTGAAATTGTTTTCACTGGAACAAGGAAATAGTAACTCATAGCTATTTAGAAATTTGTAACAAATTCGACACTCATTTTTTGGAGTACAGCTGAATTTTATTCTCGACTCTAACAACACACAATTAATTCTACAATTGATATTCAAAACTTCGTAAATAAAATTGAAATAGATTATATAATTCTCTAAAGAAATATTTATAACAAGTTCGACACTAATTTTTTCCAGCAGAACTGTTAAATTTTATTTTCGACTCTAACAACACGCAATTAATTCTACAATTGATATTCAAAAGTTCGTACATACAATTGAAATAGATTATATAATTCTCTAAAGAAAGATTTGTCACAAATTCGACATTAATTTTTTCCAGCAGAACTGTTACATTTTATTTTCGACTCTTACAACACACAATTAATTCTACAATTAACCTTCAAAAATTCGTACATAAAATTGAAATAGATTATATAATTCTCTAAAGAAAGATTTATCACAAATTCGATACTAATTTTTGTAAGCAAAGCCGAATTTTATTCTTGACTTTAACATCACACAATTTCTTTCACAATTAACCTTCAAGAATTCGTAAATAAAATTGAAATAGATTATATAATTCTCCAAAGAAAGATTTATCACAAATGCGATATACAAACCACACAAAACGCTTACAAAAATACACTCTGCATCGACGATTCATCTTTTCTGCCCTACTTTCGCCAAAATAGAGCGACGACCAAGGCGGCATTTATCGCGCGACTTGCGCGCTCCAAGATTCAGCGGGATTCAATTAAAATTCGTTAACTCGCAGTTCATAATAAGTTGAACTCTGACTTGTGGCGGATTCGGGTGCCAAGAATAGGAGGAAGCTTGCTCGCGCGCGGAGCTATGATGCGCCGTGTTAGCGGCTTGTTAAATACCTGATAATTACTAACTTTTTGAGCGGATTCCTTCCGAGCTTCTTCCGAGGAGTATAATTAACTCGGATGGCGCGAGCTCTTTGCCGAACTCCGGCTAATAATTAATTGCGAGGAGTTCTGACTCCGCTGGCGCTTCTCATCGTCCTCGCCGTTCGCATAAAAACCCGGTTGTCGAATATTTCTCCTCTGACCTGTTTCCAAGTGTCGTTGTGACAGCGTACAACGTATTATAATTATCTAGTAAAAAGCGTACAACGTATTATAATTATTCAGTAGAAAGCATACAACGTATTATAATTATCTAGCAGAAAGCATACAACGTATTATAATTGTCCAGTAGAAAGCATACAACATATTATAATTATCTAGTAAAAAGCATACAACGTATTATAATTATCTAGCAGAAAGCATACAACGTATTATAATTATCCAGTAGAAAGCATACCATGTATTATAATTATCTAGTAAAAAGCATATAACGTATTACAATTATTCAATAGAAAGCATATAACGTATTATAATTATTCAGTAGAAAGCATACAACGTATTATAATTATTCAGTAGAAAGCATACAACGTATTATAATTATTCAGTAGAAAGCATACAACGTATTATAATTATCTAGTAGAAAGCATACAACGTATTATAATTATCTAGCAGAAAGCATACAACGTATTATAATTATCTAGTAGAAAGCATACAACGTATTACAATTATCTAGTAGAAAGCATACAACGTATTATAATTATCCAGCAGAAAGCATACAACGTATTATAATTATTCAGTAGAAAGCGTACAACGTATTATAATTATCTAGCAGAAAGTATGCTAGCTCCACTTTTGGCAGAGACAGAATTTATATTCCTAAGTATTGGTGAATTAAAAAAAGAAGTATAAATATAATTCTCTTCGAGAAACAAAATTAAAATATGTTTGTTGATTACAGTTTTAATTTAGTGTTTGTTTTAGTAATTTTTGTAAGTTATTGCGAATGATCTTTTAATATTCAATAGCTTGTTAGTAGATTATTGTAAATTTATATAATATATGTATTCATTGCAGATTTAATTGGGTATTCATTTTGTTGATTAGTATAAGTTACTATCGGTGATATTACATCGCTTTAATAGTCATTAAAACAATTACGTAATTTTTAAACAAAGCTTCATTTAATAACTCTATAGATATCAACTTAAAGAAGCACAAAAATTGTATAAAAGACAGACACTTATTTAAGCCGTTTATTTTACAACTAACCTAAGTCCATTTGTTAATTGGTACTCTGTACATATATTTGTAATTTTATTAAAACGCAAATTCTCTAATATCTCAATTTAAATATAAATAAACTTAGTTCACTTTCAAAATAAATAGTTTATATACATGTATATGAAAACGATCAACTTAGAATGCTTTATAACATATAAAAATCATCGAAAATGGCGTAAGTGTATTTGCCAATTAGTATTCCACACATATATTTGTAATTTTATTAAAACACAAATTGTTTAATATCTCAATTTAAATATAAATGAACTTAGTTCACTTTCAAAATAAACGGTTCAAATGATTCAAACGAATCATTCAAGAGCAACATAATTGCGAGGAATAATGGAGCTGCACTGTGATTGCAGCTAATTCGACGAGTGTTTCCTCAGGCATTGCTCTCAATTAGCAGAGACTCGGCCGATGAACGAGAGTGCTTGTATAGCTCGCCGGTGAAGTTAGCCGGAAGTGACGTGACAGGTGGAGAAAGGGCGGATCGGCCGAGAAAAATGACGGGCGGAAACTTCGCCAGCCGGCAGGGGTTTCCGGCTGCGCGGTCGCTCGCTCGCTCGCGCGTCCTGCTAATTGAGCCTTAAGTCGCAGCGATTAGCTGTACCGAGCGTGTAATTGTAAGCACGCCAGCAGCAGAACGCTAATTTAATTAAACTCGACGCTCCAAGGACGCGTTTTACGCGGCGCGCTTCTCCCGAAAGCTCCGCTTTTCGAGGCTCCGAGTGGAGCAGCTTTTCTCGCCGATTAATCAAATTGGCGGAATCGTCTTTTGTTCGACTATCCGGCAAGTCGAAGCATCCACTTTTTTCCACCATTGGTTTTTGTCCTCGCAGTATTTTCAAACTGCTACGAGCACCATTCCCTGAAGAGAGTGACAGTTAGTTGACAGGTTTTCCACTCGGATTTTGTTCTGACGTGTCAACAATTTCGGCACCATTTTTAACGAGTCACTTGACACTCTGTTTTCATCGCTCGCTCCTGTAAAACTTTGTTTCGGACGCGAGCCATTAATTATCCAATCGAAAAATAAGAAACTTTGGATTCACTTGTACAAACAATTATTCCTGTTATTTTTCTATGAAAGAAACAAAATGAATACACAACCCTTTTAACACTTTTAGTGCTGAACAACGATATTAATTTATAAAACGTTATAAATAGTTTAATTTCGTTGGAACACAATTGAAAAAATTGTTTATAGATTCAAATATTGCTGGTAAAAGAGCCATTAATTTTGATCTGTTTCCTAATGTTTTATATTTATGATATTGTTGATATTCTTAAAAGAGTTAATTAACTCTATTACATTCATCAATAAATAAACGTATCGTAAAATTGCTATTATCACAAACCTTTTAACTATTTTAATGGTAAACGACGAAATAAATTTATAAAACATTACAAATGATTTAATTTCGTTGCAACACAATTGAAAAAATTCTTTATAATTCAATCAAATTCAAATATTGCTTATAAAAGAGCAATTAATTTTGATCTTTTCCCTAATATTTTATATTCATGATATTCTTGATATTCTCAAAAGGATTAATTAACTCTATTCCACTCATCAATAAATAAACGTATCGTAAAATTGCTATTATCACAAAATTCAAAGGGAAACTTTCCACGACGCATTAATATTTCATATTCGGTAAGCGAATAAACTCCAATTACACATGGAAGGCCAGGCAGAGTCATCGAGGAGTCGACAAAAGAATTTTAGCATGAGCAAGCGGCTCTCCAATTAAGAGTGACATATCGATGATTCGCTCAATCGCGAATGCAAACATTGCCGGGGGGCGAAGGTAAAGATGGAACGAATGGATAACTAAAGAGTGTCCATAATGGTCGTATAAATGACTGGGAATGGGCAAAAAATCGGTTGCGAAGAGGAACACTCTGGAATTGGAACGAACCAGCAGCGAAGCAAACAAGTGCGGCGGCCGCCGAATGATATGTCGACTTATTAGTGCGCCGGCATCGATGATGATCCTCGTGAGCCGATATCCAATTTACTCTCGCATCTCGAGAACGACGCGCTCGTTTAATTAATTGACAGGCCCCATCCGTAGGAGGAGAGCGAGATTTTATGTGTTTGCTACTGCAACAGGTTTGTATAACACGGCAAACATCGCGTCGATGTACCTGCTCGGCCCACCGAATTGCAATGTTTATTTGATTAATACAATTGATAAGTCCGGGAAAATTACTCCGATTCATATTGAACGCTGGTACAATTGCAATTCCCGGTGGTAACTATTCTCTGCTAAATCAATAGAATTGATAAATATGATAAAAACAATAGAGTTAAATTGAAACTCGAAAGGTAACTATTAATATATTTCTGTAACATTGCAATAATTGAAAATCGAAATAATAATTGGTATGGCAAGCTAACCTTAATCATATCAATTGGCCACAATTCATTAACTCCATTAATTTGAATCGAATAAAATCAAATACATTATTTACATGATAAATAATAATTACCAATAAGCAACAATTGAATCAAATACCCAACAAATCTATAATAACTTATAACTGTTCTCTGCTAAATTAATATAATTGATAAACATAATAGTATCAATAGAATTAACATTAAACATATTTACGAAAGGATAACTGTTAACATATCAAATTTATACAATACTACAACAATTAAAGTTCAAAGCAGGGACAAGCTAACTTTATGACTGGTATGACAACCTAACCTCAATCATATCAACTTACCACATCACATTAGCTCCATTAATTTCAATCAAATAAAATCAAATACATTATTAATACAACAAATAATAATCGCCAACAAACAACAACCGAATCTAACAATCACAAACGTTTAATAACTAATAACAACCAGTATTATTTATGCTCTCGACTTTCCGGTTTGGCGGGAAACGAGAATCACCGGGAAACCGGATTATTAGGGTGGAGGCGCGGACATCTGTGGAAATGATTTTTGCGCCGGGCCGGGGAAAATCGGAAAGTGGGACGAGCGATGCTTTCCAATAGTCGGTGGAAGGGCGGTGGAAGGGCGGCGGCAGGGCGGCGGTAAATACGAGCGGTAGAATATAAGAGGAGGCGCAGGGTGGGGGAGGGGGAAGAGGGAGCGGCGATCGCTTCCGCTGGAATTCTTTCCGATAACGAGCGCAATTGAGGCTGATAAAGGAAATCGACGAGACCATGCTTTATCTCGGCGCCTTTTCGGTTTTCCGTAATCAGTGTTTGTCAAGCTGTCGCATCGCTTCGCTCGCCGCACCATCAATGCTCTGACAGTTCTTCGTATTAAGCTGCATTCATAATAGTCATTATTTGCTTTAATCCTTTTTCTGCGATATTTCGGAATTTGTTGGTGATTATGAAAAATGTGCGGAATTAGTGATTGTGTGTTGGATTAAGGAATTCAGAATTTCGTAGTTTTTGGGTTGTGTAATGCTACCGAATTTCAAAATATGTGAACGTACAAAGAACTTACAGAAATGTTTGAATAATATTTAAATATTGAATTGTACAATTAACAATGTAAAAAAGTGATTGAAAAGTTTGGAGATTTTTGAAAAATGAACCATGAATGTTTACGCCTAATTGAGTTGGTCACGATTCAATTTAAATTCAAAGAATAGTATCACTTCTTTTCCTGATTAAGTAATTAGTTCCGGGTGTACACGTGTATGACTATTCATTATTATAAAATATTCATTCAGTGTTTCTTACTATAAATTATCAATGACTGCACACTACAAAACCATTAAAAACCCAGCGAAAAACGAATACTCGTCCTTGCTAATCGGATTACAAACAGATAATACGAAAGTATTTTACAATTTCCAAAAAAAAGGCGATACTCGAGCCGAATTCAATTGATCATAATTAACACTGTCATCCGCACGCGGCTAATACGATATTCCCTCGAATCCCATAAAACACCGGTGGCAAAAAGGGTGCGCGCAGATATCCCGGTACTCTTGTTGCTCGAATTCGGCGGAGGGGGGCGCTGTAGCCGGCCGCGCCAAATGGGGGGGGGCGAATGGCCGCGGCGGAGATCGTTAATTCCTCGACGTGCCGCCGAGCCGAGTGACTTCTGGCGCAGTTTCTCCATCGATCGGATTTAAGAGCGGAGCCGAGCGCCGCCAGCGGACCTGTAATCCGATTTTTCCGTTCGAATGAAAATTTATCGGCGCGGGAAACAATTTGGGAAGCTGGCGAGAATGGGACGCTGCTAAGAGGAAAGCTCCGAGAAGAAAGGGTGGGTGGAGGGGGAAAAAGGAGAGGACGAGTTAATCGATTTCTATTAACGACCTCTTGGAAACTGTCCCGGCGAACCCTCCTGTCCAATCCTTACACTTAACCTCCTGAAACGAGAAACATTATTACCATGAAATCGTGCCAGGACGATAATTAAACTGTCATCAATTACAGTTTTTATTTAGATTTTACGATACGCCACGATAATAATCGTAATATTGTGCAGTGTGTAAAACGGTATTGTTAATCAATTTTGCAAACATCTTCGGTCTTTGTTACTTGGGAAATATTGGGAATTATTGTAGAAAATTCATACAATTTTTCACCATTGCATTATTAATCAAATCAAAATTATTAAAAGTTTCAACTAATTTTCAAATTGAAGAGCCGTTCTTAAAGAAGGAAACTCTTCTTTCCTAGGAGCTTTTCTTAAACAAAACCTGTCCTTCTAAAAGCGAAAAAAATTCCCTTACAGCCACTTGTCGTTGTAACAATATTTATTCAAAAAATATTGAACGGGCCAATACTTTCTTTGCCCACTGCAGTGTAATGTCGCCACTTCCGCTGGCAGGGAGCTGCTCTCTCTAATTATTAGAGCAAAGTGAAAAGAAGTGGAAAGGCTGAGCGGATCGATCGGGAATCGGGAAAATAGCGGGCGGGCCGAAACTGGCGGGGCATATCTCGTGAAAGTGGAAAGTTCACTCGGGCCGATTCACACGGTTTATCTTTCGGCGGGCATCACTTCCCCGATTGCGATAAAGCGCCTTCGGTTTTCGGAGTCGATAGCACTTCGCCTATCATTCGTTCAGTCGTGTTCTCACTGTCTTCGCGCTCGATTGTCGTCGTCCGCCGAGACCGTTTCCCTTTCTCCTCCCAAACGTGCGTACTCCTTTCGTCGAATAACTGAAATGGACGCTCCGGAAAAAGGTGGGTTTTATTGAATAGATATGTTTGTAGTTTGACTTTCGTCTTATTTATACTTTATGTATATTTATTTAAAATATAACTACGTTATGTAAGTAAAATATATCATAAAAATAGATAAAATAGAGAAAATATAACGAGGTTATATTTTCAATAGAAGTCTGTTTATATTACCTTTTTATTTGTACAGACTTTTAATATTATTCCTCTTAAATACAAATATAGATTCTGTTCCAAAATTACATTAATTCAAGCTATTATTGTTGGAAGATATTAGCAACAATGATGGCTGGAATAATTCATTATCCTTTGAATTAAATTATTGCTTAAGTGTATAATATAATTATGATCATCCACATTCAAAATTCCACACTAATATCTTGTACTTTGATTGCAAACATTCAAAAGATGCCATAACAAATACTATAATCGCAGAACTATTTAAAAAAATGTCAGTTTAATTCTTTACTTCAAATTATAAAATCTACAAATCATAACATTTGTACTTGCAGTAAAGTAGACTGTAATGATTGCAACTATCAGTAAAATATCAGTCTAATTATTTACTTGAAATTATAAAACCTACAAATCATAACATTTGTACTTGCAATAAAATAGAGTACGATGATTGTAAATATCAGCAAAATATCAGTCTAATTATTTACTTCAAATTATAAAACCTACAAATCATAACATTTGTACTTGCAATAAAATAGAATATGATGATTGCAAATATCAGCATAGAAATGGCAGAAATGGATTGTAACAAAAGTGCGGCGCAAAGGGCACCGCGAAATGGAGAATCGTTCGAGGATTCCGGAGCGGAATAATAATTTCCGATAATAAGCCGGTGGTTTTGCCGAGCTTGTGCCTGCACAATTTCAGGATGCCCTTCATAAACGGTGTGGCCTGCGGTCCAGCGCCATTAAAACGTCAGTGAGCCGGGCGCGTCGCGTCGCGTCGCGTCGCCCAGCCATTTTCCAGTCGCCGATAGATCCGAAACTGTCCAACTGGCTTATAAAATCGAATCCCACCGCGATATACCAGTGCACGCTGCCTCTCGTTTAACTCTAATCCGTGACTGCGGTTGAATCTTCTCTACAGGCTGACTCAAACGCTGACTCAAACTGACCACTGCGAAATTAGTCTTCAACTCAATTTTGAATTGTTTGCTAATTGTATAATCTTCCTTATTTCACTTTTCAAGTAGAACAAATTCAATTGTGATTGTTGTATTATGTATTGCATTATTAAAAAACGTTTTTAAGGTTATGGTGAATGTTTCAGTAATTTTAATCCGTGACTGCGGTTGAATCTTCTCTACAGGCTGACTCAAACGCTGACTCAAACTGACCACTGCGAAATTAGTCTTCAACTCAATTGTGAATTGTTTGCTAATTGTATAGTCTTCGTTAATTCACTCTTCAAGTAGGACAAATCTAATTGGATCATTTGTAATTGTAGTATGCGTTGCATTATTAACAAAAATTTAAGGTTATGTTGAATTTTTTGGTGATTCTAATCCGTGACTGTGGTTGAATGTTCTGTATAGGCTGACTCAAACGTAACTGACCATTAAAAAATTAATTTTGAATTGAATTCGAATTGTTTGCCAATTGAATAATCTTCATTAGTTTACTCTTACGGTAGAATAAATTCAATTGGAACAACTGTCATTGTTGTATTATGCATTGGATTATTAAAAAAACTTAAGATTATGATGAATTGTTTAGTAATTCCATGACACAAGGTTCTATACAGGCTGATTCAAATACATGTGACTATTAGATAATCATTTTCGAACTCAGTGTTGAATTATTTGTAAATGAAATAGCCTTTATTAATTCGCTTTTGAATTATTCATTGTTCAAGTAGGACGAAATCGATTGGATTAACTATGACTGCTGTATTATGCATTGTCTTATTCATACAATCATAATTATACAGTGCTATTGCATGAAACTATTGATATTTTTATTTGCGGAATACTTATCAATATTGCATTATTTTATCGAGTTTCTTTTTATTTATTTTGACTTGTTCATGATCGGTAAGAATGTAGTACAAAGAAAGCAATTTAAACAATCATTTCACATTAACCAAACATTATGAATACTTGGAAATTATTCTAATTTCAAGCCCTTCGGATTCTCCATTGCCAATTCTACTTGCAATCGCATTCGAAACACTGTCGGCTTAACTTTGTATCGGCAAGCGCCTGAAAAACGACCTTTTCCATTCAACCAAATAGCGGAAGCCAGTTGGCCACGGAACTTCGGCTGTCATTTCCGCGGTCAGGAAATTACATTCAACCACCGAAAAATTGCCGGGTGGCATCGAACGGCAAATATCGTTAGCAAACTCCATTCATCTAACTTTGCGCGGTCACCTTTCCATGCGAACTCCGATTTCCCCAACAAAGAGCCGAACGTCCGAGTTGCAGCTTCCAGTGTGAATATGCAAACGCAACTAGTGTTGCCGGATTAATTTGCACCTGTTTAACTTTTAAGTACAAACTGACATAGTTTGCGATTTCTTGGAAAATGTGGGTTGGAATTTCTATAAGAATTTTCAAATTATATTTGAAATTGCATGAATAAATAGAAATAAAAACGTTATTTGCAGGAAAAATAATAAAAGTACAAAAATCGAAAATACGAAGTAATTATCCTCTGATTTATATTTATTAAGCATTTATTAAATGTATTTCACCTTTAATTTGAAAGTTTATTAAAGATTAACGAAACTTGCATTATTAATTGAACACAGAATGTTTATGAGTTACAATCAATTCTGATAAATAATACAACTAATAAATAATGTAATACAACTTAAACCAAAGCTAATAAAATATAAACTAATAAATACTCTAACACAACCAATCAATTCATAATACAACTTAAAGCAAAGCTAATGAATTATACTAATAAAACAGACTTTGCATCGAAAATCCCAGTGACTTTCCAATACTCCAATAAGTTCGAAGATTTCCCAAGAAGAATTCATTGGGCCGAGCGTGCCGTTAGTTCGCCAAACGGTAAAACTAAGGGCAGATTAATATCCCAATATTTTCGTTGGCCGGAGAGTAGCGCGGAGGAGTTTCGAGTTTCATCGGCTACAGTTTCCCGATAGTTTTTCGACTAACTAATTCGCGGGCGGAGGCTGAAAGTAGTTGGGGAACTTTCGTCCCAGCCGGTTAAGCACGCTACAGTATTCGGTGGCGGGGAGAGCAGGAAACTTGAGTGTTGAAAGTCTCGGGGATTAAAAAGATTTCGTCTGATAAAGAAAATTCGTGTGCTTTCTTTCTCCGCCGAGTATGAGCGGCTTCGCTTCAAAGCTCGATCTCAAAATGCTGTCTTAGAAAAAGGGAAACTGGATAATAAACGTTTACAAGGAATTCTACAATGAATTTTACGTCGAAACAGACTTTAAACTGTAATGTTTCATTTTACATATAAGATTATTGAAAGTTTGCAGAAATTTTTAGTGTTAACTTTAGTCAGTTTTATCATTTTCAACAGAGAAAACATTGTTCTGGAAATTTGCAGTTGAGAATTGAAAATTAAACAAATTGTATTGTAACTGTAATGTTTATTCTGGCGTAACTTTATAAATATGTTTGTGCTCTGCTTGGATTACAATGTTAGAATTAATGACTAATTTAAATAAAAAATTTGTATTTACTTCTGATTAACATAACAGCAAAGGAATTCTCTATAACTAATTTGATATTTTATTCTCTTTTTTCGTAGTATTTATGATTTACGTTACTTATAATATTTAACTTCATTGCAACATTCTATTCAACATTCTATTAGCAACATTGTTACATTGTACTCTCAACAGATTTTTTTCTCTCGAACACAAAAGATTCCTCATCCACTACAATGAAATAATCCCAAAACAAAATATTGCTCACACCAACGCAACTGAAACAAACATCCCACAAAGTAGAACGCGCCAGACAATATGCATCAACAGACAAAGCAAAAGCTCCAATTAAATTCAAACGGCCACAAAATGGCAAAACAGCTGTTTCACGGCGAACAGAAACGCCATAAAAGACAGTCGGACTGGGAATGAGGAATTTAACGAAACTAAGAGAGAAGTTGGATGGTCCGAAAAGAAACATAAAATACCAATTACATTTGATTCCATTGTTCCGGCGGGACGTAAAATAGGCGGCGTGCGTGTGTGTGTGTGTGTGGAGAATTCCCATTACGTCGGGCGGCCTCCCTAACGAAGTAGAAGGGGAATTGAAAGCAAAGTGGAGTGGATGGATATCTCTTTCGAAAGGATAGCTCGAACACGCTCGCCGCCCAATGCAGTATTGGGTTTACACCCGATTTCGAAAAGCCGGGCACGCGCTCTCTCCGACGCTATTACAATTTCCTGATATTCGAGTGCTTTAATTTTTACTCCTCCCCCACCACTTCCAGCAATCTCGTCGCGCGCGCCACCTCGGTCATTCATTCCAGCTTGGAACGACCGGTATTGCGTGTCGCTTGCCGCTAACGAATTCTGGGCCGCGCAGCAATACGCCTCTCCATCTCTCTCAATGAAGGTATTGATTTAACAGGGAGTGCGGCCGCTTTGTGCCCTGACATCTAAACCTGCCTGAAATTCGAGTCAAAGTTGAGAGAGCCAACCCTCCAACTCCACCACCCACCCTCGCTGATATTTCGATATTAGGCTAATGAATAAATAGGCGCTTCCATGTTTGAGGTTGTTAAACTGAATTACTTTTTGGGAATTATGTGACTCAATTTTAGGGAATTATGTAAAACTTCGTATTAAGTTGATTGTTTATGCAGGCAGATATTATTATTTGAAGATTTTTTGACAGTTTTAATTGTTGTATGAAAATAGACGTTAAGGATTTTATAAAAATTCGCCAGTAATTCGAGTCAAAGTTGAGAGCCTCTCTTCAACTTCTGATGTTCCAGTATTAGGCTAATGAATAAATAGACGCTTTCGTGTTTGAGGTTGTTAAACGGAATTACTTTTTGGGAATTGTGTGACTCAATTTTAGGGAATTGTGTAAAGCTTCGTTTTAAGTCGATTGTTTATGTAGATAAATATTATTATTGGAAAATTGTAGATGAGTTTGAATTTTTGTGTCAAAATGGATGTTAAGGATTCGATAAAAACATAGCATTAGAAAATATTAGAAAAATTACTGGCCATTGTTTTTATATTATAGAACTTGAAAACAGATATTTCGAAAATAAGTAACACAAAACAGCGCTAAGAGTACATTTATTTGTACTTACTTTCTACATTTTAGAATCCTAAACAAACTATACTATTTTAGATAATAATATCGAAAAAATACTTTACAAAAATACAAATGATATAAAGAAACCATGTATATAATAAAAGAATAAGTATGTTATATTTTATGCTAACGCATTTGACTTTACCTATTTTCAAAGAGAGTCCACGTTTACTTAAAACTATTTCCATCGAATACTATTACAATAGTTTTTCCCACCTGCGAATGCATATGCCCTATTTACCCAACCATAGAAAGACACACACACACACACACACACACAGAGAGACACACATCGGTGGGAACACGTGGATGATGGTCCGATTCGGCGGAGTTTCCCCGGCGAACTTTCCCGTTCGGCGCTCCCCATCGATACTTTGGCATTTACTTCGCGCGAACTTGCCGATATCGCCGCGAGCGTTTTAGCGAGGATCCCGGAAAACTTTGCCGGGCTGTTTCGCGAGCGATCAGCGCGGCTCCCGGGGGATCGCGCGATTATCTGTAGATCCCTGTGCACCCTTTCTTCGGATGAGCCTCCCGCAGCTTCTCCCATTGCGAACACGCGCGCGCCAGCGCCAGCGTGCAACGCGTGCCAATTTGAATAGAAAAAGTTCCCTCGAGCGTCTAAGACGCCGTTCAACTTGCCCGATCGCTTTATTGTTCGCTTTGTAAGTACCGCGTTTCGAATCAAATATTTGCAATCTCGCGTTCTTTTAAATTCAACGGCGAACTCTTCGAAAGAAATAATTTCACTTTGTGTTATTTTAAATTTAATGGAGGAATTGTTTACTTAAACCAAATTGCAAGGGAAAAATTGTGTGGTTTGATTGTGTTAACCGTTTGCTTGCGAAAGAAGTGTTTGCGAAAATTCTTCTAACATTAACACATTAATACTATAAATACATCACGTTATAAATTCAACTCGTCCAATAATTAATTAAACAATACGTTGAATAAATCACTGATACTAATCATTTTCAAGAAAAAGATGTTCTATTTAAAACACGATCAAAGATATCAAAGCCTATAAATCTCTTCTCTTCAAATGTGAATTGGAAAAGTATATTTAATAATTCAATTCAATATACATAATAGTTATATATAATAATTCAAGTTTCTATTACTAACACTTTATAATAAACAAATTACTGTATCCCTGTAATATTAACCAGTCATATAATTATTATTCCAAATGAACAAGTAAGTAATATTACGACAAAAATTTTCGAACTATTATTAGTTATTCCCAGTGACTAGAATTATTCTAAACAACATTATTACTTTTGCCTTAAAAAACTGCATTGGCGAATAAACTGCAATTTTAACAAACAATTTAAACCATCACTTCGACTGCAAAGTTGAATAATAATACATTGCATGATAAATTCGTTCTCATCGATGTTCCATTTAAAACAAAATTGAAGCTGCGATCATCCGTGTAAATGAAACGAAACGAGGATAAATGTCGATTTTAAAAGCATATTTAAAGAATTCAGCGATATCTGCGGATAATATCGGCAATTAAAGGAAATGAGGTGACGCGCGACGTCACGATTCCCTCGACTTATATTCCGAGTGACAGGCGACGCGCTCCAATTCGAGAGGGTAAGTTTTGCCGACGGCAATTTCAGCCGCGGCGGCAACAATCGTCGGGAGCGACGATTCCGACGGCAAACACTCGTCTAATTCCAACCACTTACTAGACTAAACAGCCCGCTCTAATTAACGCCTCACGAGGCTTCCGTTGCTTGCTTGCTTGCTTGCTTGCTGTCGAGTGCGGTTGCTCGGCCTCCGCCTTCCTCGCATTATCAAGCATCCCGCCAAAGTGCACCCTTAATTCTCTTCCAATCATTATTAGTTTTCCGATTATAATCTTATAATATTTGCTCTACAATAATTACTGATTTTCTCCCGCCTTCCAAATCCGCCAGATTTTATTTTCATCGCAAAAGCTTTTTGAAAAATGCGATTTAAAAGTACTTTAAAGCTTCGTGTGCTTTTTTATCGATGTTTGTGTTCAAGTAAAAATCATATTTAAATCCTTCATATTTTATTTTGTGAGAGTGATAAATAAACGAAAAAGAAATAAATGAAAGTAACAATGAATTAAGAAAAATGTTTGATTATTAGTTGACAGAACTGAAATGCATTCTTAATTTAATTTAGAGATTCGAGATCTTAATTTCGAACTGAAAAGATTTTATAGGTTAGTTCAATTATCCTAATGACAGATGGTTCGATGTGATCGTAGCTGTTACTGAACAATACAAATTATTCATGATCGCGCATTATGCTCGCTGGTATTGGATGCCGACAGAAATACCTAATTATGCAACACGCACTCCACTCTGTTTACAGTTTGCATTGAAATCATCGGCAATTACACCAATAGCATTTTCATCGGCCCTGTTTCACTATCGTAATTTCTAACCGGTTGTTTTGTATTAAATAACACACT
This sequence comes from Ectemnius continuus, assembly GCA_910591665.1. Classification (NCBI taxonomy): domain Eukaryota; kingdom Metazoa; phylum Arthropoda; class Insecta; order Hymenoptera; family Crabronidae; genus Ectemnius; species Ectemnius continuus. The sequence goes on along the minus strand of OU342862.1, from coordinate 6,172,609 downwards.
CCAATAATGCTTTTACGTCCACATTATTCCACCGATTTGCCCGTCAATTTTCCATTGGTGGGTTCGTTCGTAATTAAGGCTTGAATTTGATTTAAAATGAACAGGAAAGTTTTGGTAACAGAACAAACAAATGCCTTTGTCAACGAAATTATTATTTTAGTAGAAGATGATCATCAAAACGATCTTCAATAATTTAATTTCAAAGGATGCAAATACTAAAGTTTTAGAATTTAAAAGCAATAAAATATTAAAGAAAATCGAAGCATCTAAAATACTAAATAGAAAAGCACTGAAAAGCTTCGAAACAAAGTCAAAATTCTTATATGGGAGGAAAATACAAAGAGTAGAACATCCTGGACGATCACATTGTTAGCGAAAATTATTATCTCGACGAAATTATTATTTTAGTAAAAGATGATCATCAAAACGATCCTCAATAATTTAATTTCAAAGGCTGCAAATACTGAAGTTCTAGAATCTAAAAAACAACAAAATATTAAAGAAAATCGACGCATCTAAAATACTAAATGCAAAAACTAAAATAATATATTAAATACAAAAACACTGAAAGGCTATGAAACAAAGCCAAAATATTTATATGGGAGGAAAATACAAAGAGTAGAACATCCTGGACGATCACATTGTTAGCCGTGAGTGAAGAGACAACAATTCGGTCCTTGATGGTATCACTTTGAAACCGGAGACAAGGCCAACAACCGCCAGTCCGACCGCAGCGTATCCATCCTGAACTCCGACCTCGCCGAGATGAAGAGGGCCGAACTAATTAACATGATTATATGGCTGAGGTGTAAGGCCACCCTGATCGAGTGGGTCAAAGCGCTCCCCCTATATTGGGAAGCCAATATTCCCATGTGTGCCGCATGAAAATCAAGTGTGAAATTCCCTCCAAACTTATCGGAAATCACTAACAGCCTTTATGAACTCATTAGTTTCATTTGGATCCTTTCCCTTCATGGTTTTAATGCGATTATTATTCACTATTGTTTCATGTTATTTCAAAATCTATGGTTTCTGTTAGTTATTCTTTATAAATTCGTAATAATAATATACGAAATTTTATACAAATGTTATATTATATATAATTTAGCTTGCTAAAAGAACATATTTTATTAAGTGTACTATAATACATTTTTGTGCAATTGAAATTTCATATAATTTGAAACTGTCCAACATAACCTTATACTCGAGTGTTTCAAAGATGAATCAGCCTGTACAAGGCAACATTTTACATGGAATTCTCTACAAATGTTATATTATAATACATAATTGAGCTTGCCAAAAGAAAATATTTTATTAAGTGTACTATAATACATTTTTGTGCAATTGAAATTTCATATAATTTGAAACTGTCCAACATAACCTTATACTCGAGTGATTCAAAGATGAATCAGCCTGTAGAAGGCAACATTTTACACGAAATTCTATACAAATGTTATATTGTAATACATAATTTAGCTTTCTAAGAAAATACTTAATCAAGTATACTATAATACATTTTTGTACAATTAAAATTCCAATTTGAAGCTATCCAACATAACCTTATACTTGAGTGATTCAAAGATGAATCAGCCTATATAAGGCAACATTTTACACGAAATTCTATACAAATGTTATATTGTAATACATAATTTAGCTTTCTAAGAAAATACTTAATCAAGTATACTATAATACATTTTTGTACAATTAAAATTCCAATTTGAAGCTATTCAACATAACCTTATACTCGAACGATTCAAAGATGAATCAGCCTGTACGAGGCAACATTTTACAGGAGAATTAGGACATAGTTTGCGTACTAGGGTGGATTCTCGTTCGATCGTAGGCAGCGGCGTTGGAGAATTGGGGGCTAACTAGGTTGAATATGCGTAAGGCGTGAAGACGCGACCGCTCCTCTCCCTCGTGCTTGCCCAAACACCGGTTTTGGTGCAGCTGACCCGACTAATGACAACATTGCCACGCACCACGCAACATTGCACCCTGCGATGAACATGTTCTCGTCGCCGGAAGACATCCACGCCCTTCCGTTTAAAGGGTGTTTGACATGGCCGGGAAAAAGGGAAAGAAAAGCCTGTCGAAAATTTGTCAAATATGTCGTAGTTAATTAGTTAGTTAATTAATTGATAGGAAATGTAACGTTTATAATATTAGTATTTAAAATTGGTCATTTTACGTTTGGTCAAATGATTGTAAAATTCGATCTTCTATAATTCAAAGTGAAAATATACGATTTTCGTGTTAAATTAGAATTATTACAAAAGTTACACTCGAGCGAGGGAATATTTGTATTCAATATTTAATACAATAACATTAATACCAGTCGAGAAAAATAAATCATTGTTGTAGATATTTATAAATTCTATTTTGCAGATTCGACGAACAGTCGACTTCTTTATTAAGATTTCTTGCAGGAAATATTTTGTAAAAGTTCATGTAATATCGTGCTTTCGCTTCTTAAAGAAAGCGTGCACTTAGCTTTGCAAAAAATTAAAAGATGCATGATGCACTCTGCGCGGCCGCTGGTTAAATTTTTACGAGGGCAACTCGCTCGGGGGTTAATAGGGAGTTGCTCGAGTGCCAGCTAACACCGCCCTCTATTTTAAGGGATAATACGATTTAATCCCGGAATTATGAAGGCCATTAATCAGTTTCAGGAAAATCGATTTTAATCAAGCGAGAGTGGAACGGAAACGAAATGTTTGCCAGTTTCCCATGCTTCCCAATGTTTCGACGCATCCGACATGGCTGTGTTGTACTATTCTCGGAGTTTGCGGTGTTAAGATGTGGATTTGTCTTGCGAGTATCTCCGATTTCAGTTTAAAAGCATCATTAGTCGTGAGTTCCTTGAGATCATTTACTAGCTGTCGACTAATAATATGTATCATTTACAATTCTAAATGAAACGATTCAAGTTCCGATTAATTTTAGTAAACATATAATCAAATATATTTGCGAGTGTCTCCGATTTCAGTTTAAAAGCATCATTAGTCGTAAGTTCCTTAAGATTATTTACAATTCTAAATGAAACGATTGAATTTTCAATTAATTTTAGTCAAATATATTAGTAACAAAACTTAATTAAGAAGTATTCAAAAAAGAGGGACTTACTGTAAATATTTTTACACTACTTATAAATTAATCAATCCGCGTGATATTTTACGGTATTCTATGAACCATTTCGATTCTTTTTCAAAATGATTTGATTTGTTTTAACACAACTGCAATAAGAGTCAGAAAAAATACAAAGCTCAGAAAATAAATGAGGAAAACAACAAATGATTTTTCTTCATACTGCAACAAAAACGACTACAAAATAACCATAATAAAATCTTGAAAAAATTACTACACATAACAAAACATATCCACTCTCGAAAATCTAATTTTCTATTCCCCAGTTCACTAAGAATTCTACGATTCTTAGCCTGGCAATACTTGTTCACTATATCAAGCCACATATTTCCCACGTGTCTACGGTTTCATTAAAAGTGTCCTCGACGACTGATAGATTCATTCGTCCATGAGACGTGCGAGCCGAGTGATGAAAGTACGTAGTGGTGGGGTGGAAGGAGGAGAGGGTTGGACGAGGTCAAGAGAAAATATAACGCGTGTTGGCAGAGCGTATTTCAGCGTAACGAGCTGAGCAGCGCGAAAGCATCGCTCGCCCTGTCCGATCTATCTGTCGCAGCTACGAAAAACTGTCTTGTTGACGCGAGCGCACGCGCAATTTCGTTACTCCCACACACACAGACACACAGACACACAGACGTATGACGAGTGAGACGACAGACAGGGAGCGACAGAAGCGCGTCAGGAAAAAGCGGACGCCGCCGCCGGCGACGGCAGGAAGCCGAAAATATTACGCACTTTGACGGCCTCGGCCTTTTTCAATGCTGCGAGTAAAACTTAACTTATTGCGCCTATGAATCTGCCTGTCAGCGCGCGCGAGCGCGCGCGCGCAGCGCTGTCATCCGCTATTTCCCGATTCCCCGGACATCCACTCGACGAATTCGTCTCGCTGCTCGATCTTCGATGTTTACTTTAGCGCCGGCTCGACGACCTGTCCGATAGATCCCCTTTGACGCGGAGCTTTTATGCCCCGGCGAACTATCCACTCGCCATTTTGTTGCTGTTGTTTTTTGTTTCAAGTTGATTGTTGCTCCGCTTGCTTTTTCGGAAAGGGATTTGTTCGTGTAAACTAGTTGTTTTGGTTGGTGTTATTTAATTTGCTGTGTATGTAAATAATTTAGTTAATAATGGATTGTTGTAGTTGTGTTTGTCGGAAGAATTGTTTAAGAGTGCGTAGTAATATTTATATTTAGTGGTATTTTAACTTTGGCGAATACCCAGGAAATTCTTGCAAAAGTACAATTTTTATTTAGTAGAAACAGTAATATTTATTTCATTTAACAATGCATAATAATATTTATATTTAGTGGTAATTTAACTTTGCCAAGCATCCAGGAAATCCTTACAAAAATAGAATTCTTATTTACTACAAACAGTAACATTTATTTCATTTAACAATGCGTAATAATACGCATTAACTTTGCCGAGCATCCAGGAAATCCTTGCAAAAGCACAATTTTTATTTACGTTAAACAGTAACATTTATTCCATTCAAGAATGCATAATAATATTTATATTTAATGCTATTTTACCTTTGCCAAACATCCAAGAAATCCCTGCAAAAGTACGATTTTCATCTACTAAAAACAGTAACATTTATATAATTTATAAATAAACTAATTTTAATATTACTTTAACTAATTCTGTTACATAAGACTGTTTCACTTATCGATGCGTTTGAAATGAGTTCCAAGTATTCGATTCGCTTTCAGTTTGTCAGGTGTGTTTCTAACCGAGCGGCAAGTAGTATGAGTCACTCGGCGGTCGCAAGTAGTACGAGTCAACAGCGGTCTGACAGTCAGTAAGAGTTCGGAATTCGCGGAACCGACGGCGGCGCAGCTACTTTTACCAGAGTGTGATTAGTAACTAATCGATTGATAATACTCCTGAGAAGTCTTCCTAGTACTCGTTCGATGCTGCGCGAACTATGCTTCATTGTTCCCGGCTAACTTCCTGCTAATATTCCCTATCGCTTACACATCGCCGAGGTATGTAACTAGTTCCGATAATTATGTGGAACGAGAGTTCGGCTAATTCCAGCGATGCAATTCATTTCTACGCACAGGAATTATTGCGGGAAGAGTATGTTTCTAATGCCGGGTGGAAAATCGTACTAAAATTGTAACAAAGAAAACAAATTTCAAAATACTAAATAATTGGGAGCACTCGCAATTTTTGGGTGCAATATTTAATATCGTACTTTAATAGCTTTATTGACGAACTAATTACTCGCGTCAAAGGATTTGCAATGAATTGTTATAATTGAAACATTGTTTTTCCTGAACAATTACCAACTAGGAAAATTATGGATTATAAAATATTGCCATATTTATTATTTATACCGAGTGTTCTAAAAGAACTGGAATTCTGAGCAGCGAATTTTCAGAAGATATTTGCATCAACATATTATTCTCTCAATTTATTATTTATACCGGGTGTTTCAAAAGAACTGGGATTCCAAGCAACGAATTTTCAGAAGATTTTGCAATAACTTATTCTTCTTTCAATTCACTTATTCATAATAAACAATATATCAAAGAACATTGATACAAAACACAACATAACCTCACCAACTACCAAATACAATCACTAAAACACAAACATCCCAAAACGAAATAATACCAAAATCCATCCAAATTTCTTTCGGCTAGTATTCGAAAGGAAAGTCTTGTAAGATTACGGTGGCAGGTGGGGCGGTTGAAAGGGTATAACGAGTGGAAAAACGAGGATACGACGAAAAAACATATCGTAGGTAAGGTTAGGTTGGGTGTGTGTTTGAGCGAGGAATAGGGAAAGAGAGGTGGCAGCACCGAGGCGGCGGCAGCGGATATCTTCTTCTTCCATGGCGCATAGAAGGTAAATGCGATCCGTGATGCGTGATATCGCGACATCTCCAATGTTTTTTCGCGAGATTTCACCGGGATGCGCTTATCGCAAACTGGCGCGGCGAAGGGAGAAAAGGGGGGGAGGAGTTGGTAGAAACTGGAGCAAAAGGGAAGTGGAACGAGCTGCTCCAAATCGCCGCTCGTTTCTACCCAAGAAAGTCGAGGCTGTCGCCGAGAAAGAGGCGAATAGTCGCTGCGGCGCGGCGCTGCTGTTCCAGGGAACCGGAAGTCAGAGCCGTTTCTAACTTGGTGGTCGAATATTATAAGGGAATATTAGGTCGAATTATAGGTCGAATAATAGGGAATATTATAGTTTCATTTATTTCTACGATTTTTATTAATTATTAATGCAATGCAAAGGTGTTTAAATGTATTAAATTGTATTAAATTTAAAAGTTTAGTTAAGTTGTAGTTATTATTACAAATGATCAAAGCCGCATTACAACAAAAACTTTAAATTTATTATTAGCTATTTCTAGTAAATATAATTATCCTGAACAACATTATTACTTCTGCCTTAAAAGATTCATCGGTAAATTAACTGCTACTTTACCGAAAGTTAAACTGTGTATAGTTACATAATAATATATTGCATAATGATTTCATTCTTATCACTGCATGATAATATTTGTGTCTTAACAAATTTTTCCTAGCGTGCAGTATTTTCTTTTACTTAACAAATGGACGGATTGGCAAAGTTAAAATAGCATTAAATATAAATATTATTATAGATTGTTAAATGAAATAAATGTTACTATTTCTAGTAAATAAAAATCGTATTTTTACAAGGATTTCCTGGATACTCGGGAAAGTTAAAACACCATTAACTATAAATACTATCATGCATTGTTAAATGAAATAGATGTTACTGTTTATAGTAAATAAAAATCGTATTTTTACAAGGATTTCCTGGATGCTTGGCAAAGTTAAATTACCATTAACTATAAATATTATTATACATTGTTAAATGAAATAAATGGACAGAGCTTTCTGACACAACTAACAAAAAGTAAAAGAGAATGATTGAAGACGTAGACACGTGTTATCAATAAATTCGTAAAGATGCGAAATAAACTAGAGGATGAAGAAAGATGGCAGAGGGAAAAGGTCAGCATTTACAATGAGTTGCTTGCTTCCGGAGATGCTGCTGGCTGCTGGATCCCAGGACGATAAGAATCTGTGTGCCACTGACATGATAAAGTGGAGCACAGTCGGATCTCGGCGCGGCGCGTGGAAGGCGAGAAGTTTCTCCGTGTGAGACATGGTAAACTAGATCGCGCATTCTTCCCTGTCGCTTGGCTGGCAGCCGCCTCAAGCGAATAGTCAAAACCTGTCATTTCCGTCGGCCGTCTCTCGCCCGGAAAGGGAAAATACGGACTCGCTGAACCGCCCGTATTTTTCTTACCTTGGCCTTGCCTTTGCTCAAAGCGCGAATTTACAGTGAGAGAGAGAAGAGCGCCGAGGAAACACTCACCCGGCCAATGGAAAATAATGCCCTCTCATTCTTTCTCCTTAGATTTTATGGGTTTGCATTGCCGCACGAAGAAATGAGAGTTATTTCTTTCTGTTTGTGCTGAGGTCTTTTTAAAATTCAAATTAATAGCAATGTAATTGAATTAAAGCTCTCAGAATTGGGAAATAGTGTTTTTCAGTTTTAATGTTTGCCCTCGGTTTCTGTGATTAACAAATCGAAGTAATTTCTTTTGCTACTCTCTATTTCCTTCGGTGATTAAACCTTTTAGATAATATAATCAAATTGACGTGATTTGATTTTGGCACAGCCATCCTATTTATTTATTCGTTCAGATCGCAAACATCACATCAGTTATAAAAATAACAAAACATATACCACTAAATACTGAGATAAACAATTCAATTAATATTTAACTGAGTAATAAATTAAATAAACCTTCCTAACAGACTTTATTAATCAAACAATAAATAAGACGAACTTCGTACTTCAGTCAACATATTAAATAGAAACACTTTCAACTATTAATACTATAAAATCAAATTAACAGTATATTACAATAACTGATAAACCAACAATGAAAAATAACCATTGCTAGCATAAAGCTTATAATAGTTGTTTGACGGGCAATTTCATTCGTTCACAATTGCAGTGGCATTCATGTGGAATATTAATTCAGTGGGTGTGTAAACGACTGAACGATTGGCGAGTATCCACGTCAAAAGTTTGCTCTTCATTACGCTTTGATTAATCACTGATCGGTTGTAACGGCCTGTTCATTGTTACGAAATTAACATTGTTGTCGCTCGATAGCCGGCAGCCAACAGAGACGCTGATTAAATCGATCGTACAATACGAAATTACACGTGAAATTCGATTTAATTATCGGAATTATTATTTAACGCAAGACTCTGATGCGATTAAAAAAGTAATATCTGGTTAATTAGATTTTGATTATTTTTAATATCGAAGTATTTCTGAAGCTATTAATTAATCGATTATTAATTGTTGAATATGTAAAATAGTAATTGGGACACGTATTTTAATTAATTATTATATGTGCTAATATAATTATGTACAATATTATAATTTTCTGCAGATACGTACATTATTTATTGTTCGTAATATTATAAATAACGAAAGAGAAGTAAGAAAATGATCTGAAAAGCTCAATTTCAATGCCTCTTTGTTATTATCAATCGATAAACGTTCACGATGGTAATAATTGCTTGGAGATAGAATTTTCAGACTAAAGTTAATGGCGGATCAGCGCTGGAATCCATGGTGGCGTTGGCTGTCCAAATTGCTCCTTAAATTACTTTCTAATTGCGTTGCCGCCGCCGAAAGAGCAAGGGTTGTCATGTAAATGCGAGCACGAGGGTTGAAAGGGTTGCGCGCGATTTCGCGACCTTTAATCGGTCAACTGGCAAGTTTTCCACTCGGATAATAATGCGCCCGGCATTGTTGGAAATTATACGCAGCGTGCATTAAGCCGTGGCAAAGCTAACAGCCAATTAACGCGCGGTGGTGAAATCCATTTTTGCGATTATTAACGTCGTAAACAATCGGCGATTCGTAGTCACGGGTTTATTAATAACTCGCATTGCGAAGCGATACAAAGACTGGCGTTGGGACTCATTAAAAGCCATCGTAAGGCCTTTTGACGTAGAGTTCGTTAATTGGAATTTAAAGTCAGTGAAAGCTCTTGTAGAGGGCGTTCCGAAACAGTGATTTGTTATAGTAATTTTATGGAGAATAAGGCAGACACTGTAATTTTACAAGTATTTACAAGACTGTAATTTTACGGTATTTTACAAGTTCCAGTTAATTCTGCTTTCTTGTACAATTAAATACAGGTATTCCAAAATAGAACACTTTCTTTCAGGAAGCAGTCAATAATTTAAAATATTTTTCCATAACCCTTTCTTTATTATTAAAATGTCGACATTAATTTTGTTAGGAAGCACGTACGAAAGGTGGACGTGTTAATAGAAAAAGAGTAATCAAACGTAATGACAACTGGAAAGCAACAACAACTTTTTGTTTATGTAAAATTTTAACATTAACCCATTGACTACCACGATCTCCATTTAAAAACTTTTGAATTTTACGTACACCACTTGAGGCTAACAATATATTTGGCCTAAATTCCATGAAAATTTCAACAACAAAAATTTTCCGTTTAATTCTGTTAGGAAACGCGTACGAAAAATGCACTGTTAATAAAAAAACAGAAGCAATCAAACGGAACGGACGTTAACTCTATTAATAACTAAGCACTCCGAATGAGGCTGGGAATATCGACAACTGGAAAGCAACAGTTCCTTTTTTATTTAAAATCTTCACATAACCTATTAGCTGTCACTTAGAAATTTCGACAAGAAAAATTGTCGATTTAATTGTGTTAGGAATCGCGTACGAAAACTGCACTGTTAATAAAAAAAACGATGCAATCAAACGGAACGGACGTTAACTCTATTAATAACTAAGCACTCGGAATGAGGGTGGGAATATCGACAACTGGGAAGCAACAGTTCCTCTTTTATTACAATCTTCACATAACCTATAAGCTGTCACGATCTCCATTTAGAAATTTCGTAATTTTACTACACCACTTGTGGCCAAAAATATGTTTGTCCTAAATTCCATGAAAATTTCACGAAAATTTCAACAATTAAAATTGTCAATTTAATTCTGTTAGGAGACGCGTACGAAAACTGCACTTGCTAACAAAAAACAGAAGTAATCAAACGGAACGGACGTTAACTCTATTAATAACTAAGCACTCGGAATGAGGGTGGGAATATCGACAACTGGGAAGCAACAGTGTTCGATTCGATCTGGCGTTCGATATCGACGGGAGAGCTCGATATTGTCGTTCCGCTCGAAGAGCTGCATCGCTGATTGAATAGGCAGATAGATACGCCGAGCAGACATCGATGCAGCATGGCAAGAAGGTTTCCATTCGATTATCCGCCTTTCTACATACGCGGACACCGGTTGTTACCGTCGATCCACACACATACACACACACACACACTCGCCAATTGCAGAGGAGAGCTCTGTGTGCGTGAGTGTGTGTGTGTGTGTGCACGATTTATCGGGAGACTCGAGTATCGTCGGAGCGAATGTGGAAGCACGCCGCCGAGGTATATCGAAGATTTTGATTTATCCGGAAATTTGAATAACATGAGACGATCCAGCGAAACTCCCCCTTACCGCTTCCGGTTGCCGCGTCTCGATCACTCCTCCCCCCTCCCCCCAAAAAGAATTTGCAATTCACCAACCATTTTAATTGGTGATTCACAGTCGATGTTTCATTCATTCGCCATCCGCTTTACTGAAATGTAACGCACACACACGTACACATGTGTGTTTGGTTTGTAAAAGGTCGAGGATCTCTTTGTTCGGGTTTTGTTGCAGCGTTGTTGTTATCTGGTTACGAGTGAGGCTGGAGTCGTTTTTACAAGTGGGCGGCTTTGAAATCGTGATTTTGTATCATTGAATTTTGAAGGGGAATGCTTTTTCTGTCGTGTTACTCGAATTTCTGAAATTTTCGTGGTTCTCGTACAAAAATGTCTAAAGGGGGTAGTAATTAGTGGATAGTTTTTAATAGAACATCGAAGACGCTTCTGTTAACGAAGCACACATTATGAAGATTTTTCAGATTTTTAAATGGAAAATCCAAGCAGTGCAAAATGGAAAACGCAACGAAAAATGGAAAACTGAAAGATGCTTTGAATTATCATTGAACTGTAGAGAATGACGCGTCGTTCATTTTTACATTCTAAAACATGAAAACCATCGCCAAAATATCAGAAAATCAGCGATCTTAAATCAAATTTACACGACTTCGAAAATTAACGGGACGAAAATTTCTAAAGGGGGTAGTAATTAGCGAAAATGTTTGAAAGGAACATCGAAGACACTTCTGTTAACGAAGCAAACATTATGAAGTTTTTCCAGATTTTAAAAATGGAAAATCGAAAACGCAACGAAAACTGTAAAACTGAAATATATGCTTTGAATTATACTCGATTCAGACATGTTTCACATCATTGAACTGTAAAGAATGACACGTCGTTCATTTTTACACTCTAAAACATGAAAACCAAAATATCAGAGAATCCGTGAAAAATTGGCTTCACGCATCAGCGATCTTAAATCAAATTTACACGACTCCGAAAATTACCGGGACGAGCGGAGAGCTATTGGCGCGTCGATATTCCCTCGCAGCGATGATTTGCGCCCGATGTATTCCTCTATACGTCAGCGATGACTGATACGTGATTGGTTGAGCGCGATAAATCTCGGGATTCCCACTGGCATTCGAGTATTAGCCGAGCAGATAAAAGGCGAGCTAAAAGGATGTTGCTCGACAGCGCGACAACTCGTATTTTTCTCTCCTCTCGAATATAATATTTCGCGCCTGTTCCAGCAAACATACAACGAAACACAAAATTCAGTGGATTCTGAGAGAGCGCCGCGATAGCAGCGCCGTCTAGCAGCGTGAATTACGAATCTGTCAGAGGATCACCATTCCTAGCGCGCTGTCACATAAATTACAGCACCCGCTGTGTTTAGAAACAGTTAAAGTTTCCGGCACCAATTCGCGTCTTCTTTAAAAATCCTTTTCTTTCGACTGATACTGTTTAATGCGATGAATAATAGAATTTGGTAATTGAATCGTAATACGATCTTATTTTGGAGGTTAATTCCTTATCTGTTTATAAATTAATCTGACTTTTGGAAACACAAGTAACTTTCTTGAGAGTTTAATGACGAATAAAGCAACAAAGCGACTGATAAACATACAAATATCATAAACTGAACTTATCACATATAAATAATAAAAACTGCCAGCTAGTGTTCAATATTGTATTTTAAATAGTATATTTAATTCTGTTATTCTAGTATTTTTCGAAAGTATCTTAAAAAATCAACTGTCTTCTTTAAGAAAATTTATTCCAAACACAATGGTTTTCTTCCCACTATGTGTATTGTAAACATTATACAGAGAAATAATATTAAATATAATTTAAAGAATTTAGGGAATCATTGAGAAAATATTAATGTGAAATATTATACTATATTATTTCTGAATACTATAAACGATTATTATTTACCTTTATATTAGTTTTTTGGATTATTCGCGTAATAATTTTCCTTTCTTTAAAAGACACTGTGAATTATATATACTGAATATGGAATTATATATTACCTACATTTTATTTAATACGATACATTTATCATATTCGAGACACCCAGTACACGCCGCGCAATATTTCATTTCGTTTATCATTCCAGTTTTGACTCTGTGATTTTAAGCCTTTCGCTCGTTGGGTTTCGACTCTTTCGCGTTATCCATTCGACCAGGCGTCGACCAACACACACTGCCGGTTGCGTGTGTATTTGTGTTGAAACTAAACAATGCGAGGAGCGCCGCGCCGTCGCCGTCGCCGTCGCCGTAATAACGGTGATCCGCGTGTGCAGGCGGCGAATATGATACGCTCGCAATTCTCAGCCGGGCAAATGCAAATTTCGAAAGCCTCCGCGACAAGTAGCCCGCGAAACTAACTTTCCCTTTGTGGATTCATTTTCGCCAGTTCGTACGCCGCCGTTCTGCATTAATGCGTGATCGTCCTTTCGGCCTTTCCTTTTAATCCCTTTTTTATCCTGCGCGTGACACGCGCGCTTTTTGTTAAGCTTTTCAAAAGGGCGAACCTCGAAATATGAATTTCGAGCGACTGAGTTCCACTCGCGTTCTTTTTTTTCCTGTCGAATTTATTTGTATTGGCAATTTTATTGCTTTTTTCTTGATATGCAATAAAAATTAATGGGGTGCAATATAGAAATCAAAGGTAATTTCGAAATGCTTTTAGATTTATGGTATTTCGAACCTGTTGGAACAAATTAAATGGAGTGCAAAGTGGAGAATCAAAAGTATTGTCGAAAACGTATCAAAGGACTAAAAGTGGGTGCTTTAAATACAATAAAACAGTGGCGTTCAAGTAATTAAAAATACAACTGTATTTGATTTTATTATACAAATAACAAACACTATTTTTTATAGGTTCCCAACAAGCATATAATTAATAATTGTACAATTATCATTGACAAACAAAAGATCCTCTCGAATAACAGTAACAAAACTTAATAAACTTGAATTAACTTATCAAGACACCAAAAAGTCATTTACACAACCCGCGTTATTTATTCACCGAATCAAATAAAACAAATCATTCCACGTCGATGATAAACTTTCTTTCTGATAAAATCAATCCGCCGCACGAAACAACCCTGTTTTGTTCCCAAGGAATGATCAGTAAAAGCGCAACCCAACTTTCAACTTGGCTAGGAGTTCGACCCAGTTGCGAGAATACTCGGCCAAAAATATTCCGATCGAAAGTATTCGGCGAACATCGGACTTCGCATGGCGGCAGGATGTCAGTAATGACGTCGAAAAGTATACTAAGTCGAATTCGGGATCGGCGTCCGCTTGAAATGCCGCGCGAGCCGGAAGCTCCCTTTCGAAAACGGAGCAAAGGAATGAAAAAGGGGAAGGAAAGAGCAGATGCAGGAAGAACATGGAAAGTTGATTCATGGGAATTCATTTGGATTGGAACCAGCTTGAAAATGATAATATTGTTTGATATTAGTTTATTAATGTTATTACTGCAAAAAGGTTTGAATATATTGGGAAATATGAGCACATAATTGAAACAGTATTAATGCAGTATTGTTTGTAATTATGCAATGTAATAGTAGAAATTGCAAAATAGGTTACAAAACACTTTTATCAGAAAGTATATTATTGTATTATACGTTTGATATTATTTTATTAATGTTATTACTGGAAACAGTTCTGGAAATATTAGGAAATATATGCACATAAATGAAACAGTTTTAATATATTGTTTGCTTGTAATTGCACTGTTGCACCCCAATTTTTATCAGCCAGTAAATTATTATATTTACATTGTATATTACTCGCTTATTATTTTATTCTGTCACATACTTTAAAAGGAAGTTTGCCGGATTTTGCTATGTTATAACTAAACAACCAATCAATCAATTATGATGCAGTTTATTTTAATATATGGCGTAATTCTCGACGAAGGTTTTTGGATAAATAATTTTATCAGTTAAAGTGCTCATATTTGTTCGCACTATTTTATGTTTCCGTTTAAACATTAATATTTTCTGTATACCACAATATAAGAACGACAAGAAAATAAGCATTTAAAGTCTTCCAAAGCTTTCCAATTAAATCTTTCTAACCCAAAGCAAGTATGCCACAATTTCCCCCAAATATCCGTCTAATTCGCAAAATAATATTCCAGCATAACCCGCGAACGGATAATTCAGTTACGAACGCGAAACGGAAAAAGTTCATCGACGCAATAAAACGACGAAGTACACCAATTCGAATCGAAGATCGACATTGGTTGGATGCTGCGGGAGCCAAGTGTGCTTTCGAAAAAGAGGGGTTGGTGGGTGAGAAAACTCGGAGCGAGGAGATGAAAGAGAAGGAACGAGGAGAGAAAACGGATTCATGGGAATTCATTTAGATGGAGACGAGTAGCGAGAAGATCTCCGCCGAAATATTCTCGGCTTGATTTACATGTTTGCGTGCTCTCTCTCTCGTAGCTCGCCGGAAGCGCTTCCGCATCCGGTTCTCTCTTCGCTCGAATCCGCCTCTTCTCCCATCGCTTGTATATGTGTGTGTGTGTGTGTCTCGAAGAGCAGAGAGTGCGGCGCAAAGGCGGCGAGGTAGGTTCAATATTTTCTTAGAGCGTTTACACGTCCGGCCGAGCTCGCCGCTTCGCCAGCACGCTTGTTTACAGACCGCCGCGTCCGGCGCAATATAATAGTTGCACAGAGCTCCAGATGCGCTTCCTGGATCCCGCCAGCATCCCCCTCAGGCATCCTGAAGACAGCTGCTCGAAAGTGGTTTATCCTTCGCAATGAATTAGTAAGCTCACCCTTTAACAACTCTTTGAACTCTATTAGAAAGTGCCTGTCAAAGCAGAATTCACTTCGCCAGGGTTAACAATAACTTCGTTTAAAGAATAATTGGGTTTTGTCATTGTTAGTGATAGCAACAGATTTTTTGTGATAATAGATTTCATTTGGAAATATGCGGATAAATGGTAATTGAATTTAAGAATAATAGATTGTTGGAAATGTCTTGCAAATATTGACCTTCTTTTTTGATATTAATTTCGAAGAATATGGGAAATTAGTTCAAAGCCTGTAAAAATATTCAATAATCAAAGATGTCTTCAATCACAGCATTAGTCATGAATTGCATTAAAAATATAAATCCAGTCCACTAGAAATTATTACAAATTTGGTGTATGATCACAAAATCGAGAGAAATATTAATGAATTTATTATTAAAATCCTCAAATCATCAAAATGATCGAATAAATAATAATAGAGTGTAAGAATAATAGATTGCGGGAAATGTTTCGTTCTTCTTATTAATTTCCATGAATATAGGAAGTTATTTCAAAACCTCATAAAATTCTAGTACAAATTTCCAATGACTAAAAACGTCTTTAACCCTCACATTTTATAATAATAAGAAAATTCTCCCTTACATTGCAATATTTTTCAAATTAACTACAAAAAACGTCGAGTTTAAAAGTTTTGCACATGGAAAGATCGAAATATGAGACCAATTGTGAAATTAAAGAATTAATCACATCATTAACCATGAATTAAATTAAAAATCCAGTCCACCAGAAGTTATTATAAATTTCCTGTACGATCAAAAAATCCAACCAAATATTAACGAATTTATAATGAAAATCCTAGAATCACCAATTGCAACGCAAATAAAATCGACAATGATTTCGACTACCAGGAACTCGAGTAGATTTGTAGGAGGAATGGCAAGTGAGGGAGGTCGATACAAGCGAGCAACCTCGAAAGTATTATACACGGTCTCTTTTAACTGAGACAGTTGTGCGAGCGCTGCCACCGTCGACGGGAAGTTGGCCGGGCGAGGAATGCGAAGAATTGCGGAATCCACTCACGTCCGCCGCGCAGTTAGAATGACAGATCGGCCGAAATCGAGTTTTCATGCGCCGCCGCCGACGCCGCCGACGCCGCCGCTCGAGGAAACAAGTAGAGCGGAAAACGTTAAAATGGCAGATGTAATTCAATCCGGCGCAGGCTGCGCCTCGCGATATCCTATCTGTCCTCGGGAGCTGAGAATCCTCCTCATAAAGAATAGCGCAACAATAAAATACAGGCACGAATGGCTCGCCGAAGTGTCCAATAACTTTGCAGTCAATTATCTCACAGTTCACTCTGCGCTGTCACACTTTTCATCCGTGCTACTTGCTCTAGTTTTATATATCATTGAATTACTTATGAAATTTTTAAAACATATGTTTGAAAATATATGAAAAGCTATTCATTTAAAGAGAGCCAATAATTATGTGAATTATAATATTTTGAAAGTGTTTCTAATTAAAGTAGCAATGAAAGTAGTTTTGCAATTCTTATAATTATAGTATATTTTCTGTTATTCTACAAATATATTTTTCTTCGAAACTCGCCGTTCACTCTGCGCTGTCACACTTTTCATCCGCTCTACTTGCTCTAGTTTTATATGTCATTGAATTACTTATACAATTTTTAAAACATACGTTTAAAAAAATATGAGCAGCTATTTGTTTAAAGAGAACCAATAATTAGGTGAATAATAGAACTGCTTATTTTGAAAGTGTTTCTAATTAAAGTGGCAATGAAAGTAGTTTTGCAATTCTTATAATTATATTATATGTTCTATTATCCTACAAATACATAATAATAAAATGAATAATAATGATAAAAAAATCCTACAAATATAAAATGTTTAAACTTTGTTTAGCAAAAAATATCGAAAGCTATTTATTATTATTATTATGTTATAAAGAGACCCAATAATGCAATATATGGTAATATGAAACACAACAACAATAATAATATACTGTAATTGTATAAAATATGTGGAATGCAAAGAAATATCGGGAACAATGAGTTTCCCAACAAAAACGAATAAAATATCCAATAGAAATATAAGAATTCGAATAAAACGCAATCCTTGTTTGCAACTTGGTAAATTAACAGGTTGCAATTCTCTGCTGCACATTCCAGCTGCTAATATCTCACAGTTCCAAGAAAGGTTTCGAATTACAAATAGATTAAGAGAAACAGTTCAATCTCGCCAGACGCAAAACAATGACAAAAAGTCAGATAAAAAACTAAGAATCAGTATAAAAGTTACAGAAAAGAATCTTTGCCTGTCGTGCTGCAACTTAGTAAATTAGCAGGTTGCGATTCTCCGGTGCACATTCCAGCTACTAATGCGCGGCATTTCCAAGAAAGGTTTCGAATTACAAGTGGATTAAGTGAAACAGTTCAATCGCGCCAGACACAAAAAGGAATGTTAAAGAGACGAATAAAAAAGACAAAATTGGAATCGGTATAAAAGTTGCAGGAGAGAGTCTTTCTCGCTCGGCGTTACAACTTGCTAAATTAGCGGGTTGCAATTCTCCGCGAGGCGATTCTTAGTACTAATGCCCAAGAAAGGTCTCGAATTACAAATGGATTAAGAGAAACAGTTCAATCCCGGCTAATGGCGCTCGCTCGTGTTTCCCAGTTCGAGATAAAAGACGCTGCTTCTGCTTGCCTCTTGCACTATTGAGGAGAGAATGCATACTTTATTCCCCAAGTAGATCCGCCGGATTGCGATCGGAGACTCCGGCAAGATTTCGCTCGGTGCCAGCGTCTCCCGGTGGGCGTCGCGACGTCTCCCTATTTCCGGCGGCATTACATCACGAAATGACCCGAGTGCCGCTGCCGCTCTCTCGAGAGACCTTTACTTACAATTGTAAACGCCGTTCACCGGAAAACCTGACACGGCAAATGTAAATGGTACTCTTTCCTGTTTTGTTTGTAATTCGAGCAGCTATTTCGATTACAATGTCCCGGGTTTGTTAAAACCTTTTTCAACTTTAATACAATAAGAAGTTTGTCCTAAAAACATTTTCATATTTGTTTAATATTAATAATTTGGGTTTAATTAATTTTAGTATCGAATTGTGGCATTTCCATTAAGCAACGTTTTTGGAATTACTTTGTCATAGTTTTATTAAAGATCATTTCGAATTTAATATAACAACAATATGAAAATACTTGTGTGAATATTAAAAGTATGCAATATGAACAACTTTTAAATTAATTCCCTGTTTTGTTTGTAATTCGAGCAACCGTTTCGATTACAATGTCCCAGTTTTGTTAAAACCTTTTTCAACTTTAATGCAACAATAAGGTTGTCGTAAAAACATTTTGATAACTGTTTAATATTAATAATGTGGGTTAAACTAATTTTTGTATCAAACTGTGGTATTTCCATTGAAAATTAAGCAACGTTTTCGGATTTACTTTGTCATAGTTTTATTAAAAAAACAATTTCGAATTTAACACAACAACAGCAATGAAAATACTTGTGTGAATATTAAAAATATGCAATATGAACAACTTTTAAATTAATTAACAGAATCTCTTTGTATTTGAAAGCAAACCAACATTAAAAATAGTAAGTCGAAAATGTTGGAGAAAGGAAAGACAAACTTTTAACAGGCGGGAGTAAATACTGTTTTCTTTAATAGGCGTTCTTAAAGCTCTTTGAATACAGCCTGCAGCTGTATTCACCCGGGAACTTCGACATTACTTTGTCGTGTTCGGGTAGTCTGCAAGTAGCATTCAAAGGAAGATAATTGCAGTGCCACTGTTGACAATGACAAACTGGACAGAACTTCTAGAGTCTGCCATTTGGACACTTAATTCTACTAATATTAAGATGAAAGTCTGAGATGAAGCTTGAGTACAAAAAGAATGAGAATAAATGTTTATATTAAATGTCAAACACTATATTTAGTTCCCTGAAATTGAACATACTTAAAGAAATAAACCAATAAGCAAAAATATTGCAATATATGTGGTGTCTGTCGTGAAAATAATTGTTTAATATTAAATTTTGAATACTATATTTAATTGCAGTGAAGATTGAGTATTGCAAAAATTAATCGATAGGTAAATATGAAGTAGAGGAAATATTAAAAAATAATGATTTATCAGTCTACTTAAAAATCGAAAGATTACTATCGTTAATAATTCCATTATTAACACGAATTTTTTTTATAATATAATAAGAGTCGATTAATCATTTCTTTGTAATATTAAAAAAGAAAACCAGTGTTTTGCAATATAATATTTACCCCGCTCTAAAAGATTAATCACCAGACTACTAAATACTTATTTACAATATTTTTCTATTAGCTTACAAAAAAGCAGTGTTAAAAAGTAAAAATCAAATATAAGAAATATAAAAAATAAGGCGAATATTTTAACATTTTTCCGCAGTACATTGACCCATTGGCAAATACCAGAAGGATCTTTCCCAATAGAAATTCGACTCTTGTACAAATCGACCTATCACAAAAAACTGCGGGTTCAAAGGACTAAAAGCCGCCGGTACTTTTCTCACAAGCCGCGCACGTCAAAGGTGTAATACAGCGCGAGCTTTCTGTATCATTTCGTACATTCGTTACGTGTTTCGTG
This sequence comes from Ectemnius continuus, assembly GCA_910591665.1. Taxonomy (NCBI): domain Eukaryota; kingdom Metazoa; phylum Arthropoda; class Insecta; order Hymenoptera; family Crabronidae; genus Ectemnius; species Ectemnius continuus. Next base: position 6,152,488 of record OU342862.1, on the reverse strand, counting down.
TTCGAGAGAAATCGTTCTGCAATCACCACCGCTGCCCTGGAAAAGAAAGAAGAAAAAAAGGAACTAAGAGAAAGGGAAAAGTCACTTTCGGAGAGAAGAACTGGAAAATCGTAGTACTTTGCCATTCGTGACGGATTTCAAGAATAACAGTAGTATAACATTTGTAAAATTATGATTTATTATTTATGTATTATAATAAAGGAGAATCTCATTGGTTGTCAGGGAAATTCTTAAAATATTAAAGCTTTATTTTTCTGTTTTAAAGTTAAAGACACGAACAAATATTCAGGAACAAATGAAACAGCGTGTAATCATGAATAGATTGAATAATTTCTGTTGCAAATAAATAAATAATACATAAACATCCAATCATTCATAATTCCATTTCATATTTACAGCTTTCTCGGTGGTACTAATAATAAATATCGCTTTAAAAGATTAAACAAAATTTATAATCACAAATGAATAAACTAATAAATAATTTCTGTTACAAGTGGTAAACTAACACATAACAAACAACGAACTTATTTCTAACCTTTGAATAATAATAGAAAATATAATGGAAAATAATAAATGAATTAACTAGCGAAAAGATTAAATCATCTATGTTACAAACAAATAAATATAACACAACGAGTAACTAATTATCCATAATCCTATCGCTTAATTTCAAACCTGTCGATGACGTTAATGTTAAACGTCACAACGCTATAATTTTCGAGCGCTCTGTGCTTTTGGAAAAGGAAGCGATGCTTTGAGAGGAGCTTTGTTCTATTTCCGTTATGCGCCAGCTTTTGATCTTGGTCGGCTTGATCCGCGCCTATATTACTCATTGTATTAAGCGCCGCGGCGGCGGCGGCGGCGCCGCTCTCCCAATGGGATATCCGATTTCCCGTTTAATATATCCCGACATTATTACGTGCCATGCGATACCAGCGCCCTCCTCCACATCCATAATATTATACTCATCCTGCGAAAATAGACGCGCCCTCTGAATCGCTGGTTTCAACTACACATTTGCGGCCTTTTGAGGTTACTTCGTCGCAAAGTTGAATCGTAATTTTCTCTTGATAGTTTCATTCTTCAGGGCTAATTCTATTATTTGTTTTGAATGTTATTTTTTGAATTATATTCCGAATTAGAATGAATTTTTATTCAGAAGTTCATTTTTTGGAGGTTAGTTGTAAGTCTGTTTCAATTTTTGCTGGGTTGTTTCGACAAATTTTCAATTTTATTGATTGTTTTGAGTTTTTTTTCCTGAATTGTATTTTGACTGATTCCAAACTTTAAGAATAATTTTAAATTACGAGCCAATACTTGCAAATTTGTTTCAAGATAGTTTTAATTTTGTATACATTTATTTTAAATATTTTGTCACTTATTTCAATAACCCTTCGACTAATTAGAAACAATTCTCCAAAACTTGGAGTTAACGATACGTCAATTTCCCCACATTTTTCTTCCTATTATTATACAATATTAACCTAACCTCAAAATACACGAACAGCAAACGTCAAAAGTCAAAGGTAACCACCAGGCCACAAATTTCCAAATTAGACATTCAGAGTGGCAGAATTCATAATTCCCCAGGAAAATCAATTGGGAAAACATTTGTCCGATGACAGTTCTCATCGAAGCGAATGATTGTGTCGTCGCCGCGTCATTCGCCGGCGAAAGCGATTTCACGGGCGTTTAAAAGCGCCGCGCCGCGCCGGATAGCATATTGATTGGCGAGTGAATTGTTTCATAAGGTTGTTGACAGTTCGGCCGGGCGAAATGAACCGGCTGCGGCTGGCACGCAAATTAATGTGTACGCCCGAGTGGAAAAATCATCGGCAATTTAAAAGTCTTTTGCTTTTCATTACATTTCACCAATACTGGCTTTTTACCATTCGTGCTCGTAGAATATAAAATATTCTTCTTGATTAACACTAGGTTTACGAATACTTATTTTCTGTAGAATTAATTTGAAATTAGTGAACTAAATTTCTCAGGATTACATAAATAATTGTCAGCACAAATCGGACAAAAATGAATAGTAATTGTCTTGTAATTTTGTTCCTGTAATAATCATAGATATAATAATTATATTTGCTCCATACAATTGCTATTATAATTATTATATAGCTCTAAAAGGAAACCTTACAAATTGTGTGTTAATTTGTAAATATCTACTTATTGCTTACCAATAAGTTTCAATGTTAAATAAAATTACATAATTAAACGAACTTACTTGTAAGTGAAGTTCTATCATAATTGTATAAAGCGCCTCTTCCGAAAGATGAAACGCTAAAGCTAATCAAAATTAACAAACTATATTAATCTCAAAATTAAACAATTTTAAACTTACAACTAATTCACAATAGTCAGAGTGTTCACAACAATATTAAACACTGCAAACGGTAATTTTCCCGCGTCAATTGCTCAATATGCATAACTCATTAGATTAATTACAAAACTGCAGTACAGAAGAGATGTAAGGGTTGCGAAAGGGTGGGTGGGCGGGCGGGACGGAGATTTTGCGCGGGCGGCAGCGATTGGCGATGCGAGATAATCCGGGAAATAATTAATGGCGCGTACAAGCAGTGATCGAGTCGATAAATGGCTAATAAACAGAGGCGGGCCAGGTTTATACAGGGCGAGCCAATCGATAATTACCGTTCGGCATGTAGTCATTTGTATATCACCGTTTTAATCAAGCTGGTCGCCGAACCTTTCCCTAGCGCGCCGCGGCGCCCGCGCCGCCCGCTCCGTCAATATTTTTCCAGCCCGGCCCGGAATACACAATGCAAAGTACACGCGCTTCTACGCCCAATGAATGGCACATTGCGTGCCCCGCGAATTATACTCGCCGGAATCCGAGCGGATTTCCGAGCGGCGACACTCCCGCTTTTCCAGCCTTCCTAGTGCAAACATTGTTCTAGTCGATGCGACTGAGAGTTCTCATTCGTTCTGATTTATATAATTAAAGTGTGGAAATAACTACAAATAGTTTTGGTGTAACGAAGGAAATTGACACTTGATTTGCCAGGATTTTTACTGGTCTTGGTAAATCTAGTGTTAAGTTTTGATACAATAAAAGTGAAACAATCATTTTATTGTATTAGAAAAAAGACGGCGATTTTGTTTCAGGTTTGTTAATAAATTACTATGATAAATTTTAGTCAAGTTTTTTAAATACTTTCGAGGGAAACACATTTATTGACTACTGTAAAAATGATTTCTAATGTTGAAGAGTGATTCTTTTCCCGTAGAAATCAGTATGAAATAATGAAATACTTAGGAAACGAATATAACTTTATTTAATCTTAACTGTTTGAAAGACCGGTGACGAATGAAACATTTTGACAGATTTAGAAACACATAAACATCATTGTGGACGAGACGACTGAACTTATCAAATATAATTTTATTAATATTCACGTTTAGCTTCTCTTACTTATATTTGACAAGTTCAGTCATCTCGTCTAGAATGATGTTTATATGTTTCAATATCTGTCAAAATGTGTCATTCGTCACCAGTCCTTCAAGAAGTTCAGATCAATAAAGTTATATTTGTTTCCTAACTATTTCACACTAATTTCCACGGAAAGGAATCACTCTTCAACATCTAACAGCATTAATTTTTGTAATTCTTATAATTCTATTACATTTTCTATTATCCTCCAAATGAATTTTTCTTCGTACCTCTTCCAAACCGATCTGTAATTCTGTAATGACTTGCTACTAAACAGTCAACATATCCGGCGTAAATGAAACGTCACATCCAGGAATGTCGACGAAATGGAAAAGCGCCAACGAAATCACTGACTATTTTCCGCGTCATTTCTGACATGTTTCCCATTAGCGATCTAATATCTGTTTAAAGGCTGGCGCGGGCAGCACTCACTTCTGTCAAAAGTGGCTTTGGCTTGTGTTGGATGACTTGGCAATTTATTGGCAATGAACGAGGCGATATTAGCGCATTATTCGGCTTGGCGCGGCATTGCCGCCTTTATCGAGCGGCGCCGCCGCCGACGCCGCCGGTCAATAGCGTTAAACGAATCAGTCATTATTACGGGTTTCGGCGGAGCTTCAAACGGCCAGCGCGCCGCGCACCACCTGCCCGGCTAATGAGCGTCTATTTCTATTATTACTGCCAATTAAGCGCCGCATCACGGCTAATAGTTTTTCAATGGCCGATCGCTCCTGTTACGCTCGCTTTCTCTGTGTTTCTCTGTGTTTGCCTGTGTCGGGTTGCCGTTTCACGTCAGCGTCAGCGCACGCCACCGCCGCTAACTGCTGAAATGGATATCTGTTGGTTTTGTTGCTGGTAATTAGCGCGGTTGCTTAGGTTCACCGCATTCCCTCTGTTCCCGCTGACTGACACGGAACTAGTGGCTCCAATGATTTTGTTTTGTTGATTGGTCGATCATTGAAGAAATTACTGTTACAAAGAATTTAATGATCTCGTAGAACTGGAAATTATTGTCTCATATAATGAAAGCGGTGAAAGAGATTGTTAAAATAAAATAAAACTAAGTTTTCAGATTTTCTAAGTGAACCAAAAGGCTAATAAGTAATTATTGTTTATAAACTTAGTAACTGCGGCACGCAACAAGCAAAGTTATGAATAATTACTGCAAAATATTTGCTCCACGCGTAATTGATGATTCTAAAATATAAGTCAATTTTTAATAATAATTATTAATGTTTTACATAAAAGACAACAAAATATAATAATATGACAATAAAAAGAATATCTTTTATTCCTTCCAATTCGCTGATTTGTAATACAAATTGATTTACATAAAGTATTAATTAATGCTGCTTTTTACATTTGTCATACAATGAATAATGAATTTTTCATGGAAATCAGCTTGTTCAACTTGGACGAACAATCATCGGAGAAAGGCTGGCCGGACGTGTATATTCGACTTAGCCGCAGTGGGTTTCCGCCCATTCCAGATAAGCCATCGGATATTTGTTATGCATGGGAATCGGGGGAGTTCGATGTAGCTACAATGCCAATTCGCTTCATTGCCATCTACGCGTTCCTCGCCAACAGCCAAGACTACCTCGCAGTATTGTTCTTCGAAGTCGAACGCACACGTGGAAGTTGCTGTGTACGATTATGCCTACGAGTTTTCTAGTTGAAGTATTTGTCACGTTTGAATCAGATAGAAAATATTTTTGAATTTGTTTGTTAATGTTTATGTGGTTCTTTTATTAAGGGTTAGTTTTTCTTAAGAATTTAAAGAATGAATGTAATATATGTTATTACGTATTTAATATAAGCATTGTGTATAAATATTACTAATTTCGATGGCGATTATCTCAAATTTGGAACAGAGAATTTTTCTTACAATTCGCCAAATTTTAACTATGATTTTAGAATATAAATGTATGTGGTCTAAATTTTCTAGTTTAAATACTTGTCTGTTTTAAATCAAATAGAAAATATTTTGTGCTGTATTTTGTTTGTCTCAAATATTTCGATGGCGATTATCTCAAATTTGGAACAGAGAATTTCCTTTAAAATTCGCCAGAATTTAAATATAACTTCCTAATATATGTATTTAATCCAAATTTTCTACTTTAAATTCCTGTATGTTTTATATCAAATAGAAAATATTTTGTCAATGTTTCTGTGACGTACTTCAACTAATAAATCATTTTTTATCTGAATCCTACCAGCAGATAAAGCACTAAAATTTAACATACGTAATTAACACTTGTTCAGTACATACAAAAAATACAATTTCAAACGAATATTTCAAATTCGGAACGAAGAATATTCATGGAAATCCTTTAGAAACTTTGAAATGTATTAGTCAAAATTGCAGTAAATTTTTGAAAGAAACAAATCTGTGCCAGAACTCTTTTAAGGGTTGACGCGACTGTGTCATTGTGTGCGGGGCGGTGGGCTCGAAAGGGGGTTGGTTGGCAGGTTGGGGAGTAGTCGAGTGGGGCGAAGCGTTAATTACGGACGGACAGGTACACGATTACGCCGGGAGGAACACGTCAATGCTTCATTAGGCGAGGAAGCACCGCGGGATCGCGCCTCGACGAACTTTCCCCGACGATTAACTGCGTCCGCGCGCACCACTTGCCAAACGCCGCCGCGGCGCCCCACCTGCAACACCCCCTTTTTGTGCTACTGCGCTTGTTAGTTTTATTTGGAACAACGCAACAATAGCAGGGATTTTGAAGGATTCTTTATTATCTATCGCAAATATAATACAACTGAAAAATATATGTTTTTACTTTTCAGGATTTAATGAATAAATTATTTTCCAAAACATACATGTATTATATTTCGGAAAAAAGCTTTAGGGTTCAAAGTACTATTAATTACCCTAATATAAAATAATATACCACTAGTATTATTTTAAAATTACTCGATGTATAAGTATTTGAAATTTATGTTTGACACAAAAACAAGTACTGTCAAATTGTATAATGTTCATAAACTATATTCGCCAAGTATATTCTTTCAATATTTAATTAAAAATTCGAAAATGTAAAATTATCCGAACAACGACAATGGTAACTCCACTGAATAATTTCTGTAAAAATCGAATTCGAGATTCTCTTAGCCCGCTCAAATACGAAGCAGAAAACGAAACAGGTGCGCCAACAATATTGGCAATTGGCTCGAATATAATATCGCCAAATAAATTCGACTGACGGCGAAGCAGAGCGCGCAATGAAAAAGCCGGCGAGTAATACGCGAGGAATCCGATAATTCGCAATAAACAAAACTCCGACAACCGATACCACGATCGAGTCGCGATATTTCCCTCTTTTCCACCCTTTTTCCACCCTTTTTCCACCCCTCGCGGCAATAACGAAATCAGATAGAAGGCGATTTCCGCAAATCCGAGCGCGGGCCGAGCCGGCGAAGTTAAGTACGCGAGGATATTTTGCCGGGCCGCTCTCGATCGATGACGCTTTTCATCATTTCGAGCAGCCCCCATTAATTGCCGGCGGCGGAAAATGAAGGGCGCTCATGGCATATTCGGAATTACGAGGGAAGCGGGGAATTTCGTTCGATCGAACTTTCATTCGTAGGCGCTTTGTGGCATTTTTTCCTGTCGCTCTAGCGTCCCTTCGACCATCCCCCCACAACGCCACGCACTGCCACCCCCTTTTTTGCTGCCATTTTACTGCCATGAATGCGGGATCACCGAAAAGCGAGGTGCTTTTCGGGCTCTGCCAATCGAAAACCACCGGCGAACGTCACTCGACGCCGTTTATCCACCCGTCCAACCCTCTCTGCCACCCCCCTTTTTTCATCCTCCACTTTTCATCCCCCTTGCGCCGCGTGCATTCTTTCGGTCCTTTGGTCAGCCGGATAATTAAAATCGAATTTTTAACTGCTTCTGACCGAACGATTGCTGCGTCGGAAACTAGAGAACGCTACCGTGGAAAAAGAGGGGGAAAGGGTGGGGGGTGGCACGCTAGAGAATGCCTGGCATTGCAGCCAACTCATCCGTCCTTGTCACGTGGTGTCGCTTCCAACCGGAAACGAGAGGGACGTCCTTTTGTGCCACCCGGTCTTAACGAACTGCTGATATTTCTGGGACAGCAGGTTGTAGATAGTTTGGCGCAGTTTCCACGTGGTTGTGTATGTGTGTGTGTGCTTTGAGAGCAACGGATGCCAGTAAATTCCGGTGACGGGAACGTGTTGGCTTTATTGATAAAGGTGATGGATGTGATGGGAATGTTTGGATTCTCATGGCGAAAGTATTATGAATTGTTTTTCATGGGTGATTTTTTGAGGTTAAGTTTTAGTAGCGTGGTTGATATTGTTTGGGATGGGAAAGGAAATTAGTGCGTGGGGAGAAAAATATCAACGCAACTGACTCTAAAATTACAGATTTCTTTAACAAGACAATCAAGAAAATTAAATATTCTTTCCAGTATTCGTAGAATACTCAATTTTTTGTTTGTTTAACAAAATCTGAACATTCATTTTAATATTAAAATTAAACGTGGGATCTGACAGCTTCAATATTATGAAAATATGTTAACAAAATTCTTATTTTAAGTTTGTAAAATATATGTACGAGTGCATGATTTAAAGTATATTATAAATGAATTCTATTAATCAATTATATTATTGTCATGGGTGGCCAAGAATTGTTGTGAGAAGGCAGGCATTTAAAAAAGCTAGTACATAACCTAACGATCGTAAAAATTTTCATTTTTAACAACACGGTAACCTTTTAAACAGAAAAATAACGATATTTTTATACCCATTTTGGAGTTGCCTCTCTTAAATCAATTTTCATAGGATCGTTTGGTGGTTAATGCTCTGTTAGTAGGACGCGTCGGCCGCAAACAGATGGCAAGTTTTAGGCCGAATGTGTTTCGGCCGCACTTTAGTATCGGCGGCCGCCGCGCCGCGCCGCGCCGCTAGCATCGGGCCGATTACTACGCACGGCAATTTGCGCGTTGCGGTTTCAAGTGGTAAGCGTTTAAACGGCGGCGTTACGCAACTCTCCTATTCGGGCGACCGTCTTCGTTGCCAGCTCGAATTCCAGGTAACCCTATGATCGCCCCGAATATCTCCTCGCCGCAAACCGCCGCCGCTGGCGAATGAATCGTCCGAGGATTTAGTGCGGCGAGCGCCCTCTCCTGTTAACCTATTTATGACCGCCACTGATATGCATTTGCATCGCGTTGCGACTAGTTTTCAAACCCTGTAATCCGATCTCCTGGTTCGCGCAACGCTCGACGGACTCTTGCCATTTTTTCCACTCGCCACTATTCGATCCCAAAAATAGAAATGATTTCGTGTCAACGAAACTAAATGCGTACATAAAAACCGCGAACCTTTTGCTATGGATAATTATTGGGATCAAAAGTGAAACGAATAAAAGTAAAGTATCGAAAACTGAAAAGAGATTTCAAAATTTATCATTCTAAAAATAAGCTAGTAAAATATAAACTTTGACTAAAACAGCATCAATTAATATGTTATAGATTAAGAATAAATAAAGGTACTGGAAAACCATTACAATAAATCTTCCCAATATATTACAAGTTTATTATTCTAATAAACTAACACATTACATTTATTCAGCAAGACAAAAACACCAAATCCATATTCAAGAAATCAAATCACTTTAAGAAAATTGCTTTTACCAAAGCGAGCTTTATCAAGCAGACTTTTTACTTCGTAAATTACAAACTTTCCAAAGAAGTCAATAAAATAGAAAAATTAACCAAAACACCATGAATAAGTATTCCCAATATATTAAAAAGTTTCATATCCCACGAAACTAACATATCAAATTTATTCAGCAATGCAAAACTACCAAATCCATATTCAAGAAATCAAATCGCTTTAAGAAAATTGCTTTTAGCAAAGCGAGCTTTTTAGCCCCGTAAATAATAAACATTCCTGAAACGGTATGGGCGGCTTCCAACAAAAGTTCGGAAAACAGTAACGCCGCGCCGGACACATTAACAAGCCGCAGGGCAATGCTGGCAGCATTCTGCGAGGCATATCCATATCCAAGCAATCCATAGGAGCGACCATAACCCGGGCATAGCGGGCGTGCTTTAATCCTTGGTGGCGGCGGTGCACGCATTCATTTCCGTGCGGTCTGAGGTACAAGCATGCTGTGTTCTGCATCCAACCTGGCCCTGGCATATCCACGTGCCCTGGCCAGAGCAGGCCTCACTCGAGAGGCCAATCGCATCCAATAGAGGGTGACTCAAAAGTCACATGCTTTAATATTATTCCGCTAATATTGCTCAAACCATTGAATTTTCAAACCGTCTTAGTTTTTCGTTTGAATTGCTTCGTTTGTAATGTCGCATTAATTTATATTAAAAATAATTTGTTAACGTGAGTATTTAAATGTTATTTTAATAATTAACCAATTGGTGAAAACTAGCATTGTGAATTTTTATGTAAGAATTTTTTGGGATATGAAAAGACGCTCTTGCATTATTTAATATTATTCCGCTAATATTGCTCAAACCATTGAATTTTCATAGTTGCATTTTGTCTTGGTTTTTCGATTGAATTGCTTTGTTTGTAATGTCGCATTAATTTATATTAAAGATAATTCGTGTGAATTCAAATATTATTTTAATAATTAACAAATTGGTGAAGAGTAGCATTATGAATTTCCTTGTAAGAATTTTTTGGGATATGAAGAGACGCTCTTGTATTATTTAATATTATTCCGCTAATATTGCTCAAACCGTCGAATTTTCATAGTTGCCCTTTGTCTTAGTTTTTTGTTTGAATTGATTTGTTTATGATGTCGCATTAATTTGTATTAATAATGATTCATTAACGTGAGTATTCAAAGATTATTGTAGTAATTAACTAATTGGAACTGTGTGATTACCAGTGAATAAATTAATATATCTAATCGAATTTATTATTGCAACAAAGGAAAACAACTCCCAAAGAAAATACTTTAAGGGTGTCTACAATGTTAAACTACCACAAATTTGAAATCATACATAACAAATGAATAAGAATGAATAGAACCAAAATGAGCGGATTGTTTTATTTCAAACAAAACAAATACCTTGGCTGGCAACTTGCAAATGTAAATAATGCAATAAAAACAATTCCGGTAATAATATCGCAGGAAACCGAGTGTATTCGATTGCGGCGATGCAAATGGGTTAATCATAAGGGAAAGTCGTAAGTTGGCGGGTGCCACCGTGTAGGTGGCTATGCGGTATTGTCGTGGCAGAGGAGAGGAGAGGAGAGGAGAGGAGAGGAGCGTAGAGTAGAAGGAGGACATCGGTGGCAAGGCGAAGAGGGTCGCTGGCGAACGGACGGGACACTGGGACTAGAACTTTTGGCTCGGGTCACCACAGCAATACCCGGCTCTTTGTCCTGCTACGGACACCCGGGCTCTTTGTTTCGCCAGTGTTCTCCAGCCAGCACCATAGAATTTACTCTCTGAATTATTGGCTCTCGTGTTTCGCGGCGAGGCCAGTCGTGACACCGGCGGCGGCGGCGCCGCCGCCGCCGTCGCGCTAGAAAGAGTGCTCCACCTAGAAAAGTCTCGAAAAGATCCGCCGTTAATGGCGAAGCCTGTCACCCTCTTTTTCACCCTTTTGTTCCCGCTGCATTTCACGAATTCGAAGAAAGTGCTTTAGCCTGTTATTTATGTTATTGCGCAAACAAGGTGTTTAAACAAATATTTTTTTGAATGGGAAAGAAGTTACCCTCCGTTTTGCAATTTTATTCGCACTGAATTCGACAAATATGATAAAATAGTTTTTATTCTGTTATTTATATTAGGTGACAAATGGAATTTGTAAAAATAGTTTATTATATGTGCACTGCTGCATGTTCGTTTCACTATTTATGGTAGAGTCTTTCACCCCTTTTTCACCCTTTTCACCCTTTTCACGAAATAATACTGCAATTGTTGGAAATAATTAATAATTCGTGCGAATAAACACACGTCAATAAACTAGACATTTGGAATAATTGAAACTAACTAGAAATAAATTATTTCAATCGCTAACCAAGTACAAAAACCACGTCTTTGTTAAACAACAGTATTCGCTGCATCAGAATACGTTTTATGAAGATGTGCATTTTCTCGTGGCATAATTAATTCCTCGAATAAATGCCGTTCATTTATTGATATTTAATAAATAATAATGCTGCTGACTCTGCAATATGCAATCATTCGCTGATATTATTTATCAGTCAAATGTGCTTTGTGCTGATAGGAAACAGATGTTTCTTGAATATTGACAAGATTTTTAATATGCCGATAGATATTAATGTTGACATATTCTGCTCCAGTAATATTTCAATATCATGCGAATGCTCAGCGATTTTTTAATGAGGCCAAATGAAAAAGATAGGTTTCCTTATCGGTAAAATTATCTGGGCAAATTCTCAGTGGTTGCTAGCGTTCAATATATTAGAACATTTAATTAACTAATTTGATATGGGACATCCAATACCGAGGAATACGACGCATTTAATTAAACAATTAAATAGAACATTCGTTCTTAAAACAGTAAAAATAAACACACGTTGTTTACTATTGATTATATCGTATTTTGCAATAAAATACTGCAAAATTGCAGTACAATCTTTCCAATTAAACTCCAACTGTTAATAATTCGAAGGTCTTCAATTAAACAACAGATTACTTCTTACATTAATAAAGCAAACACATATCGTTTATTACAATAAAATACTTGGAAGGTTCATTTTAATATTTCCAATGCAATTGCAACATCCAATAATTCAATCTTCAATTAACTAAAATACTTGTAAGGTTCATTTTAATATTTCCAATGCAATTGCAACATCCAATAATTCAATCTTCCATTAAATAAAATTTGATTTCTAAAAACAATAAGTGGTGCGTTGTTTATGCTGGGTTTTCGAGGACTTAAAATGCGTGAGCGTGACTGGAATGGCTGTTTCATACGCGGAAAGATTGTCCGTCCGGTAGGGAAATCGATTTCCCGGCAAATCTCGGCCGAGAAATAGCTGCTATGTAGTCGGAGATTTCGTGGATCACGTGGTCCTCGGACCACGCGCGCTATCTGGAAATACGCCGGGTCGCCCGGTAATATGAACTTTTGAGATGCAAAGCAGCCCACACTCGGCGAACTTTTCAAATTGAAGGGAATCTGATGGCTTCCCTTGGTGCCCTCGCTCCACTCTATCCTCGCCGGTATGTACCGGGTGGCGCGGAAATTCCCGACGATCTAGATAGCAATAGAAATGCTGTTATCGAAAATCCGAGCGTCTGCGAAGATGTGGGAAAGCTCGCCTATCAAAATTTTCATATGTTCTTCCATGAAAAACGATTCGTTAACTTGGATTTTTATTGTAATCCATCATTTTTTGGAGCAGTTATGATTCACGAAAACGAGCTTTCTTTGAAAAATTCTAGCTATACAAATATGAGAGAATTTGAAAAATAAAATACGTCATATTATACAGAGAGAATCAAACTTTCGAGAAAAAAATATTCGAACACTGTAGAACTTAGTTAAATAACAATACTTTTAGTATAAATTTTGTATTTGTTAATATCGTCAAGTACAATACTTTGAATGGGTCACTTGTTTATAATAATAAACGAAAAATTCTAGCTATACAAATAGGAGAGATTTCAAAAAATAGAATGCGTCATATTATTCAGAGAGAATCAAACGTTCGAGAAAAACATATTCGAACACTGCAGAACTTAGTCAAATAAAAACACTTTTGTATACATTTTGTATTTGTTAATATCGACAAGAATAATATTTTAAATGTCTCACATGTTTTTAATAATAAACAAAAACATTAGAATCAATATAACAGCGATGTTTTTCAATATTCCAAAGCCATAATGCTATAAATTTCAATTTTTACAGTTTAAAGAGTTAACTGAGCCGCATTTCCGAATTAACAAGAAAGCATTCGCCCGATCCAGTTAGAAATGCGAGAGATTTTCCGGAATTTAATACCAGCATACCGAAGGTGCAACTGGGATTAAGATACACGGTACTATTCTCCAAATGAACCGCGCTTATTCCAGCTTAATTAAAACAAGCGCGAACCCGTGTAACTTTGCTAACTTGTATTTACGGCTGCATTGCGATGTTCGTTGCAAAAAAGCGCGAATCCCGCGCTGTTCCTCCAACAAGCCGGAAGTGGAAAGGAAGTCTCTCGCAGACCAGAAATTATTGACTACGAAAAAGTTTCTGTAAGACGAAATACAATTTTTTTAATGGAATTCGTAAATTATTGTTGTGTAATTTGAATTTTATTTTCTATTCGCGTTATCATAAATTTGTATTGACGACTCTTGATCATCAAATAAAAGAATAGTTTCCTGGTAAAAGGTTTATTACGAAATATTAATTAACAACCGAGTTAAAAGAAGAGCAAACGCAAATTTGTAATAATTTACAGCCATGAAATAATTTTCTGTGCCTTGAATTTGACAAATTGAAGTCAAATTTCTATATTCACTATGTTTTAGATGTATTATGAAATAGTAAATATAAAGAAATTCGTTTTCCAATGGAACACTTTATTTATTACGAAATATGAATTAACAACCGAGTCAAAAGAAAAGCAAAAAAAAGTTCGTTCGATCTTTTGCGAACTTCCAATAATTTACAAACACAAAATCGTTTTGTGTTTTGAATTTGACAGATTTAAATAAAATTTCTGTATTAACTATATTTTATTTGTATCATAGAATAACAAATAAAGGAATTGCATTTCCTTTTGTTTACAGACGCGATGATGGACGCTGAGGCCGCACTGTTGGAGAACTCTCCGACGCTCTCGACGATCTCGTCGGACTACACGGACCCGACTTATTCGAGCCCCGGCTCGCCCTACTCACCGGAATCCCCGATCATCATTACATCCGTGCACAAGAAGATCAAGGACGATCAACTCACACCGAGGCCCACACCCAGGCATCCACTGCCGCCCAGGAAGCCCAGCTTCCGGATACGACCGCCGTACCTCATGATCTGCATCAGCATCATCGAGGTCAGTCAACTCCATCTTACGTAATCCCAGTTTATATGTCGCTGTAAATTAACTCGTATTCTTCTTACGATCGATTCGATTTATTATTGTTATTCGTCGAATGATTTAAATTTAAATTTTGCAGAAAAGAATTTTGCATTAAAAATGCTATTTGTGTCTGTAATTGTTTGAGTTAGTGTTAACATTTTTGTATAGCAGAGTCGACGGATTATTAATTGATATATTCAATAATATATCATATTTATTATATATTTATAAAATCACATAAATTTGTAGAAAGATACATGCAGAAAAACATATTGATACTAAAAAGGAATGAAAGTGTAAAACATCAAAAATGTAATGCAATGTTATTTGTGTTTGTAATTGTTTGAATTTGTATTAATATTTTTATATGGCAAAGTTGATGGATTATTAATTGAGTGGATAAATATCGACGCATGTAAATAATGCTATATAATTTATTAACTAATATTGTACGTTAAAAATTATAATATATCATACTTAATATACATTTAGAAATTCACAGAAATTTATAGAAAGATACATACAGAAAATATATTAGTACTAAAAAGGAATGAAAATGTAAAGCATCAAAAATGTAATGCAATGTTATTTGTGTTTGTAATTGTTTGAATTTGTATTAATATTTTTATATAGCAGAGTCGATGGATTATTAATTGAGTTGATAAATATCGACGCATGTAAATAATGCTATATAATTTATCACTTAATATTATACTTAATATACATTTAGAAATTCATATAAATTTATAGAAAGATACATACGAAAAAACATATTAATACTAAAAAAGAATGAAAATCTAAAACATCAAAAATCTAACGCAATACTTGAATTAGAAATGAAAGCTTTCCCAGAAGCACCTTGAAGCAGAAGGCTTTAAAACCAAGCAGTATAGAGGTTTCACCGAAATTCGCCGGAAATTCGGGATTCCTAGTCAAATACGTTGCCAACAACGCTAACACTCGTAACCCAAAACTTCCGCTCTTACTCGTCTAATTCGGCAAAGTCGGCCGAAATGTGCTCTTTTCTTAAACACTTCGCCGAGACTTCGCTACCAATTACCGGCGGCCCCCGAAACTTCCGGCTAAGCGTATTAACATACCCTGAACTTACTGGTAATCCGCGCGATTTGTAAAAAGCTCCCCGCTGGCATCTTTCGCGGGGATTAAGAAGTAATTGGTGCCACGAAACGAGACCGACTGAATATAAATGAGTCTGAACTGTTGTCTTGGACGCGTAATGGGGAACGGAAAAATAGGTGTCAGTTATTTCGAGGAATTTTATTGCAATTTTATTGCAATTACTTATTGTGGGTTTTAGACACATTTTTTGGTGTTTTTATGCACATTTTTATTAATATAGCATTGCAGGAATTTGGTGGAAGTTTCTGTTATATAAATTCTTTAGTAATTATTGGGAATAAAGAATTTAGTTTTAGTATTTCTGACTTTCTAATTTTGTTATCAGCATTCTTTATTTGAGTATTAAAATAGTTAACACGTATAGAATAAATCATAGAAATACAGAAATGTTTTTCGAAGGTTATATTAATGAACAAGAGAAATTAATTCCATGGCTGA
Organism: Ectemnius continuus; assembly: GCA_910591665.1. NCBI lineage: Eukaryota > Metazoa > Arthropoda > Insecta > Hymenoptera > Crabronidae > Ectemnius > Ectemnius continuus. The sequence goes on along the minus strand of OU342862.1, from coordinate 6,136,386 downwards.
CAATCGCGTCAAAGTTTATCCAATGATTTAAAAGCTACTAACAGGATCATCCATTAATTCGTTTATGTATAACAAAAAATCCTAAAAAGATATAAATTATTTGGAAGAGACAGCTGAAGTCTTGGAAAAATATTTATGAAATTTATGCATTTATGAAACTTTCCACAAAATAATATTGAAATTGTTGGAAACAATTAATTTCAATATAAATATTTTTCGACTTCTTTTTCTATAAACACACAAGTAACACATACGAATAAATTTTGATCGCAAATATAATTCATGCAACTAAAGGTACGTCAATAAAGTAGCCACTTGGACGGCGCAGAATAAATTAAACTAACCTAAAAAAAGGCAATCTAAGTCCGAGAGAAGTCAAATTCCTCGTTCTTTACGAGGCGACCGACGTCAGTTCCTGTTCCTCGCCAGTTCCGGTTGGCTGGTGTTCCTACGGCGGGCTAGAATAATTGGCTGAAAGTTCCCAGCGGCCGATGCGATATCGGCATCGGTTGCCGAAGAATGCCGCGTCCAATCTAGGCGGTCGGGCGAACTTAAAATTGCGGCAAAATGTAACGAGGATAATAAAAGGATAGTGAGCGAGCAGTGGCGGGCCGCGCTAATGAAACTCCGAGATACCATAACCGGCCGAAAGAGTGGGGGGGGGGGGGAGGAGAGGGCAGCGAGGAGAAAGGAGGATGCTGGCTAATAAGAGAATGTCGATGCCGCTTTCCCCGAAAAAGCAATTCCCCACTTTAATTCGACGGGCTCCATTAACGACACACCGCTTCCCTGCATCCACCTATCCACATATCCTACGGAGAATTACCGCATTACCATTTAGCCACCCAAATTTCCAGAGATTGTTAGTGCTTTTTTTTATTCTCGTCGAAAGTTTTTATTGTCGGAAATGCAAGATTTTGTCTTCGGTTCAATTATATTTTATATATTTCGAATTGGTAGCGAATTTCAATTGATAAATAGGTGTTAAGTGGTTTTTTCTAAGTTTTGCGTTTTTAGATATATTTTTTTAAAGCCGGGAATGAACGATTATTGTTTTTGGTTTGATTATACTTTATTTAGCTTGAATTGATAACTAATTTCAATGAATAAAGCGAATCAGGGATATGGAAAAATAGGTAACACACTTGTCTGTTAGTGTCTAATATTTTTTAAAGAAAGCTATTGGATTTAGGCAAACATTTGAACCCGAATTTGACCCAATAAAATAAAAATCTAAACTAAAACTTTATTTTATTTTCAACTAAAGAACCAGAAATATAATCATTACATCGAAGATCAAGTAAAATTAGCAGAAACAATCTTCAACAGCAAAAAACCAACAAAAGATATTTTTACTCTTCTAATTAACTAGCATAAAATAATCTCTTCGACAGTAAAATATCAGCAAAAGATATTTTCATTCTTCTAATTAACTAGCATGAAATAATCTGTCAGTGAAACATACTACGTTTGCGACTTACATAAATACAAGCTTTTAAAGACAGAGTGAAAGGAAAGCACCGGAAACTTACACTCAGCAGGAAAGCTCAGGCAATTTCTGCATGCGTTACAGTGCAATTAATATGCTACTTGTTTCCCTCCAATTACATTCACTTAATATGCTGGCTGCGTCGAGCCGATGCTGCATTTCTCCTGTATCCGATGTCTCGCGAAATTATAAGCGCATTAATTACACTCGTGGCCACATTTCGCGATTCATTATATCGCCAGCATCAGTTTAATAATCCTAAATCACAAATGGAAATTGGATTAGTTCTGCTGCTAGCTCCAATAATGCTGGAGCTTGCATTTATACAACTAATAAATGTTCCAGTGAAAATACTCCGAAAATTACAGCACCAGATTTGTTTCTTAGATTAAAAATTGGAATTATTTCCTTCTTATTTGTTTGAAATTTATGTTGACGTAGATAAATTGCAATAAAGGTTGAAATTTGGAAAGGAATTCATAAATATAATTCTTTCTCGAACTGGAATGATTTATTAAACCTTAAAATAGTTTATTTTGGGGACTTGAATTATTCCAACAATTGTAAATCATTGAAGATAAGTAAACTTTAATGGTACATATATTAATAAATATACTTTATTCGATTAAAGTTCAAAAAGCTTTCAAAATAGTTTATTAACACAATTTTCTTCTTTCACATATCATAAAAATCGACTTTTTTAACAAATCCACTAAATAACTTCGAAATTGCCAAACATACCGCCATTAAAAACTGTTGAACACTAAATACGCTTCCCTTCAACATTACATTTCTCCGAAAAACTACTGTTTCCGCGGAAGTTGTAATACAAAGTAGGCGAAACAAGTTAACGAAGAGGAGCATCGCGCTGCTTTTCTGCTTTTGGGTGGAGACTGGCCGGTGACCCTAAAAGCACGCCCGGCGGAAAGTCAACTTCCGGGCGGACGCCTCTCGCGACGAGGATTTCTCCGAGCGTGTACGCGTGCGTGCGAGAGTGAGAGAGAGAGAGAGAGAGAGAGGATTTCGGAGGTGTAACACCGGAGGTGGCAGTCGGAGTGAGAGAGAGCGGGGCGGCTTTTCACACGGAGGAGCTGACTTCCGGGGGCGGAGTTGTCACCCTCTTTTACTCGCCGCGAGAGATAACGAGGCGCAGTTCGCGGCTTCCTCCTCCGCTCGAATTAGGAGTGCGGTTCACTCAGCTGCTTTCAAGGTTTATGCATTTTATGCATCTCGCCCGGGCAAGAAAGTGTGAACACGCTTTAGCCGCCGCCCGCCGACCCAGAATCCACCAGTCTTATCGCGCTTCCGCCGCCCCAGCGGAGGAAGAGGGCAACTTGTTACTTCCTTCCACGATTTACTATCGCTAGGATTAATTGTATTCATGAGTGCCCTTTGAGAAATCAAAACTTCTTATTGGTTAATGTTGAAAATAGTTTTCTATTATTGATAATCAAGTGGAAAGTTGTTTTTTGTTTTAAATATAAACAAAGGTAATCTGCTAGTGGATAAAGACTCTTTATTGGTTAACAATTGTGTTTCAGTGACGTAGTAAAATAATGAGTTTCGTATACGAAATAATATTTGTTAGAAAGTATGCAAACAATGATAATTTATGGAATTTGTGTGCACTTTTTCTTTGTGTCAGTTCCTTCCACGATTTACTATGGCTGGGATTAATTGTATTCATGAGCGCCCTTTGAGAAATCAAAACTTCTTATTGGTTAATGTTGAAAATAGTTTTCTGTTATTGATAATGAAGTGGAAAGTTGTTTTTTGTTTTAAATATAAACAAAGGTAATTTGCTAGTTGTTCAGACTTCTAGACTCCCGATTTGAAATTTATATTTCATCTGAAATTTCTTTGAAATTTATATCACATCTTCCTTGATGCAAGGGGAGATTCCCCACCAAATTTCAGCCCCGGAAAATGTCGGGAAGTCCAAAAAGTATTGGAAAAACCAGCGAAAATTCCGAAAAAATCGAACTTTAAAGGCAGTTTTTTTAGTGTTTTCGATAGAAATCCGGACTTTTTTCGACGGATTTCTTGTTTTCTATCCGTTTTCATTCATAAACAATCGATTCCTGAAGAAAAAACCGGAGTTTGGGGACCTTCGAAAAATCGTGAAAAAATCTGAAGGGGTACCCCTCAAGAAAAATTTGCCAAAAAAAAAATGTTGAGCTAGGGCCCTGGAATTTTTACGGCATCTTCCTCGATGCAAAAAAACATTACCCACCAAATTTCAGCCCCGGGAAAGGTCGGGAAGTCGACAAAAAAAAATAAAAACCGTTAAAAATGAGCAAAAATGGACTTTTCTCGACGGTTTTTCGACCCGTTTTCGTTGCAAATCCAGACTTTTTTTCACGGATTCTTTGTTCTCTATCCACCCTGATACGAAAGCAATCAAAATATCCCGGGTTCGGTCGATTTTTAGAAACTTGAAAAAATCGACCATTTTCGAGGGTCGAAAATAGGTGAAAAGCTAAACTTTGAGCTAGGGCTCTGAAATTTATACCAATTCTTCCTTGACGCAACGGCACATTCTCCACCAAATTTCAGTCCCGGGGAACGTCAGGAAGTCCACCAAAAAAAATAAGGGCTAGGAGAGTACTGATTCAAAGGCAAGTGAATCACCCTGTACAATATATTTAATAACAAGTACACAATGAATTCTAAAGAACTTTACAAATATAAAGAAAAAATCACGAAATTTCCCAGGCTTTTATCAACTGGTACACTCAATGCTTTAATGTCAATCGGTGCCGATATAAAATTGCTGTGGTTCATGCAATTATTTCCCCGGGTAGAATATGTGCTCGTTCACAGGGGAGCTTCACTCCTGGAATATTTGCCGTTCGCATTAACCTTGCCGTAATTACTGAGCTTTATCGTGCGGCATCCCATTGTGTTAAGTTCCACGGCTCGAAGCGCGTAACACTGTATTTCACGCTCTCGCCTCGCGTTTTATCGTGTTAAGCGCACTCTCTCACACACACACATACATACATACACAGATGCGCGCAACACACTCTCTTTGTCTCTCGTCGAGCACGTAATATCTTATTCGCTGTTCTTGTCGTACAAGCCAGCACGTAGTTACGTACTTGCCGCGCGGTTTTTGGCCTCCGAGCCACCGCGTTTCGTATACTCGTTACACATCGTTATCCGCGCCTCTTGCCACCCTCTTATTAATCAAAAGTTAATCCACTACTGATGATTAGATTACTGTTGTTTAGGTATACATTTTTATTTATGAAGAATTCTGAACCACAATTTCTGTAGTTGATATTGATTGTATTTTTATTTTGAAGTCGAAAGTCTGACAGTTTTTCTGTAATCATTAATAAAGTAGAATCAGTTGAAATTAAAATTATACAACGCTTTTATATTGTAGTGAGAACAAATATTACGAATTTCTGTGGTTGACGTTCATTGTATTTTTATTTTGAAGGTGAAAGTCTGACTGTTTTTATGTAATCATTAATGAAGTAGAATCAATTGAAATTAAAAATATACAACGCTTTTATATTGCAATGAGAACAAATGTTATGAATTTCTGTGGTTGATATTGATTGTATTTTTATTTTGAAGTCGAAAGTCTGACAGTTTTTCTGTAAACATTAATGAAGTAGAATCAATTGAAATTAAAAATATACAACGCTTTTATATTGTAATGAGAACAAATGACATTTTTTGTGATATTATAATTAATTTTATAATTTGCATTTGTGTTTATCTTTTATAGTGCCTTCAATTGAAAACTGTACAGACCGATATTTCAGAATAAAATATTTGAAAATGGCAAATTAATTGTCAATAAATATCTACAGATTAATATTTGCTAGATTTATGTTACAAAATTGTTTCACTCGTGAAGAAACGAATTTATAAAGGATTAACTATTACATCCCTTAAATAAACTACACAATAAATTAAAATCAAATGTTTTACAAGGTAATATTTTGAAAGAAATCAAAATGCTAAATAACAAGGGTTTATTAAAAACAATATTATTCTACTGTTGGATAATAAATACTTGTTTTAAATTCCTGTGTCGATTAGCATTTGCCGCAGACTGCGAATGAATTACTTAGAAAGCCACAGCAAACCCAACAACTTCCTTAATAACAACTATTAATTCAAAGCAAAGCGAATGCATTGGAAAGAAGCGGATTGTTGATGGCGGCGAGCATCGTCCACTCGTTTTTCATTCTTTTTATCGGCCTGAAAAACTGTATCGGATGTTCCGGTCCACTTCGCTGGAATTATCCTGGCGCGAGCGACGCGCTTTTGTCCGTGCGCGTGCACCGGGAAATCTCGAATTGATGCGCGACGTAATCGGCACGCCTCGTTACCCGATTTTTGACGCGTCGTTGCCACCCTCGGCACATGTACAGGCAAATACACATGTATGCGCGTACACTGGGGAATCCTTGTTTCTCATACCCTTGGGTATTAGAAATCGAGAAAATATTGCAAGCGAAATTTGAAAATGAAATATTGTTTTCGAATTTTTGGGAGTTTTACTTTTAAAAAGCAATTTAGTGCGTCAGGGAATGCGTTCAGATAGGTTTGAGTAGTTTTTAATGCAAAAATACTATAACTATTATTCAAATGAAGTAATGTTTTCGAATTTGTGGAAGTTCTATTTTTAAAAAACGATCTAGTATATCAGGGCATGCATTCAGATAGGTTTGAGTAGTTTGGAATGCAAAGAAAATACAATTTTCATTCAAAGTTTGTCGAAAATATAATAGGTTGAAATTGAAAACTGCGTGTCTTAGTTTTTCCAAGAATAATTCAGTTACGATGATCGTTATAATTCTAGTCGAAAGTATAAACTAAACACTATTTCCACAAATTATTTCAGACTTTTGAAGAAAGAGTAACAAAATTAAATAATTGTCAACTATCGTGTACTAATTTGATTTTAAAAAAACACCTAGCATAATGCAATTTTGAACTAATACAGTATTATTTTTGCCAAAACTAAGTCATTTACGATCATCGTTATAATTCTAGTTGAAAGTATTCACTAAACACTATTTCCACAAATTATTTCAGACTTTTAAACAAAGGCTTATGAAATGAAATAATTGTCAATTATCGTGTAAACACCAATTGGATTTAAAAAACCACCTACTATAATGCAATTTTGAACTAACGCAGTATTCTTAAGTCGAAAATGATTTACCAAACAATTTATAATAATCCTACACACAACAATTTAATTTTAAAAAAAACTGATAGTCTATAAAAAACAGTGTAAAATAAATAAGCAATTTTGGCACAAGTAAAAGCGTCTTATGTCTAAATATATATCGGTGCATCCTTAACTATAGGAAAACCAATTACCAAACAATTCATAACAATCTTACAGACAACAATTTAATTTTAAAAAGACTATGACAGACTATAAAAAACAGTGTAAAATAAATAAGCTATTTCGTGAGAAGTAAATGCGATCTTATATCTAAATACATATCGTTGCATTCTTAATAATAATCCTACAGGTACAACAATTTAATTTAAAAAAAAAACTATGACAATCCAAAAAATCGCCGTGTATAATAAATAAGAAATTTCGTAAGAAGTAAAAGCGTCTTATGTCTAAATATATATCGGTGCATCCTTAACTGTAGGAAAAGCAGCTTGAAAGAAGCTGATGGAGGGGGAGAGAGAGAGAGGGGTGGGGATTGAGGATTGGCGTGTGGTAAGTGAGGCACGTGAGGTCGAGCCGGGCGGACGAGCACGCTCGAAATCAAGTTTATTTTCGATCATCCTTTCCTAACCGGGGTTTTATTGCATCGGAGGATCGACGATAACACGTGCTCGTAAAAGCGACGAATCTCTGCGGTTTCGGCTGGCTGGTTGGCTGCTGCTGCTGCTGGTGCTGCTGCTGCGGCAAAGCCATCGCGCGCCACCATGGTCATCCCTCGCCACCGACAAACTCGCCGGCTCCCAATCTCCGAATGAATCTCCGGAAAACTCGGCGAACTTTCGCCCGCAGGAGCGCAGCCGTTTCGCGCGGATTTTTAAGAACCAACTCATTTCATCAGTGAGAACCGCCGGAGATCTTGCTCCACTCCGCGGATAGTCTATTGTGAAATTGTCTTACTAAAGAAGACAGATTTTGAGGTTAAGATTAACGTGAAGTTGAAAGTTCGTAAGTGTTCGGTCAGATTTTTAGGATATTTATTAAAGTATGGGAACTGAAGTAATTAAAGTAGATGTAAGATAATTTTTGTATTCGCGGAAGTTCAGAATTCGAAATAAAGAAATATAATAGAAATATAAAGAAATAGATAGTCAACAGTACCAACATTTGTATATGAATAAATCCCGCTAAAAAATACGAAATTAACTAAATTCGTTACAGTTAATTCTGTATTTTTTAGAGGAATTTATTGGTATAGAAACGTTGATATTGTTGATTATTGATTTCTTATATTTCAATTAATTTAATTCTCTTAAGTGTACTTAAATTATTTCAGTTTCTATAATCGTACTTCAATAAATATAGTAAAAATGTGACGCAGCACTTCAGAACTTCCAACTTTATATTAATCTTAAATACGAATTCGTTACAATTTTAATAGAAATCTAATTCAAAAATAGCGAAAGATCGAAATTCCGACCTAAACTTCCAACTAAAACACAAAATACTAAGCAATATTTCAAAGCGGGCTATAAAAATCTGCCTATAACCTTAGCGGCGACTTTCGAGATCCAAATGCAGCTTTAAAAGCGGCGGTCGGGCAAAGCTATCGTTGGTTTTAGAAGGCCTAAAAAAAGGAGAGGATGCAATAAAACGTGTCGCGGACGCGAGGCGCCGATAGCAAAGGAAGCTCGGCTGATTAAATATGAATAAGGAAGAGTGTGGGATCTAATTTCAAGCCGACCGGACGTGACCGGAATTGCGAGGCTCCAACTGGAAGCTGAATGTCTGGCTGGCTGGCTGCTCGCCTAAATAAAGCACCGGATGAAATAGCACAGATTCGAAAGCACTAAGTAAACGGCGTAATGCTACAGCCGAAAGCAGAGCTTCGCAGACTCTCTTTCTCTCTCTCTCTCTGTTTTTCAATCCTTTTATTAGACTTTTCGGTTTTCACTGTGTAAAGCAGAAACTCGCAGACTCTGCGTACGTAATATTTTTTTAGAGCTCTCATTTTTTTGCAACCCAAATCAAAGATTTGTGGACTTTGCCTGTTTTTCAGTTTCGTTATTATAACTTTGGTTTTTCCCGATGAAAAGCAGAAATTCGTAGATTCTGCGAATGTTATATTTTTTTAAAGCTTGAATTTTTTTGTAAGCTAAATCAAAGATTCGTAGGTCTGTTTTTTAATTGTGTTATTATGCGATTGGTTTTTCGTGGCTTAAAGCAGACATTTGTATATTCTGAGTTTGTTTAAATATGTTCATTTAAGTTTTAGCTTTTCGCAAGCTAAAGCATAAATTTGTACATTCCGTGTATGCAGAAATTTTTCGCTAAACCGTGGCTTTTCATTTATTTTTCGGCAACTCAAAACAGAGATTCCTACACTCCGCCTACTTTTATTTTGTTCAGCCTTTAGTTTTCACTAGTTTCCCTTTGCGAGGAGTATCGCAACAGGAATGCGCCGGGTGTTTAGGAAGAATTTTAGTTTTCCCTGGCGGCGCGGCGCGGCGCTGTGAGCGCGCTGTCCCTAATAGGGTTTTCTCAAAAATAGAGTCAGAGAAAACTGCGGTGAAGCGCACTTCTACTTTTTCACTGGCTCGCGTGCCACACCTGCCACTCACCGCAGTCCGCGAGTACTCGAGCGAAAGATAGCTCCGACTTGAAAATACCTTGGCTTTTTGCGCTCCTCCAATTAGAATTAAATCTCCATATTTGGATCACCACTTCATATTTCAGTTCTGACGAACCTTTTATCATTCAATCCACCAAGGCTCGTTTGCCTGATGTGCTAATTACATAATTTAACAATGATAAGTTGCAAGTAAAACATTGGTATTCATAATACGTCATAACAAACACAAAGTCTGCTTCTACTTTATAGGTTATAATACGCATTTTCTTGTGCACTTCAAAAAAATGCTATTACTGCTATTACTGTAATAAAACTACTCAACTTTCGCGCATTGTAAACAAGAAGTCCATCAAAGCAAATGCAAAAACACTGAAATAGAGGTTAGAAAGACAGTTTTCGATACAAAATGACCAACAAAAAAACGCTTACAGTTTATTGGAATGCAATAATATGAGCAGACAAGATCGACTAATAAACCAATATTGACCGGTTCGGCAACACACACCATCGGCCACTTTTTTCATTAAACTTAGTGGTCGGCCAAAAAAAGGCGGTGGTAAAAGCGAGCCATGAAAGCTCTTTATCGCCTTAGCTCCGAGACATCGGTGCTCTGCAGCAGCCACTATTCCCGAAGATAGCAAACATAAAAGCACATTAAGCACGCGCCAGCCTGAAAAGCTCGTAAGGGTCATAAAGGCGGCTGACGTAAAAATGGACGGCCATGAAAGTGCCAGTGCCTTGGAGAGGATCTCGTCTGCTGGCTGATCCCGAAGCACACAGACTCAGAACCGGAAACGAGCGAGACAGTCTGCTGCAAACTCGGTATTGGCTAATTTCTGTTTAATGCATGGCGGCGTCGATATTCGTCTTGTGTCTCGCATTTGAATTTGGAGGTTATAAACGGAAATTTGCTTTTGAATAATTATTGATCGAAGTATACAACAATGCTTTGAAGTTATTATAAAAATACGATGTTGATACATTTTTTTGCGATGTTATTATTAATTGTATAGTTCGTATTTGCCAATCTTGATATTATAAAAAAATCGTCAAATTAATTATGATACAAAGTTGAGCTGCGCATAATTAATGTTAAAAAGAATTGCAGGGATATAATTTAGTTAGATTAAAGTTAAGAAAGTATACTGAAAGGATTTTTCTAATTTAAAATGTTCTATAATCCAATCTGTCATATTAATGGGTTTACTTTTTCAATTGAATATTTTATACAACACATTTTGTCCACGCCAAATAACAACTTGTTCGATATTCTTCTGCAATTTATTGTCACGCAATAACAATAAACTGCAACGACACTAGAGCAACAAAAAAACGAATCGCGAATTGAACTCGATCCCGCGAGAGTTCGCCGATAATTATACCAACTGACGCCAGTGAAAAAGTATTCGTTGCACGAAATAGTTAAGGAAGACCCACGGGATATTAATTCGCGGGGATCGATCGTTGCTTACCAATTTCCGGGATGGCGCCCTCTGGGAGCTGTCCATTGCTAACCACAGGCGTGTCACATCAACCCACACATTGTCCGCCCACCCTAACCCCTTTTGTGCTTGTTATTCAAAGCAGCAAAATGTTCATCTGTCGCTTGATGCGGGAACAATGAGGCGACCCTCTCTTTTTCCCCTTCCCTCTCTCTCTATGAAACAAAGCGTTAATTAATCCTCGTCTCCCCACTTATTCCCAGGTTTCCGCCGACTCCACCGCCCTCTGCGCTGTGAAGCGGAACTTTGCACAGACAGCAATATTTATTGGAAGCATCTGCGCCCTTGCTAGTGAAAATAAATAAATGTTCTATGACTTTCTCTTTAATTAACGAAATTAATAAACCCTGGCTTGTAATGGTTGTCTGTGTGAATTGCAATTCGTGTACCGACAGCTTTTGGTAGTCGAAGCTTTTTGGGAACAAAGTTTTCTCAATATATCTGGAAAGTTGGAGTATTCTGTCGGGCATTGAACATCGGGTATCGCTTATTGTATTGATTATTGAAAGCTGAAAATGTGGCCATGTAAATCGGCTGGAAAAGAGGAGCGTTCTTTTGAATGTACTTTTGTAGAGAGCGCTTTGCGGACTTCGATTCGCGTTGTTATTTCAATGATAACTGACGATGATGATTAAATAATGATTTCCAAAGCTTCCACATTTCTTCATTAAAGCAAAATGTAATAAAAAGTTAATATTATAAATACAAATGCACGCCAAATTTTAACTGACATTATTTTTTAAGAATATTTCTTTCCACAACAATATAATATTAATTTAGGAATAAAAAGTATATATTGAAATGGTCAATTAAAAAGAGCTAACTTACAAACAACTTAAGATCTCTTGACAATATTTTAATCAAGACTTCCTTACTAAGATAATAATACCAAATTATAGCTAACAAATAACAACAGTATAACAATATTTATATCACAAAGATAAAATGTTTCTAAATTTCTCTTCTTTTTACTTCTCTCACTTTTCCTGGAATGCAATGAATATCTGAGATGTTGCTTAACTATAACTTGCGGAAGGACTTAATCAGATGGTCGGGAGGCGGAGTGCTAATTAGTAAGGGCATGGACGGATCATAGGAAGGAAAATTGATTTCCTGCTGACGACAGGTAGCGGTACACTGCTTGGGGGATGAGGCAACTTTGCGTCGATGGCTGGTCTACGATCCACGTCAAAGGGTCCAGGGATGGAGGTTCGCCTCGTACATGCTTCTACACTCGAACACCCTTCACCTCGCACTCAACGTGGTCATTCAGCTGGTACTGGCCACTCCACTCGAGGTGAACTAATCACATATATTGCCCTTCGATTTCAAAGCACTTCTTCCACTCCTCCAACGAGCAGCTTGCCCTTCCCTCCACGAGAAACTCCTGTCTTCTCATACATGTACTTATCTTGTGCAACGTAGCTCACTCAATTTGTGAACCTAGTAATTAATTCATCGAAACGACTATAAAACTAAAATATAGTTTCAAAACATTCATTTTATAGTTCAGTGAGAAATTATTTTATGTTTCAGTAAGGAATTTTGTTTTATACAAGTATAAATTTATACAAATATAAATGAACGTGTATAATATGGAAATATTTGTACTCCTCAAACGACTAGCTTGTCTTCCCTTATATTTATCTTATAGAACATATCTTACTCAATTTGTAAGTCTAATAATTTATTCATCAAAACGACTATACAACTAAAATACAGAGTTTGTCAAAACTTAGCCTGATTATTCGTAAATGCCTCATTTACCACATGAAGTGTTTTTTATTCATGTGTCATTATTATGTCGAATATTTTTAAACCACAAACGGTAATATCTGCTTTCGTCGCCATAAGAACCCATGCATAAGAATGGATTTTTCGATATTGACTACTCGAAAACTACAAAAACAAATAAGTTTAAATTTTGAAGAGAACTGCAACGATCATTGACATCTTAGAAAATGACATCTTTAAGATACTACGCGCTATTTGTTCATTGATAGCCTTTGCTGGAGTTAATTCCTAAAACATAACCTACAAAACCGTTCCCGCTAAAAATCACACTGCCAAGTCTAAAATCTTCCGTCGAAAAGCTGTAGTGGCAGCTGAAGAAACTTGGTAGGCAAAAAGGTTGAAAAAAGGAGGGATTATTGCAGGTGGAGCAAGGGCGTCTGAGCGTGGCAACGGTCTATCTTGGCGGCGGTGTTTGCGGAGCCCTCGGTGCTTCCCTATTGCAGCCGAGCCTCTACCTGGTCGGTGCTTCGGCAGGTATTTACGCACTCCTCACCAGCCATCTCGCTCATCTCTACTTGGTAAGTTCGAAAAGAGTTCCCGAAATCCCTTGGAAAAAGCGTCCCGAACTCTCAAACATCGTCGGCTTAGCCCGGCCGGCGGGCCAAACTCCCCTTGGATACTTTTCCCGGAACAAATTGAAATACGAAGGGAGCCTTCTTTACCGCTCGCTTTCCTTACTTTGTTCTTCGCCAAGTTTCTCCAGTTGGCGAATGATCTTACACGGGTATTTGCCAGGAATCGCCTGCATAATCGTTGAACTTCCCAGTAACTTGGTGAATATAGGTGTCCCAGGCTATCCGGGGGAGGTTAGGTTTGATTAAAAGGAGTGAGAAAGGGAGTTAGCTCTGTCGGGTAATGAAAGTGGCGGGTTAAGGAAGCAGAAAGGATTAATCGAGTGGGTATTTGGTGTCTCTCTGGCTAATTGCAGTGTCACGGCGAGCTCCGTTACGCCGGATGGCGTTTGGGTGCGGTGTTGTTGCTGGCCGGAGCGGATGTGGCATCACTGCCGATCCCAGCGCTTCTAGGTTGCGGGCGAGTCGGTTGGGCGGCACACGTGGCGGGTGCCTTAGCCGGTCCTCTCCTAGGACTGGCAGTCTTTCCAAACCAGAGCAAGAAGGACACCAGAGGGCGCAGATTCGTTCGTTTCGTTCGTCTGCTCTCCGCTATTAGCGTGATGCTGCTGGTCCTTGGCGCCATCTTCGGCAATGTCTACCTGATCGCTCTACCGCAGCTGAGGAAGCAATCCTGACAGAAGATCGAATTGCTCGTCAAGCTCTGCAAGCGATCCTTCCTCATCGTCAAGATACGGGAGGCTGCTGAGAGCGTCTTCGAGTAAAGGCAGCCTTTCAAATTGCCAGCTGCCAACCACCCTGAGACCCGGAGCTCCACCTCGCACTCCCGGATTCACGCTAATCCAAAACATGGAACTCCCAGAAATCCAGATCCCTAAACATTGTGGAATTCAGACCACGCAATCCCAAGGAACTTGGACCTAAAACCCTAGGGAATTTCGAAGGTGGGATGTAAATGAACTTGCAACTTAATTCCCACGGGAGTCCAACGTTGAATTGTAAAGGAAGATCAGAAGCTAGAACACAAAAGCACTGAAGATTAATATTAACAAAATATGAAACCATCTCACATGTAAACTCGATGGTTCTTCAGACTTGACTGACGATGCTTCACTAAATACAGGTTCTTCCATGTTGCAACATCCTCTGGTCCACGGCATTCTTGATCCAAGTAGGAATCAAGTTGAGAATTGGAATAATTGACAAGTTTCCAAGGTGCTCCTATTTAAAACCCCACCAATGATAAAAGACTTTCGATATTATAACCAAGAACTCACCGAGAGACACAAAGGACTCTCTCCTTGATACACCGGAAGTAGATACGCACACTTGCAGTGCTAGAGAATGATCGACAAACAAGTCGAAACCAATAAAAAAGGAGTCCCCGATGGAAAAGTGTGTCGATGCGAGGAGAGAGTGCTTCATAATTGTCAAAACAGCAAATGATCGAGTGCGATTCAGTTCATCGCTGGCGGGCGGGCGGACTTCGAGTGCGCCGGATGGTGATCGATCATCGCCGCCGGAAGAAAAATGTGGAGCGAGTGGAAAAACGAAGGCGATCCAGACGGACTGAAAACCCGAGGAGGAAGTTATCCCGGAAGGCAGTATGTATGTACTTCCGCAGCAGGCATCGTGAAAACGAGGGTGAAGAAGAAGAAGAGTGGGAAGGGAAGGGAGTGGGGGGAGGTGAAAAGAAACCAAGGGAAACTGGGGAGTCCAACTGGAGCAGACGTAGCAGCGCCCGCAGGATCAGGAATTCGTTGCCGATCGAAATGCAGTTCACGGTGTGTTGCGTCTGATGGGTAGTGCACGAGAAACTTATCTTGATCGAGCACTCTCTCCTCCCTCCTCGCATCCCTAACCTCACTCTCTGCTTTGGTCAGGCTTCAGCAGCGATCTGTAATTGGCTGGATCCAATCAACGGCCGAGCATGCTTCTAGGGGGATTTATGACGGCCGGCTTCCATTTCATTCGCCGAGCGCTTCGCGCCATCTGTCGGCATAAATTATCGTACCTGCGAAGAAGTCTCCTTCCTGGAACTGTTGCCCGATGTAGTGGAGTGGTGCGTGCGTGTACTGCCGAGATTTAAACTGCCCGCCATATTAAGTGTTCCCCCCCTCTCGAAGAACAAGGCCCAATACCGTATCAGAATCGGGACTTATAACATCGTAGGTTAAGATGGTGGCGCCATCTGATTGGTTCGAGAGCCATATGAACAAAGGAAGAAGACAGTGCGAGGGTTAGAATCGTAATAAAAGTCCGTTGTATTCGTATCGCTTAGTCGTAAGAGGGAGAGCGAGTCATTTCGTACTAATAACTGATAAACTAGGTTAAGTATGATCAATGTATGGGAACGTATGATGTCACACTCCTGCCATTGTCCTATGATAGAAGAGGGTGCGGGGAAATGACGAGAGAGAGGGACTTTGCCGCGCGCGCGTCATTAGCACGCTTATCGATTGAATTAATCGTCGAGCCAGGATGCAACAGTTGTAGATGAAGCTTTGGTAGTTTCGTCGGGGACGCGTGTACGTGAGTCCGTAGAGAGTTTCGAATTGTAAATAATGGTAGCTAGTCCAGGTTAAATTGTTCAATGATACGTACTGAGCCGTTGCTAGTGTTAATTGTTATTGGAGTTGTCGTCACCCTGCGCACCGATCTCAACAATGGCAGCCGCACAATATTAAACAGATTTCTACGTTTACGAGAAGAGGTTAGGAAAATTAAAGCTTGCTATCTGCGAGACGTGCTTTTGTAAGTTTTAACTGTGGAGTCATTTCGCATTGAGGAACCTTTTAGAGAATTTAATCATCGTTATGAAATTGTTAGTGACTTAATTGAAAAGGTTATGTTAGTTTGTACGTTTGTTTCTAATTGTCCAAAGGCAAAAACGCGAGATCCGTTGTACAAGGCATAAAGGCTCGATTATTGTTTGCAGACTGGCGCGTCAACCTCGCAATTTATTTATACGTTATTTATTATTTATTTTACACATCGCGCTGAAAATACCGATGGGTTCTTTTTTAAAGCGTGCATTCCTGTCCGCTGTTTTTAATGCGCCCGTAAACCAACCACTCGCCAGCAAGAATCAAAATATGTGTACGAATGATTTATAAACATTACACTGAAATAAAGAATTCGAAGGACGATCAATGCAGGATTGTTTAGCGGTTCGGGGCAAAGCAGTGATTTCCAAGTGTGCGTCTTTTTAATTGCAATTCGCCGTCACTGGCGTGTGGGCCAATTACAATCGCGCGGTGAGTAAACATTGCTTGGATTAATTAACAGTCGGCACACACACACAGACACACACACAGAGGGGGACACGGTCAGCTGCGCCGATCTGAATTTTTGTAACCGTTCGCACAAATATGGGCGCCATCCAACTCTTTTATTTGCCGTAACGCGATACGGGTGCTGCGCGCCGCATCATTTTCATGCCCGACAAAAGCCTGCGTCGAACAACAAAAAGCAGGCGTCGAGCCATCGTGTATCATCGGGTTGTATAATAAATTTAAGGTGGTTGTTGCGCGATAGTAGCGTCAAAAAATTTATGCGTTGATGCTCTAATAATATGAGTTAAATAACGCAGTATTTGCCATGCCAGTTTGCGTGTAAGGTTATGTCCGTACATATGCATGTACGTAGAGGGCGCGATGATCGCATCAAAAATCCCGCGAAACCACACCAAATTTCTTACTTTAAACGCTTGTATCTTTTAAATCAAGTATATATTAATAAATATATAAATATATAATTTTATTTCACGAACAAAATACGTTATCTCGATGATCTCAAGTTTGGAAAAGAGATATTTCTTTAAATTCCACCATATTGTAGATATGATTTATAAAAATATGTAGCTCGAATTTTATAAATTCTTGGAAGAACAAATCTATGCGACAACTACCTTGACAATGTAGTATCGAGTGCTGATCAGCGTGTAAATATTCACCGGCGGAATGAGTGCTTAAAGTGCGACGTCGGACGGAATGAAGTAGCGAGGAACGAGGGACGAATGATTGTCAGAATTCTAGACATTAATGATGTAGATGTTACATTTGACTCGTTAATGAGCCGCCTCGAGATGCGAGGATCCAACGCTGTCTGTGTGTACTTCTCGAAGGTAATAATTGCTGGCGACTATCCACGACTTCCATCTTCCGATCTCAACAGTCCCAGCATGGAAAAAGTCTCCAGCGGAGGAAAAACTCTCCTAATTAGGCGTTTCTTGCGAGAGAGGAATCTTTTCTCGACTCGACATCCACGGCTTCCGGTGTCCAACGCTCTCCGCCAGGAAATATTGAATTAAACATTTCTCGGAAAAGTTCGTCGAGTTAAGGACGTCCCTGTTGGTTAATAGATTGGCGGGTATATACTTATTTCCTGCTCGGTTTACTTAACGCTTCGACGGACTCTTAGTGTTTGCCAATGTTTCATTAAACTAATGACTGTCTTGCGACGCGATCGCACTTCAAAGGAGAATGCTAGACGAACTCGCACGCAAACCAAGAGTTGAATGAATTTATCAGAAAAATATTGGTTATACACAGAAGAGTACTTATAGTTCGGCGAATTATGAATATTTCAAAAATGTTTAATATTCGAAAAACTCAGAGGAAAACTAGAGTTTGCACTGCCACGAATATTTGAAATGGTTCTTAAAAATATATAAAGACTAATTAATATAATTATTTACATTAACATCCTCCAACATTTTCATCCTTTAAAGATACTTTTTTTTAAACATTGTTATACTTGTTCGGAATTTTTGCTTCTGTGACGAATAATAATCTTCCCTTAGCTTTACATTTATTCGGAGAAACTTCGCATGGTAGTTCAGTGGAATTAGCATCCTAACCTTGCTGGCAGTGCGCGCGGAACTATGCGAAAGTTCGGCGTGGCTGCCTATCTAGTTGGGGAGTAAACGAATTTTCGAAACACAAGAATCGAGTTTGCGAGCATCTCCCCTTTCCGGTGCTGCGCCAGGAATTTCAAGTGTTCCATGTAAATATCTTGCGTTACGTAAACGCCGAGGTTACACAGAGAGAGAGAGAGAGAGAGAGTTGCGTAAGCGTCCAGCGCGGGCGACGACGACGACGACGACGTAATCGATGACGACACTGCCAAAATAATCGGGCGGAAAGTAGAAGGTGCTATGAATTCGAGTGGGCCATTTACCAAAAACGAGTCCGAGTGAAATATGCGAGTTCCTCGCGGGAGATTTACGAGCTTAAAAATTCCCTTCGAGGACCTCGCTGAAAGCTGATGCCGCTAATTTCGAAGCGCCATCTGCCCTCCTCCTCCTCCTCTCCGCGCGGATTACAAAAATGATGGATACTCCGACTCTGATATCCCGCCGGAGGATTATTTATCCTTCCCGTAATTCTTTTCGGCAAGGCTCTCGGGGGACTAGGCTCTCTTTTCGTTTAGGGTGAACCTAATAAATACTTTCCTGTACACGCTGACTCACTCGCCTTTCAATCACCGCTCTCGAGCATACACTGTTCCATATAAAATCATTATACATAACCTAGACATTTCAATTATACTCTAATGTTTCTCAACATTTCTCTGCATTTTATGCATTTATACTTTTACGTGTTTGAGTTATGTTAACTCGCACATGAAATTTCACCCTGCAGATGCCAGTTATATATAATATTCCCCTATAAATATAATATAATAAAATATTTTCTCCTTGCGTTGCTAGCCATTCGAAGGAGGTCGATGCTAAAACTTGCTAAAATATTCCCTCCAACAGACTACAAAATTTAATACAGTCCATTGTTAAACAGAGAATATATAGTATAATTAAATAGATGTCTAGTAAAAGTGGGCTGGGAGAGTTCTGATTCAAAGGCAAGTGAATCACCCTGTACTTGATTACCTGTCATAAACATTAACGTAAGTTGGTGTATGCTATCATTTTCGACAATGGTCGATTTTTATAATAATAAATAAATTTGAAAGGGAAATGACTTTTACTGCCACGAAATCTGAGAAAACCTTAGTTAATTCTAACCTCAAAATCATAGGTTTACCCTAAACCCAATGACACGATGATGTCAAAGCGTTTCGACTGGCAATTAACTAAGCTTTTCTCAGATTTCATGGCAGTAAAGGTCATTAAACCTCGAAACCACGAAATCTGAGAAAACCTTAGTTAATTCTAACCTCAAAATCATAGGTTTGCCCTAAACCCAATGACACGATGATATCAAAGTGTTTCGACTCGCAATTAACTAAGGTTTAATGACTTTTACTGCCACGAAATCTGAGAAAACCTTAGTTAATTCTAACCTCAAAACCATAGGTTTACCCTAAACTCAATGACAAGATGATGTCACAGCGTTTCGACTGGCAAGCCGAAGTACTTAGAAACTGGTGGTCGACCAGTTGAATTTACGAGGGCTCGCTTAACACTGCGGCGAAGTGTTAACAATGCTGCCAAGGCGAGCCAGCATTTATGTATATGAAAACAATGTAGCAGAAAGTAGTTGTTATAGAGTAGAGTGTCAATATGCGTCAAGGATATCCTCCGATTTCGATGTTGATTAAAGAAAACTGTTCGATGACTCTACCGCGCCCGAAATTGTTCCATTCGCGGCCAGTTGATTACTAAACCTCGGGAATTAGTCCCGAAGATAATTTAAATCCGCTCGTGGGTGAACGAAAGAAAAAAAACACAGTGTTATTCGTTGCTTGCGCACAAAATGCGAGGATGAGAGAATGTGTGTTGTTGACGTGTGTGTGCGTGGGTGTTCTTTTTGAGGAATGAATTGGAAATCGCAAAGAAACGGGAGGAGATCCCGAGCGTCGCGAGAAAGAAAACAAGAAAAGGATGTGTTCTCTCCGGCAGTTAGTCGATACTGTACCTACACGTAATCGTTTACGGTTTATACGGGGTGAGTCAAATATGGACGATCCACCCTTGGCGGGATGACGGAAGAAGATACAATCGTCTCGTTACATTTATGACGGCGTGTCAGAGTTCGAAATGCTTGTGCAATCCGTCGATACGAAAACAGACCTTACAAAACAACAAAAACAAATACTTGTTTCAAGTCCAACCCTTAACAATATCACTAAAACTTCAATATTTCATTTAAGTTTTAATGCGTGCGGTAATAAAATTATTAAACACAAATATTTTCCTTTAATTTTCCAGACGTTAATTAAAATACGATGATTTAAGAAACGTACGACTATTCTTTAGAAATTCTTTACTAGGTTTAACTAGGTTTACTAAACTTTGTACTATTTTTTACTAAATTGTCTTTAGAAAATTTTAACTTTGCTTTAAACATTGAAACACGTAAGTATAAAAAAGCACTGAAGAAATGACATTTCTTACACTGTCATCCGTCCAAGTAGAAGCGTCTCTGTCGGACTCACCCTGTGGATGACATGAGGCGAACTGGCTGTGATTATGTTAGCGTTAAACGTGAACGTCAAACACAATTATACGATAACGAGCGACACCTGTAAATAGTAATTATTGACCTATAAATACGAGCGATATTGTACACTGTGATTCCAGTCACGGGCATAATAATCGGGCACGGAACACGAGCCGAAGTAACGCGTTCCCCAACCAACCCCCAACCAACCACCCCCGCCCAACCCCTTCTCACGGAAGGGTGTGTGTTTGTGTGCGTCTGTCTGGCTGGCTGTCGGTGTGCGAGAGCGGTTTGCGTGTATCCGAACGATCGATTGCCTGCAATAAAGTGAAAAACGAATGGTAATCCTGCTCGATTTGACCAACCCTATCCTTTTACCCCCGCCGCCAATTTATTAGCACGATTCAGGGGCTAGCTACTCACCGATCGTTAATTATCCCTGCGGCGACACCCGCTTTATCACTAATTAATGATTCGAGATCGCAATGCCGCCGCCCCGTCCAGGGAAACCTGCTTCTGCGGTAATGAGATAGCACCTGTTTCATATCGATTCCTGTCAAACCAACCCCCTCTCATATCTTGCTTCGCGATCACTTGCTAAATGATAGCGGTCTTCAAATTCTCTTGCGATTTTAAGTTAGCCGATTTGATGGGATTTGAAATGGGAAGAGTATCAGCGAAGAGTCATCGGTGATGCAGTAGAAGGTAATTAACAGGTAGGTATTTACAAATTTTACAAACTTCCTTGGAATATTTATTTTGGATCAGTTTTTCTTTAATTTTGACGGTAATATTTACTGTTAAGGCAAAGACAAAATTAACGAGGGTTGACAACCCTAACGAAATCCCAGAATAAGCAGATGTATGAATAATGAAAAATTTTCTGAAAAATGTCCACTTTGTTCGAGTAATTCCTGTACAAAATGTTGTAAAAGTTGAAACGTTAGAAATGTCATTAATACAAGAACGTTAAATTCCATACCTTGTAATTTTAGGCAAATTACTACTTTTATTTAGAAAACCAAGAACACTCAAATTCAAGTTAACATTAGCGAGGGTTAACGACCCTAACAGAATCCCAGAAGAATCCCTGTAAAAGATTTTGTAAAATTTGAAACTTGAGAATTTTGTTCATATTACTCATTCATAAATATAAAGGAACGTTTAAAAAAATAGAAAAATATGAATTTCGCGAAAGAGAAGTATGTCAGCAGTTTGAAAATTGAATAATCCCGATTAAAGGGTAACATAGACGGCGACTTTGCCATACGCCGGGAATAAAACTAGCGGAGAGATCGGATCCATTTCGCTGAATATTAATGCTCGAACCTGCAGCTCGCTGGTAATTTATTTCCGAACATACATCCGTCGCACATGTTACTGGTGTGCGCGCAACGCGAACGGCAAAAGGGGGGTAGAAAAGGGGGGGAGGAAAAAAAGAGAGCTCGACGCGCAAAGTAAATGAAGCGGACAGACAGTGCGCACTCTCGGGAATGGGTTTCCGCAGTATGAAAGCGACTTTCACTGTTGAAATTGGTGGGAAAAGCTCGGAATGGAAAGGACCATTCAATCGGCGGGGGAGAATGAAAAATCACGGCGAATAGTGATATCAAGTTGATTGATTCTGCTGGCAGCGCTTCGTTCCACCGGCTAATGCCCTTTGTTGTTGTTCCCGCGCCGACGACCACTGGCAGCGAAAAAACCTCGCCGATATGCCCGATTTAATCATCCTTTAATATTTCCCAGCCGCATACCTGCGCGCCGCGCGCTTTCTCTTCCAGAGATTTTTCACTCGATTCGTTCGATAGAAATCATACTTGATTAGCAAGCTCAATAATACATGGAAGATTTAACCTAGAAATTCTAGGAAGAATAGTACAAAAAAGTATAACGCACTTGTACAAAACGCTCACCACTTGTTGGCAAAAGCTATTTTTTTCTATGAAAATCGTTTTAATGTTTTAACTTATACACATAATTGAATTAGAATTTCACACGGAACGAGTGTAGGAGCCATGTTACAATACTGAATCGTTTCAGATGGCGCTTTGTGTAAAATGCTGCCATTAAATAGTATGAACAAAGCTATTACCAAATAAAGTCCGGTAATAATTAAAATAGTTGTGAATAAAATACTATTTCTTTGATATATTGTTATACAAATGAACGTTTTCTAAAACTGGGGAAATTTCGATTTTATGGCAATTCTCGTGAATTAATTAATGAACTTACACAGTGGCGAGAAACATTCCAGGCAAAGATATTTAATATCTATTTACTAAAACAAATGGAAAATAAGAAATTCAGGGAGAAAAAAAGGTACGAACAAACTTTGAATGTTTAATTACGTAAACGTTTATTGCGACGAACATGAAGTGTATAATACAAGCCTCTGTGCGGCATTCAGAGGGAGGGTTTTCGATTTTCGCTTGTCATGTAACTAAGGGAAGTCCTACATTCCATCATAGAAAAAACCAGTAATAACCTTAGTAATGGCAAATCAATGGCACTAGTTCTAATAATTATTTTCCTCTTTGTCCCTTTCTTTATTTACCTACCCAAATTAAACGCAGACTACATTCTGATTTATTTCTTCATTCTGGTTCAATTAAAAATGACCTTTTTAAATTAACAGTCAGTTAATTCAATTTAGACAATAAACACGAACATTTTTGTTTGTCTTGTTCTTGTATATATACAATACTTTTGATTTGCCGTCACCGTTTTAGCATGATCCACTTACCGGCAATTGTCAGGGAAATCATTAAATCTAAGTATTGTTCTAAGTCTCAATGTTTACGTAGAATAATTGATTCCATAGACGACAAAGTAAAGTGTGGATTTCAAAAGAGATTCCTTCGTTTCTTAACCTTTGTCGTTAAGTGCGTGTCTCTTAAGAAAATATATGTCAATGCTTATAATAATGTCTATGTCTCGAAAGCAATAAATAAAGTGACAAAGTCCTAGCAGTAAATGACGGAGTGAATGGTGAAAAATATATGGCGGGCGCCCGCAAGGAAAGTGACACGTGGAAATATTACAATTTTGCATTAAAATCCACAGAACTCAAAAAGAGCAAATTTATCATTAACTCCAAAGAAAATTTATTGTTAGAAGCGTGGAAAGAATTGCTTTTAAAAACCAATCTTTTTCTATTTCTTGATTTTATCTTAAATAAAAGAATTCATTTTAAAAACGAATTAGTTAATCTTAAAATCGTAGAAGAAATTTCGATTTTCCATTTATGTTACTGTTCTTGCGGGGGTGGAATGTGAGTTGCGTGCAAGTACGCGCGGCGATTTTCGAATTTGCACATTTTGCGCAATCCAGCTCTCGTTCGAATCGAATTATCTACATGGGATGGGAATGCTATTGAGATCGTTTCTATAATCTACTTTCTAGTCTACAACTATCAAAGCGGGATTACAATATTTAAGAACTATCCTGGTGCATGAACTTGATACACTTGAACTTTCTACAATCTTGTAAAAGTCATCGATAATATCGTATAAATAGAATAGCAAAGAACAAAACATGAAGATATCGTAACAATATAAAATGTCGATCGTATATCTTTAGAAATAGCACGCTTATTCCTATAATCTCTAACATACTAGTTTTATCATTAATTTACTAGTCAATTTAGCACCAATTGATTGTGACGGCCATCACGAAGTGTTCGATCGCGAAGTTGTAAGTTCTTACGAAACTTTAATTAAAATTATTTCTTATTTGTATTGATAAATTCTTGCCATAATATAATAAAATAAATTTAATCTTCCAAAATCAAGTACGAAAAGGCAAATAAAAATTATTTTTGAAATCGAACACTTCGTTTATAAAGATCGAATAATAACTCGAATTTCCAACAAAAACCAGCACAAATCTCGCATAATCACATAACCCTTTTGCGCGATGCTCGCAGTGGAAAATATACGCCATTTGAAAAAGTAGCTGTAATGCTTCGACGAAATCGTCAGTAACTCAGGGTTACCAACAAATCCGTGAGGAAAGTCGTCGGAAGAATTCAGTGGCGAGAGAGGGAAAAATATAGGGCAGCCGGTGAGGAGCGTTAAATTTCCCATGGCATAAGGAGGCCAGTTATTCACCGGGCTGCTATTGCGAGATGAAAAGAAATATTTCAGAATTACACGGCGCGCGCGCGCGAGCGCGAAAAAGCTTTCGTCCCGCGGGAATCCCATGAAACTCCCTCGACGTCAACCTGACGATTTATTCGCATTAATTCACGTCGGCTAAGTGAGAGTGCTTATTGGATATTCCAATGAAAAATGTCAAGATCCGCGAGAGATTGAAAGAAAAAGAAAAACTGTCGACCGAATAAATAATTAATCAACTCCTGATTACGATTGCAATGAATGATTGACAGTGAAGGAACTATCTAATGTTTACAATTACAATTATATTAGAAAGAAGAATGTCATTGTAAATTATTGGTGAGAATAGAAACTGCAATAGAAATTTCAAAATTCAATTATTCAATTATAAAAATTAGTAAAATAATATCGCAAATAGTCAGATGAGACATTCTGATAAATATTGTCAAAAAGTACGCGTTCAATTTATAAGAAAACAAGACACAATACAGCAAAAGACAAGTCGAAGGGTAGAAAAGACGAGCAACCCTTATACGGAGGGAAAAAACCTGGATAGGACGCCGAGGATAAATAGAATCCTCGATCAGATGCGCAATTTTGAATCATTTATCAGGCACCCCAGCCTTTCACCCTAATGTTCCACCCCAACCACTTGACTTTTTGTCCCAACCAGCATCGGACGAAAAATCGCCCCAATCTACTAGCAACGTCAATTTTTACGAAGAACACAATACACAATCGTAAATAGTATTAATTTGTCACGGAGTATTTTGTTAGAAATTCTTTCGTAGAAAATGACTTTTGATTGAACGCACCAGATTTCCTGTCGATTGACAATTTATTCGATTCGAGCTTCCTCTTTTTAATGAATTGATATTTAGTAAACATGCGCTGTGTTAATATTGTCGTGTAATTAGGTTCGCCTATTAATAGACGGAATGCGTGTAACATTCGTCTAGACTTCCAGTAAACAGATAGAAAATATTATATAATAATCTTCGATGGGTTGCAATCGGTGAAATTTTGTTGGACGTTCCAAAAGTCTGGTTATTATATTAAGGTACCACATACAAGTAAATGGGTCAAAAAAATCAGGCAGAAATTGACAATTTTATGATAGCATAACGAATTTTGAAACTTTCTGATATATTGCAAAAAAAGATACGAAAGATATTTTCTAAACATTCCCAAAACTTCAAACACGATTTTCTCGAAACATTGTTTCTACGGGTGGTAATCAGCAGAACTAATTCATCATTGAACGGATCAATCTGAAAATTTAATCAGATCTTCTTAATAGGATTATCTACTGCGCTACGTAGCGTTTTTTTGCATACCTATCCCAGTTTTTTTGTTTCTACACTTCTCACAAAAATTAATGCATCACTTTTTTTGATCGAAAAATCACCGATTTTTGAAGCGACATAACTCGGCTCGACAAAATCGTACAGTAGTTTTTTAGTACTCATTTTACAGCTTGAAGCTTCCTCTTTCAGAGCCTATGTCCCATTTTTGCTTACAATAATTTGTCTGTTATTAAACAAATGAAAACTCGAGCTATCTTTCCATCTTAAAATGAGTACTAAAAAACTATTGTACGATTTTGTCGAGCCGAGTTATGTCGCTTCAAAAATCGGTGATTTTTCGATCAAAAAAAGTGATGCATTAATTTTTGTGAGAAGTGTATATAAAATGCTTGATTTTATAGAAAAAATCGATCCGATGATTATAAACAGCGATATGTTCCGCACAAAATGAAACTTAAAGGATCTACTTCCGTAGTGCAGTAGAGTTATCTTTCTATTAAATAAAGAGTACTGTTTTATTCGAATCGGATGAAAAATAGTGGCGCTACACCAATTACCGCAGCCATCTTTCATTCACTGTGACATTACGAAAGTCGCTGTGGCACGCTAATTACTGCAAGGATTGCAAACAAATTTACAAAATATATTGTTTACAATATGTACTTTAACACTTTCGACGCTAAAATTGCAAATTTTTCACTCTTGCACCACACCTTCTTAAAAATGTTTATTAACGTTAATTTTGTCGAAATAAATACGTCTGCAAATAAATATTCGAGTGTTAATATGTAGATAATACTTTTTGCGAGAAACAAAATTATTTGTAAGTTTTAAAAAATCGAATTTTTGTATCGTTTGTATGTGATACCTTAATGGAACAATCACTCGAACTTCCCGACGGAGAAAAGCCTGGCGAATCGAGAAACAAGAAGAACGAGCGGGAAAAGAGTGAAGTTGCAGGGATCAACATCCGAGTTGTTTGCACTGAACACCAATAGATGTTCAAGTGTCACCCAAACATAGTTGACATGGCACCGAACGTGTTAATATGTAGATAATACTTTTTGGAAGAAACAAAATTATTTGTAAGCAAAAATCGAATTTTTGTATCGTTTGTATGTGATACCTTAATGGAACAATCAATCAAACTTCCCGACGGAGAAAAGTCTGGCGAATCGAGAAACAAGAAGAAGGACCGGGAAAAGAGTGAAGTTGCAGGGATCAACATCCGAGTTGTTTGCACTGAACACCAATAGACGTTCAAGTGTCACCCAAACATGGTTGACATGGCGCCGAACGTGTTAATATGTAGATAATACTTTTTGCGAGAAACAAAATTATTTGTAAGTTTTAAAAAATCGAATTTTTGTATCGTTTGTATGTGATACCTTAATGGAACAATCAATCGAACTTCCCGACGGAGAAAAGCCTGGCGAATCGAGAAACAAAAACCATTTGCAAGCAAAAATCGAATTTTTGTATCGTTTGTATGTGACACCTTAATGGAACAATCAATCGAACATCCCGACGGAGAAAAGCCTGGCGAATCGAGAAACAAGAAGAACGAGCGGGAAAAGAGTGAAGTTGCAGGGATCAACATCCGAGTTGTTTGCACTGAACACCAATCTCGGTGCAGCGGCACTCGAGACAAGGTCCCGAGAGCTCGGTGATGATCCTGCCGACGCGATACATCCTCCCGTAGATGTTGCAGCCTGCGAGTTTGAGCAAACTCGGCACGGACACGGGTATCTCATTGTCGAGGAGCTTCGAGGAGGTTTCAATGAGGTGGTCGGTGCTTGGTTTTACCGTCATCTCCGTGCTGCTGCTTTCTTGGGAGTCCTTGATCCTTGAAAGAGGGGCGGCGGATGTGGTCCTTTCAGGGTTGGCGATCGTCTCCGAGAAGAAAAGGTCAAGGACGCTATCCAACGAGAATATAGGCTCCTCCGGCGTCCTCTCCGTCGACGATCTATTGACAATGCCACTAGTTTCCGCGAGGACTTCCGCCCTCGTAGGAAGCACCACTGTCGCCGTTCGATTCTCCGAGAGACTGTGATTGCCAGGCGGCGACGGCGGCGGCGATTCTCCCAGGTTAACAGGCAGGAATTGTTGCTCGTAAGTGCTCGTGTGATTCGTCTTCGAGCTGACTCTATCGAACTCGAAGCTCTCCGGCTTTATTCGCTCGATGTTATTGATGTCCTGCTTCTCGCTGGTTGGCTTAAGCTTCTCCTTTGTCTGGCTCTCTTGATTCGAGCCGTATTTCTTCGTCGCGATCAGAGATTCTTGCTCCTCGAGGTACTCGTACGGACGAGGCAAAGCCAGCTTCTCGATGAAGTTGAAGCCCGATTGATGCTGCTGATGATTACCGGAACCTTGGAGAATGACTTTCGAAGCGCCGGTGCTTGTAGTTGATCGGGGAGTTGTGATTCCATGCTCCACCAGGTAAGGAATCATGTCCTCGATGAGAGAAGGCAGGTCAGGTGCTGGCTCCGTTTTGATTACATCACGGAACGGATCCGGTGACACCATTGGCTGATGAAGCGACGGTGCTGTAGCGTCCGCTCGGTCCAATACCACTGTCGGAGACTCCTCCGCGTCGACTAGCGAAATTAGCCACGTCTTCGTTAGAAATTCGCAGATTCTCCGAGATTATTTGTGCTTTTTATAATAGATTTCTTGTAAATTCATTGTAAAATAATTTGCTAAAGAAATAGTTTTTGTGTGCATTATTAAAATACCAGTTTGTTGAATTTTATTTAAGATCAACCTAATCACAAAACACGTTCCTGTTTTAGTTATTATTGTTTTCATATGTATTTTACACACTCACGCAGAATTGTCGTTCGATAAATTATTTAACTCGTTGAGTAATATTTATTATGTAGCTTTCCAGAAAAGTCAGATAAAAAGGTGATTTGTAAGAGAGTCGATTTAAAAGGATCTAAAAAGTTAAATAGTTTAACAAACGACAATTCTGTGTGAGTGTGTAAAATAGATGTACAGGGTGATTCACTTGCCTTTGAAACAAAACTCTCTTACCAAACTTTTACTAGACATCTATTTAATTATATTATATATTCTCTGTTTAACAATAGACTTTATTAAATTCTGTAGTCTGTTGGAGGGAATATTTTACCAAATTTTAACATCGATTTCCTTCGAATGGCTAACAACGTAAGGAGACAATATTTTATTATATTATATTTATAAGGGAATATTATATATAACTGGCTTCTTCAGGATGAAATTTCATGTGCGAGTTAACGTAACTCAAACATGTAAAAGTATAAATGCATAAAATGCAGAGAAATGTTGAGAAACATTTGAGTATAATTGAAATGTCTAGGTTATGTATAATGATTTTATATGGAACAGTGTATGTTCGCCAGTGGGGATTCAAAGGCAATCACCCTGTAAATAACTAAAACAAGAACATGTTTTATAATTGCGCCGATCTTAAATTAAATTCAACACACGTTTTAAATAAATTATCTAATTTAAAATAATAAATGACACGCAAAACATGAAAATGTAATTATTAAAGACTGGTAATATAGCAAATGGTATTTCGTACCACAAACAATCTTGCCGCAGCATTGTTCTTCACTGTTGATCCTGCGACAGCCGATCTTTAACGGTGGACATTTCTCGGTGGAGCAGACGACTTCCCCGTAATAACACATGCAAATCGCGCAGATGGTCGTACTCGGTAGGATGTCTCCGTGACGGTATTCTACGTTCTCGTACAAACAGCTGCTAGCTGTTAATTCCATGGTCAAGCGGTTATTGTTAATCTCGTAAGATCAAACCCAAATCATTGAAATTGATATTCATTGAAATGTAATCGTGAAAATATTCTCAATTTCTTCGTATTACTATTATTAAACCAACATTTTTGCAAATGTGAGTTCTTATTTAATAAGCACAAAGATTGTCTTATTTGCACAATAATTGTTATTATTCAAATTATATTAAATTGATTAGAATTTGAATTAATTCAAGTTTATAGAGTAATTCAAGATGTAATTCAAATTCGAAATTCATAGATATTAATCAAATACTAAGACAAAAGGTTGGTAGTGATGGACATTAAATATTTATTACCATCATTCTTCCTGTGAGGGTTCGTGATCGGTGCTGGGACGACTGTGACGCCAGTCCCTATTTCCAAATTCAAATTAGTCGAGCGATAAGGAGGGTCGAAATACGGTGGCTCCCTCGGGACGAATCCACCTTGCCGAGAAAAAAAAAACA
Source organism: Ectemnius continuus (assembly GCA_910591665.1). NCBI lineage: Eukaryota > Metazoa > Arthropoda > Insecta > Hymenoptera > Crabronidae > Ectemnius > Ectemnius continuus. The sequence goes on along the minus strand of OU342862.1, from coordinate 6,106,166 downwards.
ATAATAAATTTAGATTCATCTTGGAGATTAAAAGTTACGATCAAATCGAACCCTAATGGAAATCCGCAAATAACGCAGAAATTCATACGATTTTGGAAAAACACTGAATTATGTTTTAATTATATTATTCCTGAAAGAAACTGTAGAACTCTGGAATGATACATTTTTAACATTAGCGTCTTGCTTAAGTATCTAAAAAATGTAATAATTATAATACAAGTCTAAAGAGTACAAAGGAGAAGCGAAAACAGTTAACTCCAAACTTAACATTTGAAAACTTACAATTTTCTTTATCAGATGCAACTTAAAACATAATAATTTTGAAGCAATTTTAAAAAATACGGTGGAAAAACGAAGAAACCTAGTTCTAACTTTAAAATTTCGAAATTTATAACCTTCTTAACCAGATGCAACTTAGAATATGTATAATGATTATAAGGCAACACTAAAAACTACAAAGGAAAAACGAAAAACGAAAAGATCTAATTCTAACCTTAAAATTTTCTTAATCCAATACAATTTCTGTAATAAGATGACAAAGATACTCGTATCAAGCTCGAGGAATTTAATCATTTCATAGGAGAAAAGCAAGCGCGGCAATTGCCTCTACAAAACTACAAAAGAAAACCGAAAAAAAATAATTCTAACCTAAAAATGTCGAAACTTACAATTTTCCTAATCCAATACAATTTATGTAATAAGATGACTGAGATACTCATATCAAGCTCGAGGAATTTCATCATTTCATAGGAGAAAGGCGAGCGCGTCGCAATTGCCTCGGCGCAACTACTCAGTGAGGCTCTTAAGTTCCACGGCAAACTTTTGATATGCCGCGCCACAGAAATGTCTATGTATGATGTATTACTCGAGGAAACATACACCGAGCGTCGCGGCGTAGGATCACCGAAAGACGCGGAGATACTGCGGCAGCAGCATCGTATCCCGTAATAGCCCTATGTTAATGCACTCGTAAACTCCATGGATGCCCTTCGCAGACAGCAGCTATCAAACTGCAAAACCTGATAAGGGTCGCCGAAGTTTCGATGACCGGGGAACGCGCTTGGTTTATGGCGCCGGTGTACTACGAATTTATTTGGCGTTCATTTCTGGCCCACTTTATCTACAGGGTGTTCCACTTAAACCGACTCCTTTGAGTAACTTTTAGGTTAACTTTAAGATTTGGTGACTTTGATAGAAGAAATGTCTAGATTATTAGAATATTACTAAAAATCAATATTCTAATCATTGAATTTACTTTTTTATTGGAATATTGTGAGTAGTTAATGTTTATGTACAAGGTGTCCCACTTAAATCATTTCGTTTGAGTAACTTTTAGGTTAATTTTAAGATTTGGTGTTTCTGATGGAAGAAATGCTTAGATTATTAGAATATTACGAGTAGTTAATATTCTAATTATTTTTTATATAGCAATAATCGTCTCGATTCCTCCATATTGTAAAATTAGAAAATTGATAAAAAAATTAATATATGGTGCATTGATAATTCAGTTAAATTCTGTCAACTAAATACACGCTTCTTATTCGATATTTATTTTATATTTCTATAATTTCAAACTAACTTTTATATTAATTTAACTTCATATACTACTTTCCCTCGAAGAGACGAATTTCCGGGATTTTCGCCAGCAGCAAAAATTGATGAAAGGAGGGTCGATTCATCGACTATTTCAGGGAAGCGTGGCAAAAAATTGGGGTTCTCCAGTCGGAGGAAAGAACTCGAGTTCTAATTGCGAATGCTTTGAGACTCCGTCAGATCCACGCGACTGTCAGGAATCTCGTAAATCGGTTTCCAGGCAATTGGAGCGTTAATAAAGCTTAATAAAGCCGGGGTTGAGAAGAGGTGGTGGGGGGAAAGGAGAGAGCTGTGGTGGGGGGCCGAAAGGAGAGAGGGTGGCGAGTGGAGAAATGGAATTACGAGCTAGCGGAAGATGTACCTTCGGTTTCGACGGGCGGACTGAATCTGTTCTCTTGAGTGGCCATCTCGTAAAACCCTGAAGTGTCGGTTGGCCGCAGCTCCGGCGCTACCACCACCGATCCCGACGGATATCCGGTCACTGGCGATGAGACCGTTTTATCCTTCACCAAGGCGTCCGCAGCCACGAATGGAATTATCCTGCGAAATATCCTTTTTGGAGCGTATCCTTCATCCACCATACTCAATTTTGCAAGATATCTCGCGAATTTCCACTCTTTCCTTTACGGCACCCGTCGTTTTGAAGGATTTCGGACCTCACGAACGAAATTGCAAAGCTCATTCATTTTTACTTCCAATTTATACTAACAATTACTTATGCAGTCCTGATAGATTTAATTAAGTTATAGTATGTCTGTTAAAATTGTAATCGTCTTCAAATTAAATTAATAGCTTTTTTGTAATGAAAATAAGTGTCGATAAAGAGAAGTATACAAAAATGGCTGTAAATATAGTATTAATTATAATCTAATTTGAGTATAATATAATATATAATTTTCTATCTGTTAATTGTGAACTTGTTCTGAAATAGAATTTTTATTTTAAAAAACATTTTCTGAAAACAGAAAGTTTTATCTCTAAGAACATTTACTTTATTATTATTTACTTTTTGGTCTTTAAAAAGATTACTGTATTATATAAACTTTACTTATCAATGACATTGTTGCTTTAAAATAGAATTTTCATTTTAAAAAAAACATTTTCTGAAGATAAGTTTTATCTCTAAGAAAATTTACTTTTTTCTCCCAAAGAAGATGACTGTATTGTACAAACTTTACTTATTAATGACATTGTTGCTTTAAAATAGAATTTTTATTTTTAAAACCACTGTCTGAAGATAGAAAGTTTTATCTCTAAGAAAATTTACCTTTTTATCTTTAAAGAGATTACTGTATTCTATAAATGTTACCTGTTAATGACCTTAAGAAAGCAAGTATTTACCTTACCTAACATTAGGTAGAGAAGGTGGGAGAGTGGGCTCGTTGTAGTCGTACTCGTACTCTTCGCCCTTTTGTCGATGAGTGATATTCAAAATGGCTTCGACATCCGGCGGTATCGTTCTCATCGGATTTATTGTCACACCTTGTATGTGTCCGACCGAGACGTTCGTTTTCACTGTCACGTTCATCACGAGAATATCATCGGCAATGGAAATCACTGGCGATGACTTGCTCACTGATTCCTTCTCCGTTAGTTCGGTTGTTTGCGGTGGCTCGGTTTCCTGCAACATGTTTTCCCATAAAACTTCCCCAGCCGAGGTAAAACGAAACTTGGGAAAGCAAAAGAAAGCTGGTCATGTTGAAGAACAATAAGAAGAGTCTCGCTTTTTCCGATAATAACTTGCAAAAAACCGTGCAAGAGAAGAAAGATAGCGCAACAGGAAAATACAGATAATAAATCTCGACTGAATTAAGTGTATTATTGCAAAAGCATTTCATTCATTAATCATAGTTTGTCTTTGGAATTATGAAAAACCAAAAAGAATGTACATATGTGAAATATATTTATAACGGAAAACTGTAATAATTTCAGGGATACTTTTTCGCTGAAAATTAATGTACTGACTTTTAAATACGTTGCCACACAAATGACTTTAACTGCTCTATAATAAGTATTTAATTCATTAATGATACTTTGTCTTTGAAATTATGAAAAAGCAACAGGAACAGACATATATTTGAAATGTAGAACTGTAAAAATTTCCGATAATAACTTACAAAAAACCGTGCAAGAGAAGAAAGATAACGCAACAGGAAAATACAGATAATAAATCTCGACTGAATTAAGTGTATTATTGTAAAAGCATTTAATTCATTAATCATAGTTTGTCTTTGGAATTATGAAAAACCAAAAAGAATGTACATATGTGAAATATAGTTGAAACGGAGAACTGTAATAATTTCAGGGATACTTTTTCGCTGAAAATTAATATACTGACTTTTAAATACGTTGCCACCCAAACGACTTTAACTGCTCTACATATAATAGTCATTAAGTATATTACTGCAACAGCATTTACTTCATTAATGATACCTTTGTCTTTGAAATTATGAAAAAGCAACAGGAATAGACATATATTGGAATTGTAGAACTGCAAAAATTTCCGATAATAACTTACAAAAAACAGTGCAAGAGAAGAAAAATAAAGCAACAAGAAAATACAGATAATAAATCTCGACTTTTCTCAAAGCGAACACAAACTAAAGAAACTTACAACATACAAAAATGCCTAAATCGTCCAAATGAGAAAACAAGAAAAGTAAACGAGAAACTTTCTAATGCAGAAAGCAGAGCAAACAATTTATCCACTCACCGTTTCACCGTTGAAGGTGAGATTTCGATTGGCGGGAGTCTTCGCGGCAAGTTCCTCCTTCGTCGTCGTCGTCGTCGTCGTCGTCGGTGGCGGATAAGTCGTAATCTCGTTCCTCTCGATTATAGGGAGCGTTTCAGCTTGCTCGTGCTGGGTCTGAAGACTAGCGGAGTCGGCGCTCGCGTTGTTTGCGATTAATTCCGAGGGCAGCGTGGTGAATTCGGGCGATGGCCTGGCGCCGCTAATATTCACCGAGGACGCTGGAGGAAGCTCCTCGGTTACAGTGATGCTGGATTCCGCAAGAGTACTCGTGGAGAACACTGCCGAAGGATCAGCCGTGTAATCCTCTTCCTTCTCTTCCTCTTCCTCTTCCTCTTCCTCCTTCGTCGACAATGTCGAGTCGAAGCTCGTCGATTCCGTGTTGGCAGTCGTCGTCGTCAACTGGAAAATGAAAAGCGTGCCAGACAAAAAGCAGTCTCGCTTTTCGAGACTCCGTTCGCACACCGTTTGCAGTCGCATTGCGCGCGTGCTTGTTCTCGTAAGGAAGAACCAGACAAAACAGCCCAGCCAAGGAAAGATCGAATTCTTTTTAATGATCGTAATAAAATAACATAATATTAATATGAAAATTTGAATGAAAAGTAGGCAAATGTATAAAGACTCGTATGCTTTGCAAATTCAATATTTATGTGATTAGTACTTTTTGTTGCTGATTTATGTATAATTAATTTGTGCTTGTCTGTATATTGGCACCATTTCATATTTTTGGCATCTTACTATTTTTATTATATTCTATTTCAATTGTAAAACTTCGCATCCTTGATTTTATTCCTGCAGTTTTTTTACTAATAATATAATACGAACTTTATTAAAAATACATATTAAAAATATAAGGTAATGAACGGTAATAATATGAAAAAATGAAAAGTAATATTCTACTACACTTATTATATTGTATTTCAAATGCATAATTTTTCAATCCTCGACTTTATGCTTGCAGTTCTTTTGGACTAATTATATAATGCGAAATTTATTGAAAATATAAGGAAATTAACGATATTAATATGAAAAAACGAAAAAGAATACTGTACTTATTCTATTATATTTGAATTGCATAATTTTTCAATCCTTTTTTAAAACTAATTATATAATGCGAAGTTTATACATATTATGCATATTAAAAATATAAAGAAATGAACGATATTAATATGAAAAAACGAAACATATATTATATTTCAATTGCATAATATTTCAATCCTTGAAGCTATTCTTGCAATTTCTTAATGTAAATATATAATGCGAAATTTATTAAAAACACATTAAAAATATAAGGAAATAAATGATAATAATATGAAAAAATGAAGAAGAAAATTTGGAATATGAATCGTTCGAGTTTCTCCGTGCTTAATAAACTTTGCAGGAGTGAATACCTCATCGGCGGGTATCGGGGTTGTAGTAGCAATTTCCAAAGTCGACTTGGTGTAATCCAGGGTCTCCACGAGGATCTCATTATCCATGGGATCAGTATCCAAAGTGGAGGGAAGCGTCGAATCACTGGCGATTGAAGACTCTTCCTCAAGGTCGGTTATATCAGTTTCCAGTCCGTCCTCCACCACCCTGTGACCTCGCCCTTCCACCGAGAGAATTGTCGTTTCCTCCAACTTTGGCTAAACCCCGTATAATCATTGAGTCACTCATGAATTATGTTTGACTGCCTTTGGAAAATACTTGACTCGCAATGTTGAGTAAATATAGCATTGGGAAAAGTCATTTTCAGTTAATTACTTTTAGGAAAAATAGTACTATTAGGAAAAACTATTAGGAAAAAAGAACAGACATGGAAAATAATGAAGCTTTTTTATAGAGAATGGAAATAAATAATGAAACGAAATCAAAATCGTGTATTAGAATGATAATTTAATGGTAGTTATTTTCTGATTAATTCACACATCAATTGAAAGTGTCAAATAAATAATGCAACGAAATAAAAATAGTATATTATGATGATAATTTACTGGTAGTTATTTCGTGATTATTTCACACATCAATTGAAAATATTAAAGGACTAGCACCATTTCATATAATAAAATCCAAATTGAGTCTGTGAAGAAATAGTAAGAATGGTATTAATTAGAAGAAATAAAACGAAATTGTAATTGAAAAATTACAATTTTAGAATACCGACTCTTCGTTTTTCGAATTTTTTTCACAAGCATATAACAGATTATACAATTATTTACAATCACCCCAAAACCATCTATATTTTGCATATACAAAACTAGAATTATACAAACAATATTATATAAAATTACATTAAAAAAAATTCACCGTGTAACAATCACTGCTTCATTCATCATTAATTCGTTAAACAGTCTCTTTCATTTGGGGTTTTGAACTTCGGAGGGTCTCGCATTTCCAATCACGATAATAAAGGAAAGAGGACCAGCGAAAGGACGCGTCAAATTGCCAATACACGCTTTAACGAAAGAGCAACGCGTTCGTTCGAAGATGTTCTTTTAATCCGCGGAGCGCATTACTTTCCTGTGGGAAGAACAATAGCGCCTGGCGGACTCTGACAAAAGGGTAATCATCAAACTGGACGAGGGAAAAAAAAAGGGGGGTTGCGGCTGAACGAGAGAAAGAGCTCTAACGTTATTTCGTTTCTCGGCTTCAATCCCGCAGATTTCCGCGGCAAAGGGGTAGCTATATTTTTTGGAACTCGCGCTGATAAATCCGCTCCTATCGATTTGTTCGCGGAACGCAAAAAAACCCCCCCGCGAAAAAATTGGCAGCCTCGAAAAAAACCGGGCACCGGGAAAGTGATCGGCTTCTCCGCGAATCACCATCGATTCTCATTGCTCGGCTTTTGTGGTGTGGCGCGTCGCCGTTCCGCTTTATGATCTGATGGAAAGAGCAATTGCGAGCGGATAATACGCAAGAAATATTTTCAGACGAACGAAACTTTGTTATTTGAAATCATTATTTGTAGTGCAAAGTAGTTTATATATCAACGAAATTTCTTTTATGAATTTTGTATTCTATCTCGGTCATTTTAATTTCTGATTTATACTATTTTTGTCTTTTGCTTTTATGTTGGAATTTATAGTGAATGTATTTGTTTATTTTACAAAGTATTGCAAAGTATTAATAGCATATAAATACGCGATAAATACTTTTATACTAATGAAACTTTATGTTATTTGAAATAATTAGTTATAGTGCAAAGTAGTTGATATATTTTACAGATACTAAAACCTAAAATGTTTTCTTTCAACGAAATTTCTTTTATGAATTTTGTATTCTATCTTGGTCATTTTAATTTCTGATTTATACTATTTTTGTCTTTTGCTTTTATGTTGGAATTTATAGTGAATGTATTTGTTTATTTTACAAAGTATTGCAAAGTATTAATAGCAATATTAATATTAATAGCATATAAATACGCAATGAATATTTTCGTATTAATGGAACTTTATGTTATTCTAAATAATTATTTATAGTGCAAAGTAGTTGATATATTTTACAGATACTAAAACCTAAAATGGTTTGTTTCAACGAAATTTCTTTTATAAATTTTGTACATTATCTTGGCAATTTTAATTTTTGATTTCTAGTATTTTTGTCTTTTGCTTCGATGTTGGAATTTATAGTGAATGTATTTATTTATTTTACAAGTTCTAATAGCAAAAAGTTTTTGATTGAATACAAGAACCACTTCGCTGACTCTTAATATTATTAACTCAATTAAGACTGATAAAAATAATTCATATTTTCAGCACTTTTTCCCTATTAATTCGATGCTTAATAGGTTAAAGCATTCCAGACGGAAGTCGAGCATTTTCAGGAACTTTTTACTTGAGCTCTTTCAACCGGCTACGAGAAATCTTTTACAGTGGGCAACAAAACAACTGGGTCGCCATGTGTTAAGAAGTACGAAGTTACTCCGAAACGTTTGTCCCACTTCGCGTTTTTTCTGCGCCGCACTATGGAAAGACAAAAAGAATATACGTGTATATCACAGGAGGCTGACATTTACAACTGCAATAATTCGCGTCCCACTCTTTCATCGACGTACTAAATGCTAAATATGTCATTAAGTTGAAGATCATAATTTGTATTATGAAAATAAAAGAAGAATACACTGAAACGTAGGATTAGAATAATTTTCAATTATAATAATAATTTCAATCACAGCCTTTCATTGCAAATTGACATAGTAATTTATTAATTCAAATATATTGCTAAATAAAGCTAAATATGTCATTAAGTTGAAGGTCATATTTTGTATTATGAAAGTGAAAGAAGAATACACTGAAACGTAGGATTAGAATAATTTTCAATTATAATAATAATTTCAGTCACAGTCTTCCATTGGAAATTGACATACTAATTTATTAATTCATTGCTAGACTAATCACTGTAATTATTCTATTTCACGTATTATTCTTCGACAATATTAGGAATATACGTGTCGCGCGCAAATTTGAAATTTAGAGCTGTGATAATCCGGCTTTCACTGAAAATTAGCGTATTAGCTCCTGAATACATTGCCACACAAATGACTCTAACTGCTCTATAATGATCATTGAGTATATTACTGCAAAAGCATTTATTTCATTAATCATAGTTTCATTTTCAAATTATGACAAACCAAAAAGAATATACATATGTGAAATATATTTGTAATGAAGAAGTGTAATAATTTCAGAGATGCTTTTTCACTGAAATTTAACGTATTAATTTTTGATTGCATTGCCGCAAAAATGACTCTAATTGCTCTATAATAATGGCTAAGTATATTACTGCAAAAGTATTTATTTCATTAATTGTACTTTGCCTTTGAAATTATGAAAAACCAAAAGGAATAGACCTACATTTGAAATATAGAACTATAAAAATTTCAGTAACACTTTTCTACTGAAAATTAAAGAACTAATTTCTAAACACGTCACCACACAAATGACTTTAACTGCTCTATAATAGTCATTAAATTACTCCACAATATTCGTCGCATTTCGCATACTTCCTTTCAACACTAGGAGCAAATAAAAACTCAAAACATACATGTTTGACACAAGTCTGAAAATTAATGCTGTAATAATCAGGGTGAGACTCTTTCACTAGAAATTAACGTACTAATTCCTGAATGCATTGCCACACTAATGACAGTTCTATAACAGTTATTAAGTTACTCCACAATATTCGTCGCATTTCGCATACTTCCCTTTCAACACTAGGAGCAAATAAAAAGTCAAAACATAGATGTTTGACACAAGTCTGAAAATTAATGCTGTAATAATCCGGGTGAGACTCTTTCGCTGGGAATTAACGTACTAATTCCTGAATGCATTGCCACACTAATGACTCTAACTACTCCATAATGGCGCGGAGCACTTCGATTCGAGACGCCGCCGCCGGGACTCGGAGGGATCTCTCGCCTAGCAGCGGCGTATAAGCCGAGAGAGCGAGAGAGAGGGAGAACACGTTTCAGCGGCGGCATTTCAGAATCTAATTGTGAGTTCAGAACGGCTCACCTACGCCGACGTTCTCCGGCGCTCTGCCTAGCATTAATTAAATTCCAGGCCGCCTATAAATCAGCTGGTTCTCTCGGCGGGCGCGCGACTTGTATATCTTTTATGACAGCTGAAAGCGACGCGCGCTCGTCCACCTGGAAGTCGAAACGCAGCCGCATACATTATAATACCGACGAGTGATGAGAAGAGCGTGCTAACCCGAGCCTCGAACCTCCAACCAACCCTCCGCCATTCCCTCAGACCTTAATTCGTGTTTATGTGCTTCGAGAAAATGCTTCCTTGCTTTTCAACGCTAGTCTAATGAAAGAATAGTTCTTGTTTTCGAAATACACGGGAAGTATAGAAAATATGGGAGAAACCGTGAAAATTAGATGAAATTCCTTATTCAGGAATGATTTTTTGGTATTTTCGATAGAAATTCCGCCTTTGTTTGATGGATTCTTCGTTTACTATCCGCTCTGATACACAAATAATCGATTCATGAAGAAAAAGCGCGGGTTCGGGGACCTTTGAAAAATTGGATATTTTCGATGGCCAAAAATATGGGGAAAAAAAACTTTTGAGCTGGGGCTCTGAAATTTATATCACATCTTCCTTGATGCAAGGGGAGACTCCCCGCCAAATTTCAGCCCCGGAAAATGTCGAGAAGTCCAAAAAATATGGGAAAAACCAGCGAAAATTTCGAAAAAATCGAACTTTAAAGGCAGTTTTTTAGTGTTTTCGATAGAAATCCGGACTTTTTTCGACGGATTTCTTGATTTATATCCGTTTTCATTCATAAACAATCGATTCCTGAAGAAAAAACCCGAGTTCGGGGACCTTCGAAAAATCGTGAAAAAATTTGAAGGGGTACCCCTTAAGAAAAATTTGCCGAAAAAAAAATGTTGAGCTAGGGCCCTGGAATTTTTATGGTATCTTCCTTGGCGCCAAAAAACATTACCCACCAAATTTCAGCCCCGGGAAAGGTCGGGAAGTCCACCAAAAAAAATAAAAACTGTTAAAAATGAGCAAAAATGGACTTTTCTGGACGGTTTTTCGATCCGTTTCCGTTGCAAATCCGGACTTTTTTTCACGGATTCTTTGTTCTCTATCCACCCTGATACGAAAACAATCAAAATATCCCGGGTTCGGCCGATTTTGAGAAACTTGAAAAAATTGACCATTCTCGAGGGTCCAAAATAGGTGAAAACCTAAACTTTGAGCTAGGACTCTGAAATTTGTATGGTATCTTCCTTGATGCAAGGGCACAATCTCCACCAAATTTCAATCCCAGGGAAAGTCGGGAAGTCCACGAAAAAAAATGAAAACCGTCAAAAATGTTTGAACTTAAAACTAAAATATTGGCGCGCTGTATTGCTAGACAGCTAGAGTTTGGCAGAGAGGGCTAAGATGGCTACCAAGTCGATGGAAGTCGATGTTAAAAATCGTTTCAAAGATGGCGGCAATATTTCATTACATTTTTGGGACACCCTGTATAATATGCATATCCTTCATATACAGAATCACATTATATTATACAAAACAGAATAGAATAATAATTATGCATAATTCCATATGAATTCCAAGTTTAACCTCGAAACTACAAACACAGAAATCTACCCACTCGCAAACCGCGAGATTTGAAACACACGAAATGTTCAAAAGATCGCAACAATTTCAGATTTCTGGCGCGTCCGATAAGCTGTATTAAGGGCGGCGAGTCAATCGTTGCGTCGCCGAAGTAATTCGCAATTTAATGCGTATGAAATACTGTCGTCGCTCCTGTATTTGCGGATGTGCAGATGGCACTGGCGTTGGCAGGAGTGCGCGCGGCCACCCGGCGAAATTGAGCCATAAAGTTCCTGGGTTTGCGGTTTGCCGTCTGTCACTTCCCCTCTCTCACTCTCTTTCGCGCTCTCTCTCTCTCCCGCTCGTTTTTTTTGTCGTTTAGCGCTGAAATTGCCGGTGCACGCCTCGGCGACGACGCGGCAATACGCGATACGTGACGGATTTGAGCGCGCAACCTAGCGCACAATCGCGTCGAATGTCGAAGTCAACGCGAACACGACCTCCACCAATCGCAGAGTTCTTCACGCGTCATTAATTCGAATATATAAAGCAATGATTGTTCAGGTAAAATGTAATAATAAGATGCACAAATAAAATGAATATAACTATGAATTTTGTTGTTAATTATTGTATTTGTTACGTTGAATTTGTTTTTTAAGATGTTGAAATTTAATTGATAAAATGCTTCAAGTACAAAATCTAAATATTTGATATTTATTACTTATTTCCTGTTGAATTGGTTTATACGTACAAAAAGAATATTAAAATATCTTAAAGCAATGATTGTGCAGGTAAATTGTAATAATAAGATAAATAAAATGAATATAACTATGAATTTTGTTGTTAATTATTGTATTTGTTACGTTGAATTTGTTTTTTGAGATGTTGAAATTTAATTGATAAAATGCTTCAAGTACAAAATCTAAATATTTCATATTTATTACTTGTTTCCTGTTGAATTGGTTTATATGTACAAAAAGAATATTAAAATATCTTAAAGCAATGATTGTTCAGATAATTGTAATAATAAGATGCACAAATAAAATGAGTATAGCAATGAATGTTATGGTTAATAATTCTGTTTGTTACTTTGAATTTGTTTGTTGAGATGCTGAGATTTAATTGTTGAAATATTTCAAGTGAAAAATTCAAATATTTCGTATCGAATTCCTTTATACGTACAAAACTAATATTAAAATATGTTCCACTCGACAAATGTTAAATACAATTCTTACAAGATTCCTTCGGAAACATTCCAACTGAAAACACATTATTATTTGAAAAATGACTAATTTCAATCTCGCATATTTCCCGTACTCTATTAATTATCAGAGCGAGGAATCGTACTGCGAGGATAAAAACGAAGCAGCAAGTTCTCATCAGCTCGGCAAACAGAAAGTTAAAAATTGCTGCGCTTCGCTGTTAGGCGGAGTGAAGCGGAGTGAAGCGGAGTGAAAGGGGGGGGCAGGGCGTAAATAAATTAAAGAAAACGTACAAAAAAGTTGGTTTCCTTGCGAAACTTGGCGTAGTCCTTGCTGATGAAGGCGTAGGACGCGTAGTTCTGGGCAGCCTGGACCTCGATGCTTCCGCCTTGAACCGTTTAATCTGTCAGTTTCACACGGCATTTCGCTCTCCAACACTTAACTACTAGTTGAGAGTCAAGATTGCCAGAGAAAAATGCTCTGCCTTCCACAAACTCAACAGAATTGTTCCTAATACTTCATCTACATTTGTATTCTTCATATTTGTCAATGAAATCAAGCGATTTTATATAATTTTTTTAGGTTAACAGTTTCACACGCTATTTTGCTCTCTAACACTTAACTACTAGTTGAGAGTCAAGATTGCCAGAGAAAAATGCTCTGCCTTCCATAAACTCAACAGAATTGTTCCTAATACTTCATCTAAATTTGTATTCTTCATATTTGTCAATGAAATCAAGCGATTTTATATAATTATTTTAGGTTAACAGTTTCACACGGCATTTCGCTCGCGAACACTTAACTACTAGTTGAGAGTCAAGATTGCCAGAGAAAAATGCTCTTTTTGTTACTAATACTTCATCTAAATTTGTATTCTTCATATTTGTCAATGAAATCAAACGATTTTATATAATTATTTTAGGTTATATGACTATTTTTATTTAACTTGAATAACAGAATTCTAATATTTATCAAAATTAAGTATTCTGTTGAATAATCGTGCAATTGTCTTTATATTTAATAAATTATTCTGATCAAGCAACAAGGAATAAAATATACAATATCGCAGAAAATACAACTTTAACCCTTATAATAACAAAATGTTACACATTTACGATATCGAAATATTTTCAATGAATATAAATAAATTAATACACTGCTTTTGGAATTATGTAAATATTCTTTTTTGTTTGGTTTTTACGAGCTTTTTCCCAAACCCCAGTAAAATCATGAAACTCGACCTGTTATTCTCGCATAAACTAATTAACTAAATTACAACTGCGACATTATCTTGAAATAACATTGTCATAACACGTTTGCGAGGAATTGACAAGCTTTTTTAAAAAGACATTTACATGGTATCGAAACTTTCAACGACTACAATGCCACTGTCTCGTTATAATTAGTCAACAGAGGACTAATCAGGAACACGCAATTGTTTTAGTGCAACTAGAGCAGTGAATTTTTCCTGCCCGCGGCGAGGAGGGTGGTGGATGCAACAACTCTCAGCAGCCCTGAGAGTGATCCTACGGCGAGGAGCGGATTACCCGCAAATTATCGAAGTTTCAAGAGCAGTTTGAACGAGGAAAGTTGCCGCGAATGTGGAGCATCGCGGGCGCATTATTATACCACTCTTTTATCTCTATAAATCTAGCTTTTTCCCGGAATAACTGGACCAATAAAAGCGCGCGCCGCGCATATTTCCACGATGAGGGAAAAAGCGAGGTTGGGGCCGAGTCGCGTTCGATTCTCTCGTTCGCTTTGTGAATGGCTCGCAAATTATCGAACTCGATCCCCAAAACGCCACCGCACTCCACTCTCAATTACTCAGGAATTATGCAAGTTTCGAGTGCAGTCTGAACAGTAACAGGAGTTCCCTGTAATTGGAATGCAGGCGACTACGACGTTGTAAAATTGAAATTCGCCCGGCCGGGCCGCTGCCCTCGTTCCTGCTTTGTCCGGAACTTACGGTGTAATGAGGATACAAATGATTTTCATTAACACTAAAGCGTACCACCAGTTTCTGTATTTATTACTATCGCTCGAATGATCGATTATAAAATAAAAATATATAGTTTTCTTATTCGTATTGTCAATTTAATATAAAAACTAATGCACAAAGTTAGATTTCGATGATAATATAAAATAAAGTATATTTTTTGTATTAGAAAAATAAACATTTATTGTAGGAGAATATATTTTTATTCTTAACAGAAGCGAAAATACCCAACTGTATAGTTGAATCGAATAATTTGACAAACCCTGGTACGTTTAGTGATAAAATTAATTAGGCTGTCCTGCTCAGAGTTAAGATAAAATTGTAATTGTTGAATTTTTTTAAATAGCTACATTGAAAAATAGTTCTTGACGTACATAAAGAAACTTGATAATTTCTACTTCATAATTTGCACAACTTATATTAGTTCTCACTGTATTAAAGTACACGATAATTCATGTACTTTAACAATATAATATTGTATTTATAAATAGTAATTTATTTAAGTACATGAGCTATCATGCACTTTAACACTAGATTTACCAAGACCAGTAAAAATAACTGGTTTATACCTATTTTCACGGGCATAATAAAATCCTGGTAAATCTAGTGTTAATTGTATTGTATAAATTAATATTTATACAAAACAATTAATTTATGTAACCTCGTAAAACTCGACAAATCTATTTTTCGTAACTTTATTAATTTCAATTATGTGTTTATTGAAGAGGAATAAAAAGGGAGAACTCACTGCAATTGTAGGATTTCTACACTGATTTATACCTATTTTCATGAGCATAACAAAATCCCGGTAAATCCAGTGTTAATTATATTGTACAAATTAATATTCATACGAAATAATCAATTTATATAACCACGTAAAACTCGACAAATCTATTTTTCGTGTTTTTATTAATTTCAATGATATGTTTCTTGAAGAGGATAAAAAGGGAGAACTCACTGCAATTGTAGGTCGAAGGGCAGCAGTGTCCGTCGCGGACAATGGGACTGCATCCTTGAAGCGGCGGAGCACATGCGAGAGGAACGCAGCGCACCGAACCCATGGCGCAGAAACAATTGTCGCAGGGCGCCTTCCACTTGATCTCTCGCACCATTTCACCCTCCTCGTAGCTCCTCTCGCCCACCCGGCAACCTGTACTGATCGTCCTCGCATTAACACCTTGTCCACTCGCATACACCGCCTGTATAATTCTAGGTTCTGTATTATTTCGCTTTTGCATACTTTTATTCTTTGTTTCTGGTCACGCAATTCTGAGGGTTTACTGTTTTAATTTTAAGGACAATTGGTTTATAATAGATTTTGGTTTCAAGCCGTATAATTTCGTGGATTATTTCATTTTTAAGTTTTTAAATTGTATACTTTAGTAGATCTTTTGAGCTTTAAAGTCAGCAATTTGAAATTCGTCATTTTATGAGCTTTACATTTTTGTTAGTGTCTCCACTGATTTTTATTCTTTGTTTCTGGTCAGATAATTCTGAGGGTTTACTGTTTTAATTTTAAGGAAAATTGGGTTATAATAGATTTTGGTTTCAAGCCGTATAATTTCGTGGATTATTTCATTTTTAAGTTTTTAAATTGTATACTTTAATAGATCTTTTGAGCTTTAAAGTCAGCAATGTGAAATTCGTCATTTTATGAGCTTTACATTTTTGTTAGTGTCTCCACTGATTTTTATTCTTTGTTTCTGGTCAGATAATTCTGAGGGTTTACTGTTTTAATTTGAAGGAAAATTGGGTTATAATAGATTTTGGTTTCAAGCCGTATAATTGCGTGGATTATATCATTTTTAAGTTTTTAAATTGTATACTTTAATAGATCTTTTGAGCTTTAAAGTCAGCAATTTGAAATTCGTCATTTTATGAGCTTTACATTTTTGTTAGTGTCTCCACTGATTTTTATTCTTTGTTTCTGGTCAGATAATTCTGAGGGTTTACTGTTTTAATTTGAAGGAAAATTCGGTTATAATAGATTTTAGTTTTAAGCCGTATAATTTCGTGGATTATTTCATTTTTAAGTTTTTAAATTGTATACTTTAATAGATCTTTTGAGCTTTAAAGTCAGCAATTTGAAATACATTGGTTTATGAGCTTTACATTTTTGTTACTGCCTCCACTGATTTTTATTTCTTATTTCTGTGGTCACATAATTCTGAGCGTTTACTGTTTTAATTTTAAGGCAAATTGTTTTATAATGCAACGTTTTGTAAAACAATTTTAATCTTTCACATTTTAAAGTCTTATAATTTCGTAGATCTTTTTAACTTTAAAGTCAACAATTTGAAATTCGTCGTTTTACGAGCTTTAAATTTCTGTTAGGATCATCCGCGTGCATAATTCTATTTTCCATATTATTGCGTATTTGCATATTTTGCATTTTGTATTTCTGTGGCTGTATAATTCTAGGGATTTGCAGTTTTAGTTTTAAGGCAAAAGCTATCATAACACATTTGATTTTTAAGCTTCATTATTTTATTGCTTATTTCGTTTTTAGATGTTCAAATCCACAAAGTACGGCGGATTATTTATTTATCTTTAAATTCAACAGTTTCAAAGTCATTCATTCATAAGTCTTTAATTGTTATCTAATTTTTAAAATAGTTACTTTATAGTAATAATTGCTAAGTGTAAAAAAACATTTACAAGTTTTTCATCATTCAATATTCCATTCAATTGACAGGAAATTTGACTCATAAATCATTTCCGAGTATTCGCTTAATAACAGCATCAATAAAGGCGGAGGAACTAATGAAGTAGCCCGACAAGACATTCCAAATCCAATCTCTCCTCGCACACACGTGAGATGGAATGCTCGCTGGCGCTCGCCTTTGCGGGACAGGACACGCTCGTGCTTGAACTTTAAGCCGGGCTTAAATTTTAAGCAACCGCGGTGAAACTGGCCGTTAAACGAACGCTAACCAGGAGCTTCTGAAACTAAGACCGGCTCGCAAAGGCCACAGCTCCGCCGCCAGTGGAAACATAACGATGGCATTAACCCTTTCTTACTGGGTGAAAGCTCCTTAAAGATCAGCGTTTTTAACTGGCCGGCGTCGTTACTCGAGCTTGCGGCCGCTCGAGCCACCAAAATCTCGGGGCGCAGCTTTCCGTATTTCTCAGCCGGAGAGACAAACCGACGAAAGTGGATTACTGTCTTTTAAAAAATGTCATTCGTAACTTTCGGCTGAAATAATTTTTGGGCATTTTCGCGTAAGCTTTTCTCATGTAATTCAATAAAAAATTGAAAATGGGGAATCAAAAGATTAAATTTAGTGAAGGAGAATTAAAATAAATATAAGAATTGCATTAATCAAAATGGGAACCAAAGACAATAACAAGAAACTTGTACTATCATTCAAACAAAATTTATAATCCGAATTAATATTGTCATGAATTATTACAACTTTATAAACTGTTATCTAAATGTTGGCAAGCAATATCTTCAATTAACATATAAAAATTTTACTTCAAATCGCATGTACACATCAAATTCTGTATTTTTCGTCCTGTAGATTTCACTTTTCGAGTTCACGAAGCCAAATAAATCTACGCTTTCGCATTTGCAAGGAGATTTTTTCTGCTCCCGAAGTGAAATAATATTTGGGTATTTTCGCGTAAGCTTTTCCCGTATTATTCAATAAAAAATAAAAAATAGGGAATGAAAAGAATAAATTTGACGAGGGAAAATTATGAATGTTTTTAGCAGAATGGCATTATGGTATTTTTAGTTTAATAATACTGTCTTTATGTTTCTCTTAAATATAGGATTTGCATTGATCAAAAAAGGAGCCAAAGAAAGCAACAAAATTATATATCAATCCCTGCATTTATAACGAACAAAAAACCGTGAATTAATTATTATAAATTTATAAACTGTAATCATTATATTATAATAATTAAACAGTATTGCACCCACAAGAAATATCTTCAATTAACCTATAAAAAGTCTAATCCAAATCACAAGTACACAACAAATTCCGTCTCTTTCGTTCTGTATATTTCACTTTTCGAGTTCACGAAGTCAAAGAAATCTACGCGTTCGCATATCCGCAAGGCGATTTTTCCTCCTGGCGAGCGTTCCTCGAGACGATAAGTTTTGTCGCGGGAAAATTGAATGAAACTGGCCGCTAAGTGTAATACGCGCGCGGCTAGAATCCGCACAGAGAGAGAGAAGAGAGAAAGGGGTGCGAGGTGAAAGAGAGAAGAAGAAAGAGGGAGAAATCCCGGTGAAGCGTCGAGTGTCACCGGATAATGTAATGCCGGCAACGGTATAACTGCGCTTTATTGCGTTAAATGTTTCCCTCCAACTTTCCGGACGCGTGTTTTCTCAAACTTTACCTCCTCGGAATCTACTTCGTTTGCCGGCGGCGGCCAAAAAAAGGATCTCGCCAACCAAGAAGATACGAACTTGGCAGCCGTTTCTTGGATTCGGAGCTGCTGCTAGATAATGGTAAATAATTAGGGAAGTTCTCGTGAAAGAATTCTTAGAGTGCTAAATGAGATGGGGATTTATATTTGCTGTTTTTAACATTCTTCTTATTGAATAAATGTATGTAAATAAATTTAGTAGAATGATTTCGATAACGAGAAAGATTTACGTTTATAGTTAATTAATAATATCGATTTTTTCTTATTTTTCCAACTATTTATACAAATTCTTTATTTTAGCAGGAAATAAACATTTTATAAATATATCACAACCCATAATTACGTATTTACTAATATTGCATTATATTTTGCCAATTATTCAATTATTAACCATTGAGAAAAATCGAAAATAAGTTTAATAGGATGATTACGAAAACACGAGAAAAACTGTAATTTTTAGTTAATTAACAATACCGTTTTTTTAAATTTCTGCAATTATTTTTGTAAGATATCCATTTTAACAGCAAATAAACATTTTATAAATACGCATTTACTAATATTCCATTAATTTTCCCGAGTTATTCAATAATGAACCATTAAGAAAAATCGACTTTCAAATGTTCCAAGTTGAACAAGACCATCCTGGGATTTTCCGGCTTGATTTCCACAATTTCCGGCTCATTTGCATGTCGAACTCGAAGTCTCCTCGGAATCTCTCGGCAACAGCATTACGCGAGTCGAATGCTCGCTTCTTCCCGCGTAGGAAAAGCTCGCCGGGGGTTAAGAGTTCGCTTGCGATTTAAGGGGATTAAAGTTCGGCTTGTACTTAACTCCTCATTTTCTAGAGCCCGGCGATTCTTTCTTGTGAGCTTCGGCTTAAATCTTAAATCGCGGCCGATCCGAGAGTGCTGCCTCTTGGATTCTTGCGAAGAGCAACTGATATACTCGCGAAAAGATTCTCTTCTGTCGCAACTACCCCTTTGACATTAAAATTTACTGGTCATTTAAACGGCATTTAAACAATAACATGTGGTTCATTCTTTAATAAATCGTATATTTTTGTTTTAATATTTGTAATATTTTTAATTTTTAATGTAATATATCAATTGGTATTTGTGGAGGTTTAGCAATTTTTGAATAATTATCTGTTTTGTTAAATAATTCAAATGTGTGGTCGTAGTGAATCATCGTTTATGCGTACATTTATATATTTTTGTATGTATTTTTACGTGATTTTTAATTGTTCGAAGCGCTGAACGCCATTCTTCATTAAATCAACAACCCTTCTGTGAATTGACAATGATTTACAATGACAAATTAATGCTTTCGAATTGAAATTTCTTTTGAATCAAATAACGTAATATTTAAATATTTTGGCGATTATTCTTGAATTATTAAAGCTTTCGCATATCAAGGCGATTTTTCGTTGGCATGAAAAAAAAGTCGGGGTCGAATTGAAACACAGGCTAATAAAGCAGTGCGTCTTATCGCGGGAATCAGCGTAGCGCACACACACACACAGAGGCGCTTCGCCATTGGCGTTGCGCCCAAGCATGCAAATAGAGCGTAACGAGAAAGATTTCGAGCGACCGGCTGGCATCACAATAACGAAGCCGCAGACGTCCACTTGAGCCTCCTCCTAACTAGCATGGCCGACCATAAAGAATTTATGGAAAGCGGCGCGCGCGCCGGCATTCATTTCGCCGAGATGAGATTACAAAGGCAGCCAAAGCAAACGTAGAACTCACCGTTTCCGGCGAGGGGCGCCAGGGTCGACGAGAGGTGGTCTGGAACAAAAAACAGAAAGGAGAAACACGAGGAAGAGAAAGAGTAACACTCGCACAATGAGCCGACGCCGACGCCGACGCCGCCCGTTTCCAAGGGGGATGAAGTGTGCCTCTCGCAAAATATGAGTTATATCGGCGACCTCCGCTCGAGCAATGATGCTACTATTCTACGCGCGCACCCTCATTCATTTGCCTTTGAATCAGAACTATCGTATTCCTTGTATATGTGTGTAATAATACAGTATTTTTAATACTAGGTTTATCGACAATTTTGTATAACCTTCTTTATGGACACTGATTTGTAATAAAAGAAACTAGTAATTTAATTTAAAGACAATTACAATCGAATAAATACTGTGAACAAAGAAATGTATGAGCTGTTTATTTTGAAAGTGACCTATCATTTATATTTAAATTGAGATATTAATAAATTTGCATTTTAATCAAATTAGAGATGTACGTATAAGATATCAATTGGCAAATAGACTTAGGTTGCTTTCAATGATTTTTATATATGTTATAAAGCGTTTCGAAAACTTTAAAAAAATGAAGTTAGACAGACTAACTATAAGTATTTAATTTTATTATCTCAATTTTAATAAAAATTGGACTTAGGTCACTTTCAAAGTAAACGGCTCGTATAAAATTCAAGCACACGAAGAGAATTAATATTGTTCTTGCAACTTGAAAACATATTGTATCATAAGCAAGCACACTTTACATCAATTATTATCCTACACATACATTTGTAAAATTATTAAAGCACAAATTCTTCAATATCTCAATTTTAACACAAATTATACTTAATTCACATTCAAAGTAAACGACTCATATAAAATTCAAGAACAGAAAGAGCATTAATATTCTTCTTGCAACTTGAAAACTTTGTGTTTTAAATTTATTAAAGCACGAATTCTTTAATATGTCAATTTTAATATAATTTATATTTAAGTCACTGTCAAAGTAAACGGCTCATATAAAATTCAAACATACAAAGAGAATTAATATTCCTCTTGCAACTTGAAAACTTTGTGTTTTAAATTTATTAAAGCACAAATCCCTTAATATCTCAATTTTAATATAAACAATACTTAAGTCACTGTCAAAGTAAACGGCTCATATAAAATTCAAACATACAAAGAGAATTAATATTCCTCTTGCAACTTGAAAACATATTGTACCATATGCAAGCACACTTTGGGAGTAGGAAAAGTGGAACAATCGAGAGGATAGCCGAGTCGTAGAAAAGTGGACTCACGGGTACAATTGTAGGCGACCGGGCAGCAGGAATGGGGCGCATAGAGCGGAGTGCAGCCTGGCAAAGGCAGGAGACACTTCGGCCTGATGCATCTCCTCGCGCCAGAGATGCAGTAGCAGTATTCGCATCTCCGGGAACCCATCATCGCTGAGCCTGGACCATACCGCACCCCTTCGTGGACACAACCTGCCACAAAGATTCCTCATTTTTTATATCACTTCTTTTACTTTCTACATAAATATATTTATTATTCTATTTAGTTATTTTGTATATTTTCGTTTTTATTTTCCTTTTCAAATTCACAAAGTACCGCGGATCACTTATTTATCTTTAACACGTTGACTGCCAACCCTTAACAATTTCATGAGAACTTTAATATTTCATTTAAGTTTCAATGCGTACGGTAATAAAATCATTAAACATAAATATTTTCCTTTAATTTTCCAGTCGTTAATTAAAATATGACGGTTTAAAAAATCGTACGATTATTCTTTAGAAATTGTTTACATTTCCCCAACGCGTCTCAACAATTTCCTTTAAACATTGACTGCCATGTCAACCGAATTCGGGTGACACTCGAACATGTATTTACAGACATGTTTATTTTCACGAGAATAACTATAATAAACATTTTAACAAGGTGTAGTGAAAGAGTAAAAAATTTGCCATTTTGGCAGTCAACGTGTTAAATAAATTCAACAACTCAACAATAAGTCTTCAATTTTTACCTAATTTTTATAATAGTTACTTTATAGTTGTAATTGTCAAGTGTACAAACATATTTACAAGTTTTTCATCATTCAATTGACAGGAAATTGACAGGAAATTTGACTCATAAATTATTTCAAAGTATTCGCTATTCTATTTAGTTATTCTATATATTTTCTTTCGTCATAGAGTTGTGAGATTTCCTTTAACACTAGAACTACTAGGATTTTTGTATACCCATGAAAATAGGTATAAATCAATCATTTTGACTGGTTTTGGTAGTTCTAGTGTTAAATTTAGTTTATGGTACTAAACTGCTTATTGTTCCTTGAAGAATGAATATTGTTTTATTTCTATCATTTACTTAATAAATAAAAATTCAAATATTTGCCTCATTTATTAATATCGAAATATAGTAATATAATCTTACGTGTTGTTTTAAATAATAGTTCAATTACTGCTCGTTGAAGGAAAGTCATTGTCAGTAAATTGCACTACTGAAAATATACTTTGTAGGATTTTAAAATAAAATTCGTGTTGTAATTTAAGGAAGAATAATGCAATCTTGTTAGATTATAATACAAATTAAACTAGTAAATGTGTATGAAATTGTTTCGCCCCGAAATAATTCGCAATCGAATTGTACAATTCATTAGACGAATAACAAATGTTGCAATTTCATTCCGAAACAAATTATACAATCAATATCATCAGACAATACCAAATCAAAATTGCATCTTTCTCCAATAAATTAATTTTCCAATCCTCAAGCACAAAGAAAAACAACTTTCCACGAAGCTTTCCCTTTGTTACCAGGAATAGAAAACAAATTGGACAATGAATTTCCGATCTCGGCTCTGCGGTAAGATTGAAACTAAATCTTGGCCATTGGCGCGCGCGTGAACGAAATAAATCCATCGAAGCATGTGTGTGTGTACCTTGCGAGCGAGAAGAGTGCGCTCCTCCGGCGACGCTTGGTACTTCTTCCTCGGCGGCGCTGGCCAGGCTCGCTCGTCGCAACATATTCTCATTGTCACCTATAATTCCATACATTCGAGCCATTACTCGCGCGGAGCGCAACAATTCCGGCTGCGCGCGTAAGTCCCACTAACATCGGCGCGGAAGGGCGCCCGCCGCCAATCGAAATTTACGGGACCCCGGACGCCGCCGCCGACGCCGACGCCGCCGGTGCAAATCACTTAGAACTAACGATTGGAACGTATGTTCCCCGCTTGGCAGTATCTGGCATACACTGGCAAGTAGAAAAATAAGTGCGACTACTGAGAACTTCATTGGCTATTGGCTTTTCTTTACTATTCTTCAGTTTTTTTTCCACATAAAAATATCAATTTAGAAATGTATTTTATGTATTTTATTGTTTGTCGATATTAAATTTAAAATTGAATACTTATAAATAAATTTCGACATAATTAACTAGTTATAAGTAACGTGTTATTTATTTATTATCTTCCATAAAAGAATTAATCGTGAAATCAATTAAAATCGGTAAATACTTTTCACTAACATCAATAACGTGATAAAAAACTGTAACAATTTTTAAAAATATGTACGACTACTAAGAACTTCGTTGGTTATACTGGTTTTTCTTTAATATCCTTCACAGTTTACTAAACGCTTTTTTCGACAAAATAATATAAAGAAATTTAAATTCATTTATTAAGTTTAAATGAATTTCGACATAATAATACTAATTTAGAAATAAATTGTATGTATTTAATTCTTTGTCGGAATTAACTAGTTATAAACAACGTGTTATTTATTTATTATCTCACATAAAAGAATTAATCGCGAATCCAATTAAAATCCCTAAATACTTTTCACTAACAACAATAACACGATGAAACAAAATGCAGCAATTTTTGAAAGTCCAACGAGTGAAAATAAAAACACTGCGATAGCATGATTCGCGAGCTTCATTTCGGCGCGATGCTATTATTGTTCAGTAAATCCGCGGAGGGTGTTCGGATATTTCCAGCATTTTCATTGATAGATTGGCGATATCAAGTTTTATGCGAGGAATTAAGATAAATGGAATGAAAATTATTCCATGAGGGCGTGCGAGTCCGATTAACGCTGAAAATCGAGCGAGGGAGAGAAAAAAGAGAATCCTCGGCGCAGGATTTATTGACTTTTCAATGGGAAACGCTTCTCTGACGAGCGAATGCAAGGAAGGAAAAGCACTGTAATCTGAAATATTATTATACATATACTACTACTCGGCGATTGGCTGCGTGCGCGCGCAGTAACACCTGAGGCTAAAGATAAATTAAACATTTTTCCCGGCGAGATCTTCTCCGTGCGCCGCGCGACAAATAAAACCCTCCTCCGCGCCACCCGCTCGCAGATACTCCACGGCTTCCGGCGGAAATATTCGCCGGCATAAATCGCAAACAGATGGACTCTTCCCTGATATAAAGACGCTCGTGACGCACTTCTGTCTCGGTTTATAAGGAAATATATTTTAGTGGGAGGAAAACTTAGTTGTGATTTAAAGTATTAACTTGAGTTGTAAATCGTACGTTTTTATTCATTTAGAACCAATAAAGAAATGAAGAGTTTTTTAACTTTGTCTTTTTTTTGTGAGGTAATAGAAAAATATTGTAAATGAATATTTAGTAGATAGAGCAGGGTAAATATTATATTGTATAATACTGTTTTTCTTTTTTAATATTACAAAAATATGAATAATTAATCGACTGTTATTATATTATAAAAAAATCGTTCGATTTTTAAATAATTCAAACAAACACGAAATATTGAACATATTAACTCGATGTTATTCACAGTTTTACGGACGTTTCTGTATACCTTTCTTTATGGTCACTTATTTTCACTTAAAAAAAAAATAATTGAATTTAAAGACAATTACAATCTTAACAAACATAATATAAAATAATTGAATCTGTCAGGGTTGCATAAATTGGAAGAAAAATTAATAAGCTTTGCAATTTTGCTCCTGAAATCCAAAATCCATCAAAATGACGGGTCAAGTAAACCTAGTTCATAAACTTCGACGTCTTTCAAAAAACATTCAAAGAAAAACTTTGAAAAATGCTCGAAAAATACTTGCAAAGAGTAGGAAATCGAGTGGAAATATCCAAAAACCGTAAAGGGCTTCTAGTATACTTTCTGTCATTGGGTGGGAAACGTTCTCGTATAAAGTTAAAGCTGGTGGGTTTGCAGGATCGGAAGGAGAGAGAGAGAGAGAGAGGGTGGGCGAGTGAAATTCGTGTTGGCCGGGGCCTACATTATTGCTCGTCAAACCGCAGTGATCTGGCCGGGGCTTAGCAGTAATGAATCAATTAACCCTTTGCGGTTCTGTGTTCCAAGTGGACCTGACGTGAACGCCCTCTCTCTCCCTCTCCCTCTCTCTCTCACGCGGCGTGTCACTCTCCAGAGGTTTCCTATTGAAATGCACTCCACCACGTATTTCCACTCTGATACTTTCAAATGCGACAATCACGAACGGCGCGGCGCATCTCCCGCCTTTTCCTCCCGCAACACTCGATCAACTGGAAAACGAACTCTTACGCGCGCGACGCTCGTTATTCCTAGAACGTTGACCACATACTCTTTTACGGCTCTCTGACGCGGCACAGCACCCACCCTTCCCCCGCTTTTTCACCCTCAAAGGGACTTTTGAATACACGAGTGGAATTTGGAATTTTTCGATAGAACATCGCGCTTGATAGAATTCGGTGCACGAAAACTGGAGTTTTTTTTTTTTGGCGGGTATTTGTTTATTAGATGGGGTTGGATATTTCGCGAGTATTTGCGGTTAGGAAAAGAGTTAGTACTGTAAATTATATTAGTATTGGAGTTGTTAATAGTATTATGTAAAAATATTGTAAAAAACTAAACGTTGTATTAGTATTATAACTGTGAATGTAATGATTATAGTTGTATTAGTGACAAAACTGATAGAATTCGGTGAAAGAAAGCTGTATTTTTTGGCGGGTATTTGTTTATTAGATGGGGTTGGATATTTCGCGAGTATTTGCGGTTAGGAAAAAAGTTAGTACTGTAAATTATATTGGTATTGTAGTTGTTAATAGTATTATGTGAAAATATTGTATTAAAATGTTGTATTTATAACTGTGAATGTAATAATTATAGTTGTATTAGCGACGAAACTGCTAGAATTCGGTGAACAAAAGCTGTAGTTTTTTGGCGGGTATTTGTTTATTAGATGGGGTTGGATATTTAATAGAGAAAAAGTTATTATTGCAAAATTGTATTAGTATTCTAGTTGTTAATAGTATTATGTAAAAATGTTGTAAAAAAATAAATATTGTATTAGTATTACAATTGTAAATCTACTAATTGCAGTTGTATTAGTAAAAAATTATAATATGTTTAACGAAATCACATTAAACAGACAATTCACATGCACTTATTTACAAATTTCTCAGTCAGTTAGTTAGCATATATAATTAATTACATACATAGCTAACCTAACCCTAAAAAATCATTACATCAATGAACGTCTGCTTCCAAAGAATCCACCCTTAAATACGATTTTTACTGCCACCTTTAACTTTCCATTGAAATAAATAGTGAATAAATCGTGAAGAGATTAATTCGAAAATATACTGACGCGATTCACCGCAGACGAGCTCGGCGCAGCAGACGTTCTCGCCGGGTGATCGAATCCAGCATCCGGGCGGCGGTGGAGTTGGCAGCCTCGGGCAAACCCGAAGACGACATCTGAGCGCACCCTCGATGCACCGGCACTGCAAGCACGGCTCGGATGTGCTCACCGGCATACCCTCCTGGTACCTTCGCCCTTCGTATCTGCATCCTGCGAAACAAGAAATCCACCCACTCTTAGGGACCGTGGCTACAAAATGAATTTGCATACCCAAATTTGCATAAAGGAGAAGACAATTTTTTTTAAAGATAAATGTGTGTGAAGACTTTTTAGCCGTTGTATATTTAAGTCGTGGATTATGCTTAAAATAATATAATAGAATGACTAAAAAGATCTGCACACACAGTATATTTAGAATAATTTTTGTAAGAAAATAAAGAAATTATGTTTCTCTTGAGATGAATTCTTTCTTCTTGGAGAAAATGTATTTCTATTTATGCTTAAAATAATAAATTACAGTAACTAAAAAAGATTTACACACACCGTATATTTAGAATAACTTTTGTAAGAAAATAAAGAAATGATTTTTCTCTTGAGATGAATTCTTTCTTCTTGGAGGAAATGTATTTCTATTTATGCTTAAAATAATATAATAAAATAACTAAAAAAGATCTGCACACACAGTATATTTAGAACATTTTTTGTAAGAAAATAAAGAAATTATTGTTCTCTTGAGATGAATTCTTTCTTCTTGGAGAAAATGTATTTCTATTTAGAGAAAAGGCTTTTCTTCTCCAAGAACATTTTTTCCAGTAGCACTACGCGAGTATTTTCTTTATCCTTTTTAATGATATTAAAGGTGAAATTCGAAATAAACCGTCCGAATGAATTGAATATCATTTGCCTCGCAGAGGATTAATAATACCCTTTTTCCGATTCTCTTTCAGTCTCTCGTGACATATTTCGCCGTGTATTTTTTCAATTCATTCGGACAAATCAGTTTGACAGTCGTAGGAACGTGAAACGGATGGATTTCCAGCGTATTAAAAATAAATCTTTGATTAAACAATTGTAGTATCAATTATTGAAACACGAAAAAAATATCGCCTGACGCAAATTAAAATATCCATGCATTCTATT
Source organism: Ectemnius continuus (assembly GCA_910591665.1). NCBI lineage: Eukaryota > Metazoa > Arthropoda > Insecta > Hymenoptera > Crabronidae > Ectemnius > Ectemnius continuus. Next base: position 6,077,695 of record OU342862.1, on the reverse strand, counting down.
ATTACTTCTTTTTTATTTTCGACAATTATAAATATAGTGAAAATTCATATTCATACGATGTTTTGTTAACCCTTTCGCTTCGGCAATCCAGTCCACCGAACGGAAGTCTGTATATACGTTTTCCTAAGTCCTAAATAACAATTTTTGCTGAATAAAACAATCTTTCCTCCAATATAATGAGTATAATCGAGATTTTTTAACGTGAAACAGTATACGATTATTTACATGCTTCAAAAAGGTTGCGTTTTAATGTTGTTTCAACAATGAGTAATTTTAAGAACTGATCTATAATCCAGTTTCTCGATGAAATCAACGGAAAATATTCTGTCGATTACGAAAAAGAACCAATTATCGACTACAGATTGCACTTGCACAGAAGAAAGGGTTAACATTAACACTAGGTTTACGGGCATTTCTGTATATCTTTTTATGAACACTGATTTCCATTAAAAAAAGAACTATAAATTGAATTTAAAGACAATTACAATTTTAACAGACATAAGTTAACTTAAATCTGTCAGGATTGCATAAATAATTGCCAGTATAAATTGGAGGAAAAATTAACAATTTCGTGAATTCCGAGATCCGTCAAAATGACGGGTAATATTATTCTGATATTAATCATATCAGATATAATTCGAATAACTAAATTCGAAAAGAAACCATCTTGAATTCTAGAAAACAGGAGTAGGTCATCCCTGGAAATGTAAACGATATAACGCGCGGGTGTAGTTCGGATTGTTTGAAGGAACATGCCAGGGCAAGTTCTGTTGAAAGTGTGTCTCTCGATCTGGCAGTGTGCTATCTCGCAGTTGCCAATAGTTATGCCCGGCAGCGATAACGGAATACTTTTTTCGAGGGCCCTGAAAGAGAAAGAGAGTCTGTTTCATCCCTCGGAGCGCCGCGGCGAGAGGGGTGGGAGAGTCTGCCGAGAGTTCTGAAGTTCTCCAGTGGCGGCAGCGAGGACATTTCAATTCTTCGTATTTCACGTTCCACTTCGTTTGAACCGCCGCCGCCGCCGTTCAATCAGTCGCAATCAGTAACGCTTAAAGGCAACATGCTTTCAACACTCCAACTGTCCGACCAAGTTTGAGAATCCGAGCAGAGCATCATTTTTCTTCGGCAATCTCTTTTGTCTCAACTTTTCACAATATTTTCCTGCTGTGTTGTTTCTTAACAGGATATATTTATTAATGTTACAATCGCGTTTCAAAGCAAGTCAATGAATTATTTAATGGTATAATTATTTTCTTTGGGACTCTTTCGTTTCTCTACGTCTTGGATTCCTTTAATACATTGAAACTTTTAACAATATTTTCCTGCTATATTGTTCGTTAACAGAATATATTTATTAATATTATTATCGCGTTTCAAAGCAAGTAAATAAATTGTTTAATAATATAATTATTTTCTTCGGGACTCTTTTGTTTCTCTACGTCTTGGATTTCCTTAATATATTGAAACTTTTAACAATATATTCCTGCTGAGTTGTTCTTTACAGAATATGTTTATTAATATTGCAATTCCTTTTTGAAGCAAGTAAATAAATTATTATTTGAATACTTAAATAAGTTAAAAGAACGTGGTAGCAGAATCATTAAAATTCAGGATAAAAATTGTCATATTCAATTAAAAAATAAAAATCATTTAAAGATTAAGAATCGTATTATTCGATAACGAATAATTACTAATTGGTATAACAATTTAGTATTAACCATAATATTATATCACTGTCATTTTCAAAGCTTTCAAAAAGCTTTCCAACCGAATTGTTCACCTAACAAACAATAATATCTCGAAACACCAATAAAATAGAAGAGGAACCCACACAAAAACAGACTAGAATTTTAATATCGTCATGCATAATAAACACCGGCTTTCGCAACACTAGTAATTAGTGGTGATTGGTAGCGGCGATAGGTTTTCGTCAAACGAGAGAGTATTGATAAAGTGATATTTCCAGAGAAACATTGGCGGCTCCGCATATTGACTTATGCAGTGGCGCGATATAATATGAATTGCCACTCGACTTCGTTTTTCGCGTTAAAAAAAGCTGAGCCCTCCGCCGCCGCCCTCCACTTCCGGCGCCACCAGCTGCTCGCGGCCCGGTTAGCCAGGAGGATGATCAATCGCTGATCCATTTAATTCGGAATTTATATGGCTGGCGAGGCTCAGCCGACTATTTGAAATGAATTTGTAAAAAACCGATATCGCCGTGAAAACAGACGGCCGAGTGTGCCACCCCCCTCTTTATTATACAGTGTGACTCGTGAATTTGTTCACGGATTTCTACAAATAAGGTTTTCGGGTTATTTTTGAGTCGCAGATGGATTTTTATTGGGTCTCTTTGAACTTTATTATGTCCTCTTGGATTTTGTATTGTAGAAAATATATTGTATAATTCAAATTTGAAATAAGTTTCGTATGAATAAATATATTTCATGAGAAGAAGTTACACTTATACTAACAAGTAGAGAGGTTCATTAATTATATTTTATGTAAAATGTTTCTATACAGTGATCGATTTTAATTAAAACATAATATTACTGTTTATTAAATAATGCACATAAAAGAGGAAAGTTGTACATATTCTCTGAGACTTCTAGAATTTTTTTAACTAATTATTTATTTCACAGGCATCAAACAATATCTACAACTTCTTATTTCACAGATATTATTTAATAAACAATAAATACGAAAGCAAATCTCAGAATACAATTTTTTAGAATAAATAATACAGTGCGGTTGCACAAATGGCACATCAACCCTAACCAACAAAACATCATCAAGATCTCGAACTCGAAAATGGAAAAAGCTAGCCGCAATATTCTCAAAACGCAAAATTCCGCGAGCAAATTTATGAGTCACTGTATATTGCAAAAGTATTCAAAAGCCGGCGTGACGATGTCCGCAAAACATTGTGCAGATTTCGACGTTCGTACGTATAATGCACACACACACACTTACACACTTACACACACGCACACTTGTACAAAAGGTAGGCCGTCTCGACGTGTTATTCAACGCAAGACTTAACGCGTACAATCGCCGCGAATGAAACGCACCGCCAGACGTTGCCGAGGAAAGTGGAAAATAGGAGGGAAAAAGTTGTTTTTTTCTTTCTTTCTTTCTCGTCCATTGAGAGAGAGAGAGAAATGGGAGTAAAGCGCCGCCTCGGCGCAGACATTAACCCCGGAATCATTTCGCTGACGAACTCTGCACCGCGCTCTTCTTCTCTTCTCTGTTAATGCTCCTCTAAACACATAACCTACAAATGGAATGGAACTACGTGCGTCTCGGGATAATTAGTACAATATTGATTGGCAGCGTGAGATGAAGCTAAATAAGGTAATTAAACAACGGATCATCAAACTTTAAAGTAAGAATTATATTTTATAATATTCACTTAAGAATTGTATTTATGAAAAGTGTAAAATACAAGCTTTATTGTAATTAAAATTTTGCTTGACTTTTGTTACTAAGAGTAAGTATTACCAGTATTAATATTTTCTAATATTATTTCATTTACCAACATTAATAAATTTTTATAAATACAGAGCAATGACTTAATAATAATGGCAATATTAAATGATAGGAAAAAATGAGCGAGTTACAGTATTTAAATAAAAGGAATTCCACAATTAATATTCCCCAACGGCAAAACGTTTTTTGTTACAATTATTAGTTATTAAAAAAGCAACATTTATTAATATTACAATCAGTAAACAACATTTACTTTCCACATATTTACTGTCAAATAAAAGAAACGACAAAAGCACAAAGTTTCAGCCGAAACTGCCACGCAATTAATATCCCTCGTGCAAATTGAAAAGCCTAACATTACGATAATAGAGTGGGCGCCGGCAGCAGCCGCGTACATTTAAGGAGACTTTAATATTAATACACCGTTAAGGGGGCGCATAGTCCCGCGAGGCCAACAAAAAGGAATTACTCAGGCCGGAGAGAAACTCAGGATGTGTATACACGATGGGGAACAGTGGCGCGAGTCGAAGGAAAAAACGGCGGAGGGGGGAAGAAGAAAAAGGGGGGAGGTGGGGGAGGGCTGGAAAAAGAAAGGAGAGAAAACGAGGGCAAAGGGAGCACAGTAACGCATGGCATCCTAGGAAAAACCTTGAATGAAGCCTGCAACCGGGGCTAGTTTCTTCCTATCCCGGCTTTTCCCCTGTTTCTTTATTCCCCACGACCGGCGGCGCGCACCTAAATAGATGCGCATACACACCGACACACTCCATTACACAAAGGTCTGTGTGTCGGTGTGTGTGTGTGTGTGTGGGTGTGTAACGGTGACGTCGGCCAAAGAAACAACCACGAAATTCGTGTGTCTGCCAATCGGGATGCGCCCACCCCGCTGAAACGTTAGATAGCTGCTTTTTACTCTGATGCATATCCCCAACGACAAACCACCCTGTACAGGTCCATTCAAAAATCCTGTATTTGAATATCAAAGTGTTTTATTGTGTTTTGGAGTATTAACAATATTTAGTAGCTATGAATATTTGTATTATTTGTTGGGGAATTTATTTAGATTAAATATTTAATTAAATCATCAAGAAAGTTGAAACATTAGATAGCTGCTTTTTGACAAACTTGACAAACCACCCTGTACAGGTCAATTCAAAAATCCTGTATTTGAATATCAATGTGTTTTATTGTGTTTTGGAGTATTCACAATATTTAGTAGCTATTAATCTTTGTATTATTTGTTGAGGAATTTATTTAGATTAAATATTTAATTAAATCATCAAGAAAGTTGAAACGTTAGATTGCTGCTTTTTGACAAACTTGACAAACCACCCTGTACAGGTCCCTTCAAAATTCCTGTATTTGAATATCAAAGCGTTTTATTGTGTTTTGGAGTATTAACAATGTTTAGTAGCTATTAATCTTTGTATTATTTCTAGGGGAATTTATTTAGGTTAAATATTTAATTAAATCATCAAGAAAGTTGAAACGTTAGATAGCTGCTTTTTGACAAACTTGACAAACCACCCTGTACAGGTCCATTCAAAAATCCTGTATTTGAATATCAAAGTGTTTTATTGTGTTTTGGAGTATTAACAATATTTAGTAGCTATTAATCTTTGTATTATTTGTTGGGGAATTTATTTAGATTAAATATTTAATTAAATCATCAAGAAAGTTGAAACGTTAGATAGCTGGTTTTTGACAAACTTGACAAACCACCCTGTACAGGTCCATTCAAAAATATTGTGTTTGAATATCAAAGCGTTTTATTGTGTTTTGGAGTATTAACAATATTTAGTAGCTATTAATATTTGTATTATTTGTTAGGGAATGTATTTAGATTAAATATTTTATTAAATCATCAAGAAAGTTCAAAATTGTAATGAAAGTTTTTGTTAAAGTTGAGATCGACGGTTATGAAAAGGTGCACTATATTATTTATTTTGAGAATGAATAATAATAAAAGATATATGAATGATCAAAAAATTGTAGTGATATTTTTTTCTGAAATACAAAATGTGTTTGTAGGTTAATATATTTATTATTAATGATTCAAATTTTTTAAAGTCCCATTTTATACCTATTGACGTAAACAAAAATTCTACTAGATTCTATTTGAAAATTAGTATTTATTAATTTTCTTAGTTTTCGGTGTGTTGTATTAAAATTTCGAAAAAGAAATGAATGCTACATTGGCCTGCCATTAGTATATTATTGAATACGTCAAGAGTGGAGGCGGTTTTGGCACTCAGGGCAGTGTTTTGTTTTTAGAAAATGGATGGCCGATATATAGGACATTCTAACTATTTCCCTATTAATTCGCGAGATGGAATTTTCGTGTCGCCATTGTTTACGCGGCCGCAATTACCTTGCCGACTTTTACTTTATTGTGCCAGGCAGCCCACTAATAACTTTCGTATCCATCTCGCGCTAAACTAGAAATATGTCGAGCGATGCCTGTCAGTAGAGAAAAAAACGAAAAATCATCCCTAAATCACGCGCTATTTTCACTATCATTTTTCACGGATTTCCCGATATCGACCGAGCCAATAAATCGGTACGGCTTTTACGATAGGTGATATTTCATTCCCACTGAAATAAACTACGTGGGATTATTCGGCAATCTGATAGTTAATAATAATGCGAATACAGAATTAACGTTAACTTATATGAGCGTTACAATATTACGAAGTTATGAAACGATGTATTTATTAATATTCATTCGATTTTCTTTAAAGTTTTCAAGTTTTATATTTGGACAAATACTCAAACCTTTTTAAAAGGCTTTTACTAATATTTAAATAACAAATAGCAATATTATTCAAGAATTTATGACACTCATACTACGTCAAAAATGTTTCACATTTCTACAAACTCTCGAAAATAATATAAAGTCAATTTTCACCGTCACTGCCCCAAAAATGGCGGCACACAGTCTACCACGCCGTACTCCAAATAGCCAAAAAAAACCACGGGCGAAAAAAGCAACAAGAGAATGTTGAAAATGTATGGTCGCAGTTTTCCCGTAGAACGGACGCGTCCGATCGGCCGCGGTGGCCCGCGAACTTTATTTCCCGTAAGAATTGCCCCGGTAAATCAATAGGTGATTGACTTCTGAAGTCAATACACCGGTGGCGCTGCTGGCCACCGCTCCGCCGTCGAGCGCCACCCCCCTCGGCGGGGACGGGCGGGCGGGCGGCGGTCGGCTATTGCGCGGACCTTTGTAAACCGTGACAGTATTTCACGTTCAGCCGATCGAGCGCGCGCGCGCGCGGCCGCCGTGGGTAAACAGGCGTTTCCACTTGAAATTGAAACACGTCCAACTAGTAGTTCCAGCCACTCCATCCGGCCCGCTTTATTTCAGGAATTACGAAATCGTTTAGGAGTGTTCTCGCGCGCGCGCGCGCGCGCGGAAGAGGCCACCTGCCATTTCGATACCGCCTGCTACAGTCGACATTTAGTGCCATTCGATTATTCCCCGCTGAGTTAGTAGTGCTCGGATTTCACGCCATTGATACTTTTGTGTGTATGTGTGTCTCGCAGTAGTTGCATAGCGAAGGCAAAGTTGTTTGATATAGTAATTGGTATTATTGTAATATAATTATTTAGAGCTTATATATAGAAAATAATGTGAATAACAGTGGTTTGTATTTCTTTTTTTGTATTATATTGTATTTTTGTAATCGAGGTTAGTTTATTATATTCTGCTTGGTATTAGTGATTATCAAAATGATGATGAATTATTTCAATCCGGTCAGATGGGAAATTAATATATTATACAGATATATAAATAAAGATACAACCCGTGTTTTTATATTACTAAAAATTGCTATTTATATTTAATTCTGCGTTATATTCAGTTTCCAAATTTCTGTCACAGTTTCGACCAATCCTATTTATATTGTAATCCAAAAGTTACACCGAAAAAGCAAGATATTGTCAACAAAATGAACAATTTCAACTATTACATAGTTTTTATAACATAAAGTTTTCAATATTTCAATTCAAAATTTTATATACTTTTAATAATGAACTATCCAAAGGAAAGGCATAACATTGCCTTTGAAATTGGGTATCCTTGAAGTCGGCTACAAACAAATTGGTCGTAAAGAGGAATTAAGCAGGCATTAGCCGGATGATAGGTGCGCATAAGTAGAGTATTACTGGCTCTAAAAGAAGCCGAGATCCTTGTCCGGCAAAGAGGTTCATGCTAGCAGCAAGCTAAGTTGCCTTAATGGCGCAAAACCGGATCTCTCGCTGGAGACGGAAGCATCCGAAAAAGATTTTCATCTCGCACAGTGGGATCCACCCTCGGCAATGTAACGAGAATGATTCAGCGGCAAGAACTTCAAGATTGATGACTTTTCAACGTACCAGAGTATCAGAATAAAATTGAAAAGCGTAATGTTAAATTGGTGGAAAAAGATTCAATAATACGGTAAACGGAAAAGTATTGTCTTAGAAATTAATATGAATTTTTTGATACACGAATAATTTAGAAATGTATTATTTTGTAATTAGGAAAACTGTTTTCCTTGTGCTTAATATAATTCTCTCTTTAAACTTTATAATTTTGCAATTAGAAAAACAATTTTCCTTGTGCTTAATATAATTCTCTCTTTAAAATTTATCGTTTTGTAATTAGGAAAACAATTTTCCTTATATTTAATATAATTCTCTCTTTAAAATTTATCATTTTGCAATTAGAAAAACAATTTTTCTTATGCTTAACATAATTCTCTCCTCACTTCTGTTATAAACAAACATTAATTCCTTAACAAAAACTTTCACATAATATCGCAATTCACTCAATGGTATGCAGTAGTAAGAATCGATAATTAACAATAACTTTGGAGCCTGGCAAAATTGCTCTTGCGAACTCTGCGATCCCTCGATGCGGAAGGGTCGAAGTCAAGTGGATTTAGTTGCAGGCAAAGTCTGCCAAATTCTACTCGTGCGGGATCAGACAGTTGCAATTACGGTCCTTATGGTGGCCGAAAGCTCGTTTCAGACGCACAAATCTACCATTGAGACGCTTAAGATTGTGTAGGAGCTCGGCGCAGCCTTCGCTCCTGCGTCTTCCCAATACAATGCGGATTCATACTCAACTTGTGAATCGATTTTTGGGGGAATCATAGAACTCAAGCCCTTCCAAGAGGGAAGCTTAATATTCATCCAAAATATCGAATTTTCACTGATAAAAAGCAGAAGTTATATCAATCTTCTAAAACAAATGTTAGCATTCAAAATACTGAACGAATGTAATGTTAATTCAACTGTGTAATTAACATTCCAGAAGATCAATAGTTATTTGTATATTTCATTATTTTTTAAACCTCGCGTATTTCAATTTTATTAATTGAATAATTTTATTAGACTTTGTTGTGTTTAGACATTTGTATAAGATAATATATACAAATAACTTGTACAATTTTTGTACTCCAAATAAAGGGTGCATTATCATCATTTTTTTTAATAAGGCATTTATTATAATTATGATTATAGTTGATAGTGACAAATAACTACAAACTAACATAAGTATAATTGATGGAAATGCAACTTTATTAATCGAATAATTTTATTAAACTTTGTCGCGTTTAGACAACTTGTACAATTTTTGTACTCCAAATAAAGGGTGCTTTATCATCATTGTTTTAATAAGAGCTTTATTATAATTATGATTATAATTGACAATAATTAATAAAAAAAAGGTGTATATTATCATTAAAAAATTATGAAAAATAAGAACTCGTAATAATTCTTGTAGGATTGTTTGATTTACCTTTCTAAACAACAGGGAACTATTGAAAGGTTAAACTACAATTTGTACTTGATAATGTAATTTGTAATTGACAATGACAAATAACTACAAGCTAATAGAAGTATAATTAATGAAAACAGGTGCTTATTATCATTGAAAAGGTATGAAAAATAAGAACTCGTAATAATTCTTGTAGGAAGATTCGATTTACTCTTCTAAACAACAAGAATCAGTCAATCGTTACTAACTATTGCAAAGGTTAAACTACAATTTGTACTTGATAATGTAATTTGTAATTGATAATGACAAATAGCTACAAGCTAATAGAAATATAATTAATGAAAACAGAACTGGTAATAATTCTTGTAGGAAGATTCGATTTACTCTTCTAAACAACAAGAATCAGTCAGTCGTTACTAACTATTGCAAAGGTTAAACTACAATTTGTACTATTAGTCTCATTTCTCTGAAAGCAGACTTTAAGCCTGGCATTAGTAACGTGCTCCCACCGGGGAAGGTTAGGTTCTCCGTCTTCTTGGGCGGTTTCCTTCAGCTCCCACGTGGAATTCCCTCTTTCGGCGAGTGTTGCTGATTTCCCACGCGTTGTACCCTTAATTCCCGCGGCTTCTTTCAGGAGGAAGCGAGCGAGCGAGTGAGTCCGCTCGCTCGGCATATAATCGCCGGGGTTCTCGCTGTTTGACTTTCCTCCTCCGCCCTTATTAACTTGTCCCGCACAATTTTCCTCGGCGCTCATTGGCCCCGCGCGCTAGTTCATTCTGCCTTTCATTCTTCGGGCGGCCGCGTGTGCAAACTCTGTCTCACCTTTTCTCTTTTCGGTTTCTTGCGCCGCCGCCGCAACCCCTGTTTCCCGGCTTCCCTTCCAATCTCTTTTTCTTTCGATCCAAGGGGGATGTTTGACTTGGTTTGTTTTAATAGTCGGCATATACTTTTACGAATTGCCTAGGTGCGCCGCGCGCTTCCGCTTTTCAGCAGTCATTGTTCCCGCGAATGAAAGGACGTTCTTCTTTGGTGGTTTTTCGTTCCCGGGAGTTTGCCAATGTTAATTATACGTGTGTTTGATAATGTGAGAAATGAATTTTAATATTAAGTCTATCTTTAGTTATTATTGTATAATTTTAGAGTAACTGATTGTGATTTAAAAAATTCTGCATTAGAAATGTGTGAAGTAGTTTTGTTTCATTTAATTTTATTGCTGATGTTTTATTATTATTATCTTTTCCTGTTATAACCTCATAATTAAAGTGAGAAAAATATGATTTTGTAGATTATATTCGTATAATGTAGTTTTTTAAACTCATTGTTGAAAAGTAAAAGGAAAATCTTACGTTTCAAATAATATTTCAAAGAATATACAAGCGTAAGCGTATAAATAAGAACATTATGTCTTTGTATCTTAAATATTATTGTACTGTTTCTTTGTAAAACAATATTTCTCGAAACAGTTATTGCTATTCAAAGAATAAACAGTGTTTTGAAAAAATATATCAGCAATTTACAAGCAGAAGACATTCGTTAAATCTTCATAAGTTACTTAATATTTCATGCGAACGATACCACAAATAATATAATACTGACATTCCTAACCAAACTTTTCCATATTGTATGATAAAGTGTAGTTAAATCTGAAATCTTCCCAAGTAAATACACCTATTTAAATGTTCAAGTGCAACAATAGTTACTTAACATTTAATGCAAACAATACCAAAAATAATACAATACTGACATTCCTAACCAAACTTTTCGATATTCTATGATCAAATCTACCCAAAAATTCGTAATAATTCAAAAAGAACACAACGAACTTTCTAATATCCTGCAAAAGTATATGAACAAATTTACAAACGAAAACCTATGATCACTTAAAGTTTTTCCATGACACACACACACACACCTATTTATATGTTGGTCGCCGCATGTATCAGAGAAGCGTGCGCGAGAAGATCCAATTTCTTTCTGGCCGCCCGTTGAAATTTGTTGCTCAGCCACACACACCCTCACACATGAATGCGCGCGCACTTCTTCGGCTGATGGTGGTGCGCGGGTTGTGCAGTGACTAGGAGAGATTTACGGGTGGGCAAGTTGGAGATGGGGTTGTTATGGTGATAATAAAGAAGATATACGGTAAAGGTGGCGCTGGAAAGGATAAACACCGGGCCAGGTAGAGAGGCACAATATGTTAGCCTGTGTGCAGTCGGGAGCGCGCGCGCGCGCGCGAGCGCCTCTTCATTGAAATTGGACGCCCCGGTAAATCAACAGGCAAATGCGTGCACCGAGACTCGCCCCGAGAAAATAGAAGAATTCGTGAAGAACTCTTGAGAAGTATCTCATTTCTTTTGTAATAACTTAGTTAAGTTATGGGAAAGCTAATTTTGTTGGACGATTTATTATTTAATCTGTCAATGAAAATATTTGTACAAAAAGGGTTCAACTTACTTGTTTTCCACAAAACAGTTATTTACGAAAGAAATGCATATTTGTATATTTCTATAGTCTTCTTAGTAAAAAAAAACGCAAGTACAACAAAATACAAGATTTTCTACAATTTCTATCTATTTTTATTCATATTCTCTTTATTATACTTTATAATACTTTATAATACTTGTGACTTCCTGCATAAATATCTTTTCATATGTTAACCTCAAATGCTTTCTACATAAATACACTATTATCTAATTCAGTATTTTTGAAGGTTGTGAAAAATACCTGTAAAGCAAACATTGAATGCTTTTGTTAATTGCTAATATAAAGGGCTAAATTTGAACACAATAATAAATGGCATTAATAAATTAAAGCCTTCATTTATTGACTTAAAAGTGGAATTCTAAAAAGTAGTCGAAGTAGATTTCCTATTTCTCAATGAAATTAGCAATTATTTTCAACAGACAGTTGTCTGTTGGCAGAGATATGCGCCTTTAACAAATATATTTCGCTTCTAATTATAATATTAGTATTTCCATCAGTTGTTAAAACTGGCGAGGGATTCGCCTTTAATTATAAGTGAATATTGATACTTCCAACCCTTATATATTTTATTTTATCTTATCCGAGGGACGTATTCGTTTAATTCGTCTCGTTAATCCTGCCTTTCCATGCCGTTAACAACCAATCAATAAAAAAACGACCGGTGTTCAAAGCTTGCAACTTTATTATCATGTAAACTTTCTGGTTGCTTCACACCTTCCACTTGATTTACAAGTCTAAACATTCATTAATTTCAATAATGAACACCTCAAGCTGTTACACATAAATCGCTGTAACAGCTTGTCTCGGGCATTCGAGAAGCATAGAAAGGAAAGCTGGCTGGCGCAGTGGATTGCTAGGTCGCGCTGTGCTGAGAGTGATCGGGAAAAATCGGGCGTTGACCAATTTTATTAATTGAATAATTTTATTAGACTTTGTTGTGTTTAGATATTTGTACAAAATAATATGTATAAATAACTTGTACAATCTTTGTACTCCAAATAAAGGGTGCATTACCATCAGTTTTTTTAATAAGGGATTCATTATAATTATGATTATAGTTGACAATGACAAATAACTACAAGCTAATAGAAGTACAATTAATAAAAAAAGGTGTTTATTATCATTAAAAAGGTATGAAAAAATAAGAACTGGTAATAATTCTTGCAGGAAGATTCGATTTACCTTTCTAAACAAGAAGGAAGCAGGAATCATTCAGTCGTTACTAACTATTGCAAAGGTTAAACTACAATTTGTACTATTAGTCTCATTTCTCTGAAAGCAGACTTTAAGCCTGGCATTAGTTGTAACAGCTTGTCTCGGGCATTCGAGAGGCATAGAAAGGAAAGCTGGTTGGCGCAGTGGATTGCTAGGTCGCGCTGTGCTGAGAGTGATCGGGAAAAATCGGGCGTTGACCAATTAGCTTGGTGGATCGAAGTGATCTCAGTGCGAGAGCTGCTCGGACGGCGAGATAAATCGAATCGGCACTGATAAATCAGCGCGTATACGCCGGCGACGATAAATTCCGAGGGGCGCGTGTATCGCACGGAAATATCGCGTGATCTGCTCCGATTCATAACCGTCCGATCGGGTTTTCTTTCGGTGCGCGCGCGAGCGCGAGCGCCGCTCCAATTACCCTCGCGTACGCCCTGCGAAAAAGTCGAGAACTTCATCCGCCCGCCCGCCAATTTTCCTTCCCTCTCCTTTTTATCTTGACTCTCGGTGGACTTCAGCAAGTTCCGCGCCAAATTTTCCCCCAACTTCCGCCCCCAATTTCGGATAATTGGAAAGAACAATTTCTCGGAGGGAAAAAACGCCGCTGAAAGTGGTTTGTTTAATAGTGGAATAATTAAGCTTTGAATTATGATTGCTGCGAGATTTTCAATTCTTTGTTTCTTATTTTAAATAGTAAGTGATCGAATTTTTTATTTGTATGAGAATATCGAGAAAAGTACTTTCAATTCAAATTATTTTAATTCCTTATCTTTGATATCGATTTAAAAGAAATGTGTGTACTAAAGTTGTATTTAATAAATTGGAAATTCAATATATTAATTAAGCCATTTCGTTTTATTATTATTGTATTATTGTATTATTGGATACATTAAATACAATGTATTAATTGACTTCGTAATTTATTGCTTAGATTTATTACACTTTCGACATCCATGAATGCTAATTTCTTCTCATTAGAACACAATAAAATTTGCAAAAATACAATAAAATATGTAAATAGTACTATAATTCCTTGAAACACAACAAAAACTATTATTCCACTTTCTATTTTATAAAACGATAAGCACTCACGAAAATGATGCCACTCAAATTCAAAAGCACAACTGAGAATATCACGCGTGTATTCGCAACTCCCATTACAACTTCAATTTCTTATAACACGAATTACAAACGGGCCAAGTTTCGCGTAACTTGCATTACACAACTTAACTAGAAATCGCGGCAATTTGAATATAAATTACATGCGCGTGATGGAGGACTTAAGTTCGAAATGCTCGACACGCTCCTCCAAGGAAAACAGAGCTGCAGAAATTAGCCGGAAACTTCGGCTCAACGGTGTAAATCTCCGGCGAAATATCTGCCAGATGATAGTGCGATGTCTATTGTCAGGAAAAAAGTGGGTCAAACTCTCAAAAACAAGATCGGATTCTGGGGTACAACGAAATTTCAAAGATAGAGGGCTTTCTTTCTTTTTAAAAATTCGATTTTAATTTTTGTTAGGTTTTTTACAAGTGGAATATCTTGATTTTTGTTTGTTCTTGAATATTTTAGATAATAATTATCTAAATCTGTACAAGAAATGAGTAGGTTTTTTGATGGTAAATGTTATGATAAAATAGTAACTATTAACATTATTCAACATTGATTGATAAAACGTCTTCATTTTTGTTTGTTTTTCAGTATTTTGATAATGATTATCTAAATCTGTATAACAAAGAATTGAGTTCTGTTAATGTGATGATTAAACACTGACTATTAACATTATTCAACATTAATGAACGTTCTTAACAGGTAATTTTTATAAGATGAATCTCTTAATTTTCGTTTGTTCTCCATTATTTCAGATATTGATTATCTAAATCTGTATAAGCAATGTTTGGGTTCTTTTAATAATGAATGTGATGATAAAATAGTAACTATTAACATTATTCAACATTAATGAACATTTTTAACAAGTAATTTTTATAAGACGAATTTTTGTTTGTTCTTTATTATTTCATATAATGATTATCTAAACCTGGGTAAGAAAATATTGGGTTCTGTTAATGCCAAATATTAAAAAATACTATTAAACATTCATGAACATTATTAACAAGTGTCTCACTCTTCCCTTAAATAATAAATCCCATTATCTTCCTTTCTACATTTCAATTTTTTTATTACAACACCGTGTCATCCAACAAGATAATTATTAACGGCACAAAACTCGAAGAAAAACTGTTTCACGCTGTTAATACTTTGCCATTTCGTTCACACATTCTGTTAACCTATCCGTTTCGCTGTGCCTCGCAGGCACCGCGAAAACGCGGTAACAAATTGCGCGTACGAAGGGCCGAGTTGTCAGGGGTCATCGATCATTGGCACCCCATGAAAATATCACTGCGACATAAATCTGTCAAACATCACGTGACACCCGAAGGACACACACACACACACTCGGTGGAAGGAAAAAGAGGGGGTTGGTTGGTTGGGGTTGGTTGGGAAAGGTCCTGTAAATATTTCGACGCCCGCAATTCGCACGGAGCCATAATAAATATTGGCGGAGCGAAGCGGCCCCGATAAATGCAGTTAAAAAAGTCGAGAAATGATGGACAGTTAAAAAATACCCGACGCGAGTTTGACGGGACGGTTTTTTTTTCAGCTGGCGAGGAAGAGAGGGGGAAAAAACGCGGAGGATTGTAACTGCGTTAACTGGGCCGCGCCGCGCCGCGCCGCGACGCCCTTCGCCAATGTTGTCGCACTCGACACCCCCGTTTTTTCAATGTACAATTGCTCGATATGGATTATCAAGTGTCACTCCCCGCTTTATTCGTTATGTCCGACTAAGTGTCCATGTAGCGAATCCGCTAGGTTTTTAATCAGTATTGATTTATCGGCGAATTTGCAAGCTGTCGGAAGTCTGTTTTTCTTGTTATCGAGTTTTTAAGTTCTTGCCAGTTGTACGCGTTGGTGGATTTTGCATGATTATGAGTTATTGACTGATTTGAATTTTACAGAAATGGTTTTGCAATGATTTAATTTAAACAATAACAGCTTGTTGCAATCATCTTATACAAATATTCTATCGATGTATATTTTGATAACTACGAAAGCAAATTCAAAATACAAAATTATTCGATATTAAAAAAAGAATCTTAACAACTGAAGTCAAAACGAGACCAACGAAACTTATTGCTAGTATTTCCACTTAGTAAATACAAATACAAAAAGCAATAAGGTGTCAAATAAAGCCTGCAAAATACAGCAGGGCGCTAGTAATTTTTTCCCTAATAAGGATATAATAATCGTATTTAACAATGTGAAATACAACACACAAACACAGATGGAATGCGAGCACTCGAAAGCAGAGCAAGGGCAGTAAAGTTTCGCAGTGGGGTATCATTTGCCAGGTGCAATGACTCGTCGGGATTTAATAGATGCGAGTTAGTTGTTGTTGCAGCAGCAGCAGCAGCAGCAGCAACTGCCAGTTGGAAGAGAGTGGAAAAGCCCGCGGCGCGATATAAGCAGGCAATAAAAGGTGAAATATTAACCGATAAATATAATAGCGCTGCGAGCCGGCGGACAGTTTGTCCGGGATTCTCGTCCCTCTTAGCCGACTAATCGCTGCGATACTGCTGTTTTCAAACAGCAATGAAAACAGCACCGCCAGATATATATACTTCGCAATCGGAGTCATAATACACTTACTGACGCGCGCACCGATACTTGCCGACAGAAGAACGAGTTTCTGCCGTGTAATAAAGTAGAGATTCTTTGGGAAAAAATTCTTATTGTTGCACGTGAGAAATGTATAATAGAAGTACAAGCTTTTGCCAAATTTCAGCCCGTGGAATACACGGGAAGTATACAAAATATGGGAAAAAGCGTGAAAATTAGATGAAATTCATTATTCAGGAATGATTTTTTGGTATTTTCGATATAAATCCGGCCTTCTTTTCATGGATTCTTCGTTTACTATCCGCTCTGATACACAAACAATCGATTCATGAAGAAAAAATGCGGGTTCGGGGATCTTTGAAAAATTGGATATTTTCGATGGCCAAAAATATGGGGAAAAAGGAATTTTGAGCTGGGGCTCTGAAATTTATATCACATCTTCCTTGATGCAAGGGGAGACTCCCCGCCAAATTTCAGCCCCGAAAAATGTCGGGAAGTCCAAAAAATATGGGAATAACCAGCGAAAATACCGGAAAAGTCGAATTTTAAAGGCAGTTTTTTTAGTGTCTTCGATAGAAATCCGGACTTTTTTCGACGGATTTCTTGTTTTCTATCCGTTTTCATTCATAAACAATCGATTCCTGAAGAAAAAACCCGAGTTCGGGGACTTTCGAAAAATCGTGAAAAAATCTGAAGGGGTACCCCTTAAGAAAAATTTGCCGAAAAAATAATTTTGAGCTAGAGTTCTGGAATTTTTATGGTACCTTCCTTGATACAAAAAAACATGGCCCACCAAATTTCAGCCCCGGGAAAGGTCGGGAAGTCCACCGAAAAAAATAAAAACCGTGAAAAATGAGCAAAAATGGACTTTTCTGGACGGTTTTTCGACCCGTTTTCGTTGCAAATCTGGACTTTTTTTCACGGATTCTTTGTTCTCCATCCACCCTGATACGAAAACAATCAAAATATCCCGGGTTCGGCCGATTTTGAGAAACTTGGAAAAATTGACTATTTTCGAGGGTCGACAATAGGTGAAAACCTAAACTTTGAGTTAGGGCTCTGAAATTTACATTACTTCTTCCTTGACGCAAGGGTATATTCTCCACCAAATTTCAGCCACGGAAAAGGTCGGGAAGTCCACCCAAAAAAATAAAAACCGTAAAAAAATCAATTAAGTCAGCCAATAAGAATCGAAAAACACTATTAATCTTCAGCTCTTCAAATAATCTAGGAGCTGAAAACGAAGCCGTCAAAGATTTAGTGAAACACTTCTTAAGCTAAGAGAGGTTATGTTACGAACTAATGATTAAAATTGTTAATCACATAAATGGACATGTCCTATTATCTTATACAATACATAAAGAAAACCATCAAAAATACTATATCATTGTTTCAATATAACAATGACCAGTACTCTTTAATTTGTTCCATCTTCAACAGGGTGCAGAATTAATATGCAACCGCGCAAGCCCGAAACAACTGGCAGCCAACTCTTCTGATGAAAACTCGCTAGTAGAAAAAGCCCGAGCGAAGTTGTCGATCAGCCTATTACTCCACGCACAGTGGCGGCGGCGGACCTTACAATTAGTTTAATTAAATAATTCATTGCAGGAGGAGCGGCGAAGATATAACAGTATCAATTTCTGCGTGCTCGGCAACTGCAAACAGCGCCGCGGCGGCGACGCCGCGCGACCCAGTTCTGCCGTGCGATTTCCGACATAATTTGGAGAGAGAAAAAGAGAGCGAGAGAAAAAAAAAGAGGAGGAAGAAAAACAAGAGAGGAAAAAATCCGAGAGAAAGAACGAGTGTCCTTTTTCCTTCTCGACTGCGCGACGAGCGCCGCTTTCATTTCAATATTTTCCGTTCGGGAATCTAATTAATTGCGGCGCTGACTGTGTGTGTGCCAGTCTCAATGCGAGTTCATTAGCGATCCCCTTCTCACTGGGGACCGCCAAAAAATCATTTCCCTCCTCCCTAAAACGAGAAAAGGGCGCGCGAGTGCCCGGAAATTGCGAGGACTTGCCAGGATGTAGCTCCTGCTTACGTAAACAATAAATGGTCGCTTGTTGGATTTCTTGCAGAAAGTTCGAATTAATTTCTCGATTAGTTATTAATCACCGGATAATAAATAGCACAGAAATAAATAAAACGACAATTATAAAACAGAAGTGAGTTTGTATAAAACAACAAAACATGATTAGTAATTTTTTATCCTGTTATATTAGTGTTGATCGTATATAAAATAACAATTAATATAATAATAAATGGAAATCAATCAATACAATTAATATGACAATAAATGGAAAACAGTTATAAAACAGAAGTGGATTTGTATGGAACAACAAAACACGATTGGTAATTATTTATCCTGTCATTTAATATCGTTATATAATATTAGGATATTATTATTATATTTATATATATGAATTATTGTATTATATGATTGTTATATCTATATTATATACAGATATGGAAAACGTCTTAAGTTAAGAAAGATTATGTAACGAAGTATTGATTAAAATTTGTAATTACCTATATGAATATACAGAAATATCGAGAAATATAAACGAAATATAAAAAATGTCGAATATTTAAAGGAAACCATCAAAAACACTATATCACGTTTTTAATGTAACACTCATTAGCACTGTTTTATAATACTATTTTATATCTATATTATATACAAATATAATAACAATATTCTGTTATATAATGTTAATGTATCATAAATAAACTAACATTAACATAATGAATGAAAACCAGTCGCGGAATAATGCGAGGCTTGTAAAAAAGCAACAAAAATGAATTAAGATTTGTGATATATCCGGTATGAATTTCTGGTCAAACATTGTACCAACATTGTAGTACAACACAGTACAACTCATCAAAATGTTTCACCCATGTTTCACATCAAAAATGTATAAGATAAGCACAAGCTTTTGCCGTATAATAAATTCCATTGGTCTAAGTCGAAGAACTTGTATTAAAAACCTGTTATTAATATTGTAGATTTTTTGGAAAAAATTCTTATTCTTGCACTTGAGAAATGTATAACAGAAGCACAAGCTTTTGCCGTGTAATCAATTTCGTTCGTCTAAGTCGAAGAACTTGTATTAAAAAACTGTTATTAATATTGTAGATTGTCATATATCCGGCATGAATTTCTGGTCAAACATTGTACCAACATTGTAGCTTTGACGCCCGGCAATTATATGCGTGGACGGATCTCCGATGTCCGCATACATAATGAAGGAAGGCGAGCGCGCGCGACTCAAGCTGGTCCTTAAAAGTGCCCTGTCGCACTCTATGTTTGCCGTCTGTCTGCCACGGCGTTTATTAATTCCACCGAACGAGTCGCGCGGCGCTGAGAAAAACGCGGCGGGCACCGACAACCGGATGCTGTAAAAAAC
Organism: Ectemnius continuus; assembly: GCA_910591665.1. Classification (NCBI taxonomy): domain Eukaryota; kingdom Metazoa; phylum Arthropoda; class Insecta; order Hymenoptera; family Crabronidae; genus Ectemnius; species Ectemnius continuus. The sequence goes on along the minus strand of OU342862.1, from coordinate 6,057,664 downwards.
TCGAGGCTCTCTGCAACCTGTCTCTCACTCTCTTCCCTCGCTTTTTTCTCCCTCTCTTTCTTTCTTTTTTTCTTTTTTCGCCTCGCGACAGTTATATATTGTTAATGGCTCATTATCGTGCGGAATTATCAAAGCCGCACTTCGCCGAGCAAACGGAACGCCAGACATTGTTAACTTAGGCCGCCGGTTACCAAACATGTGTGAAAAAGTTAATGCTTCCTGCGATCGCGTTTACTCTTCCCGGTGCTAATTAGTTATGGTTTGGCGGCGCTCGCTGGAAAAATATGGTAGTTTGTGTAATAAAAATTGTAAATTGAAAGAGCGGGCTGTGCTTTGGGGAGTTTTTGATTTTGTAGGGGTTGACTTTTCATTTTTGTTTATTTCATTGAAGCCAATTTTGTTTTGTCATTTTTATTTTACCAATTTTATGATTCATAACGAATTGACCGGTTGTATCGATGTGGTTGCAAGAATAAAGAATTGAGCAAATAAGAGCTAATAGAATTAAGGATAACTAAAATGCTGACATTTCAAGGATCGTAATAATTTAAATAACATAAAATTAACAAACTAATAATAGGATACAATTTTTCAAAGTTCCTTAATGTCTTTGTTACATCAAAAACAATACCAACAAACTATCAATAAAATATCAAACAATTAACAACAAATCCTAGCAAAAACTTCTAAAGCGTTCCTTCAATGAAACTACAAGTACAACAAACAAGAAGTTCTGATTGCCAATTGTAAAAGACAATGTTTGCCAATTGCGAATGCAAAGTTCCTTAAAATTTCTATTACATCAAAAACAATAGAAACAAACTAGCAATAAAATAATGTCAAACAATCAACGACAAATCCTAGCAAAAGTTTCCAGCGCATTCCTTTAATGAAACTAAAACTGCAATAAATAGAAAATCCTCATTGCCAATTGTAAAAGAAACAATTGTCAACAAATCCTGCCAAAAGTTTCCCAAGTATTCCTTCAATGAAACTACAACTCTAACAAAGAAGAAATCTTGATTGCCAATTGTAAAATTATAAATAGAAACAAACTACCAATAAAATATGAAACAATTGTCAACAAATCCTGCCAAAAGTTTCCCAAGTATTCCTTCAATAAAACTACAACTCTAACAAAGAAGAAATCTTGATTACCAATTCTAAAAGAAACAATTATAAAATTGTAAATAGAAACAAACTACCAACAAAATATAAAACAATTGTCAACAAATCCTGCCAAAAGTTGTCCAAGTATTCCTTCAATAAAACTACAACTCTAACAAAGAAGAAATCTTGATTGCCAATTGTAAAATTATAAATAGAAACAAACCATCAACAAAATATAAAACAATTGTCAACAAATCCTGCCAAAAGTTGTCCAAGTATTCCTTCAATGAGACTACAACAAAGAATAAATCCTGATTGGCAATGCAAGCAGAATCGAATCCCACTCGACTAAACCTGGCGACTGAGCTAATCAGAATAAGCAGGCGTCTTAACAAGGAATCGATAGGATTGTAGGAGGAGTAGGACATCGGACGGCGGGGACAAAGTGGACGAGGGAAGGATCGGCGTCGGCGGCTAATGCAAGCTCAATCCGGACACTGATAAATCGCGCGGAAGGACTCGCTGGAAGGACGAGGCGTGGCCGATCAGGCCGGATAAATACGAAATGTACGTCTCAAGGATAACGGTACCGGATCCCTGGCGGCGGCGGCGGGGTCGGAGGTCGGAGGGCGAGAACGCGCCGCAGGATATCAAAGGGATCCAGCGAACAAAGTTCCCTCGGAATTCCATGGGATGAGCCGCGCCGAGATTACCGTAAGTCACGTCGCCCAGGATATTCCCGACAGGACGCGACACACTTGTTACTTTCGCCCCGAAACTCTCCTCTCCGCTCTCTCGCGCACTCCGATTCGACGCGCTTTTGCCAAAGTCAAGAGATGAAACACTGCCATAATACGTACATGCATTAATAATAATTAAAGTCCTGAATGTAATATTAGTTTGTTATTTATGCAGATATAATAAATAAAAGTAACATCATGTGAAAAGTATATTTCTACATATTATTGTGAACAATTTCAAAAGATTTCGATATTATATTTTTATATTTTTTGATAAATAAATTGTGGCGAATAAAGTCTGATTATTATCCTGAAGGAAGTCCGCTTTTAAATAAAATATTTCTAAAACTTTCTTGTGGACAAATATAAAACTAATCAAGATACAACTATATCAGTATTATTTGTCAGGATTAACAATGTTTTTATAGTTTTACTATTTTTTTGTTGTACTAAGCAAGAGCTTTGTTTAAAAGCATGTACGCATAAATTAACTACCACTAAAATCCATAGAATTAAGAATGCGAGGTTAAGTATGCAGTTTTATAAAAATTTCGTAAAGAAATTCCTTTAAATTATTATAATTTTGTGCAACATTTTTACCAAGTTTTGATTACTGTTTAATTACTGTCACGTATACCAGTTTTAACAATATAAAAATTGCTAAAATATATAAAACTTCATATTTACTAATCTTTAAAATATATATATCATATATTATGGATTAACGCGCCAGTTTCAAATAACTTTCCGACATTCATACTGTCGAGCTTTCGAATTTCAATCTTCGTCAGCGACGAACGCATTCACTGACTAGTCAGTGAGGCCAAAACACGCAATCCTGACCACGTAGCAAGCTGCATCAGTGCATTCAGTAGAATGGGCATCACTTGTCAGTCAAGCCCAGCGATCGAGAAAGAGTTATGGCCATGGCGCATCTGGAATCTGCTTGAAATCGCAGGAATCAAGATCCCGAGGGAAGCTGACGCTTATTCTCCTGGCGACAGTGTTTGCTTAAAAGAGATTGACTGTCTGATTTTTTTATAAGCCGAGCATTAAATTTTGTAGATGTGAATTGGATTTAAGTCTCGATTGCTCGCAATCTTTGGGATTGAATATTTTTTGTTACAAGTAATATATTTATTTCTTGAGAAAAATTTAAAATTAATGGTACTTTTGTTAAATTTGTTGGTTGACGATAGTTTATTTTCCCGTAAAAATTGTAATTCTATGCGTGAATGAGTAATAATTCGACGATTAATTATTCAAAAATGTATTATTAAATACAATTACTTTGTCCAATTTCAAATTTCAAACTTAACACCCAAATTCATTGAATTGCATCTCACTCTAGGTTTACGGACATTTCTGTATACTTCTCTTTAGAAACACCTATCTTCATTAAAAATAGTTATGAATTTAATTTAAAGACAATTACAATTTTTGCAGATGTAATACAAGTTAACTAAATCTGTCAGGATTGCATAAATAATTGTCAGAATAAATTGAAGTCCGAAAACCATTAAAATGACGAATTCCGAAACCTAGTGTTAATAAAAAGGGAAATATTTCTTACAAAAAGGAATCCAAAACTGGATTAGACAGATTATTAAAATCTTAATATTAAAATAATATTTTTTGACAAATAATAACGATATATAATTGTATCTTCATTAGTTGTATATTTGTCCACAAGAAAGTTTGAGAAATATTTCATTTAAAAACATCCTTCTTTCAAGATAAATATCAAATTTTATTCTACAAAATTTACTTATCAATAAATATAAAAATGATCTTTTAAAATATTAATAACTCACTAATGGGGTGAAATACATAACCTATAAAATCTCGATGATCCAAGAAGATCGAAGTGGAGGAAGGGGCGGACATTTCCACCGATATTACAATTTACAAGGTGCACGTAGAGGCCGAGCGTGACTGGGCCGTAAGTGATCGTGTCGACGCTATTACCGGCCAAGTGAGAAATGTCCTGCGATTACCGGCCGTCCAGGAATGTCAGTCGGTTCCTGCGTACCCGTTTATCAGTGTCCCGGCAACCCTAACCACCGACTCACCGAACAAATCTCAGAACCCTAGTCGCTTTTATAACACTCATTCTCACCCGAAATCTCCTCACATTTCTGTTACTAGTCGATAACACTTTCATACTTCACTCGTGATTTATCGAATTACACCTAACATCTTATTTCTCATGGCATTTCGGCAAAAGAAAAAACCGAGAATTCGAGGTTGTTAAGAAGTATTAGAATTCTGTACTGATTTGTTTACAATCCTCGTACTTTTTATAAACTTTGTTGTTCGTGTATATTTCTTTTATACTAGAATTATAAATATTATGCTAATTCAAACAAGTTAAAAGTGATGCATAAAATTATAATAATTTATAGGAATTTCTTTGCTAATTTTTTATAAGACTGCTTAACCTTGCATATTTAATTTTATAGATTTTAGTGGTTATTAATTTATGTGTACATGCTTTTAAAAGAGTTTTTACTTAGGTTTACAGATAAAATAGTAAAACTGTACAAATATTGTTAATCCAACTAAGCCAGTAATCGACGATTAACAAAGACATCTTCCAAATAAGTAAAAAAGCGCATCTTAAATGAGAGATATTAATTTTCTAAATAATAGCAATAAAAATAATAATACTAAAAATAAAGAGCGATATTAACTTTCCAAATAATAATTACAATTTAGGGATGATGAACGAAATACCTAATAAATTACAAATTTTCATCCTCACAAAAGAAACCTTTTAAGAACTTAAAAATGGCCCAGCAAAAACAAAGACATATTTGGAATAAATAAAAAAGCACATCTCAAATGAGAAATATTAATTTTCTAAATAATTTAGATATTAACTTTCTAAATAATAAACCTCTGAGGGGAGTCGACGTTAATTAAATACGAATTTACGAACTTTCTAAATAATAATAATAAAAATAAAGAGAAATATTAACTATCTAAATAATAATTACAATGTAGCGATGATGAACGAAATACCTAATAAATTACAAATTTTCATCCTCACAAAAGAAGCCTTTTAAGAACTTAAAAATGGCCCAATAAATTTTTCTACACCTAGCAATATTCCATTAACCCAGTAGCCAATTGGAAAAGCCAGTAGGAAGCAACGAAGCACTCGGATAGGGAAAACTGACCGCGGCTGTTAACGAAGCCCTTCGATATTCAATAAACTGGCTAGAAACGAAGGTTCAGCGGTGGCGCAGTAGAATGTGGTCCGCGAGGCAAACTCAAGTAACAGTAGAATATGACGCACGCGTGCCCGGCGTAATAAGAAGTGCGCGAGGAGGTGGTGTGTGCAAAAAAAAAAGCACAGAACCGGCTTCGAATTCGAAGCACGTAAGTACGTCGTTCGAAGGCTTTGAAGGCTCGAATTTCGACGGATTGTAGCGCCACCACCCCCACCACCACCACGACCAATAACAGGCACGCGTAGACCGGCGAAACTTTTAACAAGCTCGAAATTCGCGATCGCCAGTTTCACGATTAAAGTCGAGTGGACACTCCACCGATAGGCTCTACGCCATTGGACGCCTCGCTGTGCGTGTGTACGTGTGGCGCTGGGTGTGTGTACAGGGTGGCACGTAAGTATGCGTACAAGTATTCGTATAAATATTCGTATTAATAAATTATTATTTATTTAGAATTTAGAATTCGTATACGTACAAGTATACGTACAAAGATTCGTATTAATAAATTATTAATTATTTAGAATTCAGAATTCGTATAAATAAAAGTATTCGTGTATTAATAAATTCTGTAAATAGAAATGTATAAGTACTGGGTGGCACGATTGATATTGAGCGTAACAAGTATACGTACAAATATTCGTGTATTAATAAATTCTAATTAGAAAGTAGTATTGCTTTATTTGAGAAATAATGTTCGTATGAGAAACTTGGACATATTCTCTGATAGCGAGGGTTAAAATCACTTTATAACTATCAAATAAAATATTGGAAAGAATCGTAATATTACTGTATTTGTTAAACAATGAATACAAAAATGGAATATTTTCAATATATATTTCTGTATTAATAAATACAGCAATATTACGTTTCTTTCCAATATTACATTTGATAGTTATAAAGTGGTTTTCCAAAAACGATAACACTTTGGCTATTAGAGAATATGTGCAAGTTTTTTATACTAACATTATTTGTCGCATAAAGCAATGCTACTTTTTAAGTAGAATTTATTAATATACGAACACTTTTACGTATACTTGTTATGCTATTTATAGATTTCTAATTTGATTTTATAAAGTGGTTTTCCAAAAATGATAACACTAACTAATATTAAAAATAATAAATATAATATTCGAAAAACAGGTATTCATAGCTATCTGATTTTAATGAAATATTTAAATATCTCCTTTAATTCTAAATTGATATTATCAAGCTTTGAAACAAGCAGCAACGAACCCTCCAATATAATTATATAACAACGTATCTAAAATTTACAAGCAACAAGTAATTTGTATTAAATTCGTCCACGTAATTATCTCTATTTATATTCCCGCCACTATAAACATATTATAAACCTGCAGTAATAAGTTTGCAGAACATAATTACACTTAATAATAATATTACTATTATATAATAAATGTATTAGCTGTAATTTTGACCTGCAATTTAATAATAGAATTATTAAATCTAGTAATAATTATAAATCAGATTGTTTAATTTCGTAGAATCAGTGGTGTACGTGAGAGGACTTGCTAATTCCAAGGGAGAGGCATCACCCTGTAGGTACGTAGGTGCTTACACCTCTCGTAACTCGTTCCGCGAGTCACTTTCGGAGAGTTCGCCCGGCAAAAAGAAGGCATCTCGCGCGCGGCACCCACTTATCTTGTGTTAATTTTATACGGGAAAGTGATACGGGTCGAGCCGCGTAAGGGTTGGATGCCCGGAACTTTAAACAGCCGAACGTTAACCATTCCCTTTTCCCGATGAATATTTATTTGTTATGTCTATCGGAATAAAATATATTAATATATTAGTTATTCGAATTGTTGTATGTTCATTATAAAGGCTGTTTTTTGGTAGAAATCTATTTGCGTTTATAAATAATTTTTAATGATTTTCCGTCGGTTGTTGTGTATTTTTATTATGTTTGTAGAATTCAAATTTATGTTTCGCAATATATTATACGCGAATATTATCGCAATTTACATTATACGTAAGCTGTCATTCTTTATGTGTTATTAATTTAATTTAAAGTAATGGCGTAACTTAAATTACGGCCAATAAAAACTAAAGTGCGATTTGCTGATTCACACAGGGAAGGATTGGAAAATATTTGTAGGTAATTTAAATTATTTCATAGCTTATAATTATCAATGGCAATATTCAAAGGCAAGTGAACCACCCTGTGTGAAATTATATGTGCAATTATAATAATACAGAACTTAATAAAAAGAAAGTCAAACAAAAACACGAACACGACATTGTTAAGTCACTTGTTAGTGATTCATATTTGCGATTCATTTATAATGAATTTTATAATGTCTAAAAAAAGGTCCATTTATAATTATCTTAATGCAGTAGGTTATGTTAGTGGCGATTCAAAGGGAAGTGAATCAGCCTGTATAAAATAATACGTACAGTTATAATAATACAGAACTTAACAAAAACATATATTCGTCATTGCTGACTCACATGTTAGTTATTCGTACTGGCGATTCTTTTGTAATCAATTTTATAATCTCCAAACAGAAATCTATTTACACTTTGTAACCTGCAACATAACCTGCTACATTATCCTAATGTAGCAGGTTATGTTCAGTTATAATAATACAGAACTTACTAAAAACATATACTCGACACTGTTAACTCACCCATTAATTATTTATATTCCCAATTCTTTCATGATAAATTTTACAATGTAACAAAATTAAATTAAATTCTAATACACCAATTTTATATATAACAAAATCCAAAAAGAAATCCATTTAGAATTATCTCAACATAGCAGGTTATACATATTAGTAGCGTTTCAAAGGGAAGTGAATCAGCCTGTAGCGCGCTGGGAGCGAGAAGACTCATTGAGCCGAGGAGTTTAAGCAGGAGCAAGTGGAGGGCAGAAGGGGGGAGGAGGGGCGGAAGGGGGCATCGTGCGAGAGGGCACGAGAGGGCCAGATGTGCAGGTGAACGAGCCGCCCGCAGGCTCGCGCATTTATCATTGCATAAGATTCAGAACCTGTTTCGCTCCATTCATCGGCGAAACGGGCCCCGCGAAAAAAAGAGGTGTCCGCACAACTCGGCCCTTTCTTTGTAATAAGTTGCCGAGCGAGAGAGAGAGAGAGAGAGAGAGACGCACACTGGAATCGCGTATGCATTATATCGCACGTGATCGTTTATATGTTGGTTTTTTCAAACATTAAGTTTACGATTTATTGCAAATAAGAAGAGTACTTGGTTTTATTGCTGACAATGCTGACAGTGATTTATTTTATAGAGCAGGGAATAATTTTACTGTCGCTTTGGAGCTTCGTTGGAATTTTTTAATTGAATAATAATCTATATTTTTTTGTTTTTAAATACCAGGAGGAATTATTAGTGTCGAGTATTTAATTTTGATTTTTAAATAATTGAATAACAGTGGGAATAAGCGGAAGAAAAATTCGTAAATAAGGAATTATATTCTAAAATATATGTTAATAATATACACAATAAAAAAGATTGTGTTTGTGAATTTGCAAGAGTTGAATAATTATAAATTACACAACAAATACAAGCACAACACACTGTGCAAAATGATATTAAATAATTAATCGTATTCTCTAAAATCACTGTGATAAATCTTAAAAACGTTTCAATCAACTACATTTATAATTGCACGTATAACGAAGGCAGAACTAAAAAAAAACAGGTGCAACGAAAACAGTGAACAAATGACAATTAAAAATTTACCGGCCGCGCATTGTGCATAGGAGCCCGATTTTATTCGTCGGCGGGGCAAAAAACGAAATTTGGTTTTACGCCCGAAAAGGAAGTGGAATTTCACCGGCGACAGGACATGAGCAACTAGGAAAGGGACATTTTTAATGAAGAACCACCAGAACCCTGTAATTCCTGAGCGGTGTGAACTGAAACAAAAATCGGCCCGAAAAATGCGAGCACGCGATGATTAAAGCGACCGCCGCCGCGAAAACGGACCAATTAGCGGCTAAATTAATAACCCAAACGTTCTTGCCTGTATTATTACGGACGCTCGTGCGTTGCCAACTTCCGTTCTCGGAGAAAAATCCTGCTCGCCCGAGAACGTACTGTTGAAATGCGTATGGGCAACAAAAACCTTTGTTAAAAACTAAAATTCGAAATTTTGTAGTTGATTGGTATTAAAATTAGAATCGAATGATTGCGTTATAAATATGTTTATACAAATAAGTGCTTAGAGTTATATTTTTTAATAGAATTAGCAACAAGTTTCGCAAGGTGAATAATGTGATTCAAAATACTGACTGTATTGATATGTTATAAATTTGATATTTCATTTTATTTAGATTGAAAAGTCATATTGCTAATTTACGACTTTAAACAGAGTTACAACAAACTTGCACTCATAAATCTGTGAATAATGTGAGTCAGAAAATTAACTGTATTAACAAGTTATAAATTTGATTTAATTTTATTTACCTTGAAAAGTCATATTACTAATTTACGACTTTAAACAGAGTTACAACAAAGTTGCACTCACAAATCTGCAAATATGAATAAAAGTATTCTATGTAATCAAACTAACTGTTACATTCCAAATCAACAAAACAAATAGTTGGGAATAAAAGCGAATGTTTATTGTGGAAGCTGAAAAAGTGGGTCCTAAAACAGGGACTATCAAAAGGCAGAGAGGAGACCGCGGAGGAAGTTGCGCGGAGGCGTTCAAATTTAAGTTCTAATACCACACGTCCGAGGAAAGTTTGTTGGAAAGTCGTGGGAAGTTGGGCCGATGCGCCATAATGCAGATGTAGCGGGGCGTCGCGGCGCGGGGGGCGTCGCGGGTCGCCCGAGTTCATCGAAAATAATGAAAGTTAGTTTTCATGGAAATATCGGCGGGCGTTCGGCACGCGTCATGGAGCACATTCCGCGCAATCACGAAAAGTTCGTCGCTCACGGCGGAATGTTATTTGTTCGGGGATATTGCGATCGCGTTTGCTCGCTCGACGCTCGCTCCGGAAACTCGCCGGGCCGACGCGACGCGACCGACGCGCATCGCTTCCTCATAATCGAGTGAAGGAACTTGGAATCCAGTTACAAGCCGATCCGCAAACCACTCGGAATATTTTTTCGAAAGCGTGTCGTGCGTGCATCGCTGATCTTATAACAGTGGACTTTAAAAAATGCTACAGATATGTAAATATAATAATACAGAATTCAATACAAATAAATTAACTAAAACCAAACTCAAATTCTACAATATCACAGACAATTTTCATACTTATTTTACACGAAGCTGTCAGCTTCTAAATAACTGGGATTGCTTGCAAGACGTTCTTATTTAAGATCTTATTATTGATTAGAAAAATGATTGAAAAAATTATTACAAAATTAACTAAAACCAAACTCAAATTCTACAATATCACAGAGAATTTTCATACTTATTTTAAACGAAGCTGTCAGCTTCAAAATAACTGGGATTGCTTGCAAGACGTTCTTATGTCAGATCTTATTATTGATTAGAAAAATGATTGAAAAAATTATTACAAAATTAACTAAAACCAAACTCAAATTCTACAATGCCAGAGATAATTTTCATCAAACTGTCAGTTTCAAAATGGCTGGGAATACTTGTAAGACGTTCTTATTTAAGATCTTATTATTGATTAGAAAAATGATTGAAAAAATTATTACAAAATTAACTAAAACCAAACTCAAATTCTACAATATCACAGAGAATTTTCATACTTATTTTAAACGAAGCTGTCAGCTTCAAAATAACTGGGATTGCTTGCAAGACGTTCTTATGTCAGATCTTATTATTGATTAGAAAAATGATTGAAAAAATTATTACAAAATTAACTAAAACCAAACTCAAATTCTACAATGCCACAGATAATTTTCATCAAACTGTCAGTTTCAAAATGGCTGGGAATACTTGTAAGACGTTCTTATGTCAGATCTTATTATTGATTAGAAAAATTATTGAAAAAATTATTACAAAATTAACTAAAATCCAACTCAAATTCTACAATGCCACAGATAATTTTCATCAAACTGTCAGTTTCAAAATGGCTGGGAATACTTGCAAGACGTTCTTATTTCAGATCTTATTATTGATTAGAAAATATCGCGAAATTAATTAATCAGAGAAATTTCTCCCAATTAAAGCAGCCGATCGGCCCCGCACTACTCAAGTGCACTGGAAACTTTTCCACCTTTTTCACTTCGCCCTCGATCACAGGGATCACCGCGGCGGATCCTGTCAGTCGGCTGCTGCTGGGGCACTGCTAATCCCGGCGTTAACACGTTCTAATTAAATGAGAGATTACAGGGTGAAAATGCGGCCGAGCCCGACGCTGGGAAAAAGAGGGTGGGAAACTTTGTTAAGGGTTGTGCAAGTGCGAATGTAGGGCGTGCATGTCTACGGAATGCTTCGTCTCGATTTGTGTCAGCACTCAGGAATACGCATTTGAAATGATTATAAATTATTTAATGATTTTTCTTGGTCAGAGATATTTTCTAATATTTCTCTGCATGTTGTAGAATTTATATAATAGAAAATATCGTTTACGTGTTTATTATAATGTACAATATAGATTATATATTAGTATTAGATTTTATATTATATTAGATTTAATACATTATTTATTTAATAAATTGTAATAATATAATCATTCGAATCAGTAAACTTTTTAAATATATATTTTTCAAAACTTTCAAAAGTTCTAGAAGACTCTCATTTTCTATTTTCATTATATAATATAATATTATATATCTTATCAATTAAATCTAATATTAATTCATATTAAATTAGTATTAGATTTAATATCATTTATCTTATAAATTATAATAATATAATCATTGGAACCAGTAAACCTTTTAAATGTATACTTTTCTAAAGTTTCAAAAGTTCTAGAAGACTTTCTCATTTTCGATTTGCGAACCCAAATTTTAGTACAAAATATTGTCATTGACACAGCCGAATGTTTCATTACAATCATTCATTTTAAATGCAAACAGAAAGAATAACAACCCTCCAATAATAAAATCGTTCAGAGGAATATGAGGTTATTAAAGGACAAATTGGAAGTGGACATTTTAATAAAAAATCTCTCCATTAACACGCGTGCATATCCACAGAAAGAATAACAGCCTGCCGATAATTAAATGGCTGCGAAAAATACTATCGATCTTTCTATATTAATTCGTCAGAGGTTATTAAAAGACAAATTGCAATACACACACGCGCGTATAAAATAGAAGTAGAAAGAATAACAAACGGGGCAATAATAAAATCATTGGGGAGAAATATTAATATCGCGATATATTAATATTGCTGATTGGTTGGTCGGAGATTGTTAAATAAAGGGGATAATTCGGCATAATTCTGCGTAACATCGTCGGGTTATGGGAGCTTCCGGCCGCCATTGTTATTAGAAGGCGGAAGCTTCGGAAGCTGGCCAAAGTAAACGCGGCCAGATACTTTGGCACGCGCGCGCGCGCGCCCGCCGCGCTTATTAATGCTTCATTTCCCGAAAGAACTCGCTGCCCCCGACTGAAATTCCCTATGAAATTAGCCGGGTTTCCATTAGCCGGCCACGAATGTTCCTGCAAATTGGATACACGCCGCTCCTGTTTATTCGTACAAGTATTTCCTCGACTAATATACACGTTTCTCGCCTTCTCACTTCGCATACCGAATCCAACAGTGTATTTCGTACTTTACGTCATTCGAGTAAATTAAATAATTTCATATTTTCATAGGAGAAAACTATTAATTAGTAATAAAAGAAGAAATGGAATAATATTATTGTTATTTGCAATATAATAAAAAGTGAAAGAAATTCATTGAACATTCGAACTCCAATTCAAATAAAAAGAAAACTAGTTTTCAAGAGTGGAATGATAAAATAACAATGCTAGAGAAAATGCAATTAGCGTGTGCAATAAAATATCGTTTTTAAAGAATGAAAAAATTGTTGAAAGTGAGAAAGATTCGTTAGAATTTCTGATATTTTTTCCCGGTTTTATTTCTTCTTGAAGTAGAAAAATTCTCTCTTTTGATTCGCATACCAAATCAAACAATGTTTGACACTTCATTGTTTACGTCATTGAAGTAGAGTTAAATAATTTAATATTATTATCTGTAATATAATAATATTACTAAAAATGCTATGAATTTTTCGCATTAGTATAAAATTGTAAAAACTTCATTGAACATACAAACTCCAATTAAAATAAGAATACTAGTTTTGAAGAGTGCAACGATAAAAAATTTTGAAAGAATGAAATGAAAAAATAGAAAGTGGAAGAGATTCTTTAGAATTTCCGCTATTTCTTGCGGGTTTCATTTCTTCTTGACGCGGAGACATTGTTAATGATCAAGAGCAAGCTACGTCTAGTACACACTTGTACAACTTCAAAGAGTCGAGGCTCCGCCTGACCTGAGTCAATAAGGATGAGTCTCGCGGAACGTGGGAAGCAGAATGCCGATAATTCTCCCACATCCTCCTGTGTACATTTCCTCCACCCGTGTTGTGTTACTGTTCGTTGTATTATTCCAAAGAAAATTAATTAAAAATAACAGTTCTTAATTTGTATTAGACTAACAATGATGAACTTTTGTTACAGATTTCTGTTTCACGAAAAAAGGCAATCGTTCTTACAATTTCTTGAACTGCAAATTTGACGATTTTGATAAAGTTTAAGAAAAAGGTGGTAAAACATAAAATAAAAATGATATTTACAAAATTTAAAAAGAAATTATTATGAAATAAAAGGAGAATAAAGTAATGTCAATTATATTTCGATATTTTTCCAAAATCGTACGAGTAACGTAAATGTAAAATATTATGAAAAACATCAAAATTAATTTCTCTTTCGCAAACAATATTTAAATCCACAAGCAATTTCTTTAATTGTTCCCCAACGAAATTAAACCATTTTACAACGTTCTACAAATTTATTTTGAGATAGAAAACACATTTCAAATGTTCGCCACTAAAAGGATTAATATTGCAATCATCAGTGTGTAAAATAAAAATCAGAAAAAGCTCCGCACTGTTTCACAGCAAGAGAATAAGTTAGCACCTCGAAGTAACTCTGCGGAAATATAGGAGCATAATTAATCGAACATCGGATCTTCCGCGAGTGGCTCTCTTCGAGTTCGGTCCAGTGATGCGAGTCCCTTCGAGGCAGGCTAAGTTAACAGAGACACACACACGCGGGGGCCGGCAAAGCGAGCGGAGAACACTCGCTCGCTCAAAAAGAATGGCGAACGAGTGTACAGGAAAGCTATCAGCGATAACTAATGGAAGATCAAACCGAATCGGGCGGCGAGGAATCCGTGCCGGACACGCGGAGCTGCCGCCTTTGTTCTATTATTCAAGTGGTCGGGACAGTTTCAGTAATGAGCTCTCGGGGCGAAAGCACGCGGCCGCCAACCGGAAAACTAAAGCAAAGTGAGGCAAAAGTAAGGCAGCGGCGAGGTTGAGTCGCTGGCAGGTAAGACAAGGGAAGAACGAGCGTGGAACGCTCCCAAGTAAATCCCGATAGTTTCTAATGGAATAATTCGCCTGGCACCCAAGTCAATTAGCATTAAGTGCCCGCGCCGCCGAGCGAACGCCACTCGCTTCTTCTTCCACCTCTTCTTCGCTCGAGACTTTCTTAAGCTCCCTTCACACCACCGACAATAATTGACTCGGAAATCGTCGACAGGCTAATTCACTTGCCGCCCAATTAAAACTGTGCTTCTCTTCATTCATATACCCTTAAAATAAAATATGTGGGATATAAAGAATAGTTGGGAAATATTTGTATATAATTACATTTTTTAGAGATTTTATAATTATTCTGGAGATATTTTTATTCGAGGTTTTCTTTAAGAAATGTGGAAATATTAGATAAGATTACTCACTTGCATTTAAATCAACTGCGTAGTTATGTTAATTCATATTTATTTAGTTTATAATATGCGTAATATGGAAAACAGGCTAATTCAATTACAGCCCGGTTAAAACTGTGCTTCTCTTAATTCATATACATTTTAAATAAAATATGTAGGATATAAAGAATGGTTGGAAAATATTTGTGTATAATTGCATTTTTTAAATACTTTACTTTGAAATGTGTAAATATGAAAAGAATATGTGTTAATGTTACATAAACTGACCCACTTGCCTTTAAATCAGCTATGTAGTTATGCTAATTCATATTTATTTAGTTTATAATATGCATAATATGGAAAACAGGCTAATTCAATTACAGCCCGGTTAAAATTGTGCTTCTCTTAATTCGTATACATTTAAAATAAAATATATAGGATATAAAGAATACTTGGAAAATATTTGTGTATAATTACGGTTTTTAAATACTTACAATTATTCTGGAGATATTTTTATTCGAAGTTTTCTTTAAGAAATGTATAAATATTAGATAAGCTGACTCACTTGCCTTTAAATCTATAAAATAAATAAATATACAGTTTACTATTCAGGTATAATTAAAATTTCTAAATAATTTATGGTTATCAACAGTGATGAATCATATAAGCAAAGAATTTATCAACAAGTGTAACTAACATTCGTGTGCTAGTGTGTTCTAATAGCAAAGTGGACATAACCTCAATCCGGCCTGGTCGACATTCCTAGTCTGAACAAACCTTCTCCAACCAATTCCTTCATAAATAAATATGAACAACCCCAGTGTGATTTTCCACAAATGCTAATAAAGCAACAAATGGTAAAAAATAAAGTATAAATGAATACTAAAATTCACATAACCTTGCTAGTCCAATTGTCGGTCATAATGTGAACGTGCCTTTTTCTGGCGGCGAACCACTCGCACTCTACTAATGCATCGTTATTCCAATGAAGAGACAGGCACGCGGAGTAGAAAAGGAGGAGTGGTAGATTGCGAAGTGGAAAGGCGAAGAATGAGAAGAGTTCGCCTTCAAATATTATCATAGCGAAAGAATCCCGCGAATCCTTAGATGGCGCTTTGTGCTTGCCGTGGCGGCGAGGCGAAATGCGGGATCGAATCCAGGGAAGCGGCGCGGCGCGGCTCCACGCTAATCCAATTTAATTGGAAGTGCGCTCGATCTCGCTCGTTAGGCAAGTCCTTGCACGGAATGTTAATCGCTTCTGCCTTCCGATCGACTATAAATAACCCTTCTCGGATTTTTACTCGCCGATCCCCTGATTGAATGTAAACAAGATCGCCGCTCGTTAACGGCCAAGGGTTTCCTTCGCTGCCCAGTTTGACAATCTCCTTGGGACCTTCGCGCACTACTAAAGCTCAGCTACGAAGACTTGTTTCAATTCTGCTTTTTATCCGTGAAAGGTGATTCACTTGCTTTCGAATAAAAAATAACCCAGTTTTTGGCAGACGTTTATGAAATTATATATTCAAAATTTGAAATACCACGAAATAATATTGACAAAATTGAATTCGTATATTTCAAAGATAAAGCAATTTTCTTTTCTTTGTAATTTACAAATAATCACGAATTCGAATGATTCAAAGTTGAATATTTCGAATTCGAATGATTCAAAGTTGAATATTTCGAATTCGAATGATTCAAAGTTGAATATTTCAATTTCGAATAATTCAAAGTTGAATATTTCAATTTCGAATAATTCAAAGCTGAATACTTCGAATTCGAATTGAATACTTGAACTTTGAATCATTCGAATTGGTGATTATTTGCAATTTACAAATAATTACGAGTTTTTCTCCACGATTACAAATAATCCCGAGTTTTTCTCCACGATTACAAATAATCACGAATTTTTCTCCACGATTACAAACTATCACGGATTTTTCTCCACGATTATTATTAATCATAACCTTATATTATTCATGCTTGCTGATCCCTGTGGCACATTACAAGTAGAGGATTGTCAGTAAATGGTTCGTCCCATTGCTGTTTATCGGCAGTCCGAACATGCGTTCCCGGCGATTTAACACTCGGTACGTGCCAGCACGCATCTCGCATTGGCACACGCTCTCTCTCGCGCGCGCGCGCGCGCGCGCTTGCCATTCTCGCGGATGGCGTGCACGTAGCGCTCCTTTACCTTGGCGAAAGGATCCTGCATAATGTAGGAGGGCGCCTTTCGAATTCGAGCAGCCCATTTGCATCTTCCTCCCCTGGGCCGCCACGATTAGCTCCATCGGCAATGATGCCCCGCCGATCTCCTTCCAATCGCTGCGATTACCACCCCTGCGCCCGCCTATTTTAAATGGGAAACATCCACCTCACCAGGACTCCTTACTGCACTGCCTGATAGAATAGAAGCTTTCGATGGTATTGGCGAATCTTCGATAATTGTAACTCAAGTTTAATGAGTGTACTTTAATTAATTTGAAAGAAAAAATACCGTTGAATTTTTCCAAATGTTATGGATAATGTTGTAATATTTATCGCTCATACAGAATTTTTTAAAAGTCATTGAATTCATTCTCTGTTAACTTTTATATTTCAATAATTAGTTACGGGTCAGTGTAACTAATACTAAAGCAACGCCGGTCAAATGATTATTAATCGGGAGAAATTTCAGCATAAAAAACAGTATTTAATTAATATAATTTTAACGATTCATCCGATAACTATATATTATAGCTTTAACTATTTCTGTGTTAACATTTATACTTCAATAATTAGTTACGCATCAGTGTAACTAATGCTAAAGCAACACCGGTCAAATGATTATCAATCGCTGCGATTACCACCCCTGCGCTCGCCTATTTTAAATGGGAAACATGCACCCCAGGACTCCTTACTGCACTGTCTGATAGAATAGAAGCTTTCGATGGTATTGGCGAAGCTTCGATAATTGTAACTCAAGTTTAATAAGTGTACTTTAATTAATTTGAAAGAAAAAATACCGTTTGTCTATCTGTTTTTGTATTTCGAAAATAGTGTATTGATTTCGATGGAATTTTTCCTAATGTTGTGAATGATATTGCAATATTTATCGCTCATACAGAATTTTTTAAAAGTCATTGGAAATTTAATGAATATAATTTAATTGCAGAGAGGACAAATAATATTTGTAATATAAAGTGTAACGTTTATTTCTCTGCTTTTATTTCCAATAAAATCGAAAACGACTCAACCGATTTTAATAGAATAGAAGCTTTTAATACTATTGGCGAAGCTTTGATAATCGTAACTCAACTTCAATGAATATCCGATTTCTGGAATTGCAGAAACGGTAAAATGATATTTATTGTAATATACATAGTGCGTTGTTTGTTTGCCTGTTTTTACCGACTTCGAAAAGGAGAAGGTACTCAATTCGATCGCCATATTTTTTGTTTGTTTTCAGTAAACTGATGAAGAACTGAACTAATATTAATGCAATTTTCCTTTTTTGTTATTCCTCCATAAATTACAATTTCTTCCACACAATTACAACTCTACCATTACTAGAATTATTATTACAACCGTCTCAAAATTTTCCTTAATCAACCCCCAATTGAATAATTCAACCAACATCAAATACTCTACCACAAATCCCAACAAAATTGTTTTCACGTCCAATTGTTTTCTTTTGAACGCCAAAAACGACTCATATTTCAAATCGCACTAATAAGCACAAATCCTCATAATAATCAACGCATCAAGAAAATTCTCTTCTCGCGGACTGTTCGCTTGATGGAAGGAACGGTAGCGGATTACGAGTGGCTTGAAAACGAGGCATGAATACAAAATTGCAAGAAATTCATTGAATCTACGAACTCCAATTAAAATAAGAAGAACACAAGTTTTCAATAGTGGAACGATAAAATAATAAAACCACAAAAAATACAAATATTGGGCGAGAAATATAATTTCTGAAAGAATGTGAAAATAATTGAAAGTAGCAGAGATTCTTCTCAAAATTCGACAAACGTGAACTACCCAACAACAAATCCCACCAGAAAATTCCATCCTCTCCCACAGCATCATCTTTTGAACCCCAAAAAACAACTCATATTTCAAATCGCACTAATAAGCACAAATCCTCATAATAATCAAGGCATCAAGAAAATTCTCCTCTCGCGGACTGTTCGCTTGATAGAAGGAACGGTAGCGGATTACGAGTGGCTTGAAAACGAATTATTATTACAACCGTCTCAACATTTTCCTTAATCAACCCCCAATTGAATAATTCAACCAACCACAAATCCCAACAAAATTGTTTTCTTTCAAACTCAAAAAACGATTCATATTTCAAATCGCACTAATAAGCACAAATCCTCATAATAATCAACGCATCAAGAAAATTCTCCTCTCGCGGACTGTTCGCTTGATGGAAGGAACGATAGCGAATTCCGAGTGGCTTGAAAACGAGGGGCGCGGGGTGTGCAACGAAGTGGAGGGGTGGGGGGGGGGGGGGGGGGGGCGTCGATATAATCCATTATGAGTTCTCTGTAATCGATGGTGATTGTGTAATACGTCAATGGGCGGCAGTTCCGCGGTCCAGGTAATCAATTAATCCCGGACAAACTAATCGAAAGTACATATAGCCGGCGATTCAAAGGGACGCGTAATAAAGGCCTGGTTATTTTCTGATTTCCAATAAAGTGCCATTAATAATCCAGCCGCGGAACTCGCGCGCACTCTCTTTCTCTCTCTCTTGCTTGCTTGGCAAAGCAGTCTATCTTTTCAATTAGCCAATTTCCCTCGTCAAAGTAAGCACGGCCCCGCTTTGTTTGATTTGCAGCGCGCGGCAGCACATTTGCTCGCCGCGCGCTGCACGCGCCCCGCTTCCACCAACTGGAAAAGTATTTTATTGTTATCGAGGATTTATTGGTTATTGCCGGCAGTCGTTTAAATCGAGCACCACCGCCTTTTTTATTGTATTACGCTTTTGGATCGTGTCATTATTTTCTGGATACTTTAGCAATAAAGCTAGAAATGCAGTTGGTATTTTTTGAGCAATTAGATAAAATAATGTAGTGAAGAAATTATAAATTGAACGAAATTATAATTCAGTTTTTGATTCGAGATATATATTTTCTTCGAAAATAAAGATTGTAACATTTCTTGCAACTTTGTAACAGTGTTCCGCAATGGAATTTATAAAGTGAAGAAGGTTTCTTCACGGGATTTCCAATGCAGTTACAAAAGAGGAAAGAGAACGTATAAAGCAAGGGAACGCCAAGTATTCGCATTCACATGCACTTCTTGTATTACGAAATCTCCGAAAAATGACAAACTTTTAATATTCTTTATGTTTGCCCATAGTTTAGCATTCTCAATGGAAATCGCAGTTAAATAACTCACAGTGGCCGATTTGTGTCTAAAACAAAACAGAAATAAAACTTTATTATTACTTTCTTATTCTCGAAAATATAAACCACAAAGAATGCTAGAAAACATTTTTTAATTTCCAATTGTTTTGAAGATAATCAGACTTTTATATAATATGTTCGTATTTATTAAAATAGAGAATTTTAACTTTGTTTTCTAATCATGCATCCCATTGTTTCCTGGTGATATATTTTTCCCTGAAAATAGATTTTTCCCCGCATATTTTGATGTATAATTAATTTGCGGTGAATTGCGAATACTTGTGAATAAATTAATATACTTATAAAATTATGTTTCTTTATGTAATTTGAAATTAAAAAACTCTTTACTAATATTTTTTGTGTTTTAAATTGTTCAGAATAAAAATATTCTTGTTTCCTTGATTGTTTTTAAAAGTAAAGTCAAATGGACGTATTATTTACTCAAATCGATCACAGTGCAACGTAACACCAAACCGATCAGTTTATTTTCAAGATCACATAACCTCGAAATAGGTTCGATGTGAGGCATTGTTAGTCGCTCGACACCGATAATTAGCTGGTGGACATTGTTGCATAACAGAGCATAATCGACGAGGCACGTGAGTGATAATGGAGGCGGTGAAAAGGAGGTCACTGACATCGGTAACAGCGTAATGCCAACATTACGGCAATTCGCGTCCAATGATCGGCAACCATCATCGATCATTATTGCGCCGATCACGTGGTTTACCAGTCAGTGAATTGGCCTTGATTTTCAGCTGGAATTGTTCGTTTAAAACTCGACAATTTGCGCCGGAGAATCTGGCACGATTCAATTTTGAATTATCGACGATGAGAACCTGGCCAATCAGGAATGATTTTGTATCGCCGATCGTTTGAAGTAGTTCGTTAAAATGTATTCGAACGCTTGGAATATTGAATGCAGCAGCGCCCATTCGTTTCATTGGTACTTGCGTGAGATTTGGCGATTTAATCGAAATCACACAGAGAACCGAAAGCAATTGATAATGCTCATCGCTTTGAGAGAGATGTTAATTGGTCGTTTGTCAATATTGTTAATCAATAATACTTCAAATAACTGACAAACCAGCGAATGCTAGTAGTTGGAAAATGGTCATGTAACTCCAAAATCCAGAAAAGCGTCTTTCATGCCTTCAGTTAATTATTTATTAATTATTCAATTAATACTCGACGCGTTAACATTATAAGCAATAATTACATGTTACGACTTTTAGAATAGTATATATTGCTTATATATCGTTAACACGTCGAGTATTAATTGAATATTTAAATTACGAATTTAAATTATGAATATCGGAGCATCAAAAACACAGTATTTAATTAATATAATTCACATTACTTAGTCAGTAACTTTAACTCCCTGACATACATTGTTACACAATTCATTCTCATCATCTTAATGATTTATCGGATAATTATATATTATACCTTTAATTAATTCTGTATTAACTTTCACATATTAATATTTATTGCAAACTGTATTAACATTCATACTTTAATAATTAGTTACCCATCAGTGTAACTAATAAGAACCCAACCCCAGCCAAATGATTATCAATCGGGAGAAATTTCAGCATAAAAAGCAGTATTTAATTAATATAATTAACATTCCTTTACTTAACATTACGCTAACTTCAATTCCCTACTATAAATTATTATTCAGTTCATTCTCGTCGTTTTAAGTATATATTACAGCTTTAACTATTTCTGTGTTAACTTTTACTAATACTAAAGCAACGCCGGTCAAATGATTATCAATCGGGAGAAATTTCAGCATAAAAAGCAGTATTTAATTAATAGAATTTTAACGATTCATCCGACAATTATATATTATACCTTGAATTAATTCTCTGTTAACTTTCATATATAAATAATTAGTCACGCATCAGTGTAACTAATACTAAAGCAACGCCGGTCAAATGATTCTCAATCGGGAAAAATTTCAGCATAAAAAACAGTATTTAATTAATATAATTTTAACGATTCATCCGACAATTATATATTACAGCTTTAACTATTTCCGTGTTAACTTTTATATTTCGATAATTAGTTACGCATCCGTGTAACTAATACTAAAGCAGCGTCGGTCAAATGATTATCAATCGAGAGTAATTCCAGGAGAGGAAAAAGAGAGTGGCTTTGTGTCGGAGCGGAGCGGAGCGGGGCGGATAATCTAGGCAAAAATACAGAGCGTGGAATCGATAGGAGGAGGAGGAGGAGGAGGCGGAGGAGGAGCGGCGGCATTCGATCAACCGGGAAGAAAAAGCAATCTCAATCAGGGGCCGCGGATATGAGCTCGGCGGAAGCGAGCGAGCGCAGAGACACGACAGCTACTTCTCTGCCAGTTCTTTTGCCGGTCATCCCGCCTACCCGGTGGCATTACATACTATGTGTTCTCGGTACGAGTAATTAGGCTGCGCTCTACCGCCGTCACGTACCGGGTGATACTCTTTTTAATCGTCGACTTGGCCGAAATACAGCTTGAAAATTACTGTTAAAACTTGGCGGATTTGTTGACTTATTAATTATTTTTAGATTGTTAAATTACTTTAATGTAAGTTGAGATTAAATTGCTTGATAAGTAATGGTTTGTTGCTGTCATGTACCGGGTGCGACACTTTTTATTGGGGAATTTGTCCAGGAAATAACGTCCGATTATTGTTGTATTGTATAAAAGTAAGCTTGCGTTAAATAAATTGATACAAACATCATTTACTATCCACTGTTTATATAAAAACAAATCCTATATTTTTATATGACCATAATTAATTCCCTGTTATATAACTATTTAATTAACAAATTTCATTCGATATATATACAATAATATACTAAATGAACTAGCAAAATATAAATATATTACTAAACTTATAAATACAAATTAAAGTATACACTTGAATGATTAATTCAACAATAAACATTACAAATAATTCATATTCTTATCTTCATAAATAAAACTCCCACAAAAGAAATAACAATCGAAGTAATTTGTTCATCCACTGCAAGTTCGTCTGAAGTTTTGTCGCGCCACTAAAGTCTGCCTATGTGTGACTCTGTTTATTTGGAGCGCTCGATAGATCTTTTTTCTTGGCACAGGGCTAACTTTGATGGCTGCCAGAGATTGATCGAGGGAATTCGGTAAGCGAGCCCTAACGTGTTCGCCGCCAAGTAATCAAAAGTAAGGCGAGGGTATAATTAATCATATAGATTGCAAGGAGATGTCAGCTGAAAAGTCAATTTGGTTGCGAAGTCATTAAGTAATAGTTAATACACGCATAAATACTCTCATATATATGTTTTAAAGTCATTCGCGGATCATTCTATATTCGATTAATTAATGTTTTGCATTTAGTTGGTCTGATTCTATTTTAAGGATTAGTTATTTCATTTATTTTGTATTATATTACTTTATTTATTTACAGCAGTTATTTAGTTTACATACTTGTTAATAATAAATATGTAAAATTAGAATATTATTAAGAATTGAATTACTATTGCAAAACAAGTGCTGTTAGAATAAAAGCAACTGGTAAAGTTATTTCGTCAAATTCAAAATCGTAAATTTAACATCTCAAATTAATAAATATAACATATTTCGTTACATGTACTTCAACCGTAAAAATAATATACTCTGAGATAGAAAGAGTATACTAAAGCTATTTTCGTTTCCCTCTTCCGTTTCCTCTACTCGAGCAAGTTCACTCGCGCCTCTCAAGTGGTCCACGTAGGGTCGAACGCGACATGGAAACTTTCCGAACTTTCGTATGCATGCAAGATCAGCCGAGCAGAAGGCGGCCGAATAAAATAAAGATCGGAAGTCGTACAAAAATTCGTAAGTGAATGACTTCGATCGTGCGTCGAATTCGCAAAGCACGCGTTTCTTATTATAATGTTATGATCGCGGTAATTGAAAAACCATGAAGAATGACAGAGAAAAGTTTGAAATAGTGAAATGCAATTATTGAAAACCCATAAAGAATTATAGAGAAGAATTTAAAATGATATAATGCGATTATTGAAAACCCAGACAAAGAAAAATGTTAAAAAATGTAATGCAATTATTGAAAACCCATAAAGAATGGCAGGAAAAATTTAAAATAGTATAATGCAGTAATTGAAACCCCATAAAGTGTGGCAAAGAAAAATTGTAAAATTGGAATACAATTTAATTCACTTCCAAGCATTGTAAATGAATTTACAGAAAGATTGCGTAATTTATTAAGGAATAAAATAATGTTTATTGCTGCTTTATTCATTTTACTTGAAGACGAATCTTTGTTAACTGTATAATGTCAATTAAAATACAATTAGGACGAAAGCAATCAATCTCTTTCGTTACAGCTAGCTTTGTTGCTTGAAGTTCTCATTACTGTATTATTACCGCACTGACTGACAAAAAGTTAAAATGTTGCAGTAATGCATCACAATTCGTTCGCAAAGCATGCAAAAGAAAGTCATTATTTCACATAATGCAATTTCATTTGCTTAATGCATCTCATCCAGGCGAAACGGTAAAAAGAGCTTTTTCCAAAACAAATCATATAATGTAAAGAAAAAATTCCCAAATTACGATCCTCTTTTTATAGCTTAATAATATAAAATTTCTTCACGAAATAAATCCAGGAAAGTCAAAGTAAAGGCAAGAAAAAGCATTAGAAAACAAACTTTTCTATTCTTCTTCGATTTCGTCGATCAAAGGCTAATTTTAATCAAAAAATTTCTTTTCCAATACTTTCTCCTGCCTTTAATTTCACTTTCCTGGATTAATTTCGTGAAGATATTTGATATTAGTTAGGTTATACAAAAAGGATTGTAATATGGGAATTTTTTCTTTGAAGAATGAGTACTCTTACATTAATTAACATAACCTCTCTCTTTCAGTATTCATTTAATAAGTTAAATGACTGCTGAAAGGAGGACGTTATGTTAACTAATTTCGTTTAAATTTATCCTTTGATTATTAGACTCTTAAAGAATCGCATCGCTTCCGTTTCGATTTCATCGATCAAAGGATAATTCCGGGTGAATGGCGAAAAACAGGGCATAAGCGGTGTACGTAGAGGGCGCTTCAATATCGAAGTGGGGTTCGATGATATCGCGATGGCGAAGTCGCCGGTAACGACAGTGCGCCGATGTATTATTAAGCGATCGGCATGAGCGGCGGAGCTTGCTCCCTATCAGCAAGAAGTATCTCGCATACCGTCGACCAGGTGCATTAGGGTCGCAAGTAAATCTATTAGAGAGGGAAGAAAGGGGAGCGCAGCCCTCTTCATCCCGAAGGCAAGCGCGCGCGCGCGGCGTTAATTAACCGGCAGGAAGCGCCCGGACTCGTTTTCAACGTCGTTAAACGAGCCGTTTCCTCTTCTTCTCTCTCTTGCGCGCTCTGCGCGCAGCATCCTCCCTCAGCGGTCCACGCGAATTAAATCGACGGCAAAAAGACGCCGCGCACCACGAAATCAAAGGTGAAGGAGAAAACCTGATCGATAAGCCATCCGATCTGTTACGAGGCTCGAGTTACCCTCGCTGCTGGTGCACTCGCGAAAAATGTGGGTCAGACAGTAATTGCTATTTATGGTATGCCGAGTCATTAACGAATACCAGTTTCCGATATGATTTAGGAAAAGATTCATCTGTGGATGTTTTTGCAAGAATTTTGCAGTAAGATTTGTGGTTGTATTGGTAATAATTATTAATTAGTAAAGTGGAATTATCAAATTATAAACAATATTTTGCCAAAATGAAGAACAAAGTACTTTTTAAAAGTATTTTAAATTGAAGACCTTTGAAGGCCTTTTCCGATATTGTTTATGTTTTTGCAAGAATTTCGCAGTAAGAATTATGATTGTATTCATAATAAAATTAATTAGTAAAGTGAAATTATCGAATCATAAACGATATTTTCCCAAAATAAAGAGCAAACTCCTTCTTAGAAGTATTTTAAATCTGTGATTGTTTTTGCAAGAATTTCGCAGTAAGAATTATGATTGTATTCATAATAATATTAATTAGTAAAGTGAAATTATTTAGACATACACGACCTGTTCCCAAAATATAGAACAAATTTCTTCTTAAACGTATTGTACATCAAAGAAACTTATTCTGGAAAGCAAACATTTATTACAGAAGCATAATTATTACGAATCTACTCCAACTGTGTAAATCGATACACAGTATTGATACCAAACCCGAATGACAGATCGAATGTCTGTCATATCGAATCCGACATCACGAGCAACGAAATTAGGCAATGTCAGATGCAATTCTGCACCCTCGATAAGGACCTCGACAGGATTAATGTCAAGTTGATCGATATTAGTACGATAAAATTAATGCACAACTGATCATCGTGTTTTTATATGATCACTGTAAGTTTCAAATTATAATTCCAATAAAATAAATGCTAATATTAATTATATAATTTCGTACGCGCCAAATATTTATTGGGAAAAGTCATAAAATAAAAAGATGTTTGTCAAAGCCAATCTTTTTATAAGTAATTAATTTCCAACTCTACTTTTGGAGGTGCTTCGCAATAAGTACTACTTCAAATGCTACCAAATTAGAAATCGAATCAACTAATGGGAATTAAGCTGCGCCAAAGTTCTGCTTTCCCGATAACGTCCCAGATATTTCAATAAAAATAAGATAGACTTTTAATCAAAACTCAATTTGCATCATTAATTTTTTTGGTCGCGTTTAGTAATATTTTCCAGACTAATTTGCGATCTAATTAACTTGCAATCATACTTTTCCAGACATATGTAACCATTTCAAATGATACCAAATTGAATTTCAATTTTGAGGGATCGAATCCAATAGAGACAGCATAATAACGTTTTAAAAACGTCATTAAAACGCCTAATAGAATAAAAACGTTCTAAAAACGTTTCACGTATGTTTGACATTACAAACGTTCCAAAAACGTTTCATGTACGTTTGATGTTAGGAAATGAAACATTTTAAAGGTGTGACGTGTAAAAGATGTTATAAATACATCCCTAAAACGTCTTTTTTCGAATAATAGCACTTTTCATATAATATTACGATATTACATTGTAAAAACAATGTTTAAAAGTATTAATTTAGTCGAATTAACGTTTGTTTTGGAGGACGCAACTGATTTCTAGGTTATAGACGTACTATTCGGACAATTTGGGGCATTTTCAAAATGTTCAAAAGATGTAAAGTTCAAACATTGTTAAAACGTCTTTTACACGATATCTTCGCGTCGTTCTAAGAATATCGCAAATAGGGAGACGTAAAGATAAGGTATCGGATGTTTTAAAAATGAAAAACTGTCAATATCTTCTTAACGTCTTTAGTATCTTTGAAACATCTTGTAAACGTCCTACGAATATCGTAAGCCGTGCAAACGTGATAATCGCATAAAGACAACGTATTTAAAATATATAATTTAATTATAAACGTATTTTAAAAAAACCCTGTCACCTCAATAAATATATTTTTAACTAATTTTAGCAATGCATTCTAAATTAACCTGTAATGCTACTTTAGCAGTATTACAAGGATTACAAGTTAATCTAGAATGTACTGTTAAACATATCAGAGTACACAATAGGCAATCAAATGATAGCAAATTAGGATTCAATGTTCGAGGGATCGAATCCAGTATACAACCAATGGAAATTAGGTTAGAACATAGTCCTGCCTTCTAAATAAAAACCCCGTCATCTCAATAAAAATATTTTTAACTAACTTTCGCGATACATTTTAATGTCTCTTTACTTATATAATTATATTTTATATAACATTTATTTATTCCTACTAAAGTAGAATCCAGAATCCCACTTTAGCAGGATTACAAGGATCACAAGTTAATCCCGAACGTATCGCCAAAGACCTCCGAGTGCACAATAGCCAATCAAATGATAGCAAATTAGGATTCAATGTTCGAGGGATCGAATCCAGTATACAACCGATGGAAATTAGGCTGGTGGCATAGTGTGCTGCCTTCTCGATAAGGAGAGGGTTAATGTCGCGCTGACCGATATAAAGGGCTGCTCGAACACGGCATCGTAGGTCGACCCTATTAGGCGCATCGGGTGCGCCCAGCCAGCCACCCCGAGCGATATATCACGGAAGCAGATGTTTAGCTGCATATGCCACGTCCAATAAACCTGGGACAGTTCCATATCGCGAAGTGGACCTCCAGAGATATTCCAGGAGGCCGACGCGCTCAGAGAGAGAAAGAGAGAGAGAGAGAGAGAGCACAGTTTTCCAGCGGCGATGACACATAGGGTTCCACCTGCCTCAGACGTCCCAACCACATAAGATTCATTTCTATCTCGGAGACTCTGCCAGAACCACCCGAAGGATTCACTCTTCTCTCCTAAGTCACGTCCCAACCCATTTTCTTTGAAAGATTGTGAGAAAAGTGAGCCTCGTTAGACCTGCATCCAATTAGGGGCAGGTAAACTCGAACAGCTGACTAAGCTTCCCATATTTTTCCCACACTTATTTTCATATTTTCGAATTTTTTTGGATTATCTGAGATTGTAGTAATTCCTGTGATTGTATATTCGAGGGTTGCAAATAAAACAGGTTTATTGTTACATTCTTATTGTTATTATATCTTAAAATTGAAATTTAAAAACAGGAGGAGTAAACTAAGTTTTCAATATTTTTTCCACTTCTAACTTTAACTTTTTTACTACCATATCATATTGTTTTCTAAATATTTCTGTAACACTATAATAAAAAGAAATCCAAATTGCAAAGCTAACTGCAGCGAAAAACATTAATTGTTTGACTGTATTTTATTTTACATTAATACAGTTAGGAAATTTAACATTTCATTTTAATTTTCTTCCTATCATATTATATTGTTTTCTAAATATTTTTCTAATAATACAATAAAAAGAAATCCAAACTGCAAAACTAACTGCAGCGAAAAACATTAATTCTTTGACTGTATTTCATTTTACATTAATACAGTTAGGAAATTTAACATTTTATTTTAATTTTCTTCCTATCATATCATATTGTTTTCTAAATACTTCTGTAATAATATAATAAACAGAAATCCAAACTGCAAAGCTAACTGCAGCGAAAAACATTAATTGTTTGACTGTATTTTATTTTATATTACAGTTTTGTTTGTAACCAAAGAAAATGAAGCAACATTAAGACAGACAATGACTGTCTCTAAATACTTCTAACTCAAGCAGATCCATTTTCATGGTCGGATTTCCCGAAAAATGGGTAGCATTAGGCCGGCAGGCAGCATCCAATTAGGGGCAGGTAGACTGGAGCAGTGGCGACTAAGTTTCTCACAGATCTACCGGCTCTCCAAATGCATTTGGTTAATGCTTGTCACCTAACTTGGTTGGCAGTGCTAAGTGCATTTGCCATAAGCTCTGAAGGGTCTTAATCCTTGATGGATGTGGGAACTATTATTAACGAATCTCGTGTAACGTAATTGAAGCACAACCCACAATTTGTATTTTTCTTATATTCTACAATGTTCGTTAATAATAATTTGGAGAACTCTTAGAAGAATTAAGAAAGAAAGAACTTTTAAAAGAATTTTTAATTTGAAGAACGATTTTAACATAGAACGCAGCATTTGAAGTTTTATTATATTATATAACTATTTTGTAAGTAAACTTAATGTTGAAAGAATATGAAGGTTATTTAGTTGCTTATTATGTAATTAACTGTTTAATACGTATGTAATCCAATTCAGTTTAACTTACTTTCACAATTTATACTTTTAATAAAAAGGGCATAGAATTAATATCAACGAGAAATATAAAGAATTAAATAAAGGATTAATTAATTTATTCGTCCATCATTCTTTGACAAATTTGAGAACCATATTTGCAAGGCAATAATTACTCGTCATATAATAATGCATAATAATCTACAAAAGGAAGTTAAAAAAGGGAATAATCCTGATTTAACAAAAACGAAACCTTCCAACTTTTCTGTGTAGCAACGTCGCAGTGAAAGCTGCGAGCAGGATTGGTGGATCGTTCGCCCCCACTTTTTCCACGAAGGGCCGAGCGCAGCGCGCAATACGTCAGGTGTCGGCCGGCGGAACGAACCGTCAAACGTCGAAAGAATGACGGGAGTGAAAAAGGGCACCGGGCGGAATTAGGGAGAATCACTCGAGAGGAGACGAACCTTCCGGATAAAGCGGGGATTTGGAGAAGAAGCTGCAAGCAGATCAAGAAAGCCTGATCGCTCTCGAGTGACGCGATCGCTTGGATAATGGATGTCGCTAGCGGCGGCGGCGCTGCGGTTCCCGCCAGCCGAATGGAAATCCGAGCAGGGAAAATCTCGGATTCATCCGAGCGTCCTCCTCGAATGATGGAAAAATGTTCTTGCGCCCTGGAATCCCATTTGACTCAGTCGCGCAAATATTGAGCCTCGTAAATTACTTAATATTTGCTGGCAACTTTAAGTCTTTGTATTCTTACGAATGTATTGTTATAGTGACGGCTTTTTAATTGACGATAGTAGATTTGTTGTTTTGGATTTCAAGTCGTACGTATGATTGTTGGAACTTTCGATTTTTATTCGAATGTTTGCGAACATTATTTCTTTTATAAATGTTTAGCTAATATTATATTATGGTAAATTATAGTAAATTTACGAAATTATAAGTATTAAGATTAAGATTAAATTTGTTTAATTTTATTTAGAGGTTAATTTTAATGTTTTCATTCACATATTTCATGAACTTGTTATAATTCGCGCAAAAATTTACCTAACAATACAAAAAAATAGCGAATTAGTATTCTTTTCTTACTGTGGTTTTCATCACTCAAAAGTCAATCGCTAAAGTTTAGAATCTAAATCCGTACACACACTTTAGGGGGCAAAATTGAACTTTTACTGACTATATTAAAAACGCTATTAACTATAGCGAAAACGAAAAGTAAAAAATTCGTATGCATTCGTAGAAGGTTGATAAAACAAAAGTTAGTTTTTATACGATTCTTAAGAAAAGTTTTCCAGATAAAATTAATAATGTGCGTGTTAGTACCAATTCAAAAGTTGATTATCTCAGAAACGACATACTTAAGTCGAAGCAAATCTTATAAAAGGTATTTTATCAAAGTTTGAAGAAACTCTGTCTTCGCATTAAACAATTATCGTTTACCAAATCAAAGCATAAAACCTAAACACACGCAGTTTCTTCAAGGCAAACTAACAACCAACAGCAAACGGATGATACTTGTTTAGAGGTTAACTTTGCGAAGGTGTGTTTCAGAGTGTCGACGGCAGTGCGTTAGAGACAAGTCTATAATTTTCGGATTCCGAAGGATAGTTGGCGCAAGAGAGAGAGAGGTTAGAGTCGGTCGAGGATAGGACGAGGGTACTTTAACCGAAACAGCTAAAGTTCTTCGACATTTACAACGCAGTAAGGCTGAAATCGTGCGGTCTAGCGTTGCTCCGCGAAGCCGGAGCGTTCCTCGCCCTATCATTGCGCCAACTATTCTTGGAGCCCAGGTAGCACTTAAGTGCACACGGTGTTCTTAGAGTAGCAGCGTCCCGCTTAAATGACGACTTTACGGCTACTGGCAGTTGTACGCGCGCGCGCGCCTGACTAAATGAAAGTTCGAGTCCACCACCACCAGCCGGCCAACTCGTAACACTCTCAATTGCAATAGCCCGCCCGCGCCACTCCATTAATAAATGCTCCGCCCCCCGAGCAATGCCCAGAGTTACTCGAAAATATTGAAAGCCTATTACCATTATTGGAAGCCGATAATCACTCCGCGTAATAAAGCACTCCCCGATTTTCCTAATGTATTTTCGGATAATCGCCATTTTTTAGTTGCAAACTTCCCTTTTATTTCATTTTATTCGTGTAAGAGGCTTTGCTGGGCATTTGTGATAGATTGAGGTTATGTCTGTGCTGTTTGGATAAACGTTAGAGTTTCATTAAGTAATCAACAAGAACTTTCTTAGTATTCTATAAGAAAGTATGATAACGCAAATGTTAGAGTTGTAGATAATAAAATTACAGTTTTCGAGTCATTAACGTCATTCGAAATTACACGTATTTATCTCTGACTCACAAAATAGCTCTCTTTGACGCAATAAACAGGAGTGTATAATTAACTAAGTAGCTGTCTTAACTCAAAAAACATTTCTTGTGCACCTTAGCAACAATTTTGATTTCGGTCATATTTGCAACACCTTGTATAAATTATAAATACTGCAATATTTTCTAACATATAAAACATTGTACTTTAAATTACAAAAACTTATTTAGAATATTGCACGAAATGACAGAAAGCGTTGTACTTTAAGGGGAAGTGGGACAGTTAACATTCGAATTTTTCTAAATTTTATAAAAATTCGTGTAACTAAGCCAATCACTTGGCAAGCACAGTGATTTTACCTTTAATTAGTACACTTGTACAGAATAATTTGAGATACAAACATTCAAAATTAAATAAGCAATAAGGCAGTTATTAATTGTTAAACATCACAATATTAATTATGCGTAATAGGACTCTACAGATGATTTCTTTGGTACGGTTGGTTCAATGAAGTTCAACTTTTACAGAGTTCTTTTTTAAGATCATACTTAACGCAAGCACCAAAATCATGCGGATAAGTCATGTGCAAGTTCGTTCAAACCAATTGTTTGTGTTATAACTTTTATGGTTAACAATACAAACAATTGGTTAATTACACCAATTTTTATAAAATTTAGAAAAATGTGAATGTTAACTGTCCTACATCCTCTTAAATTGCAAAAAATGATTTAAAATATTGCGCAAACTGACAGAGCAACTTTAAAAACAATCGTTCCTAATATTTTTACCAATAAATACATAGTTGGCAATCAACGAGCGACAGAAAACCAGCGCGATCCTAATTCCCAGGCTCGGCATCGATATGATCGATAGCGATCACTGATGCGATCATTGATTCCTCCCAACTCTATGCATCACTCGCGGTGCGTTAACCCTGACGGAAAGCAGTTGCGTAACCGAGAGTCCATCGCGTTACTCATTCCCAGAGGGGAAACACTCGTATCTCTCGCGACTAACACCGTCGAACATTGGCTAACACGATGCGCGATCGTTTCAGCATATTTTTGCTGGAAAAACGTTTTCATATAAAGTACTTAACGAGTGTGTTTCTTGTCGAGAGCTGTTATTATTATTCAAGCTGATGGCTCCAATGCGGAACTTTAGAGAAATTATGCATGGAATATCGTCGTACAGATTGATGGGTTTACGTTGGAATTAGTAAGAATTTATAGTAATTATTAAGACTTAGCATAAAAATCGACATTTTTAATATTCCCAATATTAACTATTATTACTATATTTGGAATAACTTTATTAATATGTTTGAAGAAATCAGCTGTTTAATTAAAATTGAATTCTATTGTATTTCCATTTCTATTTTCTATTTTCTATTTTCGATAAAGAATATATGCCTGTGAATTGAATGAATAATAATATTGACGCTTGTAAAAAATCCGCTTTAAATATTTCTGTAATTATTGCACTATCATAATAACAAAATAACGATTGAATCTTTCGAAAAAGAGACTCGAAGAATGATTTTTGTTAGCAATAAGAAACCTACCACCTATCAATCCTGAATTACACAACAATGTTTTAAATACGTGATGTAATTCTCTTTTAATTTCAAACCTTCTGGGTATTTGATCAAATTATTATTTTTAAGCAGATCTAATTCAAATTCACACACATATTAAACATAAGATGCCAAGAATAATTTTTGTTAGAAACAAGAAACCTACTGGCTATCAATTCTCAATTAGACATCAATGTTTTAAATACGTGATACAAATCTCTTTTAATTTCAAACCTTCTGGGTATTTGATCAAATGAATATTTTTAAACAGACCTAATTCAAATTCACACACATATTTCTGACATTTGAATTCACATTTCTGTAC
The DNA here is from genome assembly GCA_910591665.1 of Ectemnius continuus. Taxonomy (NCBI): domain Eukaryota; kingdom Metazoa; phylum Arthropoda; class Insecta; order Hymenoptera; family Crabronidae; genus Ectemnius; species Ectemnius continuus. The sequence continues at coordinate 6,023,393 of OU342862.1, read as the reverse complement.
ATTGATTCAACGCCAAATGAATCAGCCTGTACAACCGACTTACATAAATCTAAGTCACAAAGTGCAATAAAACCTCGCCGTATTACAAGTATACAAACCTCGACAAGTATACAAAGTTATGCTCGATCGAGGATGACATAACGAAAGCTGAAAGCGATGAGACTAACCTGGTTTGATGGGCGGCGGTTTACCCCCGGCGGCGATTACGAGAAGTAGGAGCACAGCGAGGTTAGGCAAGGTGAACAAGGTCATCCTCTTGGATCCGATAGCGGAGAGCCTTTCCTCAGCCGAATACAGGAATATCTTCCACCACCGTCGAAGATTGTGTCACTAAGGTCGGATTAGCGATGTTCGAAAGGACACACCAGTTGTATCGGCGCGGCGGAGTGCGTCGCTCCGTGAAAGTGGCGCGGAAGATTCTCGGGCGTCTCTCTCTCAATGCGTGAGTGGGGCGCGGGCCCAGGCTCGACCTCGACCTCCGAGGTCATGCACCGTGGAGAGGGCTTGCTGCGAGAGAGCTGAGAGAAAGAGAATGAAAGAGAGAAAGAAAGAGCGCGCACAACGGTGGCGGTAAGCTCGGTGCAGCTGATGTTCCGGCAAAGAGTGTACGGCGAGCGGATGAGGAACTGCGCGAGAGAAGAGTTCGTCTGGCGGGCTGCTGCTGCTGCTGCCTGGACCGAGTTGAGTGAGGATGGACTCTTACAGATGTGCGGGCGTACGCACCAGTCAATGAAGTGAGTGCTACTCACCCGTAGGAGCCCTCACCTTACCCAACCCGGTGCGGACACCTCCTCGCCTCGCGCGCCCAACCTCATCTCTGCCCTCTCGTAATCCGCCTCTCTCCCTTTTACCTTCCCTCCCTTCCTTCGCCGCCTTCGCCTTCTTCGCCTTCGCCTTCTTCTTCGAACCATTCTTACACTGCCCGCTGTATCGCCGACCTCTTCCTCGTCCCTTCTCACTCGGCTTCGTTCCTTCCTGTACAGTCGACATCATATACACTCGCGTTAATTATGTAGAACAGAATACTCTTCGGGGATTTCAATGTCATTCATGTATTTTGTAGAAGACATCACTCTGAGTAATTTTTGCTTATATAATTTATTAAGTAGTCATCGCTTTGGTTTTAGTTTTTGAGTTATATACAAAAATATGTTTCGTGTTTGGATTTTCTTTTATGACAGTATTTGGAATAAGGCGATCTAATTATGAAATTGGGAGAAATTCTATGGGAATTATATAGAACATGGTATTCATCAGGGATTTCAATGCCCTTCATATATGTTGAAGAAGACATCACTCTGAGTAATTTTTGCTTATATAAAAAATTGTCGCCCAGCTGTAGTTTTCGAGTTATATACAAAAATATGTTTCGTGTTTGGATTTTCTTTTATGACAGTATTTGGAATAAGGCGATCTACTTATGAAATTGGGAGAAATTCTATGGGAATTATATAGAACATGGTATTCCTTAGGGATTTCAATGCCCTTCATATATTTTGTAGAAGACAGCTTTAGTTTTCGAGTGGTACAGAAAAATATGTTTCGTGTTTGGATTTTCTTTTATGACAGTATTTGAAATAAGGCGATAACTATGAAATTAGGAGAAACTCTATGGGAATTATATATTATTTTGAGTAATTTTTGCTTATATGAGTAATCGTCGCTCGGCTGTAGTTTTCGAGTTATACACGAAAATATGTTTCGTATTTGGATTTTCTTTTATGACAGTATTTGGAATAAGGCGATAACTATGAAATTAGAAGAAATACTGTGGTAATTATATATCACTCTGAGTAATTTTTCGTTGAGTAAGAATTATTATCGTATTTTTCAAAAAATTAATAGATGCTGTAACTTTCATTACATACGTCATCGTCTTAACCCTTTTAGTGCCAACTGAAAGTTTGATGAATGTGACGAATTTGCTGCGGTTTGGGTGAAAGCTCATAAAAACAAAATAAGAATGATATTTATAAAATTTAAAAAGCAGTATATTACGAAATAAAAAGAGAACAAAGCCAATTATATTTCAATATTTTTAAACATGAATCCAAAGCATTATAAAAAACAGAAAAATTAATTTCTTCTTTACAAGTATTATTTAAATCTACAAACAATTTTTTAAATTATTCTGCAAGGAAATTGAAGCATTTATAGCGTTTTATAAATTTATTTTGAAATAGAGAACTCTTGGCAAGTGTTGCGAACAACAATATATCGTCGTGCGGCACTGAAACGCTTGAGAATGAAATAAAACTTGAAACGTTTCTTGAAATAGCTACTGCTGAGTCACCTGTTAACTTCGTTGATTCTGACTTCTCTTCTTGCACTTCTTGCAACACCTTTGCTTGGCGAGACTGTGTCCCAGCCACTCAGGACTTCCTCTTCCTCTTCTTCCTCTCCCAGGAATGATCCTCGTGCTCCTCTCGTTAGGTGACACTTCTACTACCAGTGGCAGAGTCCTTCCTGTTACCCGAATAATTGTCCTCCTTTGTTAACTCCAATTTTTCCATCGCTGTGTGGGAGTGTTAATGATTAAATATCGAAGGTCTGAATTCTATAATTAAGCACTACAATTATATTTATATGATTTTAATATTTCTCGATGATTGTGTGAGAGATTAAACACCGAAGAGAAAACCCTGTAATTATATTTGTATAATTTCAACATTTCTTAATAATTCTATCGATAATTAAGTATTGGAGAGTCAAAGTATTTTTACCTCTCCAAACGAACGCTCATTAAAAGTCCGTCATTGACGCTTTTAGGCGCTTTAAAATATTCCCTCATTGTCCACAAACGCTCCAAAAATGCATCAAAATTGCAATTACCACAATTAAAATACCGTCAATTCAAATTATCATTGTTCTTTATATTTCTCCGTAATCAAAGGGTTAAAGTCACTGAATTTAACATCTTTCAATGACTTTATAAATTATTAAACACTTATAAATCATAATCCTAGCAAGGAAATCGCCATTTAAAATTCTACAATCGTAATCTACAATTGTCCTACAATTGTAATTAATTGTCTACAAATTAATAATCTAGAAATGTCCTCCCACGATTGCAGCATCCCTCGACGACTTCGTCGATGAGGAGTCTGTCGAGGAGGTTCGTTGCGTGTCCTTATTGCTCTCGGACCGAGGATACTTTTTCTCGCTGGTCCTCCTCCTCCTCTTCTTCTCGAAGCTTGTCCTGGAGCTCCTTCCTCGGTTCGCTCGCTCTTCACTTACTTACTTCTTCCTTCTCGCGTTCACTCTTCGCCGCCTTCACGTAGGACGCGTCCGTGCGCGTGTGCGTGCACGCGTCTTCCTTCGTGGCGAACTGATCCTCGGTACATGCGAGGATCCTGCTGGTATCTTCGCAGGATGTGCCAATGTGATAGCAAGTTTTCAACGAGCTTTAATATAAAAAATACGTCAGTTACCTGCATTTTGTTTTATTATGAACTGTCAATTGACAGCTTATTGCTATTTGGAAGTGAATATTTATGACTGCTAATTTTTAATATATTTGTATTTATTTGTAGTCGATGAGGGATTCAATGGAAAATATTTTACTCGATGTAAATTAAATCAAGTTTTTTGTTAATATTATGATATAATCAATTTAGTTATAGAAACATCTTTTCCAACTCTCCCATACGACTTATTATTTTTAATAATACTGTATTGCTTAAACAATTATATATTATATTATATAAATTTCTACGACTATTAGTTTTTAATATATCTATATTTATGTATAATCGATGAGCGATTTAATGAAAAATATTTTTCCCAATGTGTAATAAGTAAAAGAAACAGTCGGACAGACATATTTTTTGTTAATGTTATCATTTGATGGTTCAGTTTTTGGTAAAACAACTACGCTAATTATAAATCTTCTAATAATTTTAGTTATATGTACATGTTTCCTAACTCTCTTTTATGGCTTATATACTTTTTATAATACTATATTGCTTATATAATTATATCTAATTTTATATTACATTATTAATAGTCATCAATATTTTCTATAAACAAATATAAACGTTGAATCGACTGTTTATAACAAAAGAAAATGCACGTGGCTGATGTGTTTTTTATATTACACCATAGAATGCATTAAGCATATTTTATTCTAATATAATATAATATATTATAATATTATTGATGCAAACACGTTTACAACTGTCATTTATAGCTTATTTACTGTAATATTATACAATAATATTCTAATATATCATAAATTACATTTATAACACATTACAATATAATATGATATAATATAATATAATATAATACAATATAATGTAATGTAATGTAATACGCATCTGACAAGAATTAAAGTACGACACCGCTAACTTAAAGCCAAGTGAATCAACCGCGTTCACTAATTGTTCTTATTAAGGCAAGAATCCCAGGCGTAATTGCTGTTCCCAGTTTCGAGGGTTTTCGTGGTCGCGTGGCCCCCGCGCGCCCTACACTCTGCGAATATTAATCGACGATGTATGGAAATGAAATTTATGCCGGAGGAAAGTTCGCCCCACGATTTAAGTGCATCGATACGCTCTCCGTCCCAGCGCGGCTAAGTTTCCGTTTTCCCTGAGTTGCCGTCGAGTTTCATCTTGCAATTCGCCGCGGCGAACTTTAAGCTCTGTTTACACGCATTTGTAACTGATCGCTGCCGTTGGCGCGTCCGTTCGATACTTCGCCGAGCATTATCATACGCGAATCTCTGAGTTTGTTCTAAGCTTTGTTTTCGAGTTTTGCTCTTGGATTAGGAATTCATATAATTAATATATAATAATTGTATAACTAATTCTTTTCGAAAGTGTGTTTTTTTGTAATTGAATGGCTGAGAAAATGGAAAATTTGGTGATTGAAGAGAATTTGTATCACTTTGTTAAAACTTTTAGTTTAATTCGATTTGGAATTAATTACTTGATGGGCAAACAAACGTTTTGTCAGTAATAAGAATTATATGAATAGCATTTGCAGGGCAAAAACGAAGAGGTAATATAAACATTTTTTAAAATCATGGAAATCTAACTTAAAAACAACAAATTAAATATGAAAATCGGTGCAAAGAAGCTGATTTTGGTAAATTTAATTTTTAACGAAACGATTTGACGAAACAAATGAGTGTATTCTTGTTCCCAAAAAAGAATAAACATCTTATAGTAAAACGGCTTCGTTGCATACTAGCTGTGTTTAGTTTCCAAACAAATTATTACATCTCTTTCAGATAAAAATATTTTGAAATATTTTGAAACAGCGTTCATACATTCATGGTCACAACTGTATAAGTATGACAGATAAAATAATGAAATTAATTTACAATGTTCTTTAAATCACGCACATATATATATAATTTTTCTGCTTATGACAAAAATTTAGATTGTACTTTTAAAAAATATTGATATTAACACTTCGATTTTGCTCTGCAAATGTATGTGCTTCCTTAAAAGAAATTACGATTCTCCCACATAATCAGGTGCGCGGGTTTGATGGAATTGGATTGAGCAAAGAATTGGTGAAAAAGGGAAGAGTGTAACATCGATTCAGTACCACTGGCTAACTACGTATACTTGACAGTGAGAAAGAAAGGTGGAAAGAAGGGCGGGAGGAGCAGCGCGTGCCGCGGAGCAGCTCTATCCATCTTACTTTGCTGACAAATCTAGGAAAGTGGCAATCTTCGGGAGGACTGCTTTTCACTCCTGTGGGATTCGCCGGCAAAAGAACGCGTGTCGAGGATGACTAACTATCGATTAAATTCACGCACCAACCACTTGAACGATCCCGACAGCCGAGAAAGTCTTTCTACGTCACTTTTCACGTCTCTAAGTCAGCGAAAGCTTCGGGCAAAGTGAATACAAATTAATTCTGACGCATTAACTAATGCAATTAAAATTAAAGCGGTTCGTGCTGTCATTCGGTGCGGAGAAAAGACCAAACCTTTTCCAATTACAATAAAATTAATTTTTGAGTGGCAAAATTCAATTTACAATTATTTTATGCTTTGTTACGCCTGATTTTGTAAGCTACTTTGGTTCATATATTATTTACCACGTTTTTTCTACAAATAAAACCATTTTCTTTTCATTTTCTGTTGAAATACTTTCAAATCGGACAGACAAAGCTTTTGAAACTTAGCCTGATTATTCGTAAATGTCTCATTTGCCACATGAAATGTATCTGATATTTTTAAGCCATAAACTGTAATCTCTGTTTCCTCCGCGATAATAGTCCATGCATAAGAATTGATTTTCAGACATTAATTGCTCAAAATCTGTACAAAAAAATTCGTTGAAATTTTGAAGAGAGCTGAGTTTTATTTAAGTGTTCGCTCATAACAAAAGAAATCGCGTTTTTTATAGTATGTTTCATTAATTGCAAGTTATATTATTTGAGACAAGAATATTATTTACTATTAACATAATAATAAAAGCGATAATAATATCAATATTAATTTAATAATAAAGTTTTACGTTTTTTACGTTTAATAATAAAGTTTTGTGCTGAAATCGTGTCTAAAATCCTTTTCTCAAGCTTCCAATGTATAACATCGTTCTCGAATCTCTTTAAATGTCACATAATATCGTAGCGAACTAAAACGTTAGGAGGAAGTCGAGAGTGACAGGCACAGTTGATAAATCCCATTGCGGAAGTTGGCCTTTCCCTTCCCCCCATTCCGAATAAAAGCTAATCCACCGGAAGATTAATTGCTCCTTTTCAGTGGTATTAATCACCGTTTCGTTTCGCCGCTTGCACCTCTTCGAAACTCCCCGGGGCCAACAGTAATTTGATTGCTTTCCCACTAAATTCTGCTTCTTAACGAAGCGAATGAATGCCATTTGGCTCGTGTTACAATATTTATGGCCTCGCAATTGCAGAATCCAACCAACTGCAAACTTATATCTTTGCCAAAAAAAAAAGGGTAGAAGAAAATTCGCATATAAAAGTTTGATTTGATTGATTCGATGATGGACCGGAAATGAGCCGTCGTTCGCTCTCGAACGTGATTTCATTCTTTCGCCAGCTTTCCCAAGGGGAAACTTAAGAGACTCGCGGAAAGCAGTAAGAATCGTAGAAAGAAAGCTGTGAAAATTCGCCGCTTTCGGCGAAGTTCTTATAAGCAACTAGAACGAAGTCAACTATCTGCACAGGGTGATTCACATTATTGTATAAAGGAATAAATAAATAAATTCTGTATAAAGTCTCGAAGAATATTAATTGTACAAGTATGTTTTCCCACAACTTATGTTATATATAATATAATATATAATATAAAATCTGTGGTGTTGATTCAAAGATTGCACAAATGCAGTCAACATTTGAAGAACAATAGTGCACAATTGGAACTATAAAGAATAATTATAAATTCTCTAAAAATCGTAATTATATACAAATATTTTCCCACACCTGCCTAGACTTTATAACTTATATGTAACATTATATTATATATAATATAACATACACAATGTCCAATAAAATGTGTGGTATCGATTCAAGTACAACAGAAAAAGCGGTAAACATTTGAATAAAAATAGCGTACAATTAGAACTACCAGATAATTATAAATTCCCCAAAAATATAACTTATACGCAAACCTTTTTCCTCGACAATATAACATACACAATGCCCGATAAAATCTGTGGTATCGATTCAAATACAACAGAAAAAGCAGTAAACATTTGAAAAACAAAATGGAGCTACTAGATAATTTATAATTATTCTGTATGGAGGAGAATCTAGTGAAGAATGGTGATTGAAAGGCAGGTGAGTCAGGTTGCAGATAGTTGAATCGTTGCACGTCCTACGGACGCAGAGAGATATTAGGGCCACCGAGTTGTTCGCACGACACTCCCCGATACCTGTCCTGCGTCTAATTGTGATGTCGAGATGAGAGTGAAGAGATCGTTACGTCGTAGATCACCCATTTATGGTTCGCGCCGGCCCATCTGGTTCTCTTTGCTTCGCATGAAGATAGAGCCGTTTCGAACGAAAGCCGACCTCCCGTGAGTATCGGGTATTTTCTAATGAGACTAGAGTCCGAGCGGCCCAGGCAATCAAGATCTAGATTAATTTCTCTCTTAGTGTCGTGTGCGACTTCTTGCCGGTGCGGATAGAGAGGCCGCTTGTCAGGGACACCGCCGCCACCCTCCTCTCCTCTCCTCTCCTCTCTCACTCGCTTCCAGCGACCCCCCATTCGATACTCCCAGAGCGCCGTCATGAAATTCAATTTAATTCCCTGTAACGCTCCCAGCTACAACCCTGGACAAGTGTATCCCGATGAAGCCCTGCCACCCTGTTTTCTCCCTGCCAATTTGCAAATTTGTATACTAATACTCTATCGCCACTTGTTACTATATTAGTTAATTACTTTGTTTGTAGAATCCTGTATTAATATATTACTATATTGGAGTATAAGTTTACTAATATATTAATACTAATATATTAGCATAAAATGCAGTAGAGTTGAGTTATTGAAGATTTTTTTAGGTTAGAATGGTAGAGTAGGAAAGTAAGTGGGACTGGTAAAAGTAGCCTTCCAATTAGAACTTATAGAGAAGGTTAATTGTCAAAGGAGCAACCGATAGTTCTTTAATCTTTAGAAGTGGACGTGTGGTCTCATAGAAATTGATTCATACGATTCTTAATTGTTTCTTCCATTCTCATTTTCCATCTCCTCGCATCGTTCTATTCTATTCTATGCCGGCTGGGAACAAAAAGCGCGCGCCAGCAGCAGGTGGAACGAGTGCGGGTAATTGCGGGGCTGAGACTTACAACTTATACAATAGGAAGGAAAGTCATTAGCCCCATACTGAGCTTCCGATACAACAATCCGAGAGGCCACCGGGACTGGAATGGCAGGAGTGAGAGCGCGGATCCCCGAGTAACGAGAGGATCTCCGAGGCGTAGCCAGCGATATTGGATGATTAAGATAGCTGTCTCCGTGGCGCACATACTTCCATCGCCAGCGAGAAAGCCCCGAACTCGCCGGGATTCGCGGCATTATTTCCGGAATTTCACGGACCTCTCTCCAACTTTCGCAATATGTGTGGCGAACCCTGCTGATATCCGGCCCGGCGATCCCAGCGCCACTTGTTCCGGACTCGTGCAGCGCCACTCTCCCGGGGGCTTCCCTCGTCAATGAAACGATTAGACTGCCTTGATTAAGTGCGCCAGAACCTGCCACGATCATCCTGCCCGTCTCCTCGTCATCGTGACTAACGCCGCTCTCCGAGGATCTCGGCGCCATCGCGTACTTTATGATCCTATTAAAGGGTTAAGGATGTCACGGCACTCGCCGAGAGTTCCCTGAATCTTGCTAGCTGCTTTCCCCCTTTTCCAACTTCTCGATGTTATTGCTTCGAGATTTTTCTGTGTACGTTAACGGCATTTCATTAATTCATTGCATTTGTTACGACTTGATAAATATTTCTACATGTATTTCATGCAATATTTATTGTGGTATAATTCAATCACCAGAATTAATAAAACTGTCATGTTTGTTGTGGTTTGATAAATATTTGTGGTTATTTCCCCTCTTCTAGTTTTTCTATATTTCTATTGTTATACTTGTATGAATGTATTATAATGAAAGCAGCCTAAGTATTCTTAGCCACAGTAAGACGGAAGTTTCACGAACTACAAATTCAACTAGACTTGTCACTGCGGCGTTGAAAGTAACAAGGCGAAAGAGACTAAAGGATTAGTAGAACGTGAAAGAGGGGCTCACCCTTTCTCTCTCTACTTTCTCTGATTCCTTACCGACCGCAATTGCAAGAGAGAAATACGACAGTCGATAAAGTTGGGATCATTGCACTCTAAATATCAGTTGTCATTACCATTCTTTGTCCAGATGGTCTCTAATTCAGTAGCAATGCTCTCATTGTTTGATTCTAATTGCTCTTCGACCTTGTAATGCGCAAACGCTTACAGTAACATTACATCTCAAACGGTTCCCGGATTTCTAATTCGTTGGAATTTTATAGCCAACCAAAAACTCTTAACTACGCGGAGGAATTGGTTAAAATTAACAAGGTTATGTACGGCAGCTCTACATTAATTGGATCAAGAGCGTGTCAAAGGTTCCGTGATAATTTGGCTGCAGTGTTTTCCTGAGCGAGTAAGTAACAATTTGATTAAGCCATTAACGGAAGCCGGGACTCAGCTAGATGCAAAATTGCCGAACTTCCTCATCCATTTTCTCCGTCGAACACTCGGCCAATCACTATGCAATTTTGTTCGACTAGTTTCCTAATAGCGTTAAGGAAATTGCATACGCCAGTTTTCTACGAATCTTTTGAAACGAGAGTTATTCATTGTTACGATGCTATTAGAATGATTACTTGAGGCAAAACGGGTTTATAGGGAAGAAATGAAGAGTGTTGGTGTATAAAAGTCTCGGCGTTCTTGATGCAGAGAAGCCGCACACGGAAAAGATTTTGGGAGCAGCAGCTACTCGACAAAGTCATTAGTCGGATAATCGTATCCTCATTAAAACGGTATACGCCGATTTGACGAGGACTAATGCAAGACGAAAGGGACACCGGCAATGCGCGGAATTACACGAGCCTGCAGGAAATAATTAGTTCCGCCTTCGAGTAACAGGCTCATCAATCATTCTCCCAGCGCGATATTAAAGAATCATTGTAATTGCATAATCGCCCAGCATTAGAGCGATGCGCCAATCAGTTTCTTCGCACCCTCGGAACGATTCTTGCAATCGTTCTTCTACGCTTGTATAATGTTTGGTTAGTTGTACGTTTATTCTATTAATTGGCTATCTAGAGAGCATTATTTGCTTTTGATTATTGACTTTCACTACAAGTTTCATGCGCTACTATCGCATACTATCATTGTAAATCACTAGACGGCGGAAGTCCATGCAAATTTGCAACCCCATTTGTCTAACACACGTGTCTATGCATATGCAGATCGGCGCGCCTGTGTTGGCGAGTTCATATGTGTGTAATACACGGCAATATTACGTGCAACGTCGATTACTCAAGTTACACACGTAGCCTTATCTTTAAGAGGACGAGAACACCGTTCAGCATAAATTTGCCAAGTTCCCGCATACTGTTTCATATTTTTGGCAACGAAATATCAATTATAACCAACGTATGGCGGCTATAAATATAATTAAACCATTTTTCGAAGTCGAAATTAGCTCAAAATCTAACAAAATTTCTTTTGACCGATTGAACGATCATCAGAAAAAGATTCACTTGACAAGCATTCTCTAAAGTAAAACTTAAACTCGAAAGTGTCGGAAAGTTATAGGAAATCGGTAGCGGTAGTTTACCAGTGGAATTTCGGAAATCGGTGGCACAGAGGCAAAATCGCGATGGGCAGCCAGTTACACGGGTATACTCGATACAATACTCGCCGCATCAGCATCGATCCTCTACCCAATGATGCTTGTCCGGAGAGGAGGGAGCGTCTTTCTAGCGAATTCTTCGTGTGCGAGCGTCGATCCATATTTCATGAGGCGCCCCATGCTCGAACTAGAAAGCGGGCCGGCAACCTGGACGCACATGACGCCAGGGGGACGCACCGGAGGCGCAAGCCGGCTCCGCTAACCTCTCCTACCGATCAGCTGTATCGATCATGCGACACGAACACCGAGGATAGTTCGCCACGTCAACCTGCTGCTGATCATCACGAAAATCAGCTCGAATCGGTCCTAAAATTAACAAGCATTATTGACAGCATATTTCTTATACCTCGCAACACTGAAGACCGCATAGACTTATGTATAATATGTGCTGTCTTTTTCGTATACTTCGGACTTCGCAAGATAATCATTCAGTTGGAAGATGTGTCATTCTACAAGTGCGTATGGTGTGCGGTGCACTTTTTATACCAGCTTGTACGCAACCTAATTTATTATGCGCTGTATGCTGTCAAGAATTTTATATATGGTGTAAATGCCATAGGAAAAGGTTACAAGCATATAAAACTTGGTATATCGTGTATCGTGGGTGGCGCAGCGCGAATAGTTGGTAGTAGTTTTATATTGTATATAGTTGTATATATACCATACCTGTACAGCGCCTATATAGATCTGTTGTTTGTATGTATGTTCTTCGTTGTTTTCTGGACATGCATATGCTTTATAATCTCTGAAATTTCGTCGTTCATCCGTGAAGTATGGAAAGCAGAAAATTCGAGTAACGCATTTGTGGGCCCAGAAACCATATAGATCTGCAGAATTATCTTTCACAGCGACCTCTTTCGATTTCTGTCTATGGGAAAAATTGGTTAACATAACCTGTAAGAAACAGGAAGTAGTTAAACACTGCGAAGTATGATTTGCTGTTAGTTTGTTATCCTTCGAATCTCGTTATCAAACCAGTTTCTATACAACGCATACTAGTGATCTAATACCGATGAATATCAATGACGTAAAGTCATAACTAGGTTAATTAATTTTAAAACGAAATCAGCTGAAAGCGCAAATATTTGTCAAGTTCAGACAGAATGTAATTTTAGTTTAAGATTGAATAAGGTGCAATAAGATGCAAGCTTTATTTTGTTGTGTTTATTATTATAAAGGAGAGTTTCAATTGTGTTGGGAATTGTCAGAACACCGAGATTTTCGGCTCTCCTTTTGCGGCCTATTTCGAGGCATTAAGCCAGATTTAGGGTACTTGTGAAGTTTTAAATGAACAGTCGAGTTGTTGAAGCATCAGGAATTGGGTCGATTGCAGTAAGCCTTAAAGCTCGAACTTTCTGGTTTCGAAGCCGTGTTAAGTAATACAATCCTCCATTCGGCTACCTTGCAAAGTACTTATTGACCGGCTGCCGCAACTCAAGCGGCGCAAATCCATTTAATATGAAGTGCTCTTACAGCTAATTACTGCCAATTTCCCTGGTAATGTAATAATATCTCTATTCACCCATCAATTTTCATGCGACAATATTATTGATACACAAACCCAGCCACGATTAAACTGCCAGAACCTACGATTTATACTTTGTGATACCAATTTATGTCTCTTCCAATATACATACGATATATAAATAAATAATATATACAAATCAGTGTAGATTTGTGTTCCTGCTAACCTTAAAGTTTCAATGCAATTATTCCACGTCTAAAAGATGAAATATATTAACTATTATACAAAGAAATTAAATATTGATGAAATAAAACAAGTAGAAATCGTAAGTATCGTAAGGACGAGCGAGTTTCCAGGGGGAAAGACATGCACGCACGTATGTACAATGAATAATGTTTTATGAAGGGCTGCAGGGATGCATGTCGTGCTGGCCGAACATGTCCGAAATTCGTAGAAGAGTGCGTGTCGTGCAGGCGCCTACTGGAGCGGCTGCTCGCAACATAATTCCGAGAGACTTTCAAGGAATCGTCGAGTTCGATTCGTGGAAAGTTCTCTTTGCGGTGCAAAGGGCCGATTGCCGGCCGAGATGAGGAGCTGACAAGGATGATGAGTTACTCCGCTCGGCGTCTCTCTCGCGCGGCCGGGAACGTTGCGGCGCGCTCTCTCTCGTCGAGCGAGAGTAACATCATGTAACACAGAGAGCTGAAAGGAGTGCCGCCTGATCGAGAGCCATTTCTCTCCTGTGCTCGGCCATCGATCTGCTTTTAAACTGCGAGGACCTCTCCTTATTTCCCACTGAGTTCCTGGTAACAGGAAGCCCCGCTTGCCGGCGGCGGCCACGCTGATATTTCGGCTTACGCGTGTCAGCAGCCTCTTAACGCACTTGTCCTGTTCTCGCGTTCCTTTTTTAAGGAAGTGCATGCAAGTTTTATGACGCATCAAGGAGATTATTAAATGGCCATTCATAAAGCTTGAAGTCGATTGACCGTTTTTGAAAGCAGATCCTTTTCATTATAGAACTCTGCCTTTCGCATGGGATTCCTATACGACCGATAATTATAAATAATACATTTTTAATTTTAGGATCTGAATAAAAAGGAATTATGTTTGAATTTGTACTCTATGCACTTCAATTACTAGAAATGAATTAAAACTGTACTTTTATAGGTGATTAAACAATATTCCATATTACTTTTTTGTGTGTATTAAACTTTTAAGAGGTATAAATTAGAAGGTTTTCTTCTAAAAGAAAAAATAAGATGTCTCGGATGACCTTTTTATTTATTCATTCCAGAGAAACTTGGTATGAATTCACTTGCCTTTGAATCACAACTGTCGAGCATACAGTGTTCCATATAAAATCATTATAAATAACCTAGAAAATTAAATTATACTCAAATGTTTCTCAACATTTGTCTGCATTTTATGCATTTAGACTTTTACATGTTTCAGTTATGTTAAATCGCACATGAAATTTCACTCTGCAGAAGCCAGTTATACATGATATTCCCCTATAAATATATTACAATAAAATATTTTCTCCTTACGTTGCTACTCATTCGAAGGAAGTCGATGCTAAACCTGGTGAAATATTTCCTCCAACAGACTACATCATTTAATACAGTCTTTGTTAAACAGAGAATATATAGTATAATTAAATAGATTTCTAGTAAAAGTGGGCTAGGAGAGTTCTGATTCAAAGGCAAATGAATCACCCTGTACAGAGTCTGCAGTTACTATTTTAAATTGATAGCGGGAATTTATTGTCATGAAATTTTCTGATTTGTTCTTGAAATTTACAATTGAAAATCTCAGATTAAAGGTTGGGCTTGCAAATTTTTCTTCGTATTTACAGTTATACAATTCAAGTTATCGATTCAATTTAAATTTACAGTTGTGAATATTAGTTCAAATTTACAATTGGTAATTTGGCACGAAATTTACTAGTCGATGCTAAAACTTGGTAAAATATTCCCTCCAACAGACTACAGAATTTAATACAGTCTATTGTTAAACAGAGAATATATAGTTCTGATTCAAAGATAAATGAATCACCCTGTACATGGGAAGAGTGGCTCGAATTACGGTGGAAAAAATTGGAAAACTATCGACGATTAGTGAAGAGGTTTCGAATTGTGCGTGCTCCATTGATAGCGGGAGTGCGCTTGCTCCAGCGGCATGCGAATCTCCAATCACGCGCTATGCAATCATATTGGGATAAATTCAATCGGTATAGAAAACGAGGTCACGAATTGAATGGCCGTGCAAATGGAGAGTCTACATTGCTTAAATGGAAGCGGGCGCTAATTCGAGGATAAGCTGCCTCGCTATACACGCGTGCGAACGAGCTCCGCAATTGCTTTTAGTGCTTTTGAATTATTCACGATTTGTAGTCATTTACCAGGCCAGCTAGTGGAGCGCAAGAACGATTTACAATTACTAATAAAGAGAATATATCAGCAAACATTCTGCGGCGCAGGAATTCCCGATTTCCATCGGGATTGATTGCATTTCTGTGTAATTGCAATAACTTTATATTAACATTAACGCCTAAGGCTAAATTTATTATAAAATAATGAACGAAACATCTGTGTTAGCACAAAAGATTCAACAAATATTTAAGTAGTATTCAAGAAATTGGGTAATTAGAGCAAGAATACCTAATAATGCAATATAAATAAAAACACTACTATCAAATATCAATATTTATATTAAACAATTATACCACTTTTAAATCAACCGCGCTACAACTATGAAATTCATTTGCGAACACCAGATTCTCAAATATCGTTTTCAGAACACATAGTCGGTAACATATTATTTGCAATAGAAAAAGCCGCAACAAATCTATTATTCTCTAAATTAAGTAATTGTCGACGTCTATACAAAATGTAATCGAAATTGGCAACAAATTAAATACTATATTAATAATAACAGAAGTTTGCGAAGTTTTCCACACCCTGAAGTAGTTCATGTAGTAAAATCCGACACTACACGCAGTGTTTCTCGTATACAAGATACACACACACACAAGGCTCGGGATAAATATGCCGGGCGCAAATGTAAAATGTGCTTGGCGGCTTTAATCGATAAAGTCTGCAAGCTCTAGCGTCTAGATAACAATTGTATGGATGATCTGCGATGTACAGTCTCTGACATGCGAGCTGGCATTGTGTAAGAGCGTAATACGTAACTCGGCAGCGTTAATTCAAATGAATATTCGATTGAATATTCAGTATTTTGCACTTATGCATTGAAAGTGCCGACGTAACAACACTACTTGGCTGATTCATGCCTGTGATAATGCAAAGTTGAAAAATTAATGAACTGGCAAGATGACAGACACGCTGACACCGTTCGTCTACTGGGCGCAAACCAAGAACCAAATTAGTCTAAAAGTAGATCTGACTAATGTTAAGGTAATTGATTGTTTTACTTGTTGTTTCGAGTTTAGTGTTTGCGATAGTATAACTGGTGAACTTTTCAGGATCTCAATGTAAATACGGAGGGGAAGAAGTTGCGTGTCACTGCTTACGGACAAGGAGCTAGAGGCTTGAATAATTATGGATTTAGCATCGACCTTTACTCACCGGTTGATTCAGTGGTAATTCGTACAATTTTGTAGTAGTGAAAGATCTGGGAATTCGCTTTATTCTTACTGTTACTCTTTGTAACAGAAATCTTTTTAATACTTCCTTATGCGTACACAGAATTTTATTTAAGCACTTTTAAACTGATTAATAACAAAGTTATTGCGCCGCAATGAATTTTGGTTGGTAGTTTTTAATAATAGTTTTGTCGAAGTTTTTCAATGTCATCTTTCGTGCAAGATTGTAATTTGGAAATACCTTGAAAACGAACGCATATCTAAAGTCTCACCTTCCCTTTAGAATGAGTCAGTAATTGCAATATTGACAACTTTTTTAATAATTTTACTGACACTGTTATATATTTCTGATCATTGTGCATCACATAGCTTTCAGCTAAATTTTAATCCTTTCAATTTGTGTTACAGGAAAGTTCTTACAATGGAGTTGACCGTCAAGTAGATCTTATATTAAAGAAACAAAGCGGTGGTTGGTGGCCAAGATTAACCAGCCAACCACAAAAACCGTCATGGTTGAGGATTGATTTCAATAAATGGAAAAGCGAAGATCCCGATGTGAACGAGGAGGAGAAACGTGATATTTGCAATGATTATCCCGACATGTATGATAGGTTGTACAAAGAGGAATTGGGATATATAAAAGGTATGCATTACATCGTAGAATTCAATATAAACTACTAACATCCACAGTTTCTAACAGTGCATTAATTACTTTTACAGAAAACTTCGCGAAAGTTTACCTTATTATTTATAATCTCTGCCAATTCGTTGGATTTATTTATATACTTACTGTAATGGGAATAATGTATTCACGAGATGGTCCAGGTGAGTCATGTATAAACAAATACGCTAATAATTGTTTCTTTCATTATTTCTGCCAAGTGCTAATTCACGTAACAGTGAACTGTAAACTATAAAGTCTGTCTTTTGTATTTCAGCATCTATGAAAGATATGTACGCGGCTGTCGGCAATGCCATGAAATTCGTCCAACTCCTGCAGTTTCTGGAAGTGCTGCATCCCATGTTTGGATACACAAAGAGTAGTTTATTAGTGTCGTTTATACAAGTTGGTGGTCGAGCTTTTATTTTATTCTTCATGATAGCAGCCGAGCCTCGCATGCAAACGAAACCTGTGGTATTCTACTTGTTTCTCGTTTGGAGCACAGTCGAAGTTGTGAGATATCCGTATTACATAATGCACTTACTCAACATTGAAATCTCCTTTCTCACCTGGTTAAGGTACACGATATGGATGCCATTGTATCCACTTGGCTTTGTATGCGAAGGCATCATAATACTGAGAAACATTCCATACTTCGAGGAAACTCAGAGGTTCAGCGTTGCTCTGCCAAATTCCTGGAACATAGCGTTCCACTTTCCTACCTTCATGCGAATTTACTTGTTAGCGCTATGTTTGCCGGGAATATACACTGTAATGTCGCGCATGAATCACGCGCGCTACAAGAAGCTCGGCAAACTAAACATGAGACGAAAGTATGCTTGAATGTTCGGTATATTGAATTCGGTGTTCAGGGAAGAGGCTCACATTTTCAGTAGCTTTTATTGCGTACAGGGTGAGTCAGTTGCCTTTGAATCAGAACTCTCTTAGCCCACTTTTACTAGACATCTATTAAATTCTGTAGTCTGTTGGAGGGAATATTTTACCAAGTTTTAGCATCGACTTCCTTCGAATAGTTAACAACGCAACGAGACAATATTTTATTCTATTATATTTATAGGGGAATATTATACATAACTGGCTTCTGCAGGCTGAACTTTCATGCGCTAGTTAACACAAGTGAAACATGTTAAAGTCTAAATGCATAACTAAATAACTGCATAACTGACTAGTTTATTTATAATGATTTTGTATGCAACAGTGTATGCTCGACAGTGATGATTCAAAGGCAAGTGACTCACCCTGTACAGGTTTAAGGGTAGCATTCTTACCATAGGAACTTAGCCCTCGCTCAACGAATGCCGGCTCATTTTGATCCGTCTGCTATAACGATCGCAGGATTGTAACAGAATGACAGTATAAATCATATAGTATTCATCGAAGTATAATATATTATTAACCACAGTATTTCCAAGGAATAATGACGCGAAATTTCGAATGAAAGCTTTTAAGATGTACGCGAGGAGTAATTTTTGCTGTGGGTCAAAATGTCCCAGCATCCAAACGCCGTATAAGTGCTGACGCGTCCGTGGTACGAGGGTTAATTAGTATCTTGTAATGGGGAAGTGCACAACATACTAGATTAGTCCAGAGTTGTGACAAACTCTCTGCAGACAACTGCCTTGATACAATCTTATCCTTGGATTGATAATCCGCAGGATAACATGTAAATATTCAATGGAATGGAACGTGTCCGTCGAACTTTTAGATCTGTTTTGTATAACATTATCAGGTGATCTTGGCACAACCGTAATAGTTTACCTTTCCAGGATGTAAGGCTGTACTTTCAAGAATATGTTATATACTCGCTAAATATGTTTTTCACTTTCCTTTTCTGCGTCAACTGCGCAATCTTCCTTTCTCTATCTATTTATTATATGTCTGTTATTTGTATTTATTGTCTGTCACGTTGCTGCTGGTGGGGAAATTGCTAGATCCTCCATTGGTTGCCCACCTGTAACTATTGGCTCACTCGCACATCGTTCATGATTCTTTAATCATCTACGACTTATTAGCTATATACAAATATAACGATCAAAAAATAACTTTTCAAATATAAACTTTTATATTAAATCTGTTGCAACTATCTTGTGCACTGAAATATTAAAAATAACGAATCACATAATGTGGTTTTAGTATGCTAGATATTTGGCACGCACGTTTAATATAGAAACATTTATTTAAAAAGTTATTTTTTAACCATTATGTTCTTCCTGTATTCAGATATTCGTGTGTCTATCTATTCTTCTCTGTCTCTATAATTGTTTCTCAACTACTCTACCTTCTATCTCAAAAGAGTAACGACTTTTTGGCAAATCGAGGTAAAACGGGTAATAAACATGTACCGCCAAAATGTGATAGAAATTCTGGACGATGTTTGGTAAAGGAGGGAAAAGATTCACCCGAAAATTATGATAAATTTGAGGTGTATACACAACTGAAGAATTAAAAAGATGTGTTTAACCATTTGTCATTAAAAATGACCGAAGCAAACAGAAACACTCACCTATTGAATATTCCATTGGTGTTAAAATAAGAACAGATTATTTGTGCGAATACAACATAAAATAACTTTTATGATCGCTATACAAACAATTGCAATGCAAGCAAAGTATATAAATAAAGACTTTCGTAAACGAACTATTAGATTAGGAGACTCGGTTCTTATCCCGACTGACCGTGATTTTCGGCCCGTTCAATAATTCTTGCCCTAGAAATTGTCAAAGTAAGATTATAAATTAATCGAAAAGATATTTTATTGTATTGGTTTTTGCAAGAATAACATCGGTTATAACAATTCGATAACAAATGTAGAAACCACGCATTACTTATAAGATAACAAACATTCAATCAGTTATATTATTTATTATATTAATTATCTTTAGTAATAATTACATTAACTTTTTATTGCTGTATAAACGCTAATCTTCTGGATACACAACGCCAATTTGTTTGCGCATCTCGTCTTCCAATTTAGCGATTAAAAGCGACGTGGAATGAGGCACTTTCGTGCTCTCAGTCATACCTGTGCAAACAGACAAAATATTTGATAAAGCTAAGTTTTCGACATCGTGTCAGAATACATTCTTCAAATTTTGGAAGTGTCTTTTGTACCTTTCAGCAAACAATTACGCGCTTCTTGCGCTTCATAGCGTAATCCAGCGCTGTTTACGAAATTGAATTTATTCTTAGCCTCCGGAAGCGGTACATGGACGGTGCCACTGGGCAATTTGGCTGTCGTCGCGCACCAGAATTGTGGCACTGTAATCGTTCCCTTTGTTCCAATGATGTGAGCTTCGTTTGGAAGAGTGACCAAGGAATGTGTCAATATGGTAGCAGTGCGGTTGCCTTTGTACTGGAAGGTGGCAGACACTGACACGTCGACACCCTCGTCATTCAGAACACCACTCGCTTGTATTTTCTCTGGCATTTCGTGATCGAATACCAGGCAGGCAAACTGAATTCCGTATATGCCCAGGTCCAATATCGTTCCTCCGCCCATGCTTTTCACACTAGAATTATATTTACATGAATATTTAACACTTTCACGGCCGCTGTCGCGCATACGTGACTTTTTAAAGAAAATAATCTTTTACTTTTATGTATTCTAAGAGAGATATTTGCAGATGTAAAAAATTGAACTATTTTCTTATATTTCTTTAAACATTCATATTCACTTATAGCTTTTTACGCTCTTTTATTCTGTAATTTGTCAGTTTAGATCGAAACAGTATTTCGTTACTCCAAATATTGGAAACATAAGTAGACCTGTTTAAAGTTATAAAATAAACTCGTTGACATTTTAAATAATAATAAAGTTACAAATCACTGTTTTACAAACAATTGCGTTTCAATGATCGTTGAAAGGTTAAGAGATATGCTTTAATTGCACCTGCGGCAACGTATAAGAAGTGAAAAAAATGTCCGGCCGTCAAAGTGTTAATATGTCTAGGACAATATTTTTGCAAGAATATTTCAGAATTGCAAAAGATTGCACTTTAATTGGAGCATTCGATTATATGTTAATATTTTACTAAAAAGTGATGATAGAATTTACATACTTAAGCCGTTGTACATCCGGCATTCGGAAGCCGAAGGAAACAATGACTTGATGAACATCGCCGATATTGCCGGAATCAATTTCCTTCTTAATGGCTTCGTACACCGGCAAACATCTGCTCCAAATTGCTTCCATTAAGAATAATTTCTTCTCTTTTGCCAGATTGATCAGTTCTGTCGTTTGCTTCAAATTCAT
Organism: Ectemnius continuus; assembly: GCA_910591665.1. Taxonomy (NCBI): domain Eukaryota; kingdom Metazoa; phylum Arthropoda; class Insecta; order Hymenoptera; family Crabronidae; genus Ectemnius; species Ectemnius continuus. The sequence continues at coordinate 6,002,010 of OU342862.1, read as the reverse complement.
CGTCAATGGCTTCTCGCAAAGGACATGCTTCCCATTATTCAACATCATTTTAGCTACTTCGAGATGCTGGGGATGCAAAGTACCAACGTATACAATCTCTAAAAATATTCAAAATCATTAATATAAAGAGTTACACAAATATACTCAGCGAATTCTTAAACAACACTGAGTTAATTTTCGATAAAATCTTTTAATTAGCAAAGCTCGCAAAACAGCAATATAAAATGTTTAAATAATAACTATTCGATGTACTATGTTTTAATTAAGTTGATGGTTTATAGCATTTGTACAATTTTCCATTTTGGTTTGAATTTTAAAAGACAGCTTTTCAATTCAATTCTTGTTTGATATAAACTTTGTGGCAATCGATAACTTACCAACATCCTTGTCCTGTGCCAGTTCTAAGTATGTACCATAAGCTTTCTTTATTCCATGCAATTTGGCGAAGTCTTGTGCACGCGATAATTCTCGCGCTGCAACGGCGACAACGCTGTGTTCCTTTTGGTCCAAGGTGCTCACAGCTGTTACGAAGTCATTGGAGATTTTGCCGGCACTGGCGATTCCCCATCGAGTTGCCATCTGCGCAAATAATCAATTTCGTCAAAGGAAGAATTGTTTATTCTCTAATAAAGATTCCTGATTTTACTTTCAAGTAATACAAAATTAAACGCAGTTTGAAACTAAACTGCATTCGACGATGAATAGAAATGTTCGAACAGTAGATGTTAGATAACGATAAAAAGATGTGATAGTTTATCGCTACATTTGGAGTGCGAGTAGAGTCTCTTATCTCTAACTTTCTTTAATGAATTATCAATTAAAAACCTTGTTTTACTGCTATCTGTTTCGAGCTCGACGCTCGGCCGATTAAAAAAGCATGATCGTTTAATAAGAAGCAACTTGAGAAAAGTTAACGTTTTGCAATCATATATTTTCATTTTCATTTGCAATACATACAAAAAAGCAAGTGCATAGTTCTTTTCTTTGAACATATCTTATTTTCGATAAACATCGATGGAAACCATTTCAATTACCTGTTCACTTACTTTTGGCATTTGCATTGCCGGATTGATTATTATCGGCTTATTGATTGATGGACAATCCATTCACGACATTGAAACAAGACGCTACAGATTAGTTGAAACTGATTTATCAATGACCTTTCGTGTAGGCCGATAAAAATCTCATGTCTAGGTTATCTCTGGTATCGGTCAGCTGAGTGTGCATGCTCTTTATTGTGCTCTTTAATAATTACTTTTTCGGATTTCGGAAAAAAGCAGGACAGACAAAACAAACGGGAATTCGCATGATTCGTTTAATGTTAAACTAATATTAATTTAATGTCAAATTAAACCGGTTTCTTGTTGTTAAACGAATACCAAAAAGAATAATAATGAAAAGAATAAGCTTAGAGTATTGTGAAAATGAAATATTGTTGAATTTTCGTTACATTTATTCTAATATAGTATACAAATTGCGATTGACAATAATGCCAATTCATCTGGAATTTAAACATTCTAAAAGTACAAAAGTGTAGACAAAATTTGCTATTATTAATAAATCAAAATACATTAGGGAATTATTATTTGTTAGTGTGCAACTATATTTTAAACCATGCAACCTGTTGCACTTCAAACGATTTCTAAGGACACTCATTTATTTCTGTTAATAACTGTCTATAAGAAAAGGTCTCACGCAGGCGTAGAAATTATATTATTCAAAATGTTATTATTGAGTTATTATTAATCCTCAAAAAGTAAGCTTTTAAAAATCAGTTGCATTCGAAACAATATGTATGCGACATTCTTGTATTCTATTATTGTAGTTATATTTTGTTTGCAATCCTCCCTTACCTTAATTCCAGGGGAGTTATATCAACAATTGAGAATTATAGTAAAGCTGCCACACCTCACTGCGATGCACTGACAACGATATGCTGGAGAGCGAACTGTAAATCTGATACTCGAGACAGAAAATGCCTCTCAAATAACCTGCTCCGCACTATCTTGCTGTGGCAGTGCAACGCATGCGCGACAAAATTATTTTTATACAGCACATGTTATGCAAACGTTTAGCTGTAAAATTCGAAAGTCTACAAGCTGAATATATTCATACATTGATAATCCATGCAAAATCAATACAAGATTCTTAATAAGGCTATCATTTTTTATTAGTAATTGTTAGCTTGCATCGCATCTCCATTGCACCGTGAAGTTGTCTTCAATTGCCATTCGCCATTATTGAACTCAAGCGGGAGTTCAAATCAAACGATTCCTTATGAATGTACAGGGTGATTGATGAATCATTTACTGACAATGCTCTACTTGTAATGGGGATTAATTGCTCGCCCCACTAAAACAACGATTTTCAAATTACAATCTGCTGTGAATTATCGGAAAGTTAAATAACTATGTTATTTTGCGACGAATGTTTAGGTTAGGATTTTAAGGGGTAGTTAATTTGCCTTTGAATCAGAACTCTCCTAATCCACTTTTACTAGACATTTATTTAATTATACTATATATTCCCTGCTTAACAATAAATTTTATTAAATTCTGTAGTCTGTTGGAGCGAATATTTTACCAAGTTTTAGCATCGACTTCCTTCGAATGGCTAGCAACGTAAGGAGACAATACTTTATTATATTATATTTATAGGGGAATATTATATATAACTGGCTTCTGCAGGGTGAAATTTCACGTGCGAGTTAACATAACTGAAACACGTAAAAGTATAAATGCATAAAATGCAGACAAATGTGGAGCAACATTAGAGTGTAATTGAAATGCCTAGGTTATTTATAATAATTTTATATGGAACAGTGGACTTTCCCTGTACTTAAATACGTTGAAACTGACTGTTGACGAGCTAGTTTCTCTCTATGAACAATTAAGAATAGGATTAGACTCGCGAATTCTGCGTAGTGCGTCGAAGAGAGCGTCTGGAAAAGCAATTAGAAAGAAGGTACTACTCGCTAAGCCCAACTACAAAAGCCATTCTTTTTCCTTAGGTCTTTTGTCAAAGTCTTCGAACTTGCTGGTCAACATGTGGCTCAATAAATCGGCAGCGCTTGACTTTCTCCGAAATAGTTATAAAACAGGACCGGATGCGTCCACTTGTACCTCTCTCTCTCTCTCTCTTCGACCCTTACATTTCGCTCTACCTGAAGGAAAACCCATTGCAGGGTTGTCCGCGAGGTTTGCGTTACGAAGCGCAGAGTCCCAGGCGCAAGTTAGAATAGGAGTAGGGCACCAATGAAGGGCATGTAGGGCCCAGCAAAGCCAAAACGGACCTCCGATTGGTTGTCCAAGAGGCGCTTGGAGTAGGAGGCCCTGCGATCGAAGCGTCCACCGATCGAACATCGAGTGACTTAAAGACATTCAATTTCGATTTTCCAAGCAAGCAGTGACGTTTTCTTAGATCCGACATTCGAGTTTGTTTTAGACTTTGTTAGATTTTCAACCGCGACTTTTTCAAAGATAACATCGTTTGCCGAATTCTTATTCGTGGACGACAGTGGCTGCGTGTGGTTTCGAAATTTAGTGCTGTTTGTAATTCAAACCTAGTGATTTCTCTTGATTTCAAAGTTTGCCGCATAAGCAGAGTGTTTCAGTGGTTCAAGAGCTCATTTTATCAAATACGGTTTGTTAATATTGCTCAAAATATTACAAAGTAATATTTATCTTTCATTATTCTTTCTTTAATGTTTTAAAAATATCACACATATAATGCAAAACAGTTATAAGAAGCATAAGTAAAAATATAAAATTATAAACTAGTAGTTTGTGAAATAAGAAAATTATGCAAAAATTAAACTGCATCGGCCGGGAATCGAACCCGGGCCGCCCGCGTGGCAGGCGAGCATTCTACCACTGAACCACCGATGCTCTTGAGGTTACAATAATCCGAGAAATTATTTATTGCACTTAAATATAGCATAACGCTGTGCTATTATTATATCATGAATGGGAGGAAGCGGAGAAATACTTAATTAGGAACAAGCAGTACAGCTTCTCCTTATTAACAGCTCATTTACTTATAATAGTGCACGTAAATTGACAGTGCCGCAGCGTGTCAATACATGCGATGCCTCCCATTAACATTCGAAGATCCCCGCATTGGAGAGATTATTGTCATCCCCGTTTCTTTACAAAAGCATTGATCAATTGTAACATCATTGATAGATTACATTTTTCTTCATTATTATAACTAAAGTACGCACAGAATTGCGACGTACACAGATTCGTGTACACGCAGCGTTTTAACATGCTGGGCTTGAATAATGCATGGCGCGCGAACTTGTAAATTGTTGCCTGGTCCGAAAAGGCCTTCGTCGTTTCGATGGGTAATGCCAGTGCCAAAAACAAATACCACAATAGTCACAAATATACTAGTCAGGTTTGTGTTCGATTTCTAGTGTAATAGTTATAACCTACAGTAAATATGAAGGAGTTTCTGTGATGCTGAATATTGCAGGATGCTTCATCAGATGGGATGTGCTTATTGTTTCTTTTTCTATTTTACAGTACAGTCTTAGTGATTTAATTGGTGGAAGCTGTGTCGGCTTGACGCAACCCTCTAATGGAAATGCTAGGCCTTGGTCTCATTCGTCGCACCGAAGGTATCCTACTTAGTTTTTATAGACATTTGTGTATTTAAATTAATACACAATAGAAACTCTTTTATTCAAAGCCTTGTAATTTCAATATTCTCTTATTTTGATGATCAGTTATCCGAATTCACTGTATGTACATGTTTTATTGTATGTCTACAGAAGAACATCTGTTATGAGAATGTTGTACGATTCGCAGACTATTTTATTATTTTTATAGTTTCGCTGGAAACACATGAAGGTTTATTATTAAGGAAAATCATGCGAATCATCTAATCAAATGTTGAAATAATATCAATTATGACACAGCTTTAGTAGCTGAAAACATTTGTTGCATAAATCTTTAACCAAATTGTATTTAATTTTGGTCTTTGTGAATGCTGTTGTTGATATTTAACTTTGAACTGTTCTATTATCCAAAAATACCTTTAAGAGACACGAGCCTTAATTAGCTCATACTTTTTGTGCAATTATAGTTGGAGCGAAGGAACATTATACGACAAGCTTGACTCTTCGAAGACACTATGGCCTGTGTCGCGTATGCAATCAATATTCCTGCCAGAGTTTGAAATCCGGCACATATCGCGGCCGGATGATTACATATTTGTCAATGTGATACAGAAAGGATCTTTTGGCGAAGTGTACAAGATCAAGCAAAAGGGCACTGGACAGCCTTTTGCGTTAAAAGTGATGAGCAAAGCTAAAATCATTGCGGAAAGTGGTGTCATGCAGGCGAAACAAGAGGTAATTAACCCTTTGCACTCGAAGTTTTCTTTCATTCGTATTACCAGCAACTCGAAGCAATTTCAATGGAAAGATCATATTCACATATAAGTAAATGACATGCGCATTAAAAGAAAAGTCATCATTGTTGTATGTTATTGTTTCTTTAATTGATTATGGATAAATGTTGTAATATATAACAAGAGGAAAAATGAGAAAATTATTACATTTTCTAATTGTCCAAGGTGCGATACCTCTCGAAGCAATCGCCAATAGATCATTTTGGCTTTGCCTATACTCTTCTAGTTTCTATATTCTATACTATGCTCTTTTTCTTTTCTCTTTCCGTTTGTCTTTTGTCACCAAGAACGGAATATCCTTTACACAATGGTTTTTACGATTTCTCTTTGTCCTTGTGTCATGAACTGAAAATTATTTGCATTGTCTCCATAGCGGAGCCCTCGAGTTTGAAGACAAGTTTTAAATGGCTCCGCTCCGGAGCCCTCGAGTGCAAAGGGTTAAAGTTACTTAAAAAGTTATTTATTTACACGAGCAGGAAGAAAATTTTGATACATCTTTTGTTGTACACAGGTCGCAATACAGAAGCTTGTTGGACACCATCCATTTATTTTAAACTGCTGCTACAAATGGCAGGGCAGAAGAAAATTGTATATAAGTAGGTTTTCTGGTATTGAACACATTGTATAGGATGAATAGTTTGCCTTTGAACAAGATTATCATACCCTCTTTTTTACCAGAGATTTTTAACCCTTTTAGTTCCGCAGGCCGATATATCGGCCCGCACCTTATAATAACAGAATGTTACACATTTACAATATCTAAATGTTTTGAATGAATATAAAAAAATTAGTGTCATTGTTTTGTTCTCTATTTCGCCCTTAATACAATGCTTTTTGAATTATGTAAATATTGTTCTTCGTTTGGTTTTTATGAGCTTCTTCCCAAACCCTAAATAAAATCGTGAAATTCCCGGCACTAAAAGGGTTAATTATAGGATGAGGTGAAAAGTTGAGAGACAGTTATGTATAATTAAAATTAAAATATGTATACAATTTATACTTGTGCCGTATATGGATATTGCAGCTTAGATTTTTTCTGCGGTTCCATAAATGAGTAGCGATAATCTTGTTACAAAGATCGACGAAGTAAACGCGATAAATATCAGGCAACTATAGCAGAATCATTATATTATCATGAATCTTTCTTAATTCTAGTGAGCGATTATGTCTCTGGAGGCGAATTATATGATCTCGTTGCGCAGTATGGATGCCTGCCGGAAGACGTGGTACGAATTTACGTGGCAGAAGTAGCAATAGCAATTGGTTCGTATGCGAGAAGTTGTAATAATTTTCTTATTGATTATGAATAACGGTTTACGGACATTTTATCGTACACAGTTTACCGTAGGACAATTTATCGTGAACATTTTATCGTATGGACAATTTATCGTATGAACAATTTATCGTATGAACAATTTATCGTACACAGTTTACCGTAGGACAATTTATCGTGAACATTTTATCGTATGGACAATTTATCGTATGGACAATTTATCGTATGAACAATTTATCGTATAGACTATTTATCGTATGAATCATTCATCGTATGAACAATTTATCGTATGAAGAATTGCTTGTCGATGGCCTAAACCACACTTATACTTTAGGACGACTTCCCCCAGTCCCCAATCCCTCCCCCCACCACCCACAACTACCTACAAACCAACCATACTGTTTGTACAATAAATTGTTCATACGATAAATTGTTCATATGATAAATTGTTCATACGATAAATTGTTCATACGATAAATTGTTCATACGATAAATTGTTCATACGATAAATTGTTCATACGATAAATTGTTCATACGATAAATTGTTCATACGATAAATTGTCCATACGATAAAAAGTTTACGATAAATTGTCCCACGATAAACTGTATACGATAAAAGCGTCGTATACCTATGAATAACACAGTTTTATTAATAACATGTTCTATGTTGTATAGACTTTCTGCACGATGCTGGTGTAGTGCATAGAGATATAAAAGCAACGAACATTTTGCTTGACGGGAAAGGCCACGCTGTACTTATCGACTTCGGCTTTGCCAAATGGTTGACCCGTTCCGAACGAACAAGAACGATGTGCGGAACAACGCAATATATGGGTAAATACTAAAGAAAATATTGAGCGCGACAAAAATGTCTGCCGCATCGTTTGGAAATGCCAATTTGTTCTTGTTATCGAATATTGTAGTAGTAATGCATGAATTTTAATACATTTCCGTACAGCACCGGAAATACTAAAACGGACGTACTATGGACAAGAAGTGGATTGGTGGTCCTTGGGAGTTTTGTGTTGCTTCTTGCTACTCGATCAGGTACGCGTTTATCTTTCACATATCAGCATGCAATTAATAATAAATTTGAACGAACAATTTTGTTACGGAATAAACAGACATTGTTTATAATTGTATGTATTGAATAAATTGCGGCATATTCGAAGGTCGTTTTTGAATTTTTCTAAAGCGACTGCGCCGCCTTCTGTTTCTCGAGCCGTGAAAAATGCTTCGAGCGAGTAACAGCTTCAACGGACTCCGTGGCGCAACGGTAGCGCGTCTGACTCCAGATCAGAAGGTTGCGTGTTCAAATCACGTCGGGGTCACGATTCTCTTTATTTTTGTTATTTTGTTTGCTACTTTTACCTTTTACACCGCGTAATTAATTTGTTTGACTTAAAAATTCTTAAAAACAGAGAATCGTAGAGAAAAAAAGCTGCTTTAATCTTTAACTTTTTCTTGGATTTTTCATGTTACTTGCATATTCAATATCGTAGCTTACAACCCCGTATTTATAGTATTCCATTTTTATTTTGTGTTTGTTGCTATTTGTGTTGATTTATTAGTGATCGGCTAATTAAATTATAGTCGAATCTTAGAGATTCTATGCAGCAGATGTTTGTAACAGTTCAATAGAACCTCTCTTATTGATTTCTTTTACTATTCGAAGAGTATGTTATGTTGTTTTTATGGGTTTTCTTGATGCTAGTCTTTATATATGTTAAAAGAAACCATGAAAAGGGCACAACAGAGAATTCGGATAATGTGATTAAGATAAGAGAGGTTCTACTGTAAGTCGTCCTTTCTTGTATTCCGCCTTTAAAAACAATAATTTTATTGCAAATTAATATCTATCAGGTCGGATTCTATTCTTTCTTGTTCTGCAACTAGAAAAATTTGGTAAAATACTAGCAACCAATAAAGTAATTTGACAAACGTTATAATATTTGTTCGTATATTTCGCATGATTAAAGCATACATGTAGTTGTTGCAATATTATTGGGACTGGAATGTATTGGATTCAACTATGATCTTAATACTTTTATAGTAGTAACACAACTAGAGAACTACAAATGTTGTTTGAGATGTTTTTCGAACTTCGCACATATGGAAAGTTTTCTGAGTATCGCGAAATTGTTTGTTCTTCCCGAATTGTTTCGTTTGACAAAAGAATTCGCCCCCGGGTGGGCTCGAACCACCAACCTTTCGGTTAACAGCCGAACGCGCTAGCCCATTGCGCCACGGAGGCCGATGTTCACTCATTTTTTATGGCTCTTCAATAGTTGGCCGTGCGAATCTTCTTCGTTTCTCGTTGTTATCTGCGTCTTTAGAGTTGGAAACACACGCTAAAAATTTGTATGGTTTCCGAATACGATTTTAAATGAATCACTGAGTAAATAAGGATGAATTGGTGTACTTTTATGCGGTTGTCGATAAATGTTTGAGTGGGTACATAAGTAGCATGTACAGGGTGAGTCACTTGCCTTTGAATCATCACTGTCGAGCATACACTGTACCGTATAAAAACATTTGTATAGACATTTCAATTATACTCAAATGTTTCTCAACATTTGTATACATTTTAAGCATTTAGACATTTACATGTTTCAGTTATGTTAAATCGCACATGACATTTCACCCCTCAGAAGTCAGTTATATATAATATTCCTCTAGAAATATAATATACTAAAATATTTTCTCTTTACGTTGCTAACCATTCGAAGGAAGTCGATGCTAAAACTTGGTAAAATATTCCCTCCAACAGACTACAGAATTTAATAGAGTCTATTGTTAAACAGAGAATATATAGTATAATTAAATAGATGTCTAGTAAAAGTGGGGTTAGGAGAGATCTGATTCAAAGGCAAGTGAATCACCCTGTATAGAGTCTGCAGTTACTATTTTAAATTAGTAGCGGGAATTTATTAAGTCATGAAATTTTCTGATTTGTTCTTGAAATTTACAGTTGAAAATCTCAGATTAAAGGTTGGGCTTGCAAATTTTTCTTCGTATTTACAGTTATACAATTCAAGTTATCGATTCAATTTAAATTTGCAGTTGTTAATATTAGCTCAAATTTACAATTGGTAATTTGGCACGAAATTTACTAGTCGATGCTAAAACTTGGTAAAATATTCCCTCCAACAGACTACAGAATTTAATAAAATTTATTGTTAAGCAGGGAATATATAGTATAATTAAATAGATGTCTAGTAAAAGTGGGGTTAGAAAAGATCTGATTCAAAGGCAAGTGAATCACCCTGTACATACAGCATTCGATAAAATAGATGTCACAAATGCAAAATGATTGAAGAAACTGAAAGTTGGGTATTCACGTCTATGAAAACGGCTCGCATATAAGGTGTGCATGAGAATACGTAACCGCAAATACGAGTATACTCGTGCACTGCTATGTTTAACTGAAAAGTAATTTAAAACTAACTTAAAAGTCTCTGAAAAATCTCTGAAATATCTCTAAACAAATCTGTGAATAATCTTTGAAAAATCTTTCAAATATCCTTAAAAAACCTCTGAAAAGCCCCTAAAAATCTGGGATTGCCAATTACTGACTTCCTCCGTGTCTAAAAATCCGAATCTACTTTTATTTATTTTTCTTTTTCCCGTAATTTTGATCCAGGATGGTTCAAAATCAATATAAATTTCTCTGTCAGCATTCACAATAACTGGTATAAATTTCGCGTCAATTGGATTATCAATTTGTTGGTTCTAGTTTTTTATCCATAATTTCCATAATTCTCATCAAAGGCGATTCAAAATTAATACAAATCTTGCTCTCGAAATATATAATAACTGGTACAAAGATGACGCAAATTGGATCAGCGTTTCAGCGCCCAGGTGTAAAGGTTTCCATCGCTTCGTTCAGAATATTACAATCACTGTTATAACACAACTTACCATAACAAATAATTATTTCTTGACAAACTTTTTGCAATTAACCTTCCACAGATGTGCATAGAACATTTCTCTACCATTGTTGCTACCTTATTATCGAAATACGAAGAAGAGTCAACAAAAATGTTGCTTGGTTCACCAAAGAGATTCAGGCTGTTTTAGAGATTTTCATTGAGAAGCAGCAGCATTTTGCAGTAGAGAGTCGAAATGTCAGAAAAAAGGTGGCCGGCATCCTCTTCGAGTGGGAAGAGAACTATAAATTGTAAAAAAGGTTTGCGCGAGGTATCTCGCGCACCTGGAGGAGGAGAGTTAGTTGCAAAATCTTTGGCGCCTTGACATTTCGCCTGGGTCGGTCCACTCACCTACCTCCTCTGTCCTCACTGTCTCGCGCGCGCGCCCTTTGCCGCCGCGATGCTGCGCCGGTACATCAAGCAGAAATGTCGTCGTGCCTTTTGCGCGCTCCCTCGCTCCCTCGCATATCTTTCTGTGTTGGTGCAAGATTATTCAGAGGGCGCGAGAACCGGGTCTTGTGCAAGTGCATCATCCTCCACGAATAAGAGCCTTGCTGCAATGTCACCGCTTTCACACGATCCACCAACCATTAACTCCTTCCAACCAAGGATATCATTTTCGATTGCATCTCTACTAATTTACTGATGAAACTTTGCAAGTTAAATCTCCCTACTCTTGCCCAATAAAATCAGTTTGTCATTACTCCACCGGGTGAGTATTAATTGCAGGAGGATAATCATTTCCATGAGTATTTGATCTTACTAGATTCATAATTCTTGCTAAATGAGAGAAGAACTGTTAGAAATATGTAATGAGAAGGTCATCAATACGAACAAAAGCAGCTAGTTGACAGTAATAATAATTATTATTATAACGATGATAGTAATAATACAAATAATAATATTAATAATAATAGTGGTACTGGTACTAAATCATAATAATAATGACACGTATCTCTAAAAGAAGACAGAGTCGAGCTACACACTAATTTATTGGGATTGGGCATCGTAGGTGTGGTCGTGCGTGGATTTAGAAAAAAAAAAGAAAGAAAGAGAGTCAAAAGGAATCTGGGATGAGGATATTAATTGGGGGGGGGCATATCTTCGTCCCCGCGGACAAGACGTGGTGTCCGCCGGGACGAATGCGGATCCAATCCGATAAAGATATATCAAGATCAGATCCCAAAGGGGATGACCGCGTGTCTCCCTGCTTGTGATTTCGAATATCTCTTTCCAAAGGATGGACCGTTCGAAAGCATATTGATCAGAGAGAAATATGCTAGCCTTGGTGAAAAATCCAGCCGCGCGCATCCTTCGCAATTGGAGGCGACACGTGGTCATTCCTGGCCCCGAATTCATGAGTTTCCGGAACGGTAGCGCGCCGGGGGAAGTTTGAACCCTGCCACAATTGGCCAGGGAGAAAATGCTCTCGATGCATCATTCGCTCTCTCCCATTCACACCGATACTTTCACACGCTTATTTTGTCGAATATTCTCATGCTCTCGCCTCGCCTCGCCTCGCCTCGCCTCGCTCTCTCTCTCGAGCGATCCGTTGTCGTGTTGTCGCAGGCATTCGCCCGCGCCACTCGCTTCTTCTATTGATAGATCCCTGTGAAAGAAGAACTCGCACTTTTATCCTGCTAGCGCACTCTTTTCTTCCAGAGGCTCTCCTGCTCCCCAGCTGTATTGAGAAGCTCACGTTGACACTGCTGGTGTTGAGATGTTGTTGCTGTTGTTGTTGTTGTTGTTGTTGGTTTTCAGAGGAGGGGGGCTATTTGCATCATCTTCCCGTTTCACGCTGCAAGCTTCGCTGGGCACGACGCAGCCTTTATTGGCTGTGCTCGAGCTCTTGAGGCTTCGGGAGCAGCTCGGGTTTTGCCTCCTCGGTAGCCTTAGATTCCTTCTCCTCGGAGGTCTTGTCCTCCTCGCTGCTCTTGCTTTCCTTCTCCGATGATTTCTGCTCCTCCGAAGCGTCATCCGAGCGCTCCTTCACTTTCTCCTCCTTTTTGGACTCGTTCTCCTCCGACTTCTCCTCGGACTTCTCCGCTGACTTGGCTTGCGGCTGGGGTTCCGTGTCTCGCTTTGCCTGGCTCGACTCCTCGGCTACGGCTTCCTCCTTTGCTGCCTCGGTAGATGGCGCCTCTGCGCTCTTTGCCTCTTTCTCCGACACAGCTGCTTCGGTCACTGCCTCCTTGATCTCTTTCGACTCCTCGCTGGCTGGCTTCTCTGGGATTGGTTGCTCGACCTTCTTTTCCTCGGGTTTCGCTTCCTCGACGGCTACGGCTTTCGATTCCTCCACGGCGCTCTTCTCTGCTGGTGCTGGAACAGCTGCTACGGTCTCGGCGGCTTGGCTAGTCTTCTCAGCGGCGGCAGCGGCTTCAGGAGCGGCATGCAACACGGCGTCACGAGTTACTCGGTCGGGTTTCTCCTCGGCTTTTGCCTCTTCTTTCGGCTTCTCGGCTGCTTTCTCCTCGGCAGCTGGTGATGGTTTTTGTTCCTCCGTGGAGCTCATGGCAACTGGAGCTTCGGCGTCTTCTTTCCTCAGAGCTGGCTCTTGGGCTTTCTCAGATTTCTCCTCCTCCGCGGGCTTCTCCGCTGCAGCTGCTGCGCTCTTCTCTGTCGATTCGTCGGATTGCTCGGCGCTCTTACCTTCCGCAACTACGGCCTCCTCCTAAAAATTAGAATTATTTAATAGGATCGATTTTATTCTTGTAAATTATTTAAGATTTCATTATTCAAGGTTTGAATCAAGATATATAATTAAATAGATCTTTGAAAGACCAAAAGTATAGGTTAGTTTTGAGGAAGATGAGAAAATTGATGAATTTACCTTCTTCTCTGACGAGGATTCAGCAGGCGCAGGCTCACTCTCTTGTGGAACGACCACAACCGATTCCTTGGTCTCGGAAGCCGCTTCCTTCAGGTTCTCTTCGTCCTTCTTCGGCTCTTCCGGCTTCTGTTCCTCCGCTGGTTTCGATTCCGCTGGTTCCGTCCATTTCAGCTCGGAAGGCTGTTCCGGTTTCTTCTCTTCAGCTGCTTGCGGCCGAGCTTCTTCCGATTTCTTCTCCTCGGGTTTTTCTTCCACGGGTTTCTCAGCTGGAAGAGGTTCGCTTCTGAGGCTGGGGATTTCGGCGGGAGCTTCCGGTTTCGGCTCGATCGCCAGTGGCGCCGCGGATTCCACGAGTTGGGCCGGTAAAGCAGCGCCAAGCTCCAGTGGCGTTATCTTCATTGAACTTTGCGATTTCTCCAGTGGCACCACTGGAAGTGGAGCCTCGGCCTCGTGGTGGTCAGCCACTGGCATCGCGTTAATTGTCACCCACAAGCACGCCATCGTCACGAAAATGAGCTTCATCATTTTGCCTTCTGTAACACAAATTGATGGACAAAATTAATATTTGATCAGCATTTGTTTAGCGTTTAAAATAAAAGCGATTTCTTATTTTTGGTAATGAAAGATCCGAGGGAAGTTTGGTGGAAGATGCTTTGGGGCTTAAAAGTTTTCTCTATTATTTCAAGAAGGTGAATAATATTGTTAGTAATATTCTAGTATTATATTGCTAATTTTTCTAATTCTATCCTAGAAATTCTTCTACTTTATTAGCAACTTGAAGCATTATCCGATTTACATTGCAACTTTTAATACTTCTATATTTTATATTCCGTACTTTTTTGTGCGCGATCATTAAGAATTAAAAGTACAACAGAATTCAACTACATTTCTTTCTTAATATTCGATCAACTTATTTATTTTGTCGGGGTTTCTTTCACCCGAAATTAAAAAGGCTGAGTGCTCGATTAGGAAGGCGAGCTGCGACGCAAACAAACAAACCCTTAGCGCTCATTGCTCTAACCGTTTGATAAAGGAAACGGTCACCCTTTCATCTAGATGAACACAAAAAGGTAATCACGCGGCTACATACTGTCTGCCGGCGCTCTATTGCGCCAGATGAACCGATTAAATCGTGAGAGACAGTACATGAGACAGAAATGCCCCTGCGCGCGCGTCTGTGTGTGTGTGTGGACGCGCGCGCGCGCTGTTGCAGAGTGTTTGAACGTCAGCGTGAGGTTCGCCGGTGTGGAAGCCATCCGGGCGAAGATTCGAAGCGAGATGGAGAATCGCCAGCACGTGAGAGGACATTCCTCGCAATCTTCCAGTTAGAGGAGCGGACGTGAGGACGAGCTCTCGTACTTGCCATGAATGAACAGCACACGCATACAATCTCGTTCATAACACGTACGACGGATTCTCTTATCTCATTCGCCGTACAAAATCTAGTATTCTGTATTGTGATATAGTTTTGCGAAATTAATTTTTTAATCTTTTGGAAAATAGTAGTGGGAATTGATACACTCTTTTTAGAACGTTTTTAAGAGGCTGTAATTAATATATGTGAATTTTAGAAGTACTATTAATTTAAACAGAGATATAACAATTGTTCTCTAGCGATTTTTCAAATGGATTTAATCAATAAACCAAATCAAATTTGCCAAAATACCGCATACAGCATCGTTCGAAATCGAAGTTATATTGTATTTTATACAATGTACTATAAATTTTCGAACTTATTTACCACAAAAGACTTCTAAAAGTACTATTAATTTAAACAGAGATATAACAATTGTTCTCTAGCGATTTTTCAAATGGATTTAATCAATAAACCAAATCAAATTTGCCAAAACATCGCATACAACCTCGTTCGAAATCGAAATTATATTGTATTTTATACAATGTACTAGAAATTTTCGAATTTCTTTACCACAAAAGACTTCTAAAAGTACTATTAATTAACAACGAAATATAAAAATCGTTTTCTCTTACGATTTTCCAAATGGCTTCAACTAACAAACCAAATCAAATTTTCCAAAATATCCCACACAATTTCAGACTTATTTGACTTTAATCTCACATACTCTCAAATCACCCTCGACGAGCGTCTGTGTGAATGAATGTTAGGCGTGCGCGCGCGCGTGTGAAACAAAAGGCGCAGCAGACGAGGTTTTGTCGTCGGATTGAAAGGCGAGTGTATGTGTGTGTGTGGGTGATGCGGTGACGCGCAAGAGGATGAAACCGGGGGTCTGTTAAAAGCATCGGCAGGAAGGAGAGGGGCACGGGTGACATTGAACCGAATGCATTGAATAAGGCGGGCGTTATCGAACTAATGACAGGATGCATGCCCCTCACTTGCGAGTTACGTGGCCCCGGCATCGGACACTCTCCCCTCTTTCGCTCTCCCTCTCCCACATACAGACACACACATATATATCGCACTGTTCTACGCACCTGGAAAGCCTTTTTCAAATTCATCTTCAAAAGCAACCTTTTCAATTCATTCTAGACATATTGGGTTGGCAATTAAGTAATTTCGATTTGCACCGGTAGATAGCGACTAAAAACCGAAATTACTTTTTTGCCAACCCAGTGGTTTTTAGTATTTCTTTATATTGGGACCGTTTATTTTGAAAGAAACAAAAATACTATTTTTGTTCTGCAAGGATTCTTCGTGGAGCTTTTATTTATTATAATTAACGTTTGCTTGTCCATTTCAGTGGGAGTATAATTTTACATTTTGTCGGAATGAATAAATAAATAAGTAAATTGGGTGAGAAATAAACAACAACTTTTAGAGATTATTTCCTTCCTCGTACTAATGAACCGTTGAACCGTTTTTTTTTAAAGTCGTGTAAGTTCATTTTCTGTTGCTTTGAGAAAATTAAATGTTCAATATAAATATAGATTGATTGTATCAAGTCTGGCAATGTTTCTACTCAAAATAAACGGTTCATATTTCTATTTTTGTTTCTTCTTGGTTCAAAATTATTTCTAACATTCTATTATTGCATCTTTGAGATGGAATATAAGTTATATTATTATTAATCAGGAAAGCAGTTTTGATATTCTATTTCGATCATTTAACTATGGAATTTTACAGATATTCTGTGAATAAGAGTGTGTTTTGTGAAGCTTCATAAAACAAAGTACTTCCTTTTTTGATAATAGAAGTAAAATAAAATTATTTAGAGTTTAGATTTAGAGTTCGAATTAATAAACAGACAATTACGAGGTTGCGCGCGTCACACGAAAGTGCGAGGAGTACTAAACTATTGCTAAATGATTACCGCTCGCTGGAAATGTCTACTAAATGTCAAAATCGTTTTGCACATTAATAAGCACTGTTACGAGTGAGCTGGAAGTCGGCGGAGAGTGCTTGGAGAAACATTCTCGCATGCGATTAGCCTTCATCCAGTTTATTATCACAATCGCCATATTTTATCATTGACGCTGTCTGCTTCGACTTTGTATCTCAAATACGTATGCGAGAAAAGCTGTGCAATATCTTTGCGAGCGTTTCTAGAAGAAAATCGATAATAAATGTTCTTAACGATTTTTGAAAATGATCATATTTTGAGCTATCTTTGACATTCTGTTATCTACAAGTTTTTATATTGCTCTTCTACAAATATTATAAATAATGTGATATTTATTCATGCGAGCATTTTTAGAAGAAAATCGATAATAGGTGTTCTGAAGGATTTTTGAAAATATCCATGAAAATGATCATATTTTGAACTATCTTTGACATTCTGTTATATAAAAGTTTGTATATTGCTCGTCTAAAAATATTATAAACAACGTAATATTTATCCATGCGAGCCTTTCTGTAAAACGCGATAAATAATGAATGATTTTCATTTTATGCAGATGAGTTTGTTTAATTTAGTTTTTGACCAAGTTTTCGTATTATTAATACACTCGCAAGAAGGCAATCAATTATTCCAAATATTATTTCAAATATTCCTACAATATTCTTTTATAATTCTGTAATAATTTCTCAAATTCAAAAGCGGCATTCGCCACTCGTATCTCCCAGCAACAAAAAGCAAGAAAGCGATGTTTCCATAAACGAAAGATTCCAGCTGATTAAAAACCGAAGGCAGCCGATGGTATTATCAAACAAAAAGCACTGATTCCGTAAATTTGGCTGCGTGGAAGGTTGCGTGTTGGGTGAATTGCGGCATCGCGCATTTTTCGTGCATGAGAATATGCGATGTGCGTTCGCCGTATACAAAAGCAAACTGTTATTCGCGGCGATCGATAAGGTATTTCTATAGCAATCGAACCGGCACGATGACGATTGCATCCCAGTCAGCAAATGCGTGCGCGGAAAGTGGAAGCATTCTCCGCCGCCGCCGCCGACAGGAATCACGTTTCCCGGCCCTATCGTCTGTCAGCGAGACAGTCATCGATTTTGTCGTCGATCGCCGACGCATAGAAGCGCCGGAATCATTAAGAATTCATCAAAGCACGAATCTCGTGAAATTTGGTATTCTAGGATGGTTTTTCCCTCTTTGAAATTAGTCATTAATTAAGTAATCATCAGAAGCATCATTGATATTCTTGAATGCAAGTAGAAAAGTAGTAAAAATTGAAAACTTCATAGAAATTTATTTATACATACAAAAACTATTTTCTATAAATTTAACTCATTTTGTGTGATTCGAAGTTCTGATTTTTCTAGAATATACAATTTTTCATATTTCAACAGATTCGCAATTTAAAATACAATCAATATTTCCTAGATATTTTCTTGCACGTTTACTGTGCTTTTCGATACGTTTGTATTTATTTGCCACGTTTTAAGTGGATGAATATTGGCAAACTAGCTGCGAGAATGAAAGACTGTTTTAAAGCAGAACGGAGCAGCTCGGCCGCAGTGTAAATATCGATTGCCAGAAATTGGAGATTGCTTCGATAGAATATCGCGTTTCATCAAAGGTTGGTCATCAGGTGTGTTACTAGCATTACTGTAATGACGTTGCATTATTAACTTGCTCTGCACTTTCGCAAAAAGCATGAAATTTCATTTTCTTTATATTTCATACAAACATGTATTACTATAAAGTAACACAAAATAGTAGAAAAATTAGAAGCAAATGTCATATTATTAATTTACAGTGAGCTTTGAAAATAAATTAGTAAAATGTACGTTTTTATTTGACTAATATGGCAGATTTAAAGCTGTGCACGTCTGGCAAAAAAAGATTCCCTTTATTCTTCATTTTAATTAATTTTTCAATCTTAAACAACTGAATAAAAATGCCAAGATAATAAACACACTAAGTTGCACGTTAAAGAAACACGTTAAAGCTGAAATAATGCATCCTTAAATTGACACTTCTCTGGTAATTGACGAAATTAATTAGACAGCCCAAACGCAACAGCATGCAATTGCAATTAAAGATTGCATAATTCGAATTAAACATGGCAAAGCGAGTGCGTGTTCTCGGTTGCGGTGGAATGCGATGCGAAAGGGAACGCGAGAAAGAGAAGCAAAGATAAAAACGAGGCGAACAATTACTCCGCTACACCTGAGAACCACGCGAGATTTGTGAAAGATTACAATAGTTGTGTCATAAACCATTCGAAAGTCGAATATAACAAATTATTTCTTTTGTGTTGTTTGATTGCAATTTTTTACTAGGTTCGTAAACGTTGCAATTTCATTTCATGGAAAAGTGATATTCTTGTTGGTTTCATATTTCTAAGAAAACAGTAAATCATTCAAAATATTTTTTCTAATACTCAAATCCTCCTATTTGTTATAAGCCTCTAATTTTAATCATAAAATCTTGTGTCATAAAGCATTCGAAAGTCGAATACAAGAAATGAGTATTTCTTTTGTGTTGTTTGATTGAAATTTTTAACTAGGTTTGTAAACGTGCAATTTATTTGTAACAAAACAGTAAATAATTTAAAATATTTTTTCTAATACTCATAAAATCTTTAATCCTAAAACTAGAATTCTGCAATTTTTTTAAAAATGATTCTTTAATAATTCCTTTTATATGTCAGAAAAATTGAAGTCAAACATTTTTATTATAAATAATTTGAAACAAAATCAAAGAACGACGTTTACTTTTAATGTGAAAATTCGATGATAGAAAGAGAAATTCGAGAAATGTCGGAGTGCAAAGGGTTAAGGCGATGCAAGTGCACTGGCACGCAGCTGCATTTCAGCACGCGCCGCCGCCGCCGCCGCCGCCGTCGCCGCCGCCGCGACGGCCTGCGAGGACTGAGCCGAAGGGCGACGGGTTCACCGTGAAAATGGAAAGTGTATCGGGCGAGGAGAGCATTGTGGCTGGCTGTGCAAGGTGCACATCACTCATAAAAACCTGTTGCCGCTGTTACGTAACGCGAATGGGGCCGCGCACCGTTTCCAGAAGAGTTCTTTACCGCTTTTGATACTTGTAACTTGATGTGTCATCTTTGTCTTTTCGCTTTTTCGTCTTCCCTCGCCGATATCTCTGCGACCAATCGATCGATCGAAATAAAACCTTTTATATTTTGTAGTGGAAATTGTTTCAATTGTCTTAGTGGGAAGAATTTTCGAATTTGTTTAGCGATTTTCCTCTGACTTTTCTTTCCCAATCATTTTGAGATGTGTTTCTCTTATTTTTCATGATTTAACTAGTCAAGTTTTAATAATTGAACTTGAAATTATTCGAATTAATATTTCTATAATTTCCCCAACGTGAACATTCGTGAAAATAGTCAATTCCAAGCGTGAAAAATACTTCAATGCGAGTCTGTTTTACTTTTACAGAATAATTCGTAATTGAATTCATTCTAAATCATTAACTTAGCAATTTTCCTAAACTTATCAAGGATTTTTCCATTCGAAGCTGACACACGAATCTTTCCCTTCAAATTTTCCATTACAAAAAACGAGCATCGACAAAAAAATACTTCTCTTCACCACGAATTTCTTCAAAGACGAAAAATCATTGGATATTTCTCTTGGATTCTTACGGGTTTTCGCGTGGCAGAGGGAGAAATCGCAGGAAGAGCTCGCGGGGCTAAATCTGCTCTAATGGTCTGTTCGCCATTCGACGGAGGAGAGCAGCTAGGAAAGCAATCAAGTATAATTCGGAGGATTTGACGTGCGAGGCTTGTAACAAATACGAGTAGGGACAGGTCGATAGGGCGGAAATGCCTGTGAAAGATGATGGACAGCCATT
Source organism: Ectemnius continuus (assembly GCA_910591665.1). Lineage (NCBI taxonomy): Eukaryota > Metazoa > Arthropoda > Insecta > Hymenoptera > Crabronidae > Ectemnius > Ectemnius continuus. Next base: position 5,981,376 of record OU342862.1, on the reverse strand, counting down.
ACCTCATCAAGATCATCAAAGATGTAATAATGGCTTACTGTGTGCCTACAAAGAAGACCTGCCTTCCATCAAGTGATTCACATCAACGACTAAAACAGCTTTCTGCCCCGCGCGCTCCCCCCCACCCTTTCTTTGTCTCCCTTATTCCCTTAATCATCGCTCTCAATGGATTTTTCTCTTTTCGTTTAGTTTTATTTAGTTTCTCTTCTTAATAATTCCATCGATTCAAAGCACCCAAAGAATTCTATTATATTAACAATCAGCTCTTTGTTATTTCGTATTGTATTGTACAATGACGTTTGTGATACGTTTGTAAAAAAGAGATTATTGTATGTAATTCTATTTGTATATATTATTGAATAATGTTTTCTAGGCGTTTTTAATTTGTTCAACGAAAGAAACAGAATCCTTCGATTTGTTAGAGTGAAATTAGTATTAAAGATTAGAGGAAGATTAATTAACAAAGTGATGGTTTATGATGTTAAAGTGCAAGTATTGTAATCGCGCGTTTTGAAAATCTTGAGAAATTCCGAAGAACGAAACTGAAAGCAGCGCTTGTCTTTGCGCCAACTTCACAATGATGGAAAATAAGGTTCTGCCGCATTGATTAACCTTTACCGGTGGCGACATTCGAGCACAGCCGAGCTTTTCAATCGTGCTGCACAGAAGTGAAGGTAAACCAATGCAGTATCGATAAGTTTGGAGCTCTGCTCTATGATGCAAACATAGTCTACTGACGCGAGGAATACTTTCAAAGATAGCGAAAAATGCGTTTCTTAACTATCACTTTGAAAATCGGAAGAAACAACGAAAACTAATTGTTAATTGTAAGGTAATATTGAAGAAATTTGACTAACTTGATAATTTTGGAGTTCTGTTGTATCATACAAACATATTTTACTAACACAAAGCATATTTTAAAAAATACCATAAAATTCATTTCTTAACTATCACTTTGAAAATCGGAAGAAACAACGAAAACTAATTGTTAATTGTAAGGTAATATTGAAGAAGTTTGACTAACTTGATAATTTTGGAGCTCTGTTGTATCATACAAACATATTTTACTAAGGCGAAGCATAGTTTAAAAAATACCACAAAATTCATTTCTTAACTATCACTTTGAAAATCGGAAGAAACAACGAAAACTAATTGTTAATTGTAAGTTAATATTGAAGAACTTTGACTAACTAGAGAATTTTGGAGTTCTGTTGTATCATACTAACATATTTTACTAACACAAAGCATAGTTTCAAAGATGAAAAAAAATCGTTCTAGAATTCGCTTTGAAAATTAATGCAATCAGGGAAAATGTGTTGCTAATTGTTAAATAATACTGTAGAAGTTTGATTCTCTCGTAAAAGGAGCTGCCACTTGCAGAATAATATTCTCGACAGGAATGACGCTTAGTTTCTCGGCGATGTCGCAGCTCCTCTAATTTGCAGATTGGCAGATATTAGCGAGGTTCTAATGAAACGGCGAGAAGCGAGGAACGCTCGAGGATTGGAGGAGAGAACTAGCAAAGTGCGCGAGAATTGAGCAAATTCGTGGAGAAATCCGAGATATGATTCTCGAGAGCGCGCGCGCTGCCTTCTTCCGTCATTAAATGCAGGCGTCTCTGTCATTATTTCGGCAATCAGAGAACAACGAACTGGGAATTGCGAGGGCCGACAAGTAATGTGCTACACCGTTGCGAGACTCGACGAATAATGACAGCCGAAACTCCGCGAAATTACAGGATCTGATAGCCGATTGGATAATTGTCAGCCTCTTGACGCGTAATACTTGCGGTTTGGAAATTGGCGAAGTTTGCGCTAAACTCACTCAGTCGTAAAGGAATTCCGTACCTTTCGTTTAATTCTGCTTTCTTGTACGATTTCTTGTTAGTAGGAAAGTTCAGTTCTCATTTCGCGCACAAGCAACACGAAATTAGTTCGCCATGAACGACAGTCTCAAACAACGTCAAACAACCGAAGAAAACTACAAGAATATCCCAAAACATATCAACAAGTACACTCAAGCTAAAACCTACTTTCGACAAATTCCCTCCAAACTCCCATCAAACTCAAGAATCCGTTCGTCCCAACATATCGACCAACCCAAAAGCGTCCGCAGAGCGAAGAAAACCAATGGTACTCACGTCTTAGTCTCCTCACACGTAACAAACAGTCACAGGCGTCTTCTTCTTGACTCGCTGGGATCACCGAGACGCGTTTCCGCGTGACAAGCTTGTGCTTTCTTCGAGAACTCTGCGACTCTCTGCGTGTGGTTGGGGGCCTGGTTGGGTCCGGCAGAGATGTTTCGAAGGGAAGAAATAGAGGAGGAAGAAGAAAGAAAGGATGTGTATACTCGACAAGCTCTCGATAAACGCGCGCGTGCTACGAGGTACTACGCTCGTTGGCTTATGGGACTTGTTGGCGTGCGGGATGAAGGTTGGCTCGTGTGTCGAGCCGGAGTGGTCCGGGCCCGGCTTATATACCGTTCACCCACCCGTGCGCCGGAGCTAGGCCATGCGAGGGCATCCCAGGGCAGGACAGGCCGAGTCGAGTCGGCCCGGAGGATCCGCCGCACAGGGGGCCCCGACCCTCCTCGCCAAGGCACCATCACCGCCGGGCCTCCCTCTTTCATTCTTCTCGCCCTTCTTCCTTCGACATCCCGGGGCCCCTCGCTCCCCCCACCCGCCACCTCTCTCCGCTCCTCTCCTCTCCTCTCGCGCCTTCCGCCTTTGCCTTCCCCTCGACCCTCCCTGCTCGTCCTCCTTCTTCCCACTGGCTTCTCTACCTCTCGCTTCTTCTCCGTACGTACACCGTAGCAGTCCATGCTTCGCAGAGATAGCAGTAGTCCGCTGCCTTGTAAATACTAGGGATTCCTCGCGATAGTTTTACATTTTGTACTTTGCGATTGATGGTTTCATTAGAATTGTATAGTGCGGTAGATATTTGACAGTGGTATCGTATGGGATGTACAGAGTAATTAGGAATTATCAGGAAAGTTTAGAAGTTATATATTATAATGTTGAATTGGAGGTAGAATGTGTATGATGTGGAATTATAATAATACTAGCACACTGCTTTCTAAACATTAGAGGTTCCTCGCGATAGTTTTACATTTTGTACTTTGTAATTAATCGTTTCATTAGAATTGTATAGTGCGGTGGATACCTGACCGTGGTATCGTATGGGATGTACAGAGTAATTATGAATTATCAGAAAAGTTTAGTTATCCACGACATTTTTTAGAAGTTATATATTATAATGTTGAGTTTGACGTAGAATGTGTAATTATAATAATACTAGCACACTGCTTTCTAAACATTAGAGATTCTTCACGATAGTTTTTCATGTTATATTTTGTAATTAATCGTTTCATTATAATTATATCGTGCAGTGGATATTCTACAGAGGTATCATATACTGGGACGTAGAGGGTAATTATGAATTATCAGGAAAGTTTAGTTATCCACGAAAGTTTTTAGAAGTTATATATTATAATGTTGAATTGGATGTAGAATGTGTATGATGTGGAATTATAATAATACTAGCACACTGCTTTCTAAACATTAGAGATTCTTCACGATAGTTTTTCATGTTATATTTTGTAATTAATCGTTTCATTACAATTATATCGTGCAGCAGAGATTTTACAGTGGGATATACAGTGTAATTATAAATTATCTGGAAAGTTTGGTTATCTACGAAAGTTTTTATCAGTTATATATTGTAATATTGAATTGGATGTAGTTTTATATTATAAACTTGGCAACTGATGATTTAATTATGTTTGCTAATGTCATGAAGATATTGTTTGTATTCTGTCTAACATTTGTAACATCTTTGTATTAATATCTTTATATTGGAATATTTTTGTTGCTCCAAAGTAAGACATTGCTCCATTTATTAATTGTTATAGATATTGTATATTGCAATTATTTTTATATTTTTATGCTACTTTTCATATACTTCGAGGAGAGCCATAAAAATAATGTACGTAGATGTAACGTTTTAAGGGTTAATGTCACTGCCCTACAATTTTATAATACTAGTATAATAATAGTATCATAATAATATAATAAACTTCATTTAAAAATCTGAAATAATTTACGACAATAGTGTTCAATGAGTGCTTTCAAGAAAAACTATTGTGGTCACTGTAAAATAATCAGAACAATTAGAAAATATTTAAAATAATGCCTAACATATTTTCGACACAATTTTAATAGAAATTATAGTTTTTTCGTGTTCCAAACTAGCGAATCTTACTTTAATACAACATTGAACAATATAATTATATAACATTCCGAGAAATATATCTAAAAATAATAATATACGAATAAATTTAAGATCGGAAGCTTTACGCGATTTTCTTCAGCGAGGAAGAGGAAGATGTTAGTTCAACGAGAACAATGCTTATGTATAACATGACGCATGAATTTAGCTTCTTGCAGAGGAGTGAGTGGTGTGTGCCTCTCACTGTCGTGCTGAATGGCAACCTGTTGCTGATGATTGTCATACCTGCTCGCATTAGTTAGCGCCTTGCCGAGCGACGAGTGAAGAATCATTGAAACTATCAATGAACTCCTTTGTCTTTTGCATCCAATTGCTTTCATAGAAAATACTGTTTTGTTCTGCAAGGTTTTTTCGTGGAGCTTTTATTTATTATAGTTAACATTTGCTTGTCGATTTTAGTGGGAATATAATTTCACATTTTGTCGGAATAAATAAATAAATAAATAAACAGGGTAAGAAATAAATAGCAATTTTTAGAGATTATTTCCTTCCTCGTCATTCTAATATCAATTTAGAAACAAATAGTGCATATTTGTATGTTTGCATTTTTTCTTGTTTCGGAAACATTAAATTTTAGCATAACTCTCAATGAGAAAATATAGGTTAATTATATCAACTCTGGCAATGTTTCTACTGATTTATCAATATGTAACTTCATTATATAAATTTGTTTTATAGGAATTTAACTAAAATCATGTATCTTTACAGACTGCAAATGAACTTGCACCACTTTCAAAATAAACGGTCCATTTAATGACAAGATTATTTATTAATTTATTTATTTATTTAGCGTCAGATTAACTCAGTTAATTCCATGTTATTCTTTTCACGCAGCTTTTTTTTATTCCTAACGGGATTTGCAAGTGTTGTTTTTATTTGGTGATTGCGCAATCTCGAAAAGCGTTTCTTCTCGCAATTCCTCGACCTCACTCGGCAATCTGTTGAGGACGCACCTGCGTCCAAGCAGTTTTCTGTTCTGCATCGCGGCGTCTCGGCGTTCGCGATCGCGTTTCAAAACCACTGGTTCAGCATGATTCAATATCGCGCGGAAGTGCAATGACTGCGCGACATGTACAGGGTGATTGAGTTGCCTTTGAATCAGAACTCTCCTAACCTCACTTTTACCAGACATCTATTTAATTATACTATATATTCTCTGTTTAACAATAGACTGTATTAAATTATGTAGCCTGTTCGAGAGAATATTTTATCAAGTTTTAGCATCGACTTCCTTCGAATGGCTAGCAACGTAAGGAGACAATATTTTATTGTATTATATTTATAGGAGAATATTAAACACAATGCTCTACTTGTAATGTGGATCAATTGCGTGCCCCACTAAAACATTGGAACGAGTTTCAAATTCAAATCTACTGTGGATGATCGGAAAGTTAAATAAATCTGTTATTTTGTGTCGAATGTTTAGGTTAGGATTTTAAAGAGTAATTAATTCGCCTTTCAATCAGAACTCTCCTAACCTCACTTTTACTAGACATCTATTTAATTATACTATATATTCTCTCTTTAACAATAGACTGTATTAAATTATGTAGCCTGTTCGAGCGAATATTTTATCAAGTTTTAGCATCGACTTCCTTCGAATGGCTAGCAACGTAAGGAGACAATATTTTATTATATTATATTTGTAGGGAAATATTACATATAACTGGCTTCTGCAGAGTGAAATTTCATGTGCGAGTTAGCACAACTCAAACATATAAAAGTATAAATGCATAAAATGCAGACAAATATTGAGCAACATTTGAGTGTAATTGAAATGTCTAGGTTATTTCTAATGATTTTCTATGGAACAGTGTATGCTCGACAGTGGTGATTCAAAGGCAACTGGCTCACCCTGTACACTCCTTGATGACAGTGATTCTGGCGTGCCGTGACAATCTGGCCGGAGTGTGACGATTGACAGATGCTTCCCGCGACAAAAAATGCGAACGGTGTCTTCCACATGTCAGAATAATAAGTTTCATGAAAATCGATCCCTCATTGAAAATCGCTTCATCGATCTATCGGCGAAAATTTCCAGAAGAATGGAAGCACTTTGATACTTTATTCTCAGAAACGTACTATTTTACTTAATATTAATATTTAATAAATAATTCTATTAAAAAATAACCACTGTTATTTATTATAATTCTTTATTAGATATTAATTATAATTCTGCTATTATTAAATCGTGATTATTGTTATTACAAAATAATTGTCGGATCTGCAATTCGAGTTACTTTGTATTGACATTAATATCTGTAATGCTTACATGTTGCAAAATTTTTTAGATATATTCCTTTATTAAAAAGTGATTATAACTTTTCCGATTTTATTGTGGTTTATTTGTTATTGCGAGAGCAAGTGTACTTTCTCGGCGAGGGTTTTGGCGAAAAAATGTTCTTAATGAAGAAAACTTTCAGAAAACGTGCAGCTTTTAAGAAAAAATTAAATTTCCCTAGAAAAAACAGTCCTTTTCTCTAAATTTACTGTAGAAATTTATACCTTTTTTTAGCCGGTGTATATAATATACTGCAGAATACTATTTCTTGTTTCACGAGTTATAATACTGCCGACTAATTACCGCCAATTACGTTAGGCGGATGTCAATACCGCAATCATAATGTACAATTTGAATACGAAATGAGGAGTGGAGTGTTGGTGAAAAACTGGCGTGGTCATTAAAAGTGTTCACACATGATCAAATATGCTAACGAGGTGGTATGCTTCGCGGTACTCATGGACATGTGAAATTATGTTGGTTATCACTAAAAAATGAACGAAAATCTTGTGACAGGTTCGCGTTTCTTTGCCTCAGAAATCCGTTACTTAAGTCAATGATACTAAATCTAATAATCAGAAATACTTAATCTAATTATTAATTATTTCCAATGCGGTCATATTTTTCTGATTCGATTACAGCTGATTATCAATTGCAATTCTGTATTATTAAATGCACCAAGTAACATTTGGATGACAATGAAGAAATTGCAAATTTATATATTTATTTTTATTATTTTACATTTCTTTATCTTTTGTATTACATTATTAATTGCATGATATATAAATTATTACATGACATTATTAATATGCTTACTGGTAATGATGGTTTATACTCTGTTTATTACATATAATAAATAACACTAACCTAATATGACATTAACAAATACATAAATAATTTTAAAAATACGGTTTGCACATCCCCGAAAACCATCAGATTTCCGGCCCATTTTTTTCGTCATTCTTCATGACCTTGTTGTTGGTGCGTCCATGTTTTAATGTTTCAATTACCCGGGCAGTGGACTTTTTTAAACTCTTAATGACTGGGAGGGACGTGCTTGACATACCCGAAAAAGCGTCGCTCGACTTTACGCGCGTCGTTGTTTGCGCCGCCGCCGCCCGGAACTCGCCCGGCTTCCCAAGCAATCCTAACGCGCTCGCATTAGTTCGGCGCCGACTTTATGTGGCGTCGGAACGAGTGCGTCAAATTATCCGGCAAATTACCGCCCGAGGCTTCTTAGTCGAGCATTAGTGTTACTCGGAATTATCGTCGCACTCGGTTGATCAGCACGTGTTAACACACACAGCGCGCTCGACGACGACGTCGTCGTCGTTGTCTCCTCATTGGCTGGGAATTGTTTTTGTGCTCATCTCTGCATTTAGAGCGATGATTGCGAGCAATAAATTTTGCAGGCGTCAAACGTAACATTTAAACTTATATATTAGAATTCGAAAAGATATTAAATTGAAAGGGAATAAACTGCAATTTTTATTTTTTTACATATTTTTTTGTATTGTAAGACAATTTATAATGATATAATTTGTTTCAAAAACAATCTCTCGCTTTGTATTCTTAACGACTTATCAAAGTGGAATTTCATACGCATGCTAATAATTATTTAATTAAAATTGAAGACATTTGTTTAAATATTAACGAGCCATATATGAAAACTTAATATTTAGTAAATATGAATAAGACAGAAATGATTTTGGAAGTCATTTTCGAAGGCGAATATTAGCAAAAATGAACGCAGAATTTTTCAGGATTTCATTAAAAAATAATATCGATGATGATGACATTGTATATGTTAGAAATATATTCATTTAATAGTTTGCGCAAAAAATAACGCTGCTAATAACCAGCAACAATAATTGCTGGTTACTACATTAATAATTACTATATTAATAATTGCTGGTTGCTATACAATAATATTATTTTCTTAACTAAAATTAAAATCGCATAAAAATACTTGTCTCATCAACGCATCATCCTGTACTTCTCTTGAAATCCAGCAAAACGACCTTGAAGTTCCGACTCTAACCTCAAATTCGCACGATTAAATGATTAAGCTTTGCTGTCACTGGCGTCCGAACAAAGCACGTCGGAGCTTTCGCACATTTCTCGTACATTCCACGATCCTCGTGAGTCATCGGAGTCATCGCGAGTTTCTTTCCTTTCCGACGAGGCGGTCTGTGGATGCACGCGCGTCGTGTGCCGCACGCCGATCCTGCATGATGCACGCGTGCGCCATTATGTAAACCGGCGGCGCACGCGTGCGTGTTTACGCGCGCGTGAAGATGCGCGCCAGGTGGTGCGCGACGAGGGTGACAAGTCCGAGCGACGCGTCGCGTCGTTTAAATTCAATGAATTCTTAATGAAACTAGCTGCAAATTGATCGTCATGGGAATGTAATCGGTAAAACTTGCTGGAAGAAATTTGTTTGGAAATAATAATATTATAATTAAATAAATATAATTGCTAATAAATTATAATGTTGGGAATCTTTGTATTTGTGAATTTATTAGATGGAACGAGTTGTTAATTAATGCACGATGATTTGATGATACAAAAGTCTTTGGGTTTAAAGATAGAAATTACTCTGGCAATATTCCTTGGATTCAATATAATTATATTAAATGAAAAACTTGAACTTGTAAAAATAGCCACACTTTCTCAAATTGAGAATTATTTTCCTTACTTTCTCCACACCCAATTATTTTTCAGTGACATTCAAGAAATTTACAAGCAACCCCTAATTATTAAATAATAAATTCAGATTTTTAAACGGAAGAATTACAAAATTAGAATACTTCGCAGTAAACCACAGAACCCTAAAAATAATACAATTATCCATTACATATAAAAATAAATATTTTAGCTATCTTGCGGTTAATTAATCTTTTACCCTCGTATTTTGGAATTCCCAATGATTTTCTTCGAATCGAGCTGGCGTTTCTGGGGATTGTTGAGGTAGGAACGCCTCGGAGAGTCGACTCACATGAGTTACGACCGGTTCTCCTGTCAGGGTGACGGTCGACGCCTGGTACTGACCACTTGCAAGCTTGATTTACAATTCGCACTTGCTCTGCGCGCGCGCGCGCGCTCCTCATACAACCTGCTAACTGGGGATGACGACTTAACCTGACGCTGCGACTATCACTGTACAGTTGCAACACTAAATTTAGAATATATTAAACAATACATAAAATAGTATATAAAACTTTCCTTATATTTCGTTAGGATAATTACAAATTTTTTAGAATGCTAATATAAATAATATTTATTGTCGGTGAAAGTAAAGAACAATATATTCATTATTGCTGTCAATAAAACAATATTAAACAGTATTGCTACAACAACAATATTTAAATCTTTGACTATATTCGACAATTTGGAAGCTACAAACTTACAGCAATGTTAATATAAATAATAATATTTATTATCAGTTATTTGACAATAACAATGTATAAATCTTTGGCTGTATTTGATAATTTGGAAGCTGCAAACTTACTGCTATGCTAATATAATTAATAATATTTATTCTTAGTCAAACTCGATGAATAATAAGAAAATGAACTTAATTACATTATCATAAAACCATGAGATTCGACGCTAAACTTCGTACAGTTGCAACTCCGAATTTAGAACATATTAAACAATATATAAAATAATATATAAAACTTTGGTTATATTTCGTTACGATAATTACAAATTTCTTAGTATGCTAATATAAATAATAATATTTATTGTCAGTGAAAGAAAATAAGAATACATTGATTATTGCATTGTTTGACAATAATGTATTTGGCAATTTCAAAGCCACAAATTTTCTGCTATCCTAATATTATTAATAATACTTATTGTTAGTCCAACTCAACAATAAAACAAATCTGATTGCATTATCACAAAACTAACATTGTACAAATCTTGGTATTCAACAATTTCATAACTACGAACTTAACATTATTCAAAATTCAATAATTACAAACATATCGCTAGGTTAATAAAATCAATGCTACTCATTTTAAATCAAAGTCGATGACTGAACAAAGCTGATTTCGTGAGACGAATCTATAAGTTGGCCGGAGTTCCTCTCAAAGCAGCAGCCGGTTCTTGACGGGCGACTCGAAGTCGGCCGGGTAATATTACTCGGAGGAGTTCCGGGAAACGGGAAACGAGAGGAGTCGCTGGAATGATGAGTGCTCATTGCTCCGGCAAATCCTTCGTCCGCCATTCCTGACCGAACTGGCAATTGCACTGCGATAAATCATGCATGAAGGCCGCGCACGTTCCCCCGCCGGCGAATTCGAAGAGGTCGCGAACAGACAGACAGACAGACAGACGAGTGCACAGACTTGGATTTCGGATGGGCCATACAGGGTCATGCAAACATGTGCGTTCTCGCATGACGCTCGCCAGTCACTCGCACAGAGTGGAATCCTAATGAGTTCTTGCTAAACTGATATTTCCTTTCTAATAGGAAGCAATTGACTTGAAAATCTGTTATTCCCGCATACAATTTATTACAATACATCCTCTTATTTATTCTTCTTTATTGTTTTATTTATTCTTTCTACTTTGTTTTTTACAAAGTAGTTATACTTTATATTAATAGTTTCTTTTTATTTTAATTATTTTATTTTATTGAATACTTTTGTTAAATACTTTGCATCTTTTGTAGATATTTTTGTAGTAGATACAAAATGTATCGTAGATATAGTGGATGTAGTAGAGATTTTGTAGATACTTTTTGCAAATATTTAGGTAATTATTTATAATTTATTGATAACTTTTGAAGTATATTGTCTGCAATATTATAATATCTATAAAATAACTAATTATTTATAAAACCCTGAATATTGTTCTGTAAATAATGAGATATCTCATAAATATTGGAAACACGTTAGGTATCAATGATTGTCTAACAGATTGTGTGCAAAATTAAGGAGACAATAAATATGATAAAATTGCGTTGATTAGCAAAATGAATTGTGTATTTTATATATAATATATAATAGTATTTAAAAACGGAAGATATTGTTTTGGAAGTAGATAGTTTCTGAAGCCACTAAATAAATTTGAAAGTTTTTTGCCATGTAAAAGCTTGCTTTTTCTTGAGTAACATAGCCAGTATATTACATCATCATACATCAAACAGCATAAAGTATAATACAAAGGTGAAGATTAGTAGAATTTAATTGTTCTATTCTAAATTTTCATTTATAGTATTCATATATATTTTTTACAAACGACGATATCAGAGAAAAAGTTTAATAAAACTCCTGAGTGGCGGTGAAAGAAACTTTTATTCTTTAAATAAAATATTACTAATATTAGACTAACTAGAAAGATTGTACAATTATATTGACAGTTTCTTTTTATTTTACTTTGCATCAATTGTGTTTAAAATTAGCAGACACTAGAAAGAATGAATTTATCATTAAAAATTTAAATTCTTGTATGTTACAATTATATTAGTTATAATACAGCATACAATAAAATACGATTTACTGTTTGGAAGCGTGTTACATGAAGGGAATTCGACGCCGATTTCGGAGTACAGTTATGTTGTTACTAGAAGGTGCTAGCCAGTCAAGATTTACTGGGGCAAATAACTACTTCCGGAAAAATGCTGCTTGATTGATACCTGAGAGGCAGTGGCGCCGGTGGTACTACATTCATGACGCCTAATTATGCCAACCATATCATTATGTCCACTAAACTGGCTGGCCGTGCTCAGCTCCACCTTACTTTTCATTACTCTTCTCTTTATTGGCGAACCTTCACTCGAAAAACACTGTCTGGTTCGTTCAGCGTGCTTCGATCGATTATAAAAGAGTGACGCTGGCGAAAAGAGAAGTTTTTATGGGAGAACAATAGTAAATTTTAAATAAGTTCGACATTTTTGTATAATAGTACTGTTGGAATAATTTTCTTTTGATAATAAAATAGGTTTCGTGCTGATAGAATTTCTTATTGCAAAGATATTGTATTTTATCTGATACAATAACAAATCGCCTTACATTATTTGAAAGAATACAAGGTAATTTATAAAGTTAATCTTATCAAAGAAATTTCGTGCTTACATGTAAATGTTAAATAAAATTGCAATTTTTGTATAATGGTACTATTTGAATAATTTGCTTTTCAAGAAAAAAAGGTTTCGTGCTAATAGAATTTTTTATTGCAAGTATATTGCCAAACAAACATAAAACTAAATAAAATATAATTTATCTAGCACAATAGCAAATCGCCTTACATTATTTGTAAGTATGAAGAAATTTCTTATCAAAGAAAATTTGTATTTACATGTAAATGTTAAATAAAATCGCAATTTTTGTACAATGGTTCTATTTGAACAATTTGCTTTTCAAGATACAAAAGGTTTCATGCTAATAGAATTTTTTATTGCAAATACATTGCAGGAAAAATATAAAACTAAATAAAATATAATTTATCTAGCACAATAACAAATCGCCTTACATTATTTCTAAAATTAAAGACCAATTTATAAAATTAATTCCATCAAAGCAATTTTATAGTTACAAGTAAGACATAAATCAGTAAACGCAAGATGAACTTAAACAAAAATTTCGTCGAAGTAAACTAATGCGTGTATCGCATGTCAGTAATAAGCGTGCAGCCGATATATTAACAAATAAATAAAAAGGACGAATTCAACGCCAAGAAAATAAGGAATCTTCGCGTCCGCAATCAGGAACGGCGGGGCGTTCGAAGTTTGCAAGTTTACTCTTATTTCTTCTTCCTGGATTCTTGGCGCGAGTTCTGGCTCGCTTAATAATCTGTGATTTCATGCCGTCACGTGCCGTTAGTAGCTCCGACTGAAAGAGCTCCAGGTTTTTGCGCACGCTCCTTGCTAGTTCCGCGGCCTCCCCGGCCACCGCTCTAGTAATTGTTGCTCTTCCTCTAACCTGCTTATTACAGTACACGGCGCCTCGAACCTGATTTATTTCCAGATCCACGCCCGATAACAAACGAACCAGACCATTTTACAGCTAAGCCAATCTCTCTGGAATCCACGCCGAGAACAACAAGTACACTTACACCCAGTTTCTCTAAAAAAAAAATTTACTTTGAGTTAGGGAATTTTGTTTTCGAATAAATCATTAAGGTTGAGTTTCAGAAATTAGTACAGCTGATTATTAAATGCACCAAGTAACATTTGGATGACAGTAAAGGAATTATAAATTTATATTTTTATTTTTGTGTTGCATTAAATATTACATTGTTACGAACCAGACCATTTTACAGCTAAGCCAAACTCTCTGGAATCCACGCCGAGCAGAACAAGTACACTTACACCTTGTTTCTCTAAAAAAAACTTACTTTGAATTAGGGAATTTTGTTTTTTAAGAGAAAGGAAATTTTGTTTTGGAATAAATCATTAAGGTTGAGTTTCAGAAATTAATACCAAGTAGCATTTGGATGACAATAAAGAAATTATAAATTTACATATTTATTTTTGTATTACATTAGAGTTTTATAAATTGCTATAAATAATTCATTGTAATTGTATGAATTATTTGTACGATTCTAATTACTCGTTGAAATATACAACGGAATTATTCATGATTCATTTACGATCCTTTAATTCTGGATGCGTTATTTCTTTATTATTGCCGGATAAAGTAATAAAGGATTGCCGCGATATTCCCAGGCATAAATAAACAATTGACCTCGCGCGGTTATACATACTGCGAGAGTCATCGCTCTTGTGCGATTATGCAAAGGCCGACAGGTTGAGCCTTGGGACAATACTTTCGAGAATCGTGGAGTTCGTCGACCCATTTATTTTTCTGCTCCACTTTATAAGCGGCGAGGAGATTTTTCTTTGACAGTCGCCCTCCCCGCCGATTTTCGAATCAGAGCGTGAATCTCTATGCTAATCTTGTGCAATCTAGGAAAAGGAAAACTGTTACAAACCACTGAATACAATACTCCATTGAATCGCGCAAAACAAATACTTGTATGCAAATGCATTGTTTCGCTGACACAGATTGTTCGATAAATTAGAAAATATAGTAATAAATCAATTGTAAGAAATGCGTCGGTTTATCAGTGGTTTTGTTAGGTTAAGTATATTGGACAATCGAATTTTTCCACTTGTTGGAATCATTTCAGTATTCTAGTAAATTTGTTGATGTTTATTTATGTGTCTAATGACAGAAATTAAAAATCGCCTGTTGCTTACATCGCCTCGAAATTTACAAAAGCACAAAATATAATTTGCAAATTTTTAATTTCATTTATCGATCAAATAGAAAATATAGTAATAAATTAATTGTATGAAATGTGGTTTTGTCAGGCTAAGTTTATTGAACAATCGAATTTTTCCACTTGCTGCAGTCATTTCAGTATTCTAGTAAACATGTTGATGTTTCTCTACGCTTCTAATGACAGCAATTAAAAATCGCCTGTTGCTTGCATCACCTCTAAATGTACAACCGCACAAAATATAATTTACAAATTTACAAATTTTATTTTACAAATAAAAAAACAATTTTAGTCATATGTTTCCCGTAATAAGTTCTTCAATTCAAAGAGAAACTCTAATATACGTAAATTTATCCAGCATATTGATTTTTCTTAGATACAAAATATTAGGAGGTCCGCCATAACCTCTCTTCGCTGCTTTCCATGCAATTCCGCAGCGTTTCCGCAGCAAAACAGAGCCCGCAGCCATGAACGGATTATGATTCAGCGCTCGCCTCTAACGCATCCAATGCAATCGGAACTCGCCGCTTTTTCTAGCGCCTTGATTTACTGATTCCATTGGCAAGTAATTACCGCGCCCAGGGAAAAACCGTTATTACGTAATTGGCGGGACGTGCGCGCGGGCGCGCGCGCGTCGACGATCTGGATGACTTTAAAATGTCAGCAAATGAAATTGCACGCGCGCGCGCACGCGCTGTCTTTGCCTTCTTATTGGTTCGGCGCGCGAAATCTCGAGAAGAGAGATATAAAGGTGAAGGACGATTCGCCGGTATCTTTCGCATAAGTCGATGGGAAGTATCCTGCTTAAGTTAGGGAATTGGCACAAGGATAATGGGGAACGGTCAATGCGAAACGAGCGGTGCGTTTCTCACTTTATCCCATAAAACAATCATTCCGCTATGAAATCATTCGACTTTCAGGATCCTCTTGGTTTTTAAATACCATGTAATTATGCACTTGTTCTTTTGATGCTCCTAAAATAACAATGAAAATATATAATGTTCGTTACTTTAATGTTTATTATTGTCAAAGTGTTATTTTTTGTATTAAATTAACAATTGGCAGTTTCATTTAAAAGTACCATTTGATACAATAATTATTTCTCTAATCTAAGATTACATATCCTAATTTTATGTTTGAATAATTTTTTAAGCCTTTGTTTTTCTCCCTAATATTTACAGTAATTATTATAACAGGTTTATTTTTAATCCAACTATTAACTATTTCTTAGAATTCGCTGCAAAACAATTTCATTAAATCTGCTCTTTCAGGATCCTGTTGGTTTTTAAATACCATGTAATTATGCACTTCTTCTTTTGATGCTCCTAAAATAACAATGAAAATATATAATGTTCGTTACTTTAATGTTTATTATTGTCTAAGTGTTATTTTTGGTATTAAATTAACAATTGGCAGTTTTATTTAAAAGTATCATTTGATACAATAATTATTATAGTGTGAATTAATTTTACAGTAATTATTATAGTAGGTTTATTTTTAATTTAACTGCCAATTATTTCTTCGAATTCGCTGCAAAACAATTTCATTAAATCTGCTCTTTCAGATCTTGACGAGTCGCGTGAAAACGCACAATAATTCCATGTGAACTTTTCTATTGGCATTATTATGGAAACTGTCGATTGGTGCGTTCGTAGAACTTCGCATTCAGCAAATGTGTGTGACTAGGATGGGTCGTCGTAATTTAACGCGGAGCCTGCTTTTTTCCCAGTCATCGCAAACCCAGGACTAATGACAGAGATTCGTCGTTGGGAAAAGTGTGATTGGCTGCGGGATAAGTGTATTGCGGGGAATCGACGCTCGCCATCATTAGACAGTTCTGCAATTTGCCGATGGGAAGAGCGCCGCCGAGTCTTTCTTCACCTTTCGCTTGTTGTCTTTGGTAATGACGGGCCGCCTCTCATCTATTAGCGATCGTTCATTCCCATTTAATCGCGCCGGATCATTATTACGCCGAGGCACGTCATTTGCGCCGGCTGCCACGATCATTATATTCGATCTCAATGTGTGAATGCTTCCTTTCGTGTGTGTGTGAAGGATTGTACCGGCGACATTGTCCCCGCGTGATTTATACTCCGATTTCGAAAACCTAACCTTACAATTGAGCCGAAGTTTGCTTTTACGAGGAAACTCTTGAAATCGCATATACCTAACCTAGAAAAAATTCCTTTTATAATGCAATGCTTCGTTTGGAAGAAACATTGAAGTAACTCGAAACAAGTAGGTTTCGGAAAATTGTTATTAAATGTCTTTAATAGAAAATAGAAATGGAGAAATTTTTTTCTTGTTGCAAAATTGAATATTTTCACCAATTATTCTTCAGTTTTAAATAGAAGGATTACAAAATTAGAAGAATCTGAATATATTTTCTCCCTCAAATAATATATTTTTGAAAACAACTCACTTCTACTATTTCGATGGAAACAAATATAGTTTCTCTTGTGCATTCCGAGGGTTAAAGCGAACACTTGGCGTTCAAAGTTTCCAAAGACAGTGGTAGATTAAAAATTATTTTATGACGACTGTTAAAATTTCATTCGAAAGCGCTTATCAAATACTATTTTCTCCAATTATTCTTCATTTTTAAATAGAAGGATTACAAAATTCGAAGAATCTGAATAAATCTCGATTTCGAGAATATATTTTCTTTCTCAAATAATATCTTTTTGAAACCAACTAATTTCCACTCTTTCAATGGAAACAAATATAGTTTCTCTTGTGCATTCCGAGGGTTAAATTGAACACTTCTCGTGCGAAGTTTCCAAAGACAGTGGTAGAGAAAACTTCGAGGAAAGAAGAGGGAGGCAGAAGTGGATGCTGGGCTTAGGCAGGTCCAGGTGGCCTTGACAGCTTGACTTCTAATTTTATCCCAAACGCGATCCGGTTTTGGTACCGGTTCGCCGACGGTGAGTCTCGCATTAGAGTAGCACCGGTGTCGTTAACCAATCCACTCGATCCTTCCATTAATTAATTAAGTAATTACAAGGGCAGGCCCTGAAATTCTTTCCATTTTCTGCTGGTTCCTACCGAAGATGCAAAGGGAAAAGGAGAGGAAGCAGCTGGTAGCGTAGGAGGTGGTAAAATCGCATTATAAAAGTCTCCTCGTTGAATATTTATGGGCCTCTTGAAGCTCCGCCGAATGAGACTCCCGATGGCACGCCAATTGGTGGATAAGCGTGTCTTCTGAATTAATAGGCAGCCGTTTCTCATGCTTTACGGCCAATTGATCGTTTCAATACGGTATTAGCATAAAGAATCTCTGCCACGAAATAACTTAGTGTTATCAATTCGTCTTTTGATCTCAAAAAACTCACGGCAGCCAAGCGAAACTCTTGTAAAGAGAAATGAAGTTATGCTTCTATCATTTTTATATTTTTATATTTAACGCTCATTGTTAATTGTAAAGTAATTGAATAAATCCGATATTGGTTGGTGGTTTTTGGATTGCCATTCCCCTCAAAATATATCATAAATAAAAGTAACACTGCAAGAAGTTCTTCAAATTTCGAATTGTCTTTTCATATAGAAAAAGGTTAAGAGTATTGACAAAATCTGGTAAATCAGGTCTCTTTGCAAATAAAATTAAAAAAAAAAAACTATTCATCATGCAAATAAAGAACAATCTTCTTTCTCCTTTAAAATAAAAAATATCGCTGCTAAAATGGGTGCCAAAAGTCATTTATATATTTCCAACCTACTTAACCTAAACAGCACAAGTTAAAATATACACGATCGATTTAAAAAAAATGATGTAAGAAAAAGAAACTGTCAAATCATGCTGTTTTTGCAGTTGTACATGTATGAGAAGGCTCGAGAGGATTTCGCGCGCGTAGAAGCGGCGAGAGAGTTTCTAACCTAATTTCGCCGGATTGGCAGGCGCGGCAGGCGGCGATATAGCGGGAAGGAAGGTGGGCATCTCGGCTCTTCCTGCGGTGGTGCCACTTTGCAAATGGGCTCGCACGATTCGCGGCAATGTACCAGGCGCTGCCGTCGACATTACACGAGATTATGCCGTGGCTCGTGTAACGTTATGATTACCGCCGCAAGGAGCCCAAGGTCTCCCTCCTCGCCCCGAGCGTCCTCCGCCAACGAGCTCCACTCTTCGTCGGTGTAATTGTAATTGTTCTCTTTCGCTCGCTCGCTCGCTCGCTCGCCAAACTCGCCGCCGGAATCCCTGTCCTTCTTTTCCCTAGGATTTATTGCTGGTTTTAGGTTTTATCCGCGGCTGGAATTTTAATACTTTTGTATCGTCGATTAAAAGGTCGAGGCTTGGTTTTTTTTTAAGTTCGTTGCACACGAATGAATACGGTCACTAAAAATTGTAATATTTAATTAATAATATCGTCAATAAAAGAAATTGACACACTTTTATCCAAATGTACAATCACTGAATAAAAATTCTATTGCATTCCTAAGATATCAAAAATCTAACCTTCAAAGAACGTATTTTAATAAATATTTAATAAATCACAAAGAATATAATAAAATTGTAGAAATTCTGCCCTCAAAAAATGTAGATATTATTGCAAAGGACATTCTATAAAATTTATAAATCTGTCTTTTAAAACACTTGTCGCAATAAATATTTAACAAATTCGAGATAAATGAAACGGTGACATTGAAAAGCGAAAAACTGAAACATAACCTACTTTTCATCGAGTTCAGGTTTACGCTTGCGCTTAAACAGGTAGAACATTACTGTAAAGAAAGCTGATTAATAGAAATTTTATCTATTCTATGATTATATATCCTAACTGTACATATAAACAAAAATGTATAAAGAAAAACTGAAACATAACCTACTTTTCATCGAGTTCAGGTTAACGCTTGCCCTTAAACAGGTAGAACATTATTGCAAAGAAAGCTGATTAATAGAAATTTTCTCTATTTCTGTAATCTAAGATTATATATCTTAACCGAATGTATAAAAGAAAACCGAAACATAACCTACTTTTCATCGAGTTCAGGTTAACGCTTGCCCTTAAACGAGTGGGAGATTATTGCAAGGAAAGCTGATTAATAGAAAAGTCTGAAAGAAGAGATTGCAGTGTTGGGGAAGGCGAGGATGCATTATGGCTAGACCTTAGCCGCTAAGGCTAAGTTAGGATGAGGATAGCAGCGATTATCTTAACGATCGCCTGCAGCAAAACCTGAACGGCAAAACCCGTCGCCAGTCCCCGCCAGCCTCGACACCATGCTGGAAAGTTGTACCATCCTTTATATCCACTGTGTGTATTCCTGTTTCTATGCTCGGCGATTCCCATTCCTCTACCTGCGCTCCTCTCTCTCCCTTAAGGCCCAAGCTATCCTTCCAACTTCCCAAGGAATATCCCATTCTAATACTCCTCGAGAAACTCTACTTTTTGAGGTTAGAAACCGTACTTTTAGGGGTTCATGATTCACCAAGAACTCGTATATTTTCGTTATATCTTCCTGTAACAGTCGGAGTCTTCCACCGCCTTTTATTTTGCAATGGTTTTGTTTAAGAATATGAAATAATTTGTTAAAATAGTATTTAATACTTTCGAATAATATTGCAATATTACAGCAGTCACTGTAAATATAATTAGTTTTGAAACGAAATAAGAAAAGGGATTTTGAATTTCATAAGGTTTTTCCTGCCATATTTTTATATATAGTTTAAATATAAATTATTCGAAATTATGGACAATTTACCTTAATTAATATCTGGCTCTGAAATTATTGTGCAAAAAACCTTGTAATTGTACTTGAGAGACTTTTATATGTATTCGCATATCGTGAATAATCCACCAAAATTTGTTTTTTCGTACAAAAAGAATAGTTTTTTCGCTCAAAATTTTGCTCGAATATTTTTTTATCCACTACATGAATTCGCTCATACCAGAGAAATTCCGGGCAGACAGAATCAGGCAGATTCTAGACTGGCAGGCAGACATTGCTATTTATAATACTTCGATTTGGTTGGCGAGGAATGCGATTTGACTGCCTGTTGCACACCATGAATTAATGGGCGTTGAACAGCCTTTCACTCATAAACGCGGAGTCGCCGAATATTTTGCTTGACCCTGCAACATGTGGCCGATGGAACTTGGCAGGTTTTCGCGCAAGTTCATAAAAACTGTGTTTAGCTTCCATTAACTTTGTAATAAGTATATTACAATTTTACTAATTTCATAAGAAGAGTGTTCAAATTTTAATGACTTCATAAAAACTGATTTTAGTTTCCAGTGTAAGTGTATTTGCAATGTTGTTAAACGCTTGGTGTGAATTTACGGCGAAATTTACATAACCTAACTGGATCAGTCCACGACATTCCTTCTAATGCGAATCAACCTTAACACCTTAACACCATCATTATAAATACAAGATGAATATTTATAACTATGACGATATCTAATGCCTTACTGTCAATCTGAAGTTACAATATTGGTGTAAACGTTGCTTTATTTTTATTAACAGACACAAATTTAGTCTTTAAAACAGTTTAGTTTTTAATTCTTGTATGCTAAATATTAATAAAATAATAGTATGAATTGTTTATGGATTTGTCACTTATCTAGTTATTACTGACTTATTATTATAACAGTTTTTATAATATTTAAAAAGCTTCTCAATTCTTTGAACGCGTAATAAATATTTATAATGCAAAGGTAGAATGTGATGAAAGTTATTCAAATAAAAGACAAAGATTATTATTCTTATTTTGTCTTAAGTTAAACTTAAGTAAACTTAAACATTAACGCCTTCATTATAAATGCAAGATGAATATTTATAATTATGACGATATCCAATACCTTATTATCAATCTGGAATTACAATATTGCTATAAACGTTGCTTTATTTTTATTAACAGATACAGGTTTAGTCAAAATAAAGTTCACATAACCTAACTTGTCTGGTGTGAACAAAGGAACGCGTCGAATAATGTGAATCGACCTTAACGCGATCATAATATCGAGCTCGAGAATGCTTTCGTGATTTATAATTCTAGGCGAGTCGAAGTTCATTATCTCCCGCTTCTCCACGGAATATATGGCTCCCATTATACAGGCTGGTTCGTTCCTTGATTTATTGCAGCCCCCAAATTTCTAACCTTGCTTTCCGAGATCAAAGCACGATGATAAATCCGAAGGCTTAAACGTGCTTTACTGTTTCTGTTATGTTTTATTCAAATGTAAACAAGCATTTGGTGCTTCGATATTTTTATGATTTTTGTATGGTAAACATTGATGAATTAATACAGCGAATTATTTGCAGTTTAAAAGCTCCTTAAAAAGGATTACAAAATTACTAGAAATATTGATATTTAAATTTGCGAGTTTAAAGTTAAGGAAAATCAATGGAGAAAACATAACCTCTTCTTGCTGGCAACTAATATTAAATAGAAAAAGTAGCGGAGAATCTCTGATTAAAAGATTCAAATTAAAAGCTAAACTCAAAAAGAAATGTAATAAAAATTAATCTCGAGCTTAAACAATATTCTATGGAGATTCGTTTGACAAAACTTCTAAGCGATATTCGTTTCTGCAAATGCGAACTATTTATACCAATTATTGATGTAGATGCGAGTCGAGGATAATCGCGTTCTTGACTTCCTCGGTTCGCTAGAACATATTGCGAGCCACCTGCGCATAGCTAGGCTTTCGTGGTTAGGTTCGATTTCATCGGCGAACGTGACATCGCATGCGGACAAGGCCGATCGCACGATTGATCGAGTGATATTTTTCTCGCCGCAATTTATTATTGACTTTCTTCGCCGTATACCACGCTTTTCGATTTGATAGCTAATTAAATGTTGTGTGGTTAAAAGTATGATTCATTTAATCACCTTTTTCTATTTTATTATTCAATGTCGAAATCTACAAATTATTTAATGCAAAGTTTGAATATTAATAAATATACGATGTGTTTGGAAAACATTTGTTGTATTAGATACATTCAAAATAGATGGACAAATCTATTTGGTTCTGGATTTTCAAATAATCTCGAATCTTAATAGCTGATTGGCATTCTTTTTTGATAATATTATGAATGCTATTTTCCACGAAGTAATGATATTAATTTAGAAATAAATGGCACGTATTTAATATGCGCAAAAAATCAGCTAATTACAAATAATTAAAAATGAAGTTTTCTTCTGAATAATAATCGGATGTTTAATATATCTGTATATATCTTTCAATACATTTTCTATTGAACATAACCTGATTATATCACTTCCATGGTTTCCCATGGTGCTAGTTCTAACCTATTTAAAAACCAGTAGAAATGGCTTAACAGAGTATTGAAATAGGAGAGTTTGTATCATACAACATTGTTTGAGTTATGAAAACAGGAACGCGCTTATTAATAAATATTATATTAATTTAATGGTTTTCTGTCATACTCAATCAAAATAACTGGCCTTCAAAAACAATCATTATTTTTATAATTAAATATAGACAATAATCAATTTATTCTTAAAATACAGAAACACTGAAAAACAGATTATATTTATATTTCAAGAAAAGCTACAAAGTTTAAAAAAGTCAAAGTTATACAAAACTTCAAAAATACTCAATTGAAAACGAATGTACTATAAAAGGAAATTCCAAAAAATGGTTCACGAGTGTATTCGCCGAGGAGAGTTTGTACGATACAAGATTGCTCGAGTTATGAAGGCAGAACGTGCGCCTATTTATACGCCGGGGCGCTGCATCTATTACGGCAAAGTCGATATCGAAAGTCACCGATCGGACGACAAGGACGCGCGCGACATTCATAGGTGGGGAAGAGTAGTTGTATCGAGAGAGCCGGTCGCGCGCGCGCGCGCGCGCACCCAGCCAGGCTTGTAATGCATTACCAAGGCATTACAGGTATTATCCGTATTACACGTATTACGGATATTATACGGTCGTACGTGTGGCCTCGAAAGAGCAAAGTCCCTCTGGCGGCGGCGTCGGCGGTGGCGTTGGCGTCGGCGGTGGAGAGTTCCTCTTCTTATTTCCTTGGCTCCGCTCGCCTCTTCCTTTTCTTCGCCGCTCGGCCCTTTTGTCCTCGCTTTTGTTCTTCCTTTCCACTCTACGATTTACTATCGCTGTCCAGATTCTCTCCTGGTCATACCCTTTGATTTATACACCCTTTCCGCCCTAACCTCTTCCTCCCCCCTTTTTACTTCTTTTTGTTTGAGTTTGTATCGACGCTCTAGTTTTCTATCTGTTCTTGGTAAGCGGTGTTTCAATGAGAATGCGAGTTTTAAATGTTTATGAAATCGTATTATTTATTGTAAAATTGTTGGTTTTTTTTCAATTGTGGAATTAATCCTTTATAGTTGACAACTTTTTGTGGGACGAACTAGTTATGCTTCTATTTTTAGTAGAATTAGTAAATCTTTGTTATGAAAATGCAATAACTTTTTTTTTTAAATTAGTTGTAATATTAATATTGTAATACTCATTGAAATTCAAACGAATTTAATTAAAACACAGAATTAAGGCTAACTTAAAATGAGTTAAGGGTGCAATTAATTTAAAATAATTACACGCAAAATTTTGTGTTATATCCTGCATAATATAGAAAATAAATCACCCAGTATATTATCGTTTTGTTTTAACACTTTCGACGCCGAAGTTGCAAATTTTTAACTCTTGCGCCACACCTTGTTAAAACTGTTTATTAACGTTAATTTTGTCGAAACAAATATGTCTGCAAATAGATGTTCGAGTGCCGAACGTTTTAACACACAGAATCGACTGATTAAATTTCGTGATACACATTGTGAATCGCCCTGTACATATAGATAAGAGGATAATGATAGTCCCGAAGGCTCATTCATTGTCGCCCTGCAACACCGATTCAGTTTTTGCAACAATTTCCAAGCGTCATACAAACGATTTTGTCATTCGAGTATATGTGTGTGTGTGTGAGTGCTTGTTTGTTGCGCTATCTAATGTCCGTAAGAAGCGAGCGGACAATCCTAGCAAAGTCTGCGGCGTAATTCATCGCGCGGCTAGAATCGACCATGCAAATCGATTCCTGCGACCGGTTTCGCTAAGGTCGTGCACCACATAACAAGATTATTCTCTGCAACTAGCAGCGCCACTTTATATTTAGGATCCGTGAAGCGGATAACTTCACTCCGCTGACAAGTGGCGGTGAGCACTTGTAGTGCACGGTGCGCCAATGTCGCTTTGAACTTCAACCTTGGTTCGCTGTCTCGCTGATTCGAAGCGATGGCTTGTTTTTCGGAGGTTTGTCGAGGATGGTAAAATTGTTTTGAAGGAGAATAAAATAGTTTAGATGCAAGATAAAATTTGTAGGAATGAGAAAGTCGTTTTGAAGCTCGAGTTTCGTTGATATACAATTAGATTGAATTGGCGATTTTTGTCGAGGATTATAAAGAGGTTTTGAACAAGATAAAATGGTTTTGAAGGATCGTACAATCGTTTTAATAATTATATAAAAATACAACGTCAGTGGACACATTGAAATGTTCAACGATATACATAGACATAACCTAAGAACAACGATAGACATAACCTAAGATTTTTCTAGAGATATTAATCCAAGAAACTAACAACTACCAAACAAAATATTACAAAGAAACATCATTTGATTCTATTTCCTTTTATTTCCAATAGTACAACATTGTTTGCAAAGCAAATAAAAGATAATACAATTACAAAATTAAAACAGATTATATCAATTCCACTGATACATAACCTAAGATTTTTCTACAAATATTAATCCAACAAAGTATTGCAAAGAGACATCATTTGATTCTATTTCCTTTATTTCCAATAGTGCAACATTGTTTGCAAAGCGAATAATTACAAAATTTCACAAATTAAATAATTTTACAAACAAATATGAAACAAATGATATTAATTCCATTGGATAGTTGAACTATTAATAGAAAAGGTATGAGAGCGAAGGTCCTGAAATCAGAACGAGGGTTTGCGCGATAAAGAAGGAAAAGAGGAAAGAGGAAGCAGCGAGGAACAGCAGCGACGCATGCCGGTCACGTGCGAGGTGTACGCATGCTGTTCCGAGGATTCTTGGCTGTTGCGTTTGATCGTCGATGATATGCTCATTCACTGCTCGTCTGTGAATTGTAATGTCTTCTTTCGGACGCTGTCATCTGCATAGATAGATTTAGACTCCCCACTTGCCTCCCTGAATTCCACCACTACCAACTATAACAAACTTTTAGACTTTCTTCAGAGTTTCATGTAATTTGTCCCGTTAATTATACCCGGAATTATTGTATCGAAAATTGGTAAGCGATTTTAATAAAAATTAATTGATAAGAGTTAAATAAAAATAGATGAGTGATTGTTGAGTCAATATTTTTTTTATTCTTGTATGTTAAATATTAATAAAATAGTAGTATGAATTGTTTATGAATTAAAATAATGAATAAGGATTGAATAAAAATGAATAAGTGATTGTTTACGATAATATACGAGTATTTACACGTTCAATGTTTTTTGAATCCTTGTATGCTAAACATTAATAAAATAGTAATATGAATTGCTTGACTTATTATAACAGTTTTTATAATATTTAAAAAGCTTCTAATTTCTTCAAACGCGTATTAAATATTTATCATACAAAGCTAGAATGTGATTAAAATTATTCAAATAAAAGACAAAGTTTATTATTCTTATTTTACTTAACTTGAACTTAAACTTGTTTTCGTACTTTTTATTTTAATATCATTTCGAGTTTCTTTGCAACAAATTGAACGACTAAACTTGACGAATAAAGTACTTCCGTTCACTCACCCGAAGAAAAACAGTACTCGAGCAGATTAACAAAGGCATTCTTACGAATGGCAAAGTGAAACTGCTGTTGATTCCGTTGTGGTCCACCAAGTGTTGCTCTCTCATTTGCATTTGATCATCATCCCCGGTGTCGTAATCGACGTCATTCTGTTGCGCGATCACGAAATCTGAGGCGACCGCGAACTTGCCGGTGAACTCGTTTGCATTCACGGTCGCGAGTCTCCAATGACGCGGCGAATGATCACCGAAGCGCGATCGGTTCCTTGAAAGAATACTTTGACTTCTTATCTGCTGGTCTTTTGCTCAGAGTATATAATTATTAATCAAATGGTTCCTCACATTTGCAATAAATAAAAGAAGCCTTCGAAGACTTTCGAATGAAAATCGTATTTTATTTCGATGAAATGCAGAAGTAATAATCAACGTTAATAATAATATGAATTATTAGTAATTTATTCCCATCGATTCATGTTCAAACATTTTCAACGGCTTTTATTTTTTTTCGTGGACTTCCCGACCTTCCCCGGGGCTGAAATTTGGTGGAGAATGTACCCTTGCCTCAAGGAAGAAGTGGTATAAATTTCAGAGCCCTAGCTCAAAGTTTAGGTTTTCACCTATTTTCGACCCTCGAAAGTGGTCGATTTTTTCAAGTTTCTCAAAATCGGCCGAACCCGGGATATTTTGATTGTTTTCGTATCAGGGTGGATAGAGAACAAAGAATCCGTGAAAAAAAGTCCGGATTTGCAACGAAAACGGGTCGAAAAACCGTCCAGAAAAGTCAATTTTTGCTCATTTTTAACGGTTTTTATTTTTTTCGGTGGACTTCCCGACCTTTCCCGGGGCTGAAATTTGGTGGGTAATGTTTTTTTGCATCAAGGAAGACACCATAAAAATTCCAGAGGCCTAGCTCCAAATTTTTTTTTCGGCAAATTTCTCTTAAGGGGTACCCCTTCAGATTTTTTCAGGATTTTTCGAAGATCCCCGAACTCGGGTTTTTTCTTCAGGAATCGATTGTTTATGAATGGAAATGGACAGAAAACAAGAAATCCATAGAAAAAAGTTCGGATTTCTATCGAAAACATTAAAAAAAACTGCCTTTAAAGTTCGATTATTTCAAATGAGTCAATACAATATTAACACAACACACATAATTAATGTGAATTCTGAATTCGAATTTCTCAAAATTTGTATGTTGCGATAAAAGTCAGAAAAATCGTTCAATATGAGAACTTTGAAAAGTGCGTATTTAAGGTAAAATACTTTTTCCTGTTATTTGGATTGTTTGGCATAGTTAGTGTTAAAGAGTTCCAGGATTTCCCGAAGCAAGGCAAATTGGCGTCACGTAAACGGCTCGGTGTAGATTCTAAGAGTTGATTAAGAGCTAATGGATCAGAGTATGATTTATGGAGCTGGCGGACAAGTGCGCCTGCAAATATAATCTAGCAGCGCGCTCGCCAATCCATGCAAACGAAGCGTGCTTGCGCCAACACATATGTTCACGATTTGCTTTGACATGCATAATTGTGGAAGATGAGTTTATTCGTCATCGCAACGTATTATTAAGTCGCTGCTTTTCCTTTTCTTAAATTGCTCTGACTCATTTTTCCCGATTCTTCGTTTTCTTCGGGGTTTTTCATTTTATTCTTCTTGTTTTCGCTTAATAAACGCATTGCCTTTAATTGCATGCCAGTTTATAAGAAAAATAATCGCACAGTGTTTTCGATGGAAATCTTCTTCAAGAAGAAAATTCCTTTATTAAAATAGAATTACAGTTTTTGAGGTACAAAAGTTCTGTTCGTAAGAGAAAATATTTGTTTAACGAAAGCAATTTTTAAAGCGATTTTATTCCAAAAAGACGGTGTATGGAAACGTTTTTTTTTCAAAACTTCGATTCCTATTATAAAGTTTTCCTTTGAACTGAATATAAAATGGAATTGTCTATAAAGTTGTAATAACATTCTATTAATATAAAATGATTAAAAATAATATTAATGCATACTTTGTTTTGACTAAAATTTGATATAAAAGAAAAAGTTGTTTTTAAAGAAAATACGAATATTCTTACACAAGAAAATCTCTCTTTTATCAGAAAACAAATGTTGTCTTTAAGGAAACTTCCTTGACAATAATAACACTTCTATTCTCCAAACTTTAACAAACTCACCAGCCAAAACTTATTTACCATCTCGAAACGTGCGAGATTCCATCAAATCTTCCTTCCCACGGATCGTCGGCGCACACTCGCCACGAAAGCTTCCCAGTCTAGGAATTAAATTCTAACTTTGCCAGCGGCAAACTTTGCGCTTCCTATGTGCGTCCTGCGTGCGATGCTCGACGAATATAAAATATTTGCGAAACACGGCGGAAACCTTCTTTGAATTCCTCGTCGGCAAAATTCCCAGCGCTCGTTGCCGCGGCGCACGTGGCTGCGGAATATCATTTCCGCTATTTCCTCGTCGCGCAGCAGCTTGGATAAACTTATGCAGATTGGTAGAGTTTTATCGAGATCACAGCAAAATCGATAGATGAAAATGCAAAAACACTGCAAGACTTTGAAAAGGGGAAGGCGATTTTTTGGTATCATATTTTGGAACGTTGAAATATCGAAATTTAGTTGAAAAAATAGTGTAATACATAAATAAATATAAATAGTACAGTGTAAATGCATAATTCAACGAAAGTATAGTTAAAATAACACAGTAAAAAATAGTGTAATATATAAACATAACAAAAATGAATAAATGTAAATAATAATTGAAAATAAAGATGGCGATTTTTTGGTATCATATTTTGGAACGTTGAATTATGGAAATTTAGTTGAAAAAATAGTGTAATACATAAATAAATATAAACAAATTTATAAATGTAAATAGCAGAGTATAAATGTATAGTTCAACGAAAATATAGTTGAAATAATACAGTTAAAAAAATAGTGTAATACATAAATATAAATGAAATTAATATATAATTCGACGAAAGTCCAACCTTTCGTTTTACTTTACTGTCATATATAAATACTTTATAAAAATACAACGTTTGCATACAACAATGCTGTTATATGTTTTCGAGAAATAATTAAATTACGATTTCTTAAAGGGCAGTCTTCGTATATTTTTATATTTATATTAAGAAGCAATTAACGACTTACCTTGTAGAATAATAATATTGTTCTCAGGAAATCCATATTGAAATATATATAAACATATGCTTTGTCGAAATATATACGTTTTGCCGAAAACAAGTAATTTTGCCAATGAAAAAAATCAAAAACTATAAAATAATATTACAGTTTTAGTGTTAAATATAACATTCTTTCAGCACTGAAGCATCGAAAGGCAAGCAGTTGCACAAGAAAAAATCGATATCAGTAGTTAAAGGTCAAATAGAAAAGTTGGTTTCCCCCCAAACGAGTTTTACTAAGTGCTGGCCCTTCCATTTCAATAGCAACGAACCTTTTAAGAGGAACCGAGGAGTCTTCTTATCCTCGGCGCATAGTAGTTCGAAATCTACCTGCGCGGTGAAATAATGCTGGAACCGGATAAGTATCGCTCGTCCCATGGAAGCAGAGATCCTTCTTGAAGTGACCCGACATCTTATCCTTCGGTACTTTTCTATGGCAACCCTCTTCCACCTTCCGTTCGGTACTTTTCCATCTGTCAGCGTCAGCGAGATCTCGGAAATTCGGGTTAAAAACCTTTCTTTCTTCTTTAAATATTATAACAATACGTTATTAAATATTATTAACACTATTAAATACTATAACAATATGGTAGTTTGTTTATTTTATAAATATGAAATCAAATATTCTGCATTATTAATGCTTTGATTATAAATAATATCGTTTAGTTAGTAGGTAAATAATAATAGCATTTAAACGTTTAGCAGGTATTTAAAGAAACATTAAATGAGGGCTTTACTGAATTTCAACAGTGATTATTTAATTTGATATTGTATCCATGTAAGATTTGTGAAAAGTACAACAAAAATTATTAGGTGGGAGCTTTTCTTGTACAAAGAATATAACAATAAATCAAAAAAGAATTACAAAAGTTATTTTACTTTTAAAAGAAAATTTGTATTTATAACTTTGACGATTATTAATTTATTTATTTTAAAATCTTCATTACTTATTCAGCGAAAATACATTTCTTTAAAGTAAAATAGTTTTTGTAATTCTCTTTTGATTTTTTGCTATATTCTTCGCACAAGTTGCATAAATACAGTGTTAAATAAAATAGTCATTCTGTAATGTGGAAAAGCACTAATCTAATAATTTTGGTTATATTTTTCACAAACTTTGCATGAATACAATATCAACTTAAATAATCATTGCCAAGTAAAATACAGTGTTAAATAAAATAGTAACTCATATATATTTGTATATCAATTTTAATTTTAATATTATTGCATATTTGATATTAGAATCTGATAAGTATCGCTTTTTCTATGAGAGCACATCTTCCTGAAAGCAATCAGACATCTTATTCCTTGGTGGTTTTCTATGGCGTCCCACTCGCCATCTTCCACTCGGTACTTTTCCATCTAGCAAGCCCCATTCTGAAAGTCCTCGTGGAAAAATCTGACCCTCGATCTGTCACTTGAGAGCCAGTACTATTCCACGAGGGGGAAGGAACTGCTGGACCGGGCGGACCAGCCGTGTCGATGGTGTTGTAGTCGGTGAGGTCACTGCACGGGATTTCGAGTCTAATTTTTAGTGTCAATGACACTTCGAAATGCTCGGCCCAAAGAGAATCCAATGACGAAATGTCGATTTTTTGGAGTATTTTCGAAATAAGTAAAATTTGTTGAGCCAATAAGAATTATTGTTTCTTTGGTTTATTTTATAAATCGAATTCGAATTCGGTTTGTCCAGTTCCCTCGAAAAACAATATTCTTTCTTATGATATGAAATACAAATAAAAGTATGAATTTTTCATACTTGCTTCAAGTAAAAATTTAATCAAATTCAAATTTTGATTTATATAAATCAAGAAACACTCTTTTTTGCACGAAATAAAAATGCTAGACATACAAAAAAAGGCGAAAATTCTGTAATACTTATTACCCTTCAGAGTGTTCCAAAATTAACATCAAATTTCAAAAAGAATAAAATTCTTTGAATGATATTATTCTTTTATTTTACATATATCTGATTAATAATCATATACTTGACACGGTAATAAAGAAATGAGTAAAAACTAAGACGATCTTTCTCAACGAGTATAATATAATTCAAATTTTGATTTATATAAATCAAGAAACGTTCTTTTTTCACGAAACAAAAATGCTAGACATGCAAATAAAAGATGAAATTGTAAGTTCTGCAATACTTATTACGATTCAGCGTATTCCAAAATTAACATCAAATTTCACGAAGATAAAACTTCTTTGAATTATATTGTTCTTTTATTTTATATATTATATCTGATTAATAATCATATACTTGATGCGATAATAAAGAAATGAATCTTTCTCCAGCGAGCCATTAAATTCGTAATGGTCAAAATATCCGGCCGTCTTTCAATATCAGTGCTTAAAGGGCCTCTTATCTTTTGAAGGGAAGAGCCCATCATTGTTAGAGGGTGATAATTCGAGAATGATCGGTGCGACAGCCTCCAATTTCGGCGGGCACAAAGAGCCCGAGATTCTCGGCCCGTTGCGCTTATTGTACCCGCACGATCAAAAGTACTGGACTCCAATTACTCCCTTTCGATGGGAATTTCCACCCCGTCGAAATTAAATTCCACTGTTTGCCATCGGAACTAACACTATTTTCTCTCACAACTCATTCAAAATTATATTTTAATATCATAATTTTTGAAATTGTTTTTGTATTCTTTATCTTTTTTTCATTTGACTGTATTGTAATTAATTTATTCGATCATATTTTAAATAAAGTAACTGTTCAGTGGTTATTATTAGAAAAATTTGTGGATTTTCGGTTGCGCTAGAAACGAACATAATATAAGGAACTATAAAATACATTTGACTTATTTTTTACGATAATTGTTCTGCATATTCCACTTTGTCGAATACTTTTAAATACACCAATAATACAATTTTAGTAATGAAATTGAAAAATACACTTTTTCGATTCTTTCTTAATGTCAGAGATTAATATTTCACTTGTTTTAGAATTCAAAATTATTAATTGTCGTTCTCTTGTCAAAATTATAAAGCTTATTAATGTTTCTTCCAATTTATGCTGACAATTATTTAAAGATTTAATGAACTTATATTATATTTGTTAAGATTGTAATTGTCTTTCAATTAAATTAATAGTGTTTCTTTTCATGAATAAAGAGAGATATACAGAAAAGTTTGCAAATCTAGTGTTAAGTATTGTTTATTCGACTTACTTCATTTTCTAGTTCGCTGGCTACAATCTTGTTATTATAGTGCGCGATTGGTTCAATGTTTCGACGAGTGCAGAGTGCTAATTTTCTGTAAACTGTTATCTCACCGTAACATGTAATCGGAATGGTGTAACTACTGCGCTCTCGGCTCGAGTAGGCGTGGACCGCTAACGGTTAATCTACGTTCAACGAACTATCGCTCGTGGAAAAACCCATCGGAGTTTTGGCATGCCGCGTTACACTCTGAAACTTTGCCTTTTCGCTGGTTTTTTATTTGGCTAATATTTTGGCGGACGTGAATTCTTCGTTATTTGCTTTCATAATAATAAATATTGAATGCAATAGTTCATTATTATGGCGATTTGTAATAGCAAATTAATGATTTGTTATTTAATTATTTATATAATGTAATTTAGTGAAGCGGTTACAAGAGAAATTTGAAAATCGTATTGTGTATTGTGTTTGCTTGTATTATGAACCTTTTAAAAGATAATTTTACAAATCTGTAAACATTTAGAAAATACGAATATCTCCAAACTGTGTTGAATACGCTGCAAATATTGTAAAAATTTAAAATAAGAATTTAAAATAAAGAAGTTACTTGCTTTCATAATTTAGTATACGACAAATATTAAATAAAACAGTTCATTATTATGGCGATTTCAAGTAGCAAGTTAATGATTTGTTATTTAATAATTTAAATAATGTAATTCGTTGAACCGGTCAATTTCTGTCAATGCCATTCCTGTACAAAAGAAATTTGAAAATTCTACTATGATTACAAAAATTATGAATATTTTAAAAGATATTATTACTAATCTCTAAACATTTAGAAAATACGAAAGTCTCCAAACTGTTGAACATGTTGCAAATATTGTAAAAATTTAAAGTAAGAATTCAAAATAAAGAACCCGTAAATATTGAATATTACATTGTAAACGCACACGTAAAAAGTAGGCTGTCAGTGTACCTCGCAAAAAGTACGAATAAGTTACCATTTTTATCATGAAAAGTCACTGCGGAACTCATTTCTGCGTCACACTTATGGAAATCAGTGTTGTTTCACGCCCATTACGAAACAAGAGCGGCCTGTTGCGTGCAGCAAAGTGGTCTCGATCGCAAAGTTGAAGAAGTATGTTGACTGATGCACAAGACTTAAGCTAATCTAATTGGATTTTCCATTCCTCGGACAGATTCTCTTAAAAAGTAAAAGTGACAGAAATAAATGACACAATTTTCTCTTGAAATTAATTTTTCTTCTCTTCGTTTTATTTTCAAATAAACTTGTCTTCGAAAAATAACTGACAAAGTTGCTAAACTATTGTATTATGATTAAAATTATAATAACGAAGAATTTATTAGAATTATCACAAATTTGTAATTTAAGTTGCACTTTAACATTGGCAAAAATCTCAAAATTTATTGATGGTCGTATTATTGTTTCTTTTATATAAGGAAAATATTGCGAGTGCCACACGTGACGCACAATACAACTCGTTAAGTTCTGTAACAAGCGATCGACATGAGATCAGTAATAAGCTATCATGAAACACTAATCACGTGAACGGAGTAGGAATAACTTTAGCAGTGTCTAAGAATTCCTGAAATCGAAAATTGCTCGATTATTTTAGTATTCGAATTTTCAAATTTGTGAGTCTTTGACAAATTGAATTTTTAAGTTACTATTTTATTAAATATTGTATCTTGGAAGACCATCTTATTTTCTATTCACTTATATACAATAAAAGAATAATATGATATAATTATAATATAAATAAAAGAATTCTATTCTTCTTGAAATTTCATGTTAATTTTGGACCACCTTGAATGCTAACAGTTATTGCAGATCTTACAGTTTCATTTTTTAATTACATGTAACAGCAAAACTATAAAAAAAAATGATTAGATTACAGCTTTACTGAATCACAGTTATTTTATTCGATGTCGTATCTCTTTAACATTTGCGAAGAATACAGCAAAAGTCGACCAATTTGCAAGTTGTAGTTCAACGTGTTGATGGTACGCGTAATAAGTAATTAACAGCGATTAATGATGATTTACTGATAAAGATAGGATAGTAATGATAGAGTTGCAACAGGTCTGAAGTCAACGATTAATATTTCCAAGAATTTCACTCCTCTCGCGCCTGAATAACTCACGCCATACGTGTCAGATAATTAGGAGGAATTCATCTGATTAGCATAGTTTAATGATTATGAAATCCTCACCGACACAAGAATAGCAGTAACTCTGTGCTTAATGCCAGGAAGACCGGTACTTCTCCGCCAAAAGTAAGTAACTAGGTTACGGATATTCATGCACTTGTTTTCGAAAAAAGCCAAGGTATTTGGGAGGCAAATTCGAAATCCACTTCTGCTTGTGTCACTTTAAAATATTCTCCTTATTTTTTGTATATAAACTAAATATTTCAAAACGGTGCAATTCGAAAATTCGCCATTCTAATTTTTTCCATGAAGCTTATTTGAAAAGTAAAAATAAATGTTTAAATTACGTTTTCTTTATAATAATATTTTTTTAATCGCATTGGCTTTGCGTTGCGTTGGCCAATCTGATTTTTTCCGTGAAGCTTATTTGATAAGTAAAAAGAAATGTTTAAATTACGGTTTTCTTAATATTTAAAAGATATAATATTTAATATTTAAAGATATAATAATATAAAAGATAAAATATTTCTTATATTTAAAATTGCGATATTAAACAACCATCACTTACGACTTAAACAACAATCTTAAGTTCAGGAGTCATTTGCAATAATCAACCTCTGAAACTTATTACATTTATAGAAAAAAAAATTTTTACTCAACGCAGAAGT
Source organism: Ectemnius continuus (assembly GCA_910591665.1). Lineage (NCBI taxonomy): Eukaryota > Metazoa > Arthropoda > Insecta > Hymenoptera > Crabronidae > Ectemnius > Ectemnius continuus. Next base: position 5,945,620 of record OU342862.1, on the reverse strand, counting down.
TAATGATATTTATGACAATTTATATGTTTATAACACACTTTGCGTGAAGCTGAACGCGATCGTCTGAAATAAAAGCCCCGCAAAAAAAGAGGTACCGAACGACGAGCTGTCGAATCGCAAATGAGGAAGTAAAAATAGAAATTAAGAATGTAGCCGTCGATAGCTAGCTTCGGATTTACAGTTAGCGGAAGCATAACGGGAGCGCTGAAGATCGTAGGTCAGAGATGCAATCTCCGAAATCTGCCGGGACGCCGCTCAAAAATACCGTTCGACCAACTCTGCCTAAATACTAATTCATTATGTGCCGGCCAATTTATTCCTGCATTGAACTGTTATCTCGAGTCGAAGTAGGCAAAGACCGCCTGGGGTGAAATGAACCAGTCATTTGAATTAACAGTATTTAAAACTAGGTTTACTTATTTTTAATCAAAGAAACTGTTACTTTAATTTGAAGACAACTACAAGCTTAACAGACATAATATGAGTTAATTAAATCTGTCAGGATTGTATAAATAATTGTCAGTATAAATTGGAAGAAAAATTAATAAGCTTTGTAATTTTGCTAGTGAAGTCCGAAATCCGTCAAATAAAAGCAAGCAATCTAGCCGACTTTTATCGACTTCGAAAATTGTTATATCCAATTTTTGTTTGTTAGCGAAATATATCTCGACTTTTCCTTTTTGAAAATTTTAGAATTATACTTAAAGCATCCAGTAAAAGTAATGAATATTGAAATATTTCATACCTAATAATTTGCCTGTGTAATAACTCTATACAGAAAATAAAATTCTGTTACAACTAGAATAATTAGTTCAAGTTATACAATTACCTTCGAGAAATGATTGAATTACGAATTTTCATATTTTTATTTTTTAAGAACAAATAATGTTATATGTGATTCGCGTTTTACAGCTATAATATTGTTTCATATTTTCTGTAAGAGAATATAAAAATCTATACAAACATGAATCTGTTTTTGAATAATAAAAACAAACAAAAACAAATTATTTAGGTTTTTTCAGTAGAAATAAATACAGATTAGATTTTTAGTATTTTTAGTGTTAAAAAGACGCATTTATCCGTGTGTAGAGCTGACGCATGTATTGACGGCACTGACGCGTCACGTTCACTGGTATGTGTAAATGGACCTTAACTCGGCCTGACGCTGTGGTGCGAACGCGTTACGCAATTAGTGCTGATCTACTAATTGACACCGTACAAGGTTAACTCCTCGCCGGTATCACTGATTTCTGCTTCCTTCCCAAACCGATTTCATCCTGGCGTCTTCTTACGTCACATTCTTTCTGTCACACAGCCTCTGTTAACTGGCAGTGACAATTCGAAAAGAATTTTTCGAAAAAGTCATAATTATCCGGTGTGCAATTATGTTTTATTTGGGAGTTTCAATTTTTGCTTGTTACTTTATTTGACATTGCTGGTTAGAAAGTAATTGAATTAATAAACAGTACATTGTTTATGAATCAATACTTTCATGAAAACTTGAAGAAGAAAGAAAGAAAATTTATAGAATTCTATATATTATTAGATTAATTATATATATTAATAAAATTCTAGAATTAAAATCAGAATATAGAAATGGAAGTATTAAGATTTACTATTTAGGTAAGATTTAAGAAAACATTTCTTAACAACTAAAAGTTAGTATGTAATTATATATTTAAAAAAGCCAAGGAAATACAGTTATTTATTTCATTCAAATAATAATGCAACACAGCAAAATTTTAATTTGCTTTTTAGAACTGACTTTTATTAAAAAATACGTGGATGAAATTAATATAACGATGAGTAGACGACTCTTAACCTTTAAAATGGCACTGCAGCGCTATCTGGTGTCTTATTTTGGAATTAATCATTACTCGCTTTAAACGGACTGTTCTATACAATGTAGCATGGAAAAATGCATCGTTTTCTTGACTCTGCAGTTAAAGCAATCGCGGGAAATCAAATCAATGAAGTGACGCATTGCTTTATGAAACACACTTTAGTGTTTCACAGACACACACACACACTGTCTGAACAGAGAGGATCAATGACTAAGCTTGGATGCCGTCGAGCGCTAATGACGACCGATTAACATCATTTAGCAATGATTAGTTGCACGGCGGAGGAATGATGTTGAGTGAAACAGTGCGTTGCGTCAACAACGAACTTGAAACTGAATTTTCAAGGCAAATTCCTAGTCAACAAAAAAGTGGAAACTGGCACGGATTCATTAGAGTTCGAATGTTACGTGGTTCTAACGATTGGATGACCTTGGTGTTCGTTGTTTAACATAGGGTGACTTAAAATAGATAAAAATTGTTATTTTATTGAGAATCAGAGATCGTTCGTATTTTATGATGGAACATTGTAGTTCGATTTTGTATTTTTTTGATGCTTATTGTTGCAATTTCATGTTATTTAGCAATTGTTTCACAATAAATTCAATAAACTTCATATTAAAATACATGTCGTGATTGTATTTTATATTTTTATTTTAGAATTTCAAAGATATAAGATTTGTAAAATTGTAATTTAAAAATTCAGTAAAACTCAGTAGATTTTCAGTAAGATTTCGTTTATAAATACAGCGTGTGCAAAAAGTAAAAGCTTCCAATTTCTTTATTAGGATTTAATTATTAGAATTTACAGTTAGACAACTATTATGATTAATACAATTAAATTTAAAATTAAAAGCGAGCGTGTTGCTGAATACAACACTGTTTTGCATTTTTTACTGATTGCGTGATAAAAAGCAATTATTTAATAACAATCGTCCTTCCTCATACGAATAGAATCATATCATACACAGCGATGATCTGAAATCGTGACTTTCTTACAATTTTGTCAGCTAAAAATAAGTCTTTCTCACGCATGTTTGCCGAGTAGCTTTTAAGGTGTGCGTGCGTGTTAGAGAAAACAACCGTGAGTTTTTGGTGTATCGAAATATTATTCCGAAAATTTGAATGAAGAATGAATATAATAATGTAATTTCACAATTTCAAATAATGTTACCTTGCAACGTTCCATTTAATTAATTGAAATGTAATATTTCGAGAATAATTTTGTTATAGGTTCTTACTGATTCTGGCCGAGCATTAAAATACAAAATATTTTTAAATTAATGTTACATAGTTGGTTGAAATTATTCGCAAAATTGTTATCTGTAAATTTAAGTGCACTTCAGCGACCGGATGTGCGAGTTAACACTGCGAAGCTTCTTCGCATAAAAATGTAATCCTTTTAAATACATTTTATGAGGGGGGCGAAAAAAACTCAGAAACGTCAGAAACTTTGAGAGTTGTGCTGGTTTGCTTCCAAGGTAGCGATACGCGGCGAGTTAGTGGGACATTAAGATACGCGTTATGGCCAATCGCGGCACTGAGAACTGGCAGGAGTACAATGGACGATTGCCGGCGATCTCAATGTCAATAAAACGCGAGCTAACGAGGCCGCAACCGCAAAAGGAAAAAAACAAGAGGAGGAAAGTAGAATCAACGGAGGTTCGCCTCCGTCGCCTCCCTCGCGGCTACGTGATGCGACTGTGTCACTGGGAACGAAGCATACATACAGTGGCGGAAAAAAGTATTGGTACAGCCTCATATTTTTGCAAGAAGTTTTCCTAAAAACACTTTTTTCCAGAAAATGTATTTCCATTTCAAAAGAAGAGTTTTCTTCTTTAATAATATTTTGTTCATAAAGAAATTCGTTTGCATGGAATTACCTTTTAGAGGTTAAAAAAGTATTGGTACAGCCTAATATTTTTGCAAGAAGTTTTCGAAAAAACTATTTCTTTCAGAAAATGTATTTGCATTCCAAAAGAAGAGCTTTCTTTTTTAATAACATTTTGTCTACAAACAAATTCGTTCGTGTGGAATTACCTTTTAGAGGTTAAAAAAGTATTGGTACAGGCGAATATTTCTACTACAAAATTTTCGTAAAAACACTTTCTTCCAGAAAATGTGTTTCTATTTCAAAAGAAGGAATTTCTTCCTTAATAACATTTTTCCTACAAAACAAATTCTAGTATTTTTATAATACATTTTTGTGAAACGCTGCCTGTAGAATATTTTTCCCAAAAACAAATTTTAACAGTGGAATTATCACTTTCGATTTTGTAATTTAAGAAACATATTATAAACAGTGTTGTTATGTTTCGTCTAGCATTAACAATACATTTCATGGTTCAATCATCTCGAATTTCAAGTTGGTAGCGTGTACGAATTTTTGAGTCACTGTATATACACCCACTGACAGATAGCGTCATAAATTCTCTGACAAAATTTACACCAGTTATCACCTCCGTCTCCACTCTCTTTAAATCCAATTACTTCAATTATTGGCGTTAATTTCGGTGCTGGTTTGCTACATTATTGCTGAATAACACCACGCTAGCTTTTTTTACTTTTGTGTTTCCAATTTTTTCACTGTCACATCAACTACATTAAACATATATGATGATTAGTATTACTTGCATTGTTTTTGTTTTGTTTGATTTACTGTTTACAGTTTCAATTCAATTTAGGTCCATTTAAATTCAATTACTTCAATTATTGGTAGTAATTCCTTGCGTTATTGTTTGATAATTATACATTTAATAGCAACATACAAAACGTTTACTACTTTGTATGCTATTATTTACTATCAGCTCGGGAATCGTGTGTAAAAAAATGTAACACTGTCAACGACGAATGATTTTAACATTCTACAATTTTTCTCATACACCACTAACAAATATCCTTTTAATTTTTGTTTAAATAGTAATCTTAATGTTTCCGCTTCTACATTGTATACTTTCATATTAATGCAATGTTAAAACAAATCAAAAACACAACAAAAGTGTTTCGAGGTCCCAAAATTCCGCTACTTCTTTTCATACATTTCATTAACCAATCGGCTTTGGCGGTGTTTCCCGAAAACTCGAGTCGTTTCTACGAGGAGGTCGTCGCCAGTGGCAGATGCAGATGTCAGCGGGAGCGGCGGCGGCGGCGGCGGCGGCGGAAGTAACGTCTGTCCGGCGAGACGGATGCCCGAAAGAAAGTTCTCGAAGTCAATTCCGTAATAGTTGGCGTAGCATTGAAGCCAATTGAATAATGATGCGCGGCGGGGCAGCAGCAGCAGCAGCGCGCGCGAAAGGCAGCCGCCCCGATCATTATCCTTGATTCAAGCGATGATCGTGATATTCCCGCGGCATTCGCCGCTTTATCGCCGTTGTCATTCAGCGCGCCCCGACTGACAGCCAACGGGAAGGACGGAGAGAGAGCCTCCTCGTCGTCGTCGTCCCTGTCCAGAGTGTCAACCGCCCCAAAGTAATTTCGGGATCCTTACCTCCTATTGGCCGAAATCTTAAAATCACCACTGTCAATAAATCGATTTTTATATGGTTCTTAAGCATTATTGTCAATCGGGCTACTTTTCAAGATCGCAGAAACTTCGAGGTTATTAACAATCAGAACCTGTACATTTTTGGTTACAATTATTGCTCTGTTACGTTAGTAAATAATTATAATTATTGGGCGAAACATTGTTAGCAATCTTGAATGCATTTATCTACTTGATTGTATCGGTCCTTATCTTTGTCAACCAAATGCAACTATTAAAACTAAAATAAACAATGTTTGGTTGGACTGACAGATTCACAGAAGATTGTTCTAGAGTCGAACACTTCTAGAGCGGCGATCTGTTATCTCAGAGCCATAAACAGTGGCGAACTAGCCAAGAAAAGGGATATCAGAGTAAACCACAGTGAATACAGTCAACATAGCCAACATGATCATCATAATCAACATATCCAAGATAAACAGTATAATTAACGTAATCAACATAGTCCCCACCATCAGCATAGTCAGCACAATTATCATAATCAACATAGTTGACACAGTCAGCATAGTCAACATACTCAGCATAATCATCATAGTAAACATAGTGAACGCAGTGAATATTCCAATCGTAAAAATTGTCGACCAATGATATGCTACTTCGTATTCAGCAGCCCCAAGACATTGTTCTAGGGTCGAACAGTTCTACAGGCAGCGATCTCCTTTCTTGGAGCTATAAACCCTGCCGGTCTAGTCAAGAAGGGAGCATCAGAGTAAATCATGGTGAACATAGTTATCATAGTTAGCATAACTAACATAGTCACCACCATCAGCATAGTCGGCATAATCATCACAATCAATATACTCAACATAGTCAACATAGTCAACATAGTCAGCACTGTCAACATATTCAACATAATCAGCATAGTTAGCACAGTCAGCATATTCAACATAGTCAACATATGTAATATACTTAGCATAATCAGCATAAGCAATATCGTCAACATAGTCAACATAGTCAACATAGTCAACATAGTGAACAGCCCCAAGTGCGAACCAACTTTAATTCGACTAACTAGAATGAATAGAACCCCGAATAAACCCATGCTTGGTTGTGAAGGAAGGCCCGGAACCGGATCCGCGCGACATTGTTCTAGGGTCGAGAAGTTTTCGAGGCAGGGATCTCCTATCTCGCAGCTATAAACAGTGTGTCGTCGGTCTAGTGAGGAAGGGAGGGAGCAGGCGGGAGGGGTGGTGGATGGATCAGAGAGGGTGGCGGAGGGAGTGTTGCCGGGGGGGAGGTGGGGCGGCGAAAAAAAGAGGAGGGAAGAATCACACCGCGGAGGAGAGCAGGTTTCGCTTTTTGCGCTCTTCCCTCGGAGTCCGCGCTCCTCGTATTCCTGCGGGAGGGAGGGAGGGAGGGAGGGATCGCGGAAAGCTCCGTGGGGAGGAGGGAAGAGGGAGGAGCGGCGGCGGGAAGGGCGAGGAAGAAAAAGAGTCACCCTCGACTCGGCGCCCGAAGGCGAGCTCTCTGCATCCACCGTGGACCGGTCGCTAAGGGACGCGCCGCGGCGCTTGCTCGCCTCGGTTCTCCGCTACACCGCAACCCAACAACTGACACGGCCTTCGTAGGTTTTGCCTCGGCGAGCTGACCAGCCGAGCCAAGCTAACTTGGCAGCGTCGGTCGCCTTCCTCCCTGCTATTAAATGCACCGGCACAGAACACCCAACAACTCGCTATGCTTCTTCCATTGATCGTTCTGACGACTGTTTTTGATTCGTAGTGTTTGCCAATTGGTCTTGAAATTGTTGTAACAACTGCTGGTTTATTTGCTGTCCCGTCAAATGATGTTCATTCTTGATTTGTAGTTATTTATAAAGATTTTAATAATTTTGTATTGTGTTTTATAGTAGCATATTGTATCATATTGTATAATTCTGTCTTTGTAAATTGTAGTTGACCCCTTTTTCTTGTTTTCTTTTATATATTTTGTTAATCTATCCGGTTTGTACGAACATCCCCCAAGAGAAAAATTAATGATTTATACTTGTTAATAGAGACATTAATCATAATTGTTTTCTATTATGTTTTATAGTAACATATTGAACCACATCTTTCTATCTTTGTAAATTGTAGTTGCTTTCTTTTTCCTGTTTTTTTTATATATATATTTTGTTTATCTACCCGGTTTGCATGAACAACCCCCAAGAGGGAAATTAATTATCGGTATTTCACATTTATAGCGAATAAAAGCGCACGAGGACTGGAATGGGCGCACACGCAGTGGGCGCGCGCGATAATCAGGACATTACTTTTTCCGAGAAAAGTAAGTTTCCACCACCCGCTGCGCTAACAACCGCGCGATTAAAGTCGGATGAACGCGGTTTACCTTGCGAAGGATTTCTTACGTACCGCAATGGCAATGCGTTAGCGTCTGGCGTCACGTAGCAGATAACTCCGATGATGACAGTCCGCTTCTACAATCTCTACTATTTCTACTAGTTTGCTGGTAATAACAGACCTTGTACGATTTAACTTGGCCCACTTGGCAATTCCCCCTCGGCCGGAGCGCTCGTAATTAACAGAAAGGCGACAATTTCTCGCGCGGACTTACAAAAGCGAATAAAGTGAGCTAATGATTCCTTTAAAAATGGTATATGGTCGAAGAAAATTGCAGAATATCGAAATGATGAATTAATTTTGTTGTGTTCTTATTTATTAAAGACTCGTGTATGAATAAATAATGCTTTACTTGCTGGAATAGAAAGAATGAGCGAGTTTTTAAAATGTGAGGTTAGAACTGTCATGGAGTCGAGAAGAAAGCACTTAACCTCTAAAGTGGTAGTGTTTCTAAACTTATAGTAATTTCTATAGACTTATAGTAATTTCTAAACTCGTATTATTACATTGTGAAAGGAAATAATCGTAAAACTGTTGATCTGTGAAATGTTACACAGATTTATAGCAGTTTCAGTTACATTTTCCCAAGTACTTGTACCTATTTATACGCTCATCTGCAAACAATGTTATCTTGTTAGAGATGAAAGAACATACGATCGAACGATGTTTCTTTCTAATCTTTTATCTGTTAGTTCTAAGTTGGCATTGGCGCTGCGAGGGCTTCAGTTACTATTCCTAGAAACGTCTTATATTATTTATAACAATCTGTTATCAACCAAGTCTTTAAATATGTATTATTTATTTCTATATTAATATCCTTAAATTCTGAGTATTACAAAAATATATAACGTTGTATAAAAATATATTCAAAATTTAGAAACATAAAATAATTTCAGTTACATTTTCCAAAGCCAAAAAAATATACAAATTTCTTAATGTATTCAAGCAAACCTTTAAAAATATGATTAACACTTAAAACAGTAAAATATCTACAAAAGTAACACAATGATATTTAATATATCTCAGTCGAAAAAATCCTGAAAAAATCGCTAAGCAAGAAACAAGTATAAAATAGTTAAACACACACACACACACAGGCACGCACAGAGGATGAGAGGAGAATTTCGTGGAAGATTCCCGGGCGACCTTGTCGCGAGTGCGCGCGGCGCCTAAGAGGGAACAATGCGCCGCCGCCGCGGCGGTGGTGTCGCCAGTTCGATTACGTTATTTCCTCCGAGCGGCTGCGATTACATCCGCAGAGAGTTGCTGCTCGCGCGCGCGCGCGCGGCAGCCTTGGAAGCGTGTGTCGACGCTAAAAGTGACACGCGCGCGCCTGTCGATCCTGCCACTCTTTTTCCCGCCACTCGTCCTGCCAGGCGTCCCAAGAATCCTAACCTCGACGTGCAGGGTGATTTAAATCATCTCTGTTGGATATCACACTGCTAGTATGATTATAAATCATCCACTCATTTTAATTACAGACGAGTCTTTCTCAGATTATGTGTATGATTTAATATTGTAAAATATTGTTGCTGTTAATAGTAAAAACAAGTACTAATATTAGATAAATATATATATTTATGAATTATAAAGTATAAATTAATATAATTCATATAATAATACATTTTTCATAAATAATATAATACAGTATAACATAGATAAATATTATATTTAGCATGCTGTTACCTATTTGTAAATCATTCTGTACAACATTATAAAAATAATTATAATCCATTTACTAATTTTAATTACATACAAATGTTTTCCAATTTTACTCTGCATCTTACAAATTAAAATTGATATAAAACTAGATTGAATAATATGTAATTATAATATTATATAAAGTGCATCACCCTGTACATTAATATATTCACGCGGAGGACCAAGCTAATCAGCAACTTTGAATGAGTATGCGAGCGATGAGGAATACGGCTGGTTTCACCAGCAAGTGGGTAAATGTTTGAGCAGTCTTGCGGCTCACTTTACTACCACTCGACGTCTTTGAAATCTTTCCGCTACGAACATTTATTTGCAAACGAAAGCAAATACCTAGTACAAATTTTTGAGTCTACGATTTTTTAAAATTAATGTATTATAATTGAATTGATTATGTTAGTAGTAGAATGTTATTATTTGTATTTCGATATTTTGCAAAATAATGAACTAAACTTTGTTTAAGACTTGTCATATAGTATGTATGTAAATCTAGGAAAAGTTTAGTCATTTTTTCTTCATATTCACATTAAAGTGCAATTTATATAATTATATTTTTGTTATTAACACATCGTTTGATTAGGAACAATAGAACTTTAATATAATTTCAATACAAAATAGTCTTCATAACAAAATTTTGTTAAAAATAACACGAACGCATTACATCGAATAAAGTATTTACAAAATTTTTAATTTAAAATTCATCATGTACTTATTAAAGCACATAAAATCGACTAATAATCCTTGAAATATTATTTTCATATTGGCAAATAACAAACGTCAAAGCAACGTTTACGTTCGCGCTAGGATGACTGGGGGATTCACGGGATCGTCCTTGAATTGATCCACGAAAGCTTTCGAGCAAAAAGTGGCGGACGGCGCTGCTTGTAAGTCGGAGGCGCTGACAGGATGACTGCCGGCGCGGCGGCGCGGCGGTGGCGGCGCGATGACTCGGGGGTAGCGCACTCTGGCCGCAGGGGAGGGAAGGATGCGCGCAAGAAAACCTTCGCAAGGCAAACCAGCTCCTGGCGTCGCTGCTGCATTAAAGCGGTTGCCTCGCGACAGTACCGTCAAAAAGTTTGTCGTACCATGTGTGCGTGGAAGTTTGAATAATGCGCACTTACACAGCGAAGCTTCTCCGCGTGGCGCCACTATCGGGTCAGACGCCGAACGAAAACACTCCGAATTTTAAAACTACTTTAAATGCTTGTATGTTTTGAAAATCGAACGGAATATATTTCTTATTTTTTCTTGTATATGTTTGTGTTTATCAACACTACAATTTAATATACGTCATTAATTGATGTTTGATACAAATAATACTTGAAATAAATACTAATTTCGACGATGTTTGTCTCAAGTTTAGAGAAAAGAATTTTTTCAAATTGTGCTAGGTTAAAACCTACTTTGAAAATATTCTTTTCTCAGAACTTGAGATAACCCTCGCCGGAGTTAGTAGTTATTTCAAGTATTGTTCACACTAAATATTAATTAATGACGTATACTACATTTTAGATTTAAAAATCGACAGTTTATTTTGAAAGCGTAACATTTTTAATTTTATTAAAAGGCAAATTCTTTAATATCTCAATTTAAATATAAATGGCTCAAATATAACTTTTAAATTACGCAATCAGAATTTTAACAAATTTAGTCGACAATTAATTTAATTGTCATTGCTCCTCGAAAAATTGACAGGCCCGTTTAATTTCGTGGGGGGAAAGGCGAATGACAGGGAAAGGGGGCACGCGGATGGCAGAGAGCGGAGAGGGAATCTGAGAAATACAGAGCATCGGGCGCCGCGCGCTTACAGATCTGCATCGAGATCTCCGCCATCTCATTACGCTACTTCCTTTCTAGAGGCTCGAGTGCAACCCTTTGGTAGAACGCGTGCTAGTATTCTACCTGCATCCAGTGCAGCCTCCGCTGGACCTGCCGGCATTGGCGTCGAATGCGAAACGGGTTTACGCGGATTTTGTAATCCGGCGAAATGTCAAATTTGGAAAATTTTCCATTTATTATTAGAACGCTTTCAAATTCCAAGGATGCTATTTATGAGTTATAACATGGATGTATCTGTCTTTACATTTTTATAACTTTTTCTAATCGTATATTTATTGTATATATTAAATATATTAGGGTCATCTGAGCTTTAATCTTCTAATATTTAACGATTTTAATATGGAACTTAAACAATATGAATTTTCACTATTTCGGTATTAGTGTTGTGTTTAATGGATAAAGTTTTATATAATATTATGCAGTTCAATAATGTTATATAAATATTCCAAAACATAAAAGCTGTTTGCATCGTTTTATTTTATTTCATATTTATTTAATTTTCTTTTAAAATTAACTGTATAACATTATTTGAATTATGAAAACAGTACCCTTTCATTTTTGTATACATAATAATCCCATTTCGATTTTTAATTTCTTGCTATTGCAATGAAGAAACGCGGCTGTTTTTCAATTTTTGGTTTATTTACACTGCCTTGTATTTGATGTATTTTTATGTCACCCAAAAAAGTCTTTTTTAACAGATTTGGAAAATGAGATCGTCTATTAAAGTTCTATTTTTCTTATTTAGCCAAGAATTGTACAGGTTATGTTCGCATCATCCAATAAAACTCTTATTTACCAGCTTTGAAAAATCAAATTCTCTATCAGTGCTGTATCTACTTTTTTATTCAGTTATTCCTCTTAATAGTTGTCACAGGACATCGCCAAGAATATCACAGGTTATGTTCGCATCATCCAATAAAAATCGTTTTTACCAGACTTGAGAAATCAAATTTTCTATCACTGTTGTATTTACTTTTTTATTCAGTTAGTCCTCTTAATAGTTGTCGCAGGACATCGCCAAGAATGGCACAGGATCTGGATAGTCAGGGTTGCGTAGATAGGAAGGACTAGATATCTCGATAAGCTGACGCCAATGTGGAAGATGGAATTCAAGCCAAACCAGTTGATCCTTCTGTTCCTATTGCCGCTGGCTTGCGAGCTGTCGTCCGAGCTCGCGTGGAACCTGCAGCCCTCTCCGCTCTCCTCTCCGCTCTCCTCTTCATCTCCTCCTCTCTTCTTCTACACACCCTCGATGAATCTATTTATAGAGGTCCTGGGCATTACTTGGGCCCTTACCTACCTGTGTTTGCACTTGCGTGCCCGCTCCTCCTCCTCGCTAGCTGCTTCGCACGATTGTAACACACCGGCGGCCACACTGTGCTGCTCCGCCTGCTTTTCTCAGGATCGGGGCACACATGCCCTCGCTGCCACTCGGCTGACTCCTACAGGCTTATTCATTTGACATCACCCCTGTAAAAACTCCTGTAAAAAAGATAATTATGAATAATTTATCATTCTTTATTATATGCGAAGGTTTATCAATTTTTTTCTGTGTATTTTATGTTATATTTAATGTAATATGTTTTGTATAATGGCTGAAAAATAATACAGTAAAGAAAATTCGTTGGCTTGCTGTTCCCCATTTGGCTGACTACTACAGACCCATTCCTTTGACATCATCCCTGTAAAAACTCCTGTAAAAAGGATAACTACGAGGGTTTATCAACTTTCTTTCTGTATATTTTATGTTATATTTAATGTAATATTTTTTGTATAATGGCTGTAAAATAATACAGTAAAGAAAATTCTTTTGCTTGCTGTTCCCCATTTAGCTGACTCCTACAGGCTGATTCATTTTTCATCAACCCTCTAAAAACTCTTGTAAAAAGGATAATTATGAATTTCTTTTTGTTATAAAGCTTTTTGACAAACATACATTTCTTACTATTCTATTTTAGACTTACTAGTCTATTTTATGGTATGTATAATGTAATATTGTATGTAGAATGCATGTAAAATAATACAGTAATGATTCGGAGACAAATGAAACACCCTGTAGATGATGCACTGCGGGGCCCGTTGTGTCCTAAGCATGTGCAATCTCTTCTTTCGGTGTCCTTGCCACGCAAGTCCGTAATGACTGCTCTCCGACCACGAAAATCTGGGGAAATGTGTGCCGCTTGCGAAAGACAGGCGAAACCGGGCTGTTTGCCTTCTGGGTGTGTTGTAAAACAATTTGAAAATTGTTTGCTGCTACTAATCGTAATGCCAATCTCGAGAATCATATATATAATAACATTGGTTGGTTGTTTTATGTAAAAATCTTTTACTGATTTTAGATACATATTACAATTTCTGGAAATGTACTGTTAATTTATTTAATTGCAGTGTGATAAACAAAAGTATCTGTTTTCTTTTGAAATGACAGAATATTAACAAATATTTTCACTCATCTCTGATTTGATTTGACTGACTTATCTTATTCTGACTAACATATAAAAAGTACTCGTACACCCCATCTTTTTGACAATTCTTTTTTTTCGAGGTCTTTTTCTTATCCAAGAAAACTATGCTCTCTAAATAGAAATATATTTTCTTGAGAAAGAAGGGGTTGTTCTTAGAAAGAAATAACTTCCCTTGCAAGGGGGTAGTTTTCTTTCTTAGGATCATTCATTCTAAAAATACTGAATGTGGCAATACTTTTTCATGCACTCTATGCGAATATTTATACGAATCAATATATGTTTCTTATTTATATTTAATTATTAAAATTGTATTCTCTCAAAAAGAAAACCGTCCGCCACATAAAAATTGCCTCCAATCAAAGAGGTCTCTACGAATACAGTTTTTTCCTACTATTTCTATTTTAGAATCATTCCTTCTAAAAATACTTTTTCATGCATTGTATACGAATATTTATACGAATCACTATTACATTATATCAAAAACAAAACCGCCCTCCACATAAAAACTTCCTCCAATCAAAGAGGTCTCTACGAATACAGTTCTTACGAAGGGGGGTGGACGAATATTTATTTGCCCGGGAGAGTACGAACTCGGAGCTCGCATCTAGTTATTAAGGCGTTCCCAGTGCGGGATCGAATCCCCCTGGGAAGAGTAGGAGGAGGAGGAGGAGGAGGAGGAGGAGGAGGGTTGTTCGCTGGCGCGGCGGAGTGATCGATCTCCGGGCGGATAGATCGAGGATGAGGCTGCTGGCCGGGCGATTCCAGGTATCCCGGGCGCTCGATACGCGCGACCAGTCCAGCAAGAACGGGTCGTGTTACTCCTCTTTCTTCCTCGGCTCCTCGGCTCCTCGCTATTTATAGATCCTAAATATCATCCGGGGGATAAGTGAGCGCCCGGCGTGCTGAACTGGTACGAGTTCGCTCGTTACACTTCTTAGGCATGCTTCGATGCTCCCCAAGAGAAAGAAAGAAAGAAAGAAAGAAAGAGAAAGAGAAAGAGCGACCAGGTGGAAGTCGCTGCACGCCCGTGCGTAATTGCAATGCGCTTCTTCGGCTCCTTCGTCGTAGTCGTCGTCCTCTTCTTCTCCCCTCGGTACGCGCCGCGCCGCGCCGCCTTTACGGTGAAACGCTCGCACGGTAGTCCCTCCACTATTTATAGATCCTAGATCATTATCCGCTAGGTAGTACGTGATGGCGCTGAGCGCGCCGACGATCTCTTGGTACTGTTCGATTCCCCGTTCGGAAAACCACTTGTCGCCGCTCCTAAGCGAAAACTTCTTAACTAATAATGTTAGCTGCCATTAATATTATAATTATTATTTAAAGATGGTATTATTTCATTCTTGATTGGGGAAAGGACTTGTAGGGGTTTATAAGTGGTAATATATTAAGTAATAATAGATTATTAATCAAAATCGATTCGAAATCAGATATTATTTGCTAATATTAGATATTATTATATATAACAATATGAAATTATTGGCTAACATTATAATCGGGTCGAGGGTTTGTGGAAAAGAAGTAATAGGGATGATGAAGAAGATGTTAAAAATCGAAGATTATCGACAAGGAGTTAAATTACCAAAGATGAGTCCCATTTAATCAAGAATCAATTTAATTAATAACACGATACTACGATTTTTTCAAAATTAGGAGTATGTGTAACGAATAGACAAAATAGACACCCCCTACTTTGATTATATACAATATTAAAAAATCGCAGTATTTAAAGAAAGCGAGCATCACCAGATTTACCAAACTAACCTAAAATCTCTCTAACATTTTCCCCCGCAAAAAGGGTTGTCTCTAAATCGTTTTCTTTTCCCACATATCAAATAATTTTCCGAAGCAGACAGACGTTCTGATTCGAGGCCATTTATTTTCTCTCGAGAAAAAGAAACTTTCTCTTATAAGAAAAAAGGGGGGGTTGTCTGCAAATCCTAAACGGGTCGTGGAATCCTCCGCGGTGGAAGAGTCTGCTTCGTCCGAGCTATTTATAAAGCTGCAGGACTCGCGTGAATAAACCCAAGATAAAATCCCCTTTCGATGCTAGCGCAGAGATAAGGCGCGTAGCGCAGCCCCCTCTGGCGTCCTTCCTCCTCGCCGCGAGGAGGAGGAGGAGGAGGTGGAGGAGGTGGACGCGCACGATCAGCAGGAGCAGTGGGGGGAGCAGCAGGGAGTTCCTTCCTTCCCCTGGCGTGCGTGAACCCCAGCGGGCGCGACGTGAGCCGCGGACAAGCGGCCTTGAACCCTCGTCTCTCTCTCTCCGTGTAGACAGCACTAACGTGGTCATTAGCTTCGGATTCACGCTACCCAATGGAACACTCTACTCGCAGAAAAACTATTGGCCGACACACACACACACACACACTCTGTCCTTCTGGAATGAGTTTCCTTCGAGGAGAATTATTGCTTTTGAAGAAATGTGGTTATGATCCTTTGACGGGAGAATAAATAACATTTTTGATATCAAATTTGAATTATTATAGCAAATGAGAAATGTCTTTCTTTTTGTATTTTTATAGAAATTGTTAGAAAGTAAATGTACTTGGAATAACTTGATTTTTAACTAGACGAGCTATTGGATATTTTGAAAAATCCACTGTTAAAGGGTTTAAAAAGAAACCTATAGTTTGACATTGACAACTAAAATAAAATTAAATTGCTATTTTCCAAATCAAAATATTTGGAATAAAAATAATTTAAATTCCAAATAAAATCGCTATTCTCTCAAATAAGAAACTGTCGTTTTTACAGAATTTTATTTTGAACAAAAGAGAATTCTATTTTGATTTCACCGTAAATTACAGAATGATTTACGATGCAGGAGTGATTAATATTAACACGGTTATTAGCTTCGGATTTACGCTCGCAGACATAGTATTGGCAGAAACAGCGCTTTTGGATTAACGCTGCCTTTTTTAAACAGATGGTTTTGTTAAGAAGAATATTTTATTCTGTTGTTTCTATAAATTACAGAATTAATTATTCAAGATATCCCAAATATTTTAAAAGATTTACTAAGAATATAATTATTTTCGAGTTTTAACATATGATAAAGTGCGATTTTAATGTGTTGTTAATAACACTAAGTGCACTTAATTAACATAAAATGCATGTATAAATTTAATAATTTCAATATATTTTTACTCAAATTGTTATTTATTAGAGTTCAATTAAATATTAAATAATCTGTCATGTTCTGTTAAAGAAAATATATTTTAAAATAAGACTTTCCTTCTTAAAACGTTTTTCTTATTGATAAAATGGCTTTGTTTTTTAAGAAAATTTATTCCAAAAGTATTACGTCCTTTATAATAAAATGGGGTTGAAAGTTCAAAATTCTATCGGTTTATTTCAAGATTTACTGATTTATTTAAAACAGACCATCCACATTTGAGTCAGACTGTTGCCCGCAACTGCAGTAATAACAGGTTCAACAGTGGCCGTCCGAGTCTTAAAATCATTCGCAATTGGATGACGGATGGAATCAGTACGGGCGGCTTATTCGAAGCAATCATGTAACGCCAAAGACAAACCGGAGCAGGTCACGCGTACCGCCAAGGAGCTCAAGGATATCCAGACTCGTAATTTCGATGAGTGTCGATAACCCGGGGAAAAGCGGAGAAGAAGCTCTGCTTCTCGCACAGATCTTCTCTTCGAGATCCTTTCAATGATATATTATTTTTAATAATCACTTTTATTTACACTACAACTATTTATTGAGTCAAAATAACTTTGTTCATATTTATTCGTATTTATTAGTCATTTATAAAATATTTTTATTTGAAGGATTGTCTCTTTCTACTTTATTTTATTTATACTTGTTTTACTTTGTGTTATTGTATTATTGTATACAAATTTATATACTTTTGTTTATTAAAATTCGACTATACTTGAAATTCGACTTTAGAAAGCATAAAATAAAACATATTTTGAGAAATTTAAGGGAAAATAAATATAACATATTATGAGATACATACATAAAATAAGAACCAAATACAAATTGATATTACTTTGAAACAGCAATGAATGTTATTCGAATTATAAATCTATGAAATATAATTTCAATACTAACTTTAGTAACAGTTTCAGAACACTTTCATTTATTACTCAGGAGTCAAACTTTGATACATAATTACGTATGATAAAATTAATTTATTTATGTTTATCAATCATTTCTCAAAGCGTCGAATGGAAAATCTATCATTTGTCAAAACGTCTTTATTGCTTCTGCGTACCTGTTTTCCCACGAAAGAAAAAAAGTCTGTCATCCAATCAATCGTCAAATCTATTACGACTTTTTTTCATGATCAATTTCAGTTATCTCGTAGCGTAATCTGCTTTGACATTTGCGCTGAAACGATACGAAGAGCTACGCGCGCATATCCCGCGAGGAATAATCGGCGCGGATTGCAAGAGAGATGGTTTTGTAAGAAAGGCAATCGGCATCATTCTAATGATCTTTTTGCCGCGAGAAAACGTCTTTCTCGCGTTACAGAGACGCGCGTCGCGCGTCAGAAGAAAGCAATGCTTGGGCGACTCGCATGAAATCATTATCATCTTACTGTGAATAAAACCAGTCGCGGCGGCGGCGGTCGATGATCCTCCGGCAGAGAGAAGAGAAGAGAAGAGAAGAGAAGAGAAAAAAAAAGCGACACTTCCATCTATGAGTTGGAGCTCGCGGTAAAGATTCAGTCATACATTTCAATGACTCGGCTGTAACGCGCCGCGCGTTTCGTCATGGAACCAATCCTACCCGTATCGCTGAAAAAAACTCACGCTGCCATAAATTATACAGTGAAATACGACGCGTGGAATCATGCCATGTCACTCCAACTCTTTCGCGAGACTCGAGAATACACTTCTGATTGATTTTTGATGAATGATGCTGTATCATTTTAACAGAAATTATTAGTAACAATACCTTGATGTAATCACGAAAATCGCCGATTTTCTGTTTTATATTTAATAATAATTTTTTCATTTCTCATCCAAGCAAAGTATAGGTTATAAAATATTGCAGTCTTTATTTTCTCTTGAAAGGAAATTGCTTTTCATCCACTGTATGTATAGTTTTGATCCACGACACAGTACGATTTTAACATAAATTTGCGTCTAATAATAATACAAATTAATAATAATAAAATACTATAATCTCAGAAATCACCCAACAAATTTTAATGCGATTTTCTGTTTTATTTATAATAATAATTCTTTAATTTCTGAATGATCCAAGCAAATTATAGGTTATAAAATAGTGCAACCTTTATTTTCTCTTATCCACTGTACATACTTCTGATGGATTTTTGATGAATGACACAGTACCATCTTAACATAAATTATTAATAATAATAAAACCTTGATATAATTACAAAAATCACCAAAGGGATTTTAGTGGGATTTTCTCTTTTATGTACACAACAATAATTCTTTAATTTTTGTATGATCGAAACAAAATTATAGGTTATAAAATATTGCAATCTTTATTTTCTCTAGAAGAAAATTGTTTCTTATTCACTTATTATTATTATTATCCACAGAGTATTAAAATAGTAACAAACAAATTTCAAAAAGAAAGTAATTCCAGTTATAAATCCTTATAAAACAAACACAGAACAATAATGTACATCATTGGAAATGAAGTTATCGTTAACCCTCGCACGAAGCGTCATTCGGTCAAAGTCGAACGTAACAACAGTGCCGCGGCAATTTCAACGAAAGAGGTTGCCACTTTATCTGACAGCGGCGGCGGCGGCGACGGCGTCGTTGGGCGTCCCTCGGCGAGGAATATCCGGATAATTGTGTGAAAATGGTAGCCTTCGGGTGGCGGCGTTGTTATCCAAGTATTTCGCCGAGGATCGCGCGATCCTTTGTCCTTCGATGGACGCGGCCGCGTGCGCGAAACTTGTGCAAAAAATCCCTTCATTACTGGCGCGCACGGGAACGAACGGCACCGGGCACACGCGGCCATTCAATGCAAATCCGATGAAGCAGTGTGCGCACATACGTGTCCGCGTCTATACAAATATAATTGGCGCCGCCGCCGCCGACGCCGCGACGGAGAACCCGTTCTTCCCTTCTGGGCGCCCGCGAAACGGAGACTTTAATGCCCGCCAAACTGCGGCCAACTATTATTCCTTATAAAAGGCGAAACCCATGTATGCCATGTTAATGATGTAATTGCTTGTAAGAGACTTTGCCTGCCTTAATACAAGGTTTACTCACATTTTTGTACACCTATTTTTGCGGACACCTGTCAAATTGACAGGTAAAGGAAACCACGTATTATCTTTAAAGAAAAATTGAGCCGTTTATTTTGAAAGTGGCCTAAGTCCATTTTCCAAAAAAATCGAGTTAACTACCTCAATAGCTGCATTTTCAGACGATCTTTTCATTTTGAAGCAAATTGTTACCAATATATTTAAAATCATTAAGATTTTGTAATACGAAAATTAGTTGGTTAATGAAATGATCGAAAAGTTTATTTTGAAAGTGGCGTAAGTTCATTCGAAGCAATCAAAAACTTGTTATTTCTTAAATAATGTTAATATTATGCTAATTAGGATGATACATTTGACACCCTTAGAAACCCAAAAACATTATTCCACTATGTTATCCGTTACCCATATTTTTAAATTTAATTCAACGCAAACCCTTCAATATCTCGATTCGAAGATAAATGAACTTAGGCCACTTTCAAAATAAACGGCTCAATTATGAATTTAATTAAAAAACCATTACAATTTTAAGAGACGTATTATAAGTTTATTAAGGCTGGTAGCATTGTATAAATAATCACCAACTTATACAAACTTTTATTGTTCATACATTTAATCCGCCATGCAATTTTAGAATTCTGTATAATATTGTATGTATACTCATCTTTACGAACACTTGTCAATAGTTTCAGAGTTAATTGCAATAAACCGTTCTTTTCATGAAACTATTTTTCTAATAACACTGTTGTTACATTTGTCAGGTGTCGTAAACTTACTGTTAAACGTTAGGCTCACGAGTGATAGGAAAAAGTCATTCTGAAATTTTCCCGAAGAAATAAGGAAATTCATCACAGATGACATCATAGAAAGAATTTTCATGAAAGGATAATCGATTTAGAATCAGTTAACAGGACTATAACGAAATTAATTAAATGTATAAATTAAAGTTTCAGTTATAATATTATAACAATAATTTGCATCACTTTCTTATTAAGTGACATGCAATGCAACTGACTATAAATCATTTAAGTATTACATTATTGCCAATATAAAATAACAAATAGAATATTTGCCAGTAATTTATTCTGTGAAATACTTCCAAATAATATGTGTCTAATACAAAGATATATAAAATTCAGTGTTTTACACAATCATTAACTCAATATTTATTAATGAACGGTAAATATTATTTACTAATATCCCACAGTACAAACCCCTGCAAGTATTTCAATCGTTACATAACAATTGTAATATCCAGACAATAAATAAGCATTTTTTCTAATGCAAACCTTACAAAAATCCTAAATAAGCATTCCAACTAATAAAAACCTTACGAAAATCCCAAATAATACAACCAATTGTACATAAACAATACCAAACGTCTAATTTTACACCTCGCAGTCCTCGCAGTATTCACGGAAATTCCTGAAAAGTGGTAGCAAAGAACGACGAGGATTGTTAGTAAATCCATTTTCGTTCATTAGCACACACAATAACTAAGACTAGCGCGGTGGCGAGTGGTTCTGGTGTGTCATCGGTAAGTGTATTTTGAATAACCACTGTTAGCAAAAATCACGTACACATTTTTCATCCCTTGCTCCATCTCTTTTCAACAAAAATATTTGGACTCTTTTATATGGGAATATGTTTTAATTTGGTCTTCTAGTTATTTTCAAAGGCACTTTATCGGTTATGTTTTTACTTGTAACAATATCATGTGAAACTAATTAAAACGAACCAAGAAATAACGATATTTCTATGACAATTGTCAGCAAAAATCACCAACTCGTTTCTGAATGGTTCTCTTCCTTTTAACGAAGGACTAACGAAGTATTATCTTCGGGGAAATTTCTGAAAAGTAGTAGCAAAGAACGTCGAGGATTGTTAGTAAATCCATTTTCGTTCATTAGCACACAGAATAACTAAGACTAGCGCGGTTATTTTTTTACTTGTAACAATATCATGTGAAACTAATTAAAACGAACCAAGAAATAACGATATTTCTATGACAATTGTCAGCAAAAATCACCAACTCGTTTCTGAATGGCTCTCTTCTCTTTAACGAAGGACTAACGAAGTATTATCTTCGGGGAAATTTCTGAAAAGTAGTAGCAAAGAACGTCGAGGATTATTGGTAGATTCATTTTCGTTCATTAGCACACAGAATAACTAAGACTAGCGCGTTGGCGAGTAGTTCTGGTGTGTCATCGGTAAGTGTATTTGGCGAAGTGGCGAGAAGTTATGGGTACGTGCGAAAAGCCCTGGTCGACTGGCGATTATAGACATGTGAGGCGTGCGGAGACTATCTTAGGGCTTCCTCTTGGTTTCGTGACATCCGCCCGGCGGGCCGGCGCATCTTCGATATGCGTCGCGTACTCGCCATTCACTGCACTCACGCGAATGTGGGTTTTCCTATTGTCCGCCTGCACACAAACCTGACCCTGCCGCTGTTTAAGTCGAATGGGGGGAGGAACTTTTCCAAGGACAATTCGCCACTCTTTCCCTCCAAGATTAACCCTTGCGCTTTATAATTAGCGCGATAATTAATTCTTTATATTTTGGTTATATTTTAGTAGGTTAATATTGTTTTATAGTGAACTATCAATCAATAAGTCACTTACATTTATTATTAATAATATAATTATTTTTGATTAAATTAGCAATAATTGATAGTTCCAAGGACAATTCGCCACTCTTTCCCTCCAAGATTAACCCTTGCGCTTTATAATTAGCGCAATAATTAATACATCATTTTTCAGTTATATTTTAGTAGGTTAATATTGTTGTATAGTGAACTATCAATCAATAAGTCACTTACATTTATTATTAATAATATAATCATTTTTTATTAAATTAACCATAATTGATAGTTCCAAGGATAATTGGCCACTGTTTCCCTACAAGATTAACCCTTGCGCTTTATAATTAGCGCGATAATTAATACATCATTTTTTAGTTATATTTTAGTAGGTTAATATTGTTGTATAGTGAACTATGAATTAATAAGTCAGATACATTAATTATTAATAATATAATTCATTTCAATCAAATTAGCCATAATTGTTAGTTCAGTAATAGCTTAATTAATTAATAATTCAAAGTTAAATTGAAGTTAAATTACAATGTTATATTTGTATTATTATATTACATAATAGTTTATTATACAGAATTTGAATTTATCTTCGGGGCAAGAATGAATACAAAGTAATCACCCTTAATGATGATTACCTGGTAATTTTAAAAGATACAAGAGATATCGTTTTGGTGTTCGTACAATTGCGTACAAGTTCATAATTGCAATACGAATTTCGCTGGTCACGAGAATGACATGGGAAAAAGAGGATTTCCCATAGAATGGGAGAGATTGAGGAAGCGAGAGTTTACTACTCCCATCTTGATAATTGCAGCGTCGCTCAGCCAAGTAGAAACAGCCTTCAAGGGTTCGCGAAGGACACAGAATGTCCTTTGGAATTCTACAGGGAGACTCAAAAATGAAAAATGGTGAATTTATCGTTTTTGAAGTTGGTTAAGATTTTGTTTTATGATAGCATTTTGTAATAGGAAATGTTTTAATAGCAAATAGATCGCTTTAATTACTTGCTTCGATTCTAATTTTATTTATTAATAGTTCGTAGACGACTTGAATGAAGCTCGAACGAGATAACTTAATATCTCTGCCTGTCAAGTTAACCTGTTCGTCCCAAGGGGAAACAACCTCGCCGAAAGATGGCGGGGAAGTCGCTAACGAAGCCGACATGCGAAGCTCAAGTTTGCTCAACAATTAGCTGGCAAGGGAGAAGAAGCAATGGAATCCTTAGTGCATTTGCATTCATAATATATCTATCTGACGGGATATTAAAATATCAAATACAAAAATTAAAAAGGGAAAAGGAAAACGCAAATGCTACTTCTTCGTATTACCATAACCTTAAAAAGCGCCATGCACGATGAGATTTAATCGATATATATCGAAAGAATTAGTAAATTTTGGCGTATAAAATAAGTCATAAAAATATTTGGATATAAAGCAATGATTTAATTTTATTTGAAACAATGAGTTTTCAGTCAAAATGTTTTGCTACGATGTAAAAAAATACTCATAGAATTCGTATAAATTATATTAGTTTGCTTTTCTTTTTTACTCGCTTTTTTACTCAACTGAATTCGAGCAATGCACTCGGATATCTTTTAAGGACCTAATAAATTTCGTTTGCGATTTTCCCAATTACGTAATAATAATACCAAAATATTATACAACTAATTTTTCAATTAAAAAATCATAACACTAAAAACCACATATTACACATAAACAATAAACCCCCCACAAAAAATTCAATCTTTTAAAATATAACAATTTTCGATTTTCGACTTAATTCCAAATATCTCAAACGCACTGTCATATCCTGCGATGATCCTGCGAGGTTTCTTTTCGGCACGAGGATGAACTTGGCGGTCCTTTTTCCTCGCAGACTAATTGCAAGAGAAAGATGAGCGAATGAGGTTGGTTTTGCCGGGCATGGTGGATGGTGGTTCAATGGCTCAGGATTTTTCACGTCTCAAGAAGGCACTTCCAAGGTCCTTCCATCCTCCTCCTCCTCCTCCTCGTGTGTGTGTGTATTATCTCTTCGGAGGATCCGACGCCTTTATAAGGTGCCCTTCGAGAGTCGCCGCTTCCCTCCGTGGAATCGATTCTTTGTTCGACTTCTCCCTCTCTCTTTCTCTCTTTCTCTCGTCAAGTAGCTCTTGCAGCGTCGACTTGCGCCCTCCGTTAAGAACGAATCGGCGGCTCGCAACTCCTCAGAATGGAGAACCCCATCGACTCACTCCCGAGGGACAAGAAACTGTTCGGATCCCTCGAGTGGATGGCACAACTTCTCTCTGTTTACGGGCTTCCTGGAATTATCGGAAAAACTACTCTGTTCTGCCTGTGATTCACTCGCCTTTGAATACTCATTGTTGGAGCTTCGCTTTTTATTGGACTTGTATGTGATTGTATTTGTATATGTTTTGTGTATAATAATATATTGCGATTTATGGATGTAGTTTTTTGAAGAGAGTATTTTAGTATGTTGTAGTATATTTATTATATTTATTATGCATACAATGTAATGTTATATATAATATAAAGGATGCAAGGAAGAATTGTGATACGTTTGTGTATAACTGCAAATGCGCAGAAACAATTGTATAATTGTTGTTCTTAAAGAAGGACAAGGATTCCTCATGTTTGAGTAACAATTGTTAGCAAAAATCACGTACACATTTTTCATCCCTTGCTTTATCTCTTTCTAATAAAAATACTTGGAATCTTGTATATGGCAATATGTTTAAATTTGGTGTTTTGGTTATTTTTAAAGGCACTTTATCGATTCTTTTTTTAACTTTGGCAAGTTAGAATAAGAGAACGCGCAGATAATCGGCGTTCTACCGTAAATAGTACTGTGATCTTTAGTTACTGGAACCAATTATGTGAAACTAATTAAAAATCAAGGAATAAACGTATTTGTATAGTAATTGTCAGCAAAACGAAGGATTAACGAAGGATAATAGTAGAAGTATAAGGGAATTTTTCGGATAATAGTGCAAGTATTTCTTAATGTTGATATCATCACATTTAAAATAATAGAACATAACTATTAGTAACAAGAGTCTCAAACACCGAAATTAAATATGATTGCATTAAATATTTCTGTGTGCCAAATGTTTCAACTGCTGAAGCTGCATTTTAACCCTGCTGAATATTATTATTCAAAGAATTCGTTATAATTGCCTAATATAAATAATGTAACATATAATGTATTTCATTTGACTTTACAAACTCTACAAACAATTTCTAGAACAATTAATGACTTCTTCTATTTTGATAAAAAGCAAAGAAGTGAAGATCAAATGAACATCAATTCCCAACTTTATTTAACTTTCAATCCACAATAATCAAATCATAACAAATATACAAATAACTTTACAAATTGACTTTACAAACTCTACAAACAATTTCTAGAACAATTAATAACTTCGTCTACTTTGACAAGAAGTGAAGTTCAAATGAACTTCACTTCACAACTTCATTTAACTTTCAATCCACAATAATCGAATCATAAAAAATATATAAATAATGTATAATATATAAAGCTTCACTTGACTTTGCAAACTCTACAAACAATTTCTAGAACAATTAATAACTTTGTCTACTTTGACAAGAAGTGAAGTTCAAATGAACATCACTTCACAACTGCATTTAACTTTCAATCCACAATAATCAAATCATAAAAAATATATAAATAATGTATAATATATAAAGCTTCACTTGACTTTGCAAACTCTACAAACAATTAATAACTTTGTCTACTTTGATAGGAAGTGAAGTTCAAATGAACATCACTTCACAACTTCATTTCAACTTCAATCCACAATAATTAAACGACAAGAAAAAAACAACTCGTTTCTGATTGACTGGACGTTTTAATGAAGGATTGTCTTCTTGCCGAGAGAGAGAGAGAGAGAGAGAGAGAGAGCCATCAGAAAGGCATCCTGTCGGAAGATGGATGAGGAGAGTGAGTGCTGGTGGCGATCAATGCGAACAGCCTCGTATATTAAAAGCAGCCAGACACCTTTCCTGGCTGATCTCGTAATGATCATCGGCTGTACCGTTATCCTCGGTCAAGGTCCTCCCCGGCGACGAGATGGGATTGGAAGATCCCGTTGGCCGTGTGCCGCCCGATTGGACCCACGCGTAATCCGAGCGACCTTTCTCTCTTCTCTCTTCTCTTCTCTTCCTGTTTTATCGCTCCCGGCGACAATCCTCCCTCTCCCCTTTCCCTCTCCCGCCGCTCTTCCTGTTATGATTGTAAACAACGATTTGGAAACGGAGCAGGCCAACCGCGCGGGTTTAATAGCCCGATCGGCCTCATCTAACAGGGCCCATTTACTCTAATGCGATTCCCCTGCTTGCGCTCTCCAACCTCTCATTGATTTCCAGCGACTTCGGTGGTCTGATGTAACTCACCGAATCTACTTATGTAAGGTTGTACTTTCGACGTGGAAATTGTAGGTGAACTTTGGTTGGTTGCAACGCGATTGAAGTCGGTGGGTTTTAATTGTAAGACACGTTGTGATTCAACCCTTTGGAACGTGTAATGAGAATCGTTTTTTTAAAGTGTTTATTTTTGTATTTTGGGTTTTTCATATGGCAATGGAAGATTAATATTAGTTGCAATATGATTCAAGTCGTTGGACTTTAATTGTGAGGAAAGTTGTGATCCAACCCCTTAGAACCCTTAAAAAAATCGTCTGTTTTAATTTTAATTTTTGTATTTTGTGCTCTCGATATTTAATTGTGAGAGATATTGTGGTCCAACCCTTTAGATTCGATAAGAAATAATTCGTTTATTTAAACTGCTTTACTTACGTAATTGGATTTGTTTTTAAAAGAAAATAAATATTCTTAAACCAGAATATTACGTTGACAAGAAAAAATTATAGACTCTTATTTTTTAATTCTTTACATGTCCCTTGACAGTCATACAGTGACTTAAAAAAGTATTTTCGCACCGTTTTTGGGATAATTTTTTCTTATAACACACTCTTCCCTTCAAACAAAAATAAATGTCGTCGAACAAGAAAGTGTTCTGCCCAAGAAAAAATAAATCTTAAAGAAGACAGGTTTCTTTCTCACGAAAATTTATCCCAAACACATCGAGATCCGCTAGTACTTTTTTTACCACTACAAAACCAACGATATATTTGTGAAAAGAATGTTCTTAAACAAGAAAACTCTTCTCTTGAAATAGAAATATATTTTCTTGAAGCAACTGCCCTAAAAAAATACTAATAGCAAATTTTTAAATACCAATAGCAACCAATAAAAAATACCAATTATCACTTCCAATAAATATAAGAGTTTCTTAGAAGAGACAGTTTTATATTTTACAAAAATTTAACTGTAAAAATACTCGGACGTACCAACACACTTCATTGGCTGTCGATTGATTGATATCGAGATTGTACGCGGATATATTAATGACAGGTCGAAATAGTGACTATAATTATAGATAGGAAGCAGCGGATAGGTTGAGGGTCGTGCGTGGCCGTTGACCCTGGGGGCCGGTGTACCTACTTATATGCCTGTAATGGCTACTGGCGACTAGCCGGAATGAAGGTAGCACTAAACTTCTACCTTGAGCCACGAAGCCCTCCTCGTCCAACTCCCCTCCTTGTAATGCCACCTCCAGTTTACCGGTATTCCCCTCATAAAGACAAATATTTACGAGCAGGATAGATGAGGGGAAGTTTCCACTTGCGCGCAGCATCCTTCGCCCTTGCTACGCGCATGCCTGCAACGAGACGAGCAGATGGCGCGTGAAACGGCACTTGTCTGCTTGTGAAGTTAGAATTATAATTCTGTACTTCAAGATGGCAATTTAGTCGAGTTTAGTTGGAAAGATAACTTAGTCTTTTAAATAAACGTGCGTTTAATCAAGGTTTTTTGTCGAATGAAGTGTTGAGGTGTTTAAAAGAGAGTTGTAGATGGCGCGTGAAACGGCACTTGTCTGCTAGCGAAGTTAGAATTATAATTCTGCACTTCAAGATAGCAATTTAGTCGAGTTTAGCTCGAAAAACAACTTAGTCTTTTGAATAAACGAGTGTTTAATCAAGGTTTTAAGCTTTTTTGTCGAATATAGTATTGAAGTATTTGAAAGAGAGTTGTAGATGGCGTATAAGTCGGCACTTGTCTGCTAGCGAAGGTAGAATTGCAGTTCATTACTTGAAAATGCAAACTTAGACAAGTTTAATTCGAAAGACTGCATAGTATTTTGTATAAGAAAGCATTTTAAATAAATACCGTATTATCTGAGTTATTAATTTTAAATAGTTAGTTTATTAATTGAATTGTTTCGTAGATTTCATTTTAGTCTAGCACGATTTACTTACTAATGATGGCAATCCTGTGTACTATATTATAAAATAAAAATATTAGCTATTTTAAATTAATAATGAGATTCTTATTTATATTTCATTGTATTATTGCAATAATACAACATTCAAGAATATTGACAGGTATTTAAATCTCCAATAAAAGATCAATTTTAGCCTTCAATGCTTTAAAGATCAACGATGCGTTTTATTAAGCAATAAAAGCATCTGTTTTTCTTGGTACACTCTTTATACTGTGAATAACAAGTTTGCATTCCGCTTGTTTTGCAGTTAACTTGTAACTATTCATATTTCGCTGTATTATTGCAATAATATAACATTGAAGAATATTAACAGTTATTTAAATCCCCAATAAAAGATGTAAGATTAATCTTAGCCTTCGACGCTTTAAAGATCAACGATGCGTTTTATTAAGCGATAAAAACAAACGTTTTTCTTGATACACTCTTTACAATGTGAATAACAAGTTTGCATTCCGCTTGTTTTGCAGTTAACTTGTAACTATTCATATTTCGCTGTATTATTGCAATAATATAACATTGAAGAATATTAACAGTTATTTAAATCCCCAATGAAAGATGTAAGATTAATCTTAGCCTTCGATGCTTTAAAGATCAACGATGCGTTTTATTAAGCGATAAAAACATACGTTTTTCTTGATACACTCTTTACAATGTGAATAACAAGTTTGCATTCCGCTTGTTTTGCAGTACCCATTCGACGATACGAGCAATCTGTCAGAGGAGGAGGGCGGACTTGGTTACACGCCGGCTATCTTGCTGTCAAATGAAGCGGAAAGCCTTTCGCCGGCTGCAAAGGATCTCCTGAAGCGCCTCTTGCAGCCGGATCCTCGACTAAGGCTTCGCTCGGTGCGTGCTCTCCAGAAGATCGCCTTCTACTTGGGCCGTAATCTCCAATCTTACCTCCTCAAAAAGGTACCTGCTTTCTCGTAATTTAACCCTTCCGGGGTTAACTCGCTAACACGCGCCCATATTCCTTGGTACAACGAAACTGGAGCGCTGCGAGCGTGTAAAGCGAAACGTTGTACTAGCATCAGTTTTTTGTAATGGATTTTTTTAAAAAGGTTTACAGTTTCAGTTTTGCTGTTATTTAATTTTTTAAATTGAAATATGTTTTGCTATATTTATTTTTTATATTTACAGTTTGAAATAATTGGTTTTTGTTTAACTGTTGGACGCCGGAAATTTTGTGTTAGTATGAAAATTGGAGTAGAGTTGCATCTGATATATTGCAAAATATTTAATGATATATTAGAAAATCTATTTTTTTGTTGGACTGTTATCTAAATATAATATTTCATATTTTTCAATATTTGTTTGGAAAAATAAAGAAAAGTAAGTAAACAGATTGCAAAGTTAACTGCAAGATTTTGGATTCTGCTTGCTTTCATATTTGAATAATACAATAATAATTTTGTACTTGAAATCTGTTTGAAATTTGTATTTGAATAACAATCATTATCATGAAATTAAAATAAAATCAGTACCTTTGAAACATATTTTGAAACACAAAATGTTGTTTCTTTGAATATCAATGGAATTGTCTTTAGGAATCGCCATTTGAATTGCTTGGAAAGTCAGCCGATTCCCAATCGAAGTCGACGGCGGAAGAATTCTCGGATTTCGATTCGGCAGTCGAGAGCAGCTTCCTCCAGGCGGACTGGTGATCTAGTTTTAAATCTGTGTGTTTCAGCTAAAAGTAATCCGATCTTGTGAATTTACCGCTTTGCAGTGTGAAAGTCGTCCAATCGATTCTCTGGAGCTTTCGCTCGAAAGAAAATATTAGCCCTTTTATTGGCAGTCAGTTGAACGTCAATAAAAAGTCATCCAAATTTTACTGGATGATCTTTGATGAAAATACATTTCTCTTGAATTCGTTAAATATTAAAATAAAATTTGCCAAATCAATTGAATATTCGGATTAATTTTTTGTCATATTTGAATCGAATTAATTGGTTTACAAAAAACTATGAAATTGGCCTCTTTTTGAATTTACGAATTACAAAATTTAGAATTATGAATTAAGCATGGTAAATATAGAAAAATGGTTTGAGTTCAATTTGAACTCAATTTGAGAATTTTGAGAATTCAATTTCAATTCTATTGCAATTAACTTAATTAATACTAAGATTTCAGACACGAATTTTCAGGGGAAAGTTGAAAACAAAGTTTTGTTTGAAACAAAGTGACTGACTGTTATTAAAAGGGTCAATGCCAATCCAAGGAGGAAAAATATATTGCAGTAATATCTTAGAGAACTTAACACTAGATTTACCGAAACGAGTCAAAATGACTCATTTATACCTATTTGCATGGGCATAAAAAAATCCCGGTAAATCTAGTGTTAAAGAAAATTCTCTAATATGTTATTGCATTATATTTTAGCACGTGATAAATATTATTGTTATATGTGTCACGCAATTTCGTCGTAAATATCACAATATTTTCCAATATCAATTTTAATTTAATCCTTGCAACTGTTCAATTTGTTATTAACTTGGTCATTTGTTACTCCTTCAATCTAAAGATTTTATTCTTCGTGTTATTAACACAAATATATTATATATTTAATTCGAACTCCAACTCCATCAATATTGCATTATTAATTCGATTTTGATTCACTTTTATTAACATATTCATGGCGGGAAAATGTCTGCTATTGGCCTAGAAAATTCGAAAATTATAGTAGAATTTTCCAATCATGAATAAGTTATCAAAAACTCACAAAAATCGAACAATAATTAATGATGCACGTGGAGTTTTATTAATACAAAAATACAAGAAACATTTCAAAGTTAAGATCTGCAAATTAAATAATACTTGATTTACGGCAAAGTGCGTGCAACATATAACGCGTATAGTCCAGAACTATTCTTATACTCACGCGATGTTGTACAGTTTGATTTTGTCACTGATTTCCTTGTATATTAGATCGATGTCAATTGTTGATGCCATCCAATGCCTGAAGTGTCTTACTATCAGTCACGGAGCTTATTAAATACATACATATGACTTCCATCTTGGAAGAAAAACGGCACAACTTGAAAAACCTACAATTTGAAAAAATACAAACTTGGAAATTTTGATGCCATTTTTCAAAACCAACGAATCGACTAACATTGTGAAACTTTTCCACCTGAAAGTATAACATTTTTGCAGGTGTTTTATGCAAACAAAGTCAGAATGGTAAATTTTCAAATTGTGCTGGCTTTCTTGCAATGGATACACGTGTCCTGACATATCATCGGGACGAGATATTTTTTGATTCCTATTGTTTGTCGGTGTCCTGCTTGAGAAGATCTCCAAGAAAGTAGGAAACCACGTCCACTTCCTGCTAATTGGATTCGTCCAAAATATCAAAGTAAATATGCCGCGTGATGAACATACAAACAGTAGCAACTACAAAATTTAACAAACGCAATTTACAACTCGCAAAATTGAAATATATTTTTACCTAACATTCCACTAAATCATAATTTCGATTTAAAAATAAATAATGTCAAAATGAAGGAATTATTAATGATTTAAAATTCGTAGAAGTATGAATCGAGTCTTCTTCGCTGCAGCAATGCCATCTTACGATTGACGGACAAAACATTTCAAGCGAGAATTTTTCCATTTAACATATTCGATTTTTTAACAACAGAATTTTTATTTTAACATTGAATTATAAAACGAAAATGTTGCTGTTTATATGTTCGTCACTGAATGGCATTAAAATACGTGTAAATGTTATATCCGTTCCGAATAGACGCACTACATTCCTACTGCGATCTGGTGCTAATTAATTACTGTGAGTGAGCAGTTTAGTTGATGAATGTCGACGCTTTATGTGTACGCAACTGCAATATGTGACCAAAGTATTCGGACAGATTGATTCTTGATACTTGATTGTTTCGTGAGTTTGAGTGCCAAATGCAGTCGGTAAGGTAACATGTTAGTGATCGCAATAATATTTTATTATTAGTATTTTATTAAGCAATCTCGTAATGACGCACAGTGATTGAAAGACTTAAACGTTTGCGAATGTTTTTCTAATCCAGCAACTTTTTGGAGCAATTATCTTTCGAAACGACTAAGAGAAATATACAAATTACAAAATTGTTTCAAAGTTATTATCGTATTATTATAATTCTGTGAATTTATTTCTACTAATTCTGCAAGAAACATTCCTTTCGATGATACTTATTAATTAACAATGATGTACTTTGTGATATCGTAGTGGCAGTGTCATATTTGATCTTCGACTAACTAATATTTCTGTTTTTTAAACAAGTAAGACCAACTTCAAGAAAGTAACTTTTCTATCCTCCGATTATTCTAATAATCGAGGCTTTATTAGTGAATTTACCACTTAAGAGGATTAGTTCTATGTATCCTTAATGATACCGCAGTATTTCTAAAGTAATGATTTACCAATCGCCAAATCGATTACGAGAAATCGACAAAATCAATCGAAGATAATGAAGGTGTCCGAATATCTTATGATCCACGAGTTTTTTCTATGCGTATGATTTGTTGACGCCGCTCAATAGTTTGCAATGATTGTGCTGTAATTACTGTGTAAATTACAATGTGAATAAAATGAGTTAATGTTGAGAATTGTACTTACTTTCCATATGCGAGAAATCGACAGCAGGTTCTTCGATTCGTCTTCATTAATATTTTACAGCAATCCTTTCGCTGTATTATTAATTTTTTATATTTATTCTTTAGGAAAATTGATTTCTATTATTTTAACATGCATCTTTTTTTGTTAAATATTTATATATTATTAACCCTTTGCGGTCGCATTAAATTTCTACATGGATGTTGTAGTGATCGGAATTAATTTCCATTGAACGAGCAATGATACATAATACGCAAGATTATGAAGGATAAACAAGATTTATTGTTTCTTTTGTGAACTTTCGATATATGTTTACACAATAATATGTTTGACACAGAATTTCGAGGCCTTTTCAAATTACAATAAAACCAATTCTTGAATAGGAAAATTCAATTTCCAATTAAGTTTGTGCTGTGTCACGCCTGCTTTTATACGTTACTTTTATTTCTATACTATTTACCACGTTTTATTTCTCCAAATGAAAATACTTCCTTTTCACTTTCTGCTCATATATTCTTGAACCGGACACACACGAAGTTTTTGAAACTTTGCCTGATTACTTTTAAGAATAGACATACTTTTAAGAATGGATTTTTCGACAATGATTACTCGAAAACTGTACAGACAAACAAGTTACAATTTTCAAAATAGCTGCAGTGAACATTGACTATTATTCTCTGGAAATGTTAATCCGATCTCATTATTTTCACTTTTGGCACCAACCTCCTTAAAAAAAAACATTATATGTTTTACATGGTTATAATCAATGTGGGCCGCAAAGGGTTAATTCGAATTGCAACATATGTATGATAAAATATATAAAATAAATACATAAAAAATGTTTCATCAAGGTTGGAATAACATGAAATAAATAATAAGAAGGATAAATCTCGTACGGAATAAATGTTCTGCGAGGCAGTTGGCTTTCAGTTTACAAAAGTTTTAATTTTTTTTAAGAATAGTTAACAGTATTTGTTTGTTACAGTATTCTCATCGATAATACAATAAATTGCGATAAATTGTAGTGCGTACAAACTAACAACAAAATAGAACGGGTCTGAATTGAAAATTCGCAGCGTGTCCTTTTTCCGGAAATCAATTTTGGGAGAACCGTACACCTCGCATCACTTCCACTTTCCTCCACACGGGTGTCTCTTGTGTCGTTTTTCGCGCGCGCGCGCGCGCGCGTGTGTGTGTGTCAGTGTGTTGGTTTTTTCTTTGTAATCTCTTGAGAGTGCGACTGTCTTTTTTCGCCTTTTGTCTCCTTTTGTTTTCCTATCCCCAGCGTGCTCGCACCCGCGCGTGCGCTTGAGAGAGTTAGTTTCCTTTGTAGATGAGGGAGTGGTGGCTGGCGGGGCCCGCTTGGGGCGCCCCCTCCCGCCAATTAATTCAAGTTTACCGTTTACAATAATTATATACAGTATTATTCTTACACTTAAAGGGTTTCTCGGTTTCGATATATATATAATACAATCCGCTCTCCCCTCAAATTGCAGTCCGCTCGACGTCTCCGGCCGACCAATCACTGGCGTTCGTTATTCCAGAAAATGCATACAACAGTTGCGATTAATGAATATTCACTGAGAACTCGAACCCTATTTATTTCAAACTTTAGCCCTTTCGGGGACGTTTTGGATTTAATACAAGATAACAGTAAAATTTGTTACAAACAATTGCACCGATTGATTGTTCAATCGGGTTGAATAAATAAACGAATACAACAGAAAGCAGCAGTGAGCCAGTGATCGATCGCGAATCGTCACCACTACAAAAGTCCACCCTTCGTTTCCCAGAGGGAAGCACCATCTTTTACCACTCTCAGCGAATCCCAATTAACCGACAGTACAATGGTGCTTCGGCTCTTGGGTTACAAAACAGAACGAAACTTTAATTTACCTCTAATTAACTGCCTTCTACGCTGGGTGGCGGAGTCATTTGGTAAAAATCCCGGGCTGAGCGTGGCGCGAAAGCCTCGTCGTCCGAAAGCGCGCGTGTTCGCGTGTCCGACGAGTCATTGACTGCGGCGAGAGATGCGAAGGGAACCCTCGGCGAATACGAGCGCTCGGAGAACAAGGGATCGATTTCGTACGTTTGCTAGCAGCCCGCTTCATTACGCGATGCTTCGTTAGTGAGAGAGAGAGAGACTCGTCACACTAAGTCCGCTCTCGTCGTACCCTTTACTCGACACACGCTCGCTCTCTCTTTCTCTCGCATATTTTCTTTCTCTCGCGCTTCCTTAACTTAGTACTCTTATTGTTGTTACTGCTGTTATCGTTAATAATATTACTATCGTGAGATATTTATAATACAAGTAGAATCGTCCGCGGACGCGGCTAGCGATTTCGCGACAGTTTCGCTCTCTCTATACAGCGCCTTTCCTAGGGATACCACTCTCGCTCGGGCTCGCTTCTCCCGCAAAGTCCGGTGCGCTTGGTTTGCGCCGCTCGCTCGCCGATCGCCGATCGCCAACGGGAAAGAAAAGTCCTCCGCGGCCGCACAGCTCGTCCCGCGAAATCGAGGAAGGCGAAGAAGCGCTCTACTTGGTAGCGATGAAGTCGTCTAATTAGAAATATTCTTCTCATCTTGGCAGAGGCTAACATTAATCGACACACTCGCCGGTTAAGCGCTCGCGGAGTTAAAGGGATGCAGGAGAGTTAACATTGAAGTTTTTCGAAATTTTATCGAAATTCGTGCAACTAAGCCAGTCACTTGGCAAGCACAATCATTTTACGTTTAATTTGTACACTTGGAGAGAGTAATTTGAGATATAAACATCCGAAATTAAATAAACAATAAGGCGGTTATTGATTGTTAAATATTGCAATATTAATTATGCGTAACAGGACTTCAACTTTTACAGAGTTCTTTTTTAAGATCTTACCTAAGGCAGGCACTAAAATCATGCGGATAAGTCATGTGGAAGTTGGTTCAAACCAATTGTATATTGTAAATCATAAAACTTATAACATAAACAATTGGTTTGAACCAACTTGCACATGACTTATCCGCATGATTTTAATTCCTGCCTTAGCCATGATCTTAAAAAAGAACTCTGTAAAAGTTGAACTTCATTGGACCAAGCGTACCAAAGAAATCCTCCGCAGAGTCCTATTACGCATAATTAATATTGCAATTTTTTTAGCAATCAATAACTGCCTTATTCTTTATTTAATTTCGAATGTTCATATCTCAAATTACTCTATAAAAGTGTACAAATTAAAGGTAAAATGACTGTGCTCGCCAAGTGATTGGCTTAGTTACACGAATTTTGATAAAATTTCAAAAAATATCAATGTCAACTCTCCCACATCCCCTTAAGCCAATTCGAACGGACAGATTCGCGGCGCGGAGCGGCTCAGAAATGCAGTTGCGCGAAGAGCGAAGTCTGCTACGGATTCCGATGACAGTAAAGATCAGGGATAAGTATAAAATGAATCTTCTGAGAGAGTATGCTTGGCGTACACTTCCGAGTGCTTCCGCGGAATCTCGCGCTCGATCGGAGGTGATTGGCGTCGCCGTCGCCACCTTGATTCAGAGACGACGTCCGTCGTGCCGGAGAGAGGAGAAAAGTCCAACAATTGTATTCTGGCTCGCGTTTGTACACAAAATACCAACTATCTGTGCTGGAAAATGCACATACTGCTTGTACGCCTTGTTACAATAATATATATATATATATGTTTATATATATATATATAATATATATCTATGTATAGTATGTATAATATTTATAGTATGTATACGGTGTATTGTTGCATTAGGGCGTCGTTACCTATAATTAGTATTTATAAGTATAATCCAGTTTCGTTTACAATGCGTAATATCGTAGCGTGTAGCGTGGAGTTCATTCTATTGCAGTGTGTGTGTGTGTGTCTGTGTGTGTGTTCACAATATGCGCGTCCAGTAATATTTACACGAATCGCCGCCGTTCGTCGTTAGTCTCGTAGTTTTCGTTAATTCCATAGATCGACCGATTCGCTCCGAATGGCTGGAGCCGCCCCACCCCTTCAGAAAGAAGGGTTACGGCAAAAGCGCGGGAAGAGAACGCGCGCGCGCTTAAGAAAGTGAGGTTAGCTTTCCACGGCGCGGTTCTTTGCCCGCGCGTTCTACTAATTGGTGCGCTCAGTTACATACGGCGAAAGATCTCTCGTCTAAATGGTCGAGTGGTGCTCGTCCGGATCGCGCGCGTATCTCACGACACACTCCTTTATTGCATTCGAGTAGCCTACGAAAAATCCGGGACATCATCTGTTTCGACTACACGGTAGCCAGAGCGCTCGACCAATGGAACGAGAGAGACGCGCTTCATCTCCCTGGATTTTTCTATAGTCGTTCCGTTATATCACGTGCGTTTCCGCGGTATATGTCCGGAGGTGTCCTCGGCGTCGCGCGCAACGAGGACCACCTCGAAGTTGATGAATTAATATATCGAACTGCTGAGTTCACCGACGGGTTCTAGAGAGAGATCGACACTCCGATCCTCTCACCCCATTGGACGATCGTTAAAACTAGGTTTCTAAAGGACGAGGAGGAGGAGGAGAGCTCTCCTCCTCGTCTCGCTTAAAGCCGAGCCAACACGTAGTACCCGCCATCTATTTTACAGGAAAGATAGCTCGCCCGCCGCGACTGCTACTTCGAGCGCGCGCGCGCGTCCTAACCCTTTTCCTTTCGACTCGGAAAGGCCGGTTATACAGTCGGCTGACAACAAGCAGGGAAAGGATAGTCAGAAATATCAAGGAGTAAGCGAAGTGCGCAGGAGATTGTACAACGAAGCACGTTGTCGCTTGTAACCCTTTCTTTTTTCCCACAACGATTCTTTATTCTCCTTCCGCTTCTCAAGCTGCTCCCGCTCGATGCGCAATCGAACGTCGCTTTCCGAATTAGCTAATTGTCTCCGATTGCGTGGCGCTCGCTAATCGTTCACAGCGTTCTCGAAAGCATCTCAATGACCAATTAGCTTCTCCAATCGCTAGAGTGCGCCTCTAGTAAAAGAGTGGCAAGCGTGCGTTCGATTGTTCTCTAGCGGCCCTCCACGATGGGAGCGCGTGATCGAAAGTAACGAGGCGATGACAATGACAACAATAATAATGGCTAAACAGTACAACACTAGCGTGTATTCCTGTACAAAGTGTAATTGCACAATGCATCGTTTCGGGTGAAGCGAGCACGTATCTATCTATTTATAGTAGTCGTAAGCGTTTGCGCCTCAAGGCAAGCTCCGCGGGAGAGTGATACCTGGCAGTAAAGGAAAATAGTTTCGACGATCGAACACACTCGACCGATTGTCGTAGATACGCATGTGATTTCAAATGAATCGCATTTGCCGCCGCAATGAATTAGCTTAATCGACTAAGTAATGCTCAGCGTGTCACAAACAACGAATCATCCATTAAAATCTTTAGGATTGCTGTCCTGGAATTATTGTAGATCACATTTATGTCGCCAGCAGTGCATCGCCTTCTCTCTCACTTTTTCTCTCTCGCTTTCTCGCTCGCTCGCTCTTTTTTTCTTTCTTTTTATTAAAAACGATCCATCGGAAAGAAGTCTGGCTTGTACACCATTGTTTTACCATTTAGTAACGTCAACATATAAAAATAGTTAAAAGTAATACGTCTTTAAGAACTAAATCCAAGTGAAATGAGTCGCAGAGGAAGTTCGCACGATTCCTACGCGATGTGCCTGGTGTGTGTGTATCCGTGAATAGTAGTAAATACTTGGCTTTAGGTGAGTATTCTGTGATAGTCGGGAAGATTTCTCACACGGAACAATGAAAAACAGGGTAGAGACCTCGAGAATCATTTACGCATACGGCGATGCCAGGTGACACTGATGAGCTAGCTTGATGGCAAAGTGGTGTTTACACCTAAGAAGATTCGTTCACACGTGAGCCCGCCAGATGGCCGCTGCTGCTGCGCTCGCTTTTTAATCCCAAGTATCATTAAGTGCAATCGTCTAACTAATATTCAAATATATACTGGGTAACGAGAATTACTGAGCTCCGTTACCGCCTGTATTATCTTTCCTTAAAGCGTACGTCTTGACACGTGATAGTCGTCGTGTTAAACTCTTCAGAAATGATTGGAGCCCCGATTGGATATCCAGGCTCCGAACAAGATAATATTACTTAATACGCGAGCGCGCGCGTCTAAGCTACGACAATGATCTCGAAGGTTCCTCGTAGAAAACAGCTTTTTTGATTCTGTCAGTTTCGAACTAGTTAACTCTGGATTACTTATGCTAGCCTAACGCGAACACACTAGACACGGCTTGAACGGGGAGGACCGAGTGCCAAAGGTGTCTTTCGTCTGTGTTCCGGAGAGAGTTGCTGATGAGAAGATTTTGCAATCGCAGAGACCTAGGCTAGAGGCGATCCGAAAGAAGAGATCGGCTGGAATAGCGCGCGCGCGCGCGCGCAGCGGTGAACTCAGGTGTGAACGACTCTTTGCGAAGAAAAATCAGCGAGTGATTCATTAATGAAATCACCCTATCACAATCTTCGTCGGCGGCGTCGTGGTGGCGCTCGTCGCCAATTCTGATGACGATGAGAAAGAGGGCGCTGCCAGTGCCACGTAGTGATCGCTGGTTGGCGCTGGCCAAGACAATGACGACGAAGGACGACACGACGCTCCGGCGATGTCAAAGAAATCACCGTTACCTTCTTTTTTCTTCCTGAGTATCGCGCACTTCCCCATTAAATCTCTCGGTCGACGCGATACTCGATTTACCCGGCCTCGACACCATCCCACCACACTGCACCTTCACCTAAACCCGCACCACACTGTAGCACCTCTACACATTGCAATTGTCATGGCTTGTGGAACCTGAAACAAATAATACAGCATTACTAGGATGTTCCCACTAATTTCAATTGCGAACTAATTTCTAATTGACCGATGAATCAGGTGGAAATTGGTTTTGTAACTTAAGTTTCATCATTTGCCGGATAGAAATGTGCCCATAATTATGAAAGTGGTCTAAGTCAAAGTTTAAAAAAAATATGTTTATCAGTTATTTCACGCCA
Organism: Ectemnius continuus; assembly: GCA_910591665.1. NCBI lineage: Eukaryota > Metazoa > Arthropoda > Insecta > Hymenoptera > Crabronidae > Ectemnius > Ectemnius continuus. Next base: position 5,905,074 of record OU342862.1, on the reverse strand, counting down.
CATTATTTTAAACTAAATTTATTCAATGTAATTTGTACGATATCGTCAAAAATGAAATGATTGACGGATAGAAATGTGCCCATAATTATGAAAGTGGTCTAAGTCGAAATTCGTGAAAAATATGTTTATCAGTTATTTCATACCACATTATTTTAAACTATATTTGTTCAATGTAATTTGTACGATATCGTCAAAAATGAAGCATTAAATAGTGGTGGTAATTTCAACATTATATGGAATTCATGTAGTGTTCATTATGAAAGTGGTCTAAGTAAAAAATTTCAAGAAATTATATAAACATGACTGGAAAATATAGGGAAATATTAAATTACTTCCATTATAGACCACCACTAGACCAGTAACGAAAGAAAATTAAGAATCTTAAAAACTCGAAATGATGAAATGGATTACTTTTTAAAAATAATTCATAAATGTTCATGAATTATTTCATTAAAGTTATTGTTTCAAATAAAACTCATAGTTCTTTATCGCTTTAAGTCATTTAGAGGACATTCAGTTGATTTTGAAAATGGTCGAAGTCAGTTCAAACTTTGAAAACAACATTTTCGTATGAAATTCACACAAAATTTCATATTCATAATAAATTTCCATTAATCAAGACTAACAAAATTAGAAATTAAAATGTCGCATAATGTAAAAATATTCTTTAATTTATTCAAATGCAATTCATTAAATATCTCGAAACAAGAAATATATGACTTAGACCACTTTCATAATTATGGGCACAAATAACATAGCGGTGGTAATTAACACATTGTTAACAGAAGACCTTCTTACAATTTTTGTGTATCAGAATTATCACAAGATTTATTTCATATTTCAATATCAACGTATCAACAATGTGTTAATTACAAAAGCCATTTAACAAAAACCCAGGCAATGCGAATGGATTAATGGAATTAACCCTCATTTATTTTGCGAGGCTTTCTTTAATTATTGCTAAAAGTTTTAGATGTATTTTTAAAAATTAAATTACCTGGTGAGGTGTCGGCTGTCTTCATGAACGGCCATCTCCATACTCTTAAACTCGTTCAGCTCCTTCCTGATGGCTGCTTTGTCCTTCGGTGTCAGCCGAGTCCAAGGTTTGTCCGCTCTTCTATCATAATCGTGAGCCTGCGTGACCTCGATGTAATCATTGAATCTGATGATCTGTGAGGGAAAACGGTCATATTTAATACAATTCTCAAAATTCTCTCTTTATTGTATTTAATATAAATAAATTAAAATATTTCTACGACAAGAATATGGAAAAAATGGAATTGCTACAATTTTTCTTGTATTTATTGTTATTAATGTTGGGAGAAACACCTGGAAATCCTAAGAAACAAATATTATTAATGTTGTTCTGCAATAACTATTAAATATGTTAAGTAAATATTTGTTGTTTCTATTTATTAAAGTTATTATTGTACGTATATGTTTGATCCGCGCTATATTAAATGATAATACACTCATTTCTGTCAGCAAAGAAATATGAGGATTCATAAGCAATTAATCAATCTCACCTTCTTTTCCTTGAGCTCCTCGACAGTTGGTCGGAAGCTTAGCTTTCGCAGGAGATAGCGCTTCTTCTCCTCCTTCTGCTTCTTCTCCTCGGCGGGACTTTGCTCTGAAAGTGAAACAATTGTATTTAACTCAAGCACAACTCGTCAAACCCTTTTGTTTTATATCAAAAATCTATATTTTGTTATACAATAGAACTTCGATTATAAGAAACTTTTTGTATAATATAACAACATACAATTACTTTCTTGATCTTGATTTCAATATAATAAAAAATGAAATAAATAAAACAAAATAATTCTCATTCAAAGCTTTGCCAACTTAGTAATTGTTGTATTACTTTTCCCCCCATTTTTTTTTAAATAATGCAAAAATGGATTTAAGTCATTGCAGCTGTCATAAAAGTCTACCAAATGGATTGCATTAAATGAAGTACATTTGGGAGGTCTAAAAACTGGATTCTGCGAAACTTTGGCTTACTTTTCAAAATGTTGCGTTCCTCAAGCTCCTCCTGGGTGGGTCGCATGCTCAGCCGCCTGAAAGCAGAGTGGCATAGAAATCAGTATGAGTGCATTGGTCAGTTTGATCTGGTGCTCTCTACGAGGTAGAGAGAGGTTCAAAGGGTCGGTGGAACGAGAGAGACGGAACGAAAGGGAACAAGAGAGAGAGGGAGAGAGAGAGAGGAAGAGAGAGAGAGGAAGAGAGAGAGAGAGAGAGACTGCGAAATCCGCAGAGTGGCAAACAAGTGATTCACCATGTTAGTCGGCTCGCATCCATTATCGCCGTGTAATCTCGGCGAACACCAGCTGTTATTGCACGCCCGTGTTCCCCGCACTCCACACCCTTGCTAAATCAATGCCAGTCATTGGCTAATTCATCCAATAATATCAACAGTGTCGAGCAGCTTTATTAGAAACGAAAGCAACCCCGAGCAGTGCAAAAAGTCGACGTCGTTCAGAAGTCATTCGTGATTCAAATAATTAAAGTTACATTTTGGTTGTTTAAAGAATAAGTTGAGTTGACTTATTTAATGTTGTATAAAAATATATTTAAAAAATAGAAGGAAACATAATTGCATAAATAGAATTGCATACAAATATATTTGAAAAATAGAAAGAAATATGCAGTTATTGTTAATCCGAAAATTGGATCTACTTTTGTAAAGGTTCATGAATTTGCCTTTCGCGCATGGTTTTTAAGTTCGATTTGACTGTTCATATACTTGTTTTTCATTCGTATTATAAATAAAATTGACAATATACAATTTTTTTGATAAATAATACAAAATAATTAAGACGATCTTATTTTTGACAAAAATATAATAAAAATAGTTACTGATAAAATCTTTTGATCTGTTTTAATTATAAATAATAAAGACAGAGTTGAAAGATGAGAATCGTTTCCAAACATGAAGTATTTCAAAATTATAACTAACAGTAAAGTTCAATAAAACGGTAAATAATATAAATTGATTTACAGCCCGAATTTAAACCGTAAAATTAATAATACGAATTTCTTTAAATCGTAAAATTAAGAATAAGAATTTCGTACACTCAAATCATTTTTCATCCAAAATCCTTAAACGTATAATCGAATGAAAAACCGCAGCAGGGTTAATTAAGGATTCCGTCCTTTTGTTCAAAGATCCTGGAAAGTCGCTCGAAGTTTCAGCCACCGGATTCGCGCAAATAGGAGAAATCCCGCGTGGGATTTAGAGATTCCAGTGGAATTCGCGGTGTTCTGACGCTTTCGAAAACAAACCTCTTTGGCATTCCTAGCAATTTCCTAAATTTAGGATCGACCGACTACCATTTACTCTTCCGCTTCCTGCGTCAGCTGATTACGCGCTGCACAAACTGGTGAAGCCTTTAAAGGCGAGTCGGTGGGATGCGCTCTAGATTTTGGCGGACCAAGTTCATCCACCAATGTCAAAACACTGATAATGAAATGTGGAACATTCGAGGGTGGGAAAAATTGGTTCTTAAAGCACCTAATTTATTTATTGGAGCTTCGGAAGTTTAAATATTCAAAACTTATTCTTGGATCTGTTAAATATTTGTTGCAATCTTGAATATTTGAATATAGAAACGTATCACTTTTGCAAAATTGGACAACTAATGTTTTCAATCTCTGAGAATCTGCGTAAATTTAAATATAAAATAAATTTCGAACGTCTATTAGAAACATTTTACCAAATAATTCTTTCTTTGTTAATTTTCGAAATATATAAAAGCGTAATTTTCAAAATATAATACTCAAGCAAAACTTCAAAGTTATTAAACAACTCATTAATTTCAACATAGTTTTTTGCTGTTGACGAATTATTTAAAATAGTAAAATAAAAGTTTAGATTAAAATTCGACAGCCTATTAGAAACATTTCACCAAATAATTCTTTCTTTATGTGAAAATCTAATTTTCAGAATATAATACTTAGCAAAACTTCAGTGTTATTAAACCACTCATTAATTTCACCATAGTTATTTGCTACTTACGAATTATTTAAAACAGTAATATAAAAACAGTGTAAAATAACACTAAAGTTACTTTGGTGTATAAAAGTGACTTTGACGCGCAAGATTGTCGTTCGACAAAAGCATCCTAAAATTGATGAGTCTCTCTCGGATAAAAGGAAAGGAGGATTTGAGGGAGGATTCTAATCTTTTCACCTGATGAGCTTGGCGCCAATCGCCTCCTTCGTCTCCTGCCTCTCATTGTCCGTCTGCAGCTGAAGGATATTCCGGTTGATGAGCTCCTGCCTGTCGGGCCGCAACGCCAGCTTCAAAGACAACGACTCCTTTCGCGCAATCTTCGCTGCCAATCGACCTGCAATACCAGAAAAGCTCCCATCACTCACTGACGACGATGACAGTCCGCTCCGATTGCTGCTTTCATTAGTCGCTTTTAAAAACATCGTCGCAGTTTTCAAAAAACAAGTTTCGTTCCGTTACAAAATATTTTGATTTGAAAATATTCGCAAATACATGAATTAATCTAAAATTATTCTAATTCAAATAATTCTTGTATGTCTCTTATACAAATTTGATCCTTTTTTTAATTTTCCGTTTGTCAATATTTCTTATATTTGCGCTGCTGAAATTTCAAAACAGCTAACTTGAAGAAATATGATTGAAATAGTCAAAAATGTATACCGAAAGTTTTTGGCAGCATAGAAACACAGTCATTTCATGTATTTTGTGTTTGAATCAGCTTCCATTACGACGACTTCATTAAAATGTATAATTTACCTATAACGCGATGTCGTCTATCTACCAAGTACATAAATATTCCCGGCATAATATTAGCCAAGTGTTATTATTATCTTTGTATTATTAGCATAGTTCAACATATGCAATGTCGTCCTAGAGTCGATCTCAAACGTTTCCGGTCACTCCGACCATTACAATAGCAAGTCTGCCTTGATTTTCATTTGCTTCGATTTCCAATTACTTCCATCAAACGATCTTTCTCACAGATTTATCATTTTCTTTCTTAAAGCTCACCATCGCAATCTACAATAAAACATTTCTAATACGAATTTTCCACCATCCAAACACTCTTTTTTACTATTTGTATTTTTTAACGTATACTAACATTAAGAAAAATAATACAAATAATATAAATAAGTGACTTTCAAGGAGTGAAAGGTCGAACACTATTTCTTATTATTTTTTAATGCACACTAGTATTAAGAAAAATAATAGAAATAATATAAATAAGTGATTTTCAAGGAGTGAAAGGTCGAACACTATTTCTTATTATTTTTTAATGCGTACTAACATTAAGAAAAAGAATAAAAATCTCTAAATAATAAAAAGTCATTCTTTTTCATAGTATTTTTATCTTTTTTTGCATACTAACGTTAAAAACGATAATAAAAATAATATAAAGGAGTGTTTGGGTGGTAGAAAATTTGAAGAAGAAATGTTTCATTGCACGGAAAATAACAGATACGTTCACAATAATCATTTCGCAATGCGTAGAATTATAGAGAGCGATTCACAACATGTATGACAGATTACAACAAAGGACCATGTCAAACCGATCACAATATGTCATGGATGTTGTAAATCACCCACTATACACCGGAAAACAGAGCGAACATTCATCACTGCGGGGAAGACAAGGCACTGGAAATGTAGAAAGATCATCCAAAGAAATTAATGAGAAATGAAAGTGGTGGAAACAGCTGGTTAGTTGTCGAAGTAATTTCTCGAGCTGCCCGGACACCTTTTCTGAACAACTTCGTGCTTGCTTTTGTAATTTTAAAATGTACAATGATTTTATATTGTTTTTAAAGTACGAAAAAAATAATAGACAAAATCATTTTTTGTGTACTTTCAAGTTGTTCAAGTTGTTACTCAAAATCGCAATAAATTAAAGATCATTCTTCTCATTTTAAAATGTACAATGATTCTATATTGTTTTTAAAACAAGCAAAAAAGATTAGACAAAATAATTTTTGTTGGGCTTTCAAAATTACAATAATTTAAATATGAAGTAAGAGAATAATATTCAAGGATAGAAAATTGTAAAAATAGTTAATTATTTATTGCTGCGATGATTATTAATTTTATCAGTTTTTCCAGCAAAAAGTCGACTTTTCGAAGGGAACTTCGAGATCTATTTTTCGAAGCGGTCGAGAACACTCGGGCGAAACGTCGAAACGTCCGTTCGTTAGTTTCATTACCGTCGACGGCAGCTGGCAGGTACGTGCAACTTCGATGAAAGGAAGGTTTCGGTTTAATTGTTTCGGTCGAAGCGAAAGCGAGCGACATCGTGGACGCGGTCCAGATCGACAGCATCGTATCATCTCACTCCGAAATTGAATAATCTCAGCTCCAAGCGCTTTCGTGCGATCGACACTTTCCCGAATTCATTGCGAACTCGTCGATTGTGCAACATGGGACACAGACACACACACACACGTCGATTCCAACGTCACTGACACTCACCAACAGTCAATCGATCACTAAAGAAAGACGATTTCAATCTGCGATGACTTATAACGAATTTTATGAGAAACGGAAAAATTAGTGTTTCGGGGACACAAAACTTTTAAATAATTTTTTCGTTTTCAATGTTTGAAAATCAATTTAAACTGTTGTTTTAGGAAAATTTCGATAAATTGCTTTGATATATTTAAATATATACGAATATGTGTGATTTTATTTAACGCGTAATATAAAAACAAATATTTTATATCTTATGAAATATGTCATGTATGAAAAATTAAATTATCTTGCAAGCTTCAATTTTGAAATAGATAATTTTCATTTGTGTGTTTGATGAGAAACAGTTTTTCGAATTCTCCAAAACTACACATTAAACATATATAAATATGTGTGATTTTATTTAACGCGAAATATAAAAAGAAATATTTTATATCTTATTAAAAGTGACATCTATGACAAATTAAATTATTTTGCAAGCTTCAATTTTGAAATAGATAATTTTCATTTGTGTGTTTGATAAGAAACAAGTTTCGAATTCTTAAAATACAGAAACATTTATAACGTTCGACGATTACGAATAAACGTTTAACGAAACCCACAAAGTAACAGAACAACACAGAACAAAGAAAAGGTGAACTAAAATCGGCTGAAATATGAAGTGTTTCAATGATTATCACTTTCAGCACTCTTTCCAGCGGAGTGTCTGAAATACGAGTGTTTGGAAAACGAAGAGCATTCCTTCGACGCTCGCTGGAATTCCCGAGGAGCCGTAAGAACTCACTGACAATCAACAGACATGCAAAAGCCACGCGTCATTCCAGTCGACGCGCCACAAATCGCCAGTGGAATCGCACTGGCAATCCGAGCGTTTTCTGGAAAGCTAACCTTGCGAATAAAAAACCGATGATGCGACCAATTTTGCAAAGCGAACGGCCGCCGATCCAGCTTGCGAGGAATTTCGTCTCTTTAAATATTTTAGAAGATAATTTCTGTTTTACAATTAGTGACTTGATTTTTAACAATTATTCATTGTTACAGTCAATACATTCTTAAAAATGTAGCATTTTTTGAAAATCGAGTGAACGAAGTTCGAAACAAAGTACTGTTGATGATTGTTCTTTAAATATTTTACAATATAATCTCAGTTTTACAATTAGTGACTTGATTTTTAACAATTATTCATTGCTACAGTCAATGAATTTTTAATAACATAGCACTTTTTGAAAATTGAGTGAACGAAGTTCGAAACAAACTACTTTTGATGATTGTTCTTTAAATATTTTACAATATAATCTCAGTTTGACAATTAATGACTCGATTTTCAACAATTATTCATTGTTACAGTCAATAAATTCTTAATAGCTTTGCACTTTTTGAAAATTAAGTCAATGAAGTTTGAAAAAACGTCATTAAAAGAAAGTACTGTTGACGATTTGGTAAATTTCATAATTTAATTTGATTGAATTGGATTATTCTTGTTTTTGATTGAAGAGAGTCATTCGGGACACAAACGCTGATGATTCAGTACATAAAAATATATCACTTTTGCATAACAGACTGTTTGGCGCTTGAAAAAAGTCGTCGCGACACGTGCACCGTTGATGATGAGCGAAACGGGGTGGCGATGGCTTTGTTTAGTCGGGGAAGCCAAAAACGGTGGCGCTTCTTATTTCGATCCCTCGGAATTCAGATGCGTCGCGATGCTCGATTTAGTGGAATTTTCAGACAATCGTTGAAGACACAATTTCTTGCTCAAATTATCCAATTAAATCTTCTTTTTTGTGATTTTCAGTTTTAATTGTGGGTGTTTAAATTTGATATAATCGTTTGCGGCCACCGAACTATAATAATTAAGTTTCGCAATAGAGTGACGAATGTCTCGGGAGTTGATTCTCATCCAAAGTGAATCTTTAAAATTGTTGATTCGACTGTTGAACAGTTATAAAACTTCTGAATTGACAGCTGAACAAATCTCAGTCGAAGTGTTGAAATGTGGTTGATCTCGCATTTAAGATATTGACAATTAAATAGTTGAAAAATTGTTGAAATGGTAGTTGAATAATTGGAAGTACAAGAGTTGAAAACTCGTTGAGTTGACAATTGAGAAATAGCTGAACTAATGATTCGAAAATTCACAGTTGAACAGTTGAAAAATTGTTGAAATAATAGTTGAAAAATTGACCATCTAACAATAGAAAACTCTTTGAGTCAACAATTAAAAAATCGAAAGTCTGCAAATTAAAGAGCTGTTCAACTGTATATGTAGAAAAATTGTTATTTGAACAGTTGAAATCCCAACGAATTAACAATGAAAAAAATTCACGGTCGAACGGTTGAAGAGCTGTCAAACTCCCAGTTGAAATAACACTGCAACAGTTGACGAGGCGTCGAACTGACAGTCGAAGAATTCACAGTTGAAAACCGCTCGAGAAATTCGCAACACACAGACACACACGCCGCCGACTAAAATCGTAACACGAACATCAGCAAAGTTTGCGGGGCGTCAATCTCGAAGAATTCGAAATGCAATCGTTTTCTCGGCGCTCGGAAAAATAATTCGTGGAAAGCCGACCGGCAAAACACAACGGCCAGGAACGCACTGAGCCGCTTGCCAGCGATCTTCGGGGATTAATATAACTCCGCCGCTCTCTGCGTGTATATCTTCCGCGGCCCGAGCTTTCCAAGTGTCCGTGAGGCACGCGCGCCCGCGCGCGCTCGATATTATAATTAGTCTCGCGCACGAAGGTTGACTCGAAATCTTGGCCGATCGGGCGCGGATCTCTCCTGCCACTGCCGGAATCCCCTTCAACCTTCCTGATCCTTCCGCCCGCCAGGATTTCAACCCAAATATTCGTTCAAATTCACTTTTTTCGCCGTTTAAGGTATTTCATTGTTGTGGAATCCGAAAAGTAACATTTTTTATGTGCAAGATAGAATTTGGCAATTAAGAAACTCGTATTTAATAAATTGCAGAGTTTGATTCAAATGTAGTGTACAGGGTGAGTCACTTGCCTTTGAATAACCATCAAAAATTGGATATTTTCGATGGCCAAAAGTATGGGGCTCTGAAATTTATATCACATCTTTCTCGATGCAAGGGGAGACTCCCCACCAAATTTCAGCCAAGGAAAATGTCGGGAAGTCCAAAAAATATGGGAAAAACCAGCGAAAATTCCGAAAAAATCGAACTTTAAAGGCAGTTTTTTTTAGTGTTTTCGATTGAAATCCGAACTTTTTTCGACGGATTTCTTGTTTTCTATCCGTTTTCATTCATAAACAATCGATTCCTGAAGAAAAAACCCGAGTTCGGGCACCTTCGAAAAATCGTGAAAAAATCTGAAGGGGTACCCCTTAAGAAAAATTTGCCGAAAATAAAATTTTGAGCTAGGGCTCTGGAATTTTTATGACATCTTCCTCAATGTAAGAAAACATGACCCACCAAATTTCAGCCCCGGGAAAGGTCGGGAAGTCGACCAAAAAAAATAAAAACCGTTAAAAATGAGCAAAAATGGACTTTTCTCGACGGTTTTTCGACCCGTTTTCGTTGCAAATCCGGACTTTTTTTCACGGATTCTTTGTTCTCTATCCACCTTGATACGGAAACAATCAAAATATCCCGGGTTCGGCCGATTTTGAGAAACTTGAAAAAGTTGACCATTTCCGAGGGTCGAAAATAGGTGAAAAATTAAAAGTTGGGCTAGGGCTCTGAAATTTATATCACTTCTTCCTTGACGCAACGGCACATTCTCCACCAAATTTCAGTCCCGGGGAAGGCCGGGAAGTCGACCAAAAAAAATAATGGCTAGGAGAGTTCTGATTCAAAGGCAAGTGAATCGCCCTGTACATTTACTTACAGTAAAATTCTAATGATAATGAATTCTTCGGGAATTTAATTAGAATTCATAATATACTTCATATAATATATTTCAGCAAAATTTAATTCAAACCGTTGTAATTCAATTTTATCACCAATTTCATTCAAAAATAATTCTAACAATGTATTTAATTCATAATTCGAATTATTTCTACACCGAATTCATATTGCAGATAAAATGCAAATTACATAGAATTAGTTTGAGTCGACTTTGAAAAAATATAACCAATGAACTTTCATAACAGCAAATTTTAGCACAATGCTACAATAATAATAATACTATTCAGTAAAATTAATTTCAACCGTTGTAACTCAATTTTATTACCAATTCCAGTTAATTTCAGTCAAAACTAGTTATGAACGAATGCAATAAACAAACAATATAAAATGAAAAATATATTCAATCCATAATACGAATCATTTCTATACCGAATTCATATTGCAGATAAAACGCAAATTACATAGAATTAGTTTGAGTCGACTTTGAAAAAATACTAAACATCAAATACGACAAGTTCGGCAAACTTAATATCAAAATTTACTAAAAATAATAAAATTTAGTAAAAATAAAAATTTAATAAAAATAGTACAAAACTGTATTGTGCAAATATACTTACTCTTCTCGTCGTCGTAGTCGTCCCTGTAGAGTACCTGTCCGTCCCCGTCTTCCCTTATCACATATGGCCTCGCGTTCTCCTTATTCTCGAGCGTGCATGGCAGAGCGAGTCCGAACCTGACTGGCCGAACACTGGAAGAAAGCCCGTAAGTTCAGCCAACTATTAGTCGAGTCTTTTCTCTTGGGAATCCAACGCGTCACGCTACGTGAATCGGTGATCTAAACTACTACGCTTTGCGAGGGTGATGCGGCGGTGCGCGGCGTCCCAAGAATGTCGGAGATCTGCCATCAATTGCTTACTTAACAATATGTTTTTTTTCAAGGACATAATAAATTCAATAATGAAATTTTTATGAATTTATTTATTGGATGATATTAAATTCATTCGATAGTGCAAAGAATACAAAATAGACACTTTTGTGTTAGTTAATCATTGAATTAATCTGAGAATAATAAATAGACAACTTTATATTTTTGCATTTTTATATAATAAACGTATTTAGAACAATTAGAATGTTTGAACAAGTAAGTCTGTGCAGTCACTTATTGTGTGCTGTAATTCGAGAGTAAGAGATAATAATAAATTGTACAAAGACGATTTTTTACTTTCATCATTATTATATAATAAACGAATTTAGAAAAATTAGAATGTTTCAGCAAGCAAGTCTGTGTAACCACATTCGAATATTTGGCGATCATTATTTTATTAAATAATTTGTATTATTTACACTATAAATTCAGCATACTTTTTAAAAAAACGGCAGGATCTCAGAAAATACATTTTTGGGTCGCCTCGAGTATGCGGTTGTATTATGAAACACATGGAAGGAGAAGGAGAAAGACACTTTTTGGAACAAGTTACTCCGTTACTGTAAATACAATATAACATAGCCAAATTTGTTTTGTAATCGCAATAATGTAAATATTTCTCAGAGAAGACTTTCGAGAATAAAAGATTTTTCAAACACATTTGTAGTCACATAAAAGTCACAAAGTTTGTTTCAAAAGTCTTCTCTAAAACGTTTCAAAAAGTATGATTAAATATAAGATTAGATATTTGAGAAACATTTTGTTTAATTTATTAGTAATAGTTGGTAATAGAAAAATGAATTTCAGTAACGACAGAGTATCATTAAAAGGATCGGGGTTGATATTAAAGGACATATAATACAATTCTACGAACAAGTATGATACAATATAATATTATAATATGATACAATAATTTTTAGAACAATAGTATTAAAGTCCTGCGTTGAAACACAGTTCCATTTGCTTTAAAACGGATTAATTTATGTACAAAATGATTGAAAAATATATTGGCAACGAAATAGCTGTCTATTATTGCTGTTGTGATTTTTGGTTTAAATTGCCAATTTTGAAACAATTTTATATGTGAAAAAAGTGTCGAATTTCGCTTACTTTTTGCACTTCTACAATAAAAAGTATTGTAAACGAATAATAATAATATTTTTCAGTAAGTGCAAAGCATACAACTTCAAAATTTCCAAAACACATTTCTCCAAAAATAGAAAATTCATCCCAATTATGAGTTTAGTTGTTTTACTGTCAAATTGGGCTTATTTAACTTTAATCGCAGCTTTCCCGCGAGTTTAAAGTTCTCCAGACTGCAATAAAGACATGGAAAGAAGAGGAAATCCAAGATATACTGGGAAACGGAAGGATATAAATGAGAAATGTCTGCTTAAGTTACTTTCAGCAGCGTCGCTTTTTCATTCGCACAGTCAGCATACGCCTGCAACACTCGAGTTCCTCTATCTCGTTGATCGATAGTTTCGAGGCTCTCGTAGCTCGCGCTGGATCACCAGTGAGACATGTATTAACACTTTCGCTGTCAACTCAAATAACGAAGCAACTTTTCAAAAGTATGCTTATTTCTATTTTTCATAAAAATGAGTTTAAACCAGATTTGACTCGAGTTTCGTTAATTCGTTTATCTTTAATAAACGACGCATATTTTTTTGAAAATTTACTTTCGTACTGCCAGTCAAAAGTATGTCATTTAATACAAAAATTGAGTTGTTGAAAATTTGAAATTGATCGAATAAGAAGCGAATTCGAAATTTTTGAATTTGTAAATAATTACAGCGAAGGAGTTAATCGTATATTGAATTATATTTACATAGCTTAGCCGCATTGAAACACACACACACACACACACGCGCGTACACAAGAGTACACAAGAGTCGAAAGAACTTTGTGAAGCAGTTTGGCGAGTTTTGTAACAGTGTTTCCCTGATTAAGGATTTCATGCTTGTGGTCGAAAGTTTATCATGCTCGCTGGATTCGAGTGTTTATCGTTAATGTTTGTATGTTACTTTGGCTGGTTGATTAACTTAGGCGATTTTCCATGAAAGTATTCCGCCATCTTGCACTTTACAACAACTGATACATACTTTTGCGATTCTGACTTTGTATTAACTTCGATTCTAATAATTCTGCAGAGCTAAGAATTTAGTTTTTCTATTGAGAATACCAAATTTCGTTACACAATGTTTGACATTTTTTTACAATTAATGGAATGTTCAATTTTTTCACTGATTTCGAAAAGAAATAAAATTGTCCCCCGAAAACAAAATGTTCCAACAAATCAGTAATCAGAAATTTTCGAATTTAATTTCAAAAACTGCTATTTTACTACAAAAATCACCAAAATAATAAAAACCATGTGATTACCAAATTCGCTTTACTATAATACTTTTCTCATTTTAAAAACTCGGTAATTACAATACAATCGGAATCGCAAAAGCAGCCGAGTATGATGATTCGATGACTGTGAAGAGAATTGATTTGCGCAGAGGTTGTTTAGGCTCGTTGCGATTAAAATCACCGTCAAACGAAACAGAACACATCGGATACAAAGATACTTAGAGATGAGACTAGAAAAAGTATGTACAATAGATCGTGTAAATATAGTCGCACATGCGTAATGAGAGTGAGAAAGAGAGACAGAAAGAGAGAAAGAGAGAGAAAGAGAGAACAAATGCCCAATTACCATATTCTCATCCTAGGCCTCAACGGTGGCCTTCTGGTTAAGCATAAGAAAAATACGGAGACACTTTTACTAATGACTGAGAGTGACAATGACTGATAACAGCAGTTATGGACAATCGCAGGCACACAGTTCCTGTAGGATATTCACACCGGGCACCAAACCCTGATCATCGTTCTCGATCATTTTGCAATTTCGTATCAATTATAATAGCAACTTAATTTGAAAGGAACAATTTTCCATAAAGCAAAATATTTATATGCAATAAATGTGTATGTAAAATATTTATATGTAAATATTTTTGGTATTTTTACTGTTTTGTCGGCAGTGAGTTAATTAAATGATACAGGGTAATTAACAGTATATCTGACAGTTTTTGAATGGCTTTGAAAAGTCTATCAATGGGTTTCAAATTTTGCAGGAGGAGGTTCAAATTCAGTCGATAAAAATAAACACTTTTGTGCTATTAATGAATATTTTCAGTATTCAGTAATGTTGTTCTGAATAGTCAATAATTTGTAGTAATATTGTTAATTTACATAATTCCTTTTGGACGTCAGCAACTTTGTAAATGAATAAATAAATGCAGGTGTCTGGTTTTTGTATGCTTTGTAATAAACAAGTTAGACCGATCGTTGATTCCTAATAATATTTTATAGCATTTAAAAATTTAGTTTATTGCTATAATGAAGAAGCTTTGAATAATATTTTCAAATCTGAAATTACTATAACTTTACTATAAATTAATATTATAATATGATTCGAAATAGTCGCAAAACTATTTTGAGAATTCAACAAATAAAAGCGTTGGACTTTACAATATTATATACAAACAAATCCGATATTTAGAAACCAGAAATTATTTCATTTAAATTATTCAAAGTAATTGAATAATAAAGAGAAAGAAAGATAAAGAACGATGTTCCGGACAACTCGGGCTCTCTCCTCAGAGTCCACTTCCAGCTTCTCTCGGTTCCTTGTTCCCCTAGGAGGAAGAAAGACGCGTGCAAACTAGCGAGAAGAATGGGGAAAGGACACTGGACTCTTTTTCCCAATGACAGTGGGAGTTCCTCGTCTTTAACCCCTTCGCCACAAACAACCTAGTTATGGTTCCTCTCTCGATTTGTCTATAATTTTAATTCTACTGTTTTCTACTCATTTTCTAATTAAATTTTTGATAAGTCACTGAGTTTTGTCAAATTTGTTGAGAAATAACCATTGGAATTTCAAAATGTGAAAATATGACAAAACTTAATTCTTGTCATTAATATTTAAAAATAATACGTAGACAAATTTTTGAAAATTACAGAATGCAAAATGTAGTACTATTACTTTTTTAAGAATTGTATATTTTTAAATTTATTTCGTATTTTCCTGGAAATCGACATAAAACAATATATTGATATTTTTCTAAAAATAAGTCTTCTTGAGTCTTTTGATAGAAATAAATCTAGTGTTAAATTAAACCAGCCGTTGTTTTTGCCTACGATGCCAGGAGATTCAATCTATCAAAAACTACAGACTAGTTAGAGAAGTGTTCCGCACGGTGGCAGTACCGTCGGCGAAACTATGCAGCGAAAGGGTTAACGCTGAGCGAGAAAGCCAACAGGTTTCGTCTGAGGACGCGGCAAGTATTTAATTAAAACAATACCGCAGACAAAGGAAGAGGAGTCCCTGTGGACCGAGGCATCCACCCTCTAAAAAGCGTACCTCTTGATTGCTCGAGAAGAATCTCGAGCGAGCCTCCCTTCACACCCATTCCCGCACTCTGTTCCATTCAGTCCAATTTGGTTTTAAGCGAAAGAAGTAACGAAATTGTACGAGATATAGTTCGAGAAACTGTGATCACGATGCTACGATCCTCTTGAAGCACAGGAAAGTCCGAGGTAATTACAAAACAAGATTATACGCCGCGATGCACCAGTATTTTTGAGGTTAAGAGTTCTTTTCTTGATTACACGTTATTTTCATTACGTATTTTTTGTAAGAGAATAGATTCGAATTTTTTTATGTGTTTCTATTATTTAACAAGTCAAGGACTCTAACAAGTACTGTCTTACTTTTTGCTGAAATAGTAACTTTTAATATTTACTATTTAATACTTTTGATTGGAAAACTAATTATTGTAAAATTGAGAATACAAAAGAAGAAGTTTGATTCTTTGAATTTATTCGTTTTGCTCGGACATTCCCTTACTCCTTGAATTAATGACTTTTAAAAATTAAATACCATCAACGAAAGTCTAATGAATAATGATTCATCGATGTAAACTCAATGTTGCGGCACGATTTCATACCGAAATGTACTAACCGTTGAAATGTCATATTCGTAGTAGGTTTTTGGATTTGCTATTCCACCTAGCAAAGTGTTTTTGTGTCACATTCCTGTTAGAACTATTTCACTACTGATTTCAAAGCATGAAATTTCTAAGCATAAAAGTCCTACGCCATGAAAGGGAGCATTCGCTTTTTTGAGTCGAGTGAATTGAACAGACTGGTTTGGGTTCCTTTGTATGAAGTATGTGAAATGGTCAGATGACAGAACACTCGGATAAGATGATTCTGATGTTTGAAAAGTGGGAGCAACGCCATCTATAAATGCCACTTGCAATGTTCCATAATTGAAGCTAACAAAGTCAGCCAATATTGTAAAAGACTTGTTACTAAATATCGATGACCTTTTCTTTTCGAAAAAAAGCGTTTTTGCGCTATACAAATATTTTTCTTGCAAAAAAATGTTTTTAATTTACTTTTTTATATATAAAAAATGTGATATCTTCCGATAATAAAATGGCAGAATTAAAGACAAAGCTGTATTCGCCTGGAATAATTAAACGCATTTGCAATTGTGTGTATTTCAGACTACAAATAGGTTATGTCTGCGAAGTATAACTTCTCACTGTTATGGCAGAAATAAATGAAGATTAAAGTTAGCAGAAATAATTCTGCACAGGATTATTTTATACAAAGACAGCATTTTATAGCTTCGCCATCTAATTATCATAAAATATCATATAATAAATGGGTTTCAAACGAAAGCAACGCCACCTAACCTCACTCTAGCAACATTACATGTGCCATTTATGGATCGTCAATCGCACTTTCCACTGCATCAGAATCATTCGAGTCCCCTGAATTCCTTTCCACGAGCAATTAATGATTATAACGAATCATGCGCTGATTGAGAATGATTGAAGTGATTGTCGTGAATCAAATGAGAGCTTGTCGAGTCATTTGAGAGCGGAATATCTACGAGAACTGAGGTCGACTGTTTGAGAATTTGAGTTTTCGAGATAGTGAATCTGGAATGCCACTTACTTGAACGAGGCGTGCAGCTCCTGGCGGAGTGTCAGCGGCCTGTTCTCCTGGGTGGGTGTGTTCTGCGGCGTGCCAGGGCCGCTTCCCGAACCCTTCTTCTTCAGGACACTCTTCAACGGCACCGCGTGGAACTTCGGCTCCTTCGCTGGAATCTCTTCGACTCTCGATGTGTCGATCGTCGGATTCGGCTGGGACATCCTGTACGCGTAATCATCCTCCTCCTCCACGTCGATGTCTTCTTCATCTGAAAAGAAACGTCATCAGGTTTTGTTAATACATAGCAATTTTCTTTTTTAGTAAATTAGTGAACAAAAACATAGTAAAGTTCTTCAATAACTTCTTTCAAAACTTTCTATGAAATTAATATAAAAGTAGAAAGTTTTTTGAGGAAAACTCTGATGTTTAAAATGTTACTTTGCAGTAATAAAAGGGAAAACGTTTGTCATGCAATTTAATTAAATTATTATTCGCAAACTTTACTTACATCGCAAAGATAACAAATTATTGTATATTGTGACACAAAGAAACAATATTAATATTAACTATATAATGAAATATTATCTATCTACAAATAAATATTATTGAAACAACACCAGACTGTTTACATTGCCAAAGTTACTAAAGAAAATATGACCTTTCGCCGATATATTTATTATTTCGAAAGAATAAATAATCGCTTTTTGTAAAACTTAAATTTTTACGAAAGTAAGTACATAATTATGCATAAATTTTGTTTATTTACACAAATTCTGAATAATACCTTCATCCTCGCAATCGGAGAAAGGGATTTGTTGCTGGCGTTGCCTAGCAAAGAGAGTGGGGCTCGGCGAGCTGAACATCGGCGGCGGTGGAATTGGGCCGATCTCGCTCAATGGAATCGGTGGCTCCGGCAGCTCCGACAACATCAGCGTGTTCTGAGGCGGCAACGGATAACACCTCTCGATTTCCTGCTGATTCTCGCCGCCTTGATCCAACAAGCCCTTTTCTACTGAAACACAATGGAAAGATACATTGCAACAACGCTCGTATGATTCCTCGCACGTAAGCGTATCACGCTCGCTGCTCGCTCAATTCTTTTCTGATAACAGCAGTTTTCAATTTGTGCTTTGGAAAGTTCGGAAAAGTTAGTTTGGTGTTTCTGTAAAAGTAGATTACGGTGGTAAAATAGCATTATATAATTAATAGAATAATATTAATGTTAATATATTTGTTGTTTTATACTTTTATACTTTTATTTTTTATACTTTTCTGATAAGTTTTCAATTAATGCTTCGAAAAGTTCGGAAAAGTTGCGTAAAATAGCATTATATAATTAATAGAATAATATTAATATTAATATATTTTCTGTTTTATACATGGCAGAAAATTTCAGACATTTCTGAAGGTATTGGATTGATTTTTCGAAAACTTTTAGAGTTGCATTTTTTCAAGAATGATTCAATTGTTGAATAATCGTATTTACGTTTATCTTTCTTAACAATTTTCTTAGAATTTATTATCGTAAATTTATTATATAATATTAGATTTATTATTTATTATCGTAAAAGAAGATTCTTATTTTACGAAATAAACCATCGTCAAACTGGATTAATTTTTCGATTAATTTTATTTTATACACCATTTCTATTTTTAAGAATTTCCTTTCGGTTGATGCATTTTCCATCGAGTTATTTCCCGGCAAGTAATTCGATAAACTACTTCATTGTTGATTGCTCCAATATTTCACGGCATCTGGCGATCGAGTGGAGGGTAAAATTGGTCCGATCGGAAGTAGAAATGGCAAGGAATTCTCGATTTCTGATGGCTGACGCTGAGAACGCCGGAGAAATTGACTTGTCAAGACCAAGATCGATGACGATAAGTGGAGCTGCCTTTTCCAGGAGTCGCGCGATATAACGAAAACGGGGGGCGGAAATGGCGATTTTCCATTTTCAGCGCGGAGAGAAAGGAAATATACGGGAAAAGTCGCGCGCGCGTGCCAGTGATTTTCGGAAATGTGAATCACGGGCGCACTATACTCGACGGAACCTTGGCACTCGCCACTATACTAGTACGCACCTACACATTGGCACAAATATTGCTACTCCCAATCTCTCGCGTGACGAATTGACGAATTTCGGGGAATCTTTTTTTAACGAGGATTCCGACGCCCGCGCCCTCGCCTCAGAAATGAGTCTGACACACCGCGAATGCGATCCTTCTAAATTGAAAGAAAACACCTTGAAGAAAAATCGCCAGAATTTCAGAATACTTTTTTTTTGTCGCGAAAGGATTCTCTGTCGAAATGTTCTTTAACAAATAACAGAACGTTTCTTTCTAAAAGACATTATAATACAATATTATATTTACAAAATAAATGAAAATAAATACAAATCAAAGAAATTGATAAAATCGTAATAACAAACAAATAAAATAAAACAGTTAGAATGCCTAGAAACTTTCTTTTACTATTTCTATTATTAATTTTTGCCCAAATTTTCATGAAAATTTACCGCAGCAAATATGTCGGTTTTCCCTTTTAAATTCCAAAATACCCAAATATGGATTGTAGCAAGCAATGGTTAACACAACACTAAATCAAAATGGTCACTAACACCCTAAACTGCCCTGCGACAATAAACAAATAAACTAAATAGTCACGTTGGCCCTAAACTTTAGAAACCAACTGCACATAGTTTCCACAATGTGGACATTACTTTCCCGAGGGGAATTTTAAATGAGCTCATGTGCACGCTTGGCATCCCAGTGAAGTTTCGGAGAAGCGGAAGGGAGATGGAACGAGGATACACCGAAATTTTCGGGACAGAGCGATGTACTTGGCGGATACTTCCAGCGGATTCGTCGAATACCTCGCACGCTTCGCATTCCGCCCGAGCGAAAAGTAGTAAACGCTTGTTTTCGATCTGCGAGTCATCGACAGATTTCGTTGCATTTTTTTGTAGAATATATTTTGTATTTTGTGTGCTGTTTTATTTTTTTATGAGTTATGTAGTGTAATTTTGATGTTATATTGCTATAATATTATGTAAGTTATATACAATATATTTATATAATTTATATTATATTATTACTTTGAAATTTTCAAAGAAGCGAAAGATCAAATTATACATAATTAAAGAATTTTGCGAGCTATTGCTGTTTAAATTAAGTTATTGTTAATTCGAACCTGTTTTCGTTCTTAATATGCAATATGAAAAATGTCGAATTATGTAATCAAAATTCAACAAAAAAGAAATACTATTCTGTCTACAGTTCACTTCAAAAAGTATAAAAAAGTATATAAAATACAATATGTATATAAAATAAAAGTGTTCTTTTTATTTTGACAGTGAAACATTCTTTAAGTTAACTTTCACTGTCAAAATAAAAAAATACTTGCAATATTTCACCTTTCCAATATTTGTTACATTTTCTCAATACGAAAGAAATGCAGGATTATTTTACGAGTCAAGTTAAAGCATTTCGTAAGATTATAAGAGACTTATTTTACAGGAAAATGTATCAATAAAATAGAAGTGCTATTGGCAAAGGTTCTGATTTCAACGGCGCGGCGGGCGTTTCTTTCAGCAGTTCAGCGGGAATCACTCAGAACGAAGAAGTATTCGGGAGTGGGAAAAGGGGCAAAAGTTTCGGGAGAAAAGTTGGCTCAAAGTAAGGTCAATCGGCTGGCAGGAAATGGAGGAAGGCTGGAACTAAAAAGAGCACCGGGAAAAGAGAGGAGCCGACATGATTAAGGACAGCCGCCTCGCAGTGTGTTTCTCTCTCGCGGAAACGAAGCTTGCGAACCAGTTGAGAAGCCGTTACAAATTTATTTCGCAAGCTCGGACCGAGGACAGCTCTTTACGTGTCAGGAATTTCCTGCCGCCTTTTTTCAGCGCCTCCGCGAATTCCTCCCGGAAATTACCACACCCGGTGATCGCTTTAACGCTCCCAGGAAATGACTCCGAATAATTGTCTTTTGTTGTGTAATATACTGGGATTGCGAGGAAATTAAACGAATCTAAATGATGTAGTAAAACTTTCGATTAAGCTTAGTATATGTCCAAATCGAAATTTTTAGTTAAACCTGCAAGAATTTTTGAGAATGTATTTGAGTTATTAGTTTGATTTTTTATTTAGGCGGATTTATGTGAGCAAATTGAGACGAAGCAATTCCTACAGTCAGACAATAATTTGAGTTATCGTAGTTATTGAGTCAAAGAAATTCCATCAGTCAGACAATAATTTGAGTCATTGTACTTATTGAGTCGAAGTAATTCCATAAGTCAGACAATAATTTGAGTCATTGTACTCATCAAGTGGAAGCAATTCCGACAGTCAGACAATAATTTGAGTCATTGCACTCTACGAGTCGAAGTAATCCCATGAGTCAAACAATAATTTGAGTCATTGTACTCATCAAGTGGAAGGAATTCCGACAGTCAGACAATAATTTGAGTCATTGCACTCTACGAGTCGAAGTAATCCCATGAGTCAAACAATAATTTGAGTCATTGTACTTGTTGAGTCGGAGCAATTCCGACTGCCAGACAATAATTTGAGTCATTGTATTCATGAAGTCGAAATAATTCGACCGTCAGACAATTATTTGAGTCATTGTATTCATCAAGTTCAAGTAGCCGCATCACTCAGACAATAATTTGAGTCATTGTATTGATTGAGTCGGCGCAATCCCGACAGTCAGACAATACTCACTGTCCAAAAGGATGAGTCTCCTAGTGACGATCCTGCCCTCGAGCGTGTTGGGCCTGCTGGGTTTCTGCTGATCGCCGGAATTGGGGGGCGCGCCCGAAACCGGCACGCATCCGGTCGTCGCCGAGCCCTGATTCGACTGCGGCTCGCCATTCGGCGATACCGCGCCATTTGCACTCTGTTCAGTCTTTTCCTTCTTCGGCTCTGCAACAAAAAGCCCGGTTCCTCAACACTTGTACCGCATTCAACAATTACTTATTATTATTGTATTTTACTTTGTATTAGTGATTATAAATTGTCTAATATTATCTCTGCCAATGTTTAACAAATTTTATATAGCTTTTGTTTACTATCTTTGGTATTATATTAATGTATGTAGTTGAACTTTAAATTTTTGAATTTAATAAAATTTAAATTTCTAAATTTTCTCACAGAACAAAGCTTACTTTTTCAGAGCAAATACATTTTCTCCAACTAAAAACTTGCCTGTTTTAACTTTTAAGTTCGTTTTAAAAAATCTGGATCTACAAACACTTTTTCTATGTAAAAAGGTTGAAAATGTGCAAACACAGGCAAAAGTTTCAAAAATCACAATGCTGACAATCATTTATCTTTGACTTACAAAGAATATCCAGCGTAACTGGCGCAAAACAACGTTAAATAAATCACAGAGAAAAAACGGAAGAGGCAAACGGTTCGGTTCACTTATTGCATTTTGATCGAGAGAATGTCTGGGCGGAAAATTGATCGAGAGGTCTGCGGCATGTCGAGGTTCGGCCGGGCAAATTTTCGGCCGAATACTTGGCTCCTGATGTATGGCACTTCTCTAATATTTGATAGTTCTATTGATGTATTGCCTCGCCAGGTATTTGGGTTGCGCGGCTGTACAGGCTGTGTCTGATGCGTTTCCTCTGCCGGACAATATTTTCGCACTCGATTCGCCGAAATAAAACGCTTTGTCATAGTTATTGCTTTGTATTATTTATTGCTCGCGATATGCGACTTTATTGGTAGTTTGCGTATCACCCTTTTCGTATGTGTAATATTGTCTCAGGCCGATATAAATATTATTTAATAAACATCTGAGTTGTTGTTGACGTTAAAAATATAATAACACAAACAAATTTTTATGGACAAAGCTAAGACAGATTGAATGTTTGTTACATCATTTTTTATTAGTAAAGAATATTAAAATTGAAAAACATTCAAACCAACAATAATAAATACAATTATTGTTTTATTATTGTATTCGGAGTTACGTTGTGCTTACTGTCGTCTCATCATCATTGTATAATTAGTTATCAGTAAATTAACGCGAATCGTGCAACCACATAATGAAGAAATAACCAAGTCATCAAAGGACGAATAATAACAGCGTCGAGCTTGATTTCCGGCAATCACGTAAACCGATGAACCTTCATAAATTCGTTAAACACTCAGCCAAATTGAACGTTTAATCCAATGATTCGAATCAGTGATTTATCCCCAAAACATATTTATATTCGTGTCAGTGGGAATATAAATATAATTTGGGGATAAGTCATTGACACGAATATAAATATATGTATTTTGGAAAAACTGATAAGGTATTTTTAATTTTCAATTACTGATTTGGAAAATAAAAGTACAGAAAAATCTCAAATGATATTCGTTCTGACACGAAAATAAATATAATTTTGGAATAAGTCACTGATAAGATATTTTTATTGTTTAATTACTGACTTGAAAAACCAAAACAACATCCCTAAATTATATTTATATTCGCACTGACACGAACATAAATATAACTTAGGAATAAGTCACTAATAAAGTATTTTTATTTTCCAATTACAGTCTTGAAAAATAAAAATAGAGAAAAATCCCAAAAGATTTGATCATTGACCGCCAAAACAGCGATGAGAAGTCGAAGTGCAAACGATTATCTCGATTTCAGATGTGATTTTATTCGTACTGTCACAAATATAAATATAATTTAGGGATAAGTCACTGGCAAGATATTTATAATTTTCAATTACAGTCTTGAAAAATAAAAATACAAAAAAATCCCAAAAGATTTCATCATTGACCGCCAAAACAGCGATGAGAAGTCGAAGTACAAATGATTATCTCGATTTCAGAATGTGTAATGACCGCAACGTCGCCGTGAGGCCGATGATATTGATTCGGGAGGACTGCATGACCGCTTTGGTGGGCGCATTATCATTAATTAGGTGGCGCAGCATTCGGCCCGGATGGTGATAGGGCCGAGAGGAGCGATGATTGCGATGCAGGCATACTGCGTTAATTCATCGGCATCCTGCATGCTCCACTTTGCGCGCTCGTCCTTCGAAAATCGAGTTTACATTTGGCACGAGGACAATGAAGGTCGTCCTGGAAGCGCGCGCTCGTCCGCGGTTATTGGGGCAGAATTTCACTCCCCGCCACCCGCCACTGTTAAACCAATCGTGAATAAACTTACTCATTGATATACAACGCCGAGCCTATGAATAGGAACGCTCTCTCCGTTTGTAATTTCGAAAATGTTGTACGAAAAACAACAGAAAAAACATTTGGAGTGTTTTATTTTATAGTTGTAAATTTGTTAATCGCAACACTATAAATTTTAAAGTTCAACGTTGGAAACTTAAAGAATGTTATAGCAAACATAAAGGAACTTGATAGTTGTAAATTTGTTAATCGCTAGAATATAAATTTGAGTGTTCTATGTTGGAAACTTAAAGAATGTTACGGTAAAAATAAAGGAAATTGATGGTTGTAAATTGGTTAATGTCGAACTCATAAATAATTGAACGCTCTCTCCGTTTGTAATTTCGAAAACGTTGTATTAAAAACAACAGAAAAAATATTTGGAGTGTTTTATTTGACAGTTGTAAATTTGTTAATCGCTAGAATATAAATTTTAAAGTTCAACATTGGAAACTTAAAGAATGTTATACAAAAATAAAGGAAACGGATTGTTGTAAATTTGTTAATCGCTAGGATATAAATTTTAAAGTTCTATCTTCGAAACTTAAAGAATGTTGTACAAAAATAAAGGAAACTGAAAGTTGTAAATTGGTTAATGTTGAGCCTATGAATTGAACGTTCTGTGTTTCTAATTTCAAGAACGTTACGGTAAAAACAGAAAAACACTAAGGTGTTTTATTTGATAGTTACAAATTTGTTAATGGCAAGAATCTAAATCTGAACGTTCTATGTTGGAAACCTAAAGAATGTTGTACAAAAATAACGGAAACTGATAGTTGTAAATTGGTTAATGTCGAGTCTATGAATATTGAACGTTCTATGTTTGTAATTTCAAGAATGTTGTACTAAAAATAAAAGAAATGCTTTGTGCTTTATCTGTTAGTTGTAATTTGGTTAATGTTATACAATTCCGAACCAAGAAATAGAAACGTTCTACTTTTATAACTCAAACAACATTGAGAAAAATAGTAATATCGTATAAAAAAGGAACGTACTTTTTGAAATTTGGATTAAAAATAAAACAAACACTTGGAGTGGACTTCGTCCAGCGTGGGCTAAAAAAATCTTGGGTCACTTTAAAGTTATACGTTTCCATTTAACGCGTAATAATTATTTAATCCGTGAGCATAACATAATTTATACACGTTTAAATTCTAAGTGAACCTTCTTTAAATAACATTAACATGCATGCATGCTCATTTGCAACATCCGTGTATTGCACAATGTAACCCCACACATGCACAGCCGGCGCACATGTCGCGTCAGATCAATGGAATCCCTGTTCCAAGAAAAACTAACCGGAATTAAATGGCGCCTGCTTCGCAGGGGGCGCTGGCGTCACTGGCGAAAGCCAATGTTCCCCAGTGACAGAAATAAATATTTGCCAGGCTTTCGTAAACAGTGGCGATGACGTCGCAAGATCATCGGGAATAAATCTGAGTGCACGCGTATGAGTGGGTGGATCGAAATAAATTTTCGGTTCGATGACCGCAAAAAGGAAAAAGGGAAAGCGTGGTCGTATTTTGCGGAAATATGGCGAATTTGATGGGCGATGAGCTTTGATGATTGGTTGCTGTTTATGTTAGATTTGAAGATTTCTGCCAATCTTGGAAATAAAACATATGAAATCGAATTTCTCGAAAGAAGAACTAATTTTTGTAATTTGTTTTAACAGATAAAACGTTAAAATTTATTTGAATCATTAAAAGTGTACGAAACTTTGTTTTAGTGAAGATAATGCAACAGATGTTACTTTAGTATATTTAATATTGCGAATATGGAAATGAAATCAACTTTAATAAGGTCCGTAACATAACCTCCAAAATCTGTCATATTCATATAACTCTGCATAGAACTAAAGAAGACAAACTTTGCAAATCAAAAGAAAAATATTAAATTTGTCCCTTTATTTAATTATACATTATATTACATTATATTAAAGAACTGTTAAAAGTCTCTCACACATATGGAACCCTAAAAAGGGGGGAAATACTTAACAGTTCTATTTTGATGTACGAAACTTGTACAAAGAACTCGTTGTTTTTCACATGTGTGAGATACTTCGACAGTTCTCTAATACAACTTGCTATAATGTATAATTAAATAATAAAATAAATTTATGATTAAATAAAATTAATATACAATTAAATAATTATACATTATATTGTATTATATTAAAGAACTGTTCAAGTATCTCACACATAATAACCCTAAAAAGGGAAAACACTTAGCAGTTCTATGATATAAAAAAGCTTGCACACAGCACTCATTACTTTCCACATATCTGAGATACTTTGACAGTCCTCTAATACGATTTGCTGGTTTTACCGGACTTTCGAAGAATGCTGTGCTTGCGCGGGTGCAGGTCGGAGCGGAATCAGCCGCGCGAATCGACAGCAGCCAAGATCGAGGTCTGTGATTAAAGCTTGCGGCTTCTCGGGTTACAGTTTACGGAAGGTGGTTGGTTGGTGCGCTCGCACCGACGAAAATCAACCGCCCCAATTTCACCCCGGTGAGAATTTCCGCATCGTTACCGCGGACTCCGAGTATTTTGCTTCAGCTTTCAATTACCAGTCGAGATGGGAACAACCACCGCGCTGTTCTTCGAGCAGCTGAAATGCCGCTCGCTCGCGGCGCTGAATAGAATGCGATTCGTAAAGCACCGAGAACCAATTTCAGGCGCAGTTTTTGCCACTCTTTTCTATGTGTTTTGAAATAGTTGAAATCAAGGTTATGTGAAATTTGATTTAATTTAACTTAGTGAAATATAGTTGAATGATACTTAATTTAAAAGGTTTCGATCAATGAAATTGTAAATTCTTTTTTTCTAAAATGTATATTATTTGATAATTTATATAACTAGAAATAGCATGCAATTGTTAACGTTCGACGATATTGAATTTTATTTTTGTGCTTTATGAAATGGTTTAATTATAATCTATTTTTTGTAAATATATTTACATCCGCAAAAATATAAATCTCTACCGGTTTGCATTCAATAATAATTACGATCAAGTGCTAAACAAGTTATTTTCGTTCCATTGATAATTCAAATTTTAATATTGATGTTCCTTTAATAAATACAAAGATCAACTGTGGGAAAATAAAACTATTCTATTATACAAAGATTTTAATATGTTTATATCTGGAAAAATATAAACTTCTGCCGGTTTGCATTCAAAAATAACTACAATGAAATGCTAAACAAGTTATTTTAGTTTCATTAATAATTCTAATTTTAATATTGATGTTCTTTTATTTAACTACAAATATCAACTGCGAAAAAATAAAACTATTCTATTATCCGAAGATTTTAATATTCCAGTAACAATAAATATAACAAAACCTTAAAAAAAGTTAGGGGGTAAAGAACTCTCGTGGTTAACGGGCTTCTCGCGTGGCGGCGCCAGCAGCGCCACCGGAAACGCGTGGGCTGAGAAAACACGACGTAGATCGAGGATCGCGTGCCTCCTCGTATCGGTGATACCTTCCACGGCCTGCTGATGACTTTCTCGCAAGTCCGACGCGACGCCGACGTCGCCGCCGCCCTGGCGTCCTGCCAATGGAATTCCGAAAGTCGTATACGCCGTTGATGCGATCTTAATAACACCCACAAAAGCAGACTTTCCTGTTACAGGCCGGCGAAAAAATGCCGCGGAAGATCCGCCGATAAAACATAATGAAGTCGAATTGTTTTCTAGTGAAAATATTACCAAACTCAATTTCTTTCAATATTAGAAAAATTGACCATGCTAATTAATTCTAGTTGTAATTGTAAAATTGTTAATTGTATGTATGTGTGAGTTTATTGACTCCCCATTGTGGTTACAAGATTGTTAATCTAAAAAATTGGGGTTGTAAAATTGTTAACTGTAAATTAGTAGTTGTAAAAAAATGAAAAAAAGTAACTGTAAAGAGTGTAATTGCATGATAAAAAAGTAGTCAGCCGACATAAAATATTTAATATGGAAATATTATTCCCATGAATTAGTATAATTGCAAATGCTAATATTTAAATAAATAATTTTGTATTTAAAATAAAACAAGTAGATAATGTGAATAGTAAATCATTACATAAACAAGAATATTTGTTTAATTTGTATTTTATTATATTATTGACGCAATTTATAGCTGTTCTGCAAAAGGATGACAAGTTTTTCCAAATTCTTGATTCCTGATATGCATAACTTGTACTCACACCAATACAACTCACAGAATTTAAAGAGTACGAATTGGTAACTTGAAATCCAGTAAACTTCCATTCAAACTTGAGATTTATCTGAAATTACATTTCAAACGAAGAAAGCTGCGGATTGCTATTTATCAAGTACTAACAACCAGCCGGTTTGAAAGGACGTAATTAACGTTACAAATAACTGGTCCAATTAGTTCAGCGGTACAGTTCCATTTCCACGGGGCTTTCCAGAGTAAATTACATTCGTATCAAAGCGAATATTAGCAGTGCAGCGAGCGCTATGCCAGAGGACGAATGGACATTGCTGTCTTCGTCATTAGCGATAAGTGTAACAGCCGCTTTAAAGACGGAACGCTGTGAGTCATCGAAACGCTCCCACAGTAATATTTTTCTTTTTTTGTACGCGAAAATGAAAACAAAACCGCGAGAAATAGAAAGGGCTTTTTATAGCGCTGCTTCTGGCGTCAGAATAATGAAGAACGTCTTTTAATGGAATCACTGGTTTGTATAATTAAGGAGGAACAAAGGCAAAATTAATTCTCGCGTGGAATCAAATCTTTGGTTGACCATTACATTTGATACATATTTTAATAGGACATAATTGAACAGAGTGATTCTTAGGGGAATTGAAAAATTCTTCGTCTACTATTTAATTGGTCATTCATAATAAATAAAAAGGTTTTTGATCGTTAAAAATCGCGGTGGAAGAAAGTGTTTTTTATTCCATCATTTTCAATTATAAACCCTGAAGAACCGCGTGAATAATAGTGAATTTGGTTTCAATTAATATTCAATTCAAGTCAATTTCAATTTCAATTCAATTTCAATTTGGATTCAATACAGTTTCAATGGAATTTCATATCAATTTTAACTCAGTTTCAATTTCAAATCGATTTCAATACGATTTCAATTCAATTTCGGTTTGGATTCGATACAATTTTACTTACAATTTTAATGCAGATTCAATAAGTTTCAATGGACTTTCATATCAATTTTAACTCACTTTCAATTTCAATTCGATTTCAATTCGATTTCAATTCAATTTCGATTTCAATTCCAATTCAGTTTCAACACAATTCCGATTTAATTTCAATTCAAACTGACAATCTAATGTCAATTCAATTCGATTCGCAAGACCTATCCCTCCGATTCCTTATCACCGACCTCCAAAATCCGCCAAGCACTTTCCCTCTCCTTTCTCTCGCGCAATCATAAAATCCTTCTCACACTGGAATCATTCGAGTCATCGGATTCATGTGTTACTTGCCTCGCCACTTGAGGTGTAGGATTCGACCCATCGTGAGCCAGCCACTCTCTCGCACACCACACACGCCGCACGCGCTGCTGCTCGCCGACTGACGCTTGGAACTCGGAACTCAAGCGAGATGAAAATAGAACAGATTCTCCGGACCGAAAGCGTTGCCGCGAGTATATCTGTGTGCGTGCGTTCCTCTGTGTGTGTGTGTGTGTGTGTGTGTGTGTGTGTGTGTGTTACGCTACAATACACGATAGCGGATCGCACTGACCTTACATTAGCGCGCTGTTTTCTTGTTAGCCTAAATTCCTCGTTACTAGGCCGCGCGGGATTACCGAGAGTTCGCGATCAAGCGCTTCGCCCGCTGATTAATTAAGCAACACGTGGGATGCGCTTTCGTACAGGCTGCTATTGTTGCCGTGTTATTTTAGTGGGCGCGGACCGCTCTTGCCAATACGAGCGATCTTTTTCTGAATCACCTTGACAAACCCTAGTTCAAATCCGATTGATACGATTAACATCAGTTTTTAATGAACGTAAAATTCCATAAAATTAAAAAATCATATTAATTTTACGATTTTGTAAAAACTTTAAGTTTCCTATATTCAATATCAAAATTTATTATTTTTATTATCATCACAAGCATTTTTAATATTATTGTATTGTTCTTTTATTGTAATATAATTGCACTGTAGATTCCAAGTGCAAGCAAGTATAATTATTGTAAAATCATTGTTGCATTAATCCAATGATTCTAATTCTTATTATTACACATTATTATTGTACTGTAATATTTTTCGAATTAAAGTTCATTTTGTTATTGCACTATAATTGCTTTACAAACAAGTAGAAACCAAACCATAAGTATTATAATATTTATAAAATTTATTATTTTTATTATCATTATTATAATATAACATAAAGATTACGAGCATTTTTAATATTATTGTATTGCTCTTTTATTGTAATATAATTCCACTGTAAATTCCAAGTGCAAGCAAGTATAATTATTGCAAAATTATTGTTGCATGTAAATGTAATGATTCTGATTTTTATTATTACACATTATTATTGTATTGTAATATTTTTCGAATTAAAGCGCACTTTTTTATTGCACCACAATTGCTTTCCAAACAAGTAGAAACGAAACCATAAGTATCATAATATTATTATAAATAAATATAATATATAATATTGCGATGTTATTAAACAGTTACATGCTGGCGCCATGAATTATATTCATTTGTTATTCCACTCAGTTCCGAGTAAGAGTTATTTCTGCACTAGTTCGGAATTGCCTTTTCCGTTTAGCGGCGCGCGCGCGCGCGAGCGCGGCTGAAGAAGATTTTCCTCGGAGAAAATAGCTTGAGCCGGGCAACGAGCAATGTCTTCCAAGAGGATGATGCATCAGCCGGCCGAGAGAATGAACTGTCAGGCGTGACGGCACAGGTGGCTCATGTATTAGTCGCACTCGAGCGCTAGCTCGAGGCTGCACCTGGCCTTTCCGTGCCAAGTGCAGCTGAAACTCCCACTTCTCAAGTTCACTCACTTACGCACTCGCTCTAGCACGCACTAATACGCCCGCGAAATCTGCGCCGTGCGAGCGCTGCGATCGGCGATGATATTTCGTGAATAATCATTGTATGAAAGGATAAGTACTTGTGTAATTAATTTGTTATATTGTTCGCACAAATTGTAGATTTTCTGGTTTGTATGAAAGATTGTATTTTCTTATTTGAAAACGAATTTGGCGATAGTATTTCGTGAATAATCATTGTATGAAAGGATAAATATACTTGGATATTTAATTTATTATATTATTCTTGCAAATTGTAGACTTTCCGGTTTGTATGAAATTTTTCTAGATTGTGTTTTCTTATTTGGAAATAAATTTGGCGTTAGTATTCTTGAATAATCATTGTATGAAAGGATAAATACTTGTATATTTAATTTATTGTACTATTTGAGCAAATTGTAGATTTTCCGGTTTGTATGAAAGACTGTATTTTCTTATTTGGAAACAATTTTGGCGCTAGCTTTCGTGAATAATCATTGTATGAAAGGATAAATACTTTATCAAATTGTAGATTTTCTGGTTTGTATGAAATTTGTTGAGATTGTATTTGTATATTTGGAAACAAGTTTGGCGCTCATATTTCGTGAATAATGATTGTACGGTGAGAAAAATACTCGTCTTATTAATTTATTATCTTATTCGAGCAAATTGTTGATTTTCTGGTTTGTATGAAAGATTGTATTTTTATATTTGGAAACAAATTTGGCACTGCTCTTCTTGAATAATCATTACGATACAAGAATAAATACTTGTGTCATTGTTTTACTGTATTATTCACGCAAATTGTACTAAATCAAATTTTTTCGTATTATTAGTATAATTATTTATGCTCATATTGAAAGAGATATTTATGTACTTGAAAACAAAAGCAATAAAAGCCTAAATAATGAATAATAGAACCATCGAAAAAATAAAAATGACTTCTTTTAAAAAAGCACGTTATTCTAAGAACGAAATTATGTACAAAGTCTTTCCTCATTCATTCAAAGTAATCAAGGCTTTACAAAATTATTTATTCTAATACAATTACCCGCAAAATTAAGCATGCTCTTGCACAGAATAATAAATTCACCTTAAAATTATTACGTGCGAGCATGAAATTAACCGGAACTCATAACACACCCTTATCACCATTCCCCTTTGTTTGCCCTCTTCTTTGTATCTCTCCTAACAAGGTCGTCCGTGCAATTGCTACTGTAGAACCCAAGGATAATGCAACATTTGCCAGCGGAGGACAATAATTGGGGGAGATTCTCGGGAGCGGTGAGGTTCGAGGAAGTTGTCCTCGGGAAAGTCGTCGCATGAAACCGCACAGTGTTTCGAAATCATAAAATACTAGATATTTGAAAGACAGAATTTTTTCACTTTTGTATCATTATATATAATGATGCATAATTATTGTAAATATAATGAAATTAACAAATGCAATGAATATAAAAATAATATTCAGTGCTACAATATTCTTTCACATAAACAAGTTTCTCTGGTTATGGAAAATAATTGCATTAATTAACAGCTGCATTTATTGTTATGTTTATAATAGTAATATAATCTTTCTACGTAGAATTAAATTGAACGATAAATCCTGTTGAGCAATTATATTAACATTTAAATAATAATAAAGAAAAAACAGTTTTGTGTCAAATGCCTAGTATTTTATAATACTCGTCTACGTCACTTATTTTGTCGTAAATTATAAGAAAACAGATCATTTGATTGCAAACAGTGTAAAAAGTATTTGTGCATCTAAATTTGTTAATTTAAATTCTCTTAAAAGAGAAAACCTTCTGTTTTGAGAACATTTATTTATTCTTAAGAAGGAATGTTTCACTGTTATGAAAATTTGTTTTTCTTAAAAAAGACAGTTTCTTCTATTATATGAAATTGTATGTTCAGATTTTGTAACAAAGTTTAATGTTTCATATCAAAATTTACTTTAAGAAAAAGCGATTCATATTTAATACAATATTTAGGATTTGCTGTTTGGTATTTGCAATTGCACATTTCTAATTAGAGGATTTGTGTTACAAACAATTAATTCTAGTAGAGATCGAAATGCATACTAATGAAAGAGAATGCTTGAACAACAGGAAGTGTAAACAGGCGAGCTGGAACATAATCTATAAAGAGGATAGCCAATACTACCTCGATTTAGAGGATTAAAGCCCCGCTGATTTAACACTGACGCATGAATTGTAACCGTGTGTCGAACATGACCGCCGCTCGGCGTTTATCCCCCCAAATTATCGTGACGTTCTCTCCCAGGTATTCCGACGTCATTGAGCAGCGCTGTTTATTGCCACCGTGAAATCATCGTTTCGAATATCCCTTACAATCGACGCAGAACTGCTCAATGGAAACTGAACATAAACTAAACGCTGCCAATGTGATCGACATATTGCAACTCTGAGTAACGTTTGTGCCTTGATTTTCAAAGGCTTCTACGAAATTCTCTTTCGTCATTCAACTGTGCATTTCGGCCGAGGTTTCAATTACTTGAAATAAGAAAAATTGGCATTCGAGTATTTTAATTAGTACAGTTGATTTCGTGTGAAATATATTGCAATATAGAGAAATGCGTTTTTATTATTACAAATTATTAAGATTCGAAAAAGCGTTTTGTAAATCATCATAAATTATTTCTCAATACTTCAGTATTTTTAAAGTTTTTCCAAGACCCTGAAATAAAATTATAATAATGACTGAAAAATAATTGTTCTAAGGAAAGTTATTTCCAATACAATTTCAATAACAATTACAGTTTTCTCCATATTCAAAACTCTAGAATATAAAATCTTAATATTTTTATTGTATTTCTTGTGAAATTATTACGTGTTCGATTCGAGGGATGAAATTCAAGGAATCAGCAATGCAATAAAAAAATAATTAACCTCGAACAAAACTCAGGAAAATTATTTTCCATACAATTTCAATAAAAATGAATTCTTTCCATATTTTAAAATATAGAATACAAAATTTTAATATTTTTATTGTATTTCTTGTGAAATCACTACGTGTTCGATTCGAGGGATGAAATTCAAGGAATCAGCAACGCAGCGAATCGTCATTCTACGCGGATAAGTCTGTGCGCTCTTTGTTCGCTTACCGATACGCGAGCATTAGTTGCCACGGCGAACTGACGTTGCGCCGGTTTTTGCCGAGTGCAACAACAATGCGTCTACGGTGCTCGACGGCGCGGCGCTCGTGCCGTCGATATATCGCGGGACACATCACACACGGCTCTCTTGCGCCGAAAGCCGAGGACAATAGACCTCGCCCGAGAGAGAGAGAGAGAGAAGATACACATGCATATGTATGCGCGCTCCTCCTGTGCTTGTGTCTGCCGGTGCATCATCGATCCGCCCAACTTTCCCGTTCACAATCGCCGAGGGCCGGGAAACTCGAGAGTGGAGCGCAAGATAATTTCCAAATGGAAGTGATGCATTCTCGGAGAACTGATGCGAAACAAAACCTGCACTCGGAAATCGACGAAGTATTTCGGTGATTGCGAAATTTGGAGAAATGACAGAATTTTAAATCAAGCTATTTTTATTAATTATTTTATTAGTAGTTAAAGAGATTAATTGTTGGAGAGTTGATGCGAAAGAAAACTGGAGTGGAAAATCGAAAAAGTATTTCGATGATTGCAAAATTTGGATTTCGGTCGCGTATTTGGAAAAATGACAGAATTTTAAAACAAGTTGTTTTTATTAATTATTTTATTAGTAGTTGAAGAGTTGATGCGAAAGAAAACTGGAGTGGTAAAACAGCAAAATATTTCAATGATTGCGAAATTTGGATTTGATTCGCGTAAATGAAGAAATGATAAAGTTTTAAATCAAGTTGCCTTTATTAATTATTTTAATAGTAGTTGAAATCGACGAAGTAGTTGGATGATTCCAAACTTTAAATCATTCGAATGGAATGTTTGCTTTTCCATTTTCGCAATTTGACTGCAAAACGTGTTAAAAAGTAATAAAACGACTTTTCTGTAAACGTTACTAATAATTCTTATTTTTGCAGCAAACATTTAATGCTGAATTCTGAAGATTCAAATTACTTTAATCAAAAACTAGATGGCGCAAGAGTACAATTTCAGCAATCTCACCCCAACTGAACGAAAGTATCTCATTCGCATCATTTGCCACATTATTCGAAAGTATATTTCGAGGGCATTATTCGTCATCTCGGTCTGTGGCAGAGGTCGGCGGTCCAGATCGATGATTCGGTCGGCGTGCGCGCCATCTTCCAGATAAAAGGAACGCATGCAATAAAGGCCGGCGGTTATCTACGAAGCGGCCATTGTTTACGGCGCTCGCTTGCCAACTTTCGAGGGCTATCCACCCCTTTCTCTCTCTCTCTCTCTCCTCTCGCCGCTTTTAAAACGCTTCTTTTCTCCGAAGCAATAGCATTCCCCGTTCATCCACTACTTTTGTCCGCCCCCACCCCCACCCACCCCCTCTTTCAAGCGCCCTCGCTCGATGCTTCGAAAAAGCGGAACTCGCCGTAATTACTTCGGGTGCGATCCACATTCCAGATGATCGTACCTGTTAATTGGTATACCGCTAATTCGGAAAGTTCCGCGTGATATCTGGGCCACCCACCCCTTTTCAACCCCCCCTCGGCGATTCTCCCTCGGCGTTCGTTCGAGGGAGCTCAATGCTGCCAGCCAGCCAGCCTCTTGAAACGCACCCGTTTATCGACAATAGTTGGAGAAAGTGTTGCCGAAAGTGGTGAGATTTCGTGGAAGTGTCGAGCGCGAAATTTTGAGGGATGATTCTTGAGTCGAGCGATGTGTGTGCTGACGAGTGAATTTTCGAGAATTGCGGATGATGATGCTGTTTTTGAAAATTTATAGTATTATAAGTTGCTATTATAGTCAAAGGAATCATAGAAAATTAGTAATTTAGAATAATATAAGATAAAATATTCGTATCGAACGAAACAATAACAAACATATTTATTTCGACAAAAATGACGTTAACAAACATTTTTAACAAGGTGTGGCGAAAGTGTTAAAGGGTAATTTTTGAACACACAAAAAGAAACTAATAAATTAATATTAAAGAACAATTCGTGAAACTTTCGAAGAAAACATAAAAGCATATAAAGCACTATTTATACTTTTAATTAAAAACTATTATTTGTACATTAAAAATAACATCTACATATTTACATATTACCACTAAACATTAAAACATTTTATTTTTAATGCCTGTAATATAAATCTATATTGCATCAAATAATAATTCATTAAGTTCGTAAGTCTCCGTAACGCGCAAAATCGCATAATCCACTCTTATTGTATCAAAGCACGAAATTTATCCGAAGCCTGGGAACTGCTGGCGGGAAATTCACCGCGTTGTAATAAGTCAGGGTGTTAATACGCGTAATGTTTTAATGGACGAGGCGCGGGCGGTGGGTGGTGGAAGCTGCTCTCATTTCCCTGGGCATGGGAACATAATGCGTAATGTGTTATCTAACAAGCGGCAGCAGTCTCGCGGCACGTGTTTCATTAGCGCGCACTAAATACACATTCACTCCACTGTGTTCCCCCCGGCACAAGCACATTTAACCACGTGTGCCTTGTGCCGTCAACTCCAGCATCCACTGACG
Source organism: Ectemnius continuus (assembly GCA_910591665.1). Classification (NCBI taxonomy): domain Eukaryota; kingdom Metazoa; phylum Arthropoda; class Insecta; order Hymenoptera; family Crabronidae; genus Ectemnius; species Ectemnius continuus. Next base: position 5,867,979 of record OU342862.1, on the reverse strand, counting down.
CCTGATTCCAATTGAAAAAGGGGAAATGTGTGCATTCAAATTTGTCCATGAATGTGTGACTCAACATATTTATAATAAATAAATATATATCTGATTTATATTTGTTGACTTTGTATTTTCTTAAATACTTCTTTTTGTTTCATCAAGTTTGTGTTTTATATTTGTACATATTTGGGTCAATTAATATTAATATTGAATTAACTGATATTAAGAATATGTCAACTGATAATAAAATAAAGTTTAAAATATTAAAGTATTGATATTTATATTTATACGCGTTTCGATTATTTCATACCAGGTCGAACTTTTTGATTTTTAATTTTTGTAATACTTCTTTTGTTTTATCAATCTTGTATTTTATGTTAATATGAAGATCTATGTCAATATTTATATTTATACATATTTGGAATATTTCATGCCAGCTCGGAAATTTGTTGAGTTTGCATATTTTGTTTCAATATTTGTTGGTCCTTTACGACAGTTTATTTATGTGTGTACGACAAATAATATTTATAATCTATATATTAATTTATGTCTATGTTTATGTTAATATCAATATTTCAATTTTGTATTTTTAACCTATTATTTGCTATATCACTGACGCAGATTCCAATTGCCAAAAACAATGAATGATGATAGATATTATATTTATTGTATGTAAGTAATAAATGTAGACTTGATTTGACAATAAATCAAAAATAATTATGTAGTATAACTCTGAATACGTTGCTGCTATTTAAGTTGAAAATCGCAGTCCCGACAAAACTCTATGCGCCAGACATGGCGTCATCAAAATCACCCGCCACTTAACCTTTTCAAGGAGACTGACACTTATGAACCGTACTTATAACAGATTTCTCTATCGGAAGACACGCTCCAGTTAAAGTAAAACGTTTAATAAAGATCGAAATATTTTGCTAGTGAAATAATTATGCCTTTTTGTTATAGCTAACAATTTGATAATCAAAAATATGTGCGAAATGGATATTGAGTTCAATATAACCTAACTTTAATATTTGAGTAGACTGATATTTCTGTGTACAATTAATCTTTTTTCCAGCCAAGCATTTCATTCAAAAAAATTATAGTAAATATAATTGTCAAGTGATATAATTTTGTTTACGTGGAATTTTTCAAAAATCCACGCTAAAATTGATATTTGATACTTAAAAAATATGTGTAAATTGATTATTGGGTTGAATATTACCAAACTCGTGTGTAGAATTAATCTTGTTTCAACCCAAATATTTCATTCGAAACAATTATACAAAATAGGATACTCAATTAGCATAATTTTGTTTATGTAAAATCGTCGGAAAATCGTCTCTTTGATAAAGATGTGAAGGAACATCTATGTCTTGCAAAATTACCAACAAAGCATCAACTTGGAAAGAAGTTTGTTGGGCTGCGCACGAACTAACAAACGAACAAATGTCGGAGAGGAGCCGCGCGACGGTATAAGGAACGCTCGGTGACACTCTCATTACCGCAAGTGTTAATTTCCTGGCGGTAGTAATTCAGGAAGGCTAGCGCGTCTCGGTTTATATTCGAGGCGTCTTGCCGCGGCAAAGGCTTTGTCGTGGCTTCGAACTACAGCAGAAGCGTGCCGCAATTTCCCGAGCGTCTGGAAAGTTTTGCTTCGCCCGGAGAGACTGTCCATGCCAGTCAAAGCGGGCACACACACACACACAGTGCACTGATAAAGCTCCAAGGAGCCTTTGTGTAGGAAAAATGCCGGAAGTATCGTACTAAGCCCAACCCGTAATACGTCTTCTGGAATCTGGATTATCCCCGACTGTATAAAGTGTCGGCTAACCTAAAATCCGCCGAGTGGAGTGTATATTAAAATGAGGTTATGTTTCTTTAAGGTTCCTCGCGGGTGTAGCTTTACAAGATATATGGCGAAATTTTGGAATCTTATTTCTTTGGAGTCCTGTTGTTTACCATCCTCCAATTTTGTAAGTAGTAATAAAGAAAAACTATGACGTTTACTGTAAAATAAATAATTTGGAAAATATAACGGGGGCGTATTTTGATTTTTAAAGAATTACTTTGCCTTAAGGTTGAATGAATTTAATGATATATTTTTGTATTGCATTTGAGTAAATCGAAATAACGTAGCAAAATGTTGAAAGCAACAAAATAGGATCGTCAAAATAATATAATAATAATTCCGAAAAGCATTTGAAATTCTAGGAGTAAGTAGCTTGTTTCTATTTATTAACTATAAATCCCTTTCTACTTGAAACATGCATTTATTATTATCGTCAGGCAATTATCAGTATTACGCCTATATTAAATTGAGGTTATATTTCTTCACAAGAAATATAACCTCAGTTTTGGCATCTTACTTTCTTGGAGTCCCATAGTTTATTACTTTGCAATTTTGTAAACAGTATTAAAGGAAAACTATGACTGTCACCATGAAATAAAAAATGTAGAAAAAATAAGGAAAAGGTTTTTCAATTTCGCAAGCATCTACCATTGAGTCTTACAAATAATTTTTACTCTCAATTTAATTCTTATGAAAATTATAAACTTATTATTGAATATCTAAAGCTTTCTTAAATAATTAATTAAATAAATATACACATGAAATAGACGTGGTTTTAGAAACACGTAAAACAAAGAAATACAAAAGAAAATATACGAAAACTGTTCTTCCTGAATTTTTATGGCGGACTTGCTAGCAAGGGATTTCCGGTGTAGGGCAACCATCAACAAAAGGGAGAAGAGTTTGGCAAATATTTTTTGTTGGCTTTCGGCCTGTGTACCCAACTTTGGCCTCTCGCGGTTTAAAGCCGCAGGGCTTATGGCCTTTCGGCTCCGTAAACAGGAACATGAAACTTTGAAAAATTTAAAACATCCCTCTTCCCACTCGGGTCATCGTGTCATCGGACTACCAAAGCGTAACATATTCCCGCGAAAGCCTTTCGGTCACTTTTACGCGCTCGATTTGCTTGGTAAACTGTTTTATTGGTTTATCACCGAGCGAAAAGCATTTTCAGCGCCGATGTAACCTTTTTCGGTTTGCACTTCGAGTTTGACAACCATTTAGCAGCCGAATTCGGAAGCCAAAGTGTTACTTTTACCGCCGAACACCTCTTGCTATTTTTGAAATTGTGTGAACGTTAAAGAGAAAGGATTTTTTTTTTAATTTTCTACTTTGTATATTTCGTGTTATTAGCATATTTATAATGTATGCGGCTGTTAAAGAATAATTTTCGTAGCTGTTAGTTAAAATATGTGTAAATCAAAGAATTTAATGATCATTTTTGCAGCATTGTACAAACAATCGCATATAATAATCTTCAATATTGAAAAATATGAATTAATGAAAGATCAATGTTGCTAACATTTTTTATTTGGCTACGACATTATCCAAAATATGTGTACCTCAAAGAATTTCACAATTATTTTTGCAGTATTTTGGAAACAATCGTGTACAAGAGATTTTAATATTGAAAACTATGAGCTACTAAAGAATCAGTGTTGCTAACATTTTGTATTTTCCCCCAATGTTAACCAAAATAAATGTAACTCAAAAAATATAATCACTGTTTTCGTTGTATTACGAAGACAGTCAAAAATATAAGATTTTCATACTCAAAGCTATGCTTTTAAGAAATCAATTTCGATGGCACTGCAGAATTTTGCTGCATTAAATGACACAAAGTGCGCAAAAAGTGCGCAATACGCAAGGAATTCCGGGGATATTTTTGGTGTGCCGTGGAAAGAGTGGAGTGAATTCCAGTCAAGAGAATAACTGAAGCTGAGAGACACGTCAGAGAGGGAGGAGGTCGTCGACACCGGCGCTTTTCCGCCTTCTGGCATCGATCGCTCCTTCTTTCCGCGACGACGCCGGCAACCTCTTCAGAACGCCTGCTCCACAACCACCTTCCAAATACACTTCATTACGAAAATATTCGGCCTCCTAGATTCCACTTACAGTTCCTCTCAAAATTCTGTGCTTCCTCTAACAATTATAGCAATTCTAACCCTTTATTTTCGTTTGGCGAAAGGGAGGTTTTGATTTTTGGAAAATTGGAGGCCTATTAAGTCAAATAGATTTTAGAAAATACTTGAAATAGTATGCTAAAATATACTTCATTTGAAAAATGTCGAATGTTTTGTGGTTGCACTAAATTATAGCAGTTCCAACCCTTTATTTTCGTTTGTCGACGGGGAGGTTTCGATTTTTGAAAAATTGGAGGCCTATTAAGTCAAATAGATTTTAGAACATAGTTTTATATTTTACTTGTACAACTTGAAATAGCATGCTAAAATATACTTCATTGCAAAAATGTTCAAAGCCGCTAATAAAAAATTATTTGCTTAGTGATTTTAAAAAGAATGTAAATATTTACATATTTTCCACTGTATATTGTAACCAAAGCATAAGAATTGCTTTCTAATGCGAAAATTATTTAATTAAAACAGTTCACCAATATGTAAATATACAAGAAATACTTCAAGCACAAAAAAAATATTTTCGAATTCAAAACGATATTAAAATAAAATTATTTTCCAAGGCTACATTGTTTGATTCGACTTTCTTTGTTATTAGCAGTATTGTTTGAAATATGGAGAGAAAATCTTTCTATTTATATACTTGCAATTGCAAATATTATAAATTATAATATAACAAGTATTATATCTTTTGTGTTATAGTTTATCGTCATACGGTAAATAAAGCTGATACATTGTAATATAATATAATACAGTGTATGTATTATAATAACAATAAGTATTATATCTTTTGTATTATAGTTTAGCAATTCTCTCCAAAACAACAATGACATTATTATGACACAGCAAATAAAGCTGCTACACTGTAATATAATATAATACAGAGTAGGTATTAAAGTAATAATAAGTATCATATGTTTTGTGTTATAGGTTAGCAATTCTCTCCAAAACAACAATGATATTATTATGACACAGCAAATAAAGCTGCTACATTGTAATATAATATAATACAGAGTAGGTATTATAGTAATAATAAGTATCATATGTTTTGTGTTATAGGTTAGCAGTTCTCAGCACAACAACAATGATTTTCTCATGGCACGAGTGCTTAAGTAAGTATAAGTCGTTGTAAGAAGGGAGAGAGAGAGAGAAACAGAAGGTGCTATTCACGTGGAGAATCCTCTCGAGCAGCAAAAGTCCGCTCTAATGCACCTTAAGCCTCATTTGAATTTCCAAGTACAGACTGGCAACTCCATCGAGATTACCGGAAGAAATGCATGCTTTTTCGGTAACGACGCAATCTCTGAGTGCGCCTGAATTATGCAGAATGCGTGCCGCGCGCCATCTATCGATGCTTTCCACTCTTTTCTCCCCCCACTCCGAGGTACTTTGGAATGATTTAGCTTCTTAACTCGTTCGGAGTGATTAATTATACCGGCCGCGATGATTCAGTGCACTGCCCGCTCAACTTGCCCGAATTATTAATGAGCGCGCGCGCGCGATGAAATTACTTTCCGCTTTAATTTCAATTTACGTCCGAGGATGAATCAAATATTACATCGGTTTCGGGAAATTGGTCGCCGTTTTAGTTCGAGGTTTTCGAATCCTGTGAATTTACGATTTGGCAAATGTCGATTTGATTTATTTTATTCCTGCGCGAAGGAAGTTGAACGAAGTCAGTGTTGGATAAATGATCGATTTAATAAAATGGTGGATTTAATTTGTGGTTGGAAAATGGTGAATTTAAAGACTCCGTTTCGTTGGTTCTTTGTGTTAAGCTAGTTTTGCAAGATTATTGTATTTTTCAAATTATTGTACTCACCCGATTTGCGTATTTAATTAATGTTAACTTTAATTTTGTTACCACTGCTGGAACATTTACGGACGAAGTAAAACTTTTCGGGGAATGCGAACATACCTGAAACAGAAAATGGAAAAATGCGTTTAATGCAAGTTGTATGAATTTTATTATTACTTTTATAAACGCAAATTGTGAGATTTTCTTGAATTTCGTGCATGTTTTCAATCAAATATTTGAAGACATTTCTTTACTATTCAATATAATTAATGACACTACTTTCTTTTAATTCTCAGCTTATTTTCAAGTTAAGTTATTAACAGATACGCTAAGAATGTTCATTTTTATAACTAACAATTATCAACAATATTCTGAAAAATTAATCAAACAGCATTGACAACAATTTCTTGTAAATTTCGAAGCTCATTTTCAAGTTAGACTATTAGTAGATACTTTTACTGATCGACCCGCATCAGCTACAAATTGGCAAACTTTAATGGCGAATATCAGGAACGTTGGAACTGGAAAATCGCCCAATTTTCCTGGAAAACAGCGGGCCACTCGTCCCGTCAATATGAGATAACGCGCGCTGCGATGAGCATGATAATTGCGAAACTTTCGCACTCCGGGGAAACGATTCCGCAAACGGAACTGGATGATACCCTTTTCGGAACGCGACGGTTGGCAGTGTTTCAGAAGCATTAATTTCTACGAGAATCAACGCCCATTTATTTATTTATAAATAAGTAAGAGTTCTGGTTTTATTTAAAATAGTTCGAGTTTTCTGAAACGCACAGGTCAGATTTTTTTCAGATTTTTTAATTCAAACTCCGAGCTTTAAAAAACCGATAAAATAAAAAAGCACGTTTTCTTCAATATCTCTTGTATCAGTACAGGTAGAATTTTTTAAAAAATCAGAGGCGTGTACGTTGAAGAGACGCGTAGTGTGTAATTTTTCCAGATTTTTTAATTGAAAACTGCGAGAATAAAAAATAAATGCAAATCTGAGTTTAATAATAAACTTGATTGAATAATAATATCACATAATTTCTTTTGCCTGACGTTAAATGTTTTTCTACTTTTCATTAGATTTACTGTTAACAGTAATATTGATAAATATTTCAAAATTCTTAGCAAATTTCCTGCTTTCCTAATTACTTGAATTTGGAAATATATAACCAAATTTATATCGAATGCTCCACTTTTCGCGAAACCAGTCAACATCCGCGATCGCGCGACATTCGTGCGGGCAACACAGATAGTAACTGGTATCGCGTCATCGTGGTTTCACAGATTGTAGTCGCACAATTGTTAGTGCAACGAGATTTATTATGGACGCGTTTTCACCCGTCAGTCATCGTTGACATTATCGCGGCCGCATTCACCGCAGCGCGATCATCGCTGACAGATCACCGCTGACGCGCGAAGGAACCAAAAATGTACCGGGTGGCTCAAAAATCGCGCCGAAAATGCATATTGAAATTGAAATATGAAAAATATAAAAAATATGAAAAATATCAGAGATGAAATATTCGAAATATAAAATATGAAAAATAATAGAAATATGAAATATGAAAAATATTAGAAATATAAAATATGAAATATGAAATATGAAAAAATCGAGAAAAGTATGAGAATCTTGTTTAACACCTAAGCATTCTAATTTTGTCAAAATTAAACGCTTACATGCTTTTCTGAATTTCTGAATTTGAGTTTTCAATTCAGAGTGTATCAAAGGGATGTATTTTGATTTTGAAAAAATGACCTTACGCGAAAGTCAAATGAATTTAAAAATACACTTTTCTATTGCAATTGAGTAAATCAAAATAACATAGCAAAATGTTGAAATTTGCAAAATAAAATTGTCAAAATAATATAACAATAATTCCGAAAAGCATTTGAGGGTTTGCGTATATTTTTGTATGTAATTGCAGCATTAATTTTGGAATGAAAATAGCTGGTTTATTAACTATAAATCGCCTTTTATTTAAAACACCCATTTATTATTATCTTCGAGCAATTACCAGTAATACGCCCACTTAACTTTATCTTCCTCTAATTGGCGGATCTCGAATTCCATCATCCTCTCTTGACTCAATACGCCCTTAATTCGTTCATTATTCATTAAAGGAACAATGTCGACATTACTGCTCTCTTTGCAAGCAAAGAGATTGAACTAGCTTACCAACCATTAAATTAATTCGAAAAACTGATGAGCCTCTGAGGAACCATTATTACTGCTCTCAGTGCTCGGCTGGCCGAGACATTATTCCTTTAAGAAAAGATCCTTCTTGAAGAAAAGCCCCCTAATACGAAGGATTAAAAATTCCTGGCAGCAATTAGGTCGAGGAACAAAAGTGCCCTCCTCAAACGCGATTGAAACTCTTCCGTATTACATAACAATTTATGAGCCGTGTTTTCCAACACAGTTCTTCTTGTTTGATTATAAACATTTTCATTATTATTGGTGCAATATTGTTGAGAAAATACGAAGTGTAATTAGTTGTTGATTTATTCATGTAAAGCTGAAAAATATTTGTAGCAGAAACAAATTGGATTTTAAATATTCAAGCTGTAATTGCTTGAATTACTAAATAAGTTAGTTAATATATCTTTCATATTGCTGTGTAAAAATAATAAACACAGCTATTCAATTCGAAAATATTTCTGACTTTATTTGACATACAAATTTATTAGAGCTTTTTTTATTTTTTAAATTGTTCGTATTCAAGAATATAGCAAAAGTCCCGTCGGTTATTACTTTATCACTTAATTCAAATTAGTTATTACATTACGAAATTTATGGATTTTGGCAGGAAATTCGAAAATGGGTGAGCTTGAATTGACGGATTGAATCACCAAATAAGTTAATATCTCTTCGTATTGCTGTGTAAGAATAACAAACATAATCATTCAATTCGAAAATATTCCTGACTTTATTTGACATACAAATTTATTAGAGCTTTTTTCATTTTTTAAATTGTTCGTATTCAAGAATATAGCAAAAGTCCCGTCGGTTATTACTTTATAACTTAATTCAAATTAGCTATTACTTTATCAAATTTATGGATTTTGGCAGGAAATTCGAAAATGGGTGAGCTTGAATTGACGGATTGCGAGGACAAAAACAGCTTTTCCCGGCTGCTGTCTCCCAAGGCTTTAAGGTCTGATTAATGATCCGAGGGTTCCCAGGGGCGCCTGCCTGTGTTCACCCCTAAGGTTATGTCTTCCACCCTTACAAACATGGCGAACCATCCCCCGGCATTCCCGTCGATTATGGGAACCCACCGGCTAACCGAAACGCGTTCATGTTTCACCCTGGGTTTTATCCTCGGCTGACCTTGGCCACTTTACGAACCATGAAAATCCTATAACTCGCACGTGCAATTGCCCTTTTCCCCGGGCAAAAAGCGATTCGTCAGCCGCCTGGAAGTTTAATCTCTTGCGATACTTTGCGCGGTTAACGTTTTGCCGATCGAATTCATAGGCAATTCCATGGGTTTTCTTGCTTGCATAATTAATAGCTTTTTTTATAGCTCATAATAAATTATAAGGTAGCAAATGCTGTTATATTTATTGTAATTTATTCGGGGTGTTTCAGAGTTAAGGTTATGTTTCGAAAAGAATTGGAAGTTCACTTTTAGAAGGTTTTTGTAATAATGATGATTGCAACAGTCAATTGTCATTTATAATATGTTGTTGTTAATGTATGTCTGAAACATGCTTATAATTTATTATAACTTACAAAATACTGTAATATTTATTGTAATTTATTCGGAGTGTTTCAGAGTTAAGGTTATGTTTCGAAAAGAATTGGAAGTTCACTTTTAGAAGGTTTTGTAATGATGATGATTGCAACAGTCAATTGCTATTTATAATGCGTGCCTGAAATATTACTCGAGTTTTTAAAGAAGAAAGATCCTCTCCCGAAATAGAAACACATTGTCTCGAACAAGAAAGTGTCGCTCTGAACAAAAAACAAATTGCCTCAGAGAAGACGAGTTTCTTTTTTACAAAAATGTATTCTAAAAACACTGGATGTTCCAATCTTATTTCTAACCATTTTATATTTTTATAGTACAAAATAATAGTTCATGGACTCTCCAAATTTTATTTTATTCTCATTATTACTTTTTGTTTATTATTTAATATAGCGTTCGTAATTTATTGAAATTGTAGATTAACAATGCTTCAGTATACGCGACTGTTTAATGAATAAAACCTGTAACAAGGGAAAGAGAGCTGGCTAATAATGATTTATTGCAGAAGCAGAGGAGCTTTATCGAAGGTCTACTTCCGATAAAGGGACTCCTTCTCCCGGGAATTTTCTACCTCCGAGTTAAATTATCTGCTCGTACAACTCGCCCTCTTCGAATTGTGGTGTACCTTGACATCATTAATTTCAGTCAATTTTTATTTAATTCCGCTGCTTCCATTTAGCAAGTTCATGAAAGAAGCAGAAAAGCTCTTGCGCTAATAACAATATTGGTGAAAGCAAAACATGATACACACTGTTCAATACATATTTGTCGCAAAGAAAATGTTAAAACTTATCATTTTATACATTAATATACAGTAATATAAATATTTATACATCAATGATATATAAAATGCTGTAAAAAACTTATACATTGTTTGTCATACACAAAAAGCAAGTAACTATATATTTATTTCTGGTTATTTGCTATATTTATATTTATATCATTTATTTATGTACAAGTCGTAAACTTTTATGCGTCATTAAGTTAAGCTATTCTGCTGCTTAGAATATTCTCTATGAATTTGTATTTCAATTATAAAACAGTATTATTCATTTTATTTTTCATTTTTCTTTAAACAGTTTCCAGCATTTGCAGTGACTGTTTGGATTCGAATTAAAGCTCAAAAAAGCTTAACCAAACTCAAGATTACTTTCTTTATAAAAACCTAATTCATACAAAATTGAACATATTAAATAATGACATTTCTGGAAATATGCTCAATTTACACTTTAAATCTTCGAACTCCAATTCAACATAAAATCGACAAGATCGTGCACTCTAATATTTTCCACCCCTTTTGCACTCCAATTACTTTCATTTAACAACTTCATGAAAGAACCGAAGGAATTCTCGCGCTAATGATAATATTGGTGGAAGCATTCCTTAGAAAGATAAAATTACACAAAAACATTAACTTGTTAACGCCGATTATTTAATCAATTGTTCAATAAAATTAGACGAGAAATTTTCCCTCGAAAAAAGCACGTTCAATCTCGAGCATCATCGAGTTAAAATTCGTTTTGCAATTACATTTGTCCTGGTCATTAAAAAGCCATTGGCGGAGCAATTCTTGGGGTCATTAGCAGTCATTGCCGAGAGAACGAGTTGGGAGCATCGTATATTCGCCGATCGATCGCTTTCAGCGACGCGAGTCATCCAGTAATGATTTCGCGAATTCCGATATAACACGCGCGCTCGCCGATGATTATATTTTCCGTTGCGTTCCGACACATCATTCATTTGGCTCCGCGATTTCCCCGTAATTGAATCGCCGCTTCTCCGCTACTGAAAATGACGGCGATCGCTATTTTTTGAAAGGTTCGCGATATGAAATCGCTAATTGGATAAGCGCACACTTCCTGGCGTCATCGCCTCGTCAGCTCTCAATTTCTCCCTCGATTTTTTTCTCCATTATTTTTCAAACTCACTTTTTCATTCCTACTTTATTGTTCTTCATTGCTTTTTATTTGTCGTGGAATATAAATATTGTATTTGTAATATAAAATATTTGGTGAAAATAAGTGCAAACACTATGAATAATGATTTTCGTAAAGTTTAAATGAACCAGTTGGTTTATGGCAAAAAATAATACGTTGTTGTTTAACATTTCGGGTGCTCGTTAAAGATAAGTTAAAATAAACTATTTTTGCTGCAAATTTTCTTGAATAATGTACACTTTAAGAGCACACAAGTAATAAATATTGCAATATTTTATAATTTATAATTGTAAAAATCATTAAAATCCAATGGGTGGTTTTCGAAGTTTGTATTTGATGAGTGCCACTTGCACCTTTTTCTATTTTCAATGCACAATATTCTTTATTTAATGTTCAAAAACATGTTTCTTAAACGACATTTAATTTTTTCCAGGTTTCGTTATAATTATTGTTAATAGTGCGTTGGTAAATGCTTTGATATTTGACAATAACATATTAAAGTTTGGAAAAGCCGAATTCCCGAGAAGGAGCGATGGGTATGAAATTCGTTGAATTTGATTCCAGCGAAAATTTCACGGAATTTCATATCTCGTCAGTGTAGTCGACGCTTTATGACTAAACTTCCTAGGAATTTCCAGTAAATTGCATCTGACGGGACAAATTTTCAATAAAAACCGATCAACTTTAATGGAATATGTTGCCATCTCAATTAAAATCAATTTAAAAATATCAGTTCTGCGCGCTTTCGATTACGGTCATTGACAGTTTTATTTTAAAAAGAGATACTTCAAAAAATGTTGACAGAATTATTGCAACTTTGTATTGCAAAATAATTCAACAAATACCAGAAAATTTAAGATGGTGAATGAAAGTGGGTTCAGAAAAAGGTAATATCAAATTATTTTTAAAATTTCGTTCCCCCAAATTTGTATTACTTTTACCCTTTAACTTCAAATGTGTGCGAAAAAAATTCTTGAAGACAAAACAACACATAAATATGTACAAATAAATGAATACAAAGAAAGCTTCTTTAGAATTATCGAACTAATTTATAGAATTAAAGTTTCTTCGCATTTTCAAATTTCTCCAGAACAAGAAAGGAATGATTTTTCAAAATCGAAGCACCGTTTACATCGGCGCTTTTTCCCGAGCGCATCTGCATCATCCAGGGAAATTTCCAACGGCCAGCAATGGCGGCACGCTCGCAACACTCCAGCAACAAAAAAGTTAATGCGATTTCGGAACTCTGCTGTGCGCTTGTGTGTGTGTGTCGTCGAAGCTCGTCTGTTCGGCCCTGGAAAAAAGGGCCGCGACTGAAACTCCGGCGATATCGTCGCGAAATCGATATTCATCGACGGACTGCCTGAAAACGGAGTTTTTGCAAGTGGCGGACGAGAGAACGAACAGTCTGAAAATGATAACGTTGCAGCTGGCGCGTCGAGTTTCGAGATTATCCATACGGAAATAATAATAAGTATATCAATAAATAAACTTTAGAGCATTCAACAGAGATTATTATTTGGAAACGTGAAATATTTTTTTATATTTATTTTATATCTCAGGTGATTTTGATTAATACAATGTTTGTTATTAGTATAAAATAATTATTGAATAGGAAAATTCTGTCTTCATATAACAATATTATGCTAGGAAAAACCAAAAGTACATTTGATCGAACAATTATTTTTTGCTATCTTTTGTCAATAATAATGCAACAATAATTTGTTTCAAGGAATAATAGGTTGTAGCATATATTTGTAAACTTTCAATGTTGTTTCTTAAAATATATTTTGTATTACCCGTGATTTTGCTTAATATGGGCGAAAATACAATGTTTCTCATTATTATAAAACAATTGTTGTATAGGAAGATTCTGTCTTCATATAACAATCTTGTACTATTAAAAGCCAAAAGTAAATCTGTAAATTTTTCGTCAATAATAATAATTTGTTTCAAGAAACAATAGGTTGTAGCACGCATGTTTCTTGCAAATATCATCTAACAATGAATAGCTGGTAATTCTACAGAGCAGCATTGCTTGAATTTCGAAGACTGAATATTGCAATTTGTATATTCGGCAGAGTATAGACGCGAAAAGGTAGTCTGGTTGAGTCTCGTCGAGTTGAGAGGCAATGCTCGATCGATCGCCGCGCCACCAAGTAAAGTTCCTGCGCAAAATCGTTAGTCTCTCTTTCTGTCCGTGTGTACAGGGCGAATCAGTTACCTTTCGGTTGGTGTCGAATTAATTTAGTAGCAAATGCGGAACCAATAAAAGTTTAAGGCAGTTATGCTGCAAGCAATTAAAAAAATTATCGATTTAGGATGAAATAGTTTGTACAGCAATATTTATTTCACTGCGAATCTGAACTTGCCATATTTTCTATCAAACGCGTGTGGAATTATATGTTTAAATGTCGAATGTTTTATTATATTTTTACTATATTTTTATCGTATTTATTTTAGTTTTGACTATTTTTGTATAAGTATCAACGAAATCTTACTTTTGCCACGACTTATTGAAGTAACTATTTTGTTATAGTGTATCACGTATATTATGCAAAATAGAAAATCATTTGTCGATAATAAAAATTACTAGACGATTTACAATTTTCTTGTAAATAGTAGCAGAATTCAATATTTATTTCTTTAAGCAAGACGTAAAATCTAAACCAATTTTTGTCCTGTGAAAACATATATTCATCTGCTACTTTATCATGGTTTTGTTAAAAATACTGATTTGAATTACAGTTCTTAAAAAAGACAGAATATAAAACATTGCTATATAATCGAAATTGTTACATAATTTAGAATTATCTTGTACGTAACAGTCTACTCTCAACAATGTTGATTCGAGGCCAATTGAATCAGCCTGTATTCAGCAATTTTTCTGCAATACGTAAAATCTACGCTGATTTTCATTCCGTAAAAAGTGAAATTCGTCAATCGAAGTAAAAAATAGTGCATTTGCTATTCTATGATATTTTTGTTCCGTAAAAAGATATACACATCTGCTACTTTATCACATTTTTATTAAAAATGTTGATTTGAATGATAGTTTTTAAAAAATATAAAACTCCTATTTAATCGAAATTGTTACATAATTTAGAATTGTCTTGTACGTAACAGTCTACTCTCAACAATGTTGATGTGAGGCCAATTGAATCAGCCTGTAGAGGCATGTAGGTTGGTGCGCGTCGGGGTGGCAGGCTTCCAGAAAAAGCGGAGCAGAGCGAGTATCCTGCAGGTGGGGCGTTCCGGGTCACCTTTTTCAGTAGCGACAAAGCCTCTCGGAGCCCGCAGAGCTGCGCGGCGTATCCTCTCTGGTTTGCCAGGCCGATAAGGATTCTCGATATCGGCGCCAGCATCCTGCTAGCCCGGCGCAATTACTGATCGCCCATCTCTCTGATCTCCGATCTCCGAGGATCTCCTGCCACGGAAATCCCCTTTCGAATGTCCGAGCGAGGAAATTAGTCTTCCGGCGGCCCGCGCACTTTGTACTTTCTCTCTCGATCGCTTTCTCGATCCCTCTCTAATTCAATACGCAAACTCTTCACACTGAATCTATCGGAATTGTATAAACAGTCGAGGAAAAAGTGTTTGATCAATTTTCAACGAAACGGAATATTGCTGTGCTTGTTAAA
This sequence comes from Ectemnius continuus, assembly GCA_910591665.1. NCBI lineage: Eukaryota > Metazoa > Arthropoda > Insecta > Hymenoptera > Crabronidae > Ectemnius > Ectemnius continuus. The sequence continues at coordinate 5,852,873 of OU342862.1, read as the reverse complement.
CAATCGGTGTGAAAAAAGCTGGCACTAACCGATTTTAGATAAATTAATGATTTAATACAGCAATATTAGCAACGGTGACGTTTATTCTTTATTATCTGTTGTCGATATTAAAATGATATTCAATTTAATATTCAATGAAAAAATGTAAAAAGCAATATTAAAGTTAACATTGCAATATAAATTGCAATATAAATTGCAATGTTAACATAAATTGCACATATTCTTGTCATACCTTGTAAATCAACGACAAATAACAGTAATATTAACAATAAGAAATAATACAAAAACTACAATTAATAATTCTTCTCTCCCATTTTTCAAATTTACTCCACAAATCAACTATTCACTCGAACCAATGGTACAATCAAAATTTCTCCAATCGGAATTTCCACAGCTAGATTCTCCTGGTTAGTTAGAGCTTAACTAAAATTAGATGCCAATTACTTATTATCCGAGATTCAACGGGGAGAATTATCGGTTTAATCAGTGTGCCTGAATTAACGACGAATTCGAAATGACTGATTCTCAATGAGAGCGACACTAATTAGCTAACCGCGCGGCCGATTCTCTTTGGCGGGCGGACACGTGCACCGATGGATAGTTAGTCATGCTCCTGAATTCAGAGCTTTCCTCATCATCCTACCTGTCGCGCTTCCCCGCCAATCACTGCCGCCCGAATTATGCCAGCTGATTGGCTCCCGTCATTTGCAACTCTCATTTACTTCTTGTATTATTTAAATATGAAATTGCAATTAACTTTTGCGGTATTATTTATTTATATGTATATAAGTTGGTGTAAAAAGTAGAATTGCTTTTTTGAAATTTGTTTTAAAGTGTCAAAGAAAATGTATAACTTTTTAAAAAATTACTTTTGTATTGACTGGATTGGGTATTAGTTGTTAACAATAGTTTAATGTAACGAATAATAAGTTGCAGTATTTATCTTTGTTGACAAAGAAAAGTTCTTTCTCTAATTCCTTTGAAACTCCATTATTTTTAAAATACCTTGTATAATTGATAAATATTTCGACATTTCATAATATATTTTATAGAAATTCGTAAGAATATAATGTTCAATATAACAAATAAATTTTGCGGATAAACATACTTATAATTAAAATTGCCACATAATTTGCAACATAAATTCGACAATAAATCAAAGGCAACTAAAACACCTTGTACACGAATTTAGATGAATTTCTGCACGTTGCAGGGCAAACGTTTCGCCGAGGCGAACACATTGTATTCGAGTTCCAGTTCGAGGGATGATTTGCCGAGAATGAAGAGGTTACGTGCCACGTACAGTTTGCGCCTTCAGAGCGGCGGCGGCGGCGGCGCTGGAGTGCCTCGCTTACGAGCAGTAAATAGTCCGTTATGACGCAGTACAATTCCTAGTCTGTTTCGGGCGAACGATGAAAACCAACAAAATGCATGAGATCCCTCGTAATATCTGCTTCGTTCCATCCCAAGCACCTTTTACTGCTCGCATATCCCACTGTTTGTTTCAATGTAACAGGACAGTGAACACGATTTTAGGTTATGTTCGTCAGTGTTTGGCCCACTTGCATTCACTGCCTAATGACGAGTGAATTCGGGAATACACACGCTCCTGGGTAAGAGTTTTAGTTTAACGTGGGTATTCCTGTTTTGAATGATTTGAATACTAAATTCTGCTTTGTTTATATTTGTATTTTATGCTCCTTCATCATATTTATTGTATCTTTGTGTGACGAAAAGGGAGAAATTTTCGATAGACATAATTCTATGTTTTTATATAATCGAGTATGATAAATGCAAGTTTTAGGACATCTCGTGAAAATCACGGAGGAATATGTTGAAAATTAGATAAAATTTTTTTGAGCATACTATGCTTTAATTTAGATCTGTTAGAGAACAACTTCGTATCTTAATCAGATTGATAATATTTGTATGTTCTGCTCGTATGCTACTTGCTGACAAACTTAAAGATTCAAGAGAATATGTTGAAAATTGGATAAACATTTTTGAAAGCGTGGCTTCCAATTTGAATTTATATCAAATCACGATAGTCACATTTTAATCCATTTTGCCAACGCGAAATTCAATGATTCAAAGGAATATATTGAAGAATGAATACAAATTTATCAGCATACGACTCATTAATTTCATCAGAGTATAAGTGTCTCTTGAGAGTCCAACGTTAGATAAATCCTAAACCAAAGAGTTTTATTCGTGGGATATTTTTGGGGCAGCGATTTCCATACAGTGGTTCGTGAAACGCGGGTGAACCGGACAGCAGTGGCTCTTTTCGAAATTGGCCGATATCGAGGAATTCAATTTGGCGGCATTTCGAGTCCGCCGGCCAATCGGGAGGAATGCTGTCCGCTCGAACCATTGATTAGAAGAGGATCGATTGAAAGCGCCGGAAAAGGTTGCTGTGGTTCCACTCTCGATACATGATACACACTTTCCAACACAAATATTCGTGACAAAAAAAATATTAGCATTTATATATTGTTTGTTATATACAAAAAGAGGAATATGATGATCCTTGAATATCGGAAGTGCCCATTCATTTATCTGTGTCAACATAAATTTTAATTTGTCATTTAAAATATTTTCTAAAAATTGATATTTAAATTAGAATATTATATAATTATATTATATAGTTTTTGCATTTTCCTTTAAACAGTATTTGCAGAGATTGTTTGGATTCGAATTAGAATTCAAAAAAGCTTCAGAAAACCCAAAATGATTTCTTCAAAAAAATCCAATTCATACAAAATCGAGCAAATTAAACTGCATTTTCGAAAAAATTCTCGATTAACGCTTTAAACCTTTCAACTCCAAATCAACATAAAATCAACAAGAACTTGCATTCCAACATTCTACTTTCACGCGTCAAATTTCCCACTGCTTTGGCACTCGAACTAAAGCCTGCTAAAAAATTCGAGTCGCAAACTTTCGCGACGCATTAATTAGCAAGCGGGTCTCCGCCTCTCTGCCACACATACGCGCGCGTGTTCGCGACGCTCCTTCGAGTTGTCTCTGTCGGAACTTATAATTTTTAAAGTGCATCCGAGCGCGTCTCTCTCTCTCTCTCGCCTTTGCCGCAGTTAATGCCGCTTAGCATCGTGAATTGTTAAAGCGGCGATCCGGCAGGCGAGCGGAAATTAATTAGAGAGAGGATAACTTTGTGCCCGCGGGAAACGACGTGAGTGGACAGAGAGACAGAGAGGGAGAGAGAGAAAGAGATAGCAAACGGTGGCCTCTGCCGGATTAATGCTACTGCGCCCGACCGCCTCGAAACTACAAAGAGTCAAGCCGGCAAAAGCACTGTGAGCTGTCAGCGACTAGTAACATAACCTGCCTTTCCTACCGCTTGTACAAGGTGATACACTTGTCTTTGAATCGCCATTGCCCTGTTTACCCCGTTCTATACCGCAGCATTGTTAGAAATTATCTAGCAATAATTGTACACGAATGTTGCCGAAGTTTTTCTCTTCACGATATAAGCCATACATATATAAAATATATATCTCTGAATATAAAATATAAAACATAAAATATACATACATTTTATATTTTACATTTTATGATAGAATATGAAATATATTCTCTTTGTGATATAAACTATTGTATACATTGTTGTATGATTTGCCGACAATTGGGACTCAAATTGGCATTCATCTGTTTTATACATTCATTTTTTTAATGAATGTATATAATAATGAGAGTAAATAAATATATCCTTTGTATCTTTAAAAAAGAAAGGTTCGAATTCTCTTTTACTTTGCCAGCTTAACATAAGTAGTTGCAATAAATTTATAGTGCAAATTAGTAGTATTAAACAAGAAAATATTGTTGTGAATAATATAAATAGCAATAATAATATAAATAAAAAGGTTTCTATAAATATTAGTCATAGTAATATAAAGATTTTGATATGCAATTTCCCGACAAAGTACTGAATTTCCTTTGTTTCATGACTCATACAATTCCACTTGTTTCTTGTTAATTAACACAAGCAAGGTAAGTAATTTCGTATTAAACAAGAAAGTAGGTTTCTTAATGTGAATAAATTCGATTCACAAAAGATAGTTTCTGTAATACAAAAACGTTGATATGCAATTTCCTGACAAAGTGCTGAATTTTCTTTGTTTCATGACTGATACAATTCCACTTGTTTCTTGCCAGCTAACACAAGAAAAGTGAGAAATTTCGTATTAAATAAGGAAAAAGGTTTCTTAATGTGAATAAATTCGATTCACAAAAGATAGTTTCTGTAATACAAAAATGTTGATAAGCAATTTCCTGACAAAGTGCTGAATTTTCTTTGTTTCATGACTCATGTAATTCCACTTGTTTCTCGCCGACTAACACAAGTAGCGGCGGTAAATTCGCATTGCTCTTAACTTGGCTATCTGGACGAGTGGGAGGGAAATAGAAGGAAAGGCAGAGGCATTACTTTTCTCCACGACCCCCTTAAATTTGTCTCGGGACTCGAGAAGCGCGCGAGCGCGCATGCACTGCTCGAGAGTTCTTTCTTATACTCCTTTCTTTCCCATTATACGCGCGCCCACCTCGCCAGGGATGCTTTGTAAACTTCGTGCCACTTATAGCAAAGATTAAAAGACAAGCTGCGCTCGACGGCTTCGCTGGCGGCTCCTTATTTATACCACTTGCGGGGAAAAAGCACAGCTCAGTCTCTGGATCTCCGAGAATCAACCTGCTTTCATGCTTCCCGAACACTCCATTTTCAGTATTTTTTATTCGAGTTGTCTATCTTTAAAAATCTAAACACTGAAATGGTTCTTTTCTAATTTATTAACTCCTGAAATTTTTTGTATTAAGAATTTCCCTTTTTACGTCATTTTGAAAATTCTTTGTTCAATTTAAGCATATTGGAAAAATATATTAAAATATATTTCAGTTTGGAATTTTTGTACAGCAAAAATCGAAACACGTAATTCCAAGTTTGAATTTGTTGTAATCCTTCGAACTTTAAATTTAATATAAATTTCAAAATTCGTTGTTCAATTTCAGCGTATTGGAAAAATATATTAAAATATATTTCAAAGTTTGGAATTTTCGTACAGCAATCCAAACATGCAATTCCAACTTTGAATTTGTTATAATCCCTCGAACTTTAAATTTAATCAAAATTTCAAAGTTATTCCAAACTATTTTATTACAATCATATTTCAGGATACTTCCAAATTGCGCAATACGATTTCCCAGCAATTTTCGATTATTCAGCTGGACTCTCGAAAAGTCTGATAAAATTTCGAGTAGCACTTAGCAGCTGGGAGATTTCGATAATAATTGCAACAATCCGAGTAAAAAGGGGTGGATGATTCCCATTGGAGGCACGTGCTGCTCTCGTAGCAGCTCGAAGTATTGATTGCCAGATTCGCAGTGCTGCTCTTCAGCGCGCTATTATCAACACGGATGCGCGGTTGAATAGGGAAATCAAATGGGAGCGCTGCTAAACATTTGCTTACATTACGGCGTACACCCGCCGGCAATGCCGCTACGATATTGAATAGGTGGGTGGCATTGTTGTGTCGGAAGTGTTGTCTTGTTTATTGATCGCCTGCCCGCGCTTTGTCGTTGTTCATGTTTACTCAATCCGAGGATCCCGCTCGCTCAACATCTTTTACATTTTACTACCTTGTCGACTTGCCGTGTCTTTCACCTCGTCTTAGTCTTGGTGAGTGGTTGTATGCCGAGTTTCGATAATACTCGAGTTACTTGAATCGATCAAGTTTATTCAAGTTGAATCCGATTGAAATTGAATTCTTTATGCTCAAATGACTTGGGAAAATAAAAAATGTTAATGTCGTTTGTTAGTAAACTCTATGATTTAAAAGAATATGTTGAAAATTCGCCACAAAATTATTTGTGCTTTGTTTGTATGCTGAGTTTCGATAATATTCAAGTTACTTGACTTGGTCAAATTTATTCAAATTGAATTCCATTGAAATTGAGTTCTTTATGCTGAAATGACTTGGGAAAATACACAATTTGAATGTTATTTGTTGATAAACTCACTGATTTAAAAGAATATGTTGAAAACTCCTCACGAAGTTGTTTGTGCTTTGTTTGTATGCTACATGCCGGCAAACAGAAAGACTCAAGGAAATATGTTAAAAATTGGATATTGAATTTTTGAGCATATGAGTTGTTCATTATGACTCTGAAAGAGCCAAGTGCTGCTTGTTTATAAAACTAATAACGATTTTGTTCAGAATTCTTTGAACTTTGCTCGTATGCTACTTTTTGGCAAATTGAATGACTCAAGAGAATATGTTATGCTGAAAATGGGGTTAACATCCTGAAAAATGTATCTCATTCTAACACGTTTAAAACCATTCACGTTATAAAATATGTTGAAAATCAAATAAACATTTTTCAACATACAATTCCTTAATTTTCACGCATTCCAACTCACTCAAACAATCTCCGTATGCTATTTTCACTGCCACACTCAACGACATAAAAGACTATGTTGAAAATTGGTTAAAAATGATTCAGTAGACGACTCGTTAACATTGACTTTATTAGAGTTCAAGTAACACGTGCGAGACTGGTAGTTTTTCTGTCGTGAACTCACTTGACTCGCCGCACACAGAGACGAGTCGGTGGACGTGTGTGCGTCTGCAGAGGGTTTAAGGGCATTATTACGGGAACAGCATGAAATTCGCTGGGTTGGTGAGTAGCCGCGTGAATTAATAGCACTAATTGGAGTTGGGGGAGAAATTGCGTGGCCCGCCGGGGACGATTAAAACGTTGGAGGGCCGAGAGAAGCAATGTAACATGAAGCAAGGCTCGTTGTTGACGCGGCTGCCGTCAGACGGCGCTGGCGTCGCCAATGAACTCATTTGCCGAAAATCACATAATGAACACTCCACGAAAATTACATCCTCGCTGGCAAAACACAGAAGTACTTTTTGTTCTTGAATATTTTGGTATTTAACATACAATAAATTTGACAATGAGATCATTAAAGATAAAAATTGCCAGTAAAATCCTGCAACTTGTTCAAGTTAAAAGTTGAATGTTACAAAAATATACAATTATAATGTCCATCGTGAAATCATTTAATTTAGTACAACTCTTTCATCATTGTTATTACTAAATTAAAAAAGGTGGCATAAAAAGTACTCGCGCTGTTTTGCTGCAATAAATTTTGTTACGAGAAAACTGTATAATTTAATACAGTTTATAACCAGAAAATAGTTTCTCCAACATATTTAATTACTCCGTGCCCGCTAAAAAGTTATTATTACTCTTCCACTTTATTAATACCCGGATAAAAATTTTATATCACGAAAACGTGTATCACATTTTGGGAAAATGCCCTCCAAAAGACACTGCTCGGGAAACTCTCGAATTTCCCCAATATACATTTAATTCAGTTGCGAACTAGTTATCAGAACTGGTTGGAGAGCAAGAGGAGAACAAGAACTAGAACTAGAGCACAAGAGCGAGGAAAGTTAGAGTTTAATATGGTTTGCCACTTGAGCTCAGTTTCACGCGACAATATATCACTTAATCTTTCGGCAAAAGTGACTCCGTCCGAATTTCCCCCCACCCCTCCCCCAAATATAGACGATGAAAAACGTCTCGTTTCTCCTGATGCAAAAAGCGTCAGCGGCCATTTACGTCGCCGTGGGAGTTGCTCTTTGACGTTCAAAACCTCCTGAATTCTGCATGATGATCCGTCGGACAGCGCGAACACATGTATAAATAGAGCTCCTCGCCGGGGCAGTTTAAATGAAATTATTCCTGTCTGCGAATTTCAGACATAGCTTTACATAACATTTTATGGTTCAACGTTGTTCGTATACAAAGAACAGTTTTGCCAGTATTTACTCTGTCAATAAAACAATATGAATTTAAAAATAAATGGTCAGCTGAAATCACTGTGTTATAGATAATAGAGATTTATTATTTTATATTTTAGTTTTCTTGGAAATATTAGCTAAGGTTTCTTTAATTTAGTAATATCAAATTGTAAATAAAAGGGAGAATATTCCAAGAGAGCATCGTTCGATTCGACGTTCTTTTGTTTATTGTTAATACAATAACATTGGAATTATGAAAACAAAATCTTTCTATTTATATGCTCGCCACACTGTAATAATTGCTTTGTGTTAAAGAAAGACGTCACGTTTTGTTACGGTGAAATATAATTATTTTTCAAAGCAGCATACTTTTTATATTATAGCATTATTTGAGTTATGAAGACAGAATCTTGCTAATTACATGATCCTCATTGTATAACAAATAGAACATTGCTTTGTATGTATAATACAATGGCTTTGTATTAGTCTCAAAAACGATCGACGTTGAAATATAATTATTTTTCAAGTGGATCCGAAAATGTTCTATTTTTTACAATATTGCATTATTTGAATAATAAAGGCAGAATCTTGCTAATTATATGCTCCTCACTGTATAACAAATGGAACATTGCTTTGTATAATACAATCGCTTTGTATTAGTCTCAAAATCGACGTTAAAATACAATTATTTTTCAAGTCAATCCGAAAATCTTCTATTTTTTCCAATATTGCATTATTTGAATTACAAAGACAGAACTTTGCTAATTATATGCTCCTCACAGTAGAACAAATGGAACATTGCTTTGTATAATACAACGACTTTGTATCGATCGATGTTGAAATAAAATTATTTTTTAGGACAGCATTGCCAATCCGAAAATGTTCTATTTTTTATAATAGAGCATTATTTGAATTACAAAGGCAGAAATTTTGCTATTTATATGCGCGCCATTATTTATGCATACGAATGTAGCAAATAGGGAATGGATGTTCTAACGAAGACATCGCCTCGCTTTTGCCATTAGAGGGAAAGAGACGCTAATAATACCTCTCGCTACGACCTATTCTCTTTGCCCACACCACTGAATAGCGCAAGGCAAGCGGAAAAAATTGGCGAGGTTTTTGAGTGCATGTATGTGCGCGCATGTCATTCAGTCTGATGGCGCGCTCCTCTACCTTTTTGGACTTGTTTTTATTTCGATTTAATGCATTTTTGTAATGTGGTGAAAATTTGAATCTTAATGAACATTTAATAATTCTTGAATAATCAAATCAGTTGCAAGAAGAAAGTGGAAATTAAAAAAAGTTCAAAAGAATAATGTTACATATTTGGAAGTACAAGATAACTTTCGTCGACTTTTTATTCGATTTCGAATAAAATCGAAATCGACAACTTTATTCGACTTTTTTACATTTTTTAAAAATACATATAGAATTATGATAAAAGCGAATTTTCAACTAAAAAATGACGTAGAATTGCGTCAGCGTTTTAATATTACTGAAATGACGAAACGTCTGCTGTTCATGTTTTGCATTGATCAATTTTGAGTTCGCATTTCACGGTTGCCAGGGTAATTGTAATTCGAGTCGTTCCAATTCCAGGATACCTTCCGCTGGAACTAATAACCGAGGCATCGATAAACAGTTCGGCCGTGGAGTTGCAATTAAAACTCTCATTAGCGAGGTTGGGTCAACCCGGGCCGCGCGGGCACAATAGGTCCGAGGCGTGCGTGAAATAATTATGTCTCTCGCGCAAACACGCCCGCGTATCAATCACTGCCGAGGATTAACGATTGTCACGCGTGTCGCCGGATCAATAAGGTAGCAGCCAGCTGTAATTGGCCGCATTGGAAAACTATTACCGTCTCTCTGCGCTCTCTCTCTCTGTTATTTGTACGCTGCCTGCAAGTGCAGCTTTCGCAAGAAAGATTCAACAATATCTATTAGAAAATAAATAGTGAAGCAGCTTTGAAAGAATACATGAAATTTCATCTCTACATTGTATTATTTCCGATTTATTCTGTCATTCAAACCTTAAATGACAAGAATAAAATGCAAATTTAAATTGTTCGAGAGATATGAATTTATTTTGTGAAGTTATCTATTAGAAAATAAATAGTGAAATATAACTTTGAAGGAATACATGAACTTTCATCTCTGCATTGTATTATCTTTGATTTATTCTATCATTCCTTAAATGAGAGAAATAAAATTTAAATGTAAATTCGTAAAGAAATGTGAGTTTATTTTTTAAAGTTGTTGATTTTTCAGGAAAGATTCAACAATATCTATTAGAAAATAAATAGTCAAATATAGCATTGAAAGAATACATGAAATTTAGTCTTTGCATTGTATTATCTTTGATTTATTGTATCATTCGACCTTTGTATGAAAAGGACAAAATTTAAATATAAATTATTCTAGAAATATACCTGTATAACCAATTTGATTTCTACACTTTATTAATTATTGGTGATCAGTTAACTACAATAGTTCATAGTTTGTCCAAGAAATATTACAAAAAATAATATAATGAAAATTATTTAGACCTAGGCTGAAGAAAAATTTGTAAGATCAAATACAAATTTAATCAGTTCGAAGAATAACCAAAAAATCGAAGACTTTTTCCAGAGAAACTATCAAAACCAGCAAATTAAAACTTGTTAGGTTCATTACTAGCGTAGTCAGTAATAATGCAACTTTTGTCTGCAAAAATGCTACATAGTTGCCATGTGACAAGCACCTTAAATAGACAAAGAAATATTTCAGTGGAATCTTTCTGCAGCCTCGTAGCCGCCAGAATTGGAGCACTCGAAAGGGGCGAAAAAAAAATTGCTGAAACAACGCGACATTTCACGAAGTAGTCACTTGATTCGCTTGATTGGAGGACTGCCAGCTCGCATTCGGACAATTAGAATTTTTCCGCGCCGACCACCTTTCGTAATTACGGCAGAAAATATTTGGCCGGCCTTGTTCATCTCTGCCTCTCTCTCTCTCTTTTTTCTGCGCACTTGTGCGAGTGTCAGGCAAAATGAGTGAAAAAATCAACGACTCTTTTGTGAATCGATCACTTTGTCATTTAGCAGCTACAATTTCAATGAGTTCCACCCACGCAATATTCGAGTGGAATTCACAGCTGTTTTTCAATGGCGTATGAAATTTCAGAACAGAAATTATTTGCGGTCGTAAAATATAAACGCAGTTGATTTATTTTATTTTTTATGTTTTTAACATAATAAAATCTTGAATTTCGTATTTTTACGTATTATTGTGATGAAAGTGAAATGAAAAATATTTTTGCGTTATATCGTATTATTAATAGTTTCTATTTTCGTATTTTCAAGTCGGAATTATTCCCTTGAATAACAATACTTTGCGAAATTATCATAAATTGAAAAAAGAGTATTATTCAATTATATTTCTGAAAAACTTCGAACTCAATTTCGATTTTGCACAACTCAAAAACACTTTTTCAACATTCACCGTCCAATAGTACTAAGAAAAATTCAAAGAAAAATTAAAACCTGTATAATTAATAAATAAAGGTCTTTAAAAATATATGCAAATTTGTAGAAAAATCTTAAATCATTAAATCGTCGATTTGTCAATGGCAGGGCGGACGCACCTCTTCGGCAGTAACGAGAGGCAAACTAGAGCGAAGATGAGACAAGAAAGAAGAGCGAAATTGGGTCGTGCTCCGAAATTCGAAGAACGCCCGCCGAGGCCAGTAGCGGCGCCTCATGATTCATCGATGAAAAATTCGACCCAGCAGTCAACGCTGCCTAACATTAAAGTTAGCTTCCCGAAATCGAGAAAAGTGAATGACGAGCCGACGAAAGAAAAATTAGAAGGAACAAATTGCTGTCTTCGTAATTTAACACTGCAGACATTTTATTTCACTTCATTCATATTTTTTTACTTCCCTTTGCTTATCATTTTAAATTGCCATTAATATTTTTAATTAGTAAAACATTTTGTAAATACATTTTCTTACAAGAATTGTATTAACGAATTGTTCTACTTTAATGTTTCCATTTTTTTAAATTTCGTTATTGTCATTTAATTACAAAATCATCCTCAAAATCACTTTCATTTTTCATTCCCGGGTTCAAATTCCAAATTTGAGCATTGAAGGGTAGCATGTTTAAATGTTTTCCGCGGGTAAAATTCATTAAAGTTAAGCACAACTTTAATTAACTGCTGCCTGTTGCTAAACAATGGCATCCGCGAATACACGCATCTGTTGTGCTGTCAAAAATAAACTTGTCCGAACGCGGATGGCTGATACTACTGAGAATGACAGGAATACATTCACTTGCATTCCGCCATCGAGTCGATGGCATATTTCGACTAATTTGTAGTTGGTTATTAACATTACGATAATTAGCATTATATTCGTGGAATTTTATCGATACTCCAAATCTGTCCGCAAATGTCCTTAATTATAACATGCATTTAATTTATGTGCTTTTCCAATCAACTCCAACATCCTTGTTAAAATTAATGATACACTTATTTAACGATAACTTTGTTAAAATCGATAACGAACTTTAAAAGACATCCAATAATTATTCATTAACAGTGACATTTTCGTTGCAAATAATCAGAGTCGATTGAATTATAATGAGGCGTGGGTGTGAAGAAAAAGTATTCTCATCGAACTCGCGTCGTCCAACAGTATTTTTACAAAACATCCACTGTGTCCGTTTTATTTTAACTAAGTAAAAGCACATATGTTTTAATTACTATGACGCAAGCAGGACTGACGTCAAAAATGGCAAAGTCTGACGCGGACTACTCATTCAGGGCTGAAAGAGAAAAAAAAAGAAAACCCTGCGATACTTTCAGTCCTGCCATTCCTTCTGAAAGTGCCAGTTAATTAATTAATTGTTTTGAAGGTTGGAAAGTGCTTTCAAGACAAGCGAAACTACGAACGCCGTGTTACTACGAAGGCCGGGCTGATTATGGCGCGTAAAACGCGCCCAATTACTGTTAAACTGGCGCGACCAAACATAACCTAGAATGCGCGCGGGCGCGCGCGCTCCAAATACACGGCAGCGCGCGACACTAAAACGGCGGCGCTGTATAATAAAATTGCCGGATTGGCAGCCAGCCAATTTCTGGACACTCAGACAGAGTCAGTCGACTGCTTCTACTTGCACACGCGCGCGCGCATTAAAACTGCTAACGGACGAGGTTAGAGTTTCTTTAAAGCCGCTGCCTCGACGCGCCTCGTTTGCCTCACATCAACCGTTTCGGGGGAGAAACTTATTTATCGACGGTAATGCAAGCGATGCGGGCGAACATCCCCGTTGGATTAAAAGCACCCTTTTAAAACTTCGAGCGCTATCAGCGTCAATTTATCCAATTTTTGAGTATCTGTTTTTTATGACAAAAATAATGTGACATTCCATCAGTGCGTGAATATAATGATAGCTTTATGGTATTTAAATTTAGAATAGTAAAGTAATAGTGAAATAATATGTAATAGTAAATAATAAATTATGGAGTTATTGCATAATTCACAGTATAAAATACCTATAATATAATATATCGTAAAATATAATTAAACACACCCAAAGAAATTTAGATGACGATAAAGTTAATTAACTCTAAAAATGTACTTATAAAATATTATAAAAACCACGAATCAAATTATAAATAAATATATATTTACTGCTCCGCGAAGAATGAAGAAAACAACGTTTGTAAAATACAGAAATTACCACTGATAAATTAATTGCAGTTTCGAAATTTCGACTTTCTCTTTCTAACCGTCACTGTGAACTTGAACTGCTTGTCCGCGAGGGACGTCCGCCGGCGTCGCTCAACAGTCAACAGCACACACACACACACACACTGTCGTCGCGGTCCTCTCGACGCCTCGACAGACACACATCGATTGATCGGCCAGCCGGAAAATTCCCAAATCGCTTTTCCACACCGTGCGGAATTACCGGCGGAAATCATATCGCACACCAACTTCCATCTCCGAGAGCGATATTGATCGATAGATATTCTCGGGTGTCGAAAGCGATTTCGGAGAGAGAGAGAGAGAGTGAATGCAACAATTTATGAGTTATTTATGCTTGTGTACACGATGATGGATTTCACTTGGAATCGGCGGTGTGGAAGCCCATTTTGTATCAGATGTCTCAGTCAATTTGCTAGTTTCTTTGGGGGTTGGATGTAATATGTTGGAAAAGAATATTTTATTAAGTACGAAGCTTTGAAAATTTGAACATCGAATTCAAAATATAAAAAAGGCATAGAAAACTTGTCGAAACGGATTGTCAATTTCATAGAAATCGCAGTAATAAAATACAAATAAATATTTGTTAACTGTTAATTTAATAGTTTGTTACCATTGATTCAATAAAATTGTATTCTTTACAACAAATCAACCACTCCAATTTCGTACATGTCCTTTTGCAAAAACCGCCCCTAAAAAAGCTTCGATTATTTCCTCGAAATTTCGAAAGGATTTTGACCATCGAATTAAAAGTACAAAAAGTGAATAGAAAACTGTTGAAACAGATTGACAATTCCATAGAAATCCTAGTAACAAAATACAAATAAACATTTTCAACTCTCAATTTAATAGTTTGTTACCACTGATTCAATAAAATTGCATTCTCTATAACAAAATCAACCACTCCAATTTCATTTACCCGAAATCAAATATATGACCTTTTGCAAAAACCGCCCCAAAAAAAAGGCCACGACTTTTTCCCCGAAATTTCCATCCGGTCCTTCAATCAACAATCCATTAAAATCGAATTCCTTTGAACACACACGAAACAAGGCGGCCAACAATTGTGCCCTCGAAGCGCCATTCAGCGGAATTGTACTCAAACAAAAATGCCAATTTTAGTCGCGAAGCCATTGAAGCGAAGGTTCGCTCTCGCTCTCTCTCTCTTGAGAGCGGCACAATACTCCGCCGCCTATTTGCTTAGAATGTGTGCTCTAGTCGAACGACGATATGAAAGGTATACGTAGGAAATTACGCGTGCTTTTCTCAAGAATACGAACACACACACACAGCGCGGAGATGGTCTCCACTGGTTTTGAAGGTACTTTAAGCTCTCTCTTTACGCTCTACGGGACAATAACTGGTCTCGGAAGGCGATGTCAATTTTTCTATCGACTCGCACTTACATTTTAAGTCTTTTCTATTAATGTTGATTCCCCCCAGGGTTTGCTAGGTTCTTTTGTATTTTACATATCGACTTGTTTGAGTGCCTTGTAAGGCAGGCAGAGAACAATAAACTTGTGCTTATTCCGGTGGACCTAGAATTTCTAAGGCAGATTCCGAATCATCAACTACTCCGGGCAGTGCATGAATATACTGAAAAATCTGGGGCGACAAGTCGGGATCGAACTCGGGTTCTTCTAATTGCGGGTTAAGTACTTATCCCCCTAAGCCAGTGAGGGGTCCCTCACGCGCTTCTTTCCCTTTCCACTACTCGGTACCCTGCCTAGGCTATTCAGGGCTACTGACTACCCTCACTACCTGCTAGCCATCTTACCCCTCTCTGCCCCACTCTAGCTCTCTAGCAATACAGCGCGCCAATATTTTACTTTCAAGTTCAAACATTTTCCACGCTTTTTATTTTTTTTCGTGAACTTCCCGACCTTCCCCGGCACTGACATTTGGTGGATAATGTGGCCTTGCGTCAAGGAAGAAGTGATATAAATTTCAGAGCTCTAGCTCAAAGTTTAGGTTTTCACCTATTTCCGACCCTCGAAAGTGGTCAATTTTTTCAAGTTTCTCAAAATCGGCCGAACCCGGGATATTTTGATTGTTTTTGTATCAGGGTGGATAGAGAACAAAGAATCCGTGAAAAAAAGTCCGGATTTGCAACGAGAACGGGTCGAAAAACCGTTCAGAAAAGTCCATTTTTGCTCGTTTTTTACGGTTTTTATTTTTTTTGGTGGACTTCCCGACCTTTCCCGGGGCTGAAATTTGGTGGGTAATGTCTTTTTGCATCAAGGAAGATACCATAAAAATTCCAGAACCCTAGCTCAAAATTTGTTTCTCGGCAAATTTTTCTTAAAGGGTACCCCTTCAGATTTTTTCACGATTTTTCGAAGGTCCCCGTACTCGGGTTTTTTCTTCAGGAATCGATTGTTTGTGTATCAGAGCGGATAGTAAACGAAGAATCCATGAAAAAAAGACCGGATTTGTATCGAAAACACCAAAAAATCGTTCCTGAATAATGAATTTTATCTAATTTTCACGGTTTTGCTCATATTTTTTAAACTAAAAATAATACGTTTAATATTTGTTTATATTTATCACTCGTTTTAGAAATATTTTTAATTGTAAAATTTTGGTTGAATTTTATTCAAGTATACATATACTTGGCTCATTATAAATATAAATCGAATTATGCTAATATTGTCATGAATTCATGTTATAAAGCTCGCAGTATTACAATGTTGCGTTAATATTAAAGTCGTTTAGATTACACAAAGCGTTGCAAATTGGATCAGTAATGCTGCATGAAATTTCTTGTTTGATTAATGCAAACTGTTTAATAACACTTCGATGTCACGTCAACATTTACCGGATATAAATATTTAAAATGCAATGCAAATATTCTTTTCGAAAATTGTATGTAAAATTACTACTGTAATATTTTAGTATTAGGTGTGTTGCAGCATAATTAATGACCAAAGAATTGAAACTATAAGATGCCAGTATAATAAAAATGAATAATAAATGTTGCAATTAAGATTAAAAATAAAATAACAGTTGGTCTGCAAGACTAGTTTTGATACAGCAAATATGTTTCAAAATCATCTAAAAGTAATAAATAGATAAATAAAAATAAATAAATAAACATAAAATTGCGTGACTTCATCCAGCATAATTTCAACGACCTTCATTTGCTGAATCTTCGCCCTTTTTAACTATCTTCGCTCCCGCATTCCCATCAACCCTTGCACTACTCTTTTGAAGAGGTAGATCTGCTTCGAAGAGCCGACAGCTGTTCGACATTGCTGAAATAACTTTCGAGTAAAACTGTTTTCTTTGTCTTGGCGAGTGGAGTCTGCAAGAATATCAGTGTCTGACAATTATGGCCCGGGTTACTTCCGACAGACAATAACGGGCAAAGTAGCCACTTCAGCCTCAAGTTTGCCCAAGTTATTTCAGCGGAAATGTTCGCCTCGCGTGAGAAAAATCTATTATCGTTATCAAAGTCGTGGTACGCAACTGTTTCAATTACCCAAGATTATTCGTTTCTATTGTTAAAATTAAGTTTCTAATAATTCAACAATAAACTGGTATTAGTATTTAAAAATGTGTTATTATTAAATTAAATATATTTAGTAGATGATTGTTCTGGTTCGAATTTTGAGTTTGGAAAGAACTTCATGGGAAAAATTAGTCATCTGATATTTCGATATTATGTTGGTATTGGTATTTAGAAACAAATAATTTCAACAGCAATTGTGTTTGCTTAATGAAAATATTTCTTGTTGGATTTGAGCTCCGAGCACGTACGCGGTAATAACAATTGCTTTCTGGTAGAATTGTATGAATCAATATTATGGATTTGTGAATATAAACATAAAGTAAAACAATAAATGCACAAAACATATAAAACTATATCATGTATGAAATAAAAATAAAATACCGTGGAGCGAAATAAATGAAATCTAAAAGTCAAAAGGCAATTTAGTAGATCGTATAATAATTCCAAACAAATTTGCATCAAAGTACAAATTGAGGAAAACGTGTAAGTTAAAACGAACTTCGTTTCGCTATTCTTAATCAGTCGCAGAGCATTACATTTATTTGCTTTCTTGCGGAAGGGCATAGAAAGTACACATTTAAATGCTATTACTTGGACGAAAATGTGATTGAAAAAGACGAGGAAGAAGCAATTAAAAAGTTTGGTTCGCCTAAGTGCTCACGCTCGCGCCCTTAATCGCGTGCCAAGTACATTTCAATGTCACGGTCTGCGTAGGTATCAAGGTCACGCGACACGCGCATGTCTAAGGTCAAGGGATATACTCTTAAATTCGCTCAAGGCAACAGATGGTTGTTCCGGTTTTCAGTTAGCGCTCGTCTTTTCGATTTTGCCGATTTTTTTCCCAATAGCTGTCATAGTTTTATGACACATTATGACACACATAGTTTTATGACATTTCAACATTGTTGAAATCAAAGAGAAAATGATATAAAACGAAACCACTCATAATAAATCAGTAAAAAAACCATTGCGATTTATCATATCGTTTTCATGGGGACATGATAGAAACGGATGATAAGTAACAATCAATTAACAATAATTTCCATGAAAATACCTGTATTTTACTTTAGTAACAAAGTAAGTGCGTAATTAAAAATTTACTACACACGAAGGCTAAGAGCACAGTCCTCTTTCTGGCTTAGTGCTTCCCGCCAGAATTGGGCCAGCATAGGCCCATCTTACTGATGAACAGCAGTGAATAATAATTGCCACGAAAATACCTGTATTTTACGTTAGCAACAAAGTAAGTGCGTAATTAAAAATTTACTGCACACAAAGGCTAAAAGTACAGTCCTCTTTCTGGCTTAGTGCTTCCCGCCAAGATTGGGCCAGCATAGGCCCATTTTACTGATGAACAGCAGTGCATAATAATTACCATGAAAATACCTGTGTTTTACATTAATAACAAAGTAAGTGCATAATTAAAAATTTACTACATTCGAAGGCTAAGAACACAGTCCTATTTCTGGCTTTGTGCTTCCCGCCAGAATTGGACCAGCATAGGCCCATCTTACTGATGAACAGCAGTGAATAATAATTGCCACGAAAAACCCTGTATTTTATATCGGCAACAAAGTAAGCGTATAATTAAAAATTTGCTACACACGAAGACTAAGAGCACAGTCTTCTGGCTTCTGGCTTCCCGCCAGAATTGGGCCAGCAAAGGCCCATCTTACTGTTGGACAATTACCACCAACACTCTACCATTCAACCACCTGTATTTTCCACGAGCAACAAAGTACACCAAACTCGCCTAACCAAACATTCTACAAAGCCCAACGGCTGATTAGCAGAGCGCAATGGAATTCTGGGCCAGTGTTTCCCGCCAGAATTGGGCGGGCAGCGTCGAATCAAACTGGAAAATGGATGGCTCACCTGGGAAGCCCTTCTTGTATCCTGGCGGGAGGAAAGCAGCAGGCGGTGTAATGGGCGGGGCCGCATCCCAGCAGGGCACAACATCCGGTTGCATGGTGTAGCCGGGTGGAAGCTCGAGGACCTTCTGCTGCTTCTCGCAGCGTCTTCGACGGCGGCCACCCGGTGCGAACGTTTTCACGGCCGCCAGGAAGCCCACCCCGCTCATCTCGTCCTTCCTGAAGCCTTTCGTCTTAACACCGGTGCAATCCACTCCTGGACCAGCAACCCTCGAGCTCGCCTCTCTTCGGACGAGAATTCCCTTTGCACGATTCCACGTGATTCGAGAGAGAGAGAAATAGAGAGAGAGAGAGACAGTGGAGAGAAAGAGATGAGGATGTCTGAAGATGAAGCGTCTGATTGACTAGATTGACTAGTTCATCTCTCTGATGGTCTGGGACTATCAAGTGATTAGAACTTGTCCGGGTGAAGACGAAACTGACGAATCAATGACGGTGCGTCTGATTGATGTCTTCGATGGTCACTCTCCGGCTGATGTTCGATGCTGCTGATGTGATGGAACTATCTGGTGACCTCCGCTCTGATGAAGACGTGCTCCGATGAAGGCAAAACTGATGAATCAATGATCGGACCAAGCTGAAGAGACTCGTCGCTCGAGGACCACTTCCAGCCACGAGCAGGTCTTCCTTGATTCTACTTGGGAACCATCAGAACTTTCCTCGATCCGAGTATCCGATGGAAATGGATTCGACCCCAACCGATGGGTCCTTCGACTATTCTAATTGGAGAGGCTCCCTTACAAGATGTTCTCCGATGGTTGGAGCAGCTATTTGTCTCCCGGCGTTGACTTTACCGGGCAAGTTTTAAACGATCACCAGTTGCGCCTTGCGTATCGAGCGACCCATTAAATCCGAGCTTTCGAGCTTCCAAGCAGGGAAAAGCTGCCGGCCGGCTCTTTTTAATTAGCAGGAGTTACAGATAATTGGATGACGAACGGATCCCCCGGGCCTCGCGCGGCCACTTGTAACTCGATCAAGCACTTCCCGGGACTTTCGGGCCCCGAAGACGCGATGGACTGACGAGATCTTGAGTGATGTTGATTCCCGAGACCCCGTCAGTCAATGATTTATCATGAGGTGCATGTTTCCCTGTCAATGGGGCGTTTGAGAAGGTTGATATTCATGGGAGGATAGCTTCACTCGGAATCACCTGGAGATTCGCCTTCGCAAAGTCCCGCTCGGTCCCTTTGCTGGTACTTGGTCCGACCCCGCTACGGTCAACGAAGATCTTACTGAGCCAGAACGAGAAATACTTGCGACCAAAGGATTCCCGTCAGTTACATTCTACAAAACACCGCAAAAGTAAAACATCCACCCCAAGAGAGAATCAGTAAATCCTACCAGGTTATTCCCCGAGCTTTAAATCCCTCAAGATCAAGATGGTCCTTCACCTATCCCGGGGTACCCAGAAAGTGCCGGGTGCGACACGGACCAACGGACTCAATCGGATTACCCAACTCAAAATCGCTCTATGTTTCCCCAGCGATCCCCGTCGAATGCCACACTTTCGCACACCCGATTAACAATCGACTCTAGAAATCCAATCTCATTCCAAGGCCCCGTCACAGGTTACACCAATGAACGCTGGACCGCGCGGCAAGGACCAACAAGGACCGAGACGGATGGATGATTCCCCAACGGAACTGGCTCTTCTTGCAGGGTATCGGAGGGTTGGCAAAGGTAGGTGGGAGTGTGACGAGGGTCCATCGACGACACGTGAGGTTGTCGAGTGAATGGGGTAGGAGAAAGGTAGGTTCCGGGGGTCCGGGATGTGTGTTCCACTTTATGAGAGGGTATGAGGTCTGAGTGAGAGTTGCAGCGACTGCCTGCTTCAAGGGCTGCTCGTAGAGTGACCGTGGACTGCCGGGTTCTGCGATTGGGGTGGGTGGGTGGGTGTTGGGTGAGGGGTGTTGGAGGGGGGAGGGAAGCGAGATATCGGGCGTCGGAGCGTGGGGGCGTACCGTGCACCTGTCCTCCGAGATATCGGGCGCTCGGGCTCCAGATCCGAGCCGGTGTGACCTTGGACCACCACGTAGCCCTCGTAAGCCGGAAGTGCGAGATCGATCACCAGTTGCGCGCGTGTGGGACGTGTCCGCCTCTGGTGCCGACTGGTCGCGCAGCGCCGAGAGGACGCTCGGAGCGAGTGCGATGGAGCGGCGGGTGCGCCGTGAGAGAGGGAGAGGGTTGCCGCCGCCGCGCGCGCGCACTCTCACACACTCGCACACTCTTTGGATCTGGACTAGGTGCGCTCCGCGCGAGAGCGTACACCGCACTGATGGAGCAGGAGAAGAGCAGCCGCACGCAGCCGCCGCTAGCACCTTGCGCGCTGCCAACCCCCTGCGCGTCTTCAGCCCCTTCGCTTTCCACGGTCTGGCGGCGGCGGCGGCGGCGGCTCGCTGAGATCCGCTCTCTGCCTTGCCAGCGCTCCGCGCCGGATTCAAGCCGGCGCGCAATGTGACATTTTCCCAATCTAGAGGAACTTTATTCGTTTGGTGCCATGTAGTATAAAGCAAGGTTTAATGATATTTAGATTTTTAGCAACATTATGCTACATTATCCTGCATTCTTATCATATACGAAATGAAGTTGGACTATCAAAAAAGAAAGAAAGCTGCTGCGTACATTGGCGCACTTCGTAGAAATACTGTCATTTCATCAATGCAAAAAGATGTTATTTTGCAATATCTCTGTTTTAACAACATTATACCGCAAAATCCCACCTTTTCATCATATACAAAGTAAAGCTAGACTTTTAGACTATTAAAACAAAAAATCTTGTGCATGTTTGTGCATTATAATGTTGTTAAAACATTGATATTGTCAAATATTGCCTGTTTGCATTCATGAAAAGATTGTTTTCTCCTGAGTGCGCAAATATGCGCAAGATTTTGTTGTCGTTGTTAATAGTCTAAGAGTCTAGCTTCACTTTGTATATGATGAAAAGGTGGTATTTTGCGGTATAATGTTGTTAAAACATAGATATTGCAAAATAACAGCTTTTTGCATTCATGAAATGACAGTATTTCTGCGAAGTGCGCCAATGTGCGCAACAGCTTTCTTTCTTTTTTGATAGTCTATGGGGCCAACTTCATTTCGTATATGATAAGAATGCAGGATAATGTAGCATAATGTTGCTAAAAATATAGATATCATTATAGAAAACCTTGCTTTATACGGCATGGCACCAAATAAATAACGTTCCTCTAGATTGGGAAAATATCAGAATGTGCGACGATCGAAACCCAATGTCGTTCGAGCAGTGACAACCCCCGTAAACCTTCACCCTCAACATCCGCTACCCTGAAATTTAGGGGTTAGGTGCTCGAAGCTAGTATTAGAATTCTTTTTTATTAGTAATATCGTTTGCTTTATTAACGCTTTGAATATCCCAATTGCCGAGCAATTTAAGCCGATGGAAATCGACCCTAGTGTCGCCGGAGAAATGCCAACCCCTGTCAACTTTCACCCTCGACATCCGGATACCCTAAAATTGGGGGTCGAAGAGCTAGAACTTGCTATAACTTTCTTTTTATTTGTAATATCGTTTGCTTTATTAACGTTTTCAGTATCTGATATGCGGATTTTTAATTTGTCATTACACTTTGTTAAAAGTGTTTATTAACGTTATTTTTGTAGAAATAAATATGTAAGTAGATGCGATGCTACATAAATTTAAGTGAGATAATAGCAAAGGGTTAATATTTAATTTTATACAATTTTGAAGTCTACAGTTGGCGGTTGTTGATGATATTTCACGTCATTGGATATTTACAGCATTATAAGTTATGCACATTTAATACTACCGAGCACTTTATAATTCATTCGCAATAAATTGTACGGGCCATTTAATTATAAATGAAGCTTTATTATAAATGAAATTGATATCCAGAACAGTATTTTGAGGCTCCTGTTATATGTTTGCAAGTGATTAATTTTCGGGCTTATTAAAAAAGGATAAAACACGTCCTCGAATGCACATAATAAAGTTCGAAATGCAATTACAATAACGAATCGAGGCAAATTAAAAACATCGAAGAATACCATTGACGCATAAAATATTTCTAGTTAATTCGGTAAAATAAAATAATAAAGAGAAAATATTTGACGAAAAGCTATACTGGAACCTAATATTACAGTTTTAATTGCATTAAAAATGCAGCTTTCGTGGAATAATTGACGTCGGCTAGCAGTGAAGGTGCTTCGACTTTCGAGGCTCCCTAATGACACAGCGCCAAAGACTAGCTGAAATGTAACACGCAAATATTACACATGAAATTAATTCAAAAATGCAATTTCGTTCAAGCGGAACTAACACCTTCGTCCGCGAGGTGGTTTTAAAATTGAGCCAACATTTTGCCAACATCGAATGCATAATTCTCTCTGTTTGCCACGTTTCAACGAGTCTTTCGAGTTTTTTTATTGACATGGAAATCGGACTTTCAAAAGGCGAAGCTTTCAAATACATATGAGTATTTCCTGTAATATTTCATACTTTAATTAAGCTTGAATGGAAAATTGCTATTAGTTAGTAATAATTAATAGTTGTTCTCAATAGATTTGCGTATATATATTTATTTAGTATTTTATTTGTGTATATTGTAATAGGATTGTATTGTGATAATTTTGTAAATGTAAATAGATTTATTTACGTATTGATTTAAATGTGTAACATAAACGACTTGATAATAATAAAAGAATACGAAAGAAAAAGAAAAATTACTTTGTTTGTATGTACTTTGTACTACTACATTTGTATAACTTTTTCTTCTACCATTCTCCTCTTCCATTCATTCCAATTTGCCCTTTTGCAAAATTACTATTAGTTAGTATAAATTCATAGGTATTTACATATTAATAGTTGTTCTTAATAGATTTTAAATTGATTTAAATATGTAATACAAAGAACTTGAACAAGATTTGTTGACAAAAGAATATGAAAGAAAAAGAAAAATTACTTTGTTTGTATGTACTTTGTACTACTACATTTATGTCCCTGTTCCTTCTACCGTTCTCCTCTTCCAATCATTCCAATTTGCCCTTTTGCAAAATTACTATTAATTACTAACAATTCGTAGATATTTATATATTAATAGTTGTTCTCAATAGATTTTATATTGATTTAAATATGTAACACAAAGGACTTGAACAAGATTTGATAATAAAAGAATACAAAAGAAAAAGGAAAATTACTTTGTATGTATGTATGTTCACGGTTTATTACATTTATGTCAGTGCTCCCATCATTCCAATTTGCCCTTTTGACCCATATTCCCTTTGTCTTTCGTGGAAAGCCCCGCTTCAATACTTGGATGTTAATAAATATATTATACGTCAACCATGAATTACCGATTCAAGGCACAACAAATATTGGGTTTATCGATCTTCAATAGTTCGTACGGCACGTCCCGCTTCTCCTGGAATTGGTGTAACTAGTCCATGTTTTCTCGCGTTCGAGATACTTAATCCTCCGCATTTACCCATTCAAGTTTCGAAACTGTGCAACTCCGAGTAATGAATTGATCAGGACATTGCAATACATTGATTTGAATATTATTACAAACATAGCAGGAAATCATTCAGGTTATATAACAATTGAAAATGTACTTTATACTTTCAGGATTTTAATTAGAAAAAATATTAAAATTGCAAAACAAATTTTGTTACGAAATAAAATATTAAGAAAAATATTGTCTGTGTTATGTAAAGTAAACTTTTTCCGTCAAAGATTTTCAACGCAATGAATTTATTATAATACAAAAGTAATCAAATACTTAAATTATTTCCAGTAGGAATTTTATTACGAAATAACTAACAACAAAAATATTGTCTGTGTTATATAAAATTAGATTTTTCGGTCAAAGATTTTCAACGCAGTAAATTTATTTTACTATACAAGTAATAAAATACTTGAATTAATTATAGTAGAAATTTTATTACGAAATGAGTAATAAGAAAAAAATATTGTCTGTGTTATATAAAATTAGATTTTTCCGTCGAAGATTTCCAAGGCAATAAATTAATTTTAATACAAAACTAATCAAATACTTGAATTAATTGGGCTAGGAACTTTATTACGAAATAAATAATAAGACAAAAATGTTGTCTGTGTTACATAAAATTAGATTTTTCCATCAAAGATATTCAAGGCAATGAATTTATTTTAATATACAACTAATAAAATACTAGATATTAGTAAATAACAGATTTACTAGTTGTACGATTAATGAAACAGTTCTCAATAGCAGCTGCGAGGTGGCGCGTGGGTGACTGATTCGCAGGATTCCTGCAGACTTCCTGCCAATCCAGCCTTGGATTTCACGGTCTTCCTGAGACGCTTAATAGCACGCCTGATTGTGAAAATCTCTTTCTATTTATTCCAATGTTTATTGTGCGTGGAACCTTGGCGAACTGTACATAATGCTCGCTTGGAAGAAAGCTGGCACACGCGACTCGCAAAGAACTAAGCCGAAGAAAGGAAAGTTTTGAGAAAAGTCGATTTCAAAAAATTCTCCACCCATTTTATTGCGACGGAGAGCTGGTTTCCGGTTACCGGACATGCAAGGTCACATTGGGAAACCTTTCGATTTAATTATATTTTACGCAAATAAATAGAAATTATAATTTGTACAGTTTTATCAATTTTTTCAGGCAGTTATATGAATAAATAATTATGTATTTATCTGTGGGAAATCTGACGCAGATTAAAATTTCTGCACTCCAATACGATTTTGAATATTTTTTATAATGATCAAATACTCTTTTTATGCCCTTCAATTTTTATATCCAAATCATAAAATGCATTTTGAAAATGTATTCAATTAAGTAAAAATTATTACTAATCCTTATGACTAAGATTCCAACTTTTGGATTTTCAATTCCTTTGCTATGCCTTAAAACTATTTATCAGTATTAATTTCCAAGAAATAAATGTGCTCCTCTAAATATTAACTAACAATTTCCGTCAGATGAAAAAGTCCTCGGGCAATTCTTAAAAGAAGCAGTTTTACATACCAACTACCTTAAAACACTTAAACAGCTAATCCACTTGGCGAAGAACGAGAGAGGATCAATGTCTCTTTATCGGGGCCGCCTCGATTAATCACGAAAGGAAGCCAGAGATCATCAAGAGGAAGTGGAAGTCTGGTATAATAGCAGGGCGGGCGAAAGCAGGAAAGAAAAACTTGGCCGGATATTCGCCGCAGGAATGAATAAGGCCGAGCGAGGATCCTTTATTGGAGAATTCCGAGTGAAGCGATTCAAATCGGAGCTTTTCCTTCGGCGCAAGCAGCGCACAGTTTTATATCGCGGATAACTCGTGCGCGGCCTTTTCCTCTCTTCCACTTCCGCTTCCTCTTTTTCTCGCTGGAGCTTTCCATTGCAGCTTCCTCTTGCCACTGGCAGGCCAACTCTTTCTTTCTCGCTCTTGCTGATTTACTACTCTCTCCCTCGACTATTTAATCTGCTTTCCAGCCAGCTGCAACCAGCTGCGATTAAGCCTAAATGAGTAAAGCGGAATCTAACGGAGCTTCTGCTCGAATTATACCCCTCGCAGCTTCCTTCCTTGCTTCTCCCTTCCTTTAAGCTCCACGGCGAATTCAATTCTTACGGATTGCGTTAGATTTTCATGGCGTATAAAAGGAATTTCTTTTAAATTCGGTGATTTAGAAAGGTTGTTTCTATGTGTGTATTTGTTTTGATATAAAACTAATTCAATAAAGTATATGACTGTGCTTTTATGTTTTATTGAAGCTCTCTTAAGTTGGATTATTTTTAAAGCAAATATCATGTGTATATTTGCTTTAATAATTATTAAAGCACTGCTTTGAAATTACGTTATATTTTATGACATATAAAAGAAATTTCTTTTAAGTTCGATAACTTATAAAGGTCACTTCTATATGTATATTTGTTTTGATATAAAAATAATTCGATAAGAAATCTCACTATGCTTTTATGTTTTATTGAAGCTCTCTTAAGTTGGATTATTTTTAAAGCAACCATCATATGTACATTTGTTTTAATAATTATTAAAGCACTGCTTTCATATTGCGTTATATTTTGATGACATATAAAAGAAATTTCTTTTAAGTTCGATAATTTATAAAGGTCACTTCTATGTGTATGTTTGTCTTGATATAAAAATAATTCGATAAAGTATCTGACTATACTTTGTATTGGATGCTTTTATTATGTTTTGTTGAAGCTTTCTTATGATGTGCTTATTTGTTTCAATAATTATTAAAGCACTGCTTTCGTATTACGTTATTTTGATGACGTATAAAGGAAATTATTTTTAAAGCATTTATAAAGGTCACTTCGATCTGTATACTTTTTCTGATATAAAAATAATTCAATAAAGTATCTAACTAAGCTTTATATTTGATTCTTTTATATTTTATTGAAGCTCTCTTAAATTGGATTATTTTTAAAACAACCACCATGTGTGTATTTGTTTTAATAATTATTGGAGCACTGCTTGGGTAAATCTCAATTTGATGAAGCATCTGACAATGGTTTTTCATTTAAATGTTATTGATAATGTTCGATGCTTTCGTATGCTTGAATACATTGCATGCTTGAATACATTCTTTGTATTTTATCTGCCGTATTGAATTCGAAATTATTATTCGACCGGATTGAATGGAACGTTATTTGTATTCGAGAAACACCTGTGCGACCATATTTGTTTCTTCCACGCGCATATTTCTGTTCTGCGAAAGCAAAGCCGATAAACATTTCTTGGAAAGTGTAACGAAAAATGAAAAATTCTCCAGTTACGCACTCAAAGTATTAAAATGTCTAATATTTATAAAATATAAATGACTGCTTTTAATAAAAAAAATAAAGGTTATAGAAAAAGTGTTATATGAATATCAAAAACACATTCAAAATTTTATTGTAAATTCGTCGAACTAAGATAATTTTGGCAGTAATTAGTAAGTTAATTAATAGGTAAAAATTGATGCAGCAGTTTATTTATTTCAGACTTTTCTTAGTGAACGGTAAACTTAAATCTTCTTGACCATCTTCGAAGAAGACAAGATATCTGCTGTTTGACTTGAGTTATGAGTTAACTTCTGCCGAACAATTAACAACAACAGCAAGCTTTCCTCTTATTGACTTGCCCAAGAGAATCAACACGTTAACTGGCCAGCAAACTTCATCAACTTCGCGACCACCGCTTCCCAAAAACAGATTGTCTCAGCGTGCACAGTTTGTCTAACTGATTGCTTAGTTAATCAATAATCCGTTTAAGTAGTGAAATGCTGAATAAATTACTTTCTATGTATAAAAACTTACGAAATTTATCATATTTTGGAAAGTCAGAATTCAAGTGAAAGATAAACGTTTTAATTTATTAACTTAAACAACTCTTCAGTTATTTAAATTTTCAATTTGGATTAATGTAAATTCAATTCACATTGTTTATAACTTGAAATATTGCAGCGTTGATAGAAATCGACAACTTATAAGGCAACCATAGAAACAATAAAAAAACCAGGCGATTCATGTCGAAATATGAATTTCATTCGGAGCTTTTTTTGCGGTCAGAACTATTTTCGGCAATCACTCCGACCACTCTCGATTCAATGATTTGCATTCCTCGACGTCCCGACGGCTCGCAATCGAGCGACGGCCCGTTCAATATAACCCATAGTCGATATGAATATTTATTGCATAAACTAAAAAAATCCTGGCTGAAATCGTAATATTAATTTGTTCTATTAGGTATGTTTTTATTCCTGATTCTTTGTTGGCATTGAAGATCAACTCTTCCACTTTCAATTCTAATTGAAACAATCAAATGAAAAGATGTAAATAATAAAATAAAAATAGAAGTACATAGATAAAACAAAGCTCGATTTTATGGAATTTGTAAAGAATACTTTTCGTAAAACAGTTCGACATATATTATTTTTGGGTATCATTTGTTGTTTTGAAATGAATATAAAGTTAAATATTTAGGAAATTATTACAAATAGAGCAGAAATATTTTTTGCAAAATATTAGGACGATTTAAGAAACAAAGGGTTTTACAATATTTATTAACTTTTGGTATACCATAATGCTGAGTATATCTTTGATAAATATTTGCGTGAAAATTGTTCTACAAAGTGCCAAAGGAGCTAGCAAATAATACGAATATTTCGAATTTTCGAAATTCCACTCTGCAGTCAATAGATGCTTCAAAGTGTAGATTCCATTCTCTAGCCTCGCAGTTTCATACAAAAAGGACTCGAAACGTTATCAACCATTATGAACAAAAATTGCAGAACTTTATTATCTGTCAAATTTTGGGTTATTGTTAAAAAAGGTGGACGTTAATATTCATTTTTAGAAGGAATAATTATCGATCGCTGGACGACTATTTCAAATATAACATGGCGAAATAAATGAACATTAAATAGTTTCTATAAGTGTGTGATTATTTCTGTAACCCTAACAAATTAAATCAACTCATATTACGTCTCTAAAATTCTCTAAATTCAATTAAATCTAGAATTGTTTATAAACTAAATACATCGTTTTTTTAAAAAGAAAATACGTGGTTTCCTTTATCCGTGAATTTAACAGGTGTCCTTAAAGACAGACACACAAAAATGTCGATAAAACCTAGTGTTAAGTTTCGTTGATTTTCGAAGATGATGAGATATAATACATCACACACAATCCTGAAATTACATTGCGAAATAAATGAGCAATAAATAGTTCGTATGACTCTATGATTATTTATGAAATCCTAACAAATTAAATCAACTTATATTATGTTTATTAAGAATGTAATTGTTTCTCAATTAAATCCATCGTTTTTTTGAAAAGAAAGAACGTGATTTTCTTTTATCCATCAATTTAACAGGTGTCCTTAAAGACAGATACACAAAAATGTCGATAAAACCTAGTGTTAAGTATCGTTGATTTTCGAAAGAAGACTCGGCGATGATGAAAAGCTGTGGGGTGCGGGCGGAGGGCGATCCGAGCCTGAGGGCGCAAGGGTGGAAGTAAGGGGGTGGGGGGGTGGTGATGCCGGCGGTGCTATCCGCACTTGGTACCCCGGGCAGCAGCAAGGGAACCGATCGTTACTGGAAAACTCGGGAGGCGCGGTGGAGGGACGCCTTTTCATTTTCCAAGGGGGCGCAGCCGCCGCCGCCGCCGCCGCCGCCGCCGCCGCCGCCGCCGCCGCCGTCGGCGACGACACTCTCTCCACGCGCGCCGACACACCGCTTACACCCCCAAAGCACCTCCGCCGAATCAAATTCACTCTTCCTACTCCTCGAATTTCACAACCAGACAAATTGACTTCCACACGAATCCCACTACGTCGAAATTGCAACAATATTTGCTCACACATTTCGACACCCCTTTTTTCGATTTTCTTTTTATTGGGAGTTTATTGTTTACTAAACACTGTTATGTTGGAGTAATTTATATAACAATCGCCGCATTTTGGTTTGGCTGATTTTCCTGTTTGTTGAACAGCAAATTATCTAAAAGTAAAATATAAAGAATGTTTATTGCAGTTAAAAAGAGTTTTGACGAATCAAATTCACTCTTCCTCCTCGAATTTCACAACCAGACAAATTGACTTCCACACGAATCCCACTACGCCGAAATTGCAACAATATTTGCTCACACATTTCGACACCCTTTTTTCGATTTTCTTTTTATTGAGGGTTTGTTGTTTACTAAACACTGTTATTTTGGAGTAATTTATATAACAATCGCCGCATTTTGGTTTGTTTGATTTTGCTGTTTGTTGAGGTGCAACAATATTTGCTCATACATTTCGACACCCCTTTTTTCTATTTTCTTTTTATTGAGGGTTTATTGTTTATTAAACACTGTTATGTTTGTGTAATTTATATTACAGTCGTTGCATTTTGGTTGGTTTGGTTTTGCTGTTTGTTTAGGTCCAGTTTTTTTCCACGAATGTAAAAACTAGACAAATTGACTTTTCAACAATTCTTATTACGGCGAAATTGCAACAATATTTGCTGATACATTTCGTCACCCTTTTTTCTTTTTTTTATGCATGGTTTATTGTTTATTGAACACTATTTTATTTATCTAATTTATATTACAGTAGTCGTGCTGTGGTTGATCTGCTTTTGCTGTTTGTGAGGTGCAAACTTTGCAAAAGTAAAATATGAAGAATGGTTGTTGCAGTTAAAAAAAGGACCGAATAAAATTCAGTTTTTCTCCTCGAATTTCAGACACAGAATTCTAATTTTACAGCTTTCTAAATACGTAGAAGTTGATAATTAATAATACATTATTGCATACATCCTCCAACAAAATAAAACTACACTTCTCTGAACTTTTTTCAATTTTACACTCACTTTTGAATAACCCTATACAAGTGATAAATATTGCAATATCTTTGAAAACCACCCGATAAAAAACTGTATTGCGCAAACGAACGTTCGGTTTCGATATTTCAACAGTGTCAATTACTTTCTGAAATACTAATAAAGTATCAATGTTTTACTTGGAAAGTTACAATCGTGCCACAGGAAACGATGCAATTTGCATTCGGCAAACGAATGTCAGATTTCGATGTATCAACAGCATCGATCAGGCGTTTTTCCATTCGCTCTTTTCACTCTGGTTTTCCCCATCGAGATTTAATGGTTGCTGTGTCAGCGTGTGGGTGTTTTTTCCCATAGGAAAGAGCTCCGCTCTGCGCCAACCCACCTATTGCGTGTAATGGAAATTGAAAATAGTCGAGCACTCGGCGATTTTTACGCTCATCGATTTGCCGCTTAATTGTTCTTTACTTCAGCAAGCCCAGCACGTTTCCTGCGCTTTCTTTTCCCTCCGATTTATCGTTCCGCCTCCAAACGAATGTGTACTTGGAAAACACTTAATTCGTATTATATGTGCGAGTGGAATAAGTCTGTGTTTTAGTGTTGGGTGTAAAATGTTGCTACTTTTCTAAAGAATATCCTTTATAATTTTGTTGTTATTTAATTAATACTCTTCCCAATGCTTTGTACTGTTAAAAAATAAAAATAAAAAATTCTTTCATTCACTTTTATTGATGTTGTGTCAAAAATACGATTTTAAGTAGAAGGTCAAATAGAAAGATTCTTTTTTACTTTTAATCCTCAAACGAATTATTGTAATGTGACTGCTATATTCTTGTTCGAAAGCACTTATTGAAAAAATTCCTTCATTTATTTCTATTGAAATTGTCTCAAAAATATGATTTTAAACAAAGTCTCAAATACAAAGATTCTTTTTTACTTTTGAATCCTAAAAATAATTATTGTAACATGACTGTTATAATTTTGTTCAAAAGCATATATTTAGCACTATTTCCAGAAATTATTTCAGATTTTTAAAGGAAAGAATAACAAAATTATAGCAGGAATGTTGAAAAGTTTCCCAAGTTTTGCATCACCCTGTATATCGTATAGTATGCTGATGGTGTAAGGGTAGACTGTTGCGAGACGAGAAGCGTATGCCAAGCGAAGCCGGTGGATGCTGAAACGAGGCTGAATCAGATTTCCACGATCTTCTTATCTCGGCGCATCCCTTTTCTAAATAACACCGCGGAAACACAGATAAGATCGAATTGGAAAGCCGAGACCGGTAAAAGCGTCCGCATTTCGTATACAGCTTTCATACTGTTTCTGACATTTTCGTCGAGTCAAATTCAT
This sequence comes from Ectemnius continuus, assembly GCA_910591665.1. Taxonomy (NCBI): domain Eukaryota; kingdom Metazoa; phylum Arthropoda; class Insecta; order Hymenoptera; family Crabronidae; genus Ectemnius; species Ectemnius continuus. Next base: position 5,820,189 of record OU342862.1, on the reverse strand, counting down.
ATTTTCTTTCGTGCCACGAAGCGAAATATTGATGTGTGCAAAAATATCTCTGCTTTAATTTATTTAATGGAAAATGTATCAGAAAGATTTTTGAATAAATTCTCGCCTTGGAAAAAGGTTATGTTTTGTAATATAATTTTTAGTATAATATGGAAAAGTCTAGAAGCTTTAAGACTTAAGTTGAAAACGTAAATGAAAATATGTGTTGACTCCAAACAAGCTTTAAAAAAATCGGCAGTAGAATGCAAAAAACTAATTTTATTCAAAGACAGGAAAAACCCTGTGAAATTGCAAAACGTTTTTCATATTTTCTCCGAAAACCAATTATTTTACAGCGATCATTATAATTTTACTTGAAAGCACTCACTAAACACTATTATCAAAAATTATTTAAAATTTTTAAACAAAAGCACAATATTAGAAAATTAATGGGAGTATTAAATAATTAAATCCTAGTGAGTTATAAAACCCTCAAAATCGATGGCAAACACTTTGTTCTTTTTAACAATAACAAATAAACCAAAAATCACGTAGCACTTCCTCGTAAATCTTTGTTACCAATTTCCGAAGTCGTCCCACATTTTTGTATTCAATCGGGAATGGAAGAAGTGGCGGCTGGCGGTTGATTAAATAAAGGAGGCTCTTGTTTGCCGATTGCAATCGATAGGTTAATTACCTTAAAAGTGGTGCTCTCAGGGAGGGCAGCGATTTGTACGCGGTAAATAAGGGAATTTGCCGGTGGACGACCAATTAAGGTTAAGACTCACCTTGATTACCGTGGTGCCCGGTGCTCCTCCTACTCGTTACCTCGACTATTTCAACCAAAATCGCCCGTAAAAGAGAGAGCGCATTGCCGGCAAGAGTCCAATATCTTTTCCGCCGAGAACTTAAAGCTCTCCAAGTAAGATCGTCAAGTGTTACATTCGTTTTACAGTAATTATCGCATCTACGAACTATTCATGACTCGAATGGAATCTTCAAAGTCAAGTGAGAAGATTAAAAAGCACTCACTTATCACAATTATTTAATATTTCATGTTTAACATATTATTATTAAAGAAATGGATCTTAATTTTATCCATGTAATATTAATATTTATTTAATTCGCTGGTTGAGAGTTTCTTTTTAGTATGTTTGAGGTTAGTTATCGAACATTGAAGGTAAAATTTAATTATTAAATATATCCAATCCTGTAGAAAATCCAGGATTGTACATGGCATTTGAAAATCTAAACCAAATCATCTGTTAAAAATGTTCTTAACTCACCATTTGTAGTGACATCGTTGAAACTTTGTTAAATTAGTGGAAAGCTTTCTGGTTTTACATACCTGAAACAAAAAGTGAAGGGATGTTGTTAGTGCAAATTATATGCGTTTCAAAATTCAAGTGAATTTCAAAATTTAAAATAAATTTACAAACTCACTTTGCTGCAATAACACAACAATGATATGTTTAAATTGATCTACTACGATCGAATTTTTCCTACAAATACGTAAATAAACGTAATATGGTGCCGAAAAAAGTTCCTAACCTCAAAAATGCTGTTATATATTTCCATCATTTAACATCGCATTTTGGAGTTACTATTTAACAATTCCATCTCCATTTCATATTATTCGCAACATATAAATACGTAGACAAAAGTAATACGGCGTCGAAAAAAGCACCTAACCTCAAAAATGCTGTTATATATTTCCGCCGTTTAACATCGCATTTTGGAGTTACTATTTAACAATTCTATTTCTATTTCATATAATTCGCAACATTTCTCGCGTTTCGGAATCATTTGACGCAGGAATACTGAGGAGATGGTTTAACGTGGCTCGTTACGGGAATCACTTCAACCCGAAACGTTTTAAATCCTCTTTCGGCAAATAGTTGGCGTTCAAAGGTCATACTTTGATTCGAGTGGCGCAGCTATCAAATGCAAATAAGCACGCGTGTGATCGAAAACAGAAGAGGACGAGCATGTACAGGGTGATTAACTTCAGTATAAACACTTATTAGAATTAACCTTGCTTTCTATATTATTTATAATTTTTAGTGAATGAAATTTCTTTATGAAGAATTATCAATATGGTTCATTCGAAATTCATTTTTATTGCGTGAAAATTGTATGCACATATAATTTATATAATAATGTATTATATTTTACAAAAGAGCAGCAACAATGATACAATTTAAGTTTCCAGCTATTCGAAAATTCTTTGCGTATTTCCGCCACACTTTGTATGTACAATGTGGCATTTCAGAGAGAATTTTTATTAAGCATCATTCTTTCCCAGAACATACATTGAATGTGAAGCAGTGTTGAAGAAAATATTTTGTATATTATATACCTTTAGAACATAATAAAATGTTATATTTAATAAACAGAATATTAATAACAAAGTATTGTTGTATAATTAAAATTACTCGATAATTTATAATAATTCCACATACAGCAATGCATTTCTAAGACTCAACAAAGGCAAATGGATAACCTAGTCAAGAGGAAAACGGAAAATTTCCAAGCGACGCGAAGAGATTTTTAGCCAGGGTGATTTTCCTCAAGCGGCCACTCGCCCGAAAGGGTAACCGGCGCTCAAAGTTCAAAGGATTCCGCGTTCCCCCAAGTCCAACACTGTCAAAGCTTCGCGTTCGGCTTTCCAATTTTTCCCCGCATTCGGAAACAGAGAGGGCCAGCTTTCCACCATAAGCAAATGATGATTTTTTGCCGCCGGCAATGCTTTCTCAGTTCTAACCTTTAATCTCTCAAGCGCGCTGCCAACGCAGATGATTCAAAGATGTTTAGCATTATCATAGAACTAAAATAATAACTGGATTATTTAATTATTAACCTGTTTAGTTTTAGTGTTTATTTCCTCGTATTTTAATTTGTTCTAGCACCAAGAAAAGAAATGTGTCAGCAGTCAAAGGTTGAGTGAAGTGCCGCGCAAGTGTGCTGAGAGGTTATGTTTGATTGAAACTTGCCAAAGGCATGCACAAGGCGAACCATTTGGATTTGCATGAATTTTAATGAATTAATAGAATTCCTATGAGCAACAATATTATTCGGGTACCAATGTATTATTAACGTTATAGTAATAATTGTAAATTACACTTGTGAGTATAATAAATTGTAGATTAATTCCAAACATAACCTAAATCATTCCTGACGATTTCAAATGTACAATAATTAAGAAATGACATTCTAAATGTGACGAAAAAGGCATTTCAAAGAAATAATACGAAATTGAATCATCGCGAACAATAATAGTCAATAAAATTATTATAATTTAGAGAATAAATAGACCCACGTTGCACAGACATTTTTTTGCTTTTAAAATTTTTAAATTAAACAAAAGTCAATATAAAGCTATGCAGTTATTACAATATTACGAGGTGGGTCTAAAAATGTCCCACCATGTTTTTAATCCCACCGTGCCCCAAAGAATTAATAGACAACACTGTATCACCGGAAGCAAATTAACATAAAATGTCAGTCGAATGAATTGAAAGGAACGCGGCAATTGGCTCGTTACAAGCAGATATACACGCTCGAAAAATCAATCGGCCGAAGTGCTCTTTCAGTCTCGCTGTTTTCCGTAAATTTCCATTTCCCAATCTTGCAGGGAGGGCAAGAAAAATGCGCGGCAGCATCCGCTCGCTGAAACGGATGGAGAGAATCAATTTCCCATGAGTCAGTCGCGCTTCTCTATTGGAAGCGGCTTGTCGATAATTCGACCTCTTGCCTGTTAACGAGCGCCTCTAAACAGCTATATCAATGATCCGATTGAGCGTCGCCATCCCATAAGCCACGCACAATTAATTACTCCCGTGAATGTTCTTGTTAACGGCTTCCACTCTCGCGCGCCCTCCAATTCAATTGGGTCACAAATTACTGACAATCCGCTAAAGCTAGACAGATGGTTAACTTGGCGGACAATATAAAAGACTATTCATGACTCGAGTCATTGAAATGCGCTGCGAAACGAGAATACGAAATTTAATTAAGTATACAAATCATTGGCAGAAATTAAAGATAAAAAATGAGACAAAATATGGTAGTTGTTAATTATTGAAATAAAATACGAAATTAACTTGGCGAATAATATAAAAGGCTATTCATGACTCGAGTCATTGAAATGCGCTGTGAAACGAGAATACGAAATTTAATTAAGTATACAAATCATTGGGAGAAATTAGAGATAAAAAGTAAGACAAAATATGGTAGTTGTTAATTATTGAAATAAAATACGAAATTAACTTGGCGAATAATATAAAAGACTATTCATGACTCGAGTCATTAAAATGCGCTGCGAAACGAGAATACGAAATTTAATTAAGTATATAAATCATTGCTCAAATTAAAGATAAAATATGTTGGTTATCAATTATTGAAATAAAATACGAAATCAACTTAACGAATAATATAAAAAGAACTTTCTGCTTCGAATCATTAAAGTGTGCTGCGAAACGGGAATACGAAATTGAATCAAGTATATAAATCATTGCTAAAATTAAAGATAAAATATGTTGGTTTTTAAGTATTGAAATGAAATACGAAATTAACTTAACAAATAATATAAAACACAATTCATGGTCTGAACCATTGAAATGTGCTGCCAAACAAGAATGCTAAATTGAATCAAGTATATAAATCACTGGTAAAAGTTAGAGATAAAAAATAAAAGAAAATGTGTTTTAATTTTTAATTATTATGGAATACAGAACTTGAATAATAAACCATGCAGTGTACGTTTTGGAAGAAAATTGATACAATTTTAAGAAAGCAAATTTAGAAAAAGGGATCTAGAAATATTAGTAAAATTATTACTGGTTTCGAAAACAGAAAATTATGTTCTCCATTATATAAAAATATAACATTTTCGCACACTTATTTAATATGCGCCTCACACATTCACTGTTATTACTGTTTGCATCACTTATTATTTAATCCTCTTTCATTTGCATGCCAAAATTAACCGATATTTAACCAGCGGCGTATTTAATTTTGTGCGAAATCGTCGGGCGAAGGAAAGCGAAAGAACAATTGGAGCGCCGCCGTGAAATGTGGCCGAAAATAAATCCGGCCGAGTTTTATTATTAAAATGCGCGGTGAATTCGCGAGGATGCAATATTTGTCGGATTAAATTTGTCATTGTCATTTTACGCGCGCGCACACACACACACACACACACACACACTGTCACTCGGTCGCAGCGGGATGATCAATGATTCACTGGTTTATTCGACATGATGTTCTAATTACGAATTAACAAGATTACCTCGCGCACGACTTTATCAATTTGTTTCATAAATAGTAGGCTTTCGCCCTCGTTGTACGTTTCGCGGCAGCTTTATCAATTATTTTCTGCATCGAAAACTTCGCTTTATTTAATCAACTTTTTCGCGTTTCAATTTTCGGCATTGTTGATAGTTTCTTTGACTGCCAATGTTTTTGATTAATGTAGAAATATACAATCAATATCTGTGTAACCAATTTTTTGACATGCAAAGTTTAACAGAATGACGTTTTTATTTAGATGCACGAGTTTTATTTTCTGCAAATACATAAATTATTATTTTTTAATCGAAAATTTAGGATTATTGAATGAACTTTTTCATATGCAACTTTTGACAGGATTGATTATTTGTTTAACCACCAATATTTCTAGAAAACCTCGACGCGATGACATTTTTATTTAGACTTTTATAACATCCTGTAAAAAAGTACCATTTTTTATAAAAAACGTAGCATTTAAAACGCCAGCAATTAAACGTTAAAGCAGTTTGTTATTGTTAGCGAGAGACAGAAAAAGATTCCGTCTTGCCAAACTCTGTTCGCAAACATTCGGTAAACAAGAGCGGCGGCATTCTTCCTTATTAAAATTGTCCCACGCATAATGCGTTAATGAGCGGCGGGGCAACTAATTACCAGGCTGGTCAGAGAAGCTACTACGAGTGTAGTTTGGAGGATGCGGCCGAGAGAGTGCGGGGAAGGACAAGAGCAAGGTTTCCCATTACGTCAACGCTGTGTACTGTGGTCAACCTAACCTAGATGCGAACCGCAACCGCCTACTCTCCCAGGGAAAACAGTAGTGCGGCTCGCAACATCACGCACATTAATGTTTCACCGCACTTTTTCGTCCGGTTTTTTCTACATCCGACCGGAAAAGAACAGCTTTGTATGACGTTCCCTCGATTCATATTACATTGACTTTTTAGTGTTCGATTCTAATGAATTAATAGAATTCCTATGAACAACAATATTATTCGGATACCAATGTATTGTGAGTATGATAAATTGTAGATTAATTCTAGACATAACCTAAATCATTCCTGTCGATTCTAAGCGTACAATAATTAAGAAATGACATTCTAAATGCGAAGAAAAAGGCATTTGAGAGAAATAATACGAAATTTAATTATCGGATACGAACAATAATAATAATAATTCTCAATTATACTCGCTCGATTCATATTACATTGACTTTTTAGTATTCGATTTTAAGGTTATGATCACTCCATACAATTCTTGTGGAAATAAGGAAAACTCCAATTTGGTGGCAAACGTAATTCTAATTCGAGAATTGTATTGGGTATCTGATTAAAGAAATTTTTTAGCGATGGAAATTACTAATTGAAAGGGAAAGCCACCGAGTTTTTATTTGGAAAGTGTGAGTTGGCCTTAATATTGGCGCGACACTGCAGTATTTGTAAATATATGACATGAATTCATTATAAAACTCTTTATGGTGATATTTTGAATTAAATTGGCTCGTTCTAAATCGGCTTTAACATTATAATGAAATTAGAATATTGCTATATGAGTAATAAGTTAATCGAAAACGTTTCGAATAGTGTGAATCAGCTTTAAAATCGATTAGGCATTTGATTATTCTGTGATGCGAGCATAAATATAATTATAAATGCATTTAAAGCTTTGTCAAGAATTTTAAAATTTGTAAAAATCCAACACTAACTCATTTTCAATTCCCATTTTCCGTCACAAAATTCTGTATTCATTTATATAAACATTGTTCACATTAGCAAACATATAACTCATTATAATGCATCCATTTCCACAGTATTTTTAATCGCAAATAAAAAAATATTAAAAATCAAGAATTCTATATTTGTTTTCTATGTTCATTCAAATGTAAATAATTAGAATATATCAAATGTTCTACAATAACACGAATTACAACAACATTCACAGACTTTTGCGAGTCTGGCATTGGCCAGCGCAGTGTGAGATAACCTTTGCCGACATTGCGTGGTTGGCGGCAGCTTCATTCAAGAATGCGTGCGCCGCCGCCGCCGCCAGGGAGAATTGCTGACGTCATCGTGCCGGAGAGTACTCTGTCAAGTTCCAACTAGCGTCTCGCAAACTCAATTTAAGAAGGCCTGAATTATTAATTCACTGGCGTGTTTTTCTCGTTCGGAAGTGCATGCCAGCGAAACTACCCGAGAACCTTTTACATCCCAAGAAAACCAGTCACTCTCCTCCTCGTCGACGCTGCAATTTCTTTTATAGAACCAGCGTACCTTTTCAGGCGAAAGTTTATGCGGAATCTCGAATATTTCTTTGACAATTCGCACACACTGGAATATCTCTCATGCATTGTTGCTGTTGATTTACTCAATTTAAATCAACGTGTATGCTCGTATTAACATTTGTATTTCAATGCAGTTTAAAATACGATTCTTATAAAAATGATAGCAAAAAAGAAAAGGGAAAGAGATTTATAAAATTTACTATTTGCATTCGAAGGAATTTTGTAAATAAAGATTTTCTAAACATTCTAGTAGTTCTAGTATTAAATAATTGGACATAATATCTATAATACTCCGAATCACGATTTTAAATATTTATTATATTTCCAAATTTAAATTAACGTTTTCTGCTTCAATAATTATAGTAATGACTCAAATAACTTGGTGCTGGTTGCACCAATAAGTGCAGGGTGCACAAATAAGTGTGCATGGTTGCACATATAATAATTTTAAATTTTCATTACAATTTAAAAATCAAAGTAAAACATTGTTTCCTTTAATACTTCTAGTATTAATTTAAATAATTGAACATATAGTTAGTTGAATGATATAATACTATTATTATATACAATTGGACATATGTATAATACTCCGAATTTTGATTATAAATCTTTATTATAATTTCGAAATTTAAATTGAAGTTTTCTGCCTTAATAATTACAGTAATGACTTAAATAACTCTACCCAGTGTAGATCGCATAATAATTTTAAATGTTCATTACAATTTAGAAATCGAAGTAAAGCATTTTTTCCTTTAACAATTCTAGTGTTGATTTAAATAATTGAGCATAAAACGAATGATATAATATTGTTAAATAATTATTGTACGAGTCATGGTTAACACGTTCGTGGACAGTAAAAGTTTCAGCGATGTGCAAGAATTGACACTCGTTTTATTTTTAAATCGGTTGTGATATCCAAAATTTAATTAAACACAGTTTATAAGTCTAGTTAGATTATCGTATTTTAAGCATTATATACAATGCATCCACGACAATGCAAATTAAATAAGGTTACATAAAATTAAATTCAATATAATTGGCTCTAAGATTTGAATGCTATAGCATTTACGTCCGTGAAAGTGTTAAGAAATGTGACAGCTTTCTTAAATTCCACATTTGTGCGAAGTGTTTGACGACGTATCAAGTCTGGCGCGTGTCTCCGAAAAAGCCTCGGCCCCGCACGTGTTCCGCTCTCGAATCCGGTCAGGGTTGGCTAGTTCTCCGGTCAGTCGGCGGCGCTAAAGAGCTTTTCCCTCTCGAATCGGGCGAACATCGAGCTTTCATCCCACGCGCAACTTCCACGCAGAATTAATCTGACGCACACGTAAAAGTCTCGCATAGTACTTTTCTAGTCTTTTATTTCGCCCGAATAAATTCAGCTGCGAAACTAATTATCGATGCACTGGAAGACAAAGACCGAGTAATCGCAACGCATCAAAAGATTACTCCCACACGATTTGCCTTGGTTCGAAATTGCATAGGAAAAAGCTCGATTCTTTAATCAAATTCGTGGTTCTTTGTAGGAGAGAATTGTTTTCATTAAGACAGTGTTTTACGTGGAAAATGTACTGCAAACATTTCATTGCAATGGTAACGCATTGGAAATAATTATTTTCGAATATTAAGAATGTTGTAAAAGTAAAAGGCGAACATGACTTTTCAAATTACAATAAAACCAGTTTTTGAGTAGCAAAATTCAATTTGTAGTTAAGTTCATATTATGGCACACCTGCTTTTATTAGTTACTTTTATTTACAAATGGAACTATTTCCTTTTCACTCAAAATTTTTTAAACTTAGCCTGATTAGTCGTAAATGTCTCATTTACAACAGGAAATATTTTTTATGCATGTGTCATTGTTGTATCACATATTTTTAAGCTATAAATCGTAATCTATGCTTTCAGCCAATAAAGAAAATACAAGGAGAAGTATACAAAAATGTCCGTGAACGTAGAAAAAATCAAAAAGTAGGACAAGCTTTAATAATTTTTTCTTTGCCTGCAATATTGTAAACAATATATGTGATATATGTGTAAAAATATACAGTTTGGATGAAACATCCTCTTATTACGATAATCACAGTAATAACAATACTATTGCAATATTCATTAATCCAACGCCATTAAATTACTGTCAATTATATTTACAGTTTCTAATAAAAGTATCATCGAATAGAACAACAATGTCACATCCAGACATTCCAATAATCATTTCGCGCAATGAAAAACATTTTCAAAAGACATTAATACATTGATTTAATTGAACTTTTCAAATTCCACTCGAAATAACTTTCTTCCGCCCGAAACAAAAGTCTCACTTTCAAGGTCGCAGCGGGGAATGATTCGCAGCCGACAAGTACAGCTGCGTTTGGCCGTAATGAATTTCGAAGATAAAGCGGAGGGTAAAACTCGGAGGTAGAAAAGTAAAACAGAGGGTAAGTTTGGCGGGAGCTTTTCACTCGTGGAATGCAATTTCAGCGAGGCTTTCGCTTTTCAAGCTCCGAGTGTGCAACTGTTCCTCCGCCAGCTGGCTTTTCTCGCGTGCAGCGCAATTTCCAGTGCGAAAGCGACGATGCGCCCGCCTACAATATTGCCGATACGACGACGACGGCCGGCGTCGTCGTGCGCGTCGATAAAAACTTTTTAATAAGGCGGACCTTCCCAACAAACCGCCCGCCGCTCCACAGGTCCTTTTCTCCGGCGAGGACGAAGCGTGTATCGGGAAAAGCTCGATTCCAATAATGATACATTGCTTTAATAAAGCAGACTTTATTCAAACTGGTTAATGTTCGTGGAGGAACGAGAGTCGAAGCAGTCTGTGTTCGTATAAAGTGAATTATTCATTATCGAAAGTTTCAAGGAGCCTCGTATGCCGAATACGAACTTTTTTGAAGTATAAATCATTGCACGAATCATTTACTTTTCTTGGCTTTCGTGATATGCTGGTTGAGAAAAACAGAGTTTATTCGGATTCCAAAATAATATTATCGAAAATTTTACATGATTTATTCATTACTAAAACTTTTGAAGGGTTTCATATGTGAAATACTAATTGTTTTAAAATGTAAATAATTTAATTGTTGGCTTGAGAAAAACAGTTTATTCAGATTCCAAACTAATATGTTGAAAGTTCTACATGATTTTTCAGTATGATTTTATCATTACTGAAGCTTTTGAAGGATTTCATATGTGAAATACTTAATGTTTTAAAGTATAAATAATTTAATTGTGTAACTAACATAATTGAATTGGCAATGACACTTTTTAAAATCGAAAAATATCTTATCCTTACTTATTTATTATTACTCATTTATTTTATCCATTCTTCCAGTCAATATTTAATCTCTGCATACTCAACACAGATGGAATTGTTTAAAACCAAAAGCTCAAACATTCTACAACAGAGATAGCTGCAACAATGTATTATTTAACCCTTTAACAGTTTTGCTAATAAGTTTTAAACTGTAACAAGTGCAATCATTGTTTTAAAAAATGATAAATATTGAAAAGCTTAGATTAAATTATTGTTAACGTGCAAATTTTCACCCTGTATGCGTACAAACTATAATACTAATTATTAATTTAGTAATTTTATATATCAAATAGATACACATTTATTAAGAAATCGAATTCTACATTACTGATTGAAAGGCAAAGGAATCAGCTTCTATGATAAATTTTCTAAGTGTCTGTGCGTGGCTGTAACGCATGCCGGCGGATTTATTAGAGCTCAAGTTGCAAAAAAGCAGTTTTCGTTGAGAAAAGACGTGGTGCGTGTGTGGGATGAGCGACACGTGTCAACGCATATGAATTTCACATCGACGGCGGCGGGCATAAACCTCGTCAGCGAGCGAAGCTTTTGTTCTTGCGCGGAGGAAAGTCGCGAAGATGTACGAAGGTTCATACTAATTCGGGATTAGCTGAAACGTGCTCGGAAAGGAGACGAGAATTTCATTGGCCGAGGCCTGCCAGCTTAAAGGGATCATGTTCTTAGTATTAATTCTTTTGATTGTACTTGGAGAATAGTGACATTGCACTTGATTAATAATTATTTGAAATAAATTTCGAAAGTGGTAAATACTTATAGTTAATTTTATTTGTAATGAAAGGATTGTTTTTCTTGTTGCTTTGTCCATAAAGTTTGGTCTTTTGAGATAATTTCTTGGATTCTAAATTGCTTTAAAGTATTGTGAATTCTACTCAATTAATAGTTACTTAAAATCACATTCAAAAATCTAACAATTCCTAGTTAAGTATGTATGTCAATTCTCAATCAATTTTGTCTTTAAAGTACAAAACGGTCTACTTTTCGAACTTGCACATGAATCTTGTAAGATCATTTTTTGAATTCTAAATTTGTTTAAAGTATTAAATTTATAACCAACTAAAAATGACTTAAAATAAAATTTATAAACCTAACAATCCTTAGTTTAGTATATAATCCATTTTTAATCAACTTTGTCTTTGAAGTACAAAACGGTCTACATTTCGAACTTCAAATTATAATAACTTATTGTCAATAATAATAATCACAAATACCGAAATGAAATATGATTTAAAGCAATATCATACTTTCCCAAAGTAAATATAAAAATATTGATACTCTTGCGTTAGAATTTCGATATAAGAAAATCTTCAACAGTTTTCAATACTTCGAATTCGTAAGAGTGACGTCACAAGCTACATTACGATACTGCACAGTCTGAAAGGAGCTTAATCGGAGTGGCGGGATATTCTTTCGGCGACGGAACAGTCTGCTCGAGGCTTGCTACTCCGCGCGGGCGCACACATGAATAAATAGTAGCCGACGGGGGTTGAAATTCGGGCTGGTGCTCCCTCGGGGCTGAGTATTACACGCTTCTTCGACTTTAATATTCCGCAGGTGCGCCCACGCACGCCGCCGACGCCGACGCCGCCGCCGCCGACCAACCTGCCAACCAGTTGCATTCGGGATGAATACGCCGCCCACAATGTTCCCCGGCAATTTAGTACCGCTGGCCTACTTCGATTTTAATTGAAACGTTAATAAAACATGTACGGCTAGATATCGCTGCCCGATGAATATGGATAATGTATGCACCGAGTACACCGGATAGATTGCCAATGACGTTCATGGAAACACAGCTGATTCAACTGATCCCGGAAGTCCGAGATTTGTCATGAAATATCCGGCGAATTACAACTGTAATTCCACTCGAATTTTACTCTTTTTAATCCTTTCGTTAGCGTCGACTGTAATAATTTTGTTTTTTGTATGTTTAATAATATTTTGTATGAATGTTTGTCATGTAATACGATGAAATATGTTACAAAAATGTAAATATTATACCAGAGAATGTCAAGGCAAAGTTGTTGAAGTCGAAGACGTAACTGTTTTGGAAGACTTTTACTCTTTTCAACCCTTTCGTTAGCGGCGATTGTAATAATTTTGTTTTTTGTATGTTTAATAATATTTTGTATGAATATTTGTCATATAATAAAACAAAACATATATGATACAAAAGTGTAAATACAAGAGAATGTCAAAGCAAAGTTGTTGAAGTGGAAGACGTAACTCTTTTGGAAGACTTTTACTCTTTTCAACCCTTTCGTTAGCGCTAACTGTAATAACCTTGTATAGAATTTTGTTGTTTGAAGTATTTATAAGTTGTAAATTACAAATTAAACGCTACTTGAACTAAAGTTGCTTAGCAAATTAAAATAGAACGCTATTTTATGAGCTCTAAGTGCACTCAGAATATAATTCTATTTAACCTTTGTATTTAATAGCACTTTAATTTCACGTTCGTATTTAATGAATGAACATCTAATTTAATATTTATCCTTAGTAATACTTGATACTTCTCAGTAATTTCCTGGTTTTCAAGCTAACGATAAATTAACACTAACCAAAATGAGTTTCCAACCAAAGTGCACTAAAAAATTGCAATAATACATCTTTCTATTTAAACTTTTGCATTTAATGAACAGTTTAATTTAATGTTTATATTTAGTTAGAGTTAGAACATCACAGTAACTTCGTCATTTTGAAGCTAACGATAAATTAACATTAACCAACATGAGTTTCCAATCGAAGTGTACAAAAAACTTACAATAAAATATTTTTCTAGTTAAACTTTTGTATTTAATGAACAGTTAAATTTAATATTTATATTTAGTTAAAGTTAGAATATCATAGTAACTTCGTCATTTTGAAGTTAACAATAAATTAACACTAACCAACATGAGTTTCCAATTAAAGTGCACTAAAAAATTACAATAAAATATTTTTCCAGTTAAACTTTTGCATTTAATGAACAGTTTAATTTAATATTTATATTTACTTAAAGTTAGAATATCGTAGTAATTTCGTCATTTTGAAGTTAACAATAAATTAACACTAACCAACATGAGTTTCCAATTAAAGTGCACAAAAAACTTACAATAACACATCTTTCTATTCAAACTTTTATATTTAATGTTTATATTTAATTCGAGTTGGAATATCTCAGTGATTCGATGATTTCGAACAAGCTAACAATAAATTAGCGGAAGGCAGATACTGCTCGATGCGCGTTAAGAGGGGCGAGCTTTGAAGCGCGCGAGGCTGTGTCAGGTTCGAGGGAGAGCAGCGTGAAATTAACAGTTTGCAGAGTTCGCCGTGTATCCAATTGGCGAAACGGGATTTCGCCGCGCCGGGCGACGAAGGCAGAGCAGCAGCCGCCCAGTAAACAACGCGAACTTCTCAATTTCGACCCTCGCTCGTGTTAAATTCGCCTCGTAATTTGCACGACTCGTTGGAAACAAGATTGCTGTACTTTAATCCTCTCGCAACAATTTCGAAGGGCCGAACCTCTTTCACGATCTGCTAACTAATGGTGAGTGCGATTTTCTGTTGGCGAACTTTCCCTCTAACAAAGCTCCCGTAACTTTGGAAAAATGTTGGGAATGGTCTTTGAAAGGTATTGGTAAGAGTTGTTGTGTTTAATGCTAAATGGAGTTTTAGTTGTTATTGTTGGTAGTTTTAGAAATAAAGTAATTAGTAATAATTTCGGTTAGTGGAAGAGTTTTTGTTTATTTTAATTTGTTTATTTTATTGTGGTCTCAATGATTCAATACCAATTTTTCTTTTCTTTCTATTAGAATAGCTTTCGTAATTTATAAGTGCAATCAAGTTGACATTTTTTCTCATTTGAAATATTGATTTGTTGAGTAACTAGTTTAGAGAAATTTAATTTCTTAATTTCATAGTATTAGATATTTTCTGATTTTCTGATTTCCCTGGTTCTTTTATTTGATTCTATATATTTTTCCTTCCTTTGTATTAGAATAGCTTTTGTAATTTATAACTTAGTGCAATCAAGTTAACATTTTTTCTCATTTGAAATATTAATTTGTTGAGTAACTAGTTTAGAGAAATTTAAATTCTGGCAACTCTGATTCTTTTATTTGATTTTACATATATTTCTGTCATTTTAATATTTCAAATTTAGTAACATTTCCGACATCTCAATAATTTCACGATTCCCACCAAGCTAGTATTTATTTTCCAAATACTGCGACTATCTTGAACTACTATTGGGTCGCTCGGAGGAACAGGATAGGCGGAAGATATCGACGAGTAGGTTGCCGGACTTGGAGAACAGGAGGACAGTTGCCAGGGGACGAGAGCTCGATACGGCAGAATCTCGAGGCGGAGTTGCTAGACGGAAAGGTAAACTTGGATGGCCTCAAAGTTGTATAACGATCGAAGTATCCCATGAGTGGCTCTCTCGCTCTCTCGCAATACACACGCAGCCAGCCAATCGAGAGTTCGTCCAGTATTGACGCTTATCACCGCTTCGAAAACAGGACTTCGCGCCTGATAACGATCAATAAACCGATTACGCAACAGTGCTTGGAATAATACGAAATTACGTGACGACCATTACGGGAACAGTCGATTCGCCGATTCAAAAACACTGGAATTCATGCTTGGATTAGTAAACAAACTTGATTTTTCGAATAAAGAGTTTGAATAAAGATGTCAGTTCGTAAATTATCATTATTCTGTGTGTTTATGAAATTGCGAAATTCCAGAACAATCAATTTGCGAAATTAAATAACTAAAATTTGGATTAATAAACAAATGTAAATTTTATAGTAAGAAATAGCATAAATAGTCATACAAGTTGAATAAGCGTGACATTTTGTAAATTACAATTATTATGTGAAAATTAATTAATTTAATATTAATAATATAATAATTTTGTTGATAATATTTATTCGCAGTGTAATTCCATGTATTCTATGTATTATCAAACCTCTATCACTTAAATTTACGTTTTTACCTCATTAAAGTTAGAAGCATTGCCGAAAGACTATCACAATTTTTTCAGTAAAGTAAGTGAAAATATACATAATTAATACATATTCTAGTAAACAATGGTATATGGATCACAGAAAGTAATTATGTCAAGAGTAATAATTTAATAATGCTTGAAATGGACGTTTAAGTAGTACATGGGAATCGGCAAGTGGTGCAAGTCAATCTTTGGTCAGCCGTGTCGGCGCACTCCAACGAACTTACTACTGGCCGTATGATATTAACTCGTACCACTGCCAGTGGCAGCGCTCTCATCAACCAGTCTAACTCTTCTTAATACGGTTTCTCTACCACGTTTCCTCTCCTAATTAAATGTTAATCTATCGATTATAGTTAACCGTTTATTTAACCATTGATTTAATGATAAAGTTATTACTGTTAAGTGTTATAAGCTGTAATAAATTATTATTCGAACCAACTTTGTGGTTTTCACGTGGCAATGTACAAAGTATTTATACAGTAATTAATTTTAATTGAAGTATACTGTGTTTGTTAAACAATGTCTGTAAACAGAACAGTTGCAGATATTTTCCGAGGCCTCTAAAATAAATATCAGATAAACAATTCTAGAGGTAGCAGAAGTATAACTTTTTGCAACTTTTACAATTCTTTCTTTTTACAGACATTGTTGAACACGTTGTTTTAATACACAAAAATCTATTCACAGACATATTTATGTCGACAAAAATAACGTTAATAAACATTTGTAACAAGGTGTGGCGAAGACTTACAAATTTGCAACTTGGGTGACGACATTGTTTAATAAACACAGCAATATTATATTCAAGTCAAAATTGATTATTGTGCGAAGAATTATAAATAAAATTCGTACTCAATTTATTAACAATAAAATTTTGTTATTTATACCAAATGGAATTAATTAGTTTACGTTTACTGAGTGTATAACAAGGACGCATTGTATCGGCGAGAGCATTGGCCGTATAAACTGCAGTGGTTCAGCTCGGACTGTCTTTGGCGAAGTGACTCGGAGAGTTCCAGTGCGGCGCCGGACCGTTAAAGGACACGGTATAGCAGACATAAGCCTAGAAGCACCTGACACTAAGGACGACTTTAGGGTCAACGTTCCAACAAAAGAAGGATCTCGAAATTGTCCCGTCCCGCAGGGTGAATGCACTCGCGTAGGCTTAAAGGGTCGTTCACACTATGCAGGATAATAACTTGCCATACTGAACCACTAAAGTTACGTTTTTTTTTATGGAAAGGAAGTTATTGTTGGCTTCAACCCTTTTAGCGCCGAACGATTTTATTTTTGGTAAATTCGTTGAATTTGTTAATGTTCAATTCGAACGAATTTAGTGTTGTTCGTGATACTCGCAAAAGTATTGTCTATCGCAAACTAAATTTTATAAAATATTAGAAATGGTTCAATGTCGTTGCAACACAATGGAAAAGATTGTTCATAGATTTGAATATGTGCTTGTACAAGAGACAATAATTTTTATCTTGCTCCTAATGTTTTACATTTAAGAATGGAGTAAGGTTTGGTTATTTACGAATTCCGATTTTTTATATCTAAAATAAATAGTACTTTATACAATTATAACTATGTAAAATAGAAAATGTTCAAATATAGAATAATTAGAAACCTCAGAATATTATAGACATTGTTATGGCACACATATTGTTTAATGAATAATTCAATGTAAACGGATATATTTTATTATAAAACAGTCTAAATATGCATGTTTGTACTGCAAAGGCTTCGATTATGTTCTAATTTGCAATAACAGTTTCTCATTGTTCATAGATTTTTGTTAATGTTTCCCATAAAATATTAAGAATAAGAAATAAGAATGATAAAGATTACATCCGAATAAATTAAAGCAACGATAATTAAACTAGATTTACTTCTTCTAATGTGCAATAACAGTTTCTCATTGTTTATCGATTTTTGTTGACGTTTCGGATAAAATATTTATCAAAGGAGTTAGTCATTGTAATATTTTTCATATACTATTCCACAAAAATGACTAAAACAAACACTAATTATAAGAAATCAACTTCCAATCTCGAGCAATCATTAATAACAATTTCCCCGAGCTTTTTCCACTTGGAGACTTCGCAGACTTTGCTCGCCACTCACAGTAGGAAGAAGCGGATTGGCAAGGTTGGCTGAAGGGGGTGAGAAAAAGAGAGACAGCCATGATTCCTTTGTATTAAATTAGCTCAGGGTAGGTTCGGGGTCAAGGAGAGGTGGCGCTGCGAGCCGGAGCAAGAAAGCCAGCGAGGGAGGTTCTCGCTTCCGGTACGTGATCGGATGTCGCTGCACAAAAGCGAGACAGCCGCAGCCGAGAGAGCGAAAAGGGGATGAAGGAAGCGAGAGAGGAAATGTTGCTTCGAGAGGAAGACGTGTGTATGTGTGTGTATGTGTGAGCCCTTCGGCGTTCTCGTCGCCCTTCCGCCGTAAAAGGCCGCGGAGAGGAAAGTTTCGAGCTCGATGCTTTCAGCGAATGGAACGTGACGATCCGATGGATGGAGAAAGAACGATCCCATCCACATACACACACACGTGTACTGCGCGAGGGACACGTGGACACGCGCGCGCGCGGTACACTGAAAGAATTTTAAGTCCGCACATCGGATTTTCCCTCGGAGGAAAGCCGCTCCTCTCTTCTTAACCCTGGAATCCCATCCCCTCGCACGTGCAGCACACACACGTACCACCACCTTTCGCATTGTAGCGCGCGCGCGCGCATGGGAGTGCGTCAACTTTTGAGGTTACGTTGGACACCTTCGACCGACGCTCGAGGGATCGGAAATGCGGCGGCTCGTGCCAGGAATTTTAATGGGGGAATTATTTTCGGCGTTTTTGTAGTATTTGTGAATAACGCTGATTGTTTATGATTTAAACTTTTGTTAGAGATATTGAAAATAATCGAAAGGTTTGTTTATGGAAAGCAATTAATATTTCGATTGTAATAAGTTCGCCTTTTTTCAATAGCAAAACTGATTAACCTCGAACGATTTTCCATCAGATTTTTATCACAAATTTATTAAATAACAACAAAAGTAAGTTGTCGTTTAAAAAATACTCCCTCAGAATTTCGACGCGGACAAAGTCCTCGCGGAAAATCCTCGGATTATATTTCAACTACAAAACTAGTTATTGTTCGAAAAATATTCCGCCGGAGTTTCGGGCAGGAAGAAATCCTCGGTGAAATCCTTGGATTATGTTTTGACTGCAAAACTACTTTCTGTTTGAAAGACTTCTTCATCGGAATTTCGAAGCAGACAATGTTCTCGGAATATATTTCAAACATAGAACTAATTGTTTAAGAAAAATAATACAGTAGAATATGAATATACATTCTTGCGGAAAATCCTGCATCGTCCTTCGTCTAAAATATAATACGAGGATTATGTTTTAAATATACAATTGAATATTTAAAATATAATCCTAGTATTATATTTTAGACATACAATTAATCATTTAAAATACAATCCTCGTATTATATTTTAGACATACAATTAAATATTTAAAATACAATCCTCGTATTATATTTTAGACATACAATTAAATATTTTAAATATAATCCTAGTATTATATTTTAGATATACAATTAACTATTTAAAATACAATCCTCGTATTGTATACAATTAGATATTGAAATATAATCCATAAAATTTCAAAGCAGGCAGAATCCTCCGAGAAAATCCTCGATCATCCTTCACCGGTGTAACGAAGTGAGTTTGGCATCGCGCTCGAAGAAAATTCATGGCGATAAGGTGAACTGTGTGATTAAGCAGTCGGCGGAGTAGTTAAACTGGGGATTCCATTGGAGCCAAGAGAGTGCGGTTCAGCTCTACTTTAACTTCAAGGTGGAAGTCGAGTGAGTGCACACGTGTTCCTGGTGCTCGTAGCGCGCAAATTTGCTGACACAGCGAATTACAGACTCGAGGACCGAGTCGCGAGTGACTTACGAGCGCACTGTCGTTGATTTTACTGATCACTTTGACAGACAGTCAAATTGTCATTTTATAATGACCACTGTCAACGATGGATTCTTGTATTTCTTCGTTAAATACTTTTTTTGTTGAATCACGCTTTAAAAATAACGTCGTACTTATGATTTATAACCTATGATCGAACAGCTAAGTTAAATTATGATTATAATTAAGTTTAGTTACTTATTTTATACATATACTGAATAGTTGAGAATATTCTATTTATCCAGTTCACTCAAACTTAAGTATTTGGTTGTAAGTATTCTATAAGTTATCAATTACTCAAGAAAACTTTGACATATCCAAACACAACTTATAATTTCTAATTCAAAAGTTGTGTTAAGTATTATAAGCAGTAAAGAATGTTTATGTCTCCAATTATACAAATATCCTTATATTGAATAATTGAGTATTCTTAACTATTGAGTATGTTGTTATTAAGCATACTTAATTATAAAATTATTCAAGTTGAACATTCCCTACCATTTAAAATGCTTAACTTATACATTATATAATTTTATATACTGTATTTATATATTTAAAAGTTAAGTCAAGCATTTTAAATAGTAGAGAATGTTCAACTTGAATAATTTTATAGTTAATAAGTACAACTTACGAGTATAATTCTAAATTATATTTTTATATTACATTATAGTTGTAATGTAAAAGTTACTGAATAGCTGAGAATACTCAATTATTATATACATACTTATACAATTATATAATTATATAAATCGTATTTCTATGCTTAAAAGTTAAGTCAACAATTTTAAATAGTAGCGAATGGCGGACCAATGTGCGCCGCGCACTTGCTTTCTTCCTCGGCTTCGCAGGAATCGATCGCGTCGTCGCCGGGATCACCTTCAAGCCCTTGGAAAGTAGATTCTTAGGGGGCAAACTGTGTGCATAGAAACTGCCGCGGGATCGGAACTAGCGCGTACTAGGATCCTCGGTGCTTCGGGATAAAGGGCGCTCTAAAAACTCAAGCTTCCACCGCACAAAAAGCTTTATCGCTCGCGGAAAGGGCGAGTCTTGATGTCCTTGCTTCTCAAAGTGCACAGTCACCCGATGGGATTTAGTCGGCCGATAATACTTAATAATACGATACAATGTACGAAAATAATACGAATGAATACTTAAGTTATGTGTACTGAATAATTGAGTATTCTCAGCTATTTGGTAACTTATAAATTACAATTCTAATATAATACGTAAATATAAATTGTATTTATTTGTTAACTATAAAATTATTCAAGTTATGTTATAAGTTTTATGGTATTGAATACTGAATACTTAAGTTAGGTGTACTGAATAATTGAGTATTCTCAGCTATTTGGTAACTTATAAATTACAATTATAATATAATATGTAAATATAAATTGCATTTATTTGTTAACTATAAAATTATTCAAGTTATGTTATAAGTTTTATGGTATTGAATACTGAATACTTAAGTTAGGTGTACTGAATAATTGAGTATTCTCAGCTATTTGGTAACTTATAAATTACAATTCTAATATAATACGTAAATATAAATTGTATTTATTTGTTAACTATAAGATTGTTCAAGTTATGTTATAAGTTTTATGATTAACAATATAAACAATTGGTTTGAACTAACTTCCACATGACTTATCCGCATTGAACCGGATCATGTGAATTCGAAGCATTCAACTTTGAATCATTCGAATTCGTGATTATTTGTAATTTAGAAATAATCACGAGTTTTTCTCCACGATTACAAATAATCACGAATTTTTCTCCACGATTATTATTAATCATGACCTTATATTATTCATGCTTGCCCATCCCTGCTGTCGACACGCGCGCGCACGGCATATTTGTCCCTTGGAATCCGACGGCGATTTTCTGCGGGAAGAAGAAGAAGAGGAGAAAAGGGTCGTCGACGGAAATCTTCGCTGTGCATTCCCCGCTGGCTCCTTCGCTCCTAATGCTCGCCTCCTATCTCCGACCATTCGCCTTTTTTATGGCGCCAGCTTTTACTAGCTCTTGTCGATTCCGGAGCAACTTGTGCGAAAAGCAGTCCGGCGAAATAACCTCGTCGACACGGATCCCTTTCGGCTGGTAATGCTCGGTTTGCTTAGTCGCTTTCTCGCGGAAATTAGTTGCCGTGGAAAAATGGTATAAAGTAGGAAAATATGATAGAAAAATATTGCGATATATTAATATCGGAAGTATTTGGTTGCATTTAAATATATAATGTAAGAAATGCTTTAAATACAAAAGAAGTGTTTGCAAAGTCAATACGATATTGAAAGAAAATTATTTTGCACGGAAGGAGCACTGAATATGATTATCTTTTTTAACAATAAAGTATTATTTAATTTATGAAGATAGAACATTCTGATTTATATGCTTCATATTTAAATATATAAAAGTCAATACGGTATTGAAACAAAATTATTTTGCATTGAAGAAGCACTGAAAATGACTATCTTTTTAACAATATAGCATTGTTAAAATTGTAAAAACAGAATATTCCTATTTATATGCTTTCTATTTAAATAAACGAACGAACATCGTCCAATTCGACTACTACTTTTTCACAATACAGTTTTATTTAATTTATGCTTCAATAGAAATGAAAGGTTTCCAAAGCCAGTACAATATTAAAATAGAATTATTTTACAAATGAGAAACGACGAATCTGACTGTGTTTTTTAAAAACAAAGCATTGTTTAAATTATGAGGATAATATTTATGATGATAACTAAATAGAGCAATAAGGTTAGAAAATATTCCTTCCCTATATATTCAATAATTACAATAATTACGTGAATGTGACACGTACGAATTACAAAAATAGATTTTACGATGTTAGAACTGTTTTCGCAACTCTTGCAATGAATTTTAACCATTGCTTGTTTACTGATTAATAAAACGTGTTTGCGCAAAAAAGAAAGGCATTTTATTTATATGCTTCACATTGAAACATATAAGAAATAAAATTATTTTACAAATAAGCAACGAACAACCCAACTTTGTATTTTTTTTAATAATAAAGCACTATTAAAATGACGAAGACAATATTCACGACGATAATAAAATAAAAAGATAAGGTTAGAAGACATTCTTCTGGCATATCGAGAGACGAGTTGACCCTTCTCACATATTGGAGGGTAGTTTTCGGGTAAATAAGGCTGGGCGTATCAGTTGCTTTCATGCCGGATGGCCCGAAGCTTCGGCCCTCGGGATTCAGGCCTCGAATTCGATCCGGCAATTTAATTATTTCTCCGGTGGTAGCCTTCCCGCTCACTTCCGCCCATTTCGATCCTCTCCTCGCCGTCCCGGGAGAGTTGTTGCCGTCGAGGAAGTCCTCGATGCATGATCGTCCTTTCCCAAGGAGCGATCCTTACTGCGCCATTCTTCCTCCGACAACTCCTTAATGACTCCGGGAGCGCCAACTGAGCGCAAACTCCATGCTCCCGGCAAATCGAGTTACTCGCCGAGCGGAATGAAAGAAGTTATCCTTCCGAAGTGTTGGACGTAAAGCTACCACGCGTGTTCGCACTCCTCAAAGGATCCTAGGTGATCCTTGATGATCGCTCCAACGAGGAATTCAATCTTCCTCGAGCCGCCGAATGGGAATTCACGATCGGAAAATATTGCTGTTGCCGCGACGAAAAATGTTTTAGCATGAATAGTCGAGTTTGTGTAATAAATAAATCATCGTACAAAGGTAAAACTTCGAAAATAGGAATTTATATTTGTAATTTTAATGGTGTATGTTAGAATTAATGTTTTTTATATAATAATATTATTTAAGCCTTTCAATGCCGATTGAAAGTATTTGACGAATTTCGTAAGGGTTGGAAAAAAGTACACAAAAAAATATAAATGATATTTACAAAATTCCAAAAGGAGCATATATTTCGAAATGAAGAGAGAATAAAGTAATGATAATTATATCTGAATATTTGTTGAAAATGATACGAATAACAGACATATAAAATATTATGAAAAAGATAAAAATTAATTTCTCTTTTACAAATTTCCATGTTTAAATCCATAAACAATTTTTTCAATTATTTTCAAACGAAATTAAACCATTTATAACGTTTCATACTTTTAAAAGGGTCAATGACTGGATTATAATAATATAAAATGTTTAATAATTTTAAAAGTTTCATTCCTATTATTCTATCTTTTGGAAGTATGCGATTATGAATTCTGAGCGGCCTCGACTCAACGCAAAGTTTAAAGAAATCAAATGAAACATTCCGCGAAAGAAAAATTGCGCTCGAAATTCACTCGAAAGGAATCCGGCGGAAGTTAGTGAGATGCTAGGATTGAATTTCTGACTGGAGTGCGGCGAAGTATCTCCAGCGCAATAGCGGCGGCGCGGCGTACTAGGCAAAGGCGGAAAAGGCCACTTTTGTTTACTGGAATTATTTAATACCTCGCATAAGTTCCGCGGCAAGTCCGCAGATTGCGGCCGCTCTCAAGTTTCTTCGGACGCAAATTGCTGGGATGGAAATTCGGCTTGAAAGTTTAATCCGCCTCTAATTCAATTCAAAGTCTTTCCGAGAGTGGAGGAATGAGGGAGTCTTCCCTCTATTGACTCCTTCGCCCTTGATGGCACAAGAGACTCCGAATTCATCTTAAGGGAGTACATGCATTTGCGAGGCGAAAATGAAGTGTTAATTTAAACACTTTTAAAAAATATAATGAACATTTTTGTCATAAGAGAAAAATATATTTGTAAGTGCATAGTTTAATGAAGGTTCTAAATTAATTTCAGACTCTGAATTCCTCTTAAGGGGGTACATGCATTTGCAAGGCAAAAATGAAGGATTAATATAAACATTTTTAAAAAATACAACAATTTTTGTCATGAGAAACAAAATATATATAAGTGCATGGTTTAAAGAAGGTTCTAAATTAATTTCAGACTTTGAATTCATCTTAAGAGAGCACAGGGCGATTCACTTGCCTTTGAATCAGAACTATCCTAGCCCTTATTTTTTTTTGGTGGACTTCCCGACCTTCCCCGGGACTGAAATTTGGTGGAGACTGTGCCCTTGTGTCAAGGAAGAAGTGATATAAATTGCAGAGCCCTAGCTCAAAGTTTAGGTTTTCACCTATTTTCGGCCCTCGAAAATGCTCAATTTTTTCAAGTCTCTCAAAATCGGCCGAACCCGCGATATTTTGATTGTTTTCGTATCAGGGTGGATAGAGAACAAAGAATCCGCGAAAAAAAGTCCGGATTTGCAATAAGAACGGGTCGAAAAACTGTCGAGAAAAGTCAATTTTTGCTCATTTTTGACGGTTTTTATTTTTTTCGGTGGACTTCCTGACCTTTCCCGGGGCTGAAATTTGGTGGGTAATGTTTTTTTGCATCAAGGAAGATTCCATAAAAATTCCAGAGCCCTAGCTCAACATTTTTTTTCGGCAAATTTTTCTTAAGGGGTACCCCTTCAGATTTTTTCACGATTTTTCGAAGGTCCCCGAACCCGGGTTTTTTCTTCAGGAATCGATTGTTTATGAATGAAAACGGATAGAAAACAAGAAATCCGTCGAAAAAGGTCCGGATTTCTATCGAAAACACTAAAAAAACTGCCTTTAAAGTTCGATTTTCCGGAATTTTCGCTGGATATTATTGCAACCATAATAAAATCTGCAGTCGACTCTCTTACAATTTTTGAGTCGTTTCAAGTTCATTCTTGCAAGCAATTATTTCCACAATATTAAAGAAATTCTACACTGTCAGAATAAAATTATTACAATAAATAATAAAATTTGCAGTCTACTTTATCACAATTTTGATTAATTTCAGTGCTTAATTCGCTCTCGCAATTTTATGCAGATATTTCTAGTGCTATAAGTGTTCAGTTTTTAATTATTCAATTATTGTCACAGCCTTAAGCAAATTTTACACTGTCATAATAAAATTATTACAATAAATAATAAAATTCGCAGTCTACCTTATCACAATTTTGATTAATTTCAGTGCTTAATTCGCTCTCGCAATTTTATGCAGATTTTTCTGGTGGGAAGGTGTCGCGGGACAAATATGTTCCCGAAGCTTTTTCAATTCATCTTGGCCCCAATCATTTCGGGGCGAAGGACGTCCATTCAACGCGGAAGGAAGGTCTCCCTGCCACAGGAAATTAAAGATCCGGCTGCGAAGGAGGACAGAGATCTTCTTTCCACAGCTATCATGGCTGACAAATCGAACGCTCCTTTAAATGCCAGCGCCGATTGTTATTTAGATGTCGATCATTAGTTCTCCGGCTGTAACACTTAGCACGCTTCCGGGTTTGCTCGTTCTCATTAAGGTGTCCGCAAAAAAGCGGTGGGATTTGGTAATTTGTTCTTTACGTATAATATTCTTTTTGACAATTTATAATATTCTTGTTAAAGAATATACTTTGGACTAAATATACCTCAAATTTCATTACGATATTTGCAATAATTAACGTTCTGCAATGATATTCGTAAAAGTAGAATTACAAAAAAGAGTGGAATTGGACAATTTTTTGCTTACAAAGCTTCCATTTTGAGTTTCGAAATTTATTTTATTCTTATGCGCCCTTTTAATTAAATACACTGAAAAATTCATTACTGTATTGTCAATAATTACTTTTATTATTATGTGACAAGTTTTTAATCAAAAAAATTGCTGTATGTTAGAAAAAAATGTCAAAATTTCGCTATCTTTTTTATAAATCGAGATACATTTAATACAACAACGCTGAGAAGGCAATAATTTAATAAGACATTTAGCAGGCACAAATAAACCAGTAAAGCTCATCAAGGATTCTCAACAACTGGAAAGTTCATCGCAAGTGTGTCTTTTCGGTTGAGGGAGTTTCTTCGATTAACCGGTTGCAAGGACGCGAGAGTCCTGCCAGGTAGGAATCCAATCCCATCGCTTTTAATCCGCTCGGTGCAATATTTGCTCGCCCGGGATCCGCGAAGACGCTATTATGCAACTCGCGCGCCTTGCGAACTCCCTTTAACTAGCTCGGAGAACTCTGATTTTGAATTACGAATTGAGACGAATACTGTTTCTCATCTCGGAAAAGCTACTCGCTGGAACTCTGTGTAGAATGTGAATTATAAAAATGGATTTTGTCAGAGCTTTTTTTCAAAGTCTTGCAATGAATTTTGATTATTATTACTTGTTTACTGATTAATAGCAAGAAAGAAAAGCGTGGAATATTAATTAAAATATTGTTATTTTATATCATTGAAACGTTGTTAATGAAATTACACGTTCGATTCTTTCAAACACGCGTTGAAAAATATTAAGTAACAGAAAAATTGCTTTCGAAATTTTCTCTTTTAATATAGAATAAAAAATTCCAATTTCCACCTGCATATTAAAAAAGTAAAACTATCATTTTATATCAATGAAACGATGTTAAAGAAATTGTATGCTCGTTTCTTTCAAAGACGCCTTGAAAAATATTAAGTAACACGAAATTGCTTTTGAGATTTGTCTATTTTAATACAATAAAAAATATTCACCAGCATATTTAAAAACTACAACTATCATTTTATATCAATGAAAGCATGTTAATTTAATTACATGTTTGATTCTTTCAAAAATGTCTTGAAAAATATTAAGCAACAGAAAAATTGCTTTTGAAATTTGTCTATTTTAATATAAAACAAAATAAAAAATATTCACCAGTATATTTAAAAACTAAAATTAACTAGGCCCAGCATATAATAGCATAAATCCAGTAACTATAACTTCAAATGTTTAGTGAATACCGCGGCATCTTAACCTATCAGTTCATTGTTCGGCGGAGGCGAAACTTTCGATTAGCCGTTAACGATAATAGTGGAGATTCCTGTGGAACTATGCGATGCCGTGCAAGCTTAGCTCGTATCAGTCTGCTAACAATGAGATATACACACGCGCATGCGGTGAAGCTGCCGCATATAAATTAGATCTCTCGTCGTTGCAACCCCCTTTTCACCCCCCTTTTCACCCCCCCACTCGCCGTTCTGCCAGCTGGAGTTGGCCCACTGGCGGAATGCTTTCGATTATCGCATCTTAGCAGACACTGCAACGAACCGATGTTTCCTCCCCAGCTTCGTGTCTGCCTTTCTTTCGACTCCCAATTCACTGGGGTCGCGCTCTAATTTTCATAGAGCGAGAGCTTTAGCAAGCTCGCAATTACAAGTTTTGTTGCGGTGGTAAAGTGACAGATAATGATAATAAAAGCTCGGATTAATGGGAATATTGTTGATTGAGATGAACGAATTTAAAATATAAGTTTTCGATTTATTTTATTGCTAGATAAAGTTGATGAATTTAAAATATGAAATTAAAATTTGTAATAGAATTTAAAAGCTTTCGGAGTATTTATTTATTGACACATCAACTGTATGGTTATTGTTCAACATATTATAGGTTGTGTGTCATAATTGCTTTTCTTTTATGGTAATTTTACTCTGCTTTTTTAATTTAGTTCCAGTAATAGGCAATGAATACAAAATTTCGGTTTAATCAAAAACTCATTCATCAAAATTAACGATATAAATTTTCGATTTATTATAATATTGTTGGATAAAGTTGACGAATTCAAAATATAAATTTTCGATTTATTATAGTATTGTTAGATAAAATTCGCGAATTTCAAATAGAATATTAAAATTTGTAATAGAATTTAAAAGCTTTTGGAATAAAACTTTTGTGAGTATTTATTTATTGACACATCAACTGAAATGGTTATTGTTCAGCATATTATGTTATAGGTTATTTGGTAATTTGCGAATTCCGATGTTTTATATCTAAAATAAATAGTACATTATATAATTATAATAGCTTTTCCTGATACTTTTAATTGACGAAAAGCTGCGAAAATAATTTCGTGCTTTTCGTGATCCATCGCACTCTGCGTCGCCCTTTTAAATTACTCCGCCATTAGACGATGCTGTTTTTAATTTCTATTTTTATTTTTAGTGCTCCTTCTTCATCGCTTCCAGCTTCGATTTTTCCGGGGGCAGAAACTCGAGTGGGAAGCTGAGATTTTTCTAACGCTGACATTCGCCCTTAAGTTCAGCCCTTAACCTCGCCTGAAGGCGAAGGGTCCCATTTCACTCGGGCGAAAAGGGATCCGCAAATTCAGTGGAGTTTTTTCGGTCCCTTCCCATATGACCTTTCGTAAGACGCTTTAGACACGTCAGTGATTTGATAATAATTATTTCAATATATTTATAATTATACGGAAATGAAGAACAAATATTTAACGAGGTACGTTTCTTATTGAAAGTTTTACAAAATATGGATTGAATTCAAATTCCTTTCTTCTTATTATTTTAAACTATTTATAATTATATAAAAATCGACGGATAAATAGGAAGATAAATTTTGTCTTATAATTCAAATAATGTTTCTAATAAATAACTGTTGTAAAAATCTGTTTTGACAGATTTATTCTTTATATTCTACTGAGGAATTTTACGCTTTACACTTTTCTTTTATCTGTAATAATTTCTGGGAAAAGTGAATAAATAAAGTAAATGTTAGCAGTTTAAAAAAATATATGTTAAACAGTTTTTCGATGTCGACATTTTCAAGTTTCTTTAAAATCATCAAGAGACTTCAAATTGCTTTATTGTGATCTTTATTATCACCAATAATACCTAAAATAAAATTCAAAAATAATAATAAGCTTATCAAAGCTTCAATGAAAAATATACAAATTTTAAATTAACATTCACTGGACGAATATTGTACAAAATATGGAATGAATTCAAATTCCTTTATTCCGATCTTGATAATGAAAACGATAAAAATGACAACAAAAAATAATAAACTTATTATAGTTTCAACTAAAAATGCCAAGACTTGAAATAAATAACTGGACGAATATCGTTTTAAAAAGGTCCAGCAAAATGGCATTATTTCCCGGTAATCGCGACAACTACTCGAGCGCAATAATAAGCCGACTGGGGATGAGAAGACGCGTAAGATGACACTCGAAACGACTGGGAATAGCATAGCGGGAGACAGGAGAGGACAGCAGTCTAACGAGGAAGGAAGATCGCTCGATCTCAAAAGAAATTGCAGAGACAATCTCCAGCAACGACAACGAGCGCCCGCCTTATTTAGAGTGGGAGTTTCGCTGATTGCGCGCAGCCATACAGACTCCTTCAAATCCTCATAACGAACCTTTCCAGCGGGAGAGGCTAATCGCAATGAGAGTACAGCGCCATGCAAAACTCGAGCAACCACTAAATTTCATATGCAACAAGAATCGTAGAAAGTAACTCTTTAAATGTTTCTTCTCGGAAATTAGTACTTTCGAACTGTCTTTCGAAACTCTTGCACCACTAAATTTCATATGCAATAAGAATCGTAGAAAATATCTCTTTAAATGTTTGTTTTCGGAAATTAGTCCTTTCGAAACGTGTTTCGAAGCTCTCGCACCACTAAATTTCATATGCAATAAGAAACGTGGAAAGTATTTCTTTAAATGTTTGTACTGGAAAATTAGTACTTTAAAACCGTGTTTCGAACAATATGAACTTCGAATGATTGAGAAATGGAATTTTGAAAAATTAGCTGCTGATAAAATAAACTAAATTTAGTAATATTTGTTCTAAATTATATCAATGATATCAAGTATTAATTATATATCGTTAGAAAATGTTTGTAATACAAATACTTTCAAGTCCTTTTGTTATTCGCTAAATTAAGTTATTGACAATGTATGACAGCTAATAATAAATAAAAGGAACGCCAAAATAGTAAATACAATCACAAAATAAAAATTACAATAACACGAAAATGAGAAACATTAATAGAAATTAAATGTAACTCGAGAATTAATATTCAATTACCGGAATTCCTACTAAAATTACCAATTAAGTTGTAAACTACATTTCAGGAGTATATTCCAGTGTTAATGTAGACCAATGGAAAGTGCACTTTGGAACAGAGCTTAAATAAAAGCAATTACAGGCTGCATTGTGACAGGCTGGTGGACCGCGGCGTCTACTTCCGAGGTGGAACAAAGTGAGTCGTTGAAGAGGGAGAGAAAGAGAGGGAGAGAGCAAAGAAGGGTGCTTAGAATTCACGAAATGCATTCTCGGCATTAGCGCGCGGCCGCAAACGCCCGGCGGTGCGAGGATTTCGGGAATGCGCGTTTTACAATGCGATGGAATAAAGCGCTACTTGCGAATTAGAGTTACGTGAATTCCATTCTTCCGCCTGAAGAATGAGTGAATGCGCCTTCGACGTAACACAGTGGCGAAAGCTCTTGGCGAGTTTCCGCTGCGACTTTCCTCTGTCAAAGGGTGACGCGAAAATCGTTTTTTCAAAATTTGAACCGCCCAAAATTAATTCCTTTACAAAAAGTCCTTTTATTTTTTATTGTTTGGAGTTTTGTAAGTGTTATATGCAACTACTTTTTTCAATGCGATATTAAGTTACATTGATAATATGAATTTTAGTTGAAATATATTAAAATTAAAAGAAAACTTGATTTTGAAATTACTTGTAATGAACTTATTATTGAAGATTATTTGTATTATTTGGGATGTTGACTTACTGATTGAGGCAGTATCGCTTGAGATCAGATAAGATATTTCTTGCTTACCTAGAACAAAAATTTAAAACACAATTATACACAGTGCACAAATCAAAGACATTTATACAAAAAGAAAACGAAGTTTGGACTTTATTTAAAGGGTTTCTATTAATATTTCTACTCGTACGATTCATTAATTTTCTTAGATGCAGCGAATAAAAAAAGTACTCACAAAAGCAATATTTTTGGAATAAATTTTCTTCAAAAAGAAAACAGTCGCCTTTAAGAAAATTTATGCTTTCTATTATATTCACTTTGTAATGAGTAAGTGAAAAAAGTGTGTATATTCAATAATATATTTGATAATAATTTATTCATGTCTTAAGGTCACTTTCTTCTACAAGAAAATGGAGTTTCTATTTAGAAAGAATATTTTCTTTCCTCAAACACTATTTTTCCAAAAAGTCTTCCTTTTTAAATACTGCATTCTCCACACTTCGATATTCTAATGAATGTTCAAACAATATTTTTCGTGACAACTTAACGAGAAATTAACAGTTCATCGATGAAAAGCGTTCAAGGTCAGGAAAAAATAGGTCGTGGAAAAAACTGGGGGGGTTTGCGAGGATGGCTTCTCGGCATCGGTCATATCTTTATTCACGGAAGTGTACAAAGGCATGCAAATCACGCTAGGAACGCCCCATCCTTCTCTCCGTCGGCGAACCACGGAAATTTCGCATTTATATTCCTGCTTTCCACCCCCCAACCCAAACCCCCCACCCCCACCCCTTTTTACTCGCAGCTGGCGAGCCTCTCGATATTGTCTTCGACGCGCAAGGTTACCGCAACAATGTCTACTTTCTCATCCGCGGACTTTGCTCGCTTGCGTCCGCTTTTCACAGGTGTGACGAAAGAGGAACATTAGTGAGAGTTAAGATGGAAAGTGTGTGAAAAAGAAATTGACTCACAGAGTATTTTTTGAATAGGTTTTCTTTCAAAAAGAAATTATCTTGTGCGAAGGAATTCTTTAAGGAATTCTTTAAGAAAGTATTTTTACTTATTTCGAAGTTTTTCGGTTAAAAAAGATTAGTTTGGAAAATTTGAGTGACCATTGATTTCCAAAAAAAAGTATTGGTACATCAAGCATTTTTAGAATAAATCTTTTTAAAAGAGGAAATTGTTTTGTGTAAGGATTTATTTTTATTGAAATGGATAATTTCTTCTTCAAGGAAATGTATTTCTATTTCGAGACAAGAGCTTTCTTTCAGAACATGTTTTTCAAAAAAATCACCAAAAATATCACCATCGATTTCCTGTTACATTGTTTTATATTGTCTTGATTTGTTATTTGTGTATTTGAATATGTAATTTTTCAAAAATAAGCATGGCAAGCGCATAAAAAACATGAGCTAATATAAAATTGTACAATAATTCTTGGATAATTTGAATTTCGATGTTCGATTACTTTGAAAAATTGATCAAACCATCGTAAATAATAATGAATATCTCTTTCGGTTCACTAAATTTCCTATTAGTTTCTGCGAAGTTTCACAAACGCAATGATTGCGGAAATTTTTCGAATTCAAGGCTGCCATGTTGGCTTTCGAGTTTCGCTCGCTTCGGCGAAGGTTGTGTCCACAAAAAAAGAGCACAAGCATGCAGGTCACATGTGGTCAATGAAAGACAGCGTAAACAGGGAGCAGACACTATTAGAAAAGTCGGAATAGGTCGAGGTCGAGGTCACTCGGAGGTTCACTCGACCCCAGAAGAATACGAAATGAGCTTTTGTTCTCCGAATTTTTGTTGCCGAACCGCACTGTGATTGACTTTCGAGAACTTACCACTAAAACTACTATTTCAATGCATTGTTTCATTATAACAACTTTTTTGCACACCCTGCAATTTTATGAACAAATTTTGTAACGAATTTAAAAAGTTCAAGCAAAAGGAATTCAAAACAAAAAATAATATAAGTTTAATTGGCAGTTGAAATTAATATTTTAAGTGCTTCGTTTGTTAAAGTAGGGGTTTTGTTATTCTATTAATATTCTAGTTTACTACGAATTTAAAACTTTTCATTTTGAGAATTTCAGAAATAATTTCCCCTGATGCTAATGCGAGAACGTTTAAGCGACAGTTATATTAGCAGCGGCTCAATTTACTTCTCGTTTTGCCGAGCGGCCGTGAAATACTGGCTACTTTCGAGTTTCGATGTCGAGGAAAATGCGACAGCAATGCCTTATTGTTCGCTCGCACCGTCAACTTTATGGCCGACGCTGTATTGGCATTCCGACGGCTGACTCTGAACGTACTCCGCCGCCGCCAGCATAGTTAGACAATGGCGCGCGTTATTCTCGCAAAGTGAATTATCGCGCACGAAATACCCGGGAAAATCGGCGAAAAAAGCCATATTTGAGGTTATTAAAAGGCAAATGAAGAAGAAAATGAATATAATCAAAAAAGAAAAGGATATGAATAATCGAAATATTAAATTTACGATATTAAAGTTTGTAATTTCGTATTTTGTACGAAATTTTGTAAACAATATGTTGAAAATTAGGAAATAAATCCGCACAACTAAGAAAGACAAATTCTGAGAAAGTGAAATTCAAGAATTTCTATATAACAGTTTGTTCTATTGTTTTATAAAATACAAATATGTATAAATAAACATAAAAGAAGTAAATCCAAATTTGAATTTTACCACTGCAAATTTTCAAAATAAAAATTGTTCACAAAATTTTATCATACATATTCTGATTTTTGCGGCACTAATTTTAATTTCTACAGAAAAACGAAAATATCCTTCTCCACCTCTTACAAAAAGAAATTCAAATGCGAATTCTAAAAATGCCATCATCATTTCCAACCAACCCTCGAAAACGACTTCCGTAATTCATGCGATTTCTGATACAGCCTGTATTTTTGGGATAATCATGCAGGTTTCGGCAGAAGGCGAGCATTATCAGCGAGCTCGCATGCCCCGCTTTCCGGCAGCGTTATCTACTTTCTGCACGCCATGGATCTCAACGGGACGTGACTCGCCCGACTAATCTCTTTCAAATGAAACGTATCACTCCCACTGCGTGTTGGTATACAACGCCAGCCGTCTCGTTCTACTGCGCCTCCTGCATGCATGATATCAGACATGTCGGCTCTCACTTCGGACACGAACATTCTGGGATTTGTTGCCGGATTATGGATTAATTGGACGGTTTCGCGTCGGGTTACTGATTTCTAGATATTCTAGGTTATGTTGCAAGCTGTCTCTTGGATATTGTGGGTAAAATAGAAGGTAGAATGCAGATTTTTTGAAGAAGTAACATTATGTGAGGTTATGTTTGCTCAGTTTGGACACGAACATTCTGGGATTTGTTGCCGGATTATGGATTAATCGGACGGTTTCGCGTCGGGTTACTGATTTCTAGATATTCTAGGTTATGTTGCAAGCTGTCTCTTGGCTGTCATGGATAAAATGGAAGGTAGAATGCAGATTTTTTTTAAGATGCAAGGTTATGTGAGGTTATGTTTGCTCAGTTTGGACACGAACATTCTGGGATTTGTTGCCGGATTATGGATTAATTGGACGCTTTCGCGTCGGGTTACTGATTTCTAGATATTCTAGGTTATATTGCAAGCTGTCTCTTGGCTGTTATGGGTAAAATAGAAGGTAGAATGCAGATTTTTTGAAGAAGTAAGGTTATGTAAGGTTATGTAAGGTTATGTTTGCTCAGTTTGGATACGAAGGAGCTAGGATTTGTTGCTAGATTGTGCACTGATTGGATGACTTAACGTCAGATTACCGATTTATAGATTTTCTAGGTTGTTATATTCCCTCTCTTGGCTATTGCTGGTAATTTCTCTTGGATAAATTGTCAAGTATAGAATCTTTCTCATCAACTTCATTAATTATTATTATATACCAAATACAATTTCTTTGAATGGCATCTTTGACTTTATTAACAACATTAAATTACTCAATATCACAAAACATAACCAAGATCATTCGTTTATAAACAATTGAAATCTGAAGTTGTAATATAAGTAATTCAGCAAGGATTTTTCTTACTACCTGAAGAAATACGAAAAATTCAGCACTCAACAAATGACAGCGACGTAAGCAAGAATGAGAACTCATCGGAAATGTCTCGCGCCATGGGATTGATTCGGCGCACTCCAATACCGAAACTGTAATCGAGAATTCCTTTCCGGATGACGCAAAAACGGTAAACTAGTGCGATGTATCGACAATGCCGACGGCTCAACTAACTAGAGCGTGAACTGATAAATTCAAGAGCTTTCGACGCGTTTCGGTCTCGAACTCCCATTCTCTTCCATTTCGCTTATGGCGTCATCATTATGCGTGATTTCAAAAATCGAACGCTGAAATGAGAACCTCGCACTTTCCTTGGAATTATTTCATGTAAATGACAATACAAAAACAAATGCTTTGCTGTCAGAAATAATAGAATTAATAGAAATAAACTAAAACAGTAGAAATAAAAATAATAAAAAGTTAGGTTGGAATGATTTGTTCGTTTTAAATTGGAATTCCCACAGTAACAAATTTTACATAATTCATAACAACCTGATTTTAGTCAAAAATTAAAATACGTACTATTTCCTTCCAAATTAATTTTTCGCTAAGTTAAAGCACAGTTTTCTAAGCGATCAACTATTTCTCTATTTCAAATAATACTCGCACATTTACCAATAGCAGGAATGAAGTTCTCCTTCAATTATAAATGACCTTTTAATCCGCGCAAGCAAAGCCCATGTCAAATAAATAATATCAAAGAAGCCGAGTGACCTTTCGACCTTCGAGATTTCTCAAAAAGCGCCCCGGCGGATTTCTAATCTCAAAGACGCGGCGGACGGGGTGGAGGGGGGAACATTTCGCCAACTAAGCTCTTCATGACGAATTCATGACGAGGCGGAGAGGAGAATTCCGAGAGCACTTTTACCAGGCGGCGGCGGCGGCGCATATTCTTCAGCGGCCGAGCTGGAAATACTATGCGGAATAAAATTGGAGAAATGGAGCGGTCATGCGCGTGCATACGAAGGACTCAGCAGTTTAAAGGGTTAATAATGAGCCGAGGAGAGAGGCAAGCCGTCCGCCGCCGCCGCCGCCACCGCCGCCGCCTCCTCTGCTGCTGCTGCTGCATCGCCATATTGATCTCGCTCCCTCGCTGGACCACTCCAGCCTCCCTCAGCCACTCCAGCCTCTCCCTGGATCCTCTCTCGGATTTTACGCAGGGCCAGTTTCACTCCTACCGCCGCCGCCGCCGCCCCCGAGAACTCAGCCATAATCATTACTGCCGAGCCACCGTTATTCGGACTAATCAGTAGATATGTCTGCTCCGATAAAAGAATTGTCCGATAATGGAACAGTTAGACTTTTGACAATGACTTTTGATATATTTAATAGAAAAAGATGACAATTTTAATGCGGCTTTACAACTATAATTAATTTCGAAAATATTTTACTTTATGAATCTTATTAGTAGTACGTTTTTTATTGGAATATATATAATTATATATGTATATGGTTAATTGCATAAATTGCCAAGGACAGTTAGTTTTTTGACAATGATTTTTATATATTTAATAAAAAGAGAGAAAATGTCAATGCGGCTGTGCAACTATCAACAAGGTTAAACAGATTTGTTTAATATTTGTTTATATTTATTATTAATTTCGAAAATATTTTAGTTTATGAATCTTAGTACGTTTTTTATTGAAATATATGTAATTTTATATGTATATGGTTAATTGGATAAATTGCCAAGGACAGTTAGTTTTTTAAAGATGATTTGCATATATTTTATAAAAAAAGGACAAATACTACAATGACCAACAAGATTGAAATAAGTTATTCAACGTTTGTTCATACTTAGAATTTAATATTCAATGTTTAAAACTAGAATTTAATTTGTATATAGTTTATGAAATTTTTCCTGACATTTATATAAAAATATATATATAAATCCCCCTGATTAATTAAACTATATATTTTTAAAACTAATTTGACAATATCTTGATGTTGATATTTATACATTTGAAAAGAGTAATATTTATGCAGACTTGTTTAAGATTTCTTCACAGTTATGTCTCGTTTTTAAAACATCTTAGTTTACGAAATTTTCTCTGACTTTCACTGAGATTTACATACTTAATTAAATGAATCGGTTTGCCTTTTTAACAACAAGTGCAATACTAGCTAAGAATTTCTCACTGCCAATGTATCATCGCCAACTATCGCAGATTCTACCACGGCTTCCATGTAAGAATGCGGAGCTTTGGAATATTAGCATATCAGGCTGCATTTATCAGAGGCAAGTGCTGCGCCATAATTTTGCTTTATTGCGACGCTGAGCGCGCGGGCGCCCCGCCACATTTGTCGATGGTACTACTGGCCTCGTAAACAGTTAACGGCGTCGTTATCCGAAACCGCCAAAAGTATGAATCATATTTTAACCGAGTATTATGCGCGAAATAACGAATACTCGATTTCTCGCGTGTGTTTAGTTTCATTTGTATTTGTTTCGTCGCATTTTTCGGGTTTCTGCCGCGATAACTTTGTAACGAAGGAAATGATTGCGATGAAACTTTGCCTGTTTTGTAAAGGGAGTTGCCAAGATTGTTTTTATGCCGAAAATAATGGGTTTTGTTTCGTTTGAGCCATTTTTATTGTATAAAACTATTCTTTTAATCGATTTAAAGAAAGGACAACTGTTCTTTTTGTTGATTCTATTATTTTAAATTTGTTAAAATTCTATCTCTGAAATTTGTTATTCTTTATTTACGTAACAAACGCAATGCAGATATTTCGTCTATTTGTCAGAGAAATATAAACATATCGAATTTATTTAAGCCAATTTAAACAATATTTCCAAGATTTTCCATCTTGTAAAGAAAGTCCGGAAACACTCTACTTTCATTAAATTATTACTGGTAAATCTTGC
The DNA here is from genome assembly GCA_910591665.1 of Ectemnius continuus. Taxonomy (NCBI): domain Eukaryota; kingdom Metazoa; phylum Arthropoda; class Insecta; order Hymenoptera; family Crabronidae; genus Ectemnius; species Ectemnius continuus. The sequence goes on along the minus strand of OU342862.1, from coordinate 5,781,858 downwards.
TTGATATTTGCATGCAATTTCCTGCAGAAATTGCAGTTTTTCAAATCGATTAAAAAAAGGAAAACTGTTCTTTTTGTTAAAATGCTTTCTCTTAAATTTGTTATTCTTTATTTGTCGAATTTATTCCCCAATACAGAAATTTCGTCTATTTTTCAGAGGAACCTAAAAATATCGAATTTATTTAAGCATTCTTAACATAACAACCAACATTTCCAAGATTTTCCATCTTCTAAAGAAAACTGCCGAAACACTACTTTTATTAAACTATTATTCGTAAATCTTGCTTGATATTCGCACGCAATTCCTTGTAAAAAGCTGCAGTTTCCAGCGAACAAAATGCTCGGCGGTGTAATCCGAAGTGCAGGGGAGAAAAAATCTGGCGACACTCTCTCGCCGCGGCGAAATCGGCATCGATAAAGCGCCGCGGAGATTGGCATAAAAAGTCAGCTCATGAATAAAACATGGGAGTTCCGTGGCTTTGGCTCCGCCGAGTGCTAAAGGAGTCTCATTATCATTTTAATATCGGCGAAATTAAGAGGGCGCTTTTCATCCCGCCGAGGAATCGGTCTTGATCCACCCAATTATATATCAGAATAAACAAGACGCGACTTTATTGCTTGTTTACTTCGCCGCCTTTTTCCAGGAGAAATCTTACAGGGCAAGTTCTCCCATTTATTTCGTCCGACTGTGACAGTTTGTACAATTTGCTTTCATCTGCTGAGGTTCTTTCGTTCGAAAAAGGCAGTTTAAAAACAGTAAATGCTGATCGATCGCCTTAGAAATAGTACATTTTCAACTATACAGGGAGTTCCAAAAATATCATATGACATTTTGGAATCATTTTACAATCAGACATCGTCAGACATTGGTTCCATTTTTGGAACACCCTGTATATTTTCATTGTATGTTTGTCAGTAGTAACACATATCTTGTTCAACTCTTATGACTTCGTAAATAGAACGGTGAAAGTACTATTATAATACTATTAATATTTATATTTAATTAGATTACGAATTAATAATCTCAAAAATGACGTTTTACATACAAAATAGTATCATACACTTTTTCTATTACAATGCCACAGTGAAAGTTTCATTAGAATTAATTTAATCATTTGAAAAATGACTTTTTACACACAAAACAAAAAGTAAGCAAATTTTGGAAATTTACTAACTTATACCATGTAATTTAATGTAGCAGAAAATGTAATAATAATATGAATTTATATTTTATAAGAGCGCTGTAGTTGTACAATAACCTAAAATCAAAGTTCTAAAAAATAATATTATATCTTCTTAAAATCACAAAGCTTACAAATATAAATTGCAAAAGTTATAAAAGTTATAAATCTTAATATTTATAAAAGCTTATAAATATGAACTTTTCTTGCAATTTATACTGACAATTATTTTTGCAATCCTGACAGATTTACTTCACTTAAATTAAGCCTGATAAAATTATAATTGTCTAAATTAAATTAATAGCTCTTTTAATAAAAACAAACCTAGTGTTAAAATATGAATTGTATCACATCGACAATCAATTTAAAGGAAAGTAAATTCGTCGGTGGAGTCGCGGTAGCTTTAAGAAACCATGAGAGCGCAGTCTGTAAATATCCAGAGCTTCTCCGTTGGGCTGGTGGTTCGAGAGGCTTGCTGGACCACGAAGAGGACCGCAAGGTCCACTCGCGCCATTACACACGACAGATCGAGCTTACCTTCGCGAACACTAAGCACACCTCGGGGAGAGCTGAATCAGCCGGCTCTCCCTCTCTAACGAGAAATCACCCTCTACAGGGCTCTTCAAATTTCGCGTTTCCAGTCACGAAATTTTCCAGAATGACAATCAAATTTGTCTTTATTTTCTTTTCAATAAAAATCTTGTGAAATCGTGATAGAGTTTATTCTTTTTTTGTAGGTTATTTTCAATTAAAATAAAAATACATTTTTTGTGAATTAATTCTTTTATTGTGGGAATCCGTTTTGTTATCGGATTTTTGAGGTTAAGTATTAAAAGAAGAATTTTTGGAGTATTTAATATTTGTCCTAACTGGATATTGTCAGTTTTTGTATGCAATATTTAGAATACTTTTATTGATATAAAACTAATATCAGTTCTATCGCAAATTTTATATTTTTGTGAACTTAATTCTGCTTTATATTAATTATTAAATAATAAGTATGAAGAGTTTTCCCAACGAAAAAATCTTTAACAGTTTTAATCGCTTTGGCAGAGCAACATTACTAATGTTTAACTAAAATCGGTCTTAGAAATTTAAAAAAAAAAACCTTTCTCTGCAAAATGCGAGTTAATGAATGGTTCTTTTGGCGTCCCAGACAACCGCAGTCCCATAATACGGATTAATCCGCGCCATCGCTTGAATTTTAATTAGATTAAGTTCGCTTCTAGATATGCTTCGCCCACACTTTCCCCTGATTGACTTAGCAAACACTGTTTCGCGCTCTCCCGAGGGCGAGCTGTGGTGATTAGTGTCGTCTTTACTCATTAAGGCGGAATTCTGGAGATCCCCGAATTTGCATGCGGCCACACTGTTTCATAATAATTCAGAAGTCGTTCGCGAGAAATGTACGAAACTTTCCGAATAATAACTGGAGTCTGAGGAGCATTAAGGATTAAGCAACGACAGACGAAGTATTAAAATGCGGGAATATCTAATGAACATGGACAAATGGACTTTTATGGAGCAATAATGGTTAATGTTAAACAAATTGGAAAGTATTTCGTGTCAGAAGAATTGGAACTACTTTTTCCGCAAGATTAAAGTTCATTCATTACAAAGTTGTCACTAAAGAATATCGAAAAATGCGAATATAACCTCAAATTAAGAACCTTCTTTTAAAATGGCCGCTTCTAACCTCTTTACTTTCTCCCTCGTTTTGTTTCAACGTGTCGAATGATTGTGACAAAACTATAAATACTGTTTATAAAATAAAATTAATAAATGATGAACAAAATCGAACGTATTTAGTATCAAAAGAATTGGGCGAACTTTGTTTACAAAGCAGCATAGGTTTCGTTCGAATTGATTTATTTATCACAAAGTTATCGTTGAAGAAACTCGAAAAAATGCCAACATAACCTCAAATTGATCACATCCTTTTCAAATCAGTTACTCCGAACCCTTTCACTTTCCCTGTCGCATTCTTTCATCGCATCGAATGACTGTGACAAGCAACATAACCGTAAATACTATTTATAAAATAACAATAATAAATATTAAACAAACTGGAACATATTTAGTATCAAAAGAATTGGGCGAACTTTATCTACAAAGCAGCATAGGTTTCGTTCGAATTGATTTATTTATCACAAAGTTATCGTTGAATAAACTCGGAAAAAAAGCCAACCTAACCTCAAATTGATCACATCCTTTTCAAATCAGTTACTCCGAACCCTTTCACTTTCCCTGTCACGTTGTTTCATCGCATCGAATGACTGTGATAAGCAACATAACCATAATAAATACTATTTATAAAATAACAATAATAAATATTAAACAAACTGGAACATATTTAGTATCAAAAGAATTGGGCGAACTTTGTTTACAAAGCAGCATAGGTTTCGTTCGAATTGATTTATTTATCACAAAGTTATCGTTGAATAAACTCGAAAAAAAGCCAACCTAACCTCAAATTGATCACATCCTTTTCAAATCAGTTACTCCGAACCCTTTCACTTTCCCTGTCTCGTTGTTTCATCGCATCGAATGACTGTGACATGCAGCGGAGCCGAAAACCGCAGTGGCGGATGGCTCGGGCAATTACGGCGGCTCGCCACAGCAGTTAATGGATAAGCTTCAGCAGGCTTTCGACGAGAATGGAGCTGCCGGAATCGAGAGTCATTTAGCAAGAGATTTAACGAGCGAGTCATTCATTGTCAGAGAGAGAGAGAGAAGGAAAGAGAGTGATGGTTGCCGATTCTTTCAAGCTCGTCTAATCCGTATTTCCTTGCTCGGTGTCGTTCTTTCATAGCCGATTGTCCGTCACATTCACTTTGACACACGCTTGAATCGCCCTCTACAAGGGAATCCTTGATCCGAGCGAAACATTGTCTCTCTCGCGGCAGCTGCCTAGCGCGCCCCCCATTTTCCTCCGACGTGTCGAAGATAAAATGGAGTATCGCTTATCGACGATATCATTGTTACGTAACGCTGCGAAGTCGTCGACGCCAACGATTTCCCATACTTGTAACAAAAGTGAGATGAAGCGTTCTATTGAAGACGTCGGATGAGACGTTCGCTCTTTCATCTTTCGCACAATTCTTCGATAATTCCTTGGTTTTGTCTGAGGTCTCAAAGAGAAAGAGATTCTTTCGCTTTATAATAATAATTGACAAAATTTTTAAAATGGATTCATAACAAATGAAACATAGTTGCGTTTATTGTAGAACTGATTGTTAACCCACAGAATTTTCTCCAAATATTATAGGATGCTTTTACTGTAGATTGTTATATTTTTATTGCAAATTAGCCACTTTTTCTTCTCCTTGTGGTTTCATTTGTAATAATTTCAGAGTCTTTGATAGTTCAAACACAAATAGTTCTTTCAATAAAAAAGCGAAAATGCCACAGAAATTAAAAATGTAATTTTTTCTTTACTTTTACAGCTTGGATTTTCAATTTAAAAATCTTGTTGCACATTATGTTTACGTGTGTGTGACAATAACACTCAGAGCCTATTATAAAATTACTGGCAAAACTACAATTTCTTATTTAAAAATATTTGCTTGTATTAATTATATAATACAGCAACAAATCATCTAAACCAAAGCTCAATTAAATTAGCATCAGATATCAAATTAATGAAAATGTCGTATAGTTTGGATAGCGCACAGCTTCGTTAAAGCTTGATCGTCCTATTAAACCTGCTGCTACTAGCGCCATCTATGAGGGAAAGCCTTGTGGTGCTAAAATCCCCATATACTCGCCATGATCCAGTTTATCTGTTCACCCTTGTCTCTCGAGATGTATTATATATGATGCTGTCTTGAAAGATAGCTGCCCCTCTGTGATACATCGAGCACTCTCCCATTCGAGCTTAAATTCATCATGAAACAACGAGATGGGAGACTTAACCTACAAATGGACTATCAAAAAGATTAGAATAACAAACTAGAATTTTAATATCTATAATATTATATGAGCTGATTATGTTGAAAGTGACCTAAGTCCATTTATATTTATATTAAAATATTGAAAAATTTGCGTCCAGTTGGACTTTCAAAATAAATGACTCCTATTATCTATAATATTATATAATATTCTATATTTTATATATGTTGTTATGCATTGGTATTATTAAAAATTAATGTGATTCTCCAGTCAGAACATAGAAATACCGAGGAATTATTATTCTTGAATATTGTTTCTCGAATACTGCGTCAATTAATTTTACGACAAATTTCCTACGATTTATAATAAAATTGTCTGAAACACGAAAAGTTCAAGTAGATTAGTTTTGATTCAGAAACCATCGACAATATTCTTTATTAATCTTGTTCTTCGAAAACTTTCGTGCCAAGAACAAACAATAGATTGTGGCGGTCGGATGATGTTCCGTCAGACTTTCTTTATGGTAAAATAATAGGAACGGGGACAGAATTCATCATTGCAGAGTCGCGGTTGAGTTTAGAGTGTCATGTTGCGATAAATCTCTGGCGACTGTCTTCGCGAGAGAGTGACGGGCCTGGCAGAATATTTTCCGGGATATGCGACCTCGTTATAATGTTGCATAAACAGTATTTCGTATACAGGGTGGCTTTCAAGTTTAGGCAAACAATAGCATATTGTTGGATGAGATATTAAAATGCTCGATTTTTCGATTTCGATTAATTATTGCAGGAAAATTCGTGGAGTTAATTCGAAAATAGGATGTTAGATAGCAAGAAGAATGGTATTTTATAGGTTAGGAAATTGATACTGTGTTACTTCCACATTTATTTTTAGGAAGAATTCGATTTTAATAGTCTTTTGTTCTTATTCACACCTTATTTTTATTTTACAATAGCATATTGTTGGATGAGACACTAAAATGCTCGATTTTTCGACTTCGATTAATTATTACAGGAAAATTCGTGGAGATAATTCGAAAATAGGATGTTAGATAGCAGGAAGAATGGTATTTTATAGGTTAGGAAATTAATACTGTGTTACTTCCACATTTATTTTTAGGAAGAATTCGATTTTAACAAGCAAGCTCAACGTTCCAGTGTTTTGTTCTTATTCACACTTTCTGTCTACTTTACAAAACTTTATATTAATTGTTGCATTATTAACTATGCGGGAATGATCGGCAAAATGGACAACATTTTTCTAGTCTTTTCTGAAACAGTAAAACTTAATGATCCTGTTTTCATACTTTTTTGTATATTTTATGATCATTCAAGAAGCACAAATACGACAAAACTAATTTGTGATTCTATGATTACGCTGCTTTTAGTTCCTTTTCCGTCCGCAAACTGTCGCACTCGGAGCACCCTGTACAGAGGATCGCGCGCGCCACACGCAGTTTGTTCTTGTCAGGGCGAACTAATCTATCGGCACTCTCTCCTCCGAGCGTTATGGCGTTACAGATTTATGGGAAGCGCGCGGTACACCTCGTTACCGGCTGCTCCCTTAGCAATTCTCCCGTTCGCGCTCAGAAACACCCTTTTCGCGCGCACCGAATCTCAAATCTTTCCTTTGATAATTTGTTAAAACCATCTCAAAAGCCGAAAAATCATACACTGAGTTTTTAAATGCGAGGATTTAACGACTCTAATTGCGACAATAAAATGTAAATACCAAATAAAAAATAATAATAATGATAAACAAGATAAAAGGAGTCGAATCTCGTAAATAAAAAGACAAATAATTGAAGTAGTTGTTATTTTAGAAATTATCTAAAATTCAATAGAAGAAAAGACCATCGCTATTTTTGTTGTATTATTATTCCGAGCTTAATTGTGTTTTATTTATTAGCATATTTGAGAAATCGAAAAGCTCGACAAACATAAAAAAACTCAGAAATAACTTTGTATCATAAAATAACTAACATTATTTATATTGAATATTTATTGATACTTGTCAGTATAGTCTTTTTAAATTAGTTTATTTATAAAAGGCGAACCAGTTAAATTGCAAGTTTGCAATTGAATTAAATATTGTCAACAATAATATTCCTTCATTTAACACATCGACGATTATTATATTAATATTCCTAATTTAATTACAGTTGTGCTTTCCCCAGAAATACCTATTCTTAGAAAGCACAAACCCCGCAGCTGTCATGGCGCTGGCTTTCGAGGGCGACGAAATTCCTGGAAGGATTCTCTCTCTCTGTGGTAAATAAAAGCGCGCGAGGAAGGAAGGTTGGCCAGGAAATCAGATTTCTCGAGGCGTCGCGACGACCTTGAGTGCCGCAAGGCAACTTAGAGGAGAATAATCCGGATTTTCAAGCCGGTGATTTCAAGGATGTGAGACCTTGGCGAGGATGTCACGGTGAAGATTAACTCCTAAGCGAGTTTGTAGCCACCGAGTGACACGCTAATAATCCCATCCCGGCCCTCCCGGAAGTCCTTCCGCCGCCACCGCCACGCAAGCTCTAATCCTTTTCAGCCTCAACTTATTATCATCGCTTTTCTGCCCGACGCTGCAAGTTTCATTAAAATGCCCCTCTGACATGATTTCCTCGAACTCGTTTAAAGCTTTTTTTCTTATTCTCGATGCTGATTATATTTGTGCCCGTAATTATGAAAGTGTTGACATTTGAATAAATTAAAAAATATTTTTACACTATGCGACATTTTCATTTATAATTTTATTAGTCTTGATTAATGGAAATTTATTATGAATATGAAATTTTGTGTGAATTTCATACGAAAATGTTGTTTTCAAAGTTTGAACTGACTGCGACCATTTTCAAAATCAACTGAATGTCCTATAAATGAGTTAAAGCGATAAAGAACTATGAGTTTTATTTGAAACAATAACTTTAATGAAATAATTCATGAACATTTATTAATTATTTTTAAAAAATGATCCATTTTTATCATTTCGAGTTGTCAACATTCTTAAAATGTTCCTGAACAACTGGAGGGATGTATGCTAGTAAACACATAATATCTTTATATTTTTCTTCCGTTACTGGTCTGGTGGTGGTGTATCATGGAAGTAATTTAATATTTCCGTATATTTTCAAGTTGTTTATATAATTTCTTGAAATTTTCGACTTGGACCATTTTCATAATTAACAGTAAATGAATTCCATATAATGTTGAATTTACAACCATTACCTACTGGTTCATTTTTGACGATATCGTAAAAATTACATTAAATAAATTTAGTTTAAAATAATGTGGTGTGAAATACCTGATAAACATGTTTCTTTACAAATTTTGACTTTGTCATTTATAGGACATTCAGTTAATTTTGAAAATGGTCGAAGTCAACCGAAACTTTAAAAACAGCAGTCTCGTATGAAATTCACACAAAATTTCATATTCATAATAAATTACCATTACTCAAGACTAATAAAATTATAAATGAAAATGTCGCGCAATGTAGAAATATATTTCAATTTATTCAAATGCAATTCATCAAATATCTCGAAACAAGAAACATATGACTTGGACCACTTTCATAATTATGTGGACAAAACATACTCTGCTCGTCGAATAGTACAATGATTTCTTGTCGTTGTTGGGCGAGTGTAAGTGGCGGTAAACGATATTATCGGTGTCAACGACCGAGGAGCACGTGTGGCCACGTGTGTGAGGGATGACTCTGCAGATATTTCCGAGGGCCGAATGCCACCGCCGCCGGTGCCAAAAGGTTGGCTGGTGGCCGGCGCGGCCACGGTGATTGCCAAAAGCCGATGGCGAGCCAGCGGGAGCGCCAGAACTCGTGAAATATCGGACGAAATAAGCTGTGGAAAAAGCTCATCGCTCACTGCCAACTAGCGACACAGTGTCAGCGCGGCTCCAACCACGTCCAGAATGCATTTCGCGTGATAGGCAACACTTCGCTCTAGCAGGAAATTGTTCTTTCGTGTTATAGTCGACATTGCGAGTTGGAATGTCCTGTCTACCTTTAATATTTTGAAAGTGCCTGATTTTTCTTTAATTAAATTATTATTGGAATTGTAATAATTGATGATGTATTTTTTGAGATTAAAATAAGATGAATGCTGTAATTATAATTACGAAATTGTTTTATAGTTTTTCTAAGAGGGAAACGAAGAATGACATTTATTATAACTCAAAGTACTAATAAAAAATCACATTATTTATTTGAGAATCTAATATTAAAATAATATAATTTAAAACAATCCTTCTTTTTTAAAAGCCCACACAAAAAGTAAGACAAATAATAATAAAAAGAAATTCTGCAAGTTGTATTATTGTATTCCACTGAATTTCATAGCACGAAATATAAATTCATTCCGAAACAAAGAAACAAACTGTGGAAAAAGCCGATCGTTTATACATATGTACAATAACAATTGATAAAATGAATGAAAGCAAGTCCATTATTATTGCATTATAAACAAGAGAAATATCAAATATTACTCGAATATTTTCATTATTCATTGTATATCCATTAAAACAAATTAAAAGTAATAGAAGAAATACTAGCAAAATAATACAAATAATAATAAAAAGATATTCTACAACCTTTGAATTGTATTTCGCTGAATTTCATAGCTCGAAATATAAATTAATTTCGAAATAAAGAAATAGACTGTGGGAAAAGCTCATCGTTCACTGCCATCCAACGACAGTGTCAGCGTAGTTGGGACGCGGCGCCCAGAATGCATTTCGCGCTTGCGAGGGATAACACTTCGCCTAGCAGGAAATTGTTCCTTCTTATTAGTCGGAAGTGAGAGGGAAAACTCATCGCTCTAAGAGCGCCACGGTTTCTTGGCACTTACTTTATTGAAGTGCATTCACACTGGCTGCGGTTTATAGAATTTATTTTTGAATCAAGTGAATTCGATGGGCACTGAGAGCTTTCTTGGAATGATGAAGTTGGAAACAAACTATCGCGAAAGACGATAGCTTCTCTTTTTTCGAAAGTATTTATAAGTTAAGTTATTTCGAAAGCTTTTCGAAAGCTTTCCGAAAGCACCCAATTGAGAAATTTTGGGTTTAGTTTTGTTCAAGTTCTTAGACAAGTTTTGGAGCAGAATTAAGAAAAGCCAAAGACAGTGCTTCTTTTGGGAAAGTTTTTCGAAGTTTCTTAGCTTCACGAAGTTTTTTGGAGTTATTTCTTGTAACTTGAAAGGACTCTATTGAAGATTGCTGAGTTCAATTCTTTTTGGTTCTTTCATAATATTTAAACTCGAATTAACAAAAATTACACAGCTATTTCGAAATTTTTGCAAATTCTACGCATAATAATGCAGTTTTTGGATTTCAAAAGTGGCACAGATTTTTCCGAGTTATAATGAACTCTACATACACTCAAGAATTTGTATTTCCCCCCAAATTTGAAAAAATTTCTTAAATAAGCTCACTTCGCAAGAACAGTTTAAGTTCCATAACTTCGACTTGACTCTCCGAAGGAATTCTCAATACCGCGAAGTCCCAATGGAACTTGAGTTTCGAGCTATCATGACAGGTCTCCAATAGACTATAAATTTCGAGGCTTTCCTATAGTTTTCTATCTCTAAACTTGGTCTGACTACGAACACTACGACTACTCTTCGGTTCTGCGCGCTATTTTTATGGAAGTTCGCTATTTCCCGTTGACATTTCAGTAGGTGGGTGTGAAAAGTCACTTGGCCGCCTGTATTTCCCGTGTGGATTTCCTAAACGTATATCACTTCTCATTACATGGCTGACTCGAACGGGGAAACCACGTACGGCACTATGGTGTGATGGCGCTCGCAATTTTCCAATGAAGTTTTATGCGACGTTCTATTCAAAAATGTGAGCGTCACCAGGAAAAAAGGATATTCTTAAAAGAACTTTTAAAAGTTATGGGAAATGTATCATTAAATTGTTGTAAATATTAAAAATATACATAATATACAACAATTTTATAAATGTAGTTTCAATTTTATCCACACGTAAAAAAATACCAATTTTGTTTTAATTATATTTCAATCAATAATAAAAAATATTGAATTTATCCATATGTTTAAAATCAATTTCAGATTAAACATTAAATAAAAATGACTCGCAAGATCAGTTGTTTGTAAAGTAACGCATGGAAAAGCTTTTAAAAGTTATGGAAAATATATCATTAGATTGTTGTAAATACAGAAATTCTAAGATTGTTTATTATCAGAGTAAGTATGTAAAGTTTCATAACAATTAAGTAGACTTTAATTAATTAAAACTTCAATGTACTTAAATAAAACAAAATTGTCCGCATTGTTTCTTAATAAGTGAAAACTCTTAAAAAGTACTAAGTTTTAAATAAACTATTAAGTAAACTAGTAAGTTTTACCATTACTAATAACAATTTTTAAGTCCAATGATATTTTCCTTGCAAATCTCAGATACGAAAACATTTCATAAATAATTTTACGAATATTTCCAGTGAAATTCTTCCTTGTAAAGGCTTTCACTCTAATCAATAAATCCTTTCGGGCGATGTTAAGGAGATGTCGGAGGCGAAGCCATCTTGTAAAAGTAAATCACGTTAGACGCGAGGACGTCGTGTTATCAGTGTTTCAAGAGCACTCGAGAGAGAGAGTGAGAGAGAGAGAGAAAGAGAGAGAGAGAGGGAAGACGATCCAGCGGAGAGATATCGGCCAATTAATTTCGCATTTCATCCGAGAGCTGCTCGTCGCATAATGAGCGCCCGAGCTATAATTCATCGTGGCGGCAACGCTAACGAGGGAGAATTTTTCGGCGAGCTTCGCGCTTTGAAAGAGTGCACGGCTGCTAATGAACAATTAAAGCGGCCCCTGTAATCGGTGATTATGAGCTCGGCGCTCATCGCGGAACTTTCGATCCTCCGCCGTTTCAGCTCCTGCAGGATTTTCAGGACTTTCGAAAATCCTCTCTCTCTACCTTCCACATTTACGGATGAACTTTCATAAACGATATCTGTCTTTTTTTCAGTTTAATTACTGTTTTAGGTGCAGGTAAGCTGAATGCTGCGATTGTAATGCGATGTTGTTCTATGATTTCCAGGGGAAGGAAATACAAAGTTGATTATTTGTTAAGGGACGTACTAATTGAAATTGGCATTAGTTATTTGGAAATCTGACATATATATGCTAACAATAATGCATTCCTATGATTTAATTAAAAGTAATACTCCACTGTTAATACTTCAACTTTTCCGTCAAATCCTCAAAAAAAAGAAATACAAAAAACTACCAAATAATACTAAAAACAGTAAATAACAAACCAACTTAAAATTTGAAGATTTGATATTAATCGTTCACTAATAATAACTCTTAAACACTGTCACAAATTAAACTGCAAAAATTCACAAACCTCGCGCAAACTATAAATAACAACAACAACAAATTTGATTTGGACAGCATTATTGGTTGGTTGGCAAAAAAAACTTGCAAAGGTTTCGGTTACAGCAATGACACTGATTTTCCGTGGAAAAAAAATATGTTTATCAGTTACTTCACAGCACATTATTTTAAACTAAACTTATTCAATGTAATTTGTACGATATCATCAAAAATGAACCATTATATACGATGTAAACAATGTAATTTGTACGATAACGTCAAAAATGAACCATTATATAGTGGTTGTAATTTCAACATTCGTTCACTAATAATAACTCTTAAACACTATCACAAATTAAACTACAAAAATTCACAAACCTCGCGCAAACTATAAATAACAACAACAACAAATTTAATTTTGGACAGCATTATTGGTTGGTTGGCAAAAAAATGGCAAAGGTCTCGGTTACAGCAATGACACTGATTTTCCGGGGGAACTTAAAGCGTTACATATTCGGCGGGTGGTCTACTTTGCGCTCGCTCGCTCGCAGGCATTCGGGCCAGGCCAGTTGGAATGACAAACAGTTGGAGTAGCAGTATCGAATTCCAGAGTGCAGGGAGTCGAAAGGGGTTAAAGGGAGCCGTGAATCGAGCCGCAATGAATGGCGCGGGGCCAGGGTCGCAGTGGACGTGTCAGCAGATGCGGAAACCATCGGCTCTCCCAGTCTCTCCTGCCACGTGCCAATCCGGGCCCGAAATACATGCCCCCTAACGAATATACATTACGCTCCCAGTCTACTGCTAACGTAAATCCGTATTATACGTACATACATATGTACAGAGTGATTCACTTGCCTTTGAATCTGAACTCTCCTAGCCCTTATCTTTTTTTTGGTGGACTTCCTGACCTTCTCCGGGACTGAAATTTGGTGGGCAATGTTTGTTTGCATCAAGGAAGATACCATAAAAATTCCAGAGCCCTAGCTCAAAGTTTAGGTTTTCATCTATTTTCGACCCTCGAAAATGCTCAATTTTTTCAAGTTTCTCAAAAACGGCCGAACCCGGGATATTTTGATTGTTTTCGTATCAGGGTGGATAGAGAACAAAGAATCCGTGAAAAAAAGTCCGGATTTGCAACGAAAACGGGTTGAAAAACAGTCGAGAAAAGTCCATTTTTGCTCATTTTTAACGGTTTTTATTTTTTTTGGTCGACTTCCCGACCTTTCCCGGGGCTGAAATTTGGCGGGTAATGTTTTTTTGCATCAAGGAAGATTCCATAAAAATTCCAGAGCCCTAGCTCAAAATTATTTTTTGGGCAAATTTTTCTTAAGGGATACCCCTTCAGATTTTTTCACGATTTTTCGAAGCTCCCCGAACTCGGGTTTTTTCTTCAGGAATCGATTGTTTATGAATGAAAACGGATAGAAAACAAGAAATCCGTCGAAAAAAGTCCGGATTTCTATCGAAAACACTAAAAAACCTGCCTTTAAAGTTCGATTTTTTCGGCATTTTCGCTGGTTTTTCCCATATTTTTTGGACTTCCCGACATTTTCCGGGGCTGAAATTTGGTGGGGAGTCTCCCCTTGCATCAAGGAAGATGTGATATAAATTTCAGAGCCCCAGCTCAAAATTGTTTTTTCCCCATATTTTTGGCCATCGAAAATATCCAATTTTTGATGGTGATTCAAAGGCAAGTGACTCACCCTGTACATCCCAATTCTTTTCATATATTTTCTGAAGTATGTATATGCATCATAATATTTATAATAAAACAATCTCGTCAACTTTTAATTGTATTCAAACAATATAACACAGTCCCTAATAAATAAACAAAAGACAAATAAAAATTGAAATATAAATAAAAAAGAACGTAAAAATCATAAATAAATTGTGCTATGCATTATTAAAAATTGAGCGTAAAAAAATATCGTAAAAAGTGATACGTAAATATATTACGTGTTATGAGAAAATGGGATACGACTGTATAAATTCAAAGGGACTCGGAACACCTTACTCTTCGTGAGAAGTAGAGATGTTCGGTGTTAAATTCGTATAATATCCAGGAGAGTATCCAAGGATGACAGCCGAGTCGCTCTCTGACATAACAGTATGAGCGGGGTGTAACTGGTGCGCGAGGCAATGTGCTAACACACCAGGTTCGCCCTAACCCGCCGACCTACGTCTCGAGGCACGTGCCATTCGCGCGGATCGATCGCGCTCCAGTTTCCGGGCCGTCCGGGATTACCGCGCGATTTCCGCCTCCCGAAGATATCCTCCTCTTCTCGGGCAATAGGAACACCTGTGAATTCGCACATCTCCGACATTACGCCGCGCGATCCCAGAGACATCTGACGAGAGGGCTTTAACGGGCTTCGGGAAAGAAGAGGTTAAGTTTAGTCTTTTGGAGGTAATTTTTAGATGGAAGACAGTTTCTTTTACGGGAGAAAACAAATTCGGAAAAATACTGTTGTGTGTAATAAAGTGTGTTGTAATTTTGTAAATTAAAGCGTTTTAGAAATTAATAAAAAGTATAAACGAATCAATTTCACTTCAAGATTTCAATTACTAAATCTAAATTAATAATTCACAGCGACTCAAAAACGAACTATAAGACAATATTTATTGTTCTAATTTTTGATGATGTTCGAAGTATTCGAATGAAGTTTTATGCGACATTCTATTGAAAAATATGAGCGTCAGCAGGAAAAAAAACTCTTGAAATTGTTATAACCACTGAGAATATACATAAAATACAAAAATGTCACAAATTTATTTTCAACGTAAAGAGAAGAAACAAATTTGGAAAAATACTGTTGTGTATAACAAAGTATTGTGTTCTAATTTCGTAAATTAAAATATTTTAGAAATGAATAATAAGTATAAGCAGATGTTAAACAAAGTTTCAATTACATTCAATTACAAAAGATATTTATTGTTCCAATTTTTGCAATATTAATTTCCCACTACTGTATCAAATTAATGACACAACATTGACTCGCAAATAATTAAGAGTTGCCGGGCCAACACTTACATTAGAAGTCGCACACTTCTCATTACGCATCGCTCCTTAAAAGCAGTAGACTCGTTGTTTACGCGTTGCATCTCGAAGCACAAAGATTCTCCGGTACAAGAGAAAGAGAGTGAGCTTTCATTCCCATCGCGCTCGAAGGACTTCGAAATGGAAAGTAACTCTTCGGAGAATCCATTAAGCCGCGCCACGTGTCACATCTTTTTTCCCGCCACAGTAACCCACATTCGGCTTGGTGATATCGGCTTCCTCGCTTCGAGGGAAAAAGCAGGAAGGGGGCGGAAGGGTGGGGGGAGTGTAGCGTTAATTTAGCTGAATCCGAGGGAATCCGGAAGGACCGGCAGGATTTAACCTTGACACTTGTGGCGCACATAGTTCCTTCGGTGAGCGGCTCTCGCTCGCTGCCCGATCGATTCGTCGTGTCCCTCTTCTCTCGCATTTTCTACTTTCCTTCATCGCCCTCTTCAATTTCCCCCGCCCATTCCGCTTGCCACCACCGCCGCGCCGGTGCTAGCATCGCTAGCGACGACTACCAATCTATCTCGTTCGCTGTCGCCTTCGCCCACCGGAACAAAGCACGTGGCGGCGGCCCTCTGTAATGGATATCTGCGGCTGATACCGAAATGTATTGCTCGATATATCGCACCTCCACCATCCTAGCACCGGAGTGACGCAGCTCGCGATCGTCAAAGTTTGTGTCG
This sequence comes from Ectemnius continuus, assembly GCA_910591665.1. Classification (NCBI taxonomy): domain Eukaryota; kingdom Metazoa; phylum Arthropoda; class Insecta; order Hymenoptera; family Crabronidae; genus Ectemnius; species Ectemnius continuus. Next base: position 5,765,707 of record OU342862.1, on the reverse strand, counting down.
TCGTAACGAAAGTCCGATGTTGTATGAGACATATTTTTGAGGTTAGAAGTTACTTTTAACTATGTTATTGAGGTTTTGTATAATTAGAATATGAAAATAAATGATAGAACATAAGGATTTTTGTTTTTCTATTATGTAAATAACGCAACTTTATATTGCCAAAGTCCGATGTTGTGTGATAAATATTTTTGAGGTTAGAAGTAACGAATTACGTTATTGAAATCTTGTATAATTGGAATAAGAACATAAATGGTAGAACATAATTTTTGTTCTTCTGATATGAACATAACGCAACTTTATATTGCCAAAGTTCATGTAAACGAAATTGCAGTATTTTATGATACATTTTTGGGGGGTTAGAAGTTACGCTAGTTATGCTATCGAAAAAGTAAAAATTTTCATTTTTCTTGTATCAAAATGGCAGTGTTGTATGACAAATACTTTGCTAGTTAAAAATTACTTTCGTTATGTTATTGAAGTCCTGTTAAACAACCGAAACCAAAAATGAGACGTTATAATAGTTGTACAGGATTTACTTACTGATAATAAATGGGTACAACGTTTCTATTGTACAAGGACCAAATTAATATTTTAAAATAAAATAATTATATATCACGAAAAATCGAACATTGTACAAGTACTTTTTACACCACTTATACATAAACAACCAGTATGATTAATATTAAATAAAAATCCTGTCAAATAAAACAACTTGTACGAATATAAACTTCCGTTCCATTTAACGTTAAACAACCAAACTCGCCCTAATTTGCGTACTACTTTGCCTGATCTTCCACTTACCACCGGCAAATTAGTGGCTGGCGGACTGAATGACTCGCGCAAGGAGTACAATCTTTGTAGTGCGTAGGGCGCGCGAGTGCTCACGGGAAATCAAACGGCTGCTGATCGAGGGCACACACGTGTGGGCGTCCTGCGAGTCTACATGCGGCATTTGCGCGCGCGCGCGCGCGCCCGCCCGCGTATACGTGTATGTGTGTGTGGGTGGTGCACAGTGGTGCAGTGCAGCAGTGGTTGCAATCACGGCGCGTGGGCGTCCTGCGAGCCCGGGAATCGCCGGGAGCGCAACCCTCCAATGTCCACGAAAGCCGCCCACAAAATTGTGCACTCCTCGCCCGAGACCAATCACCGTGCACCGGACGGATTTACACACATCCGGATCGTACGCGCACGCACGTTGACGACGAAGTTATTTAAACAATTTTAGATTTTGTTGAAAAAAATTGAGCCACATTGAATTATCGTATTTTGTAATGTTTTTTATCGTACTTGAAAATAGTTTTGTAAATCGTAAAGCATATATTTTCATTTTATGGTATGTTGTATGTTTTTCTCTATTTGGTAATGGAATTATTAATTTGTTATAACAAATAGAAATTATAAATACGAAATTATGCATCTTTGACTGAAGACAATCATCGTCCATGTAAATACAAGGATTGTGCGTATGTTATTTAAACAATTTTAAACTGTTAAAGAACAATCAGAGTCGCATACAATGTTATAATGTTCTGTCAAATGAATAAAGTTTTGTTTCTTATACTGTTTATATTTTCAACATAACATTCATCTAGCACTAGAATTATACAAATATGCATTGGTTATACTTGTTATAACAAACAGGAGGATTGCAAAATCATTTAGTTCGTCCATTTATGTTCATTCTAAATATTACTTATTTTAACTAACAAATTAAACTAATAAAGTGCCACATTTTACATCTTGCGTGTTTGTAAGCTAACGTCCATTTAATATTTGAATTTTTAACTCGCCATAACTAACAAATGCAAATGTAAATAAGAACAGTGTGTGTGTATTTATTTTGTAACTATATTACTATTTGTTCTGTGACTTATATCCTGCGGATTCCTAGCATCACCTCAATTTACTATTCAAGTTTATAGCCAATTATAAGAAGTAAATAAAAATACGGATTGGCAAACCCTTTGGTACATGCATTTTAATATGCAGCTTAAAAAATTCTGTCACAAGTACTTTGTTGTATCTTTCAACAATATCTGCTTTAACTTAGAACATTAATTTTCCATTCCCTCAACTAATTAAAAAATCAAATATTTTAATGTTACTCTTAGCAATTATTGGTTTAAATTAATAACACAATAAATGCATAACCTCACACTCTACAACATACATGTTCATAACCCAACCTCCATTTAGCGCCAACTTCTCTCACATTCCCGCCCTCCGGAAGGTGTCACTGTCGTCGAGGTCGAAACTCAACCAGTAAATCGCATTACCGATACTGGCGTTATCAATCGCCGAGGCCGACACGCGGCAAATCTCATTTCGCCTTCTCTCCGAGCACCGACAGCCTGAGTGCCGAGGATCGTGTAAATGTCCCCGGCAAACTCGATATCCATCACCTGGCGTGACCCGAAATTTCAACACGCTTCGCTCTTTAACCTCCAAACGCAAGGATTAGTTGACGAGTCGCCTGCCAATTTCCCGCCAGCTCAAGCGCTCCGCCATTTTACATCCGAGCTGGTGTAATCCTAGATTTGATCTTTGATTACGTTTATTATCAACGTTTTTTATTTTAATTGAGTAATACTTTCATTTTGACTGAACATTTATATACTCGTGTTTGGTTTAATTAAATTTGAAAAGGGGATTCTTTAAGAATTAGAAAAACTATTCAATTATTGTGGCTTGTTTATTTTAAAAGAACACTGTAAACATAACAGGGATTACGTTTTTTTAAAATTATTTTATTGAAAGAAAAAATAATTCATTCTGAAAAAGGAGATATTAATATTTGTGCGTGAATGCAAAATGTTTTGACTCATAGTCAAACTATTATTTGGAAAACTTTGTGGGAATCAAATGTTTTTATATCCATAAATTTCAACATTGAAGGAATTTATCGGCAGTAAAACGTACATTTCAACGTATGCAACAACCTTCAGCATAAGAAAGCCGATTTCGCCGTCTTTCAAGAAAAGCACTTTCATCCTCCGATCGGAAAAACATGTTTTCTTCACTCGCCGCAAATCAGGAGCGCTCGTCCTACCTGGCTCGATTCTTTCCGGGAGAATCAGCTGATAAAATCTGAAGCGATAAACATGGAACCGAGTACCAGCACTTTGCGAGATGATCGCTGAGATCGAATGCGAAAACATCGTCAGCGGAGATATTTCCCCATTGGCGAGCAGTGCCGGCCACTTCAAAGAGCAACTGCTAAATCCTTTCCCAGTGCAAATCTTATTTTCCCCGACACAAGCGTGTCAATAGCCGTGGCTGCTCCCGCCAGGACGAAAGTCTCCTCTCAAAATACACACCCGGCTTTCTTTCGCCGTGAGCTTTTGCCTCGGGAATTCGACATTAGAAAGCTCTGCTATTCTCTTTTATCTTCCTCCGAGATTTTCTAGTGAAGAATCACAGGGTGTGACAAAAGTATTGAAGTGTTCTTCGGTTCTTTCTATGTTTATGTATTATTATTAATGTTGCTTTTTATATTAATGTATGTTTTACAATGTGGCATAAAATATATTTTGATGTATTTAATGGGGAACAAATGAGTCTTTTTATTGTTCTCTTTTTGCTGTACGTATTTTAAACATTGTAAGTGAAAAGTTGCAAGGTTAAATCCTTTTGTTTTGTAAGAAAAAGCTTTTTTCAATACAATCGCACATGTCTGATATTGTGTGAATTTTGCTGATACTCAAAAGGAATTAAAAATACTAACAAAGTAAAATTGTACTCTTACTTAATTTAATTTGATTAAAAAGGCATCTTCTTTCTCAGTCGATTTTCAAAAAAGTAATTCTACAACTTTGACTTGAAATTTGACTTAATATATTTTCAGATACTCATAATATTCGTAAATATAATATTAAATATAATATTCATAATTGTCATTTTCTTTTGACCTTCATTATTTGCCCAAGTAAATCCAAATCTAATACCAGATTTTTTTGCGAAAGCGGGGGTGGTGGATATATTCGCCTTTGTAGAAATTGTATACTTCTGACAATTAACAAAAACAAATATTCATAATATTCGTAAATATAATATTAAATATAATATTCATAAATATTGATAATTGTCATTTTCTTTTGACCTTCATTATTTTCCTAAGTAAATCCAAATCTAATACCAGATTTCTTTGCGAAAGGGGTGGAATATATTCCGCTTTGTAGAAAATTGTATACTTCTAACAATGAATAAAAACAAATATTCATAATATTCGTAAATATAATATTAAATATAATATTCATAAATATTCATAATTGTCATTTTCTTTTGACCTTCATTATTTGCCCAAGTAAATCGAAATCTAATACCAGGTTTCTTTGCGAAACGTGGGAATATATATAGAATGGGGAATATATTGTAGAAATTGTATACTTCTAACAATTAATAAAAATCAACATTCATAATTATCATTTCCTTTTGACCTTCATAAATTTTCCTAAGGAAATCCAAATCTAATGCTAGATTTCTTTGCGAAATGGTGAATATATTCGCCTTTGTAGAGAATTGGCCTGTATACTTCTAACAATTAACAAAAATAAATATTCATAATATTCGTAAATATAATATTAAATATAATATTCATAATTATAATTTTCTTTTGACCTTCATTATTTTCCCAGGGAAATCCAAATCTAATACTAGATTTCTTTGCGAAAGAGGGGGTGATGGATATATATTCGGCTTTGTAGAGAATTGGCCTTGTTTCCGCGGGTCGAGAGCCAATAAGAGGGGAAATCCCTGTCAACAGTGGATCAGCCGATTGCGAATATAGTTGGCTCCGCCCTTGGCGGGGATGAAAGAACGCGGAAGAATTGTTGGAGGGTGGTCGAAAGCAGACCCGTCCGCTCGAGCGGAGGACACGTATCAGGAGCGGAGAAGAGGAGAAGAGGAGAAGAGTAGCTCGATTAAAAGCTCGCAAATATCAGGGAACGGTTTGATAGAGGGAGGACGGATTCCCTCTCGGATTCGATATATATCGGAGGGAATCGAACCCGCCGCAAACCGATACACACACACACACACACACACATATATCCCTGGACCATCAATTTCGAGATTGTATTGCATCCGAGCGGCGCGCCTTGTTATCCTCCCCGGCCCTTCATTTACTTTTATGAGGTCGGCTTCTCTCCGCACCGACTTCTAATCGCTCTCCCCCACCAGTTAGATTCATTCGTCTACCGGATGATTCGCTTACCCTTTGAATTATCGCTGTCCTCTATAAAGTTTTGTGTACAGAATTCTTATAAATTATGTGGATGTTTTAGTTTTATATGAATTGTTACGCATGGATAGACTATGTTGTTATTATAATTGTGCAGTGTTGCCCATTTTTGTTCAATATAATGACAGAGTTCGTGCGTTGACGACCAAAGACGTTGTATTATTGTGAAAGTCGTCGCATTTCAAATGCTTCTCTGCACTTTATGCATTATATAATATTGTATTATATTATATGCAATTATATGCATTATATAAAGAAACCCGGTAAATCTTGTGTTAATGTTAATAACTAAGTTCATGATTTTGCTATGTTATATTACACGCATATGTAACAATTAGGATTTTATACAATATTTTTACGTTATATAAATAAAGAAATACAAAATTTGAATTGGAATAAAAATATTGTTGTTAACAACCACTTTTTTATCCTGCTGGTCCTTCATTTACTTTTATATGAGTAAGTAAGTTATTCAAATTATAAGTTTTGTGTATGATATACATGTATATTTCTAATATTACATCGTATGCAAAATGTATAATACGTAATAATAATACATGTATAATATAGTGCAATCATGAATCCAGTCATTAATATTAATACAAACAATATATTTCATATTTAGCTAAAAGATATTATATGACTTCAAATAAAAGAGTAATTTAGTGGCATTTCAATGATCACTGCCGATTCTAACCTGCTATATAAATGATAAATTATTTAATAATTTGAATTATACACGAATATTTTCCAAGTTTTCTTTGCGATTTTTCAGTGCGTAAAGAAGAGTAATCGCGCTGCCAGATTTCCACGAGTAAATTTTCTCGAAAGACAAAAGTATTCTGCTGTGAGAACATTTGTTCTCAAAAGAACAACTTTCTTCTTTAAAAAAATATGTTTTCTTAAAAAAGACACTTTTTTCTGTATTAAAATGTACTCCAAAAAGAACTATGTGCGATTCCTTTTTTCATCCTTTGTAGAATGCAACATTAATGTACAATTAAATTCCTAAACAATTCACAATAATCTTGTATAGAACAATTTCTATTCAACACTATTGATTGACAAGCAAATGAGAGATCCCGTGGAGAGAAAGCGGGTTTAAAGAATCCGTGGGAACAATGCGATCCAAGTTTGATAAAAAGGAGAATGCACGCACGACTGGAGAGTTCATAATTCTCGGGGACTATTGGAAACTCGGCGCAGCCGTCCAAGGCCTTTCCGGGCTCGTTGCTGGATTCTCACTTGTTGTCTTGAGTTGCCAAGGACTCGTCGCTCGCTACAATCTCCACGCGCTTCGCCTTTTTCCTCGGCCAGGCATATCGCATCCTGTCTTACTCTCCGGCGGCGGCGTCGGCGGCGGCGGCGGCGGCGTCCAGAAGCTGCTTGTCATTCGCGTCGGATGTGTGCCTCGGGGCCCTGAAAAATCCTGTGCGTCGCTTGTCCTTAACCTAAATCGACGCCAACCGTCGCCGGTGTTTTAGAAGAGCTGTCACATACGTAACGCGACAATTGGATGCGTAACAATAAGCTCGTGTTATGACAGTTTATTTATTTAATATATTTATTATCTGCAAATATGCAAATATATTGCGTATAATAATTATTTATTATCTGAACTTTTCGAAAGATCCTTGCATCGAAGAAGTTACATGTGAAAAATTCGACGATTAAATGAAGCTTAGGTTGCTAATTCGCGAGTTGCAAAGTAACAGGCTTTATTAATTTAAAGCCATTAATTTTTTAATTTATGCTATAAATGTGTGCCAAAAGATTTTGCTATCTGCTCATTTATTTATTAGTTACAAGGACTTAACGAATTCCTATTAAATTGAGGTTAGGTTAGCAATTTGACGAGTATAAAATATGAGACTGAATTCCACAAATTATTGTAAGTTGTCCTTAACCTAAATCGGTGCGAACCATTGCCGGAGTTCCAGAAGAGCTATCAGTCATGTAACGCGACAATTGAACGCGTAACAATAACCTCGTATTATGACAGTTCATTTCTTTAATATGTTTATTATTTACAGATATGCAAATATCCAAATATATTGAAAAATCTTCTAACTTATTTTACTTCTCAAATTGCAAAGTAACAAGCTTTATTAATTTAATGGATTGTTAACTTAAATCGATTAATTGTTGAAACTAATGTATGCAAATACATTCTACAAAGATCTGCCAAAGAATTTTGCTATTCGCCCTTTTATTTATCAGTTACAAGGACTTAATGAAGTCCTACTAAATTGAGGTTAGGTTAGGAACGCGTAGAATATAAAATGTGAGACTTTATGAGTTGGACGAAATATTATAACTTGTCCTTAACCCAAATCGGTGGGAACCATTGCGGGGAGATCCAGAAGAGCTGTCAGCTGCCGGCGCAGACCTAACGCGAGAATTGAACGCGCAATAATAAGCTCTCGACCCACATGCAGAACCCTGCGAAATTCTGATTCTTGTGTACAGGCTGATACAGATTGCTTATCGTATAACTTGTTGTTCCAGTCATTTATAAAATAAAAGCCTTATTAATTATTTTTTTTAATAATAATAAAATTTTTTAAAAATGATACATTGTTCAATAATAATTGATAAATTTGATAATGGAAATTGCTTATATTTGGGTTTAAAGATTTCTGAATACAATAAAATAATGTTTTCTGGATTAACTATAGTGGACAGCATTTGATTTTGAAAAAGCATAATTATAACTATTTTGTGGATAATAAAACCGCTTGACATCCAAAGAAGAAAACAATTAAATTATAACCGCTTCTGTTAGTGACATAGCATCCGAATATTTATTTGCGAGTATTTATATTAGTGTTATTTGCTTTATACTTTGTTACCTCATTACTAACAAACTTTAGCACTCTCACAAATAAGAATAATTGATGATTCTATAAAAATTACGAATATATCGCAGCCATTCTTAACACTAGGCTTTCGCAACCCGTCATTTTGACGGATTGGAAATTACAAACCTTATTAATTTTTCTTCAAATTTATACTGACAATTATTCATGCAATCCTGACAGATTTAACTAACTTATATTATGTCTTATAATTGTAATGGTTTTTAAATTAAATTAATATCTTTTTTTAATGAAAATAAGTGTCCATAAAGAGAGGTATACGGAAATGTCCGTATTTGCGAATATTTATTTGCGTTACTTGCTTTATACTTTGTTACTTCATTACTAACAAACTTTAGCACTCTCTCAAATAAGAATGACTAATGATTCTATAAAAATTACGAATGTATCGCAGCCATTCTTAACATCTTACGGTGCCACATGTTTCACTAACTTTATATCAAAGACACTACTTCAACAACGCCATAAAGGTGAAAAGTTCTTTTGTCCAGGACTTTTATTGATCTCGCGTTATTGGTAACAGATCGGTTTTCATAAGTTCCATGGGCAGCGGATAAGTTCCACGAACTTCTCGCTGCTCCTCTCGAGATTAATCGAGCTGGCTAAGAGAAACGGCGGCGTCTTTTTATTGCAGCGGGACAAACGCTCGCTCGATGTGTACCGGCAACCAAGGCGACAATGAATGATTTCGTTCATAACTCGGCGCTGCCGCGAGAACTCCAGCTTTCTTGCAATTGGAAACTGGAGGAACTCCGCCGAGAACGTGTACAGGCCGCTTCAATTGCCTTAGAATTGCCACTGTCGAGCATACACTGTTCTATAGAAAATCATTATTCTTCTGTATTAAAATGTACTCCAGAAAGAAACGTCTCGGAATCCTTTTTTATCCCTTGTAGAGTGTAACATTAAAGTATAATTAAATTACTAAATAATTTATAACAATTCTGTACAGCGTGAGTCAATTGCCTTAGAATCGCCACTGTCGAGCATACACTGTTTCATAGAAAATCATTATAAATAACCGAGACATTTCAATTACACTCAAATGTTGCTCAATATTTGCCTGCATTTTATGCATTTATACTTTTACATGTTTGAGTTATATTAACTCGCACATGAAATTTCACTCTGCAGAAACCAGTTATATATAATATTCCACTAGAAATATAATATAATTAAATATTTTCGCCTTACGTTGCTAGCCATTCGAAGGAAGTCGATGCTAAAACTTGGTAAAATATTCCCTCCAACAGACTACAGAATTTAATACAGTCTACTGTTAAACAGAAAATATATAGTATAATGAAATAGATGTCTAGTAAAAGTGAGGTTAGGACAGTTCTGATTCAAAGGCGAATTAACTACCCTTTAAAATCCTAACCTAAACATTCGACACAAAATAACAGATTTATTGAACTTTCCGATCATTCACAGTAGATTTGAATTTGAAACTCGTTCCAATGTTTTAGTGGGGCACGCAATTAATCCACATTACAAGTAGAGCATTGCATTTAATATTCCCCTATAAATATAATATAATAAAATATTGTCTCCTTACGTTGCTAGCCATTCGAAGGAAGTCGATGCTAAAACTTGGTAAAATATTCGCTCCAATAAACTACAGAATTTAATACAATCTATTGTTAAACAGAGAATATATAGTATAATTAAATAGATGTCTAGTAAAAGTGCCTTAGAATCACGTTGTGCCTTTCTTATTTTTTGTCGCCTGGTTGTGTGTTGTATATAAATAATATATATAATAATATAAAAATAATATGTTGAACTGAATATGTTGTTCTTTTATATGTATTGTGAAACATTTCCTTTACTTAGAAGAAGAAATTTAGTTCTTTAATTTAACGAAATAAATTTTATGAATTAGAGAAATCTTCAGCACTGTCAAATATAATTTACTATGTGCAGAGTAATTATAAATTATCCAGCACGTTTTAGGCAAGTAACAAAAAATTAATAAACTCTGACAACTAAGTAAAACAAATAGTTACTCCAAAAATAATTGTTACTTCCTGCATTACTTCAACAATTTCCATAATTTCCACTTTGATGCAAATATTGAAAGTGGCAGATTGGTAAAACATAATTTTTTTTGCTCATTGCATTTTAACATTGCGTGCTAGGCGATTCGAGATATTCTTTTATCGCGGCGGTCTCGTTTTTCGTGGAAATCTCGGCCGGCAAATAAATTGAAAGCCGAGGCTTTGCCAGAGATCGCATTACATTTTTCCCCGATTTAATTATAAATCACGGAAGGTTCCGGCGGAAGGTATGCTTTATTCTTTTCACCGACAGAGATTCTTTTTAATAAACTCGTTAATATTCGACCTTGCTGAATTTCCGCGAGCGGTCAAACCAGGCAAAATGTTAATTAATTTTATGCATGTGTTCGCCACAGAGCGGTTCATTAAATCCCACTGTAATTAACCTCGCTGAATACATTGACGTAATACACACTTTTTTGTGTTATTGCTTCGTTCGTTGCGATTTTTATACTTCTTATGATTTGTAACACTTTTAATACGATGTTTCTAACCTCTAAAACTTGACAAAATATTATCATTCGTAGATTTGTAACTATTGACTTTATAAAGACAGATTTTACGTCATATTTAATAAAGATTTTGTTGTATTCCAAATATTAAATCTGTTACTCTGCTTTTTTATGTTGGCAAATAACAAAAATAATATTTTACTGCGTTTTAGAATCGAAACAAAAATCATGGACATTAGAATTATTAGCAAAAATTCACAACTCTTTGGTTATTAACAACCACGACGTATGCATTTGTTTACACAATTATTGGACTCTAATAATTCTTTCATAAAAAAAGCCTGGTTTAAACACATTGGCAATTATTCTGTCGTTGTTAAAGCCACTTCTTCAACGAGTAACAAGATTTTCCCGGGCGGACGGCAGTATTTTTGATTCGATAGCCTGGGAAGAGGAGTGGAGAGTGAATTTTCATTTGAATCAAGCGTATTAACGTCGCAGGCTGGCGGGGAACTTTGCCATCGGCAAAAGCGAGGCGGTCGCAGCATCTGACGGGCGAGCGAGTCAGCTCGATGCGAGAGGCCTTCATCGATTCTACAAATTGGGTTCCGCCTCGCCTTTCCACTAGATTGAAGACACTCCTCATCCTCATCCTCCTCATCCTCCTCCTCCGCCCGCGCGGAACAAGAGACAACGCGGGATGATCATTAAATTGTCATGCTTCGCGAGGCAATCACTTTGTAACGTCGGGTGCATTCATTATCGTCCGAGTTGCCAGGCTCCCGTTTCAGGGCGAGGCGTCCGCCGTCGAGAAATTAGACAGTGCTCGCAGGACGAGTAATAAATAAAGTTGAAGAGATGTGAATTTTCGACGTTTTTCATTTCGAATTTTGGAAGCAGTGAATCAGTGCTGATTTCAAGATCTGAGAGTTGAATGATGTGCAATCGATTAAAAATATATTTATAAAATATATTGCATATAATAAGATAATATTTCAATAGTTTTTTAATGGGAAATATTTTTTGTCAGCCAAGAATTTGTTCGGACGAATAATAAATAAAATTGAGGAAACAACAAATAATGTGAATGGTTGAAGTGGACGTGAATTTTCGTCATTTTTGATTTTGTATTTTGAAGAAAGTCCTGAAAAAGTGAGTTTACTGATTTCAAAATCTGAGATTTATCATATCATATCATATCAAATATATCACGTAAAATAATATAATATTTCCATAGTTTTCGAATTGGAAATATTTTTTGTCAGCCAAGAAAAATGTATCTGCCAGTTACAAAATCACAGATATTCATAATACAAATTTATAAGTTTCTAATTTACATTGAATTATCTGCAATAACTTTATATTAAACAAGATTTATCAATTGTTTATCATATATTTGATTGTATTCGTATTCTTATGGAAGTCGCTACAAAATATCTCAAAGTCTGTTTACACTAAATAATAATTATTTGCAATCAGCAAGAATTTATGGTTTATTAATCAATAAAGCTTCTTTATCAGCTTAGTTGAAATGGAGGTTACCTTGGCAGGATAACGAAACCTAAAAGGCAACAACTGAAGGTACCAAATATTTCCAACCAATCCCTAAGAACTCCATTTAAATTCACATCAAATTTTTAAATCAAAAATCGCAAGCTCAAAAGCAACAACATGGAACAATAATTGCAAAAATTCTCAAAAATCCTAAAAACAGTTTAAATACCAATTGCCAAATCCGAATCCAAGGGAAACACTTTACCGGCAGCTGGTGTGCTTCGCCATATGACGCGAACAGCATCATCATTTATGAGTTCGCTTAAATAAGTTCATAAAGCTTTTCACACGAAATCACAAAATTTTTAAAATAGTTTTAAACTTTTAACTTTCTCTGTTACAATGATTTATAGGTTATGTTTTCTTCCAGAGATGCATGCGCGTATGCTAGCAACATAAGGTAAGGTTTCATCGATCGCGGGAAGAAAGCAGAAAGCTCGCTCGCCTGGAGCTTTCCGCCAGATGGCAAGCGACTTGAGTTAACCGATGGTACTCGCATTCGAAGATATTGATTCGTCCAGTTTTAACGACTGCAATTCAAGTAGGTTATGATTCGCCAACAGTTTCATTGATAATGAAGAAAACTTATCTCGAATTTGGTTGTCGACTTTTTTGGTTCCTTGTGTTCTTAACTTAAGAACTTAATGATTGTTATTTTGTTGAGCAACTGCTAGTAACTTGATTTTGTTGAGTAACAAGCTAAGTTCTTAACTTAAGAACTTAATGATTATTTTTGAATTGAATTATTATAATTGAGTTGTTCTACTTAAGTTATTCTTAACTGAAAAACTCAACTAAAATAATATCGAAGAAAGATGTTTCAACTTGAATATATCGCATTATGTATAAAAAACGCGAAATTTGTGACAATTTCGAAAATCTCGCCTTTTTATAATAATCCGTGTCTACCACCAAAATTTATTTATTTATATAAAAATCGTTTTCAATAATAGTGAATAACTACTTTCGGATTATCACAGATTTTTGCTCTAAAATCGAAAGAAACAACTCAAATTTAAATATGTATTTCTAATAAAAGGTTTTTTCGTGGAAATACTTCGCAATAAATACGAATAAAAAGTAGAATTTCGTAGCAGAGCTGTAAAAAGGCTGTCGTCATTTGGTGATATGGTTTCATCGGCAGGAATAACAGTAAACAAAGCAATAAATAGATCGCATTCCTCGAGTATGCGGTTACATCGAATTCGGAGCATCCATATTGATTCACTCTCAATCGAAACAATGGCATTTAATTTCACAGCCCATTGCTGCGAGCGGCGCGCGATATGTTTCGGTTTCCGCATGGAAGGAAAGCAACGCGGACATTAAAGGAAAAATATTTCCCGCTCGCCAAAATTTTATTTCCAGCCAATCGAAGTTTCGGATAACTGGCAGTATCGCAAATAGAGTGAGGAAAATTACGAAATTCGTTCCTGTATTTTTTGCAAGCGCAAATAACTCTGGAGAATGATAAAGGATATTTGTTAATTAATGAAATAGCATGTTCTAATTATGAATATTAAGAATTCATGCTTTCGTTTATTACAAGCAGAAAAACAAAATTTACCTTCAGCACAAAATTATATACTTTCGTTTACGTTCTACTATTTTTTATAGCCGGTTATAATAAATAAAACCTATCTTGAAACACTTTGCACGTTAAAAACTACTTGTAAATTTCAAATAAATTAAACCTGATTGAACCAAAATTCAATAGAACTAAAATCATTTTATTATTATTTATATTTAACCATTTTAATAGAATGGCAAAATTTTATTCTTGTGTAAATTGTACTCATTCATTACGATATTGGTTACGTCAGTATTTCATTGCTGCACAGAGTTAATCATGCAATTATAAATGTATTTTTATTTTACTATTGTTTGTAGCCAATTATAATAAATAACATCTATCTTGAAACACTTTGCACGTTAAAAGCTACTTTTTAAAAAGTGTAATCCGATTTCAAATACAGTCAACAGAAAATTGTATCAAATAACGAAATTTAACTGTTCATCTAACGGAACAAAATTTAGTAAAACTAAAATAATTGGCATTATTTGTATTCTTGAGTCAATTGTACTCATTCATTATGGTTTCGATTACGTCAGTATTTCATTGCCGGATGCCTGATTCCAGTGATGATGGACGAGTGGAAAAGTAGGCTTTATCATGGCGGACGAAAATAGCGAAGCGCACGATCTCCTTCTCTTTCTCTTTCTGGCATTTCCCACGTATTTGTCTAAAAAGAGGCCGCTGCCGGGAAGCAACGGAACACTTGACCGGAATCAGCGGGGGTTAAATGTGCAATTACGAGCTTTGCCTGGCAAATACCAGGCAGCAGCAGCGCACCAACCACTCCATAATCGGATCTCTCTCCTTTCTTTCCGGCGCGCGGCGAGCGAGCAGAGTTCGGCTTGTTACTAGCGCTCGTCGAGACTGCCGCGATATACAATGCTAACTCGAAATCGCTCCTCAAGCCCCGAACCCTAGCTTTCCCTCCTTCTTTCTTTTTCAGTCGACTCGCTTTTCAAACGCGCAATTCTTCCCTCGTGAAAAGTTACACGCCCATCCTTTTGTTCCCGCTTTTGTATACTCGCTTTAAGTGCTTCCGGTTTTGTTGCTCGTGTGTTTGCAATCACTGCGATGAACAATGCGTCGAATTTTAATGCGAACAAATCTTCATTTGTTCGAAGCTTTTTAATGTAATATTAGATTTTAATGCAAATTGATACGCAATTCTTCCCTCGTGAAAAGTTACACGCCCATCCTTTTGTTCCCGCTTTTGTATACTCGCTTTAAGTGCTTCCGCTTTCGTTGCTCGTGTGTTTGCAATCACGGCGATGAACAATGCGTCGAATTTTAATGCGAACAAATGTTCATTTTTTCGAAGGTTTTTAATGTAATATTTTCAGTCGAATTGATACAATACTTTTGTATTGCACTTTTGTTTCTTATTTAGTTTCAACGAGTGGAATACTTATTTTTCGAAAGTTTTCAATGTAATCTTAGATTTCAATGCAAATTCATGCAATATTTTTTCATTGCGTTTTTGTTTTTTAAAATCGTTCGAAATATTCACTGTGAAGGTTCAAGTGAATAAATGAAAGCAGATAATTCGTTGGTAATAAATTATAATGAATGACTTACGACTGTTGTTTTCTTCAGGACAAGTTGCAACTTATCTAATAGCACATACCTGCAACAGATAAGAAAAATACGACGTTAGTAAAATTCTGCAATCCTTATCAGATAAGTAATCACATTCTTGTATAATGATTCATAGAAATTATTCTGTTCATTTCATACTTTCCCTGAAAAATATATAAAAACTACTATTTGATTATGAACAAACAAAGGTGAGGACAAATTACGTAACAATCGTGTATCTCAATATACAATTAATACAACTACTTTAAAAGCGCAATGCAATTCTTAGATTTTATGCAAAAACGTAAAGAAAGGTCTGACTTTATTATTCTATTTTTGATTTACTATTATATACAACAATATAATTTTGTATATAAACATGTTGTCACTAACAATTACTTGGCTGACATGACAAAAACTAAGTAGAAAAGCCTTGGAATTCATCGAGCACCCCTCAATTCAAAATAAGATCGTATTTTATTATTTTATTCTTGATTTATTATTAGAAACAACAATATAATTTTGTATATAAACCAATACGTCGCATGTCACTGACAATTACGTGGCTGACACGACAAAAACTAAGTAGAAAAGCCTTGGAATTCATTGCGCGTCCCTCAAACTTAAAACAAGATTGTATTTTATTATTCTATTCTTGATTTATTATTATAAACAGCAATATAATTTTGTATATAAACCAATATGTCGCATGTCACGAACAATTACGTGGCTGACATGACAAAAACTAAGTAGAAAAGCCTTGAAAATTCATCAAGCACCCCTCAAACTTAAAACAAGATTGTATTTTATTATTTTATTCTTGAATTATTGCTATAAACAGCAACATAATTTTGTATATAAACTAATACATTGCATGTCACCAACAATTACGTGGCTGACATGACAAAAACTAAGTAGAAAAGCCTTGAAAATTCATCGAGCGCCCCTCAAATGCAAAATAACATCGTATTTTATTATTTTATTCTTGATTTTTATTATAAACAGCAATATAATTTTGTATATAAACCAATATGTCGCATGCCACAAAAATTACAAAATTACAAAATTGCCCACAAAATAAGGAGAAAAGCCTTGAAATTTATCGCGCACCCCTCCATTCAAAATAAGATCGTATTTTATTATTCTATTCTTGATTTATTATTATAAACAGCAATATAATTTTGTATATAAACCAATATGTCGCATGTCACTAACAATTACTTAGCTGACATGACAAAAACTAAGTAGAAAAGCCTTGGAATTTATCGAGCACCCCTCAAACTTAAAACAAGATTGTATTTTATTATTCTATTCTTGATTTATTATTATAAACAGCAATATAATTTTGTATATAAACCAATATGTCGCATGTCACGAACAATTACGTGGCTGACATGACAAAACATAAGTAGAAAAGCCTTGGAATTTATCGAGCACCCCTCAAACTTAAACTAAGATTGTATTTTATTATTCTATTCTTGATTTATTATTATATACAACAATATAATTTTGTATATAAACCAATATGTCGCATGTCACCAACAATTACGTGGCTGACATGACAAAACATAAGTAGAAAAGCCTTGGAATTCATGGCGCGCCCCTCAATTCCAGACGGGGGAGGTAAAACTAGATCGAATCGAATCCCGATGAAGAGATAACAGCGGACGAGGGAAGCGTAACAAGCGCCGTCAGAATTTGTTGAGCCCGAATTAGATTTAGGTCGACGATTAGACATTCCAAGGGAATACACTTCGCTAATCGAGCAGCGAGTTAACGTGAAAAATGTGTGTTTGTCGCGAACGTTGTAATTTTTCTTTGATGCGATTTTATGTGTCATTGTTCAAACCCTTTTCGAATATCCTTGAAAGTGGCTGACCGGCTTTCCCATCATTCAACAGTGTAATAAATCGATTTTGCTGCCCGGTTTATCGAGCGAGCGTTCAAGTCACGCACATGCATGCTTCTGCATAGAGTCGCGTGTTTGTTTCGTGTTGCGTTTTTTGTTTGTTCCAGTGCTGTAGTTTACTCAAGCAGCGAGTGAAAACGCGCTTGAGTAAGTGTTTCTGCATTCCGCCTGAGCCAGGTTTTCATATTTTAGTAAATGTGTAAAATATATATTTTTGGAAGATAAGTTGATGTTAATATTAAGTTTTAATGTAAATTAATATTTATCAAGGAGTAAATATATTTACGTTTGTATTATTTCAGATATGTTTGAAACATGCAAACTTTTTCGAGCATTTTTAGGTTAAACTATTTTTTAAATTAAACCTGCAATAAAATGCTATGCGTTTTTAAACATTAAAATAGAAATTTAAACATTACAATGCTTTGTTTAGTCAGATCTGTGATTTTAAATGCAGAAAGATTTCCTAGGACTTTCTGAACAAAACATTATAATTTAAACAGCTTCCAAAATAACTACAGTTTTTATTTTTGATTGTACTTGGATTTTCTGAAATTGTAAATGCACAAAGAATTCCTAGAACTTTCTCAGCAAAATATAATTCAAGCACTTTCTAAAATAATAAGAACTTTTATATTGGACTGCAAAACTTAGTACAACTTTTGAAAAGTTGTTTAAATTCTACTTTGATTATTCAAATGCACAAAGAATTCTTACGAACTTCTAAACAAAATATTATAATTCGAGCAGTTTTCAAAATAACTACAGTTTTTACTTTCGACAGTACTTAGATTTTCTGAGGTTGTAAATGTACAAAGAATTCTTACAACTTTCCCAGTAAAATATAATTCAAGCACTTTCTAAAATAACGAATTTTTACATTCGGCTGTAAAGCTTAGCTTTTGTAAAGTTGTTTAAATCCTACTTGAGTTTTCCAAATGCACAAAGAATTCTCACCAAATTTCCAGCCAAATGTCATAGTTCAAGCTATTTTCCAATAGTTGCCACTTTAAAGTAGCTGTTTTAAAATCCTTTTAAAACAGCAACAATTTTTACATTCGACTGCAAAGCTCGGCTTGGCTGCAGGGTTGTTTGAATCCAACTCGGTCTTTCCGAGATTGTAAATGCACAAAGGGAGTTGCTCTCCGCTTGGAGAGGACTTTGCGAGTGAAAGAGAGCGACGCAAAGGATCAGGGCGAAACACCCTCCACTTTAAAGTTTCAATTAGGCGGTAGAGGAGTCTACCTGGCCGGCTATTGTTGCCGGTGATCCGGGGAGAATTAATTATCCTCGGCGAGTATTAAATTAATAAGTCCGGCGGCCAAGCCCCGCGAGTGGTACTACCTCGGCTTAAGTACCTCTCCAAAGTCGCCTTTATCAAATAGACGATATAATTAATGCTTTTTATGGATTAAGAGCTCCCTAATGCATTCTCCACGATGCAAGCCTTTAATGAATATCTCATTCGTTAAGCTCAATCAGTCTTCCCTCCCAACCCCTCTCTCAATTTGACTCGCCTAATGAAAATAATTCATTATAATATTCAAAGATTAATCAGCGACACCATTATTTTTTATCAATGCAAAAGTTTTCTGTCGATTTTTGATCTTTGTCGCCTGAAACAATCCATAGACTATGCTTTACGTGTTAATTTATTATCGAATCAAAAATTTGAATAATCTTTTACTTCTTTAACAAAAGCATTTGCGAATTTAGTCTTTTTATTGTTAGTCTAAAGCAATATTGAAGTGGATGTTTGTTAATCTAGTATTAGTTAATGACCAGTGTTGTTTATATATCAGTTACAAATTTACTCCAATTTTGATTAAACTGGATTTGCATTATACTTACAATAAAAATAATTATATTCCTTTACTTCTTCCGCATTACAAAATAATTGCAATTTGATTATAGTCAGGTTATTAATAATTACGCATTAACTTATTGTCGTATCAAAAATTTAAATAATCTTTTACTTCTTTAAAGAAATGATTTCGAATTTAATAATTTTATTGTTATTCTAAAGGCAATATTGAAGCAATCTTTCTTTTTTAGCAAGCAATTTTATTTTTAAAAACTTCGACTAATCCAACATCAATTGAAAATTGAGTACAATTTTGATTAAACAGGATCTGCATTATACTTTGTGTAAAAATAATTATATTCCTTTACTTCTTCCACATTACAAAATAATTGCAATTCAATTATAGTCAGGTTGTTTGTTAATAATGAGCAACTTTCACAGAGGGGATTCGAGTTGTGGAACACAAGCGGCGCCGAGCACTGATTGCAGCTGAGAAGATCGGACACAAAGGGCTCAGCGGGAGAAATGAGATGAGCGGAAATCTCTGCCGGCAGCATTAAAGCGGAGTATAACTCGACGGAGCAATGACATCTATATTTTCGATATTTTCCTCGCACAATGCCGCCATTGATCGCGCGCGCTCGCGATACACCAATCACCGGCGCTCTTTCTCAATATGATGATGAGCATAAAAATAAGATTAAATACGAGATAAAAATTAGTTGAAATTATTTGTTTCCTGTAAATTTTGGATTTGCTTTTGTACAGTGAATAAAAAAAGGTATTCGGATGCACTGATTTTCTGGATTAAATTTTGATGTAGAAAAATGCGGTTTTTGAGTGAAATCAACTTTTTTTCAAGAAGGAAGTTTTCTCTTTTAAGAAAAAATGCTTTAGAATTTCAACAATTACTTTCTTGTTTAATAGACGATGTTTTCCCGAATACTTCTTTGCAGATAATTATTTTTAATAGAAACAAATAATACATACTTAAATGTCCAATCAAAATTCGTTATGTAACCTGGACAAACCATTTCTCTCATTTTCTTCCAAAACGAGTTATTTTACGGTCACCACTGCAATTTTACTTAAAAGCGCTCACCAAACATTATTATCCCAAATTATTTCAAATCTCTACACAAAAGAATACGAGAATTAAAAAGGTTTTCCTAGAGAGCAACGAGAGCCGAAAAAGGCGTTCATTTGTATAATTTTTTGACTTGGCAATAAAAACTACTTAATTACGTACACCTGTAAAAACCATTTCTCTCATTTTCTTCCAAAGCTAATTATTTTACGCTGATCATCACAATTTTA
Source organism: Ectemnius continuus (assembly GCA_910591665.1). Lineage (NCBI taxonomy): Eukaryota > Metazoa > Arthropoda > Insecta > Hymenoptera > Crabronidae > Ectemnius > Ectemnius continuus. The sequence continues at coordinate 5,745,342 of OU342862.1, read as the reverse complement.
CTTGAAAGCGCTCACCGAACATTATTATCCCAAATTATTTCAAATCGCTAAACAAAGAATACGAAATTTAAAAAGGTTTCTAGAGAGCAATGAAACCCAAAAAAGGCGTTCATTTGTGTGATGATTTGACTTGGCAGTAAAAACCACTTCAAATTAGAGATCGCGTGAGACACACACACTCGGCGGAATGTTCGTGCTCTCGGGCGAAAGAGAGTAAGAGATTGTCAAAGGTTGGCAGAGCGCTTAGGCGTCCCTCTCGTGCGAGCACGTGGTCACGAAGAGAGCTCCGACTAATTAGAGGTTCGCGTTAATTTCTGCCCGCCGAACTGAACTGCGCGCCGCCCGGAGAAAAGTTTTCGTAAAACTCGAGCCTCCCTTTCACCCGAATGGCCGCTCGCTGCCGGCGCGAATTCCAGTCCTACATTAATATTGATTAACATTGATTAGCTTGATGGGTTTACTGCATTAACTTAATGGAAATATCGTAATCACTGCCCGGTAATTAATACGCCGCGGAGATTATAATATGCTTCGCATTCCAACAAGTGCAGCGTCCATCCTGATTGGTATTAATTAATCTAGCTGCGTTAACTCATCAGAGTTATTTAATAATAGTAGGAAATTCCTAAAAGAATTTTGATATAGAAAAATATAATTATTTAGAATTTACAATTTTGTTATGAACTGTATCATTTAATTATTATTCATTGGTGTTGATTTTTATAATAGTTAGGATTTTTTGGATTTGTTTTCTTATACTTTCACCTTAAAAACTGCTGAATGAAAATTAATCTTCACACTACGAATTTTAATTTTCAACATGCGAATCATTAAAAGACACGCTATGAGTTTATAATTATATGAAAACAAAACAACGTATGTTTATAATCAAAAATTTTTGCCCCATTTTCGCCATTTTTGTTAATAACGAAATTATTTTTGCAATTGGTACAAAGTGAGCCAATTAATAAATTAGTAACTTATTGCTTTCCAATGTCAAAGCGCAGCCTTGTATTCTGTCATCCGTAGTCATTAATTGACTGCTATCTAATGTACTCCAGATTTTTATGTCAGTGATAAGATAGACGATAACAGAGTTTCCGCACTAATCGCAAAGTTAGCGCGACGATTTCACTGCAAATCGAAGCCCATCAATGTGTACACAAACAGCGTGTGTGCTGCCTGCTTGTTTCTCACGGTTTTCCAGTTTTGTACTTTAGAAATCCATTGTATGTATAAACAACTTCGATGTGGCACTAAATTTATTGTATTCGTTAGTTAAATTTGAATTTGAATTTTCTGTTCGAATGTATAAATTTATTGTTGTGTTATTTTCTGATAAATTTTCAAATTTCGCGTAACAAAAAATCATCGCAAAATCATACATTTTGAATTCGTCACTGATTTTCGGAGTTTTACTTGTTTTTTTTGTGACCACGCGTGGAAATTCCCATCGTAAAAGTTTTCCATCCAAAATTGGATTCGTAAGTGTAGCATTTTTACATGAAAGTCGAAATAAAAATTTTTCAAATTGTGCCAACTTTCTTGCAAAATAGCAAAATAGTTTTAGGAATCACTGCGTCCACTTGTCACTGCAATAAATTGGGAATCGATATAACTACTGAACGATTATCCAAGATATAAAATTACCTTCGAGCGAATGGTTTCCTGATATGATAGAAATATCTTGGATTATTGTTAATAAAGCGCTTTTGTAATGTAAGCTCGATAAAACTGAGCTTGTATTAGGAATGTGAGTCAGTCAATTAATTTCACTTAATTTCACTCTTTCAGATATGTGTTTTATAAACAAATGACCGAAGATACTGGATTCGGGCGCAACTTAACTAATTTCAATTACTGTTCTTAATAATTTCAATTATTTCAATTACTTTTCTTTACTTATGTATCTTTTTTATTAAGCCGTTCCTAATTAATTTTCAGGGCTTAAGATACGATTTTACATTTATTTCTTAAAATAAATAAACATGATCATTCGTAGGAATGATAAATTTCAAGAATTAATACATTAAGCAATATTAATAAATACGAATGATAATGACATTATCTTTAAATTCAATTTTCAACTTTATAACAAAGTCCCGCGAAAGTTACGAGTTAAGAATTCTTGTCTTATAAATATTAAAGGTCTTTAAAGAAATTTCGAAGTAAACTAGCAGAACTAAAATGTCCTCGTTGTTTCAGTTTAACGGGAACATTTTCTGACTACGATTTTTCGAACACCCGGTAGCCAATTGCGAAAGAAAAAAATACATCGGAATACGATCCTAACTGTCGCCTTGTCTCGAGCGTACTCTTCGTTCAATGTCGAGTTCAATGTCTTAAACGCTCTGTGCTAGCCTACGAAGCCGCACAACCGATCAGAAAAAACAAAGAGAAACGAAGACAGCCTAGTGCAGCCCATTAATATGGACAATTGATTCGTTTCAATTGAACTTGCAATAGGAACGTTACGAAATCATATGTAACACCGAATGAAATTTTGTTGTTTATAGTTTTCGAAATTGGATTTTAGTGGAAATATTTTCGGGTGTTATTAGAGAATGAATTATATTTATACAGAATTATTGCCTTTGTTATTCAGTGTTGTATTTATGGCCAGTATGATATATTTGTATTAGAATGGATACAAATTTTTATTTAATTAGAGATTTTGAGATATGAATTTTTATTTGAATATTTAAAATAATTTGTGTTAATAGATAATTTTCGTATGAAATGCTTGAAGATTATTATTTTTAAAAGTACAAACCTATTTTCAAAGGCAGTTGACACTTTTCAAAAATATCATGATTCAATAGAACTGCTTTGAGAAATGGCTTTTTCTCAAATAACTTCAACTGCATCGACAATTGCTGATAGAGGATTTTTCCAAGATACAAGTCTCTTATCTAATTCCGAAAACAGTAACAATGGGTGATTAACAATTTTTCCAAAACATATGATATTTCGACAACGTAGAGGACATTTGATCTTTCGTTGGTGCGAGTGCACTTTTGAGGACTTAGCATCACTTCCTGGCGGATGTGCTACGAACTTTGGAACAGCATATTTATTTTTGCGTCGGCGATTTTCAAAGTCATTTGATACTTTTTCAAAAATATCGCAATCCAATACAATTACTTTCAAAAATATTTGTTTCTCAGATAATTTCGAATGCATCGACAATGACTGATTGGGAATTTTTCCAAAACACGATTTTTTGACAATTTCAAACACATTCAATTTTTCTACGAAAAATTTTCTACGATATGCTACGAACTTTGGAACAGCATATTCATTTTTGGGTTGGACATTTTTAAAAATATTGTAATCCAATACAATTACTTTCAAAAATGTTTGTTTCCCAGATAATTTCGAAAACAGTGACGATGGCCGATTGGAAATTTTTCAAAAACACAATATGTTGACAATTTCGAACACATTCGATCTTTCGTCAAATACACTTTGGAGGACTTAACATTACTTCGCGGCGGATATGCTACGAATCTTGGAACACCATATTCACTTTTGTCTTGGCGATTTCCAAAACTGATTTGACACTTTTCCAAAAATATCGCGATCCCATCTAATTGCTTTGAAAAATCTTTCTTTCTCAGATAATTTCGAAAACCCTGACAGTGGCCGATCGAGAATTTTTCCAAAGTACGATATTTTGACAATTTCGACAGCATTCAATGTTTTATGAAATAGACCTTGGAAGGCTTAGCATCAGTTCGCGACGGCAATGCTACGAACCTTGGAACAGCTGGCTGAGAGGTCTGGCAGCTTTGAAACACGCGCAGCCCATAATATATCCCATCATCGGTGCAGCGGTGGGATCGTGTGTGAGCGGGGCACTGTCACGTGTTCCCCGGCTTCCCTGGCCACGAAAATCCCGGTCCTCTCGCTGCTGCCAGTTCGCCTGCTGCTTCCACTGACTTTTTCCGCCCCTGGCACATCGCGCACTAAGCGCGCGCGCTCCGCCACTCTCTCTCGCGCTCTCTCCCGCCGAGTCAGCGGCCTCGCACTGCCACTGGCATCGCGCACGCAATCACTACCAACACCTAGCCTCACGTACGTCGTCGTTCATGCCGCCCGCTACCAGATACCACTAACATAACGGTCCCACTCGGCGAGCACGTACGCCTCCTTCCCAGCCGATCGATCCCGATCGATCGATGCCTTCTGCCGCGTGAAACTTGACGAGAGCCAACCGCGCGCTCCGATGATTCCTTTGACGGAAGACGTTCAACTTTACCAATTCAATGTACGCACAATATCGCATTCTTAGTATTTTTCTTTGTACTAGTTTTAAATATATTAAATGCATCAAGTCTAATATTAAGTTACACCATGGTAAAAAAAACCTAATTTTTTGGAGCAAGTATTGTATTATGTCACATTCTATAATACAATATTTTTTTCAAGTCGATTTTACGACCTCTAAATTTGATTATTGAAATCATTTTTGTGTCAAAATGGCTGCACATGTAAATTTGGTACTCTAAGGTGTTCATATAAAATAGATTTATGAAACCTGACCCGAAACAATAAAAATGCTATATTGTGCATTTGGCGGTTGATCACTTATTTGGATTTGTTACTGTTATATTATTTTTGTAGATTTTTTTAAGTTTCTTAATCTACTTGATGAAAAAGTATAAAATAAGTTCTAGCTTTATTTTGCATCACTCGCAAAATAAGAGATACTTCATACTTAATTCAAACAAGATTAGGGCATTTTTAAGGTATCTATTTTCAAATTCTCATATTTTTTATTTATTCAATTATTAAAGAAAGACTTTTGCAAGCATGCAATCATTTCAATTTGTTCCATAAAAAAGAGAAAAAGCACTTTGTGACTTGCAAAATCCCCGCTTTCATGCGAGAAGCTCTAAAAAGTTTCAGTAAGAACTTTACTTTTATTTCAAAAACTGCTGAAAAAAGTTGATCTATTTTCGAAATCCCATATTTCTTATTCGATTATTAAAGAATAATTTTCACAAGCATGCAATCATCTCAATTTGTTCCATAAAAAATATATAAAAAGCTCTTTGTGTCTTGCAAAATCCCAGCTTGATGAAAGAAGCTTTAGAAAGTTTAAAATAAGAACTTCTCAGCACCCTTTTCGAGAGTCAGGAAATATCGCTGAGAAGTATTGCGGCTTGTTTCGATGGGGAAAGGACTTTCTCACTTTCGGTAACTTGGCTGGCTGAGGGCTTTGTCGACAGATTTCCGAGGGCTCGAAGGGTGCCTTTGATTCTAGGGCTTCCCCTTACGGATTTCGACCTCTCGAAGTCTCGTTTTCGTGGTTTTGAGCGGTAATTCGAGCGTGTAATACTCGGCTCCAGTTTCTTCAGGTGTAAACAACTTTGTGCGACGCACGTTCCAAGAAGGAACGTCTGATAAATGCGGTGCAGTTCCATAAAGTTTGTGTATTGTTATATATATTAATTTTACTATATTATTTTATATCAATTAATAATTATAGCACTTTATACTATCATTAAATGGCGCAATACAATTGGTAATATAAAGTGCTGTTGTTTAATATAATATAAAATATCAAATATTATATAACGACTTGAATATGTTCATGAATTATAATTATAAATTTATTGAAAGTAACGTTGAAGTGTGTTGAACTAATGTTTTTCTCAGGAAGCATTATAATTCAACGTTAATATCAAAATTGTCAAAATGTTATAGTTCAAAAATACATTAATATTATTATAAAATGCTATAGCTTTATATAATATTAAATATCGTTGAGAAATTACGATGACAACAGACCTTGTACTTGTAATATTTTTTATCGTAATATTAAATATTGTATTAAACTATTATTAAAGTATGGCACTTAACCCTTTTGATTTTACCGTTGAAGTGGTGCAATTTAAAGTTGCGACAAAAAGTATTTAAAATTCGAACTTTCATGGAAAAATATCTAAATATCAACACTATCTCACTGTTTCTAAGCACTCCAACCTAATTTATATCATTATCATTGAATATGGTTGACTTACCAATTAAACTAACTATTAAACATTCAAAACGTGAAAGTAAACAAGACCGGCAATCAGAAATGCAAATAGAGGAAATGTCTAGAATATCGGAAGTCGACGCAAACGATACACGCGAAGATGTCGCGGTAACCAAATATCTCTGCTGGAGTTTGCACAAATAGCAGAGACGCAGAGATGTGTGCGCGACCCAAATTCGAGTCCGATTCCAATTCTGAGGGAGAAAAAGTGTGCGCAATGCAATGTTTGCATTTAGTCATTCGGCGCCGGGAGACTGACATGTCAAACAAGCGTTTTCAAAAACTTCTTCGACACTCGATACACACCGCTCTCTTTTTGTATTTCGACAGGAGTGTCCTGCTTTTTGCGCCATCTGTAATTTATTGCTCAAATATTCGACTATTTTGGAAATTCGGTTATTTTGTTGTATATTCTTATTATATATTATAAATTTAGTATATAATTGATTGCTAAAATATTCGATTATTTTGGAAATTGCAAAAACAATTAATCGATTATTTTTGTCTTTCATTATACTTTTTGGACTATTTTTTCAGTATATTTTTAATGTTCGTTTCCAACAGTTATGAATGTTTGTTTTGTGGGCTTATTCTATATAATTATTTAAAACGTAAAATGACTATATTCGTTGATTAGTAACATTCGATTGTATCCGAGTTTTTCAATCCCACAATCGTTTTCTTTAACTCTTGAATTTTTTTAAATTCCCTGCAATATCAATTCAATTGTACTTCTGATTCTAATTCACAACAATTCCTTAAATCCAACAACAATCCAACAAAACAAGTAAAAGTAAATACAATATTATTAAATATTAACAGAATCACTACTTATAATCAATCCAAACAAATCCGTACAAAAACATTGTTTAAATTCCAACATAAGAATTCCTTAAATCCAACAAGAATCCAACAAAAAAGCAAAAATAAATACAATATTAATAAACTTTAACAGAATCAGTGATTATAAATCAATCCAAACAAATCCATACAAAAACATTGTTTGAATTCGCTCTCCAAAGCCACCAACAAACTATCACTCGAGCCACACGAGCGGCACTGTTTACGGCTACGGTTTTATCAGTGCAAAGTTGTCAAGTACAAGTGCACACAATCTCTATCGAGCAATCTCCATCAAGCTTGTACGTCATCCTGGTGTGCCGAGTGCGCCGGCTTTAATTGACGAATCACTCAGCGATCGCCTATCACAGTTACGTGCGTTACGCAGTGCAACTTGAGGGGGCGTCAATTATCTGATAGTTTATCGGCGTTATCGCCGCTCAGATTTTGGAGCCTTCGAAACAGGCTGTCGGTGAGTGTTTTCGGATCAGACATTTGCAGACTGCGAACAATCACACTTGCGGTTGTTTATAATTATTCTGTTGATACTTTGAACACTGTTTAATATTGTATAAACAATGTTTGTTATTTTTAGTTTGTATAAACAATATAATGATTACAAACAAATTGTTTATTGTTTAACATTGTTTATTGTTTAAAACCGGTGGCGAAGTTTTCATTTCGTTGAGCGATTACATTGAAATGTATATTAATGCGATTAATGTAATGTTGATTAATTAATAAAATTGTTTAAATTATTTTAAAATATAGCGTGCACCATTCCAATTTCATTTGATATTCGTTGCAACGTGCTGTTTGCATAATCGCAAAACTATTTGTTAATTGGAATTCATCCCTTACGAAGACTTTGTACAACAATCGCAAACAATCATGCAAGTAGTTATAGTCGATCAATTTTAACTCTCGTATTTGTTCCGGAGTCATCAGAAAACATATAAACATTCATCGTCATAATAATGGCAAAGCTACTAGTTAATTAAATTTCATCCCTTACGAAGATTTTTTACACCGAGCGCAAATAACCTCGCGAACAGTTAACAATCGATTAGTTTGAACATTCGTCGCAACCGGCAGAGTCAGCATCGTTCACAGGGATTTACTTCGACGCGTTAACACGTCTCGCGCGGATTCGATATTAATCCAGTTTCCGGTAGAACGCGAGATATTCACGCGAGGCGAATCCGAATATGACGTGGTGTATGTATGTATGTACGTGCGCCGAAATCCCGCCGGCCATTGGGACGACGACAACTGGATTCATCCACTCGGCCGAATCATTACGGAGATCCCGAGGTACACGGGCGCCACTAATTATCCCGATTACTGACAGACGTTCCTGGAGGGTGATGTGGTTTCGCTCGGAGGGAGGCGGGGCACGGACTGCGATTATTCGGGAGGGCGGCGGTTCGCTCTCTGCGTTGCTGCTGCACGTGGTTACCATGGAGAGAGGGAGAGACTGCGATAGCGACAGGAAGGGGTTGGGAGAGACATAGGTAGAGACAGGAAAGGGTTGGGAGGGGGAGACATCGGCAGAGACAGGAAGAGGGTCGGAGGGAGAAAGGCAGAAGCAGGCAGAAAGGGAGAGACGGAGAGGCAGAAGCACAGATGGTGATATGGATGGGGATATGGGCAAAAACAGAAAGGGAATAAGAGCGACCGAGACGGAGATAGAAACAAGAGTCGCCGACTGAGATAGAGACGTAGACGGAAACAAGAAACGCGAAGCAGAAACAAGAGACCAATACAAGAAACAAAACATGGAAACAAGAGACAGAAATAAAAGCAGACAGATACAAGAAAGAAAAGGCAGGAGTAAGAGGCAGAAACAAGAGAGAAACAAGGAACAAATACAAGAAACAAAACATGGAAACAAGAGACAAATACAAACAAATAGATACAAGAAAGAAACGACAGGAAAAAGAGGCAGAAACAAGAGAGAAACAAGATACAATCAAACAAATACAAAAGACAAGAGGCAGAAGTAGAAATAATAGGCAGATATATAACAGTGGCATAAACAAGAAACAATATAGAGAAACAAGGGACTGGTACAATAAACAGGAATCAAATACAGGAAACAAGAGACAGAAACAAGAAACAATACACACATACAAAAACAAAAGCAGAAACAAAGACCAGCAAAGGTAGAAACAAGAGAGAAATAGGAAACAATATAGAGAAACAAGATACCAATACAAGAAACAAGAGATGGAAGGAGAAACAACTGATGGATACAAGAGAAACGACAGAAACAAGAAACAGTACACACAAACAAGAAACCAATACAATGCACAAGATACAAGAAAAAAGACAGATACAAGAAACAAGAGCCGAAAGCAGAAACAACAGAAATACACAAAAAAAGACAAAAACAAGAAGCAAGAATCAAAAGACAGAAACAAGAAACAAACAATAAAAGACAGAAACAAGGAACAATAAACACAAACAAAGATAAAAGCAGAAGCAGAGATCAACAGAGGCAGAGGCAGACGGTGCGGGGAAAGGGACAGTGAGTGCAAATGAACGGATCAATGGAGGATGCGTGTGGAGGACGGGAATCGAGAGGCGTCTCTGCGCCGACATCCGCAAATAGTGACAGGCCGACCAACCTGGCCCGACTCTCAATTTACACGGCGTGTTAATTAATCCGCGCGAATTTATACTCGGCCGCGCTATTGCGGCGCCGCGCCGCGCCGCGCCGCCCCGGCGATCATATGGGCGCCGCGCAAACAATTGCACCGCGCCGCCCAAATGATTTCGTCGCCCGACAAATGCTTGCGGCGATATTATCCTGCTTGGAGATAATGCGGCAACAGAAATTTCATCCCATCAGCTGATAATCCATTGGATTTTATTACACCAATTGTCTCTGCTAATATGCTGAATCCATTCGCTGAGTGTTTTGTATGAATAAATTGTGATTGGTAAAATATGGATTAAAAAATATGCGTTCTGGAAGTCATTCAAAATGCGATATTGTGATCCGTTTTTGAATCTTTCGCTTTTATCAATACTTGTGAAATAATGCGAGAAGTTTATTACACCAATTGTCTTCGCTAATATGCTAAAGGAACTTGCTAAATGTTTTGTCGGAATACAATGTAATTATTAATAACATTAATAACTGTACGAATTAAAAAAAATACAGATATGCTGGAAGTTATTCAAAATCTGATCTGTTTTCGAGTTTTTCCCTTTTACCAATATTTTCAGATCTGACTTATTTTGTTACAGCTTATCTGAACTAAGTTTCTGGAATTTTCAAGCAGAACTATTTAATGATAAATGATATTAAAATGCAATTAAATGTAATATTGTAATAAAATAAATGTACTAAAAACACTAAACAAAACAAAACAAAAGCAAAATTAATAAATGTAATAAAAGAAATAGAAGCTTCACAGAAAATAATGATAAATTGACGATATACCAAAGAAAATGATTTATTATTACGACAATGTTAATCCAATCAAGTTAGAAATAATGCGCCATTACTGTTGAACTTTCCATTAAGAATACGAGAGTGTTATGCGAGGTCATTACTTTCACTGCACTTCCCACAATGTCTGTGAGAGATAATTATACGAGTGGGTGGGAATAAGGGAAAATTAAAAGATAGCACGCGCCTGCATTTTAACAGCTTTAATAGTCTGCACAGCAAGCAAAAAGGCAATTAGAATTGCTAATTTTCGCGAAACAATCAGCGGTCTGTAAAGAAAACGTAATACAGTATGAAATTACAGGTGGATCTCTGCTAAAAATTGAATTCCTAATAGTAATTTCGAAACTGCTAATTAGTAACGGGAGGTAATTGATAGTTCTGTGGAAATCAATTACGAGACTAATATACATAATCGAAATAATGAAAGCTTGATGGGATTTTTTATTATAATTACTGTAATAGATTTGCAATCTAATGAATAAGGAATTTTAGTTGAAATAATAACTTATAATTAATGTTTTGTGTGTTACAACAACAACTTGTTATTACATTCGTTTAATTTCTATATTGTTTACTGTCATCTTTTATTTTAACCTCTTTTGCAACAAACTTTATTAAAGTTTCTTCCAAAAATTACCTATTTTTTGTAACCTTAACTTTCTGTTTGCAATCCGCAAATATTCCTGCCAATACGTGCATTGAATAAATAAATAAAATGACGTATTATTAACCAAAAGGTCAAAATCAATTCAAAGTACCGAAACTCAGCAAATTATGAAAGCAGAACACAAACACATTGAGAGAATACAATCCGAGCACGAACCCTGAATTAACAAACACAATCATTTAAAACAATACCGAAAATAACATGAGAATTTGATCGGCCAAGCCTTGCTTGACTTCGAATTATTCCAGCTGGTTAAAAGCCGGCTAACAAAAGCTCGGCGAATTCCACTTGTTTCAACGGAGCTTAATAGAGTTCTGGCGTGCGTGCGCGCGCGCCAGTTAAAGATAGCGCGAGTGCATGATGATCATTGCGGGAAAAATGTGCTGCTAAGCGAAACGCCGATAATTTCGTGAGCGGAGATCTGATAGGATGTGCCGCCGCTGCCGCGGTAATGCAGCCTCATTTTCCTCGAGCTTATTCCCAGTGCTTCGAATAACGGATAAATAATTAAAGCGAACGCCGACAGTGCAAGATGAAATACGGTGAAGTTCAGCTGGCAAAGCAACATAAATATGGCAGAGTATTTTTGCATTTTATTTGTATTTTTGCAAAATTAAATGCTGCTTGTTTTTAATGAAAAGCGATCGTTTTTTTCAATTGATTCGTTCATAAATACCACAAAGTGCTTCGTATTAAGAGAACTATTAAAATATCAATGAAGATAATTATATGTCGAAATTTTAATACAAAGTAACATATACAAATATATTTTTTGGTAAAAATCGAATTTTCTGCTTGATGGCGGATGAAACTTTTAATGAGATTTTTAATGATATTCGAGTGCAAATGGCAGCCTATTATATCGCGGAGGTAATTCGTATTCGAGGAAATCTCATGGATGGTGTCGGTGACATAATACGCGCGTGTGGGTATTCGCAGTAATCCGGTCAGCCTATTCAAAACTTAACGAGCTTAATACATGCCTGGTGCACCATTCACGGGAAAATGTCCGTTCGGCTAATCTAGCAGAGTTAGAACAATTAGCGATATATAGGCTGCATCGATCGATGTAACAGCACTGGCAACATTTCCCATACAGCGAAATAATAACTTAAAGTGAAAAATTATTGGCTGTTGTTGCCTTTATTCCAAAAATCTTCTAACCATTTGCAATTCGAACTTACATTTATTTCGAGAAGAAGTTCAACGTGTTAAAATTATTTTGTATTCATTTAAATGTAACTAATTTATTTAATAATCTAGCTTTGAGAAGTACAACTTGAGACTTTAGAATTTTGTAATTTTTACATGCTTCTTAGATATTCCTGTTAAAGTAATATTTGTATCTAAGAAACTTTCACAGTTTTTCAATTTACAGTTTAGAATTCAGCAATTGTACCGCGACTTTTATACACGTACAAGTGCAAGAAAGCTTTTCCAGTTTGTTTTATTGTTTACCGTGTTTACCTTCCAGCGAATATTGCAAGAATATTTTGTGCACAAATCCGATTGAAATATTCATGCGAACTGGTCGCTGTTAAAAAAAACGCGACGGTTCAACAATGCCGCTCTGATACAAATATTATGCAATTTTATCGATTATACCGAAGATTTAATTTATCAGTAAGTATTTATTTGCGATTTTGCATTTTACAAAACAGAATTAGAATTCCAAAAATTTAAAATTCATTTTTCAATTACTGTTAAATAATTGTATTTATACAAATGAATAATAATACTTATTCTTCTATTAATAGTAGTGTGAAACAATTACATTTATACAAATGCAATGTTTTCAGATCTTGGTTTGTAAAAGCGGAGGCATTCTTTTTGAGAGAGCCTGTACTTTGCCGACTGTTTTTCTCTGATGTTTGTACGCCTCTCGAGGAACTCTTACTTCCCCGATCGCTCGAGTCTGCCGCACTTAGGACTCATCGATTACCGATTGCCGTGGCAGCTTTCCGTCGTGAAACGCGCTTGCACCCGCGTCGCCTATCCTCTCCCTTAATGTTCGATATTGCGCTCTCCCGCGCCGCCAATTACTCCCTTCTTACTGACTTCCGGCAATCGAAGCCGAGAGGAATGTTTCTTAAAAACGATACCGAACTGTACAGCCGGCGAAAATTGTTTCCGAGAACGAGAAATGTTGGAATGAAGTTGTGGTAAAATGTTGGAAATATTTTGTTATGTTGCAAAGTTTGTTTGAAATCTTTTGTGGTGAATTGTAATGTACGAAAGATTTTTAAAAATGAAATCTTTCGTGGTGAATTATAATAATAAGTGCTATTAATTTTGTTTTTTGGCGTCTTTGAAATCTCTTTTTGGTAATAATTCCGGAAAATATGTAGAATTATAATATGAAATAATAAAAGTGAATTGAAATATTAATTTTCTACAAGCAGTTTGAATTAAAAATTTACACAACCACATTTGAACTTTTAAAACTTGAAAGGATACTTCACAAAATTAGAATCAAATACAATGTTTTGTTACGTTGAAAATTCTCTCTGAAAACTTGTACAAAATCGTATTTGTTATTACATTCCATTTCCACCGTTTCGTTACGTTGAATATTTCCACAATATTTCCAGCGTTTCAATATTATTTCTATATTTGGAATATTCATAATTGGTATTCCGCTCGGACAGAAAGTAACTCATTCGAGCGACATTCATACAAAACTTTTTCTTTCAATCTCGAATTAAATGGGGAGGCAATGACGTGTCAGCGACTTCCCCCACCACCGTCAGTACATACGGGGGAGAAAGCAGGAGTTAATTTAAAAGCATAAAAGCACATAATTAATCATACAGGCTGCACAGTGAGCTCGCGAAAGGCAAAAGGAAAGTGGGTGTTCCATTTCTGATGAAGTGAACGCGTGCGATGCATACAGGAGAAGTTTAAAAATGGCCTTGCGGATCGACGAGAGCTCAGATTTGCACCTCCTTTTAAAGTCAACCTAGATTTTCCCCCCTTCAACCCTTTTTCAACTCTGACTCTATAACCGCCATATTGTAATTAACTTTTTGGCGACGTCAAGCGTGAGCTTACTCGCCTGTTTTAATCCGCATTGTTACACTACTTTTCAAAAGCGAAATTTCTATTGCATTCGCGAATTTATTTCTGACTGCCTGGATTGAAAGAAAGCTTGAATTAATTATTTTTAGTTATTATTACAGAATTATGTCAGTAAAAACACTCCGTGATTATAAATAGTTGAAAGTATTTCGGAAGATTTAACTCAAATTATTTGTTGGTAAATTCAATAGTAATAACAATTTTGTGATTACTTTCCTGGACAATATAATATTAATTTAGCACATCCACAAACTGAGCATTAAATAATAAAACCATAAAGCATTTAATTTCCCAATTTATACACTCACTCAAAAATGTCAAAAATTCCCAAAATTCCTCTGAAAAATCGTAAATCATGAAACAGTCTGTCGACATTTTCTTTACGATTTTTTTCAAACATTCCCAAAATGCCTCTTAAAAATCAAATACAATTGTCTTCAAAATTACAAAAATTTTCTCTGAAAACTTGTACAAAAGCGCATTTGTTAAAACATTCGGTCGGGATTTTCTTTACGATTCTTCTCTCAACGAGGAAAACTTCGCAAGTAACTTTTGTCAGCGCGTTAACGGAATAACCAAGTGGGAAGTATTGTCGACGAAATAAGGAAATATGGAAATATGGAAATATGGAAGAGTATGGAAATGTGGGAAAATCGCAGGCAAAGAGGAGAGGCAAAAGTAGCCTTTTGAAAATTGAATTAATGCCGGAAGGAAAGCCCACTTAGCCCGACTGGAGCTCCCTGACCTTCTTCGTTCGCTTTGAGTGGCGACCTCACCGCGAAAGCCCAGTCACTAATTATTCGAAGCATCCGAGTTTGTGACATCCTTCGAGACCTTTTTCTTTAACCAACCTCTTGTTTTCCCGTAGCAGAATTGTTACTCTTCCGATACTTTTCCGTGCAAATGCATTCGTCATTTAATAAGGAATTGGAAATAGATTTCGATATGCATTCGAGTATTAATTATTTTTAATGTAAACGCAAGTCGTTCTGTTAAACTAATTTTATGATTAGTGCGCGTTTATAATAAGACTATGTTAAAATCATGTGATTCAGATTTCTCTTTAATATTTATAATCAGTTTTTTAGATGTTGAGATGTTTTTACTTATTTCAAGTATGCGAATAAGAAAGTCTGATTCACTTAAATAATATTGCAAATTCTGTTAAATGTTTCATTGCGTTATTTTCAAGATTTTTATGAGGTGCTTTTGCCAGAAATATTTTTATTATTATTATAATTCGTTTTCATCTTACTGATTCCAATATACAAATTATTATCACCTCAGAAAAAATAGTTGGAAACCATAAAAATATTTGGTTAACTATTATCTTTCACTCTTAGCATTTCATCTTGTTAATTTCAATATGCAAATTATTATAAGCTCTAAGAAAACAGTAAGAAAACAGTTTTTCTATTAATCACGATTGACAGTATTGTCACACCGTAAAAGAACCCTTAAATTTTCTAGTCTTCGGAAAGCGAAAAAGAGTAGAAAACAATTTTTCTTACTATAAAAATATTTGTTTAAATACTATCTTTCACTTCTACCATTTCACCTTACTAATTCCAGTATACAAATTATTATAAGCTCAAAAAAACTGCAAGAAAACACTTTTTCTATTAATCATGTTTGACGGTATTTTTATACCATAAAAGAACCTTGAAATTTTCTAGACTTCCGGAAGCGAAAAAACAGTAGAAAACAATTTTTCTTACTATAAAAATATTTGTTTAAATACTATCTTTCACTTCTACAATAAGAAAGCAGTTTTATTAATTACGTTTGACGGTATTGTTATACCATAAAAGAACCTTGAAATTCTCTAGACTTCCGGAAGCGATATTCCAGAGGATTGAGCATGCAGTGCGCAGAGATTGGCAAGTGCATTTTCCGGGTAAGTTGCGCACATGGAAAGAGGAAGCAGGGGAAGCGCGAAGGGGTAGAAAAGGGTGGGCGGGCGGGATCGGACAAGGGTGATTTACATGGTGGAAATGTACTCGCCCGGCGAGCACGTAACACTCGCTCGATTTATGCGGCTAAGGTCAAAGGTGCCCGGCATTCAAGCACCTCCGCTTTTCTGCGATTTAGAACCGCTTGGCGAATAGATTTCCGCCGCCTAGATTTCCGATCCTAGGGATTTTCGGCCGATCGACAGGCTCAATGATTCGGGAATTCTTCTTTGCGAGAGAGCAATTTTCGAGAGAGATTTTGAAATCGAATTCAAACAGATAGCTGGAAATTTTATGATTCGATGTTGCGATTGTTTCTAAAGTAATTGTATTGTCTATTTTTGGTAGCAATTGGTTTTTTAAAACATAGCTTTGAATTTTATATGAACTGATTGCTTTAGGAAAAATTATTTTGCATTGTGTACGAATATTGTTGCCATTCGAAAATAAGGCTTTATTTACTTTATCGTTTGTTGTATAATGCAGTCATTTTTTTTAAAAATATTACTATTTGTAATAGTCAATCATTTTTTCAAAGTCATATTTCACTACCATTAAGAAGAAGACTTCGAAATCTGGAGACATGTTTTTTAATCATATTCTCTTTCTCGATTAGAATTCTTTTTGAATTCGTCTCAAAAGGGAAAATAGAACCTTCTTACTTTGCTCTTATTTGTGCATGATTTTCCTATCAAGGAACAAATATTACAGGTTTCTTTGCAATAGAATATCATTAATAATTAATGTTACTAATAAAAACTCTGTCAAATGAATTGTAATTGTAATTGTACGAATTCTAATTAAATGATTACAATAATAACTAATTTTGCTGATAAAAAACCCTGTTAAATGTTCACAGTTCTTTTTGAATTCACTAAAAAAAAGAAAATAAAACCTTATTCTGCTCCTGTTTGCAAAGCAGTTTCCTATCAAAAAACAAATATAGATTTCTTTGCAATACAATATTATTAATAATTAATGTTGCTGATAAAAACACTGTTAAATGATTACAATTCTTTCTGAATCCAATTAAAAAAAAGAAAACAAAACCTTCTTATTTTGCTGCACTTTTTTATCGAGAAACAAATGTTATAAATTTCTTTGCAATACAATACCATAAATAATTAATATTGCCGATAAAAACGCTGTTAAAATCTGAAATGTTATCAATGCAAACCAACACCAGCTTCGAGCACCGCATGAAAAACATATCGCAGCACGGCGCGAGTGATGGACGCGCAACTGTACCGACATCCAGTTACGTTATTTGTTAGCATAGACTTATGGCGAGCGGAAAGCCGTGCGGACAGCTGGCCGATCGAGATATCGAGCGCACTCACTGAATTATGGGCCGACGGGAGAAAATTACGGGGCGCTGGCCCGGAAAAAAAAAGAGGCGATCGCGGGAAAAACATTGGCACCCAACGATCTGCAATTCATGAGACGCGCGGTTCGCGGCAGAGTTGCAAATAAATCGTCGATTATCGGTGGCCGCGCGCGCGCGCTGCTCTTCTGCCCCGAAAATTCCAGCCGCCGCCAATTAATGCCGCCGGGAACACATTGGGAAATAGAGGAATAGAGCGCAACTGGCCGCGTCGATTTTACGCCCAAGTCAACAATAAACTAGCGAAATGAAAATATGAGTGTCCGCGATATATGAAATAGAAGCTCGCAAGCTTCCGAGAATATTTTAGTAACTTGAACGACTCGATATTATACTTGCAAATACTGTGTCTTACAGTTTCGCATATTAATATTTACGTATGATATAAATTGACTGATCAATTATTGAGAATTGAATTAAAAAATTGTGAAATGAATTGCATAATTTTTATATAAAATTATACACACATATTACATATGTATAATGTTATATTTTATAATTGTGACAATCAGAATTAAAATTTATAATATATAATCACTGAATATTATACCTGTAAAAATCATGTCTTAAAGTTTTGCATTAATGTTTACATACGATATTATTATTATTATAATATATTGATTAATTATTTAGAATTAAATGCTTAATAAAGATGTCAAAATAATCGTTTACTTTTTATATCAAAATATACATAATATATATGTATGTATAATTTTATATTTTATAATTGTAATATTCGAACTTCGAACTTATACAATATCACTCAATTTGTATTAGTTTAAGTGATTTGATATTAAATTGTTTACTATTATACAGTAGAGCATAGAATGGTATGTTTCCAGCACGAAACTAAAATAGCAGAATTCTAATAAAACAACCAAATTATGTAATAGATATGATAAATATGTCAACAAATACAGGACAATCACCTGAATGATTGTATAGTTTTTGTGATAGAACGCAATTTAATGGCTGTGTCACAGTTTTTCTCGTTTCGGAGCACTGTGCGACGCCGCAACTGGCGTCGCGTGGTCCGTGCAAATGAAATCGCATTCGGCGAATTATTCCGCGGGCCCAGTAGATTCCCAGGCGGCGGCGGCGGCGCAGAATCCGGCGAGAATGCGATCGAGGGTAATTCACTCGGGCGGAATCGCATTGTCGCAATTCAAGCCTAACGATGTGAATGACGACAAAAGCAATGATGCCAGACTTCGCTCTCTCGAGCTTCCATTTTGGCCGGTGCCTTTGCACAGCTGCCCTTTTAAAAAAGAGGGTGCGCCAACAGCTGTCATCGGGTTCCACGCCTTCTCAAACTGATCGTTATAAAATGCAGTCTGCCGCATGCGTGCGCGTGTTAATCTTTTTTTAAATCTCTTTGCGCCAAAAATTTCACGTATCTATAGGCGATTAATATATTTTTTTGTTTCTAGGGACATTTTTTATGGAAATTTTGCTGATTTTTTAATTCACGAATAATTAAAATCGTAAGTACTAACTGAATGATTTGCACATAAGTCAGCAATATGAGTACAATAATGAATGATATTTCGATTTTGTAAAAGTAAATATTAAACAACAATAATTTTGAGCAGAATCAATGAAGGTATAATTACGAGGTAAACTTGAACTTTGTTAAAATGAAAGTTAATGAACAAAATAAATATATTTGCTGTAATGAATGTCACTTTCGTTTCGTCAAAGTACAACGTAATGAATAATAATAATTATAGAAAGAACAAAAATAGATATTACAGTGTATGACTGTCAAATGCAAAATTAATAAACAACAATAATGCTCAACAGAATAAATATGTGTCTCATAATAACTGTCACACTGAATTCTGCAAAATCCATAACAAAAAGTATTAATGTAACAAATTTTGAAAAGATTTTTGTGTCAATTCAGTGTATTAATAATTCTTATTTTTTTACCTTTTTCTATACACCTTTAAGGGGGTACATACATTTGCAAAGAAAGAAAAAACGAACTGTTAATATAAGCGATTTTAAAAAATGTAATAAACATTTTTGTCATAAGCGGAAAAAATATAATTATATATATAAATTAAGAACAAAAATATATGTAAAATTGTTTATATTAACACGTCGTTTTGCTCTGCAAAGCTATGCACCGCTTTAATTCACATAACCTAATAAATCCCAATTCTGTTCCCGCCAAAAGATTTTCCAAGTACCGCTTTATTAATTCCTGAAGGAACACTTGTGGCGCCACCAGGAGTCCCAGTGCATCCAAATGATTAGCGAGAGAGTTCAGTGCGTGGTTAGAATTGGCTCACGATGGCCGCGGCGCAATTCCCGCCAGGCGGCGCGCGGATCGTCAGAGAGTACGCGCGTGTGTCCACGTCGCCGGAGCCTCGACAAAGAAAGTCTGCTTGGGGCTGGAAAATTCTAGTCTCAAAGGGCCGCGCAATTCCGGGATGATGCGTTTTTCCAAAAGCACTCTTTCATCTCGCATTTCGCATGACAAATGCGCGGCTTAGCTTTAATGCCTGCGCTTGTATTAGGTGACTATGACACTGCTAGAATTACCTAATTAGCATAGCGCGTAATTATGTACTCTGAAGGAAATGAAAGCATTTCGGAAAAGCCAACAGTTAAACTGAAAGTTATTAATAAATTGCGTAAAAAATTATAAATTGTGAAGTGTTATTGTCACGAAATTACCAAACTGTTAAAACTATGGCACTACTAGAAGGACTTAATTAGCAGAGAGCGTAATTATGTAGTCTGAGAGAAATTAAAGCACTTCGAAAAACCAAACAGTTAAACTGAAAGTTATTAAATTGTGAAGTGTTATTGTCACGGAAACACGAAACTATTAAAACTATGGCACTACTAGAAGGATCTAATTAGCAAAGAGCGTAATTATGTAGTGTGAGAGAAATTAAAGTACTTCAAAGAGGCACCGCACGAAAATATACATTAACAGATTAAAAGTTATTAAATCATTAAGTTTACTATTGTCTATTAACTTTCAAATTCGTTATTAACGCAATGAAACCTTATCAAATTATTATTTATTAATCTCATAGTTACTAAACTTCTAATTTCATAAAACTTTATATCCTCTAAAAGAATACAATGCCACTAAACTTAAAGAACTTTTAGCGTTATTATTTACAATATAACTATATTACATTATCGTTATAAAAATCAAAATTTAAAACACATCAACATATTAATATTCCACAATAATATGTAATACGTAATGATAATAATACAAAATTATTTTTCATACTTCAAACAAAACAAGCTTTTCCCACTTCGTACAGACCGGATAAAAAGTGGCGTTGAACACTACTAATTGGTAGACAAGTGAATCAGTCTGCGCATAAATTTAGGCAGCCAAAACAATGGGGAATTGAGAGCAAAGGAAAGGGTAAGTTGGAGAGGGAGGTGGGGGAGAGTGGTGGTGGCGCAGGGAGAACGCATCGCTCCGATTCTTCCCAACTGTACGTTGAACTCTGACCCGGAAGCGAGGGGGCCAGAGCCGGGCTGCTTTGTGCCTGGCCTTCAACAACAGGTCGAGATCGGCGCGCCGCCGGGGCTGGGAAAGGAAAGGGGGGGGGGGACGTGTTTCTGGCACGATGAAAACCACCACCCCCCCACCCACCCCCCTCCACCGCCTATCCGTCCCAGAGCCGACGCCGGCGTCGTCGGACGCCGGTAAATGCACCCCTGTCGTCTCCACGATAATGATCTTCGCCATTCCACCCCTCACATTTTCGTCCCTCTTTTTTCCCGTCCCCCTCCTTTTCACGATCCGGGCGACAGTCAATTTTTCCTGGATCGGTCCCAGTGATTTATGCTTCCTTTTGCGGGGGCCAATACGATTTGTCCGCCATTGCAATTAAATTGTCGTCTTTGCTGTTGAGAATTTGGGAAATGTACAGTTGGGAGCTGGAAAGTTGTACTGTTTTGGTTTTGTTGGGAATTTTAGTTTCCTTGATGACAAAATGAATGTGAATTATGATAGAAAAGGTATAGTTTTGCGATTCTTTTACTATACGCGGAAATTTCTTTTGAAAATTCGCCAGATATAAATTAAATTACATAGTTTCTTGTTTTTTTATTTTCCAATTCAAGCGATTATCAATTTTTGCTACATCAGCCCCGGTGATTTATATTTCTTTTTGCATCGTGAATAAGTGTCAGTGCGATTTGTTCGTGATTGCAATTAAATTGTCGTTTTTGATATGGGAAATTTGAAAAATGTAATGAACACTCTTTTAAAATTCTGCGAGAGAACTTGAATGAAAACAATTTAATGGCAAAGCTTTAAAATTCATTGGTATATTTAACGTACTTCAGCAAATCTTTTTAATATTCACACCCATTTGGTTAAAAATTCCACCAAACTAAAAAGCTGCTTTATAAATTCCATCAATAGTTACTAAATCAGTCGACGGGTGAATTTCCCATCGCATTATAT
The DNA here is from genome assembly GCA_910591665.1 of Ectemnius continuus. Lineage (NCBI taxonomy): Eukaryota > Metazoa > Arthropoda > Insecta > Hymenoptera > Crabronidae > Ectemnius > Ectemnius continuus. The sequence goes on along the minus strand of OU342862.1, from coordinate 5,723,459 downwards.
GAAAACTAAGGAAAATAAGTTGTGTGGGCCTCGACCCAAAAGCACGCTCGTAAGTTCTTTATCCCCAGGACGAAAGTGCTGGACGGTGACGTAAACAAGCACTCTCTGGGGCAGTCGATTAAAGTCTTTCACTTTGCCCTAAGTGGTAGACAACTATTAGAATGTGGGCCAGGAATTTATCAGTGTCACCGTGAACTCTCAAACTCGCAAAGAAACAAACTTACAAATTACCAAAGTTCTAAACTCTCTTTAGTGTGTATTAATTACTAAATGGAACAATAGTGATATAAATACGATATTAAGTCTTGTATAAGAACTCTGATTAATACACATGTAAATAATATCTACTTATTTTTAGTTACTGCAAGTCAGGGTTGATTTGCGTCGCCATTGGTTATCATAACCTCAATCTCTTTTACCGAATTAATAAAAGACGAACTAATATAACTCGAATAAGAATAATTACATATTTTAAAGATTTTACAGCTGATAACAATTTATGAATGAATAATCAAAATTCAACATATTGAACGGCTACTCAAAATTTTCACCTTGTGATTCATTTGCCTTTGAATCAGAACTCTCTTACGCAACTTTTACTAGACATCTATTTAATTATACATGTAACTGGCTTTGTCAGGCTAAAATTTCATGTGCAAGTTAACATAACTCAAACATGTAAAAGTATAAATGCATAAAATGCAGACAAATGTTGGGCAACATTTGAGTACAATTTAAATTTCTAGGTTATGTATAACCATTTTATATGCAACATTGTACATACGTTCGACAGTGGTGATTCAAAGGCAAGTGAATCCACCCTGTAAAGAATTCGAGTGTTCTAGCTGCACAACTATTCACATGAAAGAATGTTGGGCAACATTTGAGTATACTTGAAATTTCTAGGTTATTTCTAATGATTTTATATGCAACATTGTATGTTCGACAGTGGCGATTCCAAGGAAACTGAATCCACCCTGTAAAGAATTCGAGTGTTCCAGCTGCACAACTATTCACACGGAAGAATGTTGGGCAACATTTGAGTATAATTGAAATTTCTAGGTTATGTATAACCATTTTATATGCAACATTGTACGTTCGACAGTGGCGATTCAAAGGCAAGTGAATCACAGAATCCACAGTGAAACGGATCGTGGGTGTTCTAGCTGCACAACTATTCACACAGAAAAATGTTGGGCAACATTTGAGTATAATTAAAATTTCTAGGTTATTTCTAATCGTTTTCTATGCAACATTGTATGTTCGACAGTGGCGATTCAAAAGCAAGTGAATCACCTTGTACAGAATCCACAATGAAACGAATCGCGAGTGTTCTAGCTGCACAACTGTTCACATGGAAGAATGCGAGATGCAATGTTACCGATGAGAGAAAGAGAGAGGAGAGAAAGAGTCTCTCGTCGAGCCGAAAAAACTATCGAGCACAGCCGCGATCCGCGGAGAGAGGGGACGACGGGGTTGGCGACGGAGCTTGCAAGGCAAAGCCCCGGGAATTATGCAAGCGGCAGGCGTCATGCAAAAAGCTTTCCGCGAAAGCGTCGACGTCGCTTCGAGCTCTTTTGCACACGTGAGAGACACAGGTTTCGTGTACAAGGCTTGCTGCAGGTGGCAGCGATCGGAGCACTTGCACTTCGTTCTGAGAAGTTTCTAACCTCATCTGTCGTCATCGCGATGTGTTAATGGCTGACAATTGTTCTCATCTTAGAAAAAAGCCGGGTTCGGGGACCCCTGAAAAATTGGATATTTTCGATGGCCAAAAATATGGGAAAAAAAAGATTTTGAGCTGGGGCTCTGAAATTTATATCACGCCTTCCTTGATGCAAGGGGAGACTCCCCGCCAAATTTCAGCACCGGAAAATATCGGGAAGTCCAAAAAATATGGGAAAAACCAGCGAAAATTTCGAAAAAATCGAACTTTAAAGGCAGTTTTTTTAGTGTTTTCGATAGAAATCTGGACTTTTTTCGACGGATTTCTTGTTTGCTATCCGTTTTCATTCATAAACAATCGATTCCTGAAGAAAAAACCCGAGTTCAGGGAGCTTCGAAAAATCGTGAAAAAATCTGAGGGGGTACCCCTTAAGAAAAATTTGCCGAAAAAAAAATGTTGAGCTACTACTCTGGAATTTTTATGGTATCTTCCTTGATGCAAAAAAACATTACCCACCAAATTTCAGCCCCGGGAAAGGTCGGGAAGTCCACCAAAAAACATAAAAACCATTAAAAATGAGCAAAAATTGACTTTTCTGGACGGTTTTTCGACCCGTTTTCGTTGCAAATCCGGACTTTTTTCACGGATTCTTTGTTCTCTATCCAGCCTGATACGAAACCAATCAAAATATTCCGGGTTCGGCCGATTTTGAGAAACTTGAAAAAATTGAGCATTTTCGAGGGTCGAGAATAGATGAAAACCTAAACTTTGAGCTAGGGCTCTGAAATTTATATCACTTCTTCCTTGACGCAACGGCACATTCTCCACCAAATTTCAGTCCTGGGAAAGGTCGGTAAGTCCACGAAAAAAAATAAAAACCATCAAAAATGTTTGAACTTGAAAGTAAAATATTGGCGCGCTGTATTGCTAGAGAGCTAGAGTGGGGGGCAGAGAGGGCTGAGATGGCTAGCAGGTAGTGGAAGAAAGGGAAAGAAGCGCGTGAGGGGCCCCTCACTTGGCTGCCACTGCTTTAAAGGAACAAAGTGGCACAAATGAAAAGGATCAATTTCATTTCATTTTCTCCGTGCTCCGCCCTAACACGGCGCGGCGTCGCTCGCGCGCGCCATTTAAGCCCCGCTTGGAAATCACGCTAGTCTGGAATTGCAAATCGCAGGTAAAACGGAGTGGGGACTGGCAACTACGGGAACTAAGTCGAATGTCAAGGGTCGCCGGCGACCTGCTTACTGAATTAACGGCAAACTCAGCAGCGAAAGCTCCTCGCGCGACGAGCGTCCACCTTTAACTGGCGCGCCCGCCAACTTGGCTAATTACTTTTGCAACTGAACGCAACTAACTGCGCAACTGCACACAATGAATCCCGGCATTTTCAGCTTGCTTCGCGGAGCATTGATGCTCTCGAAATGCTGACACATGATTAACTAAGTTGACTCTTCTGATCGGAACTGAGGGCTAATGGAATTTTCAAAGTGGCACAGAATGATTTGCGCTTTGTGAACGAAAAATATGCTACTAAAACCTTTCGAAAATTAAACATTTGTAATGAATAATACAAAATTCGTATTCGTTTTCCATTAATTTCACAGATGCCTTAAAAAATCTTTTTCGTATGTAAAATGTATTCACATAAATGTAATATTTAATCGACGATTATTGTAAAATACTGCAATAAATATACGAAAATTTGTATTCGTATAAACAATAGTATATTTTTGACAATGTTAGTCAATAAATTGTACTATTTACTTTACTATGTTAAATATTTGAATTGTAAAATATAGAATTTTAATAGTGAACTATATTTTAACCGTTTGACTGCTATGGGCGCACATATTCGTCCAATAAGAACGATCGGCGAAGGCTTCAATTGTTTTTGTTTTTGTTTATGTTTCATTTTTCAATGTTCAATATGCAAATACATACATTACACTTATCAAATTATGGTATTCTAAAACTTTACCACTGATGAATAAACAATATATATTGAAACGAAAAGAATGACAAAATTTCAATTTTGAAGTGGACAAAGTAACAGTAATTGGATTCTGTACGATATTATAATTTAATACACTGCCGAACAGATTTATATTTGTTGTGTTTTATATTAAAGCACCCCAATCACTGAACATGTTCTTGTGTTGGTTGTTGTTTTTATATTCGTTAAACTATTTTTAAACTATGTTTAAATCGTTAAACTATTTTAACTTCTTAGAGTCCTTTTTTAAACGAACTTTTTTAAGATCTAAATTAATCTTTCAATTATTTGTTTGTACCTTCTTTTTAGTTTTATCGTTATCGTTTACCAAGTCTCCTTTTATAGTAGCGCACTTCGGTTTTGATTTGAGCGCCATGTTCGACATTACTTTTAAATAAATATTTCTCAACACTGTTGCGTGAAAAAGTATTCAGACCCAACAATAATTATTCAGACAGATTACTTAGCAGTCAAAGGGTTAAACTAAAAATACTAGAAATTTTGGAAGGAACGAAAAATCAATTAATCCCATCACATCTCAGCTTAATTCGGCCACACATGTCGATCGATTACAAAGCGCAAGCTTCAACTAGCGGGACTGGCCTACTCTAATAGCAAACCGGCTCGATTAGAGATGCCTTTAATTGCGTTTACCAGAAATTACGGGTATTGCAGATTCCGCGCGCTATGCAAAGTGAGTTTGCCGGCGAAATTGCGAATGCAAATCAGAATGCAAATGCCTTTCTGATGAAGCGTGATTGAGAGCGGAAGAATGCAGAGTGGCCACTTTTTTTTAATGATTGAATACAGTTGTGCTTTTGTGCAGTTGAATATGTAGAAATTCTCGAAAAAAAAAAACGTAACAGAAATCAGTTTTGGCATCTGAATTTTAGATGTAATTTTGTGTAACATTAAAAGAGGATGCAGAATAATTGTTGTAATTATTAAATCTAGTTGCAAGCATAAAAATATATGAAAGCTCTGGAAATAGTTTAATTAAATTTATATTTTCTTTGTAAATCGTGGATATATTTTCATATATTTTTATGTAATATTATATTATAGTCCAACGTTCAACATTTTTTGTACACAAATAACAGTTTTTACGAATATTTCTGCCAACAACATAAAATCATTAACACAAAGATAGTTTTTTTATTTTGCAACTTTGAATTTTTAATTCAATTCTTAATTTCTATTTGCTACTTTCACTCTAATGCCAAAATTTTCCATTCCAAATCAATGCCAATAGTTTTTATATCAGAAATACTAGTTTTCAGAATTGTATTTCTTGCAATGTAAACGAAGTACAAATTAATTTCAATCTTCACGGTTGCCATTATTAATATTTCTATTATATTTATTAACACTAGGTTTACTTGAACCGTCGTTTTGACGGATTTCGGTCTTCACGAGCAAAATTGAAAAACTTAGTAATTTTTCTGCCAATTTACACAAACAATTATTTCTGCACTCCTGACAGATTCAATTATCTTATATTATGTCTAATAAGATTATAATTGCCTTTAAATTAAATTAATAGCTTCTCTTTAATGAAAATCAGTGTCGATAAAGAAAGTTATACAGAAATATTCGTAAACCTAGTGTTAATAAGCGATGAAGTTTAAGAAAATAATTTCCATTATTTCGAAATTCCATTTATTCGACACGTGTTCCGATTTGTTCGGGCAATCAAAGCGCCGCCGTAACATTGAGAAACGTCGGCGGCAGGAGCGCGTATGACGCAGTGTCAGAAGCTTATTGATCCGAGGAAAGGCAAAGCCGAATGTTAATCACCAGGCGCGCACACGCTTCCAGAAGCCGGTGATTAATGAAATTCCTCGCCACACGTGGACGCGTTTGCGGGACATAATGAAGTTCTGCTCTGAAAGGGATCGCCTTGGATGCATTTCTGTTAACTGCGAATCGGCCTTGATTTTTTTTCGAAATTCTACATGCACCGGTGTAAGAGATATTAAGCAAAGAAGAGATTTTTGTATCATTTCCAAGTTCCCTGGATTTTTCATAAATTGTTTCTGCTTTGAAATGAGTGCAACAAGGAATCAGTGGTGAAAGAAGTAAAACTGTAGAACAAAACTCAATTTTTTTATAAAAAATAGAACAATTTTGAAGGGTTTGTGCTAGCGTTTTGAAATTTATATCACTGTTTCCTAACTAAATATTGAATTCCTGCTGCAAATCTCAATCTTCCAAAGGTTCAAGAAGGTGATAAAACATGGAAGTGCCTGTATAAGTCAAAATTTTTAAATTAACCCAAAAAATCGGTAAAAGTGGCATAACATGACGTGTAAAAAAATAAGCGCAATATTTTACTGTGACTGGCGGATGAAAATGACCAAATTTCATTTTTCCTTAATACCAGAAAAATAAAAAAAGAGGCATAATATAACATTGTATATCATATTGTTTCAATTGTATTTTTGTTGAACCAGAAAAATCAAAAACAGAGGTCAGAAATTAAACATGTAACAAATTATTTTATTTTAATACTAATTATTTGATTATAATATTTTACTGTGAGTGATGGTAAAAATCATCAAATTTCATATTCTCTTAATATTTCTTGTACCAGCAAACATAAAATCTTGAAAAAATTCAGGGACGTGTCTATTAACGAGGACCATGTTACAGAATTTTTTCAAGTTTTTGAACTCAAAATCCACGAGACTCTCACATGAAACGCCCTGTAGAGTTAGAGCGGGTGGAACAAAGAGAGGAGAAAAGCCAGTGATTCCCAATGAAAGAGTAGCGAGTGAAGCGGACGCACTATTTTTTCAGGTGTCCCTGTCATTAGCAGATCATCTTTCACCCTTGGCGCGACGCGACGCGGCGCGTCGCGGCGTCTCTCCCTTTCTACTCAAAAAGAATGCGTGCCTTCTGAGGGTAAAGTCTCGAGACTGTGAAAGGATCCACCCTCTCCGCGCGCGCGCGCGCCCTCTCGCAGACAATCTCTTGAAACTGAAGCGTCCCAAAACAAAAAAAGAAACGAGGAGGCTGTCTGGATGTTTACGCGTAAATACGCTGACCGTTCGTTCTCCCGTCAAGAATTCCGCTTCTTCTATTTGTTGTCGATGGACAAATTCTGTTGCAGTGAATACAATTAAGCTGTCTTGATTTTCGAAAAAGTATATTGAAAAAAGCTTTTGTCAAATAAATTTTGTTTAAGTTATCTTTGTTAAAATAACGTATTTTCGAATACATTATCGGTTTATCTACAACAAAATAATGTATTCCTGAAATGTTCGTTAAAATTTGTCTTCAACTTTTAACTTTTAACTGTTGTCCTTTTTAAAGTACATTTTTAAAGCATATTGAGTGAAATATTACTGTTAGATTCCGATTATAAAACTATTAATCCGAATTACCAATAAATGTTACGTTCTTACTTGCTAATGGATAATAAAAATTGATTTGTTAGAGTTTCAAAAATCGACTTATTAAATCAGAACTAAGTAATACACTTTCAAATAGTATTATAACGTGCTACAAAAGACATTTAACAACTAAAAGGAGGGATTAGAATTCTAATAAAACTAACAAAAAATCAATGACTGTTTGCTAATAAACACAGGGGGAAAAATGGAAAGAGCGTGGGAATAAAGAGAGGCATCGAAAGCCTTTGAAGGGCGGAGGCAGAAATTGCGGTTGTAACCGGCGCGGCGGCTTCAGACAAGCAGTACTCTCGGGAGTCATCTTAAAGGAGGGATCGATCGACTTCCGTCAAAGCACTCGAATTAAGCGAATTCATAAGTCGAGGACGGGCGCTTTTCAATTTCGCTAATTCAAATCGCGCCCAAGAGACGACGAGATGACGAGAGAGAGAAGGAGAGAGTCGCGGCCGAGTAATTGGAGAGTCCAAAGGGTTCGCTCTTCGCTTATTTTCCAAGCATTGATCGCAGAATGAGGTCGAGCTGCCAGTGTCTATGTACATACTATGTGTTTTGTGGTACCAGATACAAGGAAAATATTAGAAAACGACACAAAATTTCGACTTTTTGCGGAATGGTAAAAATCTTATCCGTTCTGTTTGTTTGTACTAATCAGACTTTTACTTGTGCAGGTTGATCGAACATCCTCGTTAAAGTACCATATACAAGGAAAATATTAGAAAACGACACAAAACTTCGATTTTTTGCGCAATGGTAAAAATCTTATTCGTTCTGTTTGTTTCTACCAATCAGACTTTTACTTGTGCAGGTTGATCGAAAATCCTCGTTAAAGTAACACACACAAGGAAAATATTAGAAAACGACACAAAATTTCGACTTTTTGCGGAATGGTAAAAATCTTATTCGTTCTGTTTGTTTCTAGCAATCAGACTTTTACTTGTACAGGTTGATAAAAAATCCTCTTGAAGGTACCACATACAAGGAAAATATTAGAAAACGACACAAAATTTCGATTTTTTGCGGAATGGTAAAAATCTTATTCGTTCTGTTTTTTCTACTAATCAGACTTTTACTTGTACAAGTTGATCGAAAATCCTAGTTAAGTTACCACATACAAGGAAAATATTAGAAAACGACACAAAACTTCGATTGTTTGCGGAATGGTAAAAATCTTATTCGTTCTGTTTGTTTCTACCAATCAGACTTTTACTTGTACAGGTTGATCGAAAATCCTAGTTAAGTTACCACATACAAGGAAAATATTAGAAACCACACAAAACTTCGATTTTTTGCGGAATGGTCAAAATACTATTCGTTCTGTTTGTTTGTACCAATCAGACTTTTACTTGTACAGGTTGATCGAAAATCCTAGTAAAGTTACCACATACAAGGAAAATATTAGAAAACGGTACAAAACTTCGACTTTTTGCGGAATGGTAAAAATCTTATTCGTTGTGTTTGTTTCTAGCAATCAGACTTTTACTTGTACAGATTGATCGAAAATCCTAGTTAAGTTACCACATACAAGTGAAATATTAGAAAACGGTACAAAACTTCGACATTTTTCCTTTACTAATAATTTTTTCCGGAAAAAGTATTATGTACATATTAAAGTAGATATTGTAAAGAATATATCCTGTAAATTTTTTTACAATCCTTGCAGTAATTAGCGTGCAACAGCGACTTTTGAAATGTCATAGTGAGTGAAACATGGTAACCGCTGTAGCTCCACTATTTTTTGAAAATGTTGTTTAAAAATGTTTTAAAAACGTTTTAAAGATGAAAAAATGTGGACAACTTTGAAAGGTCTTCGACAGAATATCTTTAAAACGTTCGTCGCCACGTCACTCACAGACATATTTATTCCAACCAACGTAACATTAATAAACATTTCTAAACTTTTGACTAAAAGTCCAACTTTGCAACTTGGGCGCTGAAAGTGTTAAAACGTTCTACGAATATCGTAAAATATGCAGACGTGAAAATCGCTTGAAGAAGAACCTTTAAGACGTTGTGTGCTATTTAGGTTAGGTTCGCGCGAGCGCCGCCAATCAGGAAGAGCGATCGTTCTCTATGAATCTTTGATCAGCCAGGCCTTTAATAATTTTGTCGAGATAGGCTCCGCCTGAATCAAGTGCCGAGTAACTAATTCAAGGCGAACTTAAATCACTTGGCTTGACTCCCTCGGCCAATGAAATCATCCCTCAGCCAACCCTCGGGAAATAATATGAAGGTTGTTTATTGGGTGTCTGAATGAACAGCTGAATCAATGATAATGCTCGTAAATAAATAATTCTAGCTAAACTCTTGTCCAATTAAGTAATTTAAATTAATTTATCAAATTTCAAATTTAAGCTTTTAATTTTGAAATTTAAATTAATTATTAGCTTTTCTTATTACTTATTTATTAAGTGCCAGAATTCAAAGTGAATAGAACACACACGACTCAACTTTAATCCGATGGAAACTGATGTGAATTTATTTATGAATTATTTATCTGGCAAAATAAATAGTCGAATAAATAATAGTAAATTTTGATGAATCATTCAAGGCAAACTTGACACATATAAATAATATCTGCTTATTTTTATCCACTGCAAGTCAGGGTTGAATTGCAATTGCTTATCATAACCTCAATTTCTCTTATCGAATTAATGAAAGACGAAATAATGTAACACGAATACGAATAATTACATATTTCAGAGATTAGAAACCTGATAATGTTTTATGAATGAATAAATAAAATGCAACATACTGAACGATTATTTAAATTTTCTGCTAATTGAACAAATTGAAAGTTAAAAATTTGAACTCAAAAATTTCAATATAGAAAACATCGAAAATATAGATATAATTCTATAATGTCACACATATAATATTCCAGGATCGCGCTCAACGTTTTGGGCCGATTCGCCCGCGCCGTTTCTGATTTCCGCTTAATGAACATTTCATTCGCGTGTTCTAATTCGCGGCGCAACAAATGTGGGCCGCGTTAATTAATTACGTTATATGCCGGCTCCGTAGACTTCAAGGAATGCACTAATTAAAGTCAGCTCGAATGTTAATTTTCTAGCGCGCTTAATTATTTGCCGCGTAGGTCGACGTTAACAACCATGTCCGATAATGTTATTCGCGGCCGTGATTAAAATAGTTGGGAAATGCGCGGCGCCCTTTGAAACGGCCATTCAGAGGGAACGAGAAATTTTTACATTGTTGGTGGAATGTAATAATTCAGTTGTTACGAAAACGAAACTTAATAATAAGCAGAATTTAAATGCAAAGAATTTCTTAATTTTCAAGTTAGGCAGATATTTAAATTTCCTAAGGAAGAAGTTCGACGCTCCGAGCGATCGAAAATCAATTAGCTAGTTGCAATAGGAAGGCGCTTTCATAATTCGGCGCACTCGAGAACTTGCCGATTTATTCAATTCGTGCAACCGCGCTAATTAATGCGCGACCCATTAACCCGGCTGCACTCGAAATATCGTCGCGATACGAGGATGGAGTGTATCGGGCGGGCCGCCCTCTTCGCTTTCGAGTTCTCGAAAGCGACTGTTATTAATATTCCAGCTGACCTGTTAACAAGCCAGAACGCGAATTTTAATTGCCACTTTTGCCGAATCTTACAGGATTTGCGAAGTTAATGATAATAAATATAAATCAGTAAATTTCTTACATGAGCTTGCAGAACGTTTTTAATATTTGATAGCAACACTTGAGGGATTTTCGAATTTAATCAGATTAAGTTTAAAAAAATACATTCTTCGTATGAGCTTGCGATAACGTTTTTTAAGGAGTAAAGTTGTACATTGACTTTCTGATAATATTTTCAATTTTTAATGCCAATAGCTGCCCGAAACAAACACCGGCGAATATGCGAGCGCTGACACAGAATTTTGGGGTTATGTCAAATTGCCATAGAATCAATTTTGCAGGACGACACACAAAACACACACTTTGAAAATAGCTCTTTCGATCGGGAAAAGTCCAAGGAACGACATATCTTTTTTCAGAATTTTAAGGAAATATGTTGTTTCGTAATTTACAAAAGAAAAATATTGTTGAAATTCTAACAGAAAAGTGATAGCTTTCTGGCGTAGATAAAAATGTCTTCGGAAAGCTTCATCGTGTGCGAAGAAAATGAAAAGAAGAACATTATCCTAAAGAAGACTCGAATTTCTCAAACTCTCGACATAACCTTCAAATGCAAACTGGCGTCAGAGGTGTCAAGAAAATGGCTGCAGACAGCGAAATAAATCGAGGTTAGTTTGAACCACAGCATGGCTACAGACATACTTTAAACAACTTATTTTAAATAAAAGCTTCGAGTGATTTAATACCAATTTATCAAAACAATTTAACAAAAGTTTGTATTGACCTGCAACCCACAAAGCAGACTCGAATTTCTCAAACCCTGCACATAACCTTCAAATGCAAACTGACGTTGGAGGTGTCAAGAAAATGGCTGCAGGCAGCTTAATAAATCGAAGTTAGTTTCAACCACAGCATGGCTACAGACATACTTTAAACAATTTATTTTAAATAAAAGCTTCGAGTGATTTAATAACAATTTATCAAAACAATTTAACAAAAGTTTGTATTAACCTGCAACCCGTAAACAAGACTCGATTCTCCCAAACTCTGCACATAACCTTCAAATGCAAACTGGCGTCAGAGGTGTCAAGAAAATGGCTGCAGGCAGTGAAATAAATTGAGGTTAGTTTGAAGCGCCATGGCCGCCGGAGGAGCTTGAATGGGATTGGCGGGCGAGGGGCGGCAGATAGATGGTGTCGGGTGGTCCAAGCTGAATGAAGATGGAAAGTACGTAAGGAAGGAAGGAAGGCGGAGGGGAAGAGAGGGGGAAGAGGGGGAGGGTGTGGGTGCACGGGATAGATATGGGCTTCTGACGACAGAGCCGGGCCGCGCGATGCACCACCAGCTGCGCCAGCAGCCGCAACCGCCGGCCCAGCTATCGCACTTCGAATTGGGTTACTGGAGCACACAACTACACCCGGCCATAATTACTCGAACCCGAGAGAACCTTTCTTACTTCTTCCCGCTCTCCTCCAACTGCCATTGCGCGCGCCCCTTGCGTAATTAATCTCGCCGGCGAATTTTATCTTCCTCATTGTTGCTTCTTCTCTCGCTGTTTCTTTCTTGTTTCGCCATTAATCCAATTTAATTTCAATTTTATTGGATTCCTGTCAGCCAGGAAAAATGGCTTTTGAGGTTAGAATGGTGTCTTCTCATTGTGTTTTCTTTACATATTTCGCGTGGTCAGTTTCATGTAATTTTAAGTAGGTTAGATTAATATGAATGTCTCTTCGGTAAAGGAACAAGATTTAAATGTGAAGTTCTTATTTCTAAATTAATGTTATGTTGTGTAACGAAATATTTAGAAAACTGTGGTGGAAATTCAAAGAGTACTTAACAATGCATAATATCATGTTATGTAGAAATATAACTCCAAGTTAACAGCACGTAATTTGAATTTTCATATTTATGTTGGTGAATTTTTCTCATTTGAGATTGTGGAATCTCAGTTTTTGGAGCTTGTTCAAAACAATATTGAAACGAACTTAACAGGACTATTACTGCAAAGGATGGTACTTTAATAAGTATACGATAAGTCCAAAATAAAAAATCGCAGAAGTCTGAAAAAAATGATCAATTTCGACTTTGTACACTAACAAACTCGCAATTTCTTGCTAATTTCCAAATTTCCGTCGAGCATATTTTTCTAGAAACAGAAATAAATATTGTCGCAGCCAACATTTCTCGAACAAATGTTCTCAAAGCAGAAAGCTCCTTTCGGGAAATCTATTTTCCTCCGAAGAAAATATATTTCCATTTCGAAAAGAGGGTTTCTTCCTTTAACCCTTTGGTAATTAACGATCGCTTTTGTTTATGCATAGAGTACTTAGTATACTTATTATATATTCAATTTTTCAATGTTCAATATGCAAATATATACATTACACTTATCAAATTATGGTATTCTAAAACTTTACCATTGACGAATAAACAATATACATTGAAAATAGAAAACTGAAAAAATGTCAATTTTGAAGTGGACAAAGTAACAGTAATTGGATTCTGTACGATATTACAATTTCATACACCGCCGAACAGATTCGTATTGCGTGAAAAAGTATTCAAACCCAGCGATAGTTATTGAGATAAACTACTTAGCAGTCAAAGGGTTAAGAACAATTTCTCGAAAGAGAGAGAGAATGGGCAGAGATCAAGTGCAACTTTTAGGGATGAGAGGGTGTTGGTTGGTTGGGCCGACCTTTTCGACGTCGCCGCATAAAACACCACTGCAGCATCAAACATCACACTGTGGACCGTGGCTGGCCGAGAGGTCAGTGACTCCCGGTACCGCTGCTGGTCCGATTGCTGCCACCCTGGCGCGTCCTCCTCCCCAGCTGCATCCGTCTCCGCATACGAATATCCCGCGCGCACTTCGACACTTATTGGATTAGTCTTTCTTTCTTTCTTTCTTTCTTATTCTCTCCCACTAATCTCCGCTAAAGTGAACTTGACACTGCTCGACTCAACTTTCCTTGAACTCTTCACAATTCTGGTTTATTTCTCTTTTATTTGCAGTTTGCTGCTTTTTATGAATTATAGTTATTTATATATGATTGTTTTAGGTTTGCTCGAGCGTCATTGTTGCATTAATTATATTGTTTTGTTGCTTTAAAAAAGGTTGCACTTCACACACACGCGAGTATTGCTTGCTTTGTTTATTGCTGTATTTATTGCTCTAGTTGAGAGGGATGAATGGTTGAGTAGCTGTGTTGCTTTGGAGAATTCTGTGATTGGAGGGAAAGAATGATAGATCGATTTGAAATGACTCTTGACAATATTTTGTAATATTTATTACTGCTTTATAAAAATAATAATAACGAATTTTGCATTGAAACTTTCACAATGCAATTAATATTTGATGGGATGAATTCGAAAACTAAAAATAAGTATAAATAAAATGAGCTATTCGATCCACGTTTAATATAAAAAAAGTCGACTATAATTGATCATCACAAAGGAAAAGTAAAAAAACCGAAAGTTGACACTTTGCCAAGTTTCATTTCTGCTTGCTAACAATGTCTTTCGGTAGAATGTGGCATTTCAAACAGCGCCGATAATTAAAGCGGACTAATTTCTTTTCAGGTTAGGTATGAGAGTGCGCTGGGGGATTAGTCGGCGGCTCAAGACACGTATCAGCCTCGTTCATTATTCAACTAACACGTACTCGGGTTCCGAGTGTTGTCGGTGCAAACAGCGTCTTATCGACGAACCCAGCGAGCACTCAATTCGGTATCGAACGTATCGAGACAATTGAACCTGTGTCGCCCTTCCTTGCTATCCACGAATGTCTCATCAGACGTTAAGAATGAAATCTTTTGAGGTTAGAATGCGATTTTCTTATCGTTTGTATGCTGCATCCTTTATAATTGTCGTCTTTTTTGGAGGGATAATAAAAAAACTTGTTGTGATCTCAATTAACCCATTAATACTAGGTTTACCGATACTTATTTTCTTTAAAATTAATTCGATTTAAAAACAATTGCAATCTTAATAGATATAATATAAGTGAACTAAATTTCTCAGGATTGCATTGTTTATAATTTTCGTCCTTTTTGGAGGGATAATAAAAAACTTTTTGCGATTTCAATTAACCTATTAACTGCAATATTTTTTCAAAATTTTCATGAAACTTTGGCGTGCCAAATATATTTTTCACGTCGAGTAATGTGCGTAAAATTCCAAACTCGTCAAATGAGAATTTTGGAATGTGAATATGAATATTAGGTCATCTGTTAAGAATGCCTTTTGAGGTTAGAATGCTATCTTCTTATCGCGTTCCTTTATACGCGACTGTGTCCCCGCTGATGGAATAATCAGCTGCTTTTGGTTGACATTTCCCGTTTCATGACTAATCTAATCTAATTTCAAATAGATTAATATGAATATGTGCTCATCCATTATGAATGCCTTTTGAGGTTAGAGTGCTATCTTCTTGTCGCATTTCTTTATATTCGGTTGTGTTTTTACTGGACAAATAATTAATGAGAATAATTCGAGAACGCCCTTGTATAAATTCTATAGCTGTTAATATTTATATGTTGTTTATTTAACATTGCTAGCAATGTATAAGCCATTTCTAGCCGTTTATTTCGATTTTTAAAAGAGTCAAAACCTTTGGAGAAACCAATTTTGTTAAAAAGAATTTACAATACAATTGTAATCCAGAAATAATAAAACTCTTATTCCTAAAACATAGATTTAATATTGAAATCGTTAATATTTACAACTGTCAAATCAGAATTTGTATTAAAAATATGAGCGCAAAAACAGCGAAATTATTTATTCACGAATCAGAAAAATCGATATTCGATTTTAATACTCGCAATACTTTTCCCATTAATTTCGAAGAGTTTATTTAGATTTGAGAACAATTCTGATTCCACTGCGATACAAACAATTCCTTACGCGTCCTTTTAAATGCAATCGAAAGCTCTCTCGGATCGCGCAACTTGTTCAATTATTTCCGGGAGTAGTTTAAGAGAGGCAGCGGCTTTAAGTGTCGGGCAAAAGTTTAATGGAAAACCGAACTACCGCGGAGCCAATGAAAGACTCATCAGTGCCGGTGCGACGGTGCCCTTTTTCCCCCCAGCAAGAACGGAATCCCACTAAAACCCCATCGATCCGAGCGGGGCTCATTTGTTACGAAGCTTGCAATTTTCATTCGCAGCAAACAGACAACCCTTTAACGAAGCCTGAATTCGAGAAACCAGCGAACGAAGTAACAGCTGCTTTTTCTTTGCCTTTGTTACCAAAATCTTTCGTTTCGCCGGAATTGGTGTTTTGTCCGAGCGACACATGGTAAGTTTTCTCACTTTCAATGGAAGCAGTAAGAAGCTTTAACAAGATTTCGAGAAACCTCGAAATAGGTATTCTTTGAGATTTTTTCCGGAAACAAAAACTGTTCTATTTTTGTGTAATTTATAATAAAAATATACATTATAACACAATATGCTATTTTGTCAGAAATAAATAAGCCAAATTGTACTTTGACAGATTTGATAGTTTTTCCATAAAGAAACATCCACTTTTCGATTATTTTAATTAAAAAGATGGCAAAAATTAAAATAGGTGTTCTTTATAAAACGAATAAAAAATGCACCAAACTTCATTTCGACATTTCCAATAATTATCCCAGCAAAACATCGACAAGAAACATCCACTTTCTACCACAATAAAAAAGGCCCCTAAAAACAAAATAAGCAGTCTCCATAAACAATTAACCATCGAATAAAAAAACGGAGCGATTTCAAGCGCAGCGAACAAAACACTGGAAAGAAACATCAGTTTCAGTTGTTCCCAGTGGAAAGTCCCGGTTGACGATGGCAAAAGGACGAGGTTAGTGGCGCGACGGAGTCGCCGCAGCGCTAATTGTGCGCTTGGCCAGCGTCGGCTGGAGCAATGCACGCGAGAGCTAACGAGTGTGTTCTGAAATCCATGCTCGCCGAGAGACGCTCGCTTTCTGGCCGCGCGGTTACTCCAGAATCCGGGCGAGAGAATCGATATCCGTAGAAACGAGACAAGCCCCGAACGACTATGGCGAAGGATGCTGAATGAAGGTTAGGATCGCGCGGGTCCACGCGATGCTGGATGAAATAATAGACGGTGGAGCGACGAATGCCTGGAGAGAGGAAAGCGTAATAACTGGAGTGAAAGAAGGTGGATCGGTGACAGGTGAAGTAAGTTGGAGTTGTCCGGGCGGGGTACCCGGTGACCCGAGCTGCGGGTCGTCGGGTCACGAGGATAGCCGGGTTCGACGCATGCCGCTCGGTCAAGGCACCCTAGCAGCCCCCTTGGAGAACCTCCTCGAGGAAATAGCACTCGACACCGAGCAATCACTGGCCAACCGAATGCCAGAGGTCCGCCGTGCACCGGGACTCTACCCGACTGACCTAATTCCCCCTTTGGACCGAAGCGTCCTGTCACTATGGAGACTAGGCATCCCTAGGACCCGCTGGTCACATGCTTCGAAAGAGAGCCCACGCGATAACCCGACCTGGAATCCAAAGGATCCTAAACACTCTCCGAAGGATACGTCAATTGGACGATTAATCATTGCACCATAATCCGAAAGTCATCGAACCTAGCCACCTGGGACCTACTTTGGGGGTGTTGGGGGTCCGGATGCTCTGACCGTCGAAGGTCTTATTCACAGAATTCGTTGAGGTTAGCCGCACTAAAACTCTATCACTCCTTCGTACACCTGGAATCACTGTTCCCAATGCGTTTTGGGGGGAGCGCGTGAGTGCGTGCGGTGTCGAACGGGACGCGTGGGTCGTTACCGATTCCCGGGGGGGTCCCTCGGGGAGCGTCCGGTTGGGCCGCACTCGCGCGCAGACACAAGCACTCCCTTTACAGGTGGGATATTGAATGGCGAGGTGGTATTTCGAGGGACGCTCGCAGGTTTGATGCCACCGGGCGAAGCAGAATGAGAGATTAGTAGGTCGCGGGAGCGAGGTTACGCGGCGCGTTGAGGTCGGCTGGTGACTGACTCTCTCCGGGCGTCGCGACGCCGACGCCACCTTTGCGCGCTCGCACCCCCTCTTCGGGGTGAGTGAGAACAACCCCCGCTGCACGCGCGCTCACCACGTACAGGGTGACGCGTTTGCGCTCCGATCACCGGGAATCTTCCACTCGCTAATCAGCTTAGCCTTTTTATTGCATTTATCGCTAGTTCTCATTCCCATTCGCTTTTATTACTGCTTTGCGGATAATTAGTTGTTATTTCACAACCTTCTGCCAAGGTTTTCTAATAGTTTACTAGCCCCGTGGCAACACGTTTTATATTTTATTGTCGTGGTATTTTGTGTAATATAATATATAGGCCGATTTGTTTATCTTAGAACCAGGTTGACTGATATTTCTGTTATTTAATTGTGTTAATTGTACGAAATAAACGAGTTTTATCGTATTTTACATAGACAACACTCTGCAAAGTGTTGTGCAATGCAAACTATAAATTGTCTAGCAATTTTTCTGGCTTCAAAAAAAGCTAGCACAAAAATGCCACGAAAAGAACAAAATATTTTCTATTTTATTTACGGTAAGCCAAGCAAAAATTGAAAAAGTATGGTTAAAGTAATCTTCAAATTTGAATATTTAGTTCGAAATAGCAACGTTTGAAACTTCACAAATTTCACAACACTTTGCAAGAAATTGCACAATTTTTTGAATTGATACAATGATAATTATAAATTGTCTAGCAACTTTTCTGGCTTCAAAAAAGCTAGCACAAAAATACCTTGAAAAGGACAAAATATTTTCTGTTTTATTTATGACGAGCCAAGTAAAAATTGAAATAGAATGGTTAAAGTACTCTTCAAATTTGAATATTTACTTCGAAATAGCAACGTTTCAAACGTCACAGTAAATCTGTTTCTCTTATATGTGATAAAAATACGTTTTTCGCCTGCCATATTAGTTGAAATTATTGTTGCATAAAACGTAGAAAATCTATGCTTGCACAGAACGAGAATAGAGTTCGCAGACATTCGTAGAACGACAGAATCAATAATTAGTTTCAATATTACAGTAGAATGAAATTATATTAAGGAAAGGAGAAATATTCATTGGTAGAATGAATGCTCGTAGACAGACAGCGCAGTCTGCCGAATCTAGCGAGCATGAATTATTAACGACGTAGACGTGCCAAAGCCGACGAGGAATCTTCGACGACTTTAATTGATAATTCGGGCCATAGTTCTCAATTAGTGTAATTACAATCGCAATTCTCAAAGATCAGCAATTCCCGCTTTGCTGCTGGAGTTTCGCCAAATCTATAAATCATCCTGCGCTTGCATAATTCTCCACGATTGCTTAACACTAGGTTTACTTATTTTCTTTAAAATTCATTTAATTCAAAAACAATTACGATCTTAATAGATGTCATATAAGTGAAGTAAATTTTTTAGGATTACATGAATAATTGTCAATATAAATTGGACAAAAATTAATAGTAATTGTCTTCTGATTTTGTACTTTGTAAAGCTAGCATTAATCGCGGATACAAACATCGTCCATTTTATTTGATGCAAAGAACTAATTAAAAGTTCGTTTGAATTTGTTTCTCGTTTAAATTGAGCTTCTGCTTGAAAAGCAATATTTTCCGACTGCGTGTAATACCCTTTGATATCAATATTGTTGATCGTTGTTAATCCACTCGATGTGTCCAGCTGATTACAAGCTATGAAAATGGAATAATTATGCGGCACATAATTCAAAAATGTTTGTATCAAAGGGATTGTCATATTCAGGAGAAAAGCGTCGACAATTAAAGTATTACGGAGTGTCGCGCAGTGCCCACTTCGATTGATTGGACTGGCAAAGACTGAACTTTTATCACATTTATTGTTATCGGGGAAACGTAATTGCCGCCTCTTGAAATTCATTTCCGCTAATCGATGCGATACTGATTGGCTCGCGTGGACTTCTTCTTCATTGAAACGCAACTTTTCTCACTAATACTGTAACACACAACATCGCTGTAACACATTTTTAGTAATAAATAAAAGATACGAAAAAGTTTCGTATTATTAAAAACGGAATATTTGTTTCAAATAACTGGAACTTTAAATTTAAAAACTAACTGGAACTTTGAATCCAAAAATGATGTTAAAAAGTGAATTTAAGTTGAATTTAAAATGTAATTGGAATTATTACCGCTTTGAGGAAATATCGAAAATTGCAGAATAATCGCATAATAATTACGTGCCAAATTAAATACGAGGATATCTGAAACTGCGCAACTCAGATTTCCAATGTAATTAAACCCCAATCAATCGTGACGTGCAACGGAAAAATATTGTTACGTATACAACGCCAAAAATATTCAAACTTTGTTGAAAAGCCAAATATGAAATATCTAGTTTCCAAATTGATAACTACACGAAAACATTTTTCCTACTACTAATTTCAAGTGGAACAGACATTTTCTGATCGAATAATTAGTAGTTTATAGTTAGTGCTAATTATTTAGATTTGAAATAATATTTAATATGTTGCATTTTATTATATATGCTGTTTCATTTTGTTAAATGTGATTTCATGGACATATTTATTAATCTACGATTTTATAAAAAATAGGTTTTCTAGCATAAGAAAAAATCTCAAATACTGTTTTCTGTAAACAATTCTCACTTTATGAAGATTAGCACTAAAATTTGGTAATAAAATTGCTGAAATATTCTTTACTATCGAACGAAGTTTTACCATTCCCTGCAAGTTTTAATAATCGTTCAAATGATGGTATTTTAATAAGTATCTCATAAGTTCGAAATGAAAAATTGTGAAGTCAGAAAAAATGATCAATTTTCCTCTTTTCCTCTGGTTGTTCGTATGACTGGTGCCATTGTTTTTCATGAAACAAAGAAAACCTCATTCTGATAAATGTGCGGTTATCTAAAAGTCGACAATATGCATTTAAAGTCAAATGCAAAATTATTGTATCGTCACTTTCTTAAAACAAATTTTCTTACAGAAAACAAGCTTTTTTCGTCAGAAGAATTAATGTTGCCAAACCCAAATATTGCTTTTGTAAACAAATCTCACTTTATGAAAATTTGTATACAACATTTAAACACGTTCTGGTAGATGTGCGGTTATCTAAAAGTCAACAATGTACATTGAAAGTCAAATGCAAAGTTATTGCATCGCCACTTCCTTAAAACAAATTTTCTTACAAAAAACAAACTCTTTTCGTCAGAAGAATTAATTTTGCCAAACCCAAATATTGCTTTTGTAAACAATTCTCACTTTAGGAAAATTTGTATACAAATTGGTATATTAGCATATTTTTCCTGTACAATGACGAACTTAACAGCGTACTAATAAGATTGCTAAAATATTCTTTGCTGTCGAACAAAGTTCAATGCAAGTGTCAATAATCTTGGAGTGAAAAGCGAGTATTTCGCGGAGTGTACAAGCCGATGAGTCCGATCCGGCAGATATAAATCCGGCCGGATACCTTTCCGATCGATTGCAATACCGGCCTCTACACTGGAATCAATAGCTGCAAGTGGCTTTCCAACGGAAATAACTCTAGCGTTGACTTCCCCCTGGAGGGAAAAAAAAACCCAGAGAGTACACCGAACACTTTTCATAGCTCGGCTGAAATGATTCGGACGCGGAAAAACCATGGCCCAGCCAATACTGTTTCAGGGGCGGCGGGCAAAAACTGTCGGGACGAATGAACATTTTTCGAAATCTTTCCGATATATCTGGTTTGCTTGTTTTGATTTTGACGAGGCTGAATTGCAACATCAATTCTAGTAAAATCAGACTGTTTGTGCAATATAAGAATATAACGTAAAAGGTTATGTTTGGATTGTTTGTAATATATGAATTTTTTGGTGGCAACAAAGTCTCGAAAGTCAAAATTTAACTTCAGCTAATAATATTCATAAAACGTCATTCGTAAATTTCTATTAAAGCTTAATTAATGACAGTTCAATGACAAATGAAATTGGTAAATAAATTATAAGTCATAAATAAATGAATTCATCAAGCAACTTTGTTGTCAATACTTTGTATAAAATGCAATAATATAATTTCTTGTTCTGAGTAAACGTACTAGTACTTTGCATACAACTATAGCAACCATAACCTTAAAAAATGATATATTTTTCTTCTAGCCTTTAAAAAGGAAAAGAAAGGTACGTAATTTAAACTTCAAAACCGGTGATGTCAGAAGATACATACACCTAAGACGCAAAAATTGAAAGTTAACTTGAATATTTAAAAAATATATAAATAAAATTTTTGTTTCAAATTTATAAAACATAAAGAAGTAGTACATGATTTAATGCATATTATATTTATATAATTTCATTAATCTGCGGTATAACCTCTTCAAAATTTTAGTTTCTAATAAAACAGCAGCCTTTTAACCTCGAAATTTGAAAATTACTTTACTTTTATAAATATTTTTGAAATAAAATTATTTAATACTTCAAATTGTAAAAGAAAGTCCGTTTACGTTTAAAGCTAAGATGTTGAAAATTCATCGAATTTCGGTATTATACGCAAATCGTGAAAGGGTTTGTAGTGGAGTTTTGAAGGAGCCTGTAGAGGGAGGTCAAGACACGACATTAGGGGAAAGAGGCGGTGCGGCAAGGGGAGCGCCGGAAAAAGAGATCAAAGGGGGAGAGTAGATCTCAAGAGCTCGGCGGATCGTGCTGGCTTCATTAAACTGACAATTAGAAAAGCTGCAATTAAGTGCGACAAAGCCTTCCGCTGGGGCCGGCGGCGCTGCGAGCGCAATGGAATCCGACAGCGGCGACCCCAACCGAGTTCGGATGTCAGTGCGGTGTATTAATTGCGCCAAGCCGCGGCAGACGCGTTCGTTAATCGTTAACGACGCTCTTCTTGATGATCGAAGAGAAAAGGAAAGCTCGATATCGAATCCGTCAAGCTTTGACGAACAGTTCGCTGCTATTGGTTCGAATTAACATTTAATTTTTTCTGGAAAAGTAGTTCATATGTTGTTACTTCAAGTTTCGAATTTAAAAGAATGCTGTGTCTCGTTAATTGGTTTATATAGTTGTGAATTCTAGGAATAGTGAAGGTTTCCTTTCTATTTTGAGGTTAGAGTAATTTTTAGAGTTTTAATGTAACGAATTTTTATAGTGTTGATATTTAATAAATTCACAGCATCGAATATCAGCAATATATTCATTTTGGTATTACAAATAAAAAGTGCTATAGTATGTAAATAATTGAGAATTAAGAAATGAAAAGAAAATACCTATCTTTAATGCAAACAAGTTTCAACCAATCCTTTAACAATATTTCAAAAAAGCATGCATTTTTATATTCGAGACCTTTCAATAACGAATTATGCGAATATAAAAAAATAAAGAATCAATAATACCAATCTAACAATTATTTACAAATGTCCTATTAGTTCCTCGTTTCAATTCCAGGTGTACAAACCAGAAAACCGAACGACGGTCGACGCGAAATAAACAGCAATCATCGGCACGCGATTTCCAGGCGTTCGCCCAATCCCGAGGGATTTTCCCGATGGGTTTTTATCGCTGCGAGATAATCGGGAAGCGGGCGCGAGAGTCAGTTAGAAAAGCGTGTCATCGGCATGGGCGATTGGCGCGGTGATTCCAATGATTTTCGACAGTTACGTGCGCGGCGGCGGCGGCGGCGAGAAACGTGTCAATTGTTCCGATACGGAATCATCACCCGCGCGCATCATCGAGTGTGCTGGCCCATTTTCCCATGTAATTTCCCTCTTCTCTCCTTCTTTCTCTTTCTCTTCGCGTATTTATCGGCCCTTCTTTCTCTGTCCCTTTCATCGCTCCTGTTAATTCTGATACGTCGACCGGAATTTATCATCGATTCTGCGCTCCCTGAAAGCCACTGGATCGCTAATGACGGGAAGTGGTTCGACTTTTGTCCGCAACAGCGCGCGTGTGCCTGTGTGTGTCTCTGTTGTAAGCCCAAGCGAAAGTACGCGAATGTACTTTGGCACGAAATAAATTGCGCCCGACACTTTCCCACTGGCTAATTAAGCTCCTCCGATGTACAGGATGATTCAGTTGTCCCCGAGGCTACAATGTCGAACATTCCCACCCCGCTTTGTACGGCATAATCATTGTTTATTTTACAGCTTCAATTTGTTTATTCTAATTTTATTCATTAATTGCATTTTTTATATTGCATATAATATATAAGATTTAATGAAAAAGTTACTGAATACTTTATAAGAATTCTAACCTATTCCTGACAGTGTCGATTGAAATGAAACTGAATCACCCTGTACACAATCGTCGAATTTATATACGAAATTTCATATAATATTATATCTCATACATAAGATTTAATGAAGAAATTACTAAATAATTTATAAGAATCCTAACCTATTTCTGACAGTGTCGATTTAAATGAAAGTGAATCACCCTGTACACAACGGTCCAATTTTTACGCAAAATTTTGTACATTATATCTAATACATAACATTTAATGAAGAAGTTACTGAAGAATTTATAAGAATCCTAACCTATTTCTGTCAGGGCCGATTGAAATGAGACTGAATCACCCTGTACACAACGACCCAACTTACATACAAAATTTCGTATATTATATCTAATACGCAACATTTAATGAAGAAATTTCTAAATAATTTATAAGAGTTCTAACCTATTTCTGACAGTGTCGATTGAAAGGAAAGTGAATCACCCTGTACAGAGCGATCCATATTACGTGGCACGTGGCGGTGACACGAGGCTCGCGTGTCCCGGCGATATGATCCACCGCCGCCGTGGGAGTTCTACGTGCATCTCTCTACGTGAGCTTCGAGATACGATCTGTCAATGGCCCTAGAAAATACCTGGCACTCCAGTCACGTAGCCAGCGCGCCGCCGGCTCTGCGCTCCGAGCCCTCCCGCTAAAGCTAACCTCAATTTCGAAATCCATCTTCGGACTTCACTTGATTAGTTGTTGAAGACTCGTCGATTTGTTTATGGTGCTAGCAATATTTCTAGTTGTTAGTAATAATATCAATGTTTCTAGTTAGAAATATTACTATTTCTAATGTGTTATTTATTGTTAATTTATTGTTCGTTGCTAATGCGAGTTAAATCGAGGTATTAATATCTATTATCTTTTTTGTTATATTTCAATTTTGTCGCGAAATCAAACTACTTGGCGCACTTTTTTTACATTTTAATATTTTTGGACGGATATTACTATTTCTAATGTGTTATGTATTTTGAATATATGGATTTTATGTAATTCATAGTTATTTTGTAAGTATCATCTCTTTGAATGAGAAAAATTTGATTTAATTCAGTCATTCATAAAATTAATATATTATATCAACTTTTTAATATTTTGAGAATTTTTATTAAAAATTCAAATGTATATTGAATTTCATTCGTCGATAGTCTTGCAACAGATATTGTTAATGCAAAGAATACAAAATATTTGCATGTTTATATTTGTTTCACAACATAAATAAAGTATATAAACAATTTGTCATTTTGAAAACCTGTCAAATACATGTCGTACTAAAATAGAAAGTATTGGACTCACCAGTTTGTGATTCACAGAGCTTGATATGAAATGTAACAGTGACACAATTTTTCTCGTACATACCTGCAACAGAAAATGGAAGAGTGCAATTAGTGCGAGTAAAAGAGAATGAAAACGAAATTAATGAATACTGAACCGTTTGCGGCGACTTTCGGGAATTCTCATCCGCAAAGGGTTAATAAATTCGAAACAGCCATAAAATCACTCGAAAAACTTTCGCCCATACTTTGTTTATACTTTGTATAGTACAATCCAAATTGTGTATTAATACACAAATATAATTGAAAGCTCGACAAAGATACTTGCAAGCTCTCTCACCAATAAATCAGATCTGATTCAAAGGTAAACTCATCACCTAGTACATTAACATAACCTCGCACGCCGCGATATCACGCAACATAACCTACAAAGGGTTGCAGCGCTGGTTGTTACATAAAATGGCCTGCTTCGCGCTCCTCTGAGGAAGGAACGCGACTCTGATGCATTATTTACCGACTGTTTACAAAGCGCCCTCGTAATGTTGCGCGCCGCACATGAAAACGCTGTACACTTTATATTCTCCCCCATCCGGGTAAATGGTGGACATCCGTTACTACTAGCAAATGAGTGCGTCGTGAAACATCGCGCGCGCAGCTGAGTTAATACTCTTTCACCGGCGAGAAACTCTTTCTCCCCCCGTTTCTCGCTTTCTCGCTGGGCGGGAAATATTCCCTTACATAACCTTTTTGTCCGCAATGGGGATTCGCGCGGAAGAATATGCTGTGTTTACTCGAGGAACCTCGCCGAGCTTTATTCCCCCAGTCAAACAAGGAAGATTAGTTGCTGGAATTACTCCTCAGTGTTACAGTTTTGTTTGCTCTATTCATTTTAGTATTACTGCTCTTTTTCGGCTTTGCTTGAAAAAGCTGATTTTTGTTTTCTTTATTTATGTTATTTATTTTGGATTTATGTTATGTTATTTATGGAAGAACATATTATTATTACTTCAAAATTCTTGACAAGCTTTATTCCCCCATTTTTGGGAATTACAAGAATTGCAGCTTCATTTGTTTTGTTAATTGTATTGGTAAAGTTATTGTTCCTTTGACTCGAATAAAAAAGGAATTATGGATCCCAATGAACAGTGATTTTTTATTTCAATATTGCTGGTATTCGTCCAATAATCAAATTAATTAGCGTTTCGTTTTTAATACTGTAATAATCTTTTATGGATTTCTTAACCTTATTTTGCAAGAATTTATTAGAATGTTTAAAACACTTTATTTATTAACACATAAATTTATAACAGAATGCAACTTCTTGTACATAAATAAATTAGTATGTCTGACTTACAATAATTACGATGATTCACACTGATTTCGAATGGGAAATTAAAATAGAAAGATCGTCCGCACTGTTCAAGGATTTTCAAGCAGGGTAGCAAATGTAACACAAAACTTTTCCGCGATTCGATGGGACGCGTTGAGGAAGGTCGTCGAAGAAGCCGATGTAAATGTGCGAGGGCAGCAAAAGTTAACGCGATCCTACCGCACGCTCGCCTTGTTCCCAGTTGGATTACAAGATACCCGGGAATTCCTGCTCGCATTTCGCACACCATCATATACAAGGTGACGCAAAAGGCTCATTCTGCAAAAGTAAAAATCGAAGAATTTCTTTCGTCCAAATTCTACAAATTTTTGGAAATTTGTATGAATTATACAGGAAAATATTTCTTGATTATTCCTGTTAGTTTTCTATACATTATAAACTTAACAGTTTTAATAAAAGTTAGTTAATAATTTCTTTAAAAAGATATTCTAAAATCAAAGTCCTAATTTCGATTAAAAGTTGTACCTTTTATACGTTTTTTAGCTACAAAGTGCAAATGACATACTTTTAATTGTAGCGTACAAATACATTTTACGATTATAATACCAAAATTTCGGGTTATAGAAAAATATAATTTGATACCTGGAAAAAATATTCAATATTATTTATCGTTTCAAGGAAGAAAACATAGGTTGTTAGGAAAACTAGAGCAAATTAATCTTAAAATTATTACGAAGCGTTGATTTGTAAGATTTAATAAATACGCGGGTAAAACTCGCTAGCCGCAATTCACTGTTAAACGCATCATCCTAGAAAGTCAACGTTGTACCGACGAACGAAAAGTCAATAAAATTAGCCTCGAGAAGCCTTTGGAAATCCGTTGAATACCTCCAACATTCCGACTGTTCTCAAGAATTAAGAACTGTTACAGCTAATCCTGGAATTCTGACATTTTCTGCGTCGCCAATTACTGTTACTATTAATATAACAATAAACGCTGAAGAAATTTGCCTCAGGGATTTAAAGCCGTTTATTATAAAGAAATTTGTTATTAGAAATTTAAATTTGCCTCAGTGATTTAATGCTATTTATTATATAGAAATTTATTATTAGAAATTTGTTATAAAGAAATTTCCATAAAGTTCTTGCCAACCTGTCAATGACACGTCCTAAGCAGAATTTAGTAAAGCTTTTCAGTTATTCAGCACGAAATTAATAAGTGTTACATTAGCTGTAACATAAAATTAATAAAAGTCGATGTCAATTTGTTTTTAATAAGTCGACAAGCTAGTCTAAAACAAATGGGACGTAAAATTGAATTTCTATCTTTTCCTTCCAATTTAGAAAACTCGAAATTATCTTTAAATTGCTAACTTTACTTGTAAAATAATATGCAAGTGTAAGCTTCTTTAGTCACAGAAAATATAACCAACATCAAATCGTCAACACAAAGAACTATTCATTGGCAACTTAACCTAAAAAAATAAACCTCAATTACTTAACCTAATTTCCTCCTAAACATACTTTTCTGTAACAAAATTAAATAAAGAATATTGAAGAAAAAAGCACAAGTAACATTAGTGTTGATTTTTAAAAATTTTCCAACAGTTCCTATCTGGCAGGCCCGCATTTTTGAGCCACCCTGTATGCACTTGCAGACTTCGGCACGAGAGAGCCTCATTCAGGAAGAAGCGAGTTGGTAACGATATTGATTATCAATTTCCTAGAGTGCCGGTGGAAGTGCAAACCGGCGGAGTTATCCTCAATATCAATGAGACTGAATCCACCATTGAAATATATATCTACTATCTAGTTTCGATTCCAGTTCGAGGAAATCGCCATTTAAAATTAGTTTTAATTTGGTCCGAGATAACCCAACAACTATGTAATTATGTTTCGAATTTAATCAAATGATTTTTAGTGTTCTTTCAGTTGATGTTTCAGTGCTTTTAACTGATTTTTATAAAATCAATTCTCTATGAATATTACAATTGTTATTCAATTCGTTATGATATTACATACATATTTATATTATAATTGTAGTACAACATAAAAGTCGAAATAATAAAAAAGAACAATTACAGGATCTTTTAATTCTTAATTATCTTTGCGAAAATATACATAACAGAAAACAACGACTAATTTTGTATAGTTTTTTGAAATGTTATTCTTCTTTGATTAATCATTGTAATATTTATTATTAAATGACAATTTCCCAAATATCCACACTATTTTCGTTTAAAGTAAAAACATTAACAACATAACAAATGTTTCTAAAATAAAATTGCGAAAATAAAATAGCAGCTTTGCGGTACATCACGCTAAAAAGACAATTTATGACAATCATTCAGCATTCAGTTTCTTTAATTAATCATCGTTCAGAGTAAAAACATTAACAACACAACAATTGTTTTTAATATAAAATCGCGAAACTAAAATAGCAGATTTGTTGTACATCGCGCTAAAAAACAATGTATGGCAATCATTCAGCATTCAGTTTCTTTAATTAATTATCGTTCAGAGTAAAAACATTAACAACACAATAATTGTTTTTAATATAAAATCGCGAAACTAAAATAGCAGATTTGTTGTACATCACGCTAAAAAAGAATGTATGGCAATCATTCAGCATTGAGTAGGTCGAGAGATTTATCAGGGGGACGGTGCGAAACGACACCAGTCAGAGTTTATGGGAATGAAGTCATTGACTCCTGGATAGGAAGTTGCGGTAGGTCGCGTGTATCCAAGGGGGTATTTATATCAGGGGAAGCGCCGATCCGCCAGGGTGGGGGAATGTCAATCGGGGAAATGTGGGTCGTCGTTCCGTCGAATGCGGAAACACCTTCGACTGTATTATTTTTTTCTTTTTGCGCGCGCGCGCGCGCCCGATGGGCAATTCTGCTGGCAGCGCTGCCACACTGTCTGCAAACTCGCACACTCAATAATTCAGTCTACTTGTTACACAGAGTTTGTTGTCCAATCCTGGCAAACCAAGCATATCTACGTTCTATCTTGTCGGTTTATTTAGTGCTTTTGTGCAAATTATAACATTATTTTACACAGCAAAATTTGTATGCAAAATGAATTGTTTTTGTGCGATGATGAATTATCCGTACAATAATTTATTTATTTATTTGTATGTACTTTCTATTTTGTCGGTTTATTCATTGTTTTTATGCAAATTATTTACATAGCCATTTTGTGTGCAAAATGAATTGTTTTTGTGTAATGATGAATTATGCGTAAATTAATTATCCGTACAACGATTTATTTATTTGTTCATTGTGGTTTTTTAATGGCGACAAACAAAATTGCATCAACTTTCTAGCTTGTCAGTTTTTTCTATTGCTATTGCGCAAATTATGATATTGTTCGACGTAGCAAAATTTGTATGTAAAATGAACTATTTTTGTGTGATGATTACGCGCAGATTAATTAACAGCACAATAGTTTATTTATTTGTTTATTGAGAAGTAATTTGAAACCAACATTGCTTTTGCGCAAATTATACAATTTTGCTTAACATCGCAAAATTTCATGCACAATGAGGTGTTTCTCAATATTTCATCCTTGCAACAATATCATTATAAATTATAAATAAATTATAAATTACAAAATGTGAAAAACTTGCTATAAATATATTAACGAAAGAAATTGTTATTAATTACAAAAGTTTATGCAAAATATATTGATAATAATTCTGTGCGAACTAACAAAATAATAATTGATTTTCTCATTGAAAGCACACAGGAATTTCACTCGAATTTTTCAAAAATTCAAGCTCACCGCGATATTGATTTGCCGAAAGTTTGTGTAATTTCTGACCAACAAAGCCACAGTCGGGCAGCAAATAAAGTAGCAAAAGCGAAAGGGCTCGGAATGTCAAATTAAAGCCGGCCGGGAATTCCACGGTGGATTTTCGTGAGCAGGCATGTGAGTGGCAGAAGCATTTCTCTGTTTCACGTGGTTGGCAGAGAGAACACAGCAGCATGTGTGCTGAAAGCATTGTGAAAGAATGCGCGATCAATCAGTCGGAGGAACAACAAATCGAGACAATGCCTCGTCGAGAAGTTGCCGTGCTTCCTCGGGCAAAGAGTTTGTCTGCGGACCAGTAAGAACACTCTTCTACTCGGTGATTGGTTGATACGTCCTGCTATCGACTACAGTGCCTCACCAGGTTATCCGTTGTGGCAACAATTGGCTTTTTACTTGGGCGACTTTTCAATCCCAGTTAGTCTCTTTCTCATTGTACAGTTTGCTTAGTTTTGAAAATCAAATTTAATTGAACATAATTTGCTTTTGGAAATTAAACTTACTTACTTGAAAATTGAGCAAGCTTACTTTAAAATCACTTGGCTTGTAGAATTAAACTTGGTTGCAAATGATTTATTTTTCATATTTTAGCTTACTTGAAAGTGACCTAATTTTGGGAAATAAACTTACTTGAAAATAACTTACTCTTGAAAATTAAATAAACCTACTTTAAAATTGCTGGGTTTCGAAAATTAAACTTACTTGAAACGAACTTATTTTTGAGACTTAAATTTATTCGAAAATTGCTCACTTTTGACAATCAAACTCTCGTAAAAATAAAACTTACTTGACTTCGAAAATTAAACTTATTTTTCAGCATTAAATTTACTCCAAAATCCCTCACTCTCGTAAAAATACAACTAACTTTTCTCTTGAAAATTAAATACACTTTTCCTCGCAAAAATATAATTTACTTCAATCCAACTTTATTAAATTCAACTGCATTCTCTTAAAAGTTAAACTCGTACGTTTTAAAAATTAAAAACTTCTTGTTAGTTATTATGAGAGATTTTACAGCCGCGAGATCTTTCAACGGGCAGCAGTCCGTTTTTCTGGATCGGAGAATTGTGAATAGAGAAAGAATCGCCGCGGAAAATATGAATGCTTTGTTGGAAAAGAAGAGAGATGTTTTTTGGATAGAAGAACAAGTTGAATAGGAGATTACTGACCACGATGCTTAAACATTGTACAAGTAAATATAAAAGCATATACGTGCACAGTGAACAAAATAAACTTGCAATATAATACGTCAATAATTCAATAACAATGCAACTATAAAATTCAATGTAATAGTACAAAATGTTTACAAAAATAATAAATAACGAATATACAATAAAATCGAAGTTTCGAAAATTTAAAGTAATATTTCAAAATCATGGAATAATTGTTATTAAAAATAGTGTCTTGTTTTTTTTAATACTTATTGTTTTAATAATAATCAAATCGTAGATTAAATCTATTTTTGAAATAGTCTTGCAGCAAATAATTGAAACAATCCTTGTGAAACACAAATAGAGTACAAAAATGGAGTTCAATAGAAGTCGAAGAGCGCTTTCCGCTTCTAAAAAGAATATTGCCAGGATTCAATTGTGAAAGAGAAAAAAGATTGAAAGCAGGAGTGGAGGCTAATTGAATTGAGAGGGCCGGACTATAAAACTAATCCGATTGCTTCGAGCCACTGTACGCTCGGCTATGAAAAGTACACTTTAGATTCGAATCAAAAGTTTCCAGCGATCTTCGAAAGCAATATTTGTGTACGTAACAGAATTTTCAGACATTCGAATAAACATACACCGTGTATCGAAAGAGGAAGCTCGGCAACTCTGCTTGGAAAGAAACTTTTCAAGTTTTTCGATTTCGAGAACTTTTGTGACTTCGCGAAAACCATTTCTAGTTCTGCTTATTTAAAGTCGTGACTATCGAAGAGTTTTATTCGCATTATAATTGACGAAAAACTATAAATACTTATGAAAGAAATTGACTTGTTTATATTTCTATAAAAATTCGATCCATGCAGAAGAATAGAAAATAAATGGCGAATTTTACGATCAACATTTTGTAATTTCTTAATTCAACAAAAATATTAAACACAGAATTATAAATAATTTCGAAGATACCTACAAAACTTCGATCAAGTAATCTTGACTTTTCCATTTATTATTACACCACCGACATTTCAGTGCATTAAACTAATTTTGATCGACTTTTATTTAATGAAAAAACGTATTATATTAAATGCCAACAAATGACAAGAATTATTTATGGCGAAAAAATACAGCGAATGATGAAGCAGACCAAATATTACGATAATTAATTCAATCGGACAAGCAGCAGCGCCGGGAAAGAGGTTATGTCAGCGTCACGCTTATTCAAACACAATGATCTATGACGAAATCAACAGATTCATTTCTCACGCGTCAATTACGGTGACAATGTGCGGTTGGACAGGTGTTAAATTGCAATCGGGGTTAAGTGGATCCTTCGCCGTCATCGCGCCGATTCAATTTCCTCTTTGAAGGCACTGAGCGCGTTAATGGAACGCTTGAAAGAGAACTTGCACGAATTCGGCCTTCCTCTGTCTACCTTCATTTATCGCGCCGCACTTTTCTACAGTTGCTTGCAAAAGTATTCAACCAGCGAAATTAATGTAACAACAAAGCAACCATATTTACTGGTTTGTATGTTATTTTTATTTTAGGTTAAGTAATGAAACTGTAAAATAAAAGTAATATGTTCATCGTATGTCATTAATTCGGACCAATCCAGCTAAGTTTTTAAGTAATTTAGTTAAACAGATTTAATAAGTGGGACTTCGGATTGTTAAATATTTTCTAAGTTATTCTACTTTTGCTTTTGATTTCTTTAGGTTATTTCACTTAATTCACGACAATAAGACGTTGAAAATTACTTACACTAATTATAATATGTACAAATCTACTTTATACGATATTTATATTAAAGGAAAGTTGATATAAATTGGATAACTTTTAAAGTTCCACACTTTATTAAAAATAAAACTGAAAGTATACAATTTATTTATTATTACCCAAATGTCATTTGGAAAATTTCGTATTAAATTGACAATTAGTTATATCCAAATTGGAAAAACACGCAAAATGAAGGTAAACCAGTTTTTATTTTTATTTAAACGTTATTTTGTGCGCTAGTTTTTATATAAAATTGTTAATAAGCTATTCTATTTTATATCATAACTGGTTTTACATTTATTTACTTATATACGTTTATATACTTTATGTTTTTTTACATGTTACACTTGAAATAACTATTTATGAACGACTGGCATCTTTTCTGATAAGTGTAGAAACTTTTGAGACCAACTGTCTTTCAACATTTCTCTTTTTAGTATTCTTCCTAGTGGTCTCATTCGTCGCTTCCTCGTTTTTAGCCGCTCGTAGGAAACTGTCGCCACCAAAAACTCTTTTGTCAACAACAATCCAGCTCGTATCGACCCAGTTTGTCTCTGTCAACGTCATCCCGGCAAAATCACTGGCAAAAACAATTGGCCTTTCCGGCAATTTCGACACGTACGAAACAGTTGATTTTACTGCTATTGTTGCTTGAACAATGGCTTCTTCATTAATTGAAATATGCAATCAAGTAAAGCGAATTTGTTTTTTGTTCAAGCCTGTATTTTTTATATTATAAACTTGCTTCTGTCACTTGAAAATAAAAATAAAAATATGTAATAGTTTGATTGTGGTTAAATATATTCAAATCACATTTTTCAAACAAATCGCAATTTTTATTTTGTTTTCCCCTCTTCAAATTTCATTACAAATTACAGTATATTTTTTCTTGTAAGTTATGTTGCATTAAATTATATTTGCCTACTACTTTTGACTATTTATTAAAAAGAATCACCATTAACCCTTTTAGTGGCAAACGACGATATATTGTTGTTCGCAAAACTTGCCAAAAGTTTTGTCTGTCTCAAAATAAATTTATCAAACATTATAAATGGTTTAACTTCGTTGCAGCATAATTGAAAAAATTGTTTATGGATTTAAAGATTTCTTGTAAAAGAGAAATGAATTTTTATCTTTTCCCTACTGTTTTATATTTATGATATTCTTGGCATAGGTGCGAAATTTGTGATCAGCACTAAAAGGGTTAATATTAAAAATCTCGTACGATAATATTATTTAAAATAATTACGTTTAAAACACTCTTCAACCTAGCACCACAATTGAAAAAATTGTTTATGGATTTAAATATTTCTTGTAAAAGAGAAATTAACTTTTATCTTTTCTCTACTGTTTTATATTTATGATATTCTTGGCAAAATAATATTATTTAAAATAATTACGTTTAAAGCTCTTCAACCCAGCGTTTGAATTTCGCAGAGATTTCCCATACTCGCCTACGATTTCCTCCCAAGTCGGAGATCAGCGAGCGGGAAATCCTTAAAGCGCGGAGAACCGGCGGCGGTTCCTATCCGGGGGGTCAATGAACTCTCGGGGGCAGATCGTGCTCGCTCATACTTTTATTAATGCGGCGTAGGATCTCGCGCGCGCGCCGCCCATGGGACTCGGGGAGGAGTGAGTGTTCCGAGATAAAATAGGAAGATCTGCCGCGGCGCGCTTTGAGGATTTATTCTACCGCGCGCTACAGTATAACCCAATAGATTTGTCGTGGACGCGCTCGCGCGCAAGCGCGATCTAGAAGCGGCTGGAAAAGCTCCAGCCATAACTTACAATATTAAACGCGGCCATGTATCGTGATATTAAATTCCCATCGACCGCCGCGGAACTTCTCCATTGGTTCTATGGTTACGAGTTTTTCTAAGTCGTATTAATCAATCTCGCAATACTTGGTAAAAGTCTATCAAAAAACCTACTCGCACAAATTTTTAATAGATTTTTCCCTGGAAGCAAATTGTTTATAGCAAATCTTGAAATTTCGAAGAAAGTTAGTTAGAAAGTTAGTTTCTTTTCTAAGAATAATTATTGTTTCTTTAACATTAGATTTACCAAGAACAGTAAAAATGACTGATTTATACCTATTTTCATGGGCATAAAAGAATCCTGGTAAATCTAGTGTTAAAGGAACACTTTTCTCTTCGTCAAAATGTATTTGAATTTCGTGAAAAAAGTCTTCTTTATTAAGAACACTTTTTTCAAAGACATTGGGTTTTCGAATATGTAATATAATGTTCGAGAATGGCTGATTTTCAC
The DNA here is from genome assembly GCA_910591665.1 of Ectemnius continuus. NCBI lineage: Eukaryota > Metazoa > Arthropoda > Insecta > Hymenoptera > Crabronidae > Ectemnius > Ectemnius continuus. Next base: position 5,687,942 of record OU342862.1, on the reverse strand, counting down.
TTAATAAGTGTATTACTGATTTTATAATCATCTGGATGAACAATCGCATTCTAAATATCAATACAAAAAATATACAAAATTAGAAATGGATTTGTATTAGTTAATCTTTTTGGATAATACACAACAGTAACTGACAAATACAAAATGACAGTGAATTGCAATCTTGACTTTTCTGTCGCAAAGAAATTCGAAGGTACTTATTCAAAAATCATCAGCAAAAGTCTACCAAATTATGAAAGTGTCGAAATTTTGTATTAAAGCTCAAAGAGCATTCAAAGTGTCTGTTCATTGAAATTAGCTCTCGGCGCCGGTGCAGTCATTAAGGTACTGACAGCGATAGCGAGAGGAAAGCGGCGGCATCACCGTGGCACCGAAATTGACACGCTTTCAGAATCAGCCAATTCAGTCCTATTACCCCCTCCAGCTCACCCACCCCCTCTAAAGGTACTAGTTACTAAGCTACTAAAAGGATCGACCATCCAGCGATCTACAATTAGTGTAGAGCTAGTCATTACATTAACCTAGCAGAAAGTTGGATATTTCTTCGAGTAACTTCAAGTATTATTCTTGTTTAAATAATCAGTCTCCGCGAAACTTAAAAGTTAGGTGAAAATTTCATTCTAGGATAAACTGAAAAATGATGTGAGTGTTCTAACTGGTTCCAAATTTTTTTAATGGCTCTGTAATCGATCGAGGGTAGAAGTATTAACTAGATTTCAAAATTTAATTGTGATACAAGTCACTCAAAAATCTTGTCAGCTGTGAAAGTTGATTAATGAAAAAGGGTTCAACATTTTTGGATGGCTCTGTAATAGATCGAGGGTGCACATGGATAGAGTGGTGTTGCCGCGCGACAAACTATTACCTAAATCACATTTTAATTGTAATACAAATACTTTATAAATACAAACAGTTCTCAAATAGTTTACCACTCATGAAACACGTTCCAAATTTTTGCAGGGCCCTGTAATCGGTCGAGGATACAAGTATTAACTGGATTTCAAAATTTAACTGTGATACAAATCTTTCAAAAATCTTGTCAACTGTGAAAGTCGACTAACGAAAAATGCTGCACAATTTTTGAACAACCCTGTAGTCTGAAGGTACACGTGGATAGAATGACGTTGATGCTACCGTACAACAATCTATTGTCCAAATTACAATTAAATGCAATTAAACATTGTGATACAAATGTTTCAAATAGTGCCACTCATCAAACTGGTAGAAAATTTAAGAGCCGCCCTGTAGCCTGATAAAAGGTACAAGTATTAACTAGATTTCAAAATTTAATTGTGATACAAATCTTCCAAAAATCTTATCAGCTGTAAAACTTGATTAATGAAAAAGGGTCCACAATTTTTGAATGGCCCTGTAGTCTGTTCGAAGGTACATGCACGTGGACAAAGTAAAGTTGATGTCACGCGACAATCTACTACCCAAATTCACAATGAAATACAATTAAACATTGTAATATAAATATTTCAAATAGTGCGACTCATCAAACTGGTTAAAAATTTAAGAGCCGCCCTGTAGTCTGATCGAAGAGTACACGTGGCTCGAGTGAAGTTGATATTGCCGCGCGGCAATCTATTAACTAGATCGCGAGATAGCTGGCGGTGGATGGTGGTGGGTCGTCTGGGGGGACTCTGAAATTCGTCGTTAACGTCGGCGTAAGGCTTCAACGACGACGACACAACGACGACGACGTCGACGACGACGACGCCGGCGACGGGCCTGCGTCAATATCGACCGGCAATTCACCCTCTCGTGCAGCAGCGTACAGTCTCTCGAGCTCCTCCGTCCGACCAACCCTCTCCTGCTCCACCACCCACCCACACATCCCCCGCGCGCCCTTCCCTGCCTCGCCCTGCTCGCCGCCTCGCTCGCCGCCACGCTCGCCATCCACTGCACTTTCCATTCTGTCGACCTCCATCTCACCCTTTTTCCCACTGGCGCCCCGACGACACCGGCCACTGCCGGCTTGCCTCTACCTGCGCCACTCTCCCCCATACAACCGTACCTACCTTCCTTAACCCTTTCAGTCTGCCGGTGTTTTTAGGGATTCCAAATACGAAATCTACACTGGCGCCGAAAATGGAGAAAGTTCGGGTAAAATGTAGTAAATCAATTTTGGTTCGTTATATTTAGTAAGTGTTTGTATTTTTTGGGTATTCTTTTGTAGCTTTTGGAGCTTTTTGTGCTGTGAATATATTTTTTTGACACGCTTTTGTGTGGAAATATTGGTTTTTAAAGGCAATTATTGGTGGAATAAGATCCGCAAAAGATTTGCTGGAGATTTGACCGTTCGTTTGAAAGTTATTTTTTAAACAAAATTTCTTTAACAAAATTAAGAATTTCTGTATTAGGATAGTTTGGGCAATTTTGTTTATTGGATAGAAAAAGTTTCGTCCCGATTGGTTCATACGTCGCAAAGATGTCGCTAAACAAACATGAACAAAAACATTACCAGTTACGTGCCAAGAGACAGAAATCGGTCTTCTTTTTATACTTTCAAGAAATTTGAACTTTCAATACACCTTGACAGTTTCAAGTCGATGTTTAAAATATTAACATAGTTGCAAAGTTATAAAAGAATATCACATGTGACTTAAACAATCAAATTTATCAAATTCTCCTTTACTTTTTTCAATTTTAATTTTAATTCGTTTTTTCTTTCATATATTCCATCAACATAGTTGCAAAGTTATAAAACAACACGTGAATTAAACAACGATTTATTAAATTTTCCTTTGCGTTTCTCAGTTTAAATTCCATTTTGTCATTTCTTTATGTATTCCATCAACATAGTTGCAAAGTCATAAAAGAACATGTGACTTAAACAATGAAATTTATCAAATTTTCCTTTATGTTTCTGAGTTTTAATTCCACTTTGTTTTGTCTTTCATATATTCCGTCAACATAGTTGCAAAGTTATAAAAGAACACGTGACTTAAACAACCAAATTTATCAAATTTTCCTTTATATTTCTCAATTTCAATTCTATTTTATTATTTCTTTCACACATTCCATCAACATATTTCATATCCATCAACATATTCTTCTTTCCCGCGTTTCCCCTGCAAGAATAACTACCACGTCCTTTGACTTTTTCTTCCTAAGAATGTTCGTTGAAATAATTTGTCGCGCGCGCGCGCGTGGAATGTTCAGTGCCACGGTGGCGCGCGGTCATGCTCGCCGGGCTTCTACATCCGTCTGCGTTGAAGCAGCAGCAGCAGCAGTAGCAGCAACCTCGTAAAAAGTTCACGAGCCGTTCGATTCAACATAAAAATTCCATGTGACAGGTCTACTGGTGCAGTTGCGTGCTGAGTCGTGTCTGCCTGGCTCTCCCTCCCAGCTAAAACTCGCAATTTATCCTTTGAGTTTCCGTCCGGCCGCGAAAATCCCTGGTTCAGCCTTCTCTCCGCGCAAGTTTTTATATGCCGCCTTATTATTATTAGCTGTTCTCCATTTATGTTTATTATTAATACATAGTAGAATAATTACAGTAAAAGTAAAGTAGAGCAAAAAAAGAAAAGTAAAGTAGCATTTCTATTAAAAAAATATGTAAAGGAAAAAGCGTACTAAAATATTGAAAAATCGAATTCTTTTTTAAAAAACAGACGTAACTGTTTAATCCTTTTTGCATAAACATATAAGGCGCTCAGATACGTAACACACACGATTGTGCATATTTTGTTGTTGATAATTTCAAAAATCCATTTACAGTTATATTTAAAAGTAAACACTGTAATGGAAATCGAGATCAGGAAAAAATCGATTTTTATATGATATAAACGATAAATTTTAAACAAATTCGACAATTTCGCATGTCGAGAATAATTCATATAATTCCTGTATTAGAAAAAAATGTTTCATCCTGAACAGTTAATCCATCGCAGAGATATAATCGAATAAACATGAAAAATAAGAAATAAAGCAGAATATTGTTCTCAGTAATTGATATATTGTAAATTTTAACCAGTTCTGGTGAAATATTAGCTGTTAGGAGGCAATAATGACTTAAACACAACACTTGCCTAGTACTGACGTCCTTTAAAATATATTTAGAAGAAGTAAACATTCCAATGGAAAAGGAAATCAGGATAAAATCGATTTTTGTATGACAAAAACGATAAATATTAAAGAAACTCGAAAATTTCTAATGACAAGAATAATTTATACTATTCAAGAGTTGGAAACAAAGATATTTCATACTGAGCGGTTAATCCATCGCAGAAATATAATGAAATAAACACGAAAAATTCTCTCGATGCTTGAAATTTCTTTTTTCCCTCTTTCCCTTATTTCACGAAGTAACAAATAAAGTAGAATATTATTCTCAAATAATTAATATATTTCAAATTTAAACCACTTCTAGCGAAACATTAATTGCAAGAGGGCAATAATGACTTAGTCTGCAAACACTCGCACAGTGCTGACGTCCTTTAAAATACATTTAGGAGTAAGCGCTCTACTGGAAACAGTTGGAGAGCGGATGATATGTGCTCCAGTTGCCGCACTGACGACTTAATGGATTACGAAGGGAAAAGGGGTGGGGGGGTGGGTGAGGCGTTGCTGCTTTACTCGTTACGACGGCGATGTATTAATATGGACAAATTGCAGCACCCCCATTGAGTTACCGCTCGGCGCCCTCTACTCTCACTGATCCTTCATTAGCGAATCCTTTGGCCACCATTTTTCCCCTTATTCCGCGGAATACTTCATAGCGAACACCAATTCTCGCTGGCAATTCAGCGGAATCGAGTGCTGAACCCGGTCAATTGTTAATGAGCGTCGCGTTAGCAGTTAACGAGCAAACTATTATTAACTCTCTCTCTCTCTCTCTCTGCTGGTTTGTCGAAAGAGAAGTGTTCTGTGTGGTAATTTTCAGTTTAATTCGCGGTTTGTTAAAAGTTTCGTACGTATGATTTATAGTTGATTATTATTAGTATTACTTTCTATTGTTTCTTTGATGAGATAAATTTTCAAAAGGGAGATATTGTCAAAATATTATTTGTGGACATTTGCAGAAAGCTTGTGATTAAATTAACAATATCCTTTTTATTTCATAATGCAATTATTCGAAACTTTGTGTATGTTTTACTAGAACATTTTAATTATTATTTAGCGTCTGATTGAGTTTCTATTATATAATAATTGTTTGCTTGATATTACAAATTTTGAGCTGTCAATTCGCACAATGATTTTAATTATTCCCAGAAAACCAATCAATAATCCATCAATAAAACTGAAAAGTTACTTTTCGTGCAAGCCAATATCGAAACACTCGCTTTTAAGTAAATTAACAATATCCTTTTTATTTCATAATGTAATTATTCGAAACTTTGTGTATGTTTTACTAGAACAATATAATAATTATTTAGAGTCTGATTGAGCTTCTATTATATAATGATTGTTTGCTTGATATTACAAATTTTGAGCTCTCAATTCGCACGGTGATTTTAACTTCAAAATAAATGGAAAACAGGAAATCCCAAGTGCAAAGGGTTAATTACATCACTTTTGCATTCTATAATACTTTTTCCAAAAAAGAAAAAACAATCAATAATCAACCTAAACGACTGTCAATAATATTGTATTTATTACTAATAATATTCTCTTAACTAATCTCATCGAAACAGCATTATTCTCTAAGGAAATACGCCCGGAAAATCGCAAATGACACGCAAACTGCTTGAAACGTCGATCGCCAGGCTCAGAATTGGAACAACAGACGGGTTGCTAGTTAAGTCACGGTTAACTCACGCTGGAGAGATTCATCTTCCGGTGTAATCCCTGATAATCTGCTTAACACGGCGCCATAGGGTGCAGCGCGCCGGTTAAATCACCGGGCATTAACCGGTGACCCTAATATTTTCTCTTTGTTGTCTTGATCCCGCAGCATCTGCGCTGTAAAGCCTCGCTGATACCACAAGTGTGCCTGCTAAGATCGCCGCGCTAAGCATAATCATACATGAAATCGCGTATTCTGTTCGCCAATTATAAATTGGGAATTACAAATTCTATTATTAGATATGTAAAGATAGATTAGATGAATTAGAAAGAAGATAGATATTGTAAATTTAGAGGAGTTTTCGAAGTTTTATTGTATGTATGTTTGTTTATTGCAGTCTTTTTGGAACGCAAAGAGAATTAATTCACAAAGTTGGCGGTGTGCACAAGAAAAAGCGTTGTATCTTGAAAACCACTCGAGACAAACAAAGAGATCTTCTATGAAGCAATGAAGATTCGTCTTTTAGCAAGGAACGAAACTGAAATTTCTACAAAAGTTGCGATTACTCTAAATTGTATAAATCAAAATATAATATGACCAAATGATAAAGTATAAAAATAATCTAAAGATTACAAATTTGAGTAATTGCAACTGTTTTAGAAACCTCATATCGCAGTTCCATTCCTTGCTTAAAGAAGTATAAATTTCATAGAAGATTTGTTTGTTTGTCTCGAATGGCTTTGTACACCCTCAACTTTGGGAATTAGTTTCAACCCTTAGGAATGAATGGTCGCCGATGAAAAAGATACGTGTAGACTTAATTTCCAAAAATTACTTGCAAAAAAAGTCGTCACGATCGGCGTGTCGGGGTTGGATAAAGTCTCTTGTTAGTTAAGTTTATTGATCTTTTCTAAAGGTACACGATGCATAATTTTCCAAATTATCAACATTACTGCCTGCTAAAACCTCCAACGCTATCATCGACATCGGCGATCCGACGTGTAAATATATGTACAATGCTTAAACCCTCTTATAACAATATTTTTCTAGTCTTCCTACAAATTTTCCAAATTATCACCATCACTGCCTACTAAAACCTCCAACGCTATCATCGACATCGGCGATCCGACGTGAAAATATATGTAAAAGGGCATAATTTAAAGAACATTGTAATTTAATTTCACTATTGTATCTGTCATAATTACAAAGTTGTGGCCATGAATGCATGAACTCTCTTATAACAAAATTTTTTTTTGAGATTCCAACAAATTTTCCACATTATTAACATTGGTGTCTACTAAAACCTCCAACGCTATCATCGACATCGGCGATCCGACGTGAAAATATATGTACAATGAATGAACTCTCTTATAACAACATTTTTCTAGCATTCCAACAAATTTTCGAAATTATCACCATCACTGCCTACTAAAACCTCCAACGATATCATCGACATCGGCGATCCAACGTGAAAATATATGCAAAAAGACATGATTTAAAAAACACTGTAAATAAATTTCACTATTTTATCTGTCATAATTACAAACTTATGGCCATGAACATATGAACCCCCTTATACCAACATTTTCCTGATATTCCAACAAACTTTCCAAATTATCACCATCACTGCCTACTAAAACCTCCAACGCTATCATCGACATCGGCAATCCGAAGGAAAAATATATTATGTACAATGTATGAACTCTCTTATAACAATATTTTTCTAGTCTTCCAACAAATTTTCGAAATTATTAACACCACTGCCTACTAAAACCTCCAACGAAATCATCGACATCGGCGATCCGACGTGAAAATATATGTACAATGTATGAATCCTCTTATAACAACATTCTTCTAGTCTTCCAACAAACTTTCCAAATTATCACCACCACTGCCTACTAAAACCTCCAACGCTATCATCGACATCAGCGATCCGACGTGAAAACGCATCGCCACGTACGGGAAGGATGCGCGAGCGATGGGGGGTGGCGGGTGGGTGGGTGGAAAAGTGGCGGGCAGGATGGAAAAAAGCCGGGGGGATGTAAACGAGAGGGAGAGTTTGCAAGAGAGCGGGGCGCTGAAAATGAGGGACTCTCTCCTGCTCGCGCGGCTTTCACTCTCCCGCTCGCTCCGCTTGGCGAACGCCGACGCCACCGACGCCACCGACGCCGCCGACGTCGACGTACGCAGCAGCAGCGCCGGCCGGGGAGGAACATATCGATCGTGTTCGTTGGTGTGCTCTCCTATGCCTCTTGCTCCCGAGAGAGCGAGAGAGAGAGAGAGAGAGAGAGAGAGAGAGAGAGAGAGAGAGAGAGAGAGAGAGAGAGAGAGAGAGAGAGAGCGAGAGAGAGAGAGAGAGAGAATGCAGAGAACTGGCAGGAAAGAGGAGCGAGAGCGTGTGCACATCTAGATACAAGGTGGTCCGTGCAGTTTCGCCCGCGAATCCGCAATGACACGCCGTGAATCGATCCCGCGCGCCGCTTCTACCCGCTTTCCCGCTTCCTCTTCCTCTCTCCTTTGCGAGGCAACTGCAAGGGAAACTGCTCCATCGAGAATTCCTACTCAAAGTACTAAGCCAGTTGATATGATTGTTGTCTTTCTTTTAAGGATCGCTGAGAAATCAAACATTGATTTTTGAATTTAAGAATGTGGAATTTTAGTTTAATTTTAATTTATTTTGTTTATTTAATCATGTGCGAATTTTGTTAACGCTAGGTTTACGAAAGAAGTCTTAATTTCGCGAGCATAATTGTAAAAACAGTTACTGTTAATTCTCTTCTGTTTTATGCTGCCAATTATTCATGCAATCCTAATAAATTCCATTATCTTGTATTATGTTTGTTAAGGTTGTAATTGTTTTTAAATGAAATCGATCGTTTTTATTTAAGAACATCATTTTAAAGACAGGTATAAAAAAATGTCTGTAAACTTAGTGTTAAACTGTCCTTTCGAGAGTTCGTGGTACTGAAAATTCTAAGGGCGTTGATATGATTGCATTTTTCTTTCGAATATAACATAGAAATCAATTTTTCATTAATCTGAAAAGGGGTGGAATTTTGTTAAAGTGCTCTTTTGAGAAGTTATATTACTAAAAGTACATTATAGAATCATATGATTGTTTGTTAATGAAAAAAAATCGTCAGGATATTGTGTAAACAAATACAACTGGGAAATTAAGTTTAGAACAATCAATGACTTTCCCAGCCACTTAGAATATATTTATAACTTGAGAGGTCGGAATTCAAAGGATTTTACCATTTTGATAAATTCACAATGTCAGCCAAATTGTGTAAGAAAATATCAAAAACGTTTCAATTATTCTAAGAAAGTTTATAGAATCTTAAGTATACTTTTATAAACATTATTCGTAGCTAATTCATTAAGCTAATTCGTTATTAGCAGTTATTCATACTCAATGTACAGCTAACAATTATTCATACTGAATTCATTGTTGCCAACCGTTCATACTCAATTCATTGTAAACAACTAATCATACTGAAATCATTATTAAAATTCTTCGTACTTGTTTCCATTGGATTAATTCCTGCCAGTTGTTTGCGCTGAGTGCATCGCTAACAATTGTTCTTGCTCAATTAAAGGTATTGCGGTAAAGACAGTGCGAAGGGATTCCCGTTGACTGGGAGCCACCCCGTATAAAAAGCGCGCGAGCAACCTGTCTGCGCGTTTCACCCTCTATTTGCAGCCCTTTCGCCCGCAGCCTCCATCAGCGCCGCTTAATCCGTCTCAGGCTGTCCTTCGCCTTCCACTGTTTAGCCAGGAAGTCGATCCGAAAAACCTCCGCCGAATCTCTCTCTTTAGAGCTGCCGCGCAGCACGACAAACTGTCGTTGATCGAGGATTTTATTGTTTGGAATATTTGGTATTCACAGTGGAAAGAAAAAAAATCGTCGATCGAGTATTTTATCTTTTGGAATATTTGGTATTCGCAGTGAAAAGAAAAAGAACACGCACTGTGTTTTTGGAAAAAATATTCTTAACACTAAGTTTTGGGGAAAAGACAAAAGAAGACGCACTGTGTTTTTGGAAAGAATATTCTTAACACTAGATATACGGATTTGTTTGTATAATCACGTAGTTTCATAAACAAAAATGGTTAATTTCATTTAAAAAGCAATTACAATCTTAACAGGTATAATATAAGTTGATGAAATCTGTTAGGATTGCATAAATAATTGTCAGCATAAATTGGGGAAACATTAATAGTAATAGTTTTTGTAATTATACTAATGAAAGTCCGAAATCCGTCACAAAAGTGTGTTAAATAAGACAATTCTTTCTTGCAAATAGAAGTACATTTCATTCAAGGTGAAAGTATGCTTTGGAAAAAATATATTTTCTTATAAGAAAAGAGTGTTCTTTTATAAGGCAAACTTTTCCAAAAAGATGCACGTGCCATGAACTTGTTTGTACATTGTATGCAAATAAAGTCATGTCATGTAGATGCGTAAAGAAAAAGAACACAGGACATAACCTATAAATATTTCCTACACGATCCCTAAATATTTGACTCTTAGATTTGCTAAGATATTATAACAAACTTCTCTTTTCTTTAAATATAATATTTGATAATTTTATAGTATTTATAAACAGGTTTATATTAACCTATAAATATTTCCTACACGACCCATAAATATTTGACTCTTACATTTCCTAAGAAATTATAACAAAATTCTATTTTCTTTAATTATAATATTCGATGATTTTATAATATTTATAAACAATTGTATATCAACCTAGAAATATCTCCTACACGATTCCCTAAATATTAGACTCTTAGATTTACTAAGGAATTATGAAAAAAATTCTATTTTCTTTAAATATAATCTTTAATGATTTTATAATATTTATAAACAGGTGTCTATTAATTGTCAATAATTCTAGTATTAAATCCCCATAAAAGTTCGACGCATATTCCCGATCCAGATGCGCCGATACTTTCCCTAGCCTGTGCGCATAAACAGGGATACATGGTTGCCGAGAGAAAACTAGGAAGACAAGACCCATTCAGTGGAATTTGTTAGGGCCGAGCTTGGCGGCTCATATGTGAGGCTCCCTTGGAAAAAGTGATCGAAAGTACTCGGGGCCAGTGGGAGAAGAGGCAGAAACGGCCTCCCGAGTGAAAAGCAATCGGGCTTTTTCCAGCTCAAATATTCTCTGATGGATGCTTTCCGCGGAAGTTGCTCTAAAATTGAAGCTCTCGCAAGCTTCCTCTCATCTCTCATCTCTCATCTCTCTCTCTCTGCGCCAAGAAACCGGATGAGAGTGCTTTAGTGGCTGCTAGACCTCAATTGTTATGGTTCGAGTGGCACTCCTGCTGTCTCGGATATCTATAAGTTGTTGCTGCAACCTAATGAATTAGTCTATTATGCTCCGCTTAATTAGTTTCCGCTAACTTGAACGATCTTACAAAGTCTTGTGGAAGCGAAGAATGTTTTAGGCATAAACTTGTAGATTTCTCGTGGTATTAATATGTATGTATGTATTAATATTTTATTATTAATTCGTTTTTTAAGTTTTATTAACTTTCCAAACTCTTAACTCTGGAAAGGAAGAATGTTTTAGGTGTAAACTTGTAGATTTTTCGTGGTATTAATGTGTACACAAATGCATATTTAATAATATTTTATTATTATTTCGTGTTTCTTTTCATTTTATTAACTTCTTTGTTTTTATTAACTTGAACGTTTTTGCAAAATCTTAACTGTGGAAGTCAAAAATAATTCTACAATAATATTTTTGATTTTTCGTGTTAATGATATGTGTACAACCACAAATGTATTAATATTGCTTTATTATTTCGTGTTCCTTGAAGCTTTCATTAACTTTATGACTACAACATTTACTTTCGCTTGCTTGGAAATTCTTAGAGTGCTAATTATAAAGAGAAAAATGCTTCGTTTCTAAACCTTTATGATTTTATTATTGTATTACATTATTAATTCAAGTTTTTAAAAATTATATCAACTCCTTTATAACTATAAAATTTAATTATGGTCCTAGTGTTATAGAAAAATTTGAATCAAATTACAAAAACCATAGATTCTCATTTCTATTTTGAAAAGGAACGAAAGAAAGAAGTCTATGATCAAATGAAAAATCAAGACCGGTAAACTTAGCATTATTACGAATGTATTACTAATTAGCCATAAGAAAACTAGTAATAACGAAGGCCGAATATCAACAATGATATCAACTTCCTTATAACTACAAAATTTAATTATGGTCCTAATGTTATAGAAAAATTTGAATCAAATTACAAAAACCATAAATTCTCACTTGTATTTTGAAAAGGAACGAAAGAAACAAGTGTATGATCAAATGCAAAATCAAGACCGGTAAACTTAGCATTATTACGAATCTATTACTAATTAGCTATAATAAATCTAGCAATAATGAGAGCGGAATATCAAATGTCATGTTACAGCATAGATAATAACGGGCTCTTTCAAGGCTTCACTCTGACCAGGCATGGACGAAATCCAATAGGTTTGTCTCGAGGAATGCCCGAACTACTCGCGCATGCTAGTCGAGGGTGGAATGGTCTGACAAGGGTTCGCCCTGATCCCCTTATGCTCCTGGATTTGAAAATCATCTTGTCCGGTAAGCCGAGTCATCTTGTGTAAAAGACACCGAACCGCCGTCGGCTACACTTTCGGCTTGGGTTTCGGGTTAATGGGATTAAAACTGGCCGGCGAGGACTCGGATTTTCAGCTGCCGCCTCCTTGTCCACACTCGTGTTAGCAGCGCGCGCATTTCATATTTAATACCGCGGTGTTTACTTTCCTCGGTTCGAGCTGTAACATCGCTTTACAACAGGGTTGTATCATATTTCGTAGAAGTGGTAAATATTGCTGTAAGCATAGGTCGAAGCAATTTTTCTTTATTCCATGTGTTTGAAGATTTCTGTTAATTTTTATTTAAATTATAAGCGTATTTTAAAGCGTATTTTAAAGTGTATTTTATCATATTTTGTGTAAGTGATAAATATTGCTGTAATACAGGAGAAAGCAATTTTTCTTTATTCCATGTCTTTGAATATTTCTCTTAATTTTTATTGAAATTATAAGCGTATTTTAAAGGTTAGATTATCGCTCGTGACGGTTTATAAGTAGCAGAATTGTATCATATTCTGCGTAACTAATCAATATTGCTCTAACGCATTCTTTATTCGATGTGTTTGAAGATTTCTGTTAATTTTTATTTCAATTATAAGCGTATTTGAAAGTTTAGATTATCGCTTGTGTTGTTAAGAATTAAAATTCGGAAGCACTCAATTAATTAACACTGCATTCGAAATATCTTTCGCAGGAACAAAGTGAGAACCCTATACATTTTATTTAATTCTTGTCGATAATCAAAAACGGTATTCTTTATTTTCCATCTCAGGATTATACTTAAGGAGGTATTTACATACATTTGCAGGGCAAAAAGGAGACGTTAACATAAACATTTTTAAAAAATAAAATAAAAATGTTTGTCATAAGCGGAAAAAATGTATGTATAAGCGCATGGTTTAAAGAACATTGTAAATTAATTTCATTATTCTATCTGTCATAGTTACAAAATTGTGGTCATGAATGTATGAACCGCCTTATGACAAAAATTTTCATTACATTTTTTAAAAATGTTTACATTAACACTTTACTTTTGCCCTGCAAATGTATGAACGCCTTTAAATTCAAAATACCTTTTACAGCAACAAAGCCCGAACTTTATAAATTTTATTTAATTCGTATCAATTCAAACAAAATAAGATACAACCAAGCAAAACCAACATCCTTTATTTTCCCAACTTTATTTTTCCGACAAAGACTTAAAATAAATCCTACTCGAATAATGCGTTAATTATATTTCAAGCCCAGCGGTAATTAAATCTGTCGCACGACGAGGTTAAGAATGAACAACATCCCGAAACGAAATACCAAGCGGGTAAGTACGATCGTCGAGCAATTACAGCATCGTTGCCGTGGAGAGGAAGAGAAGGGCGAGAATGATAAATCTGTGATTGGCGACATAGCAGAGAGGAGGAAGCAGCTCAGTGGCACGCGCGACCAAGATTCCATGAGAAATTTAAGCGGTCGCCAGGACGTTCCACAGCTTGCGCTAGGTAGCCCATTAAAGTTACCTCCCGCTCGTGACTTCCGGTAATTAGGTCATCGCCTATGTCTCTCTCTCTTGCTCTCTCTTGCTCTCTCTTGCTCTCTCTCGTTGTTCCGCGAGCATTGTGCCTGTCGAGTTAACCACTCGGCTGGCAAGGGCGTAACTCCTGGCATCGTTCTCTTAAACAGTCCTCTCACTTTCTCACTTTAAGTGAGAACTCGTCAGCCACACTTCCACTCGCTACTCCTACCAGCATTTATTAACACTCGCTTTTACTGCCAGTTCAGTAATAAATAGATTAATGATTATTGCTGCCGTTAATAATCGTTTTTTAATTCGTTCGTGCTGTACTTCATTATTTGTACCTATTCGATTATATAATTGTATATATTAATATATATTTAATTATGATTGTGTAATTTTACATAATTATTTGTTCTGGATAAAAATAAAAATTGTAGTTGGTGAAAACAGTATTCGTACAGTTATCAATTTAAATTAATATGTGATTGACATAGTACAAAGTTTGAAAATGTGAGAATTCGTCAGAACACACTTGCATTGGCATTTGCAGCATTTATTAACAGTTGCTTTTGCTTCCAGTTTAGTAATAAATATATTAAGCTCAGTCAACTGATTATTTTTCATTGTTTGATTTTGTAAGAATTAAAAATAAAAACACACTGCAAAAAGTGGTCGTACACTAATTAATTATTAACTAAAACATAGCATTCTTTGTATTTGACAAACAATGCTTGTAAAGTAAGAAAGTTGTATTGCAGAATATTCGACGGAATTTATTTTCTGTTCGCACATTTTGAACATATTTTTATGTAACAGTACATATGTATATTTGAACATTGTGTTAGTTGAAATAATGTTGTTTAGAAATATTAACCATTATTCTTTCTAATCATCATAAATTATTTTTATACGATATTAAATCCTATTATATAATTCGATATAATTATATATTATATTACAAATTAAATATTAACTTCTTCATTCCAGCAATAATAATTTATAATCAACAACCAAAATATTCCAAAGGAATAGCATTCGATTGATCTTTCTGTCATTTTTAATAGCACAGCATAGTTTAAATAATATAAAAGAAATAAAGGCAAAGTTTACGTAACAAAGGCAGAACTTTCCATGCATAATTCCCGCGAAAACCATCGAACTTTTATATTTATCGTCCAATTACCCGATGATTAATGAACACAGGCAAGCAAATCGCGGCTCTCATTCTCCTCGAGAGAGAGAGAAAGATCGTCTTGGCTTGGTTGTCCGGGGGAGTTTCGATGAGAAAAAAATTCAATACCGAGCGAACTATTACCGATCAATCAGGGAAGTGTGCTTTCCCGCGCTGCTCGCGCTGCTCGCTCGCTTTTTTTACCTCTCTGTTTTATAGATCGCGGCGAGCAAACTCCCATGCATTGAACGGGAAATCCGAGCGAGAAGTTCCCGCTTGGATTTGAGCTCTCCGCCGAATTGAAATCCCGATCCCGAGGGACTCCCTCTCTCTTTCTCTCTCTCTTTCTCGCTCTCTGTACTGCGTGAAAAGGAAAAAAGTTGACTCGCTCGCTCCGCACTCTCGCAGACTAATCGATAACTTATCAATTACGCCCTGTCCTCTCCAGATTCGCTCGCGCGCTAATAATACTCGAAATTGATAAATAATGCATCGCTGCGAATATATTCTAAAAATGCTCTGTTAATAAAATACGTAGTCGCCGATCAAGATTTTCTGAAGTACGACTTCAGTAGCAATATTACGAAGTTTATTAAATTTTCTTCGAATTTATATTGACAATTATTTATACAATCCTGACAGATTTCATTAACTTATATTGTGTCTGTTAAGATTGTAAGTGTCCCTAAATTAAATTAATAATTTTTTTTAATGAAAATAAACCTAGTGTTAAAGGAGAAAACAGCTTTGAAAATATTGACTTTTGCTTAAAATACAAATTTTCTTTTGTGTCGAAATTTTCTCCAAGAAAAGGGATGTGTAAATATTTATTTTATTCCCTGAATGTATCGTTGATCTGCTTTTTAAAATGTTTGTGTTGCTTTTGAAACCCACTGTACAAGCAACAAATATTACAATACTTAATAACTTATAACTTGTCATACAAAAAGCAGAAAACTGATTTGTTATTTTTTAGATTAAATCCTTATAATCCTTATAATCCTTATAATCCTTATAACCACCTTATAATAACAAAATGTTAAACATTTATAATATCTAAATATTTTCAATGAATATAGAAAAATTAGTCTCATTGGTTTGTTCTCTATTTCGTCCTTGATACACTGCTTTTTGAATTATGTAAATATTGTTTTCTGTTTGGTTTTTATGAGCTTTTTCCGAAACCCTAATTAAAATCGTGAAATTCGGCCGGTTATTCTCGCATAGGCACTAAAAGGGTTAATATAAATATAATACAATTGTAAAATAATACTGTATAATCACAGTATATTTATAAGTTTAAAGTTCCTAGTAAGTACAGTTCGATATCAAGCGCTGTAAATTTAGCTCTGCCAGCGTAGCTGAGCTTGGCAATTATCAGCAATCTGCTCTTATCACCGTAAAGTGAATCTGGTGCGATCAATACAGTTTTACTGCCTCGAGAACGAGTCCTGCAAAGCTCATAAGCGTGACCTTCGAGAGCGAGCGCCACAACGACTTGGGCATTGCTATCGGGCGAACAGCGATCTTTTTGAGGTTAGGTCAGGAACCTCAGCGTCAACCTTTCGTTCCGTTCGGCTTATCGCGGAAAGCGGAGTTCTTTTATCTCGGGGAATTTACGGGAGAAACAGGGTGAATGTTTTTACTTTTTTGTCGAGTGAAAATAATTTCGCTGGATAATTATTTTAACCCCTTCAGACCCGAATTTTTAAAGTGTTACATTTGAAGTATATAAAGTATTATGTACATTATAATGTGCACAGGATTCGAAGAGGTTAATTTAAAAAGTTTTATACATAGAAAGAATTAATTGGAGTAGCTTTAGTGAATTTTATAAATTCAATTTTTTGATGAAAATGTATTCTTTCCATATTTTGGAAGATTATTAAGAAAATTATTGGGAGAATTTTAGTGAATTTTATAAGTTTAATTGTTGGATGGAAATTTATTCTTCCCATCTTAGACTCGATTTGGTTAATAATTATTTCTTACGATGTTGTATAATATGAATAATAATTTAACAGTATGCGTGCACTTTTTCTTGATATTTAAGTTAAGACATCACAGAGAATTTGTTTAATTTACCTAAATTACAAACAGATTGCTATTCATCCTCTTGAATGAACCAAAAAATTGAATACCTTGCAACAGAGTCAACAGCATTGCTGTAAAAACGAA
Organism: Ectemnius continuus; assembly: GCA_910591665.1. NCBI lineage: Eukaryota > Metazoa > Arthropoda > Insecta > Hymenoptera > Crabronidae > Ectemnius > Ectemnius continuus. Next base: position 5,670,715 of record OU342862.1, on the reverse strand, counting down.
CCTTAAATGAAGCGACGCAGAAAAAGCTAGCGATGAGCTGGCGATGTTCAATGGGGGATTAAACAAGGGACGAAATTGGGGGTTGACGCACATCCGTCACATCATTATTTCATGTTACAAACTCTTAAATGAGTAATCAATACTTTCCAACAGAGTCAGTAATTGCTATGAAAACGAACTGTTGAGAGATGAATGGTGGGGTTGAATGAAGGGGTTGATGAACATCAATCATATAGTTATTTAATATTTCAAACTTTTTATATAACAAAATTTAATACCTTTCAACAGAGTCAGCAATATTGCTATAAAATGGAGCTTTAAGCGAAGCGTTGTAGAACAAGTTAGCAATGAGCTTCCTGTGATTGTTACCACAAAAAATATTGTAAAGTATAATAATATAATTGAATTAAAAAATTCAATACCTTCCAACAGTGTCAGCAATTTTGCTATAAAATGGAGCTTTAAGCGAAGCGTTGTAGAACAAGTTAGCAATGAGCTTCCTGTGATTGTTACCACAAAAAATATTGTAAAGTATAATAATATAATTGAATTAAAAAATTCAATACCTTCCAACAGTGTCAGCAATTTTGCTATAAAATCAGCACTCAAATGAACTAGCATAGCAAAAATTAGCGATGAACTGCCAAGATTGAACAGGAGGACTACATAGGGGTTGATACACATCGATTACATAATTATTTAATATTACAAATTTTCGAACGAATAAGAAAATTCAATTCTTTCCAACAGAGTCAGCAATATTGCTATAATATCAGCGATGAGCTGGTGATGGTTGTTTAATAGGGGCATTTAATGAAGGGGTTAATGCACATTAATCACATAATTATTTAATATCACAAACTTTGAAACGAATAAGAAAATTCAATATCTTCCAACAGAGTCAGCAATATTGCTGCACATCGATCACATAATTGTTTAATATTGCAAATTTTTTAAGTAACAATATTTAATACCTTCCAATAGAGTCAGCAATTTTGTTATAAAATCAGCACTTAAATGAAGAAGCATAGCAAAAATTAGCGATGAACTGCCATGATTGAATGGGAGGACTGCGTGGGGATTGATGCACATTGATCACACAATTGTTTAATATCACAAACTTTTAAATAACTAACTCAATATCTCCCAACAGAGTCAGCAATATTGCTATAAAATGGAGCTTTAAGCGAAGCGGTGCAGAAAAAAGTTAGCGATGAGCTGGCGATGGGGGGGAATTGAACGAAGGGGTTGATGTACATCGATCACATAATTGTTTAATATCACAAACTTTTAAGCCAATACGAAAATTCAATTTCCAACATTTCCAACAATTTTCCAACAGAGTCAGCAATATTGCTATAAAATGAACACTTAAATGAAGAAGCATAGCAAAAATTAGCGATGAACTGCCATGATTGAATAGGAGGACTGCGTGGGGATTGATGCACATTGATCACACAATTGTTTAATATCACAAACTTTTAAATAACTAACTCAATATCTCCCAACAGAGTCAGCAATATTGCTATAAAATGGAGCTTTAAGCGAAGCGGTGCAGAAAAAAGTAGCGATGAGCTGGCGATGGGGGGAATTGAACGAAGGGGTTGATGCACATCGATCACATAATTATTTAATATCACAAACTTTGAAACGAATAAGAACATTCAATATCTTCCAACAGAGTCAGCAATATTGCTGCACATCGATCACATAATTATTTAATATCACAAACTTTTAAGCCAATACGAAAATTCAATTTCCAACATTTCCAACAATGTTCCAACAGAGTCAGCAATATTGCTATAAAACAGAGCCTCAAGCGAAGCGAGGTGAAAAAAGTAGCGATGAGCTGGCAATGGGGGGTTGTTCAATGGGACATTTAATGAAGGGGTTCATGCACATCGATCACATAATTATTTAATATCACAAACTTTCGAGCGAATAAGAAAATTCAATTTCCACCATTTCCAACAATTTTCCAACAGAGTCAGCAATATTGCTATAAAATGGAGCTTTAAGCGAAGCGGTGCAGAAAAAAGTAGCGACGAGCTGGCGATGGGGGGGAATTGAACGAAGGGGTTGATGTACATCGATCACATAATTATTTAATATCACAGACTTTCGAGCGAATACGAAAATTCAATGTTCCAACAGAGTCAGCAATATTGCTATAAAATGAACACTTAAATGAAGTTGCGTAGGAGGAATTAGCGATGAGCTGGCGATGGAGGGGGGAGGGGGGTTGATTGAAGGAAGGGGTTGTTGGGTGGAGAGGGCGCATCGATAGCTGAATCTTACCTTGGGTGGTGGCGTTGGTCTGGCCGGTCTGCTGGATGCCTGGATAGAGGGGCGAGGGATGAGGCGAGGGTTGATTGCTGGGCGGAACGGTGGAATGCGGGTTGTTGGCAGTCGTCGGTGTTCCCGTGCCGGTGGTTCCTAGTTGCTGCGATTGCTGGGATTGCTGGCATCCGCTTGCCGCGGAGGTCGGCGTCGCTGCCGGCGTACCGACGCCGCTACCGCCGCCGCCGCCACCCCCACCCCCACCGCAACCGCCCAGCGACTGTTGCTGGTGCTGGTGCTGTTGCTGGTGGTGGTGGTGTTGCTGGTGCTGGTGCTGTTGCTGGGGCGTCTGTTGCGGCGTCGGGGGCTTCTCGCAGTCCGTCGCGTCGCTCGACGGCTCTGAAATTCACACGTGCCCCCTTCATTTCGCATCGACCATTCCACTCTTTCCTTAGCTAGTCGTAGCTACTCGTACCAATTCCTTCTTCCCTTCCTCCTAATTTCAACCCTATTTCACTATTCGACACTTGGTAAAGAATAAAGAGAGAGTTTGATTATTTTGTAGCAATTGCTTGTTCCCTCTTTCGAATATCGATTTAATCACTATTAGACACTTGTTGAAGAACGAAGTGAGAGATAATACTAGATTTACGGATACTTGTTTTCTTTAAAATTAATTTTATTTAAAAACAATTGCAATCTTAATAGACATAATATAAGGGAACTAAATTTCAAATGTCAAAATGACGGATCCCGTAAATCTAGTGATTAATGAATGAACAGAGTTTGTGTAATGCGTGTTTGTATGGCTAAATTGACCACAGACTATTGTAATTATGTTCAGTGTTGTTAAGCGATGATCTTTCCTTAGCAATTGGTTGTTCTCTTCTCCAAATATCTATTTAATCATTATTAGGTACTTGTTAAGACTGCAATTATTAAAGAACGAATGAATGAAGAAGAACTGAATGAAGAGAATTTTCATTATTGATAGCAATTGGTTGTTCCCTCTTCCAAATGTCCATTTAATCATTATTAAACACTTGTTAAGACTGCAATTATTAAAGAATGAACAGAGTTTGTGCAATGCGTGTTTGTGTAACTGAATGAATCATAGACTATTATAATTATCTTCAATGTTTTTAAGCGATGATTTTCATACTCAACGCTTTATTTCTCATCTCCCATCAACTTTTTAGTTAGCAATTGGCAGCAATTGGCAGCAATTAGTTGTTGCCTCATACAAAAACATCGATTTAATTACTATTAGAAATGTGTTAACACTGTAACTACTAAAGATTGAAATGAAAATTGATGAGTAGAGTTTGTGTAACATGTGTTTGTATAACTAAAACAATCATTGAGTATAATAATTGCCCATTTTTCCTGTTATCTTACAAGCCTTTTCCAGTGTTGTATTGTAGTTTTATTTAATGTTGTATTGTAATTATATTCAATAAAACAGTGTTGTATTTCTTCGATTGATGTTTTTCAAATTTTTGACTTCGTATAACTGAATCAATCATCGACTATTGTAATTATACAGTAATTGTATTAATTTCTTAGTGTTGTATTGTGAATCATGTTCGATATCACTCAATATTTTTGAAATTCACACGTCCCCACTTCATTTCTGATTTTCCACCACCCCTTTTCTTAGCAATTGCTAGCAATTGTTTCTTGATTCTTTAATACAATAAGAAAGGCATTTCTACGATTGAACCCATAAATTGCTATCGCAAATTCTCTGAAAGTAATAGAAACATTAATTCGTTAGCATAGTACGAAGTCTGAAAATGTATACTTGCGTCTCTTTTCGTGCGGTGTTGTGATATGTAGAATTAATCGTACAAAGTAACACCGAAAGGTAATAACTATTGCAAATGAACAGCAAGATTTCTTCTAGATAATATTAATCTAGTTCTAATTTATAACTGTGTTGTAGTTAACAATTAATTTTCCAGTATTAGTAAAAAAGATTAACAAAATCACTGTAACAACTATTGATGACGATCAATCATTAATGAAATTAGGTAAAAATAAACCACTGAAGCACTATTTTACCAAAACCACCCGAACATGTATGAACAATCACCGAATCACAAATCTGTGATAAAAGGTAAGAGAAATGTGAGAGTAGAATTCCTAACCTCCAAATAGAAGCACAGTGAAGGAATGAGAAATTAGAAATAGGCGGATTAGTATACTTTTCGCTGTGTTAGTACGTCTTACCTAATTGTTAATCAATTAACGATAATCTTACACTTCGACGTTCACTGTCGTGTAAACTTATCAAAACCAGCGCCATTAATTACTCGTACATTTAAATTAAATAACTGTTATACTTTGAAAACAAATATTGAACTTAATTTGTAGTATTAATTTGTCTTGGAATTATTACTAATTTAAATTACTGAACATTTGTAGAACGATGAAATTACAAATTTCGAAACAAGTTAAAAACACTGACTCGAGAAACAAATATCAAACAAAACAATTACAGAAACGCTATAAAGAAATGTGCCTTCAGTAATTTTATAAACAGGCAGTTTTACTAATTAATATCGCACTGTGGATAATTAACCAGCGATCCAACACTTGGTCGTCGAGTGTCAGACAAAAGCGACAAAACAAACGCTCGCTCAACTTGAAACTCGCTCGATCAGAAACTCCAGAGAGATTAGGCGAGGATGAGACGCTCTCCGGGAAAGCGGAGGCGTCGATCCGCTCCGCCCGGAAATATGAATAATGGTCGAAGCTGGTAGCGGCTAGTTTCCGAGAATCGATAGAAAGCCAACGAGGATGAGTTCCGGCGGCGGCGGCGGCCAAGGAAGCGACAATACTCCCAACAAGCTGCTACACGAAAATTCCCAGCGTAAATCTATTAATCACCTGAAGAGCAGCAGCCGGGAAAGTGGAAAGTTTGCGGGAGTGCTCGCGCGGCGGAGCCACCGGCACCCGCGACGCGAGCCGTCTCTCTCCCGAAGTCCTCTTGTGTAATTACGCTCGCCACGTCGAGGAGCCAAGTGGTATCTGCTTCATCAGTGGAATAAGACAAAAGCGGAGGACCAGCCAAGCCGCGAGCGGAACAGTACAAAGCGGCACTATTAATTATTCCTCGCGACAGGACTGTTCTATTATGAGGATCATCATTATTGTACAGATATTATTTTAGTCATTTTGATATATTATTATTTTTCTTTTATAGAACTTCGAAGTACTTTGTTTCCATTGTAGTATTTGTAAGTACTCTTGTATGCATACAAGGTGATTATCTTGAGTTTGTATTATGAGGATCATTATTATTGTACAGATATTATTTTAGTCATTTTTATATATTATTATTTTTCTTTTATAGAACTTTGAAGTGCTTTGTTTTTATTGTACTGTTTGTAAGTACTCTTGTATGTACAGGGTGATTCACTTGCCTTTGAATCGGAACTCTCCTAGCCCTTATTTTTTTTGATGGACTTCCCGACCTTCTCCGGGACTGAAATTTGGCGGGTAATGTTTTTTTGCATCAAGGAAGATACCATATAAATTTCAGAGCCCTAGCTCAAAGTTTAGGTTTCCACTTATTTTCGACTCTCGAAAATGGTCAATTTTTTCAAGTCTCTCAAAATCGGCCGAACCCGGGATATTTTGATTGTTTTCGTATCAGGGTGGATAGAGAACAAAGAATCTGTGAAAAAAAGTCCGGATTTGCAACGAGAACGGGTCGAAAAACCGTCCAGAATAGTCAATTTTTGCTCAGTTTTGACGGTTTTCATTTTTTTGGTGGACTTCCCGACCTTTCCCGGGGCTGAAATTTGGTGGATAATGTTTTTTTATATCGAGGAAGATGCCATAAATATTCCAGGGCCCTAGCTCAAAATCTTTTTTTCGGCAAATTTTTCTTAAGGGGTACCCCTTCAGATTTTTTCACGATTTTTCGAAGGTCCCCGAACTCGGCATTTTTCTTCAGGAATCGATTGTTCATGGATGAAAACGGATAGAAAACAAGAAATCCATCGAAAAAAGTCCGGATTTCTATCGAAAACACTTAAAAAACTGCCTTTAAAGTTCAATTTTTTCGGAATTTTCGCTGGTTTTTCTCATATTTTTGGACTTCCCGACATTTTCCGGGATTGAAATTTGGTGGGGATTCTCCCCTTGCATCAAGTAAGATGTGATATAAATTTCAGAGCCCCAGCTCAAAATTTTATTTTCCCCATATTTTTGGCCATCGAAAATATCCAATTCTTGGTGGTGATTCAAAGGCATGTGACTCACCTTGTGTACAAGGTGATTATCTTGAGTTTGTATTATGAAGATCATTATTATTATACAGGTATTATTTTATTCGTTTTTGTATATTAATATATTTCTTTTATAGAATTTTATAGTACTGTGTTTTTGTAGTACTATTTGATAATTGTTTTCTAAGATGAAAAGCGTTGAGGGTTATAATTTTGTTTGTATAATTAAAATCAAGTAGGTTCCTACACTTTAAGCAATATTGTTCATATTGTCTATAAACAAATAGTATTGTATAAAAAGTACAATACTATTGCAAATACAATAAATAATAATACTGTATAAATAGTAGAATTGTAATAATAAAGAATAGTATTGTATTAAAATACGATACTATTAAAAATACAATGTTTGTATTTTACTCAACTCTAACAATCTAATATCATTCTCATCATAATTTTTGGCAAGTTCTCAATCAGCAATAAAGAAACAGAGTCGATAAACATTTTCGAGCAGGTTTACACATCGAATATCGATATCCAGTATCCACCACGAGCAAGAGAGCGAATCGAGAGGGAGCTTCTCACGTGGGATTGGTCGGTAAGCGAGCTTTCGAAGGTTATCTTATCACGGTAATGCTATCAGTGAAATGCGCCGAGCGATAACTGCGAGTCTGACAATCGCAGGCTCGTTCCACTTATCTGTTTCGCACTCCTGGACTCGGCGCTGTCCACTCTCGCCGGGTAAGTGATCACAGTCGCAGAAACTGGTGGAAAAGTAGTTCGACACTAAAAGTACCAAACCTAGTTTTCAAATTCGAACCAACTGTACAAAGTTTGTTTTCGTTTTTCATAAAAATAGAACTTCGATTTTTGTATAATTCATTTTATTGAAATCGACAAAGTGTGGTTTAATTTTGAATTACGCGAACATTTTGAGTGAAAATTTAGCATTCTCAGTTGGGAAAAAGTTGTATGCGTTGACTTGAATTTTGTAATAAATTGATTTCAAAATTGAATAAAGTAGAAAATTAAAAAACGTATGTAGAAGGACTCTCTTATATTTGTGTTTGTTTCGAGATTTTAAAAACTCCAAATGCAATCCACATAATTTCTTTTCAATAACTTATAATATTTGACACTGTCAATCACTGCAAAACACTTGAAGAACCCTTTCTCGTGAGATCTGCAGTGCAAAAATAGTTGGAATGAGAGAAGCTGGGACAATGAGTGAAAGAGAAACACACACATGCAGAGGCATGCGCACGCACAGATACTTTCACTGTCGTTCGAAGACAAATTTGGGGAGTTACAAACAATGCCACACTTGCAACGGTTAATCTTGTACAATCTTGTTAAGACACATTCGTTAAGATTTCATATCTTATGATTAACAATTTTATATTATGCAGCATAGCAACAATTGCTGTACAAAGTATTTGTAAAATGCTTTTGAAATTCAATTCAATTAAAATGTATAATAAATAATTTTAACTAAATCGTAATATTATTATTTATTAGAAAAAATGTGTGAAACAAAAAAGTTGCATGTATTTTCTGACGTTTCTAAAACAAATATCAGATAAACAATTCTAGAATCTTCACAGAATATTTACAACTTTTTTAAAAAATATTTAACAAATAGAGCAATATTTTAAAAATTATACAATTCGATTTCTTATTAAAACTAAAATTGGAAATGTATAATATTTTCTATTATTATCTAAATATTACTTGGTGCACTGATTGTGATATTAAATTAACAATTGGTTATTTATAAAGTGCTGGTACGTTCAGTGTTAGTGCACATTAAATTTTTCACTTTTGCAATTTACACAAAAATCGATATTGCAATAAATAATTGCAAATCAGAAACGCGAAGAGGTGAGGAAAGTGAGTTAGAGCTCAAATTTTTCGATCTCCTCTTCGAATTTTTCGAGCGCGCGTCCATCTCGGAGATTCCGGAAATTGAAGTTGTGCCGATGCGGCAACAACTGTAAAATGTAATTTCGAGCCTTTTTCCTGTGCGGCGCGCGTTCGCTCGCAGCTCTGAAACTGCGAGATCTCGTTTCCTGATTAGTGCGGCGGACACTTGCCAATCTTTGCCTCTCCATGGTTACGTAACATCGATCAACAAACCCATCAGAGCCGTTCAAACCTGCGCTCTCGTTTTTTGTATTATACATTTATAAACGAATGCAACTCCTTCTAAAATCAATCGAACATCATTGAAAAGCCAAAAATTTTACCTTTTCATGCGCTTCAAATATATTTTTCTAAAATACTTATAGTTGATCGTGCTAATCTATTTTTTGGGAAAGTTTTCTAGATTGATTTACGAACTTATAAAAAACAGTGATTGCAAATTTCAACCTGATAGGTCCAACGCTATTCTTGTAAGAATTACGATTTTCCCACAGCATTTATTTTTATGTTATTTCACAGCGTTTGTCAACATTAAAACATTGCGAATATTAAAAGCTGTGTCAAATATATTTTTTCAATATTTTTTTTTCGTGCATTTGATTAAAACATACATTAAACACGTCTCCGAATATTTTTGTAACATAAGTTGAAAGTATACTTTTTGTACTTTTTACAACGCGAAAAGTAAGGAGCGTTAAATAAATAAATAAACTGTCTTGTAACAAAATGCAAAATTATACATCGAACTCGATTAATTAGTTCTGTTATAAACACAAAATTAAGAAGATCTAATTTTTAATATTTGTAATACCATTAAACGATTCACTAATAAATTAAAAAGATAGAAAATTTTGATTACAATCAACTGTCGTAGCACGAAAACGGGGGACGATAAATCCCTTCGAAAATTGCGAACTTATCCGGCGATCTCTAAAACGACGGGGAAAAAAGCTGCAGGATCGGATAAAGAATAGGTGGAGCAAAGTGGAGAAAGAGGAAAATCGGAAAAAGATAAAGGAAGCAATGTGCTCGCGCAGGAGAACAGAGTTAAACAGAGATTCAATTTCACACACGACGCTCGTTATGTCGCCGCTTCCTTCCACCGGCCGAACCATTTAAACTGCTTGCCCGATTTATGGCCGCTGCGCTCGCTTTCAGCGGTTTATACTCGCATTTTACTTGCTCCTATTTTTGAAAAAAACAACAGCACCCAGTTGCGGAACAGTTGGAAGCTTGTATTCGCGGATTTATTCGGCGATGAATAAACTTTTGTGATTTTAATGTCCTTGTTGTATTATCTAATAAAATAATAAATTGCTATTAAGATTTAATATAGTTTTATTAAATTCGAAAAAGGCAAGCTTGAGAAAATAAGTTCAATTTTTACTTTTTTAAACTTTAACCAATTTAAACGCAAATTAAAATTTAATGCGATTATATTGATGATTGTATACAATTTTCCTATAATTACATTTTAAATAAACTCTTACTTACGACGATTTTTTATATGAAATATTTATTGTTTAGTTTTCTTTTATTTTGAAGCTTTTATTCACACATATACTATGTGTTGTGTTTGATAATATGGTTGTATGGACTAGCAACAATGTTCTCATTGTTTAGTATGTTCTAATCATTAATCACCAGGTTATGAACAATCCATCAAATGTGCAGCAAATTTTTGTTTCATAAGATTGAAGAATAAATATAACAATTATATAAATATAACGATGTAATTATAAGTTTACAACAGTGCCGAAGAATAAACCCAATCAATCTCAGAGATAAGTGAAATTCGAATGAGTCATTGCAGATTGAAGCCAAATTGACAATAAACATTCTATTTGTAAGAATAATTACTAATTTCTTTCGGCAATTGATATATTGTCGATTTTTACTTAAACATACAATAATTTATCCAAATTGTACTAATAAAAAATTCCTAAATTAACACTAAACAACTTGTTAGTTATGCAAACTTAGAGATTATTTATTGTCAATTTCACTTTAACACGCAAATTAGTACGAATTTCACTAACCAAACAATTGGCAACTAACACCAAAAGACGTATTATTTATAAGAATGCCGTGTTAGTAATTCTCTACTTAATTAGTTCACTCCAAGACATTTGTTAGTCGCATTTTGTACAAGTAGCAGGCAGAAATTAGTAAGCGAATTAAGCGGAATGAAATGAGAAGCGTGCGATGCTCGAAGACAGGTATTGTTAATGCAACAGGTGAAGCTGTGCGTGTAAGAAAGGAAATACGGAGCGAATGAGAAGAGAGAAAAACCAAAAGGTGGAGGAACAGTTCTGACTCACCATTTTCCGGAAACGACGTCGATCTTATGACGGGCAGGAGAATCCCCTTTTGCACCAACTCGTCCCTGCTCGCGCGCACCGAGATCTTCCTTTCGAGCGCTGCAATCGCACAAAGGAACGTCCGCTTGTTATTTGACAGATTATTAGCTCCTCCGAGCAGATTTTACAAGTTAACGACGCAGGATTAACCAGTTTTCTTTCGTGGAAATTCTTATGTAAACTCGAGTTGCGCAATGTTTCCGGAAGCTAAGTGTTATCTGCGCTGGATTTTACAGGTGCATGCAAAGTCAACGTAAAGTTTGGATATAATTTTTGTGGAATTGTTTGGAATTTATTGTGCGATGTTTCGCAAAATTAAATAGTTATTTGGAGAAGTCTTTGTGCTCGAATTCCTGCGAAGTTTTTGGAAATAACAATTTGACATTGACTTGTTCAAAATTAAAAGACAATTGATGTTTCAGAATTGAGTATTTGACGCAAATTAATTGTGACAGAAAATGAAGTTTATTTATATTTTAAATTGACTATGAACAAGTTATATTAATAATATAATTCAGCAAGAAATTATTTTTGACAATGAAATTGTTAATGTGTTCTGTTAATAAAAGACTAAAAAGAAACTGTTTATATTTAATATATTTTTGAAAACCTATCAAACTGCCCAAAATGTTATATAAAATTATTCAAGAATATAAAAACTGCTACAAATATCCAAATTTAACTAAATTCAAAAAGATTTCTTGCGAAAAAGATACCAAAAACGTAAATAAAAATAAATCAGTAATACAAATTAATAATACATATAATATAAATAATAGTTGATGTAACTTTGAAAGTTGCTTATTACTTACATAACGAGGCAGCTTCAAACGTGTCCGATTTCTTTTTCCGCTTCCACTTCCACGGCTTGAAGAGTCTACCGAGCGCCGAGAATTTACTCTTCCTTTCGAGCGGTGGCGTCCGCGCTCCCGAACCCAAACTATTCGTTCGCAGCGCCGCCCCATTTTGTTTCTTTGCTGCAACACACAGAGAAAATGACCAATGAAACGTATTGTTTAAGATATCGCAAAACGAATTAACAATAGCTTTCTTATGATGAAAAATGAAATTTATTTAGGGTTTTGAATGAAAATTGCTATATGAAATTTTGTTAAATAATTGAAACAATTTTATATATTTTTCTGTAAGTTGTAAATTAATTTATGTAATAAATTTTGTATTTATGATACTTGATATGTTAACGATTTGTTTAGTACAAAATATTTTTATTTCATATTTTAGTATTATAGTTTCAGTTAAGTTTGAAGTTGAAAGTTTATATGTCTGTATCATAAATAGTTCCACTAAAATATCTGTGATTATCATAAATAACTGTTTTATTTAGTAGAATCGATAAATTACTGTCGCGGTAATCAATGCAAAAAATTAAAATCAACATAATTGACTCGTATAAATAAATAAAGCACCGTAACTTAATATTTACACTCTTTTTGTTAATTTTAACAATTTTACAACAAGAAAATAACAAAAAACCAGCATCCGATATGAACAAGATATGTCGAAAATTTTCCGGAAGTCAGTAAAACAATCATTGTGTGAAAGGCGACAGATGGTAATCATTGTCTTATCAGTAAAGCTCATCATTTGGGTTTGCCATTGCAGCTTTGTAACCTTCGAAGGCAAACCAGAAACGTTTTAACAACAAATATCTGGCAGTTTATCGACGAGGGGTATGTTCTAGGGATTTCCTTGGTTTTCCCAAGGGAAAATCATCGGCACAGTTCTCTACGTTATCCGCCCTTACCGACGAGGGATGAAATGGAAACTACCCCTTTGTTACCCTCGAGTATCCCGTTTTTCCGAAAATTTCAATATTTATGGCTATTTTCATAAAGGAAAATTGAATTATCCTTTGTTTGTGTAACGTTGTAAATTAAAAAATTGAGAATATTTGCGAAGGTAAACTTTGTTAGTCGAATAATTATTGTTTCACAACACTAAATTAACAAAAGTTAAATAAACAAGCATTAACTTAAATCGAAACAATGAATGTTGTACAATAGAAACGTTCAAATCTCTCAAATTTCAAAGAATTTTTTATTGCTTCTTTTTGCAACATCGAACAATTATTTAAACGATATTAAATTACAAATATTTCTTTTGTTGCTATATGAAAATCTGATATTTATAAGATTTACATGAAAACCACTTGGAGCCAAAGCTTGAGGGAGAAATAGTTTTGGGTCGATGGTGCGAAGGGTCGTTCACCCCAATCGAAGTTATAAAAAGGATGAACCTTTGCTTCATAAATATTTCCTGGTCCATCGGATTTAGTTGCTCGGAGGAGTCTGCTCGAGGATTTTCCCCGCTGCGTGTGCGTGTGTGTGTGTGTGTGTGTTCTCCGTGGCTTTAACATATTGTTAGACCGCCATGTTGATGTCACCATAAAATCAATACGCCACGCCGCCGTACCCCATAGAACGGGCGGCTGGCCGGGCGGCCACGTTTACCTTAGGTGCTCTCCCAGTGTGTTCTGAGCAAACACGCGCTCCCAGAATCCACCCCGAAATGTTGCCACTAATTCAGTCGGCTCGAACCACCCACCAACCATCCATCCATCCATCCATCCACCCCTGATAAATATGAGCAGCCTAATTAGCAGCACTTTGTTACCGACGAAAAAACTCACCCCTTTTCCATAAGTGTTTGTGGATTCTCAAATGTGTAAAGGAAGAAATAATGGAATTTGAGAAAAGAATTTGGTGTAATTGTTGTGTATTATTGTTCAAGCTAAATGTTGCTATAAAGCACTTTGTTACCGACGAAAAAACTCACCCCTTTTCCATAAGTGTTTGTGGATTCTCAAATGTGTAAAGGAAGAAATAATGGAATTTGAAAAAAAAATTTGATCTAATTGTTGTGTATTATTGTTAAAGCTAAATGTTGCTATAAAGCACTTTGTTACCGACGAAAAACTCACCCCTTTTCTATAAGTGTTTGTCGATTCTTGAATGTATGAAAGGAAAAATAATGGAATTTGAAAATGGTGATTTTGAGAAAAGAATTTGGTGTAATTGTTGTGTATTATTGTTAAAGCTAAATGCTGCTGTAAAGCACTTTGTTACCGACGAAAAAACTCACCCCTTTTCCATAAGTGTTCGTGGATTCTCGAATGTGTGAAGGAAGAAATAATAGAATTTGGAAATGGTGAGTTTGAGAAAAGAATTTGGTGTAATTATTGTGTATTATTGTTAAAGCTAAATGATAAGTAAGACGATCAATGAGAATGTAGATTTCAATGTAGACTTCAACGAAGATGTATTGTTAGTATGCAATATTTGTTGTTTAACGTTTTTTTATTTTAGCAGATTTTAATGGCATAAATGTAATTATATTGATCTAATTGTATGGATATGTGGCGTAGATTTTAATGTAATTATATGGATACATCATTTTGATTGTTTACTGTGTTAAAAAATAAGTGTTTGCTAGTTCTCAAATATCTCCAAAAAGATTGTATAAAAATGTTCTTAAAACGTATGCATTGCGTTTGCTAAAACGTGCACTTACTTTGATTTTTCCAAAGTCAAAATAAGTGCAACTTGTTCGCTATCGATTGCATTGGCATATAAATATTTGTTGACCATTTTACAGGAACATTCGTAAACTTTATTCAACAATATCTTTTATTACGGTTAAAATACCAAAACAGATATTTGAAGAATGCTGCAGTTAATGTTAAATTAATAATGCAGCGTTTTTATTTTAACCTTCTTACTTAAATAAAAAAGTCAAACAACATGACACAGAAATATTAATTAAGTTGACCCTATTTTCATAGCATCGGAGTCAATTCACTCAACTTAATGAATTCTTTCATTGAATTATTGTTAAAATATTCAAATACACAGTGAAACCTGAGATTCGCATAGAATCAGAGCATCTAAAATTGAAATGAAGGTTCAACCTTGCAAACACTGCGCTATATGAAGTTGTACGTTGTAAGGGAAGGTCGACGCTGTGAATGATTTATGAGGCTGAGCAGTAATTCTATGTCAATGATCCGACGTGAGTATATTTCCCGGGGAAGAATATGAACGGGGATATCAGAAACTTCAAAGAGGAGGAAAAATATAGAATTCGCTATTAGTTAAATCGAATTATTGTTAATTATTTTCATATTTGCAAATTCTTAATAATTACAATTTCAAAATTTTTCCATTCCAAACAACAGAGAGTTGTTCTCTCGCATGATTTTTATAAAGTAATATTTTCTACTTTCATTCTCTTTTTAACAATAAAATTATTAAAAAATATTCAACTACAGTTTTTAAAAGTTCTTCGTTGTATTCTAAATTAAAACTGTTTAAAAATTATACCAGACATTGAATTATACCTCTTCAAAAATCATACCAGGAATTCGACTAAAATTTGTTTAAAAATTTAATAGTACAATTATTAAATATTAAATTAATAACAGAATTATTAAAAAGTATTCAACTATAGCTTTTTAAAATTATTCGTTGTATTTTAAACTAAAACTGTTTAAAAATTATACCAGACATTGAATTATAACTTTCAAAAATCGTACCAAGAATTCGACTAAAATTTTTTAAAAATTGATTTCCTCTGCCAATGTGTTAACACGCACAGGAAATATCAGCTGGGTGAGAAGTAATTCTAATTCAATAATCGAGTATATCTTCCGGGGAAGAATGGGAGGAGGAGGAGAGGTTGGCCGGCGCTGTCAAATGGCAATTTTGGGGTAGCGCAGCCCCACTGCCAGGAGAATAACGGAGGATAACGTGGGGTAGGACAGTTCCGCCCTTCGCCATCCAGAAACCACCGATTATCGGGGCGAAAGCACCCCTGCGGGACAATTTTGCTTCCACTATCTTTCGAGTGGCTGAATCCTTGCAGACCCTTAAGTGCACTCCTCCTTAATTGTCCCTTCACGCCGCGTATGTACATACGCTGCCAGAAAACGTCGAAATACACCAGTATAAACTTCCAACAAGTGGCGTTCTTGAGGGACTTCGAGGTGGGGATTATGTCGTCCATTTACGATATATTATGTTTTTTATTTTCCTTTCCATTCTGGTGGAATTTTTTCTATTTTCTTGCGAAGGGTTATACGATTTTTTGAGTTTACATTTGGAAATTATTCAAATAAATCGTCTATAAGTTCTTTTACAACAAAGATTATTTGATTAAGTGTAATTTATTTCTAAATTAATATTACTGTATTAGGGGAGGAATAAAATTCCAAAGTGCTGTTTTTGATCAAATTTGATTTGGGGGATATGTTGTCCATTTACGATATGTTATGTTTTTTATTTTCCTTTCCATTATGGTGGAATCTTTTCTATTTTCTCGTGAAGGATTATACGATTTTTAGTTTACATTTGGAAAATTATTCAAATAAATCGTCTATAAGTTCTTTTACAACAAAGATTATTTGATTAAGTATAATTTATTTCTAAACTGATATAACTGTAAATCCCTAATTTCTTAAAATGAAGTTTACAGCCATGTTATTGATAATGCTTGCTTCACCCCTGTATTATTAAAAACACCCCTTCTTCTATTAATTATTACTGGAGACATCGACGACTGATTAGGAAATGTGCAAGGTATTTATTACGTCGATATTATGTTTTATACGTGTGAACAATATTTATAATTTAGAATGAAAATTGCCACATGAAATGAAGTTTATATATTTATATTTTTACGATTCCAATTTCGACAAAACTTTGAACAAATCATCACAATTCCTTCACAAATATTAAAAACTGATATGACTGTAAGTCGATATTGTTTTCACCACATAAAATAATTGAACCAATTTTTATACATACGTTAGATATTCACATATTTGCGATTCAAATTTCGACAAAAATTTCAACAAATCACCACATTTCTTTTACAAATATTAAAACCCGATATAACTATAAATCCCTCACATTTTAGACTAAAGTTTCCCTTTCATCAATACCACTTCGTGCACCCTTGTATTATTAGAAACGCCATTTTCTTCGAGTAATAAATGCATATTCCCTCGAAGGAGAATGCTCCTCCGTGAAAGAGGCTGGTGCTTAGGATGTCGAAGGAGAATAATTGGCGTGACAAAGCACTTCCGGTGCTTGGGTAGGTCTATTCGCGCGGCGGCTCAGCCGCTCAAAGAGATGCAGGCGGAAGAAGATGGGGAGAGCCGAGGGAGGGAAGGGCCGTCGCTGCCGTCGCTGCCAAGGGCGTCCTCGGTAACCCCCGCATAGACAATGGCAATATTAACGCCGCAATCGAGCGTGTTTCTCCATTGTTCGTACCGCGGCGATGTCGCTCGACACACACGAGACACCATTGCCCCACTAACAACCCCAGCTAGGAAACAAAGATCTCTCCTGTAATTGCTACTTTCTCGAAAGTTCCTCGGAAACTTGTACGATTTATTGCGAATATTCGAGATTTCGGATTTTCAATAATGTAATTATGAGAAACTGGATTTATTCGGCAAAATACGAATTAAATAATAATACAAAAATTGGTTTTACACAGCAATGCTTTTGCGATGCTTAAAAAAGTATTGTCAGATATCCAGTATTTTTGAAATAAATTTTCGCAAGTAAGAAAACGATTTATTGCGAATATTCGAGATTTCGGATTTTCGATAATGTAATTATGAGAAACTGGATTTATTCGGCAAAATACGAATTAAATAATAATACAAAAATTGGTTTTACACAGCAATGCTTTTGCGATGCTTAAAAAAGTATTGTCAGATATCCAGTATTTTTGAAATAAATTTTCGCAAGAAAGAAAATGATTTATTGCGAATATTCAACATTTCGGATTGTCAATAATGTAATTATGATAAATTGAATTTACTTGACAAAATTATTAACGTTTATTAAGTAGTCAAAATTATAGGAATTAAATAAGAATAATAAAAAAATCGCTTTTATACACCAATGGTTTTGGGACGCTTAAAATAGTATTGACAAACATCCAGTATTTTTGAAATAAATTTTAGCTAAAAAGAAAACGAGTTTTATCCGTAGAAAATTTTATTCTAAAAAATCTGCATGTACGAATACGTTTTTTATTTGTTGTAAATGTCTGCTTTTTGAAATTTGGATAAAGTAAAAACGCTATTACTATTTTAAGTCGTCCTTATTTGATTAAATTTTTGAGTTTCGGAATTAAAGTGTTTGAAAAGACTTTCAAGCATATTTCGCATAAAAGACGAAGTTTTCTATTTTCCAACTGCTTTCAAAATGGATTTCAAGCGATATGAAACAATACACTCAAACAAGAAAACAGCAATCTAATTAAAATCGCATTAAAATAATTACTTCCACCACATTTGCCTTATTATTTCGCCGGTGAACTTTTTAATCGAAAGTTATCGGGTTTAAAAGACTCCATTTAGCCGCCACGAGGAGGTTACGAGCGGCTTTATTACTCCCCTTGGAGGGAAAGCGCTAATTATAGCGGCGTTGACTTATTAATCGCGAGACGAAGCACTTTCCCGACTGGCGGATGTAACAACAATCGATCGATCGATCGATCGGATTCTACAAGACGCGTTGCCGATAAAAACAAGCGCACGGCGATCAAAGCCGATTTATTCTCGACTCTTTCTCACCTTCGCGCTCTTCTCACTTTGTCAGACACACACACACACACACGCGCGCGCGCGGAACCGAGTGTTACTTTTAGAGCGGCTGGCAAAAAGCTCCGGGGAAATATTCTCTAATTAACGAAGTTGCCGCTTCCAAGCTCTCCGGGAGAAAACCCGCTCCTGTTTTTTCTACTCCTCTGTCAAACTCGCCCCCTCTTTTTTTTACATTCTTGATTTCTATGTGTGCGTGCGCGTGGGTGTTTTTTAATTACAATGCGCGAGAGCGAAAGTTGTCGAATCGCCGCTTGAATTAATTGGAAGCCGATCGAAGGGAAATTGCCTCGTTGCCGCTGATTTCTTTCTGTTTTGAAGAGTAATCGACGTAGTGTCGAATGATTCGATTTTATTGCTCGGCACGATGGCTTTTAATTCTGTTTATTGTTGTGGCTAAACTTGTTTACCGGTTGTGGAAAAATAATTTACTTTGGATAATACGTGTTTTGACTGGTGTTATAAGTTAATTTCAGTAAAACCATTGTTTATGCTTTGTGTTACTCTTTGTTTTATTTTTGAGAAAAGTGTGATAAATCTCGTGTAATATTTCTTTCGCATAATTTGTAGAATAATTTTTTGAGAAAACTTTACGAATTAACAAATTGCTCAAATTTGAATAGTGCATTGGTTACTCTTTTTGTTTATTTAATTATTGTTTTAGAGCACTTTTTATACTAAAGTACTACCTTCGACATTCTTGTAACTAAATTTAAAATGAAGTTCTTTTACCGATAATTATTGAGCGATATTTATTTCTGCCAAGGCAAAAAGTATTCAATTCAACTGCAATATTTTTGTTTAAACTATATTTGTTTCTAAAATAAATTATTTTTGTTTAAATATTTATTTTTGCTAAAACTATTCAAAAGTACTTTAATTTTTACACCAACAAGATTCTTGTAATACGTTTTGGATTAAAAAAAAGATCCTCTTTCACCGAGCACACAATAATCATCGATCGATATTTATTTCTGCCACGGCAAAAAGTATTCAATTCAACCGCTATATTTTTTTAAAATTATTTTTGTTTAAATATTTATTCTTGCTAAAACTATTCAAAAGTACTTTAATTTTGACACCAAAGATTCTTATAATACGCTTTGGATTAAAAAAAGATCCTCTTTCACCGAGCACACAATAATCATCGATCGATATTTATTTCTGCCAAGAGGCAGGATTGGTAAACTTCCAGAGAGTCAATTTGTCGAACACACCGCTTTGCTCTCGTGCTGAAAGAAAGTGGCGTTGAATGCACACCGGCGAGGCGAGGCGAGGGCGTTCCAGCTTTTTCCAAGCTTTTTCCAAGCTGCTGCTGGTTTTTTTTTTTTGCGCCGCCCCTTCCGAAAGCCACTGAATGCCGCGAGCGTTTCCTGTAATTTAATTAATCCGCGCATTCCAACCAATCTTCCAATCGGCCATTCAATCGCAGCCATTAGCAAATGAGTCACGCCAGCCAATGAAGGGGAAGCTGGGAAAACTTGTGCCAACACTCGTTCGCGGTGTGCTTCGATTCTTTAAAAGAGCGAATAAAGATGTTAAAGTTAACATGGAAATTAGTGGAATTAAAGCAATAATCGAATTCAACTGAAATTGAGAGCTCTCGAAGATTAACTGTTCGTTGTACAATTCGTTTGTGTTAATAAAAATCAAACGATATTGTTTATAAATTTCAATTTATAAATTTACAAAGTATGGTTATAGTTATAAATTTACAATTTGAAATTTATAAACAGTATCGTTTGATTCTTATTAACATAACCGAATTTATAAATTAATAAAGTTTGTAAATATTCTTTATTAATTTCAATTATGTATTTTTACGTGAAGTTGTACTATTCGATACTTATATTTTTTTCACTGTATAATAATATTACTGAAGTCAATCGTTTATGTACAGGTTTGCATTTTGCATTACTAATCTTGTAGTATTAATTTAATTAACATATAATACGATTTTAGAGTCACGTTAAAAATCACCTCACAAGTACAAAGCAATACTTTTACTAAAAATATGATAAAAATACCAATCCTTTGAATAAATTATACTTTTAAATAGATCAATTCAATCAATCAATTGAATCCGTTTAATTGTTTACATAATTTCCAATAAATCTTTCATGCAATCCATTCGATTTTATGGTGGCAGTTGTCCAACGTTATGCTGCATAATTATTGCCAAAGACAATCGATTATGATTCGGCCCCGGGAAACGTGTCATTGGTTGAGGTACGGGAGGAATGCGGCAAAGGGCGAAGCAATGCCGAGAGGGCAATCAATCGATGTCGATATATACGTATGGGAAAGTCGGTGGAGGCAGTTCGTTACAAAGCGAGCCTTCCCCAAGTGTGTGTGTGTAACCGCATAGTGCGCGCCGCTCGGTAATTCCGAGTTTACAGCGGTTAATATGCAAATGAGTCGGCCGGCACGTCTGCTCTCGGTGATGGCGGCGCTCTCGTTTAATGGAGAACGATCGCAGCGCCGCCACCGGCAAAGCCAATCTAATGGAATCTAGGCTCGATCTACCATTTGCGGCCACTTTAAGGATTTCCGTGCAGCGCAGCCCTCGCCAGCATACAAATTCGAAGATTCTACCTTCGATAACCCAACGATGTTGTATTATTAACAAGTTCGTGTCGATGAAGTATTAACCTTTGATAGTTTGAGAGGTTAAAAACTGGAATTTTTGTTCAAATTTTGTAAGTAAAAGAAATTGAAAAGCGTTTTTAGATTTTGTACGACAATCAGTATTTTATAGTTGTTATGATTTTACTTAAAAGTGGCCAATTAATATTAGTTTTGAGAATTATTTCGAATTTTTGAAGGAAAGGATTACAAGAATACATAACGAAATTTTCTTCTTCTATTTTCGATTCTTTTATCATTATTGCCAATGATTTATTACACATTATCATTTCGATTGTACCCACTACTATTACATTACGATTTATTTGTTTACATTACATTTTTTTAAATTTGCACAAACACAATAAGTCTCGGTAATTCAATTCTCAATTATTAAAAACATCTTTTTAAAACCATTAATAGACATTATTAGTTAAACATTAATATAACATTACTATTATTATTTCCAACCATTTATATTACGATTATTATAACACTACCACAATATAAAAATATATTTATTAATTTATTTCAATTTACTTGAATTTCCACCCACGCTGGGAGTTCTGCCGACATATCGGGCGGGTTTCAAGTGTCAAAATTAAAATGTGAGAGAAGCCTGAAGTGGGCTCGAGTGTCACTTTAGAGTGTTGAGTCGTCGTCGTCGTCGTCGTCGGCGGCGGAGGCGGCGGAGGAGGAGGAAGTGGAGCGGTTGGCATAAGGGTTAAGCGGCTGATGACTATTGCTCCGGTGCAACAGGCACCAGCCAGCCAGCCGGGCAGCCGGGCAGCCCCCTGTTTGTGTCCCGCGCAACAATAGGCACGCGTCATTGTTCGAGGAGGGATCTTGAAAAGGGCGCCGAGTGCTTCCGTATAATCGGCTGGTAATCGCGTGTCACGAGTCGTTCAACTGCGCGCGTAGCGCGCCCTGCAAGGAACCAGTCGGCTGCGCCAGCCAGTCATTCAGGAAAAACGCTAACCAAGCGGAATTTTTGTGAATATTTACGGGAAAAATTGTATTTTTATGTGTTTTTATAGGTTTTTTCATCAAATACAAATAAAAAAATACAAATAAGATACGAAATAATACAAATAAAAATACAAATACAAATATTGTGTGTATACATAATGTATAAATAGAAATGTTATATTTGTTAAACAATGTATAATGAATAACTTGGAAATATAGAATTGCGGAAATATTATAATTCATTCACTTCCGTAAGAAATATGAAGCGAACATTTCTGACTGTGAAGAAATAAAAATACAGCAATTTTTGTATACAACTTTGAAAAAGTACAAATACAACTAACAAATACAATTGTTTTTTGTATTTGTACATACAACTGCAAATACAACAGTTAGTTATATTTGTTAGCTGCTTTTGTATTTTTTTCAAAGTTGTATACAAAAAGTGGTATATTTTTATTTCTTGTGTTGCAAATGTTAATGTTGATGAAATGTTTTGACATTACTTTATATTTCTCGCGGAAGTGAATGAATTATCAATAATTCTGCATTTCTGTAATTCTACATTTTCAATTTATTCTTTATACAAACACTGTTTAATAAATGCAGCAATAATTTGTCTTAGTAGTTTCTTTGTAAATATAAAATAACCGTTGCTTTGCGATTAATAGAAAACGGTTTCGCTGGTGTTTTATCGAAGCTTATAATAATTAATATATTGAAATTACTGAAATCGAGTGATATTAAAATAGTAGAATTAAAAAAACATCGTTTTCTTAACGATTTTTTGACAACTAATCACCGCTAATGAAATTTATTTTTCTGAAGAACACTTTCTTCTCTAAAAAAATACTCTAATTTACTTGTTACCAACATTTTCTCAAAAACCCTTTGCGAATACTTTTTAAGTAAACAAAACTATTTCGGAAAATTGTACAGAAACAACATTCTGCAATTTAAAAGGTATGTTTTGCGAGGCAGAGTGCGACTGCTTTTTTCTCCGACAGCATGTTCCGTTGTTGTTCGCGTTAGTTGACATGATGAGTGTGCGAGATGAGGGGAGACTAAGAGAGTGCATTGCGGTTTCGGCTGGGAGGCTGGTGGAGAGGACCACCGCCGGTCCACGCAGCATCCGTCACTAGCGAAGGGCTCGTGAGCTCGCAAGGGATGCTGCACACCGGGGGTGTTGCCATGGCGATGCCACTTTGTTTTACCTTCCCCAATTACCTGACCACCGCTCGTCAACTCGAAACCCCCTGGAACTGACGACGCACAGGTGCGCCCCGCCCGGGTTCAACTACCTCCACTGATTGCTTTTAGTTTCGATACTATCGACTCACCACTCAAATCACTTTAGACGTGCAGGGTAAGTCTTTGAATCACCACTGTCGAGCATACAATGTTCCATAGAAAATCATTATAAATAACCGAGACATTTCAATTACACTCAAATGTTGCTCAACATTTGTCTGCATTTTATGCATTTAGACTTTTACATGTTTGAGCAATGTTAACTCGTACATGAAATTTCACCCTGAAGAAGCCAGTTATATATAATACTTCCCCTATAAATATAATATAATAAAATATTGTCTCCTTACGTTGCTAGCCATTCGAAGGAAGTCGATGCTAAAACTTCGTAAAATATTCCCTCCAACAGACTACAGAATTTAATACAGTCTATTTTTAAACAGAGAATATACATATAGTATAATTAAATAGATGTCTAGTAAAAGTGGGGTTAGGAGAGTTCTGATTCAAAGGCAAGCGAATCACCTTGTACATACTTTCTGTTTAGATTTTATTGGAATTTTTTAATTTGCACGTTATTGATACTAATAATATTGTCGATTCAAAGAATTCTGAAGAAAGAGAGTGAAATAAGACTATTTTTAGTTTTTGTATAATCTCTGTTAGAATATTTTTAAGTATGATATTATTAATCGTCGATTTAAATGGAACTACGTCGACGAAACGTCGATGAAAATTACGCTATTTAAACGAAATTACACTATTACAAAATATATATAAAGAAAACGAAATGTGTGAGATGATTGCTTTTATTCTAAACGTTTCCTCGATGCAAATATTCTTTAATAATTCTAAATTAATAGTGGTTAATAATGATTGGCATTTAATTCCTCGCAAGTCAAGTAATTCATCATTGAAAGATCTTTACTTATAAAATTCGAATATTGAAACAGGTTACTTCACAAATAAATATAACAAATTTCGAAACATACTATAAACAAAAGCAAATGCACGAGATGACTTGTTTTTATCCCGAATCGTTCCTCCACACAAATATTCCATAATAATTCTAAATTAATAGCATTGTTTAATGACTATTATTTGATTCCTCGCACGTCAAAAGAATCAGGATCATCCACGCATTGGTTTAATGATCCGATTAACTTTACAGCGCCGTATCAAGCAGAAGCCACTCGGGATTAATCGATGTCCCATGAAATTTGAGGCGGGAATCGATTTCCCGTCGCGGTGCTTTAGAACGGAAGCGGGAAGTTCGGAAGTTCGACGTATGCACATAGCATACATGTGTAATCGGACACAGAACGGCTGGCAGCTCTGATTTATCTTGGGCTGCGCGCGCCGCGCGCTCCACCCGCCGGCAATCCGCCGAACTTACACTCTGACATTCGCTTCGGAGAGAACTGGTGTCAGGCGAATGCGTGTATAACCTTACTTTAACGGAACTTTTCTGTTATTTCTTTTCTCATTTCTTGCTTGTCAATAGCACTTCGTGTTTTCGTGATTGGCGTGACACGTGTCCACGTGTCTGGCACGTGACAGGTCTAAAATAGAATTTCTCGATAGTTTTTAACACATTGATAGTTGCGACATTTCGATATTTCCTTTGAGTCAAAGTTTAATGTACAAATTTCTGTATGCTATTTGCAGTTATATTATAATGAACAATATGATATAATTGAAACCAAGAAAGAATTCATCATAAAAGACGATCGAAAATCGTTTTTAAATTGTTGCATTTTATTTGAATTTGATTCGCGAGCAAATTTCAAAATAAACAAATGTCAAGAGTTTGTTACTATAACTGTGATTGGGTATGACATAATAACAGGCGATATTAATTTATAATATGACCTAAAAATAAACATTCTTTGATATTTTTTCAAAATGTTAAAGTTAATCCTCAATTTTTGCACTCCACGTGTAAATAAAAACTGTTCCATCTATTTGAGATAAAAATTCAGTAATCTACAACTAATACTCTAAATCAAATTATATATTAATAAAATTGATTTATAATAAACCTCAAAACAAATACTCGTACATAATACTTTAAACAAAAAACAAAGATCTCGTTTATATTCTTTCAAAATCTTAACTTAACCTAGAAATGTTTCAAGTTACAATATTTTATTTTATTTTCATAATTATAACGAACACATTAATAAAATTAATGCATAATACACCTCAAAACAAAGATTTCGATTATATTCTTTCAAAATTGCAACATAACCTAGAAATTCTTGGGCTCCAAACGATTCCTCGGCTTAACACTGGCATTATGAGATGTTGTGAACGGAGCCGTACAACCAGAGCCGTTATTCCCTCCGGGCGAGCTGGGCCCTCGGCCGTGAGTGCGCGTAGTGTACTGTGTTAAGTGCAGCGTGCAATGCATTCTCCTGGCAATGTGTACACTTGCGTAGCTGCTGCTACTACTACTACTACTAGTAGTACTAGTACGAGCCGAGGGGAGAGCGGAGAGCACTGCATTGCGTGCAGTGCTGCGAGATACCTGCACGCAAACACGAGAAACGCGTGACCGGATTCTACGCGATAGCGCGCTGCATGCTCGTTCCAACAACCATTTATCCTTCCTAATTTATTGGACCTTGCACGCTCCACTATCTATTGATTGATTTGTTTACTCGTTGACTTTCGCCATTTATTTATTCTTGTATTTCTAAATTTCGAGTATTGTGAAATGATCTTGCAGGTATTAACATTATTGGACCTTGCACACTCAATTATTTATCGATTGATTTGTTTATTCTTGTTGACGTTTGCTATTTGTTTATTCTTGTATTTATAAATTTCGAGTATTGTGAAATGATCTTGCAGGTATTAACATTTATCCTTCTTAACTTATTGGATCTTGCACGGCCAATTATTTATCGATTGCATCTGGCAATTAAATTATCGATTATTTGACTTTTGCTATTTATTTATTTATTGTCGCATTTATAAATGTAG
Organism: Ectemnius continuus; assembly: GCA_910591665.1. NCBI lineage: Eukaryota > Metazoa > Arthropoda > Insecta > Hymenoptera > Crabronidae > Ectemnius > Ectemnius continuus. The sequence goes on along the minus strand of OU342862.1, from coordinate 5,644,445 downwards.
GATCTTATGGAATAATCTTCCAGGTATTAACATTTATCCTTCCTAATTTATTGGATCTTGCACGCCCAATTATTTATCGATTATATTTGTTGACCGATTTGTTTATTACTTGATTTTTGCTATTTTAAGGCATTATGCCATAAGTTTTCGTATTCTTGCTAATTTATTTATTGTATGTTCTTCTTGAAAGTATAAAGCAGTATATCAGTTAATACATTGTATTATACTTTCTCTGTCATTTATGAAAATATGTATTTATTACAACATTATCAACAAATTAACAGAAAACAGTTGACAATCTTTTCGGTTTACTTTAAACCACCAATCCTCCTTTACATTTCACAAAACTTAGTTTCTAACTTTCATATTAATTATTATACAAACGTCTTATTTTTCGTATTTATAAATTAGCACATATTTCATAAATAGAACAATGCTACGTTCTTACTGTCTTATTTCCAGCAAACGAAATACAGTTTCTCACAAATGCGCCAGTGTGAGCGGGTTAAGAAGCGCTAGAGGATTCAAGAAATCCCGAAGCCGAGGAAGTTACGTGGAACGTTCGGAGATGGTGATTGCCGCTTAAATGCGTGGACACGAGTGCGCCAAGTTTTATAGGCACATCAGTTAAGCAAGCAGTAGCTGCGCTCCAAGTAACATGGTTACAAAGCGCTCGGCTCTTCCACGGCTGCTGCTCTACATAGAGCGATAAAACTTTCATGCCAGTATTACGCAGCATGGAAGCTTCATATACGTGACTCGGATTAAACTGAACGGGACAACCGCTTGGATTATGAAAGAGGCTACGGAAATATTTCATGGAGCAGCGAGCAGTGCACGGCGGCCTGACGGGTTTAGAGGTTAGGTTGGAATTGCGCTTCATTTTTAGTGATTAATGCTCTTTGCGGACGTGCGAGTATTTTCGATTTTGTGTGAAATACACGGTGAATAATACAATGAAATATGATTGTGTTGCATTGTTCATTAAAATTTAATTTTGATTATTAAACGTATACGAAAATGTTGTGAAGTACAAAATATTTCATAAGTATTTGGTTTTTGGAGTATTGTAGTGTGGTTGATTACAAAATGAAGTGGGAAAAACAGTTTACAGTTATTATATCATTGAATAAAATTATGTTTAAGTGGTTTGTATAGAATTCTGTTCTGTACTTTTTGATAAGTGTAAAAACAGATTTTAGAATTACATTTAATTTAATTCGATTTTAACAAATTTAATTTACATATTTCCATTCATCAAAAAGTAGCAAAAATTGTAAAAATTGCAAAAAGATCAAATTTACTTCATGAAACAATAACAAAATAATTGTTATTTCGTGGTCCTAGAATACAACATTCATTTCCTTCATTCTTTATTATTTCACTTGCATAAAACAGTTACATTAACAATAGACAAAAATATTACAATTCGAAAATAATAAAATAAAGTACACAAATAAGAATCTTTACAGGAATTAAAATAATAAATTAATAAATTACTTTCGCAAGATTTGATTTCGATTATTATTTTCGTCATTTTAATCCAACAACACAGCACTCGTTTCCGTCATTCATTGCTACTTTTTTCGCAGAAAGTAGTAAAGCCAATAATAACCTGAATGGAGCAGAACTCGAGAATAGCAAAGTCCAATGGACGAGCAAAAAATGCCACGCTTCGCGCCAGCAATGCACAGCGCGAAAGTCGATAACAAAAAAAACGGTATCGGTACAAGAATAATACTGCACGGCAGCTTCTGGTTACCACGAGGTTATTATTTATGCACTCGCGCTCCATTCAGCTGGCCACTTTACATATTTATAGGAGGCGAACGTTCCGCGCCGCGAACGGAAGAGCGTAACGAAAGGGGAGCATTTTTCCTGCCGCGCTTCCTACACTTCGACGATCCACCACTGGCAACACTGAAACACTTCCCCGATATACGAGAATTACTGTTGAGATCAATTTCCTGTACAACCGGTGCAAGGAAGACTCATTTTATTAATTAATTTGTTAATTTTAAAGCTATAGAAACGTAGAATTGCTATATTTGTTGATGAATATTTGTGAAACAAAAAGTTGATGCATTTTTTAAAAGTAAAAATGATCTCATTCGAAGTTTCTATTATTTGAACACTGTTGTGTCATTTTTGTAAATACGTGGTGAAACATAAAAAAATTATGAAAATTATACAATTGCTAGATTTCAAACAAGAGATATTTATAAACTTATTCCATAATTATGAATAGCAGAGAAATTATTTTGTAATTCCATACAAGCAAATATTGAAGAAAAACGATAAAAATGGTATAAACCTTCCTTTTAAAAAATCAAGATAGCTAACCTATTCAGTAAATGTAAATAACAGCGATATTATTTTCTGCATAGAATATTATTCTCCAAATAAACGAGCCACTCTGTTGATCGTTAAAACTTGTAAAACAAAAAGTTGATGCAATTTTTAAAAGTGAAAACGATCTTATTCGAAATTTCCATTATTTGAACATTGTTGTATCATTTATAAATATGAGTAGCAGAGAAATTATTTTGTAATTCCATTCAAGCAAATGTTGTAGAAAAGTAGTTTTTGGAAAGGAAAACGATAAAAATGCTATAAACCTTCCTTTCAAAAAATCAAGATAGCTAACCCACTCAGTAAATATGAATAACAGCGATATTATTTACTGAATTTTTTGCAAAGAATATTATTCCCCAAATAAACGAGCCGCTCTGTTGATCATTAAAACTTGTGAACTTGATCCTATTTGAAATTTTCATTATTTGAACATTGTTGTATCATTTATAAATATGAATAGCAGAGAAATTATTTTGTAATTCCATTCAAGCAAATATTGTCGAAACACATTTTTCTGGAAGAAAAACGATAAAAATGCTATAAACCTTCCTTTCAAAAAATCAAGATAGCTAACCCACTCAGTAAATATAAATAACAGCGATATTATTGTCCAGATTTTTTGCAAAGAATATTATTCCCCAAATAAACAAGCCGCTCTGTTGATCATTAAAACTTGTGAAACAAAAAGTTGATGCAATTTTTAAAAGTGAAAACGATCTTATTTGAAATTTCCATTATTTGAACACTGTTGTATCATTTATAAATATGAGTAGCAGAGAAATTATTTTGTAATTCCATTCAAGAAAATGTTGTCGAAAAATATTTTCCTGAAAAAAAACGATAAAAATGCTATAAAGCTTCCTTTCAAAAAATCAAGATAGCTAACCCACTCAGTAAATATAAATAACAGCGATATTATTGTCCAGATTTTTTGCAAAGAATATTATTCCCCAAATAAACGAGCCGCTCTGTTGATCGTCAAAGACAGACTGAAAGCCGTAACACAGAGAGAGAGAGAGAGAGAGAGAGCTATCAGACAGCTATTATTGTGAGGATGGCAGCCCGACCTTTTCCGGTATTCATGTTGTGCCCACACAGCAGCTCGTGGGGGCTTTTAAAATTAGACCATCTGTCGCCAACCTGCACTCGCCGTCCCGATTACTCTCCATTTTTCTCCGAGAAGTTCATCACGCTTCAATCACTGCTATTTGTGAAAGATCGATCTATTTCTGATTGGCTATTGTTTACGACGAAACAGATTGCTTTAGTTCACTTGGATCGTTTAAAATGTAGGATAATTATAAATTATTCAGTAGTTTGTGTACTAGTAATTGTATACTTTTATTATATTTTATACGAGAAATATATATTAGTGTGTGCTTTTCATATTGTAATAATTATATACTAGTAATTATGTTTTTGTAACAGTCTCATTTAATATTTAAATTACGTCATTATTAAGTGCAATCGCTGGGACTAAATTAGATTTTCACCAACATTTGTGACATTACAATAATCTTTCCAACTTCATTAAAGAATTCGGATGGGATTTGTTTAAAACATAGCAGAACTGCTTTTCAATTTTGGAAACTTCACAACAAGAATTATAAAATACTTTAATAATAAATTTGTTAATTAATTTTATGGATTATCCGTTTTCTCCAAGATTTCTATCATTTTAAATTTAAACAGAAATTAACCCCTTTAAAGTGCAAAGGTTGGAAATTTTGCAATTATGAGTACAATTATTGCTGGGATAAAGTCTGATTTTTACCAAGATTTACGATTAAAAACTTTGAATGGGATTTATTTAAAATATGATAGAACTGTTTTTCAATTTTGGAAACTTCAACACTAGAACTGACTTATTTAACCACTGTTTTCTTTTAAATTTGTAATTTTTAATTCCACCAATTCTAAAATACTTTAACAATAAATCTATCAATTAATTGTATCAATTCTCCCTTTTCTCCAAGATTTCTATTATAATAAATTCAACCAGAAATCAACCCTTTAAAGTGCAAGGGTTGGAAACGAATGATTCCTCGCGAGTTTCAAGAGTCGCTGATTAATTGAACGACGCATTTCCCGGTAGAATGCGCCGCCTGACAAACCGCAATGGCGACCAATCGCGACGCGCTCGTCGCAGAGGCATCATCGTCATTGCCGGGGAGGAAGCAAAGCAGCTCGAAGTCAGCGCGGTGTCTCTGTGTCGAATATATCAATTAATTCCGATCACATTAAGCGCACTAGGGCGTTCATATTCCGTTTCACGATCGCCGATGCATTCGATATATAATTGCTCGTGCTGTGATAATTATGCCGTGACGTTCGCGCCGGATATGCGATTGATTGACGCCGTTATTAAACGCAAAAGGTAGCCAGCCTTTTGACCAGGGCCTTCTGCCTTTCGAATTAATCCGCCCGTTCTAATCGAACTGGTTTCGCCCGCTGACGACCTTCCCGTTCAATTTGCTAATAATCGTGATTGTTGCACGTTTCGAATAATAATGCATTTCGTCGCCCAAGAGAAATTTAAATTATCGAGCAAAATATGATGAGTCTCGACAAAAGCAAAGAATGTATTTTAAAATTCGTTGAATTCCTTGCAGAAATATAATTGTTTAACAAAATGTGAATAAAGATAATATCGAATATTTTATTATGCTGCTATTATTAATTTCAATGTTTTATAAAATACTCGTATTAGTTGTTGTTTATAATAATTATGGTTCAACACTGTTTACAAAGATATGTAATTTATTTTGAAAAAATCATAAATGAAAATAAGCTAAATAATATGAGTAAAAATAATAAAAATTATGAAAATAATATGAATGCTATAAAAACAATGTTTTCTGTATCAATTATTGTCGTCTTGATAAAGTTTATACAGAATTCTGCAATAAAAACGTTGAAACAGTGAGTAAGAAAAATATAAAAGCCGTTTATAAAGCAGCAGTTTTAAATGCTTTCAGTAACAAGAATTTCTTTGTCTCCAAAAATATGGAAATATTCTATGATACATGTAAACAATCATGTTGCAGCAATAATATTATAATTATATTACAGCAATATAATATATTTTATTACATATTATTTATTACTTTTATACAATAAAATATAATAGTATAACAGTAATACAACAGTATGTATTTTGATTGTTTATATATATAATAAAATATAACAGTAATAAGCAGCATGTAATAAAAAAGGTGTAGCGCGAATGGAGCTTAAGACGAAGCTCGATAGTGGCGCCACGTGTCCGCGAATCATCGCCGCCGGCTTTTCTTGTTAGCCGGCGCTTCTTTTAACCCTGAAAACGTGCCAAGAGAACAAAGAGGGACTCGAGCTGACCGAAGTAGCGGGGAAGAAGGGACGCCAGCAGAAAGGAAAATGAAGTGCAAAGACCTTGGCACTGTCATCGTAAAACATACATATGCACATCCATGAATAACGCACTCGATGATTCTGATGCAGCAAAAAAAAAAGATGGCTGGTTCGGTGAGTCATATTCGTTGCTCATAGATTTGCAGTGAGTTGCAAGAATATTTGAGTGTTTTGTGTTAATACATCTGAGAAATTGAAATTATTTGTATATTTATGTGTTATTTAATTATTTATATTTGAAGCAATAATTCAGGCTTTTTATTGATATATTAGTGAATAATTTTAACAAAGAAGAATTTTACGCTCGAAATTATTAACGAGGGGTTTGTAAAATAGTTATTGCATTATTTGTTACAACTGTTTACTGAAGTATTTTGATTTTCTTGATTGAAAATGTTTACTTATTGTAATAGTAAGTCATTTTTATGAGGGATTGAAAAATTTGGAATTGTACAATACAAGAATACTTGAATACAAATGTATTGCTAAAGCTTGTATTGCTAATTAAAATTACAATTCCCTATTTAATTTCGCACAGTTTAAATATTAATTGATTAAACATTTTCGTTTTACTACTTTTTACGATTTTATTGCTCTTCATAAATAAATATTTCTTCTTTAAATGAATCCTAGTTTGAGCGTAATTTTTCTACGGACAAAGTGCTACTAACGAATGAATTAGAAGCAGCGCCGCAATGTAATTTTCTTGCGGGTTATAAAGGCTGAAAAGTTTTCCCGTTTGAAAGACGTTTTTCCGTGGCAGGCGGCGTGCGAAGTGCACTCTTGCATTTTTCCCCAGGAACTAGAAAATCTCGGAGCAAGCAACTAACGGCAAGCCGGAAGAAATGCTGGCAATCGGAATGAATTTGAAATAGTAATGCAATCAGGAAAGGTATTACGCGAGCCGCGCGCAATTCCCACCTAGGATTCTCATAAAATTGCACACGATCCGCCCGACGGCTTTCTTTACAAGATTCTTTCTCCAAACAAAATCAACGCGAATTCTATTTCGGAAAAGTAAAATAAAAAAGCAGTGTTGAATTTTGGTGAAATTGTTTATCGAGACGTTCTATTGAACATACTACAGATTTTAGTAGTGGATTATTAAAGTGGGCTATTTTCAATACTTTTCCAGTTTTTTGGAAATATTTCGAAATTTTTTTTGGAAATATTTTGAAAACTGTTATTGATTGTAAAGTAAATCGTAATACAAAAAATTAATTACTATTAAAATTACGTTTAATTGCCTTAAAATCAAAATGCTGGTAATTATCAAACAAAAAAACAAAATGCAGATATTTTTTTTATTTTGAAAGTTAATATTGTAAATATTGCAAACTAAAATTGACGAAATTGATTATATTCTATTATTACTTCCTTCTTTCTCCAATTCAGTTCAATTTTCGAAAATCAAAAAGTGCGTCGATCAGCTCACGCGCATCCATGTTTATTTCAGTTTTCCGGACGCTTGCACTCCACGGAAATTCGGGAACGCCAGTTTGCAACTTTTCCCGTGCGCGTTCAGAAATGTAGGGCAGGAAACACGGTTGGAAGTACACATGAATTCCGGAACGAGCATATTTCCACCGTGCGTCTGTTTATTTATTGTTAACTTGCGTAGACACTTTTGAGTTGCATGCACCGCCGTTCGCGTAGGTCAACGTGTTTTTCGTCAAATATGCCAAATACCAGGCAATTTTTTGAGTGGCGTGTAAATTAACCGAGTTTAGCAGACCAAGTCTATGCTAATATTTTTTGCACGCGTCTACCGAAAATTCGAAGAAAACCAAAAGTAGGCATTGACCAAAAAAATGTGTTGGTGAATTAAAATTAATCGAAGTCAATTAAAATCGTCGATAAAAAAAAGAGGGAAACCAAGAAGTGTTTCTGATAGGGAAATTTGAATGAAATTCATCCAAAATATTTTCAAAAATCACTGATTTTGAAGTATTCTTCCACATGAATATTCCAAAAATTACTACAAACGGAGGAAAGTAATAAATTGTATAAAAATATAACGAAATAAACGGACTATTGTATGATTAATTTTTGGTAGTCTAATTTTTAATAGATGTACAATAACAATTTTCGTAAAACTCAATGCTATTCCGAAAAGTCTTGGCGTTTCAAAAGGAAGATGTCAAACTCCACAAGTGTTCGCAAGTGACATCGAGAAATATCGCACGATATTCGACGATTTCTACCTCACGAAAATATCCAGCACAGTAAACGTTTTCCCCGCCAGTGAGTCAGAAATTCGGGAAAGGAATATTTTCGCAAATACTCTCGCATTACCTGCTCATAGGTTTGTCACGATTGCATCATATGAGTTGGTGATACACGAAACAGGAGCTTTGAACGATACACTTTCATAAAAGCAAACACTGTAAGAAGTTGGTATTCTAACCTAAAAAGAGAAAAAGATGGCCATCAGGGTTCTTAAAATTTGGAAATATAGCAATAAATTTATGAGTTACTGCATTGAAGGCTCGTTAAAGATCACGTGAAGCTCTCGCACTATATATAATAATATAATAATTTCTAGATTATAATAATCTTTATAAATTAAGATATGACATACAAATAAAATGTTGAAAAAGGATTCAAAATGTCGTATTCTTTTGTGACAGCAATTTTTCTCTCAAAAATGTATTATAATACACATTTAACTACACATTGCAAGCTAAATATGTATTTATATAATACATTTTTAAGAAACAAATTGCCGTGTAAGAATGAAACGAAATTTTTAAGTTCTTTTCAGTGTCTTACTTCTGTGTAATACCTTAAAACAATTTATAAATGTTTTACAACTACAAACAGACGTTAATCAAGCCATTTGAAATTACAACTCACTCCATCATCAACATATCCGCTTTGAATACACATTTATCTTTAAACGAAGTCTTGCAAAGACTAAGCTCCATTTGATTACGAGCGCTTCCAGGTCTGAAACGGGTTAATGAAAATTCCAGGACGGCGTATCCAGTGGGACGAGTGAAATACGGGGAAGTTAGCAAGGCGGTAAAACGGTGTCAGCGATTCCACGGCAAAGAAGAATCGGTCGAAGCGAGAAAGAAAGAGAGAAAGAAGGAAAGAAAGAGGAAGGAAGAAAGCGAGTATATCGCATAGTGGAGAGTGCGGGCGCGTTCAGTCGGTTCGAGTGGCGCCGAGCACTCTGCGGGAAAGTGCGTGGCGCGGCGCGGCGCGGCGCGGCGCTGTTCACAAAAGCGAGCGGGCGATTGCCGGCGCTCGTGCGAGGTGAGAGACAGGAACGTTTAAGCGGCACTACTGCGCTACTCTCCTTTTCTTTCACCATCAATTTCTCTCTCCTTCTCTCTTTTTCTCTTGTACACATTCACGCTCGTTCGCTCGCTCTCGCTGTCTTTCAAGGGTGTTTCAGGGAAAAGTAGGCGCGCGCGCGCGATGAATGAGCTCGACGCGCTCGCTTATATCGATGCACTCTCGCGGGAAAGCAGCCCCGAGCGAGCTTCCAGTCCTCCTAGAGAAAGCGCGCCACGCCGGATTACACGGCAATTCGAAAGCTCAAGAAGCGATCCTATACACAGCCGCTCGCTCGCTCGCTCGCTCTCTATGCAACCCGCCGCCGCGCCGATTCACACTCCCCTTTCAATCGCCACTGTCCTACCCCACTTTTTATCAGACGCCTTTCTACTTCTCTAATTGCGCGTCTCCTCTATAATCTGTTATTAGTAATAAATTATTATACAGAATATATTTTATATGGAATATACATGTTTATAGTTTATTACTAATAATAATGCAGTATATTGTGTGGTATATTATTTATAATATATTATTAGTAATAAATTATTATACACGATATACTTTATACGGAATATACATTTTTATAGTTCATTACTAATAATATAATATACTATTATTAATATAAAGGATAATATTTTTGATTACACTATGATTCGAAAGCTTGAAAAGAAATTTTATACATAGTGGTGTATACATACAGCCCGCCGATTCACACTCCCCTTTCAATCGCCACTGTCCTACCCTACTTTTTATCAGACGCCTTTCTACTTCTCTAATTGCGCGTCTCCTCTATAATCTATTATTAGTAATAAATTATTATACAGAATATATTTTATATGGAATATACATTTCTATAACTTATTATTAATAATACTGCAGTATATTGTGTGATATATTATTTATAATACACAGCACTCATTATTGTTATACAGCATATAATATTTTCAATTACACGAAGATTCAAAAGTTGAAGAAGCCACGATATACACAGTAGTATAGTTTTTATCAGACGCATTTGTACTTCTGTCATTGCTCGTCTGGTGTATAATGTATTATTACTAATAAATTATCGTACACGAGATATTTTATATGGAATATACATTTTTGTAATTCATTACTAATAATAATGCAGCATATTGTGTGGTATACTATTTATAATACACGATACTCATTATTAATATACAGCATACAATATTTTCGATTATATGACGATTCAAAAGCTCAAGAAAGCGATCTTATACACAGCGCTGTATACTTTTTATGAGACGCATTTGTAATTCTGTAATTATGCGTTTGGTGTATAATATATTATTATTAATAAATTATTATACACGATATACTTTATACAAAATATAGTACTTTATAATTTTTATAGTATATTATTAATAATGAAGCAGTATACTGTCTGACAAACATATTATTCATGGTTCGCTGTTTCCCTTTAAAGTAATAAAAGGCAACATTTTTGGTTATACGGTAAGTCGAAAGCTCCAAAAACAGTGTTATACATAAAGAACGCGTTCGTATGTTTGGCGTATGATGTACTGTTATTAATAATAAGTATCATATACGAGATACACTTTTACAGTGTATTACTAATAATAAACTATACCTCGTATAGATTGCAGTGCGGTATATTTTTTAATATTAATATTATTAAAATATTGCAATATTATATATTTATATGTTGAGGCTGTTCCAAAGGGAATTGCAAAGTTCCGAAACCAATGTGATTCCAACTAAACGCCGTTAATAAGTTTTGTGACACACTTAACTGTAACGATATAAAATTTTACTAACAAAATTGACTTTGTGAAACAAGAGTCGAGAATTTCGAAACTGCCAAACTTCCGTCGACATTCGAATGAGTCTGCTAACAAAGCCTAAATAATCCTGCTGCTCGGGCCGGAAAAATGAAGGGATTATCACTGTTGGCGCGTGAATAGCTTCGCCGGGGAATCTGACATTTTAATCAACAGCGAAACCTGCCGCCGCCGCGCAGGGCAAAACAATCGCGATCGAGATGCATTTTGTCAGGAATATAATTGCGACACCCTTCGAAAATGAATACGTCGCCCAATCCATTAGCGATCCCAGCTAAGCCGATTGGATTTGGATATTAACGCTTCAACAGGACGACATTTTTCCATCGGATGAGTGTCGAGCGCAATAAAATTTTTAACGGAACTTTCGTGTAAAGAGAATTCCGATAAGCGGCGATCATTGAAAATGAGAGTTTTAGCGTTTTTGGAATTTTGACGATTTTAGTGAAATATTTTGTTGGAAAAAAACTATTTTATTTTATTGCTGGCTGAAGTGTTGTTCACTTTTTTGTATAAAAGTGCAATCCAAGAATAGCTGACTCGAATAAATTTTGATCCTTTTATATTATTATTTAGATTGTTACTAGGATGACATAAATTGCAATGAACGATTGTATTTACATGTATAATTCTATTTCGATATTGAAAGCTTACTTTTATAATCAAAATTAATTCAAATATTCGTCATTTTTCTTACAAAGTTCTTTGAAAATCAGAAACAGTGATACAGAAATTTTATTAATCCTGTTTCTATGTTTCAGAATCCGAATGTATAATTCTATTTCGATATTGAAAGCTTACTATTATAATCAGAGTGAATTCACGATATTTGTCATTTTTCTTACGAAGATCTTTCAAAATTCAAAACCGTGATACAGAAATTGAATTAATTCTGCTTCTATGTTTCAGAATCCAAACGTATAATTATATTTCGATATTGAAAGCTTACTATTATAATCAAAATCAATTCAAATAGTCGTAATTTTTCTTACGAAGATCTTTGAAAATTCAAAACCGTGATACAGAAATTGAATTAATTCTGCTTCTATGTTTCGGAATCCAAACGTATAATTCTCTTTCGATATTGAAAGCTTACTATTATAATCAGAGTGAATTCTAATATTTGTCATTTTTCTTACGAAGATCTTTCAAAATTCAAAACCGTGATACAGAAATTGAATTAATTCTGCTTCTATGTTTCAGAATCCGAATGTATAATTCTCTTTCGATATTGAAAGCTTACTATTATAATCAAAATCAATTCAAATAATCGTAATTTTTCTTACAAACTTCTTAAAAATTCGAAACTATTATACAGAAATTGAATTAATTCTCTTTTAATCTTTCTCTAATCTGACTGAACGTATCCTTCCGGAAAGGACGTTGCCTTGACGAAGGACAACTGTGTTTAGATAACAAGGAGTCCAGGAATAACTGGCGCACTGCTGGGAGGCAGCGATCCCGAGCGTCCTCGACTCCTTCAAGCTCGCATCCTTGTATCGCAAGATTGGAGACGTGGATGCTCGCATCTCCGTGAGAGCGGACGCTCGCGTGCATGGAAACGTGACTGCAGATCGCCTCTTACGTAAAGCCGACTCAAAGATACCAAAGGCACCGAGCGATACACAAGCGATGCAAACCTCGCATTCTCTCCTCGAACATTCCAGATTCTTCTTTATAGATCATTTTTCCCTTTTTTCATTATCTTCCATTTAATGTCTTATCAACGCTAGTTTATAATATTTATTTATTATAACTTGTAATATTTGTAATGTATTTTTTATTGTACTTGTATAACTCTCAATAACGAATTTCTATTGATAAATTATTGTCGTGTTAGCATTTATGATTATTTTTCAAAGAACATTTTTACGAAAGATGCTTCTCTTTAAAAAATATTTTCTAAAATAAATCATTCCAGATTCTTCTCTATCGATCATTTTTCACTTCTTTCATTATCTTCCATTTAACGTCTTATCAACTATATTATATTATTGTATAATATTTATTTATTGTAACTTGTAATTTTTGTAATATTTTGATGTAATGTTTGTAATATATTTATTTATTATACTTGTATAACTCTCAATAACGAATTTATATGGACAAATTATTGTCGTATTAGTATTTATGATTATTTTTCAAAGAACATTTTTCCGAAAGATGCTTCTCTTTAAAAAATATTTTCTGCAATAAATCAACTAATTTATAATATTAAACTGTTTTTAATACGGTTTGAATTAAGTAATAAAATTTATTGTTTAGAAAACAGATTTTATAGTTATTTTTTAACAAATGTTTATTGGACTTAAAGGAAGATTTTGACAAAAATAAAGACAAAGTAAAAATCTTGACATAATATATGGCTCGTATGATATCTGCGGCTTAGAAGAACGAAGTTGAGATAGAGAAAGTGTATTGGACGATCCATCAAGTGCTCCTCTCTGCTTCGCGAGCTTTCACGAGGCGCCAAAGGCGAGAGATCCTTGAAGAACGATTTATCAACTTATCAACTTAACACTTGACACTCGCTTGACTCGCAGGAAGAATGCGAGATGGATGTTAAAAAAATGAAGCTTCGGATTTTCACCACCTAATGGATTTAGCCAGCATGGAAGCAAATAAAGGAAAAGAGGAGCTTTTCTGGCAGATTTTTCGAAACCAAAGCTCTGAGATTTTTTTGTTATATTTGATCAAATAGTCAAATATTAGTATTATTAATACTAATATTATTATTGTATAATATAAATATTAATATTATTATTGTTTTCTTTTGATCAACGATTGAAAAGTAGTTAGTTTTTTGTTGACAAAGAATTAATAAATACTGTTTTTTGTAGACAAAGGTTTTTCCAACAAAATGATCAATAATTTTGTATAATTTTCTGATATTCATCCAACAGTTTTCTATGTGGAAATTTATATTTTTCCAACTGAACTGCAAGATTTCCTCAAAATTAAGAGCGAATATTAATAACAATACAGTAAAATAACACAAACTAAAACGAAACTACGAAATGCGATATTTCCAAGCTAGTTTCATTAATCGACGATGACTGATTTCCAATAAAACCCTTGAAATTCCGAAGTTCTCGGCATCGTGTTTCACTCGAGGCTACTTAATTCGCGAGTTCCAGCGGCGTCGAACCAACAGGTGGCGTGCAACTTTTGCACAAGACGCTACTTTAATACACAGCCTAATTAACGAAGAGAGCGCGCGCAAGAGAGAGAGAGACGAAGAAGAAGAAGAAGTAGGAGTGACGCACGAGTCTAGCTGGAAACAATGGAATAGGCGTGATGCAATTCTCGCGGGATGACTTCATCCAAGACTACTGCGCGTCGCGCGCGGACAATTTTATTGCGCTCTGCATGAACTCATCATTCTCCTGATCGAACGGCCACTCGCTAAAACTGTGTCATCCGCGGAAATATTCGGGATAAACAAATGCCGAGCCGCTTGGATTTCAGCAATTGCATCTTGCAATTGCCTGAACAAAGCAAATATTGCTGGGAAATCCAGTGGGTAATTAATCAAATTGCTGAGAATCTAGTAGTGAATGAAATTCCTGTGAACTCGCTGATTAAAAAGTTATTGGGAACCAGTAAATAATGAAATTGTTGAGAAGCCGGTGGATAATACAATTGTCGAGAATCCATGAATGCTAAATATTGCTAAGAATCTAGCAATTAATGCAATTTCCGGAAATACGCTAATAAAAAAACCAACGCGAATTCTAATTATAAAGAGAATCTTTTGTGTTTATTTACTGATAAAATACTCAAAGAAACAGAATTCTCTTTTTAACATTTATTTCACATAAATCATTTAAACATTAATAAACTGTTTTTTAACATTTATTTAACATAAAGAAATGTTAAAAAATATAAATCACGATAAAATATTCAAAGAAACAGAATTCCTCTTTTAATATTTATTTAACATAAATAAATGTTAAAGGAAATATAAATCATCCCCAATTTATGAGAAAGTCGAAGTTAATCAAGATTTGGCAGCGTCGCTTTTCCCAATCAGTGTTTTCTAATACGTGTGCAGAATCCGAAAAGACAAAGGGCCGAGGGCCGACTAGATAACAGTGGAGATTCTAGGCGGCGCGGCGCGGCGCGGCGCCGGAGAAAAACAGGGCGGCCAACACCGGCTGACTGGCATTGACACGGGAAATTAGACTGCGGCGCACTGGCGCGTGGTTTATCGTTCGAGCAGCTGTGCGATCACTCGCTGGAGGCTAGTAGGTTAATCCACTCCCAAGTCATGAAAGTCTCATGACTAATCTGGGTAACCTTAAAGCTACAGAGTCTTTCACAAGTGAAGGACTTTTGTATTTACGTATTTATTGTATGTCGTACATTTAAGTCCTGTGCTTTTAATCGGAAAACGTGTTTTACTGTTAAATTGATTTGGTAACCTTAAAGCTACAGAGTCTTTCACAAGTGAAGAACTTTTCCATTTGTATGTTTATTGTATGTCGTGCATTTAAGTCCTGTCTGTATAAATATGCTATTGTAATCGGAATACGTGTTTTATTGCTAAATTTATTTTGTAACCTTAAAGCTACAGAGTCTTTCACAAGTGAAGAACTTTTCCATTTGTATGTTTACTGTATGCCGAACATTTAAGTCCTGTGTATAAATATGCCTTTTTAATTGAAATGTGTGTTTTATTGTTACATCGATTTTGTAACCTTAAAATTACAGGATCTTTCACAAGTGGGACTTTTCTATTTATGTGTATATTTATTATATGCCGCACATTTAAGTCCTGTGTGGATGATTGTGCTGTATTATTAACACATGTTTTATGGTTAAATTGACTTTCTAACCTTAAAACTACAGAATCTTTCACAAGTGAAGGACTTTAGTTATTATATGCAGTACATTTCAGTCCTGTGTGCATAAATATGCTTTTGTCATCGGAATACGTGTTTTATTGTTAAATTTCTTTTGTAACCTTAAAGCTACAGAGTGTTTCACGAGTGAAGGACTTTCATAAGTACATGTTTGTTTACGGCGTACATTTAAGTCCTCTGTGTGTAAATATGTTTTTTTAGTCGAAATACGTGTTAACAGATGTTTCATTGTTTATATTTATCAAGTTGTACACTTACATTTTATTGTTTCAATCAAAAGTGACTTTCAGTTGATTCGTTAACACTTATTCCAATTAAAAATAGTGCAGTTACACATGCAGGAGTTATATTTTTGTAAAATTTTCAGGTCAAAAATATAGATGGCGGCACGTTCGACACACATAACCTATCAGAATCAAATATGAAATGATCGCAAACTTTCTAGGATATCCACTTTTGCACTGATGGAAGACATATATGGATAAGCCTGTATTACGTAAACGACGAATGATCCAGGTGTGGGAATATAGTTTTTATTAGCGTTATACGATGAAGTGGAATGATACATAACCTATCAACATCAACTTTTACTTGTGCGCTGGAGGACTAGAAAGCTGTATTACACAAAGGCGGAATGGTCCAAATGTGGGAGTGTTTCGCACTTAGTATTTTCTGCTAGAGTTATACGATGAAGTGACATGACACATAACCTATCCTACACAGAATAACCTATCAATGTTGAAGTGAAGAAAGTGACTATCAAATCATCATGAATTTTTATTGGCGTCATACAGTAAAGTGGAATATCATTGTAAAAAGATACATAACCTATTCTGTGCATATAACCTATCAGCAACTTTCTAAACATCCACTTTTAGGCTGATGGAATATAAACCTGAATCACATAAACGTTGAATGGTCCAAATGTGGAAATGCTTCGCATCCAGTTTGAATGCCTGTGGGCGTAAATTTTGCTAGCCTTATACAATGAAGTGGAATAACACATAACCTATCAACATCCAAGTGAAGAAATCGACTATTAAATCATCAAGAACTTTCTACACATTCACTGCTGCGCTGATGGAAAGTTAGCATCACATAAAGGTCGAATGATCCAAATGTGAGAATGCTTCGCACCCAATGTGTCTATGCGTGTGCGTAGCATTTTTACAAGCATTATACCATGAAATGGAATGATTCCATTCTATCAAAGTCCATTAAACCATCAAAAACATTCAAAAAATCCACTTTTACGTTAATGGAAATCCTATACAGGACAAAGGTCGATTGGTCCAAAAGTGGGAATACTTCGGGCCCAATATGTTTATGCGTTCTTTTATCATTTTTACAATCATTATACCACGAAATTGAATGATTCTATTCTACGAAAGTCTATCAAAGCATCGAAAAATCCACTTTTACGTTAATGGAAATCCTATACAGGACAAAGGTCGATAGGTCCAAAAGTGGGAATGCTTCGGGCCCAATATGTTTATGCGTGCCTTTATAGTTTTTACAATAATTATACCATGAAATTGAATGTCTCTATTCTATCAAAGTCTATCAAAGCATCGAAAAATTCACTTTTACGTTAATGGAAATCCTATACAGAACAAAGGTCGATTGGTCCAAAAGTGGGAATGCTTGAGGCGGAATATGTCCATGTGTGTTCATAGGTGTGGGAACAGCGGAACACCCACAGGAATCATGACGCGATCTTCCCCGCTGTGAGTGGATGGATCGCAATCTGAGGTTCGTCTTGGAGGGACTTTCTCGTCTCGGTGTGACCCTGGCGGTCACACCGACGCATCGCCTTATAAAGAGGACTTCGAGCACTTCCAGCACGGCGTCGGATCTTTTATAAGCGTCGAATTCGACTGGTTGGCCGAGATATATCGACGCCTCGCTTCTTTTCAAGAAAATATCCGACTGGAGGCGCGCGATCGAGCGAATTCAATTTGCGGCCGGCGCGGCGTTCGAAATGTCTTTGATGCCCGATGATGATTCGGGTCTCCTTTCGCGCTGACGCATCAAAGCACCCGCCAGGAAATGCCGACGATCTTTGTCGGGAAAATTGAATGTTTTACTACACAACGAAATTCCCTTAATTGCCAAGCGCTTTGAACGTTATTATCTTGGCGATTCTCATAAACAAGATTTAGTAGAAAAAGAATTGGTTCTTGAAATTTGTTTCAAAATATCTAAAAATTTAAAATGAATTCAAAATGCATTTGTAAAATTAGAAAGAATACGTCATTTATTCAATATTTGGAAAGTTTTAAATATTGTACAGGTTACTTATTATATTTATTGTTTGAACAAAACAGGATTGACACCACAAATGGATTTTGTACTTTATAATTCAGTATTTGCAAGATGTTACAAATTTCCCAGGTCCATTATTGTATCTCTCAATTATTTGCATGTGTGAAAATAGAATGCAATGCATTAATGCTTTCAGAATTTTTAACTTCACTTTAAAAAAAAAAAAATATTTCTTACTTGCTATTAGTTAGATAATATTCGATATTTCCCACTTTCATTATTTAAACGATCCAAATCAGTATTGATTACAGGAATGCTTTCAATATTTTTTACTTCAGTTTAAAAACAACAAAATAATTCTTACTCTTTATCATAACACATAATAAATCATAACATCATTGAGATATTAGATTTTTCCCACTGTAATTATCGCACGCATTATTCAAACGATTCAAGTCAGTACTAATTACAGGAATGCTTTCAATATTTAATACTTCAGTTTAAAAACAACAAAATAATTCTTACTGTTTATCATACACATAATACATCATACACTGTAATTATCGCACGCATCATTCAAATCATTCGAAACAGTATTAATTACAGCTTTCAATATTTTCTACTTCAATGTAAAAACAATAAAATAATTCTTACTCTTTATCATAACACATAATACATCAAAACATCATTGAGATATCAGATATTTCCCATTTTAATTATCCTTCACCTTATTAAAATGATCGAAAATGGTGAGCTGAGTACACGAACGCTTTGTACGCGGAGTATAAAAGATGACCGAGGAGCTTTAGAAGCATTACTGGTCTGCTATAACTATAACTACAACTACATGATGCATGCTCTCGCATTGTTCGTCGCTGCTGAGCCACCGGCTTTCACTCTCTTTCTCTCTCTCTCTCTTTCTCTTTCTCTTGGTCTTTCGAGCTCTCTCCGTCAGTAATCGAGACTGGCCTGCTTCTATTCTGGTGCATGCCCGCTGACAGGGTAAACAAAGCCTTGGTTCCAACGACCCTGCTGCAACATGGCGGCGGTCAAGGTTTGTGCAGCTCTTCTCAAGGCCTTTCCATCCATTACGATTATCGCGCGCGTCTCACAAATCACGATAAATACACATAGTCGGTACGAACATTACTCGTAAAGTAATAAATTTGTATTAAAATTGAAATATTGTATTTGATGTATGTTTGATATTTAATCATAATTTGGTCAAGGATGTCTTTAAATTTGTTCTTTTTCGTAATATTTGTTGGTAGATTAAGCACAAATTGTATTTTATATCATATTTGATTTTTACTCTTTTTTATAATATTTGTTAGTAGATTAAGCACAAATTGTATTTTATATCATATTTCGTTTTTACTCTTTTTCATAATATTTGTTGGTAGATTAAGCGCAGATTGTATTTTATATCATATTTTATTTTATTCCACACATTTTTATAGCTGTTACTTTAATTTTGTGCTGTATATTATTATTGTATTTTCATTCGAATGATCTTTACTGGAAGTTCAGGATTTTAACAAACGAAAAAATACCTTAATCATAATCACTGTTTTTAAATATTATTTGTACAGTAATAAAAGTGAATTAAACTAGAAATTTAATGATTTTTATTTCTTTTTCATAATTGATCAGTAGATTAGGCACTTGTCTACGTACGTTGTGTCTAACGTTATGTATTACAATAAATAATACATATAACAATGAGATAACGTGTCACAGTGTCAACTTGGACAGCTCAACATTAATAAAAACATACCTTTGTTATAATCACTGTTTTTAAATGATTTGTACAAAAGAAAATTCAATTATTCTTACAGTAATAAATTTTATTTAATTCCGCAGTATTTAATAATCTTGTTGTGATCACCTTATTTAAGTGACGCGTGTCAAAAGTATAAATAAACACACAGACGGTATAAAATTAATTCGCATAATGACACATTTTAATTATACTTTACTATTTTTCTTTATTATACAAGATGATTCACTTGGCATCGAATAAGAACTATTTTATTATACATAAACTGCATTATACAAGCAATATAATATTAAATACAATGTATGTATAAAACAGGGAAATATTATTACAATTAAAAATACTAGTTTCTTCATAATTATTTTAAACGTGCCACAGTAAAGGCAACAATGCTATTTCAAAGGCGAGTGAATCAGCCTGTGCAGACAAACTCGTTGGAAACTGGAGGCGCGCGGAGCTCTCATTCAAGGAAGTAAGATGTCGAACAATTTGGAGCGCTAGAAACTAACGCGAGCATCGACGTTCCCATTAAGTTCTCGCCGACTGAACGCAGGGAGGACGAAAGAAATTGCGAAGACTGGAAGGAACGGGATGCAGCGAGCGTTAGGATGAAAGTGGTCTGCCACCTATTACAGTACAGAAGACAGGCGGCTAAAGGTTGCTTCACATTAAAAGGAATTTTGGTATTAAATTATTTAATGGTTTTGTTGTTGATTTATATTACGATTTGAAAGCTTGTTGTTAATGCTCGAAAATGTTTTTGTTGAGAACTGATGATTTTTCAAGAAAGGCGAAATATCAATAAAAAGTTCATTTTAAAGTTAAGAGAAAATTTAACATTATTGCGTTGGAAAAGAGAATACAAAAATTGTAATTTGATTCGAATTAAATGGAGAATATTGTGTGTAGAAGGTGTGTCCTTGTCAAATTCAAGATCGTTTTAGTTAATTTTTTTCTTAAACCATTTAATTTATGGTAATCGCTATCATTTAATTTGAAAGAAGTTATTAAGCACTGCTTTCATAAATTGTTTGAGATTCTTTAACAAAACCATTACAAAATTATAAGAATTCTTAGTGAAATACAAAAACCCTAAATTCTTTCTGAATTATTTGAGATTCTTCAACAAAAGCATTACAAAATCATAAGAATTCTCAGTGAAATACAGAAATCCTAAACCTTTCCTACATTATTTAAGATTTTTCAACAAAAACATTATAAAACTATAAGAATTCTTAGTGAAATACAAAAACCCTAAACGCTTCCTAAATTACTTGAAATTTTTCAATAAAAATATTACAAAATTATAAGAATTCTGAGTAACATACAAGAACCTTATTGTTTCTTTGTCTTTGATACAATATTTCGATAAGATTCGAAGTTCGATTCGCAGCATCGTTTCGTTTCTTGTGAGAGGAGCTTAAGTGCAGATGCTGAGGAAACGCCAGGAGAATGGCAGCAAGCATTGCTCTAAATTACCCGCCGCTCGGATTGAACAATGCTCCGGTATGTGGCACGCAACGACTTCCGGCTCGCGAGAAACTCCGCGGAACACTGGAATCCAGCGTGAACCGCGAGGCGGAGTCTCACGGCGCGGCGCGCCGCGGCGTTCTGAGTCACGCCCGACTCTTCAAGATTTGCTAATAGGACTTTCATTGTGCGTCAAAGCGGCTCGCATTGACCTCGAAACCTCTTTCAAAACAATTGTTTAACACCACGCCCAATCAAATCATCGGTTAAGGTTGTTGGTGTGCTTGACACAGAATTTTGAAGCCTTTTCAAATTACAGTAAAAGCAACTTTAAGTTACAATACAATACAAATTACAATACAAAGTTACAATACAAAGTTACAATACAATACAAATTACAATACAAAGTTACAATACAAAGTTACAATACAATACAAATTACAATACAAAGTTACAATACAATACAAGTACAATACAATACAAAGTTACAATACAATACAAGTACAATACAATCAAATTGTAATACGATACAAATAAAATACGAATTGTAATAAAACCAATTTTTAAGTAGGAAAATTCAATTTGCAATTGAGTTTATGCTGTGTCATACTTGTTTTCATAAGTTACTTTCAAACGATCGGTTAATCATTTAATTGGTGCCTGACACAGAATTCGGTGGCCTTTTCAAATTACAATAAAACTAATTTTTGAGTAGGAAAATTCAATTTTCAATTAAGTTTATGCAATATCACACTTGTTTTTGTAAGTTACTTGTAGAATTAAAGTTGAGTGTTCGAAGTCATTCTAAATACTCTCAAAATTGAAACTTGAACTGTTCTCATCTTGATACTCATGTGAAAAAAAAACTTCATCTTTTCCAAAAAAACAGATATCAAATCCCAACATTACCAACATATTATTGTTTTAATATTCCCTTTACTGCATTTTCAATTGGAAAAACCGAGCAATCGATTATCGAAGCGCAGAAGGAAATTCCAACTAGATTTTCCACACTCACACACGCACACAAGTGAATCTTTCGGCGAGCCAAGTAGACACGTGGGCAAACTTTGTCTTGCAAATGGCATTATCGAAAGAGGAGTTAGCAAACAAATTCCCGGTGGGAATCGATATCACTTTATGAGGACAGGTGGATCAATCGATACGGCGGCGCTCCTCTCTCTCTTTCTCTCTAATCCGCAACGTTCCAATGCGAAGAGGACCGCCGTCCTTTAATCCTCTTATCGGCCTTTTCCCTCCTCTCTTCCCACTGATTCGATCATTGCCGCGATTTTTCCCCGGGAAAATAGTGCCGAGTTTGAAGGAATAGCTCGTAGAATGTCTGACATGTGTCAGACGTATCTACTGGCGTTCGTAAAGTGAGATTAATTCTAGGTTATATTAAGAGGGTAATTGAGAAAGATATAGTAATAATCGTAAAATTCAATTCGAAAATAAATAATAGCTGAAATAAATTTCAACTTTTATTTATTTATTTATATGATATTTTATGTGAAATTTATTTATGTGTAGGTTCAGTTATTTGTGTATCTGAGCCGTTTACTTGGAAAGTGAGCTAAGTACATTTATATTGAAATTCAGATATTAAAGATTTTGCGTTTTATTAAACAAATGGATTTATTTAAACGGCTAATGAGTGTTAAAAAAGCAGGTATAAGTTCTATAAAAAAATGAATAAATTCCTGTTTGTTTATGAACCTTTAAGAAAGCAGTATTTCCCACAAAATTAGACTCATCTTGTATAAAACGAACCACGAAAAGATAAAAATTTAGAAATTTGTTCGTTAGATAACATTAAGTCACAACTGAAATAAAATAATTGAAATAAGCTAATCAGAAATAACGTACGATTTTTATAAATATTAATTAAGGCTTCTGTACTGTAGCAATAATACTAATATACAAATAATATCAGAGTTTTCATTATAGAAACAAGTTCAAACCATTTTTATTATAAGAATAATTTAAATGTTCTCGCATTAAAGTATTAAGAGTTTCTTTGGTAACGTGTTTAATATAACAGCTTTTATTTACAGTAATTCTAACCAAACTAAAATTAATTTACAACGAATCGAAGTTTCCTATTAAATGCTTAATGCAGGGAGCAATGACCTTTCGTTATTCGTAGCGAATTAAAAGGAATAATGGAAAGGGTGATTAGGCTGCTGGTAAAGGCTGTTCTCAACTGTGTCGCGCGTTCCAGCATTTGTGCCAGTGACTTTGTTCCCACAGCGGAACGAGCAGCCACGTAGCTGTACATTCCAGTGCGATGATCTCCGAGGATAAACTTGCTTCCCTGAATCCACGCTCGCCCGCTATTTTCCCATTATTCCAATCAAATCTGGTTGAATTTATTTAAAACAGTAAATTTATTTAAAATAGTAAAAATCAGAGAAAAAATCGTATTTACAGTGAAGCTGTCTATAATTACTTCGTTATGAAAACTTTAACATTATGCGAGATTGGTAAAAATAAGAATTGTTTTTTTGTCAATTGTTAGAAACGAATTTGTATTGCATAAAAACCGATTTCTCGTTTATTCGTAATAGAGGAATAACTTTTGTGTAAGTTAACTGAACAGGATGTTTTTTATACAAACGATAATATCAGTGAGAAAGTTTAAGAAAACTGCGAAGTTATGCTGGAGTAACTTAATCTTCTTTAAACTAAATCATCGGATCAATTAGTTTGAAATAAAACGCTTAAAATAATATTGCGTGACTATAAATAAAATAGAAACACAGTCAGAAGTACTAAGTCTTAATAACTCATAGCAAATATTTAGAATTAGTTTCACTGACTACCAACACATATTCTTGAAAATCTGTATCATAATTAATTAATACAATAAAATTTAAAATCGTTTCCATTCATCAACTACGATTTTTTAGTACACTTCAAATAAAACACTGAAAATAATATTCAATTACTAAGAATAAATGAAAAACACTTAAGGAATAATAAATCTTAATAACTGGTCAGGAACAATTACAATTAATTTTCTTGACTACCAACATATATTCTTGAAAACCTCTATCATAATTGAGTAATACAATAAAATTTAAAATCGTTTCGATCCATCAACTGCGATTTTCAAGTACACTTCAAATATAATATCCAATTATTAAGAATAACTTAAAGGCACTTAAGGAATAGTAAGTCTCAATAACTGGTCAGGGTTTTAAATGTATTCGCATATTTTAAAGTCACCTTCAAATAAAACGCTTCTAATAATATTCAATTACTAAGAACAAATTCGAAGCACTTAAAGAATAGTAATTGATCAGGAACAGTTAAAATTAATTTCGCTGTTTTCCACCACGAATTATAAGACATTGCTAAGCAAACTGCTCGAGAATTAGCAAGAAAAGCTGTTTGCACTGCATTCCGCGTTAATTTCACTGGGAATATGGGATTCAGGTCGTGGATGCTGGCGGTCCAAGTATTTCCACGAGATCAACTGCAGCCTCCATCTATTCCCGATAACAGAGCGAGATGAGAGATGGAAAGCAAGTATTGTCTGCGAGAGAGGAAGAGAGAGAGAGAAAGGGAGGCACAACGGCATTTTAACGCAGCCATTCGAAAGTTTGATGACCTATCAATCCCCGGATCGGAACTTCCCGCAATTTGCTAATGGCCGACGAGAACATGTCGAACTGCCACTAATCCTTGATAACTGGATACTCCGCTCTCCATCAATTCGCAGCCACTCGCGCGCTACCTTCCTGCTCTGCGCGAGCTTCGTCCGTCCCGAGTGAAAGCTTATTCTGACTTTAACACTTTGAGTAATTGAATTCCAGTCGTTTGTACGTAAACTTGAAAATTTTGTGATTTTTGATTTGTACGTATATTTGATGTATGTTTTAAACTTTGCCGTGTTATATAAAAAAGATGAAATTACATTTCAAGTAATTCAATCTCAGTCATTTGTACGTAAATTTGAAAATCTTGGTATTTTTTATTTATATGTATATTTGAAGTATGTTTTAAACTTTGCCGTGGTATATGAAAAAGATATGAAATTACACTTTAAGTAATTGAATTCCAGTCATTTGTACGTAAATTTGAAAATCTTGCTATTTTTTATTTTATTGTATATTTAAAGTGTATTTTCAATTTTGCCGTGATATATGAAAAAAATATTGAAAAAGATATGAAATTACATTTTAAGTAATTGAATCTCAGTCGTTTGTACGTAAACTTGAAGATCTTGTTAGTTTTGATTTGTACGTATATTTGAAATATATTTTAAATTTTGACGAAATATATGAAAATAGCTTTTTGAATAGCTGAGCCGTATATTTTGGAATTAATTGTTAGATTCCATTGTTGTTCAATGTATTAAATATAAGGTTGTATTATTTAATAATAATTTGGTGCCAATAAATAAAAACTGTACAAAGCAAATGTAATAACAAAATTATATAAAGTTTCGTTAAAGTAAAACTGAACACATTTTAATTTTCCCTTTCCTCCTAACCTCACTTTTCTTCGTCCAGTTAGAAAGATGAAACTACAATATTATCTGACTCGTTGTATCGCAATTAACAAGCTTGTCAATCACAGAGTTACATTAATCCACATAAACCAGAACGACGCAATACTGTAATAATGAAAATACAAATTAATTACGCGCCGAGAACGAAATTAACAAAGCCGCGCTTCGCGGAGGAAGTAATAAACGGAGACAAACAAAAGCCGAGGATTGTTCGGTCCTTCGGCTGATTCCATTATACGCGCGCGCGGCAACAAAAACCGGCCGATGAAAACAGACTTTAATTACGAATGTAGTTTTCCCGGCGACTCGCGTTTCCCTCTGGTGCGATGTTGTTCCGCGCGGCGCGCGCTCGCATTAGCTAATTATTTAATAACGAATCGAGGACAGTGTCGCGTAATTCGAGAAACAGCCGACGAGTGGAGGCGAAAAAGAAGAAGGCTGGAAAATAAGAGGAAGGAAATAGAAAAGAGGGAAAATACGCTCGGCGCAATTTGAAACGAGAAAAACCCTGACATAGCCATTAAATTGCGTTCTATCACAAAAGCCATACAATCATTCAGGTGATTATCCAGTATTTGTTGACATATTTATCATATCTGTTACATAATTGTTTCATTAGAATTCTGCCATTGTAGTTTCGTGCTGGAAAAATACCATGCCATGACTAATAGTGTGGGGATCGTGGGGGGGAAATAAGGCAGAATATCGTGCTCACGGTTTCTTTATTATTTAATACTCCGCTCTTATTACACTCTGACTAAACTCTGTAAAATCTCTGTATCGACTCTCTAAAAACTCTGTGACTGAACTCTCTGCTGATTCTTTCTGAACTCTGTGCTCCTCCCCAGAAGCACATCTTATATTTGTTCTCATACATACATCGCATTCGTACAGACGCACTCACACATCTCCTTAAACTCGAACCCTTGCATCCCATAATTCACTCTTTAACTTTACACACGCGACAGGTCAGTCTTACTCCATGTACACTCTTTTCACAATCACTCCTGCTCGGACACTCTGTTCATCGCATCCGTACCTCATTCCACTCGCTCGCCTATCGCTACCCACTTGACATCTCATATACTACACTCTTTACGATCTCATGCACCCTTCCTACTTTCGTACTCATCTTTGCAGACACTCCTAATCGTCATCCGTACTGCTCCCCATTCCACTCGCTCATCCCTCACACCACTCTTCACCACACTCTGCATCCATACCTGCCGTCTCGGTCTCTCTACACACACACACTAACTGTTCGACCCTCTTGCATTCCGAACTTCCAAACGCTGTCTTAAATTCATTCCCACAATAGTAAAACAATTTAATATCAAATTACGGCTAACTCCTACGAACTCCCAGCATGGGACAACAGTTCAAATGATGTTTGTACTCTTCTACTTTAAGAGAGACAACAAACCAATTGCGTTTAGTTGCGATCTTTCGAGTTATTACGAGTATTGTCGAAATGATGCTTACACCGCCTAGGTAACTAGGAGTTAGCAGCAATTTTAAATTCAATTCTTTACTATTAGCCATAGCATGGTACTTTTTTCAGCACCAAACTAAAATGGCAGAATTCTAATGAAACAACCAAATTATGTAACAGATATGATAAATATGTCAACAAATGAGCTGTCTATTTTGAAAGTGGCCTAAGTTCATTTATCCTCGAATCGAGATATTCAAGGGTTTGCGTTGAATGAAATTTAAAAATATGGAATAATGTTTTTGGGTTTCTAAGGGTGTCAAATGTGTCATCCCAATTAGTATAATATTAACATTGTTTAAGAAATAACAAGTTTATGATTGCTATGAATGGACTTACGCCACTTTCAAAATAAACTTTTTGATCATTTCATTAACCAACTAATTTTCGTATTACAAAATCTTAATGATTTTAAATATATATTGGTAACAATTTGCTTCAAAATGAAAAGATCATCTAAAAATGCATCTATCGAGGTAGTTAACTCGATCTTTTTGGAAAATGGACTTAGGCCACTTTCAAAATAAACGGCTCAAATACTAGAATCATCTGAATGATTGTAGAACTTTTCTGATAGAACGCAATTTAATGATGCTTACACCGCCTAGGTAACTAGGAGTTAGCAGCAATTTGAAATTCAATTCTTTACTATTAGCTATAGCATGGTACTTTTTTCAGCACCAAACTAAAATGGCAGAACTCTAATGAAACAAGCAAATTATGTAACAGATATGATAAATATGTGAACAAATACTAGAATCACCTGAATGATTGTATAGCTTTTGTGATAGAACGCAATTTAATGCCACGGTTTTTCTCGTTTCGGAGCACTGTGCGCCGCCGCCGCTTCCCACGCGCGCCGAACGATCTCCTCCGATGGAATTCTCCATGGGGAACAACTACGGAACACTCGATTCTATGGCAATACACACAGACGCCGCGAGACCCCACTTTCCAATGCAAGGAATCGATCTGCATACCGCCGCCGCCGAGTTACACGTTTCTTCGGCGCAATTGTTGGAGGTGCGAATTCGTGCGACGTTACCGTGCAACGCTCTCTACTTAATACTAAATTTACGAACATCTTTCTATACCTTTTTTTATGGACACCCGTTAAATTGACAGGTAAAGGAAACCATGTATTTTATTTAAAAAGGGATTAATTTCATTTAAAATGATTACAATCTTAATAGACGTAATGTAAGTTAATTAAATCTGTTCGGGTTGCATAAATTGTTGTCACGATAAAATGGAATAAAATTAATTGTTTGTGCAATTTTGTTCGCGGAGTCTCAGTTTTAAGATTCTGTTAGTCACATATGAATGTTGCGATAACCAAACAATGTATTTATTATTGTTTAATGTGTTTGAATAAAACTGCGTAACTTAAATACTTTTTATAAAATTCTAATGAAGTCGTAGTATTATTATATTTATTGAAGAGTCTTTGTATAAACAAAGTTGTAGATGTTCTTTAATGCTTTTAGGACGAATTTTCATTTTTATACAAAAATTGCAAAGGAACAACTTAGACAGTTCTATTATAATTGCTCTAGAAAATAATAAATCCTTTGTTTACCTATCATAGTATTCCTATGTAACAAACAATAGAATCATACAAATACTTTTCCACCGAGTGTTTCAATTTTTATACAAAAATTGCAAAGGAACAACTTAGACAGTTCTATTATAATTGCTCTAGAAAATAATAAATCCTTTGTTTACCTATCATAGTATTTCTATGTAACAAACAAGAAAATCATACAAATACTTTTCCGAGCGACAATAACTGCCCTAAAAAAATAATAAATCATTTATTTAGCTGTCATAGTATTCCTATGTAACAAACAATTAAATCATACAAATACTTTTCCGACCGACTATAATTGCTCTAAAAAATAAGAAATCCTTTGTTTTGCTATACATATAACATTCGTATTTGACTAACAATAAAATAATACAAATACTTTTCCGACCGACAATAACTGCGCTAAAAAATAATAAATCCTTTGTTTACCTATCATAATATTTCTATGTAACAAACAATAAAATCATACAAATACTTTTCCGAGCGACTATAATTGCTCTAAAAAATAATAAATCCTTTGTTTTGCTATATAACATTCGTATGTGACTAACAATAAAATCGTAAAAATAATTTTCCGACCGACTATAATTGCTCTAAAAAATAAGAAATCCTTTGCTTACCTATCATAGTATTTCTATGTAACAAACAATAAATCATACAAATACTTTTCCGAGTGACTATAATTGCTCTAAAAAATAACAAAATCCTTTGTTTTGCTATATAACATTCGTATGTGACTAACAATAAAATCGTAAAAATAATTTTCCGACCGACTATAATTGCTCTAAAAAATAATAAATCCTTTGTTTACCTATCATAGTATTTCTAAGTAACAAACAATAAATCATACAAATACTTTTCCGAGCGAGCCCTTACTAGATTTCTCCAGAGTTCCTATTTTAGTCCGAAGCTATCGAGTGGCCGTTTATTGTACATACAGATGTAGATACATAGAGGCGCTCCTTTGAAGTCGAAAGCAAGCTACTATTGTGTAGACAGTGGAAGCAGTACACATGTATGTCAGCATGTATACATAGAGGGGGGGGGGAAGCAAAGCCCAATAACCTCCTCGCTCTCGATGCAGGAGCGCCCTCCCTCGAAACTTGCTATTCCAGAAAGCATTAATTGCAGTCACGTGTCCACTCTTCGCCTTGTGTGTTTGGTAAGCTGCGGGCGATGCCTTTGTCCTCCGTTTAGAATATCATTTAGTATTAACGAAATTTGCCCTTTGCCGCGCCACAGAAATACCTTCAACCGCGGGCGAACAAGAAGTTTTCAGTGGAATTATGGTATTAGAATTAATTATAGATTTGTAATGAAACACTTGCGGATGATTCATTTTTAATAACGAAAAGAAGGAATATAAATACTTCGAAACAAAAAATATGAAACATATTCCAATTGAACTGACACAAATTAGAAATATTTTACTATTTTATATTACATACAATTTTGTGCATAACATTCATTTCGCTTTTTTTATAGTACTAGATAATTTAATATTGTACAATTAACAAAGGCGAGTGAATTATCCTGTATGCGAATTTTTACTGGGTTATTCACTTTGTTTAAGCTTTACTTAATTAATTTACTTAATAAATCATCTTCGGCAGGTTATTTAAAACATAGCATATTATTAAGTGCATTATAAATATGTCACATATGTAATCCATGATTATAAACAAATTTAATAAAAACAGGGATTCAATAAATAAATCATCCTATAAAAGGCAATTTACATTAGAATCTGCCACTATTTTTGTTTATTAATATTACAAAGTCAATGAATTTTATTCTATTTATTCCCACCGATTAATTCTGTTATTGTTTGCATAAATTATTAGACAACCATTTATACTTCCAATATATTTAATATTTAATATAATTACAAACACGTGCAATAATACAAAGAAAATATCCGCGACGAAATTTTATTCGAATTCTTTTTTCAAACTTTGTCAAAGTCGTATAGAAACTGTTTTTTGCACTTTTCCGTATTTATAATATTCGTGTTATGTTATATAATTTCGATAAGATTAGTTTCTGCGCGTTATGTGATAATAATTCGAGTATCTTAACACATTGACAGTGAACATAATTTCACGCGGCGGAGCGGTCGTCGCGTGCAGTTAATAATCGGCGAAACGAGGCGTTTCTTCTAGTAAAAGGCACGAGAGCTGAATCCTTTTCTCCGGGCAGCGGGAACTTGAAGCGAGCAGGATGCCCGGAGACGAGATCGGCCGAGCTGATTGCCAGTGTCGTAATGACTAATTAGCTGGCTGTCGCGCTCCTCGCAGCTGCCACCAGAAACTCCGTGAAGTTACCCTCGTCTATTCTACTTACTTTGGCCCGAGAGAAGAAACATGTTTCCATTTCGGTTTTAATTTCGATTATTAGGACTCCGAATTCAAATAGGAAAATTTGTAATACTTATTTGTACACTGCATGTTTGTTTATAATTTTTAATTTCGATTATTACGATTTTGAATTCGAATAGGAAAATTGACAATACTTATTTGTATCTGCGTGTTTGAGTTATTATTTAACTGTTTGTTTATCATTTTTAATTTCAATTATTACAATTTCGAATTCAAATAAGAAAATTTACAACACTTATTTATACATGCATGTTTAAGTTATTATTTAAGGCTTTGGTTATAATTTTTTATTTCGATTATTACGATTCCGAATTCAAATAGGAAAATTTGTAATACTTATTTGTATGTATGTGCGTGTTTGAGTTATTATTTAACTCTTTGGTTGTAATTTTTAATTTCGATTATTAGGATTCCGAATTCGAATAGGAAAATTTGTTATACTTATTTATATGTATGTGCATGTTTGAGTTATTATTTCAGTCTTTGTTTATAAAGTATTTTGATTTACTTTATAATACAATTTTTGTTTATAATAACTTGAATTATTGTTTGTCTTAAGTTATATTGTTATTAAATTAATTATATCGTATTCTAAAATGACATTTTTTCTATTAACTTTTATTTCAATGAAATATAAATTTTTTGGATAATTATACTGAATATTTTCATGCTGTCGTTACGTAATAATGAATTAAAACTAAAAGTATATAATTTTCTCTTGGCAGTGTGTCGTGACTGTGTCTCAATCACAGCCAGAGTTTCACCAGTCTAGTTTTGTAAGACTTGCGTTTAAAAATTTGAAGTAATAAGTACTTCCAAGTTAAATTACATCTGTTACTGTACTTTGCTTCGCCAAGCATAATTTTGACACGATTTAAAGAAAAATTTGAGTTTCTTTTCCCTTTGAAAGTAAGGAACCATATTTTTTTGCGTGGCTTGATACGCATTTATTGATTGCTTTTTTTTATTTAGAGTGGAACTACTCGTATTTGAATAATATTATCAAAATTTTCTATTATCTGAAAACTCTGTTATATTATTTTGCTGGTTTTCCTGGAAATACACGAAGACTAGCATTAAGAAAAATCGTAAAAATAATATAACAGAATGTTCAAAGAATTCTACTGTATTTAATTTGTATTATTTTGGAATTGTATTCGATCAAGTTACATTGATGTTACTTAACAATCAATGGATGAGTGTGCTTGAGGAAAAAGTTAAAATGATATTCTATTAAAATCGCCATATAAATAATTACAATATATTAATTGAATAAAATTCGTGTCATTCCAAATACTCAATAAATACTTTCTACATTCCAACTTCTTTACTTCTGCATTCTATCTTTAAAGTCTTCAATACGCCAAAATCATTGACATTGTACAAACAATTATTAATACTTTCTTTATAATTCTATTTTTAATATTTCCTATACAATAAATTCATTCTTTCCTGACCAGAATAATAATATTCCCACTAAAAAATCTTGGTGCTAATTTTGATCTAAACCAAAGTTTATCCAAGTAGGTGAGAAATAAAGCTGCATGGAAGGAATCGCGGCTGAGCAGAGGTTACGTGATCGTTTGAGGGCGCATTGAACCCGAAACACGGTGGCTCTTAATTAAACTGGTCCCATTAGCAGCGATAAGGGAGACGTGGGCGGCCTCTCTACGTGTACAAGTGCAGTGAGTGGAGTCATGGCAATTTAAGATCTCTCCCATTGGAAGGTTCAATTGGTGCTCCAGTTTTGCTGCGATGAGCCTCGCTCGCCGGCTCTACAATGCCTACTAGCCGCTCGCCGGACGTCCCACTTTCGCTAGAATCGAACAACTCTACTGCCAATCACGATTAATGCGAGCTACGAAAATATTTCGACACTGATAAAGTACTTGTGATTTAAGCTTTGCTTAATCAATTTACTTAATAAATCATCTTCGCCAGGTTATTTAAAACATAGCATATTATTATGTGCATTATAAATATGTCACATATGTAATCCATGATTATAAACAAGTCTAATAAAAAAAGCGATTCAATAAATAAATCGTCCTATAAAAGGCAATATGTTTGCATTAGAATCCGTCAATATTTTCGTTTATTAATATTACAAAATCAATCAATTTTATTCTATTTATTCCCACCGATTAATTCTGCTATTGTTTGCATAAATTATTAGACAACCATTTATACTTCTAATATATTTAATATTTAATATAATTACAAACACTCTAATAATACAAAGTACTTGTGATGCAGCAAGTTTTCTTGTAAACAAACATCGAATTATAAATCTGGGTGAATAAGTGACAATTTATTGTTAATTCATTGTTCGTTGCTAATGCGAGTTAAATTGATGTTTCTTTAAATGAAGACTTGGCTTTCTCGTATATTTATTATCTTGTTTGTTATATTTCAATTTTCTCGGGAACTCAAAGTACTTGGCGCATTTTTTACATTTTATGTTTTTGTTTAACGAAAACTTCTTCTCCTTGCGCTACTGTATTACTGACAAAGTATTTGTTATATGGCAAGGTTTCTTATAAATAAGACAAACTAATATCTGTCTATTAAATTGCAAACTATTTATAAATCTCATACAAACTCCATTTTTAATCTATTATTGGAACTATTTATTTACTAATGCGCTAATAAATAGTTTTAATAAATGTCAACTATATATTACAGATTTGAAGCTTCCGTTTTCCTAAATGATTTCGATATCTCCAGTGTATTAGCACATTCTTTCAACGCTGATATTTTTTAGTCCAATATTAAAACTATTTATTTACCAATGCACGAATAAATTTGATTAAAAATAATTTCAATAAAAACCAACTATGTTACAAACCTGAACCTTCCATTTTCCTAAATAATTCGATATCTCCGCTGTATTGGCACATTTTTTCGAAGCTAGCATTTTTATAAACATAATAGTTTATACAAATGTATGGTTTTCATAAACGCCAACTATGTTAAAAATTTCAGATATCCATTTTCGCAAATAGTTTCGATATCTCCACTCTATTAGCATAAAAAAGCATCACGCGGAAAGGGCAAAAACCTAGTTAACAGAAGCAGCGCCGGTGCAGAGAGATATACTCGCGATGCTAGAAGCACTGCGCGGCGTAACCTTTCGAGGCGAGCAGGCGCGCACTTGCACACACACACAGACACACATACAGACAGATTCCATTCACCGGCGCTCTGCATGCCAAGTTCAATTTCGCAAGTCCGAGCGGACTCGACTCGCCTCGGAATACACGCAGCAGCAGCAGCAGCAGCAGCGTGGATCCTAGCGAGGAGAGCCGTTCGAGCGTAGAGATCGAGCGCCGCGGCGCGCCGCGCCGCCCCGGTGCTATCGGATGCCGAGGGGGATGGGATATTGAATTTCCACGGGAAGCGAAAGACAATCTGGGATGCCCGCGCGCCCGCGCGCATCCCACTTGCTTTGCCGATATCCCTCGGAACTGTTATTATTTTTCTAATGTTTCTCTATCGTGTGCGAATCAAAGTAGTCATAATAACTGGCAGAAGAACAAATGCAGCAATGTATTTTTTAAAAGAAGTAATACTACTTTGCAATAATAGAAATATTCTATGCAAACTATAGTATAAATACGTGTATAAAGATATTTACGATTTATTTACGATTATATTTACGTTTTATTATATATTTTATTCATCGATTAATATGTTTTACACGATATCCTCGCGACAAACGTTTTTGCCACGATATATTAAAAGAATTATTTTCAATATGCGAAATCTATGAATGTATTGTATGCATATCAATGTAATCACAACAACTGGTAGAAGAACGAATGCAGCAATCTATTTTTTCGAAGAAGTAATACTACTTTGCAACAATAGAAATATTCTATGCAAACTATAGTATAAATACGTGTATAAAGATATTTACGATTTATTTACGATTATATTTACGTTTTATTATATATTTTATTCATCGATTAATATGTTTTACACGATATCCTCGCGACAAACGTTTTTGCCACGATATATTAAAAGAATTATTTTCAATATGCGAAATCTATGAATGTATTGTATGCATATCAATGTAATCACAACAACTGGTAGAAGAACGAATGCAGCAATCTATTTTTTCGAAGAAGTAATACTACTTTGCAACAATAGAAATATTCTATGCAAACTGTAGTATAAATACGTGTATAAAGATATTTACGATTTATTTACGATTATATTTACGTTTTATTATATATTTTATTCATCGATGAATATGTTTTACACGATATCCTCGAGAAAAACATTTTTGCCACGATATATTAAAAGAATTATTTTCAATATGCGAAATCTATGAATGTATTGTATGCATATCAATGTAATCACAACAACTGGTAGAAGAACGAATGCAGCAATCTATTTTTTCGAAGAAGTAATACTACTTTGCAATAATAGAAATATTCTATGCAAACTGTAGTATAAATACGTGTATAAAGATATTTACGATTTATTTACGATTATATTTACGTTTTATTATATATTTTATTCATCGATGAATATGTTTTACACGATATCCTCGAGAAAAACATTTTTGCCACGATATATTAAAAGAATTATTTTCAATATGCAAAATCTATGAATGTATTGTATGCATATCAATGTAATCACAACAACTGGTAGAAGAACGAATGCAGCAATCTATTTTTTTGAAGAAGTAATACTACTTTGCACTAAAAGAAATATTCTATGCAAACTATAGTATAAATACATGTATAAAGATATTTACGATTTATTTACGATTTATTTACGATTATATTTACGTTTTATTATATATTTTATTCATCGATGAATATGTTTTACACGATATCCTCGAGAAAAACATTTTTGCCACGATATATCAAAAGAATTATTTTCAATATGCAAAATCTATAAATGTATCGTATGTGTATCAATGTAATCACAACAACTGGTAGAAGAATGAATGCATCAATGTATTTTTTTGAATCAATGCTAGTACTTTCCACCGATAAAAATATTCTATACAAACTATAGTATAAATATAAAGATATTTACAATATATTTGCGATTATGTTCATGTTTTATTGTATATATGTATGTTTATAATAAGTTTCCATCGATGAATATGTTTTATACGATATCCTCGCGACAAACGTTTTTGCCACGATATATTAAAAGAACTATTTTTAATATGCGAAATCTATGAATGTATTGTATGCATATCAATGTAATCACAACAACTGGTAGAAGAATGAATGCATCAAGGTATTTTTTTAAATCAATGCTAGTACTTTTCAAGGACAACAATATTCTAAGCAAACTATGCTATTAGAGATTTTTACGATTTATTATAGTATGTATGTAATGATAATTACATAATAAGTTTTTATCGATAAATATATTTCATTCTTTATATTTCTCTGCATCTCATTATTGACACATATCCCCGCGCAAAACGTTTTTGTACGATATATCAAAAGAACTATTTTTGATATGCCAAATCTATGAATGTATCGTATGCGAATAAAATTCCAACGATAAAAATATTCTATACAAACTTTGTATTAAAGACATTTATGATATATTATATTAAAATAAATATCTTTAATATTATAGTATGTATAATATCGAATATTTGTATCGATGTGGTAATTGTGGCAACATAACCTGTAAATTCTTCGTATCTAAATTAATATGCATTCGCATAATGCTAGATCCATTTTTATATTATGTAATAATAATAGTGATGACTTACGTCTATCATTTTCTCTGAAGTGCGATGTAATTTGTTTAATAGTACATACCTGCAACAGAAAAGAGAAATACAACGTTAGTTAAATTCTATTTTCCTTTTCAAATGAACAATAAGAATCAAAATTAAATTATTAATACCTAAAATATAGAAATCAGAATAGAACCACGTGCTTCACGCTGGGTTCAATGAACTCAAAGGCAGTTTTTACCGCCATTTCTAAACATTTGTTATTTTACATAATTTCAATTTAAATTTCAATTAGTTTGGTTGAATTTCGTTCGAAAAAAAAGAAAATAATGGGCGTTCGAAAGACATCCAAATCGTTCAAAGCCACAAACAATTCATTCACGCGTTCTCCCCGCAGAGTTCATTGACCTCAGAACGAAACCTGCAAATTTTTAATATCTTTACTTCCGTCGAGGAAGATGAGGCGAGTGCGAGGGAAATTGCGTCCTGTCTGGCCTTAATCCCGCAATTAGCAGGGCGCGGGGAGATAACCTCCGAGAAATAGTGAAGAACGCCAGCCGGAAGGAAGAAGGCGAAGCATCGAAATAATGGAGAAACGAAGCGAGAAAGCGAGGAGTCCGAGAGAAATCCGCTACAATTACGAGGGCGCTCGCTATCGGGACTTTAGCGATTAGCTCGGCTCTTCCCCTGGAAACTGAAATCCCGCCGAGAGAGGCAGACAGCTGTTTTCGATCGGTTCCCGGTAATCGCCCATTTGGATTACGCGCTCTCCCGCCAAATAAAATGCGTATTAACCTCTTCCCTAGCCGGGGAAAACGCTTATTAGTACTCAAATAGTGCTTAACTATCGAAAAAACACGCCTTAATGCTAAGATGTTTGATCTTAAATGTTCTATACACAAAATTGAAACATTGATAAATAATTAGAAATTTTATTGTTATGCATTAACTAATAAAAAGACGAGAAATCCCTTCAAAAACGTTACAATTTTTAAAAATACGTCGAATAGTTTGATTTCCCTTCAAAATTCAAATATGACAAAAAATATAATAAGTAAAAGATAAAAAAGATAAATAAAATTCGAAGTATTTGCTCTGGTAATATTGCAAAAAAAACTTGGAAAGAAATTAAATTGTAGCAAAGTCAGTGTTAAGTAAATCAGTTTCCCATTGCCTTTTTACTTCGCAATGAAGCACACACACGCCAATTTTTTTTTATTGTTAATCGCTAGTTTATTGTTAATTTATTGTTGATTGTTAGTGCGAGTTAAACCAATGCGAATACGAATGTAGGTATTCTGTATTTTTTATTCTTTATATTTCTGTGCGTCTTATTATTGACACACCCAGCTCATACTACTTATAAGTAGCTATGAATTGCTATACGGACAGGAATTTTCTCGCTGTCATTGAACTCAAAGCAAAAAGAGCAAGTCATAACCAACGAATACTTTTAATAATATTTATAATAAGTAGGCAGGAATTCTGTATTCTTTATATTTCTATGCGCCTTATTATTGACACACCCAGCTCATACTACTTATAAGTAGCTATGGATTGCTATACGGAGAGGAATTCTCTGGCTGTTACTGCATTCAAAATGACCAAAAAAAGGAACTCGAGCTCAACGAAGATTTTTAATAATATGAACAATAACTAGGCAGTAATTTTGTATTTTTTATTCTTGATATATTTCTGTGTGCCTTATCATTGACACACCCAGCTCATACTACTTATAAGTAGCTATGGATTGCTATACGGATAGGAATTTTCTCGCTGTCATCGAATTCAAAATGACAAACAGAAGGAACTCATACCCAACAAATATGTATAATAACATTAATAATAAGTAGGCCGGAATTCTGTATTTTTTATTCTTTATATTTCCATACGCCTTATTATTGACACACCCAGCTCATACTACTTATGGATTGCTATACAGACAGGAATTCTCTCCAGGAATATTTATTATAATATTAACAATAAGTAGGCAGTAATTCTGTATGTTTTATTCTTTATATTTCTGTGCACCTTATCATTGACACACCCAGCTCATACTACTTAAGGATTACTATACAGACAGGAATTCTCTCGCTGTCATCGCATTCAAAATGACAGAAAGAAGGAACTCATACCCAACAAATATGTATAATAATATTTATAATAAGTAGGCAGGAATTCTGTATTTTTTATTCTTGATATATTTCCATGTGCCTTATCATTGACACACCCATACTACTTATAACTAGCTATGGATTGCTATACGGAGAGGAATTCTCTGGCTGTCATCGAATTCAAAATGACAAACAGAAGGAACTCATACCCAACGAATATTTATTATAATATTAACAATAAGTAGGTAGTAATTCTGTATTTTTTATTCTTTATATATTTTTGTGCGGGTTATTATTGACACACCTAACTCATACTACTTATGGATTGCTATACGGACAGGAATTCTTTCGCTATCATCGCATTCAAATAAGCAAAAGAAAGGAAGTCATACCCAACGAGTATGACTTAATAATAAGTATTTATAATAATATTTATAATAAATAGGCCGGTATTCTGTATTTTTTATTCTTTATATTTCCATACGCCTTATTATTGACACACCCAGCTCATACTACTTATGGATTGCTATACAGACAGGAATTCTCTCCACGAATATTTATTATAATATTAACAATAAGTAGGCAGGAATTCTGTATTTTTTATTCTTTATATTTCCATACGCCTTATTATTGACACACCCAGCTCATACTACTTATAAGTAGCTATGGATAGCTCATAGCTTATAACTCATACTACTTATGGATTGCTAAACGAACAGAAATTCTTTCGCTGTCATTGAACTCAAAGCAAACAAAGCAACACATACCCAACAAATATGTATAATAATATTTATAATAAATAGGCCGGAATTCTGTATTTTTTATTCTTGATATATTTCCATACGCCTTATTATTGACACACCCAGCTCATACTACTTATAAGTAGCTATGGATTGCTATACGGAGAGGAATTCTCTGGCTGTCATCGAATTCAAAATGACAAACAGAAGGAACTCATACCCAACAAATATGTATAATAACATTAATAATAAGTAGGCCGGAATTCTGTATTTTTTATTCTTTATATTTCCATGCGCCTTAATATTGACACACTCAGCTCATACTACTTATAAGTAGCTATGGATTGCTATACATACAGGAATTCTTTCGCTGTCATTGCACTTAAAGCCAAAGAAAGGAAGTCATATCCAACGAGTATGACTTAATAATAACTATTTGTAATAAGTATTTATAATAAATAGGCCGGAATTCTGTATTTTTTATTCTTTATATTTCCATGAGCCTTATCATTGACACACCCAGCTCATACTACTTATAAGTAGCTATGGATTGCTATACGGAGAGGAATTCTCTAGCTGTCATCGCGCGCGCGCGCGCAAAGCGACAAAAAAAGCGAGGAACTCGTGCTCGACGCTTGACACTGACTCGGAATACAGAAGCGTAGAATAGAATAGTGGCTGTGCAAGGACAAAGCAGGCTTTAGGCTTTGAAAGCGAGAAGGGAAAAACTGCGGGATTATATGGAAACCTTCTACCTCGGCGGAGCAATATTTACATTTAATCCAGGCGCGCGCGCGCGCGCGCGCCGCTACGAAAATCATTTTAATTTTTACCGTCGCTTCCCCTTTTTCAGCCTCGCGCAATTTTCCCTCTGCTTTTCCCGGCGCAGCCATCGCTCGACACACACTCGTCTTTTTTTTCTTCTCTATTTCTTCGGCAGCCGCGTTTATTTTTAATTTCGCGCTCAGCGACGCCGACCTCGCCAAGATCACGGCCGCCTTTCCAAGAGCTAAATGATTTCAAGAGAGAATGAATCACTTGCCATTGTTTTCCTAATAGTCATGAGAAAACGGGAACAAAACAATTAGGGAATAATAAGTTCCGCGGGATAAACTTAATTGTGGGATTATCAAACGATTGGCTGCAAGTGGAATCGTTTGGGAAATTGATAATTGCGAAATTCGATGCGCTGTGCTTTGCGATAGCGTTTGCTTCGGAAAATCAATTTATGTAATTGTTATGAAGTCTCTTAAAAGAATAATAAAAATAAAACTATGAAACTACAAAATTACAAAAACTGTAAATACTCTAAAAAAAAACAATGCAAAAACTATCTCGAAATATTTCAAGTATAAATTGACTTTAAAAGTAAAGAAAAAACAATAAAACACGCCTGCTAAAATAACAATGATATTTTTTAAAATGTCTATTAATATTTCATTTACAATATAATATTACACTTTTTCTTTGTTTTCAATTTCCTCATAATAATAAGGATAATTAAAACTAAAATAATAATGACAATTTTTAACATGTCTATTAATATTTCAGTTACAATATAATATTACACTTTGTCTTCTCTTCAATTTTGTCGCAACGCGAAACGAAATTCCCAACTAATCAGAGAAAGACATCAAGCTCAAATTCAGACCGATAAAACGAAATTAGTGACTCATTACGAAATCCCCGGAAATTACTCGGACAAAGTGGAGCCTTCGAAAGGCATTCGACTGATTACGTAGATTAGGAAGATCAGAAAGATAGGGCGGCGTGGAGCGATGTAGACGCAATAATTCGAAGAACTCTCCACTCGGGAATCTTGGAAACAAACGGCGGGACAGAAAAGAGAGGCTCGTTACCAGTGGAAACGGAGAAAACGCTTCTAATGCGGCCTTAATGAGTGTAATTAAAGCATAAGGCGGCTCCGCTCGGTGGAATTAAGCAAAGGCTGCTCAAGACAAAGAGTAGAAAAGGGTAGACCGAAAAGGAGTGCCATCTCATGAATTTCTCTCTCTCGCTCTTTCTCTCTCTCTCTCTCTTCAAGCGAGCCACGGCTATTTAATTCCTTTAATTGTTTGCTGAATGTAACGTTGCCGTCAACGACCGCGCTAACTCGCCTTTATCCCAGCGAAATTCTCCCCGAGGAATTATTACTTGATTGATGCAATTGCATGCATTTTCATTAATTTTCTTTGAACGATACTCAAAAAAATAATTATTAGTTTTGCGTAAAACGCTTTTATTAATAATTATGTATTAAGAATATAAGCATAATGAAACATATTTATCGATGAATACTTGTTATAAACATACATATATGCAATAAAACGTATTTATTAAAAAATACGTAAGAAACATGTCAATAAGTATAAACGCTTTCGTAATTTATTAATCAACTTGTGACGCAATATTTATCATTTATGCACGGTGCTTTAAAAGTAATAACAGAATTTCGCAAGCAATGAGAATAAACAATTTTAAAAAAATGAAAAGTCGAGCTATTGTTTTTTAAAATTCGATTTTTTGTAGCACTATTTTTTGAAATAAGCTTTTGATAACCTACGAACGAAATATCAACGTATACTAGTTTATTAGCACAAATGAGACGCTCGGTTTGTTAATGAATCGGTGCAATTTCTTTTTTCGTGCCTCATTTTAGCGGTTACGCAAGTGGAAGTATCATAAGAAACGAGGGCAGAAAAATAGTGGGCGGCAAAAAGGAGACGAAAGAAGTTTCAATTAGCTGTGCACTCCTCGCCGCGGAAAAGTCTCGTTTTCTTTCGGGCAAGCGAAGAAGAAACTTGGCCGCGGAATAATTTCAACAAAGATCAAAGTTAACTTCGAACTGCCGACTGACATCATTCTAACAGGTATTTTCGATCGCTATCTTTGGCGCGAAATCACCTTGCAATCTAACCTCACTTTTTTGTAAGGGAAGCTTTCTTTTTCATTTCACAATTGGAACTATGAATTGTAAATAATCGAAATACAAATTATTTTGTACTAATAAAGACAAGAATTATGTTTGTTTAAATATTTGGTAGGTTTGTAAGAAAACGTGTTTACAAACTTAAATTATATTTGTAATTATAATTGTGGTTAGTGTGGAAAAAAGGTGATGCATTCGACACATTATAAAATTTAAAAAGCAATTACAATTTCTTTTTCACCATCCTTTAAGTTAAGTTATCGTTAATATCCGCGCAAATTATTAGGTGTAAGGGAAAGTTCTGATGTTTTTTTAACACGTGAACTCTATGTATACATGCTATGGCCAATAGTAAAGAATTGAATTTCAAATTGCGGCTAACTCCTAGTTAGCTAGGCAGTGTAAGCATCATTTCGACAATACTCGTAATAACTCGAAAGATCGCAACTAAACGCAATTGGTTTGTTGTCTCTCTTAAAGCAGAGAGTCCAAACATCATTTGAACTGTTGTCCCATGGTGGGAGTTCGTAGGAGTTAGCCGTAATTTGATATTAAATTGTTTACTATTAGCCATAGCATGGTATTTTTCCAGCACGAAACTAAAATGGCAGAATTCTAATGAAACAAGCAAATTATGTAACAGATATGATAAATGTGTCAACAAATACTGGAATCACCTGAATGCTTGTATAGCTTTTGTGATAGAACGCAATTTAATGTCACAGTTTTTCTCGTTTCGGAGCACTGTGCGCGGTGAGTTGTTCGCGGCTGGGCCGCCTAGCGATTGCCAGACGCCCCCACACATATCTGCCCGCTGCCATCATCCGTCGACTCACTCGCAAATACATTTCTCGGTAGCGCAATTTTTCACCGCCGCGAATTTCGTCTGGCAACATTTCCCTGCGCTGCGTTCGTCCGCCCGTCCACCGCCGCGCTTCTCGGTAGAGCACGCATCCCTGGAATGCGGACAGGTTGGCTGTCCTCTAACCTAACCTCTGAGTAGATATAGTAAGTAACACTGTTTTAGTTACTAGGTTTAGGAATTAGTGACTAATTTTAGTTTCGTAATTGGGTCTAAAAATTAACTTCCTTTTTGTCATTAGTTTTGGGAATTAGTAACTAATTCTGTTTTAGCTATTAGTTTTAGAAATTAGCAAGAAATTTTGTCTTAGCAATTAGTTTTGAGAATTAAGAATTAATTTCCTTTTAGATAATAGTTTTAGGAATTAGTTACTAACTCTGTTTTAGCTATTAGTTTTAGAAAGTAGCAACTAATTCCGTTTTAGCAACTAAGTGTAGAAATTAGTAACTAAAGGAAACGAGTAAGGAATTTAGTTAGGTGCTAATTTTCTAGCCTCTCAATAATTGGGAACTATTTGGCAGTTAAAAAAGTAGTGGTTAAATAGAATTTAGTTCCTAATACTAGCAAGTTAGGTGTACCTAACCTTAGTACAGAAATAGTAACTAATTCCGTTTGGAAGTTAGATTGTAACTCCACAGAAATATTAAGTGATTTCATGTACTTACTAAATTTCCAACTTCTACTAAGTGCTAATTCTGAAACTAGTTAGCAACTAATATATTAGGTAAATCTAACCCACACGTATTCCACTCGTACGTATCATACTTTACAATATTCTACGTTCGAAGCACTAATAACTAATTCCGTTTAGTTACGAATTCCTACAGTTGCAAAATTAGTAACTAATTCCGTTTAGTTACGAATTCCTAAAATTGCAAAATTAGTAACTAATTCCGTTTTAAGCCTGAACCTTTGATAATCAAACAGCGAATTCGGTGACCCACTCTGAATGCAGACGCATAATGACTAATTAAAATGCAGAAGCTGCTTATAATTGTGATTGATCACATCGACATATTTTATGTTAATATTTCCAATGAGATAATTAATATTAAAAAGTTGACAGGGCGTATACGGCGAAA
The DNA here is from genome assembly GCA_910591665.1 of Ectemnius continuus. Classification (NCBI taxonomy): domain Eukaryota; kingdom Metazoa; phylum Arthropoda; class Insecta; order Hymenoptera; family Crabronidae; genus Ectemnius; species Ectemnius continuus. Next base: position 5,599,789 of record OU342862.1, on the reverse strand, counting down.
ATCACGAGCGTCTGGTGTGTTGTAACAACTACGATGTATCTTTCGCGCTAATAGATTCTGGGAATTAATGATGCGTCTCTCCAGGAGACACAAATACTTTTCCTTCTGGAGGCCGAGCGACCAGGTATTAATATCCGCGCCTTCTGGATTTCTAGTGACACGTCAAATATAAATGATTGCGCTATCCCAACCGTGTCATTTAAATGACTCCTTCTATTAAGTACTTTATGCTAATTAGAGTAAACACTCGATATAATGTTGCAATGTTCAAGCATCATTCATTGTCAGCAATAATGTATCGAACGGTCACTAAAAGTTGTCAGTGCTGGGAATGATTGATTTTCAGGATGGTCATCTGATAAATTGTTGCAAACAAATTGGACTACGCAATTTTTTCGCCATTTCCAATTAATTATAGCAATTTCCTTTTTAGAAGTCGAATCGTTTAAATCTTTCTTCTAGGTTTTCTTATTTTGGTTCTGCTTGTGAATAAATTATCCAGTTTATCAGAATTTATAATAACATTTGCAAATTTAACTGCCAATATTATACTTGAAATATCAAAGATTTACTTGAAGTTTTCTATAAAATAGTAGCAAACTTTTGTTTCAAATATATTTTCCTACTTTCCAAATTGTAAACAAAGTGATACAAAGAAAAATCTGGACTTGTAAACATATCTTCGCTGTATAAATAATTCATCATTGTCTATTTAAAAAAAGATTACATCAACTGACAAAGGAAAAACACATTTTTCTATTATTTAATTTAATTTCACGCCAAATATTGCTTTCTTTCTCTTAAAACAAAAACTTGCAAAAGTGTTGTCCATCTCAAAATAAATTTATAAAACATTATAAACAGTTTAATTTCGTTGCAACACAATTGAAGAAATTGTTCACAGTTTCAAATATTGCTTGTAAAACAGAATTCAACTTTTATCTTTTTCCTAATGTTTCATATTTATATAATATTTCTGTGTTTTATATCTATAAAAGGGTTAATCACAGAACTTACAGGAATATGTGCAACTCAAAACCGTGAAATATCATCGCGTGAAACTACGAGGAGCGCGCGTGTGACGCGAATCGGCAGTCAGTGCATGATCTCCGCGGCTAGGCGAGTTCGCCTCGTCCTCATTGATGCGAGGAATGACGGCGGAATATGTTTATCGCTCCGCGTACGAATTTACGCTCGGCTCCTCCGCGCGGCAGCCTTGACATTCCGCCGCGGAGACGTGGCGACGCACCGCGAGATTAATCGATTCCGTGCAAGAGCGGACACAAAGTTTCGAGGCGACGAGCGCGCGAGCGCGCTTCGGTCCGACCTCCTCGAAATCTGTCGACACACTTTTCCACTTCGGGAAAAGGATAACTTTTCACTGTTTTCGTGCCAACGCTTAGCCAATTCATCGGTTTCAAGTCGTTTTTTGTTAAACATAAACATGTAAATCTGTGATTTTAGTTAATATATACTTTATTTGTTTATGATTATAATTCCTTTTTTTAATCGAACAATTTTCGCAATTTTAATCGGTAAGTTTTTAATTATTTTGAACTCTGGATTAATATGTTATTTTGAATTTTGTTTAAAGTCTAGTTTTGATTTTTGTAACTATAAATGCAAATTTATTGTAAAAGTAATAACTAAAATTCTTGTCGTATTGTACAAGTTGTTTAAATTATGAATTTATATAATTCGAGTATTTGGGTATAAACAATTTTCGTTTCAGGAACTCCAAAGTCATTGTAAAACACATTTATGAAATAATATGTACTAAAAACCTACATGCAATGCAACATATTCATTAAAAAAACAAAAAATACGTTTTGTATGCGTAAATAGGTACAAACACTTCTATAATTTATTATATTTTCAATCAATCAGATTTCGAATTTCGATTTATTAATTAATAAGATTTCGAAGAACTACCACTGGCCGATTATTTTTCATAATTAACAACATTATACCAAAAACATTGCTCTCTTTCAAATTATAACAACTGGAACACCTTGCAAACTCAATAATCGAATATATTTTATTGAAAAACAAAATTCATTATTGAAATCCAGAGAAAAGAAGGAACACAAATTCAAAAGTCAGACCGCAGAGAAATGTCTTTCCATCGGAATGCAGGAACGAGCGGAATCTTGGCATCGAGGGCTTTTTTTCACCGACAAGATAATCCGGCGCTTCCTCCGCAAGCGGACCGTTTAGTCCGCTAGATTAAACGAAGCTCGCCGGTGCGGTGCGAGGAGAGTTTGAAGAGGTCGGCGAGATTTGCCATCGCAAATTTCGCGGCCCAGAATGGCCCGCGAAAGCAATGCTTTTCCCATGGAGCGGCCACCAAAGGGAGCCCAGTTTTCCGGACACACAAGCTCGCTAAATTAAGCTCTGAATCTTCCATGAACTCGCCGCCGCCGCCGCCGCCGCTCGATTCCGCCCCTTCATTTCTGCATTGGTCTTCGAGCTCGCGAGCGACCGAGCTTTTCAGAAATATTGTTAAAGGCAAGATTGACACGAAATTGATACGCTTGTATGCAAAATGAAAACTATATACTTATAAAATAGCAGAATACTTTGGTTTTTAGATTGTCGGAGAAGTTTGAAAATTATTTGCTTTTTAAAACGACTTTTGTGATTGTTCATTGCCTTTCTTTTAGATTTCTTTTATAACAGTTGTGGAATTACTTGTTTCTCGAAAGGATTTTTGTAATTTTTTATATAAATATTTACTGTTTTAATTTTAAGTAGCTTTTAGTGTGTAATAAGTCAAAGATTGTATTATTAAACAAAATGTTATATTTTCTTCTTTCCAGTAAAATTATCTAACTCTCGAATTCTAAACTTAAAATTCAATTTACTCCAAATAGTTTCGTCAAAAATTCGTTGCCTGTCAAATTACAAATTTGCTTGTTATTCCCGTTATTCTTCCAAGGCGAAATTAAGCTTGGAATTACTTGTTTTTCAAAGTGATTTTTGTAATTTTTTATATAAATATTAAAATTTACTCTATTTTAATTTTAAGTAGCTTTTAGTGTGTAATAAGTCAAAGATTGTATTTTTAAACAAACTTTTGTATTTCTTTCTTTCCAGTAAAATTATCTAACTCTCGAATTCTAAATTTAAAATTCAATTTACTCCAAATAATTTCCTAAGAAATTCGTTTCCTGTCAAATTACAAAATCGCTTGTTATTCCCGTTATTCTTCCAAGATGAGATTAAGCTCGGAAAGTTGCAGCTTGCAATATAAAACTGGAGCATACATCTTCATAAGGGTGGCTCGGAAGATCAAGGGTGAAGAACTAAAGGAATTATTAATTAGAATAGGAGCTGGCGGCGGCAATAAAGCGTGGGCGCGCCAAGGATTCTCGAAATAAAAACTCCAAGGCGAAGCTGTCCCTCTCGCTTTTTAGAGGGAAGCTTCTTCTGTTTCTCTCGCTTTAATCCACTTGCTCGCCGGCCGAGTAATTAAGTGTCTCTATGCCAGTTTGCTGGCAGCAAATGAACATCGGCCGCCTTATCTAGCCAACACCTGGGAAATTTCACCCTTTAATTATTAAATATTACTGTTAAATATTGTTGTACTGTATAACAAAAATTGAAAAATACACTTATGTATATTATGGTATAAGAATACATTTGAATTAGCCATTTAATCATTAAATATTGCTGTTAAATATTGTTGTACTGTATAACAAAAATTGAAAAACACACTTATGTATATTATGATACAAAAGTAAATTTGAATTAGCCATTTAATCATTAAATATTGCTGTTAAATATTGTTGTACTGTATAACAAAAATTGAAAAATATAATGATATATGTATATTATGATATGTATAAAAATAAATTCATATGTATAAATCATTGCCCATTTAATATTTTTTCTCTGTGACAGGAAACACATTTTTTGTTTGTTGAAATATTTACAATACGATTTTTATAGCAGAAGGTATTATTTTTATTCATTAGAAAATTATCAAAGAAAACTATATTACTTTTTCCTATAATAATCGCAAACATGCTGCTTCCCTTGGAAAAAAATAATCAAATTCGCAACAACTTTTTACATTTTTATCAAAATATTATATTTGAAACGAACGAATTAAAATTGCAGTGAACAAGTAGACTTTGTTTCTAAAAAAGTTCACCGTCAATGGAACAGCTGAAAGTTCTTTTTCGTTTCGACGCAATCCCCATGCGCTATGGGGTTGCTCGAGAGTCCGATGGAAAAAGAAGTGTAGGTGGCGCTGGCTGTGCAGATTAATGATTTCTTTTTCGTTTCGACGCAAGCAGGTGCCGAGCTTGCAAGCGTATGGCGCATCCACCATGCGTTATGGGGTTGGTCGACTATGAGAGAAGAAATGCAGATGGCGCTGACGGTGGCTGTTAATAATTGTAACATCTTTAGAAAGTTTGACATTTTTGGTTGTATTTAATCTTTCTTAATTGAGTATTTCTCATACAGAATTATTTTATATTTGGTGGATGATTTTTGGAGTCGATTTCTAATACAATATTATATTATAATAGTATTAAATTAAAGTGAAATCATCTTGTAGATTCGACTCACCATTATTAAACATAGACTGTTATAAATATAGAGGATAATTATAAATTATCTAATAATTTTTATTATACGCATTGCAACAATTCAAAAACATAAATATGTTGTCGCATTTTGTTTAAATCGTAATATTGAAAGGCAAGTGAATTAGCCTGCAAACTAGCAAAATATTAAATAAAAATTAAAAGACTAAAAGAATAATGAAGAAAAAATTAGCGCAAGAAAACTTTGTGACGACACTCGATTCACATTGAAAAGCAGCAAGAGCCTCCTCGACGAGTGGCTCGTAAAACAAAGCGGCTGCTCCGTTTTCGGAAGGATGAGAGGCGGAGATACTGGCAGAAGAGAAGCAGGAGTATCAAGTTCAAGGCCTCGGCAGTAAAAGTCCGAAGGGCGCCGGGAGATCAATTCGGCCGAGATTTACGGCCGCTGGCCTAGGTCACCAGGCGTCCTTCCTCAGATAAATATTCCGCTCGAGCTCTGCGGCCCCCGCACACGCCGAACATAACCTCGCGCATCGATATTTATTCCCCTCTTTTTCACGGAAATTTGAATCTCGTAGAGTTTGAAGCTTGAATTGTTTCTAATACCGTGAATTTTGAAACACAGTGCTATTTTTTTCAATTTTAAATTGTGGGATTAATTTTTGTTTAGTACGAATGAGCCGAACATAACCTCGCGCTTCGATATTTATTCCCCTCTTTTCACGGAAATTTGAATCTCGTAGAGTTTGAAGCTTGAATTGTTTCTAATACAGCGAATCTTGAAACGCAGTACTGTTTTTTTCAATTTTAAATGTGTGGAATTAATTTTTGTTTAGTGTGAAAGAGCCGAACATAACCTCGCGCTTCGATATTTATTCCCCTCTTTTCACGGAAATTTGAATCTCCTAGAGTTTGAAGCTTGGATTGTTTCTAATACGGCGAATCTTGAAACACAGTGCTATTTTTTTCAATTTTAAATGCGTGGAATTAATTTTTGTTTAGTATGAGTTTGGTAAATTTAAAACAGTTCTTATTTGAATATGTTGGTTAAAAATAAGTAAGAAGCTTAGAAATGGGTGACAAGTAATAATAGTAATTTATAAGTTTAGAAACATTGATTGTAAAGATAATTTACTTATTTGTTTACAGAGTACAATACAACATTGCTTCTCTTATAAATTTTACGTACTTATGAGACAATAAATAGTACTTTGCAAAGCCAAAGCATTTAACAATTAAATTAACAAAACCCCTTCAATTCCCTTAGAAAAAAATCTAAAAAAACGTAATCGACTAAAGTTATATTTAAAAACATATTTTTTGCACCAGTAACAAAAATTGGCTTTTTGAAAGCACCAAGTGTTTACAGAAACTCTACGCAGTTAACAATTAAATTGACAAAAAGCATACAAATTCCCTCAAAAAAAAAAGTCCAAAAAAGAATTAGCGTTTTAGAACCAGCAATTGCTTCCAAATACAACATAATATTGTTTCCTTATAAATTCTAAATAAAACAAACAACATATAACTAACAATTAATTCAACAAAAAAGATACAAATTCCCCCTAAAAAAAGAGTATCCAAAAAAACAATTGGCAATAATTCGCAATAACATGATATTGCTTGCCTTATAAATTCTAAATAAAACAAACAACATACAATTAACAATGAATTCAACAAACAGGATACAAATTGCCCAGAAAAAAAAGGCGAGAATCTAAAAAAAGGGCAATGGAGAAAAGCTGAGTTTACAAAACTACTGTTGCCGATCGAGTGAAGCCGCGGACAAGTGTTTGCCCGAGATTAATGGGGGTCTTGGAGGCGAGAAGGGGTTAAAGGAGGGAGCAGCGGAAGAGGCGGCAGCGAGTGTAACCGAGCGGTGAAATCCCGGCGCGTTAACGAGATCGATCGGATAACGAGATGCTCTCATCGCGTCGCCAAGTGATCGCGACAGTGATTCACGGATCCTCCGGATGGCCTCATTAACAGTGAAGCCGTCGTCCAGTCTCTGCCTCCGGGCGAGAGACGAAGAAACGTCGAATCACCGATGCCTCACTGCCGACGCGCCGCGCCGCTCACCAATTAGATCTCCTCACGCTTCCTAAGCCCTATCAACCTTTATTCTTTTTGCAACCCTGTCAGAGTTATTCTGGCGCCTGTTGTGAATCATTCGAAATTACGTACACTTAATATTATTATTGATTATAATGATAATAATGTTGTTTTAATCGTGATTTATGATAAGAAAGCGTTATATTTGTACAATAAATTGTTTAATTCATTGCAAGTTACATTTTGGTTGGAAAAAAGTATTTTAAGTATGGAAAGTACTTTTCTATTATTTAGATTATTGGTATCTTTGTTTAGAAATAAATTGGTCAATTAATTTCAATTTATATTTCGACTGGAAAAAAATATTTTAAGTACGAAAATTACTTTTCTTTTATTTAGATTATTTGTATGTTTGTTTAGCAAGTCTGTGAAAAGATTGTTTCATTAAACAATAGTTCCTGCAATTATTTTATAAGTTTTGTAACATAAACTGATTGAACAGATTCGACTCAAAATCTGCTTTGTCAACTTCGAAAATCAACTGATTATTCTCCTTTATTAACAATTTATGGTATTACCGAAAACAGTAATAAACTCCAATTAAGTCGACACTAATGTCGAATAACAGTGAAAATTGTAAATCATGAACTGAACAACTGTGCGCCAATTATTTCGAAATTCTCCCATTAATTTCCACAGAAGCAGAACTCCTGTGAAAGCAATAAATTCCATCCAACAAATTTCCGGTCAATGAAGCCGACAATTTTCATTTCCCGTAAAAGGCGGCGGTAGAATGGAAAAATTTGTCGAATGCTGATTGCTTTCCATGTGCATATGGCGTTGCAACTGTCAATTTCGTAATTTAAACTAATTCGACAGAAAGGTGTAAACAAGTTCCTTCCACGTAAACTAATACATTCGATTGAACATATTATTGACGTCATTACCATCTGCTTACTTAACCTCAAAACTCAATCGACTATTCTTTAAGGTACAACATACAAGTAAAAGGGTCCAAAAAATCAAATTTTCCCCCAAAAATTGTATTAATAATGATGTATGCTGTAGGAATTGACGATTTTATGTAAGTATAACGAATTTTGAAACTTTCTCATGTATCGCGTAAAAAGATACGAATGATATTTGCTAAACATTCCCGAAACTTCAAACACGTTTTCCAAGAAAAATTCGTCGACTGCTGATTGCATTCCATGTGCATATGGCGTTGTAACTGTCAATTTTGTAATTTAAACTAATTCGACAGAAAGGTGTAAACAAGTTCCTTCGACGTAAACTAATACATTCGATTGAACATATTATTGACGTCATTACCATCTGCTTACTTAACCTCAAAACTCAATCGACTATTCTTTAAGGTACAACATACAAGTAAATGGTTCCAAAAAATCAAATTTTCCCCAAAAAATTGTATTAATAATGATGTATAGCGCAGGAATTGACGATTTTATGTAAGTATAACGAATTTTGAAACTTTCTCATGTATCGCGTAAAAAGATACGAATGATATTTTCTAGACATTCCGAAAAATTCAAACACGTTTTTCTCGAAACACTGTTTCCGCGGGCGGTAACCAGCATAACTGATTCATCATTGCACAGATCAAGCTGCAAATTTAATTAGATCTTCTTAATAGGATTATCTACTGTACTACGTAGCGTTTTTTTGCATACCTATCCCAGTTTTTTTTGTTTCTATATAAAATACTTCATTTTATAGAAAAATCGATCTGATGATTATAAATAGCGATATGTTCCGCATAAAATGAAACTCAAAGAATCTGCTTCCGTAGTGCAGTAGAGTTATCTTTCTATTAAATAAAGAGTACTTTTTTATTCGATTCGAATGAAAAATAGTGGAGCTACACCGGTTACCACAGCCATCTTTCATTCATTATGACATTACGAAAGTCGCTGTGGCACGCTAATTACTGCAAGGATTGTACAAAAATTTACAGGATACATTGTTTACAATATGTACTTTGATAAGTAGATAATACTTTTTCCGAAAAAAATTATTTGCAGGGAAAAAAGTCGAATTTTCGTACGATTTTCTACTATTTTACTTGTGGTACTTTAATAACTCGCAATATTTACGCAATATGAACAAACAACAATGATTTCTTGCGACAGTCCATCACACTTATCAAAAAGTACTAAACTCCAGCAGAGTCGACACTGATTTCCACTAACAGTAAAAATCCAAGAGAACAGAAGTTTCTCGGGAAAGCAAATAAATTCCATCCGCGAGATTTCCGGTCAATAAATCGGGCAATTTTCATTTCCCCGAGAAAGACGGCGGCGCCGCCGTTAGGAATGGAAAAATTCGTCGAGTGCTGATTGCATTCCATGTAGGTATGGTGTTAATGGGAAGTGAAATCGGAGCGGTAGCGTTCCGAAGGAAGGAAGGTCCGGCAGAGTGTGTGTGTGTGTGTGCGGGGAGCGCGCGCGAGCCACCAGCCGGGCAAGTAGTAACGGCCAGTCGTAGTACGACCGCTGCCGAGTAGTAGTAACAGCCGCTCCACTGACTCCACTCAATGAATGATTTCCGCGCGCTGTTGCCACATTACTTCTGCATTCTGGGCCCATTGCATGCGCTCGCACACCCTGCACACGCGTCTATCACACTCACCCGCCCGGGGAACTCTCGGCAACGTGCTAATAAACTAGAGTTAATTATTATACTTAACTGTTAACACTTTGACGGCCGCTATCACGTATACGTGACATTCTAAAAAAAACAATGTTTTATTTTTATGTATTCTAAGAGGTGATATGCAGATGTAAAAATTTTACAAAATATTTTCTTATATTTCTTTAAACATATAGATTTATTTATGGGGTTTTACGCACTTTTATTCTGTAATTTTTTAGTTTAGATTGAAACAATATTTCGTTACTCCAAATATTGGAAACCTAGGTAGACCTATTTAAAGTTACAAAATAGACTCGTTGACATTTCAAATGATAATAAAGTTACAAATGACTGTTTTACAAACAATTGCGTTTAAATAGCCGCTGAAAGGTTAACAAAATATGCTTTAATTCCACCTGCGGCAACGTATAAGAAATGAAAAAAATGTGCGGCCGTCAAAGTGTTAAAATGATACTATGAGTAGTATTTCAAGAATTAACAAGGGGTGCTTGTCAGGAGCGGAACACCAAATGTAAGAAATACATTAATAAACAAATTAATAAGTACATCTTTATGTGTACGACCTTATTTATATACACACCAAATTAATAAAAACAACCACGTATATTTATGTGGATACAAATAACATATGACGAATGTACGAGTTTTTTATTAATTGTTTCTTTAACAAATAAATTAATAAGTACACTTTTATGTGTACGAACCTATTTATAGTCACACCGCTTTTTTTATTCATTATTTCTTTAACAAATAAATTGATAAAAATATGGGTACAAAGAACATATGATGAAAGAATGACGAGTTTTTTTGTATTTATTCAAGGGAAGAAACTAATAAATAAATTCACACCACTTTTTTTATTAATTATTTCTTTAACAAATAAATTAATAAAAATATGGATACAAATAAGATATGACGAAAGAACGACGAGTTTTTTGTATTTTTCGAGGAAAGAAACTAATAAATAAATTCACACCACTTTTTTATTCATTATTTCTTTAACAAATAAATTAATAAAAATGTGGGTACAAATAAGATATGATGAAAGAGACGAGTTTTTTGTATTCATTCAAGGAAAGAAACTAATAAGTGAATTTTTATGTATATTTATACGTAATACTGAACTATCACATACGCACATGAGCATGCAGCTGACTGTTAGCTCTCTGATCGGCTTTTATCGTTTCCTGCCGTTTACTATGAGGCATTGCGCAATTATTCCGCCGGTAATGCATAACGAGCGCACGTGCACTCGCTCTTTTCGGTTGCGTCATCACCGCGCGCCGGGCGACCCCATTGCCGCCGAGATTCTCGATTGTCCGAATGACAGACAGTGCGAGAGAGCACATCATTGTCTCATTGGCTGGCCCCGTTTTCGAGCGCGATCCGCCCATTATCCTAAATTGCGTTATTCAATTTTATAATAAATTCAATCCTGCCTCGTTTTATCTTCTTTCCTGCGAGCTTCCTTGGTGTTTGCCTGTTATTGCGTTGCTTGATTGTATTATGGCGGGTTTGAGTAAATGAATGAGTAATGAAACTTTGTGGGGAAATTTGATGGTTATTTTAGGATAGTGAGACGGATTTCTGATCGGCATTGTTGATTTAGTGTTGCATTTTTTGATATAGTTTTGTTCCTGGAGTTACTTTATAAGTTTCCTGATATAAACTAATTGAACAGATTTGACTCAAAATTTCATTTAGCAACTTCAGAAATCAATTGATTATTATTCTTTATTAACAATTTATGATAGTACTGAAAACAGTATTAAATTTTGTTTTTAGTAATAAATTATTTTATGATAATGAAACACATTTATGATCTCCATTTTTGAATTCCTATTCGTTGAATTAGCGTTGCTTGTTTGATATAGTTATTAGTATATTAACTGTAGAGGGTGAGTCACTTGCCTTTGAATCACCACCAAAAATGGGATATCTTCGATGGCCAAAAATTATGGGGAAAAAAAATGTTGAGCTGGGGCTCTGAAATTTATATCGCATCTTCCTTGATGCAAGGGGAGACTCCCCACCAAATTTTAGCCCCGGAAAATGTCGGGAAGTCCAAAAAATATGGGAAGAACCAGCGAAAATGCCGAAAAAATCGAACTTTAAAGGCAGTTTTTTTAGTGTTTTCGATAGAAATCCGGACTTTCTTCGACGGATTTCTTGTTTTCTGTCCGTTTTCATTCATAAACAATCGATTCCTGAAGAAAGAACCCGAGTTCGGGGACCTTCGAAAAATCGTGAAAAAATCTGAAGGGGTACCCCTTAAGAAAAATTTGCCGAAAAAAAAATTTTGAACTAGGGCTCTGAAATTTTTATGGCATCTTCCTCGATGTAAAAAAACATTACCCACCAAATTTCAGTCCCGGAAAAGGTCGGGAAGTCCACAAAAAAAATAAAAACCATTAAAAATGAGCAAAAATGGACTTTTCCGGACGGTTTCTCGACCCGTTCTCGTTGCAAATCCGGACTTTTTCTCACGGATTCTTTGTTCTCTATCCACCCTGATACGAAAACAATCAAAATATCCCGGGTTCGGCCGATTTTGAGAAACTTGGAAAAATTGACTATTCTCGAGGGTCGAAAATAGGTGAAAACCTAAACTTTGAGCTAGGGTTCTGAAATTTATATCACTTCTTCCTTGACGCAAGAGCACATTCTCCGCCAAATTTCAGTCCCGGGGAAGGTCAGGAAGTCCACCAAAAAAAATAAGGGCTAGGAGAGTTCTGATACAAAGGCAAGTGAATCACCCTGTACGATTACATATATAAAATCGCAGAATTTAATAACATGATTGAAAACAATTTTGTATTGGATTAAAACAGTAAGTAGATTGAGTTTGAGTTGAGAAAACTCTTCTTTCGAAATAAAACTACATTTTTAAAGAAGAAAATGTGTTTTAAAAAATACATTTAATATTTAGAAATATTATTTTTAGCCACTGTATGTATTTAATTGTATCTGGCATTATTATAACAGCATTTATCGTCGGCTCAATTCGAACAGATTCTCCCAAGGGAGCGGAAGAGCAAGTGGTTGCTCAGAAGGGATTGCGGTAAGTTGTTGCAATTCCGTGGTTTAAAGTGCGCAGGATGGCAGGCTGCCCAAGCTGTCTCAGAGGAGCGTCGCGGCGCCGCCGCCGCCGAGAAAAGGAAGGACACCAAGCAAGGTGACAAAGCGCCACTGGAAGAACTCCATTTCTCTCCCCGAGGGAAGAGACACTTGCCACGTGGATAAACAGGCTCTTCCTCGCCGGGAAAGCCCCGATTTCATCGGAGCTTTTCCAATTCCAGTGAGAAAGAAAAACTCGGGCTTTCGATTTTCCTTTCTCAGTTAACTTTTGTCCGTAAAGTACGATCGCTTCGGAAAGGCGTTAGTTTTTTGCTTTCGCCTCCTTTCGTCGAGCTGTTTCAATTTCGGTGTGAAAGGAAAACTTGATTTTGGTTCTTCTTGTATTTTCAGTTGTAGAATTCGATTTTCTTTGGAAACTGCCTTTTTTAATTCGAGTGTTTTTACTTTCGGTGAGAAAGGAAAATAGCATCATCTCAGTTTTGCAATTTTTTCGACAAAGGGAAATTTGACTTTTCGTGCTTTTCCGTCTCATAAATAAACCTGTTACTTTTTTAGCATTGAGACTTTGTACATTTTATATTATTCAATACAATTCATTTTCCCATAAAAATAGTTTTACTAATTTTTGGAATAAATTTCCTTCAGAAAGAAAACTGCTTCCTTTAATGAAGTTTGTTTACTCTTTAAAAGGATACTTTCTTCATCAAGAAAATACATGTACTTCTTACTACGTTGTTAAAGACCTGAAATGTTAAAGCAATATTAAATAAATGATAATAAAAAATATATATATTTCTACTTTGAGAGAACTGTTTTTTTCTTTAAGAACATTTTTTCCCAAAAACAATGCTAAATAAATGATAACAAAAAATATACATTTGGACTTTGAGACAACTCTTTGTTGTTTAAGAACACTTTTCCCAAAAACAATGTTAAATACATCATAATAAAAAATATATATTTCTATTTTCAGACACCTGTTTTTCTCTTTAAGAACATTTTTTCCAAAAAATGATGCAAGTATGTTTCTTATCCAGTGGATATTTCGTACAGCAATTGTTATATTTCGAAAACAATGGAAACAAGATAAGAGGCGTCATGAAAAAGCTCGGATGGGAGAATTATGAAGGCAATAAAAACAGATATCATCCAATTGACGGCTGAGTCATTCGTCAGCCGGCGGTATTATTCGGTTATCGTAAAATTGAACCCGCTATCTCGCTTTATCGGTCGATTATCGCGGTGAATGGACGAGCAAACAGGAACAGTTCAATGACTAATAAACGGAGCGATCGACAAATTAGTACAGAAACAGTCCGATTAACTCATACGAATTGTTTATGCCTTCGCTAGTGTAAATATACCTTGAAGAAGTATTACGCGTGCCAATAAACTTATTGATAACAGCTGATTGGCGGAAACAAAGAACCATTCATAAATTGTCTCGCTTGGAAGCTAAAATAAATTCTCTGATATGAACATAAAGTACCATTTATTCAATGTAAATGTGGAAATTTATTGTGTTCAATATTAATTTAGTTCTCGTTTGACAGTATTGTCATTTATTGTTAGTAATATGTACCAGAATTTTTGGTTTTCTGGTGTCATTCATTTGACTTTACTCAGAAAAATGTGGACGTAATATTTGTACGAGGAATGTAGTTTATTTATTAGTAATCCCTGTGTGGATTAATACTTTGAAACAATGTAGAACAAATCTAGAACAACTAAGAAAATATTTAAAATCGAAAAATGGGGTGGCACAGAAAGAAAATATTGAACGCAGAAATCCGAAAGTTTTTATGCGTACTTTTGAAAGTTTCCCGAAAACACAGTACAACTTTTACGAAGTCATCTCTTCCACAAAAATCATAAACCATTCATTAACACTTTCCAAAACTCTAGTTTAATAAACAAAATGAACTTGAATCAGAATTAAAATCTTTGTAAAACGACAAGTTTTCAAAATGTTTATGCAGAATTCCTGTAAGCTTCCAAGCGATTATAAGCTGAGAATCGAAAATCGAAATGCTCGATCGAGCACGTGGGACTCATCAGCGGACGATGTTCACTTCGACTGAAAAGTTGGGGGTGGGGGAACAAGGGCGAGGCGCTTAATGCCCCATTAGCGAAGGCTCTCAAGGATTTCAATGCAAGAGAGCCGTCGTTTTTCCACGCGAGCACGATAATAAAGCCGACGGGAACACACAAAAAAACAACACCGAGAAAATCATCCACGGGGACAAAGAAAAGCGAGAGGGAACAAGAAACGAAGAGAAAGAAAGGGGAAAAACAGGCCTCCCTTCGATCTCTCTCGCATGCTCCAACGCGCGCGCGCGCTCTGCTTTCCAACGTATTATCGTCGCTTTCGCATTTATACTCTCGCACACCAGTAAAACACTTTTTGTGTCAGTGAACTTTGAATATTTGCAGACTAATACCCAGGAAACGATGTGACTTAATTAATATTTCAGGATTTTGTAAAACGATTTTAGCTATTCTCGTAATATTAAGTGATTCAATGCTGTCAACAAAGATATGTGATTTGTTGTTTTAAAAATACACGCGTTAGAACTTTATAGAAAATAATGTCTTCTGGATTAATTATAGTAATGGCTCTGAAGTTTATGGGGATTATACAAATATATTCGCATTCGTATACAAATATATTGTTAACGTTGAGAGTTCATATTTTCAATGTTTGTACAGCAACTGTCTTATTCATTTGTGTTAACAATAAGTTCGTAAACAAACTATAATAGTTTATTTACGAGTAATAAAATCAAATGTGTATAACTATAACTAATACCACAAAAATCATTTACTGATTTAAAATCGTTTATACAACTATTAAATAATTAAGTTTAAATAAATAAGTAAAAATAAGTTCTTAGTAAAATCAATTGCCGTTTATTTAACTACTAAATAATTATTTACTTCGTTAATTCTTACCATAAAGTATGCACTTTATAAAAATAAATTGTTAGTAAAATAAATTGCCGTTTATTTAACTACTAAATAATCATTTACTTCATCAATTGTTACCATAAATTACGCACTTTATGAAAATAAATTAAACATTTTTCGTAACAACGTTGAACCACACATTAAACAAAAATAATTAAGACGACAGCTTCATAAGCAACGGAAATACAAAATCACGTTTGCGGAGCAGCGACGTCCGAATCTCTTCTTTACACAGCGCATCACGGAACGATCGACGACCTCGGAAACGACGACGGCGGCGGCGGCCGGAAAAGGGGGAAGCAGCGCGGCGGAAGGAAAGTGCGTGCACAGGTAGAGCGTCGCGGCGGCGGCGGCGGCGGGTTTGTTTACAAGCGCCGATGGAAGACGAGCTTCCCCTTCCGATTCTTGGAGTTCCTTGACTCCGCCAATCGGATCGATTCCTCCACTCAGTGAGCTCTGTGTCAACAACTAAAATGCTCCGGCAAGGTCAACAGCTTTTCCCTCCAAGGAAGGTTTGCTGCTTAAAGAATTTGAATGGCAAATGAGGCCTTTAACGAGCTAATTACTGAACTTCCGAGCTATCTTCGGTCGCGGGAACTTGAGGCAAGTGCACGTTTATTGGATTATACTTTGTAATTGTTCAGTTATTGACAACTTTGGTGATTGCAGGCTTTTCTGACATTTTTATGGCTTCTTTTTTGTTTTGTTTAAGGTTGCTGTACATTTAATGGTTTGTGTATTGCTGAAAGCCGAATTAAGATTGAATTTGCAATTACTTCGTTGTTTTAAGCCCATTGTTTTTTTATAAATAACGCATGCTGTCTACATTCAAAAAATATGTTTATATTTGGTTGCAGAGTTCCAAAAATGTCGAAAGCTAATTTACTAGTTGTGTTCGCTAAACAGTAACAACATTCATAATTGAAAAATATCCTCGCTGCCAGTTTTTCAAAAAATAACGTCAGATGTAGTTAATCTACCATAATTTGAAGGCTCCAAAATTGTTTAATACCGCTTTACCAGTTATGTATATTAAACAGTAGTAACTTCTACAATTCAAGAATATTTTGATAACTGCTTTTGCATAGCATACCTTTTTCAAAAATAGCATATCAAAGTTGAACAATCCATCATAGTTTAAAAGCTCCGACAGTGATTAATACCAATTTGCAAGTTATGTACATTAAACAGCAACAGAATTTATGATTCTGAAATTCTCGCCATACAATGTATCATAACTCTCAAAAATAGCATATCAAAGTTGGCCATTGTGACATACAATAATTCAAAAGTTCGAAAACATTTAATACAAGCTTAATAGTCATATGCATCAAACAGTAGTAACATTTTGCACTACTAAATGTGTACTAGTCAGTGTATCATAACTGTCAAAAATAGCATATCAAAGTTGGCCATTGTGACATACAATAATACAAAAGTTCGAAAACATTTAATACGAGCTTTCTAGTCATATGCATCAAACAGTTGTGCCATTTATAATTCGGAAATATTCATCATATCTATCATAACTGTCAAAAATAGCATATGAAAGTTGGCCATTGTGACATACAATAATTCAAACGTTCGAAAATATTTAACTCGAGCTCAACAGTCATATGCATCAAACAGTAGTAACATTTTACACTACTAAATTTGTACTAGTCAATGTATCATAACTGTCAAAAATAGCATATCAAAGTTGGCCATTGTGACATACAATAATTCAAAAGTTCAAAAACATTTAACACGAGCTTAACAGTCATATGCATCAAACAGTTGTACCATTTGTAATTCGGCAATATTCATCATATGTATCATAACTCTCAAAAATAGCATATCAAAGTTGGCCATTGTGACATATAATAATTCAAAAGTTCGAAAACATTTAATACAAGCTTAACAGTCATATGAATCAAACAGTTGTACCATTTATAATTCGGAAATATTCATCATATGTATCATAATTGTCAAAAATAGCATATGAAAGTTGGCCAATCAAGCACAGTTTAAAAGCTCCAAACACAATCCGGCACCATTTCACTGATGGGTTTGCAGGAAAGCAAGGATGATAGAGGAAAGTGTAACTATTTCGGACACGAAGCGCGTGCATGTGACCTTTGGCTGGGCTGTGCAGCGGGCGGAGGAGCATCTTTCGCTATCCGGCGCACGCGATTCTTCGTTTTCCCTCTTTGCACGTCTGTCCTTGCGGAGCGCGTCGCCCGCACCGCACAGTTCCGTCACTCGTACTGTCTCCGCGCGCGCGCACGCGAGAGAAAGAGAAAGAGAGCTCTTCTGCCCTGATGTACAGGGTGATCAAAATAAAGTCAAATTGAGAAAATAATATTTACACTTGAAAACAAAAATTATTCTTTCAATTTACAGACGAATCTAAAGTTGAATGAAACTTTCGAGCGATATGAAATCGAATAAAGAAAATAATGTTTACATGAGAGAACGCAACTATTCTTACAAAATTATTTATAAGAGATTCATCAAAAATGATCGCATCATTTGTGTATTGTACAAGGTGATTTACTTGCTTTTAAATCACCACTGTCGAGCATACACTGTTCCATATAAAATTATTATAAATAACCTAGAAATTTCAATTATACTCGAATGTTTCTCAACATTTGCCTGCATTTTATGCATTTATATACAGTTATGTTAATTCGCACATGAAATTTCACTCTGCAGAAGCAGAATATATAATATTCCCCTATAAATATAACATAATAAAATATTTTCGCCTTACGTTGCTAGTCATTGAGAATTTATTACAGAATTTAATACAGTCTATTGTTAAACAGAGAATATCTAGTATAATTAAATAGATGTCTAGTAAAAGTGAGGTTAGGAGAGTTCTGATTCAAAGGCGAATTAACTACCCTTTAAAATCCTAACCTAAACATTCGACACAAAATAACATATTTATTTAACTTTCCGATCATTCACAGTAGATTTGAATTTGAAACTCGTTCCACTGTTTTAGTGGGGCAAGCAATTCATCCACATTACAAGTAGAGCATTGCATTTAATATTCCCCTATAAATATAATATAATAAAATATTTTCGCCTTACGTTGCTAGCCATTCGAAGTAAGTCGATGCTAAAACTTGGTAAAATATTTGCTCCAACAGACTACAGAATTTAATACAGCCTATTGTTAAACAGAGAATGTATAATATAATGAAATAGATGTCTAGTAAAAGTGAGGTTAGGAGAGTTCTGATTCAAAGGCAAGTGAATCACCCTGTACATGTAGATGCGTATCGGTGACTGTGTGTGCCTCGCCTACCTCCGGCGGAACGCGAGGCACGCCGCCCTAGAGAAAGAACGACGCGCGCTATCCGCAATCGAAAGCCATTAACCCCTTTTAGGTCCCTCAAGGGTCGCGCGCTCGAGGATTCGTCGTACAACATTTCTACGTTACAACTCTTGGTGGTCCAAGAATTGGACTGCCTTTTCGATAGTACGAATGAAAAATCGTTAACTATCCGCTTCAACTTTGTACGGGTGGCAAAATTTGGAAATTTTTGTCTTAATATTTCTGGTTTACAAGTTGGTCGTCCAAAAATTTAATCTGTTTTTCTAACGAATTTGTATAAATATCTATAACTGAAGGATTCGTGTTTATAGCATTTTTAGTTGTGTTCTGGTGGTTCAAAAGTTGTAAGTGCTTTCTAAAGAATTTCTATTAAATATAATAAATATAATAAATGTTTGTATTACATAATTTTCGAGTTGTGTACATGGTGGGTCAAAATATGCTTGTTTCCTAAAATATCTCTGAAAATATCTGTATGATCGACAATGAGGAGTCATTAACCCCTTGTTAAATTTAAGTAGAGTTTCAATTTCCTAAGCACAACCTGTCAGTTGCATCATCGAGCTAACTAATTTTTGTTGGCAGCTGATTATTTTCCCAGAATAAACAGTTTCTCTACTATTCACATTATTCTATTTATAGTCGACTATTCTACTCTCTATTCTGTTGGGTTGGTGACAAAGTAATTTCGGTGCTAGCATACCCCTTTGATGCCAAGGAAGAAAATAATAAAATTAACAACGCGCTATACAACAAGGAAAAAATAATCCCTTTTTTCTGGAATAAATTCTTTTACTCTTCAAACTTTCTTCTTTAAAAGAAAATTAATTCTTTTAATATGAGACTTGCTAGAATACTTTTCTTATCTGAAGCATAAATAAGAATGTTTAACAACAGATTGATGAAACATTGCTAAACAATTTGACTTTATGCATATGATCAATCCCATATATCCTGGTTGGTTTCACAAGTAATTATAATAATAATTTCCTTCTAGTACAATAATACACTCGAGATTCCTAACACTAACATAAATCAGAGGGGATGGATATTATAAATATTTAAATTAATGTCCAATGAATACAAAAGGTTTTAAAAAAAGATACTGTTAATATTCTGTTATTACTTTTTGTTTACTCTAAAGACGTGAGACATTAACAAGCATGAATATTATAAATATTTAAATTAATTTCCAATAAATAGAAGAGGTTTTAGAAAACCGATATTGTTAATATTCTGTTATTACTTTTTGTTTACTCTAAAGACACGAGATATTAGCAAGCATGAATATTACAAATTTTTAAATTAATATTCAATAAATATAAAAAGTTTTAAAAGAAGATACTGTTAATATTTCATTATTACTTTCTACGTACTTTAAAGACACGAGATATTATCAAGCAAAATCATCTAATGTTCCCACGAAGACCACTAGGCAATGAAGGAGCAATCCAACAAGCATTAAGCTATTTTAACTATTCCATAAAAATATCGAGCGCACAGGTAATGCTGGAAGGCGCAAAGGGACAAATGTAAGGTTGGGCGATAATAGCCAGCTCCTAGCTAAGCATCGCCTTACTAACAACCCCATGTATCTTGGTTGGCTTTACAACCGCATCGTAAAAGGGAGGAGGCGACGCGTCGTGCGGGCGGACGGGCGGACGGCTTGAATGCCGAGCGAGAATTTTCGGGACAATAAAGTCCCCGGTGTCGGTGTAAAGAGATATGCTAACGAGGCTCATTAAAGCCCGCGGCCTTCCTAGCTGTCCCACCTATCGGACGACGTGCACTCCATCTACCACTCGAACATTTCAGGAATCTTGTTCAAGCAATATCGTGGGTGGAACTCTTGGCAAATTGCAAATCTCTCTTCTTTATTTCTTGGAGATTAATTGTTTTAAAGCGATAATTAGAATTTTAGATGGAAGTATTCACTGAAGAATGTGTAATTATTTTGTAATCGTTTTTTAAATGATTGCTATTTTGCTAAGGGAATTAAAATTGCAGATTGTCAAACTTCTAGTTCCTTCTTTCAAATTGCAAATCTTTGTGCTTTATTTTTTGGAGATTAGTTGTTTTAAAGAGATAATTAGAATTTTAGATGGAAGTATTCACTGAAGAGTGTGTAATAATTTTGTAAGCTTTTTTTAAATAATAGCTATTTTGTAAAGAGAATTAAAATTGCAAATTGTCAAACTTCTAATTCCTTCTTTCAAAGAATTCTAATATCGACTTCCCAAAAATAAAAAAGCAGTCTCCAATTGTCAATAATATCTTCAATTATAGTGAATAGTTTTATGTATGTGCATGTTTTCATAGATATTTAAAAACAAATCCTCAACTTTGTAGTCGTTTTTGTGTCGCATATGAGTAATATTATACAAGCAAAAAGTAACACATTTCTCTAGTATGTCGCAGAACGACGACTCATTGCGAACCGTAATCTACTTTGACAGCTTGACAATTATTATCGTCACATTTACCTCCACATCGAAACACGCGCCGTTATCTTTGAGAGTGATATACGTTCATTTCGTCTTGTTACTTATCAGTTACGTATTTTACACAGAAAATTGCGGTCGATTTTTCTGCCACTTTTATACAAATTTAACAATGCTGTTAACACGAACAACAAAAATTTGTAAAAACGTCGGGCAAATCGTCTGCAATTCTTTGACTTATTACTTTGAAAGTCTTGTTCGTAAATGTAGCCAAATACCAGTTAGCGTTGATATTTTGCAAAATTGCATAAATTAATTTGTTCGGACAGTAATGGGGCGGGTTGCCAAAAATTTTCGTGTAACTATTCAAGAATAACTATATAGTAATAATAATGCTTCGTTTGCAAATACGCTAGAAACTAATTCATACAAAAATGATTTATTGTAATTATTAAATCGTATTTTATTTAACACCTTAAGACGAACCAATCAATGAAGGTAAAGACTAAAAAAAAGCTATTAATAATCTTCGACTCGGATTCAAAAATAAAGTCGACCAAAAGTCAAGAAACAGTAATTACATGGTTCATAGCCACTAATGACCAGTTAACCACGGACAATTAATTCAATTTTGCAAAGCCACAAACATTTCAAATTCACCCAAAATGTTAGTTACTCAAATTTCGCAGAATTCGTCACTGAAATTCCAACGAAACAAACAGCCAAACCACTTCCACGAAGTGAAAGCTGCGAAAACTCGTCTCAAAATAATCAAGTCCCAAATACATTGACGTTTAGTCATCGGTAGGAAGCGAGGCTTGCACGCGCCGGACTCATTACCGCGCGAGGGAATTTCCCGGTAGCGATCTCGACTCACCTATGACAGTGTTGGCGGCGACTTCCTTGGCAGCAGCAGCAGCAGCCGCCGCTGGTCCATGCGCCAGAAAATCACTCAGAGACAACGACGAAGCGATGATCTGTCTTTTCTCCTCAAAGTTCAAGTAATCCAAACTATTGCTGCGTTGAGGACCCGCGACAATGGTAACAGTCTTGGTCGCGTGATGATGATGGTGATGATGATGTTGATGTTGCTGATGGAGATTGTTCTCGACCGAGAGATTGCTGGCCTTCTCATTGTTAGACTCATTGCTACCTGGCCCGGGCACCAGGTAGACGCCACTCACACGTATCGACATAGTCGAGCGGCTCCTCTCCTTCACTCGGTCTCGTCTCTTGCGCCTCCAGGGGCTCAGGATCCCGACGAGGCCCTGCCAAGAAGCTACCGGCTGCTCCCTCCCGACTGGCACATCCTCGCCAGCACCTGCTCGAGAGGTCCGCTCGCGTCGTCGCTTACTCACACCGCGCGGCAGCTCCACGGCGCTTACACTTTTCCTCGACCTCTACCAACTGAGAAGAATCACTTATTCACTGGCTAATTGCTATCTAATCACTTTCCAGCACTCAAAAATCCTCACAGCTCTTCGACGACCCCTAAACGTCTAGGTCCGGATAAGACCCTTAACTGACCTCTTCGCTCTAAAAGTCGATTATTTCTACTTCCACCTTAGAAACTACTCCAATTAGCTTGTGCCGACTATCCGGCAGAGTTGGACCGGTTGTTTGCCTAAAGAATAGCGGCGGTACGGGTGCGCTTGGACGTTTGTGCTTTGCAGCGGACGCTATCGTTCCTCTTCCATGGATCGGACCTCACCCGGGCTAGGTGGTAGAAGGTGTTCGGTAATGTGGCAGGATGATGCGCCGAGGGACTGGCGTTATTATCACGTGTTTGATGATACGATTAGGTAAATTGGTGATGGGAGAGCGAGCTCTCGAGTCTCGAATCTCGGTGAGTATCTCGGGCACGTAGAGCGCTGTGGCGCGCGCGCGCGCCCCTTGGCGTTGCTTCTCTTCTTACTCTACGGACGTCGTGTTGGATGTATGGCACTGAGCGCCTAGCAAGGCACAGAGGGTCCACCACCACCCTCCGAAGAGGATCCTATTTACACCGGGATCATGCGATCGACACTCACTCATACGCACTCATACCACGATGTACGACGACGTGTTGTAGCCGCTCCTCTCCTGTCGGCCAAGGAATCGGCCTGCGCAATAGGAACGA
This sequence comes from Ectemnius continuus, assembly GCA_910591665.1. Classification (NCBI taxonomy): domain Eukaryota; kingdom Metazoa; phylum Arthropoda; class Insecta; order Hymenoptera; family Crabronidae; genus Ectemnius; species Ectemnius continuus. The sequence continues at coordinate 5,576,575 of OU342862.1, read as the reverse complement.
GGCAAAAGTTAGCTACCGGTTGCTGTCTCGCTGAGTGTATATGTGTACTGGTGAATGCGGGTGAGTGTGTGACGATGTGTGGGTTCGGTTTCCGTGAATGGCCGGCATTGTACTCCTCCCATTGCCATGACGATCCTGTCCTCGGACCACGAGCCACGTCTGGCCCGACACCGCGCCCACTACTAATTCGGGATACTTAATTGGAACTGCTTCTAGGCCCCAGCCACACAGGGCAACCTTCGCCTTAGTGCTCGTCGAGCCCTAAATTCTCCTTTCTCCAATTGCATCGGAATTGGACACTGTCGTTTCCAGACCGTTACTTGGTAATTGTCTCGAAATTCGTGGACCCAGCCAAACTACTTCGAAATTGCTAATAGCACGATGTGGTGAATTGTAAAGCACGGTCGAAATTATATTCTTGAACAGTGATTTCATTAAACTATTTTAGTAATAAACTAGAAGTAACTGTTCCTTAAGCGAAGGATAGAAAAGGGAGAAATAAATTGTACCAATAACAGTAAAAGTGATATTAGAGAAGGTTACGTTTTCCAATGGAGATATGAAAGGGTCGGATAAGAGGCTGAAAAGGAAGAGGCCGAGTGGTGTAAAGGGCGGCTTTAAATGGGAGGAATGGTTGGCAGGCGATTTGCAGGTAGGCGAGAGCACCGATAACCGCAGGTATACGGCCACGCGATACCAGTGCGTACCGTGGCTCGAGTAAGGCTGGGTAAATCTAACCTCAAAGCTTGGCCGCTCACCAAGCGCCAGGTAAAGCGCGAACGAAAACGAAAGCACGAGCCAAGAGCCGCTTGAAACATTGAACCCCCCGTGCCATTAGAATTCCTCGCTCACCGGCAACGACACCCAACGATTAATCGAACCGACCGTCACACTCGACATTCCGCCTTTCTTCTTCACTCCCTGACAATTTTAATTGCGCTTCAACATAACGTGTTGTCAAAATAATGCAATTTCACTGGAATTTTATTGTAATAAACGTTCGTAGTCTTTGATAAACTACTCATTCAATATTGAATCGAAATAAAAATTGTCCGACGACCTAAGCAATCAATCGAGAGTTCGACCAATCGAAAACAAGCTCTCGCCAATTCCCCACCATGGAAAGCCATAACCCCAAACATCAACGATCCCAGAGCAACATAAGATACTCTCAGCAGAGAAAATCGATTGTTATTCCCTGGAAAGTGGTAACAGCGTCTGGATTGAAAGCCGGCAGTTCTCGGAGGCCTATTGACTGGCTGGCGTGGCCGGCGGCGAGTCGGATTTCATGGAGCGAGGACAGGGCTATCTCGCACATGACACCAAGTATTGGCCTGTGCGTCGTAGACTCGGGCGATCCCGGTAGCCCGAACGCGAGGAAGGACGGCGGGGACCGGCCGAGGCAAGTGCAACAACAACGTGCCGCATTACTGGTGGATGTGACTGGGCCGGGCGCGCGTTATATCAGAGGATCGGCGAGAGAGGCGTCGCCGGTTGTGGAGAGCGCGCGCCGAGGGACACCTGTGTGCCCGGCGAGGGCAGGTGAGAGGCGAGTGAGCGAGCAGGCGAGCGGAGGACGCAGCGCGCCAGTATAAACAAGCCAGAAGCAGATAGTACGGTCGTCGCGTACGCGCCGCAGGCCTGCGAGGCCGCCGGCCGTAATGAGAAGAGTGCCGCCGGGCCGGCCTAGCGCCAGACGAGGAGGGAAGGCGAGGCCGGGCAGATAGGCCGCGCGCGCGGCCGCGGCCAGCGAGAGGCCGTCGCGCCGGCCGTGCCAGTGGGCCGGGCGCGTGAGCGAGACAGCAACACGGCAGCAGCAGCAGCAGCAGCAGCAGCAGCAGCAAACTCGAAGGAGTGCGCCTGGAAACGAACGACTACGGCCAGAGCTCTCTCGCCGGGTTCGCTTCCACCGACTAACGTGACTGCCACACTGCACCAGCACTCTGTGTAGACGTGATTTCGCTTGACACTGCCTCTCCTTACCACTCGTTACTCCAGACACTGGGCGAGAGAAAGAGAGAGAGAGTGGGAACACGTACGAGCGAGCGACGACTCACTACTCCTCTTCTCTCACGCTGGCTGGCGATCCGGACACGCGCGCACTCCGACTCCGCTCCGATCGCACTGGCTAGTCGGCCTCGTCCTCGCCGGCAGTCCTCCTCTTTGCGGACGGATTCTTGGGGACGCCGAGACGCGGAAACACCACGCACGGCGGCACACGGCAGACGGAACACGATGAGTCTGCTTGCTGCTGACACGAGAGGACGACCAGCGCGCCACGAAACGCACACCGAGCGAGGCTCGAGAGCACTGACGGCGGCCATGCGACCACACCGCCGCCAGCGGAACTTCCATCAACTAAACCCTCTAACGATGCAACGGGGGGGAAAAGATGCTATAGTCTGTTGAACTCCGGAGCGGAGCGGAGCGCCGCGCTATAATTTCCCATTAGCCCGCTCTGGCAATTGTGTCTGCTGCTCGCTCTGTCCGAGGAAACATTGGGGAGTTGTGTGGCGCGGCTCCTCCTCACACGCTCGGCTATCGCGCGCTCGGTTTTACCGACTGACTCGCGTACAGTCGCCGACCATTTCTTTCGGAATTTCTTCAAGCCTCTCATTCTTTCTCGAACTAACAGGTCTTGTACCATAAATATACGTAATACATGAGTTAACAGAATAAATCGTGTGAAGTGGGAACATAGCCTCTGCGAATGCAGAAATAGGTTAACTTCTTATACTCTATTAAGTTAGTGATTTAATTATGTCAAAACTGCTTGATCCTGCATTGAATTTTAGTTGATTTAATTTGTACTGAGGATGATTTACGTTCATCATTAAAAATGGCTGTTGCTGCTCATTGCTAAATTGAATTTGATTTCGATTTCTTCTTTAACTTAATGCCTCTAATTGTTTACACAACAACTCACAATATCAATATTCATAATACATAAGTTAACAAAATATGATACTTTGTGTGCTAAGAACACAACTGGTACGAATATGTTAACTGATTAATACTTTATTTAGTTTTGTAATTTAATTATATCAGAAATATCTAATGTTGTTTTGAATTTGTTTAAAACTATACAAATTAATGACTCATTGGCAATGATTCCGATATGAACCACTGTTACAATTAAACTATACTGTTTAGCTCCGATTCGACATATTTAAACAATAAGTTCTCTAAGATAATTTATTTTATAAAACCAAGGTTTGCGATCGGTTTCGCTAATTATAAGGTTTGAGTCAACATTTCATTGGATCCTTCGAAGTCATTGTATGGAATTCGATTAGCATTCTTGCTGGGAGTTGTTGGGAAAGGTGACGTGCCTAACACGTGACAGTGCGCACGTGCTGTTGGTTACCGAAGGTTGGAAATAGAGAGCCGAAGGTGGAGTGGCGCAGCCACTCACTTTTCTGATCCATCGATGCTTCGGTATTACGAAGGAATTATGTAAATGGAAGCACGATTGTTTTAATTGAGGTGCACTCGGATTAATATCAAATTAGCGAATAAATAATTATCATAAAACGAAGTTGCATGGATTTTCGATTATATTTGGAGTACGTGTTGAAAGTAAAACATGTAACCAAGTAGAATTTAAATGTTATTAAATGCGGTTAATTAAATAAGTATTTAATGTTGAACAGTTATTAAATAATATAAAATGAAATTCAAACGTATCATAAATCATATGATAAACGAAATTCGTTTCGTATTCTACGCGAAAAGAGCGAAGCATTTTAGTTTATTGACAAAAATTAGGAATTGAAAATTAATATTATAGGATTGATTATAATAACATGCAACTACATGTGATTCTTATGCATAAAAAGAATTGTGATGATAGTGATGACTTACGGCTATTATTTCCTCCAGCGTAACACGGAATTTGTTTAATAGTACATACCTGCAATAAAAAAGAAGTACAATGTTAGTTAAATTCTGTGTTCCTTTTCAGGTAAGAAATAAAAATACAAATCAAGTAAATAAAAACGAGAGACTATGTTTTTACTTCGTCAGTTCACAATTTTTTTGAAAATATCTTCCTTTTAGTCCAAATGACGTATTTTATTAAATACATTTTGAATTCCAGATGAATAATTATATACAGGAAAAAATGCTCGAGTAATTCTTTTATTTTCATTTTGAATTTGCGAAAGCAGTATTTAGTGAATACTTTCAAGTAAAATTATGTCGTAACATAAAACAATCATAATTTTAAAATAATCAGCTTTATCAAAATAATCTTTGACATTATATTCGTACGAAGCTTATTTACTGTTATTAAATATATTACAAACTTCTGTATCAACATTAATTTATTTATATTTTACTTAATTTATACCGTAAATCTTTTCGTTAATCTTTTTTTCTTTATAGTATTTGTATTTCTCTCCTAATTCTAAGCAACATGTTTCTAAATAGTAGTTTCAAAGTATCTAATACGTAAATAATCATCCACTGATTAACATTAACGTTAACTCATTCATATTTCACTTAATTTATACTGTAAATCTTTTCCTTAATCTGCCAAGAAGATGTACGTTTCAACACCACATTAATAGTATAATAATTACAAAATAACATATTTTGTATTTCAATGTTATCTTCTCAATGATTTTTATCAAACAAAACATGAAATATTTATAAACTTAAAGTGCGGATATGTAATCATAAAGATGTATTTCATAAAACAAGGAATTACAAAATAAAAATATTTTTGTTTTAGAGAAAGCGCGATTGCGCTGTTCGGGACTTTTCGACAGTGTTTTTTAAATATCCCCTGGGACTCAAACGGTTAATCTGCCAAGTAGATGCGTCTCAGATGGTGCTCGGTGGGCGCGAGCAATCATCGGTTTTATGTTTCGTCGAGATTAGCATTAAGCACACAAACGACTGGAAGATGAGCGGCAGGGAAGGGGAGGAGGGGAAAGAGATGGATGGATAGGAGTCTCGGCACTGGAAGACGCCGGATGGAGTATGACGCGGACCACGTGGTATTTCCGAGGCGTCTAGACTCGCTAATTTAAACCGACTCGCGGATCTACCGACACCCATAGTCTATATTATAGCTGCCGCGCCCTCTCGCGCGCACAACGAACGCCTGAAATATGAGCGACAACCGCCCGCCGATGTATCCGTACGCGCCGGAAACTCCCGCCGGCAAACCAACTCTCGACTCTCGCTCGGCTCTCAGCGAAGAAAGGACATTTTTCGACCGCGAGACGCCATTGCATTTTCAGATCGCTTAATTGGGATCAGACTTGTTTTCATTCGGCGAGAATTCCAAACAGAAACGCTGCAAATTTTAGTCGAAACCCAAAATTACTCTTACATCACAAAACATAAAAACAAAATACAAAAACAATAATACAAAACAATATACAAAAAAAATACAAAAAATTATTGTTCTTATGTTTTGTATGTGTTGTTGTATGTTTTGTATTATTGTTTTTACATTTTGTTTTTGTGTTTTGTGATGTAAGAGTAATTTTAGAATTTTAAATTAAAATTTGCAGTGTTTCCGGTTGGAATTCTCGCTGAATTAAACCAATACTTGTTTATAAAACTAACGCAATATATATTTTGAATAATGCAATATTTTGAGTGTTTAATTAAATGCTGTTCAGAGATAAGAATAACAAGTTTCTTTCAAAGCAGAGAAGAATTGACATCATTTCTAATGTTTTTAATGTTACTAAATTACAGATATTTATGCAAAAAGAAATAAATACGGTCGTTATTTTTATAGTATATCATTTTTATGGCTTTTTCTTGAAATGAGGGAAGACTACATTCAGAAGTTATTGCTTCCAGGAAACATTAAGAGATTGGTACTTCAAGCGAAACCATTAAAATAATATAACAGGGTATTCGGAAAGTAGAAGATTCTGATGGCTCAATTAGAACAAGGAAAGTTTCTCTTTAAATTAAGAAAAATCAAGTACAGTTGAGTTCGATTTGGAGCGGAAAAAGTTGTACATTTTATTCAAAATGCACCGAAATTATAATAGTTCAGACACGCTTTCTTTCATTTTTTCTATAAGAAATTATTTTACTATCATCATTATAATTTTAGTTGAAGCCTACAGTTCTTTTACAGTAACAAAATATTTCCTAGTTATATTTGGGTATTTAAATTATGTGAAACGATGAAAATTGGTACTCGCATAAAAATTCAGAGTGTATTTATTATTCGTTAATAAAATACTTAAATTTATAAAGTTTATCCCTGAATTTCGTAGAAAAATGATAATAGTAACTTTTTTATGCATATTTAACGTCATAATTATATGACACAAATTAGTATTATACTAATCAATAGAATATAACACAAAAGTATTATACTCGCATAAAAATTCAGAGTGTATTTATTACTCCTTAATAAAATATTTAAATTTATAAAGCTTATGGCTGACTTTCGTAGAAAAATAACGACAGTAATTTTTTTGTTATATATTTAACATTATACTTAAATCTCACAGTATAAATATTGAATTAGTGTCGACAAACTTTTCACTAAATCACTTACGTTTCACATGAAACATCCTCGAAAACTCAACGACTTAATGATAGATTTCGATCCTCCACGATACACTTAAATCCGTCCGCTTCATAATTACCTCCAATTACGAGATTTCTTCCTAACTAATCCGATGTCCCAGTGAGGACCTTTCGCACGGCGTGCCAGAATGGTAGGGAGAAGCAAGTGCGCTCTAATAATAATCACATAGCCACACGGATTAGCTGATCTGGCTGAGAGTGGAGGCAGCGATCCGAGCAGATGTGCCACCCGCTCTTCTCGAGAGCTTATTATTAATTGTTCCGGGAGGAGAGCGAGCGGGCGCCTCTCGGCTGACCCGAATTACAAGACAATTCACAATTAAGCGCGGCCGATGTCTGTAATTAAGAGAGAGACGAGAGACGAGATGAGAGAGCCGCAGCTGCAGCTGCAACCACACGCGGATTCCATTGGGCTTCCCTGATCTCTCAGTGATTATTGTGTCAGTTTAAATGTCAGTGTTAAAGAAGTTGTTGTGCGAAACTCGCCCTTTGTCCGCCTCATTATTTTGCGCGCGGTCTCTTTGCTTTCAGTGTTTGTGTTCGTCTGATCATCCTGTGTTTGTGATGCTCGCGTTTAATAATTGCAAGTTTCGCAACTAATTAGCTTTCTGCTTATTTAATCCAGGTTGCGTAAAGTCAAAACATATGTTTTTGGTTTGGTGATTATTGTTTGAGGTTATGTTTTGTGTGCTTGCTATAATATATAGTTATAGTTTCGCGTTTAATAATTAAAATTCTCACGATTTTTTTAAATGTTATGCATTTAATAATACAAAAGTTTAATAAACTACAGTTTATTTATGTATGCATTTTAGTTAGGCTACAGTGATTGTAATGTTTAATATTTCTATTATTAATACTTTTCACTGTAATCCATTTCTATTGTTTTTCTTTTTCATAATTCCCCAATGATCTTTGCAATTTTTAATTGATAGACGTTTAATAAATTCCTATAGCTTGTTTATATTATTATGTAGCGAATTATGTAGCAAAGAATGAATTTAATTGGAAAATGATGACGATTTTTAGAGTTTATATGGAGCGAATGCACAAAGAATAATAACAATCAAGTACAACCGACTAATATAAATGTTTCTCTTACTAACATCAATTTTACTACTAATTTTATATATTATTTTTAAAATGTACATAATTCAGCAGTATTTTTCCATAAATTCTGTTATGATACAAAACTTTGTAGTTTTGCAACAAGATGTTATTTAAGTTATAAATAAATCGTAGTGAACAGAATCTCATGTTCCGAAACATTTCGTGCCAAGTGAACATTAGCAGACTTGATAAATCACTGATTAATGAGTCCAGCCGAAGTATTATACTAATGAACGCAGGGGATTAATCCCACATTAGTCTGGCGCGTCTAACCACGCCCTAGTATCTCTTTCAGACGTCATTGCTTCGATCTTGTTATTAACTAATGGCGTGCAGATAAATGGCAATTTTGTACCTAACTACATTTGTTTCCTTTTTGAAAAGAATCGAACAGAAAATACAAATTACGATTATCGAATTCGAAAGAAATCGTGAATAAATTAGATTCACGATTTTTAAATAGCATTGAATAATAATAGTAGTTGGAAATTGTATTATTTTATATCATGAACTATGCACTGAAAATGTGAACAATGTTTGCTATATTTTAAAATTAATTTTTTCTGTTAGTGTAATTGTTAATATCGAACACTATTAATACTTGAAAAATTAGTTATTTTGTTTCTATGGATTTGGTGCTTCGGACTCAAACGGTTAAATAAAACACATTCATTAAGTCGAATGATTGAAAACGAACAAAAAAAATTGTTCGGCGCATTAGTCCTGACCTACACGATCCAGACATGTGTCAGGGTGGATTTGCCGCATTTTTCTTCTCCCTCCGAGTTGAACCCGCCCTACTCTGAAGCGAGTAGAGTGAGTGTGTTATCGAAGGGATAAATAAACTTTCGAGATTCAAACTTTGTATTACTTTTCCTTTTTCCAATACTGGAAAGTATTCTGAAGTATACAAGCAGCGCAACAATAGAGAAATTGAACGAGACAGGAAAGGAATGAAGAGAAAGAAAAACTATCAAACTTCGAAGTACAAGCAAAGCACAAGAGAGACGCGAACACGTGGTCGCCGGCCGGTCACCCATCCGCTTATCGACACGACCACACTCCGGTTTACCCGAACGAAAGATGGATTACCAACTTACACTTCGTGCAAATCGTACAAGTAAAGTCTTGTGTTTTGTTGAGATATAATTGTAAGTTTTATAATTAATTCCGAATGAGTAAATAAATAATAAATAGCAAGAAAATTGTAATTACAGCTTTAAAGTGTAAGTAAGATTTAGTGTTAGTGATTGAATACGAACACTTTTATTATTTTTCTTACATGCAACATTTCGGAAAAATTTAACTTATGGAAACTTGTTAATGATTATTATTGTTATAATTATTGCATATAGCAATGATAAGTTTTATATGATTGTTCTTATTCTTAATATCATCTTATGATTACGATCATATAACATGCGACCGTAATAATTCCACTTATAATCATTTTTACTCGATTTTTATCTTTATTCTATTTGTATTTGTCTTCTAATTCTAAGTAACGTGTCTCTAAATTTAGTTTCAAAGTTTTCAACACATAAATAACCACTCACTGTTTGCAAACTCTTTCTAATAATTTCTTTATAATAACTTCTATTTTCACAAATGGCGTACCATTCAAAATCATAGAATTGTTTATTTGATATTTAATTTACACTCATCGAAGCACATATAAGACTTTTGTTTGACGCCCATTATTTAATAAACATTCCAATATTATATTTTAGTACAAATGAATTACTTTACGAATACTTTTTACACCATGTATAGATTTTATTCTGCTTCTCGAAAAGAATGAAGTCTATTTTTCGAAGCAGAAGCACACTGTAATTGATTGGCCAATGCTCGGACAACGTGTGGGGAAACGTATTCCGAGCAGGTACACTTCTCAGAATAGAAGTTCGAGAATGAGCAACGCCTTATTGCTTATTCCGAATGCAAAACGTGTCACAGACTTTAGCGTTTCCATAATATCGAAATTTACGCGCCACTATCTGGAATTGTTTGTGAGGTTATGTTAATGCTTCTGTTTTCGATTCTCAACCTGAAAGAATGTTGCGATCGTTTTCGAGAAAACGTTGAATGCAAGAACAATCAATGTCAATGTTTATGTTTATGGTAATTCTAATATTTCTCGTTTCTTTTCAAATAACATATTTAAAGTGGCGAATTTTCGCTGTTTTTCGTATTTATAAATAATTTTCAAATCGTGCCAAATTTAATAATTTTTAACAGACGTATATATTTCACCACCTATATTTTATTGTCCGCATTTTTCATAACATTGTCCAGTATATAGTATTATAAATAATATATAATAATTAGAAATAATATTATATACATGTGCTATTAGTGCTGTAAAATTAAAAAGTGTGCATTTTACATAATATTGTTCAGTATAAACAATATTATATATTATATAGTATTATAAATAATATAATATCGAGTGTGTCAAAAGTTCCGCATCGACGAACTGTCTCAAAAAGGAAGCATTTTTGAAAACAGTATAACTTTTGAGGGAAGCTTTCTTTAAATGACAGTGTTATTATAAATAATATTATTCCACCCCCAATTACAGGCTAATTCAATGTTCTTTAAAACGCCATTGCCGGAAATATGTTTCAATTCTCTTTCCGATCTTCAACATTCAAAATGGTGAGCTTTCCCAGAGTGCTGTTTTTCGTATTTATAAATAATTTTAAAATGGTGCCAAGGTGTTTGCTGCCAGGAGCGTTAAAAACAGGGGATTAGTCAAAATCTAATAATCCACGAGAACGACAATGCTCGCAAAATATTTCCACTGCAATCCGCATTTTCCCTGCTTGCAATAAAAATAAATAAAATCGCACTCGAAAAAGATTATGGCATAAAATCGCTGCGAAGTTTCGCAACTCTTCGAATTGAAAAATCCATAAAAGCGAATGCTTCGAAAGCTGCGGGAACAATGTGCGAAGTAACAATAAAGCCTCGCCGGTAAATAACATTTCTCGGGGATATGTGAGCCGCCTATAATCCGCTGCGAAGCCTGCGCTGCGTAATCTTGAGGGAAAAGCTCGACTTCGAGGACATTAACTGCGAATAAAGGCGGTCCGATATTAGCCGGCGTATCTCCTACTTAACGATTCCACCCGGCAGCCTCGATTCTTTCCTATTTCTTTTCACCTAACTCGCTCGAATACATTTCTTCCGGCATTATAAGGAATTCTCATCGAAAGATATTGTGCGTCGAGAGTGATTGAAAATAGAACGTACAAGAAATAATTTCTTTTCCGGAGTTTTTACTACTACTAAATAATGTATTTGTAACAATGTAATATGTTAATATTATATTATTTTACTCAATTTCCTTGATGCTAGTGTTCATATATTTAATTATTAATTAATTAATGTACTTTATTGGTTCCCCATTCGGGGTTACAATACTTTATAATTTCGCCACCTTATCTCCTACGCCTTACTCTAGCTCCTATATCCTATATCTACCCCTCGCCTCTCTCGCCGCACGCACGCCGCCCTTTCGCCACGCCGCCGCACCCTCCCCACTCCTCTCACCACTCTCTCCACTCACACCGCTCTCTCCGCCACTCTCTCTCCGCATACTTCCATCTCCTCTCCCTCTTGCCGTACGCATCGCATTTGCCACCCGCACCTCCCCCCGCACACCTCGCTCGCCTTGTGCCTCTCCCTCCCCCCCGCTCTCCGCTCCCTCCCTCCCCCTACCCCCCCTCGGACTTCCGTTTCCGCCACACTCCCTCTCACTCTCTCTCTCTCTCTCCCTCCATTCTCTCTCCAGTTCCCTCCCCCCCTCACCCCTCCACCTTTCCACTTCTCTCATCCACTCCTCCCCATCCCCCTCCTCTCCCAATATCTCCTCCACCACCTCCTGCCAGCCCTTTTCCCACCCCCATCCCGTACACCTTTCCCACACGTGCTGCCACGTCTCCTCCTCCCTCTCACATACCCTGCACCTCCTTTTCTCCCATTCCTCCCAGTACCTCCCCCCACTCATCCCATTCCCCAATCTAAAACCCGCCACCCTCCTCCACCTCTCCTCACTCCACCCCTTCCTCAGGTACCTAGGAACCCCTGGTACCCTTACCCGTCTGTACCACGGGTTAAACCTGGACCCCTTTATCTTCTCCCACCTTTCCTCCTCCTGGTCCCTCCTCTCCCTCCCCAGTATTTCTTCCCCTCTCAAACCATCCCCTTCCTCTCTCCTCCTCTCCACCTCCTCTATACCCCATCCCTTTCCCTCAAAATATCCCCTTCTCTCCCTTTCCCACCCCCCCACTGCCTCCCCCCTCCGCGCCCTTCCCCTCATCTCTTCCCAGCACCTCCTCGCCAGCTCTCCCCCTTTCCCTTCTTCCAACCTCCTCTCATACCCCCATGCCCTCATTCCCGCCCTCGTCCTAACCTTCTCCCTCTTCAGCTCTTCCCTCACCATATACCCCGGGGTGCATCTCTGCACCCCCAACACCCACCTCAAATACCTTTCTTGCAGTGCCTCTATCTCCCTTATTTCCCTCCACCCCCACACCTCCACCCCATACCCCACCACCGGCCACACCATCCTGTCCCACAGCCACACCCTCCTCTCCCAATCCCTCCCGAAAACCCTCTTGCCTATCCCCCACACTTGCCCCATTACCGCCGCACCCTTCCTTACCCTCTCCCTTACCTGCTCCTCCTGCCCCCCATCCCTCTTCAATACGTACCCCAGATACCTATAGGCCCTCACCTCCTCTATCCTCCTCCCCCTCCACCTCCACTCAACTCTCCTCACTTTACCCCCCCCTTTCCTGCACCTCATAACCTTTGTCTTGTCCGTATTTACTTCAAGGCCCTTCCTCTCCAAGTACCTCTCCAGCGTACGCATCATCCCTCTCATCTCATCCTCATCCTCCGCCAGGATGGCCAAGTCATCTGCGTACGCCAGAGAGTATATTTTTTCTCCTCCCACTCTCACCCCTCCCCACCTCCCCCTCTTGAGCTCCTGCTCCAGATCCGCCAACAGTAGTGTGAACAGGCAGGGGCTGAGCGGGCACCCCTGCCTCACCCCTCTCCCCGTCCAAAACCTACCCCCCTCCCTCTCCCCCACTCTTACCCTCCCTATTGTCTCCCCCAGCACCTCCTCACACCTCCTCACCAGCCCCTCCCTTACCCCCCTCTCCCTCAGCGTTCTGACCAGCACCCCTCTGTCCACCGAATCAAACGCGGCCTTTAGGTCGACGAAGAGTACGACCAACCTCCTTACCTTCCTAACTACCTGTCTATTGATCAGGTAGTTAAGAACGTAGATGTTGTCGATCGTTCCCATCCCCTTCCTAAAGCCGGTCTGATTCGGTGGCAGTATCTTTTTCTCCTCCACCTCCTTCCTCAACCTCTCCGCTAGCACCCCCGCGTACACTTTGTACCCTGACTGAGTCAAAGTCACCCCCCTATAATCCTCTACCCTCCCCCCGTCCCCTTTCTTCTTAACCGGAACTATCACCCCCTCCTTCCACCCCTCCGGCCACCCTTCCCCCCTCCACACCCTATTGCACGCCTCCCACAAGCACCCCTCCACTTCTTCCCCCCCGTACTTCCACACTTCGCTTGGGATCCCATCCCCTCCCATAGCCTTCCCATCTTTTAGCCTTTTCACTACCTCCCTCATCTCCTCCCTCGTTATCTCCTCCTCCTCATCCTCCTCCCCCCTCCTCCCCACACCCCTTCTCACCCTCCATTCTACTCCCCCTAACAGCCCTTTAAAATATTCATCCCATTCTCCCATCCCCAGGCCTTCGTTCACTCCCCCCCTCCTCTTCCTTCCCCTGTTCACCACCTTCCACACCTGCCCTTCCTCCCTAATCTCTTGCACTTCCTTCACCCATCTCTCCCTCCATTCCTTCTTCTTCTCTTCGCAAGCCCTGTTAAATTCTGCCCTCCTCTTCCTGTACGTCTCCCTTCCTCCCCCTTCTCTCCTCCATCTCCTGAGCTCCCTCCTCACTTTTTCCTTCTTCTCCCTGCACTCCTCATCCCACCACCCCCTCTTCCCCCACCTCCCCCTTTTCCTTGCCCCTTCTCCCATCACCTTCTTTACTCCTTCCACCAGCTCTTCCCACCCACCCCCCTGCCCTGCTCCCTCCTCCTTAACCCTCCTGAATCCTCTCCTGAACCTTTCCCTCCCTTCTTCGTCCCACACCCCTCTCCCACCCCTCCTCTCCTTTCCTCCCCTTCTCTCCTCCCTCTCGCCCTTAATCGCCACCTCCAGCGGGTGATGGTCCGATTCCACCCCATCCCCCACCACTAACCACCCTACCCTTTCCGCCGTACCCTGATCCCCCAGCACATAGTCAATCACTGACTCCCCCCTTGCCCCCGTGTACGTCCACTCCCCCTTTTCGTCCCCCGCCGTGTTCCCGTTCATAATCCACCACCCTCTCTCTCCTAGCCACTCGCACAGCCTCCTCCCCTCCCTATTCACCTTCTCGTCCTTGGACTCCCTGCTCTTCACCCCCTCCTCCCCCCGCTCCTCTCCTCCTTCCCTTCCCGTCCTCACGTTGAAGTCCCCCCCTATCACCGTCCTCACCCCATCTACCTTGTCTTCCACCCACTCTTTCAATACCTCTAATTTCCTCTCTAAATCCCCATTCACATATACCCCCGCCACTCTCCAACACTCACTGCCCAACCATACCAACCTCCTCATCACCCCTTCCTCCCCCTCCTCCCCCACTACTCTCTCCATCCTCAGATCTTTCCTCACCCCCAACAACATCCCCCCCATCGCCCTTCCTTTCCTATTCCTTCTCTTCGCCCACTGCGCCTCCCATTCGTATCCCTCCGGCAACTTCCTCCTCACCCCCAGCCACCCCCTCTCATCCATCCACGTCTCCATCAGCACCATCACGTCCCACCTCCTCAGACCTCTCCAAAAATCCTCGTCCTTATTTCCCAGTCCCGCCACATTCCAAAACCCTATCGTCATGCCCCTCTCCTCTTCCCGCCCCTCTCCCCTTCCCCCCTCCCTCAGTTCCCCTGCTCCTCAAACCAATCCTCCTCCACCTCATCCCATCTCCTCATTTTCCCGTTTACCCACATCTTCATGTACCCCTCTTGCACCTTTTTTCCTCTTGCCCTCTCTCTCTCCGCCTCTCTCCCTATCTTCCACTTCGCCTTCCTCTCCTCCTCTGTCAGGTCATCCTCCACCCTTACCGACCTATCCCTCAGGCTCCCCTTCCTCTCCATCACCTTCCTCTTCGCGTCCATATCCACCAGCCTCACCATCACCATCCCTCTGCCCCTGCTATCCGTCCTCCCTATTCTCCTCGCCTCTTTCACCATGTTGGTCTCCTCCTCAAGGCCCAATTGTTTCCATAGCTCTTTCACCACCTCCTGCGTTTCTCTCCCTTCCACCTCCATCCCCCTTATTATCACCTTCTCCCTCCTTTCCTCCCTCTCCTTCCTGTCCACTCTCAATTCCACCATTCTCAACCTCCTTCTACCCTCCTCCCCCAAATCCCCCCCCAACCTTCCCTCCTCCTCCCACCCCTCTATCTTCCTCGCCATCTCCTCCCATCTCCTTCCCTTCTCCTCCCAGCACTTCCTCTCCTCCTCCCAGCGCTTCCTCTCCTCCCTCCACTCCTCCATCTCCTTCCTCCTGCTCTCTCTCTCACTCCTCAGCTCTTCCCTCAGCTCCCTTAGAGCCTTCATCTCCTTCTCTCTCCTCTCCACATGTTTTTCCTCCTCGTCCCTGTACCTCCTCATTTCCCTCAGTAACTCCCCCAACATCTCCTTTACCTCCCCTTCCCCCTGCTTTTCCCCTCCCCCTTCCGCCCTCTCCCACTCCCCCTCCTCTTCTCCCTTTCCCTCCCCCTTTCCCCCCTTATCCTTCTCTGGCGTCCTCCTCGTCTTCGCGCTTTTCTTGAACACCTGCCCCCCTTCTCCGCCCTGTTCCTCGTTCCTCTCCTTCCTCTTATACCCCCCTAAACCCTCTAGAGCCTCTGCTATGCTGCCCACACTTCCTGTACTACCCATGCTGTCTCTCCTCATCCTCTCCGCGTTTGTTGGCCTCCCTACCTTCTTCTCCTTCACCCTGCCCTCACCGCCCGCCTCTTCCCTCCCTGACCCATTCTGTACTCTCTCCATTCTGCTTCCTACCCGTCACTACCTTTCCTACCGACCTCTTTGCCTTGCCACGCCACCTGTTCTCTTCTCCCCTTACTAAACCCTCTCTCCTCTTTACCGCCCGCCCCTCGTTCTCGCCAACTCTCTCTCTAACCTCCCAACTTTCACCCACCTACTCTACCTTCCTTCCTTGCTCCCTGGCCCTTCCGCCCTTCTCCCTTTAGCACACTCACTCCTTCTCCTCCCTCCCTTCCTCACAGCACACTCTCTCACCTTTCCCTTTCACTCTAAACCACTCGTTCTGCTCCCTATATCGTCCGCACACCGGCCACACATCTGCTCTTCCACACACCGGAAACGGAAGTCCTGTTCATATATTTAAAGAATATTTTAAAAATAATAAGAAATCTAGTAGAAAAATCGACATTAATAAGGAACATATTTGGTGATTATTTAGAAAGGCAAAACCTATTATTTTTTTTAATATAAATGATTCAACTTCGAGCAGCAGTGATCAACCGAAACACTATTAAAAAATATTTTATACAACTTACAATTTTAATTATGTGAAAATGAAAAAACTGCCAGAACATCCGCGACGGATTTTTTTTGAAATAAAAAAATATCGATGAATCACATACGTAATAAGATTTCTATATAAGATTTTTTTATACAAAACACATAATATACTTAATAAAATACGTCATTTGAACTAACTATTCTGTAAAATTCATTTCGATATTTGCATTAACGAACACGACATAGCAATATTCGTAAAATTAGGATTGTTTTTAGGTTATATCTGTCCAAGTAAAAGAGTTACTATAAGAACGCAATAATATTTTTATTTACTGTTACACAATCATACTTTGTCCTAATTATATTATTATAATGTACTATATTGTAATACAAAATACAATATTATATTTATAATATACTACGTTATAACGCAAAATATAATATTATATTTATAATATTTTATGTTACAATACGAAACACAATATTAGTAAGGTTTTTAACGAAAAAATCCCGAATATGTATCAACTTTTAAGGCTTCTACGTAAACTTTCCCAATATTGACGTCCACCTGTTTCCTCACAAAATAATTGCATTAAATTACCGCGGATTGCGTAAAAATTGCAATGAAATTGCATGTTCGGGTCGAAGTTAATCCTGCGAGCGGATATGTCTGAAAGAAATATCGGCCGGGGGAGGGCGTCGCGGCGCTCCTCCGTCCGGAAATACATTCGCCGCGTGGGAAACGCGCTCGCAACTCGTCTATTTCAGTGCTTCATTCATGAGAATGCTTGCACTCGTCCGCGAAACTCGCCGTACGCTTATTCCTGGCCCGAATCTTCACTTCGACTTTCCTACAAATATGTTATTGCCAATTTGCGTTCATTTGTATTAAAATGTCCCCTTCAAATAAAATACAAACTAAGTTTCCTCAAAATTATTTATGTTTGTTGTAAAAAATATTTTCGCTGTGATTAATTTTAATTGTATTGTATTGCTAGGTTTATTAAAGAATGTTTGTAAAGCAAAAGGGTTGGTTTAGAGCAAATATTAAATAAATACTAATAGAATATTTACAACTTGTTTTCATACACACATTATTTAATAAATGCAGCAATACCGAGGAATGTGTGCTTATTCCTGACTGAATGTTCAGTTGCAGTTTACTAAAAATATCTTACTGAAGCATTCGGATTTGCTACAAATAGAATCCAAAATTATTTCTTCCAAAACCTTACGATTACTGCCATCGCTTATTGATGACTCTCGGATTTCAAAGTGCTCACTAAAATCTGTTTTAATAAATTATTTCAGATTTTTAAACGAACGAATTCCAAATTGATCGCAAGATTTCGATATTTTCCCTAACATATAAGATTTTTTTTGTACAAAACTTCATAATATACTTAATAAAATACGTCATTTGAACTAACTATTCTGTAAAATTCATTTCGATATTCGCATCAACGAACACGACATAGCAATATTCATAAAGATAACATCGTTTTTAGGTTATGTCATCAAAAGCAAAAGAGTTTCTGTACAAATATACAAATATTTCTATTTACTGTTATACAATCATACTTTATCCTAATTATATTATAATATACTACATTATAATACAAAATATAATATTATATTTATAATACTTTACGTTATAATACGAAACATAATATTATATTTACAATACTCTACGTTATAATACGAAACATAATATTAGAATTTCCATAGGAGGATCCGACAATTTCAGGAAGCTTTCAAGCCTAATCCATCCTCATAGCTGTGCAATGCAGCGCAGGACATGCTTAGGATCTCATTGTCAGAGGATCGTAACAGTGAAGCCTTCCTGTTGGAGGTTTCGTCATCCAATTTGTCTTTGTCATTGTACTGGATCTGGCAGGATCCATTCTCATTCCAGCAGGACCCGCATCAACGAGCTTTTCATTCTGGAGTACGGCGAAGCCGCAACTACAAGCTGATTCACTTGCTTTGTAATCATCGCTGTCGAATATATGCATTTACATACATTTGGGATTGTCGTAAATTATTCAACAATTGTAATTATACTCCAATTTCGCAGAACTGTAATCTGAACTTTGTTCATTACTTGTATGTATTATATTACATTGTATACATTGTTAATTTTGTAGGTTAGAACTGTATATGTTCGTTAGAGTTCGATGTAGACGGTGATTCACTTGCTTTGTAATCATCGCTGTCGAATATATGCAGTTACATACATTTGGGATTGTCGTAAATTATTCAACAATTGTAATTATACTCCAATTTCGCAGAACTGTAATCTGAATTCTGTGCATTACATGTATGTATATTATTGTGTTGTATACATCGTTAATTTTGTAGGTTAGAACTGTATATTTTCGTTAGAGATTTCGCAATCATCACTGTCGAATATATGCTGTTACATACATTTGAAGTAATCGTAAATTATTTGAGATAATCGTAAATTATTCAAGAATTGTAATTATACTCCAATTTCGCAGAACTGTAATCTGAACTTTGTTCATTACATGTATGTATTATATTACATTGTATACATCGTTAATTTTGTAGGTTAGAACTGTATATGTTCGTTAGTATTCGATGTAGACGGTGATTCACTTACTTTGCAATCATCACTGTCGAATATATGCTGTTACATACATTTGAGATAACCGTAAATTATTCGAGAATTCTAAATTATTTGAATTGCAATTGTACGCCAATTTTACACGATTGTAATGTAAACTTTGTTCATTACATGTTTGTATAATGTTACGTTGTATATACATTGTATAGTTAATTTTGTAGGTTAGAACTGTAATGTTCGATGTGCAGGGTGATTCACTTGTCTTTGAATCGTTAAATGTAGAGTACAGCATTATTATAAATTATTCACTAATTTTAGTTATACAAAGTTAATTATCAAACATTTATCCTCCCTCTATGTATTACATTTCATATTATACTCTATGTATAATGTACGTAATATAATATACAGGATGATTCACTTGTTTCTGAATCAACCTTGCCGAATATATTCTAATACATGTAAGTGTAAGGTAACAAATATAAAAGTAGTGTTACTAGAAAAATAATTTCATGAAAATAAACGTTTTCCGTAGAAGTACGTAAACATCACACAGAATTCTAAAATTCTATAGCGGAATAAATATATGAACAGTAAAAGTTTGTACAAGTTTGTGTTTATTTATGCAATCCTAACAAATTTAATTAACTTCTATTATGTCTGTTAAGATTGTAAATTTTTTTAAATTAAATTAGTCATTTTTTTAAAAAGAAAATACATGGTTTCATTTATCCATCAATTTAACGGGTGTCCGTAAAGATAGGTATACAAAAATGTTCGTAAACCGAGTGTTAATAGTAATTTCATCGAAAATTCGTGATTCGCTCGGTCCAACACTGTAAACATTTCCAATTCAGTGTAAATTAGTGGGGGAAAGTGATGCCGCTGGAAAATCCCGGCGTTAACAGGTTAACAAACACCAGGGATTTGGCAACGAGTGTATCGCGCAAAGTTGGGGGCGGCGAAACACGTTGGAGGAGGGGCGGGGAATTTACGAGTGGAAAATCACGGCCAGCCTTTCACGGACCAGTTGTCTTTTTCTCGGAGCGCTGCCTTTTTTTTAACGCAGCTTCCACGATGCAACAAGCATTCCCGGTGGGTTTTCTTCGTGGCATCGCGCGTTCCTCGGCAAATTGCCGAGTTATTATTGGAGCGGCCGTCAGAGGCCACCGTTGGCCCGCCGGAGCAGCAGCAGCAGAAGTAATAATTGCAACCTGCCCGAGAACGGCGGCGCACCCGCGATATTAATGCCGGCCACCGAGCGTCCACCCCGTCGGACTCCGATCTCTGCCATTACTGTCAGAAAGTTTTAACAAATACTCGGTTTAATATTAGAATATAATATTTAGTATTATAATATTTCAATTTAAGAAATATTGTTTGATTTTTAGTTAAATATTGTAGATTTTGATATTGGTGGTGATTTACAAGTTGCGTTGGACTGTCAAGTTACATTACTGTCAGAATGCTTTAACAAATACTCGGTTTAATATTAGAATGTAATGTTTAGCAGTGCTAGTTTAATTTGGGATTGTTTGAATTTAAGAAATATTTTGTCAGAAATTATTGTCAGAATGCTTTAACAAATACTGGGCTTAATATTAGAATATAATATTTAGTAATACTAGTTTAATTTGCGAATATTTCAATTTCAGAAATATTGTTTGATTTTTAAGTAAAATATTATAGATTTTTATATTCGTGGTGATTTATAAGTTACGTTGGACTGTCAAGTTACATTAGTGTCAGAAAGCTTTAACAAATACTGGGTTTAATATTAGAATATAATATTTAGTAGGGCTAGTTTAATTTGAGAATATTTCGATTTAAGAAATATTGTTTGATTTTTAGGTCAAATATTATAGATTTTTATATTGGTGATGATTTAGGAAGTTCATTGTTTCATTTTCATAGTTTAATTAATTCTGGGTTTAATATTGGAACATATTATTTATTAACACTAGTTTGATTTTGATATATTACATTTTATGAAATTTTGTTTGGCTTGTTGTCAAATACATCGTTATATTCGTGATAATTTACCAGTTTCATTAATTCTGTAATTCCTAACGGAGTGAAAATGATCCATTTAACATTTGTTCATAGTCGTAATTTATTTTTAAAATATTTTAAGTTATGAAATTTGTTCTGTCCTTTATCGAAATATATAAGATTTCTATATACAGTTTATCTAAAGCAGATAAACATATAGCAGAATTCATCATTTTTATCACTGACAAAATGTTGCTAAATCTTGACAATTCTCGAACTTCAAAAATTTCGTATAAAAAAGTAATATCCTTAATTGCTTCGAAGAAATTATTGAATTACAATCTGCTCAAAAGCAAAATACACGTCCATCTTTTTATATTTACGTTCTTTAGTGACCTACTTTTCAAAAAAGAATATACATTTGTTTTAATAACATTACGAACTCAAGAACGAAAAATTCCGAGGCGGAGACATGTTCAGTCCCATACACAACAGTAACTGACTAACCGCGGTGATGCTGGAAGAGTTATGCGCTGGACCAGACATGTCGATCCCCCTTTCTTGGAAGTGATCTCTCGCTGTAGTCAAAACATTGCCCACTGCGGCACTTGGGAGAGGAAGTGAGAAGCATGGAGAAAGGAGAAAGAGCAGAAGAGCAGAAAAGAGAGGGAAGTGTTCTTAGAAATCTTAGCACGGTTCTTCAAACACTTGTAACATGATCGTCATCATACAATGATCGCTCTAAATCACTCCAACGTAAACATTAAACACATATTTCGATATTATTGTGATATTTTAATATTATTGTGTATTCATACTAATAACAAACCATGCTTTGCAAGACGACTAATCTTTAAACAAAATAAGAACTCCATAAATAGGAATTAGAGTTAGTAGTTTAAGAACTTTTTTGACGAGTATGAATATAAACTTTACATACAAATCCCAAAAATGGGGTTGAAGCCCATTGTCTTCGTTTATAAATGTATAATATTATACTTTTAGTATAATATAAGTATAGTATTAATTATAGTATTAATTTTAGGCCACTGACTCTGCCACCTGTCTATGGAAATTGGACTCACACCACTTTCATAATCAATGCTTACGCAATTTCTTTTACCGACCAATTTGAAATTGGACACAGCACGGGCATTTTTTAAGAAATTACATACTAACTAGTTCTAAATAAAAAGGGTTTACCCCAAATTAAGCATAAATTACGTGGCCACATTTTTTTCAAAATTGGATTTACACCACTTTCAAGATAAACGGTCCGTATTGTAAATGCGTAACATTCTCTTATTATAACAAACGAAGATAAATAAACGTTACCAACAAACGAACATAAATAAAAACCGAAACAAAACTAATACACGAAACCGATTTTTTCCGTTGCGATTGCGTTGACTTTGAGGGTCACGCGCGCGTCATTCATTGTGCCAGACATGTTTTATGCATTTCAGGATCAACGGTAAGGCAATCGACGTACACGCACGCACGCATGTGTAACCACAGTGGAATGCGGCACGAGAAGTGCGAAAGTACGAGATGTCGTAACCGGTTCGTAGTAACCTGCAGAATTCTAGGCCGCCGCGAACTATGAAACACGAAAGATAAGAATATGCCACAGCGCGTTCGCGATAACTCGACCGCTGCGCTGTTTGGGTGAGGCGAACGAACGGCAGTGTTAATCATTCGCGGAATTTTTGGAAGGCAACTTCAAAAAAATGACTGACAATTGATTTAGGATAAAATCAATAACAAATTTATAATATTGCATTAATTATTTTCAATGTTGCAATAATTATTTTCATTGTTGCAATAATACTGCAATCATTATTTTCATTGTTGCAATAATATTGCAATAGTTATTTTCATTGGTGCAATAATATTGCAATAGTTATTTTCATTGTTGCAATAATATTGCAATTATATGGCATTGCAAAATTATTGATTCATTCTAATGCAACACAGTTTATAGAAAAATGTAGCAAAAAATTACTGATAATTTAGGATAAAACTTATAACAAATTTATAATATTGCATTAATTATTTTCAATGTTGCAATAATATTGCAATAGTTATTTTCATTGTTGCAATAATATTGCAATTATATGGCATTGCAAAATTATTGATTCATTCTAATGCAACACAGTTTATATAAAAATGTAGCAAATCTATAATGATCAATAATTTGTAAATTGAAGGCAATTTTTGAATGAAACTATAGTTTTGCAAAATATAAATAGTATACGTATAAGTACAACAAAATACTGTAAATATAACAATTTAAACGATGTAAGAGGAAACAAAAAATAAAGTGATAATAAATAAATAAAAAAATCTTTTGAAGAAGACTGAAAATGCAGTTTATGTTTTAGCATAAATACACCTTCAACTGAATGTACTTATTGAACTAATTATTCTGTAAATTTAAGTTTTATATTCGCAATAACAATATTCGTCGAGCAATCGTGATTGAAACGGTGAATAAAATTGACTTACAAATTTAACGGATGTTTTTAAGGGAGGAAGGGGAGTTTAAGGGAGGCGGCAGATATTAAAGTTGGCAATTCTTGCGCTTTGTATTGCCAAGAAGACGACGGTGACATTTTTTATATGGACTAATTAATTTAATAAAGGTATATTTTTACAGACTTTTAAGTCAATATTTCTCGCTACTCACCTAAAACCTTTTGTTCTTTAAATAATTCAAGCAAACTAATTCAATTACAAATTAAATTTACAGTATAATTCATTCAATCACTGTATTTTAATAAGCAGACGATGAATATTAAAACGAAATTTTCCGCGCAAGGGAAAGCTTGTTAACCGTTGTCCCCCTTTTTTGCGGTTCTATTTGCATGAGAGATAGCTTAAGAGACTGCTGACATCTAGCGTGCGACGCCTCTTACTTTGTCTTTGTGTCGAATCGCGAGGTGCCGTCGCTACGCTCCATTCTCCCTCTTTCTTTGTCGTCGTCGCCGCCGCCGCCTTTATTACTTCGAAACAGCTCGCAATCGTTCTATGAACGCGTCGCCCGCAGAAGATACTAAAAGCTCTAGCGAGGTGAACACACTGTGCAGAGTGGACCAAAAATCTACGGGCTGATGTACTACTTGCTTTTCAAATAGCACTGTTCCGCTTTTAATTTTTAACAGTCGTACGTATTTCACCACGCATATTTTATTGTCTGTATTTTACATTATATTGTTCAGTATATAATATTATAAATAATATTATATTATGTTACTAACCCTTTTTTATCAAAATTAGAATTGTTTTCCTAATTTCTGTCAGAATTAACACTGTAAAATAATTTACAGTAATTATTGTAATTTTTCTTTGAATAATATTATAAATAATAATATATAGTGTGTCAAAAGTTTCGCACCGACGAAATATCTAAAAAAGAAAGAATTTTTGAAAATAGTATAATTTTTGTCCGGTTTTTTTAAATGACATTATTATAAATAATATTATTTCACCCCCAATTACAGGGTGATTCAATTATCTTTAAAACGCCACTGACGGGTATATGTTGCTGTATTAAGAATATATATAATATTTAATAATTCTAATAAATAGTCTAGTAATTTTAATTATGCACGAATGCTTCCAATTCTCTTTCTGATCTTCAATATTAGTATTATATATAATATATTTATTTGTCTATTACTAAAATTATGAAACTACGTATAATTCAATGTTGATGAAGAAAAGAAGAAGAATTAATCGATGGTAAAAGCTCTGGGGTATTGAAAATTATATAGAACATTTTTGAATAACATTTTATAGTATGGCATGCGAGTTTCCCGAGCTTTTTCCATCAGCTGCTTTTCACACTTGTGCCTCAATTTGCTAATGGCTCGTCGCGGACCTTTCGGATCTGACGCAGAAATACAAGAACTACAGGGTGATCCAAAAATAGCCATAACCTCAAATATTATACTTTTAAAGGTTAGATTAATCGACAATGCAATCAAACTACTCTGATAAATGTTCCTGGAAAAATAAGTGCTACTTTGAACATTTCTAAATATTCCAAACTTAAAAACTTGCAATTTTAAATTAATATATTTAAATTAAAAACTCGTTTTATTACATTATTTAAACGCGTTGAATAAAAGAATTTGAT
The DNA here is from genome assembly GCA_910591665.1 of Ectemnius continuus. NCBI lineage: Eukaryota > Metazoa > Arthropoda > Insecta > Hymenoptera > Crabronidae > Ectemnius > Ectemnius continuus. Next base: position 5,551,544 of record OU342862.1, on the reverse strand, counting down.
GAAATAAAGCTTACAATTTGGAGGGAAAAATGATACTTCCCCACTTTACGAACAATTCATTACACAGGTTGAAACTTGATTTGCAAAAACTTGATAAAAAATCGTGTGTTGAATTTACACTAGAACATTAACGAAGCAGTCACCGGAAATTCGAGCGAAATCGGCCGAGTGCCTCGAAGGAAAATAGGTTAGGAAGTTCGGCAATTTTCCATACGAACGACGCCCAGTGCTGCCAACTTCGAAAATGCATATCGAGCTTAACAGAATGAGGGCGCGCGCGCGCGCATGCAAATCGCTCTTCATTATAAAGCTGGCAATACTGCCAGTTAGATTTAAGTTGAGCTTTCGCGAGTGGACTCGAGCAATGAAAAAGCCAATTGTCCGAGGCCGGTTAAAATAGCAAAAGAATGAGAGAGAGCCGAGTGAAACCGAGCGGAATCTCTCCGATACTTCCTGAACCGTGGACGATTCAATGTACATTTCAGCGGGGCCACTTCAACGAAATGGCGAAATAAGCGTGGCGGAGCCGACCTAGATTTTCGCCCGCCCTGAAAAGTCCTCCACGGCGTGGACTACTTGTTTAAACACTGTTTATACGCCTTGATAATTATTTTTCAAATTCATACAAGTTTTGCTCTTTTTCAGGACCGTTAACCTTTCTAGCAAATAAATCATGTGTGTTTTGAAGCTCGAACTTTGACATTGGAATAATAGATTTTGTTAATTATTAATTTATCCTCGAAATTTCGAATTCTTCTATTAAAAGATCTGAAATTACTTTGACCCTTTGACTGCGACGATCTGTGGCGACTGTAATATTTTCCGGGATACGCGACCTCCTTATAATGTTGCATAAACAGTATTCGTGTACAGGGTGTTTCAAGTTTAGGCAAACAATCGCATATTGTTGCATGAAACATTAAAAGACTCGATTTGTCGACTTCGAGTAATTATTGCAGGAAAATTTGTCGAATTAATTCGAAAATAGGATGTTCCATAGCAGAAAGAGTGACGTTTTATAGGTTAGGAAATTTCTACCTGATACCATGTCATTTCCACTCACGTATTTTTAGCAAGCACTCGATCTTACTAAACAAACTCAACTTTTCAGCGTTTTGTTCTTATTCACACTTCATTTTTATTTTACGCAACTTTATATTAATTTCAGCATTATTAAAGAAAAATTACGATTATTACTGTAAATTATTTTGCAGTGTTAAGTCTGACAAAAATTAGGAAAACAACTTTGATTTTGTTGCATACGAAACCATCGAAGCCCAGTGCGGGTAGTCCAATACGCACTTGACCGCTTTTTTAAAGCAAACGCGTCCGAGCCCTCGAAGGTTGTAGGTAGGAAAACCACTCCATTGGAATTTCACGCAAACGAACTGCATCGGCCTACATATTCGCGCGAGGAGCAACTCTATTTCTGAATGCTACTTGGGATTGTATACGATTTCGATAGAAAGAATGTAAAGTTGAATCGAGCAAATCGTATTTACATTTGGAGAAAAACAATTATGTTCCATCAGTTGTCGAATTAAGTAGAAAAAATCATTGTTTCTAAAATGTTTATGACAACGAATTCTATCAATCGATCTTCGTTTGTATGCCATATGTTTGTATAAAGGGAACTTAAGGTTGAATTGAAAAAAGAATTAAGAAAATCATATGTTCAGAAAAGTTGTAAATTATTTCATTCAAACCATCGTATTTGTAGCATTTAAAGTCAAATCGAGAATTATTTTTTAAATAAAGAGAAAGAATAAAGAAAATAATATTTACATGACAAAGAGAAACTATTCTTACAAAATTATTTATAAAAGTTTCATAAAAGATGATCGCATCATTTATGTATTGTACAGGGTGATTCACGTGCCATTACACTGTTGCATATAAAATGATTACAAATAACCTATAAATTTAAATTCTACTTAAACGTTTCCCAACTTTTCTTTGAATTTCATACATTTATACTTCTACATATTCTGCCAAAGATCGTAAAATATTTGCTGTAGTAGACTACATAATAAAATATAGTCTATTGTTAAACAGACAAGTACAATTAAATAGATGTATATAATATAGCAAAAAGTGGGGAAGGAGAATTCTGATTCAAAGGCAACTGAATCACCATGTACAGGGTGATTCCCTTGAAAATCATTATAAATAACCTAGACATTTCAATTATACTCAAATGTTTCTCCACATTTGTCTGCATTTTATGCATTTGTACTTTTACATGTTTGAGTTATGTTAACTCGCACATGAAATTTCACCCCGAAGAAGCCAGTTATATATAATATTCCCCTATAAATATAATAGAATAAAATATTGTCTCCTTACGTTGCTAGCCATTCGAAGGAAGTCGATGCTAAAACTTGGTAAAATATTCTCTCCAACAGACTACAGAATTTAATACAGTCTATTTTTAAATGGAGAATATACAGTATAATGAAATAGATGTCTAGTAAAAGTGAGGTTAGGAGAGTTCCGATTCCAAGGCGAATTAACTACCCTTTAAAATCCTAACCTAAACATTCGACGCAAAATAACAGATTTATTTAACTTTCCGATCATTCACAGTAGATTTTAATTTGAAACTCGTTCCACTGTTTTAGTGGGGCAAGCAATTGATCCACATTACAAGTAGAGCATTGCATTTAATATTCCCCTATAAATATAATAGAATAAAATATTGTCTCCTTACGTTGCTAGCCATTCGAAGGAAGTCGATGCTAAAACTTGGTAAAACATTCTCTCCAACAGACTACAGAATTTAATAGAGTCTATTGTTAAATGGAGAATATACAGTATAATGAAATAGATGTCTAGTAAAAGTGAGGTTAGGAGAGTTCCGATTCCAAGGCGAATTAACTACCCTTTAAAATCCTAACCTAAACATTCGACGCAAAATAACAGATTTATTTAACTTTCCGATCATTCACAGTAGATTTGAATTTGAAACTCGTTCCACTGTTTTAGTGGGGCAAGCAATTGGTCCACATTACAAGTAGAGCATTGCATTTAATATTCCCCTATAAATATAATATAATAAAATATTGTCTCCTTACGTTGCTAGCCATTCGAAGGAAGTCGATGCTAAAACTTGGTAAAATATTCCCTCCAACAGACTACAGAATTTAATACAGTTTATTGTTAAACAGAGAATATATAGTATAATTAAATAGATGTCTAGTAAAAGTGAGGTTAGGAGAGTTCCGATTCCAAGACAAGTGAATGAGCCTGTAGATATTTGCGCGGCGGCAACTGTATTTGCAGGTCACACTGGAGTTGAGCTGCGACAACTATGTATTCGTAGAAAGGGCCGCTGTTTGGGTTCAGGTATCCTCTTCCGAGAAGTGAACTGGCGGCGAGAGCGGGGCGCGGGGAAAGAGGGGGCCCACAAAAGGCAACGGTTTCGAGAGGCCGGCAGTGCGTAAGCAGTCGTCCTTCGCAACGGACGAACAGCGAAAACTGTATTCCCCATTAATGACATCGAGAAAAATCTCTTGTCAAAGCAAAGCGAGCAGTAAAAAGAAGAATCGTGCAAGAAAAGGGAAGCAAGCACTGAATCTCTTGGAGATGGAAAAGAAAGAGGAAGACATCGACCTGTCAACAAGCAAAGTGAAAAGATTGGCTGTGCCGGCTGACGTTTCCATCGACGATTCCATCGGATACGTCATTCTCAATTTCATCGGCGTTTTTTCCGCCTTGAGTGACACTCTGAAGTGCAACTGTGGAAGAAGAGTGAAGTTTTATCGCGCTAATGTTCAAGGACTTGGTTTCAATATAAACGTTTCTTGCGAGACTTGTCCCACTGTTAGCATTCCTTGCTGCCCCGAGCGAAATGGCTCCTTCGAAATCAATCGGCGAATCGTACTCGCATTCCGCTTGCTGGGAATCGGCATCGATGGAATGAGACAATTCTGCGCGATTATGGATCTGCCGCGACCTGTCTTCAACCAAGCTTACAAGGCGATCGTCGACAGCCTCGAAACCGCCGCCAACGCCATCTGCGAAGCGATGATGCGACGAGCAGTTCAAACTGAAAAACGATTGACAAAGAAAAATGCGAAATCAAAAGAAATCGATGGATTGACTGTGTCTTCGAGCAGCACATCCAAAAAGAATGACTACTATTCATTGTCCAGTATTTCAGGCATCATTGGCAATTACACTGGCAAAGTTTTGGATGTTCTCATAAAGTCAACGCCTTGCGGTACTTGCTTCTTATATCGGAGGAAAAAGGAAACAGCGCACTTTGCGGAACTGAATCCGAATCACGAAAGCAAATGTCCCGCAAATGACAAGAAAAGTGCGAGGAAAGAGGAAGGAAACGATATTTGTACAATGTTCGCTCGATCCGAAGAAAACTACAACTTAAAGTATTCTTCTTACATAGGCGATGCTGAGTCAAAAACGTGCAAAACAGTCATCAATTCCGCGCCATATGCAATCTCTCAAAAGCAGTGTATGAAACATTTGCAAAAACGGATGACGAGACTTCTACAAGATTGCAAAAATCGAGAAAACCTCGGCGACGTATTGCCAGGCAGATTGATTGACGAATTATCAATGAATTACGTCAACGCTATTAAAGAAAATGCAGGATCGATAGAAAATATGAGGACTGCAATATGGGCGACATTTTATCACGAATGCTCGACGGACAAGGAACCAAAACATCATTATTGCCAAGAAGGCTTGGAATCATCGTGCGCGTGGCAACGAGCGAAAGCCGAAGGAACTTTGCCTGACTACAAACACAAAGCTGCTTTGCACGAAGACGTCATCGCAGCAATCGAGCCGATTTATCAAAAACTTACGAGCAATGACTTGCTAGAAAGATGCGTCGGCGCATTCACCCAAAAGTTCGCTCGCAAATTTAATGAGTTTGTTTGGGCAAATCCGCCGGAAGAATACGACGAGGAAGGTGCACTGTTCCACATTGATGCGTACATCGGTGTTTGCAGATTTAACGAAGGTCTATTAGCATTTCTGAGCATCATGGCGGCGGCAGATATCAAAGTTGGCAATTCTTGCGCTTTGTATTGCCAAGAAGACGACGGCGACATCTTTTATATGGATTGATTGATTTGTTAAAGGTAGAGTTTTACTGACTTTTGAGTCAATGTCTTTCGCATCTCATTTAACCCTTTGCGGTCGTATGTCTACTCTCAGCCACCATAACAAAAAACCGTATTAATTATAAACATATGGAAAACATATAAGAACATACTTTTTTTTTAAACGCGACAAAACATTATTGTGCAATGATATATCTAAAGTTCACGAAGGAAACAATAAATCTTGTTTATCTTTCATAATCTTGTATATTATGTATCATTGCTCGTTCAATGGAAATTAATTCCGATCACTACAACATCCATATAGAAATTTAATAGGACCGCAAAGGGTTAATACGAAAATGTAAAATTAACCCTTTGCACTGGAGGGCTCCGGAGCGGAGTCATTTAAAACTTGTCTTGAAACTCGAGGGCTCCGCTATGGAGACAATGCAAATAATTGTCAGTTCATAACACAAGGACAAAGAGAAATCGTAAAAACCATTGTGTAAAGGATATTCCGTTCTTGGTGAGAAAAGACAAACGGAAAGAGAAAAGAAAAAGAAGATAGTATAGAATATAGAAACTAGAAGAGTATAGCAAAGCCAAAATGATCTATTGGCGATTGCTTCGAGAGGTATCGCACCTTGGACAATTACAAAATGTAATAATTTTATAATTTTTTCCTCTTCTTATATATTACAACATTTGTCCATAATCAATTAAAAAACAATAACATACAACAATGATGACTTTTCTTTTAATGCGCATATCATTTACTTATATGTGAATATGATCTTTCCATTGAAATTGCTTCGAGTTGCTGGTAATACGAATGAAAGAAAACTTGGAGTGCAAAGGGTTAATAATAATACAAGAGTCAAAATTGGTTTACAAACTTGTAACACTATTGTCAGTGTTTCGTTCTTAATTTCTTGTGATAATAAAAAATACATTCGATCTTTTTGTGAAGTCTGGCATAATATTGCAAATTGTTTATGATTATCAAAAACGCCTAAATGTTAATAATTTTGAGTATCCCATCTGCTTTTTTGTTTCAGATTAAGTGCTCATCGGAACGGTGTGCATGTTTCAAAAGATCGGCGTCGATAATATTTACTTACTCGCATTTTCATTTATTAATAGGATTTATGAGATAATGGTATTATTTCTAGTCTGCCAATTCAACTAGAGCAGATACAAACTAATAAATTTCTCCTAGGCCTGGTTCTGGCCAATTTACAATTACATACTTCTTTGCGTTTTGCATTTTCAAACTGTTTATAGTTATATTAAGTTAATTTACAATTACATACTTCTTTGCGTTTTGCATTTTTAAACTGTTTATAGTTATATTAAGTTAATTGTCAACTAATTATAAAAGATACGAGCCAGTATGAATTTTATTATTTTTGTTATTTGTACGAAGTTTATTTTTTTTAATGTATTAGTTCCTGTAATTTATTCGTATTTTTGCTCGTAGAACTCGATATTCAGTTATATTGTGTTTAAATTACAGTGCCAAAGATTGTTGTTAATATTGCGAAGTTTAAATTAAAGTTGCATATTCAATTGCGATTGGTATTTATTTCTGTTTCCCTTCTTCAATACCGAAATATTCGCAACAAAATCCATGTCAATAGGCGGAAGGTAATTTTTTATTAAACACGATTTTTATTACATTTATTATTTCCACACTCCTACCAAAAATCATTAGCGTTAAACGAACTGCATGAAGAATTCAAGTTTAAAGTTGAAATATAAAGACAATTAACACGAGTGAAATTGCGAAGCGAGTGCCACGGTTATAAATTAAAAAATGTAATAATTATTCTTCATAACTGCATTTCCTCTAAATTATTTGATGTAAAAAAGATGTAAAAATTAGATGTAAATTCACGATTTCGACATTTTTCACCTCAGACTTAACCCTTTTAGCACCCACAAACAATATCGCAGCTCTCCAAAGAATCCCTTAAATATCAAATATAATAAAAAATATAAAATTAACTTCTTTTTTAAAAGGAATATTTAAATACGTAAACTTCTTTTCGAATTGCGTTTCAACGAAATTAAATCATTTATAAGGTTTCGTAAATTTATTTTGAGACTGAGAACACTCAAAAAGGTTCAAATAATATAAACTTTTTAGCTGCACACATATATGCGATTAACAATATTTATATGCAATCCAAAATCGTACGATAAATCTCGAAAACTAAAATATAACAAAAACAGGCGTTAAGCTTAAAGGTGAAAGAATGTCGGAAGGCTCGCTAACAGGAAGTTGCCGATGGAGAATGTAGTGGTGAAGAGCTCGGGCGATTCCTAGTGGTTCGAGAGGGTCTCTCGTGATGCGCTGACGTCGCGACGCCTCATTGTTATGTAACCGCTGTCACACTCCAGGAAAATTGCACTCCCACCACCCTCTCACCAGCGCCTCTCCGACCACCCCATCTTTCTCCCCTTCGCCACTCCTTCGCATCACTTAAAGCCCTGGAACGCTATCTTACGTAAATTCGAGCTCCTCCTCACAACTACCCACCGAATCTGCGCGAGCCAACTCTCAGTCAGACATTTTCCATTTTGTGTCGCAGTTTTCGGTTAACATTATATTTTGTTATATTTGATTATTAACATTTTGACTCGAATTCACAGATATGTTTATTTTCACGAGAATAACTACAATAAATATTTTTAACGAGGTGTAGTGAGAGTTAAAAATTGCAAGTTTCGCAGTCAAAGTATTAATAGTGTTTTATTGTATTTTATTCAGTAGTAGAATTATTGAAATCGTTGCTTTTTATTTGTTTTGTGTGAGATATTTGGATTGAAAAAATATCGAAGCAATATTCAAAATATTTTTTATGTCACTAATGTTATGAATTCGTAGTTTCTTACTTTCCTTCCACTTGCTCGCTTTTACTGTTGTTTTTAAGCTCTTGACTCTCACTAGCCATTATATTTGATAAATTATCATATTTATTTCTGGAAAAGTACACAACTGGTACTAATAATATTTTTGATTCCAGGTTTTTCCCAGAAATTTTCATTAGTTTTGGTAATTTAGCGGGCTGAATAAAATCACTCAGTCACTTTCGGACTTATAATTAGTCAAGTGCGAGCAAACAGCCGCCATGATAGTAGGGTGTGGAAAAAGCGCCATCTTTCGGTATTTCCAAACATCTACCACTTTAACCTCAAATCCCTCCACTTGAAACTTTTGATCTTCACTCATCAGACACCCATTTCTCTGAATTATTCTAATTGCTTCTATTTATATCAAAATGTGCGAGCATTTTCAGATTCGTAGCCATTCAAGTATTTTAAACAAAAGTGTAGATATTAATTATGCTATTTTGGTAATTAAATTAAATAAATAAATGATATGATTTGGAATTTAGTGTGAACTTATTTGTATCAAAATATGCGACCGTTTTCACATTCGTAAATATTCAAGTATTTTAAACAAAAGTGTAGATATTAATTATGCTATTTTGGTAAACAGTTTTTGGAGGTTGGATCGGCGTAAATATCCTGGCTGAATGATAACGGCAATTCTTTCGAGTCAAATGGCAGGCGGATTGGAGAAATTGGCAGAGGTTCGCGCCGATTTGCCGGCATTAGTCGATATTTTCGGTTTTAAAGGAGAGACATTATTTGGAGAAAGGACATCTTTACTGCACTCACTTGGCAGCGCTTTCGACCGAGCATTTGGGTCATCGATTAAAATTCCTACGCGAAAGCAATAACACTCGTTTTTGCCCTTCCAGCTCGCTGTCGTCCTTTTCCAAGAATCGCACTTCGTCTTCTTGACTTCCGGCGGCGAGCTTTCTTTTGAATTAAAAAGCCCCGCCACGCCGCGCCGCGCCGTTAGGCGAATTGGCAGCTCAGCATGATAGTGCTGGAAATTTGGAAATATCAAAGTTCACTGGGTCGCAAGACTTATCTTTGGAAAATGAAACTTTCCTTCTCCTGACATTCCTCGGGGATTTCTTGAAGTTTGATTTTGTAAAAACTTACTTGGAAAATATTATTACTAATATTAAATTACAGAAAATATTAAAATGAAATATTAAAGTACTAATTTGCAGTCAGTAATTTCTTGTATTGATGAAAATATGTATTGTTGACTATCCTTTTTCAATATTATTTATGGCAATTTTGCAGTTAACGTTCTTTATGTTTATTTTTGGAAAGTAATTGCAATCCATTATCGCAAAGGTTTTGCAACGAATTACAAAGTTGCTTTAGAACTTAAATAAACTTTATCCTCTGTTGATTCAAAAGACAGTAAACTTTCATGTCATTTATTTAATTTTCACTGAAAAAGATTGCAATTACTTATCAGCAAACTTTTGCAACAAGTTGCACATTGCAATCTTTTTAAGTGAAAATTGAATAAATTATATGAAAGTCTATCTTAATTTTACATTATTTTCAATCACCTGAGGATAAAGTATATTTAAGTTCTAAAGCAATTTTATAATTTGTCGAAAACTTAAGTAGATTTTCTTCTGGGTTGTACACGTAAATACAAAATCAATATAAAATGAAGATAATACACTGAAAGCTTTTAAAAAAAAGACAATAAAATTTCAAATGAAACAGATTTGTAAATGACAACTGAAAGATTGACGTACCATCTTTGAGAGCTCGAAATCGCCACAAACTCATGGTTCTTCGATCGAGGAAGATGCTGGAGTCTTCTGGCGATAGAAAATCGTGACGCTGCACTACGAATCAAGTCATCCGCGCGATTCTAACCTCACTATTTTATCTTTTCCGGCTTTTCCAACTCACACACTGCATTCACACACACTATCAACACAAACTGCGTTTCTCACGAACTTTTTCACTGCGAATTTCCGTCACAATAGTAAAGTTCTTCTATTTTTTGTTGCTTTTTAACAATTTTTAGACGACGCTTTTGTGCAAGTATTGTATTACAAAACTGTTACTTGGAAATCGAGTTTCTTGTAAAAAGTTTTTCTTGTCAGTCCAAATATTTTAGGTACTTGAAAAGCTGCTTATAGCGCAGAATTCCAACGTTAATATGTGCTTTTTGTTACATTGTCATAATTTCGAACAATTGTTGCGTTGTCATTTATTGCAGGAATGTGGTCGAAGTTCTAATAATAAATTACCCAATTTGATTGAATAAAGTATAAAATATTATTCCATGCTAATATAAGTTATATGATTAATATTATTTTATGATGAAACTAATCGAATAATGAATTAATGCCAGTGGAAATAGTTGCTTTTTTGGTTTTCTATATTTCAGAAAAATGTCTCATAGTTGTTTAATAAGTTATACCGAATAAAAGATTAACAATCAATCAATTAAACAGTTGTAGTAAGTTTTAACAATTCCAAAAATGCAGTAAAACCCGAAAGATTAAAGATTACATTTTTAAAAATTAAACATTAGATTGGAAGATTAACTAATTTACGCTAATATAAACTAAACGACTAATTTCCATTATTTCGAGATAAAAATGACGATGACATTTCTTAAAGGATTCCTTCTAACTCTCGTCATAGATATTCTTAAGCCCTGTTGTGCGGTAAGCGCAAGTGTTTGGAGATCGAGTTTCATAATGATTGGCACGTGTAACTTGTAACACGAGACCATGGAACTGAGCAATTAGAACTCGTAGGATTGTGGGCGGTGACATTCAATACAGTTAAGGTTTTAATATGTGGGACAACGTTCGTCTACAATTAATAAGATAAATATAAACTTGTTGTTTAATTTTCTTGTTGTTTAGGAATGTTTAATTTTTAAAGTAATTTTTGGAATTTCTACTGGAAAAGAATTATTGACAGTGGAAGTTTTAAATTTTTATGTGTATGTTTCAAGCATACACTGTGAAATTTGTATGCAATTATCTTTTATATTAACAGAGTTTCTAAATACTGTTTTGAATATGTAAAAAATCATGGCTGACGCGACTGATGTTAAACAATAGTTAATAATCTGATTAATATAAGCAATAATTTCATACAAATTTTATTGTATTCTTGACACTTTTTCAAATTAGTATAAAAGTTATCAAATTCTTGCATCTAATAGAGCTTTTCTATTTTTAATGGAGAAAATGCCCCGCAAATGTACAGTACTTTGCTTTGTCCAACTTTTTGCAAATGTCCAACCCTCTGTTTATTCAAATGTTCATTATAGTGCACGAATTACACAAACAATAAAGTGTTATATAATATTTAAGATATATAAAGATTTTGAAAATGTTGTTTATGATTAAAACTACTCAGTAATTTACAATTATATAAAATAACGATTTATAATCATACTATTTTTAGCAATCTAGACAATCAAATACATAATAATAATACAATCTGCAATATTTGCGATCGAAATTCAAAGACAATTGAATCTGTACATTCAAAAGACCAACTAATTTCAGGTTCAACAAATTCCCAAATACAATTATTCAAGAACAGTTTAACAATAATTACTTAAATGATCAATTTCAACCCTGCGAAGTTCCTCAAAACATAATTCCATCCGTTCCAGTTTCGTTCATCAAGCAAAGACAACTGAATCTGTACATTCAAAAGACCAACAAATTTCAGGTTCAACAAATTCCCAAATACAATTATTCAAGAACAGTTTAACAATAATTACTTAAATGATGAATTTCAACCCTGCGAAGTTCCTTAAAACATATTTCCATCCGTTCCAGTTTCGTTCATCAAGCAAAGACAACTGAATCTGTACATTCAAAAGACCAACAAATTTCAAGTTCAACAAATTCCCAAATACAATTATTCAAGAACAGTTTAACAATAATTACTTAAATGATGAATTTCAACCCTGCGAAGGTCCTCAAAAAATAATTGCATCCGTTCCAATTGCGTTCATCAAGCAAAGACAACTGAATCTGTACATTCAAAAGACCAACAAATTTCAAGTTCAACAAATTCCCAAATACAATTATTCAAGAACATTTTAACAATAATTACTTAAATGATGAATTTCAACCCTGCGAAGGTCCTCAAAACATATTTCCATCCGTTCCAGTTTCGTTCATCAAGCAAAGACAACTGAATCTGTACATTCAAAAGACCAACAAATTTTAGCTTCAACAAATTCCCAAATACAATTATTTACGAATCAATGAACGATAACTAAGTACTTAACACTAGATTTACGGGACCCGTCATTTTGACGGATTTTGAATTTCACGTGCATAATTACAAAAAGCAGTTACTACTAATTTTCTGCCATTTTACGCTGACTGTTAAGATTGTAATTGTTTTTAAATGGAACCAATCGTTTTTACTTAAGAACATCAATTTGACTCGTGTTTTGTAAAGATAGGTATAAAAAAATATCCGTAAACCTAGTGTTAAATGATGAATTTCAACCCTGCGAAGGTCCTCAAAACATAATTCCATCCGTTCCAATTGCGTTCATCAAGCAAAGACAACTGAATCTGTACATTCAAAAGACCAACAAATTTCAAGTTCAACAAATTCCCAAATACAATTATTCAAGAACATTTTAACAATAATTACTTAAATGATGAATTTCAACCCTGCGAAGGTCCTCAAAACATATTTCCATCCGTTCCAGTTTTGTTCATCAAGTAAAGACAACTGAATCTGTACATTCAAAAGACCAACAAATTTCAAGTTCAACAAATTCCCAAATACAATTATTCAAGAACAGTTTAACAATAATTACTTAAATGATGAATTTCAACCCTGCGAAGGTCCTCAAAAAATAATTGCATCCGTTCCAGTTTCGTTCATCAAGCAAAGACAACTGAATCTGTACATTCAAAAGACCAACAAATTTCAAGTTCAACAAATTCCCAAATACAATTATTCAAGAACATTTTAACAATAATTACTTAAATGATGAATTTCAACCCTGCGAAGGTCCTCAAAACATATTTCCATCCGTTCCAGTTTCGTTCATCAAGCATTACACATGCCAGAACCACTTAATCTCGATACATCCGGAGGAATCAATGACGTCCCCGTCTACGGAATCAATAGTAGCAATCAGTCAGGACTTTCGAGTGAGTAGACTATTGACGGACGTCGGTGAAGCTTGGATGATAGTGCCACTGGGGAAATAGGTTCCTATCGTGGGCGTATCGATCGGAGCAACCGGCTTTTTTATCTAATGCCATGTCAACCCACGCACTAGTAATAAAAGCCGCTGGGGGCTTTTGTGCGCTTTGGCTTACTGCCATTAGTGCTACTTTTTCCTCGAGTTCTCCATAAACATCGCTCAATGCCAGCCGTAGTTTTCGAGTGCTGACACCCACGTGTTGATTAACACTGTAAATTTATAGGTTTACGGATACGCATTTTTCTTTGGAATTAATTTAATTTAAAAACAATTATAGTCTTAATAGGTATAAGCGAAGTAAATTTCGCAGGATTGCATTAATAATTGTTGCTATACATTGGAGAAAAATTCATAGTAATTGTCTTGTAATTTTGTTCCTGTATTTGGGAATCCGTCAAAATGAGGGATTTTGTAAATCTAGTGTTAAGAAAACGAAGTTATCGTACGATTTATTTTTATATTATGTTATGTTACATTGCATTATGTTGTTAGATTTAAAAACTGGTTGTTTTCATCGAATTTTTAAAAAGGTAATTAGAGCTACTTTCTGTTACTTTTCCCTTTTTGTAATTTAATTATTTGCAGTATTGAATATTGAAAATATGTACAAAGCACAGTAATCTAAAAAAGCGTTATTGAATAACAAAGGAGAATAAACTTAAGTTTCATATGTGTAGCGAAGAATTATCGCTTAAATACATGATCTTCGAATGTATTCACCTTAACTACAATAGAAACAAGTTCAACCTCAAGTTAGACACAAATGAGAACTTTAATACAATATTACAAACGTAATTAAATTTATGAAAGACATGTACAGGGTGATTCACTTGCCTTTGAATCAGAACTCTCCTAGTCCTTATTTTTTTTGGCGGACTTCCCGACCTTCCCCGGGACTGAAATTTGGTGGAGAATGTGGCCTTGCGACAAGGAAGAAGTGATATAAATTTCAGAGCCCTAGCTCAAAGTTTAGCTTTTCACCTATTTTCGACCCTCGAGAATGGTCAATTTTTTCAAGTTTCTCAAAATCGGCCGAACCCGGGATATTTTGATTGTTTTCGTATCAGGGTGGATAGAGAACAAAGAATCCGTGAAAAAAGTCCGGATTTGCGACGCAAACGGGTCGAAAAACCGTCGAGAAAAGTCCACTTTTGCTAATTTTTGACGGTTTTTTTTTTTTTTGGTGGACTTCCCGACCTTTCCCGGAGCTGAAATTTGGTGGGTAATGTTTTTTTACATCAAGGAAGATACCATAAAAATTCCAAAGCCCTAGCTCAACATTTTTTTTTCGGCAAATTTTTCTTAAGGGGTACCCCTTCAGATTTTTTCACGATTTTTCGAAGGTCCCCGAACTCGGGTTTTTTCTTCGGGAATCGATTGCTTATGAATGAAAATGGATAGAAAACAAGAAATCCGTCGAAAAAAGTTAGAACACTTATGCGTTTTTAATTTCAGCGTCAGTTGTATAAACTTTTTAGTCTTACATGATTAGTAATTTTTACTTTAAACGTATTATACTTAATTATATTATAACATTATGTACTTTTTAGAATTACACTATGATATTTATTACAATGTAATATTATTATTGTAATATAACGCGACATAGTATTGCAATGTAATTAAGTAGAATAAAATTATAGTTAAACGACATTTAAAGTAAATATACTTATTCATATCAAGTTTAATCAATTCAACTTCAAACATTCATTTAACACTCTCACAAATATATTTCCGATTATTAAATTCCTCACTGCAGCTTCGATTGCATAAACTTCGCAGTTCGTAATAAATCTTACAAATCACGAACGCGCAGCGCAAGGGAAAGCTGGAAGCGTGGATTCGCAGGTGGCGCGCAGGGAGAATTACGAGGTGAGCGAGGTGAATGTCAGTGCTTACATGTTCATTTGAGCCGGGAACGAACGGACACTGTGTTTTCATTTGATGTCTCGCCGCGGGGCTTCCATCGATCTACCACTCGCAGAAACTAATCCAATGAATCTCTCGCCGCCGCCGCCAATTCTCAATCCCTCTGCTCAGAGAAAATCACCGCTCCCTAACATTTAATTCGAGGATCGCCCAGCTTTCTGCCAACTTCGACGCCGATTAATGATTGCAATTAATATTGGGAATTGATGTTAGTTCCAGTAATTAATCACTGGAACGTAGTTATTTACTTTGTTTTATTCTTTATGGTTTTGGATATTTATTATTGAAGTGGTATTTTACTACGGCATTATAATTAATATAATATTAGTGTTAATATTACAAATTAGTATTATCTCCAATAATTAAGGGTTGACATTTATGCTTTATTGTACTTACATGCAAGCAATAAAAGAAAAATGTTTGTGGTTATAATTTTATATTTCATGATTACGCTTATGGTTATTTTTTTATTAATATTGGAGCGTTAAACTTCGTTATTATAATTAATACATGATTGTTACTACGTTTATAAACACGAAATAATTCAGATTAACATTTGCACTTCTTCATATTTATAAATGTAGTTGCATAACAACATGAAACTTGTTATGAATATTTATTTCGTTTTTAATGGTTACGCTTGTTTATTATTGTAGAACTGCTATACTTTGTCATTATAATTAGTATATTAATATTACACTGTGTACGAACGTATAAACAAATTCGTTCATATTACACACTCAAAGTTTAACAAATCTGGATGTTAAAATTTAAGAATTATTTATGAACACTGAATTACAACATTAATTACAGCGAACAATCGCAATTGCAATAGCATTTTAATTTTAATCCCCGTTTCTCTATCGCGAAATTAGTTTGAACAACAACAATAAACATTATACAAACACTAAATTGCAACATTAATTACAGCGAACAATCGCAATTGCAATATCATTTTAATTTTAATCCCCGTTTCTCCATCACGAAATTAGTTTGAACAACAACAATAAACATTATATGAACACTGAATTGCAACATTAGTTACAGCGAACAATCGCAATTGCAATAGCATTTTAATTTTAATCCCCGTTTCTCTATCGCGAAATCAATTTAAACAACAACAATAAACATTATATGAACACTGAATTGCAACATTAGTTACAGCGAACAATCGCAATTGCAATAGCATTTTAATTTTAATCCCCGTTTCTCCATCGCGAAATTAGTTTGAACAACAACAATAAACATTATACAAACACTGAATTGCAATATTAATTACAATGAACAATCGTAACAATTGCAATAGCATTTTAATTTTAATCCCCATCGGATAATTTGTATTTATATTAATAGTTATATAATAGTTATAGTAATTAGTATATTTAAATAGTTTCTCCATCGCGAAATCAGTAAACAACATTATTCTCTAGTAAGTTCAATGATTATCAACTTCAATCTGATTTAAATATCCAATAATAAAAGAACGCACTGTGCCACTTCGTCACTGAATTCGACAGGGGATTATCGATGCGGAGGAGTGCGGCTGGAATTCAAGGTTCACTAAACTGCGATTAGCGAGCGGCGTCGGCGTCGGCGTCGGTTTTGGCGCAAGAATAGCCCGGCGGCGAACGCGACACACACACGGCCGGCTTGGTCAGCGGTGTCGGGCGCACTGGAGACTTCCTCGCCAACCCTGTTTACATCGCGGAGGAGAACGTGTCGCCGGCACCGCGCCTTACCGGGCTTCCGGCGTTTCAGTTATACCTGCATCTATGTACATGTATATCGATATACATATATGTTATGTACAGGTCAATGCATTTACCTTGGAATTAACAAGCGTTTTTATTATATTTTGTATTTTTTATTTATTATATTATTTATGGTTTATTTATGTAAGACACGTCAATAGTAGTATTTGAAATAACAATTATGGTAGTTCTTAATAATTTAATTTAATTTAAAGAATAATAAAGTTGTAGTTGTATTCTTCGATTGCGATATTTTTTAAAAATTTTGCTTTGGGAGTTAATAAAGGAAAAGAGAAAATAATGTACAGATTAATTGATATTTCAGTCTCCAAAAATTCATCAGTCAAAATTTATGTTTGTATTCAGTAATACCAATCGCTCATGCATCAACCTGTAATATTAGATCGTATCAAAAAAATGCACTGAAATTCTACTTTCTACCAGAAACAAAATCAAAATTCTCTGCACAGTTAAATCACAATATTTCAAAAATAAAAATTGAACGGTCAAACTAAAAAATAACATTTATTATATGCAAATATAACTTGTGTCAGTGGAAGCTGATTATCAAAACTGACAAAGCTGACTATAAAAAAACGCGCGAAAATTCTACTTTCACTCAGAAATAAAATCAAAACTCTCTACTCATTTAAATCACAATACTTCAAATATAAAAATTGAACGGTCAAATTAAAAAATAATATTTATTGTATGCGAATATAGTTTGTATCAAAACTGACAAAGCTGACCATCAAAAAAACGCGCCAAAATTCTACTTTCCACCAGAAACAAAACTAAAATTCTCCACTCATTTAAATCACAATATTTCAAAAATAAAAACGAAAACTTCGATCTAACAAAACATATTCGCACCTCAAAAAATTGGTTAAAAATCAAAATAAAATAATATACAACATGGTGGCGAAGGAAACTCATCGCCGCTGCGTCAGCCTGTAGAAAGCTTCTGCTTTGTAGGGAGGCGGTTGCCGTTGCCACAGGCGCGGAGGAGAGGCGCTCGCTGCACTCTCTCGCTCTCTGTGACCAGTGGAGCAGCGGATGATTGGATTGTGCGGCATCGTTTGCTCATGCCGGCCGGCCGGCTTGCCGATCGAACGACCAACTAAGAATAGGACCAACGCCAACTGGCGCGAACACCTAACCTCTCCAGGCTTTTTTTTTTCGAGGGAAATTTATGCGCCAAGGTCACGCCTGGAATTGATCGCTCAAATGACGGCGCTCCTCTGCTAATCGTCCCGTGAATCATTGGGAACACGTGTACCTCTTCCCATGGAAATTGGGAAAACTGACGAGAATAACAAAGTAGCAAAGTATTATGCTGGAATTTTTATATTAAGATTTGTTATATTTATTATGTTAGAATTATTATATTAATGCGTGAACTTCTTTTTAGGGAAATTGAGAAAGTTATTATTCTCTGATCATTCGCACACGCTTCCGTTCCAAATTTATAATAGTGTTATAAACAATGTTGAAATGTATTGACATTTGTTAATTTAACTATTTATTAACATTATTATAACTCTTTTAGTGCCGACCAACAAATATCGCAGCTATGCAAAGAATATCATAATCATAAAAATGAATTTCTCTTTTACTAGCAATATTTCAATCTTTACGCAAATTTTTCATTTGTGTTGCATCGAAATTAAACCATTTGTAACGTTTTATACATTTATTTTGAGATAGAAGATATTTGTCACACAAAAAATTGTATTGTACAAACAACAATGTATCGTCTAATATAATAATAGAAAATGTCATTCTTTTGACAGAAAGTGAAGAAGTACAAAAAGACCTAAATTGTCGTACTAATTTCAACGGAATACATAATGTATATAAAACAATAAAATTATTCTTATATGAGCAAAAATAATACTAAAATTTTGGACAAGCAACAATGAGAGAGTGAAATATCCTTATTTGTTTCAAAAGTTGATTAAAATCTAGAATCCCCTTGTTCAATGCGGAACAAATCCCTCCAAAGAGGGAAGAGCACTGATTCTATCGGAAAAGAGAGTGGAGGGGGAGAAGGAAAGAAAGGTGGGCTTTCTTCACTGGGAAATACAAAGGCACCCTTGAAAAGCGAACTACCAACGTCGAATGTGATCAGACGAAGTCTGACATGGGAAATGGATGCTTCGAGGAAATTCAGGATCGTAGATCCTCGTAAACCCGACCGAGAGGGAGGCACCGTGATTTGTTCGCGTATCCTTCGATAAATTTCGAGTGCAAATTGTTTTGGCGCCGTCAAATTTGGAGAGCAGCAAATATTCATTGACGAGAGCTAAAATAATTCTTAGTAGTTGTAATATTTTGCATATTAATAACAATTTAATTTAAGTAGCAATAGTTATATAGTAATATAATAATTTTCTTTCGGTAAATTTCGAGTGCAAATTGTTTTGGCGCCATCAAATTTGGAGGGCAGCAAATATTCATTGAAAAGAGCTAAAATGATTCTCTAATTTTGTATATTGATAACACTTTAATTTAAATCGTAATAGTTAAATAATGATATGCATTTAAGTAAATAATAATTGTGTTTCAGTAAATTTTGAGTACAAATGATTTTGGCGCCGTCAAATTTGAAGAGCAGAAAATATTCATTAACAAGAGCTAAAATAATTCCTAGTAGTTATAATATTTTGCGCGTTAATAATAATTTAATTTCAGTAGCAATAGTTATATAATAATATAATAACTGTCTTTCGGTAAATTTTGGGTACAAATGATTTTGGCGCCCTCAAATTTGGAAACTAGCAGATATTCATTAACAACAGCTAAGAAAATTCCCATTAGTTGTAATATTTTGCACGTTAATAACAATTTCATTTAAGTAAAAATAGTTCAATAATAATATTAATTCAAGTACATAATAATTGTCTGAGTACAAATGATTCTCACACATTCAAATGTAGAGACACACATTTCGTACTGTAATAATAATTTAAATGTAAGAATAATAAAGTTATCTTTATTGCAAACACCTGCTAAGAATTCTGCATCGTAATCAATCGAAACTGAATTATTATTTTTGTATTATATATTTATCGTCAGATCCATCGCGTGGTTATTAGATTTAATAAATACAATGAACATTATTACGAAAGTAATCTGGCAATAATAATAGCTATTGTTAGTTACAGAAAAGAGGCAAAATTGAAGTATTCAATGCCGCATGAAGACTGACATTTGAAATATTGATTACACTTCTTCCTCATCGCATTTACTTTAATCAGGATTCCATAGAAAATTTCATTCGCTCTAATGAATTAACTTAATAATTACTGAATAAGGGAGAATTTCATTAAAAATCGCCCGTGCAGGTGAATTCCATTCACTTTTCAGTTAGGATGGCGAAACGAGTTTCAATTTTATAAAATTTAATTCAGTTTTGAAGAGATAATGCAACGGTGCTTTTTCGGGGCGCAATTTAATTATCTCATTCGCTAATTGAAGAGCCGTTAGAAACGTCAGGCGAAAAGTTCAAAAGTCATTGCTTGGCAGTTTCGTTTACCTGCTGTGTTGGGAAAAATAGCAAAATTATAGTATTACCAATGGCGATAAAATCGTTTTGTTTACAGTTTTCAAAATTGGAATATCTTTTTTGTCTTTTGTTACACATCATAATGTCTTTCTATACTTTTATAAAAATCTATTTATCAATAAAAGCACGTAAAAATCAATCAAATGTAAATCAAAACAAGTTAATAAAAAGCTAATAAAAACCGATTAAATTCAGGGAGTATGTGATAAATTAAAATATTTCAAAAGCTGTAGCATTTCCAAATTGATGCAAATAATTTTGACGAGATTGGTAGATTTATTGTTAAAGATAAAAATCACAATTATTGCGAGCTCAAAGTTCATACATCATTTTTACTAATAAAGCCAGATATAAAAACAAAATGATCCAAGTTGAAGCAATTTAAATCCATACAGAAATCTCAGAAAAAAACGTACAAATTATATTTCAATAAAAGTCAGAAAAAAATACATAAATCAAAATTTATACATTAAAAGTTATAACAACGATCAAATATCGAACGAATCACTTTTGTTCTAGTATCAAAGACGAAAAGCGTCGCAAGAGGAATCGGCGTAAGACGGAAGCCGAGGATAAAAGCAACGACAAAGCGATGCGAGACGAAGCTTGGAGGTTAACAAGCACCAGAAGCCGGAACATCCTCTTTAATTCAGCTCTTACGTAAAGACACGGGTTTCTCGCCGAATGCATATTTGACGCGATACCGGACTAACAATGAAGAAACTTGAGCGCGCGAAGGTCAAGGCGGAGCGCGGAGCACTTCGCCCAGAAGATGAGAATATGAGTCAAGGCTAATAAGGACAGTGACTCCCGGCTGCTCGTTACATTATACCAGGAGTGCTCGGCCTCCTCCTGATTCCGGCACAAGTGTCTCCACCTACGTGTACACAAGCACTTTGCACTTTCCCTTTGCGGAGCCCGAAATCCTCTTGGATCACGCTCTTCCTGTTTCTTTCTATTTTCAAAATAATGACTGTCATGTCATTTCAAGATAACTAAATGTTGTTCTAGTTTTTATATAATATATGTCAATTATTAAAAGATTAATAATTAATACTATACTAAACTAATATTATACTAATACTTAGTATACTAAATTTGACTGCAATGTAATATTAGAGAATTCTTTTAACAGGCTAGAAAATAATTTTCCAAAAACAACAATATTTTCGTTGTATTGGAATTCGAATTTTTATTGGAAATGTAATTAGTAATTTGTTCCATTGGTTCTATCGTAAAGCTGTGTATATTTGATAATTAAAAGCCACTTTTTCATTTCGAAATAAGTCGCATCCTGAATCGGGTACAAGTGTCTCCACCTACGTGTACACAAGCACTTTGCACTTTCCCTTTGCGGAGCCCGAAATCCTCTCGGATCACGATCTTCCTGTTTCTTTTTATTTTCAAAATAATGACGGCCGTGTCATTTCAAGGTAATTAGAACAAGTTTGTATAGAACATATGTCAATTATTAAAAGATTAAAAATTAATATTATGCTAAAGTTTAGTATACTAAATCTGATTATAATATAATACTAGAAAATTCCTTTGATAGACTTCAAAATAATTTGTCAAAAACAACACAATGTATTTTTGTTGTATTAGAATTCAAATTCTTAATGGAAATGTAGTTAATAATCTTGTCTATTGTAAAGCAGTATGTATTCGATAATCAAAGGCCGTTTTTTGATTTCGAAATAAGTCGCATCCTGTATTTTACGCTGCTATAATTTTTCACACTCGAATATAATCGAGATTTATTTCTTTGCCAAGACAATGTTCCAAAGTGTGTGTTGTTACATAAAACAAAATTGATTTTAGTGGCCGGTTTTTTTTAAAAAAACCAGTGCGTTAAGGAGTTAAAACTTATTGTACTAAAAGTAGAATAACTCGATTTTTTTCGATTTGCATTACACTTAATCGAACTTGCCAATATTTCCGATACTTCCAATACTTGGTTATTCAAGTACGTCGATATAATACACGCGGACAATGGATGCATCTACCGTGCACATATGTATATGTAATTTATACTGTCCGCTCTATGATTCTACTGCGGAGCAAGTCTCTCGGAGACACGTGTAGACGCGCGCATATGCACCGGGCAAACCGGAAACGCGTGAGATCTTCGCTATTCAATGGGCGTCCGCCCATTCCCCAAAGCAGCACGTGACTCTGTGTGTGTGTGTGTTTTCCGTTGGCTCGAAGTGCATTCAGAGCCCCGTGCGATGCAGCGTAACGTTTCTCACTTTATCGTACATGTAAACCGAAGTGCTTGGACGCGTTGAGAATTGTAGGTTAGTCGGATGGTTCGAACATGGCGAGCGGTGATTGGTAGAAGCTTCAACGTTTTATGGAAAATCTCGTCGGTTATTTTGTTGTCGATTGTTGTTTGTATGTTAATGGGAACATTTGGTAATATTTGTGGGAATATATTTATGTGAACTGAAACACTTGAACCTATTTAAAAAATCTATTATATTTAGTCAGCTATTATAAATAACGTTTATAAATTTTTTTAACAAGGTGTGGCGAAAGGGTTAAAAATTTGCAACTTGGGCGACGAAAGTGTTAATGAAAATTGTATTACAAAACCTATGATTATGTTGTATTGCAAAGTTGTATTATTGTTGAAAATAAAAATCTGCTGGTTGAAAGTTAGATGTAGGTTTATATTATTGTTGCAGTGAAGAAACCTGTGTTAATATTTCTAAAACGTCTTGTTATTTATAACTAGCTGACTTCGAATATTCTTGTCATTCGGTTTTTATCATTCGACAATTATTGCTAGTTTTATTAACAACGCCAGATAAAAGTAAATTATTATACAACTGAGTATGTTATAAAAATTCTAGAAGGCTATAAACTTTCGTTATAAAAACTCAAATCTCACACAATTGGTATTTATAGTCGTTGAAAAAGAACAACAATTTTAACTAACACTTCTCAAAATTACAATAAATAGCAATATAACTAAAATCGTCATCTTATTTATCTGATATTTAATTTACTGCAATACTAGCTTTTCATAATCACTGCACAAATAAACATAGTTTATCACAAACATTGTTTCATGGAAAACATTCTTAAATAAACACACCAATGCTGACTTTCTTTAAAAATCGATTATCGCACAAACACTTGTTAATCCGACAGCGCACGTTTATAAACAAAACTAATACGTCAGATCGGCCATTGCCGATCAATATCGGACTCCGCGGCTCGATATACGCAATCTGTTAACTTTCCAAGTCTAATGCAATGTTCACATTGTGTTTCGCTCACGTGCGTGCGATTAGCAGTGGCAATTTGTTTACGTGGTGAGCGCGCGCGTATATGTGTATGTGTGTGTGTATCGGCGGTGGTGAGAAGGTACTAATTAGTTTCGGAAATTCTCGCCACCTGCACCCGTGGCACAGAGGGGAGGGGGGAGAGGGGGGTGCAAACTGGGAACGAGGTCGACTTCGAATCACGGTCGAAGTTCGAGCGCGCGCCCGATAACGTTCGACTCGAAAACACGGTTATATCGCCGATGCGGACCCCGTGTTTCCCATCCGCTAATTGACCCGGCGGATTACTCTAATTACTCACACTTGACCCCGCCCGCCCGCCTCCACACACATCGATTTTATATGCGTATAAAATACGATCTCTACTTATTGTGAGATAATGCCATTGTTATTGTTGTAGAAAACTGGTGAACTTATACAAAGGACATAATAATTGTACGAAAGTGTGTTAAAGTTGCAAACAATGTATAATAGTTACACTTATTATATGATAAAACAAAATTTTGTGCAAAATTGTTGAACTTATACAAAGGACACAATAGTTGTACGAAAGTGTGTTAAAGTTGCAAACAATGTATAATAGTTACACTTATTATATGATAAAACAAAATTTTCTGCAAAATTGTTGAACTTATACAAAGTATGCAAGTTGTACAAAATTGTTGAACTTATACAAAGGATATAATAATTGTACGAAAGCGTGTTAAGTTTATACAAAGTATAATAGTTATATTTACTGTATGATAAAATCAATGTTATTGTTGAATAAAAACATTAATCTTGTATAAAGTATTTATACTCACTATGTAACAAAATGAGGATTTTTGTAGTATAAAAATGTTAAATTTATACAAGAGACATAATAGTCACACTTATTAAATGATACAACTATGGTGGTTGTTGTATAAAAGCGTTAAACTAGTAAGTTTCCACCGAATAATACATTATGTATAATAATATAATAGTACTCACATGTCAGATATAGTCAAGCATGCATTCATTACCTGATTACAACTCAAACAATGTTGTTCTGTTAAAAATAAAGAAAGTCATAGTATTAGTAAGTCGTTGGTAAACGATTTACTAATTAGTAAGTCCTACTAGTTTAGTATCAATTATTCTAGCACTTCTGTTATTTTTTCTTGGTAGTAGTTCTATTATGTTCTTATATGATAAACTTATAATATAATTAGTTACAAATCAATATATTTCCCTAAATTTGTACTCGTCACTGAAAGTTATTTTAAACTTGCATGACGAACAATTGCTATTTGTATAAAAGTGCACCAAAAATCTTGTACAACAGCTAACATAAAATATAAATTTTGTAGTATAACAACAAATGCCTTACAATACTTATTGTAAGAAAAAATTGACCTTTGTCTATCAAAAAATACAGACTGACTGTTTCCGCCACCGCTTTAACTATCTTTTCGCTTAGCCACCAACGTAGCAATGTTTGCCGCACACATTAAGCAGAGAGTGCTCGGCCATTGTTCCACCAAGGAGCGAACAAACGAAGTTCAACCTCAATTAAGCCCTGCCCAACTTGTCGACGGTTCTCGGTCTGCGCTACGCCCGCCAGGAAACTTGCCAGGCAAGGACTTCCGAAAGGTTCTCGCAGTCGTAAGGCTGTTGCGCTTAAGTTTCCTATCCGATTACGGTTGTTCCGCTAGTCTCGCAGACGAGGGTTCCACTCTTATACCGAGTTCTTCCAAGTGTGTTTCGCGCAAGAACAGTCAATAAGAGGATTGTTCGAAGCTAGCATTTTATGGGACTGCGAGTACTCATGCAGCTTCATCCACTGGTATGAGTTACTAAATACTAAATATACTATACTAGTATCTTTGCTAAATTAGTATAGTTACGATGGTTAGTTATCTAAAAGATAATACATAGAAACGTAACAAACGGAACTAGTGAAAGACTAATTTAGTATTTGATATTTTGATATTAGTGTACTATTAGTAAATGACTCACGAATTACTAAGTCGTACTAGCTTATTAGCAATTGCTCTACCAAATGTATTACTCGTTGAATGTTGTGTACTTCTAACCATGCATTTATACTAATGGCAGTGAGTGTTTATTAGGTTAATATTAGCATACCATTAGTAAATGATTCACGAATTACTAAGTCGTACTAGCTTATTAGCAATTGCTCTACCAAATGTATTACTCGTTGAATTTTATTTACTTCTAACGATGCATTTATACTAATGGCTGTGAAAGACTAATTTAGTATTTGGTAATTTAATATTAGCATACCATTAGTAAATGACTCACCAATTACTAAGTCGTACTAGCTTATTAGCAATTGCTTTACCAAATGTATTACTCATTGAATTTTGTGTACTCCTAACGATGCATTTATATTACTATTAGTCAAAGACTAATTTAGTGTTTAGTCATTTAATATTAGCATACCATTAGTAAATGACTCACCAATTACTAAGTTGTACTAGCTTATTAGCAACTGCTTTACCAAATGTATTATACATTGAATTTTATGTGCTTCTAATTATGGATTTATATTAATGTTACGACTTACTAGTTAGTAAGTCATGTCATAAGCATAAATAATATGGCGGATTATTGCGAAAGTTCTATGATATTAATACTTAATTGGTGACTAGATTGTTTAATTTCAATTGAATATTTTGGAATGGTTAGTAACAGTATTAGTGAACTATTAATAACTTGCTTACTAATTGGTTAGTTCTACTAATTCATTAATAACCACTTTATCAATAACTGTAATATGCTTTTTTCCATATTCTTACATTATAGACTTGTTTTACTGTAATGGTAATGGTAATTAGTTTCACTGGTAATGACTTACTAGTTAACTAAAAGTAGTAAGAAGGCGTAACAAATTACCAATTAGTTACAGCCTTTACGAGTTACTTAATACGTTAGCATTTACTAATAACTAAATACAAAGTTAGCAAGTCTTTGCACTTATCCCACCTTATTAGTAATTACTAATTCTTTTTCAAGTTTTAATATTCGAAATAAAAACTAACTCAGAAAAGGTGGACGTAGTAAAGAATGAAACATAACCATCATTCAAGGATTAACACGACGGATAACAACTACGGCCATATGCTTCCGCATGACTAGTCGCGAAAACAACTAGCGCCACCGCGGAGAGGCGCGCGCTTCCCAGTGACGCAGGGATCATCCCGCCAGTTTGTCCAAAAGAGTCCTGTTTACTTTCGCTCGTCGCGTGCGCCTGGAGTTCGAGAGTGGCCGTGAATCATCGCTGCGAGTTAGTAAGCTTAACACTTTATTGGCGAGTTTACACGTCCCTATGAAAAACAGCCGAGATTTACGTTGGTGAGCATTATAAATAAGTGGAAGTACTTGGAAAAATTTAATTGAAATCTTAAAGTAATTGTTTGAGTATTATTGTATATTAATTACTAGTTGCTCACTTTGGATTTCGTTTGGCTGAGATTTCTTGTGGATGCTAATAATGCTAAGTTAAAGTTTCAGTTAAAGAATACGAAGATATTTCATCCTCACTTGGGAGTTTTGTTAAACTTTTTCATTATTGTTCTTGTTTGTTTAAAAGATATTCTGACATGGAAATATGTTGAACAAAAGTATAAACTATGGCGATATTTTATGTTAGCCGGAAAAGATTGACTGACACTTTTTTATAATGCAACTTACTGTTGATTATACAACGCAATACTTGCAACAATATTGCTAACGTTTTCCTTCGCAACATAATAATATTAATTTAGAAATAAGTACTGGAGATTTAAATCCTTGGTAAAAATCGAAAAGTTGTAAATAACTAAAGATTTTTCAAAAATATTAGTTAAGACTTTTTCTTTATACTAATATTAATATACAAATAATAAATTAAATACACACGGAGGGTAAAAAGCAAACCACTGTTAACTAAAGTATACTATTGCTATGCTGAATAAACAATGTTGTTCATATCTTCTGATATCTCCAAAACAAGTACTAGATAAACAAATCTAAATCAATAAGAAAATATTGTAATATTTTAATTATTAACGTTTAAAACAACGACGGGAATTTAGTTGCCAAGCAACAAAAACTGTATAAAACATTTTCTAATACAAAAATTATTTAATTAATATATCTTTTACACAAATTGTAGTTCAGTCAGAGCTTCTTTTATTTTTCATAGCTCAACATTGTTTAACTTACAAAGACAAAATGTCCTCATTTTTATGCGGACTCTAATTCTCGTTCAAAGTCGGCGACTCTCTTAAAGTGTTAACTGCTAGTTGAGTTAGCGGAGGTTCTTCCTCAGACGTCACGTGTGTGCAAATCAGTGCGAGTGAAAGGATGGGTACGTGATGACCGCGTCAATAAAGTGTATATAAAGAGTGGAGTTCGCTCCCAAGCGAATCAGATGAAATCAGTGTAATGACGGCTGGCAATGGGACAGTCATTGATATTGTTGGTGATCGCTTTCGCCCTGCTTCGCGCGACCTTTGCTCGACCTTTTCCTGAATTGGATGACAGTGAGTGTTAATGACTCTGAATGCGCGGAATATCGTTCGCCTGCAAACTGTTTTTTTCTTCGTATTTTTCATTTAGATTATACTTTTTTTTAATGTAATTTGAAAAGAATTCGGTATTAAGTCGGTTTTGTTCATGTACATTTGGGTGGTTCAATAATAAGTTCAATCAAAGTTGAAAAATTCAATGATATATGAGAAATTCCTGCGACGTTAACAAATTAATTCTGTATTAATAGATTGAAATAGTCGAAGATATTCAGTTTTATAAAATAGTTAAATTGGGAAAATAAGTGTTAAACATTAACGCTAATATGTTTAACAATAAACGTACCTGGCCTCTATAAAACGAATTCAAAAAGTAACACTAACATATTATGATAACAAAATGATATATTTTCGCTTTTATTTTTAACAAGAACAAAAAGCATAGTGGAATCAAATTTCCAAACCGACCATTTAATCGAACGTTTTCTGTTGTATAACAAAATGATACATTTTTGTTAATTATATATTTGTTTTGTATGAGAAAATGATATATTTTCGTTTTTATTTTCCATAAGAACAAGAAATGTACATAGTTAGAAATTTCCAAACCCACCATTTAACCGAACGTTTTCTGTTGTATAACAAAATGATATATTTTCGTTTTCATTTTTAACAGGAATAAAAACCATAGTTGCAAAACCATAGTGCAACAAAATTATATACTTTTGTTAATTATATATTTGTTTTGTATAGCAAACTTATATATTTTCGTTTTCATTTTTAACAAGAACAAAAAACATAGTTGAATCAAATTTACAAACCCATCATTTAATCGAACGTTTTGTATTAATACGAAATCTATTTAGCGAATTAGTAATGGGTGCGTTTGATTAGCTGCTACAAAGTGTTCTCTCGCTGTGATAGGTCGGCATGAACTCGTGTCTGGCAAGGATACGCGACCCTATGGACTGCCGTTCTTCTGGTTTGGCAGACCCCTTTATGATGACGGCGACGACGAGTTCGGCGGGAATGGTGGCCAAAATTTCGAGCTCTCGAGACGATCCTCGACAGTGTCGTACGCCGCCGTCGGGTAAAATCAATGTTGTCCATATTGTTAGCAGTCGCCAACCGCACTCGCAATTTCACCACTTAAGTCGATTCTACTTCAACTAGTAACATTTCTCTTGGACAATAGAGTCTAGGGATTTTCATGTTTTAACAGTGAAACAAGCGATTTTTAATAGTTTCGTTGGGGGATCATTTCGAATTTGGTACGTCTTGTAATAAATTTAGAAAATCATTTTGTAAAACAGCACAATTTACTTTCGTGGATGTGGCATTCGAATTTGAAGTGTAAATGTTAATTCGGAGAAAAGTTAATTATTTAACACTAGGTTTACGGACATTTCAACAAAAAGTTATTAATTTAATTTAAACGTAATATAAGTTAATTAATTCTGTCAGAATTGCATAAATAATTGTCAGTATAAATTGAAGTTCAAAATCCGTCAAAATGACTAGTTCCATAAACCTAGTATTAATAAATGTCTCATTTAGAAATCATCTTCCTCACAATCAAATTCCAAAAAAGCAGACATAAATTTCAAAAACTCCCCAACAGAATTATATTCAATTTCCAACATATTACAATCAAATCAACTCGAAAAATTACAACATCATTAACAATTTCATACCATTTCCACCCTCATTATTTTGATACTCATTTCCTTATTTACTAAATTTCCGCTTGACAACTGACAATAAATTCTCCATCATTAAAATCCTGTATTCGAGGGGAGGGAGAAAAAAAGAGTTCCTGATAATGCGGAGACGAGTGCGAGAGAATGCCTGACGCAACTGTTGGTGTTTAACGAGGTGGTCAGCGCGGAGTGTTAGGCAAAGCGCAAGGGTGACTGCGCGGAGATAATGTTTGCAGTTCGTTAAATCCGCGAGTTTTCTCTGTTCCAGGGCTGGCTGGGGTCGATGACACACGGCGTGGCTGTCACGCGGAAGCATTTATCATGACACTTGACTCTAACGTTCTCCGACGCACTTCCACTGACGATAATATTGTTAGTTCCGAGACTAGCGTTAAGTTAGCGCCTAGAAGATGACTGGTCGGTGCAACCAACACATTTGCACTTTACTTCCACGAATGAACTGCCGAAATATTGTAATGTTACTGTTCAACTGATAAAGTAATTAATCAATTAAAGAAATTTGTAAATAATAAACATATTTAGTAAGAAAAATAAATGTATGTTATATAAAATAAGATAAATGTGTTGCTTCAATTTTAAATTGTTTCGTTTGAATTGAATTTATAGTTTAATGTTCAAGTACTTTGTTATTGCAAGTTCTATCTTGAATTGCATAAATATTCTCGGGAAGAAGTAAGTCACGTAAAAGAAAATCAATCAAGTCATCGTGTAATTTTGAAAGCTACCAGTCAAGTTCTGACAGTTTCCCTCATTGATAAGTCATTAATTTGTTATTCACAAATTATTGATTCACTGTGCTTTTACATATCTGCGAATGGGGTCAATTAATTTAGCAATTATTTCTTTGGAGGGCTTGGGTTACCGATTTAATCATTCAATGATGGGTTTTTTTAATTACAAAATTCCTTTAATTACAAAAAGCTTTAACTTTCCACTAATATGTTATTCACTCTACAAATAAATAAATAAACAATCAATAAGTAAAAATGTATTGAAAACGAAGTTTGTCAATATTAATGTACAAAAGTTCCGACTTTGTTAAATGCTCGAAATTAAAAAATTAAACAAAAAAATCCACAATAGCCAAATAAATTGTGCTGCTCTTTTATAATATTTTTTTACAAATAATACTTCTTAAAATTAGGATCTCATTTTGGGCTGATGCATTAATAATTCATGTTACGAACTCAACTTTATTTTATAACACACAATCATTGTCTTTTTTTTTTGACGGACCATTTAAAATTGCGTAATACCGCGGGAAGTCTGACAGGTTTTTTCGAAGGCAAATATTTTAACTCCTTAATTAAAACTCGTCCGGCCGAACTCAATTAGAGCACTTCGCGTGAACATCCTTTATTTGCCCGCAGCGTAATATATGAGGAATCACTTGGCAGTTCCGCGTGCTCGCACACACAATAAAATGGGTTAAAAAAATGTTTGCACTCTCAATTTTTAGTGGAAATTCTCGTAAAAAAGAAAGCTTTTTTTGAATGAAAAGAAATCTTTAAAAGACAGTTTCCTTTCTAAGAGGAAATAATTTGTTTGAACCAAATTATTTCCTTTTTAAAAATACTTGCTGCCAAAAATCTTTGCGAAATTCTTTATTATTTATTATAAGTTTCTATTCTTTGCCCGCTCTTTATAAATAGAATATTTAATAAAGCTTTATAAATCCAAATCTAATAATATTAAATAAATTTCATAAAATATTTAAAGCGATCTTCAAGGAATAGAATATTAAATATCCTTGAAGATCGCTTTAATTAAATCCTCCAGCCTCGTTTAAGAGTATTGCAAACATTCTTAAGTGGCATTTGAAAGAGTCCTCGAAATATTTCAAGACCTGCGCGATTGGCAATCCAAATAAATCACGCGAGCATCGAAGCACGGCCTTCGAAAAGTAGCATCCACTTGCCTATGGGAAATGCAGCGGCTACTCGAAGATCACTCCAAAAGTCGAGCAGCTGCTAATTGAGTCGGTCAATGTTTCTCGATGATCCGAAGAGCCACCGGAATCTATATAAGCAAGCAGCTCGCATTTCGATTTCTCAGTTGGCGACCGAAAATCTAGAATGGCCACATCGCTATTCATAAACGTTCTTCTATTTTTGCTTTTGTTGTTGCAAGTCTTTGTCGCCGATTTCGCACCCATTGAAGAATCAGAGATAGGCAAGTTTTTGGATTTCCATGGAAATCCAAAATAGTTCACATTTTGTTGTATTAAAAAAATGTAATAAAATTTTATTGGAAAAATTGCATAACACCTACTTTGGTAGGCAAGTTTTTGGATTTCCATGGAAATCCAAAATAGTTCACATTTTGTTGCATTAAACAAATTTAACAACATTTTATAGGAAAAGTTGCATAACACCTGCTTTGGTAAAAACGAGTTCAATGATTACTTAATCGTTTAATTGCTACCATCGTCAATTGACCCTATAAATATTTTTGTGATAACTGAACCTGCTCGTAATTTTATAAATGCTCTTTTATGTTTGTGACAAGCTGTAAATTTCACTACGCGCTTTTGGAAAAAGTTGTCACATTTTGAATGCTGCCTTATTAGTTTATTATAGTTTATTACAATTTATAACAGTCTGGTCACTTCTAATTATGGAACGTATCGCAATAAATATTTAAATAGAATATTTAATAGTTCACAATCCCGATTTCTCGAATTCTGTCTAATTGAACGCTTTCGAACCAGTCAATTTTTTTTATTGAAGTTGTCTCGAAAGTATTGTAGATAACTCTGTCAAATTAAAAATCGTCTTATTTCTTCCATTGTAATTTTACTTGGAAATATTCGCTAAATACTATTTTCGCAAAATATTTCAGATTTTGAAACAAAATGATTTCAAAATTAGATGTGGATTGAACTACAGAATCTTAATAAATGTTAGCATAAAAA
The DNA here is from genome assembly GCA_910591665.1 of Ectemnius continuus. Taxonomy (NCBI): domain Eukaryota; kingdom Metazoa; phylum Arthropoda; class Insecta; order Hymenoptera; family Crabronidae; genus Ectemnius; species Ectemnius continuus. Next base: position 5,518,699 of record OU342862.1, on the reverse strand, counting down.
ATACTAAAACTTAGTTTTCCTATTTGTAGAGAAGAATAAACCTTGGCACGATTTTGTGGTCCGACGATTCTTCGGGCCATGGACCTTCCTCTACAATAAAAATGGCGACTACATTGACTACGCTGACTACGGCGGCCATATTGAAGTATCCGAACAAATTATAGACGACTCGAGTTATTCTTCCTACGAACCTTCTTCAGAATCCAATGGCTACACCGGCGAGCTCGCATTAAGTTACGACGAAATCCTGCCGGAATTCGGTTCGATTTACAGTTTGAGTCCAGTTGGTCTTGCTGTTTTTCGTACGGGAATTCCGAGCGCAACAATTGCCGACACACAATCGTCGGTGGAGGTTAAGAATCCTGCGGAGGAGGTTGGGAGCTCTGTAGAAGAGGTTAGGAACACTACGGAAGTCGGGGAGGAGGTTAGAAACACTTTAGAAGAGGTTAGGAATACTACGGAAGCGGGCGAGGAGGTTAGAAACACTTTAGAAGAGGTTAGGAATACTACGGAAGTGGGGGAGGAGGTTAGAAACACTTTAGAAGAGGAGAAAACCACCAGCCAACCCAAGGAAGAAACAGGAAATTGACATTTTCTCTCTGCCATTAAACGGAAACGCAGTTACTACCGTACGTGTTCTAATACACTTTCCTAAACTCTTAACCTACAAATGCTGATACGTGGTTTTCACGAAATTGATCTCGAAGAATTTTCAACTGAAAATAGGAATGTAAAGACTGTTAATAATATCGCAGAAAGTTAAATTAATTATTTCCTTGACTTTACTTCCGCCTTTTTAAATATTTTATTCTATTGTAGAGTTAACCAAAAATACACATCGGTAGTCAAAGGTTAAAAGAACTTATTGACCCGGACGCGAATGTGAAAAAAAAGGTCTGCCTTGAAAGGAGTGTTTCAGTAAGGTTGAGTGGACATTGCAGATTGAGTTCGTTTGCTTTTATGTAGGCTGTCCCACTTTAATTGTTCAATGTCTCTCAAATAACCGAGAGATATGAAAATTGTGCTTTTGCTAGTTCTGCTTCAATTAAATAATGGCTTTTGAAACAGAATTTCTATATGTCGTTACAAATTAAGTGTAACAGTTCTTGCAAAAACAGTTCTGCTCTGCAACAAATACCAAATAAACAAAATGATAATGCAAACACTATTTAAATTTTATCTGATATTTCTTCTAAAACATCTAAGAAAGTGCACAATGTTTTTATCATACTGATTGTTATATTTTCAACGTCGATTGTTTATTTACCAAAATTCAAGGCATTCTTTTAACATTAGTCCCATTCAATTATCATTCAAAGTAGACAACAAGTTTATGAATAAAATTATAAAAATGAACGTTTTCATACAAGTATGTCTGATTATTGTTTAAAGTTCACGAATTAGTAAAAGCAAACATAAGTAACGTGGCTGTTCTTAATAATTACCATATTCTCATGTAAAATAAATCAGCATAAAATGATATAAAATGCTGCTTCTGCATAATAATGTTTTATATGTCATATTTAATATTTTGCAATTGTCCTTCATTATTTTCAATATTTTATTACTTAGAAATAATGTACCCGAATGATGAAAACAGTATTTCTTGATCTTTTTCATTTCGCAATACATGCAAAATACAATATTAGACTGGACGCCATAATAGAAATTGGGTTAACATACCGCAATATAAAATAAATCAGCATAAAATAATATAAAATGCTGCTTCTGTATAATAATGTTTTGTATTTCATATTTAAGGTTTTACAGTTGTCCTTCATTATTTTCAATATTTTATTATTTAAAAATAATGTACGCGAATGATGAAAATAGTATTTCTTGATCGCAATACATGCGTAACATTTAAACCGGAGACTCATACGAACTTACAATATCGGAGTGGACGCCATAATGGAAACTGGGCCAACATACCACAATGCAGAAGTAGTGGTGGCACAATGGGATAAAATGGGTCGGCGTAACGCAAAATCTTCTGGTAACAGTGGCACATTTCTTTTATTGACAGTGCCGAGCGACGAAGCAGCGCAGAGACGTCGCGGCGCAGATATAGATCATCAACATTTGCGGCCGGCCAGCAAACACAGCTCCGCGCAGTCTAGTTTCCGTTTCCGTGGCGTGGTCGACGGTGGCGGCGCCTCGCGGCGCGCCGCCCAACCAAGCACACCCGCCTTTTCTAACCAAGCCGGCCAGTAATTCTGGCGGAGGAAATCTTAACGAGGCTTTTGTCCGCGAAAGTTGGCGCGAGCCGGTGAAAAGTGAGGGCGCCGCCTTCCGGAACTCAAAGTCGCCAACGGAAACGCACGCTTTCCGCCGGGCTAACGGCGATTCTTTTGAATATTTAACGGTGCATTAAGAGGATGAGCTTTCTTCATGAGAGGCTTGTGTCGCTCGCTCCTCAAACACGTCGACTGCAACTTCAATTGCCAGCTTTTCTTTTTTACTCTCCCTTCTCATTGCTTCCGCTTCGGCCTCTCTTTCTCGCGTTTGGTGCTCCGAAATACTTTGTCGTTACTTGGACACTTCTCCGGGGGAAAGTCGACCGTGAGACTCGCGCGAAGGTCTGCGATTGTCTTGAAGAAGTAATTACGTATTAGGAAACTGCATTTTTCAATAACAAAGTTCCTGTTCGGAGAAATTCCCTAACTTATAGTTTAATTTACTTAAATAATTCTATTCATTTTCAGCGAAAGCTGACATCGAAATAATAATAGTATTGAAAAAGTAATCGGGTGCTAGGAAATTCTGTATTTTTTAGTACGAAATCAACAATATATATTTCAATAAAAGTGAGAGAAAATTTCGTAAACTAAATTATTTCAAAAATAAGCACACGGAGAATAAAAAAGTACTCGCACGGCCAATATTTTTGAAATAAACATTTTCGAGGGAAAAAAACTCTTCATAAAGAAATAAATTTCTTTGCAGGCAATTTTCTTTTCCAAAACAATTAATCCCAAAAGTATTGCTTATGCCAATACTTTCCCAACTCACTGTAAATTGTAAAAAATCGTCCTATTATCCGCAAATTCCACTGCACAGAGTTACAACAAACGAATCGAGTCTTTGTGTATCAGTTCTCGGTGGAGGCGCAGCGAAATTAATAAGCGCGAACAAAGGGCAAGCGAAATAAATCAGAAGGATAAGGTGGAAGGCAGAAGAGCACTTCTGCTCTCCAATGAAATTAGCAGTGCCGGCGTAGGCCGCCCGGAAGGGGAACTCATCCCATTTGCATTTAATCAATGCGCAAAACGTGCAATGAATATTCAGAACACACACACACACAAACGGACGCGCCGGTACATTTTGTTCGGGCGACATCCACTCGGCAAAACGCTCGTCTGGTCGCACACGCATTTTAATTTAATTGGTTTGTCGTGCCCGCTTGATTTTCCCAATCCTCCCGGCAACCTTTCCAGCCCCGGAATCTGTCATCGATCATCCGCCGCTCCGTCGTCCTCTTAATAAGATTTCACTCCAAATGGACAAGCTTTACTTTGCTTTTTTTAGTACAAAACAATCGCTTTTGAATAGAAATCTGTGACAATTGTGATCTTGTTTTGCAATAGAATTTTAAGTATTTTAATATTTAATTTGCTTTGCTTAAGTACTTTTATTTTGATTTTGTCAAGAATCATCGTTTATGAAACCTTGACAGAATATTTTAATGAGTTTACTTATTAGAGAAGCAATTCATACACGTTTCTTTTTTTTATTTCATGTTTCATTTGGAGTGCTATCATCTTATTGAGATTATTAAAGGAATTGTGATCTTGTTTTGCAATAGAATTTTAAGTAGTTTAATATTTAATTTGCTATTTAATATGAATTTTGAAAAACATTATCGGAAAGAATTTGTCAAAAATCATCGTTTATGAAACCTAGACAGAATATTTTAATCAGTTTACTTATTGCAAAAGCAATTCATACAAGTTTCTTTTTTTTATTTGATATTTCATTTGGAATGTTATCATTTTACTGATATCATTAAAGGAATTGCAATGTGATATGATAGTTTAAATTATAACATTGCATTATTCCAAAAGTGTACATAATTATCATAATGATTTATTAAGCGCAGAACAATTCGACACGTATTTCTATGTTTCGTTACAACTATTGATTTCATTGTTTATATTTGTATTGCATTATGCAATGCTAATATTCAGCTACAATATTTTCATTCTTCGAATCATCATTAATGTATCTCTAAATTATTCCTATTATCATACAATTGTATTAACAATACTACTTTTATTTAAACATTAAATGCGGCAACGAAGAAAAACACCTAACGATTGCTGCAAAATAATAGTAAAAACGATTTTAAGACTTCTTCCACCAAAAAATTGGTGGAAACAGCAACTTGACTTTAAAAAAACCGCACAAAAGTACCAAAATACAAAATAATGTGCTGCATAATACGAAATTTCATAAAAATATGATATATTCGCTGTAAAAACGTATTGTCAGAATCGAAGACGGAGAGCAATTGGTATTCGATAAGTAAAAGTAGCTTCGAAGCCGCAAAAGGCAGCGGAAATCATTGGGTCGTTTGCAGAGCATTTTGTGCTTTAACGCGCAATAAATCCTCGTAAGCTTTCGATTCGCTCGGCTGCGAGCGCCGCCGGTATATTCCGAGCGCAATAAATCAGCTGGTATTTCTTGTTACCTGGCAAAAAGAAGCATGCGAAAAGAGGAGATTCCTGCGTTGTCTGCTTATACGGCTTCCTCCTCCAGGGAAATCCGATGCAATCGGCCAAGTTTTTTTCCGGGGGATACTCGAAAACGGACTTTGTTAACTTTGCACTTGGCAAAATGCACTTCCGATAAAAAGTGTTCGTATTGTAATTCATTTTAATTGAAATGTAGTATTAATTGCCGTGTTTATTAAACGATGTTTGAAAAAGAAAAGGGTTTGTATATATTTTCTGATTGTAATAAAACAAATATGAACTGAACAATTTTAGAGGTGTCAGGGAATATGTATAATTTTTGTTTTTGTAAATATTTTTTAATAATTACATATAATAATACTGTGTTTCAGTTTAAATTAATCGCTCTACTAATACTTTGTGCAATAATTATAGATTTTAAAGTGTTAGCAAGCTTGCAATTTCATTTTAATTGAAATGTAGTATTAATTGCCATGGTTATTAAACGATGTTTGGAAAAGAAAAGGGTTTGTACATATTTTCTGATTGTTCTAAAACAAATATCAAATGAACAATTTTAGAGGCGTCAAGGAATATGTATAAATTTTGTTTATGTAAACATTTTTCAATAAATACACGTAACAAAACTGTTTCAATTTAAATTGATTGCTCTAAAAATACTTTGTGCACCAATTATAGATTCGAAGAAATATTAGCAAGCTAGCAATTTATTTCCTAAGAAATTCTGTTATTAAAAGTTCGCCATGTTCTACTTATTAAAGTACATAATTTAAATAAATTATCTTGCAAACATCATTAAGACATTTGTGAATCTTTCGAAGGCTAAATAACATTTTTTATTAAGATTAATTTTCTGCGAATCGGGAACAACATTGACTTCAGATTTAATTATTAAACTAAATATTAGCATTATTTGTGAAGATAGAAGCTCGAAAAAAATTACATCTTTATAATCGAAGCTCGACGAGATTCTGCATTTTTCGCCACTCTTGTTTCGTTCTCTTCCATTTGCATTCGTATTTACATTCGCATCTGCATTCGCATTCGCATTTACATTTATATTTTGCATTTATATTTATATTTATATTTATATTTGCATCAACACTTTTATTCGGCGCACACGCACACTCGCATTCTAATTCGTCAACTTCATCCACATTTCCCGGCATTCCGACGCCAAATAGACTTTTCATAGAAGCAAATGGATTTCGCTACAGTTTTGCATAGTTTCTCACATTACGCTGGCGGAAGTTCGCATTCGAGGGCAGAGTTCTCATGGAACTTGGAGGGAGCCGCCTGCAAATCGAGCGATGGAAAACTGGATCAAAGGGACCGCGAGTTTATTATAAAACTTTAAAGTGTAAGTTGCCGAAGAACCGCGCCGAATAAAGTTGCCGGAAGTCGTCGGATGTACTTTGATGCAAGAGTGGTCGGATTTGCTTTCGGCTACTGTGGCTTTTAACAGTTGTTCGGTCGTCACTTTCGTCCTTTTTGAGGAAGCACTTTTTTTCGAAGTATTTTAATCTTAAATAAATACTTTGATGCGAATATAATTGATAATATATGCAAAAGTTAATTTTTTAATAATATAAAATATGCAGTCGATTTAAAAAGCATTTTTAGAGCAATTAATTGTAACTGAAATATAGTATTGCTATATTTGATAAATAATATATGTATTCAAAAACGTTGCATGTATTTTCTGGTGCCTTTAGAATATTTAATTTCTTAGTTGTTTTACGATTGTTTTACAATTGTATTAATAAAAATAGCGTTTTATTTAAATACGGCAACGAAGAATGATTGCTGTAAAATAGTAGTAAAGACGATTTTAAGACTTTCTTCACCAAAAATTAGTTAATACCAACTTGGTTGCAAAAAATCCGCGTAGAAAAACTTTGATTAATAAAAGTATTAATACTTCGTTTTAGTTATAATTTAGTTGGAAGCCAACAACCAACAATTTATTACACAACTTTCTAGTACATATAACTTGGAAGATGATAAAGTTTTTTGGTGCCCTTTAATGTAAAAGCGCGCAGATTTGCTTTGATGAAGCTTTTACTAAGTTTAAACTTGCCATTTACGTTCTTTTAACGAAACCGACAAGCAAGAATTAGTTTCAAACAATTATCAGAGTTCATTAAATCATTTTCGAGTTAGTGCTTTCTCGAAACGAAGAAAAATAATATCCGAGAAGAACATTAAAGCAACCACAAATTTATTATAAAATTTTCAAGTACAATTGCAAAGTAATATACGAATAAAATTGCGTTTTTTAAAACATGCAAGCTGACAAACTTCTTGTTTATCTTTGTTTTGATCAACTTGTTTTGAGTGGAAGCTCTCTCAAAACGAAGAAAAATTATATCCAAAAGAACATTGAAGCAATCGCAAATTTATTATAAATTTTTCAAATACAATTACAAATACAAAACTTGTAAGATGACAAATTTCTTGTTTATCTTTGTTGCGATAAACTTTTACGAACAAGATTTGTTACTTTCTTGTTTTCAGGGAATGCCTGCGATATTTTCGCCTAACTAGGCCAATCAAAAACACCGAAACACTGGGAACCCAAATCGCATTGGGAATCATGCTGCTCCCACTGACGTTTGATTGAAATTTCAGTGAGCGCCTGCAGCGGGGAAATCAAGCGCGGTGGTTCCTAATGAGTTCATCGTCATTAATACTAATAACTACCGACTGCCGCGATCATTGAGGTAGACTTCTGCTTCCACTTGCGAGGTTTCGGCCAGCGCCGAAATGATTGCGGTGCGTTCGATTCCCTGTCATTTAATCATCCTCGCAGACACTGAACCACTGCCAGAGTGATTTCATAGCAGCCGATGGCAAGTTTTAATGACGCTTTTCGTAGCTTCTGCTGATCGATATTTCACGATGAAAACTTATTTTCGTCCAGACTTTGTTATTCAGGCGGAATTAAACATTTTAATTTTTGATCCGCCTTTCTTTTGAAAACTGTATAAACTCTGCTTTTGTTGTTTTGAAATTTGTTTTCCATTTTATTCATGAATTCTCTCTGATATTCTGGTAGTGTAATTTTTTCGATGTTATAAATAATGTCGAGAAGGCATTAACTTTTTCGAATTTTTGCAAGGCTTTGCTGCATTAAAGATTGCTAACTTATAATTATAAATTTTAAAAAAATTTTAAAATGATCGTGTAAAAAGTATACGTGCAATGATCAATTGCAGCTAAAACGTAGTATTTTCGTATTTATTAAAAAATGTCTGTACAAAAAAAAGTTTTACATATTTTTCAATGCCTCCAAAATTGTTTATCTAATATTTCTTTTGAATGAATCAGAGAATATGGAGTGTAAATAAAAAAGGTTAAGAAAGACATACATTTGAAGACGACACTTTTTGTGTGTAAATAGAAATATACGACGTTAAGTGCGCAATTCACTCTTTACGAAGAAGCACCCCGCGGGTTGCGTATTCTTTAGCGCATACACGCGTTCATAACCTCAATTGAATAGTTGTGGGATACCGCAGATATACATTCATAACCTAAATTGAATAGTTGTGGAATACCGCATATATGCGTTCCTAACCTAAATTGAATGGTTGTGTGAGAACGCATATATGCGTTCGTAGCGCTCAAAAGGTTAAGAGTGTGTATTAAGAGAGTGTGTTAAGGGATTACGATTTTTTAGCGCATATATGCGTTCATAACCTCAATTGAATGGTTATGGAATACCGCATACATGCGTTCATAACCTAGATTGAATAGTTGTGGGATACCACATACATGCGTTCATAACCTAAATTGAATGGTTGTCGGATTACACATACATGCGTTCATAACCTAAATTGAGTGGTTGTAGGATTACACATACATGCGTTCATAACCTAGATTGAATAGTTGTGGGATACCACATACATGCGTTCATAACCTCAATTGAATGATTGTGGGATAACGCATACATATACGCGTTCCTAACCTAAATTGAATGGTTGTATGATTACGCATATACGCGTTCATAACCTAAATTGAACGGTTCTGGGATTACACATCCATGCGCTTATAACCTAAATTGAATGGTTGTGGGATAACGCATATAGGCGTTCATAGGGCTCAAAAGATTAAGGGAGTGTTCCGGGAGGAAGGGAACTCACCCTGCGAGTAGATGGGGAACTCTCCGTCGCTGTGGCTGTGCGTGAGCATCCCCGTCGAGTAGAACTGCCAGAAGACTCGTTTCCTTTGCTCCACGGATCTGCCGGCGAGGACTTCGTCCTCGTCGGCGAGGCTTAGCAAGCTGACAACCTCCGAGAGCGACAGGTTGACACACGAATCTCACCCAATCGAAACGCGCCGTCCACACCGAATCCTCGACGATTCGAGCAACCAATAAAAAGCACTCTTCAGTCGGCTTCGCTCGAAATTACGCTCGAGGTTTTGCGCACTAATCGGCCACTTTTATCCGACTCACTGCAAACATTGGCACGGAATCCCACTGGCCGACACACTCCCACTGATTGCCGCTGATTTCGCTCTGATCGCCGTCCAACTCGCCACTCCAAATTCCCCGGAAGTGTCCGCCGTGCTCGGTGATATGTTTGCGATCAACATCCGGCGACTCTTAAAGGCCGATGCGAGAAGGATTCTCGTTAATTTTATGGGGAAATTAATTGGTTGGTCTCATAAGAAAATAGATTTATTACAACAATTAATATGGCAAATAATTGTTCTCTGCGTGACAAGTTTGATTGTAATTGGAAATTAATTTTGTAACTTAACAGAAAGTCGTAGGAGAAATTAAAGAAATTCATCGAACACTGTGTTAATTATTAATTATGAAGCGCCATTCAATCTCAAATACTTCTGTAATAAAGATGATTCTCATTTATTTTGATTTAATAATTACGTACGGTTAATACAAAATGTAGATTTTCCGTTTAATTACTAATAAAATTCCTGTTCCCCATAAAGACATCTTCCGCTTCTTGATTATCTTTTAGTGGACGAACCATATTAAAAAATGAGAGTCAAATGTCAATTGTGGGAAAACAGAAATGCAACGAATCGGATGTTGAATGAATATGAGGACAAACTGCGAGCGAATTGCGCGGAGGCGCGCGCGAAAGCAAAAAAAAAATAGTTAAAGGCAGATGGTTTTGGACAGGTCGCGAATTTATACGGCGCTATTAATACATCTCGCGAGAGAGCACGCAGGTTGATCGATCGTTCGGCCGGAGTCGGAAGGGTCCAATGAGAAATTGAACATCGGCTTTTCTCGCTCTTGCTTGTCTCCCAGCAGCCGTTAAACAAATCGGGGATCGCTCCTTCCCAGCCCTCTCTGACCCAATTAACCACGCCGATCCTTTTTTTTTCTTTCTCTCCCCACCGCCGCGCTCCTCCATTATTATAAATATATCGTTAGTCTATTTGTGGGAATGAATCTAAGACAGCGTTTGGAAGTTCGGAATGCAAGAGGGTCGAACAGTGAGTGTGTGTGTGTAGAGAGATCGAGACGGCAGGTATGGATGCAGAGTGTGGTGAAGAGTGGTGTGAGGGATGAGCGAGTGGAATGGGGAGCAGTACGGATGACGATTAGGAGTGACTGCAAAGATGAGTACGAAAGTAGGAAGGGTGCATGAGGTCGTAAAGAGTGTAGTATATGAGATGTCAAGTGGGTAGCGATAGGCGAGCGAGTGGAATGAGGTACGGATGCGATGACCAGAGCAGGAGTGATTGTAAAAAGAGTGTACATGGAGTAAGACTGACCTGTCGCGTGTGTAAAGTTAAAAGAGTGAATTATGGTATGCAAGGGTTCGAGTTTAAGGAGATGTGTGAGTGCGTCTGTACGAATGCGATGTATGGATGAGGGTAGATATAAGATGTGCTCCTGGGGAGGAGCACAGAGTTCAGAAAGAGTCAGCAGAGAGTCCAGTAACAGAGTTTTTAGAGCGAGTATTACAGAGTGACCAGAGAGTTTAGTCAGAGTGTAATAAGAGCGGAGTATTAAATAATAAAGAAACCGTGAGCACGATATTCTGCCTTATTTCCCCCCCACAATCCCCACATATTTGAATATTTGGTTAGTCTAATTAATAAGGCAGGTTTTACTACTGTTTTGTATTCAATTCGGGATTTATTAGCTTCGTAATTAAATGACGGATTCTTCGCCAAGCCTCTTGTTTTTTCTCTCTCCCACCGCCGCGCTCCTCCATTATTGCTTCTTAGCTGCTCTTCGCAGTTTCGAGTTTGCCAATACGATTCTTCCACCACCCGCGAACTTTTCCACCCCAATAAGAACTGACCCGCAATTCATCTCGCGATGGTGAAAATCGCTCTGTTTTAGTTGATACTCCAGAAGAAGTCCGCGCTGACCCAGAATCCCACTTACGAATCGGGGCGAGTTTATGGGGAAAATAATGAACTGTTCAGGGTGTTAATTATTTGAAATATAATTGGGATTGCGGTGAAGTGAGAATTATATTGGCGCGGATTGTAATCGGATTATGGAATACCATTGTTTTAATTTTGCAAATACTGACTCGCGATGGTGAAAATCGCCCTGTTTTAGTTGATACTCCAGAAGAAGTCCGCGCTGACCCAGAATCCCACTTACGAATCGGGGCGAGTTTATGGAGAAAATAATGAACTGTCCAGGGTTTAACCCTTTGTGGTCGTATTAAATTTATACATGCATGTGGTGGGTCATCATAATTAATTTCCATCGAACGAGCAATAATACATATGTAATATGCAAGATTATGGAGGATGAACAAGATTTATTGTTTCTTTCGTGAACTTTCGATATATGTTTACACAATAATGTTTTAATGTCATGTTTAAAAAAGGTATGTTCTTTATATGTTTATAATTAATATGGCTTTTTGTTATGGTGGCTGAGAATAGACATACGACCACAAAGGGTTAATTATTTGATATATAATTGGGATTGCGGTGAAGTGAGAATTATATTGAATCGTATTTATTGTTATCGGATTGTGGAACACCATGGTTTTAATTTTGCAAATTATATTCTGTGCAGAATCGATGATTATAAATAGAAAGAAGCCGCGTATACATGGAACTATTAATTATAAACATTATTGATCGAAATATCAATAAAGCGTGAGAGTTGGAAATTGTTTCTTGGATATAATGTTGGGTTTTGCAGAATTGATGGTAATTAATGTGAAAAACTTGAAGGAATAAATGAAGAGAGCGTCGAAGATAGTTTTCTGGTTCGTGGCGGGCATCGCGCGTGTGAGCGGGTGCCGAAGCGTACGAGGAGCGGAATTTATAGAGAGCGTCGATAAGACAAGTACCCACGCGGGCCTCGTCTTTCTCCCCTTTATTTATAGACAACAAGGACGAGCAGGCTCTAATTAATAACGAGCAATCACGGCTGCGCTGCTGCTATTTTAACGGATGGCAGATAAAAGCCTCCTCGCACCTTCACCAATAGAAAATTACAATGTTGCAGCAACGAGAGAATCTAGAATTTGCAAAATAGATTTCTTCTTTTGGAAAAGTTGTGATGCGTTTGTAACACTTGATTGTAGAAAGAAAAATCGAAAACCCAATTCGCGCACATTTGTAATTCGATTTGGTGGATGATTGTGTTTGATGGCAAAGGAAGCGTTGATCCTTAATTGGGTCAAACAATTTTAGGGGCTAATTAAAATTGGGGAACAGGGTTTAAAGGTTGTTGAATCTAGTTTTGTAGCATTTGAGTGTGTTGAAAATTTCGAAAATTTGTTGGATGCACAAAATGTTTAAGTTGAATTATTGGAGTATTGTTAAGGCGTAAGGAAACGTTGATTTTAAAAAGAATCGATCTGTATCAAAACTCAAAAACTTATTGCACTCACAAAATTTGTAATTTGATACACTGTCGAATTATTTAAACTCGCGATAAACGTTGACTTTCAATGGGACCAACCAATTTCTTTCCCCACATAATTAAAAAACAGAATTCAAAAAGGGTCTGGTAGCATAAAAAAAATCGAAAACTTGTTTCACTCACAAAATCTCCAACTTGATTCACTGGATAATTATTTAGAACAGAGATAAACGTTGACTTTCAATGGGATCAATCCATTTCCTTCCCCAAAATAATTAAAAAACAGGATTGAAAAAAGATGTAGCAGCATCCAAAAGCTCGAAAACTTATTTCACTCACAAAATCTGCAACTTGATTCACTGGATAATTATTTAGAACAAACATAAACGTTGACTTTCAATGGAATCAACCAATTTCCTTCCCCAAAATAATTAAGAAACAGGATTGAGAAAAGATGTAGCAGCATCCAAAAACTCGAAAACTTGTTTCACTCACAAAATTTGTAACTTGATTCACTGGATAATTATTTAGAACAAACATAAACGTTGACTTTCAATGAGACCAACCCATTTCCTTCCCCAAAATAATTAAGAAACAGGATTAAAAAAGGATTGAAGAAACATTTAACAGCATCCAAAAGCTCGAAAACTTGTTTCACTCACAAAATCTGCAACTTGATTCACTGGATAATTATTTAGAACAAAGATAAACGTTGACTTCCAATGGAATGAACCAATTTCCTATCCCGCCCAAGGAGGCAGAACTGAAGGGTCCAAGTGTGAATCTCAACAAGTTTCGCGCACCAAAGTGCCGCACAGGGTGGAAGGTCTGCGCGAGGACCACCAACTGGCACTTTCCGGAGGCCGAGCGGACGACCAACTGACCCGGTAACTCGAGCACTGGAGGGTTAGCGTCGGAGTAAAGCGTCGGGACGCGCACAACCCTATCACAGAGATTCAGGGTGAATCACATGGACCTTACCGCGTTCAAAAATGGAACAAAGGACTATTTTGAGATGGGAAAGAAAAAAAAGAACAGAGAAAGAGGATTCGGTTGTCCTGCGAAGGACTTCCTCTCGGCGAGGATCGGTTGGGCCGAAACGTGCGCGCCGTAGGTGGCAGCGAGGCGAGCGGGAAGGACACTTTCGTCTAGGACGGGTTCGATGCGCGCACTGGGGGATGAGAGAGCGTCGTGGCGCTACCCCCGCCGACAGAGAGAGCTCTCTCCCATCTGGACCGCTCTCGTCCGAACGAGATAGAAACAGCCTCGACGCCGAGAGCGAGCGAACGAGGCTGTGGATGCTGCGCGAGGGAGAAAGCCGCCGAAACTACCAACAGCGCAAGCTTCAACTTCGCCAGCAGCCTCCTTTCGAACACACGCACGTCTTTCCCCAGTGAATGCCAACTAAGCGCCAACCATTCGCCACCTTTTGCCGCCGCTCCCCAATTCGAGCGACGCCTCCCGCGTCTCTCATCTTCCTGTGTCTTCGCGAGGAACATCTGCCAGGGGATTATTGCTCTAATTAGCATCGAAAGTAGTCGACGCAGTTCATGTCAATTTTTCTTAATGTTAATTTTTACTTTGTTTCACAAATTTATTTTGAACGCTGTGGAACGGCAGGATTGTCAAAATTTTATGTTGTACGGAAAATTTTATGTTTATAGGAATTTGTGATCGAATTAGTATTATTTTGTACGCTGTGAAACAGTAACATTGTCAAAATTGTATGTTTTACGATAGGAATTTGTGATCGAATTATTATTATATTGTACGCTGTGAAACAGCAGTATTGTCAAAATTGTATGTTTTACGACAGGAATTTGTGTTCGAATTATTATTATTTTGTACGCTGTGAAACAGCAGTATTGTCAAAATTGTATGGTTTACGATAGGAATTTGTGATCGAATTATCATTATTTTGTACGCTGTGAAACAGCAGCATTGTCAAAATTGTATGTTTTACGATAGGAATTTGTGATCGAATTATTATTATCTTGATAGCATAATAATATTTTAAAAACGTTTTCAAATCGCTCGATGGATATTCGCGTCATCTTTGAGATGCTTAATAATTTTAGAAATTTTTTTCGTGTACGTTTGACAGACGTTTAATGTTTCAAATATTTTAAAGGCGTCCACAGTACAACCCCAAGAAATATATAAAAGATTGTACAAATATATGCAAAAAGTCATATAGAAGCCGCTTTAAATATATTTTAAATACGAAAATAATACTCTCAATATAATTATGTATTGTTATATTATATTCTAAAAGGAATATTTCAACATGTTAATTCAGTAAACTCAACGTTCGGTTTAAAAAAAGCAAATAATTTCGAGATGGTACATACTGTACGAAAATTGTATAATTACTAAAAAATTGTATATTAAAAGCATTTTTAAAGCGTCCGAAAGATATAAAGTTCAGACGTTGTTAAAACGTTTTTTGCTCGACGTATTTGCGATGCTTTAAGAGTACCGTAAAAGCGACGTTTTAGAGACGGTTTTAAAATGAAAAAATTTGCACATCGAAATGGTATAAAGAAGACGTTTGTGAGAGGTTATGTGCTATTTGTATAGTGGCATGCGTGACATAATTATTGCTGTAATTATCATCTAAAATAAGTGATATGTTGAGTACTATTTTCTTGCTCTTCAGGAATTTTATTTTGTACACTAACTTGGCGCTCCACTTTATTAAATTATTTATATCCAAATCAATACTTGTATTTGAATTCGTCTTTCCTAAAGTTCAAAATTTCCTTCTTAGTTATTTTTCTAGCAAACTATAATATTTTAACTATTATAGGTTGCTTGAAAATATGATCGTTTGTGCATGCAAATATTTGCTTAAGTCTTGCAAAATAATTTAACCACAAGAATAACATCCAAAGAAATTCATATTCCAATCAAATTCGAGCACTCGAAAGAAACAATTTGCAACTTGAGTTATATTTACATACCTGTCTGATTATACATTACAAAGTCTGTATAAAGCAACTGAAGAAAAATTCTAATTATGTTATATTACAATACAAAATATCGAAATTCGAAAACTTAAAGTTTCATTCACTCAAAGCAGAAATAATAATAAAGCTGAAATATACAAATGAAATGACATATAATAAATAAAATATAAAGAATAAAAATCAAAATAAATTAAATATATAACACTTCAAAAGCTGACTAAAAACTTTCGAGACCAACAGAAAGGAGATTCGATCGCGAGAAACCAACCAATTAGAACATGGTAGATGTCGAGGGAAAACGGGAGGGTGGCTTTAGCGCGGAGCCCATTTCGAAAAGCGGCTCTCCTTCGGATCGCCCGAGGTCCTACCTGCGATGACCCACTTCCCTCGAATGACCTTGCGCCAGTTTGGCCTAATTCCGCGGCGCATCATCGCGAAAGCTCGCGCCGCCTTGGCGGCCCCCGAGAGAGAGACAGAGACAGAGACAGCGAGAGACGAGCGAGAGGAAAGAGAGGTGTCGTCGGCGAATTACTCATTAGTCCGCGTGTACAGTGGCTATTGATTTTTTGCGCTAATTCACTAAGGCAAACTTGGCGAAAGCCCTTTCAACAATCTATACTAATTATAGCGCGTGCAGCCCGACCTAGATGCCACTCGCGGCGCGCGTACACCCGGACGTCGAGCTCCCGTCGATCCCCCCCGCCCACGTTTTTACACACTTCAGCATTTATTAGCTTCGTAATTAGATGACGGATTCTTCGCCGAGCCTCGGATTTTCCTTCGATCACTTTGACACATTCGTTCTCTTATATGACGATTTTATTTTTAATTAAAGACAGAAAGCAATCTGATTTGAGAACATTGGGTTGAACTCTTCTAAGATTTATAAAGAAATTCACATTTTTTCCTCATTCTTTCAATATTCGGTTAATCTAATTAATAAGGCAGATTTTTCTACTGTTTTATTCAATTCGGGATTTATTAGCTTCGTAATTAATTAATAATTAGGTGACACATTCTTCTCTGACTCTCGTATTTTCTCTCAATCACTTTGATACATTAGTTCTTCCATATAACAATTTGATTTTTAATTAAAGACAGAAACTAATCTGATTTAAGAACATTGGGGTGAACTCTTTTAAGATTTATAAATCAATTCGAATTTTGTAATATTTGGTTAATCTAATTAATAAGGCAGGTTTTCCTACTGTTTTCCTACTTGTTTGGCATCGTAATTGGATGATGGATTTTTCTTTGAGTCTACGAGTTTCCCTCGATCACTTTGACACAATGGTTCTCTCATGTGACGATTTTATTTTTAATTAAAGACAGAAAGCAATCTGATTTAAGAACATTAGGTTGAACTCATCTAAGATTTATAGATCGGTGCGAATTTTTGTCTAATTTTTGCAATTAATATTCGACTAATCTAATCAAAATAATGATAAGTTTTTTCTTTTCTGGATGAGTTCCTTTTAGTTATGTTATTTATTCGATTAAGTTGAGTTCGTGCTAACTACTACAATTAAAACAGTGGTAATTTTCAATGTGATTCATAAGAAATCAGTAGAAAATAAGATCTATTATTGAAATTTAATTAGTTTCGATAATATAAAATAGCATAAAGTTCAGTTATAAAATTTGGGGCACTTAACGAGTTTCTTTTGCGATGTTAAATCATTTATACATTCTTCGGAAAGTGCATGCAGCGCTCTATTAACTAAAGCGAGTATCACAGTTGATTATCTTTACAGCACCGCTAAAGTACATCGTTTCGAGGAGGAAAATTCAATGCTCCTTAAAGGCAAGATGACTCGGGATGGATATTCAACGGTACAGCGTTACTTCCAGTCGGCACTCCAAAAGAAGAGCGCTCGACACTTTGCCGGAAGAACTTCTGCATCTACCCAATTAAAGTGACTTTTAATGAATAAACTTTAATAAGACGTTCATACAAAAAGTTTAATTCCGGCAATGAGTTCGCCAGGCAGTAAGTCTGGCTAATTATAAATTGCTCCCGACGAAGTATTTAGTTTTTTAGTAACGATAAAATAATTATTTAAACGAGCTTGTTATTGAACTTTGCGTGCAATAATATTATGTTGTAGAATATATTGCATTCTATGCAATATTATATGAGCCGTTTATTTTAAAAGTGGCCTAAGTCCATTTGTCAGTTTTGTTTGTTGCTAATTGTAGCACAATTTGAAGAAAATTCTTTAATATCTCAATTTAATACTAGCGAAATTACAAAGCTTATTAATTTTTCTTCGAATTTATACTGACAATTGTTTATGCAATCGTGACACATTCAATTATCTTATATTATGTCTGTTAAGATTGTAATTCTCGTTAAATTAAATTAACAGAAACGTCCGTAAACCTAGTGTTAAATATAAATGGACTTAAATAATTTTCAAAATAAATGGCTCATATTTTTCTTACTAAAAACGCTTATTAAAATATCATAGTAAATCATAAATCGTTCGATAATTAAATCATATTTATACAATCTATTTCAGAGATTAAAAGTAATGTTACGAATAACATATTCTTCCGAGGTTAAATTCAACAACCAAACAACATTCATAAACAATTTACTGCTCTCGAACAATTGTACTTGTACAGGGTGATTCACTTGCCTTGGAATCAGAACTCTCCTAACCTTACTTTTACTAGACATCTATTTAATTATACTGTATATTCTCTGTTTAACAATAGACTGTATTTCATTATGTAGTCTACTGCAGTAAATATTTCACGATCTTCCAACAGCGATTTCCCCTGAATGGGTAGCAGTGTACTGGAGAAAATATTTGATTATAGTATATGTCTCACTATTAGTGTAGTCTAGTCACTATAGTATAGTATAGTATAGTATATGTCTCACTGTACAGTGAAATGTTCTATATAATTGGCTTTGTCAGGGTGAAATTTCATGTGCAAGTTAACATAACTGCAATATGTAGAAGTATAAATGTATGAAATTCAAAGAAAAGTTGGGAAACGTTTAAGTATAATTTGAATTTATAGGTTATTTGCAATCATTTTATATGGAACAGTGTATGTTCGACAGTGGTGATTCAAAGGCAAGTGAATCATCCTGTACAATTGTCGAATTGCAATTCGAGTTTTTCCAGAAACTGAATCGAGAAAACACGAGAATTCACTCGGCAAGTTGCTAGTGTGGATCAACCATGTTCAGCGTTGTCTAATGTGGCTGTGTGGCGGAGCGCGCGCGCGCGCGTGTGTGTGTGTTGTAGGGTGAAGTGTAGAGAAGGGGCCCATCAGGTGGCTGTAAGCCCTCATCAGGGTCAAGGGCGTCTTTCCGTGTTAAAGCAGTATTTACCAGGTGCCGGCAGCAGCCTTTACGAGCACCTGGAGGCGCACGCCCTGTCTGAACACCGCTGACTCGAGCTACTCATCGATGAACTGCCACGAAACAGCTCACTCAACACCCCAGAAACTTACAAATTATTGAAAACGTAAAATGGATATTAATTATAAGCACATTATGTTTCAATATTTACGGTTTGAATTCATTTCTTTCTGTAAATTTCGTATTTGTTTGTAAGAAACAAAGTGTGATGTGATGTAAGAAGAATTTATTCTGAGATTGTAATTACCTTATAACGAATTATTAAATAGTTTTCTAAATAACACATATAGTTTTGGGTGTTACAAAAATTTAGTTACAATATTTACGGTTTGAATTCATTTCCTCCTTGTAAATTTCGTATTTGTTTGTAAGAAACAAAGTGTGTTGTGATGTAAGAAGAATTAATTACGACAAGAATTTATTCTGATGTTGTAATTATCTTGTAATGAATTATTAAATGGTTTTCTAAATAACACATATAGTTTTGTGTGTTACAAAAATTTGCTTTAATAAACAAACAATCTTGCGGTTTATTATTGTTCGGATAAACTATTACTGTTTCATATGAGATGTAGAGAATATGTTTAATATATAATCATAGCGTAATGTTGGACAATATCATATTTGTGTGACCTTAGTGAGAAGTTATTAAGAAAAATTGTAACCATAATTTAACCAGTGTCACTAATGAATTAATATTAAAATACAGCTGGATTTCAGTTGGATAGTTCAAGTGATTTTTGCTGTTCTTCTTATTTAAGTCTTCGACAAGCATTATTTAATCAATTCTAGAAGCAATTAAGTAGATTTTTTTATTACGCGCTTTTGCATATTTTCAAACTCGTTCTTCACCTTTACATTACATTTATCGGATATGATCTTCTTTACATCTATCTTTTCGTTATCTGCTTATTTTATTTAAACTCGTTATATTTATAAATATTATACTTATTTGTTGGTATAGTTTCGTAGTTCGATAATCGATACGTTCTTCTAACTGTGCTACCATCTGACGTGTTCTAATCAGAGTGATGCTGCGTTCCAACTGAAATATTTATCATCGGCATGACTTACCGGTATCGCCGTTGCTCTGCGTGCTGGTTTCCTCCTTCTCCTTAACCCCTGATGACGCCACTGTCTTCGCACCCTCATCCCCTATAACATTAATAATATTTAAAAACTGCACGAACATTACTCGAATCGAATCGAGCAATTTTTTAAATCTAGTAATCTCAGTTTCTAGTATATTAAACAATCTATTATTCGTTAAATATTGTGGGGATTGTGGTTTGGAATAAGGCAGAATATCGTGGCAAAAACGGTTCTTTATTCTTTAACACTCTGCTCGGACTCTCTCTCTCTCTAAACTCTGTCTTGACTCTGTGCCGACTCTGTCTAAACTCTGTGCTCCTCCCCAGGAGCACATCTTATATTTGCTCTCATACATACATCGCATTCATACAGACGCACTCACACATCTCCTTACACTCGAACCCTTGCATCCCATAATTCACTCTTTTAATTTGACACACGCGACAGGTCACTCTTACTCCATGTACACCCTTTTCACAATCACTCCTGCTCGGACACTCTGGTCATCGCATCGGTACCTCATTCCACTCGCTCGCCTATCGCTACCCACTTGACATCTCATACATTACACTCTTTACGACCTCATGCACCCTTCCTACTTTCGTACTCATCCTTGCAGTCACTCCCGATCATCTTTCGTACTGCTCCCCATTCCACTCGCTCATCCCTCACACCACTCTTCACCACACTCTGCATCCATACCTGCCGTCTCGATCTCTCTGCACACACACAATGTTCAACCCTCTTAGATTCCGAACTTCCAAACGCTGTCTTAGATTCATTCCCACAATATAAATCATTTTCCAATAAAAGGCTTTGTTTTGCATGACCCCAAAACAGTTTTGTTCTGTTTCAGTTTCAGTTTCTCTTCCTAAAATCTAATATTGAAGAATTCTTTGTAATCGTACACAAACTAATCTGAAGTCACGTTGCGTAGAAGTTAAGAGCAACAGACTTTCTTAGGAAGTAACGTTTATTTGGTACGAAGGAGAGAAATCAAACACTTGTAACACATTCCAATGGTTTTAATCAAGAATCGGTCATCCTTATCTTTAATTAACTCATAAAAATAATTGTAGCTCCGGCTTAATGCCTTTTCACTTCGCGTATTTAAGTAGCTGATGATCTTCCACTGCATTTCGACTGGCAGACCTTGCAGGCTAGGTGCTGACAGTCCCTCGCTCATCAGTGTGTCCGAACGCACCGGAGTTACCAAGTTATCCTTGAACCTGTGTTTAATTGCACTAATTAACACTATGCAATATTGCATCTGTCCATAATATTCTATGTATCTTACGTTATCAATTTAGAATAAAGTTATGTTTAGTACGCATATTAAATAAATATTGATCTCGCTGCTAGTTCTACTTTCGAAAATTATTTAGTTATCCTTGAACTCTTGTTTAATTACAGTAACAAATAATATGTAATATTACAATTATCCATACTGCTATACATATACATATTACGCTATATTATTGATATTGAACAAATCGTTTTGACCATTGGTAGTTCTTATGTTAAAGAGGCGAATTCCAGATCTATTGTGATACGTAAAGATGTAAGATGTTTGCTTGAATATAAAAGGTAATTACTCGAATGATAGAACAGATTTTAACCCTTTGCACTCGAGGGTTCCGGAGCGGAGCCATTGAAAACTTGTCTTCAAACTCGAGGGCTCCGCTATGAAGACAATGCAAATAATTTTCAGTTCATAACACAAGGACAAAGACAAATCGTAAAAACCATTGTGTATAGGATATTCCGTTCTTGGTGAGAAAAGACAAACGGAAAGAGAAAAGAAAAAGAGCATAGTATAGAATATAGAAAATAGAAGAGTATAGCAAAGCCAAAATGATCTATTGGCGATTGCTTCGAGAGGTATCACACCTTGGACAATTACAAAATGTAATAATTTTCTAATTTTTTCCTCTTCTTATATATTACAACATTTGTCCATAATCAATTAAAAAAACAATGACATACAACAATGATGACTTTTCTTTTAATGCGCATATCATTTACTTATGTGAATATGATCTTTCCATTGAAATTGCTTCGAGTTGCTGGTAATATGAATGAAAGAAAACTTCGAGTGCAAAGGGTTAAAAGTGAACTGTAACAACTATAGATCGAAATATATAAAATATAGATTAGCACAGATGAACGACAGTTTCTGTATGCGACCTATTCTGTATTTACAGTCAAGATATTTCCACTGCAATACCTTTCGCATAAACGACGATATTAGAGAAATTATTTAACAAAACCCCTAAGTGACGATGACACTTTACTAATCTTTAAATGAAATTAGTATTAGCTTCCAAATGGAATGCTAGACAAAATCGGGTGGGACAACTAATATGAAAGATATTATGGTTAGCAATGCGATGCTTGTAACCCAGCCAATGATGTAGTATCACCTAAAACATTGATTTGTGTTTAATTATAACAGTCGAACATAAAAATCCATAGCCAAGCAGATTATTGCAATATAAAACTATAAATCCCTGCATTTAGAGTACCAAATAAGTGGCACTCGGATGACTGCAACATTTTTAATTGTTGTAATACACATACATGATTTAATATCAACACAGAAATAAAGTATAGAATATTTCTACAGACCTGTAACTCGAACACCAATTTCCATCATTTCTTACGGTTATTTAACTAGCACGGAGTATTTTATACAAACCCATTCTTGTTTACTAATACCTATGAGCGATCTCTTTGAGATTCATGTAGCGTCCAGACAAGTGGCTGGAAAATGGGTTGACGTACTTCAAGCATTGCACAGTCATGTGGAAGGTCCTTCTGTTTTTGATCAAAGGATAGAAATTCACAATCAACCGGTCGCCAGCCGGCAATGCTACCAACTTGCAGTTCACCGAAGGACAACGGTGGTGGTAGAGAGTTATGTCATAGGCTTGCGTCTCCTTGGATTTCAAATCCTTTGGAATTCGTGGCCTAAGTTTCGCCGCCCTGTAGAAAGATAAAGATATCATTACTGAGTTCTTACAGAAGTATTTTTATTTATATCACAAACATGGTCTCGCAATGAATTCTGTCGCATTCTCTTACATTCTGCTTTGTTGGAAATGGAAAGAAGACAAGTCTTGCGGTAATTATAATTATATCTTGAAGAATAAAGTCAAGGATTGATAATAAGTCAATATTAGAGGACTACGTACACAGAAACAAAAGTAATACAAGATTGGAGTTCACTAAGAAAAAGTCTAAGAGGAGAATGCAAAACGCTTAGGAATAAAAGAGAATGAAAACAAAATTCAAGACAAAATTATATTCCAAACTAAGAATAATTGATTGAAAATGATTCTGACAAAGGCAACGGATGCTCTTGGAATCTTTCTTTCAAAATATTCACTCTATCAGCCAGTTTTATTGATAATTTAAATCGTTTTCTATACACTTAATTTTGTTGTATTTTATGATTTACACAGAGAACAAAAGTAAGTTATTTAATGAATAAAACATTTCTCCTCGCTTCAACTCAGAACGGAAGAGCTTCCCTTAATTTATTCTACAAAAACTCTTCCGTCTTGTCTGAGCGCCATAATTCGAAATTACAAAGTATTACCAAGTACTAGTTCTCAAAAAATTTCAATACAATAAACCCTGCAAATTATTCAAGGTCACAAAAGCATAATAAAAGTTTCTATTCCCATGGAACGTTTCGAAGCAGAAAACTAGCCAATGGCGTGAATATTTGTCGAGGACACTTGCTTCGATTGGCTGATTTTGTTTCGAGAAGAGAGAAACATTGGCGAATGAGAAGGCATTCAAAGTCAGTTATTCTTAATGAAATGAAATCGTTGCCAATTCATACCTTTCATCGGTATTGTTCGCTTTGTCGGCGGAGAGTCGAAAACCGGCTTCCCACAAAAGGACAATCAACAGAGCGACAAAGTAATCGTGATGATTGGCATTGTCATCGAGGCCCTTGAGCGCTTCTTCCAACCAAGGCGATAATTTGTGCAAGGTGCTTTCCTCGACGAGCAAAGGCTCCGGCAATTCCATAACTCTCGCACGCTTCCGCTCAAACTCGCCGCATTCCTAAGGATTTCCCATAAGCATTGCATTGCCCCACCATGAAAAATCCCCCCCAACCAATGGCAACCACTCTTCCGGTTGATCGTCCAGTTAACAAAAGCACTGTTAACAGAAGCGATCGTCCATTATCGAGCAATCGAAAAGAACTCTGAGTGCGAGAGGCAAACAGGTGTAGTTTGTTTTGCATCGCGCAGTGGCCTCTGTGGGAGAACACGTGAGCTGTTCCCGGTCAGCTGATCGAGAATCATCACCTGTTTGTACCGACAATTGCTCGAGCAAACGGAAATGTTCGATTTGTTGCGAAACCACGTGGATTTTGATAAATGCATTTGATTGTTGATGCTCGCTTAGCATTAGATTTTCGAAGTTTGTGCGGTAAATTCAGCATATTTCTGTGCAAAATCATTTTCTCCACGTGCATTCAACATATTTGGACGAAACAATGGACAAGAATTTGTAATATATCAATTAAAATTTAAGTACGGAAGAAGAGCATTTATTTTTGGAATTAGTAAATTCCTTGCAGTAATAAATGCGAAATGACTTTTAGAAGATTTAAATCAATTTTCCTGTTTCAACCGATTAATAAAATATATATGTTCTCCCAATTGACATTTTGTCAACTGGATTTTTGCACTATTAAATAGCAAACAAATGAAAGTAAGCAAATATTATAAGTGAAGGAAACAAAGTGTAATACAGCAAATTAAAATTCTTAGTAGCTAATAACCAGAAGATTTATGCAAAGTAAACGTTCTTTAAATAATAATAACTGTTTATCTTCAACGTGTAAAAAATGTAACACAATCGAGCATTCAAGCAGGAAAATACAATAAAATTCCATCTATTTGAACACAGTTGATTATTAATTTAATTACGAATATTTCAATTCCATTGAAAGGGAAAATCCTTTGCTGCACTTGAATTTCAAAAGACTGTTTCATTGGAAAATTGCATCCGCTGGACAAACGTAAATCTTTCCCAACATGTGTTGCACTCAAGTTTCATTTTATCCGAGATAAGTTATCGTGTTAAATAATTTCCCGCGGATATCTCGAATTCTCGAGATGACTTCCGCGTATTCACGTACTAGGAGATATTGCGCGAGTTTGCGGACTCGTATCGAGTCATTGATACCAGATAGGTGGAAAATACTGATCGAGAAGTTTATATAAGATTACTTCCTTTAATCCTCCACTCTAATTCAGCGAAGGATTTATAATTCAAGTAATAATAGTTTTAAAAATTGTGACTGCGTTTCAACTATCAAAACATGCGTTTCACTTTTTTTGAATTTAGAGCAAAATAAAGATTTCACTGATAATGTTGAATATTTGTATTCCTTCGCAATTGTATGTTAATAATATTTTCTTTAAAGATCTAACATTTTTGTCAAAAAATTAGCAAGCATCGCACAAGTATAAATAAATGCGTAATATTCATAAAATCTATGCAAACACGTATAACAACAATATTGCAAATAGTCATAGCCTATGCAGAAATGTGTTTGATTTTTTTCTGAATTTGGAACAAACCAAAAGTTTCAATCGTAATCTCGGACATTTGTATTCCTTCACAATTGTATAATAATAATATTTCCTTAAACGATCCAGCGATCGTACATTTGTGTTAAAAAAAATGACAAAAAGGATTGTCATCAACATCGCAGAAGTACAATAAATGTACAACATGCACCAAATTTTTGTAAACACGTATAACAACAATATTGTAAATACGTAATCATAACGTAGCGATATGCAGAAATGTTCATTTGCATAAAACATGCGTTTGATTTTTGTTTAAATAAACAACAAACCAAAAATTTCAACAATAGTCTCAACAATAGGACATTTGTGTTCCTTCAGAATTCTATATTAATAATATTTTCTTAAACAATCTTACACTTTCGTAAAAAAATCGATAAAAATTTTGTTTATCAACAAACACCGCACAATTATAATAAATGTACAACATCCACAAAATGTTTGCAATCACGTATAACAACAATATTGCAAATACGTAATAATAACGTAGCGATATGCAGAAAAGTGCATTTACATAAAACATGCGTTTGATTTTTGTTTAAATATAGAACAAACCAAAAATTTCAATAGTCGTCTCGGACATTTGTATTCCTTCAGAATTGTATATTGTATATAATTATATGTTGTATATTATACATAAATTTTGTTTATCAAGAAACACCGCACAATTGTAATAAATTCAGAACATCCACAAAATCTATGCAAACACGTATAACAACAATATTGCAAATACGTAATAATAACGTAGCAACATGCAGATCTGTGCATTTGCATAAAACATGCGTTTGATTTTTTTCAATATTAAGAACAAACCAAAAATTTCAATAATAGTCTCAGATATTTGTATTCCTTCAGAATTGTATATTGTATATTGTATATAAATTTTGTTTATCAACAAACATCGCACAATTATAATAAATGTACAACATCCACGAAACCTATGCAAACACGTATAGCAACAATATTGCAAATACGTAATAATAACGTAGCAACATGCAGAACTGTGCATTCTGAGAAACGTTCCAACATAAACAAAACGTGGCTCCACCTGCGCCAAGCGCGTTAAGGAAACGCGGCCGCAGCAGGTTTCCCGACTGCCAAAATGCCGATAAACGCGGATCCAGTTGGACTAGATTCGGCATCTGTCAAAAAAGCGAGTGGCGCGCCAAGTGAAACCGAAGACAAACTAAACGAAACGAAACCGGTGTGCGCCGAGCGCGTTTCTCGGCTCTGCGCGATATTAAAGGATCGACCAGCCAAGTATTTACATCGCGCAGAAACACGTTATGCTTTGCCGAATTAAAGTGAAAATGGCCACTTCTGTCTCGGTTGAAATAGCCGGCAAAACTCTTCCGTGACCGATCTTTCTCCGATGCTGCGCTGGCTCTTTGATTCCGATGATTTCTCAAGTTCTCTTGCTTGCTTCATTTAATTTTATTTAGTATGTTAAGGAAGTAAACAGTAAATGTAAATTGTTGTACAGTTTTCTACAGTTTTTCGTTCACTTTGATTTGAAATCACTTGGGTATCAATCTTAAAAATGGTGAAAGTCTAGTAATTAATTAAACATGTGTAAAAAATAGTGAATTTCGTGGAAACAAATATTATTGTACTCTTATATGTTAGTTCAGCAATAATTAGAGTTTTGTCTATTACAATGCAATATAAATTTGCATCCTTGGTTCTTGCACTTTCAAGAATACGTAACACTTGAACAATCATTTAAACAGTAATTCTGCAATTGTAAATAATTCTCAATAAAAAGAAAAGTCTAGACTTGTCAAACTGCAGCAGCAGACAACATTTCCCATAAACTTTGTATTCTATTTTAATTAACAAAATTATTCAACTATGAGAACTAAGAAATTACATTACTCAAATGTATTAATATTTTGCCATATCAAATGACCCCATTAAAACAGCCATCAGTGAGTTAGAAAAATATAAATAAAAATGAACAAAATATAAATGAAAAATATTCTAATTGTAAAATGTTAAAACAAGCCAAATATACAGCGAGAGCAAAACTTGGCTCGAACCTAATTCCTAAGTAAGATCGAGGCAAAAAACGGGACGTTTCTCAAGCGCCTCCAATTCCAGCGGACTCTCCGCCGGACCGGATTTCGCAATGGTCCTTAAAGGACACACCGAGTGACGCACGCAGTCATTACATAGCAAAATAAAACTGCTCGGCCGCATCCGCGGTACGAATCCTCGCACAAAAGTCATTAAAGTCAGCGATGCAACTTATAAAAAATTGTAAAACAAAGTACGAAACGAAACAATAATAAAAATTATTTTTGTATGGCGTCAGAGTTACTGGCTTTGCTACAAAAAATATTGCTGCAGTTGTACGGCGATTTTGAAAAAAAGTAGATTTATTATATGCTTTTATATTATTAATTTTATTATTATTAACACGTATTTTTAATCCATTTGTCACATTGTTGGTGTTAAGGAGATTTTTCAGTATTTTACTATGATTGTTTAATATTTTTACATTAAAGCATATTTTTGAAAAGTTATTTCCTGTTCTTTTTATTTCTGTTGAGTGCAATAATATTTATGGACAATTGAAAAGACGGTTCAGAACAAAAGTAAGAATGTTCATTGTGAACAATCTAATCGACAAAAAGTTCGACTGAAAGGGGTAGGCTTTAAAAAACAAATATGATATGGTACGATAATTCGAAAACATTCTTAGGAATCGTATTGCAAGATTGCTCCAGTCAACTGTCACCGCTGTTACTCGCCAATTTCAAGGGTGTTCATTGCAACAGGAATTGTAACAAATGCTTTATGAAGTCTTATTTTGTTGTATATAATAGCAATATTATCAAAAGGATTTCAAATGATTTACTTTTCTTTCGTAACAAGTATTCACATAACACATATGGAACTCAAAAATCGCAACAGTTGGAGTTCCGCAACTGATAATCGCTAGGAACACTCATCGCAGTAGAATGCAACTTGCGAACTTTGCTTATTCTATGACAGCAAGGTTATCGAAAAGGATTGCGCCTTCCTGTCGAATAGCCTTTCACAGAATGCATCAACACAGTGATACATGCAGCATCCGACGAAATAGTTGTCACAATTTGCAAGAAAATGGCCAGAAAGTGAATTTTGGTAGCATGTACACGGTATGCATGACCTTTTAGAAGCCCTCTTTTAGGTGGTGCGGAGGGGCCTTATCGCAAGCCCCCTAAAACAGTCTTGTATACCGGGTGTACAGGGTGAGTCACTTGCCTTTGAATCAGAACTCTCCTAACCTCACTTTTACTAGACACAGATTTAATTATACTATACATTCTCTGTTTAACAATCGACTGTATTAAATTATGTAGTCTATTGGAGGGAATATTTTACCAAGTTTTAGCATCGACTTCCTTCGAATGGCTAGCAACGTAAGGAGACAATATTTTATTGTATTATATTTATAGGGGAATATTAAATGCAATGCTCTACTTGTAATGTGGGACAATTGCTTGCCCCACTAAAACATTGGAACGAGTTTCAAATTCAAATCTACTGTGAATGATCGGAAAGTTAAATAAATCTGTTATTTTGTGTCGAATGTTTAGGTTAGGATTTTAAAGGGTAGTTAATTCGCCTTGGAATCAGAATTCTCCTAACCTCACTTTTACTAGACATCTATTTCATTATACTATATATTCTCTGTTTAACAATAGACTCTATTAAATTATGTAGCCTGTTGGAGCGAATATTTTAGCAAGTTTTAGCATCGACTTCCTTCGAATGGCTAGCAACGTAAGGAGAAAAGACTTTATTATATTATATTTGTAGGGAAATATTATATATAACTGGAAATGTCATGTGCAAGTTAACATAACTCAAACACGTAATAGTATAAATGCATAAAGTGCAGACAAATATTAAGTAACATTTGAGTGTAATTTAAATGTCTAGGTTATTTATAATAATTTTATATGGAACAGCGGTGATTTAAAAGTATGTGACTCACCCTGTACACACGATATGCAAGACTTTCTTAGGGGGTTGCAACAGAAAGCCTCCTCCCCTACAAAGCCATGTGTAACAGGTGCGCATAGTACAAAATTTCAGTTTTTATTCAGCGAACATTTTCTAGATTGTGACAACTATTTTATCGGGTGCTGTACAGTTCTCGAGTTATCAATGTCGAAAAATCCATTCTTATGCATGGGTTCTTATGGCAACGAGAGCAGAGATTGCCGTTTATGGCTTAAAAGTATGTGATACAATAATGACACATGAATAAAAAACATTTCACGTGGTAAATGGGACATTTACGAATAATCAGGCAAAGTTTCAAAAGCTTCGTCTGTCCGGTTCGAGAGTGTTTGAGCAGAGAGTGAAAAGGAAGTATTTTCATTTGGAGAAATAACGTGGTAAATAGTATAGAAATAAAAGTAACTTATAAAAGCAGGTGTGACATAGCATAAGCTTAATTGCAAATTAAATTTTACTACTCAAAAATGAGTTTTATTGTCATTTAAAAAAGCCTCAAAATTCTGTGTCCTTAATACGTACAGGACAACACAAGATTACGGGTTAACATCGTGCCAACCAAAACATGCACATATTCCATTGTATATAACAGGAGAGTAATGAAAAAGTATCATTTTCGATGAAATCGCTGGCCAACTCGAAAATCATTCGAGTTCGAGTAGACTTTAGCGAGGTGATACTTAGCGGAGTAGAAGAGAACGAGGGAATCAGTGAATTGTTAAACAGTCGGGTAGAATACAGTCTAGTCAAAAATAACTAGGGATTAATTCGTATAGGACAATAAGATTACAGGTTAACATCGTGTCAACCAAAACTTACAAGTTGTAAAACTTACAACTTAAACTTACAACTTACAACACTTAGCGGAGTAGAAGAGAACGAGGGAATCAGTGCTATCGAATATGGTGAATTGTTAAACAGTCGGGTAGAATACTGAATAGTCAAAAATAACTAGGGATTAATTCCTACAGGACAACACAAGATTACAGGTTAACATCGTGCCAACCAAAACATGCACTCATTCCGTTGTATATAAGAGGAGAGCAATCAAAAAATATCGCTGGCGATTTCATCTGACTTTCACATGATATAACTCGAAATTCGGTAGATTTCGAGTATGCTTTAGCGAGGTGACACTTAGCGGAGTAGAAGAGAACGAGGAAATCATTGAATTGTTAAACAGTTAGAGAGAATACAGTCTAGTCAAAAATAACTAGGGATTAATTCCTATAGGACACCACAAGATTACAGGTTAACATCGCGCGAACCAAAACATGCACTCATTCGCATTCGCAGACAGAAAAAGTATCGCTGGCGAATTCACATGAACAGAGATACATAACTCGAAAATCGGTCGAGTTCGAGTATGCTTTAGCGAGGTGACAGTTAGCGGAGTAGAAGAGAACGCGAGGGAATCGGAGCGCTGTGTCGTATACGGTGAGCGTGGCGATGAGCGAGCGAGCGAGCGCTCGGTGTGCCACTTGTTGCATGAGAGCGCGCTGCTGCCGAGAGATTCGGTTTGAAATAAAGGGAGGCGGCTCTCGGCAGCAGCCTAGGCGAGAGAGATATGCGCGTGTGGCCAGAGGCCAACGTACCTGGCCAGCCGGATGCGATTCCCTTGTCCTCCTCTGCCAGGGAAGGTTCCGCTCCTCTCGTCTCGCCCTGGCACCAAACACCCGACACTCCACTCCCGCACTGCGCCTCGCACGTTTCGGCCATTTTCAGGTTAACTCGCGATTATATCCCACCGTCCGCCGTACATATACACACCGGCCACCGGCCAGGCGGCATTCGAATATCCCAACTCTTTTTCGAAACTTCCACGCACCACCATACGCCGATCCACTGCTTCGCTCGGAGCCTCAGAGATGCCGCTCGAGTACTTCGCTGCGCGAACCTGACACCTCCTGGGAGATTTTGGTACTAGGTTTGGTGTGATTTGAATTGGGAAAAGTGTTCGAAGAGAAATGGATTTTTAATATAAGATTGCTGTGTTTAATGAAGGTGCTTGTGAAATAAGAAAGTTTTAAGTATTTTCTTGAGGAATCTGACATTATTTCTTTCATATTTGTTGTAGAGGCGTCAGAGAATACGTACAATTTGTTTTGGATGTTTGGTGTAAAAAATATTTCTACAATGATGTTGGTAATAATGTGATTCTTTTTGAATCTCTGCCTTGCACAATTTTCGTGTATAAATACAATGTTTAGATCAATAAAGTTTTCGAAAACAATAAATTTCCTAAATATTGTTTTAAATCAATACTGGAAATTAATCCAATATATAATAATTTTTCGCGTTCTAACTCGAAAAATGTATAACTTAGTCTAAGAACTGCTAGAAAATAAGTGGTTCTTATACTTTGGTTTGTAAATTTTAAATCTGAAATAAAACTAGCAGGAATACTAAAATCATTAAAAATCAGAATTAATGAAACACGGAACAGTAAAAAATGCATAATTTTTGAGTGATATATTTATTTCCAAGTTAGAATACACACTTATACAACGCTACAGATACAAAAGTATTAAAATATAGAGTACAATCGTAGAAAATAATTTCCTCTCATCTATAAAACAATTTCCCTCAAAAACATTACATTCTATCAAGTACAACTATTTTATATGTTCACAAATCTTTTTCTGCTTTCCCTTTGTCTTTCAAATGTGAGAAGTGCGCAGACTGCAGTTCCGGCAACATTAAACAACTTAATATTGCTTGGGAGGAATAATTATTCATTGGCGGTTGCGATGGATTCGCGCGCGTTTTTAATTCGCTCTGAATTCCGCTCGTCTGACCTGCAACATCCAATTTAATTTCAGAATAAAGGGCAGAAAATGTATTTTTATTTCAATACATATAATTCAGAAAAGTCTTCGATCAATCAAGCGATCAATTTTTTTTCAAAAAAAATCAAGCGATCAATTGTAACTAAAACATAATATTATTACATTTGTTAAACAATATTTCTAGCATTGTTTATCCGATATTTATTTCGGAGACATCAAATAGCATGTATAGGGTGATTCACTTGCCTTTGAAACAGAACTCTCCTAGCCCTTATTTTTTTTGGTGGACTTCCCGACCTTCCCCTGGGCTGAAATTTGGTGGGTAATGTTTTTTTGCATCGAGGAAGATACCATAAAAATTCCAGAGCCCTAGCTCAAAGTTTAGGTTTTCACCTATTTTCGACCCTCGAAAATGGTCAACTTTTTCAAGTTTCTCAAAATCGGCAGAACCCGGGATATTTTGATTGTTTTCGTATCAGGGTGGATAGAGAACAAAGAATCCGTGAAAAAAAGTCCGGATTTGCAACGAGAACGGGTCGAAAAACCGTCCAGAAAAGTCCATTTTTGCTCATTTTTAACGGTTTTTATTTTTTTTTGTAGACTTCCCGATCTTTCCCGGGACTGAAATTTGGTGGGTAATGTTTTTTTGCATCGAGGAAGATACCATAAAAATTCCAGAGTCCTAGCTCAACAATTTTTTTTCGGCAAATTTTTCTTAAGGGGTACCCTTCAGATTTTTTCACGATTTTTCGAAGGTTCCCGAACTCGGGTTCTTTCTTCAGGAATCGATAGTTTATCAATGAAAACGGATAGAAAACAAGAGATCCGTCGAAAAAAGTCCGGATTTCTATCGAAAACACTAAAA
Source organism: Ectemnius continuus (assembly GCA_910591665.1). Lineage (NCBI taxonomy): Eukaryota > Metazoa > Arthropoda > Insecta > Hymenoptera > Crabronidae > Ectemnius > Ectemnius continuus. The sequence continues at coordinate 5,485,457 of OU342862.1, read as the reverse complement.
AAACTGCCTTCAAAGTTCGATTTTTTCGGAATTTTCGCTGGGTTTTCTCATATTTTTTGGACTTCCCGTCATTTTCCGGGGCTAAAATTTGGTGGGGAGTCTCCCCTTGCATCAAGGAAGATCTGATATAAATTTCAGAGCCCCAGTTCAACATTTTGTTTTCCCCATATTTTTGGCCATCGAAAATATCTAATTTTTGGTGGTGATTCAAAGGCAAGTAACTCACCCTGTACAACCTTTTTGTTATTGTTGTGTGAGGATTGCTTAATAAATCATAATAATTCTTATACTCCGATTTGCACTTCTCTTTGCTTTCAAGTAATATTGCATTAACTTTACTTCTAATATAAGAAGTTTTACGTACCTGTCGCGGATGTTCTAAGTTGCATACGATGCCTGGCACAATCCCTGCTGGACGAAGAGGAATCCGTCGGTGGAACACTTGGCGGGAATGGTTTCCTTTGCATCTTGCAATGCCCGAATTCCGAAAGCTCTGTTCGCCGATATTCTTGCAGATATTGTAGAAATTCGCGATACGTCACGTAATTCTTCAAGGAATATAAAAGTAACAGAAAAGGTGTTGCAGGTGAAAAAAGTTTATGAGAATGAAGTGTCGAAACCACTATTTTGTATTCGCAGTGGTTTCAATCGGATAATTTAAATTTTTTATTCTGCAATTGAAAGTATTATTTCGCATTCTTCATTTTTTGACTTCAAAGTTATTTCTTTTCTTGCTTTTGCGTTTGATTTTTATTGCGTGCAGTTTGAATTATTGCAAAAATTATGCCTTCATTCACAAGTCGCAATTTACATTGCAAACTTACAAACTTTATCTTCTATTGTATAATTAGATCGTCCATTAATTATTTAAATAAGGAATGAAATTAAAGGGAGAAATATATAATTTATAATGATTAAATTTCGAAATTTTACTTTGTCCTCGCCTGCCCAATTTCGACTCGGCGGCTCGGAAAGTCCCAGCAGTTCGATCCAGTGATAATAATCCTCTGTTTGACTTCCATACCAATACTTTATAACGACGAATCTAACAGGAAACGTTAAATTAGATTTGATGATTTGATGATTTGATTTATATAACCGTTACTTTCTGTTTAACTACTATGAAATTGCATAATAATTATTATTAAATATTATGAAAAGCCAGAACTTAGTACTTGTGATGTTTTATGATTTTCCAAAGTCATTAAGTATCATTTGAATGTGCTTTAATTTCCTTCAAAACTAGTAATTCACCTTTATCAATAAAGGATTTTATTGTTATATTTTGCTCTGTAAATAAGGAAATATTTTTATGTAAAATCTTACGCTAAACCGTCGTCGACCATCTTCTGTACTTCCGGATACGACATCAGTTCGATGAACTCAGGATTTTCGGGATTTCGTTTGACATCGACTAACTGCCAGGGTGCAATTAATCCGAATCTAACGCACTTCAACACTTCCAGCGTGTGCTTCTTCCGGTTCTCCCAGTCGTGCATCAACCACCTTACGGCTGACATTAGAACTTCCATTTCGCTATTGAAAAATGTATTAATTAGTTTATAATTAAGTGGCAACGATGGCAAACATAACCTCAAGTTAGTTCAGAATGAGAGGACTTTTATATTGTTTGTATTCAACTGAAAAGTGTATTAATTAGTTTAGAATTAAATGGCAACGGCGGCAAACATAACCTCAAATTATTTCAGAATGAGAGGACTTTTCTATTTTTTGTATTCAACTTATTATTATGTAAAATTGTACGAATACAATAAACATTTATAGATCACATGGAAATGATTTTATATTATTAATATCAACATTTCAACAGTAATGTTTATTATTAATATAAAATTATTTAGCTTCAAACGATGGTAGCAATTCAAATTTCACTGTAAGTGTTGTGATAATTAAAACAAAGTTTCTTATCCAGATAAAGTAACTTTCCAGGGGGAATATTATTCGTTTGGAATTGAAAGCATTACAAAATGTAATCGAGGATCCGAAGTCTGAAAGAAGTGAAAGGGAGTGGAGAGCACCTGTTAACGCAAATGTGATTCGATTTCAGCAAGAGGCACAATTCGTCGACAGAGAGCTCGAGGAAGTCCTTGCTACTGACGAGCATCAGGAAAAATCTCATTATCCGTGGCAGCATTAGTTCCATTATGGCAGTATTGCCGAGTCTCTTTGCTTCCTGGTACAGCAGGAAAGCAGTGTCCTCTAGGAAAATTGCCTCGTTGTCGATGAACAACCAGCATTGTTCTTCTAACTCTAGCGACGATCGCAAAAACGTATCAATTTCACTTGCAAATGTTTAAATATAAAATGCAGGATTTTCGATGCATTTTATATTCAAGAAACTTTTGTGCAAGATAATTTGAAACAAGAAATATTCGATCTACTTTTGGAGCAGTGAAAAACTTGAAAATAGATTCTTAAAATAATTCTTAAAATAGGTTATGGAAATTGCGCGAGTTATTGAAATACTGTTATGTCTGTAGAAATGAAAATTGTTTATCTGGGAATGTGAAATTTACACAAACCTTTAATTCCAAGATGCTGAGCAGCCATAAATATTTCGAGAATGTTGTCCCTTTGCAACAATTGGTAACTCTCATGCGGTGCGCTGATCATCCAATCGTAGATCGTAGAAAAGGCTCTCGATGTCACGCAACTCTAAATGCAATCATTTCTAATATTACAATAACAGTCACTTAAATGTTTCTTATTACCGACTTCGAAAAGGAGGAAGTACTCAATTCGATCGCTGTTTCTTTTTTTAAAATTTTTAAATACAAAAACTGATTGTTGCTGACGTATTTCTACATAATTTTATACTTTTTATAAAAATACGTAAATTATTATGCTACTATATTTCTAAATTCTTTATATTACTAATTCTTATTGCTTTTACATTCTGAAATTTAAACAATAGATTTTAAACATACGATGCTGTAAAATTATTTCGTCAATGATTATGTTAACACTATTATTAAACTATAAAACAACAGAATGAAGAAACTTCTCAAGTGAAACAATAAAAATACCACCGCCTGGGATCGAACTCGACTCGCGAGCTCTGTTGCTCGAAATACTTTTTTGAAACTTAGTTCTATTATTTGTAAAATCGTTTACGATTGCTAAGTTATAATACAAGGCATAAAAATACCACTTTTTATATACAATTGACACATAAAATAATAATAATTGCTTCGACAGCAAATCCAATTTCTACTTAAATTTACAAACTTTCTCAAACATTTTCGATCGACAAGTAATTAATATTTTTCACGTCTTAAAAAGCGATTATATGTCAAAATAAAAAACACAGCACGTGAGTTGGTTTCAGACTGGGTTCTCGTTGATTCGAGAGACTTTTAATTACTTATCTCCTTGACACGTGCGAAACAAGAGAATGTCAGCGGCGCGGCGCGCGTCGAAAGGCCGGGGGGATGTGCTACGATCGGAGTGGGTAATAAAAATGGCAGGAAACCTGGCAGAAATCGTTAAAAGGGCCGTTGGAAGGGGGTGGGATTATTCGAGAGCGGCGATATTCACCCTTAAGTGAAAAGAGAGTCAAATATAGCCTAGGCTGAAGAGGACTCGAAACGGGAGCAAGGTCAGTTGGCTTTAAAACCGACGCCAACTCGAGCGCCGCGACGGGGGATGAGCCGCCGAGAAGGGCTGCGATGAGAAGATGCTGACACACACACAGACACACATACACAGTTTCGGGTCGTCAGCAAACCCCTTGGCACTCGCCTAGTCAGCGATTTCGTTGCCACAGTCATCGATGCTTCTATTAAGTTTCACTATTTACCCGATTGGTGAACCGCACTCCACCCCTGAACCACCCTTCGCACAAGTTAGACGACCGAGCCTTCCACTCGAAGTGCCAACGCTTGCCAAAATGTTTTGCGAATTGGGATAAGGTTAGGTTTGCACCGATTGACGTATTTCTTTGTAAATAGCTGCATTAAGTATTTTTTGGGTGGTTTAAATTTGTAATATGTGATGGTGTTTGATAAAGTTCATTTCAAAAGTGTAAAATTTCTAAGGCTTGCCAAAATGTTTTGCGAATTGGGATAAGGTTAGGTTTGCACCGATTAACGTATTTGTTCGTCAATGGATGTATTAAGTATTTTTAGGGTGGTTTAAATTTGATATATGTGATGGCGTTTCATAAAGTTCATTTCAAAAGGATCAAATTTCTAATGAGAAATTATTAAAAAAGACTTCTCTTTCAAATTTATAGCTTTGAGGTTTGCTCGAGACGTTTGTTTCCTTGTGTTTCATATTTGCGTTTATGTAGGCAAGAATGATGACTGACTAAAAAAGGGGATGCTGTAAAGTTTCGTCCGATTTTAAAAGACTCACCTGGTTTGGAATGAGTAATGATGTATTAAGTATTTTTGGGGTCGTTTAAATTTGTAATATGTGACAGTCTTATACACCAATGCATATATTTATTTATTTAGAATTTTTGTACGCAGCAATTTTTGCTGTATATAAACATTTGCAATGTAACAGATTGTAATTTATAATGTCAAACTGATTAAATATTAAATATGGCATTTTTAGTGACTGAATTAGAATAGGAATAAGGTTATGTTTGTTACTACTGTCTTATGTATTGTGATGTATTAAGTATCCTTTGAATGGTCTCGTTATTTGTACTTCGTTCAAAATAATAAAAGTAATCTTGAAAATACAAAATATGTAAAAATAAAGCACTATTGATATATGATTGTCTACAATATATTTAAATCTTCTTTGTCTAAAAATTTATCCCATGAAATGGGTCATATTATATAAGGTATTTCCAAAAATTCGATTCAGTTTGGTTAATTATAGCAATTCGAAGAATTAAATTAGCTTCATCCCATCAAGTGGATCATATTATTTAAGTCATTTCCAAAAATTCGATTTAGGTTGGTTAGTTATAGCAATTCAAAAAAATGTAATTACTTTGAAAAAATCAAGTGTTGTGAATAACCTTGTACACGTACAGTGTTTGTGAGTTTATCAGGAAAACAGGGTGGAGAAATCCTGGGATAAAGCGTATCAGACCGATCGACAGAGGCAGAACAGCTCACTCGAAGGCGCGGTTACGACTCGTTTAACGCACTTTACCAAACGATGAAGATCGATCGCACTCGACACTGCTCTTGACGGCTAATTTCCCACGAAAATTCAAGTCCACCGCGATATCATATCAATTTCACCACTTTTTTACTGTTTTATCATACGACTTGCCGAGTTTTATTATTCCACTGCAAGTGATTTGACGCGGGAAAGATTCTAGTAACATAACCTATTACGCAACTGTTCATTCATGCCGTTTGAAGGTAGAACTGTCGAGTTGGCGATTTTAGCGATTTTTTGAAATCTGATTTGTCAATTTCGGAATATTCAAGCCGTCACTGGTCGTGGCTGGATAAATAAAAAAAATAGCATGAACTAATTTGAAACTGTGGCAGCAATCGATTGTGAATGACGCGTTATATTGCCAAAATATTTGTTGTTTAAATCGATCACTGTTTTGACATAAAAGCCAAAGTCAGTTATTTAAAATAAAAGCCGTCAGTTTTTTTCACAAATTCAACGCATAATATTTATGTTTGTTCGACGGTGGTATTTTGTATTAATTTGCTCGGAAACTCACCCCACTAAGGTCGACCGCCTTGCAATTCTGCTCGTCGAAGAAAGCACTGTAGCTTTGGAGTACTAAGAGGTGACAATGGAATTCGTCTTGATCAATCCTCACAATACAGTCGGCGTTCCTTGAGGAGAATAAGGAATCATTATACAGGCTGATGCAAAGTTTGCGATGCTCCAAGCACCGTTAGCCTCCTTTTCAATTTTGGAACGATTCATGTCAAAAATTGAAGAAAACTATAAACAATAACTGATTGAATTGAAAGAACATTTTATATAAAAGAAATTGTTCTATTAATCCTATAATCGATTTCTTTATTTTATTCATGCAGGAATAAATTCATATACTTTTGTTAGCAATTTTAAACAATAATACAATATTGAACAACATAGAATTGCTATGTTTTTCGTTTGTAGAACCATGCATTTCTTTTGCAATTAAAACATTTCATGACATTTCAAGATGGGCAAATTAATTAATGCAGTAGAATCAATTTGTGATGTTTAACTATGCAACCCACAATAAAATTCGATTAAAACACAGTGAATAATAATTTACCAACGACTATAAAATGATCAATTTCGAAATGACCAGTTTATAAGAATTCACAAATTACAAATTTTTGTGTAAAGTCCTGAATTAGGAGATTTATAATCAAGAAAGAAATCCAGGAAATTTCGGTGCAGACTAGTTCTCAATCTCATTACCGGGGAGACTGAATCGTATTGGCTGACTCTCTCAGGTCGACGAGCTTACTTGTAATTCGTGATACGCCTGGCTAACTCCTGATACAAGTCGCTCTTCCCCGGCAAAATGATGTTGTCCCAATCGATCGGCTGCTCACCCGTGAAGCCAAGTCTGCTTAAAGTCACCGGCGTGAATCAAATCGTACCCGAAACGCTACACACCGCCGCCGCCGCCGCGCCGCCGCCGGCGAGCTTGCAAGTTGCATCGTCGAAGAAGCACGAAATTGAATGCGACATTGTACATCGAACCCAGGCAAAATTAAGCTATATTCTCCAAATTTGAGATTGTCAGATTTTCTGAGCGTTCATTAAATCAAAAGATGTATATTTTAAATTGATCTTTTGTCTTTTTAGTGCTAATAAAAAAGTAGTTGGTTGTAACAGGAATTTTATATATTAAATTAAGTTAATTTAATTCCTGTTACAACCAACTACTTGTTTTAATTAGCACTAAAAGGACAAAAGATCAATTTAAAATATATGTCTAAAAGAAGTTGGCTGTAACAAGGATTTTATATATTAAATTAATATATTAAATTAAATTGCTACTAAAATTGCTAAATAAAATACTAAATAAAATACTAAATAAAATGCTACAACCAAGTCCTTTTTTTATTATCCCTAAAAGGACAAAAGTACAATTGAAAATGTATATCTTTTGATTCAATGAACCCTCAGAAAATCCGACAATATCAAATTATAACAATAAATCTTGCAGTAATCCAAATTAACATTACAGCAACTTATAAATGTATATAAATATTTACAATATAATAGATTGTTTGCTTCTACTATTAAATTTTATGGATAAACGTTCGATTTTGTTGTTACAAATAATGGAAAGTAATTGAAACTCACGAGGAAAGTGGTACCTCCTTTATTTCTTGATTTGGACGAGGCATTGCATGAAGAACTACTGGCTTCTGATACAATTCTGACTGACAAGGATTCTTCTGTGGTTGCATTGCTTGATGACTTAACGAATGGAACTTCGGTAGTCTTCCTTGACACTTTCGAAATTACACTAATTAATAACTATTAATATTAATAGTTTTGTATTAGAATTATTATTATCATTACAAAACTATTATTATTCTGTTTTATATTATTATTCTGAATATAAAACAGAATGAAACAATGAACTATATGGAATATTAAAACTTATTATTAACCCTTTTATAATAACAAAATGTTACACATTTACAATATCTAAATGTTTTCAATGAATACAGAAAAATGAGTGTCATCGTTCTCTATTTCGTCCTTAATACACTGCTTTTTGAATGATGTAAATATTGTTTTTCGTTTGGTTTTTATGAGCCTTTTCCGAAACCCTAAGTAAAATCGTGAAATTCGGCCGATTATTCTCGCATAGCCACCTCTTTTTTAATTAAATAATCATCAAAAATAAAGTATATCGACTACAATTATAATTCTATGAAATTTAGTCAATTAAATAAAATAACAAAAGTACATAAACAAATAAGTGAATGACATTGAATTATTTAAGGAGCAATGATTAATCCTATAAAAATTACGTTAAATAATAAATGAATTGATAAGTGGCGCGGAAAATCCCCTTGATAAATAAAGCTTCAATCACGCGAAAGAGAGAGAGAAAGAGAGAGAAAGAGAGAGGAAAGAGTAGAGTGACAGAGACTTAAGTGGGCTTAGTGATCAAGATCACCTGGAGTTGATTGATCGCTGATGGACTGACACCTGGTGGAAGATCGATGTGTTCCGGTGGTCGGCTCCTCCGAGAGGCAGAACAAGCAGCAGCAGCTTCTACGTCAGCTTCAGGCCGGCTTAGCTCGGCCTTGACGTTAACCTTCGTGTTCCTCGGGTCCGCTACCAACACACTCACTTTCTTCGACTCGAACACTACCTAGACTATCACTATCTCTCTTTTGTCTCGAGCCTGGCGATACAACATACCGGCGCGCCCGTCGCGACGCGTCGCGTCGCTCTCGAAAGCAACGTAGCCACTCTTGTTAAGATATACAATGCCGCTTTTATGTCACCGATCACGTTGTGCTTCGATGCTTTTCTGATTGGAACATGGACTCGCGAAATGGTCTTTTGGTAGATTAAAGTGGAACAAGTTGGGAGTGAAGATAGTGGATTTGTCAGAGTGCATTTAACATCCAATAGAATAAATTAGAATTAGTTTGACTATTTTTTAGAGAATTCAAATTTGACTTCGCAGTTCATATTTCAGTGTAAATTTAATAATTCAATTTTGACATTTCCTTTGCTTTTATTTCGTTGCACGCATTTCAAAAGGATAAAATCTCTAATGGTTTGTAAGAATACATTTAACATCCAATGGAATAAATTAGAATTAGTTTGACCATTTTTTAGAGAATTCAAATTTGACTTCGCAGTTCATATTTCACTGTAAATTTAATAAATCAATTTTAACATTTCCTTTGCTTTTGTTTCTTAACGCTCGTTTCAAAGGGATAAAATCTCTAATGCTTTGTAAGAGTACATTTAACATTCAGTGTAATAAATTAAAATTAAAAAAATTCGTTTGACATTGTTTCGAAGAATTCAAATTTGATTCCGCAGTTAATATTTCACTGTAAATTTAATAAATCAATTTTAACATTTCCTTTGATTTTGTTTCATTACGCTCATTTCAAAAGCATCAAATTTCTTTCAAATTCGTAGCTTTGAATTTGGCTTGAAATGTTTGTTTTCCCGTATTTTATATTTACATTTATGTTTCGTTCGATATTGGAAGACTCACCTGGTTCGGAATGACTTTCAAATTTCCACTGGGAGTCGCCCGGAACGGAAATACTCGATTAGGACTGCAGTCGCCAGCGTTCGCAGCAATAAATGAACAACTATTGTCTTTCGTCGGTGATTCTATTTGTGTTTGTTGTATGAAATGGCTTAAGTTCGATGAATCTTCCCGCTCTTCCCGCTGATTTTCACTATACAAATTACACATGCGAATTAAATTCTCTTGTAGTATTTATCTATTTATTATTCTAAAATCTAGTATTTTTTTCACGGGTGGCCTTTTATGTTACTTCGTCAATTAATTCGTCAAAGTTATCTAATGCTAATTTTACCTTTAAATGTTTGCAGATATTTCAATTTTTCTATCGATTTATAATGCAACATTACTAGGAAATTGAAACTTTGAAATTAGAAGCTCAATCTACTTATTAAGATATTCTTCGAATTTCGACATGGAACAATTAAAAACTTCTATGGTGAAAGTTAGATAAACTTGAAATACTTATTTAGAAAGTCAAATCATATGTTTATATTGCATTATTATTTCGATTTTTTAAAAATTTTGATTAGCTAATTCATGACTGAAAAATTGACTATAATTGAATATTGTAAAGGTTTCTTCAATTCTAAATATGTCAACGTCCGATCAATGTGATTGCTTTTAAATTTCGATTCTATAATGCACTTGTTTCTTTCTTTGTAACTAAAATAAGAATATAAATTTATAATTGCTTTACTATTATTAGTTTTGGTGTTAAATTGATAATTACTTAAACCCAAATTAGATAAATATAACTTTTATTTCATACGCGGTCATTTAACCATTCAGGAAATGGAAAAAGGCACTTGAAAAAAATAGCAATATATTAGGGTGTCCCATAAGTTTCTTCCTTTTTTTAGTGCGAAACAACAGCGTGACGCAGAAGAAAGACATGGAACAACCTAATACAAACAACCTTTGTTTACTAATTTTTATTTTTACTAATTTACCTTTTTCTTTACTCCTTTTTAAATTACTAATTATCCTTTTTTTTACTAATAATTACCCTTTGCAATGTCGGATTTCCTCTGGAATGTGGTTGTCGCGAGAGGCTGCTGCTAAATCCGTCGCAGTACGAATCGAGTCTTTCAATTTCTCCTCCCAACTGGCTTCGGAAGGTGGACGCCGATAGTTAAGTGACTTCTGGCCGGGTGTAATGGGATTCTCCGGTGGCTTAATTAAAGCTCTCGTCGTCTTCGATCTGCCGGGGCAGCTTCTTCCTAATGCGTCGGAGCCGCTCGAGCGGTAATCTCCGCACGTACCCGCAACTCGCACCACTTGCTCCTCTTGATAAATGTTTATACTGAGGTCTTTCTCTTGCCCGGACGCACTACGATGCCTCCTGCAGGCGGAACTTCCGCTCGGAATTGTTTGCTTTGATGAACAGCTCCTTGTGCTTTCGACTGCTTTCGAACTGGGATCAAGAATGATCGTCTTGTTAAACAGATACTTTGTATTGTGGATTTTATTTCTATTTATTGTTGGAAATAATTTTCTTCTGAGCGAATTCGATTTAGACTAGTCGATATTAACACTTTGACGGCCGGAAATTTTTTTCATTTCTTGTACGTTGCCGCAGGTGCAATTAAAGCATATTTCTTAACCTTTAAACGGTCATTTAAACGAAATTGTTTGTAAAACAGTCATTTGTAACTTTATTATTATTTAGAATGTCAACGAGTTTATTTTATAACTTTAAATGGGTCTACTTATGTTTCCAATATTTCGAGTAACGAAATACTGTTTCGATCTAAACTGACAAATTACAGAATAAAAGAGCGCGAAAACCCATAAGTAAATATGTATGTTTAAAGAAATATAAGAAAATAGTTCGTCAATTTTTTACATCTGCATATCTCTCTTAGAATACATCAAAATAAAACATTATTTTCTTTAAAAAGTCACGTATGCGCGACAGCGGCCGTCAAAGTACATCTGTACAAATGTACAGTCGGTTCTGTCTGCTCTAACTATCCAAATTAATTCTGTACGATATTCCATTCATAAAATAGTATCAAAGATATGACTAGAATATTTGTGTATTATATTACAACTTAAGTGAAAAAAATATAAAATATATTATACCTGTTCTAACAATTGAAATTAACGCAAAATAACGTGAGAGCTACAACTGGGACATTCGCGTAACCCACCGCGGCTTAGCTAAAGGAATTTCGACTAGGTTATGTCTGCTCGAACAAAAAGAATATTTGTATATTATATTATAACTTAAGTGAAAAAAATATAAAATATATTATGCTTGTTCTAACAATTGAAATTAACGCAAAATAACGTGAGAGCTACAACTGGGACATTCGCGTAACCCACCGCGGCTTAGCTAAAGGAATTTCGACTAGGTTATGTCTGCTCGAACAAAAAGAATATTTGTATATTATATTATAACTTAAGTGAAAAAATATTAAATACATTATGTTTGTTCTAACAATTGTAATTAACACAAAATAACGTTAGAGCTACAACTGGGACATTCGCGTAACCCACCGCGGCTTAGCTAAAGGAATTTCGACTAGGTTATGTCTGCTCGAACAATTCGGCGCGATATTCCCTCGACAAAACAGTGCCATACGTAGAAGCGGAATCCGGGCAGCCTTCGAACCAAGCGTTCCGGAATCGGCATCGGCTTTGTCTAATAGCCGAGAGGAAGCTTATCGATTCGAGATCCCCGAAGTGCAGAAACACGCGTGTCCGCCCCTCAATGGCCGTAACGCTGAATGCCCGGATAATCCGGGCTCTCGATTAAAATGCCGCAGTATACCTATGCTGGTATGAAGAAGACTTAGCGCTCCTCTGGCCTAATTGATTCGGCACTCGTGCAGCTGCTCGAAGATCCGATTTCCTCGAGGGTGCTTCCGATCTCCCAGCCTTCCCAGAGGGCACCACCGTCGGGGACTCGTACGATTTCTCGTGATAGAGCACAACAACGCTACTCTTGCTGTTCCCTGGCCGTGGATCGCCTTTTATCGAACTCCCTTGATCTTCCGGCTCACGATCTGCTAGAAAAACAGAACTGGAGTTGTTGAGGTAGTTAAAGGATTATTGACAGCTCTAGAAATAGAGCAGCTCTAAATGCTCTGTTTAAAAAAGGGAAAATGTTTAAAGCATCTTCCTTTTAGTGTTTGTATGTAATTATAGAACAAGAGTACGATTTAATCATTTTTCTGTATTTTGTTTAAACATTTATTTTCTTTCATAGCACCATTTGGTTAGAAAGTAGAAGAATTCGCTGCTTTGTAAATAACACAGCCCTATTTATAGTAAAAAACAAAAAAGAAGAAATGATTAAAAGATCAAAAATAACGTACTTATGTGCAGAATATCAGAAATATAAAACACTATGAAAAACATAAAAATAAATTTCTCTTTTACAGGCAATATTTAAATCTATAAACAATTTTTTCAATTGTGTTGCAGTGAAATCAAACCATTTATAACGTTTTATAAATTTGTTCTGAGAAAGAGAACACTTTTCGCAAGTGTTACGAAGTGTTAAAAGGGTTAATATGTAATTTATCATTTGTATAATTAAGCTCTATAAATAGAGCTTGAAGCTTCAATCATTTTACATCGCTTTTTAAAATATTTATCCTATTTCAGGCCACGATCTACTTGCAGAAGAGAGCGCGTATTGTTGTGGTAGTTATTGAAGGATTATTGGCTGCTCTATAAATAGAGCGAAAGTGGGTGGAAGTCGCATCATCCGTTTTTCTCTGTGCATTATTAACCTAAGAACAACACTCATGCAATTCAAAATATGGGAAATTCAATTCAGTGTACAAAAAACTATATTTACAACACTAAACTAGTGTTTTCGATTTTTGAAATGTTGTTGAAATTGAAATTTTGTTCTTATTTGTACACTTCACGCGCGCTTATTAATTCCCCGTTCAAGTCAGTGCTGCCCTCTCGCGCGGAACGCTTACCGAGGATCGTTGCGAGGGCAGATTTCGCGGAATGAAAAATGAGCCTACATTTTTTGCCGCTGCGTCGAATGGCGCGCAAAATACGTGGTGTGCTCTTCCCTTTCCTGGTGTCAGGAGAATACATTAGGCCGTCGAACCATAGGTGCTGGAGCAAGGGCAGCGCTCGAACGGCGGGAATTCCTCGCGGCTTTCGCCCTCCGATGATTAACGAACTTTCCCGCCGGATTTCTGGGATTGACTGCTTCTGAAACACCACGCATAGGCTTATTCTTTCTACGTTGAGGTTATGTCTGAAATTCAATGACTTTCGTTCAGTCGCAGACAATAAGGCTTTTGTACTCGTGGAAAGATTGCTGATATGATATGATATGAATTAGTTTCGTAGAAAATAATAATATTACTATGTATGGTATATAAAAAATATTACTTATTTAAAGTGTAACAAAATTAAAAATTAAAAATATTACTATATAGATTATGTAAAAGTGTACTTTTTTTGAGGGATTATTGAAAATATTGTTGATTCACTGAAAGTATGAGTGAATTCTTCAGCCAAACGTTGTCAGATTAAGGATACACAACTTATTGTGCATGAAATTTAAATGGTACAAAGTACAAAATTTGAAAGGTAGATTTAATATTAAATTATTTTCGTTACTTCAATAAAAATTGCAATTATTGTTGCTTGTTCGGTGATACATTGGTTAGGACAAATATAAATAAAGGCGCAATAATTTCGAGACGTAGTTCCCAAGGATAAACGGTAACCCGAGGTGGAAGAAAAACGGAAGACTTCAAGAAGTTTTAAAAGTGTGCATCGTCGGCTGCGACTATTCTGAATTCCTCTTACAGATATTATTACAGAATCTCCGTCGGAGGAGCAGTTACAAGCGGCGGCGGCGGCGGCTCAAAAGGCGGCGGAAATACGGCTTTAGTGGAAGCTTTCGAGAGATCCGTCGGAGGAGTTAAGATGAAAGAGAGTTGTCGTTGCTCGCTTACTGCTCGAGAAAAACTCTCGAGAAAGAAAGAGGATGATGATCGATATTTAAAGCGCAAGGCGAAGCAGCGTGTTCCTCGAGAAAACTTGTAACATTTCCCAAACACACACACACACACACTTACGCCATAAGACTTCGAAAGCTGTTCGCGCGATGTTAACCGGGTTTACTTTATGTAGAAGCCTCTTCCAAAATTCACACGATTGTCAAAGCGATCCACCTTTCGAGCACGATCTTCTTCCTTCCTGGTTGAACAACAGCAGTGGGAACTTGGGGAATTCGATGGGGAATCGCGACGGCTTTAAAGTAACCTAAACATTCGGCGAAACGTCACGCGCTCTGAAGTGATCCATCACTGCTGACATGGAAAGATTAGAGCGTGACAGGCGATCGCACTATTGGATATCGTCCACCGAAGTTGTGCATGTTGGATTTGCTAATTTTGCAACTTGACATAGCATTTTTCCCCTTTTTATAATAATCAGTCTGCAAATTCTGTCTTGTAGTCGTTTTATTTATGTACATATTTTCCACATTCTTTGTAGAATGTAAACTTCTAAAAACAAACTTGAGACTAGTTAATAATTCAACTAACCAGGCATTTAAATAAACGTTCGAAAAAACTTATTCAAGTAACGTGAAAAATTCAAAATACAATTGATTTCCAAACAATTTCAGTATTTTTTACTAAAAACTAGTTTGAATCATACGAAATCCCTTATAATTCTGCTATAAATATTAATATTAACATTAAATCTAATATTAATTCAGAAATCTCTTTGAAGCACAGAATTTCAAAGAACAAATAAACCCATGTTGTACAGAAATTTTTGTTGCCTTTTAAATTAAATAAAAGACTAAATACAAAGCTATGCGAATGCAACTATTGCAATATTACGAAGTGGATTTAAAAATGTCCCAGCATGCTTTACCGTACATCAAAAAGTTGGGACATTTTTAATCGCATCGTGTCTGCAACAGTTAATACAAGTACAAATTTCGGTGATTGAGGAACACTCGAGGCAGCGAACACACCGGTAATGAGGTGGATAATAATGGGGTGTGTTTAACGGTGAGAGTCGTGAACGTTGGTATTTGGGTTGGACGTCGACCACGGTGACCACAATGGGTGCCCGAGAGGGTCGTGGAAGATGGCTCGGCTTCGGGAGGGTGGAGGGGTTGTGGAAAAGAGGGGTGGTCGGAGAGGAAGCTGAGGGTGGTTTTGCGTGGGTGGCGTTGCCTGGCAGGCTGCATCGATCGCTTCGACGTCCTGGTGACCTCGACCCAATGCCACCCTCTTCTGCTCTTGAGCGCCGCCCCCTCCAAGCCACCGGGTCAGTTAACACCCCCGTCAAAACACGCCAGCTCCCCCGGGAAAAGGTAACAACGCCCGCCGGGCCACACAACCACCACCACCACCACTACCACCACCACCCAAGACTGTTGAATCTCCCGTAAATCAATTGAACTGCATCTCCACTCCCCAACTTTTTCAATCCCCCGCGCTCGAAAACACCATCTCAACACAAATATGTGCTCGAATTGAGTTCCGCCAACTTGAAATGCAATTGCGTGGCTCTCGCCGCTGTCGAAAGTGAAGGATTGAAAGAGGTTATGTTTGTCAATGATTTAACTCTCACGGAATGTAAATATGCTGGCGAGCTTTGGAAAGTCGAATTCCATTTCCACCCTAACCTATTAGACACCTTAAATCGAAGGAACCAACTTGATCGAACGAAGTTCTCGGAAATTTCAGCGACCATTGTAAAACAGTATCTTCAACAGGATAAGTTCAATCCCCCGCGCTTGAAAACACTGTTTCAATACAAATATGTGATCGAATTGAGTTCCGCCAACTTGAAATGCAATTGCGTGGTTCTCGCGCTGTCGAAAGTGAAGGATTGAAAGAGGTTATGTTTGTCAATGATTTAACTCTCACGGAATGTAAATATGCTGGCGAGCTTTGGAAAGTCGAATTCCATTTCCACCCTAACCTATTAGACACCTTAAATCGAAGGACCCAACTTGGCCAAACGAAGTTCTAGGAAATTTCAGCGACCATTGTAAAACAGTATTTTTAACAGGATAAGTTCAATCCCCCGCGCTTGAAAACACTGTCTCAATACAAATATGTGATCGAATTGAAGAGGCGATCGAAGGATTGAAAGAGGTTATGTTTGATTCCTGCTGTCTCTTTGTGTTTCTTTTTTGAGTTTTTGACGTAGTGTTTGCTAAATGTTACCTAACCTCAATTCGTCCCTGATAGCGATTACATATTTTATGTGTCGTATAATATTTTCATGTATCGTTACTGACCCGTGATAAAGGGAAAGATATACTTCCGGTAGATTCTATAGCTGCCAATAAATCGGTGTCGGTAATCGATGGGTTCCTGATAGTATTGATTCAACCTTTTCATAGGGCGAGATTTATTTGGACCCCGAAAAATAGTATATTCTCATAGATATTGCCACATACTAAACGATAAATTTTACGTTGGTACTGATTTTGAACTTTAGCGGTGCTGAGCTTTATCAAAAACAACGAAAACGTAAGTCACTTGATTTACTTAACCGTAAAACTGAACTGTACTTTGAGTTTTTAGGTGGAACCTTGTCAGATTGAACATTATTGTTTTAATTCTTACTAAAACAAATTATTTTATAGCAACTGTTATAATTTAACTTGAAAGTACTTTCTAAAAACTATTTTCATAAATTTCGTAACAGCTTTAAACAAAACGATTACAAAGTTAGAGGGAAGAAAGCACTCTGGCTGTTGTGGCTGAACGAATATACGAATTACAATTTTCATAAAAAAACTTATTCAAGTAACGTGAAAAATTCAAAAGAAAATTGATTTCCAAACTTAAAATTAGTCTGAATTATACGAAATCCTCTATAAATCTGCTACAAATATTAATATTAACATTAAATCTAATATTAATTCAAAAGTCACTTAAAATTACTCTGAATTGACTTATCCCAGGAAAATTTACGTTTCTTG
Source organism: Ectemnius continuus (assembly GCA_910591665.1). Lineage (NCBI taxonomy): Eukaryota > Metazoa > Arthropoda > Insecta > Hymenoptera > Crabronidae > Ectemnius > Ectemnius continuus. Next base: position 5,468,316 of record OU342862.1, on the reverse strand, counting down.
CAACCCTTGAACACTTTGAAGCACAGAATTTCAGAGAATAAATAGACCCACATTGATCAGTATTTTTTGGAGTTTTGAATTAAATAAAAGATTAAATATAAGGCTATGCATGATAATTAATCAGTAAACAAATGATAATTAGAGCTTTCTATGAAAAGGTGCGTTTAACCTTATTTGCACAAGTAACTGACCCGATTACTGCACCAATGTAAACGCGGCCTTATGCTTGTCAGAATGATTTAGTGGCGCAAATGCCTTGGTGCAGGGGCTTGTGAGCACGCGGCATGTTGTAGTTGGGGAACAAAGGGCGCCATCCGATGGCGCCACTAACGAAATGCCGGAACTGCGTGCAGCAGGCAGCATTACACCTTGCGCACGGGGATAAGTCTTGCTTGGCGTTGCAAACGGATAGCTCGTCTGGCAAGTGCAATGCGCTTGCAATAAACCAGCTGGATTGACGACGCTATTACGTGACAGCAGCGCCGCCGCCGCCGCCGTCGCTTTTGTCGTTCCACAAGCCACCTGACGTAGACATCGCGCATGAATCCAAAGGACCGCATAGAAATCTCAGTTTCATCTGTCATCTTTTCGAGATGAAATTCATTAGAGTCGGATTACTGTTTAAATAATAGTAAATAGTAAATAATTTTGTGTATATTTTTTGGATATCTTTAAGTTTATATTTAATTACTAGGTTTAGTGTTAGTATTATAAGTAGGCGGTATTTAAATTTTGAAAATTTGTATTTTTCGATGATATTAGAAAAATTCAAAATTGATTTTATAGTGCTTTATATTAACAATAGATCTGCCAACCAGTCCAAATGACTCGAAATTTTATGGCGAACCTTAATTTTTAAACAATTTTATATTCTAAAATTTTTTACTGGTTTTAAATTTGTTTTTTGTTTAGTGCTTCCTTTTTCTAAAATTCATAGTTCTCTGATTAGATTTGACATTTACCAAAAAACCTTCAGTCTAGTTTTTATAGTTTATTTACTGGCACGAAAGTTTTACTTTACCAGTGGAAAGGTCGTTTTACTAATATTTTTATGGCAGTGTGGGTTTCTGGACTTTTTTGCTGCCGTTCACAAATTCCGGGCCGTTTCGGCCGATTATCCAAGCGCTCCTAATGAATTGCAGGATGGCAGATCGTATCGAGGATGAGGCTTTGCGATCGCCGCCGGCGGCGCAACTGCAGTAATTACCGAATGACGCGTTGCCGAAGATAGCGGCTATCGGGAATGAGCTATCTCTACGTCAGTAAAGCTGGTTGCACACCGCGAATGACATTTTCTCTGGTTTTGTTGTTGGAATGCAAAATCTGCAATATAAAATTTTAGTACCTTCCACCAAATCATTTAAGTATTAAATTGTCATTAACTTAATATGTCATCATCCTACAAATAATAATCTTTATTTCTTAATATATTAATACGTATACCTTTTTAAAATATGTAACCTGAAGATATCGTTGTTTTAATTCGGCTTCCATAGTTTAGTAGGAATCAAATTTTGTAATGTCTTTGAAAATCTGAAATAACTCATGAAAATGATATTTGGTGAGCTCTTTAAAGTAAAATTGTACCGTTTACTATAATATAATTACTTTTAGAACAAAATAAGGAAAACGCTGTTAATTCAACAAGGTTGTATCTGCGGTAAATGTTACATTATTTAGATACAAATTAATTGTATCATTCGACACATATTCGACTTTGTTTTTTATTAATTTACTAGAATATCTTAATCTGTATCGAAGCCGAAATTCTTCTTGTAGCAACACCTAACCTCAAAATGCCTAATCTTCTTCGTCTTCAAGAGGACTGTTAAAATTTCTTTCCTGCTCATAAACTTGCCACTCATCATAACATTATTTTATACTGCATCCCAATCTACATGTCTTACATTCGCAGCATTGCATATTTTTTTATTATTATTTTTTTATGTTCATTATACTTATGTTTGTTTTCATTAACCTCAACTCCTCACAGGGTTTACAACACGGTACGCAGCATCCTAAACATGGGTTCATATCAGTGGATCTGCAGTTTTTAACCACCCTCATGCAGGTTACGCAGTGCGTGAACATAATTAATTAATTTTTAATTAATTTCTTTGTATTGGGTTGGTGCACAATTATCAGGCGTTTCTAAACGATACTATCAGGTGTGAAACTATTATTAATTTATTAGATACCCTATTACTTACCCTTATTGTATTTCAATGATGATTACATATAATTCGAAAAAAAATATTTCAAGACTGTCATATTAAAAACTGTCTTAATTAGACTATTTTTATACTAGTTCCATGCATTATTTTCCAAAATTTTTTTACCTGCTACACGCAACAAGAAAATTATTCTTTGCAAAATACTGCTGGAGAAATATTATGTGCTCGGTGTGCTGGCAGCTTAAACATTCGCTGCGACCTCATATTGATACGCATCCGCCGATTTGAGAAATGCATTGCAAACTCTGGCCTTCGGTTCAGCAGTGAAAAATCGAGCAGCGAGAGTGGAAACGCAATGCGAAAACAGTTTCGGATTTCGAGATTGGGCCGAGCTGATAAGGGATAATGACGGAGCTGCGTTGATTTAAATTAATGACTGCAATCGCATTCACGATTTGCGGCCTATTATTTATAGAAGTTTGGTAGGTACACTCAGTTTCAAAAAGAATGTAAATTTGGATAATAATGAAATATATATTTTTGGTAATAGAATATTACTAATTAAGTCAATAACGATATTTGCGTTACTTTATTTTCTAGCATATTTTAAATAGCCATATTTAAATAAATAAACATATGATTGACCTACATTTCTGTTTGCAGAACAATATTAAGTTTTTTTCAGTCGATAAATGATTTCATTATAACTGTCCAAAATGAAGGCTTTGGATAGTCAAATGCCATTTCATTAGTCGAATTTAATTAAACAGTTATGGTAGTTAAGTCCATCAAATCTATGTCAATTAATCAAGCTAGTCAATTAAATTAGTGAGGTTAGGTAAAATTATTATTCAGTTAACTGACTTTACTAACTTAACTGTATCAAACATGAGACACTGTCAATGATTCTATTCTGACGGTATGTAAATCTGCTGGCGAGCTTTGGAGACTCAAGATCCATTTCGACTCCTAACCTATTAGACACCTTAACAAATCGAAGGATCCAACTTGATTATACGAAGTTCGCGGAAATTTCTGCGACCATTGTAAAACAGTATCTTCAACAGGATAAGTTCAGGCGGGCTGATAAAATGTAGTTTCAGTGGAAGCGGTACATGTGGAACAATCGAGAATTACAGAAAGAAGGAAGAGCGAGGGAGTGGTGGGGTTATGGTGGCAGAAGGTGGCAGAAGAGGGGAATGGAGAGTTGCCAAGGTTACACCCACGTCATAACCACCCTGCGGCCGATCTGGTAATATCACCCTCTCTCCCGAAACCATTCGCCATCCCTCTTTTCACCCTTAGCTTCCCGATTTTCCCCACTCTTTCTCCCCCAGAATCCTCTCCTCCACGCTCCGGCGCTAAGGACTCTTTAAAAATTCCCTGGTGACACTCACTTACGCCTCAATTTTGCTGCCCATTTATTCTCCTAGGATTTACTCTCTAGCACTCTTCCGCTTGCCACTGCCGGAAGGGATCCTTGTAACCTCCTGCAGCGAATGAACTAGGTGTGGTCAGGTGACAGCTTAAGGTCTCACGTTCCTTATAAGTGGCTGGCGGTGGGTTCTTGTACTAAGTCTTTAAAAATTCATTTGTGGTTCGATTATACTCTCTATTTATTCTGCTAGTACTTACTACCTTTTATTTTCTTTTTTGACATTCTTGAAACTTTTTCTGGCGCTTTAGAGATAAATAATTTGATGTGGTCAGGTGACAGCTTAAGGTCTCACGTTCCTTATAAGTGGCTGGCGGTGGGTTCTTGTACTAAGTCTTTAAAAATTCATTTGTGGTTCGATTATACTCTCTATTTATTCTGCTAGTACTTACTCCTTTTTATTTTATTTTTTGATATTTTTAAAACTGCTTTTAGCGCTTTAGAGTCAAATAATTCGATGTGGTTAGATGTAAGGTTAGGGTACAAAGATGTTTCTAACGAACTAGTGGTGGTTTCTTGTACTAAGTCTTTTAAAAATTCATTTATACTTCGATTGTACTCTCTATTTATTCTGCTAGTACGTACCCTTTTTATTTTCTCTTTTGATATTCTTGAAACTGTTTGTGGCGGTTTAGAGTCAAATAATTTGATGTGGCCAAATGTAAGGTTAGGGTGCAAAGTTGTTTCTAACCAACTAGTGGTGGTTCCTTGTATTAATTGTACTTAATCCAATTTTTATTATGCATGATAAACTGTTTATATATATAGAAAAAGATTTTGTAAACTGTCGCATCGAGTTAAAAATGCTGAGTACTTAAAAACCCGAAAAAAATATATTTGCACTGAATTTGATTCGTTGATTTCGACTTCTTAAAGCTGTATAATTTTTTATTTATTACACCTAGTATAATTTGAGTACCTAAAAATTTCAGAAACAATGTGTATGTCTATGAATAAATGTTAAAAGAGTTTTGATTAGTTGACTCGATTAGTTCTAGTAGTAACGGTAATGGCGCTGGAAGTTCTTCCACGTGATTAGTCGGGAATGAAAGAGAGCATGATTTTTGCCGCCGATAATGGGATTACGACAGAACGAACAAAGTCCGGCTTAAAAAGAATGAGTCTCAACTATAAAGAGAGAAAGGAATCCTGCTCGGGCGGAGTCTACGTGACCCAGATTCAGCTGGCTCTTTCCACGCGCTTGCAGTTCTTCAAGAAACTTTCTTGAATCTTTTTTCACTACTTCCTGAAGCTTTCGCCAATGTCAGAAACAGCCATTATATTATGCATGACTGTAGAACCATGTAAGAGGTACTTGAATTTTAACTGGGCTTGGAATTGGGGACACAAGAATAAGCGGGGGATTTTTAATTGGCGGGAAACTGCCACGTAGAATTAGCAAGATTTGAATTTTACAATTACGGGGATGTTAATAAAAATACGACGACATTATAAATAATAAAATCGTATTCATAAACATGTAACGTAAAAAATAACGGAAAAGCCAAATTAAAGAAAATTTTGTCTTTCGTTTAATTAACATTTTTAAAAAATATTCAATTTGGAGAAACTAACTATGCAACGTGAAATTTAATATTAAATATATGAGTTTGCTGTCTAAAAATTATTCGCCGATAACTGAATTACTAAAACCGAATTTGCCACTGCAAAACAATAATTTATTGATTGATTAATGAATCGGTCAACTTGCAAAATAAATCTTGCGGTTTGGCAGCCAACTGTAACTCCAAACAGCGGCAATAACTTCTTTAGATTGCGGCGTCCTTTGCGGAAGTTTATGCAACTTCTTTCCTGCCGAGCTGACGAATGCAGCGAGAGCGGTTTTGCTCTCAAGAATGAGCCCCGCACTAATTAAAAGCATCTCTCTTCTTTATCGCTGGATCCTCTTCTCCTTTCCGCGACGCTGTTTCGGTCTTATCTCGTATAAGCCTGGGATTAATTAGGGCGTCGCTGCTTAGGGATGATGAAGTATATCTTACGAGATTTCATAATAAGTATAAAAGCGATATAACGAACATGCCAGAAGAAATCTTCGAGGAAACAATATGAAAACAATATGCGTCGATTAATGAAATGTTTTACTTGAGAAATAAAAAATAATGAAATTGCGATAGATATTTGGCGATTTAAAAACTAGTGAGAGTTATTTCGGTTTTTGGTAAGATCAGATTTGATATTTCATTGTTCCAATTTTGTAATTTTCAATGTATCAATTAGGAGTACTGCGAATGAAATATTTATAATATTCTTTTAAGGGTATAAAAGATTGAACGTTAAATATATAATAAAACTTCTTTTTTTAAATCAATGTTATCCAATATTTTATTTAACTAATACTGCTAAATATACTTTAACATTTCATAGTCGAATTTTTTAATTGGAAAACATTTATACTTACAAATTCCCTTTATAAATTGATTAACTAGTAAAACACTTAATAATTCGTCGAAAATCGGTATCTATGAATAAAATCGAACTAATATCAACTCATAGACAAAATAAAACATTTATAAAACACACGTTAATCTTTATTCAACTCAGAAATTCATTAATAAATAAAACACTCGTTGCTTTAATCCTAACCTAGCATCGCTCATCGCGGTCAGAGTGTGCTCGTCCTGCGGAGAGGTTTTTCGCTGACAAATTCATGCAGCCGCAGATCGCCAGTTTCGGGACCACAAAAACGCGGTGCATCCATTCGCCCGAGAGGATTTAGCTCGTGGCGTTGCTGCGGGACGAAGGAAGGAAAAAAAAGCGGAGAGCAGTGACGGCGTCGAGGAAAACAGGATGTTTTTCATCGAGTTTGACGTATGGCCTGCATTTACTACCATGCACTTGCACCCGCCAGGCGGCAGCACTGGAGCGCGCACGCGCACCATACTCGTCCTCGGGAGAGAACGTTGTAAATATTTATGGTCCTCCGCGAGAAAGGATGCAGGCTTTCGGGAAGAGAATCGAACCGGCGGCGAAAAGCGGCGCACAAAGCTCCTCAAGCGCCGGCGACGATGCGAAGGGCTGGAAGATCCTTTGCAGGTTAAGCAAACCGAGCAACCCTCTGTTTGTCATTCAGGGCTTTGCCAGTCGAATACAACTATCCCTGCAAATCATTCTCGCCGTACACTAAATTTGAGGAATACAATACGCGTGTATTTATGGATTATAAATATTTTTATGCATTATTTATTTCGCGAAATAAAATTTTCTGGAGTTGAGTGTAAGTTATTATGAATTATTAGGAACGGTATTGTTGCATTTATTGTACGCTAGCTTAGTTATTGCTTTTGTAATCGGATAGAGCACAATTTACACTCCCTAATTTTTAATATTCTTAATAATTTTAATATTGTTTATTCCAAGATAAATTCATTGTCCAATACAAAGTGACTCACTTGTCTTTGAATGAGAACAACCGTATTCCATTATTATCAAATAAATATTTAGTTGTACACTTACATATTTAATATAAATGTACTTAATATTTGTAGAATAAATTTTCTTAAGAAATTAAACTGTCTTGACTAAGGAAATTTAATTCTTCCTAAGAAGGACACTTTCTTGCTTGGAAAAATACGTTTCTAATTAGAGAGAAGAGCTTTCTTCTTGAAGAATATTTACTCTAAAAAGACCAGGTATGCGAGCACTTTTTTATGGACTGAATATATATAATTATATGTGCAAGGTAACATGTTGGAGAGAATATTTACTAGTTATCAGTGAAAACTTACATTACTTCGACTTACTCCGAGTGGAGACCACGGACTGCTAAAGAAAATATTTTATTATATTATATTACATACATTTTAAATGTAATATAATGTTATATCCAGTGACACAGGATCAAGAGAAGAGTTAGAAAATAATTCCAATTCCTAAGTAATTTATACTCTACTCCAGAAAATTAATGCATCGCTAAATATTAACCAAAAAATTGTCGATATTTGAGCCGATAAAACTTCGTGAGAAAAAAATCGTACAGAGGCCCACTTGTACTAATTTTAAAGCTTGAATCTTCCTTTTTCAAAATCTTTAATTGACTTGTTTCTTCAATTATTTGTTCTTTGTAAAACTAAATGAGCCGTTTATTTGGAAAGTAACCTAAGTCCATTTATATTAAAATTAAGATATTAAAGAATTTGCGGTTTAATATAATTATAAATATGTGTACAACATACCAATTGACTAATTGAATTTAGGCCACTTTCAAATTAACGGCTCAAATATGCTTGTAAAACTAAATATGCTAAAAAATATGCTCGTTTGCAACTTCTTCATACAAACTGTACAATCAAACAAATTAAGAAAAAATGATTTTGAGTATCAATTGAAGATATTCGTCAGCAATGCTTCTGAGAAAGACTTTTAGAGGCCACGTATCATATTACGAAACTGTGAGTGAAAGCTTTCCCGGAAACGAGTATGGAAAAGGGTCGAGTACGTACATTGCCCTCGATTTCGTGCTTCAGTCGAGGGCGGTGGCAGCTTAGGATGGGGAAAGGTTTTTCGGTCCACTTTCGTCAATGACAGAAAAAGTATCGTGCCAGGCTTAAATCGAGCTTCCCCATCGCCGCCGGGGCGAGTTTCGTGTCGGCTGGATGGGACAATGGCTCTGCGGTGACGAATTGCGTGCGAGCGCTGACGGAAAAAGGAGGATGCTTCGTGTTGGCAGTCGCTTAAGTGGCACTACCACCCCCACTTGTATTCGTATTCCCCGACACGATCGCAACGCCATCTTTACGATCACAGATGATAAAGGATAATCATCTAGAGTGGACGCATTTGCGCGGGAAAATGTTCGCCCGAATCATTTGGATCTTAAAAATAGTAAAGAACAACAATATTTATAGAACAAGGATTGCGAAAATAAAAAGAACTGCTACAAATAGCAGTTAAATTTTTAGAATCGATAAACAAAGTTCTCCCAAAACCAGTGTTTCTGAAAAATGTATTCTTAAAGAAGAAAACAATTTCTAACCAAGAAAGTGTCCTTTTAACAAGGGGTGCTTGTCAGGACTGGAACACCAATTGGGCTGAAAAAATTTGTGGACGTACAGTTCGACCATCGAAACAGAACCCCATTACACTTTTTTACATTGATCGTGTAGTGTATACTATCTTTATATTATTAACACATTCGTAAAGAGTAAGTTCAAACATAAATATAAATACAAAAGAGGTTAGGATTCCTAACCTCTTCCTCAACGCTTTTCATAGCCACCTGGCATTTCTCTGGTTGGCAAGAAAAAAATTGGTGTCGATCGGTCGTGTAGTGTAAATAATCTTTATATTATTAACAAACTCTCGCGTACCGTTTTTGCAGACATGCGTAAAGAGTAAGGTTAAACATAAATATAAATATTATTAAAAAAATACTGGGTGTCTGAATACTTTTGACAGGATTTATAATACTCATTTCATAGAGGTTAGAATTCCTAACCTTTTCCTCAACGCTTTTCACAGCCACCTGGCATTTATCTGGTTGGCAAGAAAAAAATTGGTGTCGATCGGTCATGTAGTGTATACAATCTTTATATTATTAACAAATTCGTAAAGCGTAAGTTTAAACATAAATATAAATATTATTACAAAAATACTGGGTGTCCGAATACCTTTGACAGGATTTATAATTCTCATTTCATAGAGGTTAGAATTCCTAACCTCTTCCTCGACGCTTTTCACAGCCGCCTGGCATTTGTTAACAAGAACACGAGGATAAGTTTATCGCAGAGCGTTGCACATGATTCACGGCAGCGAGCCAATTTGCCAATGGCCGAGGCGGAAAGAGAAGCGGCGAGAACGAGCTATGGTTCTCTCATGAACAAGCCGTGCTCGTCGCCAACTTCGCAATTCCTCGGTGCAGGAAATTCGCGCGGCTCGAGGATGATACCTGTCCTGGCCCACTTTTCCACCCGGCATGGCAACTCACCGTCCTTGTTAGAACTTCGAGGTCAAATTGCATTTCCACTCCGGAAATTTCGCTCTGCTCCTCTTGCACCGCTCTTTTCTCCTCTTCTTTTCTTCTTCTTGGTCCTTTTTCAATTATTTGTTTAGGTTTCAAGTATATAATGACTCCGCAATATTATAGATGTATACTTATTACTTGTATTAGAAGCATTGTATATTCAATAAAATATTATACAATGTTTAAAACAGGAATTTGAGTCTTAGATTTTGCATTGACATTTGCTGTCACAATGAACAAATACATTAATTACAATTACCTTGCAAAGTGTATCATCGCAAACTGTAAAACTAGAAATCGAGCATTTACAAATACAATAAACTAATAATCTAACGACATGCCAAACATAAATTACACTAATTCGTAATTAATTATTACAATAATTTGACAATTTACTCAAATACTTTTGTTTCCAACTGCATTACAAGTATAAAACAGTAACAATCCAACAACACCCAAAATAAAAGCAACGAAAGTCCCAAACTAATTATTACCAGCACTTTCTTTTTCGAAATAGCATAATTTCCCTCGCAACGTCCAACAATCCAAAGTCCAGCAGTAAATCTTTCCACGCGAGCTCGAAGAGAGCATGATTCAGAGGGAAGGGGAAGGTTTCCCTGTGAGAAAAAAACAGACGATACCGACTGATGTCGAGTGTCGTGTCAAAGGAGACAGTACAAAGGGTCCGAGAGGGTCGAGGAGAAGGCAGATGAAATTCAGCGGATAAAATAGATGGGATGACGAAACGGGGTCATTACACGTGGGCGCAGTTGCATGAGAGAGAGAGGGAGAGAGAAAGAGGAGGACCATGCAATTTCCTGGGGCTCGCTCTTCAGTCGCCCCGCTGTCATTCCGGCGAGTCCAGCCGGCTTGTATTATACTTTCGAAGTCGACAGCGCGCGCCCTCTTCCCTCAAATATTACAGGAGCGCGTCACAACTCCGGATTCGCCCCTGAATCTCCCTTCCATCACCACTTTCTTCTACTCATCTCCATTTACGAGCGCTCCTCATATTGGCCGGGCAAATCACCGTCCTTCTCGTCCTCTCGTCCTCTCTTCTTACTTCCCTTACTTTCTCTTCGAGGCCTTCCACCGAAATGCCGCTGCAGATATTAAGGAAATTGCGGGATAATTTCGGGATTGTTCTCCTGAAGCGCTTGAGTCCGCGCAGGGAAATGAAGACGAGTGCCCGCTCACGATTCCTGTTGGGAAAGTTATCATGACGCGGCCATTTTGCAACTACCCCCCTTTTTTAGGGGATGAATCACTTTTTTTTATCGCGTTATTTAATTATGGAATTATTTAAATAGAGAGGTATGTTTTGGGAAAAAGTTGGACAGTATATTTTGATTTTTAATTCGTCAACTTTTTAATTATCTAATTATTGTAAAACTAAAAGATTCCACGAGGTAAAACTTTTCAGTTGATGATTATACTTGTTGTAAGTGGAGCAAATATAAAATAGTAAGTGTGTTATTGTACAATTTTAGTGTTCTTTGTATTTTTTAAAAGAAAACAAGTGTTATAACAATGATGCAGGCTCTATAATAAAATACGATACATGTTTTGAGAAAAAGTTGGACAGTATATTTTGATTTTTATTGCATCAACTATTTAATTATTGAATTATTGTAAAACTTTCCACAAGACAAAACTTTTTAGTTGATCATGAGGCTAATTGTAAGTGGAGCAAGTATAAAAAAACAAGTAAGTATGCTGTTATACAATTTTTGTGTTATCTATATTTTTTAAAAGAAAACAAGTATTATAAAAATGATGCAGACTCTATAAGTATACAGTTTATTTCAGCAAATAAAGAAAGATTATAATATAAATTAAGTTTTATGGATATGTAATTATATATTAATATGTAGTAAAGTTACATATATATTAATCAGTACAATATTACTGATCGAAGAGGTGCATATAATTCCATACGATATTCTTTCATCACTTTACGTTCTAAGAAATAAATAAATAAAATACGAAAATTATTATTATTACATAAGTCGATGTCAGACATATAATACCACTGATCGAAGAAGCATATGTGCTTACATGGTCGAACATGACATTTTCCGAGAGGGCTGCACGTACTAAAGCTTCGCGAGTCAGCAGTGGCGAAAATCTGGCGCAAGATGGAGCGGCAGTCGGATATAAAGGAGCGATGGCAATTCGGCATTGTTATGGGATGCCTTCGAACACAGGGAATCCCGAAGCTTTAGCTTCCGGGACACGTATTCAGAGCAGCTAACCCTCTCTGAATTATTAACCGGCCTGGCCGGCTTACTCTGGCGGGGTCCTTCGACATTTTTGTTGACTTCCACCGATCTTTCTCGGCCGCTCGACATTTCGGCCACGTCTACTTCCTCCCGATAGCCCGCCCGCAATCCTTGCCTCACTGGAGATCCTCGCAAAAAGTGTCATCCTTCCTCCCTCGCGCTGACGACAGTCTTTTTGTGCCGCTTTTTAGACATATTGTTATATCACCCAACCGTTTTCTGGCGTTTTTGAGCAATCTTGGTAATCCGTTTTTGATAAATGATAGAGTAATAAATAATCGATAAGAATGGGCAGTTTTTTTGAAAAAATCGATTCGAAAGTGTAGCTTTTTAGATTTGTCATTTAACCACTGTGTAACAAATATAGCAACGTTTCTTAAAATCTGTACAAATTTTCGGGTTTTTGAGGAGCGAAGAGCAATCTTGGTAATCTGTTTTTGACAAATGATAGAGTAATAAATAATGCAAAAATTGATAAGAATGGGTAGTTTGTTAGATTTGTCATTTAAGCACTGTGTAACAAATATAGCAACATTGTGCTTTAGTAACATTTCTTAAAATCTGTCCAAATTTTCTGGTTTTTGAGGAGCCGAGAGCCATCTTGGTAATCTGTTTTTGATAAATGATAGTGTAATAAGTAATGCAAAAATCGATAAGAATGGGTAGCTTTTTACAAATATAGCAACATTGTGCTTTAGTAACATTTCTTAAAGTCTGTATAAATTTTCTACAATATTTATGAGCCGTTTATTTTGAAAGTGACTCAAATTCATGTATATCTAAATAGAGATATTAAAGAATTTGCGCTTTAATAAAAGTAAAAACATACAAATAGGCTACTTTTAAAATAAGCGGCTCTTATATGACATAAAATATTTATTATGACAGTTTTAATTAAAATTGATTTTTAACTCTTTGTATTGTATAAATGCGATGCAGAGATTTGAGGGTTTTATAAACAAAATACAAGAGAAACATACAATATTGTTTAAAATCTGCGAATTTGTATATTGTATTATAACTTTATTTATGCAGCTGTCTTTTAACGTGTTTGAATGATGACTGACTTCCAATCTAAACAATTTTCAAAACATTCAAAAATATTTCTCCTGTTGCAACATATTACATTTGACATTCTACAAATATCGCTAACCGAATTCCTCCACCAACAACTCGACTTCTACAAATTTACACGCAAACATTTCCCAATCGAAACTATCATCGACACACAATGTACGAATATTTCAAGCGTTCGCGAATTGCCGAGCGCGCGTTCCGTTAATAGAATACTTTGAGCGCTGTGGGACAATAACAGGAGCAAACAAGAAGGACATATTCTGGTAGGGCGGCGCTGGTGTCGCGAGCAATCGTGCCCGAAATTGCGAATCGCCCAGTTTTCCTAGATTTATCGGGCCGAGTTAAGCGAGTAATGGAGCGATGTCGTGCGGCTTTATGGTAATTCGTTACATCGATTACGGAGCCGCCCGTTTAGCCGACTCTGTCGCAGCACCCGAAATTCCGCCTTTGAAAAAACACTGCGTGATGGACGCGCACGCGATCATTAGTCCCAATCGAGATTTCGTTCCATTAGCTGTTGTTGTTTAAAAAATAATTACTTCATTTTCAAACAATTGGAACACTCGGGAAAAGTTTACTGTTTATTGGTGTAATATTATAGGTAATATTTTTGGTATATTTTTATATATAACAAACTATTATTTTTGTCATATATATAACAAAATATATTATTATTGCTATATTTATAACAGAATTTTTGTTATAGAAAACTTGTTATTATCCATTATTACTATTGAAAAGTATTTTTTTCAAAATTTCTATGAAGGCAATAGCTGGTAATTAGACATCTCGTAATTAGAATAGCTGTATAAACATCTGCAGTTTGATTATTATTAAGGTTATTTAATGGTAAATAATGTTTCATGTACGTTATTATATACATCGATTTTCGAGCTAAAATGGCCTGCAGTGAACTTCTGACTATCAAGCTCGATATAATAACCATGTTATAAACTTCGCCATCATTAATTAACCTATATAGAGTTAGAATTTTCGCGTGTGCGCCTTTCATTGGGTTACCGAATGACACAATACAGATTTTATCACTGCCAATATTGCTAATATTAAATCTCTATTAATGATTTATATTAATATCTAATAATAACTTTATTATATAAACTGAAACGTGAAATTGACAATAAATTAGTTATCTCAGTTTATTGTAAAGTAATGTACAAATTAACTTCATTATATCACAAAATTTGTGTATAATTTTTGAAAATTACAATAAACGAATGAAATAATGAAAATCGTCATATTGCAATTACAGAATTCCTAAAAGCCAGGAACTTCGAGTTCTCGTTTAATATATCGCCAATACAAAGGAATAACTTTGGCCGGCGCTTCCTCAAGATCTGATGCTGACCAACAACTTCCGGCTTTACAGACGATCCGATTGGTTGCAAGTTCACAAACTAATCTAGCGCGGCTCGTGTATGTAGTTCGGGCTACAAGGGTGATCGCAAAATCCTTTCATAGGTTTCCCCCTTGCGGCCAACTGAATGTTCGCCCTCTGCGAACTGTGCGCGGAACTAATATGTGAAACAGCTTTGCATCAACTTTGTAAGACTCAAAAATTGACTTTTATATTTAATATTATCTTTCGCGAATTTATTAAGAGTGTTTTGTTCAATTATATTGTAGTATGAATTAAAAACAGATCCAATACAAATAATTTCACGTAATTTTGTACGTAAACTGTGGATTTTTGTTTAAACAGATATTTTTCTATATTACAACTTTGTGCAATTAATTAATTTACTTATTTCAAGGGGTGAATGAAAAATTATCGTCGCAACGGAATATCGAAATTTATTTAATTTATTTGAAATTTGATAATTAATGTTAAAAAACATAGAATACAAATAATTTTCCGGGCAGTTTGTACGTAAACTGTGGATCTTTCTTTAAACAGATTTATTTTCATATTACAACTTTGTGCAAATAACTAATTTATTTATTTCAAGATGTGAAAGAATGCACTTGATTTTCAACATAGACGAAAACGTAAAATTAATATCGCAACAGAATATTTCGAAATTTCTTAATTAATGTTGGCTTCTGCAATTTAGAACGCAAACAAACAAATTTGTTCTTTCCAATTCAAAACAGTTTTCTTAGATTACTCACAAAACTACTTTCACATATTACCGCATTAAAGAAAACAAAATACAAAAATTACAAGTTTAAACAAGTTTTAAAATTATCATATTATTTTCCAAGTGAATAACAAAGCTGAGAAATTATATCTTCGGCATATTCGAAGCGATTCGAGCAAAAGCGTTATTTCGAGCATCTCATTATCGAGAAGCGCGCGCGACTGGTAACCGCGGCTTAAAGGGAATTATGGGGCGGGCATTAGCATAGTGCGCCGGCCGGGAATACCTAAAGTCCCCGATACACACAGAAGTCACTGAATTTAAGTATGAAATTGCATTGAAAACCGCACGACCGTCGACGTGTCCAACTCGATTAGCATCGATCGCCGGAATTCTGCAGCTCGCCGCGTACACCAATGCTCTCGCTTCCCTTCGCGCTCAACCGGCACATTCGATCCTCACGCGTAACCAATACACTTTGGTATTAAGCGGAACGCGCTCGATCGAATGACTGGTTTTAGTCAAATGTCGAAATGAGAGGATTGTGTGCTTGTTTTGTCTTGTTCTTGTTAAAAAGAAAAATAGATATATATTTTTTAGTTATTAAAAGATGGTGATATGTTGATATTTAAAAAGATTATAAGGAGTATTAACAAATGCGGTATATAAATTTATCTCCCAATAAAAATGTATTAATTAATAATGAAATATTATTCTTTAGCACTAAATGTATCAAGTTATATTTTTACATATAATTCATATTATTATTATCCAAATGTTATTTTCTGAATTAAGTTTCGTATGAAATTCAGAATTGGTTATACTCAAATCGGAAAAAATATGAACATCATTAATAGTTTTTCATTACATTTACACATGACATTTTATTTTTTTAATGTAGAATTAGCGTTTTAGTATCACTAAGCAAAACTAACAGTATTCAGAAAATAAACCATCGTATTCGCTCGCGTTGATATGTCAATTACAAATATAAAGAAAGATTGTTCTTTAGCACTAAATGTATCAAGTTATATTTTTTCATATAATTTATATGATTATTATCTAAATGTTAGATTCGTATTAAATTCAGAACTGGTTATACTTGAATCAGAAAAAATATGAACATCATCAATAGTTTTTAATTACTTTTAAATTTCGCATTTTATTGTTTCAATGTAGTATTAGCGTTTTAGTATCACTAAACAAAACTAACAGTATTCAGAAAATAAACCATCGTATTCGCTGGCGTTACTGTGTCAATGACACACGATGAGCGTGTGAATGTAACTGCAATTGTGTAAATAGGATCGGACAATGGCGGACAATGAGACTCATTATAACAAGAAGAATTAAGAAGTATACGCAGTTTCCCGTTGAATTTCTATAAGCAGCTTCCGAGGTGGTCATTGAAAAAAGGTTCCTCATTAAAAGTTTTTCCGCGGATGACAACCGCTTCCCGCTTCCATTCGAGCGCCATTCTTCCTAAAATATATTATTGTCGCCGACAGTGCCCTGGTGAATATAATTGCAGCATCGCCGCGCCGCACTCCTCCCGCGTCCCTCTTATTGTGTTCCGGCGGACAATAACCTGCCCCAATCAGCGCAATTAAAAGTGTCATTACCTTTGAGTTTCGAGCCCCCTTGCCACCTAACCTCAATACCGCAGGGCCAAATCGACCTAACTTTGCTTCCCAAGGAGTATCCGTCGTTCCTCGGATTTTTACCGCCGACAATTGTCATTTGAATATATCAATTTAATGGAAGTGAAAGTTTAAATGTCATTCGACCGTCATTGGACGTGTATTGCTTGATTTATATTCATTCATTCGATGGCATTGATTGATAGATAAAAAGTATTGCTCGTATAAATTCCACGATTTTTAGTATTATTGATAAAATGTCTGAAAGTGGAATATTCGAAGTTTTACAAAGTTGATTATATAATTAAAAAACTCTGCGGTTCGCTCATTTACAACACTTAGAATTTTGATTGTTGTAGACTGACAACAATAAAGGTGAACTGCAACAGCTTTTTGAAATTAATTTCAAAGTAAATCAGGGCGTACAGTTATTATACACCATTTATACCCCACAAAGGTAGAAAATGTTAACTAAAATAATCATCACGTGTGAGTTAATTGGACAAAACAAGGAACCCTCGCCACTTAATTCAGTCGCCACACCAACGAGAATAATTATAATTAACAAGAGTTCCTATTAAATCATCGAAAGCATGATTAAAATAATTTCAATGCAAATCAACACGTCCAATTATTAAACACCATTTACTTGACGAGTACAAATTATCAATTAAACCGATCGCCACACGTGAATTAATTATACAAGACAAGTAATGCGTGGCTTCTTATTTCAGTCAGTCTAATTATCGGAAAGTAATAAAGTATTTTTATAGTTAATATTTCCAACAGACGCAGTTTTACTGTGAGTACACTTTCAAAGTTAGGAGAATGAGTCAATAATTGTCCATTGCACCTTTTTAAAAAATGAAAAACTTGCAAAAATATAATTTTTCAACATATTCGACCGGTTGCGTTTTGACATAAGTTGATTTATTAATATTACTTTTATGTAATGCAGTTCCTTTCTGGTTTTGATTTTCTATGAAGGTGAGTCAACAACTACTTATTGCAGTTTGAAAAAATTGAGCGTTAACAATAATATTATTCTATCTGCTAAGTTAATGTTTCGAAAAACAAGGATAAAAAGTACAAAGAAGGTTTTACTGTAAGTACACTCTCAAAATTACAAAGATGAGTCACTAATTATTGACGAAATTTTTGAATAAATCAGAGTTTACAATGACATTATTTTACAACACATTCAACTTGTTACACTTCAACATGAGTTTGTTTACTTCTATTACTTGTAGATAGCGCCAGGAGCACAAGGATAATAATCATTAGCAGGAGTGGTTGTCTAATTATCGGGAGGAGGTCCGGCGCGAAAAGGGAAAAAACGACGAATGCAAAAGTGGGCGGCTGAAAAAGGGGTTGGGATGCGAGGAAAGGGGTTGGAAGTGGGTGGAAGGGGTGCTATGGGGTTCCGGCTGCAATCCAATTTAGCGGATGCTGGGGGATCCGGTAGGCCAGTGGATGCTGCGCTCGGGGGATGCTGGGGCCACCGGGGATTCGCGTCAAGGGAAGAGATAGCGCGTCACCGACAGACGTAGAAAATTATTGCACCGCACGCGGATTGCACCATGGATAATCCAATTCCCCACCCGGAACGGAACATCTCCCCCTTCTACCTGTTTCGCACCCTCGTCGCCCTTTCCCGCCGCGGTGGCGCTGCGCGCCAGTTCGACAGTGCCTCTCGTGGCAGTGAATGCTCACTTCCCATTTTCCCCAGCGGGTCTATGAATCCTTGGACAGTTTCCTTTTTTAGCTGTTGGATTATTCGACTGTTTTTCTGTTTCGCTGTCGTTTATGATTTTTTGACGCGCACGAAAACATTGAATGCACTGCGGAAGAGCACGGAGTTTATGTTGTATTTTTGGGGAAATATAATACCGTTTGAAGGGAAATGAATATTTTTGTACACCGTAAATAACCTCTGACTGGGAGATTGTAAAAATAAAAAAAGAAATCGTGGGCCAACAGCATGCGGATTTGGCAGTTGGCTGTAAAACAGAATTTTCTTTATTCTTTTTATAGGAACGCAATGAAGAATCAATGTACATTTTGTAAATAAAATGTGAAAGTTCAAATTAAATAAACACAAAGTTAATAATCATTGAACTAAGTCGTAGTTACAAAAATAAACTGACTTACCAAATTACTAAAACAGAATTACAAAAGAAAATGCAATATAATAGAAATGGAAATTAATATTTTGATATTCCATTAATAAAGTCTGACTGTTTCAAAAAATAAAAAAAGATGGTGGGCGTGCCAACAGCACGCAGTGTTCCCAAGTGGTCACCCATCTAAGTACTGACTGCGCTCGACTTTGTTTAACTGCGGTGATCGGACGAGAACCGGTGTACTGAAAAGTGATTTGGCAGTTGGCTATGAAATAGAACTATCCTTATTCGCTTTTAAAGAACGTAATCAAGGACCAACATATATTTTGTAAATGAAAGATTAAAGTTTCAATGAAGATACCAGGAAATTATGAATTACACTTTAATGCTAGTAAAAGCTGTTACTACAAAAAGTAGAACGTATATTCACACCAGCTAAATTAAAATCATTAATAGAATCTACGAGACTTCATTTTTTCAATACAGCATTGTTAGTTAACATTTTTGTTCTTCAATTTTGAAGTATCCATTTTGTACAAATATAATTCATTACTCACTTTTTAACACTAGATTTACCAAGTCCAGTCAAAATGACTGGTTTATACCTATTTTCATGGGGATAAAAAAATCCTTGTAAATCTAGTGTTAACAATTGAAATTCAGAACCATTTTCCTTATTTTTCCCATACAACTAATTAAATTGCAGTGATCCTTACAATTTTTCTTGAAAACACGCGTGAAATACTATTTCTGTGAAATTATTCTACTTAAAAATGTAAGTTCAAAGTAAAAATAAGTTAAAAGTGAAAAATGATGTGTCCAGCAAAATACCTGGCGCAACTGGAGCGGAACGTTAATGGGAAGATCGCATTATCGAGACGCTGCGCGACTAAGTTTCGCAAGGTTTTACCATGAATATGTGAGTATCGCCGCGACGTATATGCAGAAGCGCGGGACGATTAATTTGGTGTGTCGAGGATTATCGCAGTGGCACATTCAGTCGTTGTGTTGGACCGCGGTTGCATACTCAACGCGGAAGATAGACGGCATGGTTAACCCTGTTATTACGCCACATACATTCCGCATCAGTGCTTTCCACATTGACGGACCTGCGCCTTCCAGATACCTCTCTCTCGATTTCCAGCATTTCCATTCTACTCTTCTATCATCTACACAATTTTGAAAGCGTACTTACAATAGAATCTTCTTTGTACTTTTATTCTCGTTTTCCAAATTATTAACTTAGGTAGAAGTACAACTAATATATAGAATATGTTGTAGACAATCTCATGTTGAAGTGCAACAAATTGAGTGTGGTGTAAAATAACGTTATTGTGAGCTCTGAGTTTTTTTTTTAAGTTTAATAAGTAATTAGTGACTCATTTTCGCAACTTTGAGAGCGTACTTACAATAGAGTCTTCTTTATACTTTTATTCTCACTTTTCAAAATATTAACTTACATCGTAATACAAGATATATATAAAATATATTGTAGACAAGCTCATGTTGAAGTGCAACAAGTTGAGTGTATTGTAAAATAGTATTATTGTAAGCTCTGAATTTTCTTAAAAAGTTCAATAAACAGTTAGTGTCTCATCTTCGTGACTTTGAGAGTGCACTTACAGTAAAACCGTCTTTATACCTTTTTCCTTATTTTTAAAAACATTAACTTACGTAGAAATGTAACAAATATGCAGAATATGTTGTAGAATAATATTATTGTTAACCTTCAATTGTTTAAAACTACAATAAGCAATTGTTGTCTCACCTTCATAGAGAATCAAAAACAGAAAGAGACAGTTAAAATGCAACAGGTCGAACTTTCTATTTCAATTTTGTTAGTAGATTAGTCCTTCTGTCTGACTTAATGTTTCCGCATGTGACAGATAGGTGGTCGACTATTTTCTCTTTTTCTCGGATTGGCTAAAAAATGAGAATGCGTATTAAACAATTTTATTTTAACTTGTCTATTATTTTAAATAAAATTTCCTACATCACTGCTGGAATTAAAATATGTTGTGGCTATCATTAATAAAAAAAGACTAATAAGACAATATTTCTTGCATCAACATCTTCATTAAACATTCGAATTATAATAAATTTTCTTAGGAAGCACTGTGAAATTATTACTTACTTTATCCTATCTATTTTTTAAATAAAACTTACAACAGTATGACAAATTTTTATCGATCCACTCTCACTTATTTCGGTCGAAATTAAAAGAAAAAGTGGCTGTAATTAATAAAAGCGTCTGCAGGAGATAATATTTCATGGCAGAGTACACACATTTACTTAAGCCCCAATATCTTTATTAATCGTTTCAGCCACGATGAATTTCCTTTGAAAGCGCTTACATGCGGACTTGTGCCGATGACAGGGGGATCACGATAATGCGGGGACGATAGGAGGAATGACAGGCGGAGATTAACAAGGGCCTCCGATCCAGTTACCAGCAATCGCCGAGTTAATATATCCCTAAATAGAATATACCACTCCGAGTGAAAGTGGATTTTCATGATTCATTTCGTTCCTGCCGGCTGATATTATAATGAACTCGCTCGGTCTGCTTGGATTACGGCGTCTAAAATTGCCGTTAGTCGCTTTTAAGGAAACGGAATCAAGTACAAAGTATGTTTAAGTATAAATTTGTAAGTATAAATAAAATGTCGAAGTTGAAATGAATGTGCAATGTAATGCAAAAGCGAAGATACAATTTCTTTAGAAAACGATTCATTAAAGATTTTGTTATAGCATTATCTTTTAAAGACTAATAATTTTTTACAGATTAAGTTGAAGTTGTCTAAATCGTTTTTCCTTCACAGTTATACAGGGTGATTCACTTCAGCTTTAATGAACATGTAGAAAGCATAATTATAAATTATCTAGTAATTTTAAATATATACTTAATTCCTGCCAATTATTCCCTGTGTTCTATATATTATATATAATATTATACTGTACGCATAATGTACATAATATAATAAAGCCGAAATATTTTCTTATGCACATTGCTCTCCACTCGAAATAAGTCGTAGCGAAGTAAAATGCTTTGAAAAATAATAATAAAGTATTTTTACAGTTAATATTTCGCACAAATGCGGTTTTACTGCGAGTACACTTTCAAAGTTTGAAGAATGAGTCAATAATTGTCCATTGCATCTTTTCAAAAAATGGAAAACTTGCAATAATATAATTTTTCAACATATTCGACTCGTTGCGTTTTGGTAGAAGTTCATTTATTTATATGACTTTTATTTAATGCAGTTCCTTTCTGGTTTTGATTTCCTATGAAGGTGAGTCAACAATTACTTATTGTAGTTTTAAAAATTGTGCGTTAACAATAATATTATAAGTTAGTTTTGAAAAACAAGGATAAAAATATAAACAACGTTTTACTGTAAGTAATTTGTTTCTCTCCAAGTTACGAAGATGAGTTACTAATTATTTATGAAATTTTTGAATAAATCAGAGTTTACAATAACATTATTTTACAACACATTCAACTTCTTACACTTCGACATGAGCTTGTTTACTTCTATTACTTATAGATAACGCAATCTTTTTCCACTTTCAGCTTCCCACCAATCAATTGAAGGTTATGTTCGAACCAGTTCTAGCACATCGATAGAAATAACGACGTATATCACGAGCATAATCCAATGTTCGAGGAACTACTAGCTGGTTAATCGTAGGAGAGGACGTTTGCGGGTGTTGGCGGTGTAACCCAATTAGCCGGGGGGGCTAATTTGGCTGGGGGAGATGCTGCCGGCTAGGAGAGAGAGTCTTTTGTGCCGCCATAATCCGGCGAGTCATCTTGATTATCCAGAAAGTGGTGCTTTTCCTAGTAGGAGAAGCGCTCTCGAAAGGAAAATACTCGCGCCGAGTGAAAAAGCCCGGCAATTTGTGGGGCTTATCTTGTTTTGCAGTTTGCCGACTTTCTCTGCGCGAGTGGCAACCCTGTCCTTTCCCTTCCTTTCTCCCCCTCCCCCCACCAACTCGTCCCATCCTCGTTCTCCAATGAGATTGCGAGTTCGCTCGCTTGCGAGCAGAGCAGAGTGTGCAAGCCTGTTTCTTTCATTCTCTTGGGCAGCGAGCTGCTACATTATTCTCTCATAAGCTGGCCATTTCGGGCCCTTTGACGATCTCGGCAACCTCTTCTCTCGGACTTTGCCGTTCCTTGACACGTTCGCCCCACAATGAATTTCCTTGCACTCCTTCTACACGCTCTTGCTTACTTTTGTATTCTTTGTCGTTTAATCAACTAGTTAATAAATAAGTGTCTTAAGTATTTAACAAATGGGGTGGTTGGTTTCGCCCTTAAATTGCTTTTTTAAAGATTCAGTCATAAAATAATCCAAGATTTCTATAGCGACTTATTTTATATTAAGAATTCTAGTTTGTTTTTAATTGTGTCCTGCAATTGATTAATAAATATGTATGTTAAGTATTTAACAAATGGACTAGTTGGTTTCGTCCTTAAGTTATTTTTTAAATATTTACTCATAAAGTAATCCAAGATTTTCATAGCGATTTATTTTATATTAAGAATTCTAGTTTGTTTTTAATTGTGCCTTGCAATTGATTAATGAATAAGTATGTTAAGTATTTAACAAATGGACTAGTGTGGTTTTCTCCTTAAGTTATTTTTTAAATATTTACTCATAAAGTAATCCAAGATTTTTATAGCGATTTATTTTATATTAAGTATTCTAGTTTGTTTTTAATTGTGCCCTGCAACTCATTAATAAATAAATATGTAAAATATTTAGGAAGTTAAGTACTTTAACCCTGATTTATTTTTCATTTATTCCGTAATACAATAATCCAAACTTGTTCGAGAAATTTATTGTACTTATTTCAATTTCAGTTACCCACAAAATAATGCACTGATCACAAAATGAAAACCAGGAAGAAAGTATTTAAAATAACAAATTGGATAATAATAAAAAAAAGGGAGTCAATGGGAGCCTGAATTTTGTAATTAGCATAAAGTCCATAAATAAGTGAACCGCAAATTTAGAACTAGCAGCAAAATATTCAAAATTAATTGTATGTAAGCAATGTGTTAGAGGACACCATTTGCACATACTGCAGTCTTAACCACAGGGGTAAACTGCCAAAGAGTTCAGGATGTGTGCATGATTCTAGTTGCAAACTATTCCATGGCGCATGTGTGTGATTAAGCCGCACTCTGCACACTCGGTTGTATATTTCATCAAAGAGATGCCGAACCGAGAGCGGTTAGGTTGTGTGACTTGCTCGCTGGAAACGTGCACTCGCCCTTAATGTTATCGATTCGAACGCAGTCGCGTTCGCCTTCTCAATTATGCCTTTCCTCGTACACCAGACAATCAAATATCAATTGAAACCGATTTATCGTGTTCGCGAGAGCCTCGAACGGAGAAAATATATCGGGACTCCAATTATCTTCGAATGGATTTACCTTGACGCGGGTTATTACAGCCATTTGTGATTGGCTCTGATTGTAAATCAATTGTTAGGGTCGCTGGAAAATTAGTAATTTCAAATTTGTCGTTTTTTATGGCTGGTTCGATCTGTGAAACACGATTTTAAATATTGACTTTTAAATAATCCAATTTTTCTGGGAAAAAATTTGTTGGCGATTGTGTAGCCTTAAAAACGAATAAAATTTTTTTTATTTTATAGCCAACTGCCAAATCACTTTGAAGCGCACCGGTTCTCGTCCGATCACCGCAGTTAAGTAAAGTCGAGCGCAGTCAGTACTTAGATGGGTGACCACTTGGGAACACTGCGTGCTGTTGGCCCACCATTTATTTTTTTATTTTTTGAAACACAGTCCGACTTTATTAATGGTGTATCAAAATTTTTATTTACATTCCTATTCTACTGCGTTTTCTTTTGTAATTCTGTTTTAGTAGTTTGGTAAGTCAGTTTACTTCTGTGACTATGAATTAGTTAAATCATTATTAATTTCGTGTTTATTTAATTTAAACTTTCATATTTTATTTGCAAAATATGCGTTGCTTTTTGGTTGCGTTCCTTTAAGTAGAAATGAAGGAGCTTATATTTTATAGCCAACTGTCAAATCACTTTCAAACGCACCGGTTCTCGTCCGATCACCGCAGTTAAACAAAGTCGAGCGCAGTCAGTACTTTGATGGGTGACCACTTGGGAACACTGCGTGCTGTTGGCCCACCATTTATTTTTTTATTTTTTGAAACACAGTCCGACTTTATTAATGGTGTATCAAAATTTTTATTTACATTCCTATTCTACTGCGTTTTCTTTTGTAATTCTGTTTTAGTAGTTTGGTAAGTCAGTTTACTTCTGTGACTATGAATTAGTTAAATCATTATTAATTTCGTGTTTATTTAATTTAAACTTTCATATTTTATTTGCAAAATATGCGTTGCTTTTTGGTTGCGTTCCTTTAAGTAGAAATGAAGGAGCTTATATTTTATAGCCAACTGTCAAATCACTTTCAAACGCACCGGTTCTCGTCCGATCACCGCAGTTAAACAAAGTCGAGCGCAGTCAGTACTTAGGTGGGTGACCACTTGGGAACACTGCGTGCTGTTGGCCCACCATTTAGTTTTTAATTTTTTGACAACTGTGCAATCAGACTTATTAACGACATATGCAAATATTAACTTCCATTCCTATTATATGAAATTTTCCAACAGTATAATATTACTTTTGTTTGCATGTAATGCACCGAATGTTTTTCTTGTTTACTTCTTGTGGAAACCCTGTTGCAAAGCAAATTTCGGGTATGTAATTATTAAGAATATTGATGATATGTAATTAAAATATTATGAATCCAAAGCGAAAAGTAACTTGTAGAAACCTACTTAAAATATGATATTAAAGTATGGCAAATGAAAAAAAGTAATTTAGAGTCGACAAAATTTCAATAAAACTTTAAATTATTTTAATTATGTGACAATCTTTTAATATTACGAATTTCTTGATTATCGATTAAAAATATGGCG
Organism: Ectemnius continuus; assembly: GCA_910591665.1. Taxonomy (NCBI): domain Eukaryota; kingdom Metazoa; phylum Arthropoda; class Insecta; order Hymenoptera; family Crabronidae; genus Ectemnius; species Ectemnius continuus. Next base: position 5,442,532 of record OU342862.1, on the reverse strand, counting down.
AAGAGAATGACATAATTCAAATTTAATACTACTTAAGAATCATACTACTTTCACCTCCGCTTGCAGTATCAACCAATTATAATAAGATTTTCACAATATCAGAAACCAAAAAAACAGATCCCGGAAACCATTATCTTAAGAACCCCTGAAGAAGCATTTGGAGTTTGGCATGTGATAATCGATCGAAATCAGATCGATTAATCGAGGCGTAGAAAGGGAAAGAACTTGGATTCGGAAGCGAGCTGATAAATTAATCTTTCCGCAAATGATCGTTCGGTTATCAGTTGCTCCTTGAAGGGTGTCACGCACACAATACGCACACCCGCACGCGGCAGCATGTACGAGTGTCGAAACAGTTGTATTGGTGCTTCGGAGTTTCGTATCAGGGAAGATAAATCCCTCCTCGATTTTTCGGGCGGAAGCCCTTTTATACAGCGAGCGGATTTGATTAATTAAGGCTGCCTGAAACGATAGATCGTTCGCAGGGACAATGGCGAGTGCATGCGAGTCTGACTGATGAACGAGGAAGTTTGGAAATTCCGACCGGTTCATAATCTGCGCCCGATTTTAGTTTTGCCTTTGAAATGAAGCTAAGTTTGTTAGTGCATTTCAAACTTGCTCTTTTGAAATTCTGGATTTAATGTGTTCATGTAAATATTTTTAAATTAACCCTTTGGGTTCATAATATTTTAATTGCATATCATCAATATTCTTATTAATTAGTTACCTGCAATTTACTTTGCAACAAGGTTTCCACAAGAAGTAACAAGAAAAATATTAGGTGCATTACATGCAAACAAAAGTTATGTTATACTGTTGGAAAATTCAATATAAAAGAAATAGAACTTAATACTTCCATATGTCGTTAATAAGTCTGATTGCACAGTTGTCAAAAAATTAAAAAGTAAATGGTGGGCCAACAGCACGCAGTGTTCCCAAGTGGTCACCCATCAAAGTACTGACTGCGCTCGACTTTGTTTAACTGCGGTGATCAAACGAGAACCGGTGCGTTTCAAAGTGATTTGGCAGTTGGCTGTAAAATAAAATTTTCTTTATTCGCTTTTAAAGAACGTAATCAAGAACCAACGTATATTTTCTAAATGAAAGATTAAAGTTTAAATGAAGTAACCAGGAAATTATGAATTACACTTTAATAGAAAGTGATTTGGCAGTTGGCTGTGAAATAAAATTTTCTTTATTCGCTTTTAAAGGAACAGAATAACGTACAAAGTATGTTGTATAAATAAAACATCAAAGTTGAACTAAAACGCGGTTGTCAGTGACTGCACTTGTCACAGTTCCAAAAGCGAAGATACAATTTCTTTAAAAAATCATTTTTTAAAAAATAATAATATGCGGCAGAAAACGTTTTCTATATTGTCAAAAATCAATTCAAAACAAACTGGGTTTTATAATAGATCCTTAATACACCCTACACATGAGCTAATTATACAACAACGAATGATAAGACAGCAATCTCTAGTGGGAACGAGTTTTATACCAATTATTCACAAAATTTGTTGTATTTTCTATTAAAGCACTCCAATCACTAAACATGTTCTTGTGTCGGTTGTTGTTGTTGTTTTTATATTAAGACCATAACAAGGTACATTTGTCTTACATACTCACATACAAATCGTTAAACTATTTTAACTTCTTACAGTCCTTTTTTAAACTAACTCTTTTACAAATCACGTCGTTTTTGAACAGACTTATCTGAAGATCTAAATTAATCTTTCAATTATTTTTTGCACCTTCTTGTTAGTGTTATCGTTATCGTTTACTAAGTCTCGTTTTATAGTAGCGCACTTCCGTTTTGATTTAAGCGCCATGTTCGAAATTACTTTAAAATAAATATTTCTCAACAAAATTACAGTGGCGTCACTTTGAAAATTAACAGCCGACATCATAATGCTTCGCAGCAGCAGTTTCAGGAGAGCGTGTCACCGGAATTGAAGTGGCCTGATTGCGCGAAGCAATGCTTCGCTGAAGCGTGGAGAACAGGAACGGCTGCGGCAACCGTAGGAATTTCGGTTCCGGACAAATAAAATATTCCCCTCGGCGCAGAGAGCGCTGTTTGTACGAGTGCGTTTATTTCGAAACATTTGTTCAGCCCGGCGAAATTTCATTTCCGATTCCCCGCCGCCCCCCACCCCTCCCCCCCCACCGAGTCATCATAATTCCCGGTTGTTTGTGCCAACTGGGCTGCCGGCATTGAGAGATTTTAATTATTGAAAATACCGAAAAATACTCCGAAAACAAGTTCAGTCTTCCTTGCCAGTTCGAACTGCAAGGAAAAACAGTTTAAAAAGCCAAATATATTAAGAAATGATAAATAGCTAGAAATTATAAAATTTGTTAATTATTAAGAAACAGTCTTATGAAACCATATTTGCACATTGTGGTAAAGTGATTAAATGTTTAAAAATATATAAAACTACCGGAAAAGAAATGTGCAAGCAGGAAAAGCAGCATTAAACAGAAATACATTAAAAGCCATCAAACAACTAGAAATAAAAAAGTTAAATCAGTTCAATATCAATATTAATAGTATTATTAATATTTTCTAAAGGTAAATTAATAAAGATAATAAAGATTCCTAGTGAATTAAAGTCGAGCAAGTGAAAGTATCTGCCTTTCATTATTAATTGTGCGAGTCAATAAGCTCAGCTCAATTTGAATAAATATAAAACGCGGGAAGAAAAGGTAAGGTTAGAAAACACCTGATGCATAACCAGAAACTGTCAAATTCCGCGCGGCTCCTTTTGCCTTCTCTCTCATTCTTCGTATTCCTAATGTATTATAGTCGAGCAAGTGAAAGTACCTGCGTTTCATTATTAATTGTACAAGTCAATAAAGTCAGCTCAATTTGAACAAACATAAAACGCGGGAAGAAAAGGTGAGGTTAGAAAACACCTGATGCGTGACCAGAAACTGTCAAGTTTCCGAGTAGGATCGGCGTTCGAAGCGGAGAGAGGTAGTAGGACATGGAGTCGAGGTGAGATGGATATGAAGAGAGAAAGCTGCAGAGAGATACATCCCGGGAGCTCTATCGACCGAGTTCCCTCATCCAGCGGTGGTGGCTGCCACGAAGGCATGGTAGTAGTTGCAGCAGCTGAAATCTCCTCCGCCAGCACACCTAACCTCACTTTCCCACCTACGCGCGCCCTTTCCATCGTTTTCTCTTTATTCCACTCACTCTCTCTTTGCCTCCTTATCTCTTTATCCCTCTCCTCTCCTCTCTTTTTCATCCCATTTTTCGCCCACTCTCTCCCTTTCTCCGGATTCGCAAATCCTCAGCCGGCGATGAACTCTTGACATTACTCGCTTCCTCGGTGCATCACTCGGCCCGCATGCAAGCCCGGATGTCCTTCGGGGCTTGTTAATGTTCGTTGATTGCTGCTCCACGCCAGCCAGCCAGCCAGCCATCCTCCAACAGCAATGGCTTGTCTCTCCTTCGGGAAAGAACCCGGCGGACTTTCGAACACGCGGATGTGATGAAGCGATCATGATTGACCCAGCCTTTTCACGAGGTACCAGTGTTTTAGGGGTGGCGAATAATAAGATCGTTAGCGAGAGAGCATTTCCAGGGAAATTTCTGTTTTGTCAGTTGATAAATAAATCAACGACTTATAAAGTTGTTGAATGTGTAATTCTTGATAATATTAGAACAGTTATTATTATTGGCACGGATTATAAATATTAATAGTCCCCAACAATGTTGTTCTTTGAGTCTTCTAAGTCTATTTTAAAAATAAGGCGCTGTTAATATAATTTTTAATGTGGTTCGTTTTTAATTTAGTATTTTAAATTCAATTATATAAAGTGTACACTCGCGAGAACAAATCAATACTAAACTATCTGCTAGAATGAAACACTTTTTGTATATAAAAAGATAAATTCGTCTGGTCTCATAAAAACTGCGATTTATTGATTTTGGGAAATTGAGTTATTCATCGTAAATGCATACAGGAAACTGAATTGCCCCGCCCATTTCGGAAATCTATTCACCCCTGCGCGATCGAGGTTAACCGCGGGCAAACTAAATAAAACAATTGCGACAAACTCCTCCATAAAAGCGATTCAATTTAAGGGAGTTACTTCGTCGCCTGAATTTCGGGTCATTGGAATAATAATAAGAGAAAGAGAGGTTAGGAGAGAGGAGAGGAGAAGGTAAAGCTTGCAGGCGAAAGGGGAGGAAGGAAATTGACGGTGGACGAAGGGCTAGACGAAATAAATGTAAAGCGGGAAACCGAGGCCAGAGTGTGACGCTCGGAGTAGCCGGAGTAGGCTTGAAACGAGAGAGAAATTGAGGGGCTGAGCGGGAAGAAAAAAAAAAAATGAAATTGACGGCAGTCCGGGAAATGCTCGCGAACAGAGTCTCTCAACCTCGAGTTCTCGTATAGAAACTCGAAGTTTTCTGATAATGTTTTGCCAAGTATTCGTGGCAGAACTTTGCAACTAATTAGTTGAGCAAATTCAGTATACAAATTAAATGCGCACTTTTATAAAGAATTATTCAAATTATTTTTAGGATTTTGCTGAGTAAATTGTCTATGACACTAGTTTTATTAATGACTATTTACAATAATCCAATTTGTCTAGAAAAGCATTTGTTGGCGATTGTGTTCCCTTAAAAGCGAATGAAGACGTTTTTACTTTATAGCCAACTGCCCAATCACTTTTCAGTACACCGGTTCTCGTCCGATCACCGCAGTTAAACAAAGTCGAGCGCAGTCAGTACTTAGATGGGTGACCACTTGGGAACACTGCGTGTTGTTGGCTCAACATCTTTTTTTATTTTTTGATACCAACACAGTAACGTTTTGTACATAACAATTCGACTTAAAGTTGAGTACACACAACTAACTTTTGCGAACGAACAAACCACTTTGCTGAAGTGTGAGAAATATACTTGAATGTCACCACATGGGTTTTAATCGTTATGTATATATGAGAATTGTAAATTATTCAGCAAGTATAATTATATAACAAAGTTATCAAATACTTCAGTAGGATCTATGAATTGCATTTAATATTATAGTCTATTCATTTTATGTATAATACACATGATAAATAATGTACAATGCCATTCATTTGGCTTTGAATCATAATTGTTGGTCATGTGGTATTATATACACGATAACGATGAATTATGCACATATTTTAATTATACATAAATGTTTCCCATCATTTCTCTACGACGTCTTATGCATTATAATCTAATTTACAACATTATATAATACATGTCTCATAAGAAATAGTGGTTAACTTAGAAGAACTTATATCATGTGCGTTGCAAATACATTACAATATTATACACGAATCACAGAATGTAGAAAAGAGTTTTGAAACATTCGTGCGTGATTAAAATCATAAAATAGTTTATAATTGTATTCTGTTTTATCCCATTATTTTAAATGGGTATCGGTTATACGATTAGTTATTACAACCGGATTATTTTCACCATTTTACTACTTTGGTTGTTTAATACAGAAGCATATTTTTAAAAAGTGACTTTTTAATCATTTTACGATCGAATATACAGCAGTGGTGATTCAAATGAATCTGCATGAGGCTTTGGACACATAGAAGAGCGGCTACTTTGCGGCCACAGAGATAAAAGGTTGGGAGCTGCTGAAAGCGGGGGTTGAAAGGCAGCGCGGCCAGGTTCGCGCGGACTTGATGAGATTTTATGCCGCGCTGATTGCTTCTCTCCTCTCTAATCATCCCGCCTGGACGGCTCACTCGTTGGCTCAGGCTTGATTGGTGCTCCCAGCATTTTCGGTGCGCCCCAAGGATTCAGGTGTGCGCCCAGAAAAGTGGTGCGCGCTCCCCCTCCTCATCCCCTCCTCGTCCTTTCCGATACAGTGACACGCAAATTCGTTCGTGTTACAAACTCTCACGCGATTGCACCGTGGATTTTATTCCTGCGCGAACCTGTTGTCGAAAATAACATTGAAATGCAAATAAATACGCGAGAAATGCAGCTGTCTAACCTCAAAATAGAGGCAGATGGCGCTACTGTTCTTGGATGTTATGTAAAAGCGTATGAACAAATCTGTTTGTCATTCTTTATATTGCAATGCAACATAAATTTGCGTTTTTCATAAACAATAATTACTTCTTTGACTGTTGAACACGTCAAATTTGCAGGTTAACAAAATTGTATAATTAAAGTTAGTATAATACAAAAGGGAGAACCCTCGGACGACAGAGTAACATTTAAAAGGACAGGATTTTGTCGAAAATAAGTTTCTATAATAAGTTTCTGTAATAATTTTCTATAATTTTCTATCGTTATGTTGTTTATAACGGGAGCGCAAATTAAGAAAATTAAGGAAGCGTGTTGAAAATAATTTTCTTCTAAGCGAACTCGATCAAGACTCGTCGATATTAATCGAAGAGTTGTCGTACAAAAACAGAAACAATCTGTAATCCACTTTCTGAAATGTTGAGTTTGGCAGCCAAACTTAGACGATTTGACTGACAATGAGTCTCTAAAATAAAGTACGTTACCGTACGTTATCAAAATTCAACAGGATTTGAAAATGGCCGTCTAACCTCAAAAGCGTACAGAAATGGCGGCATTGTCGTTAGAGGTTAAGAGGACGTGAACGAATTTACGAGTCACTGTATATTGCGTCCACGCATGTTGCCAGCGGCCTTTCGGAAATGAAAGCTCTCTCGCTAGGAGTGCCGCGAAATTGAACATATTGCTCCGCACGCGAAATGAAAAATAGAGCTCGGCTTGGTCCTCAATTAATCCGCATGACTTCAATTTAGAGTGAGCGGATTCAGGTCCGAGAATTTTGTTCGCGTCCTCTTAATTGTAAATCTGAATCGTTGAGTGTCACAGTTTAATTGGAAGGTCCGATTAAGTTTTTAATTAAGCTGCCAGTCATCGTATTACGTTGGCTTACGGTCATTCTGTATCAATCTAATAAACTTTATATAATAATGATATCAACAGTTTAATTGCTTTTTTACAGCTAATTTCTATGTTCATGTTTTCTTTTCAAAAGTTCATGACAAATTTCGACTTGAATTAGGTGGCGAATGATATATGCTTTTTATAATGCAAAACTAAGAAAGTAGTAATTAATTCGAAAAGTGATATATTTAAAATTATTTCTAAGTGAGTATACAAAGAAACATCGAACTTTTTAGATTTCAATGGCTGTCGAAAAATGTTATATATTTTGTAATACATTTTTTCATAATATCTATTAATATTTTCGATTAAAGAACGATAAAATTATATCTGGAATGTGGAAATTTCGTTGATTTCAAAATCCAAATCGATTGTATAAATAATATTGCGAATTTAATTTATCAAAACTGACTTAGCTATCATCATTCAGCATGGATATATTCCATTCACCAATAAGAAGAGTTGTATTTCAAAGAACCAATCAATATTACGACGGAATATCGAAGCGGATATCGAATTGACGTCCTGGCAAAGGGACTGTTTAATTAGGGATGCGCAGAAGTTAAAGTTAATATCGTGAGAATCGATAATATCGAAAGGCGAGATTAATGCCGGGGATGTGAACGGTATTGGGAACGGCGGATTAATATAAATCTAATACTGAACTTACTGCATTCGCATATTCCAATCGGATAGCCTGATATTCTATTTTATCAATTATGCGCAAGGGGTTCTCAATTCTGATGAGTTTCGTATGAAATGTTATAGCGACGAGTACACTTTTATTGTTAATTATAATACATCAATGCATTGCAAAACATTAAAGCTAAGTTTAAAATTAACATTATAAAATTATCTTATGTAATATATAAAATTAATTAGTGACCACGCAAGAAACAACCAGTTAATGTTTTTTGCGATACTTATTCTTAGTCGTGTCATTATTTATGACCAAAATTATTTCTCAAATTATCGAATTAAATTTTTGACAAAGGAATTTTGTATGATTATTTGAAAAACAGGTATTTTCTTCTTATTCTATTACATTTTCTAGTCGATTTCCAATATGTTGTACCCTGAAACTAATTTCTTATTTATCGTAACCACATATTGTTCATATTTTTATTGATATATGTTCCTATGTATCAGCATTACATAATTATAAAATGCAAGTAATTACAAAACATAATTCTTACTTTCAATCTTCTGATTATAAACACGATTCTTAATATTTCTATCGATATGAGCCTTGTTTCCCAACCAAACCGCAGTCTCCGCACATAAAACCGTTGGCGCGGCGACGAGGTTAGGTTTACCGTGTAGTTCTTAGCGCTCACTCCATATTGCGGCTCGTTTCCATCAAAGTGCGCGTATATCCGAATTTTCCTGCGGGCAAGCGTGTCGCGTCGGCAGCAATTTCTCTTGCATATTCAGCGGCCCTAAACGTTCTGTCGCAGCCAGCAGCAGACCAGCAGCGACGAAATTATGGCGACATTGCGCGCGCGCGCGCGCGCGCGGCCGGCAAATGAGACCGGAAGCGCCGGCCGAGGAAAAGAAACGCCCAGCCAGTCCGGCACAGCTAAGAGAGACGGAAAATTGGAAAAAGTCCGTTTGCGTGGAGGATTAATTTTCTCGCACTTCCACTCTCCCTGCCGGAGACATTCTCCTGAACTAAATTGACTGATTTAAGTGTACCTTTCAAATGCACTGGATGCTGGAACGCCGCGGCGCGCCGGGAATTTCCTCGGATTTAGCCTGCGCCGTTGCCGCTTTAATTCGAAAGCGTTGATTGACGAAAATGAAACTAGAAAGCAAAAAGAGGGTCCGGCAAGAAAAGAAGTGTAACGCGGAAAACTACAAATAACTGAAACACAGAATTATACATTTTTAATACTTTAAGTATTCTAATGCTGAACTTTAACTGTTAATTACTAAATTGCAATCAGCCGTGTAATGTCTAAAATATGTATTTATAAAATATGTATTGTTCGTGTTATATTAATTTATATTTTATTAATTCGATAACAGGGTTTGAGGTTATGGTAAGCAACCGCTGCAAAGGATTTGCAATGCCAGCAACCTAGCGTTTATTATAACAAGTGATAAATTAGTGGGGATTGAAATTGTAGCAAATAATGTGTCACCTATCAAACTGCTGAATAGTCTCCCTCGGTCAGCGAGCAATCAGTGAAAACTAAATGAAATTTCTGTTGATGATGTCATTGGTTCCAGAATATCTTTCTAAACCGTTTCCAATCAATAAAATTGATTAAATAAATATATGTGTCTCAAACTCTTCGTCCACAAAAAGAAATGCACTTTAACTATATTATCATTAACGTCTAAATAAAAGTAATTAGTCATTACTCGTACGAATTGCTAGGTTATAACTCGAAGGTTTTCTATTTGTTGACACAGTGCTGCTGCAGAACAGTTTCCAATTAATAAAATTGATTAAATGAATGTTTACGTCTCAAGCTCTTCGTCCACGAAGAGAAATAAAAATTGCACTTTCATTATTATCACTAAATAAAAGTAATTAGTCATTACTCGTACGAATTGTTAATTTACAACTGCAGGCTTTTCTACTTTTTGACATAGTGCTAGTACAGAACAGGCAGAGCTGGTTAAAACTGGCCGGTTAAAATTAATAAACGCGCCAGGCTTTACAGCCTGTATATTTGGCTAATGGTTTACGGTTTACATGGAGCCCTCGGGAAGCGATACTCTCCCGCCGGGGGCTGGATGGAAAATTGGGATTTTTATTGGCCGGCTCTCCTGCGCACAGCAGCGGCAGCGGCAGCGGGGCTGAAATGGTTTGGCAGGCATCTGCTGTGTAGTTTGCACAGAGTGCGCTGGCGTGTTTCATGCAAATGAGGGCGCGCGCCGCGCGCCAAATTGAACAAAACGCGATAACAAAACGGCGAGATGCCCGGCCCAAATGTAATTCCCAGTTCGAACGGCCCGAATTAATAATGGCTAGCAGAGCGCGCCCGGATGCGCTCCTCGAGCTGGCAACAATCGAAATTCAAATTTGTCCTCTCTCCTCTTTTTGCTTCCCCCACTCCACTCCAGCTCCAGCTCGTTCGCCGAGCCCCGCGGCCCTGTTTTCTCTGTCGTTGTCCTGATTTCTTTACGACACATTAATGTATTTTCCAATCCACCCCCAAAACTCTGCTACAGCCGAATATCGGTCGATCTACGCGTACCAGTATAATAATAATAATAATTTGTACGGTGACTTTAAATTTGCACAAGTGTTTTCCAATATTTCTTCACATATTTTGTATTGGATTATTTAATGTTCGTATTAAATGTCTAATAAAATCATGGCTCGAACTGCCAATAATCGTAATATAAATTTTTCCTGTGTAATCGTTTTGATTTCCTCTCTTTAACCCGTTCGGTCTTTTCTGTGTTGTTATCCTGGTTTTTACATGACAGATTAATAATACTAGTTTAACGTTACGCAGCAATTTTATTGAACCGTCTGCAGCAAAAATTGATTTCAATACGCACTTGTTTCTTTTGATCGTGTTGAAAATAAAAATAAATATAACATATATTTCTTACCGTATATAAATATTGTTTTTCTGCATAAGATTTCATGTTAAATTGACAATTATTTTATAACCAGTTACTTGACAGGAATTATTATTTAAGAGTGACTGCTGGTACATTTAATATTAACGCTGCCTGGCAATTTTCTGATTATTCTGTAATATTATTCGAATACTTTAATGGTCCTATAAATAGTAGACAAAAAAATTGGATATAGAATGCAAAGTGCAATATGAAAGAGCTATTTTTAAAGCCTACACGTATAACTTAAGGAAATTAAACAGTTCGACTTTATATGTTACTAATAAGAATGAATAATCACATTACAAATCAGTCGTATGTTTTTTACAATATTTTAAATTAAATATTTTTGCAAGCTTTATTTTGCAACTCAATTTCTTTTAACACACCTAATAAACAACAAAGAGTGAATAAAAGTTTTCGATTTGCTAATAAAACCATTGCATCGACTTTCAGTTACTATAAATTTCTATAAAGTCAGTGAAATGTTACACAAACGTACCCGACTTGTTTCCGAAGGGAAAACATCAACAAATTCTCGACAACCTAATAGCAAAGTCAAAGTGTATCAGTCGGGCACATACGGCACACCTTTGACGCGTTCGATCTAACAAACCATTGTTGCGAAGTGAATTCCGCATCGCTGGGCATTCGCACACGGCGATGAAAGCTGCGAGCGCTGCCAAACAAAGATCTCTCAAAATTGGGCTACATCGCTCAGTGGGAATTGAGTTAGGGAGCTTGGGACAAGCTCGTGTCGCACCGGGACAGTTTCCGGCGAAGCGTTCCATTAGGCGCTGCGCTGCCAGGTGGCGCTGCGTTCGGAAATAATTGTCGAATTGTAGGTTATCTCGTGAGTGTTTAACGAAAGTCAATTTTGTATCGTTTTCTGTTTTATTTTCGCTTCCAATATAAGCATCGATCGTAGAATCTGGAAACGTGTATCAAGTCTTTGGTGTTCGTTGGTTTTATTTTGTCCCAACCTTTTTAGGAACTAGAAATATTTTCGAGAATAAGAAAATTGTTTTTAAGAGCAACGGACATCGATTTTTATGATAAAATGTATTATTGATAACTGCTTTTAACGTCTGTCAATTTATGTGAGCACACAACACTTTGTTGTGGGTTGTGTATAAATAATAAAAGTACTACATTTTTTACCATAATACGAAATTTTCAAATTTCGATTTACATCACGAATATTTCGATATGCAACCTTTAACATTAGTTTTTTTTAAATTACAATCTTAATAGATATAATATAAGTGAACTAAATTTCTCAGGCTTGCATAAATAATTGTCAGCATAAATCGGACAAAAATTAATAATAACTGTCTTATAATTTTGTATTCGGGAATTCGTCAAAATGACGGATTCCGTAAATCTAGTGTTAATGAAAAGTTACGATTCGAAAATGCTTCTAAATCGACTTTTATATTCAACAAATAAACATTTTATTTCCAACGCATTTTGGTTTCAAGTGCCAGCTTAATGCGTCACAGAACTTTATCCAAAGCAACATCGGTCGCGGCGAATCTTTCGGGGCGGCGAATTTTCCCGTATTACTGCGAGTAACCGGTGACAATAGCGGAATAATGAAGCAGCAGCCGGTGGCAGTAGTTTTGTCCGGGAATTTCGTGCCAGAACGAAACCGGCGGAACTGCGCCATTCCACCCACCCGGCCGAACTAAGCATTAACGAAGCGTTTAATTTTACGAATAATTAATTACGCCCCGGCGATGGCACATGTAAAAATGCACGGCGAAGTGGACTCAAATGACTTCGCGATGGAAAAATGTGATTATGCTGATATAAACAAAGCTCTTCATTTTAATCCAGAAGTGATCAATTACTGATTCAAATTGTGCAAGATAACTTGAGTTCGCTAATTTAAACAGCAATTGATTTTCAAGATACGTTTGAAAATATTAGAACGTTTAAAATATTTATTTTCCTACAATTGGACATTGATTAGTAGATATTGTTTATTATGCTGATCATATAAATAATATTACATAAATATATTTTTTGCAAAAGAAGGAAAAGGGTACAAATTTGGGTTTCAAATATTGTTTGTAATTATTTACTATTTGAAACTGATGGAATTTAAATTTTCACGTATGCAAATCGGTATTGCATGACAAATTCATTCTGTGAAAAGTTAAGATTAAAATACTGTCTTTAAAAAATACATAATTATTTTATTTATATATTTCCGTTTTAAAGTTCAATATACAACCAATAAAGATCGCTTTTCTTTTCGATACAACCAACTGTTAATGTGATTCGAAAAGATAATAATACAATAATATATTTATTCAATATTACAAATCTATTTCTTCCATATTTTCCTTTGTAGTCTCAAGAACAAACGAATCAAGTGCTTAATGGAGTGAAATGGAAAAATCGATTGTTTCAGGAGGGAGGAAAGTTAGCGGGCTGGTCAGCGTGTGTCGAGCAACAGTAGCGTTACAATAAAGTGGAAAATGAATTCGTGGCACTTAAGTTGGCCGGGCGAAGGCGGCGTTAACGGGAAAGGGGGGAGGTGGTAGTGGGCGACCGCGATTGTGTCCGACTTTGGCTCCCTCTAATTTGTGGAATTGAAAGCGTCGAACGGGCCTCTGCGGCGCGGCGCGACGCTCGCCGCCACGCCTGCAGTCCGCTCGCTCTCGGCAGACAAAAGGGGCCTGGAATCGAAAGGGTGCACCAAGCTCGCCCTGAATTTATTTCACCGCTCCGCCCTGGCTAAAGGCCGCTTCCCAGGGAATGCTAATGAGTCCTCGCCCAGTTGCCGTTGCCGCTGCTGCTGCTGCTGCATTTATCTTTCAATGCGGACGCGCCCGATACACTGCTCAGCCGGGCGTGTTGCCCCTCCAATTGACTTTAGACGTTGACATTCAATTTCATTGAACCTCGCATCAATTTGAAAAGCAGTACAGAATTGTACATCATTTGTTTAGTAGTTTTAGTAATAATGAACACCCTCTAAACGCAATATTTATTAGAATTATTGTTCATTATTCTTATGTACAGGGTGAGTCACTTGCCTTTGAATCATCACCAAAAATTGGATATTTTCGATGGCCAAAAATATGGGGAAATCAAATGTTGAGCTCGGGCGATGAAATTTATATCACATCTTCCTTGATGCAAGGGGAGACTCCCCACCAAATTTCAGCCCCGGAAAATGTCGGGAACTCCAAAAAATATGGGAAAAACCAGCGAAAATTCCGAAAAAATCGAACTTTAAAGGCAGTTTTTTTAGTGTTTTCGATAGAAATCCGGATTTTTTTCGACGGATTTCTTGTTTTCTACCCGTTTTCAGTCATAAACAATCGATTCCTGAAGAAAAAACCCGAGTTCGGGGACTTTCGAAAAATCGTGAAAAAATCTCAAGGGGTACCCCTTAAGAAAAATTTGCCGAAAAAAAAATGTTGAGATAGGGCTCTGGAATTTTTATGTTATCTTCCTTGATGCAAAAAAATATTACCCTCCAAATTTCAGTCCCGGGGAAGGTCGGGAAGTCCACCAAAAAAAATAAAAATCGTCAAAAATGAGCAAAAAGGGACTTTTCTCGACGGTTTTTCGACCCGTTTTCGTTGCAAATCCGGACTTTCTTTCACGGATTCTTTGTTCTCTATCCACCCTGATACGAAAACAATGAAAATATCCGGGGTTCGGCCGATTTTGAGAAACTTGAAAAAATTGACCATTTCGAGGGTCGAAAATACGTGAAAACCTAAACTTTGAGCTAGGGCTCTGAAATTTATATCACTTCTTCTTTGACACAAGGGCACATTCTCCACCAAATTTCAGTCCCGGGGAAGGTCGGGAAGTCCACCAAAAAAAATAAGGGCTAGGAGAGTTCTGATTCAAACGCAAGTGAATCACCCTGTACAGGAATACGTATAAAAATATAACATTGGTAAAAAAATGTTTAATGCAATATTTTGTATTCGATTCTTTTATTCTATAAACAGTGTACTATTAAACGGATGTTAGGTTTTTGAAATTAACCTAATTTCTCTGTAAAAAATCAAAATTTTGATTTCTTGTAAAATACTGTTGCTCCTTAAAAATGTAAGCTTCTTTTTCAATTACAATTATATTTTACAAGTACTAAGTAGGCTCTCTTTTTTATTCGCAATCAATGTTTCATGTTGCACTGAGGTCGAGAGGAGGTTAGGTTCGCAAGATTAATCCAGTTTGGCCGCTAATATCGCGAGAAAGTCGCGGCTGATGAACTACAGAGAGAGCGAGAGGAAGTGGGAAATTAGGTTTTAAGAGGCAATTTGAAGGTGCGCGCGATATCCGCCAGCCACGGGACTGAAGACGACAGCCATTTCTCAGGGTTCGCAGCCAAGACGACAGGAGTCTCTGTTTCTTAATTGCGATGTCCCAGCAATTTGCGAGCGCGACACGTAATCACGCGGACGAGCGGAGCCGAGGCCGCCCGGCTGGATTTGCTTAAGACAATATTTAACCAGTCTAAAATTCAGCCGAACCACACCTACCGGAAACCGGAAATTTCAAAGTCGGCCACAGAGTGCGTGCGTGCTGTGTGTGCTGTGTGTGCGCGCCGCCGGTGTGTTCGCTTTAATTGCAAAAGTAAAATATGGAATACGTTACAAGCGCCGAGGGAGATCGTACGAGTAGGATCTCTATTCTATTCTTCTCTCTCTTTTTTTTTGGTTTTATTCCGACGAACAATTAAGTATTCAGCCCCTGCTGTTGCCCCGATGGAAGTTACGGCTTTTGTTTGCTTACACTTTTTCCTCCATTTGCATGACGTTTCTGCCGCACGTGTGCGCAGAAGCACGCCGCTTAAGCTTTGCCCCATTTATTGAACCACCCGTGACTTTGAAAAACAGTAAACAATTAGACGTCTTTTTAGTGTTAATTAGAAATATTTTACG
Organism: Ectemnius continuus; assembly: GCA_910591665.1. Classification (NCBI taxonomy): domain Eukaryota; kingdom Metazoa; phylum Arthropoda; class Insecta; order Hymenoptera; family Crabronidae; genus Ectemnius; species Ectemnius continuus. Next base: position 5,427,100 of record OU342862.1, on the reverse strand, counting down.
CAAGGCTGTTTTTTGTATTCTAGTTTGAAGGAATGTGTATAAAAATGTGCGAGGTACTATCAAAATGTTATTAAAAGAATAAAGACAAGAAAGAATAAAAAGAAAGTTGAAACTTCCTATTGCCATGTTTTGTTTGTTAGTTGTAAGTTCATATTGCAATTGCGAAATAGACTTGGTTAATACTTCAATGAAACCTTTGGTTATTTGGAAAACCACACTTTATAAATAAACGTGTTTCTTCTTCTAAAATAAATTGCCATAGTTTTAATAGTTTGTATAATTAGTCGTCCTTTTAGTGTTAATTAGAAATATTGTACGCAAAGCTGTTTTTATATTCTACTTTAAAGGAACATACATAAAAATACCCAAAGTACTATTAAAATATTATTAAAAGAGCAAAACATTTCGAGTTTGTCACTTTTATCTGACAGATTTCATTCCGGATGCGAATGTAGCAGGTTTTAACATTTAAACTGCAAATTAGACGAAGTTTATTTCCACTATGTTTAACTCCTCGCGACAGTGCACAGGAAATACAAATATTACGCGGTGGCTGAGAAAATTATTGTGAAATTTTGATTAAAACTTAAGACACGCAATAAAAAGTCTCGGTTTAGAAATTCACAAAAATTTAATTCAAATAAAATTCACAAAAGTTTAACAGTGCAGCCTTTAAAAATAAAATACAAACTAAAGAAAATGAATAGTACTCCGACCGAGTAGTTGATTTACGAATAAAAATCTGATTTAACCTGTGACATTTCAGCGGAAATGGAAATATAACGTTGGGGGTGGTTGGATCGATTGTTGGGAAGTGCGAGAAAAAGGGGTGGACCGCGCGCGCGATCGAGGCTGCGCTGGTCTTGGAATGAGACAAGGGTGGCATTTCGCCGGGGGCCATAATAGTTACACCCCCATGATATTATGCATTGTGCTGCCGCCGCCGCTCGTTCTGGACAATAGGACACTTTGCCGTTCCGCGGGAATCGGATCCCGGAAAACTGGGTCGCGGCTCCTCTCTCTCTCTCTCTCTCTCTGCCGGCTTACCAATTATATTTTTACCATAATTGCACTGACACTGCGCGACGCCGCCGCCGCACTCCCGGCGAAAAAGCCATCGAGCCTTCCGCGTTTATCCAATCTCGGTTTTCGTCCATTCTCTCTCGACAACCTTCTATACAGATTTCGAGTTCCACTCAAAAATTTCTTTTATGATGGTCGAGCAAGTAGTTGCGTGGCCGCCCAATTTCAGTAATTTTATAACCAGCTTCGAAAAGAGCGAAATTTTTAAATCGTTCAGTATATATTTTTTAAATATTTTCCCAGCGATATTTATTTTTTTTCGAATAGTTCTATGATACAAATCATTTGTACGAATAAAGATTATAATCGAAATTATATCTATATATTTGCTATTTGAAATTATATTATTATTTATATAACGTAGGAAAATTAATAAAAACTTTTCTGTCTTTTAATCTTTTTAATGTTTGCCCAACGATATTTATCTTTAATCGAGTAGTTCTATGATACAAATAATTTGTACCAATAAAGATGATAATGGAAATTATATTTACAGAATTAAAAATAACTATTTGCTATTTGAAATTATGTTATTATTTATATAACGTAGGAAAATTAACAGAAACTTCTCTCTCTTTTAATATAGCAATATTTATTACTTCTACAGAATGTTTAAACAGTAACTTTAAATTTTCAACGTTAAAAATACATCGTTAAAAGATTTTTGCAACAAAAATAGTTATTGTAAAAGTAACAATTAATATATATATAGTCTTTGTATTATTATGTAAGTGTATTTCGTACATTAGTTTTCTTAATAACTAGCTAAAAAGTGGTCTTCTTATTGGTTGCTTATAACATTAACTACAAATTCTTTATTATGTTAAATATATATCCCAAAAAATAAGTATTTTAAAAAACGTACTTCGACAAAGTTGATGCAACATTCTTGTAATTAACAACGAATTTAACTTCTTATATTTAACGAGAAGACCACCACTTGTTAGTCACAACAACGAATATCACAAAGTTATTCTAAACAAATATCTTAAAAACTACGTTTATAACACTGACTATAAGTTTTGTATTATGTTAAATAGATATTCTAAAAAATAGGTATTTTAAAAAACGTACTTCGACAAAGTTGATGCAACATTCTTGTAATTAACGACGAATTGAAATTCTTATAATTAACAAAAAGACCACCACTTGTTTGTCACAAGAACGAATATCACAAAGTTCTTTGTTGTTCTAAACAAATATGTTAAAAAATGTAGTTCTACATTGTTGACGCAAAGGGAAGTGCATCAGCGAGTAGGTGAAGTTCTAGTGGCGAGTATTTCGCCTTGGTATCTGATACGACGATCTATCCAGGAGCTGAATGCTATCTGGCTGGCTGGTCCCATCGAGGCACTGACACTCCGAGTCGGCCTTCTTATCTGGGTCAAAGAACACAATGCGCCAGAGACACTGGGAAAAGTTCTTGCTTATCGGCCTCGCAGCTTGTTTCAGTTTCTCATCGGTAATGCTTCCCCCTTCGCCTTTATTTCCTTCCTGCTTCCTGAGAGCTGCTGCCACTGTGTTTCCTTCGCCGAGTCAATCTCGCCGTTGTCTCCCGCGCGCGCGCGCGCGCACAGACACACGAATTTACTCCTCTTATTTCTATTAGCTGGCAGATGCTCGATTAGTAGTCGCCTCGAATGCTTTTTTCCAATTAATCTTCCCTTTTGTTCGTTCGGTGTAATAACACAGGACGAATGCTTTATTTTAATGGATATTTGTATTTATATTTGAATACAGTTTTTCGAAAGCTAACCTCCAATTTATTGTCTTTATTTACGAATTTACTGCTCGTATTTCTATTAGTAGTTGCCTGGAATGCTTTTTTCCAATTAATCTTCCCTCTTGTTAGCTCGGTGTAATAATACAGGACGAAAGCTTTATTTTAATAGATATTTGTATTTGTAGTTGAATACTGTTTTTCGAAAGTTAACCTCCAATTTATTGTCTTTATTTACGAATTTACTGCTCTTATTTCCATTAGCTGGCATCTGCTCGATTAGTAGTCGCCTGGAATGCTTTTTTCCAATTAATCTTTCCTTTTGTTAGCTCGGTGAATACAGTTTTACAAAAGCTAACCTCCAATTCATTACACGTTTACGTGTAATGCAATAAGTTAAATGTGTGTCATTAAATAAATCGTGTATATGTAATAAACTAGTGTAACAATATGAATGTGACATTTTCTGGAACTAAAGAGGTTAGTACATATCACAATTTTTAATGATAATTGATTTAGCGTTTACGTTTCCCGATTACTTTTTCCAACTATTCTTGAAAAGTGTTCATTTCCTAGGGAATACCATTAATTTTAACTTCCTCTGGACAAAAGTCGAATGTCACGGGGAACAGATATGTATCGCAGCGTAGAGGTTAACACGTTGACGGTCATGGTGGACGCTGATGACTGGCGCTGTCACTTCAATTTATTCAGGTGTCTGAAGAATGATGGCTTCCACTCCGATGAACATCCTGTATACGCAATGAGCATATAAATAAATTCGAAGGTTCTGTCTTTATCATTTAAACAAAGTTATATTATTAGAAAGCAAAAGTTGGGTTAAACAATGATGTCTTGCAATGTTTTGTACGTTATTTGTAAGATGACTTATATTTGAACGAGATTTTAAATATGTGCAGGAACACATACGAAATAAATAATTATAAAGGCAACAGAAAATATTTTATAATTTTGTTCATACAGAAATCGTGTGATATAAATATAATAAAAAAACAATACTACGTTACAGTTTTTGATATTATTATGATGTGGAAGGAAATTCTCAAAATTATAACCATATAGTACTAGATAAAAATATATTTGAAATTTACAAACATTAAATAATTACAGATTTATTTCTCCACATTTTTGTACTTATTTACAGCGAGAAAAACTCTCGTACACGCAATGCATTTGGAAAATATGTTCTTAAAGAAGAAAACTCGTTTCTAAAGAGAAATACATTTTCTTGACCAGGAAAGATACGATTTTTTAAAAAGAATATGTCTAAAGATACTGCTTGTCAGATCACCACTGTCGAACACCCACTGTTGCATATAAAACCATTATAAATAACCTAGAAATTTAAATTATACCCAAATGTTTCTCAACATTTGTCTGTATTTTATGCATTTATACTTTTACATGTCTGAGTCATGCTAACTCGCACATGAAATTTCACTCTGCAGAAGTCAGTTATATATAATATTCCCCTATAAATATAATATAACAAAATATTTTCTCTTTACGTTGCTATCCATTGAGAGGAAATCGATGTTAATACTTCGTAAAATATTCACTCGAGCAGACTACATAATTTCATACAGCCCATTGTTAAACAGAGAATTTATAGTATAATGAAATAGATGTCTAGTAAAAGTGAGGTTAGGAGAGTTCTGATTCAAAGGCAAGTGAATCACCCAGTATATCTCTTCTCAAGAAAAACATGCTTAGAGAACTACTTTTTAAAAGAAAATCTCTAAAAATACTGGGTGTGCGAATACTTTTTTAGCCAGTGAATATGTCGGTGATTCTCGCTGCAAAGTATCGAAACGCTGAAAGGGAAGGAAACTGGTGTTATCGGAGGTATTGGTAGTCGCGCGGAGTATGGGATTCATGGGGAGCATAACTCGAGAAGTCCGCTCGGGGTATGCCGAGGCGCATACGCTTCGGGAAATGGCTCGGCATTAGTATTCACTTATCCAGCTGACCCTCGAGCCGCCGGCGAGCCGGCGAGGTTCATAGCGCCGATGGAAAAACGGCTGATATCAGCCGGAGTTGCGACGCAAAACAGAATCAATAACCGGCGCGGCGCGGCGCGCGAACCCTATCTCGATGTCATCTGACTCGCATTACCAGCCGGCTCGAAGATGGATACTCCAAAGAAACGCTCGGCCGCTGCCTGCCAAGCGGAAATTGCGCGTGCCGCTCCACCTAGCACCGATTTCACCTTGTTTTGTCCTGACCTACACTCCTCAGCATATAAATACGATCGTTCTCCCTTCATAACTCTGTGTTATACTGGTAGATCCAAGGGAAAGTCGAAACTTCCTCTTGCCAGGTTTGTTTGTTAGTTGTACAGTTAATATTGCGATTGCAAAATTGATTTGGTTAATATTCCGAAGAAATCTTTAGTTATTTGGAAGATCACTCTGTATAAACGAACGTGTTTCTTTTTCTACAATAAATTTACATAGTTTTAATAGTTTGTATAATAAAATACTGTTAGAAGCAAGGGAAAGTTGGAACTTCCTGTTGCCATGTTTTGTTTGTTGGTTGTAAGTTAATATTGCGATTGCAAAATTGATTTGGTTAATATTTCGAAGAAATCTTTGGTTATTTGGAAGATTGTACTTTATAAATGAACGTGTTTCTTTTTATAATGTAAATTTACATAGTTTTAATGGTTTGTATAATAAAATAAGTAAATAACAGTGACATTATCTTTCTCTCTTTGAGGTTAGACGGCTACAATTTCAAAGAAATCTTTGGTTATTTATAAGATCACACTTTATAAATGAACGAGTTCCATTTTCTAAAATAAATTTACATAGTTTTAATAGTTTGTATAATAAAATAAGTCAATAACAGTGGCATTATCTTTCTCCCTTTTGAGGTTAGACAGCTACGCTACCATATTTATTTGCACGTTACAAATATGTCTGCTATTTATTAATTCAAGACTGTATTAATTAAATCAAATTTTCCCAAAGACATTCGATTACATTTCCATAACCTGTAAATATAACACCGGCTATGAGCTTTTCAGTAAAATCTCTCTCGTTTCCATAGAAAATACTGAAAGGAAGTTCACGAGAGAAATTTTCCGCCTCGGCCAATGAGAAGGTGGCGGGGCTCGAGGTGACATTCGAGTCACATTCGGTGGATTGCACGGCGCATATTCAAATTACGTTAGCCGGAATCGATTGGAAACATGTAGAAGGCTAATGTCAAAGAGGGTGATCTCGATCGGCGGCGGCGACGGCGGCGGCGTCTGCTCCATTCTCCCGGCAACAATCGCCGACGCCGATCGATAATTGAGACCATCGACATAATTGCATTTGCCTTGGGATCCTGGCGTGTCCCGAAGCACGTGTGGCGTCTCGTTCGCCCCGGAATACCAATGAATGCTGCCCTCTCGTTACCCCGGGGATTCGCCGAGATGATACATGCCATGTATATTCGCCCGGAGGAGTTGGTTTCAAATGCGCCCAACTGACAGTCGCTGCGATCATGCAAGCCAATGCAAACTTGCGTCGACTAATCCTTTAACCCTCTCTGATGTCATTTAACTTTGAGGTTATGTCGTTGTACGTCGATATTCTTTTAGGTTTCATTGTTCTTTGAACTGCAATGTGACATACGCATCGTATGTTTTACTCTCTCGTTCGGGGTGAGTTAATTTATTTTGTCTAAATGAAATACGTGAACAATGTAAATCAATTGTTATATAATGTTATACTATAACTTTGATAATATGACTTGAATTTTTGATATATTAATACACGTATTAATATAGTTCTCTCCAGCTTAGTTCATTTTTCGACCGCAAGTTAGCGTACTACACATGTGGTTTCTTAACCTCACTTTCGGTACGAGGGAGCTTCTTTATAACAATTTTCAACTGTATTTTACGACATTTTTCAAATGATATACGTAACAATTGTGAATTAATTATGAATTCTTATCTGAATGTTAATATTTAGAGCAATGAGATGTGAAAAGTTAACCTTTACACTGTAAATAAGAAACGAAATAAGAAAACATTTTACGATATTCTATATAAACGTTATACAATACGTAAACGTTGTTAACATAAATAATATTCATTTTGCTGTTGTTAACACAATAACAAATATATACGTTTAAACCTATAAAATCTAGAAAAAAAATAAAAAAATATTATTATATAATTGAAATGACAAGATAATTTAAAATTATCCTAAGGCAAGTAAACCACCCTGTATAAGACTGCACACTGTTACAGTTAACGCAAAAAGCCTGATGTTGGCAGGACTGATAGTCGGATCTCGGGCGCGAAGCATAGGTGACCAATTAAAATTCCCGACTCGCGCCCACGCTTTTTTGCATTTTTTCCGGCGAAAGCTCGCTAATTATTTCCGCTGGCGGAGCTGCCAGCACCGGCTCGTTTGTACGTTCTTTCGGCGGGGCGGAGGCTTTCGTTTTGTTCGAGCGGTTCTTGCCGGTATCGTCGCGACAAGTAATGGCAAGCGAACGCGTCGCACCGCCTGCTTAACGAGAGCCAAGCGTCAGATTCATGGATTCCTATCATGGATGCTGCGGCGCCCGAAAATATTTCGGCGATTCGACACACCTCGTCGAAGAAAAACTTGTATTTGAAGCAAGATATGTTTTATTAGATTGGTTAATTGTAGGAGTTTTAATGTACTTTGTTTTCATTAGGGTTGACACCCTTCAGTGTTTGCAATGCGATATGAAACATCGAGTTCTCTTGCGGGAGCTTTTTGCGCTCCAAATTAAAAAATCGATATATATTAGTAGTTATATGAAAAGGGGAGAATAAAAAAATTATTTTGTATTGTATTTATATGTGAAAATGTATTTTCTATTGTGGGTCGAAGTTTATGTGTATTAAATTTCATTGGGAGCCACCATTTCCATTCTAACCTTCAAATGAATACAAGTTGCGAATGTGGCGCCCTCACGTCGTGTGTTGATTTTTTCAGACTTTCGCTTACATACTCTTATAGTTCATAGTATCAGGCACAATCTTGCAATTGATACCTTTTTTCAATCTCTATGCGTTTCAAAGTTATTCCATGTTTTTGGTAAAATATAGGACTCCTTTTCAACCCTTTGGTGGCGACGTTGGTCGATTTAAAAAAATATATTTCGTACTTTTAAGAAATTTAAAATACTAGTTTTATAATATACTATTTATAATATACTAAGTAATATAATATACTATTTTATAAAACCTATTTTTGAATGTATTATATGTGTACAAAGGTTGATGAAGATCCGTTTGTACGAATTGTATCCAATTGGTCCAATTGTATCAATCAATTTTTTCTTTTTACATTGTTATTGCTGTGATTTCTATGCAGTATAACGTAAGATAAATGTAGATAAATGTTGGTGATATTTTCATTTTCAGAGATGTCCACAAGTATTTAGAAGTAGAATATATTTTTGAAAAATTCTTCGAGGTGCTAAAGCTGTTGAAAACACCCTCTTATTTAAAAAGAATAATAAGGGTTTCTCCAACAATGCTTGAATCACGAAAGTAGGAAACTAATTGGATGACTAGAAAAAGTGCGAGGAACTAGAAAAACTAAAAGAAGGGAAACTCTGTTCTTGGAGAGGGGGAAAGAAAGAGAGGAAACGTATCAGTTTAGGAAGGAAATGTAAAGGTTGTAAAAGGTCCTTTTAGCTCGTTTGATTCGCCGAAAGAGTGGCGGAAAAAGTTTCGGCTGGCCTCGCGCGCACAACAGACTTCCCGGATTTAATAGAAAATCTTTTCGCCGAGATGACCAGGAGAACTTGTTCGGCCCCCCACCCCTCCGAACCACGAATTGGTTAATGAGATTCTCCTGGCGAAGTAGGGTCCCGAGTAAAAAGTAGCAGACTGATGTTAGCCAACTCGGTTTACCGAGGTTGAATTAACTAGCCCGACTTCCAATAGGAAGCTCGAGCCTGCCCAGCAGAGATTTCTTTCCTTCGATTCCCTTCGTTTCCCTCTGGCGATTCTTACTTCCGCCTCTCCCAACGAGTTGCTCCTGCCTTCCTTTAACTCATTGTTGAACACAATCGAAGATACTTCTGTAGAGAATTTGTTGCTAATTGTTCTACAATTATACTTGGATGTCACAAAAGTCAAAGTTGAAAGCTTTGATCTTGCAAATATCGATTTATTTTGAATGTCATAATATTGTATTTTTAATTACTTTAATATTTTGGTATTACAGTAGTTCAAATATTTTCGGAAGGTGCAATATTGCGTCGTGCAAGGCAATGTATTTCTACTGAATTTTGTAGTGATCAGTACACTTTTAATAATTATGATGTGCTAGAATTTTCTGAAATTCCGAAATTGGCAAAAATTGTCTTGAACTGAAAAACTGTGTCTTATAATTGGCATCAAGCAAACCTTTTGCAAATCTAACAATTGCATTACAAGAGAACAAACTACTACAAAAAACGAAAATGGGGGGGGGGGGCAAGTTTAAACTTTGCATAACATTCACTCGAAATAATAATTTATTCGTGCTTTATAATTAGCAGGAAGTAAACACTATGCAAATCCAACAATTGTATGACAAGAAAATATACTAGGTCAAAAAGCAGCAGCGATTTATCCAAAATTGGTACCCCAATTTTAGACTTTACGTAATACTAATTCGAAATAACAATTCATCCCAGTTTCATAATTGGCGAGCAAATATTTCGAAAGCCTACAATTGCACTACAAGAGAATAAATTAATACAAAAAGCAGTAGCGATTTATCCAAAATTGGGGTACCAATTTTAGACTTACGTAATACTAATTCGAAGTAACAATTCATCCCAATTTCATAATTGGCAAGCAAACATTGCAAAAGCCAACAATTACATTACAAGAGAATAAACTAGTACAAAAAGCAGTAATGACTTATCCAAAATTGGGGTACCAATTTTGCGTAATACTAATTCGAAATAACAATTCATGCCAATTTCATAATTGGCAAGCAAACATTGCAAAAGCCAACAATCACATTACAAGAGAATAAATTAGTACAAAAAGCAGTAACGACTTATCCAAAATTGGGGTACCAATTTTACGTAATATTAATTCGAAGTAACAATTCATGCTTGCTTCATAATTGGCGAGGAAACATTGGGAAAGCCAATAGTTGCACGACAAGAGAACACTGTGCAACTGTTGGTAGGAGGAGAGCATCGACACGTCGTGCTATTAATCCCATGCTGAAGCTCTTCCTCTTACCCTTGGACGCCCCAGTTTCCGGCGCGCGCGCGCGCGCCACTTCTCCTCGCCAAGTACACTTCGCAGGATGAAGTATCCTCCTTGTAGTTGGAATAATAACGGTGTTAGCAGCGCGCACGGAATATTTGATGTTCGCTTTAGCTCATTGGACAAGTCCTCGGAGTCCTTGCTTTACTGCCGGCGAGTATGCTGAAATTCATGCTGTTCCCTTAACATTTAGGAGAGTGTAATCTAACCTGAAAATTGAGGCTACAGCTGGAGGAGTTATGGAACGATCGCAATAAACTGGAGAAATACGGTGTGTGTGTTGAAGAAGTATTTCAACAGCTAGTTTTTCAAAAAGACAGTTTTATTTGAATGAGAAAATTTATAATGTTGATTTGTAATTGAAATTATATTAAACTTAACAGTAAAGATTAACATTTAAAGATTGAAAATATAATTAAATAATGATCGCAATGAGTTGTAAAAATACAGCATGTATAAAAGAAGTATTTCAACAGTTAGTTTTTCAAAAAGACAGTTTTCTTCGAATGGGAAAATTTATAATATTGATGTGTAATCGAAATTATATTAAACTTAACAGTAAAGACTAGCAGTTAAAGATTGAAAATATAATTAAATAATCATAGCAATAAAATGTAAAAGTACAGTGCGAGTAAAACAAGTATTTGCACAGTTATTTTTCAGAAAGATATATTCTTCGATGGAGAAATATTTTTTCAAGGACAAAGATTTATTTTTCTAGGGAAACGTTTAATATTAATGTCTAAATACAAATCGTATTAAACTTAACAATAAAGATTAGCAGTTAAAGATTAATTATATAAGAATACTGCAAGAATATAAAAATGTTATACTATTTTTATTCTTATTTTTTTGAGTTTTCTGTGAGAAATGATTTATCCTACAATAGTTTACAACGAACAATACTATGATTCTGTGTTAAGGACAAATATCTATAATAATTTTTGAGCAGCAATATTTATATTAAAAGCAATATTACAATTAAAATCAGTAAATATTCCCAAATTCAGACATAAAAGTTATATTGAAAATCTTTCCCAGAAATATAATTCAGCCGGCACGCCGCCATAAAACAGGCACGCACGCAACTGATCCGAATAATTTTGCATACTATAATAAATCCGGACTCGAAATAAAAGATAACCCGGTTCAATTAAGTCAGTTCTCCGGGGGAGAATGGTTCATTATTCCGGAGGGATAATCAGCTGGTCAAAAATTAATATCGCTGATCCTATTTACCGAGCATTCCGACAAACATATGTCGAATGCGGCGCATCCAAAATTCCCGGTCAATTAATTAAGCGTGCGTGAAACACTGCGGGCGAGGAGGAGAGGAGAGCGGCGGCGCATGCAAATTGCGATCGACGATCAGCCTTTCAATTTTCCAGGGCGCCCGGCGGAATGCAATTTGCGCGAACGGCTTCATCGATGCCTCCTCCTCTTCTCCTCCTCCTCCTCTTCCTCCTCACCGGTATTTATGAAAACTTCCCCTCGCCGAATTTGCGTGCCGATGATTCACAGCTGACGGCTGATTAGGCGCCCGCGAGAAGATTAATCCAGTAGAATGAGACTATAATTTCATTGAATTCATCGACTATCCAAAATTTGGATGTTTGGATTCCAAATAGTACAATGATAGTTGCACCATCTTTAAAATGTTTACTAATCTTCCAGAAGCGTTCACATTTTAACAAATGTACAATGCTACAAAATGGAATAATAATTATTAAGAAAGACGCTTCGCCACCAATTCCGATCATTTTCACACGTGTTATAGAGCATACTTTCCCAAGTATTTTTATGTATATTTGTGTATTATAGGTGGGGGAAACTTATAGAAGAAAAGATATAAGTGATTAAATAATTGTAACTTTATTATGTTAAGAAGTTGCCGTAATCTGGGTTGGTTAGGTTTGGCTTTTAAGTCTGTGTTATATCTGTATTAGGTCTCCACAGGTATTTGGAATGATGTCAAAAGTCCACAGCTATGTTTACCTTACGATTTCTTTAATTATGTATATATCGATATATAAAAGGTCCATTTTTAAGCGTGTCTGACTTTTTTCCTATAAGTTTCCCTCACATATATGTATATGTATATGTATATGAAAATGATCAGCTTAAAACGCTCTATAAAATATATAAAAATCATTCAAATCGATTGCGAGCTTTTTTGAAAATAATTACCAAACTATTTATACTAGTTTATTTATTCAGATCAATGTTACTAACAGGAAACTATTGTAATACTAAAATTGTAGTAAATATCAAAACAAACAATCAACTCGAATTCATTTAATTACTTTGTAATCTAAAGAATCATTTTCTTCCAATTTCGATACCTTTGATTGTTTCGTAAGTGATTTACTCTCGCGTAAAGAATTCACCCTCGAGACAAAGGTAGACGCTTGGTATTGCGGCAATTTAGCTCTGTCAATAAACAATTGTCCGCGGTCGTTTAATCGGCCGTTTGATTCCGCCGCTCAACCCACCGGCTGCTAGCTTTAATTGGGTCTTCCTAATTACGGCGTCGAAGGGTCCTCCGCCGCTACCACCTTGGTTGTCTCTGCTCTTGTTAGTGCACGTCGGTAAACAGCGTAGCCTTGCGGCCGATTAACGAGACAATGGAACGTCTTCCTCCAAAGGAACGTCTTGCCATCGATGTCTTATTGGTTGTCGGATGTTATTGATTTCTAACATTTTGTATTACACGAAATATTGATGAAATAAACAAATATATTGCTGAAAAATACGTCATTTTAAACAAATTAAATTGTATTCAAGTAACTTTTCTTTGGGCCGATCTTATTGTTTTCCAGCATTTTGTATTACAAGAAATATTGACGAAATAAATATATTGCTGAAAAAGATGTCATTTTAAATAAATTGGATTGTATTCAAGTAACTTTTCTTTGGGCCGATCTTATTGTTTTCCAGCATTTTGTATTACAAGAAATATTGATGAAATAAATGTATTGCTGAAAAAGACGTCATTTTAAATAAATTAGATTGTATTCAAGTAACTTTTCTTTGGACCGATCTTATTGTTTTCCAGCATTTTGTATTACAAGAAATATTGATGAAACAAATATATTGCTGAAAAAGATGTCATTTTAAATAAATTAGATTGTTTTCAAGTAACTTTTTTTTGGACCGATCTAATTATTTTCCAGCATTTTGTATTAGAAGAAATATTGATGAAACAAATATATTGCTAAAAAATACGTCATTTTAAATAAATTAGATTGTATTCCAGTAACTTTTTTTTTAATCGAGTCTCATTGATTTTGAGTACTTTTTTACACAGATTACAGTGATTCTGATAATTTGATTTAAAATAGCATTAAATGACTATCATCTCTTTTAAATCAATTGGGTTGTACTGAAGTAATTTTCTATGGGAGTAAATTCAGTACGTCGCAAGATCTTAACCTAAAATATTTCGCTCTAAAAAGTTCGACCTGTACCACTTTCAAAAATAAGGATAAGTATGATTATTTTATATCAAAAACGATCAGTTATAAAAGCGCAATTGTTTAAACCTGCAACAAATCCTTAACTTTTACTTTATTTTACTTGTATGTGAGATAAATGATTATTTATTTATATCACAAAGTTCTTCACAATTATTAGAGCTATTAATTCTATTATATTAAGCTAACACTGGCAAGTACATTAATTATCTAATCAACATATTTTTTCTACCAAGTGACGCAAACTTTGCCTCAAGTTTCGATAATTCGAAATAAGTAAAAACAGTCTTCGCAGGTCAGACACGAGACACTTAGAATTCCGATCTTTGCAGAACTGTAATTCATTCAGAGCTTCTCATCTAATGGCACGTCATAGTTAATTAGGCGTACTAATTATAAGCGAAGAAGCTAATTACTAGAAATAAGTAGAGCATCATTTATGTGATCTGCAAAGTGTTCGACTCGTATTCCTGGCTATTAAATAAAGCTCCGGCAAACTTTCTTGCAAGCTGCCCTGAAATAGTAATTAATGGAGTGGAAACTACTGAGGAGGGCTGAATGAAGTATCATCCGGCGACAGGGTGACCTATTTTCCATGCTTTCAATTGGTCCTGATTAGTCGTAGTTTAATCGATACTTCTTAGAGTGCCTCGCCAATATATCCTTGCGAAGGACACAGTCTGAGTAATGTTCTTTGCTTTTTCGCGCACTTCTTATTAGCTTTTCCTTCGCTCTACTTTTCCGCTTCTATTTTCATTGCTTCACAGACGTTAATCTTACATTAAATCCTTTAAAAATAATATTTGCAAACAAAAAATAAATGGGCAAACTGTTACTTCGCAATCAGGGTAATCTTGATTTTAAATATTATTCCACAATTTCTTGCATTCTTTTAGAAAGACTTTCACTTATTATCTTTTCCTTCGCTCCACTTTTCCATTTCTATTTTCTATTTCTATTTTCATTGTATATATTAAATCCTTTAAGAATAATATCTGCAAACAAAAAATAAATGCTGACTTCGCAATCAGGGTAATCTTGATTTTAAATATTATTTCACAATTTCTTGCATTCTTTCAGAAAGACTTTCACTTATTATCTTTTCCTTCGCCCCACTTTTCCATTTCTATTTTCTATTTCTATTTTCATTGTATACATTAAATCCTTTAAGAATAATATGTGGAAACAAAAAATAAATGGTTACTTCGCAATCAGGGTAATCTTGATTTTAAATAATATTGCACAATTTCTTGCATTCTTTTAGAAAGACTTTCATAAGTGGTTCTGTTGAGAGTCAGTGGCGTTTGTAAATAAAATTGTATGAATATAAAATTCCATATGAAAGAGCTTCCTTTTAAACAGAAAAATATACTTTTTTTGTCCCCAGGTAGAAAAAGTGTTATACGTTCAACATTTGCTTCACTTTGAAACTTGTTCCTATGGAATAAATTTCTTATGGGAATTTGAAAGTGCAATTCAATATGCGCGTTCTACATTTTTATAAGCATCTGCCTATAATTATAGTAGTATAACCTTCCGCATAAAATGTTTTATCGGCAATCAAAATAGTTCGACGTTTATAAACAAAAAATCGATAAACACTAATAATATGAAAAGGTACGTAACTGTATTAGTATTTTCTTGAATCAATCTTGACTTTTGTGTGGAAGAAAGACAAGATTTACATGAACTGTGAGGAAACAATGCAATAATACAATTATTTTTATTTGGGGATGAGTGAAAAGTGATAAAAGGTAGTCATTATGAATAATTTAGAATATATATTTTAATATTCATACAAAATAGGAATATCATCAGTAAGTATGAATTAATACAACTGATATTTTCAATAAAAAACTAAATACAAACTAAAAGCCAAATACCACTCGCTCAAAATCCAAATATCATAGGTAATTCTTATTTAAATTTTATTTTACTTTCCATAAATTATAATGTTGCAATAATTATTCTATTCCGAGAGAGTCAAATCACATTCTACTTACAAGCAACTCAATCATATTTTCGAATATTATTTTATTCCCCATTAATAACAATGTTATAATATTTATTCAGACACATAAAATAAGAATTAGTTATTACGAACTGCGAGTCACACATTAAAATAAGCGGCTCGCTTCTGATTCAAATTCGCAGACACTCGAAATGAAATCTAACGAACGCGCGACGAGAGTGGCCCGTTCGAAATACGTTGAATGCGCGCCGAGCCGAGGAACTTTTATCGTCTCTTTGGTCGTCGGCCAGTGCGAGGCAGTCAGTGCTAAAACATTGCCGGATAGTTGCGAGGCCGCCGCGCCGCACTCCTCGATGGAGCCAACTAGCATTCCCCGCTTTTTTCTCCCGCGAGATATTACTAGGTTGACGCAGCTCGGAGTATTCAGGGCGCATACTTCAGTTAGCAAGGAATTTCCCCGGCTATAATGGAAATTATTACTGTGCTCGGGCAACTTTATCCCGCGCATCGCTCTAGATTGTGGATTTACGTCGGAGGGAATCTGGGGCAACGCTAACCTCCAAAATAGGTCGCATAGGTTAGGAAGACAGACATTAAAAACAGTCATATTTTTTAATTCATGCTTAATTACTTTATGCAAAATCTATTACCTGTTTATCAAGAGACACAGTTTGAAGTAAACTTTTTGTAAACTTTGTTGGTATTGACGTACAAATTCTATATCGAAATTAGGTCGCATAGGTTAGGAAGACAGACAGTAAAAACAGATTCATTTTTTCCACACTTAATTCCTTTATGTAAAATTCATTATCTGTTTATGAATCGACACAGTTTGAAGTAAATCGTTTATAAACTTTGTTGGTAGTGATGTACAAATGACACATTGAAATTGAATATACAGAATAAATTATTACCGAAAGCAAGCATTTTTTTGTACTAAATATGTGAAGAATGCAAAATCTCCGTTTGTTTCACAAATTAACTCCAAAAGAGAGACGAAAATTAATAAGTAATAACGAATTTTTTCAAGGCACGCGAAATATCAGTAAAAAGTTTCTAATATATTAATAATAATATATTTAACAATTTCATGTTAGAAAATCGTCTCGATCACATATTGATAAATTATTGATTCCACATGGTCAAATTTGCCTATTTTCTAAAGTTTAAAACTTTTAAGAAAAGTGGAGGTGAAAATTTTCTTCACTCAACGAAGAGAATTCTCGGTTTTATTAGTAAACTGTATTAAAAAGCTGGCATAGAAGCTCCAGCCTGAAGTAGCAGAGAACTTATTAAGCAACCTGGAAGTAGTTTTCACCGTCGCCCTTAATTAATACTTAATGAAGTTCCGAGTAGAATCTGATCGTTAATTCCCGCCTGATTGCAGAGTTTGCTTTTTCTACTTTAAACTCATCCTTCAAAGTTTATTGTCAAATTGTGCTCGCCAAAGTTTCCAAGAACTGTCCGAAAGAATTAAAGTACGATTTACAAGTAGAAGGAGACATTTGGAGCAGATGCTACAAATTATTAATGTGGCAGATTTCTGTACCAGTAAATTATTCATGCTTTTGTATTTGTAAAGTTTAGTTTGGAAATAGACTTGCGAATTACATGGAATGGGCTAAATGAATGATTTTCAGATTTGAAAAGTTATAAATGTTATATTGAAAGTAAAAGATAAACAGTAACATAACCCTTTCTTATCCTTTTATAAATTTAATTCTGGTTTTTCTTTCCAAAATGTTTCTATTGCATGTTCATTACCACAATATTGTTAAGACTAACTAACAATTAAAACATTATATTGAAAGCAACAGATCGGCTCTAACATAACCTTTTCTTTGCTATAATCGTTTACCAAAATTTAGTAATATAATGAAACAAATGTAATTCTAGTATTTATTTCCAAAATGTATCTATTGAATGTTGATTACTAAAATATCCTTAAGACTAACAATTACAAAATTATATTGAAAGCAAAGGTTCGACAATAACATAACCTTTTCTTTGCTACAATCGTTTACCAGAAATTAGTAATACAATCAAACAAATTTAATTCTAGTATTTCTTTCCAAACTATTTCTATTGCATATTGATTACCACTAAGAATCAGCAGTGGCACAATTCGAATGCAACCCCCTCGCAAATTTAATGATTGAACTTGAACGAGGCGCGACTGAGAGATTGTCAGAGGAGATGAAAGAGCAAAGGATAGTTATTCCGTCGAGTGGGATAATCGAAGTAACTCGATGCCGGTGCTTCCTCCGACACTTAAATCATTTAACGCCCGCTGAGTGCTTCGCAGTATAACAGCATAAGCAAGAGCCGGAAGTTGCGAGGGCCAGATTGACGAGAGACTAATTAAGAAAACCAGACGAGTTCTTCTCAGAGCTTGGCTCCTCCAACTCCCTTTGGCCGAGAAATTCCTCAAGGCGGAGGAAAGGCTTCCTTGAAAGGCGTTCTGGATTTTCGTGGCTTTTCCGGGACCCTCTTTGGAGAGTAAGCGAGCCAACTACAAAGTGGATGAAAGAGGGATGAAAGAGGGAAGATGCTCCTTCGACCATTGGCGCCCCCTGCTGGCTCACTTAACTCGAATTCATAACTCACTTCATTCATGAGGACATAACTCACAGGTGAGCATTAAGTTTATGGTTTATATGAGATATTCTTTATATCTTATATATTATTGTTACAAACTTTTACAATATTGTTTATGTTTTAGTATAACGTGAAGGTAACCTAAAAGTAATTTGATTATCTTTAAAGGTAATTATCAGCGATTTCAAGACCAACTAAAGGTCTGCAACTTTTTTACTGGTTCTATTATTTATTGGAACAAATATAACATATTGTAAATGTAATAAATATTTTTGTTAACTATGACATAATATTAGCAGACTACTCTCAAGATTGAATAATAGCCAGTCGCCTATGAATGTTTGGCAGAGAAATATTCAAAAATTTCAAAACCAACTAAAAGTCTGCTACTTTTTTCTACTGGTTCTACTATTTATTTGTACAACTATAATATATTGTAAATGTAATAAATAATTTTTGGAACTATGAGATATTACTTGACTTCTCTTAGGAGTGAATAATAACCACTGCACTGTGAATATTTACACAAACATAATAATTCCTTATTAAACATAATAATTAATTTAATTATTACTTAAATAAGCAAATAGGAAACCGTTTTACATGAAGAATCAAGTTCCGTTGTATTTTCATACTAGCTTTTCTCCGCACGAAATTTTCTTTAAATAATTTAGTTTATTTTTTCTCCCTTTTGCATTATACAAGATTTTTTATTGATCTTTAATTAAATAAACTCCGTACATTTTCAAAATTCTGTCCATCAAAACCGATTACCATTAAAAAGATTAATAAACACCAATCAAAAATGTAGTATAAATTATTTATTTCAGGAAACACCCTCCAACATTATTTCTTATTACATTCTCCTCGTGCTGAGTCTTAGATTATTCCAAAATAGCTCGGAGTGATTAATGCGCGGCGGCTTTAATTTCGCGGCGCACGTATTTCCATTGAGCGGCTGCTTCTAAGGAAAAGTTTCGGGTGCGCCAATGCGTTGAACCAAAGTAACGAGAGGCTAAGGAGCAAGGAGCGCGAGAAGGAGGACGAGGACTGAAGGGATGCTGGGTCCTGGACCGCGGCGGCGGCGGCGGCGGCGGCGCTGGCAACGTTGTTGCTAATTACGGATTCGCAGTGCACCGGCAACTTCGAGATCTTAATTAACGGCCAGCCGGAGACTGCTTCCCGAAAGCCCTCGGTTTCTTCTCTCGGATTCCACGCGAGTCTTTTCCCTGATTGAAGTGGGATAGTGCGGTCTTGATTATTATAACTGGAGTGGACTAATGGGGAAACTAGTTGCCTGCCATTCACCGGCTTCCTAAGACTTTAAGATACGAGTAATTTTACTAATGATAACTTTAACTTCCTTATTATAACAATCAATTAATAATTAAAATCCAATAATAACAAAATATAAGTACTTTCTATTTAAAAAATTATGAAAATACAAATTTATGTATACTTAAAATTACATAATTCAATTCAATCTATTGGGTTGGCAACTAAGTTCCCGCAATTTTTTTCAATGTTAAAATTAAATTTTAATCAAATAAAAGAAATCATATTTATCAATTTTTCAATAGTAAAAATCTTTATCTCAAGACTTTCTCGATTGACACGTGTTAAAACAAGAAATAACCTTCGTTAAAAGTGGAAAGACGTTAACATTTGTTATTTACGTTTGATTATATTAAAGTTCATAGTTCCATGTTGTGATTCATAAACACAGAATTACAAATACAACTCAATCAATTATAATTCTACTTATACATATAAAGTTGTAAAAGTCCAATTAAAGTGGAGTAATCTGGTGAAACTAACGGCCTGTGATTCACAAGTTTCTTCCGAGCTTACGTGGAGACTTTAAGGGGGAGTAATTAGAAATTGTGCAATTACCAGAATCTTATGACAAGACTTTGCCCATCGATACCTGTTTACAACGGTGACCGAACTTCGTTAAACTGCGGAAAGACTTTAAAGTTTGTGTTTTATACTTATTTTATAGAACAAAGTTATAATTATAATTAAGGTAAACGACGAGATTGCGAGTATTTATGAATAAAGAAATTATTAGGACCATACAAATAGAACTCAATTAATTAAAAATTTAATTTTAACCTGGTACAATGTTAAATATAATGTACAATTCGTTTGTAATAAAACCTAAAGTGTATAATTCGACAGTGATGATTCCGAGGGAAATGTATCTGCGCGTAAGTGGTCCATAATCAGAATAAGCGATAGGATTTTCATGCACAAACAATTTGCATAGCCATAGAAATCTGAAGGGTTGTACAGGGTGAGTCACTTGCCTTTGAATTGCCACTGTCAAGCATACACTGTTCCATAGAAAATCATTATAAATAACCTAGACATTTAAATTACACTCAAATGTTGCTCAATATTTGTCTGCATTTTATGCATTCAGACTTTTACATGTTTGAGTTATGTTAACTCGCACATGAAATTTCACCCTGCGGAAGCCAGTTATACATAATATTCCCCTATAAATATAATATAATCAAATATTTTCTCCTTACGTTGCTAGCCATTCGAAGGAAGTCGATGCTAGAACTTGGTAAAATCTTCCCTCCAACAGACTACATAATTTAATACAGTCTATTGTTAAACAGAGAATATATAATATAATTCCATAGATGTCTAGTAAAAGTGAGGTTAGGACAGTTCTGATTCAAAGGCGAATTAACTACCCTTTAAAATCCTAACCTAAACATTCGACACAAAATAACAGATTTATTTAACTTTCCGATCATTCACAGTAGATTTGAATTTGAAACTCGTTCCAATGTTTTAGTGGGGCAAGCAATTGACCCACATTACAAGTAGAGCATTGCATTTAATATTCCCCTATAAATATAATATAATAAAATCTTTTCTCCTTACGTTGCTAGCCATTCGAAGGAAGTCGATGCTAGAACTTGGTAAAATATTCGCTCCAACAGACTACATAATTTAATACAGTCTATTGTTAAACAGAGAATATATACTATAATGAAATAGATGTCCAGTAAAAGTGAGGTTAGGAGAGTTCTGATTCAAAGGCAACTGAATCACCCTGTACGTCCTCTGGGAGGCAGGGTGTCACTAATTAATATATAACGATATTAAATACGACTGGCTGATTGTTTGTCAGGGGGGTCTAGACTTCGTGGATCAGCTGGCGCATTCCAGCCGGCAAATGTGCTATTCGAAATGCGGCGGTTGCAGCTAGTTGAAACCGGGCGATCAATGGGGGCGGCTGCACTAGCGAGCAGGTTAGGGAGCAGCATTCCAACTAGAATCCCTAGTCTATCTTCATCTTCGCTAAAAGCACGCTCCAACGCCCGAGAGAAGCGGAGCAGCCAGGCTGCGAGCAATATCTCTTACATTCGCGGCATCCTGCCGCATAACTAAATTACACCGCGGCCTGCCAAACCCGACGAGATTCAGATGCAAATGGAACATCTATTTGTAATGTATCCGGCAAAAGCCTCGCTGCGAATGCCGCGCCCTCTCTTCGCTCCTCTCGCTTTCTCTCTCGCTCTCTCTCTCTCGCGGGGCAGCAGCCGGCGGATCCACTTGCGATTCATTTCAGAGATTTCTTCCCGAAAGATATACCATTTCCGCAGCTATTTGGTAAGTAAAGCCTGAATCCAACCAATACACTGATATGATCAGTAAGTGAATGTAATTCAGTCATTACGTACCATGTGAATAGAAAAGAAAATAAGTGTACTTATGTGAGCAGTATGCTAGCATATAACTCACTTATTAAATGCAACAAGTAAGTGTACTTATGTTAGGAGTAAGCAAATACAACATGAATACAAGTAAGTACACTTGTATGAGTAGTAAGCAACTAACTTAGTAAGCACAGGGTAAATATAACAACAGGTGAATGTACTTATATGGATAGGTTATAAACACAACTTATTAAGTACTGAATAAGGTGAACGCAAGAAGTAAGTGCACTTATGTTAGTAGTAAGTAAGCACAACAGAAACAGCAAGAAAATAATTATGTGAGTAGTGGGCAAGCACAACAAACTTTTTGAGTAATAATGTGAACACAACAGCTACTAGGTTGACTTAAGTTACCAGAAAACAAGTACAATTAACCCAATTAGTAAGTATAACAAGAATGCCAATAATAAGTATCAATAAAGTTAACTTAGCACAATGGATTTAGCGAGTATGAGTACAGTAAAAAAACAAGTGTAATAAAACAAAGTTACACGATTTTGATTGTAAGTAGAACTTACTATATTTTTTAGTACAACTTAGTTGTGGCTATAGTTGTACTCATTTAGAAACAAGAATAAACTCGATTTACTTTGTATATTCATTTACATGTGTGATTGGTAAGTGCATTGTATTTTCTTATTGTACAAGTTGTGCAAGCAAGTGCAACATACTGGTATTGTTGTATAAGTAAGTACAACGCACTTGTATTATTGTATAAGTAAGTACAATTTACTTGTATTATTGTATAAGTAAGTACAACGTACTTGTATTGTTATCTAAGTAAGTACAATGTACTTGTATTATTGCATAAGTAAATACAATTTACTTATAGTATTGTACTCTTACAATGAAATTGTACTTACATGTACAAGTTTTAGTAAGCGTTCGAGAATGCCGGGACTTGAAAGCGGTGTATCTGAAGAATGAATAAAAAATTCAATAAAAGGACATTCCGTATCGGCAAATCCGATAGGATATTCACAACTCGGCCCATTTATTCAACATTCTACACACACACACACACGCGAACACGAACACACACGAACACACGAAACCAAAGCTCGCTCCACGGCGTATTTCATTTTTATTTTTTTCTCTATACCTGCTCCGATCAGGATGGGTTTACGGGCGTCCGATGGAATTTATGGAGGCTCTGTAAATTCCAGGAATGGCGAATCGATCTTGATTGGTGACGTAATAGATTCTGGCGTTACTGGGACGATGCATTATGAGGGTCGTTCGAAGGAAACCTTTGAGCAGAAAGCCAGCCGATCGTCCTGACACGTGGTTCTGTTGACAGGCCCCCACTAAATTAGGGCCACAATTACAGCCCGCTTCCTCTTTGGCCATCATGTCACCGCAATGTTGAACCTCTCCCTTGAGATACCCTTGTCAACGATTAGGATCGCAAAGCCGGAGCACCCAACCACTGTGCCATAAATGTTTGCTCCCTTCGATTTCCAAAGATAGCGCTTCAACAAGTGCAATTTCACTTGCTTCATTACCGACTTCGAAAAGGAGGAGGAACTATGTTTCTTTTTTAATGTTTGTCCGGCGATAACGGGAAGACGGCTGGACCGATCGGGATGAAACCAGGCTTGTCTTATAGAGGATGTTCACAGCTTGGTCCCATTATAGAATTTTTCGAAATTCTTTAACGCTAACCATTGTTAGTGCATAAAAACTGAATTTTTCGCTCATTTTACGTTTCTACTAAAATGTTCGTTTGTCCGTCGATATCTTCGAGATGGATGGACCAAAATTGATGAAACCAGGCTTATCTTATAAAGGATGTTCACAGTTTGGTCCCATTATAGAATTTTTCGAAATTCTTTAACGCTAACCATTGTTATTGCATAAAAACCGAATTTTTCACTGATTTCACGTTTTTCAGTTTTTCTTCGACGATTTTTTCATTGGCGAAAATGAATTCAAGTTTTACGAAATTAAAGTTGCTACTTATTTTCCACTTTTTGAGTCACGAAAATAGAAGACACTTTTACAAAGCCAGTGTTACCGTTTATTTTCCATTTTTGGTATAACTATTTCCAAGTCGCGGAGAAGAAATATAGTTTTTCATGGGCATGCACAAACTTCGGAAAGAGATTGCGATTTTTTATTGTTACGACTGTTCCGTTTCGCAGATGAAAAATCAAAGCGAAATCGAATGGGAGAGACACATATGGCATCGACAGCGATTTTACTTTTTACTATAGTTTTATTGGTGTGTGTCAGAATTTTGTAAGATTTCTTGAATTGTATTGTATTTTACAGGATTGTATACAAATATAATAAAAATACTTTAAAGGTAATATTTTTATTTCCTTATTACATTACATTACATTACTTTATTTTTTCATTTTTACTTATTATTACTAAATTTACTTATTATTACATTTTTACATTCAAAATGTAACAGTATATTTTATGTATATTATTATGTAGCGTGTATTAATATTATTAATAATATAACGCTACATAAATGCATGTTGCAAAACAAGTTTTATTGTTTTATAAAGGTATTTCAGAACTTTGTAAGATTTCTCGAATTGCATTATATTAGCTATTCAATTGTTTATAAATATAATGAAAATACTTTAAAGGTAAAATTAATTTTTATTTCCTTATTATTTTTGCTTATTATTACATCATTCCATTCAAAATATAACAGCATATTAATAATATTAAATATGTGTAATAAAGGCATGATGCAAAACAAGTTTATTACGCAAATAATTCCTGACAAAAATGAAATAGGTATGCGATCACACTCAAAAGTTTATCTATCGAAAACCACGCGAGGAGATGAAACGACGTGGTTCGATCGGCGAGTGTCATTAATACAGGGAAATAAATTCGAAACACGCGATATTGAAAACGGCTTTCATTTCGAGGAGCGCGCGCGCGCGCGGGAGATTCTTCGGCGGGCGAATGGCTTACAAACGCGGAGCTGTGACACACGTAAAGCGTTCCAAGTCACGAACGCGCGGCCGACTGCACGTAGCACGTGAAAGCAGCGACGCAAACGCCAGTTACAGATCGAACGGCGGCGGACAAAAGCGCCCGGCAACAAAGACTCCCTTTTGCCTCGATAGAAGGCGACGCAGCGAGCATAGCGAAGAAGGCTAAACAACGCCGAGGCCCCGAACAATAATCCAGCAGGTCGAAACGTCTTGGAAAATTCGTGATTAGTTGATTTATAATGGAGCTCTCGCTGCCGTTGAATGAGACGACGCTGCAAAGAGATTGCAAGGAGATTCTTTGTCGCGAGGGAAATAAGCAAGTTTTAAAATGCAGCTGTAATAGTTTATAAATTAGGAAATTAGAAATTATTTTAGGAGATTCCTTGTCGCGAGAGGAAAATAAGAAATTCTTAAAATGAAACTGTAATAGTTTATAAATTAAGAAATTGCAAATCACTTTATTTGTTTAGAAACTGATAAACTTAAGTCCACTTTATATTCTGGCGAAACTTAACTTGTGACGAAATCTCCTTTAAATAATTTAATTTAGTTTGTAGTTTTTTCGTTCTTTCAGCTGTTATTAATGTTAGAAGGCTAAGCAACGCCGGGCCGAATTTTGCAAAGAGATTGCAAGGAGATTCTTTATCGCAAGAGAAATAAGAAATTCTTAAAATACAGCTGTAATAATATATAAATTGGTAAATTGCAAATTGCTTTAATTGTTTAGAATCTGGTAACTTAAGTCATCTTTATATTTATTCAAAAATAGGTGCGATAAAAATGTTTCTGCCAATTTCTTCTGCCGAAATTTTCTTTAGATAATTTAATTTGCTTTCTTCAGCCTTTTACATTATACGAGACGTGTTATTAATGTTTAAAATAAAGATCCATAACACAAAAAAAATAGCTTATACAACACTAGAATAAACTCTGCAATAGTTACAAATTCCGTCGCTAAATAAACTCCACATATTTCCGACATTCTTCCAACCAAAAGACGCGCATTTTAAAATACAGAATCCCAGCTTATTTCCCATTTATTTATACAAATAAAACATTTGCCGCTGCTAACAGGATGTTTGCAGGAAGATTGCAGTATTATCCGGCGAGGAGTATTTCTCGGGAGCAGTTTACAAGAGTGTGCCGGTGCTAGGCTATAGAGTTTCGCTGGAGCGTAGCAGGGATCTTCGTATTTCCTCGTGATTGCCCGTACATACGTGCAAATTCCATTTCCAAGGTGGCCGTGCCGGGATTTGCTGGCTCTCCGGTTGCCTGGAGACCGAGCAATGACGTCAGGAACGATGACGTCATTGCTGCACCCCCCTCTCCGTCCGTGGGCGAAGGTGGCGGTGGTGGTGGTGGGGGAAGAGAGCGCACCCTGCTGGGCTCTCCAAGGGTTATGTGGGTGGCAGCTGATAACGCACTCCCTGCAATTCAGCCCCGGAATTGGGCCAAACAGATTCGTTGTTCGAGCAGCTGATACGTCACTGAAAGTCCTGTGTCGTGCTTAATTAGCACCGGAACAATCGCACCCTTACGAATGACGCGTATCGATCGGCACAGGTTACAGCGTCATTTCAATCGCACCAGTTCCGGAGGTGCTTTCGTCCACTTTTCTGTTGAACATTTCTCGGTAAAAAAGGTGGTAGTGTTCGCTAATTTATTCTTACTTTGAATAACTTTCTTTTATAAGTTCGATGTTGGCTTTTGTTAGTTTTCTTGGGGTTTAAATGGTAAACCTAAAACGCAGGTTTGAATTTTAATCAACTTGTTTAATGATTCATTTTGTAAGATATTCTTTTAGGTGTTGCACTAATTATTCACGAATAATGTTCAACTAGTTAAAATATAGTTAATATTAAACATATTTATAAGAGACTGAGAAACTGACAAATCGAAACACCGTTTAGTTTCTATTCTTGTTTAGTCAAGTCATGAATAGTTAAGCACTTTGTTAATAGATATGAGAATTACTTGATACACTAAATGCAATGCATGATTGAAAACGTGTATTATAATTTCAACCGTTTATGATCATGCATTCATTGAAGTATTCAATGGTGCTTCAATAATTCTAATACATGATTACAATCATATTTTAATAAGTATATGATTATTTATATACAAAATCTTATTTTTCTAAATAATACTGAATTTAACAATAGATATTTTAATAGTAGTCACAACTGGGTTGGAAAAATTGAAGGTTAACTTTGACATTTTTAAAAAATATAAGGAAATTTTTATCTCAAGTTTATAAATGGATGAATAAAGCTGTAAAAGTATACTAATTTTCAAGGCTGAAAGAGCTATTGCTGAATTTGAAAGACTGCTGTTTCGTTAAAACTAAAATTTCGAAAATAGCTTCAAGTGTTTATTTTCCAGGAAAAAATGTCATCTGTTTCACATAAAAATTGACTGACTTGTGACAATAATTTTTACATTATGATGGAAAGATCAATGGAATTAATATATAAAGTACCTTAAATCATGTACTTCTACATTTACACTTCTCACAAAAATTCCTTCTCACAGAAAGAAACACTTCTTAATAACAGTGCGATAAACAACTTTTAAAAAATCGTAGCCAACTTTCCAATAGCTCATTTTAAAGAGGAAGCTTTCCTTTATAAGATAGCATTAATGTGAATTCACCAAAAAAATCTCCAACTCCGTGAACTCTCTTGAACTTGCGTAATTCGAACAGAAAACAAATAGCTCAAGTTTTCATTTGTTTAATAACAGACAAATTATTGTAAGCAAAAATGCGATATAGCCTCTGAAAGAGGAAGCTTCAAGCTGTAAAATGAGTATTAAAAAACTGCTGTACGATTTTGTCGAGCCGAGTTATGCCGCTTCGAAAATCGGTGAAGTGTATTTTCTAACCTCAAAACAAAAATATACCTTTATATTTTTTCGAAATATCGAAGTCAACTATGGATTTTTGCGCTCGAGATGTATGTACCCTCTTAAAGTACTAAAATATTGGTACAGTTTTTCTGGATTGACACATCTATGTTAGCACACTCTTATCGAATACTTGGAGCGCAATCGAAATTCTCCGGCCGAAAGGATTTCGCTTCGCCTATTTCCAGCGCGAGCGACACGAAATCCCGCGGCACTCGACTCGCGAGCAACTTTTCAATATTATTCTTTAATAGCTTCGAACTCGGGAATCATACGGTCGCCGGTATTAGTTTTCCGTAATTGATATAGGTATGCCTCAGCTCGAGTAGACTTTTTAGCGATATTGCGACTCCGGCCCGCTTAATCCCGCCGAAGGAATTCGAGTTCAATCGAGGCGGAAAGTATTGGAAGTATTGGCTCCTCCATTTCCAAGAGCAAGCCGAGTACCAGCGATAATTTCACTCGGCGATTAAGGTACTGCTGGAAAAAGTTAACGCGAATTTCCTGGAGTCCTTGGATGAACAATTATTTCGTTTTTGGGGATTTCAGAATATGGGAGAAATCTAATTCCGATGGAGTTTTATTTTATGACTGGAATTTCTGTTCAAGAATTAAGAATAAGAAAACGTTTTGTGTTGGTTCATTTTAAAACTGGTTTGAGTTTAATTAAATTCGTTTGATAATATTTCGATATAAATGTAATTTTGTAAAATGTTGGAGAGTCAATCGTCGAAGCTTTCTTAAGTGCAATGTTGCCATTAGTAAAATACTACTTAATTTTCCTTAAAAGTGATTTCGATTCCCTCTTATTCTTACTAAATCGATAACGCAAATTTTATTTATTTATTACCAAAAAATTTGTATTATTATTGGCTTTGATCAGTTACATATTCTATTTTCTAATTTAAAGAACAGTAGTTTTTCTTTAAAAAAAACTCGCTTAGGTGTTAAATTCTTTTTCATTTACAAGTAAACGTATTATTTGCGACACATTTCAATTGGAATGTTCACTTTCCGAAGATTCAATAATTAAAAAAACGGACCAATACAAAACTAAAAATTCATCCAAATTGTCGGTGGCGTACAACATTCCATTTGCATTTCCTTCATACGACGACTGAAAATCAGTGTTCCACCACAATCATCCTAGTTGGAACTGCGAAGCAATGCGATGGGTAGTGCGCGTCACCGGCAGAGCGCGCGGCAGTAGAGCCGCGGAAAGAGGTACGCTCGATCGCCACGCAGGAAAGTGTGCGCGACAGGGAGCGAGCCGATAATTGGCAGGCCGCACTATTCGCGCCGATTGCACTGGCAATAACCTAGATCGGGAATTGCTGGGGCGCGATAATCCACGTGTACGTACACGTGCCGCAGCCGATGCTCGCTCGAGTTTCAACCGCGGTTATAAAAGGGGTCAGCCAAGGGGTGGAAACAACTCTGAAGTGATTCGACTTCTCGAAACGCATCCAGCCACGTAGACACCGGATACTTGTGTTAAACACTCGACCCGAAATCCTCAAAATTATACCAGTTTTTTTTATGAATTACTGGAAATTTTGTAGCGAATACAAAGGAAATGATTATTTAGATATTCAGAAAGTTTGACGAATTTTGCATGGGTTCTATATGTGTCACATAACCTATCAAGTGCAAATGATACTGTTTTAATTTTAACATATAATGTATCTCAAGCATGAAACTATTGTAATTGAAATTTTGATTGAAATATTATAATTTCCACGTAAACAAATATATAAAATCATTCCAAATAAATAACACCTTTCTTACTGTAAAAATATAAATATAATAAAACATGTGTACATTTATTTTACTCTCAAGCAAATTTGAAGTATAACAAAATTAGTATAAAAAATTAGTAAAAAAAACCTGAACGAAATTTGAACTATATTTATATATATTTGTACACGAAATAAGAGATTGAGATTTAGGAACAAAATTACGTGCTTATGAGAGAATGAAGTATGAATAAGCTGGGAAAGGGGTCAGTCAAGAGGTTGAAATAACCTTAACGTGATTTCATTTCCCGAAACACGTCCAGCCCCAGAAATACGTGATATCCATGCCGAGCACATACTTCGATATGCTTAAGGTATTTGTCGAATTATATGATTTATTTTTGGTGGTGTGTGAAGGAAATTATCAACTAAATATTCATAAACTTTAACCTCGATTGGTTGCAATCATATTTTCGATTGTAAATTACGTTTTGTGGATGTTTTCTGTTGTTTTGGATGCAATTTTGAGATGAAAACGTATCTTAAGATTAAATATAAAATTTGTACGTTTCTAAAACAATATATTATATTTATTAGAAAAAATATTCGATCAGAAAGATTATTAACTGTTTTATTGAAGAGACGAAAAGCATCAAAAGGAATGTTATTTTCTTACGATCAGAAAATCTATTTTTTATTGTTATAATATTCCTCGACATTCTTCTTTCATATAATATTATTCAACAATAATTGGAAGCTAAATAAAACATTATGTAAATCACAATACAGTTCTCACTTCAGAGAATGAAAGGAAGTTTTCTATTTCGCTGACTGTGCAACAAAGAGAATGAAGGAAAGGATCGAAAGCAAGCGAGCGAGTTCAGTCTCTATGAATCCAACGAGCTTCCCGCTTACGCAAATATACGAGTCACAGATGACCCAGCTTTATCCGCGGACGAAGTTGGAGTACTTCCTATAGGAACGGTTACAGGATTCTCGACTAATTGGATCCTCGAGCACATTACCTGCTGGGACACCTGGCGGTATTAATCTCGCCTGCAAGAAAACTCGCGTTTAACTGATGGCGAATAATCATCTTGAGAGGCCGAGCCAAGCTCAGCTTAATTGTAAAAATTATTTAGTCTTGGCACAAACACTTTGCGGGGATTCGTTTGCGAACAATTTGAAATTTTGACTTAACTTTATATTCGGTCGGTTCTAAAAATTATTAAGAACTTAGAATGCAAGATAGGGTTTTGGGAATAAAATTTCTTGAAAAACAAATGTTTGGTTTTAAGTAGATATTAAATTTTTTATCGATAATAAAATGATTAAGTTTCGCAGGCAAGGTTATACATTTCAGAATATCGTAAATATCTTTGTTCTTTGGTGAGATGTTCTTGAAAAATTTTATATTCTGCACAGAATTATCAAAAGTTTGAACCCTTTCAAAAATGTAAACCCTGCACAAGTGAATTTGGTGATAACACAACTTTATTTACCTCCAAAGAAAATCAAAGAGAATATTTGAAATTATTAACAAATATTTCGTAAGAGACATAACAAATTTCCGGGATTTCAAATTTCTCACACTGAAAAGCTTCAGCGTCCAATAGTTTACAGGGCAGATTTTTCATCGGACACGTTTGGCCCGGTTGTACAAATTAATTCAGCCGTAACCCGCATCCGAGAGCTGTTTCACACGGCGGATTCTGGTAAACAAGACGGGACGAGGCAGCTATCTTCCTTGTACACAAACAAACGCCCATTTACATTGATGCAAGCTGCACCTGCAGCTGAGTGCATCTCCCGAGCGGGAAGGCTTGGGATTTAATTTGCATACACTCCGTGGCGAATAGTGGGAAAACCGGGCTTGCATGCGCCGCCTATCGTCTTATGCGCGACACGAGATACATCCTCGGAATATTTACCTGCTCCCAGCCAGCTTGAAAGAACTACTTTCTGTGTTCTTTTCTTGAATTTAATCTACTTAAGCTGTATTTAGAGCCGTCACGTTTTAATGGTATTGGAACAACACGTTTTATGTTGTTTAGTACACCTAACCTCAAATAGATATCGAAAACCAGCGTTTTTATTGGTTACGTGCCGCAGACATAAGTAAATTTGTAGGTTAAAACATTCAATTCTTCGATTCCACAATTATGTTTTGTGATAAATGATCTGAATTTAGTATTTGCCGTGTTATGCGCGACACGAGATACATCCTCGGAATATTTACCTGCTCCCAGCCAGCTTGAAAGAACTACTTTCTGTGTTCTTTTCTTGAATTTAATTTACTTAAGCTGTATTTAGAGCCGTAACGTTTTAATGATATTGAACATACCTAACCTCAAATAGATATCGAAAACCAGCGTTTTTATTGGTTACGTGCCACAGACATAGGCAAATTTTTAGGTTAAGACATTCAATTCTTCGATTCCACAATTATTTTTTGATACAACAAATCTGAATTCAGTATTTATAATTTTATGCAATCATCTGGAAAGTAATACTTTCTACATTATTTTCTTAACCTCAATTTCCTTGACGTCTACTTAAAGCACAGTTATCAAAGGCACCTTGGAGGGAAAAGCATCAGCCAATCAAAACTCCGAAACAAATAACCATGCAGTTGACATGGCAACGAATAAAAACACAAATATTACTATTTTTCTTCTGCTTGTAAATTGCAGAGCTTCCTGAAAACCCGGCGAACTTGAGCGGAGTTTACAAAGTGCGGCAAGATTCATCTTGACAGTTACAAGAATTTCGATGCGAGGTAACCGTCTGTAGGTTGGTGTTGCCGGGTGGCCTGCGTGTACTTTTATTGTATGCATAATTGTGCGGCTTAGTGCTGGCAACTTAGTTAAGACAACAAATATGTAGTTAGCGGTGCAGTTGTGAAGGGGCCTCGCAACTGTGCCCAACTCTCGGCGCGCACCCGAGCCATTTGCATGTTCGGAATAGCGGCGCTGCCGCCGCCGCCGCCGCACCAGGCGACTAATGTTGATCCTCCGGCTGCTCGCACGGCAAATACTAAATAACAAATGTTTGCCCCGGCCGCATTCTCAAGTCCATTGAGCCACTCTGTTTCCAGGCAAGTATGATGTAATTGTTGTTGTAACCCGCTGCGACGCCGGTCTTTAGTGTAAGGGTTGTTTTCTCTTCAAGCTACAACTTCACGTACTTACATGAGGGTGGATTGCTTGTTTTAGTATTAAGTTGTAAATCTGTTGTAATAATCTGAAAATGCTTGAAAATGTTACAATTAAGAGAGAGGAATAGTATTTGTTCATTAAAATGAATTGATGAAAATTTAAAAAGCCATATATGATTTTTTCATATATTTTCCATCATCATTTTTTTATTGGAATGCCCTTTTATAAAAAAAGGCTGCGACTTTAGAATAAGCTAACTCTTTGTGGACCAAACATCCCCCTAAATTACTGTCAAGAAAGGCGTGTGAGCAATTTCTGGCTGCTCACTTTTTAACATTAATTTAATTCTCACTTATTGATAATATTTTTCTTTGATGTATAAAATTTTTATTCAGTTACGAACAATATAAACAATATTCTTCTATTGATTATGTAGCTATTTACTCTTATTTTGAAGGTTAGGTCTAAAAACCTATAAAAATTATAGGTTATGGACAATACTGAACTAGTATTTTCTTCTTTATTTATTGTTTCAACACGCTCTTGTTTTAGCTACATTTTTTTAAAACAACTTTACTACATCTGTGCCAGATTTTCTTAATATAATAATTGAATAATATCTCAAATAGAACAATCGTTCATTAATTCCTACCAAGTCCATTTATATTTTATATGAAATAAAGTTTTAGTACGACAGATTTAATCGCATACTAAACATTCTCGGTCGGCTAATACTTCGGCTATTTAACGGTGATAGATGAAACTCGGATATCAGTATGCGGTTTCTAATGAATTTGGCACGAGACGTGAAATTTTAATTCTCCCGTTAATGGATATCCTTGTTAAACTATAACCGCTGACCGATCTTTGGCCCTCGAAGCGTTTAACGTGGCACAGAAGCACAGCAATTTCCTGGAGTCATAAAACATTGATAGCATACAGGGTCACCCAGAAATGTCTCTCGTTACTCCATCGTTCCGTTGAAGATATAATTCTAATGAGTGTTCGATATCCAGCGTGGAGTCAACGTTCATCTTTTTATAGTACTAGAAAAACTCGAGGATTAAAGTGTATTTTTTCCAGTAATATTAATAAATAGGTAGACAGAGAATTAATAACTTTTTTTATTACATTAAATTAGTAATAGAAAAGATTATAATGCACTTTTTAGGGCAAACAAGATAGAATGAACAGTAAAATTAATTATTTGCTAATTAGTAAGCTTTGAAATGTTTTGTCAAAGGTAAGCTAAATTGTGATGGTGGAACCGGCAAAATTATAAAAATGATTTTCAAGTCATTGACTCTAGTGTCATCCAGACAGACACAGGAAGGATTACGACATTTTTTCACTCAATTTTTGTCCAACCATTTTCAAAATATATATTTTCTAAGTCTACATCATAAAACTCTCCGTATTAAAATGCAATTTTATATTTCTAAAAGATTTGAGGACCTTCTCCCTTTCAAAATAAAAAAAAGTAAAGTATTCTAAAAGCCTAACATTATATTCATCAACGTTTATTACGATATATTGATAATTTTGTGCTGTTTTATTAAATACCTTTAAAACAAAACAAAATTCGAGACTTTCAAGTAATTCAAGAAAGCCTGTTCTGATTAAACTCAATGTAATCCGGCGAACAAGAGTCTCAGTCGACCGTAGATTTCAGCCCCCGTATATAAATATATCAGGGTGTTCTGATGCGGTGAAATGGGGCGCATGTTTTTCGGATTATTTATGTGACACTGGCATGACGGACGAGCGGTTCTTTCCGGGCTATTGTTGTATTCCCCTTCCAAGCAGAATCTTGGTGGTCCAGCATGCGCCAGCGCCGCGCCGCGTCCAAAGCGCGCAACCTCTTTTAACCTGGATTTCAACCGGCAGCTGTGCCAGTGCGCGAGGAATGAAGTTCACAATGAATTAGTGATGACGAACGCGGCTAAGCATGAATCTCTCTCTGTATTCCAGTGCGGAATTGCACGGGAGTCGAGGTTATGATGAAATCAAGTTTTTAAGCTTCAGGAAGTAAAGGACTTCTGAAAAATATCTTGCTTTCTTGGGAATAATAACTCTTTTCTTTCTGGCATAAGTGACTCTAATAGAAAAAATCTTTCATAACCACAGTCAGGTGCTTGCTTTTAATAAAAACAATTTAAAATAAATACTATAAATGAAAAGTCAAATATAAAAAAATGTGTGATTGTTTGATCATCCAGCAAATTATAATTCAATCATTACTTTGTCCAAGAATATATATTTAAATATATCTTTATATTGATTTCGTAAAAATAGGAAATAAGATTATTATTTTAAAAGTCGATAACACCTTTCTTATGATGATAAAGGAAAATATAATAAAATATTTGTACGATATATCGTTGTTCGCAACACTTGCGAAAAGTGTTCTCCATCTCAAAATAAATTTATAAAACATTATAAACAGTTTAATTTCATTGGAACACAATTGAAAACATTGTCAATGAATTGAAATATTGCTTGTAAAAGAGAAATTAATTTTTTTGTTTTCATAGTGTGTTATATTTATGGTATTCTTGGCATAGGTGCGATATTTTTCTAAAATAAATTCTTCGTAAACTCTTCATCTCTTAATTCAAGGAGCAAATGCTTATTTACAGGGCGTGGTGCGCGTCCAGCGTTAATTCCCCATTGATCCAGCGGCTCGGCAGCATTTCTTCCGATCACTTCCAGGAAAGGATGCAACTGACGTATTTCTCGGCGAAGGGTGGTGAACGCGCGCGAGCGGTGAAGTGACAGTTTCGCAATAACAGGAGGAGGAGGACGACGGAGGAAGAGGAAGAGCAGGCCGATTTCCATAGCGGCCGCCTCCGAAGATATACCTTCCATTTTGAAACTGTCATTCGCAGCTGGAATTGCTCTATATTAATGCGTGAACCCGGAGGACTATAGATGATCGATGAGGACAAATATGAGACCAGTTCGGGCTAAAAGGCCCCGCGCCCCACCCTTTCAACTCCTGCTGCTTCGTATGCGGCCACCGCCGTTTAAGGGCTTTCGCCGCTCAGCATGAAAAGCGTTTTAACTTTAAACCCACCCGATTCACACTGCATTTATTCTCATTATTGATGACTCTCTCGTGTTCTGCTTTTGACTTTCCTCCCCCGCTGTTATCGCCACTTTTCTCGATGCTGTTCCATCGCTGCAATATAATGTGTATGTAATATGGTATAATTAACATACAGGGTGATTCACTTGCCTTTGAATCAGAACTCTCCTAGCCCTTATTTTTTTCGGTGGACATCCCGACCTTCCCCGGGACTGAAATTTGGCGGAGAATGTACCCTTGCGTCAAGGAAGAAGTGATATAAATTTCAGAACCCTAGCTCAAAGTTTAGGTTTTCACCTACTTTCGACCCTTGAAAATGGTCAATTTTTTCAAGTCTCTCAAAATCGGCCGAACCTGGCATATTTTGATTGTTTTGGTATCAGGGTGGATAGAGAACAAAGAATCCGTGAAAAAAAGTCCGGATTTGCAATAAAAACGGGTCGAAAAACCGTCCAGAAAAGTCCATTTTTGCTCATTTTTGACGGTTTTTATTTTTTTTGGTGGACTTCCCGACCTTTCCTGGGGCTGAAATTTGGTGGGTAATGTTTTTTTATATCGACGAAGATGCCATAAAAATTCCAGGGCCCTAGCTCAACATTTTTTTTTCGGCAAATTTTTCTTAAGGGGTACCCCTTCAGATTTTTTCACGATTTTTCGAAGATTCCTGAACTCGGGTTTTTTCTTCAGGAATCGATTGTTTATGAATGAAAACGGATAGAAAACAAGAAATCCGTCGAAAAAAGTCCGGATTTCTATCGAAAACACTAAAAAGCTGCCTTTAAAGTTCGACTTTTTCGGAATTTTCGCTGGTTTTTCCCATATTTTGTGGACTTGCCGACATTTTCGGGGGCTGACATTTGGTGGGGAGTCTCCCCTTACATCAAGGAAGATGTGATATAAATTTCAGAGCCGCAGCTCAACATTTTTTTTCCCCATATTTTTTGCCATCGAAAATATCCAATTTTCGGTGGTGATTCAAAGGCAAGTGACTCATCCTGCCCATGTAAACATACATGAAATATTTAAATGACATGTAATAGTAACAACAAATAGTTTAAAAGTCTCTAAATTCTATGAACAGTATTTGAAAAGACATATTTGTATATCTATCATTGCAATTACTTATATAATTAGCATATTCTGTTAATAGTCCACGTATTAAGCTATAAATAAACATAAATCATTTAAAAATCGCGAGTTATAAACAACAGACATTTTTAAAAATAGTAAATTGTACGAACTGTATTTTGCCTGACCCAGTTTTTCGTTGACCATTCCAATTATGTGGAACTATGGCACATGATTAATACATGATGTTAATTACCTACTGAATTTCCAGTTGGTACAATGTGCGCGATTCGCCGAAATGAGAGAGGCGCGCGCGCGCAGCCGTCGCGAGAGTCAACAGTGGCAAAAGCCCGCATGTAAATAACGATAAATGTATGTAAATCGGATCGGAAACAGCATTAAGGATTTAATAGATGGCGTTGCAAGCTCTCGGGAAAGAGCTCTATAATCCATGATATTTGCCGAGTCCCCACAAAACACTTTCGGCCGACTCTCTGCACGCGAATGTGCGAGCACTTCCACACACACACACTCGCACACGTGGCTTCGCCCCTCGCGCGTAACGGTGGTCCATTTCCGGCATTACATTAGCAAGTCGGAAGACAAATTCTGGGAAATAAGCGTCGGTCGGCTGGGAGGGCGCTGCTCTTCCTCCTTCCTACGAAATTGCAGCCGCGTAACATAATATTGCACTGGCAGCAAGCTCGAGGGGAATAATATTTGGAATGCCAGGCTGGCAATGTTGACGGCGATTAAACTTCGTTCACATTATTCAGCCGCCCTTTGGATTATTCAATTCGCTTGGGTTCGAGCGACTTGCAAGCACTTGGCTGATCTGAGATTTGTTGTTTTCAATTATATAATTTAAGTTTTAGTTATATAATTTAACGCTTCTGTTGTTTGTTTGTGTAGAAAGTGTTTTCTGTTGCTTGGAAGTTTTAAACGAAGTTAGAGAACAATTAATTTTTGCGAATTACTTGAATTTAAGGTTAGAATTGGATTCTTGCCCGATGAAGTATAAGTAAAAGTAGAATCAATTATATTGTTTATTGAAAGCGGTTCAATATACTTCAAATTTAAGTAGCAAATAACAAAACAAAATCATTAAAACTAGACATTTAAAAAAATGCAACTTACGTTTTATTTTATATTACGTAATATTTTGCAAATTCATTTAAAAGTAATATTTAGAACAATAAAATAAATATACTATTTCATTTATCAACGTAGTTATATGGAACTTGTATTATCTTCTTTCAACAATCAATTGTTTACACCATTTTTCACTTCGCCAGCTGGCTTTGCTCTGAGATTAGCTTTAGTGGGGAGAAAATCTCCTGCTGCACCAGCGATTGCACTGCCCTACTCACGGATAATCTTATGATCGTGAGGCGAATCCCAATTGACTGTGAGCGTCGCTCTAATGTGTTTGCGCTGACTCCGATGACTTTTATTTCATTATGTGCTACCATCTTCAGTGGATTATGCGTCTATTTACTATGTTCGTAAGGATTAAGGATTAGAAAAACGTGCATCAACAATTAAACAGCGTTTTGTTTAATTTCATTTATTTATATATAATGACCATTACATATTTTATTTAAAAATTACAACAGTGTGCATGCGAAAAATGGTTTTTCAGTGATCTACTTATTCTACTTATTCTACTTATTCTACTTATTCTACTTATACTTCATTATAAGAAAGTGTAATCAATTTGACATTTCGAGCATTAAAAATAGGGTTTGCATTGTATTTAATTATGGCAAAGTGCTTCAGAGCTGCTTAATTAAGATCGACTTAAAATCAAAGGTAGTTTGCTAATGTAAAATGGCGTGCAAATATTGACATTCCACTTAAGAACAGACTTTTATAATTGCTGCCACTTAACTGCTGCCTCCTGATCTTCTGGTACGAGCGGATTTTTTAAGCGGCAAATTAACTTTAAAAGTGGACGTAATGGTTGATTTTGAAAGTGATATTAGTGAGTATTTTTGACCAATTAAGTTAATTACGATTTTATATTCGTTTAATAGAACGCCGTGTGTGTATTTAACCTCTACGTTTTACTATTTGCAATTTTATAAACCCTTCATTTCTGCATTTAGTGTGATCTTTCGTAAAAACCATACAAAGAAAGAAATAGAAACACGTTTTTCGGAATATCGCTGGAAGCGTCTCGAATGACCGGTATTCAAATCCACATAGTACCAATCCTAACCTCTAACAGTTCAGCGCCATCTACCCGCCGCGATTTACCATTCCAATTAAGCTCGCAATACGACTGACTCCGACAAGACTTTTACTCCGACTATTTGGAGTCGTCGTAAAAAAACGAGGAGAATCGCCGAAAAGCGGAAAAGTCCTTTAACGAGAGTGGCTTGTAAAAAGAGGAAGAGAAAGAGGTTGCAGCGCGCCGTAATACCGTGCAGCGCATGCGCGCTGGGCTGTTGCGCGCGGTATCATGGTAATGGAAGGTAACGAAGCGTCCATCGATCAAATCTCTTGCAGCGTGTCGGAGGTTTTTTGCCACTTTCTGCCGGCGGCGATGGCCCAGCCTGCGGTAATGAGAGTAACAATGCCGGCGAGTAACGATGTAGAACTTCGCGCGCGAACGAGCAAAAAGTGCGCCGCGATCCCAGCGAAACTACCCCAGCGCGCTCTTTCGAGCGTTATCGCTACATTGCTTTCTCTTCCTCTCTTTCTCTCTCGCTCTGCAAAGGCAATGTCCCACCATTTCCGAGCACATTACTGCATACACATGCAAAGTTCATGCAGATTTCGAGAGCGTTTACACAATTTAACGACATCGACTAGTTTTAAGCTAATTGTGCCGGAGCTTATCGAATTTAGCTGCTCGCCTGTCTTCGTAATATTCAGGAGATTCGCGCGAAATACATAAAACGAAAATAAAAAAATACAATGCTTAACCCTTTCACTGTTAAGTAGTCTATCGCAATAATTATCATTGGGCCTGAATACTTTTTCATGCAATATGAATCTGTTCGGCGGTGTATTCAATTATAATATGGTGCAGAATCCAATTACTGTTAGTTTATCTACTTAAAAATTAAATTTTTTTCATTCTTGTATTTTCAATATATATTGTTCATTCATCAACGGTAAAGTTTTAAAATACCATAATTTCCTTACCATAATGTATGTATTTGCATATTGAACATTGAAAAATTGAACATATAATAAGTAAAATAAGTACTTTAACATAAACGAAAATGATCGAAGCTTTGTCGACGCATATGTGCGCCCATAGCAGTCAAAGGGTTAAATAAAAATTAATGCTATTTTATAAAATTTTACGCAATAAAACATTTTTAAAAACTACCATCAAATAGTATAATAGAAGTGGAAATATTTTCCAAATTTTGTATAATTTTAACTTTAAGAAGTCTATTTTTTTAACTTCTTTATTTATTTCAGAACAGAAAGATTAATGAGATGATAGGAATTATAGTATAAGTTTCTTGGAAGTAACATTTGGATGTATGGAAGCAACTACCGGTGAACATCGACTATCGATCGTAGGCGAGGAAAGAATTGAAGGGGATGAGTTTCTTGGCCGGAGTCGTTCACAGTGCTTGTCAGGAGGAGCTCGGGGAGACAGATGGGCGGCACGTGCTGTCTGCGAGGACAAGTTAGCCAATATCACAGTACGTATTCTAGAAGTCCGGCACGCTAGTTTCTTACTAGCACGCAGTGCCGGCGAGCCCGCTAACGCAATTTCCGACAAGCTATTTCCTCCTCGCTACTATTACATTACTTCGAAAAGTATTTCGTCCGATTGTTATATTTAGTTTTCTTGACAAATAAGAATTTCTTGACAAATAAAAAGGTATTTTCTCCGATTTAGCTTTATTGACAAATAAGTATTTCTTGACAAATAAAACAGTATTCTGTCCGATTGTTACATTTACTTTTCTTGACAAATAAAACAGTATTTTGTCCGATTGTTACATTTACTTTTCTTGACGTATAAGAATTTCTTGACAAATAAAACAGTATTCTGTCCGATGGTTACATTTAGTTTTCTTGACGTATAAGAACTTCTTGACAAATAAAACAGTATTCCGTCAGATTGTTATATTTAGTTTTCTTGACGAATAAGAATTTCTTGACAAATAAAACAATATTTTGTCCGATTGTTACATTTAGTTTTCTTGACAAATAAAAAAGTATTTTCTCCGATTGTTACATTTAGTTTTCTTGACAAATAAGAAAGTATTTTGTCCGATTGTTACATTTAGTTTTCTTGACAAATAAAAAAGTATTTTGTCCAATTGTTACATTTAATATCGTTGACAAATAAAAAGTATTTTGATGAGTTTAAATAATAACGAAAAGTGTTACAATGTTGAAAGAATTATTTCACACATATTGTTTTAACTGCTAATATTAGTTTTCGTGGAGTGAATATTAAATTTAAAATATTTAAAAAAATTCTAAAAATATTAAATTCGTTCGCTTCAACAACTTAGCAATGCATTTGACTTTGTGGTAATTAAAATTGTTCACAAAACATAAATGATATGATAGTATTTTACACACTCAATAATATGTTTCAGCACGAGTACACAATCAGCCGCAAATTTGCATGATGATTTACTTCCAATTAACATTCCCCCGAAATAAATTCCAGGTTAGATGGAGGAACAGATTTGGGATCAGGTTCCAGCGGAGAAACAGATCCCTGTGTAATTGGAGTCGTAGGTGATACTGAAGTAGGAACGCAAATAGGAATCGATTAAGCACCTAGTTTCACCTAGCACGCAAACACAAGTCACACACAGGCACCTACACAGAGAAATTCATAGGTCTTCGTGGTAGGATTTGGCCGCATTTTGCTAGGATGTATTAACGATCGATAGGTCCATTCGGCGCAACGACGACGACGACGTCGTCCGGCGTATCAGGCCGATTCCTTTGGAAAAAGCCGAACAAAGGAAAGCTCTCGGCAAGTGCTACAGCACCCGCTAGACTCTTCCGTCCGTGCTTCCTTGTAATCTTATCGGCGAAGTATTATTGTTAGTCGGCGATTTCGTTAGCACAAGGATGCTCCGCTTTCTCTCCGGCGGCGCGGCGCGGCGCGGCGCTGCCGTCCTCCCGGGGATCAAGGATCACTCACGTAGCAGCCTTTATCTGCCTCGGGGATGTTGTTTCGCCCAGGACGATTTCTAGGAAAGTGGATCTCCTTTTACTATGATAAGATGATAAGATGGGATAACCGTTATCGGGAGCCAATGTCCTCGTAGCAACGTATCTAGGGCTAAGATTGAAACTAGGGTTCCACCTAGGACCTAGTTTCGAGAGTCAGCGATTTTTCTCAGACCCTTATTCACTCAGTTTACTTTACTATCTGTCGCAGCATCGACGAGTAGAATGAGTTATTCTGTGAACTATGATTAAGAAAGATTCAGGGGTTAAGGAGAATATTTCGTTTCAAAATTTTTGTTAGGTTATGTTAGCAAGACCTCGCGCCAATACCGCAAATAAAAATAGGATATAATTCCTTTAAGCAAGGGATTGAAGGTTATTAGAATGCAATGGTCTGATAGCAATAAATTCAGGGCTAAGATTG
This sequence comes from Ectemnius continuus, assembly GCA_910591665.1. Classification (NCBI taxonomy): domain Eukaryota; kingdom Metazoa; phylum Arthropoda; class Insecta; order Hymenoptera; family Crabronidae; genus Ectemnius; species Ectemnius continuus. The sequence continues at coordinate 5,384,728 of OU342862.1, read as the reverse complement.
GAACTAGGGTTCCACCTAGGACCTAGTTTCGAGAGTCAGCGATTTTTCTCGGACCCTTATTCACTCAGTTTACTTTACTATCTGTCGCATCATCGACGAGTAGAATGAGTTTTTCTATAAATTAAGGTGACGAAAAATTCAGGGGATACAAAGAATATTTCATTTCAAAATTCCTGTTAGGTTATGTTAGCGACATCTTGCACCGATTCCCCAAATCAAAATAGGATATAATTCCTTTAAGTAAGGTATTGAAGGTTATTAGAATGCAATGTTCTCATAATAACAAATTCAGGGTTAGGATTGGTACTAGGGTCAGCCCTGAAACCTAGTTTCGAGAGTCACCCATTTTTCTCAGACCCTTATTCACTCAGTTTACTTTACTGTCTGTCGTAACATCGACGAGTAGTATAATTTATTTTGTAAAGTATGATTAAGAAAGATTCAGGGGTTAAGGAGAATATTTCGTTTCAAAATTTTTGTTAGGTTATGTTAGCAAGATCTCGCGCCAGTGCCCCAAATAAGAATAGGATACAATTCCTTCTATCTAATGTAACAACGATAAAAGGTTATTCTACTTATGAAGTATGGGGTTGAAGGTTATTAGAATGCAATGTTCTGATAGCAATAACTCTACGCTAGGATTGGTAAAAAGGTCAGCCCTAAAACCTAGTTTCGAGGGTCACCCATTTTTCTTAGACCCTTATTCGCCTAGTTTACTTTATTACGAGTCTCAAAATTACTGCAGGGTCTGGCACTGACAAGTAGAATGAGTTTTCCTGTAAATTAAGATTAAGAAAGATTCAGAGGATAAAGGGAACGTCTTGTTTGAAAGTTTGTGTTAGAAGAAACTAGGTTATGTAAGGTCTCACACATGTATTCTTTATGTAATTAGTACACAGTCAATTCTAAAATAAAAAAGGTTAAGGGGATATGCTATTTTATTGTTAGTTGTTACTGACGAAATACAAAAACTCTAAAAAAAATGCCGAATGCAATTTTTAAAATTATTTAAAAATCGACTTTACAACGTGTTTGCCCAGTTGATAGAAATAGAAAGTGAAGGTTTAATCGGCAAATGCTCGGGAATAGATTGGAAAATCAATTCTTGACTTATATCGAAGGAAAAAGGAGCAAAGCAGCATTTTGACGCTGAAAGTGGACTTACGTCTCGCAGCTGTGTGTACTTTACGCCATATTTGCCGAGAATTTCCAAGGTCGAGCCTCGTAGAAAGGAGAGCTTGAACGCTCAAGGAAAGGGTACACCGCCCTCGACCTTTCTTTCCTGTGTTTTCCACGTGGAAAGGTGAAGCGAAGGTTGAAGCATGAACAATGGCCACTCGAGCTTCGATGAACTGCGCGGCGTTTTGCAGAGCCACTTACTCGAGGGCCATTATTTTTTCAGAGCTGCCTTTTCTTGCCCTCCTCCCACCGCCGTCTTTGCTTTCTTTCTCTAGAACTTGTCTTTTTTACCCTATAATTTCTCTCCTACCGCAAAACCAACGATCCAATTTCACAGGATTTCTCTGGAAGCATAATCAGTTTTAAACTTGGTTTCGGCTGTGCGATACAAATTTGTTAAATGGAACTTTATAAAATCCATATATGGAAAGAATTTTAATTTAAAGTTAAGTACAAATAATCCTTTCCCTCACATTTGAAAGGAAACAAAGAACTTCGAAAAGCTCTATCGCATTATTACTCAAAAAACTCGAACCTTTTGTCGAAATTTATGGAAATTTCATACATTTTTCATATTTTTTACGATATCGTAATCTAAAATATCACTTAGGGAACTTTTATACTCCTAATGTATTTGCACATCCATTTAGCAAGCTCTTCCGAGCGCTAATGTGAGTGGGACTAGGTTATGTATCTCGAACTAGAGCGAACTAGTTGACCCAGTTGATGCTGACAGGAAATTGGAAAGTTCTTGGAGAAAGAATGATTTAATGATATTGGCTGCGCCTTGGGCGCGCAGTTCCCTTATTGGCCCCGGCTCAGCAGCGCCGCCGCCGCCGCCGCCGCCGCGACTTTTTTTCGGCTCGGCTCGAATAAAGTTCCGCAAATGCATCGCACTCCTTGATGTTCTGTTTACTGGCAGTGTGAGAGGAATCTAGGCCACTTGAAAGTCTACGAAAGTCACTAGCTTTACTAGTTTCAATTCTCTCCGCCGCTGGATTCAAGCCGCTATCTGCCAGGACATGTAAACAGCCATCCGACATACCTAACCTGACTTTAAACGTCTCACTTCTGACGACAGATATAAATGCCAGAGGAAAATATTTGTATGCAGTTCTTATCAAGATCCTTTTTTGTGTGATTTTGAGGTTAGATTTGGAAGAATAATAATAATAATTCTAACAATTAGGTTAGAAACTTAAAATAAGTTTAGCCTTTAATCTGTGTAAGTCATTTTACGTGTCAAAGTTCAATAGCATACTGAGAAATATTAATATTCTCCACCCCATAATTTTGTAATCTTTTTATAGAAAAATCTGAAATAATTTGTGAATATTGTAAGATAATTAATATTTCACAAAAATAAGAAAGATTGCTTTCAATTTCCCCAGATTTTACCGACCCCATTTCCAACAAAATTTCAACGAAAATTAGTGTTCTTGCAACCTAAGAAACCCTCGCTAAATGCACGGTTTGTTGTGTTCTCGAGTACCTCTTAGCGTTTTTCCTATTACACATCTTTTCTTGCAATGCATCCAATACATCCAAGCAAAAACATACAGAATACTGTAAAATAATTAATATTTCACAAAACTAAGAAAAACTCTTCAATTTCCCCAGATTTTTCAACCCCATTTCCAACAAAATTTCAATAAAAATAAGTTTTCTTACAACCCAAGGAAACCCTCGCTAAATGCACGGTTTGTTGTGCTCTCGAGTGCCTCTTCGCGTTTTTCCTATTATACATCTTTTCTTGCACTCGCAAGTGACTAATAGGTTGTTTGAGGGAGTGCGCAGGGGTGCCAAGTGCTTCATCGAGGGAGCATTAGAGTCGCGTCACCAGGAGAAAGAAGCGATTTACGGAGATCGAGGTACTACAAGTCTCGTGGGGGGACGTGTAAATGTCTGCTAGTCGTGACAGATCGAGTTGTGTGCAACAAGAGGAGCCTCCCAATCCATTCTCGCCGAGGGAGCCTCTGACAGGGTTTGGCCTACGCCGGCCAACTGGATGGGCTTACAAGAGGGTTCCTCGCTGAATTCAATTCGAGCGAATAGTTTGCATCTATGTATGTGCCCGCTAGGCCTAGCAAGCACCTTCTGCCTTCCTGAAAGCTAAGCCACTCTGTACATCCCGTATAACGAGCCGCACCACCGGAACCTTCTCTTGGGACTCGTTTCCCCGAATGGAGTGCTTCGAATCCAAGCCTGAATTTTCTCCCTGCCGCTCCTCTCCACTCCTCTCCTCTTCTTCTTCTTCTAGCTTTTCCTTCCCGCTTTTTCGACTTATTCTCATCTCGCTGCGCTCTCAGATATTTTTCTGTCGGCTCTTCGAGAGCTCCCTGGAAATTCTCAATGATCCTCACATGATTCACTGCTGGGGAAATGGTCCGGTGGCTTCGCGAACGGTTCTCGGAAATTTTATTTATTTCCCTCGTAATTTGGTGGATATTAATGTGTATGAGCCGTTTAGTTTGAAAGTGAAATCAGTCCATTTGTAGTAAAATTAAGATATTAAAGAATTTGCGGTCTAATATAATTATAAATGTATGTACAGGGTAAGTCACTTGCCTTTGAATCACCACTGTCGAGCATACACTGTTCCATATAAAATCATTGTAAATAACCTAGACATTTAAATTACACACAAATGTTGCTCAACATTTGTCAGCATCTTATGCATTTATTGCACATGAAATTTCAATCTGTAGAAGCGAGTTACATGTAATATTTCCCTATAAATATAATATAATAAAATATTTTCTTCTTATATTGCTAGCCATTCAAAGGAAGTCGATGCTAAAACTTGGTAAAATATTCGCTTCAACATACTACATGATTTAATAGAGTCTATTTGTCAAACAGAGAATATATGGTATAATTAAATAGATGTCTAGTAAAAGTGAGGTTAGGAGAGTTCTGATTCAAAGGCAACTGAATCACCCTGTACAACATACCAATTGACAAATGGATTTAGGCCACTTTCCAAATGAACGGCTCATATATCAGCTTTTGGTGATTTATTACTGTAATATATTTGTATTAATATTATATACTTTATTAGTATATATTACTATTTTGGAATAATGTACAGAATAGTATGAGTTGTGTCAATGAAAAGAGTATTCAAAAAGCTAGTTTGTTTATGTCGAGAAATATTTATTTATAAGTAATTTCGAACATAGCGCTCGAATCAAATCGAAGTGTTATGTTAAAACGAGAGGGAATCACTTTCTCAAAAAGAAGATTCAAAAACAAATGGAAGATTATATAACTCTTCAGACAAGTCTGATAAAAAAGGCGATTTGCAAGAGAGTCAATTTAAAACGATCTAAGAAGTTGAATAAGAACATGTTTTGTGATTGGGATGATCTTACAATTAAATAAAATTCAACAGTTTGGAGTCAATCTTTTGTGTTAAAGAAAAAGTTTTCGTCATTAAGAAATTCTAGTTCCAATTAAATTGAATTCTGAATTTAATCTTAATTTAATTTCCATTTTTATTTAAATAGTTCTTTTTATATGCGCTTGACATTGAACTTCCACTTTGATTGAACTTTGATTTCTCGGTTCCTGATTAGTAAACTGGCTATTACTCAAATCAATTGTCAGTAATTAGGTACCAGCCGAAGTTTCGCTAATTGCGGGGAAATCTTATGAATACTGCCGTATGCTTCCACCTGCTTTCTCATCGAGGCTGTACAGTTTAATTATAATTGGGAAAGTTTGGAAGTTCCAGGCGATCGCCGGGCATTTACCGTGGCTTTATCCTCGCGAGAGGATTCGTGGCGGCCTTTTAGTCAAAAAGAATATTCCAACTTGGCGGGACCTCTCGAAAACTTTCCACCCTACTTCGTACTTTCGACACCGGCTTCCTCACTTTCTGCCCTCCTGCGAATGAAAAATCTGTTGACCCCCTTCGAGTGATTATAATCGCGCTAATGAACTTTGCAAATTATGTTTTTGATTGTCCGAATTTTATATTGTATTTATTAATTATAAATTATGCGTTTAAATATTGTAATTCAAGACAAATGTGGCAGTTCTTTCAGGGCAATTAATGCAATTACATAAAAAAATTTAAATTTCTGAATTAAGATGGCGCAAGAAAATATTTTTTCACTCAATTTACGAGGGATTTCATTATAAAATGATCTTTCGAAAAAGCTAAACGTTCATATAAATGAGCCGTTCATTTTGAAAATGGTGTAAGTCCATTTTCCAAAAAAATCGAGTTAGCTACCTTAATAGTTTTTAGATGATCTTTTCATGCTGAAGCAAATTCTTACCAATATATGAAATTTGATACCCTTAGAAAAAAATTGTTAGCCATATTTTCAAATTTAGTTCAACGCAAACCCTTTAAAATCCTATTTCGAACATAAATGGACTTACACCACTTTGAAAATAAACGGCTCAAATGATTCATCGCCGAAATTCATTAAAACAAAAAATCGCAAGATTAAATTTAATACTTTCGGCAAATTATAACATGCAGAAAGTGTAAGACTTTTTTCCAAAAGGTTGCCCGCAGGGAGGTTCTTTGAGAGGGGAAGAAATTCGAGGCAGAAGCGAAGAGGTCTTCCACGAGGGGCTGACTCTCGCGATGGATGGAGCGGCGTTTATACTTTAAGGAGACTTTAAATCTCGACCTAAATAAAGGACGAGCCGCCACCAGCCACGTTAAGTATTCATTTATGCCCTTTTTATGCGCGACTTAGCGGTTTACGAGGGACGGAATGTAAAGTACGTATCATGAGAGCCCAGCCCTATCCAGGTTTCACACCGCCGCTGCCGCGTCTCGAAATTAACGTGATTACAGCGTTTCTTCCATCGTTCGCGCATCAACATGAACCGTGGAAAAATCTGGAATCAATATGAAAGAAATGCAGTGAAAAAACGGTGGAAAAAAAGTATTTCCTGTAACTTACTATTTTAAATACTTGTTTGTTTTAAATGGTAGCAATCATTTTTTGGATATTCTTGTTTCAATTTAAAGTATTGCGGTGTACAAAGTTCAACAGTAGTAACTATTTTTTGGAGATTCTCTGTTTCAATTTAAAGTATAGCGTTGTACGAAGAGTGCTTGAAAACATCGCAGTTTTTGAGGTTAGGTGCAAATAAAGGCGGGAATCTACCGCCATTTTTAGTATTATCTAAAAACCAACGTTTTCGACTGTTTCATTCTCGATAAATCATACGTCTTCTTATACAAAATCGACAAAAGTACTCGATTTTGAGTATATGTAATGAAAAACAAGCATAAATTATTTTTTTTCCATTAAAACTCAAGGAAGTAATTGAATAAAATTTTGCAAATTCATTTAAAGAAGCTTGTGTTATAACCTTTAATTTAGAGTTTCTATTTTTATCACTTATTAATATGCCGAAAATATTATTCAGACTGCGTGGACTACTATTTTAAGTACAATTTCGTAGTTAAGGAGAATTTTCGGGTGGGCCAATCGGTGGGCTTCTTTCCCCATTGAAGCGGCGGAGACAGAGTGGAGGAAAGTTCGCAGGCTAATGTAAACCTAGTCAATTCGAGTTTGCGTGAAACGACTGGCGAGCGAAGTGCGCCGCGCCGCGCCGGTTCTTCCGAGCGCTTTCGCTGGCATCGCTCTTGCATCCCTTCATTAAAACTGCATGAGAAGGCGGTTGAACGTTATTCCATGTTCACGTGGAAACCGGGCGAAGACTTCTCTCCATAACTTACGCCGAGTTAGTTCAGCGCTATTGAAATTAGAAGTTGCCTCCTTCCGAATGGGAAAGCCATCGCACAGTCTGCTCAAGAAATTCTGCATTCTCATTTATTGACAAATTCAATATGGATCCTCGCCGGGATTAGAAAGCGCAAACATCCTTTTTTCCCCGCCGGTGGGAATCGCGATGTAATTTGGAAATTTGGAAGAGTGAGAAAATCCTTCACTGCTTTTTGTAATGCAAACAAGCGGGCGCGTTTTATTGGAAAGTTTCTCTCGATTTTTTAAATGCGATTAAATATTCCTCCAGGAAATTAATGCATCACTTCTTTTAATTCAAAATTTGCCTATATTTGACGCGGTATAACTTCGTTTAAAAAAATCGTACAGCAATCTTCTTGTACTTATTTTGTAGCCTAAAGTTTCATCTTTCAAAGCTTTAAACTCATTTATATCTAAAATTAATTTATCTATTATAAAACAAGCTAAAACTGAAGCTTCTTTTTTTCTACTCAAATTACATAAGATCAAAAAAGTTCATAGAGTTGAAACGTTTTGTTCGGGAATTTCTATTAATGTTATCTTGTAAAATGGAGTTTCCTACTTAAAATGAACTGTTAGAAAGTTGATGACGATTTTTCTAAAACAGTTTTATCACACTGTAAATTACGATTTTATTTTTTACGAATTACGATTAGATTTTATGATTACGATTTTTTTTAAAACAGTTTTGTCGCACTGTAAATCAAAATATGCCGCATACATTGGAGTCAAGCAAGGTAAATCATGAAGACCCTTGTACCTCGTGCGTACGTGTACGTGTGCATGTACAGGGTGATTCAGTTGCCTTTGAATCAGAACTGTCCTAACCTCACTTTTACTAGACATCTATTTAATTATACTATATATTCTCCATTTAACAATAGACTGTATTAAATTCTGTAGTCTGTTGGAGGGAATATTTTACCAAGTTTTAGAATCGACTTCCTTCGAATGGCTAGCAACGTAAGGAGAAAATATTTTATTATATTATATTTATAGGGGAATATTATCTATAACTGGCTTCTGCAGGGTGAAATTTCGTGTGCGAGTTAGCATAACTCAAACATGTAAAAGTATAAATGCATAAAATGCAGACAAAGGTTGAGAAACATTTGAGTGTAATTTAAATGTCTAGGTTATGTGTAACGATTTTGTATGGAACAGTGTGTGTTCGACAATGGTGATTCAAAGGCAAATGACTCACCCTGTATGTGTCCACAGGTTTAATAACGTGTATTACCACCACGTCTCCTAATCACTTCTTGGCACCTTTGCCGCATATTGATGCATCGACGCGTAACATGGAGGTAATACACGTTATTAAACCTGTAGACACACACAGATGCGCGCGCACATACACACATCCGCACTCACATGCACACGCGAGGTATAAGTCCTACAGAGGAATTTCGTCACTTTCATTAACAGCGCGATAAAATGGCTTTAAAAAATCGTAATCAAGTTTACAGCAGCTCATTTTAAGAGGAAAGCTTTCCTTTGAAAGACAACATTTGTGGGAATTCGCAAAAAAATGTTGCAACTACGTGGACTTTCTTGAATTTTGTAATTTGAACAGAAAAGTTGTTGCAGTTTTAGTCTGTTTTATAATGAAAAAATTAAGTTAAAATAGAAATAATTTAAAGGTTCTGAAAGATTAAGATTTAAGCTGTAAAATGAGTACAAGAAGATTGCTGTGGGATTTTTTTTAAACGAAGTTATATCACTTCAAAAGTGGGAAAATTTTCAGTCAAAAAAAGTGACGCATTAATTTTTCGCAGAAGTGTAAATTCTGAAATATGTTACCAAAAAAGTGTCGGTCTTTAAAAATCAATGTTACATTAATAATTCTGTAATTATGGTATAACATTGTATTAAATGACTCCAAAATAAAAATATAAAATTATTAAAATTCAACATGTGTATCAAAATTTTGAAATAACATTTGTGAGAAATTACAATCTTCAAAGTTCTTGTAACACTAATTATAATAACTAAAATTATTAGACGGCTCAAATACAAAGAATAAATAATTCCGTAGTTAAAGTAGAAATCCTCCACTTTCCCAGAAGGCGTCAAAGCGTTTACAGAAAGCGCGCGGTAATTAATGAAAGACGCAATATCTGAAATGAGCAAATGACGCCGTCAGCGAGGCTTCTGCCCTCCAATCAATAAGCTTCGACAATCAGGAATGTTCCCTGGAAAGGAAAGGAAGATTCTCAGCGGAGAATAGCTTTCTTTCAATGATGATTTATGTAGAAGCGTAGCAAGCCGATCGATTTGTCGAACGCAACGAGCTTATTCAGCGCTCTTCCGCGCGATCCGCTTCTTCCTTCTTCGGCACTTTGCAATTTTCATGATGAATCGCGAGGCCCCAAGATAAATTGCAGCATCACCGCAGCGACCCTCGGGAAAAGGAGCTGCTCCTGCCACCACCCAGTCATCGTACGCGTGCTTGCCAATCGTCGGCCAACTTTTCAAGCCACGCCGAGATTTCGGCACTTCTCAGCCCTGCCACGAGAAATTTCTCCACGAAACACGAGGCCTGTCACCTGAAAAAGATTGGACCCTCGTTTTCCCCTCGTATTTCTCTCTGTCACTGACTCCTCTCTGCCTCCGCTCCTTTACGCATCTACTCTTCAGTGTACAAATCAATTAAGGAAAAAAGAAAAATTAACCTTCTGCTTGGAATTTTTCGTAGTAAATATGTTTCAATTATGGTTTTGTTCAATTAATGTTTAAGGTTTGATTTATTATTAACAATTAAAGTAGATTATACTTTGCAAGTTTTTCACTGTTAATACAAAAATATTAAACAAATCATAAATTGAATTATGAAATCAGAAAGATCAGCAAGTTTTACATCCTCAAAATGACTTGATTTTCGAACACAAATCTTACATAGCAACTTGGCTTTCATATGTATTTCTATCTTTTTTGGAAAAATTCATGTTGTGTTTGAAATTTTTGGTAGCAAAAGATGTTTCAATTACGGTTTTGTTTATTTAATGTTTAAGGTATTCTAAAGTTAAGGTTTCATTTATTACTAATAAATAAAGTACCAACAAGTTCCCATAAAAATATTCCCTGATTATATTTTTCAAGTTTTTGACTGTTAATACATAAATATTAAACAAATCATACATTGAATTATAAAATCACAAAGATTAGCAAGTTTTACATCCTCAAAATGACTTGATTTGAACTTGGCTTTCATATATATTTCTATCTTTTTTGGAAAAATCAGTTAAAAATATTATTTTTCACGGAGGATTAAACTACTCCTTAACGTCTTTCATATTTCAATATTTGTTTGAGAATAATTCGCTTCATATTCGAAGATAAATCCTAATACGATGCTCCAAATCTTCCACCAATTAAGGTTAGGTTAACCAAACAGTACCCCAACGTCCCCAAAATCGGGCATTCCCCAGAAAACAATTCAACACCAGAATAAAAAGATCCCATGTCAACATACCAATCACCTGCCATCAAAGCAGTGGGTTATCAATGGTTACAAGCATTTCGATCAAACAAGTTGCGTCGAATAGCAAGCGTACGAAAGAGATCGGAGGTTCTGTCGCGAGCCGGCAGAGGGCACCGATCACCAGGGGCGTTAATGTGCTTTTTGCGCGCAACACGACGGGGTGGCGGCGGCGGCGGCAGCGGCGGCCAGGAGGGAATTGGATTCAGGAGAGCACTTTGCCCGCGAGCAAGATAAACACTTGGTCGACTCGGGCGTACACCAGGAAGTGCCATCAGAGAGGGAGAGTCACGCACAAAGAGAAAGAGAGAGAGAGAGAGCAAGAGCAAGAGAAGAGATCGAAAGAGAAAGAGAGAGAGAAGGGGAAACAGAGGGAGAGCAGTCCAGAGCCTCGACATCCTGGCGTCGAGCCGCTGCTTTACGAGCCTGTTTTCATAAGCGGCAGACAACGATATAATTTTCGTGTCCTCTCGTGTCCCGCGGGAAAGCGAAGGAGAGGAGAGGCCGAGCCACGCGAGAGAGAAAGAGGCTGACTGCTCGCGCTCCATATCGACCGGGACTCCGCCCTGTTACCCTCCACGCTTTTCATCCCCCGGCACACGCCAGCATCTCCGCGTCGTCCTTTCATTCTCTTTCTCGCTCTCTCTCTCTCTCTCTTTCGCTTCTGCTCTCAATGTGATCGTTATCTATCCGCCACACTGATTCACTCAGTCTTTTGACCTTCCACTGTCGCACTCCATGCAAAATCAGCTTCTGACGTGTGATTTTGCAAAGTTGTTTGTAGGTGCTTGCGAGTTTTTTGGAGTTTAGTTTTATGCTGAGAGATTTTTTGAAAAGATGGAATGTTTTGTTTCTTTATTTCTGATTTATTGTTGGATTAATGGATGATAGTTGTTAGGGATATATAAATGTATTTGTTGGTTATTCTTTCTGTGATTTTTGCATTCTGCCAAAGAATTTTTTTCTGGATTAATAACACATTGTTAGAAAGAATAATACTGTTCTTTTGTACATGTATAATTGAAATATCGCTTCATAACGTTTTCTGATTTAGCTCTAAAATTAACAATCTCAGAACACAAAGTTCCATTTCAGGACTCATTATCGTCTATAAAAACCTTGCTGCTTTATAAACAATTTAAATTCCAGGTCAAACGTCTTCAAAAGCGTTGGAATACTTTCTATAGTAATTATAAAAGCTATTTTCGTTCTAAAATTAACACTCTCAGAATCGAAAATTCAATACGAGGACTCATCGTAGTCTATAAAAAGCCAATAAAAATCCCAATTCTCGACTAGTGAATGACTTCATAACGTTTTCTGTTTTATCTCTAAAATTAACACTCTCAGAACAGAAAGTTCCATTTCAGGACTCATTATTACTCATATTTACTCATATTTACTCACATTTACTCATTTTTATAAAAATCCGGTTGCTGTAAAAACGATATAAACTCCAGGTCAAATTATAAATGCAATTATAAATGCTATTTTCTAAAATTAACAATCTCACAATCGAAAATTCAATACGAGAACTCATCGTAGTCTATAAAAAGCCAATGGAAATTTCAATTCTCGACTAGTGGACGCCTTCATAACGTTTTCTGTTTTAGCTCTAAAATTAACAATCTCAGAACAGAAAGTTTCATTTCAGAACTCATTATTACTCATATTTACTCATATTTACTCCCATTTACTCATATTTTATAAAAATCCGGTTGCTTTAAAAACAACATAAACTCCAGGTCAAATTATAAATGCAATTATAAATGCTATTTTCTAAAATTAACAATCTCACAATCGAAAATTCAACACGAGAACTCATCGTAGTCTATAAAAAGCCAATAAAAATCCCAATTCTCGACTAGTGAATGACTTCATAACGTTTTCTGTTTTATCTCTAAAATTAACACTCTCAGAACAGAAAGTTCTATTTTAGGACTCATTATTACTCATATTTACTCAAATTTACTCATATTTACTCATATTTACTCATATTTACTCATATTTACTCATATTTACTCATATTTACTCATATTTACTCATATTTACTCATATTTACTCATATTTACTCATATTTACTCATATTTACTCATATTTACTCATATTTACTCATATTTACTCATATTTACTCATATTTTATAAAAATCCGGTTGCTTTAAAAACAATATAAATTCCAGGTCAAATTATACATGCAATTATAAATGCTATTTTCTAAAATGAACAATCTCACAATCGAAAATTCAATACGAGGACTCATCGTAGTCTATAAAAAGCCAATGGAAATCCCAATTCTCGACTAGTAGCCGACTTCATAACGTTTTCTGTTTTGTTAGCTCTAAAATTAACAATCTCAAAATACAAAGTTCCATTTCAGGACTCATTATTGTTTGTACAAACCCTGTTACTTTATAAACAATTTAAATTGAAGGTCTTCCAAAAGCGTTGGAATATTTTTTACGGCAATTGCAAATGTTATTTTCTAAAATGAACAATCTCACAATCGAAACTTCAATACGAGGACTCATCGTAGTCTATAAAAAGCCAATGGAAATCCCAATTCTCGACTAGTGGCCGACTATCTTCGTCGTCCGGTGTATTTCCGGTGGTCCAACCGATGGACGCGGGTGCGCGTCACGCTTTCCGGCGTTCTTTATGCAATCCCAGGAGGTTTGCCGTCGGAAAAATCTCGGACTGAAGGCGTCATCGTCATCGCGCGGCATGCTAACGCGCCTGGAAATAGGGAGGCAGCGGTAGTGGAACAAATTGAAACATATTTGCGTCGGGCGTGCCTGCTTTGTCCGAGGCGCAGGGGAGTTGGCCGGTGACGCGGGTGCCCAACTATTTTCGCAGGCAAATGTCTCCCGACATCTCGGAATGTAAGACGGAAGTGGCATCGGCGGGAGAGAAAAATTGTCGCCGCTTGTGCGAAAATAAACGCGCCGCTGACTCCGCGGTATTCTTCTTTGCGCCGCACCGCGCACTCCCGGCACACACACTCCTCCTCCCTGACGTAGATTGAAGGCTTTGTTTGGCGTATTGACTGCGCTCCGCCGCTGACACGTGTATATTCGGGACGAACTGGGGCAAACAGGTCATACTCGATAAAATAAAACATGATGAACGTCTATAAAGAGAAATTAATACAAAATTTTCTTTATAGCAAAAAATTATAAAAAGAAATTAATACAACATTTTCTTTATAACAAAAAATTATAAAGAGGAATTAATACAACATTTTCTTTATAACGAAAAATTATAAAGAGGGATTAATACAAAATTTTCTTTATAACATTAAATTACACAGAGAAATTGATATAGAAATGACGGTCAATTAATGAAATACGATTTGGTTGAGTATTTTCAGCGACTTTAAGTTGTTTGCTTAAATAATTCGTCACAATATTTAGGCGCAAGTGAACGTTTTTCCTTAATCCTTTGCTTTAGTTTGTTATACCCAGTAAATATGTTTATGAAATATTTCTACAAGGCTGTACCGAAACTAATATTCGGGACGAACTGGGGCAAACAGGTCATATTGGATAAAATAAAACACGATGAAGGTCTATAAAGAGAAATTAATATAAAAATGACGGTTAATTAATGAAATATGATTTGGTTGGGTATTTTCAGCAATTTTAAGTTATTTGCGTAAATAATTTTTCCGTTTTTCGTTAACCTTTTGATTTAATTTGTTATGCCCAGTAAATATGTTTATTAAATATTTCTACAATGCTGTACCGAAACTAAAATTCATTAGTGAAAAAATAGTAGGAATAATTAATAAATGACTTATCTAAGTCTTTTCGAACGAAAACTTCTGTCTTATATTCAGTTTCGAAAAGGTCCTAGTAAATTAGGATTTATTAGTATTTTACAGCTCTTCAGAGATGCAATTAAATTATTTCCAAAAGAAAATTTCATATTAATAAAAATGAATAAAATATATATAATATTTTAAACCCAATAATAGGATTTTCATTTAGTTTATTAGGCTGGGTATTTCTTTTTCCAATTTTATATGAATTCTTATTTATAGAATATAACAGTTTATTAATAAATTATTGAGAGTATTAAATATGAATCTATCTTTTCATTATGCCTGCTCCTTGTATAATTGTATAGAATTATCATACAAAGAGAGAATTCAAATGAATAAAACTGAACAATCAAATGACACGTAATAAATGAACCTATTACATCCACCAACATTGGTGAGCTTTATTCTCATTCCACGCATTCAAAAGATTACGAGCTCCATTCGTGCAAGCGGTTCAATGCAAAGCGTTCCATTACAATGTAGTTGGTGGAAATCTGAAAACTCTCTGGAATTCCATCCCGACGCCATTTGGAAACTGGTAGCGCGCAGGCGGTGCAAATATTTCCCGGCTGCATTTTCATAAGCATCGCGCGGACTCTTTCTCCAATTTTCGTGACCCAACCCCTCGCACTTCCGGTACTCCTGCGAATTTCCCGCAGTCCTTCTCCTCCAGCGTGACAAATACAGTTGCCGGCAGTTCCTGCGCCCCCCCACTTTCGCCGCCGCCGCCGCGAAACTTTGCCACGTGGGGGCGCTGGAGTGGGAACGAGCGGCGGTAGTGGTGGGGGAAGCTCGAGGGTCTTGGAAATACGGCAACACCTCTCGTGAAATTGCTCGAGCGGTGCAAGCTCACCCGCTTGGCAATTCAATTC
Source organism: Ectemnius continuus (assembly GCA_910591665.1). NCBI lineage: Eukaryota > Metazoa > Arthropoda > Insecta > Hymenoptera > Crabronidae > Ectemnius > Ectemnius continuus. The sequence goes on along the minus strand of OU342862.1, from coordinate 5,369,635 downwards.
TTTAATGTAAAGAGAAATAGTCACCGGAGGATCAACAGGCTTCTATTTTTAGGTGATCCCTTAAGTCAGTGGCGCTCAACTCTAACTGCGCTGCGTGAGAGTTGGTATAGTTGGGGTGGAAATTAATCGTGAAGCGATCGAGCTTGATTAAAATGTATTATTGTAATTATTAAAGTCGAATTTTAACTTTTGTTCTCAAATTAAACTACAAATTGATGTATGTAGAATAAAACCTTGAACGTATTGCTCGATGGCTCTAAAACTAGAATTGTTATAAACAAATTATTAAAAACAGTTTTTGCAACGTGAATTTAGAAATAAGTCATTTAGAACGTAAAGTAAATCTAATACATTCTCGATGTAAAATATATTTGTATAGTAAATAATTTTAAGATCAACATGTTATTGTTATGTTTATTAACCAATGCCTGTAAACAACATTTTGTATATATTCTCTGATGATACAAGAAGAAATATCACATACAATTTTTGTATAGAAACATTATTTAACAAATATAGCAATACTTTGTTTTAATTCAAACTGATTGTTGTAGGACTACTTTTTACATCAAACTTACAACTTGAATTATGTAAATCATTCATGTTTTATATTTGCATCTACTACATTCGCAAAATCTTGTTCTGTTTATAGTGTTCAAAATTTTAATATTTTCCAAGAATTGGCGTATCTAGTACTGTAATCTGTAATATAATTTATAGTATTCTTGATTATGAAGTTGGTGAACGATTTTATTTATTTCTATGTCGTTTATGAACTATGCGAAATAACTTTTATTGCACGTAAGAAATAAACATTATCAGAAATGAAACTAGCTAGTTTTATGAAAAAGGGTGAAAATTTCCGTGTTAATGATTGAATCTGAAATTATTCATTACAACTTCATTCAATATTCCATGGAATAACATGTGTTTTAAAACTTCACAGCAGAACTTCAGATATTTCATTGGTAAGAAAACTACAATTGTGTATACTTTACAAGAAAGAAGAACTCCAAGCAAGCACTAAAAAGTCAAGAAAGCTCTCGAAGAAAGATCAATTGACTATGTCAACGAATTAGAGTTGAGTGCCGCTGGGGTAACTGGATGCTGGGTCTCGGCGATCTCGGGCCGAATTGGAGCGGCCGGATTCGCGAGGATGAAAAATTCAATTGTCCAAATTATCCCAAGTCGCTTGTTCCAACGGCGATATTCCGGCCAGGGTGAATCCAGTCGTCGACGTCGTCGTCGTCGTCGGCGGATAAATTTCACGCTACAGCTATTTCCCAGGCGAAGCCGATGCGAAGTGAATTGCGCGAATCAAGCGATTGCATTCATGGCGCTGGCTTTTTCCACAATGGCCACGATTACACCGGCTGCGTCCACAGAAAGAGAGAGAGAGACGAAAGGAAGCTGCCGTGTCGCGAGGGATTTCGAAAAGCATCAAATTAACACAAAGGTCAAGCTACCGTATAATTGAATCGCTTCTTGGTTTAAGGGGACACGTACACCAAGAGCGCAAAAATTGAGGGTTAACCAAACGTGAATTCAAAAATAGCTCTCTCACCCTTGAAATTACTATACTTTTATTACTATTTTTTTATTTAAACGGTTACCGTTTCGTTGAAGAGAAACGTATATTTTTTGTTTTAAGTTATAAAAGTTTAGTAATTTGCATGGGACAAATAGGTATTTTTGAGTTTCAAAGACCGCCATTCCGTTCAAACTTAAAATTTTGGAAATTGAAATGGTTCCATATTAGCGTTCGGGATGTATGTATTTTCAAAAAAAGTACAGTTTTCACCAACCGCGAGCACTCTAAGTCAAGTAGTTGATGGGAATCGTTTTTAAATTTGAAACGAATATAAAAAAGTCTATTATTAACCATAAATTTTTATAATCGGCTACCTTTTACACAACGTACATCATGTAATTGAATGTACATCAAATTAGACCAATTTTGCAAAATTGTAAAGTTTTGTTCACTGTTGGTCAAATTAATTATACGTCAGCGCTTTTTATTTCACCTAGCGTTATTAACGCCACTTCTTATTACCTGTGAAAATAATTGCTAATAATACAGAATTAATCATTGCAATAATTCAAGCTTCAAACTTTACCAATATAAAAGTTAGCGCGTAAATAAGTAAATGTGAAAGTAGAGGTTATGTACGATCAAGAATAGACTTAGAATGTACGTTTATAATTTCGAATCCTGGAATTGTAATCCCATTGAAATTAGACGGAGATTCGGCTTTAAATGTTGCGCCAGGCAAGCAGCGGACACGGTAATTGAGCTTGTCAAAACATTTCACCTGGAGTAACTAGCCGGAATGGCAATCGTCCAGGTCAATTTCTCGGTCTCGCTTAAGCACACTGGCGCTGCCAGATTCTGCATGGCTGCAAATTGCCAGTAGACCAATTGTATTGTCAGAGTTGTATCTTCTGAACTTGTACAAGTCTCTCGAAATTAAATAGCATAAATAATCACATCAATCTTTCCAGAAAAGATTACTTTAATTTTAGAATTTAGTTTATGTAATAAGGTTTAATGATTTTGTAGTATTTGCCGTTCTAAAAGTCATCTGACGCTATTATCAAAATATAAGGAAAATTTAGTAGGTTAAATGTAAACAGAATTGGGAAAACATATCTGTATAAACTTTAAATTAATTTTTGAAATTTATATTTTAGATTTATGTAGAAATTTATCGTTGCTTTTCTTGCACAACTTACATTTTGAATTAAAACTTAATGTTTGTCCCTGCAAAACGATAAACATTTTGCAGCCACTTAAGACAATTGTGATTAGACTCCAAAAAATTTAGAAAGAACTTTTCGGTGGCAATTAAAAAAATATATTAGGGGTTGATTTTGAACGACCCTATAGCTTTCGAGAATACATAGTACACACATGCACACTACAAGCACATGAATTCTAGGGTGTCACTGTAATCACGAGGACACGTCGTTTTATCGGAAGAGGGACACATATGTGTCCCTGAAAATTGGGGCAGGTCTTTCAGTAGCTCGGATCTGAGAGGTAACCACTGTGACCAACATTCAGATGCTTTCCCTGCACTGCTCCACTTCTTCCTCGTTATTCTTGAGCACTTCCCTTTTTCAGTCGCCTTTAATCAAGCGCTGGGAAAATGTACAGACTGATTTAGTCGCCTTTGAATTACCACTGTTCAGTATAGAATAGTTATAAATTATGTAGTATTTTTCATTATTGTGCTTTTGTTCTTTTCCATATTTGCGTATTTATGCTTTGAGAAAACAAATATGTTTGTGAAATTTGTTAGTTTTAAACAAATCTCGCATAATATTGTGCAATTCAATGTATTGTTTGAATGATATAATACAGAATAGTTATAAATTATGTAGTAATTTTCATTATTGTCCTTTTATTCTTTTCCATATGTTCGTATTTATGCTTTTCATTGGGGAAACAAATATGTTTGTGAAGTTTGTCAGTTTTAAATATATCTTGCATAATATTGTATAATTCAATATATTGTTTGAATGCACCTGTTATAGGTTTGAAAATTTTTTCGATTATTATAGGATAATATTAATTTAAAAATAAAACGTACCTCTTTGAATTATTTATTAATTTTTCTTTTTTAGACGACCGTTTTCTAATTCTTTTATGTAATCCATGTATTATATATACAGTCAAAGTATTTCTTTCATTACTGCTACTTTCGGAGTAAGTCGTGGTAAAATAAGATGTCACTATAATTAGTGAAATATTCTCTCCAGCAAGTTACATATGTTTTCCCGTATTATTATCACACATTTAATGTATTATTATTAAATTATTATGTATTATTTATTGCATATATGTGTCATCAAATAATGGGAATGACAATCCTAATCCAAAGGACTGAATCACCCTGTGCAGAGCCTTTTGAAATATCCTTAATCGCATATGGAACTAAGGCATCCGCTGAGTACCCTTTTGACAGGTTGGTGTCATTAATTTAAGGGGGACAAATTACCCTCGAGCCTTCTTAGGGATTATCAATCTCCGCAGTCGGGGCTTCTCGAATTGGGATTCATCCTCGTGCCGAAAGCGGAGCTAGAAGTTTATCAATCTTGCTCTGATTGCACCTTTCTTGGATTAGTGGGGGATCATTAAGGCATTAACCCTCGTTTGATGATGATAATGTCTTCTAAATCAGCCAATGTTAAATGAATAATAGAAAACAGTCTGCATGAATAATTAAATTATGACAGGTTTCTAGTTGGCTTAGTTGTGAATTAATTTAGATTATCCTTTTATTCCTCTTTTTATAATTTTTTCTATCATTAGTAATTAATCGATTTTAACCAACAGTTCTTACAACCCCCAAAAATCACAAAATCAACTCGTTACGATTTAACGCTTTCGGTACGAGTGTAGTTTTATTTTTATTTCATTTTTTATCAGTTTTATTTCATATTTTATCAATATAGTTCTTTTTTTAACGCTTAAAAGGTTTTTATAAAAAAAGGACTGACTGCGAGTTATGTATGCGTTATTGGAGATACGCCTCGTACAGGGTGATTCATTTGCCTTTGAATCACCACTGTCGAACACACACTGTTACATATAAAGTCATTATAAATAACCTAGAAATTTCAATTATACTCAAATGTTTCTCAACATTTGTCTGCATGTTATGCATTTCTACTTTTACATGTTTGAGTTATGTTAACTCGCACATGAAATATCACCCTGCAGAAGCCAGTTATATATAATATTCCCCTATAAATATAATATAATAAAATATTGTCTTCTTACGTTCCTAGCCATTCGAAGGAAGTCGATGCTAAAACTTGGTAAAATATTCCCTCCAACAGACTACAGGATTTAATACAGTCTATAGTTAAACAGAGAATATATAGTATAATTAAATAGATGTCTAGTAAAAGTGAGGTTAGGAGAATTCAGATTCAAAGGCAAGTGAATCACCCGTGAGGACACGGAGCTCGTACCAAAAAGGGTTATAAACCTTATTCGTTATTCACCACCCCTTGCCCTTTTACGATACTACTCAGTTCTATTAAGCACACTTTTTGCAAAGCTTTAAACATCAACTAACCAAACAAATTAGAACAACCCAACACGAAATCATCCAATCAGAAAAATTCCACTGCGGCATAACATTACAGGGTTCCGCATCGCCAACTGCTTTCAATCCAAGCTAAAAGTCTCCACTCGCAAGGACTCGAATCATCCAGGCGATCGCGCCCGAGTTCGACATCAGCAGGGCGAATAAAAAGGACACACAGCTCGCGAATCAGCTGATCGAGAGGGAAACCAGGGCTAGCTGTAGGATTCGAGGGCCGGGACATCCCGGCCAGGACGTCGACTATAATCCCCAATCCCGTGTTCCAGAATGCACGTCGAGACAGCTCCGGGAGCGGTTATCCCGTTACTAGGTCAGCCCGATAAATTGATTGGCGTACACCTCCGCCTTTCACCGGCGCGCTAAAGGGTTGCGGAGGGTGCTCGCCGAAGGGGTGGGGTGTCAGCCGGGGCCTCACGAGGGAGGAATCCACGAGAAATGTTAAAGGTGGAGGTGGCGTGGGATGCTGGCGTTGGAGAGAAAGAGAAAGCGTCGATGGAGGGGGGGCGGAGGGAGAGGGCAGCACTCGCTCGAAGGGTGGGTGGTATTGAATCGAGAGGGACCATTCCAACATCCCCTCCCCACCCCCTCTTTCTCCAGGCACCCCTCGCCTACGCCGAGCGAGCTCAGAGCTCTGGCTGCATGTTGCGTCGGATATATCTCGCTGATCGATATCCTAACCCATTAACCCAGTGGCGAGGCGCGCGTGCGTGCGTCCCACCGGGCAGGCCGAGGCGAGCCCGCCGCCGCCGCCGCCGCCGCCGACGACGGGCGTCACGGCTACTCTCCCGTGACGTCACGGGACTCTCGTCGCAATATCGATTGAAAAATCCGGGAAATGTCCCAGGACACATCGCGCGCGCCCGCGCGCTTCGAACCCTCAGCCGCCCCTGTTCTGGGATTCTGGGACGACCCAGAAACGAAGCAACCCACCCCCCACCACCCCTCGCGAACGATCCTTAACCCAGTAATGCCTGCTATCCAGCTTTCGCTCGATTCCTCCTCTTAGCCTTCCGTTAATCGATTTCTTTTACAGGAAACTGCACGTAATGCGCGAGATTGACTTATACAGCCGGCCGGGGATGTAATCTCCGGTAATGGGATTCGAGGTCGTAGTGAATGATTGCCTTTGTCGGAGTGTTGGGATTGTTGAATTTCGGGGGTGGGTGTATTTTGGATGGAATACTTTTGCTTTCGTTGATGAATTTGGGAAATTTATTTGAAATTGTGTACTTCTTGCCAATTTCAGGCGTATTTTTTGTGTAATGTCATATGGAATTCGTAATACAAACAATTTGGTGAAAGCTGGTTTGAATTTTGAATAATGATTTTAATGTTATGGAATTAAAATTGTACATTAAAAAAGATCGAAGTTTTGTTTGTTTATTCCAAGATTTCGGTCGGTTCGGTTTTTGTTGCAAATTGAAATTCTGAATCAAGTATAAATTCATTTAAATCGTTGGAATTATGCACTAGGTTTTTACTTTAAAACTCGAATTTGTTAGCAAATTCTACTAAAATCCTTTTGCAATCTGCTTGCAAAGCACGTAAAACTAAAGTATTTTCATTCAAGTTTCCCGTGCATATCGAAGAATAAGAACTCGAGGCTTGCTATCGATTATGTCCCTGGCAACGCGTGTTGCCAGAATTTATATCTTCCTCTTCGTTTTTCTTTTCTCTTCAACACCCAATAACACAGCGGTCGCCGAGTCTTTTAGGGTGACCGGCTTTCATCCCGAGCGAGAAATATGGTACATTACACGAAGCGAAACACTTGTTCCCGGTGATTTACGAATGGAATTCCTTGGAGGCGAATTTATCAGTGGAATTTATCAGCTAAACGATTTAGATTGCGCGTGCCATAATTCCCAACAGTTCAAAAGGCCATTTTCGGTAGAACAAGCGAAGCAATTGGAAGAGAAACTCATTCGCGACCACCGAAATTATATTAAACCAACAGCTTCCGTTTGCCAGCTTTTATTCCGGGCAAGAAATATGGTTTGTTACACAAAACGAACATTAGTTCCCAGCGATTTACGAATGGAATTCCTTTGAGGGGATTTGTCAGCTTAATTTATCAGCTAAACGATTTAGATTGTACAAGCCGCAATTGCCGGCTGTTCAAAAAGCCATTCTCGATGGAATAAGCAGAGCAATTGGAATAGAAGCTATGACCACTAGTTACGAGGCGTATTGAACCACTCGATTCCGGTGACCACCCTACGATCATCCATTTGGGTCAGGCTCGCCCATAGCCAAAGGGTTAAAGCAGATCCTCTCAACGACTTCATAGGGAAATCCTAACCTCTAACATATCATATTTACGATTTAGAATTACAATTATTATTAAATATCGTATATTTTGTATGTGCAACAACTTGAATCCCAATGGATGAATAATTTTTGAGGTTAAGTTTACTTTACGTGGTCCACACAGGTTTGATTTGGTTACTACGTTTATTTTTAGTTTAATTTATGTTTTGTGACAGGCTCGCCCATAACCAAAGGGTTAAAGCAGATCCTCTCAACGACTTCATAGGGAAATCCTAACCTCTAACATATCATATTTACGATTTAGAATTACAATTATTATTAAATATCGCATATTTTGTATGTGCAACAACTTGAATCCCAATGGATGAATAATTTTTGAGGTTAAGTTTACTTTGCGTGGTCCACACAGGTCTGATTTGGTTACTACGTTTATTTTTAGTTTAATTTATGTATTAGTGACAGGCTCGCCCATAGCCAAAGGGTTAAAGCTGATCGTCTCAACAATCATCTCAACAACTTCATATGGAAATCCTCGAATTCTAATCTTTAAAAACCTCTAACATATCATATTTTCGATTTAGAATTACATTACTATTAAATATCGCAAGTTATATAATCTGTATTAATATACGATTAATTATTTTAAAGATTCAGATGACAAACTTTACTAACCCATTGCCTGCCAGAATTCCCATTTGGGGATTTTGGAATTTTACGTACATACACTACTCGGCGTCAAAAATATATTTAATACGCCAAAATGTCATGAAAGTTTAAAACAAAAATTTGATAATTAATGTGTTAATATGAAAGATATTGCACAGATAAATATGTATAAAAACGAAAACATACTATGATCATTAAAACCGTGTTATATACTTGCATTTTCGAATCATTTAATTAACAATTACCAATCAGATTTATCTTACCCTTTTAAAATATGCAACCTGCACGTACAATACATATATGTTTAGATGGGAATCGTCAGTTTCGGTATTCCGGAGTGTTCCGAAGAGGTTAGGTAGGTGCGTGAGGGAAGTTCAATCAGGCGGTATGCGTCAACGGAGCGGCCGCGCGCGGCACGGCCGGCTTGATTTTATTAGGCCGGCGGCGGCCACGTATTCCAGCCGCAGGAGAGCCGCCATGCAGAGGCCATCGATTTTCATAGTCCATTAAGTAATTGCGCCGCCGCCGGTGCGATCGGGCTGCTCGGCCCAAGTCGGTTAGGCCAGTGAGATTTTCACGGCACTTTCACGTGATTTGCCCGCCGATGTTTGCCATCCCCGCCGATTAATTCGACGCTTCAAGCAGAGCGACTAATCGCCGGAAACGCCCGATTAATTAACCTTAGGATTGTTGGAGCGCGCCTTTTCTCGAGCTTACGCATCATGGCGCCCTTTTTAAAAGTTTTGGGAAATAATCGTCTTCTGATAAGTTAACAAATGTGGGAGAAAAATGCTTGTAAAGTGAATAGAAATATTTATTAAATAATAAAATAGAATTCGACAGAGAAGAAATTATTTATATAAAAAGTAAAATAGTTACTAACTAAATAATCATAAAAGTGATGATTAGACACAACTAGATAGCAAGAAACGAAATATATTCAAGCAGAAAACTAGGTTAAGTCCAAAGAATTCCATTTCATTGTCACATCGACAAAGTCGTCGACCTTAGAACCCAGATTTCTTGTCTCTTTCAATGGAAAGACGACACAACTTTCTCATAATCATATTTCCCTGATGCACGAGCTGCTTCCCAGAAGACAAGAGAATTCACCGTTCCATAGATAAAACTAGTGGCTTTCTACGAATTACCGATAATGTTCTGCCCATTAGATAACCTAACCTCAAATTTTACAGGAGGAAGCTTCTTTTCAGGGGAATTGTCAGGTGGCAGTGTGCAGTTAGTGTTCCATGCAGACCAGAATAATAAGAGCGTGTTTCCCCGCCGACCTCGCTGTCACCGACTTGTACACGCGTACAGTCAACTGAAACGTCATCATTGTCTCCCGCCATGCATTATCTTATCATCGCCTTAATAAGACTGCTTGCTTGTCCCAGATCGTAAAAATGCAATGATGATAACGGCGTGCACGGCGAATAATTCTGTAATCCAATTATTTTGAAAATGGCAGTATGAAATGCTTGTGCATGTGAATTGACAAGTAAATAATTGACTATAATTTGTGATCATTTATTTTTGCTCTGCTTTTTGCATTTGTAATTTTTACAGGGGCTTGGAATGATCTTTATTTTATTGGACCTTTTATAAAATTAGGAAAAGCGAATTGTTTATATTGTAAACATAGAATATTTTACTTTGGAATAGTGAAATAATAAAATAAAGATGTGTTCTGGTCATGTGTGAGTAAAAAACGGTATTCGTTAACATCGTTAATTTTTTATTTCAAAACAAGAGAATTTAAGAACCTTGATAAGCGGTGACTCAGCAATAACAACCAAGTCATAATTGAAGAGAATTTAAATGTATAGTAAATTCGTTTTGCCACAATAATTTTATGCTTGCAAAATACAAGGTTTAATTTCCTACAAGAATTTCCAAAAGCTAATTCTGATAACACAAAGATCAAATACTTTAAAATTGTTAATAAAACAAGATTAAAAATAGCAGACAAAATGCTATATTAAAGTTACAAGTATTTGACCAAGTTATCAATTTCCCTTCTTATTTCAATTTGGTTTAATATTCTTCGGATGGCTCTGCTCCAATTGAATTCTTGACGAAGTGGCTTCCACGAGTCCTGCGATCGGACTCGAGCACGCAGTTCCAATATTTGCTTTCGCGCTTCGTGGCAAAGAAATATTTACACTGTTCTCCATATTTGCAAAATGCTATATTACGGCGACCGTAAATAGAGACTCCCGCGATGGAAAAGTTATGTGGTGGTTTTATTCAGAAACTAAGAATAATGGTGTTATATAGAGCTGTTTCGAAAAAGTTGGTGCTATTTTCAAAATAATTCAGCCAACAACCATGAAAATTTATAAAACTAACGATATACTTCGAAGTGTATAAAATATGAAATAAAATACATGCATAGCTCTAAGTAATTAAATATTATAATTTAATACTCAAAATCTTAGCTATTTATTTGACTAATTCAACGTGCAATTACAAAGCAGTAATATTTCACGGTTATAGTTGCGTACTGTGAATTCAAGTTTCTTTCTGCTAGTCAATTAATTATTATCTAATTATTTTGCATCATTAAACTCTATTACGTTAGAATACAAATAATAATAGAATATAATACAAATGGAAATCAATTTCAACATACATTAATGACAACCAACAACCATACAAATTTATAAAACTAAAGATATACCTTGAAGTACATAAAACATAAAATAAAATACATACACAGCTCTGAGTAATTAACTATTATAATTAAATACTGGAAATCTTAGCTATTTGACTAATTCAACTCTACTGCGTTAAAATACAAATAACAATAAAATATAATGCACATGAAAACCAATTTCAACACACATTAAATATATTATTACACATTAATAACAACCATACAATAGAAGCAATACAAAAATATTTATTTACACTCATACTTTCGGACTTCCGTTAGCATCATAAATGTATCGTTTTCCGGTGGAGATAATTCGGTGGATGCGGAGTCTACTGTAAAATAAAGCGGTGCAACCAGCCGGGAGAATTGACGCCGCCGCTGCTGCAGCGAGCAGTTCTCGAGTTGGAGTTGGGCCAGCGGCTCTAGCACTGCCAAGCAAAGTAGACTCGCGCTACTCCCCAATATGTATATTCTTTCGCGCATATACACTCAGCCTCGAGGGTGTCGCCTCCGCAAATAGGATGTTGCGCAAGATTCGTCGCATCGCGATGCTTAAGATTCATTAATCGCGATCCCTAATGTCCGATGCAGAAATAAACTAGAGCTGCGAGGATCCTTTGAAATTATTACTGTCGAAATTATTATAAATATTATTACAAATATTTGCTGGGTATGAGTTCCTTTTTCGTTTTAAGTGCAATGACAGCGAAAGAATTCCTGTCTGTATTGCAACCCATAAGTAGTATGAGTTGGGTGTGTCAATAATGAGGTGCACAGAAGTATAAAGAATAAAAAATACAGAATTCCTATCTACTTATTAGTAATATTATTCAAAATATTCATTGGGTATTAGTTCTTTTTGTTTATTTTAAGTGCAATGACAGCGAAAGAATTCCTGTCCGTATAACAACCCATAAGTAGTATGAGTTGGGTGTCTCAATAATAAGGTGCATAGAAATATAAAAAATACAAAATACAAAATTCCTGCCTACTTATTATAAATATTCATTGGGAATGAGCTCCCTTTTTTTTGAAGTGCAATAACAGCGAAAGAATTCCTGTCCGTATGTATAGCAACCCATAAGTAGTATGAGTTGGCTGTGTCAATAATGAGGTGCACAGAAGTATAAAGAATAAAAAAATACAGAACTCCTGTCTACTTATTATAAATATTATTACAAATATTCATTGGGTATTAGTTCTTTTTTTTTATTTTAAGTGCAATGACAGCGAAAGAATTCCTGTCTGTATAGCAACCCATAAGTAGTATGAGTTGGGTGCGTCAATAATAAAGTGCACAAAAATATAAAGAATAAAAAATACAGAATTCCTGTCTACTTATTAGTAATATTATTAAAAATATTTGCTGGGTATTAGTTCTTCTTTTTTATTTTAAGTGCAATGACAATGAAAGAATTCCTGTCCGTATAGCAATCCATAGCTACTTATAAGTAGAATGAGTTGAGAGACTTTAATATCGAATTATAAGAAGTATAAATCTATTCAAATGAATAATGAACAATAAGAAGATTTGATTAATTATAGGTAGTATAAATAACGTAAAGTAGACATATAATATGGCATTTTTCAGTACGTGATTATTTATTAACGCGAATATTTTATGAAGTACAATTAATATTCCATCGAATAATCAAAGTAAGATGATCTTACCAGTTATAGATGGTACAAATATTGTGAAATAAACGTATGTAATCACTTTTTACTGACTTCGAAAAGGATGAGGTACTTAACCTCTTAACTGTGGAATTTAGTTTTAAAAATCGCCCACAGAGTGCGGAATTAAAATTAAGCAAATGCAAGTATGACGAGTATACACGTCAAACGCACTTAACTGGTTAATTCGATCGCTATGCTTTTTTCTCGATAGCATTCGTTATTTTTGATAGTATTTTTGCATATAGGGAAACTATCACTACTAGCAAATGTATAACATGTATCTACCTCAATTTACATATCATTAAAATTAATTTTCTGCAAGGTTTTTGAATTCTTCAAAATCAAAAACTAATTTCGTCCCCATTTTTCTCGATTCAACTGATTGTGCGTCGATTCCAAAAGAGATGGATCACTGTGTAGGTATGAGCGGAGCTTAGCGCAGTGGCAGTGGAGATCCGCTGATGTGTTTGTGTCTTTAATAGGATCGCGGTTAACCCAGTCTTTATCGGTTGGCACAGTTTCACGGTCGACATCTCCTCGTGTTTTACGAGCCCGTTAATAAAGCCATACAGCACGACCGCACGGAAACGTGGCGCGCGACCGCCGTAACCCTCGCCGGCGTGATAACGATCGATAAGTGCTAGTCGATTCGATCGCCCTCGCTTATATGTCGCCAGTAAAACCAAGTGGAACTTGCGCCGACCACCTAATGAAGAAGTATATTGAGTCTCGAGTTTTATTGACTTAACGAAAGGAACGCAATTACGGTTTTCTTATATTAACTTAAAACTTTTTAAACGTTGTAAACACAAGGTTATGTGAATTGTAATTGAAATAAATGTAAACGTTAAAAAACAGTATTCGAACAGTAAGAATTGCAATTTATATATTATTGTATGCAACTGTATGCAATTACGGTTCTCTTATATTAACTTAAAATTTTTTAAGCATTGTAAATACAAGGTTGAATGAAATGTAATTGAAATAAATGTTGTACGATAAAAAATGTATTCGTACAATTAAAATTGAAATTTATATTCTATTGTATGCAACTTATGCAATTATGGTTTTCTTGTACTAACTTAAAATTGTTTAAGCGTTGTAAATACAAGGTTGAGTGATTGTAAATGAAATAAATGTTATACGATAAAAAAAAGTATTGGTACAGTAAGAATTGCAATTTGTATACTATTGCATTCAACTGTATTTACAGCGATTTTTCGTATTATTTTTTCCATAGAAATTTAATTAAAATATCTTTGGATTTTTTAAAAATTGAAAGTAATTGTTAATTATACGTCATGCAAATTGTCATTCAAATGAATCTTGTAGAGTGAATGCACAGTAAGGAAAAGTGTTTGTACACTTAGAATGTGAAAATAGAAACAATTGCAGTTATTTCTTTATTGGATTGACATATACATTAGTAGCATTTATTCATACTTTTATTTTTCTAATATACTATCATGTTTTTAATTGTTTGAATCTTCAGAATAATAACCAATAATATTCTTATGAGAGTAACAATTGAAAATCTGAAAAAAAATATAAGATATACTTTGTAAAATCTCATTGCATAAATACTACTAATTTTGAAGATTATTAACAAATGATTCTTACGTTCACAATTATAATATATACGTGTAACTATCACCGGATATTTATTATTAAATAGCTGAATATTTGTATTGTTTTTTCATTATAACTAATACTCGTAAAGAATGCAGTTATAAATATACCATTTTTACTCGAATTCATCATTGTCGATTTTGCCGGGTCTTCGAGCCATCCGATTATAACACTCTAATCCAATATTAAAACTGAGCGAAGGGAAGCGTCACTCGAGAGAGGAAAGCAGTCGGGAATCGCTGGCGCTCGTTTCTCACTCGAGCGATTCTTTTCACGAAAGAGAAAGTAGTAGCGAGTCCTCTTCAATTCGTCACGGATTTAATTTAATTTAATTAGAACCTCCTTCGAGCATCTCATCCCCCTCGATGAAGCGATTGATTATCCATTTGAGGGAACGATCGATTTCGCGCACACGTGCAATTGGCGTGGCGTCTCGCCGGAACACCGGCGCATGTTAAAATTTCCGCTCCCCGCTGAGTTTTATTAATTCGAGCGGGCGTAATCCGCGCGATAGGAGCGATTAATCATTTCGGCCATCTGCCCGACGTCAGTTGCACTGCTTTCTTCCGAGCGTGCTTGTTTCCCTTTGTGCGGTGAAAGCAGCCGCTTAATTAACGCGTTGACGCTTGTGTCATCCGCGCGCACACTCACTCACGACACGCCGGAAACGTAATAGTATTGCGCGATGCGTTGCCTGATCCGAAGATAGAATGAGATCAGCGTTAAACCAGTATGGATTTCATCTTGTTCCGCTGACTTCCATGGCTAATTAAAATTAGAATCGTTAGTTGTATATGAATTGTTTGCCTTAACAAAAACTTCAAGTAGAATTACGAAAGCAGTCTCGGGATTTCTTTTATTTTTAATTAGAGTTAATTGGAATTGTATAGCAAATAATATTTAAGAACAGGATTTTCGGTTTTATCATTTTTGCAAACTTGGTTCTTAAATAGTATCATTTAAACTTGGAATATACGTATGAATTTCTTTTTACAATCTTGATTTATTTCGATAAAAGCTTAACAATCTTTAACAAAAATAGTCCAAGTCAATAAATTATCAAATCCCACATCTGTAAAAAGAGACCTCATTGAAATAAGATTAACAATGAGAACACAAAGGTCAGTTAATTTGTTGTTGTGAAAGATTGATGAGAATTTATTTACCTTTGACCATCGACACACATAGATTCATCAGAGCTCAAGTAACCTGCTCCAGCAACTAGAGTGTCGACGGGAAAGAGAGGAAAAAAAGTCTGCAACACGTCGCTGCGGTAACTTCTTGCGGTTAAATTGACAGGACGCTTAGCGCACAGGCGGAAAAAGTCGTGCGACCCAGTCTGCTCGAGCGTGGAGGTTTGTTTACCGGGCGAGAGAGCGCTGACTGCGCCTGTTTTCGCCGAGGAGCTTTTTCAGCCGAGCTGTGTGCCGCATTCTGGCAAGTGCGGCCTTCGGGAAACTCTTGCGGCCTCGAGGATTCCACCCCTTCGCGCCGCACACTTCTAATAGCGAGCATAAAGCATCTCTTCTGACTCGTTTGGCAAAGGCAACCTAACCTCCAACGGGAGCGCAATTCGACAACAGTGCCCTCCAAAAGTATTCGTGGAAACGCATAGAACACTTGACACTTGGGTTTTGCTGTTATTGCGGTTGCACGATTATGGGAACGCTGAATCGAAAGGTTAATTGTTTTATTATGAAAAAGATGGGAATAAGTATAAACATTAATCACTAAATGTTGTACTAGTCTAATATTAATCTGTTAATACTGAATTTCGATTTTCTCCTGTGATGGATTGGAAAGGAATTTCCAATTGTAAAATTCTTCAAACTGTATTTGAAAATTCCAGAAACTAACTCAGAGACAATATTTCACTTGCCATATTAAAAAACTCAAATTGCTAAATACAGTAAACAGAGCAAACTTACTAGAATCGACGTAAAACATCAAATTAGAAGATTGCATTACAATCAAAAAAGAAATTACTAAAAAAGAAACAAGTTCCTAAAACCAACGTAAATCAACATGAAATACGAAAAACAAAGTGACCGGTAGAATTTAGTGAACATACCTGTTAGCCCATAGATTTCAATCAGAATTAAAGATGACAATGTGAGGTTAGGAATCGTATGAATGACGAAGTGCCAAATAAAATCAGATCACGTCGGATTAGGAGCAGGAAGGTCACACGCTTAATGGGTGAGGCCCGCTTGTTTTCCTGAGTAAGCTGGCAGTAAGTCGTAAGTTACGACTTAAGAGAGCCACTGACCCACCAATCGAATCCCGTTCTCCATGGAGCTACGTCTCTCTCCATCGGCTGCCTTCATACATATTCACAGGCGAAGGCAATGGATTATACTTATTGATCAGGATTTATATCCTGTAAAATTACTGCTTCCGCAAATTCATCTCTTTCGATGCGAATGCCAGATGGATGGGAAAATACGATCCTCTAATTATTCAAATTCTTGTTGGACGTGACTTGTGGTGATCACGATTTATTTCTTGTTACACTTTGCCCCGTACATTTCGCCTTTGCTTGATTTAATGCGCAAGGAGAATGGAACTGACGAAAGCAGACAGCACTAATTTCCCAATAATGTGATAGTAGACAATTTTTAATACCATTTTGATATTTCGATACATTGTGTCACGAAATTTCTTAATTAATTACGTGCGGAAGGATTGAGGTGAGGGTTCCAGGAGTATATAAATTCTTGAGCAAAGAAAGCCACAGGAATCACGTGCGGGTCGCAATCACTTAGAATCCGGAAACGAACTCATACCATTTAGTCAACGCAAACAAAACTCTAGACACACGAACGTTACAAGACGAACGCAGTGGTGTAACACGAGCGGTACAAGCCGAATGCAGTGGTGTAACACGACTGATACACGGCGATCGTAGTGGTGTAACATGAATGATACACGGCGAACACAGTGGTGTAACGCTAACGATACACGGCGATCGTAGTGGTGTAACACGAATGATACACGGCGAACGCAGTGGTGTAACACGACCGATACACGGCGAACGCAGCTATGTAACACTAATGATACACAGCGACCGCAATGGTGTAACACGAATGATACACTGCGAGCAATAGACGCATGAAAGAGGTAAAGCGAACGGGAAACAGAGCGATAAGACGCGAGCGATAGATAAAGGCAACACGATAGCCACACGAGTGGTACAACGCGAACGATACTCTCGCGATAAGCGATAATCACAATATGGTATGACATCGGAAGAATAATAGGATTCTATCCGAAAACTGTCTTATTTTACAGGTGAGAGTTGAGCTCTAAGGGCGCGAGGATTGGCTCCTGATAACATGCGACCACCCCCTGATTGGCTTAGGGACACTTACTTACTTTACGCGGAACTTCTAGGTACCCTCTAATCCGCTCAGCGTATGTTCGAGGGATTTCAGCGGCTTGGCCAAAACCGTCGTTTTTCCGAATCGAACCAAAACGAAGCCCTCGTTCGCATGAGAATCTGGCAGCGCCGCGGATAAGCATTATGCTACCCTGTCGAAAGAAAATTGAGGAATTTTTTGGACTGACAATTCTTCAACCAACCTTTCACACAAACTCCGCTCTCTCAATGAGAATTAAAGGGCACCTCACGAGTGGATGATACAACAATGTCGAAGCCCCAACACATTGCTACGACGGTCGTTAATAGTGAGGTTAGGAGGCTCTTCTGTATCTCCAAGTCCTGCCCGAAGTATACAAGTATTATTAGGACCTAGAACGATGGTCCCTGGTTCTGATCGGCGACAAATTTGATTTCTACTTGAAGATCTCCTACCTGCAAACTTAAAGAAAAGAAATTACGGTTCGTAATTATTGGTTGAACTTCGATTAGCTAGCAGGGAGTCAAGCACCATCACCTCACGGGTCTGAGTCCTTTCTGTCTCCCAACAGTACATAGGTGACTTTCTAGCCCTTCCAACCGAGAAATTGGAGAGCTTTGACAGCTAACTGTAGCAGAGGCCTAAAAGTTCGTAACATAAATGATTGTTAATAAAAGCAAGTGTTGCAGCGTAACGCGGCTGTTGTGGTTGTTTTCCTCTTACATGGAATTACGGTGCGCTTGTAACTCGATTTCAATAATGAAAGATATAAACTGTCACCAAAAGGTGACAAAATAAATACTTAAGATACTTAACTTTGTGATGCGCAAAACACTGCAACGTCATAGCTGATATGTTGATATGCTGATATGCTGGTATAACAGACATTTCAATATTTGCTGATATTGATAAATGACAGTATGAAATATACAATTTGTAGGAAGATAGTACATCGGGCACGAATATGTTAAACAATGCAACTTCATGTTAGGAATGTAACATCAAATGAATATTAATAGATCCTTTTACCGGTTATCAAGAAAATCGCTTTCGGTTTCACCGAGAATTCATACTCGACTGCTTTCATATTCGGTCCGGTGAAAGGTCGAGCATGTTTATGGATCACAGGCCTAGTGGGTTGTACTACCGGTTAGACTTCACTCTCGAGGCTCTAAATGGCCGCGCAAACAGATGGCTTGCGAAAAAGCCGTGAAATCGTAAATCCCAATTATCTGGGATGTCAATGACACTATCATCTTGCGTCACTCGTCCAGCAACTGGCGATAAATTCCCAACTACGACGAGCAGGAATCAGCGAACGCAGACAAGCGTAATGTATTATGCAACTAATTAAAATTTAATTTGCAGACAGTTATGACTGACTCTCCGGCGGTGACGGCTTTGGAATGGCTTAGGGCATTCAAGATATCGATTTCACTTGTGCGACCATGTTTCAAGTTGGCTGGAACTCTCTGTGGAGAACTGATTGTAAAGTCAATCTTAATTGAAGCCTAGATTTTTCAAGAGCTGTTGAAAATAATTGGCAAAATAGTTTTGATGATATTTTTGTTACTGCTAGATTTCAGAGGGCTATGCAAAAATGAAAAAAATATGTTTTGAAGTTGATTAATAAAGCATATTATGTGGCGAATGATACGTTATGGTAAAATATAATTAACTTTACGAGATAAATACTAATTATCCGCAATAAATAAATGAAAATCTATATTTATATCACCTACAATTTCTTTCTGGTTGTATCACTTCAGGCTTTTTATTATCACTGATTTATGAATAAAAATTGTTACAATTTCGAATAGTTTTAAAAGTTTTAAAATAGTATTATTCATTTACTGCCAATGAGTATAATACAATCCAAGAAAACACAATTCATCGCAGCAGTTGAATAATGCATGATAGTTGATATCGCAGTAATGAATATTAATGATGTTATTCAGCCTCACCTTTTGCGCCAACTTCTGAATTTCGCAGAGTTATTAACTCGTGTTTTACTCTCACTTTCCCGCAATTCCCATTTGACTCGAGCATCGGCAAATTGTACGTGAGTGCGTGCAACAAATTGTATAAAAGAAGAACACATAACAAACCGGTTACGAGGAACTCGAAGCAAACGCGAAGGAAGTGGGTGTGCAATGAAAGCGGGGAAAAAGGTACTCGAAAAAGCAATAAGGATCAAGTGGACGAGTGTCCTGTCGCTGTACCAACGCTCCAATCGAGTGGTCGATCCCTCGCATCCTTTGTCAACAAGAAGTCCTCTTCGAGCTGCTGGCAACAACAAATATTTTCTTGATAGCTTCCCTCCAATTTAACACCCTTTTCGAAATCTCCTCGAAAAACTTTGCTTTGCTGCTAGAAAAATGTCTCGTGAAAGTTATTATATTTTTTGTGGTGCAGATCGTGTAAAGAAGCTAACATTTTTATTACAAATCCTTGAAATAAGGATTCTAAATTGAACGAAGTTATTAATTTCGTGACCAATGAATTTAATCTTGTATTAGATGACAAGAAAATGTGATCGGTTCAGTCTAATTCAATTTCTAATTGAAAATAAAGATATTTATTTATACCACGTAACATATTTAATACCACGTTTGTGATTTTCTAATAATTTTCATATAAAATCTGGGAAAGTTCAAGCACAACAATTTCTCAAACAGCACAATTCTCCAACAATTCAAACCCAAAATTTACACGTTACTATTTACCAATAAAACTCTAAATCTTCGTCAATTAAAAATTTTTGCAAATTTGATTCTTTCAAAACTCTACATTGAATGCCTTTTCAAACATGTTATTAATAATAAGCAATTTCTAATAAATCATTCCACAAATTGAATATAATTTTTATTAAAGGTCGTAAACATCTCGTTTATTATCAATAATAACAATTTCCACTAACTCCTTTGCGTGTCCTGCGAAGCAGTTTCGTGGAATCGCCAGGACAATTGAAGCAATTTCTTACGCTTCGAGGCACGAGAAAAGCAGGAGAACTGCGATAATTATATCGATATTTGTCGTAACGGTAATGGAGTCGTACCAGTTTCTTGCAAACGGAACACAGGTCATTTCCCTGCGGAACGTTTCAGCGAGCTGTTGTTTCGTGCCGATGATTTGCTTGCTGTTCATGACTGCTTCAGTGACTCGTGAAACGACAACCTTTTTCTTATGGCTTTTTATTTTGTAGAAAAATGATGTGCACTCTTAAATATTTGTTCACCATATTAACTCATTATTACTGTTTTAAATTGTCGTGCAAAAGATAAATCAATTTCACAAAGATTGTAATCTTAACTATTTTTAATTCTGTATTACATTGAATTTTTCAGGCTATAACAAATTCATGATCGTAATAAAATTATATATTGTAACATAACTAAAGATAATTAAACAAAAGTAAAATGAAAAGCAATTGTTAAATAATGAAACACAATTAAAAAGTATTTCCTTATTATTTCTTGACTCACAAATCGCTTTAAAAAATTGTGGTTGAAACACACGTATTTATTAAAATATTTCAAAATTCACTTGTTAGTTATATTTAAAATATCAAGTAAATACATCTACAATAATAGATTTAATTCCAACATTGTTCAAACAATCAATCACTAAATGAATAGCATCACAAATTTTACACGAGAAATGAAGTCGAAATTCCTACAGCCATTTTAAGTATTCCATTCCAATAATATTAAACTAAATAATTTTCACAATGATTACATCAGAATTCGTACATCGCATATAAAGTCAAATTGTTTATGGTCAATTAATTCTCCAAACTCGCACGATGCGTAGAAAAAAAATATCGTAGCGTCCAGCGTGTGTGACGTGTGTTTGCAATGGCGATAATTAGAGCAGGCTGGCTTAACCTCAATTTTTATTATCGGCCGCCTGTTGCTTGCGGAGGCTGGACGACATATGACGACGTTACAAATCGGCGGACGAGTGTGCCAAGGTAAAGCACACACGCTCGAGCCCCCGGCTTCGTCGACGTGTCATCGATATTTGCCCGATCGATGGGAAAATCTGATCGAGCGTCCTATTGTCATGAATATTTCACGAGAAATTGATTAGCAGGCCAGAGGACACTTGCTCTGACTGGCAGTTTGCTGTAAAGGTTGCAGTGCCAAATTTGGAAAAGTAAATTGCTATGCTGTATTACAAAAAAGTATACAAGAAGAAAAGAAAATTTAATTAATCCAAAAAAATTTTCATGAAATAAGGTTTTCGTTTATTTTATAAAATAATTGGATATTAAATGTTACGCTGTATTATAAATAAAATTGTATCAAAGGCGTATCAAAGTATAAAGATTTTGTAAAATAAATGAAAATTAGTTGTGTGAGTTGATTTGATGCTTGTGATTTTTATTTGCTTTTGATTTACTTTAAATATACTTTTACAGCATAAAATAGCTTATGCCAAGCACAGTGAAAAATCATATCAGTCCATCGAGATTTTTACAAATAAATTCTTTAAAAAATGTCGAAAAATTGAGGCAATATAAACACAATGTTTGTTTCTTGCAGCTTTTTTCTACCATCTCGAATAAAATGAGATATTCAAAATAACAAAATCAGGTGAAGCGTACTTAAATTAATTAAAATACAATATCAATAAAAAGTAATTCGAATATGTGAATGAGCAAAATGTAGTACAAAGTCCAACATTCCAAATACACAGTAGTTTTGTTTCTACCTGTTCCTGGGTGTGAGGGAGTAAACATGTTTACTAAAATCAAGTACATAATCAAGAATCAACACACGCATAAACAACGGGCTAATTGGAAGCGGGAATTGATTGCAGAGCTGCATTTTCCGCGCGTCAGATTTATTGGACAGCAAACGGTAACTGGAAGCAGAATTTCTCAGAAGAGTGCGGAGACGGGAAAACAATCGGGCAGTGTATGCGGCGGCAGCACCTGCAAACACAGAGAGAGAGGGGGGGAAGCGCTGCGATCCAATTTCCGGGAAACGGCACCGAACAACTACTGCGAATGCATGCAGGACTTGCACATTAATTTCGCGCGGCCAGCTAATAACGCAAGCTAAACGAGATTTAACGGGAAGCCGATCGAGCGGCAAATTAAACGAATTGGCGATTCGCCATTGACCTTTTCGAATTTTTGGCAGGGCACTTTTTCGTTTCGTCGGCTGCGTCCATCGGCGATTTCGCACCATGTAATTTCGTACTGTTAATCCAAAGGTATTACTGTGTCAGTGGTGAATCCAGAAACCTTTTCTAGTACGAAAAATAATGAGATTTTTGCATAAAACATTAATGTTTCTATTAGAAATATTTTTCTTTGTGTCTCTTTTTCTGTGAGCGAAATTTTATTAATATTTTGATTATACTTGAATTATTTGACGGCGAATAATTGAACGAAAGTAAAATGCAACAAACGTAAATTATAATAAATATAAAGGTGCATACAATTATTTACTGTCAACAAAAAGAAGTATTGGTACATCCAGTATTTTTGGAACAAAATGTTCAAAAAGAAAGGAGTTTTAATCTTTTAAAAAATGTAATCCGAAATTAAAAAATACTTTTTCCTTTTTATAATTCGCACTTCTTAGCAACAATTTGGAGCTAAATCGAACTAAAAATTTATTTACAGAAATATTAAAAGTTTCGAATTTTTTCTTTCATAAATTGTGAGAACTCAATTCATTAGTTTTGCCGGAGAAGAACAAGAAAGCACCGGTTTCGAATGTCGAGTACAATAAATCGCCTGCTCCGGCTTCGTCATTGTTTACACTTCAAGGAAGCGGACGCCTTGTTCGTGCATTCCTTATCGCACAGTGACACAGTGATCCAGTAGATAAGGTTTCGCGAGAATGCTTCGATGATGCAATCTCCTTATTATTAGAAGTATCGGAAAGTCAAACAAGTTCTGCTTGATAAGTATGCAGCCTAAGTGGAGCAATGGCGCAAGCGACACCTATTGCGTCGCATCTCAGAAATATTAAATCGCTGGATGATTGGTGCTTTATGTTGAAATTAAATACTTTGAATTTAGAATTTTTATTGTAAAAATACGTGTAATGCAAAATTATATTATTAACAGTGCAAGTGAATCAAGTATTATTTTTATATTGCAAACATTTGTCAATGAATTTTGCAGGATATTAAGAATATGTGATCAAAATATTTATAAATACTGAACATAATGAAATGTAGTTCTGTTTGATATAGAAATATACAAAAATTTGTGCTTGTAAATAGAACTATAAAAATAGAACTGGACTTTGTAAAACATTTAAAATTTATTTTAGATATAATGTTCGAAATTCTCCTGAATGATATGAATATTATTCCTAACTATTATCTAACCTACACAAAATTTACGATTCGTATTAACAATATTTAACAATCTAACTTGAGTATTTTAATCAAATTCGAAATTATCAATAAATTCTCAAAATGCTTATTAAATAAAACAGTTTTGTGTAACTAATACAATAAACATTAATAAGAAATAAATTCAACATAAACTGAAACAAATTCGTATTTATTTGAAATAAAAACTTGGTTAACAAACGACTTTATTTCGCAAAATTTCCATCAGTATGTTAATCTTCCACTGAAGCTGACTTTGATACACCGAGAGTGGACTCGAAAGTTCGGGTATTAGAACATTAGAAGTCACGCATCAGTTAATAGACGCATTGTTTCCGGTGGGACACGAAGCGGCCCACTTCAAAGTTAGTTGCCACTAACAAGTTTGCACGGGCAGCGATAATTGCCGACGTATGTCGGCGTAGTTTGCGTGTACCGTTTCGTCGAATGCTGCGGAGCCCCGATAATCAAGTCAGGCAGGAAGAGCCTCGCAACTTTAACAATTACTGGATTGGCATCTGAGAATTCATACTACTTGTTAGGGACGAAAAATTTTGTACGCAATTTGTTTGCTTCCTTTTTTGTTCAATATAATAATAAACAGCGTAAAAAAAGAATCTAATATTGAGAAGCATATAACTTTGGGTTTTCAATTTGAATATATGTTTGTAATGAGAAGAGTATGGAAAAGTTGAAGATTAAAGGATCTTTAACTTAGAGTCGACACTCTGAAAATTGGCATTTTATAAGCTAAAAGTGTCAAACGGCGTTTCCTTGACTATCAAAAGTTTTTGATGAATGCTGAGTAACGAAAAAAAAAGAAAGAAAAATATAAAATGTCTAGAATTCGAAAATGGCCGTTTTCAGTTAATATTTTGGATTTAATAGTTCTAATTTCCTTATCAATACCGAGACAAAAATTCCGTGATATCAAAATGTTCAACCTAACCTTTCACAATTCTTTCACAAAAAAAATAAACATATCCATCTCTTATAAAAGAAAGAACAATAAAAATCACAAGTTCTTGAGTTCCACCAATGTTATATCGTATTACTCAAAAAAATTTCCGAAAGCTTTGCCTTTTCAATAAAACCTGTCGATTTATCGTGTCCACCATTGTAGTAGAGGGCGCACGTGCAGCATCCAAAATGGTCGTTTACCAGATTCACCAGAATGCTTTCCAACTATTACAATGGTGACATTGTAGTTAGGAAAACAGGGCATTTGTCCGAGTGCAGACTGGAAAATCGATTGGCAGCGATCCATCAAGTGTCGCGATATTTTGGTAACTCGATGTTCGCGAGTAGCTGACGAGGCTAACATCATTATTTCGGGAGGAGTGGCGCTGGAGTAGCGGCCGGAATTAGTTTGGCTGTCGCGTACACATAGTATTAATTACTCGGTAATTAGAGATGGAAATGTGAGTTCGTTAATCATCGAGATCGCGCCGCCGCCGGCAACGGGAACGGCAACGGCGTGCTGCCGCGCCGGATAACAAACGCGGCAATAATTAAAAGGCTCGTTTGCGACAGGCCGGCCAACGCCAATGACAAATGTAACAATTTAACAGTCGAACGCCGCCCGGCTTCGCCTTCCTTGCCGCACTAGTGCGTATTGCCAGCGGAGGCCGACGCTACGTGTGCAATTAGCTGCACGTAATGACGAATAGAATTGTTAAACCAGCCTCCGCGAACTAATGAATTCCAAAGAATTGCATATTCCGTACTGGAAAGCTGGAGAAATCAGAGACGAGAGATCTGTTTAAAATTCTGTTTCCTTTATTCGAATTTATTCGACTCGACTTGATTATTCTGGCTTTCAATGACTCAAATTCTGAATTTTTCTATATTAAAATACTGATACATTTTGAGGTTATGTACATTAATGTAAACAGATATGCTGGTAATGTGAAGTTTAAGGTGTATTTTTAACCTCTTTAGAATTCGAAGTTTCAAAATTAAAACATTGAAAAGGATAATTAACTAATACAAAGGTCAATTACACTTAACTAGACTTATTAAAATTGACATTTGCACAGGAAGATCCTCTAATCACTCATTTTCATTCAAGAATGATTCGTTTAAATTAATAAAATTGAATATAATCAAAAGAAATTCTATTCCGTATTTTTGCTGATTTCATAAAAAATAATAATCTATCATTTGTACACTAAAAGTGCTGTACTTTTATATATAAAATGTTAACAATATCAACTAGCACATCCACCAACATTTCTAAAAACTAAAATCACAAATTTTCCACATAAAATTCCTGAAAAACGTTTTCAAGTTGCAGGGCATTTTATCAAGCGAGCAATTTGTCACTGAATTCCGTGGGAGCAACAATGCATGACAACTTCCTGTAACGCGAGGCATGTCTGAAGATCTACAACAGATTGTTCTGGAAAGCGATGTGTGCGTCGGAAGCAGAAAACGGGAGTTTACGTGTTACACTGTTCTAATGAGCGGGCGCAGTGTCCTCCGTCGCTGGGTTTGTTAGTTTTATCGCCGGTGGACTCGGCGGCGCGCACCCGAAATAATTAGCATTTTAATGTATGTATACGCTTATCAGGCGGGCGGCGGCGGACCGGTTACGCCCGAACCTAGTTTTGCCCTGCTAATCTCTATGGGAAATTACACGCGCCATCGCTGTGCCTCCTGCTAAACCGGAAGAGGGACGACGCGCCGCTTTAGTCCGCCGGCGAATTAAAACATTTGCTCCCACTGAATTTCAAGTGGCTCTAGTTTATTGTCACACTTGATTTACAATAATTGTGAGTTATGGCATTCGAGTGAATTGAATATCGAAGGATTTAATAATTAAGATCGAGTTTGTATTAGTTTGAATTGGTTCATAACCTATAAAGTAGGGTTCAGAATATCGAATTAATTCAATCTTTTATCAATTAACAAATATATTTTATCGTGATTAAAGAAAACAATGACAAATGCAATTTTGTATTTATTGAATAGTAAAATAATTAAATACACTAGCAGTATTTAAATAGCTTTAGTAATTAAATAAGGAGGACGAAGTTGACAAAGTTTAAAATACCATGTAAGAAATCACAAAACAAAATACTTTACAAACAAATGATCGTTTTAAGTATCCTGACAGTACTTATTTCCCCAGATAAAAATATGGAATTAATTCAATCCTGGAAGGAAATGACTGACAAATAGAATTTTGTATTTATTGAATACTAAAATAATTAAACATACTAACAGCTAAGCTTTAGTAATTAAATAGGGTGGACGAAGTCGACAAACTTCAAATAACACTAAACACACGAAAATAAAATACCCTGTAACAAATCACAAAATAAAATGTTTTACAAACAAATGATCGTTTTAAATATCCTGCCAGTACATAATTCCCAAATAATTGTCCGAAATACCGATTTTGTTCACAAGCTGAAAATGACAGCTCACGAATGAACAAAATGGATATCATAACCGCGCGGAGGATAGGAGGCGTGCGTCTCTCGAGGAATTCTGCAATTATTAGTTTCGGTCGCGTCCCAGGGAACGACTCTTGCCTAATGACAGTGCAGCGGCGTTGGCTGCTCTCGTTGATTACAGACTTCGACGAAGTAATAGAGTAACTAACTGAGTGCGAGGTTGATTAGAGGGCAGCTCGATGTGGTAACGCGACTGTAACGCGCCTACTAATGATGTCCGCGTCACCCTTGTCTGCCATCGCAACCCCATCCTCGAGACATATGCCTCAGACTCTCGATCCCTGCCCAAGACAAATCATCCCTCCTCCACTTGATTTATTACATGGCTTTTCTAGTATGAAATATAACAAAATTATTGTATAATTATAATTAATATTCCTTATATAAATAATTTTCTCTGTGATTCTTTTTGTATGAACAAAATTTAAAGACTAAAATTTGGATATGAATTTGTATGTTTTTTGTAAAATTATAATTTATGCACAAAATAATATTATTTATACATAACATACAGTTATGTTATGATTTATTACAAGGCTGTTCTAGTATGAAAAACAATAAAATGATTGTATAATTAGAATTAATATTTCGTATATAAATAATTTTCGCTGTGATTCTTGTTGTATGACCAAAATTTGAAGACTAAAATTCGTATATAAATTTGTATGTTTTATATAAAAGTTCAATTTATACACAAGATAATATAGTTTATACATAACATAACTATAATTTATATAGAATTTTTGTGGGATGTTCGAAACATGTAAGATATTATAATAATCTTGTAAAGAATTAATTAGAGATGAAGATGGCCATTTTCAAATTATTCTTTCGATTTTTTTTCGAAAGATAAGTGTAAAAATTTGTATATTTATACGATCTTTCGTTCTAAAGTTATGCTAGAACAAACGAATATTTTGTATTTGTGTAACAAGAATAGTTAATGTTTAATAAATTCGAAAGTGATATTTTGAGCAAATTCCCTTGTAAGGAAGGAAAGATTTTGTCCCAATTATCAGTCTTTCAAAAATTTGAAAATACAAAAACAAGGCATTCGTGCAGACATCATTAATGTCTGAATGCATAAATGCGAAAAGTTTCATCGAAACCAAAAGCCTATTCTACTTTGCATCTGCTTTTGCGTCGCCGATGCATGAGTGAAAGAGGAGGGACGCGAGGTCGTTGCATAGTTGCATCAGGCATCTTTTTTGCATTGGGAATTCGGGTGGCTGGCAGGCAGGCGTTTCGGCCTGTTAGCCAAATGAAATCGCTCCTTTCGGCGTTACTTTAATAGTTCGTCGGCGACGACGGGGACGCGCAGAGGAGGCGTTCATACATATTCAGATGCAATCAATCTTGAACGCCCGGACGCGAACTTTCCTGCGCGCGCGCGCCCTATTAAATCGGCAAATATGTATCTGGAGCGCCGAAATGACTGGCTGAGGCCCTTCGCTCGTTTATGCGTCCCTGTTTAGTAGCCGCAATTCGGGCCACTCCGCTTCACTTGCATCTGCCACCGACTACGTTTATTTGCGCCCGCGCGCCCTCTTTCCCGCGTGGAAACCGCCAACTCGTCCTCGAGCGGAGTGCTCAAAAATTCCAATGAGATTCCGCCCTTAAAATATGCAGCCGCGATCTCTAATATGTATGTGGTTTATGCTGTAGTTATGATAAATCGTGCACTCGAAAAGTCCAATGGGATTTTGGTTTTAAAACCCACTGACGGAATCTCTAATATGTATGTAGGTTATGTTTGCCACCTTTCATAAATGCAATGAATTTCTTTATTCAGGATTTATTTACAAAAAGCTTTACAAGATTTATTAAAATAGACAATTTGACAAACTTATTTTCTGCGTCTAATTTGAATATATGCAATATGAGGAATAATGAAAAGGGCGCAGATGCGATTGCACTATTTCCATGTAAAACAGGAATTGTGGTACATACTGTAATTTCTTGAACTGTTCTGTTAATTTTACGAATCAATTTCTCCATTAAATAAATTGTTGTTCATTCTGTTTCGGTTCTAAAAAAATGTTTTGCAAACATAACCAACAATTCTCACGTATGAACCAAACATTTTAAATTAAATTAAACGAAACAAAACAATTTAATACAATTATTCTTTGAAATACATGTTTTTCATTGCATTTCAGTCACAAACAGATTAGCTGTAGAAACATAACCAACAATTCTTAATCATCAAGCCAGTACTACAAATGAAATAACATAAAAAGCGAAAAAGTACTTGAAGATAAAAACTATTTCCAGCGCCGGTTTCACTCACAAAGCAAAATTGCTTTGAAAACATAACCAACAATACTTAAATCCATCAACTCAACCCGAAAAATTTACTCCGCGCTATAAAGCGTCCAGCGAGTCCACAGAAGGTTTAAACCAATCTTTTGTAAAAAAACAAACCCCAAAAAAAAATCAGCGCGGCCCTCGAACAAATGTGGAGACAGGAGCAATTAAATAAATTACAGACTATCATGGCGGAGAGTGGGCCGCGCAATCTGTCATTGTGTCACGCACAGGGTGCACTCGCTGGCTTCCAGCCGACGACAGGCACACTGGCTCGGTGGATAATGGCTGGCTATTCGCATGAGGGCGCACGCCGGAGAAGCCACCGTAACCTAATTCCATGTCACGCATGTATACAGAAACCGATCCCAGCAGTTATCGCTCGCTTCGACTTTACTTCCTTAGTAAGTACTTGCCAGTGTTTTCTCAACGAAGATTTAACGCACTTAGATTGACCGGCTTTGTCACAATACGCGTTCGTGATTGGCTGTTTATTAAGAATTTGTTGAATGTTCGTAAACAGTATTGAATTTTTCAATGTATATATATTTGCAATATTTTATTTTTCAATATCATTCAATCAATATCGATGTTTTTAACAAACATTACTTAATGTCTTGCTGCTATTTATAAACTGTGTAAAATTTTCATACTATATACTTGTTTCCCGTTTTTTTACTGCATAATATTTTTTATTGTGTATATTTTTTCATTGCCATATTCATATGGTTGTTTTATTAGTTCCACTGATATTGGTATTGTATGCTTCTCACTTCGAAGGTGAAAGTGATGTTTATACAGAAGTCGATTTAGAAAGTATATGATTGAAGTTAAATTTATTCAAAATTGAAAATTGAATTTTCAGTATTCATTTCAAACCTGATTTTCATTTATATATTTATTATCACATAAAATCTGTGGTTATTAGTGTCATACATTAAGAATAGCATTATGCATTAAATAAGTACTAATTAAAAAATGCGTTATATTCCAAAAACGCTCCGATTGAAGCTAAATTTTTTCGAAATTGAAAATTAAATTTTCAGTATGCATTTCAAAACATTTCAAAGTATACATTAAACATAACAATTAAACAAAGCATTTCAGTATACATTAAAAATAACATTGTGCATTAAATAAATACTAATTAAAAAATGTGATAAATTCCAAAAACGCTCCGAAACTTTGCCATCGTTTGCGCGAAACTACTTGCACGAGATACGGCGGGAGAATCTGGTGGGAAGGGTTGGGTTAGGAAATTCGGGAGTTGGACAAAGTTGGCCGATCTCGGCTGGGAAACTTGGTTGTTAGAATCGTTAGATGGAATTGGCTGAATGGCTCGCGGATGGCACAATGCCTCATCGAAATCGGAGCGGCCGATTCACCGGCTCCAACCGAGCGACAATTTACTTCCGGCAGAATAACCGGCGTAATTTCTGCTCTACCTGCGCGATTTATCGTCGCCTGCATATTTTATTCGCCGTGAATTCGATTAACGCGCGGCCCACGCCAGCGCTGTCAGCCGTAATTGAAAATCGGCACTCGAAAAACTCGTAAATTCTTGCAGCTTTCCCCGCGCGCTTTTCCCTCCCTGATGCATTGTTACGCGAAAATATTACGGCGATGCTGGATAAGTGATGAGGTCTCTAATGACAGTTTTATCTTCGAAAAATTACTTATTTGCTTGTTTAATTTTAATTAAACCTATAACAAATTTTCTGATTCTTATTGAAATATATAAATGGTTAATTCATATGTATTACAATTATTATATTTACATTCATATACAATACATTTATATTAATAAGTTTTCTTGTCGTTTTTTCATTCACAAAATGTAGGTCAATTTTAATGAAGAACCGTATTTTAAAAATCTCCTATAAACTTTTGAAATTCTTTCAGTGAATACTGGAATAGAAGTTTATTCTTTATTCTTACGATTATATTTGCAGTCTAATTAGCAATTGCTAATAATATCTTTTCAAATATACAATGTATGTGACTTTTAATGGTAATATATTATTTAAATAATGTTATTCAACTTTTCAATGCTTTCCTCAAATGATTTTCTTTCACATCATTTGAATTTAAGAAAAAATTGCATTCGTAATTTAAGCGATTGTTTTATTAATTTCATTTGCTTTGCACACTTTTGAATATTTACGCGCGAATCCAATCACACAATAAACTTAAGCTCGCTGTAAATCCACAATGTTGGCTTTCACAGCCCATAAAACTGCTCTCGAATTCCAAAAAGAGTTGCATCAAGAAGAAGGATTACTTGTTACGAATTTCGACAGTTCGTCTGCTCTCGGAGGCGAAGAACACAGTGGCGCGCATGCGCGTGCATGCACACACACCTGAGTTATACAGGCTTCTTCCGAGACGGGAATGATTCCGGAATTATTCCGGTTAGAGGTGGATACGTTTGTTCGGGTATCGGGCTGCATTATGTAAATGTCGATCGCGCGCTTCCCGGCTTGTATACATATGTAAACATACCCGGCGCAACGTCCATAACGGGTGTCCATGCAGCCTGTCGCGTTTGCAGTTCCTGATCAACACTAAAACTCCTAACAATTAATTTACACCTGTTTTTACCAGGAAAAATGATTGATAAAATATTGTATCCACGGAAAATATAATTTTTTGTTCATTATTCAGCAAATCGAAGGGTGTAATATTCGTAGGTTATGTAGGAAATATGGAATTCAAAATTCTTTTAAATAAAAGGATAATTCACATAGGATTAAGTTGAGTTAAGTTCCAAGTTATAAATTAAACATTGATTTACTGCAGCGCAATGTAATGTAAGAATAAAAAAATGTAATTTCACACATACATGTGACAATAATATTTCATTTCAATCATTCTACAAACAATTTACCTGAACAAGTGCATATTTAACCCTTTTAGTGCCGAGCAAAAATGTCACAACTATTCTAAGAATATAAATATCAAACATTAGGAAAAAGGTAAAAATTAATTTCTGTTTTACAAGCAATATTTGAATCTAAAAACCACTTTTCCAATTGCGTGGCAACGAAATTAAACGATTTATAACGTTTTCTAAATTTAATTTAAGATAGAGAACACTTTTCGCAAGTGTTGCGAACAACGATATATCGTCGTTCGGCACTAAAAGGGTTAACTATAATATTACCCAGTTAAGTGCGTTTGACGTGTATATACGTCGAACTTGCTATTGCTTAATTTTAATTCCGCACTGTGTGGGCGATTTTTAAAACTAAAATCCGCAGTTAAGAGGTTAAGATTGATTTATCGGAGTCACAAGATATAATTATTACGATTTCCTTATTAGCAGTGATAAAGGAATAAGATTGCCACCCGTTAGGTGGCTAACACGACACGCGGGATCTATCAGAGATCTCCTAGCCTATTTTCCATGAGAGGCTGAGGGGAGATCCCGCTCGAGCTGTGGAATCCATCCATCGATAGCCGAATGGCATCGCCGAGAATGGATATCCCATGACGTATTCTGCTCCGGAATATCTTATCTCGGCAGGCGTGATAAAATCACACCGAGTGGAGCTCTACAGCTCTTGGGGAGCTGCGTATGCAGATGCTGCGCACGCCGCATCTCAGCTGCACTGCCATCTCGTTTTATGGGCTGTGGTTAAAAGCACTGATATGAAAAAGAAAGGTTATGTAACTGACAACTGTACAGGGAAAAGCATATAAATGGGTGCATTGAATGAAGTAATTGTATCAACAATGTCTATTTCCGTTTTATTATTTCTAATTTATTTAGATCATTTTTCAGTTGCTTCTGATTATTTAATTGGAGCCATTTTACCTTCGCATAAGTTTTTAATTGGTAAATTAAAATGAATAGACACGTCGGTTGAAGTACTTTCATTAACAATATTTGTTTCAATTTTAATAATTTGTAATTTAATTTGTTGCTTGAAAACTTTCGATATATTTGTTCGTGTTAGTAGAAACCAATAATGCATTTCTATATACTAGACCAAAATGACTAATTATAAATAACCTAAGATCTTTTTATTATTAAGTACTAACGAAGCCTTTCTCTCTGCAACAATAAATCTATCATACACGTAACAAACAAAATATTGGAAAAAAGCATCATTATGTCTCGCTTTCTTTTGCGCTTCATAATATAGAATTTTAAAATCGTTAAATCTGAATCTTATTAATAATTAATTACGAATTATTGATACAAAATAATAAGGTCAGTAAGAAATAATTGTTATTTAGCGAATAGCAAAGACAAGCAAACCTTTGAGTAATAAGAGGTTTGCTACTCAAAGGTTTGCTTGCCTTTGCCATTCGCAATATAACAATTATTTCTTATTGACGTTACTATTTTGTATCAATAATTCGTAATTAATTATTTACCACAGTTACTAGCAATTAATGTTCAATTACTTATTGTAATTATTAGTTATCAGTATTTACATTAGCAGTTAATATCAACTCATTACAGTATCGCAAGTGGTGGACGTATCGCGAAATGAAATTCGGTGGGGGGAGGAGGTGTGTTCGGGCGATTCGTAAATAGGCGAGAGAGTGGCCGAGCCGATGGGAAATGGAGTGTCGTGCAAGGCAACAATCAACTATCGTTAGTAAACGCGAGTCATAATGTGCAGGCGAGTATCGAGCACCGGGGAATCGTGCTCGACTGTAACTCGAGCGCGGCGTACCAATTATATGTAGACGCAATCGCATCGCTCCCAACGAGCCACTGCAATTTGCGCAATTTGCGCGGCCTCTGTAATTAGACATTGATACCGCAGGAGATGCACACTCGCCGCAATATAAATAGGAAGATCCCGCCTTCTGAATTTCTATATTGAAAACGAAGGAAATTTGAATCGAGTGATTATTCCTTGCGAGGTTTTTTTTTTATTTGGGTTTATTTAAGGTTGCATTAATAGACTAGGTTATGAGCGACCCACAATTTATTCCTTACATTTTTGCGTACATAAATTTTGTCATAAATTTTATTACGTTTTTAATTTATGTTCGATGTTCGATTTGAGGTTAAACTTGCTTCCGTTGTAGTTAAGGAGGTTACGTTCTGAGATGATGTGTCTAATTGGGTTTGTCCTTCTTTGTTATTAGGTAGCGCTTTGTTAGGTTATTGTTAGTTGTAGAATGTAATTATTGTAAAACAGCCTGGTTAACACTTCTAGAGAATGTTCGATTGTTTAATAGTAATTGATTTTGTGAAGTGGATTAAGCAAAAGAAAAATGGATTGCCGCCTTTGTCGAGTATCATTCTTACATTGGATGCTGGATAAATGCGGGCGTGCGAACGTGTCGCACACAGCAGAGTCGAGAAAAGCGCGCGCGCGGGGAAAACGCTCTCAGGCATTATACTGCGCCATGACGGTGACGCCACTAGCGCCACTGTCACCGGCAACCGGCAGCACTTCGCCAGCTACTGTTGACTCGCTCGCTCGCTCGCACTCCGGGCAGGAAAAATTCCGCGAGAACTGCGTGTCCTCGCGCGAGCATATATTTCGACTGCGCGTAAATATGCCGTTTACCATTATTGCTGTTGGGCGGCTGTTGCAACCGGCAGACACTCACTCACACGTCCTATTAACGCCCTGCGAACGACACTCAGCCCGCTTAGCTTGCTCCGGCGACTATATAAATGGCGATATTTTATGTTTATATTTCACATGTATACAGTGGATTGTTAGAAATGAGAGGGGGGAAAAAGGAAACTTCGGATAATTTAGGTATAATTTATGCAATGATATCAATTGAACTTTTAGGATTTATTATATTATTATATACTTGTGCGTATTTTACTTCTGCAACTAGAATTATTGCTTTTCGTACTGATGGTATTAAAGGATTTTGGTGATTTGCAACTTTTTATGGATCAAAAATAAAATTTAGTCCTTCAACTATTTGATCAGTAGGATTTCTTTTTTTATTTGCTGCAGGAGGTTTAACTGCTATTATGCTTTCAAAATGTAGAATTGATATTACTTTACATGATACACATGTAATATGCAATATATAAAGGAATATAGCAGCATATATAGCAGTTTATATGTTCACATAATTATAGCACTAGCGATTGAAAAAAAATGAATCACTCAAAATAATATTCACAAACAACTCACATTGTAAACACACGCAGCAATATAAATTAATATAAATTAGAGAAAGTATCCAAGTGCTGCTATATATGCTGCTATATTGCTTTACATATTTTTTAATTATATATATAGATAGCTACAAACTGCTATCATCGCTGCTGCTATAAATATGTAAATATATACAGCAATATAGCAGCATATATAGCAGTTTATACGTTTACATAATTATAGCAGCAGCGACTAAAAAAAATAGATCACTCTCTTTTATTACTAACTTCATATTGTTTTGTACGACGAACAAAAATTCGAATTATCAGTTTCAATTATAGCAGTCTGCACCTATGTACAGCAATATAGCAGCATATATAGCAGTTTATATGTTTACATAATTGTAGCAGTAACGAAAAAAAAGTGAATCACTCAAAATAATATTCACAAATCACAGCAATATAAATTAATATAAATTAAAGAAAGTATTCAAGTGGCATTTCTTCGATTGCACGCGTATGCTGCAAGCGTCCCGCAACGGAAAGATCGATTTTAGCGAAGAGGTATTTTGGACCTTGGCTTCGCGTATACGCGTAATGCGTGCAACTTTCGAAGGCAGAAGGTCGTCTGTTCCACTTATAACTCGGCCACCCGACGACGCCCGTTTTGGCATCACGCACGTTGACACCGCGCTAGAACACATTACGTGCATACGTGCCGGCTGAATCATAGTCACGGAAGATTTCATCCGATTTTTGCTCTGACGTCTTCTTCCTCGAATATCTGCGTAATATTTGACGCGCTCCGTCCAAATCTCAGAGGACTCACGTTTCATTCTTCTTTGTATTCAATGCTTTCTTGTGTCTCTTTGTTATTGTATTATATTGTACATTATGTTATTTTATTGTATGCGCGTGCATTGAATGGTAATTTAATTTATTCTTTTGGAATTGTCTTGTCTTGTAATTTCGATAAGTTATTTTTATTCGATTCTAGGGTTTTGATTGAAGGTTATGGTGCATCAACTGCTGGAATTTGTAGTTGTATAATGTACGATTTTTACTCTGACGGTTTCTTCTTCGAATGTGCGTAATATTTGAAGCGCTCCGTCCAAATCTGCGGCGACTCAAATTTCATTCTTCTTTGTATTAACTCTAATTTCGTCTCTTTTTGTTATTGTATTATGTTGTACATTATGTTACTTTATTGTATTTGCATGCATTGAATTATAATATAATTTATTTTTTTGAATTTGTGATTTCGATTAGTTATTTTTATTCGATCTAGTTTTTTGATTAAAAGTTAATAACTGCTGGAATTTGTAGTTGTATAATGTACAGTATCATGCACTTCTACATTGTTGTGCTTTTTATCAGGTATATACAATGTATGCACTTTACGATAATATATACACATACAATATAATATGATAAAAAGAAAGATACGTGTATAATTAAAATTGTTATATAATTTATTTCAGGTAGGCCATTAAAAAATATTAAATAGTTAAAGATTAAGGAAAACAAAATCGTATTTTAAAAACAACTGTTATAGATACAAAGTAGTTTAAAGCAAACAAATTGTTTCTTGTTAGTTAATCTGTCTTGAAGTAATGAAGAGATTTCTTGCGGAGCTTTTCATGAGGTGATTACACACAAATGAGGTTAGTTCATTTTTCCCAAGCAGAGTGACGAGAATTAAAGATCGACTGAGTTGTCGAATAATATTGTTGTTCCAACAATAAATTTTTCAATATTTCAGGTAACAAATCAGAAAATATAACAGTTTAAGATGAAGGAAAACGATATTGTATTTCAAAATCAATGGTTGTCAAGAATTCTAGACAGAACTCAACTGACAATCAACAAATAGTTTCTTGATAATTCTCTCGAAGGAATGGATACATTCCTTGGGAAAATCTCATTTAATGACTGCAGGCAGATACTGCGCAACGATTAATTGTCTTTCCACAATGTGAGGTTACTTAATTTTTTTCTTCTCCTTTCCAGGCAGAGTGACGAGCATTAGAGAATGGCAGAGAGTGGCAATTAACGCGGGCCAAGGTCACGGTTAATTTCTGATCCTCTCACTCGTGTCGGCGCTCGCCGGTAATCACAGCCGGTTTTAATTAATATTTACGTAGCGCGGCCGGCGCGCCAGCTATCGGGCATGGAGCATCTCACGCTCGGGGAGCACGCCACGAGGAAACGGCAAATTAGAGGGCGCGCGTGTCCCTAACGTAGCCGCCTCTCGCTTCAACGAATCCACCTCCGCCGCCCTGTTTTTCACAAATTGCTTATTACACCTTGCACTGTTTAATGAGAGCGTTTAATTAGCCGCTCGACGGGAACAATGCCACTGCCTCGCACTAGGTTACTCTCTATCATTTCAGCGCTAGCTAGGTTAGGTTGTCCTTCCTCCTCATCGATGATGCAACTTTATTAACGATCCAATTAAACCGGGCCGAAGTAATACACGTTATTCGTTTCTTTACGATCTCTTTGATAAATGTAGCGGTGATGTTATCGTCAAGCTGAAACCTCCGAACAATCGTGATGAATGTTGACGGGCACACATTGGAATAAGAAATTACTCACTCGCCTTTAACACTAGGTTTACGGAATTCGTCATTTTCACGGATTTCGGACTTCACGAACAAAATTACAAACCCTATTAACTTTCCTTCCAATTTATACTGACAATTATTTATGCAATCCTGACAGATTGAATCAACTTATATTAAATCTGTTAAAATTGTAACGGCCTTTAAATTAAATTAGTAGATTTTTCAATGAAAATGAATGTCCATGAAGAGAGGTATACAGAAATCTCCGTAAACCTAGTATTAAAACAAAAAAATATTCTTACAGAAGAATACTCTTTTCTCTAAATAAAAATACATTTTCTTAAACGAAAAGCTGTGCTTCTCAAGGAAAGATAAATTTCCCCGGAGACAGTTTTCCTTTATAAGGAAATTTATTCTGAAACTACTGTGTGTGTCAATACTTTTTCTTGCAACAGTATATATTTTTTGTGGACAGTCATTGCATGTAATGCTACTTGATTTTCTTGATTACAGACGTTCACGTATTGGATAATTATGGAATGCTTGGTTGCCAAGATAAGTTCTCTTAGTACTTACTACTTTATTGTGAGCAGCACGGCTTATTATCGATTCGAATATTCAATGAGTTTGAATCATCGATGCAAGGGCGGCTAAGCTTTGTGTGAATAAAATAGTGGGAACGCATAGATTACTAGTTCTGTTCGCTGTAATTTTTTATTAAACGTTCGTCATGTTAATTGTGTTAATAATTGCGATGCGAAGTGTATGGGAAGTGCTTGATTTTAACTTTCAAATTCAAGGTCCAATGTTCTGTTAGTTTTAATGTCTTATATTCACTCGGAAGGCCAAAAGTGGTAAATGAATCATGTGAAATCGTGAAATCACGAAATTAAAAGTACTAATAAAATATTTGAGATTAAATAGGAATTATTAAATTGAAAATGATGGAATATAATGAATTAGTAGAATGAAAAGAGCAAATGAGGAAAGCATTTACATTAAAAATTGAATTTCAGTATTAAAATTAATTGTACAGGAGTGGTTTTTACATTCTACAAAAATGTAAAATTTGTATAAGTTACAAAATTTTTGTTTGCTCTACAATTTAAGAAATTTATTCTCCTTCGCATAAAATCTGTTTCTTTATCATTCCTTTCAATAAAAATTCTGAATACACAATGAACAAATGATGAAAACACTTGACTTGCATTAAGAATTGATTTACAATAACCAAATTTAATTATACGGTACTTTTTTTGAAATAGATTGTATAAAAATAAAGAATCTACTGGAAAAATGCATGTGCAGTTCCGCACAAATTCAAGAGATCCCATTGGAAAAGATTATCACTAAAAATGGAGGAAACGAACGCCGGTGTTTAAGAGGCTCGCGACAGCCGGAAGAGAAGCGGGAAAGCAAAGCGGCAAAACGAAGTGAGCGCGTTAATCCGCCGCTAATGAAAACGAATTCGAGCCGGAGCCGTTTCTAACGGAGATAGTTGGCTCCGGTTACATGCTCCACCT
Source organism: Ectemnius continuus (assembly GCA_910591665.1). Classification (NCBI taxonomy): domain Eukaryota; kingdom Metazoa; phylum Arthropoda; class Insecta; order Hymenoptera; family Crabronidae; genus Ectemnius; species Ectemnius continuus. The sequence continues at coordinate 5,329,948 of OU342862.1, read as the reverse complement.
GCCACTAATTGCGACTGGCAACATTCTCTCTTCCTTCTTCCTCCTGGCTCGCCGGCTCTCACTCGGCCCTTTGAAGTCCTGCGAATTATAGTCGCAATCCCTTTTCGTTAGCGCTGCCAATTATCGTCGGATAATCTTCTTCGGCGAACGTTTTTTTCCCTTGGAAAAAGATTGCAGGGCTGGCGGCGCTACCGTCGCGCGGATCCCGGCAGTGCCATCTATGCTCGAGAATTTCGAGAATCAGATATGTTCAAAAGACTAGAAAAAGGCTAGAAAAAACATTGACACACATAGTATTTTTAAAATTATTAAACTTAATTTTCATAAAAAAACATAACTATTTCACGTATGGAATTCATTTTTTAAAGATAATTTCTTGTTCAAGAATATGTATTTCTATAAAAAGAAGAGTTTTCTTCTTCGAAAACATTTTTTTCAAAAACACAGGGTGTACGAGGACTTATTCTATGAACTGTGTACGCAAAATCGAATTTATTATAGATTTTAATTACAAATCGAATAATTTGTCAGGCTAAATTAACACTACATTTACGCTCATTTTTTTATGCCTATCTTTACAGACACCATTTAAATTGACGTTCTTAAATAAAAACGATTGACTTAATTTTAAAAACAATCACAATCTTAACAGACATAATATAAGACAATGGAATTTTGTAGGATTGCATAAATAATTGTCAGCATAAAATGAAAGAAAATTAATAGTACTTAACTGTTTTTGTAATTATGCTCATGAAATCAAAAATCCGTCAAAATGACGGGCCACGTAAACCTAGTGTTAAATCTACTGACATGAAAACTGCATCTGTAATTTCCAAATTTATAGCACACGAATGATTCTAAATAATTATGTGATAGTACAGAATGATTTCTTTGATTGAAAATCAATTGGCAATCGTAAATTATAGTACAAATTAATTTTTGCTTCAGTGGAACTTTCATTATACTTAATATAATTATTGATTTTACTCCATTAACTCTGAATATTCATACATATTTATTATAGTAAGTGCATGTAATTGCAAACCAAACAACACATGTAATACAACTAGTCTCGAGAATTATTAATTTATATTAATGATGCACAAACGCTTTCACTTCAGTCGAAAGAACGTATATATGCATCAATCCATTTTGCAATCAATATCCGCTTGATTATTAATAACAACTTGAAAATTCCTGGAAAATTCGCCCAAAGTGTGGCACAAATTTAACACATCGAACATACATTAATTAAAAACCATTAATTCGCCATTTTCCCTAAAGGAAAAGCTCTCAAAATTGATGTTCGTAATTGAAATAAAAGAATCAACAAATACTAAAATCAAATAACAACTCTCTTCCAATTAATTGCAGTAGATTGAAACAATCAATTCGCTGTAATTTTCCATAAAAACTCCAAAGTCTTCCGAATTGGTTGGCAAGTCGAATTTCTTTAAATTGGAAAAGGATGAACGAGCTTGCGCGGATACCGGATGTTCGTGTGCTCATCGGCGCGCCGCGAGCCGATTGTAAAAATGTCGATACTAATTTAATTGAATTCGCAAAACGGTATTGCCCCGTTATTGAACGTTCCCGCGCGTGCTATTTATTAAAGTTTTGAATGCACATCGGAGCGTGCGCGCGCGCGCGCGCGCTATTGCAGCCGTCAATTTTCATTGGTGTACGCGTGCATATTGCGGCTTCGTTGTACATGTTTGTACATCCTCTCTCATAAGTGAAGGCGCCGCGCCGCGTTGTGTTCTCCCGCGGGAAAAACCAGAAATCTCGAGCAACGCGCTTTATCAAAATTGTACTGCAATTTTAACAGAGCTGTTGGAAACTTTGATTTATTGTATTTAATTTTAACATGAATATTTATCGCGTTTAGTTTCAATGAACTGTTTGCAAATGTTGCTAGCTTTGGGTCTAATATTTACAATTTGTAATGTTTGTCAATGTCGCTTATTATCAACATTAAGTGTTATCTTTTTATGTTTGTGTATTGCATTGGTTGAAAACATTAATTTGGCTTTCGTGCATTTTTTAACGAACGGAAAACACCTTTTTATTAATTCCATAGAATGGTTTTCTTATAATTACAATATTACAACAATTACGATATAACAGTATAAACTAATCAGCAAAGCTTGTAAACTATTTAAAATCTAAAAGCAAAACTAAATAAAATTATACCGCACTAGTAGACAAATTTATGTCATTCAAAAAAACAATGAAAACTATTCTTGTTATATTCAATAAATAATTGTCAAATTTAATATTCACAAACATTCAAAGAATCCTATAAAAATCTTAACAAAACCCCTGAGAAAATAAAGGCATTTACAATTTCAAATCAGATAAAAATTTAAATCCGTTGTTTGACTGATTTTGTTGCTCAAGTAAATAATAGAAATCGCGTTAAACACAAAATCTCAGAAAGGAATCTTCATTTCTGGGAGACCCTGTACGTGGACACGAAGCTGCGTGAACAGTTCAATATAATGTTCTCGTATTTCCATTGTACCGTTTCTCTAATTGCTTGTCCACCTGCGACTGGTGCGGAACATAACATTCGCTCGGGAAATTGATGTGCTTGACGTCGCGTCTGCTATACAAAATGCATCTGACGAATGCGAGGCGAGTTGAAATTTTCTCTCCCGTAGAGTTTATGATCTCTTTCATTACGTGGACAGCGGATTAGAGCCAATTTTGGTATAACTAATTACACACTTATAGAAAAAGAGTTCTAATTTAAAAAAATGTTTACTAAAAATATTACTTATTATTACAGAAATTCAAATTAGTAGTAAACCAACGTTTATTTATTTTTTATATATTAGTGATATAATAAACTCAATAATTTATAGTAGTAAATACAATATATTCGCAATTATGTCGACTTTTTCCTTTTTTATTCTGTTTATTTGATTCATTTCATTATTCATTGTTTGTAATTAAACTACGAATGTACAGGAAATATTTTAAACATTACTTAAGATGGTTTGTACGATTTTTAATTAATGGGTCCGATGTTCTTGATTATATTGAAATCTATAGGAATTTAAAATTTCTGTTTGTTATTATACATTAGTGAAATAACAAACGTAATAAACCATAACGACAATAATTTACACTGACAATTGTATTGATTCTTTGCACTTTGTTTATGCAGCCATTTACTTTAAATATTGTATAGATTATTCAATGCTAAAATGGAGCTATTTTTAACATAATTTTCAACATGCTTGTTTACTTGGGGAATCAGCTGTCTACGAGCATCACGGTAATCCGTGGGTGGTCAGCGGCTTACTCGGAATGAAAGTGCGTAGTATCGATGATAATGTGCTTCGCTGGCAAAGTGGCAGCGCGCATTAGCAGCGCGACATTTCCCAAAAGCCAATGACCTCGTAATTTTGCCACTTGGAACGCGCACAACAAAGGAAGGGAGAACAGTTCGCTCGGATTCGCGTGCGATTAGTTCCAGGGGAATTTCGGGGGACGCCCACACAGGTGATGCACAATTGGACGGCGAGTTGGCTGGTCGGCTTAAGAAACTGCGGTTAGAAATAGCTGGCTATTTTCATTAATGTTTATTTTGTGGTTTCGAAATAGATTTGAAGTTTAAGTAATTTGATAAATCAGGTATTATCGATTTTATGTATAATAACTGAATTAATTTTTAATTTGTATAATAATTGTATAATTGGACGGCGAGTTGGCTGGCCAGCTTAAGAAACTGCGGCAAGAAATAGCTGGCTATTTTCATTAGTTTATTTTGTGGTTTCAAAATAGTTTTAAAGGGTGATAGATTTGAATTTTAAATAATTTTATAAATTATAGGTATTATCGATATTATATATAATAACTGAATTAATTTTTAATTTGTATAAAAATTGTATAATAACTGTTTAACAATTAACAAATAACTGTTTAATGATTAAACGAACTAAACGGTTTGGAGGTTTACTTTGTAGTTTTGCAACATATTTAAGATGTGATTCACTTTGCTTTGAATAACTAATACTGGGTAATTACATAATTTTTATATATGTTATGTAATGATTTAAATTATATACGAATGTTTTCCACTTTTTCTCTTCATTCTCAATATTATACATACAATGTATGCAATTTTTTTACAAAGTATTATCGTTAACTCTGCAAACAATATTAAATTACTCATTGTTATAACAAAATAACCATGTTGGTTATAAACAATACTACATAAACATTCGAAATACAAAGATGTCCCTAAACTTCAAATCTGTTAAATCCAACTATAAATACAAAATATACAAATACAACATTAAATACAAAGTTAAATACAAAATAATAAATACAACACTAAATACAAAGTTAAATACAAAATAAGTAACTACAACATTAAATACAAAGTTAAATATAAAATAAGTAACTACAACATTAAATACAAAGTTAAATACAAAGTAATAAATACCAACTCTTATCATGCGCAGTGCTAATCCAGTTCTCTGCTCAAATAACTCCTATTTACTAAACTGGGAAAGATGATTTTTTGCCGGCTTCTGTCGACAAGTGTTTTTCGCGTTCGCGCGACGTCTGAACAGCGAAACACGCCGATAAAGCGGGAATCCGGCAAACATTGCCGGGAGCATCAACCTTTATTTCGGCGTCAAACGGCCTGGGAGCGGGTGTGGACGCGCGCACATACTTACATACGTGTGTGTAGTTGGCTGCTCGTAAGACGACAGCCGGCTCCCGAGGGAAAATGAAATTTCCTCCGGGATCGCGTCGAATCAGAGGGTTCGTTCACGTAAGAAAACGAAATCGCAATTTCTCTCCGTGCCTCGCCTTCTCTTTCTTGCTTGTCTCTCTTTTTCTGTCGTTCTTCATCGATATAGCAATCGTAGTGTCAAAGCGCGAATTGAGAGCATCCCGGAACTGCAATCGGTTCGGTGCAACAACCCGCAACGACAAGTTGTTGCTCTCTCCGCGCCGATCTACCTGCTGCGCTCGACGGTGGCGACGTCTGGCGGGAGATTCGTCATTCCTACGCCAATCGAAAGTCGAAACTCCAAGCTAGTTAAAAACTCGTAAAGAACTTTTTTAGTTTTTTTGGAAAATAACCTCATATATGTTGAATCGAAGGAAGCAGCAAATTTTTCCATTTTTTTACATACAATGTTTTTGTGTGTGAAACTAAATGAACTATTTTCATATTTAGTCGATGAATTGAAGATGTCTCTTGTAAAAGACACTGAACGATTTTCTTTCAAAATGTAGTACTATTTATTTAAATAACAAAAGAACAGAAAGAATAATTTTACGATGTTGACTAAACAATGTTGTTGAGAAAATCCGTTACAAATTTAAGCAGCAGTGGTTTGTTGGTTAATAAGTTACATGAATATTGTTTCACCTATGACGCGTTAATGAATGTAGCTACACGCTATTTGTTATTGTAAATATCGAAATGAAATACAAACAATATTTACTCCAAATAATGAATAAAATGAACCTTGAATAAAAAATACATGCAGGGTTTTTCATTTCCATTTTTAACTAAAAAATGATGAAAAAGTGTGTGATTTACATTTCGGAATAATAATTCTGCTACGTATTATCACGAAATCAATATAAAAACATATCTGAATATACATTTGCTTTTTGGACAGCATATTTTTGGATTTTACACCCTTTCAGTGGGAATGGGTATAAGTTAATCTCGGATAATTTTAATGAAAATGAAAAATTCTGCGTGTAACTCAAAACTTTTGCAGGCCTACAGCAGTGCTTTCGGGACATTTTATTTACTTTTTAGAATATAACCATAAATATACATTTGCTTTTTGAACAGCATGTTACTTTCAAAACAAATCATTTTTACTTTTCCTAAAGAAACAGGAAAAGATTCATTTTAATAATTCTAGCATTCTAATTATATAATATATAAAAAATTCTGATACATTTTTACAGGAAATAGAAAATCGCATACATAACCTAAAACTCGCTAAATTTTGTTCTCCTTTTCGCGGGATCATATGCGATACTTCACGGACCTTTTTTTACGCTTTATTATGCTTCTTCGAAGCATCCTAAAATCTCTCTCGCGTCGGAGCGGCCACGAAAAACTGACTGCAGTCAGCTCTAGCTTTGTCAGCCGGTGCTTTCCAGAGGAGTTAACGAGGTCACCCGCGAAACAAGCCAGTGTCACCCACACCAGTGCCGCTCGCGCGCTGCGCCTAGCCTTGTTTTCCAGCCCTCTTTTTTTCCTGCAGTTCATGCATATTTAAATTGGCCGAGCCATAGAATTTTGTATGTAGGTGGCTTGAGTGCTCGTTACACCCCCCGCCCACTCACCATTCCGTCCTCGCTACATACACCCGGAGTTTGATTCTCGACTGCATACATTGTTTGCCAAATTTATTGGGACGACTTCACAAAAATCGGCGCTATCAATACTTTCGACTATTACTGATAAAATTACAATATAGTTAACGAATTTCACGGTGTCTTCAATGACGAATTATGCATTGGAAACTTGTGGATTTTGAAGGGGGATGTTGGATGTAAAGGGTGATTTAATTGCTTTTGTATGCTGTCGTGTAGGTTAAATATAAAAAGTATACTAACGTTCATTGTTCCTGACAAACGTTATTTAATAAAACGGATGTATTTTAATTCTTTTATTTTTCATTTTTTAAATTTCTAATATTCATGTAGCAACTTACTAAAGATATAGAAAAATAACTATTAGTGTATGGATGAATATTATATGCAACTAAAAAAGTTTTTATTGATTTTCACAGTTGTTGGTTAATATAATACAATTCTCTTAAAATACAGCTGTTTTAAATATAATTATTAGCAATATTTCAAGTATTACATAATAATTTCTCCATTTTGTTAAAAACCTTTTTATTCATTTTGACAGACAATGATTAACGCAATAAATGTCTCTAAAAATGAAGTTATTTTAACATAATTTTTAACGGTATTTCTAGTGTTTTATAATAATACTCAATTTTAATTTCACAAGGTAACACGTCATGTTATATCACAGATACTTATACAACTAAAAAACGTCTTTTTATTGATTTTGACAGACATTGATTAATACAATGAATGTTTCTAAGGGTGAAGCTATTTTTGACATAATTTTTAATGGTATTTCAAGTGTTTTATAATAATATTCAATTTTAATTTCACAAGAAAATAACACGACATTTTATATCATAGACACTTATACAATTAAAAAAGTCTTTTTACAGAATTTAACAAATATTGATTAATACAATAAATGTCTCCAAAAATGAAACTACTTTTAACATAATTTTAAAGGTATTTCAAGTGTTGTATAACAATGTTTCAATTTTAATTTCGCAAGGGAACACGACATGTTCTATCATAGACACTTATACAAATAAAAAAGTCTTTTTACTGATTTTATTAGACATTGATTAATACAATAAATGTCTCTAAAAATGAGACTACTTTAACATAATTTTTAATGGTATTTCAAGTGTTTTATAACAATTCTAAAAACACGTTATGTAATATTACAGATACTTATACAACTAAAAAAGTTTTTTTTACAGATTTTAACAAATCTTGATTAATACAATAAATGTTTCTAAAAATGAAGCTACATTAACATCATTTTCAATGGTATTCAAAGTGTTTTATAGTCATTTTTCAATTTTAATTTCACAAGGGAACACGACATGTTCTATCATAGACACTTTCGAACTCGAATCATCCGAACGACACTGTAGACGAGAACTACAAGCCGGACGGTCGGCGAAGCTGTACACAGGCAGGAGACAATCTGCTTGGAGCGATAAGTGGGTTCCAACGTTCCCAAGTCCCCGAGCGTTTCAACTTCGGCCGAAGTTCGCCGGAGCACACGTGCCGGGACTTAAAACCACGTGGCACGATTTTCCACTAACGGAATCGTACATTCTGTTGACCCAGGACTCTCCAGGCGATCACCCGCCTCGAGCAACGAACGGGACCGGCAAAGGGACTCTCCTAGTTAAATATACAGTTCCTCTCTTTCCTCACGGAATCCCAGGGATGCTTGCTCGGACACTCCTGTCACACTTTCTGCAAAAGCACAAAGAAACGCGAAACTGGAAAATCGAGAACTCACCTGAACGAGAAAACAAGATTTTTTTATTTTTGTTAATTGGATATAAGTGGATGGAAAGTTGCCTTTCTTTTGAAATCTTAATAGTCAATTATTATATTTCTTTATTTTTTACTTTAACCCTTTGCACTGCTAAGTGTTCTGTCTCAATAATTATAGTTGGGACTGAATACTTTTTCACGCAATATCAATCTGTTCCGCGGTGTATTAAATTATAATATGGTACAAAATCCAATTACTATTTTGTCGGATGCTGTACACTGAACACAACAAGTGTTCGTACAGATCCCTTTTTTGGGGGGGTAAATTTTTACACTGCAAATAAAAAATGTCAGTAAAAAGAATATCAAGAGAAAAAAATCAAGAGAAGATGTCAGTTTTGTGAGAAAAAATAAAATGAAATAAATGTTCTTAAAATAGAACTTTCTTTCCTTTAAGAAAATGAGTTTGTAGACATTTCGATTTACACGTATGCAGAAACAATACGATTTTGATATCGAAGTTGTAACAACCTGTCATTTTTTAACGAGTTCTTTTTTAGTGCGCGACAACAATAATTACTTTGATGTAAGGCGTACTGGGACATCGATTAGATGGGGAAGCCAGTTTCGGGGGGGATGACGCGGCACTGAGAGGGCAGTCGCGCGAACACACGAGATTAAATGACACCCGCCGCGAAAGGCTTTAATTCCGCTCGCTCTAGTTTCGCATTTTCCCTCTCCCTTTTTCACACCGGTCGACCACCTCTTCCTCCTCTTCCTCCTCCCCCCCTTTTTTTTTGTTTCCCGTTTCGAGGTTTTAATCAACGGGCAGTTTCCGTGCGCGTAATCCTCCCGGGTGGGGACTTGCTCGGTTTAGCAGTTCCACCGGAAACTGGCTGTGCACAGATTCGATAGACACAAGCAGAAAGTTCTTTTGTACCCTGCGGCGAGAGATCGCGACTCCGAAATATCCCTCGAGTTTCGAGTGCTCCGGCTTCGATGACTTTCGTCTAGACAAATATCGAATTATAGCACAGTTTTAATGGATTTTTGCATTCAGCTTCGTCAAATGATAAGTTTTAATCAAATGCTTAAATGTTGAAAGTAAAATGAAAATGTACGATTTTTTGTTGTATCATTTGAGTGTTGCTTTATCTATTAGTAAGTTTGGGTTATTAAGAGAATTATAGTATAATAACTGGAATATGACAATTAAGTTTCTGTCGAATTATAGCACAGTTTTAATGGATTTCTCTATTCAACTTTGTCAAATGATAGGTTTTAATCAAATGCTTAAATGTTGAAAATAAAAATGAAAACGTGCGATTTTTTGTTGTATCATTTGAATGTTGCTTTATATATTAGTAGATTTGGGTTATTAAGAGAATTATATTATAATAACTTCAATATGAAAAATAACTTTCTGTCGAATTATAGCACAGTTTTAATGGAGTTTTTCATTCAGCTTTGTCAAATGATAAGTTTTAATCAAATGCTTAAATGTTGAAAATAAAAATGAAAATGTACGATTTTTTGTTATATCATTTGAATGTTGCTTTATATATTAGTAAATTTGGGTTATGAAGAGAAATGTAATATAATAACTGGAATATGACAAATAAGTTTCTGTTTATTTCATTTAAACCACAATTTCTTTGAAAAGTGGTTTTGTTCATGCAAGCGTTCCTTTAAATAGAAATGGAGGAGACTTTATTTTATAGCCAACTGCCAAATCACTTTGAAACGCACCGGTTCTCGTCCGATCACCGTAGTTAAGCAAAGTCGAGCGCAGTCAGTACTTTGATGGGTGACCACTTGGGAACACTGCGTGCTGTTGGCCCTTCATCTTTTTTATTTTTTGAAACTCAGACTTTATTAATGGTGTAGAAAAATATTTAGCTGTGTTCCAACCGAATTATATTTTCGAAAGAGTATAACTTGAATTTTATCCTGCACATCTAATATGTTTAATGTTTTCTGTTTTTGCTACTTGAAATAAATTAGATCGAAATATAACAGTAATTTAAATACAAGAAGAAAAGTAACATATCACTAGAAATGTTAATAGTCGATTAAAAAATAAACAGCAAACTTCAAATAATATTAATAATAAAAGTTTTATTTGTACATAATTTATTGACACTATATATTTATATTGTACAATTTTATGCTCGAATAATTGCAGATGTTGATGCATGAGCAAACCCAAGTGGACGCCTGGCTGCTCAACAATATGTCAAGCGAGCGATCAACAGCCGGGCGTGCAGGTATCGATTTCGAAAAAGTGGGGAAAAAAGCGGAGGACGAACAAAGCCGGAACATCCCGAAAAGCATCGCGGAGAGTTCAAAACGGGGGGGCGCGTTCAGTCGAGCGGAAGAACTTGCCGCTTTGACTGATGCGCTTTTCACGTGGGTTTTTGAATTTTTAAGAAGCCACCGGAAGTCAACGGCGCGTGCACTATTCCTCGCCGGGCTTTCGCGAGAGAGAGCGGGCCGAGTTTTCGAACAGTTTTTCATGGCCGGAAGCGTGAAATCCTGCGAGCTTTCGCTGAGTTGTCGTTTTTCTGAGCGGGCGAAAGCATCCGAGCGAATATCTCCTTCAATTTTGCAGCTTTTAGTTGCGACACCTTTGCTCGACATACTTCAACCTGAATATTATCCAGCTTCCGTTTAATGATAGCTTCAAAGTTATTCGGCCCTGTTTAACTTCGCAGTTCGCTCTGATAAATATTCATATGCAATTAGCTTTCGTGCAGAAAAAGACGGCAACCCAAAATTTCAGAGGGAAAACCCGCTGTTTTTGTAACTTATATAATTATAAGGACATCGAATGAGTTGATAACAAAATATTCTTTGGGCGATTCGCAGCATTTTATTAAAATCCACACTTGAAATGAACTCAAAAATCCTCAACTAAATAGAGTTTCGTTAAGATGGATTATTTTCATATTAATTTTACTTCATAACCTATAAGCGATCGATTTTATCCTGAGTGATTAATCGATAACAATGATTGACATGATATTCAAATAATTCGAGATTTAAAGGAATTAAATCTGAATATTACATAACCTCAATTCACTGATTATATTACAGCTTTATATCACTTTTAATTGCATTATATATTTTCTAAGCCCTCCAAATGTCGCAATTGTTGGTACACAAATAATACAATCAATTCAGAATATCATATAACAACTTGAAAGTATATTTACTTACACTACGAACTTCAAAACGCTTGAAATGTGTCAAGTGCTACTACAAAAATCGCATGATCAGTTCAAAAGAGCAAACATCAATAAATGAGAAAAATCGGCTTGTTATGGGAACACGGCGAGTACCAAGAGAACATAGCTGATTGGCTGCTGGCCAGGTCATTAGGAAGAGCATGTTTTTCCCGCTTTTTCCTGGCGTGCCAACTGATTCCCAATGAAAATGCACATAATTATCGAGAAAGCGAGCGCGGCCGCCCGGGATTTTCGATGGCACTTGAAACGCGTGTTACCGATGTTGCGATGGAAGCATCGGCAAATAAATAATTCAAACCACGCTCGGCAACCACCGCCGTTCAAGAGGATGATTCGAGTGCTTTTTTTTCGGTCGTTAATGAAGCAGCTCTCTCCGCGTGTAAGACACACCAGGAAATTGGTCAACTATTCTTGAAATACCACAGTGCTAATTATGAATTGTTAGTGGGATAATCAAAAATTAAAGTTTGGTCTTTTTAAATCTTTTTCTAAGGTTAGAATAATTTATACTAAATTATAGGACGCTTGGAATTTGGTTATATTAGTTATAAGATGGTAAGAAAATTAATATTGTTTGTTTTTATGTGTTTGTTGAAATTACTTTGATATTCTCGTTAAGTTAATTTCCAATTTTTGTTTCCGGATTACATTTTTAGTTATGTGTTATAACATTTTGGGTGTGTTGGAAATCAATTAATTTTGGGGAGCCAAAGAATTTATGCTGTAAGCTATTTAATTAGTTATACTTGTAGTAATCTCAATTTTAGACCAAAAAAGTATTCGTAATCTTACAATTTTTAGTATTATTTTAGACCATTTCATTCAGATTTCTTATTGCATTGGTTTACATAGACTTTCCTTCATAAAAAATAACAAAATAAAAATTAATTATCGATTTTTAGGTCGAAATATTTAACAAAAACTAAAACAAATGTTGTGCTATAAAGAAAGCTTAAACAAATACTCAACATTAGTTGAAAAATTTAACGAAGAATTAACGAGTACCATTGAGATTTGAAAAAAATACACCAATAAAATAAAAATTCTTGACTTTGAGGAGTCAAAAATGCGAAGGAACTCTAGTGCGAAAAAAGTCTATTGTTCTCAGCGGTTCATCGGCCGGCAAACATTATTTCCGCGTGAGGTTCGCGCGCGCGCGTGCAAAATCAAACGCAGCGGCAGTTAAGCCAAAAAGTTTACAGCGGAGGCTTAGTTCCCAACATACTTGACCGCTCGTACACTCTCCGAGTTATCGGCAGACTTATCCCGGGGATCAGAGAATTCCTTTCCCCCACGCGCCACTCACTCCCTCGGAATTCACGAATCCGATTCGCCAATTTACTATTCTTGAACTTGCGTATTGCTAATTCTGTTGGCGCGAATTGCTTTTAGGTAACTAATGTAATAATTCTCTGTTGTGATTGTAGTTGCTGTGAGCTTTCTTATATCGAATAAAACATTTTTTATTCACTAAAAAACATTTCCCAATTTTCCGAGTATCATAAAACACTTTGAATAATCACAATTTTCTAAAGAGTCTAAATTTTTCAACAAAATTCTTTTCTCTGTTATGTTACATTATTCTTTTGCAACAATTTTTTATTTATTTAACACAGCATTGTATACCTCATTAGCGCAAGAATATTCTGCCTCTATAATTGTTTCCTTTGTTTCTTACTTATTCATTTAATATAGAATTTTAAAATGAAATATCCTCAATATCCATAAAGATGTAAATACTTTTTATTTTCCGAAAAACATTTCCGAATTTTCCGAGTATCGTAAAACTCCTTGAATAAACACAATTTTCTAAAGAGTATAATTTTCAACAAAATTCTTTCCTCTATTATATTACATTATTCCTCCGCAACAATTTCTTGTTTATTTAACACAGCATTGTATACGTCATTAGCGCAAGAATATTCTGCCTCGATAATTATTATCTTTATTTCTTACTTATTCATTTAACATAGAATTTTAATATGAAATATCCTCAATATCCATAAAGATGTAAATACTTTTTATTTTCCGAAAAGCATTTCCCAATTTTCCGAATATCACGAAACAACAATTTCTTACTTATTTAACACAGCATTGTATACGTCATTAGCGCAGGAATATTCTGCCTCGATAATTGTTTCCTATATTTCTTACTTATCCATTTAACACAGAATTTGAAGATTAAATATCCTCAATATCCATAAAGATGTAAATACTTTTTATTTTCTGAAAAACATTTCCCAATTTTCCGAATATCACGAAACAACAATTTCTTACTTATTTAACACAGCGCAAGAAACGTGAAAAAAACTCGCCGAAAGAAAACGCGAGTGGCAGCGCATAAAAGTATTTTCCAAACGAATAACGATTAAAAAAGGGGTGGTGGGGGGGTGGTGGGTGCGATGCTCAGGTGGATTACAGCTTGATTCTCTCATAATTTCCTTTGGCGGGGGTTTTAGCGGCGATTGCAGGATGGTTGCGGCGCTTTGAAAGGGTCCGAAGGGCTGAAGGGACAAACAGGATAAGGCGCGAAAGAAATTCCGGGCTGGCTGCTGACGAATCAGCGGCAGCCGGTTAAGATGCGAAGGAAGGCTTTGCATGGGGTTGCGCTTGAAAAGGACGAGCGAGGACGATCGATTGATCGACCACTCGTTAAACTAATAAGCTTCAATGATATGCAGGATTCCTTATCGCGCCCCCTCCGATCCTCCTAAATGTGCCCTGAATGGGGGAGATTCCTGGATCCGAGCCATCATCGTGACACGTATGAATCTTCGAGGGGGAGTTTTGGATTAAAATTTACCCCCTGATGTTCTCTGATGCATTGCTTAAGTGCACTGATATCTCTGTAAATCATTATGTTCCAGTGAAAAACACAACATTTATTTAGACGAAGATTTACAGTTTTGTATATTTTTTAATTGTATATTCGTATATTTTATTATAAATTGTATATTTTTTAGTAAATTCGTATATATTCGGAATTAACCCTCTTTGGATTACAATTTTGGATTATGTAAACTATTGTGTCACGATGGAAAACACAAAGTCTATTTAGGCGAAGATTTACAATTTTTGTCATTGAATATATTATTGTATATTTTCTATACTTTCTATATTGAATATATTATTGTATATTATATTTAAATATGATACATCATTGTTCGTAACACTTGCGAAAAGTGTTGTCTATCTTAAATTGAATTTATAAAACGTTCTAAACCGTTTAATTTCGTTGCAACACAATTGAAAAACTTGTTTATAGAAGTCAATTTTTATCTTTTTCCTAATGTTTTATATTTATGATATTTTTGGCATAGGTGCGATATATTTGGTCGGCACTAAAAGGCTTAATATATTATTGGCTTACATAGTAACTAAAAATTGTGCTCACGCACCCAAATTTACTCAAGTAAATCTTTTTATAGGAGAAAGCATTCTGCTGCAAAATATTTATTCACGGTATTTATTTTACATTAATTATAAATCTTTTGATTGAAACTAATATATGAATAATATACTAATACTTGCTTTTTTAAAACTCATTATATGTTCGTTATTGTGCATACTTTAAAGTATATTTATTGAAAATTTGTTTCTCATTTGTTTCCCTTTATTGAATATAATTTTTCAATGTTACGATTATTTTCGCCATTGGCTGAAGTATTATTATAACAAATCATACATTAATCGTACAATTTATTTATTTCCCCCATTGAATTTCCTTTAACTCAATTGCTTCATTACATTTTACCATTAACTTTTATAATTTTATATAATTTTACCTTGTTAAACTATCCATTTGCCAAAAATAAGTGTAAAAGCTTCGTTTTCAAAATATCAACTATTAATTCGCAACATTGATTCCTCCAAATTGAAATAGTCAAAGGCGATGCAATCAAACGCATATCTCAAAACTGAAACTCGTCTCAGCAAACTCCGGCATGTTCGACTCGGTGCCCGACTTTCCCTCGAAAGCTGCTTGGAACTTTGAATCCCATCTCGAAGACACGAATCTCCTCCCCCTAATCGAGCGGGTTCCTCTTCACGAGAATCCGATGATACTGATCTGGAACGTAAAAGCCAATGGTTCGAGAGCGCGATATTAAACAGCCCTCCAAGTCTTAAAGCGTCGTTTTTCCCTAATCCTTCTGGAAGAATCACCGAATTATCTCTTCGGAATGATCGGGTCACGACGAATTACTCCTAACCTCACATTCATTTGTGAATAACCCTTCGCATTTTTACTTTCAAATCAACTATTTATTTGTACATTTAGGTTTAATCAATAAAATGTATTTTTGTCAACATTTGTCCTTTCCTACTGTGGATTGTTACGATGCAGTATCAATTATCATTATCTACTAAATAATATAAAAAGTCATTAATAGCTGGACTTTTAATTCCGTTCAAAAGTACTTTATAACCTTAAAATTTGAAAAGAAAATTCGTAAAAGAGAGCCAAGCAGGGTAGTTTATTGCGGTGTAATCAACAATCATTGGAAAAACAGTATTGAGGATTGGTGGACAGAATTAAAAAGGAGGTCTAAAAGTATTTACAAATTGTAAATTTTAGCTTTCAAATGAATTATTTATTTGTAGATTTCAGTTGCAAATTGCAGTTGTAATCAATAAAATGTATTTTCGTCAACATGTCTTTGCGTCCCCTCCGCCAAATAATATAAAAAGTCATTAATAGTTGGACTATTAATTTCGTTCAAAAGTACTTTATAACCTTAAAATTTACTATGGCGCGAATAAACTTACTTCGAGCCATTGGAAAAAATACGTAAAAGAAAGTCAAGCAGGGTAGTTTATTGCGGTGTAATCAACAATCATTGGAAAAACAGTATTGAGAATTGGTGGACGGAATTGAAAAGTGGGTCTAAAACTCCTTTTTACGATCGGAATCGCTAAGCGACCTGCAACAGTTTACGTCTCCTTTGGGCTGCGATGCTATTCCTTGGTTTTACAGGCAACCTTAATTTTACTGCGGCATCTTAAAAGTGAGGGCTGGCGAAGCAGATGCAGGCAAAGCCGAGGACTTAATTTCGTATAAAACTTGGACTGTAAATACTAATAGATATGTGACTGGAAATTGCAAGGTTGAAGACTGCTTTAAGTTTATTCCGAATCGATCCGAGAAAACTAGGGCGAGAAGAAAATTGGTGAAGTTCAATTTCTTGAGAAATTTGGAATTTACGTAGCAATTACTGCGTGATTGAAAAGCACAACTTTGCACAGTTGCCTAATTACCTTGTAAAATTTTAAAAGCACGCAGTAGCAAGGCAAATGGTTAGTGGAAAAACTGGGTTGAAGCAATTTGAAATTTCAAACTTGAAACTGTAACTGGTAACAAATAGGTGAGCGAAGCTGGCTGGACTGTGCCTTGAAAGGCAGGCGGCGAACGATAGTTGAAGGAAACTCAGTTTGCTGCAATCACAAAGTCAATTTCTCCCGTCTTCGAAAAAGGATTTCCTCATTTTTAACGCTACCAACCCTCCAAGTTTCGAACTCGAGATGAGATACTCACGTAGAAACAAGAAAACTACAAGATATGAAGCCTCCACTTTGTCTTCCCTTCAAAACCTTGATGCATGAATTTTATACAATTTTTATATTTTTTAAAAATGTATAACTTCGCAATTTTAACGAACAAGTATATTGCAATGCGTTAACTTTGGTGCAACAAAATTAAATAGAAAGAAAATAACATTGTATACAATGTTAAAAGGAAATATGAATCAACTATATTTTGTCAGTTTCAACCTAACCTATCAAACTAAAAGTACAGATTGCTAAACTTATCAAATTCTTAATAGAAATAATACACAAAACACTGTAAGAAAACATTTCTCAGGACTTCCTTTCATTTTACAAAGTACAACATTGTTCAAGTTATAAAGGCTTTAATTATTTCTATTTATATGTCCACTATTGTAAATACACATATACTAAAGGACAAGCAATCCTGATTTGCAACTACATATTATCATATTTATTTTGTTGAGTAAGTGTATGTTTTTAAAAAATTTAACGATATTCTTGCAGTTGCTTTGTTTGTTAAGAATTCCAGCAAAATTCTGGCTTATGCAGTTTTTCTCTTTGAATCACCTGCTTGTAGGTTATGTGTCTATTACATATGTTGCACGCAAGAGAATTCTTTTTACTAAATAGGTTAGGTTTGTATAACCAATTCGTAACACATTGAAGACTTCCCGCATATTTTGTCGAAATTATATAAATAAAAAGTGATAATATCGACAACATACTGCAACATTTATTAAGTATAATGCATTATTACAAATTTGTGAGCATATATTGCTTGAAATTCCAAATAACGTGAATTAACGTTAATCGTCTCCAACGATTGACAGATAAAAAAGGAGACGTCATCCGTTTTCAATGTGTTAAACCTAGGAACCTAGAATTATAATTACTACAGCTAGTAATTATATATAGAATTATAGAACTATAAAATTGTAGAATTGTAGAATTATAGAATTCTAAAATTATAGAATTACAGAATTATAGAATTATAGAATTCTAAAATTATAGAATTATACAATTATAGAATTATAGAACTACATATAATAATTTGAACCCAAAATTTTAGAATTGTTCTTCCAGAACTTTCTTTTACTTTAAACGGCGTAGAGCATCGTTCAAGTTTACGGGAACGGAGTGCGTTTCTATTTATATGCTCGGCAGTGTAAATCGGTTAGTGTGGGAGGTGCGCGGCCAGCATTGAAGTAACTGGGTTCACTTGAAATGGCAGGCGTTATCGCAATGCCGGGCCATCCTTCGTGGATGGTAGAGCGGAGCGTTCCGGGCTGTTTCGATCGCGACCTAGTTTCGCTCATCCCCTCGGCCACCCTCCAGCGCTAATTCACAGGGATGTGTTTCCCCGTAGCTCTGAACGCCCAACCTCCACCATTCCCACCGCGCCGTACTCCGCTCCCATTGTGCTGCGATTGACCCTGTTACACTAGGAACAAGTGCAGCTTCACTCTCCGCACGATATTCGAGAATTTCGAGATTAATAACAATAGGCGCGTAAAGTGTTTCGTGCGAGAATATTCCATAGGATATCATTGTGCAGTAGCGAGAAACAGTAATCGCACATCCAGTATGTTTAGAAGAACTTTCGTTGAAAAGGAAAACTGTCTTCTCTGAAGAAATGTATTTTTTCTTAAGGAGAGCTTTCTTGTAGAATAAATTATTTTTCAAAAAGTCTGATTGTGCATACTTCTTTTCATCCACTATTGAATTGTAATAAGCAATCAATTTTTATTACAGTTACATTTTACGATCATTCAAAAATATCTGTCAAAATGTGTTTTAATTACAATTCTCTTGTAACGATTGACCCTGTTACACTAGGAACAAGTGCAGCTTCACTCTCCGCACGATATTCGAGAATTTCGAGATTAATAACAATAGGCGCGTAAAGTGTTTCGTGCGAGAATATTCCACAGGATATCATTGTGCAGTGGCGAGAAACAGTAATCGCACATCCAATATGTTTAGAAGAACTTTCGTTGAAAAGGAAAACTGTCTTCTCTGTGGAAATGTATGTTTTTCTTAAGAAGGACTTTTCTTAAGAAAAGCTTTTTTGCAAACAATTTTTTTTCAAAAAGTCTGGGCGTGAATACTTTTTTATATTCACTATTGGATTGTAATAAGCAATACATTTTTATTAAAGTCGTATTTTAGAATCATTGAGAAATATCTGAAAAAATGTGTTTTAATTACAATTCTTTCAGCTACCGTCAAAAACCACGAATTTGAATCTTGTTCTCTTGCCCATCTTCTTGCACTCTTTTTTATCAAGCAGTACAAAAATTAATAATCAACTTTGGCGAACGAATATTAAAACTAACAAACCATGTATGATATATCAAATATACGAATGATAAAAGATACTTAACAATTTTGTAATTAATTTCAGTTGATAAAAGGCATCATACAATGATATGTATCTGCATAAACATGAGTCTAATTACAAGAATTCGATCGATGGTGCATGGCAGCTCTCGCGCAAGTTATAACACGCGATCTCGATTTGCTAAGCAACTCACTCTGTGTGAATCATTTAGGGAAAGATATTTTTTTAAATAATACACTAGGACGTCTCAGAAGAATTTTAGAAATCCTGAAAATCTTTTATGCGGCATTTTATTTGACTTCCATCGAGACAAAAAATATGTTATACTTATTTCTTAGCTTTATCCAGGTAATCAGATTATCGAGGGATATTTACTGTCATTTGCAGACGCCACATGGGGTTGCACACACACCGGGAGGCGCAAATCCATTGCTAATGGAAAGTTACACACCCTGGCCGTTTGGTCTTTCAATTTTCCACCAAGTCATCCGAGTGTCATCACGCGCCGCCGGTTGAATCCTCGCGCGCGCGCGCGGGAGGTAACGGCTGCTCCATATACCTGTCCAAATTTAGACGCGATAATGACTTTACGATCACCTGATAAAGATGTCAAGATGTAACAGTTCAATTAGCACACGTCAGCGCACTTATCTTCGGCTCACGCTCATCCTGAGATACCTTATCTTCGCGCTCGGTTTTTCGCAATTTTGCTCCAAACTTCTCAATTTGCTGTAAAAAATCTAGGGGTTGTAGAAACGCTCGTGTTTTGGATACAGTTAACCTGTTTGTTTACCTCAAAATAAATTTATAAAACATTATAAATGGTTTAATTTCGTTCCAATATAGTTGAAAAAATTGGTCATGGATTTAAATATTGTTTGTAAAAGAGGAAATAATTTCTATCTTTTTCATAGTGTTTTATATTTATGATATTCTTGGCATAGGTGCGGTATTTTTCGTCGTTTCTAAAAATATGTTTTGAAATAATACACTAAAGCGTTTTAAAAACATTTTAGAAATCCTAAAAATTTATTATGTGGCATTTTATTTTACTTCCGTTAAGATTGAACATATGGTATATTTATTTCTCGACTCAACCTTGGTTGTTTCAGTTATAGTAATGTGGAAAATTCAAAATTCAAAAAAACGACATGTGAGTTCTTTAAATCCAATCCTTTTTACAAAGATTTTAATGAGTTACTTTCTTTTATTTGGAATTTTTAAATCGTAGCGTATAAAATCGTCTTCGCGTCCAAAAAATAATGCATCACTATTTTTCGACTGCGATCGCATATTTTATTTTTAACTCGCAATCAAGACAAAGGCAAACGTACGACGTTTTTCTCTAACGTTAACTCCAAATCTAAGTGTGCAAATATGAAGGGAATTACGATCGAATTGCGCAACGAAGCAATGATAAAACTATTGTAACAGAGTGGCACGCGCGCGTCCGCGGCATTGAGCGAGAGTACGAAGCTATAATAGGCAATTCCTCCTCCTGTTTCCCTTTGTTTTGCACCGCCGCAATGTCGGATCGAAGAACGGTTTCGAGTGGCGTTACATAAGCCTGCTGTAACAGTGCGCCGCGTGCCACAGTTCTCCCGCCACGGCTACGCAGAATTTTTCTTGAATTCCTTTTAGACTCGTTTACAACCACAGTGCCACGTGTTTTGTTAATACAAAATTCGGGGAACATGGCTCTTTTTAAAGGTGTATGATTTCCAATAGTTGTGTAAGCTAAGCAAATATACATAAACTTACTAATTGTATTTAGAAAACAAAGTGTCAATTACAAAATTTATATTGTATCTTAAACATATATGTATAAATAGGACTAATAGAATTAATTAATGTACTCATTTCACAGTTAGTTTGAGATTTGTTCTGGAATATATCAATTAAGGAGAACAAAGATAAGCTGCTTACCATAAAGGCCCATTTGATTGAAATGGTTGGCTACGCCAAGGATGGTAGAAAGGTCTATCAACCGAACTATTGATCGACGGGAGAATATAGACTATCTGCAGCCTCTCGCATTTCCTGTAGCCTAACCTAGTTCTGTTAGGCCTGGGTTGGGATTATCTTGCTGAGGTTAAAGATTGGGACCTGACCCGTTTGGGTCAGGGTCAAAGAAATTTAAATCCATTTTAGTGAGACCGATAGATGTCTAGCTTTGCTGGATTCGGTTAGGAGAACTTAACCCACCTCGGTGACGATTAGAGATGCGTGAAGATAGACCTAACCCTTCCGAATGGGGTTGAGAAGGACCTAACCCTTTCGAGTTAGGTGTATAGTAGACCTAACCTCTATTATACAGAGGCGTGGCCTATCGAGGTTCATTCATGAAGAACCTACGCAGATGGGTTAGGTTCTGAAGGACCTAAGGACCTGAAGGACCCTTCCGGGTTAGGTCTATAAAAGACAGCCTTTTCGAGTTAGGTCTATCAGAGACCTAACATCTATTACAGAGAGACGTAGCTTACCGGTGTTCATTCATAAAGAACCTACGCAGACGGGTTAGGTTCTGAAGGACCTAATTCACATCGAGAAACCTAACCCTTCCCAGTTAGGTCTATAATAGACTTAGGCTTTCCGAGTTAGGTTTATAATAGCCCTAACATCTATTACAGATAGACGTAGCTTACCGGAGTTCATTCATGAAGAACCTAACCCAGATAGGTTAGGATGGGAAGAATCTAACCAATATCTGAGTTAGGTTTTGAAGAACATAATTCACATGGATCAAATCAAGAGGAACCTAACCCTCGTGGTTCACGTTGAATGGAACCAAATACAAATAAAACTCGCTGAAACCCTTCAAGCACATCTAGATGAATTTTTTTCGACAATTGATATAACCATTCTCTACGGACGAGCGACTGTATTGAAGAGTTCAGCAGTCAGTCCAAAGACTTATGAGCGATAGTGTCCGATGGATGAGCCTCCGCGTTTGCGATCGTTCGAGCGTGCGAACCAAATTCCGCTCTGATGGACACGCGTAATTGAACGATGTGACGGGCGCACGCACGGCGACACCCTGACAGCCAGAAACACAGGGAGCTCTCGGTGAAATTTCATCGTCGCTCTCGAGCACATAATCCCACGGCGATTGGGCTGTGCGTGATTTCAATAAGCACGCAGCTCTCCACACCACAGTGCACACTGGCGCAACCAGGAATAACGCTCTGGATGTTGCATTCTCTGACCAATAGACAATTTAATCTAACTCCCCTTTTCCATTTATGGTTTTATCCTCGAATATTCTGTTCCAGGTATAAATTTATAGTTTTCTGCTCGATCTAATTTTATAAATTTGCGTGTTGCCTATTGGGAAAATGAAATCTCTGATGGATATTGTATACACGTGCAGACTTTCACAGTAAAATATCTTAGGAGCATGCATAAGGGGATTAGAAGCCACAGAACAACACACGAAACCAAAGAAGCTATGAAGCGAACTTTGAGAAGGAACACGTGGCATCTATAAAATATCGCAAAACATCTTGTGAATAATAGAATTATTAATTTTGGATGAACATCTGAATGTTACATTTTCATTATTCATTTTCATTATTCATCAACTTTTGTGGAGTTGCTCAGAATGACTGACTATAAACCTTTCAGTAATATAAATCACTTTGCCACTCTCTTGAAACCTATTACCTCAATATTAGCATTTATTTTTTCATCTCCCTAAACTATAAATGGTATTCAGAGGTTCACCTCAATCTCACGAAACCATTATCCTCGGTCTACTCTTCTACATCCAAGACCTGCTGTCATTCACGATACGATGAATTATAACACCAGTTACAGAAATAATATTAAACCAGTTCACCCTAGTTTCTATTCTAGCTTCTACAGAATGGTGGGACGGTTGTTACAGAATTATGTTTTAGATAACTGTCAATTATGGAGGAATAAACATTTTATAACATTAAGCCATTTTGCCGTTTTTCTGTTATTAACGTGAAGTTGTAAGCTGTTAAATATGGTATATTGAAAGTCTTTCAAAATTGAGAGGTATTTAACCTATCTAGGTTAGGTCGAAAGAAATTTAACTCTTTTAGGTTAGGTCGAGAGAGACCTAAACACCTAACCCTTCTGGTTTAGATAAAAATCAGTTCTCACTCTTCCATGGTTCTAAATTAAGAATTGATTTCAGAGGTTAACCTCAATCTCGCAAAATCGTTATCCCAGGACTGTTCTTCCGATATTTTTTTAAATAATACACTAGGACGTTTCAGAAGAATTTTAGAAATCCCAACAGTCTATTATGTGGCATTTCGTTTGATTTCCATCGAGATTGAAAATATACCTAATAAAATAAACCTAACCCTTCTGCATCAGATAAAAATCAGCATTCACTCTTCCATGATCTAAATTAAGAATAGATTTCAGAGGTTAACCTCAATCTTACAAAGTCATTATTCCAGGACTACTCTTCCAATATTTTTTGAAACAATATACTAGGACGTTTCAAAAAAATTTTAGAAATCCCAACAGTCTTTGTTCTAAATTAAGAATAGAATTCAGAGGTTAACCTCAATCTCGCAAAGTCATTATCCCAGGACAACTCTCCCGCATCTAAGAACCGCTGCTATTTGCGACGCGATAAATCGAAACACCAGTTTCACAAATAATATCCAACCAGTTCATCTCGGTTGCGATTGGAGCTGGTGCGGAATGGCCGAGCGGTTGTTAGCGAACTGTGTGTCGGTTGTATCGAAGTTCGATAGTCGTAAGTCCGAGGAGGCGATGGCGGGGCGCGCGCGCGCGCGCGCCAATTTGAGGTCGAATATTCGCGGAGCGGCAAGCTTTCCAGTAATAATAGCTCGAGAATCACTCCTGACATCGTTGACCGATATGTGTGTACATGTACGTCCATACATAGGTCCTTCGAACCCACTATAGATTGGTAAACCAACCTCCTGGATAAGTATACGATGCTTGTCGATAGCTGTTCGATGATTCATTGACTTCGACCAGCAGAGTGGACATCTGCCAAATCCTAAACATAACGAGAATATATTGTAGGATCGTTAACGAGAGAGACTGCGAGCGAATGATGAGAGAATGTGATGTGCGATTGTGAATGCGTGTGAATTTCTTTATATGTGTGTTTAGGGTGAAAGATCAACAGAGTGTATCGGGATGTTTGGGATTGGCTGAAAGGTAGAACATTAGGAATAAGTGTGACTGGCGAGTGCGCGGCTCAGCGAATGTGTATATAAGAGGTGTGAATCTGAAGAGCGTAAAAGAGAAGTCGAAGGTGTTGTTATTGTGTGGTCGAAAGCGAACGTGGTAAAGAAGCAGAGTGCGAACCGACAAACGTTCGAAAGAGTATAAGAAAACGAGTGTATGTTAAAATAAAGGAAAAACTGAAAAAACCTACAATATTCTCACAGTTCTCTAATTTGTTCAATAAAAAGCGTTATTTTATTTCCCATTCTCTGCAATAGATCTGCGCGATTTTATTCGCTATGAATTTTCTATATTTTAGTTTCTATGAATTTTAATATTTTCGTCAAGAAAATTATATTGCAACGAAACTTGACAAAATACTGCGGCAGCTTTCATTCAAAGGTGCTTGTACGTTTAATTTTTTGATTCTTTGAAATTGATTTGAGGTTAAGTACAATAATTATTTATATTACAGATATGAATGAAAAATTAAACAATAAATTTGATGATAAATATTCATATATTACAATACATTTTTCGTATGTTATTTAAAACGTAATACAATACAAATACAAATACAAATACAAATACAAAAACATGTACAAATACAAATACAAATACAAATACAAATACAAATACAAATACAAATACAAATACAAATACAAATACAAATACAAATACAAATACAAATACAAATACAAATACAAATACAAATACAAATACAAATACAAATACAAATACAAATACAAATACAAATACAAATACAAATACAAATACAAATACAAATACAAATACAAATACAAATACAAATACAAATACAAATACAAATACAAATACAAATACAAATACAAATACAAATACAAATACAAATACAAATACAAATACAAATACAAATACAAATACAAATACAAATACAAATACAAATACAAATACAAATACAAATACAAATACAAATACAAATACAAATACAAATACAAATACAAATACAAATACAAATACAAATACAAATACAAATACAAATACAAATACAAATACAAATACAAATACAAATACAAATACAAATACAAATACAAATACAAATACAAATACAAATACAAATACAAAAACATATACAATTTTATATAATTGCTACGTTTTGTGTAAACGTATCGTAGAAGATATTTCGTTATATTTGTCTGTAAGTGTTCAATACTAGCAAACGGCAGCATTCCTCAAAATCACCGGAAGCAAAGAAGGGCACATACTCGGTGGCATTAGGGTTCGAGTTACAAATGAACTCATTTAGAAATGAACTAATACAAACTGCAGGATATTACTGGCTATTGACGTTTGGATGGTGGGTCGGTGGGTCACATATCACCGAGTACTTCGAGCCCCGGTACGTACATAAAAGGGTTGGAAGCTCCCGAACTGCGGGATAATCGTGCGGCTGTCTATTCCTGGCACGGTCGATCCGTCTTCCCTACGAGGCCGTTCGTCACTGCTCATTCATGTCCCTCATGCGTCTTCGCTTCGTCGCTTCTGCTTACGAGCGTAAGCGTAACGCCTGAAAATAACCCCTGCGCCTACCATCGAATAATAATAAAGAATGGATTGTGCTCCGTCGAATCATCGCTCGCCATGATTTCTCCTTCTTTCTAGGAATGTATTAAGTATTCAAACAAATTGTTCACATATACTCATATTAATACTCATATTGTTATTCATACTTATATTAATACTCAAACTCATATTCATACTCATTTTCATTCATATTAATCATTTATACATCATTATTATTGTATATCATGTTATTCATATTTGTATTAATACTCAAACTCATATTGACACTCATTTTCATTCATATTAATCATTTACATATCATTATTATTGTATATCATGTTATTCATATTTGTATTAATACTCAAACTGATATTGACACTCATTTTCACTCATATTAATCATTTATATATCTTTATTATTGTATATCATGTTATTCATACTTATATTAATACTCAACCTCATGTTGACACTCATTTTCATTCATATTAATCATTTATACATCATTATTATTATATATCATGTTATTCATATTTGTATTAATACTCAACTCATATTGACACTCATTTTCATTCATATTAATCATTTACATATCATTATTATTATACATCATATTATCATATAACTCATTTACACTTATTCCTAATCATTCATAGTCACGCTTGTCCATTTCGATTAATCTTCGATGAAACCGCCAGGAGTTAGTCTTAATCGCGTGAAACGGACACAATCCATCGGGGAAAGCTAGGAGCTCCCGTCAGGCTTTAACTCGTTCCATCAACTTTCAAGGGGCTTTTATCTCGCGGATGACCGCGATAATTCGTGACTTCGCCAAGAAGAAGCAATTTGCATTCCAGCCGGTAGCAACCTAGCAACGAGCCCCGCTACTTCCTGGCAGTCGGCGGCGCGGCGTTGCGAAGTTTTTCCCTATTAAATTACTTCTCCCGACGTAATTGATTGTCGGCGGCAGTGGTGCCATAATTTTTCGAGCGCATTCGGCATTGTGCACTGCTCGCTCGCTCGGTGTCAGTTCGCGGGAGACAAGCGATTAAAACGATGGAATTGAGTTTCGAGGAAGTTAAACGCTTTTCAAAGGTCAGCCACGGAATCCTCGGAAACCTATTAAATTTCCCAATGACTTACCCCCCCTCGAGTTTTGTAACTGTGTCAAGTGATGCGAAACTGTACTGGCTGCTCCGTGAACGACAACGCCTTGCTGCCTACTTCTCAGGTAACCTATTCTTGTTACATGCATTCTGCATGTGAAACTTTTAACCCATTCGTTGGGTTTAAATAGTTTTCTTAATTAAACGTGACACGTTTCGTTCAAGTTTAGAGGCACCTAACCGTTGTAGGTTAGGTTGGATGGCCCCAAATCCTTCTAGGTTAGGTTGGATGGCCCCTAACCGTTTTAGGTTAGGTTGGATGGCCCCCAACCCTTCTGGGTTACGTCAAGAGGGACCTAACCCTGTTGGATTAAACCAAGATGGAATTGACCTCCCGAATCTCCTCCAGAAGGAGCTAACCCTTTTAGGTTAAGTTGGAAAGAACCTTATTAAATTTTCCAACTACTTCCTCCTAGAGTTTAGTAACTGTGTCACGTGAACATGTTACTTGCTTCAACTTGAAAATTCTTTGAAAACGTCAATTACAGACAAACAAACCTTCTATAACACTAAGCTCCTTTATGTTAGAGTTCTTCTAGGTTAAGAACGTTTAGACATTCATTTACTATTTGCTGTGCAATTGAAACCTGTATATTTTTAAACAAAGGAAAACTCGTTCCAAGCACTATAACGCACAGCCCATTGAAAACTGGCCATATATTCAAAAACCGCAATGCATTTCGAAAACTAACAGGAAAACAGTGCAAGCGGGAGAAAGCGAGAGAATGAAAAGGGTTGGAGGGAGTGTTGTTCGAACGAGCAGTTGGTTTTACAGCCACGAGAACGAGGGTGTGCAAGGCTTTTGGGGGAGCGTGCTTGACTCGGCGACAGTGTCGCCGCACACGGCGTTAATCACCGTTCAGCCGCGCTGCACGGATTAACAATATACCCAGCGGTGACCCAGATTCTTTGTTTAAACGGTTACCACTGCGCCGAAATAGCTTCGTTTCTGCTGGGAGAGTGGGAGTTTGCGGAATTCCTCTACGAAAGCTTCTGTCCCGGGTTTTGCTCTTTCCGGGGCGCGCACGTGTCACGGCCGACTTCCGGTTACGTGCACTTCGGGAACGGGAAAACAATTTGAGGAGCGCAATTCTGCCCTCCGGTTTGACACTGCCGTGCCAATCGTCCTCTATTGGCCCGCCAATCCCGAGGACGCTTTGGCAGCCATTGATGCGACCAATCTCGACATTCTTTTCGTCGTCTGCTGTAAGTAGCCGCGTCCAATGCCAGATGCCGAATCAATCATCGAATATCTTGCTTTATTCCACCAAGAGATTTATTGATAGATTTTCCTATATAAAGGATGTTCTACGTATCAATTATAATTGACAGTTCCAGATGTTTACAAAAGAACAAATGAGGGAAATAATGATTTTCTGTAAAAACAATGCTCCGACAACTATTGATTCTCCTCGTTATGTGGGGAAACAGTATCCGCCACTGACAGATGATTAGTCTCTCCAACATTCTTTTTTAATCAGAGCTTTATTAACACATTAAATTGTACATGCAGAAGACATAAAACATTATTAATAATTTGTTGAGTAACAATTAGAATTTATTATCAAAACAGTTGAAATAGATTGTAACAAACTCTTCGAAAAATGTGTTACAAATCGACATTTTAATATTCAATGACTTTTTCTTGATTGAAATACTTCGACAAAAATATATTATATTTTGGAGTCACAATATACAATTTTGAAAAATATTTATGCCGCGAATGAAACAATAGAATAACAAAAAGTCTGTATTATTTGAAGAATGAGTTGAAAGTGAGTTTCACAGGGATGCCTGTTGACATTTTCGAATTGCAAGCGCCGCGAATTTCCGTAACACAGAAAGCGTGTCGTCGCAGGAAGAAGAGGGAGACGTGTTCGAGAACAAAATGGGGAACGCAGCGGGTTTCGTCGGAACAAGCCGATGTTTATTTCCCCGTGGACGAGACTTATTGCTTGCCAGTGCTAGGAAACAACAACCACGTCGCCCTGTCACGCGCCGCGAGTCCACTCCTCAGCGGCGGCGGTGGCGGCGGCGTCGCCGTCGCCGATATTCTCCTTGGGAACCGAATAAATCCCAAGCAAGCTCTGGCAAAACTGCGAACACCGTATAACGCCGGTGAGGATTGCTTAAAGTACCCTGTAAAGTTTAATCGAAACTCAGAAGTGCTGAAAGACATTCTTCGGTTTCGATTGTCTTCGATTGCGAATGTTATTATCACTTGTTGCGATTTTGTTTGTGGAAGCTTTCAAAATTGCCTGAAATAAGATTTTGTTTTTGTTTGTAAAAACGTAGACTAATTTATTACTGTAAGTTTTGATGCGAATTTAATTTGGCCTGTCAACGACGCCCTCTGTCTTCTCAACGATGCCCAAACGATGGTGATCGCGCGCTTTTATTCCTAACCTCTTTTAGGTACGCCTGAATTTTGCGCGAGACTGTTTCTTTTTACGGCAGAGTTCGAATTACACGTAAACGAAAGCCACTAAAGTGGTGCGTCGTAATATAAAATGACATCCGCAAAAGCCAGGTTTTCGAGTGTCAATAAAGATCAAATCGAATCGTAACACTTGAGTAAATCATCTTCGCCAGCCCTGACTTACATTACTCAGCTAGGAAGTTTTAAAATTATATCTGTTTTTGATTTGAACATTCAACGATTCCGAACTTAATTATAAGATATTATCGAAATTTCATTCAAATATAGTTCCAAGATTAACTTCTTTCGATGGATTTGCAAGACATTTTCGTTATTCTTTGGAATTTCGACATTTTATCTAATTTAAAATCCTGGCTTGAACATTCAATTCAGCATTATCTTTTCTCCTGTAGGATTACAATGTCCAACAAAAAGCCCTTTTCTACAAATTTTCAAAGATCGCATAATAATAAAATTGCAAAAAGTAATTCAAGTGTGTCGCCACTAGTAAACAAAGGATTAACGTTCTATTCCAAGTGGCGGAAAGCATTTGCCGGCTCTAATGGTCAATGGATAGAGCAGTGACCATCGAAATCGATCATCGAGCTAAATTAATCTCCGGCTGACTGTGCGGTGGCGCTTTCATCGCAGGCCAATACTGGAAACTTGCGAGCTCCGCCACTGAGCGAGTTAAGTTAAAGTCCGGCCACTAAATTACTTCGAATTGAGTTCCTCTCAAAGGAGAGCACCTCGTCGTCCTGGCTGACCTCTCAGCTGACCTCAGCCTGGTCAGCGAGCTAACTTCACAGGAGTATTCGTAGAGTTGCCGACACCTCAAGCTACATCGTGGCAAATAAGATAAAATTTCAGATCATCGTTGCTTCCACATTGGGGCTTCTCGATACTTTGCCTTTGAGGTATCGATTATTGTTTTAGTAGGAGCTTAAATATAGTCAATAATCTGATTAATTAATAATCGTTCTAATATTTACTAGTTGAAACACTGTTAACTCATTCGTAGGTTATGGTTTTCATCTTATGTAAACGTGAAAGCTCTTTTTAATACCAATGTAGCTTCATTTATTTTAATAGAATTATTTAGTTTCTTGCTTCATGTAAATAATTGTATTTTTCGTATTTTATTAATAACAAATGTAACAAAATAAATCATATCTTTTGTCGTATACTTTGTATAAACTATGGTTATGGTTCTTATTTTATATAAACGAGAAAGTTCTCTCTAATACTAACATAATACAATTTTATTTCATTTTATTATAATAGAATTATTTACTTTCTTACCTCACATAAATAATTGTAGCTTTGTTATTTTATTAATAGCAAATGTAACGAAATAATATCTTTTAACTTCAAAATTTTGTTTAAACAATATTAACACGTAGCACATTTCTTTGTATGATTCTTATTTGACAATAAACAAGGGAAACAAAATAAAATCCATTCGCCGGATTTCGCGAGTCGTTTGGAATTTCGCGTTGTTCCAATATTCGCAGGTAGCAGCGGCGGAGGAGTTCGGTTCGGCCGGGTTTGTATTCACAAGAATCCAATAAACATTCCACGCACACGCGGCGATGCTTTGGCATGGGGCTTTGAAAGCGCGCGGGGCTCGATCGATAGAGGGAACACCATCGGCTCGCCTCGCCTCGACTTCGCTTCGACTCTTCCCCCCAGCTACCCCTTTTTCCATCCCCCGTTTTTCCCGCCGCGCGAGAACACACTGACCTACTAAGAATTCAGATGGAATCCGGCCACTTTCCACCAGCGGTGCACAAATGAGTCGACTGCTGCCGGCCGCTGCTGCTTCCCTTCGCCAATCGACTTTTTTCCCGCCTTGGAAGCTTCCTCTTCCGGCGCACTCTTTTTCCTCCCCTTTAATTGGAGTGGCGTGATTCGCGGCCACCATCCTTTTCTATGGGGAAGTGCGGCAAAGGTGATGAATCCGTCGGTGGTTAATGTTAATTGATAATCGTTCTGATATTTGTTGGGTGAAAGGATGTTAACTCATTTGTAGGTTATGGTTTCTATTTTATATACGTGAAAGCTCTTCCGGCGCACTCTTTTTCCTCCCCTTTAATTGGAATGGCGTGATTCGCGGCCACCGTCCTTTTCTATGGGGAAGTCCAGCAAAAGTAATGAATCGGTTGGTGGTAAATATTAATTGATTACAAACAACGATGGCAGAATTTATTTTTCGTTTATGTTGTGGTCAAGTGTGGTTATATCTATTTATTATCATATTTGAAGTATAGAATAATTGTAATAAATATTAGAGTAAATATGTAATAAATTTAATAAATGTGATACTAATGTTGATAATAATAATTTCCAAAAAACACTACTGATATTAGTGATACTATTTTTTTGTTATAACTTTATTTACTTAGAACATATTCTGCAATTAAGGATCACTGATTTAATGATACTTGTCAACGCATTAATAACCATAGGCTAAAATTGCTTAATAAATATGATACTAACACCAATAATAATATCGATTATATTTACCAAGAAGTGATAGTGAGATCAAAAATACTAATATTTTTATATTACAATGCAAGTGATTATAAATATCAACAGATTAATGAACCATTAACATTCACTAAAAGTTGTCGAGAAAAATATTTCTACATTCGTTGAGCCCTCATCGAAAGGCTGGCGGCCGCTAACGAATTTATTAGAATTTATTAAAATTATTTAATTGGGATTCCGTGATCCGAGGATCTCTCGAGCCTCGAAATTGGAATCTGTGTCCGATCCTCTTTTTCATTACCGCTCCGGTGCTTCAATTGGAACTTTCAATGAGAAACTCCAGCGAAAGTACGTATGATCGAGAGAACTACTTGATTAATTCCTATCGCTGGCTCAAAAACCCTGCACTTGATAAAAATGTTGGATCACTGAACGCTTTTTGGATTAATTGTCTCGTTTGAGAAATGAATTCCTTTTGCTGTTCAGTTAATTATTCATTGAATAAAGTGGACTCGAAAAATCTTCCAATTATGAGGAATATTTCAAAGTTCGTTTCAAGGAAACAAAGTTTGTATATATTTTTAATATTAAATTTCAGAGGGCGTTGCTATACAAAATTTTGCAATTTTTTAAAATTCATTTATAATCAAAACTGTTAAAAATAATGAATGTGAAATTAAAACACTTCTCTCTTTAAAGTATCTCGCATTATTCATTCGAGATTCTCACGCGGAATACGATATCTTTCCAGTTAATTCCTCGGCAACTAGTAACTAATGAATGCTTCAAGGAGTTTCGCTCGTCGCGCGAAGACACCGCTGAACAAATGGCGGCCTTGTAATGATTTTACGAGTAGCACGCGCTGCGAGCCTGGATTTCGCCGGTGCCTTTAAGGTGCATTTGCACAGACAAGCTTGAAGCTTTCAACAACAGCCCGCAAACTCCGCGCTCATTCGCTCCGTCGCCCCACTAAATTAAGACAGACTAGTACAAACTATTCCACCGGCAACTTAATTTATTTCATCGCCGGTGCTGCGCATCGCGTTTTAATGAAACTTTGGCCAACGAAACCGTCATTAAGCCACCACACATTCGTGTATTTATAAATTCAACTTTGCTTGATTCACGCCAGTTTTTTTCTCGATTTTTTTATTACAACTTACTTCCAACATGTTTTACAAAAATTTAGATGTGGTTGTAACCCTCATTTATTTCACTAACGCAGTAATACTTTCACTGCCAAGATTAACAATTAAAGTACCACACACAAGTAAAATATTAGAAAACGGTACAAAAATTCGACTTTTTTCTCTTGCAAATGAATTTTTCGCAAAAAGTGTTATCTACATATTAAAGTACATATTCTAAACAATATATCCTGTAATTTTTTTTACAATCCTTGCACTAATTAGCGTACCACAGCGACTTTCGTAATGTCATAGCGAATGAAACATGGCTGCGGTAATCGGTGTAGCTCCACTATTTTTCATCCGAATCGAATAAAACAGTACTCTTTATTTAATAGAAAGATAACTCTACTGCACTACAGAAGCAGATCTTTTAAGTTTCATTTTGTGCGGAACATATCGCTATTTATAATCGTCAGATTGATTTTTTCTAGAAAATTAAGCATTTTATATAGAAACAAAAAGAACTGGGATAGATATGCAAAAAAACGCTACGTAGTGCAGTAGATAACTCTATGAAGAAGATCTGATTAAATTTTCAGCTTGATCCGTTCAATGATGAATTAGTTATGTTGGTTACCACTCGCAGAAACAGTGTTTCGAGAAAAACCTGTTTGAAGTTTTGGGTATATTTATCAAATATCTTTCGTATCTTTTTACGCGATACATTGGAAAGTTTCAAAATTCGTTATGCTTACATAAAATCGTCAATTTCTACAACATACGCCATTATCGACACAATTTTTAAAGGGAAAATTTGATTTTTTTTTCATCTATTTACTTGTACGTGGTACATTAATGTGTGATTAGTGCTTTAAACAGAAGCGCGACGTTCCGGGATTGGCGGACTTTTGGAACTCGCTCTTGATTCCGCGAGGGTCCTTTGATTACGGTGTGCGAGTGGAATGAAATTTCATGACGAAGCCCGCAGCCCCACTCTTCATATATTAACACATTCAATAACACTGGCGAGTCAGGATTTCCCTACGCTCCAAGACTTCCTTGTTCTCTTCCGGTTCCGGTATACTTTTCCCTTGAATTATGCATGCGGGACAAACTGTGTCACTGATGGTGTGCTTTCGTGCTTCGAAGGACATTTCTTATTGATACAAATTTCTTAGAGTTTAAGAGTGCTTTTCCTCGTATTGTTTATTTAGTCGTTTAGTCTGCCGAGGCTCGAAATTATTCATGTATCATTCGCAAGTATCAGTTTTTAATAGGGTTAGGTTAGGTTAGGTTAGGTTAAATATGTGTTGAAGAAGATTATGTAGATCGCGAAATAAAAAATTTATCAACGGATAAAAATTGAGAATTCAAGTGAGAAAATAAAGTATGCTTGAATTCAATGAGTTTAATAGAGTTAACCTCAAAAATTATTGTACTAAATGTTTGTATTGATAATAATTGGGCTGAAGAGAATATTTTACTGTATTGTATTATATACTTTATGAATACAATGTAATGTTATTTACAATAAACAGAATGCAGAGAAAATTAGGAAGACATTCGCGAATAAATAAAATTATTCCATGACTTATAACTAATCAAAGCGTGTGACGAAAGCAATGCAATGAATTTAACACTAGGTTTACAGACATTTCTGTATACCTCTGTTTATGGACACTTATTTCCATTACAAAAGGCTATAAATTTAGTTTAAACACAATTACAATTTTAACAGACATAATATAAATTAATGAAATCTGTCAGGATTGCATAAATAATTGTCAGTATAAATGGGAAGAAAAATGATTGCGCTTTGTAGTTTTATTTTCGAAGTCTGCAATCCGTCAAAATGACGGGTGCCATAAACGTGTTAATAAATCTAATACTAACATCAATGATATTATCAAAACTACTGCAAAAAGTAAATAATCCAGCATTTGATATTCAAAGGAAACTCAGCTTGTACAGGATGATTATTCGACGATCCGTTGCTTGTCTCGCTCGACAGGGATTTCGCCGGGCGAAAAAAAGGCGATCGCCAGCATAAAAGCCGGCTCCGTCGACGTATAGCTGTAGGGGAAAAGGGGGGTGTGTCTCCGAGCGGGATTAAGTGCTCGTCGCGCTAATCCGCGCGGGAATCGCTGGAGTGAACAGCCCGGCGATATCCACTGCTCGCCGCCAGAGGAAACTTAACCTAACTTCCATTTAAATGCCTCGGCCGCTATATGTCCCGGCACTTTCGAGCGCCGCCGCTGGACCGCCGCCGCCGCCGCCGCCACCGCCGCCGTCACGTTCCTGCGGTTCGTACGGGAACGCGCGCCCCGATTACTCTAATAAGTGGCCGAGTAACGATCGCGATGATTACTCCCTCCCGCGCTCCGCTCCGCCGCGCCACCAGCGACACTCGCCTCCATTTCGCAGGTTCCTCCGGAAAGTGTTCCTGCATTCGCCTCCGAATATTATCCTCTTCGTGTGCGATTAAGCGAATGGTAACTCGCCGTATAACTCCTGCTCATGTTCATTGTGTTTGATTCGGGCAAATAGGATCTTTCAATTAAATACTTCAGTTCTAGAATTCGGTGAAATCTTTAAAAAATTTAGTTCATTTTATTTGAGGTGATTTTTAGCTCATTATATTGAATTTAATAAGGAGGTAATTAGACATTTCGCTGTATAGTAACTTTGTGTGCAATTAAGTGAATAGTAACTTGCCGTATAAGTTGCGTTTATTTTCATTGTGTTTGATTCTGGCAAATAGGATCTTTCAATTAAATACTTCAGTTCTAGAATTCGGTGAAATCTTTAAAAGATTTACTTCATTTTATTTCTAGTCATTTTTAACGTTGTTTAAGTTCAATATGTTTGAATTAAATAATCAAGTTTTGCAGCGTAGCAACTTTATGTGCGATTAAGTGAATAGTAATGCTTCGTATGAGTCCTGTTCATGTTCATTGTGTTTGATTCCAACAGGATTTCTTGAAATCTTTAAAAGATTTACTTGATTTTATTTGTATTCGTTTTTAATGCTGTTTGAGTTCATTATGTTTGAATTTAATAAATGGGTAATTTTAAGAAGAAAATGTATATAATATTAGACAATATATTACAACAAATTAAACAAACAAGTTAATACGCATACTTAAAACAATACTGTAAATAAACTGCCACTCATAGAAAAACGACAATTCTGCTTATCTCTTTATTCACTCAAACCTCAACAAGATGTTTAATAAACCAATTAACGACATCGTCCACAAATAGACGCCAGTACAATCGTCAATATCAAGTTCTAAGAGGCATGGAAGTTGCACAATAAAACGCATCCGCCGAACGAAAGATTAATAAAGAAAAGTTAGCTTCTTGTCTTTGATAGGAGTGGTGAATGACTCCGGGAATGACTGCAGTTTCCCCGAGGCTGGCGCATTCACTGATAGGCTTTGCATTAAGCGAAAGGAGTCGCGAAGAATGGGAGTGCGGAGACAAATAGAAAGGGGGCGCAATGCGACTC
This sequence comes from Ectemnius continuus, assembly GCA_910591665.1. NCBI lineage: Eukaryota > Metazoa > Arthropoda > Insecta > Hymenoptera > Crabronidae > Ectemnius > Ectemnius continuus. The sequence continues at coordinate 5,293,261 of OU342862.1, read as the reverse complement.
GCCAGTTCGAGCACCGAGTACGTACTTACTTACATAGACGAGTTCGCTCGGCAGGAAATATTGCTTGAAGTGTATCGAGCAATATCCGATAAGAGACGCGCGTCCGGTGACCTACATGCGCGCACCGTCTCACATAACTTCGCGCAGCCACAACAACCCAGCAAGAAAAGTGTCGCGATACTCATCGGTCCACCACTTTGCCAAATTGATTCGATTTCTATCTGCTAATTTCACGGAATGATGAGTAATTCATTAAAGAGACGGATAAATCATTGTACAAGTACAGAAAAATTGGTCACAAATCCGCACATAACCTCTCATTAGTTTGGTACTTTGCTAAATTAATTCAATTCTTATCCGCCAGTTTCATAAAATGCTGACTAATTGATAAAATGGACGAATAAATCACTATATAAGTATAAAATACTGGCAGCAAACAGTGCAACAACCATAAGTAATGTAACAATAAGCAAAAACAAAGGTTTTGGCGGGAAATATGTGTACATAACCTCGCACAACCCTAACAAGGCAACAAAAGCTTCTCGTCTCCCATCACTCCACCACTTTGCCAAATTGATTCTATTCTTATCTGCTAATTTCACGGAATGCTGATTAATTAATTAAATAGGCGGATAAATCACTGGACAAGTACAGAAACATTGGACATAAATCCTAGGTAATGTAATAAAATAGAAACGGCAAGTTTTGGGCGGGAAACATGTGCTGTCTAGCGTACATAACCTCTCATTAGTTTGGTACTTTACTATATTAATTCAATTCTTATCTGCCAGTTTCACGAAATGTTAATTAATTGATAAGATGGACGAATAAATCACTATATAAGTGTAAAATACTAAAAATACTGACATAGGTAATGTAATAATAGTAAAATTGAAGGTTTTGGCGGGAAATATGCGTACATAACCTAGCACGAAAAGCCTCTCGACTTCCATTACTCCATCACTTTGCTAAATTATTTCGATCTTATCTACACATTTCTTTACCAAATTGATTGTTTTGTACCTGCCAATTAAACGCAACGGTGACAAATTCACAAGATCAACAGACAAATGTTTACAGACGTACAAAACATTGGCTACAAATCTCACATTCATCCTGAAGCAACAATAAAGAAAGAAAAAAGATATATCCGAGAAGAGGCTTGTCGGGCGACCTACATGCGCGCCTCGGGTCCGCGCTGTAGCAAAAAGGAGAGGAGAGCGCTAGAATAGAGCAGAGCTGCTGCTCTCGTGCGAAATCGATATCTCAATTACCCGAGCTGTGCGCTCAGGGCTCTCGAGGATTTCCATGTGACACCTCGTGCTAGTCGATCTCCACGTGTCCACCCACCACCCCTTCACGTACTCCACCACACACACATACATGGCGTGCACTGCCTGTCTTCGAATCAGCAAGTCTTTTCACCCATCAATTTTACGAAATAGTATAGTTAGTCATTTTTATTATTGTTAATGATTTGTGTAAGGTCGTATGAAGTTATTGGTAGATTATGTGTTCATTATGAAGTATTTAATATATTATATGTCTAATAGACACTAATATTAAAGTCTTGAATTCTAAAATAAATGCATAACCCTGTATAGGGTGATTTGATTGACACTTTTGATAGACAGATTTATAATAAAAGGAGGCCAAGGATGTCCTGGGAAAGATTTGTGTATAATTAACACATAGCATATTCTATGCAGGCCACTTTATAAATATACTACAGCGTATTACAATATACATTAAATGTACAGATTCTTGAAATATTGTTTACATGTCTGTAACTGTAGATGCTAAATAAAAAGTGGAATAAGACAATGCTGAATCATTCTGCACAGGGCGATTCACTTGCCTTTGAATGACAACTCTCCTAACCCCACTTTTACTAGACATCTATTTAATTGTACCGTATATTCTCTATTTAACAATAGACTGTATTAAATTCTGTATTAAATTATGTAGTCTGTTAGAGCGAACATTTTACGAAGTTTTAGCATCGACTTCCTTTGAATGGGCAGCAACGTAAGGAGACAATATTTTATTATATTATATTTACAGTGAAATGCAGACAAATGTTGGGAAACATTTAAGTATAATTTAAATTTCCAGATTATTTCTAATCATTTTCTATGCAACAGTGTATGTTCGACAGTGGTGTGTCAAAGGCAAGTGAATCACCCTGTACAAAGAATAATTGCAAATCATCTAGTAATTTAAATTATACACAAATGCGTCCAAACTCCCACATTTTCTATATTATAATATTATATTGCAAATACAATAGACATTTAATATAAACATAAAATAAGAAGTAGGATTCCTCAGTACATTTACGACTCTATTCATACACGTATGAGAAATAAAAATCTCCGCTCACAAACCTCGCAAAACGCCATCTAAAAAAACGCACGTAGATCGGACAAAAAGTGTAGTTCGACGGTGATAATTTCGAGGGAATTGAATGAGCCTGTACGCGGAGCAGTGCGGAGCGTGTCGAGCAATCAATGCGCGCAAGAGCCGATTAAAAAGACAGGGGATGACTCGAGCTCGACCTGGAAGAGGGTGGATTGGAGGGTTGGTTGGGGGGAAGCGCGCAGGGGGTACGAGAAGAGTGGGAGCATGCGTCGCCATTTCCCAGACGAAACCGCCCCGCTTTTATTATCTGCCTGACCTTTCCAGCTATAGCTTTCGACTTTCCGACTGGCACGAGCGCTCGCCCGCCCTCCCGCCGCTCATTAAATGCCTCCTGCCCCGACTCAACTCTCGAGCACACGTGCCCTCTCTCTCTCCCTCTCGCACCCTCCACACTTCGCCCTCTACTCCTCATTACAAAGATCTGCAATACTTGTAATGCGAGCTGTTTCCTTTGTAGGTCGTGTGAAACGGCTCTTTTTTATGGAGAAGGTTACAGTTTTATTGAGGAATAAAGGCTTGTTGTTAATTAACAAGTGTGTTTTTATGTGGAGATCAATTTATATACTGATTAATCGAAGTTACAACGATGTGAAATGCTTCTAATGCCAGCTGTTAGGTTTGTAGGTTATGTAGATGGCATTTTTGAAGGTTAGGATTCCAGTTATATTCAGAAATAAATGCATATCAATAAGAAACCAATTTTTAAATTACGTAATTAAGAAAGACGCATATTTAAAAACTTTATTGTATTCATTGTAATTTGAAAAACCACAAAAAATTACTCACAATGTAAGAATTGCAAAAGTAAATTGTATCGTAAATTTTACTTTTACAATTTCACTATTGCATGCGAATATTCTAACCTCGCTGAACTTTAATACTAATTTTACATTGCAGCTAATTTTCCCTTCGACAAGTATTTCCTCTCGAAACTCAGCGTTTGCATAATACAATGATGGACATAAAAAATTCATAGACCGAAGGATTGCAGGGAAAATTCAGCTATTCTAGCATTTCTGCTATAAATATTGTCGCAGGCAAATATAGAGTAATATTATTTAGGACTTGCCGAGCAAGTTCAGTGTCAAAGTGACTTTATCTTTATCCGTGTTTGCCGTGCGCCGATTGACCTTTGCAGTCCGGCCGTGTGGAAATAGAGACTGCGGCATTCTCCTGGAGTCGTACTCATTGAATAGTATCGCATGACCCTTGCCGGTCAGCGGATGCTCCTTTAATAGAGCGTGTCACATCGGATATAAAAGAGCAGACAAATATAGCCGCCGGTGGGTCCGAGGGTTAGGAGAACTGGTGTGCATTCGATTATAATAGTTCAACTAGCAGCAGGGTAGCAACGAGTCATTTAACATTTAGTCAGACTTATTACTCGTTTTTGAAATATTTTTATACGTGATATATTTCTTGACTATTATTGAAATTTACGGATGATTAATTTTCTCTTTTTAATATTTCTTTCCTGAAATTCTAACCTCTAATAAAATGGCGGGAAAGTTTGCAGGCTAGCAACGAGTCATTTAACATTTAGTCAGACTTGTTACTCGTTTTTGAAATATTTGTATACGTGATATATTTCTTGACGTTTATTGAAATTTACAGATGATTAATTTTCTCTTTTTAATGTTTCTTTCCTGAAATTCTAACCTCTTATAAAATGGCGGGAAAGCTTGCAGGGTAGCAACGAGTCATTTAACATTTAGTCAGACTTGTTACTCGTTTTTGAAATATTTTTATACATGATATATTTCTTGACATTTATTGAAATTTGCATACGCTTTTTAATACTTCTTTACTAAAATTCTAACCTCTCATAGAATGAAGGCAAAGCCTGCAGGATTTTTCAAACTCTGCAATACTTGAGTATAATAATACTATAACAATTTCAAATACTCAGTATTTTTTTTTATTTGGGTTTATTTAAGGTCGCATTAACAGCCCAGGTTATGAACGACCAACAGTGTATTACACGATTTTTCGAATTCCTTACATTTTTGTGTGCAAGCGGATATCTTTCATAAATTTTATTACGTTTTTAATATTGTCAGTCGTGTTAAAGTTCTCATTTATGTCCGATTTGAGGTTCAACTTGCTTCTGTTGTAGTCGAGGTGGTTACATTCTGAGGTTATGTGTTTAATTGATAGTTCTTCGTTAGCACTGCGCTAGGTTACTGTGGCCAATTATTATTCTTGTGATTTTCACTTGGTCATATCTGTTTAAGTTGGGTTTGTATCCTCCTGGAAAACCCAGGATTAGAAAGTAAAATATACACTTACTTTATTATATTTACTATTTAAAGTAATGTTTCTTTTTAAAGAGAAATCATTTTCACCGCTTCAATAGAAATAGGGTTAGGTTAATCTTCGTTAGGTCAAGTGTTAAATAACGGTGAAAGAAGAGATCGCGGCTGATGGTCCTTTCAGCGAATGCAGTGCGCATTTCGCGGAGGCAACGGCCGTGCATCTGGGTTAATATCAGGCAGAACTTCGGCCGGAAATACCGCCGGCATTATTATCCCTCGGAAGCACGTTACTTTGCTCCTCGCTTCTCCCATTTCCTTCTTCGCTCGCTGATAAATTCTTCTCGTCTTCCTCTTTTCATAAGACCAGTTGGTTATTCGCGGTTCCGCATTATTCGTCACATATGTTGTTCAGTTTAAGTTAAAGAATGTGTGAGTCAACTTCTGCGAACTTAACTTTAACTCGACAAGTTTCAGGTTAGGAATTCAATACGAATAAAATTGAAAATCATACATTGTCAATGTAAAAAGTATTTTTACAGCGAACAATATTCACTAAAATATTGTTAAACAATGATTGTACATAAAAATATGTTATACTCTGCGATGCCTCCAGAATTATTTATTTAATATTTGTTGATGACTGCAGAAATACTTTGTATGCTGAGTGAATAGAAATTAAGTATAGTACACAATATAAATAATAGAAAATGACACCAAAACGAAATATCGAACAAACACAAAAATAAAATGTAATAATTATGAATCAAAGAAAATATACAACTTTTTTGTTTTACAGGTACTGTTTAATAAACACAGCAATAATACACTTTTGTTAATGTTGATAACTGCTCAAATACTTTTTATGCTGAGTGTACAATATAAATAATAGAGAATTGTACCAAAACAAAATATAGAACAAACATAAAACTAAAATGTAATAATTATGAAACAGATCCTTTTAAGTGTTTGCTGAAGGTTGGATTAAATAAGCAAAGAGCACAGCATTCGTTACATGTATGGCTTTGCGAGCCACGTGCCAGGCTTTCTTTGCCAGACAGTTTTTTCACACCCTTGCAAAAACTGGCCGACACGTGGCTGGCTGAGTCAAGGATTCAATCGAGCATAAACCAGCCAGACCTTTTTTTAAAGGGTGTAGCATTGATCCTTTGCGCTTCGGATTACGTTCACTGTTTATGGGATAACTGTGTGGAAAAGTCAATTGAACATTGAACTATATAAAAAATTAAGAAGCCAAACTGTTTTACTGAACTATTATTTTTGTATGATTAATGCAGTTTGTACTTTTACATCGTTCAGGGTATTTTTCTTGAAATTTCGAAGAAAAGTAATTACTACATTTCTACTAATTATGTTTTATTTATTGTAAGTCGTCAAATAAATAAACCAAAATGGGTTGAGGAAGCATTAGAATAACCGTGTATAACATTAAAGCTCGTTTTCTACCAAGAACACTTGATTAAAAAAGAGATTACCTTCTTTGACGAGGTTATGTTCTTTTCCTTGACTTTGTGTATGTACAGAATTGCAATGAAAGTAAGTCACAATAAGCCCGACAAGTAGGCAAAGAGCAAAAAAGAGTAAAGCGTATATAAGATCATTTTCTTGGAACAATACTTATTTCAAGAAAAGAGTAAACTTTCTTGAAGGGGTTAGGTTATCCAAGAACTTTGTAATATCATGTTTCAATCAATTTACGTCTACAAAAAGCATTTAAGATGAGCATATTCAAAAAATTGTATTCTTATGCGAGCAAATATCAACTATAGTGAATTCCATTAAAACAGTAAATTAGAAAACTCAAAAGTATTGATGATTATCCTACAATTATTCCTTGGAACCTAAAGCAGATACCAAGATCGAGCCATAAGTAGGTCAACCCAGAACGAAATCACATTAACAAATATTTCCAATCATTTACCATTCACAATGTTCATTTCAAGAAAATTCTAAACCTCCTTGAAGAGGTTAGGTTATCCAAGAACTTTTTAATATCATCTTTCAATCAATCTACGTCTACAAAAAACATTTAAGATGAGCACATTAAAAAATATTTCCAATCATTTACCATTCACAATGTTCATTTCAAAAACAAGACCAAATCTCCTTAAAGAGGTTAGGTTATCCTCGAACGAAATCCAAACACAGAAACACAGTGGAGGTCTGATGTAATCCCCATGAGGAATGGAATAAGGGCGATTTTCGTGGAAGAAAGTGAGTGAGAGAGAGAGAAGAAGGAAAGGAAAGGAAAGGGAAGTGGCGGAATGCAGTTGAGGGAAACTGGGCCAAGCTTAGGTAGTTTTGGAAAGGGTGTCAGTGGTTCCATTGTCGTGGCATGGCGTTATCAAGTCGGCCCGTTCTCAAGGAGCGGCCGACGCTGCAAAGCTCTGTCGTCGTCGTGTCGTGCTGCTGCTGCTGCTGCTGCCGCTCGTCGCCGTCGGGGTGCCGCGTCGACGTAGTGCGCCGTTATTGACGAGGCGCTGTGACCTGTATTTGGTAACTGCGCTCGAGCGCTCCTCTGCCCGGATAGCACCTTCCCACCTTGAATGCCCATTTTCTTCATCCGCCGTAAGCTCCGCAATCGGATATATCCGACATTTAAAATCACTGGATTCCGACAAAGTGCACCGCGACGCCCTTTCAATCCTGGAATAACTAGTCTTTTTAATTGCATCAAGGCTAATGTTTAAGTACTGATTTCGATGGAAGTTGAAATGAAACAAAATTTTAGAAAACACAGTATTTTTTTATTTGGGTTTAGTTAAGATAATAACTAGTCGAATTACTAGTCTTTTTAATTGCATCAAGGCTAATGTTTAAGTACAAATTTCAATAGTAGTTGAACTGAGACAAATTGTTGTACTTAATTAGGCAATTTTGAGAGGTCTAACTTTGCATTAAGTTCTATAAATCATATAGGAAGAGTTTTATTGTACATTGTATTTGTTTAGAGTTTTTTTGAATTCCCCAATCGGATATCTGATGCTTCAAATTACTGTATTCCGTCAAAATGCGTTGAGATGTCCTTTAAATACCAGGAAAACCACTGTTTCTTATTGTACAAAAACAAATGTTTAACTACGAAATTTAATGGAAGTTGAACTGAATTGACGTTATTACGCAATAGAATTAAACAAACAATTGTACAGATTTAGGAAATTTTAGACATCTGAATGAATTTTTATATCGAAACAGTCTTGTTTTTCTTAACATTGGAAATTGTTGATAAAGAAAATGATTGCCAATCAAATCTGCAATATAAATATTCGGTTAATTGCGATTTAATCACTATGTTTTGATTAAAGTTATCTGCAACAAATATTCAGCAACCCTATTTATGGTGTACAACTTTAAACATTCGGTTTCTATTTCACTGAGGATTTACATTTCTAGAGACAAGTTCTAGAGACAAAATTATCTCAAGGATTCTAGCTTCACAGAAAAGCTTCAAGGACTTCAAGGACGCTTAGGCAAAAATCCCAAGTCGCTTTCAAATTATTAAACACGATTTTTATCCAACAAATATTTTTAACTAAAATTCATTGGCATAAATAATTCAATAAAAAATTCACTTCGAATTAATATTACACAATTTCAACATACAACATTTACAAATCGACCAACCAAACGAAATAACATCCGACGATTATTATACTTGACTAAAAGGTAGAATCGAGGAGACTTCGAGGGTCGAAGGGTTGAAGAAGTTTAGGCTTCATTATACACGCCTTGTATCAAACGAATATTTTTAACTAAAATTCAATAGAAAATTCGCTTTATATAGAAAATTAATATTACATAATTTCAACGTACAACATTTACAAATCGACCAACCAAACGAAATAACAAGCGACGATTATTATACTTGGCTAAAAGGTAGGATCAAGGAGACTTGGAGGGTTGAAGGATTGAAGAAGTTTAGGCTTGAAAGTGATACGCCGCATACTCAGAGAGATCGGTGAAGCCGGGTCGAAGGGTACACAGGTTTCGCATTAGTGGTGGCAGTGTCCAGGCTCTTCTCGATTCGTGGGGCTCTTATGCAAAAGCGGCATTCCACTTCTTGGCAAGAAGGCTCGTCGCTGCCGATGCAACGCGGCGAAGGGGTTGCGCAGCAACCTGGGAAAGAGAGAAACACCCGGCGGCGGCGGCGGAGGAGGAAGAGGAGGAAGAGGAGGAGAGAGTGGTGGATAGGGGATGAAAAAGCAGAGTGGTGGCTGCAGGATCACGTGGGCGTGCACCTACCTGCACTACGTATCGTCAGCCATCTTGGCAATTTAAAGGCTTCCCATGGCTACCGACAAGGACATAATCTAAAGCTCGCGGCTCGTTTACATCGCGGCTCTCTCCTCTCCGAAAGCTCCTTCCCACTTAATCATAGCTAGCCGAGGATCCCAGTCCCCCACACCACCACATCTTCCATGTTCGAGTACATTTATCGCTGTGTATTCCAACATAGCACTGCCATATCTTGTATATTACACGCTCAGCAGTGTATTACAACATACAACATACAACACTGCTGTATATGACTGTTGTTTATATACTTTCACGTATCTTGTGCATGTACAGCATCCGACAAAATAGTTGTCACAATCTGCAAAATAGCCACCAGACAAAAAATTAAGTTTCGTAGCATCTACACACGATGTGCAAAACTTTTTCAGAGGGTTGCGACAGAAAGCCTCCCCCCCTAAAAGGAGACTTTTACAAAGTCATGTATAACAGGTGCGCATAGTGCAAAATTGTACTTTTTATTCAGCGAACATTTTCTAGATCGTGACAACTATTTTCTCGGGTGCTGTACAGAACAGGGATGGGCAAGCAAGAATAATGTAAGGTCATGATTAATAATAATCGTGGACAAAAACTCGTGATTATTTGTAAATTACATATAATCACGAATTCGAATGATTCGAAGTTGAATATTTCGAATTCGAATGATTCGAAGTTGAATGCTTCGAATTCAAATGATTCGAAGTTCAATATTTCGAATTCGAATGATCCGAAGTTGAATGTTTCGAATTCAAATGATTCGAAGTTGAATATTTCGAATTCGAAGTATTCAACTTTGAATTGTTCGAATTCGAATCATTTGTACTTGTACGAATTTGTACGAATTTACTTGTACAGGGTGATTCACTTACCTTTGAATCAGAACTCTCCTAACCTACTTTTACTTAACATCTTTTTAATTATACTATATATTCTCTGTTTAACAATAGATTGTATTAAATTATGTAGTCTGTTGGAGCGAGTGTTTTACCAAGTTTTAGCATCGACTTCCTTTGAATGGCTAGCAACGTAAGGAGAAAATATTTTATTATACTATATTTACAGTGAAACATGTAAAATTGTAAATGTATAAAATGCAGTCCAATGTTGGGAAACATTTGAGAATAATTTAAATCTCTAGGTTATTTATAATTGTTTCATATGCAACATTGTATGTTCGACAGTGGTAATTCAATGGCAAGTGAATTATTTGAGTATAATTGCAATTTCTAGGTTATTTATAATCATTTTATATGGAACATTGTATGTTCGACAGTATTTTCTCTCCCAATATTCATCAGTTTTAAATAAAAAATTGAATCTACATTCAAAATGTCGATAATAACTAAATATTCCAAATTTCGAAACATGAAACATTCTATATTATCCTTTTCCCGGAAACGATGAGAAGCTAGCTTTTAATTAAAATCTAGAATTCTACATTGATTTTGATTTTCCACTGCTATTCCATATGCAAGCATTGGGAGCTGGGATTCCCGGAAACAATCCGCAGCTGGAGAACTAGAAACAACGGTAGTTCCATAGTAGTTACCGGAGGCGAGGGCTCTAGTAGATGTCGCAGACTCATATTTTACGGCTGTTTAAGGTGTTCTGCAAGCAATAACTTCGTATTTGTCGGCTCTAACTCACCCTGGCCGTTCCTGATGTCTGCGAAGTTTCACGGACCCACTTTCCGGCCGTGATTTCTTTCGAGCGTTCCTTCAACCCAACTAGTAAATCCTTTCCGCTTGCGAGTACGCTCGTTCATTCTTCGAGCGCTCTTCCTAATGCAGATTTATTTGTCAAGCGATTGTCAGGCCAGCTTGCAATGCGACTTCCTCATACACTTGCTAAAACAACTGTTCGACCAACGATTTTTTCGCATGAATTTCTTCACAGAAGAAAACTTTCTTCTTTAATCCTTTGACTGCTAAGAAGTCTGTCTCAATAACTGTCGCTGGGCCTGCATACTTTTTCACGCAATATCAATCTGTTCGGCGGTGTATTAAATTATAATATGGTAAAGAATCCAATTACTGTTATTTTACCCACTTCAAAATTGAAATTTTTTCATTTTTCTATTTTCAATATATATTGTTTATTCGTCAATGGTAATGTTTTGAAATACCATAATTTAATAAGTGTAATGTATGTATTTGTGTATTGAACATTGAAAAATTGAACATGTAACAAGTAAAATAAGTAGTTTATACATAAAGAAAAACGATCGAAGCCTTCGCCGAGCGGCCACACCGATCGTTCTTACTGGACGCATATGTGCGCCCATAGCAGTCAAAGGGTTAAAAGGGAAACGTTCATTCACAATAAGAAAAAAAGACAAAATTTGGAAACCACTTTTTGACACACATTTATCTAGAAGTTTATGGTAGTAGATTAACAATGATGTTGAATATCATAATAAAATAAGTCTGTTTGTAATTTTGAAGTTTGTTTCACGGCAGAATTTTTTTCTGCTGCCAAAATGTCGTTGTTAACTTTAGTGACATATTTATATTAGATTCTTGCAACATTTGGCTTTGTGTACTCGAATTCCAAAAACCGATAACCTAAAAAATAACTCGTTAAAAAATGACAGATTGTTACAACATCGATATGAATTCGTGTTGTTTCTGCATACGTGTAAATATAAATATATACAAGCATTTTCTTCGGAAGAAATCGTTTTCTCGAAAAAATATAAATTACGTTAAAAAATTTACTTTGGAAGAATTGGGTGTGCGAATACTAAATTTATATCAAATTTCAACATCGAAATTTTTTCGCATGTTTCTTTAATACTGTAAAAATCATATTTATATGATTGACACGACTTTTGTTCCACGCTGCATTGTCTGGAAACTACGCGCATTCAATTGAATACACAGCGTTTGGTTAATTGTGTAATCAGACCGTTTAAACCGAGCATAATGGAGTAAGCATTGCACAAAAGACTCTTTTTCAATTAAATTCGAGCCGAATGCAATAAGGATTGAAATCAGATTTGTGTAAACATGTCAATATTGTTCTATATTGTGACAAATACATGTTTCTCCATTGAAGAGAATTTCTTTCTTTCAAAAACAATGTCAGTTTTGTACACCTGAGTAGCTTTGTCTTTTTTTAGATAATGCAGATTGAACAGGTGAGGAGAAAATTCCGTTCCTTTTGTATTAAAATAAAAATTTATATTACTTATTTTGTTAACTAAGATTGTTGTCATAATTGAATAAAATACAGGATTTAAATTTTCGTGTGTTATTAAGTTAAACTTTCTATAAATGCTCAACGCTTCTGTAAATAATCAATTCCGTTGCAGGTGATATGTAAAATTAATAGGATTCAAGGTAACATTAACTAAAAATTTGCCAGAGACTAAGTTACAATTATTATTCAACATACAATCATTTATTGAAATCCCTAATTTTGCAATATCGAAAGATGTCAATTAAATATCAAGAAGATTCCAAACTATATTACTGTAATATTTTACTATAAACAGAACTAAACCTAAAGTAACTAGGAACTAAACCTAAGAACTAAATAAGATATTGTATTTGAAAACCTTTCCTTATTTCCAAAACTAATTATTCTACACTGACTGTTATCATTCTACTTGAAAGTACTCACAAAACACTATTTTTACAAATTATAACAGATTTTTAAACAATGTGATTAGAAAATTAAAAGGGGGATCGTTCTTACACTCTGAAAAGATTTTAATTAAATAACGACTGTCTTTATAACTTAAATACTTTTCAAGTTACTTAAAAAGCTAAATAACTACAAAACTTTAAGCATCAAATAGTCCATAAAGAACATATGCAACAATTATCTTAATGATACATAAGTTTGTATAATCTGAAAAAGCGTAATTCTCGATGAAAATTTGACATTTCTGCGGATTGAAAAATCCCCGTCGTCCTCGTCCCAGCCACTTCCACGTGTACTCTCGACATTGAGAGGAGCTATCAGTACATCTTCTGACTGGCGGCCTTGGTGGGAGTAGCAAGGGGAGATCAAGGCTGTCTGTCGCAGAGCGAGCGTCGCAACGGTAATAGGCAATGCCCGTGTTCGTCGACGGCACGTGCCGTTGTTTTTGCGCCCTCCCGAACTCTCCTCGGCGACGAAACCCTTAGGCCACTGCCACACGTTCTTACTCCTCCACTGCCACATGGTAAGGTACAGGGCGCGCCACTTGCCTTTGAATCATCACTGTCGAGCATACACTCTTCCATATACATAAAATCATTATGAATAATCTAGACATTTCAATTATACTCAAATGTTTCTCAACATTGGTCTGCATTTTATGCATTTATGGTTTTATACGTTTGAGTTGTGTTAACTCGCCCATGAAATTTCATCCCGAAGAAGCCAGTTGTATATAATATTCCACTGTAAATATAATATGATAAAATATTGTCTCCTTACGTTGCTAGCCATTCGAAGGAAGTCGATGCTAAAACTTGGTAAAATATTCCCTCCAACAGACTACAGAATTTAATACATTGTGAATACAATAATCTATTGTGAAACAAAGAATATATAGTATAATTGAATAGATGTCTAGTAAAAGTGGGTTAGGACAGTTCTGATTCAAAGGCAACTGAATCACCCTGTACATCGATAATTGAGCCGTTTATTTTGAAAGTGGCGTAAGTCCATTCATAGCAATCAAAAATTTGTCATTTCTTAAATAATGTTAATATTACATTATTCCACTATGTTATTCGTTACCCATATTTTTACATTTAATTCAACGCAAACCCTTCAATATCTCGATTCGAAGATAAATGTACTTAGGCCACTTTCAAAATAAACCGCTCAATTGCTAGAATTATATTGCGTAATAATTGGAACTTGTTTTTTGTAAGGCGAGAATCACTCTTGAAACAACACACACAACACAATTGCTTCTAAAACAACACTGTCAACTGTTAAGTAGATATATGAATGTTATACTATGTGCTATTTTCTATTCTAAATACTACAATTTTATTATAATTCAATATAATTTTTAATATAATTTTAATTGTAATATTGAAGATGTAGCAAAGGCTTGCGAATCATTTCTTTAGAATTTGAATCAGTACAATTATCCTGAAAAGTATTTATACAACTGAATATAGGATAATTAAAATCTATCAGCAAATGTAAATTATATACCATGAATTGCTGATTTTTTTGTACACCTTATATAATTTACAACAGATAATATTGTATTTGGTTCGATAGAAATGTTGGGAACCCAGTAATTCGCCATCACTGGCTCAATTGCAGACCACCAATTATTCTCCGATTACTGGCTAATTATTGGCGGTTTAAAAGTGGTCCATTGTAGTGTTTTAGAGCATACTACATGTAAATCGAATATTGGTCTTTCAATAATTCGCCAAGGCTGGTAAAATTGTAGACCATCAATTATTGGTCAGATGCTGGCAGCCAGATATTGGCTAATTATTGGTGGTGTAAAAGTGGTCCATTGTAGTATTTTAGAGAATACTACATGTAAGTCGAATATTGGGTCGTTAGTAATTCGCCAAGATAATTATAGACCGTCAATAATTGGCCTGATGCTGGCAGCCATACATGGACCAATGACCCAATCTCATAGCACCACGACAAAGTACAATTTAAATTAGAGCAATCACTTAAGTGCGTTTTGGCCGCATGCCGGACCTAACCTAAAAAATCCTGTCGCATTTTGCTAAGATCTGACATAAATGAGGAACCAGAAAGGTAAGAACCAAGGAAACCTTTTTCCATTTACACATATCTAACAACAAATTAGAATATAACATAAACAATTCTAGACCCATGGAAAAATCTGTATAACTACTTCCATAGAAACATTCTTTAACAAATGTTTTAACAAATGTAGCAATACTATGTTTTAGTTAAAATTAATCATTATGTGAATACTTTTTACACTGACACTGTATAATTTAGATTAGAAAATAACATTTGATTATCCTACGTACTTCTGTGTGTAAACTGAGAGTAATTGTAATAATTTAAATTATACACAATTGATTCTAACCTCTTTTCTACATCGCGAATATTATATATACAAACTATGTTGCACGTACAATGTTAAAAATTAGACTACTACAATACAACTTCCAATGATTGAAAACTAGTTACAATTATTATATAAGTTACTTTAAAGTATATATGCAATTTATATATGTTTGTATCAAGTATTCCTATATAACTATGCGAAGTTCCAAACAAAAGAACATTATTTCCCATTTGCATTGGCAGGACACGTGTACCGATACGACAGGGGTGGATGTGTGAATCAAGTTTTTCATTATATATTATTTATTCATCAGTGGTAAAGTTTTAAAATACCATAATTTGATAAGTGTAATGTATGTATGTATTTGCATATTGAACATTGAAACACACCGATGGTTCTTACTGCACGCATATGTGCGCCGATAGCAGTCAAAGGGTTAAAGAAGAAATATATATATTGCACGTACAATGTTAAAAATTAGACTACTACAATACTACTTCTAATGATTGAAAGTTAGTTACAATTATTATATAAGTTACTTTAAAGTATATATGCTATTTATATATGTTTGTATCAAGTATTCCTATATAACTATGCAAAGTTCAAAACAAAAGAACATTATTTCCCATTTGCATTGGCAGGACACGTGTACCGATACGAGAGGGGAGATGTGTGAATCAAGTTTTAGTCCTCTCGAGGCGAATGGTCCTTTGTCAAAGAGAGGGTGAGAGTGAGAGAGGGGAGAGCGGCAGGTTGTGCTTGCTACTTGGAAAGACTGCGGGCTTGTGCCTCGTGCAGGAAATAGCTCGACCTTGACCTTTAACGGCGTCCCACGATCTCGCAGTGAACACAGTGTCCCGAGCAGCTCGGGAGGGTGGTTGAGCACCCGGCTGGAGGGCTTTCGAGGAGGAGGCTACGCTTGCACCTCCTCCCCCAACAACCCCCAAACCACCCTCTCCCAACTGCTATCGATTTCTGGACACTGTCGCGGCAACGTTTTCCTTTTGAAGCCCGGCTGAACCCAGTTTTTAAGCGGTCCATCGCGCTACAATTAATTGCACGTGAAAAAGAGGTTAGGGTGGTTAGATGTAGATCATTTTAACACTAGGTTTACGGAAACCGTCATTTTGACGGATTTTCGACTTTATGAAGAAAATTACGAACCTTATTAAGTTTTCTTCCAATTTATACTGACAATTATTTATGCAATCCTGACAGATTTAATTAACTTATATTATGTCTGTTAAAATTGCAAGGGTCTTTAAATTAAATTCATAGCTTCTTTTAATGAAAATAGGTTTCCATAAAGAGAGGTATACAGAAATGTCCGTAAACCTAGTGTTAATGTGACTGGTCGAATGACTAGTTATGATGTAAATATGAAATACCGTGTAAAAGACTCCTTTCCAATTAAATTCAAGCCAAATGCAACAAGGATTGAAATCTGATTTTTGTAAACATGTCAATACGTAATATTTGATGGGCTACAATGACGATGACGCGCTATAATTAATTGCACGTGAAAGCAAAGCTCCGTTTTGTGCGTAAGAAATTAACATTGAACGTACAGGGTGGTTAAATGTAGATCATTTTAATGGAACTGCTCGAATGACTGGTGTAAATATTAGGTTGTTACTAATTGATACGAAAATGAACACTAGGTTTACGGGACTCGCCGTTTTGACGGATTTTGGACTGTAAAAAATTGCAAAGCTTATTAATTTTTCTTGCAATTTATACTGACAATTATTTATGCAATCCTGACAGATTTATTTAACTTATATTATGTCTGTTAAAATTGCAAGGGTCTTTAAATTAATTTAATTGTTTGTTTTTAATGAAGCCTACTGTTAATGCACTAAATAATATTAGATAATTATAAAATAATTTATATCGAATTGGGGTATAAAGTATTCGTAGAGCGAATAAATTTAAATAGAAATGCGGTATAAATTAATATATAGGTTCGATTTATCCAAACGAAAAATTTATTCCAGAAATTGTTTGCTCAATGAACAATTTGCATTTGCAGGAATACTTTTTCCTCTAAACTTACCCAAACTATTAATTATTTTTTCGCATTCATACATTTATTTTTTCAAAATCTGCTTTCGATTCTGTCATCAACGAACAACACAGAACATTTAATATATTATCAAGGTTTTTCGATTTTTACAAAGGATCATTTTTATGAATTTCGTTGAACTAACAATTGACCGACTAAGACTCAAATTTTGCAAACTTTATTCATTATCATATTTGCCTTCAAAGACCAATTCTTTTTAAAACAGTAAAACAGCAGATCACAAATAACTGTAGTCAGCAATGATGATCGTAGCGCTCGGAACGGCAAGTGGATAGCAAGTTTGCAGGCTGAAGAAAGCGGTGGGAAAGAGCGGCGGGTCGACAACGAAGGAGAAGCTAGCAGTGTCGGCTCCGGCTGTTTAACCTTTTCTCTCTTGAATCTTAATTGGCGCGCGGGCCTCTCTTGGATGGGACGTGGCGGGCATCTCTTAAAAATTGAATTACCACTCTGGCGCGTGCGAGTTTCGCATGGCTCCGCAGTTTACGGTGCAACCAAGCCAGTTCAGCTGGCTGAACGAGCGGCGCATGTGGATCTTCCAAATTACTCGGGATAATCTTATACTGACTCCTCGGGGAATAGTGATCGCCGAGCGAACACAATTACTGGGAACGGAGCGTGGCGTAACTCGACTGCTGCATTAACAAAAAGTAAACAGAAATAATTCGGTATTTAACTGCTACTTCTTGCTTGGGTAAATTGAAGTTTTGCTTGGAAAGATTACTTATCTATAACAATAAAACAATTTTATTATTCGTCATTTAACACGGTTTTAATTTTCAAGAATTTAGTATTTTAATAGCTCCAAAATGTGTGGTTAATAGATTTGTAATAAATTAAAGGATGTTTTAATTTTTCAATGGTTTACAATCTACGCAATGAGAATTATATTAATGAATATATTAGCATGTACGTTTGCGCAAAATTACAAATTGCAAAATTAAAAATGATAAAAAAATTACGAATCATTCGTAATTCGACACAGCTTGAATTGTCAGGAATTTATTATGTTAATACTGTTTTTATTTGCAATAAATTGAAGGGCGTTTTAATTGTTAAGCTGCTTGTATGTTTGTTGAAGATAATTTTTTACCGCTTTACAATTTAGGTAATGATAATTTTATTAATGAATATATTAGGATATATGGTTCTGAAAAATATTCATTTGCGGTAAGAGACATATAGGTCATTTAAAAATGTCGTAAACCTTGCAACAAATAAAGAAGAATTTACAAACCTAATAGAATTCCACAAAGAAACACTAGTATTTGACAAAATATAAATGGTACACATAGAAATAAATGAATTAAACACATAGGAATTATTGTACATGTTCTATGTGACTAACAACTATGTAGGTTATGTCACAAAAAATAACCGAAAAACTATTTTTATAAATTTCTTTATTACTATAAAAACTAACAAATCTACATTTTATTATGTATTTTAAATTCACGTTTAAAATTCAGATATAGAAAGACCTTTCGAATATCAAAAAGGAAAAATATTCTTCGACTCCAAAGTGTCGATTACAATAAATAGCCAGAAAACAATTTTTATAAACTTTGTTATTACTATAAAAACTAAGAAATCTACATTTTATTGTGTATTTTAATTTCACGTTTAAAGTTCAGATACAAAAAGACCGTTCGAATACGAAAAAGGAGAAATATTCCTCGACTGCAAAGTGTCGATTACAATAAATAACCAGAAATCAATTTTTATCAATTTTGTTATTACTATAAAAACTAACAAATCTACATTTTATTATGTACTTTAAATTCACGTTTAAAATTCAGTTATAAAAAGACCGTCCAAATATGAAAAAGGAAAAATATTCCTCGACTGCAAAGTGTCGATTATAATAAATAACCAAAAAACTATTTTTATCAGAAACTGACAAACCTACATTTTATTACGTATTTTAGATTCACGTTTAAAATTCAGATATAGAAAGACCGTTCAAATACGAAAAAGGACAAATATTCCTCGACAGCAAAGTGTCGATTATAGAAACGAATCAATAGGAGCGATTAAAAGAACACGTGTTTTGGTATAGCGGCGGTGGATGATGCGCCGCTCGAGGGAAGTGCGCTCGAACTCGCCATCGAATCGGCGTCATTACAATCTAGCGCGGTGCAACAAAGCGCAAGAAAATAATACCTCTGTGTGACGTGAATTCGAGGAATTACGCGAGAAGAGATAGGCTGCTGCGCGGCGGCAACAAAGCGACACACGGACGCAAAAAATCCCGAGTGCTCTCTCTCTCTTTCTCTCTCGCGCAGCGCGCTATCAAATAAATTGTACGCACCGACTGGCGCGATGACGTTTTGACGCTCGCTTTTCGCCCTGTTTCGCACCAGTTCGCCGCGCGCTCGTTTCACCGCCGATTTTAATATTATTAATTCGCCGCACCCCGACGACTGTTTGACGCACTGCCGACAAGTTTCGCCGCCCCAACTTCCCTCCACTCAACGGAAAAATGTAATTCGTACTCTTTGAAACATCGCATTATTTATTGTACGATTAGTTTACAATATACTTCAGAATATCCCATTGTTTGACAAGTTTGTTTTGACATATAAAATTATAGAATTTCTGTCAGTTTATAATACATTTTTATTCGTGACAGTTTGCAATGGGAAGTTTGTCTTTTATTTTTCAATGTGCTAGGTTTGTTTATACAAACTGGTATTATTTTAGAAACCGAGCTTGTTATTGACATACAATCGATATTTAAATTAAAAATACAGTCTATTGGGTGCTTTTGTCAGTATTTTGGTAACTTTCTCCAAGATAAAGACACCAACCGCTGTAATTTCCAAGTTTTTTACATAATGCGCGAATACGCAAAATTTATGTTAAATATTTTGGTGTCATAAATAATAAGAATAATAAGATCATGTAATTTAATTTTCACTATCTTTTCTTTAGATATTTATTAAAAACTTGTTATTTACAAGTTTAGGTTTGCAAAATTTATATACGTCTACAATAAACCTTATTCCTTCTTTTGGCGATTAATAAATCAGTACAGAAGTACCCTTCCTAATTTATTTTCTAAACCAAATAAATTGACACAAAGAACAAATCGGAGTCTATTCGTCTCGCCAGTTGCATCGGGACGCCAGGCGTCTGTTGAAATTGTATTGGGCAATTCGTATTCTTTCAACTTCACAGACAGAAGAGAGTTTGTCGAGCTCGATGTCGCGCGATATGCCGAGCAGTCTTAATCCGAATTCCAAGTAGATAAGGCGCGGCCGGGCCGAGAGGAAGCTGACGGGATCTGAAGGAAGCCTCGGGCGACGGTGGCGACGACGACGGTGGCGGCGGCGGCGGATAAGAGTCGTTGCTTCCACTCCTAACGCGAGAACGTTCACGCATAATCGTCCGAGAAATCAGGAGAGGAGCTCGTTCGCCGAGTTTATCTCCGGCGGCGGCGGCGGCTGCGGCGAAAGCCCCAGGAAGAGCTGATTGTCAGCTATGAATTCTAAAGTCCTGTTATTAAAGTCATCCGACAAAGTCGCCCCGGCGATATTAAGAGCGCCGCTTACGGCTCGCTACTTTATTATGAAAAGCACTCCACGAGCGCCGCGCCGGGTGGTGGGGAGTGAGCTGGCGCTCTCGCGGCAGCAAATGGAACTACAAATACAGGCCGATTCGACAGGATACGACGGATACTTGAATATGTATACACAATGGGGCGACTGGAACCGCCATTCGCAGAGACAGCCAATTCGTAATGCGGAAAGTAAGCGAAACACAATTGTAGATTGTGATACAAGTAAACTAACCTATTTTCCATAGGACGACGTGTGTGGAAGTTGTCCTTTTAATGTCACGTAAGCTAAAGCGAGTGATGTAAGTAAGTTCGTGCGTTTTGAGGTTAGCCGCCTTTCGCAGTAGTAGGATACTATAATATATTTTATGCGGTGAATCCTGCCAAAGATTACTTTGTGATAACTATCTAAGAAGGAAGGATCTATGATACGTCTATAAATGTAGCAGAATATGTAATATACTCTTATCATTCGTTTTTTATTTCTGCACTAATATGCAAATAATTTTTTTTGCACTATAATACGGAAAAGTAATCGATGAAATTAAATAAAATGCAATTTTCTGCAGAAAGAAACTGATTCTCGCACAAAATCGAATAAAAAACAGTAATTGCGTACCAAATTTTTTTTAAGTCAATCTGGTTTAAACGAGAAAACACTCTGCTCTGAGAAAATTTCTTTTTTGTTAAAGGCAAAACTTTCTTCTTTAAAAGATATCGTTTTTTCGTAAAACAGTATCTTCCGTTTATATCAAAATTGAGTCCACGAAAAGAAGTGTGTAGAAATATTCTTGTGTCGAGTGTTTTTTAATAGGAAACTGGAAGCAAATATAAAAATGTAGGTGAAACGTATTTTATCAAAATTTGAACGTAGCTGATTGTTGAATAATGAAAAACAATATAAAATCTTTTTTAATATTAAAGTATTCGACTGATTTCCAACATTACTTATTTACCTGTTTATTATTAACAAATAAAGCAGCGCATATACTTGTATGTTGTGATTCCAGAAAAGTGAAAAAGATTTCGATTAAAGCTTCAAAATCTCAATTTTCCAACACGAAAATTTCTCAAACCCGTTTATTCTCAGTTCAACAATGATTATATCGATCTCCTGGCTATCTCATCGGTTTCGTGCGCGTGTAAAATCGTACGTATCAGTTAGGTTATTGATTCAAAGCTCGGCCATTCTTTCGATAACCTGTTGCAGTGGCTTGCTGCTCGTTGCCGATATTTGAACAGTGGTTTCGTTCCATCAGTAAGCCTAGCACTAGTTTCCTCTGTGTGTGTATCAGAAAGCTGCACTACATGTGTCATTCTCTGAATAAAATGAAAGCACTAAACGATTGCATTCAAAGGTTTCCAAAGATTTGATTGATGACTGTGATTTTTATAGGTTATGAGTGCTGTTTCGCGGTGGTGCCATCTAGATGCACGATATACTTCATGTATCACTAATTTCACAAAGGGTTTTACAAAAATGTTTCTACTATTTTTATCATAAAACTTACAGAAATACTTTTATTCTCAAAAAAGTTTTTTAATTTAGCAATTCGTCAATATTATACCTTATTTTGGTTGCAATTATTGACACTCGATTACAAATCTGATAAATAAAAAGTGTCGAAGGTTACAGAAAATCTGAAAGGAGCTACAACTTACAAAAATACTTTCATTCCTAAAAAAAAGTTTAACAGTTTTTAACCTAGCAATTCTTGAAAATTATACTTTATTTAGGTTGGAATTACTGACACTCGCTTACAATGCTCATAAGTAAAAAGTGTCGAAGGTTACAGAAATACTTTGTAAAAGTTTAACTTTGTAAACAAGTTTAACATTTCTTAACCTAGCAATTCTTCACTATTATACTTTATTTAGGTTGGAATTATTGACACTCGATTACAAATCTCATAAGTAAAAAGTGTCGAAGGTTACAGAAATACTTTGTAAAAGTTTAACTTTGTAAACAAGTTTAACATTTCTTAACCTAGCAATTCTTCACTGTTATACTTTATTTTGGTTGGAATTATTGACACTCGATTACAAATCTCATAAATAAAAAGTGTGGAAGGTTAGAGAAAATCTGAAAGGAAAATTTTATAATCCCCATAAGGGTGGGGGATGGTCGAGGGCATATCCGGTGGGCAAATCGAGGTGGCTTTCAGTAGAGTGCGTCGACTCTGATCTCTCGAAATCAAGCTTTACGGCGCAGGCCTGCCAATAAACGGGGAATCGGTTTCTTTATCGGCAGAGAGCACATCGACGCTCGAGGAGGAAATGGTCCTCTTGACCTGAATCCCGATCATGTAGCCGAGGCCTGTTTCACTCTTGTATTCCCCAGTGTCGCCGTGCAACCTGAAATCGATTCACCCCTGTGAAATTTCGGCCCTCGACCCTTCACCCCAAACTCGCCCGGCGTTACACTTTCCTCCTGAAATCCAGCTTATTCAATACTCCTCGCTGACTTTTCCATCCAGTATTATCCACAATATGCGCCCCTTTTTATTATTTACCGGTCAAATTCTCTCTTATTCAGTGGTGGATTTTAGTTATTTAGCCGTGCTTTGTACATTTTTCGCGTGTATATTCTTTTCAAAACGAAAGATAGAAATTGGAAATAAATAACTGAATGTGGGTTTGTTTTCAATTTGCATTTAGTTTCTATATATATTTCTATTATTTATGTTTCTATATATTTAGTTTCTGGCATTTAGTTCTTTTCATATGCTATTTTCGCACCTAAAATTTCAGACATATTATTATCTGGCTTTTTACTAAATTAATAAATATTCAAACTTGTGGCAGTGACATTTGAATTATTTCGAAACATTTCATACGTTTTCTAGTCGAATTGCAAAAACTAGTAGACTGCTTTACTCTTAGATTTAGGTTAAGAAACGCCATTTTCTTCAATCCATATTTCTAGGTTAGAAATGAAAAATCACAACATTAGAAAGAATTCTGGCAACCGAATGGAACGTTACAGGGAAAGATTGCAGTGGAATTGCGAGCATTCCAGTACAAAATGACTGCTCGAATATCGCAAGGCATAGTTGCCGATCGGCTCGGTGGCGGCGTGTAATGTGAATCGACCTTAATACAGGCGGCCAGGCGGCCGGCCGCTTTCGGCCGGGAGAGAGAAAAGCGCAAAAGAAGATCTCTCGATCGATGCTCGCATTCTGACCTCGATTCCCGGCGGGCCCGCTGCCTGCTGCAACGCGCGCTCTCTGTGTGTTTCGCCACTATTTTTCCGCACACTCTGCCCGCCCGCTTCGTACACTGGTGACCCAATTCGGCTGGCTGGCTGGCGCGCGCGCGCGCGCGTGTGCTACATGCTCTCAACACTCGGGATGCTGCTGCTGGTCCATGCATCGCTGGCATCGCCTCCAGCAATTTGTGGCCCTGCGCGCACATCCCTCTCTCGTACTTTTGACTTCCCCCCCCTTAAAAAGCTATGATAAGACCGTCGAAAGAACGATTTATAAATCGTGTCGTTTTGTCAAGGTGGCAGTGTTTAGGTTAGGTTTACATTGGATTGCTCACACGTTCAGACAGAACAGTTTGGAATGCTGAATCACAACTTTATGTTGATACTACATTACAAAACCAGTCGAAACAATTGGTTTTCAATTGTTTATAAAAACTACTCGCATTCATGACTTGGAATTTACGCGAAATTTTGCATGACTCTTATTATAATTTTTAAAGGAATAAATTTAGCAATTTGTGTTGCCATTTTCCTCCCTGTTTTGAGGTTATATATAATACATGTACGTTATAGCTAAATATACCAAAATGACTGTAATTATGACGGATACATTGATGAAATTAATTAATAATATACCTTAAAACATGCACTCTTATATTTATTCTACCAACTTTAACCTAAAATGACTTTCACAAAAATATGAAAATTTGACTTTTATATTTTATGAAAACGAGAAGTGCAAACTGTAAACAAGAATTGCATTTGACATATTATTAACATATCCATCGTAACATACAATGTATTAAAATTGCAATATTCCACATTTCCTTACAGTTTACACGTCTCTTATCATAATATTTAAAGAAATAAATGTATCAATTTGTGTTGCCATCTTCCTACCTGTTTTGAGGTTATAGCTAAATATACCAGAATCAGTCAAAACGACTGTAACTATGACGGATACATTAATGAAAATAATTTATAGCATCCCTTAAATCTTACACTCTAACATTTATTGTCCCAACTTTAATTTAAACTGACTTTTACAAAAATATGAAAATATGACATTTATATTTTACGGAAATGAGAAGTGAAAACTGTAAACAAGAATTGCATTTGACATATTATTAAAATATCCATCGTAAAATAGGTCGTATGAAAATTCCAATATTCCGCATTTCCTTCCAGTTTAGCAAACTCAGTGACGACAGGGAAACTCGACTGTCGCGGAGTAAAGGTTAAGCGAAGATAAGCTACGCTCGCAGAGAAATGGGACTCTATCTTATTCCAGCTGGTCGACACACAGAGAGAGAGAGAGAAAATCCCTGTCGAGCCAAAGCACACTGAACATGTGTAGATGGAAAGCGAAATAGGAGAAGTAGGAATCACTCGAAGCGAGAACTAACCGAAGAGGGTAGAATTCGGGCAAGTTCGCCCCTCTTTCCTCGACCCAAAAACTCCATTGTCTTGACGAACCCACTACACACTACTTCTCTGTCGAATACTAAGAACGAGACAAACTTTTTAAGACTCTACTTCAATTTTATTAGACATTTTTTAGTATTATATGTTGTTCTTAAATGACAGTTATTTTCCTTCTTTAAAAGTTACTATTTTGCAAAATGTTTCATCAAAAATGATATTTTTTATTCTTTTTTCTTCTTCTGGAAAGAAGTCAAATAATCTGGGAGATCTGTTTCAGTTTATTTAAGTCTAACTTAGTATTATTTGTTGTTCTTAAGTGCCAGTTATTTTCCTTCTTTTATTGTTAGTATTTTGCAAAATGTTTCATCAAAAATGGCATTTTTTATTCTTTTTTCTTCTTGTGGAAACAAGTTAAATAATCTAGAATAGAATCTGACATAACTTTTTTAGATTATTTAAGTTCTTTAATTAAGTTTAACAACATTGTTTGAATTTTGAAACTGGTTATTTCTGGTTTTTGATTGAAATAAATAGCAAAGTGAATATTAAGTTACTTATCATAATAAATTTTATCATAGAAAATAAAGGACATGTTAAATGTATATGTCAAGTTTTTTAATATATTATCAGAATGGAAATAATTCATTCCCACAGTTTACACTAATAAGAACGCATTCCATTTGATAGCCAATCAAATCAGTATTTCTATACATACGTATAAACAGTGTTACTAACAGCAAAATACGATATTAATAAGCTTCTGTAATTAACAAGCCATTCATTAAATATTGCAACACATTTAATTCCGTAAATCATACTTGAAATGCTATCCTTACGATTTATATTTTCTTTTACTATTGAATAAATAGTAATATTTGAAGTACGCTATTCATTACATCAATTCCAGATGTAAATAGTTACTGCAACATTTTTTTAGATCTAGTAAAACCCACTGAAAGGTACTCGGTCGTTGAATCGGTGAGGCGCCTCAGTCCACTCAAAGTATTGCGGTCGCCAATTGCAGCGGTCTAATTGCCGTCTAATTATATGATTAATTAAATCGCTCGAGAGCGGAGTGTAGTGCTTTTGATGTGGCCAGGGGAATGCCATGAAAAGGGCGATTCGCAGATTAAATTGGTGCCAGGAAGATTTTAGCCAAGTCGAGTAGAAACCCGAAGCAATATCACTTTACGAGGAGAGCCGGCTCGACAAGTGGCAAATGTAAGCCCGAATCCCTGAGCTTCTCTAACTCGATCAAGGAATCGCTCGGATCTCCTCTCGCCAACATATTCCACTCCCAACATAGCGGATGCTTTCCTAGTTTCACCCGCAATAAAGCAATCCTTCTGTTCGAACTTGATATTTTGACGTTGCTCTATTTATAAGTTTAGTAATTTACGAATTTAGTAATTTACGAGTTTAGTAATAATTTACGAATAAAAATGTATTTACACAGACTTGGTGTTTCTTTTTTGTTACAGTAAATTTTGTTGAGGGGTGCTTTATTTATACGTGCATAAAACTAAGTATTTATGCATAATTCAATGTAGTTATTCATAATTTAAGAATAAAAATGTATTTACACAGACTTGGGGTTTCTTTTATCTTACAGTAAATTTTGATATTGTTGAGAGTTGCTTTATTTATACGTGGATAAAGCTAAGTATTTATGCATAATTCAATGTATTTATCCATAATTTACGAATAAAAATGTATTTACATAGACTTGGTGTTTTTTTCTTCTTACAGTAAATTTTGATATTTCGACATTGCTTTATTTATAAGTGGATAAAACTAAGTATTTATGCATAATTTACGAATAAAAATGTATTTTCACACACTTGTTGTTTTTTTATCTTACAGTAAATTTTGATATTGTTGAGAATTGCTTTATTTATAAGTGGATAAAACTAAGTATTTATGCATAATTCAATGTAGTTATTCATAATTTACGAAAAAAATATATTTTCACACACGGTGCTTTTTTTTTCTTACAGTAAATTTTGATATTGTCGAGAGTTGCTTTATTTATACGTGGATAAAACTAAGTATTTATGCATAATTAAATGTATTTATCCATAATTTCCACCAATGACAAGCCGATCGATATGTTAATTCATATAACCATGCTAGTCGAACGCGCCGAATCACGAGGTTCGTCCGGGCTTTAGCCGGGGCGGAAAAAATTTCACTCGTTCCAACTGGGTCACACGTACGCGCGCGAGCACACGCGCGTCCAGCTATATTTTGCCTTGCCGATGCGTATTGCGCGCCGCCAGTAATGCGTTAAGGGGATGTACGACAGTTAACATTGAAATTTTTCTAAATTTTATCAAAATTGGTGTAACTAAGCCAATCACTTGGCAAGCACAGTCATTTTACCTTTAATTAGTACACTTGTAGAGAGTAATTTGAGATACAAACATTCAAAATTAAATAAACAATAAGGCAGTTATTAATTGTTAAATATGACGATATTAATTATGCGTAATAGGACTCTGCGGAGGATTTCTTTGGTACGGTTGGTCCAATGAAGTTCAACTTTTAGAGAGTTCTTTTTTAAGATCATACCTAAGGCAGCCACTAAAATCATGCGGATAAGTCATGTGAAAGTTGGTTCAAACCAATTGTTTATGTTATAAGTTTTATGGTTGACAATATAAACAATTGGTTTGAACCAACTTGCACATGACTTATCTGCATGATTTTGGTGGCTGCCTTAGGTAGGATCTTAAAAAAGAACTCTGTAAAAGTTGAACTTCATTGGACCAACTGTACCAAAGAAATCACCCGCAGAGTCCTACTACGCATAATTAATATTGTCATATTCAACAATTAACAACTGCCTTATTGTTTATTTAATTTCAAATATTTATATCTCAAATTACTCTGTACAAGTGTACCAATTAAAGGTAAAATGATTGTGCTTGCCAAGTGATTGGCTTAGTTACACGAATTTTGATAAAATTTCGAAAAATTCTAATGTTAACTGTGTTACATCCCCTTAAATAGGCGGAATCTCGGCAGGCGGCGCGCATTTCCGCCGAGGCATATTTCTCCGGCGACATGTTTATTGAATCGCGCATTACCGCAAGGAAAAATGGAGAAACGCGGAAAAGAACGCGCGCGGGCCTTTTTATTGCCGTGCTTGCCTGCCACACTATTTCCAGCCCGATACTAATTTGGGGTGGGTCGGGTGTCATACTATCGATTTATGCGCGCCGATGCGGCGGCTTACGGGAAAGAGGCACCGAGTGCCGCCAATGCCCCGGCAACTGCAACTCTTACAATTAGCAGAAGTCTCTAATTGCGCTGCGTGTCTTGCAATAACTGCACACATTCTTCAACATGGCTAGTTTTTTTCAAAGATTTTGCTTTATTCTTATTTACTTCTGTGGAGCAAATAATATTTGTTTACATGATATAAGAAATCTTGCATTCTGTAATACTTATTTATTATTTTCGTTTCGGTACTTTCATTAAGCTTTGTGAATAAGCAATTACTTTTTTATTGGCAATAAGAAATTATGTTAATAAGGATTAACTTTTTACGCAGCAAAGAACGTTAACATCATAAAGGATACGATTTCGATGAAATATTCATAATAATACTTAATGCATTTCCGAACTTCAGATTTTTCAATTCCCTCTGACCACGTTGAATTTATTTTGAAAATCACCATAAATCTTCGTAATTTATATAAAAACAATCAGTATTAACGCTGTTATAATTTGGATTCCGTAATAATTAAAAATCCTTTTTATTTAATTATTTCTTAATCTTTAATGACACTTTCAGCGAGTTAGTGAAGACTTAGCGAAGACTGATTAACAAATAAATGCTCTTTGTGTCTCAATCGTTATATGTATGTGTCCCGGAGACAATGAGATAATTAGAGATAATTAGAATCTAAGCGGATGTCACAGGAACGGTAATATAACGGGTGGATGCTTAACGTTAAGAAAAACCAATCGCCTTTCTAACCTAATTCTATTTAATCCTAATTTATGGAAAACGTGATCGAGATCGACAGAGGTTATTCCGAATTAGTAGTAAAAGATGAATTAGGAGAATGCCAGGTTCT
Source organism: Ectemnius continuus (assembly GCA_910591665.1). Taxonomy (NCBI): domain Eukaryota; kingdom Metazoa; phylum Arthropoda; class Insecta; order Hymenoptera; family Crabronidae; genus Ectemnius; species Ectemnius continuus. The sequence goes on along the minus strand of OU342862.1, from coordinate 5,263,913 downwards.
TTGATCGGCAAGTGGATGCTCGGCGAGAATTCGAACGATTGGAATTAGATTCCGGCGGAGCATAAATTGTCGGGGCGCGGTTGCACGTCCTCCTCCTCCTCCTCTCCGCACGACGACGCCGGGATTAATTGCCGCTGCGCGGTGATTAGGGAAGCGTGGAGCCCGCTAATCCGCTGTTATGAAATATCTCGTTAGTAAATGCGCACACGCATATCGGCTGCGCCACCGTAATCTACATAGCATCGTGCTCATACTCGCTCGACGAACGCGCGCGCCATCTACGCTCTTGTTAAGCAATTTGGCGGGAAACTCGCGCGTAAGCTTTTTCTTTTGTCTTTTGCTCTCGTGGGAATTTTATTGAAGGATTCATTTGGTATTTTATTAAATTTCAGGCCACTGGTACGTTTTATGCGTTTTCTTTTATTTAATTACACAGAAAGATAATTAATAGCATGAAAAATTGTTTTGTAGGGATTTAATTTCAGAAACTTATTAAAATACATTCGTTAAATATTTACAAATGATGGAAAACGTCAAATAGAAGACGAACTGTGTAGAAGTGAGAGACGTATAGGTTAGGTTTAAAACGAACCTGATTTTAATTCTATTAAATTGTTTAAAATATGCATTTTAATATATGTGCTTATTAAAAAAAGTTGCAGAAGGATAAACAATGTTATATAATATTGAAACGAATATAAAAAATGCAAGAGAAACCTTATGGACTGCTCAATATACAATTCTAATTCTCACAAATTTGAAAATTCTTTCTTACTATTTATTTAGAAAATCCAGAATTAAGTTTACAGTTAGACTGAAATAAATATATTACAATAAACCTCGATTATTATTATATTTCTTACATTCTTAACAATTACCACTTGCCAACGCACAAACTACTTGCAAACCTAACCTAAACCAACCAACAAAGGAATTCCCAGAACATTCAGAACTGGAATAATTTTTCGCCTGAGGAAAGTTGGAGCGAGCATTGTAGTTGCACTCGACATTGGAGTGCGAGGGTTCGGTTACAGTTGGTGAGGCGAGGGTGACATTTTGCGCGCCGCGGAGCGTGCTCGCTGCCGATATATTGGAGGCCGTGCGAGAGACGCTAATTAATCAGGGTGTTCGCTAAATAAATTGGGTTTGTTGACAGGCGCGCGCGTGCGCCGATAGAAACACCTCGACAGCAGCGTTGGGTGGCGGAGGCGAGCGGGGGCGAGCGGGGGGCGGAAGAGAAACCAATTTGGCGATGCAAATTAATCGAACGCCACGCGATACAACTGCCACCTAGATCATAATAGCCGCAGAGGACTAATGTTGCATTTGCTTGCATTTGCTCGGGAATATTTTAAGCCCAACAACCGGACGCCTATTTGCTGCCAGTTGCTCGAAACCCCCGTCGACCGACGCAAGCGTTCCACCGCACTGGTTGAATGTTTGTTAAATTAAAAGGGAGCGGTGTGCTGTTTGGATGCGATTGAACTTTGGTTATGTTTGCTCGGAGATTTACAATTGAATGATAGGTCAATCGAATGTTGAATTCTTATGGATTTGACTTTGGATTAATAAAATTTAAGGTTTCAAAGTTGACGCTTAAATGTATTTTTCTTAAATGTCTGACATTTTTGTAAGATATATTTGAGATTGTTAACTAACCATTTGGAAAGTACATGAGAAAATCAAAAGCACTACCAAAATTAAAAAGCATTCATTCGAAAGTATAGATTTTGCTAAAAAGATAAAATGATAATTTTCCAGCAAAAGGAAGCTCGTACAGAAATTTTGAAAGCAGCTATCTTCGTTTTCATCGTATTCCCTCCAAAATGGTTGTATATTTTACATTTTTGGAAGATCCTTCATTTAACACTAGGTTTACAAACATTCCTGTATACTTTTATGGACACTTATTTTCATTGAGAAAAACTATTAATTTAATTTAAAGACAATTACAATCTTAACAGACATAACACAAGTGAATTAAATCTGTCTATTATCGTAAATTTAATTTGAAATTAAATTTATCCTGACTAAATTTATACCTGAAAATGTATACCTAAATTTAAGTGTAAATTACAAGAAAAATAAACTTTGTAATTTATCTCGCGAAGTCCAAAATCCGTGAAAATTACGAGTACAGTAAACCCAGTGTTTCTAAATCTACTATGTAATATCTAATCTAATCTAATCTAAATCTAATAATAAAATTAACAATAAAAAATAAAATCTAAATAAATAAAAAAAGTGCAAATCTTGAGTTTTGGGGTTACGAAGGTGCGTTGGCAGTAAAACACGCGCGTACCTGCTCGACGTAGATCCATTAAGCGATCTAATCCTTCGTGCGTCAGTATTTGCTGGGACATGGTTTACTAGATTGCGATAACGAGCATCCACGATTCGTCATAGCGTAACCGATAACCGCGCCCGCTCGCGTGTCCCACTCGCATATTATATTCCGAAACGTGATTAACATGCGCGTATTGACGCAGCATCAAGCCGAATCCCCGCTGTGATTAACCTAATTCGTCATCGGGCCTGTTCTGTATTCCGCCGGCTGGAAATTAGTTTTCGAGTACTATTGAAGTTGCATGACACGATACGTCCATTCAAATATTGGCTCTCGCCTTTTCCCTCCAGTCGATTATGCTTCGGCTCAGTTCTCCTTTCCACGGAAATCTCGCGTTTCCTTCGTCGATCGTAAATGTTTCTCGATGTCAAGTACTTTTTAATTAAATTAAAATTGTAGTATTTCTGCTGAATTTATTGTGGATAATTGTAATAGTTGTTAAGTTTTGTGAAGGGTTTCTTTTTTGGTTGTAAATATTTAACATTCAATTATCAAGGTTACCCATAAATCTATAAATTATAATTATATGCAATTCAAACCGAATTCATAATGTGTAATTAGAATAATTGATAAATTCCGATGGAGGTCGAAACATCATTATTTACGAAATTCTATATTTATTTATAACTCTCAGCATTAAACATTTGCTTGACATCGATGATTCGGTTGAGCAAGTAAATTACGCGGATATTTATGAAAAAACTTATTGTTAATAATTCTCCATTAACCCGCTTTCGCGAACCTTTTGAGAATTTTTCTACTTGTTATGACACACTTTTATTTGTCTTTATTTTTTCCCCTTATTGTTCTTTTAATATACCAATTAGTTGCACACATAAAAAATAACAAGAAACTTCGAATGATTAATGTTGTTAAAAAAATAGTCCACTTTCGGTTTTAGTCAGTTTCAACAATTTTCACCGGAGTTTTGTTTCGTTCGCTGTTCAGTCTACTTCGGCGCGACAAATGTAACGACAAACGAACAGACGCTTCTAATTATAAATGCAAATTAGTCGTCGCGCGTCATTATGTGTTTCGTAATCTTCGATCGTTACTAGAAGATCTTCATAAAGCAGACTTCGAAAAGAAGTACACTCCATTTCGGACTACTAATAAATATATCATCCACCCATAAATCTATAAATTATAATTATATGTATACAATTCAAACCGAATTCATAATGTATAATTATAATAATTGATAAATTACAAGAAGATTTTCATACAGCGGACTTCGAAAAGAAGTGCACTCCATTTCGGACTACTAATAAATCTATCATCCACCCATAAATCTATAAATTATAATTATATATAATTCAAACCGAATTCATAATGTATAATTATAATAATTGATAAATTACTAGAAGATTTAAATAAAGCAGACTTCGAAAAGAAGTACACTCCATTTCGGACTACTAATACTTCCAATTAGAATTGAGTGGACGACAGCTGGACTCGCATGAGGAACGTTGATTTCAAATCTTTTTGGCGAAAGGGCGAAATCGCCAGTGCATCAAACGAGTCCCGTCGATTTCGGAAGCGGAAGATCAAAGGATGCCGCGCGCAAGAGGAATCCTCGGTTTGCTCTTCAGTGTGAACTCGTGCCAGCGGCTAGGACGACGAGTAGCCTCAAAATTTCAGGCAGAAGTCTGCTTATCGGATGCGGCACAGCAGCAGCATCCTCTGGTACTGCAGCATCCTAATAATCGAGAGACCCGGAGAAACCAAATCGAGGCACAATCAAACCTCTTCTGAAGAGCAGCACTGCATTGCATTGAGATGGGAGTGCGCAGAAAAGATGTGGAATAATTTTTCTCGCGCATCTTAACAGCATTAGTTTCTCTGACAATTATATTTATTCATATTCATGAATATTTATAATGATTTCACCAATGAATAAATACACCAACGCATTATTTTCATGTGTAGAAGCGAAAGACGTATAGGTTAGGTTTAAAACAAACCTGATTTTAATTCTACAAAATTGTTTAAAATATGCACTTTGTTATATGTGCTCAATAAAACAGTTGCAGAAGAGTAAAGAATGTTATATAATATTGAAACGAATATAAAATATGAAAGAGAAACTTTATAGATTACTGAATGTATGTACAATTCATTGAGATGGGAGTGCGCAGAAAAGATGTCGAATAATTTTTCTCGCGCATCTTAACAGCATTATTTTCTCTGACAATTATATTTATTCATATTCATGAGTATTTATAATGATTTCACCAATAAATAAATACACCAACGAATTATTTCCATGTGTAGAAGTGAAAGACGTATAGGTTAGGTTTAAAACAAACCTGATTCTAATTCTACAAAATTGTTTAAAATATGCATTTTGTTATATGTGCTCAATAAAACAGTTGCAGAAGAGTAAAGAATGTTATATAATATTGAAACGAATATAAAATATGAAAGAGAAACTTTATAGATTACTGAATGTATGTACAATTCATTGAGATGGGAGTGCGCAGAAAAGATGTCGAATAATTTTTCTCACGCATCTTAACAGCATTATTTTCACTGACAATTATATTTATTCATATTCATGAGTATTTATAATGATTTCACCAATAAATAAATACACCAACGCATTATTTTCAGGTTCTACAATTAGTTTTTATTTATCGATGGATGAAATTGTAAATAAAATATATTGTCATAAATATACATCGCAAATAATTTATATGTAATTATATTATTTATAATGATTTCACCAATAAATAAATACACCAACGCATTATTTTCAGGTTCTACAATTAGTTTTTATTTATCGATGGATGAAATTGTAAATAAAATATATTGTCATAAATATACATCGCAAATAATTTATATGTAATTATATTATTTATAATGATTTCACCAATAAATAAATACACCAACGCATTATTTTCAGGTTCTACAATTAGTTTTTATTTATCGATGGATGAAATTGTAAATAAAATATATTGTCATAAATATACATCGCAAATAACTTATATATAATTATATTATTTATAATGATTTCGCCAATAAATAAATACACCCACGCATTATTTTCAGGTTCTACAATTAGTTTTTATTTATCGATGGATGAAATTGTAAATAAAATATATTGTCATAAATATACATCGCAAATAATTAATATGTAATTACATTATTTATAATGATTTCGCCAATAAATAAATACACCCACGCATTATTTTCACGTTCTATAATTAGTTTTTATTTATCGATCGATCAGATTGTAAATAAAATATATTGTCATAAATATACATCGCAAATAACTTATATATAATTATATTATTTATAATGATTTCGCCAATAAATAAATACACCAACGCATTATTTTCGTGTTCTGTAATGAGTTTTTATTTATCCATCGATCAAATTGTAAATAAAATATATATGATCATATATGATCTGATGCCAGGTCCCTCGAATAACTAAGTGGAGCAAAACTTTTGATGATCGGAGTCAGTAAGCATCGTATTATCAGTAAGGTGGCGTTAAAAGTTTGTGACGTTTCGAGAAGCAAGTCACACTACGCATACGCACGGCACGCGTCAAGGTCAGCCTTAAGTAGAAAAGACACGAATAAGTCTTCCAAGTAAACAAGTGCGCAAACGTCATAAAGTTACACGCGTGCGAATGCCTGTAGGTGTGTGTGTGTGTGTGTGTGTAAGACTTAGGTGACTTTAATTTCGCCGATTCAGGGACACGCGCGAGAACGCTGTGGAATCAACGTATCATTGATGATACGCGAAACGTTCAATTAATTGAAAGGCATCTAAAAATAAAAGCTAAAATACTCCAACTATAAAATTTTAGCTTAATTTAAAATATTTTATTTACACTAAGAGGATTTTGCTTATAAAAATTTTACAAAGAAAATGTGATTTCTGTTTAAGATTAATTACACAATTTCAATCATATAACATCGCAATGTGTTATGCAGCAAACACTTTCGATTACAATATTTGGAACTATTTTTTATTAAGGCGTTTTTGCGAATAATAGCAAGCTAATTTATGTTTAATTGATAACAGTATTAGGAACATTAAAAGGAATGACGCTCGTTATTATAAAGCTAGGTGTGTGCCACGAATTTCTTGTAAGCTCTGCAAACACTTTCTCAAAGTTTGCTGTTTACCGTTCATAACTTATGTATACAGCGGCGCGATGTAGTTATTCCATGAGGCAAGCTCGATAAAGGAAGGAGCTTCTCTAAGCAGGGCTGCTGCTAGCGGTTAGTTGACTAAATCGGTTCGGATCGTTTGACGAAGTCGATTAGGCGGCTTGCGTGAGATTACCTTGACCAAGAGTGCCAAGAGCGGCAGGAGCCAAAGTGTACGTCGTAGCAGTGGCGACGTGCAGCGGCCGCAAGAGTACACATTGTGTCGGCTAGCGAGAGGAAGGAAGCCTTGACCCGGGCGCCGCGCGGCGCGCCGCGGCGCTCGGCATCGACTAGCCAAAGCACCTTTCGGAGTTGCGGTCACAAGGAAGGAAACACGGAAGGAGAGCAACCCAACTCGATAACAATCTCATGGAAATGTTACGAAAGGACCCTCGCAAGAACAAGGTATCCCCGATGAGTCAGGAGGATCAGACGTAACCTGACTAATGCACCTAACCTCAAAAAAGACGAGGAATTGCATTTGCATTGGTGGAGGATCGGTTAGGATCGCGATTTGCTGCTCGTTAATGGGTTCGTTCAGCTGGGGGCGGCCATAATCTCGAAATGTCAGAGTTCAGTATAACGTTGATCAATATTGCGTCCGGGAGCCGCAGCTACCGGCTTTGGCTTTCCTTCTGTACCACTGCCACCCGATACCGACCACCCTCAACCAGCCAGCAAGGCAGAGTGAGAAAGGAGAGGAGGATGAGGAGGACGGGATGCTGCCGGGAGGGATCCCTATCGAAGCGTAGGAATGGCCGTTTGACCTTCGCATAGCTGATCTCTTATATCTCGGAAATTTTCCCAGCTTGGCCGCTCGCTCGCGCGCACTGATTTCTAGCCCAAGCCGATGCACAAACACACGTACGTACACAGAGAGAGAGAGAGCTGCCTGGTAGCAGTGGATGCGTGGGTAGGTAGCTTCCCTCGGCGATCCGTTAAAGGGTAAAGGGTACGTGCAGACCCTAGCCAACCCATCCAGGGATCCGGGCTACCCTCGCGCAAGCCGATTACCAGCTCTTTCGAGCGTTCCGGAATAAGTTAACTGCTGCTAGTTGCTTAACCTTCGTTGAGTTTCTGAGCTACTAGGACAGTAAAATACCATCGCGGTTCGGGAATGTCAAGGTAGTAGGCAGCTAGGGTCCCTCGCCGTCCACGATTAGGTCCCATCACCTGGGATAACGCAATTAGGTCATAGCATCGTTAACCGCCATAATTGCGGCGAGTCTCATTATTCCCGTAATGGGACTATCACCCAGAAGAGTTGGTCCACATTCCAGCAAAGCCTGATACCGTTCGATCAGTTAGTCAGCATCATTAAAGTTGAATCCATCCCCAGTGTTAACTCAACTTTGGCAGACTGGGCCGGTAAATATGCTTGGCCCGATGCTTCCTGATTCAAACGGACTTCCGCAAACGGATCAAGTAAACCTGCTAGTAAGCCGACGCATGCTTCGGAATCAGGAACTCGGCTTGGCCGAAAATCGGTGACCGGGATACGGGAATGTCCCCGTTCCTGGTTGCCGGTCCAGCGTCAGGAGCGGGGTCGACGAGGGGCCTAATCGTCCTCTCCTCACCTTCTCTCCTCCGCCCTGGCATATAGAGATCCTTTCTCTGGTGGGTGCGGGGGGCACCCGGTGACGGGGACTTCGTTCCTGGTGGCGCAGAGTGCTGCCGCACCCCCGGGGCTGCCACGACCTGGCACATTATGTACTGCTAGCGTACAACCAGAGGGAGAGAAAGCGATAGGAAGGAGAAAGCCACGGGGTTAGAGAGAGTGATATCAGGGCTCGCGTACTAGGCTGGGTAGGAGTGAGTGGGTGTCTGCCGGGTCGCAGATCCGTCGGTTCGACGGGGGGTGTGCAGGGGGGTGCCCGGGGGAGGGTGGGGGCTTGCCAAGGGTGCAGAGGACACGCTTCCGTGTCCCAGTAGCACTAATGACCGCCATCCTCCCTACTCCCGGCGCCCCAGTCCCCCACCACTTCACCTTGTCCTCTCCCCACCACCTGGCCCGGCGCTCCCCCACCAGGCCGCCTCCACGAGTACGGTTCCCCTCTCGCTCCCCACCAGGCCGCCAGCCGAGTGCGGGATGACTCGAGTTACGTCATAGCGGCAGCACGAGCGTGCCGCTCACTACTTCCTCGGCTCGCCCGTGAAAGCTCTCTCGCTCCCACTCCCGCCTCTTATCTTCCTCGTGCCGGGCTGCCCCGGCGCTTATCAGCGTAGCAGGCCGTTCGTTCAGGCCGCGTACGGCTAAGCCCCCCACCACGCTCCCACCTCGCGCTTCCCCTCGGCCGCTTTCCGGCCGCGTTATGTACACAGATGCGGCCGCTCTCGCTCGCTCTCTCTCTCTCCTCGTCTCTCCGAGGATATGTGCTATATGCTGGGCGACTATAGCGGCGGGCAGCCGTCGCAATCGAGGGGAGGCCGACGCCAGTCTCCGCTGGTACACCGAGCTGCGTGCTACCACGTTCTCCACGCTCTGGTATCACGTTGTTGACGCGCGTCTCTGCCGTGCTGCACGCTCGTGCTCTCCTCTGTGCCCCCACACCGCCCCCCGTGGCACGCGACACACACACACACACACACACACACGAACACTGACACACTGACACACCCGGAGAAGAAAGACACAGTATTGATACTCGATACACCCAGCGATCGCAGACCCAACAGTGGTTACGACCTGCTCGCACCGCACACACGTGAATGGGACTGACATCGCCGCACGCCATCCGAAGACCAAGTTCGATCCGCCAATTGGAAGCACGCGTGTACCCACTCTCCGGATAGAGGACACGGGGAGAGAGCAGCGGTTTTGTTCCGGGTTATGCAGGCTCGTTTCCGTGTGAAGGGAGCACTGGGTCCCCCATATAGTCGAGAGGAGGGTAACACGTGCAGGTGTGTATGCCAGCCGAGCGCACGGGCGCACGTGTACGGAGCACGGTACACGCCAGTCCTCACTTTGCTCTGTCTCTCTCTCTCTCTCTCTCTATCTCTCTCTGTGTTGTTAGTTATCCTGTGCGTGCTATGTGTCTGTGTGTCTCTCTATCTGTACGTGCATGTCCCCCTCGGTGTGTAGCCCACCTGTTCTCTGCACGTCGGAGGTGCACCTGTGTGACGTGGCAGGGTGACACCCTCCGATGAGAGCGAGAGTGTGAGCGGGGGTGGGAGGAGAGGGTCAGGGAGGGTGCGGAGAAGGCTTTGAAAGCACCAACTCGCCCGACGACCTCTCCTTAAGTACCACTATCCTAGGTTTGTGTAATGTAAGTCTTGGAATCGCTCTGGAACCCCTCGAGTGATCCCCAATGTCGGTAGGTACACGACGCCCTTCCCTGGAATCCCCTGACACTGCCAGGTTGACAGTGCTGCTAACCAGGGCCCACCCGGGAACGACTGTGTACTTAGGTCGCGACACTTCACACGGCTTGTACGAGTCCTTTGAAGTAAGGCTTATGATCACAGAAAGTGCTCCAATGGTTCGTAAAGTTCTCAATGTGGATTTAACATGAGCCGAGGAATAGCAGATGGCTGCGCTGCTCGTTGTCTTAACAGTAAGCTAAAGTAGTTATCAAGTATGTTTTGTGTCCCGTTCTTGAAGTATTTTAGTGATCGTTATTAGTCATTTAAAAGGACGCTTTGGGTTGTTGAAGGGAAGTTCTGTCTTCCTTTAATCGATCATGTGGGTATTTGGAGGACCCGGAACTGGATCCTACGTTTATTTGGCTAGAAGTTCTTTGAGTATGTCAACATACTGAGTAGTCGAACCAATTTGGAAGTGGTGATACGCGGATAAATTAGTTTCTGGCTGGGTTAGGTCTGGGAATGAAGGGATTTCGAAAGCGGTGCGATGTGAAAGCTCAGAGCCATACTTTTCCATCGGTGGAGTGGAGTATGGCAGTCAGAGGACGCTTATAGGTCGCGAGTACACTTATCGGGAGCAGTCCTATCGATCCCTCGCGCGCGCTCTCCTCCAATGTGTGCCACGCAAGGTTCACCCCTTTTTCCTAGTGCTCGCTTGTGACCGGTTAACCCTGCTACCTTGTAGTCAAGGTAGTAACTATCAAGCATGAACTCTCACAGTGCCATACGTCCCCTAAAAGTGAGTGTGTCTCTTTAACATGACAGTGCTTTGAGTTCTTGTTGCTCAATATTGGTCAACCGTTTGCTATTGATTGGCTGTTTCGTTTAACAGCGTTGTACAAGCAATATCCAGCGATTTTTGACATTAACAATGGAAAGATTAAGGTTAGGAAAGTTTTGAGAATAGAAACGAAATAGGAGAAAGTTACTTGTGTTTCTCTAATGTCAAAAAAGTTGTACTCAAATTTTTGAAGAACTTTTCTTTGTTTACACGCTCAGCATTGTTTATAGAGCATCGAATATTTGATATACAAGCAATATGTGGCAATTTGTATCGTTAACAATGGAAAAATTAAGATGTTTTGCAGAACCTTTTGGAGAAACACGAAATAGTAGAAAGTTACTTGTGTTTTTCCAAACTCAAACAAATTGTACTTAAATTTTGGAAAAACTTTTCTTTGTTTACACGCTCCGCTTTATTTATTAGAGCATCGAATACTTGATATACGAGCAATATACAGCGATTTTTATCATTAACAATGGAAAGATGAAGATTTGCAAAGTTTTGAGCAACCTTTTGGAGAAACCGAAAATAGTAGAAAGTTACTTGTGTTCCCCCAAAGCCAAAAATGTTGTACTTACATTTTTGAAGAACTTTTCTTTGTTTACACGTTCAACTTTGTTTATTACAGCATCGAATACTTGACATACGAGAACATAATGATTGGCAGTAACCTAAAGCAACGCATCTCGATTTTAATTGTGTTGGATGAGTGGCTCTTAAATTATAGTGGAGTTGCGGGTGCTTTCCCCGGAAAGGCATCACTTAGGCTGGTCACGTTCGGGATATCGTTCCTGTGGGGTGAAATATTACCCGTGATACCTTTCGTGGGTTAAGACGCATCCTCGTTTGAAACACGCTGCGAATATAATTTCGAGCACATAATGTAAAGCTCGTAATACTCTCATGGAATGAGTCTAATAAATCGTATGAAGATATAAGTGCGTTGCAAAATGATCGAATACAATAAAATACTTATTTCAATGACGATAAAAATAAAATTTAATATCTTGAAAATTAGAATCTTTATGATGTGATAGACTTTTTGTTAATAAACACTTTGAAGTGACGTCGCAGTGGTTTATACATTGATGTGCTATAACAAATACTAGATTTATTTTTATTTTAAAAATACAAAGTTTTATAATTATGTCCACATCTTCAAAAAAATTAAAACGTCTACAGTGTCATTTCTTATTTTCATGTAAACTATTCAAATTTCGTCAAAACTAGTGCTTTTGCAAGAGCTTTTATTATGTTTCCAAGTTGCTCTTAATTTCTAAGATTTGTTACATTATTCAAAGCATTATATTTATATTGAAAGGATGATTTTGCTGAATGGATTCCTGTTTTATTTGTAGCATATCAAACATACTCTCGTATTTATTTAACACTAGGTTTACGCACGTTTCTGTATACCTATCTTTATAGACACTTGTTCTCATTAAAAACAGCTATTAATATAAGTTAAAGACAATTACAATCTTAACAGACATAATACAAGTGAATTAAGGTACCGCATACAAGTAAAATATTAGAAAACGGCACAAACATTCGATTTTTCCCCCTTCATTAATGACAAAGAATACAACGTTACTATTGCTAAACTTTAACATTACTCTTAAACTATTTACTCTTCTCAAAACACGGAAAAATAGTGGATCGTCGACAAATTTGATTAAATTTACACGTTGACCTTCATTCCGAAGATTTGACGACTACTATGCTCGATCGATCCGCACTTTATCCGTCTGGAGAATATCAAAACTTGATTCGGCGTCCTCTTTATGGGCTCGCGCGAGGGTTGTTCGAGCACACACACACGCGAACACACACAAGGCAACTAGGGCCTCTCCCATTAAATGATCCATAAATGTCGACTTACGAGCAAGTAGGCGTGAAGATCGCGCGGTCTCCCCCACCGCTTTACGAGCATTTCCGCTGACAACTGTAATTTGTGTCGCGTGCAGTGTAGTGCGCGATGCCCGGCCACGCACAAGTATTCTCTCTCCCCGACAGTATTGTCAGCGGGCCGCCTTAAATCATCGTACACAATGTGTCCGCCCTGATGTTAGGGAGGACGGGCGGCCTGTAAATTTTCGAATAATCGCCCAACTCTTTTTACCTCTCTCCCGGTAATAAATCGTACTTTTGTCCTAGGCTTTGTGTCCTCGAAATCAGTTTTTTTCCTCCTCTTTTTTATCCCTTTGTTGTTATGTGTTTGGCTTTTTTCCATTGATATAAGATTGCTATTTAGAATTGTATGATTTTAAAGTCTGTGGAGTAAATTCGAAAGCTATTTATAAAATATCGCTTTAAATCTGAAAATTAGAAACGAATTGAATTTGAGATAAATATCAGTAAAAATTTGAAATGAAAATAATTAAGTATAAAGTGTTCTGGGGAAAAGTACTGAAAACTAGTTTGAAGCTATAAACTTATAGTTGATTTTTCTCGGACCAATTAATTTCGATTTTCTAATATTAAAGCATCATTTCGATGATAGGAATTTGATAGGAATTTGATAGGAATTTGATAGGAATGATAGGAATTGTCGTGCGATTTTATATGAGGAAATATTAAATCACTGTCATCGAAATGATGCTCTAATATTAGAAAATCGAAATTTGAGCGAATTTCGACCGCTAAAATGTTTACTGTTCTATGAACATTCGCGATAAAAGAGTTCAAAATTGGGTCGACGCGATAAATCGCATTTCTCTACCATGGATTTTATCTTTCGCGGAGCTCGCCGGGCAGGATGGATAAATTATAGTTTATCGATAGTTGGACGAGGTCGGGATCGGCATTCACCGGGAGAGCAATTTGGCAGGGATAGTCAGTCGGCAGATATGACAGAGGCAGGATGTCGCCGCGGCGAGTGTCGTAACCGGCCCAGATTCCGCTTCGTTTACCAATAGAACTACTCTCCTCGCTTTTAAATATATCGTCGCCGCCGCCGCCGCATTTCGTAATGTCACTTCACCGCTGGGAACCTTGCTGTCGATCAAGATCGCTCCGATCGATCCACGAGATCGATAGATCCGGCAGCCGCTTGCGAAAGGAAATCGAAAGCGCTCGCGTTGTTTATATGCGAGATTTAATTTCGAATAGGAAGTGGACATTTGAAACATTTGTATTAAATATTTTGTATTTCTGTTTTGTGTCAGTGACAATTTGTGCTTGCACGTATATTTTTGTAAAATTATATTTACAAGAAAGAACTTTCTAATATGGTTTTAACTGGTTTTGTTTTTCTCTTTTTTCTAAATTTGAAGTTTATAAGATTTGCCATAAACTTTTGTGATAGTAACAGTTTTTGCATATATTTGTAGCTTTATAAACCAATATTTCTCTGAGCAAAACAATATTTAGTTACTTTAGGAAGTGAATTATACCAATCAGTAGTTTAATATTAATTTTATATAATTATAATTACATTTTTACGAATGATAGAAAAATTTGCGACAAGACTCTGAAATTTAAAAAATGTCCTTTCCACCTGTTTTCTTGCGAAGACAATAATATAAAACCAAACGTCACTTGCATTCTTCGCGATATAATATAAATTATATTTAAAACTTACGAAACCCAATAAATACACATTAAATGCATAACTCCAAACAGTGCAGAATTATAATAATAACATTGATTATCATAGAAAATAAAATCGTTATAATGTGCAAGTGCAACGTGATCGAAGAGTCAGCAAGTTTGAGCGGCCAAGTTACGCCCGGCAAGTTCAATCAATCAAGCTCCGATGTGTTAGGTGCAATCAGTGTGGCGGGAATGGCACGCGAACATTTTATTACGATAATTTATAGCGCGCGGCAGCATAATCCGCGCGGCAGTAATCGCTCATAAATTATTTACGAGGAGCCATGTTTAGTCAACAGTCATTGTGCGAGGGCTTTGAGCGCTCGCTCGCTCGATTAATTCGAGCGGAGTCCGATCGCAATGATCGCCCGCTTATTTTAACAGGTTTTTCCGCTTGCTTTTCGCGCGCGTGTTTGCCCCCGCTTAATGAAGCGGCCGCTCGCTTTTTGCCGCCAATCGAATTAATTCGACACACCCCAATGCAGATGAGGGACAACCTCGCTGATGATGGTAATTTTATAGTCGTTTACATGCCATTTTACTTGTCGCGAGATGTTACGCTGCAAAATGGTGTTAAACAGCTGGCACGATTTTAGGGCAGTTTTTAAGTCAGCGAGATTTCATGGTTATTGTAATTTAATTCAAATCAAAATGAACAGCTTTTTTGAAAGTGTCTTTCTGTTAAAATGTAGACAATTTTCTACCACTTTCGTTTTAATTCGTCAAGTTTGAGTGACAAGTATTCGGCGAATTGATCGTAGATGAAAACATTTGTAGGTTATGAAGCAGATGCATGCAGATTCATGGTTATTGTAATTTAATTCAAATGAAAATGAACAGCTGTTTTGAAACTGTCCTTTCTGTAAAACTGTAGACAATTTGTAACACTTTCGCTTTACAATTCGTCAAGTTTGAGTGAAAAGTATTCGACGAGTTGATCGTAAATGAACACATTTGAAGGTTATGAAGCAAATGCATTGCCTTCTTATAATTCAATCGTTTTATTTTTAGTTGAACAACGCAATTAGCAATGACTAACGCTTAATTATACAGTGCGAACCTTTGCTACGATACGTCTATTATTTATTTATTCCAAAGTACCATAAATAGGACTCACTCGGTTGTTATAAATTTCCATTCACAGCTTCGCGTTATTTACAATAATTATTGCGGACGACCGAGTGCAGAATGTAGCTGGGAAGCGTGTTTTATGGGGATCCACTTATAAGGGCTTCGACATGCAACCGCGAACAATTCGATGCGTAATCCTTTCCCGTAAAACACGCTATGGCGGCCATGTTTTCCCGCGGCCATGAGCGCGATCACGTAATGCCAGCGTTGCGAAAGTGGTGTCATCGTGCACGGCAGACGTCAGTACGTGTCATAACTTACTATGACCATATATTTCCGCGGAATAAAACAGGCTTTGCGCGAAAAATCCGAAAGCCCGTAGAAATTCTTGCCGCTTCCTCTCTGCAACATGCGCGTTGCGTAATACTTTTGTGTTCTCTCGGAAATACAAAAGAACCTTTTGTGGGGAAAACTGTGCGGGCGAAAGTGCGAAGGGTGGTTTATGAAAGCTCTGCGTTTGTTTAAATTATTTTCACCCCTTCGTATTCTCTTGTTATTCTGCGTTATGGTCTTTAATAAAATAATACATTAATTTAAGAAAATAAATAAAGAAAAAGTATACCAGTGAGTATTAAAAACACGTAACAAAAAACAAGTAAATATCGTAGAACCTAGTTTATTCTTTTTAAATAAATTCACATGTTAATTAAAAGCATAAAATTAAAATTATTTGCTCTGCTTTTACAGCACTTCTTAGTACATTCATTACGACAAAGTGTTTATTTCGAGTGTTTTAATGGGCAGTTTATAAAATTTAAAGAATTAATGTTTATTCACAATCGCATTGTTATACTTGGCTCATCGGCAACGAAGTCATTATCTTCTTGACGCGTCGCCAAATCAACTTGTACACTCTTGAGGACATATTTCGAGCAGGGAAAACCAGTATCGATTGTAGGAGGCGGACATTTCCATTCGGCCACCTCGACATTCAGCCATTCGCTAGTAAAAGTAGCTCTTATCGAAAGTATTGTCACCTCAAGGTCGACAATACCGTCGGCCGCCGTCAGCAGACCGGCTGGGCTCGTAAAACTATTGTGTTACACTCGAAGGTTTCACTTTTGATTGCTCCCATTCGCTGCTCCCATAAACTCTGCTTCGCCGTGGCCACGTGGCTGCGCAGCCCTTCGATCCCATAACAAGGCAAAAGCTACGGAAATTTGCCATAAAACATATAATTGATTTTATAGTAAAGAAAGTGACGGTTAAAACAAAGAAAGTGGGTATTAATAATAAAGAATCGAATTAGTATTTATGTAAATATTTATAGCAAAGCAAAAGCTGCGGAAATTTGGCATAAAACATATAATTGATTTTATAGTTAACAAAGTTACGATTAAAACAAAGAGAGTGACTAGTAATGATAAAGAATCGAATTCGTGTTAATGTACAGGGTGAGTCACTTGCCTTTGAATCGCCACCAAAAATTGGATATTTTCGATGGCCAAAAATATGAGGAAACAAAAATGTTGAGCTGGGGCTCTGAAATTTATATCACATCGTCCTTGATGCAAGGGAAGACTCCCCACCAAATGTCAGCCCCGGAAAATGTCGGGAAGTCCAAAAAATATGGGAAAAACCAGCGAAAATTCCGAAAAAATCGAACTTTAAAGATAGTTTTTTTAGTCTTTTCGATAGAAATCTGGACTTTTTTCGATGGATTTCTTGTTTTCTATCCGTTTTCACTCATAAACAATCGATTCCTGAAGAAAAACCCGAGTTCGGGGACCTTCGAAAAATCGTGGAAAAATCTGAAGGGGTACCCCTTAAGAAAAATTTGCCGAAAAAAAAATGTTGAGCTAGGGCCCTGGAATTTTTATGGTCTCTTCCTCGATGTAAAAAAACGTTACCCACCAAATTTCAGCTCTGGGAAAGGTCGGAAAGTCCACAAAAAAAATAAAAACCGTCAAAAATGAGCAAAAATGGACTTTTCTCGACGGTTTTTCGACCCGTTCTCGTTGCAAATCCGGCCTTTTTTTCACGGATTCTTTGTTCTCTATCCACCTTGTTACGAAAACAATCAAAATATCCTAGGTTCGGCCGATTTTGAGAAACTTGAAAAAATTGAGCATTTTCGAGGGTCGAAAATAGGTGAAAAGCTAAACTTTGAGCTAGGGCTCTGAAATTTATATCACTTCTTCCTTGACGCAACGGCACTTTCTCCACCAAATTTCAGTCCCTCAAGCTATTTTATAATATTTTACTTTATAATATAATATAATAATACAACACTATAATAAATTGGATTATTAAAAACAATGATAATTTAAACATCAAGCATAAAAATGTAAAATATTATTTTTTAATAATACAAATTTATACACTTGTATAAATGAAACACTTCGTTTCTGTTTTTTATCGCACCATCTCATTATTTTTATTTACTTCAAATGATTCTATCATTTCTATCAGCTTTCGAAGACTCTTTCGATAATGAGCGATGCTAAAATACGAACGAGCAAAAAGAACGCGGAGAAACGCGATGGTCAAGCTGCTTCATAGCAGTTGGTTTCATTGGACGGTAAATTTGGAGGAGGCCAGAAAAATAGGGGAACGACGGCATCAAAGATATTACGAACAGCAGGGAAAGTAGAGCAATGCCCGAGGGTTTCCGGGACGCCGCGATAAAGGACGAGTGGCTCTCGTTTGGGGAATCGATTGGAGTGCCGATCGATTCGATAGTCCCACGCCCGTTACGATCGCGGCCACGTGGTTTGAATTAGAATGCTTGGATGCTCAGGAGAATTCCTGCTTGGCTGTGGTTGTTGTGACACTCTGCTTCCGGTGATTGTTTTTTGAACGGTGTTTCGTTTTTCGAGCGAATCGGAGATTTCTGGTTATTATTGAATTAATTGATGTATATATTTTTTAATTCAATTATAATATGCTATTTTTATTATCAATCTTTTATAATGCGAACACCATTTAAATAGTAATGCAAAAATAATAAAGAAAAAAGTCGGACATTGTACGTTTGCAATGATTATTCGTTGAACAAGATTTTGTTTCTGGAGAAAATCGTAACTTTTGAGCTATTATTATTAAATCAATTAATATTCAAATATTTTAAAATTGAATACGTGAAAAATCTGACATTGAACTTTGCAATGAGATTATTCGTTGGATAACATTTTCTTTCCTTAGAAAATCAGAACTTTTGCGTTATTATTATTAAATCAATTAATATCGAAATATTTGAAAATTGAGTACGTGAAAAATTGAAACTCGAATTAATTTATAATATTAAAGTGTCAATTTCAAGTTATTTCAAAGATTGTGTAATGAGTCTTATAAAAATATGACAAAAAGTACAAGTATACTTATCTGACATGGTAAATTTGATGCGTTAATGGTTTTCGTTCCAAGTTCGACTTAAAAAGTTCCACCATGAAAATAATAGCACATATTTGGTTTGACTCATATAAATTGCAATTTTTCCAATTATTTTTGTAATCCAATTGCAAAGTTTGGCGAAAAGTGCAAGTCAAACTTATAGTTCTTATTTTACTAAGAAAATGCCATTAAAAATTACCTTTCTTTACAACTACGATTTTTATTACTGCAAGTTAAATCAGGCTACTTTCTTTAATTGATATTTAAGTGTGTGTTTATTTAAATGCATGAGAGGAAACTAAAAGTTGTTGCTGTTTAATTGCAAAGTAAATAATTGGCGAGCATATATCAACATTTATATTCTTATATTAATATAAAAAACGAATTATAATAATGCAGCAATCACGAACTACTGTAATAATTAATCGATTTGGAACTAGGTTTTACAGTAGATCATTATATTATAATATGAAAAGTCCACTAAAACTATCACTGATTAACAAATCATTACAAATAAAGTCTTTCACACTTAGCATTTTCACGATCACCGCCAGATTAATTATTCTCAAACCATGACTCTAAAATATAAAACATCTAATTACCGTCACAATAGCAATATAAATAAAATGAGCCGTTTATTTTGAAAGTGACCCAAGTTCGTTTATCTCTAAATTAAGATATTAAAGAATTTGCGTTTTCATAAAAGTAAAAACATACGTGTTTAGTAGATTTAAGCCGCTTTCAAAATAAACTGCTCGAATCTTTGTTACAATTTTCTCCATCCGTCCAAAGTCATTGCTGTACAATTGCAAAGTAAATAATTGACGGTCAAATGTCAACATTACAACATTTTCCATTTGTTTGTTAAACCTTAAATGAGAGGTCCGGGCAAACTGGAATAATTGGCGGTGATTTGGCGAGCGGTGGGTTTCGACATTTGATAGGTTAATGGAATTCGGTGGTGCGGCGGGGCGCGTGTGTGGCCGAAGCGATGTTAACGAGGCATTCATGGGGAAGTCTCGTGCCTCGCATGGACGGCCGCTTATCGGCGACGCACGATCCTATGCTAATTTGTGTTAATGAGGGCCGGCGTGTTTCGGTGTTACGCGTTAATAAGATCGCGCCGCCAGCGCCACCGTTACACTTCCTTCACTGGGACGGCCGTTAACGCGATATTCTCGATGGCTCATTCGCTCGCTCCTCTATAATCCGATAAATCGTGTAAACGCCGGAATAATTAATCGTGCGTGCGCTTGATTCTCAGCAGGTGTAATGTAGACCCGATTCAAGAAACCTAAAACAGAGATTTTATTTATATTGTTATTGTGACGGTAATTAGATATTTTATATTTTAGAATTACGGTTTGCGAATTATTAATTTGTTGATGATCGTGAAAATGCTAAGTGTGAAAGACTTTGTTTATAGTGATTTATTATTCGGTGAAAGTTTTAGAGGACTTTTTATATTATAACATAATCATTCTATTGTAAAACCTCGTTCCAAATCGACTAATTATCACAATAATTCGTGGTTGATGGATTGTTATGATTGATTTTTTGTATTAATATAAGAATATAAATGTTGATTGCCTGTCAATTACTTACTTTGCAGCTGAACAGCAACTGATTCATTTAAATAAACACGCACTCAAATGTTGATTAAAGAAGGTAGGCTGATTTGACGCGCACTAATAAAAATCGTAGTTACAAACAAATGTAACTTTTAATTGCATATGTTCTCGGTAAAATGAATTACAAGTTTGATTTGCATCGTCCTTTCGAAAAACTTTACAAGTGTGCAACGACGGTAATTCAAAAACAGCAAAAATTGAATCACAAATATTTTCGTTGTGTAAAAAACGGTTTCTAATATTTCTTTATTAACAACCATGAGTTTCATTTCCAATAATCCATGATAATGCAAAAGTAGCTTTATTATACACAATAAAAAATATAGTTCTAAAAAAAGAACGATTTTTAATTGTATATATTCTTGATTCAATAACAACTACGAGTTTGATTGACACGACTAAATAGTCGGCAAGCATGCATCGACGATAATGCAAAAGTAGCTTTGTTCGATACAATAAAAAAAATTGTAGTTACGGAAAAGAGCGATGTTTAAATGTATATATTCTTGTTTGAATAACAACTACGAGTTCGAGGTATTATTATCGAATCGACGACAATACAAAAATAGCTTTGTTCGTCACAACAATAAAATATGTAATTACAAAGAAAGTGCGATTTTTAATTGTACATATTTTCGTTTGAATAACACCAACGTTTCACTGGGACGACCAAATAATCTGCAAGCATACATCGACGATAATACAAAAATAGCTTTCTTTAACACAATAATAAAATATGTAATTACAAAGAAAAAGCGATTTTTGATTGTATAAATTCTCGTTTTAATAACACTTACGAGTTTCATTGGAACGACTAAATAATCTGCAAGCGTGCATCGACGATAATACAAAAAAAGCTTTGTTTGACACAATAATAAAAATTGTAGTTACGAAAAAGAATGATTTTTAAATGTATAAATTCTCGTTTTAATAATAACTACGAGTTTCATTGACACAACTAAATAATCTGCAAGCATGCATCGACGATAATACAAAAGTAGCTTTGTTTGACAAAATAATAAACTATGTAATTACAAAGAAAGAGTGATTTTTAAATATATATATTTATGATTGAATAACAACTACAAATTCGACATTTTGTTATCGTATCGACGATAACGCAAAAAAGCTTTGTTTCACACAATAATAAAATACGTAATTACAAAGAAAAAGCGATTTTTAATTATATATATTCTCGTTTTAATAACACTTACGAGTTTCACTGACACAACTAAATAATCTGCAAGCATGCCGTTGGAACACAGCACGAAAATAACTCGATTTGACAAGCGTGTGTCGAAGTAGAAGTCAGATCGGAAAAGGATCGATATGAAATTGAATCGGGCGCCGCTGACTTCGGAGGCGGAGGTGCGCGCGCGCGCGACATCGATCTCTCGAGTTGACTGGTGGATAATATAGGTGGACGCGCCATTGAAGCCATACTTACCGCGGAGACCTCATGCTAATGAGGTTAGTATATCATAATGTCTGAAACGAGTGCGCCGCGAAGATAAGTCCTTTATTTATACAAGGAATTAGCATGGCCGACCACCACCTCGACTACCGTCGCTGCTTTCCTGCCTTGCCACAGCTTATTATTCCTTGACGGTGTTTCTCTCTATGTGTGTGTGTGTACGCCGTTCGTGTATTCTGCTATCCTACGCGAAAGGTAATAAATTTTCGACCCACTAATGCATATACTTTGCCGGCTGGAATAAATCTTCGGAGGCTCGGCCCTTCGCCGAGCGCGGCGCTCTTACCGTAAATGCTCCGTCACGTGGCACAACCCAGCAATTTCATGTTTATTCTGAAGGTGGTGCAAATGATAGTTTCAGGCATGAAAGAAAGAGAAATTCATTAATTATGCTTGTAATTTTTCCTTCGAATATTGCGTCGCGTTACTTGAGAAAATTTAAGGTTTAAACTGAAGATGGCAGAAATGACAGTTTCAAAGTATGAAAATAAGACAATTAGTTAATGTAATTTATTTATTATGCAATTTGTTTTATTGTTAGATGTCAAAGTTAAATGTTCATTTTGAAGATGGTGGCGAAAATAGAGTAAGTTCGAAAAATTGGCGGTTTTTTTTCTCTATTTAAATTTTCCACTACGAACAGTTCTTAACTTTAACTTAGCACTTTTAATTTATTAACACTTTAAATATTGTATCACGCGGTTCTGTAAAATGTCAAATTTTCTTTAATATAAATAATAAAGATGGCAGTTTGTGGAATGCAAATCAAAAATAGAAACCGCATTTTTCGAAAATAAACTAAATCTGAAAATTATACAGCTTTGAATTTGCTATAAAAATTCTTTCTGTACAACCAACAACATTCTGAAAACGTTATATCCCGAAATTTTGGATTTCAAGAAAGAAAAAAGACACTTTTAAATTTATAATCCTAAAACTTGAACAGGGTTTCAAATTTCGAAAAACATAACCCTGACCATTTAAAAAAATAATATTAAATGAGCCGTTTGAGTTAAACAATACGCAAATCCCAAAAAATCAAATTCGATTTATTCGCCCAGCTGACAAAACTACAATCAACCACTGTATTTGCGCCAGTTGCGAATAGCAGGTCAAGAAAAAGGGCATTGGAAAAACTAGCGGAGGGAATAGGAGAGGCTGGGCAGAGGCAGCGAGACGCTCTCTCGGCGCGCGTACTCAGCCTCCTTACGCACACGCATGACTCCGAAGCACGCGTACCGTGAAACGGCGAGGCATCGATGTAAGCGAGCAGTGCAAAAAAGGAAGAAGGAGAACAGGAAAAACGTGTTAGACTTTTTTCCTCCCCGTCGGGCTCATTGTGCGCGCGCGAGCCTCCCACTTTTCTCCGCGAGCGAGCACTCTTCCACATCTGAGTGTTCGCTTTCGAAGAAGAAACCTGTCCGCCCACTTCTTTACTTGCAATTAGTCTCCATTTTATTTAATCTCTACAACCAACTAATTTGTATTTAACAATATTTTAATAATATTTGTATTTCATTTTTAATTTGTATTCATTTGTATTCAATTTGTATTTAATTTTTAATTTCTATTCCTTTGTATTCAATTTGTATTTAACAATATTTGAATAATAGTTGAATAATATTTCTATAATAATATTTGTATTTAATAATTAGACAATACCTTCAAAAGCCCCAACGATTTAATTAAATAATTCTGCATTTATCACTTCATTTGTTTGTAAAATAAATATCAAATAAAACGAGTTATGCAATATTATGGTCGATTGGAGTTTAAACGGTTTGTGTAAACAATTTAAAAAATTTCTTGGATAATTGAACTGTCAACCGCGGGTTAAATTGGGTATTCAAATATGCATCGACAAATATACGTCAACCGCTTTCCGAAGTCTGCTTTATTTAATCTGTAAAATGTTCCAGTTAATAATGCATCTTTACAAACTCATTACGCGTGATTTTATGGTAAGCTGATTTATAATTGTGCGGTGTTTGCAATTTCATCACTAAATTGGGTATTTCATGGGTTAAATTAAATTAACCATTTTAGTGCCGAACAAAAATATATCGTTGTTCGATACACTTACGAAAAGTATTCTTTATTTCATAATAAATTTATAAAATGTTATATGCGGTTCGATTTCGTTGCAACATAATTGAGAAAATTGTTTATGGATTTAAGTATTGCTTATAAAACAGACACTAATTTTTATGTTTTTCATAATGTTTGATATTTATGGTATTCTTCGCATAGGTGCGATTTTTTTGGTCGGCGCTGAAAGGGTCAAAATAGGTATTTAAATGTCGACAAATATTCGTGATAGTGCAAGTGCTAAAGTTAAAACTTATCCACGACATTTTTCAAAATCCACAGGGTTTATATTATTTGCTATTTAATTAAATTTTGTTGCTTTTAAATTGGTGATAGTTGAATAAAGCGATATATAAAAGAGAAAAATTTAATTTTCATTATTTTCTAACATCTCATTTTTAATACAAGAAAATCTATGAGAAATTCCAATAAAAACACCCATTTTCTAAGATAGAAAAATTACATTTTCACTATTTTCCAACATCTCGTTTTTAATACAAGAGAATCTATGAAAAATTGCAATAGAAACTCCCGTTTTCTAAGATGGAAAATAGTGAAAATGTAATTTTTCTAACATCTCATTTTTCATACAAGAAAATCTATGAGAAATTCCAATAAAAACACCCATTTTCCAAGATAGAAACATTATATTTTCATTGTTCTCCAACATTTCGTTTTTAATACAAGCGAATCTATGAAAAATTCCAATAAAAACTGCCATTCTCCCATATGAAATTCTCGCGATCAAATCAACAATGCATTCGCGAGCATTTGCTATTCCACAAGGATAAGAGGAATCGATTTGGCGCGCGCAATGCTACGGCATTAGATTGAAGTGGTACGCGCCGCCCGAAAAGTAGCCCCGGCAGAGAAATTTTCCCATATACGGCGACTTCGGCAGAGGCGACCGCAGAAACTTTTCCATCAGTTCGAGACCGCAAAACTAGCGCGAACTGACCGTCGCGGCGCAGCGGGGCAACCGATTGAGTGGCAACCTTCGCGAAGTCCGCAAGTGGTGCTACAGCCGTTTCGAGATACGTATCGTAAGCAGTCTAATTGTGTGTGCTTGTTACAGTCGAAACTTCGCTTCGGGATTATCGATTAGCGGACTTTCGTGTTTACGGAAACTATCGGCTTTATTCTAAATTAATCATTATTTTGCAATATAATTTTACTCTCGTGAAAAAAACTGAAATTGGAATTACCCATAATGATTTTTTATTCAGTGGTAATTTTAGTGGGTCTTTTAAATTATAATATACGTAAAAAATATAATAATAAGTTAAAAAAAACTGGTTCCAAATCAACTAATTATCACAATAATTCGTGATTGATGGACGGTTACAATTAAGTTTTTATCGGCTTTATTTTAAATTAATATTTTCTTCGCAATATAATTTTACTCTCATAGTAAAAACTAAAATTGGAATATTCAATTTTTGAAACTACGATTTTTGTTCTAAATTAGTACTCGGTTTATAATAAAATTAATATATAATATAGTGTTATTAAGCTATCATTTTGCAAGGTTTAATGATGTACCCTTCTGAGTTGCGTAGATAGAATTTGAAATACTAACCCATTGTGTTCACTCGTTCATGTGTTATTCGTTATTTGACGTTGGCAAAGGCAAACAGATACTAAGCATTAGTTGATATATTGACATTTTAATTAGCCACTCTGTTTATGCCTTCTCCATAGTGTTGCAAGCAAACAGCCTATTCATTTTAGTTATTAACAACTTTACTATTTCCTGTTCTACATCCGTGTTTACTTGCTACTTATTTCAGCCTCAAGC
This sequence comes from Ectemnius continuus, assembly GCA_910591665.1. Taxonomy (NCBI): domain Eukaryota; kingdom Metazoa; phylum Arthropoda; class Insecta; order Hymenoptera; family Crabronidae; genus Ectemnius; species Ectemnius continuus. The sequence continues at coordinate 5,238,205 of OU342862.1, read as the reverse complement.
ATCGCTGGTTCAAATTAGTAAACTAATAATTAATAAACTTGAAAGTTCCACACTGTGTATTTACAGAAATTCCGTTCACGAAAATTCTTAGAGTAATTTGAGATATATACATTCAAAATTAAATAAACAATAAGGCAGTTATTAATTGTTAAACATTACAATATTAATTATGCGTAATAGGACTCTGCGGAGGATTCCTTTGGTACGGTTGGTCCAATGAAGTTCAACTTTGACAGAGTTCTTTTTTAAGATCATACCTAAGGCAGGCACCAAAATCATGCGGATAAGTCATGTATAAGTTGGTTCCAACCAATTGTTTATATTGTTAACCATAAAACTTATAACATAAACAATTGGTTTGAATCAACTTGCACATAACTTATCCGCATGATTTTGGTGGCTGCCTTAGGTATGATCTTAAAATAGAACTCTGTCAAAGTTGAACTTCATTGGACCAACCGTACCAAAGAAATCCACCGCAGCGTCCTATTACGCATAACTAATATCGTAATATTTAACAATTAATAACTGCCTTATTGTTCATTTAATTTTGAATGTTCATATCTCAAATTACTCTGTCCAAGTGTACTAATTAAAGGTAAAATGACTGTGCTTGCCAAGTGATTGGCTTAGTTACACGAATTTTGATAAAATTTCGAAAAATTCGAATGTTAACTGTCCTACATCCGGTTAAGCGAGGAGGGTGTGTTTGCCGGGTGGGGAAGTTTCGGATGGCGCCACCGGCTTGCGCGACAAGCACACGGGCGGCTCCCACACAGTGGGTCACGGGTCGATCTCTTGGCGAACGTAACGTTCCAATTCGCGCTTGATATTGATCTCAGCTCGCCGACCTCCTCCGCCGCTCGACTGCGCCACCGTAAAGCCAAGCAGCAGCAGCACCTCTTCTCTCTCCTCTTCTTCCAACCTCTTTGCTCTCCTCTCCTCACCCTAACCTCACAAAGTGGAGCGCGAGAATCGTCTGGCAGTTGAAGCCACTCGAATGAAAGCGCCAGTTCGGCCAAACCGGTGAAAAAGATCGCAAGGACTTTATTGTTTTTCGTTGCCTTATTAATTGTTCGAGAATTATAGGAGATTGTTATTTCCGTCGGGTTTGGTCGAAACTTTTGGGGAGGTTTGTACACTTTGGACTCAGGTGCGTGATAAGGGTAGCGACACTGCAATTTTAGTATTATGAGAAAGTACTAACCCTGAAAGACTTTAGTTTCATAATGGATCTTACGATTTATGTAGAAAAGAACAGAGTTACAAAAGCGTTACGAATATCGAGAAAAATTCTCAAAATTATTGATCGTTTGTTAAAAACATGATTAACCCTTAATTAAAGTATGGCATAATTGAGGTATGCAATTGTCGAACAAACACTTCTTTTTTTACCCGTTACTCCAATTTTTCATAGTGCATGAAAAAGTTTATGCATTATCCATTTATGCTAGTTATTTTGACATAAAAGGCAGACTTTTAATTTTGGCATCAAAATGGATCTTACGATTTATTTAAAAAAGAGCAGAGTTACAAAAGCGTTGCGAATATCGAGAAAAATATTCAAAATTATTGATCGTTCATTAAACAAATGACTAACCCTGGGAGGACTATTTGTCTACTATTCTTCCAGGGTTAGTCATTTTTTTAATTAACGATCAATAATTTTGAGAATTTTTCTCAATATTCGTAACGCTTTTGTAACTTTGTTCGTTTTTAAATAAACCGTAAAACCCAGTTTAATACTACAATTAAAAGTCTGTCATTTGTGTAAAACTGCATAAAGAGAAAATGTTTTTAGTCAAAATAACTAGCATACATGGATAATTCATAAACTTTTTCACGTACTATGAAACATTGAAGTAATAGGTCAAGAAAGGTATAGTTGTGCGATAATTGGATACTTTAATTATGGCGGTAAACAAGCGGCAAATCTGCATTGCATACCGAAAACTGACTTAAAGATTCTTTTAAAAGGCTAAAACTATGTTTCCCCAACTTTTCAGTCTCAACGATTGTCAATTTCGTAAATGCAACCCCCACAATGCGTTTCAAGCTTCAACAAAAGCTTTCAGCTTTAGAAAACGGCTTTTACCTTTTTAAGGAACGGCAATACTTATTTTTGAATGCTCTTACCTGGTGTTTCTTGCTGAATTAATTATAATGTATTATAAACTCAAAGGGTATTCTTGTATAAAATTTGAATAAACCCTTGTTCTACAAATTTCTCTTTCCCAGTTTATTAAGACTAACATTTTTGCGTTAGTGGCAAAATTTTGAATAAAACTTTAAACTTAAATTAACGAAACTTTTTAAAATATTTGATCACCAAGAATACTTAAAGCAATATTTATTCATATTATCTGACTCTTTGATTTAAATAATACTAATGTTACATATACTATAATTATTTCAATAAATAATTTATCTTGAATATAACAATCGATGAATACTTAAAGCACTATTCATTCATGATATCTGACTTTTTGATTTAAATAATACTAATATTGTAATAATTATGTCATAATTATTTTAATAAACAATTTATCTTGAATATAACAATTGACGAGGATAATAAACAGGTTTCAAAAGAAAGTGTTTCCTGCTCGAATCATTACTTCATCCTTAACGGGCCAGTGTCTCCTTCGTTCTACCTTGCAATCCAAGTTTACGATCCGTGTCAGACTTGCAACAAATTGGGGTTAAACAAAATCGCCTGTCATCGGAAAGAGCAGTCGGCGGTGGCCGCGGACAGTTTCAGTCTGTGACTAATATCTCAGGTCGACGTACAAACAGACATCTATTGTCCGAACAAACAGAAATTCGAGGGGTGGAAACGTCGGAGGCTTTCAGGGGCAGGGATGGGCAAGTATGAATAATATAAGGTCATGATTACTAATAATCGTGGAGAAAAATTCGTGATTATTTGTAATCGTGGAGAAAAATCCGTGATTATTTGTAATCGTGGAGAAAAATCCGTGATTATTTGTAATCGTGGAGAAAAATTCGTGATTATTTGTAATTTAAATAAACTAAAATGGCAGAATTCTAATGAAACAAGCAAATTATGTAACAGATATGATAAATATGTGAACAAATACTGGATTATCACCTGAATGATTGTATAACTTTTGTGATAGAACGCAATTTAATGGCTATGTTACGGTTTTTCTCGTTTCGGACCACTGTGTGGCGCCGCGACGTGGCGCGTCGCGGCGTGCAGAGCAGACAGCAGAGCAGCTGAGAGGGTTCGCAAGTCAGGGCGGAGGTCCGATCAATCGGTCGAAGTGGAAGTTTCGTGGAGAACTCGATCCTAGTTAAACTTACCCTCCTCAGTCACGCCCAGAGTTCAACGACCTCGCGTGGCCCCCGTCGATCCGAAATTACGGATGGAAGAGCGTGCGTGCACTCACTCGCCCGGCTCGGCTCGGCTCGGCTTTCCAGCACAAAAACCTCCAGCCCTGAATATCCCATCATGTACACCCTTCCGGACACAAGCCTCACCAAGCAAATCTCGTTTTCGCCAGATTTTTCGAATATTCCACTTGCAAATGGTTGATTGTTTTGTTCTTTCTGCGAAGATAGAACTAGTTTGTAGGTTATGTTGCAGGAAAGGAAATTAATTGTCGATTTTTTATTTTGGATTTACTAATTTTCGTTTCTGGTGGGTTTAAAAGTCAAAATATTGTGTTTGGGTGTTTGTTTTTTCTTCAAGGGCGAAATTAACCCTTTGACTACGGCGAAATTTAAGGGAGAACGCTAATTTTGACTGATGATATTTTAGCTGTGATAAATGCAATCTTAATGTTTTGATTTAAAGTTGATGAGAACTAAGAGAAATATCCTTTTTATTTCAGGTTTAATTAACATATTACATATTACCGACATTCTAAATGTAAATTAAATTTGTAATTTAAAATTTATGAATATTCAAAAAAACATCCTCTTTATTTTCCGGTTTAATCAATATATTAAAAGTACCTTAGTGTGATAAACGCAAAATTTCTAAGCGCCTATTGGCGCCCACAGTAGTGTAGGAGTTAATTAACCCTTTCGGATTCTGTGCACATTGTAATCTTCATAATACTTGATGTACTTTAAGTGTAATACTTTAAAAAATGCGGGTCTGAAGGAGTTAATACTCAACACAGGAGCAAAACAATTTCATTTTTTGGTTCCATTTTGGAATTTTTAATTTAAAATCCATCAATTTTGATTTCAATAGAATTTAAAGTGTTTCATTGCGTCACCAAACGCTTTACAGTCGTCCATTTATTTTTTCTTCACGGGCGAGACCTATGAATAGTGCGAGTCCGATGGAAATAAATAGCTCGCGGGAAAATTGCTGATAGAAACAGGGTGAAAGCCTTGATTAACTACGTCGGTGGCGTTCGCGCACGGCTGAAACTCGTCATTGGAGCGTTCGGCGTGTCGATGTGTAAGTTTGGGCTCTTTTCTATACGGCGATGACGTTGCGACGTTAATTCCGAGCGGCGGTCGATCGGCCAGGGTCGTTTGTTAAAATAGCCAGCCACCCTTTTCTTCTCGCCCACGTCACAGCACCACCAGCTGTCCTTGGGAATTCAACCCTCCGCCTGGATTCCTCTGTGCTCGTGCTTAAATAAGAGACGACCCTTAATGCTTCCCTCTCTTTCCCTCTCTCTCCTTCCCTTTAGAACTCCTTCCACCGATCTTCTGGCGTACGCGATGATTCACTTCCCCTCGAACCGTCTTGATAATTCTGAATTATGCAGACATTTTAATTATGTATGAATGTTTTCCAACTCATTTCTGCATTCTAATTATTAGAATATTATTTTTATGGTCGATGCAAATAGTATAATAGACGTTTTTGTGTGTTAAACATGGAACATAGGGGAAATGCATCATCCTGTACTTCCCCTTGAATCGTCTTGATAATTCTGAATTATACACGAATATTTTCCAACTCATTCCTGATTTCTAATTATTATAATATTATTTTTATGTGCCATGCAAATAGTATAACAGACGTTTTTGTGTGTTAAACATGGAACATAGGGAAATGCATCATCCTGTAAGGGTGATTCACTTCCCCTCGAACCGTCTTGATAATTCTGAATTATACAGACATTTTAATTATGCACGAATATCTTCCAATTCATTTATGATTTATAATTATTATAATATTATTTTTATCTACCATGCAAATAGTATAACAGACGTTTTTGTGTGTTAAACATGGAACATAGGGAAAATGCATCATTCCGTACTTCCCTTTGAATCGCCTTAATAATTCTGAATTTATACAGACATTTTAATTATGCACGAATATTTTCCAACTCATTTTCAATTTCTAATTATTGTAATATTATTTTTATCTACAATGCAAATAATGTAATAGACATTTTTGTATGTTAAACATAGAAAATAAGGGAAATGCATCATCCTGTAAGGGTGACTCAGTTATTTACAAATCAGCATTTTGTACTCATTTTGTATCTAATTTTTTGTCAGACACATATCTACATTGTATTATTTTGGATATATCGAAAATCGGATACAATATTATATGTAATTTATACAATATAGGAAAGATTGGAGAAATTTTGCTAATTCCTGCGTAATTAAAGTAACTGAATGAGTTATAAGTAATGAATAATTAAACCTTTCATTGCTACTTTAATATCTTACTAATCTTGTGGCAATATATTATTAATACAGTGAGTACTCAACTTTCCTTACACCAAATTCAATTTATTATAGGACAGTATTTAATGTACTATTTATTATAATACTGAATCTCTGTTGAAATCCTTTTTTCTCTTGTTTGCAATAATTAACCTTAAACTGAGAATCTAACACTGCAAAGTTTTTCCAAGTGCCTTCCACTTTTTAGTTGTGTTGCGTAAACATGAAGAGTGAAACATTGAGTGAAGCATTTTTAATGTTTTACTGTTTAACTTCTTACGTAACTGGTAAATGACTCTAAGATAAAAGGTTGACTTTATAAACTACTCTTTGTTTCTCAACGTTTCCTGTTAATGTAAACAAGTATTCTTGGGTGACATATTTAATCTTTTGTGCTTTATGTAAGTATAAGCATTTGTACATGACAGATAAGATAAGAAACAAACGAGAATTTGTAAAAGACAATTAATTGTTGTTTGCCAAATTGAAATTATTGTGGAGCAATATTTGAAATTTTATTTCTTACGGAATACTATTTCTAATTTATTTTAATATATTAAATAGTGGAAAAATTTCGACATTTAAAATGTAGTAAATAAGGTTAAGTTAATTTCGAAGGAATCAAACATAATTTCTGATCCAATTTAATCTGATAAATAATAGTATTAAAATGTTTTCTGTTGAATACGCAAAATTTGCCATTTCCTAAGAAAATTGGTTTCGCGCTACAACAGCTCGAAGTTTTCCGGGCGAGCGGATGGTCGAAGGGCGGTCAGCGAGGTGTGTCATTGTGAAAAGTTCGATTTCACGGATACGCGAAAGGAATTTCACTTCTTCGCTAGGACGCCGCGACGTCCGCTGCAACTCCATTGTATCGGCAATGAACGGACAGCCGTATCTGGGAAGCGATTGTGTCCAGCGGCGAGTGACAATGGAAACGAGATATACGTCCGCGTCATTACTACTTCTGTCAGCAGCCGCTTTCTCTCTCCACGTGCATCGAAGCCTCTCACTTCGCCTCCTTTCTTCCTCGCTGCGGAAACCTCGTCGGACCTTTAATCGCTCGAGTGCGAATTTACCTTTTAGGTTAGAGCGGACAACTCCTTTTCGTCATCCATTAACAGTTGCGCTCGCAAAAACTAGAGTTCGCATCGACGACTCTCAGTTTTTCATTGTGCGTACATTTTTTAGATGATTCGCGACGGTCATTGCGAATTTCTTGTGTCAGTCTTTATTGTTACGTAGCATGGAATATTTTTGTGGAGGTTTTTGGTTTTGTGATTTCGTAATAGTGGAGAAGAAATTTAAATGGTGAAGCTCTGATATTTTAGTTAAAATTAGAAGATATATTTTGTGCAAGTCTGTGGAAAGATTTCAAGTATATTATAATTTATATTGCGAATTTCTTGTATCAGTCTTTATTGTTACGTAGCATGGAATATTTTTGTGCAGGTTTTTGATTTTTTAATTTCGTAATAGTGGAGAAGAAATTTAAATGGCGAAGCTCTGATATTTTAGTTAAAATTAGAAGATATTTTTTCTGCAAGTCTGTGGAAAGATTTTAAGTATATTATAATAATTTATATAATTCTGCAAACCTAGGAAATTTCATTGCTAACTAAAATGTATCAACAGTTGTTAATAAAACTTTTCAAATGCTGATTAATTAAAAGTTAACAGAAAGCTTACTTTAGAAACGTAAAAAGCAGCCTTTTTCTTCTTTCGAGGACTTTTATATTCCCTTTATAATGAAACTATGCGGTTGGTAGGTCGACTTTGAAACTCCGCCAGTTAGCGGGGTCTCGCTAAATATCACCGAAATCATCGTGGAATTGTTTGTCGTTTATCGTGGCCGTAAATAATCGTGCTGTCGGCTAAAAATAGTGGGATATTACGCCGGTGACAGAGAATCCCATTAGGCCACGGGCTGCGGAAGCAGCCTTGACTTTTGTTTCAAGACCCACAACTTCGCTAAATTGCTTTACGGAAAGCTCTACCTCGCGCATGTGTGCTTACATAATGGCTTGAACTCCTCGCCAGCTTTGAACCATTGTACCATTTTAACAGCCCTCCTCTTTCGAAACAAACGCTTGCGTAAGATATCGCTGTAAGGAAATATGACTTCGTTTGAGGAAACGCGATTCGATACCTGCGCATTCTCGCGCTCGTGTCGACTGCGTACGTAACCTCACATTTTTCATGAACTTCTTTTACGATCTGCAAGTTTCATTTGGAGTTAATAATGTTTTAGTTTAAAAAATAGTAGGTTATTTTATCGTCATTGAGGAGTTTGTCAAGGTTTTTTGATTACGGATCATTCCTAACCTCACATTTTTTATGAACTTCTTTTACGATCTGCAAATTTCATTTGGCATTAATAATGTATTAGTTAAAAGATAGTAGGTTATTTTGTCATTATTGAGGAGTTTTATCTAGATTTTTCGACTACGGATGATACCTAACCTCGCATTTTTCATGAACTTCCTTTACGATCTGCAATTTCATTTGGCATTAATAATGTTTTAGTTTAAAAAATAGTAGGTTATTTTATCATCATAGAGGGGTTTTGTCAAGGTTTTTTGATTACGGATCATACCTAACCTCACAATTTTCATGAACTTCCTTTACGATCTAGAAGTTTCATTTGGCATTAATAATGTTTTAATTTAAAAAATAGTACGTTATTTTATCGTCATTGAAGGGTGTTGTTAAAGTTTTTGACTGCGGATCAACTGCGTTGATAACCTCGAATTTTTCACGAACTCGCTTCACTCGCCAGTTAATAATGATCTAATTTAAGGAATAATAGGTTGTTGTGTCATCACTCAGGAATCTTCGTCGGTGTAAGGAAATACGACTTCGTTTTAGGAAATGTGATTCGGTGCTTGCGCATTGCGGCGCGCGAGTCAATTGCATACGTAACCTCAAATTTTTCATAAATTCTGTACGACGTTTCTTCACTCGCAATAATTGCTTATTTTAAAGAATAATAGGTCATTGAATCACCATTTCAAGACTTTTTTGTTAAGCTTTTTCAAAAATATCGCGAACTTGAAGATATCCTGAAGGTTTAGAGGTTAGAAGGTTTACGTCTATATTTCTATTTCTTGTAGTTCTGTTTCGTTACATATTTCTGATGGCTGGTTAGTTTCTAATTGATATAAGGTGACTGGGATAGTGAACGGAGACTGTGAAAGTTTTAGTAAAAACGCTTCGGTAGTTTTAGAGATTAACCGTTGCATACAAAACAACGTTACATTTTTACATGTAGCTTTGTGTAGAAGACATTAAAAAGTGGATTCAAAGAGGCAAAGTGCTCCCACGAACTGTCAGGAATGTTACTTCTTTATAATTTTGACTTATTATTGATATAATCGGGACGATTACTAATTTATTAATTGGTATCCTGATTATAGTTTATAAAATATCACAATATATTTTACTTATTCAGGCCGTTTCATGTAAACATTGAAGTAGCATTTCGCAAATTTGGAACACAAAATACCTGCAACTTTTATGTAAATTGTGTCAAAAATATGGCAGAGTGAAACCTGTCAAATTCAAAAGCGTTTTTCTTATTCTTTTTCGAAGTAAATATTTTACAGCGACCGTTGTAATTTGACCCAAAAGTAGTTCTAGAAATTATTCTGAGAAATTGTTTCAGAATTTTAAACAAATCGATTACAAAATTTAAAAAAGGGTCATTCTAACTATGATAGACAAAAACAACGAAATTACAAGGGTTTCTAATGAATCGCAAAACTCTGGCATAACTTTTTACATAGTTAATTAATTCTATAGTTCGACAATTGGTCCGCGAGGATTCGGCCGCGCACAAAGCCAAAGAGAAGATTCGAGGTGTTGGCAATATTTCCGTCCGACGCGGCCGTCTTATATTCGCGCTGCCATAATTGGAGAGTCGGCCGGGAAGTTCGCGCGCTTCTCGTCTTCCTCGGTGCTTTTTGCTTTCGCCTGACTTTTTCCTGCCTTTTCGTTTTTCCTTGCGCCGCTAGGGGAGCTCGCGTATCTCGGCTATTTTTGAGCGGGCGGCTGCATCGCCTCGTCGATTTCCAAGCGTCCCCTTCCGCCGCCTCCGCCGCTTCCACACTCTCATTCCGCTCTGCTTTTTTTCGCCCGGAGCATTTAAAAACTAAATCAGGTCGCTGCCTGACTCACTGACTTGCCGGCACCCACCATTTTTCGCGAAACCTCAACTCCAGAAGTTCGGCTTACTTTTGCAAGGTTCGTCGTCATCTGTTTCGCTTCATTCTACTTTTCAATCTCCAACTCACCCCATTTTTTATTAGCTTGTGCATGTTCTATTACTATTTGCATTCCACATACACAGTTGTTTAAAATATATTTAATATATTTAATATATTCGAAATAGAAAAAAGTTGGGAAATACTTTTTTGGAATAATTAGAAACACAATTATAAATTGTTTATAATTGAGCTGTTTATTTTGAAAGACCAAGTCCATTCGTCAAATTTTTTTGCGACTCCAGTAACGTGTACGACTGGAAATTTTTGAATATTTTAGTATCAATATAAATGGACTTAGGTCACTTTCAAAATAATCGGCTCAATTATACTATGTGCAGTTGTGTATTAACGATGTTTTTTGTTATTATAAATTTGCTCTAATAAGAACATGGTAAACTATGAAAAGAAACATAAAAAACATGGAAGTCATCATAAAACAATATTTCTAAATTCGCTACCTTTTTAACAATTCTATTTGTACGAAATATCTAAAAGGTATCATAAACAAAGGAACAAAGATTCCATGAAAACAATAAAGAAACGAAATAAAAATTTAAATAATTATAATAATTTCTCTAAATAATTATATAATTTAACAATTAACATAAAGAAAATTAATTCTTTTATTAAACGATTCTTCGTTTGATGTTCAACATTTCGTTCTGACATTTCATAACTTTATAACTTTTTATATAAACGTTACAAGATTATTACAATATTAACGTTCTGACATTAATTTCATAATTTGCACCAAATGACAATAATCATTTATTACAAAGGAAATATGTAAATTGCCGCACAATTCGCAAGAATGTAAGAGTTCGCGGTTCGAAGAAACGAAATGCCAGGGCGGTTTTTACGAAAGAGCGCCACTCGTGCCAGACGCAGCTTGACACGTGAAAGTGAGGCAGCCCTTAGAAAAAGAGCGGCCTGTCGTTTCACATCGCAGCGCCAGCTAATTATTATTTGCCGATCTCTCCCTTCCCCTCGCTGCCTTCCTTTTTTTTTCACCGCTCCAATCAGCCTGCTCAGTTGATTCGCAGTTTCCCTAATAACTAATCGATCAGCCTGCGAGTAGAACGGAATATTTTATCCAACAGTTAGAAATATTAATAATTCTGTAAAGTGAATTTTGTAATTGTTGTGTTTAATTATTTAAAGAATTGTGTTCTATGTTTTAATTTTGATGGTTCGTTAATTAAATTCTTCGACAGTAATAAAAATATATTAAGAACTATTATATTCGTTATAAATGAACTAGTGAATGAATTTACTCTTGAAAAAAAAACTTGATTTTGTATTTTTCTCAACGAAGAAAGACAAATTTTAAGATTTCTTTTTTACCTATTTGAATTTTAAGTGTTTCTTTTTTTGAAATTATACAACTCTAAGTTCTGTAAATTCTATTAATAAATCCTTACAAGTTGCAAATAGTTTTTTTAAATCTAGAAAATTTTATTATTTAGCTATGTTATTTTAATTTTCCACCAAATGCACTTTCTCGGCTTTTACCTAGAATATTGCTCGTCGCACACAAATGGTCAAACAAATAAGCACAATTCTTCAAAATAAAATAAAATTAAATATTCTAAATAAATCTAATAAAATAAGAATAATATTCCCCGAGCAATCTCCGCCGCTTTATAATCTCTCGGCAAAAGAGTGCTCCGTTGTTTCTCGTCGCGGCGCCTAATTATTATTTGTCGATCGTTCTCTCTCTTTCTTTCTCCCCCCCAATTCTTCGCCCGATTGCGGCCAATCTGCTCAGTTGATTCAGAGTTTCGCTAATAACAGTAAGTGATAGCGCGCGCGGCGGAGCAACCTAGCCAGGACAAATCGATTTGCCGCTACTTCGGCTGGCAGCTATTGTCTGCGGAGAGCTGTCATCTCTGTCAAAAGGATTTTGCGGTCGCCGACAGTGAAAGTGTGCTCGGCGGCCAATGTAATTTGAAAGTTATCGCGGCAATTGTACCGCTGTGTACCGCGGCTTTCAAAAGTGCTGCCCTTTTCCCTCGCTCGAGTGTCCCACCTTCAATGGAGATTTTTGTTTGCCTTGTTTATTGTTGTTCTTTCGATGCAATCGACCGCTTTTTAACCTTGAATCTATCATTCCTTTTTGTTTCTTTCGTTCTTGGCAAAAATCAAAATGCACAGTTTGTTTCATTTCTTGTACGATTTAAATGTTTTTACGTAAAAGATTTTGAAGACAAATTTGAAGGGTTGTTTTGTTTACGTGACTTGAAGTTAGTTTAATTTCTAAGCAGTGATTATCGAACAAAGTATTATTGTATGATTATTTAAATATGTTTAAGTACAAGATTTTGATAACAAATTAAAGGGTTATTTTGTTTCCGTGACTTATTGAAGTTACTTTAATTCTGAGCAGTGATTATCGAAAAACGTATTAACAAACTTAATACTGTCATTGTTAACAAGTTCGTAACCTTGCAAGTCTATAACATTTGTTAGTCATTTCAGTAAAAATTAAACAATTTTTCAAAGATCCCCCAATTAACCTAATATTACTAATAAAAATCGTAAAATATAGCAAATAAGTTTATACTCATAAAGGAACCTTATCTTTATAAATAAAAATTAATGTCTAATTAAAAAGTCGAATTGCAGCCTTTGAAGAAATAATAAACTATTAAAGTTAATGAGGAATATCTTATTTCCATTACAGATTGGACGATAAAGAAGGCGAACGCTGAAGCAGTAATCTTCTGGGTCAACATATATGGTAATTATTTACAACGATGTTACTTAACAAGATTGTTTAAACACTTTTAACAATCTGATATTTTATCTATTTAACCAATTTCTTCTGATTATGTACTACAATAATTTTAAGATGTTGATATTGACGTTATAAATCATAAAACGATCTTTCAATTATTTTGAAAATTGAACAGATGGCGCCATTTTTTTAAAAAATTGCCAAATAAAGTACAACTTTTTATTTCAAGTCAATTGATATTATAAATCATAAAAAGATCTTTCAATTAGTTTGAAAATTGAACAGATGGACGCCATTTTTTTAAAAAATTACCGATTAAAGCACAGCTTTTTATTTCAAGCCAATTGATATTAAAAGCAAACAAAAATCTTTTATTATAAAGATAGCATTCTAAATGACAAAAGTCATTTTGTATTGCGCGCTTTTTATTGACACACGCAATTTTTGCAAGATGACCATAACAGTTTGTGGTTCGTGCGTATGAATCATTGTGTAATTCGATCGCGTAAGAAGACAAGGATCATGTCGAAGGATATCCGGCGATCCGATAGAGATCTCGAAAAAATCGCCTGTTTAACGTCGGTTGCGTCATCATAATGCCAGCATAACATCGCATCGCGTCCACTAATTTCCGGTCATTTCGGCCTTAACGCGCGCCGATTAACTCGCGCATCTTTCCTGCTCGCATTAAGAATAGACGCGCACTTTGTGCCTCCTCATTGCTCACGCCACCTTGGATTATGCGAGAAATATGCTGCACCAAGTACAATTTATGTTGCAACATACTTTTATAAATACAAGATACGTTGGATGAGTTTACTAGTATAATTAAATATTTCATTCGTTGTTCATAAGTTTAATATTATTAAAGTAAATTTCGAAATTGCTATGTTTAGCAATGTTAATTGCTCACGCCACCTTGGATTATGTGAAGAATATGCTGCACCAAGTTCAATATATGTTGCAACATACTTTTATAAATACAACATACGTTGGATGAGTTTACTGGTATACTTAAATATTTCATTCGTTGTTCATAAGTTTAATATTATTAAAGTAAATTTCGAAATTGCTATGCTCAATGTTTAACCATTCAAGAAATTAAGTGGATTTTGTCCATTGCAATAATAAATATTTTAGGTTAAAATGCGTGAATCGATCTCTTTAACATTAATAAAAATATATTAAATAAGTATTCTGTTTTACGAGTGAAATATTAAACGTACAATTAATATGAATGAGAGTAAAATAAATAAGGCTGTAATAATTTCTTAGTAATATAATTTTTATAATTTGCCATTTCTAGGAGAATAAAGACTTTAATACTTACAGGATTATTATTTATAACTAATATTTTATTTCGTATACGGAAAAATACTAAACAAAGTATTTTTTGAGAGCACAAAGCGATTCAGGAACAACATATAATTATTAAGACACGATTTTTAATTCTTTATCAACAGGAAATTTATCGTCATTAACAATATTAACTTCCATCGTGTACCCCTTTATTAAACAACTGTCACTTTTTTTATTTATCCTTCACTGATTTATTATTATTCCCCGCGTCAGTTATTTCCCGGTTAATTAACAAATGACAGCTGTTTCGCGAGCCACTTATTGCGCAATCGGATTCGAACGAGAATTCGTTCACCATGTCCACTACAACAACACTATTTGTGCCAGTCGGTCTGCGAATAGTTCCATTGGCTGGCGGCCAAATAGTATTCCTCGCCGGCTCATTTCAGCACGTGAAACGCTAGTTGAAAAGTATGCGCATGAATCTGCACAACCGGGAAGTATATGTATGTATATGTATGTGATATTCGGATGAAAATGGACCAGCATACCACTGAAAATAAATTCGAGTTCGAAGTGTTGAAACAGAATCGTAGTTGAATGAAATATTGCGCGGTGTTAACATTTGCAAAAGTTGCAAACTGAAATAAATGTCAATTTTACTGTTTTTAAACATTGTATGATTGTACGTTTTTTTATACGTATGAATAGCAAAGGAAATTCGAATTTGAATTGTTCATATGCAATCGAAATATTTTACTTTATTTTTATTATCACAGTTCATAATAATTAACAAAAGTTAATACGGTTATTATTAGTCATTCGCCATTAAATATACAATAAATCGTATAAAATGTAATGAAAGTTTAGCACTATTTTTTGGAACACCGCATTTTATAAAATTTGCCATTTTCTAAGAAAATTGGTTTGCACAACCGGGAAGTATGTGTATATGTGTATAATATTCGGATGAAAATGGACCAGCATACCACTGAAAATAATTTCGAGTTCGAAGTGTTGAAACAGAATCGTAGTTGAATGAATTATTGCGCGGTATTAACATTGGCAAAAGTTGCAAACTGAAATAAATGTCAATTTTACTGTTTTTAAACATTGTATGATTGTACGTTTTTTTATACACAAGAATAGGAAAGGAAATTTTAATTTGAATTGTTCATATGCAATAGAAATATTGGAAATTTTTATTTATTGTATTATTGCAATATTTTTAGATATATTTTACTTTATTTTTATTATCACAGTTAATAATAATCAACAAAAGTTAATACGATAATTATTAGTCATTTGCTACTAAATGTACAATAAATCGTATAAAATATAATGCAAGTCAAACATCGCATTTTATAATCTTTCAATATTTTCACATTGTTTGTTAGTATTGTCAATTTAATCGATTTCGCATTAAACAATAGTCTTTCAAGTTTTGAAATGTAACCACTTTGCCATCTCGTTTGCATCGCTCGAGTTGCTGTGTATTTTGAAACTCTCGCATAAACGTTATTGCACTAAACGCTGACACGCTCAGCTTCTCGTTGTGCCTGTGAATATATGTTTGACCAGCGTTCAAGCAATATTATGCAGAAGCGTTTAATTCCATTTGCAGTCGCACATAATTTGAGAAACATGGTGGAGAATATTTGTAACATTACTGAGTGAAGTGCAAAAAGAAAATTGGAGAGCTTGCTGCGATAATTTGACTTGGATAATGATAAGAGCTTGACGAAGCTTTTCATATAATGTCTTCACACTTCTTGATCTTAATTTTAGACAATTACATTTTATAATCAATTCGTGTTTATTATTTCTCAATTACATCTGCAATTCGAATTTTTAATCTTAGTATCAATATATGAGGGATGAATGAAGGCTGGTTTGTTCAGAGTTTATCACTTTCAATAAAGTGCAGTATAAAAGAAGTTTAGGAAAGTCAAAAATAATTAACACGATGGTTCATCTTTAGAAGGTATTTAACTGTTTTATATGTAGAGAATACGAAAATAAAGGGTTGATTACTATTTATTACTATTCCACATTGACTTTATTTTTTGCTGTCGAATTTATAATTTATTCCAATAATTCAAATTTATTAGTTTTTGAGAGCTTTTAACTTCCGGCCAATCCGCAGTAAAAGAAGTTAAGGGCGTTACCTTGATTTTATTCTTCCCAAAGTGTCAAATTTACACAACCATTAGACGAAGGAATTTTCATTTTTCGAGTTTTTAACTTCCGGTTAATGCACAGTAGAAGAAGTTAACAGAAATTGAAAATGAAGTGTTACTTTGATTTTATTCTTCCAAAGGTGTCAAATTTAGATAATGATTATACAAGCTAGTTGAACTTTTCGAAATGTTCATTTTTCGCGCCTTTAACTTCCGGTAAATTCGCAGTAAAAGAAGTTAAGGGAAATCGAAAACAAAGCGTCACATTCATTTTATTCTCCCAAAGGTGTCAAATTTAGATAACGATTAGACAAACTAGTTGAACGATTAGACGAAGAAATTTTCATTTTTCTCGCCTTTAACTTCCGGCCAATCGACAATAAAATAAGTTAAGGGAAATCGAAAACAAAACTTTACTATGATTTTATTCTTCCAAAGCTGTTAAATTTAGATAACGATTATACAAGCTAGTTGAACTATTAGACGAAGAAATGTTCATTTTTCGAGCCTTTAACTTCCGGCCAATCGACAATAAAATAAGTTAAGGGAAATCGAAAACAAAACTTTACTTTGATTTTATTCTTCCAAAGCTGTTAAATTTAGATAACGATTATACAAGCTAGTTGAACTATTAGACGAAGAAATGTTCATTTTTCGAGCCTTTAACTTCCGGCTAATGGAGAATAAAAGAAGTTAAGGGAAATCGAAACCAAAACTTTACTTTGATTTTATTCTTCCAAAGCTGTTAAATTTAGATAACGATTATACAAGCTAGTTGAACTATTAGACGAAGAAATGTTCATTTTTCGAGCCTTTAACTTCCGGCTAATGGAGAATAAAAGAAGTTAAGGGAAATCGAAAACAAAACTTTACTTTGATTTTATTCTTCCAAAGCTGTTAAATTTAGATAACGATTATACAAGCTAGTTGAACTATTAGACGAAGAAATGTTCATTTTTCGAGCCTTTAACTTCCGGCTAATGGAGAATAAAAGAAGTTAAGGGAAAGTGGAGGGAGGATCCGATGAATGAGTGAGGGGCTTACGGCGTCTCTAGCCTATATTCCTAGATTGACATTACAGGCTGCACCTTCGCTCGCTCTCGCAGATGAGACCTCTCTATTTATAAATGTGGGTCGATGTGGCAGCCGGCTCGTTTCGTCATTATCACGGCTTGCGCGAGCTTGCGCCGCTGCCGACACCAGAGCGTGCGAAGCGCAAAGGAAAACAAGGCCTCTCTCTTTCCGCACACCGGTTTCCTCCTCCTCCACCTCCACCTCCTCTTCCGCCACACACAATCCACCACTGACAGATTAATCGGGATTTCTGGATCGGCGATTGGCCCCTCACTTTAAATAGCTACCATTGGCATAATCTTCGCTAGCTCTGTCTCTACTTAGCCGCACAGTCAGCCTGCGATCAAGTCCTACCGCAGTGAGAAAGTGGACTTTGCAATGATTACAATACTTGCAATTATAAGAATGTAATGTTTGGATGACACTCGAATATCTATTCACAGACATATTTATTTCGACAAAAGTAATGTTCATAAACAGTCTTAACAAAGTGTGCCGAAAGAGTTAAGAATTTACAACTTGGGCGATGAAAGTGTCAAATATATTTCTCTTGATCCCGAAAATTCAAATATTTTTCCACGTGAAAGCTTCTGAACATTATTCGTAACTTTTTGGAATAAATTTTGTTTAGGAGGAAAATTGTTCCTTTTAAGGAAATTTATTTTTGGTGGAAAAAAATGTTTTATTCTTGTACAAGAAAATGTATTTCTGTTTATGCAGATGTTTTCTTCCACAAGGAAATTTATTTTTGAAAAACTAAATGTACAAGTATTTTTTTCTTCGATTGTATATTCATTGTATATTGAATATGTTGTCTTGCAATATCAATAACATTTTACTAGTTTGTTTGACAGTTTCATTCAGAACATTGATTCAATGTCAAGCGACTAATACTTTGACTGAAGGATTACATTAATATTATCCAAAATGCCTCTCGATTCATCCGTAAAATACAAAATTAAAACATGTGGCTAATTACAAACTATAAAAAAATTTGATATGCAACTCTTTCTCGATAAAACGTAGCAGTAAAAATGTTACAAAAGAGTGAAAATCACAGTTTTAAAACAGAAAAAATATGCAAGGAAATTCTATATAGAAAATTATTGAATCTACGCGTAAACAAAAGATAAACTACGCGTATAAATAATACATTAAGTATTCTAATTTATATAAACTAAGAAAACTATAACAGGAACTTCATAGATAACTCATTCTTTTTATAATAATTGAAACATACAATTTATTATAAAACATTGAAAGATTCTAAATCGTAACAGACGTTACGTACGATTCTGGGTCACTGGACATTCTTGTTGACCGACATACCAATACTCTACATAATTCATGTTACTTTGAATTACATAATTAGCAAATGTGTACTTATAACACAAGTCAATGAAGCATCATTGCCTGAAGCAATGCTGGTCTGCAAATAAGTCTGCTATGTATGCAAGCAAATTAAACTGCATCGCGATGTCGTTTTATTACTGTCTCTGTTGTTTTTTCTGTTGTTTCAACTAGTACATAATAAATAATTGTGAAAGTAACAAGTAAACTACTAAAAATACAACTATTTTCTCAATGGCGACGTTGTGTTTAAATTCAGGCTTGCGATTGGCTCCGTTTAATTTTTCTCTTTGTATTCTTTGTAATGCCAGGCATTTCGTGTGTTTGAACAGTTTTTTTAATTGAGAATTTAAATATGAATTTTGAAACACAAATAAGATATTATAATAGAAGTGTGTCTTCGTATAACTCTGAACAATTTAGTTGAAATTAATTAATTAAATCGAAATGTGTTTTGCATTTCATTGCATAAAAGGCAAATTTTATAAAAATAAATTGTATGAGAAACTTGTTGTTTTTGTTGTTAGAAAGTTGCACAAAAACTGAAATAAATGTAAAAATGAAATAAAAGGCACAGAATAAAAATTGAGCTGTTTATTTCGAAAGTAACGTAAGTCCAATTATCTTCGAATCGAGATATTGAAGGGTTTGCGTTGAATTAAATTTAAAAATATGGGTAACAGATAACATAGTGGAATAATGTTTTTGGGATTATTTAAGAAATAACATGTTTTTGATACCTACGAATGGACTTGTGCCACATTCGAAATAAACTTTTTTATTACTTCATTAACCAACAAATTGTAGTATTACAAAATCTTAATGATTTTAAATATATTGGTGACAATTTGCTTCAGAATGAAAAGATCATTTAAAAATGTAACTATTAAGGTAGTTAACTCGAGTTTTTTTGCAAAATGGACTTAGGTCACTTTCAAAATAAACGGTTCAATGATATTTTTACACGACAGAAGAAGATTGTCAGTTAAGAAATTTTATATCGAGAATCGGTTGTGTCATGCGGAGGAATGCAGGAACTACGAAATTAGTATAGTCGCCCGGTAAATACGTGCAAGGGAGATTGGCATGAATTTCATCTAGCAAGGCGCGCGCGCGCGCGCGCGTCTCGTCTGAGCTGGCAAGGTCGCCGATTTCTCAACCGCTCTTACATTCGGCGCACACCGGGATTCCTTTCTCGCCGAATTTGGCCTTTCATGTACTCGCGGAAACGTGATCGCACTTAGAATCCACCCGGTGTTCCCCTCTTTTCCTTACAAGTTCTGCCAAAAAGTTTGCGTGGCACTCAACAATTTTTGTTATAGTTTTACTACTCAAGGAAATCAACAGTTGTTGTGTTAATTGTGAGAGGGAGAAATGCAATTTCAAATATTGTAGAATTACAGATTTTGTAAAATTTAGGATCCTGTACAAGTATTCTCAAGCTTTTTTCCGTTTTGAGTTAATTTGAAAGGCTGTTAAAAAATTACTATGATGAAAAGACAAACATAAACGAAATTTTGTATATATTTTTTATAGGACATACTAGTTTCTATATTTATTTCTGCAAATATTAATCTTATATTTATTTCTACCAACAAAAATTGAGAAGACAATCAAACACATAATCAAAAAATTCACCTCATAAATGAAATTTGTCTATATTTTTCATTTCTATATTTATTTCTGCCTATATTAATTTTATATTTAATTCTTCCTATAAAAATTAAGAACACCATTAAGCATACAAACTAAAAATTCACCTCGTAAACGAAATTTGTATATATTTCTTATATCACATTTTACTTTCTATATTTATTTCTGCAAAAAAAATTGAGAAGACGAAGAAAAATTTCACCTCGTAAAAGAATTTCTATTTCTTAACTTTAAACGCCAAGTACTTAGAATATAGTTCCAAGAACACAGTTCAACATTCTGGCATTTTACAGGAAGTGCAACGAAGTGCAAATTGTGTTGCATAACATCGTACGAATTTGGCTTGCCTTTTAACATATAATATTTGCTACGTAACTTTTTCTCAACAGTATCGGATTACCCAACGCTCACTAAACTCTCGAAATACATTTTTGGATTACTTTGCCTGACAGCGGCTGAAGAATGTGCAATCCTTAAACACAGAGAGCAGCAGCGCCGCGCGTATTTTGGCACAGGTGGTGGCGCGCGGTAAACAATAAACAAGGAAGGAAGGAAGGCAGCGCGCCGGTTCATTCATCGAAAAACATTTGTCAGCCTTTGTTGCGCTCCGTTATTATTTATTGAAGTAACACGCGTGACGAAAAGTACAACTGCTTGCGTAATCGAATCGCAAGGAAAATCTGGCCGAGGCGAACAACAATTGTTTGTGTCTTCGATAATCAACAAAAATACATTCTACATTGAAATGTTAATGATTAAAACTAAAATTAAATTATTATAAATTCAAAATTAAATTCTTTGTTTACTGCAACATTTTTGAAACACAAACTTTAGGGCGATAAATTAATTTTGAATTAACATTAGGCAGAATTTATTCATAAACATGGCTACAATCTTGAAATTGTTATAAATTCAATTTTCAGAGCAATAATGACATTTTTATTGTTACTTAGAAAATATTATGTGACGCTTGAATCTGCACACTCAAAAAACAAGATTTATACCAACTTACTTTGAAAAGCAGCTGCGTAGTTTTAACGTACAATAACATTCGTGGAATACCAACAATTAATCTCCGCTTGTCCTCGTTTTATTATTGAATCACTTTTCGACGGTCACGCTACACTTGGAACGCACCACCTGGAAAAGCGTTGTGAACAACTAGATTTACACTACTCGGAAAATCAGAAAAGATTTATGGTGTACTGCAAATTAGAAAGCAACTAATTTCGATTTATTATTGCACCAATTTTGGAGCTATAACTGTAACAATCTGATTATCTACGATTTATTATAGAAAAAAACTTACACTATGGATTTTTTGTTTTGTTATATTAATTTAGAATACTTGGAAACTCATCAGGATTTAAAGACAAAAATTATAGAGCAATAACAATGACAGTCCAAATGTCCACGATTTATTATAGAAACAATTTTTCTTACATTAATGATTCTTTGTTTATTGTATTATGGATTTTTTCTTATATTAGTTTAGATTAATCGGAAAATCATTGGGATTTATAGAAAAAAATGATAGAACAATAACAACGACGATTCAATTCTCCTCAATTTATTATGGAAACAATTTTTCCTACATTGTTCATTTGTTGTTTTCTTACATTATGGATTTTTTCATAGATTAGTTTAGATTACTCTGAAAATCATCAGGATTTATAGACAAAAATCATTGAACAATAACAATGACAATCCGATTGTCCTCGATTTATTATACAAACAATTTTTCTTACATTATTGATTCTTTGTTTTCTTATAATGGATTTTTTCTGATATTGGTTTAGATTACTCGGAAAATCATCAGCATTTATAGACAAAAATGATAGAACAATAACAATGACAATCCGATTGTCATCGATGTATTATTGCAACAGTTTTGGGCGGGCAAGTTGGAACGCAGAGTACGTTCGACTGGCGTGAGAGGTCCAAGGAAAGTAATAAAAACGTGTGGCGTGCGCTGCGCTAAGCATCGAGGAATTCGGTAAGGTTGCGTCGGCTGCCAAGTGTTCTTTGCCGCGGTGGCTCGACGATTATTGTCTATTTGGAGCGGCGCGCTGAGTCAGAGGATCAAAAATCGTCCGCGGCAATTGGGGAAACTGCGCTCGGGCGCGCGCGCGCGCGCGCAAGTCGTAAGTCGTAAGTGTAAGTGTGCCGCGTTTTGCGCTTTCAATCGGAGAGGAGCGTTCTGGCCGCTCGGCCGGAACGGAATGCGTGTGCGTGACATTTGAAAGGGCCAGGTCTTAAATTAAAACGATGGCAGCGACGCTCCGCTAAACTGGCAGGCCTCCGCCAGCCTCGATTGCCACACAGTCCGCGAGCCTTTTGGCACCGGCCAACGCCGCGACGCCGAGGGAGCCGCATCCATTGCTTCCTACTCGCCTTGCCATTCTCTTAACTCTGCCAGTACATCATACTGGGACGCCTTCACAATAACCTTTGCCCCAGTCCAAATATAAGATCAGTTGAATAAGCGCGACCGAACACCTCCTAATTTTGCCATTGGTAATCTAACCATTTTTAAGTTTAATATTGAACACAATTTTAATTTTGAATTTTATAATGGAACACAATTTTAGTATTAAATTTTATTATGCAACACAATTTTAGTGCTAAATTTTACAATCGAACGCAATTTTAATTTCAAATTTTGAAATCGAACACAATTTTAATTTTGAATTTGACAATCGAACGCAATTTTAATTTTGAATTTGACAATCGAACGCAATTTTAGTTTTAAATCTTAAAATCGAACACAATTTTAGTGTTGAATTTTATAATGCAACACAATTTTAGTGCTAAATTTTACAATCGAACGCAATTTTAATTTCAAATTTTGAAATCGAACACAATTTTAATTTTGAATTTGACGATCGAACGCAATTTTAGTTTTAAATGTTAAAATCGAACACAATTTTAGTGTTAAATTTTAAAATCGAACGCAATTTTAGTTTTAGATTTCAAAATTAAACGCAATTTTATAATTTAAAACACAATTTTATAATTTAAAATTGTGTTCAGACAATTGACTCAATTTATACTGTGCTTATTCTAATGCGATTACGTTTGTACTTTGACAAAGATTAAAAAGTAGCAATAGTAGGAAGTCGAAGCGTTTTTGAAGTAGAAAGGGAATAAAATTTCTTTGTTTGCATCGAATGCAATTATGAATTTTAAAATTGTTGGTGTAAACAAAACAATTTTATTCTCTGTCTTCAATTTGTGATACACAAATTTAAAATTGCTTGCATAACACGATTTTAAATTTTAAATTTCAAAATCGTGTTCGATGTAAACAAAGAAATTTTATTTTGTTTCTACTTCAAAAAGCTTCGACTTCCTAGCATTGCTGTTATCTATCTTTGTCCAAATACAAATATAACCACATTAAAATAATTTCAGTATAAATACAGTCGATTGCTTGGAATAACTGACTTTGAACTTTGTATCGATCATCAACTTTAAAGTATACCATAAACAAAGAAATGTTCATTCTCTCCGCATTTGCATCGGCTTCCTGGCCTTGCCATTCCCTAAACTCTGTCCAAGCTCAAATCTAAGCAGATTACAATCAACAGAATAGAACAAGTACAGTAGAACAAGGACAGTAGAATCGATGTAGTAGAATAAGTTCAGTATAAGTGCAGCCTTATGCACAGACAGTTTTCAAGTTCGTTCTAAACAAAGAAATATTCATTTCCGTCGTTCTTACTTCGACTTCCCTTTGTGGCCATTCTCTGATTTCAGCCAGTGCATTACAAATATAAGTTCAGTAGAATATGTACAACCGATTATCCGAGCTACTTGGCTAAGCTATTGTTTTGATAATGGAGCAATTTCAAAGTCAACTTTTACGGCTGGTGAAACAAAGAAATATTCAAACCTTTCCTGTTTGCCTCGGCTTTTCCTTTCTCGAAAGTTCTTCACAATAATGTCTGTCTGGGACCAAATGCCAGCGCAGTAGAATAAGTACAGTAGAAGAAGCCCAGTAGAATAAGTACAAGCTGTTATCCAAATAAAGGAGGAAAGCTCAACAATCTCCGAAAGTAAACATTTTCACATGCATTTCGATAAAGATCAACAACTTTCCTCGATTAAAAATTGACGATCTTTTTCGAAATTGACGATCAATTTCCACACTCTATTTGTATTACTTGTCTTCGAAAGTTTGTGCATAAAAGACTGGTAAGAAATAATTACTGCTTGTAATAAATAAAAAATACTAATCTGGTAACAAACCTAATAAATAAAAATAACTGCTCTGAATAAA
This sequence comes from Ectemnius continuus, assembly GCA_910591665.1. Taxonomy (NCBI): domain Eukaryota; kingdom Metazoa; phylum Arthropoda; class Insecta; order Hymenoptera; family Crabronidae; genus Ectemnius; species Ectemnius continuus. The sequence continues at coordinate 5,213,695 of OU342862.1, read as the reverse complement.
TAAAAAATTTCCAAATGCACAAACATACACGAACATAATTTGTAACACTTATCACGTACATAATAAATGATAATAAATAATAAATATTAATTCAGGCATGAACCAAATTTCTAAATAACTGCGTCGAATATTTCGACATATGCAATAAAAAATTTCAAATACTCAAAAATATTAGTACATATTTCTCATTACTTTTTACATGCATAATAAATCTTAGTAATAAATGTAAATACTATTATATTTATATTCTTTATTATATTACAAATAGTAATAAATAAATACTAATACTAAATTTGCCAGATGGAAGAAATTCGACATTTCTCACAAGAAGAACAAAAGTCATTCACGCACGTAATTTCAATATAAATAATAATGTGCAGAGGTACGTTTGTAATTATCCGTCCTCGGGCCACCGGCGGCGGCGGCGGCTGCGTTGCACTGGTATTATTCCACTGGTTCTAGTGGCCATTCTATTGTGTGGAACCGCCGCAGTTAGCTAGACTTAACTGTCGCCGGTAATATTCCACAGAAAGAGAAACGCATCAGCGGCTGAGGAGGATCAGATAGCATTCCCTGTGTCGCCAAAGAACGCTCTCGTTGTTTCCGAGATCGAAGAGATTTTCGAAATTTTCGTCGCTTTAGGGAAATTTCATTGAAATTGTCTTTTGGCACCTGCAATTGATGTTACTGTGAAATCTAATTGTTTATTTCTATGAAACCCCTGAATATATTTTGTTGTTAGTGTTTTTTATTGTTTTATATTTGTTTTTTAATTTTTTGGTTAGTTATTTATTCTGTTATTGTATCATAAAATCGTTTTACTTAATACGTTATTTCAGTGATAAAGTTTTTTTAAAATATTTATTTATGTTTTATGTTTTGTTTTATGATGTTTTTATATATGTATTTTATATATTTTATATTTGTTTTTAATATTTATTTATGTTAATGTGGATATTATACAATTATCGCTTTAAAAAAGTCGGATAACGAAAACTATATTCAATAAATAATGCAACATACGAATTTAGTAGATGAGGAATTTGTTATTCAACTTCACTTGGAAGGAGCTGATAATTGTTGGGCTCCGAGTCAAGTTCTTCATCCTTCAACGTTGCAATTTGTAATAAACAATCTCTTCAGTGTTTGTCTGTTTTTCAACTATGTTGTACTTGCCTGCGTCAGGGATTTATTGACTTTGGCAAATTGGTAATTCCCCGCGATGATGAAGCGCCGCGCTTAGAAACGTCAATCGGACGAGGATCCTTTAGCACTTAAGTGACAAACTCGTCATTGAACTGACGAAAGGAAATTGGACGCCGGCATTTTGTAGTAGAGTTTATTAGACGAGCGATGTCAAGCGTTATTGGTAGAGTTAAAAATTGCCTGTGTTGACATTCACGGAAATTACCAACTCAAAATTAGTTGTTTAAAGGAAGAATAATTAAACAAAACAAAGCTTTGCTAGTGTTATTGGTAACAAATATTAGTAATGTCAATCAGGGTTATTCGAAGTTAACAATTTGTATTTTACAAAATCTTAAATTCAACTATAATAACAAATTACACTAATAATATAATTGGGACGCATAAGCATTTTTTATCATACGTTAAATTAGACATTTGCATTAAATATTAAGTATATCAATCATAATTATTTAAAATCAACAATTTGTCGAATCAAACATTACTTTACTAAAGCAATTCGACAAACATTTTTTATTATGTGTTAAATGACATATTTGCATTAAATATTACTTAACTCAATCGCAATAATTGACAATAAATAATTCACCGTATGGAATTTCTAGGTTACGATCATTTTTCAAATAAATTATCAAACCTAGTAATATAAAATTAACAATTTGTTATATAAAGCACTTCTTAAATAAAGCAATTCGAGAAGGAACAATGCAATTTCGAGGGAACGAGGATCTTTCACCATCAGTTAAGTGGGAGGCGCGTCATTGAATGGACGAAGGGAAATTGGACACAGCGGCATTCCACGGACTAGAATTTATTAGACGCCCGGAAAGAGAGATTCAAGGTTAGGAGTCGCCGGAGCGCCAACGCGAGCACATACACCACACTCACACACATACATGCTATGGTGGCAGTTCGGTGGGGGGAAACAGAGAGCGGTTGTAACGTAACATTGTAAATTATGTCGTCGTTACGTCGCGCTGACCATTATGCCGTTCTGTTAAATAATCTGCCCGTCACCGCGGATACCAACCTGCTCGCTTTCAAGGCTACCACTTTAATACTCGCTCGGCCAGTAATGAATGGGAAGATTGAAAGTTCCTCGGGCGGACGTACAAAAAATCGGGTCAAAATTCGATTAAGAATTCTTGATTGTAATCCGTGAATATTTCGGGAATGTGTTTTTTTTTCGTTTCGGAATAAACAGTTTTCGAATCGTTGAATTTATTGTAATAATGATAGTATTTATTTACGATAATTTTGATATTTATTGATTTATTCCAGTTTGGTGATAATTACGACTCGAAGTATTAGCTTGATTTACTTTTTAATGTACAATGTGATTCAGTTGCCTTTAAATCGCCACTGTTGCATATAAAATCATTGTAACTAACCTAGAAATTTCAGTTAGACTCAAAACATTTGTCTGCATTTTATTCATTCAGATTTTTACATGTTTGAGTTATATTAACTTGCCCATGAAATTTCATCCTGAAGAAGCCAGTTATATATAATATTCCACTGTGAAAATAATATATATGAAATATTTTCTCCTTGCGTTGTTACTCATTCAAAGGAAGTCGATGCTGAAACTTGCTAAAATATTCGCTCGAACAGACTACAGAATTTAATACAGCCTATTGTTAAATAGAGAATATATAATATAATTAAATACACGTCTGGTAAAAGTGGGATATCTAAATAAAATATATTTTTATCTAAAGTAAATAAAATTTGTATTTATTTAAATGAAAGGTTTTGAAATGAAAGATTTTGATGAAAAATTAAAGGGTTATTTTGTTTGCGTGAAAATTTATAGTTCAATTTATATTTAAATTTATAGTAGTAAGTTTTGAGCGAAATTACCAATCGTAAATTTAAACTAATATTTATAACTGTAAATTTAAATTGAATTATATAACTGTAAATTTGATCTAACAATAAAACTTACAACTGTAAATATGAACAAAAATGTTCATACTTACAATTATGATTAAAGGTTAGAATAGAATATTTAAAAATGCAACCCTAACCTTTAATCTGAGACCTTCAACTGTAAATTTCAAGAACAACTCAGACAATTTTATGAGTTAATAAATTCCGGCAACGGAATTAAAATAGCAGCTGAAGACTCTGTTTTATGTCACTGCATCTTACATTGTAAATGATGTCGTTACGTCGACGCTGATGATGCCATTGTGTTAAATAACCTGGCTGTCGCGATGGGCAGGAGCGTGCTCGCTTTCAAGGTTACTACCTTAATACTCGGCTGGCGTGTAATGAACGAGAGGAAAGCCGATTAATTTCGACGTCGCCGTCTACCTGCGATCTTATTGATGCTGCAGCACGCGTAAGCCTTTCGTTGCACGAAGCCGGTTTCCTAGGCTGCGTCAGTCGGGATGATTTTACTTCAAAGGGCAAGCAAATATTTTCCAAATGTTTAGAACAACTATTTTATATATGAGCTTTTTTTACCAACCTTTTCTACATTGTGAACTATTTATTGTTGATAAAAATGACTTTACTAAAAATAAGTGAAGAATGAATTTACTTTTGAAAAAAATGTGCAGGTACACCGAGTGTTTTTGGAGAAAACTCGTGTTTTTAAATAGAATAACATTGTCTTGATTCAAAAAGTGTTCTTAAGAAAAAATAAATTGAAAATAAACGGGAGGTGTTTTTTTAAGGAAAATTTAAAGAGACTTTTCTTTTCTTTGTATGCAAATACATTCTGCATTCACTGGAAATATATTGTACGCCATTAATAACTATGTGGTGGAAAGTACAATAAATTCGAATTATTAAACAATTAAATGACAAAAGAGACAGTTCAAATAGAAACCGTCCATTTTTTATGGGACATTTGCTTAACAACAGGTGCAGGTTAGTGTGAATAATCACATATTTCTGTCGCAGCTGTAAACTTTGCAACAGAAGAAAACATTTATTTTCATTTAAAAGAGGAACTTTCTTCTTTACGCAAAATAATTCGTTCTTAAAAAAGGAACTCTTTTTCAAAAATAAAATTCACTCCAAAAAAAGACGAGTGTGCAAATACTTATCTTATAATAACCATATTAGTCGATCTAGAGCAATAAATTCGAATAAATAAACAAATGAATGTCAAAAGAGACAGCTCGAATGAAGAGCGTCGCTTTTTCATGGAGTTTTCGGCTAGCGATAGGTGCGAGTTGGCGTGAAAAATCGCTTATTTCTGTCGCAGCTGCCAATTCCGGTGGCTGGCCACGGTGGCTTTCGCTTATTGGCAATCGATTCGCCAGCCCCCCCCCCCCAACCCTTCCTCCAGGAACCTCGTCGTTCCATCATCCCCGGCGAAATGAATTCTGTCCATTCGCACTTTTGCCTGGGCGAGAGATATTTTATGTTTTAATTGAACCCGGCTTTGTGTTCGAGACAGTGCGCGGCCGAAGGGAACGAGGAATCGAATCGCTGCTGATACACACACTATTCTCTGCGCCGCCGTACTAGTCGATCAATCGATGCGTCAACTCTCCGCTCTATCTAGCTGGTGTTAAGCCCGTGTGTTAAGCTTTTGTCGCTCGGGTTACTTCGAGTCGGCAAGACTTGAGTAATTGTCAAGTTAAAGTTTTCTTTTTATTGAGGAAAAAGGGAGTTTTACTTGCTTGTTGTCTTCTCTTAATTGTCTCTAAATTGTCTTCTCGTTGAAAAATAGAGTTCTAGGTTATGTACTACTAGTTTTGATTGGAAAGTAGGAGAATAATTATTCGATGTGTGTGAAGGGAATCAATTGATCCCGTGCTATTGACTTTTAAAGACTTTCCAGTTGCGAAACCTAATAGGTTACCATAAAGGTTATGTTACCTTCCGAATTGAATTGATAACGACGAGCATTTCTAGGTTATCTACTACTTGTTTCGGTTGGAAAGTAGCAGAATAATTATTTGAAACAGGAAACTAGTCGGTGGAAACGAATGCTAATACAATTCCAATCACCTGTTTTTATTTGCTTAAATAAGTACAAATAATCTAAAATATTAATAAAGTTAAAACTAGTTTTGTTAAGTTAATTCAACTTAATCAAATATTTCAATAATGAATAACTTACAAAACTAGGCTTAACTCTATTCATATTTTCGGTTATTGGTATTTACTTAAGCAAATAAAAACAGGCAATTGGAATTGCATTGGCAGTCGTTCCGAACGTCTAGTTTTCTGTTTCGAATAATTATTCTGCTACTTTCCAACCGAAAGAAGTAGTAGATAACCTAGAAATGCTCGCCATTATCAATTCAATTCGGAAGGTAACATAACCTTTATGGCAGGCTATTAGTTTTTGCAAACTGGAAAGTCTTTAAAAGTCAATAGCACAGGAACAATTGATTCCCTACGGTAGTCTTTTTTGCATTTCTCACATACATCGTAGCATGCAATGTCGCGGCATCCATATTTATCAGGATTGCAGTATTTTTACGCACATATATCGCAACATCCATATTTATCAAGATTGAATTATTATTCGGAGTTTCTTTGCATTTGCGTTAGCCCATTCGCGATGCAAAAATTCGATAGTAGTCGAACGTAGGAATGCAAAGATTAAACAAAGTCGAAAGTACTACTCTGAACTTGGCAACACTTTTTCTATTTGGATTTATTCAAGTTAACAGCCTTTTTTCTTTGAATGATTTTACTGTCATCTCAAAACTAAAAAAGATATGGCGGTCAAATAAGCAGTAGCATAAAAGTTGTATAAAGTCGAAAATCGCTAGTTTGCATTTCCACAATATTTTTCTATATTTATTTGTATATTTTGATTTAAACTATCATCAACAGTTGTGGTATTAAAGTTGTATTAACAAGGAAGCCGATTACTTTTCCTCTCTGAAAATGTGTACTGTCATCTTCACCGGAGAAACAAGTAGTGCATAACCTAAACGGATCATCTGCTCGGCATCCCCGCCACCTGCCGGTTACGAAAGTGAAATGATCGTGGCACTTCCGCGGCGCGAGGAAGGCCTCCTCCGATGCTTTGTCATCTGCGTGGAAAAAACACTAAGGCACTCTCGGTTGTTTTCGTTTACCAGCGGAAGCAGCGTGCTCGAAACGCCTCGGCCGCCGGACGATGATTTCGAGGAATGACTTTCCGCTCGTGCGGACCGGCCGCTTCTTGCGTGACTCGGAAGTCGATGCTCGAAAGAGTGTTTCGTCACGAGGCGACCATTCAAGGTCCACCGCGTTGTTACGCTCGCATTTAATATCCGGCGACGTAGTCATCCACGCATACACTCAAAATTCAGCCCGGAACACGGATTATTTGATTCTGCCAGTCTTTCTCGGGATTTGTAAGGTTATGTTTGTCTGATTTGTTAGTTTTTAGTGCAATTGTAAGGATAGTTGACTAGGAAACTGTAGGAATTGCCTGTGCAATACGAATATCATATACAAATGATATAAAATTAGTACAAAAGACGTAGAATAATTTTTAAAGTATTCTTAGTAACAAATGTGGAAAATACTTTCTTGGATTAATTATAGTGGGACACTTTCAAATTTCAGAAATCATTCTAATTGCAAACTATTTATTTAAAAGCATAACCAAGTCAGCTAATTTATAAACAACTGAAATATCGTTATGATATGATATTTTAATTGTTTACAAACCAACCACCTCAGTTAGCTTTCCTAGCAATGAATGATTTTGCGTTGTTAACTGATAACAAAGGTATTGAATTCACTTTAAAAGATATCCCATGGGTTTTTCATTTATAATGTAATATTGTAACACTCTGGTTGGGAATATTCGTAAAACTGTTATGGCTGTTATATAAAAATATATCTAAAGTGTACTAACAACAAATAACTTCAAAATTAATTTCTGACTTCCTGTTATTATATTGTAGAATCAAATATTTGCAAAACTGTTATGAGTGCTCGAAAAATGCATAACGTTGAATTATATAATATTATATAAAAACATACCTGAAGTATATTTCAATATAACCTTAATGTAATATTATAATTATATTACAGAAAAGAATAACGAATCATTTCAGTTCAATTACACAAGGTGCACAAAAACATTGACATATTCAATATTTTTTAAATGAATTTCCTTGCAAATTAAACTGTCTGCTCTAAGAAAATTTATTTTTCTACTCAGAAAGATGAGTTTTCTTACTCGAGGAAAATTCTTCCTAAAAACGAGGTTTGCGAGTAGTTTTCTTAGTCAGTGTAAATGCACGCTCGGCGCTCTATGTGCGAAGGTGTCAGACCAGGGAAACACATGTCGTGACCTACTAATAATGAGACCTTGGACGCATTGAACTGTCGCGAGAGCTCGCTCGCACGCCCGTCGCTCGTCTGCGCAATACTCCGCCGCTCGAAGGTCGATCGGCCGCGATCGATTGATTATTGCCGGTGTTCCGGTGACAATAATCAATAGATACGTCTATGACAACAGCCGCTGTAGACGCGTTCCTGTACATGTACAGGGTGAGTCACTTGTCTTTGAATCACCACTGTTCCATATAAAATCATTATAAATAACCTAAAGATTTAAATTATACTCAAATGTTTCTCAACATTTGTCTGCATTTTATGCATCTATACGTTCACATGTTTCAGTTATGTTAATTCGCACATGAAATTTCATTCTTCAGAAGCAAGTTACATATAATATTCCCCTATAAATATAATATAATAAAATATTGTCTCCTTACGTTGCTAGCCATTCGAAGGAAGTCGATGCTAAAACTTGGTCAAATATTCGCACGAACAGACTACATAATTTAATACAGTCTATTGTTAAGTAGAGAATATTTAGTATAATGAAATAGATGTCTAGTAAAAGTGGGGTTAGGAGAGTTCTGATTCAAAGGCGAATTAACTACCCTTTAAAATCCTAACCTAAACATTCGACACAAAATAACAGATTTATTTAACTTTCCGATCATTCACAGTAGTTTTTAATTTGAAACTCGTTCCACTGTTTTAGTGGGGCAAGCAATTCATCCACATTACAAGTAGAGCATTGCATTTAATATTCCCTTATAACTATAATATAATAAAATATTTTCTCCTTACGTTGCTAGCCATTCGAAGGAAGTCGACGCTAAAACTTGGTTAAATATTCGCACCAACAGACTACATAATTTAATGCAGTCTATTGTTAAGTAGAGAATATATAGTATAATGAAATAGATGTCTAGTAAAAGTGGGGTTAGGAGAGTTCTGATTCAAAGTCAACTGAATCACCCTGTACGGTCGACGGGAATTATATCGTTGCCAGGACGCCTGCGAATGACGCAATATCCGTTAATATCTTTCGGGATGCTTCGCAAAATTCGCCGTGAAATTTCATTAAATAATTTCGATTTTAGTGCTGTTAATACTTGTTTTTGGTATCAGCTTTTTTGTACTTTTGTTTCGATCCAGAATTAAAAGTATTTGTACTATTGAATGTATTTTATTAATAGTATGATTTTATTGCGGCAATAAATGATTATCGATTTATTTCGGTTTTCTGCACAGTTTGCTTGCAATTGAAAGTCGAAGTATTGTTTGTACAACTGTAAAGTGTAACTGAGAACTAGAAAAATTATGGTTATAAATTTTAAGTATTACATTAAAAGCACGATTGCAGAATCCTTTTTATGTCGAACAGTTTTGGATTAAATTGGATTTACCAAAACGTATTTTCGAATAATTAATTTGATTGATCCCCATATTAATCCTCCAGAAAAGTTACTAAATCAAACAGTTCGTATTGTTTATCTCATGATTGTGCTAAAAATTCGTTTACAAAATATTACAAAAACATCGTTCTGTTTCTCTTTTATATTATATAGATTTATTCCGAGCCGTTAGTTTTACGTGGTAATAGTTTTATTCTCTTAAATAAGAGTTTGTAAGATTTGCCAAAAGGTATTTTCGAACACTTAATTTCATTCATTCCCATATTAATCCTCCAGAAAAATAACTAAATTAAACAGTTCGTATTGTTTATTTCGCGATTGTGCTAAAAATTCCTTTACAAAATATTACAAAAACATCGAAAGAACGTTATATTTCTCTTTTATATTAAATAGATTTATTCCGAGCCGTTACTTTTTTGCTATAATAGTTTTATTTTATTAAATAAGAGTTAGTAAGATTTGCCAAAAGGTATTTAGCGCGTTCCATGGTGCTTCGTGGATCGCAGATATTATAGAGTTCCTTCTCCAGCTGTTACGAGCGAGTAGGCGATTATCGCAGTTCGCGTGTTCACTTATCACGCTCTTGAGACTCGACCACGTGTGCCGAGTGTAACGAATCTCGTTACTCAATTCTTACGTAATGCTAATCGGCCCATTCTCACTCCCAGCATGTGTAATGCTTCGTCGTCCGATTAATTGCGATACTTATTCGCGATTGTTTCAACTCAAACATCAACTGTTTTGTATTGTTTTATTTTATTAACTTGTTTTGCTCGGTAAAAGCAAACACTTTCGTATTAACTCCTTGAAAATGTGATGGGGAAATCAACGAGTGACAAATTCGTTGATGTGAATAAATGAATAAATGATTTTGGATTGCAAAAAAGCATAAAATGATTAATTATATAAATTTTATTGTGTCGACATTTTCGCTTTAGCTGAAAAGTTAATACATTTCAAAACTTTCGATGTATTTTTGCATAACATTTGACATAGTATTTGTAGAATTAATTGCTATCTCCAAGGCAATTGTACCAAACAGCATTGAAAGCTCAACTTGTGCGTGTACAATTTTTTATGTTTTTCATGTGACACAGATAAAAGTAGAATATGTTACACACAACCAGTTAACTAATATTGCTAACCTTTTTTCTTTCATCCCCCTTTTCAGGGGTTTTCAACTTTTGTATTTACAATATTTTATTATTGTGCATGTGTTTAATATTTGTGACACATAAAAGTGTAACATGTTACACAAAGTCACTTAACTAATATTGCTAACCTGAATAAACTAAACATTCTGTTTGTATAACAAGTACAAGCTAAATGCAATTTCCTGTCCATTGATGAGCTTTCAATTCGTGTATTCAAAATATTTTATTGTTATTGCATGCATGTAATCTATGACACATAAAAGTAGAATATGTTACACACAGCCACTTAACTAATAAACATTTCGTCTGTAATAACAAATACAAGCTAAGTGCAATTTCCTGTCTATTTTTGGGGAGCTTTCAATTCGTGTATTCGCAATACTTTATTGTTGTGCATGCAAGGAATATCTGTGACTCATAAAAGTAGAATATGATACACAAAGCCACTTAACTAATATTGCTAATCCAAATAAACTAAACATTCTGTTTGTATAAAAAGTACAAACTAAGTACAATTTCCTGTCTAGTTTTGATGAGCTTTCAATTTGTGTATTCAAAATATTTTATTGTTATGCTTGCATTCAATATTTGTGACACATAAAAATGAAATATGTGATATAAAGTCACTTAACTAATAAACATTCTGTCAGTATAACAAGTACAAACAGAAAGTAAGTGCAATTTCCTCCCCATTTTTGGGGAGCTTTCAATTCGTGTATTCGCAATATTTCATTGTTGTGCAAGCATGTAATATCTGTGACACACAAAAGTGGAATATGTTACTAAGCTCGGCGCGGATGCGAAGAGGAAGCTCCTCGAAGAGGGGCGTTTGCAGGGGAATGGGGTGGGCGCGCGGGCGCATTTGCGAATGATATCGCAAAAGCATACGAATGCCAGAGCTCTTTTTTCAGCTGGCCGCCGCGGAAGAAAGAGAGCGGAGCGAAAAGAGAGAGGGGGGCGAGAGAGAGAGAGAGAGAGAGTTGGGTGGGTCGGTGTGTATTTCTGAAACAGGCTTTTGCTGCTATTCAGAGAGAAGCAGCGGAGCTGCCGGCTGCTTTTCAGGCTGCCTTTTGGAATCCTCCTCGCATTCTCCCGCGCTACATTCCCCCGGATCCGCTCGGCGCCGAGCGGCGCGCTGGCACAATGCGCGCTACGATTTTTCGATTTGTTTAAGCCTCCTCCGCTCTGCCCGGCACACATACTCCCCCGGATGTCCCACTTCAAATCTTTCCTTGTGTGTGTGTGTGTGTGTGCACGCGCGTGCTTTTACATCTCCTCGCAGCGTGACGCGCGCGCGCGCGCCACGTATAAAAGGCTTCCGAGTATTGTAACGGCTTCTGTTAACGTTATTGTACGCCTGGTAATTCACCTCGGCTGACTTTCCCTGGATTAATTAGATTTAATTGCTCCACTCGCTCCTCTTGCCAATTAAAGGCGCCCAGCAGCTTCGCTAAACGTCGTGTGGTCATTTGTTGTGTGCTGCTTGCGCTTCGAGTTACTGGAATTTGGGGTTATGTTCGAGTAACTTGGGAGAATTGAAAGGTTTAGTTTGAATCAAAAATTAAAACTAGCTTGGAAGAATATTTCAAGTTTTTTAAAACATAGATGAATGGTGGTTAAGTATATTCAAGTAATAAAGTATTGAAGTACATTATTTAATATCCAAAATATTAAATTTAAGTAAGCTAACAACAGCATTGGATTTTCTAATTCGCTTGAAACAGAAAGAAAATTTTTTAAGTGTACTTCAAGTCTTGTAAATATGGGATTGCATATTTATTTTTTATAATTGTTTTTTTTTCATTTCCTTTATTTTAGATGAAATTACGTACTTATTACATTTATAGCACTTTCATATATTTATCAAAAATTATATTAGAGTCATTATTTCAAAAACTGGGAACTTTTCTTTGATCATTTATGTATATAATAATGTAATGTTTCCCCTAATGCATCTCTACGACAATAAGAAATGCATTTCAATTAGAAAGAATAAACTTCCTTTATTTTATACTACATTATTTACTTATTACATTTACAGCACTTACATATATTTAGATATTATAACACTTACATAAAGTTATCAAAACTTATATTAGAGTAATTATTTCAAAAACTAGAAACTTTTGCTTGATGATTCTCTTCCGGAAGAGATTTCGAAGAAAGTCTTCTCGCGCGTCGGGAGAAACTCGTTTGCGGGAAGACGCGGCGGCGCGTATGTATGTGCGTGTGACGTGCATGTGAACGCTCGGTTTATCCTTGACACAGCAGCCTGCTCGGCCACGGTCATCGTGGCATCATTCACCTAGGCACGGACGATGCACGCGTACGTTTACTGACGGCAAACGGGAATGCCAAGCTTCTTTTTAACCCAGTAAACATGAAACGCATTTAATGAACGCGTTAATGAATTCCAGCGGGGAATTCTCTCTGGTTTCGTTTTCTTTCATTCAACGGGTTTCTCCGCTCAATGATTCTAATAAGTAATTCGTTTAGTGATTGGAAATATAATACTTGAAATAGAATTTTATTTTTGATTTAGAAAAGTGGAATTCTGGTTGGCCAATAAAATTCGTTCTTAATGTTTTGTACATTGTAAAATATGTATTCGAGAATATACAATATAATATACATAATAATACACATATAATACAAAAAATGTTTGAAGCTTCCTAATGCAACTTTGTTATTTCGATATGACAAATTTCTATCTTTATTTCTGTATAAATAAACTCTACTTCCTAAATTCTGATTGATAAACAAAATTCTTTCTTATTCTTTTATAGATTATAAAATACTATAAAATAATACAAATAATACATAATAATACACGTGTAATACAAAAAATGTTTAAAGCTTCCTAATGCAACTTTGTTATTTCGCTACGACAAATTGATAATGATAAATTTCTATCTTTATTTCTGTGCAAATAAATTCCACTTCCTGTTGGCCAAGTTTAATCCCATTTTACTCAAAGTCACTTCTCAAGCTTCTCAAGTATTATCTAACTGCACACACACTTACTGACGTAACTTTTTTCTATTGTCAACTTTTTTAATTTCGACTTGTGTCGAGCGATCATTCATTTGTTATTTGCGAGGCTCTTGTGCAACAGAGCGGGCAGTGTTTCGTGTTGCGATCGAGCGGATCCCCGTCAAAAGTATTGCACTTCGCCTCGACTTATCTTTGTGTGTCAATGGTAACGTGTATCGATCGCTGCAATCTGCCATCGATACCGCCTCGATAGCGGCCTTCCTAGACTTAATAGCTCGCCGTTATCGGAGTGCTTCGATAGTAATGCACAATAGTAAATCCAGCTCGCGCCAAGCATCTAATAAACCGCCTCTGTAAAACAAAGGATTTACGTCTTAGTATGATCGGCTGGCGGAGGCCGATATCGATCACTCGCGCGAGATTTGCTTCCGATAAGACGGTTTGCATCCGGAAAAAACAAGTGAAAAATATTATAATAGTGGAAAAACAGTTTTAAAAGATGTGTTAAATGCGATTAAAGAGAATGTACAAAATGTATTATTATATTTATGACAGAAGAATGAATAAGAATGAATAAATGAATGAATAAGAATGAATATTAGAATAAAATAGAAAGAATGAATGAATGAATGAATGAATGAATAGGAATGAATATTAGAATAGAATAGAAAGAATGAATAAATAAATGAGTAAGAATGAATATTAGAATAGAATAGAATAGAATAGAAAGAATGAATGAATGAATGAATAAGAATGAATATTGGAATAGAATAAAAATAATGAATGAATGAATAAGAATGAATATTAGAACAAAATAGAAAGAATGAATATTATTATTATTGCATGACAGAAGAAATGAATATTATTATTGCCTACTTGATAATCATTTTTATTATTTTTTACTCTTCTATTTTAACTTTAGATTTCAGTAATATTAAATCTGTCTGTCACAATGTTGATTATTACTATTTTCAGTTTCAATTTTTTTAAGAGTTTGACATTACTCCTTTTTACGAATATATACGAATTATATTTATTGATATTTATATTCACAAACATATATTATATATAAATATATATTTACGAAGCAAAGGACTGAAAACCAAGATAATATTTTGTGCAATTAAAACAAGATCGCAATGGTAGTAATATTAAGATATTGATGATGATAGAAATGCAAAGAGTTCCAGATAAATCTGAGATCACGGGTTATTTCTCGCGGCTTTGCATTAGCATCGATGTCCACAGTTCTATCTTTATGCTCTCGGCACATATCTCCGAGCCTGCATTCGAGCAGTTACTTCTGAGGACGCTTGCACTTCCTGCTCCGTCGCGGCGCTCTCCAGCTGTCACTCGCGTGCTCCATTTGCTCGACCCTTAGACTTTTAGACTTTGTTCGACTTGCTCCTGTAAGTTTTTCTCGGACATAATATTGTGTGTTGTTGAACCAGTTTGCAAATGGAGTCCTGCTTTTTATAAAAATCAACTGCGTCGAGGATTCGAAAGAATTTGCAACTTGTTTGATTTTGCATTTGTTTTGCCGAAATGTTTAAGTTATCGGTAAAAAAAATCGCTTTTTTTATTAGTAATACAATTTGTAATGATAAACTATGCAGTGATAAAATAGTTTTGCTAATTGCAATTTGCAAGGAAAGAAAATGTGAACGGTATCGGATTAGCTGTTGCAAGTTGATCAAGAATTTGCAGGAAATGAATGAATAATGAATGCATGTGATAATTTGAAAGGCTCGGTTGACCCACTTACGATAAAAGAAAATTGCAACAATAAAAGCTGCATGGTATTTATTTTTGTATTTCATGTTTATGTTAAACTACCTGAATTACTAATTATAGAATTTGATAAGTAAATGCTGTATCAAAAGCACAATTAATGGTCGAATAATAGACATTTTACAGTAAACTATTATCCCATATACAAAATAATACAATATTGTATTTTGAACTAACAAACTATTACTACAATCAATATGACACTAATCTATTTGGTGTCCCCTAATACATTCTGCATTAAAAACAATTGAAAACCCCAAAGTACATCTTCAATTCTACCACATTCATAAATTATTTTAAAAATCAGAAAACAATACAAAAATCAAACCATCGGCTGCACAATACAAAACTTACTTTTTTGATTTTTTATCCTAATGCTAATACTGAAGCACTGTATAAAATTTACGAAAATTTCCAAATCGTGAAATAATCGATTTTCGATAATGGCAAATTTACGAATAGAATTTTGAATCTGAGACTTTCATCGGCAAAATGGAGAATCGAGTCGGAGCCGGAAAGCACGTGGAGTTCGCGGAAGCGAAGACCTTGAGAGCGCGTGCACTCGAGTTGCTACGTCCCTGAGCTGCAAACAGGAACACAGCGATTATCCGGCAAATGAATGAAATCGAGTGAACTGGCTCGCTCACTCACTCATAGACGCTGCCACACAAATGTGTGTGTGTGTGTGTGTGTTGTTGTGTGCTATGCACGTGGTGAAAGAGTGGAATACTGAACTAGATCATTCATTACAGGTTTATCATAAATATCTTAGTTATTGTTTATTTACTCGCGAAATAGAATTTATTTATTACATAATACCAAAAACAGAAATTCCAAGAGTAGTTTCCTCTTTATAACATTATTTGTTTTGTGAGAATTTTGGTAGTAAAACAAAATCAAAAATATGTGATACAATATCTGATAAGAAAAGCAATATAAATGTATTAAAATTTAACTTGTTTTTGATTTTGGTTTTTTTGAAATTCAAAGTCAACTTTTCTGGAATTACTTACTGTGCAAATATAATGCGAATGTTTACTATTTGGATTGAAAAATTCTAAATTATTAAATGGTTCCCTGGAAAATACAAAAAAACATTTGTATTATAAAGAATTTCTCTCTTCGTTTGACACTAGATTTACGAGATCCGTCACTTTGACTGATTCGCGACTGCACAAGCAAAATTACAAAACAATTGCTATTAATTTTTGAGAAGTTTTACTGAGAAGTTTTATTCACCTATATTACATCTGTTAAAATTGTAACTGTTTTTAAATTACATTAATTTTGACGAAAATAAGTGTCCGTAAACTTAGTGTTAAACAATCGAATTTCATTTATCGTTTGCCATTACAGAACATCGAAAGCATTAATTAATCATTCAATCATTCACTGTTCAACATTTCTTTTAATAGTAGGAGTGCATTCCTGTTGACTGATTTCCCGGAAAACTCAGATTTATTGCCTTCCCACGAAAGTCAGCGAATGACAGTGCCAAAGTGTGGGGTGGTCGTTGTCAGTGAATGGGCGTCCCTTCGATTTGCACTCGAATGACTTAACATAGTGTATTGGGAGACGACCGAAATCATTAAAGCGACATCATTAATCTTATTCATGTGTAAGAGCATCTGCTTAAATCTACTTCCGTGTTTTTGTTATGGCAAAACATTGCACAACGACTTCGATGTTCCAATGAATTTTACTAACAATCATAACTGCTTATTTTTTGTAAACAATTTGATGATCGTTTATGTAATAAATTATGAAATTGTCAATTACTTTTTCTTCTTTACAGTTTTTTATTTGCGATCGAAGGAAACGAATATAATGTTTATACCGTTTTATGTTTGTTGTTGAACAATTTATTGTACTTTGAATTATTTGTAACTGGCCACTCGAAGTTTGAGATTTTTCAATTTTGTTAGCATAATTTTTGTTGTATTGTTTCTATTGCGAGCATATTTCAAAAATATTCTGAGTCAGCTATGCTAAATCATGCAAGAATATGTTATAGCTTTGAATGAAAATGAAGTATTGCCTGATTTCAAATCGAGAAAACTGTTGTCGTTAATACATCAAATTCCGAATTAAAAAAACGCACGGAATCAATGTTGATGGTTTCAGTGTGATTTACCGCTGCGCACACTTTGCATTGCAACTTCGTATCCGGTTGATGATGTACTGGTGGATTCATTTACGGCGACCGGTAATTTGCATTTCCGCAAATGAGAAACCTGTCAGCACACTCCAGTCAGGTTTAGATTTACGAGGCCTTTTTGTGCGCGCGGAAATCACTCACAATCATCGAATAACACGCGAGACACTTTCTACGATATATTGGTGGAATCATTCATGAGAACCGGTAATTTGCATTTCCTACATGAGAAATTTGTTAGTTTGTTCTGCGTATGTTGAGATCTTAGGCACGATTTTTGTGCTCATCAAAATCAGTGATAATCATCGAATACAACACGAAACACTTTCGCTAATTTAAGTTCTTTTATTTAGAGCGATTTTTCATCTGCATTTGCATTTTAAAATTCTCACATATTGATAATTTTGTAATAGTTTTTGTAACGTTGAAATCGATGATAATCATCGAATTCTTCGTAAACTCCATTTTATGCTAGATATTGATCGATTCGTTTGAAGTGACTGGTAATTTCCATTTACATAAACAAGATTTTCCCATGTTTCTGTGTATCCTTGAAATCAATCAGTAACAATCATCAAGAATCACATGGAACATTCATCAGAACATTATACACGTTGAATCACTTAAAACCATCGGAAAACTGTATTTCTAACAAAATTCTTGCATAACGATTTTATAGTATTTTTCTGACCATAAAATTAATGATAGTCATTTTCATATAATCGAATTCCTTATGGAACAAATTTTGAGTCATATACCGGTCGATTCATTCGCAGTGTCAAATAATTTCGATTTCCATAACCAAGAATTCTGAACACGCATTGAAATTTTGTGATTCCTATGTTTCTCTACACCTTTGAAATCAGTGACAATCATCGAGTGTCACGTGGGACACTCTTTAAAATATTATACAGGTCGAATCATTGAAATCTATCGGAAACTGTATTTCTAACAAAAATCGTCACATATTCAAGACTTTATAGTGTTTTCTTTACCACAAAATCAATGATGATCACCTTGATTTTGTAATCTATCAATTCTGTCATCGAATTCCTTATGGAACAAATTTTGAGTCAGATATTGATCGATTTATTTGTAGTGTTCAGTAATTTGTGTTTCCATAAACAAGAATTCTGAACACGCATTGAAATTTTACGATTCCTATGTTTCTCTACACCTTTGAAATCAGTGACAATCATCGAGTGTCGCGTGGGACAGTCGGCAGATAGCAGCGCAGCTTGACAAAGCGTGCGCGACGAAGTCTCGCGATCTCATGCGTCACCGTCGCATTATTATTTCAATGCATGCGAGCACAACCGGACTCGCTGCACTACGCGCGCCATGCAAATTCTAGATGATTCGAGTGTGCGAGCGTCACGCCGTTAATGACATACGAGGAAGCACGCGTGTCCGCGATTCTCACCGAGCTATGTGGGTGGCAGGTTCTCGTTCACGAAACAGGTTCCTGAAGAAATATCCTTTTGACATCCTCCGTCATTCTCGCACCTTCTAGAACTCTTTCTTATAATGATTTTCATACAAAATCTGGCTAAAAATACAAATTACGAATCATGAAAAAATATGTATATATAATACAAATACATAGATTCAAAAATACAGACTTATATATTAATATGAATAAGTAATATTGGTAATTTTTAGAGTTTGTATATAATAATTTTAGTTGTCAAATATTTTCAAATTAATTGGAGATAAGGAAAGTAATAATTGTCGTATTAAAAATACAAATTTAAAATGATGAATATATCCTATTGACATCTTCCGTCATTCTCGCAGTTTCTAGAACTCTTTCTTACAATGATTTTCATTCCAAATCCGGCTAAAAGTACAAATTAGAAATCGTGAAAAAATATGTATATATAATACAAATACATACATTCAAAAATACAGACTTATATATTAATATGAATAAGTAATATTGGTAATTTTTAGAGTTTGTATATAACAATTTTAGTTATCAGATATTTTAAAATTAATTGGAGATAAGGAAAGTAATAATTGTCGTATTAAAAATACAAATTTAAAATGATGAATATATCCTATTGACATCCTCCGTCATTCTCGTAGCTTCTAGAACTCTTTCTTACAATGATTTTCATACAAAATCCGGCTAAAAGTACAAATTAGAAATCGTGAAAAAGTATGTATATATAATGCAAATACATACATTCAAAAATATAGACTTATATATTAAAATAAATACGTAATACTGCTAATTTGTAGTATTTGCATATAACAATTTTAGTTATCAAATATTTTAAAGTCAATTGTAGATAAGAAAAGCAATCATCGA
Source organism: Ectemnius continuus (assembly GCA_910591665.1). Lineage (NCBI taxonomy): Eukaryota > Metazoa > Arthropoda > Insecta > Hymenoptera > Crabronidae > Ectemnius > Ectemnius continuus. Next base: position 5,194,411 of record OU342862.1, on the reverse strand, counting down.
TGTAATTTTGAGTGACACTTACGAGAAATCGAGTGCTTCCTGAATTATTGTTTTCAGAAATTTTACTTGCATTTGTTTAGCTTCCATTTTGTTACTCTTTTACGTAATATCGGGTTTTATTATTTTGTATTCGCTCTGATATGTATAACCTTTCAATCCGACTTGATCACGTTTATACCGGGTATTTTACTTGTTTGTGAGGAGAAAAAAGTGCGAGAGAGAAACATTCGTTTGCGTGCTTGGAGGTGCGAAATTTACGATAAGCAAACAATCTTTGTGAAGGTTAGCTTTTGAAACTTCAAAGTCATTCATAATTTTTTAATTAGTTTAAATATATTGCAATTATTTTGAATTGCAATGTCATAAATGTGTCATTTTAACAATTTTTTGATTCTCGCAACAAATACTCTTTCTATCATTAAAAATAAGTTTCTAATGATTCTGTTTGATGTTTCTGTTCCAGGTATGTTCTAATACAACTTGTTCGAAGTTTGACATATTTCGTGAGTTGCTTTCCTACATTCGTTGGCAAAGTAGTAAGTAGTTCACACAATAAAGCGTTTTTTATTTTTAACACTAATTTTACAAGATCCGTCATTTTGGCGGATTTCGGACTTCATAAGTCAAATTACAGAAACAATTGCTATTAATTTTCTGTGCAATTTATGCTGACAATTATTGGTGTAATAAGACGAATATACACCAAAATTTATCTCCCCCTGTTAAGATTGTAATTATTTTCGAACTAAATTAATTATTTTTTTAAAGAAAATACGTGGTTTCCTTTACCCGTCAATTTGACGGCTATCGATAAAAATATCCTTAAACCTGTTTTTAAATAAAACCCGCAATTTTTTATAAAAACTAATTCATATTTATAATGCTGGCACGTGGCTGACCTTGCAAGTTGCCGATACGAAACTAATTAAAAATGACTGAAAGCATTAAAATTGATATTAGCCGGGCTTACATACATACGTGTGCATGTGGTTAACGACCGTTTGATTACTATCTATTCGCACTTTACAAGTTATTGCTTTACATAATGAGGATACGGCCGTGGCCTTTGCACTTCATTACTCGGTTATTACCTCTCTGCGGCGGCGGCGCCACTGTGGGCTCAAATGCTAAAAACGCGGATACTGTAAAGTTTCGTTGTGTTTTAGCAAACGTTCCGTTTATTTCCATTAGCAATATCCTGTATGGATTGGACGACTAGTGTAGTGGTGGACAAAATGTGCTGCCATTTCCAAAATCGCAGAAAAACGCACCAACTGCTTTCAAGGTATTAAACTAGAAGGTTTGACGAATATTTTGACCTATGACTGATATGTGAAGTAAAGTGAAGTTTTCGAGGAAAAAAGTCATCCATTTTATGTATCAAATAATATACCGTTATAACATTCCCTCATTCATCAGCGATTTTGGTAAAGTTATCACGACGATTTCCGGAAAGGACTTGTGTAGAAATTTTTCTTAAAACTCGTCCTTTGATACTGCGAAAGCGGAAGTTGCGTTTTGTCGCGTTTTAGCAAACGTTCTTTTTATTTTCATTAGCAATATCCTGTATGGATTAGACGACTAGTCTAGTGGTGGACAAAATGTGCTGCCATTTCCAAAATCGCAAAAAAAACGCACCAACTGCTTTCAAGGTATTAAACTAGAAGGTTTGACGAATATTTTGACCTATGTCTGATATCTGAAGTAAAGTGAAGTTTTCGAGGAAAAAAGTCATCCATTTTATGTATCGGATGATTTGCCCTTATAAAGTAGAGGATAGATTAGAGATTACAGTTGTAGCATCAAAGTGAAAGGACGACATCAAAATCGTACAAGATATGTGATAAATTATCCAAAGAATACCGATAAATACGTTTTTGTTACGATAAAGTACCATTTAGTTCCAATGTCTGCGTTTTTAGCGTTTATGCCCACTGTGGGCTCAAATGCTAAAAACGCGGACATTCGCACTAAATCGTACTTTATCTTAACAAAAACATATTTATCGGTGCTCTCTCGATAATTTATCATATAAGTTGTATGATTTGGATATGCTTTCATTTTGATATTATAACTTTAATCTCTAACCTATGCTCTACCATACAACGGCATACCATATGATGTATAAAATGGATGATGTTTTCTCTCGAAAACTTCACCGGATTTCATATATCAGACATAGGTGAAAATATTCGTCAAACCTTCTACCTTAACGCCCTGAAATCAGTTGGTTCGTTTTTTTGCAACTTTAGAAATGGCAGCGCCATTCGTAAAATGAAAGCACAACATCAAAGTCATACAACTTATATGATAAATTATCCAAAGAATGCCGATAAATACGTTTTTGTTACGATAAAGTACCATTTAGTTCCAATGTCTGCGTTTTCAGCGCGTTAATCGACGAAATTAAATTGTTCATCGCACACACACACACACAGAGTGCGATTATTGTTATCAGCGTCCAAAGAGATCGGCGAAATAATCGAATGACTCAGGCCGCATTTTTCAGCGATCATGAGACTCGCCGGTTTCTGGCATGCGCCCCCAATGACAAGTTCATGCTCTCCCGGCGGCGGATTGTTGACAGAAATATGTTGCTCCCCTCTGGCGCGCTTCTGCGTGCCGCTCCGCTGATTGCCGCACATCGATATCTCGCGCATGCACGCACAGTATGATTGCCACTCGAAATTAACACCGTCGGACTCGTGGTTCAATTTTATACACCGAATACAAAAAAAACTTGTGCTCGAATATATTCGGTTTTTGAGAAATAACTCTTTTAAACAACGAAACATTCTTAGTAAAATGAATTTACGTTAAAATATATTAGCTTTTGTTATAAAAATCGTAAATGTTATAGAAAATCACAAATGTGTTTGTTGTGTTACAATAAAGTCATTTTATGGGAATATTGTTATCTTGGAAACATAACAATATTTCATACAATAAGAGTATTTAATAATAAAACAATATTCAATATTCTATTAAAAAAGTTCGCCTTTAAAATGTGAATAAACAAATGCAAGGGCTGTCAAATAATTTAGTATGTGTTTTAAGAAAACTTTTGAAAGCTTTAAAAAAGCGTACTTGAATGTATTCAGCTTTTGAAGAATAACTCTTTTAAACAACGAATTCTTAGTAAAATAAATGTACGTTGAAACAAATTAGCTTTTGCTATAAAAATCTTAAATGTTATAGAAAATCAAAAATGCGCCTTTTCTGTTACAATAAAGTCATTTCATGGAAGTATTGTTATGTTTCTAACATAACAATATACAAATATTTTGTACAATAAGAATATTCAATAAGAAAACAATATAACAATATTTAATATTCAAATGAATTGTAATTGCAAGGAATTCTATTAAAAAAGTTCACTTTTAAAATGTTAATAAACAAATACAGGAGCTGCAAATTAATTTAGTATTTGTTTTGAGAGGCGTTGTTTGGAATAATCGCATACAAAGGTTTGCACTTTGTGTAGATCGATAAGAAATTGTTCAACGACTTTCTTTTTTATCAAAAACAGATTTAAAGTTCATTTGCGGAAATAGTTGTCGGCATGCAATGATTTCCACCAAAGCTAAAAAGTAATTTACTATAAAACATGCATTTATACAATCTGAATTATTAATTAAACACAAGCAAAAAATTGTACAAGAAATTTCACTCAATTTATACTGAACTTTAAAATTTCAAAAGTACAGCTTTAAAAAATTAAAATTACAGACATTTAAAGTTCCACTTCATATTAACTAAATGTGTAACAACAAATAATAACAATCATACGCAAATATTTATGCGTTTGTAAGAAACTCGTATGTGAATAAAGTTCTAGTTTCTACGAGTTTTCAACTAATACAATAATAATGCGGCCTGAAAATGCTGTGTTTCCCCTTGGCCTTGGTTTTCCCGGAGTTAGAAGCCGCACTGTTGGCGAGCCAGTGAATTCCCTGGCTTAGGGAAATTGGGTTACTCATGTCTCTTAACTGTATTACGCAACTGTAAATACTAACAACAAATAAGAAACACTGAAAGCAGCGAAAATATTCGTATACTCGAGTTTTTCAAATATTATAACTTGATAATTCCATTATTTATAAAACAAGCTACTCAAGTAGAGTAATTGAAGACTTATAAATATAAATTGTATTTGAAGAGAATTATTATATTTGTAATATAATTATTATAAGTGTAATTGAAGATAATTGAAGAGTAATTGAATATTATTCACACTAAATATCACAACACTTTTTTTACACGTTTACTTCGTCATTGAAAACAGTAATTCGACCAAAAATTGATATAGTAAAATTGATATATGATTATAGTAACAATTGATGAAGCAAATAATGCTTCATTTAATTTTAACACATCGTAAGAAAAATATTTTGTTTTATAAATAATACAAATATTGGAACATTTCTTAAATAACATTGCCGGAATTTTACTTTGTTACTTATTTTTAATTTGTTTTAATCACTGAAATAAAATTTTTCGCCGTTTTACTTATATTTATTGAATTATTTCAACTTGAAATCAACGAATGTTTTGTTACGGAAGTGTTTTATAGATATCTTAATAATGAGAGATACAGAAATGCGGTTCTTTCCCCCACCGTTGGTTTTCCCAGTGTCGGAAGTCGCGCTGTTATTGCCAGCGAGTGAATTCCCTGGCTCGAGGAAATTCTTCCGGGCGATTATCGCCGCGCGTTTATTTGGCATTGAGCCGGCATTTTGCGCAGCGCGCTTCTACCTCTATGATGATAAGAAGGCGAACTTCGGGCGACAGTGCTTGAGCGGAAAAATTTGCGCTGCCCGGCCAATGTTATCTTCCGCGATGACTGCGCTGCTCTATTAATTATATTAACGCAATCACTGCCAGCGCTGTCGCTAGACGCTGACTTAATTTCTATATTTGTAGTAACAATGGAAGGAAATATGCTGATAACAAACTGTATAGTCGATGGAATAGAAAATAGTGACTGACGATGATTAAGGAATGAAATAGTTTCGCGAAGAATAATAGATGTTATTTATGAAAAACATGAATTAATATTTTTTATTATCATTGATTTAAAGAAAGATTTGCATTAATAAAAGAGTGTATTTTAAGATAACCACAAATGATTAATCTGTTCATTTTACATTAACCCCAGCTTATTGTAATTATTAAATTTCTGTAATTTCGTTATACTTTCCTTGCAATAGAAGGCAACGAACATAATATTTATAGTTTGATTTTTGTCGTTGAACACTTTATTGTACTTTGACTTCGAATTCGAATCAAGAAAACTGGTCTCGTTAATATGACAAACTCCAAATTAAAAAAGCTTTGGAATTGCACTAACGCAAGGGATTAATATTGGTTATAAAATAAATATATAAATAATTTTGTGAGGAATAATACGTTTTAGTTATGAGAAACAAGAATTAACATTGTTACGCGTATTAACGTAAGAGTTGCGTTAATAAAACAGTGTTTCTTAAGATATAACCGAAAACAATTAATCTATTCATTTTACGTTAAATCCAGCTTGTTATTATTAACTTTGTGACATAATTTTTACTCGAATATTTGTAAAGTCTTATTATTCACAAGTATAGAGATTGTATTATTGATTTTATACTTCTTTGATTGAGTTTAAATTAGGTGGACTTTTTCCCGCGCTCGATTTCTAGGTTAGAATTCACTGCTCAGTATTCTACAATAATTATTACACCCAGTTATAACTATTACGAGCAACAATGCAGCAATGTCAAGCTGAATGCTCGGCCAGTTTCCACAATCTTCCTTTTCATTGCACATCTGATAGAAGCAGATTGATAGGCATTGGACAAAAACGATCGGAGCGTCGATGTGCCGACGAATCACGAGTGCATTCTGCAAGCGAGCGCTTTTTTTTATATCGCTTATATCTCGTTTCCCAGCGAGATCCACTGGTGGCAGTGCGCTTGTGTAATTTTTCTCTCCGGTTTTTTTTTTGTTTCGCCGCACCGCACTTCCCTTTACTTCCGTCGTGATTTTCGAAAAAGTTTCCTATCTCACGAATGGTGCTTCGATAGCATCGCCCTGTTTCCGAACCATCGCCAGGCCATCACTCCTCCTCTATTCGCCGCTTTTCCCAAACCCTTTTTCCAGCTTTTCACACACCTCGTTCTCTCTCTCTCTCTTTCTGTTTTCCTGTTTCATTCTACCCTTTGTGCCTTTGATTCCTCATGCGTCTGTTAAATGCGCGAATCGAATAAACCACTTGCAAACACCACTAACGAAATTTAAGAATTTCATTGTGCCTTTGTGCGAAACGTTCAAGAAATTCTTGTTTAGTCTTTTGAGTGGATTCGATTGGTGGCTGCGCTTTTGAATAACATAACCTAGTAAAGGTATTGGTGAATACGTGAATATTTGAATGCTGCAATAGTTAACTAAATGATCGTTTAAACAAATCGTGAAGTAATTCGAGCTTTAATAAAATTGTTTACTTTTTCATGTTGATTTAAGTTTGACAGTGCTTCGTAAGTGTTTGAATGTAACATAACCTCAAAGAGTAATGGAGTAATAATTAACTACGTAATCGATGGAACCACTTATATGTAACGCAAAATTTACTACTCTTTCAAACCTATTAAAACAGATAAATTTTCTTTTTTATCAATTAATATTCTATTACGGAAATATATTACATTCAAGATTCTTTCAATTAAATTCACAGATTCGATTCTACAAATTTCCGAGATTTAGAAACGTTACATACAAGTTGCTGGCAACAATTCGTTGGGGGATTTTTCGTCGGCAAAAATTGCAACGTGACGGAATCGGTTCGCGTCGACTGTTTTCGCAAAACAAACGCTGCTTACTATCCGGAATGTTGACGGTGGCTGATGCCGTTGTTGACGGATGTAAATGCCGAAATCTCCATGCTTCCATCGCCGCTTCTCCAACAGGCTGGTTTTCGAGAAATTATTTTTTTTCCTCCTCCGCCCGCCAAGGGATTCCCGCGAAATTTCACTGCTTTTTCCCACCGCCACGGGGCTTCCGGCTAATTACAGTTTACACAATTACCGAGAGAGAGCGCGCGCGCCGCGCCGCGCTGCGCTTTGTCGCTCCGGCCTTTTTCGGGAATACTGCAATTGGTATGATCGCGTTTGGCGCGCGTGCACGCTGCAATTGAATTTCAAAGACACACCCGAGTGTTGCAGTTGCGGCACGCGGAAAAAAGTAATTGCGCTCTCGCTTTTTTTTTGGCCGGTGAAAATATCTCTGCTCGCCGCGAATTCTGAGCGTTAAATAATCGACATCGAAAAATGTGGTGGATGGATTTTACAAATTCGGTGAACAAAATTCGCTGCGATTTCTTTTGAATACTGTCGGAACTCTCGTTTGATTTAAAGTTTATTTAATCGAACTGCATATTAAATAAGTTTTATTTATTTTTTCGAGTCTTAAACATAGCACAGAAATTGATATTTCAAATTTTAATTGTAATGTTAATATAAAATCGATTGTTTAATGTTACGTCGAGATTTGCTCTGCAAAACCAATTTGCATATCGCGGTGATCGATCGTTCCACAAAATTATTAGGAATGTAATATACGATTATTAGAGTAATTATATTATAATCTACTAAATCAATATTATTAAACCTTCCAACCCTCCAATCGATCAAACACTAATCTCTGTTTAATTCCATTTAATGCTGCATTATTTCGCAAACCCTGAAACCGTATATATTGGAATAATAATATGGATCGATCAATGTTTTCACTTGTTATCTGCTTTAATAGAAATCCATTCGACGCAGCCAATCAATTTACACATTTATATCTATCTATTTAAGGTTAAGTTAAATTTCGTCTTCTTTCAAATGATAATATTGTTGTAGCTCTGACTTATTATCCTTCAACAATATTTATTAATTGTTTTCAAGGAATATTGCAAATATTAAATTAAATATGAGCCATGTTTGCTAATTGAATACGCTAACAATGTGTTGTATGGTTGCTAAATCAACATAGTCAAAAGGTGCATTTCAAATTTCTTTCATAGAAATTAATAATAAAAATGTACAGGGTGATTCACTTGGCTTTGAATCAGAACTCTCCTAGCCGTTATTTTTTTTTTGTGGACTTCCCGACCTTCCCCGGGACTGAAATTTGGTGGGGAATGTGCCCTTGCGTCAAGGAAGAAGTGACATAAAATTCAGAGCCCTAGCTCAAAGTTTGGGTTTTCATCTGTTTTCGACCCTCGAAAATGCTCAATTTTTTCAAATTTCTCAAAATCGGCCGATCCCGGGATATTTTGATTGTTTTCGTATCAGGGTGGATAGAGAACAAAGAATCCGTGAAAAAAAGTCCGGATTTGCAACGAAAACGGGTCGAAAAACCGTCGAGAAAAGTCCATTTTTGCTCATTTTTCACGGTTTTTATTTTTTTTGGTGGACTTCCCGACCTTTCCCGGGGCTGAAATTTGGTGGGTCATGTTTTCTCGGATCAAGGAAGATACCATAAAAATTCCAGAGCTCTAGCTCAAAAATTTTTTGTTGGCAAATTTTTCTTAAGGGGTACCCCTTCAGATTTTTTCACGATTTTTCCAAGGTCCCCGAACTCGGGTTTTTTCTTCAGGAATCGATTGTTTATGAATGAAAACGGATAGGAAACAAGAAATCCGTCAAAGAAAGTCCGGATTTCTATCGAAAAGACTAAAAAACAGCCTTTAAAGTTCGATTTTTTCGGGATTTTCGCTGGTTTCTCCCATATTTTTTGGACTTCCCGCCATTTTCCAGGGCTGACATTTGGTGGGGAGTCTCCCCTCGCATCAAGGAAGATGTGATATAAATTTCAGAGTCCCAGCTCAAAATTTGTTTTCCCCATATTTTTGGCCATCGAAAATATCCAATTTTTGGTGGTGATTCAAAGGCAAGTGACTCACCCTGTACATAAAAATAATGAACAATAATTCTAATGAATATTGTGTTTAAAGGATGTTCATTATTACCAAAGCTACTAAACAATTCATGTTGTCAATTCATGTTGTCAAACATACAATAATGTCTTCATAATGTTTTCTATTTATGGTCTTCTTCGCATAGGCACTAAAAGGGTGAAACGCAAGGAAAATCGAATGTTCGCCAATACAAAGCCCATATCAATGAGAGAGCACAACACGCAATCCATTGTGAAGCAAGAATACTGCCCCACTTTTCGCTATCGCACAATTTGGTGAAGCATCGCCAAACACGTTCCTATCTTGCCCCTAATGTGTCGCGCCGCGCAGATGTATGCGCGCGCGCGCGCGCGCGTGTGTGTGTGTGTGTAAGGAATTATCGTTGACGCAGGTGCAGGCAGCGGTGATCCTTGGCATAGTTAGTGTGAACCCCCGCGAACAAGCAGGTCCTCGTGATCTCGCTCGAAAAACCTGCTGGCACATTATTCGCGGCACGTACGCACCGCGCACGCACACATTCGACGCTTGCATCGAGTGCGAACGCGTCCACTTTTTCACCGAGTGAATGGGCCCCGTTTTACTCGTTCTATGAAGTTGTTTATTGGTGCTAGAATCGTGCGGTTGCACTTTTTTTGCGAGCTCGAAATTCTCTTTCAGAGAAAATTGCAACAAGGCTAAGTTAAATATAATAGATATATGATAAAATAGTAGATTTTAATGGAGCGGTTAGTTTTGTGTTGTTTATTGATACAAGGATCGTGTTGTTGCACTTTTTCTGCGAGCCAAAAATTCTTTTTCAGAGAAAATTGCAACAATGCTAAATTGTATATAATAAATATATAATAAAATAGTAGATTTTAATGAAAGGGACAGTTTTATGTTATTTATTGGTACAAGGATCGTGTTGTTTATTGGTACAAGGATCGTGTTGTTTATTGGTACAAAAATCGTGTGGTTGCACTTTTTCTGCGAGCCCAAAATCCCCTCTCAGAGCAAATTGCAACAAGGCTAAGTTAAATATAATAAATATATAATAAATGTATAATAAAATAGTAGGTTTTAATGAAAGGAACAGTTTTATGTTGTTTATTGGTACAAGAATCGTGTTGTTGCACTTTTTCTGCGAGCACAAAATTCTCTCTCAAAGCAAATTGCAACAAAAGTAAGTTATGTATAATAAATATATAATAAAATAGTAGATTTTAATGAAGGGATCAGTTTTATGTTGTTTATTGGTACAAGGATCGTGTTGTTGCACTTTTTGTACGAGCCCATAATTCCCTCTCAAAGCAAATTGCAACAAAACTACTGTTTGCATAAGTATTGTATTCTTGCACTTTTTGTATGAACGCCCAATTCTCTTAAAAGACAGATTAATTTATTGTATTCATAATATACAGTAAAATACTAAATTCATAAAAGTAACTAAATATTCTAACTAGTTTTGTACTGCAAATATAATGTACTACGTATTTATTAAATGAAACAATATTACTGGATGTAGTCTCTTTTGTTAATCAATTATCGTTTGTTGTAGTACTTCTACTTTAATGTTTATCAATTCCGGAATGCAAAGGTGATTGGAAGTATTTCTTTATTGATTCGTAGTCCTCCAGGTTGTAACGGCAATTACATGGAAACTTATTAATTAGCAGTGTGCGCGACCAGTGGAGTGGCGATGGTGCCGCGAAGCTGAAACGCCATTACAGTATAATTACATATTGAACATTCCTGCAAAATGGAAGTACTGCATCACTGCAAATTACTGTCGTAATCAGACTCTATTCAGAAACGAATACCACGCGCAATACAAACAGCGCTGATTTACGAGAAAAAAGAAAACAATATGCGTGATGAAGTGAGAACTTTCTTCTTTTCTTGCACAGTTTAAAATTTATTGGTGTTAAATTAATTGAAGTTGTAATTCAATCAAAAAACACCAATAACCAAATAAACTAAGAAAATTACAATTATATTAGTTTTTAATTATTAAAATGCAAGAATTAACACAAATATTTGACTACGAAATTTTGAAATATAATGCAAATACTGAGCTCAATTATTGCTGTCCTTTTCAAGTTCTCACACCAAGAAAGAAATTCACGGATCATAAATTCTGCTGGTTTTGTTCCACAGTTGACCGGAAGTTCTCATACAATTTGCATACACGCGTTCATGTGCATCCCAAGAATTAAAGGTCGACCTTTCAAACCCTTGCCGTGCTCCCCGTTTCGTCGAGCGCTTTAGCGATGCATCAAAGACGAGGGAAGCGGCACGCGTCGCCGTGACAAATTCGAGGGAGACACGTGTGCGTGTGAAGGGGTTGAAAAGTAGGGCTAATAGGGCGACGTCTTTGTCAGGGTACAGAAGATCCAAAAAAGTAAACATATAAACAAAATTTGTATGTTACACGATTTTAGTAAAATGCATCGAAAAGTAACAAATGATTTCTTTAGCTATTTATGACATTCTTAGTTCTATAATAAATAAAATTATTACAATAAAACTGTTCTATAATAATGTTCGATAATAGCAATATGGATTTTTTTGCTTTTAATATATTTTATTAGAACTGTATAACTTAAATTTGTATTATATTAATTTACTTCAATTTTGAATCTTCAACCAACTACAAACTATAATTTATCAATCTTCAAAAATTATATTATTACTGCAACTACGCGTGTATAAGAAATTTTCAAGAAAATCGACTGTGTGAAAACAGGTCAAAAATTAATTTCAAGATTTTATCAAGGCAGAGATTCGTTCGAAATAAAAAAAAGGGTGTAAAAGACGACTGTTCAAACGGCCGAAGCCAGGCGCAAAGAGAAAAGAGCATCTCGACGAAAGAGAAGAAGGGTGAGACGGAGTGGGGGAAAAGGGTAGTCGAGTGAGAAGGGATTCAATGGAGCATAACGGAGGGTTGGAAAGGGTGTCAGGCGCAGCAGGGCCACCCGAAGGCAAAGGAAACCGGAATACTCTAATCTAAGATTGCTCTACCGCAGTGCTCCTCTTATTGGTTCACCGCTATTACCTGCTCTCATTGTTTCAGTCAACTATATCTTCGCCCGCAGGTTTTGATTTCACTAAAGCGCTATCAATTTCAAAGCGTTTGCGAGTCGAACAGTTTATTGAACAGCCTCAAATTTGAATACTTGAAAGTCAAATATGATATCCAACTAGTGGATTTTGGATTTGTTTACTTAAATTATGAAGATATCAAGTTGAACTTTATTGATGAATAATGCATTCTCAATATTGTTCACGCTTATGGATAATATAAAAATTATTATTAGGATCATAAGTTCAAATATATGCTATTTCGAAACCTCTAAAGTTGCGAGGTGGGGCAGAAATCCATATTTCATAAATTCAATTTTTCAAAACATTTCTTAAACAATTCGAAGTACAAAGTATTTAACAAATTAAAATCTCCAAAGGAAGATACATTAAAGATGAACTTATTTAAACGTATAAACATTCCATCTTTTTTTGCATTGCACAATTAATGAGGCGTGCACTGAACATAACCTAAACACTGATCAATACATAAAATACAAAATACAAAACCAATACCTTATTTTCAAAGTTAATCACTGAAGATCATAGAATATATTCATACTAGAACCGTTGGATACCTAAAATGACAGCTGAAAGAATAAGCCAGTACTAATAATATTAAGAACTACTTTTTACTTTTTAACATTCCCTCTTCGTTTGGATTGCACAATTACTTAACCGAGCATTGAACATAACCTCAACATAACCTAAACCTAAAACCCAATACCTTATTTTCAAAGTTAATCACTCAAGATCATAGAGTATATTTATACTAGAACCGTCGGTGGTCTGAGTTCGCCGTGGTGCATAAGTAAATCAAGGTTGCGAATCAAGTTACAATTAGGTGTAGGCCGGAATCGGGCTAGTTAATGCCTGCTGCGAGAGCCGTGCACTTAATCAGAGAATGTCAGTGTCAGGCCTGGAGCCGGCGAGAGAGTGTGCCAGTAGCATGACACGGAAACTTCGAAATTCGATATCGAGTTTATTACTGAACTGCAGCGCACTGAGAAGGCCAGCGGGAGCCACGTAACGCTGATATTAATAATAATTCAGTCCTCCTCGTATTAAGACTTCTTCAAATATCGATCTGCTTTCTGAATGTTATTAATAACAAATGAATATTAAGCAAAGTAAATACCTGATTGAGCATGTAAATAAATTAGTTGATTGTTAACAATAGCATTATGTATACTGCACGAGTCGTTTAACTATTATTTATTAAATAAAATTAATTATTTCTATTGTTATATTATGTAAAGTCAATTACAAATCGACTTATTATATAAAATTGTGAATCCGAAATTCCAAATTGTTTATACAAAAAGGTGGATCATCTTGCCACCCCTCTGTTTTATTAATAAAACTAATGATCTTATTAAAATATTATTTTATCTATTTTACTATATATATATTGTTTAACCAACTACTTAATCAGTATGCTAAATTGACTGATTTTAAGATTGTTCTTTATTATTTAAAAATTCGCTTTGTAAATAATGTATTTATTATTGTATGATTAGATAGTGTTCATCTATAAACAAAGTGAATAATGAAAAATATTCGTGTCTTCGTAAATTAGCTCTTAGCTATTTGATTGATAATTACAGTTACAATAGATTGAATGATTAAGGTTATTATTATAATATTTAGATGTATTTCAATTTTCCTCGAGGGATTCGAATTACCATCTACAAAGAATTTACATTGCCATCTTAAAAACAAACATTTAACAACCTTACACTGCCATTCTCTCTTCCATTAACATTACAAATCCAAACAAAGAACAGCATTAAAAACAAGATTAAATCCATTTAAATGAGTTTTCACACCTTCCAAGAGAAACCATTTGGCAAGCACGCTCTGCCATTCAGTAACCGCTAGACACACACAGAGACAGACAGACACAGAGAGAGACAAATGGTACTCGTTGGGCGATAGTTCGCGCGAGTGTACGAAGCGTGAGTGGAAGTCTAGGCTAGAGCGGAGGTCTTCGCGTCCTTGCACTCCTTGCCAGCTCTGGCAGCGGCGGGAAGAGCAGAAGAGAAGAGAGCCGCGCTCGCGGCGCCCCCACCGTTCCATTCCCTCGTACACCACTCGCACTGGTGGGGGAAGAGTCTCCCCCTCTCCTCCTCCTCTCCTCTCCTCCCCTCCCCTCCCTCTCTTCGCTACCCATCGCCAGGCCGGAGCCACTCGGCCTGATTGCGCGATCGTGCTATGTAAGAGGCCGCACATGTTACCGAGCGACGCCAGTCTCGCAGCGGCACTTGCGGGAGACACATCGTGCACATCGGCTCTCGTCGTACTCGTCGCATCGCGCAAACAACGCAACACGCGCACCACCTCGTAGTACGAACGCTTCCACGGTGCTTTGAGAGAGAGAGAGTGAACACGATTACTAGATTTCCACCTGAGGATAAAGAAAAGGAAAGAAAGAAAGAGAGAGAGAGAGAGAGAGAGAAGAGTGGATTTTTGGTTCGGAGCGAGGAGAGTGCAGTGCGGATATATCGCTTTGGGGAACTGATAGTGTGCGAGATAGGGATTTACGAGGGGCGGCGGATCGGTGCGAGATAGCGCGCGCGCCGTGCCACACTCTACTTACTTATCGCACTCTTCTCTCCCGGCGGCGGCACGTCTGACACCGACACCTTTTTCTACTTTTCTATGTGAGACGTGGTACGCAACGACGACGGCGCCGCGCGTTCATGTTGTTTCGGTGTTGTCGGCCAAGTTGTGCGCCTTCTCCAAGTATATTGTGATTAGTGCGCTGAGCTTCCCGTCTGTGCACTGTCAGGGATATTCTACTGGAGGTTTTGTGCCGCGCCTGCTGATTCGGAGCACGTGAGTATAGTGCGACTCTTAGTACAATGTGCTTTGTGGATTGTGTGCTCTCGGTTTGTTTTGGAAGCAACCTATTTACCAGGACAGTTGGAACTTCCAGTCGAAAATCTCGTGCGATTCAAGGTCGTTTTGAGAGTGCTCGACGCCCTGGAAAGTGATAATAATTGGTCGCAGTGGATTTTTCTTTAACGTGAAAATTCTCTGAATGAAATTAACGTCGATAAATGATTCCCGACCAAGATAATTCGAAGTATTAAATTCCAAAGTTGAATCCGAGGAGAGATTATTTCCGCGTTGAAAGGCGGAGTATCAGGATTCCTTATCGGGACTAATGAAATTCCTGTCGATATTAATATCGAATATTAAATAGCGTTAACTTGCGATTGAAGTAATGCGAGAGGAGAAAAGGTGGAGTACGATTTGCTTGGCAAAGTGTACCAAGATTAACACTTCGCCTCGGTCCACATCTGGATCTTTCCGCAGCCAATTGGAGGTGCGTGTGTACCTGAGGTCCGCTAAGCGAATCGGATCTCCGCTGTGCTCGCCCAGTGTCGCGCTGCCTGCTGCTAATTAACCCCTATATTTACAACACCTCGCTCGAAAGAGGTCGAACGAGAGCAGCGCCGGGCTTCTGCTTCTGCTTCTGTTCGAGCGGAGCGGAGCGGAATTATGCTGGCACTTTGTGTGTGTTCATGGTCGATTTTGGATTCCGTAACTGTGCGCGTCTCTCTTTCAGAGCGACCGACTACGCTCGCTCGCTCGCTCTATTTGCACGGCCGCGCTCGACGGCGACGTAGTAAGCCGAGCGCGCGCGCGTGTACGTACGCGGATGATGATTACGTGAGCGCGAGCAGTTGCACCATCGCTCCGCCGCGCCGCGCCGCGCCGCACGCCCTGTCATGTGCCTCGCTCGCTCGCTCGCTCGCTCGGCGCCCGCGTGATTCTGGATATGTACGAAGGAACTCGAGTCGCTCGCGGCTCCGATACTTTCAGGGACAAGATTCCTTTTAGGGATATTTCTCGATGTTTCCTTTTCAAATAAACTCGATTATTTTATACGGAATTTTGTAAAATTTGTTTAGTCATTTTTACAGAAATTTTGGCAGGTTTTGTTTTATGGGCGTTTGTGTGAATAGTAGAATTGGGAGTAATGATTAATACGAGGTTTTTTTATTGTAATTAATTTTGAAATTGAAGAATTTATTTTGTATGTCTTGCAAAGTACCCAATCAATTTTGAATGAAAAGGAACGCGTGACTGTTCGATCATTGAACACTGAAAATGGACGAAGAATTCGAGTAAGTGTTTCTATGAATAGTAGAATTGGGGGTAATAATTAATACGAGGATTCTTTTCATCACAATTGATTTTGCAGAATTATTTTTACATAAGAATGCTATAAGAAACCGAATAAATTGAAGAATTTATTTTGTATGTCTTGCAAAGAACTCAATCAATTTTGAATGAAAAGGAACGCGTGACTGTTCGATCATTGAACACTGAAAATGGACGAAGAATTCGAGTAAGCGTTTCTATGAATAGTAGAATTGGGGGCAAAAACTAATACGAGGTTTTCTTTGATCATAATTGATTTTGAAGAATTATTTTTACATAAGAGTGGTATAAAAAGCCGAATAAATTGAAGAATTTATTTTGTATGTCTTGCAAAGTAGCCAATCAATTTTGACTGAAAAAAAACACGTGACGAAGCCTTCGAGTTGCATGGAATTTGAAATTGGAGCAGAACTGCGATGTAGAATATTAATTGAGAGGAAAGTCGTGGCTTAGACGAGGAAGTTCATAAAGCAGCGTCGTAAAAAGGAATAAGGAAGAATTCCAATGCGTTACAAAACAAAACTGAATGAGCTCGAAGCCATCTGTCATGTATCAAAGTGTCACGCGGTACATTTTGAGTGACGCTGTATTATTCTGCGCTGCTGCCAGTAGAAGAAACCTTCCACAGTCAGCCGAGTGATAATGACGAGAATTAGCGTACCGCCGCCAGTTTCGTAAAGCCGAGCTGATCTCTATCGCCGTTTCCCAGCAGGCTAGATAACACATTACGAATGATAGAAGCAATATTATCCTACAAAAACTATAACAATTATATAAAATATATCTTCTTATATGTCACGTTCGATAATGTAATTTACTTTTCGAATTTATATGAAGTATAATTTTACGACGTTTACGTTTGAATATATTGAGATTTATTCTTTAAATCAAGAAAAATGAAATAACACGAGTAGTAATATAAATAAATAAATACAAAATTTCTTTTTACTTGAATATTGCATAAATAATATAAACAATCATAATATGGCACAATAAGTTCAAATAATGTTGCAGTCTGACGACGAAGTTTCAAATCTACTTACATGATAAAGTAATTGTAATAAAATGTCGAGAAAATATTTATAAAATTATATTGAAAGTTATTATTATATTGTTCACAGATATTACTATTATATTAGTATTGTAACAATAATTAAACAACTGCAATATTCCACGATAAAGGCAAGACTGAAGCACACTCAGGTAGTCACCGCAGTAGCTCCGTCGGCTGACTACAAAGCTCCGCATCCACTTACGCGGCAAAGTAAATGTACGGCAAACGTTGGATCTGAATTACTTTTACAGAAATGTCGACGGGTATTTCCAACGAATTATATTCAAAATTATTGCTATATTTTTCACAGATATTGCGTAATATAAATATTATACAAATGTTATAAAAATAGGCAATCAGAATATTCTACGATAATTGATATAGTTATAATAAAATAGTATTTTAATGAAGGGGACAGTTTTGTATTGTTTTCTTAACATAAGGATTGTGTCCTTGCACTTTTCGTGAGAACGCCCAATTCTGTTAAAGGACAGATTAATTTATTATATTTATTATATTCAATAGCTCTGTCGGCTGACTGCAAAGCTCCGAATCCACTCACGCGACAAAGTAATTGTACGACAAACGTAGAAACTAAATTATTTTTACAGAAATGTCGACAAGTATTTCCAACGAATTAAATACAAAATTATTGTTATATTTTTCACAAATATTACGTAAAATAAATATTGTATAAATGTAAAGATAAGCACTGAGAATATTCCACGATAAAGCCAAGCACGTTCAGGTGCTCGTCGCAGTAGCTCCGCCGGCTGACTGCAAAGCCCCGAATCCACTTACGCGGCAAAGTAATTGTACGACAAACGTAGAAACTGAATTATTTTTACAGAAATGTCGACAAGTATTTCCAACGAATTAAATACAAAATTATTGTTATATTTTTCACAGATATAACATAGAATAAATATCGTAAAAATAGACATTGAGAATGTTATACGATAAAGCCAAGCACGTTCAGGTGCTCGCCGCAGTAGCTCCGCCGGCTGACTGCAAAGCCCCGAATCCACTCACGCGACAAAGTAATTGTACGGAAAACATAGAAACTGAACTATTTTTACAGAAATGTCGACAAGTATTTCCAACGAATTACATTCAAAATTATTGTTATATTTTTCACAGATATAACATAGAATAAATATCGTAAAAATAGACAATGAAAATGTTCCACGATAAAGCCAAGCACGTTCAGGTGCTCGTCGCAGTAGCTGCGCCGGCTGACTGCAAAGCTCCGCATCCACTTACGCGGCAAAGTAATTGTACGGCAAACATAGAAACTGAACTATTTTTACAGAAATGTCGACAAGTATTTCCAACGAATTACATTCAAAATTATTGCTATATTTTTCACAGATATTACGTAGAATAAATATCGTAAAAATAGGGAATGAAAATGTTCCACGATAAAGCCAAGCACGTTCAGGTGCTCGTCGCAGTAGCTCCGCCGGCTGACTGCAAAGCCCCGAATCCACTTACGCGGCAAAGACGCAGTCTCCGGGATGAGTCTCCTCGGGAAAGGAGGTATTCTCGTAGTATAGTGACCTTAGCGTAACTTGTCGTAATCGGTCTGTTTACTGGTGTGGTCACTGAGTCATCGCAATCGCTCCAAATTAGTGTCCTCCCCGGTAGCCTTGGTGCGAGCCGACGCCGATTCCGATGGAAAACACGCTCCATTGCCTGCCTCTGACTGAAGATCGAACTTATTCTCACTCTCCGTCCTCTCCGCGATACTCGCTTCCACTGCATACTACCAACTTTATTGCTTTCGGGCGCGGATCGATCCCAGCAATTTTAATGCTCTGTCTGCTCTGCTTTGTGTAAATACAATGACACGTTTGAATGGCAGCTCCCATTTATTGTAAGAAGTAGAATGTAATAAATGGAATGGTAGATTCGGTTTATTATTGGAATATTGTTGTCATGAGAGTATACTTAATATTTGCAGTGTTTGTCTGAATATTAAAGATTATTAAACTATAAAATTCAAAGAATTATTAAACTTGTATCCCATTAAAAAAGGCAAAGAATAAGCTAGTGATAATAACGTTATCACATCAAAGATTTCTACTTTTTAAAGAATAGTCATCTATTTTTATTTATTTAATAAAACCTTCTGCAAAACCCTGCATTCTAATATTATACAACGAACGAAAATCTCGAATGTCTAAACAAGTAAATACAATAACACCTTTGGGCAGCAGATTCAATTTATTATTGAAATATTGTTATTATGAGAGTATATATAATATTCGTAGTATAATAGTGTTTGTCTAAACATTAAAGATTGTTAGAGTGAAATGTAATTACACCTAAAATGACAGCTGAAAGAATAAGCCAGTAATAATAACATTGTCACGTCGAAGACTTCTACTTTTTAAAGAATAGCCATCTATTTTAATTAATTTAATGAAGCTTTATACAAAACCCTGCATTCTAATATTATACGGCAAAGGGAAAACTTTACTGTTTAAATAAGGCGAATACAATAACAAGTTTGAATGGGAGATTTCATTTATTATGAGAGTATTGTGTACATAATATTCGTAGTATAATAGTGTTTGTCTAAACATTAAAGATTGTTAGACTGAAATGTAATTATACCTAAATTACAGCTGAAAGAACAAACCAGTAATAATAACATTGTCACCTCGAAGATTTCTACTTTTTAAAAAACAGCCATCTATTTTAATTAATTTAATGAAGCCTTCTGCAAAACCCTGCATTCTAATATTATACGGCGAATGGAAAACTCGGCTGTTTAAATAAGGCGAATACTCAATCAAGCGGAGGACAAATTGGATATCGCATTTGCCAATGGGCGCGTTAAATGTCAAACAATGACAAGTTCCGCTGACAATCAGCATTACCCTCGGACACACACACACACGCACCGACACGCGCATCAATACGTGTATAATCCTCGATCGGCGGCGGGAAAACAGTCGGACAAATAGGCATTTCCGCCAGTGGACACTTTGCAATGCAACGCCAGCCGGCTTGTCGAATCCGTCGATCAATCGCCGATGGATTATTCCTCATTTCCGTGCGGATCTTGCATTCCGCCGGATTTCTTTCGCTTTCGGGCTTCTGAAGTTCCGGTGACGGGTACGCGCGCGCTCATCGCTCGAATTAATCAGGCTTTAATTGGAAAATCTGGCTGGGTAAACAGAGCGGCCCGGCTCCCTGCAAATACACGCTCTCCGATCGCTCAACGAAGTCGATACTCTCTCTCTCTCTCTCTTTTCCGCCGCCTGTCTACAGGGTGATTCGCTTGCCTTTGAATCAGAACTCTCCTAACCTCACTTTTACTAGACATCTATTTAATTATAGTATATATTCTCTGTTTAACAATAGACTGTATTAAATTCTGTAGTCTGTTAGAGAGAATATTTTACCAAGTTGTAGCATCGACTTCCTTCGAATGGCTAGCAACGTAAGGAGACAATATTTTATTGTATTATATTTATAGGGGAATATTAAATGCAATGCTCTACTTGTAATGTGGGTCAATTGCTTACCTCACTAAAACATTGGAACCAGTTTCAAATTCAAATCTACTGTGAATGATCGGAAAGTTCAATAAATCTGTCATTTTGTGTCGAATGTTTAGGTTAGGATTTTAAAGGGTAGTTAATTCGCCTTTGAATCAGAACTGTCTTAACCTCACTTTTACTAGACATCTATTTCATTATAGTATATATTCTCTGTTTAACAATAGACTGTATTAAATTATGTAGTCTGTTGGAGGGAATATTTTAGCAAGTTTTAGCATCGACTTCCTTCGAATGGCTAGCAACGTAAGGAGAAAATATTTTATCATATTATATTTATAGGGGAATATTATATATAACTGGCTTCTGCAGAGTGAAATTTCATGTGCGAGTTAGCATAACTCAAACATGTTAAAGTATAAATGCATAAAATGCAGACAAATATTGAGCAACATTTGAGTATAATTTAAATGTCTAGGTTATTGTACAGGGTGATCCACTTGCCTTTCAATCACCACTGTCAAGCATACGCTGTTCCATAGAAAATCATTAGAAATAACCAAGACATTTAAATTACACTCAAATGTTGCTCAACATTTGTCTGCATTTTATGCATTTATACTTTTACATGTTTGTGTTGTATTAACTCGCACATGAAATTCCACCCTGAAGAAGCCAGTTATATATAACATTCCTCTGTAAATATAATATAATAAAATATTGTCTCCTTACGTTGCTTGCCATTCGAAGGAAACTGAAGGAAACTTGGTAAAATATTCGCTCCAAAAGACTACATAATTTAATACAATCTATTGTTAAACGGAGAATATATAATATAATTAAATAGATGTCTAGTAAAAGTGAGGTTAGGAGAATTCTGATTCAAAGGCAAATGAATCACCCTGTAGATTCGTTGACGCGCCCACGTGTGTGTGTGTGTCTATACGGATATGTGTGCGTGTTTTCCAGGGACAACCGAATTCAATCGCCTGCAGAACGAAACGTCGATCCGGCAATTTAACTGCTCGCTCGTCCGTTTTCGAATTCTTCTCTCGGATTAGAAATTAGATCGCCGCGAGGAATTGCTGGTCGGAACCTTTTGGAACTCGGCTTTTTCAGAGGATAGTGGCATTTTCGAAACGATTGATTAACTGAAAAGTACGCTGAATTTTATGGAATTTCGAACTAGTCAAAATCAATGCCAATATCAAATTGTTATATTAGATTAATTAAATTCCATTCACCTACATCGCTTTAGTACAATTAAAAGCAACGTTAAGAATAAAGAAATCGTAATTCCAAAATTAAGATTTCAAAATTACAATATTATTTGCAAGAATTACTAATTGTTCTCGCTTTCGTTATTTTATTACTATTTATTTCTCAGTTCATAAATGTAATTCCTCCAAATATCCATTAAAACTCGTCGCTCAAGTTGCAAATTTTTAACTCTTCGTCACACCTTGTTAAAAATCTTTATTAGCGTTATATTTGTCGAAATAAATATGTCTGTGAATAGATTTGTTAAAATTTGAATTAGAAAATAAAATTCAATTTCAAAATAAATTTTTTTACTGAATTCACTTTCGGAAACACACCACAGCTTTATCCACGACATCCCCGAACCAAAGGAACTTGAAGTTCCCAAGTTGAAAACAGGCGAGTGGCATATTCAGGGCCACGTCGCGGACGTCCTCGAGGTTTACCTATCAATCAGCGAACTAATTAAAAAGCTCATAAAGCAGCGTCCCGCGGAGGACGATAAATTCAGTTTCAACTACGCCGGGTGATCGCTGTGCCGAGTGAAATTAAACGCGAAGGAAAAAGGAGAACGTTGTGCAGAAGAAGGGGTGGAAGAAGAAGAAGAAGAAGAAGGGGTGGATGCGAGAGCGTCGAGTATAAAATCAATTGTACTCGCCAGCTGGAGAGGAGTTCTCACTCCGTTTCCCTTGCGTTCCGCCTCTCTCGCCGTAATTAGTGTCTTCTGCTAATTATCCTCCAATAATTCGTCCGCGCCACCCGTCTCTGATTTTCCGAGATTCGCGGCGGTGAAAGTTTCTCATTGACGATCCTCCGCTTCCCGTAACCACCGACAGACTTTTGCTTTGCTTAATCGTGAACTTCGACCCCATTGCTTTGTTTCGTAATATTTGCAGTTGTACCTTGCTGTCTTTTCCGCTAATGAAAACGATTTCTTGCGGTGAACCTTTTTTTTGTTATGATAACTTGCTATTGGTTGAATCTTTTTTTAAGTGGAATAAGTATTGTGGAATTATTTCTGCAAGCCGTGTTGAAAATTCATTGGATTTCAGGAAGACTTTTTGTTAATTATATTTACATTCGTGGTTCTTTTTAATTTTAGTGGATTTTTGTTTAGTCGAAAAATTAAGCGTTTTTGGGGTTTCAAAGTTACAAGGAAAATTGAAAACTTATCCAAACAATCAAATTTGAAGTTTTCTTCTCAACGTATTGGAATTTTAAGTACACTCAAATCGTTGGGAAATAAAATTAAGTATTTAATTTTTCATTAATAAGTACATAAAGTATATAAGTATAAAATGAAGTATTTAAAGTATTTAAATACATACGAAATAGAGAGATAAGATTAAAGCAGCATAATAATTCCTATCTACGATAAGATCGATAGTCGAAAGATGAAGTAGGTTCGACCTTGAAGGGTTGGCTCGTTAGCGTGGCGTCCCCTGCAATTAGTGGGTGTCCACGTGGCGGACACTTTGTCCCGATCTTCGGCAGCTCTTCCATTCGGCTGGCATAACTTGCGGCTCGATAAAAGGGCAAGGGTGATGCGTTCACCTCCCAATGAATCCGGCTCCCTCGACCTTCAACCCGCTCGCTCCCTCGCTCGCCAATTATCGCTCCGACTTCGCACGCGATAACCGCATTAGCGTTCTTAATCTCTCGATATTTCGGAGCCCTCGCGTTTCAAGTTCACCGCCGAGTCACTTTGGCACACTGGTTTATTGTGCCCTCGGCCAATCGGAGCGCGGCTATAAAGTTTCGTGTTTCAAGTAATCGCTTGATCCGCTGCGTCAGCCGAAAGTGGTCTGCGGGAGTCGATTGATAAGATGTGTCCAAAGTTGTTTGATGTTTTGTGTGGAAAGCTTTGTGTTTCTGACGATATCAGGTAGTTTTTATTTTTCATTCGTTGAAAAGAATTAAAGTTACTTTCGACTTTTAGTGGAGTAAGGACAGTTTTTACTTGGTTTATTTAAGTAATATTCAAGCTATTTTAATACAAGCTAAAAAAAATTGGATTAAAACATAAAAACAAAATTAATCAAACCGTATTTCGAATATAACGCGAAGAAATCGCAGTTTATTCTTCCAGTTAATTAATTTTAAAGATTCGCAGGTTTGAAATTTTGAGAAACAAATTAGGAATTTTAGAACAATTTAATACATTCTTTAATAAATTGTTCATAAACCATAAACGACAACTATAAATATAAAGCACAAGCAGCATTAATTATAACGAAGTTAAACACTGCGTAAATCAAGTTAAGCGACCCATGCACCTAACCTCGCAAGGTGAAACCTAACCTAGAAGTGTCGCAGCGGAGAAAAGGTTAAAGCTACTATCTTTTGCCGGTCTATCGAATCGATTCATGCAATCATCGGGTACACACTGGAAAGTGTAAAGAGTGTTTCCAAGGGTAATGGTGGTAGTGGAAAGATTACGCTCGCCTCGTCCTCCCTCATTAATTTCGCAGTGGCGCCGCTGCCGAGAATAGTGTGTCGCCGATCGTCTCCCACGCAACACCCCCTCTATCGTTAATCTCATTAGCCTGGCGGACGATTACGCCCTGCCACCTAGCTTTTCCTGTAAACAACACACTTTCTTTTAAAGGGCTATTTCCATCGAGAAAAATGAAAAAATCGAATTTGTCTTCGTTATATTTTAATCTGCTTTTATTTCTTGGTTGTATATTTAATGCTTTCTTTTATATACCTTTGTTGTAATGACTACATTTTTCTGTAAACAATACATTTTCGATTAAAAGGCTATTTCTACCGAGAAAAATGAAAAAATCGAATTTGTCTTCACTATATTTGAAGCTGCTTTTATTTTTTGAATTATATTTTTATATATTTTAGTTGTACGTTTAATGCTTTATTTTATATACCTTTGTTGTAATGTGTACATTTTTCTGTAAACAATACATTTTCTTTTAAAGGGCTATTTCTATCGAGAAAAATGAAACAATCGAATTTGAAATCGAACACTATATTTTAATCTGCTTTCATTTCCTAAATTATACATGTCTCATCTCGAGACATTTTAAGCTTTTTCTCTGTTTTTAATCAAAGCTTTATTTTTCTCTATGCGTTCAACAATAATTAAATTTCGACTTTTTTAACTCTTTAAAGCACAGAATTTTAGAATCAAAAATGCCAAAATTGCACAGGAATTTCATTTTTACAAAATGTGACAAGATAGATTAAGAACAGGTGGGATAGAATTTAAACTTTTGTCTTTCTAGTAGTGTCAAAATTACAATAATTTTTAAAACAATGGTGTAATTATGTCAAATTTTAAAGGGATTTTTCTTCGAACTTTAATTTGAATAACTGACACTTTTTTCACTCAATTTAACCGGTAATTGGTAGGTGAATAATATATTATCCAATTGGTTTAACATAAAAATGCGAGACACGACTTTTTGACTTTTCCTAATGGAAACACCCGCTTAATGTGACCTTTTTCAAAGCGAATGAGCAGCTTATTTACGTGACGCTTATTCGCGAAGTGGACAGTAATAGCCTCTATTATCGTGCAAGTGGTCGTAATTAATGAGATCGCGCGGGTGAAAGACAATTGCAGTACCGATTAGGATTCCCTCGACAATGACAGGGTTTGTTCCGGTTGTTAAATCGTTTTGTCAAAAGCACTCACTCAACTTCATAAAGGAAGCTGCGTTATGCACTGTCGCTAATAATAAAAAAACATTGTTTCTGCAAAGTTTGCAATACGATTTTTTGATATATCTCTGAAATTACTAGCGGATAATAAACTCCGTAATTCCATAACAAAATTATGTAAATCAATGATTAAGTAATAGTAAAAATCATATAAAAAAAATGAAGTAAGTAAAAAATAAAAGTCAGCAACTGAAAGAAATACCTTCAAAAATTCCTCCAAAGAAAATTCTGTAAAATTAAAACAAACTTTCTAAAGCATTTTACAACCAAAAAATGCCAAAATTGCACAGGGATTTCATTTCTACAAAATATGACAAGAATAGATAAAAAAAACAGTTATAGAATTAAAAACTCTGTGTTTTTAATAATGCCAAAATTAGAATAATTAAAATAAACAGAAGCCTAAAATCCATCATTTGTCCGATACAAAAATATTTAAACGTTGATTTAAAGGAAGCAGTATAACATTGTAAACAGAAAACTGGGATTTCCGCTAATTGATTCTTGGATGATTTATCGCATGGAAGAGCTGCTTCGAAGCTTTCCATTCAATCGATTACGGAATGTTTACATCCTGCGGGAATGTGTGTGGCTGGCTGTCTTCTTGGAAGATTAGATCTCGTAAGGCATTGATTATGTGGCCGCACGACCTTTGCTTACCGCTGACATTTTCCGTATTTATAGATCGAATCTGCAACGCCCGCAGTTCTCCACGCTGCTTCAACTATTCCAGTTTGTTGTGGACCCCGAAAAAATTTGTTAATGTTTCACATGCTTGTAAAAATTATTGTATTCATTCGACAAAGAGAAAATTTTGAAATAATATTTATTGGTTGAATTTGTAGGCTGATATTATAATTAATGGCAAAGTAAAAATTGCAATGTGTTTGGTTTTGGGTTTTTAATTAATAATTGACAATGTATTGGAATAGTAAAATAATCAAAATTCCAACACATTAAATTGTAATTTCAATTATAATGCATAGAATTGAAATACACCGAATTGCAAGTCATTGGACTTGCTATTAATTGAATTGCAATTCCCTGTAATTGCTATGAATTGAATTACACGTCGCTGTAATTGTCACGAACTTCATTTGAACGCATTAGAATCGCCATAAATTCAATTTAGAATGAATTGAATTGAAACAATAAATGTCGAAAAGATTGAATTTATTCATTAATTAACTTCTCACTCTTTTAAATCAGTTATAGTGATAAATTGGACGAAACTGAATTCTTAATACCTCGGCTCGAGTTGGCAGCGATATTTCGCGACGGCAGATTCGTAAGTGGTTTCCCAATGACGATGTTGACGAACTTGTTTCTCCAGCACGTATTGGCGAGGCTTTCGGATCAGCATAATACTAATGACGTAAGCGAGGTTCCATTGATTCGGAGAATCCAATGCAACGGAACGCATTGCGCTAAGTAAGCCGTCATTTTTGAAAGTCCTGCCAGACCAATTGACAAAAAGAAACCTCCAGTCAAAGCTAATTGACGTCCGAAAACGATCTCTCCGTTTTATTGTTCGGAACATCAAAGCCAATTCACAATAAGATTCTGCGGAATTAATCAACAGAAGTTTCGAGTGCTCGACAAAACTAGATACGTGCGTGTAAAACGCAAGAAGTTTAACGGTAGTTTTATGTACAAATGCAAATCAACCAATCAATTGAGTATCGCGTGGAACATTCGATAATTCAATTTTAATTTCTTCGGCAAAGCCAGATTCGCAATAAATCAGCAAAAATATCTGCCGCCTCGCGCACTAAGCGGAATTCCATTGACACTAATCAACACTACCGAATGTCCGAAAATGATAAACCAATTCCATGAAAATTCCATGAAAAATCCAATAAACATGAAGAACCATGAAAAAGTAAATTATGAGATAATTCTGATTGACAATTTGACAGGGATTAAAAGTGCTTCGTACACTTTAGCTAAAACACAGTGTTGTTATACTTGTTAAACAATGTGTGTACACCAAAAATTGTATGTGTTCTTTTATGCCTCTACAATTGTTTATTAAATATATCTTCTATGTAAAGATATTAAACAATATGAACAACTCTCTTGTTTTACGAGTATTGTTTAATAAACGTAGTAAGACTATATTTTAATTAAAATTGGTTATTGTACAGCAACTATTTTCTATTATATATTTTACATTATATTATCTATCACTATGTTTGAATATTATTAATTTTTTAAATAGACTGCATTTTGCTAGCTTCGGTGCGCGTATCTTTTTTGGAACTTTTTTTTTCTCCACATTATGAATAACTTTTTGAGACTTTAATATAATAGGTTGGTGCATAATTATCAGCCGCGTTACGCCTGGAAATATCGTTTAAAAACGCCTGATAATAAAGCACCAACCTATTATATTAAAGTCTCAAAGTTTATCAGGATTTGCCTCTCGTTTTCCAATAATTTCCATTTATATTTTTAATCAATTTCATAATTCGTTAAAAAAGAAATTACTTTACAATATTTATTATAATTCTAGTACAGGATTTTTATTGAACACATATATTTTTTTAAGAAATGTAATTGAAGAAGTCATTTTTCTTTCACATTTTAATGTTTTCGTCGACGATCATCGTAATCCCTCGCACAAACTTCACTTTCTATTGGTCGTCCGATCTATTTCGCTCGACCCTTAGAACGTCCCTTACGAAAATACTCGGAGCCGCGAGGGAATCTCGGTCAGCGTGGAAGCTATCGATCGCAGTGCCGCTTGTGTCGCCGGCGAAAATAAGTACTCCTGGGAGTCCGTAATATCTGCAGAACAATATTTCAGTGGCGCTGTGTGTCGATCGATTACTGTGTCCTGTCGAATTCTATCCGGCCGAACTGTGCACGTACAGGGTGATTCACTTGCCTTTGAATCAGAACTCTCCTAGCCCTTATTTTTTTTGGTGGACTTCCCGACCTTCTCCGTGACTGAAATTTGGTGGAGAATGTGCCCTTGCGTCAAGGAAGAAGTAATATAAATTTCAGAGCCCTAGCTCAAAGTTTAGGTTTTCACTTATATTCGACCCTCGAAAACGGTCAATTTTTTCAAGTTTCTCAAAATCGGCCGAACTCGGGATATTTTGATTGTTTTCGTATCAGGGTGGATAGAGAACAAAGAATCAGTGAAAAAAAGTCCGGATTTGCAACGAAAACGGGTCGAAAAACCGTCCAGAAAAGTCCATTTTTGCTCATTTTTCACGGTTTTTATCTTTTTTGGTGGACTTCCCGACCTTTTCCGGGGCTGAAATTTGGTGGGTAATGTTTTCTCGCATCAAGGAAGATACCATAAAAATTCTAGAGCCCTAGCTCAACATTTTTTTTTCGGCAAATTTTTCTTGAGGGGTACCCCTTGAGATTTTTTCACGATTTCTTGAAGGTCCCCGAACTCGGCATTTTTCTTCAGGAATCGATTGTTTATGAATGAAAACGCATAGAAAACAAGAAATCCGTCGAAAAAAGTCCGGATTTCTATCGAAAAGACTAAAAAAACTGCCTTTAAATTTCGATTTTTTCGGGATTTTCGCTGGTTTCTCCCATATTTTTTGGACTTCCCGACATTTTCCGGAGCTGACATTTGTTGGGGAGTCTCCCCTTGCATCAAGGAAGATGTGATATAAATTTCAGAGCCCCAGCTCAACATTTTTTGTTCCCCATATTTTTGGCCATCGAAAATATCCAATTTTTGGTGGTGATTCAAAGGCAAGTGAATCACGCTGTACATTGTAAATCTTTAATTAGATTAATTAGATTCCACAATTTTCCTTGGACTATTAGAATTGGAGCATGAACAAAAATATTCCCACAAATATGAATCATAAAAAATAGATCGATCATACTACTGTTTTTTAACATGTTTTCGACAAGTAAATCATTTTCGAAAACTGGTTTCCGGAAGTACGCAGGTTTTAAGGAATAATTTATTGGTTTGACTGATAATTTAATATTGCAATAGTTTCCATCGGATTGTCTTAAATTTTCTATTCAATCAATTTTGTAGCATTCCACATATTTCAGAGATTAGAAATGATTTTTCTTATCGTTATTTCGGCACGCGAGTCTTCCCGAAATGTCGTTTCCCGCAAGCACGCAGAGTCCCCTTTCTCCTCAAGGAGAGAATCAAGCGCGTGAAAAGGCTTCGTTTAAGCCTCTGCCAAGTCCGTGTAAGGCTTGAAGCCATCTGCACACGTATCTGCGTGCGGGTATACCTGGGCGGGGTGGCCGATAATGCTTATGCACGACTTGCTCTAACCACTTTGAACTTGAAGGGTCGAGCAGATCGAGCGGAAACCGGGCCACTGGGTCGCTTGGCCTCCGTCCCTCCCTCCCACCAATTCACTCCCTGACATTTTCCCCGCAACGAACTTGCCATTTTTCTCTTTCCCACTCTTCTTATTTCGTCGCTTCGTCAAGCCAAGTATTTTTAAACAATGGTTCTCAGAGCGAATAAAAAAAGTATGTGCGTACATCCTCTTTTAAAATTGAATTTTCAATAGAAATGTGCCCTTTTTTAAAGAGAAAACTAACCTTCTTAAAGAACAAAGTTTCTCTTTTAAGAAAAAATAAATGTTATCAAACGTGTGCTTCATTAATTTTTATATTTTATTATTGTTTAATGATTTGAGTTAATACAAAATACGCTCATTTTTGTTATTGCTATCCAAACGTAATTTAGTCGACTAATTTACTCAACCAAGCAGAGAACTATAAAACGAATCTCTGACGAGAATAAAGAAATAAAAAAACAATCGACGAGAACTTTTATTGCATTAGATTGCGCGAGTTGATTCCGCTCTCGTCGGAGTTTATGGGGACTCGGTAATGAACAGTTATGGCGCCACCGGCGCGGCGGCGCGGCGGCGTTTCCCGCTCGCGCTGGAGTTAGGTTAGGTGACGCGCGAGCGAGCGAGCGAGCGAGGGAAAACGAGAGACTCAGCTCACATGTTTGCCAAGCGCGGGCGATAACGGGCCAATTTCGAGACTTTACTGGCTCGGCCGAGCGATCTACCTGTCTCCGGAGATAAAGCTTTTTATTCGACCGACAGCTGCGATAACGCCGCCGTTATCGCTGCTTTTCAGCGGAACACGATGCGCGCGCGCGATCCCGCGCGCTTACACACATGCATATGTATGTAGATTTAGCGATAAGGTCGCCGAATAACGCACGCGGATGTTTGAACAGTCGGCTGCGCGCGGATCGACTTTGCTCTCGATTGCCACGATTACGAGGATAGTAGCTGCAACCAGTTCTTGCCTCGACTGCACGTCGATGCGTTTCTCAAAAATTAAGTTATTTTAATTTTCAGCGTATAGTAATTACAAGTATTTGCATATTCAGTCAGTTCTTAATAAATTTTGTTAAAAAGAAAACTGCCTTCTTAAAGATAATTAATTTTTTTTATAAAGGACATTTGTTCGTTTGAGGAAATGGGAAGGAAATTCTTCTTATAAAGCATTTCGTTCATTCGAATTTTACTGCAGGGAATAAATGAAGAAAATAATTACATTATATAAATACGATATTTTCCCAATAATATGATAAAATAGTATTTAAAACCTAAGCCAATTTTCTAAAATTTCTCTAATTTCAGAATGATTTTAAAAATAGTAATAATAAAAGTCTTCACGCTCCTAATATTTATAAAGCACAGACGAATCACTTGTTTGTCAACCTAACCGCAAA
Source organism: Ectemnius continuus (assembly GCA_910591665.1). NCBI lineage: Eukaryota > Metazoa > Arthropoda > Insecta > Hymenoptera > Crabronidae > Ectemnius > Ectemnius continuus. Next base: position 5,163,026 of record OU342862.1, on the reverse strand, counting down.
TTCAATTCATATATTACGCTATTAGCATAATACAATTAATTTCTAATATTACATTATCAATGTAACACTTCGCATATAATGCATCAAGGCTGTTAATGCTTGAAAGTACGCGAGGGAAAGTGTCGGTGGAATATTGTTACTGCGTCACTGAAATAGGTTGGAGAGGCTTAGCATTGCCCTCGATAGGTTATGTCGGCGAGAGAGTGAAGGCGGTGGCGGCGGCGGCGGCAGGGTCAGTGCTAATCGGATTTTCCGTAGTTGCAGCTATCGCTCATCGAGGCGTGTTAATTAGCAGGGCGGATTTGGGTTGCGTGGAGATCGATAAGATCTAATACACGTGCGTCGCTGGCTGCTATCAATCGCGCGCGCGCTCGCGCCTGCGCGCCAATTACCTGGCATCTTTTCCTTCGGCCATCATCGTGTCATCAGCCTCGAACCAATGAGTGCGACCTTATCGCACGTCATGTGCTCGCACTTACGCGCGACACGTATGTACTTCCGCTTTCGAATTGCCGGAATACGCTCGATTGTCGCGAATCATCCAGCGATGCGTCACTCACTCGCTCACGATCCGAGATTCGGCGATCGCTCGTGATTGGGAGTTCGATATTTCGGCTGGTATTTATAGCGGTTGCGTCATTGCAATATTATTGGGATTCTATCAGTGACGGAAGCAACAGTGATTTTTCATAATAGTCATAACGGCATCAGGCTTTTTTTTATTAATAATTATTGTAAATTAAGAAATCGTTATTTACATTACTAGTTAATTTCGAGTTCTTAACTTAGTAACGAAAATATTGGTCAGTATTTTTTCGGTTTTGGTAATTTATTAGATATAGTAAGAAAATTATTGCAATACTTGAACTTATGTAACTATTAATTAATATTAATTATATTGATATGAATAATTTGTTGTGAGGTAAAAGTCATTTATAAAACCTCTTTCATTTTTATCTCGCATATTGCTGGAATTAATTGTATGAATGTGCACCTTTTGGGTTATTTCAGATAAACGTTGATATTTCTTCCACGTAATATTAATCTAATTCTTCCTTTACAAGATTGATATTTATTAGTCAGAAAATTGATTTGGACAGTCCAAGATACAATGCATTATCAAAAATATATTTTACAACAAATAATACAACAATAATAGTGCAGAATTAAGTATTGTATAATGAATCAATTATTTATAACGATAATGTTTAAAATCTAAAAGCTATTTAACATTTCATAGAATCAAAATAAGCACAAACTATTCAGTGGATAAAAAACTAGAAGAACATACAATGTTTTCGGGAAAAATGTTCTTAATGAAGGAAATTCTTTTTTCTCAATAAATAAATATTTCCTCCAACAACAAAGTGGCGTTCTCAGGAAAAAAAACAAAATTTCCTTAGAAGTGACATTTATCTTTTCAACGAAAATTTAGTTAAAAACTAGAAAAACCTTTTTTTGGGATTGATTTTGAAGATTTCGATCGACCAATCAAACATTAGCATCTCTTTACGTGTCTGCGTAGATTCGATGCCAGGTGGTAGCTCAAATTAACGGAGGCCAGTCGCCGGTTTTTTGACACTGGCAAGCAAAAATGTTTTATCGGCAAGCTTAATTGGCACGGCAGCTAGGTGACCAATTAAGATAGCGCGCGCACAGTTCTATTTTGCCCGGGCACTTTTTTATCGTTCGGACTAATTAGCGCGTTGCCCGCTAACACTGTCCTTACTGTCACCGATCGCCGAGGAAGATTTTGCTCGGCGTACTCTTGCGCGCCACCTCCTACTTCGTTTTTTGTCTGTGTCGACCGATTGACGCTATAATTGCCTGGGTTCTTCGAATCATGGAATCCGTGAGAAAAGCTGCCTTTGTCTTATTAGTAATTAAACAGTAGCGAATTATTAGATTGCTATTTGCTGCTGTGTTTCTTGGAACTGTGTTGTACTCTCTGCGAGCCAGTGAAAGCCAGAAAACTAGAAAGCAATCAATAAAATTATTCTTTATCGTTTAAAATAGAAATGGAAATTTATAATTCCTTTGTTATTGTCTAATTGTCACTTTCTTTCACTCCATCTTTAGAATTCTCCAGACCTTTTTATTTCTAGAACGCGATATTTTTTCCTTCAATTTGAGTGGAACGTGACTGCATTTATTTGGCAATTCTTATTCAATTGTAGTAAATTATTAACAAGGAACGTCACTGGTTTATCGATAGTAAATTATTTATAGTAAATTATTATCTATATAATAGTGGATTTATTGTCGTATTAAATTAGCAATTGGATATACTCGAGTTGGAAAAACATAACCTCTATTTGACAACCGGTTAGTTCGCCGCTTAAGATAGAAATAGCTATGCAAATAGCAGCAGGTACAGTTAGTGTTAAACAACTTAGCGGAAGGTTAGTAATCACAGTATTGATTTGGTTGTTTGAGGGAAATTAACTCTTCACGTGACCTAGTTTAGTTATGAACTAGTGGCGCAGTTTTGATAGTGAGAAACAAACAGTTGTTTGTTGAACCAGGTGTTTATTAAGCATTGCTTACTTATACTAATTTAAGTTCGTTTATTAAGTATAAGGGATTTTCTTAAAATCTAAAAATGATGAACAATGCAATTTTTAGGTTAGTTATATTTTTCCATGTTGGATTTAAAAAAACATTTGTCGATATTGATAAACAAATTAACTCTTTAAAAATGTATGTTGCTATTGTACTTCGAGAATTCTTAATGTACTTTTTGTATTCTCAAAACTGTTTCTTCGATTCTACCAAATTATTGGTGCAATTCTTTTATTGCAACTAAATCGATTTATTTCCTATCAAAAATATCTAATGAATAATACATGTAATATTGTTCATAACACATACAATATAAAGAAAATTTTGAAAATAATCGTATACGATCAAAGTACCGCATAATTTTTAATTATTCAAAGACAAGTCACTTTTTTAAATACTTAATAAATGAATCATCCTTTATATTTTCGAACTTTTAACAGTCTTTCCATTCTAATTGTGTTTTTCTACAATTACTCAATTATAAAGGGACAATACGAAGTTTGGTATCCAGCGAATAAAAGCAGAGCAAAATGATTAATCCAAATCAATTAGATTAATTAGATCCCACAATTTTCTTTGGACTTGTAGAATTGAAGTGTCACCTCGAATAAAAATCTTGCCACAAATCTTGAGTATAAAAAAAGATCGGTCATAATACTGTTTTTTAACATTCATTCAGCAAGTAAGTCATTTTCGAAAACTGGTTTCCGGAAGTAAGCAGGTCTTATAGGAACAGTTTCTATATTTATTGGTTTGATTGATAATTTCATATTGCAATAGTTTTCAACGAATTGTCATTCTGATGTTCTCTCCATTCTGATTGTGTTTTTCTACAATTACTCAATTAAAAATTAACAATACGAAGTTTGGTATCCAGCGAATAAAAGCAGAGCAAAGTGACATTGAGCCGCAAGTTGTTTCTCAAGGGTGTTGCGAAATCGGGAATTCGGCAATGTGAGAACCTTAGCCTGAAATGTGAGGACGCGCCGAAACGTAGGGTAAGCTTTGCACACACACACACACACACACACACTGTTTTCATATTTATAGGCGTAAGCGAGGCAAGCCTCGTTGCGAAAACGAGCCGCGGAGACATTGGCAGCCGTCGATCATTAACACTCCGGCTAACGGATGCAGAAATCTTTATCAACTGTATACATTTGCTGACGAAACTCGAGAAACAAAGCAGTGTTTATTAAGTTCGTTCAATTGTGACGTTCCAAGTCACAATTGAAGTCGCATTAATATTGATGATATTAATGACTTTTGTTATTAACTGAGTGCACTAACGTGCAAAAATCATTTGGATTAATAATGAATAATTATATTTGTAATACAAGTTATTGAGAAAACTGTAAACAATTTAAAAATTTCTAAATTAATTATTTATTCCATCGTCATTTTTTCGAACGCAAATTATTTTTATTGTGTAAAAATAATATTCTCACATCGCACTCATTGTCAGTAATTCTGAGAATTTTAATTGGAACACTTCAAATTCCGATTTGTTTAAACTAATTAAATACAATTCGATTCTTTATTTGCTTGCCATCAAATCATTTTTAATGTTCCATTAAAATGTTTTAATATTCCCTTGCAAGCTTTTACAAGCCTGTTATTTTAGTGAGCGTTAAATTGCATTGCAAATTCATTTAGGCGTTCGGTTGGCAAATTGTTCATTGGCCGTCGAACAAATTCGCAGCTACTTGGCGCTCATTGTGGGAAGACATAATTTCACAGCACCGCCGATCCGTGTGTACTTGACAGTTTGGTCTATTTTTACCGATCGATAAATAATTGCATCAGACAGCACACACACACGCATATTGTATAACAAGTGCACTTGCAGTGCAAATACATCCGGCTAACCTAACATTAGAGCTAAACGGGTGATTCGTTATTGCGATTTCCGAAGAGAATGCCAAAATTCGCGAGAGCAAACCATGTCGAAAAATGAGCGAAATATGTGAGAGTTTCAAGTCTTGAAAATTGAGGGGTAAAATATTTTCTGTTTACAATTCTTAAAAATGTTATTTTTGTAATAAAAGTAATGAAAATGCAGTTTTTATGATAAAGAGAATAAAAATATTATTGTTAAATATATTGGAAGGCTGGAATAAATTCTAAATACGCTTGAGTTGTTAATTATCTACTGCGATGTTGAAAAATCTACGAAATGTTTCATGATTTTGGATTTTGATTTCCTTTTTTCTTTCAAGTCCATAAAAATTGCCGCATAAAATGATTTCTATTTGCAATTTATAAAAACGTTATTTTTAAAACAAAAATAATTATATTATATACTTGAACTGGTTGATCTTCTGATTATTCCGCCGGCGACTTATAAGAATTAGTTCGTTTGAAGTGAAAATACAGCAACTCTCGAAATGCGAATCTCCGGGATTTTTATTCCGGAAATTTGCATTTCGGGGAGGGAGATCGGATTTCAGTGCGATTTCGCAGGAAGTGTCCTGCCGGAGAGTTAATCCTCCCGGCGATATCGTAGCAGCGCGCGCTCTCTTCTCCCTTTATTCCGAGACAATTACAATGGGCAGATTAGAGACGAAAAGCTCCACGGGAAACCGTAGAACATTTTCATAGGATAATCTCCCAGTTTTCAGGGTGTTTGCGGGTTTCATTAATTTCTTTCACTCCGTCCTTAGAATTCTCTAGAGATTTTCATTTCTCGAACGCGATACTTTTTTGTTTAATTTGGGTGGAACGTGACTGCATTTATTTGGCTTTTGTCCAATTGTAGTAAATTATTAACAAGGAACACTACTGGTTTATTGATAGTAAATTATTTCGGTATTGTTCAACGATCTTAAAGCAAAGAACATTGCAAGTGTGTTTCAAAAATTTATGTATAGTTCGCACGTGTTCTTTATTATGAGATTTTTGGATTCATATTTTATCGGAAATATTAGTAATCCAAAAGTCGTACAAAAAATTGTCTGCAAATTATTTAGTATAAACAGCATTCAATAGAATGCAAGTACAAAAAATCTATGAAAATGTACGACTAAACAATCCAAACATAACTGTACAAACCAATTAATTTTGTTGCAGATGATGTGCGATTCACATTTCTTTTTATCAAAAATACAATTTAATGTTATATGTATAGAAAAAATTCGTACATAATTAAAATTACTAGATAATTTATAATTGTCTAACTGAAAGACAAGTACATCAGCTTGAAAATTATAACCACATTGTCTAGGATCGTTTTTATTTAGACTATAAAATTAAGATGGAACTTTCATTTTATAAATAGGAATTAATAATAAAAAATACTAGTATTACCGCCTTTTGTTTGTTAAGTCTTCCAAAGTGATTCACTTGCCTTTGAATTATGACTTACCCCATTAAATCGTGCCAACTATTCTTTCGGAGTAAGTCGCGGCGACTTTTCACCTCTCAAAGTAAGTCGCGGCGACGATTCTTTCGGAGTAAGTCGCGGCGACTTTTCACCTCTCAAAAATAAATCCTAGCATTTTCTTCATTTCTTTCTGCCGCAATAATAATCGCAGCAATTAAAATGAGTGAATAATGTATAATTGTATGAATAAAGGCCAAGTGCATCAGGCTGTAAATGAGAGATGGGCGTTCTGGGCGAGCGGCATAAGACGATTGTCAGGGCTCCACTTGGCAATGGTGGCGGCGGCGGCGGCGGCGTTTTTGCTCCGACTATAAAATTAGGTCCGTTCGGGCCGCGCGTTCTAAAGTACAGGCTGGGATTTCGGGTTGAGCAGTGGACGCAAATAGATCAACGGGATCGTCGCCGCTAGAATGCGCCGGCACGTCTTATTCACACTTACGTAAACAGGTCTTGAGGACATGTTTCGCTCTCTTTCTTCGGCTCGTGATTGGCCTGTCTCTCCGGCTGCGTCGCTAGTAGGTGAGCCCATTATAATAGCGGACGCCGCCGCCGCCGCCACAGCCGCAAAAAGGGCACCGGCTAAATCAGTTCGCGCAATAGTTACACACTCTCTCGCTAACATAGTCCGCACTATCCTCAACCAATACGCATACGGACGTATTAATACTCCGCCAAATATAAATCTTTGTCCAACTCTCACACTCGATTTTGGTGTACCAGTCCAAAGAACTTGGGATTTGAACAAAAGATTTTAGTAAACGTCGAAAATATTATTTTGTAATAGATATATTAGTCGTCGTTTAAATGTAAATCTTTGTTGATCTCAAAAAATCGATTTTGTAATTTATATATCAATACAATTAATCTTGCTACACAAGTGTTTTAACAGGAATTTTGAAAAATTTGACCAAATGGTTTCTTTTAAATTCGCGTATTAATACTCCGCCAAATATAAATCTTTGTCCATCTCTCGCAGCCTCTCTCACACTCGATTTTGGTGTACCAGTCCAAGGAACTTTGGATTTGAACAAAAGATTTTAATGAAAGTCAAAAATATTATTTTGTAATAGATGTATTAGTTGCCGTTTAAATGCAAATCTTTGTTGGTCTCAAGAAATCGATTTTGTAATTTATGTGTCAATACAAGTCAATATTTCGTCAGGAATTTTGAAAAATTTGACCAAATGTTTTTTTTATATTCGCGTAATAATACTCTTTTAAATATAAAACTTGTTGATAGCTCGCAGTTTCTCTTATACTTGATTTGGATGCGTAAGTTTAAGGGACTTTGAGAAATTTTGGCAAAAGATTAATGGACGCGGAACAATTTATTTTGAAACTGATGTATTAATAGTCACGCAGTATTATAGTTATTATTGGTACGCAAGTATTTGGCGAGGTATTTTGAAAAATGGCTTAAAAAATCAATAAGTACAAAAACTTGATAAAAAGTTTGATTTCGAAACTGAAATGTTAATCGGCATGTTAACTTACGTAGTAATAAGCGGCGAAATATAAATCTTTGTCGATCTTTCACAGATTCTGTTAAAGTCGATTTTTCTGCGCAAGTGTCTTGTAAGGAATTTCGAAAATTTGGACATAAGATCAATGAACACGAAAAATTTCTTTCGAAATTGACGTATACATTCTCCGCGGCATATAAATCTTTCTCGACCTCTCGCAGCCTGTCTTACGGTTGATTTTGGTGCGCAAATATTTCGCAAAGGATTTCGAAAAATCGCTGCAAGAGATTAATAGCCACCAAAGAATTTCATTTGTAACTGAATCCAAAAAGAAGGGGTTTATCAAATGTTGACGTATATTTTTGAAGAATTTGAAATGTTGACTTTATACATCTTCAATACGTTTAACTACATTGATGTTATTATAAAAGTATTAAGAAAAATTAAAGCACATTGAACTACAAAATTTGGCAGTTTTTGATACACGGAATGTAAAGTTTTTCAAACATTGAAACTTCAAATTTAGAAACGCAAAATTCTTAATGTTATTCAAATGGACTACTTTAAACACTTAAACTTGAAACTGCCAAGTATTTTTGTCGATTTACCGAAATCATGGCTCCGACATATTAGTAATGTCTTCGTTTTGTTTCTTTACAGATTGGCTGAACTTGGAATCATAGGTATGTAAGAAGCACACGAACTTTAACTGTCTATCAATCAATACTTTAATAAATAGCACAACTTATTTAAAAAATCGAACTTTACTATTACAAACTTCACCAAAAAAACTCATACTCGTGTCTTTTCAAGCAAACTAACCTAAAAATAAATCAACAAAATTCCCATTACGACTTTCGAGCACTCTATTTTCGAAAGTTCACGCACGAATCTCTAAATATGCAGCGCGCGTGACGGACTCCATGCACAAAGTGGATGTAAGTCCAAAAAAATTGCGTCGTTCCCAAGTTTTTCTCAGTGTGAAAGCGTAACAGGTTCCCGAAACTTTGCGGTGGCGGAGAGGGTTGCGCGCGCGCGCGTTCGGTACCAGGAAAGTCCTGTCTCGTAAAGTGTCGGCTGAGAGAGAGAGACTGGTCGCGGCTGATAGTTTCCGTCATAGACTGTGCGTCGAAGAACCAGCCAGCTTTTTTCGGATTCCGTCGCTCCGCGACGCCGGCCTCCGTGTGTACTGCTTTTTATAGCTCAGCCGGCGTAGGCCGAATCGATCTTTCTCGGAACCTCCTGGCTCGTGCGCGCGTATTTTCGTGGCTCGCGCATCGCCGAGGATCGATAATGTATTTCGATCTGCTGATCCAGATAGCCCGCTCGGGATCCTCCGTTTCGCCTGGTCCCAATAGCGTCGAGTTCGTGAAAAAGTCCGGGGAAGATGCTAAGTGTGGAAAAATAGGAGTTCCCGTTTTTCGAAGAGAAAACAACTTTTCTGCCACTTTTGGATGAAAGAAATTGGTGGTTTCGTAAATAAGGCAGAAACTTGTATAAATCTGTCTTCTATAATACGAAGTGTGGAAGAGTAATTTTCGTTTTTCAATGAGGAAATAAGTCTTCTGTCAATTGTGAATGAAAGAAGTTGGTAGTTTCGCAAACAAGGCAGAAATTTGTATAAATCTGTTTTTTATAATGCGAAGTATGGAAGAATAATTTTATTTTTGCAATGCGGAAATAAGTCTTCTGTCAATTTTGGTTGAAAGAAATTGGTAGTTTTGTAAATAAGATAGAAACTTGCATAAATCTGTTTTGTATAACACGAAGTGTGGAAGAGTAATTTTCTTTTTTCAATGAGGAAATAAGTTTTCGATCAATTTTCGATAATAGTAATTTTATAAAAAAGGTACAAACTTGCTTATATTTTTTATCCAATTCTAAGTATGGAACAATAATTATAGAGCCATTGTTTTCTTTTTTTGTCACTTCTGTACAAACAAAATTGTTAGTTTTTACAATAAGCTCAAATGTTGCATGAATCCCTTTTTGCAATTCACGAAGCTCACATCGAAACAAAGTTACGATTATATTTCAAAATAGAGTATTAATTGATGTATTGTTTCCTCTAAATATTACTAGTTTTCACTGGTTTTTAAAAAATTCAATTTTTCATGAAACAAAACAACACGAATTCAGAATAATAAAAGGAAACGTTGCTGAATGTTGCCGACCAACTCTTTCAATTTACAGTCTCGACGATATTCAAGAAACTGTACCGCGACACAGTTTATTTCACCTCTTTCCGAAGCGCTTCCCTGAAAAGCTTATTCCGACTGCGAAAACCTCGCCGGAATTACAACCCAACCAAGCAAACACATTTTGTAAATTCCCGAACGACAGACAGTGTATCGTTTCGCGTTCAGAGAAGGCTTAAAACTCGCTATTGTTGTAACTGGAAGTTCTTTGGAAAGCGGCGATGCCGGAGTCCGCGCGGCCATGAAAAATGGATGCGGACTTTTTGATGGAAGGCGGCTGTTTCCTTCTTTAGTCCCGTTTATTCCCCTTTATTCCCTTTTATTCCCCTTTATTGCGCCGACCTCGAGCTTTCTCCAAGAAGGAGACTTTTTGGCAAGTATATTCGACTCACGTTTCAGACTGCCAGTGTACTATCGGGTGTCATTATTGCCGTTCCTCGCCATTCCTTCTCTCCCCCTCCTCTCTTCTCCAGCAGCCCAGTGCAACAGTGACTCTTGAGTTATGGACATTTCACGCGGTAGAGAAATATTTACGCTCGGCGTAAAAGTCTTCGAACAGTCATCGATTTTAACTAAAATGTAATATTACTGTATTTATTAATATGTTATTAAACAAAATCGGTAAAACAATATGGTTTTATATGTTCTTTTACAATTCTAAAACAAGTATTGAAAAGGATATTAAAGAATTTTTTTATTATATATTTATAATATTTATTATGAAGAAATAGGTAATTCAGAGTGGAAAGTAAATTTGGTACAGCATTCTAGTAACTATTAAATAAACAATTCTACGATTTTCAGTAGTACGGCGTTTGTTATACGTGAAAGAATGAATTTAGTATAAAGAAATTATTAGAAACAGTTTATATTGAAACCGTGTTATATTCGAAACCATAATATTGAGTTTCTTACTTCGAAAAATCAATTATTTTAAAACAAATATAATTTTTATTTACATTCTTAGTTAAGAAATTTAACTAAAAACATTTATAAATCTTAAAAAGCACAAAATATATTACGTAAGTTAAAAATCTGACATGGGGACTATGACTAATTATTTGGCAATTCATACAAACAATAACACAACTAATAAACGAATCAAACCAAATCGATTTATCTTATAAAGCTATATTTTAGTAAAAATTGTAGCAAAATACTTTATGCTTTATGACTAAGCTGACATTATTCTTTCTTGTACAATAACATTCTTATGTAAGATAATATTTGGCACGCGACATTACTTCATCGACTAATATTTCATAAGGCGAAGCATGATTCAGGCTTTTAGTTGGCCGAATCTGCGATCACGTTTCCGTCGGTGTACACGAAAGGCCAAATTGGGTGAGAAAGGAATGCGTCTATCTAACATCTAACGTAACAGCGCGCTTGAGAAATCGACGACCTTGCCAGCTTGGTCGACTCATGATGCTCGGTGAAATTCATGCCAATCCCATTTCGTCGTATTTCAAGCCTCTTGCTTTAACTCACGAATTCCTGCATAGTTCCCTCGGATGTGTGAACTTCTTGATTTACGACCCTCTGTTTTCCACTGATTTATATTCCCTTTTGTGCAAGACGAACGACTTGTCAAGTAGAACACGAGCGGTTAATTGTTACAAGTTTAGTTCTTGTTGAAATCGCAGTAGCGTTTCTTTCGCAATCGACTTGATACGCGCGGAATGTTCGCTGCGATTGATTTAAATGCTTGGTTATTTAATGATAATAAAATATGTGATCGAAAAATAGAAATGAAAAATTGTACGTGGAAGTTTGTCGAATTTTTCCACTGGTGTTTGCCATATTTCTTTTGGATACACTTTAAATTACACAAGTATTGCTGGTTATAGTATTTGTTTGTGAAAAAATCTAGTCGAAAATCAACAATTTTAAAGCTAAGTGCATAATTATATTCTTAAATTTATTCACAAACATTTCAAACGAAATTACCAGCCACAATTCAGAAATATAAAACAAAATCAAATTAACTCTATAATGATATTCATACTAATCAGCTGAAACTATTTTTGCCATAATTGTTTCACAACAAAACAAGTTTCAATCGAAAGTTTTTTATTTAGAACACTCTGCGATATCAGGAAAAATAGGTATACAAGGCCGACTGAGTTTGCAATGATTTAAAACAAAAGCGCGAGGATTCTTAGTACTTTCACAGAGCACGTGGTATGCTCTCATTATTTTAACGACGATATTTTATTTAGGAGTTGCTGTTATTAAAAGAAAAAACATTTGAAAGTGCGTCTCAAAAATGGGACAAATTGAAAATATATATGTGTTTATAATAATTCGCTCCGAAGTAATCCAATCGGAATCCCGTTTTTCACGTCAGGACCGATCCCGCAACTTTGAATCGCCGTGTACAATATTGGTGGAATGGGAGGCACGTGAGGTAGTAGAACACCCTCATAAAAGCCGGCCTCTAGTCAGGGGAACATATAGGAGGCGGTCGCCGAAGAAAATCCGGGGGGAGTGCGAGCTGGGACGCGGAGGAATCGATTGATTGTCTTCCAGGTGGCTCGTCCGCGCGGCAGCGTTCCCCCCTCGCCGGGGAGCGGGGCGGGGCGCGCCAGCAGTAGGAAAAGCCCCGCAGCAACTCTGCCATTTCTCGTTCGAGCTCGTTTCCTCGCCAGCCATCGTCGCTGATCAACTTAATCGGGGCTTCCCTTTATCTCTCATCGCCAGCCCGCTTATCCTTGAGGGATTACTCGAGTTTATTCCCACCCCCCCTTTTCGCCGCCGCCCTCTTACTTCCCCTGGTGCCCGGTTCTTTATTATCGCTGGATTTCCTGCGCCGCAGATATTTGCAGAAGTGACTGAGCGACTTAATGGAATTAAAGAACGACTTAATGCATTTTGGGCTGATTCGATATTGACTTTATAGTCTCTGTGTGTGTGTGTGTGCTTGTGGTTATGTGGCTTGGGAAGTCCTAGGGAAAAGGCACATGTTTGCGTGTTTGACTAAACTTCGTATGTTTGACCGAAGGTTAACCGAATTTGGTTGTTGACTGAAATACGATAGAACGGAGTGTAGTTGACTTCCACAAGTTTTGTTAAGTCTTTTTTTGTTAATTTTATGAGAAGTGAAATTGTTGGATATATTTTGTTAGTAGTTTCGAAACAGGGGCAGAATCTTTTAAACATATTCAATGGTTTCGACAATTGCATTTAACATTCAAACAAATATCTTATTTTATATATTAATATAAATATCAAAATAAATATTATTTTCATTTTGAACATCTTTTAATCCTGTAATTCATCATGACAATACAATTGCAACAAATAAAACCTTGCACAATCGATTTAAATTAAAAAACGAATAACAATTCTTAGAACATAAAAATAAATATTACACGCCATAGTTTTTAAACGTAAGAAATGTACGCGCAAGCCTTTATTGTACTCGCATCTTGCATTTCTGAGATACGCGAGAGAGAGAAAGAGGAAACTTGGCCCAGTTGGCTTTGGAGGACTCGATATCAGAGGCTGGTGATTTAAGTGCTGCTCGAAAGATAGAAAGCCGGCGCGGTGCGCAGCGACTTAGGAGGGCCGACTGGATATAACCTCATATTCCAGAGCGGCTCGAAGAGGCTTTCAGGAGTCGGCTCGTATATCGATAGGGAATTTTAATACGGAAACTTGGGTGTCGCTAGTACCAAAGGGAGAGAGCAGCCTGGAACCGCCTGGAAAGTTAGTCCTCCCCTTCCACTGCACACAGAGGCCACTGCCGGCGGAGTAAGTACGTGCAGTTACTCACGAAATTGAGCAGACACCTATATTATTAAACTGAATAATATAATGCTTTTAGAAAATGGGAAAATCCCTCTACGAAATAGTAAAATAACTCTGCTTTTACATTGAGAAATTTTTTATGGTTTTGAAGCCATTTTATTAATTGTTTATCGTTGCAATTTTATTCCTGTATAAAATGGTAAAATAGCTGTCTTTCTATATTTATATATACAATTTCAAAAATGCTTTAGGATTTTTATCGCAATTTTATAAATTGTTTATTGAGACATACGACTTTTATGGGAAACTTGACTGAAATTATTTGTTGTTTGTAAACGGGGGCTAGATTTTTACATAAGTCAACCAAAATCAGCTAGTTGTAAATAATTTAAGATGAAATATAAATGTGAGAAATATTAACTAAGGCGAAGACAACTAGTATAATAATAAAATCAAGCTAATGTGGCGTTGATGTGCCAGTGGAAGTGATAATGCAAATGACTCACGAGTCTCATTTCAAAGCTTAAAATTTACTTACATGAGAAGAAACTCGAATTAATAATACGATATTGAAGAAAAAGAACAGTTAGTTAACGCTTTTACTGCCGAGCGACGATATATCGTGGTTCGTAACATTTGCGAAAAATGTTCTGCATCTCAAAATAAATGTATAAAATATTATAACTGGTTTAATTTCGTTGCAACACAATTGAAGAAATTGTTTACGGATTTAAATATTGCTTGTGAAAGAGACGTTAATTTTTATGTTTTTTATAGTGATTTATATTTATAGTATTCTTCGGGTAGGTGCGATATTTCTGATCGGCACTAAAAGGGTCAAGGAAGTTGGTGCCAAGAATGAAAATAATGAATGAAAATAATTATAAAAGCTTATAAAAGCACTTATAAAAGCAGGTGTGACATAGTATAAACTTAACTGCAGATTGAATTTCCTCAAAAAAACTCAAAAATTGGTTTTATTCTAACTTGAAAAGGCCTCAAAATTCTGTGTCAGCGCTCACATGTTCCCCTCTTACCACAGCATCAAATGACCGCACCAACCTCCTTAAATAAAAGCGTTACTTCATAAATTAAAATGGACAACGTTTTTTCATGTGCTATAGCTTGATAACGATATAGCGGCGATAGAAGGACAAATGTGCCCACAATTATGAAAGTGGTCTAAGTCAAAGATTTAAAGAAATTATATAAACATACCTTGAACATATATGGAAATATTAAATTACTTCCATTATACAACAACCACTAAACGAGTACCGGAAGAAAAACATAAAGATATTATGTATTTACTAGCATACATCCCTCCAGGTTTTCAGCAACATTTTAAGAATCTTAAAAACTCGAAATGATAAAAATGGATTACTTTTGAAAAATAATTAATAAATGTTCATGAATTATTTCATAAAAGTTATTGTTTCAAATAAAACTCATGGTTCTTTATCGCTTTAAGCCATTGATAGGACATTCAGTTAATTTTGAAAATGGTCGAAGTCAGTTCAAACTTTAAAAACAACAGTTTCGTATGAAATTCACACAAAATTTCATATTCATAATAAATTTGCATTAGTCAAGACTAATAAAATTATCAATTAAAATGACGCATAATGTAAAAATATCTTTTAATTTATTCAAATGCAATTCATGAAATATCTCGAAACAAGAAACATATAACTTCGACCACTTTGATAATTATGGGCACAAATGAATCATCAAGTTCGCTCAATTTTCTGAGTAAGTGTAAGTGCTGGTAGGATGGAGACTGCGGATGTAACACGGGAAGAAAGTATCGATCCTAGACTGTCTTCTTGGCGAGCTCCTATTATTCTTCCTCCTCTACGGTCGATGCTTGAACTAACGTGACGCACAGGCTGCTGCCGCCGCCGCGCCGCCGCTCGTACCGAGAGTCATTAGCTCTTCAATAATTCTCAATCCAAATTCGATTTGCAGTTCGTGGAAGTTCGCCGTGCTTGGACTTCTACTTCTTCGCCGGCGAGCGGTGATTAGTCCTTCGAGGAATTCCACTCTGAATTCGATTCCTCGTCGCGGAAACTTCCTCCTTCTTTATGCTCCGTTACGAAGCTTTGAGACGAAAGTTGAATCGAAATATGGAGAACCAGCGTAGAACAGCGCAAGTTTTGAGCTGGCAATTGGGAAGTTTTCAGTGGTTTTTAGAAATTTTATTCGTTTGATTAATAAGTTTCGCTGCTTCTCTGATTGGGAGTAATAGCGTTAGTTTATAGGACCGGTGGAAATAAATGAGTTAGTAGCGAGTTGTTTATGTCGTTATGGATGGGAAAATAGTGCTAATATGTCATTAGTAAAGTAGAGGTTTGTTACGAGCAATTGGCCCAACCCAGCCAATAATTTGCAGCTTCTCCAATTGTGGCTTCGTTGCTTGTCTCCGCTGTAATGTATCGAATTTCGATTATTGCCTTCCGAGTTATTTCGTACACTGCGACAACACCGAGCCCTGGAAATATCCGTCGGGCAATCCATGCACCAGTTACACCTTGTTACTGTCAAAATTCACGACTCGAAATATTTGGAAATATATCCACTTCGTTTTGATTGCATCGTCAGGACGAAATCAAAAGTGGACCTTTTTACAAATATCCACTTTGTTTCGATTGTTATGGCAATGTCACATTTTCCCTGATATTGCGATTTTTACATTTTCATGGTTGATAACAAATTTCAGTTGAATCGAATATTACGAGGTGTTGACTGTAATATTTGTTACTTATTCAGACAGCTTCAAGCATAACCTCAAAATGTCAAAAGAATTTCAGATCGAACAATATATCGTTAGAAAATGTTTCACGAAATCAAAAGCGGACATTTGTAAAAACATCCACTTTTTATGATAATGTCACATTTTCCCTGATATTGCACTATTTACATTTTCATGGTTGAAAACAAATTTAAGTTGCATCGAATATTACGAGGTATTGACTGTAATATTTATTACTTATACGGACAGCTTCAAGCATAACCTCAAAATGTCAAATGGAATGTCAGATTGAATAATACATCGTTAGAAAATGTTTTACGAAATCAAAAGTGGACTTTTTTAAAAACATCCACTTCATGTCGCTTGTTATGAGACTGTCATATTTTTCCTGATATTGCAATATTTATATTTTCATGGTTGAAAACAAATTCAGTTGAAAACATTTATTACTTATACAGACAGCTTCAAGCATAACCTCAAAATTTCAAAAGAAACATCAGATCGAATAATATATCGTTGGATAATTTTTGCAACAACTTGTTATTCTTTAAATAGATTTATTATTAATGTCTGTGTTAAATGTCACCTTGTGAAGTTAAGAGAGTTAGTAGAACAATAAAAGCGAACTGGCTTGGCATTGGTGTTCTGCAAATGGTGATTCAAGTGACTCGGCAGTCTGACTGCGAAGCTTCAAATCTACTTGCGCGACAGAATTATGATCCAAGCACATTATAGGCTGTAAAATATTGCAATATTTATGTCTTGTAGAAACTGCTTCAAAAGTAACACTTAAATTTCAAAGGAATTTGAAAAACAGTTTTTGATATTATTCTTAGAAGGTTTCCACAACAACTATTATTCTTTATGTTAAATAATTTTTTGTCTGCAGTCTGACTGCGAATCTTGAAATTTAGAGTATTATAATCCACGTCGATTATTTATATCGCAATATTTACCACGAGAATTGTTCAAACGTAATTTCGAAATTTCATAAATAATGAGACGTCGAATTATACAACATTAAAAGATATTTACAATAACTTACGATCCTTTTAAATCAAATTATTATTTTTCGATAGTCGGACTACGACCTTCCAAATCTACTTACGTCACACTATTTCGATCCAAACAAAATTTAGTATTAAATATTTAATATTACGATCTTTATCACTCATACAAAGTGTTTCAAAAATAGTGCCAATATTCCAAAGAACTTAGAAATTTATACATCGTTAAAAGGCATTCAGACCAATTTATTTATATTACATCATTGTTAATCCGGGCACGAATTGTTACTTAAGTAAAATCAACGAAGAGAGTTAATGCTCAACACACACAAAGGTCGATGCTATGCAAAAGGGATAATTTCTTAAAAGGTTCGGAAACCCTACACCGAGTGGCAGCTGGCATTGTGGAAGGGTGCGAGAATCAGATAGGGTGAGAGGAAGCCTGAGGGGCTGCTATGATAGGCGGCAACAGAAGGACTGATTTCTAGGCAATCAAGATTACATCCCCTCTTTCTCTCTTTCTGACAGTGGAGACTTTTCTCTCGCCGATACTCTTTCGAGTATCGAAAGGGGTGAAATGCTTTTCTTGCTTCTCCGCGGGCATTCAGCATATTCTAACCTTCTTCCTCCTCGGCGGCTGCTGCTGCTTCCGATCGATTATTGCAGGTGGCTCTCCTCGCAATGGAAATCGTGCGACCCGCCTGAAAAGGCTCGCCTTCCTTTCTCGCACTCTCCGCGGCCTCCTTTATTTTTCATAGGCTTCCTTCCCCCCCACCGCCTCGCGCCCTTCTCTTCTCCGGCGGCTTTCGTGGCCTTCTCGATTCTTTTATTGGACACAGCCTCCCAGAAGAGGAAATGCATCTCCGCGACTACCGATTCACCGCGGGGCAACCAATTCTTCACTCGGTTTTGTCTCCCTCTTTTTTTTTCTCTCTCGCTTTGGAAGTGAGAAGTTTCCTTTTTGTCTCCTTTTTTTGAGAGGTTATGTTTCGCGGGGTTTCTTAGGATTTTTGGATGTCGGTGCTTTCGGCAAGTGGTTCTTTTGATAGTATTGTTAATCGATTCCTTGTTAGAATAGACAGATTTTAGTTAGATTTTTTATCTTAAGCAGATTTGTTTAAGTAATGAATTCTTTGTTAGTATATTCATTGTAAAAACACGTTTTTATTGATTGAATATTTAGATTTGTGAAGAATTAAATAGTTGAATTGTCTATTAAGTGAGAATGTTAATTCCTCGGTTTGAATTCATCAAAATTCTTGTCAAGTTTAGTAATTTGGGTGTATTAATTCGCGTATTTACTAACTTGAACCTGAAATTATTCAGCTTCAATGGATAAAAAGTATGTTTATTGTGTTCAATTTCAATAAAAACTGTCTACAATGTTATAAATTCTGAAATTTTTAACTGCACTAACATTAAACGTAGCATCCTCAAGTAAATAACCGGTTTCAAAATTCGTTTCAACTATGCATTTTCTTTCGTTCTTACAAAAAGTAAAAATTCCAATATATAATTCCTTTTATTATTATCAAAATATTATTTTGTGCATTAGTTTCTGTGTTAAATGAATAATTAATTGGATCCAAATACGAAAAATATAATCTTTATTTCATGAAACCAATGAATGTAATATTAATTAACACTAGATTTTCCAGGATTTTATTGATGCCCACAAAAATAGGTATAAACCAGTCATTTTCACTAGTTTTGGTAAATCTAGTGTTAACACTAGGTTTACGGACATTTCTGTATACCTCTCTTTATGGACACTTATTTTCATTAAAAAAGCTATTAATTTAATTTAAAGACCTTTACAATTTGAACAGACATAATATAAGGTAATTAAATCTGTCAGGATTGCATAAATAATTGTCAGTATAAATTGGAAGAAAAATTAATAAGGTTTGTAATTTCGTTCATAAAGTTCAAAATCCGTTAAAATGACGGTTTCCGTAAATCTAGTGTTAATATTGTTGGTTATAACACATCTTAGAAGTTCGAAACTGAACAATACGAGACGCGGAAAAGACAGCAGGATTCAGGAATCACTTAATTCCTAGATCGAAAGGTCGTTGCGTCACCGAAGGTGTTAAGCAACAAGTTCTAGGATCTTTGAATTCCCTCTCTCTCTTTCTCTCTTTCTCTCTCTCTCGGTTGAGGGTCGCACGTATTTTCTGCATCCGAAGATTATCCGACCAATTATCAAGCGAGCCGTGTTTCCCAAGCGTGCGTTGTTTCCTGCAAGAAGTCTCCGCCGCCGATAGGATGAAGTAATTCCAGCCGCTGGAATTTCCCCGGGTCGTCGTCGCCGCCGCCTTCGTGTTCCGGTTTGCAAAACCGTTCGCCGAACAGACTGATTCCCGCTAGCCTGCGTCGCCAATCATCTCCTCTTTCGACGAGTCAATGCCTCTTGTTTTTGCCTGGTCAATACTTCCATTCTACGAAGAACTCCTGACGCACTTGTTATTGCACTGTAGCATTAACTTTGTGTTTCGAAGGCAGTCATTCGATATTGTACATTGTTTATAATGTTCAATGTAAAACAATTACATTGTTTTAATGTTATATTGTTATGTATAATGTAATTAATTTCGTCTTTTGAAAGAAATCTTTGGATATTGCATATTGTTTTTAGTATGCATTAAAATTGCCTCTAATTACTCTGTCATATTGTACAAAAACGAACATTATGGCATATAATTAATTTCGTCTTTGGAAAAAGTCATTGGATATTGCACAGTGTTTTTAGTGTGCATTAAAATCGAATCTAATTACTGTGTCATATTGTTGTATAAAAACAAACATTTCGCTGTATAATTAATTTCGTCTTTGGAAAAAGTCATTGGATATTGCACATTGTTTTTAGTGTGTATTAAAATCGAATCTAATTACTGTGTCATATTGTTGTACAAAAACAAACATTTCGCTATATTACTAATTCGTCTTTTGAAAGAAATCTTTGAATATTAGACATTGTTTGTAGTGTACAATCCAATCTAGTTACTGTGTCATGTTATTGTACAAAAACAACCATTGTTGCATATAATTAATTTCGCCTTTGGAAAGAAATCATTGGACATTGCACATTGTTTACAATGTGCATTAAAATTGAATCTAATTATTGTGCCATATTGTTGTACAAAAACAAACACTGTGCCATATAATTAATTTCATCTTTTGAAAGAAATCATTGGATATTGCACATTGTTTATAATGTGTATTAAAATCGTATCTAATTACTGTGTCATATTATTGTATAAAAACAAACACTTTGCCATATAATTAATGTAGACTTTTGCAAAAATGTATTCAATATTGCACATTGTTTATAATGTGCGTTAAAATCGACTCTAATTACTGTGTTACATTGTCGTACAAAAACAAACATTGTGCCATATAATTAATTTCGTCTTCTGAAAGAAATCATTGAATATTGCACTCTCTTTTTTAATTACTATGCCATATTGTTGTATGAAAACAAACATTGTGCCATATAATTAATTTCATCTTTTGAATGTCATTGAACATCGCACAGTGTTGTTCATGCGCATTAAAACCGTCTGTAATTTTATGACAAGTTTGTACAAGACTTCGTCATTAAGCTTAATAATTCTCCGAAGAATCGCTGCGACATTTGTTATCGTGCCATATAATTAACTTTGTGTCTTGAAGAAAGTCATTGGATGTTGCACAGTGTTTTTACCGTGCATTAAAAGTGTCTGTCATTTTATGACAAACTTGGATGATTCACTTCTTTTCGAATCGTCAATGCTGTGCATACTGTGTTGAATATACAATTATTACAAATTATCTAGCAATTTAATTATTGATTAACAGTATTTTCTATTACTTCTATCACAAATTCTTAAAGTTAGCTTTATATATACATATATTTTTGAAATCTTACAATTCTTCGCGTACCTTATTTTCTATTAAAATCCAACATATTCTAAAATAAGGACCAATTTTAAAATAGAAACAAAATTCATAAAATCTAATCAAATTCAAATTAATTTCAACTTAACCAAATATCTTAAATACCCAATATATCTTTGCGTATAGCATGCACGTACAATTCTTCGTGTACCTCATTTTCAAACCGAACAATGTTAAAATAGAAACAATATTACTAAAATCTAATTAAATTCAAATTAATTTCCACTTCACCAAATGTCTTAAATACCCAATATATCTGTACGTACAGCATGCACGTACAATTCTTCGCGTACCTCATTTTCAAAACGAACAATTTTAAAATGGAAACAAAATTGCTCAAATCAAATTAAATTCAAATTAGTTTCAATTTAACCAAACATCTTAAATACCAAATATATCTGTGCGTATGAGTTATCAATGGGATATCGAGGAAGATATCAATCTTCGTAGTGGGCGAGTCGTATTCAGAAGGAGGAAAGAAAGGATGAGAGGAGGAGAGGAGAGGATCGATGGAGAAGGAAGTAAATTAAGAGGCCGCCGAGTGGATCGGCGGGGCCGCTAAGGCAGCAGCATATCCCACCGAGGATCGTATGAAATAGCAGGGAATCTTGGATCGTCTAGTGGGACCCTCTGAAGATGACAACCGGCCGTATTTTCGCCGGATAATAGTCTTCCTGGCTTTCTTCTCGGCTCCCGTTATCCACCACTCTCTCTCCTTCTCTCTCTCCTCCAAGCCAGGCGTTCCCCGCAGACGACGAAATTATCGGGAAGGATTTCCACATCCTTGGCTGGGAAAGCCCGAGTCACCCGGCGTATAAAGTTTGATCAAGGACACCGGCGATGAATTCGAGAGACTAATTTAGGGATTCCGCGCGGCTATCAGCCCACTCTCCTCACCGAATATTCTGTTTAACTGTGAATGCCATGTAATAATTTGCTGGTTGTACAGAGTGCTCTTGAATAATGTATGCAATTTTTTAACAAGACTCTCTCTGTGTTTTTTGGTTTGTATCGTGTGTGTAATATAAATCAAAACATAGAGAGGACAAAAAAAGTATATGCAACCCAGTATTTTTAATGGAAAATTTGTTAAAGAACAAAGTATTATTTTTAAAAAAATATCAAGTTTCTTACAGAATATAATAATCATTTTTCAAACAATTTATTCCAAAAATACTGCAACTGCAAAAATTTTTTTCATCTACTGTAAGTCGCAAAGATGTTTAATACAACTAAAAAATATATTCAATTTAAACATAATATTTACAACAATTTAGTATTGTTAGCTTGGAGATAAAATATTATTCAAGTGAAACTGAGCGCTGCTGGTACTAATAATAAAAGCTAGTAGTAATAATAAAATTTGGCGAGCGTAACGTTGCAGCGTTGATTGAAGTGACTCGGCCGTCTGACTACGAAACTTCGAATCTACTTACTCGACAGAATTATGATCACAGCGAATTATAGGCTGCAAAATATTCCTGTTATTTTCAATTGTATAACATATTATACAATAATAATAAGAATACAAAGTAGTAAATAAAATATTGCGATATTCTTGTTAGATTTGATTTACATTATTTATTGTAAGTCAAATTTTAGTAGCAATAGCTACTGTTTTACAATGAGCTCAGGAATCAATGTTTCGAAACAAGTAATTCTTTTACTATTTTTATTGTATTTTTAATATTGTTTGTATAAATCTGACTACGAAACTTCGAATCTACTTACGCGACAGAATTATAATCCCAGTGAATTATAGGCTGTAAAATATTCCTGTTATTTTCAATTGTATAATATATTATACAATAATAATAAGAATACAAAGTATTATATAAAATATTGCAATATTCATGTTAGATTTGATTTACATTATTTAATATAAGTCAAATTTTAGCAACAATAGCTACTGTTTTACAATGAGCTCAGGAATCAATGGTTTTAAACAAGTAATTCTTTTACTATTTTTATTGTATTTTTAATATCGTTTTTATAAATCAAATTTATTTCAGTTCGTAAATTTTTTATGAACGTATTCTACCATTTATTAATAAGTCACATCGTACAAGCATGAAAGAGAAGTGTAAGAGCAATTATTTATTAATTGAATATCAATTTAGCCAGTCGATTTTATAAGCACGTGCTCGGTAACACTGACATTGCTCGTGGCAACTTGCGAACTCATCATCGCGTGGAAGCCGGCGCATCGAACTTGACCCGGCCGTGTCAGCTTTCACTCGCTCGCTCGTTCGCTCGCTAATTAAGCGTGCGTGTGTACGCGCGGTGAGCGGTTCCCGCATTTTGTCAGGCGCGCGAGTGACACGCGAGAGTGTGCGAGCCGCGAGCAAATATGCGGTTGCGCTGCGCTTTTCCGCCTGGATTTCTCCATTGTCGCGGCGGGCGAACACGCGCGCGCGCGCGGAAATACGCTCGGTCAAGGAGAGGAGTGCAGGCGTGTGCGCACGCGGGTTAAGAAACGCGCGGCTGCCTGCGCGCTCAAATGACGTCCGCGTGTGATGGCGACGCACTGAAATGTCATTGGCATAAATTCCATTGAGTAAAGTTAATCACAGCGAATAAAGAAAGTATTGGTACATTTAGTATTTTTGTAATTAATTTTCTGAAAAAAGAAAACTTTTCAAACAATCTTAAAAAAAATGCATAAGAAAGTTTTATCGAAAAATATTACGTGGCCTAATATTTTTTTATTTACTGTAATTCTTAAGAAGGTAAGAAGTTCAAGTTAAGATTGTCTTATTAATTCTTTTTTGCAAAAGCAAGTTATTATTTTACTTCGCTCTTAACTTTCTTCTGTTTTATGAGCTGCTGTATTAAAATTATACAGCTTTTCGATTTAATGTGCATTTAGATTAAAACAACTATTCTTCTTGCGTGCTACGTCTTTATTATTATAAAATAAAATCGTTTAAATTTATTTATAAATTTGGATATATTTAATTTATTAAGAATAGGTTGATCAACGTCTTTGCGAAATCCAAAATTGCAATATTTCTCACTATTATCTATTCAAGTTATCATTATGTCATTAATTCTTGTTTTCAAAAATATTCTGCCTCTACATTTTATTTCATTCATCAACTTTCTTTTATTTTATGCGGCGTTCTACATTAGAGATTCACAACTTTGCTAAAAAAACGTATAGTTAAGTTAAAACAGCTGTATTTTCCTTATCAATTTTTGTCAGAGGTTCTCAATTCGTGTTGTATATTGTCTTCTAGGTTAGAATGGTTTTACTTCTTCATTCTGAAATTCTAATATAAACGAACTATTATCACAAGATAACAAGTTAACAATGACCGTCCATATAAGTTAGCATTTGCTTGCGTAGAATTGGTGCATAATGCAGTAATGCAACTTTCTGTAAACGCTTTTCAATTGGTTTTGTATTCTTCTAGGCCAGAATGGGCCAACTATATTTTCCTTGCATAGTTTTGTCAGAGGTTCTCAATTTGTGTTGCACACAGTATTCTAACCTATAATGATTTAACTTCCCCGTTCTTAAAGTTTTCTTGTTACAAATTAACTTATATCATAAGCTCATAAGTTAACAATGACCGTCAATATAACTTAGCATTCACGTGCACAGAATTATTGAATAATGCAGTAATGCATCTTTCTGTAAAAGCTTTTCAATTGGTTTTGTACACATTATTGGGGGCCAGAATGATTTGCGCGGAGGGTTGAACGAGAGGAGCGCGGGTGTAAGTGGGGCATTATTGTGTGGCAGTGTCCTACAAAGGATTAAAGGAGTAATGTTGAAGCGTCGATGGGCTCGGATAAACCACCCCCGGACGACAAGTACCGCGACACCATTTCCACCCCCCCTCCGAGCATCGTCATACTCGTTCTCGTTCTCATTCGCTCCATTTCTCGGTGGCCGCGCTTCCCACGAGCACCGCCAGATCAATACGAAAGAGCCACCCAGCGCACAGAGAGACATGGGTGCTCGCCTCTGCTCCAGATAACAAGCCGAGTTCCATCCCCGAGTACCTCGACCAGTTTCTTTACTAACTAATAGGCAAAGGTTGAGAACCCCCGAAAAAAGTGGGGTTATGGAACACTGCTTAATTTGTAGTCCTATTTAATAGACTAGTTTTGGCTTACTATTTTCTTGTGGGCTATATTTTCTGTGGAACGATTTTACATAGTAACACGTATGAGTTGAGAACTTTCAAAAACTGGGGTGCGAAAGAAAAATATTTCCATTGCGCTAGCAGTTTCATAAACCATACAAAATTATCAGTATTCAGTACAAACGGAAAAGCAAGGAAATAATAAGTATAAGTAATAATAAGTACGTGGGTGATCTCTCCGAAAAAAGTGGGGTTATGAAACACTGCTTAATTTGTAGTCCTGTTTATTAGACTATTTTTCGTTCACTCACTGATTTTATGACAAGTTTGTAAAAGACTTCGTCATTAAGTTTAAGAATTCTCCGAAGAATCTCTACGATATTTGTTATCGTGTCATATAATTAACTTTGTGTTTTGAAGAAAGTCATTGGATATTGCACAGTGTTTTTACTGTGCATTAAAAGTGTCTATCATTTTATGACGAACTTGTAAAGGGTGATTCACTGCTTTTTGAATCGTTGAAAAGCTATGCTCCATCCCCGAGTACTCCGACCAGTTTCTTTACTAACTAATAGGCACAGGTTGAGAACCCCCGGAAAAAGTGGGGTTATGGAACTCTGCTTAATTTGTAGTCCTATTTATTAGACTATTTTTCGATCACTGACTGTTTTAATTTGGGCCAACTTTTCTGTGGAACGATTTCACATAGTAACACGTATGAGTTGAGAACTTTCGAGAAACTAGGGTTATGTAACACTGCTTAATTTGTAGTCGTGTTTATTAGACTATTTTTGATTCCCTCACTGTTTTCATTTGGGCCACATTTTCTGTGGAACGATTTTAACACGTATGAGTTGAGAACTTTCGAAAACAGGGGCGCGAGAGAGAAATATTTCCGTCACGCTAGCAGTTTCATAAAGGATAAAAAATTATTCAGTACAAAGGGAAAAGCGAGGAAATAATAAGTATGTGGGTGATCTCTCACGTTTCCCCATACATTCTCCCAGACCTTTCTCCAGCCCCTTTCAAACTGTAGCTTTCTACACAGCCGCGACTGACGATTGTATTGTGACAGAGATAAGTTGTGACATTTAGACTGCTTATAGTTGGCTTACAAACTATAGTTTTCTCCTACTTCAAAGTTCAAGGGCGAGACTTTTATGGTCCTACGTCATGTCTTATGGAAAGATATATGGAATTCTGCTTGCTTAGTTTTTCGTCGATATATCGACTGAATAACTTGCTCTACCTTTGAACTATACATAATGAATAATGCGCTTTTGTTCGCCGAGACGGAATAGTTCTTCTTCGAACTTTCTTATTGTGCTATGGTTGGAAAGTTTTGGGCTGGTTAAACATGTCAGTGTTCTAAGTTGAAGTATTCTTTATTGGAAATTATGTGATATTATTTTCAAACATTCATCGACTTGAGAATAAAAATGGCTGATGCATTCAATTTATGGATTTTAGATTTAAATTTAATTTTTAGATTTAAAAGTGCAGACTATAAGTACATTAATTAAATATGATAGTATACATATTATAGTATATTATAATATAAATTGTATTTAGAAATGTAGATTATCTTCTACCGACAGTTAACTCCATTTGTGCAACTGTACAACACGTTTTTTGAATCGACAAATATCCAATAAATTGGACAGACAATTAAATGTAACTTACACAAACTATACTGCAAATTAAGTAAAAAATGTGTATAACATTTGTCACAGCATATGAGTATAAATCTACTATTTTCCGATTCGACAAACACGACAAATTGTACTTCCATGGGAATGCCTGTAACTTACATAACCTAACTTTTCGATTTCGCAAGAAATGCGTATAAAATATCCAAAGACATGTACATGTGTGTATAAATCTATCACTTTTCGATTCAAGAATCACGAGAAATTGTGTTCCCATACAAATCGCTGCAGCTTACATAACCTAACATCTTAACCTTGCAAGAAACCTGTAGAAAACCTCTGAAAGGCCAAGCACACATGTGTAAACCTCGTAGTACGCATTAGTCGTAAGTCACGTGAGTCGCAAGTCACGTGCTCCACTTAAGTCTGAAAATCGAGCAGGTGGAGTGAACGAGAGCGAGCAAGTGCGCCTATTCTACTTACACGCGCAATGACGAAAGAGAATGCGAAGCCTCGTCGATCAAGCAGTAAAATTAGTCGACGAATAATGCATCAGCTGTGCGCGCAGCTTCATGAACGGGATCAGCATGGGGCCGACGCGAACGCCGACGCAGACGCCGACGCCTGTCACGCGAACCAACCGTCACGTGGTCCTATTGAAACACATGCAAAGCTTTCCACTCTTTGCGTTTTTAACTAAATAAGTGGGTTAGAATTCAAGTAACTGCAACGACTCGACGTCAAGTTTATATAAGTTCTTCGTATTAATTTATACTATTTTAAACAATCATTGTATTGTTTTTGTTAATATTACAGATTTCACATTATTATAGGTATTATTGTAAATATTCTAAAATGAAGAACATATATAATTAAATTAATTAAACATTGCAATATATTATAATGTTAAATATAAGTATATTTAAAATACAACTGACAATATGAAACTGTACTTGTTGACATTGTTGTCTATTTATCCACAACTGTATAAATAGACAACATCAACTACAAAGCGTTAAAAAGTTCCACTTGGACTCTAAGACACTTGTGTCAAGAAACGATGTTACCATGTCACTGGTATGTGTAAACGGGCCTTAAAACAGCAACGCTATCTTTTATAGAAAGCTACGTGGAATTGTGCTTGCTTAGAGTTCCATCGATATATCGACTGCATAAGTTGGTATAGCTTTGAACTACATGTGCATAATGCTCTTTTGTATGTGAAAACAGTATGCTTCTTCTTGAAAGTTGTCTATTTTGTCGCATTTTTTAAAGTTTTGGGTTTTAACTTCAAGTATTTTCAAATTGAAAATTATGTCATACATATAACAGTAATATTTGGAACGGAAACTGTGATAGTTTAAGCTTGAATTGGGTTGCTTCGATTTTTCATTTATTTACACTGTTTTGAAAGATTCGAAAAATTCTAAAATTAAAAATTTACAGTACACAGTTTACAATACAAAATTGTACGTGTTTGCATTCTTCTTCATCTGCGCACAATGTCAACAACTACAAAGTGTTAAGAAGTTGCACTTGGACTGGAAAGCAGCTGTGTCAAGAAAGGATGTTAGCATGTCAAAGCGGTGTCTGTATGTGTAAACGGGCCTTAAAACAGCAGCGCCACCGATGCGCGTCGCGCGCCGCGCGCACGTGAGCCGCCGATTCCTGTTGTGTAACCATTGTGCGTTACGCAATACGCTGCACACGCTTCCCTCCTACGGCACACGCGCACTGTTGTCTGCAATAACAAGGAAGACGCTTGATTCGATTTTCCGCTTAGACGACGAGCCGAAAACAATGAGCCAATAGTGCGCCGCGCGCGAACCTACTCCGCACTTATTGCCTCCTGTGTCCGATGGATCACCAGTGTTTCCGTAATAATGATGCCGGCTCTTCAAACACAAGCTTTTTCCATTTATGAATACATTGTTTTCAATAGAAAATTAGCTTTGTGAAAAATGTTATGGAACAAATAAAAAAAGAGTTATTAGATATTTGCGAAATTGAATGAAAAATGATCGTGTACAATTAACGAAAGTACTGATCAACACAATTGTAGTGATAACTTAATTTTCAACTTTCTTGTTTTTTGTTGTGGCGTAGGCAAATACAAGTCTACTCGAGTACTTACATACACAGAACTTAAACCAATGAAAGTGTTTGTTTCAACTGCTTTCCGCTGACTAATATTTGTTTGAAAGCAACAATTTAGTAGTTTTGGTAGTTTAGTAGTTTTATACGGAAGAGAAAATTCAAATGCATATATTTGTATTTTTAAATAAACATATCATTACAGTAAATAACATATTTACTGGAATGACGAACAAAAAATGAGAATAGGAGGAAAAGAGGGAAAAAGTAATATAGACATATTAGTTTTTCTTACAGTAAGCATAGAAAAGTCAGGTTAAATTGATACACACACATTTCTAACTTAACCTAAGCAAACAATAACTAACATATTTTCTGGAACGTCAAACAGAGAATGATGAAAGCGAGAAACAATGTATAACACATCTTTTTTAGTAAACAGTAAAACTCATACATATAATTTTACAGTAAGTAGAAAAGGTTAGGTTATGTACTCGTGTTTTGGCCCTGTTTCTCAGTGCTTCGTAATTAAGTCGGTGCATCCGATATTTCTTTCTTAAATAACATATTTTCTGGAACGTCAAACAGAAAGTGATGAAAGCAAGAAACATTGCATAACACATCTTTTTTTGTAAACAATAAAATTAATACATATAATCTTACAGTAAGTAGAAAAGGTTAGGTTATGTACTCGTGTCTCAGCCCTGTTTCTCAGTGCTTCGTAATTAAGTCGGTGCATCCGATATTTCTTTCGGGATCGATGAAAAGCTCCGCCTGCTTAAATAATGCAGGCTTGCTGCATTGGCCCGGTTCTACTGAAGCAGCTATAGGCGCATAGATTAGTTCCCGTCAGACTTGCCAGCGCAAAATAAATCCTGTCTAGCAATAAGTCAGCCGACAAAACTTGCACAGCTGATGTCTGCGCGGATGTATAGACTTGGCGACATGAAAGCTTTAGAATGCCGAGTGACATGCTAACATCGTTTCTTGACACAGCTGCTTTCGAGTCCAAGTGCAACTTCCAACGGTTTATGTTTGATGACATTGCCGACAGATGCAAAACAATATCAACAAATAGAGTTATATTATTGCAAGTCGTATGTTAAATATATGAATATTTAAAATATAATTTAGTCATTAACTTATATTTAACACTGTTAAATATTGTAATGTTTAATAAAATAATGTTTTAAAATAGTACGAATTACTGGATAAATAAAGGGAAGATAATTTGTATTGTGAATTTTGTATAAAGTTTTCAATGGGCGTACAAAATTCCTATAGGTTGAATTTTTGTAGTAACATTAATCCTGACAAGTTTCTGTTTTTGTTGTTTCAACCGAGGTCTTTGTTAGTGATGATGACTAAAATACAAGATATTCTGTTCTGAAAAACACCCTGAATATCCACATATTTGGAAAAGTTTAACTGAAATTATTTTTGGTGACTATAACTTAGTTTTTAAAGTTTCAATATCTATTAGAAAACGATAATTTCTGGAGTATAACTCGAAATTATAAATTTCTATGCAAAACAATATTATATGAAAATGTAAGTGCATCTTCTTCACAAAATTAAGAAATATTTATAATATATCTATTTTTATGCTGTATTATTAAATATTTTCATTCTTAAAGGTATCACTATACTATACATTAATGCCAAACACGATAAAAAATAAAACAAGGTTAAACTACTGCTCAGTGCTAAATGCGAAAGCTCGTTAGTAGATGTCAGATATAATCCGGACGGCACGAAACGGCATGCAGCGATTAAGTAAACTTTCTATGTAGTGCAATATTATATGAAAACTTAAGTGATACTCCTCATAAAATTAAGAAATATTTTTAAAGAATGTTTCTTAATTTTTTTTATGTAAATGACAAAATTCTAGTATTGTATTACATTTTTATTTTTGAAAGCATCATTTTATATATTAATGCCAGAGACAATACAAAATAAAATAAGAATAAACTACGAATGGTCGTTAATCAAAATTAAGACATACTTTCAAAGAATGTTTCTTAATTTTTTTATGTAAATGACACAAAATTCTACTATTGTATTACATTTTTATTCTTGAAAGCATCATTTTCTACATTAATGCCAAAGAGAATAAAAAATAGAATCAGAATAAACTACGAGTGGTCGTTAAGCAAAATTAAGATATATTTTCAAAGAATATTCTTAACTTTTTTATTTAAATGAAATAACATTCTAATATTATATTTCATTTTTATTCTTGAAAGCATCGTTTTTTACATTAACGCCAACGAGAATAAAAAATGGAATAAAGATAATGTAGTGCGCGGCGCTAAATACGACTGGTCGTTAATAAAAAATAAGATATATTTTCAAAGAATGTTTCTTAATTATTTTTATTTAAATGAAATAACATTCTAGTATTGTATTATATTTGTAGTCTTGAAAGCATCATTTTCTGCATTAACGCCAACGAGAATAAAAACTAGAATAAAGATAAAGTAGTGCTTGGCGCTAAATCCGAATGGTTGTTAGTAGATCATTCGTTTCATATATTATTTAAATGAAACATTCTAATATTATATTTCATTTTTATTCTTGAAAGCATCGTTTTCTACATTAACGCCAACGAGAATAAAAACTAGAATAAAGATAAAGTAGTGCTGGGCGCTAAATAGGACTGGTCGTTAGTAGATGTCGGATATAATCCGGGCGTTCCGAAACGGCCTAGCGACGATCGAGTTCAGAATCACGTCCCCAGCACGATATCCGAGTAATTGCGCGTCCGTCGACGGCGACATCGTCGCCGTTGGACTATTATACTCGGGCGTCCTTGCCTATTCCGATCGAACGAGGCCACTCGATAGCCACAGCCGTGCGTTTATCCGTTGGGGAAAGGCATAATTATGATTGCCGGGGCTTCGTTGTCTTCGCCAATAGATAAAATCCCTCTGCGAGCCGCCGCCGCCGCCGTCCACTGTTTGACAAGCAGACGCATTCCCTGTTTCGCTAATCCCTTCAGTGACGAGCGCCAATTCCTCGATACTGTAATATTCGACGGCCAATATCAATAATTCCCTGCATTAATTATTAAAAAGCAGCATTGAAAATCCCAAGAATTAAAACATTCTGTTATTTCGTGCTTTTTTTTTTTACTTTAAACATCGATTTCTCGATACTGCAATATTCGACAGCCAATATCAATAATTCCTGTATTAATTATTAAACTGGGGAGTTAAAAAATTCTCTTATTTCATGTTTGCATTTGTATTGTGTTGGGACCACTAATTTTTATTCGTTGCTGGTAAAGCATGTGGTAACAGAATAATAAAAGTACTGGATGTTAATCAATTATTATTAATATCGTTAATAGGCAATAATGAACTATAGTTTTACGAAATTCTTTCATTGTTTGGAGGCAAGGCATTCCCAGTTTCGATAATCGTCTCATTAACAAACACCAATTTCATTTTTTGCAAGGATTGTATAAAATATTTTGTTGTTTGATATTGCAATTGAAATATAAATTATACTTTTCAACGAAATTTCAATTACACAGTAAAACAAGGAACTTAAAAGGACTTTCTGCCAACAAAACATTCTCCGGTATCAGTTAAAAATTATCAATTATAAATAAAATAATATCATTTTTATCAAGAAATTTCGATATAATATTTTAAATTCCGCCAACTTTTAAATCCTTTAAATTCTTGCTTGCTGAAAAATTGATTCCAGTTGGCATTAGAATGCTCTGAAAAATCATCGATGCACTTAAGTGAACTTGTTTCATCGTCGCCGAGTCATCCAATGGAGCGGCAATGCGTTTCCCACATATTATGTTACAGGCTGTAGATATATGTCGGCTATTTACCACATTGCAAAGTGTCTGTCGGGATATCAGTGCAAGGCGAGCGGTCGCGGTCGCAGCGTGAGCCGGATTGATTACCCGACATGCCCCGCGCGTGTACAGTCACTCACGAAATTCTACAAACTCGACTTCGTAAAACGCATTTCGCTCGCCGAGGTTTTTTATTTCATGGGAATTTCGTAGTGTTTTAACTTGTTATAATTAATATCGTTTATGATTCGATAATAATGCAATTATTATTAATAATATAATTTATAAGAATACAATTATTATCAAGTTATGAACGATATTAATGTTTAAAAGCAGATATTCTTGATTCGCAAACGTGCAAATGTATTGTTACAATTTGTACTTGAAAACAGAATAATGATTATAGTTCGAAATAAATTTGAGTTTTAGAATAATGTTCTGTAATAATTATTGAATTAAATGTAGTGAAAATCGTTGATTACACATTATAAACTTCGAATATTCAAACACATATATTCATAAATTGATAATATTACAATTATTATCAAGTCATGAACGATATTAATTTTTAAAAGTAGATATTCTTGATTCGCAAATGTGCAAGTATATTGTTACAATTTGTACTTGAAGACATAATAATAATTATAGTTCAAAATAAATGTTAGTTTTAGAGTACAGTTTTGTAATAATTATTGAATCAAGTGTGTTAAAATTCGTTGATTGCACATTATAAACTTTCGAGACACCTTGTACGTATGTATGAATATTTATGCGCATCTATTTGCAATGCAACGTGATTTTATTAAACATTCGCTGATTGCTCTTTTCCCGACGAATGCATTTTAAATTCTGGCAAGGTCTCGGTGACTTACAAACGTTTCTTCAGTAAATAACACATATAAAACACATCAAAATATACTAACAACTAATTAAACACTTAAACAATAAAAACAGACATTTTATTTATCTCGTTGACAAAAGTATTTCTCATTAAACTAATTTCAAGTTCCAGTAAGTTCTCGATGACTTACTAGCGGCGGTTTGAAAAATGTTATGGAACAAACAAAAACAAACGAGTTATTGGATATTTCCGAAATTGGATGAAAAGTGCTCGTGTAGAATTAACATTTCGATAAATTCATTTGTATATAATTAATAACACCTATAAAACATATAAAAATATACTATAATACTAAATAGACATTTCATTTCTCTCGTTTACAAAAGCATTTCAATAAGCTCTTAATAACTTCATACCTAACCTATAAAAACAGAAATTCTCCTTCTTTCTCAACAAAAGTAACTCGTTTTCATTTCGATTTAAGTTCGTAATGAAAGACTGCCGCGTCAAACGTGTGCTTACGCGGAGCTTCGAGGGATCCCTCGATTGCCCGTCAGACTAATTTCAAGTTCCAGTAAGTTCTCGATGACTTACTAGCATCGCTGAGTGAATGTGTGTGTATGTGTGTGGAGAGGCGTGAGTGAGTCGGCGGCGTCGGGCGCTGCCGCTCCATTGACTTCGTTTCGTGGTGAAGGACACTTCTCTGTCCCAGATTCGCCGCTCCGCTCTGCCCCGCGCGACCTCCATTCAGCGATGCGCGCGAAAGGGGCGGCGTTCCTAAGCCTTTGCCCTGCGAAGCCAGTCGCCAGACCAGCCTGCTTCCCTTTCCCTCCCTTTTCCACCCTTTGCTTTCCTCTTTCATGGAAGAAAGGTAGAAAGAACGAAGCACGCTCGCTCGCTCGCGTACCGTAGAAGCGTAGACGAGGAAGCCCTCTTGAAAGCTCGTCAAGCAGCGCCCTCGAGGTCCTCAGTACGCTCCCAAGGAGCTGACTGCGACCTGATAATCGCGAGTGCTCCCTTTCCTACCTCTCGAGGACCTAATTCGTATTTCAGATCCCCTCCACCCCTTTTCCACCCCTTTTCCACCCTCCTCTTTTCATCCCTTTAAAGCGTCTGCGCGCCAACTGCTAGCCACCCTTTCATAGAGCCTCGAGCTCCACCTTTTTAAACTGTTGATAGTATTTATTCGGAAGCTTGCTCCTCGGCAAAGGGCGGATTAACCCCTTTTGGCGAGGTTTACACTTCCCGCGGCAAAGTGGTGTAACGTTTCTTCGCTTTGGGTTGCTTTCGGGGTGCTTTGGGGTGAGAGTGGATTAAGTCTGACCGAGTAAAAGTAAACTGATCGATGCTGGATATTTTATTGGTAAATTAAAAATTAATAGAAATTTGAAGGGGTAGAGAAAATTATTTACCACGCTTTGTATTAGATTTCTTGGTTTACCAAATAGTCAAAATGATTGATATATTTGAACCGTTTATTGTGAAAGTGGTGTAAGTCATAAGAAAACATTAAATGCTAGCATATCTGGCAATGAAAAAATCTAAGTCAATCACATCAAGTCTGACAATGTTTCTACTGATTTATCAACATGTAATTTGATTAAATAAATTTGCTTTAGGCGAATTTCAAAATAAACGGTCCATTTAATACACGCATTAATTTGTTTGAGACTTCAGTAAATTGAAAGTAACAAAAAGTGGAAAACGAATATTTCAAATGGATCATCTTACATAAACGACAAATTTAATCAATTTCTCTTTCTTCTTTCTTTTACTAAAATATAAAACACCTCTCCAGTACAACATATGTACAGGGTCAGTCACTTGCCTTTGAATCACCACTGTTCCATAGAAAATCATTATAAATAATCTAGACATTTTAATTATACTCAAATGTTGCTCAACATTTGTCTGCATTTTATGCATTTGTACTATTACATGTTTGAGTTATGTTAACTCGCACATGAAATTTCACCCTGAAGAAGCCAGTTATATATAATATTCCCCTATAAATATAATATAATAAAATATTGTCTCCTTACGTTGCTAGCCATTCGACGGAAGTCGATGCTAAAACTTGGTAAAATATTCGCTTAAACAGACTACATAATTTAATACAGTCTATTGTTAAACAGAGAATATCTAGTATAATTACATAGATGTCTAGTAAAAGTGGGCTCGGAGAGTTCTGATTCAAACGCGAATTAACTACCCTTTAAAATCCTAACCTAAACATTCGACACAAAATAACAGATTTATTGAACTTTCCGATCATTCACAGTAGATTTGAATTTGAAACTCGTTCCAATGTTTCAGTGGGGCAAGCAATTGATCCACATTACAAGTAGAGCATTGCATTTAATATTCCCCTATAAATATAATACAATAAAATATTGTCTCCTTACGTTGCTAGCCATTCGAAGGAAGTCGATGCTAAAACTTGGTAAAATATTCCCTCCAACAGACCACATAATTTAATACAGTCTACTGTTAAACAGAGAATGTATAATATAATTAAATATATGTCTAATAAAAGTGAGGTTAGGAGAGTTCTGATTCAAAGGGAACTGAATCACCCTGTACATCTCCACTAGTTTCCACTATTAATCCACCAAAGCAACACAATCTACTCTCATCCCGAAAGCGTTGACACAGTTCGGCCATCGGCGGCGTAGCTAACTTCCGCTTTAAAGCTGCTCTCATCGCGCCAGAATAATATCGCGCGTTGCTCCTCGCCGACTGGTGGGAGGACTCGCGTAGGGGAGGTGTCCTTAGAGCGGCTCATCCACGATAATTACAAGCTTCTAATTGTCGGGCGCTCGTCAAGCAGCCCATTGCAACTGGAAAGAGAGCGCTGAAGGGGTTGAGGGTGGTTGAGAATTACGGGTAGTTCAGGGAGCGTAGGTACTCCGGGGGTGGTTCTCGGTGGTCGGCTAGAGTAGGCAAGGCCGTGTATTTTTAACTTGAGAAGTTGCCGGCAACTGCAACCCGCTGGCTGCCTCGCTGCCTGGCTGCTTGCCTCGCTTTGCTTCTCTGGGATCAATACCACTGTCCCACCCCTCGTCACCCTGTGCTACTACCACACTGCCTATTTCCACTACTCGCGGAAAGGCCCTCCAGCTTTAACCCAGATAGATCCGCAGACTCTTCCTCGCCACGCCGAGCCGCGACGCACAGTCGTCCGAAACGAGAAAAACTGTCACATAGGCATTAGATGTTTTTGATTCGCAAATGTGCAAATATATTGTTACAATTTGTATTTGATGACACAACAATAATTATAGTTCAAAATACATTTTAGTTTTAGAGTACTGTTCTGTAGTAATTATTGAATTGAATTACACATTATAAACTTTGACTATTCAAACGCATATATTCATAAAATGATAATAATACAATTATTATGAAGTCATGAACGGTATTAATTGTTAAACGCAGATATACTTATTTGCGAATCTGTGAATGTATTGTTAGAATTTGTGCTTGAAGACACAACAATAATTATAGTTCAAAATACATTTTAGTTTTAGAGTACTGATCTGTAGTAATTATTGAATTAAATTACACATTATAAACTTTGACTATTCAAACGCATATATTCATAAATTGATAATAATACAATTATTATGAAGTCATGAACGGTATTAATTGTTAAACGCAGATATACTTATTTGCGAATCTGTGAATGAATTGTTAGAATTTGTGCTTGAAGACACAACAATAATTATAGTTCAAAATACATTTTAGTTTTAGAGTACTGATCTGTAGTAATTATTGAATTAAATTACACATTATAAACTTTGACTATTCAAACGCATATAT
The DNA here is from genome assembly GCA_910591665.1 of Ectemnius continuus. Lineage (NCBI taxonomy): Eukaryota > Metazoa > Arthropoda > Insecta > Hymenoptera > Crabronidae > Ectemnius > Ectemnius continuus. Next base: position 5,125,650 of record OU342862.1, on the reverse strand, counting down.
TCATAAAATGATAATAATACAATTATTATGAAGTCATGAACGGTATTAATTGTTAAACGCAGATATACTTATTTGCGAATCTGTGAATATATTGTTAGAATTTGGGCTTGAAGACACAACAATAATTATAGTTCAAAATAGATTTTAGTTTTAGAGTACTGTTCTGTAGTAATTATTGAATTAAATTACACATTATAAACTTTGACTATTCAAACGCATATATTCATAAATTGGTAATAATACAATTATTATGAAGTCATGAACGGTATTAATTGTTAAACGCAGATATACTTATTTGCAAATCTGTGAATATATTGTTACAATTTGTATTTGATGACACAACAATAATTATAGTTCAAAATACATTTTAGTTTTAGAGTACTGTTCTGTAGTAATTATTGAATTAAATTAGACATTATAAACTTTGACTATTCAAACGCATATATTCATAAATTGATAATAATACAATTATTATGAAGTCATGAACGGTATTAATTGTTAAACGCAGATATACTTATTTGCGAATCTGTGAATATATTGTTTGAATTTGGGCTTGAAGACACAACAATAATTATAGTTCAAAATACATTTTAGTTTTAGAGTACTGTTCTGTAGTAATTATTGAATTAAATTACACATTATAAACTTTGACTATTCAAACGCATATATTCATAAATTGATAATAATACAATTATTATGAAGTCATGAACGGTATTAATTGTTAAACGCAGATATACTTATTTGCGAATCTGTGAATATATTGTTAGAATTTGGGCTTGATGACACAACAATAATTATAGTTCAAAATAGATTTTAGTTTTAGAGTACTGTTCTGTAGTAATTATTGAATTAAATTAGACATTATAAACTTTGACTATTCAAACGCATATATTCATAAATTGATAATAATACAATTATTATGAAGTCATGAACGGTATTAATTGTTAAACGCAGATATACTTATTTGCGAATCTGTGAATATATTGTTACAATTTGTATTTGATGACACAACAATAATTATAGTTCAAAATATATTGTAGTTTTAGAGTACTGTTCTGTAGTAATTATTGAATTAAATTACACATTATAAACTTTGACTATTCAAACGCATATATTCATAAATTGATAATAATAGAATTATTATGAAGTCATGAACGGTATTAATTGTTAAACGCAGATATACTTATTTGCGAATTTGTGAATATATTGTTACAATTTGTATTTGATGACACAACAATAATTATAGTTCAAAATAGATTTTAGTTTTAGAGTACTGTTCTGTAGTAATTATTGAATTAAATTACACATTATAAACTTTAACTATTCAAACGCATATATTCATAAATTGATAATAATACAATTATTATGAAGTCATGAACGGTATTAATTGTTAAACGCAGATATACTTGTTTGCGAATCTGTGAATATATTGTTACAATTTGTATTTGATGACACAACAATAATTATAGTTCAAAATACATTTTAGTTTTAGAGTACTGTTCTGTAGTAATTATTGAATTAAATTACACATTATAAACTTTGACTATTCAAACGCATATATTCATAAATTGATAATAATACAATTAATATGAAGTCATGAACGGTATTAATTGTTAAACGCAGATATACTTGTTTGCGAATCTGTGAATATATTGTTAGAATTTGGGCTTGAAGACACAACAATAATTATAGTTCAAAATAAATTTTAGTTTTAGAGTACTGTTTTGTATTAATTATTAAAACTGTGACATAGGCATTAAATTGCGTTCTATCACAAAAATCATACAATCATTCAGATGATTCTAGTATTTGTTCACATATTTATCATATCTGTTACATAATTTGCTTGTTTCATTATAATTCTGCCATTTTAGTTTGGTGCTGGAAAAAGTAGCATGCTATGGCCAATAGTAAAGAATTGAATTTCAAATTGCGGCTAACTCGTAGTTAGCTAGGCGGTGTAAGCATCATTTCGACAATACTCGTAATAACTCGAAAGATCGCAACTAAACGCAATTGGTTTGTTGTCTCTCTTAAAGTGGAGAGTCTAAACATCATTTGAACTGTTGTCCCATGCTGGGAGTTTGTAGGAGTTTGCCGTAATTTGATATCAAATTGTTTTACTATTAGCCATAGCATGGTATTTTTCCAGCATGAAACTAAAATGGCAGAATTCTAATGAAACAACTAAATTATGTAACAGATATGATAAATATGTGAACAAATACTGGACTCACCTGAATGATTGTATAACTTTTGTGATAGAATGCAACTTAATGCCTATGTCACGGTTTTTCTCGTTTCGGACCATTGTGTCGGTGGAAATTCGCCAGCGAGTGAATGCCACACATGCGAACCTCACCAGCACTACGAAAGAGGGAAACCTTTCATTTCCCTGGGAAAATGTGCCAAGCTTGTGTGACAGAGCGTCGCCAGACCGACTGATCTGTCAAGTAGGAAACATGAAAAATTCTTCTGGCCTTAGGAACGAAAGCTCGACCGATCGGTTTTGGCTGACTTTCAGTGTCTCTTCTCTCTAGCAATAAGTCTACTCTTCGCTGGGCCTCTCGGCGATCGGGTAATAGACTTTTTGCTACGGAGAACTTGTAGACAAAGTGGTGCTGGTCGAGTTGAATAATAAATAGCGATGCGGAATAAATGTAGTATTAACCCTTTGACTGCTATGGGGGCACATATGTAACATTACACGACATATATAACATTATTACTAAATTATTACACTTATTATTGCAGATAAAATGTAGCCTAAATTAACTGAATTTTATACCTGAAATTTTTTTATATAATAATCACAAAAGAGTGCTTATTTTCGTATGCTTCATTAATATCAATTTAAAAGCACACAAAGAAATAAAATAAAGTAATAAAGAAATATTTTTGACGGACTTAATATCCCAGATAAAATTTAGTTTGAAATAATGAAATTTTATATACGGGAATTTTTATATAATAATCACAAACTAGTGTATATTTTCTTACAGTTTATTAATATCAATTCAAAGGAACACAAACAATTAAAATGAAATAATAAAGAAATGTCATTGAAGAACTTATTATTCTAGATAAAATTTAGTCCGAAATAATGAAACTTTCTACTCGAGAATTTTTATAGAATGATCACAAACGAGTGAATATTTTCTTACACTGCATTAATATCCATTTAAAAGAACACAATAAAATAAACTAATAAATAAACATCGCAGTCTGAATTAACGAAATTTTATACTCGAGAATTTTTATACAATAATCACAAACGAGTGAATATGTTCTTACACTTCATTAATAACAATTTAAAAGCACACAAAGGACTAAAACAAAATAATAACGAAGTGCCATTGAACTTGCGATTACAAGCTAAGTGAAGTGTATTTATTATCTCGCGAGAGGCATTACACTCTTCAGAGAGAAAGAGTGCATAAACTGCTGGGTGGGGGAAAAAGGCCGCGCGAGTTTCTTTGCATTCCTTGGATTCTGTGTTAAGCATCACCCTTAAATTCTCGCGGAGGCAGAAACAGCCGCGTCTGGCAAAGTGAGGCACGCGGCGGCTTCGAGCGAGCCAGGCTGCAATTGCGAAAGAATGCGGAAACGAGCTTCTCGAGATTTTTCCGAAAAGAGAGACTTTCGCATCGGCAATATTTGGCGAGCTACTGCGCCGCGCTGCCGTCCGCTAATTGGAAAATATCACTAACCATCTATTGCCGTTGCCGTTCGCTTCCTCAGCGAACCGCAGAAATTACAGTGGAGGAAAGAACTATTCGCATTGTTCGGTTTTCATCGTGACTTTTACAGTCCAGTGTAACATGAAAGTTACAACAGAATATTGCAGTAAGAAATTGCAATGCAACAAGATTCGACTTTTATACATTAATTTATAAAAATAAAAGATGTTTTGTACGTAACCAATAATATCTGGAACAACTAATGAAATTTGTAGAATTTTCTCTGTTGTATTATATATTTTTTTTAAATTTGTACTTTTCCGTGTAACATGAAAGTTACAACAAAATGCTGTGGTAAGAAACTACATTGCAACGAAAATCATGTTTTATAAATTGATTTATAAAATCTGGGACAATAATAAAGAAATAGTATATCTGAGACAGTATATCTGAGACAACTAATAAATGTATAGAATTGTCTCTGTTGTATTATATATTTCTAACTTTTTAAAGGTTTATATATATTTTATTTTATTTTAATTTTTACACTTTCGTGTCACATAAAAATTACAATAGAATACTGTGCTAAAAAAACTGTAGTGCAACAAGAACCAACTTTTATACAGTTATTTATAAAAATAAAAGGATGTTTCGAACGCAACCAATAATATCTAAGACAACTAACAAAATTATAGAATTTTCTCTGTTGCATTATGTATTTTGAAATATACTATTTCGAAGTATAGATTAGTTTAAATATCTTACTGTTATATTTTAGGATATTAAAATATTATCAAAGAAAACTTGAACAAAATTCCCACTCAAAATGTAATAAAAAGCAAAGGCAGAAACCACAACTCGCAATACCCTTTCGGAACATAAAAGATCTCTGCTACATAACCTACAAAGCACCGCAAGAACCAAAACAAAGACTCAGGAGATAATAATAAAATACTAGTAGTCGGATGAACCTGTAACATAGAAAAAGGGGGATAGAGAAAAGATGGTGGATAGATGCTGTTACGAAAGGGCCGCTTCCTTTCCGTCGGGCGGGTAGTGTTTTACCTTTTTCTGGGCGCTCGACCTTCCCCGACGATCCTCTCGCTGAAAGAATGATCGGAGACGAGAGTGGAATCGAGTTCCGCAACTCGAGAGGAGTACAGGAGGCGGCGCCCTCCGCCTCGACGTTCGCCAGACGTTGAAGAATCCCTGCACGCGGAAGAGAGCGATGCAGAAGGAAAAAGGCCGGCCGCGGAAAGAAGAGGAGGAGGAAGAGGAGGAGGAAGGCGAGTGACGGCTCTGAAAGAAGAAGACGGCAAGTGGAGGTGGAGGCTTTCGCTCTCGGTGCCATTCAGTCTCGCAGAGAGGGACTTCCGCAATTGCGGTGGGATGCTTCCAAAGGAGATAGGCACTCACAGGCTCGGCCGCGAGAGGTCTAAGGGCAATCCCTTTTATTGCCTTTAGTTTCCTCCTCTCGCGACCAGTGTTACCTGCTCTTCTATCGACCATCGAAATCCCAATCGACCGTACTTACCGACGCGGCACTCTCAACATTGCTACAAGAATATATTTTCAATTCGAGGGACTTCGACGTGGAAATCTGACCGGAACCATCAACGCCACCTACTGGTGGAAGTTGGAAAGTTCGCCCCTAAAAGGCAGACTGTAAATAGAAACCCCTAAAATTTGACTCTTCCTTGAGGTACCACATATACAAGTAAAATATTAGAAAACGGTAAAAAAATTCGATTTTTTTCCATTAAAAATAACTTTTTTCGGAAAAAGTATTATCTACATATTAAAGTACATATTATAGACAATATATACTGTAAATTTTTTTACAATCCTTGCAGTAACTAGCGTGCCACAGCGACTTTCGTAATGTCATAGTGAATGAAACATGGCTGCGGTAACCAGTGTAGCTCCACTATTTTTCATCCGAATCGAATAAAAAAGTACTCTTTATTTAATAGAAAGATAACTCTACTGCACTATGGCGGCAGATCCTTCAAGTTTCATTTTGTGCGGAACATATCGCTATTTATAATCATCAGATCGATTTTTTCTATAAAATTAAGCATTTTATATGGAAACAAAAAGAACTGGGATAGGTATGCAAAAAATCGCTGCGTAGTGCAGTAGATAACCCTATGAAAAAGATCTGATTAAATTTTCGGCTTGATCCGTTCAATGATGAATCAGTTAGTTTCGAGAAAAACGATTTTTCAGTTTATATCAAAAACTGTCACAATTCGTTATGCTTACATAAAATCGTCAATTCCTGCGCCATACACCATAATCAATACAATTTTTGGAGGAAAATTTGATTTTTTTGACCCATTTACTTGTATGTGGTACCTTAAAAGTGTCTTATTGACAAAGGAAAGAAATTACAGTCCGTAATTATCGCTCGAACTTCGATCGACCAACAGGGTGTCAGTGCTTCCTTTCACCTCTGATGAATGCTGAAGAGAGATTTTATTCTGGATACGATGGTCTTGAAAGATATTGTCAGTGAGGAAGAGATGAATGGTTGTTGCATGAATGGAACGTTCATTGAATCCGATCTTAACTTTACGCAATCGAAGTTCAGTGAATTGGCCGATAATCTGATGAAAGAGGAGGATTTAGATAGGGTTCTTTGTTGGCATCGCTGAAGGGCCGATGGTGCTTTTATGATAGTGTGAATGCTCGCGAAAAAATATCGCTTTAGGGTCTATTAGTTACCAAAGAAGTCGATAATGGCCAGAAATGGCTTTAAAATACGTTTCACTTACTTTCTACGATACTTTAAATCATCATTTATATTAATTTCATAAGAAATACCTGATACTTTGTAACTTTATTCCAATCTCCAATTAACTAACAGGATACTTTCGTTTCTGTTACAGATTCTTGAAAGAAAGTTGACACCAGCCGAGTCCGAAGCGAGAGCTCATCACTATTGCTAGGAAGAGGAGTGTTAGGTGCCACAGTCGACAGTCGAGTCGTCCTGTGGCCAATTTGTGAGGGACATCCCGCGCGCGCCCCAAGACGGCTGATCGTGTAGAGGTCCTGCTCCGTAGTGTTCCGCGGCTGCCAGGCGTAACAAGAGCCCAAAGATTCTTCCACCGAAGGCCAAAATGCACATCGAGGTGCAGGTGGCGCTCAACTTTGTGATATCATACCTCTATAATAAGCTGCCACGCAGGCGGGTCAACATATTTGGCGAGGAGCTGGAGAAGGCATTGAAGGATAAGTTTAAGGGACACTGGTATCCGGAGAAGCCGTTCAAAGGCTCGGGATTCCGATGCCTAAAGACCGGCGACCCGATCGACCCGGTCTTGGAGCGGGCGGCCAAGGAGAGCGGCGTGCCCATCCAGGATATCCTGGAGAACCTGCCAGCGGAATTAGCCGTCTGGGTGGACCCTGGTGAGGTTAGCTACCGGATCGGCGAGTCGAACGCCATAAAGATCCTCTACTCCGAGACCGGAGACCCTCACGACGAGAGTTCCGCCGATCGGGAGGTCACCAAGACCTTCAATCCCGAGGCCCAATGCTTCCGACCGATCGAGGTCATTGGGACCTCGCTTAGCGGGCTGAGCCTCAGTCCGAAGTCGACCTCGCCCTTCCCCAGCTCACTCGGCAGCAACGCCAGCAACGGCTCATCGAGCAACCAGCAGAACGGCCATGGCTCTGGCTCCTCATCAGCGCCCTCGCCCACCCCAATCACCAACTCGTTCAAGAGTTCGCCGAGCCCCGTGCCAGCCTTCATACCACGCACCACCGCACCACTTACTTTCACTACAGCCACCTTCGCCCAAACTAAGTTCGGCAGCACCAAGCTCAAGACCAGCAGCAAGCGGGCTAATAGGTTTGTTCATGTTTCATGTCACCTGCACGCTCTCTCCCACTCTCTCTCTCTCTCTCTCTCCGCTCTTGTAGCCTTGGGTCCATTGCGTAAGAGTCATTGCGTTAGCCAGACCTAGATTCTATCGAGAGCTTTCTATCCAAGTTGCGGCTATTAAGCAATTACCAACCGATCGGAATCCCAAATGGAGAAGTGCTCCTTCGCGCACAATTTATTCTATCCACAAATCACAGATGGATGATCGTTGTAATTTTCGTTGCAGGATGTCGCCTACAGAGTTCTCCAACTACATCAAGCAGCGCGCGATGCAGCAACAGATTCACCATCACCACCATCACCAGCAACATCAGCAGCAGCAGCAGCAACAGCAGCAGCAACAGCAACAACAACAGCAAGCAGCAGCAGCAGCTGGAGGTTTACCGGTGTCGCAGAGGTCTCCTCGTAGCCGCAGCCTCTCCCCAGGCAGCATAGTCGCCGGCGCAGGCCAACAGCACACAGATCCCGGCGCATACTTCTTCCAACACGGACCCGCCGCTTACCATCCGCAGTTCCCCCACCGTAACATCTTCGACTCCTCGAGTCACGGTGGCTACCTGCCCGCGGACTTGTACGCCAGTGCGAAGTTTCCATCGTACCTGGACCCAACAGCCCTTGCTGGACACCAGTTCTACGGTGGGAGCATGAGTGGCACAAGCAACGCAGCCGCGAGCAATGCCAACTCCCAGGGAGCTGGTAACCTCGGTCCAGTTGGCTCCGCGACGACCAACAACAGCGTGAATGGCACCGGCCAACAACAGGACAAGAGCGCGTTGGTCGACGGTCTGAACAACTTCGGCCTGGGCTCAGTCGCGCCCTACCCTGCCAGCCAGTATCAGCACCTCCTCGTAGCCAACTAACACCCCTTGCGCATGCAAACTCCCCGGCTAGGGCGTAACGAGTCGACCTCGCGGCTCACCCTCGGTGCTGGTCTACTAGAGAAGAAGGAGAAGAGGCTGAAGGAAGCGGATCTCCTGCAACTGGCTGCTCTCCAGCGCCGAGAGGACCTTCACAGTCCAGATCCCGTATCCAGACACACCCGAACCCCCTGCATCATCTGATCCAGCAATCCGACCTCCGCCGAGGAGGCTTATCTCTGTACCTCTTGTCCTCACCCTAGTTCCCCCACTTTATCTCTCTCCCTGATGGAGACCTTGTCAACACACACTTACCACTCGTAGAAGTAGCAGTCTGTTCTTGGGAGGCTATTGCGACTGACGCTCGCAGCCCAGTCGCCATCCATCCTCGTTGTCCTCGACACCCCCGACAACTGATCCGGGGAGGTCTGCTTGCCGCCTCCTTCCTCCTCCTTTCTCCTTCGAATCTTCCACGGAAATCCAGACATATTCTTACACACCGCTGATGGGGGATCTATCAGGATTGCCGGAGAGATTGATGTGATTTGTCATCAGGGAAGAGGGAGATCCCACAAGTTGGAGAAGCTGCGTGGGGATGTGCGCGTGTGAAAGAGCCGTGTGAAAGGAAGAGAGGTTGAAGAGGACGGCGAAGGTCGACGAAGATTCCAGCGAAGAACGAGGAGGAGTGATACTGTTGGGAAGAATTGGGAAGACTAGCGAGCGATTACTATGAAATATCTATATATTAGCTGAGAATCACTCGACGCGGACACCCGACTGCGCGATGCTGCGAGGCGTCTGATCGACAACAGGGTAAACCAGTTGATTTGCTGTTATCGCACCAGCTCTCAAGTAGGCCTGAGAGAGCCTCTCTATGTACATGATTTCACGGTTTAAACTGGTGCGGCTCGAGCAAGCGGTCTGAAGCGGCGGCGGCGCGCGCGACACCCGGGGCAGCAGCAAAGCTAGACGCGAGAGCACACGTATAGAAAATTCGCAATCCGGAAGTATATATGCAGTGGACGTACTCTCTCCACCAACCCATAAACCTAATATGTACACCATGAGTAACCCACAGGATCTACATACAGCAGCAGACACACGCGCACCGACGCATCAAACAGACGACACAGACACAGACACAGACAGACACCGCGTACATACACACCTACTTACACACAGATATTACCAATGTGTAATAATTTATTTTTTCACTGGTATAGTCGGAGAATTGATAATGAATATATCTGTAGAGCCTATGTATTATATTCAAGATGCACTCACTTTACGGGTTCTCGCGAAACGGTAGGAACTACTTGTTGTACACATGCGTAAGAGAAGAAAGAGTGGGAGAGCGGCGAGACATACACATATTATTAAGGAGGTTCGACTCAGACATAACCTGCACCGAGCGATGAGACACACAGGGACTCCTTTTCCCGAGAGCAAGGCAATCGCACGCGGCGAGACCAAAAACCAGCGGAGATACGATAGGTCTTTCTTGAGTGGAGAAAAGAAAGCAAAAGAGAAGAAAGAGAGAGGGGAAAAAAAATAGCAAAATTTGGTCGGGACAGGACGACGAGTTCTCCGATCTCCCCCGGCCGAGAAAAAGGCAAATGGAACCGGCAGTTCCATACCGTTTGGAAAACTCGTCCTCGGTACGATTTTACATTTTATTTTTATAATAAACGCCGTAGAACGTAGGAGAAAATGAAAGGGAGGAGGGTAGAGCGTGAAGAGACGTGTTCGTAGGGACGAAAACGGCATCGTTTTTCGAACCCCTCGCTCATTCTCGCCCCGCGAGAAACCGGACACCTTATTATGGCCAGGTAGCCATTCTCGATTCGGTGCATGTTCAACGCCAACATTGATACGATCGGCGGGCGCACCTTCACTGCTCCCAATTGGCATCCTCCGAACTCCTCGATGCTATCTCTAAGTGTTCATGCCAAAATTTCCTATTTTCGTAAACTCGAAACGGTAACCCTAGTTTCGTCGGCGAAGTCTTGCGTACCCGAGCGATGCCGAGCGCGGCCGAGTTCTGTAGAAATTGAAGGAACACGGCGGACAAGCGGTCGGGAAAGTCTCCAGGTGGATTCCGGGCCGTTGGAAGTTGGGACCGAAGGGTCCCCGCGGCAAGGGCTGACGGTGACGGATACGCGGACAAGTCGATCAGGAAGGAAAGACGAAATTGTGTGCGATTCCATTGTACCAGAGGGGTCGAGAACGTGCCGCTTCACGTCTGCAAGGTTAATTAGGTGATTACATAATTATAGGCCACGGTTATTGTCCTCGAAAGCGAGGCGGCGACTGCGTCCGACTGCAAAATCCTTTGTGACGAGCTGCGTGGTAAGGTCACCCGATAGGATAGACAGAGCCAGTCACATTGCTTCCATGATTTTCTACGTTCAATCTTACCGAGCGCGACTGGGACATGAAATTTCTACGAATAGCCAGTCCATTTTATAGGCAATATCTACCCACCCGAGCACAGTGGCCAAAGGATCCTCGAGCGAACAAAATTTTCTACGTATACGAGCAACAGGCGGCGCGCAACACTATTATCTCCGGCTATTCTATCGGTCCCCTCACTTCGCAGAGTCGAACCTATCGGTCCCATTGGTCCTTGCTGAAATTCCGTTCCCACCTTTTATCGAGTATCTCGCACTTGTTTCCGGGGTCGGATGGAGATGCAGCCTCCCTCTCGAGCGGAGTCCTTCAACCGACGGAGTAACGGCGGCGACACGGAGGTGCCGGGCACTAGGTGCTAAAAGTATTAAAAGAGTGTTTATCCTGTCGTCGTGGGAGAAAGGAAGGTGCGGATCAGGCGCGCCCGGAGACTGTCGACACGCTCCTCGTAGATCCTCGGGAGGGGGAAAGTCCTTCTCGGCCGACGGCTACTTCGACCGCCGCGCCACCTCGCGAAGACGCTCGGTCCATCGTTGTCCTCTCTCTCCTTAGACTAGTTTCTGACGGTTGACTTTAGCGTGAATTCGTGGCGTGTAAATGTGTAGTCTAATTTTAGAGTGACGTCAATCGTTCTTTCTTACGGATTTTTATATAGTCCCTTTTGTATAATCGCAGCAGCAGCAGCAGCAGCAACTTCCGTAACTGCCGATCGGGACACGCCAGAGCAGGAAGGGACGCGTGTCGCGATCGCAATTGGTGGATCGAGCGCGAGCGACAGACGCGGTCTCAGACTCTTTTTATAGCCGACATCTTTCTCATTAGCAGCTACGACCGGTTCCTAACTAAGCGACTTATACTGTGTCTGGCAATTCCAAAGCGAACGGCAGAGGATCCTCGCCGAAATTCACGCGAGCGGTCAAATCATTTTGCTCGTCGAGCGAATATCCAATTGGCAGAGAGAGTTTACCGGTGGCAATTGGCCGTTGGGAAGTCTCGGCGCTCGTCGCGCGATTAGTCCAAAATTCATCCAGCGTCCTGAGACTTCCACTCGCCGGGCTATTGTGTGAGGACCCAGGCGGGACTAACTATTAGGGATTAACTTTAACTGAGGCTCGAGGCTCGACACGCTGGAAGCTGGAAGAAAAGGGGAGGGGGAAAGGGAGCAAGTTGGCAGAGGTTGATCTCCGGGCGAGCGGGGGGTGTAAAAAGGAATTCACACACATAACACACACACGTTTTTAATCTCGCGGAATTAATAAGGGTATATATACGTAGAGAGAAAGAAAGAAAGAGAGAATGGTGGGGAGGTGGCGGCAGGCGAGGGACGCCGAGATAGGTGGCGCTAGTGGCAGGCGAGAGCTGGACACAGCAGTGTACCCTTTAGTAATATCTAAACTTAATTGTAACTATTAACGATACGTACGACTGTGGTAGCTATGCTAGTACCTGCTATTGTTAAAGAGAAGCCGGCGAAGCGGAGATCGAGTTACAATGACGACGATGACGATGACGACGACGATGACGAGCGAGCCAGTCGTGTGGGGGGGACGCGGACGTGGAGACGCGGACCACGTGACGAGTCTCAACACCGCGGTCCGAATCGTTACTTTTCGGGGGGAAGTTCTTGAGCGAGAAGGTTAGGGCGACGACTTTCCTCGATCCGAGATGTCCGGGCGGACTCTCCGGGCCGCCGCCAGGGGTCGCGGCCGATATCAGATGTCCTCGCATCGATTATTTTTGTAAAGTTTGTAATCGACCCTCTTTCTACCGCCGTTCCATTGAGCCCCGCGCACGAAGGACACCTGGATTTTTTACGGAGACGCAGAGCACGAAATTTCTATCGAATCCGTCGACGCTTTTTCATACTGGAGGACAGGTGGCACCCCTGGCCGGCCGGCTTTTTGAGGTTAGTCTCGCCGCGGCACGAGGACGTCTAGTTAGCTGGCGAGCATGGAATCGGGGGAATGTGTAGCGCGTGGCCAACCAATCGCAATAAGTGACGAATCAAATGGATCTCGGCTTGAGACGAGAGGCTCAGTTCAAGCGAAGAATCAAACACGATGTATACTCTTTTTAAATGGATCGGCCGGGCAACCGGCAGTACAGGCGCATCCACGATCGTTCGTGATGAGGTGGTCGTGGTAGTTCGAGATGATCAAAGGGAGAGAGGAGGGTTGTTGCTACAGGGAAGGGAGGCGCTACGGATGGATCTAATTAATATTGATAGAGCATACATTGAGATACACAAAAAACATATAGTATTATACGACTACAATACGATTGTAATGAACACTTTGTAAGCAAGACAAAAAAATTAAGCATAGTTTTCCATACCCTGTAATGGATGTATTCGTTAAAAGGGAAGTTAAGGTTAATCACACGCGTACAGGAGGACACCGAGCACACCCCCACACAAACACACAAACACGGACACGTAAAACACACCAGGTGGCAGCACACGCGTTCGAAATGAAACTCGGATATATTCACACAGAGGTATACGCGCCATACACACACACACACACAAAGCATACAAGACGTAACGCAAAGAAAAAAAACGCAACGGTAATCTGTCTCTTTAAAGTATCATGTGTCTATAAACTATAGCGATCGATATTGTCTCTTAACATAAATGGAAAAAACAAGTAACCGTGGTAACGTCGTAATAATGTCATAGCGGTAACCAAACACTCTGCAATATTAGATATAAATATATATTCGTACATTTATAGCAGGAACGCGGCTGGACGACACGGAAGCGACTAGACAGACACGTGCACATTCGGATTCGGCTTGAGCGATCGGTTCGACCTACGGTATAGCCAGTCAGCTCTGATATCGAGCTGCGCCATTCACCTGGGATTCCGTTTCAGTTCCCTTTTCGGTTCGACGTATTTTCCATTTGATTTGGACGACTAGAGAGAAAGCGAGAGAAAGAAAGAAAGTGAGAGAGAAAAAGGTTACGTAGTCCAGTAGCCAGTGTACACGAGGAGAGAGCCGTAGAGGTGGGAGGACTATCGCGCGACTATTTCTCCAGCACCACACACCGAACGAGATTGCAAGCGAACGACACGAAACAGTAGCAAAACGAAACGAAAACAGATAACGATATAGCAGTCGAAACAGGATTTAGACATACTTGGAAGCCGTTTCACGACAGGGACATACACATTTACACGTACACACACATATATACACAGAGAGACACACATTGAGACGAGAGAAAAGACAGGGATACACGAGGACACATGAGAAAGACCCAAAAAACCTATCGATTATTCTACCAAGTAATGAATTAACGAGAGGATGATAATTAGATTTGTAATTAATTACATATATATTTTTCAATACTTTAACTACTTGCTGAATGTAAACTATATACATATAATTATATATATTATATATATATATTATATACAGACACCGCATATGGCTGTACCTCGGCTATAGTGTGGGACGAGAGGCGAGGCCAGTCGACCTCCGAGAGATCGAGCACATTGGCCGAGGAGAGGGCGCTCTCGACGCTCTCACCTTGGCCCGACATCTCTGATCCATCGATCGGTGATCCAGGAGTGGTCGGAAGTCGATTGGGAGCGCCGCTCGATTTGCGAGCGGGATGAACGTCGCGTTGACCCCATGCCGATCGCCCCGACAGAGGGCGCAGGGAAGATCTATGACCGAGAACCTTTTTGTACCCCATTGGCCCCCTCATAGAGACCGTGCTTCTCCAACGAGAAGTCAGTCGAACACACACACACTCTCTCGGTGTCAAAGGCGACGGAGAAGCTACGTTAATCGTATAAGTGCATCCTAAGTGTAAACTGTTACAAGATATACCCCTTTCTCCAAGAGAGCCCCACCCGCAGGCCCCGGATCTTCATCGTTTTTGTATAATCTAGGAGACAAAAGAGAATGGTGCGTGGTGGCGTGTGCGCGTGCGAGCTGCCTCCGTCTGTGTTATGTCGGCATGCCTGCTCATCGAATGATGTGTGGATGCTTGGCCCGGGCGTGAAAGAGAGAGTCTAATGAGGCGAGTACCTCTCTTTACGATTTGATTTTCTCTTCGACTTGCGCCTACAGTGCGCTTGCGTGTTGCATTGCGCCGGTTGATGCACGCCTGGCGATGCGTGTGTCAGAGAGGATGCGAGAAAACAGGGTGAAAGGCTGACACGAGTGACAGGGTGATGGACGTGTTAAATAGCGAGAGTGGATCCCGGACGCTTGAATGAGAGAGTGAGAGTTGAATGGGTGCGTGCGTGCGTGTGGGGGACGTGCGGAATGGGACACTGCGCAACTTACAATGCGTAGACGAGTGTGCACGGCTCCTCTACTCGCCTTATTACTGCCGTCGGTTTCTTTTCTCCCACTTCGTTACCACCACCGACCCCATCCGACCACACATAACCTCCTTCAGTTTCTTTGTCACGTCGCCTCCCCAAGAGTTTGACCCCTTTTGTTTTAAGACCTTCCTATCACCGTCTCCCCCTTTGCTTTAGGTTTTGCGTGAGTCAGTGATCGAGACGTATTCTCTTTTTTTTTCTTTTTCTGTTGGCTTTAGATTTTGTTCCTTTATTTTTGTACGAACGCCGCGTGCGCGCGGCACCTTTTTACCTAAATGTCTACGAGAAGCAGCAGCAGATTTTGCGTGCCACTGGCGTTCTAGATTTAGCACTCTTTTGATCGTATTAATCGCAAGAGCATGCAGGCGATATCGAGATATCGAGCGCGTCCTCGCGCTCGCGCTCGCGCGTTCTCGGCGACGACGGCTTGTAGTTGTGTCCTTTGTGCGACGAGAGCGCGCGAGGCGAGCCGGCGGCGGCCGCCGAGAGTAGCCGATAAGGAAACATAGTTACTACAGCAGCCCGGCGATGCGAACCTCTCCTCTTTTATTGATAGATTTTCTCCTCCTCTTTTTCTCCCTTTTTGATAGTTTGTTACTTGTTGTTTTTCTTTCACGTTTTTCTTCTTTTTTTTTGTATTATACATATATATACATATACCTTTATCGCGACGGCGCGCCGCAACGCGTCACCGAAAGATGATATAATATATATCTATATATATATGTATACACACACGTACACCGTTATAGTTCTATGCGGATAAAATATATATATACATATATATATATACACATCTATACATACATATTTTTGTTAACAATACAGTGGTTTGATAACTGTTATCGGAGATCGCGTCGAGCGGATTTGGTTTTCTGCTTCTTCTCAACCCCCTTTCTCCGCGTAGAGGCGTCTGCGAAGCAGCGAGACGCGCAACAGGCGCGCATGTATACGTGTATATGCATATTGTACGTTCTTGTGTGAATGCCGATCATGTATGTATATGTATACACAGATTGATACCCGGCTCGCGTTATATTTTCGTTGTGACGAAACGGGTGAACATGATAGGAGTGAGAGCGAGAGCGAGCGAGAGAGAGCTAAGAATAAACAGTGTCACGTTTAGTTCGGCAAGGAGACGAAATGAGTTTCGGCGTTGCGCACGCGTGCGCGCCATTGTTTCCCTTTTTGCGGCAAGAATTCATTTCTTGAAATTATCTCGAGCGCGCGCGCGCGCGCGAACAGTGTGCGCGCGCGCCGCCACCTTCCCCTCGGCGGGGGGGTGGACACGCAGAGCTCTGCTCTTCGGGACACAATTGAGTCAGTCGAGAGAGAGAGATAGAAAAGGAGAGAGAGAGATAGAAAAGGAGAGCGAGAGCGCGAGAGAGAAAGGTGGCAGAGGGAGGGAGAACGAGAGAGCGAGGTTAAGAGAACACATCGCGTGTATAAATAATACTTATAATATCATTTTGTAAATTATTTTTTGTATTTTTATATATACATGTATCTATAACTACCGATGTATAAATATCGTCGAGAAGCGTAAGATGACGGTGACGACGGCGATGACGATGTAAGCGATAAAAAGAGAGGGCGAGAGAGCAAAAGCGTTTGGAGACGAGCGCGAGTGCGCCGCTCGCCGCGCCACCTTCGCCCAATCAAATAGAGAGAAAGCGACTCTAAGAGATGGGAGTCGCGTTGAGTTTGGAGGTTAGAGAAATATGGCGGGGAGAGTGAGGCGCGCTCGTGGCGCGGCGACGGGCACTGGCGATACTTAAAAAATCGACCGTTTATTACACACAGTCCTTTCGTTGATCGAGAGCGGCGCCAAAGCGAGATGATATAGCTACACACAAGCGAATACGCATGCTCGGCAACAGAGACGAGTGTAGCAGTACATTTACAAGAGAACACAGAATACACAGAGACACACACACACACATACACGCACGGAGAACCACAGACACACACGTGAGTTGTATTAATTCGACGCAACAGTCCCGAAACCAATGAGAGACGATGTTTTTGTTCCCTATTATTTGTACCTTTGTATGTATTCTTGCAGCTTGTCAGTCAGTTTGTTTATTGCTATTGTACTATTAATATTGTTAACTGTAATTATATTCTTATTACGATTCTTATTCATTACAGGACTATTAAAAGTGTCACCCGATTGTTGTTGTTTTGTACACCAGACTCATTGTGCCGCTGTGTCGTTACGTTTAAGCGCTAAATTAACCGATAGGAGGATGAAAGCTACCTGTATGTCGTGCCGACATTGTATTAACACTTGGTATATATATATCGCCTCAAAAGAGAACGCACTCGGTGGACCGAGCCGACTGTGACATTGGTAACCTCGCAAGAAAACCAGTTAGTCTTAGAGTAAATGAAAAGTACAGAAAACTTATTTTTTAATTGAACCACACGGGGTTGAAGGACGATGCTCGCAGTAAAGTGCGCCTCTCCGGCACGCAGGAGATTCCGCGGGGATGCGACGCAGGCTTCGATAATCCAATGAAACACTCTCGGTTTACTCATTTTTGGGGAGGCAAAGTCCCGGAAATTGGATTCACGATTACAGCGGACCAAAGCAATCGAAATCGCGTGCCGTGCGGAGCCGGTTTTTCATGAACATTGGATAATAATCTTTTTGAAGTTAGTACAATTTGACAATTGGTTAGCTTCGACGCGGCCAACCAATTCAACTGGGTTTGGTCCCTGGAGACTCCTTGGAACTGGTATTCTCCCAAGATGGTGCTGAAACGATCTTGGAACAATACCACCTCCGCAATCTCGAGATTCTCATTGAAGGAAGGAATATGTGGCTCCATTAAAATATTGATATCGTCCTGCGAGGTGAAGAATCGCTGCGAGTTCTCGCAGCCAATGAGTCGAAGCCGCGTCACACATGGCGGCGCAGTCCGCCAATGAGCGTCCTCGAGCAGGGAGATCCGTCGAGAAGTTTCAAGAAATAATTTCGTTAGACGCAAGTGCGTATGCGAGCGAGCGAGCGATCGAGTGGAGAGAAAGAACAGGGCGAAAGCTTGTCGTGCTGAGAGCGAGAGTGTGAAAGAGAACAGAGAGAGAGAGAGAGGGAGCGAGAGAGAGCGCATGAGCGGGAGTATATAGGTTATGGTTCTCCGAGCGAACGCGAACCAGACTAGATCCTGGCTGAGCGTGGAAGCTGAAGCGAGTCGAGTGGGTGTTGGGTGGAAGCGCATTGATTTCGTGAGAGAGCGTTTTCTTATGGTTTCTCGTGGAAGCACACGCGACGGTGGACAAGGGTGGCGCCGACGACAAGCCGTGTCCTGGACCGACTTCCGCCCGGTCGACAACAGCGCTCCGCCGAGAGCTACGCCAAGCCGAGCAAAACACTCACACACACACACACACACACACACAGATCTCTCTCTTTTTCTCGAGCCATTAGTACATAATTGGATGACTCCGTGCGCGCGCGTCATGCGCGCCGGCGCCTAGTCTCTAAGTGCTAACTCTTAAGGATTAAGCCAACGGTCACCGAGCGTGCCGTGTTACTACTATTATTAGGCTGAATCGTCCTCCGGGTATGACAATTAGGTAATTACAGACTCGAGTCGCTCCCCAATGGCACTCGGAATCGGGATAACTGTCGGGAACGAAGCTCCTCCACTGTGTTAGACCGTGTTTCCGAACGGCAGCCTCGTGATCCCGGTACACCCGGGAGGTCCACGAGGCTTGCGACTAGTTCATAGGTAAATTAGGCGATTAAACTAGGGAATTAAGGCAGGGCGAGTGCCGTTCGTGAGCGGGGATAGTGCAAGAAAAAGAGAGAGAGAGAGAGAGAGACAGAGAGATTGCGTGATCCTTTCATCATGAGGTCCTTAAGATCGAATCTTGGCCAGGCTAGGCACACCAGGTCCAGGACGCCGGTCGGTGTGGTGAAAGGGAGGGCGCCTGGTATTAGTACACATTAGTTTCGTCGATAAGAGGCGCCCAATTAGTTGTTGGAATTTTGTAGTCTAGGCGATAATTCTCGATGTAGTTCAATGTTGTCGAGTTTTTCATTAGTTGAGCGGGCGACCCTGGCGCGCACCTGCTCGTGGAGTAAGTCCGGGCGTGCTTATTGTTGCGGGGAAATTGCTCATCCTGTGGTTTTAGCAGCCAGGCCTGCTTCGCTCCTTTTTTCGTTATTAGTCACTTAAACCTGGAGAAGCACCTGGGCTCTCTTGCGGTTCGCTACCGAGCTCACCAGCCAATCGGAGAGTCCCTTTGATCGGCCATGTGTCTGGAAACTACTACCTAGACTTTGTAATATGTTTGATTCCTCTTGCGTAACTTGGTGTTTTGATAATCTTAATAAATCTTGTTTTATAATCAAACTTGGGCTATGATATCTCAGGCATCCAACTTAGTGAGTAGTGTGAGAGAGAGAACATAACCTAGCACGAAGCTGGTAAGGATTCGCCAGGAGCCAGGAGACTAACGCCTAATATACCTCCGTCACTTTGATCAACTCTTTGCAATTACTAACATCAGAATCATAAAATGCAACGAGCCACCATTTTATTTACACCAAGCGATTCCCAATATTCACAATTCTAACCTCAACTTCGAGGTGCGGAGCAGGTTAGGAAATGACGAGAACGATCGACTATCGATTCCCACGCAGTGCAGCGCGCCGGTACTCGACGAGCTTGGGTCGCCGGGTCGCGTCCGCAATCGATGTGTGGTTAGTCACGACGAATTATCGAGTCATTAGCGAAAGACGACGACGACGATCCGTTCGGAGTGTTGGCGTGCGTGGGTGGGTGGGTGCGTTAGGGGGCCGAGTCTGCGCCCGGTAGCGTTCGACCTAACAGACAAACCAATTCTCCCGGGATCCGGTTTCGCCGAGACACTTTTCACGTCTCCAGCGAAATCGAGACCGGAAGTCCCCTAACCTGGCCGGACCTTCCGAAGCATCCTGTAGCGACGTCCATTGATAAATTCACGCGCGCTACAGGGTGCTCCAGGCGAGGCGGTGCCACGGGGACGCGGAATATGTTGTGAGCAAGATCAGAGTATCAGAGAGCGAGAGAAAGAAAGAGAGGAAGCAAAAGATAGAGCGAACGGACAAAGTGCAAAAGGAACTTGGAATCATAGCGAACGTGAGAGAGAGAGAGCGAGAGAGAGAGCGAGAGAAAGAGAGAGGCAGAGAGGCGCGTCTCTTTGTACGGTCGCTATCTACGACGTGCGAGCGGTAGATGAAACCTTTATCTATATATTTGCCACGATATTTAATATGTGAATGAGTATATCTATTAAATAAACATTGATATATATAAATATATATATATAAATATATATTATATTGTATACATAGAGAGTGGGAGCGAGTGCGCGAGCAGTAGGGTGCGAATCCGCGAGCGCGCCTTTGTGTGAAAGACCAGCGAGCCTGTGCGTGTGAATGCGCGAGCAAGCAAGAAAGGATGGTAATATCATGAAATTATTATTCTTTGTTACTTCTTTATAATTAAAACAATAAAAAAGCTGCTGAATAAAAAGATGCTCTGTGTTCCTTTTTCTTCGGGGTCGATGATCCTTTCTGTTAGCCGATTTACAAATATTATACACTCTTATTTATATTATTCTTCAATTTATTTAATAGACAATTTTTTATCCAAGATTATATTGAATAGTGAGTTAATAATTATATTAACGAACTCTGTTTGAACCTAAGTTTTAGATTTCTAAAATATTTTCCCCGAGTTTTTCACAAAATAAGATTATAATGCAAATCACGAATTTTTCATAAATAGCATAATTTCACGAATTTGCCGGCGTTTAATTGGAATTGCGAGTTCAACGGGTTCATTGGTATGTCTCAATAAAAATTTCGCTATCGGCAGACTTTCGTAGGAATCGATGGGAGCCGATGAAATCGGCGCAGTGCGGCTATCGAAGCTTTAAAAAGCCATTGGAATGGGCTCGGCTCTAATTTCTCCTGGACCATCTGCCATTACAGTTCACTGGTTGCAATTGCTGAAGCTCCGCAATGCCAAGCGCCGTGACTCCGTTACTGGAAATTGGCCACGAGAAATGCCTCTTTCCATCGGAAGGGAAATTCCTTTTTTTCTAATTAACTAATAATATTAAGTATGCTTTCTACTTACAATGTTAATGCACTTTGCTGGACAATTATGCTTTCCTTTTATTTTTGAACCACTCTTTAGACGTATTCCTGTAGATTCGAATATTAAAACTATTTTATTTGTAATTAATCTTTGAACTATTCTCTCTTAATTAATAAGTACTAATAATAATATACAAAGATGTAAGAGTGTTTTATATCATCTCTGGAACTACTAAATCGATTTTAATAATACTTTAACGCCTGTATTCTTTATAGTCTGAAGAGTGTTATTTATAGGTTATGTGATCACTCTACGCCAAATAGCAAACTCACAACCTATTACTTTTTAAATTAAATTATTACTAACGCAATACAAAAGATAATTAGTTCTAATTTCACGTTTATTCGAAATGCATACATTCGAAATCTAACCTAAACTTTGCTTTGTACTTTTCAGTGCGTCTACTAATCCAGAAATCGTATTAGATTTCTAATTCATCAGTAACCTTACTTAATAGTGAAAGACTATCGTGATAATTTTGTCTCGCCAATCTCCAATCAGGGCGAGCGCGGCAATCAGCCGGTTGATTGCATGCTTGTTGCAACTAGTTTTTATGGCTGCAAATGGCCGAGCATTAAGGAGGAGTGGCGCGCGGTCGAAACGATTATCGGCGCGTCCATTTCGAGCGTTCGATTCGGCAGCGTACGATTGCAGCAATAATGCTGACAATGAGCTTGCGGGACGCTCTTCGCAGCTATCAGTTTCCATTTCAGCGCCGCTGCCGTGCGTGGCTTTGTACCGATTTCGCCATACTCGCCTCCGCCATTTTCTGTAGCTTCCTTTCTCATTGCGCTGCTTCTTCATTCTCTTAAACGTAACAATTGCAGTCGCAGTGTTCGGATAATCTGCAATATTATTTTTCTAAATTTTCTTCCAGACGAAAATTAGCATAAAAGAATCATAAATGCTAACTATTGGCTTGTTCGGAAAGTAATTTCGTTTTTGCCCGACAAAGGATTTAATTGTATTCTTTCACATCCAACTTCACACTTAATGGGATGTAGGACAGTTAACATTAAAATTTTTCTAAATTGTATAAAAATTGGTGTAAATAAGCCAATCACTTGGCAAGCACAGTCATTTTACCTTTAACACAGTCATTTTAACCAATTGTTTATATTGTTAACCATAAAACTTATAACACAAACAA
The DNA here is from genome assembly GCA_910591665.1 of Ectemnius continuus. NCBI lineage: Eukaryota > Metazoa > Arthropoda > Insecta > Hymenoptera > Crabronidae > Ectemnius > Ectemnius continuus. The sequence continues at coordinate 5,103,170 of OU342862.1, read as the reverse complement.
TTGGTTTGAACCAACTTCCACATGACTTATCCGCATGATTTTGGTGGCTGCCTTGGGTATGATCTTAAAAAAGAACTCTGTAAAAGTTGAACTTCATTCGCCCAACCGTACCAAAGAAATCAGCTGCAGAGTCCTATTACGTATTATTAATATTGTAATGTTTAACAATTAATAACTGCCTTATTGTTTATTTAATTTTGAATGTTTATATCTCAAATTACTCTGCACAAGTGTACTAATTAAAGGTAAAATGACTGTGCTTGCCAAGTGATTGGCTTGGTGACACCAATTTTTATAAAATTTAGAAAAATTTTAATGTTAACTGTCCTACATCCCCTTAACCCGTATAATCATTATATGTTTTGGAAGCTGATATAGCAAGGCTTGCTTGTGAAAAAGTCCTATTGATTCAACACAGTAGTTTTTGGTTGGTGCACTTTCAAACATGGAGAGCGAAAAGCAGCGTTTTCGGCATATTTCACTTTTTTACTATCAAAAAGGTAAAAATGCTGTTCAAGCAAGAAAACAATTAGCTGATGCGTATGGAGAAGATGTATTGACAGTACGCCAGTGCCAAAGTTGGTTTGCAAAATTTCGATCCGGCAATTTTGATGTTGAAGATGCACCACGTTCTGGAAGGCCAGTTGAAGCTGATAAAGACACAATAACGGCATTTATTGATGCAAATCAATAGGTGAAATTTGAGGTGAAATTTATCGAATTCAACTGTTCATGACCACTTGAAAGGCCTAGGTTTAACCTCAAAGCTCGACATATGGCTTCCTCATATTTCCACGGAAACGAAATTACTTTCTGTACAACCCAATAAATAGTAACAATGAAGAGAAAAAAATAATAATAAAATGTTGATAAGGGAATATTTAAAAATTATGAATTTTATATTATTTTCATCGTACATATTATACAATATCATAAATAATACAGCGATTGCAAGGAAGTATGTTCAACAACATTCGCAGATAATTAAAGTTACTTATAATTTACATTATCACATGAAAGATTTCCCTGTAACTTTCCCATAATAAAGTCAAATATTTTGTACAAACGTTAACGAAGTGTGTGAATTGCACACTACAAAACAATCCCATGCAATACATGGATATTCTACACTAAACCAACATCACAGAAAGTAACTCGAAGTCACAAGCGTTGCTTCCAACAATAAAAACCTAAAACTTCCGCATTTATGTTTTGAAATACGTTGTTTATATCTTATTAGTACAGCTGGGTCAGCATCCAGTAATTAACAGGGTTTCGGTAATTCATCAAGTTTGAAACTCATCTCGACTAGTTCAGTTACAGTTTCCTCAATGCGCGCCCCAAATTCCTGGTCCCTTTTCATGTTCTCCTTGGTGACGTTGGTGCGGTCATGAAACACGTATTCAGTGTAGTCAGCGGGATCGGTCATAATCTGGGCAGCGCGTTTCTCGTCCATTAGTACAGTTGGGAAATATATGACAGCGGTGATTAATGCACTTAGACGTTGTTCCTCCAGCCCTTGGACGATCTCGGACCAAGGAGGTATCCCAACGGGGGTCTGCGATGCTTCCAAGATCTCAGAGAGGACTCTGTAGTAGTGTTCCAACATACGGCGCTCCCAGGTCTGCCTGAAGCTCCGATTGGTGCAGAGGTAGAGGAACTGCGCAATGTCATGCGCAAGAGGTGCGTAACGCAGCAATTGGAAGTCGACTATCAGACATTTGGGGTTAGCGTCATTGCTGAAGAGGAGATTGTTCGCCCAAAGATCACCATGGCAGACCACGTTGGCTTTGCTCGGTGATTCTTGGAGTGCATCGTAGATCCGATTGCAGGCAACGCGTAAGAAGGTTGGTTCGAGGCCGAGGTCTTTGGCGATCGCCTCGGCAGCGTCGATCCCAACCTCAAACCACTTAAGGCCCTTCCCGGTAGGGCAGAAAGCCTTCTCCTCGAAGGCGTGGGGAAACATCCCTTTCAAGGACTTGCCGAGTCGAGCCTCAGCGATTAGGGAGGCGGCGTGTAGGCGTGCGAGAGCCGATAGTCCCTCGACGACCTTCTCCCTATCGAAGCACTTGTTCCCCATTGTGTAACCCTTGAGACCCAGGTCCTCGAAGACTAACAGGTCCTTCTTCACCAAGTGGCATTCGGCGGCCCAGGGCGTCCCATTGTGATCCTTGCGCAGTTCCGGCATTATCTCGCGATAGAAGGCTGCCTCCTGGGCGAAGACACCCTTCGCCAACACGTACTCCGCCTGCGTTGGCACGTCGTACGGCACCACCTTCACGAAGAAGTGGAGGTTCTCTTGCCGGTTGTTGACCTGGGCCTTCACGCACAGGCGGAAGTGCGATCCTAGATAGCCGAGCTTCCCATTGGAGTACGGCTGCAAGTAGTGGTCCCGGAGCACCGCGCTCGACCCTAGTACCCGTTTCACCAGGGACCTAACCTCATCCTCGGTGATAAGGTCCCGGAACTCGCTCGAGTCGCACTTATTGCCAGCCGGGAACTCGGGCATCGCTGCGGCTTCGAGGGTACCTGGCCCCGAAACTGTTGGCACATCTCTTTATATGAGCATGAAAGTCGTGTGACACACTGCTCCACTGATGCTTTTATTGCACCCAAGCTTTATTGGGGTTGTCAACCGCGATCTCGACGCTCGAGATAACGCTCCGCAATGGAAAAGTGCCTGATGTACCTTGGCACCAGTGATACGTAAGGATATTCTCCTCTAGGCTCTTTAACACTAGAAAGACTGACACTTGGTATATATCTATATTGCCCAAAAGCAGTCAAAATGACTGCATTGTGAAAGAATAACTAATGTCTAAAGAAATTGATTTAAAATTAATGTTTAATTCTATTTATAGTTTATTGAGCAGCGGGCTTATTTACACGATGAAGTTTTTGATGCTAGCGTCAGGAAAAAAAGTATGAGGGACACCTAACCTAAGGAATCAAGAAGTACTCATATGTTATCATGTAACGGTAATCGAAAGAAATGAAAAATGTTATTTCAATACAAAGCCGACCTGATCATATAAGAAAGTTACTCAATTCAATAATAAGAGTCATTTGATTATTTTAAATTTCCCAAACAGTCAAAACGACTGCTTTTGGGCAATATAGGTATAACACATATATATATACCGGAAATGAAGGAGGGGCGAGGTAACTACAATTATTAATAAATGCATTTATATGTTGTACAAAAAGTCACCAAATTCTAAGAAATTGGATTATATACATAACTTTTTTTCTAATTGAAATTAAGAAGCAGTCAAAATGACTTCCTTGGGCAATCTAGTGTTAATTTATGTGTCCGATAGTAATAATTCTCAATTTTCGAGGTGCTCTTACCCTTCTCTTTCTAAGTCACTCGCTGCCACCGGAACGAGATAACGCACGCGGAAGATGATAGCGATTGTACTCCAAATAGATAGCTATAAATCTGTCAGCGTGTCTCTGTTGTCAGGACTTGACAGCTGTTTCGAATTCGTGTCGATCCTGAGAGACCTTATCACGCCGAATAAACAGTCGGAGTGATGTTTCCAAAATGGTGAGAAAATTTTTGTGGACAAATGCGCGTTCAATAGTCAACTAAGAGATGCATTTTTAGTGAATGGAAAATTCGACAGAAAAAACTGTGTTTTATACTTCAGCCTGAATAATGTTTCTTATCAAATTAAATTTCACTGCTAAATCATGAAACAAATAAAAAAATTTATCTATAAATATATTTGTATTATTTCCTAGGAGATCTTGAAAGAGAATTGATAGAAAAAATTGGTTAATGTTTAAATCTGTTGGTCTTACTCAACTATGTTGATCTAATCCGATTTCAAAGACACGTGAAACTATGAAACAAGTTCTTTCGGAGCGACAAGCTTCTTTTTCTCCAAGAGCGCATTAGACTGTGCTAAAACTTTGTGAGGAAATCCGGTGAGAGTGTCAAAGGATTTGAAACTATGCCGGCAAGGTAGATCGGCTTTGCAGGCTGGCTGACAGGTCCACTCAAGATTCAGGAGGAAGTTCAGGCTGGATCATCGATCGCGCGACGTAAATCCCTCGAGCTGGGAGGATGAGCCTCGGCTCATTACCATCGAGACTCCTCCTCGCCTTCTCCGGAAGATCGAGCGACAGTGACGTAATCGCATTTCACATGCGAGCGGTGTTGCCTCGACGGCTTTAAAGAATACCTGGCCGACCTGGTTGCAAGAATCGAGGGAATTTCAATCGATCGCGCTGCCCTGCCGAGTCATTGCCTTAACAGTTCCGTGCTGTTGCGTTCCGACCATTTCCCAAGGAAAAACGTAGCCAACGAAATCAAGCATCGCGTGCCATTAATTTCAACCGGCGATTCTTCCGGCGGAGCTGCATGCACTTCTACTATTGTGCAACGAAAAGTGTAGGAAAATCAAACTAGAAATTTAATGCAATTAATTTTCTTTGTTAATTGGAGATTTTACGGTCGGAAAAATGGGATCATTTCAAAATTATAACGAAATATTTCTATTCTACATAAAGAAATTTCTTTATATGCTTTCTCATTCTGTCACTTTTACATTACAGACGATAATAATTGTATTTGAAGTTCGCGAGATTTCATTTGGACACAAATATTGTTTCGGGAGCGATCTTAAAAGGTTAGGTCCCCGAACAGAGCCTAACCCTGAATAACCGAGACCTAACCCTGCGGTTATACTAGAACAGACTTCAATTAGTTTCCCCAATCGAACTAGGGCTGAAATACTTTTATTCTACACAAAGATATCTCTTTATAGGTTCTTACATTCCATCACATTTTACATTATAGACAATAACAATTGTATTTACAGTTCACGAAATTCCATTTGAGCACAAATATAGTTTTATTCAAACGGAAGTATTCAAAGATTAACTTCCATTTAATTGCGTCTTTCCGTGAGAAGTCTTAAAAGGTTAGGTCTCCAAACCGAGCCTAACCCTGAAAAACACAGACCTAACCCTGCGGTTATATTAGAATAGACTTCAATTAGTCTTCCCTTTCGAACTAGGGCTGAAATACTTTTATTCTACATAAAAAAATCTCATTCTAGGCTTTTTCATTCTGCCACTTTTTACATTACAGACGATAATTCAATTTAAATTTCACGAAATTCCATTTGAACACAAATATAGTTTTGTTGGAACGGAAGTATTCAAACATTAACTTCCATTTAATTACGTTTTTCCGTGAGCGGTCTTAAAATTTTAGGTCCCCAAACAGAGCCTAACCCTGAAAAACCCAGACCTAACCCTGCGGTTATATTAGAGCAGACTTCAATTAGTCTCCCCTTTCGAACTAGGGCTGAAGAAAAAATGGGATTCGAGTGATTCACGTTAGAAATGCTGAATAGGCTCGCCACGTGAAGAGGGAGAGCGACATTAGGGCTCGATTATGTGATTAGAAAGCTGACTCGGTATGCACGTGGAGCCAGGTATGTAGTCCAGTTCGGAAATACGGTCGATCGCAAGGACGGTGTGTGACAACTGGCTCCCGTGCTGAATGATTAATGACTGCCACCATCAACGTATTACTTCGATCGTTAGAAGATTCGGAATTGAAATCCGTTGAAATGTTTATGAGTACGAAATTCTTTTTACAAATTATTTTACATATTTACAAATTCCTCTTTTATTTACAAATTCTTTTTACAAATAAAATAACCTCAAAGCAGAATAGGTACAAATGAAATTTGAACGTTATATATTATTTTGTGAAAATTGACAAAAATAAAATTCGACTTTACTACATCAAGATGGCAAATGTTTGCTGTAATGTTACAATTATTACACACAATTGAATTTTATCAGCGTTATTTTAAGGTTTAATTATTTTAGTATTTCATTTACTTCTTACACGTTCCTTTATTTTATATATGCCATCCCATTACTAGCAAAAAAATAAACGTCAGGAATAAAGAAAGGAAGTACAGTACTACGGTGAAGTAGCCAATTCTCGAAAGAAGTATCCTCTTGAAAGGATTCGCCGTAAAAGGTTCTTTTAAGCAAGCAATCCGGGTGTCTCCTTCGCCCTGGTAATGATCCCGAAGAGGCTACTGGTCCAAGATTTACGTTAGGAAGCCGGATAGCAGCGTTGCAGTCTATTTCCGGCAGCCACCGTGGAAATTCTGTACAATGCTTTCGAGTCATTAAACGGTAGTGTCATTTCGCGTAGAGTGTTCAGCCTTATACGCCCGTATCCGATGATTTTCATTAAATTAGCCTTGCTTGGTATAAATTTTGATACAAAGAAAAGGTCTTCTTTCAGGAAAAACACATTCCCTTAAAAAAGAAAGCTTCCTTTTTAAGAGAAAAGAAATTAACTCGAAGCAGAATATTTTTTCTTTTATGAACAATTCACTTAACCCTTAGAGGGCCGGCATTTTTGTGCCAAAATCGTCATTTTTTGGCCTATATTTGTACATATCTATGTCGAATATGATGTTTAGAACACCATCTTTTTCTCCGGCCCCAATAGGGGCCATGCCGGTCCCTAACGGTCGGAAAATTTTTTAATAAAAAAAATTGAATTTGTTTCATATTCTTATGGCTTTTCTGATGATTTTGAAAGATAATATCTACGGAGAAATCGACTTAGTGAACAGCAACCGGGGCCATGCCGGTCCTCTAAAGGTTAAGAAAATTTGAGGGTGGGAAAACTTTTTTTATCCACTGTATAATTCACAAACAATCGATTGAGGTTAAAAACTCTGTTATTCCTTAACTCAATTTTTTCTTTAAGCGGATTTAATGACGGCACAAGATGAATATACGTGATTTGAGAATACGACGTATTGAATCATCGAATATCTCGTTATATGCCGGAATTTCATTTACCAAGATTAGATCGAGAACCGTTTTAGCATTTTGCAGGATATATAGCGATGTGGTATACCAGGGAATATTTACGACGTGTATGAGACGGTGCTTCTAATGACAGAATTCATCGCGAACCATTAAATCTACGCGAAACGAACACGTGCGCGGTGTGTTGGCAGTACGAAAATACTGCTGGATATCTGGAACACGTCGATCATAGCAGTTATATCGAGCATGTTTATAGTCTCGTTTTCCTATAAAGTACCGGAAAGTGAAGAAATTTCGACCACAAACCATGCGATGAAAAAATTAACACTAAACGTATCAGCACTTGAATTATAATTATATTACTGTAATCGATCGAAGAACCAGTTAGAAAATATAATTTATACTTTTCCGATTTGGTTATAAGTAATTGTTAATTTAATATCATTAGAAAATGATACACGAATTTGTAGATTTTCATTTGTATTTTGGACAGGAACGAAAAGAAATTACATGATTGATTCAAATTTCAAAACTGGATTTGAACAGTTGTGGTATTTTTGGTATTAGAATCTGCTAAGTAAATACAAGAAAACCAAAAGTCTTCCATTTCAGCAACGAGTTTCCAATATTTCATAGAACAAGGTCATTTAATTTAGTGGTTCACCTTGTATTTTTTGTATTTTAAATACATCAAACCAGATGAAATTACATGATTGATTGAAATTTCAAAACTGGATTTGAACAGTCCTGGTATGTTTGGTATTAGAATCTGCTAAGTAAATACAAGAAAACCAAAAGTCTTCCATTTCAGCAACGAGTTTCCATTATTTCATAGAACAAGGTCATTTAATTTAGTGGTTCACCTTGTATTTTTTATATTTTAAATGCATCGAACCAGGTGGACTCACTTAGTGTTGCTAACTATTTTTGGGAAAATGGACAAGGGAAAGATAACCAAGGATGAGTGAACACATATCTATGTACATGTATTGCCATGCGTCAGCTATGGAGAGGAAGTATAACGTACAGCATGAATCCATTTACACATCAATAATAGTGTACAATTTTTCATTCGATTGTAGGAAGTCTTAGATTCCAGTTAAAAACACTTCACGCGGTGTTAAGGAGACAGAAAACATGGCTGATAATGCTCGTCAAGTATCTCACCGATTTCATCCATTCCACAGACACACACGCGCGTATTTTGATTCGTAATACACACTGTTAGGTGGATTTTGGTATGCTAAAACTCGATTGAATTATCACCGAGTTTCATTAACACGAGACCCTGTTGGTAAGTGTGCTGGCATCGAAAGTAACTAGAAATTCATTTGATAGGATCATCGCGATAATTGATTCCCGCGGAGGATCGTTCCTCGACGCTAGAAGAGATAATTTAATGCGATCGTGACTTTTATTCCAACTGCTAAATGATTCTACAGCTTATACATTTCACATATAAGCATGCGTTTAATTATAATAAAATCTAACGAAACCTAAACCTCTTCGAACAACTCATTAGGCGCCACTCAGAACGGCTGGGATACTTGGAAGAGTGGTCATAGGCAATGGATACCAGGAAAGTAACATAACCGTTGAAACCACGTGGCGCAGTAGAAAATAGTTTTGGGTCAGGTTGGCCCTGCCAGAGAATTGACAAAGGGTCATCCCAGTCATTATATTCAGCTTAGTTTGTACAGAATAAGTCTCGGCTAACGAATTCTTTAATCGATGTCCCATTCGTGTAAATCAAATTTACCGACACCCTCAACCTTTTCGACGAACAAGCAATTCCGATTTCAATCACTTCTCGCCTATCACATTCAAACGGTACCATCGTGGAACTTGAAGTAGTGAACTTTCAATAGTCTGAAATTGGGGTATTTGACATGGCAATGGGGGCATTCCTGACTTTTGAAATCAATGCCACCCGCGTCATAAGTCGTCAGATCAACCTCCCGGTGGAAATTCTTGTTCACCGTTGCGTCATACGTTGTGTTGTGGAGGAGCCTAATGTGTTCTGACATTGCCTCCGGCGTGAAGACGTGTCGATCACAGAGAGTGCAGCAAAGTAAGAAGTTTGTGTAACTCAGACGCTTCCTTTTCGATTTAGGACGTGAACTCGTAGTAGGAGGCACCTTCTTGGGGGATTCGACCGGTTCTTGGGGTTTCTTTGCTGGAGGTTTTATATGTTTGAGGGTAAAATGTCTTCGTAGGTGGCTTAGTTCGTCGCAGTTCTTCTGGCAAATATTACAAGACACCGTTCCATCGGTTTCAGTGATGGGTATCATGTCGGTAAGTTTAAGTGGAGATTTGGTAGCCGGAGCCGCCGGTTTTGCAGTTGCAGCCGGTTGCTTTGGCAAGAATTGCTTGTGAACTTGCTGCTTATGCCTGTACAGTATGCTCATATTGGGGAACATCTTCTTACATGGATGACACATCACTGGCTTCTTGCCGCTATCTACTTGAGCCCCGTCTTCCGATTCTAACTTCATCCTCTTCGCCTTTGGCTCTCCGACTGAACCGATTTCTTTGGGTACCACTTCCTCCGGATGTGGTGAGTTTGGTGCATCGCCGTGGAAGTTAGTTCTATGACGCTGTAGAGACTGTAAGGAACTGAAGACCTTGCGACAGATAGTACACATGAACTGCGTTGGCACTGGCTTTTTCGCGACGCTCTTCGACTTGATGGAAGCGACCGTGCTGACTTGATGGATCCTTTTATGCCTTGTAAGCCCCTTCTTTGAACTGTATTTCTTACCACATACTTCGCAGGTGATAGACAGTTTTGGGATGTCAGAGAGTATTGGGTTCGCATTGTGCCACTGAACGTGGACCTTCAAGGTTTCCTTGTCAGGGAAGATCGTAGAACAGATCTCACACTGGAGCTCATTCTCGGTAAGAAGTTTCTCCGGCTTGTTGCGAGCGCAGTGCACGTCCCACAGATGTTTTCTGAGATCAGTTACATCGGCGAACTTGTCATCGCATACTTGACATTGGAAGTTGCCTGTTGGTGCAGACGGTGGTGGATTTGGGAAGGACTTTCGAGCTTTCGCAGGTCGCTCGGTTGTTGCATCTGTGACCTGTTCCGGTTCAGTTGTAATCTGTGGTTTCGCTTCGGCTTGGCTGCTTCTTCGCGCTTTTGCACGACTGTGGGATGCCCTGTGTTTCTTCATCGAACTTTCTTCAACAAATGATTTGCCGCATACTTCGCAGCTGTAGCTCCCTTCATTTTGACTTCTGGGTGACTTGTGAGCCGTCGAGATGTGAAGGTTTAGGTTCGCGACCAAGACAAATGTCTTCGGGCAGTGAGGACACTCATGCAACTCCTTCACTTTCTGTTTGTGATCTTTCTCTAAATGACGCGCGCAATGTTTTTGACTCGGGAATGTCTTCAAGCAGACTGTGCATATCGTTTCAGTCGCTCTGCCTCCGTGGACATTCTTCTCGTGTCTTCTTGCATTTGCTTGGTTCGAGAAAGTTTTCACGCAGAACTTGCAGGTAACGTTAGAAAGTTCTGGCAGTAAAACGGCAGTATTGTTCATCGATTCTGATTTCAGGATGCTGTTGTCCGATTGTTCGCCGTCAGTCGTAGATAAACTATGTCTCTCGTTCGATTCTTGTATCCCGTGATCTTTCATGTGTATCTCAAGTGCACCCGCGCTGCTGAACATGCTGCGGCATATCACGCAGGAGTATATTTTCACTTTCAAGTGAATATTCCTATGTTCAACCAGTTCCCCTCTACTTGCAAACTCTTCGCTACATAACGCGCAAGTGAACTTCTGGCTCGGAGTTTTAGTCTTATTCGAGTTCATTTCTGCTTCGAATGAATCCCAATCCTCGATTGAACTCGAGAGTGCCTTGGGTGATGTAGCATTGATGTGTTTACTGGTTTGTTGTCTGTTATTTGCTCGGTGAGTTTCATAATGCGCCAGGAATTCACTGGGAGTCCAGCACACCGTGTTACACTTGATGCAAGGGAACTTTTTGATCTTGTGCTCGCTCGTCAAGTGAAAGTGGAACTTCTTAAATACCAGGAACGTTTTGCCGCAGTCAGCGCAGCGGTAGGATGTTCTAACTTCCGGTGCCAATCGCATGCAAAGCTCGCGATGTTTGAGCATATTTGACTTGTATTTGTAAATCATACCGCACAGATCACAGAGATGATTGTAGAGCGGATCACCGCCCATGTACGGATCACGAATGACTCTTTTATTTACTTGAGGCTTCTCTAATACAGTCTCGTTTCTTGGTAGTATTGGTGCCATTGGTACTAATTTCGGTGGCGACCTAGAAGGCGATGCTAGTTCCGCAAATTGTCTATCAGAGTGGCTTGTTAGATGAGCCATCAACTCTTTACGGTCACTCACAGTTCGCAGACACATGTTACAGGTGAAGAATTGTTCTTTTCCTTGTTTAGGTACAACTAGTGCGATTTTCATCGCGCATTCGAAGGATGATCCGCAATGTGATTTGTACTGGGACCGATCACCGAATTCTGTTAGACACGCGATGCAAGTAAACGGCCTAAGATCAGGCATATGTTGACGAATATGAATAAGTGTTGTTTTGCGACTGTTGAAATTCAGTTGGCAACTATAACAGGAGAATGTCTTTAATTGACCAATAATGTTCTCTTGAACTTGCGTTAATGGAGCCTCGTTCTCAAGAGTTATTAATTCGTCTTCGACGTCTTCGATCGCTTCCACCTCGTCTTCCGGTAGAAGTATTTCGGGATCATCTGGATACTCGCTGTGGAATTTGTCCATGTGCTTTGTAAAACTATACTTCGAGTGCAAGTAGATCTGGCAATGATTGCATTTCTGTTTGAATTTAGTGATGCCTTTGTAGTGCGTGTGAGGGCCACGTCTCATCTTCTTCTTAGCACTGGAAGTAACTGATGTGTTTGTACGCTGCGTAGAATCTGCTTCCATTACTATGTCCCCTTTTCTTGAGAAAGGATTGAAAATCAGTTCACTGCCCGATACAGATTCAATCTCTATCGTACCATCCGTATCATAGTTATCAGGTGGTTCTGTCTTAATAGGAACGGAGCAAAATTGTTTCTCCAATTGTGGAGGATCCTTCGATGGTACCATTGGATTAACCACTGGTGTGGACTGATCTTTGTCGAGTGTATTACATACTGCATCCATTGATTCTTCCAGCGGACCATCCTCCATCGTACCATTTACCGGATTAAGATTTGGAACACGCTAGAAATAAATTCCACTATTAATACAAAGCATCTCCACTCTCTTTGGCAAAACAGCTTTCTCAACAACCAATAATTACCAGATCTGATTGATCCGAGATGACCTCCACAATATTATCATCGAAGTCCAGGTCGATTGGTTCATCCTTAACAGTCACCACCTGCGGCATTCAACATTTAAACATGCTACTCCGATTCACAAAGCAACGAAGCTTAAAATGTACTCTCACCGTAGGACCAGATTGTATCTGATTGTCGAGCCATTGCTGTAGCTTCGTCTGAGATTTAAGACAGGTCTCCTTATAACTATGCCATTGATTCACGTTCTTCTCGCACTGCGCGCATATCCTTGTGGAGAGCTTGTCACTGACCGAAATCTGAAAAGAGCGCAGACTCATAACACCCTAGCAACCTGTTAACACAATCCTTCCAACAACTTTATACAAGTATATTCATATTAAGATTAAACATTGATATATCTTTATTTAAACAAGCACAATTACAAGTCGATTACAATAAACGAAGCAGAACGAATGAACGAGTACCGAAGCATCATCGAAAGGAGGCCTAACCTGCCAGCTTCTTGAAAGACAAGAGATTTTGCGTGGCTGTTAATGAAAAGTGCGTAGCCGGAGGGAATCTGGCGCGAAGAAAGGCCGATGCTAACCTGGATGGAGAGGCAGGCCTGAATCTTGGCGGCCAAGGAAACCGGGGAGTCCTGGGCTCCGAAAACCGAGGACCTCGGCTCGGAACCCGAGAGACAAAGTCTGCAGACATCCTCGACATTTTGGAGCTCGACAACCTCGGCCATCGTAAACACGCGCCTGTCTCCGGCTGCGTTCCTCGTGTCTCTCTTCGCGAAGTGAGACGCGCGCGCGCGCGTAGCCTACTCCAACGATGCTCGCTCGCTCGCTTGCTTCTTCCTCTTCAGGGCCAGGTTAGGGACGCAGCGTTTTGTTTGGACGTCGCCGTTTGAAAGCGGCAGGGATCCAGCGTCAGGCACACCAACGCTCCGCTCCGCACTCTTCCCGCGCCCATCCCAGACGATCCCGAGGCCGGCAACCAACGCTCCCGGGTCTCCTCTACGCGAGATCCCCTACTCTCTTCGTCTACGTCCACGGATCTCTGACACCCGACCGGCCCAACCGTTCATTCCGCCCGACTATCTCCCGTTTATCTCGGATCACTCGTACGAATTCGAGCAACCGAGACTTTGAACGTTCCGCTTTTAATTTAGGAAATTCGTGTGTTAATCTTTGACAGTTTTACTGTTTTGATGTTTGCGTTGGAGTACTTTGCTTCGAACCCACGCGGAAAGTCTTGGCGCGTCTTAGGCCAACGTTAGCGTCTTCGCTCGGACTCATTTGTGGTTTGAAAGTCACTACAAGGGTTTTCTGATCTCTTTTCTTTCATCAGCTATCAGAACTATCAAGATTCGCAGTTTCAGCAAGATTACGAAGTTTCTTGATGAAGGAAACTGCTTCGGGTTGGGTTACAGTTGCTCGGAGGTTATTCTCTTTCGAGTACCAACGTAATTCTACGTGGCACGTTTAGCCTGACTTGGTTGTAGAGTTAGCATCTCTTGTGCCTTAAGTATCTTTCGATCTTTATGATATTTTGGACCGGAAAAGGTTAGAAAGATCGGAAGAGTTCTGTGTTTGATTGTTTCTCGTTTCTTGATTCTTCGATCCGGGTGGACGGTGCTTGGGTGATCCGTTACGGTCCCGAGAAGCGACTTTACTGCGTAGCGATTGGTTGTTGGATTGAAGTAATCAGTGGGTCGCTGTAGAGGAACGGAAATGCTTGGGCGAAGATGAATAAAACGGTACGCTTTCGTACAAAGCTCGAAGTCAGCGTTGACGTGCGTTGTCTCAATGCTTCGGATCAGTGCCTTTCAACGCTATCGTCGAAACTGAAAGTGCAATTCTATGGAATCTAAGGAAAACAATGAAACTCGCAGCTAACACAAATGAAATATGTTCTGAAGACTAATTATTTGATTGAAGGTTTTTGAATGAATTTGAGTTACGAACACAATTAAGTGCGATTATTCCTAGGTGCATGTGCAGTTTGTGTAACAAATGGACTCGGCTTTTTAGCATTGCTGATATTTGTCGTTAATGAACCTACAAAATTCGGAAAATTATCGTCTTTCTTCTTCGGACTTCTCTGATTACAGAATTCACAATTTTGTAATGCGATAGTTTTGCTTTGTGAAACATAACTTCAATTAGAAGATTTTACCATCAATTCGTGTTAATTATTTTTTTTTGTTAACTAAAATTATGGAAGCATGCATTTCGCGTGTGCAAAATTCGAAAGTTGTAAGTCTTTCATTTGTGTTAACAAGGACTCAAATTAGGAAACTTTATCCATTTTTTTGAGACTTTACATATCTTTATACTTTCGACGATTATCATTAAATACCTATTTTAGTATTTTAACATAGTAAGTTTATTTAGTTTATGCATTTATTTAGTACAGTAAATATACTCAAGTATTTTAATTAAAACTCTTACGAACACATACCGTTATTTACACTTGAGTGCAATAAAGCTTCCTGATGATGCACTACCGACAAGCGTTGCTCGGTATCAAAGCCCACCGCTAAATGACCACTTAGTTAATGGAGCTTCAGTGTTTGCTAAACGAGATTCTACGCACACCCTTTAGTTTCACAGAAGTACTTTGAGTGTAAAGTAAGGCGAAGCATCAAAGCCACTGGCAAGCAGAGTGTTTACGTTTACCCTCGTACGCCGCTAGTTAATGACCTGCATTGTGTGTGCACAATGTTCTTTTATCTCGTTGACTACTTCATTTGAAGTATCTGCGCAGTCAATGAGTCTCCAACACACAATCAATGTATTGCGGTTTTATTATAATACGTCGTGCGAAGTGAATTCATTTAACGTGACGGAGAATTTGCAGAATTGAGCTTTTGCAAAAAGTTTTTAAAAAAGGGAGGCTTGTAAAGTTCGGAAGAGTTTGAAAGTCTTTGTATAGAATGTCATGACTGCACTGATTTTTGTGCAAATTAATAATTCTGGTGATTGATTGGAAGTATGTTTTGTTTTAAAATAGAAATTTATAACAGATTTTATGATCCAATTAATATTTACTTTTCTACGTGCAATGACTTTGGAGCCATTGTTCCTTTACGCGTTTAAATATGGCGACTCTAACGAGATTTATTAAATATTTGATTTGTACAATGCATACAATATTTGTATATTGAGTTCTTCCAGTTTTGGAAGTTGCTGTGAGTTTTCTGAATCCAATTCTATCATATTCGTACAAATAATTAAATTTTTCATGATTAATTCTTGCATTTCCTATCCGTGGAGAGAATTGAGGTTAGTCTTTGTTCGTTTCTTTCACTTTAAAGGTATTTATTAACAAACCAGGAAGGCTAAATAAGAGCCAGCAATGTTAATTAAAAGAAGAAAAAAATGTATTTATTGAACCATCAACATACTATAAATGTAAGATACTTTATTTTTTGGCAACTCTAGAATAAACCTGCTTTCTTCAGCGATACTTATGTTTATAATTACTGAATTATTCATTATAATTGTGAACTATATCCTCTTTAAAAAACCTAGGTGAGGTTATAAACAAATTCCAAAGAAGCGACTATCTTAAATTATCATAAAGAATTTAAATACAAATTGTTAAATAACTTTCAAAACAGTTTCTGCATTTATCTTCACAAAGGTTAACCTTTTTCCTACGTAAAAACAGTTTTTTTCCATTGCATTGTTTGTAAAAATATTTGCAATTGGAGGATGTGGGACGAATGAGAAGACTTCCTTCGCCAGTTGGTCAAATTCTCCTTTATTTCATATATGTATGTTCCCCAATATATATTCGACAGACACAGTTGTCTGCCGTTTGTACATGCTCGTGAGACCGTAAATATATTGTATATGCGACCGTATGTACAATACACAGTTACATATAATCCTTTTCTAAACTTTGACTCGAACTTTCGGTGAATATTAATTTGTTAAGTCGCTGGTAGCTACCAAAACGCACAGTCACGTGCGTTAGTACATAGAAATTAGTATGTGTGTATATGTGTGTGTATGTATTGTGTGCTTGAATGCTTTAATTCGGCTTTGTTTCCAGGAATTCTACTCAGTATAAAAGCAACGAATTCGTATAAGAGTACAAACGTAATTGCTAGCAATTGAGTGATACGTAATCAATGCCAGGCTATTTACGAACGCTTCGATATCTTTAAGCAATTTGCAGTTGTATGTGCGTATATGTTTTGTTTTTCTAAATCAAGCGTTTTCGATGAAAAATTATTCTAAATATCAATTGGTGTATCATTTTCTATTTAATTTTGCATTGTTTTTATAGTAAATTCTCAGCGCGACTTGTCTCTAGAGAGGTTAGGATATTTTAATTGTATATATTTTCATTACAATGATTTGACTTCAGAAATTTTTCACAAATTCTGCAAATGCTTAATTAGTAATGATTGATTGTACTCGTTTTGTTGTTGCATCTTGACAGCCAATCCAATACAAGTTTTAAAGCACTAAACTACGTGAAAATAACTAAGCCGTGTACAATCGATAGAAATGTCGATTTTGAGCTTTGCAATAACATATTTCTGATTCACACAATCATTCTTCGAAATTCCAAATATTTTCGTCGAAGCGCAGATTTTTAAACTAAGAATAAAGAATATCGAAAAGTCCAATGGGGTGAATTCGTGAAAGTTCTGCCGATCCTTCTGCGAATGGCAGGTGGAAAACCCTTTTTCCGAAACTGTCTGCTACGTTTTCTAAAGCTACCCGACTACTTGGTACACGAATGGAGAACATCCATCTGTTTCACATTGAATTTGTCGTGTGTTTAATTCTTTGTGTTGCTAGTTACGTGTGCACGCGTTCATAGGTATCGAAACATTGAATCCGAAGCAAGCACGAAAAGAAATATTTTATTCAAGTATTTCAAAGTATTTGGATAATTGTATACAATTAATAAAAATCGATTATATGATGTACAGAATTTCCACGATTTTTGCAATTCTTTTGTGACTAAAAAATTGGAAAGAGAAGAGAATTATTTAACCCTTTCAATGTTGATGGAGATTGCGTTCGTCATGTAGTAAAAAATGTGTGTTTACTATTTAAAATACAATTTAAATAGATCAAAAAACCATTTGAAAAAACTACTTGAATTCAAAATGATTTCTAATGAAATTTGTTCAATATATTTGTCATGGCCTAAAAACAATTAATCACATAAAGTTGGTACTCGAAAGAGAATAACCTCTAAAAACAATTACAACCTAGCTTAAAACAACCTACTTTAAATTGAATGCAGCAAAAAAATATTGTTTCTAAAAGCAAAGATAGTGAATCCAAAAACTATTCACAAACTCCTCTCTTTTCTGGAAATGTTCATATAAATAAAACAAAAATACATTTTCACGAAGATAAATGTTTTCCCCTTAACAAAAATTTACTTTAGAAAATCCGGATTCGCTAATACATTTTTTTAGCCATTGCATTTCGAAAAGAGCAGATGTTCCGATTTCTATGAACGGCAGTGCACACACATAGACACCGTAAGATCGCGTACACAGCTTACAATTAGAACCATCGAGTGTTTCAAGGCGTTCCTAGACCTACTTTGTGATACACTGTCTAACTTTCGAAGCTATTCACATTAATGTACAGTTGTACAGTGGAAGCTTAACCATTAACTGACGAAAACATCCTCAAATAACAAGAATTCAGACACTTTTCAATTTCAAATCTTCAAACAGTGCTGCCTAAGACTTCATTGCGGACAAATCATGAATTAATCAGATATTCCATTCTCTTAATTTCGTCTTTAAGGAATGCAATCGCAAGACTGCTATTGTTTTCTTGTACGACTTCCAGTTTTGAGGATTTATTAATTAATCATATTGCATTACAGTATTGATCGTGTTACATTTCGAAAATTAATTAATTATTGCATTCGTCATCGGTTTCAAGATTTATGTGCTTCAAGAATTGTACTTCTTTGTTTAATTATCACACTTCCCCTCATTTGTTCAACTTAATTGTTCAATTCCGCGAAATTATGAAAAATAAAATATTACATTTATGGAATCATAAATGTTCAATTTGTAAAGACTTTCGAAGATACAAACATTAAATTCAAATATACTTAAGGAAAAGATTAATAACATATTTCGAAAATAATACAATGATTCCTAAAGCAATTTATATATTTTATTTTTGAATATGTCAAAATGATTCAAAGGTTAGGTGACAGTTAAACTTACTAAGTATTACACCTGAAATCTCTCGATATAACTTTCCATTTCCAAAAAAGTTAATTCTTTTAGGAACTCTTGGAAAATACAAAGCTCTAATTGCAGTCTAACAATAAATGTCTGTTTTAAACAGCAAGAGATTGTAATAAGACTTCCGCGCTTGATGGGACACCAATATTATTTTTCACATAACCTTTCTTATGTCAGCAGTTAACGGTTAATCATCGGCGATATCTAATTCTCTATATTCTCAACAAGTGTTATATAATATGTTCGTGCATCATTCTATACAAAACAGGAATCTCCCTTCGATTGCCTCGAAAAATATCAATCCTATTATTTTCTTCCTATAACACGCTGCTTTCGAACCTCGAACTCGTTCAACTTAATCCTCGGTGAACTGTAACAATCCTTGGCGGGCTTTTCGAGGTCTGCTGACGAGCACTCGTCATCCAATTAAATCTTTCCTTCATTTGGGATTTTTAATTGGCCAACGTTACTGTTGTTAGCAGCCTTTAGACGCGCAGCTTCGTCGGAACTCGTCCACTGTCCACTCGTCAATGCTAAACCCACTTTGTTATTAATAAAATAATAATAAAAGTTTTTGTTGCCGCCAAAATTTATTTTGTAAGTTCGTAATTATAATCCTAACCTTTCAAACGTATCTGGTTGATTGAAGCTCGTTTTAATTAATATCGAATTTCAAGTGGATCTGAGCTCATAATTAACGGAGTGATAATAAAAAGTTTTGATTTAATTAAATTCCATTCTGATCCTTCGTCTATTTAATCTGATTAGATCCGGACTCGATTTAATTAGAATCCAATTTAACTTTTCCCGGTTCTTTCATTCTGTCACATTTGTGCATCGAAGTATTAAAGTGAGATTCTTTTGCATTTGATCTAATTTAACACCAAAACTTTTGTCTTTCTTTCTACCCTGAAAATTGCACACCAAATGCAACATTTTGTTTCGCGGTATTTTGCAAGGCAATATTTTTCGCATTTTGTAGACGCGTCGATTGTCATGAAATCAAATAAACCGGCAGAAATATTGTTCAACGCAGCGAAGTACTCCTGATTTCCGGTATATTCTCGAAAAACCAATCTTGGGAGACAGAATGATGCAAAGGGTGCGCGGACATTACTTTCGAAAGTTGTTCTATCGTAACATTGTTACACGTAGAAACATTTATAGACAAGTACACGACTAACATTGAATCTACTCTGTTTATTCATGCACTAGTTTCGGTGGACAGTGAACGAATTGCGGCCGCGTATCAGCTTGTACACGAGACTAGAATGATTCTAACCTCCAAAGCCGTGAAGATGGCAATCAGTCAGCAAATAATAGTGGAAAAGCAAATTTTATAACCTTATTTTATAACCTATTTCATCATAACTAATATTAATTATAAAATCCTGAATTTGAATGCTTTAATGAATGTTTTAATTCCTCCATAATTGCTAGTTCCATTTAATGACATTTATAAAGAATTTCCAATCATCTTTCACATCGAAAACTATCAAATTAATGACGAAAGATTGCACTAATATCATTCGAGCCAGGCGTACAACGAAAGCCTCTAAGCTTTTCTCTTTGTCAAACGCTTTGTACCATAACCTCGGCGAAAGTCATCAATGATTGGCAAGAATAATATTCGAGCGTGTCGATGGAAGCGAGTCTGTTCTAGTACTTGAGAAGCGAGGTACATTTTGCCAGGTATTTCTATTCCTTGGAAAGAGAAGTGTTTCGATCATTTGGCGATCAGTGAGTATCGAACCGCCGCGTCCCTCCGATTGGCCAAGCTGTATACTGTGCTGCGGGGTCTGTCATCGTCGGGGACGCGCGCTCTTCAAGTTGTTAGGCAGTTGTTGTTGAAGCAAGAAGTCCGCTGCGATTGCTGGCGCACGTAGTCCTGCACGTTGAAACGCGTGTCGTCCGGATTGCTGCTCTTCCTGGCCTTCAGTTCTCTGCACAGAAATCATTCAAATCTCTTTTGAAACTTCGCTCTTTAACAGAAAATTAATTAACATAATTGACGTATTAGCAGTCGGAAGTTTTGGCGCGAAAAGTAGGAAAAGTTGCTTTTTAACATCGTGCGTGTAATGTTGATAATTTTGGCCTTCAGTTCTCTGGACAGAAATCATTCAAATCTCTTTTGAAACTTCGCTCTTTAACATAAAATTATTTAACATAATTGACGTATTAGCAGTCGGAAGTTTTGGCGCGAAAAGTAGAAAAAGTTGCTTTTTAACATCGTGCGTGTAATGTTTATAATTTTGGCCTTCAGTTCTCTGCACAGAAATCATTCAAATCTCTTTTGAAACTTCGCTCTATAAGTATGAAATTATTTAATATAATTGACGTATTAGCAGTCGGAAGTTTTGGCGCGAAAAGTAGAAAAAGTTGCTTTTTAACATCGTGCGTGTAATGTTGATAATTTTGGCCTTCAGTTCTCTGGACAGAAATCATTCAAATCTCTTTTGAAACTTCGCTCTTTAAACATAAAATTATTTAACATAATTGATGTCTTCACAGTCGGGAGTTTTGGCGCGAAAACTTCTCGAAAAGCTTTAGCCTCGGAATGAAAGTAGAAAAAGTTGCTTTTTAACATCATGCGTGTAATGTTTATAATTTTGTTTGTGATCATTTACATCCTGTTATATATTATATATAATCGTTTATATAAATGAGAGGGAGAGGTTATAAATTCCAAAGAATATGTAACTTTCCGGTACTTGAAAAACTGTTATCGTGCCAGATTCTCGCATTTATCGTATCATAAAATTTACTTAAATCAAGTTTCACTTACCTGGCAACCGCGAGGAAAGCTAATTCTACGTTAAGGCCAGTTTTCGCTGATGTTTCCATGAACGGAACCCTGTATTCCTGGGCTAACCGCTCGCCGTCTTCCTTCTTTACAACCCGATCCGTTCCGCAGTCAGACTTATTCCCTGTAATAGTATAAATAATACCATAATACAATAATAAAATAAAATAATACAATAATAAAGCATTATTCGCTTCCTTGATTAGACTTCATATAATACAATCATTCAGATTCTCATAACACAATGTCGTTTTAAAAACGTCTTTAAAGTGCTCGATACTGATATCAGCGCCATCTTTGGAAAGTTCACTAATTTTCCAAAAACGTCCCACGTACGTTTTTGAAACGTTCGATGTTATAAAATAGAATAGTTTAAAGACATTCATAGTTTAACCCGAAGAGGCATATAAAAAACGTTGCAAATACATCTCTAACATAAAATGTGGATGGAAAAATGCGGACATCTTTGAAACGTCTTCGACAGAATATTTTTAAAACGTCCTATGAATGTTGTATAGCGTGTAACAGATACATCTCTAACACAAAATTTGGATGGAAAAATGTGAACATCTTTGAAACGTCTTTGACAAGATACCTTTAAAACGTCCTATGAATGTTGTATAATATATAAACATAGAAATTTCATAAAGAAGACGTCTGTAAGGCGTTCTGTGCTATTTAGGGAGTTGTATATTATAACAAACTAGTTTCATCCGCGTAGAATTTTGTGTGCACGCTGAAACTAATTTGACTTAAAGAATAATAGATTTTTGCATTATCATTGAGGTGTTTTGTTACAACTTTTCACTGGTATTACCGTTTGTGTAAAATATATCATGGTTACAAAAATGGTTAACCTAAAAGGTATTACATATCCTATGATACTATCAAAATCTCAAAGAATACAACAGTAAGATTTAAATATAAAACAACGGTACATCTTCATATATTATTATAATATAATTAGAAGGTGATTCTGTGCTTTAACACGTTGACAGCCAAAATTGCAAATTTTTAACTCTTTCACTACACTCTGTTAAAAATACTTATCATAATTATTTTCGTGAAAGTAAACGTGTTTGTAAATGGATGTTCGAGTGTCATCGGAATTCGAGTGACATGGCAGTCAACGTGTTAAATATACAGTTTATTTATTAGTATTTCTTAAATCTAAAAAGATACAAAACTATGACCGCAAATGTGTGTTAATAGGAAAACAACCATGAAATAGAATATGTATATTTCGATGGATGTTTGCAATAACTAAATTCGGCTGAGCTTACCCAACAACATAATTACAACATCTTCGTTTGCATGCTCTCGAATCTCACTTAGCCAGGCTCTGATATTGTCGTAACTCGTCTTGTTCGTGACATCGTACAGCAACAACAGCGCTGCAACATAATTCAACGTATGCTTGTCATTACAATTCAGTATTGTGTTAATTGATCATTAACTATCGAAGTGTACTGCTTTGATCTAAATATACAATTGCAAAAAAAATGTAAACATCGGCACACTTATAATTAATATATTTACAATAAATTTTGTTATATACAATTTATTTTCTTAAGGAAATAAATTCCTTGTTTAACAAAATAAAAGAAATATTTTTATTTACATACAAGCGTTTTCTTCTTTAGAAATATTTTTTTCGAAAATTCTGGGCTTGCGTATCCTTTTTTATGTACATAATTTATCTAGCTGAATACCTGAATGCAATTAAATTTGAGATAGCTGACTCGTCTTTTATAGTTTCTTTGAATGAAAACTTGAATGATACTTTGCACATTATAAATTCACATTTGCCAGTCGAATGATTAGATTCGTTCGATTGTGAGTTGAATTCATTTTCAACTCAGTTTCGAAAAGGAAAAAGTTTTCAATTTCTGTTACATACATTTCTTATATTTGTTCTAAACTTACTCATTGATGACATATCATTTGAAAGACTTAAAATATGGAAAACCCCAAACATATACCTGTAAACACTAAGTTTAAGTGATTTTGTAATAACTAAAATTTTCTTTTCTTTCGCGAGCAGAAAATTTTTCAAATTTTTCAAAGTATCTCTTTTGTATACTGTGAGGATTAATTACATAGACGCTCATCTCTTTTCCCATGACGAGTTAAAGATCACTAACATCATCACGCTATTTTCAATTAAAGTTCATTATTTACCGGTGAATCATACAAAGCTTTAAATGCAATAATAATAATCTTGATTCACTAAAACAGTAATTTATTGTAGAATTCGTTTGAACAGAAATCCCAATGATGCATTATTAAAGTAATGAAGAACACAAGATTAATTTAATATCTAAATATCAACTTTAATATGCAATGAAAGTTGATTCTTCATTTCTATAAAATGTCCCTTTTTAATTTCTAATGCAAACATTCGCGCTATTTCCAAGCGGAAACAGGTTTATTTTGAAAGTTAGCTTTGCCATTTCAGTAGCTGGTTAAATAAATTTTCGTGGGAAGTTTGTTCCTGCTCAAAGCGCGCTGCTCGAACGTTTTGCTTCATTAAGTATGCCACCAAATTATGCAATAAATTAATGCTTCCGAAACCAGCGTGCTGCGCTCGATTGGTCGGTTGCTCTATCAGCGTTGATTTGTTGGATTTGTTGCTTTCGAGAATACAATCTGCATTTACTCTGCTTTGAACCAACAAATCATGCTCTGCAAAGTGTATTTCCACTTAAAATATAATTCGACCAAAATTCCGATATTTGCATAATTGAATCTTGTAATTGTTACAAATTACCATTAAATTTCTAGCTCAAATAGATTACTGGCATTGTAATTATATTCGATTTCGATTCGGTAATAAATTGTAACTGTAAGTGAAAATCCAGAGTGTAACTGTAATTTCATCAGTTTCACTTCAATTAGTGCCCTTCGATCGAGTTTTAATTAAATCTTGCTTAATTCAATCTGAGGAGCCCCAATTAGTTTGCGACCTTTATTAAATTCCTGCCGTATTATATTGTCCCGTTGTAAGCATTTCGCACAGTGGAATTCCTGAGTGATAAAAGGCTCCAAAAGGATCAAGCAGTAATTGCTACAGCGTTATAGATTAGTCCAGATTTCATTACTAAAGAAACAAAGAGATTCCTACTTCTTTTGCTTCTACTTTCTAGCTTATCTTTATGAAATTGCAGATTGAAGATTGTTACTTCTTCCTTCAACATTTATAGCGAAGTTAGCATTATTATTTTATCTAAATGCAAGCAACGTTATACTAGAAATTACTGCCAGTATGAAATCATTATTTCATGTACCTCCGTTCATGCTCTTCACTTGGCTGTTTGACATGCACATTCAGAATGATTACAGTAAAAGAACTCTGATTTAAGCATTTAAGAAATATTTTGTAACTAATATTAAATTTATTCGAAAGTTAAATTGTAAAATATTGTTATTCAAGGATCATACTAATCTTCAAAAGCTATTTTGAAACAAGGCAAGTTGTAAACAAGTGGTATAAAATTGACCTATGCAATATTTAAATGTTGATCCAAATTAAAGTATTACAGATACGTTATTATTTATGACTTTATATGATCCGTGGAACTTGTAGATTGTTTCATTACATGCTTTGGTGTCTTCAAAAATTTTCAAATTCTGTTTAAAACTACAAAATATCTCATCATTTTCATAATATAGCTAATAAGTAATTATTTTTCAGAAGTTTAGTAAAAATAAATTACAAAAAAGGTGTATAAGAGTGTATTTTTTTGTATAGTAAATGTATTTAAATTTAATTTAAAAAAATATACTTTTACACATTTTTTTGTATAGCAAATGTATTTGACTACTTGAAGAATGTTTAATTGCCCATAAGCTTTTGTCGTTGTGTAATACTTCGGGATGCACTTGACCAATAAGAAAGGGGAAACCACTTACCATGTGCGTCTCTGTAATAGGCGTGCGTCACGCTCCGAAACCTTTCTTGGCCAGCGGTGTCCCAGATTTGCAGTTTGATGCGAGTGTCGTCGACGTCGACGACTTTATTCTGAAAACAATTAAATCCATCCAGCCATGCCGACCACCCTTGACACCTTTCGCGGCCTTACAATGTGAGCAATGCTTTGCAAGTGTTTTGTCATTTTCTGATTTTCTTACAGTTTTCATTTACAATCAAATTTCAAAAATAATTTTCAAATCATATAAATTCAATAATATAATTTCTGTAATATAGTTTTGAAATAATACAATTTGAATAATATAATTTCCAAATAATACATAAATTTAATAATATAATTTTGAAATAATACAATTTGAATAACGTCATTTTCAAAGAAAACCATTTTAATCATTTTGAAAACTTGTGAGTATTCTTATTTCTTGCGTACAGCAGAATTATAGAAGATTTGCAATTAAAAGTTTGTAGGTTATTATGTTGAATACAAATGGAGCTGCGGCCCTCACCCTAAAGTCAATGCCGACAGTCGTAATGTAGTTGCTAGATAGGAATTGGCCGTCGCGGAAGCGCATGAGGAGACAGGTTTTCCCAACACCACTGTCACCCAGCAACATTACCTACATCACATAAATTTCTTGTTCAGTTCTACCGATCCATATAAGAACGCTTTCACTTTGTTGAATTCGAGTTGAGAACAGTTTTAGAGCAAACTGAAAACACCAGAATGCACGCCGATTCCATCCATATGCTGATGAATATTTTCAAAATTCTAAAGTTCTTTTCGAATATTATTTATAAAAGTCTAAGTCTAATAATATCAAGTTGTAACTAGGAAAGAATCTACTCAGTAATGTTTCTAATAATGAACCGCTTATTTTGAAAGTGGCCTAAATCCATTTGTCAATTGCTATGTCTGATATATTTATTTTCAATTTCTATTAAAACACGAATTCGTTAATATTTCAATTTTAATATAAATGGACTTTGATTATTTCCAAATGTATATTTGTATAAATATATAAATAATACAAAAATATATAAATTGTACATTATGCTTTTAAGTATAAAT
This sequence comes from Ectemnius continuus, assembly GCA_910591665.1. Classification (NCBI taxonomy): domain Eukaryota; kingdom Metazoa; phylum Arthropoda; class Insecta; order Hymenoptera; family Crabronidae; genus Ectemnius; species Ectemnius continuus. The sequence goes on along the minus strand of OU342862.1, from coordinate 5,077,014 downwards.
GGACTTCGGTCACTTTAAAAATAAATGGCTCAATTATCCTTCCGAAACTATTACAGCCGGTGTAAAACGAATTTGTACAGCTTTGAACTAAAATGCAATATTACTATATTTGTAAATACAATGTTTATATAAAAAGAAGTTCTACATATTCCCTACTGCCAAACTGTTTACCTGATATTTGTTCCAGGCGTAACATTTATTATGTAACATTTGCACTATTTAAAAAAGATAACAATAGTGCATTTTAGTTACAATTGATTATTATACAAATACTCGTTTCAGCGACTGTAGAAGCAATGCGAGAACTTATGAAGAAAGAAACCGTAAAGATGAAAGCATTAAGTGTGAGAGCATTGGGATGAAATCGGCGGGCGGCAGGCGAGTATCAGGAGAGTGGGCAGGACCTTGAAGAGGAGTTCGCCGTGCTCGGGTTGGGCCTGGTACGGCGAGGAGTCGACGCTTTCACGGGAGGACTGCCGCTTGGTGGGGCCAGTTGGCTCCTGGAGGGACCTACTGGTGTAGCCGGCCGGTCCGTGCTGCGACGTGGAGGGGACCGGTTGGGCCTGAGGCCCCGAGCCGCTGCCAGTCGAGGGGCCGCTCGGCCAATCACAGCTGCCCGCGGAAGCGGCGCGCGGGCCCAGTTTGTTACGCTTCGACGCAGCCCGCTGCTGCCTATGCTCCACGAAGCTCATGGGCCCCTGCTACCGGGAGCACCAATTTGCTCTTCTTCTTCTCGGCCACTCCTCGTCGCCTCGTCGTCGGGCCTCGACGAGTCCTCCTGCTCCTCCTGCGGTTCCTTTCGCAAGCTCCTGTGGCACCTATCCACCTCGATATCGCCGCCCGTGCTGCACTGGCCCTCACCGTGTACGTCGGGCCCACTTATCCTCACTCTCTCGTCGCCTTGCCAGGTCACTCAACTCCGAGCCTCGACCAAAGGTGAAAGGAGAGGGAACTCTTCAGCTCCTGTTGTCCTCCTCCTCCTCCTCCTCCTCCTCCTCCACCTCCTCCTCCTTCTCCTCCTTCTTCACCTCCCCCCCTACTTCTCCGTGCACACTCCGCAAGTACGTCTACGTGCCCAACACTTTGCGTGTCTTCCTTCTTCTCTCCTTCGCACGCTTTCTTACTTTGGGACTTGCTGGCCCGATAGAGTGAAAGTACGGACCCCGCTACGTGATTCCGCCACTTACGCCGCGCCACTCGGACAACGCCGGCTTTCCACGGACTCTTTTGAGTCTTTCACGTTTCCACGGACTGGGATGCTGTAATTAATAGGGCCCTTGTTGCATTGTTGGGGTCTGATATGAGAGGACGGGGTGGGCGATCTTTCATTGTGAAAGAATCCCGACGTTTATGTTTAATTGAACGATGAAGGCTTTTGGCAAGCTTGTCTTATCAATGTTTTGAACACTTTGCATTCTGTTATACACATTTTTACCGCTGTCAGGGACAGAAAATTAATTGGGAATAATCCACCAGTCAACTAATCTTCTCTAATGTTAATCAAGGTTGTACCAATTATGAATTAACGCATATTGTTGGCGTAATAAATGGCAACTGGTGCATTTATTTCGGGTCATGTCTTACAAATTACGTTAACAATTGATTATTTAAATAATTCTGAATTACCACGACAAATTTGCATCGGAAAAGCAATTGTTAGAAACGAGTTGAAAGGTAGACAGAAACGCAATTGAGTTAGCTCTAAGAGTCCCAAGCGCATTGTTACGTGAATGTGGTGAGCTAAGCTTTGGAAACCGGAATTTCGAGATGAATGTGAAGCCGATCGGGCCAGCCTACCGCGTTAGGCCCACCCACGCCGTGCCTCGCCTGAAAAAGCCCCTTTGGCCTCGAACCGCATAGGGCCTTATGGGAACCTCTACCGTCGAACCCACCCGACTGGTGGCGCCCTTTTGGACACTCCGTCAAGCTCTGGCCAATTACAAGTCCCCTCATGGAGAAACACGTTCTTTTATTTGCGTTCCGATTATTATGTTTAATTAACTCCCATCGAATGTCAACTTTTTTGCATTAAATACACTGAAAATTGAGTTCGTTCGGTTGGTTGCTCTTTATGAAACTAGGAAGTTTAAATAATTCTTGTGAGAAAGTTTGTATACTTTTTTGATTTGTCTGATTTGTATACTTTGGAACAATGGAATTGAAATACGAATTAAAACAATATAATTGCCGTTAAACTCTGATTTGAAGTTATTATTTGCACAATTACAGTCTTATTAATAATATTATGGTTTAGTGGACTGTTTTCAAATTTATTCTCTGTTGTTGCACTTGAAGGCGGTAGTTATTAGTACTTTTTATTATTTGGAAGAACAAATCTCCCAATTTGTAGTAAACTATTAATTCCGTTATAATTATTTCTATTTCATTGAAGGAACCTATATTACTTGACGCATCAGAATCAAAGCGCAGCTGCGTCGTTGCCTTGAGTGCCTGCACGAAGGCATACCTGTACGCGCGATCAATTATTGATAGACACGTGTCCCTAATCATGCGTTAATGCGAGGCTGCATAATTGATTAATGCACTGCGGATACTTGCCGTACGCTTTGGTATTCTAAAGCACCGGCGGCCCTTAAACCCAGACATTAGGCCTTAAGCCTGGCTTAGCTCTCCTTCGAAACGTGTAACGGGCAAATTGAATTCACATTAGCATTAGTATTCAATCGCAGCGCCCTAATGAACTGTTTCATCCCAGAATACACGCAGAGTGTAAATTCCATACGTGTGGTGAGTGGAAAACCAATCACTTGCCCAGTGTTATAGGAAAATTTTCTTTTTATATGTGAAAACTATTCTTTCTAAATACAAAAACAGTTTGTCGAATAAGAAAGTATCCTTAAGAAAAAACAAACTTTGTTGGACAAGAGAGTTTTATGTTTTAAGAATATTTATTCTAAAAACACTGGGTGAAAACATTTCAAATACGGGTATGGATTTTCATTGTCTAATTGCGCATTTAAATATGATATACATAAAAACAGAATTTGAATATTTCATCAATACCGAGTGGGTCTTTTAAATATTATGAGTTCCGTGAAATCCCTGTGTGTCCATTTTACATAAACATCCGCAGTTTATTATTATGTTATCAATTTATATCATTAAATTATGACCAAGTGAGGAACAAACAAATTCGTACAATTAGAAGTAAAATTCAAAAAGAATTGTAATACTGCCATGAAACTGTTCCTTGTTGTTAGTTTTTCTCATGTTCGAAAATGTTTTACTTATAAATGGTATTTTAATTGGTCGATAAACAAAATACAGCTTAAAAAGTGGCATTATAATGTTATGACTATTATTAATGATTGCAAAGGTCGATACACAATTTCACCGATGATTCAATTACAACTTGACGCTTACAGCATATTTTTGAAAACATTCTACTGGTAAATTATATTATAACTAATGAAAATGCAATTTGCAAAGTGGTATTACAAGTTATCTCTATTATCATTAACGCGCAAATTCATAATCGTAGAAGTCAATTACATCTTGAGCCTTCGAATTGAAACTTTGACGTTTACTATTTAACTTTTGTCGCTAATGCCAATTATTGTAGTTGAGCTTTTCATGTTTCTGGGTCAAAAGAACAATAAAATTGATAACAGCACACTCAGAGTAACTATGACCGTTACAAACTCATCGCCCCGTGAGATCCCCGTAACGAGGTTCGATCATCGGAAACTCGTGTAAACGTTAGATGTCATCATCGTGTGCGTTATAATACAATAATAGCGCGGAGCCTAAAAGCTTCGGAGCAAGTTCCAATTACCTAAATTCAAGCCTAACAGATGATATACAAACAAAACTTTACGAGAAACGTTTGAAGAGGAAAATTCTTAAGATTCTCTCGTGCCGGGACTCGAACTCGAGCACACGAAGAGTACGAGTGAAACGCGATCACACGCGCGCTGCGGCGCTAGCAACTTGGCTAGCGCCGCAGCGCACATTACATTAGAGAAGAACTATATATTAGGTAACACTTCTAGTAAATTGCTATTCATTATTTTGTATCACAACGCGTTGCAGATATCTTCAAAGTACATTAATTTGTATTCTAAAAACATTTATGTCAATTTTATTTGGTAATTTAATTCGACCATGATTTCATGATTCCATTGTTTCTTATTTCTTAGTGTATTACAGTATGACAGATTCAAAATGTTTAAATTGTAATAATGATTTTAATTAATATATATAATAAAATAATTATAATAATGAATTATGTAAAGGTAGTGTTAAGTCCAATTTCAATTCTAATTTGTAACCCGGGTTTTTAAATTTGATTTATTTATAAAGCATCAACTATTATAGTTAAGTGTATCGTTTATAATATATAAAATTACAATGTTCCATGTTATGGAACAACATAATAATGTTGCAATAAATAATATAATTAACTAGAATAATTTTAAAAAGATACACTGTTACTAGTACATACTTGTTTATACTATTAACAAGTATTAATGTATTATTTTACTAAATGACCATTTGGCGAAAGATGTAACTATTGGCTTAAATATCATTCGTAATGTTTAAACTGTAATAGTTAATACAGGAAAAAGTATCAGCAACGCAAAAATGATAGCTAAATAAAAAAACTATTAAAAATAATTGTAACTGTAATAATGTAAAAATTGTAATAATGATTACAATTTGTACATTCTATAAAATTTGTTTCTATAAAATACAATTTTATTCTATAAGAAATCTGTTATTCCATAAATGTTATTTTTAACAGTTTTTCTATTTAGCTTTCATTTTTGCGTTGCTGAATACTTTTTCGTGCGTCGTCCGCCATGTTTGAATTCGGTAATACGGTTTTAATATGTGCTTTCATTTCCGATACGAAACCGGGACGACTGTCACCGGCACTATGGAATTGCAGCTCTGAAAGCTACTAATTATGATTCTTGCAGCGGCTAATTCAGTCCGGTGCTCGGCTGTCCTTCGCAATTACGTGGAACGAAAGGACGCCCGCCGCGGGGCAAGAAGCTGAAAATAATTACACACGCCTTTTCTCCTCTGTTCTGCAGCCGACACAGAATCATGGCTGCTGACCCTTTCGCTGTCATCACCGCCATTACCGCGAGTTTTCCTCAGACGGAAAGAAAAGAGCGAAGCTCCACTTTGAAATCGTACACGCACTGCGTGTTTTCTGTGGTAATTATTTATTAAAGAGGCTTCCTCGGCGATTTCGATAATCTTGAAATATACTGACGAACATATAGTTCTTTTTTAAATATGTTGATTTTGGTTTTTGAGTATTCGTAAAAGAAATTTCGTTCTCGATTTTTCGGCTTGGTTTGAATTGTGCTATTGATTTTGAATGTTGTGCTTTAGGGGTTGGTTTTCAAGAATAATTCCGAGCAGCAGAGATTTTGGAAATGTTTGTTTTCGCAATTTCGAAACAATATTCTTATACATAGAAGAAAACTCTTCCTTTTAAGCAGACATATATTTTCTTGAACATAAGAGTGTCCTTTTCAAGAACAAATCGATTACGTGACTGTGATCTTTTTTAAGAAAATTTATTCTAAACACTGGATGTGCCAATACGTTTTATAACTTAAGTTTCAAAATACATCTACTTTTTTATTTACAATTTACTAATCGCTAATCCAATTTTTTTTCATTTACCGATTCGTATGAAAAATTCCAAATTTTATAACTCTCAATTTAAACGTAATATATAAAATACTTAAGTTCTAATTCACAAATCAAATTTCCAAATTCACGAATAAATCTCAAAAATAACCAAATTTCATGACTAATCTATTTTTGTTAAATTTTATTCATTCATATTAAAAAGCTCCAATTCTATGATTCTCAATTTAAACTCAATAAATACGTTTCAAAATTAGAAACTCGCGGAAAATTCGCACTCTCCCTCGAACATTCCGTTCTGACTTGTTATGCCGTTCGACTCTCCACACAAATATCGTTATAGTTTCTTGCGCGCGGATTGCAAAAAACCGTCCGCGCGTTGTTTTCGCGGAGAGTCGGTGTTTGTTTTCTTGGAACTGCCGCGGGCTTTTCCGACATGCAGCGTAACAAGCTTAACGAGGATTTGGTTTGCTTTTGTTTCGTTACTTTTCATGGAATTTCTTTGCACTCTACATTGTCAGTCCGTTTATCGTCGCAGCAGTTTTCAGCAAAAAAATTCAGCTAAAAGTAAACGTTCGCGTCTTTTTTGCACGAATTGTTCGTCCGCAACTTTACCCTAAAACTGAAATTTTAGAAGCATAAGAATTGGTACTTTACTGTGTTGATGTTGCAATTCTATTTTTTGTTAGAAATTATATTTTTACTGCTAAATTGTTGTTACAAAAAATATGAAACTGATAGAATGTGCGAGTTAATTTTTAGTTTCTGGAAAAACTGGGAACTTTTGTTAATTAAAAGGCAGTAACTAACTTTAAACTGCACTGATATCAGAGCACTTATTTTTTATTGAGAGTTCTATTATTACTGCCAAATATTATTAGATAAAGCTTAAAAGTACACTGCATATAACTAAAATTAAAATTTCAAATAAGAACCAGAAGTGTTGACAGATGGAAAAGACAGGAATTCATTTTGAACTAAGAGTATTTCGTATTAAGAATTCTATTATTACTACTAATTATTGTTACACGAAGCATGAAACTGATAGAAAAGTGTGTTCTATCTCAAAATAAATGTATAAAACGCTATAAATAGTTTAATTTCGTTGCAACACAATTGAAAAAATTGTTTGTGGATATAAGTATTGCTTGTAAAAGAGTCATTAGTTTTTCTGTTTTTCATATATTTTATATTCTTCGCAGTAATACGATATTTTTGATTGGCACTAAAAGGGTTAATCCTTACTTTAATAAATCACGAGAAACCATAAAAGAAACTGGCTTTGAACTGCGCTAATTTTTGTATTAAAAATGACAAAATTAATACTAACATTACTAAATATTATAATAAATATTTCAACTCCAAGTGCAAGACTGCCAGAAAGTGGAAGTGCATCCATAATTCCACGCAAGAACCTTACTTTGAATAAATCACCAGAAACCATTAACAAAAACTGACTTTGAACTGCGCTAATTTTAGTACTAAGAATTACAAAATTAATACTAATATTACTAACTATTGTAATAAATATTTCAACCCCAAGTGCAAGACTGCCAGAAAGTGGAAGTGCATCCATAATTCCACGCAAGAACCTTACTTTGAATAAATCACCAGAAACCATTAACAAAAACTGACTTTGGACTGCGCTAATTTTTGTACTAAGAATTACAAAATTACTACTAATATTACTAAATATTATAATAAATATTTCAACCCCAAGTGCAAGGCTGCCAGAAAGTGGAAGTGCCTCCATAATTCCAAGGAAGAACCGGAAGCGTTGACGGACTCAAACGGCGCTGATTCACTTTGAACTTGGTTGATATCAGTGCTCTTTGATAGTAGCATAAAGGAAGCGGAGCGAGGAAGCAGGCGTAAGAGTATTAGCCAGCGTTTTCGATGAGAAAGTCGAGGAAACCGTGAGAAAGGAAGTGGAGGCGAGTGACTCTGCTGCCAGGTAGATCGTAGAATGAGAAAAACTCGTTAAGGCTGACAAGCCTCGCTTTTAAAGGCGACGCACGCCGAGAGACGAACCAGCCACGCTCGCCGATGCATTAACACATTCACAGTGAAAGCTCTCATTCTTCATAAGTTTCTCTGGCAATGATGTTTCTTTAAGTGAAAGCCGAGAGTCTTTAATAAAGCATCTTTGAATATTCGCTGAAGCTTCCTGCTGCATAATTAATTCCTTTAGACTGGCTATTGTTAATATTTCATTCATTATGGAGGATAAGACATTGTTATTTTCATGTTTCCTTACAATTTTATTTCTCAAATATTGCATTGTTCTTTGAGTTTTTCTATTTATGTTGGACTATTTATAGTAATAAAAATTCTATTATAGGTGCAATCAATGAATCAATGTCATTTTTTAATACTCGAAGCTTCCTGCTGCATAATTAATTCCTTTAGACTGGCTATTGTTAATATTTCATTAATTATGGAGGATTAGACATTGTTATTTTCATCTTTTCTCACAATTTTATTGCTCAAATATTGCATTGTTCTTTGAGTTTTTCTATTTATGTTGGACTATTTATAGTAATAAAAATTCTACCGTAGTTGCAATCAATTAAACATTTCATCAGGTTTGAATACCCGAAGCTTCGTGCTGCATAATTAATTCTTTCAAACTAGCTATTGTTAATATTTCATTAATTATGGAGGATAAGACATTGTTATTTTCATCTTTTCTTAGAATTTTGTTTGTCAAATATTGCATTAGTTTTTTGATTTTTACCACTTGTATTGATCTATTTATAATAATAGCACCATTTTATTTCCCAAATATTGCATTGATCTTTTGATTTTTTCCATTTACGATGATCTATTTATAATAACAAAACTTCTATCATAGCTGCAATCAATTAAACAATTTGTCAAAGGTAACCAAAAACATAATCGTAATTTATTTCAAATTTATCAATTTCATACTTAATCTTTCAATTAAAGTCAAAGGATACACGCAAAACGCATACATTTTCTCCTTGCCAACTTCAAATTTTTATATTCAACATTTTATATATAATATAATAATTCCTGCACAGTATATTTCCCACTTTTTATCACCGAATTTTCTGCTGACAAGGAAGTGAATTAAGAATAAAAATGTTCAACACAGCGACTGTCGATTACGAAGGTGTTAATACGATTTCCCAACAACGAAGAATCCCAAGTAGGTGAACGGCAGCGAGAGAGAAAATTGGCTGAACTTTTCTCGAAGACGGAAAGTAATTCCTGCCGCCGCAAGTGAAAAGTAAGTAATTACTTCCTCGCGGAGGTAGCAGCGATTAGACGATCTCGAAGTTCGTTTTAAACTGCGAGTGGTGGACTTTCGCGAAGGAAACGTAACGGGATTCCGTTGAATCTTTTAATGCTTAGGTAAGTGGATCGGAGACGCATCGGTCTTGCCACGATCAGTTTCATTCCACTAGGTAAATCGTTATTAATCGAGTGCGGATATTTATACGTGCGACTATTTATTGCTAATTTATCATTAATTATACAAGAAAAATGAACCGTGCTTTTCTAAAAGTTTACGAACGATTCTGGAATTTGTAAAAAAATTGTTACATAAATGTCCGTGGTGTAATTATTATTCACCAATTGGAAGACAGGCTTTTTTAAAATTATAGAAGGTTGTTCACCTTACTATTCATTATAAATTAATTAGACGAAATAAATGAAAATTTGATAAAAAGTGGTTTTTAAATATTTGCCGCAAGAACCAATTTCTACAAGTCTTTCAGTGTCTTTATAAAAATTGACTTGCTGTATTAAAATATTTTTTTCTTTTAGATTTTGAGCTTCATGTTTCGAAAATTATGGGTTGAAAATATTAATCCACTTAGCGCGATACCGCGAAAAGTAAAATCCTTGTTAAAATGCGAATTTCCAATTGCAGGACAATTTTGACTACCTGAATTGCGATTTTGGATATCATAAATCACACAATGTAGAAAGTCTGCTAAGTCAATTATTTTCAACCTGACCATCATATATAAAAATTATAAAAAAATCCCATAAGAAAGGGAAAATACTGCCGTTTATTATAACGTAAAGAATATAAAAGACATAATTCTTCATTTCTGAATAATATAAGTTTTAATGTGAAAAGTTGGGTTAATTAGGCAACCTTAACCTATAATATGAAGTTTTACACCAACTCATTCAATAAAACAGTTTAAACAGCAGAAAATAAACATAAATTACTTCCTTAAATGCCATCTTCCAATTGTTGTGGGTATTTTAATACACAACAAAGTCTGCTACTCCCAAATTCATCTACTATGATTTTAAGCTAATGTACTAAAGTAGCAAATTCAACGCTGTGGCAATTTAAATTTCGCCAGTGTGTTAATTAGCTGCAACTGTTGCGCGTACAGCTAAACAATGCCGATTAATTGTTGATACAGCTGCTACCGCAGAACAGGGGCTGAAAATTCGGTAGCACAGGAGGGCCAGCAAACAATGTTTAATGAGTCAATTGTTTATGAGTAAGTGGATCTGTCGTAATACAGTTTACAGTTTTTTTAGAGCTGTATTGAGAAATTAATTAAAGCTTTCACCGTCGAAAGTAACAATTATCACTTTGTTTAAACTGGAAATCCTAATTTCTGTTGTAGATCAATAAATAAATTAACGTAGACGGAAAAAATTATAATAAAGAGAATTCATTGATCTACGATGGAAATTAGCTTTTCCTCTTTAACACTAGGTTTGCGGCAGCCGTCATTTTGACGGATTTTGGAGTTCACGAACAAACAAATCTTATTAATTTTTCTTCCAATTTATATTGACAATTATTTATCCAATCCTAACAGATTTAAATAACTTACATTATGTCTGTTAAGATTGTAATTGACTTTAAATTAAATTAATAGTGTTTTTTTATTGAAAATTAGTGTCCATAAAGAGAGGTATACAGAAATCTGAATTTGGAAAGATGATTCTCAAGAAATGTTAAAAATAGTGTAAGCCAATTGCACGATAACTTCGCAATAACATATCTAATCTGATCCCAAAATATATAAATGAAACAGTAACAATTAATCCAAATAAATTCTTCTAGTGTTATAGGTTAGAAAAATGAAGAATTAAATATCTGACCAGTTATTATAGCTAATCTAACTTAATCTAAACCAATCTATACTTGTCCAGATAAATCTCGACTAATCTAACCTTAAAATAAAGAATAGATTCGATAACGATCTTCTAATCGAAACAAATTGTTCTGCCAGGTGAGAAAGATGGGGAAAAGGCGACGCGAGACTGGACATTCACGCTCTCTAATGAAATGTCGATCGCGTGCACAATAATTCATCGTTGGGCGAGCATATCCGGCTAGCAGCGCCCTTATCGCTAGATAGGCGAATAGTGGGCCGCCGCGGCGCGCGGCGGCGCGGCGCTCGCGCACGACTAGAGCAGCGCAGATTGCCGGCTGCGAAACTAGGTTAATGTGGGACAAATCGTCTGGCAATACCTGCATCGGGAAAGCCGAGCGAATCTCGGAGATCCTAGTCACGATCTTCTGGAATGCTACGATCGAAAAAAGCCTCGCCTTCTTTCCAGCCGTTCCAGCCAATATCGAATTCACGGATGCATCGACGAGCTTAGAAACAAGTTTCTAAAGCTTCCGATTCATTCAGTAAAATCCTTTGTACGTGGAACTACTTTTGTTACATTTAACGAAATTATGATAATGCAGTATGTGCCAGAATATGTGTCTATAATTATGAAAGTGGTCTAAGTCAACATTTTAAAAAAACATGTTTATCAGTTATTTCACACCACATTATTTTAAACTAAATTTATTCAATGTAATTTTTACGATATCGTAAAAAATGAACCATTAGAGAATGGTTGTAATTTCAACATTATATGGAATTCATGTAGTGTTAATTATGAAAGTGGTCCAAGTGAAAAATTTAAAGAAATTATATAAATATAACTTGAAAATATAGGGAAATATTAAATTACTTCCATTATACACCACCACTAGACCAGTAACGGAAGAAAAATATAAAGATATTATGTGTTTACTAGCATATATCCCTCCAGTTTTTCAGCAACATTTTAAGAATCTTAAAAACTCGAAATGATAAAAATGGAGTACTTTCTAAAAATAATCAATAAATGTTCATGAATTATTTCATTAAAGTTATTGTTTCAAATAAAACTCATAGTTCTTTATCGCTTTAAGTCATTTATAGGACATTCAGTTAATTTTGAAAATGGTCGAAGTCAGTTCAAACTTTAAAAACAACATTTTCGCATAAAATTCACAGAAAATTCCATATTCGTAATAAATTTCCATTAATCAAGACTAATAAATTATAAATTAAAATGTCGCATAATGTTCAAATATTTTTTAATTTATTCAAATGCAATTCATTAAATATCTCGAAACAAGAAATATATGACTTATACCACTTTCATAATTATGGGCACGTATAACACGTGCAACATATTAATTATTATATTAATTTATTATGTTATATTAAACTCTCTAAATAATGAATAATATTTGCCTCTCTGCACAATTATAATCATTTATCGACTTTATCAAATTAAATTTATTACTCTCGAACGCGATTCCACTCACGCACTACTTAGTTACCGCTTAATTAAACCAAATTGAATTGATTGTCGCTAATATTGAAATAAATTTGTGAATACATAATACATACATGAATACATGAATTTATACCCAAATATATTTGAAGTAAACTTGATTTAAGCGGAATAATAATATTTCAATAAATATCTAAAAACAGAATAAACAAATGGATAAAATATTACATGCAATGAAACACAATCAATCGCGCCCGAAAAATAAACAAGTCAAACCATGCACTCATATTGGCAATGCCAAATTTATTCTTTGATTTAAATAAACAAAAGGAAGCTGATTAGTATTTATTGATGCAAAAATATATTTCAAGCAAGTTTAATTTAAATAACACAACATAATTCCAATAAATCTTTAAAAATAGAATAAACAATAGATGAAATATTAGATCGAACGAAACACAAACAATCGCAACAAACGCAAAATAAACAAGGTCAGACAATCTTATTGGCAACTTTATTCTAAATGTATTCTTTCACAATTTTAAAGAAATTTATTCTTCGATTTAAAGAAAGAAAACATGGCTGAATAATATTTATTCATGCCAAACGTAAAAACAGAACAAACAATAGATGAAATATAAGATCGAACGAAAGACAATCAAACGCGCCCACCAAAAATAAACAAGTGCAGACACTCTTATTAGCAAATTTATTCTAAATGTATTCTTTCACAATTTTAAAGAAATTTATTCTTCGATTTAAAGAAAGAAAACATGGCTGAATAATATTTATTCGTGCCAAACGAAAAAACAGACTAAACAATAGATGAAATATAAGATCGAACGAAAGACAATCAAACGCGCCCGCAGAAAATAAACAAGTGCAGACACTCTTATTGGTAGCGTCGAATTTATTCAGACGGAAGATTGGCCGGGGAATAAACAGGAGGGAAGCAGAAAGCGAGCGTTTCTATGCGCGCGGCGGCGACTATTTCGAGACGCCCGACAAGAATAACGGGAGCACAAGGGTTTCCATCGGGATAGGGGTGGCGTTTACGTTTCAACAACCGCCGGGGGTAGAACAACCAAGCAGACGGAAAACCCCTTCTCAACACACACACACGCGCGCACGCACCCCTTTCGCTCATCTGTCGGTTTAAACCTTGTTATTAGTGATGCGGAATTCATCGGAGCTTTCCTAGATCGAACCCACAATTATTACAATCATAACAAAGGAGTATTTTTTAATTTTATTATGTTTGTTATTCAGAATCGAAAAGCATAGTTGATGTATTATTAAAATATATCATTTTTTGAAATATATCACTTTCAATTCCAATTCATTCAAAATATACGATCAAACTCGCAATTATTATAATCATAAGAAAAGAGTATCTTTTAATTTTATTATGTTTGTTATTGAAAATCAAAAAGCATAATTGATGTATTTTTAAAATAAGTGATTTCTTTGAATATTTATAAGTGTTTTTATTGATCACTTTCAATTGATAAATTCATTCAAAATATACGATTGTACCCGCAATTATTATAATCATAAGAAAAGGGCCTTTTTCATTTTTGTAATGTATTTGTTATTGATTGTGAACCAAGATAATTGTTGTATAATTGCTCAGAGTACATGGTTAGATCAGCAATTATTGCAATCACCACAAAATTATCGCTTTTGTAAGTTGAATGCCCAATTAATACAAACTTAAATATTAACGATTTAATTTGTAAATAAAAATCAGCAATGGGTGTTTATAATAAAACTATGTTATCGTCGATTGTCCAAAATATATTACGTTCAAGAACAATTTCATAAAATTGTTTTTTATTTAATACAAGCGTTTTATGTTTCATGTTAGTTTTTTTTAAATTACCAATAGAAGTATAAGAACGTTATTGTTTTCGATTTCGCTTTACACTGCGTAATGATTATTAAATTAATGAAGTTCGTTAGTCAATCTTTTAAAATTCAGTTTTTAAACATAGAAAACAAACGCCAGACTTCCAAAAGCAACTTTTCCTGGCTGAAGTGTTGTTGGTAAACAATTACAGGAGAGAACAAGTTGTCGGACAAAGTAATCCGGTAGCGTCGACAAGCGGTGCAGCGTACGCACATTTGCCGCGTGCGCGCGAGCGCGCGAGACTCTAATTTGGCCGGGGCCGAAGCCCGAGAGCGATAATTGGCGCCACTTACCTCCGCCGGGCGGATGTTAATTCTATCAGAGTGCTGCTGCTGCTGCTGCTCCCAAGCGCACCGATAATCCAGCGGGCATTTTCGCCTGCGCGCTCTACTTTCGCCAACAGTCGAACACACCGAAACCTCAAACGAGATTAGGCGCGCGCGCTCGCGCGTCCCAGCAGCAGCGCTCCATTAAATTAACCGCTTAAGCTAGCTCCGTGTCGAGCTGCTATCGATCACAGAATTCCCGCCGAAATAGAAATTGTTTTGCCACTCGAAACCTCCCGTTTTTTCTAGCCGAAAGTTCGCCGAAACACTTTCCAAGCACTTTAAATTAAATTCGACTGACTGCGACAAAGTTCTATGAGAATGTTTTCCCAGTGAAACATAAATTTAAATTAATTCATGACAGTAGTAGATAATACAAGGATATTGTTTTGTTTCCCGAAACATTGTTTTTCTATGTCTCATTCACAAGTCGAATTTTGTGAATCAAGTTGAACTAACTTTTAACACAAACAGCACAATAATGATGAAATCACTTTATGAAAATAGGAGAAACAAGAGTAATATCAAATTGTTTTGCCACCCGAAACACTGTTTTTGTGTCACAAAAGTGTTGCGAAAAACTTTCCGAGCACTTTAAATTAAATTGGACTGACTGCGACAAAGTTCTATGAGAATGTTTTCCCAGTGAATCATAAGTTTAAATAATTTTATGGCGATACAAATAGTAGATGATACAAGGAAATTGTTTTGTTCCTCGAAACATTGTTTGTTTGCGTATGATTCGCAAACGAAATTTTCCAACCACTTTAAATCAAGTTGAACTAACTTTTAACACAATTACATGAAAGTGTCCTCTGACTCAACTTTAAACAGCACAAAATAATATACAAATAATATTATAACGATGAAATCAATTTATGAAAATAGGAGAAACAAGAGAAATATTAAGAAATTGTTTTGCCACCCGAAACACTGTTTTTGTGTCACAACAGTGTTGCGAAAAACTTTCCGAGCACTTTAAATTAAATTGGACTGACTTGTACAAAGTTTTATGACAATCTTTTGTGAGTGAAGCATAAATTTAAATAAATTTATGACAATAGCGCAAATAGCAGAAGATATAAGGAAATTGTTTTGTCACTCGAAACATTGTTTTCCCATGTCTAATTCACAAGTCAAATTTTCCACCCACTTTAAATCAAGTTGAACTAACTTTTAACACAATTACATGCAAATGTTTTCTCACTCAACTTTAAACAGCACAATAAAGATGAAATCGATTTACGAAAATAGAAGAAAAAAGAGAAATATTAAGAAATTGTTGTTTGCCACTCGAAACACTGTTTTTGTGTCACAAAAGTTTTACGAAAATATATTTCCCGAGCACTTGTGTCTGGCGAGACGCGTTTGCACCGAGGACGTCGGCTCGACAGAGGAAACTGCAGTTTGTACTCGCGATCCATAAAATGTTTATGGTTCGACATTTTTATTGCCACGCGTTTTGTGATAATCGGAAACTCGCGCCACGAAGCTGGTGTTTTTCAGGCCGAGGATTTCAAGGCAAACTGTTGACCGTAATCGAACAAAACGATAGATTAATTATAATAATTATGAATAGCATTATTAGAAGCCTTGAGTAATAATATCCGAATATGTTAGTAAATATTAAAAACAAAAATTCAATTGCAAACGGTAAATACGAAGAAAAATCATAAATCTGTTTTAATTCATTTTTTAATGATGTTTTGAAGAATCGGAAACTAAAGATTTCTTATATTCAGATATAATAAACCGAACTTTGAAATTTTTCTGTGTTTAATCGCAAATAAACTAGTGTTTACTATTATTTTTTTATTTCGATAACAGCAAACTTTGACGCTTTGAAGTATTGTTATTACTATTATTACCAACGGCCAATAAATATTTTCATACATTTAGATACAATCAGGAGACTACAACATTTTCTGGTGTTTGATTTTTTGTATCTCAACAGTATCGAAGAAAAAAAGGCTCCTTGTAATTCTCCCCGCTCTTTCGTTTCCAACAATCTAACCTCAAAATTCCTTCTAATCAGTTTCACATGTTCTATTATGATAATAATAACAGGTTGTGTAATTTAATACAGGAAATCTAGAATGCTTTGTTCCAGTTGGTTCGTTTGTCGTAAGAATTAACGGCAATTAATTAGGGAGAATGCCGATGCTTGTCGAATGCTCATCGGGTTGACAATAGAATGCAGCGTACGCTTTTGAGAAGATGCCGTCTCCAATTCGACAAAGGGCTTTCAACGCTGAAATTTGAAGAGAAATTCGAGCATACTGCAATTAACAGCGCGCTTCATATCAAAGGAAATTCTCTTTGTACAACAGCTTTTATTGTCAATAATGTTAGAAACACGTTGGAAGTTTTACTGCTACGATTCTAGTATTTAGTGTTGTTATTAAACGTTTCAATTCAAATTTCGATTTAATGTTAATGTTGATTTAAATTTGAAATTTCGATTAAATTTAACACTTGCAAAAGTATTGTCCATCTCAAAATAAATTTATAAAGCATTATAAATGGTTTCATTTCGTTGCAACGTAATTGAAAGAATGATTTATAGATTTAAGTATTGCTTGCAAAAGAAATATTAATTTTCATCGTTTTCCTAATGTATTACATTTATGATATTCTTGGCATAGCTAAGATATTTTCGTCTGCACTAAAAGGGTTAAAGTTTTCTTCCTCGCCACTGTTGATATTCCAGATATTACATTTTATAAACCAACAGAAAGTAATCTAGCAACTTTCAATCTAGAACGAAGAAGCAAATTACAAATCATTAAAAATTTTCAAGAATAAAATTCATAACCTAGTAGAATTCGAGAATTACAGAAAAACTTTATTAACTTTGCAGTCTAATAAATCACACAGCCAAAGTCAAAGCACTGCGAGTTACCACTTCAATTTATTTCCCATAATTCAAAAATGTGCCAAAGCGAAATTACTGAGGCGATCGATGCCGAAAGATTAAACGGTTTATGTAACGAACATTGCGCGCGCAAATGGATGAAAAGCGATATTTTTCGTCTGCACTGAAAGGGTTGAAGTTTTCTTCCTCGCCACTGTTGATATTCCAGATATTACATTTTATAAACCAACAGAAAGTAATCTAACAAGTTTCAATCTAGAACGAAGAAGCAAATTACAAATCATTAAAAACTTTCCAGAATTAAATTCATAACCTAGTAGAATTCCAGAATTACAGAAAAACTTTATTAACTTTGCAGTCTAATAAATCACACAGCCAAAGTCAAAGCACTGCGAGTTACCAGTTCAATTTATTTCCCATAATTCAAAAATGTGCCAAAGCGAAATTACTGAGGCGATCGATGCCGAAAGATTAAACGGTTCATGTAATAAACAGTGCGCGCGCAAATGGATGAAAAGCGAGGGAAAGCAGGGAACTCCCTTGAGAGCCACGTACGCGCTTGAAATTCCCTGTATGCGCAAACGTATGTAGATTCGCCACTCTCGCAAACAGCGAATTGCACGCGTGTCGATATTATGATGTTTGCCAACCGGATGATTAAACCAGCCTCGATGCAGCAAAAACATTATAAAGTCAGCAACTCAAAGGTTCTCAGACACAGTCACTGATATTATTACGCTTTTGCCAGATCAATTCTGTTTAACTATAACAAACAAATTTGACATGCTATTTTCATTATTTAGTTAAATAAATTTAGTTTGAATGTTATCGATTTTACATTTCATTTTACGCTAATTGTAAGTATTAAATATGTTCTATATTTTTTTGGGACTCGTTCAATTATATTTCTAACTAATCTTTAGAAATATAAATTAAATATAGAATTTAAACTTTAAATGAAATATATTTCTAACTAATCTTATAAGAAAATAGTATTTTTCAACTTTATTTTGTTTGTTATTGAGAATCGAAACGTATAGTTGATGTATTATCAAAATACGTCATTTTTTAGAATATTTATAAGTGCTTTATTAATCATTTTCAATTGATAAATTCATTCAAAATATACGATCGAACCCACAATTATTAGAATCGTAAGAAAAGGACCTCTTTCATTTTTGTAATGTATTTGTTATTAAGTATTTGTCAGCAACTCAAACGGTCTCAGACACAGTCACTGATATTATTACGCTTTTGCCAGATCAATTCTGTTTAACTATAACAAACAAATTTGACATGCTATTTTCATTACTTAGTTAATAAATTTTGTTTGAATTTTATCGTTTTTACATTTCATTTTAAGCTAAGTATTAAATATTTTCTGTATTGTTTGTGACTCATTCAATTATAATATTTCAAACTAATCTTTAGAAATATAAATTAAATATAGAATTTAAACTTTAAATGAAATATATTTCAAACTAATCTTAACTGTTTAATAATTCAATCATAATTATTGGGTGAATACGAAATCGATATTTAAATTTACTAATTTTATTAGTATTATTTATGATGATAAAGTAATTTCTTTTATTATCACAAGTGTTTTCCAAATAGTGACTGTTAAACAAATCGTTACTTCATAATTATTAATGCTTGTTTAATTAAGACCTAACTGTTGATACGCAAGCGCCCGAAATTACTCGATACATTTTTGTAATGACTAATTAAGTCATATTAATAATCCCTAAATTCGCCATCGCCACTACAAACAATCAACAGACAACCGCCGACTAAATTGCCAATCAGTGACGGTTTGCTCTTTCATAATTAGCGGCTGAATATCTTAACCGCCAGCCACTCGGATATTTGCGGCTAAGTTACGATTAGCCTGGGAACTCGATTCCAGAGGAATCTGCGGCAGCCCAAGGAAACACATCCGCGCTACATATGCATGTGTTGCTCTCTCAGCCCTCGGCGTTCGAGCTCTTCGGAACTTCCAGCCGAAACTTAGCCCCCAAGCGCTTTGCCAAGCAAGCGAAACTCATCGCTATGTGCGAAAATATTTGCACTCCGAAATCCAGCGCATTCTTGCGAGTCCTAAACTGGCGCCGGAAATGATGGTGCTAGCTATTATTAATTGCTGCGGTATTGTTGATTTGGATTATTAACACTAGGTTTACGGACATTTGTTTAAACCTATCTTTACAAACACGAGTCAAATTGATGTTCTTAAATAAAAACGATTGGTTTCATTTAAAAACAGTTACGGTCTTAACAGTCAGCGTAAAATGGAAGAAAATTAGTAGTAACTGTTTTTGTAATTATGCACGTGAAATTCAAAATCCGTCAAAATGACGGGTCCCGTAAACCTAGTGTTAAGGGGACGTAGGACAGTTAACATTCAAGTCATGTGGAAGTTGGATCAAACCAATTGTTTATGTTATAAGTTTTATGGTTGACAATATAAACAATTGGTGTGAACCAATTTGCACATGACTTAACCGCATGATTTTGGTGGCTGCCTTAGGTATGATCTTAAAAAAGAATTCTGTACAAGTTGAACTTGATTGGACCAACCGTACCAAAGGAATCATCTGCAGAGTCCTATTACGCATTATTAATATTGTAATGTTTAACAATTAATAACTGCCTTATTGTTTATTTAATTTTGAATGTTTATATCTCAAATTACTCTGTACAAGTGTACTAATTAAAGGTGAAATGACTGTGCTTGCCAAGTGATTGGCTTAGTTACACGAATTTTTATAAAATTTAGAAAAATTTGAATGTTGACTGTCCTACATCCCCTTAAGTTTTGACTGGTGAACCGAATTTGTTTCAAGCTTGAATCTAATTTCATGTAATAAAATGGAATGGAAATAATTAGTGCTATAATAAGAGTGAAAAATATTTGCATATTCAAGTTTGATTTAAATTTGCATAATATTGCTAGCAATAAATGCTTATTTCCATTTATGTTTTAAGACAAGAATCATTTGAGTACCTGAATAATGTGTTTTGGAAAAAACAAGAATATAAAGTATATCCGATTCAAAGTCATAATCTTCAGTGTATCAACTTTAATCTGCCATCTATTTAAATTTAATAATATCTATTTAAATAAGTAAAAAAGTAATTGCATATTGCTAGCAATAAATGCTTGTTTGCATTTATATTTTAAGATAAAAATCACTTGAACACCTGAATAATGTCTTTTGGAAAAAACCAAGAATATAAAGTATGTCTGGTTTACTTAACCTATTCATCGAACGATTCAGAGTCATAATCTTCAACGTATCAACTTTAATCTACCATCTATTTAAATTTGAATTCTTTCTAAGAATCCACAGTATATAAATTGCTATGTGAGTTTCGATTAAAGATAACAATTTCTTATAGTAAGTGGCTTTTGATTACTTTGTAGCACGAGAACCCTAACCTTCATGGTGCAACATTCGAGTTGTGCAATTACGACTGCAATCAAAGTTTTCAATCATGAATAAGTGAAAAGTAATATCAGATTGATGCAAAGTGATAAAAATAGAATATTATATTAAAATTCTACTCATAATACTAAATAATACGAAGAACGTAGAAAAGTAAATATCAAACAACGTTTTTGCATTCTAAAATGAATGCTTTTAACATTCAACTCATCTAAATTAATTAAGCCGAATTAAAACCAAACAAAACCTTATTTCGATTAAAGACAACGATTTCTTATATTTGACTTTTCGTTACTTTGTAAACCTAACCTTCACGCTGCAACATAACCTTCAACTGTAATTGAAGCTTTTAATATTAAATAAATAAATTAAAAGTAATGAAACAAAAACATACATACATGCGAAATAACACGAAGAACACACGAAATTCAACGTCAAAGATCCTTTTTTCGCTCTAAAAACTACACTTTCTGAATTCCAACTCATCCAAACGTCCGAAATCGAAACAATCACTGATCCGAATTAATGCCACATGAAACTTGGCCGTCGAAACGCAACAGCTGACAAATGATGCGTCGTTGTCTCGCGTGATTGCCGGCGTTTTCTCGCGCGGAAACTTTATTGCCGTGGAGTGTTGCCGTCGGCGTGACGCGCGCTGCAGCGAGCGCGGAGCGGAAGTCCGGGCGTTCGTGCAACGGCGTATCAGTGGGCATTGAACGAGCAGGAGGAAGTCGAGCGGCGATAAGAAAGCTGGGGGCCGCGATTTCTTTCGAGGCCTTGGCTCTTCCTTATCGCCTCAGCCAATTAAGGGCAGATTAGTTCCCTGCCTCCGTTTACTCGCTCGCTCCCCCCTCCCCCCCTCCCTCCCTTCCACCCTCACTCACTTAGTCACGTTTACCATCCCCAGAAATCGGCCGCCCTAACACTTCCCTTTTTAATTGAACTGCTAGTCCCTTAACACTTTTGACGCCGAAGTTGCAAATTTTTAACTCTTGCGCTACACATTGGTAAAAATGTTTATTAACGTTAATAATTTTTGAAATAAATTTATAATAAGTTGAATATATTAAATTAGTTGAAATATATTTATAATAAGTTAATTGTCGAAATAAATATGTCTGCAAATAGATGTTCGAGTGTCACCCAAATATGGGTGACATGGCGCCGAAAGTGTTAATTAAACTGCTAGTCGTTGGAAATACTCAAATTTAATTTGCAATTGGATCGCAACGTGTAAATATTTAAATTCATATAAAATATTGTAATAGAATAATATATCATATGTATTGTGTATTATAATTTATTGTATGAGCGGTTTATTTTGAAAGTGGCCTAAATCCATTTGTCAATTGGTATATCTTATAAGTGTATTTTTAATTTTTATTAAAACGCGAATTCTTTAGTATCTCAGTTTCAATATGAATGGACTTAGATTGCGTTCAAAATAAACGCTTCATACTATAATTTATTATTTATTTAACATCGACTACTACAATAACATGGTATTTTTTCTTGTATATATTTGTTGTTATAGGGTAAGTTTGCCAAAATCGCACCCATCTGGCTAGAAATTCACATGCATCGTCATCTGGTTTTTTTATTAAATTAGTTTATGCCTTTAAAGTACAGCAACGATGTTTTAAGTATCGTTAAACTTTTGCTGCAAAAATACATTTCTATGTGTGTTTCAGTAACTTCTTCTTCTTGCTTTATTAAAATATTTTTTCCTTTAAGCTTTCGAACTTGATTGATCCTTTGAAAATATTTATCTACTTAGAGTTGACACCCCAACAAGTAAGAATGATATATTTCATTTTACTCTACTTACTAAATTGTGTTATTAAAATAAGAATTTCCAATTGCAGAACAAGTTTACAATCAATTAATTTCGAATTGATCATCATGTATTAAAATTATCAACAAAATTCAATAAGAAACGGAGAATATTAACGTTAATTATGGCATAAAAATATAAAGATTAGATTTTTTATTTCTAAGTAGTAAGTGAAATTCCAGCGCAATTTCGCAATCAATTATTTTTGAACTGATCATCATATATTAAAATTATCAACAAAATTCAATAAGAAAGCGAAAATACTAACGTTAATTATGGCGTAAAGAATATAAAGATAGAATTTTTTAATTTCAGAGTAGTAAGTCTTAGCCATGAAAACGTATCTTTCATTCGAGATTTTTATCTTCTCGCTTGCGTTGAGTTGGAAGAGTTGATGGGGAGTTTTCATGAAAGATAGATACGCGTTTCACTCTTCGTCAAGATCGCAACACTGTAATTTACGTTGACTTGAGACAATTAACGCTGCAGTCAAATCAAAATCATAGATCTCAGATTTCTCCTTTCAAACTCTAGTAATTTTCTTGCGTGTTTTGGATAATTATTATTTAGTTCTTAAACTCATTTTAAGTAGTTTTCGAATGCGAATATTGCTGGGTTAAAGGAAGAATTTTAATTTGATTCTCTTCGTCCATCATTAAAGTAATTTGGTATTGGAATATTGGTATTGTTCGGTCATTTAATTCCACTCGACATTATTAATTATCCTTTAATGGCAACGAAGAGAATATCGAAATACTGCGGCTTCGTTAAATAATACAAATAATGAGGGTGTAATTGTAAAATATTAAAAGCTTTCTTTCGCGAACCTCCCATCAGGATTTCTTTAGAAAATATGTATAGTTTATGGTTTTTTATTCCGTAATTTATAACAGTAATTTTAGTTAAAATTCCAACTAATTTTAAATAATAAATATATAAATAAAATATATATTTCAAATAATTATTTCACTAGCTGCCTTTTATGTTTATATTTAGTTTCATTTTCAGATTTCCTTCTTTAAATTATCCAGCATTTGCAATAGTTATATAATATTTTCATTAATTTCCTTTCACCTTTACACAATAAATAGTTGATCACAGTTATTTTAAATTTATAATTAAATATACACTAATTCAATATTGACAAACACGAACAATGCAGAAAAGTTGAAAATTAAACAATTTTTCTTCCTTTACAATTGACACTTTTGTAAATAATTCAGGAAATTCATTGGACAGTGTTTAATTATTGTTGTATTAACTAACCACGCCAATCAACAATAAGACGAGTATTGGTTCGCATTGCCGCTTTGGCAGCGAAGAGTTTACTCAATGCGGCCGCCGCTGCCAGCATCAAAATCCATTCATTTCCGCTGGCAAAACGGATGTCGAATGCACAGCGCGCTGCAATAGCAAAACTTTCTCGGAATCGAATTCCCATAGCGCGATGCGAAACTTCCCCGAATGCAGTTTCCAATCAGCCGGTTTGCAATTGTTACATGGAAGTTCCGCTGGCGCGTAGTTGCAGTTAATTTCGCATCAGTAACAATTTTATTTAGCGATTCAATCATTTTGGAGCTAAAATTCTTAAGGAAATTAAAGGAAATTCGCTGATGTTATTAGAGAATAATTAAAAATTATGTAGTCATTTGAATTGTACAGGGTGCATCACTTGACTTTGTTTTTCAATCCACGATACTGATATTTCAATGTCAGTAATATATTTCAAATATTAAAATCCTGGAGATTATGAATAATTTTCTAGCATTTTATGCAAATAATAATACAACTAGTAGATAGCAATAAATACAGTGAAATTAATTTATTTTATAAATTTAGTAGGGTTTAGTATTTCTTTAATGGTGTACTATGTATTAATAAATATTATATTATAAAGTAAGATGCAACCGATGCTTAATAAAATATTCTTTTCAGCAGTCTTTAATGCTTGTATAATGTAATATGTTTTTATATAAATTGTCCACACATCAGACATGTAGAATAGATAAAAACCCATTGTTTTCGAAATAAAATTTGTTGAATACAAAATTTTGAGCTAGGGCTCTGAAATTTATATCACGTCTTCCTTGATGCAAGGGGAGACTCCCCACCCAATTTCAGCCCCGAAAAATGTCGGGAAGTCCAAGAAATATGCGAAAAACCAGCGAAAATTCCGAAAAAATCGAACTTTAGAGGCAGCTTTTTAGTGTTTTCGATAGAAATCCGGACCTTTTTCGACGGATTTCTTGTTTCCTATCCGTTTTCGTTCATAAACAATCGATTCCTGAAGAAAAAACCCGAGTTCGGGAACCTCCGAAAAATCGTGAAAAAATCTGAAGGGGTGCCCCTTAAGAAAAATTTGCCGAAAAAAAAATTTTGAGCTAAGGCTCTGGAATTTTTATGGTATCTTCCTTGATGCGAGAAAACATTACCTACTAAATTTCAACCCCGGGAAAGGTCGGGAAGTCGACCAAAAAAAATAAAAACCGTTAGAAATGAGCAAAAATGGACTTTTCTGGACGGTTTTTCGACCCGTTTTCGTTGCAAATCCGGACTTTTGTTCACGGATTCTTTGTTCTCTATCCACCCTGATACGAAAACAATCAAAATATCGCGGGTTCGGCCGATTTTGAGAAACTTGAAAAAATTGGCCATTTTCGAGGGTCGAAAATAGGTGAAAATCTAAACTTTGAGCTAGGGCTCTGAAGTTGATATCACTTTTTCCTTGACGCAAGGCCACATTCTGCACCAAATTTCAGTCCCGGGGAAGGTCGGGAAGTCCACCAAAAAAAATAAGGGCTAGGAGAGTTCTGATTCAAAGGCAAGTGAATCACCCTGTACATGCTATTAAATTTGACTTTCCGTCCGACGAAAACTTTGCTGCTTGTGACAACTATTTTGTTGGATGCTGTACAATAATAAAAAGTGAGGTGGAACCGCGCTGACTGAAAGGAAAGTGAATCACCCTGTGGAGCGGAGTATCGGTCGAGAAATATGGCGCGCCATTTCGCCAGGTGGCACACGGTTTCACTTTACGATAACTGGCGCGCGCTCGTTATAAAGCGGGGCAGAACATTTTTCGGAAAAAGTCTCGAGCGGCAAAAGTTTCAATTGCGGTTTCCAGCCGGGCACGTTTCCCACTTCCGGCAAATTCCTATGATAGTTGCTGGCTCGCTGCGAGTAATATGTGATAATTCGCACTTCGCACTAGGAAAGCAATTTCAAACTTCCGCCGTTTTGATCAATGAAAACTCGACTCGCAGGTATACTTTTCATCTGCTGTTTTAAAGCCAATTTATCGCGAGTTCATTCTATCTCTTCTTCGTGTCGAGGATTCGAAATTTCGTCCACAGAAATCAATTTCTTTTTCACTCTTATGTGGGAATTTTTGATACTAATTTATGTCGCACATATGCGTTAACTGTAAATTAGGAATTTACATGTGAAATCTAAATTGCAAAATTAGAAAACTTACAAAATTAAATTATAATACAGAAAACGATATTGAAGCTACAAATTATTAAGGAATATTTGTGCTTTTTATCTTAATTATAATTTTTCTTGTTAATTTATGTCGGTTACTTTGTAAACCTAACCTTTACGCTAACAAATCCATTTATCAATTGGAATTTTTAATTTTGATTATAACGCAAATTCTTTAATATCTCAATTTCAATTTTATTACAAAAGCAAATACAAAAATTCAAAATTTCTATATTTGTATACGATTCTTACTTTGATTAAAGACAACGATTTCTTGTATTTAGCTGTCGGTTACTTTGTAAACATAATCTTTATGCTAATAAATCCGTTTATCAATTGGTATTTGTAATTTTTACTAAAACGCAAATTCTTTAATATCTCAATTTCAATTTTATTACAAAAGTAAATGCAAAAATTCAAATCGTGTACATTTGTTTATGATCCTTTGAATCATTCAAAAATGCAATAACCAAAGGAACGGAAGCTGTACGAGCGAAGATCCGGCGGGAAGATTTTTCCGAGACCACACGTAAATGGAGCAATCAGCCGTCGAGAGTAGTAAAAGATGATTTTCCACTTTCTCGCTATAAAATAGATATTTTTAACAATTCAACTTATCCAAATTAATAAAGCTGAATTAAAGACATATGAAACCTTATTTTGATTAAAGACAACGATTTCTTGTATTTAGCTTTTGGTTACTTTGTAAACCTAACCTTTATGCTAATAAATCCACTTCTCAATTCAACTTCTTCAATCAACTTCTCAGAGTGGTATAACCTATAGGTGTATATTTGTAATTTTTACTAAAACGCAAATTCTTTAATATCACAATTTCAATTTTATTACAAAAGTAAATACAAAAATTCAAATCGTGTACATTTGTTTAGGATCCTTTGAATCATTCAAAAATGCAATAACCAAAGGAACGGAAGCTGTACAAGCGAAGATCCGGCGGGAAGATTTTTCCGAGATCACACATAAATGGAGCAATCAGCCGTCGAGAGTAGTAAAAGATGATTTTCCACTTTCTCGCTCGCAGCCGCGTCGGTACACGAAGTAATAGATCGGCCCACTTAAACCATCACTTTCTAAATCCCGCAGTGCAAGAGTGACTTTCCATTGGCTGGATATAGTTATACTGTTGCGCCGCCGGGGAAACGCTCGAAACCGGATCGCACTGAGCTTGAAACTCCGCCTCGAGAAAAGTTGCAATTTCGCCTCAACTGTCTCCAACTTCAATCAGGATAGAAGGCAATCGTATGCGTCTAAATGATTAAGCAATAATTGATAAGTAATACATTTATAATTAAGACTGGCAAAAATTGGCGAGCAAAAAGAATTAATTGCAAATAGAAACTGATTGGTCAAAGATTTTTTAGGTTAGTAGCCTCGAGAAAAGTTGCAATTTCGCGTCAATTGTCTCGAACTTCAATCAGGATAGAAGGTAATCGTGTGCGTCTAAATGATTAAGCAATAATTGTTAAGTAATATATTTTTAATTAAGACTAGCCCAAAATTGGCGTCTAAATACCATTAAATGGCAAACAGAAAATTATTAGTCAAAGATTTTTTAGGTTAGTCGAAGTGTCGAAATTAAGGGATTGAAGTAATAATTTAAAGAAACGATTTGAGCGATTTATTTCGAGTGACCTAAGTCCATTTATAGTCCAAAGCATAATATATATTTATATACTATTTATTATTTATTATTTAAATATTTGTACAAATGTATATCCGGAAACAACCTAAATCCATTTATATTTAATGTAAAATATTAAAGAATTCGTGTTTTAATAGAAATTACAAAATATATGTATAAGATATACCAATTGATAAATGGATTTAGGTCACTTTCAAAATCAGCGGCTCATTTGTCCAATCAATCAACTGAGCCATTTATTTTGAAAGCGGCGTAGTTCATTTATGTTCATATATTTTATGAATTAAAATATTGAAGGGTTTGCGTTGAATTAAATTGAAAAATATGAGTAACAGATAACACCGTAGAATAATATTTTTGGCTTTCTAAAGGAGTCAAATTTATCATCCCAATTAGTATAATATTAACATTATTTAAGAAATAACATGTTTTTGGTAGCTACGAATGGACTTCAGTTAAGTAATTAAGATATAATTAAATGATGAAAATCGCTCTGTAAAATGAAACATTTTAAAGTCACGATTGACAGTCAAATCGAATAAAATGATATTTCAAACTAACCTACTATCAAAAATGAAATCATAAAATGAAAAATATGAATTTCCCTTATTCATCGTTTCGAATCGAAAAATGTTCACCGTGCAATTGAATCGAACATCGCAGCAGTGTTAAATGCAATTGGATTGCTTCTTTCAGGTATCGTGCGTCAGAGTCATCGAATTCCGCGCTGTCGAATTGTACAGCTGTCACCAACTGGTTGCGCGGCGGAAAGGACGCGTTCGATCGCCAGTGCGCTCTCCCATCTATTCGCCGCAACTAATTAAGTCACTAATGAAATGGTAATTGCCCGGAAAGTCTGGCGGAGAGGACTCTCGCGTAGCCCCCCTCCCCTCTTCTCCCCCCTTTTTATCAATTGGTCGAGTGGCTAATTAATTGGAAGCCGATTGCTGGACTCTCCTGCTCTCCTCAAAGATCGACTAGCGCGATGTCCGGCCATTTTTTCCCACCTCCCGGCAAACCGGCGAACCCTCGTTCATCCTGCTAATTAGAAGCCGGATGCCGATACGCAATCGGCCATTTAACCGATTCACCGCCGATATTGTTAATTTCGTAATAGTTCATCCTTGAATTAGACGAAGTTTAATGAGCTAATATGAACCTTTTTAGTCCCAATTTATGCGAAGAATACCAGAGTGATTTGACAAAATTTGGGGAAAAGCTCATAAAAAACAAAATGGAAATATTGTTAATTTGGTAATACTTCATTCTTGAAGTAAAATTCTTGAATTAGTTGAACTTTAATGAGCTAATATTAACTCTTTTAGTGCCAACCTATGCAAAAAATACCAGATTAATTTGACAAAATTTTGAGAAAAGCTGATAGGAAACAAAATAAGAATATTGTTAATTTGATAATACTTCATTCTTGTTACAATACTCTTGAATTAGTCGAAACTTTAATGAGCTAATATTAACCGTTTTAGTGCGAACCTATGCGAAGAATACTGGACCAATTTAACAAATTTGCCAAGGTTTGAGGAAAACTTTATAAAAAGCAAAATAAGAACCATATTTACAAAATTCAGAAAGGCGCATATTACAAAATAAAGGAAAAATAAAGTAATGGCAATTATATTTCAATATACGTTGAAAATCATACGAATAACAGAAATATAAAACATTATGAAAGACATCAAAATTACTTTCTCTTTTACCAACAATATTAAAATCCATAAACAATTTTTTCAATTGTTTTCCAACGAAATTTCACAAGTGCTGCGAACAACAATATATCGTCGTTCGGCACTAAAACGATTAACCTTCCACAAATTAATATCAGTTAATTAAATCTAGGTGATAAATATCGAAATCTTAACTCCATTATTAAATTCAATAACGATTAATCAATTCCGCAAAATTAAAATTAAAATTAAAATTACAATAAAATACCCGATGCATCAATTCTCCAAAATAATTAAATTCAGAGCAAACCTGAAATAACAGTTAATCGGATAATCATTATGTTGTATTTTTATTATTGTTACTATTATATTGTTATTCTTTCATTATTATTTTTATTATTAGGTTTTCTCGAAAGTGAACGCTTTCGGCTCGGCGCACAGTGTGATATTTTCCCAATCTAGCGGAACTTTATTCATTTGGTGGCATGCCGTATAAAGCAAGGTTTAGTATAATGATATCTATATTTTTAGCAACATTATGCTACATTATCCTGCATTCTTATCATATACGAAATGAAGTTGGACCCATAGGCTATCAAAAAAGAAAAAAAGCTGTTGCGCACTTTGGCGCACTTCGCAGAAATACTGTCATTTCATCAATGCAAACAGGCATTATTTGACAATATCAATGTCTTAACAACATTATAATGCGCAAACATGCGCAAGATTTTGTTGTTGTTGTTAATAGTCTAAGAGTCTAGCTTCACTTTGTACATGATGAAAAGGTGATATTTTGCGGTATAATGTTGTTAAAACATAGATATTGCAAAATAACATCTTTTTGCATTCATGAAATGACAGTATTTCTGCGAAGTGCGCCGATGTACGCAGCAGCTTTTTTTCTTGTTTGAAAGTCTATGGGTTCAACTTTATTTCGTATATGATAAGAATGCAGGATAATGTAGCATAATGTTGCTAAAAATATAGATATCGTTATAGAAAACCTTGCTTTATACGGCATGCCACCAAATGAATTAAGTTCCGCTAGATTGGGAAAATATCACACTGTGCGGCGTAAGAGAAATCTGGGAGTAGTGCGTGGAGCGACAGACGCGGCGAGCAGCAGCACCGGCTGCTGCCGGAGGATCTTCTCAGCCCCGAGGGTTTCACCCTGGCTTTGCCGGGGAATTATTGGATAATCGATACGCATTCCGCCCGCGAAGCGGAAAAATTGGGTCTGACTATGATGAGGCGCGTGCACAGCCAGCCAGCCCGGCTCCCTCGCACGCGCTGATCCTCGCCGATGTCTCCCAATACTCGCGTCACTCGCAATATTCACTCGGATTTATATCGCACAGTTAAACGAAATTCATTAATAAACTGTTAAGCGATCAAGATTGATGAGTAAATAGAAAAGTAATAGTCGCAGAGTTGTAATTGGTTCGGATTAAAGTGTATGTGACAGTAATAAGGGAATAACTGTTGAATAATTATTTATTTATAATCGAAAGTGGTAAACAAATTGGCAAGCAATCGAATTAATGGGTTAAGTGAAAATTAATTGTCGAGGATTAATAATTGATTCAGATTAATTATTAATTGTTGAGCAATACACTCATAATTGAGGTTAATCATAAATTTGGCAAATAAATAAAATTGATGAATGAGTAGAAAATTATGGTAAAAAATTACTATAATTATTTATAATTATCCTAGTTTTTGACAAACAATCGAACTTGATAGGTAAACAGGAAATTAATAGTCAAAGAGTGCTAATTAGTTCATTTATCAGTAAGTAATTGTATTACTCAATAAATTCATAGTTACCAATACATTTATAACAAAGGTAATTAAACAATTTTTAGTAAATTTATATTTCTTTCGCAGTAGATGTATTATTCGATAGAGTGGAAAATAATTTTCACGCCAAATCGTATTATTCTTGAATGCATTAAATATTCTTTCATAAAAAATCATTTAAGACAATAAATAAAAAATAATGCAATAAACCCGGATGTTAAACTAAAAGGCATTAAAAACAGTGAAGTTATTAGTCGACTCTTTCAAATTAATAAATAAATAATCGAATTTTATCAAACTTTGTCACGCTACATGTAATTTTGAATTCATTATTTAGCATTGTGTAATAACTGCTTTGTATTTCAGCAGAATTGTTTAATGATCGACAGGATTGTTGTATGAGAATTAACTTCGTAATTACAATAGCGACGTAACGGTATAAAAGGCGACGGCGATGTTCGCGCCTGTTTAATCGCGTATGATCGATTATACATGCAGATGACTGTATAATCGATCCATAATTCAACGTCATCGGCGAAGATGCCTTTCAATCTGCGTTTATTGATTTTTGCGCAAAAAGCGAGCTGTTTACTTGCGACTGTCCTCTTTTGTAGTCGGTGTTTATGCCGGCGAGAGATATTTTTACTTGACACATTCCGCACTCCGCTTTCTGCCCGGCTAAATTTAGAATAAGTTGATAAGGCGAAATAAAGATTGCGGTAGTGGTTGAACTATAAACTATTCGAAAACATGGTTTGCGTAACAAAGTATTCGCGTAAGATCAATTTTGAGTAAAACATAGTACTAATATATTTTTAAATAATGCTTGTATAATAAAAGCTTGTAAATATTCTCCCACACGTCGAGAATAAATATCGGACAAATAAATTAAATAAATATTAATCAATATATGTAAATGTGGATTAATCATTTTAGAATCATCAAGTACAATGTTTTTGTTTTGCGATCATTATTTAATAAGCATATCAATACTACTTTTTAGTTATAAATTGTTTTCTGTACAAGTACTGTTTACGCCAAATTACAGAAAGGTAAGGCGTGTTTTCGAAAATTGGCAGAAATTATAATACTGTTAGATTGAGATTCATTCATTAAATTTTTGGTTTCAATAATATTTCTAGGTTGACTATTAAAGAAAGAGCTGCATTATTGCCAGGTTTCCGAAATCGCACGATTTATAAGGTTTACAAAATCGATGACCTTGAAACTAATATTCGTGAACTAACAATATACGTGAAATAACAATAACAATTATACACCTAAAGTTGCCTTGCAACTTTTTTAAAATCCGACTGTTTGCAAGTTCTTGTTATTGGTGTAATATTATAAAAGCTTTTTTAATATTGTCGAAGATTTATAATTTTATAATTTTCGACATTTAACGTTCAAATTTTGTATACGAATACAAAATAACGTCAGCCAATTAATAAGAAAAAAGAATTCGTCGCACTGAAAAACGCCGTGCTACCAGTTTGCCGCCTCGAATTTCCGTGGAGAAGTGAGGTTATGAACGAGTCAATTAGGCGGATCGAGGACCAGATATATCTGGCCGGCAGCAATTCCAGTTGGCCGCCCCCTCCGGAATTGGCCGGTAAAAAGTTTGACGACAGCTTTGCTCCATTTGCATCGCCAGCTTGTAATCAGACTTGTGAACTCCGGAACGGGAAAAAGTACGCCGGAAGCTCGCCGCGGAGTGGCGTAATCCGATTGGCCGGCGTTTCGAGGCTCTTTCGTGAGATAGTGGGACTT
Organism: Ectemnius continuus; assembly: GCA_910591665.1. NCBI lineage: Eukaryota > Metazoa > Arthropoda > Insecta > Hymenoptera > Crabronidae > Ectemnius > Ectemnius continuus. The sequence continues at coordinate 5,044,022 of OU342862.1, read as the reverse complement.
TTGCGAAACGGTCGTTTTGCGCAAAATTTGGAATGATAATGTCATTACACTGCCGCTTTTATTATTTGAAAAATTATTTAGTCGATATTTTATTGGCAATAATGGAAATTTAAGTTGTGAAAATCTGCAATTTGGAAATTGTTAACTTCGAATATGATAGTTTATAAATTCATTGATTTTTGGGTTTTATGTTGGGTTTTGAAGTTCAAAGATTTATAACAAATCCAAAACGGGTATATTTTGAAATATTGTTTTATTTATCGCAATTTTTAGTTTCGTTTTAGTTTAGTTTTCGTTTCTTTGGTTTCAGTTTACTTTATTCACAGTTTTATTTTGATTTCAACCTTTACACAATACTGCATCTACACAATTTTCCGAAAGGTTTAAGTAAATAACGTAATACGATAATATATGTAGCACAATAATAATTACAAAATCAAATGAGTTCAAATGCAAGATTTACTAACACGAGTAACAAAACTGAACACAACCAAACAAACAAATTTCCATCCAATCTAAAAATTCATTAAATAATCCAGAACAATACTAATAAACCCAACACAATAATGACTGAATAGGCAATAAAAACCCCCAGCGAATTGAACATCCATCATTCAGGAAGTCGTAAGTATCCGAATGAGCAATCGACGTTGAACTCATTGAATAGCGAATTCGGCTTCGATAAACTCGACGAATCGTTTAGGTAGTTTATGGGCTTCTTTAGTGCTGGATGGTGGGATCCGTCGTCGGGGGCGGTTTTACCGTAGAAGATAAGAGAATGTCGGAGAAGGAGAAGATGGTCCACTCAGGATCGGATCACTCGATGATCTCTGAGATCTGCCGGCGACGGACAAAAGCGATTTCTGTCAAGCTGTCCGGGTGATCGGCTGGCGAGGCGGATCGACGCCACTTTCGGGATCCCATAAAAGCCTTGTTCAGGAGGACGAGCGCCACTCTGCTAGCAACAGCAGTAGGCCAGCAGATTGCCTCTCCCTTTACTCGGAGCCGCTTTCCCTTTATTGGCTCGGCCGACGGGAAAAATTGCCCTCGAGAGTTCATCCGGCCACCCCGAAGAGAAAGTTTCGTCCCCCCGCGCGCGCGCCAGGGTGTAACAGAATTCGCGGCCCATCGGGCACCGCTGCCTCTATCCCGATTATTTCCACCTAAACTTCCCTCCCAAGTTTTTTAAGACTCACAGTTTACAAAGTTTTTCGTGCTGCTGTTATGTTTCGGCAGCTTTTCTGGTCGAATTTTTTTGAAATGCAGCAGAAAATCAATCAAGTTGTACATTATAATATTAAAAGAATTATACGCCTAAAGTTGCCTTGCAACTTTTTAAAGATCTGACTGTTTGCAAGTTTTTGTTCCTGCTGTTGTATTTCGTAAGCTTTTCTAGTCGAATTTTTTTTTAAATGCAACAGAAAATAAATCAAGTTGTACATTATAATATTAAAAGAATTATACGCCTAAAGTTGCCTTGTAACTTTTTTAAGATTCAACTGTTTGAAAGTTCTTATTGTTGGTGAAATATTGTAAAAGCTTTTTCGGTCGAATCTATCCAATTACAGTGTATAATTAAACACTCTTTCAGCCATTTTAGAATTATGTTTTTGTGCTACTATAGAAAGTAAATAAATTTGTGACATGTCCACCTAAATTTCCCTCCCAAGTTTTTTAAGACTCACAGTTTACAAAGTTTTTCGTGCTGCTGTTATGTTTCGGCAGCTTTTCTGGTCGAATCTTTTTGAAATGCAACAGAAAATAAATCAAGTTGGACATTAGAATTCTAAAAGAATTCTACACTTCAAGTTGCCTTGCAACTTTTTAAAGATCTGACTGTTTGCAAGTTTTTGTTCCTGCTGTTGTATTTCGTAAGCTTTTCTAGTCGAATTTTTTTGAAATGCAGCAGAAAATCAATCAAGTTGTACATTATAATTCTGAAATAATTATACTCCCAAAGTTGCCTTGCAACTTTTTAAAGATCTGACTGTTTGCAAGTTTTGGTTAATGCTGTTGTATTTCGTGAGCTTTTCTAGTCGAATCTTTTTGAATTACAACAGAAAATAAATCAAGTTTTACATCATAATTCTAAGAGAATAATACAACTAAAGTTGTCTTACAACTTTTTTAAGATCTGACTGTTTGCAAGTTTCTGTTGTTGATGTAATATTTCGTGAGCTTTTCTAATCCAATCTTTTTGAGTTACAGCAGAAAATCAATCAAGTTGTACATTATAATTCTAAAAGAATTATACACCTACAGTTGCCTTGCAACTATTTGCAAGTTCTTATTGTTGGTGTAATATTGCAAAAGCTTTTCCTATCGAATTACTTCAATTACGAAGTATTTCAGTCATTTTAGAATTATTTTTTGGTGCTACAACAAAAAGTAAATAAACTTATGTCATTTTAAGATAAAAATCCTTTACGAGCTTTTTAGACTGACAGTTGCAAGTTTTTGTTGCTGTTGTTATATTTCGTGAGCTTTTCTAGTCGAATCTTTTTAAATTACAGCAGAAAATAAATCAAGTTATACATCATAATTATAAAAGAAAGTCCAATAGTTCTGGCATAATGTTCAATTTCCATCTAAAGTTGCCTTACAACTTTTTTAAGATCTGACAGTTTGCAAGTTCTTGTTGGTGTAATATTGTAAAAAGTTTTCCGGTCGAATCAGTCCAATTACAGTGCATAATTAAAAAGTCTTTCAGTCATTTTAGGATTATTTTATGGTGCTACAATGGAAAGTAAAATAAACTTATGAAGTTTTGCGATAAAAATGCCTTGCAATTTTTTTAAGACTGACAACTTATGAGTTCTTGTTGTTATTTTTTAAGAGTTTCTAGTCAAATTCCTCGAATTAAAGAAGTGTTTTGGTCCTTTTTGAGAATTATTATTTTGAATTATAATCAAAAAAGAAAAGAAAAAAGGAGAATATTTGACGATAATTTAATTAATCATTGTACAAATCTCAGCCAACTATTTACAACATTTGAAAACTATGATAATAATGAATCTACTAAAACCAAGTTACATTATTGCGAATGATTAAAATCGTTAAGCTTTCGATGTTTGCAGTAATCGACAATCAATTTAATCGCCATTAACGACGTGAACACATTCAGGGAATTTGATTGTATCTGATTAGAAGTGCTTCGATGTCAAAATTCCTAGCGTAATGAAACAGCGTTAATCACAGAGTATTGATTCCAAGCGATGGATACTTCACTCTTCATTCGAGTCGGTGTGTGGTTTATGTTGGCGACTGAATACGAAACCCTTTTGGAAATCCCTTTTCAAACTGTTCAGCTTGGTAGAAAATTACAGCCGAACTCAAACGAAGGATTCCCAATTAATGGAGCGCGCGCTCTTATAGCATGACGCGCGTTTACCGAAGTTCATGAAGTAAACGTTAATTAAAGTTCCAGGGTTGTAATTGTTCTCTAATTAATGCTCGCTGCTGATTCATTTTAATATAATATAATATAATATTACATTTATTGTATTAAAATGAATTTTAATTGTAATTTGCGAGACAATTTCCTTTGCATTTTGAAGTTTCGCATGTTTGACAGTTTTTCAATGATTAAAAATAAATTTACGAGAATAAGGAAAAGATAAGAAGTTGCAAATTCGTAAAAAGTATTCGCAATTTCTGTCGGCTCGTTAGGGAAGTTTTTTGGCGAACTTCATTTCATTCAATTCGACACCGAAACTTCAATCAGACGGCAAATAAGTAACTAGCAGAAGTTTCGCGGGAACTCGGAACTTCCCAAGGAAGTTTGCCATTTGGTGCGAATTTCTTTCGCGACGATTTCTTTTACAAAGTACTTGCACTTAGTGGCAGACGGGAAATTATTGTAACTCAAAATTGAACGAAGAATCGAAGCGCATTATTGCGAAATTTCAAACTTTCGTCGCGTTAATTGATTCACCGTCACTTTCAATCTCATTTGGCGAGCGCCGCTAAAATTGCATCGGGATCATTTAATTATAGTGCGACTTTTAATAGGTCTCATTGATTTTTCTATTTTCGCGCGGCTCTCCTTTAGATCGGGGGAGCCGGTGATCCATTTAAGCGGCAGCTCGTTCGAGCAACACACAAACACACACACTCTCTCATTGAAGCCACGGCGGAGTTTCTCCGCCGTTGACAGAAATCAGTAATTAACCCTTTCCTTAACGACGCCGGGACACGCGCGCATCTTCCTGATTGGAATTCAATGTCAAATCTTTTCGAAATTGGCATTCGTAAATTGCAAGCCGAACTAATTCGAATTCGACGGCAATAAACGATAATTTGCGGAGAAGAAGCACATCGAGGTCGAAATAAAAGTAACTTACGGCTCATCCAAAAAAGCACAGGAAAGCACTGAAAGAATATTTGTCACAGGTTTTGAAATTTGCTTTAATTATCACTCCACTTTAGTTTTAGTTGAAAGTACAACATTTTATCGAAGTAGAAACGATTTTAGTTTAATTTTTCCGTCACGATAGACTTCTTTATGGCAGATTCTCATTTTTAAAAGGGTTTAATGATCAAAGAAAAACTTGGAAAACGAGGCAAGAAACTGCAGTACTGTTTTTGCGACAAGTTTCCGCTTTTTGCATTGTATTAAAAGCAGTTTTTAAAGCTTGAATGCACAATAACGGAAGAGGACTTTTAAAGATAATACTTTACAAGCAGATATTTCTCAAAACATTGTTAAGAGTTTCACGAATTATTATTTAATCAAATTCATTTTCACGAGGCACTTCGCTTGATTAACAATATTATTAATAAAACCATGCAATTCGCAATTTTCCATAAATGGCGACAACGAATTTTAGACAGAAAAATCTCACAAACGCCCACTGAAAACTCTAACACCGTAGTTTAAATTCTAAAGGCTAGAAAGCCATTATAAACAAGCTTTGTTCGAACAATTAAAACGAAAGCAAGCAGCCCGAGCAGTTTATCGTTTGACATCCAAGCAGAGGGAATTCCATTGCCTTCCAAAAGCCTTCATCGAATTTCAGTGGGACGCAAACTAGAAACCAATTGGAGGTTTGTCAAAGGGCTTCGCGGATTCGATTGCGTACCGGATGAAAATACGCAGAAGTCGAAGTCGAAGTCGAAGGGAAAGAAGTGTTAGTGAAGTGGAAGTTGCGCGGCACTCGGCAGTCGAAGGACTCTCGACTCGGCGAGAGGAGCCCGGCGAAACTGTCCGCGGAGCGCGAGAGAGAGAGAGAGAGAGAGAGAGAGCGCGCGCTGCCAGAGGGGGTGGTTTCCGCACAACACCCCCAACTCTCTTCGCCGAACTGCCCGCCGCCGCCGACGCCACCTGAAGCCGCCGCAGGGACTTCTCGCGCGGGGGGTGAGTGGGAAACTGCGAGCGGCTTGTATACACGCGAGATATATCTGAGGACTGAGGGGCCACCAGATATCTCTCGACGCTACGCTCGCTCGAGCCGGGCCATCGTTTCCATGACGATAAGCGCGCGCGTGCCAGTCGGGCGCAGGCGCTTTCGCAAGCTCGCCTCGTGGCAACAGGTTCTCGCTTCGCGAACTCTCGCATTACCCGTCGACAGCTTGCACCAGCTGAAACTGTGTCTTGAGTATTTTATTGTTATATTAGTATTTAATTGTTAATGTAAATATGGGGAAAAAACAGGGTTTGTTTCGTAAGCTCTTGCATTGTCCATCGGCAGCTTATACCAGCTGCAACTATGTGTTGAGTATTTTATTGTTATATTAGTATTCAATTGTTAAAGTAAATATGGGAAAAAACGGGTGTTTGCTTTGCAAGCTCTAGCATTGTTCATCGACAGCTTGCACCGGTCAAATTTGTATTTGTTGTATTTTTATAGAGTTTTATTATTATATTAGTATTCAATTGTTGACGTAAATATGGGGAAAAACACAGTTTCGCTTCGCAAGTTCTCGCATTACCCATCGACAGCTTGCAGCAGTTAAAGTTATGTGTTGATAATTTTATTAGAATTCAATTATTGACGTAAACATGTGGAAAAACAGATTTTCGCTTCGCGAAGTCTCGCATTATCTATCGACAGTTTGCACCAGCCAAATTTGTACTTTTTGTATGTTTATAGAGTTTTATTATTATATTATCATTCAATTGTTGACTTAAATATGGGGAAAAAACAGGTTTTGTTTCGCAAGCTCTCACATTACCCATCGACTACTTGCACCAGCTAAAACTCTGTCTCGAGACTTAAAATATGTATTTAATACAACAATATCATTTTTAATTATTAACGTTAATTTAAACAAGTGAAAATATGTCCTTGCTTTGCAAGCTCTCGCACTACTTACACACAGCTTGCAGCAACTAATACTGTGTACCGAGAGTTAAAAATGTTGAGAGTTTTATTTAAATATTATTTTGGAGAGAGTTTTATCGCTATCCACACTTATTAATGCAAATCTCCTAAAAGAAACACAAAATTTGCTAAAAGTAATTGCGAAGGTTCTCGCCTCGAAAGCTCTCGCACTGCGAAGCGACAGTTTGCAGCAGGTAAAGCTGCGTGTTGAGAGTGAAAAGCGTTGAGAGTTTTATTATTACTGGTTTTCACTCTGCAAGCTCTCGCATAGACAGCTTGCAGCGGCGAAAGCTGTGTGTGCTGAGAGTTAAAAGTGTTAATACAAGAATCCCCCTTTTTAATTATTAACATGCATTTAGAGAAGTAAAAATAGGTCTTTGTTTCGCAAGCTTTCGCACTAATAAAGAGCTTGCAGCAACAGAAACAGTGTATCAAAAGATAAAAATGTTGGGAGTTCTATTATTATATTAGTATTCATTTATTTATGTAAATCAAGAGAAAGAAAGACATTATTAAAAAATATTTGCAACAAAGGTAGATGCTACGAACCTAATTTATTTTTAGTTATACGTTCCATAAAAAGTAGAGGAGGACAAAATAATAAACTCGTTTCGAAATCCCTTTGAATATTATGAGACTTATCCAAAAAAGACGATCTCCTTCAGCGCAAACAAGCGCAATGTTAATGTAAACATAGATCGAATCTGGGTTAAACAATTATTCTGTAATCCCTTATTTGATCGTCCAGTCATTACCAAACCGGTACATGTTTGAGCACGTAAAACATACATTTACTTCCAAGTGTCCACAAAGTCCTACGAAGCACTGTCAATAGCTAACGTACAACTTCCACAAGTTGTAGACGTATCGAACGTTAAACCCATTCTTGTAAACTGCATATGAATATTTATATAACGTTTTCATGTATTTTCATCTGAATAAACGCGCCTTTTTTTATTAGCCAAGTTTTCTATAAATTTCACCTTATTTTGATTTGCATTAACTTTAAATGTTAGTATGCGGTTGGAGTATTCATAAATAAATGGACTGTTTGTTTTACATTGTTTCTAACTAATATATATCTTGTATTCTACCACATTTATTTATAATCTGTGAAGATGTGGGCAAAGCATTGTTACTTTCAGTAATATATTTGTCGATAAAGTTTGTTTGTAAATAAAACATAACCTTCCCAATCAGGTTTCACAATTATTCCATTAGCTTTAAACAAAAACAATGACCACATCGTTACTTTTGGGGATTATAATAAGAATAACCATAACACTTTTTACAATGGTTTAAATAGCACTAGTAATTTAAATAGTGCATAATAGCACTTGATTTTAACCCTTTCACAGTGAACTTTTTTTTGAACATGTGTATTCGGTTACGTCATTAGAATCAAGCAATAACGAGTATACTCTATTTCTTGCAATTTTAATTCATTTGTTTCAAATATAATAATATTTTCATAAAGATGCAATAAGTTATTGCTCACTTGTTTACTTTTTCCTAATAGAACAAACACATTCTGCATTTCTTATAATGAGCAAAAAGTAAAATATAGCAATAATAAAATATTGCTTTATATAGCAATAGTAAAATGTAGCTTTCATAGCAAAAAGTAAAAGGTTTAAATCACCAACATTATGTACAATTTCTGTTAATTTTAATTATATTGGAACGTGTTACTTTGTATAATTAATAATCGATAAAAATACTTGCTGATTCTAACACAAACGCATCATACATTCACGTTAATCTTCGCTTATTCCAACATTAATACACACACACACGCATTTGACCTCCTTTCTTCGGCCACTTATTGTCATCGGAATGAGCAAGTGCAATTTACAAGAATTTCCATACAATGCGGAAGGTTTGAGGCCAGGGAATCGCGCGATTAATCATCGATTGACCATTTGCGGGCAGGGAAAGGTCGGTTAATGCGCCGGTGGCCTCGGCGAGCGTTAATAATTCCAGCGGATTCGAATCGGCCGGCGAAATCCCGGCGGGACCGGTTGAATGTGGCCGGAGCTTTATCTCCGCCAACTTCCGTCACGCCAGCCACCGCAATCGATCAGATCGCCGAGAGAGTAAAGAGAGTGGAGAGGAAGAAGGAAAGGATTAAAGAGAGGAGAAAACGGAAATTTAACACTAAGTTTATGGGACCCGTCATTTAGACGGATTTCGGGCTTCATGAGTACAATTGCAATTCGTTTCCCTCCAATTTATGCCGATTATTATTTATGCAATTCTAACAGATTTAATTCACGGATATTATGTTTGTTAAGATCGTAGTTGTTTTTAAATTAAATTACTCGTTCTTTTTTAAAAGAAATTACGTTGTTTCGAATACGTGGATAAGTACACAAAAATGTCCGTAAATCTAGTGTTAAGGGAGTGTTGGACAGTTAATATTAAAATTTTTCTAAATTTTATAAAAATTCGTGTAACTAAGCCAATCACTTGGCAAGCACAGACATTTTACCTTCAATTAGTACAGTTGTACAGAGTCATTTGAGATATAAACATTCAAAATTAAATAAACAATAAGGCAGTTGTTAATTGTTAAACATTACAATATTAATTATGCGTAATAGGACTCTGCAGATGATTTCTTTGGTACGCTTGGTCCAATGAAGTTCAACTTTTACAGAGTTCTTTTTTAAGATCATACCTAAGGCAGCCACCAAAATCATGCGGATAAGTCATGCGGAAGTTGGTTCAAACCAATTGTTTATGTTATGAGTTTTATGGTTACCTTCAAGTATGCCTAATTTCTTTTCTATAAGTTTCCCCAACATTTATATGCATTTGAAAATCGTCAACCTAAATCGCTCTACATATATCATATATCAAAATGTCTTTCTAAATAATTCCCATATTTTCAATGAAAGCATTAATATTAATAGCTTAACTAAAAAACTATTTTATTAAAGGACGCGCATGAAAAACACGTAATAATAAATATCACAAATTACCATCCATATATCGACTTTAATTAATATGTATAGTATATAAATAATTTTCTTTCTAAATAACTCCTATATTTTCGATCAAAGAATTAATCCCAATAACGGAAACAAACAAATGTTTCTTTAAAGGAAGCCCATGTAATTTTATTATTATCCACGCTTATTAGTGTAAATCTGCTAAAAGAAAAACAATACAAGTTTCTACCACAGATATAAGTACATATGTATAAAAATGATCAGCTTAAATCGCTCTACAACATGTATCAAAATCATTGAAATCAATGATGAGCTATCTTTCTAAATAACTCCCATATTTTCAATCGAAGAATTAATCCCAATAACGAAAACAAACAAATATTTCTTTAAAGGAAGCCCATGTAAAACACGTAAAAATAAATGTCGAAAATTATCATCCATATAACGACTTTAATTAATATATATAGTGTGAAAATCGGTGATGTGATGAGCTGTCTTTCTAAATAACTCCCATATTTTCAATCGAAGAATTAATCTCAATAACGAAATCAAATAAATATTTATTTAAAGGAAGTCCATGTAAAACGTAAAAATCAACATCGAAAAATACCATCGATATAGTGGCTTTTCTGTAAACACGAATAATAACGCTTTTTTGCGGCGAATGTTTACGCAACCTGTGTTTACTTATTGGCATGCATATTCGTGATTTGGAAATCAAAAACTGGAAATAAAAAAAAAGATAGACAAAAAAATGTAACGATTCCAGGAAAACACGAAAGTCCCCAACCGATCCTTCAGAATATCCGGGAAGAAATTGTCCGATTCCCTCAGGCTCACTGATCGAGTGACATCCATAAAATGGAGGACATATGTATATGTATGTATATTCATCGTCATAAATAACGTTATCTCCTAACACGGATTTATAATCCTGGACGAAGGGTGAGAAGCGGGACTGGTGGAGAAAGATATTGCGATCGTTCGAAAATAGTGGTGAAACAAGCAATGCTCCTCCATTTATTAGTAATTTAACGCTTGATTTAAGTTTACTGAAATCAGATTTTGTTGGAAATAGTTTTCAAAAATTTTAATTTTTAACCATTTTCCTGGCTTTCGATTAATTTTATAAATTTCTTTTTGAAGCTCATTTTTTTCTACAAATTATATTTGCTTTGAAGGTGTACAAATATGTTAGTTTTTAGTAATTTTAATATTAAATGGATTTTGTTTTGTAAATACATTATCGTAAAAAGAAACTTTTTCTCTTAGAAAACATGTCTGCTTTTACCTAGAGAGATCATATGTTTGTTTTGAGAAAAATTTGTTCACACACTGGATGTACGATTTTTTATAACAATCAGACAAAGTTTTTAATTTTACATTTCAAAATTTTGAAATATAGCAATTAAAACAGCCGCATAATACGAACAGTATCAACAAAGTTAAAAATATCAAAACGCATAATTCAAACGATAAATAATTCAAAAATAAATAATCAAACTTCTTTGAATTATTGTCGATATTTATGACATGCACTTTGTAGCAATATTTTCGAAATATTAGCAAGGGAAACCAAGTGCTTCGGTGGCCTTGCGTCCTGCGAGATTTGCCAGCAACATTTCACGATAAATTGGAAAGGATATTTCTCTTTGCAAGTGCTCTTGAACCTTTGAATTTCGCGAATCCCTGCGGCTCACTCATATCGTGGAAACTCGGCGAGCAGGAAGCACTGGAGTACGAAATGTTATGGGAAAAATGGTTGAAGGCTAAAGGTACCGCTCACCAGGGAAGGCAATTTACGGGCTAAGTCAAGCGATCATACATGTGCCACTTGTTCTCGCTGAAGAGGCCGTTGCCTAGGCCTACTTTCAACTCTAAATTCAGATAACTCTACCAAACATAACCAAAACAGTTTTTCTCAGTATTATCATATTGTGCATTTTGTATAAAATACAATAAAAATATTGTTTAAGCATTCTAGCGTTATTTTTAGATCTATACAAATTACTGGAATGGTTATTGCTGGAATATTATTGCTTGATCCTTCGCAACATGTACATAAATTCAGATAACTCTACCAAACATAACCAAAACAGTTTCGTTCAGTATTACCATATTATATATTGTGCATAAAATACAATACAAATATTGTTTAATCATTCTAGTGTTATCTTTAGATTTACGAAAATTACTGAAATGATATTTTGTATATCATATATGCAATTCAAATAAAAATGTAATAATATAAATACTGTTGTTTAATCCTTATACAACATATTTAAATGTCTTTTGTGTCGATCTTGAAAGTCTTAATTTAACAGAAAATAAAAAGATTACTCGATTTTGAATTCTTTTGCAATCTTCGTATTATTAGCAGCATTAATGTTTATTGTAATACACAACTCAATTAATTTCAATTTTGTATTTGATGCAAAAATATTAAAAATGTCGATGAAACTGCCAATGATCAACTAATAGTACTTTATGCAAACAATAATACAACTACAATAAATACGATAAAATTTATTTATTTCGTAAAAGCGCTAGGTGGGTGAAAGTACTCCTACTTTAAACAGTTATTTATAAGTAGTAGTTATTTATAAGTTATTTATAAGTTATTATTCGTAAAATGTCAACTAATGCTTCTGAATTTTGATTAATGTTATATGATATTATATTACAAAATAGTTCGTAATTTGTTCTAAAAAAACTTTCCAGCGAATTAAAATATCTATTATTACATTATAGCAACATTAACGATATTTATATTAATTTACAATATATCTACTCAAGTATTTCGAGTTTGAAGAGCTTTAATTTGAACTAAAAGTCTGCTTATACGACTAATGTACCGAAATCTCCCTGCTGGGATGAACGAATACTTTCCATTCGTATTTACATGTTCCATCCTTTCAATCCGCCTGTCATACAATTTTTTTCACGAAGCGTATGCGTAATCTGCCAAGAGACAGCATCACCATTTGAAAGATGTTTATGTCTGATATCCACTCTAATAGAATCTGATCGCGATAATCGGGGGGAAAATTCTGAGGGATTTTGAAAGGGCCTTCCATTATTCAAGAGCTTCTTTGAGGGAAGACTATCCTCTCGGTGAATGGAGATCTTTCGAGTGTGATAGCAAAGGGCTCGGCCTCTCTCAAATTCCATGAAATAAACACGAAATAAGAGATTGTCTTGTTCCCTCTTCTTTCTCGTTAAGGAGCATTTTCCGTTCTCACTTCCAATTGAATAGGAATACAGACATGAAAGGGTTTAAAGCAAAGGTGGGTCAAAAATACAGTTTCGATCGTGATGAATGAAACTTACAAGTCTTTCGTTCGAAGTTTTTAAAATTCAAAAATACATTGATTAATAAAAGTACTTGTACAGAAAATTTTATTTATAATTTTGTTAAGTTTATATATATTTATTTCATTCTAAAGTACAAGCACTTTTTACACCGCACATTGGGTGTAAACAGTTTGCACAATAATGAATTTCAACAAAAACATACTTTTATTGCTGTTTATTAAACAATTACTATAAAATAAAAAAGTTCATTGATGAATAATTGTAGAGGCGTCAAAGAAATATGTGCAAGTATTTTTTATACAAATATTGTTTAACAAATAAAGCAATATCATGTTTTTCTTATAATTGATTGTTCGACCAATATTTTTTTCACATCGTATATTTATATTATAGTATTTCGACTCTGCTAGAAATTGATTCCGAGCCTCATTTTTAATTTTCAAAGTAGAGCTTTGAGAGAACTTTTGACAAAATGCACTCGATTTCTTTATGACTAATCAAAATAAAATCAAAACCAAACGCATGAAAAATACAATAATAAAATGCAAGATACAAATAATAAAAATGATGTTAAGTAACTCAAAAAGAGGATAATCCGAAATGCGAAGCCATGATTCAAATAGCACGGGAAAGCTTACATAAAATTCCTATTTGAACCCAATCCTCGAGAACATACAATTCCGAGCTGACTATGTATTCGATGTAATTCCATTGAAACGCGCGGCGGCCGGCGCCTCGGTTGTCAGGGCGCTTATGTAACGTTGCACTCCATTTGCCGCCTTCCGGAATGGGAATTATTGTCAAAATGCTGACATGGTAAATTCTACACGCAAAATAGATCAACAATGATTTGAATAGAAAATGAAAAAGAACATTAGTCGAATTGTAATCGAAATGAAATACTTAAAATAGTATTAACTAATTACCAACTTTTTTACTAACTGCAGTTACATGTTGTAGTTGGTGAAAACATAATTTATTTATTGTCTCGTATTTTTCTTTATCCACTTTTCGTTATTTTATTATTTATGGTTTCGATTTTGATTTTATTTCCTTTGATTGTAATATTTCAAATTAGAAGGCGTTTTGACAAAAGTATTTGGGAAGTTCAAGCAATTTTCGTTTATTATAAGAATAGCAATTATTAATTATGAATATTTTTAACGTCTGATTTTGAATCTGGCAACATGGAAATCAAAATAATAATGTTTTCCACCCTACAAATCATTGTATTTTATTGACAAAATCATTGTCTTATAATAAAAATTCTTAAAGTTTTTAATTGAGAGGGATTCTTAGTAATTTATTCGCGGGAAACTATGTTTTCATTTGAAACTAAACATTCATCAATAAAATAGTTCAACAATTTGATTTTGAATTAGCAATGATAATTAAAATTCGTAATAAAAACTTCGCCGATAGTTCAAAAACAGCAATTATATAAAAATGGCGAATTGCTGAAACTGGATGACGGAATAATTGCATTATAACAAAGTTCCCAAAATTCCAAAAATATCTAATCTATTCCTAATAAACTATGTTTTGGTTTTGAACCAAGTAGTCATCAATAAAATAGTTCGAGAGTTTGAGTGCAAGCTACCAATGGGAAGCGGAATGCGCAGCGAATATATTTCGCTGGAAGTAACAGCGGGCGAAGTTTGGAAACAGCAATTAATGAAAATAGCGAGGCGCCGAAATTGGATGGTGGAACTCCGCTGGGTAGGTAAATATTTGATTCCGCGCATCGCACTGTAATCGATCAAACTTTCCTGAGAGCTGCTGTTTCCCGCTCTCTTCAGTAAGGCAGATATCTCCGTCGCATTTAGCCCGAAACGCGAAATTGGAGACAGCTTCTCTGACAACAGGGAATCCCATTATTAATCCTTTCAGACCGCCATCTTATAAACCTCCAACTATTATTTGCATTCTGTGCAAAGTGCGAAAGAACAGAAAGGTGCTTGACTGTTTTCTTTCTTTATGTTTTAAAATCTCCCGCAGACTTTTTTACAGCTCTTCGTGGCACTTTTCGTTTGATCAAAATTGTGTTAAATCATGCGAGGAACGCAATAGAATTTTAAGTCATTTTTGTGTAGCAGTTTCATTTTGAAGATAAACACCTAACATATTCACAAAATTAATTTTACTAATACTGTGTTTTTAAATTCGTTATAATATTTTAGATAAATTTTAACCATATAAAATTATGCTACAAATGCAATGTAACAAAAAAGAGTAAAAATGTATGACATACTCAATATTTTTGGAATAAATTTTCTTAAAAAGAAAAAGGAAGTTCATTTTTTCTTAAGAAAGATAGTTTCTTCTTCAAGAAAATGTAGTTCTATTGCCAGAATAGTGTTTTTCTCTTTCAGGATATTTTTCAAAAAGATCCAATGTGCGACTACTTTTTCAATACACCATAATTAACCTATACATATATTATATACTATAATATTATGTTATATCTAATGTAATTCCCATTTCTATTTTTTCTTCTTTAGGTTTTTGTTAAAAACTGTCACGTGGCAGTGAAAAGCATTGAAGAAGAGGTTAGGAATTCTAACCTTTGCGGAATGACTACAACAATGGTCAAAAAAGTCTTGTCGAACTCAATATATTTCAAAACAATTTTCGTAAAAAAGAAAGTGATTTTCTTTGAGGAAAAGGACTGTCTTAAAAATAATATATCTCTTAAAAAGATCGAAGCGTGCGAGTACTTTTCCTTATCCGCTGCGTATCAAGCAACTATCTCGAAGCATCATACGCGATCGCATTTCGCGATAGCCGCACTCCGTACTTTCTGCTGCTCTTGTATTCCGGCCGACTTCAGCCTACTTTCCATCAATTTTCACTCGCGCATCTGCTACTTTTACCAGCTAATATCATGCGATGAATTTAAATTTAAATTCCACGCTTGATTGGTCTTGTTTTTTTCAGCGGATGATGCGCCTGTCGGAACTGACTTTTCCATGCTTCGCGGCGAACTTGTTTGCCGCGGCATGGAAAAGTTGAAATGAGTTTTTGTTGACTCCTCGTTGTGGGGATGACGCTTCAGCCGGAGTTCTGTTTGTTTCTCCAATTGCACTTCCAAGTGTTGCAAACAGAAATGTCGGCGAAATTTAATTATGTGGTTCATGTTAATTCGTCATAAAAGTGAAGAAAATTAGCTAATTCGACATTGAAAAAATATTTTGCTTGGATTCCTTTTAATTCCTTTTATTCTTTTTTGCCTATTTTTTAATATATAAGTTTTTGGCAATTTTGATGCAGTTATTTAAAATATAACAATATTTTCATAATACAAAAGTTGTTGTCCATTTAATTCTTGATTTCTTTATTCGAAAAAGAAGCATATTTATCGTTTGTTATAAGAATTATCATTTTTACAGCAAGAGGTAATTTAATTTTCCTCATGACGAGTATATTCATTAAACGTTGTCAAAGGATTAAAGTAGTTTGCACATTAGGAAACGGTTGGATCGATTAGAAGTGAAAAAATATTACAAAATTACAAATGCAGTTGCTGTATTTGCCAAAAATTACTTATTGAGTTTTGCTAACATAAATCAATCTAATTACACAACAATGTCACATCTCCAATTCTTCAAAATTCACAATGAGTATGTTAATTTCATAATTAAATTGTACTACCAACATATTACAAACTAATTTTCTTTCGAGTAAATCAATTTCCTTTTTGTTCCATTCTATCAAACTTAGTTTATTTATTATTTCCTTCAAAAAAAAGTATACAAAACTTCCGTACAAACATAATTCATTGACTGCCAATGAAATCCGACAAGAAAAGCTTCGGGCGGAACTTACTCCAAGCGAGGCAAAAAATTCTGGCGAATAATTGCGATAGGCCGACATAATACGAATTAATAAATGATGCGAGGCTCGTAGAGTTTTAAATTCGGCAAGAAGAGCATTAGCGAGGAGTACCCAGGGGGGGGAAAAAAGGGGGGGATGGCGGAAGAAAGAGAAGGATCGAATTGGCTCGGTCATCCGGGCCACTTGCTCCTGTCACTTCCCCTGATTTATCGCTCCTCTTTCTTCCCGTTCCCTTTCCTCTCAGACGTCGATACCCGATAGCACCAGCTGAGCCCTATCAAACCCTCCTTTTCAACCTGAATATTTCTCTTTCCCAAACTTTTCAGCTGCGGTACTTCCTTCTTTTTTTTTTTAAATTGATTTTACATTTTTGGCGCAAATGTAGTTTCAGTAACAAATTATTGTTATTCCTCAAAAACGTGTTTCGGTTACAATTTTTAGTCTGGTTAAATAATAACAGCCTTTTCAACCTGAATATTTCTCATGTACAGCGAAATAGTTAATAAATTATTGGAATAATATTTGCATTTAGTGAAACTTCAGTTGCAGCACTTCATTTATTGAATTTTGTATTATCGTATGGAAAGTTAAATAATTACAGTAACAACGTGATATTTCCTGAATGTTTCTCTTTCTCAAACTTTTCAGCCGCAATACTTCTTTTTTCATTGATTTTACATTTTTTTATATTTGTCGTCACTTTTACAGTTAAATATGTGACAAATAATTTATTATTGAAACTGCATTTGCATTTATTTAAACTTTAGTTGCGACACTTCATTTATTGAATTATTTATTGCCGTGTGAAAAGTTGAATAATTAAAAACGTGTTCCAGTTACATTTATGTCTGGTTAAACAATAACTGCCTTTTCAACCTGAATATTTCTCTTTCCCAAACTTTGCAACCGCAATACTTCTTTTTTCATTGATTTTACATTTTTTTATACTTGTCGTCACACATACAGTTAAATATGTGACAAATAATTTATTATTGAAACTGCATTTGCATTTATTTAAACTTTAGTTGCGACACTTCATTTATTGAATTATTTATTGTCGTGTGAAAAGTTAAATAATGAAACACGTATTCGATTTACATTTATATCTGGTTAAACAATAACTGCCTTTTCAACCTGAATATTTCTCTTTCCCAAACTTTGCAACCGCAGTACATACTTCCTTTTTCATTGATTTTACATTTTTTTATACTAAACTTGTCATCCAATGTATAGCGAAATAGTTAATAAATTATTGGAACTACATTAGTATTTAGTTAAACTACAGTTGTAAAACTTTATTTATCGAATTATTTATTATCATGTGAAAAGTTGAATAATTAAAAACGTGTTCCAGTTACATTTATGTCTGGTTAAATAATAACAGGCTTTTCAACCTGAATATTTCTCTTTCCCAAACTTTTCAGCGGCAATACTTCTTTTTTCATTGATTTTACATTTTTTTATACTTGTTGTCACACATACAGTTAAATATGTGACAAATAATTTATTATTGAAACTGCATTTGCATTTATTTCAACTTTAGTTGCGACACTTCATTTATTGAATTATTTATTGTCGTGTGAAAAGTTAAATAATGAAACACGTATTCCATTTACATTTATATCTGGTTAAACAATAACTGCCTTTTCAACCTGAATATTTCTCTTTCCCAAACTTTGCAACCGCAGTACTTTCTTTTTCACTGATTTTACATTTTTGTATACTAAACTTGTCATCCAATGTATAGCGGAATAGTTAATAAATTATTGGAACTACATTAGTATTTAGTTAAACTACAGTTGTAAAACTTTATTTATCGAATTATTTATTATCATGTGAAAAGTTAAATAATTAAAAACGTGTTCCAGTTACATTTATGTCTGGTTAAATAATAACAGCCTTTTCAACCTGAATATTTCTCTTTCCCAAACTTTGCAACCGCAGTACTTTTCTTTTTTTGTTGATTTTACATTTTTTTATATTTGTCGTCGAATGCACCACCAAGTAGTTAATAAATTATTGGAGTTACATTAGTATTTAGTTAAACTACAGTTGTAAAACTTCATTTATTGAATTATTTACTGTCGCATGTAAAATTAAATAATTATATCTGGTAAAACAGTAACAAGGTTTTCAACCTGAAAATTTCTCTTTTTTAAACATTCCAGTCGCGCCACTCTTTTATTGAATTATTTATTGTTGCTTGCAAAGTTAAATGCAATCTATTTTCAGTGTAATATCAGTTTGCAGCAATATTCATTGGAAATGATTGGCATTAGCATCTAATGATAATTAGTAATTACTGCATGACGAAACTCTGTTACTCAGTTTCATCTCCTTCCAATAATAACAGTAATTGGAATACTAAATGAAATGCAAATGCAAATAGTATGTTGTTAAATTACATGCAAATACAACATAATTCTTTAAATATCATTCAGTCGTTCAGGATTGGTTAATATTTCAACGGCGTTTAACCCTTTTACAAAATACAAAAGTATTGAATATCTCAAAATAAATTTCTAAAACATTATAGATGGTTTAATTTCATTGCAACACAATTGAAAAAATTGTTAATAGATTCAAATATTGCTTGTAAAAGAGACAATCATTTTTATCTTTCTCCGAATGTTTTATATTTATGATATTCTTGGCACAGGTGCGATATTTTTAGTCATTAGGAAAAATAAACAACTTTTACTATAAAAATCGTATTCATTATAACAAATGAAAAAAACGCACTGCAACTCTTTGCATTGTTATAAAATATTATTGTATTCAAAACAAACGCATTAATATTGCTAGAATTTGTGTACAAATTTTGAAATACTTAAAGAAACAGGTCATCGCTAAAAGATTAACGAAATTATAAGTAAATGTCAGTGTCGGCAAAAACTAGAGCTCTGCCTGCGAGCTCTCGTCTCGCCAGTGCGCGAATACTCGAGAAAGTTGCGACTGCTCTATGAAACAACTCTATCGGGAGCACAGATTTCTCTCGTAACACGTGTCCATTCCGTGATGCCACTCTCGACGTGGCTTTCCCGCGAGAGTTTCGGTTCATTAGCATTTCGCCCGCATAACTCCACTGTTTATCCTCTTGCGTTACATCTAGTTATTATGTGATAGTTTTATCGGCGAAAGATAAATTGTACATTAGTTATTTTAGTCAATCTGGATGACATTTGCTTTCCACGGTAACAATGATTTAATTTACAGAAAGAATATAAAAATTTAACAACGGTTTGATTCAAAGAATTAATTTAAAGATTTAATTTAAAGAAAGAATACGAAAATTTAACAATCGTTTGAGTCAAAGAACTAATTTAAAGATTTAAAAATAGATTGATTTGAAGATTTAATTTAAAGGAAGAATATGAAAATTTAATAATCGTTTGACTCAAAGAACTAATTTAAAGATTTAAAAATAGATTGATTGAAAGATTTAATTTAAAGACAGAATACGAAAATTTAATAATGGTTTGATTCAAAGAATTAATTCAAAGATTTACAAATGGATTGATTTAAAGATTTAATTTAAAGGAAGAATATGACAATTTAACAATGGTTTGATTCAGAGAATTAATGTAAAGAATAAATTGAAAGGTTTAATAATGATTTAATTTAAAGAACCGCCGAACCTTTCGTTTGTAATTCTTAGTTTCACGTTCTTCTAACTGAATAGTAATTTATTATTTACTTCAACAAACTGGAATTGAATTCGATAAATCAGTATTAATTACTAAAAATGGAAAAATAAAACAGAATTCTTATTTTCCTATTTACAGTATTTTCGAATAAATATATTTCCTGAATTAAAAATTGATCGTACGTGCGATTCGGTTGACACAGAATAAGCGAAATATAATAACGAACGTAATTAATAATTAATACGTGATTTATATATATATTGGCTAACTAATGCGCAGGCCGACTAATTAAAACATCATTGCCAGCGAGAAGAGAATATGACGCGAATGGTGTTGCTGACGCGTAACATTACGTGCGTGGAAATTTCGATTTTGAGCGAATCGGACGTGTATCGTGTCTGGCATTGTGCGTATTGTTCACCACAAATGTACACCGTCACTCAAAAGTAGTGGAACCTTCGAACCATTAATTATAATGATTTATTTGGGATGAAAAGTAATTTTAATGCAAATGACAGTTACAGGGAGGGACACAATTTATTTATATAGTAAAAATTTGAAACTAAGAACTGCAGTTATGCTTTTTCTTGTTGAATTTACTATTAATAATCTTGGACTCGAAACACCTGGGAACATGTTAATTATTGATTTTCAATATTGAAGTGCAAACATCAAATGTATATCAATTAAAAGAATGCTGAGTAAATTAGTTCTTTTCATTTTCATATTTTTCATCGAAATCCTCGACTAGTAAACAATAACATAATATTCTTAGTCCCAATATTTTCTATATGTGAAAAATATTTATACAGTAAAAATGTCAAACTAAGAAGAACTGCAGTTACGTTTTTTTCTTGTTGAATTTGCTATTATTAATTGGACTCGAAAACACCCAGAAAAATATTAATTATTGATTCTTGATATTGAAGTACAAGTAAGAAATATATGTCAATTAAAAGAATGTTATTTAAATTATAGTTCTTTTCATTTTCACAGTTTTTACATTCGAGTCTCACCGAATATTTTCGAAAATGCTCGACTAACAAAAAACAAAATGATATTCTTATTCCAAATATTTTCTATAGGCGAAAAATAAGGTTATTAGGTCATAAATAAAAGTAACAAAAAATATATGAAGGCAGCAAGCTGACCTATATTTGAGTCGGCCTGTAATCATCGGCTGCGTGATTGGATGCATTTAATTTCGCAGTACCAGAATCGCACTAATGATGAATTTCACTCGCCGGCGGACCAGATAAATTTCCGTCCCGCAGCCTCGCTTTTGTGTTTCCATTGTCCGCGTCTTTTCATCGTTGCAATATCAATTAGAATGATTTATTTGGGGGAGAAATCAACCACACCGTCTGTTTTACACGACGCTTCCCTAAGAATCAGTTATTCGGGTATTGCAATAATTACAAAAGCGTGAAGTCGAAATTAACGAGGTACGAGAAATACAAAGTATACGTTTAAATGTGAATTCGAGAGCGTTCTATCTTTCACGAAAGTTTAATTGTGATGATTCGTTGATTTGGAATTTGAATTGTTAATTATGATGATTTGTCGATTTGGCAATATCCTGGGAAAATCGTGAGAATCACGTGGGAATATTTATTATAATTAGTTTTCATTTGGAAACTGCAATGAACGTGTTTAAAATGTGCGTATGAACATTTAAAACAGATTAAGATTTAATAAGCTTTTAGAAGAATTGAATTTTTAATTGCAACCTATTTGTATTCTTTGATTTGTACGTTAATGTCAAAACTGACGTCGAACCTTCGACTTTTTATAGGTTAATTTATACCAAATTCTATTACATTTATATTGAACTCCACTAAATTTATATTAGTAGCTTTATGCTAAGTTCACTAAATTAATACTAAATTCCATTTCGAAATGAAATTCGTGAGAATGCCATAATCCAGCATTATGCAACATATATTAATGTCAAAACTGACGTCGAACTTTCGACTTTTATTGGTTAATTTATACCAAATTCTATTACATTTATATTGAATTGTATTATATTTATATTATTACCTTTATGCTAAGTTCGCTAAATTAATGCTAAATTCCATTTCGAAATGAAATTGGTGAGAATACCATAATCCAACATAACACCACCATAAACCAAACTCCTTTCATCACTTAACCTACGCCAACTCTGCGAGCTGCGTACAAAATAGTCGTATAATTTCAAAACAGAAACATATATTACACATACACACATACAGAGACAATATTAGAGCCACGCAAATGATGGCTGCAGTTGCTGAGAGAGCCCGCAGATCGCGAATACAAAAGGATCTTACGGCTGCGGTCCCTCATGCATAAATGCATTGCTCACATTGCCGGACGCCGACACATGTGGCGCTAGCGGCGCCGCGACGCCGCGCCGCTCGCACACATGTAAACAGCATGTAAATAACATCGTAACCATATGGAAAGCGGGGCATCGTATTATGCAAATAAAACTTGCATACGTAATTCTGTATTTTGCAGTCGACTAGGTGAGTTGCGAATTCGATTGTAACATAATAAATTAATTTGTTATTCTCCTCTAGAAATTTCGAAAGAAAAATGCTGTTATAATTGTCGAATCGTTTCAAATGATTTTGACACACGCGAGAAATTCTGTTAATAATTATTACTAATATTAATGAGAGAATTTTTTTGTCGCATGAATTATACAATTGCAAATACAACGAAAGGGAAGTAAACAATTACAGAAGTATTCGAGCGAAGATATATTTATTGTTAGTATTGTTTTATTGCAATAACAACCAATAGAATTTTTCTTTAAATTCTTTATAAACTTAAATTCCTTTAAATTCTGTATTATGCAAACTTATTACTTTTCTTCACAACTAGTATAACAATAAATCTATTATTTATTTAGAATAAAAAATCATAAATAAAATACGTACTAACAATAAATGTATTTGCCAAAAGTACTTGCTACTTTTCCGCAAGTGGAATTTCAATATTGTGGATGCACTCGAATCCTTCGGGAGTTGCTTACTTCTCTCTCGATGTATTTGCAGTTGTATAATTGATCCTGAGCTTACGAAAGGGAGTGCACCGCAAACTCGAACGTATCCCTCCACTTCGCAGCCCTGTTTACATTTAGAAGCTAAGGAAACCGGCGCGGAACGTGAACGGAATCGCTTCGGCTCGCATTAAGCGATAGAAACATTTCCTCGTGTGCGAAAATCATTGTTAACGGAAGGAGTTTTAATTAATTTTGAAACCTTGAATAAAGAACTATACGCAATTTGAACTAATAATAAAAGAAGGTTATGTAATAGATTGGGTACTTAACTTGACTCAATTTGAACTAGTAATAAAAGAAGTTTATGTAATAAGTTGAGTAGTTAACTGGACGCAATTTGAAGTAATAATAAAAGAAGGTTATGTAATAGGTTGAGTAGTTAACTCGACTCAATTTGAACTGGTAATAAAAACAATTATTTAAGAAGTTGAGTAGTTAACTTGACTCGACTTGAACTAATAATAAAAGAAGGTTATGTAATAGATTGAGTAGTTAACTTGACTCGATTTGAAGTAATAATAAAAGAAGGTTATGTAATAGGTTGAGTAGTTAACTGAACGCAATTTGAATTAATAATAGAAAAAGGTTATTTAATAACTTGAGTAGTCACAGAATAATAAATAATACTCACCGTGAAGCCTATGCCAACGGTGGCGGCGAAGTTGCCCTGAAATTTCCCGGTGTCGAATTGGACCAATATCGAAGTCTTGCCGACGCCGCTATCACCGAGAAGGATTGTCTGTAAATCAAAATTTGTTTAACATTAATCATGGTTATTTCATAAACACTGAATTTTTGTTTAACGTAACATAACCCTTAAACCCATCATGAAATCGACATGAAATATTTTTTCTTTGGATTTTGTTACTGTTTATATTTTATACTTCGTTTTTTATCTTTGTGTTTTGTATATTTTATTGCACTTTACAAGCTAACCCTAACCTAGAAAATGTATTACATGTAAATAATTGAATTTAAATGTATATAAACCCAGACCTAACCTATAAAGCAAATGAAAATCCTTTTAACAAAGGGGAAATTATTTATGAAGAATATGGACAAGAGAAATGAAAATGTTTATAGTAAGTAATCGGGTGCGCCAAGTATGAATGCGTTAAGCCATTTATATACTTTAATGCATATCATAAACATAAATCGAAAATTAGAATTATACGTATACTCTAATATTGTATACGAATTGAAGTCGATTATACGGGTGTGTTTTACCCACATGCCGAAAAGAAAAGTTAACTATTAGTAAACATCTGGATTGAATATAATGAGGAAACCACAAGTCTAAATGTATTTGAAAACATATTTATTTACAGATTTTGTATCTGTGACAGATTTGAGGTTATGGTACAAAAGAGCTATGAGACAAATATATCGTGGCACATATTTCGTAGTAGAAATTTTTTAAGAGGAGGACAAATCTGTGAACATGAAATGCATCAATCGCATAACAAGTGATATGTTTGTTACATTTAATTTGATACGAATTTATGTTTGCTAAAATATAACGCAAATAAAACTGTATTCATTTTTGCTCGTCGACCATTAAAGAGTACACGTAAATGAAACGCTATATTCAGTATAACTTTGTGAGGGAATGCAATTAGTTATTACCAGAAAGTCCATCAGGAAAATTCACGCCAGCAGCGGATGGAGCGTCAACATGAGACACAAAGGAAGGCAAGTGGCCTGTGGATTACCGAGGATCTGCCAGGCAAATATCAACTCACACAGACACGCTTTGTCGGTGGATTCTCGGTTAGCAGTTAGCATGTACGGGCGCATTGTACAGGGTGAGTCACTTGGCTTTGAATCACCACTGTCCAGCATACACGGTTCCATATAAAATCATTATACATAACCTAGACATTTCAATTATACTCAAATGTTTCTCAACATTTGCCTGCATTTTATGCATTTAGACTTTTACATGTTTCAGTTATGTTAAATCGCACATGAAATTTCAGCCTGCAGAAGCCAGTTTTATATAATATTCCCCTATAAATATAATAGAATAAAATATTTTCTCTTTACGTTGCTAGCCATTCCAAGGAAGTCGATGCTAAAACTTGGTAAAATATTCGCTCCAACAGACTACATAATTTAATACAGTCTATTCTTAAGTAGAGAATATATAGTATAATTAAATAGACGTCTAGTAAAAGTGGGCTAGGAGAGTTCTGACTTAAAAGCGAATTAACTACCCTTTAAAATCCTAACCTAAACATTCCACACAAAATAACAGATTTATTTAACTTTCCGATCATTCACAGTAGATTTGAATTTGAAACTCGTTCCAATGTTTTAGTGGGTCAAGCAATCGATCCACATTACAAGTAGAGCATTGCATTTAATATTCCCCTATAAATATAATATAATAAAATATTTTCTCCTTACGTTGCTAGCCATTCGAAGGAAGTCGATGCTAAAACTTGGTAAAATATTCCCTCCAACAGACTACATAATTTAATACAGTCTATTGTTAAGTAGAGAATATATGGTATAATTAAATAGACGTCTAGTAAAAGTGAGGTTAGGAGAGTTCTGATTCAAAGCAAGTGGCTCACCCTGTACAGTTTCCTCCCCCGCTTGGCGGTAAATGCGCGTCATCAAACGACTCGCAGCGAGGCGATATTGGTCCTTCGCCCATTAATGTCATCGTCATTTCACTCGCCACGAGATGTCTAATACACTCGCAATTCCCTCTGTTTTCCCTGCTTCGTGAAACTCGCCTGCTCACACTCGGCTATCAGTGGAAATTGCACCATTTTCAAGCTAAAGTAAGCGGATGCTAATTTTAGCGCCGACTAAAATAATGAAATTTAAATTAGAGGATATTAAGTCTGACTTGAATAATTCGGACGTCGCGGAAAGGAAGTGCTAGTCGCGCAAAAAGTGGATATTGCAGGATATCAAAGTTCAATTTAACACATGCTAATTTTGACGGATTTTAAAGTCATAAAATATACATTAGGCGATATTAATGTTGATTTAAATGACTTTTGATGAAAGTAATCGCGAGTCGTGCAAAAAGCGGAGATTGCAGAATATCAAAGTTAAATTTAACGGATGCTAATTTTGACGGAGACTAGAATAATGAAATATAAATTAAAGCATATTAATTCTGACTTAAATAACTCTGACGCTGCTGAAAGTATGCAAGATATCAAAGATAAAATTGACGGGTGTTAGATTTCGCGATAAATAAAGTAATAAAATGTTTTTAAAGCATATTGATTTTCGGCCGAAATAACTCTGACGCTGATGAAAATTACGAAACGCGCAATAACTCGAAACCACCTAAAAACATTAAAATGTAAAAAAAAACGACAAGTAATCCCTTCCCCTAACGGCAAACTCATCAACCTCCCCAAAATCATTTAAAAATCACCAAGAATAAGAATGTCAGTGTATGCTCGACAGTGGTGATTCAAATGCAAGTGAATCACCCTGTACATACGTAGCATCCTCTTAAGTAAATATAATCAGTAGCTTTAAATATAACAATTTCAAAATAGATGAATCACGAATAAAATAAATATCTCGTTCAAAGCTATTTAAACCGACTCGTTTCAATTATCATCAAAATAGACCTGATATTGCAATGAATTCTGGGCACAAAACAATTACAAAACAGATGAATCACTAATTAACTAAATATCTCATTTAAAGGTGTGTTTCAATAAGAATTGTCACTGAAGAAAGGTTCACGCATTAAGGGGATGTAGGACAGTTAACATTCAAATTGTTTATGTTATAAGTTTTATAGTTAACAATATACAATTGGTTTGAATCAACTTTCACATGACTTATCCGCATGACTTTGGTGCCTGGCTTAGGTATGATCTTAAAAAAGAACTCTGTAAAAGTTGAACTTCGTTGGACCAACCGTACCAAAAAAAATCATCTGTAGAGTCCTATTACGCATAATTAATATTGTAATGTTTAACAATTAATAACTGCCTTATCGTTTATTTAATTTTGAATGTTTATATCTCAAATTACTCTGTACGAGTGTACTAATTCAAGGTAAAATGACTGTGCTTGCCAAGTGATTGGCTTAGTTATACCAATTTTGATAAAATTTAGAACAATTTGAATGTTAATTGTCCTACATCCCTTAATATTCATTTGAAACGACTAGTTTCGATTGTTACGAGCAAGAATTGCAACGAGAGCCAATTTCCCGCCGCTTTACGACTTCCCGTATTCGAGGCGTCGGTCGTCGGTCGTCGGCTAGTTAAAGTGGGTGGCTGGGAAGCACAAAGGAGTGCGAATAATGGCCGGTGACACCTGTAGCGAGAGCGGCCAATAATAATCATTTGACCTGGGCACGCGGCCGATTATTATGTTATGCCAGCAGCTGCTTCCACAGGTAGACACTTCACCTGTTTGCCTGGTGTGGGCGATCGACTTCCTCTCCCTTGTAATCAATTTCGTTCCTCTCGAACAGTTTCGAACGAACCTTTCGAAAACCATGTTGGATACAACATTTCGTAACTTTAAATACCAATTACTGTTAAAAATACATACTTGATATGAAAGTGTATAATACTGTAAAATATCGACTTCCGCGATCGACTTCCTCTCCCTTGTAATCAATTTCGTTCCTCTCGAACCGTTTCGAACGAACCTTTCGAAAACGATGTTGAATACGACATTTCGTAACTTTAAATACCAATTAAGTACTGTTAAAAATACATACTTGATATAAAAGTGTATAATGTTGTAAAATATCGACTTTCTAACACGGTAGTAAAGGACATAACAAATATAACAACAATATGTATACAATACTTAATGTATCATCTTATCAAAATAGTCATTTGAATCATTTGAATTCCATATGAACAATTCTAGTGGCATTACAGAACATGAACAACTTTTAAAAAACATAGCAATATCATGTTTCAATTAAAATTCAACGCTGTATCGGATACTTTTGATCCTCACTGTGTGTATACAAGTTGTATAACAACATCTCTGGGTTGTTGCAGGTAACACGGTAGCAAAAGACAAAACAAATATAACAACAATATACTATACTGAATGAAATATGTACTGCTGTGTTCAGTATAATTATTGTTCATATATCCTGGTGACCACGCAAGAAATTCTATATGAACGATTCTAGAGGCATTACAGAATATGAACAACTTTGTTTAACATTAGATTAACCAAAACCAGTCAAAATAACTGGTAAATCTAGTGTTAAAAAATATAGTAATAGCGTGTTTCAATTATAATTCATCGCTATATCGGATACTTTTGATCCTCACTGTGTGTATACAAGTTGTATAACAACATCTCCGGGTTGTTGGCGCGACAAAGGAGAAGAGGAAACCTGGTGGTATCGCGGTGTTGAGGCTTTATCGGTGCTTCGGTGGCAGGCAGCTGTCAAAATGGTACTGGTCGGCCTCGCGGCACCGTATGGCAAGCGCGCGCGCGGCTGCCTGGCCAAGAGAGTTGACCCGGGGCACAACTCCAAATAATTACATCACGTGGGATCTGGCTTCACCTGCATTAGCCTCCGAGAATATAATCACTCGGGCACGCTTCGGAGTGCCCGGTGCAGGTGTGGTCCCTTTGAAACGTGTAATTTCGACACTCAGATTACCTTCCTCGACGTCAACGCCTGCTTCCGCAAACATAACTTCCGGCCAGATAGTAACATAGACTTCTCTGTTAGTTGAGGCACTGCGATTCCTGCATATTGTTCTAACAAACGAGAGTTGAACGAAAGAACGTCGATAATTTGTGTGCTTAATGTAATCCATTGTGGTTTCGTCATTGTTAAATATTAAATTATTATTAAAGGTTAAAATGCGCAAATTGTTATCGATGTTTTGTAAAAAATTAACTGAACTTTAGAGTATCAACAATACGTATTTAATGAAAGTTAAAAGAATTAGAGATAAAATGTTCTAGATATAGAATTATCAATTAATTACTAATATAAAATATAAAAAAGAACGTCGATAATTTGTATGTTTGATGTTATCCATTATGGTTTCGCCAATATTAAATATTAAATTGTTATGAACCGTTAAAATGCAGAAATTGTTTTTATTTCGAGATTTTGTTTCCAACGTTCTGTCAAAAATGAATTGAAATTTAGAGTAGCAAAGATACGTATTTATTGAAAGTTTAAAGAATTAGAAATAAAATATTCTAGATATAGAATTATCAATTAATTACAAATATAATTATTACCGCTTCGAAACTTTGACCTAAAACAATCACGAGTGCATTTGCCAAGCAGTGATTCTTGACGTTATTAATAGTATAAATATTTATACCGAAAACATCGGAGTGTCAAAACAGCGGAGGAAACTTCTAAATCCTAGCCAACAGGCTTAAAGTTGCCGCAGGAGAATTTCACACAGGATTTCCATTCTAAGCG
Organism: Ectemnius continuus; assembly: GCA_910591665.1. Classification (NCBI taxonomy): domain Eukaryota; kingdom Metazoa; phylum Arthropoda; class Insecta; order Hymenoptera; family Crabronidae; genus Ectemnius; species Ectemnius continuus. The sequence goes on along the minus strand of OU342862.1, from coordinate 5,014,479 downwards.
ACTTCCGGCGCTCGGAGCACATCGTCCCCTCTCGCCGGGGGGAGAATTTCCATTGAAAGAATCGCGTGCGCCGCGGGGGATGGTCGTCACCACTGCCGGCAAATGTGTCGGCTTTAGGGACGGAGAAACTTAATTCACTGCCCTCCCCTCCCCCCCGCAACCCTTGCCGTTCTCCCTCGCCGTCCACGTTTCACTTTCCCCACGGATCTTTATCCCCGGACTTTTTCTGTTTGTCTCTGTCCTTCTAGCAGCGCGCTACCCTAACCTCTATCTTGCAACCATGTGTATTCGTGATTTATACAAAGCCATAGTTTTCAATTGTTTATCACAGTTTGGTTATTCGTGATTTTCAATTGTCTATCACAGTTTTGTGTATTCGTGATTTTCAATTGTTTATCACAGTTTTGTGTATTCGTGATTTTATAATGTTTATCACAACTTTGTGCGTTCGTGATTTTTAATTCTTTATCACAGTTTTCGTATTCGCGACTTTCAATTGTTTATAACAACCTTGTATATTCGTGAATTTCAATTGTTTATAACAATCTTGTGTATTTATAATCAACAGATCAGGATTTCGAATTATGTGTCACAATATCGTGTATTCATTATTCGTACTAAAACATGATTTTTAATTGTTGATTGCAATTTTGTGTATTCCTGTCTTACACTAAATTATAAAGCGTTGCTGCCCTTCGATCTTAAGTAGTATACAAGGAAGACTCGCTCGAAGTCTGTAAGTAAAAGGTTCTCCCACAGTTTCTGGCTCCGCCTCAATTATACTTTATTACCCGGCTTCGCTCGCGCGATATTTTATGTGGACGTTAATAATAATTTAACACCGAACATACCACGCCTCCTTTTATAGGTATCAGTTTTACATATCACTCTTTTGTCGATTCTGTTAAGTAACAATAAAAATGTATGCTTTTTGTATTGTGGTTTACATATTGTTTTCAACATTAGCTTTCGTACTAATTAATTTCGGAATTAATTCGATTCTCGAATAAAAAAGTATGACCTTTATTTTGGAACTGATCCGTCTAGTGTTAATTTAATTAATAATAAGATTTTGAGATTATTTATGTTGCAAAAGTAATATATAATATAACACGACCTAGTTATACTCGACGTCATTTGTCAGGAAGTGTAATTAATTAATAATATCAGCTAGAACTTGCGCTAAATGTAATCCAACAGTGGAATCAGTGACACACTTTTTGAGGTTATAACGTTTTCCTTAACGGCGTCGGCTTTCACGGAAAGATTCGTAAATTAATGCACTTGGCTAAGTTGCAGACGCATAAAAGTCGACTGATTTAAAGCCTCGGTGAAAGCAGGCACCGTTTTCGGGATTACCGATTTCCAATCGAATCTAGCTCAGAAAGTAAAAGTAACATTCGCGTTCAATATAATGTCATTGAATTAATTAAAAGTTTACTATTAAATCAAGTTTCAGAATTAATTCGTATTAAAAAAATAGCCTTCCTATTTTATTTTATACTATACATATAAGAAATTTAACCGATTTTATACCTGTATAATTATTATAAAATATTGTAAAATAAGTTGCAAAGCCTGCACAATAAAAAATGTTTGAAACGATTTTAAGTTTAGTTTAACATGTTAGAACGAACGCTGCTAAAAATTTGTACGAAGTTGGACAGCACAATAAAAAAGTTAGAAGCCTAACCACACTAACTTTAACCGTCGACTAACCTTAAATTTAGTATAAAACGTTCGTACGTCAACTGTAGGATGTACGTCCAAATAAAAGTTGCGGAGTTGGCCAGGGTGCCATAATACAATAAAGCCCAAAACTTTTCTTCAGACCAAAGTTCAACTAGAACTTTTAAAGGACATTTGCTGCTAAATTAATTTCAAATTTAATAAAAGAGTTCCAACGTCGGCGGTGATTGTGTGCTGTTTTATAATGTACAAAAATCAGAAGAAGCTTCCTTAAAAGTGACGTCCAAATTTAGGTTAGGTCGATTAGAATTCAGATTCAACTTAAGTTCATTAGTTAAACTAAATGCTAGTACCAAACTAAAACCAGGTTCTTCACTCACTAACAAATCGAACATCATTAAACTAGTAATATTGACTAAACTATCGACTAACGAAGAATCCTAACCTTGTTATAAGTTTCTTTAAGAAGAATCCTAATCTTGTTATAAGCTTCTTTAAAACTGAAGTGTACAAATGTAGGTTAGGTCGATTAGAATTCAGATACAAGTTAAGCTCATCAGCTCAACTAAGTGCTAGTACCAAATTGAAAGCAGGTTCCTCCGCTCCCTGACAAATCCAATGACATTAAACTAGCAATATTGACTAAAGTATCGACTGACAAAGAATCCTAACCTTGTTATAAGTCACCCTATTTATTTGTATTGTCTACTAGGTTGTCAGATTTCAGTGTTTCACTACACTTTGCTAAAGAAGTTTATTAACTAATTATGTCATCCAAAATGTTATTTTTGTTATATAATGTTATCCAAATTAACATTTTATTTTCGATTACATAGCACTTAAAGTGTTAACAACACAACCCAATACTCTCAAAATAGCTAATCTGAAGATTTAAACATGCTGCTTCAAATTTTTAACCTAGGAAGAATCAAAAATGAAATAATAATCTTTTGTAAAATCTTGTGAATCAAGATTAAGCGTAAATTACAGAAAAGGAGACTCAAAGACTTAATTTTTAATGTAAGGGAAATCATCCCTTTACGAGCTTTCTAAATAATCAAAATTGCAATACCCAACTCCAGTTTCGAGCGATTAAAATTCTAACCTCCAACATTATTCTTCCTAAATCCACCGTAAAACCTTGCAAATAACAATTAAACACAAATGCAATAATAATTAATTAATTTATTAGCCAGAGATTTATTCCAAGGATCCGTGCAACTTTTTCATCTGGAAGCAGAACTGTGGGTACAAAGCCGGAGCATTGATTGGTCCAAGTTAAAAATAGCCGATCGGCAATTGGCAAGGAGAGGGCCGGTTCCTCTATCTTTATCGCAAAGGGGGAGCGAGCGAGCGAGCCTGTCGATTTCTTGCCTGCTGCTCGATTACCAGTGGGAGCCACGGTGGAGACGTCGTCGGATTAACGATCCCGTCCAATCAGCCGTGATCAGTCGTTGCACCCTGGCCGCTTTTTCTTCTCGGAGCGCGGCGTGGTGGCGGCGCGGCGGCGGCGCGCTCTACCGGGAACGCCGGGAGGAAGCGCGGCGGTGGTGGTATGCGCGGCAAAAACTCAGCGTATATCCGTCGACGAGGAAAAAGCCGGAGCCGGTTCATGCCGAGCCGATCAATTAAAAGCGATCGGCTGGCTCGTGCAGCGTCGTCGTCGTCGTCGCTTCGCTCACTGGCTAGCTCGCTGGGTGTCGTGTAATTGAGACCTCGAGGGTGAGCCGATCACAGCGACTCCCGCCGCCCCCTTCCATCCATTTCCTACCTTCCGCTAACTGATAAATGTACAGATTTTATCTCTACCACCCCGCCCACCATTTTTCTAATTATCCAAGCCACTGGTCTTGATGATTTAATAATTTAATTGGTGCGTTTAATAAGCAGGTTCGAATCAATTATTCTGCAAAAACAAGGATCAAAAATCACTTCCTGTATCAATCAAAAGGCTAATATATAAACATATTAAGTTAATATAAAAATATTGTGGTGGTAGATACCAAAAGGAAAATTTAGTAGCATAGCAATCCAATGTTACTTGCTTGATCCGCCCTCCCATTTTTTCATAATAAAAACCACTGGTCTATTATGATTTAATAATTCAATTGGTGCGTTTAATAGGCAGGTTCAAATCAATTATTTATACTGCAAAAACAAAGATCAAAAATCCCTTCTTGTGTGAATCAAAGGGCTAATATAAATATATAAACATATTAAGCTGGTGTAAAAATATTATGGCAATAAATACAAAATGAAATATCAACATATTTCCTATTGGTCAAAGAAATTGCCTTGTAATCGACTTTTGCTTGCTCGATCCATTCGATATTGTTTCTGATAACTGAAGATGGCGCGCAACCAATTGGAACCATGCACATATTTGGACCTTGAAAAGGGAAATTATTGTCTCTAATGTTTTTTATTATTCTTATCGAAGACTAACAAAGTCTCGTCTTTCACGTGGCATCTTATAAACCCGGGAAGTTCGTATCTTCTCTAACACGATCAATCTCAGGCTTAGATTGATGCGTGCATCTTCTTGAGTACGATGGATTATAGGTTATGGCAGGTTGTCATGTTACCACACATGCAGAGTGCGCTTAATATATGTGATTATGTAGACGAATAAGTGCGTATGGAATGTGTGTTAGACGACTGCGAGGACGCGAAGACAAAGTTGCATGTGTGTGTGTGTGTGTTTGAGCAGAGCTGGAAAAAGATGAATGTCGCGTTGCAATGTAACAGTTGTATTTCATAAATAAACAGTAATGATTCAGTGGCGAATGTAGAAAGAGACTTTGAGAAAGAACCAAAAACAAAAATGACAGAAGTGATGGAAAATATTCTGCTGATGAATTCCAAATACGATGCTTCAACATTAAAATGAAATTTAAGCTTAAAATTAAAAGCAATAGTTAACTTTACCCTAATTAAATTTTCAATTAACTACACTTTCAATGGATTAAGCTTTAAGTTAATTTAGCTTTAAGCTAACGCAGTTTTCAATTGAATTAGCCTTACATTCATTAAGTTAGATTTAGTTACGTTAAATTAAGTTAAGTTAAAGTAAGTTAAATTAAGTTAAATTAAGTTAAATTAAGTTAAGCTAAATTTACATGTCAGAATGCATGATAAGCGATACTTCGAGGACGCAAGAAGGAATTCGAGCATTTGAACAAGTGACGTCTGAAAGGGGTGGGCGTACGAGAAGGAAAACTTATTTCGCGCGACATGAAAGATTTATAACCGAAGGTGCGGGCGAAGTTGTTGCTGGGAGACGTAGTTCCCAGGGCGGCGGCAGATCGACGACGCAGTCTTTCGCACGGACATCATAAAATTTACGGGCGTTTGTCCGCCCGGAATTGACGCGACAATGCTCGCTCAGCAGACGCGTCGATATGCAACGTTTGCACAAATGCGCGCCACTACAGGCTGATTCACTCGCCTTTGAATCGGCATTCGTGAACCCTCCTTTTTGTTACATGGTTTTACGGAGTATAAAAGAAGTATTGGCGCGTGCACTGTTTTTGCGACAAATTTTTGCAAAGCAAAAGGGTCAAAAGTTTACATTTTGCATTAATCAGCAACTTGTAGCATACTTGAACGTTTTTTTAATTCTGGAATGTTTTATTTTGCACAATTAATAGTTGATAGAAATACTTGCTAAGTTTAACATCGAATTGTCCCGTTCGTTGACTATCGCCAGATGGCGATTTAATGACAAGTGTGTCACACTGTCATTTGCTGTCGGCTATAACATTGCGGTCCCGCATATTCTCGCATCCGCTGCTCTTTCAGCACGCGTCCGTTAAAGTTTCCAGTATTAATTTCATCTACTTAAAAACTTTAAAAGTAACTTTCAATCCTTTTTTTCAAAAACCTTATGTATTTGATCAATCAATATTTTTTTTTAATTTAAGAAGCATCTTTTGCGGACATTTTAGTAATTTTTTTCAATTCGCATAGAACTAAAATTGTAAGTACCGCTAATTAAGTTATTCTAAGTAACATTGTTTTGTCGTGACAATTGCTGCTCGGAACTTGATCGATTAAAACCAAAAAATGAAACTTGTTATACGGTGAATTTTTTTTTATGCCCCAGGTTTTTAAACACATAACTTTTCGATTTTGGGTAATCCAGTTTCGAGCAGCAATGGTCAAAACAATGTCAAAAGAAGATGTTAAATTAATTAATGAGAAACACTTATAATTTTGCTTATACATGAATGAAGAAATTACTCAAATTTCTACAAAAGATATCTCTTGAAATAAAGAAATATTCATCGATTGAATCACCTAAAGTTTTTGACAAAAAAATCTGAAAGGTGCGTCTATTTTTAAAGCTTTCAGGGAGTTGCCCAACTTAAGTGCACTTTTCGGTGGAACATGCTGTAAAAGCTACAATGAACCAATACCAATGCAAGTTACATTGATACGTGTGATAGACTGTGATTGCAGTGCGCGGATTTTCGCTCTTAATTACAGAACAAATTACAAACCTGGAGTTTGTAATGGGGAACTAAATTGTAACTTTGTGTAATAGATTTTACAGTGACCGATAGTTTAATCGACCTGTCGCGTCCACGGCTCGTTGCTCCGAAAACTGAAATTAGTACAAAATAAAGTCGCTGGAAAAACAAAGTCAATAATTCTGAATGTAATTCAATTATTATTAATGCCAAATGAAATATTCCTAATATAATAACATTCTGTACGATTAGGCAAATTGCGAAATTAAATTAGAAGAACTTTGTTGCATGTATATAAAATAAAAAATCGCATATATAATATTGTAAACGTTTTAGTAAATAAATCAAACTTACTTTTAGAAATTAAAAAACCTGTTTGGAAAGTGGTAAAAAAGCATTTGGAGTAATGGTGGTCGAACTCTTAAGTATCGTTAAAATGAATTTAGCTAGTTTTACAAAATAAATATTTTGTGTAAATGTTTTGTTGTCAAAATAAATTATTTTATATACTTTACATAGAAAGAGTGCAATCTTTAATTGCGTCCAAACAGAAATTAATATTGTCACTCTAAACAAAGTTCTGTTGTCAGTTTTCTGTGTGAGTTTTCTCTGTGTGAGTTTTCGTACTAAATTGGGAACCAGTTAAATATATTCAAATGGAAAATTCGTTCTTTACTTTGCAATCGATCCATCCAGCCTTAATTTAATTAATCATAGGATGTTGGGATTATTTTGGTTGCATAATTATGCTCGACGTCATTTTTAAGGGACTGCAATTAATTAATAATAACATCTAAAACTTGCGTTAAATGTAATCCTATAGCAGAATCGGTGACATACTTTTTGAGGTTATGACGTCTTCCTTTGAACAAAGTTCCATTCTTGCTTTATCTTATATTCTGTCAAAAGCATTGGCAAGCCAACCTCACAATTCTAATTCTTAAGCGAACCTAAAGGAAACAAATTCGTTTTTCCTGGAGTGTCGTGCGGAAGGAAGACATTTGCCTGAGCGAACGGAAGAATTCCTCGGTAGGGGGCGCGGCGAAAGGGGAGAGAGCTCAGCCAAGGATTTATCAATTTACAATTCCCATGCCGGGGCGAAGAAGAAGCGCGTGGCAAGAATGCCAATTGGCGGAGAGGGAAAAACGCCGGCTGAATTCGCCAGTCCGTTGCTGGCGGAATTCGCGATAACAGAGCGGAACCTTTCGATCCTATAATCCTTGCGAGCAACTCGCTCGCAAAACTCCACTCGCAAAAAGGATTATCTCGCGCTCGGCATCGCCGATTCAAGGAACTTTATTGCGAGAAATCTTGCCTCTTTCAGCCGTCGAAAGAACACGCCACGTTCTCACCATAAATCAATCCTCCTAACCAATGAAATCGACTGAAATCGATGCTGAAGTCTCTCGAGGCTTTATCCATTTCGATTAGCGACATATTGCCTGGGGAGATCGATTATTGAGATAATTAAGGAAGATAAAGGTCGGTCATGTTTTTAAAGATCTGTGCTTATCATATTTTGACATTCATTTTTGTCATCTTTCAGTATTTAACTTCACTTTTATATTCCACAAATCGATTGGATTTAATCGACAGTATTCCAAAGTGAAATAAGTAATCAACCGCATAAATTATAGGTTATGCTTTCTACCAATGAGTTCTCAAACAAAATTTTGTTACGGTCGACAAATACAGTGCAATAAAATAAAGAGGGCAAAATATAATAACATAGACAAATATATAAAAATAGGAGAACTTCCGGAATATCCAGCAAAAGAAGGAACAGAAGAAAGCCAAGAATTAATAATAATATCACCCAGAAAGAAAATATTATTTACTTTGTCACTACTATCATACTGTGTACATTTTCTGTTTAATTTGAATTTTAAATCCAAATTCTATTTTTAAACAAATTTAATGCAACATATGATAAATAAATGTAAAATTCAAAATCCAAATAAATAAATATATAAAGCACTGTATATTTTTTTCGTAATTTATATATCTTTGTTAACGAAATTGAAACATTCCTTAGAAAAATTAACGAGAACGATTTATAAATAAATAATTGAAATATTAAGCGATAAGATTAAATATTGTCCTCTAAACTTTAACCTCTAAATATTTCCATTAGCCCAGGTAAATTAAAATCTATACTTTGACAGGACTGACATGAAGACAAATCACCGCGAAGCAGCACCCTGTAGACAGAGTTGAGATAAGGGCCGATGAAAATGCGGGGCAAGAACCAGCCGGAGAAGACCCCCTACCGGTTCCACTTTGCCCCCGCTGGACCGATCGCTCTCCAGCATCCGATCATTCTTTCGTCCCTCTATGTCTTTCTTTCGATCATCCCAGCCTCTGCCTCGTTAATTGCCGTGACATCCGAAAAATGTCTCGCGTTCCGCTCCACTCGTTTCGCCGACTTCCTTTCCTGGTCTGCTGCTACATGTTTGCCGAGAGTGCAACATGTTTTGCAACGACAGGTTCTACTCCCGGCGAGCCCGGTGCGCGCGCGGCGCGCAAACTGTCTTGATGGATTAACAATGTAATTGCAATAATAGTTGCGAGGGGGTAAGTTTTTTGCTGGTGAAAGTAGTTAATCGGAAGAATTTTATGAAAGGTTTTTCGTCATTTTTTGGCAAGTGTTGATTTTTGATGTTGTATGTTTTAAACACAATTGTGACGGTCATTGTGAAATAATTTTGGAGAAATATAAAGGAAGCGATTTTCAACTTAGTAGTTTTTTACCTATGTTATATTTACAAGATAATTTTAATAAAAAAAGTTCATTTTTTTTAATAATTCGGAATGTAAGTTTATACAACATTAACATAAGTTTTCATAATTGGATAACAAATACCTTCGATGTTATTCTTGTAACACTAATTTTCAACCGGTAAATAAATAAGTAAAGAAATACACGAAAAGGAAGAAATCTTATCCAGCATTTTTTTCAAACACTTTTACTATCATAATTTCAAATTAATGAGGCAATAATTTTTTTTACTTTGATAATTAGTAATTACCTTGTACTAATCTAGCAATTTTTCCAAACACTTTCATTACCACAATTTTAAATTAATGACGCAATAATTTTTTGTACTTTGATAATTATTGATTACCTTGTACTTGTCTAGCAATTTTTTCAAACAATTTTACTACCACGATTCCAAATCAATAAGGCAATATTTATTTGTACTTTGATAATTAGTGATTACCTTCCACTTGTCTAACAACTGTTTCAAACATTTTTACTGCCACAATTTCAAATTAACAACGCAATAATTATTTTAAATTTAATAATTAATGATTACTTTGTACTTATCTAGCAATTTTTCCAAACATGTTTACTACCATAATTTCAAATCAACGACGCAATAATTTGGTTCAATTTAATAATTGGTGATTACCTTATACTTATCTAGTAATTTTTCCAAACACTTTCATTACCACAATTTTAAATTAATGACGCAATATTTATTTGTACTTTAATAATTATTGATTACCTTGTGCGCCAGTCCGTCGTCTCTTTCTTGGTCCCGCTTGAGGGTGCTCCTGACGCTGTCGAAGTCGCTGGTCGGCTTGAAGGTGGAGCGATAGTTGTCGGTGAACACCTCGGCCGGTGGTTTGTAATCGCGATAGCCGGTTGGCGAGGGTGTCATGGTGAGTGGTTGCTCGGCCGACCTCGGCGTAAGGCCACTTGATCGTCCAGTCACCGTCCCCCTCGACGAGACCTCATCCTCCACCTCGAACACCTCGTCGCTCATGCTGTCTTCCCCCGTCACGATTTGCTAATCATTCGCAAAAACAAACAACGTTCCATTACAACTGGTGGCAACTGCCTCGATTTCAATTGAAAAATTTGATAATGATTCGCAAAACAGATTGCATTACAACTGTTCTAGATTTCATGGTATGCTATTGATAAATAATTAGGATTAATTAGAACTATTGTATTATAAAATAGTTTAATTTCACTACGTAAAATTAGGAGAGAAAATTCTTTAAAGGCTTGATATTAACCGTCTTGAATTAACAAAACGTCTAATAGTAATTATTAAACAGTAATAATTATAAGCAGTATGCAATTGTTAAATAATTTATCGCTAATTAGAACTATTATAAATTGGCGTAATTTCAGTATGTAAAATCAGCGAAGGACATTCTGTAAAAGTTCAATAATAACCGGTTTTATTAAATAACAGGTCTAATAATAATTATTAAGAAATTTCCTATTTATGACGCGCTTTCGGAGATCGCTGGACCACTGTGCATAGGTGCGATATTTTTGGTCGGCACTAAAAGGCTTAATATATTATATCTCTCTTGTTCCAATTATATTTTTATTCAAGAATCCTTGGAACTTCATCAGCACATGGCAGATGTTTCACAAAGGTTTTCAGTTCGTGCAAACCTCTTTAATGCACAGATGTGCGCGTGTATAACTAGCATCATCGGACCAGCACGTTTCTTGACCAACTGGTTCGATCGGTCTCGCTCTAAGCGACTGATTATGCTACTCCCGTTTTGCCCGGGGAATTATCCCCGATGATTATACGGCGCGCGCGCGCGCGCGCGCTTCTTTGACTGATCGGACAGTGCGCTCCTCGGTATTACAATAAAATATTAATCGACTCGATCCCGCATGTTCGCCGTTCTCCGATCGAGTTTCTTGCTGGAAATATTACTGGCGCCGATCATGTACAATCATACATTCACACACATACACACCAATCCATTGGCACAGTTGCAAAAGATGTTTGAAGATGAATATATTGAAATGCATTGCCTCCGGAAATGATGTGCTTTCAATTCCTCTTTTAAGAGACAATTATGCACAAAAATATTGTGGGACTTGAAATGTCGATTTGTGGCGCGGTTTCAGCAGTATCTGGACTGATAAATATAAAACATTATGAAAACATAAAAATTAATTTCTCTTTTACAAGCAATATTTCAATCCATATACAATGTTTTCAATTATGTTCCAACGAAATGAAACTATTTATAACGTTTTATAAATTTATTTTGAGATGGAGAACAGTTGTCGCAAGTGTTTTATTTTTTAAGTAAAAGGATTTATTTTTTTAAGTTTGATTATTTTTATAGAGTTCATTATACAATTGCAGCAAACTATTTATTCCTGCGTTAATATAAACTGTTTTATAAAAATAGAAATATATTATTATGATAAATTTATAATAAAAGAAAGTTCATATTGCTGCATTTATATTTCTACTTTCCTTGTTACTTTCCTTGCTTTAAAAATATTTAACACTGTATTTCAAAGAATTGATAATAACAAAACGTGCATTGAAACATCGTGAACGTTAATTATCGATAACTCAATCGATAATTATTACTTTCTTCTGCGAAGTGTTTGAGTGAGATAAATACAAAATACACATATTTGTTTATAATAATATAATGCATGTTACTATAATATTTATTTGTATTATTATAATAAAAATTAATAAGTACATTTAAAAAGTAAAAAAGGTATAAAAAAGGAAGCTTTTATAATAAGTAATTTTTTATCTCTTCTCGAGAAACAGATATCAGTGAATGTTGGATAGTTGCATTGTTAATCGAAAGAATGAAACGGATGATTCCGGTATAGCGGAGAGAGGCAGTGAAGCAGGAAGGGAAGCGAAAGTAGCCGTCTCTCAGGCTGTGAAATATTCAGATGGAACGTGACTCCGGGGCGTCTCTCCGCGAGATTATATCGGATTTCTTCGACGCTTCTTCGCCAAGAATATCGCTATAAATCATGCAAGCACGTCGCCTCCTTTATGCGAGGACTTATCGGCCTCGCATGAATATCTCCGCGGCCGCCTTCCTCTTTCAAGGTTCTTATCGCCTTTGCTATAATAAACTCGCGTTCGAACGCTCGCCGATCAAAACAGACGAAACTGAAGGGAATTCGTCGCTTATTCCTGTGTGGTTTCAATCCGAAAGTGATAAGGACGATCTTCAAATAAAAATAATAAGCGAAATGTTTTGTTTTAGAAATAATTTAAATGTCGAGCTTTACTTTTAGTGATGCAACAGTGTTCGAACATATTTATTTTGTTGTTTTAATTGTTGCTCCAAAGTTGCATTAATTCGTAATGGCCATTATTGTGTATTTTTTAGGGAATTTTGTTTCCCAGTTTGATATGATGAATTAGAAACTATATCGATTTTAATGTTTTGTATGATTTCAATATGTTGTATTTAATTTTTATATGATTTTGTATGATTTCAATATATTATATTTAATATTTTGCACTGTTTTGTATTGCTAGTTTATTAGAAATAGCTTTAGTATTCTTATTTTGACGATTGTTTCAATCATATTGTTAGCTTTTACTTTTTTATTCTGTCATTGCTTTTGCTGTTAAGAATATTGCATTCATTTTATTATTATTTTAAAAAAGGAGTTTTCTTCTGAATTATGTTCTGGGTCATTTTTGATTATGTTATCCATGTTTCCTTTAAGCTAGAATTTAGTTTTTGTAACAAATTAAATGATGTTATTATAAATCACTAAATAAGTGGATATACGAGAAGGACGCAGTGTTTTGTCAGCTCTCTGACAATCCAATCTATCGCAAAACTATTACTGTCATAATCAGAATAAATAAAGCATAATAATATAAAATATATAACACAGTATAATTGACTTTATTTTTGTACTGTTAAGCCGAGCTTCGGAATCGAAAAATAAATTAGTAAATAAGTAAATATGTGGGAAGATTAGATAAATCAATAAGAGAAAATCACAACTTTTCGACTTTATTGGTGCAATCTTCGAAGAGATTTCCAACAGGTAAATAAATAAGCAAATAAATAAATAAGTGGATATGCGAGCAGGGAAGAAGTATTTTACGAACTCTCTAAAAATATAATCTATAACAAAACTATTACTGTCATCATCACAATAAAATAAATCATAATAATAATATAAAATATACGATAAGGCATAATCGAATATTGTGGAGAAATAAGACAAGGTTACAACTTGTCGACTTTATTCCTGCAATCTTCGGCAAGAATTCCCAACCAGTAAATAAATAAGTAAATAAGTAAATAAGTGGATATGCGAGAAGGGATGAAGATATTGGAGGAGTTGTGACGCGTGGCTGCGTTCGCCCTCCATTTCACTTTGACGTGGAGACGACCGCCCCGTTCACTTCCAGGGGAAGTCCCACCCCTGGCAGAGTAAGCAAGAGCCGTGGCCCATGAATTTATTAGGCTCCTCGAGCGATAGGCAGCCAGCCACCTCGATCCAATTAGCCACGCCGTGTGAACAGGATGATTAGCATTTTCGGGACACCCAGCGCGCCCCACCTTCTTCCCTTTAACACTCGAGACCTATCCCGCTTCCCTCGCATTCCGAACATAACTGCAGCCGCCCCGGCCAGCAATTCATTTGGCGAATTTTAAATACGAAACTCCACCAGATTTACTGGACCAATTAATCGACCCTTTTCTATTTCCGGAAGTCCAGAATTCCTTGGAATACTTAACGTTTAATTGTTTAGAATTGCTTGGTTGAGTTATTTGTCTTATAAAATGCTTTTGTATAACATCTTTTATGTAATAGAATATAATAATTGTCGGTGTAAAAAATGTTCCCGTTTTGAATAACAATATTTAATAAGTAAAACTCTAACAGAATGTTCATAATTTGTTATACAAGACGACCTACGTAGTTGAACTCTTCAAATACTATATTTAATTAACATACACTTTATTGTTCTTTATTGTTCACACTTTATTGTTCTCAAGAAAAGTGGAAACAATCTAATAGAATATCAATATAAATTATATTATACATCACTTTGTGCATGTAACACTAATAACTAAAAAATATTTGTTTTCCCATAAATTAATTCGCCATAAAAATATTGTATTGTTTATAAAGCCTGTCAAAATTTACTAGTTGTTTAATGCGTACTTTCCCATGAAAAATAGATGTGTCTCCATGTATCAGCACTAACATCACATTGTTAGTAAATAAATGGCGAATAAAGACAGTTGGAGCGTCTGAGAACCTATCGGTTGGTTAGGAGGGAGCTTGTTAGAACGCATCGTAGATCAATCGATCCTTTAGCGGCGATGCGCGCGGCGATAGCAATCGAGGCACCGTTAAACCCATCGATAACCACAATTGCGGCTGATCTCGAAGCCACAGCGAGCAGCGGGAATCGCGGTTGCCGCAACCAATAACCCTGAAACACGGAAGTGCTACCCAAGAAGCTCGTCCAGTTCCTATAATCCAAGTGATTTATGGGGTAATCGTTGCCAAACGTCCCTCGTTAAAGCCAATCCAGATTGCCGAACTGACGTCTGCTACAAAACAATTGGAAATTTGTATGCTGGCCTGTGTATTATGGCAGAAGTCTAGTTTGTGTAGCTCAATTGATTTATGAGATAATCGTTGCCAGGCGTATGTTACTAAATAATTCGCAATTCGTATGGTGACGTGTAAGATGCATGTTTGCAAACCCCTGAATAACTTAGCCCTAACCTAACACCTAACTTGTTAAATACTGAGTTGGTACTTAGAAACACTCGGAAAACCTAACTCTAACCTAAGTTTTGCAATTCTTAATGGGCTTTTCGAACACCCAAGTGACCTAACCATTAACCTAACACCTAACGTGTTGCGGATCTAAATGGGTACTGGATTTTAAGAACACTGAGAAAACCTAGCCTTATCTTAACACCATGGATGTTTCGCTTCATATACTCAGTCCCGTTTGCAAATCTGCGAAGAACTAGTCCCAACCTAACACCTAACTTTTGCAATTCTTGATTTGCACTGGACTTTTCCAACACCCAAGTGACCTAACCATTAACCTAACACCTAACGTGTTGCGTATCTAATTGAGTATTAGGTTTTAAGAATACTAAAAAGACGTAATCTTATCTTAACACCAAACTTGTTGCAATTCTAAATGAGAAGGGAATTTTATGAACACCCGAATGATCTAACCTCATTCTAACCTCTAATTTCTATCATTCTAAGTGAACCTGAATACCTGAAGTTTATTTTAACACACAAATTTGTACGATTTTAAACAAGTACTACATTTTGCGAACACCCGAATGATATAACTTCATCCTAACCTCTAATTTCTATCATTCTAAGTGACCCTGAATACCTGAAGTTTACTTTAACACACAAATTTGTATCATTTTAAACGAGTACCACATTTTACGAACACCCGAATAACCCAACACCTAATATCCAGCGATTCCTATGAACGAATGTGTAGTGGAGAAGGTACACTAACGATGGCTTCTTCGGAATACTTGCGCCACCGGTTCTCACCGGTTTCAATAAGAGGTACGACGCCGCGCGCCGGCGTGCTGAGCTGGCGAGTGCGCGGCACATGCTGCACGACATAAAGTTGCCACCGATAATTGGCCGACGAAACTACCTGCCAAGCTGCATGCAACTGTGCCCCGTCGGCAATTAAACGGCTCTATCGACTGCATTAACGACTGTGTACTCACTTGGTGCATTTGCATTATATATACTTGGCTGATCTTTCAGATTAATTTACACTTTAGCAAAGCTTGCCTGTTAATAGATTCGTAGTCGATAAAATTAATTGGGTGCTTATTGAGCATTACATATTCCGCTTGCAACATTCGTGTGCGTTTTGTATTTATACCTCCTGAGTAATCTGCACATTTATCTTCTATGCTCGAGGCTTATCGAGAGCAGAGCATGCTTTAATGATTCTGTCGGGGGAAAGGTTAGAGTTATGGGAATTTGGAAAATCGTGCATTAAATCACTAATTATTGCCCATTTATATACAATAGAATAATTACACAGTTCTATGTGCTCACTTGTAGGGTTTGTGCTAAATATCTTTCATCAATCTAGGAGAATAACTAACATTTTACATATTCATGATTCAAATTGGCTTGTTAACAGATTCGTGGCAATTAATATAAGATCGATCTAAATTAATTATGTACTACTCGCTTGTAACACTTGCGTGTCTATCATATTTCACTCCTTGCGATTCATCCACACAGTTATCTTATATGGAAATTCTATTGGAAACAGGTGATGACTTTAGGATGACGTAGCAGGAAAAGGTGAAATGAAGAATTCTGGATTAAATCACTTATTATTTACAATTATCGGATGAAAGAGAATGTTTTGTACAATTTTTTATAATAGCGGGGATTGAATCTACACGACTTGCTACAGGTTATGTTTGCAAGGAGACTCACATTGAGTGATGCCGAGGCGGGAACAGTCACCATGGCGGGCGTATCATTACTTCCGCCTCTCATGTTGCCTCTCTACAAAGCAGAGACACGTGTTGGCCTTCAACGGCGTCACATCGATACCCTGCCAACAGAAACAATGGTTCTCGCCTATAATTCAAATGAAAACCTACGAGAAACGAATCGATCATAACCTAGTTTCGTTTTAAATCATTTTAAATAATTGTAATAATCGTTGTGGTTACATTCGTTTAGATAGTAGTTGATACGAACATATTATTTTGATTTTTTAGAAAATAACTGTAGCGTGTTGTTAAAAAATATCTCACTAAATCCAAAAAATTAAAACAAAATGTGTGCAATTCGTTCTCTTCGCATGGCATTCGCCGTTTGTATTATTATTTTTATGTAGAATTATACATGTTTTATATATTTTTTTGCTATCATATTATAGTTTATATTAATTAGTATTCTTCAAAACAAGTTAACAGCTAGCAAATTTAAAAAGAAACGTACTTAAATCTATATGTATGTATGTCGAGAGTATATTTTTGAACAAATTTTTTTATTTATGAACTTGCAAGATTTCAAATCGTAATATTACAACTACCAATGTTATTATTGTATTAATATACGGTGAATTAAAAGGCACTCGGACATCGAATACTTTTAGAATCGATTGTTTTAGAAAGAAACTTGCCGTATTTAAGCAGATTTACTCCAAAACCGCAATATGCTCGATTTTAACATATATTTTGATGCAACATATTATATCATATATTACATATTCTACAACTTTATATATTTTATGTTATGTTATGAAAGAAAATTGCATCATTTAAGAAGATTTACTCCAAAACCACACTATGCTCGATTTTAACATATATTTTGATGCAACATATTGTATCATATATCATATATTTTACAAATTTTATATATTTTATGTTACATTATATCTCGCATATAGCTAATAAATTCGTGAAAATTGGATCGAACTACCTCGAATATTGTACTTTTTGGAGCATTTTATTGGTAAAGAGGGAAGCAATCTTCGAATCCGGTTAGTGGGATATCTCATCTGTATAAAAGGTTGATTCGCGTCTCTCATATCGAGCGGTCGCCCTCGGGAGAGCGCAGCGGGATTACGACCCCTCGGGCGGACTTGGACACGTTTACGAGAGTGTGGATCAACCTGCCAGCGAGAAGCAGCCAATCCTGTTAGCCTCCTGCAGTCGCGCAGCTGACACTCTAATAGTTTTTTGAGCATCTACTCAATCCAATCGAACAGCTTATTACTAAACAGTTGGTCTCACTTTTAACCCTTTTATTGGTACAAAGTTTGACTCTTTAATAGTTCTTTTATAGAGTCAATTTAATTGTAGTGCTTTGTGAAATACTTGGTGTGACTTTTATTACTTTTGTTACTATTCACTTTGTTAATGTTAGACTTTTTATAATGGTAGCTATATAAAATAGTGGAACAAAGGTTATGCAAAACAATCGATATTATTACATAAAGTACTTTTGTATGTATACAATTTTGTTACTTGCCTCTCAAATTTCTTCAAACTTACTATTTCTTTAAGACTAGGTTTTAGGCACCAGTCACTTTGACGGATTTCGGACTTTACTAGCAAAATTACGAAGCTTATTAATTTTTCTTCCAATTTATACTGACAATTATTAGTGCAATCCGGACAGATTTAATTAACTTGTATTATCTTTGTTAAAATTGTAATTATCTTTAAATTAAATGAATAGTTTTTTTTTCATGAAAATAAGTGCCAGAAGTTGTAAATACAAAATTTTTAGTAGGAAATTACTCTAAAAATGGTTGGCTACTATTTTCGACTTCCGAGAACGTTTTTCAACTTTCATTTTCTTTATTTATATTAATCGCATTAAAATTAGCAAAACAGACAGTGGATAAAGGAAACAACAACCCGCAGGCCCAGTATTTTTAGAAAAACAAAAAGTCTTTTTACTAAAAAATATATTCCTTCGAAAGAAACATTGTTATAGCAAAATTCATTATAAAAATACTGATTTCCCGAATATTTTGCTAATGCAAGTCAAAATTATAACACTCATTTTGCTAGACAATCATTTCTTAAGAGATCAAAAATGAGTTTCTTGTTCAATGGAATAGCTCAGTGAAATATAGCTTTGCGTCAGAAGTAGCTGCACCCTTGAACTCGGCGCGCATTGTCGGCGGACTTCTCCGAAGGTTGTTTTCACGTCTCTTCGGAGCAGTCGAGCGAAACGTACTCATGGTCGGAAGCTTCATTGCCATTGTCGGAGGAACAAAGACGCCTCTTATTGTTGCACAGAGAGAGTTGGCTCGCTCGAGCGCGCGCTCGATTGTGCGCCGATTCTCCAATTAAATTAAGACCTTCTCTCCCTTCGCTGCGCTTTCAATTGGAATCGCTGCTACTTACAACTTGTTAGCCTTTCCTGGTGCACGTGGGATACCATTTATGGCTGATTTTAAGATGAACTAATTAAACACATTAAAAGAAGAGGTAAAGAATTATTGCTTTAAATATTTAAATAAATATTTATGCTTGTTGGTAAATACAAATTATTACATTCAGCGAGTTTGTTTTACTTTATTGTAATTTGTTAACCCTTTTAATGCCAAGCGAAATTAACGCACGTATGCGAAGAATACCTTAAATATAAAATATTATGAGAGAAATAGAAATTAATTTCTCTTTCACAAGTAATATTCAAATCCATATAAAATCATTTCAATTGTGCTGCAACGAAATTAACGAACAACGAACGAAATTAGCAACGATATACCGTCGTTCGGCACTAAAAGGGTTAAAGTCTGAATAAATTATTTTATAGAAAAATACCATCAATTATGTTGTTAGGATATTATTGTATTAAAAATAATATATTAACTTGCTGTTGGTTGACGATAGTAGATATATTTATCAGACAATATAATAAATGGCAGTAAACGTTTCAATGTTAACCGCTACACAAGTTTTCAATAATTTTCTAGCAACATTGCGATTAATCGTTTCCGTAAGTGATTTGCTTTTGATACAGAAAAATGCTAGATCAAAAAACAATATTCGGCAATAGTTTTTTAAAATTAATGATCCTAAAGAAGAAAAATTGTTTTTTTGAGAAATCTTTTCTCACAACAAGAAAATATAAAATGCATTAACAAGTAAAATTTACCAAATCTATAATAAACAAAGATTGTTTTCATTAACTAAAATTGTTTCCTGTTCCCTTTAAAGGAATTTCTAGGAGGAAAGGGTTTTTTCCCGGCGGCGCATGTGAGTCACGATCGAACGTGTGTCGCAAAGTAGCCGTTCTAGTCTTATTAGTCGGACGTCACGCTGGGATTGGCTGTTTTATCGTGATCGAACGGTGAAACGCGCCCGACACAATAGAGCCAGTGCGGGTTACACGTGCGTCGTGAAAGAGCGAAATCGCTTTCGCTAATCTCGGCAGGCCGACCGGCCGTCCTATTCAATCCATCGATTTCGCTTTAGCATGTAAATCTCTACATCCACCGGCCGATTTCTACCCCGATAAAACGATTAGCTAGCGGTAAATCTATCCTTCCACCGGTAAATACTAAATTATTCGCATCAACCATTCCCTTCCACGTACAATTTACTTATTTACTGTTAGTATTTATTAGTAAGAAGTGAAATTATTAATGTAAGTTATTAGTAAATCGTGCTATTTACTAATAAATCAGTAAATAGTAAATTTGTTAGTTGCATTTACTGATTTATTAGTAAATAGTATCAATAATGCTAAATTATTTGCGTGAACCATTTGCTTTCAGTACAGTTTACTTATTTACTTATTTACCACTAGTATTTATTAGTAAAAAGCAAAACTTGTTAATGTAAGTTATTAATAAATAGTGCTACTTACTAATAATACTGAATTACTTGCGTGGACCATTCGCTTCCAGTACAATTTACTTATTTACCGCTAGTATTTATTAGTAAGAAGTGAAATTATTAATGTAAGATATTAGTAAATAGTAAGTTTACTAGTACTATTTGCTCAGTTACTAGTAAATGGTAAATTTACTAGTACAATTTACTCACTTATTAGTAAATAGTAAATTTGTTAGTACTATTCACTGATTTATTAGTAAATAACACCAATAATACTAAATTATGTGCCTGAACCATTTGCTTTCAGTACAGTTTTCTTATTTACCACTACTATTTATTAGTAAGAAGTAAACTTGTTAATGTAAGTTATCAATAAATAGTGGTATTTACTAATAAATCAGTAAATAATAATTTTACTAGTACTACTTGCTCAGTTATTAGTAAATGGTAAATTTACTAGTACAATTTACTCACTTATTAGTAAATAGTAAATTTTTTAGTACTATTCACTGATTTATTAGTAAATAACACCAATAATACTAAATTATGTGCATGAACCATTTGCTTTCAGTACAATTTACTTATTTACCATTACTATTTATTAGTAAGAAGTAAACTTGTTAGTACTGTTCACTGATTTATGAGTAAATAGTAAATTTATTAGTACTATACACTGATTTATTACTTATCAATAATTATAATTACTTACTAACAAATCCATGTAGCATAAAACTAGATAAACGAAAAACTTCAAGTTTGTAACAATAATATTATTCAACATACACTTTTATCGCAACCATTTCTACTTGTACGCTCACTTTTATCCCTAAAAAATCAAATCAGTCAAAACTTAACCTAGAAGTATAAATAATTGAAAGCTCGCAAATTCGTGTAATGACTGACTATGTAGAAATGAATGTTAGAAACGTAATAGGCCGTTTAACTCTTTGGGGCCTGGTGGGATTAAATAAGTAAAGCACGGTGGGACATTTTTAGACCCACCTCGAAATATTTCAATAGTTGCATGTGCATAGCTTTATAATTAGTCTTTTGTTTAATTTAAAACTCCCAAGAATGTCTGTGCAACATGGGTCTATTTATTCTCTGAAATCCTGTGCCTCAAAGAGTTAATGCAGTGCCTTCTCGTGGAGCGTCTCGTGGGAGGTGTAGTTACATAGAGTCGAGTCAGAAGGACCATTCTCCTCCTCCTCCTGTTGAAGCCCTCGAGAGCGCCACTCGAGCTCCAGCTTCCTCCTGTCGCTTCCTAGTTGAATATCATGGCTGGCCGTCCTCCTCATTGTCAGTACGTGACCCGAGATTTTGAGGCCACCATACTGTATCGATTGAATGCCGTTGTTAAAGGTCACTGCTGTCACTACATTCCTCGGCAGTACGTGGCATATTCCGCGGCAAGGTCGTTCACGTCAACCCATCGATTCTTGCTCCTCAAATGGGCTTTTTTGGTTCGAGGTATTTGAGGACACTTTTTACCGTCCTTTTTATTTTTTAATTTTGATATTGTTTATTGAATTTTGCTAATTTAGTAGCAGAAATATTATAATGGAGCATTCATTTATTTGAATGTTATAAATTTTGGTGCAAATAAATTGATTTGTAGTCAAAGTTAACCTCAACGCAATTTTGGTAAAAGCGGATTGTTGCTGCAGTCGAAAATCACTTGGTTTTGTTTTGAACATAAAACAGTTTTTTAAGCATTAACGCCATATTACATAGTATTACAAATATAAAACTTGCTTGCTTTAAAAAAAATGGGTTATACGGTATCATTATAAAAATCAATCAAATTCTTTCTTCGCTACGATTAATACAGTTAATATAAAACGATGGAATAAAATTGTAATTCGAATGTAAATAGTGATTAAACTGCAGATGATTGTACAAATAGAGTTTTTTATATAACTATTATCATTTTGTGTGTGAAAATGGGAGTGATTATATTTCACTTTTCGTTGTATTCAGAAATGAATAACAATAACACTGAAATGAGGTTATGGGACCCTTGTTTATACAAATAGATTATACAAATAGAGCTTTTCCTATAACTATTATTATTTTGTATGTTGAAACAGGAGTGAATACATTTCACTTTTCACTGAGTCCAGAAACGAACCGTATTTTCGATAAAGTCACGCAATCCAATAACAGTGAAATGAGGTTATGGGACCCTTGTTTCTCCCACATATGCTCGCCAATCAAATGGTTAGAAGGTTAGGGAAAGAGTCGCAACCCTTAACAGGGTCAGAATTCCATACAGCACGGCCCTGCGAACTCACCCCATTTCACCCCAACCCATCGACTCCATTCACGCTCACCCCCTAATAAAGAACCACATGCGCGCTAAACCCAAATCACTCTGATACAAACACACGTGTGCAGTCCGGTGAATGGCACTTGTGTCTGTCACACTTAAAATTAATCACTCGAACGTTCGCGAGAGCCTTTGGCAATGTTTGCTTTGATAATATTCGCCAGGTGTTAGGTTAGGTACATTCGTTCGTCAGCTGTTATTTTCAATGTGGTTGTAATCGCAAGAAATTATGGAATGTTCGTAGTCTGTATTAACCTTTTGTTGTACTTTAACAAGTTTAACTGGTGATACAAATGTTGTACTAAACATGAATGCTACGAGTTAGACATCTGGAATGAAAATTGGGCGAACATTGTTGCATTGTTTGTTTCGATATTTTTTGAATTGGGTATTAAAACTGTTTTTGAGCTTCATTCTGATCTGTTTCCCTAATTTCCTCTAACTAAATAGTACGACAAGAAGTTAATCTTTTGCCTATTAATAAATAAAGAGGGTTAAAATTCCCGAGGATTTTTTAATTTATTATGCTATTTTAAAGTTTGAACAAAATACGAGTAGCATAAGAAGAGAGACGCAGCAATATATATGACTTGTATTATTATAAACAATGCAATAGAAATAATATGTTAAGGTGAAACGGCTATTCGCATAAAAATTTCTTTAGAACAAGTTTTCGTAAAGAAGAAATGTTTCTTTTTTTAAGAAAAGTGACTCTGACACAGACACATGTATGTAATGAATGACACATGTGTCTGTCACAGTCAAAATTAATGAGTTGGGTGTTTCACGAGTCTTTGGGAATATTCCCTTTGCTAATAAGTTCGTCAAGTGTACATAAATGTGGTTGCACTTTTAGAGTGTGAAACCAAGCATTTACAGATGTTCTGGTAATCACACATTTCATCGTTGTAATTAGGTATGTACATGTTTGTTCGAAATAGAACATTTGCAGCCATTGTTGATGTGTGAAGAGTTAATCATGCGCATACTTTTCACTGTATTGTCTCTCTATTGCGCTGCGGTTAACCAATTCCTTTCAGTGATTTAATACAAATACAATGAATATCAACAGCTTTTCCTTATCAACATTGTTCAACAGATGTACTTTTAATATCAAAGTTTGACCAGTGTGACAGATCGAACCGCATGCTAATTTGCAAATTAGCTAATTTGCTAATTTTTAATTTTTTTTACAAATACAATGGACATCAACAGCCTTTACTTATCAACATTGTTCAACAAAGTTGCCTTTAACACCAAAGTTTGCGTTTAACCTCAAACCACATATTAATTTATACATGCGATTTTACTGTAAATGCAGTGAACATCAACAGCCATTGTTTATCAACATTGTTCAGCAGATTCACTCTTAATACCAAAGTTTGACCAGTGTGACAGATCGAACCACATGCCAATTTGCAGAAGTACAATTCTTCCGAGTGATTTCATACAAGTACAATGAACATCAACAGCCTTTACTTATCAACATTTTTCAACAAAGTTGCCTTTAACACCAAAGTTTGCGTTTAACCACAAACCACATATTAATTTATACAAGCGATTTTACTGTAAATGCAGTGAACATCAACAGCCTTTACTTATCAACATTGTTCAACAAAGTTGCCTTTAACACCAAAGTTTGCGTTTAACCTCAAACCACATATTAATTTATACAAGCGATTTTACTGTAAATGCAGTGAACATCAACAGCCATTGGTTACCAACATTGTTAGTAGATTTATCTTCGAAATTTTTCCGAGGGCAACTCCCTCGTGGGATTTAATAGCAAGTGGGTTGAACGAGTCGAGAGTGAGGAGACTTAGAAATCGACATTCCTCTAGCGAAGACACTCACCTTATCGCGGAGTGTGGTAGGTCGACCCAGTTCGAGTGTCGACGATCGACCATCCGCAGACTGGCGCACACAGACACACCGAGGCACGCAGACACATACACAGAGAGAGAGGCACTCGTCGACAGCACAGAGATTCACCCACACGTTCCTTCCTGCTGGTGTGCACGCTGTTCTGGCGTGTATCGATCACGCGTGCCAAGGAACCACCCTCTTTTCAGCGTTCAAAGGTGCAGACGGTTTGCAAAGGAATCGAGGCGGAATCGGCGAGAGGGTGGAATCGCAGGAAGAACCGCTGCCCGGCGGAACAAAGCTCAACTGGCCTGGGAAAGGGGCGTAGTGTGTGTCGCACGCGGCGCAATCTTCACTTTCGTTCTCGGCCGACGCCACCCTCGGCCTTCCACCCTTCACCTTGCGATAGGTCGCGGCTGACGTCACGTGGTCTTCCACCCCGTGTCCTCTCACAACACACCCTCGGAATTCACCCTCGCCGCCGCCGCCGCCACGCGTGGAAATGTCTTGGTCGAGCGAAGTGCAACTACAAGCGCACTTAACTCACTGGAAAGTCGAGCGCTATCAACATTTGCGACAGCCGACCGCCGAGCCGGCGGAAACTCCCTGTCTCCGCGCTTTCCCACGAACCAACAGAACGAACCAACGAAAGATATACGAGTGTGAGTGTGAGCGTGTAAGTGTGTCGTCGTTTGGTAAAGCACGCAAGCGCAACCGGCGCTACCCAGTCTAACAGCGACGCCGGATCCCGGCGCGTTCCGTTACGTCATGGATCGACGTGTACCGCGCGCCCGGCGTCTACAGGCTCATTCATTTATGTTTCAATTTCAATTGTTGCGAAGCTTGAAATCTGCAAATGCTCGTCTACGATATCAAAATCAAGAACATATCAAAGCTCGTTTAGCATATTAAAATTACTAATTTTTAAAAATTTTAAATGTTTATAATCATTGTAAAAATTTTGAATGACACAACCATTAAGTCAGTGAACATTGGAGTGTTTAAGTTGACAGCTGATAAAGTAACTAATTATATAAATCCTACACAATAATAAAATATAGGGTTAGGTTGCCTAAATCGCCCCACTTTCCAAATAAAGGCTCATTACTCAGAAGTAATGATATCTTTATATTCTTTACGTCATAATAAACCGCAGTATTTCCCTTTTCTTATAGAATTTTTAGCTTATACAATTTTTCTTATACAATTTAGGCAATTGGAATTCCAAATTTTGGCACTAAGATTGCCAAAATCGACTTGCATTTGCAAGCAAAATTAAATAAATAATTCATATTTGTGGATGACTAAAGAGATTAATGTCTCCAATAAAAGCATTAACCTCAATAACCTAAAAAAAATATTTTAATGAAGAGAAAAACTACTGAAAAACTGGTAAAACGGATTTTTACAGTAAATGTTTAGCAACAATTGGTGCATCGTTATTGTAATTTGAACTTAAAAGCGATATTAAAAGCACTATGATTATAAAAAGTAATTATAAATATAATTATAAAAAATGAGGAAATATTATAATTCATCCATTTCTGTAACAAATACAAAATAGCATGAAATAACACGTTTGACATTGCAAGATAGATTAACACAACAACGCCTACAACTAGAAAATTGTGTTAAAAAAGTGTTAATAAAGAGAACTACTGAAAAACTGGTAAAATGGGTTTTTACATAAAATGTTTAGCAACAATTGATGTATTATTATTGTACTTTGAACGTAAAAGCAATATTAAAAGCACTATGACTCTGAAAAGCAATTATAAATATAATTAGAAAAAATGTGAAAATATTATAATTCGTCCATTTCTGAAACAAATACAAAATAGCATGAAATATCACCGACAACATGCTTGACATTGCAAAATAGATTAACACAACAACGCCTACGACTAGTAAAATTGTGTTAACAATCGATTAGCAACCCTCGAGAATAACGATTGTCTCTCTAATGTGCTTCGTAAAGTAAACAAGGTTGCAGATGACCCTGAAAGAACTCGATGGACGTCACTTTGTCCACGTCAAACTGTTTTCAGGGCGACGCCCACGGCGAATCGAGAGTACAACTAAATCTTGGCAATGCAACGTAGATCTGAGCGGGCGCTGATGAAACGGGGGTGGTTGGGACGTCATCTCGATATGACAGGCAGAGTTGCGCAGACGTACGCCCAATGTTTCATGAATGAAAGTGCAATAACACGCTGACCGCCCAGCGAACTTTGCCCGGTTCAACGCCTCGTACGAGTAGCGAAAACTGAGTTAGCTAATTAGTAGCTAAAATCTGCATGAGTTAGCAGCTTAAAAAAATTAAAAAATCGTTAAAATCACGACTGTTTTTAAATCACATCACTTTGTTTAAAAATTCACGCGTATCACCATTTGGTTTTTTATTATATTAGTTTACAACTTAAATATTTGCCGCAAAAAAACAGAGTTATTATTAATGTTTACAGAAAAGTCTTACATTCATGCTATTTTTTTAATACATTTCCCAATAATCGTCAAGCGAACGTTCTCGAATCGACTTCTCGCGCGTGTTTTAAATTTCAAATTTTAAAAATTTGTTAATATCACAGCTGTTCTCAAATCACAACATCTTGTTTAAAATTTTATGCATACCACCATTTACTGTTTTATTACATTAGTTTATAACTTGAGAGTATAACAGTGATGTTTAATTGTTATTAAACGTTTGCCGTGAAAACAGCGTTATTATTAACGTTTACAGAAAACTTGTTATATTTATGCTATTTTTGTATAGATTTGTAAATGAATTACAGAAAAGGTAAGGCACATGTTTGCGAAAATTGCTAATGTGTACAATAAATTATTTCGCCAAGGAAAATATATTATTATATAATTAGCTAACTGTATAACTATATAAGTTGCGTCTTTATTGTGGTAGAAAAATAATATTGTGGTATTTATAAAAATACCGGAATTAAAAGGTTAAGGGTCGTCTTTTTTCAGCAACAGTTTCATTCAAAGTCTATAATACCTATACGCTGAAATGATACTCAACGAATTCCAATTAATTATCCCAACCAGCAATTATACTTCATAACAATCATAACCATCAGAAATTCCTTCGAACATTTGTTCTGACAGGTGATAAAACGCTTTGAAAAGGTAACCGAAATGAAACAAGGCTCTTCGAGGATAAACACAGAGCAGAGCCCCCAAAAGTTCCCGCGGGAGCTTTCGCAAGCGTCTCGACGAATTTCGCCGCCGATAAAATGGAACGCCACCGCGAAATTACCAACCCCCCGTTCGAGGGTTGTTACGGAGTGCCGGAGAGGGCGAAGTACGAGCGGAGGGGAGAAATTGGAGGCGATTCTGCGCAATGCCAGCGAAGAATTGGTAGTGGAAAGCAGGAAAGCTCGGTTGGAGTGGCGACGCGCTCGAAGGGAAGTTCGCAAGCTCGCCACAGGATGGCGACGCTTCCCGAGTCACGGAAAGCTCGGGCGACCCTTCGTCGAAACTCAAGGGCGAGCCGGCCAATCCCGAGAGTTTCTACAATTCGACCTGCTGCCCGCCATTTTCGGCCGGCCCTCCTCGCTAACTGCCTTCTCGCTGCCAACTCCGATAGGACTGTTTCGATCCTGCTCGCATCCATTCGTCGAATCATTTTTCTGCCGAGTTCGATTAATCTTTGACTTTGACTCGAAGCTTGAACTTTAACACAGATAGTACAATCGTGTTTTAGAATGTTTTTAAGGAGGTTAGGAGGGTCATTTGGTTCCAAAGTAAGAGGGGAACATGTGAGCGCAGACACAGAATTTTGAAGCCCTTTCAAATTACAATAAGATTCACATTTTCTGAGATTTGAATTACCTTACTAATAATATAGAAAAACAGTATTATGTATATGATGTTGCAAATTAGAAACATGCCACAGATTTTGCGATTACGAATAAATCTATAGTTTAGAAGGTCCTTGCCGTGATTTGATGCGCTGTAAGAGGGGAACATGTGAGCGCAGACATAGAATGTTAAATCCTCTTCAAATTACAATAGAAGCAATTTTTGAGAAGGAAAATTCAATTTGCAATTAAGTTTATACTATGACATACCTGCTTTTATAAGTTACTTGTATTTATATATTATTTACCACGTTATTTCTACAAATGGAAATATTTCCTTTTCACCCTCTGGTCAAATACTCTCGAATCGGACAGACGAAGTCGTACTCGTACTCGTCGTACTTGCATTTGCTTAATTTTAATTCCGCATTGTGTGGGCGATTTTTAAAACTAAATTCCACAGTTAAGAGGTTAAGAGAAAATTATGCAAAAAAATATTGTGGGATTTGAAATATCGATTCTTTGGCGCGGTTTAAACAGTATTCGGACCACCGTGCAATGTTCCGAAAACGTCTCACGTATGACACTTGACAGACATTCAATATTATAAAATAGAACATTTTAAAGACACCCGCAGTTCGTCCGAAGAGACACATAAAAGGCGTTATAAATATATCGCTAATACATTTAGAAGACGTTCTGATGAAGTTGCAAGAAGACATGTGGAAGCCGTTTTAAATAAGTTTTTGTCGGAAATAGCAATTAGGGATTTGAAGCTGGCGGGCGGACTAGGTGATTAATTTTGTAAGACGCTACCAACGGACATCTAATTAATATAAGAACGGTCACTTCCGCCAATCCTTCTTCTTCCGAAATGAGCGAGACTGTATGTGACCCGAATAAAAGTATTATTAACCTTTTGATAGTCAAAGTCGTAAATGTAAGACATGCATTTAACCTTTTGACCACGGCAAAATTTAAGGGAGAACGCTAATTTTAATTGATGACATTTTAGCTGTGATAAATGCAATCTTAATGGATTTTAAGAGCGCCTATAGGTGCTCTGAATGTCACAAATGCACACATTGAACAGTAACACAGTGAATATAAATTATCGTACGTCTATGAATTTTGCAGAATATGTAACATAACCTTAATTATTTGCGTAAATAATTTACATTTACGTTCTGCATTAGTGCGGAAAAGTGATCGATGAAATGAAATAAAAGGCTGCTTTCTGTACTTGAACAGTAACACAGTGAATATACATTATCGTACGTCTATGAATTTTGCAGAATATGTAACATAACCTTAATCATTTGCGTAAATAATTTCCATTTACGTTCTGCATTAGTGCGGAAAAGCGATCAATGGAATGAAATAAAAGGCTGCATTCTGTATTCGTGCAGTAACACAGTGAATATAAATTATCGTACGTCTATAAATTTTGCAGAATATGTAACATAACCTTAATCATTTGCGTAAATAATTTACATTTACGTTCTGCATTAGTGCGATAAAATGATCGATGGAACGGAATAAAATGCTACACGATTCGATACGCAAGCTTTAAAAAGTGAACTTTCGCACCATGTGTTGCATAAAGAATGAATATCTATCACACGTCTATGAATTTAGCAGAATATGTAACATAACCTTAATCATTTGCGCAAATAGTTTACATTTATTTTCCTGCGGAAAAGCGATCGATGGAATGAAATAAAAGGTTATTTTCTGTATTCGTGCACTAACAGAATGAATGCAATACGCAGGTTTCGAAAAGTGAACTTTCGCAGTATTCATTTGTGAATTCACATCATTCGTTTTGCGCACGCGTTTTGCGCAGAAGAACTTGTGTGGTTATCGCAGTCACCTTCGGCTCGTGTAACAATTTCCACGCTCGTCCTCTTATCAATGTCGCGCTAATCCTTCAGCAACTTCGCAGCAATTTCACGCGTCTCAAAATTGGCCACTTTGCGCACTTATACAACAATCTACTATTTTAAAACGTTCAAAACATGTAAAATTTAGACGTTGTTAAACCATTGTTTGTTCGAAGTTTTTGCGACGTTCTAAAAATACGACAAAAGGCAGACGCAAATATTTTATAACAACTTTGATAAACCTAAGTTTAATACAGAAAAACATGCAACGTGAAGTAGGAGCTTTAAAATGAAATTGAAAAAACAGTCATTTTGTCAAATACCACGCAACGTCTTAAAGATGTCTTTTTTATGCGATTTCTACATTTGTACATTTTACGGCATTCGTAGGACGTTTTGAAGATGTTCTGCCGAAGACGTTTCATTTGCCTTTTTGCGGTATTCCTAGAGTGTCGCAAAGACGTCGAGCAAAAGATATTTTAACAACGTCCAAATTTTACATCTTTTGAACGTTTTAAAAATGCCTTTAATATATGGTTGTTTGGTAATTTCACGTTGTTCCAATAGTAGGTATAACCTCGAAATTGGTTGTTTCCTCCATTAAAACATTGATTGTACTGAATTAAAATTTTGAAATACTACTTTTAGAATATTGTATAGTAATATTTATTGAAAGTCCTATCAATTACATATTAAAGACGTATTTAAAACAGCTTCTACATGTCTTCTTCCATCTTGGTTGGAACGTCTTCTAAGCGGTTTGGAAATGTATTTATAACGTCTTTTATTCAACGTCAACGTCTTTTGTATATCCCTTCGGAAGTATTGTGGACGCCTTTAAAATGCTCCAATTTGAAACATCGGACGTTTGTCGAACTTACGAGAGACGTTTCTTGTATATTGGCGAACATCCCAAAGACAACGCAAACATCGCCTTTTAAATGCGTTTTTAAACGTCATTGTGCGATCTAGTGTTAAAGAATTCGATCGCAATGAAAACTCGCATCATAAAACTTACTCCAAAAATAATAAATGCAACATACAATTGCTGTAACAACAAGTTCGACAAACACAACTTTAATAACACAAAATAAACAGAAATGTTCGATGTTGCACACTATCAGTGAAAGTCACATTATTAGTTTCGCCGGGTTTGATTCCCTTTCAACGAGAACTCGTCCAATTATACTTCGGGTTTCGATCGGCCGCTCGCTCCCAATTATACACAGTGGCGGAAGTACGACTGGTGAAATCGGCGACGCAAAACTCCCATTTGCATATTGCAATATTTATGGTCACTTTAGCCATGCAAATCTCGATGGACCAACAACGGGATGTTCAAGGATCACCTGCCAATATTTGACGGGGAGGAATACAAGGCTACTGAAGATCAGCAGGACGCGCCTCCCAGCGCCCACGGAACAAAGGAATTATGGGTAACGAGATGATAAATTGCCGGCCAATTTAAGAGAATCTCGTATGTAAAGCAGCGAGTGCAGCGCAATGCAACGTTGTCGTTCACGTAGATTCAAAATTAAACTGTGGTTGATTTAATACAGTTAACTTTTTCTATTTAGCAATAATTTTTAAGAAATTTGTACTGGAAGCGTGTAATTAATTTATGCTTAGTTAATAAGGGAGGATAAATTACTGTCCAATTTAATAAAATTTTGTATATACAGCGGCGAGTGTAGCAATGCAACGTTGTCATTCACGTAGATTTAATGTTGAAATACGCTTTATTTAACAAAATTGTCTTTTTCTATTTTGTAATATTTTTAATAAACTTATACTTGATGCATAAAATGAATTATACTTAGTTGCGAATGCAGCAATGCAACGTTGTGATTGACGTGGATTGAAAGTTAAACTGTGGTTGATTTAACACAGTTCGTATTTTCCATTTAATATTAATTCTCAAGAAACTTGTATTGGACGCATGTAATTAATTATGCTTGGTTAATGGGGGATGATCAGTTGCTGACCAATTTACGAGAATCTCGTACGTAAAGCAGCATATAATTAATTATGCTCAGTTAATTAATGAGGTAGCAAGCGATCGCCAATTACTGATCAATTTGAGAGAATTTTGTATGTGCAATACTGTATCAATAAAACGATGCTTTTCACGTAAATTGATAGTTAAACTGTTTTACTTAATAAAACTGTGTTTTATGCGCGAAATAATAAGAAATTCGTACGAAATTCATATAAGTAATTAGTAATTGAAAATTTACTTTTGACAGCAATGCCCATCAATTTTGCTTGGTTCTTAAATATTTAGTATTACTATTTTTATCAAAATTCTCGTAACTGCCTCATCCACCATTTTCGACTTCTTAATCACTTTAATTAATATTTTATTCGAAATTTGTACATTTTACGATATTGAAGCCTCACAACGAATTTCTGGTGGAACTTAGATTTTCGTATTGGAAATCGATTTAATAAGCATTGCAATTTTAGAAAGAAATGTTTTAAATGCACAATTAGCTGATGATTGATAACGAAATGAAAAGTAAAACATTGTTGATGCGATTGATAGAAAAGGCTGCGGTTCGCAACGAGGAGGTTCGCTTCGAAAGTGAGAAAGAGAAAGGACGCGGCGTCTGCGTGGCGACAGCTGGGCGTGCCATCTTGCACGTCTGCGTCCGGCTGCCCACGGTAGCAGGCTACCATCACTCACAGTTGGTTCTCACCCAACTTACTTAGAATCAGACGCACTTCGCAAGTGTACCACGTGAATTTATGCGCCGAGGCCAATTGACCGCGTGGCGCCGCGACGACGTACAATTTAAAGTGGTTGTCGCAGAAATTTGCGTTTTTCGAAGATTTTCAAAAAGTATGTTTAAAACTTGGAGCAATTCAAACTTTAAACCGCGCAAATTGTCTAATTTCCCGCTCAAGAAATTAGCTTTCTACGTGGGAAGATTAATGTTTAAATATTTCCAGTTTATGCTTTCAATGCTTTATAATTAATTTTGTACAATTTAAAGTAGTTGTCGCATAAAATTGCTTTTTTCGAGGATTTTCAAAAAGCCGCATATTTAAATCCTGACGTAATTCAAACCATAAACTGTGAAAATTGTCTAATTTCCTTCTCAAGAAATTGTTTTTGTGCGTGGAAAGATTAATGTATAAATTATTACAAGTTTGTGTTTTCAAGGTTTTACAATCGAAATTAGCAATGGTTTTAATACTGTGGGAATTACATCCCAAAAAGGCGTTTTTTCTTAAGGATTGCGATTTGATATGCGTTGCCAAAATCGCAGGATTTAGAAAGTTTGCAATATGAATTATTTTCAAACTGATTTCATGTACTAAGATTTGCCGCTGATGCGCAACAAAGTCGATCTTTGAAATTTAAGTTTTTGACGAGACGTCAGCCTTTCACACTAGAAAATAGCTCCAAAAGTATAGTACTTTTAGGAGTGAAAAAGCTCTAGGTGTGTAAATTCCCTTAATTAATATAAAACATGAATTTCTGACATTGCAAAAATCGTCGAAAGTAATAAAATGAAATCTGTTTATGGAAACGCAATACTCAAAAGCAAACATCCTAAAACGTCTTCTTTACGCGATTTTCATTTCTGTACGTCTTACGACATTCCTACGACGTTTTACAGATGTTCTACTGAAAACGTTTCAAAGATGACATTTTCTCATTGTTAAAACGTCTCTGTCACATCATTTTTGCGTCAGCCTTTTTGGAGTATTCTTAGAGCGTCACAAAGATGTCGAGCAAAGAACGCTTCGAAGAGGGATTTTCATGTAACAAGTTAAACAAATTGATTTTTTACAATTCAAATCGATAACACTTATGTTCCTAAAATTTTGAACTTGAAATCGAAGAAATAACGAATCATCGTATTTGGCAGCTGCAATGTTGAATGAAGGATTTCATACAATTTTCAAAATAATGAGAGCACTGGATATTGTGGTTGAGCAGCATTGTAAACATTTTGCTGGCTTTTGTAATGCGAAGCGACCAATAATTGTTAATAGTTGTACGAATAGAATATATTTATAACCTCAAAACAGCTTGTTTACTCTAAACCACACGTTGATTTTGCTGAATAATCATTTTGAAATACTGCTTTTAGAATTTAATACTATCATTCACGAATTAAAAGCGTATTCTACATGAAATTGTTTTTTTACATATTTCTTCGGTCGCATTGTAGACGCCTTTAAAATCTTTCATTTTATAACATTGAACGTCTGCGGAAGGAGGAGGCAAATGTTTCGCCAAATCAGAGCCAGGCGCCTTCTTTCCGGAAGTGAGCTGTACGTAAGACTTTTTTAGGACACTTGTGAACGTTCCAAAGTCCAACGTCCCGATACGATTATCCCTATCGGACGTTTTAAAGACGTTTTTTAAACATCTTCGTGCTATCTGTGACAACTTATCTCGTCTGCTTGCCAATTAGACACAGAGGGACACTGTGTAACACTGTCTTCGACAAAGAGTGTTCTATCAACAACACAGCAGTGCACTGCTGGGCACAAGAAAAAGTTGTGTTCGATTGAATCGAAACACCGAACTATCAATATTTTAAAGTTTTCTCCATAACCTGAAACCGTATTATTAATATCAGCTGTTCTATTCCAAATCTCAGACCTTTCAGACGTTCCGTTCCACAGTAAACCACACGATTCTACAACAATTAACTTTACACTATTATCGTTGTTCTATTTGACACCTAACCTCTTCGAAACAGTGCTCAGCTGTACAACACAGCAGTGCACTGCTGGACACAACAGGATACAAAAAAAAGTTGCGTTCGAGCGAGTCGAAACACCCAACTACCAATACTTTAAAGTTTTATCCATAACCTTAAACCGTATTATTAATGTCAGCTGTTCTATTCCAAATCTCAGACCTTTCAGACGTTCCGTTCCACAGTAAACCACACGATTCTACAACAATTATCTTTAAACTATCATAGTTGTTTAATTTGACACCTAACCTCTCCGAAACAGTGCTCAGCTGTATCACACAGCGTCTCTGTGTTTCTCTGTGTCTCCTAATTGGAAAGCAGAGCTCATAATTTTTCTGGCAAGAGGGGGTTTGCGCGCGTCCTCGCCACTGGAAATTCCTGGGTGCGCCAATGGGACAGGGGAGTTCGCGACGAGGAGCTATGCTAGCAGCTCCATTCGTACAAAGGCGGCAGTAGCGGCGGCTGCTCGAAGGAGAGCTGGGATTAATGATGTTGCGCGGAGTGGCGTGCGAGGGGCGCTTGCTCGCTCTGACCAAACTGGTGCTGCCCCGCGTGTATGCGCCGGGCGGCGTCGGCGTCGCTGCCGTCTCCCAGCTCTCGCCGAGAGAGCACCACACTCTCTCTGCCGTGTATGGAAGAAACGAGGAGAGGGTCTGCGCAAGAGCAAGGCGCCAGAACAGCCAGGAAGTCGAGCAACCGACTATCTCGAGTATCTCGACTCGCCCGCTCGATCCCCTCCGATCCCGCCGCTTCCCCAAATGCTAGGTTACGTTGCAACCACAACTGTGATACATGTAGCAGATACAACAGTCTTGTTGTATTTATGTGACACGAATAATATTATAATTAACAGTATGTTAACTGCTTGTTGGACAGCTTTAGTTTACTGCAAATACAATGGCTCAGAGGTGCAGTATTCGACAGATGCATTGCATACAGCAAATACAATATTCTCCTTGTATGTTGTATGACAGGAATAATACTGTGGTTAACAGTATGTTAATGTTGAACAGCTTTAGTTTGTTAGTACACTGCCTCAAAAAGTACAGCATTCGATACATGCATTGCATACAGTAAAAACAAAAAATTTGTTGTATCATCTTTGTTAAAGATAATGCAATGCTTAATCGATTAAGAGTAGTAATACAAAATATATCTTTAACGTTGAATTCTTTTCATTTTTTATAGATAGAATGCTTCAACAGGTACAGCAATAGCAATACAGAATACATCACGTACAGCAGATACAACATTTTTGTTGTATGTTGCTTGTTATGAATAATATTGTGATTAAAAGTAAGTTATTCTTGAGCAGGTTCAGTTTGTAGATACAATGCCTTAAAAAGTGTGGTGTTCGATACATGCATTGTGTACAGCAAATACCACATTTTTGTTGTATCTTCTTTGTTAGATGTAACACAGGAATTCACACTAAGTTAAGATTGACCAGTTTTAACTTTTTGTCAAACAAATGTGATAAATACAATATTCGATGTATACAGTGCATACAATAAGTACAGAATAGTTTTTGTTGTGCTTTCTTTTAGTTTTAGGTTTAATTTTCTGTAAATGCACTTCCTTGTAGCGCTTTGACAGGTGCAAGAATAGCTGCGAGCTGCACATACAATAAATACAACATGGTTTTTGTTATACTATAAACACTTTGCTGGAAACAACATCACGATTACCATTGTTTACATGTATTACAAGACAAATGTTGAACAGTTACACTATTTTGTGAATGGGAATTGCTCGGTAGATGCCGCAATGGATATAATAAGCGTAGAAAACTTGTTATAACAAATACAAGAATTTGTGATACAACATGTTTGCTCGCAACGGCACTACAACACTAATAAACGCAGTCTATTATTACTTATTTTTTATAAGTTTATCAAAATTGCGGGATAAACGCTAAAAACTGCCTTTTATTCCTAAAGGATGAAACAATAATACAATTACACTTCAAGAAAATGAGAGATTCTCTTAAATTCCTATAAGAACTTCTCTGAAATCTAACAGCCTAATGACTCTATTGCACGTGATTGACCTGGAATTCCACAGAGAAAAAATGCCTGGTAGATTCTCAGGGCGGCGATTATTAAGCCGGAATCAGCGTTCCCACGGCTTTCACTTTTACATGCCTGCAGATCTTAAAGCCTTCCGGTGGAGTAGTCGATGAGTCGTAGAATTCATAACATTTTCCCGCAGCAGTTAGTTAGTGTTTCCTGTCAACAGTTACGCGAAAGTGAAAACTAATACCGGCGAACCCAGAATTCTCATTTCGATTGGTAATCACGTGTCGGAGTTTCGTGTGTGAAGTTGTACAACAACATTTTCTCTACGTAACAACACTGATGAGATAGAATAAATTTGTGAAATAGTATAACTTACAGCATAAACTGTTGAATAATTAATGTTAATATGACTGGTAGTTGCAGCGAATGAAGTTGCACTTCAGTTTTTACTCGCAACAACTATGAAACAACCAACTTTTCGAACATTATAAACTGTTAAGTAATATATAAACCAACAGTGCCGCGAATTGGCAGTTGGAACATCAACTGGGAGTAATTGGTAATCAATAGTTCCGGCGAATGAAAGAGTTGTACTGCACTTTTTACTCGCAACAACAACTATGAAACAACCAATTTATCGAACATTACAAACTGTTACGTAATCAACAGTGCCGCGAATTGGCAGTTGGAAAATCATGGTATTTTAAAAATTGGTAATCAATAGTTCCGGCGAATGAAAGAGTTGTACTACAGTTTTTACTCGCAACAACAACTATGAAACAACCAATTTATCGAACATTACAAACTGTTACGTAATCAACAGTGCCGCGAATTGGCAGTTGGAAAATCATATGGGAGTAATTGGTAATCAATAGTTCCGACGATATGAAATTCTCATACATTTCGCCTGGAACAACACCAATTGAGCTCAACCAGCTTCCCGAACCCAACATACAACAACATAACCTCTTAAAAATAACCAAAATCGAAGTTAGTCGACAGTTATAAAACCATATGGGACTAATCAGTAATAGTTGGACGATGCGGGAAGACGGAGGACGAGGACGACGCCGGTGTCAGTGACCCGGTGCATCAGGAAAAACGTGAAACCGCGGTGCGCCACGAGTGGATATCGATTTGTCGGTGTTCGGCGAAAGAGAGCGAAAGAGAGAAAGAAAGCAAAAGGGGGGTTGGGAGGAAGAGGGTTGGGGGTGCGAGAGGAGAGGAAGAAAAGCGTGGCGAGGAGAGAGAGAGAAGGAGACAAAAAGTTGGCCGGCCTCCTGACGGCAATATTGCCGGTGTAGAAGCCCGCTGACGTAGGCATTTACTCTCACTGGCCACCTCTTCCCTCTCATACCTCTTCAAACCGCTCACCTCCTCCTCGAAACACCTCTTCAAACTTATACCTCTGCCCAGTTTAGCTCCTCAGGCGCTACCTCCTCGCTCCCACGTCCTTATCTTCCAGTCTCCGCACCATTGCTCTTGTCATTAGCGAATGTACAAGAGGAGGGATTGTTAATGACAAAGGAGAAATTTCATAAACAAAAGTTTAATTATTTGAAGTTTAATCCAAGAAATAGATTACGGCAATATTTGATACAATTTATTTTCCAGAACAGCCATAGTTAACAACGAACAATACCGTAATTTATTTGTTTTATTAAACCTGTAATGATTAATGTTTTGTTTATATTATATTTGATCATATTAAATAATGGCAGGCAGTTATTCATGGTATTAAACTTATAATGATTAAAGTTCTGATTACATCATATTTGATCGTATTAAATAACATCGTAATTTATTATATAAAACAAATAAATCACTATGCTTCTCATTTAATATAATCTGTCATTCAAAACCCCACACGATCAGTTTTAACACGATAATGTGGCGAGCGCGGAGTCATTTAACGGGATTATTAATGACAAAGCAGAAATTTCACAAATAAAAGTTTAATCATCACAAGTTTAATAAAATAAATAAATGTCTGTGATACCATAGTTAATAGCAACTAACATCGTAATTTATTTATTTACTTAAATTTGTAATGATTATTGTTTTGATTACAGCATATTTGATCATATTAACTAACACCGCAATTTATTATATAAAGCAAATAAATCACTATGCTTCTCATATAATATAATCTGCCATCCACAACTGCACATGACCAGTTTTAACACGATAATGAGGCGAGCGCGGAGTGATTCGACGGGGGCTTACAAGAGCAGGGATGGTTAATGACAAAGCAGAAATTTCAAAAACAAAAGTTTAATGAAATGAACAAATGTTTGTGATAACAGTCATAGTTAATAGCAAAGAACACCGTGATTTATGTATTTTACTAAACTTATAACGATTAATATTTTGCATCTATCACATTTGATTATATTAACTAACATCGTAATTTATTATATAAAGCAAATAAATCACTATGCTTCTCATTTAATATAATCTGCTATCCACAACTGCACATGACCAGTTTTAACACGATAATGAGGCGAGCGCGGAGTGATTCGACGGGGGCTTACGAGAGCAGGGATGGTTAATGTGGGCCGAGCGTGTAGGACCCACGCGTATCCCATAAATCACGCGGCGAGGTTGCGAGGTTGTGGGCGTCCGATGTGTCCGCAGCCGGCGCGGCGCGGCGCGTCGCGGCGGAGAGTTCTCGGCTCCCCTTTTGCCAAGCATGGGGTCCCATCGTCCGATGCTCCTCGATCGAGAGAAGAGCGGAGAGTGGGACCGCTTGTGGGACCGAACGAACTGCTACTTCGGCATCGAGTGCTGCGAAGGTGGTGCAGAAAGTGGCAAGAGAAAGCAATACAGTTAATTCTTTGGGGCACGCTGCCATTAAAAACGTCCCACCTTTTTGGTGTACGGTAATGCATGCTGGGACATTTTTAAACCCACCTCGTAATATTGCAATAACTGCATCCGCACAGCTTTATATTTAGTCTTTTGTTTAACCGTTTGAGTGCCAGGGGATATTTAAAAAACACTGTCGAAGAATCCCGAACAGCGCAAGTCGCGCTTTCTCTAACACAAACATATTTTTATTTTGTAATTCCTTATTTTATGAAATACATCTTTATTATTACATATGCGCACTGCTAGTTTATAAATACTTCAAGTTTTGTTCGATAACAATCATTGAGAAGATAACATTGAAATACAATAATATTTTATTTTGTAATGTATTATTGCACTATTATTATGGTATTGTACCTATTGTGAAATGTATTATATTATTTACTTGAAAAGATGGAGCTGTGTGATGTACTTGCGTGAGTAAATCTAAGTCTTATGTCTTCTCGACATGAAATCTGAACAGCACGATCGCGCTGCTTGGGACTCAAACGGTTAACGCTAGACGGTCAAAAACTCGACGGACCGGCTCCCACCGGCCGTTCTTCTATTTTTCATTGGCGACGCAACCCTTTTTGCTACCCTTTTTCATCCGTTTCTCCCTTTCATTTGGGGTAAGTTTGTCAAATCACACCTAAACAGCTTTCACCCCCCAAATTTCCTTTTTTAGATACACTCGTAAATTAAAGAGAGAATATTTTTGATCTTTTTGGCGAATTTCTGGTATCATGTGGGTATCAAAAAGTACAAGTGGGTAGTGTTTTAATTAAATCATTAGCAGTAGATAAAAGACTCAAGTTTAATATACATCATTAGCAAAATCTTTGTAGAGGTGATAAGGTTGTTAAAATTACACCTAAATGCCTTTTTGACAATCGAAGTTTTTTGACACTAAAGTCTAGCGAAATCACTCCAAATTTCCCTTTTTAAATACTTGACCTTTTAAATCAAATAGAGAATATTTTTTATCTACTTTGTGAATATTCATAGTATGTTCTTTTACAAGTGGGCAGTTTTTAATCAAATATCTGTTAAAACCACGATTCCAACCATTTTAACTGTTTTGCACATCAAACATTAAAAAAATAAAACGAGGAAAATCAAAATAAAAGTGACGCTCGATGTAGCAAATGCGAGAATGAGATAAATTATTGACAACAAAGCATTATTTCAATCATTTCTGTCTCGTAAATCAAATATTAACAAAAATAAAAAAAGGGGAAAACAAAATAAAAGAGACGCTTGGTATAAAAACTGCGAAAATGAGGAAGCACTACTTGCAACAAAATACCAATCACTCTGACTGTTTAGTAAACCGAATGTGAAGAAGATGGTAAAAAAGAGTGAAAGAGAATAAGTTGGATGTAAGGGCGGATGGAAGAAGGACGAGGGTGAGAAGGGCGGGGGCGGCGAGAGGTGGGTGGCACAAGACAGCGGGACGATTTGCTAGTCGGCCTCTTTCTCCCATGATTCCGCCGAATTTGCATGCGGCCGCCTCGGAGGCCGCTCTCGCCAGATATCGATTCGCAGGTGGCTGCCCAGGGGGATTGCTTACAATACGATTTATTACGGTGGACCACCTGCTCGCAGCACGCAGAAATCTCAATCGCGCCGCCGCCGCCGCTGTGTAGGATGCCTGCCGACTGGACGCCGGCATCCACCGGCAATGACGGCAGCACAGTACAACTCTGCTTCCCACGCATCTTCATTAAACTACCTCCCGATTAAGCTACTCGCACAAACTTGCCCGGCGCAACAGCTCCCTTTTCAGGCTCAGCAATGTCTTCTTATGTGGAATTATCCTTTGGAATATTTCGCTCGTTTGGTTTGAAAGTGACTTAACCTCACTTATGTTGAAATTGAGATTTTACAGAATTTGCGTTTAAAGGAATTATA
The DNA here is from genome assembly GCA_910591665.1 of Ectemnius continuus. NCBI lineage: Eukaryota > Metazoa > Arthropoda > Insecta > Hymenoptera > Crabronidae > Ectemnius > Ectemnius continuus. Next base: position 4,972,807 of record OU342862.1, on the reverse strand, counting down.
AATATACGTATGGAATACAGCAATTGACAAATGGATTTATTATTTCGAAAGGAATTATCCTTTGGAATATTTCTGTCGTTTGGTTTCAAAGTGACCTAACCTCACTTATGTTGAAATTGAGATTTTAAAGAATTTGCGTTTTAATGAAAATTGTAAATGTATGTATAAGATGTACAAATGGATTTAGGCCACTTTTAAAATTAGCAGCACATTTGAAAATTTGGAATCATGAAATATCTGTTGAATATATTCATACACATTGATACAGAATTCTGCCTCGATTTGGGATTTAAATCTAACAGTATTATAACCATTGCCAGTTTTTGCAAGCATTATTATTTATCTTATCTGTTTTGCAAATCGGTTACAAAATGAAGTATAAAACAGTAAGAATGTTATCACAAGAAAGAAAGTCGCATCGGTGCGAGTTAAAAAACCTAGTAACATCGTAGTTTCTATTACTTATTAACCTAGAAACATTAGTAGAACAAAATGTAATATGTCAATCTAAATCTAAGACTATTGTAATCATTAAGAATTTCCACAAACACGACTATCTGCCTTATCTTTCTGCAATTCGATTATAAAGCATATCAAAAATACCACCAATGTAACCACTTCTCTGCAAAAATTAACAATAATTATAATTTCTGCGGTAAATATTTAAAGACGATTAAACCATCACTACTAACTTTGAAAGTGTAAACTAATTACAATTTAGGTGTGAACTAATTAACACTAAACCTACCGACACTTTTTTTATACCTGTATTTCCCTATTGAAAACGGTCATTTGACCGCTGATTGGTAGGTTTAGTGTTAAATAACTATCACTTATAGATGATAGTAAGTGTGAATTTTTAGGTTAGGGCAGCGCATTTTAGGAACACTCACGATTTGACAACCTTACCCTAAATATCTCCAACATATTTTGCTTAATTCTCTCTCAGCGCGCGTGAGTGTGTGTATGTGGGATGTTCTTCCGTTAACTTTCAGTGATTACCTCGTCCCGCTATGTCGGCGATCCCTGTCGCGATAACGTTTTCAATGGCAGAGGGCGGCGGAGCCCAGTCGATGCATCGATTTTCGTTCGAGGACCATCGAACCGCCTGCGGGCCAGCGTGCACTGCGCTTTAATAATTCACTGTTTAAGTAACCCGGTGAACGAGCTACTACACAGCCTGATTCACTCCCCTTTGAATTACAACAATCGACAATACTTCGCTGTATACAAAATAATGGCAAATTATTTACTTAGTCTAATTGTACATTAATGATTTCGAAGTTTTCACTTAGCTGTGTTTCATTACGTGATATTATATTGTTTGTATAATACATACATATAATATAGATAATATGTTACTATTTAATATACAATGTAATACAATTACAAATACAAATACAATTCAATAAATCTTTTACCTTTTACTTCACTGCAAATATCTTTAAATTACGCAACTATTTTAATTATATGTTAGTAGTTTCGTGGTTTTTCTAACGTTCCGTGTATTATTTAATACATTGTTTGCATAATACAAATAATATAATGTATATAATATAATACAAGTTATGAAGTCTTCTTAAAAGGAGTGTACAGGCGGATTCAGTTGAGGGATTCTAACATTTCATTATTATTTTACATGTTTTTGCTTTGATTTCTTGTTTATGTAATTTTATAAAAACCCTTTTTTGATAACATTCTACATAGTATCGCACGTTTAGTTTGACATGCAAATTTGTTCTTATCTAAAATTAAAGAAACCCTCAAATGTTTCAACAAAGTCGTGTCGTTTTCCACTTTTACGAAAATAAAAAAATAATTATGAAGTGTAACCTTTTTGTCTGTATTCTTTTGCTGCGTACGATTCATGCAAAATTGAGGTTAGTTGCTTAACAAGAACAATTTTGCCGATCGATAATTCAATCAATTTCACCAAATAATTCGAAATAAAAGAAATTCCTACATCGAATCTTCATAAACTCCGAATTCCTCAAATGCACGCGTATCGATAATTAATCATTTCAAGCTGATCGTCATTGCAGATGGCGCTGTCGCCGAAACAAAAGAAACAACAGCGCAAATAGCGAATACAGAACGAGAGCAGGAATCCCCTTTGTGGAAAGAGGCCGAAATGTGAAAGGAATCGGTACGACTGTCATGAATTATTATATCCCCGCGGAATTATAGCCTGGAAAGGCTTTCGACTGTTCGATAAATCAGCGCGAGAGAGCGTGGACACTTTGGCCGCGCGCGCTCACGCACGCGCGAATTTATGCTGAACCGCTGCAGCAGCAACGTTTAACGGGATTTAGCGGCAAACGGCATGTTCGTGCGAAATAAATCACAGTGATTTCGGTCGGTGACTTCATGCATGTCCTCGAGGCATGTTCTGCTTTCTGCTTAGAGGAACGCCAGCAAAACTGTCTGTTATCGCTGCTTTGTCTTGGAGTAATGCGTTGTAAATTAAGGAGGTTATGTCTCGTAAAGATTTAGATCGCAATCAGGGAATAAGGTTATTAAAGTTTTAATTAAAAATGTATGAATCTTGTACATTATGTTTGAGACTTTCACTCAGTAAGTTGAAATTGAGTTAAATTATACTTGAATTTTTTTAATTTATTGAACTAAGTAATTATAAATTATATTACGTAATTATTACGTGTATGAAATAACTCATTGTTTACATAAACTATCGATTATTGATTATAAAAATAATTGATAATAAGAAGTAACATATCTAATTATAGCTGCAACAAAATTCACCATTTACACTGTTACTTTTACAATTTTACCACCAACAATTTAAAATATTTTTGAGAGCTGAAAATATCAAAATGAATGAGAAGTGAGAAACATTTATCACTTTCGTAATTGCTACTTATGTACAAATAAAAAATAACACTTCTAATTATACCTGTAACAAAATTCTTTAAATACTTTTAAAACTTTACCAGCAACAAATTAAAATATTTTTGAGAGCGGAAAAGATCAAACTAAATGAGAAGTGAGAAACATTTACCACTTGATAGCAGCTGAATTATACTCGGCGGCGAATACCGCGGTGTCCAAAACAACAACATTTAATTGCATAATTAGCGAGAAACAATAGCAAGGGGAAGTGCGGCGGTCGCTCGGCGGAGTTGCGCGGACAATAAAGCCGCGGCGAAATCCGCACGTCGCAATTCGAGGGCAAAGAATTTCGAGAAGTGGCTCATTCGGAATGCCAAGCACGCTCGACAGTAAACCGAGCAATTTGGCTCAGAGCTGCGCGCGCGCGCGCATACGTGCAGAATTACCTGCGCGCTTCTTCCACCTGAATTACACCAGGAAAGAGCTGCTTCCTCGCTTACTCTGTTTTTATGCTCGCCCTCCGAAGAGCGACCCTTCGCCTCGCATTCTTCTTTCGACACACTTTCCTCGCCGAGTATGAATTATTAAGACGTCCTCTTCGCCGCGCGCGCTTCCGGGATTCGCCGCTTTCCGCTTCGCCGTGTGTGTTGCGCGCAATTAAAATTAATTGTCGCGTAAAGCCTCGTAAAAACCGTTCAGGAATGTTCGGCCTTTTTCGCGGGTGAAAGTCTGCTTCTGATGTAATTTTCATTTTGACGAGGTTTTCCTTTTATTTTGTCGCCTGAGTTTCCAATTTGAAAATCTGAACAATTCTGTATTTTGTACTGCGTCGAGAAGAGCCTTACGAATTTTTTGGAAAATTTTGTGCTAGATTTTTGTGTACGGTTTTTGTGCATCGCTAAAGATGTTTCGACGCGTTTTCAATTTGAACCGCAGAAACAGTGTTTCGAGAAAAACGTGTTTGAAGTTTTGGGAATATTTAGAAAATATCTTTCGTATCTTTTTACGCAATACATCAGAAAGTTTCGAAATTCGTTATACTTACATGAAATCGTCAATTCCTACATCACACACCATTATTAACCCTTTGCAATTCGAATTTTATTTCAATTTCGTTAGCAGCAACTCTCAACGCTTTTAAGTGTTTTATTCGCAATTTACTTTAACTAAAAAATGAGGCAATGTAAATAAATAAAGGAAGAAACGAAACATGAAAAAATGTCGAGTGGGACTCGAGAAAGGAACTCCAGAGATCAAAACTAATGTCGAGTGTGACTCGACAGGGGAGTGCAAAGGGTTAACACAATTTTTGGGGGAAAATTTGATTGTTTTTACCTATTTACTTGTATGTGGTATTTTAACGATACTACAATTCTGTTGGATTCTATCCTATAACATTCACGCTTAGTTTCTGTTATTTATATTTGATAACACTTTAGTTAACTCATTGTCAGCCGCAGATCTTCCCAAACACCGGCTCGGTTTCGGCTTCGACTGTCGTGCGGGAATATATGCACTTTTCTTAGGCTTTGGTAAAATTGTACGCTTTGTGTTATTACAGGATAACCAAATTTATCTGTCAAATCAAGAGTATCTGACTACAGAGTAAGAAATGCCTACTACTTGTCAGCCTAACCTAACTGACTCTAACGCATTAATAAATAAAAAAAGTCGATTAATCGACTGCCGCTCGGTAAAGTGATAAGTTCAGTCGTCTCGTCCACAATGACGCTTGTACAGCATCCGACAAAATACTTGTCACAATCTGCAAAATTTAATAGCATGTACAGGGTGAGTCACTCGCCTTTGAATCAGAACTCTCCTAGCCCACTTTTACTGGACATCTATTTCATTATACCAGATATTCTTTGTTTAACAATAGACTGTATTAAATTACGTAATCTGTTGGAGGGAATATTTTACCAAGTTTTAGCATCGACTTCTTTCGAATGGCTAGCAACGTAAGGAGACAATATTTTATTATATTTATAGGGGAATATTAAATGCAATGCTCTACTTGTAATGTGGATGAATTGTTTGCCCCACTAAAACATTGGAACGAGTTTCAAATTCAAATCTACTGTGAATGATCGGTAAGTTAAATAAATCTGTCATTTTGTGTCGAATGTTTAGGTTAGGATTTTAAAGGGTAGTTAATTCGCCTTTGAATCAGAACTCTCCTAACCCACTTTTACTGGACATCTATTTAATTATACCAGATATTCTTTGTTTAACAATAGACTATATTAAATTACGTAATCTGTTGGAGGGAATATTTTACCAAGTTTTAGCATCGACTTCTTTCGAATGGCTAGCAACGTAAGGAGACAATATTTTATTCTATTATATTTATAGGGGAATATTCTATATAACTGACTTCTGCAGGGTGAAATGTCATGTGCGAGTTAACATAACCCGAACATGTAAAAGTATAAATGCATAAAATGCAGACAAATGTTGAGAAACATTTGCGTATAATTGAAATGTCTAGGTTATTTATAGTGATTTTATATGGAACAGTGTATGCTCGACAGTGGTGATTCAAAGGCAAGTGAGTCACCCGGTACATCCTGTACGCAAGACTTTTTTCGAGGTTGCGAAAGTATGCGAAGCTCCCCTAAAAATGGATTTTTAAAAAGTCATGTATAACGGGCGGACATAGTAGAAAATTTCACTTTTTATTCAGCGACCATTTTGTAGATCGTGACAACTATTTTGTCGAATGCTGTATGTTTCGAAATCTGTCATAATGTTTCATTCGTCACCAGCCTTTCAAAGAGTTAAGATCAAATAAAGTTATATTCGTTCCCTAAATATTTCATGCTAATTTCTACGGGAAAAGAATCACTGTTCAACAAATTCTTCTTTACTTTGAAATTCTTGTAGCACAGCTATTTTCGCGTCAAGTGCGACAGGTGCACGCCGGCTTTTGAACAGCGCACTTTCAGCCAATTTGGGAATCACGGGACTCGGGGAACTGGCGCAGTGTATCACAATGCTGATGAACTAACTTTCCAACCGGATGGTCGCGTCTACATACATGCAACTCGTTGTACAGGGTGAGTCACTTGCCTTTGAATCACCACTGTCGAGCATACACTCTTCCATAGAAAATCATTATAAATAACCTAGACATTTAAATTATACTTAAATGTTGCTCAATATTTGTCTGCATTTTATACATTTAGACTTTTACATGTTTGAGTTGTGTTAACTCGCACATGAAATTTCACCTTCCAGAAGCCAGTTATATATAATATTCCGCTATAACTATAATATAATAAAATATTGTCTCCTTACGTTGCTAGCCATTCGAAAGAAGTCGATGCTAAAACTTGGTAAAATATTCCCTCCAACAGACTACATAATTTAATACAGTCTATTGTTAAACAGAGAATATCTAGTATAATTGAGTAGATGTCTAGTAAAAGTAAGGTTAGGAGAGTTCTGATTCAAAGGCGAATTAACTACCCTTTAAAATCCTAACCTAAACATTCGACACAAAATGACAGATTTATTTAACTTTCCGATCATTCACAGTAGATTTGAATTTGAAACTCGTTCCAATGTTTTAGTGGGGCAAGCAATTCATCCCCATTACAAGTAGAGCATTGCATTTAATATTCCCTTATAACTATAATATAATAAAATATTTTCTCCTTACGTTGCTAGCCATTCGAAGGAAGTCGATGCTAAAAGTTGGTAAAATATTCAAAAGTTGGTAAAATATTGTACAGGGTCTGCAGTCACTATTTTAATTTAGTAGCGGGAATTTATTACGTCATGAAATTTTCCGATTTGTTCTTGAAATTTACAGTTGAAAATCTCAGATTAAAGGTTGGGGTTGCAAATTTTTCTTCATATTTACAGTTATACAATTCAAGTTATCGATGCAATTTAAATTTACAGTTGTGAATATTAGTTCAAATTTACAATTAGTAATTTGGCACGAAATTTACTAGTCGATGCTAAAACTTGGTAAAATATTCGCTCCAACAGACTACATAATTTAATACAATCTATTGTTCGACAGAGAATATATAGTATAATTAAATAGATGTCTAGTAAAAGCGGGCTAGGAGAGTTCTGATTCAAAGGCGAATTAACTACCCTTTAAAATCCTAACCTAAACATTCGACACAAAATGACAGATTTATTTAACTTTCCGATCATTCACAGTAGATTTGAATTTGAAACTCGTTCCAATGTTTTAGTCGGGCAAGCAATTGATCCACATTACAAGTAGAGCATTGCATTTAATATTCCCCTATAACTATAATATAATAAAATATTGTCTCCTTACGTTGCTAGCCATTCGAAGGAAGTCGATGCTTAAACTTGGTAAAACATTCGCTCGAACAGACTACATCATTTAATACAGTCTATTGTTAAACAGAGAATATGTAGTATAATTAAATAGATGTCTAGTAAAAGTGGGCTTGGAGAGTTCTAATTCAAAACCAAGTGAATCACCCTGTACATGCGCGGGAAACTTTGCCCGCTCTGCCGATGGATGTCTGCGCCGGCCGCTCGCTTTAAGCAGCTTTTACCAACACACTTCGCCGAACTTCACTTGGATACGTACATACACGATTTCATTGTTTTCCACCTGGCTCCACTGCTAGTTCCACCCAACTCCGCGCTTACTCAATGAAGTACAATTGTTCGTGGAATTATGAAAGTTCGTGTAGTATCGGCGATGCTTTACAATTTGCAATGGGGAATCATTGCAATTCCTGTTTGTGTTCGCTCATTGTAATAAAACAATAAAGGGGTATTCGTACACAAAATAGTAAAATGTAGTTTGATCATATTACTTTTGGTTGAAAAGAATTTTGTATTTGCTGGTTTCATGTACCCGATCCTGGCTTATCGATAACAAAATGCATAGTTGTTTCTTTGTCTTAAAAATAATAGAAATAATAATAAAAGTTCAATAGAAGATCTTGAAAACCTCGCATTATAATTATAAGATGCATTATAAGATAATTAAGCAATTAGATTCGGTTACATTTTATTCATTCACCAGATTAACCAAATAAAGCAATCGCTATTGAAAGTCCAATAGAACATTATTCCCAATACAAAGGATTGGCAGTAACGAATAATGGAAATACAAAACTAGTAATAAGTACGCTTTATTAAGAGAATTAAGCAACTAAATCCGATTTCATTTTATACATTTACCACATTAACCAAATAAACCAATCGCTATTGAAGGATTGGCAGTAACAAATAATAGAAATACAAAACTAGTAATATGCTTTATTAAGATAAGTAACTAAATTCGATTTCATTTTATTCATTTATCACATTAATCAAATAAAGCAATCGCTATTGAACGTCCAAGAGAACATTATTCCCAATAGAAAGGATTGGCAGTACCAAATAATAGAAATACAAAACTAGTAATATGCTTTATTAAGATAAGCAACTGAATTCGATTTCATTTTATTCATTTACCAGATTAAGCAAATAAAGCAATCGCTATTGAAGGATTGGCAGTAACGAATAATGGAAATACAAAACTAGTAATATGCTTTATTAAGATAAGCAACTGAATTCGATTTCATTTTATTCATTTACCAGATTAATCAAATAAAGCAATCGCTATTGAAGGATTGGCAGTAACAAATAATGGAAATACAAAACTAGTAATATGCTTTATTAAGATAAGCAACTAAATTCGATTTCATTTTATTCATTCACCAGATTAAGCAAATAAAGCAATCGCTATTGAAGGATTGGCAGTAACAAATAATGCAAATACAAAACTAGTAATATGCTTTATTAAGATAAGCAACTGAATTCGATTTCATTTTATTCATTTATCACATTAACCAAATAAACCGATCGCTATTGAAGGATTGGCAGTAACGAATAATGGAAATACAAAACTAGTAATATGCTTTATTAAGATAAGCAACTGAATTCGATTTCATTTTATTCATTTATCACATTAATCAAATAAAGCAATCGCTATTGAACGTCCAAGAGAACATTATTCCCAATACAAAGGATTGGCAGTAACGAATAATGGAAATACAAAACTAGTAATATGCTTTATTAAGATAAGCAACTGAATTCGATTTCATTTTATACATTCACTAGATTAACCAAATAAACCAATCGCTATTGAAGGATTGGCAGTAACAAATAATAGAAATACAAAACTAGTAATATGCTTTATTAAGATAAGAAACTGAATTCGATTTCATTTTATTCATTTACCAGATTAATCAAATAAAGCAATCGCTATTGAACGTCCAAGAGAACATTATTCCCAATAGAAAGGATTGGCAGTAACGAATAATGGAAATACAAAACTAGTAATACAGGAGAGCGGGACTGGCATTGGGATCGTTCGTTATCCCGGCATGCTTTACCAGGATAATTAAGGGCTCTCTCGGTGGCGGGCAAGGTTAACGAGCTGCTAACGAGCAGTCACGTACCTACTGGGCGATTATCATAATCAATGGCACGCCAGGATGCACGTCAGCAACTACCTTTTCGCTGACATTGAATCCGTGACTGCGAAATCGACGAAATACGAACAGTCGGCCGTCCGCTCTGTCTTCGGATTTCAATGCGCCAATCCTTTCCCCGTAATTCTCCGCGCCAATATACCGAAGAAGACAATTATTGACGAACTAGTAATTGGATCGACTTCGAATTTCTGCCAGTTTTTCCAAATACTTCAAATGAAAGAAAATCCCAATTGAATTTGTGACGTCTGTGATATAAATTAGAGAAGTCAAAAACACTCGGTGATTTTTTGTAAGTCAAAGTGGGTTAGTATAAAAAAAACGGAGAGTTTTTCTGTTTACTTAACTGTCATAAGTTCTGAGTGATTATGACTGATGATCCATCACATGAAAAGGTCCGGTGACGCCGAACAAACACACATGTGTATATTTTGGTAGTAGTTTTTTAGGTTAGTTTTCATATATACAGATTTATAGAATCTCCAAAGAATAAGGGAGACTCGTTTGTTTATAGCTATTCGAAATATGTAGACAAAATTCTAACAGTCACGAAAATCGTAAGTTAATTAACACTAGATTTACCGGGATTTCTTTATGCCCATGAAAATAGGCGTACACCAGTCATTCTGACTGGTTTTGGTAAATCTAGTGTTAATTATACAATAACGTGTTGTTTTTGACACTCATACATACACTGATGAGTATAATTTAGCTATTTTCTAATTGTATGTATGTACTTATACTTCTCATTCACTTTCATTTACATTTTTTGTCTTAAGAAATATTTAAATTAACTATACTTACTGTTGTAATACTGGTTGACATTTCTTAAAAATCGAAAGTGTGAACGCTTTACTTTGGGACTGCTTTTTATAATTCGCTAAACCATCAGACGAATTTGTTGTCTTTCAACAAAATTAGGATAATTACGTTTGTATTTTCCATGGTTTATTTGCAACTTCGTTTGAAAACCAAGCGAAGGGAAACAAGTGTTTTAACATTAATATTTACCACTGAACATAAGTTAGTTATTATTTAATCACAAGTGTGTTTTTCTTTACTTGCATTTGTTTTTGTAAAAAAACGTCTAAAATAAGTCTACTTATACTTGAAGTACTGGATGAAAACTTGTTAAAAAAACACGACTATGTAAATAACGATTGTTTCAGCATTTTCATAGGTTATCCTTTTCATAATACTATAAAGCAAACAAAATTCGAATAATTACAAGAATGTTCGAAGTATTTTCCATGAATGATTTACAAGGCTTTTTGAAAGCGAAATTTAATCGTAAGTGTATTTTTTTACTTGCATTGGTTTTTCTTAAAAAACATCTAAAATAAGTCTACTTATACTTGAAGTACTGGTTGAAAACTTCTAAAAAAACACGACTATGTAAATAACGATTATTTCAGCCCTTTTTATAGGTTATCCTTTTCATAATTCTCTAAAGCAGACAAAATTCGAATAATTACAAGAATGTTCGAAGTATTTTCGATGAATGATTTACAAGTTTTTTTGAAAGCCGTGTGAAGAGAAACAAGCTCGAGAGAGCGAGGTGTGTTTCCTCGTAGGAGAGGTGGTCGAAGGGTGGCAAGTGTCACAAGTGTCCTACTAGGATTAGCGAAGCCGGTTTATTCATGAGCACCTTTTTCCCCCTTTGCTTTCGTTATCCGGGCTCCCTCCATTTCTCCCGCTTCTCTCTTCTCTTCTCTCTTCTCTTTCTCTCTCTTTCTCTCTCCTCTTTCTCTCTCTTTCTCTCTTCTCTTTCTCCCTCTTTCTTCCCGGCTTCTTCTCCTTTTCTGGTGGGAAAAAGAGAAGCGGCTCCCTCGCTCGCTGTACGATTTTAATGAGGCTCCTCGCCACTCGCCATTGAGACACTCGCTTAATCGGAGGTGTGTGTGTGTGTGTGCACCGTTTTTAATTACTCATTCAGCCGCGGCAAGGCGCAGCGGCGCCCACTCGCCGCATTATCGCCACCCTCTTAGTTTCGCCGAACGATCATTTTATTGGCCGGTCTCGCGCCGCTCTAATTCCTTGGATATAATTTATTGTGGTTTCCGGTGTAAGCGAATGCAATCGGTTTGCAAATGTATTGATTGGTTTTTCGAATTTTTAAATGTAATACATGCATTTCGAGTTGTTTGTTGTTTGATAAAATTGCAGTAATGTTGACGATTTTAATATCTTTAAATTAATTGTTTCCAAAATCAAGATTCATTTTCGAACAGTTGTAATTAAAGGGATAATTATTACTGAACGAGGTTATGGTTTGCAGTGTTATTGAGATTCGTGGTATGATATTAAACGTTGTTGCAATGCGGTGCAATTGATTTGCGAAAGTATTGGTTAGATATTGACGAAATTATAACACGGCAGGATTTGTTTGTCAATGTTTTAAATGTAATACATACATTTTGCATTATTTCTTGTTTAACAAAATTGCTGTTGACGCTAGTGAGTTTAATATCTTTAAATTAATCTTTTCCAGAAATGGAGATTCATTTTTGAACAGTTGTAATTAAAGGGATAATTATTACTGAACGAGGTTATGGTTTGCAGTATTATTGAGGTTCGTGGTATGATATTAAACGTTGTTGCAATGCGGTGCAATTGATTTGCAACAGTATTGATTAGATGTTGATGAAATTGGAACGTGGCAGGATTTGTTTTTCATTGTGTTAAATGTAAAATATGCATTTTGCATCATTTGTCATTTACTAAACTGTTACTTCTAATGATTTCAGTGGTTTTAAATTAACTATTTCCGAAATAGAGATTCACTTTTGAACAGTTATAATTAAACGTATAATTATTACTGAAAGAGGTTATGGTTTGCATCGTTATTGAGGTGCGATTGATTTGCGCAAGTATTGGTTGGATGTTAATAAAATCGGAATGTTTCAAATGCGTAATTAATTGTGCCGTTTGCTAAAATTACTGTAAATGCTGATGACTTCAGTGTCTTTTAGTTTACTTCTTATGCTCAGGCCATTTGCAAATCATTTTCGAAATAGTGATTCATTTTAGAATCGTCGTGATTAAAGCGATAATTAATACTGAAACAGGTTATTACCATTCGATGATGATGTAATCACTGTCGCATTAGTAGTTCAAAACGCTACCGAATTTACTTGGAAATTACATTGAATTGGCGAAAGGTATTACGAACTTTAAACTGCAATAAAAATGAGTAAATATATCTTTCATTATATTCTTTATTTTTTCACTTTCATAATTTTAAATAATGTCCTATATTCGCACGTGAAACAGAAAAAAGATTGACAAAGTCTTAATTCAACTACAAAAGTAGAATTGTTGCAGAATTCTGGAACAGTAAAAAATTCTATAAATTCGCTTTTTGAAAACAATAACACTAAATATTATAATAAATAAAATAAAAACACTAGAACGTAATCTAAACTACAATAAAAGCTATTGGCTACGAATTAAAATGACAATATTCCATTATAGGACGTTAGTTTAAGATAAATTGCTGATCAGTTTCAAGATTCAAAGGAATGTCTTGAGTTGAAATGGAAGAAGGGACTTGGTAGTTGCAAGATTGCCTGAGTAGAGCTAGTCAGGCCATTGGAACGAAGCCCAGTAGCAAGTCCATTAATCCCGAACCGTAAACGCGAACGGCCATGCCAACTTTCCGAGGAGAGTCGACGACGGCAAAAAACCCCTTCCCCTAAATTCATCAGCGTCCACCGTATAAATCTATCAGGGCGATTCTTCCCTTATCTCTTGGCAGCCATTGTAATGCATATCCACCCAACTGATTGGGAGAAAAGGCTTTTTCTTCCTAATCTCTTCGGTCAACATCGAAACACTGCTCGAGATTTCGATATTTATTTGTATTACATTAAAAAATGCATTTTTAAAGATTAGTAAGATTGTTTTATCATTTAATTTTAGCCATTTAAATTTTAATTTAAAAAGATGCTATAACTTTTTGTTTGATTAACTAAAGAAGACTAATTTATTTCAAATGGAATTCTTTCGTTTTGTATTAATTACCGTATAAACCATTTGCAGTTTCAGTATTATATGTTTCATCACTTTAATTTTTCAATATGTGCAAAGTGAATATAAAGCAAATACCGGCAGCTTGGAAATTAAATCGGAAACTCAGAATACAAAATCGATACCGCATAACAAACAATTTGGTTTTATTACAAAATACGATTTCCAGAAACTGTGAATGATTGCGCGAGAATCCACCAACAATACCACAACTTTCCCAGTACGAGCTTACCGAATCAGGCATAAATCATTACAAAAGAGAATCTCGTTGATTGGTGACGTAATCGGGATCGGTCGCGCCATCTGCACGATTGCTCCATTAAAGCGAGTGGAGTCGAGTGGCCATAAAGCGAACTGAAGGATTGTGTTATAATTTTATTAATCTTGATTAATGGAAGTTTATTATGAATATGAAATTTTGTGAAAATTTCATACGAAAATGTTGTTTTTAAAGTTTGAACTGACTTCGACCATTCTCAAAATTAACTGAATGTCCTATAAATGACTTAAAGCGATAAAGAACTATGAGTTTCATTTGAAACAATAACTGTAATGAAATAATTCATGGACATTTATTAATTATTTGTAAAAAGTAATCCATTTTTATCATTTCGAGTGTTTAAGATTCTTAAAATGTTGCTGAAAAACTGGAGGGATGTATGCTAGTAAACACATACTATCTTTATGTTTTTCTTCCGTAACTGGCCTCGTGGTGGTGTATAATGGTATTAATTTAATATTTCCGTATATTTTCAAGTTATGCTTATATAATTTCTTTACATTTTTGACTCAGACCACTTTCATAATTAACACTAAATGAATTCCATATAATGTTGAAATTACAACCACTATCTAATGCTTCATTTTTGACGATATCGTACAAATTACATTGAATAAATTTAGTCGAAAATAATGTAGTGCAAAATAACTGATAAACGTATTTTTTCAAAATTTTGACTTCGACCATTCTCAAAATTAACTGAATGTCCTATAAATGACTTAAAGCGATAAAGAACTATGAGTTTCATTTGCAACAATAACTTTACCGAATCAGGCATAAATCATTAAAGAAGGGAATCTCGTTGATTGGTGACGTAATGGGGATCGGTCGCGCCATCTGCACGAATCCTCCATTAAAGCGAGTGGAGTCGAGTGACGATAATGCGAACTGAAGGATTGTGTTATAATGTTCTTAATCTTGATTAATGGAAATTTATTATGAATATGAAATTTTGTGAGAATTTCATACGAAAATGTTGTTTTTCAAGTTTGAACTGACTTCGACCATTCTTAAAATTAACTGAATGTCCTTTAAATGACTTAAAGCGATAAAGCACTATGAATTTTATTTGCAACAATAACTTTACCAAATCAGACATAAATCATTAAAGAAGGGAATCTCGTTGATTGGTGACGTAATGGGGATCGGTCGCGCCATCTGCACGAATCCTCCATTAAAGCGAGTGGAGTCGAGTGGCCATAAAGCGAACTGAAGGATTGTGCGGAGTAAAAGTGGGTCGACAACCTTATTCCTGTGTAGTAAGCAGAGCGCTGTTATCCGCGTGGTGGTGTGCAGTGTGTTCTCGCTGTGTTTTCAATATTTACGTGCCTCCGAGATAGCCAGTCGGCTCCTCGACTCTCCCGGAAGAAGAAGACGGTGGAGGAGGACGCGCCGCGCCGCGCCGCGCCACGCCGGGAGAGCGGCCGACATAGAAAGCGGTCGCGGGTGGCGCGCGCGCGCCTCCGACTCCGACTCCAAGAACAAAGTGGCTTCGTTAGATGCAAATCACTTCTGGAAGCGATCCAACGCCCGGATATAAAGGACGCGCGCCCACGAATAAAAGACACTGCCGGCGATATTTCTGCCTGACAAATTCGAGCCTGCGAGACCAGACTTCTAAGTAGGATGCGAGCCAGTCCCGCCGATCGAATGTACTGCACTCATCAGCAACAACACTAAGATTTTAATAGTTTGTTAATGAAGTATTTCAATGTAGTTACGTGAATTGGGGTTTTATTTTATGATTGAGAAGTACACGTTAGAGTAAATCTGTCAATTTTGGCGATCGTGATACATTTATCAGCAACAACTCTAAGATTTTAATAGTTTCTTAATGAAACGTTAAAATCCAGTTGCATAAATTTAGTTTATTCTGTCATCGACAACGATTTATTAATCTAAATTTACCAGTCTGCTGTTTTGATGTTAATTCTATCATTGATAAATACACATTGACGTCAATTTGTCATTCTTGGTGATCGAATGTTCTGCACTCATCAGCAACAACACTAAGATTTTAATAGGTTGTTAATGAAATATTTCAATGTAGTTACGTGAAATGGGACTTTATTCTGTAATTGAGAAATACACGTTCGAGTATGATGCATTCATTAGCAATAACGCTAAGATATTAATAGTTTATTAATGAAATATTAAAATTCCGTTACATAACTTGAGGGTTTATTCTGTCATCAACAACGATTTATTGATCTAAACCTAACAGTCTGCTATTTTGATGTAATTGTATCATCAATAAATACACATTGGCGTTAATTTACTATTCTTGGTAATCGTACTTGCTGTATTCATTAGCAATACCGCTAAGATTTAAATAGTTTGTTAATAAAATATTACATTGTAGTTACATAAATTGGGCATTTAATTTCATAATCAAGAAGTACACGTTGGAGTAAATTTGTCAGCTTTGGCGATCGTGATGAATTCATTAGCAATACCGCTAAGATATTACTAGTTTCTTAATGAAACGTTAAAATTCAACTACATAAATTGAATGTTTATTCTGTCATCGACAACGATTTAATGATCTAAACCTGTCAATCTGCTGTTTTGATGTTAATTCTATCATCGATAAATACACATTGGCACCAATTTGCCATTCTTAGTGATCGTATTTGCTGTATTCATTAGTAATAACGCTAAGATATTAATAATTTACTGACAAAATATTTAAATTAAGCTATACATATTGGGTTTTTATTCCATAATCGAGAAATACACGTTGGTGAAAGTTTACTAATTTGCTGTTTTAGTGATTATACATCAATTAGAGGTTAATTGTATTTTCCTGTCTGGGTAGTTTTACTGGTTGAATTTATTAACCGTAACGCTAAAATATCCATGGTTGTGTAACGAAATATAAAGATCCAACTCTGTCAATTGACTGGTAATTTTGTCATTAAGCCAGCTACGTTAGTTGAGTATTTATTCTATCATTAGTGTAAACCAATGAATTATAACATGTCTGTATAATTTTATGTAGTTTATTCATTCACGCTGACTTCAAAGTAAAAGTGACATTACAAAATACTTTAAAAACCGAATTGCGAAACGCGTTAATTTACGGAATGTTGGAGCAAAACAATTTGACATTTTAAGCAAATAATACAAAGAATACAAAGTAGATTTTGTTAAATTCTTCACAAATACCACAGAATTCGTTTGTATTAGTAAAACTGATAATTGATTGCTGGCGAGTTTAATCAATTTCAAAATAAAATTGCAAAAGTAATGTTTCCGCCCGGGATCGAACCGGGGACCTTCCGCGTGTTAGGCGGATGTGATAACCACTACACCACGGAAACGTTGTAGAAATGATCGAAAAAGCGGGATTCGGGCGGGCCGATAAAGTGCTGATTAAAATTGCTCGATTGTTTAACTGTTTGAGGCACAGGATTTCAGAGAATAAATAGGCCCATGTTGCACAGACATTTCTTTACGTTTTAAATTAAACAAAAGACTAAATTTAATATAAAGCTATGCGCATGCAGTGATTGCAATCTTACGAGGTTTTTAATCCCAGCGTGCCTAAAAGAATTAACTATATTGCTTTCTCTTGCCACTTTCTGCGCCTTCTTCCTCTCTTTCTTAACCCTTTCACTACGGTGAAATCTCAGGGAGAATGTTAATTTCAACTGACGAGATTTTAGCTGCGATGAATGCAATCTTAATGGATTTTTAGAGCGCCTGTAGGCGCCCACAGTAACCTAAAGGTTAATTCTTTCGTCTCTGATATGTGTAACATAATAATTTCCCATTGATAAGACACGGAAACAATACAATCTCTGTCAATTGAAGGTTATGTCTGTCATATTGCATTCACAGTATATAAAAAAGATATCAGCGCGCATTCCTTTTCTTGGAGTAAATATCTAATAATCGTCTCAAAGAAGAAAGTTCCCTTTAAAAATAAAATCAATGTTCCCCAGAAAAAGAATTTACAGCAAAGTAAAGAGAAAAGTGAAAGTGAAGCGAAAAGTGAAGAACTTACAACAAAGTAAGAATTTACTTCAAAAAGTTCGGACATTCGAAAACCTTTTTTTACTTATTATATTTGTATTCTCGACTAACAAAGTCGTCAAAAGAACATGCAAATACCTTTCTACAAAATCTAGCGGAGACAATGATAGAATCAATTGAACCACGAATAAGCAAACGCTCGCATTATTCGATTTCACTCATCAATATTTATCATTCGGATATCCACAGTTAACGAACCTATCGGTATTCGTGTGTGTCTATTACGGCGATACTCGAAACGATCATACACTTGATCAAATATGCAGATAACCTTTCAATCTGGTCTATTGAGACGGTCAAAACAAGTGGCGGCGGCGGCTACCTTGTGCCTGGCACAGATTAGATCAATCGAGAGATACGCTCGGGCACACAGTAATCAGCATAAGAATTCGAGTTCTTATGTAAATGCTTATGTAAACTAGCGATAGCCAATGCCAGTGAAAGAAACATGCTTGCATTATGACTTCTGCTTGACGGCTAATCGAAAGGAATCAATCAGTATTCATTATTATCATAAGTTGATTGATCATAGCTGCATTTTCCAGTGTATAATTTATTTATAATTTATTAAAACTGTTTTATTTATTGAAACTAACAAATTTGAATTTATATTATTATTAGAGATTAAACAATCGGTGCGTTAATACTTTACTAATTGATTGAAGAGATTTAGGTATGACATATGAAGGTTTACATTCGTTGTATTTATCGTTAATATATTTAACATTCCTAATTACTTAATGGCAGCTTCTGTCAGATTTTTACAATTTCACTGTGCCAGGAATGATAACAGAGTTATGTCGATGTGTTTTCGTGCAATTATAAATTGTTATTCATTTAAATGATTTGAGAGTCTTCCGTTAATGAATTACGACTGTTCTTGTGCCCCTTTTTTTTAATTTTGGCAGAAAAAGAAGAAAGGGTTCATTTTTATTGCAAGCAATTTAAAGTAGGTTACTCGGTTTAAATTGCAGTTACTTTTGGAGGTTATTTCCTTTTCAAAGACTAATATAACCCTGTGAATTTACAGTCAGCATTTCCAACATCCGAAGCATCCAAATGGAACAGAATGTCTTAAAGACGTCTTCTTTATGCGATTTTCGCGTCTGCGTTTCTTACGACATTCGTACGACATTCTTAAGATGTTCAGACGAAGACGTTCAAAGATGTCGACATTGTTTCATTTTTAAAACGTCTTCGACACGTCACCTTTACGTCTGCCTTTTTGCTGTATTCGTAGAGCGTCGCAGACATCCAGGAAAACAGGTTTTAACAACTCCTGAACATCTCGTGAACGTTTTAAAAATACGTTTAATATACGATTGTTTGATAATTAACATTGTTGCAAATGTATAACCTCGAAATGATTGTTTCCTTCAAAAAAACGCTGGTTTCACTGAATTAGCATTTTGAAGTTTTGTTTTTAGAACGTAGTATAATATTTGTAATTAAAACGGCTCTTACATGTTTTCTTGCAGCTTCAACGGAACGTCTTTTAAACGTCTTAGAAATGTATTTGCAACGTCTTTTATATATTCTGTCGGACATATTGTGGACGCCTTGAAAATGTTCCATTTGGTAACATCAGACGTTTATCAAACGTACGTGAAACAATGTTTTACTTTTCTATAAATTAGTGTCCAAACTGATCTATTGTTAAAGTGCGTATAAAACGTCACCTGGGTGAATCCAAGATGAGCACCTAATTATTAACATATCATCAAAACTAGAATTACCAACAGTTAAGACGAAGCTATTTCTACCAAAACCAACAAAATTGATTTATTCCTGTTTATCTTACAAACGGAATTCCACCTTATGGAATTATAACTTATAATGACAATTATAATAACTATAAAGTTCAATTCCCTTTGCTTTTGATTCAATGTTTTCTTACTTATACAATTCCCCATCCTTGATAGAATTTACAATCAAAACATTCCATAATATTTATATATAGAATAATAATTTCCATAATAGTTATAGATAGTTAATAACACGCAACGTCTTAAAGGTGTTCTTTTTATGCGATTTTTACATCTTGATATGCGTAAGACGTTTCAAAGATGTCCGTATTTTTTCAGTTTTGACATTTCTTCGATGCATCATCATTGCATCTGTTCTTTTTCTTGTATTTTTAGAGCGTCGTGAAGACGTCGAGCAAAAGATATTTTAACAACGTCTGAATTTTACATCTTTTGAACGTTTTAAAAATGCCTTTCATATACGGTTGCTTGGTAATTGCACATTTTTTCAATAGTAGGTATAACCTCCAAATTGGTTGTTTCCTCCATTAAAACATTGATTGTACCGAATTAAAATTTTGAAATACTACTTTTAGAAGATAGTATAGTAATATTTATTGAAAGTCCTATCATTCACGTATTAAAGACGTAATTAAAACAACTCCTACATGTCTTCTTGCAGTTTGGTCGGAACGTCTTCTAAACGTTTTAGAAATGTATTTGCAACGTCTTTTATAGATTCCTTGGAACGTATTGTGGACGCCTTAAAAATGTTCCATTTTGTAACATCGGACGTTTGTCAAACGTACATGAGACGTTTTTTGAACTTTGACGAACCTTCTAAAGACGAATAACGCGATTACATTTAAACAAGCTCTTTTTAATCCAGATTCATACAGTTTTATATCCTAATCCTAATGAGCACCTAAAACCTCGTATTATGTTATAAATGTTCCATTTTGCAACATCGGACGTTTGTCAAACGTACGTATGACGTTTTTTGGACTTTAGTGAACATCCCAGAGACGACGCGAATATTCCTATCGGGCGTTTTAAAGACGTTTTTAAAACGTCATTGTGCTTTCTGAGATACCTATGTACATTGAAGATCCTATAATTTACGTATTAAGAGCGTATTTAAAACATTTTCTACATTTCTTCTTGCACGTTGGGTAAAATATGTGAACGTCTTAGAAATGTATTTGCAACGTCCTTTATATATTTCTTCGGATGTTTTGTGGACGCCTTTAAAAAGATCCATTTTGTAACATCGGACGTTTATCAAACGTACGAGAGACGTTTTTTGGACTTTGGCGAATATCCCAAAGACGACGCGAATATTCATTTCGGGTATTTTAAATTCATGAACATTTATTCATTATTTTTAAAAAGTAATCCATTTTTATCATTTCGAGTTTTTAAGATTCTTAAAATGTTCTCGAAAAACTGGAGGGACATGTGTGGTAGTAAACACATAATGTCTTTATGTTTTTCTTCCGTTAGTGGCCTAGTGGTGGTGTATAATGTAAGTAATTTAACATTTCCCTATATTTTCAAGTTATCTTTATATAATTTCTTTAAATTTTTGACTTAGACCATTTTCATAGTTAACACTAAATGAATTCCATATAGCTTTGAAATTACAACCACTATCTAATGCTTCATTTTTGACGATATCGTACAAATAACATTGAATAAATTTAGTCTAAAATAATGTGGTGTGAAATAACTGATAAACATATTGTTTTAAATTTTGACAGACCACTTTCATAATTAACACTAAATGAATCCCATATAACGTTGAAATTACAACCACTATCAAATGCTTAATTTTTGACGATATCGTACAAATTACATTGAATAAATTTAGTCTAAAATAATGTGGTGTGAAATAACTGATAAACGTATTGTTTTAAATGTTTACTTAGACTACTTTCATAATTAGCACTAAATGAATTCCATATAATGTTGAAATTACAACCACTATCAAATGCTTCATTTTTGACGATATCGTACAAATAACATTGAATAAATGTAGTCTAAAATAATATGATGTGAAATAACTAATAAACATATTTCTTTTCAAATTTAGACTTACACCACTTTCATAATTATAGGCACAAACACATATTTCTCAGCAATTCTAGTCTCTAAGGACGAAAGATCCGACCGCCAGAGGTCAACCCAGTAGCGTATAGGAGAAACAGCAGGCAGCATCTCGGATCGAGTTACCCTGTAGAGAGTTTCTCGCGGGATCCCGAGCCAATAGGTATCAGGAGAGCACGAGGAGGGGTTCTCCAAGGATCCTGGCAGGCAGGCAGGCAGGCAGGCGTGCAGAGTCCTTGCGAGAGAGCGTGCTCGAGTGTGGTGGCGGAGACGCGTGGAGTGGCAGAACGAGAGGGAAAGTGTCGGAGCGGCGAGGTGGGCGTGGAGGGGCCGAAAGGACCAAGGTTACGCAGGATACGTGCTGGCGGCTGGCGGCGTTCAGGATGAAGGGACAAGCGGGCGGTGGAAGACCGCCAAGGACAATAGAAGCATCGCTCGGGCATCAGAGGAGCAGAAGGAGGACGTTGGTAGATCCTTTCGCCTTGTTGCGTTACCCGCCACTTTCGTACACGCGCCATCCTGATTGGAGGACCCCCGGGGGTGGCCCTTCGATTCAGGATATGCTTGTGCACTGGCCGTCCACACACACACACATACACACAGAAGCGTACACCGACTCAACCAAAGGTCACCGCACACCACGCACTTACCGTCTTGGCCTCCTCCCACTCTGCCGACTCACTCACAAATCTCTTTGAAACCTCCAACTATTAGTCGACCAACTCGAATCGCAGACGTGTAACTTTTCACCTCTGGAAAGAAGGCGCCTCGCTCTGATTTGTAGAGTTTGTCTCCTTTAAAATTGCTTAGGGATGGAAACAAAGGTTTTGTGATTAGCCACTCCTGTAAGGTACAGGCTGATGTACCTTACAGCACAGTAATTTTTCTTTTTAATAATTCAATTTCTATACTAATAAAACTCTTTTATATTACCAATCTTTCCATTAGTTAATATATCATATACTCAATATACAATCATTTCAATATTTAAGATTGCAATTTATAAAGAATGTACAGGCTGATTCAGTTGCCTTTGAATCAGAACTTTCCTAGCTCATTTTTACTAGACGTCTATTTAATTATACTATGTATTCTCTGTTTAACAATAGACTGTATTAAATTATGCAGTCTGTTGGAGCGAATGTTTTGCTAAGTTTTAGCATCGACTAGTAAATTTCGTGCCAAATTACCAATTGTAAATTTGAACTAATATTCACAACTGTAAATTTAAATTGAACCGATAACTTGAATTGTATAACTGTAAGTATGAAGAAAAATTTGCAACCCCAACCTTTAATCTGAGATTTTCAACTGTAAATTTCAAGAACAAATCAGATAATTTCATGACTTAATAAATTCCCGCTACTAAATTAAAATAGTAACTGCAGACTCTGTACAGGGTGATTCAGTTCCCTTTGAATCAGAACTCTCCTAGCCCACTTTTATTAGACATCTATTTCATTATACTATATATTTTCTGTTTAACAATAGACTGTATTACATTATGTAATCTATTGGAGCGAATATTTTACCAAGTTTTAGAATCGACTTCCTTGGAATGGCTAGCAACGTAAGGAGAAAATATTTTATTGTATTACATTTATAGGGGAATATTAAATGCAATGCTCTACTTGTAACGTGGATCAATTGCTTGCCCCACTAAAACATTGGAAGGAGTTTCAAATTCAAATCTACTGTGAATGATCGGAAAGTTCAATAAATCTGTCATTTTGTGTCGAATGTTTAGGTTAGGATTTTAAAGGGTAGTTAATTCGCCTTTGAATCAGAACTCTCCTAGCCCGTTTTTATTAGACATCTATTTAATTATACTATGTATTCTCTGTTTAACAATAGACTGTATTAAATGATGTAGCCTGTTGCAGCGAATATTTTACCAAGTTTTAGCATCGACTTCCTTCGAATGGCTAGCAACGTAAGGAGACAATATTTTATTATATTGCATTTATAGGGGAATATTATGTATAACTGGCTTCCACAGGGCGAAATTTCATGTGCGATTTAACATAACTCAAGCATGTGAAAGTATAAATGCATAAAATACAGACAAAGGTTGAGAAACATTTGAGTATAATTTAAATTTCTAGGTTATTTATAATGATTTTATATGGAACAGTGTATGCTCGACAGTGGTGATTCAAAGGCAAGTGAATCACCCTGTACATTGACCTCTTGCGTTTTCATATAACCAGATAATGAGTTGTTAACGCTCGATAGAGATATTTGCGTCTTCTTTGGAATGTCCATTTTTATTCCCAAAACGTCTCACGCCCGTTTGACAGACGTACAATATTACAAAATGGAACATTTTAAAGGCGTCCACAATACGTCCGAAGAGACGTATTAAAAACGTTATAAATACAACTCTAATAGGTCTACAATAAGTTGCAATCAAGCTGCGAGAAGACATTTAGAAAGCGCTTTAAATACGTTTTTGATACGTGAATCATAGAACTTTCAATGTATATTATATTATATTATGCTGTATTCTAAAAGCAGTATTTCAAAATGTTAATTCAGTAAAATCGACGCTTCGTTTGGAGAAAACAATCAATTTCGAGGTTAGGTATGTAAACTAATGTGATAATCTGCAATTATAAAATAACCGCATACTGAAGACGTTTTGAAAACGGTCGAAAAGTGTAATGTTTAGACATTGGAGACGTTTTAAAAATGAAAAAATGTGAACATTTTCGAAACGTTTGCGATAGAACATCTTTGCAACGTCCTACGAATATCGTAAGACTCACGGACGTAAAAATCGCGTGAAGAAGACGTTTTTAAAACATTGTGTGCTATTTAAGATAATTTCACTAGCCTTCTAATTCCAATTTGACACAAATTTCGAGAAATGACAAGTGCGACAAGCAAAATGGTAGTCAAACCGATAGTATTGCGATTTATCAACATTTTCATAAAATAGACCTCTAATCGTGAGACTTTCGTCACCTACAAAAAGTCAAACGAACTTTTAATCTTCTAGGCCAAACATTAATTAGTGATCATTGTTGAGAAATATTTATTTATAAGTCATTTCTAACACGGCGCTCGAATCAAACCGAAGTAAGCTACGATAAAACGAGATTAATTAAACGGTAACGATAAAACTAAAAAAGTTTCCAACTCTTCAGGCAAGTCTGATAAAAAGGTGGTTTGTAAAGGAGTCAGTTTAAAAAGGCTCTTAGAAGTTAAATAGTTTAACAATTCTGTGTGAGTATGCAAAATAGATAGACTTCAATATTGTGAATATAAAAATAACAATAACTAACACAGGAATACGTTTTTGTGATTGGAGTGCTTTAATAGAAAGTACAACAATCATAACTCAAGCGCATGTTTTTTAGTAATTTTCTCGAGATTAGGAGGATTCTACGTATACTCGTTCTGACCTAACCTTTAAATGTTGACACGTAGTTTCACTGACGTCGGTCTAAGCGAGTTCTTGAAAATAGAGTTCAAAGATCGTTACAATAAACGTTGACTGTCAGTTGAATCAGTTTTTTGTTTTCAATTTCTTTATTTGGAACTAACAAAATACCCGCAGCGAAAATTAGAGGTTAAGGTAGAAGTCAGTACAGTCAAACTCGTATTTTTCACGAATTTCGATTTCATTATAATTGATAAACGCACTTACACATATTTATTACAGTTTTAAAGATGGCAGGTTTAAAGTAATAACACATGAATCACAGCTTTATTTTCAAGAACAAAGCTCTGACTAGTAGGTCGCTTGTCATATTCATGTCATGCTTTTTCGAACTGGCGAACTTGTAAATCTGTCGGAATCGTAATTCACGAGGGAAAATCTGGATTCTCTTTTCCGCCGGAATAATACTTCGCCTCTTCTTCTCTGCGGATCGGAGAATTCAATGGGCAGAGATGTCTCGTTCCGACAGTTGTGCGGCGACTAGAATTTCATTCATTTCGCCTGAATCAGTCCGAGCGATCGGGACACGGTTCGCCGGAGGTTTCGCAATTGGGACACCTTTCCAAATGTTAAAGAGCAGCAAGCGTCGAGGCCTTGTTTCACTTACCGCACACCGAGATCTTTTTCATTCCGGTCTTTTCGAATCGCGAGCTATAATTTGTCATGAGTATTAACCTCAAAATCGTAATTACAATCTCATTTTTCAGTCTATTAATTTATTTCACGAATTCTTTATCTTCTTCTGCCATACACACCTGGCAAAAATGGTGTCCGGCTCAGGTCAAATTGTTTCCTACTGACCAATAAACAAGACTACGGGTTGCTAATCATAAAACCTTTTGTTTCCATCCCGAAGTACCGTCCCTAAGTAATTTTGAAGGAGGAGACAAATTTTTCGGCAAATCAGAGCCAGGCGCCTTGTTTCCAGTAACGAGCTGTACTTCTGTTTCGATTTATAATTTTATCGATAAAGGGAATGATTGTATTATAATTAGATATTATAATGTATTTAAGTTAGTTCGACAATAAGAAAACTAATTTAAAAACTAATTTTATTCAGATCCGATTCTTTTAAATGACGTCCTTTTAATATCTCGATAAACAGTCAACAAGTATCATAATGTACAAAACATAACCTTCAATGCACTGACAATGTATGCGTAGAAAACTTGCAGGTTACTGTGTGTTATCCAAGAGTCAGTGCGCATAAAAGACAGGAATTTATCTGCTACACATATCAGAGTTTAAACAGTTGAGAAAGAGGGAAAGGCGGCGCCAAAGATAGAAAGAGAGAGGTGTCCAGCAAGAGGATTTCGTAATTGCAATCAGGACGGGATTGGCCCGCCCGAATCCCGCTTTTTCAACATCTGTAACAACGTTTCCGTGGTGTAGTGGTTATCACATCCGCCTAACACGCGGAAGGTCCCCGGTTCGATCCCGGGCGGAAACATTACTTTTGCTATTTTATTTTGATATTTATTAAACTCGCCAGCAATCGATTAACAGTTCTACTAATACAAACGAATTCTGTGGTATTTGTAAAGAATTTGACAAAATCTACTTTGTATTCTTTGTATTATTTGCTTAAAATGTCAAATTGCTTTGATCCAACATTCCGTAAATTAACGCGTTTCGCAATTCGGTTTTTAAAGTATTTTGTAATGTCACTTTTACTTTGAAGTCAGCGTGAATGAATAAACTGTATAAAATTATAAAGACATCTTCTAATTCATTGATTTACATTAATGATAGAATAAATACTCAACTGACGTAGCTGGCTTCGAATATTTTGCTAGCAAACTGTTAACATCCTGTCGTTATTGCTGGTAAATGCAGTAAATACAATCGCCAAAGCTGTACATTGGCAGGTTTGCGTACTTCTTAATAAGAAAATTAACAGTCAATCGACGTAGTTGGTTTTTTATATCACTGACTGGAAAAGTGGAGAAGAAGATTGTTTTTCTCCAGGAATTATTTTGTAAAATCTGTTAATGTGCCAAAACCTGCTTTGTGTTTTTTTTTAAGTATTTCACACTTTTCGCTCCTTTTGACAGAAATCTGTGAATGGTAGTAATTGTTCTATCTAAAAGAAGATGTTTAATACAACGCAACGCGGAAACGCTTTACTAATTTTCAAACATTTAGAGAAGAACATCATGTGTGTAATTCACGCAAATATGAATTATTAATCAATTGCAATCTTATTTGTATGCCAACATTAATAATCAGTATCTTGGCATAATAGTTATTCTATACATATATTTAACAGTAATTTAACTCTTTAAGTCGATCACCTTATTTGATATGAGTAAACTCATGCTAATTAAGCGTCCAAAGCAAATGATCCATTTCAGTTGTTAATATGAAACGCGTAAATGTCAAATGAACATAAGATAGCTGATCAACTCGAATGATTAATGCGAGCACAGGCTAAAACTTGATTTGCATTAGTCATCCGAACAGATCTATTCACTAGAAATCAATCAACGTGTCCAAGAATTGTCCGCACCAAAATGATTCATGGTAGTCGTTTAAACAAACTCGAAGTTGTTAATGAACTCACATGACTAATGCAAACAAGGTCTAAGACTGGGTTCACATCAGTAATACGAGCAGGTCAACTTAAGGTATCACATACAAGTAAAATATTAGAAAATGGCACGAAAATTCATATCTTATTATACACTTTCGTTCACTCTGCCCGAATTATTTAAATGATCACCATTATTATTAGTAAGCGTTTTCACACGTGATTTCTGTTCCTACATTAATGTAAACTGCAACAGCAAAAAACTTAAGTACAATATTACGAATATTTCGTTTTATTATTGTAGCATTAAATTAATTAAAATTAATCACAGTCAACATTAATCTAGATTGTTTAACTTTGGAATTGTTATTCTTAATTTTTCTAACGTGGTAGAAGAATTTATTGTGATTAGAAAATTATTACTGTTTTATTCATTAAGGTACCACATACAAGTAAAATATTAGAAAACGCCACAAAAATTCGACTTTTTTCCCTTGCAAATAATTTTTTTCGGAAAAAGTATTATCTACATATTAAAGTACATATTGTAAAGAATATATCTTGTAAATTTGTTTACAATCCTTGCAGTAACTAGCCTACCACAGCGACTTTCGTAATGTCATAGTGAATGAAAGATGGCTGCGGTAATCGGTCTAGCTCCACTATTTTTCATCTGAATCGAATAAAACAGTACTCTTTATTTAATAGAAAGATAACTCTACTGCACTACGGAAGCAGATCCTTTAAGTTTCATTTTGCGCGGAACATATCGCTATTTATAATCATCAGATCGATTTTTTCTATAAAATTAAATATTTTATATAGAAACAAAAAAGCTGGGATAGGTATACAAAAAAACGCGACGTTGTGCAGTAGATAACCCTACGAAGAAGATCTGATTAAATTTTCAGCTTGATCCGTTCAATAATGAATTAGTTATGCTGGTTACCGCCCTCAGAAACAGTGTTTCGAGAAAAACGTGTTTGAAGTTTTGGGTATATTTAGCAAATATCTTTCGTATCTTTTTACGCAATACATGAGAAAGTTTCAAAATTCGTTATACTTTCATAAAATCGTCAATTCCTACACCATACGCCATTATGAACACGATTTTTGGGCGAAAATTTGCTTTTTTTCACCCATTTACTTGTGTAGTGCTACCTTAATGTCGACTAACTAATACTCGCCATGAATGATTCACACGGGTTGTTTACATAAAACAGGTTTTTGCATAAACAACGCTAAGACCGACTGAATGAAAGTGGGTTGATGAACTCGGATGACTAACGTAAACCTTAAAAGCGTCCGCCAAAAGTGGTAGAGAAACGACCGTCATTTCCGCATACGAAACTACGAGAGTCGTGGAGAGAGAAAGAGAGAATGAGTGAGAGAGTGAGCGGGGAATGAGGAGTTGAGCCTCCGTATAATCTTCTTTCGTTCTTGTCGGTTCGAACTACGTCCGCGTACGGCCTCTGCGATCGATCGCGCGATTAAATGCTTGCCTGCCTTCGGCTCTCTCTCCCTCTCTGCCTCACTCTCTCACTCTCTCTCTCTCGCGCGCGCGCGCTCTCTCGCTCCATCTCCCTCCTGGTCTCGTTGCCGAGCCCACGAAGATCGAACCCGCTGTGTTACACTTGGCCGCTTACACGGCGAACTGCGTATATACAACGTCCCGGCAGAATAACTCGAGTCCTCCTGTAAACAAGCTACTCTCAGTGTGGACCCATAAACGTTTACAACCTAACCACTACCTAATACCTAATACTTAACCTATTACCATCGACAATACCCAAGCACGCTGTACGCTGTGTGTAGGATGTCCTCGAGGAACAACTCGAATCCTCCTGCAAGCGAGACATTCTTATTGCGGATTTATAGAGATTTACATCCTAACCTGTGCCTAACACCTAACCCATTACCAGTTGTACCTAACCTGTTAGTATTGATCATTTGTAAGTGAACTGCCTATGTAATGATTCCAATCCTGATACAAACGACACATTCTTATTGCGGATTTATAGAGATTTACATCCTAACCTGTGCCTAACACCTAACCCATTACCAGTTGTACCTAACCTGTTAGTATTGATCATTTGTAAGTGAACTGCCTATGTAATGGTTCGAATCCTGATACAAACGAGGTACTCCGTTGACTTATAAAGGTGTATATTCCAAGTTATTCCTAATATCCAACTTATTAGATAGTATTGATCATAAACGGTGTGCGAACTGCGTATGATGAGTTGAAAACTGTCAGTGTGTAGAACCTATAAATGCTTACATCTTAACCTGTAACTAATATTTAATATATTATCAGAAATACCTAATTTATTATTATTATCATTTGTAAGTGCACTGCGCATATAATAACTCGAAATCTAAATAAAGGTTTACGTCCTAACCTGTGCCTAATACCTAACCCATTACCAGCAGTACCTAACCTGTTAGTATTGATCATTTGTAAGTGGACTGCCTATCTAATGATTCCAATTCTGATATAAACGAGACATTCTTATTGCGGATTTATAGAGATTTACATCCTAACCTCTTACTAATACCTAACCCATTACCAGTAGTACCTAACCTGTTAGTATTGAACATTTGTAAGTGAACTGCCTATGTAATGATTCCAATCCTCCTGCAAACGAGACATTCTTATTGCGGATTTATAGAGATTTACATCCTAACCTGTTCCTAATACCTAACCCATTACCAGTAGTACCTAACCTGTTAGTATTGATCATTTGTAAGTGAACTGCCTATGTAATGATTCCAATCCTCATGCAAACGAGGTACTCCGTCGACTTGTAAAGGTTTATATTCCAACTTATTCCTAATATCGAACTTATTAATATTGATCATAAACGGTGTGCGAACTGCGTATATAATGAGTCGAAACCTGCTATAAACAAAATACTCTCAGTGTATAAAACATATAAATGCTAACATCTTAACTTGTAGCTAATACTTAATATATTATCAAAAATACGTAATTTGTTATTATTGTCATTTGCAAGTGCACTGCATACATAATAACTCGAGGCCTGCTGTAAATAAAATCCTCTTATTGTGAACTTATAAAGGTTCACGACCTAACCTGTGCCTAACACCTAACCTATTAGTATTGATCACACGCAAGCGAGTTGCGTTTAAATAACACGAGTTCATTTAAACAAGCTCTTTTTAATCCAGATTCATATACTTTTATATCCTAATCCTAATGAGCACCTAAAACCTAGTATTAGCACTGCACTATTATCACGGCAGCGATAATACCTAACCATTGCAATAGTAGGTTAGGTATTAGATATTACCACTAGTAATAGGTTAGGCGTTAAGTATAGGTTAATTCGTAATCCTTTTCAGCTTTACAAGCGAGTCTCCATGTTATTGCAATTATAATATTGTACTAACAGGTTTGAAATCTCATAGACAGTGGCTCGCAAATGTACTCGTATGCTTATAGTTTTTGATTAACGCTTGAAATGAATATAACACTTAATTTACGGTCATTGCAACCCCAACCACAAATTAAAGGCAAACAATTCGGATAAGAAAACCGAAGTTCAAACGTTGTTTGTTACACGCAAAACGTGCTTGTGTTTATTTTATATCTTTACAGAGTCATATTTGACATCCAATGGGCGAACTTTTGATCGAGGTTGTACGTCGGATTATATCTTGTCAGGACTTCAATCGAAGCGTTCACGGCTTAAACGTTTTGCACGCTCGCAATCGCAATTAGTCGGATTTCAAGCGCGACTGACAGGACACGTCGCTTTATATGTCAGCAATGCCGTATGTATTTCCAATCGGGAAAACTGGATTTACAGAGCGGAACCATCACGCCCCTATCATTCGTCCTATTTTTCCTATGGGCATCGCCGTCATCCGGGAATCCTCTCAAGTTGTTTACCACCACCTCAGCCATCCTTTCATTACTGGGTTAATCACGAAATCCTGCTGGATTTCATGTTGGAAAATTAACAAACGTTCCTTTGATTTTATGGATGAGAAACGATTGCCTGGATTATTGAACTTTTGAATTATTATAGCAAAGTTTTTGTGTGATGCTTGTTTGGTATTATTATTAACTGGTAGCAATTAACTTAAATAAAATGCAGCCATCGTTTTCTCCATTTGAAAGCTCATTGAAGATTGTTTTGAAATCGCACATAATATAAACCATCATTTAGTATTCAATTTATTTAAAATCAAATTGTTTAAGTTTAATTCAATTAACTATCAATTATATGACTTGAAGTTATCTTAGAAGTTGTTTAGAATCAAATAAAACACTACAAAACTTTTTCAATTTCCATCAATTATTTGCGCAAGATTTGTCAACCAAATTCCCGTCCGGAAAAAGAAACATTGCGATAAACAAATAAATTGGCAACGAAGTAAAGTTTTGAGTGCACCTGATGTCCAGCAAATTGCAAAACTGCCACTGCTCGCGGAAGCACGGAAAACACATGTGTTCTCGACTACAAAACCAAATGCATCGTAATGTTTAAATCGGCGCTGAAAAGTTGTCTGTACGCGTACGCCCATTAAAAAGCGTGCGCGTTCTATCCGAGCGACGAATTTACGCTTTTGCCCGGCAAAAGTTGCCGACTCCAGTTGATCCTATCTGGGAAAAAACTCTCAAGTGGACTGTCAGAAAAGTTTGCCCGCCACAGAGAAATATAATAACGTGGCAGATAAAATTTAAATTATATATTTAGCAGTCGAAAAATATTTTTTACTCTTTTCTGGTAAAAGGCGAAGTTTTAGTGTGTTTTTGTAGTTAACGGTTTTATTTGTCGTGCTAGCTTCGCCTTCTGTTATATTTATTTAAAGCTTCTAAACAGTTAATTAACTCATTCGTTTGCGTTCGTTTTACCAGAATCTCAGAGATTTGTTATCAGATTCTGGAAATTTGCATTTACATTTTATGCTCAATTCAAAGGAATAGAAATGATTCACTTTTCTATGAAATTATGTACACTCTGCTTTGCAAGGTTAGGTAGACCTTGACCTTAACCTTAACTTTATCCTCAATGAACTTGGTTACCCAATACTTAATTTTAACCTTAATTGTTTCATTTCGATACTCAAGAATTCTACTTCCATTTCAAAGTTTACGAATTGTATTAACAGCTTCATTGAAAAAGCCCTTTCAATGTTCGTACTTGAAATGCAGAAAAGTAGGACAACCAATTTATAGCGTGTCCTAACTCACCGCTTACTAAGAAAAACTTTCAACAACGGTTTCCGTGGTGTAGTGGTTATCACATCCGCCTAACACGCGGAAGGTCCCCGGTTCGATCCCGGGCGGAAACAGTTTTTTGCTACTTTCGATATTCAAACTGCTCTGAAATATCAAAACATGATGACTTGATAATTTAGCATTCCTATCATTTTTGGAATGCGTATTCGAGGAAATATATCCATAAGATTATTTTGGCTTTGCAATGCTGATGAACTCTGTTTTCTTTTCTGTAGGTTTATGTATGTCGTAGCTAAATTTGAGGTTAAATTGGTGAAGATTTTACTAAAATAATTACTAATGCAGAATTATTTTCTAACGTTTTAGAACTTAAAAATATATGAAAATTGTGGTTTACAGAAACAAAGGTTTTAATTTGGGACTTCTACATTTTTTAGAATAATTCGATATTGAGGGCCAAACAACAATTGTCAAACCTGCCATTTTGTTCTTCAGCACCGTCCCAATACGATGGCCCAATATTTTATTACATTTTTGGGACACCGTGTAATTGGGTTGCTGAGAGAATGAACTCGAAAGTTCGACATTCATCATAGCACACAGCACCATATTCACCACTTTCTTCTTACAATTTCAACATTCCTTACATTTCTTCCACTCATTTCCGCCATTCCCCTTAAAAATAAAAATATAATTTTCTAACACCTTTATTATTTCCTAAACATCACTATTTGCATTTGTCATCGCATTAAATTAAAAATCGACTCTACACAAATTGGGAAAACATAACCTCTATTTCATGACCGTTCCTTTCCCCGCTAAAATTGAAAACCGCGATACATAAACAATTCACAATTAAAACCTCCATCAAGGACAAAACCTCGGCGAAAGGTGCGAAGTTACGAGATGAATCGCAAGCCATAAAACGTGCTCGGGCGAATTGCACGAAGCGAGGAGCCAATTGGATGTAAAGTTCGATAATCGGTGAGCGCGCGGGCACATTAGCGCGATTGTAGCACTGGTTGGGAATGGAAGGAGGAGACGGAGGGATGATAGGTGGGTGTGA
Source organism: Ectemnius continuus (assembly GCA_910591665.1). Taxonomy (NCBI): domain Eukaryota; kingdom Metazoa; phylum Arthropoda; class Insecta; order Hymenoptera; family Crabronidae; genus Ectemnius; species Ectemnius continuus. The sequence continues at coordinate 4,939,021 of OU342862.1, read as the reverse complement.
CAGGCGAGTAACGAGGGAAGGGAAGGGAAGGGAAGGAAGGGAAGGTAGGAGAATCGGGCCGGCAGCCAACGGAGCCAGCTCGAGCATCAGGGATCTCAACACGTCGAACTGGCACATCGAGGTCACCGCGCGTTATTTCGGGAGCTCTTCCCGCCCCGTAATCATCCTATCCAGATATTCATTATGACAGATGCATCTATGATAAACGTTACAATGTATGTATGTACAGGCTCGTTCGTTCTCCTTCGAATCAGCACTCTCTAACCTCACTTTTATTAGACATCTATTTAACCTCTTAACTGTGGAATTTAGTTTTAAAAATCCCCCACACAGTGCGAAATTAAAATTAAGCAATTGCAAGGACGATGAGTATACACGTCAAACGCACTTAACTGGTTAATTACACTATATGTGCCCATAATTATGAAAGTGGTCTAAGTCAAAATTTAAAAAAAATATGTTTATCAGTTATTTCACACCGCATTTTTTTAAAACTAAATTTATTCAATGTAATTTGTACGGTATCGTAAAAAATGAAGCATTAGATAGTGGTTGTAATTTCAACATTATATGGAATTCATTTAGTGTTAATTGTGTAAAGTGGTCTAAGTAAAAAATTCAAAGAAATTATATAAACCTAACTTGAAAATGTACGAAAATATTAAATTACTTCATAAAGATATTATGTGTTTACTAGCATACATATTCCTCCAGTTTTTCAGGAAGATTTTAAGAATCTTAAAAACTCGAAATGATAAAAATGGATTACTGTTTAAAAATAATTATTAAATGTTCATGAATTATTTCATTACAGTTATTATTTCAAATAAAACTCATAGTTCTTTATCGCTTTAAGTCATTTATAGGACATTCCGTTAATTTTGAAAATGGTCTAAGTCGGTTCAAACTTTAAAAACAACATTTTCGTATGAAATTCTCACAAAATTTCATATTCATAATAAATTTCCATTAATCAAGACTAACAAAATTATCAATCAAAATGTCGTATAATGTAATAATGTTTTTTTAATTTATTCAAATGCAATTCATTAAATATCTCGAAACAAGAAATATACGACTTAAACCACTTTCATAATTATAGGCACATATGAAGCATTTATTTCGAAAGTGACCCAAGTCCTTTTATAGTTAACAACGTAACATATATTTATCTATTATTTATTATTTATATATACGTTCATATATTTATACAAATATATATTTGGAAATAACCTAAGTCCATTTATAGTAAAATTGGGATATTAAGAAATTCGCAATGAATTCGCTATGAGAAAGGAATCCCTAGAATAATTCACCCATTCTTGTTTCGCAATGCTTGAATTTGCCGATAATAACGTCCAGGTTCAAGAAAGTATCGTTCGAATCTTGACACTTTTACCTTTATCATTTGTTATTAAGAAGGTTGGTGGGTTAATTTGGTGCTGTGGTAAGAGGGGAACATGTGAGCGCTGACACAGAATTTTGAGGTCTTTTCAAATTACAATAAAACCAATCTTTGAGTAATAAAGTTCAATTTGCAATTAAGTTTATACTATGTCACACCTGCTTTTATAGGTTACTTTTATTTCTATACTATTTACCACGTTATTTCTCCAACTGAAAATACTTCCTTTTCACTCTCTGGTCAAACACTCTCGAACCGGACAGACAGGAAGCTTTTGAAACTTTGCCTGATTATTCGTAAATGTCGCATTTACCACGTGAAATGTTTTTTATTCATGTGCCATTATTGTATCACATACTTTTAAGCCATAAACGGCAATTTCTGCTCTCGTCGCCATAAGAATGGATTTGTCGACATTGATTACTCGAAAACTGTACAGACAAACAAGTGAAAATTTTCAAGCGGCTTTGACTATCATACTTTGGAAATTTCAATCCGATCGCATTATTTTCATTTCTGGCAGCAACCTCCTTAAGTTAATTGTCACATCAAAATTTCACTCGTCTTCGAAATCGATTAAAAAGCGGATTCCAACACTCCAAACTAACAGTGGTTTTACAATTCCGCTAGGCAGAATTCCAGGCTAAAAAGAGGGAGTTTGCAGATAGGAGAATCGAGAGGGCGAACTGGCCTTTCAAAAGAAGGAATACATTATCCACTGGCAGCCAGCCAAGGAAATCGGCCTGTGTCTGGCGCGCAGCTATCATCGAGAATCCTCGCCGATGGGACTCCATATCCACCTGGTATTACAAACTCTTTTGATTTCACCTAGCAAACCGTCACCATGCCTTTCGAACTACCAACTCTTCTTCCTCACTTTGCCAAACACTTCGAATACTTTGATTGAATGTATCGAAGCAAGTTGAACAAGCTTGCCAAAAATGCAGTAGTTCTTAAATCCTGTTACGAGCCAGGCTTCGTGAATTTCTAAACATCTCATATATTGTTTGTTATCAATAAATTTAGTATAATTTGAGCCGTTTATTTTGCCACTTTGAAAGTGGCCTAAGTCCATTTTCCAACAAAGTCGAGTTAACTACCTTAATAGTTACAGTTTTAGATGATCTTTTCATTCTGAAGCTAATTGTCACCAATACATTTCAAATCGTTAAGGTTTTGCAACACGACAATTTGTTGGTTAATCAAGTGATGAAGAAGTCCATTCATAGCTATTATGTTATTTTTTTCCAATACTTCGATTGAATGTATCGAAGCAAGTAGCCAGGCTTCGAGAATTCCTAAATATCTGAGATATTGTTTGATATCAATAAAATGTTATAACATTTAGTATAATTTGAGCCGATTATTTTGAAGTGGCCTAAGTCCATTTTCCAAAAAAGTCGAGTTGACTACCTTAATAGTTACAGTTTTTAGATGATCTTTTCATTCTGAAGCAAATTGTCACCAATATATTTCAATTCGTTAAGATTATGTAACACGACAATTTGTTGATTATTTGGTGTGATTATTCACAAATTCCACACTCGTCCTCTTGACAAATGCAACAACTTCACGCATCTGGAAATTAACCACTTTCCACACTTGTATCGCAATGTACTAGATTTTCATTTCCGAGTAATAAGCTTTACTGTGAAAACAAGCGCGATTTATTCAACGTTATCAATTATATTAATGAATTAATCAATTCATGACAATTGCAAAATATGAGTGTTCAATGGCAGATTGGCGAATGAGATTATTCGGATGGTGGGCGAAGGAAGAGCGCGGGAAAACTAGGCCGGCAAAATGGCGAGCGGCGAGCGCCACATAGAAAATCCAATATCCACTGCTGTGGCGAACTCTATCGCAGCAGCTTATTCAATTTCGGCCGAGCCTTCCACTTTTTCACCATGGCCGAATTGTGAGAACAGCTTGAACTGCGATCGAGAGTGTTCCTGTTGACACATTGTTAATCGGAAGTGCGCCCTATTGGCCAATTTCGAGAATAAACCTCCGCCAAAGCGAGCAGATTGGATGTGACGAACGTTCGAAGAGGTTCGCAATAAGTATAAACAATACTAAGATAATAATAATTGGAGATGATGGAATAATCTCCAATCTAGCTTTGCGTATGAATTAATTAAAATTCATTAGAAAACTAATTGAAAGGCGATTTTTGCAACCCGGATTTGTAATTGAAGATACCAGTTGCCTAAATCGTACAATGTATTTGGAAGGTTTGCAAAATCAATGATTTTCAAACTGATCAAGATATATTAAAATTGTTCAAAAAATTCAAATGAAAGGGGAAATACTTCTGTTTATTATGATGTATAGAATATAAAGATATGACTCTTTATTTCTGTGTGATAAGGCTTAATATAAAAAGTAAGACGATTTAGGTGACCTTAACCAAACCACTTCAACAAAGATATTTCATAATTTACAGTTTTCAAATATTCCAACCGATAATTCAAATTTAATGCATAAATTGTATTATTTTAACGAAGATATTATTGGAGTTTTCTAGAATCCTCACAGTATTTATTTTAATCTAAGTTATTGAAGAATACTCATGCTGAATTCGATGCATGTATGTACGTTGAACGATATTACAGTAGAAGCCTTTCTGGAACATACACCCACACATTTTGACTTTTATATATTACAATTCAATTTATTCCGCGGTCTCTTAATGATCAAATGAATACTGACGAAAATACTTATTTTGGTCTGAAGAAATACATACATAAGTTGGAGATTCACTATTTATATAATAGTTCTAATAGATGATATAATATTTTATATAATTTTATGTAGTATTTACAACCATTGAACATACGAATTATCGAAATGTTTTGCTACGAAAACATTCTAGTCCCACTGAATACTGTCTTCAATTAAGAACTCATGTTTATATTCTACACACGATAGTAAACAATATGAAAAATTCATATTAAACAATATGAAAAATTCATATTGTTTCATGGATCGGGCACAGAATATTGTTGGGAATACGAAGGATCCTTCATTGCGCATAAAAAGGCGCAGTCTATTTATTAGAAGGTTGGAGCCCTCGCGGATATCGGCGTGTTCACGCGAGTACGTGCGTGCCATTAGTCACCGCGCTTCCTGGATTCTTGCGGCACTCTCGGTGCATAATGGTGCCTGCGAACTGGGTGGATAAAAAGAACCGGTTCGACCGGGGGCAACCGAGAGAGTGCACGCACACACACACACACACACACACACACAGACTCGGGCCGAGTATGTACTCGCCGAGAAGAATATCGACGATTTCGGATGCCGTTCGGTAGTTGACGACGCACACTCCTTTCTGTCAGTGAAACTTGATAAGTTAATGGCTGCCTAGTCTTTCATATAATCGAGAATTTAAAGCGCCAACAATTACAAGAATAATTGTAACTAAACTACAACAATAATTGCAGTACAGTATGTAAACTACAACAACAATTGCAGTACAATTTGCAACTACAGCAATACGGAAAACAACGGGAATTACGTAAAAAGCCAACAGTTACAACAATAACTGCAACTGGAACAATAATGATAATTATAAGCGAAACTACAACAGCAACAACAACATATACTACAACAGTAATTAGAAGAGAAACTACAGCAACAATTGCAACGCAAAGCTAACAGTTGCAACAATTACTATAACTGGAACGATAATAATAATTTTGAGAGAAACTATAGCAATAACTACAATACGAATTGTATAAAACACCAAGAATTACAACAATAACTGTAACTCGAACGATAATAATAATTATGAGAGAAACTGCAGCAACGACGACAATATAAACTACAACAATAATTACAATAGAAGCTACAGCAATACGGAAAACAACGGGAATTACATGAAAAGTCAACATTTATAACAAAAACTATAACTAAAACGATAACAATAATTTTGAGAGAAGCTACAGAAATAATTCCAATACAAACTACAATACGAATTACATAAAGCGCCAACAATTACAACAATAATTGTCACTGGAGTGATAATAATAATTGTAAGAGAAACTACAGCAACGACGACAATATAAACTACAACAGTAAGTACACAAAAAGCTACAGCAACAACTGCAGCATGGATAACAACGGGAATTACATGAAAAACTACAATAATAACTATAACTGGAACGATAACAATAATTTTGAAAGAAACTACAACAATAATTGCAATACAAACTACAACACGAATTACATAAAACACCAAGAATTACAACAATAACTGTAACTAGAACGATAATGACAATTATGAGAGGAACTACAGCAATAACAGTAAGACAATAAAAGATCTACAATAATTATGAGAAACTACAGCAACAACTGCAACACAGACAAAAACGGGAATTACGTAAAATGCCAACAATTACTACAATAACTACAACTGGGACGATAATGATAACTATAAGCGAAACTACAACAGCACAACGACATATACTACAACAGTAATTAGAAGAGAAACTACAGCAACAACTGCAATGCGAACTACAATATGAATTACATAAAACACCAAGAATTACAACAGTAACTGCAGCTGGGACGATAATAATAATTATGAGAGAAACTACAAGAACGACGACAATATAAACTAGAACAGTAATTACAAGAGAACCTACAATAACAACCGTAATACGGAAAACAACGGGGATTACATGAAAAGCCAACAGTTTCAATAATAACTACAATTGGAACGATAACAATAATTTTGAAAGAAACTATAATAATAACTGCAAAACGAACTACAATAGGAATTACATAAAACGGCAAGAATTACAACAATAACTGCAATAATAATAATTATGGGAGAAATTATAGCAACAATAATAACAGAATAATTTTGAGATGAACTACAGCATGGAGTGTCATAGAAGCTACAAGAACGACGACAATATAAACTAGAACAGTAATTACAAGAGAACCTACAATAACAACCGTAATACGGAAAACAACGGGGATTACATGAAAAGCCAACAGTTTCAATAATAACTACAATTGGAACGATAACAATAATTTTGAAAGAAACTATAATAATAACTGCAAAACAAACTACAATAGGAATTACGTAAAACGTCAAGAATTACAACAATAACTGTAATAATAATAATTATGGGAGAAACTACAGCAACAATAATAACAGAATAATTTCGAAATGAACTACAGCATAGACTGTCATAGAAGCTAAAGGTGGAATTAGACGTAGAGCCAAGCGCTAGAGAACGAGAACTATAACAGGAACTACTGCAACATCGTAGAGCTGCAACAAGAACTGGAACCGCCTAACTGTTTATTCAAAGAGTGCATGGACTGTGATCATCTGACGCGGAGTGCTCCATATACGGCGGCGAAATCGTGCTTCTCTCACGCAGAGAGACCCAACAGCGGTTACGTGAACGGAGCGACGTAATCGGAGCGAACCCGATAGACACACCGATGCCGACTAATCTGCTTTCGCAGACGGCCATTCCTCCCTTTTTTCGACGATTTCTCTTCATACAATGAATCCTGCTCTAATTATTCTTGCCCGATGAAAGTTACAGCTAAGTGTACTTATATTGGAATCTAGATAAATAAAGTTGCAGTTGTCGAAAATATATTAATTGTATAATATAGAAAAGTGAATGCAAGTTATGTGATATATTAGTAAACAATAGTTTTTAATGACTTTTATAAAGTCCTGAATTCTGAGTCCTTAATTCTGATATAAAGCGATTTGAATTATTTAAATTAGTGTTTATGTTGTATGATGTGTTAGTAAAGAATAATTTGTAATGACTGATAAAGTTCTGTGATGTTAAAATAATATTTTTAAATTAAAAACTCTTGTATAAAACGATCCTTTTCAGTGTTTTATAATTCCGATATAAAGCGATTTGAATTGTCTAAATTATTGTTTATGTTGTATGATGCGTTAAAGAATAATCTTGAATGACTGATAAAGTTCTGTGTTGTTAAAATAAATATTTTTCAATTAAAAATTCTGTTATAAAACGATCCTTTGCAGTGTTTCATAATTCTGATATAAAGCGATTTGAATTATTTAAATTATTGTTTATGTTGTATGATGTGTTAAAGAATAATTTTGAATGACTGATAAAGTTCTGTGATGTTAAAATAAATATTTTTGAATTAAGAACTCTTTTACAAAACGATCCTTTTGCGTTTTGTAATTTTAATATAAAACTATTTAAATGTTATTGCTTATTTAATTATTTAAATAGTGGGGATTTAAATTCAAATTTCTTTAGCTTATTACTCTGAATGGAATAAATCGAGTGTCGACTGAACGATCATGAAAGGGCCTTCGTAAAAGTTCTCTTACATAACCGCCAACAACCCACTCGTCCATTCACAATGACGCGTAACATTGAATGATTGTCTGTCAGTAAGTGATAATATCATATGAGAGCATTGGTGTTACAAGCGACCCACGGAACTTGTGCGACCACGCAACCGATGATTGTTGCTTCTAAATGATATTATTAAGAAGTAGTATCAATTTGCACGTCTCATGGTGCTCGAGCGTTTATTAACACGGCGGTTACGGAACCTTGCCTTACAAACGCAGTTATTATTAATTTTTCTTCCAATTTATCCTGACAATTATTGCTGTAATGAGACAAATATAAACCCAAATTTATTTCTTGTTGTTAATATTGTTATTGTTTTTAAACTCGCTTTAAACTTCTTCAAATATTTAGAACATTTCATATTGATATGTCTATTTTACTGACTCTCAAGTATCATTGCCTAGTCAAATTTGACAGATGTTTTTTGAAACCAGTAGTTTTTGTTTCAGTGACTTCTCGAAAACTCCAGACTATTAAAATTTGCAGGTATCGCAAGAAATGTCTCCAATGATTGTCCATTTTCAGTGTCAACAACAGTAAATAGCAAAGAATCCTCTACAATTTATTGGCAGTCTTAATTTAAATTATTGCAATACTTCATCTATAAAATTGCATTCTAATTAATATTATTTAATATTCATAAATACACATAAATAAATATACATAAATAGTGTGTAACAGCAAAATTAAAAAATTTGCTATGCACTGTAATTTATTGACAATTTAAATTTCACATTGCAAGTACTTTTCAATCAAAAAAATAATAACTTTTTCAAATACTTGAATATGAAATACATAAAAAATACGTACTATCGAGATTGATTTAGTGTCCATGAGCAAAAAATTAAACTTCACCAGCGATTTTTCTCGACATCGTCCATTCTCAGTGTCCAACAGCAGAAAATAGTAGAGAATGCACTACAATTTATCGATAGTTTAAATTTCAATTATTGCGGCAACCGAGAGTCATCGGAAAAGGGAATCCCAGGGGAATCCGTCTCATTTGTCTCGAGAGCGGAGGGGAAGACCGTCGCCGTAATAAGCGGCAACGTGAATTACTTCCTCTTTTTATAAATCAGCTTTAGAGCGGCCAAGAAAGAGAAAGAAGAAGAAGAAGAAAAAGAAGATGAAGAAGAAAGGTGCAGGTGCTTCCCATGGAAGTCCATTGAATGGCTTCTGCTTCTCTAAAATTCTCTCGTATTTATGCGCTTCTCGCTGCCGGCGGCCGGCGCCGCGACGTCGAGCTCGACCACACTTCCCGCCACCCCTCTTTGCCCTCTTTCAACCCCCGTTATTATTCTAGTTACGCGATAACTGATGAAACCCGCCCCCCAGTAACCGAGAACTTCTTTGCGCTGATCGCATTACGATCTCTTACTTTCCGAGGAACTTACTTGGAAATCTAGCCCTCCGAATTTCATTATTCTCGTAAATTGTGTCTCTAATTGGAAACTGATGGTAATTAATAAACCGTATTTTAAATTGCAAATTTGTTTGCATTAATATTTTTGTAAATCTTTGTATTTCGAATTTGTTTAGCTCAATTCTTTGGAAATTCATTGGAAACCAATATAATTAATACACGATATTTTAAATTACAAAATTGTCTTTTGCGTTAATATTTTTGTAAAGTTTCGTATTTGGAATTCTTTTAATTCTTCATGGTTTCAATTCTTGTGGAATTGCATAGTGAATTCTACATACAGTAAATTACTGGATTAATCGGTAAATTAATCAGTGATTTCAATTACTGAAAAAATCACCAGTTTAATATGGGATTTGATATGCAATTTTAAAAGAATATTCGTTTTCCATTTCATTCGTAAGGATCAGTTTCCTCAAATTGGAAACCGATGATAACTAATAGACGATATTTCCGCGGAGGGAATTCCATATTAAATTACTGAATTAATTACATACATACAATTAAGATACGTATTGTATATTATTCTATTAGCAATTTATGTAAGAATGTAATGTAATGTCACTTTTTGACTAATATAAAAGTCAATCTATCTGTCTGTTCGTTTGCATAAACTCGAAATTTACCAAATCAACTTTCAAGCCATTTTCTACATCATAAAGTTATTATCTAATCAATCCAATAGACTATAAAATACTACAATATTTATTATTTGCAAACTGTTTTAACAGTAACCTTAAAACTCCTGAAGAAACAGGACTTCGACTTAATCTTTTGAGCGCTAGAAACACGTATATGCGTTCTGCAAAATTGTTTGTTAGGTTATGAACGCATATATGCACAACACAACTCTCAAAGGGTTACTAAATAAACGATCTTCACATCAAAAATGACTGCAACAACCCATTACCTTCAAAAACAACATACAATCAACAACCACACGAAACACCGCTCAAAACAAACTACGACTAATTACTAAACAATGCAAAGGCCACCTCGCAGCAGGCGCGCGCTTTCCGAAACTACGCCTAACCTAACCAAGCGCCAGTGTGATCGGCGGTTGGAAAGAGAGCCAATTGAGCGGAACAATTAAACGATCATCGCTATCAGCTCTCGCTTACCAATTACCGTTCGCGTGTGCTGTTTCCTCGATTGCTATTGATCAGCGAGCGTCGCCGTCGCCGTCGCCGCCGCACAGTGGGGTGAATGACGAAAAATGCGGACAAAATTATTTCTCCAGCTGTTCATGAATTCAAAGTATTAGGAAAGGCTTTAATATTGAAATATAAGAAGTACAAACATATTCAAATGAATAATGAACAACAAGAAGATCTTATTAATTACAGGTAGTATAAATAACGCGAAGTAGACATATGTATAGTATGGTATTTTTGGATACTTGAACGTTTATTGACGCGAATATATTATGAAGTACAATTAATATTGGGTCGAATAATCAAAGTAAGATGATCTTATGAATTATAAATAGTACAAATATTATGAAATAAACATATGCAATCATTGTTTTCGATAGTATTTATGCATACAAGGAAACTATCAATAGTACCGAATGTATGACATTTTTCTACCGCAATTTGCATAGCATTATTGTTTATCGTAGCTTTCGAACTGCACTCCACATTCATCTTCCACAAGGTTCTCAAATTCTTCAAGTTCAAAACTTAATTTTGTCCACGTTTTCTATGCATACAAGGAAACTATCAATAGTACCGAATGTATGACATTTTTCTACCGCAATTTGCATAGCATTATAGGTTATCGCAGCTTTCGAACTGCACTCCACATTCATCTTCTACAAGGTTCTCAAATTCTTCAAGTTCAAAACTTAATTTTGTCCACGTTTTCTATGCATACAAGGAAACTATCAATAGTACCGAATGTATGACATTTTTCTACCGCAATTTGCATATCATTATAGTTTATCGTTGCTTTCGAACCGCACTCCACATTCATCTCCTACAAGGTTCTCAAATTCTTCAAGTTCAAAACTTAATTTTGTCCACGTTTTCTATGCATACAAGGAAACTATCAATAGTACCGAATGTATAACATTTTTCTACCGCAATTTGCATATCATTATAGGTTATCGTAGCTTTCGAACCGCACTCCACATTCATCTTCTGCAAGGTTCTCAAATTCGTCAAGTTCAAAACTTAATTTTGTCCACGTTTTCTATGCATACAAGGAAATTATCAATAGTACCGAATGTATGACATTTTTCTACCGCAATTTGCATATCATTATTGTTTATCGTAGCTTTCGAACTGCACTCCACATTCATCTTCTGCAAGGTTCTCAAATTCTTCAAGTTCAAAACTTAATTTTGTCCACGTTTTCTATGCATACAAGGAAACTATCAATAGTACCGAATGTATAACATTTTTCTACCGCAATTTGCATATCATTATAGGTTATCGTAGCTTTCGAACTGCACTCCACATTCATCTTCTGCAAGGTTCTCAAATTCTTCAAGTTCAAAACTTAATTTTGTCCACGTTTTCTATGCATACAAGGAAACTATCAATAGTACCGAATGTATAACATTTTTCTATCGCAATTTGCATATCATTATAGGTTATCGTAGCTTTCGAACTGCACTCCACATTCATCTTCTACAAGTTTCTCAAATTCTTCAAGTTCAAAACTTAATTTTGTCCACGTTTTCTCGATTCAACCGACTGTGCGTCGGTCACCTTTCGATGCCGGCTTGTTTACGAGCCGTGCTCTCGCATTGAGCGCCGCCTGGATAATGGTGTCGAGAGGAGGAAGCTTGGTGGTTGGGGGGGTGGAAAGAGCGAGGTGGGTGGTTGGGGGGCACTTTCCGCCGTTTGTATTTATTTGTCAGGGCGGCGAGCGCCGGCCGAGGGTGTCCCGAGGGTGCAGGCCGCGTTCCCGTTTACAATGGGACGACGCCGGGCGACGCGACGCCGAGTGGGAGCGAACAGCTCGTGATCGCCGTGATTTCGAGATAGGGGAGAATTAGGGCGCCCTCCACCGTAACACCGACACACTCGACTCCGCTTCGATTTGTCCTCACTAAGTAGCCCTCTTTCCCTCCTCTACAGGACCCCTCAAGTTCCACGCTCTCCCTCAATCCTTCCTTTGATATACTACGCCTCATTAAATTAGCCAATGCCAAAGTATTCGAGGACAATAATATCTTTCTGCGCTCTCACAAACTTCTATACAAAGACATTAACTAACAAAAAGACATGAAATCCGTACAAAAACATTAACCCTTTGCGGTCGTATTAAATTTCTATATGGATGTTGTAGTGATCGGAATTAATTCCCATTGAACGAGCAATGATACATAATATGCAAGATTATGAAAGATAAACAAGATTTATTGTTTCCTTCGTGAACTTTAGATATATCATTGCACAATAATGTTTTGTCATGTTTAAAAAAAATACTATGTTCTTATATGTTTTCCATATGTTTATAATTAATACGGTTTTTTGTTATGGTGGCTGAGAGTAGACATACGACCGCAAAGGGTTAAAATGTGAAAAATGCGCCAAGTAGTTTGAGTTCCCGACAAAATTGAAATCGAACAAAAAAGATAATAAATATGATACGGGAAAGCCAAGTCTTCATTTAAAGAAACATCGATTTAACTCGCATTAGCATCGAACACTGAATTAACAATAAATTGTCACTTAATAATAAAAGAAACTTGGCGTGTGCTCACTTCATTGCGACTTAAAAAGATAATGGGAAACTGACTTACCAAACACTGACTTTACTAAAATGTAATTTCTTTAAAAGTTCTTTTAGCAATATTACCAGAGCAAGTGCCTCAAATGAAGCGTGCATACGCCAAGTTTTTTTTTTATTATTAACTGACAATTTATTGTTAATTCAGTGTTCGATGCTAATGCGAGTTAAATCGATGTTTCTTTAAATGAAGACTTGGCTTTCTCGTATGATATTCATTATCTTTTTTGTTATATTTCAATTTTGTCGGGAACTCAAACTACTTGGCGCATTTTTCACATTTTAATGTTATTGTACGGATAATCTTATTTATAACTATTATTAATTATTAACTAAATTCCAAATTTTAGAATTGATATTGTTTTACATGATACATATCATGTTATTACTCATTTTCATTATGTTTTATCAACGGGAGCTGTATATTCTATTATTTCAAGATTTATTCATTGATATCCTTCATTTACAGGATTAACACTCCACGATAATTGAATTAAAGGTCAAGTTTTTATAATATTTTTCGGTGTACATTTAACTTTTTTCCTCAACATTTCCTAGGATTAGAAGGTATACCTCGACGTTACTGAGCTTATCCAGATTCTTTTTCAGTTGAAATGTGATTTCAACAATTGGAAGAATTATTTGTTTTAACAAATTAATTTAATAATTTATACTATAAGATTATACAGGGTGTCATACATACATGTTACAATATTTTATTCGAAAACAAATCCACCGACAAATCGCTGCAAAAAAACAGCGGGAAAAACCTTGAAATGGCGTGACTCGAAAGTGATTTTTTCGAGTTGGCGATCTCACTGCGAGAGATTCCGCGAGTGTAATCATTGAAGAGGAGAATGGCGGAGTAAGAGCGGAGAACGGCGAGTAAAACGGACGCGGACACGCCGCCGGAATGGTAATGCAACCGTTAACAATTACTTAGCCTTCAGTGATGCATGCCGCTCATATTAGCCCAGTCTATGTCAGCGGGGACCGGCAACGGGACACACACAGACACACACAGTCTCACACAGACACGTAGAGATGAGCGGAACGGACTGGCAGAGAGGAGTTGAAGGGCGGAGAGAGAGGGAGAGAGAGAGAGAAGGAGAGTGGATGGAAACGTTCCACGGGACATTCGGTATGCGCGCATGCATCGCAATCTTCCGTGGACCAGGTCGGCTTGAGGACGAAGCTGCCATCTCCCTAACGAGGAACACAGAACTCCGCTGACATTTCCACGTTCCTGCTTGACCGTTTCTCTCGCTGGCCCATTGACTTACTTGATCAAGGATTAGTCGTCTGTGGAACTCCTTGCTGGATGCGAGAGTTTAATACAGCATAACCTCAAATTCACACGAAAAATGTCTTCGTCTTTTTTAATACTAGGTTTAAAGACATTTTGTATACTTATCTTTGTGGACACCTGTTAAATTGACGGGTGAAAGAAACTACGTATTTTCTTCTAAGAAACGATTAATTTATTTTAAAAACAATTACAATTTTAACGGACATAGTATAAGTTAATTAAATCTGTGATGATTGCATAAATAGTTGTCAGCATAGATTAGAAAAATTGTTTTTGCAATTTTGATCATTAAGTCCACGGAGTCCGCCAAAATGACAGCTTCCGCAAACCTAGTATTAATATAGGATTGATGTTGATTATTTTAATATAGAATGAATAATTTGTATATGTATATTGAATTTATACATCCACAACGAAAACTTCAAATGCTACAATATAAGTTTTGGAACAATTGTAAGCTTATGGTAAAAAAGTATGTTCTGGTATTAAAAATAAAGTACACTTTGAATTCTCTGAACAGGTTTGTTTTACATAGTAGAATAACAATTATTTATAAAATAGAAAAAGCAGTCAAAGAAGGTCCTTGCAAGAATCCTGATGTTTCCTAAAATCATTACAATTGTTGCAATTGTATTCTATACAACAAAGTTATGCTAAATATAAATCATATTGTTTTCTGATATATACAATAAAATTACAACAATTATCTTTCTTTAGAAGAGACAGATATACAATAACTCAAATCCAGTGAATAAATTTTCTTTAACGCCACTTCAATTACATAAATGACAAAAATTTAACAACTTCAATAAGATATATTTCTATTTCGAAAGATGTGATTTCTCCTCTGTGAACACATTGTTTCCAAAAACACATCTGCCAGTAATTTGTCAATCCACTACAAATTCTTTAATAATTCTAGCTTTAATCATACGCGAAGGCTTCGTGCAACGACATAAACCAGGAAATATTCGAGGCAGGCAACAACAATGGTTTCCAGGGGGACTGGAATCCATGGTGTTAATGGGAGTTAGTATAACTCACTCCTCATTATCTCGGCGCTCTCTGCACAGCGTGTGTAGTGCTTTGCGATGGGACAGCGTTCGTCCCCGTAAAACTCGAGGGTCACGCCGTCTCTCTCTCTTTCTCTTTCTCTTTCTCTTTCGCTCTCCTCTCCAGCGATAAGTCAACAGCCTTCCATTCGGAATTCCAGGCGCGTTTCCACTCTGTCTCCTTGCCCGGTGCGCGCGCGCTTAACTCGCGGACTTCGGACGAATAATAGTCCACGTACTCCGGGATATCGAAAGAATATCGCGGGCAAACCATCCATTGGCCCAAACTGGTGTTTGTCTTTCTTGGGAACTTTGTACGGATAACTGAAAGCTATTATTATTGGTTATGTTTGCAATGACTGCGGTGAGTGACTAAATTTGTTTCCCTTCTTTGCATTTTCTTTAATATAACGTAATAAGAATTTTCTTTATTATAATACGAATTTTCGAAGACGTTTCGATAACGTATACGTTTTTGAGTTGCGGAAGTGTATTTCAGTAACACCCATCCATTGGCCCAAACTGGTGTTTGTCTTTCTTGGGAACTTTGTACGGATAACTGAAAGCTGTTATTATTGGTTATGTTTGTAATGAATGCGGTGGATTGCTGAATTTGTTTCTCTTCTTTGCATTTTCTTTAATATAATGTAATACGAGTTTTCTTTATTAGTATACGAATTTTCGAAGACGTTTCGATGACGTACACGTTTTTGGGTCGCGGAAGTGTATTTCAGTAGCTCAGTTACATTCGTTTTTCACCGTCAAAATTTAGCTGTCAAGCTCTTATGTCTGTCGAGATCTCATACAACGCTGAACATTTCCGCAAGTAGATTACAGATTGTTTTTTACGACTTAAAGACAAAATGACAACTATTCGATTAACATCCACGAATCTCGATCGTGTTCGCTACGAAGAAAATTATTTTCAACAGATTAGAAATATTACGATTATAAATATTTGTATACATGTTTTTATAGAATGTCATTTTTGTATAAATATATTTAAAAATTTTCGCGCGCTTTTGTTATATTAATTCATCATCACTTGAAGTGATTTGCTTAAATGAAACTCTTAAGAAATATGATTTACTAAAATTGGTATACGTGATCGTTTTGTTGATTTGATACTACTTCAAATATCAAGAAGAAGGTAGAATATCTTTACTTTCTTTGCTACTGTGTCTAAAATTGAATATCTTATATTATGGCAAAGCAAGATCATCATGAAACCATGATGTTTCTAATATATTTACTTAATTACCATTTTCGTGATAGCTACTGCGTTAAAAGAATCTTCCACCGTGGGAAAGAAAAATCATCGCAAAATCATCATATCTACAACATAGTTCCATACTTATTATTTTACTGATTCTTATTGTATCAGAAAAATCTTCTACTGTGGGAAAAGAAAATCATCGCAAAATCATGGTGTCCCCCCATCTTTCTACTCATGACAGACCGATTCGCAGATATTTGTGTGAGTGACATGTGTCACGAGGTGTGTCGAACCCTCCTCACGTCCGGCAGCATCGCGCGCTGAAGTTAGCCAACGAAACGCGCCGACTGGCACAGTGCTCCCTTCCATTGTCATCCTCCTAATACGGATCGGCCGTGTGATCCAGTTCCTTTTTGTCCTCCTCTCGCGCGAAAGCAGCTACTGGGAAGAGGAGAGGCCGCCGGCGCCGCAGGGAGAAAGAGAAAGGGAGAATTTGGAGATACAATGCGCCGGTAATTGGAAGTCATTGGACGCTTAAGCGCCACTATGTTGAAAATCGATGATCTTTGAGGTTAGTTTAGTTAAATAATACTTTGTGTTTTTAGATATTGATTCATTATTTGTAGCAATTTTGATTTCTTCTGAACCAGTTAGTTTGTGGCGCCGCGATGCTGAAAATCGATGAACTTTGAGGTTAGTTTAGTTAAATAATATTTTGTGTTATTAAATATTGATGCATTATTTGTAGTAATTTGCAGAGCGCGCACCATTGTGTGTCGCGAAAATCAAACGATGACGAGTGTGGTCGTCAAACGCAAAGTGGCGCTGTTGAAATATTAGATCAAAAAGACATTATTTTATAAAATGAAGAATTTTATTACTAATATTTAGAGAGGCGCTTAACACGAACATATACTACACATATAATAAAGGAAAAACTTAAAAAAGATATATTACATATATTACATATTACAAATATTGCATATTTTGGAGATTGGGTATTGCAACTATTTTTGAGCATCACTTCGGCCAATTTTCCCCGGGTTTTATCGAACTGAATGGTACAGCAAGGGGAACTAAGAAAATGTACAGTTGCAGGAAACATAACCTGTAAATCGCATCATTATATTACTATCATCCGGAATATTGTCAAAGCTTGCACAGTTTATATTCCAAATATAAACCAAATAATTGTGAGTCAAGGTCATTGAAATTGATTACTTTTCACATTTATAAAAAACTGAACTATAAAACTTCACTGATTTTGCATAAAGAGGACTCTTCAAAATTTCCATGCAGAGCGCATCATTTTTTTGGGCGCGAGAGTCATTCGCGCTGGCTTCCGCCTGCGAATCACATCATTACGAGAGATCAGCGGCGCAGATCACGGGATAAAGATAAACGCGGCGAATCCCCAGTATCATCTGGGATCTTCACTGGCGGAGGGAGAAAGAGACGCGGCTGCCAGGCAGCATCCGCAGGAATTGCGCGGCCGACGTTAATGAACTGATCGAACAAACGCAAACGATGCCGCGCTTCGTGTGCGGTGGATCCACTGTGTTCCTGGCAGGATCGAAGTCATTCGAAACCTCGGAACTCACCGGGCGCACCAGCCGCTCCGCTTCCCCCTCGTTCGTCACTCGATCGAACCAGCTAAGACCACCTTTCCATTGCTACTTAGTTTAGTCAGAACAGTTTTAATTGTTTGATCAGTCGCATCATTCATGGTAAATCACTAATATTTTAATCGTTAATATCTCTATTACTCTTATTGTATTATTATTGCTATTCTAATTTAAAATATAGTAGATTAGCATTATAGCCATGAAAAAATTGTTGAAGTAATCAGAACAGTATTAATTGTTTGATCAGTCGCATCAGTCATGATAAATCACTAATATTTTTATCGTTGATATTTCTATTACTTTTATTCTATTTTTATTGCTATTCGATTTTAAAATAAAATAAATTAGTATTGGTCATCCATAAATTATCCAAGCAGACCACTTCTCCCTCATTCATCATTCGATGCTATTTAGAGTAATCAGAATTCAATTTAAATCATTAATATTTCTATTAGTATTCTATTTTAAAATATAGTAGATTAGTATTAACCATCCATAAATTATCCAGACACGCCATTTCCCCCTCGTTCATAATTCGATCGATCGAGCTAAAACCGCCTTTACATTCCTATTTAGAGTAATCAGAGCAGTTAGTTATAAAGGTACAAGGACGCACGTTTTAATTAAATAAATCACTGATATTTTAATTCTCAATATTGCGATTACTATTTTATTTTAACATATATTAGATTGACATTAACCATCCATAAAATACCCAATACATAATTATCACAGAACTAATAACAAGAAACATGTGATTTCTTTATTATCTTATTGTTATATGTTATAATAATTGATTTGAAAAAATATGAAAGTATGTAATAAAAGCACAGTTGATATAAGTATGAAATGAAGCAGACACTCCGCTTCTCTCTTGTTCATTATTCGATCGAACTATTTTAGCGAGCTTTACATTGCTAGAATAATGAGAACAGTTACTTGTAAAAGATCTCCCAAAAAGAACAGTCGTCTTAACTATTTAATAAATAGCATCGTTCGTTTTAAAATCACTAAAACTTCTAATATTTTAATCATTAATATTTCCATTATTATTCTATTTTAAAATATAGTAGATTAGTATTAACCATCCATAAATTATCCAGACACGCCAGTTCTCCCTCGTTTATCATTCGATCGACCGAGGTAAAACCGCCTTTACATTCCTATTTAGAGTAATCAAAGCAATTAATTATAAGGGTACATTTTAATTCCTTGATAAGTCACAGCACTCATTATGAAATTGCGAATATTTTTATTTTTAAATATACTACACAGACTGCTATTAGCCACCAAATTAGCTGAACTATTAATAAATGTCACGCTTAACAAAATTATCACCTTCAGCAATTTAACTTGACAATAATACACAACAAATACATACTAATTGACAGATCCACTTTCTTGAAATAAAAGCAATACACTTAACAATTCGAATCGCCTTACAACAGACCGGAAGTGGATAACATCTGAATGCAATTGCCGGTGGCAGATTCTTACGAGAATCTAATTAGAATGACGCGAAGGGAGGATCTGGTTGGTTGGGCGAGGGGCAAATCAGATCGGATTTTCGCGGAGACGAACCTCGGCGAAATGAGAAAGAAGCGTGCGCTTATTGGGCGAGAAAGAGAGAGAGAGAGAGAGAAAGGGGGCAAATCAGGCGGTCTCGCACTCGAACGCACGTCTTTCTTATGAATGGCTGGCGGAAGGGCGGAAGGGGGTAACCCGGATTACTGTTCACCGGACTATAATATTACGCGAATAGACCTTTGCCTCTGCATAACGGGTGGTTCACTTACATTTCCACTTAGTAATTAATTTGCCAGTTGAAACAATGTCAATCGCCACTTATTAGTTGTATTCTCGCTGGAAGAACACCAAAGAACTTTATGTTGTTGCTGCTAATATTTTAATATTATCTGTATTAGTATTTTTTGCCCGTTGTTTATGTTGTTTGTGTTGTTTCTGCTGTTTGTCTTGTTTCTATTACCTATGTTGGCTATGTTATTTATATTGTTTGCGTTGCCTATATTGATAAACAATCAATAACTGTTGTTCGTAGCGACAGAGATATTAAGAAACCACCTTGATTTCAGTTAAATCCATTTATTAAGTTGAGGCCCGTTATTAGTTGTATCCTCGCTGGAAGAACACCATAGAACTTTATGTTGTTGTTGCTAAATATATTAATATTATCTGTATTTTCTCTGTTGTTTACATTGTTTATGTTGCTGATGTTATTTATGTTATGCTGTTTGCGTTGTTTGTGTTGGCTATATTGATAAACAATCAATAACTGTTGTTCATAGCATTTCCATTTACTATTTTCAATTAAATTCTATTACAATTAAATATTCGTCGGTTAAAACAACTTCAATAGGTATTTATTACTTCCTTCATTATTGGAAGAACACCAAAGGTCTTTTTCTTGTTGTTGCACCAGTAACATTGAAGATTTGTTTCCCTTTTCCCTTATTTTTTCAGCTGTCAGGCTAAACGACTTCAATTGTCATTTGTAAGTTCTATTTGTGCTGAAAGAGCACCGATTTTTTTTTATTGATGTTGCTGAATGTTTTGGGATTCTTCGTATTTTAATAAATCAATGTCCCTGTAATGCCGAAACAAAAAAGATTTGCCAAATGAGCACTAAGCGCCGCAAGTAAGTACATATTGTTTTTTGACATTTCCAACGAAACTTTTGAAAAATTCTAGCTCTGCAATTACAAATCATATCGACCAACCGAAAATGGTATATTATTGAAAATGGATCAAAGTTCCCAGAAGAAATACAACGTAACAATTGGTTAAATAATAATATAATTCAATTATATCAAAATTCACAAAACTCATTCATAGCCAATACAATTTGTGTGTACAAACTCGAACATATTCAACAGGACTTTCGACGAATTCCCGTACGAAGGAATTCAATTTAAAAAATTCTAACTCTGCAATTATAAATCATAGCAACCAATGTATTATTAAAATAATAATATAATTCAATTATATAAAACTTTACAGGACTCATTCACAGTCAATACAATCTGTGTGTATAAACTCGAACATATTCAACAGGACTTTCGACGAATTTCTGTACGAAGGAATTCAATTTGAAAAATTCTAACTCTACAATTATAAATCATAGCAACCAATGTATTATTGAAATAATAATATAATTCAATTATATAAAACTTCACAGGACTCTTTCACAGCCAATACAATCTATGTATATAAACTCGAACATATTCAACAGGACTTTCTACAAATTCTCGTACGAAGGAATTCAATTTGAAAAATTCTAACTCTGCAATTATAAATCATAGCAACCAGTATTATTATTGAAATAATAATATACCGTTAAATGATAATATAATTCAATTATACAAAACTTCACATCCAATACAATCTATGTGTATAAACTCGAAGATATTCAACAGGACTTTCGACGAATTCTCGTTCAAAGGAATTCAATTTGAAAAATTCTAGCTCTGCAATTATAAATCATAGCAACCAATGTATTATTGAAATAATAATATAATTCAATTATATAAAACTTCACAGCCAATAGAATCTATGTATATAAACTCGAAGATATTCAAGAGGACTTTCTACAAATTCTCGTTCAAAGGAATTCGGGGGGCGTCTAGTTGTCTTTTGGCGGGATCACCCGGTAGGTATTCCCGAAGGATAGCTCTCGGAACGGGCCGCATATATCTCTTTCCTTCGACTTGGTTCATCTCTCTCTGCTCGGCGGAGAGAGTCACTGATCCTGGTTTCACCGACAAGTCAGCAGGCTTCGCATCTCTTTCATCTCTGCTTCTCAGGTAGTGTCAGAATTCTGGCGCGCCGAGAAGCAGAGGGGTGGGAACCCTTCGCCCTTCGGATTCCCAACCCCAGCTCGACCTTGCGCGCTCTCCCTCCACATGCTTTTGCACGCTGCGTACTAGTGCGTTCACGCGTGCGTGCAGCCTCATTCACTTGCCTTTAAATTAATACTCTCGTCTCCCTTTTTATTTTTTGTAATATTTCCTTTTTTTCCTGCTAATATTATATATTATAAATTATATTGCATGACATATACTACGTATTAGTGCGTTCACGCGTGTGTACAGCCTCATTCACTTGCCTTTAAATTAATACTTTCGTCTTCCTTTTTATTTTTTGTACTATTTCCTTTTTTTCCTGCTAATATTATATGTATTATAAATTATATGCTATAACATATATTACGTATTAGTGCGTTAATTAACGTATATGTGGAATTGTAGCAGCTGGTATATTCTGAATATTCCCTACTGAAGAATATCTGTTATTTCATTATATTTTATACATTATTCATGCAATGTATAATATAATATTATATATGATATGGTATAGGATACTTTTGCACGCTGCGTACTAGTGCGTTCACGCGTGTGTGCAGCCTCATTCACTTGCCTTTAAATTAATACTCTCACCGCCCTTTTTACTTTTTGTACTATTTCTTTTTATTCCTGCTAATATTATATATTATAAATTATATTGCATTACATAGACTGCGTATTAGTGCGTTCACGCGTGTGTACAGCCTCATTCACTTGCCTTTAAATTAATACTCCCGCCGCCCTTTTTACTTTCTGTAATATTTCTTTTCATTTTTTGTTAATATCGTATATTATAAATTATATTATATGACACAGACTGCGTATTAGTGCGTTCACGCGTGTGTACAGCCTGATTCACTTGCCTCCAAATTAATACTCTCACCGCCCTTTTTACTTTTTGTACTATTTCTTTTTATTTTCTGCTAATATTATATATTATAAATTATATTATATGACATATATTACGTATTAGTGCGTTAATTAATGTATGTGTGGAGTTGTAAAAGCTGATACATTCTGAATATTTTCTACTGAGGAATATCTTTCATTGTATTATATTATATACATTATTCATTTCATAGATAATATAATATTATATATGATATAATACAGGATGCAGTAAAAAGTTGTGATACATTCGTATGTTATTAGAATTACTAGGTCATTTATAATGATTCTGTAGGTAAGCCAATCATGTATTCGTAATTGTGATGCAAAAAGCATTCGATAAATTATTATAATTTATAGTACAGTAAATATTAAGGCTAAAAACTAGAACAAGTGGAATTCATAAAAATAGTTTCAAATGTTCTACATGTCTGACAAAAAATGCAGGAAGATAGTCATCACTTAAAGATAAGTGATTATAAAATATTACGTACACATTTATTATAAATTACCTAAGATTATATAAAAATATTATTATGTAACTGCATACATATTTGATACAAACTGGAGCACAGTTTTGCTTCAAAGGGAAGTGAAACCTTCTGTGTATAAGTTAATCATGTATTTGTAATTATGATGAAAAGAGCATTTCATAAATTATTACAATACAGTAAATATTAAGGACGAAAAGTGGAACAAGTGGAACTCGTCAAAATTTCTAACAACCAAATTCAAAAACACAATTTTATATTTCTGATCAAAAATGGAGTAAGATAGCCATTATTTAGAGATGATTAAATCATCATGTACATGTAAACAATTACGTACATTATAATTATAAATTATCTGAGATTATATACACATATTATTATGTAACTGCATGCATATCTGATAAAAACTGGAGCAGAATCCTGTTTCACGGCCGAGTGAATCTCTGAACACTCGGTGATCCTGATGCTTCCGACCCTCTTCCGAGCCCTTCGTCCTGTTTCCTTTCCTCCTTCTTCCTCTCTCGAAGCCAGCCGTCCCCTTCCCAGAAGGACACGCGCGCTTGCGCTTCAACACACCTACGGAACACGTGCGCCCAACATTCCAAGGGGATTTACGTACTTAGTGGTACTTACAGTTAGTAGTCGTGGTTACTTGTAGGAGCTCGTAGTTTCTACACCCAAGGAATTCTAGTATCTACTTGTACGAAGCACTAGTAGTTACACGCATGAAATAGTAGTAGCTGCTTGGATGAAGTTTTGATTTGTACGAAGTATGCTGCAGTTTGCGGGAAGTAGGAGTGCTTATGTGTGGGAAGTATTTTTTTGATTGAAGTTTGTAGGTATATTTGCTTTACGAAATGTTAGTACTTGCGTTTCAGAAATATTAGTATTTACTTATATGAAGTACTAACGCGTTAGGAATACTTATTTGGAGGAAGCACATCAGTATTTATTTATAGGAAGTACTAGTGCTTTCTTGCACAAAGTGTGAAGTAATACTTGTTTGTACAAAATACTAGCACTTATTTTTGAGAAATAGTAGCACTAATACTAGTACTACTAGTACTTGTTTTTGAAAAATATTAATTCCTACTCCTATCAAGTACTAATAGGAGTAGGAATGAGTACTCTCTTAAAATTAGTCCTAAGAATTAGTACTAGTACTTTCTACAAGTACTAATACTAGTACTAGGAAGTAATAGTAGTACTTTCTTGCACGAAGTGTGCACTAAAACTTGTTTGTAGGAAATACTAGTACTTACTTTCAGGAAATACTAGTTCGTACTTATATGAAGTGTTGATTCGTGCCAAAGTATTTTCCCAAATGTGTTTATAGGAAGTACCAGTGCTGTCTTGCACAAGTAATACTTGTTTGCACGAAATACTAGTACTTATTTTTGAAAAATCCTATTCAGTACTAATAGGAGCAGGAATTAGTACTTTCTTAGAATTAGTAGTAAGAATTAGTACTAGTATTTTTTAGAAGTACCAGTGCTTCCTTCCACAAGTAGTACTTGTTTGTACGAAATACTAGTACTTGTTTTGAAAAATACTAATTCCTACTCCTATCAAGTACTAATAGGAGTAGGAATTAGTACTAAGAATTAGCACTAGTACTTTCTACAAGAACTAGTACTAGCACTAGGAAGTGCTAGTAGTACTTTCTTGCACAAAGTGTGTAGTAATACTTGTTTGTAGGAAATAGTAGTACTTTGAGGAAATACTAGTTCGTACTTGTATGAAGTATTGATTCGTACGAAGTATTTTCTCGCACGAAGTATGTAACAGTAGCAGTTTGTAGGAAATAATAACACAAACTCGTATAATGTACTGCTTTGCACAAAGTATGTACGAAATGTTTTTTATGCTACTTACTTCCGGAAAAAAACTAGTATCTACTTGTACGAAGTATGTAACAGTAATAGTTCGTAGGAAATAGTAGCACAAACTCGTATAATATACTGTCTTACACAAAGTATATACTAATACTTGTTTGTACAAAATGCTAATACTTAATTTCGGAAAAAAACTACTACTAACTTGTTTGAAATTCTGATTCGTCCGAAGTACTTTTCTGCACCTATCATGTACTAATACTTCTTTTGAAATACTAGTAATACTTCTTTTTAGGAAACGCTAGTACTTACTTCCGGAAAAAAACTAGTATCTACTTGTACGAAGTGCCGACTCATACGAAGTATTTTCTCGCACGAAGTATGTAACAGCAGCAGTTCGTAGAAAATAATAATACAAACTCGTATAATCTATACTGTCTTACACAAAGTATATACTAATACTTGTTTGTACGAAATGCTAATACTTAATTTCGGAAAACAACTACTACCAACTTGCTTGAAAATCGTTCAAAGTACTTCCTTGCACCTAGTATGTAGCAATACTTCTTTTTAGGAAACACTATTTCAGAAAAAACTAGTATCTACTTGTACGAAGTGCCGACTCTTACGAAGTATTTTCTCGCACGAAGTATGTAACAGCAGCAGTTCGTAGGAACTAATAATACATACTCGTATAAAGTACTTTCTCGCACGAAGTCCGTTACACTATCAGTTTGTAAGAAATCAGTTTGCATTCGCGCAAAGTACTTTCTCGCACACACTGGGCATTGAAACTTGTTTGTACGAAATCCTCGCTTTTGGAAAATACTACTTCTTTAGGGGAATTACTAGTTTACTAATCTGAGGTACTAACTCATTCGAGATACTTTCTTGCAGGAAGTGTGTATTAGTAATTATTAGCAGGGAATACTTGTACATCATTTCGAAAGATACTATTATCTGCTGGTATGAAGTGTTGACTGCTCGGACATATTTATTTACAGGAAGTATGCATTAGCATTTATTTATACGAGATACTATTACCTCCTCGTACGAAAACAGTGCTAGTATCTATTTCCAGGAAGCAGTAACTCTTTCGGAGCGCTTATTCCCGCAAAACTATGTATCAGTACTTGTTTTTAGGAGATACTGCTACTCACCCGAAAAACCAGTAACTATTCATATTCAGTACTGGTTCGTCCGAAGTATGTAACAGTATTTACTTCTTTGTACGAAATACTAGTAGCCAACCGGATGAAAGACTAGAAACTATTATACTTCTGGGATGTACTTGATTCGTCCCAATTAGTTTTTCGTACTTCGTGCCAATACTTGTTTGTATGAAATATTTGTGTCTGGAGCTAATGGATCGGGAGAGCTAAGATTGACGATGAAATAGGGAATTAGTAAACACTCAATAAAGAACAACGGATTGGGTTTCTTTAAGTGTCAATTTATTGACTCATTTCCGTTAGTTATTAACGGCGAGGTATCCGCCAATAACAATAATTTCGTTCTATATCCAAAATTTCTTCCAAAAACACTGCGAGTACCTTTTTTACATTGTCTAAAATCAGTTGTGTGAATTTCTAAGAATGCATTAACTAAAAAGATTGAGGGAAATGAAGAAGGAAAAAAGCGAGACTCCAAAAGGTTTGGAATGTCAAGCGTACTTGATACTGAAAGACAGTAAATAAACAAATGAAAAATATATCGAAACTATAACATGTATATGAATTCCAGACAAAGATAACCCAATTAGTTAACACCTACAATTAAAATTATAACAGAGTTAAAAGTTCTCTTCCATAACTTTTAAGAGTCAAAAGTTTTCTTCCATAAAAAAATAATGAAATAATCATTTTTGGGAATTTCTAAAAATACCATGACTGACAGGATTAAGGGAATTGGAGGAGGAAAGGAGAGACTATAAAGGGTTGGGAATATCAAGCTTGCTGGATAGTGGAAGGCGCCCCTGCCGGCGCAGCGCTTCCCCGTGTGTGTGTGTGTCTGCTCGCAGTGCTTGTATGGGTGAGCGGGCGTACGTGTGGATGGAGAGATGTGGGTGAGTGCAACTCAGGTCACACGGCTGACCCAGATATGTGGCAGGACCGTCGTGGCGTGCCGAGGGAAACGCGATTGAAAAGAGCCGCTCTAGATTTCGCGGCGTTTATCACTGGCGCGTGCTGACCTCAACCCATCGTTCCATCTAGGAATCGGCCACTCCGCCGACAGTCTACATCTACTGTGTATGTACCTGCATCGCCAATTCAGTGCCGCACTCTACCGCAAAGCAAACCCAATGACAACATAAAGGCAACTTTATGCCTCAGGAAATACATGAAGGCTGAAATTCAATATTTTGGAAAAAGGAGGAAAAACGCTTTTATTTTGGGATTACAAAATATATGTACAATGTGTTTAAATATATGCCATGACAACATAAAGGCAGCTTTATGTCTGAGAAAATACTTGAAGGCTGAAATTCAATATTTTGGAAAAAGAAGGAAAAACGCTTTTATTTTGGGATTACAAAATATATGTACAATGTGTTTAAATATATGCCATGACAACATAAAGGCAGCTTTATGTCTGAGGAAATACTACAAGGCTGAAATTCAATATTTTTGAAAAGTTAAAACACTTTTGTTTTAGGATTATAAAATATATGTACAATATAATTGAATATATGCAATGATTATACAGAGGCAACTTTATGCTTAAAGGAATACTTGAACGGTTACATTCAACATTTTGAAAAAAGAAAAAACATTTATTTTAGGCTTATAAAATACATGTACAATGTATTTAAGTATATGCTATGACAACAAAAAGGTAACTTTATATTTAAAGAAGTCGTTGAATGGTTAGATTCAATATTTCGAAAAATGAGGAAAAACACTTTTGTTTTTGGCTTCTAAAATATATGTACAATAGATTTAAATATATGCAATAACAACATAAACACAACTTTATGCTTAAAGGAGTACATACATTTGACGGGCAAACTTCAAAATTTTGGAAAAAGGAGAACAACACTTTTATTTTACGCTTTTAAAATACATGTACAATAAATTTAAATATATGCAATGACAACAGAAAAACATCTGTATGCTTAAGGGAATATTTGAAGGCTTAAATTCAATGTTATGAAAAATGAGGAAAAACAGTTTTGTTTTAGGCTTATAAAATACATATACAATGTATTTAAATATATACAATGACAACATAGAAACAACTTTATGCTTAAGGGAATATTTGAAGCCTTAGATTCAACATTTTGAAACAAGAGCAAAAACACTTTAGTTTTAGGCTTTTAAAATATATGTATAAGTACACGGTTCAAGGTATATTATAAAT
The DNA here is from genome assembly GCA_910591665.1 of Ectemnius continuus. Classification (NCBI taxonomy): domain Eukaryota; kingdom Metazoa; phylum Arthropoda; class Insecta; order Hymenoptera; family Crabronidae; genus Ectemnius; species Ectemnius continuus. The sequence goes on along the minus strand of OU342862.1, from coordinate 4,910,433 downwards.
TAATTTCATTAATCTATCGATAATAATTACAAATTTATTGGCGTGAATATATGGTCACTTTTTTGCAAATCACGTTTTGCGGTACGCTTTGTGGGTCAGACATTTTCAATCCGAAACAGAGTAAACAATTTTTTCCACATAGTAAACACTTAAAGCTGGTGCGCAACGGGGATGATTTTCAAAATTAGAGGTTTGAACGGGACGCGACCTTTTTAAACTCCAAAATAGCTTTTCCACCCTTGAAAATTGCCATACTTTTATAGCTGTTTCGTTAAATGCATGAATCATAGGACTTTCAATAATATTGCTACACTGCATTTTGAATTTAGTATTTCCAAATGTTTATTTATTAAAATCAATGTTTGCTTTGGAAAAGCAATCAATTTTGGGATTGTACATGTACACTATTGCTACAATATGCAACTACCAAACAACCATATATTAAAGACGTTTTTAAAACACAATTGTTGTTATACAACAGTAACAACAATAACATAACTGTATTGTACACAATAACGCTATATTATATTATAAGTATGTTAGCGTCATTAAGATTATGTGGATCATCCCATGAGGGGATGATGTGTTGTTCAGGACTTTGAGGAGTCAGGATGCCGAGGCGGTAGAGCAGCATTCTCAGTTCCGTGAGAAAGCGGCATCAATAATTATTGATTATACGAAAGACAAGGTAAGACGATCACTCGCCACAGCTGTACTTCGATGCAGTGTCTTTGACCTCTGATTGCAAAAGACGATCTGGCCACAAGGTGGGGAAAGATATATATGCTTTTCGGGTAAGCGGACTGTGAGAAAAAAAGAACACGGCACTTCCCCCAGAACCTCCATGAGCAATCAGTGGCGTCCTTTTCATATATAAAGTTAACAAGTATGTACCACTTCAGTAAAACTACTTACTACAATATGTGTGAGACAAATATAATATACAAATATAATGAGACAAATACAAATGTGTGAGATGAACACACATATTTAACATGTATGTGTATAATTAGAATCAGAATTTTCCGCAAAGAGTGAAATATAGGAAGAAATGAGGAAACATTGTATATCATACATGAAAAATGTTAAGTTGTTTATAACTAACTGGAATAATTGCAAAACTTATGGGTATTCAAAGAACACACAATGGTAAACTATGTAAAACAATGCAAAAACACTTCAAAGCATAAACATATGCGACAATTGTGTACAACAACAATAACAACAGTAACACAATTGTGTTATATACAAAACAATATATTGTATTATACGTGTGCACGGAAAAAGACTTTTGTTTTAGACTCACAAAATCTATGTACAATATCTTTAAATACATGCAATGATTATACAAAGGCAACTTTATGCTTGAGGGAATACTTGGAAGGTTAAATTCAACATTTTGCGAAAAGAAGAAAACACTTTTCTTTGAGACTTACAAAATACAATACAATGATATGACGATGGCTCACAACTGTAGTCAACGAACTTACAACAATCGAAGGACAGGACATAAGCATTAACAAAAAGGGCTGAAATGCACAATGTGAAACAGAGCGACAAAGCCGCAGAGACAGTGGCGTCGCGACGCGGGGCGGCGCGTGGGGTGAGTTGCTATTTGCGCAGGCCGGAGCACACGCTCGAGTGCCTTACTAATTCCATTAAGCGTCTATGACGACCTGCCGCGACACGTGACGGACTAATTAGCGCGGGCACGTCGATTATTTTAGCCCTGCAAATTGCACCTGCCCGCACACACACACACACACACACGTGCGCATAGAGCGAGTGAGTGTGCGTGTGTGTGCGTGTGCACCTTGGCCACCGCGTGCTCTGCGGTGGTGGCCTGGTTCACTAGATCGCCTTGCTGTTGCAGAATTCGCCCGGCAATCCGCTCGAGTGACGCACTCGCAGCTGGCAAAGCTTTCAATCGAAATGTTTGCCTTGCAACTGTAATGAGAAATGACTAGGCTAGCCAAATTTCGACAAGGAAATGAACAAGCAATCATTGAAACGGGTTTGTTGCTTGTTACAAAAATCAAAGGAATTTGGTTGTTGTATTTTAGAGTTTAGTGGCGTTTGGATAAATGCTTGTTTAATTATTATGGCTCACAATTTAAATAACTAACGTATGAGAATGTCAAGAAGAAAGTTGTTGGAATGGTTTTAAGTTTAGATGCAAAATTAAAGGGATAGCGTTCAACGGCGTTTTAATAAATATCGTTTTAATTATTATGACTCACAATTTAAATAACTGGCATTTAAAAATTTCCAAAAAGTTTAATTATTCTATTTTAAAATTAAACAAAGTTGAAGGTCACTGGTTTAATTGGAATTTGAAGTACTTGTAGGGAATGTTATTCAATAAATATACTCTGATTTTTCTTAATTGTATATGTATAATGACAGCATCAATGCCGGTGGTATTAGTGTCTGCTTATTGTACATATACAATTGTTAGGTAATGAAGAACACTCTGCTTTTAATGGAACTTAAGTTTACTTTTAGGAGATGAAACTATAAAATGAATACGTTGACTGTGATATTTACGGATTTCCAGCTCTAATACTCGACAGAAATGTTTTTAATGTTACTTTAGTAGAAATAAATACAAAATATTATATACAAAATATATTATTGTAGGCGACAATGTCTCCGCAACACCGACTGCGGAGATCGGCTCAGCGCGCTACGACGCGTCTGAGCTCCGGCTCCCAGAAACAAAAGCTGGTGGTTAACGACGGGCCGAAAAATCGGCAGTCGTGAGCCAGAGGCCTTGAAGGAAGGTTACAATAAAGAGTATCGTCAGATTCCACTTAAATTGATTTTTCTGTAACCCCACGATCCCATCCTGCCCACAGTCTTCAGAAGTGGGATACGAGCTTTAAGATACGTGACGCGAAAACGGGGTACAAGGACAATTCGGGTTATTGGTGACTTTCGTGTGAAGTGCATTGTATCACGAAATTCCACAAGTGTGTGCCGAATTGTTGTGCTCTATCGCGCCATTGCTCATACTGTATGTGTGTCGTAATATTGTAAAGAGTAAGATGGCTACGAGACAACCTGACCGACCTGTCGTACAGATAGACGAGGACTTGGCACGACTCACAGTGGCACAATTGAAAGACATTCTGAAATTTATGGACGCCTCGTCCGTCGGATTGAAAGCGGACCTAATTATGCGAATTCGGTCCATGCCGCCGGACGCGTGGTCCAAGGTGCCCGCGGACTATATCCAAGTTTTGCCTGTATCGGAAAATGTGAGCATAGAAGATAGTGCTGCCGTTGATCCGACGCCTGAGATTAATGAGGCTGGACCAACGCGGCGGGACATGCCCACCAGAGGCGAAAATGAGGATTTCTTCCGACGGGAATACGAGTTTGCTGTACGCGAGCGGGAATTATTTAGAAGGGAATTAGAGATGCTTCAAAGAGAAAGAACATCCGCCTCATTGCCAAGCGTCAATAGCATGTCGAACTTTCTACCTATTGATATTCGGACAATTAGTGAATTGCTGTGCGAATTTAGTGGCGAAGGTGACAGTTTCCGGAACTTCAGAATGCAAGCCGAGCTGCTTCGCGAGACGCACCGATTGGATGAAAATGCGACGAAAGTTATGTTGACCAGACGACTCGCAGGGAAGGCGGTATTGTGGTTCCGGTCAAAACCGGAATATTCGCGCTATAGTGTCGCGGCATTGTTGGACGCAATGGGAGAGATGTTCGACGACAAACCGTCCGAAGCAGCGTTGAGGAAGGAGTTCACGAAGAGGACGTGGCAGACGAATGAATCCTTCACTAGCTTCTTCCACGATAAAGTGATCCTGGCAAACCAAATATCTATCGGGGAAACGGAATTCATCGACGCCACGATTGACAGCATACCCGACGCAATACTGCGGGACCAAGCGCGTATGTTTCGTTTCCGAACAAAAACCGACCTCTTGGAAGCGTTCAAAAATCTGTCCCTGCGACCGAGTGCCGTCAGTGAGAAAAAGACGAAAGACGATTATAGACTAAGAGCCGATAAGGCGCGTGCAGCGCAAGAATCATCGAGACCGAGGAACGCGGAGTCTGCTCAGCAGCAGCCACCGAGGTGCTACAATTGCAGCGAACGTGGGCACATTTCGACCAACTGCACTCAACCTAGGCGGCCGAGGGGGTCTTGCTTCAAGTGTGGAAGCGTAGACCATCGCGTCGGAAGCTGCCCGCAAAATCGCCCAGCACCTGAGAGGACAGCAGCAACAGCAGCAGCTGATAGCACAGCACACCTCGTAGAACTGATGCCGAATTCACCGTACACGGTAACGTTAAAATATTCCGTGACAGGCGAGCAACAAGCTGTGCGCGATTATTGTATTAATGCAATTATTGATTCCGGTTCACCGATCAGCCTAATTAAAGAAGGCTTTGTGCCGAAACACCTGCGCGAAAATTTGGCAGGTTGCGGCCCTAACTTTGAGGGTATTAACGGTTCGAAGCTCGAGATCTTAGGCGCTATCAGTCGCGATTGTACGGTAGAAGACGTGCCGCTCACACTCACTTTCGGGATTGTTAGTTGTAATTCTATGTCGTGCGATGCCCTGCTCGGGCGAAATTTTATTTCGTTGCCGATGATTAATGTAACCTTCGACAAAAAACCTTTCGTCACGGCAAAAGTGAAGAAAAGCTCGATTGATACGCAAAATGAAGTAATGCAGATTAATTGCATTGAGGCCAATACACGCGTCGATGATAACTTGAATATAAACCCGCAAGTGTCTCTCGAGATATCCAAGGAAATAATTAAATCATTCGAAACCGAATCTTCACAGAGCGTGGTACCGGAAAATTGCGATGTTAGCTATGCTGAAATGACTATTGTTTTAAAGCACACTCAGCCTATTTCCTTCCGGCCACGCAGGTTAGCTTTTAGTGATAAGGAAAAATTAAAGACTATCCTTGACGATTTAATTAGGGATAAAATTATCCGACCGAGTAGCTCGCCGTACTCGAGCCCTATAGTGCTAGTGCGCAAGAAAACTGGGGATTTGCGCTTGTGCGTTGATTATAGGGAGCTGAATCGCATAACCGTGCAAGACAATTTTCCGACGCCTCTAATAGAAGATCACCTTGATCAACTACGTGATAAGAAATATTTTAGCAGCCTCGATCTTAGAAACGGGTTTCACCACGTGAAAATGTCGGAATCGTCTATAAAGTATACTTCGTTCGTGACACCTATAGGGCAGTACGAGTATTTAAGAATGCCGTTTGGACTGACCAATGCGCCGCGTGTGTTTCAACGCTACATCAATCACATATTCTCCGGACTGGTCAGACAAAATAAAATATTGCTATACTTAGACGATATCCTAATCGCTACTGTGGATATTGACGAGCACATTGAGATTCTGCGTGAGGTATTCCGACTAGCACGACAGCATCAATTAGAGTTTCGCTTTGACAAATGCTCGTTCCTATATGAGGAAATTACGTACTTGGGATACCGGATAAATAACGAGGGTATACGGCCAAGTGACGGAAATATTGAGGCGGTATTGAGGTACCCCCTGCCACGAAATACGAAAGAGGTTCACAGCTTCGTTGGTCTAGCAAGTTATTTCCGTAGGTTTATCCCTAATTTTTCGAGAATTGCGAAGCCCTTACACGACTTATTAAAAAAGGGCGTAGCGTTCCATTTTGGTAGCGAGGAACTTGTCGCATTTGAAAAACTTAAAACATTATTGTCTTCCCAACCGGTTCTAGCAATATACTCTCCAAAATTACCGACTGAATTGCACTGTGACGCGAGTAGTACGGGCTTTGGTGCAATCTTATTGCAAAGGCAGTCAGCTGATGGCACGTTGAGGCCAGTCTCCTACTTCAGCCGGAGGACTACTCCTACAGAATCCAAATATCATAGCTTTGAACTCGAGTGTCTCGCGGTCATTTATGCATTAAAACGTTTCCACATCTATTTAGCTGGTACCCCTTTTACCATCGTAACAGATTGCGACAGTTTTCGGCTTACTTTAAGCAAACAAACTATCAACCCACGAATCTCACGTTGGGCAATGGTGTTACAGAATTACAATTATAAAATTGAACACCGTCCGGGTACACGGATGTGCCACGTCGACGCTTTAAGTAGGTGTAATAGTGTACTGGTATTGGAAGCCAACACATTTGAGCAGACATTATCTATTCGGCAAGATAGAGATGTAGATATCCGGAAAATTCGTGATAAATTAGAAAAGAGTGAGGATCGATTCTTTGAATTGAGAGACGGCTTAGTATACCGTAAGAATAAGGAGGAAAAATTGCTCTTTTACGTTCCACGTTGCATGGAGGATAATATCATTCGCACTTGTCACGACGATCTTGGACACATTGGACCAGATAAGGTAGTAAGTTATATCAATAAAGTTTATTGGTTCCCGAACATGAAGGAAAGGGTGAAGGCCTATATATCTAATTGTTTGAAGTGTGTCGAGTACTCTACGCCTTCTGGAAAACCAGAGGGCTACTTGCATAGCATCCCCAAAGGAAAATTACCTTTCCAAACCATTCACATTGACCATTATGGTCCATTGGCAAAAGCAGGTCGAGGCTATAAATACCTCCTATCGGTCGTGGATGGATTCACGAAATTTATTAAATTGTACCCGTGTAAAACCACGAAAAGCGATGAAACAATCCGTCATTTAAGAAGTTACTTCCATGTTTACAGTAGGCCTAGACGCTTAATTAGCGATAGGGGAACCTGCTTTACGTCGAACTTATTTTCCGATTTCGTGGCAGAGGAGTCAATCGACCACGTATTAGTAGCCGTCGGTACGCCTCGGGCGAACGGACAAGTCGAGCGCTTCAATCGCGTCATTACGCCAATGATGGCCAAGCTGTGCGAAGATCCTTCGAAATGGGATCGAGTTTTAGGTGACATCGAGTACGCGCTGAACAATACTCGTTGTCGCAGCACTGGAGAGACCCCAAGCAAATTACTGTTCGGCATAGATCAAGTTGGCGTGGTGCGCGACAAAATTCGTGATATTCTAGATTCATATAGCGATGAGGATAGAGACCTCGGAGTGATTAGAGACGCCGCCGCCGCGGAAATCGTCCGGAACCAGCGTGCGAACGAGCGATCTTATAACAAAAAGCGAAAAGACGCTACTGCGTACAAAGAGGGTGATTATGTAATGACAACCAATACTGATGTCACCCCTGGCGTCAACAAAAAGTTAATTCCTAAGTTTCGAGGGCCTTATGTTGTAAAGCGTGTTCTTGACAACGACCGGTACATCATAACCGACGTAGAAGGGTTCCAAGTCACGCAAACGCCCTACACCGGCACTGTAAGCGCGGATAGAATTAAGCCTTATGTTAGTGAGTAAGTATCATTTTTATATGCCTGTAGTATAGTAAGTTTCGTGTTTCGTTCTATATTCTTAACTAGATAGTGATTGATATGGCCGAGACGGCCATAATGTCAGGAGGGCCGAGCTGTAGGCGACAATGTCTCCGCAACACCGACTGCGGAGATCGGCTCAGCGCGCTACGACGCGTCTGAGCTCCGGCTCCCAGAAACAAAAGCTGGTGGTTAACGACGGGCCGAAAAATCGGCAGTCGTGAGCCAGAGGCCTTGAAGGAAGGTTACAATAAAGAGTATCGTCAGATTCCACTTAAATTGATTTTTCTGTAACCCCACGATCCCATCCTGCCCACATTATAGTACATAAATTATTTAGTATGTAATCTAAGGTAGTAAATAAACATTTACATCCATACAAAAACATTAAAATGTGAAAAATGCGCCAAGTAGTTTGATTTCCCGGCAACATTGAAGTATAACAAAAGATAATAGATGTTGTACGAGAAAATCAAGTCTTCATTCAAAGATACTTCGATTTAACTCACATTAACAATGAATTAACAATATTTAATATGTCATCTAGGATAGTCGACAAATATTTACATACGCAAACGTAAAATATATAATACGTGCATATACAAATATTAAAAGAAAATAGAATACTCTATAATATTAACACATTGTTGTATACAATTTTTTGTACCGCACATATCAGTCGACTTAACAAAAACACGCTGCCATTTTGTTGCTTAAGTCGTCGGAACTACTAATCCATCGTGAAAACTCCCTGAAAATGTGTAAAACTCGCCGTGAAACTTTGCCGATATGCAGAGTATTAAAACTTGACTGAATCGTTGCAGGGCAACTTGTTACTGCTTATCGATTGTCGCGTTGATGGCCTCAAGCGTGTCTCTTCGCTGGCTGAGTTCGCACTTGTTCGCGCAGTTCAGCTCGAAATTTGGGAGCAGCGAGTTTCGAGGATCCTCGAAATTACTAGGTTTACGTAGTCGCCGGCGTCCGCCTCGTTAAACTCGATGTGTTTCGGCCAGCAATTTTAACGAGTCCGCCCGCCGACCTCCAATGTTGGATTCCTCCCTTTTCGCGTCGCGTATTACAAGAAAATCTATGCGCATCGCTGGATGCGAGATAAAAAGGCGCCTTGTTTGTGTTATAAATAATTGTCGCGTGTTTTGTTAATAAATATAGCGATCGCAACTTTGGTTTATCAATATTTGTGGAATTTTTCGTTCATCTCACCACTTTCTGTATTTTGCTACTTTTCTTGGATGAGATGACTTTTAAAATTTTGGGGTTAGGTTTTATTCACAGTGCTAGTGGATCGCATAAGAATTCATAATTGTAAGAAGCAAAGAATAACATAAGTTAGTAATATTCAATTTTATTATCTTTTGGAAATTCTGTTCTTTTTGTGACAAATTGTCTTGTAGAAAAAACAGTCTTGTGTAAGAAAATTTGTTTTCTCTTGAGAAGAATACTTTCTTCATTAAGAAACTGGTTTCTTTGTAGCACAAAGAGTTCTTTGCTTTAAAAATATTTGTATGACAAACACTGAGTGTGCGTTAAATACTCAAAAAATAATACATGTTTGGTTATTCACTTTGAATACAATAATTCTTTTATACTTTATAATTAATAATAATTTTGATATATTAGTAACAAATATAAACAGGTTTAACCCCTTAAACTTGAATTATCACGTATAAAAATACGTATCTGTTATTTTTGGCTAGAAGAAATCACATTAATATAATATTCTCTATAATTTTCATTCTTCACAATTCACTCAGCAACAAATTACGACAACTGCAACAATTGTATACAATTTAGATTTGTCAATTGCACGGAATGCCTTCCGAATCTTCTCAGGCGCATAGTTATATAAATAATAAAAATAATAAAGAATGCAATATTTTTAAGTTTACAGTTTGCCTGAATAACAATTACATACACGAGAAGAAATCACATTAATATAACATTTTCTATAACTTTCATTCTTCACAATTCACTCAACAACAAATTACAACAACTGCAACAATTGCGTACGATTTAGATGTGTTAATTGCACGGAATGCCTTCCGAATCTTCTTAGGCGCATAGTTATATAAACAATAAAAATAATAAAGAATGCAATATTTTTAAGTTTACTGTTTACCTGAATAACAATTACATACACGAGAAGAAATCACATTAATATAACATTTTCTATCATTTTCATTCTTCACAATTCACTCAGCAACAAACTACAACAGCTGCAACAATTGCATTCGATTTAGATTTGTTAATTGCACGGAATGCCTTCCGAATCTTCTTAGGCGGAGGCTTGGCAGATATTGAAGTCAGTGGCATATATGTAGGTATTCGCGGGGGCTGAATCACTCGCGTCGAGTGCGCCGAGGATCCTACAATGCTGGAAAATGAAAATGCGCTCGGCCCTTCATCAGCAGGAACGGGCACAACGAGGCGCTGTTCATTTCGAGATAAAGCTGATTGCAAACGCATTAGGAGCGCGCACCAGCCCCACCGATTTCCCGGATTTCCGCCGGGGGTTTTATAGCCCGCCGCGCCGGGCGGCTGGAACGCGCAAGCGGCAATTTGACGCGGCAGAGATTGCAGCGCGCAAACCTTTTTACTTGAGAAGATGCATCGCTGAACGTATAAATTATAAATGCGGGGTGATACATTTGCGGTAGAATCAATCAATTTGTATTACTAAATAGGAATTTTGCGAAATTAAATATTCCAACATTTGGAAATGTTTCAAAGGTTAAAAGATTCAAAAGATTAAGCTGTAAAGATTGCCAAGCAAAAGGTGGTTGCGTACTATCTGTCAATGCGTTAATTGTCTTTAAACATTTTCCATGAAAAACAGAGTTATTATTAATGTTTACAGAAAAGTTGTTACTGTTTATAATTGCTATTTTTACGTTGATACTCTTTTTTGACACATTTTGTAGTTGATTTGCTAAAAAAGAGTACTTAACGTTCGCTAAAACTGATAGTGATTGCAATACTTTTAGATTTAAAAGCCAAAAATAGGCATTTTTACTAACCAAACATTTTAACCCATTTTCACATGTGTTTCAATGGCTTTCTCAATACATTTTTATTTATTTTAGCCATTTATATAATAAATAAATGTGTATATAATGAATAAAAGTGGTTCGTCGTCGAACAAAAAAATGCTTAAGCCCTAAAATAGCATTGTATCTTCCAAGTTCTTTCAAAAACCCTAAAATTCAAATTTCCCTATTAAATCTTTGTCTTAGAAAAATGCGAATGAAAATAATACAGCGTCAAGGGAAAGAAAACACTTAAGCCCTAAAATAGCATTGTATCGCGCACTCTAATGTCATGTTTCGGAATGAACACTTATTCACTTTGCACAAACCCCAACCTTATTAAATTAATTAAAAAAAGATTCTAGAATTCGAATTTCCCTATTACATCTTTGTATTAAAAAAACGCGAATAAAAATAATACAGCTTCAAGAGAAAGAAAACACTTAAGCCCAAAAATAGCATTGTATCGTGCACTCTAATGTCGTGTTTCGGAATGAACACTTATTCACTTTGCAAGGAACTTCCCCTAGAGAAGACGCGGCCTGCTGGTTGGCTGTCTGCCAAGGAGCGCGCGCGCTCTTCATCCTCGTCGTCAGTGTCCGCTTTTCTATTCTCTTCGAGCGCTATTCTTCCACCAAGTCGATATCGAGAACTCGGGGAAGACCTCGGCCGACCTGCGACACACCGCGCCACGAATAATCTTGGGTAATTGCGGGCGGACGATAAAAGCCCGCCGAAGGACGATCGCACTGCTTGCACGCCCAGTTGTTATGTTGTTTGCTGGCCGACAATCTCGCCGACACTCGACCAGTCTACTAAAGTCAGCCTTTGAGGACTAGAGCTTAATTAATACTTCCAAGTACATACAAGGTAAGCGGCAAAACAATACTGACATGTTATTCGAGTCATTGACGATATTAATTCCAAAAGATGTTTGTGTTGCTTTTTAATGACTGTTAATTCGTTAGTTCTGACTTGTTAATTCATTGTAAATTGGGGCAAACTTGAGTTCAAAAACAGGACTGAAATGTTATTCAAGTCATTGACGACATCAATTCCTAAAGATGTTTGTGTTGTTTTTAATGATTGTTAATTCGTTAGTTCTGACTTGTTAATTCATTGTAAATTGGGGCAAACTTGAGTGCAAAAACAAGACTGAAATGTTATTCAAGTCGTTGATGATACCAATTCCAAAAGGTGTTTGAGTTGCTTTTTCAATCGCTTCGAAAAGGTGAAAGATGTCAATTTATTGCGTATATTTTTTTTAATGATTAATTCTCACTTGTTAATTCATTTTGAATTGAGAGAAATTTGAGTGCAAAGTGAGACTGAAATATTATTCGAGTCAATTCCAGAAGATGTTCGAGTTGCTTTTTTAGTGACTTCGAATAGAAGGAAGATCACAATTTGGCGCATGTATTTGTTTTAATTATTAGTTCTGTTGTTGTTTCATTTTAAATTGGAAGAAAGTTGAATGTGAAACAAGATCGAAATGTTATTCAAATCATTAACGATATCAATTTGAATAAATGTATGTGTTATTATTGTTCATTACATTTGACATGTTAGTTAATTTTAAATTAGCAAAAATTCGGCTGCAATAATAAGTGCATCATAAAACCCATAAAAATTCAAGTTCCATTTATAAATAATAGCAAAATCGAATAAACCAGCTAGTATCAAATATAATTATCCACAAACAACACAAAAAATAATTGAAATTAATAAACCACAAACATTTAGATGAATCTCGCAAATCTTTTGCGTTCCTTTGGCTTTCGAAGATGAAAGACGCGGTTGTTCCATATTCTTGAGCGCGTCTTCTCTTGAAACCTGGTGCGAACGCTTCCAAAGAAGTCGAGAGGGAGGAAGAGAGAAAAGGGGAGCGGAAGCGCGAGAGAGAGAGATAGATGGAGAGAGGGAGAGAAGGAGAGAGAAGAAGAGAGTTGGGAGCGAGGGTGATACAAGAGCTGAGGGAATTATACTTGCATGAGCCGGCCCTCCGGCCTGAATGATAATTAAAGCGTGCGAGATTTTCTTGCGACGACCCTCCCGATTCCCAGGAGGATCGCCAAACTCGCTATAGATTCCTCTACTCCCCTTTCTAGCCTACAGGTTGCTCTCGAATTGCTGGGAAGAAACTCGCTTTCAATGCCAACTGCATCATATTGGTTGTTAGTCATTAATTATATGGCGATATATAATAAATGTATAATTCATTAATGCTAATTTATTATTTATGTTATGTTTTAATATTTATGTTTTAACTAGAATTGCTGGGTATAAACTTGCTTTCAATGCCAACTAAATCGTATTGGTTGTTAGTCATTAATTATATTGTGATATATAATAAATGTATAATTTATTAACCTTAATTTAATATTTATGTTAGCTATGTTACATGTTAATATGATATTTTATATCGTTTTCATCGCTCACAATTTATTCAGCTGCAAAGTACGAGTTCTGCTATATTTATACACCATTTAGAAGATTAATTTCCAAAATACTTTGTTTGGTATGTTAAATAAGTTCCTAGTTTTTGAGAATTTGCTTCTTCAAACCTAGTGGGAAAAAAATGAAAGAAGAATAACGTTTCTTTATTTACTGTTAAATTTAAAATTGAGCTATGCTGGCTAACCTAGAAATGAGACGATTGTTAATATAACACGTATAAATATACAACCAATTGGAATTTCTTCTGTGTTACATTCAATTTCAAAAATGGTTAATAAATAAATATTGATGTATGTTAAATATATTAATGTAATGTTAAATATTAACATCTAATGGCTTTGTTCTTTTTACCGATTTAAAAAAGAAGAATACACTCAATTCGACCGCCATATTTGTTTCTTAATTGTCCCGCTTTCCAGGATATCAATTTAACCCAATATTTTTTCGATCGCGGATCCCCTTAAGAAAACGATTCTTTAACGCGCGAAAGTTCCGCTTCCCATAAAAGCGACAAATCGGCGGTGCGGCGCGGTGCGGCGGGTCCCGCAAGCGGAAGGAGAGAAGTGCGTGCGCGGCGGAAAAAGTTATCGCCGCAAAAAGGCAAGCCGATCCAGAAAAATACGAGGGGAAACGATGGAGCGAGAGCAGCGGCTGCATGCTCGCCGAGAGCGAGATTCTCGAATACTGTATTTGTTTTTCTTTCCGGAGGGGAATCGGCACAGAGAGAAAGAGAGAAAGAGAAAGAGAGAGACGGCAGGGATCAACAGGTGACCAGTTGAACATTGGGTGAAACCAGGCGAAACCGAGGGAAATCCACCCTAAGTTTCCCGCATATAATATATTTATTTATTGTTAAAAATTATTTTCTTCTGAGCGAACATGATCTAGACTCGATGATGTTAATCGAAGAGTTTTCTAAAAACAAAGAAACAATCTGTAATTCACTTTCTGAAATATTCAGTTATATCAGTTTTGACAGAACTTCGACGATTTAATGGAGTCTCTGAAATAAACGCTTGCAACACAAAAAGGCGCACGTTATCAAAATTCAACATTTATAACGTATTTATTTAACACTAACGATAATTATTGAAAGTTATTATAAAATGAATCTCTGCGACATCAATGCGTATTGTCATTACCGTTTATTGTGGTTATCTTTGGTTATATTTGCTAAAAGAATTATAATAATTGTTATACGCATCAGACATTATTTGTAATTGTGTGCTAATTATTTAGCATGTTGGGATTTCTTTGTCACTGTTTGGTATTATTTATTAACGCTTGACAAATTGTCTTAGATTTTTCGTGCACAAGCATTCGACAATTATTCTAGTAATTTAAGTGCTGAATTTAGTGATGTTGGGCACCTTTGCAAAATTGTAAAGGAATTCATTGTCACTAATTGATTACTTAACTTAATTTGATATTGAAAACCCTGAGAAAAAGGAATTGTAAAATATTTGCAATTCGTTCGGAAATCATTTATTACAATCAATTCCAAATCACTTTTTAGAAAAAATTGCCAATTATTTCTGACAAATACTCGAAATTAACTTATAAATAATACGAGATTGTTGTTGGATTCTATCCCATTGCATTCATGCTTAGTTTCTGTTATGTTTGTTCTGTTATTTGATAGTTTCTGTTATTTGATACAATGATGTTTGTATCTTTCTAAATCTGTCACAATGTTTCATTCGTCACCAGTCTTTCAAAGAGTTTAAACCAAATAAAGTTATATTCATTTTCTAAGTATTTCATACTAATTTCCACGGGAAAAGAATCTTTCTTCAACAATTACTTCCAACAATTATTAGTAACAACACGAAATCCATCGATTTTTCCCTAAGTATTTCATACTAATTTCTATGGAAAAAGAATCTCTCTTCAACAATTATTTCCTACGATTATTAGTAACAAAACGAAATCCATCGATTTTTCCCTAAGTATTTCATACTAATTTCTACGGAAAAAGAATCTCTCTTCAACAATTATTTCCTACAATTATTAGTAACGAAACGAAATCGACTTTTCCCTATTCTCAACGTTTCCAGCTGATCAAGTGCACTCGAAAGTATACTCTGCGATTCTTTCGGCTGGGGCTTCCAATTGCGGAAAGCGATCCGGCGGCGCGTCGACAAGATAAATCATGAGTCCCGCGAGTCTGTCTTCAGACTGCGCAGCCTACACCACCCTTTTCAACGCTCCCCTTGCGCGCTCGCACGTGTACACACACACATACACATGCAGACACGCGCGCGCCTCTCCGGAGCCTCGTGTTTATGTAGTGAGTAAGCAGCTAATACACGGCGAAAGGGCGGAGGAATGAACTGTGAAGAGCGGCGCGTAGGTACTTGTTGATTTATTGGCAGCCACGCCGCCGCCGCCGCCGCCGCACCGTGGAAAGTCCGCCGTCCGAGAACTGTGGAAACAAACGGCGAACCATCCTAACCACCTGCCGACACTTCTTCCCTCGAACACACATCCCTTTTTAAGCTTTCATTCCCCTGAAATGGCAATTAAAAGGGGATGTTTCTTTGTTAACACTAGATTTACGGGATCCGTCATTTTGACGAATTCCCGAATACAGGAACAAAATTACAAGACAATTACTATTTGTTAAGGATGTCTGAGCATGCCTTCATCTACAATGCGCACATGCTTAATGAGAGATGTTTTTTTGTTTATTTTCGCCTATTCTTTCTCCGAGCTCACTTGCGTGAGAGGAGCCAATGCTGCCAGCATACCACAATAAAAGGGTATTGTAATTATAAGCATTTGAGTGAGTTTGTCTCCCGTCTAAGCGATAATGCTGTGTGTCAGCGATGCCCGACGTTATCACTATTAAGTTTCGTCCAATTTATGCTGACAATTATTTCTGTAATCCTGAGAAATTTAGTTCACTTATATTATATCCATTAAGATTGTAATTGTTTTTAAATTAAATTCGTTTTAAAGAAAATAAGTACCCGTAAACCTAGTGTTAAGTGATTGATCAATATTTCTTTTTCATTTCAAGAAACATTTCTTGTGGAAGTTTTAGTCATTTTTTCATTCAAGCATAAGTAAAATTGTAAGTGCGGCTAATAAATTTATTGTAAATTATCGCCGCTGATTCTAAATGGATTAGTAAAAATCAAAAAGTAATCCTTTTTTGGATCACGTATTAGATTACCCAGCACCCCCTAGAGCTACATTTTTTGTATGCTCCAATTTCTGTAAAGAGAAAGGAGCAATTGTCTGGTAAAAATGTATATTTCTTACACAATTTATTAGCATTCTGCTGCAATTTTTTGCAGAAAATTTGACTGATTCCTCTTTAAATTAAATAATTCCTAACCTGCGCATTAAATGTCAGCCGGGCGAAGTCGATTATAAATTATTATAAAACAGCTTGTATTTGATGTTTCGATGAAATAGAACGCGGAAACTAACTTCAAAAGGTGAAGAGAAAGATCCATAATACTAATTTCTTGTCTATATTTATACTAATAGATAAAAACGTAATATGTTTGTTTGAATGTTTGATGTAAAAGATATGCGAAAGCTTACTTCCTCTTGAATAACATAGACTACGTATTGCAACGTTGCGTATTAATAAAGTGTAAAGTATAACAAGTATAAATATAAAAATAAAATAATATAAACTAGCTGTTTTATTCTAAACTTTCAATTAACTTATTTCCACGATCGCCATATTTATTACACGAAGAACAGTATCAGTGAAAAAATTTACCAAAACTCCTACTTGACGATGGAAGAACTTCAGTATTATTCTCGAATGCAACACTTTGAGTGCTCAAATTGCGAATTTTCAACTCTTTTCTTCCACATCGTTGAAAGTGTTTATTATGTTATTTTCGTGGAAGCAAATATCTTTGGAAATGGATTTTCGAGTATTATTCAAATTTGAGTGACATAGCATTCAAAGTGCAACCATTACAAAATTAAAATGTAGCTAGCGTTTCAAGTTTCGATTGTAGAGCGCGGAAATTTGCTTAAAAAGATGAAGAGAAGGATCTAGGGTGCGCTCGAGATGGGTGTGTGTGGGTAAAAGTGAGTATCGTAGACGGCCTCGAGTATCTGCGCCTCGGGTTCGGCTGGTTGTGGTCGGCGTACGTGCGAGCCTGGCGATCCTAGGCTCCGATAAGCGTCTCGGCGCCCCGCCACCAACCGAGCCCAACCATTCCCCCTCAAACGCCACACACGCAGACCTCACCGAGGTCTCCTTCTGCCTCTCCAAGCGCATACACACGCGCCTGTGTACCTTGAATCCGCAGGCCGCCTGGTCTTCGCGTTTCTTCTCCCTTCGTTCTACTCTCGTTCCTCTCCGCTTCGCCTCTCACGAGCCACCTTTTCCTACGCCAGCGCTTCCTACAGCAGCTCCGCGCGTACGTCCCATCTCGCCAACTCTTCCGAAACTCCGCTGCAATAGAGCCGTCACACACTCACCCGACACTCATCTCCAAGTTAGCCCTACTGCGCAGTATCTGATTTTCCGCTCGGGTTTCGAATTAGTCGCTGGAAGTGACTATTAAGTATATTATTGGATATTTAGGTTTTAGTAATAGCTATAGTTGATTTAACAGTCGCAAATGACTATTGATTTTCATACTGACACTGATCTCCAACTTAGCCCCACTGTGCAGTATCTGATTTTCTTCTCGGATTAGCCGTTGGAAGTGACTATTAAGTATATTATTGGATATTTATATTTCAGTAACACTTACGGTCGAGTTAACAGTCGCAAATGATTTGATTTTCATACTGACACTGACCTCCAGCTTAGCCCTACTGCGCAGTATCTGATTTTCCGCTCGGGTTTCGAATTAGTCGCTGGAAGTGACTAGTAAGTATATTATTACATATTTAGGTTTCAGTAATAGTCATAGTTGATTTAACAGTCGCAAATGACTATTGATTTTCATACTGACACTGATCTCCAACTTAGCCCCACTGTGCAGTATCTGATTTTCTTCTCGGATTAGTCGTTGGAAGTGACTATTAAGTATATTATTGGATATTTATATTTCAGTAACACTTACGGTCGAGTTAACAGTCGCAAATGATTTGATTTTCATACTGACACTGACCTCCAGCTTAGCCCCACTGCGCAGTATCTGATTTTTCGCTCGAATTAATCGCTGAAAGTGACTATTAAGTATATTATTGGATGTTTATGTTCCAGTAATACTCACGGTTGATTTAACGGTCGCAAATGACTATCGAGAATTCGCATTGACATTGATCTCAAATGCACAGTATCTGATTTTCCCGTCGAGTTTTTTATTAGTCACCGAAAGTGACTATTAAGTCTATTTCTGAATGGTTGTCTTTCAATAGCCGAGCTAGTAGTTGCAAATGACTATTGAGAAATCACATTGACTTTGATTTCGGACTTAGTATTACTTAGTATTACTGTATTGTTAGCTGTTTGTGTTTTAGCAATACCTACAGTCGAGCTAACAGTCGCAAATGACTATTGATTTTCATACTGACATTGATCTCAAGCTTAGGGTTACTGCATAGGATCCGAGTCTCGAGTTAGTAGCCGAATATAAATATCAAGCATGTTGTTGACTATTTGTATTCCAATTGTCGAATTTATAGTTGCAGATGACTATCAAGAATTCGAATTGATCTGGAATTTACAATTAGTGTTACTGCTCAGTATTTGATTTTTCTGTTCAGTCTCGAGTTAGTAGTTGAAAATGACTATTGAGTGTGCTGTCGACTATATCTGTTCCAATTGTGGACTTAATATCACATGACTACTAAGTGTACTGTTAAGCGTTTGTGTTCTATCAATACTTACTATCGGGTTAGTAGACAAAAATAGCCATTAAGTGTCTTTTTAGATAATTGTTCAAGTTAACAGTAGCAAATGACTATCAAAATTCACAATGACACTGATCTTAAACTTGAGGATACTGTGTAGTAACTCATTCTTCTATTGAATGCCAAATTAGTAGTCTAGAATAACCATTAAGTATTCTATTGAAGACTATAATCTATCGTTGACTACTTATCTTCTAACAATATTTACTGTTAAGACAATTGTTGTAAAGAACTATTTAAAATTTGCACTAATCTAAAACTCACAATTATACTTAAGTACTACACAGTATCTGCTTTTACTGTTGAGTATCGAGATGGTGTTCGCTAATGACTATTTACTTTATTACTAGCCACTGCAACCCATCTTTAGATACTCATCTTCCAGTAATACATACTTTTAGGTTAGGAAACCGAAATGACTATTCCGGATTCACATAGATCTCGAAATAAGGCTTGCAGCACAGTATCTAATTTTCTGGTTGAGTGACTTTTCAGTAGTTATAAGTGACTATTAAGTGTATTTCAGCATCGTACAATCTATTATTAGATACTTGTAATAATTCTTACTTCGAGGTTAGTAGCCGCAAGTGGCTATTAACATTCGCAATGATCTGAAACTTACAACTATCACGCAGTGTCTAATTTTACAGTACTATCGAATTAGTATAACTAAAGAGACCAAAGATAGTTTCGACAGATGGAATATTGTTAAAGTAAATTTCCTTAACAAAGACAACTTTTTCCTCCAAGGAAACTTATGTTCTCTTAACACTTTGACTGCTAAGTAGTCTATCTCAATAACTATCGCTGGGCCTGAATACTTTTTCACGCAATGTGAATCTGTTCGGCGGTGTATTAAATTATAATATGGTACAGAATCCAATTACTGTTACTTTATCCACTTCAAAATTGCAATTTTTTCATTCTTTTATTTTGAATCTATATTGTTTGTTCATCAATGGTAAAGTTTTGAAATATCATAATTTGATACGTATAATATATGTATTTGCATATTGATCATTGAAAAATGGAACATATAATAAGTAAACTAAGTACTCTATACATAAAAAAAAGTTCTTACTGGACGCATATCTACGCCCATAGCACTAAAAGGGTTAAGGGGTTACATCTATACTCAAGTCTGAAAACAGCAGCCAACTTTGGGATTTTTTTTTTTTAAATCGTAATGGGATTAAAATGAAAGTAGTTTCTATTAAAAGCTATATTCTTTCAGAATTTTATCCATAAGTATAAAAAAATAACAAAAACTGCAAGGTTCTTTCCTTGGCGTTGCAATGTACACGCTTCCCTTTCAAATAGGTTTCCGGTGGACACTCCGCAGACCAAATGACGCATCTCAAACTAATTTTTCGAACGGATTCGATAAATAGATGAAAGTTGACGGTCGTTGACGTAGCCTAATGTTCTATTTTGCGTTTTGTTTCGAAACGGTAGCAATTTGAAAAAATTGCGTTTGATTTTCGATGGGCTTATTGCTATAGAAAAAAATTGGAGTCGAAATAAATACATTTTTCTACGTCAGCGACCAGATAATGTATCGCAAATTATAGTGTTCAAATTTCATGCAAATTGGATGATTGGTTTTTAAGTTCTGTTGTCCACGGGCCTCGAAAACACTGTTCCGAGAAAAACGCGTTTAAAGTTTCAAGTGAGATTTTTTGGTTTAATAGATTCATTTAATAAATGACTACAACTTTGTTACTATTTGAGATATCAACCTGAAATTTTCAGGGTACATTCTTCGATCTTTATTCTTTACGAAAATACAACAAAAAAATCGATTTTTTATTTCCAATGGTATTGATGTAACCCCTTAAGAACACTGTCTTGTCAATTTATTTTTTATTTACACAGAAGAATTTTCTTCAAGAATATATTTTCCAAAAATTCTGGACATGTTTCAACTAATTCGAAATATCTCTTACTTAATACTAGAAACGTTTTCCAATCGCGAAGTGTGGTAAAACAAGGATTAGAGTAAAATCTATAATAGCAGCAATAAGGAGGTAGAAATGTCAGAGCGAGGATTCCGGACATGTTCATAATCGTGGCATAGAGTTGTATCGGATCTTCCCCTCTATGACACATTGTCCGGCTCGCATCGGGGAGTCCTGCCGGGGATTCCAGCGGCCGACAAAGCGCCAACATCCAAACAGGATCGGGTAGACAAGGAAAAGGAATCGAGAAGAAGGGAGTGCGAAGGACGACTTATAGCTCGCCGCGTTATATCCTTCATCTCTCCGTTCAGGACGCGAGGGAGAAGGAGAGAGAACTGCCGATGGAAAAGGACAAATTCGGGATGACCCGAGCATTTCCTGGCGTCGCGGGAATCCTTCCTTCGACCACCGAGAGCTGTCCAGCTGACACTTAATAGAGCTCTCCGTTTTCAAGGAAGCCCGTAATGATTTTTCTTTATTGAGTTATTTACTGTCACGCGTTAATTGGAAATAGGAAAGATGCAAAGAGAAATTCGAAAGAATAAATTAAGGTAGAGTTTTGTTGTTTGAAATGTAAAAAACGAAGTTTTATTCAAAGTGTATCCAAAATTGTATTGGGTATAATTTACGATAATAATTTTGTCTGAATCTAATTAATTTACAATGACGGATATAATATTACTTTAAAGCAATCGCTAAACATCATTTTCACAAATTATTTCGGATTTGTAAACCAAAGGATTGCAAAATTATCGGATCATATTTGCATTATAATGAAATTATTATTAAGCCTGGAATTTCTAAAATGCGATGTGTGAAAAAAGTATTCGTACAATATTTAATTCCAAAAAGAATTCCGTACAGTTTAATTATTACTTTAATTTTAAAATATTCAGATAGTTTTTGATTACAACAAAACCTTTGTATAATTTTATTGTTCATCAATTTGTAGATTATAATATTACATTCCTTAAGGTTGTAAATAAAAAAGTACAATCCCATGTTCTCCGAACGAATCTCTCCGCTTCCGTTTAGAAAGTGTCTGAAGTGAGTGAACGCCCAAGATGATCTGCTTGCCGTCTTCCTTAATGCCGAGCTGGTAATTAAGTAGGCGGCAGAATGTCATTAATCTTGCTGTATTACCATCGCTTACGCCTTACGCCGTTTATGATCGACCCATCAATTACAAGAGATTAATCTGAGAAGTGCAGTCGTGCACGAAATAATCTCCAATTGAATTACCAAAGGATAATCCTGTTTCTCTGGCTCGAGCATGAATTTGTTAGTGTTGTTTTCCTGCCATTAAACGAATATAGCGAATAGTAATTGCGAAGAGTCATTTATAACGGCAATAACAAAGTTAATGCGTGTCCTTGGCACAAAATAAGCTTCAGCAAAATGAAATATATTAAGTATAATCGTAATAATATAATTATTCACAGTTTAGATATTAATATAGATAATTTATGATTATTATGTACGCAATAGCATACAATTAACAATGATGGTACATACACTAATATAAAATTCTCAAATATTTGATTCAATATTTATTATTACTTTTGTCGATATTTGTGTTCTATTATTTAAATATACAAAGATCCATATAAAAAGGTTGTTATATTATAAAAACAGCCACTTATTCAAGCGTGTTCGGTTAGTTCTGATAGTCAAGGTGTTCTTCACTATCAAATATCATTAAACCAACGTTTACTAATCCACATTACTAATCTCTGAGTGACTCAATATTTTTTATTACTATTATCAATATTTGTATTTATTACGACTATTATTATACTATTTAAATACATGAATATTAATATAAAGAAATTATTTAGTTATGAAAAAAATTGTTATTCAAGCGTGTTGGATTAGTTTGGATAGCCAAGGTGGTCTCCGCTACCAAATATCATTAAACCAACGCTTACTATTCCACATTGCTAGTTTCTGAGTGATTCAATATTTATATACTATTATCAATATTTGTAGTTATTATGACTATTATCAATATTTACATTCTGCTTTTTAAGTACGCAAAGACCAATATAAAGGAGTTGTTTTATCGTTAAAAACAAGTCCGTCATTCAAACGCGTTGGATTAGTTCGGATAGTCAAATTGTTCTGCACTACCAAATATCATTAAACCAACACTTACTAATTCACATTGCTAGATTTCTGAGTGACTCAATATTTTTTATTACTATTATCAATATTTATGTTCTATTATTTAAATACACGAAGAACAATATAAAGAAGTTCTTTAATTATAACAAAAATTTGTCATTTAAGCATTCCGATTAGTTGGGATAGTCAAGGTGTCCTCTGCTATCAACTATCATTAAACCAACACTTACTAATCCACATTGATAGTCTCTGAGTGATTCAGTATTTATTATTACCATTACTAATATTTATGTTCTATTATTTAAATACATGAAGAACAGTATAAAAAAGTTCGTTAATTATGCAAATTTGTCATTCAAGCATTCCGATTAGTTTTGATAGTCAAGGTGTTCTCCGCTATCAAATATCATTAAACTAACACTTACTAGTCTCTGAGTGGTTCAATATTTTCGATTACCATTATCAATATTACAAATATTCTGTTAATTATACCAATATAGGGAAATTATTTAGTTATGAAAAAAATTGTTATTCAAGCGGGTCCGATTAGTTATGACAGTCAAGGTGTTGTAATGATATCAAATATCATTAAACCATCACTTACTTATTCACATTTCTAGTCTCTGAGTGATTCAATATTTATTATTACTATTATCAATATTTGTGTTCTGTTATTTAAATACACGAACATCAATATAAAGAAGTTCTTTAATTATAAAAAAATTGTCATTCAAGCGTGTCCGATTAGTTATGATAGTCAAGGTGTTCTCTGCTATCAAATGTCATTAAACTAGCACTTACTAATCCACATCGCGGAGGTAGCGGAGGCACTCTAGGAATGCAAGAAATCCATGCAAATTATGAAGATCAGTCGTCGCTTAATGACGCCGGAAATGACGGCGATAGGAGAGGAATGGCAAACGACGGGTGGGAATGATCCCCGACTAACTCGGTGGGGGAGAGAGGCGGAGAGGAAATCTTGGCAAGGAGCTTCTAATAACGCAGGCATAAAATAGCAGCGAGGCTAATTTATGCCCGGCGCACTTCATTATGCCTGGTAGAGTCCTCGAGGATAAGATTTATTCCTCCTGAAACGTGCCGGGCTTATCAGCCACCGCCATCGGCTTCACGCACGTCTGCACAGTCTACTACCTCGCCTCCTCAAACATCCTCCGACACAGCCGATCCGGGGGTCCATGGATATTCGATCCTCTCTCCCATTCATGACTCTTCCTTTTTATCCAGCTTTTCGTGGCTTTTTCTTTCGTGATTAATTTATCATATCGCTGTCTGTACTAATATGTAACTCGAGGGAAATGATGATACAATGTAATGTAGTATGGTGCTATGTTATATAATATTTTGTATACGTTTTGTTTGTGTATTAATTAATCATATCGATGTCTGTACCAATATGTAACTCGAGAAAATTAACGATACAATGTAATATCGTGCTATGTTATGTAATATAATATTATATATTTTTGTAGAAATATACAAAGGTAGTGTGGCATAATTTAAATAACGCGGTACGGTGTCTCCCTTGCGGGAAAAATAAAAAGGAACTCTAGTGGGAGTTTTTCGTACCTTTTGTTTGTGTATTAATTAATCATATCGCTGTCTGTTCTAATATGTAACTTGAGAGAAATAACGGTACAATGTAATGTATTACAGTGCTATGTTATGTAATATAATATTATATATTTTTGTAGAAATACATAAAGGTAGCGTGGCATAATTGAAATAACGTGGACGGAGTATGAATCCGTTTCGGGGAAAATAAAAAATAACACCATAGAGCCAGTGTTGCATACGTTTTGATTGTGTATTAATTAATCATATAGCTGTCTATACCAATATGTAACTCGAGGGAAATAATGATACAATGTAATGTAATATCGTGCTATGTTATATAATATAATATTATATATTTTTGTAGGAATAGACAAAGGTAGCGTGGCATAATTTAAATAGCGTGGACGAAGTATGATTCCGTTTCGGAGAAAATAAGCAGAAACTCTACAGGAGTTTTTCGTAGCTTTTTCTTTCGCGATTAATTCATCATATCGCTGTCTGTACCAATATGTAACTCGAGAGAATTAACGATACAATGTAATGTAATATCGTGCTATGTTATACAATATAATATAATATATTATTGTAGGAATAGACAAAGGTAAATAGCGCGGACGAAGTATGACACCCTTGCCAGGAAAATAAAAAATAATACTCTGGAGGCAGTTTTGCATACGTTTTGTTTATGTATTAATTAATCATATAGCTGTCTGTACTAATATGTAACTCGAGAGAAATAACGATACAATGTAATGTAATATCGTGCTGTGTTATGTAATATAATATTATATATTTTTGTAGAAATATACAAAGGTAGTGTGGCATAATTTAAATAACGCGGTACGGTGTCTCCCTTGCGGGAAAAATAAAAAGGAACTCTAGTGGGAGTTTTTCGTACCTTTTGTTTGTGTATTAATTCATCATATCGCTGTTTGTACCAATATGTAACTCGAGAGACATAGTGATACAATGTAATGTAATATCGTGCTATGTTATATAATATAATATTATATATTTTTGTAGAAATACACAAAGGTAGCAGAGCATAATTTAAATAGCGTGGACGAAGTATCACTCCGTTTCGGGGGAAAAGACAGGAACTCTAGTGGGAGTCTTTTGTACCTTTTGTTTATGTATCAATTCATCATACCGCTGTTTGTACCAATATGTAACTCGAGAGAAATGACGATACAATGTATTGTATTACAGTGCTATGTTATGTAATATAATATTATATATTTTTGTAGAAATAGGCAAAGACAGCAGCAATCCGTTTCGAGGAAAGTAGAAAGGAACTCTAGCGGGAGTTTTTCGTACTGTCTTTTTTTAGTGTATTAATTAATCATATGGCTGTTTGTACCAATATGTAACTCGAGAGAAATAACGATACAATGTAATGTAATATAGTGCTATGTTATATAATATTATATTATATATTTTTGAAGAAATAGACGAAGGCAGCAGAGCATAATTTAAATAGCGCGGATGAAGTATAACACCCTTGCCAGGAAAATAAAAAATAACACCATAGAGCCAGTTTTTCATACCTTTTGTTTGTGTATCAATTAATCATATGGCTGGCTGTACTAATATGTAGCTTGAGAGAAGTAATGATACAATGTACAACGATAAAGATGCAACATTTTTCAAGATATCGAAGAATATTTATATCAAATTTTATGCAGATGCATTTTAAGATGTACGCATAGCCTTTAGAGAACTTTCATATATACATATTTTGAGTTTTATGTATTAAAATTGTAAATACAAGATACAAGTCACAAAAACTTGAAAGATGAATTCGAAGAGCTTTGTAGATATAAAAATTTTTACATAATCTTGAGAGTCATTGAATCAATTTTACTGCGGTTTTCGCTCCTGTACAGAATTACGATTCGTGTAAAGTACAGGTTATAAAATATTAGTAAATTCATCAATTGTTATTATATGACATATATAAAATAGAGTCATTCTGGCTTTGTTACCTTATAAATAAAGAACTAATTGATCCAAGAAAAATTACTTTACTGTTGGAATACGTTTCAAAAGTATGACATTGCGTATCTTATCAATCGCTGTTACACAATCTATATAATATGTTACATACAATTTCATACATATTTATAAGAAGTGAATTAATAACCGTCAGTTCCGTGTAGGATCACACGTAATTTATTCTTGCGGCGAAACTGATCGGGCAAGCAGCTGCCATTACATGCACGTGCCTTAAGTGTGTGTTTAATTATAGTGATTTAGTATATAAAATGTTATTATATAATACTTACAATTACGTACATACACTGATTGGATTATTTTAGGTTTTTATTTCCTTTTATCACAGAATATAATTAAATATATTTCTTGCCACAAAGTGAGACATTATTTACTTGAAGATCTGTTATGTGATATTAATCATACAAAATATATAAATGTTTCAAGTTCTTATTTCTTTTTCAGTTTTTAACGCGCAATTTCCTACATATTTATAGGAAGTCAATTAATAATCAGCAGTTCCGTGTGCGAGAACGCATAATTTACACTCGAATCGCGATTAGCTGCCATTACATGCACGTACCTTAAGTGCGTATTTAATTATAGTAGTTTAGTATATAAAACTGATTTAACACTGATTTCATTATTTCAGATTTTTATTTCTTTTCGTCGTCAAAAGAATATAATGAAATATATTTCGTGACAGGAAATAAGGCATTATTTACTCGAACATCTGTTATGTGATATTAATCATACAAAATATATAAATAAGTAAAACACAATAAATACATTATGTCAAGTTCTTATTTCTTCTTCCCTTTTCGACACGCAATTTCGTCGATATTTATAAGAAATCAATAAACAATCAGCAATTCCGTGTACGAGAGCGCGTAATTAGCACTGGTACGAAAACTGATCAGACGATCAGCTGCTATTACATGCACGTGCCTTAAGTGCGTATTTAATTATAGTGGTTTAGAATATAAAATGTTATTATATAATACGTATAATTACGTACATACACTGATTTATTATTTCAGATTTTTTTTATCGTCAATAGAATATAATGGAATATATTTCTTTTGAGAAAATAAGACATTATTTATTTGAACATATGTTATGTGCCATATATATAATTATACAAAATATATAAATGTGTTAGACACAATAAATTGTGTATAATATATCGTCAACGGAATATAATGAAATATGTTTCTTTCCAGAAAATAAGTCATTATTTACTTGAACATCTGCTATACGATATTAATCGTACAAAATATATAAATAAGTAACACATAATAAATTCATTATTTCAAATTCTTATTTCTTTTATTTCTCCCCCCTTCTTTTTCAGTTTTTGACACGCAATATCGTAGATATTTATAAGGAGTCAATTAATAATGAGCAGTTCCGTGTACGAAGAGCGCGTAATTTGCACTGGTACGAAAACTGATCGGGCGATCAGGGGTGATTAGCATATGCGGGCCTTAAGTGGCTTCTTAAGCATAAAGGTGCGTGTCGAGGAGCGGACGGCCGCGGCGACAAATGACAGGCGGCGCACGCACCGGCATAATCGTATTCCATAATTGCGGATCGCTGAGAGAGAGAGAAGCATGCACGGAAGATTTATCCCACGCCAGCAAACAAATTACACGATAGGAGGACTCCTTGCCAGGGCTGCTTTCTCACCGGGCCGAGCAATTCGTTATTGCCGGGCGCCGCGCCGCTAGTAATTGGCCGCGATGCATAATGAAAGCTTCCAGCTGGTCCGGCTAACTCAAATCGAAAGCTTAGAACCGCCGGATCAAGCACCGCTCGCACGCTAGAAAACTAAATGGAATAAGTCAACCTTCTTCATGTGTTTTCCAATCCTTTTCAGCATGCAGCTAAATTGTTTGTACAAGGGAAATTATTTTTCACAAAATTAGTAAGGTTATGTCTTTTGAAATTCTATAATTAGATTAAATGGAGAAAGTTAAGCTTCTTTGTGTCTTTTTCAGTCCCTTCGAGCACACAATTAAATTGTTTGTAAAAGAGAATTTAATTTTACAAAATCAGTAAGGTTATATATTTTTTTAGTTTTAACAATACGACTTTCAGTTCAGTTAAACAGAATAAGTCAACCCTCTTCATGTATTTTCCAGCCCTTTCGAGCATGCAATTAAATTCTTTGTAAAGGAGAATTTAGTTTTTACAAAATTAGTAAGGTTATGTACTTTTTCGATTCTATAATAGGACTTTTAGGTAAGTTAAACGGAACAAGTTAAACTGCTTTATTTACTTTCCAACCCTTTCGAGCATGCAATGAAATTGTTTGTAAATGGGAATTTATTTTTCACAAAATTAGCAAGGTTATGTATTTTTCAATTCTATAATAGGACTTTTAGTTAGTTTTATAAATTGAATATATGTATCTCCAAATATATTAGAATATTTATCTATAGAACTCAGTATTTTATTGATAGTCAGAATTATAATGGTTTGTTCGTATACTGTTATATTTTCTGGTTGAGCTTCTAATTCTAATTAATCACATATCATTCTGTTCTTGAATAAATGCAGTTGTCATCTGAACTAAAATGAATGAAAAACAATGTTTTTTTTATAAGCGGTACCAGTTTCAAGATAAATTTTAGCTTTATTTCTATAAAATTTAACTTTAAACTACCACCGTTTGCTAAGCAGAATTCGTTTTGATGGAAAACAACAGGTGAAAGTTTGCTTTTAATTAACTGTTGTGGATTGCAGGCTTGAATCTTACGATTAAACTAGTTTAGAGTACTATTTTGTGTGTCGAAAATAATTTGATTTAAATAATAATAGATTGCTGCAACTATTTTTGTCGTAAGGATTTCCTAACCATGCATGACTTGATCTTCCATCCATTTTGAATTGTTCCAGTCACTTTTGAAGCATCCTGTATAAGTAATAAATATTGCAACATTCGGATTATAACCTTGTTCAGAAGAGAAAATCGCATTTGCATCCGTTCGCGAGATTATGTCAAGTTTTCTATGCATAAGAAGCTGGTTTAATCTGCCTCGTGACATATTTATATTCACTGCTCACTTTCTTGGAGAATAAAAATAAAAAACAATAATCTATGTTCGTCTGGCGAAAATAAACTTTCCAATGGTGAAAGGATTATTCAAATAGCGCGAATTTTCTTTCTTTACACATTTCGCCGACTCAGGACGAAAACTTTCCAGCAAGTTCGACCCATTTTCTTCCTCGTCCGAAAAAATGATTGTTTCTCCCAAATGTAACATTCCAAAGCTAATAAAATCGAATTGCATACTGCAGATTTTCTGTCGACATGCAAAATCGTAGAGGAAAAGATTTTTGCTGAGCAAGGAGGAAAGCATTTCAGAAAGTTCGAACCATTTCTCCCTGACTCAAAAAAATGATTCTTTCCCCGCCAATAATACTTTGGAAGTAATAAAATCGAATTTGTACCACAGATTTTCTGTCGATGTGCAAAAAGCCAGAGTAAAAGTATTTTTGCCGAGCAAGGACAAACACATGCTACTAAGTTTGTACTACCTTTCGCTGATTCAAAAGAATAATTTTGTCTTCTGCCATGCAAAAAGGCCAGGACAAGATTATTTAAAATTATTTAAAGACAAAAGTATTATTGCCAAGCAAGGACAAAAACATATTACTAAGTTTGTACTACTTTTCGCTGATTCAAAAGAATAATTTTGTCTTCTACCATGGAAAAAGGCAGAGCGAAACACTTTCGCCGAGGAAAAACGAAAAACAAGACAAAACGCGCCGTCAGGACAACATTATTTAAAGACAAAAGTATTTTTGCCGAGCAAGGACAAAAACATATTACTAAGTTTGTACTACTTTTCGCTGATTCAAATGAATAACTTTGTTTTTAAATAATTTTGTATTCTGCCATGGAAAAAGGCAGAGCGAAACACTTTCGCCGAGGAAGAACGAAAAACAGGACTAAGCGCACTGACAGGACAACATTATTTTTGCCGAACAAGGAGAAAAACATGCTGCTAAGTTTGTACTACTTTTCGCTGATTCAAAACAATAATTTTATTTTCAAACACACCATCCAATTGTACATTACAGATTTTCCGCCATGCAAAAAGGTAGAGTGGAACACTTTCGCCGTGGAGGACCGAAAAACAGAAGTAAGCGCAGCGCCAGGACAAAATTATTTAAAGGCAAAAGTATTTTTGCCGAGCAAGGACAAAAACATATTACTAACTTCGCAGTAGTTTTCGCTGATTCAAAAGAATAATTTTGTCTTCAAATACACCATCCAATTGTACATTACAAATTTTCCGCCATGCAAAAAGGTAGAGTGGAACACTTTCGCCGAGGAGGACCGAAAAACAGGAGTAAGCGGACCGCCAGTCAAGAAGAGGAAATTAAGGGTATTCACTTTGGAGTTTGGAGGTGGTACGCGCAAACGATTTCAAGGATCGTTAGCGACAAAGGTCTGGTTGGCGTGGCGGCGGCGGCGTCGGCGGTGGCGCTGGGCACTGCGGAGGAATGTAGAGTAACGAAACAAGCAGAAAGCGCGAAGGACACGGCGTATTCATTGGCGGTGGGTTTCTCTATCTTTTCCTCTTCCTCTGGTGGACGTCCTTTTCGGCGAGATCGGCCGCCCGCTCTCGGTGGACACTGCCTTTTCCTCGGCTCGTTATTCCGGTCAGGGACCACCTCCTGGCGTGGCGGCGGCGCTCCTCTCATTGTCCGACAATAAGTAGCCGAGAGCACTCTCCCTGCAAAAAGCGACGCCGCGTCCGCCGGGCCGAAGGTCGTTATGGATCGAAATCAGCAGTCCTCGATCCTTTTCTCACTCACTCTCTTCCCCTCGCAACCATTATTCTCCGCTCCCTGCCTCCTGCGATCTTTCCCTCTTTTTGGACCACCGTTTCTTCACTACTAACCTCTCTTTTTCTTACGGTTAGCTTATTTATTTATTTCATATAGCATCATGTTATGTGGATTTGCAACCACATTGCATATTATTATTGTATATAATATAACCTCTCTTGTCTTTGTGGATTAGCATTCACATTGTATATTGTCATTATATATACTTATTTATTTATATCAAAGACATATTTTACCTTTCCCTCTTTTTGGACCACCGTTTCTTCACTACTAACCTCTCTTTTTCCTACTGTTAGCTTATTTATTTATTTAATATCACATCATGTTATGTGGATTTGCAACTACATTGCATATTGTCATTATATATAATCATTTATTTATATCAAAGGCATATTTTATAGATACATAACATAACCTATATTTATATGTATGTACGTGGAAAGAATTGTTGTGCAGAGAATGATTCACTTGCCTTTGTAACAGTATTATTATCCTTACATGTGTATAATTAGACATACGTTGCTACATATGGGATTATTATAAGTTGACTAGCAATTTAAATTGTACGTGATTGTACCCCGGCTGTGCCCTATTTATTAGATTGTAGCAGTATATTGTCTATGCAATGCATTGCATGCATACTTTCCTATCCTTAATCCTTCTTTCTTCCCCTGGGACTATTTTCCCCTCCAACTGCCCTCTCGGACTTTTCCCCCCTTTTTGGAGTGCCATTTCTTGGCTCCTAACCTCGCTTTTCATATTTGACATCTTTGCACAATATAATTTACTTATATCAGAGGCATATTTTATTTATTTATAATACAGTCTATAAGTATATCTTCGTGTAGAGAATTGTTGGGTGCAGGGTGATTTATCATTATTAATTGTAATTGTACATGAATGCTCCCTAAGTTGCACGATATTTATTAGACTGTAACAATGAATTGTATGTGTAATGCATACAATACTTACTTCTTTCTATGTATACTTATTTCTCTACCCTCGGATCATTGTCCACTCCCTGAGATCTAACTTCCTCTTTCGCGCGTGATTTCTCCTTTCCTAACCTCTCTTTTTCCTCACATTTATTATGGCTTTATAATAGAATTGTACTGTACATCGTGGTTTATTTGGTTTAGCATTCGAATTATAAGGTATAACGCTAATTTATTATTATAAACGCACATCAGATATGTACTACGTGTGCAATAGGAGATAACATAACCAAAAAGAAAGATGTGTTGTATACTATTTTTAAAAAATCTTCAGTTATGTGTAGTTGACAAAAAAATACACACACATATCCAGGTTTAGACAATTAAGGGTTCTACTTTTTAAAAAAAATGAATTTCTTTGGAAGAGACAGTGTAATTCCTTAATAAAGATTTATTGCAAACATACAAGGTGTACCGAAAGTTTATTTTACCCACTGTACGACTAGTTGTAACATTGGCAAAGCTCCTGAAAATTCGAAGAACACAGATTGTCAAACTATAGAAAACAATGTAAAAACATATCGGAAAACAGGAGTGTCGGATGGGAAGGGCAGTAAATACGAGGGAACAAAGTGGCAGAGAGTGGATTTGAGAGAGAAGCGTTGCGAGGTCGGCAGGCAGGTCCGGTTGTATATCCGAGCGGATAGTCCGTTTTCCGAAATAACGGTGCTCTAGATTCGGGTATTACGAGGGCGGCGCGGCGCGGCGCGGCGCGGCGTGCGTAAATCGGCGAGCGGCCGCTCGCCGTCACAATTTCCCAGGAACGTTAATCGTCCAGCGTGTTCCGCTGAAATATCGTCGGCTGCTTAACGAGCGCGCGAATATGCGCGTCGAGCACTCTCCTATACAAGCACACTCCGCGCCCGATTGCCAGTCCGATTTCGACGGCTACAGCCTCCCACAGAAACCCCGACGCACTGAACATCTACAGGCTGCTTCAATTAAATCGCTCTCTTATTATTGTCATTGAGCGGTAATTGTTACTATTGAGTTCTGACATTCCAATTAATTCCCTTGAATCCTTTAACGGTGTTTTGACGAGAATGATCGTCAGGAGAAAAAGTAAATTAAATTTTGCTGTAAAAATCGTAATTATTATAACAAAAAGAAAAAGCTTCAATAAAATAAAGCTAAATAGAGCTAAAATAAAGAAATCAAATGGGTAATAACTTTTGGCAGTTTTATGAAAATATTGCTATGTTTGAAACATAATTTCCTGGAATCCTTTAACGATGTTTGACAAGTATAATCGTCAGAAGGAAAAGTAAATTAAGTTTTGCTGTAAAAATCGTAACTCTTATAACAAAATGAAAAAGCTCCAATAAAATAAAGCTAAATAAAGTTAAAATAAAGAAATCAAATGGGTAATGACTTTTTGCAGTTTTGTGAAAGTATTGCTATATTTGAAGCAAATTAATTGAAATTGTTCATTTCAATTAAGAGAAAAGCGTTCAATCGATCGTCAGTTTTCCAAAAAATGTTTTCGTTTTAGTTCTATAACGGTATCTGCGTATAAAAATACGACTTTCTAAACAAATATTTTTTCTGTTTCACACGAGCGTTTTTGGTTTATGATTTCGTTTATCTCGCAAGTTTGCATCTGCACGCAAAGGAAAATAATGGGAAGTGGACCAATCGATGACCGCCACTATCAATTGCACGGTGTCATGATCAATTTACGTATTCCAAATTACATAAAACTTGCTTTAATTTGAATTTAGAAAAGCATCGAATTTGACAGAAGTTTCCGTAAAAATGTGTTATTATTTCTTAAATTTTGTCTCCGAATGAGAAACGGATTCAGTTTATCGTCGTTAGTCTCGTCGTTTTTTATGAAATATTGCCTCCAGCGAAAAAAACGATTTTTTTTATTGCTTCATTTTTTGCTAAAAATAAAAACGAATCATCCATACTGTCGATAAACTTTCCACAAAGGGGAAATCTGATGAACAATCAAAATAAAAGATTCTAAAAAAAGAATGCAAAGCCAACACGAAAAAAATGACTAAAAAATAATTCGAGGTTATAATAAAAATGAATTCAAAGTGAGGAACACTATAAACGAAAACTAGTTGCTACGAAAAAGACTGACATTGCGCGAGTCAGCCACAATAATGAAACCAAATTTAAAAATGAAAAATTAAGTAATAAAGCAAAGGAAAAAAACCGTCACTGCGCTGTGCGTTGCGCATAGAATAAAAGGGGAGAGATAGAAAGTGGCAGGCAGTTAATCAAAATCGCTCTCAATTAGTCGAGGCTCGCATTAGTCGGATGAAATATATCGGTAGGTGGTTATAATAAAAAGTAGTTATAATAAAAATGAATTCAAACCGTGAAGAACACTGTAAACGAAAACTAGTTGATACGAAAAAGACTGATATTGCGCAAGTCAGCCCCAATAATTAAACGAAATTTAAAAATGAAAAGTAAAGTAATAAAGCAAAGGAAAAAGCCCGCGACTGCGCTGTGCGTTGCGCATAGAATAAAAGGGGAGAGATAGAAAGTGGCAGGCAGTTAATCAAAATCGCTCTCAATTAGTCGAGGCTCGCATTAGTCGGATGAAATATATCGGTAGGTGGTATCTCGCGCTCGATAATAAAACAGGCGGTCCCACTCGCATTCGTAATAATTGTCGGTCGCCGGCGGAGAACCTGGAAATATATTGTATGGGCGCGCGCGCGCACTCAACAAGTACTAACCAGTTTCGCGAACGGCCCCAACTGCATTCGCAATAAGCGCGGCCACGTAGCGCAACCGGCAATAAAATCCTCGTATTTTATAGCGCCGCGGCGGCGGCGTCGGCGTATCTGGGCAACGAGTGTCCGCGCGTCGACACGCCGTTCCCAATACTACGCACACGCGTCTAACTACTTGCGCCCTCCTCAGCATATAAATAGCTCCTCCGCTACTCCGGAGAATTTAACTAAGTAGTTTCCCTCACTAATTCTCCAATATATTATGTGCCTGTTGCAATGTTGGTCAATACTGTGGCTTTTCGAATGTCCGAAAGAGTTTACGAGGATTTTTTGATAATTGTGGCGTTTATTTTCAAGTGATCTAAGTGCGCTTACATTAAAATTGAAATATTAAAGGATCTGCGTTTTACTAAAATTTTACTAAATTTTTATAATTTTACTAAAATTTCACGCAGTAATTTCGCAAGTAGTTTCCCTGACTAATTCTCCAAGATATTATGTGCGTGTTGCAATGTTGGTCAATAATGTGGTTTTTCGAATGTCCGAAAGAGTTTACGAGGTTTTTTTGATAATTGTTGTGGTGTTTATTTTGAAAATGACCTAAGTGTACTTGTATTAAAATTGAAATATTAAAGGACCTGCGTTTTAGTAAAGTTTTACGGAATTTATATAATTTTACTAAAACTTCACTTTTAAAATAAACGGCTCGTATATAACATAAAAGCCATTTCTCAGTATTTTTTGATAATTATTGTGGCGTTTATTTTGAAAGTTACCTAACTCCATCTATATTACAATTGAAATATTAAAGGATCTGCATTTTACTGAAATTTTGTTAAGTTTATATAAGAATTGCAGATACTTGCACATTTTTGATTGGTGGTCAGTAAAAGGGCAGAGTACGTATTATGATTTTAAAACAAATCTGGTATCAATGAGCTTAGAACTATGTTCAACTGTCTTTCATTAATCAGAGAATTTCTTTCAATAAATGGAAAGGTGCTCCTCAAATTCTCCTTACGTTTATTATTTCATTCCAACTGATTTTAAATAATCATACAGAAAACAGTTTATGTAGAAGTTTTCTATTTGTGGCGCGGTTTTGAGGGTCGCTGGATCACTGTGCGTTGGTTCAAGAAAAGTAAATTACCTTATACATAAGCTGTAGTATCTAACAATAAAAATTCCAATGTATTATTCATATACTACCTAATATTACTATTCTAATTCATTATTCCGTCGCCGAGTGAAAACTATTCGGCACGATGCATCGTGCAATATGTTTCGATCGTAAACACGGCTGTCGAAAAATCCAGCTGTCCATCAGCTCGTGTCGACACCATTCTCAATACACACGCGTATGTACAGGGTGATTCACTTGCCTTTGAATCAGAACTCTCCTAGCCCTTATTTTTTTTGGTGGACTTGCCGACCTTCCCCGGGACTGAAATTTGGTGGAGAATGTGCCCTTGCATCAAGAAAGATACCATAAAAATTTCAGAGCCCTAGCTCAAAGTTTAGGTTTTCACCTATTTTCGACCCTCGAAAATGGTGAATTTTTTCAATTTCTCAAAATTGGCCGAACCCGGGATATTTTGATTGTTTTCGTATCAGGGTGGATAGAGAACAAAGAATCCGTGAAAAAAGACCGGATTAGCAACGAAAACGGGTCGAAAAACCGTCCAGAAAAGTTCATTTTTGCTCATTTTTAACGGTTTTTATTTTTTTGGTGGACTTCCCGACCTTTCCCGGGGCTGAAATTTGGTGGGTCATGTTTTTTTACATCGAGGAAGATGCCATAAAAATTCCAGGGCCCTAACTCAACATTTTTTTTTCGGCAAATTTTTTCTTTAGGGACACCCCTTCAGATTTTTTCACGATTTTTCGAAGGTTCCCGAACTCGGGTTTTTTCTTCAGGAATCGATTGTTTATGAATGAAAACGGATAGAAAACAAGAAATCCGTCGAAAAAGGTCCGGATTTCTATCGAAAACACTAAAAAGCTGCCTCTAAAGTTCGATTTTTTCGGAATTTTCGCTGGTTTTTCCCATATTTTTGGGATTTCCCGACATTTTTCGGGACTGAAATTTGGTGGGGAGTCTCCCCTTGCATCAAGGAAGATGGGATATAAATTTCAGAGCCCCAGCTCAAAATTTTTTTCCCCCTATTTTTGGCCATCGAAAATATCGAATTTTTGGCGGTGATTCAAAGGCAAGTGACTCACCCTGTACATATACAATTTTTATTAAAACGCAAATTTTTTAAAATCTCAATTTCAACATAAGTGAGGTTAGGTTACTTTCAAGCTAAACAGGTACGCGCTAGGTAATTGAAGTGGAAAATTCCCGTGTTATCGTGGCGCGAGTGAATATTACTATTCGGATATTTTACAGCGAACGTTACGTTGTAATAATTCATTATTATGTCCGCGACGAGGAGAGTGAAAACTATTCAGCAGGATGTTCCGATCGTAAAGACGACTGCCAAAAAATCCCGCTTTTTATCAGCGTTTGTGCGCCTGGTGCTGCTCGTAAAATATATTACAGCTTTCAGCAGTAGTTTTATCCCGGTTTGATGTAGTACACACTGTGTAGTACATTCTCGGTTTATTAGTGTTGGAGTGGTCGATTGAATGTGACTGTGCATCATTCGCTAGTATTTGTGTTTGTAGTATTTGTTAATACTTAAAAATAGATATGTTTTTGGGATCTTTTTCCAGAAACTTTACGTACATACGTGTTCAATCAATGTTTTTTTTCAAACGGCTTCTTTTGCGAAAATTTGAGTATTTTGTCAATTGTTAATTGAAATCAATATTTAATTTATTCTGTCAACTTTTTTTAACGTTGCTTATGTTTCATGTTTCGATAGAATGTTAGATTACTCATTTTTTTGTATACTCTACTTTTTTCTTTATTCATTCAATTCCCGTTAATTTCTGTTTCTTGTCAGGGTTTTTTATTTGTAATGTTTTTTATATTTTAAATTTGTATCTAAGACCAAAGGAACAGAATAGAAAGCGGATCGAATTCATCGTCTTCAGCCACAACCAATAAAGTTACTACCAAAAATCCTTGCAGCAAAATCCATTTAATTCCGTTTGATTTAAATTTGGAAAGGGAATGAGTGCGAGGCGACTTTCCGGAGGAATGATAATTGAAAGCGATTATCGTAAAGAGGCATTTAGGAGGTTGGCCGGCAGGCGGTACGGTGTGCCGAAAGAAAGGGGAGGGTGGGTGAGTGCGTTAAGCGAGGTCCGAAAAGATGGTCCAGTGCTATAAATCCGTGGGGTCCCCGTGACCTTGTTAAGGCCCCTATCCCACTGAGATCTCCGGCACGTACGCCCCGCTGCTTTTTCCCCACATATTGCGGACCCTCAACCAAAATCCCGAACCTCGTCCGCCATTAACGCTCCAACTTCTCGGAGACTAGCGTGCCTCGCACATTTAGCACTAGGTTTACCAACATTTTTCTATACCTATCTTTATGAAGACTCGTGAAACTGACGGATAAAAGAAACATCGTATTTTCTTTAAAAGAAATCGATTAATTCAATTAAGAAATAATTGCAATCTTAACAGACAAAAGTTAATTCAATCTGTTAGGATTGCATAAATAATTGTTTCTATACTTATCTTTATGAACACTCGTCAAACTGACGGATAAAGGAAGCAACGTATTTTCTGTAACAAAAATCGATTAATTCAATTAAAAAATAATTGCAATCTTAACAGACAAAAGTTAATTCAATCTGTTACGATTGCATAAATAATTGTTCCTATACTTATCTTTATGAACACCCGTCAAACTGACGGATAAAGGAAACAACGTATTTTCTTTAGAAGAAATCGATTAATTCAATTAAAAAATAATTGCAATCTTAACAGACAAAAGTTAATTCAATCTGTTAGGATTGCATAAATAATTGTTTCTATACTTATCTTTATGAACACCCGTCAAACTGACGGATAAAGGCAACAACGTATTTTCTTTAACAAAAATCGATTAATTCAATTAAAAAATAATTGCAATCTTAACACACAAAAGTTAATTCAATCTGTTAGGATTGCATAAATAATTGTTTCTATACTTATCTTTATGAACACCCGTCAAACTGACGGATAAAGGCAACAACGTATTTTCTTTAACAAAAATCGATTAATTCAATTAAAAAATAATTGCAATCTTAACACACAAAAGTTAATTCAATCTGTTAGGGTTGCGTAAATAATTGTCAGCATGAATTGGGAGAAAAAGTTAATTGTAATTGTTATTGTTATTTTACTCGTCAAGTCTGAAATCCCCCAAAATTGTTGGAGGTTGATTCTTCATCCGCGTAGAAATTAGTCCGACTTTTAGAAACACAAATAACTTTATTTCTTGGGATTCTAATGAGGAATGAAACTGCAAAGCCACTGACAAACGTACAAACATCACGAACTGAGAAAGTTTCAAAATTCTTTATGCTTACATAAAATCGTCAATTCCGGCGCCATACACCATTATCAACACAATTTTCGGGGGAAAATTTGATCTTTTTCACCCATTTACTTCTATGTATGTGGTACCTTAACAAAAACGTGTGCGTTCTCAAATTTCAACACTTATAAGTCTTACTATTATGGCATACATATAACTTATTAACATATTAATTATTATAAGTCTTAACATACAAGAATATCCTAATATTTAAAAGAGGGAAACTAAGAGGACACTTGTCACCTGGCGAGTCCGACTGCACATAACCTCCATCCTGCCGTATGTGGTCCAGATCGTCCGCTTGTCTCTCGGTGTCCTCTCGCTTTCGTGGTTTGGCTCGCGCAAAAACTAGTCGCATGCTTAGCTAAATGCTCCCGGGCGCTCCTCGCTCTCTCCTTGTCCTTGGTCCTGTTCCTGACTGGACGAGAATCCTCTTACGCGCGCCGCAGCAGCCGAGTTCACCGAGTCCCTAGAGCCGAGATCAACTTCTCCTCGCGACTCGCCACGCTTTTCAATGACCAGAAATGGATTCTTCTTGCTGGCGGACTTGAAACCCATCCGGTATTTTTGATGGTGTGAGTCAGCCGGCCTTGAATCGCCGTTGTTGGCTATCCGACTGTTAAATAGTTGCAGATAACCTAACTTTTATTGAGCGATTGTTGTCCTACTCTTTTCTACTTCCTTGTTTGTTTTAATAATTCTATGTTTATGTTTATAAACCCTTCAAGCATTGCATTATATGATATTTGGTATTATACGAGTACAAATATGATATAATTTAAATAAAAATTAATTACAGTTAATAAATTTTAATAATTCTATTCTCATGTGTATAAATACTTTTTAATACAAATAACATAAACTAAAAAGAATTAATGACATTTAATAAAAATAGAGATAATAAAATTGAACAGCAATTGCTTTACTTTATCGTTAATAATAGTATTAATACAGGTTTACATAACCTTTAATATACTTTAAATACTCGTAACGGTTTTGCAAATATTTCGCTCCAAAGCATAATAATATTAATGTGGAAATAAATAGTGCACATTTCAAAGCTCGGGCAAGACCATTTATTATTAATAACTTCTTTCAAATTTTTTTATAAACAAAGAGATATGCGATAGTTGTGAATTACCCAGCTATTTTAATTATACAGGAAAACTTCTAAATTCCTCTCTAAGTATATCATATATATTTTATACAATATTATATTTATGTACAGGATGACTTGTATCTCCATTTCATGCTCCATTATTTAATAGACATAAATGTAATTGTATTATATATTTATAATATGTCACTTTCTTAGAAATGATTTACAATTTTTCTCAATAATTTGTTCTGCCGAATAACTTTAGAAACAATTTTGTTAATGCAAAAGAGAAGCAAAACAGAAAAGATAGACAAAATGTTGTTTATCAGAAATGTATGTAATTGTATTTTATATTTTTAATATACCACTTTCTTAGAAATGATTTGCAACTTTTCTCAATGATTCGTTGCGCTAAGCAACTTTGAAAGCGATTTTGTTAATGCAAAAGAGCAGTAAACCAGGAAAGATGGAGAAAATGTTGCGGAGAAGAGAATGAGAAAGGCAGCGGCTGTATCCTCGGCGCAATTAGCAAAGATGCGCATGTACTGTTAGGCGGGATGGTTAGTGCTCGCTTTCGCAATTGCGCGGAGTAACGCGATATAAGCGGCCTTGGTGGATCCCGTGGAAAATATCGCGCTGCGGGGCAAACGTGATGCCGTGCAATTGTCATGGGGTTAAGTGCGCGGTCTCGAAAGCCGCCCGACCGCCAGGAATTACACTCGCTACGTAGGACAATATGGCCAACGGTACTCCGAGCATTATCGTCCTTCACTCGACTTTGCGGCTGCTGTTAACTTTAACCTGAGAATGCCGGAAAATACAGAGCGATTCAGTTACCTTTGAGTTAGAATTGTTGCTCATTTGTTTTATCGAATGTATTGTATATAACTTTTGGAATTATTTTGTCGAAAGCAATGTAAACTATAAATATAAATATATAAATATAGCCAATGGTATTCGGAGCAATATTGTGCTTTACTCGGCTTTGTAATAAGTGTTAACTTTAACCTGAGAATGGCGGAAAATACAGAGCGCTTCAGTTACTTTTGAATTAGAAGAGTTACTGACTTGTTTTATAGAATGTCTAAAACTGTCTATTTTGATATAGAATGTCTATTTTGGCGAATGCAATATAATTTATAAATGTAATTATATAAATATGGCCAACGGTACTCCGAGCCATGTTAGCCGTCACTCGACTTTGTACCAAGTGTTAACTCTAACCTTAAAATAACGGAAAATACAGAGCGATTCAATTACCTTTGAAGTAAAAGAGTTGCTCATTTGTTTTATCGAATGTATACAACTTTTGGGATTATTTTGTCGAAAGCAATATAAACTATAAATATAAATGTATAAATATAGCCAATGGTATTCGGAGCAATATTGTACTTTACTCGACTTTGTAATAAGTGTTAACTTTAACCTAAGAATGGCGAGAAAATACAGAGCGCTTCAGTTACCTTTGAATTAGAAGAGTTACTGATTTGTTTTATAGAATGTCTAAAACTGTCTATTTTGATATAGAATGTCTATTTTGTCAAAAGCAATATAATTTATAAATGTAATTATATAAATATGGCCAACGGTACTCCGAGCAATGTTAGCCGTCACTCGACTTTGTACCGAGTGTTAACTTTAACCTTAAAATAACGGAGAATACAGAACAATTCAGGTAAACCCCTTGAATTAGAATTCTTGCTCATTTGTTTTATTTAATGTCTAAAACTTTTGGAACTACTTTGTCGAAAGCAATATAAACTATAAATATAAATATATAAATACGGCCAACAGTACTCCGAGCATTATCGTTGTTCACTCGACTTTGCGGCTGGTGTTAACTTTAACCTGAGAATGCCGGAAAATACAGAGCGATTCAGTTACCTTTGAATTAGAAGAGTTGCTGATTTGTTGTATCAAATGTCTAAAACTTTTGGAATTACTTTGTCGAAAGCAATGAAAACTATAAATATAAATTTATAAATAAGGCCAGCGGAATTCGAGCAATATTATTCTTCACTCGATTATGTAGCAAGTGTTAACTTTAACCTTAAAATGGCGGGAAATACAAAGCGATCATGTTGAATCCCTTGAATTGGAATTGTTACTCATTTGTTTTAGCGGACATGTAAAACTTTTGGAATTATTTTGTCAAGAGCAATGTAAACTATAAATATAAATATACATATAAATATAGCCAACGGTATTCGAGCAATATTGTTCTTCACTCGATTTTGTAGCAAGTGTGAATTTTAGCTTGAAGTGGTGGAAAATACAAATCGATTGATTCCTTTGTAAAGAAAGACTGCCATTATGTGTGTATAATAATACATCTTTAATAATATTATATGTAGAATAACAATATTAAATTTATAGGATTATGAAAATATTATACCATTACATAGATATATTTCTATAGAAATTAATTGATAATTTATAATTATCCTGTTTCGACAGCGGTGACTCAATGTAAAGTTAAGCACCCTCTGCATTGGAACACAGAAAATGATTGGTACAGTGATTTTAGGTTATAATCCTAAAATCTGTAAATTACTTTTGATGATCCCTCTCACATACTTTACCAAAATCATCATAACAAACGCTGGTTATCATAATTTTTAAACACCCACTCAAAATTCTATAATATCGAAGTCCAGTAAAATCGACGAATGATCTTTCACCAATGAATACTGCTGTCACAAACTCGAATTCTAGTTAAAAAAATTATTATAACAGCAATGTAGAAAAAACCCAATTGGGTAGTAAAACTTTTTCAACAATTTTCTATTTTCACTGAATTCGAATTCCATTTGCACTTCGACTGAAAAACCGGAATCTCACACAGAAATGGAAAGAGACGATCGGAATAGAAAAAGAAGACTACTCTAATTGATGACGCGTGACAGCTGAGGTGACAATCCTAGTGGCGATGACGCGAGAGTACTATGTTACAAGTCATCCCGTATAAGCTGACTTCTGACGTCAAGCAGAGGCCACGTGATTCCTCCGGACGACGATTAGCTCGAGAGAAGTAGAGTGAAAGAAGAAGATTCGCGCGACGAGTGAGGTTATGGCGAGCGAGTTGTTGCGCGCGATCTATCGCAGAGCTGGTGGATCGCGCCAGATGGGATAACGGTTCGATGTTCCCGTTTCCTCGCACTTTTCCGCTTTGCTCGCCCGCTCGCCCCGCTATTGTCCATCCTCTTCCGTTCCTCGTCGGACACCGCGCCAATCTTAATTTCCGCATCTGCTTGTGCCAGATTTCGAATTGTCCGGCGAATCATGGCGGACGGGAAAATTACTCGCACATCCGACAGTTTCAGAATAAATTATGGTTGAGAAAGAAAACTGTCTCCTGCAAGGAAATTTATTTTTTCTTGGAGATTGCAATTTTTTGTCCAAGAAAATACACTTCTATTTAGAGGAGGCAGTTTTCTTTTATAAGAAGATTTTTCCAAAAACATTGGATATGCTAGTATTTTTTTATTCAGTGTATCAGAATATAATTCAGATTTTATAACTTTGTCACATAATAACAATAATTTTGTAATTCTTTATTTAAAAATACAAAGTAATTCGCGAATGTATTGTACTTTCAAATAAAATTTTAATACTCATTGTAAATTGATTAGATTTGGTAAAAAATATAAGAAACAGCTTTCAATTCGACAAAGTCTTAGCCACCATATTTTCGTCGTAATTTAAATAAAAAATTACATATTTTTGCATTTCAAAAGACAAAATCCTAATTGTTATCCAACGTTATTATACTCCAATTTTTGCCAGACAGCATATAGGATGTAAAAAACTGTACTAAACATTAGTGCAGAATTAAAATTACTAAACAACTTATAATTGTAGTAAATAAACAGGAACGCTAGTAATTGGAAGTCAAATGAACGATTTTATTGTACACGTCTTGTCTCTTTCAAGGTTATAACAAGTGAGTCCTCCTTGTACACGGTTGTTTCTTTTTTTAAAACATACAAATGTAGTCTTAGATAATTATAGCAGAATCCTCCACACACACATATTCTCTTTCACTTTATCATACTAGTTTCTTGTATGTTACAATTCTCTTAC
Source organism: Ectemnius continuus (assembly GCA_910591665.1). Taxonomy (NCBI): domain Eukaryota; kingdom Metazoa; phylum Arthropoda; class Insecta; order Hymenoptera; family Crabronidae; genus Ectemnius; species Ectemnius continuus. Next base: position 4,865,838 of record OU342862.1, on the reverse strand, counting down.
ATAATTATTTATACATGTATAATGTGAAACCCAATAGCAGGCGGTAATAAATGGTAAACCGATTTACGCCAAATGTAAATCATATTGATTGCATTTATAAAAGTATGAAATCAATTGTACTAACAAGCGAAAAAGTGGGGTTAGGTAATCCAATCTCAAAGGGAGATGAAACATCCTGCGGAGGGTTTTCCTTCCTCCCGATAAAATTGCCGGCGGGACAGTCATTGGAATCTTTTCTGTCTGGAGCCAGACTCCCCCGTATTTTCCCAGTTTATGCGTGTCTGTGTGTACGTGTGTGTGCTTCTCACTCAAGATGAGTAGAGCACAATGGCCGAGCGTGTGTCTAATTAGCGGTTGCCGGCGGCGGTGGCGTCGCTCGCTCGCTCTTCTTTCCACCGAGCCTTGCCCAGAAGAACAGGAACAAGGACGCCACTCCGCCCAGAGAAAGAGGAGAAAGAGCCGGAAGTGTTAGCCCAACTATATTCTCACCGGTGCGCCGCCGCCGCCGGTGCACTGGCACGTAGCGCGTTGTCTTCCCTTCTAATAGACAAATTAGACAAGAATGCCGAGTTTCTATTTAATGACAACTCCAGTTAACTTGCAACTGCGACGTTAAATATTGATCGAAATTTAGCAAAATTATTTATTGAGGAAAAGGCTTTCTATTAAAAATAACACGATAAAATAAAAAACAAAGAATCGAGCAAGCAATGAAAATCTTGTTGGTGAAGTTAACGACAAAAAATGGACATAGCAAGATTATTCTTATTACTTTTAAAAGTTTTTTGCTATTTACTGTTTTGAAAATCTTGTTGGCGAAGTTAACAAAATATAAAAAACGCACCTCTCAAGATTATTCTTATTACTTTTACAGGGTTTTTGCTGTTTACTTTTTTGAAAATCTTGTTGGTGAAGTTAAAGAAATATAAAAAACAGACCTGACAAGACTGTTATTACTTTTGCAGGATTTTTTGCTGTTTATTTTCTTGAGCCATTTTTTGTAGGAAGCATTTTTTGGTGCAAAGCGTTTACCTATTTATAAAGAAGAGAAGAAGCAGTTTCTTGTAGACATTGCGGGACACTTGACACGCGCCAAGGACACCGGACGAGAGACTATAGTTGCTGATACAAAGAAAAGTATGACAAGCGGGAAAAGCGAGTGGGAAGAGGGGCGGGGAAGGGATGACGGTTGTTTGCGGTCAGAGTCACGCATTCGACCGATCCGCTTTGTGAAAGTCGAGGGTGTCTTCCACCCCTGACGTGTCGGATGAAAGGATCCCGCTCCTTCTCATCCCATTCTCCGCTCTCGAAGACCATCCGCCACGCCGAGTCATCGTAATCTATACACGGACTTTCTCCAAATTAACTTCTCTTTGGAAAATGGCAGCTTTGTAAGAATAAGATTGCATAATTATTCTATTCGATAATTTATAAGAGGTAATCTTGATACATCCAATGAGTAATAAACATTGCAATATCTTGGAATTCGAAATTTATATTAAAATTTGAGATCTCAACAATGCATTTGTTTCTTTCGTTCTTATTAAAAATAAACATATATATTTCTAATTATTTTATTATTGTCTACACGTTGGTTTGTGCGTACGCTGTCGTAGTAAATTAAGAATAAGCTGTGATGAAACGGGAAAACATAATCTTTGTCTCATAACCTCAAATTTGACCGCGTACGGTAGAAACAACTACACATATGTATATGTATGAGAACAGTTGGTACAATTAGCGTTAATCTGTTTCGTCCTTCATTTATACTGACTACTCACTTTTCACAGGAATAAATGAAAAAATAGAATTTTTGCTTCCTAACCTCAAATTTGGCCGCGTACGGTGGAAATAACTACACGTTTGTGTATAGAAAAACCTGATATAGTTAAATGTTAATCTATTTTGTGTCGTATTTCTACTGACAACGCGCTTCTGGAAGAAACATATAATTTAATGGCAAAAGAATTAGCCAAATCAGCACAGTAATTTTTCTTTTTAATAATTCAATTTCTATACTAATAAAACTCTTTTATATTACCAATCTTTCCATTAGTTAATATATCATATACTCAATATACAATCATTTCAATATTTAATATTGCAATTTATAAAGAATGTACAGGATGATTCAGTTGCCTTTGAATAAGAACTCTCCTAACCCCACTTTTACTCGACATCCATTTAATTATACAATATATTCTCTGTTTAACAATAGACTGTATTAAATTATGTAGTCTGTTGGAGGGAATATTTGACCAAGTTTTAGCATCGACTTCCTTCGAATGGCTAGCAACGTAAGGAGAAAATATTTTATTATATTATATTTATAGGGGAATATTATATGTAACTGGCTTCTGCTGGGTGAAATGTCATGTCCGAATTAACATAACCCAAACATGTAAAAGTCTAAATGCATAAATGCAGATAAATGTTAAGAAACATTTGAGTATAATTTCAATGTCTAGGTTATTTATAATGATTTTATATGGAAGAGTGTATGCTCGACACTGGTGATTCAAAGGCAAGTGACTCACCCTGTACGTAGAATCTATAATAATATATGGAAGTTAACAAATAAAATAAATAATAAATCATACCATTACTTTAATACACCTAACACACTACTATTAGTCGTCTGCCATATTATCACCTTTTCATACCCTCAGTACAAATGACCATTTTCAACTGCACAAATTGCCAACCCCAACAACCAACATTTACACCTCATAAAATCTCCACAAATCACCGGCAAAGCAGTAATAAATCACTAGGAAACTCTATCATAATCATTCAATTAGCGGGAATCCTTTAATCACCGTAGACGCGGGCGTCCGAGGCGTCGAGTGTTACGAGCGATCAGCGATTCATCGAACTCGTTTAGCAGCGCGCGTTTACGCATATTTATTAGTCCCGCAGAGAGAGAGAACGCACGCGCGCGCGCGCGAGCGCGCTAAGTGAATCAGATAAATAGTGGGCTGCGTATTAGCAGTCCTTAAATGCTAATAAATAGCAATAAAAAGGCCGGTGCCTCGAAGGCGGAATATCAAACCCGTAGGCCGATTAAGACTTCCTGCGGGAGAGCGCGCGTGCCCCACCTGTTGGCTGGCACGTAACATTCCCATTAAGAGTGTCATAAAGCACCATTACCAGTGCGTGCCAATGGCAATAAAAGTGAGTACTCGGGGCTGGTAATGCTTGTTAATAGGAGTATCGTGTACTCAATGGACAGTCGCGTTAACTACAATTTATTTCGCCAATATTATGTGACCCTGATAAATAGCGATCGATGAGATAAGTAGGGTTATGTTGCTTCACTCTTACATTGCGAATTATCCAAATTCTTTGGCTTATGCATTTTTAATTGTGGAAGAAGAATATATTGCAATAGTACATTATGTTTTCTAAATGTGTTACAACATTATATAATATTGACAATATTAATAATAAAGAAAGAAGTGTGTTAATTGTTCGATAAGGCTTGTTAATAGGAGTATCGTGTACCCATTGGACAGTCGCGTTAACTACAATTTATTTCGCTAATATTATGTGACCCTGATAAATAGCGATCGATGAGATAAGTAGGGTTATGTTGCTTCACTCTTATATTGCGAATTATCCAAATTCTTTGGCTTATGCATTTTTAATTGTGGAAGAAGAATATATTGCAATAGTACATTATGTTTTTTAAATGTGTTACAACATTATATAATATTGACAATATTAATAATAAAGAAAGAAGTGTGTTAATTGTTCGATAATGCTTATTAATAGGAGTATCGTGACTCATTAAACAGTCGAATGAATTACAGTTTATTTCACTAATAAAATGGGACCCTGATAAATAGCAATCGATAAGATAAGTAGGGTTATGTTGCTTCACTCTTATATTGCGAATTATTCAAATTCCTTGGCCTATGTATTATTAATTGTGCAACAAGATTATATTCTAACAATACATTATGTTCTGTAAATATGTTATAACATTCTATAATATTGACAATATGAATAATAATGAAAAAGTACGATTAGCAGTATGCGCTAATTGTGCGGTAAAGCTTGTTAATAGCAGTGTTGCATACCCATTGAACAGTCGAATTAATTACAGCTCATTTAACCAATAAAATAGGACTCTGATAAATATTGATTAATAAAACAAATAGGGTTGTGCTCTTTCACTGCAATGTTACAAATTATGCGGTTTCTTTGCCTATGAATTTGTAATTGAGCACTAAATTCCAATACAATATTATATAATAATTAATTGTGTTATAATAATATAATATTAGTAGTATTAATAGCTCGAACCTTCTCAGTTTGACAGTGCGTGCCAATGGTAGTAAATTCTGGACATTAAAAAGTCAAGTTAAGTACACTTTATTTTCTGCAAAAAATGAGACCCTGATAAATATCGATCGATAAGATAAGTAGGGTTGCGCTGTTTCACTGATGTGTGGCGAATTATGCAAATTTTGCAAGGCAATGCTTTTTTAATGATATTATTTATTGAAATTAGTTGTCTTAACCGGCTTCGCTTGGGTAGAGTTTCGTGTGCACGCGAACAGTTATTTAATTTAATAAGTAATTATACTAAGTATACTTCGAACCTTGTCATTTTCGATAAGATTCTAACTACTTATTTCGGGCAACTGTATTTTATTTCGCCAATAAATTAAAACTGTAATAAATATGGATCGATAAGGTAAGTAGGGTTTTCTGGCCCGACTGTTAAGTTGCGGATTATGCAAATCCTGCAGCCTTTGATATTTTAATTAAGCTCTATCCGGGATATTATTATTTGTTATAGTTGGCTGTTCTAATTGATTCACTTTATTATTAATAACAGCTCAAACATTGATATTCTTGGACAAAATTTAGATGATTCAAATGTATTATATCTTATTACAGTCTCCAAAAAATAAACGTACAAATTATATGATATTTTCACCCTTATTTCGCTCAAAGATGTAAATAGTAATAAATGATTTAGTAAATAAAATAATTTTGGAATAAACAGAAAAGCAGCAGAAAGCAAACAACATTCAGATTAATGGCAAACACAATGCAGACGTAATATTTTGAACTTCGAATATAGAATTCAATATGCAAAAATAGAATTGTACATTTCACCACGAGTTGACGATGAACTATTTCTATATCAATACCATTGCAAATGTTACAAAGAACCAAATACCAACTTCGTGTTTCTACATTTTGCGGATGTTCCATCAAATATTTTCAATAACAACTGTCCTAGTTGAGAGTCCAATGCATAAAAGGGTCGCCGAACTTTAATATTTTACCGGTTTGATGTACAAATACATATTCTGCCTAATTAGTGGCAGAAACATAAATCTACAAATTATGCGTTATGTTCGCTATTATTTTTTACACTGGTTGAACTAGTTATAAATCTTAGAAAATAAAACAACTTCTTAGAAAGCAGCAAAGCAGAAGTGACACAAACAGTAAAAACCCTCTCGCAAAATTGCAATAAATCTGCAAATTAGTAGTTATTTTCACTATTATTTTTTACACTGGTTCAACTAATTAGAAATCGCTTAGAAACTAAAATAACTTCTTAGAAAGCAACAAAACAGAAGATATCAAAATGGGTTCCGAATAATGGCAGAAACAATACATTGATTTGCAACAAATAATACAATACATTTGCCCTCGCGCAAAATTCTAATAAATCTACAAATTATGCGTTATTTTCACTATTATTTTTTACACTGATTGAACTAGTTATAAATCTTAGAAAATAAAACAACTTCTTAGAAAGCAACAAACAGAAGATATCAAGACGGGTTTCGGTTAATGGTTCAACCAATACAAGCACAATTTTGCCCTCACGCAGAATTGTAATAAATCTACAAATTATCCGTTATTTGCACTATCATTTTTTACACTGGTTCGAGTAATTATAAATCGCTTAGAAAATAGAATAGCTTCTTAGAAAGCAATAAAACCGAAGATATCGAAACGTGTTCCGAATAACGGCAGAAACAATGCAGACGCAATTTTGCGTGCGCGCGCGCGCGAAAATCAAAGGGAATGGAAGCAGCAGCGGTGGCGGCGCGCAGGAGCGAAAGGGGTGCGGGGATCGAAAGTAGAGGCGAGTCGGGGATCGACTCACTCGAGATTCTCTCTATAATTTGGCCATTTCGGGCTATTATACGCGATGGATTTGGGCAGGCCGTGCGCCGCCCCTCCCAGGGGAGCGTTTTCCTTCCTTCTTTGTCACGGCGAGCCGAGCACCGAGCAGCTGCCTCGGCTGCGACACGCGCCGATGAAGCACACGCTTCGCTTCCTCCTTCCCTATCTCCACATCTCTCAAACCTACCACTAAACGTTTCACAGGATCTAGAATGCCAAGCAAATTATTAGTATAGTATCGTTTTGTATAAGAAAATTAAAAAGTTGTAGAGCATGGGAAAAATTACTAATAATATTATAATTACATAGCAAAAATGAAAGGATCTACGGTGCCAAGCACATTGTTATAATAGTATAGATTTGTATAAGAAAACTGGAAAGATATAGAGCGTTCAAAAAATGGTTAATAATATTATAGCTACGTAATAGAAATGAAACGATTTAGAGTGGCAAGCGCATTGTTAATAATATTGCAATTTTGTATAAGTAAAATGAAAAAATGTAGAGCATCGAGAAAATTATTAATAATATTATAGTTACATAGCAAAAATGAAAAGATCTACAGTGCCAAGCACATTGTTAATAATATTGCAATTTTGTATAAGTAAAATGAAAAAATGTAAAGCATCGAGAAAATGATTAATAATATTATAGTTACATAGCAAAAATGAAAAGATCTACAGTGCCAAGCAAATTGTTAATAATATTATAAATTTGTATAAGAAAAATGGAAAGATGAAGAGCGTCGAGAAAATTATTAATAATATTATAGTTAGATAACAAAAATGAAAGGATCTAGAATGCCAAGCACGTTGTTATAATAGTATCGTTTTGTATAAGCAAATTGGAAAGATGTAGAGCATTGAGAAAATTATGAATAATATTATAATTACAAAGCAAAAATGAAAGGATGTTGAGTGCCAAGCAAATTGTTATAATAATATAGTTTTCTATAAGGAAAATTCAAAGAAGTAGGGTGTCGAAACAATAATTAATAATATTATAGTTAAATAACAAATATGAACAGATCTAGAGTGCCAAGGAAATTGTTAATAATATTGCACAACTACTGCAAAAATATATCCAGTCAAAAGTGATCATATCTGTCTTTTGCATGTGGATACCTATTTGTTTTATTAACCTTACTATTATAATTTTCTAATATCGTGGGTGAACATTTGAAAAAATCCAAATTTTTTGATACACTGCTACGGTGTGTGAGAGTAGTTATACATTTGATATTTGTATTATTGTCTTCCGAACTTGGAGTTCAATGTGCAAAGCGAAAATCGTACATATACAACTTTATAACAATAAAAAGAAATTTCCAGTGAATATTTATAATAACTGCTAACGAAGAGTTCAATGCATAACAAGGATCCTCAAACTTTTATGCTTCAGCACAAACCATTTCTATAATATTCAAATTTCAAATATGTCAAGATGAAGTCTATACATTTCTGTGTCAATATTTAAATCGTAACTATAAACTATTCCTATAATAATAAAACTTCCAATATTTAAATATAAAACAAATGTAAAATTTCTATTCCTATGTATATATTTGTATGAGAATCATAAACTATTTTTACAGCAATATAACACAAACTTCCCACTGATACGCATTTCCGAAATTTCCATCGACGATCCTTAATCATAACTCTGCTAACTAAGAGCGTGGTGTGGAAAAAGGTCCTGGAAGATTGGTGGCTGGAGGGCAAGCGGGTCCCGCGGTAACAAGTACAAATTACTGCGCGCTGGCTGGAGCGGAAGAGAGAGAGATGGCCAGAGGAAGGGAGAGAAGGCGAGGAAAGGCGGTTGAATGAAGACTGAAAGGATCCTCGGCGCGAGAGGATCGGATCCCAAGATCTACGTGGAATCAATGACCCGCTGAGAGTCTTGTCTCAGCTGGAAAGGGGCTCCTCCGTCGAGGAGAGAAAGGAGATAGGAGAAGAGGCTTACTGAACCGAGCAGTTGCGCAAAAAGCAGGATGAATCCCTCCCAGCTCCCTTCAATTCTCTCTCCTCCACCCCTTCTCCCCTTCCTCCTCATCTCTTTCCCCATACAGATTTTCGTCAATTGACGCTCCAATTAAAGTCATCGCGCTCCTCCAGCTCAATTGTTTATTGAGAGTGTACAATACAAAGGGAATAATTTGCCAGAATGGAAAAGCTTTGTCATACAAAGAAGAAAAAGAAAGATGTATTCGAGCATATTAATAATAACGTTCAAAAATTGAACTTTATAGTTACAGAAATTGGTAAATACTAAAAACAGTAATAAAAAAGTCATGTATTGATCATCACGTTTTAATGTTCCAGTTAAAGTCATCGGGTTCTTCCAGTTCCATTGTTTATTGAGAGTGTAGAATACAAAGGGAATAATTTGCCAGAATGGAAAAGCTTTGTCATACAAAGAAGAAAAAGAAAAATGTATTCGAGCATATTAATAATAACTTTCAGCCATTGAACTTTACAGTTACAGGAATGGTTAAATACAAACAAGTAATAAGAAAAGGTAATGTATTAACATAAATGATCACATCTTAATATTCCAATTAAAGTCATTGCGTTCTTTCAGCTGAATTGTTTATTGAGAGTGTACAATACAAAGGGAATAATTTGCCAGAATGGAAAAGCTTTGTCGTACAAAGAAGGCAAACAAAGATGTATTCGAGCATATTAATAATAACTTTCAGCCATTGGACTTTATAGTTACAGGAATGGTTAAATACAAAAACAATAGTAAAAAAGTAATGTATTAACAAAAAACATTACGTTTCAATGTTCCAGTTAAAGTCATCGCGTTCTTCCAGCTCAATTGTTTATTGAGAGTGTACAATACAAAGGGAATAATTTGCCAGAATGGAAAAGCTTTGTCATACAAAGAAGAAAAAGAAAGATGTATTCGAGCATATTAATAATAACTTTCAGCCATTGGACTTTATAGTTACAGGAATGGTTAAATACAAAAACAATAGTAAAAAAGTAATGTATTAACAAAAAACATTACGTTTCAATGTTCCAGTTAAAGTCATCGCGTTCTTCCAACTCAATTGTTTATTCAGAGTGTACAATACAAAGGGAATAATTTGCCAGAATGGAAAAGCTTTGTCGTACAAAGAAGCAAAAGAAAAATGTATTCGAGCATATTAATAATAACTTGCAGCCATTGGACTTTACAGTTACAGGATGGTTAAATACAAAAAGGTAATGTATTAACAAAAATCATCACGTTTTAATGTTCCAATAGTCATTGTGCTCCTCCAACTGAATTGTTTATTGGGAATGTAAAATACAAAGCGAATAATTTGCCAGAATGGAAAAACTTTGCCACACAAAACCAAGAAAAGTTTATTCAAACGTATTAATAACAATTTTCGCCAATTGAACTTTAAATTTATAGGAATGGTTAAGTACAAAAAAAGTAATTTGCCAAAAACAGAAATGTGTGGGAAAAGAGGAGTAATTGATTCAGTCGCATTAACAAAAATCATCGCGTCTTAATGTTCCAATTAAAGTCACCGCGCTCCTCAAGCTGAACTTTAAGTTTACTGCGAGTGTTAAATACGAAGGAAGTAATACATCATCCAGAAACGACGTTTTAATCACTCTGCGAACCAAGGAACTTTCAATCCCGAGCAACGAATCAATATTTTTAAACTATTAACATTTAGCTGAGATTTATTATAATAAGAAACTGCGAGATTATGCTAGTAAACTGCGGCTGTTATGTACCAAGATATAATACATCATTCAGACATGACGTTTGAATGATTCTCTCGGAGTGTTTCTCTCAAAGTCGTTAACATTTGGCGAAGATTTATTGTAATAAGAAATCGCAAGAATATTGCTCGAAGCGAGTTTATATAAACTGCTGAGATGAATTTCACTTGAGAATGCAACAATGGGAAAAAATTTCATCATCTCATTCGTCGAAAATCGCTTGCTTTCTCATGAAATAGCGTTATAATGCACACACGCCAGTTTACTCTGAGGATTTTCCACTTTAAAACAGTGCAAATTCCATGGAAATCGGTGCAGTAATTTTCGCGCCAAGTTGCAACAAAGAAACACACAAAATATTTTAGCTAGAAACATTTGTATGTTTTACATTAATAAACAATCGTATTTTAATAAAAACATCATTTACTTGATAATATTGGCAAATTGTGTGGCAAACATGCAAAACATTTGACATAGAAACATTTGTAAGTGTTTTACATTAATGAATAATCGTAGTTTTAATAAAAACATCATTTACTTGATAATATTGACAAATTGTGTAATAATAACAAAATTAGAAATATAAATTTTCTATTTTATCACGAATGAGAGAAACAAGAGCATCGCAGAATCAGTTATTGTTAATAAATTACATCCAATCATTGGGTTTATAAGTTCTATTACTGTTATCATTAACACTAGATTTACAACATCCGTCATTTTGACGGATTTCGGACTTGAATAAGCTTATTAATTTTTCTTCCAATTTATACTGACAATTATTTATGCAATCCTGATAAATTAAAATAACTTACATTATGTCTGTTAAGATTGTAATCGTCTTTCAATTAAGTTAATAGCATTTTTTAATGAAAATAAGTGTCCATAAAAAGCGACAGAAATGTCCGCAAACCTAGCGTTACTTGAACTACTCAGTCGATCATATTAAATTATTATCCAATTATTAATCATCGCAAAATGGATAAATCATTATAAAACTGCTCAAACAATTAATTATCATTTAAATCAAACAGAAATTCTTGCAGTTTCGAAATTCATTTATGGGCATTATTTCGCAGAGATCATTTTATGATCATTTTCAATTATTATTCTGGAGAAATTTTTTTTTATTTGAATGTGAAACACGAATAAATGGCGCGAATGAATATCAGTGCGAAATATGAACGAATACCACAATTGGTATTAAAATAAAATTATTTAAAAGGAATGTTAAAACTAATACTGAATGAATGAATGAAAATTAAAATAAATCTATTTAAAAGGAATATTAAAATTAATACTAAATGAATGAGTGAATATTAAAATTAATTCCTTTAAAAGGAATATCAAAATTAATACTGAATGAATGAATATTAAAATAAAGATGAAAATTAATAAAATATATCACGTTTTCTAGAGATTGCATGCGTTATTCCCAGATATTCCAATATCGGGAAAAAAAGACCTGGTTCGTAGTTGCGTGCATGTAAATGTCCAGATCATTTTCCGATCCTCGGAACTGGCAATACTCGCATATTCCCCGTGTTATGAGATCATTGGCGAAGCTTGCGGGAAATGAATAACTCGACCTTACAATGTATTTGTATTACCATGAGCGCTGCTGACCACTCCTTGCGCTACCGGTCGGGCGAAATAAGAACTTGAGATTTTGTAGATGATTGAATAAATATTTTTAATGTGATTTTTGAAAGTACTTATTTTGTAAAGAAGTAGTTAGTAGTGTAAACTAAAATTGATCATCATTTCTAGTATTTTTCGTGGTTATCATAAAATAAGAAAATCGGGTTTAGTGGGTAATTGATTGATTATTTTTAATGTGATTTTTGGAAATATTTTGTAGAGATGTAGTTAATATCGTAATCTAAAATTTATCACCATTTCCAGTCGTTTTTATACTTATTTCGGGGCAAGAAATTCACATTTAGTGGATGATTGAATACCTGTTTTTAATGGGATTTTTTCAAATATTTGGTAAAAAAAGTAATTAATATAGTAACCTAAATTTATTTTTTATAATTATTTTTATTATTATATATTTTATTTTATAAATTTATTTATAAATTAAATTTACTTCGCAGTTGCGTGCATCTAAATGGCGAGATCATTTTCCGATCCTCGGAACTGGCAATACTCGCATATTCCCCGTGTTATGAGATCATTGGCGAAGCTTGCGGGAAATGAATAACTCGACCTTACAATGTATTTGTATTACCGTGAGCGGCGCTGACCACTCCTTGCGCTACCGGTCGGGCGACATTGTGTTCGCTAGCAGCTATGTGTGCGCTGCGCGCGGGATTGGATTACTTCAGCGAGTGACACCGGAGACTCGTGAAAACCGAGCATAAAGCCTTTAAATCCGGCACACACCGCGCGCGCGCGCGCGCGCTTTTGAGCCTCCGATCGTAATTGCTCTTGCGAATCAGAAAAATACTCTGATAAAAATGATGTGAGCCATTTATTTTGAAATTAACGGAAGTTCATTTATACTTAAAAGCGTAATATATAATTGATATATTTTTGTATTATTTATATATTTGTACGAATATATGGTTGGAAATAATCAAAGTCCAGTTATATTAAAATTGAAATATTAAAGAATTCGTGTTTTAAAAGAAATTGACAATAAATGTATAAGATATAGCAATTGACAAATGGATTTATTATTTATTATTTGACAGATGCGTCAAATATTTTTTTATTTGACTTTATTTGAGGTTATATTAACTGGTAACAGAATGCTATTATAACTTCTTCGACTGGTCGAATTTTTGAATAAACTGCGACTGTCTTTCAGAAATCTTATATCATTTATAATATTTTCTGTCGCGTTGGAAGTCTCATTTATGTCGGTTTTTAGGTTATACTTGTTCCTGTTGTAATTAAGATAGCTACATTCGGAGACGATGTGTTTAATAGATGAGTCTCCATTACGTAGGTAACACTTTGTTGAGTTATTATGGCTAATTAATTCTCCTGTGATTTTCACTCCATCGTGTTTGCTTACAAACTGGATATTTTTCCACTCGTTCATCTCTTTTTTTCTTTCCCTCTCCGCTAATAATAATAATAAGTAAAAAAAAAGTGTCACATGCACTATGTTACTTGTAATAAACAGAGATCGTTATTAAATACTGTTACAACTATTTTCGTCATCGAAATACGTTCCACTCGTTCATCTCTCACTCTTTTTCTTTCTCCGATAATAATAATAATAAATAAATAAAAGTGTCACATGCATTATGTTTATTGTAATAAACAAAAACCGTTATTAAATACTGTTACAACTATTTTCGTCGTCCAAGAACGTTCCACTCGCTCATCTCTCTCTGATAATAGCAATAATAATAAGAAGAAGAAATAAATGAAGTGTCATATGCATTATGTTTATTGTAATAAACAAAAATCGTTATTAGATACTGCTAGAACGATTTTCGTCAACCAAGAAGGTTCCACTCGTTTATCTCTCCCTTCCTCTCTTTCTCCAATAATAATAATAAATAAATAATAGAAAAGTATGACACGCACTATATTACTTGTGATAAACAAAAATCGTTATTAAATACTGTTACAATTATTTTCGTCATCCAAGAACGTTCCACTTGTTTATCTCTCTTCTCTCTTCCTCTCTTTCTTCGATAATAATAAGAAATAAATAAAAGTGTCATATGCATTATGTTTATTGTAATAAACAAAAACCGTTATTAAATACTGTTACAACTATTTTCGTTATCCAAGAAGGTTCCACTCGTTCATTTCTCTCTTCCTCTCTTTCTCCAATAATAATAATAAATAAAAGAAAAGTACGACACGCACTATATTACTTTTAATAAACAAAAATCGTTATTAAATACTGTTACAATTATTTTCGTCATCCAAGAACGTTCTACTCGTTCATCTTTTACTTTGTCTAAGTAATTAACTTTGTGTTTTTAAATAAAACAAAAGTATGACACGCACTATGTTACTTTTAATAAACAAAAATCGTTATTAAATACTGTTACAACGATTTTCGTCATCCAAGAAGGTTCCACTCGTTCATTTCTCTCTCTCTTTCTCCAATAATAATAATAATAAATAAATGAAGTGTCATATGCATTATATTTTTTGCAATAAATAAAAGCTGTTATTAAATACTGTTACAACGATTTTCGTCATCCAAGAAGGTTCCACTCGTTTATCTCTCTCTTTCTCCAATAATAATAATAATAAATAAATGAAGTGTCATATGCATTATATTTTTTGCAATAAATAAAAACTGTTATTAAATACTGTTACAATTATTTTCGTCATCGAAGAAGGTTCCACTGGTTCATTTCTCTCTTTCTCTCTGATCGGTCTGAGTTGCCGGGTGGATTGCGAGGCGCGCGAGCATTGGGAGCCCGTAACAGCCGTCTATTTAGTAAGCTGTAAATCAGCGCGCGACTCTCTTTCCCTTTGACTTACGGCCGCGCGCTCCGCTTCTACCTTTCTTCCTCCCCACGCTACCTTTTTGCCTCGGCGACTTCCTCCCCTCTCTCGCTCTCTCATTCACTAACTCTCTTTCTCTTTCTCTCTTTCTCTCTTTCTCTTTCGCTCTGCAGCTTTGTGCGCCACGACCGCACGCCCGCTTTGTTTCTCCTGTTGTCTCCTGGCGTGCGCGCTGTGATTGCACGGCCGACTCTCCAGCTCGCCCGGCATTCGGCTCCGCATCAAATTGCCCAAAGTCAATGTTACCCGCTGCCAGCCAACTATTTGCTAGTGAGAAGCGAGTGGAACATCGAAGATGTTGATGCTGGGAATTAACACTAGGTTTACGACAGCCGCCATTTTCACGGGTTTCGAATTTGACTGGCAAAATTACAAAGCTTATTCATTTTTTGACCAATTTATACAGACAATTATTTATGCAATTCTGACAGATTTAATTCACTTGTATTATGTCTGGTTTTTTGGTGCAAAATCATAGTGTGGCGTGGAAGAAACATACGGGACGCCCCAATAATTGTCTTTAAATGAAATTAATAGTTTCTTTTTAATGAAAATCAGTGTCCATAAAGAGAGGGATACAGAAATGTCCGTAAACCTAGTGTTAACAAGGCGCGTTGAACGATTTTTGAATTGAACAGAGGATCATGGAAGAATATCGTTTGTTATTAGTTGGTTGCATTTATTAATTTAGTGTTGGTAATGTACGGATTATTGTTTCATGTACCAGTCAATAACAATATGATAATTTTACAATGCAACAGTAACTGTCATGGTTATTGTTGGTAGATAAACTTTTGTTTTGCTATTTAAAAGTGAAACACTAATAAATACTGTGAAAGAATATCAAAATTAATAATGTGTGTTGCTTCCAAGTATTCTAGTATTCGAAAAATTGTAAAAGTTTGTAAAACACCTTTTAAATGGACAAGTTATCAAAACTTATCTACATTTTGTGGGTAGTCAACATAACCTCGTTCGATATAGTTTTCTATACGACATAAAACTCTTACAAAAAAAGGCAGAAAAAGAAAACCAATTCATAAAATCAATCCATTAGCTAAAAAAGTGTCACAGAGTGGATGAAACATGGGGACGAAGTATGCACGCAAATCACCGCGGTATATTAGTAAATAAATAAGTGTCACATGTATAATATTACTTGTAATAAACAACGATAAATAGTAAATGCTCTTACAACAATTTTCGTCATCCAAGAACGTTCATCTCTCTTTTATTAAAATCTCTGAAAACGCAATATTTCTCCACACCATAAATCTTTCATAAATGCATAATTAAACATAAATAAACCTTAAACAATTAATTGGAGCCTATTAATAATTGTGGCATTAAGGAGACAGAGTGGGTGAAACTTGGGGGCGAAATATGCACGCGAATTATTGTGACATCTTAATAAATAAAAAAAGTGTCACATACACTATAACTTGCAACAAACAACAATCATTATTAAATACTGTTACAACAATTTTCGTCATTCAAGAACGTCCATCTCTCTTTTATTCAAATCTCTGAGAACGCAATATTTCTCCACACCATCCAAATCTTTCATAAATGTACAATAATGATAAATAAACCTTAAACAATTAATTGGAGCCTATTAATAATTGTGGCATTAAGGAAGCAGAGTGGGTGAAACTTGGGGGCGAAGTATGCGCCCGAATCACCGCGGCATCTTGGCCACGTGCACTTGCACGCGAGACACGCGAGAAACGGGAATGCCGTCTCCTCTCCTCGCCGCTCCGCTCCTCTCCTCACCAGGCAAGCACAACTCATCGATCGGAGAAGTCACGCGCGCCTCTTCGATCGTAATTGATGACCGCCAGACGTGCCGTGTCTCCTCTCCCACTCTCTCTCTCACCCTCTTGGGAGAGAACAGTTCTCTCTCACTCGGTCGTACAGCCGAGCAATGCTTCCCGGTGACGAGCGTCACTGACCTACCTCGGAGTGCTCGGTGAGATCTACACCTTGTAACGTCTCCTACTATCTTGGAACTCTAATCACACAATGAATCATGAATATTGCTAGTCAAGAAGTAATTAGTATAGTAACGTACAATTTATTATGATTTCTAGTCGTTTTTATACTTATTTCGAAAGAAGCATATCACATTTAGTGGATGATTGAATAAATATTTCTAATGTGATTTTTTGAAATATTTTGTAGAGAAGTAGTTAGTACAGTAAACTAAAATTTATCTTCATTTTTAGTGGTTTTTATAGTTATTTCGAAAGAAGAAAATCACATTTAGTGGATGATAGAATAAATACTTTTAATGGGATTTTTCAAATATTTTGTAAAGAAATAATTAGTACAGTAAACTAAAATTTACTATCATTTCTAGTCGCTTTTATGCTTATTTCGAAGCAAGACATTCACATTTAGATGATTGAATTAATCAACTATTTTTAGTGCGGTTTTTGACGTATTTTCAATGCTTCTGATAAATGACTAATTATAAAAGAAGTTTGGATATTTTGGGGAAAAGTATAAAAGCTTAATAGAATTGTTACTCTTTCCTTTTGATTCGACCGATTCGATTCGATTCGATTCAAACAGTGTTTCTTGATCTGCTAGAAAGTACTTTTGCTTTGCTTTAGTTCGAATTTTAGAACAAACTATCATGATGAGCACGCAAAGGAAGTGGAGATGCCAAAAGAAGAATTACAGAAAGAGTCGTTCAATAAACAAAATTGCATAAATGTGATTCGTGTATTAGCTGACGAAAATAATTGAACTCACGGAAAATTTTTGCACAATTCCTTTACAAATATGTAGTATATCATGAATGATAGTGAAAAATCTTCTATGTCAGCTGAAAACAGCAAAACTGCCATCTTTTTGCAAAGTTCGTTTTCTGAATGCGAGATTTTACATCTGCTTCTGCGTTAAAGTTGTCGAATGTCGGTCACAGGAATTCGTCAGGGCAAACCAGTCAAATGAAGTGTCTCCAGTTTCTCGTGTCAGAATGCAGTCAATATAGCCAATTTAAATGATCCTGACCCGCAATTATGTGGTTTACGCAACGGTTCCCTCTGATACGCTTTCAAACTTAAAACCTTAGAATTAAGTCGTTGAGAATCCTTCAGAAACCGCATCAAGATTGATGAATGAGTCGTTCCGTTATAAGGTAACCGAAAAGACTCTCTTTTATGCAGGTTTCCTTTTTATAAGGTTTTTTATAAGGTTTCCAAAATCGCACATGTTTTTCAATTATACCAGCCTGCTTAAAAATTCACAACTACCACATCTGGTTATTTATTAAACTATAATTTACACCTTGAAAGTACAACTGTGATGTTTCAATTGCTTTTTAAAACATTTGCGACAAAAACCAAATTTATTATTAAATTTCTCACATATGCGCAAAGAAGCATTTATTGTTGTCTCGTTTTCATACATAAAACAAGATCCACTTGTCGACGATCATATCTACATTGTTGCAGTTGCACCTGCAAGTACGAAGCGCGTCAGGTTGGCAATCCATCAAAGTAAAACTCACACAAGCTAAAGAAAGAAAGAGAGAGAAAGATAACCTCCTTGAAATTTTATTAGATTAACTTTATACGCGAATAAGTAAGAAATATCAAAAAATATACAAGAAAGCATTTGTATTTGTTGTCTCATTTTTATACATAAAACAACATTCACATTGTTGCACTTACACCAGCAATACCAAGCGCGCCAGGTTGGCAACCCAGATTAATTTTATTCGCGAATAAAGCAGAAATTTCAACATGAATAAGGAAGCATTTATTGTTATCTCATTTTCAAACATAAAACAACATTCACATTGTTGCACTTATAGCAGCAAGTACAAAACGCGCCAGGATGGCAATCCAGATTAATTTTATTCGCGAATAAAGCAGAAATTTCAACTTGAACAAGGAAGTATTTATTGTTATCTCATTTTTATACATAAAACAACATCCACATTGTTGCACTTACACCAGCAAGTACCAAACGCGCCTGGTTTGCAACCCAGATTAATTTTATTCGATAATAAAACAGAAATTTCAACATGAATAAGGAAGCATTTATTGTTATCTCATTTTTATACATAAAACAACATTCACATTGTTGCACTTACAGCAGCAAGTACAAAACGCGATAGGTTGGCATTCCAAATTAATTTTATACGCGAATGCAGCAGAAATTTCACCAAACACAAAAACACATTTATATTTATCATCTCATTCTGATACATAAAACAACATCCACTTATCGACAACCTCATTCACATTGTTGCAGTTACACCAGCAAGTACCAAGCGCGGCAGGTTGGTAACCCAGATTAATTTTATACGCGAATACAGCAGAAATTTCAACATGTACAAAGAAGCATTTATTGTTATCTCATTTTCGTACATAAAACAACATCCACATTGTTGCACTTACAAAAAAGATACGAAAACGCGCCAGGTTGGCAATCCAGATTAATTTCATACGCGAATAAAGCAGAAATTTCAACAAACCCAAAAACACATTTATATTTATCGTCTCATTCTCATACATAAAACAACATTCACATTGTTGCACTTACACCAGCAAGTACCAAGCGCGGCAGGTTGGCAATCCATCAAGGTAAGACACACACACGCCAAAGAGAGAGAGATATAGCTAGAGAGAATTCTATAGAATAGGCAATCGTGGAAATGCGTGGTCCAAGGCGACACGCACCATGGATGATGATGGCGTGCGGCTTACAATCAGGTCCCAACACTCGCCGAGTCAAACGGGCGCGAGGGAGGAGGCACGTGCCGTGAATTATCTCCCTCGCTGTCTCCCCATCTTGTGGTCTGCAAAGCCTCCTGGGGCAGAGCGTGCAAGAGAAAAAGAGAAAGAGAGAGAGCGAGAGTGAGAGGGTGGGAGGCAGAGGGATGTTAGGGAAACTGAGGTGGAAGGAGAGAGAGTGTAATACACCCGGGGAAGGCCGTATCCGCATTGTAGATAGGATCGATCGACACGCCGGCCACGAAAGCGCTGTAATTCGGTCGAAAGTATTAGGTCGCTTTGTAACTTCCTATCTTTTCAAGCGTTTTGAGGAGAAATTTGCTAATATCGAGGAAAGAATTGTTATTTTATGCACGGAAAGTGAACAAGTCCTACAACTTTAGTTGAAGTTCGAAAACAGTTTGAAAGAATATTTCGAATCAAATAAATCATTCACTTAATGAGGGGTTCACAAATTGAATGTTATAGAAATTATAATTAATTATAATATATCAAATATTTAGAACTTGTTTGAATTGATTCGAAATTTGAATGCAAAAAACGTAATAAGTTTGTAATTTCTCTTTTAAAATCAAGTAAAATGATTAAGTTAAAATGGAAATGTAAAAGCTATAATGAGTATGCTCTTATTTTTCATCATTTGAATTACAATTTGAATGCGAAAATTTAAATGGGTTTGTTCGTATTTTCTTAGAAATTTTGATTTAAAGTATGTAAAATAGAATAAATAATAGAATGTAAATAAAATTAAAGTTACTGTAGTTTCTACATTTATGTCGTATTATGATTTTACACGAGAAAGAAGCAATTGCATGTAGAATTATGCGAGGAATGCAGTAAACCAAGCATTGTTGCAATGCAATCATCTGTTTTCTTTAGAATTTCTACTTAAATGCTAAAAAAACAGTGACAAAAGAAATTTACCACAAATGTGCATTTAAGTCCGATAAGATAATTTAAGATAATCATTTCTCATGTAAGATCATCTGAAGAAAGCAATAACACAAACCATAAGTGTTCCAATTACAAAAAGGAAAAATTGAACATTAAAACTAAGACAATAATTGTTATTGAGTTTACTAAAAGTGAACAAGTCCTTCCGCTTTAGTCGAATTTCGAAAGGAACTTGAAACAATATTTCGATTCAAGTAAATCAGTCACTTAATGACAGGATCACAAATCAAATATTACATCAATTATAATCAACTGTAATATAATAAATATTTGCAATTTGAGCAATTATTTAAATTAGCCTAAAAAAATATGAGTACTTTTAAGCACTGATTTCCTCGGTTTTCTTATTGTCGATTAACGTCATCGAATTTCTCCGAACAATCCAAGAAAGGTCAATCGATTCCTAACAAATAAGATAAACGATTTCCTAGGATCGCCACAATCGATCTAACGCAAAGATCGATTGCCTGTTTTCCAGAGTAACATCGCGCCCAATGATTTCCTAGGAAAAGTCACGTCAGCTGCGGTTCCGTGGAATGCCGTCGCGGCAAATCATCCAGAGAATGATGTCACCTGCCCCGATTACGGCAGAGAGCGAGAATCGGATTGTGATCCAGATGTAAAACTGCATAGCTAATGCCGATCGTGTTACAAGTGCTATAAGTTTACTTTCATTAGAAGGCGAGGTTCTGCACATAACTGTTTTCTCAAGGATTTTTATTGTAGGATTGCTTGAAAATATTTTCAATTTCAAGAAATATAAGATAAATAATGAAATAAGTGACCAACGCAGACCTTTTGGAAGTAAATTTTGATATAAAAGAAAGTTTCCTTTTTAAGAAAAAGTAAATGTTCTCAAATCGGAAAGTTATTAGTTATATAAAGATAGGTAGCCTGCAAATTGTTGTTATATATTTATAAACATTGTAATATAATACCAATATGCAAGAAAGTGAAAATAAATATGCGACAAGTGTTGCAAGTTAAGTTTAACTATTATTAAATTTCGGAATCTTTAAATACTTGTTATTGTAGGAAAGAGGGAACAATGGTTCAGCCTATTTTTGAGATTCAACTAATTGTAAAATCAATTTTTGAAAGAAATCTTGTTGACCAATGTAATCAAAGCTAGTTTTCATTATGGCGTGAAGAACGCATCTTTTCTTGGCAAATTACAAATTATACGGTTCTTTTGAATGGCAAAAATTCAAATAATAATTATCCCAAAAAAACAAAACTTTCTATCAATTTTTTTAATAATGATTCCAATTTAAATGTATCTTTGACCGAAAAACCGTCGAGTGCTGATCGATAAACGTAAGACAAACTAGATAATTTTCTCAAATGAGCCAAATTCGAACATCAAGCATTCTAAAAAATAACTTGCATCAGTTTTTTGAAAGAGGATTCAATTTTGAATATCTTAAACTAAAAATCATCCAATATCGATTTACGAAAACATGTCAAGGTTAAAAATTGTCTTCAATAAATGAAATTGAAACATGAATTATCCAAAACACAATAAGCTTATTTCAATTTCTTGAATTACGATTCAAATTTGAGTGTCTTTGATCGAAAAACCATCAAGTTCCGATCGGCAAAAGTAAGACAAACCAAATAATTTTCTCAAATGAGTCAAGTTCAAACAGTAAGTATCCTGAAAAATATCTTGTATCAGTTTTTGAATAACAATTCAATTTTTGAGTATCTTAAATCAAAGATCATCCAATGACAAACTACGAAAATATATCGAACTTAAAGATTGTCTTAATGAAATTGAGACATGAATCATCCAAAACAAAACAAGTTTCTTTCAATTTCTTGAATGATTCAAATTCGAGTATCTTCGACCAAAAAATGATAACTTAGTCCTCGAAATTGGCATCAACAGGAAGGTACAAGTACATCAGGAATGCTGCAAGTTCGGTAATGCGAATAAGAGTGAATTTCAGCAGCTTGTTACGTCGGCTGCGATACTCAGCCAGGTTTAATCTCCTTCGATGCGTGACTTTCGGCCGATATTGCGCAACAGGTGGCGGGCTCGACCTTCGCCGTCGATTGCCGGCTTCTTCGAGCTCTCGAAACTCCTAGATCCTGTTAGCTTAACTGTGTCGCGGCGTGTTTACTTAGTTTATTAATTAGTGACAGCTTACGATTCTGCCAATATTAACTATTAACATTTTCAGTGACAGTATTGGTAAGTGGTGGCAGCATTTATTCCTTTGCGAGAACTCTGAGTATAATAATCATTAAAAGTATAAAGAGAAGGTTCTTGAACACTTGGGCAATTAGCTGAATAAAGAAGTAGTTCATTTAGTGATTAAATAAATTAGAAGTTTATGTGACAATCTCTGCGTTAACTATTAATTAACACCATAAATTTTAGTAAAAATAAAAGCATATAATACTAGCTTAAATGTTTCAAAGAGGAGGTTATAGTTCGTGGTAAACATAACCTGACCTTTCGACAAATATGTTTGCTTGCGTCATGCGTTGTAATAATGAAACAATAGTTCCCTCAAATAAAGGATAATTGAATTGAGAGAATTGTATTTGCATGTATAAAGTAAAAGTGTAAGAAGAATGTGAAAACGAAATAAGATTGTATACTCAATCGAAATATTCAAGTTGCTTGTATTGAAGTTTGAATTAAAACAATTTTGTAACTTAAAACAATGTTTCTGGTCATGTAAATGACGAATATCTTTGATGAATACACAACTGTCATTTGTATTTTCGCAGATATATTTTATCAGATTTTATAAAATAAATTTTCTTAAAAAAGAAAACATTTTCTGCTTTTAGAATGTTTACTGTCTCTCAAAAAGAAATCTTTCTTCTACGTCAAGGATTCTGTATGAATCCTTTTTTCGTGCAGTGCAGGTCACTTAAAGTGTCTTCTTAAGTTACTTTTAATAGTCAAACAAACCCTGAATCGACCCAAATTTGCAGTCCCTTCAATTACAGTAACCAAACTACCACGAATTGCATCATCAGCAACACTAATACGAGTTTCCCGTTGAAACCGCAGAACACAATCGGCCAAGTTACGCAATAATAGCGGCGATCATCGTCATTGTCCTGGAGCGCCAAGGAGTCCAAACAATTTTCCACGGGCATCCTTCCGAAAGGATCGGGTTTCCTTGGTCTTGACGAGGGATGGTTAAAGGATTTCTCGAAGATGATCGCAGCTGCCACGAGGAGGATTCTGGCATCTGGCGCGGCTAGAGAAGAGGAAGCGAAGAAAAGGACATGCGAGGGCCAGAAGATCCGTTGAGGGGGCAAAGAGGAAGAAAGAGAGAGCGAAGGACCTCGTTCGGGAGGTCGGCAGTGGGCTGTTCTCCAAATAGCTCCACCTGCCACTTCGCCACACGAGTCCTTTTACTCATCCTCGACGCCCGATTAACTCGGCCCTAGCACACACACTTTTTTCGAGCGCGGCACACGCGCCTAATCCTCAACATCATCCTCGAATCATTTCATTATTGCGCGCCTCGCTCGCTTCCCCTGCGCCATGAAAGGAAACTCTCGAGGATGTGTCCTCGACAACATCTGCGCTCCAGGCGTCAACACTTGTGAGGACAAGCTGCGAGATAAAACAGTTGTATCTTTGCTCCAACAACCAGGAACTTGTTGATGTTTCGTGCTGTTTGAGAAATAGCTTTTTCAGTGGAAGTTTCTTTAAGTGCGTCGTTAGTAGAATAGTAATATAAAGTTGTATCTTTGCTCGAACAACGAGGAACTTGGTGATATTTCGTGCTTTTTGTGAAATAGGTTTTTAGTGGAAGTTTCTTTAAGTGCGTCGTTAGTAGAACAGTAATACAAAGTTGTATCTTTACTCGAACAACCAGGAACTTGGTGATATTTCGTGTTGTTTTAGAAATAGCTTTTTTAGTGGGAGTTTCTTTAAGCGTGTGTTCCACTAACCAACCTTTTCTCGTTGTTGTTCCATTACGAATGCACCTTAAGAAATTTCAATTATGAACAAGCATTTCTCAAAAGACACGAATCAACAACAGGTTCCTGGTTGTTCCAGCAAAGATACAACTTTTGTTTTGCAGTTTGTTTTTATTGTTGTTCGACTAACGTTAGACTTAAGGAAATTCCACTAAGAACAAGTAGTTTCCAAAAGGCACAAAACATTAACAAGTTCCTGGTTGTTTGCGTAAAGATACAACTTTTGTATTGTGGTTTCTTTTCATTGTTGTTCCACTAACGATACGTAAGAAGTACTTATTCTTGGTGGAAGTTTCTTTAAGTGTGTCGTTAGTGGAACAAGACTGAAAACAAACTGCAGTACAAAAATTGTATCTTTGCCAGAACAACCAGAAACTTGTTGCAGATTCGCGTCTTTTGAGAAATGCTTGTTCCTAATTGAAATTTCTTAAGGTGCATTCGTAATGGAACAACAACGAGAAAAAGTTGGTAGAGAAAAGTTTTGTTATAACTAGTAAAAAGAGATGTTAATTGAAATATCCTTTGTCGTTTCAGAAATCTTATTGTCCAAAATCGGCGATTTAACACTAATTTTACAGACATTTTTGTATACCTGTCTTTAAGGACACTTATTTTCTTTAAAAGAAACACAATTACAACCTTAACAAACATAATACGAGTTAATCAAATGTGCCAGGATTCTATAAAAAATTGTCAGCGTAAATTATAAACAAAAAATTGCTAGTAATTATTTCTATAATTCTACTTACAAAATCCAAAATCTGTCAAAATGACGGGACTGCGTAATAAGGCACTATTACACGTAAAATAAAAATGTCGCAAAGTACGTGAAATTTATGTAGAATGAAAAATTATTATAACTACCAAAAAGAGACGCTAATTGATACTAACACATTTTTAGTTACAGGATTATTAATTCCGGATCGATCGATGCTGCGCGCTCGGAAAGTAAAAGGACATCGGCCCGCGGTCTATCATTGCGCATCTATTCTTTCTCGGATTCTATTCTCCGCGTTTGACCAGTTCGCCGCGGCGAAAATAGTATGCCGAGCATTATTGTATAAACGGCATCCCCTCGAGAATCCAACCTCTCGCTGGTTATTCAGCTAATAGCGAATCCAGCGCGCATAAATATCGGAGAGTTTCTGCAAACGCAACCTGCCTTCTGCCTTGCTGGATCCAAGCGAATCCGCTGGAATATCGGACGAGCTATCCAACCAGCGATGATTTTTCCCTCGCCCCATACAAGCTCGTCGCGTCGTCTAGACTTTATTATTAAACCACTTCGAAAAGAAACTCCTTCTCAATTCGTCGGGCATATTATTTTTTCCCCACCGAATTTTAGTTTTGTTGAGTCCAGAAACTTTTGTATTTGCGGACATATTTCGTGTACTGGGTTGTTTTAACACTACGGGACCCGTCATTTTGACGGATTTCAGGATTCATGAGTACAATTACAATTCATTTTTCTCCAATTTATGTCAATTATTATTTATACAATCCTAACAGATGTAATTCACTTATATTATGTTTGTTAAGATTGTAGTTGTTTTTAAATTAAATTACTCGTTATTTTTTACAAGAAATTACATTGTTTCGAATATATGGATAGGTATACAAAAATGTCCGTAAACCTAGTGCTAAACAAAGCTTAACGAGTTTGGATGTTTAGCGTTTATTAATTGGAGAAAATATGATTTGTTAGTGAGGATTTAAAGGAATACGAGGCGAATCATTGGTTCAGTATGAATTAATGTTTGTTATTGTAGGATTCGCTTTAAGGTGGTTGGTGCGATCACAGAATTTTGAAGCCTTTTTAAATTACAATAAAACCCATTTTTGAGTAGGGAAATTCAATTTGTAGTTAAGATTATGCTGTGTCACACCTGATTTTATAAGTTACTTTTATTTTTATACTATTTATGACGTTGTTTCTATAAATGAAATCATATCCTTTTCACTCTCTGCTGAAATACTCTCGAACCGGGACAAACGAAGCTTTTGAAACTTTGCCTGATTATTCGTAAATGTCTCATTCACCGAATCAAAGGTTTTTTATTCATGTATGATTATTGTGCCATCTGCCTCTGCTTTTGTCGCCATAACAGACCATACATAAGTATGGATTTTTGGACATTGATTACTCGAAAACTGTACAGACAAACAAGTTGAAATTTTGAAGAGAGCTGCAGTGACCATTGACTATCACTTTTTGTAAGTTTCAATCCGATTTCATTATTTTTATTTTTGACACTAACCTCCTTAAATGTCGCGCCAGCAGAAACGCCTATAAATCAAGGCAACAATGTAACGAACTCTAATAGAATTCGCGTGTATTCTGTGCTATGTTCATATAATTGAGAGAAAGAACGTGCAGTGTGCGTGTGTTCGAGAAACTTAATCTTGCGCCAATCTAATAAACCTTTGACATTATATCATACATACACTTTTGCCGTTTTTCTGTATATTATTTCATTGTTGTCTTATTAATATAAGCAGAAGTGTTGTCTGTTTGTCTGTAAGGAAAGGTTAAGTACGAATCAGGGTTTGTTATTTCATTCTTTTTCTATTAATATAGAGGACAAGTTTTGTCTGTTTGTCTGTAAGAAAAGGTTAAGTATGAATTAGTGTTTGTTGTTTCATTATTTTCGTATTAATATAGAGGACAAGTTTTGTCCTTCTGATTGTAAGGAAAGATTGCCTTAATAACCCTACTTGTCACATTAAGCCTTATTACTCCAAAATGAAGAATCATATCTTTATCTTTACGTCACAATAAACCGCAGCATTTCTCCTTTCTTATACAATTTATTTATAATTTTAGTACATAATAATTGAGTAGAAAATAACTGACTTTGCAAACCAACAGTCCCACCTTGATTCACTTTTCTCCCTAAACTTGCAATGTAAATCTGTTTGTACAAATGGAAAAAGAAGATTATTAACAGAACCATCCACAAATGTTAGTTAACATTTTAATATCATCTCCAACGACAAATTTAAATCTGACAAATGTAAATGCAAAGATCTTAAAATGTCGATAAAAAGTTACGAGCTAATGAAATCGGGATTGTCCAACTAAGAGAACTTAATCACCATCTAAAAATCAGCAAATCAACACAGGTTGGTCCACATAACCCCAAACTTCCATCATCCCCGAACAGAGATGCGAAAACTTTTCCCCGACCGAGCATAGATTCAAGTGGAAAGTTCTCCGCCGTAAATCATTTGAATTAAAATTTGAATGCAACAATTGTAATGGGTTTGTTGGTATTTTCTTAGGAATTTTGATTTCAAATGTCTAAAATAGAATAGAAATCTAAATCTGACAAACGTAAATGCAAAGATCCTAAAATGTCGATAAAAAGTTACAAGCTAATGAAATCGAGATTATCCAACTAAGAGAACTTAATCGCCACTTAAAAATCAGCAAATCAACACAGGTTGTTCCACACAACCCCAAACTTCCATCATCCCCGAGCAGAGATCCGAAAACTTTTCCCCGAGCGAGCATAGATTCAGGTGGAAAGTTCTCCGGCGTGAATCCTTTGAATGCAAAAATTGTAATGGGTTTGTTGGTATTTTCTTAGGAATTTTGATTTCAAATGTCTAAAATAGAATAGAAATCTAAATCTGACAAACGTAAATGCAATGATCCTAAAATGTCGACAAAAACGTACGAGCTAATAAAATCGAGATTATCCAACTAAGAGAAAATAGCCATCTAAAAATCAGCAAATCAACACAGGCTGGTCCACATAACCCCAAACTTCCATCATCCCCGAGCAGAGATCCGAAAACTTTTCCCCGAGCGAGCATAGATTCAGGTGGAAAGTTCTCCGGCGTGCACCATAAGCGCGCGAGCGACGCGGCGTCCTGGTAACCAGGAGCGATGGAGGATACGAGGAGCGCCGCGACGTCAGCGTCAGCGTGTTGGCATGCCGAAACACACACGCATACACGCGCGCGCGCGCGCGCTTTGAAAGAGAAGAGAAGAGAGGGGGTGGGTGTGTGTATGGGGCGGACGACGGCAGCGTCAGGGTATTGATTTACAATGCTTACTCCACTCTACAGCGACTCTCTCGTCCTATTACTGCACCCCGCGCCACCCTGCGCCGCCGCTACCCCCTCGCACGCTTCCCTATATCTCCCTCCTCCGCCGAAACCCACCCATCCCCCTTTTTCACCCCCTTTTTCGCCCCCTTTTTTGCCCCCTTTTCGCCTCCCACCAACGACCGCGCTTTCCCTTTCTTTCCCATCGGTGCACAGTGTGATATTTTCGCGATCTAGCGGTCCTCTCTTCTGGAAATCGAAAGTGTAATACGAAATTGATTATTAGCACTAATGCCAATTTTTGTGGGAATTTTGCGATTTAAAGAACTAGGCAATAATTGTACCTTTTCTGGTTTATCTTTTAAATCGAAAATGTAATACGAAATTTATTATTAGCGCCAATACCAATTTTTGTGGGAATTTTGCGATTTAAAGAACTAGGCAATAATCGTACTTTTTCTGGTTTATCGTTTAAATCGAAAATGTAATACGAAATTTATTATTAGTACTGATGCCAACTTTTGTGGGGATTTTGCGATTTAAGAAACCACGGAATAATCTCACTTTTTATAGTTTATTGTATAAATCGAAAGCGTACTGTGAAATGTATTATTAGCGCTAATGCCAATTTTTATGCGAATTTTGTGCAAATTTTGTGATTTAAAGAATTAGGCAATAATCTCACTTTTTATAGTTTATTGTATAAATCGAAAGCGTAATACGAAATTGATTATTAGCGCTAGTGCTAATTTTTGTGGGGATTTTGCGATTTAAAGAACTAGGCAATAATCTTACTTTTTATAGTTTATTGTAAACAGAATTTAATACTATTATAGTCACAATCAGGTTTTCCAAATATGACTATTAATCTTATCTTTTCTATAATTCAACTACAAAGTGTGAAAATGTAATTAACTAACTTACCTAAGTCATACAACCGACAGTATTTCCCTTTCTCATATAACCTGTCATAATTCTAATATATAATTCTAATTCTGAAAATAACTCATTGTAATGTGCTATAATTGAATCCTTAATCATTAAATTGACAATGCGTTACATAAATAACAGTATTTGCACTTTCTCACATAATTTCTTATAATCATATTATTGCTAAGTGTATTATTTCTTATTATAGAATTGAGATAAGTTTATGATAATCGCACCTGTCCCTAAATCACATTTACTGAAAAATCGTTACATACCATATTTTTAACACATTTTATAGTCGAATTGCAGAAAATATAAGACGCATAGTCAAATTTAGGTTGACACATTCAATCGTTTTTTTCACTAATGAATTTTAGGTTAATAAATTAAAAAAACATAACACT
This sequence comes from Ectemnius continuus, assembly GCA_910591665.1. Lineage (NCBI taxonomy): Eukaryota > Metazoa > Arthropoda > Insecta > Hymenoptera > Crabronidae > Ectemnius > Ectemnius continuus. Next base: position 4,836,420 of record OU342862.1, on the reverse strand, counting down.
GCCAGGTTTCCTAAATCGCACCGGTTGTGATTGTCTTCCTTCTTATAACATTGTTACTATTTTATATTTCATTCTAATAAACTATAAGAATTTATCAGATATTCTTTTCTTTCAATTCACGTACAAAGTGAATAACTTGTACTTTCCTTCAACACTCAAAACTCACCCTCTTTCCGCGGATCCAACTAGCGAGCGGGCTCTCCCATTCTTTCCCATCGATGCGGTGCTCCGATTTTTCGACTGGAAAGTTCCGATGGATGAGGATACCCTCCTTGAAATTTACTTGGGAACCTCTTCGAGCACGCTTCCTCCACTGCTTCGTCTTCTTCTTCCGGTCGCGGCTTCCTGGCTTAAATTGGAGAGGCCGATATCTCGCTCGATCTTGGCATTATTGTACAGCATCCGAGAAAATAGTTGTCACAATCTAGAAAACACACGCAGGATGGAAAGTGAAATTTGGTTGCATGCACACCCTGTATGCATGCCTTTTTAAAGGCCCCCTTTTAGGGGAGGAAGACACCCTCTTGCAACCTCCTAAAACAATCTTGTATATTGGGTGTGTATGCTATCAAACTTCATTGTTTGCTTGGCGGCCGTTTTGCAGATTGTGACAACTATTTTGTCGGATGCTGTACAGGGTGAGTCACTTGCCTTTGAATCACCACTGTCGAGCATAAACTGTTCCATAGAAAATCATTATAATTAACCTAGACGTTTCAATTATACTCAAATGTTTCTCCACATTTGTCTGCGTTTTATGCATTTATACTTTCACATGTTTCTATTAATATAATATTATATAATATTCCCCTATAAATATAATACAATAAAATATTTTCTCCTTACGTTGCTAGCCATTCGAAGGAAGTCGATGCTAAAACTTGGTAAAATATTCCCTCCAACAGGCTACATAATTTAATACAGTCTATTGTTAAACAGAGAATAGATAGTATAATTAAATAGATGTCTAGTAAAAGTGGGGTTAGGAGAGTTCTGATTCAAAGGCAACTGAATCACCCTGTACGTTGATATTCATTAACACGTTCGGCGCCATCTCACCCATATTTGGCTGACACTCGAACACCTATTTACAGACATATTTATTTCGACAAAATTAACGTTAATAAACATTTTTAACAATGTGTGGCGCAAGAGTTACAAATTTGCAACTTCGCCGTCGAAAGTGTTAAAGAAGATATTACATTCTCTAAGTGCTTTTGCAAAGAAAACACTCACTTTCATCAAAAAGAGTAGTTCTGATGCACAGAAACGGAGTATTCGATTATAAGGGCGATTATCGTGCTAGAAGTGCATATTATGTGAAAATAACATCATCCTCTGCCATGACTAAGTGCTTTTGCAAAGAAAACACTCACTTTCATCAAAAAGAGTAGTTCTGATGCGCAGAAACAGAGTATTCCCTTATAAGGGCGATTATCGTGCTAGAAGTGCATATTATGTGGAAATAACATCATCCTCTGCCATTTCTAAGTGCTTTTGCAAAGAAAACACTCACTTTCATCAAAAAGAGTAGTTCTAATTTATTGTGCTAGAAGTGCATATTATGTGAAAATAACATCATCCTCTGCAATTTCTAAGTGAAAATAATGAATATCTTCTTTAATGGTTTTAGTAGATGAATTTCGACAGATGTTTGTGTGTGAGTTGGTGATAACTTAATTTAAAGAATTTAAAGAATACTAAATTATGTTTGTTGTAGAATTCTTAAAAAGATTTATAGATCGACTTCTTATTTTTTTGAATTTTTGAAGTTACTCTTGGAAAACCCTGTATTATTGATAAATATAAGTCTTTTGATATTTTATAAATTATTAGTTTGCCTGGCAAATTAAATATTCTAATAATATATTCTTTAAAAGATTCTAAGATCTATCACTCTTACAGTGTTTTGCAAGATTCTATAGAATCGAAGCTTTACTGTCGTGCGACTGACAAAACAATAGCTTGATTTAAAGAACAGTAGATTGTTCGGATTGTATTTATTGGAAATATCTTTCGAGGATTTATACAGATTAACTGCCGATTTCGTTTGATGTTATAGTATTCTTGAAAAATGCTGTAAAAATGATAAAATATTTTGTAGCTTATAGTTTGTTTAGATTATAACTCTTTACAAAGAAAAAAAACTGTATTAACATCTCTTTAATAGGTTTTGAGGTTATATTACACTTTTTGAGCGTAAGAAACACTTATAATTCGTTATAATTCTCTAGCAAATTTATACTCACTGCCCACTGAATAATAGAATAAAGCCTGTTCTCGTCTGGAACACATGCTTCTCTCAAAGGCGACAGAATTATTCAAATCTTTTTATTCAATTATTCAGAATTATTCAGAAATATTCAAGATTATTGAGAAGAATTATTCATATACAAGCTTTTTTTCTTTCATGTTGTTAGTATTAGTATTAATACAAAAGTATAAAAGTATAGAAATGTAGGAACATAGAAACATAGAAACATAGAAACATAGAAATATAAAAATATAGAAATATAGAAACATAGCAACATAGAAATGTAGAATTTGATACAAAAATCGCAATATACAAATATTTAAAAATGCAACCATGCAAGTACAAATCATAGAACATCAATAAAAACACACAATTCGAAAATAGTACAAAGAACAACAATAAAAACAAAGAATTCGGAAACAATAGAAACTGTTGTCAAAGAAAAATTTATTGACATTCCATTAGTTGCTGATACTACGATTAAGTTCACTGCGGGAAATAAGTTAGGTTAAAGTGGTTCTCTCAGAGACTGGCTCACTTCCTCATCCGGCAGATTTGTCTCAGCGATTTTACCCCGACTGCTCTCACTTTCCCCGAGGTGACCTACTCCCCGCTCTGAATAGCTGCACCCGCACCAACCACCCACTCACCCACCCGCACCACCGCCGCTCGAATTTTCGGCCCGCGACCGCTCCCACCGAACCGCTCACATCGGCCTGCAACTTGCCGAATAAATCACTTATACAGAAATGGTATGATGTAATTGTGGCGTGGATTTGATTTTTAAACAATTTTCAAAATCAGATTACATACAGGGTGATTCACTTGTCTTTGAATCAGAACTCTCCTAGCCGTTATTTTTTTTGGTGGACTTCCTGGCCTTCTCCGGGACTGAAATTTGGTGAGCAATGTGCCCTTGCGTCAAGGAAGAAGTGATATAAATTTCAGAGCCCTAGCTCAAAGTTTAGGTTTTCACCTATTTTCGACCCTTGAAAATGCTCAATTTTTTCAAGTTTCTCAAAATCGGCCGAACCCAGGATATTTTGATTGTTTTCGTATCAGGGTCGATAGAGAACAAAGAATCCGTGAAAAAAGTCCGGATTTGCAACGAGAACGGGTCGAAAAACCGTCCAGAAAAGTCAATTTTTGCTCGTTTTTAACGGTTTTTATTTTTTTTGATGGACTTCCCGACCTTTCCCGGGCCTGAAATTTGGCGAGCAATGTTTTTTTGCATCAAGGAAGATACCATAAAAATTCCAGAGCCCTAGCTCAAAATTTATTTTTCGGCAAATTTTTCTTAAGGTGTACCCTTCAGATTTTTTCACGATTTTTCGAAGGTCCCCGAACTCGGGTTTTTTCTTCAGGAATCGATTGTTTATGAATGAAAACGGATAGAAAACAAGAAATCCGTCGAAAAAAGTCCGGATTTCTATCGAAAACACTAAAAAAACTGCCTTTAAAGTTCGACTTTTTCGGCATTTTCGCTGGTTTCTCCCATATTTTTTGGACTTGCCGACATTTTCCAGATCTGAAATTTGGTGGGGAGTCTCCCCTTGCATCAAGGAAGATGTGATATAAATTTCAGTGCCCCAGCTCAAAATTTTTTTTTCCCCATATTTTTGGCCATCGAAAATATCCAATTTTTGGTGGCGATTCAATGGCAAGTGACTCACCCTGTACAGTGAATAAAAGAAATATAAAAGAACTAATAACGGAGCTCTTTTTGGAGTAAATCTTTTTTAAGAAAGTGTACTTTTTGAGAAAAAATAAATGTTCTCAAATGACAAAGTTATCTTCTTAAATACGCGGAATCATATTGACAAACATTGTAATGCAATAACAATATATGAGAAAGAGGAAACAAACACGAGAAAAGCGTCGCGAGTTAAGTTTATTTGAGCCTAAGTTGAACAACACATCTTTTCTTGGCAACTTGCCGAATAAATCACTTACTCAGAAATTATATGAAATATTGTAGTTGTGGCATAGCTTCAATTTTTCAAGAATCTTTCAAAATTCAGCCAGCATACAATGGATAAAAGAAATATAAAAGATGTATTCAAAACACAGTCCTTTTTGGAGTAACTTTGGTATAAAAGAAAGTTCTTTTTTGAGAAGAAATGAATGTCCCCAAGCCGGAAAATTATCTTCTTTCAAAGAATTTACATTTAAAAAATCCGGGTGTATTTTTATTTAATAATGCGCGGTATTTAATAAGAAACACAGAATAGAAAAAAATCGTATAGAAATTTTGTAGCCTTTCCTATTAACAATGCATTATTTTAAATCATAAAAGTATCATTGGAACTGTGTATGATACGACATTTTAAGTGTTTTGGTGATTAATATATAAAATTAGAAATTATTATAACTAACGAAAAGGGATGCTAATTAAATAATTGTCGTTTCAGATATCTTATCCTCCAGAATCGGCGCTTTATTACTAGGTTTATGGACATTTTTCTAAACCTATCTTTACGGACACTCGTCAAATTGACGTTCTAAACGAAAACGATTGATTTAATTTAAAAACAATTACAATCTTAACAGGCATAATATAACTTAATGAAATCTATGAGAATTGCATAAATTATTGTCACCATAAATGGGAAAAAAGGGACTAGTAATTGTTTTTGTAATTACGCTCATAAAATCGAAAATCCGTCAAAATGACGGGTGCCGTAAATGAATGACGCGTGAAAATGTGCAGCTTGTGTACTAGATAATGAAGCGGAGCCTTTAAGAATGTCCAGTCAAGCACAAATACGTGTTCGAATGGCTCTGCTGTAAACTGTAAATCACATTGGAAGCGTTGAGAAGAAAGGCTCGGAAAGAGGAAAGGTTTTCAGGTCAGTCTTCCAGGTCATCGAAAGGACAACGGGTAGCGAGTGCCGATTGACGGACTGTTTACAACTCTCGAAGGGTGAAAAGCAGAGTCCTCTCTTCTTCCACGCAGTTGCATACCTGCCAAGCAAAGGCAAAGCAGTGTCAGTTTGGCCTGACTGGAAATTGTGGGGTAAGTTTGCCAAAATCGTTCTATTCTGCATATTAAAATTTATTATTCCAATACAAAGAATCATAGCTTTCTATTCTTTACGTCATAATAAACGGCAATATTTTCCCTTTCTTATGGAAGGTTTTTGAAATTTTAATATATAATAATCAATTTAAACAGTATTGAATTTGTAAACCAGCAATGCCAACACACCTTAGTCGCTAGCACTGAATTTAAGATAGTTGGTGTTATTAGAGTAAGTTTGCCAAAATTGTCCTATTCTTCATATTAAAGTTTATTACTCCAGTACAAAGAATCATATATTTGTATTATTTACGTCATAATAAATGGCAATATTTTCCTTTTCTTATGGAATTTTTGGGGAATTTTAATAGACGATGATCAAGTAGATAAGAGTTGAATTTGCAAACCAATAATACTAACACATCTTAGTCGCTAATACTGAATTTAAGACAGTCGGTGTTATAGGGTAAGTTTCCCCAAATTGTTCTATTCTTCATATTAAAGTTTATTATTCCAATAGAAAGAATCATAGCTTTCCATTCTTTATGTCATAATAAACGGCAAAATTTCCCCTTTCTTATAGAATTGTTTTGGAATTTTAATACACGACTATCAAATAGAAAAGAGTTGAATTTGCAAACCAGCAATACCAACACACCTTGTTATACTAGTTTGTGTTATTAGAGTAAGTTTGGGTAAATCGTCTTACTTTTCACATTAAAGTTTATTACTCCAATACAAAGAATCATATATTTCCATTCTTTGCGTCATAATAAACGGCAATATTTCCCCTTTCTTACGGATTTTTTGGGGAATTTTAATATATAGTAATCAATTTAAAAGAGTTGAATTTGCAAATCAGCAATACCAACGCACCTTAGTCGCTAATACAGAATTTGAGATAGTTGGTTATGGAACAAGTTTGTCAAAATCATCTTATTTTTCACATTAAAGTTTATTACTCCAATACAAAGAATCATATCTTTCTATTATTTCCGTCATAATAAACAGCAATATTTCCCTTTTCTTATGGAATTTTTTCTTACGGCTCAATTATAAGAAATTATATGAGAAGGTAAAAATACTGCTGTTTGTATAAATAACGTAAATTAGTCAACAAATATTTAATGAATATAAAATAATGAAATTACTCAACTCAAATTCAATACTGCTCTTTATGCAGCTTAGTTAAATTAGATAATTATACCTTCATACTTTTTTTTAACCCCAAATATTAGGATTACAAAGAATATATATTTAATGAGTATAACATAATAAAATTAGTCAACACGAATTCAATACTGCTGTTTATCTAGCTTAATTAAGTTAGTTAATTATATGTTAACACTTCGTAACTCTAAATATTGGAATTACAAAGTATACAATGCGTATATGTATTATCGTAACTCTAACTATTGTTAGGTAACTCTAAATATTGTTTAAATACATAACGCGTATATATATTTGCGATACCAGAACTCTGCTTCCGAGGGGTCCACGTGACCGTGGAGGTGGGGGGTCCGACCGGAAGTTTATTGCCCGATTATCCGCTCTCTAATTCATTTTACCCGCCGCCATAAAACTTCTGCCAGCGACCAATAGCCGATTCTCCCTCGAGTCCCCGAACGGAACCCTCAAACTCTTACCGGCGATTATTACTGCAACCGCGCCATACCTTTTTCTGACAGATACTAATACGCTTGTCATCGAATAATGACGCGCCACTTGGAACTAAGTGGAATAAGGGTGAAGGTTAACTAAAGTTGGGTGTAAAAAGTGATAAGTCAGTATAATTATGTTTAGTATTTTTTTCTTTATTAAACACTAGCACTATTGTGGGGATTGTGGGGAAATAAGTCAGAATATCGTGCACCGTTTCTTTATTATTTAGAGCTCCGCTCTTATTACACTCTGTATCGACTCTCTGAACACTCTGACTAAACTCTCTGCTGAAATCTCTCAAAACTCTGTCTCTGAACTCTGTCACTCGACTCTGTCACTTGACTCTGTGCTCCTCCCTAGGAGCACATCTTGTATCTACCCTCATACATACATCGCATTCGTACAGACGCACACACACATCTCCTTATACTCGAACCCTTGCATCCCATAATTCACTCTTTAACTTTGCACACGCGACAGGTCAGTCTTACTCCATGTACACTCTTTTCCCAATCACTCCTGCTCGGACACTCTGGTCATCGCATCCGTACCTCATTCCACTCGCTCGCCTATCGCTACCCACTTGACATCTCATACATTACACTCTTTACGATCTCATGCACCCTTCTTACTTTCGTACTCATCTTTGCAGTCACTCCTAATCGTCATCCGTACTGCTCCCCATTCCACTCGCTCATCCCTCACACCACTCTTCACCACACTCTGCATCCATACCTGCCGTCTCGGTCTCTCTACACACACACACTAACTGTTCCACCCTCTTGCATTCCGACTTCCAAACGTTGTCTTAAATTCATTCCCACACTATTGAGATTTTTTTATGCCTATGAAAATAGGTATAAACGAGTCATTATGACTGGTTTTAGTAGTTCTAGTGTTAAAGTTACTTATATTCAATGAGAATTAATCGGTTTCAGTAGAAAAATAGTCATATAAAATTGTATAATATGGTTATGTAGAGTTACGGATGTAAAGATAGCAGTTTTGTGTGACAATATGTACTTTGATATGTAGAGAATACTTTTTCCGAAAAAGAATTACACATATGCACGGGGAAAAAATCGAATTTTTGCATCGTTCTCTAATATTTCACTTGTATGGTGGTAAGGCAGAAGATTGCTATGATATTTCTATTAATATTCCTATAATATTATAGTTTCATTCTTATTATAGGTACTTACATGTTTGCTGCATATTTTCATGGCAATTGTTTTTAACACTAGGTTTAAGAGACCCGTCATTTTTGTCTAATTAATTTCTGGCATTCACATATAATGGCATATTTTATTATTTATATTATGATAAGTTCAGTTCGTGATGTTTGTACAGCATCCGACAAAATAGTTGTCACAATCTACAAAACAATCGTCGAACAGAAAGTTAAATATTGTATTATGTACATCCGGGGCGCATGACTTTTTAAAAGCCCCTTTTTAGGGGAGGAAGTCTTCTGTCGCAACCCCCTAAAAAAGCTTTGCATACCGCGTGTAAATGCTATCAAACTTTACTTTTTGTTTGGCGGCTGTTTTGCAGATTGTGACAACTATTTTGTCGGATGCTGTACGTTTGTTAGTCGCGCTGCAGTTTCATTCCTCATTAGAATTCCAAGAAAAATAAAGTTATTTGTGTTTCTAAAAGTCAGACGAATTTCTACGCGGATGAGGAATCAACCTCTAACAATTTTGAGGGATTGCAGACTTCACGAGTAAAATAACAAAAGCTTTTACTTGTATGTGATACCTTAAGGAGGTTAGTGCGGTCATTTGGTGCGGGTGTAATTAATATACGAAATATCATGAAAATCGAAGAGAAAGTGTCAAATAATTGTACAAAAATGATATCTATAACCACAGTGTCAAAAAGCAAGGCGACAACTGATCGAACTTGAACCGGCATTGTAGAGAGAGACGGAGAGGTGCGCCGCCGGCAATAAAGTGGACAGCGGTGACTTGTAAATTTAGCGGGCAGCATCGTCGAGACGTCGGCCTCGGTTATTTACGGGTACGGAAGCAATCGATAAAAGGCGGCTCGACTTACGAGAGAGCCGTTCGGGGCAAAGAGGGCGAAAGAGAGAGAGAGAGGGAGAGAATTGTCGCGGTAAGAGTGGAAGAAGCGCCGGCACACCGAGTGCCAATAACCCAGATGCAAATTGATAGCGTTCATTATCGCGCTGGGCTCCCGTGAAATTCATGATAGGGCCGAATCACCCGTCGCCCCATTTATTTCGCCCATTTCAATCGCTCGCGGAATTCCTTTCTTCTCCAATTGAAGATTTCCCACACACACACACACACACACACACACATTGGCAATAGTCAAAAAATAGAATAGTTAAATTTTAACAATTGATTTCAAGTAAAATTGACAAAGTTGATGGAGCGAATAATATAATTGATGTTAGTTATTTAACTAAATGTAATAAACACGTTCACTAATGGCAATTGTTAATTAATATAGTTTTCTAGTAAATAATATTGGGTTGTTCGGAAAGTAATTTCGTTTTTTTGCCGACAGAGGACTTAATTGTATTTTGTCACACCCAACTTCACACTTTCTGTGAAGTTCTAGATACTTTACAGAAAGTTCTAGAAGTTGAGTTCCAGTACTTGAAGTTCTAGAATTTCTAGATACTTAATAGCAGTGACTTGTGACAGCAATCCAACAAATCTTCCTTGTAAAGGCTACCGTAAATCGCGATAGGCAGAGAATCTTCCATTCATTCATGACAATAATATTCTGTAATTACGACCGTCAGATTAATGAAATAGACTTACAATATACCTTAAGTTATGTACTTGCATATTTTATAAGCTTAGAACAAAAATGGTTTTTATATTTTTTCAAAATGTTGAAGTCAAGCCGCAATTTTTGATAGAGATTTATTTTTTCATGGGTTTAAAATCCTAACCAAACATATGTCACATCTAAAACTTGACGCAATTCAAACCTTAAACCACACAAATAATAAATAATAAACGGCAGTATTTCCCTTTTCTTATGAAATTTGTTTAGAATTTTAATACATAACAATCAATTTAAAAAGAATTGAATTTGCAAAACAGCAATACCAACACACCTCAATCGCTAATACTGAATTTGAGATAGTTGATATTATAAGGTAAGTTTGCCAAAAAAACAGGATTTCATAAAATCCTAACCAAACATATGTCACATCTAAAACTTGACGCAATTCAAACCTTGAGACATACAAACAGTTTAACTAAATTTACAAAATTCCCACACACAAATATTATTTTAATTTCGAGATTTTATTTCCAATTTTGCCCGACTACGACTTGAAATTTACCCCCTTAGCTTACAAAGTCGTGTCAGAGCCGTGGTACGTCGACCGGGCCAATCATTAATAAATCGTGTCAGAGACGTGGTATGTAGACAACGCCAAATGTAAATAAACATCCCAAAGACATTGCATAAACCTTTATTGTTCAATGATCAATTCATCCTAATTACTTACGAAACATCTTGCAAAGTAAAGTTACTTGTACCAAACAGATGTATTTAAAAAGCCATGAACAACTGGACTTGCGATCGACCTTGCAATTGTTTACGGGCCGCGCCATCGGAACTTAAATCGTAAGGCAAAGGGTTAACTAAATTTACAAAATTCCCACACACAAATATTATTTTAATTTCGAGATTTTATTTCCAATTTTGCCCGACTACGACTTGAAATTTAAACAGAGTTGTTCTCTTAAGAATACACGCGTGTCGGGGAGAAGCGAGGAAAGCCCAGAGGGCGGACGTGTAACACGTCGGGCGAACAACCTGTCACCTGTTGAATCGAGTAGAGCTGCTCGGCAGCGGTACACGCGTCCTCGCCCCAACTCTGTTTCTGTTTCCTTCTAAATGGCCTGTTTGTCCCGACAGAAGCGCATAGTTCGCAAAGTAGAGCAGGCCGAGCGGGGCCACGGATTTGCTGTGTCGTTAAGCGACCTAACTTCTCCACCAGTTGGTAATAAGAGCGAAAGGGTGGCAAATGGGGTTGATTCAATGCTAATTCTCGAAACCATCAAAACTGTTCGAATTGAAAACTGGTAATACATTTTTGTTTTATTAAGATTTATTTAACGTTGCTTTGACACCTCAGGTCTTTAGCAATTTAGTATTATACAGTATCCTTTACATATGTATTATACAATTTTATATTTCATTGTATAGTTCGGTCTTACGTAAGAATTCCAGGAGCACTTTCGGTTTATTTTAAATTCATTATCGTTTGAAGATCATATAAGGTAATAAATTATTGAAAAAAGTCTTAAGGTGAAAAGTAGAGAAATTTGGACAATCTTATCAATTGCAATGCAGTTTCAGAGAGCTTATAAACGCACGCAGTGTACATTGATCGAAATTTTGAAATTATCCAACACATGGAATTTTTTGATGCTGATTGCTGCTTAATATTTGATAGCTATCTGCATTATTACTTTCTCTGTACTAAGATTAACGATATATGAACAACACCCAATAACTTTTGTCGCTGCCAACAAAAACATTAAGATAGTTCTAAGAGACTTTTAATAGAAATTATCACTTTTTTAAGAAACCCAAAATTTCGGCAAAACAACATCATTGTTGCTTCACTAAAAACAAAAACATGTATTACAAAAAGATGATTTGAAGTTACACGGAAAACAAGAAAATCTTGCAAAACTAGCATACAACACGTTGCGTCTTTCTTTAAAATATAGGAAATATTTTATTGCATTTAAATTTCTTCTATTTATAACAACGATATGAATTGAATAATAAAACCAATCCAGCAAATCTTGTTTCTAAAAATTAAACTAAAGTAAAACGAACAGACATGCAGTTATCAATTTGCCAAGCGAGTCCGTATATTCAATATAACACCAGTATTTAAAATATTATTATGAATAATTATCTTTCACTATTTTTAATAGAAATATTGCTGAATTTTATTTGCCAAGCAGGCATGGATTTCACGGTAATGCAATAGTGAAGGGAAAAACAGCGTTGTAACGTGGTGGTGGAGTTTTGGAGTAGGAATCCGGGTTTTTAAAAGATTTGGATGCACAGGATTTCTGAGGAACACACAAATATGGATTTATTGAGGAGAGGAATCGATACAGGATTTTTATAACAAAATTGTCTCAACATGACTTTAACCGGCGATTCTAGCAACGATTCTAAACACGTTATTCCGGGCGTCCGGCTTTCGTAGCCGAACTCTCCCATCACCTACGATCGGGCGTCCGGCTTTCATAGCCGAACTCTCCCCATCGTAGGGTACAGATTCGAATCGGAGCGGGCGTCCAGGTAGTCCTCCCGTACTCTCCCATTCGGCTAGGCGGCCGGCTTTCTCAGCCGTCCTCTCCTATCCTCAGGGCGTCCAGGAGTGACTCCGAACTCTCCCATCGTAGGCAGGCGTCCAGGAAGTAGCTCTGTACTCTCCTCTGGAAGGCGACCGGCTTTCTCAGCCGTTCTCTCCATTCCAGAGGCGTCCAGGAACTGACCTCTGTACTCTCCTGTTTATTCCCAGGCGTCCAGGAAGTCGCTCTGTACTCTCCTCTGGAAGGCGACCGGCTTTCTCAGCCGTTCTCTCCATTCCAGAGGCGTCCAGGAACAGACCTCTGTACTCTCCTGTGCTGTTAGGCGGCCGAGAGCAGAGCTTCGTCCTCTCCTAATTCTTTTGGGCGGCCGATGGTCTTACCTCGTCCTCTCCCAAGAGAATTCAGCAGGAATAGGGCGAGCGCGTCCGCGATCGCGATTCTTATACCGAGTCGTTGCTAGGTACGCTGAGCCGCCGTCGCCGCAGTAAACAACGCGGTTTCCACGCGGGCGACTGCTCCGATCGGAGCGTGGAGCCGCGTGCTCCCCGCTCATTGTCACATCTCGGATGTTTCGGGGATCCTCAGGGGCGGCCTACTAGGTGTTCCATTACATCCTCCCCCTCTGGACATGAAGTCGTCTCGACGAATAGTCCAGGATATCGTCTCAACCTCGACTGGGTTGCCTTCTCCTCTTCTCCACAGGTGCTGTCTGCTTTCGGGGTCGTCCTCGTTTCCGAATCGGAGCTACTGGTTCAGGTGTTTCCTCAGTTTCGCCGACGTAAGGCCTTAGTGCCGAAGTATGGTAGACACCAAGGGTTACCGGTTCCGTGTCTCGGCTCTGGACTTCATAACTGCTGTTGCCGACTCGTCGGTTGATGACATAGGGACCGTCTCTTTTTGGAGCAAACTTTGCTGTGTACTGTTGCTCTCGCTTGCTGAGGGTATGGGTGGTTACCCATACTAAGTCTCCTTTCTCGTAGCCGGGGTCTGGTCGTCGTCGTTGGTCTGCATACTCTTTCCTCTGATCCTGCAGTTCTTCTTGGGTTTGCTGGGCGATTCGCATCGTATCAGCAAGTGCCAGTAGCTTCGGAGTGATTTCTGGCAGGAAATTCTCCGCTTCAACGACTGCTCTGAGGTCTCGGTTTGCGTCATCAGGCGTTCTCAATTCTCTGCCGAAGGTGAGGTAGGCAGCAGAGTAGCCAGTCGTTCCGCACTTGGCAGAATTCATGGCGAAGCGTATCGTCGGCAGCTTTTCATCCCAAGTAGTGTGGTCTACTCCTACGTAGATGCCAAGCTGAGCTTTTAGGTCCCGATTTTTTCTTTCAACTGGATTCGCTTCAGGATGATATACAGGTGTGAAGGCTTGGCGTATTCCAAAACAGTGGGTCACCTGCTGCATTACTCCACTAATAAATTGAGTTCCATTGTCGCTGATGATACGTCGAGGCATTCCAAATCTGAGCAGCACCCCATTGATCAGAACTTCCGCACAGGCTTCAGCTGTAGCTTGTCGCAGTGGGAAAAGCTCCACCCATCGGGAAGCTACGTCTTCGATGATGAGGATCCATCGATTCTCGTTCTTAGTAGCTGGAAGTGGTCCGAACAGGTCGATGGCCAGAACTTCGAATCTTTGTTGCATGACAGGAGTTTGCAGCAGGCCAGCTGGTTTTAAGTTGCTGGCCTTGTACCTCTGGCATTCTATGCAGTTTCTCACGTAATCGCCAATTTCGCGGCTCATCCCCGGCCAAAAGTAGCGATTGATGATTCGGTGGAGGGTATGTTGTGCTCCGTAATGGCCTGCAGTTGGATCGTCGTGGTAGGCACGGAGGATCTCTTTTCGTTCTTGCAGGGGAACGACCAATTGTGCTTCTTCTGAGTCAATATTTGGGGCATATCGGTAGAGCACCCCGTTATTGAGGAGGTATCCTCGTGTTGTCCATTTCATCATCTCTGCATCGGCGTTGGTAGATTCCAGGGCCTCGATGATTGTCTTTAGGTTGTCGTCTTTTAGCTGTTCTTCCCGTGTCACTGCTGGTCCTCGACTGGGTATGTCAATAGAAACTTCGGCCAAATCAGCTCTCTCCTCTTCATTCCAAGGTTCGGTGGGTAAACGAGACAACATGTCAGCAACCCTGTTGCATCGTCCTGGGATGTACTGGATGGTAGGACAATATGGTTGCAGCAGTAAGGCCCATCGAGCCAGTCGTCCACTGGGCGACTTCAGTGTCATAAGCCACTTTAATGGTTGATGATCCGTGGCAATCGTCACCTCCGCTCCTTCGATATATCCGCGGAACTTCTCCACGGCCCATACTACAGCCAAAGCTTCCCGTTCCGTAGTATTGTAGTTTCGTTCTGCTGGAGTCAGAAGTCTGCTGGCGTATTCGATAGGGTGTTCGGTCTCCTTTTCCCCTTGCAGCAAGACTGCTCCGATCGCATATCCGCTAGCATCGGTCCGGATGATGTAAGGTTGAGTCTCATCCGAGCAGCGTAGTATAGGCGAAGTTGTGAGCGCCTCCTTAAGTTGGTTGAACGCCTGTTGTTGGTCCGATTCCCATTTCCATACTGCTTTTTTCTTGGTTAACTGGGTTAGTGGCTGGGCAATCTTGGCGAAGTCCGGAACGAAACGCCTATACCAGGAGCAGGTTTGGAGGAAGGAAACCAGTTGTTTTAGGTTTGAGGGTGCCTTCATACTTCGTATGGCTGTCACCTTTTCCGGATCAGGATGGATGCCCTCGGCAGTCAGGATGTGCCCGAGGTATCTGATCTTCTGGCAGCAGAATCGACATTTCTGTCTATTGATTCGCAGGCCATATTGTCGCAGTCTGTCGAAGACTGCCTCCAAGTCCTCCAGATGTTTAGTGTGATCGGGTGATAATATCAGGAGATCGTCTAAATACACCAGAACATTACGATCTCCTAATCCAGCTTTCATTCGGTCCATCAGTCGCTGGAATGTTGCTGGTGCATTCTTGAGACCGAAAGGCATTCGTTTGAAACGATAAATCCCAAACGGTGTTGTAAATGCCGTCTTATCGCGGTCCTCTTCCCTCACGCCGATTTGCCAGTAGCCTGACTGTAAGTCAAGCGTTGACATGCATCCGGTCTTCTTGGCGGAGTGGAGCAAATCATCGATTCTGGGCAGTGGGTATGAATCGGTAGTGGTAACGGCATTGAGCCTGCGGTAGTCGATGCACACTCTAATGCCGCCGTCCTTTTTGGGCACCAGAACTACGGGTGCGGCCCAGGGTGACTCGCAAGGTTCCACAATGTCACCCTCTAACATTTTCTGCAGCTCCTTCTGTAGCAGTTCCCTCTTCGCTGGTGAAATGCGATATGGAGGTACCGCTATCGGAGCGTTCTCGCCTGTCTCTATCCGATGGATAGCCTCTGCCGTCGGGGGTCCCGCTAATTTGAACAAATCACGGTTTTGCCTCAACAGTTCTTGAATTTTCTCTCGATCTTCTGGTGAACTACTCACCGCCTCATCCTCCCTTAACTCCTCGATGTCGACGGCAGCGATGTCGATGGTATGATGAGCGGTCTCGTAAGTACGAACGCATCGTTCGAACAGCTCGTCGATCCCAGGCCATTTTAGTGGATGTCCCTCCTGGGACGTTGATGGTGGTGCGTCGTTAATATCTTCCATGACATCATCCAGGTAAGCCTCGAGTCCGGATGTTTCTTTTATGGGGCTCAATGGTGGAGGTGGTGGTTCAGTGGCTTGTTCGATCTCAGCCAATAAATCAATTTCAAGTGGAGAGAGTGATACTTTCTTCTCCCCCTCGATTAGAGTTACACCGCTAGGTTCGTCCTCGAACTCGTAGTATTTATCCGGAGTGTCGATAAAATGCCAGATCTTCTGGGGAATGTTCAACACCATACCGGCGTCTTGAATAAAGTCGACCCCCAACAATGTTCTATTGTCCTTGCTTCCCGGTAGAACAACGAATCTTGTTGGAATCATGCGGCCTTGCAATATGACTCGTAATTCGGCAATCAGAATGTCTCGAATCCGAGGGTTTCCGTCGGCTAGTGCGACCTGTATCCGCCTTTCTTCGAACTTTATCCCCTTCCGGGCCAGCAGTGTGTAGAGGCTTTGGCTTGCGACGGAACATTTTGCTCCGCTGTCGATGAAAGCCTGTCCTTTTTCGTCAGCAATACTGAGACTCACAGTTGGTCGTGGTCGGACAATCGGGATGGCGTTAACTGCGCAAAACGCTCCTTGCGCTACAGGGGTGTTTGATTGTTTGGAACAGTCAGGGCATTTGCTGCGGACAAAACCAGGCTTTCCACAGCCATAGCATCGTAGAGGTGGACGTTCATTTTGATTCGGTGATGGCCCTGTTCTCTCCTTAGGCGGTGGCCCAGACTTCGGCGGTGGTGCTGGAGCTTGAAATTTGCGATGTCTGCAATCAAAGGTGGAATGTCCGGTTCGGCGACAAATCCCGCAGCGCCGACGATCTTTTGGGTAGGGGGCGGTGAATTTGTAGTCGTTTGGACGATTGTGCCTGGGAGTCAGTAAGTGTTGCCGCTGGCTTTCCTTCTCTAAGTCCTCGACTTCGCGAGCACGCTTGATGAGCTGCGGGAAGGTTGTTATAGATTCCCGGGGAATTTTCGTACGTAGAGGAAGACGAAGTAGGCCGTATATCATGTCGAGTTGGACATCTTCGGTGTGCGGCTGGGTTAGCTCGGCGAGGAGGGCTCGCTTCTTGCTGATGAATAAATCAGTCGGGGTCTCCTCATTTTGAGTTGATCGGAAGAGCTCCACATATATTTGGTACGCTGGTCGTCTTGGGGCGAAGGTAGCCCGAATCAGCTCTAATGCTTCCCTCCATGTCGAGATCGTGCCTTGTACGCCACGCCACCAAATGGATGCGTGACTCTCTAAGAGTAGTGGCAACCCTTTTAAGGCATTATCGTCCGTGATATTTTCGATCTCTTTAAATATGCCTATAGTTGCCACGAAGGCGCTGACTTTAGCGTGGTCGTGGGAGCCATCGAATCGCGCAGTGCATTTTGAGAAGCTTCCCTGTTCATTTGCCTTGTTGTTATTGAGGGTGCCAAGGAGCTGCGTGAATTGGAAGGGCGATAGTTGGACAGGTGGTGGAGCTTGCTCTGGATTGGATATGACATCGGAAAGGGCATCGTCCTCGGAATTGGTGTCAGAGTTTTTGTCTGAGCTGGATGGGTCATAGGCCTCGGCCGACACGTTGGGCGCCAACATTGTAACGTGGTGGTGGAGTTTTGGAGTAGGAATCCGGGTTTTTAAAAGATTTGGATGCACAGGATTTCTGAGGAACACACAAATATGGATTTATTGAGGAGAGGAATCGATACAGGATTTTTATAACAAAATTGTCTCAACATGACTTTAACCGGCGATTCTAGCAACGATTCTAAACACGTTATTCCGGGCGTCCGGCTTTCGTAGCCGAACTCTCCCATCACCTACGATCGGGCGTCCGGCTTTCATAGCCGAACTCTCCCCATCGTAGGGTACAGATTCGAATCGGAGCGGGCGTCCAGGTAGTCCTCCCGTACTCTCCCATTCGGCTAGGCGGCCGGCTTTCTCAGCCGTCCTCTCCTATCCTCAGGGCGTCCAGGAGTGACTCCGAACTCTCCCATCGTAGGCAGGCGTCCAGGAAGTAGCTCTGTACTCTCCTCTGGAAGGCGACCGGCTTTCTCAGCCGTTCTCTCCATTCCAGAGGCGTCCAGGAACTGACCTCTGTACTCTCCTGTTTATTCCCAGGCGTCCAGGAAGTCGCTCTGTACTCTCCTCTGGAAGGCGACCGGCTTTCTCAGCCGTTCTCTCCATTCCAGAGGCGTCCAGGAACAGACCTCTGTACTCTCCTGTGCTGTTAGGCGGCCGAGAGCAGAGCTTCGTCCTCTCCTAATTCTTTTGGGCGGCCGATGGTCTTACCTCGTCCTCTCCCAAGAGAATTCAGCAGGAATAGGGCGAGCGCGTCCGCGATCGCGATTCTTATACCGAGTCGTTGCTAGGTACGCTGAGCCGCCGTCGCCGCAGTAAACAACGCGGTTTCCACGCGGGCGACTGCTCCGATCGGAGCGTGGAGCCGCGTGCTCCCCGCTCATTGTCACATCTCGGATGTTTCGGGGATCCTCAGGGGCGGCCTACTAGGTGTTCCATTACAGCGTGAATTTGCCACAGGTGTGCGAAACCCGGCAGGAAATGTCATCGCGAAGACGTCCGATGTAATCTACGAGTGGCCAATGGGAAAGACGCGTGTTTCGCCGACGAGTAAATGTCAGCGGGAACGATGACTCAGGATATTTATTCATTTCCAGGCTTTTATGGCGGCGTTTCGAAGAGTGTTTATGAGGACAAGTTACGATCTGGGTGCACTCCCGCTTGTACTCGCGCGGTTTCTTCCTTGCTAAGAGACACTCAAATTTGAAATTGTTGCCAACTTATACGATAAAGAGAATGAAAAGTGTGTGTGTGTGTCTGTATTAAGTATCTGTGGGATATTTTTGTGTAAATTCTTTGAGTAAAATTTCAAGTAAATTTGAATAATAATAACTGATGAAAAAGTGTGTGTGTTTGTATTGAGTATGTAAGTGATATTTTTGAGTAGATTTTTTGAGTAACACTTTTAGAAAATTTGAGTAGTAATAACTGCTGAAAAATGTGTGTGTTTGGATTGAGTATGTGAGCGATATTTTTGAGTAAATTCTTTGAGTAAAATTTTAAGTAAATTTGAATAACAATAACTAATAAAAAAAGTGTGTGTTTCCATTGAATGTGTGAGAGATAGTTTTGAGTACATTCTTTCACCAAAATGTTAAGTAAATTTGAGTAATAATAATTTATGAAAAAGAGTGTGTTTATATTGAGTATGTGAGCGATATTTTTGAGTAAATTCTTTCAGTGAAATTTTGAGCAACTTTGAGTAATAATAATTGATGAAAAAGTGTGTGTGTAGCAGTAATTAATTCAGTATTAATAATCTAGTTTGGATCACCGTCGAGATTTACACGAAATTAGGTTTAGTTGTACTGGATGTGAAAGTAGGAGGAGCTTAAGGCATTGTTTTCCTGCTTCGGGATAACACGAACATTGAAAATGGCCAACGGAGAGCATTCTAGCTCATCAGTTAAATGTACTGAATATCATCAATTTGAAACTGACAGTTTTAGATTATCGATTCCTAACTGATGTAACCTGACATGTGTTAGTCGACCATGAATCTATTAACAGTAAATACCAGAATTTGATGTGAAAGTTGGTGGAATTATTATCCAACTAGCAATCCATCAAGAATGCAACATGACTTAGCATTAAATTCAAAGTGGGAGGGACTTAAGTTATTAAGTTGTACCAACTGCTGATGTAAAATAATAAGCTGGCACTAACAATTGCAGACCATCGATTTACAACTAATGTAAACTGGCATCTTTCAGTCGCATATCACTTAGTATCAACATTGTACCAGAATTCTGATAAACTGTGTTGAATGTGAAAGTAGGAGGAGCTTAAGTCATTAACGCGGGAGAATCATTCTAGCGAATTGTTATCCATAATTCGCAACAACCTGACAACTACACACAATCAACGAATACTATGCTATTTACGGGATCAAATTAGTGCAGGCCAATAATGTTCGGTGTATCGAACGGGAATAGTAATACATATTGCGATACAAGTGCGGAAAGTGGCTAATTTCCAGACATGTGAAGTTGCTGCATGAACCGAAGGCGTAGAGTCATTAACAAGTGGACGAGTGTGGAAACTTCGAGCCGATAATAATGCTTACAATAAGCAATAAAGATGACTGCGAATTTAGACTCAACGTGCGACGACTAGAATAACAGTGACTATGACAAAAGTGACTATGACAAAGCTAACACTGCCTTGTAAAGTAGCGTCCCGACGATCATAACCTCCCTGATATTTTCACTAAATAAATTTCACTACTTTTGTACGGGAATAATGAAGAAATTTCAATATGCGCTAGGAAGTATAAGGCTGTGTGGGAAAAAAGAAACTTAAACTTTTCTTACCAAATTTTATTTTTGTCCAGGAGCCATTTTGCAGATTGTGACAACTATTTTATCGGATGCTACATTTCGCCGAGTCATTGCCGCTAGCAACGTTATAACCAGCGACCTGTTAGATTCTATCTTCTGACATTCACGCATAGTTTCTGTCATTGATATTTGATAAGTTCAGTCCAAATGATGTTTGTATGTTTGTAAGTCAGTCACTTGATGTTTCATTCGTCAGCAGTCCTCCAAAGGATAAAGTTCAAATAAAGTTATATCTGTTTCCTAAAGGTCATACTAATTTCTACGCGAAAGGAATCACCCTTCAACGCAACCAACTACCAACTGTGAGTGCGTTCGTTTACGTACTGCGGGCATTGACAATGTGACGCCACAAAGTAGACTGCAAGTAGCGTTCGACTATTCGAAAGTATACTTCCTATAATGATTACTACCATAAAACCGAACGATCGTGCAGTATGCTGACACTACCGGCATTATCTTACCACCGCAGCTGCGGTACCCGCAGTACGAAGTGAGGTTAAAATTCTTGACGTCATAAACCTTTATGAGTACTGACAAAATTTACTTTGGCTTATAATCGAACGCTCATTTAGAACCCGCAGTACGAAGTGAGGTTAAAAATCGTGACGTCATAAACCTTTATGAGTACTGACAAAATTTACTTTGACTTATAATCGAATACTCATTCAAAACTCGCAGTATTGTTATGCCGTGAGAAGGTTTATTGGAGTCTTCCACAGAATGATCCACACTTTTCGAATTAACAACAAGTTCATTATGTGGGGAACTCTATCGTCATTTATTTCCATTATATTGTAGGTCAAGTAATGTTTAGGGTATTAGAAATGTGCGATCGCCCAAATTAAGGAAACAGGAATGAAACTTTATCATTGTATCCTCATTCCGGACAATCTAAAGCATAAAAAATGATAGCAAATATTTGTTAAGTTTGCAATGGTTTTGGCGATAATAAGAGTGTTATACAATACGTTTCTATGTATTCAAATGGAGAATTTGAACTTTCTTTGCTAATCGTGCATCCTACTGTTTCCCAGTGACCTATCTTTTTCCTGAAAATAGATTTTTCCCGCGCATTTTGGCGTATAATTCATTTCCGAAAAACTAGTGTTACAAATTAAGACACTTACACAATTATGTTTCAGTGAATGCATACTAGAAACATATTATACAAAACTCCCATTATCACCAGAACAATTCGAAATTAAAGAATTCTTTCCTAACACTTCTCGTGCTTTAGATTCTCCCGAATAAGGATATACCGATAAAATTCCATTCCTGTTTCCTTGATTTGTTTCAAGCTTAAGGTCAGATACGCGGATATAAACTCAAATCAGCCACTGTGCGGCGTTGGAGTCGAAGAAGAAGGGGTGAAGGGCGAGGTAGGACGGGTGGACGACGCGTGCTCCGACATACATACGCACGTTGAACGAAGAGTAGTACGTAGGATGAGGTCGGTTCGCTCGAGAGCGGTGCGGTCGGCTTGATTCTCGATTCCTCGTACGCTTCGCCGTACCGCTCTCTTCCTCCCCCTCCTGCGCCGCCACTCGCCCCTGCTTCCCCCTTCCCACTGCACGATCATCATCAACATCTCTCCCACCTCCCCAGCAGCCCGAGCCGAGCCGTCTTTCCCTTTCGCGCCCGTCGCCTCCCTCTCGCTCTCCCCTCGCTCGGCTCCCTCTCCTCTGTCTCCGCCTCCTCCTCCTCGCCCCGCGTGCACACCCGGCTCCCGCGCCACGCTCACGTTCCCGGCAAGCACGACTTACACTCGCACTTGCAGGATCGCTGACGTGTCAGTGATTAGTCGGCCCGATTTGGGTAAATAGCGTGTGAGGTCACTGCGAAGGTCGCTGATTGTCATTGGTGAGGTCGGAACATGGGAGGAGTGGAAGCAGAGCTTAATGATTTACACTCGCGCTTGTGAGTATCAGTAAGGTGTCAGTGATTAGTGGGAGCGATTTGGATAAATAGCTTGTAAGGTCGCTGATTGTCTATTGGTGAGGTCGGAACATGGGAAGAGTGGAAGCAGAGCTTAATGATTTACACTCGCGCTTGCATGATCGGTGACGAGTGGTTTGTTGGAGCGGTTTGAGTAAATACATAGCGTGTAAGGTCATTGTCATTGGTGAGGTCGGAACATGGGAGGAGTGGAAGCAGAGCTTAATGATTTACACTCGCGCTTGCATGATCGGTGACGCGTCAGTGATTAGTTGGAGCGATCTGGGTAAATAGCGTGTGAGGTCATTGCGAAGGTCGTTGACTGTTATTGGTGAGATTAGAAAATGGGAGGAGTGAAAACCGACCTTAATGATTTACACTCGCGCTTGTGAGTATCAGTAAGGTGTCAGTGATTAGTGGGGGCGATTTGGATAAATAGCTTGTAAGGTCGCTGATTGTCTATTGGTGAGGTTGGAAAGTGGGAGGAGTGGAAGCCGACCTTAATGATTTACACTCGCGCTTGCATGATCGGTGACGAGTGGTTAGTTGGAGCGGTTTGAGTAAATACATAGCGTGTAAGGTCATTGTCATTGGTGAGGTCGGAACATGGGAGGAGTGGAAGCAGAGCTTAATGATTTACACTCGCGCTTGCATGATCGGTGACGCGTCAGTGATTGGTTGGAGCGATCTGGGTAAATAGCGTGTGAGGTCATTGCGAAGGTCGTTGACTGTTATTGGTGAGATTAGAAAATGGGAGGAGTGGAAACCGACCTTAATGATTTACACTCGCGCTTGTGAGTATCAGTAAGGTGTCAGTGATTAGCGGAAACGATTTGGGTAAATAGCGTGTAAGGTCGCTGATTGTCCATTGGTGAGGTCGGAAAATGGGTGGAGCGGAAACCGACCTTAATGATTTGGATTAGCGCTTGTGAATGTCAGTAACGTGTCAGTAATTAGTTGGAGCGATGTGAGTAAAGAGCGTGTAAGGTCATTGCGAAGGTCGCTGACTGTCATTGGTGAGATTAGAAAATGGGAGGCGTGGAAACCGACCTTAATGATTTACGCTCGCGCTTGTGAGTACCAATGATGTGTCAGTAATCGCTAGTCGAGGAGATTTGGGTAAATAGAGAGTAAGGTCACTTTAAAGATCACTGATTGTTATTGATAAAGTCAGAAAACGGTACATGTAGAAGTCTACCTTTACAGGTCAATGACATGACAGCAATTAAGGTCACTTATTGTCGTTGATGCTGTCAGAAACTCGTGAAAACAGCGCTTATGCCATTAAAATGCGTAAAAACCGACCTTAACGGTCTACTTACATATTCCAATAACAAAAATCTCATTGCTGAATATCGCATGATTTCTAAGAATTTGCATCGATAACGCGCAATTCAATTGGAAGGATCATTGACTGTCATCGATGTATTGAAAACGTAGAAGAACATAGTATTTATACATCTAGAATGCGTACAAACCAACCATTAAGGTCAGTTTACACTCATCAGTCACGTGTCAATGCCACTCAATATTTGATCAGCGCCAAGAATTTGCATCGATAGTGTTACAATACGATTTTAAAGGTCATTAACTGTTCTTAGTAAATCTGAAACATAGGAAAATACAGCATTTACTTGTTTAAAGTGCGTGTAAACAGAACTTAATTCGATTTATACAAATCAATAACATGTCATTGCTCTGAAAATTTGTACTAATATCACGAAATGCAATTCTAAGAATCATTTACACAAATCAATAACATGTCATTGCTCTGAAAATTTGTACTAATATCACGCAATGCAATTCTAAGAATCATTGACACAAATCAATAACATGTCATTGCTCTGAAAATTTGTACTAATATCACGCAATACAATTTTAAGAATCATTGACACAAATCAATAACATGTCATTGCTCTGAAAATTTGCACTAATATCACACAATACAATTCTAAGAATCATTGACTGTCGCGGATGTTGTCGGGAAATTGGAAGTGATGGGTATAAACTTCCTATTGAGGTCAGTTTGCAGACATCAATGACATGTCAACGCGACTCAGTATTCGATGAGCTACGAGAATTTGCATCGATAGCGTGGAATATCATTGCAAAGGTCACTGATTGTCGCCGGTGTTGTCAGTAAATCGGAAGAGTCGAAGGATACAACGCTTACCCATTTCAACAGCGTGTAAAACGACCTTAAGCTTCGCCTTTTTGCAGCAGGCGAAAGTCAAAGGTCACAGCACTTAGGCGTCTAAAGTGCGTGTAAACCAACCTTAATGGTCGCTGAAGCACCGAAGAGGCGTCGACTTTAATCTCAAGAGATTTCGCACTTAAATCCGGCGTCGTGCCAAAATCAGCGTTCTATCAAACATTACTTTAACCCTTTGCGGACCGAACGCTCTTCATTGTTTCGTTCCAGCAGGTTCGCGCATATTTTTGACCATATAAATTTGTTTCTGCCATTATTTTACTAATTACTTTGTAAACTTTAACTTTGTCTCCCGTAGAAAATACGATGGAACTGGAATAGGTGTCATTTTCAGTGACATTTTGCCACTCGCTGCTTTGGTCCATTTCATTATTACTTTCAGATGTATCATGAATTCTGTTTATATGTCAACTCCTACGTTCTCTGAATCTTCACTGCTTTCGATTTCAGATTCACATAATCCTTGAAATTGCTCTTCTATGTCATCCAAACAAACACTATCATCACTTTCAAATTCAGTATCACGCACTGATACAGGAGGCGGCAGAACGCAAATCGATGTCGAGTCACACTCGACATCGGACCGCAAAGGGTTAACGATGTTGGTGCCAAAAATGCAAATAATGAGATCGGATTGAAATTTCCAGAGAATGATAGTCAATGGTCATTGCAGCTACCTTTAAAATGTTAACTTGTTTGTTTGTACAGTTTTCGAGTAATCATTGTCGAAAAATCCATTCTTATGGCGACAAGAGCAGAGATTGCCGTTTATGCCTTAAAAGTATGTGATACAATAATGACACATGAATAAAAAACATTTCACATGGTAAATCAGACATTTACAAATAATCAGGCAAAGTTTCAAAAGGCTGTCCGGTGTTGAAAAGATTTGAGCAAAGAATGAAAAGGAAATATTTTCATTTGGAGAAATAACGTGGTAAATAGTATAGAAATGAAAGTAACTTATAGAAGCAGGTGTGACATAGCATAAACTTAAGTGCAAATTGAATTTTGCTACTCAAAAATTGGTTTTATTGTAATTTAAAAAGGCCTCAAAATTCTGTGTCGCCGCACCAACCTCCTTAAAACTCGTAATTCTCGTCAATGTCATTGTTCTGTAAACAACAAACTCTCAACAAAGTATTTCTCATCTTCTGTCGAACCATCAATTTCGATGCAATTTAATTTTAAATAATTATAAAAACAGCTTTTTAAAATCGCTTATTGGAGAATCGGTGGTAAATTAATTCGTTCGATTTACTTATTTCTCGTTTTTTAGTTTTGAATTCGTATTTAGTAGCAGAGCATCATCGAGCAGCCTCTCATTTAAAATCGGAAAGTACTTAACTTGAAAACGTTGAGTTCGCTGCTGTACTTGACTTTTCTACTTTTAAACACATCTTCAAATACGCTGCAATGTGCAAAAAAAGGATTCGTCCTCTCTCATTTCCTAGTCTAAATTTTAATACAAAAAAATCTGTCTTTTTAGAGATACACGAATTTTCTTAACGAAGAAAGTTTACATTTCATATCACCAAAGTAAAACATTTTCTTCATTAAGAAATATAATTATATCTTGAATTATAATTTTTTGCCGAGAGTAAATCGCGATGGACGCCAGAAACGGAACAAGGTGGCGAAAATGGAGGTGCGCAAGGGTTGGTTAAGGCGAGTGTCAGTGACCTCATCGAGTGGGTTGATGGTGTGCGCGCCGAATTAAAGGGGCACCGTGAAATATTATGGGGTCGTGCTGCGAAGCCCCGCCTCGCTTCTCCGGCAACGGTACTCTCCGTGCCCTTTCTCGCCGAGGAAACAAAAAAAGCACCGGCTTGATTTGTTAGGGGTACACTCACCGGAAAAGGGTGCACTGTTCCTCCGAAGGGGATTTCGTTAGTCCGAAAGGGGTAGGGTCGAAGTATCGCCCACTTATTTGCGGCCAACCACTCCGACCAAATCCATTCAAGTAATCGCGCCCAATCATTATAACCCCTTTTTTATACGTGGAACGTACAATTGCAGGGCGAAAGTGACACTTTTGTTTTCGAATTAACCAGGCGCTTAGAAATTTTGCGTTTGCGACACTAAAAATCCATTAAGATTGCATTTACCACTGCTAAAATTTCATCAGTTTAAATAGCGTTGTCCTTTAGATTACATCGTAGTCAAAGGGTTAATGAGATTGGACTGAAATTTATAGAAAATTATAATCAATGGTCATTACATCTCCCTTCAAAATTCCAACTTATTTGTCTGTACAGTTTTCGAGTAACCAATGTCGAAAAATCCATTCTTATGCATGGGCTCTTATGGCGTCGAGAGCAGAAATGACTGTTTATGACTTAAAAATATGTGATACAATAATGATACATGAATAAATACATTTCACGAGATAAATGAGACGTTTACGAATAATCGGACTAAATTGCAAAAACTTCGTCTGTTCTGTTCGAGAGGATTTGAGCAGAGAGTGAAAAGGAAATGGTTTTATTTGCAGGAAAAACGTGGTAAATAGTATAGAAATAAAAATGACTTATAAAAGCAGGCGTGACATAGCATAACCTTAATTGCAAACTGAATTTTCCTACTCAAAAATGGGTTTTATTGTAATTTGAAAAGGTCTCAGAATTCTGTGTCGGCGCTCACATGTTCCCCTTTTACCGCCGCACAGTATGATATTTTCGTAATCTAGCGGAACTTAATTCATTTGGTGCTATACCGTATAAACCAAGGTATTGTATAATATAATGATATGTATATTTTTAGCAACATTATGCTGCATTATCCTGCATTCTTATCATATAGGAAATAAATTTGGACCCATAGACAATAAAATGATGCCACCAACGTTCTAAACTATAGATTTATTTTTTAAGCGCAAAATCTGTGGCAAGTAGATACATGTTTCTAATTTGCAACATCATATACATAATATTGTTTTTCTATAGTATTAGTAATGGTAATTCGGATGTGTATCTAATAAACTGGTCTCTTCAAATCGGTTCAAGCAATAATTACTTACAATAAATAGAACCCTTTTTATACCTGGCACATAAAATTGAAAATAGTACAAAAAGGAACTCTTGATTTTAAATCAGTTGTAAAGTTATTAATACGTGCAAGTTCTATTGTTATTACACAATTATGTATTTAACATATACATTTAAGAGAGTTATATAAAAATAACATTGCTAAAATAGTGTAATCTGTTAATATTAGAATTATCAAAAACTAACTCGTATCTAGTTGAACCAGATAAACATAAATTTTACAAAAAGGAAAAGAAAACTAAAGACATTTTCAGTGACTTTTCATACTACCAAACTTAACACAATATTGCAACTCCATAATAAAAAACAAAAACAAAGTAAAACAGAGAACAATTAAACATTCAATGAAATAAAAATTCCTGAACTTACACTCCAAATGTGAAAGCTCTGCTCATCACATTGTGTAACAATATCAGTAGCCGGAAATATATTTATAGCACAGGCATCGAGTCATCGTCAATAAATGCAGCCAGTTCACAGTGCGCTAAAAACTATTCAACTTGTTAACCTGCTTCCGTTTAGCGCTTGATATTGTTGTGAGTGTCACATGTTTTTGCACTGTTTCGCAAGGAAACGCTAGGCGCCTTCGACGCACGGGCGTAAGAACACGTTATATTATCTGGCATTAGGTGTAATTAAGGGGTGCCTTAGGTAATTAGCGCGTCGTTACCACACTTGCAACAAGATAATACTGCGATATGTCATACGCGACGCTTTTGTCTTGAAGGCTTTCACTCGTGCTGTCGAAACACGAGGTGTCGAATTTCGGTAAGAACTTTCATGCAGAATTCTTGTACGGCGAAAGTTTTATACTAGAAAATTATTGTATGTGTGGGGAAAATTGTAGAAACTATAATTTGTAACATTTTTCATCGAACGATTTTAATCGATTATTATTTGTCATTTATTCTTTCGTCGTAATTCAAAAATGTCTTCAATAAGAAGTTAAATTTGAAATGATTAAAAAGATATTTTTCTAGAATCCCTTGTTGGAGCACTCTTTATTATTATAATAAACAAAGCTGCAAGCTATTAAGCATGAAAGGATACTTTGAAATATCTTGCGATTTCAAATTAAGATTGACGACAACAATTTTATTCATATGCAAGCATTTAGTATTTTTAGGTTTCCTCTAAACTAATGCTGTTTTTCCTTCACCAATTACAACGCAAAAGGGTTACATATCTAAATTGTTGGACGAAAACTACTAAGGAAATCTGATGATATGCTTCACGTTGTGCAAAGTGACAATCAATACGGCTTAGAGGCATTCACGTTGCATAACATGTTGTTCCTCTTCTTGACATTAATCTATTCGTATTCAATATGTGGTACGATAACATACGATATTGTACACCATCATTAATAAGAATGTCGTACAATAACATATGACGTTGTACAACATCATTAGTATGAATATCGTACAATAACATATGGTTGTACAACATGATTAATATGAACATGAGACAATAATACGATGTTGTGCAACATTATTGCTATGAACATTGTATAATAACACACAAAGTTGTACAATACAATTATTAAAAATAGGTTAGGCGGAATCATATTGTACAACATGTGATGTAGTAAATAGCATTCACTGACAGCATTCGTTGCCGTCAATGAGAAATGTCGCAGGATTTCTTGATCGAGTCTTTCATGACATGTATGTACAATAAACTACGATGTTGTACAACATGATTAGAATGAACATCGAACAATAACATGTGATATTACACAGTATGTAACATGCGAACTTGTACAATATGCCATGTATCATTAAAATGAATAGACTATGTTGTATTAATCATGTTGTCCATATGTTGTTGATACTAATATGTTCATATTAATCATGGAATGTACAATAAAATACAATGTTATACAACATGATTGCTATGAAATGTCAAATCAGGTTGTACAACATGTGATATAGCAGACAGCATTCACAGACGGCATTCATTGCCGTCAATGAGAAATGCTGTAAGATTTCTTGATCGAATCTGTGATGAGATGTACAACAAACTACGATGTTGTACAACATGATTTGTACGAAGATCGTACAATAACATGTGATATTATACAGTAACACGCGAACTTGTACAATATGCCATGTATCATTAAAATGAATAGATTACGTTGCATTAATCATGTTGTCCATCTTTTCTTGATACTAATATGTTGATATTAATCATGGAATGTACAATAAAAAACGAATCAGGTTGTACAACACGTGATATAGCAGACAGCATTCACAGTCAGGATTCGTTGTCGAGAAAGACAGAAGTGCCGTAGGTTTTCTCGACCGTTCACGGGATGCCGAATCCTCTGGGAATAATCTCTCGAGGTTGAAAGGCGGTCTTACTGTTTCGCACGTCATCGTAGCACGGCTTTCGTCAGCGGAATTGGTGGTTCTCTGGGAAAATCATGCGGGAACCGTGTGCCGGACCTGAGAATCCGTGGAGGCTCTTCGCCGGTACCACGTGCTACCCACATGCCATCTTGACGTGCCGTTGCCTGACTTTTCTTTTGCTACCTATGGTGCGCGTCATTGGCCCCTGCTTTCCTTGAAATAGAACCATTTGTCCGCCGCTCCCTCCCTCCCGCCCCGCCGCCACCGGACAACCATGACACAGACGGTGACTCTTCTCGACCAAATGCACAACCAATCCGTCTGATGGACTCTCCAGTTGTTCTCGAGCCGTCGAAAAAATCTATTCGGCTCCTGTCTTTCCGGACAATGATTGCAGCAAATGATGGGCGCGACATCACATGTACAACCTGATTCTGTGTTGTACAACATCGCATTGTACTGTATAATATCACATGTTAGTGTATGATGTTCATACTAATCATGTTGTACAACATTGTATTTTATTGTACATCCCTTGAAAAACTTGATCAAGAAATCCTACGAGACTTCTGTATTTTCCGACAGCGAGTGCTGTGCGCAACATCACATGTGCAACCTGATTCGACATTTCATGTTAATGGTGTTGTATAACATCGCATGTTATTGTGTGATGTTTATATTAATCATGTTGTACAATATCGTATTTTATTGTACATCTCTTGAAAGACACAATCAAGAAATTCTACGAAACATGTTGTTGGACATATAACATCGCACGTTATTGTATAACATGATCAATATGAACATATTAATATCAAGAAAATATGTAGAATATAATTATTACAGCATAATCAATTCATTTTAATGATACATGGCATCTTGTACAACCAGATTCGGCATTTCATGTTAATGGTGTTGTACAATACCGTATTTTACTGTATAATATCACATGTTATTCCACGATATTCATACTATTCATGTTGTAGAACATTGTATTTTATTGTACATCCCATGAATATCTTAATCAAGAAATCCTACGAGGCTTCTGTATTTTCCGGCAGCGAGCGCTGTGCGTAACATCACATGTTGTATAACCTGATTCACCATAATCTGTTGATATTGATCGTGTTGCGCATACAACATCGCGTGTTATTGTGTAACATGATCAATATGAACATATTAATATCAAGAAAGCACACACAACATGGTTAGTTCTACATAATCGATTCATTTTAATGAAACACGGTATGTTGTACAACATCGCATGATATTGTACGATGTTCATACTAGTCAATACAAACATTGTACAATATCGTATTTTATTATACTACATCGCATGAAAGACTCGATGCTGTGCGTAATAACACATGTTGTATAACTCGATCCAACATACTCTATCCATTTTAATAATATTATACATGGCATGCTGTACAACATGATTGTACTACATCATACTAATCATATTCTAATACAAATAGATTTCCAACTGCTGTATAATCACATATTACACGATCCTTTTGCAAGAAAACTGAAGTACAAAACAAACACTCGAACAGCATAATCAACAACGAATTTCATCAACAATGTTCAGTTGTATGCAAACTATACACAACTTTTCGGCAGCAATGGAACCACTCTGACAACCCATCTTTATTACGAACCAATCAGCGATTGAATTTCAAATTCGCTGCGTGCAATACTCCAAGATTAGCCGATTGCATATTCGAGCAGTATCGCGCGAGCGATTAGTCGAGGTCGACCTTAGTGGCCGCTGGCATTTTTCCTGGCGGATATTAATTGGCAAGGTGGCAGTGGGTCGGGCGTGCAAGAAACCGGCACGAGACACGACTCACTCTCCTGAGTTACTAGTGCTCCTGCGGAGTCCTGCGTACTCAACTAATCGCTAATGGATAAAGCAGACGAGTTATGCTAATAAGCACGCGCGAGCGCGCATGCGCCCTCTCGCTCCCTCTCTCTCTCTCTCCCGCGCTCTCTTTGCTTCATGAATATTCATCGGCCTATCTGATTACGTCACTGATTGCTGGTATTCGAAAGTACATTTGCTCGCCGAAGTCCACTCTCGGCTGGGTGTTCTCAGTGAACCCCCTGTCACTTGGGCGATTTCTGGTTCTTCTAGCCCCGTTGAATTTTTGGCGACTTAGAAAAGGAGGAGGTATTCAATTCGATTGCTATATTGTTTTTTCTTTCTGTTCGCATTTGAGAGACATCGATAACTTTCGGCCAATTAAACGCTTTTCTTCATTATTTAAGAGATTGTTAGAAAATTTGGGTAATGGAATTGGGTCTTAAAGAGTTGTTACAGTGAAAACAATAATATTAGTATAAACAGGACTCTAACTACAAATAAATTTCATGACTAGGATTGTTTAGAGCGAACAGCCATTTTATATATTTAACATTTCGATCGTATACAACACGACAACAACCTTAACATTGTCATCAGCTCAATAAAAACAATAATACTGATACAAACAGGACTCTAATTGAAAATAACTTTCATGACCAGGATTGTTTATAGCGAACAACCATTTTATACATTTAACATTTCGATAGTATAACAGCATTAACATTGTTATCAGCTCAATAAAAACAATAATATTAAGACAAACAGGACTCTAATTGAAAATAAATTTCATGACTAGGATTGTTTCTAGCGAACAACCATTTTATATATTTAACATTTCGATAGTATACAACACGACAACAACCTTAACATTGTTATCAGCTCAATAAAAACAATCATACTAATACAAGCAGGACTCTAACTACAAACAAATTTCATGATTAGGATTGTTTATAGCAAATAGTCATTTTGTATATTTAACATTTCGATCCTATACAACACTACAACAACCTTAACATTGTTATCAGCTCAATAAAAACAATCATACTAATACAAACAGGACTCTAACTGAAAATAAATTTCATGACTAGGATTGTTTATAGCGAACAACCATTGTATATATGTAACATTTCGATCGTATACAACGCAATAACAACCTTAACATTGTTATCAGCTCAATAAAAACAATCATACTAATACAAACAGGACTCTAACTACAAACAAATTTCATGACTAGGATTGTTTATAGCGAACAACCATTATATATATTTAACATTTCAATAGTATACAACGCAATAACAGCATTAACGAAGGAACCGGGAGGAATTGGTAGTAAGCGATCAAGCGCGAGGTGGTTCCAATTGTGTATGTGGTAGTTACGAGGGGGGTGGGTGTGGGTGTGGGGGTTGGCGAAAAATAGAAAATCCGATTGACCGGCGGGAAAGAGAGCGGAACAAAAGGCTCATGCAGAATTCAGTGTCGGCCGCTCCTCTCTATAATCGGAGCGGGCTATCGATCGGTTAGCGAGCAGGTACACCTGCCCGTGTGCAAGGCTTTCCCTTGCTCTTCCTTCCTCTCCCCCTTTCTCTCTCTTTCTCTCTTTCTCTCTCTCTCTCTCTCTCTCTCTCTACGTGCTTACCTGTCCCTGTGTACGTCTGTGCATGCCCTTCTTCCTTTCTCATTCACTCTCTTCTTTCTATCCTTTTTACTGCTCCCGCTGTCCTTTTCGTACTTGATGGATTCTCTTCTTTTTGCTCCGACCGTTTTCGATCCTTTTCGTTCCTCTTTGCGTCACTCTCGCACCACCGTTGATCCTTTTTACTCCAAGCGGTCGGTTGTTGGTCCTCTTCCCGCGCGTTTGGGTCTACTTGGTTTGGGGATCGCTCCTTTTCCCTCGCGTGTTCGGATCCTTTACGCGTCCACTTCGGCTCCCTTCGTTCTTGCTCGGCTCCTTACGCAATGGGCCTCGTCTTTTTTGCTCCTGGTGCGCGCTTTTTCTGTCCTCTTTCGATCCTTTGCACACCAATTGCCGCCCTTTTCCCTCTTGTTCTGATCCTTTTCGCACTGAGTAGCTTTGATCCTTTTCGCACTCGGTGGTTTTGATCCTTTTTCTCTTCGTGCTTTCGTCCTTTACGCGCCGGGTTCGGTCCTGTTCGGTCTTTCTCGTGTGGCGAGTGTACCTTCCGACGTCCTTGGTCCTTTCTTTCTCTTTCACGCAGGGAACGCGCAGGTTAATTCCGTTCTTGCACGCTCGCCTCTCTCGCCACCTTCTTTCTTTCGCTCTCTCTCTTCCTCGCTCTCGCCGACGACCGCGCACCGACACGTGAATTTCGCCCTCGGCTAGCTTGTTAATCTCGCTGATGCGGCGGACATCGCCATCTTTACGCGGCCCGCTGCGCCCGCCGCCGACTCCACTCCCGCTACGCTCGCCTCCTCCAAATCTCTCCATTCCCAGACTCCAGCTTTCAAGTCCACTTCCAATTGGTTGTAATTGTCGTATTCCGGGTGAGAGAATCTCTGAAAGTGAGGTTAACGTTTTTTTTTATGAACGAGAGAAGATTGAAACATCACAAGTATGATTCGATAGCCACGCTCCGATTTGAAGATTCAATTCTAATTGGTCGAAATTCTTGAATTCCGTGTGAGAGTACCTCTGAAAGTGAGGTTAACGCATCTTTTTCAGTAATTAAAGAAGATTGAAACATCACAAGTGTGATGTATTGTTCGATAGCCACGCTCCGATTTGAAGGTTCAATTCTAATTGGTCGAAATTCTTGAATTCCGTGTGAGAGTACCTCTGAAAGTGAGGTCAACGCATCTTTTTCAGTAATTAAAGAAGATTGAAACATCACAAGTGTGATGTATCGTTCGATAGCCACGCTCCGATTTGAAGATTCAGTTCTAATTGGTCGAAATTGTCGAATTCCGTGTGAGAGAATCTCTGAAAGTGAGGTTAACGCATCTTTTTCAGTAATTAAAGAAGATTGAAACATGACAAATGTGATGTATTGTTCGATAGCCACGCTCCGATTTGAAGGTTCAATTCTAATTGCTCGAAATTGTCGAATTCCGTGTAAGAGAATCTCTAAAAGTGAGGTTAACTCGTTTTCTTAATGTGTGAAGAAAGATCGCAACATCACAAATGTGATGTCGAATTGTTGGATATGACGCTCCGATTTGAAGATTTAGTCCCAATTGATCGAAATTGTCGAATTCCGTATAAGGGAATCTCTAAAAGTGAGGTTAACTCGTTTTCACAACGATTGCAACATCACAAATGTTGTGTTGAATTGTTGGATATCACATTCCGACTTGAAGATTCAGCTCCAATTGGTCGAAACTGTTGAATTACGTATAAGAGAATCATGGAAAATAAGGTTAACGCGTTTCTTTGATGAATGAAATAAGATCGCAACATCACAAGTACGATATCAAATCGCTGGATTACCACGCTCCGATTTGAAGGTTCAGTTCCAATTGATAAAAATTCTCAAATTTCGTATAAGAGAATCTCTGAAAGTGAGGTTAACACATTTTCCTGATGAATGAAAAAAGAGCAGAACATCACAAATGTTGTGTCGAATTTCAGAATTATCACGCTCCGATTTGAAGGTTCAGTTCCAACTGGTCGAAATTGTCAAATTCTGTATAAAAGAAATTCTGAAAGTGAGGTTAACACGTTTTTCGAGGAATGAAAGAGGATCAGAACATTACAAATGGGATGTATCGCTGACTTGCGAAATTCCGCAGAAGAATATCTTTGAAACTGACATTACTTTACTGTTTTAATGACTGAAATATGCACAACGTCCCAATCTGATGTCACGTCTCGTTTATCATACTACAATTTTAGAGTCCATCTGCTATTATTCAATCTTCGCCCTCTGTTGATTGCTATAATGCCAAATACTGATATAGAAATTTTCATTACCCAAGAACCTACAGAAGCATCCAAATATACCAAAACCACTCAGAAAAGACTACCGAAATAAAAACAGTTCATAAAGAACTAATAACGAAAGATTCATATTCCTATTTCTACAGCTAAAATTGATTGAAATAGTATTCATCACGAAATCCAATTGACTTATAAGACTTACATTTCTGTAAATGCAAACTCGGAATTGAATAATTAATTAACCTAGAAATATTAAGCTATCGACTTACTAACTATTCTTAACAATTAACTAAAGATTCAAATTCCTATTTCTACAGCTAAAATTGAATGGAAAAAATCAATTGACTTATAAGACTTATATTTTTGTAAATACAAACTCTGAATTGAATAATTAATTAACCTAGAAATATTAAGCTATCGACTTAGAGTGGGTTGGTACTTCTACTTATTAATAATCGGCGTTGTCGGTCGATTATTTCTGGCGGAGCTCGGTTATAATTAGGGTGATGAGGCGGTGGCGTCGGCGGCGTCGGTGGCGTCGGTGGGCGCCTAATGGATAATTGCGCGATGCCCGATAATGCGGCTAATTCGCGGAAAGAAGCTAATTCGGCCGGGAGAGTTGCACGGCTGAAGCGCTCCGAGAGAAAACAAGCTCTAGCAGCGCCGGCTCGCTCCACCGACGCGCTCCACTTCTTCCTCGTTATTTATACGCTGATTAGCCGCCGTGTGATTAGGACTCCAGAAAGAGCAAGAGAGCGAGCGAGCGAGAGAGAGTGAGTGAGAGAGAGCACTCGGTGCTGGTGGCCTCAGGCTTCCGGGCAATTCGATTATTGGCCCAATTATCGCTGCTTCCGCCGCTCCTATGGCGTATGCCAATTTTCATAAAATTTTGCCTTTCGTAATTAGTAGCTGACAGCTTTGCATTTCTCACCTTTTTCGCGGAATGCTCGAAAAATATTAGATTTGCCGTTCATGTGCAGTTTTCGATTGCGCAACTAAGTAGTTGCATGAGTGATGACGAGGATTTGATTAAAATAAACAAAAATTTCTACTTGGTGAATGTTCATAAAGTTCCGCTTTTCGTAATTCGTAGCTGACAGCTTTGCACTTCTCACCTTTTTCGCGGAATGCTCGAAAAATATCAGATTTGCCATTCATGTGCAATTTTCGATCGCGCAACTAAGTAGTTGCATGAGCAATAACAAGGATTTTATGGGAATTGTTACGTATTAGTCAACAGCGTAAACAAAAATTTCGATTTGGTGAATGTTTATAAAGTTCCGCTTTTGATAATTAGTAGCTGACAGCTTTGCATTTCTCACATTTTTCGCGGAATGCTCGAAAAATATTAGATTTGCCATTCATGTGCAATTTTCGATCGCGCAACTAAGTAGTTGCATGAGCAATGACAAGGTTTTCATAGGAATTGTTGTGTGTTATTATTATAACCAGTCAATAGCGTTAATAAAAATTGATTTCCATGTGGAATCGGGTAAACATTCGACTTGGTGAGTTTTCATCAAGTATTACACAAGTATTTCTAGTTCAGTTATAGCGAACAAGTTTAAAGGTAGACGAATTTCGACAATATATTGAAAAAATGCGCTAAAACCCACAAAATACTTTCCGTCTTATTTAAACATACTAAATATTTCAATTAGTTAATTAGAACATTTTCCTTTGAAGTAAATCGAAAA
Organism: Ectemnius continuus; assembly: GCA_910591665.1. Classification (NCBI taxonomy): domain Eukaryota; kingdom Metazoa; phylum Arthropoda; class Insecta; order Hymenoptera; family Crabronidae; genus Ectemnius; species Ectemnius continuus. The sequence continues at coordinate 4,799,096 of OU342862.1, read as the reverse complement.
GCATTTTAGGCATCTTCTTCGACCAACACCGCAGAACGGGAAACTTCGATTCTGGCGATTGTCGATTTTGGAAGGTCTTATTTAAACTTTCTAAAAATTTCAATTGGTTAATTAGAACATTTCCCTTTGAAGTTAATCGAAAAGCATTTTAGGCATCTTCTTCGACCAACACCGCACAACGGGAAACTTCGATTCCGGCGATTGTCGATTTTGGAAGGTCTCCAGGTGCGTGTCCATTCGGCTGGTGGCAGTCGATCGTAGCCAAAGACAGAGCGTCGGGACGCCGAGAGGGACGGTGAGAGCGCTCGATGGAAAAGAAACACGCGCTAATTTGGGAACGCAGCGTTCCAGGCGCGCATCGCCTGCGAGAATAATAAGTGTTCTCTGCTCTGCGCGCGTACGCGTTCGCAATGCCGATCGCGCTGCCGCCGTGTCAGCCAAAGTTAACAACACTCTCACGAATCTCTTTTTTCTAACAGGAAATGTGTCAAAAGACACATCAATAAATATGTCTGCGAATGGATGTTCGAGTGACAAATGTGATAATTAACAAAAATTGACAAACGTATTAAACATTTGCTGTAAAAACCAGGGTTATTATTAATATTTACAGAAAAGTACGTTTTACTTTTCTGTTTATTCGAGTTTACTTCTCTGCAAATATTAGTAATAATCCTGGTTTTTACAGTAAATTTTTTACTTTTATCGCTTTTTGTTAATTGTCACACTTGTCACTCGAACATCCATTCGTGAACATATTTATTTCCACGAAAATAGTGCTAATAAACATTTTTAACAAGGTGTAGCGAAAGTATTACAAATTTGCAACTTGGACACTGAAAGTTTTAAAAGGATGACAGGTTTATAAGAAATTAATGTTCTTTATAATATAGTGACATTTGTTGCTGTTAAATTAGTTTGCATCTTTTTTAATCTAATCACTTTCATGGATTTAATTTGCCCGATTTAGATGAATCTCATTATGAGGCATAACGTTTTCTTTGTGAGGGACCAATATAATCTACAATTACTCTCAAAAAGGTAATTTGCATTAATAATACTAAAACTAACAAAATGACTGGTTTTCAATGTTGTAGAAAAACCACTCATAACTCATTCAAGAAGATTGAATTAGAGTAATTAAATATATTTCTGTAATGTGAATTATTTTCTTGACTTGTAACACACTTTTATTTACTTTTAGACTTTTAATAAAATAGTGGACTGTTTAACATTTTCGAGATATTCGATTTTAAAAGCTATCAATTTGAATAATTAAATACTTGCGGTTAATATAAATCATTTACTTAGATTGTAATATATTTTCAAGTTACTTCTTTCCTCTCACTAAAGTGAAGTGCTCTAAATTTGAATAATTGAATAATTACGACCATTATAAATCATTTACTTGACTTGAAATACGCTTTTAATTACTTATAGATTTCTAGCAAAATAGTGGATTATGTAACTTTTTCGAGTTACTCCAATTCAAGTACTCCAAATTTGAATAATTGAATATTTACCACCACTGCAAATCATTGAATTGACTTGCAATACACTTTTAATTACTTATAGATTTCTCGTAAAATAGTGGATCATTCAACTTTTTCGAGTTACATAAATTCAAGTGCTCTAAATTTGAATAATTTAATAATTACGACTATTATAAATCATTTACTTGATTTGTAATATACTTTCAAGTTACTTGTTTGCTCTCGCTAAAGTGAATCATTCAACTTTTTAGAGTTACTCGAATTCAAGTGCTCTAAATTTGAATAATTGAATATTTAGACCCAGTGCGAATCATTTACTTGGCTTACAGTATATTTACAAGTTATTTGAATACTGTTTACAGAGGAGGATCCGAGATTTTCAAGTCACTCCTGTTGAGTAAGCGAAGCTAGCAATGCATCAAGCTAATATCTCGGTTATCGGGGATGGTTTACGTAAGACCCAGTTGCATAAGCGATCGCCGGAAAACCGTCCTCATCGATCAGCCTGAACAATGTGCTTCAGTATTTATGAGGACATCGAAGTCTCGCCGATCCACCACTGCTTATTATTTCCTTTGTACCAGACAGCTCCTATTATCAGAGATAACAAATGTCAAGAAACAGTTGCGATGCTCTTAGCATTTCTGTTCTTATCCTTTTAAGGAGGTTGGTGGCGAAACTGAAAATAATCAGATCGGATTGAAATTTATAGGAAATAATAGTTAACCTCTTAACTGTGGAATTTGGTCTTAAAAATCCCCCATACAGTTCGGAATTAAAATTAAGCAATTGCAAGTTCGACGAGTATACACGTCAAACGCACTTAACTGGTTAATAATCACTGTAGTTCTCTTCAAAACTTCGACTTATTTGTCTGTACAGTTTTTGAGTAATCAATGTCGAAAAATTTAATCTTAAACATGGGCTGTTATGAGGACAAGAGCAGAAATTACCGTTTATGACTTAAAAATATGTGATACAATAATGACACATGAATAAAAAACATTTCATGTGGTAAATGAGACATTTATGAACAATCAGGCTAAGTTTCAAAAGCTTTGTCTGTCTGGTGTTGAGAGTATTTGAACAGAGAGCATAGCAAGAACTTAATTGCTAATTGAATTTTCCTACTTAAAAATTTGTTTTATTGTAAATTGAAAAGGCCTCAGAATTTCAGCGCTTACATGTTCCCCTCTCAATAATTCCCCTCTGCACTAAATGACGTACCAACCTCCTCAATGTCAAAACTTGGGCGGTTTAGGCAATTTTACCGCAACTGTTTTGTCGACAACAAAATCTCAATGTCACAGTTAATGCTACAAAAACCCGCTTTTGTAACTGTTGCCCTCTCCTAAATCAAATCTCCTAATTCACGTTTATAATTGGGTGAAAGGAATGAGCTTCTAATAAAGCAACTGCAACAGATCATTGGCAATATTCATTTTGTCCCCAAATACCACAATAACGTTTTAAAAAATTGTTTAAAATGTCCGATAGAAAAATTCGCGCGTCTTTGGGATGTTCGCGAATGTCCAAAAAACGTTTCTTGAACATTTGACAAATGTCTGATGTTACAAAATGGAACATTTTAAAGGCGTTCACAATACGTTCGAAAGGATATATAAAAGACGTTGCAAATACGTCCCTCACACGTCCAGAAGACGTTTCGACCAAAGTTCACGATGACATGTAGAAGCCGTTTTAAATACGCTTTTAATACGTGAGTGATAGGACTTTCAATAAATCTTACTATATTGTATTCTAAAAGCAGTATTTCAGAATATTAATTCAGTACAATCAACGTTTTTCGGGGAAAATAAACAATTTCGAGATTAAACCTACAATTGGAACAATCTGCAATTACCAAACAACCGTATATTAAAGGCATTTTTAAAACATTCGAAAGATGTAAAATTCAGACGTTGTTAAAACGTCTTTTACTCGACGTCTTTGCGACGCTCTAAATACACCGCAAAAAGGCAGATGAAAAGATGTATCGGAGACGTTTTAAAAATAAAACAATGTGAACATCTTTGAAACGATTTCAGCAGAACATCTCTAAAACGTCCCACGAATGTCGTAAGACGTAGATGTGAAAATCGCATAAAAAAGACATCTTTAAGACGTTGCGTTCTATTTAAATCAATGTTTACGATGCGTGAAAAACAACTACCTTTTGTTTCGAATAACTTCACCATTTTCAAATTAAATAATCAATCGATATTTCCGCTTGTTAAGAAAGACTTTAAACACTTTCAGAATAAATGATTTACGATGATGATATAAAATTCTCGAATCATCAAAACTATCGCACTGTTTCTAAAGTGGAACGCTTTGCTCGAGAAAGAAAGAAAGAAAGATGTAAACAGAAGTGAACTAAATCCTAGCGGAGACTGCGAGGATGAGCGAAGGAGAGCGTACGAGAGCGGAAGCGGAGACTGTGGGGCGGTGATGGGCGACTTCCGGTGGTCCCCGTGCGCGCGCGACTCGCCAGTCCTCTCCGCGTAAGTCATTCGAACTCGGCGTGACTACGCCCGTGACTGCAACCGCAGTACACACAACTGCCAGCGTGGGATGCCACTCTGTCTCTGTGTGAACGCAGACACACACATACACAGACAGAGAGTGTTGAAGTACGTCGGTGTTTGAGTGCGAGAGTGAGCGTCTGTCGGGGAAACCGCAGACAGGCCGTCTGCCTCATCATTCCATTAAGCGGCGCGCTCTAGTATGCACTGACACGCCGCGCCGCGCCGCTCCTAACGCTCTCTGCCCCGAACTGCCCCACTTTTTACTCCCACATTAACTCGCAAGGGCATACTCACACTAAGTAGATGGCAGATTAAAATAAGTTACTTTCAAAATCATAGTCATGTATTAGAAGTAATATAATTCTCAAGCTCGTAAATTCTCAAAATCATAATATAATTCCCGAATGCTCAAATACTTTTTACTCCCACATTAACTCGCAAGGGCATACTACCGCTAAGTAGATGGCAGATTAAAATAAGTTACTTTCAAAATCATAGTGATGTAGTCGAAATAATATAATTCTCATATTCCCAAAATCGTAAATTCTCAACATTATAAATTATCAAAATCATAATATGATTCCCAAATACTCGAATACTTTTTACTCCCACATTAACTCGCAAGGGCATACTACCGCTAAGTAGATAGCAGATTAAAATAAGTTACTTTCAAAATGATACAGACGTATTAGAAGTAATATAATTCTCAAATACTCGAATGAATTAATAAGTAATATAAGGTAAAGTTAAAAAAAGAGCATTGTAAATTAAATAATTCGAAGTAATAGCAGTGACTTTACAATTTTCTTATAATTTCTGTCGTAGAATTTGCTTTAAACATAACTCGATACAAAAATACATAAGTGTATACTCACGCTAAGTAGATGGCAGATTAAAATAAGTTATTTTCAAAAACATAGTGACGTAGCAGAAATAATATAATTCTCAAATATTTATCACAAAAACCATAGTTGTTGAAAAGTCGTAACATTGATGTTCTTGTTTGACACATTTTGTACTTAAATTGTAGGGAAGACATGGTAACAAAAGGTAAGACTGTTAGGTTTAGCTTGCCACGTTAAATCTTTCTTTCCACTAATATTTTTAGGTTAATAGATTTAAAAAAATATAATATTGCTAGGTTTCCTAAATTGTACCTCTCTGGTGTTACCCAAATTGTTAGTGTTTTATACTACGTTTTAAGCGAAGCATTTCTGGTAACAAAACATTTTAACCCATTTTTGCGTGTCCTTCAATGGCTTCCTTTAATAAAATATTGTTGTATTACAACCATTGAGATTAATACACCAATTGAACATATTATTATTCATAACATATACTTATACTTATTCATAAACATATACTTATTCTATTTAACGTGTTAATTCTACAACGAATTATTTACTTCATTTTGCTCTACTTGTAAAATCCTTTTTAAAATTATGATTTTACAATTGGAGGGCAACTTTGAGAACTTGGAATGCGATTTAAGATACCAGTTGCTTCGATCACACGATTTAGAATGTTTCCAGAATCAATGATTTTCAAACTTATCATCCTATATTAAAATTATGAAAAAAACCATAAGAAAGGATACATTTGCCATTCAATATGACGTAAAAACTGTAAAGATACTCCTCTTTTTTGAAAACGACACGATTTAAACAACTTTACCCTATCAAATTGTCAAACATTGTTTTTGTTTCACACCGTTAATTACAGCAAGATTAACCAAATTTGAACAGTTGAAAATTCATCGAGAAATGCGACAGTAAACCACCCTTTTTCAATGCATAAGACAACAAGAAAAGGAAACAACTTAATTAGAACGAAGGCAGCAAAAAGCTACAAGATCGCGATTACAAAGACTGAAATCTGCGGTGTCTCTGTTGGTGGCGCGCGGTGCTAGTATCGGCGTGAACGATCTCGAAAGGGCAGAGAGGACGGTCCCATAAAAGGGCCCAGTGTCGCCGGCCCGCTGACCAAAGCAATAAAAATATGAAGCGGCCGCTCGAGCCACCATTATCCGCGCATTCTACCGCAATAATGAGGGAAGAACCCGCTTTTATAACGGTTGCGGTCTCCTAAATCCTTCGAAAAGCACTCAATACTTTCGATTGTTCCCGTTTCAATTGAAAGTCAAGGATAAATTACGTTTGTGTCACGGAGAAATGGAAGAGCCTGTAATAAAGCAATTGATCATTAATACATTTCCTTAATATTTATAGCACGTAATTGCTCAGTTTTGAAATTTTAAAAATGTAATAATTAAAGAATGACATATTTTCAATTGCTCCGTTTGAATTGAAAGTTGAAGGCAAATGAAATTGCGCTTATGTCACAGAGTTAATCATTAATACATTTAGTTAATATTTAAATCACGTAATTTGTTTCGTTTTAAAATTTTGGAAACACAATAAGTAAAGAATAACATATTTTCGATTGATCCGTTCGGATTCAAAATCAAGGATAAATTACGTTTGTGTCACGGAGAAATGGAAGAGCCTGTAATAAAGCAATTGATCATTAATAGGCTTCCTTAATATTTATAGCACGTAATTGCTCAGTTTTGAAATTTTAAAAATGTAATAATTAAAGAATGACATATTTTCAATTGCTCCGTTTGAATTGAAAGTTGAAGGCAAATTGCGTTTATGTCACAGAGTTAATCATTAATACATTTAGTTAATATTTAAATCACGTAATTTGTTTCGTTTTAAAATTTTGGAAACACAATAAGTAAAGAATAACATATTTTCGATTGATCCGTTCGGATTCAAAATCAAGGATAAATTACGTTTGTGTCACGGAGAAATGGAAGAGCCTGTAATAAAGCAATTGATCATTAATAGGCTTCCTTAATATTTATAGCACGTAATTGCTCAGTTTTGAAATTTTAAAAATGTAATAATTAAAGAATGACATATTTTCAATTGCTCCGTTTGAATTGAAAGTTGAAGGCAAATTGCGTTTATGTCACAGAGTTAATCATTAATACATTTAGTTAATATTTAAATCACGTAATTTGTTTCGTTTTAAAATTTTGGAAACACAATAAGTAAAGAATGACATATTTTCGATTGGTCCGTTCGGATTCAAAATCAAGGATAAATTACGTTTGTGTCACGGAGAAATATAGCAGTTCGTAATAGAGCAACTGATCATTAATACATTTCCTTAATATTTAAAGCACACAATTTGTTTTCTTTTCAAATTTTCAAATCGTGAAAGTATTTTTGTCATTCTTTACCTAATAATTAAAGAATAACGAAAATATTCGTACCGCAATAATAAGGGAGGCACCAGCTTTTATGACGGTTGCAATCTCCCAAATCCTTTGAAAAGCACTCGATACTTTCGATTGTCCCGTTTGAATTGAAAGTCAAAGGTAAATTATGTTTCTGTCACATAGAGAAATGAAAGAGCTCGTAATAAAGCAATCGCAGGAAATCATTAATACGTTTCCTTGATATTTATAGCACGTAATTTGTTGAATTTTAAAATTTTAAAAACACGATAATTAAAGAATGACATACTTTCGATTGCTCTGTTTGAATTGCAAGTCAAAGGCAAATTACGTTTGTTTCACAGAGCAATGAAACAGTTCGTAATAAAGCAGTTGATCATTAATGCATTTCCTTACAAGCTACGAGCATAATAATGAGAGAAGAACCAGCTTTTAAAACAGTTATACTCTCTTAAATCAGATCACACTTATAATTGGCTGAAAGGAATGAGCTTGTAACAAAGTAATTACAAAAAATCATTGGCAATATTCATTTTCGCAATGTTTGCCGCGTGTACAGGGTGATTCACTAAAATGCTAAATGCAATGCTCTACTTGTAATGTGGATGAATTGCTTGCCCCACTAAAACATTGGAACGAGTTTCAAATTCAAATCTACTGTGAATGATCGGAAAGTTCAATAAATCTGTCATTTTGTGTCGAATGTTTAGGTTAGGATTTTAAAGGGTAGTTAATTCGCCTTCGAATCACAACTCTCCTACACCAGTTTTACTAGATATCTATTTAATTATACTATATATTCTCTATTTAACAATAGACTGTATTAAATCATGTAGTCTGTTGGAGCAAATATTTTACCGAGTTTTAGCATCGACTTCCTTCGAATGGCTAGCAACGTAAGGTGAAAATATTGTATTATATTATATTTATAGGGGAATATTATATATAACTGGCTTCTGCAGGGTGAAATTTCATGTGCAATAAATGCACGAAATGCTGACAAATATTGAGCAACATTTTAGTGTAATTTAAATGTCTAGGTTATGTATAATGATTTTATATGGAACAGTATATGCTCGACAGTGATGATTCAAAGGCAACTGACACTCAGTACAGTTTCACAATGTGCGAATTTCGTGCACTGATGCTAATTTTTACCGCCTTTGAAAAGGTATTTAATTCAACCACTAAATTATTCTTTTTGACAAATGTCGTTCTTTCGATCTATACGAAAATGCTGAAGTAGCATGTATAAAAAATGGAACTCTGATGTGAAGTTGAAAAAGGATCTATTGATCTAAAAAATATATTCCATGACAACCGTGTTGTCACTTCAATAAATCAACCCAACGTCATCGGAGACGTAGACGTAAAAACCAAAGGAGATTCCTAAAGGCGCATACGATCGTGAAATTATATTGAACAGTTTGTACAGTTTTTATATTGAACAGAATTATATTGAACAGTAAGTAATCCGCATAGCGGTTCTTTATATTAGATTGGTGCGAATGAAGTGTCGGATTCTTAAATGAATATATTAAACTGCATATCTTTTTCCAAAAGCTGTTTGTTTAATCAAAATAAAATATGCTCCATTTACTTCAATACACTTTTCCCAACGAGATTTTAATGCATAGATGCCTGTCTTGAAGAAATTCTGATCTTTCTGAATCAATGAACTCTGATATGGCGTTTTTCAGACTGTCTTCATTTTCGTACTGTTTAGCCCGTAAAAACAGTTCTAAATGTTTAAATCAATGAAAGTCGGTTGGCGAAAGATCCGGCGAATAAGGTGGGTGCTGCAAAATTTCATATTTTATTTTAACGCTGCACTTTTCGATTGTTCACTTTTGCAGCTTTATTACCAAGTTTATAGTCATATAAGAAAATTACACGAATATCGCTTGAATTCATATGAAAAGGGAACACTTTTGAGACAATCTTCTTTGCTAAAATGTGACTCTGGCAATGGACAGTACACGACTATAAACAAAAATAAAAGCATAACAAAAACAGGCAGACAAACGTTCACATTTAAAGAAAATCCGACATTTCATACGCACCAACCTAATACATACTATTAGAGGTATGTGTCTCGCCAACAGACCACTAGTCTCTTGGAAATAGAGTTCATATATAAACTCATATTATCATACTATATTAGAGGTCATACCTCGCCGTTAATAATTAACGGAAATGAGTCAATAAATTGACACTGAAAGAAATCCAGTCCTTGTTCTTTATTGTGTTATTACTAATTCCCTATTTTATCGTTAGCTCTTCGATCCATTAGTTCCAAACAGTCGTCGAATAGCAGAAAAGGTAAAACACAGTCATGTTAGTACAAACTTGTAATGACTACAACATTATTAGAATTAGATTGACACATTAAATTTTTGTTAACCAATGTTTATAGATTAATAACCTAAAAAAACTACAATGTTGAAAGGTTTGCTAAATGGGAGTTGACTTGTTGCCGAAATCGCGCTGGTCCGCTTGGTTTGCGAGGAGAAGAGGAGGCTCGCTCGAGAAGAGCTCGGCTATTTGGACGCAAAGCGAGCTGCATGCTCGGAGAACGAGAGAGTTAAGTGACCCGACGCTCACGTGACCTCTTCGTGCAATGACGCTCACTCGTTCCAGCGTCGTAACTCTGAAACCTTCAGCGCTCTCTTCCTCTTTCCATCCCAGTGCCACACGCTTTCCCGCAGCCTCCTCTCTCGCTCGCCTCTTCCTTCCATTTCCACTTAAGGTTAGGTTTCCTGAATCGCCCTACTTTTCAGATTAAGGTTCGTTACTCCAAAATGAAGAATCATATCTTTGTACTCTTTATGTCGTGGCAAACCACAGGATTTCGCCTTTCTTATGGAATTTTTTAGTAATTTTAATACATGATGATCAGTTTCAAAGTAATTCAATTGGCGCACTTCCACTTAAGGTTAGGTTTCCTGAATCGCCCTACTTTTCAGATTAAGGTTCATTACTCCAAAATGAAGAATCATATCTTTGTACTCTTTATGTCGTGGCAAACCACAGGATTTCGCCTTTCTTATGGAATTCTTTAATGTATTTAATGTATGATTATCAGTTTGAAAATAATTAAACTGGCGCGCTTTCACTTAGGGTTAGGTTTTCTAAATTGTGCTATTTTTCAGATTAAGCTTCATTACTCCAAAATGAAGAATCATATCTTGGCACTCTTTATGTCGTAGAAAACCACAGGATTTCGCCTTTCTTATGGAATTTTGTTATAATTTTAATGCATGATGATCAGTTTGGAAATAGTTAAATTGGCGCGGTTCCACTTAGGATTTGGTTTCCTGAAACGCTTTATTTTGCATGTTAAGGCTTAGTACTTCAAAATGAAGAATCACATTCTGATACTCTTTACGTCATAGTAAACGGCTGTATTTTCCCTTTCTTATGGAACATATGATGATCAGTTGGAAAATAATTGTTGTTGCAAACCTTCCAAATTGTGCGATTTAGGTAATTGGTATGCTAAATCGAACCCCAGGTTGCCAAAACCTTTGGATTTGAGCATCAGCAGAGTGATGCGATTTAAGACATCCGGCAACATTGTAGTTTTCTCCTTTCCGTTGTAGCTTTGTCTTATCCTTTTTGCAAAGCGGCTACAAAATAGTAGCCGCAGTTTAAATAATAGTCGTAGTATAAAACAGCAAGAATCTTATAGAAAAAAAGAAAACTGCGTCGGTGCGACTTAAAAAACTTGGCAACATTGTAGTCTTTTTCTATCCATCAGTCTAGAAAAGTTAGTGGAAAAAACATTCGATGTGTCAATCTGAATCAAACAGTATTGTAGTCATTTACCTTTTCTGCCATTTCAAGACAACATGTGTCGAAAAGTAGCATCAATGCCCAACTTTTCTGCAAACTTTAATAATAACTCTGTTTTTTACGGCAAACGTTTCAAGAAAGTTGCAACATCACTGCTATATTCTGCAAAAGTAAACTAATTTAACCCTTTACGATCGTATGTGTACTCTCAGACACCAAAGCTTTTTTACCGTTCCAGTTGTATGTGTGCTCTCAGCCACCACAACAACAAAAAACCATATTAATCTTATATAATCTTCAAAATCAAGAAGACTATCGTCCTCAGATAAAGGAGAAAGGCTTAATGGCAATCCATTATAAACATTATAAACATCCATATTGTGGGAATGAATCTAAGACAGCGTTTGGAAGTCGGAATGTAAGAGGATTAAGCAGCGTGTGAGTGTGTGTGTGTGGAGAGATCGAGACGGCAGGTATGGATGCAGAGTGTGGTGAAGAGTGGTGTGAGGGATGAGCGAGTGGAATGGGGAGCAGTACGGATGGCGATTAGGAGTGACTGCAAAGATGAGTACGAAAGTAGGAAGGGTGCATGAAGTCGTAAAGAGTGTAGTATATGAGATGTCAAGTGGGTAGCGATAGGCGAGCGAGTGGAATGAGGTACGGATGCGATGACCAGAGTGTCCGAGCAGGAGTGATTGTAAAAAGAGTGTACATGGAGTAAGACTGACCTGTCGCGTGTATAAAGTTAAAGAGTGAATTATGGGATGCAAGGGTTCGAGTTTAAGGAGATGTGTGAGTGCGTCTGTACGAATGCGATGTATGTATGAGGGTAGATATAAGATGTGCTCCTGGGGAGGAGCACAGAGTTCAGAAAGAGTCAGCAGAGAGTCCAGACACAGAGTTTTGAGAGATTTCAGAGAGACAGAGTCGTAACAGAGAGTTTAAGCAGAGTTCAGAGAGAGTCGAGTCAGAGTCGAGACACCAGTGTAAAGCGAGTATTACAGAGTGACCAGAGAGTTTAGTCAGAGTGTAATAAGAGCGGAGTATTAAATAATAAAGAAACCGTGAGCACGATATTCTGCCTTATTTCCCCCCCACAATCCCCACAATATGTAGGATTGGTAACGAGAGAGACTGCGAGCGAATGGTGACAGAATGAGATGTGCGATTGCGAATGCGTGTGAACTTCTTTATATGTATGTTTGAGGTGAAAGATCGACAGAGTGTATGGGGATGTTTGGGATTGGCTGAAAGGGTAGAACATTAGGAACAAGTGTGATTGGCGAGTGCGTGGATCAGCGAATGTTATAAGAGGTGTGAATCTGAAGGGCGACAGAAGAGAGGAAGAAGAGAAGAAGACGAACCGAGCGAGTGTGTTATTGTTGTGTGGTCGAAAGCGAACAGAGAAGGCAGAGTGCAAACCGGCGGACGTTAAAAAGAGTATTGGAGAAAACCAGTGTATATCGAAATAAAGAGTCGAATATTTAAAAAACCTACACATGTCTACATTTAATGCGAGCGCAAAGAGTTCATACATAACCAAATGGCGGTACGTGTGAAGTTCTATTGAGGGCGGTGCGATTCTGACAATTGTACTCCATTTTCTTCTACTTCGACGTATTTAATCATATACAGTCAGTAAAAAAGATACTCGCACACCGAGTATCTTTGAAAAAACTGTCTTTAAAGAAGAATCATTCATCTTAAGTAAAAAATTAACTTCCTCAGAGGAGATAGTTTTCCTTTTTAAGAAAATGTACTCCAAAAATTGTAGCAAGCAGAAAGTCAAACGTATCACATCGAAACTTATGCAAGTTCGTAAACCAATGTACATAGAATACTTTCTCAAAACTGCAGCCGGCAAGACAAACTTACAGCAAACAATCAACAAGGTTGCAACCTAACAGGACTTCTATCTGCTCCAAACAAAGATATTTCTTCCCAAAAAGGAAACTCTCCACAAACTAACATTTAACATTCAATCAAACACAACAAATCCTTTCTTCACATACAATAAAACATTCCACACAAACCGACTATCCACAACAAAACCTGCCTTTAACAAACCTTCACAGAACAATAAAAAAAGCCCGAAAAAATTCCCGACAAAATCGCGACAATCCGTCGAGACAAAGCAATAGCGGTGTGTGGGAAGCGGGCGTTCGTCGCGGCAAGGAAAATCGGGAGTAATCCTACTGGCCCGATCCCACTAATCCCGCAGGAACGATTCGTCATGATCGTCAGTCGGTCGCCTGGTTGGTTGAGCCGGCATGGAAAGCCATTGTTACGCTCCTATGAGTGGCACCAGCCGGCTCTCCTTCTCTCTCTCTCTTTCTCTCGGGCGCGTCGCTGCCTTCCTCCCTCTCGCTCGCACCGGCCCGGGCGCCCCCATCAGGCGCCGTTTCTGCTCTAGAGAGAGCGAGAGAGCGCGGTAGAGCGACCGAGAGAGAGAGAAGGAGAGAGAGAGAGGTGTTCCAAGTGGCGAAAGAGAGAGAAAGCTGTAATTACCTAAGCTTTGAGTGGGCGAGAAGGGAACTCCCGTCTTTTCTTGCCGCATTCTTTGCTCTCTTCGCTCCTACTCTATTCTTGCTCTCTTTCCTCTTATGCTATTCTTGATCTCTTTCCTCTAACGCTATTCTTGCTTTCGTCGCTCTTATGCTATTCTTGCTCTCTTTGCTCTAATCTAATGCTATTCTTGCTCTCTTTCCTCTAATCTAATGCTATTCTTGCTCTCTTTTGCTCTAATCTAATGCTATTCTTGCTCTCTTTCCTCTACTCTAACGTTATTCTTGCTCTCTTTGCTCTAATCTAATGCTATTCTTGCTCTCTTTCCTCCAATCTAACGTTATTCTTGCTCTCTTTGCTCTAATCTAATGCTATTCTTGCTCTCTTTCCTCTTACGCTAATCTTGCTCTCTTTGCTCTAACGCTATTCTTGCTCTCTTCCGTCTAACGCTATTCTTGCTCTCTTTCCTCTAACGCTATTCTTGCTTTCTTCCTTCTTACGCTAATCTTGCTCTCTTTGTTCTTATGCTATACTTGCTGTCTTTGCTTTTACGCTAATCTTGCTGTCTTTGCTTTTACGCTAATCTTGCTCTCTTTGCTCTAACGCTATTTTTGCTCTCTTTCCTTTAACGCTATTCCTGCTTTCTTCCTTCTTACGGTAATCTTGCTCTCTTCCTTCTTACGCTATTCTTGCTGTCTTTGCTTTTACGCTAATCTTGCTCTCTTTGCTCTTACGCTATTTTTGCTCTCTTCCCTCTAACACTATTCTTGCTCTCTTTCCTCTAACGCTAATCTTGCTCTCTTTGTTCTTATGCTATTCTTGCGCTTTTTACTTTTATACTATTCTTGCTCTCTTTCCTCTTACGCTATACTTGCTCTCTTCGCTCCATCTCCACGATCTTTGCAGCTCTGCTTGCTCTTTCCTCGTCGCTCCCCGACGAGTCGCTTTTGATTCCTTCGCCACTCGCATTCCAACTCCGCCGCACTCAGCGCCGCGCCGCGCCGCGCCACGCTACATCGACCGGCTTGTTTTTGTCACGCGGCCGCTTCTTTATTGGGAACGCGCCTCGCGGCTGGGTGGGGCGGCAATTTTTGGAGATCGGAATTGTTGCCTTGGAAGCGCGATTCGAATATTTGGGTGTGTTTGATGATCTTTTTATGGCGCGGCTTTGGTATTTTGGGTTATTAGCGCGGTAGAAATGAATTTTGATTTCGCCGTGTTGAGAGTTTAGGTTGAAGTTTGTATTTTTGAGATTTTGCGTGGTCGTCATTTTTAAATGGGGCGAAATACTTTTTTGGATTCGCTTTTTCTGAGGCAGATCTTTCTAAAAATGTGTAACTGAGCGTTCAACCGTTTTGAAATTTCGAGCTATTCTTGAAGCTATTCTTGAAGCTATTCTTGAAAATTGGCAGAGACTACCGTATTATTAGATTGAGGTTGACACATTAAATCTTTTTTCCCCTGATGTATCTAGGTTAATAAACAAAAAAAGTACAATGTTGCCAGGTTTTCGAAATCGTATCTCCCTGTTGTTGCTCAAATCCAAAGATTTTGGCAACATGACCATCATCTATTAAAATGATAAAATTCCATAAGAAAGGGCGAAATACTGCCGTTTAATATGACGTAAGCAGTATAAAGATATGATTCTTCATTTCCGAATAATGAGCCGCCATGTGAAAAGTAGAGCAATTTAACACTAGGTTTACGAACATCTTTGTATACCACGTATTTTCTTTAGAAAGGGATTTATTTAATTTAAATACAATTAGAATCTCAACAGACATAATGTAAGTTAATGAAATCTGTTAGGATCGCATAAATAATCGTCAGCATAAATTAAAAAGAAAAATACTAGTAATTGTTTTAATAATTTTGTTCATGAAGTCCGAAATCCGTCAAACTAACAGGTCCCGTAAACCTAGTGTTAAGAAGATTAGTGCCAAAAATGAAACTAATGAGATCGGATTGAAATTTACAGAGAATGATAGTTAATAATCACTGCATCTCTCTTCAAAATTTCAACTTGTTTGCCTCTACAGTTTTCGTGTAATCAATGACGAAAATTCCATTCTTGTGCATGGACTTTTATAGCGACGAGAGCAGAAATTACCGTTGATGGCTTAAAAATATATGATACAATAATGACACATGAATAAAAACTATTTCATGTCCTATATAAGACATTTACGAATAATCAGTGAAAGTTTCAAAAGCTTTGTCTGTCCGGTGTTGAAAAGATTTAAGCAAAGGATCAAAGGAAAATGGTTTCATTTGTAGAAATAACGTGACAAATAATATAGAAATAAAAGTAACTTATAAAAGCAGGTGTGACATAGCATAAACATAATTGCAAATTGAATTTTCCTACTCAAAAACTGATTTTACCGTAATTTGAAAAGGCCTCAGATTTCTCTGTCAGCACTCGCATGTTCGCCTCTTACCGCCGCACAGTGTGATATTCTCGTAATCTAACGCGAACTTAATTCATTTGGTGCTACACCGTTTAAAGCAAGGTATTGTATAATGATATCTACATTTTAGCAACATTATGCTGCATTATCCTGCATTCTTATCATATACGAAATGAAGTTGGACCCATAGACTATCTCGAAACGCTGTTCCTGCCGATGATAACCAGCATAACTAATTCATCATTGAACGGATCAAGCTGAAAATTTAATCAGATCTTCTTAATAAGGTTATCTACTGCACTACGTAGCGTTTTCTTGCATACCTATTCCAGATTTTTTTTGTTTCTATATAAAATGCTCAATTTTATAGAAAAAATCGATCTGACGATTATAAATAGCGATATGTTTCGCATAAAACGAAACTTAAAGGATCTGCTTCCGTAGTGCAGTAGAGTTATCTTTCTATTAAATAAAGAGTACTTTTTTATTCGATTCAGATGAAAAATAGTGGAGCTACACCGGTTACCGCAGCCATCTTTCATTCACTATGACATTACGAAAGTCGCTGTGGCACGCTAGTCACTGCAAGGATTGTTAAAAAATTTACAGCATATATTGTTTACAATATGTACTTTAATATGTAGATAATACTTTTTCCGAAACAAAATTATTTGTAAGGGGAAAAAATCGAATTCTTGTACCATTCTCTAATATTTTACTTGAATGGGGTACTTTAAGTTCCGTTGGGTTGCGAAAAT
Organism: Ectemnius continuus; assembly: GCA_910591665.1. Taxonomy (NCBI): domain Eukaryota; kingdom Metazoa; phylum Arthropoda; class Insecta; order Hymenoptera; family Crabronidae; genus Ectemnius; species Ectemnius continuus. The sequence continues at coordinate 4,782,356 of OU342862.1, read as the reverse complement.
ATCACACTGTGCGTCACATCAAGTCACTAAACCAATCTCTTTGAATAACCTAATCGTACGATAAGGTTGCGCACTGCTACATTAACAATCCTACATTAAAACCAGAACGAGGTAAGAAAGATGTGTGAAAGGGGTGAAAATGAAAATGTTAAACTAGAGATTAGAGATTGGATGGCGGCTCACATTGCACGCTCCAGTAAGCGTCTCTGGCTGTTCTCTTATCACTAAAGTAAGCTGTTTATGCCGATGTCTGGGAAGCGGATTACTGCCAGCTTGCGGCCGCCTGTAACGCAATGCGAACACACCGTGTGCTTTCTTGCATTCGATATTGCAGCCGGTACACGCGTGTACGTCCAACTCGCTCGACAAAGCCATCTGCAAGAGCACTCGAATGTAAAGGCGCTCAAGATCCGCCGCGCCGTACTCGAACCGTTCCGTTACCTTGCCCAATCCAGTATGCTGTCAGATTCTGAATACATTGCTCGCTTTTGCATTATTTATTTAACAGTAACCGTGCCAACGCCCGATCAATCGATCGAGTTTTAAACTTCGATTTTAGGATGAACTTGTTTCTTTCGTTCTCGTTAAAAATAAGAGTATAAGTTTACAATTGTTTCTATTATGATTCGAATATAATTTTGTGCATTATTTATTTAACAGTAACTGTGCCAACGTCCGATCAATCGATCCAGTTTTAAACTTCGGTTTTAAGATGGACTTGTTTCTTTCGTTCTTGTTAAAGATAAGAGTATAAGTTTATAATTATTTTTCATTACCCTGCCCAATCCAGTATGCTGTCAGATTCCGAATACATTGCTCGCTTTTGCATTATTTATTTAACAGTAACCGTGCCAACGCCCGATCAATCGGTCGAGTTTTAAATTTCGATTTTACGATGAACTTGTTTCTTTCGTTCTTGTTAAAAATAAGGGTATAAGTTTATAATTGTTTCTATTATGATTCGAATATAATTTTGTGCATTACTTATTTAACAGTAACTGTGCCAACGCCCGATCAATCGGTCGAGTTTTAAATTTCGACTTTACGATGAACTTGTTTCTTTTGTTCTTGTTAAAAATAAGAGTATAAGTTTATAATTGTTTCTATTATGATTCGAATATAATTTTGTGCATTATTTATTTAAGAGTAACCGTGCCAACGCCCGATCAATCGGTCGAGTTTTAAACTTCGATTTTGCAATGAACTTGTTCCTTTCGTTCTTGTTAAAAATAAGAGTATAAGTTTATAATTATTTCTATTATGATTCGAATATAATTTTGTGCATTATTTATTTAACAGTAACTGTGCCAACGTCCGATCAATCGGTCGAGTTTTAAATTTCGACTTTACGATGAACTTGTTTCTTTTGTTCTTGTTAAAAATAAGAGTATAAGTTTATAATTACTTCTCGCTACCCTGCCCAATCCAGTATGCTGTCAGATTCCGAATACATTGCTCGCTTTTGCATTATTTATTTAACAGTAACCGTGCCAACGCCCGATCAATCGGTCCAGTTTTAAATTTCGACTTTACGATGAACTTGTTTCTTTCGTTCTTGTTAAAAATAAGAGTATAAGTTTATAATTGTTTCTATTATGATTCGAATATAATTTTGTGCATTATTTATTTAAGAGTAACCGTGCCAACGCCCGATCAATCGGTCGAGTTTTAAACTTCGATTTTGCAATGAACTTGTTCCTTTCGTTCTTGTTAAAAATAAGAGTATAAGTTTATAATTATTTCTATTATGATTCGAATATAATTTTGTGCATTATTTATTTAACAGTAACTGTGCCAACGTCCGATCAATCGGTCGAGTTTTAAATTTCGACTTTACGATGAACTTGTTTCTTTCGTTCTTGTTAAAAATAAGAGTGTAAATTTATAATTATTTTTCGTCATTTTTCTTTCTATTATTATTTCAATATAACTTTCTGCATTTGTTTTTGTATTGACGTAACAAATTGGCTATGCAAGTATCGGAAACATGTAAGACTTATTTTATAATCGGTCATTTGACCGCTTACGGTACAAATAGCTATGGATAAACAGTTGATACCATTAGTGTTCAAAATGCAATCGAAAATGTTATTAACATATTCAATGTAATGTTGCATATGTTAACCCCTTGCTGTCCTATGTCGAGTGTGACTTTAACGAATATTTAACGAAAGCGGTGTATAACTTGGAGAGCAAAGGGTTAATAATAAGTTCATTTGAAGAATAATAGGTTATTGCAGTTTTCTTTCTTGCAATAGTCATTGTATGATGTATAACTCGACTTTTCGTTCTGTTTCAAATTTTAGAGTTAGTAATAAATACACTTTGTATTAAAAATAAGTGTTGAAATACATATTTGATAACTTATAGCTTGCCTGGATCATAGCTCTATTCCGACATAACCACAAACATACAACGATTGCTCTTCTATTCGCATTATAATATAATATGCAGTGAATTATATTATTATATATTTTCATGTAGTCATCGACATTTACATTCTCACATAAAAAGAACCGCAGAAGAGCGAACAATTCACAAAATGTGTCGTATATCAGTGGCAGTTATTGCGTTACACCACTTTTCGAGGATTTATTTGATTTCTTTGTGCTGCATAAAACAGATTATTAACGATTCATAAAGTTTGCAATTGGTTGATCGCGTATTTCGATTAAAACTTGCAGGCTCTGTTTGCATTTCCTATACGGCGGGCAAGTGCACGGAACACAGGTTTCATTTTGGAGGTGTATCGTATGAATATTAAAAAAACCCATCCAAATTTTTAACCGAGAACAACTAGTTCGAATGAAAGGTGATTGTAAACCCAGTTTAAGTAATACAAACAAATCATAAAATATTTTATCATACGAATACCAGAAGAATTGATCAAAATTTCGATCATATAAATGCTACAAACAATCATCAAAGTTTTTATCATATAAATACCAGAAATAATCATAAAAATTCTTAACCAAAAACACCAAATTCGACTAGTTTAAATGACAATTGATTGTATGCCCAGTTTGAGTAGTACAAAAAATCATACAAATTTTGATCATACAAATACTAAACAAAATCATGAAAGTTTTTATCATACGATTACCAGAAAAAATAATACAAAGACTAGAAAAAAATCGTCAAAGTTCTTATTATACAAATACTAGAAAAAATCATACAAATTCTTGTCATTCAAACACTAGAAAAAAATCGTCTAAATTCTTATCATAGAAACACCAGAAAAAATCATTAAAGTTTATATCATACAATTACTAGAAAAAATCATACAAACAGTAGAAAAAAATCATACAAATTCTTGTTATACAAACAGTAGAAATAAATCGTCAAAGTTCTTATCATACAAATCATAGAAAAAATCGTGGAAATTCTTGGCGAAGAGCATCGAATTCGACTAGTTGAAATGAAATGTAGTTGCGGGGCCAGTTCGATGGTAAGAGATGGAACGCGTGCACTCTCCGCCGAAGGCGGACAAGCAGAGAGCACCGGCTCCGCGGTAGATCCTGCCAAGTCTGCCAACAGTGCGAGAGAACAAACGTTGCCGGTGGGATCGCGGCGGGCCGGTGAAAGCGTGCGAGAGCGAGCGCGAGCATCGCCGTGAACTCCCATATCGGACGAGAGAGAGAGTCGATTCTTTATCGCCGCGCCGCGCCGCGCCACGCCGAGAGGAAGCCGGAGGCCTCACGCGCGAGCAACTCGCTCCCTTCGATAGAGAGAAGGAGAGCAACAGTTTTACTCGCGCTAAATCAATTTTTACGAATTTCTTTAAATTTGTGGAGGATACAAAGAAGAGTATATGAAACAAGTCTTTGTTCTTTTCCAAAAACACACTCAAGAAAATGGGTGTCGATTAAAACAAAGGATTTCTTGTTCTTTGAAAACGGTTTTTCTTTTCAAGAATCTTTGGTTTTCATAGAAATGCATTTTCTTGAGTAAGAAAGTGTGACTTTTTTACGAAAAATATCTTTCTTTACAGCAGACAGTTTTCTATTTTATGAAAATTTGTTCTTTGAACTCTGACAACAAAGTGTCAGACATGCCAGGTTGGAATGTGTGCTGATTGCTTTTTTATAAGTTCGTAAATCAGTCTGGAATACTTCTCAAGAAAATCAGCTGTCATGATAAACTATAAAAATGTTTTTAAAAATCGTCGAAAAGTGAGACTTGAAACCACGTCCATTGGATTTTCAGATACTTGAAATGAATTATGGCAGCTGAAGCTTTGCAAGTAGAAATGAGGGCTTTTGACCTGATAGGAGTTTACACTCCAAAATAACCGATCGTAGTTCTTAAGCGTCGTCGAATAGGTAAAACCTGACTTTCCGATGATTTTTCAAAATGCCTATAATTGATCATGCCAGCGGAATTTTTATTTAATACTCTGCTTGGTAGTATTTTTAAAATCAATTTTGATAAAAACGGAAACTGTCTCCTCTAAAGAAAAATATATTTTCTAAGAAGGAATTCTTATTCATGAAACTGTATTTATATTTCGATAGAAAATGTTTGTTTTCTGCGAGTTTTTTGACAGCTTGCTTTATTAAAATATTTCTTTATGTTAGCTTTTATGGCTAATACTTTGGTTGAAAATATTAATCTATTTAATATGTTATATCTACAAGTAAGAATGTTTTATTTCATTTTACTCCACGAACAAAATCCTTCTTAAAATTCTAATTTCCAATTGATACAATTTAGGATACCAGTTATTCTGCTTTGAATACCAATGATTTTCGAACTGATCATCACGTATTAAAATTATGCAAAAATTCCACAAGAAAAGGGAAATACTGCCGTTTAGTATAACGTAAAGAATACAAAGATATGATTCTTCATTTTGGAGTAATAATCCTTAATACGAAAAGCAGAGCGATTTAGACAAACTTACCCTATCAAATTGTTAAACATTCTTTTTACTGTTTCACACCGGTAATTACAGCAAGATTATTCTTACGAATTTAAGCAATTGAAAATTGATAATGAAAGAAACTACAACACAAACTATTTCAAGTTCAATGCTAGCGACTGTCCGAAGTGCGATGAAAAAAGCTGCAACACCAACTATCTCAAATTCAATGCTAGCGACTTGTCCAAAGCGAAAGGGCGACGACAGAGTTGAAGTAGAGCGCGCGACGCAGACAGAAGTAACAAGAGAAAGAGAGAGAAGATGAGAAAGGAAGAAAGATAGAAAGAAAGACAGAAAGGGAGGATGAGAGAGTGAGAGTGAGAAGATGAAGACGAAAGATGAAGTGGAAGAAGACAGAAAGCGAGTGACAAGTTGCAGTAGAGTACACGACACAGACAGAAGTAACAAGAAAAATAGAGAGAAGATGAGAAAGGAAAAAAGATAGAAAGAAAGACAGACAGAAAAATAGAGAGATAGAAAGAAAGATAGAAAGAAAGATAAAAAGAAAGAAAGATAGAAAGATAGAAAGATAGAAGGAAAGACAGAAAGAAAGACAGAAAGAAAGACAGAAAGAGTGAGAGTGAGAATATGAAGTGGAAGAAGACAGAAAGCGAGTGACAAGTCTGAACGAAGAGAGCAAGTAAAAGAGAGGAAGGTCTCTTCTCGCACTCTCTCGCTCTGCCTGGCCTCCGACAGACAACAGGGAACAGAGTGGAAGGTGCGCGCGCCCGCGCAGCCAGTACGCGCTTCAGGGATTCTAAACACAAGCTGGCATTGGCGCACCTAAAAATCGCAATTGAAGAACGCGCCGCTCCAAGAACTTCACTGTGACACATTGCAGTCATTTCTTGGCTTGTATGCGATGACGCTTTAATTAAGTTGCGGCGTAAATTTGTTTTTCTAATATTTCTCTAAAATCGAATTACGCGTATTTTGGCGCTTATTTGAAAATAAATGACACGAATTATTAACTAATCTTGGATTTTAAATTGTGAACTTTCTTTCGTTCTTGATGAAGATAAAGATGTAAATTTAGCGTTTCCTTTATTGTTATCTAAATTTGTGCATTTGTTTTTATATTACATTTGTAATTATAGTTTCACCTGGATCAAAGAAGTGTGAGCTTTATTTTATAATCGGCACGGTCAATGTTAAAGAAAATTCTCTAACAAGAAAATCACAAGATTTTAAAGAAAATGACAAGAGCAAAATACGAAGAACGAAATAGATGAAGTACATTTCAACATAATTAGATTTTGACAAAATATCGAATCTAACAAATAGATTTCACCAAAGATTAAATAAAACAAATAAATTTCAATATAATTAGGTTTGAACAGAAGATCGAATCTATTAAATAAATTTCAAGAAAATCTTAAATAGGATAAGCAGATTCCAAATAAATCTTCATAATTTTGCACAAGGCGCGCTTCGCAAACGAAAGGGCGGAGGGCGCCGAAGGTGGCTGGCGTCGGTGGAGACGTCGACTACGCGCCTGAAAACTGGATGATGCTGGTTTATGCAAATGCCCGGCGCAGCGAGAGCGCGCCAATGCACATGTATGCCTGATACTATTTTCGCTGTTGCGCTCGCTAGTGCCGCCAGCATCGCCTTCCCTCACTCGTAAAGTAGAGCTTGAGCTGCTCCCACGATCCTACAATCTACCAGCTCAACTTCTCTTTCTTCTCCAATCCAGCATTTTTATAAGCAGCCGCTTTTATTGGCTACTAAAAATATTGCATCGACTTAAAACTGAAGAGTTCATTTCATTTTTGCGAAAGAAAAGTTGCTAAGTTTTGCTAACATTTGCAGGCTTTTTTGTTGGTTGCTAAAAACATTGTATTGGTTTCAAACGAAAGAGTTCATTTTATTTTGCGAAAGATGAGTTGTTAAATTTCACTAAAATTTGCAGACTTTTTTGATGGTTACTAAAAACATTGTATGGATTTCAAACAGAAGAGTACATTTTATTTTGCGAAAAAAAAGTTGCTAAGTTTTGCTAACATTTGCAGGCTTTTTTGTTGGTTGCTAAAAACATTGTATTGGTTTCAAACAGAAGCGTTCATTTCATTTTGCGAAAGACGAGTTGTCAAATTTCAGTAACATTTACAGGCTTTTTTGCTGGCTACTAAAAATATTCTATTGATTTCAAACAGAAGCGTTCATTTCATTTTGCGAAAGAAAAGTTGCTAAGTTTTGCTAACATTTGCATGCTTTTTTGTTGGCTATTAAAAACATTCTATTGATTTCATACAGAAGCGTTCATTTTATTTTGCAAAAGAAAAGTTGTTAAGTTTCACTAACATTTGCAGATTGTTCTATTGGTGATTAAAAATATTGTATCGGCTGCAACCAGAAACATTTATTTTATTTTGCCAAAACAAAGTTGTTAACTTTCACTAACATTTACAGGCTTTTTAACTAGCTACTAAAAATATTGTATCAGCTCCAAGCAGAAACATTTATTTTATTTTGTAAAAGAAAAGTTGTTAACTTTCACTAGCATTAGCGGGCTTCCAATTGGAACTTTTAGAGAAGCTCGAGTGAAAATCGATGGAAACGAAAATGAAATTCCAATTCGCGTTCATTTTAACTTTCATTTTAAACTCGAATGAAAAATTCTTTGGAACCACGCAGAAGCGTTCATTTTATTTGAACCAACTTCCACATGACTTATCCGCATGATTTTGGTGGCTGGCTTAGGTATGATCTTAAAAAAGAACTCTGTAAAAGTTGAACTTCATTGGACCAACCGTACCAAAGGAATCATCTGCCGAGTCCTATTACGCATAATTAATATTGTAATGTTTAACAATTAATAACTGCCTTATTGTTTATTCAATTTTGAATGTTTATATCTCAAATTACTCTGTACAAGTGTACTAATTAAAGGTAAAATAACTGTGCTTGCCAAGTGATTGGCTTAGTTACACCAATTTTTATAAAATTTAGAAAAATTTCAATGTTAACTCTCCTACATCCCCTTGACGCGTTATATCAACTTCTTCTAACAACAAATTTTGTCATTGTAAATGACAATGGCACCGAATAAGGAAGTTAGAATTGAAAGAAGACACCCTTTATAAAGGGCGTTTCATTGGGCGGACGTCGAAGGGGTGCGAGTGCGAGGACAGCAGGAGAAACTGAAGGAGACTAACCGAAGGGGGCAGCGAGCGAGAATCCGGAAAGCAGGAGAGCCAGCTGGCTGGAATCTCGTTACTCCTCAGACCTGCTGCTTCCTTGCGGCTTTCCCATCCACCGGAAACACCATCACCATAGAATCCGGCACCCCACACTTTAGCCCGCTCTAAATTCCATCCGAATAATCATTTTTTGACTTCTCATTTATCGTGATATTTTCACATTTTTATCGATGTTTGTAATTATGAATAAGTTTATCGAAAATGGAAAAAAACTCGCAATAGAAATGAAATAGAACTAAATAGGAAGTTGTATGCTATGATATGCTAGTATTGTATATGCTATAATAAATATAATACTATAATAAAGTAGTTTTAGAAAAATACAAAAATTTGTAATCACGAATAGGTTCATCCAAAATGGGAAAAAACTCACAATAAAATTGGAATAGAAGTAAATTAAAACTTGTATGCTAAGATATGCTAGTATTGCATATGCTATAATAAATTTAATACTATAATAAAGTAGTTTTAGAAAAATACAGTAATTTGTAATCATAAATAAGTTTATCAAAACTGGAAAAAACTCACAATAGAAATGAAATGGAATTAAATAGGGAGTTGTATGGTAAGATATGCTAGTACTGCATGTGCTATAATAAATATAATACTATAATAAAGTAGTTTTAGAAAAATACAATAATTTGTAATCATGAATAAGTTCATCAAAAATGGAAAGAAACTCGCAATAAAAATGGAATAGAATTCAATAGAAAGTTGTATGCTAAGATATGCTAGTATTGTATATGCTATAATAAATACAATACAACAAAGTATTTTTAGAAAGATGCAATAAACACAATAGAAGCTTAATACGATAATAAATATATGCTAGTAATATTACAACTGCGAATAAAATTATCGATTAAAGTACCTTTTCCAACCTATAATTAGAATTGTTGTTTTGTAAACGTTGAGAATCATAACTTATATTAAATAAATTAGAATTTTCTCAGAAATGCCTTTGAATAAAACTAAACAAATTCAAAGACATTGCACTCTCTTTTCCCATTCAGACTGACAGTTTCTTACAGATTACAGTTTAAAGTGCTCTAATTCAATTAATTCCCCGACATTAGAATATTCCCCGATTCATTGACTCGGCCAGTCATAATTAATTACAATAACAACTAAGTACAACATCGCAATTAAGTGCAATTAGTGGAAGCCTGGTCAAAGATGAGGGCGAATCAGTGGAAGCATCATCGCGATGCAGTTGAATTCGCTCGGGCTGCTCGGGCAGAGGCATCCATTAATTAATTCACTCGCATCGCAGATGCTCGGACAGACATTGCCATGCTAATTACATAGTTTGATTAGTATTGCGGCGGCACGAGGCAGTTCTAGCGAGCCTAAAGTCCTACCAGTGAAAGCGCACTTCGAACTGATCGAACCTTCGGCTTTGCATAATGATCACCCGCTGTAACTGGATTCGATGATCGTGTAAGGGATTACAGACCGCAGCCGTTCAATTATTAAGTAATCGGCGTGTTGTATTTGAATGAAGGGATGGATAGAAACTGCAATATTGTTTTGACTCAGTTACTTGTTATTTCCTCAGCGAGCATACAAATTGAAGGATGATGCATTGTAGTCACACAATCTATAGTCGAATAATGAATGAATTCTTTTTTAATGATGTAAAGGATAGAAAGTGCAATATTGTTTTGATTGTATTACTTATTGTGTCTTTAGGAAGCATGGAAAATGAAGAACGATGCATTATAGTCATACAATATGAACTGAAGGATTACAGTCATTATAGTCACTCAATATAATCTGAAGGATTGTAGTCATTATAGTCATTCAAACTATATTCGAATAATAAATTAATTATCTTTGAATAAAGTGATGGATACAAACTTAAATATTGCTCTGATCGAGTTATTTGTTGTGTCTTTAGGAAGCATGGAAAATGAAGAATGATGCATCATAGTCATACAATATAATCTGAAGGATTGTAGTCATTATAGTCATTCAAACTATATTCGAATAATAAATTAATTATCTTTGAATAAAGTGATGGATACAAACTTAAATATTGCTCTGATCGAGTTATTTGTTGTGTCTTTAGGAAGCATAGAAAATGAAGAATGATGCATTGTAGTCACACAATCTATAGTCGAATAATGAATGAATTCGTGTTTAATGATGTGAAGGATACAAACTGCAATATTGTTTTGATTGAATTACTTGTTATTTCCTCAGCGAGCATACAAATTGAAGAATGATTCATTATAGTCATTCAATACAAATTGAAGGATTATAGTCATTATAGTCATTCAAACCATAGACGATAAATGAATGAATTATCTTTGAATAATGTGATGGATACAAACTACAATACTGTTTTGATTGAGTTACTTGTTATGTCTTCAATGAGCATACAGATTGACGGATGATGGATTGTAGTCATTCAATACAAATTGAAGGATTATAGTCATTATAGTCATTCAATTTAGAGTCGAATAATGAATGAATTCTTTTTTAATGATGTGAAAGATACAAACTACTATACATGTTGTTTTGATTGAGTTACTTGTGATTTCTTCAACAGGAAACATACAAATTGAAAGATGATGAATTGTAGCCATTCAATACTCGAATAACGAATGATTAATTCTTTATTAAACAGGGTAATACAAACTCTCGGATAGTTATAAGATACTATACAATGTTATGTACTATGTATAAATGACACACACATTCGCCTATCAATAATTGCTTTGCAATTCTTGAATTTAAAACTGTCTTTCTCCTCTCAGTTGTGGCTCATCAGATGAAATAAAACGATATTTTAGTAACGGAAGTCTTGCGGAAGCTCCTAAAAGTGGTTTAAAGTGTTTTATTAACAATATTCTCAAACCGACAGGTATTTTAATAAAAGAAACCACTGGGAACTTCGTAATAATGATTTTAAATGTTTAATTAACAACAGTTTCGAACCGAAAGAGAGAAAAACTGATGGACATTCTGCTTGAAGAAGCCACTGAACTGATTTAAAATGTAAAATAAAATATAAATACGATTTATAATACAAAATATATTAATACAAAAATATACAATACTCTCAAACTTTATCAAATCCAGCATCATCACAATGACATCCGAGCATGATTGGTCCACAAAGCGCATTTCTCCGGCAAATGGAGTTCCGGCGGCGGCGACGCGCGCGCGAAAGAAATCCCGTTATCGCAGCGCGTTTGTGCAATTACTTCCAATCATCCTGTACTCATCCAATCACCAGGGCATCCACCGCTGCCTCGTCGCCTCCCACCATTCTGTCAATAAGAATACCGCAAAAGTTGATGATAATACTTTGCAGAAATCGCGGCGGCGCTGCGATCACCGGCAACCAGTGAAACATCCAGTAATGCGCGCGAAATTTCTGATTAGACCATTCTTGAAAAACTGGTTATGCACATTGCAAATTTGAAACGTAAAGTGTTATTTTTAATTATAGCAGTTTAGATAAATTTCGTTTGGAGCAGATTGTGGATGAAAAAAGTATTCGCGCATTCAAGGTTTCTAGAGCAAACGTTTTTAACCGTTTGTGACCAGATTTTATGTCGAGAAGACCCAGCACATTTCGAGCATTGTGGACAACTTGACTGTCGCAGTCGCGCGCTCAGATTTACTCCCACAAGTACATCACACAGCTTCTCCTTTTAAGGTAAATAATATAATACATTTCACAATAGGTACAATACCATAATAATAGTGCAATAATACATTACAAAATAAAATATTTTCTATTTCAATGTTGTCTTCTCAATGATTTTTATCGAACAAGACTTGAAATATTTATAAACTGACAGTACGCATATGTAATAAGAAAGATGTATTTCATAAAATAACGAATTACAAAATAAAACTATTTTTGTGTTAGAGAAAGCGCGATTGCGCTGTTCGGGATTCTTCGACAGTGTTTTTTAAATATCCCCTGGAACTCAAACGTTCTTAAATGAGAAAGGTCTTCTTTCTCAATAGAAATATACATTTTTGATGAAGAAAGAGTGTTTTTAACTGCTAGGCTACTGTCGGCGCCTATGAACGATTAGAAACTTTGCGTTTGTAATATTAACAGCGCCTATAGACGCTTTAAAAATCCATTAACCCCTTGCCTTACGATTTAAGTTCCGATGGCGCGGGCCGTAAATAATTGCAAGGTCAATCACACATTCACCTATTAACTGTTTTTTTAAACACATTTGTATGGTACAAGCAACTTTACTTTGCAAGATGCTTCGTAAATAATTATGATGAATTGATCATTGAACAATAAAGATTTATGCATTGTCTTTGGGATGTTTATTTACATTTGGAGTTGTTTACATACCACGTCTCTTATCACAGCTAAAATCTCGTCAGCCAAAATCATCGTTCTGACTTAGATTTCGTCGTAGGCAAAGAGTTAAGGCAAAATCAATCTCTTTGTTCCTCGAATCCTAGTTACATCGTTGCGCGGTTAATGCAGATCCAAAGGAAACTAGAGCAAGGCGGAACAATGGGAGCAAAGCGACAGAAAGAGAGCAATGAACGAACTAAAGAAAGAACGACTGAGAGCTCGATGGAGGAAAGGAAAAGCGGTCTAAAAGAGGTTGGAACGGAAAGAGGACGTCCAAGTGTATCAAGGAACGCATGAAATCGAAGAGATGTATCAAGCAAGAGTGGAGAAGACAGCGACTTTCAAGTGCGCGAAAGAAAAGAGCAGAACAACGCAACGATCAAGAGTTGGAAAGACAAAGTGCTGATCGATGTGCGGAATAAACGTCAAAGTCTAGCAAATGGGACGGAACAACGCAACAAGTAAGCATGAGAAAGACAGAGCGTTTCAGGAAAGAAAGAAACAGAATAAGGCAACGATGAAAAGTTGGCAAGACAAAGTGCACAATCATGCACGTCAAAGTGCGCCAGAGAATGCGAGAGAACAGCGCAACAACCAATCCCAAAAAGGACTATGGAATGAGACGAATTAATGTGACAACCAAGAGTGGGAAATACAGAATTAGCCAAGTGCATTGAAGAAAACGTAAGATCAACGCTACAAGCAAGATTAAGAAAGTCTAAAGAATGCGTCAGAACAACGCAACAACCACGCCTGCGAAAAACTCTCATCAACAATCACTGAAACAACAGCATTACAACGTAAGAGTAATCGGAAAACAGAATCGTCCAAGTGCTCCAAAGATTACATCGCAACAACGCGGCAACAAATTCCGAAAAAGACAACCAACAGAATGCTTCAGAACAACGCAACAACCAAGCCTGAGAAAGACTGTCATCTAAGCGCATCAAAGACTGAAACAACAGCACTACAACGTAAGATTAATCGCAAAACAGAATCATCCAAGTGTTCCAAAGATTACATTCCAACAACGCAACAACAAATCCCGAAAAAGACAACCAACAGAATGCGTCGGAACAACGCAACAACCAAGACTGCGAAAGACAGTCATCAAAGATCACCAAAGACTGAAACAACAGCACTACAACGGAAGAGTAATCGGGAAACAGAATCGTCCATGTGCTCCAAAGATTACATCGCAACAAGGCGACAACAAATTCAAAAACAAATTCCAAAAGCCTGAGAAAGACTGTCATCTAAGTGCATCAAAAACTGAAACAACAGCATTACAACGTAAGATTAATCGCAAAACAGAGTCATCCAAGTGCAAAGCAGAGGGAAACAGAATGCTGTAGCCAAGAGTGGGATCGCAACCGAGTGCATGAGATCCAGGAAGGGAAAGATAAAGACAGAGCGAGCGGAGGGGGGAGGGGGGAGTGAAAGGATGGGAACCAAGTGCAAGAGCGACAGAGCGTAAGAGAAGGAGCGATCCAAAGGGCTTAAGAGTGAAAGAGAGGGAGAAAGGTAGGAACCAAGCCAAGAGCGGAAGAAAGGGCTAAAGAGAGAGCGATAAAGAGGGCGATACAGCGCAAGCGAGTAAGATAGAGCTATAGAGGGAAAGAGAAAGGTAGGAATAGAATCCAAGAGCGAAAAAAAGGGCTAAAGAGAGGGCGATAAAGAAAGATAGAGCGATAGAGGGAAAGAGAGAGGATAGGAACCAAGATCAAGAGCGAAAGAAAGAGCTAAAAAGAGGGCGATATAGCGCAAGAGAGAAAGATAGGGCGATAAAAAGAAAGAGAAGAGGAGGAACCGAATTCAAGAGCGAAAGACAGAGCTAAAGAGAGGGCGATAGAGAAAGATAGAGGGTAGGAACCAAGATCAAGAGCGAAAGAAAAGGCTAAAAAGCGAGCGATATAGCAGAGGAGACACATAGAGACCAAAAGAGAGAAAGATAAAGATAGCAACCAAATCCAACAACAACAAATAGTAAGAAACAGAAAAATAAAGAGCAAAAGAGTGAAAGAAACAGAGCGAAAGACAGCAATAGAGCGATAGAGGGCGAAAGATAGGAACCAACTCCAAGAACGAAAGAAAGGGCCGAAGAGACACAGAGAGCCAAAGAAAGAGCGAAAAGCAGAGCGAGCGTGCGAGAGAGAGAGAGGGGGGGAGCGGTGGATCCCGTTGCGAGGAGTCGCGGCCGGTAGAACACGTCGTAGGAGAGCGGCGGCGACGACGTAGCGAGCGTGTAGAAGCGTGGCGAGAGAGAGCGTAGTTCGCCGCCGCGGATCGATACGGGTTCGTTCGTTCCTGGCGGCGGACGAGTAGTAGTCGCACGACTCGCGACGGCCAGAACAGAGACCAAGAGAGAGGAGACACGAGTGGGACGAGGGGAGGGCGCGCGCGCGGGCGGCGGCGGTGGCGGAAAAGCGCGCAGGGGGTGCCGGGGCGACGTTCGCGGAGCGGCGGGGGTGGACCGGGACGGGGGACGCCTCGGGGGTGTTGCCATGGCTACGGGAATTATAGCACCGACTCTCTCTCCGTCGCCCCCTCTCACTCACACCTCCCTGAAATAGTCGCCGATCCTCGCTCCATCCTTCTCTCTCTCTCCTTGCTCTTTCCCTCTGTCGCCGGCTCTTTTTATAGCAGGCTACGCTTCTCCGCTCTTCTCGCTCGCCCTAATAGTCGCCCTCTCTTTTTCTCGCTCTTCCCACTGTTGACGGGGTTGTTTCTTGCGCTCTCTTTGTCCGGCTGTCCTGCGTTTCTTCGGACGCCCCGGTGCGCCCTTCTTCGCCCCCCGACGTTTCACCCTTTCGCCGAGCGAGGGAGAAAGGACTGCGACGCGGCGCTCGCAGGAGGAAGCACGCCGCGAAGAGAGCGAGCTCTCTACGACGCACTCTTCATCCCCCCCCGCCGACACCACCGATGTCGACGACGCCGCCGTGGAAATTCTGCTCCCCTGCTGGCGAACGCGCCACTTTTTCCGATTGATTCGACCCGCCAGGAGAGCCGGGCGGCCTTCTTCGCGCTTTCGGCACTCGCTCCTACGTTCACTGTCGCCGACCTGCTTCCGTGCTGAGCTTCCGCGCTCGCTTGTTGAACAGACAACTTTGCCGTGTTATAGTCGCCGAATTAAACGCATCAGTCGTTCGAAGAAAGATATGTTAATAAGAAATTTTAAAGAAAAATAGATTAGTATTTCAGAAGGGCGATTATAAAAACAATGTAGAAAATGGAAGGATTATAAATAGTCGCTTGAAGGTATAGTCTTGTCAGAAGTATAGTCTTTTTGGTGGAAAAGAAATTTTAATAAGAAAGAAAGAAATGTTAATAAGAAACGTTAAAGAAAAACAGATTAGTATTTCAGAAGGGCGATTATAAACACAATATAGAAAGTAGAAGGATTATAAATAGTCGTTTGAAGGTATAGTCTTGTCAGAAGTATCGTGTTTCTGATGGAAAAGAAATGTTAATAAGAAAGAAAGAAATGTTAATAAGAAACGTTAAAGAAAAATAGATTACTATTTCAGAAGGGCGATTATAAAAACAATATAGAAAATAGAAGGATTATAAATAGTCGTTTGAAGGTATAGTCTTGTCAGAAGTATAGTCTTTTTGGTGGAAAAGAAATGTTAATAAGAAACGTTAAAGAAAAATAGATTATTATTTCAGAAGGGCGATTATAAAAACAATGTAGAAAATAGAAGGATTATAAATAGTCGTTTGAAGGTGTAGTGTAGTCAGAAGCAGCACGATGGACGGACAAAAAATTCCTGTCAATATTATAAATAAATGTAAAAGCGAAAGTATGTTAATAAATAAATATAAATAGACTATAACAACTAAACTCTTAGGAACTGCTGCAGAAGCAAGTTAACTTTGCGTTGCTGTTTCTACGAAATCAGCTCACAGATTGCCAACAGCAACAAGCAATTGCGTAAAGAAAGTGCGGAGAAACTTTACATTGGTTGCTTTATTTATTTGTGCTACAAATAAAGCAACAATAGGATGTTAATACATCGAATCGCTAAAGTTAGTAATGTTCTGCTCGACTATCAATGGTTGACTATTCAGTCGATTAGAATACTCACAACTTATTTTTACGCAGCATCCCACACGGACGACTAAAATGACGGACCAAATCAAGAATCAAAATCCGAAGTGTAAAATTTCATCGACAAAAAGATAAGTTAATGAGAATCTGATGTTTGCGGTGACTTAACTAAGACTTGATTGCGAATTTTAAATGATTGCATTGCTATAAGCAATTTTATAGCCATTGCATTGCTTATAGTCGACTCTAGTAAAGCGATAACGTTAATTAAAGTACTAGAGACTATAAATTACAGATTATAGATAACAAAATTAGTATTCGTATTAATATTAGTGTAAATGAGATGAGAATCTCCAAGATAAATTGTGCTAATATCGCGAAAAAAACTATGAGAAAGGAATCGCCAGAATAATTCAGCCATTCTTCTTTCGCAATGCTTGAATTTGCCAATAATGACGTACAGGTTTAAGAAAGTATCATTCCAATCTCGACACTTTTACCTTTATTCTTTGTTATTAAGTTAATCGTGTTATCATACACGATAACAGGTGAGCGATACTCATAGCGACTAAAGAATTGCTATTGTTTCGTCGCAGTAGCAAAAAGCGGGGAAACAGCTTTGCAGTTTACAGTTGTTACAGAATTCTAGTAGCTGGAAATTCTGTTACTTTGCAGAAACAATGCTTGAACAAGAAAACCACCGATTAACTCTTCAAGTCTTTCTTGACAGAACTAACAGTAGCTTACAAAAATCTTTGAGAGACATGCTACATTTTAACGTTTACAGTCTGACGGAATTGTGTAACTCATTGTAGAAGAGAAAATTGTGTTACAATCGGTTCTGGTGCTTTGAAACACAGTTCTTGTAGTTATTAATGCAGACTGGATGATGCAGATTTCTGTCACCAGCACGTTTTTAGGACTCTTTTGTTAGCGCATTCGCACATAGAGCGATGAAAACTCTAGTTTTGTACCGCAGCAGACGCAGTTGCGACTAAACAGTGACTATTGTTTCGTGATAGCAAGAAAAAGTGAGGTCACAGCTTTACAGTTTACAGTTGCCGTATGATTCAAGCAGCTAGAAATTCTGTTACATCGCAGAAGCAATGGTTGAACAAGAAAACCTGCGATTAACTCTTTGAGTCTTCCTTCGAAGAACTAATAGCGACTCGCAAAAATATTCGGACGGATGCTATGCTGAACGTGTATTTTACAGAAATGGAAGGAAAGAAAGCATTGTTTGTCACAGCTTTTAACTTTATTCTCTTTTATTAAGCCTTTGTCGTACTTTCGTGAGTCTGACTTGTAATACAAATTTTCTACCAAACATGAATATCAAAAGAAATGAATATGAAAAAGAAACCAATGCAACAATGTTGCGAGTCAGACCCGTTGAATGAAGATTGGGCGAACATTGTTGCATTGTTCTTGTTGGATATTTTGGGGATTGAGTATTGCAACTGTTCTAGAGCATCACTCCGACATGTTTTCCCGGATTTCGTCGAACTAAATGGTATGGAAAAGGATTAAGTTGATCGTGTATGATAAAGAAAAACTGGTTTCTCTTGCGTTAGTCAAAAACATATTATTACCAATCGTTTTCGCTCATTACTGATTTATTTACGCAGAATCTGCGGCTCTCCGACTGTTCATGAGAGTCACTCCGAATATTTGTGCTAACACATTTAACAGTAAATCTACAAATTACCGGTCAAATGACCTTCTTCAATGGGGAAACACAGGCATAAAAAAGTGTTGGTAAGTTTAGTGTTAATCATAATAGCGTACAAAATTTAACAAAGTATTGTTCAAGTCTGAACTCTTGCACAGTTGAAACTCGAGTGCTCCGCCATGTGTTCGATCCGACTTTTGTAACGTCGTTTTGGATCTTCGAACTAACTATTTTCTGAGTTGACAAAGCGATGAGTCGGGCAGCCCTATTTTCCTTGTTTGCGACTAGAAAGGTGAAAGTAGAAGTTCGGCGACACAAGGACTGATGGGAAACGCTCGAAGATAATGCGAGTAAACAGACTGACACAGAAACAGAACTGCGAGAATGTAATCTTTGACAATCGCAATCTGAAAGACCGAAGGATTGAACGTTCCAAGCGTTCCAGAACAGATTGGTATTCCAGTGGATGGGAATTTTGGATGAATTTGTTTACTTCCTGCGGTTTTGTTCTATAAAGTCTTATTGTCTCTTCGGAAATTTCAGGACGAAAACGCATCTATTGAAATGTATTACTTGAATTTTCTGCTATTGAAATACTCTTTTGCGCTATTTTTAACGTTGTTTGTGTGACTTTTCATGTGAATTAAGGAAAACAATAAGAATGATATAACAAAGTGTATAAGTAATACAATATACAAGAAAAAACTGGTGATTTCCTTTACGTTCTCGCTGATTCCATTTTAATAATTACGGGATTGCGTCTTTAGCATTCTTTACGGCGATTTTGTTCCAACAAACACAGAATTCACCGAAGTTATTGACAAACTAATATTTACATAAACTATGAAAAGAAGGTAATAATTATTGTAAAAAACGAGAAAGAAAATGGGCGACTTTTACTAGTACTATTGTATTAGCGTGAAAGATCTTCGCGTGAGAAGTTCACTTGAATTTCAATGCAATAACAAGAAATTATGCTTTTAACACTGAAGCAATCTTTCAACAATTGTTTATTTGACTTCGCCTTCATTATACAACATGTTCGAAGGATTCTGTTCAATTTTTATACGAAACCAAAGTCGGAGAGTTGATAGAATCGTTCAAACACGGTGTATCTTTGTTTCTTTGACGATCAAGCTTCTTATTTACCAATTGTTTCAAGACAATTGTTATATTTCATAATTGTAATTGTTCATTGCGGTTTCCGTGGATGTGTTTTGAACAAACCTTCGCAAGATTGGCAAAGAGAAATGAGTAACGGTTTGCGATGGGAAAGCGGGTTTACTGGAGAAACTGGTGATCGTACTGGTTTCTCCGAGGTGCAGCTTGTAATCCTGGCCAATTATTCCTAATTAATTACTGGTGTTTCTCCCGTGGAGGAATGGACGGAATCGGGATGCCATAAACTCTGGTTACAGGATTCTGCGGCCTCTCTTCGTTACTTATGCTCGAGCTTTCCACCATAAACGCATCCATTCTTTCTGCCGTTCTTCTTCCGATCCGCTGAATTTGACACGAAAATGATTCAATTCTTATTTTGATAATTAATAATTTAAAATTAGTAAATTATGGAAAAAGATTTGCATTATTTAAATCCATTTAAGTTCTATAAAGTGCGGTTGTAGGATTTTGCGGACTTTGATCGTAAGTTGCAATTTTCCTTCCGATCCGCTGAATTTTACATGAAAATGATGCAATTCTTATTTTGATAGTTATTTATTCAAATTTTGCAAAATATAGAAAAAGGTTTGCATTAGTGAAATCCATTTGAATGCTATAAAATATGGTTACAGGATTTTACGGACTTTCATCGTAAGTTGCAACTTTCCTTCTGATTCGTTGGATTTAACATGAAAATGATTAAGTTTCTATTTCGGTAAATAATCATTTAAAATTGGTAAAATATAGAAAAAGATTTGGATTATTTAAATCCATTTGAATGTTATAAAATGCAATTGCAGGATTTTGCAGGTTTTGTTCGTAAGTTGCAGTTTTCGTTGTGATTCGTTGGATTTTAGACGGAAATGATTCAATTTCTGTTTTAATTTTAATTCGCTGGACTTTAAACGCAAGTGATTAAGTGTTTGTTTCGGTAATAAGTAATTGCAAGTTTCCAAATTGTAATATGTGTAAATGGAAAGCGGAAAGAAGGATTCCGGCACTATTGAAATCTAAGAACGCGATGAAGCGCTGATTGTCAACGGGAAAGCATTTCAGATGAAATGCAACGAATTAGATAAACAAACATTGCAATTAAACAGAAGGAATCGTAAAGAAATCACTTTAGATTCAAGGAAATTGCTTTAGATTCAAGGAAATCGCTTTAGATTCAAGGAAATTGCAGTAAATCGAAAGGAATCGCGTCACATAAAAACCAAGCATATTCGATCCAAAGAAATCGCTTTAAATAAAAGAAGCACGTCGCATCAAACAAAAAGCACTTTCTAATTGAAAAATCGAAGTGCATTGAAAGGAAAGTCATAAAAATGCCGAAAACTTCATCGCTTAACTCGGTTTATCTCAGACGGAATACGAAAAACGCGACCATTTTGCTTGCGATACACAGAATTCACATTAGATTCCGAGTTTCCGCATTAAAACCGAGAGACACGCATTAGAATCAAAGCGGATCGAATGATTTCAACAGCAATCGCATTACATCGCAAGAAATCTTAAGCAAAAACCGCTGAAATCTACGTTCATTTCGTACTCGAAACATTCATTTGCCAATTGCTGTAAGAAAAGCGAGCGTAGTTCTCAGAGAAATTCAAATGACCGAGCGGTCGATGACCCCAAAGGAATCGCAATCAATTCCAGGAAATGTTCTACAAAAATCGATGAAATCTACCGCTTATCCGCACTTATTTCGTTCTAGAAACACTTCATTCGCTGATTTCAACCAGAAACATAAGCTCCCATTTCCGGACAATTCCGATCATCGAACGATCAATGATTTGGAAATAATCGTATCGAATTACAAGCAATACTGCGCAAAAATTTCAGAAAGCCACAGTTTATTATCAATTGTAACATTCATTTGTTAACTTGAATGAGAAATAAAAAGGTGTTCGTATTTCCGGACAATTCCGATCATCGAACCATCAATGATTTGAAAATAATCCTATTAAATTACAAGCTAAACTGCGCGAAAATTGAAGGAAGCCGCTGTTTATTTGTCTATTGTAACATTCATTTGTTAACTTGAATGAGAAATAAACAGGTGTTCGCATTTTCAGACAATTTCGATCATCGAACCATCAATGATTTGGAAATAATCGTATTAAATTACAAGCAATACTACGTAAAAAATTAGGAAAGCCGCTGTTTATTTGTCTATTGTAACATTCATTTGCTATTTTGAATGAGAAATAGAAACGTGTTCGCATTTCGGAGTAATTTGATTCATCCTGCAATCAATGATCTGAAAAAAATCGCATGAAATCTAATAAATATCGCACAAAAACTTACTCTTTATCCGAATTTACTTCATTCTCAAAACATACGCTTGCCAATTTCAATGAAACTCGCATTTGAAGCCAATTCAAATGATTGAAAAGTCGATGATTTCAAAAGAATCGCGTTACATTCCCGCAATCATTACACGAAAACCTACCATTTCTCTACATTGGCTTCATTGGCGAAAGCTTCTCTCACCAATTCGAATAGAAATCAAAAAGTACCTCGCATTTTGGAGTAATTCATATGACCGAACAAACGGTGATTTCAAATGAATCGCATTAAATACCAATGAATATCGCGCAAAAGCTATGAAACGTATCGCAATTACTTCACTCTGGAAAACTCGATTTCTCACTTCAAACAAAAATACAATCCAAATCATCAACTAATAAATAATTCCAAAAAAATCGCATTAAATAGCAATAAATAATTTTCAAAATCTACGAAATGTAGCGCGATTACTTCACTCTAAAAGCCTTAATTTCTCACCTCAAACAAAAATAAAGTTCAAATCATCAAGCACTAAATAATTCCAAAAAAATCGCATTAAATAGCAATAAATAATTTTCAAAATCTACGAAATGTAGCGCGATTACTTCACTCTAAAAGCCTTAATTTCTCACCTTAAACAAAAATAGAATTCCAATCATCAACCACTAAATAATTCCAAAAAAATCGCATGAAATAGCGTAAATATTGTCCAAAACCTACGAAATGTAGCGCGATTATTTGACTCTAGAAACCTTAATTTCTCACCTCAAACAAAAATACAATCCAAATCATCGACTACTAAATAATTCCAAAGAAATCGCTGCAAATCCCACTAAAAATCGCACAAAAACTCAATACAAAATCTAGTGGATTTCCAAAAGACAGATGAAGAATTTGATGGGAAAGGATCGATAAAGTGGTATTCGAGGGTAATTCGTTGATCGAGGGATCGACGATCCGCGGAGAGGGAAGTGGAGGAGTAAGAGGCTAAAGCGGAGGAAGCGGAGGAAGCGGTATTCGTACGTAGAAGCAAGCAGTGAGACGTGAGTACGTGGACGCCGAGGTCGCCGGGTCTGTCGGCGCGTGGAACTTTCCACTGGCTCTCTCGAGCCAGCCAAGCTGCGCAGACCAACCACTCAAACTCGCTCGCTACTGCGCACACCAAAAACCAACATTTCATATCTTCCTTCCGGCAACTCCGATCCCTTTCATTCCTTTTCCAGCCGATTCCACACCATTTCGCAGTCCTACATATGAAATCCCAATTCGATCCGACCAATAACATCCGAGTTATTTACAATTCTTAGGAAGCTCGAGAGCGACCGCCTCTCAACCAACAAAGTCCATTTTTTCGGAAACTATCGCTGTTTTTGCAAAACGAGTACAATAATTCGAACTACGAAGTTGTTCCGAAGCAGATTCCGCAAGAATAATATCGAAATGTTGATTAGGAACAATAATATTGAAATAGCATATTTAACGAGCGTGGAAAACTATGTTCGGTCGAAATTGGAGTGTTGAGGAGATATTTGTTGGATGTTGTTGTTGTACAATGTTGAATTGGAGTGGAGAAATTCGCCGTTTTTGCAAAACGAATACAATAATTCGAACTACGAAGTTGTTCCGAAGCAGATTCCGCGAGAATAATATCGAAATGTTGATTGGGAACGATAATATTGAAATAGCATATTTAACGAGCGGTGAAAACTATGTTCGGTCGAAATTAGAGTGTTGAGGAGATGTTTGTTGGATGTTATTGTTGTACAATGTTGAATTGTAGATGGCAAAAATTGTGATTGGAGTGGAGAAATTCGCCGTTTTTGCAAAACGAATACAATAATTCGAACTACGAAGTTGTTCCGAAGCAGATTCCGCGAGAATAATATCGAAATGTTGATTGGGAACGATAATATTGAAATAGCATATTTAACGAGCGGTGAAAACTATGTTCGGTCGAAATTAGAGTGTTGAGAAGATGTTTGTTGGATGTTATTGTTGTACAATGTTGAATTGTAGATGGCAAAAATTGTGATTGGAGTGGAGAAATTCGCCGTTTTTGCAAAACGAATACAATAATTCGAACTACGAAGTTGTTCCGAAGCAGATTCCGCGAAAGTAATCTCGAAATGTTGATTAGGAACGATAATATTGAAATAGCATATTTAACGAGCGTGGAAAACTATGTTCGGTCGAAATTAGAGTGTTGAGAAGATGTTTGTTGGATGTTGTTGTTGTACAATGTTGGATTGTAGATGGGAAAAATTGTGATTGGAGTGGAGAAAGCAGATTCCGCGAGAATAATATCGAAATGTTGATTGGAAACGATAATATTGAAATAGCATATTTAACGAGCGTGGAAAACTATGTTCGGTCGAAATTGGAGTGTTGAGAAGATGTTTGTTGGATGTTGTTGTTGTACAATGTTGAATTGTAGATGGGAAAAATTGTGATTGGAGTGGAGAAATTCGCGATGAGGAGAAGCCTTGCCCGGACAAAGCAAGGGTGTGGCGGAGTGACGGGACTTTCTGCCACGGAATCCGAGATAGGTCGGAGGAATGCGAAGAAGGATGGAGTCGACAAGCCGCAGGAATGCATCAACTGTAAAATGCAGAATATCTCGAGCTCGATCGATCCTATGGAAAATCGATCGTCCCACCACGCCAGCATCCATTTTCCATCGAGCGCTAAATACCAAGAGCGAACCGCTCGCTTCTCGGACTCTTCTTGAAAATGACGCTTCTATGGCCAATCATTCCTTTCGATTCTAAATTCAACGAGTTTCAAAACGAACTATAACTTTGTAATGTCTTCTGCTCTATTTATATTGATTTGTTGCTAACCAGTGAAGTTTTGATTGTGAAAAATGACGTTTCTACGGCCAATCATTCCTTTGCATTCTAAATTCAACGAGTTTCAAAGCGAACTATAACTTTGTAATGTCTTCTGCTCTATTCTCATTAATTTGGAGCTAAGAAGTGAAAAACGGCGAAGTATTAATTGTGGAAAATGACGCTTCCATGGCGAATCATTCCTTTCGATTCGAAATTCAACGAGTTTCAAAACGAACTATAACTTTGTAATGTCTTCTGCTCTATTCTTATTAATTTGGAGCTAACGAGTGAAGTTTTGATTGTGGAAAATGACGCGTTTATGGTGAATCATTCCTTTCGATTCTAAATTCAACGAGTTTCAAAACGAACTATAACTTTGTAATGTGTTCTGCTCTATTCTTCTTAATTTAGAGCTAAAAAGTGAAGTTTTGATTGTGGAAAATGACGCTTCCATGGCGAATCATTCCTTTCGATTCTAAATTCAACGAGTTTCAAAGCGAACTAGAACTTTGTAATGTCTTCTGCTCTATTTATATTAATTTGGAGCTAAGAAGTGGAACATTGATTGTGGAAAATGACGCTCCCATGGCGAATCATTCCTTTGCATTCTAAATTCAACGAGTTTCAAAGCGAACTACAACTTTCTTGCTAAACTAATCAGCGTATTCTCCTCTATTCTTCTTAATTACTTGCCAAGAAGCGAAGTATTGGCTGTAGATAATGACGCGTCTATGGTGAACGGAATTACAACTGTTTTATTACGTTAATGAACATGTTGTGCGCTATTCTTATTAATTTGTTACCAAGAAGTGAAGAGTTGCGAAGTATTGATTGTAGAAAATGACACGTCTACGGCGAAACATTCCTTTGCATTCTACATTCAACGAGTTTCAAAGCGAACTACAACTTTCTTTGAGCGCGTTTTGCTTTATTCTTGTTAATTTGTTGCCAAGAAGTGAAGACTTGCAAAGTATTGATTGTAGAAAATGACGCTTCTACGGCGAAACATTCCTTTGCATTCTAAATACAAAGAGTTTCAAAGCGAACTACAACTTTTGTACGGATTTACTAAACATGTTCCGTTCTATTTTAATTAATTTGTCATAACAAAATGAATAATGAACGAATACAAATTGTGAAAAACGACACTTAAAATCGAACTACAACTTTAGTACGAACTTACTAAATACGTTCCGTCCTATTTTAGTTAATTTGTTACAACAAAATGAACAATCAACGAACACAGATTGTGAAAAACAACACTTGAAATTTATTATGCTTAAAATCGAACTACAACTTTAGTGCGAACTTACTAAATACTTTCCGCTCTATTTTACTTCATTTATTATAACAACATGAATGATTGACAAATACAAATTGTAGAAAATGACACTTGAAATTTATGATGCTTAAAATCGAACTACAACTTCAGTACGAACTTACTAAACATATTCCATTCTATTTTAGTTAATTTATTATAACAAAATGAAGTATTGACGAACGCAGATTGTGAAAAACGATACTTGAAATTTATGATGCTTAAAATCGAACTACAACTTCAGTACGAACTTACTAAATACGTTCGGTTCTATTCTTGTTAATCCGTTGTGAAGAAGTGAGTAGCGCAGAAGTATCGATTTCCGCGAGGAGAAACTGTTGGCAAGAATGGAGAGTACTGTGTGAGAGCGTTGTAATTTGGATGAATGTGTGATCCACTAACTCATCGAGTGAGTTTCCAGTTGATGTTTCTAATCTCGAGCGAGGCAATTCGTACTGATAAATCGGTGAAATGGAAGTTGGTTTGAGTGCGCGGAGACAGGAGAAAGTAGAGCTGCTCTATCTAAATAGAGCACCTAAATCTACAGCGACGCAAAAAATCTGCAACCATTTCATCTTTCTCTCGCTGGAGAAATGCATGAAGAGTTTCTAGGTTTCTCTGGAAAACAGTAAAATCCTTTGAAAATTCCTTCGAATCTAACGCGATTTCGGCTTTCTTTTTGTAGCACACACAAAATGGATGTCGAACGCAACATACTAACTTATATCGAAAAGAATCCACGTAATAAAATCATTAAGAGTGCAAATTATTGCTCTGAAACGCTTTCTTAATCCAAACCCAATATTTCCAATTTTCAATTTACCACCCAAATATTGTAATACAAAAAACTGTAGTAAGTTAATAGGAAAAAGGAGTAACGGCGGCCGAGCGAGTGCAACATTGCGGCCGACAAAGTTTTGTTGCGAGCAGATCGGAAACACATTGCAATCATGACGCAACAATGTCTGAGTCAGTGGGCGGAACTCGAATTGATTTTGCGGCAACCGACACGCCTGTAATGCGGCAGAAAATGTTGCGTTGAAAATTCCTCCGACACGGAATCTCGCCGGTGTGTAGTTGCGTCTCAGTTTACACACCTTCATTCCTTTGTACTATTGAATTACCAGTGCGGCTTACAACATTTCGATGGAATTCAAAAATTCGGAGACTAGAAACGCAACAGTAATACGATCGATTCGGGAATTGTGTGCCGCAACCAGAGAATCGCATTCGTAACTCATATCTTTTTGGATTCGGAAATGATACGTTTTTGAGAACGCTCGTGCAAAGTTATAGTCGCATATTTCAGCTATAACTTCGCGCGAGTGTTCCCAAAAAAGGAATCATTTCCGAATCCAAAAAGATATCAGTTATAGTCGTATATTTCGACTATAACTTCGCACGGCTGTTCCCAAAAAAGGTATCGTTTCCGAATCCAAAAAGATATCAGTTATAGTCGCATATTTCGACTATAACTTCGCACGACTGTTCCCAAAAAAGGAATCATTTCCGAATCCAAAAAGGTATCAGTTATACTCGCATATTTCGACTATAACTTCGCACGGCTGTTCCCAAAAAAGGTATCGTTTCCGAATCCAAAAAGATATCAGTTATAGTCGCATATTTCGACTATAACTTCGCACGACTGTTCCCAAAAAAGGAATCATTTCCGAATCCAAAAAGGTATCAGTTATACTCGCATATTTCGACTATAACTTCGCACGGCTGTTCCCAAAAAAGGTATCGTTTCCGAATCCAAAAAGATATCAGTTATAGTCGCATATTTCGACTATAACTTCGCACGACTGTTCCCAAAAAAGGAATCATTTCCGAATCCAAAAAGGTATCAGTTATACTCGCATATTTCGACTATAACTTCGCACGGCTGTTCCCAAAAAAGGTATCATTTCCGAATCCAAAAAGATATCAGTTATACTCGCATATTTCGATTATAACTTCGCACGGCTGTTTCCAAAAAAGGAATCATTTCCGAATCCAAAAAGGTATCAGTTATACTCGCATATTTCGGCTATAACTTCGCGCGACTGTTCTTAAAGCAGGTATCATTTCCGAATCCAAAAAGATATTAGTTATAGTCGTATATTTCGACTATAACTTCGCACTTTCATTGTCTAGTCTCTGAATGTTTGAATTCCATCGAAATGTTGTAAACGGCATTGGTAATTCAATAGTGCAAAGGAATAGGTGTGTCCAAATAGCAGAGCACGTTTTAAAAACGCCTTCTTTATTCAATTTTCACGTCTTGCACGTTTTACGACATTCGTAGTACGTTTCAAAGATGTTTTATCGAAGACGTTTCAAAGATACCCACACTGTTTCATTGTTAAAACGTCTCCGACACGTCATCTTTGCATCTGCCTTCCTGCGTTATTCTTATCTCGCATTTTGGAGTAATTCAAATGACTGAATAAACGGTGATTCCAAATGAATCGCGATATGTGTCGGAATTACTTCTCTTTGGAAAACTTGATTTCTCAACTCAAACAAAAATAAAATCCAAATAATCCAGCAATAAATATGTTCAAAACAATCGCATTAAACGGCAATAAATATTGTCCAAAAGCAAAATACAACAGCGTATTCCGATAGGAGAAAACTTGATTAACACAATTCGATAAAAGCGTTTTCTAAATCTCGAAACATCCGAATAAAACCAAAGAGAATCGCAGGGAATATAAACAAATTCATCCAACATTCTCATCGATTTAACACTTTCGACGCCGAAATTGCAAATTTTTAACACTTGCGCCACACCTTATTAAAAATGTTTATTAACATTAATTTTGTCCAAAAAAATATGTCTGCAAATAGATGTTCGAGTGTCACCCAAATATGGGTGACATGGCGCCGAACGTGTTAATTATCAATTATTGACTGTCGCGCTTGGAATGTTTAGTCGTTCGATCTTTGATATTGCGATTGTCAAAGCAGTAAACTGGCAGAAAGGTGGCAAATGAGTGTGCGGAAGAGCGTGTTTTGGCCAGCGGCTCTAGCGCATTAAACAGCAATAAATATTGTTTAAAAGCAAAATACAACAGCGTATTACGATAGGAGAAAATTTGACTAACACAATTCGATAAAAGCGTTTTCTACATCTCAGGGAATATAAACAAATTCATCCAACATTCTCATCGATTTAATTATCAATTATTAACTGTCGCGGTTGGAATGTTCAGTGGTTCGATCTTTCATATTGCGATTGTCAAAGCAGTAAACTGGCAGGAAGGTGGCAAGTGAGTGTGCGGAAGAGCGTGTTTTGGCCAGCGGCTCTAGCGCATTCGTGCTCGGACGGGTTCCGAGGGAAGAGGGAAGGGCCCTGGACCTTCCGAGCTAACAAAATGGTAGGACTAACCAGGCCGGGCCCGAGAAATCGACCAACAAGTCGCTGCCCGTCGCCGCCGCCGCTGCCGCTGGCCTCCTACAGGGTGTTCTCGAAAGTACAGCTCCATTCACACGCCTTTCATTTACTCATCGAACACCTACTTTTTCTCACACGCATTTCTACATACTCACACGTGTGTGTAAATTGATTTGTAAATATTGTAAAGATTACGAGTTTAAATAATACAAAGGTTTGTTTGTATGTTTGTAGCTTGTTCGCGGTAAGCTTGGAAACGGATAAACTGATTTTAACACTAGGTTTACGACACGCGTCATTTTGACAGATTTCGGACTTCACGAACAAAATTACAAAGCTTATTAACTTTCCTTCCAATTTATACTGACAATTATTTATGCAATCCTGACAGATTTAAAGAGGGGTATACAGAAATGTCCGTAAACCTAGTGTTAATGTGATTTCCTTGCGTGTGAACTTACGATCCGCGCAGAGTATAAGCTATAAAATATAGCAATATCTAATTATACGATTTGTTTCAAAAGTAATAAGTATTAATATAAAGAACAACGTTTATTCGCCTATTTCCATTGCTCCGAATGAATTCGGGAAGAGCTGAACTATAAGCTATAAAATATAGCAATATCTAATTATACGATTTGTTTCAAAAGTAATAAGTATTAATATAAAGAACAACGTTTATTCGCCTATTTCCATTGCTCCGAATGAATTCGGAAAGAACTGAACTATAAGCTATAAAATATAGCAATATCTAATTATACGATTTGTTTCAAAACTAATAAGTATTAGTATAAAGAACAATAATATAAAGAAAGAGCTGAACTATAAGCTATAAAATATAGCAATATCTAATTATACGACTTGTTTCAAAAGTAACAGCTATTAGTATAAAGAATAATGTTTGTTCGTCTATTTCCATTGCTCCGAATGAATTCGGGAAGAGCTGAACTATAAGCTATAAAATATAGCAATATCTATTAATTATACGACTTGTTTCAAAAGTAACAGCTATTAGTATAAAGAACAACGTTGATCCGTCTGTTTCCATTGTTCGCGATGAATTCGAAAAGGGCTGAACTGATTTTTAATGCGAAAAATATAGGTTATAAAGTCTGTTTCATCGCAATGCGCCCATCTTAGTAATTGCAAATCGGACTGCCTTATTGTTAGTTTTACACTGTGCCGCGCTGGAAAACGATTGCGCCAGTTTGCGACATACTTGCAGTTGCAACGTCGGATTAACACTTCATTTCTTGACAGTTCCTGTATTTTATAGGTTATACATTTTCCTAAAACATAACTTTACACTGAAGAGGAAACAGCATTGAACGCTGCTTCGAGGCAAAACGAGGCTTCCGCGAAAGTCTCTTTTCTGCACTGCATAAACCTCCGCAATTCGCTTTATATTAAAGCCGAATTTACTTCAATCAGAGCCTCTAAACACTGTTTAGGAACTAAGTTTAAAACAGCAACTATCCAAAACGAGCGTTCTCTCTAGCGAAATTCGAACAGATCTAAGTAAGAATCCACAATTCGCTCCACATTAGAGTACAGAAACCAGTCTCCTCTTTACAGTTCTGTACAAATCTTCACAGTTCGCTAGAACTCGCTATAAGACCAATCTCCATAACTCGCTTTACATTAATACAGAATCCGTTTCTATTAGAGCTCCTAAACATTGTTCAACGATGATATGTAAAAGAATGGCCATCGAAAACGAGCGTCTATGCAGCTCCAAATCAGTCCTCACAATTCGCTAGATTGTCTTCAAAACACTATAAAAATCTCTACAGTTCGCTAGAACTTGCTATAAAATAAGTTTCCACAGCTCGTTTTACATTAATAGAGCATCCGTTTCTATTAGAGCTTTTAAACATTGTTCAGCAATTATGTCTAAAACAAGAACCCTCAAAAACCAGCTTCTTTACAGCTCTACAGAAGTCAGCGCAATTCGCTAGAGCACGATGGAGTTCTACACGAATCTTCACCACTATTGTTCAACAACGAACCATAACGAAACGAGTCTCTTTACAGCTCTATACGAATCTCCACGGCTCGCTAGAGCTCGCTATAAAACAAATCTCCACAGCTCGTTTTATACTAATACAAAAGCCGCGTCTATTAGAGCTTCTAAACATTGTTCAACGATTATCTTTAAAACAAGGACCCTCAAAAACGAGCTTCTTTACAGTTCTATAGAAGTCACTGCAATTCGCTAGAGCGTCTTCGAAACACTATAAAAATCTCCACAGCTCGCTTTATATTAATACAAAATCCGCCTCTATTACAGCTTCTAAACATTGTTCAACGATCATTTTTAAAACAACGACCCCCAAAAACGAGCTTCTTTACAGAAGTCACCGCAATTCGCTAGAGCGTCTCCAAAACACTATAAAAATCTCCACGGCTCATTTTATATTACTACAAAATTCGCGTCTATTACAGTTTCTAAACATTGTTCAACAATTATCTCTAACACAACGACCCCCAAAAACGAGCTTCTTTACAGAAGTCACCGCAATTCGCTGAAACTCTACACAAATCTCCACCACTCGCTCTAGATTAATACAGAATCTTTCTCTATCAAAACCTCGAAGCATTGTTCAACAACGAACCATAACGAAACGAGTCTCTTTACAGCTCTATACAAATCTCCACGGTTCGCTAGAGCTCGCTAGAGCTCGAGAGCGACAACGCGTGGGCAGGAAGACGAGGACGTTCCTTTTCTGCTAAATGAAGAGTGCGCTCCCCTCTCTCCCGCCGATTCTATCATGCTCGTTCTCTCTCTCTCTCTATCGCTCGTTCTTTCTCTCGCTCTCTCTCGACGCTCGTCGCTCGGCGCCCGGCACTCGACGCTCGGCGCTCTAGCTGCTCCACGGTGCGTGGAAGGGGCGAGCGAAGCGGGCCGAGCGAGAGGGGATACCGAGAGAGAGAGAGAGAGAGAGAGAGAGAGAGAGAGAGAGAGAGAGACTGCATTCGCTCGACACGTAACTCAGCGGACACACACAGTGCGCGCTGAGTTCGCCTGTAAAATTACTGATGCATTATTAAATGTAACTCTGCTTGCTTGCACTCCCTTTCTCTCTCTCGCTCTCACACTCTCTCTTCGCCGAATGACTTCGCAAGCTCTACATTGTGCTTGTTTCTGCACTAATTCGCTGAAGGGAACGTACTGCTTGAGAGACAATAGTTATGGTTTTGGATGAATATGTTCGGGCGTGTTTAAGGAAAAACTTTGTTTTAATAAATAATTGATAAATAGAATTATTATTAATTTTTTGTTGTTAATAATTGTAGACTTAGTTGTTGATGAAATTGTAGATAAGTGAATGTGGAGGATCATTGACTTTTTTGTGTGAATGTAGAAATATGAGTGTTTTGATATGTGGAAGAACATATTCAACTTTGTATGTAATTGTGCGCGGAAAGTGCTGTTGCGACATTTGCATTGGGCTTTTCAGATCTTTCAATTTTGTGCGTAAATGTAGAAATAGGAGTGTTTTGATATTTGAAAGAGCATATTCAACTTTGTATGTAATTGTGCGCGGAAAGTGCAGTTGCGACATTTGCATTGGGTTTTTCAGACTTCAAATTTTGTGTGCAAATGTGGAAATATGAGTGTTTTGATATTCGAAAGTACATATGCAATTTTGTACGCAATTGTACGCGAAAAGTACTGTTGCGACATTTGCATTGGGCTTTTCAGACTTCAAATTTTGTGTGTAAATGTGGAAATAGCAGTGTTTTGATATTTGAAAGAGCATATTCAACTTTGTATGTAATTGTGCGCGGAAAGTACTGTTGCGACATTTGCATTGGGTTTTTCAGACTTCAAATTTTATGTGTAAATGTAGAAATAGGAGTATTTTGATATTTGAAAGAGCATATTCAACTTTGTATGTAATTGTGCGCGGAAAGTGATGTTGCGACATTTGCATTGGGCTTTTCAGACTTCACTTCACTCGGCGGCAAAAGGCGTTTGCCGAGTGGAATGTATGTGGGCTGGTATTTGAGAGTTCGAATGCCAACTTGTCGAGCAAGATTGCACTTGTCTTCTGTCGTGGAAGATTGTGGAAAAAGGGGGGCAGTCGTCGTCCGAGCATTGAATGTAATCCGAGAATAGAAACGAATCGAATACGTGGAATTTGAGTAAAAGGAATCGAATTCAAGGAATTCAAGAGAAAGCAATTGAAAATAAAGAACTTTAGTAAAACGAATGAAATCGAAACAGTTCAATTGGACGGTTAAGTTTCCATTTGATTGCGCATGGACTCTAAAATTTCGAGGTTTTCACTTCGTAATTTACTGTCGAAATCCTTGGGTTTTCAAATCGTTGAAGTTTGTAAATCCGGAAGCTTGCGAAGCGTCACGCGAAACACGCAACCAATTTCATTCTTGTCGCGCCAATTGTATTCTAGCGACACGAAAGTGGAGTTTCATTGGTCTGCAACAATTTTACATTTACGGAAACCGTCATGGAGAATTACAGTAGCAAACGGTAATAATTGTCTTGAAACAATTGGTAAATAAGAAGCTTGATCGTTAAAGAAACAAAGATACACCATTTTGAAACGATTCTATCAACTCTCCGACTTTCGTTTCGTATAAAAACTAAACAGAACCGTTTGAGTATGTCGTATAATGAACACGAAGTCAAATGAACAATTGTTAATAGTTTGCTATAATATTAAAACTATAATTTCTTGTTATTGTATTGAAATTCAAATGAACTTCTCATGCGAAGATCTTTCACGCTACTACAACAGCAACTATTAAAAGTCGCCGTTTTCCCGGTTTACACCTTCGATTCAAATCACCATACAATAACTATTACTTTCTTTGTATAATTTATGTAAATATTTGTTTGTCAGTAAATTTGGTGAATTCTGTGTTTGATGGAACAAAATCGCCGTAAAGAATGCTAAAGACGGAATCCCGAAACGATTAAAATAGAATCGGCGGGAATATGAAGGAAATCACTAGTTTTCTCTTATATATTGTATTATTTATACATTCTTATTGTTTTTCTTATGGTGCATGAAGAATCATACAAACAACGTTAAAAATAGTGCAACAGAATATTTCAATAGTAGAAAATTCGACTAATACAATTCGATAAAAGCGCTTCCGTCCTGAAACTTCTGAACAGACTACAAGATTTTATAGAACAAAATCGCAGGGAATATACAAATTCATCCAAAATTCTCATCCACTGGAATACCAATCTGTTCTGGAACGCTTGGAACGTTCAGTCCTTCGATCTTTCATTTTGCGATTGTCAAAGATTACATTGTCGCAGTTCTGTTTGTGTGTCAGTCTGTTTGCTCGCATTATCTTCGAGCGTTTCCCATCAGTCCTTGTGTCGCCGAACTTCCACTTTCACCTTTCTAGTCGCAAACAAAAAAACAGGGCTGCCTGACTCATCGCTTTGTCAACTCAGAAAATAGTTAGTTCGAAGATCCAAAACGATGTTACAAAAGTCGGATCGAACACATGGCGGAACACTCGAGTTTCAACTGTGCAAGAGTTCAGACTTGAACAATACTTTGTTAAACTTTGTACGCTATTCTGATTATCACTAAATATGCCAACACTTTTTTATACCTGTGCTTCCCCATTGAAAACGGTCATTTGACCGATAATTGGTAGATTTAGTGTTAAATGTATTAGCAGAAATATGCGGAGCGACTCTCATCATTCGGAGCGACTCTCATAAATAGTCGGACAGCCGTAGATTCCGTGTAAATGAATCAGTAATGAGCGAAAACGATTGGTAATAATATGTCTTCAACCAATGCAAGAGAAACCAGTTTTTCTTTATCATGCGCGATCAACTTAATCCTTTGCGGTATCATTTAGTGCGACGAAATCCGGGAAAACATGTCGGAGTGATGTTCTAGAACAGTTGCAATACTCAATCTCCAAAATATCCAACAAGAACAATGCAACAATGTTCGCCCAATCTTCAGTTTACAAGTCTGACGCGCAACATTATTGCATTGGTTTCTTTTTCATATTCATTTCTTTTGATGTTCATGTTTGGTGTGAAATTTGTATTATAAGTCAGACTCACGAAAGTACGGCAAAGGCTTAATAAAAAAGAATAAAGTTAAAAACTGTGTCAAATAATGCTTTCTTTCCTTCCATTTCGGTAAAATACACGTTCAGCATAGCACGCGTCTGAATATTTTTGCGAGTCGCTATTAGTTCTTCGAAGGAAGACTCAAAGAGTTAATCGGAGGTTTTCTTGTTCAACCATTGCATCTGCGACGTAACAGAATTTCCAGCTACTTGAATCCTACGGCAACTGTAAACTGTAAAGCTGTGAGCTCACTTTTTCTTGCTATCACGAAACAATAGTCACTGTTTAGTCGCAACTGCGTCTGCTGCGGTACAAAACTAGAGTTATCATCGCTCTATCTGCGAAAGCGCTAACAAAAGAGCATTAAAAACCTGCTGGTGACAGAAATCTGTTTCATCCAGTCTTGTAATGAATACAAGAACTGTGTTTCAAAACGCCAGAGCCGATTTTAATCAAATTTTCGCTCCTGTAAAGAGTTACGATCCAAGCAAACGCCAAGCTTTAAAATATAGCAATATTTATTAATTATACAGGCATTTCAGAAGCAATTTCTATTAATATAAAAAAAGAAGGTTTATCTGTCGGTTTTTATATTCGAGATAAACTGGTAAAGCGGATGAAGCAATTCGAATGCGCTTTTTAATCCGGTATAGAGTTATAATCCAAGCGACGTATAACCTTTAAAATATAGCAGTTTATTACAAAATGTGGCAATATAGCAAATATAGCAATTGCGTTTTCATAATGCTAATCATTGTGTACTTTCAATTACGAATTCTGACGAGCTTTCTAACAACAACAAAGCTATTACACACAAATAGCTATTACAAAGGAACAACTATTATAAAGAACTTTACCGATTGTAGTCTCTGAAAAACGACGAGCGGATATTAATACGAGGGAGTGTACACTTTCGGTAATTGATCCAGAATCCACTAAAAACTAACTAATTAGTTACCAGTATTATAAACAAATTTATAGAAATTTCGAGATTGTAGTCTCTGAAAAACGACGAGCGGATATTAATACGAGTGAGTGTACACTTTCGGTAATTGATCCAGAATCCATTAAAAACTAACTAATTAGTTAACGCTTTTATAAACAAATTTATAGAAATTTCGAGATTGTATTCTGTGGGATGCGATGAGCGAACATTAATGGGAATGAGTGTATACTTTGGGTAATTGATCCAGAATCCATTGAAAAGTAACTAATTAGTTAACGCTTTTATAAACAAATTTACAGAAATTTCGAGATTCTAATCTGTGGGAAGAAATGAGTGAATATTAATGGGAGTGAGTGTATACTTTGGGTAATTGATCCAGAATCCATTGAAAAGTAACTAATTAGTTAACGCTTTTATAAACAAATTTACAGAAATTTCGAGATTATAATCTGTGGGAAACGATGAGCGAACATTAATGGGAGTGAGTGTATACTTTGGGTAACGAATGGAGTGGAGTTGATGAGGGCGAGGTGAAGGGAGGGGGGAGAGGGGCAGGCGGCGATAAGAGCCGATAAGACGAGGACGCGGAGAGTCGCGCTCGAGTTATAAACATCATGCTGGTTCGCCAAGCGGCTGCCAGGAGGCAACGCGTAACTACAACGAGCCTCACAACGCGACCTTATCGCAGTGTGCGTCCGCCGCTTTAACAGTGTGCATGTGTGTGTGTGCGCGCGCGCGCGCGCGCGTCACTCGCCGTATAAAGCGGTGCATTGCGCCAAGCCTCTGCGCGCCGTATGTTCCCGCTGCCACTGCTGCTGAATTAATAATCGAACTTACGTGGCCGTCACGCACTCTCTCGCTCCCACCCGCTTCCCGTAGATCGCGCTCTCCCACTCCCGCTCCGGAATTCTCTCTCGCTCGCCCTCCAGCTCATACTCTCCTCTACCGTCTACCGGGTGTCTGCCGGCGCACCTCGCTCTTTACGCTCTCAAGGGATTTTCGTCATCGCCAATTTTCAAAATTGATTTGTTTTATGTGATTTGTAGGATGTCTTTTGGCGAAATTGAGTGTTTAGAATCTGAAGGGATTTTGGTCATCCATGCGTTTTGCGTAGTTTATAGGATTTTTGTTGGCGAAGTTGAGTGTTTGCAGTCTGAAAGGATTTTCGTCATCGCCAATTTTATAAATTGATTTGTTTTATGTGATTTGTAGGATGTCTTTTGGCGAAATTGAGTCTTTAGAATCTGAAGGGATTTTTGTAATCGATATGTTTTATGTGATTTATAGGATTTTTGTTGGCGAAATTGAGTATTTGCAGTCTGAAAGGATTTTCGTCATCGGCAATTTTCAAAATTGATTTGTTTTATGTGATTTATAGGATGTCTTTTGGCGAAGTGGAGTCTTTACAGTCTAAAGGGATTTTGGTCATCCATGCGTTTTGCGTAGTTTATAGGATTTTTGTTGGCGAAATTGAGTATTTGCAGTCTGAAAGGATTTTCGTCATCGCCAATTTTAAAAATCGATATATTTTCGTAATTTATAGGATTTTTGACAGCGAAATTGAGCATTTGCAGTCGGAAAGGATTTTCGGAATCGACAATTTCGAAAGTCGAGATTAATTTTAGTTAACTTACAAAATGTCTGGCGGCAAAACTGTATTTATACACTGTCGCTGAATTTTCGTGATCGAGGGTTTTAAAAATCGATATGTTTTACGTAATTTATAGGATGTCTCTTGGCAAAATTGAGTCTTTACAGTCTGAAGGGATTTTCGGGAATTTCGTAATAAAAATTGAGTTTGTACGGTGTCCTAACATTTTCGTGATCGGCAATTTTATAAAAGAGAGACATTTTAACTTTAGCGCATATGAAATGCGAATGTTGAATCCGGCAAAATTGACCGGTTGACTGCCGCATATTTTGGTTTTTCTTAATGCTAGTCTTTGTGTATCTCAAGGAAACCTGTATAAATGATATAACAAAATGCTTTGATAACAGAAAATTGGAATAACGTGATTCGGATAAGACAGAATACTCTGAAAAACGAGTATAAACAGTACATCTTGGATAAATATCCAATAATTCCATTGCAAAATTATGAGTAAAAACACACTTTCACTGATTCAACATATTCTAGTACAAAATGCTTGAACTCGAAATGCTTTCGAAAATGTTCAAAATCTTCCGAATGTGATTTGTAATGTTCTAGAAAACGAGTATAAAAAGTAGATCTCCGGTATTTAGATTCGCGTGATTAGTTTGTGCATGCAGCGCGAAGATAAAACTCCGTTGATTTAACAGTAAACCACTTCGAAATTTGAATTCGGATGCTTGATACTTCGTCTAGAAACCCTGAAGCAAATTGGATTTCCATTCATTAAGCATTCCGACATCTATGCAAGAAGATTTGAACGAATATGCGCAGCATTTATATTTTAGATTTTAATCCAATTGTCTTTCTTTGGGGAAATATTGGTTTTCGCTTCTCCAAGACTGAAAACAGTGACGAACTAACCTAAATCTGCACTTCCCTGTTCACTTACTTAGCAAATTCGACATAAATTTACATTTCCGCTCCACTATTTCCTAAACAGCAGAAATTGATCAGTTCTCCTATTTCTTAAATACCAGAAATTGATTATTTCTAAGGTGCAAATCACAGAATGAAATTTGTCCATTAGAAATTCGCGTGTGAAGGTTCACGCGACAGTGGCTGCCTTTTCGCACGCAGACGATGCATTGAAAACCGTAGGAAGGGTTAAGCTGATTGCACACCGAGCCCAGCATTCTCTCTCGCAACGCTTTGCAATGCTACAGTTTATGGCGCCATGTTGCAATCTTGGTAATTGTCACTAAATCATTAGAAACATTGTTGCGCGGCGGTACAATCCACTTCCGATTCTATATTTTTCTAAGTTCAATTGCAGAGCAAACACGTTGTTGGATTTTGCGGCGCTTTGCAACACAAGATTTGATTGCGCCATATTGTGTTAATTGCTACTAAATTGCTTGACACATTGTTGCGCAAAGGTTCAAAGCGCTTTCGATTCTATATTTTTCTACGTTCATTTGCAGAGCAAACACGTTATTGTATTTTGCAGGCGCAAGATTTTATTGCGCCACATTGCGTTTGTGTCAATTGCAACTAAATCGTTTGACACATTATTGCGCAAAGGTTCACAACGCTTTTGATTCAATGTTTTCATAAGTCTAGTTGCACAGGGAATGCAATATTTTATCTCGTAGACTTTTGCGACATTATATTTTGTTACAGATTGTCATACAACAAAATACTTTCGATACTCCCGATTTCGCTATAGTCGGTTTAATAAAACTTTGCTGTACGTAACTTTGCAACTTTGCAACAAAACGTTGTGATACAGAATGTTGCAACTGACCGAATGAAACTTTGCTATACTGCTCGTCGACAGAAGCGTTGTTATACATGCAGTTTAATGCTTGTGATACATTTAATTTCCCATATGCGCAACAAAATGTTCTGTCGCGGAATATTACAACTGACAGAACAAGATTGTGCTGTAGAGAACGAACAACATTCTCCAATAGAAAATGAACAGGATTCTGCAATAAGAACTGAACAAGATTCAGCTATACGGAAGGAATATGGTTGTGCTATAGGATATGAACAAGATTCTGCTATAACAACTGAACAAGATTGTGCTATAAGAACCGAACAAGATTCTGTCATGGAAAACGAACAAAATTCTGCCACGGAAGACGAACAAAATTCTGCTACAGAAAACAAACAAACTTCTGCTATAAAAAACGAACAAGATTCTGCTACAGAAAACGAACAAACTTCTGCTATAAAATGGACAAGGTTCTGCTATAAGGACTGAACAACATTCACCTATAGAAAACGAACAAGATTCTGCTATAAAATAGACAAGGTTCTGCTATAAGGACTGAACAAAATTCTACTATAGAAAACGAACAAACTTTGGCTATAGAAAACGAACAAGATTCTGCTATAAGGACTGAACAAAATTCTGCTATAGAAAACGAACAAGTTTCTGCTATAGAAAACGAACAAGATTCTGCTATAAAACGAACAAGATTCTGCTATAAGGACTGAACAACATTCACCTATAGAAAACGAACAAGATTCTGCTATAAAATAGAGAAGGTTCTGCTATAAGGACTGAACAACATTCACCTATAGAAAACGAACAAGATTCTGCTATAAAATAGACAAGGTTCTGCTATAAGGACTGAACAAGATTCTGCTATAGAAAACAAAGGAAATTCGGCTATAGAGAATGTTGTATTCAGTGTGCAGCCAGCTTTAGAGCGGCGCCGCGATGCTAATATGTTACGAAGATAATTGCAGCGAAGAGAACTTCCACTAGCTGATTCTCCGGTTCCCGCAGTGCATTATGTAAGACAGACGCTCGTTCTGCGCTGCTAGTAATTGAGAGGATGTTTCTCTCTATCCTCTCTATTTTACCATTCTCGCACTATTTTTGCACTATTCTTGCACTAACTAACAATATAATTCATTTACTTATTCGATTACCGCGGTAAGCGCATTATCCTAATAATGAACCGCTATTTTTACAAGCGATTCAATCTCGTTGTTACTTTAGGCACATTTAAGGTTCAGCAAATATCGTTTTCTTGTTCAATTTCTACAAGTTACGGTGAACTTGCTAGAGCTAAGATCATACCACTTGAAATTAGCATTCTGTATTGGAGTTTGTTGTAGTGATTTGTCTCTAAACTTTCCAAACAGATTAGTTAAAGGCATTAAAACGGTGAAACCCTCTTTGAAGCGCGTATGAAGTTGCAAGCTAAAGAATAAAATGCCGACAGTAAATTATATTTAATGAGAATTCCGAAACAGGATCTCGAAATGTTGCTCCGTTCCTAATAGAAAATTTGTTATTAATGCTTTCCAAAATCGTTTAAGTGAACTTTACAAAAGAATCGAGTTAAAGTTTGCGTCCGCCATAGCTCAATCCTTTCTTTTTATTCGTCATAATACAAAAGTCAATACATTAAAACTGTGTTAGGAATTAGTTAATAAAAGCACAGCTGTTAAGTGCAAACACGTAAACTTCTAAACTGAAAATATATAATACGTTTTAACAACAAATATCCATTTCCATCGCCATTAAAGTCAAAGACGACGGCAGAAATAAAGACTGCTACGAAAGCAAATCTATTCAGCGAAGAGCGGACGAGTTCGGAAAATAACTCTGCAACAATTAAATAACATTCTGTCCAAATTTCTGCAATGTTAACTTGTGGTTTCACATAATTTTAACAGTTTGTATTCCGAGTGAAATGATTCATTGGATTGGTCGGAAACGCAAGTCATTTTAGTAGCCATTGAAATTATAAAAAGGTCAAAACAATTTAAAAACATACAATTTCATTATTCATTATTCTGTTACATAACAAAAGCGTTCGTGCAAAATCAAAACTGTACCAAAATCGCTATTCCACAATTTTCCAATTATAATACAATAACAATGAATTATAAATATAGAAAAAGATCGACAAAAATCATGTGATTTCCTTATTTTGTTAAATAATACAAAAGAGTTCGAATATTGCAAACTGAAATTCGGTCAGCGTGGAAGAAACAAGGCTACCCGGTATAAACGGCGAAGTCTCCAAGGCGCCAACCTTCAAAATCGATTTCCCGGCAAACTAGCAATGCGATTTCAACGAGACTCGAAACTTAAGCATGACAAATGCCGTAGAAAAGGCCAGTGAAGATTTCATGTCGCTGCGTTCAGCGGTTCTTGAGATACAAAATGGTCACTTTTGCCAAGGAAAGTCAGTCGGCGGTGCAGCGCGCGTCGCCGGCTGCGCTGTCGCAACAACTCCGCTCGGCCGAGCGACTACAGAATTCAACTTCGCGCAGCTTTCCGCCGGCCGAGCACCAGCAGACCAATTGCACGAATCTATTTCTACTATTGGAGGAATTTGTTTATAGCAGCTGAAAACTATTAGCACACCCAGCATTTTTAGAATTAATATTCCTTAGAAAAGAAAACTGTTTTGTCGAAAGAAATTTATTTATCCTTGAAAGGTATGTTTTTATTCAAGAATATGTAGTTCTATTTCGAGGGAATTGTTTTCGTTTCTAAGAACAATTTTTTGTTTTAATCATTTTTGTATAGATTGCTTTCATTGCTTTCATTCGAAAGGAATTATTAGTGTCGAAATGGAAGGTGTTTGTAGACGATTTATTTGTAATATTCACAAGTTCTCGTTTACTTTCGCCTTTGTAATAGTAAACGCGTGAACAAAGATGGCCACTCATCGCTTTGCCAACTCAAAAAATACTAAGATGTATAATTCTTCTACTGTTATTTACGATATCTTGACAAAATTCTTGTTGTCAGCATAGATAAGCGGCCATTAATTGCAGTCAGTGTAGATTTGATAATAAATTCTGTCAAGTTTCCTGCCAAGTACTAAGCAAGTATCAGAATTCAGACATGTTCCTTTTTAACAAAGTAAGAAATTAGTCAATGCTATTATAAACAAACCTAGAAAACAATAATTTCTCCATCACTAAGATAACCGACGACTAATACCTCAGTGTTGTCCAGTTATTAGAGTTGTTTATTAATATCGTAACAGCTTTGATACAACATTACAAAAAATCCTTCCTTCCTAACGAAGTAACAAATTAGTCAACGCTATTATAAACAAATCTAGAGAACAATAATTCCTCCATTAGTAAGATAACTGCCGAGTAACACGTCTCAGTTATTAGAGTTGTTTATTAATGTTGTACAGCTTTGATACAACATTACAAAATCTGTACAAAACATACACAAAGAATGAGATTAATTAATGATAATTAATGATAGCGTTGTGGAAAAGAGTATGCGAGTCTGCGTGCTGAACGACAAAGAACGTTGCATCTTCGCGGAGATCTACGAAACATCTTCAGCAGAACATCTTCGAGCATGTTCCGCAAATGTCGTTTCACGTGCAGCCGTGAAAATGGCATAAAGAAGATGTCTTGAAGATGTTGTGTGTTGTTTGGGTAGAAGCCGCTTGGGTCGCCTCGGCGGCGCGACGCGGCGCGGCGGAGTTCGCCGAGATTCGAGATTCGAGATTCGAGATACGCCCGGACACGCCGGTGCCACCCACTTCCACGTCACGCAAGGAGGACCGCGTTACCGCTATGAAAACGACGTTCTTTCCGCTGGACCGAGCGGACACTTGTTACCGCTTGCGATCTCCATCGGACTCGAGCGTAAACGCCAATAAAACTCGTAACTCACTGCGATACCAGCACTCGACCGCTCCTCTAAAAACACTCCCTCTGCTCTAGCAGCTTGTTCCTGCGACTATCGCAACGCTAGAACTTCTCGCATCGTGCTCTCTTTGGCTTTAGAGTTTAGAAAATATATACGTGTCTTCTGCAAACTGTACGCCTTCATTTGCAGCTAATTAATGGCGCTATAGTTGAGGTTGGAATTCCTTTTTAGAGTCGCATTAGAGAACTTTAAGGTGATGTTCCGCGTTGTTTCCTGTTGTTAATTGTACATCTTCGTTTGTCATTCAATGAAACCTGCGAGAGTTAAGTCTGTGTCTTCTCTGAACTAAAATCAGGCCCTCTAAAAACACTCCCTCTGCTCTAGCGCTTGTTCGAGTGACTATCGCAACGCTAGAACTTCTCGCATCGTTCTCTCTTTGGTTTTAGAGTTTACAAAAATTTGTACGTGGCTTCTGCAAACTGTACGCCTTCATTTGCAGCTAATTGGTGTCGCTATAGTTGAGGTTCGAACTCCTTTTAGAGAACTCTAAGGTAATGTTGCGCGTTGTTCTGCAAATGTTTAGTTCTTTAATGGTTTTGCTAGTAAAAGAAGTTGTTTCGTGGTGGTAATTGTACATCTTCGTTTGTCATTAAATGAACCCTTGCGATAGTTAAATTGAAATCTATGCATTTTCCGGACCGAAATCAGATAAGTTTGTATTTATGTTCCGTGCAGTGATTGAAAATGTCTTAGAATTCTTAATGTTTCTGTTAGCAGAAAAGCTACAATGCAGAAAAATACAAATATTAATAATACCAAAGTATTCAACAACAATGACAGACAAAATCTCTCAGCATTGCTTGAATAAGAACACCTTTAGCTAGTAGACAACCTGTTTTTCTGATGGAGTCAATTACAATGTTCGCAAGAACGCTATCAACGATTAAGTAGTTACATTCGTCGAGCATACAGCTATTTTAGTCATTGTGTATCAACAATTAAGCCATTAAACATGGGTAATTAAGTAGTTAGCTTTGATCAATCAAGGAAGCCTTCGAAGTGTCGCGAAAACCGGATCGGAAGTTAAGTCGAACGTGAAGCATAGGAAGCCAGACTGCGAAGATGCGCTCGATGCTTCCGATTCCATATTCTTCCTACTCCAATTGCACAACAACTGCAACATTGTATCTTACAAACTGTTGCGATACAAAAGATTGCGTTTGAATGATTTCAAGTAATCGATAGGTAGCTGAAATGTGAAACGCGGAATGACAAGCTGCGAAGTTGCATTCGATGCTTTCGATTGCAAATTCTTCTAAATCTAATAAACAAGACAATGAAC
Source organism: Ectemnius continuus (assembly GCA_910591665.1). NCBI lineage: Eukaryota > Metazoa > Arthropoda > Insecta > Hymenoptera > Crabronidae > Ectemnius > Ectemnius continuus. The sequence continues at coordinate 4,737,569 of OU342862.1, read as the reverse complement.
AACTTGTACATTGTACAGGTTGGTACATTGTAACATTGTATATTGCAGTACTTTGCGGAGCAATGCAACTGTTGGAGGTTGATTCATTATCCGCCTAAAAACAGGTCAGAAGATCCTTTAGAGAACTTTACTGTTAGTTAATCAGACTTTATTTTTAGACAGTCTATCGAAGAGTGAAAATATAAAAGTACAATTGGAGCAAATGACTGATAAATAACAACATCACAAATTGAAATTGTGACGAGGAATTATGTAAACCGTGAACTACACAATATCTCGTACAAATACCTTTTAAGGAAGTTGTATCTTGCGAACCGCTATGATACAAAGTTGTAAAGTAAAATAAAGTTGGTGAGGTGTAATTTGCGATGAAGCTTATGTTATGTCCCACCTGCTTTTATAACTTTTATTTCTGTGCTTCCAATCGCGTTATTTCTGCAAATGAAACCATTTCCGTTTCACTCTCTGCTAAAATTCTCTCGAAATCGGACGAACGAAGCTTTTGAAACTTTGCCTGTTTGTACGTAAATGTCTCATTTACCAGATGGAATGTTGTTTATTCATATGCCATTATTGTATCAGATATTTTTATTGTAAGTCGCCGTAAAAACCCATGCATAAGAATGAATTTTTCGACATTGATTACTCGAAAACTGTACAGACAAACAAGTTGAAATTTTGACGAGAGTTACAACGACCATTGACTATCATTCTCTGTAAATTTGAGACGATCTTATTTTCATTTACGGAATCAACCTCCTTAACCTCTTAACTGTGGAATTTCGTTTTAAAAATCGCCCACACAGTGCGGAATGAAAATGAAGCAATTGCAAGTACGACAAGTATACACGTCAAACGCACTTAACTGTTTAAATATGTAAGATTGTTAACGAGAGAGACTGCGAGCGAATGGTGAGAGACTGAGATGTGCGATTGTGAATGCGTGTCAAATTCTTTACATGTGTCTTTGAGGTGAAAGATCGACAGAGTGTATCGGGATGTTTGGGATTGGCTGAAAGGTAGAACATTAGAAACAAGTGTGATTGGCGAGTGCGTAGCTCAGCGAATTGTATATAAGAGGTGTGAATCTGAAGGGCGACAGAAGAGAGGAAGAAGAGAAGAAGTCGAACCGAGCGAGTGTGTTATTGTTGTGTGGTCGAAAGCGAACAGAGAAGGCAGAGTGCGAACCGGCGGACGTTAAAAAGAGTATTGGAGAAAACGAGTGTATATCGAAATAAAGAGTCGAATATTTAAAAAAACCTACAAATATTAATGCAACAAGCACGTATTACGTTCGAGTAATCGAACGGCAGGTGAAACGTGAAGTACGGGAATACAAGGTACAAAGATGCATTGGATGCGGTAGTTGCGTTGGATGCGCACAACGCGCTCGAAGCGAGAGGTTGGCGCGGCGCGGTGCGGCGAGTCGAATGTTTCAGGCTGACGAGCATCGGGAACGTGCGGCGGCGGTGGCGGCGGCGGCGGCGGCGGCGTGTTGTGTATGGGGAGCTTTCGTTCGGCGTCCATCATGGGCAACGCAACGCCGAAACCAGGGCGTGGCACGTTCTTTGTCGTCCAGCACTCGGACATGGCACTCTCGGCCTTCGCTCTCAAACCACCGAATCCTCGCACGCTCTTTCTCCCAACGATGTCATTAATCAGTACGAGTGGCAGAAAAACTAATATCTCATTGTTTTACATATATTTTGTACATTTTTGTAATGTTGTATCAAAGCTGTTACAACATTAATAAACAACTCTACTAACTGGGACGTGTTACGCGTGGATTATCTTATTGGTGGAGAAATGAATGTTGTCTAGATTTGTTTATTATAGCGTTAAGTCTTTTGTTAGTAAGGCACACGACATGTTTAAATTCTGATACTTGCATTAATCAGTACGAGTATCGCAAACACTAATATCTTATTCTTTGTAATGTTGTATCAAAGCTGTTACAACATTACTGAACAACTCTAATAACTGGGACGTGTTACGCGTGGATTATTTTATTGATGGAGAAATGATTGTTGTCTAGATTTGTTTATTATAGCGTTAAGTCATTTGTTAGTAAGGAACATGACATGTCTAAATCCAGATACTTGTTTTTGATACTTGCGTGAAAACTCGACAGAATCGCTCAAATTTCAATCATTTAATTGAAAAGCATCAAATCCTCGCAACACTATTAATGAGTATAAGCATCGCAAACACTAATATCTTATTCTTTGTAGTGTTGTATCAAAGCTGTCACAGCATTAGCGAACAACTCTAATAACTGAGACGTGTTACTCGTCGGCCGTCTCAGTGATGGAGAAATTATTGTTGTCTAGATTTGTTCATTACAGCGTTAACTAATATGTTAGTAAGGAATATGACATGCCTGAATTCAGATACTTGCTTTTAATGCTTGTAAGGAAAGTCAACAGGATTTATTAACAACTCTGCACTGACTTCTGTTAGTAGTCGGTCAACTTCCTAAATAGTAGCTAGTGTATTAAAGACGTCTTCTTTATGCCATTTTCGCGTTTGCATCTCTTACGGCATTCGTAGAAGATACTCGAAGATGTTCGACTGAAGACGTTCCGAAAATCTCCGCGAAGATGCAACGTTCTTTGTCATCCAGCACGCAGACATAGTGTCATGTCTGCGCTCCGAAAATCCTCGCACACTCTTTCCCACAACGCTATCATTAATGAATTCTCTCTTTACATTGTGTACATTTTTTGTAATGTTGTGTCAAAGCTAGTTGTTGTCTAGATTTGTTTATAATAGCGTTGACTAATTTGTTAGTATGTTAGGAAGGAATATGCCTGAATTCAGGTACTGCAGTATCTCATTCCTTGTATATTTTGTACATTTTTGTTGTGCTGTATTAAAGCTGTACAGCATTTAGGAACAACTAATAACTACACAACAATCAGACGTGTTAGTCGTCGGTTATCTTAATGCGATACTGAAAAAGATTCCTTTTGCATTAAGTAAAGTTACGTTGCAACTACACCGTAACAACATCCGAACACCTTTTTCGTGAACAACACATTGTTTCACGGACATATTATGTGTAATAGAGATTGCCCGTTCGCTGACATTAAACTGTGAGTCAGCGGAGGAGATGAAGTTCATATTTGATACGTTCAAGCCTTGTACGTTGTTGAACGTACGTTGTTACGACTACAATGTCGTAAACAACTCTAATACACTATTTTTCACTATTTATTCATGTATGCCGACAAAGCTATGTCAGAAATGATTTCGAGTTTTCTAAAGTTCACTTGAATTACCAATTACCAATAAGAAGTTCCTCAAGTGCTACAACATCCGAGAAACAAGCTATTATTACTCATTGAAAGTACTTATTTTGCTTATTTCTGTCAATAAAGATACAAACAAAGGTAAACATGGTAAGCAGAAACTTTTTAGGAAGCCGACGGCATTAGCATTGTACTTCTTAGCGAGAGTATTAAACGTTAACGTGCGGATTGGAGCGTAGAACGCGACAACTGTTAAAACCAATTACTAATTTCTCATATTTCCATTGACAAGAATAAAAATAAACATAAACATCTTAAGCAGAAAGTCTTTAGGAAGGCAACAGGCAACGTTGCTCTTTCTTAACGAGAGTATTAAATGTTAATGTGCGTATTGCAGCGTAGAACGCGACAACTGTTAATTGCAATGACTAATTTCTCATATTTCCATTGACAAGAATAAAAATAAAAATAAACATCTTAAGCAGAAAGTCTTTAGGAAGGCAACAGGCAACGTTGCTCTTTCTTAGCGAGAGTATTAAACGTTAAGGTGCGCATTGGAGCGTAGAACGCGACAACTGTTAAAACCAATTACTAATTTCTTATATTTCCATTAAGAAGAAGAAAAATAAAAATAAACATCTTAAGCAGAAAGTCTTTAGGAAGCCAACAGGCAACGTTGCTCTTTCTTAGCGAGAGTATTAAACGTTAAGGTGCGCATTGGAGCGTAGAACGTAACATTCTCGTTCGATAGCGTAATGCTAGGGTTAATGAGGAAGGCGAATCGCCGGAGCGCATCGCTGGTCGCACACTATCTTCGGTCGCGTGCGCCTTCGCCCCTGCTTATCAAGTTCTTGCGCAGCTTTAATTAGCTCGGTTCTGCCCGCCGCCATCTCTCCGGCTCCGCTCCGCTTCGACCAGTATAAAGGTGCTCCAACATCGTGCCACTTCAGTTCTACCAGCGAGCGCAATTCTACTCGCTTTAGAGCACTTTTAGAGCAACCGCACATGACGGAATATAGCACGCCGACCATTTTATTGGTTCGAGTTGTTCACTTTTAGAGATATTTGTATTGGGAACAATGGAATTAACCGCGCAGCAGCGAATTGTGAAAACGTTCTTTAGTATGTATAAGTTGAAATTGAAACTATAAGCGTTGTATTGCAGTGTTGTTTGGAAATGCATTGTTGCAGAGACTTTAAATTAGCGGTTGTTTAGTAATACAATACAGCGAGCGCAATTCTACTCGCTTTAGAGTACTTTTAGAGCAACCGCATATGATGGAATATAGCACGTCGACCATTTTATTGGTTCGAGTTGTTCACTTTTCGCGATATTTGTATTGGAAACAGTGAACAGCGCAGCCACGAATTGTGAAAAGATTGTTTAGTATAAGTTGGAAATGAAACTATAAGCGTTGTATTGCAGTGTTGTTTGGAAATGCATTGTTGCAGAGACTTTAAATTAGCGGATGTTTAATAATACGTCGTCGCAAACACCTATAATATTCCAGTCTTTAGTAATACATTGTTTCGAATCATAGTAATACACTGTTGTTTAATAGCACATTGTTGCCAACAACAGTAATGCGCGGTTGTTTAGTAAAGCATTGTCACAAACAATAGTAATACACTACAGTTTATAATAATACAAGAATGAACCATTAAGAACAAATGTATTTGAGTTCGCGCTGACTTGAAACTTTAACAGAAACTTGGGAATGCAACTATAAGAATTGTTGTTTTGAAATGCATTGTTGCAAAGAATTGAAATGTGCGGCTGTTTAATAATACATTGTCGCAACCAATAATAATACACTACAGTTTATAATAATACTAGTAAAAGCGACTAAGAACAAATATGTTTGAGTTTGCACTTACTTAGAACTTCAACAGAAACTTTAACGCAAAGACCTGTGTGAACTATAAGGAATTCTAACAATGATAATCGGTCGTCTAACAATTTCGAGTTGCCACCCAGTGTCGAGGCGATCGTCTTTCGGAAATTAAATGGAAATAAAATGCAAAGAGCCCAGTAAAAGAGCATTCGTTGCAAGACTCGCGAACAAAACTGAAGGCTTTCTGATCCAATTAATAAACTTATTACTAGTTTCTTACAGAACGCTAATAGGTTATGCGAACTAAATATTACTATAACTTTAAAAAACTGAACTATATCGAAATATAAAGTTCTCTATGAGAATTTAACTATAACTGAAGAACGTCAATGCTTTATTCGACACAAACGGCGCAACGAAGATTGCGACAGATCAACGTCTGATATCTTCTTGCTTTGCCTGACAAATGAAGATTTAACGACAGTGTTTCATTATGCGCGAGGAGTCTTGCTTTTGTTTATAATGTCTACATTTATTACAAGAATATGCTGAATGCTCTATTTTTCTACGATATAGTAAACGATTAGAGCTGCAGAATCACAGACTAATCCGTCATTTGAAAGATTAACTGTGAACTCTTGTGCAGCATCGCACGTAAATAACAAAAAGACGAAGCGATATAAAAATAAGAATAAACAGTGAACAATCTAACTAATAAAAAGATCGGCCAATGGTAGTTTGTATGTGCGACAGGCCTTCACTGAAAACACCAATAGAAATATAAAAATGCATAGTTAATATTTAAACGCTTAAAAAATAAACTAGTAAAAGTATGTTCTGTGTAATGACAATTCGAGTAATTGTATAGTTGTTAATTGTTGCTAGCAAAACGCACGCAATGTGTGGGAACTCTTTGAAGTAACTTCAAGCGGGAAGTTTCGATAGCTGTTTTTGTTATAAACAAAATGTTGCTGACAGAATTTGTCGTGTACGTATTAAAGTATGCAGTGTGGATTAAATCTAATATAAATTTTGTTACGATATTTGCAATAAGTAGCACGTTATTGGAATGTCCGTGAAGTGGTAATTTGAAACACGGTTTGCTATAATCACTTTAGCACCGCCATTTTTCTCTTAAATGAACTAAATTATTTGTTGTTTAAGAAATAGATGAGGTTACTGTACTGTGAATTCTCAGAAAAGTGAATAATAGAGAAACAAAAGGTGTATGATAGAGAATGTTCCGAAGTATTTTAAGTATAGCAAGTTCTCGCTATAGCAGATTTCTCATTGCGAATGCTGAAATGATATTTATGGAATAATTATACCAATATGGACTTTGACGCGTAATGAAAGACTCATAGAATCCGAGCGATTTTAGCACTTTTAAAAATCCCATTCTTCTGGTATTTTTACACCGAAAACTGCAACTTTAAATCGCGTGCTATTTCGGCAGTGGTCCTTTACATCGCGAAATCCGAGTAAAGCTCGCTCCGCCTTTCGAAAGAGATTACCAAATTCTGCCGTTATTTTCGCGACTCTACTCGCGCGAGATGCGATTAATTACTGCGAATATCAGAACGAAATTGACAGTCGCGCCCGATTTTGACACTTTTAACAAGGCAGGTACAATTTAAATAAAAATTGCCGCGGCTTAAAAAAAGATTGCCGAATTCCGCCACGATTTTCGCGACTATACGCGCATGAAATATCAATGCGATTTATTACCGCGCGGATCAGAGTGACATTTATAGTCGCACCGATTTCGGCACTTTTAACTAATCAAGTACAATTTGAATGAAAATTGCTGTCGGTTAAAAAAGGACTGCCAAATTCTGCTATTATTTTCGCGACTCTATACGTATGAGATGCTATTTATTACCGCGCGTATCAGAGTGACATTTATAGTCACACCGATTTCGGCACTTTTAACTAATCAAGTACAATTTGAATGAAAATTGCTGCAGATTAAAAAAAGATTGTTAAATTCTGCGACGATTTTCGCGACTCTGCGTGCATAAAATATCAATGCGATTTACTATTGCGAATATCAGAATTAAATTTACAGTCATCGCGATTTGACACTTTTAACTAGGATACTACAATTTAAACAAAAATTGCTGTGCGTTAAAAAAAGATTGCCAAATTCTGCCATCATTTTCACAATTCTACACGCACGAGATGCTATTTATTACTGCGAATACCAGAATGAAATTTGTAGTCACACCGATTTGGCACTTTTAACAAAGAAAGTACAATTTCAATCGAAATTGCGTGAAAAAAAGATTGCCAAATTCCGCAATGATTTTCAAGGTTCTACACTCATGAAAAACCAAAACAATTTATTACTGCAATTTTAACACTTCCAACTAACAAAACACAATGTAGATCAAAATTGCGTTAAAAAAAGATTGCCAAACTCTGCAATGATTTTCAAAGTTCTTCGCGCATGAAAAATCAAAACAATTTATTATTACTGCGATTTTGTTACTTTCAACTAACAAAGTACAATGTAGATCAAAATAGCGCGAAAAAAAAGCTATTGCCAAATTCCGCTGGAATTCTCGCGGCTCTACGCGCACGGGATGGCACGAAGCGCATAGTTGCACGTACGCCGAGTGTACGGAGCGTGTACAGTGGTACGCGGAGGGTTTAGGAGAGCGAGGGCGCCGCGGCGCGCCGGGAGCGGGCTGCAGCAGGCTGCGATCTCCCTCTGTTTGTTTTACGGCATCGTATCTTTCGGCTGGAGCCATAAATACGGGGCTGGGGGGAGGGAGCGGCCGGTTTAGAATTCGAAATACTACACCTATCCCTGAGAGCGTGCGCGCGCGCGCGCGCCCGCTCGCCCGACGAGATTAATGATACGTGTCCGCCGCTCGAGCGAGCGGGCGCGCGCGGCGCGCACCACCGTTTGCCAATGCTAATACGCTACGCGCGCTCACGGCCAGATTTTCTCCTTCCGTTCCTTCCGCCCGTTTGCCAGCGCGCCCGCCGCATCACGCATTCCTAGATCATCACCTTTCTTGGTAGAGAACGCTCGCGAAACGCTCCAATGACTCTCTTCCCTCTTCTGTGCTATGATCTTACCATTGCATGGTTTATGTTACTTATTTTTGCATTTATTTTTGTTTATCACAGCATTATTTTAGTATTTAAATACGCAGTTGCGATCGAATGGTTTATTTATTTATTTGGATGATTTTGATTAGCACAGGAAGAAGGTTTACATTGTAATCATTCCTAGATCATCACCTTTCTTGGTAGAGAACGCTCGCGAAACGCTCCAATGACTCTCTTCCCTCTTCTGTGCTATGATCTTACCATTGGATGGTTTATGTTACTTATTTTTGGATTTTGTTGTTCGTCAAAGCGTGTTTTTAGTATTTAAAGAAGCAGTTTTTATTGAATGATGGTTTGAATCATTATAGTTATGATAAATGTTACGATTGAATGCTCTGTATTACTTATTTTAGTATTTAAAGAAGCAGTTTTCATTGAATGATGCTTTGAATTATTTTGGTTACGATAAATGTTACGATTGAATGGTTTATTTATGTATTTTGGATGGTTTCAATCAGCGCAGAAAGACAGTTTACATTTTAATCATTCCTAGATCATCACCTTTCTTGGTAAAGAACACTCGCGAAACGCTCCAATGACTCTTTTCCTTCTTCTGTACTATGATCTTACGAATGGATGGTTTATGTTACTTATTTTTGCATTTATTTTTGTTTATCACAGGATTATTTTAGTATTTAAAGAAGCAGTTTTCATTGAATGGTAGTTGTGAATTATTGTAGTTATGATAAATGTTGCGATCGAATGCGCTGTATTCCTTATTTTAGTATTTAAATACGCAGTATTTATTGAATGATGGTTCGAATTATTATAGTTACGGTATATGTTGCGATCGAATGGTTTATTTACGTATTTTCCTTGGCTTATTTATATATTTTGAATAGTTTGGATTAGCGCAGAAGGAAGTTTTACAGCTTAATCATTCCGAAATCATAACCTTTCTTCGTAAAGAACGGGCGCAAAACGCACCAATGACTTTGTTCCCTCTTCTGTTACTTATTTTAGTATTTAAATACGCAGTTTTCATTGAATGATGGTTTAAATTATTATAATTACAATAACAGTTGCGATCGAATGGTTTGTATTACTTATTTTAGTACTTAAATACACAGTTTTCAGTGGATGATGGGTTAAATCGCCGCAGAAAGAAGGTTCGCATTCTAATCATTTGTGGATCATCATAACCTTTCTTAATAACGAGCGACCATGAAACGCTTCAATGACTTTGTTGCCTTCTCTATACCGTGTTCTTATAATCAAATTGTTCATGCTACTTATTTTAGTACTTAAATACGCAGTTTTCTCTGAATGATCGTTTAAATTCTTATAGTTACGATAACTATTATTTTGGTATTTAAGTACGCAATTTCCGTTGGATGATAGTTTTAACCACCGCAGGAAGAAGATTTAGAGTTCAATCATTTGTAGACCACCATAACGTTTCTTTGAAAAGAACGAAAAACGCTCCAATATCGTTCCAATCCTGCGATATAATGTTACGATCGGATGGTTTATATTACGTGTTTTTGTATTTAAATACGCAATTTTCATTGCATGATAGTTTTAATAAACACAAAAAGAAAATTTAGAGTTCAATCATTCGTAGATCATCATAACCTTTCTTGGTAAAGAACGCTCGCGAAGCGCTCCAATAATTCTGTTCCCTCTTCTGTACCATGATCTTACAATTGCATGGTTTATGTTACTTACTTTTGTATTTAAACACGCAATTTTCATTGGATTATACTTTTAACCCACTACAAACAGAAGGTTTACATTTTAATCATTTGCAGTTCATCATAACCTTTCTTGGCAAAGAACGCGCGCGAAGCGCTCCAATAATTCTGTTGCTTGTCCTGCGATGTTCTCTTACGATCTGATTTTACGTTACTGATTTTGGTTTTGAATGACTTGTTTTTATTAGATGATAATTTACTCCACCACATTGAGAAGATTTACACGTTAATTCTTGAGTAATAAAGCAGTTCGGAGCAGTCACCGCTATTCGTGAATCATCAACTTTCTTAGTAAAGAACTCTCAATGACTCTCAAATGACTCTGTTACTTATTCTGCGTTATGTTTGTTTATTGGTGGATTAAATATTAAATTGTGATTGCAAAACAAGAACAATCCAATTTGTTTTATTGACATACGGCAGTGATAATTCGTACAGTCTGGCGAAGAAGAAAGATTGTAGGACAGGAAGTCGCTTCGTACGCTCCGAAAAAAGTTTATCCTTATGTTTAAATATCGTCGCTAATATAAGAAACTCATTTCTCTGACGCGGACTATTCGATTCATCATCACTGTTTCCAACAATGTTACAATCGGTTTATATTATTTCTTTCAATGTTTAAGTGGCCTCAAAGAGTGGAACAGTTTCAAATCAGTCGCCATTGCATTTGTAGATCATCAACTTTCTTAGTAAAAACACACGCAGAACGCTCCAATAACTCTGTCGTCTGCTCTGCGCTTTACTGTTACGATTGAAGAATTTATTTATTTATATTGTTTACTTCGACTTTGGTCATTTCGCAACAACTTTACAATTGTCGGCGAATTCAGATTTTTCGGAGTTCTGTTATAATAGCATTAATTGAACGTTTGTTATTAGAAATACGCAGCTTTCACTAGTTGATGATTTATTTATATCATGTACTTTAACTTTGTTCATTTCGCATCAACTTTACAATTGTCGGCGAATTCAGATTTTTCGGAGTTCTGTTATAATAGCATTGGCTGAACGTTTATTATCAGAAATAAACAGCTTTCATTAATTGATGATTTATTTATATCATGTACTTTAACTTTGTTCATTTCGCACCAACTTTAGAATTATTGGCGAATTCAGATTTTTCGGAGTTCTGTTGTAATAGCATTAATTGAACGTTTGTTATTAGAAATACGCAGCTTTCATTAATTGATGATTCAAGCCGCGGTAAAACGTTCTACATTTTAATTCTTGAATAGTGAAACAGTTTTGGATCAGTCGCCGCTGTGTTTATTGATCACCATGAACTTTCTTAATGAAGAACCAACGAAGAACGCTGCAACTTTGCTGCGTGTCGTTCGCTGTAATATTACGAGCACATCATTCATTCATTTGTTATAGTTATTTAGTTTCATTATTTTATTAAAAACGGGGCTGTTGATGAATACTTATGATCACCAATCCATAATTTCATTGGATGATGAGTTGGAGCACCGAGAACTGCTCCAAAACGCATCAAGATCGTTTTACAGCATTTTGTAGTAAACATCTTAATTCTTTAATAGACGCAATTTTAGATCAGTCGCAGCTACATTTCTAAATAATTGTCGAATTTCTCAATCAACAATATCTTTACGGAAAGATTTCAAATGCATAGCTTCATTGGATGACGAATTAGAGCGCCGTGAGCTGCTCTAAAACGAGAGGAGAGGGCTTTGCAGTAAACATTTCATTTGTTTAACAATAAGACGATTTTAACTCAGTCACAGCTGCATTCCTAAATCATCATCAAATTTCTCAATCAAGAATATCTTTACGGAAAGATTTCAAATGCATAGCTTCATTGGATGATGATTTAGAGCGCCGTGAGCTGCTCTAAAACGAGAGCAGAGGACTTTGCAGTAAACATTTCATTTGTTTAACAATAAGACGATTTTAAATCAGTCGCAGCTGCATTTCTAGATCATCATCAAATTTCTCAATCAACAATATCTTTACGGAAAGATTTCAAATGCATAGCTTTCATTGGATGACAAGTTAGAGCGCCGTGAGCTGCTCTAAAACGAGAGCAGAGGACTTTGCAGTAAACATTTCATTTGTTTAACAATAAGACGATTTTAACTCAGTCACAGCTGCATTTTTAAATCATCATCGAAATTGTCAATCAAGAATATCTTTACGAAAAGATTCCATTCGACTGAATATACAAACGCAGTCATTGTCTTCGACATAGTTTTATCCGCAAAAATCATTTAATAACGTGCTATCATTGAATAACCACATCTTAAGAATGAAAGGTTTCTGAATTTTCATGGCCGATTTGAATTTCGGCACGATTTTATTCATACTTTTCGGCCGGCGCAACTTTGCGATGTTGACCGTCGAAATTGCCTTCTGCGTTTTGTGATAATTTTAGGAACAATTGCAGGATAAAATTAAATCGAACGGCATTCGGAGTATCAGAATTTCTGATGTTCATTGTTGCGTGATACAATAATTGGATAAATAACGACTGATTAAAAATTCTACTCTTTCAACCTAAGCCGCGTAAAATGCGTTCTGCTTACAGAAATGTTCGTATTTGTTGCAATTCTATTTTAACACCTTGCAATGATTTCAAGAAATCATCCTCTCACTCATCGCTAATAGTTAATTAAGAATCTACAAATATATTTATTTAAATATCAATTATTAACAAACAATTTTTGTAAAAAGTCTTTGGTGAACATTTGTCTTTTAAATTGAAAGATTGTTTGTAATATTGGAGCTTGAAAAAAGTTTATAACATTGGAGAATCAACCGTTTCTTTCTCAGACCTCGGCAAAGAAAGCGCGGAATACTCGCACGCGATGAAGCGCGCGACTCCAATTAAACGGGAATGAATTTCATAATTACGTTTTAACGATTCGTAAGAACGCGGAGAAATGTTTCTTGTCGAAGTCGTGAAGTATTAAACAGAGTTTACAATAGTTTCCCGCGTGCTTCGAAAGGTAACGCAAAGCACGCGTGTGCGAGGAAGAGCGCAATTCCTGTTTAATGCGAAAGAATTCAATAAACGAATGTTAAAAGTTGATAATCACACCGACAAATATTGTTTATTAAACCTCGAAATTGTTAAACCGAATTCCGAACGCCTTCTTTTTATTAATCAAAGGGATTTTAGAGCACTCGCGCGCTAGAAAGCGAGTGATTCTACTCTAACAGGAGAGAATTCAATAAACAACTGCTAAAAGTTGTTAATCAAGCTAATCAATACGACTCATCAGATCGCAAATGTATTAAACCAAGTTCGGAACACCTGTTTTCCTTACTGAAATGAATCTTAGAGGACCGCGCGCGCAAGAAAGCGCGCGATTCTAATCAAACGGGTCAGAATTCAGTATGTAAATATTACCAAACATTAATTAATTAACAAATATTATTCATAGACAAATAGACAAGTTGAATTTGTTGGACTCCGAAAGCATTGAATCAAGTTCACACCATCTGTTTTCCTTAGTGAGTGCTATTTCAGAGCACTGACGCCCGAAAGCGCGCGATTCCAAACTAACCTGTCAGAATTCAATAACCAAACTTTGATTATTCGTAAATAATGCTGACAAATACAACATATTGGATTGTAAAAGTATTAAACTAAATTCAGAGCAGTTCTTTTCCTTACTAAGAGCTATTTTAGAGCATTGACGCTCGAAAGCGCGCGATTCCAAACTAACCTATCAGAATTCAATAACCAAACCTTAATTAGTTATGAAAAAAAGCTGACAAATACATCATATTGAGCTGTAAAAGTATTAAACCAAGTTCAGAACAACTGTTTTCCTTACTGAGAGCTATTTTGGAGCACTGACGCGTTAGAAAGCGCGCGATTCTAATCTAACCTGTCCGACTACAATAACCAAACCCTAATTATTCGTAAATAATGCTGACAAATACAACATATTGGATTGTAAAAGTATTAAATTAAGTTCAAAGCAGTTGTTTTCCTTGCTGAAAGGGATCTTAGAGGACTGACGCGCTAGAAAGCGCGCGATTCTAATCTAACCTGTCAGAATTCAATAACTAAACCTTAATTATTCGTAAATAATGCTGACAAATACAACATATTGGATTGTAAAAGTATTAAATTAAGTTCAGAGCAGTTGTTTTCCTTGCTAAGTACTATTTTAGAGCACTAACGCGCTAGAAAGCGCGCGATTCCAAACTAACCTGTCAAAATTCAACAACTAAGCCTTAATTTTTCGTCAAAAAAGCCTGACAAATACAACATATTGGATTGTAAAAGTCTTAAATTAAGTTCAGAGCAGTTGTTTTCCTTGCTGAAAGGGATCTTAGAGGACTGACGCGCTAGAAAGCGCGCGATTCTAATCTAACGGGAACGTCCTCTGCGAAGTCGGCGCAGCCTATTAAGAGCAGCGAGCCAGCAAGCAAGCAAGCAAGCAAGCAAGCTCCACAAAGCCGAAGACAGCCGCGGCGCAACCAGCGCAAGGAGGAAGAACAAAGAAGCAGAGTACTCGTGCGGAAAGAAGAAGCAGAAGGAAAGGAACACGAAGCCTGGCGCAGAGCAGCGTATACGCTTATCCCGTCGAGCGCACGCCATCTACGCTTCTGCTCGGAGTGCCGCACACGTATATTCCATGGTTGCGCAATACTGCAGGCCCGACACCGAGAGAGGAAACATCTAACGTAACGCGTGCGACGACGCCGCCGCCGTCGCCGCTCGTCGTCCGCGCTCGCATTTTCACTTTTACGTCGCAGCCTTGCAACGGAGCGCACCGCACCATTGATTGCGAGGCAAAGGGTGCCGGCAGACTCGTCGAGAGAGCAAGAGAGACCACTTCTAGCGGCCCGCACCCAACAGGGAGGACCACCGCACCGCACCGGAGAGGCTACCGCCAACTTCCGGTTATTAGACTCGCCGAATTCACTTGAAATTAGCGACTGATCTCTAAATTACTCCTTGCACTTCTCTCTCGTTGATTCAGTCGTTACATGTTCGAGATTAGTTCGATATTGATATCGCAACAGAAGCAACACATGGAATAGCAATAGAGAAGTTAGAGCAGAACTGGTACAAACTCTAAAAGCCTCGAGCAGCTCTATCAACAACCACTAATCAACCAACTGCAATAGAGAAAACTCGAAATCGATCGCATCGAGCAGCCGAAACTCTTTCCCGATAACCGCGCAATTCGAGCAGCAGCGTAGCCAATCGAGTCTGGGACGGGCGGCCTTTCTCCGCAAGGAGGAGCGATTAAGAAGGAAGAGAGCAAGAGCGAGAGTGTTCGCCGGCGAAGTCAACCCTCGGCGGGAGGGTAGCGGGAGGATTGCCAAGATGGTAAAAGACAGCGGACTCTTGGCTAGTGAAGTCGGCAAGAGAGGAAAGTCAACAACGCGCGAACACTATCAAAAGCAAGAAGGGCGACGGAGAAGGAAATCAAGAGAGGCTCGCGGAGAGTGCGAGGTAAAAGTGAAGAAAAGAGAAAGAAGGAAAGAAAGAGAGAGAGAGAAACGGAGTTGGTTACGTGTAGAGAAAAGCGGCATCGCCGCACGGCTACTTCTCTAGAGCCAGGATATTTCAATACCGACTCGGCGCTGGCCGAGCGAGCGAGCGAGCGAGCAAGCAGAGGCGACGAGAGAGCGGGTACGGAGAGGGGAACTGGTCGTGACGGGCGCGCAACCGATCCACGCGTCTCTGTGTGCTGCTTCTACGTGCGCGGTGGTACACACAGCTCACACACACACACACCCAGACAACGGCGTGTGTATAGGCGCGCACCGCCCGGCCGCTCGTCCCCCTCGCCCATTTGCCCGCCCTTCGAGCCAGCCGAGAGAGCGTGCGATACATACTGGGCTTTACACACCCGTTGCCGTTCCGAGATAGAGGGAGAGCGAGCGAGAGGAAAAGGGATGAAGGGAGAGCGAGAAAGAGTGTCGGTGGCACGGTAGCGCTTTGCTATTCGGGTTCCCTGGAAAGGGGGAGAGCGATCCTCGAGCGAGAGTGAGCGAGCCGGGTGGCCTCTCTCTGTTTAAGGTAATGGAAGGGAGGGGGTGAAGCCGGAGAATACGATAGGGACGCTCGAGGGGCCGAGGAAAAGGGAGAGAGAGGATGAGGTGAAGCAGGCAGGGACACGCTCACACGTACGGCGCGACGAGGACCTCGAAGCGTAGAGGCACTACTCTCCGTTGCTGCTCTAGCCGCTCGCCCCGCCCACCCGTCACGCCGAGGGGAGCCGACGTGGGCCGTGCCACTGGCCGATTGGTCGGCGAGCGCGGCGGCGGTGGCGCCTCGCCATGTCCGCCAATCCCGCTCGAGCGTCGTGGCTTTTTTATCCTGCTATTTACGCCGAAGGTCGGAGTAAAGCGGGGTCTCTGAGTAGAGCGCGCGCGCTCTCCCTCACTCTCTCTCTCTTGCTCTCGCTTTCTCGGTTGGCGAGCGAGCGCGCGCTCTCTCAATCTCTCTAGTGCGCTGGTGTTCCCCTATTGCTCGCTCTCTCCTTCTCCATTATTCGGCCCGCTCTCCCTGTGCGCTCGTGTCGGCGCGGCGCGGCGCGGCGCGGCGACGGCGGCACGGGAGAGGACACTCTCGTTTCGGGATCCGTTGAGGTCGCACACGTTTCCTCGCCACACGGGAGAAGAGCGCTCTCTCTCTCTCTCTCTCTCTCCCCTGCCGCTGACTCGCACCTCGCGACGCGTCGCGACGCATCCACCGACACCTTCGGCCGCGCCGCCGCAGCTCGCCGCTTTTTACTCTGTTTACGGACGCATCTCCTGAGAGATGCAGCAGCAGCAGCAGCACCCGTGTTGTACGCCAACGGGAGCGTAGTGTGGTGGTGTGACAGTACGTCGCAGGAGGACACAGCGTTGCCAAATGGTGGGCGCGAACCCGAGCCAGAAGAGGCGATCGAGCCACCGCTCAGCGAGCACTCGAGTCTAGAAAATCGCGCCTGCGTTCGCCCATTGAAGCATCACCGCCGCGCCGCGCACCAACTGTGTCTGTGCCAATCGATTCCGCGAGACCGACCACCAAGATTGTGAAGTTACAGTGAAGCACAGTTGGATCTTTCTCTCTCTCGAAAGAGAGTGCTACTCGCTTGCGTACGCCAATGACATTTGGTGCGGTGCTATCGACGAAAGGGACTTGGCAACGTCGCATCGACTACTCTCGCACACAGGCGCACGCATACACGTACCTAGAAGGGAACTTGGGGTGGCTGGCTGGCTAGCAGGCAGGCAAACAGGCAGGCAGGCAGGCAGGCAGCTTTCTTGTTCCGAGGACGGCGCTCCTGCTCGTGCTGTCTCTCTCTTCTACCTCCATTGCGCTTGCTCTTCCCTCCCCCCCTCTCCTCCGCCACCTCCTCCTCCTCCTACTTCACCACCACTCTCTCCCCCCCGTCCCGCTCCCCCTCTCGTCCTCGGGCACACTCAATCACACTCTCCTTCTTCTCGGCTCTCTCTTGCTCTCTCTTGCTCGGGGCTACTGCCGGTGAGTGTTCTCTCTTGCTCTGGCACTGGGCGCACCGCACACGTACCGTTGAGAGAGAGAGCGAGCGAGCGAGCGAGTGCTCTCCCCCTCCGCCGGTGCCGCGCTCTTTCTCTGCCGCGCCGTCTCTACCCCCACCACTGCTGCTAACCTCGGCGGGTCGGGCGAGTCCACTGGGCCTGCAAGGGGAGTTCGGCAGACCTCGGCTCTAGTCGGCCTCGATCCGCAGAATGTGCTAGACGCTGCCAGTCGATCGCTCCAGTTTTCTAACGTCGCCGTCTCGAAGCTTTGTCCGTGGTTGCCGGGACTCGGGCGGCTCTTATCACGCTTCGTTCACGAATCCGGCCGGCGGGCCGCTCCAGTTCGCGGTCAATTTTCACTATCAGCTTGGGACGCACTCGGCCAGCGTATATCCGTGCGACGGCCATGTTTGGTGTTTACGAGGTGAGGGGGAATCGCTGACGTCACGAGAGAGCGCCGATCTCGCCCGAAGGGAGCAGGAGCAGCAGAAGCAGAAAACGTGTTGCCGGCCGACACGGCCGAGTCGTCGTCGTGTCCGTAGAGGAGGAGGCCCCCGGTGCGCGAAAACGAGGGAAGGTTTTCGTAGTGAGTGAGTGAGTGAGGCGGCCTGTGCGCCAAGTGAAGAGAGGAGACTCCTCGGGGACGACGAGAGTATCGCGGCGCGGCGCCAACCTCACCGTGTGCCGCATTAAATTCCCTTCCCGATGGGACGTCGTCGTGCGTGTACGCCGCCGAGTTCGCTCCTGCTCGCCGCCGCCGCCGCCGGTCGTCGTGCGACTACTACTACTACTCGCCGTTCGAAAAACATCGACTCGCCGCTGAAATAGCAGCCCCTCTAATCGCCGTCCGTCACCGACTGCGATTCCTACCACCGAGCGAAAACATCGAGCGATGCGGCACACTTATCCCAGCACGACGACCACGACGACCACGACGACACGTGCAGCATCGTGCAGCAGTCACTAATCCCTGCCGGACGGAAATGCCCGAGACCGCCGGCCTCCCGCGATCCAATTGATCGCTTTCCCCCCCCTGACACACACGTGGTTTGTGGAGCCCGGTCTCTCTGTGATATCGCCGCCGCTAAGTCACTTATGACTTAGCCCCAGTGTCACTTGTTTAAGTTGCAGTGCGACAGGGAAGTGTGTCTCTCTCTGTCTATCTATGTGTCGTTCGTCCTGTGTGTGTGTTGTTGCTCTATGCTCCAAATGACGGTCGCTCCGATCGTCTCTTGAGAGAGCCGCCGCCGCCGCCGCTGAAGCCTGACGCAATTGGAGTGTGGTGTCTGCTGCTTCTCTCTCGTGGCTAGTTACATATGGTGTTGGTGCGCCCGGTGTGCCGCTCCTGCTGTTTGATCGGTGAAACGTGCCGTTCTCTTATTGGATTTACCATTGCCATACCCTGCGACACCACGGATTAAAACATCATGGATCTGGGTGACAGAGTTTACGCTGCGGAACGGATTACAAAGAAGAGGGAAAAGCGGGTAAGCGGCACTGCCAGCCGTCATTGCCAGAGGGCAGCACGCTCTGGGATATGTTTGTCTATGCGCCGTTGCCGCTCGCCTCTCACCTCCTCGCCCTCATCTCGCCACTTCTTACTCCGTTCACCATCGCATCGCTTCACTCTCCTTCTCTCCATCTCTCTCTCTTTCGCCGACCCTCCCGCACCGATCTTCTATTCCAAGCAATTAACTGCCGTGTAAACTCCCTCACTGCCCAACCATTAATAAAACATCCTCGAACCCTTCATTACAATCCCGTACAAATTAGGTGCAACATGTTCCCGATTAAAGCAGTCTGTCCGATCGGTGTTCTCGTCGGCCCGATATTTCGGACGGCTGGAACTTTCTCCGCTCGATCTTTCGACCTGGCAAGAGCCACCGAGTGACACCGTTATTAGCATAATCAGGTGGTAGACGAGTGGACGAATGTCATAGCGTGTCAATGCGAGACAATCCTCCGCGCTACTATCGTCTCCAACTTGGACGCGGACTAGTTGGAGGTTTAAAAGGTGCCGGAGGACGCCTGGCACAGGGGACGCCGGTGCGTGAGCGCTCCGGAATATCGCAATCCACCTAAAACAGTAAATCGACATGAGACACGCGAGAGTTCTCAGCATGCCGCTGGATCATGCGCGATGAATCTACCTGTGCCGGGTGTCTGTTTGTATGCGTATGCGCGTATGTCTCTGTGTGTATGTGGAGGACTGTTTGTCTGACTGGTGGCTGTGTGTGGAGAGGCGCCCGGTTGCGTGCGCGCTCTCCTTCCTCTCCGTCTGCTGGTGCTGGCGGTTGCGTTGGGTACGTGCAGAGAGCGGCGGCGGGTGCACAGTTATGTCATTGTTTTCCAACTGTCACAGTGGATGCGCAGCACGAGCCGCTCGCTCGCGCTCCGAGAGCACGCTTTCGTTCGTTGGCCGGCGGCCAATGAGCAGGAGGGCCGCGCCAGTGGTTCTTGCTGGAAGTCAACGCCGCCCGTTTTATCGACCGTCCGGCCGCGCGCCACCAGATGGATATTCGAAAATCCGCTCTGCCTCTTCTACATCCGCTCTCTCGCTCGCTCGCTCTCTTTCTTTCTCTCGCAAGCTTGCCAGACGCAGACGCGCTGAACGGATCTCCTCTTTGCTTGCTTGGCTCTTCGATTCCGGTGTGTCTGCTTCTGCCTGTGCACGCCTGTTCGCTCGCTCGCTCGCTCGCTCGCTTCCTCCACGCTGCTTGCTCTCTTTCCATCGTCGACAGCTGGCGAGTCCACGCTTGTCTAGCTCGCCTGGAAAACTGTAAAGATAAAGGCTGAGAGAGCGACGGGAATTTCTACTGACGACTGAAATGTTGTTGACTCGACGACGATGCCTTACTAATAAGAGACCTTCTCCGCTGTCGGACCTGTTGTCCCTTTAGATTTCAATGCTCCAGGAATTCCGGTGACGGCACTTTAAGTTGTTCGAACTTTTCTGTACTTCGCACGATTCTCGCAGTTGTCGGCCACTTTGGCAACTGCGATCATCGTTCCGCTTAACTCTTTGCACTCTAACGACAACTCTCGTTTGCTCTTCGTAAGAAAAGGTTCGAGCGCAAAGGGTTAACTTCGTAGTTTGTGATTGGCTAATATTTGGCTCTCGACGTTTTCTGCGCTTTGATTGGTCATTGCCGTGGCTGACATTTGCCATTTAGCGTGATTCTTACATTACTACGTGCTAGAAGAGAACTTCGAATGATTGACGATTCTACTAGTTCATGTAGTAGCGAGAAAGGTTTGCAGTAACTGTTCCTGTCGGACGTCCATAATGCAAAGGACTTCGAAATGTCATTGACAATGTAGTATTCTCGGGTCGGGGTAAAGTAGGATGTAGACTCATTAATTATTAACGCAGAAACTTCGATCTACCTACTACAAACCGTGCATCGACAAATTACCTGTTCTATTACATCGAAAACGAATCGTCCATGTCGCGAGTCATATTTCTTCAATATTTGGGCGAACAATTGAAATTGATACGAAAAATAACCGTAATAACTACATCGTTTTCCAACCTAGAAATCTTAGGTTTCGAGAACAGACAATGTAAAATATCGTTAAAGCAAAATGAAAATTGACGTTGGCACTCTTTCTTATTAATAATTCATAAATATACTCAACAGAAGTTAGCACGAAATATGTCTTTCTTCATTTGGATTTCGTACGTTCGAAGGAATCAAATAGTTTTGTCAAATGGAGTTGCAAAGAAATTCGACTGTAATTCGTCTTGCATTCATCAATTTTCGAAGATTTCTTTCTTTTTAGATTTATTATTTCATAATAACAATAGGAACTTGATATATAAGCTCGATGCATGAGAGAATTTTGCTTTGGCTATGCTTCGATCGCCCTAACCCCAAAAAACATCCCCGCATGTTGGAAGAATGCAAGCCGCCCAATAATTCCACGTCATTTCGAAACCCTAACCCTCGATGCGCATATTCCAGAGCAGCGAAGTAGAATAAGAAAGAAGGAAGCGAAGTTGTTGAGAACTTCTCGTTCAGCTTTTATTCGTTTCGTTAGATGAAAAGGCTTTTTGTTGCAGGGTAAAGTGGAGTACTTCGTGAAATGGAAAGGTTGGAGTAAGAAGTAAGTCATTCAGCATTGTTACTCGAACTTCTGCATCTTTGGATCCCATTGGCATGCCATTATCACCGAGCAACTTCCACTCCTTTTCAGATATAACACATGGGAGCCGGAAGAGAATATTTTGGACGTTAGGTTAATCGAGTTGTACGAGGAGAGTCAAAAGGGCGGTGATGTGGCCGCGAGGAGGCCAAGGAGAAGGGACGCCAGATACAATGTATGTAAACAAACTATTACAATAATAAATTATTGTTAAATAAATTCTATCATTTCTAGTGTAACAAGGTATTTGTCGTACTATATCACTTTTTTAGGAACTGCCTTGAAGCGAGTATTAACTAATTATTCATAAAGTTTGAACTCGATTGACCGTCAAGGAAAGCAGATCCTTTTTATTTAAAAACTATACTTTTTTTACGCGTTATTTGCACTTGGCAAATGAAAATAGCATTCTACAGGCTTACAAAACAGTATTAAACAAACACTGAACAAAAATATTCAAAATTATAGACAATTTTGTTAAAGAGATTTTGTCCTGGAAAGAATCTTACTTTCTTGTCGGTCCCACTTTTATGGGGGAGAGTTCAAAATGTATGCGAATCCAGTTAAAAGTTTTGATCAAAAAGTATTGCTTAGGTAGTGATTTCTTATGTTTAACGTTTCGATAGTACACAGCAAGACAATTAGCTTAACAATAATCCAGAGAAGTTTTGTTACTTTTCCTCACCGTATGTAAAACCGAGCTTCGTTTACTGGAACATAGTTTTACCACTTATTCGAGCAGTTTCATCACACGATATTTTAATCTTACTACTTTCTTTTTATAAGAATCGACAGTGAATTTTAATGTTAAGTTTAACCGGGTGTTGATTAGCATATTAATATTGCTGCGCGTTTACAGGAACAAGTTTTGGCGAATTTGGTGGTGGAAGAGGAGCCGGGTGGAGACGAAAGGGTGGGTGAGGACAGTCAAGACGAGTCGACGACAGGCAGCACCTCCGCACCACGTCTGAATCCCGTTGCTCCCGATGAGGACACTCTTCCAAGTTCCCTGGACGGCCACGAGTCGCCGACACCGCCTGAATTGGCCTCGGCGTTCAGCGTGGACTCGGACAGTTCAAACAGCAGCGTAGACATTCCTCTACTACCAAGGAGAGAGCCGGCCGGCACGAAGCGGAAGGCCGAAGTTCTGAGTAAGGAGTCCGGGAAAATCGGCGTGACCATCACGACGAGTAGTCCGAGCAGTGGTAGCGGTAGTCCGCCGCCTAACAAGATACCTCGCTTGTTACCGCTGAAGAGCAGCGCGACGTCTCCCTCGTATCACGTAAGTATCCCTGGTGGCCGAGTGTGGTGACGGAGAGCGAGAGACAGCAGGAGGAAGTAGGAAGCGGCGGAGCCGCTCACTTGTAGGAGAGTAGTAGCGTTATCACAGCCTGGTGCACTTTGTCTGTGTTTCAGAGTCACAAAGTTAATGGTAGGCGACCGTCCTCGTCGAGCGTCAAATCGACGCCGGAGGAACCGTTGCCGGCGGTCCCGACGACGCCGGCACCTGCAGTGCAAGATAAAAAGCGGCCCGAAGCGGACGTGCCGCATGGCCCTCCACCCTCGCTGCCGCGCGCACCGCCGGCACCATTGTCTCCACAGATAGACACGCCTCTCGAGCAACCTGCCAAAAAGAGGCACTTGCCCGAGCAAAAACAGGAGAAGTCGAACGGCGCTGTCACCGTCGACGCCAACGGCCACAAGTCACCTAGTCCCACGGACTCCTACACCAACAATAATAGGTTACCCACCATCGTCAACGGCCATCACAGTCACAACAACAACAACAACAACAACAACAACAACCATAGTACCACGATTAACAATAACAATAACAATAATACCAACAACAATAATGCGCCGAGCGTGAAGCAAACCGAGATTACGAAGGCGGATATGTATGTCCCACTCTCCAGCCCTGGTACGGAGTACTGGCACGCGAGGAATCCGGTCGCCGATCAGGTGTTCATTACGGACGTCACCGTGAATCTAAAAACCGTTACCATCAGGGAGTGCAAGACTGAGAAGGGATTCTTCCGGGAGAGGGATCCCAAGAGCGATATCTATTAACGATTCCACGATAGGGACGCTTACTCTGTGAATTTTATCGAAGCCACTGTACATATAAATTATTTTCACATGTCGGGTGTTGAAGTGAAGATATGAAGGTATTAAACTGATGTCGGACGTTTTCCATGGAATGGGCCAAGTGTCGTGATGAAGAACAAGTGAATGGTTTCCGGTATAATGACGTTCCGATTGGAGTTTCGAGAGCCTGGAGGAAAGTAGATGCCTGAGATTTTCCAGTTGATCAGTGCGAGTGCTCGCGAGATTAGTCGAAACTGGACATTGAATAGTTAGTCGCCAAGTGTGTTGGGAACGAAATTCGTGTTAAATCGACGACAGATGGGATTCAAGCGATTGACACGCCACCGTGTGACCAGTTGAACCGTCGAAGGGACACATGGTCGTCGCGGTCACTCTCTCCGCCTCGTGATACACCACACACGTGTACATTTTAAAAAGCGCTTGATAGGTTTTACTTGTACTAAAAGATCTGAAAGAATATTAGGGGGTAATACATTTCTCATTAATTGCATTTCCGCTTCTATTAGAACCTCTCACCGACGATGGGATGTAAATTAGTTACTCTGAGGTGTTTTACTATGGCGAATAGTACAGATCTGGGAGGAAAGAGATATTTTTCTAATTGATTTTTAGAATAAAGAAAAGAACCGCTTCGTAGAGGCAATTCGACGATTTTCGACCATTACGGACAAGGTAAATGTTATATCTCGAAAGCGTACTTTTCTGCAATCATCATTGCGCCTGCGTACGTACTGATAAAACTGCTCTTCTTCTTTTCTCGTTTGTTGGTAACGCAATACCGGAAACAAGGAAACTATGCGCACCATTCGTTCGTAAATTCTTGATTGATTTGACATCACGAACACACATTGTTTTCAGGTTGTTGTAGCGTCGCGTTCAATGCATCGGGGAAAACGATGCATGCGGGTAGAGTTAGAGCTGTGTGCGAACGCACAGAGGACACACAGAATGTTATTTCAATGTTCGGTTTTTGTTGAGAGTTGATTCCTCCGAATTATTTAATGTCAGTTGCATTTCGTCGCGGCTTCGGCCGCGCATCTTTTTTCTCTTTTAAAACTACGAAACATAAAGGACTGAGGTATTAGTTCACTCGAGGGAAACTTGTCTCGCGATGCCACAGGTGTCGAGAGAGAGAGAAAGAAAGAGAGGGAGAGAGGGAGAGAGAGATCCTAAAGCATATCCAAGCGAGAAGCATACACTTTGAGTTCTAGGATGGATCGTTGAGTGTATTACCAAATAGATGTTCCTACCTCGAATGGCCATTCAAAACATAAATCGAGTACAACAACCAAATTTCTAATCTTACCGAGTTTAGAGACGCGCTCTTCAGACGCTATTCCGTTCTTCTCTTCCTTTTTAAACGACGCCGCGCACCACAGATATCGCGTGCACGCCACTCTTCAGAACCAGTAAATCCGTGATATAGATAATTAACATAACGTGTAAAACTTAATCGTGTACGTTGCTTATTTATTGTAACTAATACAAAGATTTTTAGGTTTTTATATTCTTAGTATAGTATTATTAGACTGTGCACTGTACGCAATGTGTCCCGTGGTTATATTACCGAACGCTCGTGTCGCGCCTTTGTATGATTTTTCTGTCTCCTGTTGGTACAAAGCTTTATTTACGTGAGTTAGGACGTCGGAGGACTAAATACTTTAACCAGGCAATTGTGTCTGTTCTCACCGGACTCGCGGGCAAGAGGGCCCTTCCCCTCTTTCCCGGTAGGGGGAGCGCGTACATAAGACGATGTTGGTTGGATGATTTCGTGGGGAGGACGCGCTGCTGATCGACACGAGGGAGTAAATTATGTTTTTTGTCAAGTGGGGCTAGTTGTGTACAATAAGTAAGGATGATGGCGATTCTCGAGGCTTTGCGCGCGAGACAGGCCGAGTTCACATTTAAAATTGTTGTAATGTAATGTAACGCTGTATATTGAGAGATACGATGGGAATTCGTGTAAAAATTGTACATAGATTCGAGAACCGCCTCGCTCTCGCGGACGAGAGGGATGATTGATTTCATGGGGGAGAGTCGGGGGGGCCGGCGATGAACGCGTAGCTTTTAGACCTTTCAGTTATGAATTGTACATAGACGAGACAGAGATGAACCTCTTTTAAGTTGTAAATGTAAAGTCGCAATTACAGGTCTAGGAGAGAGATCCTTTCTAGCTTTAGAATTTCGAGATAGACTGTGCGCGTACCTTCGACATTGTTTCTGTACTTACAGATATTCAAACTACTTATACGGTAAACGTGAAAGGATAACCCAGCGATTAACGATGCATATACGATGTATAAACCCCGGTAGTACCAAATTCAACAGTAATTTTAGTTCTGTCTGGTACAGATTCCTTATATTTCAATAAAATCTTTACTTGAACTCTGCGTCCACACGTCTTTTCCTCCGATTCGTGTTCTTATTATGTTTCAGCTGCGAAAGAACAGTCTCAGTCACTCGTCTTGCTATAATAAAGAATTGTTAATAAGCATAAGGCTTCGGATAATTATTTATTCTATTTTTGATAACTGATTTCATCGGCAATTTCATCGACGACAAAAGGTAAGTTGTTAAATGAGCCGTTTACTTTGAAAATGACCGAAGTCCATTTCTTAATTTTTTGTTGTTGACTATAGTGACGTAAAAGTACAACTTGACGCAAAATCTTTAATATCTCAATTCAAATATAAATGGACTTAGGTCACTTTCAAAATAAACCGCTCAAATGTAATTACGTTTGTATTATTGTTTCAATATAATGTCCAAATGTTTTTTGCACGAATATTCCGTAATATGTAAATTAAAATTTGTAATATAATTTTCTAATATCTCAACATAATTTATATAATTTTAATTCATTTTTGTTACTTATCGAACATATAAAACTTATTCGCTGTGGTTTTATTCTTTACTTGCATCGCAATATCTTTTTATTACATTTTAAAATTAATTCGACTGTTTACAGTTTTTTCGGGTTCAAATTCCCGATAAATTCAATGCAAAAAAGTCTATTAAATCCTCCAATAATCGGAATTCATGTTATTGAAGTACAAAAAGACGAAGAAACTTGCAAACCACAACTTTCGATGCCTGTTGCACTACCGAAGTGAAGTTAGCCTCATCGCACGATTGCAGTTAAACTTACTGCACTTTGAATTTGTGCATTTCGCAATTTAGCATTTTCCCATTTGTACTGTCTGAACGGACAGTAAATATTATTCACAAATGTATTATTACAACTTTAAGGAAAGTTAATAATAATACGCGCTAAAGATTATTATATAACAAACTCTGAATCATATGGTTAAAATGACAGCAACAATTGTTTACGCTTGATCTAATCACTCCAATAAATCGAAAGCTTTCATTCCGTTAAATTAAACAATAATTAACTAACTCTGAGCACCTTTTATATATTAAACAATCATATTTCGAGTACTATATCAAATTGCGGTTGGAAACCTAATATATATAAATTAATTTCCAACAAAGCAATGATTAAACAGCTCTTTTATAATTGGTACTTACAGCATCCCAACTTAAAATGATGTTGAATTAAAACCAGAACATAAACAACAGGAAAAAATATCGCTCTTGGGCAAAATAAATAATAATAACTAATCTAACACGATTTCGTCTTCGTTAAAATGTACGATGGGAAGTTAGCTGCGATTTAAGCTAATGAAGTTGCGCACTTAGAAGCGTAAGAAGCCTGAAGATTGCTGCGCACTCGAATCGAAGGAAATCGAATCGAATTGGTTAGCCGCATGGAAGCACGTGTACTTGTCAAAACACAACTGGACACATGTGCGTCGGCCTGCGAGGAATTGTTGATGCAGATCGCTGGTAAAATTGACTCCCGTTCCAACCGGAGAGAGGAAAATGCAGATGAAACTGAACGCGCGCCGCGCCGCGCCCAGCATCGACATCATCGAGGTCGACGATCTTGTCGTTAGGCGGAAAGGCGGCGGCAGTATTATTGACCAGCGGCCGCTTTTCTCTCACGATGGAGAGTAAGTTATCTATTTCACAATTATTACACCAATTCTTATTCACTTTGTATTCAATCTCGCATTTATTAATTTCATTGCACGAAATCGAAACCACATTACATGCAACAAGTATTATTTGATAAATTTGTATTAGTTATATTTCATTTACAAACTAACTGAACATTTAGCTGTTAAGAACTATTTTTGTACTAGAAACTATCAATGAAAGTATGTTAATATTTCGGTAACTAATGTTTACTCAAAATCGAATTTTCAATTAATTTAACATGAGAAAATAGTTTTGTTTGTTTACTGATAAAGAAGTCTTGAGAAATAAAAAATCTTCAGTTACAATAATGTAAAAATATGTTACGCGTATCTGATTCATGATTGAGTGATGATCTAACGTCACGCAATTATTACACCAATTCTTATTCACTTTGTATTAATTTCATTGCACGAAATCGAAACCACATTACATGCAACAAGTATTACTTAATAAATTTGTATTAGTTGTAATTTATTTGTAAACGAATTGAACATTTAGCTGTTAAGAACTATTTTTGTACTAGAAACTACGAATGAAAGTATGTTAATATTTCGGTAACTAATGTTTACTCAAAATCGAATTTTCAATTAATTCAACATGAGAAAATAGTTTTGTTTGTTTACTGATAAAGAAGTCTTGAGAAATAAAAAATCTTCAGTTACAATAATGTAAATATATGTTACGCGTATCTGATTCATGATTGAGTGATGATCTAACGTCACGCAAATGTTATTCTTCCAGCACGCTTTACATTGTATGGAAACACTTGATAAGAGCTTACTGCACGCAGACTGGTGACTTTGTAAAGGAATTCGAGCCAGCCAATAACAGAATTGCTGGGATTGTAATTCATCCCGAAGACTGCAATATCGTTATCGGTTGCACGGAGAACGGTGAACTCCACTTTTGGAGCAGTCAGACGGGAATTCTCACCAAAAGAATTGTATTTACTTTCATTGTTTGTACTGCAATTGAATTAATCCTTTTTTAATCTAATTATTCTGATATTTTCTTTGTAGCTCTTAAGGTTAAAGGATGATTTGAAAGTTAAGACCTTTCACATAGTCAAGTATAAAACGCCGAACGGAACACCTGTATGCCAAGTACTCATCACTTTCATGTCAAAGTGTTTCACACGAATACATATACAGTTATTTGGCTTAGAGGACGGACTCTGCGTCAAATCATCATATACTTTGTAAGGAATTATTAATTATCCTTGTTTCTGATCAATGTGTCCGATGATTAGAGCTTTTAAACGTAAGCCTTATATTTCAGAGTCGACTCTTTGGAGTATTACGTGGATATAATTGGCAATCACGGTGACAATTTAATAGCTTTAATTCACGATATAGATTTGCATATACTGGATCCAGCGAGAAATCTTGTTGATAAGTTGTAAGTGTTTCTTCCAAAATAGATTATTAAACATAACAGAATTTTCTAGTATAATTCATGTATATTACTTAAATTTCAAGGCACAAGACTGGCAGGACAGGAAGAATACCTACTTGTATCGCTGGCCACCCTGAGGAAGAATGTGTTGCCACTGGAGATTCAACCGGTCGCGTTGTAGTATGGAAGGGTTTGTCTCAGACACGGCCAGCTACAGCAGTGTATCACTGGCACACCTTGCCAGTTACGGAAATAGCATTTAGCGTGTCAGGTAAAGTATTATTACAGCAATACAATTAACCCTTTGCACTCGAGGGCTCCGGAGCGGAGCCATTTAAAATTTATCTTCAAACTCGAGGGCTCCGTTATGGAGAGAATGCCAATCATTTTCAGTTCATAACATAAGGGCAAAGACAAATCGTAAAAACTATTGTGTATAGGATATTCCGCTCTCGATAACAACATACAGTCGCGGCTCGAGGAATATAATATAGAATATAGAATATAGAAAATAGAAGAGTATAGATCACACTCTGGGCAATTACAAAATGCAATAATTTTATAATTTTTTGCTTTTTTTTATATGTATTATAACACTTGTCCATAATCAATTAAAAAACAATAACATACAACAACGACTTTTCTTTTAATGCGCATATCATTTACTTATATGTAAATATGATCTTTCCACTGAATTTGCTTCGACTTGCTGGTAACATGAATGAAAGAAAACTTCGAGTGCAAAGGGTTAATATTTTGGTAATGTAAATAACTAACAATTTGGGTGGGAAAATATAATCTGACGATTTTACATCGTATTTCAGGAGGTCATATGTACACCGGTGGTGGAGAATGCGTGTTAGTAAAATGGACTTTAGCTAATCCACAACACAAGTCATTTCTCCCTCGATTACCAGCTCCCATTAAACATCTCACTATAGCACCGGATAATTTATATGTCGCTGTGTCCACTTTGGACAATGGTATGTATTAACAGTTATTGTACAACATCCGACAAAATAGTTGTCGCAATCAGGAAAATTCGCGACGGACAAAAAGTGACATTTAATTGCATGTACATAAGGTATGTAAGACCGTTTTGGGAGTTTCGAGAGGGTGCGAGCTTCCCCTAAAAGTAGACTTTTAAAAAGTCATGTATAACAAGTGTGCATAGTTCAAAATTTTACGTTTTATTCAGCAAACATTTTCTAAATTCTGACAAATATTTTGTCGGATGCTGTATGTTTATTTGGATGCAGTTTTGGTTACTAATTAATGCTACGATTATTGCAGGTATTGTCGTCGTTAATCCCCAGCGGAAGCTGACGTCCGTAATACAGAATTTCACGTGGGGCGTCGCGTTGTCCTCGAAGGATTTATTTCCCGCCGGCTTGGTCGTCGACCCACGCACAAGTAGTCTTGTTTTGAACAGTCGCACTGGGCATGTTCAATTTTATAACGTGCATAGTAAAAGTTTGCTGTACAATGTAAGATCGAGTTTGGCAAGGATGGCTTAACACTTGGCATGCGGGCACGCAATTAACGTGCAGCGGGCGTTTGTTTTTTTAATCGCGCCTAAGTTGGGTTATTCAGAAAAATCACAGTGAATGGAGAACTACATCGTATTTTTGAACGAAACTTTTTTTATTTTACACTTAAATATATACTGCATAATTATATATAAAAAAAACGACATTTTTACGAAGTGTTTGCAAAACACGTAAAAATACGTTGCCCGCATGCCAAGTGTTAATTTATTTAGATCTGAAATGGATGAATTGAACAATATAACGATTTTGACTTTCAGATTAATATAACCGCGCAAAATTTCTTAACTCAAGAGCGCGATGTAATTATTGTGAATACGGAAGTCACGAAAATAGCGTTGAATCATGATGGCACATGGATGGCCACGGTGGAAGAACGAAGAGACAAAGTGTCGTCTGTCGAAGTCAGGCTGAAATTCTGGAAATATGACCACACTCAACAACTGTAAGTATTTATAGTTCGTGATGTTCAAGCTTAATTCAAACCAAAGTCCTGTCTGTTTCTTTCAAAAGAACGATATTGATTTTATTGACTGTGTATTTAAAATTTGATTAAAAGTATAATTCACTTTGTTTTTGATGTGAGAAATAACTCGTATTTTCTTTACAATGAGGATAAACTATTTTCCATTTTTTAGTTACACATTGAACACGTCAATAGAACTTCCTCACGAAGATGGTGTGAATGCTTTGCATTTTCAACCGTGCATAACGTTCGAGGAAGAAGGTCCTCTCGCTGTTACAACAGGCAGAGATAAGAAGTTTAAAATTTGGAATCTGGTAGAACCATCGTCAATGTACAGTATGTATCACTTAGAGAATTCTATATATTTTCCTACAAAATAATAACAGCTAAACAAACGCTTTTCTTCCTTTTAGAGAAAAACAAACACTGGCAATGTTATAGTGTTGGTAATTATAGAAATCTGCCAGTATCTGACGCCGCATTCTCGATGGATGGATCGTTAGTTGGCATCGGCTTTGATTCAACTTTAACTATCTGGGCACCCGACACGTGTACATTGAAATGTAGCTTGGCGCACAATCGTTATCAACACCCAATAACGTAAGTTGATAATCTTTATTCTATACTGATTGTTCCTCTCATCTTCACATGGGATACATTTTGTCTGCCGATTAGCAGCAACTTAATTCAACAAATAATAGGTTGTTGCAAATATTTTCCAATAATTTCTTTTAATATTTGTAGTTACTCTTCAAACACTCTGTATGAGAAATAAATATGCATAATTTATAGCATGGATTATAACTCTAAACAGGAGAGAAAACCGCATTAAAAACGATTTAGTTAGTTTCAAATTTATCGCGAACTCACATATAGCCAAACAAGCATTGTTCTTTATATTAGTAGGAATCAAGTAGAATGTAAATGATTATAAAGTAAGATTATAAACTCTTGTTTCTTCTATCAGGCGAATAGAATTCGGAAGAAACGAAGTGTGTCACATGGTAATAGTTACTTCTTCGGAACACATCGCAGTATGGAACATACTATCTTTAACATTAATATGGAGCGTTCCCTTGAAAGTCACCAGTTTGGCGGCAGATCCGAGGTCAATGCATATGGCAGTTTTCACAAGTAACAACAGTTGTAAGTACACATGCCTCTAAAATGCAATTAAACTTTCTGATTTGCATATATTAAAGTACACTTTTCGTTCCGTTAGTGTATGTTTTCACACCACAAAAATCGGTCCCTGTATATACGAGGCACAATGTAATCGAGAGCAGTAATTCGATATTGGCTGCTGCGTTTTTACCGCACGTGCAAGAGAAATGCGACGTTCCTTTGAGGCACTGGCAGCAGAAGTCGCAGTTGTACTTTTTGGACTCAAGTCAGGTAAGCGACATTCCGAGTGACAATTTAAACCACAAATGTTAATGTCAAAAACGTAGGATTTCTTATCTTTCGATGATTCTTTAATTGGTTGTAATTAACAAACTGAATCAAATTTTGCCATTAAGAATTACTGGTTCCAATCTGGAAAATATATTGTAAATCACCCTTGTTTATGTAACATTTGTTCTTGCAGGAGTTGTTAACGTTGGAACCAGAAACAGATGCAAATGGATCGATCGAAATCCTTTCGACCCGAACGACGATTCCCACCACTGCCATCAGCAACATTCTTGCAGCTAAAAAGGCCGTCGACAAGGAAGTAAACGGTCCGTTGGTGCACGAGCATGTCGGTGAAATTGGAAAAGGAATGGTTGAAGAGGTAAGTACTTTCAAACAACTATTGTATTACGCTTTTATTTTTTAAACTTTACACTGAGAAATTTGATTCGCCTGTTGTCCCTATTACTTTGGAACACGAGGATTCAATGACTACACAGTTCACAACGAAGATTCTCGTTAAAAAGGAGTATTCAAATTTACTTGTAGAATACTAAATGTAAATCGACATTACAAAACAGACCTAAAATCGATAATATACATAGTGATAGTCTTGCGATGATAGTTTCGGGTGCGCATGTTAAAATGAAAGTTATCTACTTGTAAGGTAATACGAAAGCAGAGATTCTTTCGGTTGCATCGCAACTGCAACCTTTCTAAACCATATACTATTTCTCATTTCTTAAATCTACATAATACAGTCGAGTTGAAGTATCCGATTATTAGTACTCAGTCTAGCAGTGATTTGGTAGCAGAAGTCTTTGGTTAAATAATCATCGGGCTAAGTTAGGAGACTTATGAGAACTAAGCGTTAGTTGAAAGATGCTACATTAACTTAAACACGTGTAGAAGAAGGTTTAAGAGTGCAGGACGATGAAGCTTCAGTCGCAGCAGGTTCGCCTGGCGCACGATGATGCGGGGTTGATGCATTTGTCAGTGTTTCCTCCCAAGGCGATAATTCCGACAACGGCGCACCAGGTCGAACTTCCTGTAGCGAAGGCAGTGCCACTGGGGTATCTGCCGCATGCTCTCCATCGCCTGCAAGTTATACATCTTAAAAAGATAATTGGTAACGTTCAGTACATTTGGCAGGGCATCGCGTCGCGTAGGTCAGTGTGAGGGCTTTAATCAGAAATTTCATTGCGTCTAGAAACGATACATTGCATACAATTGATAGTAAAAGATATCTGTGATGTAATTGTAATTAATTGTCTTTGCGTGGACATTTCGGCAGGTGAAAGAGTCCGCGAAAACCACCGAACTGAAAGTAAACTAGCATATTTAATTAGTTGATTAATTTCATCCATTTCCTGCTAGTGCAAAGGACAACATTCGAAAGTAATTGCAGACTTTTCAAAGGAATGGGAAATCGATTTCTTCGTTTGAAAGTATTTGCAATAATTCATAATTCTTTAAATGGAAGTATTATTAACGCAGATACGAAATATCTGGCGGATAAAGCCGACTAGGACAGCCAGCGTGCGTCTTTAATGCGTGACAGTGCAAGCAATGAACTCGATAAAACTGGCACGCGTGTTTTTCGATACGCTCGCTCAAGATGTTCACAGGAGAGCTTTCGTAACATGCAGTTTGTCTTGGGATCTCGGTGTTTACGAGGGACTACGTGAGAGAAGAACATACCACCAAGAGAGAGAGCCGCGATTAGATATACCGACACATGCAAACAAAACAGTAGAGATTGGCTAAATGAGGAACGCGTTCACTGACCAACGTCCAACCATCGTTCAAGCATTGTCGTTTACCTCCCACGTGTTCGTTACGAGGAAAATGTGTATCGCAATTGACGCTGTAACATTTCTCGGCGCACCGCCGCGCCGCCGCGTTATTTTTGTACCGATAAAGCTATATTTGTCTCTCGGTGATGAGCGATTTGTTTATTTGCTTGCCGGCGAGAAGCTTGCTTTCTACCAATCAGATAGCCGACGCTTCAAATGGAGTAATCGAATAATCGAAATCGGAACATACCAATTCACTTTATCAACATGCACGTGCGAGTTTATTTGCAGACTGTCGAGACCTCGTTTTTTTGCCAGGGAAAAATTTCACTTGAACCGGCGATAACTTTCACACATGTGTGAAAGCTCGTTTTGTTTTCGTTGACTGAAGAGAGTTTAAAGTGGATGCTCTAATTGCTAGTAATCCCTAATCGATGTAGTATAAACTGTCTATATTTAGTCTTTACTAGTCTATACTAGTTTAAAGTAGTCTATGTATTTGTGTTCATGGTAATCACAGAAACTGCTGAACGAATTTGAATAATTCTTGTGCTATTGTCAAGTATATTTCCTTCAAACACATATATAAGTTTGTTGATATAAAAGCTAGAAAAGCTTCTTAATCGCTATTTTTATACTAGTTTGTACTAATATATAATGAAAGAAAATCTGTCTATGCATATCTCCAATTAATTTTAGAAACTATTGGACAAATTTGAATAATTCTTGTGCTATTGTCAAGTATATTTCCTTCAAACACATATATAAGTTTGTTGATATAAAAGCTAGAAAAGCTTCTTAATCGCTATTTTTATACTAGTTTGTACTAATATATAATGAAAGAAAATCTGTCTATGCATATCTCCAATTAATTTTAGAAACTGCTGAACGTATTTGAATAATTCTTGTGCTATTGTCAAGTATATTTCCTTTAAACACATATATAAGTTTGTTGATATAAAAGCTGAAAAAGTTTTTTAATCGCTATTTTTATACTAGTTTGTACTAATATATAATGAAAGAAAATCTGTCTATGCATATCTCCAATTAATTTTAGAAACTATTGGACAAATTTGAATAATTCTTTCGTTATTGTCAAGTATGTTATCTTCAGACAGATATATAATTTTATTAATGTCAAAGCTAACAAAGATTCCTAATTAATACAGTTATACTAGATTGTACTAGTTTAAACAAGTCTATATAATGCAAAAACGCCTCTGTATATGTGTTTGTTATAATTTTAGAAACTGCTGGATGAATTTGAATCATTTTTTCGCTACTGTCAAGTACATTTTCTTCAGACAGACATACAACTTTACTAATATAAAAGCTAAACAAGCTTACACATAGAAAATTCGATATAATCTCGAAAACTATAAACGAATTTTAATGCAATTTAAATCCAAATTGTAGGCTATTAAATATTGCAATATTTATTGCTTATACAGGGTGCTTCAAAAGCAACACGAATTTTTCAAAGAAATAGAATATTAGTTACAATTTATTATTCTTTGAAGAAAGCTAGTGTTAACACGTTCGGCGCCATGTCACCCATATTTGGCTGACACTCGAACATCTATTTGCAGACATATTGATTTCGACAAAGTTTATTTATTTATCGCAAGAATGAAAAATTTGCAACTTAGGCGCCGAAAGTGTTAAACCGCACGAAATATCTTTCGTATTGAAAGAAAGAGTTTTCGAAGTCCAAAGAGAGTAAACCCGTGCGAATTAGGAAAGTCAAAGGGAAGATTGAGCGTTTCCTGCTTTCGTCTTCTACAAACACGTCTAAGCGGCACTCGCGCGCTGACTCATATTTGTATCTTAGTTGAGAAGCTTATTCTTTCCGCGGCCGTTGCACACATTGTGCTTCTTATGTTCTTAATTCTTGTGGCCTCAGAGGGGAAAAAGAAGCGGAAATCAAACGAATCGGAGCGCGAAAATGCGAGAATTCCAAGCGGTGCGTGCCACTAACGCATTCTCGTCCATAAACAGTGGGAAGCTTTAAAGCTTAAGTGCTTTCTCTGCGCAGTACAGTGACTAATGACCCTTATGCATTCGCAGCCACACTCTTCCACGATAAGACAACCATCGACACGATTCCACAACGAGCCGATCGTCCCAAAAACTAGTCGAAATAGAATGCAAATTCTAATGCTTTGTAATTAGTGGAAAGTAGATTATACTCTTTAAAAAAGGAAATGCACTGTTTGATGCGATTAAAGAATTGGTTTTAAATAGAACGAAGGCGAAATGAATACACGATTTTTGATCGATTTAATATATTGATAATTCCAAAAGTGCAGTAAGAAATTCTAGTATTGTATAATATCGATGAATTATTCTACTTAGAAAGAGAAATATCGAAGAGTTTTGTAGGTTGTGGAATGAAGAAATCGGTTTGAAAAATTAGGCGAGGGTGAAACAATCCGGGTCACGATTTTCGACCGACCAACTCTACCGATAATCCCAAAAACTCATTGAAAAATTCTAATATTTGATAATATCGACGAATTACTCTACTTAAAACGAGAAATATCAAATAGTTTTATGGAACGTGAAGCGAAAAAATCGGGCGACGGTGGAACGATCCAAAACACGATTCTCCGTCAATTTCCCATCCCAAAATCGAATCGAAATATTCTAATATTAAAAATCCACAAATTATTATACTTGAAAAGAGAGATATCGAACTATTTCATAGAATGTGAAGGGAAAAAATCGGTTTTAAAAATCGGGCGTGGATAAAACGATCCAAAACGCGATTCTCTGTTGACTTACTCTCTCAAAGACTAATAAAAAAAATTCTAGTATTGAAAATCTACGAATTACTATACTTAAAAACCGAAATATCTGTCACTGTATTTAAAATCGCTGCACTTAAAAACTATTTTATGGAATGTGAAGCAAAAATCGGTTTTAAAAATCGGGCGAGAGTGGAACCATTCAAAACACGATTCTCCATCGATTTATTATCCCAAAAACTAATAAAAAAATTCTAATATTCCAAATCTACGAATTACTGTATTTACTGTACTCAAAAACAAGAATATCAAACTATTTTATAGAAGGCGAATCAAAAAAATCGGTTTTAAAAATTGGGCGAGGGTGAAAGCGATTGAGAATACTCACTAGTTCAGGATTGCTGGCAGGATAGGCGGTGACAGTTGCTGCGAGGAGCAGCGCTGCAATGAGAGCACAGATTGCCAGGTAGAATTTCGAGGCTTTCATCTCCGCGGTTGATTCTCGCACAGACTCGAAACGCTTCTTCCCGGGAAAATGCTTCGATCAAGGACACACTCGTTCACTGACTTTCCAAGTCTCAAGTGTCACTTGTCCATGTCTCCCCTTTCCCAGAGCGAAGAGAATTCGGCGTAGCGTCGAAGCTTTCTATCAGGAGAGTAGGAATCAGCTCAGCTCGGAGGCGTAACAGGTGCACGGAGAGTTGAATATCCGCGGAAAAGAGGATCTCGTTTCTTAGTTTCCTCTGAGAGGGTTTGATTAATTCGATTGGATTGAGGGTGGTTGACTGGTAAGTGGAAGAAGAAGGAGCTCTTCTTTCGGTAACTGGTGGTCCACTTAGATAAGGAGGCTCGAGGTGAAGAATCTCGCGTGGCTCCAGCGTTCGACGTAGGACTGACTTTGAGAAGTGGCCTCGCCATGATTTAATATAGGAGAGCTGCTGCTTCTCCGCGCTCCCACCCCCTCGACGCCGTTCCAGTTGTCCCTCTGACCTAGGGCATTGTCTTTGCCGGAAAACCTTTGCCACGCATCCTGCTCGCTCTCTCGCTCACTCGCTTGCTTTTATCGTCGAACAGTTTACTCTCTCCTGCATAATTCGTCAATCAAATCGAACGATTTTTTTCTCTAATCGTTATTCTATATTAAATAGAATATGTATATTGAAAATTGTACTGAAAATTGATGTAGAATGAACAACTTTGGAATTAAGATTGTGTGTAATTATATTCAAATTACATATAAATCATTTATAGTGGTTTTTGGTCAAAGGAATTTTGAGTCTTAAAGTTTACATTAGGCTGAATGTGAACTACTTTCAAAGTCTCCTTTATAATTTCTCAATCAAATCGAACGATTTTTTTCTCTTATCATTATTCTACATTAAATAGAATATGTGTATTGAAAATTGTACTGAAAATTGATGTAGAATGGATAGCTTTGGAATTAAGATTATGTGTAATCTTATTGGTAAAAGCAATTTTAGTCTTAAAATTTGCATTAGACTAAATGCGAACTACTTTCAAAGTCTCCTGCATAATTTGTCAATCACATCGAACGATTTTTTTCTCTAATTTTTATTCTATATTAAATAGAATATGTATATTGAAAATTGTACTGAAAATTGATGTAGAATGAACAGCTTTGGAATTAAGATTGTGTGTAATTATATTAAAGTTACATATGAATCATTTATAGTGGTTTTTGGTCAAAGGAATTTTGAGTCTTAAAGTTTACATTAGGCTGAATGTGAACTACTTTCAAAGTCTCCTTTATAATTTCTCAATCAAATCGAACGATTTTTTTCTCTAATCTTTATTCTATATTAAATAGAATATGTATATTGAAAATTGTACTGAAAATTGATGTAGAATGAACAGCTTTGGAATTAAGATTGTGTGTAATTATATTAAAGTTACATATGAATCATTTATAGTGGTTTTTGGTCAAAGCAATTTGCATTACACTAAATGTGAACTACATTCAAAGTCTCCTTTGTAATTTGTCAATCAAATCGAACGATTTTTTTCTCTAATCATTATTCTATATTAAATAGAATATGTATATTGAAAATTATACTGAAATAGTCGTTTTTGGTAGAAGTAATTCTGAGTTGTAAAGTTTACATTACATTTAATGTGAACTACTTTCTTATGAATTTTAAATAAAATAGGGCGAAAGTCATTGAAAGTACACCAAAAGACAGAATAAATTTTGTGATTACGATTGTATGTAATCACTTTAAAGTCATTCTAATGGCTTTTGGTAAAAATATCTATTTCGAGTCTTAATATTAACACCAAGCAAAGTTTGAACTTTCATTGTTCGATACGTAAATTCTTGTACTTACGTAGTTCATTATTTTTAAAATTGAACATACTTTTAGGTATAAAACGAGTGATCGTGGAATAATTGTATTGGGGCATTCGGTTAAGAAACTTTGGATGTTTCGATTTGATAAATGATATTTCGATTTTTTGAATATGTATTTCGATAATCCTTGAAAATACCAATCATCCCCAATTACACAGTATAATCTTATAACAGTTCTATAAAACTAAAGATTAAAAGTTAAGCATCAACATAAACACAAACTTATTAAAAATCCAAACTAATACTGCTAATACTAATACAATACTAAAAATGCAATGTCTAGTTAATTAATATCAAGTATATCGAATAAAATAAATAAACAAGCAATTACAATACACCAAAACAACCAAGATCTCAACATCTAATAAATTCCTTAAATTCAAAAAATCATTTCTATTGAACTCCTAATTGCAAACCTGTTTACATTAAACTAATCCAAGAACAGTTTAACATAGTTTAACGATAGTTCGATCAGTCATTGTTTTCCGAAACCATTGAAATAATTCCCCGGGAATACTTATCGCTGGGTTGGCGGGGAATTACATTGCTTTGTAATAAATGGGGAGCGGCTTATGCGCGCTTTCCCAGATAGAGGGAAGCCAAAGCAACAGGCGAGACAGGAGAAACGGGTGGAATCCGGATTGCGCGGTGGTAATTATCGAGAGCGATAGGCCGGCTGTATTGCCGGAGAGTTTGCAGGCTAATCCGATTTGGAGCAGACAGCGATGGTGCTCCTTAAGATTTAGTAACTTATCATTAACAAATTGGGGCCAACGACATTCTTGCGAAATTGTTCGACTGTATTATTCATTAAGGTGCAAGGAGGTTTTCGCACTTAGTAATAACGCAAAGTATTATTAT
This sequence comes from Ectemnius continuus, assembly GCA_910591665.1. Taxonomy (NCBI): domain Eukaryota; kingdom Metazoa; phylum Arthropoda; class Insecta; order Hymenoptera; family Crabronidae; genus Ectemnius; species Ectemnius continuus. The sequence goes on along the minus strand of OU342862.1, from coordinate 4,697,322 downwards.
TAATACTTTTTTTAATGATGCAGAACAATGTACAACATTAATTGTTTGTAAACACTTTGCTGTTTTGGTTTTGTGCTTTTGATAAAATTGAATATAATCTTTACATATTTTTGCAAAACTATATATTTTTGCATTATTTATTAAGGTGATTTTGCACTTAACAATGGCGCAAAGTATTATAATTGATACTTCTTTTAATATTGTATGTTGTTTAATAGTAAAAGTATTATTATTAATACTTTTTTTAATGATGCAGAACAATGTAAAATATTAATTGTTTGTAAATATTTTGCTATTTTGGTTTTAATGCTTTTGATAAAATGCAATATAATCTTTACACATTTTCGCAAAACTATACATTTTTGTATTACTTATTAAGGCGTTTTTACACTTAATGATAGTATAAAGTATTATTATTAATACTTCTTTTAATGGTGTAAAACAATGTAGAGTATTAGTTCTCTTGGATAGTTTGCAAATTTTAGTTCTGTGTTTTTAACAAAATTAAATATAATCTTCACACATGTTTGTTATTCGGTATAGAATTAATATTTGTCGTTTCTCATCTTCTATCATTCATTTAGCAAATACTAATTAATGAATTTATACAAATTTATTATTACTATTAGAAATTTATACAATCAATGAAGCTGTATATGAAAGCAAATATCAAAAACGTCAATGAAATTTTGCAATCCTGCAATTATTTTCTGTTAATTTCACAGTAGTAATTGATCCTGTCCTCTAATTTCTATAATTGTGCAACGCGGTTTGTAATTTTAAACCGATTATGTCTTACGCATCCGCAGTTTCGTTACCGAATCTTCAAGATACATTTCGCCTGGATAAATAGACGAGATGTATGTTTAGAATGAATAAAGTAAATATTACTCTATACAGAAATAATAGAGTTAATAGAGTATTAACTCTTTGGAACACGGTGGAATTAAAAACGTCTCACCTTGTAATATTGCAATAGCTGCATGTGCATAGCTTTATATTTAGTCTTCTTTTAAATTTAAAACGCAAAAAAGTGTCTGTGCAACATGTGTCTATTTATTTTCTGAAATCTTGTGCTTCAAAGAGTTAATAGAGTTTTTCCATTCACGAATGTCTCACCTCTTTATCCAAATGAGATGTCTGTTTAAAGTTAATACAATAAATATTACTTTGTATAAAAATAATAGAGTTAATGGAGTCTGTTAATAGAGTTCTTCTTCTATTCACGAATGTCTCGTCTGTTTATCGAAATGAGATGTCTGCTTAGAGTTAATAGAGTAAATATTATTATTATAATAGCATAAATATAACTCTGCATATATAGAAACAAGGAATTAATAGAATCTATTAATAGATTTGCTCCATTAACGATTCTCTCGAATGTTATCTGTCTATGAGATTGCACTCCGCCCGCACCTCCGAGCTATTCTCCGAAGTTAGCCAGCAGCATAATATCACTCGATTAATTAGCCAGGTTTACGTAGACGAACGCTTCCGCATGTCTCAGACGCACATTGTGCTGTTTGCTCTTGGCGCGGCATACGTTAGTTTCGAGGAAAGTGTCAATTACCGCAACTGCTTTACGCCGTTGACGTACTTTTCGGATAATTTTGCTTTAATCTCGACAAACATGGATAACTGTTTTTAAGGAGTTTGATAGACTGAAAGTTTGCTTTGCGTGGAACGTAAGTTTCCCGGGAATTCCTTGAAAAGTGCTAAATAATATTTTTATATTTATGTAATTGACATTGCAGTGTATTTTAATATCGAATTTTTTGTTATGTTATCTGTATGTCGATGACATACATTTATTATATTATGACAGTAACGCTTTAAACAGTATTTAAGTTTTTGTTTTGTGAAATAGAATTTTGGATCATATGAATGTATGCAAAATATTTAAGAGGCTTTCGTTCAATGTGAATTGCAGGAAAATTGTGTAAATTTATCCTATATTTAAACGTAACAATTTAATTATTTAGGGACCTAACGTTTCACAATATAAAATCCACAAACTGTAACAAAAAAGAGCATATTAAACATAAACATTCATTTATTTAGACACGTGATACTACACAACGCAAAACATAAACTGTAGCAAAGAACATAACATTTTTATAATTTACTGAATGCTCTCATAGTTTCTGCTAAATTTGATGAACTGAATTCAAATCCCTGTCAAAACAACGTTTAAGTTTCTTTCCCTGTAGAATATTTAAACATAAAAATTTATTTATGTAGTGACATAATCTCGCACAATACAAAACAAAGATACTTACAAAAGAATTGTACAAAAATATTATACTTTTCTTTAAGGAAAATTACTATAATGCTATTATAATTTCTATTAAAGTCGATGCAATGAATTAAAATTCCTGTCAAAACAATATTGAAGTTTCTTTCTCTGTAGAACATTTAAACATAGATATTAATTAATTTGGACACCTAATATCGCACAATGCAAAAGGAAGATACTTACAAAAGAATTGTACAAAAATACTATACTTTTCTTTACCAAAGAAATCACTTAATGCTTTTATAATTTTCATTAAAGTCGATGCATTGAATTCAAATTCCTGCCAAAACAATATTTAAGTTTCTTTCTCTGTCAAGCATTTAAACATAGAAATTTATTTGTTTAGTGACATAATCTCGCACAATGCAAAACAAAGATATTTTCAAGAGAATTGTACAAAGATATTATACTTTTTTTTTTAAAGGAAAATGACGATGCTATTATAATTTCCATTAAAGTCGATGCATTGAATTCAAATTCCTGTCAAAACAATATTTAAGTTTCTTTCTCTGTCAAGTATTTAATCCCTTCATACCCGAACTTTTAAAAATATTACATCTAAAGTACATAAAGTATTATTTACATTACAATGTGCACAGGGTCCGAAGGGGTTAAACATAAAAATTTATTTATTTAGAGGCATAATCTTGCACAATACAAAACAAAGATATTTCCAAAAGAATTGTACAAAAATATTATACTTTTCTTTAACAAAGAAACGACTTAATGCTATTATAATTTCCATTAAAGTCGATGCATTGAATTCAAATTCCTGTCAAAACAATATTTAAGTTTCTTTCTCTGTCAAGTATTTAATCCCTTCATACCCGAACTTTTTAAAATATTACATCTAAAGTACATAAAGTATTATTTACATTACAATGTGCACAGGGTCCGAAGGGGTTAAACATAAAAATTTATTTATTTAGAGGCATAATCTCGCACAATCTAAAACAAAGATATTTGCAAAAGAATTGTACAAAAATATTATACTTTTCTTTAGCAAAGAAATGACTTAATGCTATTATAATTTGCATTAAAGTCGATGCATTGAATTCAAATTCCTGTCAAAACAATATTTAAGTTTCTTTCTCTGTCAAGTATTTAATCCCTTCATACCCGAACTTTTTAAAATATTACATCTAAAGTACATAAAGTATTATTTACATTACAATGTGCACAGGGTCCGAAGGGGTTAAACATAAAAATTTATTTATTTAGAGGCATAATCTCGCACAATAATTTTACAAAAATACTATAGTTTTCTTTAACAAAGAAATGACTTAATGCTATTATAATTTCCATTAAAGTCGATGCATTGAATAAGATCGCTGTTGCGGGTGGGTTGGGTTGGCCGGCCGTGCAATATTTGCCTTTCATTTGCGGTGGTGGTGAAGGAGCGATGAAGCGGCAGACTGTGCCCTATGGCGGTAATAAAGAAACGAAGTTCTGAAATTCCCCTGGCTTTATTCATCTCGAGCGAGCGAGCGAGTGAGCGCGCGGCCGCCTAATGGAAAAGCCCTTTCCAGCAGCAGCGAGACAGGATTGTTCGCAAATGTTTCGCAAAACCAGGTCAGGACGGGAACCTGCTGCGCTCGGAACTTCCGAACAAACTCTTATCTCCCTCGGGAGCTGCCCTGATTGTTGAGTTACTAATAAAGGAGCCTCTCCCTCCTCCGACAGTATTCCCCGAATGACTTTGCAACGAGATTGTTAATCGCTTAGGCACCAGATTCCTCCGCTCCGCTCCCTCAACAGGAACTTTCTACTCAAAACAAATATTGACATATTTCTCTCAACATTTTCTTCCTAGCTTTATAGTTAATTATTTTATAATGAATGTTCCTTTCTTACTAAAAAAAAGTTCATTCTTTTATTTTTTAGTTAATATTATTTTGTTACTGAAATCGTGCTTGGCTGCCTCAACGAGAACTTTCTACTCAAAACAAATATTGACATATTTCTCTCAAAATTTTGTTAGTTAAGCTTATTCCTAGCTTTGTCGTTAATTATTTTATAATGAATGTTCCTTGTTATTATAGAAATTTGTTCTTTCATTTTTTAGTTAATATTATTTTGTTAGTGAAATCGTGCTCGGCTGCCTCAACAGGAACTTTCTACTTAAAACAAATATTGACATATTTCTCTCAACATTTTGTTAGTTAAGCTTATTCCTAGCTTTGTCGTTAATTATTTTATAATCAATGTTCCCTTGTTACTAAATAAGTTCATTCTTTTATTTTTTAGTTAATATTATTTTGTTACTGAAATCGCGCTTGACTGCCTCAACGGGAACTTTCTACTGAAAAGAAATATTGACATATTTCTCTCCAAATATTGCTGATTAAGTTTATTCCTAGCTTTATCGTTAATTATTTTATAGTTAATGTTCCTTTGTTACTAAATAACTTCGTTTTTTATAGTCAATATTTTGTTATTACTAAATAAGCTCAGTTCTTTATTTCTTAGTTAATATTATTTTGTTTCTGAAATCATGTTCGGCTGCCTCGACAGGTACTTTCTACTGAAAACAAAAATATTAAAATATTTCTGCCGAAATTTAGCTGATTCAGCGCCATAGTTTTTTCTTTAATTCTTTTGTAATTAATGTTCCTTTGTTACTGAATATCTTTATTCTTTTATAGTTCATATTATTTTGTTACTGAAATCGCGCTTGACTGCCTCAACAGGAACTTTCTACTCAAAACAAATATTCACATATTTCTCTCCAAATTTTGCTGGATAAGTTTGTTTCTAATTTTATAGGTAACTCTTTTCTAGTTAATGTTACTTTGTTACTGAATAAGTTCAGTTTTCATAATTAATGTTATTTTGTTACCGAAACCCTGTTTCTAATGTAGTTAAATAATGACACAGTTATTGCAAAATAGATCACGAGCGAACTCCAACTTTAATTATACGATTTCATTCATAGAATTGCCATTGTAATAAACTTTTAAAATTGTATCGATCCTTAAATCTTGGACGCTATAGAAGAATAATAGTTATAGAAAATGAATGATAACTTTAGTGGATGATAAAATAATTAAGCGACTGTTGCAAAATAGATTAATAATGCAATGCAATTTTAATTATCGATTGAAATTACAATGAATCATAAATTCTGTTTAATTTAAATAAAAGTTCAATGCTTCAGTGCTTCACTGTAAAATAATTAAGCGATTATTGTAAAATAGATTAGTAATGCAATGCAATTTCAATTATTGATTGAAATTATAATAAGTTATAGAGTCAGTTTACTTCAAATAAAAGTTCAGTGCTTTACGGCTGTGGAAAGTAGGTGGAAGTTTCCGGCTCATATTCGGTCATGTTTCATCATGACGTGAAAAGGGACGTCATCGTCTTCTTGGTTTCTGACGCGCGCCGGAACTTCATTTAATTGTTGACTGACGCTAAAGATCATTCTGTGGAACATTTTATTTTTACCTTTGGTCGCCGCCACTTTGACGCCTTTTTCTTTCTTTTAACAATCGACAGTTATTATGTCTTTTTATATTATTTACAATTCTTTTAACCATTATTCGCTTAAACCAAGATTTTCATATTTCTCCCTTCATATTAATATCTTACTATTAATATTATAATAGAAATAATAAATAATAAAAATTAATTGCATCCTTTAATTTCTGTAACATTGAAATTCGATTATTTTCTATGTCAAATATTACATTGTTCAAAAACAACCCAACTTTTCCAAACTTTCGTGTTTTCTTAGGAAAAAAGTATTATTTCATTTTTAAGCAAATTCATTTTCGACTAATTTTGTTTTATCCACTGCAAATTTTGGTTTATTATTAATCCAGTGAAGGATTAATCAGTATTGACAAAGGATTTAACAATGAACTATAGAAATAAAAATAGATTTAAAATAAACGTAATAACAAAAAACAAGAAAGATGAACAGAAGTTATTAACAACAGTAAGATTAAACGAGATTATGAACATAATCTGTGCGAGCGAAGGAATTTATAAACATAGTTATACGCTAACATATTGAGAACTTTAATGATATCTGATATATTTAAAAGATTAAAGCATAATTCGTAAGTGTACGCTGCAAAGAAACTGTAACATCGCATTGAATTCAACCGGTTCATTTTTACTTTATTTTTCACGATTACTTTCTCGAAGAATTCACTCTTTTATTTTCTTTGAATTTATTAATATAACAATGCTTTCGTAAGTGGATACAATCTGGTAGCATTAATACTTATTTTACTATTTCGTCAAATTGATAATTATCCATAGAAATAAATATACCAATTATAAAATATGTGCAAAATTAGGTTTTGAAAAGAAATGAATATCAATGAATATTATATTATTATACTATTATTGTATATAACACAATATTTTAACGCAACAGTTTAACGCATTTCGAATGTCACGAGGAAATTTCAAAAACCGCTTACATTTTTCTTCGTTTATATTATTATATATAAAATATAAAATATACAAAATGTAAACAGTTTTTTAAATTTCCTTATTAAATTCCAAATGCGTTAAAATGACGCCTTGTAAACCTTGTATTAATAAGTAATTCTATAATCCACCACAATTAATAAATAGTAATCCACAATATTGAAGGAATGATTAACATATGATATCTGAGATACTTAAAAAATTGGAGCATAACTCAAAAGTGCACGCTGCAAGGAAACATTAACACTAGGTTTACGGACATTTCTGTATACCTCTCTTTGTGGACACTTATTTTCATTAAAGAAAAGCTATTACTTTAATTTAAAGACCTTTACAATTTTAACAGACATAATATAAGTTACTTAAATCTGTTAGGATTGCATAAATAATTGTCAGTACAAATTGGAAGAAACATTAATGAGGTTTGTAATTTTGTTTGTGAAATCGCAAATCCGTCATAATGACGATTTCCGTAAACCTAGTGTTAAAATCGCATTGAGAATGCAGCCAGTTCATTTTTCGGAGTATTAATTATGATTATCTCGCAGCGGCGCGGCGCTCGCCTTGGTCGATTAGAGGCTTACTTACCCTGGCCAATATAAATCTCGCGTGAGATTTGCCTGTGCCACGCGTGGTGAGAAGATTCCACGTGGGTGGCGGCAGACGAGTCAACCTAGATTTGAAGTAGAAGATTACGGGAATTACAGGAATTTTCGTTCGGGGCTGACCCGTGCTCCACTGGCCGCGCGAGGGCACTCCTGATAATTACTCGAGCATTCTTCCAGTCAATCAACTATGTCTATGCTTCTACAGTAATAGACATTGCAATTGCAATCGCAATTGTAATTGTAACTGTAACTGGAATTGTTACTACAATTGCAATAGTAATTTTAGTTGCAATTGCAATTGTAATTGTAACTGGAATTATAATTTTAATTGTAATTTTAGTTGTTACTACAACTGCAATAATAATTTTAGTTGCAATTGCAATTGCAATTGTAACTGGAATTGTAATTTTAATTGTTGCTGCAATTGCAATAGTAATTTTAGTTGCAATTGCACTTGTAATTGTAACTGGGATTATAATTTTAATTGTAATTTTAGTTGTTACTGCAACTGCAATAGTAATTTTAGTTGTAATTGCAATTGCAATTGTAACTTGAATTGTAATTTTAATTGTTGCTGCAACTGCAATAGTAATTTTAGTTGCAATTGCAATTATAATTGTAACTGGGATTGTAATTTTAATTATAATTTTAGTTGTTACTGCAACTGCAATAGTAATTTTAGTTGCAATTGTAATTGCAACTGTAACTGGAATTGTAATTTTAACTGTTGCTGCAACTGCAATAGTAATTTTAGTTGCAATTGCAATTGTAATTATAATTGTAACTGGGATTGTAATTTTAATTATAACTTTAGTTGTTACTGCAACTGCAATAGTAGTTTTAGTTGTAATTGCAATTGTAATTGTAGTTGCAATTGTAAAGGTAATTGCAATTGCAATAATAATTTTAATTTTAAATGTACTTGTAATTATAATAGCAATAACAATAGCACTTCATTGCCTTTCTTATATAAACTCGTGAAAGAAGTCAAGCATTCTTGCAATGGAATTCTAAAATAATTAAACAAAATAGAAAAGTAGGACTGGAAGAAGAATAAAAAAGAACAGAAAGAATGTTGTAATGAGACAGTAGAGACGCGAATATAGAATTCGAAAAAAGATTCTACTATAACAGTAATAGTAATTAATAATTAATGACTACCAATTTAGTAATAATATATAAAAGTGTGGGGTATTTGTTTGGATTTAAATAGCAATCTCTGAGCAGTAATACTAATTCATTCACTGGTTCTACTATAACAATTAATAACTAATTAATAATTAGTAACTAGTAATTTAGTAGTAATATATAAAAGTATTTGTTCAGATTTAAATCGTAATCTCTGAACAATGGTACTATTTAGTCATTAGTGACTAGTAATTTAGTACTAATATACATATGAAGATGCAAAGTTTCTGTTTAAATGTAAATGGTAATTTGGGAAACTCTTGAACGGATTTAAAGAATTCTTTCAGTATATAAAATTGTACTTTTTCTCGAGTAACATATGCTATAAAATATGTTAAGTACAAAATGATGGGTCGTCTAATAATGTTTAAGAATTCTGAAACAGTCGGTTTAATGTGTTGCAGCTTCTTAGCGTGTCTGCCCATACACTCCCACCGATGAAGATGCTGTGTGGATCATTTATTACGTCCCTGCTGGTTGCACCATCTTCCAAGTCGCAGACCTTGGATTCCATGGATGATAGGTAATGGAATATGTGCAATTATTCAGTAATTAGTTCAGTTTCTAAGAATCTGTTGAAAGTATCGGATACATTTTCTTGATTTAATATAATAATATGAAATAAAAGAGCTTTCAATTGTTTTAAAATAATTTGGATATAGTTTCACTTTCAGGTGAAGCTGAAATAGTCTTAATAAATTTAATTGAAATTTTTAGAACACTAAAAGAACTTCTTTGATTATAAGAATCTATCAATTTGGAAATGTATTGGTGTGTTTTCTGAATTGAGGTAGTTGTTGCCGCGCAACAGCTCAAAACCAAAAATCCAATGAAACCATACCGAATTTCCTGTTTTAAATAGTTGTATCTTTTAACACTTTCGTCGCCACGTCACTCACATCTGACATTTATTTCGACGAAAATAACGTTAATAAACGTTTTTAACAAAATGCAGTGAAAGAGTTAAAAATTTGCAAATTGTGCTCTAAAAGTGTTAAATCAAACAGCGAATATTTTCGATTCTTTTTCTAAATGTTTACGCGACGGACATTTATTAATGAGAAGATTCCTATTCAAATTATATTGGCAGATAAAACACTAAAATTTAATATATGTCGTTAACGCATTTCTCTAAAGTATGATTATTTAAAGCTTGAAAGAGACAATTTTCTTTAGATTGCACCAGATTGTAGGTATGACTTATAAATATATGTAGCTGAAATTTTACAAAATTCTCGAAGAAACAAATCCACGCTATAACTACTTTATCAACGTGGTAATTTACAAAGACATAATCACAACCGATTGGAATAATTTTTATATGTGTTATAGAGCGATTTAAGCCGATCATTTTCATATACATATATATGTGGTGGAAACTTATAGGAAAAAAGTTAGACGCACTTAAGGGTAGATTTTCTGAGACTCACAGTAGAATAAGCAGCGAGCAAACCAAATTGTCGAACAATCAGCACGAATCTTAACGTAAACATATCTGTGGTTTTTGAGAGCATTCCAAATACCTGTGGAGACCTAATACAAATATAACACAGACTTAAAAGCAAAATCTAATGAACCTTTATGCTCTTAACAGCTCAATATACTGCAGTAAATATTTTTAAGATACCATTTCAAATAAGGCAATTTAACTATGAAATTAAAAGAAATTCTATAAATTTGCTGTAATCTGCGTTAATTAGGTTTGGCTTTAAGTCTGTGTTATATCTGTATTGGGTCTTTAAAGGTATTTGAAATTATGTCAGAAGACCACATCTATATTTATGTTACATATTTTATATTATATATTTTATTTTATTATTTTATTATGTTATCTATATTTTGTCTTAATTCTTCAACTATATACAGGGTGAGTCAGTTGCCTTTGAATCACCAGTGTCGAGCATACACTGTTCCATAGAAAATCATTATAAATAACTTAGACATTGAAATTATACTCAAATGTTTCTCAACATTTGTCTGCATTTGTCTGCATTTATACTTTTACATGTTTGAGTTATGTTAACTCGCACATGAAATTTCAGCCTTCAGAAGCCAGTTATATAATATAATATTCTCCTACAAATATAATATAATAAAATATTGTCTCCTTACGTTGCTAGCCATTCGAAGGAAGTCGATGCTAAAACTTGGTAAAATATTCCCTCCAACAGACTACATAATTTAATACAGTCTATTGTTAAACAGAGAATATATAGTATAATTAAATAGATGTCTAGTAAAAGTGGGCTAGGAGAGTTCTGATTCAAAGGCAAGTGAATCACCCTGTACATTGATATATCATATCCGTCTTTAAGTGCGTTTAACTTTTTCCTTTAAGTTTCCCCACATATATATGTATGTGAAAATGATCAGCTAAAGTAGCTCTATAACATATATAAAAATTATTAAAGTCGGTTGTGATTATGTCTTCGTAAGTAATTCTATAAACATTGTGCTGAGAGTGTATTGTTAAGAGAAAGTATAGCTAATGAAGAGCTTGGTTGTAATTTGTTGCAGGGAGGAGGAAAACGAGGCTGACGAGACAGCGGATGACACTGACACTGAATCGATGCATCCTATCAAAAGAGAAACTTCCCCACCAGTGGAAAAAGAGGACAGCGACGAATCGCAAGTTCACCTTGAATCATACAATTGGGGCTTCCTGGCGACGATTCTCCCTGATCAAGAAAACAATGAGCACTGATGCTTTCAAAAGGAATTCTAGGACTAATGAAAGAAGATGCAATATATATATATTTCTACGAGAAGGACGATCATTTTGTATGTGTACAAAGCAGTATAATTAAACGATACGTTGTTTTACGAGGTGCTGTTGTCAGGAAAAGTCATATACGAATGTACATGAGTGTCATCGTGAACAATAAATTTTCTCTTCTTAATTATTGTATTCTTTATCATTCCTGCGGATTCTTACTCAATTTACTAAAATTCCTCTTTCACATAGTTTTGTAATCAAATAAAGTTCCTTTGTATGTTTCCGTTTCTATTTCCTTTTGCATTTTTTGTGCGCTTTCGTTTATGTTCAGTAATTAATACTCCGTTGACGGAAGTTTCTTATGACTCAGCAACAAAACCACACCTTTAAAAAACTACATAATTATACACTATTAACTTAAACATGAAACTGATTTATAGAACTTGAACGCCACTTCTGCATCAGTGATTTAGAACTTAAAGTGCGTAGAACACAAATATTACTGGCGAGTTTCTCCTATCAGATACGATTTATCCGGTTTTTAAAGTGTCGCTGCTCGCCATATTGTGTATTTTAATTCCAGCGATTAGTTTTTTGAAGAATTTACTGTTTTATTACACTTAAATTTGTTACAGTAATAATGCTTACTTTTGACAGTTACTCTTTCCAAGAATTTACTCTTTCATTGCACTTAGATTTGTTACTATAATAGTACTTTAGCGAGTGAATACAACTTAGCATTAATACTTATTTTACTATCACATTAAATTAGGGAATTGCAAAATTAAGTTTTGGAAAAAAAGAATATCGACATCCGAGTGTTAGAAGAAAAATGTAAACAGTTTTTAAAATTTCCTCCTGAAATACAAAATACATTAAAATGACGCGTTCGGTAAATCTTATGTTAATAAGTAATTCAATAATCCATCGAGTCTGAAGCAATGCTTGATTAATTTCGTAACAATCTCCGCTATAAAATTTTCGTAAGCTTCCTTCGTATTTTCCAATAATAATATTCGCCAGATAATGAAATACGTATTTCGTACTAGGCAACGTTTGTTGTTTATCCTGTGATTTTATCATTCAACAATACTTATTTTGGAAAGAACGTCGTTGCAAAATTCTACGTTTCTTATTCTTACGATTTAATTAATTTCGGTCAGGTTTCTTGTTAAATTATTCGTGGAACACTTTGTTGCAATGTTACAACATAGTTTATTTTGAAAATGGAATCGCTGTGCAATGTCAATGTGTTCATTACTTAAAAATTCAAATGCCACACCGTTGTTTAATATTCAACTATAATAATATTAGATTATTCTAATTATTATAAGTTAGATTATTAATATTAATAATATTGGAATAGATAATTCAATTATATTATAGACAGACAAAATTTAGGAGTTTAATTCCAACATTTACTTATTTGTTTAACACAGAACAGTATTTTCATTTTTCTTCTAAACTAAAAGCGTTTGAAAACATTCTTTCGAAAATTGACCAATCTGTTCTTCCGCTAGTAAAACTTCCTCGTACGTATAAATTATAATTGTAAATTGTAATATGTTGGACACTAATATTCTCATTGCAGTCCAGCTTTCGTCATTCAATCAGCTGTCTTCTTCGAAGATAACTCATCCGTTTAATGAAGCGTGCACCATCTGCTTAATTAATTCTTGCTCAATGAAATTATTACTGTTGTGTCTTCGTGCGACATTTGAGAATTCATGTTGCGTTGGTGGTATAAAATCGAGCGGCGATAACAGTGGAGTGTGGAGCGCGCGATACCGCGCGCGTTCCACAGCAAACAGAGAGAATAAATCTGTCGAGCGAGCGTATGATGCACGAGTGCTCGCGCCTCGATATGTATCGAATACGCTGCGAGTCTATGTGATTTTATCGCGGCGAACAAACAGCCAGTATGGGATTTCGAAAAAACTCAGGATACTCGCACCCACGAAGAGTCCAAGTGCGCCGCCAACTGAAACTGAACATTTGCGTTTAGGTTAAGATTTATGAATCTATTTATATTAGCTTGCAATTAATCTTGCGATGCCTAATTTCAGGTACAGGGCGATTCATTTGCCGTTGAATCAGAACTTTTACTAGACATCTACTTCATTGTACTATATATTCTCTGTTTAACAATAGATTGTATTAAATTCTGTAGTCTGTTGGAGGGAATATTTTACCAAGTTTTAGCATCGACTTCCTTCGAATGGCTAACAACGTAAGGAGAAAATATTTTATTGTATTTATAGGGGAATATTAAATGCAATGCTCTACTTGTAATGTGGATGAATTGCTTGCCCCACTAAAACATTGCAACGAGTTTCAAATTCAAATCTACTGTGAATGATCGGAAAGTTAAATAAATCTGTCATTTTGTGTCGAATGTTTAGGTTAGGATTTTAAAGGGTAGTTAATTCGCCTTTGAATCAGAACTGTCTTAACCTCACTTTTACTAGACATCTATTTCATTATACTATATATATTCTCTGTTTAACAATAAACTGTATTAAATTATGTGGTCTGTTGGAGGGAATATTTTAGCAAGTTTTAGCATCGACTTCCTTCGAATGGCTAGCAACGTAAGAAGACAATATTTTATTATATTTATAGGGGAATATTAAATGCAATGCTCTACTTGTAATGTGGATGAATTGCGTGCCCCACTAAAACATTGGAACGAGTTTCAAATTCAAATCTACTGTGAATGATCGGAAAGTTAAATAAATCTGTCATTTTGTATCGAATGTTTAGGTTAGGATTTTAAAGGGTAGTTAATTCGCCTTTGAATCAGAACTCTCCTAGCCCGCTTTTACTAGACATCTATTTCATTATACTATATATTCTCTTCTTAACAATAGATTGTATTAAATTATGTAGTCTGTTGGAGGGAATATTTTACCAACTTTTAGCATCGACTTCCTTCAAATGGCTAGCAACGTAAGGAGGAAATATTTTATCATATTATATTTATAGGAGAATATTATATATAACTGGCTTCTTCAGGGTGAAATTTCATGTGCAAGTTAACATAACTCAAACATGTAAAAGTCTAAATGTATGAAATGCAGAAAAATGTTGGGAAACATTTGAGTATAATTGAAATTACTAGGTTATTTATAATGATTTTATATCGAACAATGTATGTTCGACAGTGGTGATTCAAAGGCAAGTGACTCACTCTGGAAAGAAGGCGCTGATTTGGCAAAAAGTTTGTCTCCTTCAAAATTCGGTATTTAGGATCAGAAACAAAAGGTTTTATTATTAACAATCCGAAGTCCTGTTTCTATTGGCTAGTTGGAAAAACTATTTGACCTGAGCCGAATACGATTTTTGCCAGATATACAAAAGGCCAAATCAAGGTCATCAGGGATTTCGTCCAAGGAAAAATAGAAAAGACGGAGTTTTCCAACCTTGTAAGGTTTGTTTCCAAATTCAGAGGCGAACAATAAATACAATTGCACTTTTTGAGTGAGGTAAATAAACAAATAGTAAGTTTCGAAATTACGAAAATTAAAATCGATTACGTTTAATTTAGAAATGATGAATGAACAACTTAATTTTAATATTAAGTTAGGACATTTTATTAATCGAAAGATTTAATGTTATTAGTTATTTTTCAAAGTGACTGATTTCTCGGAATTTTCGAAAAACGTACAAAGAAAATATATGAATGCGTACCAACAATGTCAAGAAGATCGTGAACAACGTATCGCCGGTATCTCAATCTCGGCATCATGAGTGTACTGAAGTGGAGTCTTGCAATATCCTTGGCTTCAATTTCAAATGGTTCCAATTGATTCCTGCAATCAAGAAATCCAACAAGAGTCACAAGTTTTGCAACTAGTACAAATTTCCCGCCACACATTAAAATTTCATTAAAGAAACCTTACAATTTCAAACTATATCAATTAGGCATACAATAGAATAAAATATAATTTAATCCCACAAACAGTATTTGCTAGAATTAATATTTAATAAACCGACCAATTTCTATTGATTATTATAAGCTTATAAGAAAAGCACTTTCGTCGAGGAAACGATAAAATTTTTTTTTTAAAATAGTGCTAACTTCCTAAATTTTATTGTAAGTATAACTTATGAACAATCGAAAGCCTGCACGAAAATTCATCGTGAATTAATTATGAACTGTCTGAGTCAAAATTTAAAAAAACTATGTTTATCAGTTATTTCACACCACATTTTTTGAAACTAAGTTTATTTAAGGTAATTTGTACGATATCGTCAAAAATGAACCATTAGATAGTGGTTGTAATTTCAACATTATATGGAATTCGTTTAGTGTTAAGTATGAAAGTGGTCTAAGTCAAAAATTTAAAGAAATTATATAAACATAACTTGAAAATATACGAAAATATTAGATTACTTCCATTATACACCACCACTAGGCTAGTAACGGAAGAAAAACATAAAGATATTATGTGTTTACTAGCATACGTCCCTCCAGTTTTTCAGCAACATTTTAAGAATCTTAAAAACTCGAAATGATAAAAATGGATTACCTTTTAAAAATAATTAATAAATGTTCATGAATTATTTCATTACAGTTATTGTTTCAAATAAAACTCATAGTTCTTTATCGCTGTAAGTCCTTTACAGGACTTTCAGTTAATTTTGAAAATGGTCGAAGTCAATTCAAACGTTAAAAACAACATTTTCGTATGAAATTCTCACAAAATTCCATATTCATAATAAACTTCCATTAATCAAGAGTAATAAAATTATAAATTAAAATGTCGTATAATGTAAGAATATTTTTTAATTCATTCAAATGCAATTCATTAAATATCTCGAAACAAGAAATATATGACTTGGACCACTTTCATAATTATGGGCAGATTTATGCAAATACTTTACACGTCAATGTTAAGTTCGTTGCAATTCGATAGGCATCTATCGTTCACCGCGTCACTCGAGAGAATATCAGGTTTGTGCTGCACTATGCATTGCAGCTGCTCCATGCCGCAAGTTGGAAAACGAGCCGGATGGTGATAGAAGAAGTGGACGCATCCGCAGAACTTTATCATCTGTTCCGCCATCACCTGTTAAGAAAAGCTTACGATGTAACGAAGAAAAGACAAACGGCGAAAAGAAGAAACAAGAAGAAATGGGAAGATAATAAAATTTATGATGAGATTTTCTTCCATTTAGATTAAATGGGATTTCTCGTTTGGAGAAATGAAACGTTATTGCTGCAAAGACTTTCGCAGACTCGAAAAGTAGTACATTCCACTTCTCGAGGACTTTAAACAACTTCAGTGCTTTCGGAAAACCAAGATTTTCAGAGTTTCTGATCTAGCGAAGGTTTTAGGAGACTATTTGATAGATTAAGATTTGTTAATAAAAATATTATTAATATTTTAAGTTTGTAATACATTTGAACGTTTATACATTTAACATTAATGACAATAATTAATTCCTTGACTTGTGCACTCGAGATAATTCGAGCGGCGTTGTATTTTATGCTGCTATAATTTTTCACACTCGAATATAATCGAGATTTATTTCTTTGCCAAGACAATGTTCTAAAGTGTTTTTTTACACTAGAAAAGTTGCTTTTTTGGCCGGTTTTTTCCAGAAAATCTGTGCGTTAAGGGGTTAATATTAGATGATATAAGATACAAAATAACATAACATAACATAACATAACATAACATAACATAACATAACATAACATAACATAACATAACATAACATAACATAACATAACATAACATAACATAACATAACATAACATAACATAACATAACATAACATAACATAACATAACATAACATAACATAACATAACATAACATAACATAACATAACATAACATAACATAACATAACATAACATAACATAACATAACATAACATAACATAACATAACATAACATAACATAACATAACATAACATAACATAACATAACATAACATAACATAACATAACATAACATAACATAACATAACATAACGTAACGTAACGTAACGTAACGTAACATAATTATGTTATGTAAATGAAAATGCTAAATTAGAATAATGAATTAGAAAAGTCTGCGTTACCTGTAAAATACATCCGTCCAAAGTGTAACTGTCAAAGAAGCTTTCGCTAATGAGTTCATTTCGAAATCGGCAGTTCCTTCGTACAATTGGAACCTTTTCGACGCCAGGTTGATTCGCGATGGTCCCTAATACGAAGGGAATGAGTGTTGTACAGCCACTTCTCACGCGCACTTTTAAATCATCGTCAGTAATTATTAGCGGCAGCTGATCGTTGCTCAACAAATATATCTACGAAAACAAAATGTAGCATTAATCAACAAATTTTGTATTCTAAGAATATCGAAACAAATTGGAGTTCAAATTTTGTGTCTTCGTTGATTTTATAAAGCAAACAGTTTCAAAGAATCTTTCAAAACTAGTTAATGTATAATATTACGATACATTACAATATATTTCATTATATAATATTAAAATACTAAGTTTAGTATTTTATATACGAATTATTTCGGATTCGGTGGTTTGTAACTTTTTACTTGAAAATTTTCACATCTCATTTTCAATAAGAATGCCATATAACGTTTCTCTATATTTTAATCGTGGATAAAGAACTCGTGATTGCATTTTATATTATTGGATTAATCATTCGAATAAATTCAAAGAATTATAATTATCGGAATAAATTCTTTGGATTTATTATTATCCGGATAATTAGTCCGATTAAATTCAAATTTATTGGGATTCTAACAAAACGAAATATGACATTACAAAAATAATACAAAGATCCAACTGATTACGTTTGAATAAAAAGACAAACCTCTAAATTCGAGATCATGATCTTCAAGTCTTTGCCGCCAATTATGTCGATTACCAAATCGCCATGTGGAACAGTTTTATTCAAGTAATGATGAATCATCGGCTTCGCCGTGTGCATCGAATTATAGGCGACACAATAACCGAGCCCTGTCTTAGGCAATGGACGAAACTCTTCGCAGCAATCAAAGTCTTGGTTGTTATAACTACAACTTAGGAAGAGTTTTGAACAGGGCATTTTCAGCTAGGGAAAGAAGAAATAGTGTTAACTGCGCAATAACTCTTACTAACTGTTATTATATTATTACTATTACTGTTTATTTTATATTAATTGTTTATTCTATATTTATTATTACTATTATATTACATATTAATTTATATGCAAATATTACACTACGTATATAAATGATGAAAATTAAAATTGATATCATTTAATTTACAAACGATTTTAATATTAAGCTTTTAGCTAGTAGACAGTTTTATTGAATGAAAGATAGGTCAATTTTTCGAGAGATATTAATATAATATTTATTTTTCAAAGTGACAGATTTTTCAGAATTCTCGAAACTATCAAAATTATACTATTTATAATAAAGTATTGTAACCAAAGCGAATTTTAATTACAATACTATAATTAAAATGATAATAAAACTATATTTAAATATATCCAGGGCTCCTTCGAGAATGCAATGAAATAATAACGAGAGAAGATTTCTCAGCAAAACATTGCATTTTATTTGTTTGTATTAAACCATTTTTTGACGTCAAATTCGATATCG
Source organism: Ectemnius continuus (assembly GCA_910591665.1). Lineage (NCBI taxonomy): Eukaryota > Metazoa > Arthropoda > Insecta > Hymenoptera > Crabronidae > Ectemnius > Ectemnius continuus. Next base: position 4,678,469 of record OU342862.1, on the reverse strand, counting down.
AATATCGAAATTGGTGGTAAATGAGTGTATTCAAAATTCGGCCACCCAAAATTTGACCCACGCTGTGATAAGAGCACAAATCGAACTATATCGAAAAATATGCGCATAAAAGTATTTCCTTAAATATATAATATTAAAATTTTTTAATTTACTTTTATGCACGTAGTTTTTTATATAGTTCGATTTGGACTCTTATCACAACGTGGGTCAAATTTTGGAGGGCCGAATTTTGAATAAATTTCCTCCAATATTTAATATTAAGTATTTCTTCCGCCTAAATATTTCCTCCCGTTATAATTTTGTTGCGAACGAGTGTTACTAGCTACGATACTCAGAGTATAATTAATTACTATAATAGACTTTTTTAAAATAGTTAGAAATTGTCCTCTAACCTCTTCGAAGACTTCTAATAATTCCTCTGCCGTGGCTCTCGCTACAGCTGAATTCGAGTAGTTTGAAAAAATGCCGGGCTTCCTTGAGGATATAAAAAGAATTAATTACATAATATTTGCAAATATGTAAATATGATGCAACACTTATTGGAATAAAAAAAATAGAGGATGTCTGTAAAAATTGGTTGCTTTCGAAATTCGTATTTGGGCACATTATTTTGTATTAACAAAATATCGTGTATTATTCCAGCTGCCATATTTAAATGCACAACAATGAAAATTAGCATTTCCATGACAACAATTTCTAAAGTAAAAATTTGTTTCCTTTGTATTATCTTCAATATAAACATTAAATGAAAATAGAAAGCTAAGAATAAATAAAAATTAAAGTTGGAAAAGCAATCCTTTCATTTAAATACTTTACATAGTTTAATAGTTTCAAAAATGTTGAAAAAAGCTCTTTTAATGAGAGTTGCTGATATTTGTGTAAATAAAACTTATTCACTAACATTTTAAAGTATTTCTTCCTAATAGCGCTGTTAGTCGTTATACAGAAAACGACCGCCGGAAAAGGAGTCTGCCAATCGAGGAAAGTTGTTTCCGGGGTGATTGCTACGGGGTTTTCCAAGGAGTCCTGCACGACACCCATGACCATATTTATGCAGCCCCACCAACAGAGCCCACAAGCCACCAGCCAAAATAATCTGTCAATTATGATCAAAAATCTTATTACCTTCTGTGAAATGTGCTTATTGACTTAAATACGTTATTTTATTTCTGGTTCAGTTATTTAGTTATTTAAATATCTAATGATTTAATTATTTAGTTATTTAGTTGCTTAGTTATTTAGTTATTTCGTTATTTAGTTATTTAGTTATTTAGTTATTTAGTTATTTAGTTATTTAGTTATTTTACCTATCGTGACTTAAACGCGTTATTTTATTTTTCATTTATTTCTTTAGTCATTTAGTTATATTTCCTATCATAACATTAATGCGTTATTTTATTTTTCCATTAGTTTGTTAGTTATTTACATACCTAATGATTTAATTATTTTGTTATTTCTTTATGTAGTTGCTTAGTTATTTTTCCTATCTTGTCTGACTTCCGTCTGTTTCTACTGAAAAGTGTGTATCATTATATCACTGCTATCAAAATGCACTGCGAAATATTACAATAAAAATGTTCCCGTTTACAAATTAGCAAATAATTAAAGGGTTCAAACAAAATAAATATTTATAGGAATTAATGAGTATGTAGTAGTTGCTCCACTTTTCAGTGTGTTTAATAATTATTTACTATCATTATTTCCTGCAATAGCAACGTTTTTTCATCTTCATGGTGTTTACATATTATAATTAGAGTAACAAAATGTTGAATGGATGCTAAAATAATGAAATGACTATAAAATATTTCTAAATATTTTAAGTCATTGATATTGTATTAAGAATTATCAAAGTGAACGTACCTCTCGAAATAGGAGAATTGGTCATCGCCGATATAGCGAAATCCGTGGATGCTGCAATTGCACAGATATTGTTTTATAATTTTCCAACAGCGAACCAGTGATTTCCACATACTGAAACTCAGACTTTAGCTCGAATGGCTTGCACTGATTTATGAAGCGCATTTGCAATGCTTCGCGCTAACTACGAGTAACTGAATAAATTATTAAAGCTTAGATGATTATTATCAGCTTTCGTCAGGTAACACGCGACACGATTCCATTTGTCCTTTGTGCACTTTCAGAGAATTTCTTGCAAATAATTTACTTTTATATTTAACTAACATAATATAGAAAGTTTTTTCCTTGCTATTTCAATTTTTTTTTAAAATTCTTCTTTGGATTATATTGCAACAAAGCTTTTATTATTATGTGGTGATTTGACTTTAATATTAATCCTCTTCGTTAATTGTGATGTACGTGTGACAATTAAAAATAGATAGAATACGTAAATAAAAAAATACGTACTAAATTAGATAAATTAGGAAACAATTTATAATTTTCGCAGGAAGCTAAATGGCGCGAAAATTTGAAAAGCATTTAACTCGAAGCGCATATCGAGCCTGCGCAGACCATCGAAAACACATTCCCAACTGTTCCCAGTTACTGAGGAACGCACGTGCTCCGCAACTCTGTATTCGGCACTGCATCACCGTGCAGTGATTTACATGCTATGTGAAAACAACTAATTTCGAACACAACTAACACTATAAAAACATAAGAGACGCTTCATCAAATCTCCATCGTCTTCCACAACCGGCGTCTTTTCTCTAATCACCAAAATGAAGAGATTCTTTATCAAATTCTCTTACATGGGCACACGTTATAGGTATGATTATCAATCAACGAAATGAACGGCATTTAGGTGATCCAAAAACGTTCAGTCCTGTAAAACTCCCACCTAGCAGTTCGCATTTAATACGTTGACTGCCAAAATTGCAAATTCTTTACTCTTTCACTACACCTTGTTAATAATGTTTATTATAGTTATTCTCGTGAAAATAAACATGTCTCTAAATAGATGTTCGAGTGTCAGCCGAATTCGGCTGACATGGCAGTGAACGTGTTAATACGCGCGCTTTCATGATGATTAAATCCCTGTATTTTAAGAGGCATGCAAAGGGACAACTCTCTGCCGCAAGTCTTCGACTCCGACAGCGTCCAGGGTGCGATTGAATGTGCACTCGCCGCGATAAAACCGCCTCTCAGAAGTAAGCCACATTTTGTCGTCTCCAGCAGGTACCCACAATTACCGATATTCAGTTTCTATTGAATTAAACTGTCATTGTTTGTTTTCGTCAATTGTCAGTGTGTTTACTTTTCCTTTTCATTGCAGGACTGATGTTGGTGTGCATGGCTTGCAGAACGCAGGACACGTAGACTTGGACACTATTTACAACATTCACAGCAAGAGCCTCCTTATACAAGCTAATACTTATTTTAAGTATTGCCGGCATGATATAAGGTTTAAAAATTTCAATAACTAGCAATTTAACTCATTCGAGTTAATGATCAATTATGTTAGAGAGTAATGGGTTGCAGCTATTTTTGTTGTAGAAATCTTTTAATTATGTATAACTTGATCTTCCATTCCTTCTGCAATGATCAAATTACTGTTGAAGTAGCTTGTATAAACGATAATTAGCACCAAGTTTTAAAGAAAGTAAACTACTACATTAAGATCTGTCTAGTTGTCAATATTACATCAAGTTTGTACGTAAGAAATTGTTTTTAACATCATCTTAAGCACAAAGACGCACAAATTATTTCTATAAATTAGTATAGATGTTTGTTACGCACTATTTTGTATTAAATAAGTTCTGCTTGCAGGTTTCAAGAAGTAATTCCAGTATCCGAGAGCTTTCATTGCAGAGCGGATGCATCGAGTAGGACATATGCGTACAGACTGATGAAAAGCAAAGATCCAACAGTTAACCATGTGCCGTATCTTGATTCTTTGTATCATTACAGGATAAAGTAACAGTCTTACAATATTGCACGTGTTTTGCATGGTTTCAAAGTATTTGAATTGTCTGTATATATATATTTATCTGTTTTGTAAACTTTCAGAACACCCGAATTGGATCTAGAAAGAGGGAAAAGTGCAGCCGCACTTTTCAGAGGTCTCCACGACTTTAGAACATTCTGTGCGGAAGATCTGCCGCCGTACAAGAAAGCCTTACGCATATTGGAGGTTTCCGATATCACAGAATCGCAATCGCTCACCCCCTACGATCCTTTCACGGAAGGATATGAATACTGGACTATTAAATTTAAATCGAAAGGATTTTTATACAATCAAGTAATGCTTAGTATAATTCATAAGTTAATAGCGTTGTTTCGTATGTCCGCGAAATCACACGAAATTTATTGGCTGTTCTTCATACATACTTTTATGAAAATCTTTTTTAACAAGTTTACGGACGTTCCTTATATAACTATCTCTACGGATACGTAATTTGACTTATGAACAAAACTATACAATTTCTTCCAAAAAAAGAACATAATTATACACTATTAACTTAAACATGAAATTGATAAATAGAAGTGGCTCATTCTGTTGATGATACTTGACATCCATTCACAGACATATTAATTTTCACGAAAGTAACTATGAAAAAGTTAAAAATTTGCAGATTGAGCTAATTTGCAGTGTTAATTTATCGAACTTTCAAAGTATCGCCGCTCATCAAATTGTGTATTTTACTTTTGACAGTTACTTTCTTGAGGAATTCATTCCTTCATTACATTTGCATGTATTACTGCAGTAATACATATGCTTTAGTGAGTGAAACCAAGCAGTAGCATTAATGCTTATTTTATTATTGCGTCAAATTGTCGCGTTTCCGTAGAAATAAGTATAGTACATCGGAAATTTAAAAACTAGGTTTTGAAAAGAAATAATTATCGTTATACATTTGTCTCGCTAAATGGATAAAAAGTCAATACAAGTGGTAGAAAAGAAATGTAAACAGTTTCTGTAATGTTCCGTTTCGTAAAGCGTTTCGTAAAGCTAGTGTTAACAATATGATATTTTACGCGGAAGCAAAAATTGTTCAATTATTGAAAGATATTCACATTTCATTTCTATTTCAGGTACGACGAATGACATCAGCCATAATGTCATGCGCCGCTGGGAAACATACTGAGCATGATATAAAACTAATGCTACAAGTACCAGGAAGGCAGCACTGGCCCCCAACGATGCATCCTCTGCCAGCGCATGGTTTACAACTCGTAAATGTAGAATACGATCCAGAAGTGATCGAATCTCATAGACTCGAGGAAAAGGAATTCCAACTCGATTCTGTCGCCAATCGAAACTAAACAAATATCGTTCTCATCATACACACCAGTTTTTTACCTGATTCTCGAGCTTAATGTGTAAACATTAGTCGAGAAGAATGTGATTTACTTAGCTAGAGACTGTCAAAATGGATCTACAAAGTTTGATAGCGAAGAAGAAGGCGAACTTGAAATCCTGTAAGACAATAGTGACGAATGAACTCGGAGAACGATATGAAATAGTTGGCGGCATTAAGACGAGAGTGTCATCCGCGCTACCATTTGTGGTAGACAATAAACCTGATTTACAGGTCGCTCGAATAATACCGGGTTTGTTTCTTAGCTCGCAAGATGCGGCTGTGAGTGTTGAACTGTTAAACGAGCATCGCATTCGGCACGTGCTAAGTGTAGGTATCGACCTTGCGCTCAAGTTTCATCACATCACTTATCATTACATCGAACTTCTCGATTTGCCTGAGGTTGATATACGTCCAACGTTGAAAAAGTGTATTAAAATTCTACAGGAAAATCTTCACGAGAACGTACTCGTGCATTGCAACGCCGGCGTGAGCCGATCACCGGCGATTATTATATCGTTTCTAATGATTGTTCATAATATGACTTATGAAAGTGCATATGAGAGAGTTAAACTGGCGAGGAATTGTATTAGACCAAACGATGGATTTGTTAAACAGTTGAAGGCATTGCGGGATTCCGATTGAGTTTGGACGTAGTACGATCTTCTGATTAATGAATAACACTGTATTAATTGACGAATGTGTGAAGTGGACTGGGAGAATGAATTAAAGGCACGTTTTAACAATAAATCAATTGTGTATATATCGTTACAATAGAATTCATGACATTATTTATGTGTACAGAGAATATTATTTCGTAATTACAATATCTCATATTTATAACTCATTAGAAAAGGTATATTCCATGCACAGCATCTATCAAACTTTTAGCCAAATCTAAGCATACGAAGATTTGCTAATTCTTGCTCCTTTCTCTGTATCCCAGGTACACACGCGTCCGCGTACTTAACACAGGTGTAGGCGCGCGTGTGTACACGAGGCAGGCAGACATGTACATGCACTGGAAATGACATGTAGGTCGTCGTATCAAGTAAGTTTATAAAAATTACTGTAAATCTAAAAAATATAAGTGAATTTCTGTATACATATGATAGTTTCTATTGTTTATGCGCAATAGTAGTATATCATCGTACTGATGGTATAATACCTATTCATATTGATTACATGTAGCACTATAGTATTATTATCGTATTTATATTCGCGTCCACGCATGCAGGCGGACACCGGGGCGAGCGTGTGTCCGCGCGCATGCATTCTCTCCACACCGTTCGAATTATATCCATACATACATACGCGCAAAATATCTATGCATGGATATGCATACCTTTTTGTTTATATATATATATAATCTAATATTCACATTCCTCCAACAATTGAAATGAGCTGTCTTGAAGAAAATAGACAAGGCACTTGAACCGAATATCTTTTTCTTAGCTAGTTGGCCTCGTAAATAGTAGAATGCAAAGAGACTTGCACATTATACAGCGAACAGTAAAAACAGATTGAATAAATAAGATCAGCGGTCCGAGAGTTCTGTGTCGTTTGTTAGCTAGAATTAAGCGTGATTCTTATATTCAGTAATGCCAATTAACTGTCCCACCTTCGTCGACTGTTTCGCGTCGCGCAAGTATTCAAGGCTTCGAAAAAGTTCTATTTCTGCGGCGGTGGCGGCGCCGGCGGCGGCGGCGAATCCCTTTCGTTCTCTCGGTGCTTACGTTAACTTGATTATTAGATTGCTGATTCGTTATTTATAGTTATACAATTACAATTTCAGCCAGCTAGAAACACGCCTCTCTCTGCCGGCTGCCTCGGCGAAGCAGAAACAACGACGACAACAGTCAGGAACGCCGCTTTCCTTAGAAAGACCTTAAAGCTTGATCACTTAGAAAGGCCTCTCGAGAGAAAAACTCTAATATCATCATGATGCAGTTGAAAATTCATTCCACGTAAGTCCACCATAACAAAAATGCAATTTATGTACAAAAAGTATAAATAAATTAACAAAACATCACGCCTGGCCAGACGCGCGCGCGCGCGCGCTCGGCCATGCAGTCTATATGGGTAGAGACGATCTGAGAGAGAGATAGAGAGAGATAGAGAGATAGAGAAAGAGAGATATATATATAATACACGAGAAATTAGTTCCTACGAAGCCACAGTCTTAAGTACAACATATCTGTACCTGGAAGGCATATCAACAGAAGTAAAATTCATCAAATCAGATGTTCCTTTACACGTTAAGTCGAATGACACGCGGCTTTTCTGGCTTATTGTAACAACGTGTGTGTGTGTGTGTATGTGTGCCTGTGTGAGCGAGTGTGTCTCGTTGTGTGGATACGTATTATGCGATAGAAGCTCGCGCGTTCTCCGTGTGTAACATGGCGATAAACTTAGAATATTATGCGTTACAGTTACAGATACATAGGACATCGGTATACGAACTGTAAATATAAACATTGTCATCGAGCATTATGTAGTAAACCAGTGTCAGAGTCCAATGGAGTGGCCAGGTCGTATGCAGCAACATCAGTAATGGAATAGGGAAACTACCCAGCGCAGATATGCCTGAGTACCCTCGTATCGTTTGTCAGAGGAAAGTTACAATATATTCTTTACCTTACGCGATTCAGCAGCTTTACTAAACTTAAGTTTTAACGCTTCACTCCCCAAGGGCCATCGGGGGTGGCGACGGGAACGTGCGAGTAGCCGGCGAACTGTGGAAACTCCTCGACGCTCGCCGTGTTCGGAGCGCTTTGCGGTTGCTGTTCCCAGGGTGCTCCCTTTACTACGAAGCCTGTATCGCTCTCCGAGTTCCGCTCAGAGTCGCGCGGAGGTGCGGTAAGGCTCTCCCGGTATTCGTATTCCAGGACATCTTGCATCTGTTAAATAATTATCGTGGTATTAGACGACAGAAGAGTAAGTAGTGTATGCGCGGTGTTCCAGCTATTGTACAATAAGTCCAAGACGGCAGACGTTCCGACCGTACATTTAGTAGTGCTGATCAAGTGGCGGTTTTGGAAACCAGAAAGGAATTTTTAAAGATCTTATTTAATCAAATAAAATTATTTAGTCGAAACCCGAGAATTACGAAAAATTGTTAACATTAGAAAAAGGTTTGTGTAACTTTAAACAAATTGAATAAAGAAAAGAATAAGTGGAACGTTGAATTATACGTATTTTAATACTCACGTATTCCTGCTCTAAGTTCAACAAGTAGTCTATGGCATCAGCTACTTTGTCTTCGGCACCAACGATTGTTACAGTGTTGGGATCGGGATCGGTCTTCCTCGGGAATTTAATATCCACCTTGTATTCGTCCATAATCTTTCGAATGTTTCTACCCTTGGCACCGATTAAACGCGAATGTACAGCAGCTTTTATATACACCGTTTGCTTTGTCAGCTGGTTCTGTAAGAGAGAGAAAACAGTTGATTAAGTGTTTATGAGAAACGCCGCAATATGTGTGAGAGAACAGATTGGATTACCAGTTCATTGATAATTTTCATGATATCGTCACGGGCACTTTCGGCGTTCTTCTCGTAACCAGTGATGGTAATGATATGTTCCTCGGGTTCACCTTTGCGAGGGAAGTTTATTTGAACATCGTGATCTTTACGTATTTTACTAATCACGGCACCTTTGCGTCCGATTATTTTTGGATGGTACTCGGGGTCAACCTCGATCTGCGAAACAGAAAACTCGATGTCTATTAATACTGCCAGCCAATGCTTTTGGCATTGCTTTGATACAATGAATTCTCTGGTTGCCGTACCTTCAGTTCGAAAGATTTCAGAGCTCTGTCTTGACGCTCGGCCTCTAAAGCTTTGCACTTGTCTAAAATAGCTTCCTTTGCTTTCTCAACGCACGATGGGGTGCCCGAGATCTGAAATAGTATATTTGTGTTTTGTATAGAAAAACGAATCTTTCAATACATTCATACGTGCAAGATACTATGAAATAAAACAATACCTTGATATAGTCTAATTTTTCTTCAGCTGGAGATAACATGATGTGCACATCGTAGGTGTTCATTAATTCTCGGACTTCGCGGCCTTTCTGACCTATGATCGACCGATGTAACTCGAATGGTACTTCAACCTGGAAGATAAGAACACATGCATTTCAATCAAGCGTTCTTCTTGGTCATTGATAACCAAAAGAAGTAAATATCCAAAATATTAACCTCAATAGTGACTGGTACAAGATCGAGCAAAACTTGCTTGGCGGCAGCAACGTTTTCAGGCTTCCCAGTTATACGAATTACATCACACGACGGCACTGCGCCGGGAATCTCGCCATTCTCCCCATTAACCAATTGCTGCTCGGCACTGCGTTCATCTGCAATCAAATTGAATAGAATTTATATTGTACTTTGTTTAACAAACTAAGAAACTGAGCGAGTAATATTTACCATACGTGTCGCGATCGGGAAACTTGACCAAGACGTCATAATCGGATGTGATCATTTGTACTTTGCGTCCCTTGGCTCCCATGACAGTGCGATGATGCTTTTGCGGTATGATGCACTCTTCAGTTACCATGGATTCCTGTTAAATTATTACAATGAAAAATCAGACTTATTAACGCACTAATAATCTACTAATAATAAAAAGAACTGAATCAAAAGTGCGCATTCGTAACTCGAATAAAAAAAGCGACTTCCGAAGCATTCATACACGAATTATCTTTAATATTCGTGTTGCATATTAAGTTGGTCAATTTTTAGCAGTAAGACAGTAATTACCAGCTCTTCCACAATTTCCCGCATTCGTTGTTTCGCCGCCTCTATGCATTCGTGCGATCCCTTCAGAATGACGCGATCGCTATCAACTCCAGCACGTGGGAATGAAATCTGAACTCCGCCACATTCGTCTGCGATTTTATGGAGAACACCGCCTCTGCGAGCAACAAAGTGTCTGTGATGTTTGGGGTCGATGTGGATTTCACCCTCGGTGATATTGTCCTGGAAAATCAAGGAATAAGTAGATATAATTGCTGTAGTATAGTAAATGGAATAATGAAAAGTTAATTTAATAAAGGTAATACTAACAATTTCACCAATTGTAGATTCCAATTCAGCCTTGGCTCTATCAACCGCTTCTTTCTTTCCCATGATCGTAATGACTTCTTTATCTTCATCCTTATCTGTCGGGAATATGATACGAGCTCCAGTGGATTCTCTTATCTGAAATGATACGGTCGAAAAACCATAAATGTGGATATTGAGTTAATGTTGCGGTGTGTTTACCGATGTCAAACATACCTTTCTGATGTTGGTACCATTCTTGCCGATGAGGAATTTATGGTGTTGCACTTTGGCACGAACCTCCGCGGAATAGCTGGACAGTTGCTTTTCATTGGTGAGTTCCAATAATTGTTGTTTCGCTTTCTCGACATCGTCTTTTGGTCCGCGAATGCTTACCTAAATGAGAAATGTTAAAAGTTTAGCTTCGCTCGACTTTGAATCGTATAAACATAAATGTTCAATCATAAATCCTTACTTTATCGCTTAGGCTTTCAACGGTTGGGAATTTAATAGTAACACCTCCGCAATCCTCCATAATAGAATGAATGAGTTTGCCACCGGTACCAATCAATGAGTTGTAGAACTTCGGTGGAATAACAATCTCATCCGTGACGATATTCGCCTGAAAGAGAATATTATTTTAAAGTAGTGCGTTATTTAAATATGCAAAGTTAGGCTTTTGATTAATTTTACCATTTCATTTTGGATCTTTTGAATCATTTCTTTAGCTTTCTCTACATTTTCCTTCTTTCCTGTAATAGCGATAACATCGCTCTTTTCACCCTCAGCAGGCAAATCGATTTTGGTTTGTGTTTCTTCCCTAATCTAAAGAAGCAAAGAATTCTTATTAATTATCGTTATGTTTCCAGAAAACCTTCGGTATCGTTCAAATACAAACCTTTTTGATATTCACTCCACCCTTTCCTATAACGAATTTATGGAACTGTTTGAAAATGGGAACTTCTAATACATGTTTATTTTCGTTGAGATCTTTTACTAGCTTCATTAAATATTTATGGCACTCGTCGACGTCCTCTTTAGGCCCTCTTATTTTTACTATGTCAGCCTTCTCCTCTGTAAACCATAAGAATACATTGAATGATTAAGTATTAGATTGAAAGCAATGTAGTTAATTGTAAAAACGCAGTGGTACTGTAGATATTTTTGTAATTTGGAGATGATATTACGGCAATCGCATAGACAAAGATAAGTTGACTAAGTATTCTCTTGAAATATGTTGCAATACTAATTGGACGAGTGCCAATAAGAGTCCGAGGTCTTTGGAAACTTTATATTTAGCAGGCATCCGAGTTCTATCTATTACACGCGTTCAGCTACATACCTGGACCAGGAATAGTAATTTGTACTTGGTTGAATTTATCGCGAATTTCTTTGATATTGTCGCCCTTATTCCCAATAATGCTGGGGTAGTAACGATGATCGATTATTACGTCCTTCTCCTTCTCGTTCTCTAACTTATTCACAAGCTCAGCAAGTTGCTAAGGAAGAACGAAATATTGTTAGTTTAATATATGATTGGATAATTAATGCTTCAATGGAAATTTGTACATACTGCTTGGGCTTTCGAGACACCAGAATGATTGCCTTCGATACGAATAATATTCGTGCCATCATTCTCCGATATGCTAATGAACACGCCTGTTCCTCCTTTCACGCGATTAACTGTAATGAAAAGTTTTAATGAAGATATATCGATTCTATTGATATTAACAGATTAATGATTATAAGATTTTTAGGAAAATTTACTGCTTACCATTACATCCGTTCTTTCCGATAATATGTTTATAGAATCTAGGATCAACATTCAATTCGGCGTAAGTCAGCTTGGAAATAAGATCATTCGCCATCACTTGTAGCTCGTTTTGGACTTTCTCTACTTCCTCCGGTGGACCTTCGATCTTGATTTCGTTGTCCTTTCCTACGAACTCGACGTTCACCTTTGGCATTTCTTGCGTGATGCGTTTAATATTCACGCCTTTTCGACCTATTATGTATTTGTGTATCCAAACAGGCGCCTCCACTACAGCCGTGCGAACACTGTTCGCCTTCTCGTACACTTTGTTTAATGCTGAAAGATTAATACAAGATTATAATTTCATTCTGAGTTCAATAAGTTTGAATTCTTTGTATTCGTACCTTGGCCTAGTTTCTCGTGGGGACCTCGAAGGGTGATGGTACCAGTTGGAGAATTCATCGATGGCATTTCGACACTCACACCAGTCACTTGCAAGATTTCCGCTATCGTACTACCACGAAGTCCAGTAACATATTTGTGCTGAGCTTTTGGAACTTCAACGGAGACGGTGGTACATCTTTTTTCCTGTTTTAAAAGTTCAATATGAAATTATTGTCGCTGATTACATAGTTTATTAACGTGGAAAGGAATTTCTTGCGTACCATGTCCCTGTAAATAGTTTCGATCTTCTGCTTGGCAGCCAAGACACCTTCTTTCTCACCAGCTATTGTAATTTCATCTTCTTGCACGGAAGGAGGTGGAATATTAATGCGAGCCCCGGTTTCAGCCATCATCGCATTGAGATTCTCATTGTGAGCACCGTATATGAATGGGTGATATATTTTTGGCACTGATACTCTTTCGAAGGCTTTCCTAGACTGTAATCAATAGAGATTGTATTAATCCCGAGAATCAAGAACAGATTACTAGTAATTCGATTAAAAGTTACCCACCTGCTCATCGGAAATCACACGAATCTCATGCTCAGCCTTTTCTATTCCTTCTTTTGTTCCCGTAATAGTTATAGTATCAGACTGGTCTTGGATCACAGGAACGCTGATTTTTGTGGCAGTTGTTTTTTCAAGATCTTTAAGGCGCTGACCCTGCTTCCCACAAATCCAACGATGGTGTTCTTTAGGAATATTAATCTGTTTGCTTGCCTGTAATTACAACCATAGATTGTCGCATTATTAAACCTAGTAAAACACGAATTAATAACACCCAAAATAACAGAAACCAACCAGAGTCTGGAAAGTAGTGAGAATACGGCGCTTCGCTTCGAGAACTTGATTCTGTTTACCAGTTATCAAGAACGTGAGTGATTGGTCGCGCGAAGAAGCTATTTCTATGATGGTGTTGGTCTCCTTCATGATGGTCTTGCACGTACGGATTGATTCGCGCTCGCCGAATTTATCACTTTGATCGTACTTCCTCTCTTCGCCTGGTATGCGGAACATCTGCATACCACAAAATCAAGAAATAAATGTAATAACGAAATACATGTTACAATAAAATATAAAACAAATATTACCTGAGTGATATTCAGACATCCGAGCTGCAAGCTGTTGTTTAAATTAAAAATGTTTAGATTTCCCGAACTTGAACTAGTGGATTCAGGGAGGACTGGGAATGTTTCGTCGTAGGTAGGTGGCTCGTAGGCCGTTCCCTCTTCCATTACTGATTGCTGCTGCATTTTGGGGTTGTCCTGTTTCGTGCCAAGTCCTTACAGTAGCACTAAAATAGAATATAAATAATTATAACTAAACGATCAAGCTTTACATACAATATTAGATTACATCATTATTAATTAACAAAGCAGTACCAGTTGAAGTTCTTTTAGGGATATTTACTTCAACAAGTACTTAAGGACGCAAAGCACACAAAGTAGTTGAACATAAAGCAACAAAGCTGCATTTCATTATTATTAACTAAGAAACAAGTACAAGAGAAATTCTTTAAAGAATTGTCCCTTAAACATAAATTGGTGAATCATAGAAATTTCTAGGAGCGAGAGCTCCAGAAATGCGCATACCCGCGAAAGGGGGTACTGCGGAGTGCGAAGTGGCGAGGAAATAGGTCAAACGGCCGAGAAACGAGGCAAGATTCGCGCTAAGAAATCGAACGGCCGAAATTCCTCTACCGAATATCTCGAAAGTAGTGAATTTCTCCGAGCCGACGAAACGATTGTTCTAGATTTCTTCCGCGAGCCCATTGAACGTTCATTCGAATCAAGCACCGCTTATATTTCCAAGGGGAATGAAAGATGCGACGGAAAAAGGACGACGATTCTTCAATGCTTAAAGACACGATTCCTATTTAGCGCAAGGTAGCCGCAAGCGCGTGAAGAAGAGGAGCACGTTCGACTGGATAAAAGGAAATTTCTCGTGTGAGGCCACGCCGCGTTTCGAGAGAGCTCCGACTAGGAGGGTGGGTTCTGGCGTGGCTCGGGAGTGGAAGCAGGAGAGAAGCGGATTCAAGTGAAATCCCAGCATGTCAATGACCAGTGGTTGAGCCAGTGACCACCATATGGAATGAAGTATTCACTTGACACGTCACGAGATCGCTAACCTCTTCCGCGAGAGGAATTCCGCCCGTGGCATCGCGCCTGCACCCACGAGAATCGGCGCACGCCGCCTACAAGGTGAAAAACTCTCGGTGGGTTAGCAAGGATTGTTAAAGCGACGGGGAAGATGCGTGCAGGAGATGCGAAAGGGGTAACCCAATGGGAAAGGCGGCCACGACGTGTCTGCCCAGTCACACAAGGCTATCTCTTCCTGAATAGAGAGCAATGCGATATACTTACTCTACCGTAATAAAGAAATCCGGCCAAGTAATAAGTGTGTATTACGAAGCCAGTTTAATGCTGGTCTGCCTGAAACATGGAAAAAGGCACGCGCGTTAGCCACTGCTTCACCCTCGCTCTAATTCAATTATCATCCCAGCCAAATTATCCCCTACTACTCTCCGAAGAGGCACACGTCTTTCCTTACCGGTAACGCAAAGTGAAATGAGATAAATACCCGTTCGCGACGGAAAAGTTACTGGATTCTGGTACCATCGAAGCCGACGCCATTGGTGGAAAACCTGCGCGCCGCGCAACCTCCAAAATCCCTGCATCTTTGCTTCTTTTATATTTCGAAATTATAATTCACTCAAATCTGTTGCTCTAAAATCGTTTTTTATATACGAATATTAGTAAAGAGTAGAATTGTTATTCTAGTTTTTGGAGTGGAACCGCGCAAACAATTGAATCTCGATTAATTTCCACAGCAAGTGGATAAAAGTGACTATCGCGGCAGCCATTTTCCATTCGAATTTTCGTCTGGCGAACGTTCCACTGGTTCTTTGGTATTACATCTTTTTCCATCGAGAAACGTAGATAATTCTATTAATATATTCTCATTCATTGCAAATCTTAGAGATGGTATAAAAGCTGGAAAAAGTTCGATTCAATATTAATCGTATCTCGAAGGTTCGAAGCGCAGGTTGACTTCGATATCGAAATAGGGATTTCAATGCGGCGAAACAGGTATGTGAGCTGCGGGCGGAGGAACCCTGTCGAATCCATGAATCCAATAAGAGGGAAAAAGTCGAATTTCATATATGGACATATATGGGTTATCGTGATCGGCAGCCGATAGAGCGATAAGAGCATTAAATCGAAAACTCGAGCGTTCCTCTGTTTGCGGAGCGTCAAGGATGCTGACGTGAAACTTTGCCGGAGCCACGCAATGCACACACATATGCCAATCGAGCATAATATGTATATCGGCAAGGTCAATATGAAATGCTCGGTCGCAGCGAAAAGCGAGATCGTCGAGAGTTTCGGCGGAGGGAAAAAGTAAAGTAGATTTTCAGGATTGGTAAAAGAGCGAAGTTAAATCACAGAGGGAGCGAGAGAGAGAGAGAAAGGTCAAGGTAAAAGGGATGCTGGAAGGTGGCGGAGTGTGGAGATCAGCGCGGAGCAATCTCGGCAAAGTCCTCCTTGCAAATCTCGGTATATGCGCTATGTATTATCAGCGCGGGCTTTTACACTTGATGTGCATCATTATATAACGCGATAGGACGAGGGCCGAGCATAGGTCACTCCTCAAGTACACACACGTACACCGCGGAGAATCGTGCGACTTACTCGCCCGGAGCCGATTTCCCGCACGCAATCATGACTGAGAACCTGAGCCGAATGGGCCCGCTTATCGGAGCGATCGACGAAGGGACCAGCAGTGCTAGATTCTTAGTAAGTTTTCCCAGATCCCTCTTACAATTTTCCGATCCTCGCCCGAAAACTATCCCAGCCAGCAATACAGATGGAAACGTATCTTCGACTCCCGCACATGTCACTTGCTATGTTTATTTTGTCATGGCCAAGCACGTCTTTGACAAGGATGCATCTGTTTTTACTTCAATCGAGACAACCTTTCTTTATTACGCATTATATTTCCCTTCTGTATTTTGGAGTATTATTTATACCGCAATAGTAATAGTAAAATTAAGCAATGTAATAAGTCCTGTTATTTCCAAGTGTAGAAGTCTCTTATCATAGTCTTTCGTGCTCTTATCAGCTGAATTTCCATTTAGCTAGGTTGCTATATTTTCCTCTATAACGCATTGTATTCTTTTTGCTTACTCATTATTATTTATATTCTGATATAATATTAGATGTTGAACAATTTAATAAATATTGAACCAAACTATCGTCTTTTATTATACTCTTATTATGCAGTAACCTGACAAATGAAATTTCTTTTTATTTAAACAAACATATTTTTCTTTATAATGCATCGTATTCCTTTTTCTTATTCCTACTTGCGATTATTGTACACACTAAAATGTCGGTACGATATATTAAACAGTATAATAAGCCTTGTCAGTTGCAAGTGTCACTTCTTATCATAGTCTCCGAAATCCGTTATCAGACAGGCGTTGTCAGTAGTCGTTTAAAGTACACCGAGTTATTTAAACAAAGTCTGGATGTGTATTAATGCTTGTTCAATGATTCATTAAGCAAATATGTTAATGCTGAATTATACTTTGGCATAGGTATTCGATGTCCTGCGTAGAAAGGTGATAGCGAAGCATCAAATTGAAATCAAGCAGAAATATCCCCAAGAAGGATGGGTGGAACAGGATCCAAAAGAGATTCTCAACGCCGTTACAGAATGTATAAAGAAAACTGTGGAGAAGATGAAGGATATGGGGCTGAGCGCTTCGGACATCAAGTCTGTTGGGATAACGAATCAACGAGAGACTACCGTTGTTTGGGATAAAGATACTGGAGAGCCTCTGCATAATGCAATTGGTAATACAGATTTAATACTGGTAATATTTGTGTTATGGAGCATTAACAATAATTTAAAGACTAGCAGTTTGCTGTAAATATCTTCTAATTTGTTGTTAGACTCTTAATTGGATTTGTAGTTTTGTAGTTTATATTGTTTAACATTGTTCAGATTGTATAATGCAATTGGTAATGCAGATTTAATACTAGTAATATTTGTGTTATGGAACATTAACAATAATTTAAAGACTGGCAGTTTGCTGTAAATATCTTCTAATTTGTTGTTAGACTCTTAATTGGATTTGTAGTTTTCCAGTTTATATTGTTTAACATTGTTAAGATTGTATAATGCAATTGGTAATGCAGATTTAGTACTAGTAATATTTGTGTTATGGAGCATTAACAATAATTTAAAGACTCGCAGTTTGTTGTAAATATCTTGTAACTTGTTGTTAGACTCTTAATTGGATTTGAAATTTTTCAGTTTATATTGTTTAACATTGTTAAGATTGTACAATGTAATTGGTAATTCAGATTTAATACTGGTAATATATGTGTTATAGAGCATTAACAATAATTTAAAAATTGGCAGTTTGCTGTAACTATATTCTAATTTGTTGTTAGATTCTTAATTGGATTTGTAATTTTTCAGTTTATATTGTTTAACATTGGTAAGATTGTACAATGCAATTGGTAATGCAGTTTAATACTGATAATATTTGTGTTATGAAGCATTAACAATAATTTAAAGACTCGCAGTTTGCTGTAAATATCTTCTAATTTATTGTTAGACTCTTAATTGGATTTGTAATTTTTCAGTTTACATTGTTTAACATTGTTAAGATTGTATAATGCAATTGGTAATGCAGATTTAGTACTAGTAATATTTGTGTTATGGAGCATTAACAATAATTTAAAGACTCGCAGTTTGTTGTAAATATCTTCTAACTTGTTGTTAGACTCATAATTGGATTTGTAGTTTTGTAATTTATATTGTTTAACATTGTTAAGATTGTATAATGCAATTGGTAATACAGATTTAATACTGGTAATATTTGTGTTATGGAGCATTAACAATAATTTAAAGACTAGCAGTTTGCTGTAAATATCTTCTAATTTGTTCTTAGACTCTTAATTGGATTTGTTGTTTTTCAGTTTACATTGTTTAACATTGTTAAGATTGTACAATGCAATTGGTAATTCAGATTTAATACTGGCAATATTTGTGTTATGGAGCATTTACAATAATTTGAAAACTAGCAGTTTGCTGTAAATATCTTCTAATTTGTTATTAGACTCTTAATTGGATTTGTAGTTTTGTAGTTTATATTGTTTAACGTTGTTCAGATTGTACAATGCAATTGGTAATGCAGATTTAATACTGGCAATATTTGTGTTATGGAGCATTTACAATAATTTGAAAACTAGCAGTTTGCTGTAAATATCTTCTAATTTGTTATTAGACTCTTAATTGGATTTGTAGTTTTGTAGTTTATATTGTTTAACGTTGTTCAGATTGTACAATGCAATTGGTAATGCAGTTTAATACTGATAATATTTGTGTTATGAAGCATTAACAATAATTTAAAGACTCGCAGTTTGCTGTAAATATCTTCTAATTTATTGTTAGACTCTTAATTGGATTTGTAATTTTTCAGTTTACATTGTTTAACATTGTTCAGATTGTATAATGCAATTGGTAATGCAGATTTAGTACTAGTAATATTTGTGTTATGGAGCATTAACAATAATTTAAAGACTAGCAGTTTGCTGTAAATATCTTCTAATTTGGTGTTAGACTCTTAATTGGATTTGTAGTTTTGTAGTTTATATTGTTTAACATTGTTAAGATTGTACAATGCAATTGGTAATACAGATTTAATACATTAACAATAATTTAAAGACTAACAGTTTGCTGTAAATATCTTCTAATTTGTTGTTAGACTCTTAATTGGATTTGTAATTTTTCAGTTTATATTGTTTAACATTGTTAAGATTGTACAATGCAATTGGTAATGCAGAGTTAATACTGGTAATATTTGTTCAAGCCAGTTTTGTCCTTCTAAAATTTTATGGACTATTAACAACAATTTAAAGACTAATAGGTTCTTATAAATAATATCTTCTAATGTATCTTCTGTAATGTTTTACTAAACTCTAAATCAGATCAGTAATTTTTGAGTTTCTATGTTTTAATATTGTTGGGAAACCATAAGTAACAATATCAAATTATAATGCTCAAACAATATGGAAGTTATCTCGCAAAATAAAAAGAAGGGAAGCACTTCCACTCTGAGTTAAAGCAATGAAACAAATGATTGATTAAATAAAATCACTGAAAAGAATATTATATGATCGTATTGTCACGTATTGTCAAACTGCATATAAATGTAAGAGGAATATAAATATAATATGAATGTCAAAATAATTAGAAATTAAAGTTATATATTAAAATTATATTAGCTTCATTTGATCACACTTTCACTTTGTGGTCCACTTCTACATAAATTACAAGAAATACAAAAACTGATGTTAGGAGTAACGAAATTTTGTAAATTTACAGTTTGGCTCGATATGAGAACAACCACTACTCTCGAAGACGTATTGGACAGTGTGCCGAATAAGACGAGAAACAAGAATTACTTGAAACCACTGTGTGGCCTTCCGATGTCTCCTTACTTCAGTGCATTAAAGATTCGTTGGCTTATAGACAACATACCGCGTGTTAAACACGCAATCGATGGAGAGAAATGTGCCTTCGGTACGATAGATACTTGGCTGATGTGGGTAAGTTTCCTAGATTTCTTCCTTCCAAATCACAGACATTAACACTACCCTGTGTTCTCTTAATTTCTATGTACAATTACTCCACAGAATTTAACAAAAGGAAAACTTCATATAACAGATGTTTCCAACGCGTCGCGTACAATGTTAATGAACATCGAGACCCTCAAATGGGATCCCTTGTTGTGCCGATTCTTCGGGATTCCACAACATATTCTCCCGGAAATCCGATCGAGTGCTGAAGTTTACGGAACGATTACGAACCCTGAAGTGCTCGCGGGAGTTCCCATCTCAGGGGTGAGGTCATACACTTTGCTTTTTATTCTAAACATTGCATAATTAGGTAATAAAACATAACTGAGGGGTATAAATATATAATTAAACAATATAGTGCGTTGGCGATCAACAAGGAGCGTTGTTGGGACAATTGTGCCTGAAACCGGGTCAAGCCAAGGCTACATATGGAACAGGATGTTTCTTGCTGTATAATACTGGAAGTGTTGTGAGTATCAACCTCATCTAATAATAATCAAATCGTAATTAATAGATGCACAATTGAAAAATTTGGCCCATCATGAGAACGCATTAGAACATTTACTTTCTCGTCAGATTGTTGTCGAAGTACAAAATAATATCATGTTACATTTTGCAACAAGACTTTTCTCTGACTGAAGAGAAAACAACACACTGTACAAATAGGAACGTTATTCGCATTTCTCATACAACGCAATGAATCACACGTGATTTTTTTTATTCCCAATTCTGCAACAAAGGGAGTCAAAGAAAACAATGGGAGCAAGTAAGAGAGTTGAGTCAAGAGTATATATGTTTAATGTTTATCGGAAAAACTGTCTGTTTGTGTAAATAAATCTTCGTACATAAGTACCAGCGAATGATTAACGATTTTAAAATTGTTTCCCTATTTAGAAAGTGGATTCCACGCAAGGTTTAATAACAACAATCGCGTATAAGATTGGTAAAGGACCAGCGACGTATGCGTTGGAAGGATCAGTAGCTGTTGCCGGAGCAGCTTTGTCCTGGTTGCGCGATAATATGGAATTATTAAGCAATATTACGCAGTCGCAAGATTTGGCCGAACGTGTTCGTTGCTCCGGGGATGTGTATTTTGTGCCTGCTTTCTCCGGTTTATATGCTCCATATTGGCAGCAGGATGCTCGAGGGTAATTTTACAAGTTTTATTACGATCTTATCATTTATTCTATTGTGTGCTTTCCAATTAGACACGGGGAGACACTTGTAACACTGTGTTACTTCGCTAAACTCTGTTACTTCGCTTGTCGCCGGCTGTTTTCGAAGTTATTGGGAGATAATAAATTTCGATCACCGGCGAAAGTCACCACTGTGGTGTCGCCGGACGGCACAGTGTTAATTGGAAAACATACATTCTCTCATTTTGTGCATGATATCGTCATGTTTTGAGACAACGCCGATAAAGACACTTGTTTGATAATCAACATACTATATATAAATATAAGGAAATAGATGAATAGATAAACGAATCTTCATTTAATTATTAGGGTCATCTGCGGTATCACCGAGGATACGCAACAGTATCATATTATACGTGCCGCATTAGAAGCCGTTTGCTTCCAAACCAGAGATATCTTGGAAGCAATGGTGAAAGATTCCGGAACGAAATTGACGACGTTACAAGTTGATGGAGGAATGACTGTGAATAATTTACTTATGCAACTGCAAGCTGATCTTACAGGAATTAATGTTGGTCTGTAACGCAATCATTATAAGATAAGTTGACAATTTTTCACTTCTTTAATATGTGATTTTCGGTTTACAGTGAGGCCTAATATGGTCGAAAGTACAGCGCTCGGAGCTGCTATGTTAGCCGGCGTCGGCGCAGGTCTTATTGACATAAACGATGTAGACGCATCTCAAGTTACGAAGTTCTCGCCTGTTATAGGAGAAGATGGTAATTCCAGAGTTATTTTCTTCATGTATGTGGGGATTGTGGTTTGAAAATAAGGCAGAATATCGTGCACACGGTTCTTTATTACTTAACACGCCGCTCTTACTACACTCTGACTCCGCTCTGGTCACTCTGTAAAACTCGCTTTACACTCTGACGACTCTGTCTAAAACTCTGCTTCGACTCTCTGCGTAAAACTCTCTCTAAACTCTGTGTGCTCCTCCCCAGGAGCACATCTTATATTTGTTCTCATACATACATCGCATTCGTACAGACGCACTCACACATCTCCTTAAACTCGAACCCTTGCATCCCATAATTCACTCTTTTAATTTTACACACTCGACAGGTCAGTCTTACTCCATGTACACTCTTTTCACAATCACTCCTGCTCGGACACTCTGGTCATCGCATCCGTACCTCATTCCACTCGCTCGCCTATCGCTACCCACTTGACATCTCATACATTACACTCTTTACGACCTCATGCACCCTTCCTACTTTCGTACTCATCCTTGCAGTCACTCCTGATCATCTTTCGTACTGCTCCCCATTCCACTCGCTCATCCCTCACACCACTCTTCACCACACTCTACATCCATACCTGCCGTCTCGATCTCTCTGCACACACACACTGTTCAACCCTCTTGCATTCCGAACTTCCAAACGCTGTCTTAGATTCATTCCCACATGTATAATAGCGGAACAACCAGTACAAGCTTGAATAATTTTCTTTCAGAGAGAGACTTAAGATACTCAAAGTGGAAAATGGCTGTGGAGAGGTCGATGAAGTGGGATTGCTCATCCACCTTAATGACTGATAACTAGGAAGAATGGTTATAGAGAGAATATTTTAATTCTTTATCAAATGCAATACGATTTTCTCCTTCTTACAACCATCTTGGGAGTATCGTGTAACATTCTATTGAGAGAAACTTTCAAATATGCAGAATATCCGCTTGATAATGCACAAGCAGGTACAAGTAGGACCTTGATTATCCGTAGTGATCGAAGGTCATCCTGTTTGGATAAGGGAATCTTCCGACAAAAGAAGAATTACTTTCTTAATGTTGATCTTCAGATATTTAAAAACAAAAGAACGTAAAGATAAACTATTAGCCGCATTAGCCACTTTCGCGCCGGTGCTTTTATTATATAATGTGAACGGATGAATAACCCAGAGCGTTCGTCTCGCATTCACAAGTCAAATATTCATTCTCCAATTGTTAAACAGTTGTGGAGTAATGATGTAAAACTTTCGCCGAGAATTACGCTGTGCGTTAAAAGAAAGAGCATAGAAATTCCTTGATTAATTCTTCGGTTACAAGGTAATGAAGTCAGAGAGACTTTCTTTTATGTATTTAAGGAAGAATAGCAAATACTGAAATGAAGTTTGATTTGGTTAAAGGTTTATAAGTCCCGAATATATTAGTTGCTAAAGCTGTGTTTTGACTGCTTGCACTAAATAGATATACACCGAATTGTTTGCATACAAGGCACGTTCGAATAGTAGAAAATCTCGGATAAATGAGGTTCTACTGTATGCAAAACTGTTGAACCACGGTCTCGTTATCGCTAGATTCTTAGGCACAAATTTTTCGAATGTTTCATTGACGAGCATTCTTATTGTACTTACACTATAGGCACTTTGGGACCCGAATTTACGTACGAATAGATAGTATATTATCATGCCGAAAGCACATTGTTATATGCGCACATGGTAGTCAAATTACTTAACAGTTCAAGATGTACTTATCGATAGGCACGAATTCGATATCAATGAAATTATCTTGTATAAATCCTCTGTACATTGTATATTGAGATCGCGGAGCGTACAAAATGTATTTAAAGAAAATTATGGTGCTTTGAAATTTTATATTACATGCACATGTAATATGTGCAGAAGAATATTTATGGAACGTTAAAATATACTTATTACACAAAAGACTTGATCGAGTTTCATTTAACACTTAGTACGATGTAATCGTAGAAAAGTGAAGAATCCAACTAAGTATTTCCATTGTTTCGAACAATTCATTTAATGCAAATGGTAACAAGAAACGTCTATTTATATTATTACATTATTATTTGACTGCGTAAAAACTTAAGTGCGATCATCATTGAGATAAAAAAATTAACATCGCAAAATTAGACTGTATTAGGAACCTTTTGTAGAAATACGCTCTTCTTTACTTTTTTCCACGACCCCTTCGCTGATTGCCGTATTGTTTTATCGATGTTCCTCGAGATTTAAAGAATTTATACTTTGGCGACGCTGCTCCGGGTTTCTGTAAGCCAACAAAGAAAACTCCGTCGGGAAATAGGTATAACAAAAATGCTTCGTAAGACTGCAAAATACCTCGCTGTTTTCAGTAGCTTTCAATACTTTATTCACGCTCGGCTGTGCCTGAGCATCATCGGTCATCGGAGAAAAGGAAAATGGATCAGAATTGATGTCCTAGAAAATTGTATTCCAATTAGAATGAAATTCTATCGAGAAAGTCACTGTCGTAGATTTTATCTGTAAGCAATATAGATTTTACTTGTTTAGGTGACGAAATATCGAAACGCACTTTCTTCTGCGGTCCCACTGGTTGACTTAATGACATCTACAAATATAATACAGTTGCAACAAAATTTAACCCTTTGCACTGGAGGGCTCCGGAGCGGAGCCATTTAAAATTTGTCTTCAAACTCGAGGGCTCCGCTGTGGAGACAATGCAAAAAGTTTTCAGTTCATAATATAAAGACAAAGAGAAATCGCAAAAACCATTGTGTATAGGATATTCCGTTCTTGGTGACAAAAGACGGTCGCAGCTGGAATACAGAATGCAGAGAAACCAATTACTTTTACGATTTTGAAAAACGATTACTTCGAGAGGTATCAGACCTTGGACAATTACAAAATGCAAAAATTTTCTAATTTTTTGTTTTCTTATATATTATAACGTTTGTATCTATAATCAATTAAAAAATAATAACATACAACAGTGACTTTTCTTTTAATGCGCGTATCATTTACTTATATGTATGCGAATATAATCTTTCCACTGAAATTGCTTCGAGTTGCTGGTAATATGAATGAAAAAGAACTTCGAGTGCAAAGGGCTAATAGTATTATAATACGGTGAAAACAGGGAAAATATTTAATTTGGATGTATTAAGACTTAAATACTTGCGTCTTACCCTTCCTTGTTTATTCCCGCGAACATACTCAGCCGACGTACATGACCGTGTGTGTTTCGCACTTTTCGATTCACCAGCCTGTTGATTCGACTTCAAGGAACTCGTTGCTTCCTCCTTGAGAGGCTCTGAACTCTTCGATTGGACATTCCGCGTTTCTCGTAGAACCAACTCTGCAGCTACTTTCGCTTCTAATATATTCGTCATATTCTTCAAATCCGCTTGCAACTGCTCGTTGCTCTGCTCCATTCTATAGAACTTCTCTTGCCAGCTTTTAATCTCCGCGTAACTCTTCTCTAAGGAATCTTTGAGTTTCGAAAGATCGGCGTGATTGTTTTCGTTCATTCGATAGAATTTGTCTTGCAAGTTTTGTTTCTCCTCGTAGCTTTTCTCCAGAGATTTTTCTAGTTTCGCGAGACTGGCGTATTGTTCTGCTATTGTATCTTGCAAGCTGGAGATCTTCGTGTGGTATTCGTGTACGCGTTTCGAGATTTCTATGTCAGCGTTTTTCTGTGAAAGTAATTATATCAAATTAATTGCAAATATTGCAGTAGTAAAATTACAAAATTACAAATAGAAGTTTTACTCTTTCTTCTCGCAATGTGTTCTCCTGCTCCTTTTTCAGTATTTCCATCTGTTGCATTAACTGGACAATCTCAGATTTGTTATTAGTCCTCAGTTTGTCCACAGTGCTTTCTAAGTCAGTGTTGCGTTGTTGCACTTCTTCCAATTTGCGCTGCACTTCAGTGAAATTCTCCTGAAGAGTTTTGTGTTGGTCGAGCAGGTTGGAATACTTCGAGCCGATTGCATCGAGTTCTTTGCTTAAGTCCACTTCTATCTTCTGCCTTTCACTGAGATATTTCTCGAGTTCATCGAGCTATTGGAAGAAATCCAGATTTAATAAAATGTTGTTTGTTCAAACGAAACAAAATTAGCTAAAAGTAATAGTATTTTTAATTTGTTATACCTTTTGTGTTTTTGATTCCAATTCTGCTGCCAGCTCAGTTTCTTTTAGTGTTGAACTTTCCACGTTTTTGAGTAACTCGGCGTTTTGGATGACTAAATCATCGAGTTTGGACCTGTCAAAGGTCCTAGCAATGTCAATATAATATTCAATAAATAGTGTTTGCGATAAAAAGATCGATGTGCTTACTTATATTCGGTTATTTCTTCCTTAGTGTTTTTGCTGCTCTCCTCGATTCTCCTCAGTTTCGATTCTAATTGCTCCTTTTGCATTATTAACTCGTTTCGTTCCTGAAACAATTGATTATTATTGCATTTGCTTTTTTATATTCTGCCAATTGAACATTGCGTCTTTTGAAACAGTTTTTCAGTGATAAATCAAATGATAAGTAAATGAGTTCAGTAATTTTGATTATCGCACCTTTGTCAATTTCAATTTTTCTTCGGCGTGCATACTTTCAAGTTGATTCTTGGTCGTTCGCAGCTTCTCTTCCGCATCTTCCTTTTCTTTTTTCATATCACGATGCAATTCGAGTATTCTAAGATGCAAATAAATGAAATAGAATCCCAAAGAAATTCATAAATCGAAAAAACTGATCCGCTGTTATTTACTGTTTTCTAATTATTACGGTAATTTAAATAGTAATAATGCATACTGTTGTTCTTGAATCTTCTGTCTTTCTTCCATTACGGCGACAAGTTTCCGGTTATCTTCACCTGCTTTTTAAATAAACGTATTATTGTTACATTTTTTAATAAGATGCAATATACAAAAAACGGTAAATGTATCTTCTCATGTAGTTTTTTTCATTTGCAATATACGTTTATAAGCTCATGCGTTTACTTTGTGAGCATTTCAAACAACCTTCAACATATAAATGTGATCAAAAGAAGATAGCACAATAACGTTTAAAAAACGTCCGATAGAGATATTTGCCTTTAGCATATTTAGCAATGTCCAAAAACGTCTCATGTATGTTTGACAAATGTGCGATTTTACAAACTGGAACATTTTAAAGGCGTTCACAATACGTTCGAAGGGATATATAAAATACGTTGCGAATACATTTTTAACACGTCTAGAAGATTCGACGTTCCCACCAACGTGCAAGAAGACAATTATAACGTAATTAAGACGTAGGAATCGTCTTAAATACGTCTTTAATACGTGAATGATAGGACTTTTAATAAATATTACTATTTTATATTCTAAAAGCAGTATTTCAAAATGTTAATTCAGTAAAATCAACGTTTTTTTACAGGAAACAACTAATTTCGAAATTATATCTACTATTGAAACAATGTGTAATTACCAAACAATTGTATATTAAAGGCATTTTTAAAACGTTCAAGAGATGTAAAGTTCAGACGTTGTTAAAACGTCTTTGCAACGCTCTAAAAACACCACAAAAAGGCAAATGAAAAGATGATGTATCGGAGACGTCTTAAAAATGAAACAATATGAACATCTTTAAAACATACAAATACAAATGTAAGACATACAAATGTAAAAATCGCACAAAAAGACATGTTTAAAATATTGCGCGCTATTTGGGTAAACCTTTCGAATTAGCATAAAGCGCAATATTACTAGCGTTAGTGTTTGTTAATTAAAATTAGTTTCTGCAGTCAGCATAACTAATTTCGAGGATATTATTATAATAAATCGATTAATAATTTAGTGTAAAAGAGTAATGGAAGTTGTAAATGTAAATGACCTTTCGATTGGACAGCCTCTAATTTCTGGCGAAGCTTCTGTATTATCCCACGTTCCGCAACAATCACGTCGTTATACAATGCGGACAAGCTGTCGTACTTCTGTTGAAAGACCGTCAGGCATTCAGTTACGTAATCCGAGAATTTGTTAATCACACCCATCGATTCCCAATTAGCGTTTATCCTGAAACGAACGAGCTCCTGTATTTCCCGTACTTTCCGTTCGTTAAAACGAGTTTCTTTCGTATCAGCGAATGGATTTACTTCGCCACTATTTCATCCTTCAGCTTCAGTTCATTCTCGCGCCAGCCGTGAAATTCCATTATGGTTTCTTGGGCGTCCTGGAATTTCTTCTTTAAAGTGCGCAAAGCGTGTCTGTGCGCCTCGCAGTCTTGGCCGTGAGCCTCGTTTTCGATGTCTATGCTGCTGTCGCCGGGCTAATTATCGACAATAGTTAATAATATGTTGATTAGTTAGTTGATCTATAATCATTGGTAATAAGAACGTTATCAAAATTCCTTTACTCCCAAGACAATTATACACATGTAATTCTTGTTGTGAAAATTTGAAGAGAAGTTTTCCGTCTATCTTAATTACCATTCATGTTCATTTTGTTGTAGATAAATTGTTCGAGTATTTCTCCGACGTTTGTTGTGAATAATATGGCAGACTTTTGCATTTTTTTGTTTTTTTTTGGAATATAATGAACTTAATAATTAACTTTCAGTTTTTGTTAGAATTTATTTCTGTATTACAAAATGTCATATTTGAATTTTGGACTAGAAAAGTTTCCTCTGAAATTTCGTAGTTAAATTTAATAATAAATTCCCACATGTTTTATAAGAATTTATTTCTGTATTATAAAATACAATATTTAAACTTTAAACTAGAAAACTTTTCTCTGATATTTCGTAGCTAAATTTAATCATTCATTTCTATGTTTTATTAGAATTTATTTCTGTATTATAAAATACAATATTTAAACTTTAAACTAGAAAACTTTTCTTTGACATTTCGTAGCTAAATTGAATCATTCATTTCTATGTTTTATTAAAATTTATTTCTGTATTATAAAATACAATATTTGAAGTTTAGACTAGAAAACTTTTCTCTGTCATTTCGTAGCTAAATTTAATCATTCATTTCCATTCTTTATTAGAATTTATTTCTGTATTATAAAATATGATACTTGAAGTTTAGACTAGAAAACTTTTCTCTGACATTTCGTAGCTAAATTTAATCATTCATTTCTATGTTTTATTAAAATTTATTTATGTATTATAAAATGTAATATTTGAACTTTAGACTAGAAAACTTTTCTCTGACATTTCGTAGCTAAATTTAATCATTCATTTCTATGTTTTATTAAAATTTATTTCTGTATTGTAAAATGTAATATTTGAACTTTAGACTAGAAAACTTTTCTTTGACATTTCGTAGCTAAATTTAATCATTCATTTCTGTTTTATTAAAATTTATTTCTGTATTATAAAATACAATATTTGAAGTTTAGACTAGAAAACTTTTCTCTGTCATTTCGTAGCTAAATTTAATCATTCATTTCCATTCTTTATTAGAATTTATTTCTGTATTATAAAATACAATATTTAAACTTTAAATTATAAAAGTTTTCTCTGAAATTTCGTAGTTAAATAATAGATGGGATACAATTTTTAAAGGCTTATAATATTTCATAGGACGTTCTTCGATGATTCATATTTACCGTTTCCGGTTGCGGGATAGGTACTTGCGCGCCTGTGTTCTTCACCCATTGCTCTATCAAGCTGTTGACAAACCTGCCGCCGTGTGCGGTTCGCCTGACTTTTTCCGGGGTCGAAATTGATGGAGTGAGTGCTTGCTTGCGTTTGCGCTCTTCTGACTGAGTCTCCGATCTTCTCGCAGAGCCTGTGCCATTGTAAGAACAAGTCTGAGACAACCCACTAATCGATTGAAAGGAATACTCGATTTCCTTTCGGCGACGAATCGAAGAAACAAATCAATTGAACAAATAAAATTATTAGTCGAATATCAAATAAATATCTAGTTTTTTGCTTAATGTAAAATATAACATCTATTGCAGAAGAAGTCTCTCTTTTAATATTAAAATTATTATCTTGTTATTATTTCATTTGGGTAAACAATCGAAGAAACAAATCAGTTGAATGGCAAAGTTATTAATCGAATATAAAGGAAATATCTAGTTTTTTGCTTAATGTAAAATATAAAATCTATTGCAGAAAAAGTCTCTCATTTAATATTAAAACTATTGTTTTGTTATTATTTCATTTGGGTAAACAATCGAAGAAACAAATCAGTTGAATGGCAAAGTTATTAATCGAATATAAAGTAAATATCTAGTTTTTTGCTTAATGTAAAATATAAAATCTATTGCAGAAAAAGTCTCTCATTTAATATTAAAACTATTGTTTTGTTATTATTTCATTTGGGTAAACAATCGAAGAAACAAATCAATTGAACAGATAAAATTATTAGTCGATTATTAAATAAATATCTAGTCTTTTGCTTAATGTAAAATGTAAAATTTATTGCAAAACAAGTTATTATCTATTATTAAAATTATTGTTTCATTGTTATTTCGTTGGGGCGAACAATCGAAGAAACAAATCAATTTAACAAATAAAATTATTAATCGAATATAAAGTAAATATCTTCTTTTTTGTTTAATATAAAATATAAAATTTATTGCTAAAGAAGTTTCTCATTTATTATTGAAATTATTGTTTCGTTATTATTTCATTCTGGCAAACAACCGAAGACAAAAACCAATCGAACATATGCATTTAATCAAAAGAGATACTAGCATCGATTTAATTTCATCTGCTTTCTGTTTTAAGAACATTATATAAAATACGTTATTCACAGTTATAAAAAAATATGGTTATTCCCAACCGTTTTACTTAGTCACGAAGAGACCTACTTCCTCTATTTAACAGAAACTATAAAATCCATTGGAAAAGAAATTTTCCATCCTCAATCATTAATTTTGTATTCCACATTGCTTTTTATCACATTTATTATATTCTTTATTACCGAATAACTAAATACGAACTAGTTTCGTTATTATCTAAGTTTACTGTTAAACTGAGTTAAATATTCTTGTTAAATATTATTACATTTAAACCAAGTTTATTATTATATTTTCTCATTATCTACGTTTCGTCATTATTCGCAAATTATTTATAACAATACTTGCCACTTATACAAATACTGTGAAAGCGCGAGAGTTGGCGAAAGAAGGGAAAACTGGAGCACGAAGTTCAGAGCTTCAGAATTCCGAGGGAAATTCCGATTTGCGTAACACGTGGGTGTTAAGTGTCGCCCACACATGCACCCTGTATAAGCATAATCTTATCGATTACGAAAGCGTTGTTCCATTTGTCCGCCTACC
Organism: Ectemnius continuus; assembly: GCA_910591665.1. Classification (NCBI taxonomy): domain Eukaryota; kingdom Metazoa; phylum Arthropoda; class Insecta; order Hymenoptera; family Crabronidae; genus Ectemnius; species Ectemnius continuus. The sequence continues at coordinate 4,647,130 of OU342862.1, read as the reverse complement.
AGTGTTTTGAGTAGTCCTTCGGTACTTGTCCGATGTGCTGCTGTGCGGCGTCAATAAAGCCCGGTATCTCGTCTCGCTCGAATGCGATTGCTCCATTTTTGGCGATCCTACCGAACACACACTGCCATTGTAATTAATATGAACAATTGTCGATGTGAAGAAAATCGAAAATAAAAAAGAATTCGATCGAATTTACTCGAATTTCGTATCATCACATTGACAATAAATAAAGAATTATTTATTGTTGTATTGTGCATTAATTCATCATTATTAATGTGAAGAAATTCACTTGTTAATATTAGTTATAATTCGATTACAAAAGAAATCGATCGAATTTACTCGAATTTCGTATCAGTACATTGACAATAAATAGAGAATTTATTTATTGTTGTATTGTGCATTAATTCATCATTATTAATGTGAAGAAATTCACTTGTTAATTTTAGTTATGATTCAATTACAAAAGAAGCAAATCGAATTTACTCGAATTTCGTATCATTACATTGATAATAAATAGAGAATTTATTTATTGTTGTGTTGTGCATTAATTCATCATTATTAATGTGAAGAAATTCACTTGTTAATTTTAGTTATGATTCGATTACAAAAGAAGCAAATCGAATTTACTCCAATTTCGTATCATTACATTGACAATAAATAAAGAATTATTTATTGTTGTATTGTGTATTAATTCATCGTTATTAATGTGAAGAAATTTCCTTTTTAATATTAGTTATAATTCGATTACAAAAGAAATCGATCGAATTTACTCGAATTTCGTATCATTACATTGATAATAAATAGAGAATTTATTTATTGTTGTATTGTGCATTAATTGATCATTATTAATGTGAAGAAATTCACTTGTTAATTTTAGTTATAATTCGATTACAAAAGAAACAAATCGAATTTACTCGAATTTCGCATCAGTACATTGACAATAAATAAAGAATTTATTTATTGTTGTGTTGTGCGTTCATTTATCGTTATACAATTAAAGCACTGTGAACGAAACCGGTTAATTGCACAAGTAGGTGAAAGGAAGTATTTCTGGAATAAATTTTCTTGAAAAGGAAAAGAGACTCCTCTAAGAAAATTTCTTAACAAAGACAGCTTTACATAAATAATAAGGAATTAAGATTACTAAAATTGTTATAAATGAAGTAATAAAACAGTTGTTAATAAACTTCGATTATTTATCAAGTAACTTAACGTATTATTCAAATACAATTTACGTATCACTCAGCTTACAGTTATTACAAAATAATAAATTAATAACAAATTTTACGCAATGAATATCGTCAAAATCATTGTAAATAAACTGCTATTATACTTTCGAGCAAACTTACTTTCTTAAAAGACCATAATTGCGCAATTAGAGACAGGTTATGAGCGTCATTAAAGTTTGAAATATGCAAATCAGTGGGATTCTTTTACCTGTGTCGTGCGGTGTTCCCGATCGATCGTGGTTCGGCTCATAAGCCGATGACGATTCGCCAAAATCGATATTTCGATTCCTTTGCATCTTAATTCTGTTTTACACATACAATAACATTAACGCATAAGTTTCTTACGTTTCAATATTCACAATCAAAAGTATGAGATAAAACTATTAATTTAGTAATAAATAAAGTGTAATACTTTTGCGAACGTGATAATCTTGCAAATCGAATTAATAACGACGACGATTTCGGTGGATTGCGAATGAGAATCGCAATTATCCTGATTTCTTGTTTGTCCTGTAAGAGTTGTGCGTAACTGGCGAAGTCCAGCTGTAACACTATTGCTGCTAGACTCAATTTGAGTGCGCACTACGTGCGTCAAGTAACGACTGTTTTTATTATTGCAGTATTGTTCTGTGACAGTAAATGTTGGACATTATACAAATCTTAGAGTAATGTTTTATTACAGTAAATATTATAATATAATATTTATGAGAACAGCAATTTATAAACATTTAAGTTCAATGTGATTAACAAATATTTCTTCATAACTTTCATTACATGCAACGCTCATTGTAGTAAAATAGTAACACAAGATTTTTAAAAGATTCAACAATCACTGTATTATATAACTATTATATAATTATTATACAATTATTATACAATATAATGTATTTATTATTATTACAGCAAATATTATAATAATTATATGGTATATTATATAATACAGTGAGTGTTGAATCTTGTAAAAATCTTATAGCACTGTTTTACTATAATGAGTGCTGCATCTAATGAAAGTTATGAATAAATACTTGTTCATCGCACTGAAATTAAATGCTCATAAAATATTGTTCTTATTTTAAACATCAGACAACAATAAATTAGTATTACACAGAGGCATTAAGCATTGCATAAGAATCAAATACAATTTAGTTCCTTGAATTCATATTTTCACAAGTTTTACTAATATTTGTAATTCCATTTTCATTTATTTATACTTCTTGTAACTTGATTATTCAAAAAATGGGTTATTTTACCGTCACTTAGGAGATTATTGGAAATTTTTTGAACGGAAGTTTGGAGTAGTACAGTTAAACTAAACTAAATTATACATTTATATATCTTTATATTATATTTATATTAGTAATACTTTATACTTTATTAACATTATAATTATGTAATGTATAGTTTATATTGCTTAGAAAGAACGAAGTTTTTATACATGAAAAGAAGAATTTTTCAAAGTTGTTTAATTTAAGGAATTGCTTCAAATCTTTTAATATATAGAAACTTACTTCTTTCTAACCAACATAATCTTGTATTTACATATAAATTATATATTTATGTATTACTATAAATATTTTTCTGCTGCTTACAGCAGCATACTACTTACTAATAAAATTAACAAAAATTAATCCTGATCTCAAAATATTACAACAAGCTTTCGAACAAAAAACCCTGAAGAAACTTGAGCTAGATTTAAATTGAATCCTAACCTCACCTACAATTGTATGTTTTCATAATTTCTTACAAACAACATTCAAAAAATCGCTCGAAATTTCCAAATAAAGCATAATTTCAAAGCAAGAACAGATAAGTTCCTTTAAAATTCGATGTGAATTTCACTTGAAGTACGGAAAACCAAGATATCAATGCCCGGCATCTCGCGCAAACAGATCGGGGAAGTGAAATTGCCGAGAAAAAGACGGTCGACGAGGCACTTGAAGCAGTAAATCATGCATCAGGTGTTCGTCAGCGGGCAGAAAATCATGGGCCTTTCTTCGCCGGGCTTACAAGAGAGCGACTAGAAAAAGAGAAGCGAAGAGAAGAAAAAAAAGGAAAAAGAGGGCGAAGGGATGGTTAGAAGGGATGATAAAAGGGGAATGGTAAGTAAGGAGCGAGCGAGGAGTACAAGGGTAGAGAGCAATCGTCGGAAGATTTTCGGTGTCGCGGTAAATCAATGGCGCATCGGGTGGCGCATGTGAGATTTCGTTCGCAGCTTCCCTCCACTGGTCCAGCGCTCCCTCTCCCTCTCCCTCTCTCTCACTCTCGAGAGAGGGAGAAAGTCTCGCTTTTGCACGATCCCGATTTTCCCCTGCTGGCTTCCTCCAAGCGTATTCGGTGTCCTCGGCGTTCTGGTCCATTTCCAGCATTCCTGTTCTTCTTCCCTCTCCAATGCTTGCAGCGTGCTCCTTTCTCTTCTGATCTTCTCTGGATCGGACTCTCCTTCTTCCTCCTTTTATAACCCACTTCCCCCACTACTGGCGCTCCCCCCTCCACGAACACCGGCGCCCCCTCCACCTATCCAGAGAGCCCTTCCCCCTTCCCCAACGCTTTTCCACCTTCCCCCTCCCGCCGCGCCGCGCCGCTTCGTCCTTCGGTGGGAGAGAGAATCGAGGAAAACTCAACTGGTGAGACATACGCGCACCGTCCACCCAGTGAGACAGGAGGGTGAGAGTCGGCGCCGGGGGCTCAGTGTGTGTTGTATGTACCTACCTCCTCTCCCTACAAACTCGATTGAGAAACTCGGTCAGCACTTGTCAGAGGAGGATCCCGCTGGCAGCATCCACAACCCGCGAACAACAGCCCCTTGACCGGGCGCAGGATGAAGGAGCACGATCACAACACCGGCTGCGCGAAAAAGCCGACCAAGCTCAGGAATATCACCGACAAGACCGAGGCTTTCGATTCCCTGCACGCCAAGACTTCCGAGGTACTACCAGGGATTTTCCACTCTTCGAGCTTTGTTTTTCCCTGCTTTTGTTCAGGTGGCTTTTCGGAAATTTGGGTTTTTAAGGGGTGAATGTTCTGGGGTTGGTTTTCTTTGATTCTGTTTTATCGTTTTTCATGGTCGTTTTGGGTGTTTTTGAAACTCTTGTCGAATTATTTTGGAAAATACCTGTTATTGATGAGTAAACCTTTGTGAGGCTATTTTTTTATGATTCTGTTTTATCGTTTTCCATGTTGGTTTTGGGTGTTTTTGAAACTGTTGTACAATTATTTGGATAATTTTTATTATTGAGGGATGAACGTTGCTCATCTATTTTTGGAATGATTCTGTATTATCGTTTTTCACATTCGTTTTGGATGTTTTTGAAACTCTTGTCGAATTATTTTGGAAAATTCCTATCATTGATGGGTGAACCTTTGTAAGGCTATTTTTTTATGATTCCGTTTCATCATTTTTCATGTTCGTTTTGGATGGTTTTGAAACTCTTGTCGAATTATTTTGGAAAATTCCTGTTATTGATGGGTGAACCTTTGTGAGGCTATTTTTTTATGATTCCGTTTTATCATTTTCCATATTCGTTCTGGCAGTTTTCGAAACTTTTGTACAATTATTTGGAGATATTTTTATTATTGAAGAATGAACGTTGCTGGGCTATTTTTTGAATAATTCTGTTTCATCATTTTTCATGTTCGCTTTGAACATTTTTGAAACTGTTGTACAATTATTTTAGGGAAAATTTGTATTATTATTGAGTGAAAACTGTTAGAATAATTTCTTTCGAATAATTCTGTTTCACTATTTTCCACTGTTTCACTATAATATTTAGTTTCATCATTTTTCATGTTCGCTTTGAACATTTTTGAAACTGTTGTACAATTAATTTAGGGAAAATTTGTATTATTATTGAGTGAAAACTGTTAGAATAATTTCTTTCGAATAATTCTGTTTCACTATTTTCCTAAATACGTTTTTAGAAGTACGATTTCATTCCTTTGGGTGGTTGTATTTTCGGTTGTATTATACTGTTGGGGGGGATTAGTGGCGCTACTCCAGTTTTGATTATTGTGCCTGGGGGTTGGGGCGAAGCAACAACCTGTGTTCCATTGTGGGGGAGCGCTCCCCTTTCGACTCGAGTGTTTTCTCAGTGTATCGATGCATTTTGAATTTGTTAGCTTATTCCGAAAGAACATAGGTTTCCGTTCGTAATAATGACAGTGAAATAATAAGATGGATCTAATGAAACAGCAAAAATAATAATTAAAATAATGAAGTGCATATTACTGAACTGCACGCTAACGCAAACAATAATTTGCTTGCATTTTATCTCATGCATGAATCAACTCCCTTTTTCAAAATAATTATTCTTTTCACAATCTTTATGCACGATTGTTTATCGCTTACTGCGTCGTGTACTTTTAAAGTCCTTGCAAAATATCGCTGGTGATATTGTTGACGATGCCTCTCTAAGGATATAAACGTAAAAAAGTTAAAGAGAAGTTTCATTTATACGAATCTCTATTCTTTTTAAAGTGATTACACTGTGAGACTTTGGATTTTATATTTTTTTATAGACTTTAAAATTTCTCTTTTATTCGTTCATATTTTTTAACGTATTTTTTCATTAGGATGACTAAGCTTTCATATTTGATGATCCAGAAAATATGAAAAATTACTATAATTACTAAAATCAAATTTCTGCACCTTAGACATTTTTTATAACATAGAAAAACAATTTTTTCTTCAAGTATTTTATACTTTTAAATGTGTTATTGAAATGTCTAATTATTGAGATTTAATTTCAACTAATTTATTGAAACCAGAAGAAGTCAACAGAAAAATGTGATAAATAAAAAAGCAACAGCAAACTCAATATTACTAAAAAGAATATCTGAAAATCTAAAATATTCGCTTTAATATTTCTAGTATACAAATTTTCCTCACCAAATAATTATTCAAGCGTTGATGAAAGAATACTTTATTTGATACTTGTTATTGCCGCATTTGTCAAGAAATTCACTTACCAAAGGCGCAGTGTCTGAAATTATTTACCATCAGTAGAAGAAAAGAAACTAACAGAACTGCACTGGCATCAATTTCTGTTTCCACTTAGAATCCAACAGAGTGGATAAAAGTGCATGTGAGAAGAAGGTGTTATGTTAACGTTAATGAACGGAACGTGACGAATCCTGGTGAAATAAAAGGCTTGCAAAATGCATAGTTTTACGTAACTCGCACTATTCCGCAACGCCAGCTAATTAACTGGGAAAAACTCATTTCCAACATCGCTGTAATTTATTGACTCCGTGAGAGAATCAGCAACGAGAACAATACAGCAATATTGTCGTCTACTATTTCCTAATTAAATTATTAATTAAATTTTACTAAATTTCGTTAATTATATTCAATTGTCTCGCTGTACAAACATCAAATATTCATATAGCATGTTTAAAACTTAATTGTATTACGCAAATGAATTTTCTAATAGCTAATAAAAAATATACAATTTTGTTTTAGTATAAAAGTTTTATTTTTTTTTAAATTTTTGTGATTAGTTCTATGATTTGATATAGAGAAATAATGAGGAAGCAATTACTGGCTGCAGGTGTACACTTCGTCCAATCAACTGTCGCCTACAAATAACGATTCTTCGAACAAATTTGATTTTCCAGCGGATACTATGCTCGAATCAAGTATGCCTCGGGAGTATAATGCAATTGCCGATACACGGCACGGAGCCGCGCTCCAAGGAGGAGATCTTGGTCCACGCGAAAGACTTTCTCGAGCAGTACTTCTCCTCAATCAGAAGGTATTCTTCGCAGAGAGTAAATTAAGAGTTTCAGTTCGTCAGCGGTGATTGTTTAAAACGCACAATCCTTCGAGAAAATATTGCTCTTTAACCCTTTAACGATGGTTTTTACTGTAAAAATTGTAATTGTATAATTGTAAATTGTGTACAATTTTTGACAGTGTCTTTTGCTGTAAAAATTGTAATTGCATAATTGGAAATTGTGTAAAATTTTTAACGGTCTTTTACTGTAAAAATTGTAATTGCATAATTGTAAATTGTGTAAAATTTTTAACGGTGTTTTGTGCTCTAAAAATTGTTATTCTTATGACAAGTGAAGAAAGTGTTTTGTCTTTTAAAATACAAAAATCAAATGGCTTATAATTTCTTGCATTTTTGTGATATTATATTTGAGGCAAATCAATCAAAAGTGCAACAAATCGAATATATTTGTCGTTGCTTGATTATAACATCGCAAATAAATACAAATTTTGAAAAAAGTCCATCGTTAGAGGGTTAAATTATATTCTTGTAAATATTCACATTTCAAATTAAAGAATATCAAAACAAATATTGTTATTAATTCGATGATTAGTTCCAACAAAATTGTTAACTTTTATTACAAAATCTCTTCGATCTACTGTTACAATTATTTAGTAATTTGTCGATTTAAAACATCTACAAAATGGTAGACTTCACATTCGAATAAGTTTTGCGGTTTTCCCGGAATAGCCGTTCGGTTTTCCTGACCTTATCTGCACTAATTACGTGGTTAACGAGCGCACTACGAGTACGAGTCATTATATTCTTAACAATTTATCTGTGCAATTAGTCCGATATTTGGCTCTGTCTACACGCGAAACTTTTAATTTCGCAATTTGTTTAGTGAATTTAAAAAACGTAATGTAAAGAAGAATCTTTTTTTATTAATTTCATTATTTTATTACTGAATTAAACAGTAACATTATGTTTCAGTAGTATTATGTAACAGTAACATAACAGTATTATTATGAATAAAACAGTAACTGATATTTTTTATTAGAACACTGATATTTCATTATATCAATAAATATATATTTAATGATTTATTTCTTAATAGAATAAATTATCAGTCTTAAAGTCAACCGCATTTAAAAAATTAATGTCTAATTTCTTTGATGCAAAATGTACATATTTCTGCGCGCCAGGTTGAACAGCGAAGCACATCGTTCGAGATGGGAGAGCGTGCAAAAGGAAGTCTACGCGACTGGCACTTATCAATTAACAGAAACGGAATTGGTATTTGGAGCAAAAGTAGCCTGGCGTAATGCGGTGAGGTGCATCGGTCGAATACAATGGTCGAAACTGCAGGTAATTAATAAATATACGCCAACCGAAACATACAATAACGTAGTAAGAATATAGGAATGAATGTCGAAATTAAAATTAAAATTAAGAAAAAATTAATTTAAAAAAATTTGTTGTACAAATATAAATCTTTTTTCAGGTTTTCGACTGCCGTTACGTTACAACGACCAGTGGGATGTTCGAGGCGCTGTGCAATCACATAAAGTACGCAACGAATAAAGGAAATATTAGGTAAACCGCCAATCTATAAATATAAATATATATATTGTATTTTAAATCATATACATAGTAGGAAAGAGAAGTTTTGTAGAAACATTTCGGGAAACCTCTCGGGAAACATTTTATTTTGGAAAATTGGATGTGTTAATCGTTTTTTTTTTGCTCTCTTTGTGTTAGTTTATTACTTATAAATAAGTTTGCAAATAGAAAAATGCTGTTTTTAATATTCTTTTTAAGGAAACATTCGTTTTCTCAAAGATATTTTATTCCTGAAAGTCGGATGTGCAAATACTTTTGTAATCTTCTTTATATCACTTGATTATTTATAGTCAAGTTTATAAATTAAAAAAGTCCTTTTCCAGTATAAATAGTACATTAAATCCTAAACAACTTAATAATCTTTTCAATTACTTTAATCAAACAAGTAATAACTGAAATATTAGTAAAAATGGCGCATGAAATTTCTTTACAGATCAGCAATAACAGTATTTCCACAGCGCACGGATGGCAAACACGATTTTAGAGTGTGGAATCAGCAATTAATCACTTATGCCGGATATAAGAATCCGGATGGGACTATCACCGGCGATCCTGCCTATGTCGAATTCACTGAGGTAACAATGCAATATTAACAAACAAATATATCGCTAAAAGAGGCCGTGCTGGTGTTTAACAAATTAGCAAAAATAATCGAAAGATTATTTCACCGTCTCAAACTGTTAAAAAAAAGTATTAAGTAAGGTAAAAAAAGTATTTTGCTATAATATTTATAATATTAATAGCAGTATTATATAGTATTATTTTTTTTATTATATAGTATTATTATTAGTATTATATAGTATTTGAAAGACACAGGTTTTCTGAACTAAACTTTCTTAAAGGAGAAAACATTCTTCTTCAACACGTTCATTTGATATTTTCACTAAAGATTGATATATTATCACGTAGTATTTCACTACATCATCAATCCATGAGTCATCGTGTACCATTTATGCCGCATTCTTGTGTCGGAAATATATTTGACAGATTTAACCCTTTGCACTGGAGGGCTCCGGAGCGGAGCCATTTAAAATTTGTCTTCAAACTCGAGGGCTCCGCTGTGGAGACAATGCAAGAAGTTTTCAGTTCATAATATAAAGACAAAGAGAAATCGCAAAAAGCATTGTGTATAGGATATTCCGTTCTTGGTGAGAAAAGACGGTCGCAGCTGAAATATAGAATATAGAATATAGAAAATAGAAGAGTATAAAAAAGCTAAAATTACATATTGGCGATTGCTTCGAGAGGAATCACACCTTGGACAATTACAACATGTAATAATGTTATAATTGTTTGTTTCTTTTTATACATTATAACATTTGTAACCATAATCAATTAAAAAACAATGACATACAACAGTGACTCTTCTTTTAATGCGCATATCATTTACTTATATGTGAATAGAATCTTTCCACTGAAATTGCTTCGACTTGCTGGTAATACGAATGAAAACAAACTTCGAGTGCAAAGGGTTAATATTGTCATAAGATATATGTATGTTTTTAGGACTTTACTTAAATAAATATGCCAGTTACAAGTTAAGAAACTTAATTTTATTATAATGAAATACATTTTTTATCGACTGCTATGCGTGGATATTAAATAAGATCTGGCAATTGAATGACTAATTCGATTATTAATTAAATAGTAGTGAAGTATTTATTATATAATGACATTAATATGCGCAGATTTGTCTGAAATTGGGCTGGAAAGGTGCACGGACACGCTTCGATGTTTTGCCGCTGGTTCTCTCGGCGAACGGACACGACCCGGACTATTTCGACATTCCAAAAGAGCTTATCCTCGAAGTACAACTCAGTCATCCAACGTAAGATCAATTATAAATCGATTTTGAGAAGAATGAAGTTTTCAATTCGTCGCGTAGATTTTTAATTTTTGTTTCTCTGTGACAGATCAAATTATTAAGACGAAAACCTTTTTTAAATTTTAGAAAATACTCGCAAAACAATCGTGCAAACAAAATCAAAATTTTTTAACATTAACTATTGTTATTGCATTATAATTAATATTTTGCCAGCAGCGCAAAAATTGGCGGTTAACTTTAACATGTTGAAAAGTGTAAGAAAATTGTTTCAAGTTTATGAAGTACATAAAGAATTACATGATTTGAGGGATATTATTTAATAATTTAATTAATCTATCAGTAATAATTACAAAATTATTAAATATTGCAAAAATAGCTTTTTCACTCTTGAAAATCACTATGCTTTTATAGCTAATTATTAGTGAACTAAAGTTTCAATCGAAATGCAGTCTTTTGCATTTCGATTGAAATTTGTTATGCAAAATGTTGTTGTACACTAAAAAGCATGAAAAGAAAATATCTGTGAAAAAAATGTGTGACCAAAAATATTATAAATGATGCATTTTCTTCTGCAAGTAGATCATATTAAAATTCACATAAATTATTCAATAATCAAATAACATTATTATAATATTCGAGCATTGATTTTAATACTTCAGAAAAGTGAGAAAGATTTATGAAACGTATTATTTTACATAATATAATGATTCTTTATTATAATCTTTTACTAAAATAATATGAACATTGTGAAAGAAATTATGAAATGACTTAGAAAATATAATAAATAATTGTTTTTTAAAACGCAGCTATGATTGGTTCGAAAAACTGGGCTTGAAGTGGTTCGGCGTGCCTGCGGTCTCAGGAATGGTGTTCGATTGCGGCGGTTTGGTCTTCACCGCAGCGCCCTTCAACGGTTGGTACATGAGCACGGAAATTGGCGCGAGGAATCTTTGCGATGTCCAGCGATACAACTTATTGGAGGTATTCTTATTACTTATAATTATTATCTTACTTCTTATAATTATTATTGTTTACAGTCATAGAGCGAGAATGCTACTTTCAATTCTAATATAAACAATCGATAACTATATCGCTATTAATAAACTATATCATCCTTTAAACATATAGTTTACAGTTTTATTAAGTATTATAATAAGAATGTAATTCTTTTATATTAATTAATCGATGATTTCCTTGCAATATTGAATTCTTTATATTGAAAATTGCTTTTTAGAACTATCGAATATTAATGTAAATGTACTTCTGTTAGAGAAATATCAGGAAACGAAAAGCAAACTTATAAAATTAATTATATACAGGGTGTAAAGAATATAATTCCCTGCGCCATCAGAGATGGCAGGGCAAACAATTTTAAGCAATTCGAGTTTATATTATTACGTTCGATCTTTATTGGTTTGGTTGTTATAATGTTAAAGGTGCAAGGCTATCTTCGATCTAATTGGTAAAGTCCCATAAATTTGCGTGTGTGTGCTTCGGTGCGATTGGAAATAATACCTCAAAACACAACTCAATATTCTGATTGATTTACTTAATAACTATTAAAGCATTTTTACTCCAGCTGAACAATGTTTGCAGAACTGATAGGCGCATTCCCTTCCAACGCAGAGAGTTATATTGTTTGCACCCTGTATATTGAAACAAAAACTAGGTCAAACTTTAGAATAGCAAATCTTTAAAAAAGTAGTATTTCCAAGAAATTATTATTCTTGTATTTATATTATACTACATAAATTTGCCTTTTTTTTAAAAGTAAATTTCGTATTAATTGCAGACGATAGCAACGCACATGGGATTGGACACGAGGACACCAACATCCTTGTGGAAGGACAAAGCAATCATCGAAGCAAATGTTGCTGTACTACACAGTTTTCAGGTTCGACGACATTTTTCATGACTACTGATTTAGATTTATATTTAACCCTTTGACTATAAAAAATTCATTAAAATAGAATCACCGGGATTATAAGGGAAATTGCTACTTTTTTCTTGAATATTATATTTTTTTTACACTCTGTTATATAATTCTTATTGTCTTCGTTAACCCTTTTACGATGGCGACATCTGATGAAAGAGCGTTAATTTCAAAGTACAAGATTTTAGCTGTGATTAATGCAATCTTAATGCATTTTTAGAACGCTAATAGTTTACAAAGGGCAAAATTTTAGAGCGCCAAAGGATTAACCAATTTATATTATGCAATTTGTTATAGATGAAAAATGTGACTATCGTCGATCATCATACTGCGTCAGAGTCATTTATGAAACACTATGAAAACGAGATGCGTTTGCGCAACGGCTGTCCTGCCGATTGGTTGTGGATAGTCCCGCCGATATCAGGATCAGCAACGCCAGTCTTTCATCAGGAGATGGCGCTTTATCACTTGAAACCGTCCTATGATAGTCAGGTAATATTGTGATTGCAATCAAACCATCAAGTACAAATATAAATGTTATGCTTGTGTTCTATTTTGAATTAAAACTCTTAAAATTAGTTATTTGTATTGTTGCAATTTTAAATGCAAGTCATGGATGAATATATTGTAAGAAAAAATACAAGTATGATTGCAAATCATACTGTAATTCCAATCATTTTGAGTTATTGCGATCATACCATGAATACAAGAAAAACATGTGCTTATGCGTAATTGTAAATTAAAAGCTAGTATTTTTGTATTATTTCAATTTTGAAAGCACGTCGTAAGAATATATGTTTTAAAATTGTAAAAAACAAAAGTATGATTCTAAGTTGGACTATAATTCTGACCATTTTGAGTTATTGCATTCAAACCATGAATACAAGAATAAATACAATGTTTCTGTGCGAGCTGAAATTATAACTCTTAAAATTAGTTGTTTGTACTATTACAATTCTAAATGCACGTAGTAAAAATATATTTTTAAATTCTAAGAAAGAGTACAAGTATGACTTCAAATAGCACTATAATTTTGATTGATTTGCCCGCGATCTTAAATTGAAACTTTTAATATTAATTGTTTGTATTATTACTATTTTAAAAGCGCGTAGTAAAAATATATTTTTAAATTGTAAAAAAGCACAAGCATGACTCTAAATCGTACTGTAATTTCGATTATTTTGAATGGCGTGCTGTATAATTGTACTACTCTATATTGACTTGTACTACTGATTCCCAGTGAGCCAGTAGTACAACTACATGTACAGTCAGACGCGAGACGTGCACTTACAGCACAGCAAACTTACAATATATCACTTTGGAAAAGAATTTTGTTATTATATTAATATTGCATTGCTTTATAATCGTAAATAAAAACATTGCCGACATTCGAAATTGTTTATGTGAAATGTTTGATTAATGTTTTAATTACAGAATGTGATACGCTTCTTTCATACTTTGTTGTGAAATTCTGATATTTGTACATTGTTAATTATGGGATTAAGTTTTATGTATATTAATAAAGGAATATTTTTTATTAGGAACCTGCTTGGAAGACTCACATATGGAAAAAAGGCCGAGACAAGCGGTGCATATCGAAGAAACCGAGGAGGAAGTTCCACTTCAAACAAATCGCCAGGTGCATTTTTTTGTTAACACTTTGACTGCCATGTCAGCCGAATTTGGCTGACACTCGAAAATCCATTCACAGATATGTTTATTTTTACGAGAATAACTATAATAAACATTTTTAACAAGGTGTAGTGAAAGACTGAAAAATTTGCAATTTTGACTGTCAACATGCTAATAGAAATAACAAATTGTTTATAGCCAGAAATAATTTATATATTTTTCACAGAGCGGTGAAATTCACCTCGAAATTATTCGGGCGCGCGCTGTCTCGGCGAATCAAAGCAACTGTGTTGTTTGCCACAGAAACAGGAACATCACAGATGTACGCCGAAAAGCTCGGCGAGCTTTTGGGACATGCTTTTCATTCTCAGGTACATAATTTCCTAATAATTAATATGTAGATTTTCAAATTATAAATTACACTCGAACTGAATAATGACATTCGGAGAATTAAATTAAAAAAATTCCCAATTCTAAGTTGCAATTTGGAATTTTTGTTTTTAGTTTTAAGTTTTCTTTTGTTTTTCAAAAGCTTGTTCAAGTTTCTCTTGAAATTTCTTTCGATTCTATCGTGTAATGCTGATGAATAGGTTGTAAGTAGTACAAGTCAGCGTATAGTCAGCCATATGCAAGAATCATGTGTAAGTGTTTCCTATCAGTAATTAAAGAGGTCGGTACCGATAATGCAAATAATGAGATTGGATTCAAATTTACAGAGAACGGTAATTAATTGTCGCTGCAGGTCTTTTCAAAATTTCAACTTATTATGCAATTTCAACTTATTAACTTATGCATCTGTTATGGCGACGAATGCAGAAATTATAGTTTATAGCTTAAAAATATGTGATACAATAATAACACATGAATAAAAGCCATTTCATGTGGTAAATGAGACATTTACGAATAATCAGGCTAAGTTTCAAAAACTTCGTTTTCAATTTCAGCAGAAAGTGAAAGGAAAAGGTTTAATTTGTAGAAATCACGTGATAAATAGTATAAAAATAAGAGCAACTTACAAAAGCAGGTGTAAGATAGCATAAGCTCAATTGCAAATTGAATTTTCCTACTCAAAAATTGCTTTTACTATAATTTGAAAAAGTCTTAGAATTCTGTGTCAGCCTCGCATGTTCCACTTTTACCCCTCGCAACTACTTCCTCAAATTACAAAGAATTATAATTCAAAATATGTAAGAAACAATACTTCGTAGAATCATGAAATTAGAACAGTAAAATGATATTTATCAACAGGTGTTGTCAATGTTTGACTACGATATTAGCAATATCGAACACGAAGCCTTACTACTCGTGGTAACGTCGACTTTCGGGAATGGCGACCCACCAGAAAACGGCGAAGTAATTACATTTAAAATTCTATTTATAATATTATTTTATATTTATAATATTAATTATATAAATTATTATTTTTATATAAATTATTAAATTATATAATATTAATTATATAAAATTATAATATTAATTTATATAAATTAATAATATACTGAAAACATAATATGTTACTAGGCTTTCGCGCAAAATTTGTACGCAATGAAAATGAACGACACGTACATCACCAGCGATACCAAAATCAGGTAATTCTAAGGATTCTTTAATTATTCTCCAGTATTTAAGTCCGCGTTAAATATTTTGTAGTTTGGCGACGTCAAAGTCATTTATTAAGGCGAATAGTAGTCAATCGGAAGTAAGTAACATGAAGAAATTGGACCGATTGGATTCCCTACGCGGTTCCACAACTGATTCGCAAACGGAGGATCCATTTGGCCCTTTGAGCAATGTGAGGTAAATTAATCACATTTTTAACAAATTAATACTAGGTTTACGGGATCCGTCAATTTGACGAATTTCAGACTTCATAAGCACAATTGTAGTAGCAATTCCTATGATTTTTTCGCAATTTATGTTGATAATTATTAGTGTAATGGGACGATTATATATCCAAAATTATTTCCCCCTTAATTTTGTAATTACCATATTGTGTATGAGTAAGTTAGTTTCATAGTTAATCGTAATAAACCATTTTTTTCATGAAATTATTTTTGTGGTGTCAAATACATAAGTAGTGTCACTAGAAAAATAATTTCACGAAAAAACACGGTTTTATAGTTAATTATAAAGTTTCTTAGTTAATCGTAATAAACCATTGATTTCATGTAATTATTTTTCTGTTAGTAAATGTACAAAATGTCACCAGATAAATAATTTAATGAAAAAAATAGTTTATTACAATTAATTATAAAACTAGCTTACCCGTCATTTTGACGGATATCCGTAAAAATAGGTAAACATCATGCTGAATTCTGAAATTACATGGCGGAATAAATGTATGAACAGTAAAAGTTCGTAGAAGTTTGTGATTACATATGCAATACTAACAGATTTAATTAACTTATATTATGTCTGTTAAGATTGTACTTCTTTCTAAATTAAATTAATCGTTTTTTAAATACGTGATTTCCTTTTGCCGTCAGTTTGACGGGTGTCCATAAAGATTGGTATACAAAAATATCTGTAAACCGAGTGTTGATTATTTAACATTATAATTCTTACAACATAGTTTGTATTATTAATATTTATGCGTTTTAGGTTTGCCGTGTTCGCATTGGGCTCCTCGGCATATCCGAATTTCTGTGCTTTCGGACGCTATGTGGATAATTTACTTGGAGAACTCGGCGGAGAACGATTGCTCCGATTGGCGCAGGGCGACGAAATGTGCGGCCAGGAACAAGCATTTCGAAAATGGGCAGCCGACACTTTCACTGTTCGTATAAAAACTTTGATACAAAAAACGAAACATCGTTCGTGTAGAAACATTGCAAACTATTTGTCTAAAAACAAAAAAAGTGAAGAATCCTTTACGTTGAAATTAAAATCGATATTAATCTGATAAAGTTTTCATTATTCTTTGTATGTTACAAAAGTATTTCATGAAACGACTTGTTCATTTTTTACAATTTCCAAAAAAGAAAGTTCTCAATTTGTGCATTATATTAATTTCGTATGTTATAAAATTATGTTACAAAGTATTTGTTAGAATTTAATTATGTAATAATTGATTTTTTCGGTAACATTTAAAAGTTTATAAATTTCATTTTATTTGTATATATCAATCAAAGTTATATTAATGTTATTAATTATTAAATTATATTTGTGTCACTTTCAGGTCGCCTGTGAAACTTTCTGCTTAGACGACGACGAGACATTGCTCGAAGTGGCTCTGTCTTTGGGCTCGGAAACAGTGTCAGCCGCAACAGTGCGTTTCGTAGAAGCGGATCCGCAACCAATCGGAAAAGGTACAATTGTTACTTCTCATATCTAAATTCTTCTAATTACGAAATTAATTCATAGCTTCTTTATTCGTTTTATAATTTTGTTTTTATAATTGTATAAAATAATTGTTATTATGATTTTACAAGAAACAATTTAAATAATTGTTTTCATAATTTTGTTTATAATGTCGCAGCGCTGAGCAAGTGCCACAACAGAAACGTTACCACCTGCAACATGTTTCGAAGGACGAATCTAAGTGGCGAAATATCCAGGTAAATATTTCATTAAACGGCGGGTTAATTTTTAACAATTTTCAAAAAGAAAGTTCTCAATTTGTGCAGTATATTTGTTTTGTATGTTATAAACTTATGTTACTTGTTGTGTTGTTAAACAAATATTCTTATGCATTATGTTACTGGTAAAATTATGTTTTTCATAATTGTTGTTAAACAAATATTTGTATGCATTATAATCTTCGTAAAAATATGTTACTCGTAAGTGCTGTTAAACAAATATTCTTATGCATTATGTTACTGGTAAAATTGTTTTTCATAATTGTTGTTAAACAACTATTTGTATGCATTATAATCTTCGTAAAATTATGTTTTTCATAATTGTTGTTAAACAAATATTTGTATGCATTATGTTCTTCGTAAAATTATATTTTTCATAATTTTTGTTAAACAAATATTCATATGCATTATTTTACTTGTAAACGTTGTTAAACAAATATTCTTATGCATTATGTTACTGGTAAAATTATGTTTTTCATAATTGTTGTTAAACAAATATTCATATGCATTATGTTACTTGTAAACGTTGTTAAACAAATATTCTTATGCATTATGTTCTTCGTAAAATTGTTTTTCATAATTGGTGTTAAACAAATATTTTTATGCATTATATTACTTGTAAACGTTGTTAAACAAATATTCATATGCATTATGTTACTTGTAAACGTTGTTAAACAAATATTTGTATGCATTGTAATCTTCGTAAAATTACGTTACTCGTAAGTGCTGTTAAACAAATATTCATATGCATTATGTTACTTGTAAACGTTATTAAACAAATATTCTTACGTATTGTTAAACAGTGGCACAACACTTCTCCTTGAACTGGACGACATAGCCAGCATGGAAATCGCGTACAAGCCCGGCGATCATCTCGGCGTGTTTGCTTGCAATCGACCCGAACTGGTCGACAGAATTTTGCAAAGAATTCAATCGCCAGTCGATCCGGATACACCGATCGAATTGCAAATGCAAAAACAGGCGCACACACCCAACGGTATGTTATACTCCTTTAAAATATTGTTTATAGTTTTTAACATTTTGAGCATCAGATATATTTTATTGAGGGTAAATTTATAAGTATTATATTTGTCTGCAATATTCGTATTCGCGTTTAAAGTATACATTAAATATTAAACTGTTATTTTAAGTTGGTAATATCGTATTATCGTGTTATTAATTTTATTTAATTATTAACGCTAAGTTTTTGGATATTCTTGTACACCTATCTTTACGAACACCCGTCAAATTGGCGGGTAAAGAAAACATCTTACTTTCTTAAAAAGAAAAGGATTAATTTAATTAGAAAACAATTACAATCTTAACAAGGAGAAATAAATTCGAGTATATATTCATCCCATTACATTAATAATCGTCAGCATAAATTGGGAAACAATTAATTGTAATTGTTTTTATAATTTTGCTCATCAAATCCGAAATCTGCCAAAATGACGGAATCCGGAAACTTATAAACATTATATTTTTATAGTGTTAATACGTACAAAATATTTTTTTACACATTAGATTGTTTAATTTGCACAGGGAAGGATTACTTAAATATTGTGTTATCCAACAGGCATAGTAAAAACTTGGGCGGCCCACGACAGATATTTACCTAATTCTCTGCGAATGTTATTAACACGATTTTTGGACATAACAACACCACCGTCGCCGAACTTACTTCGATACTTCGCATCGATAGCTACGAATCCCGAGGAACAGGCACAGCTCACTCTCCTTTCTTCTGTGAGTAAATTGTACTAAAATTCGTATCAATTATTCAAAGATCGAATAACATTATAATATCACAGCATTAATTTTAATATTTCGAAAAAGCAAGAAAGATTTATTAAGGCATTATTTGGTATAATATTACAATTTTTTATTATACACTCGCTGTTCTTTCTTCTGAGAGTAAATTGTACCAAATTGCATATAAATTATTCAAGAATCGACTAACATTATTATAATATTTGAATTTTAATATTTCGGAAAAGTGGGGAAGATTTATAAAACTTATTTATTTTGATGATACTTTGTTATAATCCTTTATTAAAATGTAGAAGAAAGTTTAGTTCGAGAAAATTAGTGCAAATATATTATTAATTGAAATAGGACCCAGCTGCTTATGAAGATTGGAGGCACTGGAAATTCCCTAATCTAATAGAAGTCCTTGAAGAGTTCCCATCGGTCAAACCCTTCGCACCTTTATTGCTACTGCACTTGACACCCTTGCAACCCAGATTTTACAGTATATCTTCCTCTCCCGATGTTCATCGGGGCCAAATACATCTGACTGTTGCTGTAGTGCAATATAAAACTCGAGGTAAGAAATATTTGAGAAGCCACAATTGCTGTTAAACTAAAATAGCAATATGTGCAAGTCTCCTTATTAATATAAATCACAATGTTTCTTTGTTTGTATATATGTTCGTTATAAAAACACCTTAAAAACAATGGAAACGATTTTCATGTAATTTTGCAGAGACTTGAAAATATTACAATATTTATTACCACAAGAGTTGTAAAAGTAATTGCAAATTTTCAAAGGGAATGAAATATCGTGTTATATATTGTTAAAAGATTCTTGCAACAAACTATTAACCTTCGTATTCAATTATTTTTGATTGATTGAGTAAAACAGAAAATATAGCAATGTTTATTATCAGAGCAGTTGTAAAAGTAATTGCAAATTTTCAAAAGCAATGAAATATCGTGCTATGTATTTTTAAAAGATTCTTGCAACAAATTATTATTCTTCGAATTAAATTATATTTAATTGGCTCACTAAAACAACACATATTACAATATTTATTACTATAACAGTTGTAAAAGTAATTGCAAATTTTCAAAAGAAATGAAATATCGTGCTATGTATTTTTAAAAGATTCCTGCAACAAATTATTATTATTCCAATCAAATTATATTTAATTGACTCACCAAAACAAAACATATTACAATACTTATTACCACAATAGTTCTAAAAGTAATTGCAAGTTTTCGAAAGGAATGAAATATCGTGCTATATATTGTTAGAACATTCTTGCAACAAATTATTAATCTTCGAATTAAATCTAGCTGACTAAAACAGCTAGTTATTATTAATTTTCATTAATTTCTAATGTCAATAATTGGTTCTGGTTTTAGGTGGCTCCGGACCAATTCATTATGGTGTCTGTTCGAATTACTTGCGAGAAATATCGGACGGCGAGTCGCTCTATGTATTTGTTCGCAGGTAAACCAATGAATATCATTTGTGCATTTAAAAATTGGTAGTCAAAACTAATTCTGAAATGTTTGTAATAAATATTGCAGTGCGCCTAATTTCTACATGCCGGAGAAGACATCGGCGCCAATGATTTTGGTTGGACCTGGTACTGGCATTGCTCCTTTCCGAGGGTTCTGGCATCATCGGCTCGCACAAATGAAACACAATCCAGGTCTGATATACAAATAGCAAATCTCGAAGTATTGACAAATTATTAATCGCGTTAATCCTTTCGGGGGTACATACATTTGCAGGGCAAAAACGAAGTGTTAATAGAAACATTTTTAAAAAATACAATGACAATTCTTTTGATAAGTCGAAAATATATATATTAGTGCATGATTTAAAGAACATTGTAAATTAATTTCATAATTTTATCTGTCGTAGTTACAAAGTTGTGGCCAAGAATGTATCAACGCTTTTTTAAAACCTCGGTTTGGACATCCATTGTATATCTGGCAATTTTTATCTAAAAGGTATAAAATAATTGTTTTTAGAAACTGAATACTTACAACTAGTGCGCAACGAAACCGTTTTGCTACAAAGACGTGTATCTTTTTGAGGAGGAACAAAATATAGTTAATTGAGGATAAAAACTTTTCGAGTTTGAAATGTTGCATAAGTGTTCAGTTTCTAAAAAAGTGATTTCGTCTCTTTCAGATACAAATTGCCAGATGTAATTTAATTACAATGTTAATTTAGAATGTTCTTTAAATCGTGTACTTATATATTTATTTTTTCTACTCATGACAAAAATTTTCCTTATAGTCTTTAAAAATGTTTGTATTAACACTTCCTTTTCACCCTGCAAAGGTATGTGCCCCTTTAAAACGATTACAATGTAATTTCTACTAAGTTAAAATATTTTTACAGCCAATCTCGAAATATTTATTATTATATCTGTGCTCTACTTTTACACTAATTTGTTATAGATCACGAATACGGCAAAGTGTGGTTGTTCTTCGGCTGCCGTCAAAGAACTCTCGATTTGTATCGCGAGGAGAAAGAACACATGGTTAAAGCAGGTGTTCTGGACAAAGTGTTTCTAGCACTTTCCCGAGAAACTGGGATAAAGAAGGTAGTTTTACAATTACTGAATTAATTACTGAAACTTCGAAGGAATTACTAACCAATTAAGTAAATTTTTTATGGCAGACATACGTCCAAGATTTAATACAAGCAGAAGCCGCCGAGATATACGACATGGTTGTCCACGAACAAGGACACTTCTACGTTTGCGGCGATTGTACGATGGCAGAAGATGTATATCAAACACTGAAACATATTATACAGACACGTGGTGGCATGACGGACAAGGAAGTGGAAGCTTATATACTCTCTATGAGGGTAAGTTACTTCCATTCATATTTTATAATAATTTTCATTTAAATATTGTGGGAATTGTGGTTTGGAAATAAGGCAGAATATCGTGATAAACGGTTCTTTATTATTTAACACTCCACTCCGACTCTGTAAAAACTCGCTTAACACTCTGTAGACTCTCTCTCTCTAAACTCTGTCTTGACTCTGTGCTCCTCCCCAGGAGCACATCTTATATTTGCTCTCATACATACATCGCATTCGTACAGACGCACTCACACATCTCCTTACACTCGAACCCTTGCATCCCATAATTCACTCTTTTAATTTTACACACGCGACAGGTCAGTCTTACTCCATGGACACTCTTTTCACAATCACTCCTGCTCGGACACTCTGGTCATCGCATCCGTACCTCATTCCACTCGCTCGCCTATCGCTACCCACTTGACATCTCATACATTACACTCTTTACGACCTCATGCACCCTTCCTACTTTCGTACTCATCCTTGCAGTCACTCCTCATCATCTTTCGTACTGCTCCCCATTCCACTCGCTCATCTCTCACACCACTCTTCACCACACTCTGCATCCATACCTGCCGTCTCGATCTCTCTACACACACACACTGTTCAACCCTCTTACATTCCGAACTTCCAAACGCTGTCTTAGATTCATTCCCACAATATTGACACTATAAAAATAACACTTTGCATGTACTGCTTTCTTATTTACATTACTTTGATTTTAAATATTCAAGTAGATTTGAATTCGACATTTCTTCGGTTTTTACTGATTTCGAAAAAGAGGAAGTACTCAATTTGACGGCTAATCTTTTTTGGAAGATATTATGGATCTTGCAAAATATAATTAAGTTCATTTTTTATAAATATTGAGAATTTAATGACAATAATAATTTTCAGGACGAGACTCGCTACCACGAGGACATATTCGGCATAACTTTACGGACCGCCGAGGTGCACAATCGATCACGACAAACAGCCAGGAGTAGAATGGTAGCGGAGCCGTAAGTTCCACTTGCTCCGACTGAAAGTCGACGCTCTACCACTTGTAGATAGCTTCCAATTATGCATATCAGGCGTCTCGTATATCTACTATCTTCGGCTGGAAGGGCACAGAGAAGAATTTTAATGTTTATCGCTCTCACATATCCTACTACTGCATGCCTTGTTATTACAATTCCATTTTTCAGATACTATATTTATTGCACGCGATTTTAGTGCGCAACTAACTATACATAACTATACATAACGCGCAGGGCCGTTCCTGACGTAGGTGGAAGGGGTGCCAGCGCACTTGGGCGGCCTCAAACCTTTTCTTACCGGAAATTACACGTGAAATCAATCACTTTTTTTCGCCAGCATGTCTTCCGATTTTGGCTAAATTGTAATATGTTTTTATCTATACGAAATAACAGAGACTGGCTAAGTTCGCGATTCCTTACAGTTGCAATGTACTAAACAATACGACATTCGTCCAACAATCAATAACCTACACAAATGAATTTCTATTTCGAAAGCTTAGTCTTACAGATATATTTTGATTAATTCACGTGGCAATATATTGGCGCTTTCTAAATACATGTTCATTTTCTCAATGCAAACTTATTTTTAACCACCAGTTAGATTGTGAAAATTGTTGAAAAATGAAAAATCTTTCTTTTTATTTAAATCTTTCTTTCTTCCTATATGTAGATAGAAAAGTAAACACAGCGTATCGAATTCTTAAGTAATGCTCAATAAGGGCGGCGGTATTGCCTTTGCAGCTGGCCGGCCACCAAGTTAAGAACGGCCCTGATAACGCGTATATTTTTGATGCGACCGGAGTTGTTAACGCGAACGTTTTATTCATTGGGAATATCGGCGGCGAACGAAAGGTCCAACATCCATGCGTTAAGTTGGGTTTCCTTTGATACAATCCATTATTACACGTCTCTGCTGACGAGAATCTTGACGAAATAGTCGAATAAGGAATCATCGGCGAGTGCGGAGAGTAATGTGAAACGGCCTATGTAATTAACATATAGTCAATCATCCAATGAGTTTCTCCAGAGAATTTACGCTTTTTCTTCCACGGGGTTCCGTTATAGATTTATTCTCAAGTTATGTAATTACAGAGTCATATAAATATGCGAATATTGTTCTACTTGTATCATGGTGTCTAATAAAGTTCCGAACTTGAAAGTGACTTTCAATCAGTAGTCGTATTCAGTACTTGCTGTCCTACACGTTAATAATAACTTCATTTAAAGAGTAATAGATTCTTTCGATTATCTTTGTTGAAAAAACCTTTTAACAGTCCACAGCGCGTCCGGCATAAGTATTTTTATGCAAACGTTTTTAAGTTTATCGCGAATGTACAGACAAACAAAGATTATGCTTTGTATTAGTAAGAATTAATGTCTTCTGCATCAAAACTTTCCTTTCATCCTTCTATTAATTATCCGACGTAGCATTAAAGTGCTCATAATCGGGGACATACAGATTTCCATCTAAAGTAAATGATCCATTTATTTACAATTGCATGAAAACAATTATGCTATAAATAATGTATTATAAAAACCTGCGATCCGGACAACGTGCCGAACCGCCCTCACTGAATACCGTCTGCGAATTCGTGATGCGTCTTTATTTAACAAATTGGATAGTATTATACATAAGTGCGCCGAACGTCGTCGAGAAATATGTATGAGAGACTAAATCTTCCGTAATACCGATCCCGCGAGATTATGCGGTTGCTCCAAGATGTGGCTTTTCCTTCTCGCTAATGTGTGCTAGGAGTTTCTTGATCTCGGCAATTGCCTTGCCGGGATTCAAGCCCTACGATAAACATATGTTCATTAAATACAATAACAATTCTCCTTCCAAAACTACAATAATTTACATAGAATTTATTGGCGCTAATAAGGAAATATTCTTTGAAAAAAAGTAATTTGAGCACAAACCTTCGGGCACGTGCGAGTACAATTCATGATCGTATGGCAACGATAGACTGAGTAGGGATCCTTCAGTTTCTCTAAACGCTCCTTAGTCTGAGTGTCCCTCGAATCAATGATCCACCGGTAAGCCTGTAAAGGTCAGATAGTTCGAAAATTATGTAATATACATCATTTTGTAATGTAACTTTAAGCATTTTTCTGTTATGGTCCAGGAGTTATTGCAGCAGTTGGATCAACACAAGCCAGTTTTCATTGTGCTCGGATTAAAGAGAGTCCTACCTGCATGAGAACAGCGGGCCCCAAGTACTTATCGCCGTTCCACCAATAGGACGGACAAGAAGTGCTGCAGCAAGCGCACAAAATGCACTCGTAAAGACCATCCTATCGAACAAAGAAATAGAAACAAATCATTGGAATATAAATACTAGTATCAGGTTTAATAGAAACTTGTTTAGAGCACTCACCAACTTTTTACGATCGTCTACACTCTGCAAGTATTGGGTTTTGCCAGCACTGGCCTTGTCGCCACGCTGCAACCACGGCTGTATGCTCTTATACTGATTATAAAAGTTGTTCAAGTCTGGCACTAAGTCTTTCACTATGTACATATGAGGTAATGGGTAGATTTTGCTCGGAGCGCTAAGATTACTGTCAATCTTACTGAAAAGAAAAGAATTGGCTTAACACTTTGACGGCCGCTGTCACGTATGCGTGACTTTTTTAAAAAAAAGAACAATGTTCTATTTTTACGAAATATTTTCTTATATTTCTTTAAACATGCATACTTCATTATGGGTTTTGCGCTCTTTTATTCTGTAATTTGTTAGTTTAGATTGAAGCAGTATTTCGTTACTTTAAATATGGGAAACATAAGTAGACCTATTGAAAGTTATAAAATAAACTCGTTGACATTTTAAATAATAATAAACTTTCAAATGACTGTTTTGCAAACAATTGCGTTTAAATAGCCGTTGAAAGGTTAAAAAAATATGCTTTAATTCCACCTGCATAAGAAATTAAAAAAATGCGCGCCCGTCGAAGTGTTAAAATCCAGTATAAAATACATTGTTGTTTACCTTTGAATCACCACAATTAACATTACACTGTTGTTATATACGAAATTATAAATGATGTAGCAATTCTAGTTATAACCAAATGTTTCTCAACACTTCCATATATGCGACGTTGAATATATTCTATTGTATATTATATGCGCAAAGTACAGAATGTAATAACCCTTTGCACTCGAGGGCTCCGGAGCGGAGCCATTTAAAATTTGTCTTGAAACTCGAGGGCTCCGCTGTGGAGACAATGCAAAAAGCTTTCAGTTCATAATATAAAGACAAAGAGAAATCGCAAAAAGCATTGTGTATAGGATATTCCGTTCTTGGTGAGAAAAGACGGTCGCAGCTGGAATACAGAATACAGAGAAACCAATTACTTTTACGATTTTGAAAAACGATTACTTCGAGAGCTATCAGACTTTGGACAATTACAAAATGTAAAAATTTTCTAATTTTTTGCTTTCTTATATGTTATAACATTTGTATCTATAATCAATTAAAAAATAATAACATACAACAGTGACTTTTCTTTTAATGCGCGTATCATTTACTTCTATGTATGTGAATATAATCTTTCCACTGAAATTGCTTCCAGTTGCTGGTAATACGAATGAAAAAGAACTTCGAGTGCAAAGGGATAATATATAAGATAAAAAAGGATTCAACAGTACTGATTCATAGGCAAAAGTATTACTTCAAATCTAGTTTAACAGTTTGCGTAAACCAAGTGTAAATACCTAATACAAGCTAGGGTGTTTGTACCGCCGATATTCATAGCACAAGAACCACAAATGCCTTCACGGCAGGAACGCCGGAAAGTCAGGGTTGGATCCATTTCATTTTTAATCTTAATGAGGGCATCCAAGATCATAGGGCCGCATCTAATAAAATCATTTCAATCGATTACTGTACAATAATAGCTTTTATTTATCGATATTAAAAATATGTCATTTATCACTTACGAGTTCAGGTCTACTTTATAATCCTGCATGTACGGCTTTACTTCTGGCTTGTCCGGATTCCATCGGTACACGGAGAAGGTTTTCAACCTGGCTTCGGCATTTTGGCTGGCAGAGGTGTGCACACCTCTGATCTATACAGATATTGCGCGAATACAATATCACAGTATAGCTTAAGCGCGACGACAATGAAATAAGACTAGAATATTGTATTAATAAAAGTCCAAGATGCTTAACGTGCCAGAAAATCAATTTATTTCATGAACTTGGAAAGATACAAAGATTAGTGTAATACAAGAAGAACTTAACAGGAAACGGAGTTAAATCGATAAAGTCATATGTGCATAGCTGCAGGCAAATCTTTGGCTTGTCGTCAAATGCGCAAATTTCCTCGGGTTATACAAAGAAAAAAGTGGCCAACACTCGAAAAGATGACTAAAACACAAAACACTTACAACGATGCGCAATAAGGCTCAGCATGCAAATAACAAAATATAGCTTAGTACTTTCTTCGAATCTAAGTTCAAAAAGTTGTCCTTGTCTTTTTTGCATTGTAATGCTTTTGGAAAACATTGTTCCTACGATTATTATTAGCAAATATACCACGAGAACTACTTTTTCCCAGTAAATCAAACAACTCAGCGTATATTGTTTAAATTTTAACGCTTTCTCGGTTACATAATTGACGCCGGAGTTATTAATCAAACGGTTGCGCGATGTTGCGTACGAAGAAACAATAGTCGATCATTCGCACAGTGATTCGAGTCTACAACAATTTTTACAGGAATTCTCAAGGGTTTCGCCGGGCGAGCGGCGTGCATGTTGGAACGTCAAAATTGGCAAGCGGAAAACCAGGAATAAATCTGACACTAGTCTTTCGGTGGTGGTGCGAAGTTAGGTTTTGTTATCTCGGTGCGCTTCCCAACAGCTGGCGGAGCGCGCCGACTTCCCGAGAAGCTTAACAGGGCGGATATTTGCAGCGTTTCCTACTCACTTGCCGGAACGCATTTCTGCAGGCCTGCGGTGCGATGCCAGCCATTTTTCAGGGCAAAAATCCTTCCTGCCGAGACGTTCGCGGTGCTTGTGTTATGTAATGTTGCAGCACGTGAGGGTGTACCAACCAACCTTGTACTGACGTGTGTTTGTGTGTGCGCTTGCACAGTGTTCGCACACGCCTATATACCGGCACCGCGCCGCTGTCTGCGTCCTATAGTAATCGAACAATGTCAAAATACACCGTACCGGGAAAAGGTACTCGGAAGCTTAACACTTGCGCACTAAACGGCCACACGCCTTCCTATCTCCTCTGCTATCTTCCACTCTTGTTAAACAAATCAGCTTTTTCTTTCTAGTACAAAACCACTGCCGATAACTTGTATAAATACAATAAATCAGGATAACGAAGAATAAACTAGGAACATTCAATTGTGTTGCTTGTTTTGTATGCTACAGTTTTTTATTTGTTTCAGTAGTTTGTGTACGTAACGAGAGGAATACGTATATGGTATCTTTATTTCTGTTAATAGATATGTTAACTAGGATTTATAGTATATTTTCGTCTTATTTAAACGTTAAGTCGTTTCACGGTCGAAATGCGTGCATTTTTTGTAGGAAAATGGAGATTGCGATCTTCTTTTTGAAGATATCGCATCCGCGTGGGTAGTTCCGGTGGCGCGCACCGGAAGTCCTTATCAACCCTTTCTAACCCTCGCAGTTTGAAACTAGAATCAATATTAGATAAAACATCGTGTTAAATGTAATAGAAATTAATACAATTCAAAGATATTATATTTGGTCATTTTACAGAACTTGAATTATAACTATATTGATTAATATGCAAATTTTATGTAAATCAAGACGTGCATTCATTTAGAATTAAATCGAAATTCGTTTCTCCCATTAAACTCATAGATGAAATTTAATTAGTTAGCAATATTGCGATACTTGAATGAAACATATAAATCGTATGTAAATTAACACGTGTTTCGATCAAAGCTCTGAAATCTCGAATGATTGAAAACCGTATTTCCCGGCTGCGCAACTACATGAAAAGCTAGATTAGTGCTATACCGGAGCTTTCACTTATTTATACACCGATGACGGCTGAGGGCGAGGGTTTTCGCAGGCGTGGTCGTCACCAAGTTGAATCAGCTGGTGAGCGAGGAAATGCGAGGAAATGAGAGTAAGGTAGCGCGCGGCTGTTGCGAGCAGAGTGCAAGGCAAAACAACAACTGTAGAGTCTGGCGATATGGCATTGAACGGCAATGTTGTTGCATATAGATGATAGGCGAAAATATTATCGGTGCCAGAGGCGGCTGACAGTTGACCAAGTAATAACGCATATGTCACCATGTACAGGTAATTTCTGGTCTGCTAATAACATGTCAAGCTCGCGCACGCATGTTTTCATACGCATTCGAGCAGAGGTTATACAATATCTTCGACGATCGAACCTTCATCAATGTTTTCAAACGATTTCCATCTGGCAACTTAACTCCCGATTTTACCAGTTTTTCCATCCAATCAAA
Source organism: Ectemnius continuus (assembly GCA_910591665.1). Taxonomy (NCBI): domain Eukaryota; kingdom Metazoa; phylum Arthropoda; class Insecta; order Hymenoptera; family Crabronidae; genus Ectemnius; species Ectemnius continuus. The sequence goes on along the minus strand of OU342862.1, from coordinate 4,617,500 downwards.
CTCCAAAAGCTTTTTCATGCATTTTCATCCTCGATTGGGAAAACGCAATTCTGACGAAACTTGTACTTGTGCCGAGTGTGCTTTTCTACGCGCAAAGAATGATTTTCTGATTGGAGTGGATGAGAGAATGATAGGAAGTTGAATTTGTTGTTATCGTCGTTCGAATTTCACTTGGCATCTTATTCCCAGGAGAAAAAAACTTGTAGCCGTCTCCTGGTGTGAGCGTCATTCTTTCTGTTTGCCGACCTTCGCTGCATTGCCGCTTCACTATTCATTTCCGCATGCGAATACCTGCGAGTCTATGGCGATGTAAAGTGCATGCAGTGTGTGCATAGTTAAGGCGCGTTTCAATGCAAGTAGACGACACACACACGTCCCACCCAATGATCGGCAAACCGGCTGAAAGAGAAAGGGAAACATGAATGGATTTCTGTTTCAGGCGCGCGATCCTTCTAGTCAATAACAACGATCCTCTCAAATTCAACGCGACACGAACTTTCATTGCCAGTCCTGAGAAGACCAAAGAGTATGAGGGTCGAAAACTTGTTGGGTAAATTCGTCAGTTTTAACTATTGTTTTCATTTTATTATATCACCTGTTGACACTTTATTGATTGACCACTTTCTGTACAAAGTAAAGTATATTAGTTTGGGATTACAATTCAATAGAAGATTTTGAACTCTAAGTTAGTTTTAATTGTAAAAGTTTAATTGTAATTTATCAACAATGTATTAAGATACAAATATTTCATAAACTAGTTACTGTATTTTCTATAGTTTTGTTACATTCAGTTTCATGTAGCGTGCCAATTCAGCAATTATAGAGTTGATCATTTACATCATCTAAGAGACACATATATCACCTGTTGACACTTTGTTGATTGACCACTTTCTGTACAAAGTAAAGTATATTAGTTTGGTGTTATAACTCAATAGAAGATTTTGAACTCTAAGTTCATTTTAATTGTAACTGATCAACAATATATTAAGATACAAAATTTCATAAAGACATTACTGTATTTTCTACAGTTTTGTTACATTAAGTTTCATGCAGCGTACCAATTTAGCAATCATAGAATTGATAATTTACATCATCTAAGAGACACGTTTAGATAGATAAATGACTGACAAAATACTAGAAAGTTCATAGTTGCATTATTATACAATATCAAAATATTTTACATTACCGTACCAATGCGAAGGAAACATAACACTACAAACATACAATATTTCCTTTCCAGATTCTCCATGGAACAAATCTACAGCGTGGTGGCGGACGTACAAAAGTACAAGAACTTCCTACCATTCTGCAAGAAGTCAGAAGTGATATTTCGAGATAGGGATATGTTGAAAGCGAACTTAGTTATAGGCTTCCCACCGATAACTGAGAATTACACATCAAAGGTGACGATGATGCGACCGCATTATGTTAAAGCTGAGTGCACCGATGGCAGACTATTTAATCATCTCAACACACTTTGGTTATTCAGTCCTGGTTTAAAGAATAATAACAACACGTGTGTTATTGACTTCTCTCTTTCGTTCGAGTTCAAGTCAGTGATACACTGTCACTTGTCGAATCTGTTTTTCAAAGAAATTGTGTTGACGATGGAGAACGCTTTCCTCGAAGAAGCAAGGAAGAAGTACGGACCGCCGTGTATAAAGACAGTCGTGTTGGAATCATTAAAAAGATGACGTTTACTGTCATAGTAACTATAATTTCTATTCTAAGTTTATTTATTGGGATAATAATGTGTAAATAAATGCCGGCGTGCTCTTGTTATTTTTGATGGAGAATTATTATTCCTGTAAAAGACATTATATTGTTTACCAGATTAACATTGTATACCAAATTTTTAATACATGGTTGAACAAAACAGTTGCTTTCTACTTGTTTTCATTGCTGGTTTCAAGATTTCTTTATATTTCATAGTAAAACGAATTCTTTTTCGTTATATTTTACATTACGAATTAATACATTTAATAATACATTTCAAACTTTCCCGCTCAAAGTCAAAACTGCCAACCCCCAGAAATCAATGACAGCGCCAGCGACCGAACCTCGAACTAAATTGGTTCAAACAAGAGAACCAACTTGCTCATCTACAAAGCCACCAATCGTAGCCAGCGACGCGAGCGCCGCGGCGTTGTTGCGTAGCAGTGGGGTGCGCGGCGGCGGCGCCACAAGCGTCGGTCGGCACGAAAATCATTGGAGCGCAGTTGCTCTCAGTGGGACGCAATACACGGACGTGCGTTCTCTTAGGTACGCGTGAGAGTGAGGCACAGGGAGGCCCGAGAGCTCGAGGAAGTAAGGAAGGAAGAAGCGGTGAGAGTTGGTGTGTGATCGATTGCTCTGAAAGGGTAATAATCATCGGGGGATCGGCGAGTGTGCGCCTTGATTGAGCGAGTAGTGTTGTTCTCGCCGGAGTGGCAATTAGCGTGCGGTGCCGCGGTGGGCTCCTCGCCTCCCGGGCGCAAGGTATACACTGCTGAGAGAGAGAGCGTTCCGCGGAGCCTAGAGCGGCGTAAAGCAGAAGACGGCAGGTGGAGGAAGTGCGCGAGCGAGAAAGAGAGCGAGAAAAGGAGAGCGAGAGCGAGGAGTGAAGAAGAGGAGGACGCGTGTGAGTGCAGCCGAGGCGGTGGAAAAGTGCTCGGCCGTGGCCCGGCTGCGCTACCGGTTCTACATCTAGAACCGCTCTGACAGTGCGCGTCGATGACGTGCCGCCGTCGCCGGGCCGACCACCACGACGACGACGACGTCTTCTACGAGAAGGTGGTGCTGGTGGTGGTGTTGCATGCTCCGCGATAGGCCGACGACCCAACACACCGAACATCGCCGGGCACAGCCGCATACTCCGCCCATCCTCCACAACTGATACCCTGGACTCCCCTAAACTGGCGGTGAGTCCTTCCATCGTTCTCTTTTCAAAGCTCCACAACTTTATTTGACAGGAATAATAGTTTTTTGCTAGTATTTATTTTACAGTGATTTATACGATACTGCCAAAACAACAATTTCGTAGAGATTTTATTTATCTGGAACAAGCGAAGTTTACAATAAATAACAAATACTTTCATAACTGATATTCTGGACTCCCCTAAACTGGCGGTGAGTCCTTCCATCACTCTCTTTTCAAAGCTCCATAGCTTTATTTGACAGGAATAATAGTTTTTTGTTAGTATTTATTTTACAGTGATATATTCAATACTGAATTTACCAATCGAAATGACGAATAACAATTTCGTAGAGATTTTATTTATCTGGAACAAGCGAAGTTTACAATAAATAATAAATACTCTCATAACTGATACACTGGACTCCCCTAAACTGGCGGTGAGTCCTTCCATCACTCTCTTTTCAAAGCTCCACAACTTTATTTGACAGGAATAATAGTTTTTTGCTAGTATTTATTTTACAGTGATTTATTCAATACTGAATTTACCAATCGAAATGACGAATAACGATTTCGTAGAGATTTGATTTATCTGGAACAAGCGAAGTTTGCAATAAATAATAAATACTCTCCACAACCAATATCTTGGACTCCCCTAAACTGGCGGTGAGTCCTTCCATCACTCTCTTTCCAAAGCTCCACAGCTGCATTTAATACTGAAATGATTCGAATAATATTCTCTTACTAGTATTAATTTTACAGTGGTTTATACGATACTCCAAAATAACAATTTCGTAGAGATTTGATTTATCTGGAACAAGCCAAGTTTACAATAAATAACAAATACTCTCATAACTGATATTCTGGACTCCCCTAAACTGGCGGTGAGCCCTTCCAGCGTTCTCTTTTCAAAGCTCCACAGCTTTATTTAATACTGGAATAATATTTTCTTGCCAGTACTTTACACTGATTTATTCAATACTGAATTTACCAATCAAAATGACGAATAACAATTTCGTAGAGATTTTATTTATCTGGAACAAGCGAAGTTTACAATAAATAATAAATATCCTCTACAATTGATACACTGGACTCCCCTAAACTGGCAGTGAGTCCTTCCATCGTTCTCTTTTCAAAGCTCCACAACTTTATTTAACAGGAATAATAGTTTTTAGCCAGTATTTATTTTACAGTGATTTATTCAATACTGAATTTACCAATCAAAATGACGAATAACAATTTCGTAGAGATTTGATTTATCTGGAACAAGTACTGTTCATCTCTGGAAAGAAGGCGCCTGGCTTTGATTTGCCGAGAAATTTGCCTCCTCCTTCAAAATTACTTAGGGATGGAAACAGGTTTTATGATTAGCGAGCCGAAGTTTTGTTTCTATTGGCCAGTAGGAAACAATTTGCCCTGAGCCGGACACCATTTTTGCCAGGTATACAAAAGGCCAGGGGTTTACAATGAACGAAACAATCAAAGGTTTATTTAATACTGAAATGACTGGAGTAATATTTTCTTGCCAGTATTAATTTTACAGTGATTTATTCAATCCTGAATTTACCAGCCAAAATAACAATTTCGTAGAGATTTGATTTATCTGGAACAAGCAAGGTTCGCAATAAACGAAACAATCATAATAACTAGAACATATTTTATCGAGGGAATTTTGTTCCCCGATTTGATTCTCTAACAGACACTCTGCTTTCTGTGCTCCTTGTTGAACCTCGAAAACTAGGACGCAGTAAGATTCACACATGTTACACATGTAGAAGCGCCCATGTAAGAATACATAAGAATTGCACATGCAGTATTCGAGGCACTAAATTTTCTGTGCCGCGATGGTGGAACGGTTTACTTACAATTAGAACCAGAAAGGAAGTACACTCCGATAAGAATTATATGCTAAATTATTCGAAGCTAAGTAAAATCTTAACTGCTGTAATTCCCTTTGTTCTGATTCTAATCAATCTGTAGCACTCTGTATTAATTGTGCAAGGTAATTTGCATTATTAATTCAAAGAGCAACGTTTCTCTTCTGCAAAAACTTAGCAATATCATTTATAGGGTCGTAAATGTTGGAGCAAAATTCAAAATAAATACGATATTGAAGATTCTTAGGTATAATTCCCTTTGTTCTGACTCTGGCCAATCTGTAGCACTCTGTATTAATTGTGTAAGGTGATTTGCATTATTAATTCAAAGGGCAACGTTTCCCTATTGCAAGAATATAACAATATCATTTATAGGGTCGTAAATATTGGAGCAAAATTAAAAATAAATACAAGATAGAAGATTCTTAGCAGATATTTGCAATAAATATAAATATTACAATCTATAATCCATTAACCCTTTGACTCCTAAGTAGTTTATCTCAATAACTATCGCTTAGCCTGAATACTTTTTCACGCAATATGAATCTGTTCGGCGGTCTATTAAATTATAATATGGTACAGAATCCAATTACTGTTACTTTATCCACTTCAAAATTGAAATTTTTTCATTCTTTTATTTTCAATATATAGATTGTTTATTCATCAATGGTAAAGTTTTGAAACACCATAATTTGCTAAGTATAACGTATGTATTTGCACATTGAACATTGAAAAGTTGAACATGTACTAAGTAAACTAAGTACTTTAGACAGAAACAAAAACGATCGTAGTCTTCGCGGAGCGCGCATATGCGCTCATAGGCCACACCGATCGTTTTTATTGGACGCATATGTGCGCCCATAGCAGTCAAAGGGTTAAATTAAATTAATGTTAGCGCACAAGTAAATTCAGCTTGAAAATATTATATAATATTTATACAGAAATTAGAGAAAGGTCGACAAACACTCGTAAATAATAAAAATCTATAATTAACCCTTTGCACTGGAGGGCTCCGGAGCGGAGCCATTTAAAATTTGTCTTCAAACTCGAGGGCTCCGCTCTGGAGACAATGTAAAAAGTTTTCAGTTCATAATATAAGGACAAAGAGAAATCGCAAAAAGCATTGTGTATAGGATATTCCGTTCTTGGTGAGAAAAGACGGTCGCAGCTGAAATATAGAATATAGAATATAGAAAATAGAAGAGTATAAGAAAGCTAAAATTACATATTGGCGATTGCTTCGAGAGGAATCACACCTTGGACAATTACAAAATGTAATAATGTTATAATTCTTTGTTTCTTTTATACATTATAACATTTGTAACCATAATCAATTAAAAAACAATGACATACAACAGTGACTCTTCTTTTAATGCGCATACCATTTACTTATATGCGAATAGAATCTTTCCACTGAAATTGCTTCGAGTTGCTGGTAATACGAATGAAAACAAACTTCGAGTGCAAAGGGTTAATATAATACAATGACGGTTGAAAGAAAAGCGAAAGACTCTTAGTACATTTTAGATTGGGTCTTCCCAGCTTCTTCTTCTTCTCTTTCCTTCCTTCCTTCCTGCGAGAGACTCGTTGCTCCAGAATCTCCGGATTGCTTCTCGCGCTCTTTCTCGGCCGTCCTCTCCTGCGTCCTTGCGTGTTGCGGCGCTCGCGTTGCGTCACTCGAGATAAAGCGCGAGAGCATTCGCTTCCGCCGCGAACCTTCGCCTCCCTTTTACTCTCCCGTGAGTGGCCGTTCACTCCGCCAGTGTTGCGCTCCGTGCCGGACGCGCCTCCACGCGCGCCACAGCGGATCTGCGAATTTTCCTCGGCCGTTGACGCTATTGACGCGGCGAAGGTCGAAGCGCTCTTGATTATCGACGAGTTTTTGTTTTCAGTTTCTATGAAAACTAGTCTTAAGTTAAATATCATAAGAATTTCTTGCTTGAAATTCCAAATAACGTGAATTAACGTTGCTCGTCTCCAACGGTTGTAGAATAAAAAACGTGCATTCACGTCATCCGTCTTCAATGTGTTAACAATATGCTTATATGATACAATTCTATAAGAAAAATTAACCTTGACTCATTAATACTCGTCATGAGCAAAACTTACTTTTGCTATAAAAATCGTAATTATCATAACAAGCGAAAAATGCATTTTTATTACAATAAAGAAGTACTTATTTGCATTTTTATGAAAATATTCTTACATTTGGAACAAATGAATGAAAATTGGAAGAAATTCAACATACTAGCCATTGTTCGACTTTAAGGGGATGTGGGAGAGTTAACATTCAAATTTTTCTAAATTTTATAAAAATTGGTATAACTAAGCCTAACACTTGGCAAGCACAGTCATTTTACCTTTAATTAGTACACTTGTCCAGAGTCATTTGAGATATAAACATTCAGAATTAAATAAATAATAAGGCAGTTATTAATTGTTAAACATTACAATATTAATAATGCGTAATAGGACTCTGCAGATGATTTCTTTGGTACGGTTGGTCCAATGAAGTTCAACTTTTACAGAGTTCTTTTTTAAGATCATACCTAAAGCAGGCACCAAAATCATGCGGACAAGTCATGTGGAAGTTGGTTCAAACCAATTGTTTGTATTGTTAACCATAAAACTTATAACAGAAACAATTGGTTTGAACCAACTTCCACATGACTTATCCGCATGAAGTTTTTGGAACTTTGCCTGATTATTCGTAAATGTCTCATTTACCACGTGAAATGTTTTTTATTCGTGTGTTATTATTGTATCACATACTTTTAAGCCATAAACGACAATCTCTGCTCTCGTTGCCAGAAGAGGCCATGCATAAGAATGGATTTTTCGACAATGATTACTCGAAAACTGTACAGACAAACAAGTTCTCTCCGATCTCATTATTTTCATTTTTGCCACCAACCTCCTTAAAAGGCTAAAAAATGTCTGCGCAACGTGGCTTTATGTATTCTCTGGAATCCTGTGCCTCAAAGAGTTAAAGAAATGGTTAATTGGCAGGTAACAACAAGAGGAAAAAAAAGCGGTGAAAGGATGAAAGCTGTAGGAGAAAAGAAAGGGGTGGAAAATAGGGCGAAGGCCTGTTCTCGTGACACGGAAAAGCGCAGGCGAAAAAGAGCTGATCGATATTCAATGCACCCTCTTCCACCAATACAACAGCGAACATTGTCCACCCGTCCACTCAATTCCCGATTGATTTCCCTCCGATCTGAATAGTTTAGATGTAGAACTTGCAGATTCCACATCCTTAACCTCAATTCTTATGATTTCCCATTCGAGCATACTTCACCGAATGAGGCTTAATTCAAAGGCGAAAGGGAGAATTGGAATTTCGGATCTGTGCCAAACTTGATTATATAATCCGAGTGGTAGCAGTTTGAATGACAAATCTGTCTTTTCGCTTGGTATTGATTTCTCAGCAAAACGGCGGCATATCAAATTAGCAAAATTTCAAATCTTATCTTCAAATGAAACAAAATAATCATCAATTTAGAATAGCATTTGTATTTCATCAACAAACAACAACATTGCCACTAAACTTCACTCTAAACTTTCTATGTGTATAAATTTGACTCCCAATTTTTGATAATTCAGCTTTTATTTTTTATATTAGGGTGGTTGGTGTCAAAAATGAAAATAATGAGATCGGATTGAATTATCCAGAGAATGATAGTCATTGCAGCTCTCTTCAAAATTTCAACTTGTTTGTCTGTACAGTTTTCTAGTAATCAATCTCGAAGAATCCATTCTTATGCATGGGCTTTTATGGCGACGGGAGAAGAGATTATCGTTTATGGCTTAAAAGTATGTGATACAATAATGACACATGAATAAAATACATTTCACGTGGTGAATGAGACATTTACGACTAATCAGGCAAAGTTCCAAAAGTTTCGTCCGTCCAATAAAGAAATATTTTCATTTGTATGTAGAAATAACGTGGTAAATAGTATAGAAATAAAAGTAACTTATAAAAGCAGGTGTGAGATAGCAGAAACTTAATTGCAAATTGAATTTTACTACTCAAAAATTGGTATTATTGTAATTGAAAAAGGCCTTTAAATTCTCTGTCAGCGCTCACATGTTCCCCTCTTACCGAAACGAAAATTACATGTTATGAATCAAAATGCAGACTTAATTGCCTACAAAAACTTCTAGAAATTCAAATCGCTTGAATTCCTTTATTTCATTATAAAGTTTTGTTTTTGAAATAAGCGACTTTTTGGAAGAAATAGATCGGGTTTGTTTTTACTTAAATAGATTAATTTATTTTGAATTCTCTCGTGTAAGGTTTAAACACTGTGTTTTATGTATTATTAATTGATTAGCATTGCATTAGCGAATATGTTGTTATTCAATTTTTTCAAAGAGATGATTAAGGCTTATGTAATACTTTCTAACAAGAAAATATAGATTTATGCCTTTGAAAGACAATCGATACTTACGAAAGTGTGAATAACAAATTGTTACACTGCCCACGAACAAATTCTCTCTACTATTATTCTGCACTTCGATAACTTTTACAATTTTATACTCGGATAACTTCTACAATTTTATACTCGGTGAACTTTTGCAATTTCGTACTCTAATAACTTTCACAATTTTGCACTTTAATAATTGCATCAGACGCGCGCGCAAAGACAGGTGAACAATGTGCCGAGTTTTATGGAAATTAGGTTAAAGTATCACGCAAGTTGAATCATTCTATAATTAAACAATTCAGTTATGTAATTTGAACAATTCTCTACTTTGGTAACTTTTACGATTTTATGCTTTTCTAACTTTTGCGAATTTGCATAGTCATAACTTTTGCTATTTTACACTCTAATGACTTTTGCAATTTTGTACTGTAATAACTTTCGGAACTTTGCACAGTAATAATTTTCACGATTTTAACTTTAATAACTTTCGTAATTTTGCGCTTTAATAATTGTATCAAACGCACCCGCAAAGACAAGTGAACAATGTGTCGACTTTCATGTAAATTAGGTTAAAGTACCATGCAAATTGAATAATTCTGTAACTAAGTAATTCAATTACGTAATTGGAAAAGTTCTCTACCTTGCTAATCTTTACGATTTTATACTTTAATAACTTTTGTAATTTGGTATAACATTAACGTTCGCAAATTAGCATAGTCATAACTTTCGCAATTTTACGCGCTAATGACTTTTGCCATTTCGTACTGCAATAACTTTCGGAATTTTGCACTTAAATAATTCTCGCGATTTGCCACTTTAATAATTGCATCAGACACGCGCGCAAAGGCAAGCGGTCAATGTGTCCAGTTTCGTGTGAATTAGGTAAAGAAAGTGAATAATTTTGTAACTAAACAATTCTTTATCTTAGTTTATAATGTTGTACTTTAACAGCTTTTGAATTTTACACACCGTTAACTTTTGCAAATTTGCACAGTCGTAACTTTCGCGATTTTACATTCTAACGCCTTTTGCAATTTCATACTGCAATAACTTTCGGAACTTTGCACAGTAATAATTCTCACGATTTTGCACTTCAATAATTGTCGCGATCTGCCACTTTAATAATTGCATCAGACACGCGCGCAAAGACAAAGCGGACAATGTGTCGAGTTTCATGCAAATTTGATTAAAGTATCAGGCAAGTTGAATAATTCTGTAATTAAACAATTCTCTATCTTAGTTTACGATTTTATACTTTAATAACTTTTGTAATTTTGTACAACATTAACGTTCGCAAATTTGCACAATCCTAACTTTCGCGATTTTACATTCTAACGCCTTTTGCAATTTCATACTGCAATAACTTTCGGAATTTTGCACAGTAATAATTCTCATAATTTTGCACTTCAATAATTGTCGCGATCTGCCACTTTAATAATTGCATCAGACGCGCGAAAAGACAAGCGGGCAATGTGTTAACTCGGTGGAGAACTGGCGGCGGTTGCTGTGCTCTCTGCGAAGGAGATGCTGCGTGCGGACGCGCTTACGAAATTCCCCGGCGGCTGCTGCTACTGCACGCATTCGCGGACATTTGCCAAGATGATTTACGAGCGTGCTGTAAAGCTCCGCTTGCGAGGTCCTCCCATTGCATATCGGCCGTTTGCACCGACACTTGTGGCCGCCGGCCGCGCTACTCAGCCAACCTAAACGAAACACATAGAAAGATGGAGTGAGAGAATCAGCAGCATCGCCAGTCATTGCAAAAGTTACATTGAATTCGAAGAAACATAGCACTAATGCTAGGTTGAAAACTATAAAATAGATTCCTCGAAAACGAAATTGTATATAAAAGTTATAGTGAATTCTGAGAAATGTAACACTAACGCTAGGTTAAAATTTATAAAAGAGAATTTCCAAAAGGAAATTGTATAAAAATTGTGTATAAAAGTTACATTGAATTCTAAGAAACATTACATTAATGCTAGGTTGAAATTTGTAAAATAGAATCCTTAAAACGAAATTGTATAAAAATTGTGTATCAAAGGTACATTGAATTCTAACAAACATAACACTAATGCTAGACGAAATTTATAAAATAATAATAAACAGCTGGTACACTTAGTGGTAAGATTCTAAAAATTGTTAGAAATTTGATTACTTATATCTATAACTTGTCAAAATTGTATCCTGTTAATCATTCGCCGTATAAAATTATAGTATAACTTGTTCTAATTTAATTGCAACTGTTCAAGTTGAACTCTAAACTTACAGTTTTATTTATACATTTCCTACAATTCAGAGGGGCCAGGGTAAAAAAATAACATTGTTTAAGAATAATTAATGATATTAGTTCGTTTCATTAAACTCATTACTCGAATTTCTTTGACTCACTTATTTATTTATATTCATCCAACTTTATATAACTTCGTATTTCCTACAAATTGCACTAAAACCATTAATCTAATAATTCTAATAATTCGTTCACAATTACAAATCAAGATTAGATAAATTGAAAACAATTAAGTGCCAATAAAGACGTAATAAAAGAATGATAGTTAGCTTGCCAGTAATCGTTAAGCGTTGCGCGCTCATTTTAGCGTGAATAATTTGGCGATTGTAAAGGCGTGCGAAGATAACTTTCTGCAGATAAGCTTTTGTATGTGAAATTACTTCCAATTAGTGTCCGTGGGTGTCTTTCACGCGATCCTCTCATTAGCGCCGCTAGGATTAAGGATTTCGTGCGTTGATAGAAGAGCTTGTAACTTGTAACGTCACATCAAAGGAAGAGTAAACACTTGGTTCGCATTATCGTGAACTAACATGTCCCGTTCACACCAGTTGGGCTTAGTTCTTTTTGCACTTGAGCCACTGCCAGTTCTTTTTCCTCCTCCTATGTTTTCAATGCCTTTCGCTGTATTCTAATAATAAGCACGGATTTATTATTATTGTACCGTTCATATTTACATTTGTGCGTTAACAGCGATAAACTACGAATTTTCCAAATTGCGAACTCTGTCGCGCACAAGCATAATTTCCCAAACCATACAAACGAATTTTGTTCGGTCAAAATTATATTCCAAATACGTTCATACGCCTTTATAGATCAAAATTTCGAATTGAAATGTTGATATTATGAAAATGGAACAACAGCGATGTACTTCAAATTTATTATTGTTGTACCGTTCATATTTACATTTGTGCTTTAACAGCCATTGACGTTGTTGTTTCGAGGGAAATGTTTCTTCATTCATAATCTGCACAGAGAAAAATATTAGCGATAAGTTTGGCATGTTTAACACTAAGTTTATAGATATTTCTGTATACCTCTCTTTATGGACCCTTATTTTCAAGAAAAAAAGCTATTAATTCATTTTAAAGACAATTACAATTTTGACAGACATAATATAAGTTAAGTAAATCTGTCAGGATTGCATAAATAATTGTCAGTATACATTGGAAGAAAAATTAATAAGCTTTGTAATTTTGATCGTGAATGGCGGGTGCTGTAAACCTAGTGTTAAAAGAGAATAGAATTAAGTAGTTCAGGACAGTTAGTTATTTCGGTTTCGTCTAATTACGAACAATAATTAATTTAATTGGTGTTGTTCGAAAGCGAGTTTTGAATAATTCAGTCCATTTGTTAAAGTGTTATTCGATTTGTACCACCGCACAAACGGATTTGTGCGTTGACCACCGAGAAACTTAAGAAACAGAACTACGAAAGAAATCGATTCACACATCATATAATTTTGTCATATTTTTTGTATCATATAAAACTGTTTTGTTGTTCGTATATACTTTTAAAATCGATTAAAAATGAAACACTAATTGTAAGTCGAAGATGGTTTCCTTTCATCGAATTTTAATTATAATATAGTAATATAATCTCGTAATAATTACAAATAAATATTCCATTCTACATGTGCAACAATGTTGTGCACAATCAAAGTCAACAGATTTGCACGAAAATGTAGAAAAGAAAAATGTCTCGCAGTTGTCGATTGATTTTGATTTTAAAGTCGAGGCGGTGTCAATTTAAAGAAGTGCTCCCGTACACTCTAATCTCGCCGGGAGTAGGTTTAACCTGCCTTTATCGAGGAGAATCGATATCTCCGCCATCCCCATTAGATTGGACAGTATCAGCATTATCGGCAGTATTACGCTATAACCGTGTAATATGTCGCCGCTCGCTGCACTCTCCAATGTCCTCGACACGTGTATGCCTTGGCAACGTTCTATATCTATTAACATTTTTATAACATTATTCAGCCATTTGGCAGCGAATTCCTTGGCAACCTTAAAGAAAGTACTTTCGTAATATTTACTATGTTAATTGCTTAAATTTTATTAGTTATTTGGGATATTATTTTGTTTTAAATTGGTCGAATATTCATGTTTTATAATATTGCTTGGCAATTTTTATAACATTATTCACCTATTTGGCAGCGAATCCCTTGGCAACATTAAAGAAAGTATTTTCGCAATATTTACGAGGTTAATTCCATAAATTGTATTATTTATTTGAAATATTATTAATTCCATACATTTTATTATCTGGAATATTATTTAGTTGAAATTTTTGAATGTTTATGTCTTATAATATTGCTTGACAATGTTATATATCTATTAACATTTTTATAACATTATTCAACCATTTGGCAGCGAATTCCATGGCAAGCGAAAAGAATGTACTTTCGTAATATTTACTAGGTTAATTGCTGAAATTTTATTATTCATTTAGAATATTATTCAGTTGAAATTGGTCGAATATAAAATGAAGAAATTTTGTTGGTTAGGAGTGTTTTTAACTTGGTGTATTAAACGGTTGTATCTTTCATAACATTTATTGAATTTAGAATTTTAATATTTTTTTTAATACCGGTCTCTTCGTTTTTCAGTTGAAATTTCTGAATATTTTTGTTTTATAATATACAATATGGCTTTTATACATCTATTAACATTTTTATAACATTATTCAGCTATTTGCTATTCTAATATTTACTCAGTAAATTGCGTAAATTTGATTATTTATTTGAAATATTATTTAGTTTTAAACTGGTCGAATATAACAGTAGAAATTTGGTTGTTTAGTTGACATTTTTCTGTATTTGTTTATGCGGACTTGAAATATTTTACGTCAATAAACCTTTATAAACAAAACAATCCTATTGCGCGAAATCTATTCGTATAATTTATTTCATTACTTAACTTTTATGAAAATTCGTCGATTACAATTCCCCATAAAGTTTAAACACTTTGGAGATTTGATGTTATTAAAGCAGAAATTATCCACCGACTTTAATTCTCCGCCAAGGAGTCTCATTTTTCCCAGAACATTGTTACACTTCGCACGAAAGATTGTTTGGACAAAAGCGGCGCGTTTGTTTTCGCGAAATCGCCGGCAGTCGCGCGGAGCGCGCGCCGCGATTATTACCACTGATTAACATTCAAGTGAGACCTGTCGCGTATCATTGGGATCAATTGTTTGTTGCACATAATCGTCCGATATGGGAGAAGTGCCGGCGAAGTTCGGTTTACGAGGAAGAGAAGAGCACGCAGTCGGCGGCGGCGGCGCGCCAGAATCGGCAGCTTCCCTCGGCAAAGGTTGAGCACTTGAACTATTTGTGTACTAATTTATCAATTCGCCTGCCAGATGAACGCGATTGATAGCACTCACTCGCTTTCATAAATGGGTCAGATCACTCGCTTTCGTCCGCGACCCCTTCCTCACTCTGAGGTGGAAAAGGCGAATCCAATGAAACTCGTGTCACTCAAGTTAGCACTGCCATTTTTTGAAATCCAAAAACACAATATTGTTGTGCTCTATTTGTGCTGCTATGTACCGTAAACCAAATTTGTTAGGTACTGAATGTTGCACAAGTTTTGACGTAGTATCAATTTTTGATCGAGAGTTAGAGGCTCCCTTTTTTCGAAATGCAAAGAAGAATTATTGTGCTGCGTTGAACTCCTTTGTGCTATTTTGTGCCGGAATACAAATTTTTTAAGTACTTAATATTGCACAAGTTTTGACGTGGTATCAATTTTCGGTTGAAAATTAGCCCTGCCATTTTTCGAAATGCCAAAAAACAATATTGTTGTGCTACATTGTGCTCCATTTGTGCTATTTTGTGCCGGAATACAATTTTACGAAGTACTAAATGTTGTACAAGTTTTGACTTGGAATTAATTTTTGATCGAGAGTTAGTGGCTCCCTTTTTTCGAAATGCAAAGAACAATTGTTGTGCTGCATTGTGCTCCATTTGTGCTATTTTGTCCCGCAGTATAAATTTATGAAGTACTGAATGTTGCACAAGTTTTGACTTGGTATTAATTTTCGGTTGAGAGTTAGCCCAAATACGTTGATACGCCTTTATAAATTAAAATCTCAAATTGAAATGTTGATATTAAGAAAGTGGAATAACACGTTGCACTTCCAATTCAATCTACTTTTAAAAATTTCCACTCTTCTGCTTTTACAAAATTTATTTTTTCCCAAACACGCTTTCTTCTCGAAGAAAATCAATTTCTATTTAGAAAGAGAACTTTTCTTAAATTCCTACTTGTTTTATTATTACGTAAATATCATTTTGCGCATTTGTCGTCATATGAAATTAACAATTAACTGTGTCCGAATCAACAAAACATGACCTTTATCACATAACCTGTAATTTTCCACTTACAGTAGAAACAGGCAGTTAGAAAAATATAAACAACTGATGCTGTTAGCATTAAAGAAAATCCTCCGCTCCAAACTTTAGATAATCGCCGTCAAAGTTAGCACTTTTTATAGGAATCGCCTTGCCATAAATAAACAACCGCTACAATTAGTGTTAAGAACATCTTTCTCAGAAACACAGTCGTTTCTACTTCCAACGTGAATCGGCGGAGCATCCCGTGCAAAACCGCACATAAAAACCGGGTAACACGATTCCAGTCAATTAAAAGCGTCACTGATACCTTGTCGAGGATTTACCGAGCTAAAAAAAGGCCGGCTCGACGGCAATGAGTGTCTCGTTCGAGAAAAAAATATAACAGAACTTTTAAGTTACATGATTTTAGCAGAATTCAGTAATAATACAAAATACCATTGCTTTTTAGTGCATTTTACTAAAATCGTATAATTTAAAAGCTGTGTTTTAAGGGGGAACATACAATTACAGGGCAAAAATGAAGTGTTAATGTAAAATTGTCGAAAATATAATGAAAATTTGTAACAGAAGCGGAAAAATATATATACTATAAGTGCATGGTTTAAAAAACACTAAATTAATTTCATTATTTTATTTGTCTTAGTTATAAAGTTGTAGCCATAAATGCATGGACGGGGGGATCCCAGAGACTCCGCGTTCCGCGGAAAAACAGGAGATTCGGAAGATAACTTTCTGAGACTGTATGCACTTAAATGACTTTATTAAGTATTATACGCTCCGCACTGTACACATCGTCTTGGAAGGAAAATCACAGTAGAACGTAGAACGTAGAACGTAGAACTACGATCACGATCGTAGAACCGGCCCTACTTGTAGCGTGCTCATGGCAAAAGGAAAGTATGTACCCGGAAGTGAGTAAAAAAGAGCGAGAAAAGGAAATGAATTCGCGTAG
The DNA here is from genome assembly GCA_910591665.1 of Ectemnius continuus. Classification (NCBI taxonomy): domain Eukaryota; kingdom Metazoa; phylum Arthropoda; class Insecta; order Hymenoptera; family Crabronidae; genus Ectemnius; species Ectemnius continuus. The sequence continues at coordinate 4,600,698 of OU342862.1, read as the reverse complement.
GAACTTAAAACCGTTAGATTCAAATTTAGATCTTACTCTACAAGTAACCTTACTTTATGCAAGCAAAATTTCAAAAAATCCTCGCGGTGGGAACAACTCTAAAATTGGTTGCAAGATTCCATCAAAACAGAGTTATCAAGCCAAATAAAGCGGTGTAAAAAACCGCGTAAAAAGGGGCATAAAAATTAGTCGCGGTGTCGCACACCCCGCCAAAGATCGCGCTCACATCCCCCCCCCCTCTCTCTCTCTCTCTCTCTCTCTCTCTCTCTCTCTCTCTCTCTCTCTCTCTCGGATCTCTCATCTCGCGTACTATCATCTCTCGCTCGGTCCTTCTCGGCTGCTCTCGGCGTGTTGTTAAATCACGATGATTGTGGCATTGGGCTTTATTACTCGGAAGTAGCCAGTTCTCGTTTCAGGGACTTGGCCTGTGTGGGTTACTCGCTGCTGCCCCTGCCAATCTTCACAATGGAATCTTTTTTGTTTCGTTTTTACAACTTTTTCCCAATAGGTATTTCAGATGCATGACTTATTTAAATAGTCTTTCATTTCAATGGTATAGTACCAAGTGCTTAAGGGGATGTAGGAGAGTTAACATTGAAATTTTTCTAGATTTTATACAAATTGATGTAACTAAGCCAATCACTTGGCAAGCACAGTCATTTTACCTTTCATTTGAGGTATAAACAGTCAAAATTAAATAAACAATAAGGCAGTTATTAATTGTTGAGCTTTACAATATAATACATACTTTAGATTAACATGTAAATAAAGTACGTACATACTTAACATTACAATATTAATTATGCGTAATAGGACTCTGCAGATGATTCCTTTGGTACGGTTGGTCCAATGAAGTTCAACTTTTACGGAGTTCTTTTTTAAGATCATACTTAAGGCAGGGACCAAAATCATGCGGATAAGTCATGTGCAAGTTGGTTCAAAGCAATTGTTTATGTTATAAGTTTTATAGTTAACAATATACAATTAGTTTGAATCAACTTGCACATGACTTATCCACATGATTTTACTGCCTGCTTTAGGTATGATCTTAAAAAAGAACTCTGTAAAAGTTGAACTTCATTGGACCAACCGTACCAAAGAAATCATCTGCAAAGTCCTATTACGCATAATTAATATTGTCATGTTTAACAATTAATAACTGCCTTATTGTTCATTTAATTTTGGATTTTTATATCTCAAATTACTCTGTACAAGTGTACTAATTAAAGGTAAAATGACTGTGCTTGCCAAGTGATTGGCTTAGTTACACCAATTTTTATAAAATTTAGAAAAATTTCAATGTTACCTTTGCTTCGCGTTTTAGGTTCTTGAGTATTTAAAATAGTATTTTATTTGAAACTGCTAGCTTTCGAGTATTTAAATAGTCATCTTTTTCAGTTGCATCACTTCAACTATTTTAAAATGCCATTCTAAATATTTTCACCCAAATATTTTACCCTCAGCCCTGATTGACAGTTATAAATAATGCGTTCGATGTGTATCATCATTGATTTTTTTACATTGTCTTTGCCTATGAATGCGTATTATAAATTTTATTTATAGTTTATATTAATAGTATAGGAAGTGTTATTTATAGATCTTACAAGAATAGTGTTGTTTTTTTCGGAGTACACATCGATTTCTAATTTAGTCTTTGTTTGTCGTAAGATTTCTTGTAATATTCCTAGACAGATTGCGTGTGTACAACCATTTTTTATTTATATACTTGTTGTTGTGTCCACTGTTTATGGTTAATAGTTGTAAATAAAATATTTCATGCATATCGTCGTTGCTTTTTTACAGTGTATTTGATATATTGTCAATGCTTGGCAGTTTCATGGCTATTTGTACATTTGTGTATTTAGATTTGTTAGATTATTTGTAGATTAATATCCTGTATTATTAATATGAAATATATTATTTATGTTTCCGGAAATAGTAATTCTTTTAAAGAATTATATTAGATTTCTAACTGAGATTTGCTGTAATTTTAGAACGATTATGTGTGTTACAATGTTTGCCTCTATTATTCTATTTATTTCACATTAACTATATTAATGTACACGCAATGTGTGTGAACGTTTTATTTGCTGTTTATTACTCTCGTACACGTAAGTTCGCGATTTACATTTTGTGAGACAGTAACGTTTCCTCGAATTAAAATGCCTTTATAAGTCATTCGTCCTTTTAACAAGTCTTATTATACACAATACCATTTATTATTGCACACATACTGGTACCCCGAGTATTTGTAGAATTAATTTTCTTAATGAAAAACGTCTCCTCCAAGGAAATTGATTTTTTCTCCAAGAAGAAGACGCTTTTCTTGAAGAAAATGTATTTCATTTGAGAAGAGGAGTTTTCTTTCATACGAATTTTTTGTTAAAAAGAAGGGACGTGCAAGTATTTTTCTATCCACCGCGTATTATATTTAACTAATAATAATTTAATTGATTCGACAATAAATAAATACATAAAAATATTCATTGCATATATTAGAATCTGTACCGTCGGACGATGTGAATGGAAAATACTCGAAACGTGATTACAAATACAGAAACAAGTTCTCAGGCGTAGTAAACTTAAACAGTTTGTTAAAACGACGAGGCTGCTTTCGACGACTTCATTAGTCAGAGCTCCCCGGCAAAGTAATCAATAAGAAATCGATCGCGACACGATTTCATGGAGATAAGTTGGCAGGCTTTGATGAATGGCGGAGTTAAGCAGATCGGAAACTCTGATTGTATCGCTTTGATGGAAAGCAGAACTGACGCAGATCTCATCTGTCAATCGGGCTTACTCGTTACGTATTCCTGGCGCGCGCTCGCGCGCGCCAGCGTTCGTCGATTTCGCGCTAGACTATTTTCGCGCGCTATGCTAGTTCGCAGCGCTCTTTCTTGTATTGATGGTTTAATGGGATGATTCCGAGCTTGGAATCGATTCTTGTGAGAATCGGCGAAGTATACGGCAAGTTTCACTGCTATATGAGTGCTTTATGAGTGCTTATGAGTTTACTGCTTTATCACTTTAAATGCTGTGTCACTCAAATTTGGGTGACACTGGATGTTAATGAAGTTAGCAGTGCCTTTTTTTCAAAAAGCAAAACCAATTGTTGTGCTGAATTGTGCTATGTTTGTGCTGCATTGTGCCGTAAATTAAATTAAAATATCTCAAAAAGTTAATATTTTATGAGTACTTTTCGATTTTGACTGCGAAGTTAGCGGTGCTTTTTTCTCGAAAAGCGAAACTAATTAGTGTGCTGCATTGTGCTCCATTTGTGCTGCTTTGTGCCGCAAACCAAAATTTGATAAGTCGATTAATAAACATTTTATTATATGACACTGGAACATCCATTTACAGACGTATTTATTTTCACGACAACAACGCTAATAAATATTTGTTAGAAGGTGTAATGAGAGTTAAAAATTTGCAACTTGACCACTTAAAGTGTTAATATACACATGTATTGCACCTGTTATAAATATTATAAATTTACCTGTGTACAACAATAGCTATGCTATTTCGCAGCGCTTTTTCTTGTATTGATGGTTTAATGGGATGATTCCGAGCTTGGGATCGATTCTGGTGAGAATCGGCGAAGTATACGACAAGTTTCACTGCTATATGAGTGCTTTATGAGTGCTTATGAGTTTACTGCTTTATCACTTTAAATGCCGTGTCACTCAAATTTGGGTGACACTGGAACATCCATTCATAGATGTATTATTTTCACGAAAACAACGCTAATAAATATTTGTTACAAAGTGTAGTGACAGTTAAAACTTTGCAACTTGGCTACTTAAAGTGTTAACATGGATTACACCTGTTATAAATGTTATATGTACATGAATCTGTGTGGATATTAGTAACAGCATTGATATTTGGATATCAATATTAATATACCGAAATAGCACGCAACATCTCAAAGATACCCTTTTTATGCGACTTTCGCATTATACATACGTCTTATGACAATCGTAGGACGTTTTAACCCTTTTGGTGCCGAACGACGATATATCATTGTTCGCAACACACTTGCAAAAGTGTTGTCTATCTCAAAATACATTTATAAAATGTTATAAATGGTTTAATTTCGTTGCAACACAATTTAAATTTTTTTTATGGATTCAAATATTGCTTGTAAAAGAGAAATCAATTTTTATGGTTTTCCTAATGTTTTATAATTTTTAATTATAATATTTGTTTAATTTTCATCCTAGTATTTATGATATTCTTCGCATAAGTGTGATATTTGTAGTCGGCATTAAAAGGGTTAAAGATGTTCTGCCGAAGACGTTTCATAGATGTCCATATTTCTTTATTTTTAAAATGTCTCCGATACATCAGCTTTTCATCTGCTTTTTTGCTGTGCCTTTTAGCACGACATTATTCTCCAACAACTTATTCTAAGTTGTTGAGATTTTTTGACAATTATTCAAAGTAACATGTCGAAAAATATTCTCAATCTCGCGCTGTATAACATGTATAACGCCATGTGTTATGTGCGACTGATAATACGATGGATGATATACGTGATATACATGTATTGTGGGAGTATGTATTTGCAATTATGTTACATTCATGCAGTGCGATACACAATATCAAAGTGCTTGTCCGGTGAAAGTCATATTTCTTCCTGACCGCAATCTGACTCGGTAAACAACTCGGTTGTTGTTCGCAAATCGACCTATACTTGGCACGAGACACTAAATCTTCGCAGTGCGCGACACATGCAGCAAAAGCCGAAGAAAGTTTTCGTATATCGAGTTCTGTTGGAACAAATTTTAATTCTAAACAAACACTTCAAGAAATTTAATTTTTACGTTAAGAGAACATTTATGTTCTATTAATATGCAAATACATACATTATACTTATCAAATTATAGCATTTTAAAACTTTACCATTGATGAATGAACAATATATATTGAAAATAGAAAAATGAACAATTTTTCTTTTTGAAGTGGATAAAGTAACAGTATTAATTGGATTCTGTACCATATTATAATTTAATACACCGCCGAACAGATTCATATTGCCTGAAAAAGTATTCAGGCCCAGCGATAGTTATTGAGATAGACTACTAAGCAGTCAAAGGGTTAAGAAGTTTCGTTTTTTTAGAAAAAACTTTATTGGCAAATTTAATTCTCGCGTCGATAGACAATTTATTTTTCCTTTAGAAAAAAACTTTTCTTTCAGAACGGCTGATAAAAGTATTCGCACATTCAGTTCTTGCAGGCAAAACTTTCATGAAGAAAATTGTTTTCTTAAGGAAAATCCTTTTCTTTAAAATATTTCATTTTTACGTAAATAGACAGTTCAATCCCTCTTAAAGAAAACAGTTTTCTTCGAAAATCACTGGAAAAACTATTCATACATCCAGCTGTTTTGGAGTAAATCTTATTATAAACAAAAACTTTCATCAAGTAATTTTTTTCCTTAAGAAAACCCTTGTTATCCCTTTTAGTGGCGGAGGCCGATATATCGGCCCGCACCTTATAATAACAAAATGTTACACATTTACAATACCTAAATGTTTTCAATGAATATAGAAAAATTACTGTCATTGTGTTGTTCTCTATTTCGTCCTTAATACACTGCCTTTTGAATTATGTAAATATTGCTTTTTGTTTGGCTTTTATGTTTGACTTTTCCCAAACCCCAGTAAAATCGTGAAATTCGGCCGGTTATTCTCGCATAGCCGCCTCTTTTTCGCCCAGCACTAAAAGAGTTAATAAATGTAATTTTTCCTTTAAAGAGAACTCACTCTTCCTCAACAAAAGAATTTTTCTTTTCCATAATTAATATTGCGGGGATTGTGGTTTGGAAATAAGACAGAATATCGTGACAAAACGGTTCTTTATTCTTTAACACTCTGCTCGGACTCCGTTCCGACTTCACTCTGACTCCGCTCTGATCGCCTTGCAGGACACTCTGTAAAAACTCGCTTAACACTCTGCGAAGACTCTGAAGACTTTGTGCTCCTCCCCAGGAGCACATCTTATATTTACCCTCATACATACATCGCATTCGTACAGACGCACTCACACATCTCCTTAAACTCGAACCCTTGCATCCCATAATTCACTCTTCTTTATTTTCCGCACGCGACAGGTCAGTCTTACTGCATGTACACCCTTTTCACAATCACTCCTGCTCGGACATTCTGGTCATCGCATCCGTACCCCATTCCACTCGCTCGCCTATCTCTACCCACTTGACATCTCAGACATTAGACTCTTTACGACTTCATGCACCCTTCCTACTTTCATACTCATCCTCGCAGTCACTCTCGATCATCTTTCGTACTGCTCCCCATTCCACTCGCTCATCTCTCACACCACTCTTCACCACACTCTGCATCCATACCTGCCGTCTCGATCTCTCCCTACACACACACACTGCTCAATCCCCTTACATTCCAAACTTCCAAACACTATCTTAGATTGATTCCCACAATATTTCACTAAAAGTATATTGTACGAATACTTATTGAAGCCACTGTATGTATTTACCAGTAAAGAGTCCTTTTTGTCGAAAGCATGTTTTATTGCTGGAGGATGCTGGGGATGCATGCGGCAGAATCCCCTCAGCCGAGTGGGCGAACACTCGCCAGATGCATTCTTGCCGGCGGCGCGGGCGCGGCGTGCACGCTTCGGTCGTGTGTTAATAAACATATGAGCCAATCCTTGGTAGAGTGCCAGCGATCGGGTGGTTTACCTCACGGATTCTCTTTATATCGATTGTGGCTACTGCCTGCTGGGAACTCCGGCCCGAATTCGTACAGGCATCTCATATACAAGGTGGCCCCGAAATATATTCCCCTCTTCCACTTCAAAACAAGGATTAATTAAATAAATTTGAATTTTGAATTAACTGCGTTGCGTATTCCATTAAATTAACGTATTTCACATTTTTTGAATATACAGAGTGACTCCAAAGTAAAGATAGCCTTATCTTTCATTTAAGATCGAGGTTTAATTAAATCAATTTTAAGTTTGAATTAACAGGGTTGCGTATTCCATTAAATTAACGTATTTCACATTTTTTGAATATACAGAGTGACTCCAAAATACAGATAGTCTTATCTTTCATTTAAGATCGAGGTTTAATTAAATCAATTTTCATTTTGAATTAACAGGGTTGCGTATTCCATTAAATTAACGTATTTCACATTTTTTGAATATACAGAGTGACTCCAAAATACAGATAGTCTTATCTTTCATTTACGATCGAGGTTTAATTAAATCAATTTTAAGTTTGAATTAACAGCGTTGCGTATTCCATTAAATTAACGTATTTCACATTTTTTGAATATACAGAGTGACTCCAAAGTATACTCCCTTCTTTTATCTAAGATGAAGGATTAATCAATTCAATCTTAATTTTGAAGTAACAACGTGTGTTAAATTAACGTATTTCTCATTTTTTAATTATACGTGTGTGACTACGAAGTGTAGATAACGATATGGCAACCTTTTAAACTCAAAAATAGCTTTTTCATCCTCGATAATTACTGTAGATACTTTACAGTAACATGTAAATAAAGTATGTACATACTTAACATTACAATATTAATTATGCGTAATAGGACTCTGCAGATGATTCCTTTGGTACGGTTGATCCAATGAAGTTCAACTTTTAGAGAGTTCTTTTTTAAGATCATATCTAAGGCAGGCACCAAAATCATGCGGATAAGTCATGTGGAAGTTGGTTCAAACCAATTGTTTGTGTTATAAGTTTTATGGTTAAGAATATAAACAATTGGTTTGAACCAACTTCCACATGACTTATCCGCATGATTTTGGTGTCTGCCTTAGGTATGATCTTAAAAAAGAACTCTCTAAAAGTTGAACTTCATTGGACCAACCGTACCAGAGAAATCCTCCGCAGAGTCCTATTACGCATAATTAATATTGTAATGTTCAACAATTAATAACTGCCTTATTGTTTATTTAATTTTGAATGTTTATATCTCAAATTACTCTGTCCAAGTGTACTAATTAAAGGTAAAATGACTGTGCTTGCCAAGTGATTGGCTTAGTTACACCAATTTTTATAAAATTTAGAAAAATTTGAATCTTAACTCTCCTACATCCCCTTAACCTGAGACAACAAAACAAATGCAGTGCGAGTTGGCAGCAGTAAAAAAGAAATTCGGCTCGTAGAGGGTTAATTACATATGCCTCACCCTGTATGCAGCGAGTATGCTACACAGATACAGCAAACGGTACAAATATAGACTATGACAGATCGGCGAATCACTATTTGGATGGCGAGCCGCACTCTCTCGGAAGTATCTCTCCTAGGAAGTAAGTCGCCTTTTAATTTCCTGCGACACGCATCGCCGAAATAATTATTTCCGGGAAGTCATTGTTAGGAACGTACTTCCTCCTTCTCTCGGGATTTCCGGAAATTTGTCTATACCACACCTTTTATTTACGCAGCTGAAGAAGTTCATTTTGAAACAAATCATTTTAGTATTATTATTCTGTATTTTTAATTAATTTTTCGTTTCATTAATTAATGGGGCGAAATTGAAGAGGAGCCACTTGGAAATTATTCTAATGGCTAAGACAGTTTATTTTAAACAATTAATTTTATTATTATTCTGTCTGTTTTTAGATATATTTTGTTTAATTATTGATTAATTATTTGAACAAAATTGAGGACGATTGTGTCAATTTATTTGTGTGTGCACACAATGATGGGTCACGTCCAACAAACGCAGCAACAACTACAAGTTTATAACTTTAAACACTAAAGTATACCCTGCGATTAAAAAATTAAAAAACAACCAATCGAATCTCTACAAACGAATCTACAATTCATGTGTACAAAAATTCATACGTATTAAATATCCACAATCCACTAATTAATCGTAATTACCATCATAGTATTTACAATAATTTACCACGCAACTGTTTTAGAGGATTGAAAAAACCGGTTGAGATTCAGTTGAGCAGAGTTGAAACGCCAAGGAAGTGGCTCAACGCTTGTTTGTTTCGGAAATTTGACGAGCATTGACAATTGGATGAAATCCGCTGAGCGCACAATCGGCGCCTTTTACTATTTTTAGCCGTCGGCGGTGGCGCGCGCGCGCGGAGGAGGGAAAGAAAGCCATACGCGGAGAGACGTAATAAAAGGCGAGAATCTCCTCGCTTTATTTACGAACGATTAAAGGCTTTGCCGGAACTATTAAAAGCTCGCCGCGAAGATATGATCCGCTGCTCGGCTTTGCGCGACGCGATCATTATCGCTCGTCATTGCCGTTGTCGTCCGCCCCGCCGGAGAAATGATTCACGCGCAATCCTTTCCTGTATTGTGCATGGAAATTTTGCCGGGCGAGCTGGCTCTGCGTACGCCGATGATAACGCGCGTATACTTTCCTCGCGCATTACCCTCCTTTCGACCAATGAAAACAAAGCGAAAGTCTTGCTTTTGCCGCGCCGATTGCCGCGCCGCGCTCGCTTTGACACAGGTGGCGGCCGTTGGAAAATTTTGAGGGACACTAAACTTGCTGCCTTTGACATTGAAAGCACTGTTACTGTAAGACTATACGGCGTCTTAAGTTGTGTTGGTGGGCGCGTCGAATAAATATGACACGTCAGGGATTCGATCAAGTAAAACGTGGAGTATAAATGTATTCAAATATCCGTTGAAGAGTAGAGTCGTGTCAAAGCCAAAGTCTATCCAAGAGTGATGCTCTCGGACATCGCACGCAGTCAGGTTACCTGTGTTAACGTGGCTAGGTTTGGGAGTTTATGACACTCTGGCTTTTCCCCGAAGGGCAGAACTGCCCTACATAACCTCTACACGTGCATTTCCTCTCCTACTTCTAATTTTCTAACATTACTTTGATTTTTGTCGATGTTTACTTGACAAGTTATTGTGTGTTTCATGGAAATTAATAATTTATTGTGTAACATGTTTTACATATTACATTAATTATATTGGATTTATTGTCCATTTGTATTTTCGAGTTTATTAATACTAAATTTAGCCTGAATTATATTTTGTTGCAACTATTGTTTTTTAAAGAATATATTTTCTACAAATTTGTCGTGCTTTTATTGCCGTATAACGTGATCAATTTTACAAAATTTGTTTTATTTTTCCCCTTTTTTCTAAAATGTATATTTGTGTAATATTTGGTAGTTTCACTGTTACAAAAAGAAATACAAATTGAATTTTTATTGAATGCAATATCTCACAATGTGGTTTGAATAATAATGTAATAATGCAAATAAAGTCGATATCACCGAAGTAAAAAAATAGTTTAGAAGCTTATTTCTATCAAATAATATAAATTTGTTTACTGTATCTATAAAAAATAGAAACAGACAATATAACTCCAAATAGTCGTACAACAAAGTTTTCATATTAAGCAAACTTCCGAAATCTCGCGCATTAATTTTCTTTACAAAACAAAATCCCTAATTCAAATTCCAAACTACACTTTTAGCTACCAAAAAATTAATACTAAAAATGAATTAATGGAACATAATTGCAATGGCGCAGATAAACACATACTTTGGATCAAAACAAACGCAGCTAAATCAAAATAACTAAAGGAGAGTTTGTAAAAATTGTACAAAAAATAGATAGAAAATGAAAACAGCGATGAATATTCAGGCGGGAGTTGAATGCGATGTTGGTCGGAGTTGCCTAAAAGTTGTTACGCTCGTAACAGGTATAAGTGATTGCGGCATTGTGTCAGCCTCTTTAAATAGCGCCACGAATTCCAGGCTCGTAGTGTGTTCGCACGGGGCGCTCGTATTTTTAAGCTCGTCAATATTCAATTAGTTACTCATCTTCCTTGCTTGGGCAACTTTCTGCTCGACGCACGGTGGGTCGAATGAAGAAAAATGCGGACAAAATTAGTTTTTGAATGTGAAGAACTCTAAGATCTTGTAAAAGATGCATGTGGACTGTCGTTCCAAGTGTGGGGATTGTGGTTTGAAAATAAGGCAGAATATCGTGCTCACGGTTCTTTATTATTTAACACTCCGCTCTTACTACACTCTGACTCCGCTCTGGTCACTCTGTAAAACTCGCTTTACACTCTGTCGACTCTGTCTAAACTCTGTAAAATCTCTGACTGAACTGTGTTTCGACTCTCTGCGTAAAACTCTGTCTAAACTCTGCTTAAACTCTGCCACGACTCTGTGTGCTCCTCCCCAGGAGCACATCTTATATTTGTTCTCATACATACATCGCATTCGTACAGACGCACTCACACATCTCCTTAAACTCGAACCCTTGCATCCCATAATTCACTCTTTTAATTTGACACAGGCGACAGGTCACTCTTACTCCATGTACACTCTTTTCACAATCACTCCTGCTCGGACACTCTGGTCATCGCATCCGTACCTCATTCCACTCGCTCGCCTATCGCTACCCACTTGACATCTCATACATTAGACTCTTTACGACCTCATGCACCCTTCCTACTTTCGTACTCATCTTTGCGGTCACTCCCGATCATCTTTCGTACTGCTCCCCATTCCACTCGCTCATCCCTCACACCACTCTTCACCACACTCTGCATCCATACCTGCCGTCTCGATCTCTCCACACACACACACACTCACTGTTCAACCCTCTTACATTCCGAACTTCCAAACGCTGTCTTAGATTCATTCCCACAGATTTGCTACTATTGATAGTTTCCATATGTGCACAAATACAATCAAAAGCTAACTAATACTATCAAAACCAGTGATTGCATAGATTAATTTATTTCACGATATTTATACTATCTATAATTGACAAAATCATCCCACTTTGATCATTGCATCGAATATTAATTCTATTTCATAATACATTCGATCCAATAAGCGATCAAGTACCAAAAATTGCTATATTGTATGTCTACTTCACGTTACTTATACAACTTATAATTAATAAGATCTTGTTATTGTTCATTATTCATTTGAATATATTTGTACTTTCTATAATTCAATGTTAAAGCCTTTTCTGATACTTTGATTTCGTGAAGAGCAGCAAAAATCATTTTGTCCACGTTTTCTATGATCCACCCCACTGAATTGTTGCATAAATAGTACGGCGATTTTAAACAGGCGTTTTTTTTAACATTGTTGTGAATGCCAATCGAAATAATGAGAGATTTAATCATTCTGTTTCATTTTTGTTTTTCTGTTAAAACTTGTATTAAACTAATGCAGCTAATTCAGTGTTTTTCATTGGCAGTTCGTTTTTGATAATAATAGAATAAATTTTATTTTTTATATTTGTTATATTTTAATTATTGTAGTTGTATGTGATTATTATATTGCGTGTTCATTGTTGCTTTATCAAACCTCGCACAACTTTCAGAAATGCGTATATTTTAATTCATTTCTTATACTTAATTTAAACATGTAATTAGAAACACTTTTTAATTATTACCAAATGTGTTTTGTGCAGCAAATCCATTGCACCACACGAAATATTAAATAACCATCACGGTCGTTAGCGTTGCGATAATTACATTGCTTCAACTTATTTCTCAACGCAAAGGATTAATTAATTCGACATTAAATTGAAATTGGTCGTAAACTAGTGCGAACATGAAAGCTGAAATGCTATTATAATTACCAGAGGAAGTTGGAGCGTGCGAAGCGAGTCTAACAATCTGATGCAGACGTTTATGTAACTACATATGTACAGTGGGTGAAAAAAGTGTTCGCATTCCTGGATTTGCTCAAGCAAATTTTTCTTAAGGTGGTTTGCAGGGCAAATACCAAGTGTAGATATAAACATTTTTAAACTATATAAAGAAAATTTTTGTCGTGAACGAAAAAAATATATAAGTGTATGATTTAAAGAATATTGTAAATTAATTCCATTGTTTTATCTGTCATAGTTGTAAAGTTGTTGCAATGAATGTATGAACACTTTTTACATTTGACAATTTTTGTCTGAAAGAGGCGAATTAATTTTTTTTAGAAACTGGACACGTATAGTTAGTGCGTAACGAAACTATTTTGCGACAAGACGTTTATCTTTTTGAGGGGAACAAAAGTATAGCCAATTTGAAAATTAAAACTTTTTCAATTTTTACTTCTTCAAGTTGAAAATGTCGCCGTTTTATTAAAAATTAAAATGTGCAAAATCGGCTTCGTTGCGCACTCTTTCACATCACAATTGCCAGATATATGTACAATGGGTACAGTAAACCTAGTTTTTTGGAAAAGAATTCATACATTTATGACCACAACTTTGTATCTATGACATATAAAATAATTAAAATAATTTATAGTGTCCTTTAAATCTGGCACTTATATATATTTTTTCCACTCATAAAAATTTTCATTATATTTTTTAAAAATGCTTGTATTAACACTTCCTTTCTGCCCTGCAAATGTATGTACCCTCTTAAAATGATTGTATTTTAAGAAATTGAAACAATTTTTTTATTCCTTTTAATCAAAACAGGAAATATTTCCCTCTAAAATTAATTCTAAAAATGCTATTTGGGTGTGACAATACTTTTTTTTGACCCATTGTATACTGCGAAGTGAGAGCCTGTGGTAATTAAGTTTACATCGGCGGAGAGTGCAACTTTTAAGCCGCTTAATAAGCGGAGCCACACAGGAAGACCCGTCGACACTTTGATCGCAGGTTCAAGACCTTCTGCTGCATGCGCGTTTATACCTACACGTGCATTTACACGTGTTGGAATTAATACGTGCATCTGCTGTTTATACGAAAATGATTTATTCCAGTGAAATTATTTATGTTCGTCATAACCGCAGGATTTCTTGATTTGTTTTCCTTTTAGAGTTTGAGTGTCCAGCGACCGTGTAATTTGAGATTCGTGATTTAAATTAAACCAGGAATTCAATTTGAAGAGTGCGACTTTGAATTAAACTGTGAATTTAGTTCGAGTCATTACATTTCGAACTAGAGCGTTCCACTTTGAAATATGAAATTTTAAATTATGCGAATTTAAAGAGAAATATTTGAATTTAAATTGAACTGAGAATCCAATCTGCAAAGTTAAACTTGAAATTATTGTGGAAATTAAATGTTTTTACAGAAATCAAATTAATCCTGATTTAAAATGTGTTTATGATTTTATTAATTGAAAGAAATATATGTATTTGTATACTGCAAATACATATAAACACGAAATATTAGTTTCCGAATCCGCTGATAGCAAAGTTTATGTTCTTCCATTATTATACGTACAACTTTAATAACTTAGTAACATTTATCATATCAATTCAAATAAAAAAATTATATACTAATTTCCTTACTATTGTTCAATAAAAGCGATTAGAAATAAGTGAAAAACAAATCCAAAAAAGGGAAACAAAAAGAATTAATTCGTGCATCATTAAAATGATGCGCCAAGGGATGAAATTATTCCATCTTATTTTTAATTTTACTAGTTTCCTACGCATTCATTTATTAAATCAATTTAGCAACTTAGTAACATCAAAATACAAATCAGATTCAAGCGAGAAAATAATACAATATTTTGCATACTATTGTACAATAAAAATAATTCAAAACAAGTAAAAAATAAACAAGCAATTCGCCAAAAAACGAAATTATTCTGGCCTATTTTTGCTTTTGCTAGTTTGCATTCATGCATCATTAAAATGATTTCCTAAGGGGAAAGTAATAAATTCCTTTTAGTGGCGACTTGGGGAGTCGGCGTCTAAGTGTACGTGTCAATAAAGTTCAGATAGTGATAAAGTATGCATGTATAGGTCGAATTGTAAACTCGACCTGTGTATCGATCTTACGGAGTCGCGCTGCGTGCCATGGCGAAAGGGGGGAAGGAAGGCAGGCAGGCAGGCAGGCAGGCAGGCGAGATAGGCGTATATCTGTCGTGACCGAATTTACTAGGGCCGGGGGATTAACGCCGGGCATTGATTAAACCGAGTCACGAAGCCCTTTTAATCAATATCACGAGCTTTTTCTTCGGCGAACTTGCGCACCGCGCGTAATCGCTTCCCGTCCCTCTTAAAAGCCGCTTTCTCTTTCTCTTTTTCTTGCTATTTGCATTTGTTTCACGTGACTTTAAGAACGTTTTAGTTATGTTTGTTTATTGTTTTTAAAAAATTTCGGTTTGCAACACTTGTAAAAAGTGTTCTCTATCTCAAAATAAATTCCAAAAGATTTACAAAAATTGTTAAAAGCCGCTTTCTCTTTTTCTTTTTCTTGCTATTTGCGTTTGTTTCACGTGACTTTAATTTTGGAGCACTTTAGGAACGTTTTAGTTATTTTTAGAAATTTAGAAATTAATTTTCAATTTGTAATTTTCAATTTGTCACAATTTTAGAGATGATAAGGATCAAATTTTGTTCATAATATTTTGCACATCGAATATTAACGAGATTCATTTTTAGTAAATAATATTCGCCAACTGGAAAAAATAATAAAATTTGTATAACAAAATAGAACAGTTTTAATTTTGTTACATTAAGACTTTATTCAAGTAAAAGTCTCCTTTCACGTATTATGTCAAAATCTATTTGAGAAACCAAGAATTTCTTATCAAAAGCACAGATGAATCCTGCTTGCAAAGAATATTTTTACCAGGAATCGCAACACACTTTGCTTACCCAGAAATATTGACTAGGTTTCTTTCCATGCTCGCGCGCGCGAATCTGCAGTGGATTCACTGGCTGCGCATATTTGCCGTAGCAAGTATCACACTGTGCAAAGTCATCGATACGTCCTCTGAATGATTTCGCGCGACGCACACTACGGTGAATGACGAAAAACGCGGACAAAATTATTTTTGCTGCTCGTCATGAATTCAAAATATCGGGAAAGCCTTCAACATTGAATGATAAGAAGTACCAATATATTCCAATGAATATTAATAATATAATAATAACGCGAAGTAGACATATAAAATGACATTTTTCACTACTTGATTATTTATTCGCGCGAATATATTATGAATTACAATTCATATTCGATCGAATAATCAATGCGAGATGATCTTATCAATTATAGATTGTACAAATATTATGTAATAAATTTATGCATACAAGGAAACTATCAATAGTAGCGAATGTATATTTATCTACCAGCACTTACATATCATTATAGTTTATCATAGCCTTCGAACCACATTCACGTTCACCTTCTGCAAAGAAGTACCAATATATTCCAGTGAATATTAATAATATAATAATAACGCGAAGTAGACATATAAAATGACATTTTTCACTACTTGATCGTTTATTCGTGCGAATATATTATGAAGTACAATTCATATTCGATTGAATAATCAATGCGAGATGATCTTATCAATTATAGATAGTACAAATATTATGTAATAAGCGTATGTTTGATAGTATTTATGCATACAAGGAAACTATCAATAGTAGCGACTGTATAACATTTATCTATCAAAATTTACATATCATTATAGTTTATCGTAGTCTTCGAATCACATTCAGATTCACCTTCTGCAAAGAAGTACCAATATATTCCAATGAATATTAATAATATAATAATAACGCGAAGTAGACATATAAAATGACATTTTTCACTACATGATTATTTATTCGCGCGAATATATTATGAAGTACAATTCATATTCGATCGAATAATTAATGCACGATGATCTTATCAATTATACAGTAGATTGTGCAAATATTTTTTTAAATATTATTTGTAGATTGTACAAATATTATGTAATAAGCGTATTTTTGATAGTATTTATGCTTAAAAGGAAACTATCAATAGTAGCGAATGTATAACATTGATCTGCCAGAATTTACATATCATTATAGTTTATCATAGTCTTCGAACCACATTCACATTCACCCTCTGCAAAGTCTTCAAGTTCTTCAAGTTCAAAAAGTAATTTTGTCCACAATTTTCTCGATTCAATCCACTGTGCGACGTAGCGCGTCGGGCGAAATTCCAACGAGACAGCAGTCCGCCCCATAAATCTAACGTTCTAAACTTATGACGAGCGAGATAAGAGGAGTGCAAACAATTCGGGATTAATTTCGGGCCCGATGTCCTCGCTTAATTGGCATCGACTGCAAACTCCAATTTCTCCCGCAGTCGAGCGTGAACGGCGACGATCATTAAAATTAAGCGTAATGATCACACATGACATTGAGCGTGGCAAGTATCTTTTCTAAGTAAACAGCAAACGTGTTTAATATGTTAAAACTAACCTAACAGATTAGTTGTGATTAACAGTTATTACGTTGTATTTGTAATAAAGTAATATTATCTTTTAGCAATATAAAGTCGATGTAAGAAGTATTCGTCCAGCATTAAGTTTTAACTAAACTGTAGTTCTGCTATGTTTACTTGGTATATTGAAACTAACCTAACATATTAGTTGTGATTAACAGTTATTAATTTAGATTTGCAATGTAGGAGTAAAAAAAATAAGTATAGTAATACATAAATATCTTTTAACAATATACAGTCAATGTAAAAAGTATTCGGACAGCATTAAGTTTTAACTAAATCGTAGTAGTGTTATGTTTACTTAATATATTAAAACTAACCTAACAGATTAGTTGTGATTAATAGTTCTTAATTTATATTTATTATACGGTAACAAAAATGAAATATCTTTTAACAATATACAGTCAATGTATAAAGTATTCGGACAGCATTAAGTTTTAACTAAATCGTAGTAGTGTTATGTTTACTTAATATATTAGAACTAACCTAACAGATTAGTTATGATCAATAGTTATTAATTTATATTTATTATACGGTAACAAAAATGAAATATCTTTTAACAATATAAAATCGATGTAAAAAGCATTAAATTTTAACGAAATCGTAAAACTACTATGTTTACTAAACAATGCCAACAAAAAAGCTGTATATGTATATTATCTGATGCGTATAGAATGTAACTCACCGAAAAAAATACAATACATACTCTAATTGCAAAAGAAGATTTTAATTTGCTTGAAAAAGTTTAAAGGTTTCAAAAATCCCTTCAATCATTTTTAAAACGAAGTAACTAATTACGCAGCACAAAGATCAAATAATTGAAGACTATTAAAATCAAGCGTGACAAGTGTTTTTATAAATAAACAGTCGAAGTGTTTAATATATAAAAACTTGGCCAACAATTACATTATAACTCGTCAATGTTGCATGTTTACAATGTTAATATTAAAAGATATCTTTCGCAATGAAATTCAAACTTGCCCAACAATTACATTATAACTCGTCAATGTTGCATGTTCGTAATGTTAATATTAAAAGATATCTCTCGCAATGAAATTCAGTGCACACACGATAAGCCGCATTCCAGGTACTTTCCACTCGCGTAATGACTCAGACGAGAGCAGTCGCGGGAATATGGCAGGGAAAACAATTATGCAAAAAACGCTCCTTCCTAAGTTAATACCATTAAATGGTGTTGCGAGCGATGCTGGATAAATGCGGGGCCGCGCGTTTGCGTGACACACATCGATAAAGCGGAAGAAAAGTAAATACACACGTGTGTGCGCTCGCGTCGTGCGTCGTTGTACGTAGCTTGCGTGTGCAGCATTCCCGCCACGCCGCGGGTGCTCTCCTCTCCTCGACTTTCTACGAAACGCGGCTCTCCACGCACCTCTCTCACCCGAAAGTAATTACATTTCGCAGGATGAAACATTCACGAGATAAAACAGACGTTGAAGTAATAAATTGTTAAACTGTACAGAAGAGGATTGTCGGCTGTCACGAATGCCACATTCTTGTTGTCGCGCCTTGAAAAATGTCCTCTCTGTGCAATTTGAAATGAAATATAAATTGTTAACTATTCGTTACAGCTAATTTATGAAACTATTTTTAATGTGTTGAACACTTAAAGTGTTTGTTTTTCGTGAGAAAACGTTTTTCACACCTGATTTTAATAATCGCGAGATTACAGTTACATATAAATTAATCAGTTAAGTGCGTTTGACGTGTATACACGTCGAACAAATCGTCGACAAATCTCTATTATGGTGCGGTTGACACGTGTATACTCGTCGTACTTGCATTTGCCTAATTTTAATTCCGCACTGTGCGGCCGATTTTTAAAACTAAATTCCACAGTTAAGAGGATAAACGCCTTTAGTCACAACTAATTTACTAAACCAGTTTTAGTATATTAAACACTTTAGGCGTTTATTTATTTATAAAACATGTCACGCCTGAGTTTAATAATCGTTAAATTACAGTCAAATATAAATTAATAACCGTAACAATTTAATAACTTACTAGACTAGTTTGTTTTGTATCAAAGACTTTTATAGTTTTGTATCAATTTTGTATCAAACAGTGGTGGTTTTTTTATATCAAACACTTTAGTTGTTTATCTATAAAAAAACTCTTACACTTCATTGTATGGTCGTCAAATCGTAAGCAAGCACAGGATAGACAAAGTACGAAATGAAATACGAATATACTGTGGGGATTGTGGGGGGGAAATAAGGCAGAATATCGTGCATCGTTTCTTTATTATTTAATACTCCGCTCTTATTACACTCTGTATCGACTCTCTGAACACTCTGACTAAACTCTCTGCTGGCTCTTTCTGAACTCTCTCTGCTGGCTCTTTCTGAACTCTGTGCTCCTCCCTAGGAGCACATCTTATATCTACCCTCATACATACATCGCATTCGTACAGACGCACTCACACATCTCCTTAGACTCGAACCCTTGCATCCCATAATTCACTCTTCTTTAATTTGACACACGCGACAGGTCAGTCTTACTCCATGTACACTCTTTTCACAATTACTCCTGCTCGGACACTCTGGTCATCGCATCCGTACCTCATTCCACTCGCTCGCCTATCGCTACCCACTTGACATCTCATATACTACACTCTTTACGACCTCATGCACCCTTCTTACTTTCGTACTCATCTTTACAGTCACTCCTAATCGTCATCCGTACTGCTCCCCATTCCACTCGCTCATCCCTCACACCACTCTTCTCCACACTCTGCATCCATACCTGCCGTCTCGGTCTCTCTACACACACACACTAACTGTTCAACCCTCTTGCATTCCGAACTTCCAAACGCTGTCTTAAATTCATTCCCACAATACTGACAGAGGTTAGGACACGTCGCGTCGTCGTCGCGCGAGTGTTCCAATGAAACTGCTCAGATGCTGCGAAGATCCGCGATCCTCTACAAAAAACTGCCCTTTGTCTCTGGGGCGCCGAGCTCTGCCATACTTGCGCTCCCCTATTCTCGGAAGTCACTTAGACATAACAATATACATAGATATACAACATATAAGTCTTCCATGCGCTCAGACCTTATCGAATGTCCTTCGCCTTACAAAATTTGACCCTTTTAGTGCCGAACGACGATATATCCTTTGCAATACTTGCGAAAAGTGTTCTTTATCTCAAAATAAATGTCTAAAACGCTATAAATGGTTCAATTTCGTTGGAAAGCAATTAAAAAAATTGTGGATTTAAATATTCCTTGTAAAGGAGAAATTTATTTTTTGTTTTATATGTTGTTTATATATCTTTATATTTTTTATATTTTATATATCTCATTCGTATGATTTTTAAGAAATACTGTAACATAATTGGCATTACTTTATTCTCCCCTTTATTGTGTAAATATCACTCTCATTTTGTTTTCTCACGATCTTTTTCCCAAAACCTTAGCAAATTTCGGTCGATACAATGTTGACTGTTTATGTATGAAAAAACACCTTTCGAAAAATAAATTAATGACCATTAATCATAATCAATCGTCTAGCCTAGTTTTAATATATTCAACATTTTGGGTATTTATTACTTGTTTTTATTACTTGTATCATTGTTTGCATAAATTGGTAGATGACAGTTAATAATTCCCACGTTCTTAATATTCATAATACATAATATAATAAAATAAGCATAACTCATTATTCCGTTCCTTTTGAAATTCTAGAGTTACTTTTGTGGCAATCTGTATGAGTAATAAATATTGCGATATTTTATAGCTTGCAATTTGCCTGAATCATAATTCTACAGAGGAGAGAAAACTGCAGTAAAATCAATGCAGCGGTTCTTGAGTTTATGCCAAGTTTTTTGTGCCTAAGAAGTTGTTTTAATCCGCGTTGCGGCGTATTTATGTTGATTGCTGGGTTCGCTGAAGAGCAAGCGTAATGAAATATAGGTTATGTTCAACCGGAGGAAATTTACTTTCCAATGATGAAAGAATTATTCATGTCGTTTGCGTAGTTTCTGAGATTAGTTCGGACAGATGCACATATAACTTTCTCTCTTTATTTATTAGTGTATAAAATAAAATGATTAAGAAAATATTAGCGCAACCAGTGGTTTTGGAATTAATTTAAAAAAGAGAAGACTGTAAAGAAAGTGTATTTCAATTTTCTATTGGAGAAAAGAGTTCTCTTCGAATTTTTAGATTATATTTACAGTGGAATATTATATATAACTGCAAGTTAACATAATTGAACAAATTTTACAAATTACTGAGTAACAATTAATACCACACGATTTAATCAAACAATTCTGAAATCTAACAATTACGCAATTTTAAAACAATTTTTAAACTAGAACAGCATTAGCAACTTTAATAGTTTGATCAAATCCTAATTTTAAAATTCGCCAATCTAAAAACCAACGCACTGGCAAAAGGTCTCGCGGCAGTATTTATATTTATTTGTACATTGTTTTATATCGACTGTATATAAATTTATTCATTCTCTCGCTCTCAATTTCAAAATACAATCAAAATCTTCTTGGTTCAAATTAAGGAAGAATAATTGACAGAATACAAATTACTAAGTAAGAATTAATACCACACAATTTAATCAAACAATGTTGAAACTTAACAATTAGGCAATTTCACGATAATTTTTAAACTAGAGCAGCATCAACAACTTTAATAGTTTGATCAACTAAAAATGTAAAAAATCGCAAATCTAAAAACCAACGCAGTGGCAAATCAAATGGCAAAAGATCTCGCGGCAGTATTTATATTTATGAGCAAGAGGCATCGAACCCACTCCGATAAAGCAGAATGAGAGCGCGCGCGGAGGAAGATACGATCGCGCAATCACAGGGTTTCTCTCGAGCGAGGACGATTGATCGATTCGCGTTGATCGCTGAATCCCCGATAACCGAGTGATTAGCCGGCGTTATCGCGCGCCGCGAGAAAGTTCGAGAGCGCCGCGCCGCGGAAAAATATAGATCGCGCGAGAGGATTTACCGGCTTTTTCGATCAGCCAGTCAGTTCGATTCGACGATTGCACCCACCAAGTCCAATCGGCAGATATGAATGTAAATTTAAATCAACACGCGCGCACTAATCGCCTTGTCTCCTTGTCTTCTATGATAACTTGGCCTCTCATTAACGCTACTTTCGCCGAGTGCTTTTCTTCGCTCACTCGACATGTATCTTTTCTGCGAAGTATACCTTCTGCGTTCCGAGAGATAGCAGTTGTTAACAAGTTTATTGACAAACGCATGCGAAAGTTAATGATATTAATTTATTAGTGTTCATATAAAACGTTAATACAGTATAATGAAAAAGTATGGTATTTACGTACTAAAAAAACTGCTAATATGCAGAAATATTAATTTGTTAGTTAGTTTATAAATATACAGGGTGTAAATAATGTAACGCGTAGTGCCTTGAGTGATGATAGGGAGGACAATTCTAAGGCGATACAGCTCATATTTTACATTCTTAATTATTAACATTAATTATTTATATTATATAATATTATTATTATATTTACAATTTACAATATATAATTATATTATATATACAGTTTACACCCTGTATGATTTAATATCATTAGTTTATTAATGCGCTGAACATTTATACATAGTTGAAAATTATCGTACTGAAAAAGGATAACTTGTTAATAAAACTGTAAAACTAATGTGAACTGTAAAGCAATTTTGGTGGTTTGTAATTTCCTATTACATTTATTTTCAAACTCTATTTAAAAAAGCATATAAATTGATTTTCTAGTAAAACGCATCCCATGCTACTCATCATAATGAAAAAGAAATCGCGAAACTGAATACGACTATTTATTGTCAAATTACAGACATTAATTAATTGCCGTTTACAACAATGATTCGTTAAACAAAGCCAAAAAATGTCAGCGTGGCCGATTTGAACAGAAGTATGTAGCAAAAAAAAAGCGGGTAATGAAAATATGAATATTTGCAACATAATTATAATTGGTGTTTACAGCAAGATCACTATTAAATATAATGGTTTATACTATAAAATATACAGTGTTTGACGTAAACAAGAATGATTCATTCCACGAAAGCAAACAAATGCCATCACAGCGGATTCAAGCAACAAAAAGGGGGTAACGAGAATATCAATGCTTAGTGAAGCTGCAGACATTAATTAATCGATGTTCACGACAATCATTCATTAGACAAAGTCCAAGAATTGACATCGCAGTTGATTTAAACAGAAGTACGCAACCCAATAAGAGACAAAAAGATACGACAAACAGAAAATAATAAATACCTAGTCAAGCAGCAAGTATTAATTAACTGTCATTTATAGCAATGATTAATTAAAGAAAAGTGGAAGTATACAACCCAATAAGAAAACCAATGACAAACAAAAGACAATAGATACTTAGTTAAACAGTACACATTAATTAATTGCCGTTTATAAGAATGAATCATTAAACATTAAGGGAAAGAATGTCTTCGTATCTGATTTAGACAGAAATATGCAGCCCAATAAGAAAAAAACCCAACGACAACTAAAAGATAATAAATATTTAGTTAAATAGTACACATTAATTAATTGCCATTTATAAGAATGATTCATTAAACATTAAGGGAAAGAATGTCTTCGTATCTGATTTAAACAGAAATATGCAGCCCAATAAGAAAGAAACACAAATGACAAATAAAAGACAATAAATACTTAGTTAACGCATTAATTAATTGTCGTTTATAAGAGTGAATCATTAAACAAAGGAAAAGAATGCCATCGCATCTGATTTAAACAGAAATATGCAACCCAATAAAAACAAAAACAGACGACCAACAAAAGATAATAAACACTTAGTTAAGCAACACACATTAATTGCCATTTATAAGAATGAATCATTAAACAAAGGCAAAGAAATGGCATCGCATCTGATTTAAACAGAAATATGCAGCCCAATAAGAAAAAAAACCAACGACAAATAAAAGATAATAAATACTTAGTTAAAGAGTACCCATTAATTAATTGCCATTTATAAGAATGATTCATTAAACAAAGGGAAAGAATGCCATCGCAGCCAGTTTGACTCGGTGCTCGAGCGGAGTACGCGCACGCTCCGGTTACGTGCGCCGAAAATACCGATGCTTAATCGCATACGTGTCCCTCTCTCTCTGGCGCACGTACACACTCGAAGCGGACCACGTGATCGGGCGGAACAGCTGATCGGGTGCGCGTATCTCGGAATCAGCTGTTCCCATCGGAGCGCAGCGGCATCGGCGGTGGGGCAGCGAACGACGGAAGAGAGAGAGGAGAGGAGAGGAGAGGATCGGTTGTCAGCCGGTTCCCGGGCGGCAGTGTCCAGTTGTAACGATACTTGGCGCACAGGCTGATATCGGCTTACGCCCCGCGCCGGTTCCGCTCGACTCCTCGACCATCACTCGCTCGATGCTCCCCTTTAAAGGGAGACGCTTACTTCGGAGCTTTAAAAATAGATGGATTTTCGGTATTTTTCCCTCCCAAAATCTTATGAAGAATTGTTTTTTTATTTCGAGAGATCTTTTTGCGGAAATTTTAGAGTGGTTTAGTATACGTAAAATTAAAGTTGTAAGTGTTAGTAATTGATTTGGGAGCTTTAAAAATAGATGGATTTTCGGTATTTCCCTCCCAAAACCTTATGAAGAATATTTTTTTTTCAAGAAATCCTTTTTCCCGAAATTTTAGTGTTTTAATATACGTAAAATTAAAATTGTAAGGGCTAGTAATTAATGTAGGAGCTTAAAAAATAGATGCTTTTTCGGTATTTCCCTCCCAAAACCTTATGAAGAATATTTTTTTTTATTTCAAGAGACCTTTTTGCGGAAATTTTAGAGTGTTTTAATGTACGTATAACTAAAATTGTAAGTGCAAGTAATTAATTTGTTGTAATACCTTCTTTCGATATTGTTTTCCGTGATCAGTACTACTCGGTGCTGGAAATTTTTTATTCTAAAGCAATTACTGCCGCAACAAAAATGTAGAACAATATTTTATATTAGAAAGCGATTAGCATTAAAAATAAAGTAGTTTGCATGATTTAAAAGTTTTTAATACAACAATTTCCACTTCAAAGCAATTTATATCGCATTAAAAACAGTAGAACAATATTTTACGTTAATAATACCACAATTTCCCTAATTTAATATTATTTAATAGCAACAATTTGAAGCTCGGTTCACATTACATCGAACGGCGACCTCGCCAAGCGGAGCGGAACACGCAACGTTGCGTCAGAGTGTTGCGGTGGTCGTTTTCTATGGCGATGCTCGCGTATGCAACGTCATGCGTGCTGATGACGCAGCATTTGGAATTCTTGTCGAGTGTGTTGTGTGATCTGCTATTGCTGATATTGCTGCGAGTTATGAACGTGATGTTAACGTTATTGTAATCGATAATTAATGAAGAAATGTGGGCAATCTTGATGAAAATATATTCGAGTATTGGAAGGTGGATGGTGCGAGTTGATAGCGAGTCACATGACGTCAGTGATCCGGTTTGTGACGTCAAAGTTGCGTGTAATGTGGATCAACTTTAACTGATAACTCGTGAATAATGGTGGGTAATATTAGTTTGACTTTGCGCTATTGTCACAGGCATGCTGCAAGTTGATCTCGAATTCGATATAATGTTATCGGTTGAATTTATAACGTTTACAACACACGCGATGTCAACCTACTTTGGTAAAGAACTTTGAAATATATACAATAACAAAATAATAGGTAAATGCTTTTTATACAATTACTTTCATACTTGGTTTTACTTGCTTGCGTACAATTTGTAAAGTAACAGCAAAACCGAAAGCAAAAAATAACAGTACAATTACTTGTACACAAATTGTTATGAATTGTATATACAAATTGTATAGAAGTACAAATAAATACAATTACAAAAGTAATTAATAGCGAATAAAGTAATATTCCAGAATTGAATTAGTAACGAAATTTATTTAATCTTGTATGTCCGATCTATGAAAATAACACCCTGAGCAATACAAATCAACTTTGACAATCATCTGTTAAACAAATATGTATAGCAATAAAGTAATACCATTGAACATTAAACAAAATAATAGTCAAGAATTTAGTCGATGCCAAAATGTAAATAATCTCTCTTTGATCCATGACATTTACAACTCTTCCAACATAAATCAATTTTAACAAACAATCTTAAATAAATAGAGTAATAAAGTAATACCAATAAATACTGGTGTTACTAACAAAATAAAACTGCATATTATTATATATTACTATTATTTATTAATACATTGTTTGTAGGACATTTCGCGCGCGTCCTCGAGCATCGGCTTCATTGCACACTAACTGTAATTGTCCAGTTTCTAAAAAAAATATTTTATTTCTTTTTGACAAAAATTGCCTATACATACATATATTTTGTAAGCTTAAACATATAAATTTTGGAGTATCTTTTTAAATGTTGAAGATAACTTTTATTTCTTGCGTTCGAGATGTACAGGGTGAGTCACTTGCCTTTGAATCACCACCAAAAATTGGACATTTTCGATGGCCAAAATATGGGGAAAACAAAATTTTGGGCTGGGGCTCTGAAATTTATATCACATCTTCCTTGATGCAAGGGGAGACTCCCCACCAAATTTCAGACCCGGAAAATGTCGGCAAGTCCAAAAAATATGGGAGAAACCAGCGAAAATGCCGAAAAAATCGAACTTTAAAGGCAGTTTTTTTTAGTGTTTTCGATAGAAATCCGGACTTTTTTCGACGGACTTCTTGTTTTCTATCCGTTTTCATTCATAAACAATCGATTCCTGAAGAAAAAACCCGAGTTCGGGGACCTTTGAAAAATCGTGAAAAAATCTGAAGGGGTACCCCTTAAGAAAAATTTGCCGAAAAACAAATTTTGAGCTAGGGCTCTGGAATTTTTATGATATCTTCCTTGATGCAAAAAAACATTACCCACCAAATTTCAGTCCCGGAGAAGGTGAGGAAGTGCACCAAAAAAAATAGGGGTTAGGAGAGTTCTGATTCAAAGGCAAGTGAATCACCCCCTGTACGTCTCTCTTAAGAATTGATTGCACTTAATAAAAAGAATTGAATAATTAAATGTATACAAAACTTCCGCCAATCTTCTCTTCCTTTATTTACATCGGACGCAATATGAACGGAGCTTTATAGGGGGCAGCGGTGTTCGTTGTGGGTTCGCTCTCGGCGAGATGACGCGTGTCTCGCTCGCGGCGGAGCACGCATGGAAATAACTCGGGCCGGCTGGGACGGGCGGATACATCTCATTGAAGTAGGCAGAGTGGCCGTGGGAAAAAAGCGATGCTCCACCGACACGGGATTTTGCAGCCAGCCGAGTAGCAGAGCACACTGCGCGAGCGCCTGTCTACGCAGATTGCGGACTTGCAGATGCGTGCGTGCAGCACACCTGGCTGCTGTGGCGTCACATGATTTGGAAGCGCGCCAGCAGCGTCGGCGTCGCGTCGCCCGCTCTTCTTTTCGCACGAATGAGTTAGGCTAAGCTTCTCCCGCCGCCGCCGCCGTCGCCGCCGGCAGCCCTACGTCTGAGGCGCGCGATGCGATAACTGCAGTTTCAGTGCTTCCCAAAAGCGGACATCGAGAACTTCCGGCGAACAATACTCTTTGTTGTCGCTTCGCTCGTTTGGACGGCCAGGAATTTCATTAGAGGCTTCGTGATTCGTTGCTTTATAATTAGATTTCTGTGCGCGTTATATGTTCAGTAATAACAGTGATTAAACAATCATTCTTTCATATTTGCAATTTATTATTAATGATATAAAAAATTCTGTATTAAAAATAGACCGATTCGAAAGTATCGAAAACTTTCGTCGAACAATATTTTTTTGTTGGCTGTCATTTGAATTTAAAAAAAATGTCAGAATTTTCTTCGTCTTTATTACAATCGTTGGATTGTAATTAAATTATTGTATGTAGATACAATTATAATACTTATAATATTTGTTGAAAAATATTCAGTTATGATACTATATTAAGCAATAATTTTCTAATATATCTATTTTAGAATTAGTTAGTAAATACTTAGGTTTAGAAAATGCTGAAACATAATTCATTTTGCACTCTGATGCAGGTATTTTTTCTTTGCATGCTGCAAATATTTCATTAACAGAAGTTCATTTATTAGTGAATATAAAAAATTCTACATTGACAATAAATGTAATTACAGGCATTTTTTATTATTATTTTTACATAGAGATTTATAAAAACCCTTTCATTTGGAATTTTATTGACTAATCGGAATTTAAATACTGTAAATATAATGATATAATTATACATATAAAATGAATGCACTTCGTAATGCTATTTTGTGATAGAAAAGTGCATTCATTTTATTGTATGTGTATATTTATATCTAATTATATTTGCAGTATTCAAATTCCGATTAGTGAATAAAATTCCAGATGAAAGGGCTTTTATAAATCTCTCTGTAAAACCGCTAAAAACAAAATAGCTGAAATTATACTTCTTTTGAATGCAAATTTTTTTACATTATACGTAGTACGAGGAAAATGAACTACTCCTCTATTAACGAAATTTTTCCAATGGTAATACAAATATTACCACCTGCCTACACAATTCTTCATAACGAAATTCTTGTCAGTTTTACCGCTTAGTAGAGATAAACAATCTCTTTGCTAACAAATCAATTAATAAAAACTGCAAATATAATTTCTAAAATGACATATTTTATTTGGGTTTATTTAAGGTCCTCCTTACATTTAAAAATGTTTTCTATTTCTTACATTTAAAAATTACATTTAAAAATGTAAGGAATAGAAAAATCGTGTCATATTTGTATACTAGCAATTTCTATAACAATTGGGTTCGCAATTTTTAGTAATGCGACAAAGATTAATAAATATCGGCTTGGTGGGATATTTAGCTGACGCGGTAAGAAATACGCGGCCGCTTGGTACCTTAGTCACATCAACGGTTGGAATAGTGATTCTCATGTGTATGTATGTATAATGATTGCGGTAGAAGCCGATGTTCCTAACTCAGCAGTTTTGCCGTGCCAAGCCGCAGAGTCGCGCTGCAAAACACTCGGCCAACTGGCTGTCGCCGCGCCGTTTGCATGTGCCGCTGGTCAAAATAAGGCACATAGATCCTAGCTTGTAAGAGGCCAGCACGTCCCACCTTGTCAACAAGAATAATGACGAACATTCTATCCGGTAATGAAGTGAAACTCCCGAAAGACATAATTCCCACTTGCGAATCAGTCTATTTGTACTCTAAAGTGTTAATGTTAGTGTAAGATGTACGATTGGTTTAAATGTTTTTGTACTCGAGATTAAAGTATAGATTATTGCTTTGGTGCATTGCGCACTCTTATTATTTATAGATTTCGTTTGGGTGAGTACAAGTTATTTTTAAATTTACATTTTAATGTAACTTTGTCTGGTCGTTAACGCACTCTACGTTTGCTTTGAAGAGTAAATCTTGAATTATATCTAATTATTTACACTTTAACTGGAAATCAAGAATAATTATGACTTAATTCTTTGTCCTGCAAACACTATAAGCGCAACATTTTTTAAGTGTAAATACTTTAATTCCAAAGAGGCCAGCACGTCCCACCTTGTCAACAAGAATAATGACGAACATTCTATCCGGTAATGAAGTGAAACTCGCGAAAGACATAATTCCCACTTGCGAATTAGTCTATTTGTACTCTAAAGTGTTAATGTTAGTGTAAGATGTACGATTGGTTTAAATGTTCAGATGTTTAAATGTTTTTGTACTCCAGATTAAAGTATAGATTATTGCTTTGGTGCATTGCGACACTCTTATTATTTATAGATTTGGTTCGGGTGAGTACAAGTTATTTTTAGATCGTAAACAGAACTTTGTCTGGTCGTTAACGCACTGTACGTTTGCTTTGAAGAGTAAATTTTGAATTATATGTAATTATTTACACTTTAATTGGAAATCAAGAGTAATTATGACGCAATTCTTTGTCGTGCAAACACTATAAGCGCAAGATTTTTTAAGTGTAAATACTTATACTTATAAACACTTACACTTATACAAGAATAATGACGAACATTCTATCCGGTAATGAAGTGAAACTCCCGAAAGACATAATTCCCACTTGCGAATCAGTCCATTTGTACTCTAAAGTGTTAATGTTAGTGTAAGATGTACGATTGGTTTAAATGTTTTTGTACTCGAGATTAAAGTATACATTATTGCTTTGGTGCATTGCGACACTCTTATTATTTATAGATTTCGTTCGGGTGAGTACAAGTTATTTTTAAATCGTAAACAGAACTTTGTCTGGTCGTTAACGCACTGTACGGTTGCTTTGAAGAGTAAATCTTGAATTATATGTAATTATTTACACTTTAATTGGAAATCAAGAGTAATTATGACGCAATTCTTTGTCGTGCAAACACTATAAGCGCAAGATTTTTTAAATGTAAATACTTTAATTGGAACGTGTTGGGGTTTGGATTACGCGATTGTTGCCATACAATAGTGCAAAGTTCTTGAAGTATAAAGTATTAGGTTTGAGTTAGAAACTTTAAAAATGGACGGAGTTTTGCAATTTTTTTCACCAAAACCTTGCGAACGTAATCGATTACTATTTTTTTTATTTTAAGAGCTATCTTTTGCGGAAGTATTACTAATTTTTTGATTCACATACAATTAAATTTGAAAGTGCTACTTATTTATTTATTATAATTAACATTGCTTTGCCGTGAACACTATTGCTTGGAACTGGGTCTGCGAAAATCAAAAAATGATACGTGGTTTATAAGAGTTTATTTGTTGTTAGCTCTTGTTGTTCTTAAATAAAAAATCGCAAATGTTGCGAATAACGATATATCGTCGTTCGACATT
The DNA here is from genome assembly GCA_910591665.1 of Ectemnius continuus. Classification (NCBI taxonomy): domain Eukaryota; kingdom Metazoa; phylum Arthropoda; class Insecta; order Hymenoptera; family Crabronidae; genus Ectemnius; species Ectemnius continuus. The sequence continues at coordinate 4,569,644 of OU342862.1, read as the reverse complement.
AAAAGTGTTAAATATTCTTTGTAAAAGAGAAACTAATTTTCATGTTTTTCATGATGCTTTATATTTATGTTATTCGTATGATTTTCAACAAATATTATCAAATGTAATTGGCATTCCTTTATTCTCCCTTTATTTCGTAATATGCTTCTTTTTGAATATTGTTAATATCATTCTTATTTTGCCTTTTATGACCTTTTTCCCAAACGGGTTAAATTCATAAACAATTTTTCCAATTGTTTTCCAACAAAATTAAACGATTTATAACGTTTTATAAATTTATTTTGAGATAGAAAACACTTCGCAAGTTTGCGAACAACAATATATCGTCGTTCGGCGCTAAAAGTGTTCAATATTATTATAATTGTTTAATATTTGTAGAAGACAAACTAATTTTCATGTTTTTCATGATGCTTTACATTTATGTTATTCGTATGATTTTCAACAAATATTATCAAATATAATTGGCATTGTTTTATTCCCCCTTTATTTCGTAATATGCTCCTTTTTGAATATTGCAAATATCATTCTTATTTTGTTTTTTATGACTTTTTTCCCAAATCTTAGCAAATTCGTCATATTAGTCCGGTATTTTTTACATATGTGCAATAACTTTGGTCGGCACTAAAAGGGTTAAATTCATAAACAATTTCTTCTATTGTTTTCTAACAAAATGAAACCATTTATAACGTTTTAGAAATGTATTTTGAGATATATCGTCGTTCGGTACTAAAAGAGTTAATGTTACAGGTGCATTACATAGAATACCGCAAAATGCTCGAAGTACAAAAGACGCGACTTGAATCAGACGTACTTAGTAGAGTCTACTGGGACTATAGAAGAGCAGTGCAAAGTATTAGATGAGGCTTAGGTCAGGTTAGTCGGCTGTTCAAGTGCACCGAGAACTGCTATCTCCGGTACGCTGGTCGCTGCTAATCGGGGAATGCGGCTGCAGTTTGCGGCTGCAGCTGAACAATTAGATAAATCGTGCTGCTTACGGCAGCGCGTTTATCTCGGCCCAATTTAATTAGCAAATTAGCAGGTTATCAGTCGGCATGATTTACGTGCCGCCACTTGACGCGGCGCATTAAAGCGAAAAAGTGTCGGCGTCGCGGCGGCGGCGGCGGTGCGCGGGTGTGTGCGCGCGAGTGCGCGCGTAGAGACGAGGAGGAACATTCCTGAGCGTCACGTAATTGCGCCGGTGCAATTTACGCGCGCGGAAATATCTCAAGGCGTGCCGAGAGAGCAGCCTTTACGCCACCGTCCCTGCCGCCAATTGGAATTAATGCCATTATTAAAAATTGGTCGCGCTACTTGCAGCTGTCAAGTATCCGGCTACGCGCGCGCACCAGACACTCTTCGAGTATTATCGCTCCCTCGATCAAGTTGAACTTGACGCTCGAAGGAAGAATCGCTTGCGCCATATTTCAGCTTACTCGAGTTGATTCTAACGTGCTTTTGAAATTGGGGAACTTGGAAGGCAATAAGTACTTTAAGAACTTGTAGAACTTGAATCAAGTTTGACTTAACGCAGCGCAATTTTCGACTTTCGTCTATCTTGCTTTAACTGATTTTGAAATTGATACCTTTTGGGAAGTAGAGAACTTGGAGGACTATAAGAACTTTGAGAACTTGTACAACTTGAATGAAGTTTGACTTATGTACGAATAAAAAATGGTTTGCCCAATTTTCAAGTTTCCTTCAATATGCTCTAACGTTCTTTTGAAATTGACACTTTTTGGAAATTGGGGAACTTGGAGGACTATAAGAACTTTAAGAACTTGAGGAGCTTGAATGAAGTTTGACTTAACAGAAGAGTGAAGAATCGTTTGCGCAATATTCGAGTTTCCTTCAATTTGCTCTAACATGCTTTAAAAGTTGGCACTTTTTGGGAATTGTAGTGAAAACTTGGGCCATTTATACAGTGCAAAGGAGAGAACGACTATTTCGATTTCTTAATATAGAAACTTAGAAAATTTCAGAAATTTAATATAGAAATTGTAGAAAAAAGCAGAGATAGAAGGGTCGAGTTGTACAATAAACCATATCCATATTTCGATGAAAGTCACAAAAAAATGTCACAAATGACCGTATTTTCGAAATGAATTAGGAGTATAAACAAACGTCTGACAAATCATTTTAATTTCATTGGCAGTTCTAGTCTTAAACTGCAAATTTAAAAATATGAGTATCACATATCGCATATACGTATTTTTAATTTTAAAATGGCAATATTGTTGCGTTCCAAAGACCGTATATTTACAGTCGAATCAAAACGAACACTGCACATTGGCACTTTTAATGTTGAATTGCAAAAGCTCTTATTTTTCAAAGATTGTATATGTGCAATCTTACTATACAATTACGAATATCGGATACTTTTACAATATTATAATTGTAATATTAAAAATGCGAATGTGGGATGTTCGCGAATATTGTACATTCGCATTTTTAATTTTAAATTGTAAATACTCCTATGTTCTTATTATGTTCTTATGCTTTTATAAGATTGCAATTTCAATTAAAAATGTGAATATGCAATATAAGTGCAACTTTATTTTAGTAATATGCAGTCTTTGCAACATAAGACTATTTGCAATTTAAAATTAAAAACGCGAATGTGCGATCTTCACGAATTTTGCATATTCGAATTTTTAATTTTAAATTGTAAATACTCCTATGTTCTTGTTATGTTCTTATATTTTTATAAGATTGCAATTTCAATTAATAATGTGAATATGCAATATAAGTGCAACTTTATTTTAGTAATATGCAGTCTTTGGAACATAAGAGTATTTGCAATTTAAAATTAAAAACGCGAATGTGCGATCGTCACAAATTTTGCATATTCGCATTTTTAATTTCAAATTGTAAATACTCCTATGTTCTTATTATGTTCTTATGTTTTTATAAGATTGCAATTTCAATTAAAAATGTGAATATGCAATATGAGTGCAATTTTACTTTAGTAATATACAGTCTTTGGAACGTAGGAGTATTCGCAATTTGAAACAAAAAACGCGAATGTGCGATCTTCACGAATTTTGCATATTCGAATTTTTAATTTTAAATTGCAAATACTCCTATGTTCTTATTATGTTCTTATGTTTTTATAAGATTGCAATTTCAATTAAAAATGTGAATATGCAATATAAGTGCAATCTTGCTTTAGCAAAACACAGCCTTTGCAACATAAGACTATTCGCAATTTAAAATTAAAAACGCGAATGTGCGATCTTCACGAATTTGGTATATTCGTATTTTTAATTTTAAATTGCAAATACACCTATGTTCTTATTATGTTCTTATGTTTTTATAAGATTGCAATTTCAATGAATAATGTGAATATGCAATATAAGTGCAATCTTGCTTTAGCAAAACACAGCCTTTGCAACATAAGACTATTCGCAATTTAAAATTGAAAACGCGAATGTGCGATCTTCACGAATTTTGCATATTCGAATTTTTAATTTCGAATTCCGAAGATTCGTATGGTCGAAAAGCCGTATAAGTATGGTAGAGTTAAATCGATGAGCGGAGGAGGGTTAGGTCTTAAAAGATTGGATTGGGAGGCTTGAGAGTGCGGACTTGGCTACGTCAGTTGCGACGTCTTCGTATCTCTAATTGCACAGTCTCCGTGATCGGCGGCACGTCCACCGTTTCGGAAACGACGCACTACTCGCGACGCTCGACTATTCTCGTAAGATCGTGATGCTTCGCGACCTTACTCAGCATTTCCACAATTCTGCCCGCCAGTTATTCACGTGCTCCTACGATTACAATCGTATTCTAAGAAAATCTCTTCGCTTCACTGTCACCAAAGAAATCATTACGTTATTGGAAAGCAATCCTACTGGGCTTCGCACAGATGATATTTTGTGTGCTTGGGGTTCCTCGAACTTTTAACCCTTTAATCGCGCAATTAGTCTGATATTTCATGGGCAAAACTTTTAGAATTGAAATTTTATTATAGTTAATTTGAAAAACATTGTCATGTAAAGAAGAATATTCTTGATTGTTATAAAATATCAGCTTTAAAGTCAATAAAATATGACAGCAATTAAAGGGTTAAAGGAACTCAGATGAAAAAGAATTATTTGTATCTTGTAGAATATTCGCTATATTTCTTGTAAATATCGCTATATTTTTTTAGAGTTTCATTCACAAAGTTATTGAAAATAGATTATTTGAGCAACTACACAAAGTTGTTCGGTTCTGACTTAAGAGGAAGTAGGCTTTAGGGATTATTTATAAGTGGGGACTCCTGTTTTTATTAAATTAGTTTACACCTTGAAAATAAAACAGTAATGTTTAAATTGTCTCTAAATATTTGCCGCAAAAACCAGAGTTATTATTAATATTTATAAAAAAGTCGTAACGTTTATGCCATTTTTTGACGCATTTTGTAATCGAATAACAAAAAAAGTAAGGCATAGTTATCTTTACAGAAATTAGTAGTGACAACAATATTGTTAAATTTATTTTGAAGCATTACATTCTTCACTAATGTTTTTAAATTAAAAATAAAAGGTTTTGTAAATCGCATCTATGACATTGTTATTCTTTTATACTACATTTTGTAACCGATTTCCGAAAAAGATAAATATTAATATTTGCTAAAACTGGTAGTGCTTACAATACTGTTAGGTTTAAATTCCAAAACGGAGTATTTTTGCTAACAAAAACATATTAATCCATTTTCACTAATGGCTTTCATTAATAAAATATTTTTTTATTTCAACTGTTGAGATTAATGCTTTAATTAAATATGTCAATCTATTTAGTGTGTTATATCTATAAATTTTTTTTCCACGAATTATTTATTTTATTCTGGTCAATGTGCAAAATCCTTATTAAAATTACGATTTCCAATTATCGAGCGATTTTGACGACCCAGTTTTGCAATTTTAAATACCAATTCTCTAAATCGGACGATTCTGAACGTTTGCAAAATCAATTATCTTAAAATTGATCATGAGTTAAAATTAAAAAAAATATATATGAACGGGGAAACACTGCCATTTATTATGACGCGAAGAATATAAAGATACGATTCTTTATTTCTAAGTAATAAGCCTGAATATGAAAAGTTGCCTAAAGAGCGATTTAAGCAACCTTATTCCAAGAAAAAGAAGCTGTCTTGTCTGACAAATTGACGAAGAATGACTGCTTCGTCATTTGACCACATAAGAGAAAGGGTCGGACTTCCCCCAGAAAAGTCAGCGATGATCATTCGCGAAGGGGGCTTCCTCACCGATTATAACGACCTTCGAATATGTTGTTGTGAACGTGATTCAGAGGAACTTTTCCTTGTGCACTTATTGCCTCTTAGCTTTAATTGGAGAAATACGTATCAAGCACTGTGATTAATGATGTATGTCGTTTTAGGATATCGTTTTATCTTAAGTTATGATTAGTTTTAAATCATATTCGTTTAAATATATTAATTCAGTCTGCTATAATTGCTCTAAAAACCTGGTTTGCACGCAATTTACTTAAAGCAGTTAAAGAAAAGTATTAGCACATCTTATTTTTAGAATAAAATTTCTTAAAAAATAAAACAGCCCTTTTATGATAATTAGTTTTTGTATTAAGAAGGAAAATGACTTGTTGAAGAAAATATATTTGCATTGAGAGAAGAGTTTTTTTCTTTGAGAACATTTTATTTAACAACACAGAGTATGTAAATTTGTTTTGTATAAAAGAGTGTCTCTCTTGCTTTGGTATTTTATAATTTAAAAATTAATGGATGAAGTTTGAGGCAGTTTATTTTATTGTCTAGCGTAATTCTTATAAGTACATGTCAAGTTCAAAATGGTCGTCACTTTTTTAAATAAGTTTGTAAATTAATGAAGAATTCTTCTCGAAAAATCAGCTGCCATAATCAACTATGCATATTTTTAAAAAACATCAAAAAGCCAATTGTACCTATTCGAACCTGAACCAATACAATTATGAGGGATCAACGATTTTCTTAGTCATATGTGGCTAAGAATGTGGCACTAATGAAACAAATTATTTGTTATTCTATTAACACTAGGTTTACAGAAATTTCTGTATGTCTCTCTTTATCGACATTTATTTTCATTAAAAAAGCTATTAATTTAATTTAAAGGCCATTACAATTTTAACAGACTTAATATAAGTTGATTCAATTTGTCAGGATTGCATAAATAATGGTCTGTATCAGGGATGAGCAAGTATGAATAATATAAGGTCATGATTGCTAATAATCGTGGAGAAAAAATCGTGATTATTTGTAAATTACAAATAATCACGAATTCGAATATTTCAAAGTGAATACTTCGATTTCGAATGATTCGAAGTCGAATACATCGAATCTGAATGATTCGAATTCGAACGATTTAAAATTGAATATTTCGAATTCGAATGATTCGAAGTTGAAAACTTCGAATTGAATACTTTACTCATTCGAATTTGAAATATTCAACTTTGAATCATTCGAATTCGTCATTATTTGTAATTTACAAATAATCACGAGTTTTTCTCCACGATTATTATTAATCATGACCTTATATTATTCATGTTTGTCCGTCCCTGGTCAGTATAAATTGGAAGGAAAATTAATAAGGTTTATAATTTTCTTCGTGAAGTTCGAAATCCGTCAAAATGACGGGTTCCATAAACCTAGTGTTAAAACCGTGTACTTTAAAAAGATTTCTTTAACTTACTTTTCTTACAATATCGTCCTGAATAAGATTCGCAATGGGAATCTTGCAAAGTTCCTAAGCACCGCGCGCAAATACGAGCTGTCTGGGAAATATGATCCGTTGAAATATCCACTTCCTGTTGGCTGCCCCTTTCCGAACCCCCCGCCTTTGCAATTTCGCGGCCCAGAGCCGCCGCCGCCAGCGGCCGTTTCGAATCGATCGGCCCAAACTGCAAAATCTGGGTCACGCCTACGCGCGCGCACACGCAATCTTGCAGAAGTCATGTTTAATGATTTTTCCGACATAGCCATTTCAGCGAGGACACGCAGCGCCGTATGGAAATTCCTTCGAACTCGCGGATCTAACCATCGCTACTTTACTGCCAATCATTTGCTCGGGTTTCCTAAGATTTTTCCGACCTTCCCTCATTTTCTTCCTCTTTCCTGCTTTGACTATTTCAGCTGATCGCGTTGGCGGAGTGTTTTGTGATCATTCATAAATTACTTTGTTTTGAACTAATAAAAATAAAAAGTTATTTTTTAAATAAAAAGCGAGTCAAATATCGCAATCGCTTTTCCTGCTTTGACTATTTGAGCTGATTGCGCTGTCGAAGTGTTTTGTGATTGTTGATAAATTACTTTGTTTTGTACTAATAAAAACAAAAAGTTCTTTTTTTAAATAAAAAACATCTCAAATGTTTCGATCGCTTTTCATAATGCTTTTCATAATACAATTATCGCCTTGACTATAAATTATAAACAATTAAATATTTTTCTTTGCGATTTAGAACATTTCACTCCAACACCAAACAACGAAAGTCAATGAAATAATCGTCTTGAATTATTATTTCACCCGCAAATTAAATTGTTTCTTGCGACGAAAGAATTTTTGAAAGAGAATAACGAAATTCCACTTGGAACGCACGAAGCTCAGCGCTTTTAGCGCGACGAGGCCACAGCAAATTCTCTCCTCTTCTCTCGAGGCTTCCGTTAACGCTAAATTGGCTTTGACACTAGTCGCTAATTATCCACTAATGAAGTAATTGCTCGGCACGTTCAACGAACTGTTACGTGGGGCTCTCGCGATGACTTAAGTAAATTCGCGCGATCAGATACGCAAGCGATCCATTAACCCTTCTAGTAGTATGAACGTACATTTACATTCCCGTTTAGCTTTATCCTACCAAACTGTTTTATACCATCAGTATTTTATATCAAGTAGAAACGCTTTATATCGTTGATATAATAAGTTATAAATAATATACTTATAATAATTTAATAATATAAATGAAAAACTGTTTTTAATTATATTACTTTATATTAATTCCTGTGTTTTTATTCTGAATCTTTACTGCTTTTGATATCCGTTTATTGAAAAATATATGCTTATAATAATGTATTAAAATATAGCAAAAGATATTTTGAGAACTTGTATTTACAAGAATTTAAAAACTGAAGCCTTAACAAGCAGGAAATTTCCGGAGAAGTACATTTTATTCAAGATTGTGACGATAAAACTTTAGAGTTCGAATTCTATAAATTAGGAAGTACTATACCATAAATATTAACTTAGGTTATACTACTTAGAATGAGTGTTTATAACATAAATTGTTTTATCACAAACCAAGTTATGAGTTAAATAAAGTGTACTAAATAAACTTAATTAAATCTATATCTACACTAATATAAGGATATAAAGACGTATTTGTTTGCAATAATATGTTGTGACTCGTCTATTTTGATTATCTGATTCTCTGACTTTGTGCCCCATGATTTTGTAACTTCCTCACTATTTGTCTCTCCTCCACTCTAACTCTTTGACTCTATGACTATGTGACTATTCAACTATCTAAATCTATGACCATCTGTCTCTGTACTTGATGACTCTGTGACTATACATATGTTTTCCTGACTACCTGACTATCTGACTATCTAACTTTTTTCCACTGTAACTCTTTAACTATTCGACTCTGCGGCTCTGTGACTATCTAACTATTCGACTCTGTGATCCGCAATTCTGTAAATCCTTGTCTATTTGTTTCTGTTCTACTCTAACGTTTTGATTCAATGACTCTGTGACTATTCGAGTATCTAACGCACTGACTATTTGTCTCTGTGCTGCGTGACTCTGTAACTACATGTAGATGTATCTTCCTAATTACCTAGCTATCTGACTACCTAACTCTTTGACTATACAACTCTGCCGCTCTGTGACTATCTAACTATCCGACTCTGTGCCCCGGGATTTTGCAAATCCCTGACTATTTGTCTCTTTTCTACTCTAACTTTTTGATTCCACGACTCTGTGACTGTGTGACTATCTGACTATTTAACGCACTGACTATCTGGTTTTCCGACTTTGTAATTATCTGACACTGTGACTATTCGACCATCTAAATCTCTGACTATCTGTCTCGATGCTCCATGATTTTTTAGGATTATACCTATATCTTCTTGACTACCTGACTATCTGACTATCTAACTTTCTTCCACTGTAAATCTTTGACTATTCGACTCTGTGACTATCCCAGTATCTGACCCTGCACCCCACGACCGTGTAACTTCCTGACTATTTGCTTCTCTTCCATTCTAACCCTTTGACTTCATGATTCTGTGACTATCTGATTATCTGACCATCTAACTTTTAGTTCTAACCGTTTAATTCTCTTTCGCTCTAACTCTCTGACTATTTGACTCTACGACTTTGCAACTCTGTGACTCTGTGACTATCTGACTATCTGATTCTGTAACCTTATTATGACTCTGTGATTTCCTGATAATCTCACTCTTTTACTCTAACTTTAAGATTCTGGAACTCCGTGACTATTCGACTATTTTACAACAAACACACTGAACTGTAGACTACAAGAACATCAAAAACCCGGCACGTTTTTCAATTGATTTAGAGTTAGCAGTGATCATTGGTTCCACGTGACTTTGCAACTTTGTGGCTCTGTGACTATTTGACTCTCATTCACTTTAACTCTTTGAATATCTGACTCTATAACTATCTGATTATCTGACAATAAATACACTCAACTATAAACTAAAAGAACATCGAAGTCTGACTCGTTTTTCAATTGATTTAGAGTTTGCAGTGATCACTGTTCCCACGTGACTCTGTGACTATGTGACTCGCTGACTATTTGACTCTCATCCATTTTAACTCTTTGAATAACTTACTCTATAACTATCTGATTATTCGACAACAAATACACTCAACTATAAACTAAAAGACCATCAAAACTCGGCTCGTCTTTCAGTTGAGTTAGAGTTTGCAGTGCTCATTGGTCCCACGTGACTCTGTGACTATGTGACTCTGTGATTCTGTGATTCTGTGACTTTGTGACTATGTGACTATTTGAGTCTCATCCATTTTAACTCTTTGAATAACTTACTCTATAACTATCTGATTATCTGACAAGAAATACACTCAACTATAAATTAAAAGAACGTCGAAACCCGGCTCGTCTTTCAGTTGAGTTAGAGTTCGCAGTGATGACTGATCCCACGTGACTCGCGGCTCACGGCACGGATGGATTAATCGTCATTTCCGATTGGCGAGTGCCAGCGCGAATCAGATACTCGCGGATTCATGAATTATGCAGTCCGGGCTCGATTAGAGCGAGCGAGCCAGATGATAATTCGCCGGGGGATCGCGCCGAGATCAAGGTTGGACGACTCGTCCACTGCGAATTAAAGCCACCTGTGCCAGCCATGCCGAAAATTATCAAGGACTCGAGTTTAATGCGAATAGTGTGACTAGAAAAAGTATTACCACACCCAGTATTTTAATATTTCCGTATATTTTCAAGTTATGTTTAGATAATTTCGTTAAATTTTTCACTTACACCACTTTCGTAATTAACACTAAATGAATTCCATATAATGTTGAAATTACAACTATTATCTAATGGTTCATTTTTGACGATATTGTAAAAATTACATTGAATATATTTTGTTTAACATAATGCGGTGTGAAATAACTGATAAACATGTTTTTTAAAAATTTTGACTTAGACCACTTTCACAAATATGGGCATATATTATTTGCTAACTCTTTGACTGTTAAGTAATCTATCTCTATAACTATCGCTGGGCATAAATACTATTTCACGCAATATGAATCTGTTCGCCGGTGTATTCAATTATAATATGGTAGAGAATCCAATTACTGTTGCTTTATCCACTTGAAAATTGAAATTTTTTCATTCTTTTATTTTCAATATATATTGTTTATTCGTCAATGGTAAAATTTTGAAATACCATAATTTGATAAGTATAATGTATGTATTTGCATATTGAACATTGAAAACTTGAACATGTAATAAGTCAAATAAGTATTTTATACAGAAATAAAAACTGTAATTACTGTTAAAAAATGTTATTGATATAGTAAAGACTGGTATAAAATACAGTTCGTAGGAAAAGTGTTGTCACATTCGCTCTTAAAAACTATCTCGTTTAAGGAAATTCATTCCTTCTTAAGAAGAACAATTTTTTCTTCAAGTTTTCTTGTTCGAAATTTTCTTGTTCAAGAAAATGTATTTGTATTTAGAGATAAGAGTTTCCTTTTTACGAACATTTTCCCGCACAATATTGGCTGTGCAAGTATTTCTTTTTGTACATTGTATATTCCCGAATCGGAAGAGTAATATTGTGGTTTGCATGGGTTGTTTGCGAGCGGATTGCAGAGGTGCATGCAAATCTAGATTAATATTCACTTATTAAGCAGGCTGCACACGATTCCGTATAAATTTCGAGGATTATTGACGTCTTAGAGAGGTCAAAATTTGTTGACGTCATTGTACAATGTATCTGCTCGCCTGTCATTTGTTACTACTAAAATGTTTCAGAAGCAGTGAAAAATTTTGGTTGATTTGTAAATTGTTGAAACTAAAAAGACGTGTCATGCGAAGTGTTTTTAGATTGTAACATTATGTTAATTCCAGGGATATTGGCAACGTCACAGTCTAAAAATAACGCCTCGCATGTTGCAAGTTCTTATTAGAATATTAAACAATTAGGTAAGAAATTTTGACAAATTTTCAACATTTTAATAGGAACACATGATACGTGTCTTTAGACTGATAAAAATTCCTGGAATTTCTCTGACGTAACACTCTAAAAATAATATCTCGCATATTATGTGTTCTTATTAAGATAATTAATAATTAAACAAAAAATTCGGAAAAATGTATAAAATTGAAATAAGAATTTCTAATATGTAAAGAGGTATTTTTGGATTGTGACCTCACCGATAAGAACAGTCTAAGGACATCGTACTTGTCATGTGTTCCTATTGAGATTTTCAGAAGTCGACTGAAATGTATTTCTGATTTCCAAACATCTATTTAGGAACTCGTAGAATATGACGAGTCATTCATAACCTGCCAAAAATTCTTGGTATTTCTATGACTTCGACAATTCTTCGAAAGATCCTTAAAGAACAGTGTTTGACTTAAAACTTCGTATATTTGATGCAGAAATATAAATAGAAATATTTACCATTACAATAATACTAACTATAAGTAATAAAATAATTCTATCAATTAAGAACGAATAATTTAGTGATTTTTAACGAATTTGATAAAGAAAAAGTTGGTAAAGTAAAAGTATCATTACAATAATACTAACTACAAGTTATGAAATAATTCTATAAATTAAGAACGAATACGTCAATGATTTTTAACGAATTTGATAAAGAAAAAGTCGAATCAATATTAACTAATTAAAAATAAAAAAACACGGGTAAAATAGTATTCGCACATCTAGTGTTTGAGCAAGAATGTTCTTAATGAAGAAAACTTCTCTCTAAATAGAAAATAATTTTCTTGACCAACAAAATATCTTAACTAACAAAAAATAGATTTTTAGAGAAGACAGCTTTCTTTTCCACAAAGCTTTATTGAAAAAATACTGAGTGTGACAATACTTTTTAAGCCGTTGTTGAATTTTGCAATCGGAAGATCAATTTTCTTATTTACATTGAATTGCAAAATACAGAATTCCGCGACAACAGCCAAGGAATTCGAGATATATTCAAATACAATAAAATAAATAAATTACAAATGTTAGTTTAGCGATATTTCTTTAAGATTCAGCGATGTTCTAACGCGAGCCAGTGAGTTTCTGCTGCATCGAGAGTGGGAAAGCGGCCGGGGAGGGAAGCGAGTGTCACGAGCGTTTTCTCGAGTTGTTAAATTACAAGGCGGCGTTGCGTAATCGGGCACGCACGGCTTGTTTACCGACTTATCGCCTTTTATGTAGATCACGCTCTGCCCGCAACATCAACGTCGCACTCCGGCGAACAATGCGTCAACTGATTGACAATGAAACCGCCGATCCAATTAGCATATTCCTTCACCGCGAATTCATATATTGAACTTTGTTTAACATATATTTAATAGATATTTTGTTTAAAATGTTTAATACAATGCATTAAAAAAGGGATTCGTAGATTTCCTTCAAAATGTTTAATACAATGCATTAAAAAAGGAATCGTATATTTTCTTCAAAATATTTAATACAATGCACTAAAAAGGATTCGCACGCATCCATTTTCTGGGGCTAAATTTTGTTGTGGAAGAAAATGTCTTTCTAAAGAAGAAACAAATTTTTTTAAAGACGAAAATAAGAAATCATTTGATGACATAGCTTTATTTTACACTTTATGTTAAATAATAGTTAAACTAACGTGAAGATAGTCAGGTGGAAATTATAAATTAATAAATAGTGTCACGTTGCAATCTTTGATCCATGTTTGACTTATTCCATTGTGTTTACTAACACAAAAATAGTCTTGTTTATTAATATAAGATGCTTTGTTCTCATAATTCAATTTAATACCACGATAATCGTAAATCATTTTAGATTTATGTTTTGCAAGAGATAATTGTTGATGAAATGAATGTTTTATTATTGAACAAATAAATTTTAATATTAAACCTATCAGCACTTTCTTTATATTTGCATTTTCCGATTTGAAAACGATCAATGTGACTAATAACGATAGATTTAATGTTAATTTGATAGATTTGCTTAAGTGGTTTGTGAGGCGTTAACAGTAATGATAAGTGGTGGTTAACTTAAATATTGTAGATATAATTAATTTGATAATAGATATAAGTTAATTGACTCTTAATCATGAAATTGATACACGAAAGTCGTAACACACTTGTCAAAGTTTATTATCTTGTTATTTTAACGTTCAGATTTGTATTTATATTTAAAATAAGATAATGTGTGCAGTGAGAAACTTTACTATCAACTTTGAATTAACAAACGTTGTTATTTATATGAATTCACTGTAAATTTCATACTAAGTTTACGTTAAATTACTACAAATTTGAAATTTGTATTTGCTTACGATGAGGCAAAATATACCAAAAGTGTGTATGAACCGTTCATTTTGAAAATGACCTAACACGAGTTATATTTAAATGGAGATATTAAAGAATTTCCGTCAAGTTATACACATTATTACAGCCAACAAACAAAACTTGGCAAATGAACGTGAACGCCACTTCCAAACGACTGATATAAACAAATGTACAGAATTAATGATGAAATCGGAGAATAATTGATACACGAATCGATTTGACGAGCACGTGCCAAGAGAGAGATTGCAAACCCGAGGACCTCGAACTTAGATAAGAGAAGGAGAAAGAGAAAAAAGGCGGTCTGTGATCTGAGCGATCGATTCGACGTCGAACTGTCTGCCGGCAAAACCGGTTGTCACCACGGCTCTCTTCATTTACTTGATATCCAATATTACAGGAGAAACTGCCGCGACCTTCTCACTCTGCGTCAACCGCATGCCTAAAAGCCTCTTAACACGCTCTAATTTTAACGTCACCTCAAACCTTTCCTCTCGGCTTTCATCCAGTCCAATCAAAGCGCCTTTCACTTCCTTTTTCCTGCCCCATTTTTTCTCCACAAAGCTTTTTCCCCGCTCTTCGCACTTCGCGGGTTTTGCACAGCTTTTTTTAAGTCAAATTTTGCTAAATCGTTTGAAAATAACTTTCTGCTGTTTTTTTTGTCCCCTTTAGTTAGACTTTGTAGTTTAATAATTTAATTTAATAAATAATTTTGACGTCATTTTAAACTTTTCCTGTAAGCTTTTTTTTCGAAGTGCACCGAAAGTCTTTCAGTTTGTTTTTCCTGCCACTTTTTCACTCAATGTGCACTGTTTACACATTGCAACTTTTGGAAAGTGTACGTGAAATTTGTTTTCATAATCCACTTTTGCCAAATTCATCTGAAAACCATTTTCAGAAGCTTTTCCCCTCAGATTATGACTCTTAATAGTAATGAATAACAAAATTTCCAAGAATTATTTCATGAAATTCATTATTTAAACAATCATTGGTATTCTCGATAAATTAATATTGGGCGAATATTATTATTGGTACTGTAAAATATCGAGGAAAGCCTTTCAATTGCTTTTTCCTGTTCCTCTTTAATTATACTTTACAATTTGATAATTTAATTTAATAAATAAATTGAAACTCATCTCAAACTTTTTCACTCAAAGCTTTTCACTTGAATCTTCCTCTCCTTTTTCCTCCTTCTTTCATGTCACGTTAATAATAATTAAGAGCACAAAAAATTCGTTTGAAAAAAGTTAAATGGCCAAAAAGGAAAATCGAAAAGAAACTTTTATTTGAAACTGTGTGTTTTATTTAAAATTGATAGCCACAGTTTAATTTAATGAATAATAAATGGATGAAGATAGATTAGCTGAAAATGTTTATACTAATATTTCTGTTAACTTGATAATTTTGCTCATTCTTTTTAAAAGTTCTAATAATGATGAAGCAATGAACCAAATAAAGAATTAAAGTAATAAATTAATAAAACCATACAAAAAAGATAATCGAATCTAACAAATGGCATATTGTTATTTTCGAATACCAAAAACAAAATGCAATTGTTTGCAAATCCAGTTTCTTCTCGGTGAAAACTGAATGGTTGAAGCTAGGTATTTCAAGACTATCATAAACAATCATTTCGCTTTCGAACAAGTGCGAACGATAAAATTGTGTTTACTTCTCTCACGTTTGTGCGTTAAAATACGCCAGTTACTTTCGCCGGTGGTATTTCCGGATGATATTTCATTCATACATTAATTTAATTACAAAAATTATAGTTTATTACAAATATCTTCTAACAATTTACAACAATCATTGCAAAAATTTGTTACAACGAACGTCACAACATTTATTATAAACTTTTGTTACAACGAACATTACAACGTTTATTGTAAACATTCGTTACAACGAACATTACAACATTCATTGTAAAATTTCGTTGTAAACATTTATTGTAAACATTCGTTACAACATATACGTTGTTTTATTCCGATTTGCGATGCATTTATGCACACAGCTTGACACCCCGAAGTGCAAGCGTAATCAAATACAGCCAACGTCCTTCTCAAGAAAATGTACTTTCCAATGGGGAATGAATTATACAAATCGGTTGAGTAGTTCCTGAGATTACCTTGGACGCTCTAATTTTAACGTCGCCTCAAACCTTTCGTGCACGCTTTTACCGAGCGCTCTCAAAGCCTTTCAGGGGTTTTTCTTCTAAAGTTGTCGTCAGTTTTTTTCGTCGGCAAGCTTCACAAAGTGTACTTTAATCTCTTGTTTTCGGAGCGAATTTTTTAAAAGTAAAAAGTAAAGTTGAACTGATTCCACTCATGTAGAAGTTGGTTCAAACCAATTGTATATTGTTAACCATAAAACTTATAACATAAACAATTGGTTTGAACCAACTTGCACATGACTTATCCGCATGATTTTAGTGCCTGGCTTAGGTATGATCTTAAAAAAGAACTCTCTAAAAGTTGAACTTCATTGGACCAACCGTACCAAAGAAATCATCTGCAGAGTCCTATTACGCATAATTAATATTGTAAAGTTTAACAATTAAAACTGCCTTATTGTTCATTTAATTTTGAATGTTTATATCTCAAATTACTCTGTCCAAGTGTACTAATTAAAGGTAAAATGACTGTGCTTGCCAAGTGATTGCCTTAGTTACACGAATTTTTATAGAATTGAGAAAAATTTCAATGTTAACTGTCTTACATCCCCTTAAGTACGCAAACAGCCAAACATTTCCAAAGAAAGGAGTACATCGTTAAAGGGTCATTACAAATCTTGACTTTGGCTCGGTCTCAAACTGACTGCCCAACAATAACAACGAGCAGGAAAACTTCCTCTTTATTGGCCCAATTCAGAAACACCTTAAACTGCTCTCGGACGATTCCAATAAACTGTGTTCGCAGCGAGCGTTCCTCCTGTAACAAGTAACATCTGCATCGTGCAATTGCTCTAAAACTGTCCGAACGCCAGTAGAATTCCGCTGGCTGCGCCGCCGCCGCTGCTTCGCCGCCGCCGCTTGCACACCGTGAACGATGCGAACCAAGCAGCAGCTTTACTGTTTTACTGTTTGAATGTCCGATCGCCACCAACGCCGACGGAACTCCCGCTCGAGAAAGAGAGAAAGAGAAGAAGAGAGAAGAAGAAGAGTGTGCCGAAGCAGCCGGCGCTCGTTCGGGCTCTGCGATCCACGATATATTTATACTATCAAGTGGTTAGGAGCAGCGCTGTGCGCGAGTTGCAATAATATTTATCTACCGCCGCGCCGCCGCCGCACCGCGCCGCCTCTTTCTCTCTGCACACCTACACACTCCCTGGAAAAAGTAGTCCTACACTAATCGCTTGTAACTAAAACATAGTATTGCCATGCTTGTTAAACAACAGGTGCAAACAAGAAGTTGTACATATTCTTTGTATGCCTCCTGAATTGTGTATCTGGCATTTTATTTAACAATGAATATTGTTGCTATTGCGTAAATAATTATTCGTAAAATTTTTTGCAGCCAAACTTTTTCATTTCATACACTCTGTGTAAAAAGTAGTCGAACAATAATCGCTTGTAACTAAAACATAGTATTGCCATGCTTGTTAGACAACAGGTGCAAACAAGAAGTTGTACATATTCCTTGACGCCTCCTGAATTGTTTATCTGGCATTTGTTTTATAACTTACACATAGTATTGTAATGCTTGTTAAAGAACGTGTACAAACAACAAATTGTACATATTCTTTGATGCCTCCTGAATTGTGTATCTGGCATTTGTATTATACTTTGTTCTACGGACATAGCTGTTTCGTTTGATAAATACAGCAATACTATGATTTTTACTTAACAATACAATATTGTTGCCACCGCATAAACAATAATCCGTAATATTTGTAGCCAAACTTTTTTATTTCATACATTCAGTGTAAAAAGTAGTCGAACAATAATCGCTTATAACTAAAACATAGTATTGTCATACTTGTTAAACAACGTGTACAAACAATAAGTTTTACATATTCTTTGATGCCTCCCGAATTGTTTATCTGACATTTGTTTTAGAGGCACCAAAGAATATGTACATATTTTTTGTTTTATTGGCATTGTTTATCAAATGTGGCAATACAATGCTTTTTTTATTTAAAAATGTATATTGTTGCCATTGCATATATCATAATCTGTGATATTTATAATCAAACTTTTTTATTTCATGCATTCTGTGTAAAAAGTAGTCGTACAATAATCGCTTTTAACTAAAACATTGTATTGCCATGCTTGTTAAACAACACATGCAAAAAATGGTTGTACATATTTGATATCTCTTGAATTGTTTATCCGGCATCTATTTTATACATTGTTTTACGGACATTGTTTTTTTGTTTAACAAATACAGCAATACTATGTTTTAGTTAAAACAAATAGCAACAATGATGTTCATCTAATGCGACACTGTTATTGTTATTTTATTTAACAATGGATATTGTTGCCATCGCATAAATAATAACTAAAAGGTAGAATTGCTATGTTTGTTAAACAATGCTTGTAGATAAACTATTTGTACATAAACCTAGATGTCTTTAGAGCAAATATCAGATCAAATTTGAGCAGTCTATGCATTACTGGTTTTGTTTATCTAATACTTGTTCTAGAGGCGCCAAAGATTACGTGCAATTTTTTATTTTACATTCCTTGTTTAACAAACATACCACTACTGCATTTTAATTCAAAGCGATTAGTATACAACCATTTTTGACTCCAAATGCTACGATCTTACTTTTTACATTATTGCTATTTAAACACAATTGTTTGTTTTACGGGTATTGTTTGAAAAACTATTGTATTTTAGTTCAAATCGATTACTATATAAATACTTTTTACATTCACTGTTATACAGGCATGCCTTTTGCATAAGAAATACAACAACAATAACAATGTGTACAATTTTATATAGATGAAGAAATAATATATATTTTATAATCCACTGGAATTATATTGCGCACTCACATGTCTGATGTACAGTGCATATAAATACAAACATTCATAAATCCATAAATACAAGTATTCTACACATAACATTGTTTCCATAATTCAAACAAATATACAGTCTTATACAGACATTGTTTAACATATATAATAATACTATGTTTTAGTTAAATGTGATTAGTGTACGAATACCTTTAATAGCGATTGTACATGTGTATAGGCGCGCGCGTATGTGTGTGCGTGTACAAGAAGCGCAGACCGTCGAAGATCGAACCCTCCGCGATCCATCGAAGTGTATAAAATCACAGTTTCGCATGATATTGCGCTCGCTACCGCAACAGAAATTCGAAATAGCATCATCGTGCATGTGCGAGGCTAATGCATTTGTCAAGCGCTGTCTAAATTTGTCCCAGTTACATTTCCGGAAGATAATGGTAAGTCAATATTAGTTCGAAGCCGACGGGTTTATTAGAAGCACAAAGAATAACATGCTTGTTAGAAATCACGTTCTTAATACAATTATTCAAGAAAAAATCTGCGGAAACAAATAATTACTTCAGTAATTAAATAAGTCATGTTACTGGTGGTGTAATTGTTGCAATTTTTTTAACATAACCAAACTGCGAGAAATTTGGATAAACGCATTTTAAAAATATCTGTAATTTTATTAACAAAAGTCGCGTATAAAAAATAGTTAATTGAGTAATCAATTAAAGAAATGGTTACATAATATTAAATCTGTTGTTCTATTTTCAACGCGTGAAGATTAAGGTTAAGTTTCCTTTGACTGCGCGGCGCCACGGTAGCTGTTGTTGTTCTAAAAGTACACACTACTTCAATCATTCGATAAATCAGTAGTCTGTCGAGTAATCGCAATCGCAGTAGTCATAATCATAGTACTCTTTCAATCATTAGATAAATCACTATTCCGTGGTGTAATCATAACCACAGTAGACATAATTGCGATAAGAATAGGGAAGTTTAATTATAGCACAAGAACAGCGATTGTAATTCAATACAGTCGAATTGAAATTAACGTGTATTTCCTTGTAAGCTTTCAATTCGTTACGCGTTGATAACTGCAGTGTATAATCATTTTATTCCTTAATGCGTAATTTTATTAATCAATGACTAATCATTGTTATTTCCTATTATTACTTTTGTAATATTAAATTCATTTTAAATTAGTCAATGCTAAAATAAAATGCATGACAATGTTTCTATGCGTAATTAATTGTTGGAATAAGTATCGATATTACTAATTAAACAAAATTCTAATTAATTTTGTAGAGTTTAGCTACTGAACGTTCATACCCAAGTAAATCAAACAGCATTACGTCAAAAGTCTTTAAAAGTATTATTAATTAGTCGGAGTAATTATCATAATTACTTCTTGCAATGTTTGTTTATCGAATATTGAAATTATATCAAAAGCTATTTAAAAACAATCTAATAATCGTTGCTAATGCCATTAAAAGCAATAATTAATAACGCATAATGATTGATGTGAATATTTGAAAAGTATATATTAATTAATGACTAATCATTTTTAGTTCCTATTGTTGCTTTTGTAATATTAAATTGATTTTAAATTAGTCAATGCTAAAATGAAATGTATGGCATTTTTTTTATCGATAATTAATTGGTGAAATGAGTATCAATATTACTGATTAAACAAAATGCAATCTACTTAATTTTGCAGAGATTAGTTCCTGAATGTTTATATCCAAGTAAATCAAACAGCATAACGTCAAAAATCTTTAAATGCATAATTAATTAGTTTACGTAATTACCATAATTACTTCTTGCGATATTTGTTTGTCGAATATTAAAATGATAGCAAAATCTACTTAAAAAACAATATGATAATTGTTGCCTATGTCATTAAAAGCAATAATTAATAACGCATAATGATTGATCCGAATATTTGAAAGGTATATCACAGTATGTGCAAAACACACTCCGAATCTGTTATTTCGAAGGAGTACTTTATATCATTCATTCACATGTGCCGGTGTTTGTGCGCAACGGTGAATTATACTTGTTGCCCCGTTGCGGGAACATTGTTGCTAGTGACAACAGGGCGGGCAATAAATTCGGGGATTTTAGCGATCGCACTGTTATGCAAACGCGTGGCGATTAATGCAGTCGCCTCTATTACTGGATCCGCCAAGGCCGCGCCGGATTTCTGCGCGATAGCAGGAAAATTTTGCAGGCGCAATGCGCCGCGCCGCGCGACTGCGCCTAAAGCACGAATCACACTGCGCGCGACCCGTTAATAACTGGATCAGCTATGTTGATCAATTCACACGCGTCCAGTAATAGTGCAAGCTGTCGGCAGGAGTACTAATATTTAGTTTTGAGTTGTGCATTAAGGCCGATTCACACTGTATAAGACGCCAGGAATTGTTTTCTTTTCGTGAATGTTGTTATTAATTTATAGTATACGTTTGGAATATTGCAATATTTTGTCAGAAGTACTAATATTTATTTATTAGTAACATATTAAGGTTGATTCACACTGTATAAGACGTCAGATATTGTTTTCTTTTCGTGAATGTTGTTATTAATTTATAGTATACGTTTGGAATATTGCAATATTTTGTCAGGAGTACTAATATTTATTTATTAGTAACATATTAAGGTTGATTCACACTGTATAAGACGTCAGATATTGTTTTCTTTTCGTGAATGTTGTTATTAATTCATAGTATACGTCTGGAATCCTGCAGTGTTTTATCAGGAGTACTAATATTTATTTATTAGTAACATATTAAGGTCGATTCACACTGTATAAGACGCCAGGAATTGTTTTTTTCTCGTAAATGTTGTTATTAATTCATAGTGCATGTCTGGAATATTGCAATATTTTGTCAGAAGTACTAATATTTATTTATTAGTAACATATTAAGGTTGATTTACACTGAATAGGATTCATATTGCATAGGATGTCACAATACGATGTTTTTTGTGATTAATGTGATTAATTCGTACAATATGTATATATTGTATTGTATTGCCTAATAATATGCATATTTATTTTTGAGTTGTCAATTAAGGTCGATTCACACTGTATAAGACGTCAGAAATTGTTTTTTGTTCGTGAATGTTGTGATTAATTCATAGTATACGTTTGGAATACTGCAATATCTTGTCTGGAATGCTAATATTTATTAATAAGTGACCGATTAAGGTTGATTCATATTGCATAGAACGTTATGATCCGGTGTTTTTTTGTGTGAATAATGTCATTAATTCTTTCTATACATTATATGTCTGACAATATTGCAAGGTATTGCTAACAATACACATATTTGTTTATAAATTGTTTGTTAAGGTTGATTCGCACTGTGTAGGACGGCAGAAATAATTATTTTTCGTGAATATTATTATTAATTCATAGTATATGTCTGTAATACTGAAATATTTTGTCAGGAATGCTTATATTTATTTATGAGTTACCTATTAAGGTTGATTCACATTGCACAGAACGTCACGGTTCAGTGTTTTTTTGGTGAATAATATCATTAATTCTTACTATACAGGGTGTAAACAGTACAAATCGCACTCTCTTTAGGGTTTTTTTTTGGGGGGGGGGTGGGGGGATTGTAAGGGAATACAGTTCATGTTTTCAGGTTTTAGAATTTTTCTCCCTATCATCCCTGAAGAGAATGCGGGTTATAATGTTTACACCCTACACATACATACCTAGCAATATTGCTGGGTATCACAGATAATACAAATGTTTATTTATGAATTGTTTATTAAGGTCGATTCACACTGTGTAGAACGTTTTATTGTCCATGTGTAGAACGATTATTGTTATTAATTCGTAATATACACTTAACAATACCAATCTTCATTTATCAATCTCTTATTAAAGTCGACACACATTACACGGAACATAAAATTCGCGGAACGATTTGGCAATGCTATGTGAATTCCGTTCACAATTCGCAGTATGCGCCTGGCAATGCTGCAACGTTTCGCTAGCAATACCCATATTTGTTTACAAGTGGACTATTACGATTGATTCATATTACGAGGAATCTTGAGAACTAGCATCGAATTGGCAGTGTTATGCTAATTTAGTCATCAATTCGCACTATAAAAGGGACGATATTGCAATGGTTTGTCAACAATACCCGCATTTTAATGGTCAATAATTTTGAATGGCTCTTTTAATATTCATATTATACTCTTTTGTAAGTTTGTAGTTGTTTATTTGAGTCATAAAATCCACTTTGATACTAAAATTAAAAGGGTGTTTTGTACTCCCAGGGTGCGCTTTTGCAAATGGCCAATCAAGTTCGAAATGTAATTGTTTATGGATTTAAATATTGCTTGTAAAGGAGAACTTAATTTCTATCTTTTACATAATGTTTTATGTTTATGATATTCTTGGAAAGAGTGTGATATTTTTGGTCGGCACTAAAAGGGTTAAAAACTCTTTAAAATTCGTGAGAAGTACCTTGTTCTATATAATTACCAAAAAGCTGATCGATCATATTGTTTTTAAGGGATAAAACGGTTAAAATGCATTTATTTTCAAGGCTTCTGAGTGTGCGGTTTGCTTTTATTATCAGTGCATTGTCAGAGAACTTTGATGCTAAAATTAAAAGAGTGTTTTGTACTCACCGAGTGCGCTTTTGAAAATGACCAATCAAGATCGAACTATAATTAAACTCTAATCAATTCGCACTATAAATCGGGCAATATTGCAATGCTTTGTCAACAATACCCACACTTCAATGGTCAATAATTTCGAATGACTCTTTTAAAATTCATATCGTCACATTCTTTTATAAGTCTGCAGTTCTTTATTTGAGTAATAAAATCCACTTTGATGGTAAAATTAAAGGGGTGTTTTGTACTCACCGGGTGCGTTTTTGAAAATAAGTCGCTTATTTTCAAAGTGGCCTAAATCCAGTTGTCAATTGGTATATTTTATACATATATTTTGAATTTCTATTAAAACACGAATTCTTTAATACTTCAATTAGAATATTTTAAAAAGTCATGTATAACAGGTGCGCATAGTGCAAAATTGCACTTTTTACTCAGCGAAAATTACCTAGATTGTGACAACTATTTTTGAGTGCTATACAATTTTATTTATATGGGAATTAAGAAATTACTACAAGTTAGACAAAAAAAGCCTCTTGCAATAAAAAAAATGTTAATCGAACCCACACCTAAGATTTTTGGAAAAAAAATCTCAAAAATACATTTTTGCAAAACTAGTAAATAAAAACTGTCGAGTAATATTATAAAATTATCACACGTGACTTTGCAATATCCTCCAACGCATAATACGAATCACTATAACTGAGTATAATAGTAAAATTGATGAAGCAGGGTCGAAGGATAATTCCCGGCGTGACGTATAATGTGAAGCGAGCTTAACCAAGTGCGCGTCAGGTGTTTCATTGCAGGCTCGCCGCCGCCGGTATTATTCCCCCGCTGCTGTTGACTGGATCTTTCACCGTTACCGAGCGCGCACCGGCATCCGCTTTATCTCGGGCCCTCTTCCCGAGCAAGCATTATCAAACGTTTGCTCGGACGGATCCCCCTCTCTCCTCTCTTTCTCTCTTTCTTTCTCTCTTTCTCTCTTTCCCTTTTGCTTCTTCCGTACCGTTCAACAGATTCGCTCTCATAGAGATCGCAGCATCCAATGCTCGGATTCTATGCCATTGATTTTGCTATCACAGCTACGATGAAAATTGTAATTATTTTTTAATAATCGTTGAAAAATCGAATTTGACCTATTTGATGGTCCTTAACCCTTTTAGTGCCGAGCAAAAATATCGCATCTATGTCAAGAATATCGTAAATATAAAACATTAGGAAAAAGATAAATATTAATGTTTCTGTTACAAGCAATAGTTAAATCTATAAACAATTTTTTCTCTCTTTCTCTCTTTCCCTTTTGTTGCTTCCGTACCGTTCAACAGATTCGCTCTCATAGAGATTGCAGCATCCAATGCTCGGATTCTATGCCATTGATTTTGCTATCACAGCTACGATGAAAATTGTAATTATTTTTTAATAATCGTTGAAAAATCGAATTTGATCTATTTGATGGTCCTTAACCCTTTTAGTGCCGAGCAAAAATATCTCATCTATGTCAAGAATATCGTGAATATAAAACATTAGGAAAAAGATAAAAATTAATGTTTCTGTTACAAGCAATATTTAAATCTATAAACAATTTTTTTTTCTCTTTCTCTCTTTCTTTTTCGCTTCTTCCGTACCGTTCAACAGATTCGCTCTCATAGAGATTGCAGCATCCAATGCTCCAATTCTATGGCATTGACTTTGTTAGTGCACTTGCACAGTGATAAAAAAAGTACTCGCACATCCAAATTTTTGAAATAAATTTTTTTAAGGAGATCTTCTTAAAGGGATCTAAATCTTCTTATGATGAACTGTAGGTATTTTTGAAAAATCGTCGAAAAGACAAATTTTACCTATTCGATGGCGCATAACCTTTTTGGTAAAATGTGCCACTACAGGCTCAGAATCTACTACATTTATTTTGCTAGCACATTTGTAAATTGGATTAAAAAAGTACTCGCACATCCAAATTTTTTAAAGGAGATCTTGCTAAAGGGATCTTCTTATGATGAAGTGTAGGTATTTTTGAAAAATCGTCGAAAAGACAAATTGTACCTATTCGATGGCGCTTAACCTCTTAGGTACAATTCGCCATTATAGTGGCTTTTGCGGATGTCATCTTATATTACAACGCACCACAATACATAGTGGCTTTCGTTTACACGTAATTTGGGTAGAACTCTGCCGTACAGAGAAACAGCCCCGCGCAAAATTCAACTGCACTTAAGAGGTTAAGGGAGCACTTCTGGAGCGCAAGAAGTGTGGGTTAACCTCAACATTTTAACGAAATAGATAAATATTTCTATTTTAAGTCTATAAAATACACACATACATACAAGTACATGATTTAAAGTATATTATACTTTAATTCCAGTAATCTATCGGCCATAATTACAAAATTACACAATTCACGGTACCCATTGTAGGTCAGACAATTTTAATCTGAAATGGTTGAAACAATCGTTTCTCCATAGACCGTTGGAGAGTTCATCTAGCGCAATTAAACTTTCATTGATACAATAATTATTTTAAAAAATCGACTAAAGTCATTTCTCTCATTTTCTCCCGCTGTTATTTAACCATAAAAATGAAATCCACATTTTTTTATAGATTCAAACATGTACTAAAAAAAATCTCTCTTTATCACTCTTTCATTTTCCTTGTTATTGAGAGACTGCGATGGGGCAAATCGTATTATTCAACAACTGTTGTACACTTGGCCACACCAAAACTCGTAAAAACTTTATCTGGCGCAACTAAACTTTTGTTAATACAATAATTATTTTAAAAAATCAACTAAAGTCATTTCTCTCATTTTCTCCCGTTGTTATTTAACACTAGAACTACTGAGATTTTTTTATGCCTATGAAAATAGGTATAAACGGTCATTCTGACTCGTTTTAGTAGTTCTAGTGTTAATCATGAATACCAAATCCACATTTTTTTACAAATACAAGCATATAAAATCGCTCTTTATCACTCTTTCATTTTCCTTGTTATTGAGAGACTGTGATGGAGCAAATCGTATTATTCAATTCTCATTGTCTTTTTACCTCGCAATGAAGTGAGCACGCGCCAAGTTTTTCTTTATTATTAAGCGCCAATTTATTGTTAATTCATTGTTTGTTGCTAATGCGAGTTAAATCGATGTTTCTTCGATTGAAGACTTGGCTTTCTGGTATGATATCCATTATCTTTTTTGTTATATTTCAATTTTGTCGGCAACTCAAACTACTTGGCTCATTTTTAACATTTCAATGTTTTTGTACGCATCGTATTATTCAACAACTGTTGTACACTTGGCCACTCTTGTGAAACAAGATCACCGCGGTTGGGTCGTAAAAGCTTCATCTGGCGCAACTAAACTTTTGTTAATATATTAATTATTTTGAAAAATCAACTAAAGTCATTTCTCTCAGTTTCTCCCGCTGTTATTGAACACTAGAACTACTGAGATTTTTTTATGCCTATGAAAATAGGTATAAACGGTCATTCTGACTCGTTTTAGTAGTTCTAGTGTTAATCACGAATACCAAATCTACATTTTTTTATAAATTCAAGCATATAAAATCGCTCTTTATCACTCTTTCATTTTCCTTGTTATTGAGAGACTGTGATGGAGCAAATCGTATTATTCAATTCTCATTGTCTTTTTACCTCGCAATGAAGTGAGCACGCGCCAAGTTGTTTTTATTATTAAGCGCCAATTTATTGTTAATTCATTGTTTGTTGCTAATGCGAGTTAAATCGATGTTTCTTCGATTGAAGACTCGGCTTTCTGGTTTAGCTTTCCATTATCTTTTTTGTTATATTTCAATTTTGTCGGCAACTCAAACTACTTGGCGCATTTTTAACATTTCAATGTTTTTGTACGCATCGTATTATTCAACAACTGTTGTACACTTGGCCACTCTTGTGAAACAAGATCACCGCGGTTGGGTCGTAAAAGCTTCATCTGGCGCGGGCAAGCGAGAGTGTCTATCTCGCCGGATTGTGTACAGCAAATGCCTCTCGGCGAACAGCACGTGGTCTCTTGATAAGCATTAAAATCTCCTTCCGCGCGCGCGACTGTGTGTGTGTGTGTGTGTGTGTTTTGCGGGGCGGGCGAGATAAGTCGACGCTTTTTATTAATAACCGTTCAAACGGACGGGCCGGCGATTACGGCCACTTACCGCCTCGCATCTGGCTGCCCGCTTCGCTTATTATTAGCGGCAGCTTTTACCGGGCTAATTATAGGCGATATTATATGTATATGTCCATTGTCTCTTGGCGCGCTCGCGCGCGCATCAGCGAGCGAGCGAGCGAGCGAGGTGTCGCGCGAGTCTCCTTTAGTTAGAAACACACGTTGCCGCGGCACCGAGGTCATTGTCTGATCGACACCACTGTCGATTGCCTGACCAATCGATCTTCTTCTGCTTTTGAGTTCCGTAAAACTTCCGCCTGAGATTGGCAATTCCGACGATTTCGGAAGCACGGTTTTTCTTGAAGGTTTATTTCCTTGTTTACATGCGTGATTGATGGATTTTTGATTATGCTGAATTTATCTTCGTTGCAAAGTTTTGCTTATGGCTAATAAAAATATAATTGTTAACAAGGTTATTTATATACATGTGCAGTAGTTAAAGAAAGTATTTGCTTTGAATTGTTTTGAGAACAAAACCTTCTCTTTTAAAACAATTTAATCGAAAATTGTTGGGTCTGCAAGTACCTTTTTTCAACACCAAGTTTCGAACTTCACGAGCAAAATTATAAAGACAATTACTATTAACTTTTGTCCCATTTATACTGACAATTATTTATTCAATCCTGACAGACTTGTATTATGTCTGTTAAGATTGTAATTGTTTTTAAATTAAATTAGTAATTTTCTAAAAAGAAAGTGTCCGTAAAGATAGGTATACAAAATTATCCGTAAACCTATTGTTAATCAACAGTGTATGAATGTTAGGGTGTAAATGCTTGTGTGTCAGTAGTTTTAATCATCCATTCTGGTGACTAAAATACTCATACGGGACAGCAAACAGCAGCTTTACAATCGGCATCTTTTCTTCTTAGTTACAATAACAAGTTAAAAATGCATTTGGTGCCGTTAATAAGAAAATGAGTATTCATATCTATCTGAATAAGTTAGATTATTGTTATATTTTTCTCTAAATTTTAATTCGTTATAACTAACGACTGGATCTCAAGATTGTAAAATTCTATGAAAGATGCGCAATTGCAATTCAATTAATGATATAAAGCTTTGCATCCTGTATAATACACAGTCAAAATCAAACATAAAAATAAAAAATAAAAAAAATTAAGTATAACAATAATATTATTCGAGTAAACTTTTATCTCACGCATTTCTACTTTTTGTAGATTTTATTTGTCTACTTACTATTGTCTTCGACTGTAAATAATAATATACTATATTATATCATTTTTACAGCCCCACTCACACATAATATTATTTTTGTTGTTTTTAATGCTAGTTTCCTTGTAGTTCATAAAAAATTCTAAAAATAATATAACAAAGTATTTGGATAGTACAAAACTTGGATAACTTGATTCGCAGGAGGAAGTTCTACTACTACTCTTGAAAAATAATTCAAGTACAGCATGCGAGAAAATAGTTGTCACAGTCTGCGAAATGACCGCCGAACAAAAAGTCAAATTTGATAGCATGTACACCCGGTATGATGACTTTCGAATAGCTCCATTTTAGGGGAGCCTTTCCTTCTATGCTGCCCCCTAAAAAAGTCTTGCGTACCGAGTGTACATCCTACCAAATTTCACTTTCTATCCGCCGGCAGTGTTGCAGATTGCGACAACTATTTTGTCGGATGCTGTATATTATACGGGCTCTAAACAATATAACTCCTGGCGCTCTAAGGGATGATAGAGGGGAAAATTTTAAGCAAATCGAGTTCATATTATGATGTCCAATCTTTATTAGTTTGGTTGTTATAACATATTAAAGGTGGAGAGGCTATCTTCGATCCCATTGGTAGAATCCTCCTAGAAATTGGCGTGTGTGCTCCAATGCGATTGGAGGTAACATCTAAAAAGATGATTCGCTACTCTGATTAGTTGACTTAATAACTATTAAACTATTTTTGCTTTGGTTGGATGATGTTTACAAAATTGACATTGTACACTTTTATATATTAACTTATTTTTATTCAATAAATTGTAGTCTGATAAAAAAGTGTATTTGTAAACAAATATTCTTTATTTATATATCGACTTTTATATTCACATTTTCTTGATAAAGAGAATGTTACATATAATTTACTATCTACAAAAACGATCTAATTGTATATTTGTATCAAATCAATATAAAAATTCGAAATCAAGTGCAACCAATAAATAACAAACCTTGCAATACTCACAACTTATATTACTATACAAATGAGAAGTTTATAGGGGCGGAAAAAACGGTGCGATTGAAGTTAACACTAGGTTTACGGAAATTTCTGTATGCTCTCTTGATGGACATTTATTTTCATTAAAAGAGCTATTAATTTAATTTAAAGGCCATTACAATTTTAACAGACTTAATATAACTTGATTCAATCTGTCAGGATTGCATAAATAATTGTCAGTATAAATTGGAAGGAAAATTAGTAAGGTTTGTAATTTTCTTCGTGAAGTTCGAAATCCGTCAAAACGACGCACAGTGTGATATTTTCCCAATCTAGCGGAATTTTATTCATTTGGTGCCACGCCGTATAAAGCAAGGTTTTGTATAATGATATCTATATTTTTAGCAACATTATGCTACATTATCCTGCATTCTTATCATACATATACGAAATGAAGTTGGACCCATAGACTATCAAAAAAGAAAAAAGGCTGTTGCGCACATTGGCGCACTTCGCAGAAATACTGTCATTTCATGAATACAAAAAGATGTTATTTTGCAATATCTTTGTTTTAACAACATTATACCGCAAAATACCACCTTTTCATCATATACAAAGTAAAGCTAAAATCTTAGACTATTAACAACAACAATAAAATCTTGCGCATATTTGCGCACTCAGGAGAAAACAATCATTTCATGAAAGCAAACAGGCAATATTTGACAATATCTCTGTTTTAACAACATTATACCGCAAAATGCCACCTTTTCGTCATATGTAAAGTGAAGCTAGACTTTTAGACTATTAAAAAAAAAAAAATCTTGCGCATGTTTGCGCATTATAATATTGTTAAGACATTGATATTGTCAAATAATGCCCGTTTGCATTCATGAAATGATTGTTTTCTCCTGAGTGCGCAAACATGCGCAAGATTTCTTTGTTGGTGTTAATAGTTTAAGAGTCTAGCTTCACTTTGTATATGATGAAAAGGTGGTATTTTGCGGTATAAAGTTGTTAAAACAGAGATATTGCAAAATAACATCTTTTTGCATTCATAAAATGACAGTATTTCTGCGAAGTGCGCCAGTGTACGCAACAGTTTTTTTTCTTTTTTGATAGTCTATGGGTTCAGCTTCATTTCGTATATGATAAGAATGCAGGATAATGTAGCATAATGTTGCTAAAAATATAGATATCATTATACTAAACCTTGCTTTATACGGCATGCCACCAAATGAATAAAGTTCCGCTAGATTGGGAAAATATCACACTGTGCGACGGGTTCCGCAAACCTAGTGTTAAAGGGGGTTAAAGAGAGTGTCACTGAACGAGCGGTTTAAGCGCGGCCGATTTATTTATCGCTTCTCCGTACAAACATTTCGGCTGCAGCTGGCCGAATTCTGTTTGCGAGGGCGGCGGAGGCGGCGGCTGATGCTCCAGCGAGATATCGAAAGCATTAAACCGCAGAGGCCGCAAACACTGTCAGCTGTGTGTTTCGAGAGTTATGGTATACTTGAGCAGCGCCGCGCGCGCGCGCGCGCGCTTGATTTACTGCTCCAATTAGGTAGCCGTACGTGCGTCTCGCTTCGCCACCGCGGAATAAAACCGCTCCTGGGATTGCGCGAGCGCCAATCTCCTCCCCGTAAACCTCGGTCACAGCGCTGGCTACTTTCTTGCTATGTTGAAGTTTCAATGTCGAAAATGTTGCATTTTGTGCTCTTGTTTATTGCTAGCTAATTGTACTCTTCTACCCAAGTACTTAGCTGATATAACTAATACAATAATTATATTTATAATTTTTAATACAATAATGTAAATAAGCATTTGCAAAGCTTCATTTTCTTGGAGGGAAGAAATGGTGCCAAAGTAGAATCATTTAATTAATTTTTTACTTGCTCCAATGTGCGCTATTTGTTCCAAATTGTTTTGAAATGACTCAAAAGGACGACAAATATGTTTTAATAAGGAAAAACGTCTGTTTTTTTAGATACAGAAGTTCTGATTTAATTATATTTCATTATTAACTTTTACTTTAATTTAGCATTTCAAATACGTCATTTGAAAATTGAGCCGTGAATTTAATCCAAATATCTAAATTACTATACTTTTTACTGGTCATATTAATTAAAAAACTACTACTTTTTAAATTTAAATAGCACCAAGTAGCTTTACAATTTTAATGTATTTTCCGCGAATTACTTTGTAAGCAACATATGAATATGTTACAAATAATTATAAATATCTGACTCGATGAATACATAAATAAACAAATAAAAAGATATATACGAGATAATAAAAGCAAACTTGGCAAACAATTTTATAGGAAAGATGCAATGTACAAAAGTGTTACTGTCAAAAATTGGAAACTCCTGCCAAGCACCATCTGCACGTCAAACTCAAAAGTAACAGATCTGCTTTCAAAAATCTTCATTCATTTTTGTTATAACTATCTTAAGACGAGGTTGCCTGTCTAGAAGCCTCAAAAATAGATGCAGGTTCAGAATTTTTTTCTCAAAAACCTTACGTGCGTAATTGCTAAATATTTTTTTCCTTCAAAAGACATCTTTTGTGAATACTTTAGCAATATTTTCATTCACATACAATCAAAATTGTTAGTGTCACTTATTAATTTATTGTAATATCTTCTTTTCAACATTGTTGCTCCAAGCTGGATTTTGCGAAATCAAAAATGAATATGTGTTTGGATAACTCAGATCGATTTTTGTATGTTCCACTATTTTTTTCTCTAAATGCTGAAGGAGTAATTATTTAACGAGAAATCGCTATTTCATATTTAATTCATCGGCATTCTGTTGCTATTTTTTTGTTAAATCTCACCCTATAAAATTCTAGTTAATCTAAAGCATTACCCAAACACGTCTAGCTAATTGATTTTGAGTAGTCCAACTCGGAACAGCAGCAGTCACAGCAAAACAATGCCAACAAAAAGTATTACAATAGAAGACTGCGAAAAATAGCTAGAAGTACAATAAAATATGTATAATAAAGTAGCTAAAAGAGTTAAAAAAGAAACAGAAAAGTTAGAAACAGAAAAGAAAGAGAGAAATAGCATAATACTTAAGGAAAATCGAATATTATAATTACGATATACCCATAAATAACAGAAAGAAACAATGACGTAGGTCAGTGATATTGAATATGATGTGAAATGGATGTAGGAGCAAACGAGAGAAAGAAAGAGAGCGAAAAAGCTGAGGAGAGAAAGAGAAAAGCGTATGTGTAGAGTGTCCGTGTTTGTGTATGCGTGTGAAACAGATCTGATCTGATATATCGTTGCGAAAAGTATTGTCAATCTCAAAATAAATTTGTAAAACATTATAAATGGTTTAATTTCGTTGCAATGCAGTTGAAAGAATTGTTCATAGATTTCAATATTGCTTATAAAAGAAAAATGTTTTATATTTATGATATTCTTGGCATAGATAGATGCGATATTTATGATCGACACTAAAACGGTTAAAAACTCATTAAAATGGGCGAGGAATATCCTGTTCTATATAATTACCAAAAAACTGATCGATAATATTATTTTAAGGGAAAAAATAGCTAAAATGCATTTATTTTTAAGGCTTTTGAGTAGACAGATTCTCGAGAACTAGGATCGACTTGGCAATGTTATGCAAATTTAGTCATCAATTCGCACTATAAATCGGGCAGTATTGCAATGCCTTGCCAATAATACTTACATTTTAATGGTCAATAATTTCGAATGACTCTTTTAGTATTCATACCATCATACTCTTTTATAGTCTGCAGTTCTTTACCTTAGTCATAAAATTCACTTTGATGCTAAAGTTAAAAGGGTGTTTTGTGCTCACCGGGTGTGCTTCTGAAAATGGCCAATCAAGTTCAACCTATAATTGCTCATAGATTTAAATATTGCTTGTAAGAGAGAAATTAATTTCTATCTTTTTCATAATGTTTTATGTTTATAATATTCTTGACATGGGTGTGATATTTTTGGTCGGCACTAAAAGGGTTAAAAACTCATTAAAATTGGTGAGAAATACCGTCTTCTATATAATTACCAAAAAAACTGACCGAGAATATTGTTTTTAAAGGGAAAAAAATGGTTAAAATGCTGTTATTTTGAAGGCTTCTGAGTATGCGGTTTGCCTTTGTTATCAGTGCATTGTCAGAGAACTTTGATGCTAAAGTTAAAAGGGTGTTTTGTGCTCACCGGGTGTGCTTCTGAAAATGGGCAATCAAGTTCAACCTATAATTGCTCATAGATTTAAATATTGCTTGTAAGAGAGAAATTAATTTCTATCTTTTTCATAATGTTTTATGTTTATGATATCCTTGACATTGCACAGTCGTCCAGACACTGCCTGAACCGCGCCAAAAATCGATATTTCAAGTCCCACAATCAGTTTTTGTATAATTGTCTTTTATAAGAGGAATGTCCAAAGCAGACGAAATTACTTTTGTTTGATCAATTCCTTGCAGCCTCGCTCTTGGAAATCGGTAGTGTGCATTTTTCATATCAAATTTGTTTTAGAGTTCGAAAAAACAGTCCCAGCGAGTTCCGCCTTCTAACTAACATTTTCTGAAATTAAAAGTACAAATTTGAAGGCCATAATAAGAAGAATTGCACATACTTGCACATTTTTGATTGATGGTCAGTAAAAGAGCATAGTACGCACTATGATTTTAAAACAAATCTGGTATCAATGAGCTTAGAACTACATTGAACTGTCTTTTATTTGGCAGAGAATTTTTTTGTCGATAAAACGAAAGTTACACCTCAAATTGTCCTTACTTTTATTATTTCATTCCAATTGATTTAAATAATCATACAGAAAACAGCTTATGAAGGAGTTTTCTATTTATGACGCGGTTTCGAGGCTCGCTGGACGACTATGCATTGGTGCGATATTTTTCGTCGGCACTAAAAAAATTAAAAACTCATTAAAATCAGCGAGAAATACCCTGTTCTACATAATTACCCCAAAAACCTATCGATAATATTGTTTGTAAGAGAAAAAAAATGGTTAAAATGCTGTTATTTTGGAGGCTTCTGAGTATGCGGTTTGCCTTTGTTATCAGCGCATTGTCAGAGAGCGCGCGATCATTCGAGGATCATTCGTGCTCTCATTAAAACTCATTAAAATCAGCGAGAAATACCCTGTTCTACATAATTACCCAAAAAATCTATCGATAATATTGTTTGTAAGAGAAAAAAAAATGGTGAAAATGCTGTTATTTTGAAGGCTTCTGAGTATGCGGTTTGCCTTTGTTATCAGCGCATTGTCAGAGAGCGCGCGATCATTCGAGGATCATTCGAGGATCATTCGTGCTCTCATTAAAACTCATTAAAATCAGCGAGAAATACCCTGTTCTACATAATTACCCAAAAAACCTATCGATAATATTATTTTTAAGAGAAAAAAAATGGTTAAAATGCTGTTATTTTGAAGGCTTCTGAGTATGCGGTTTGCCTTTGTTATCAGCGCATTGTCAGAGAGCGCGCGATCATTCGAGGATCATTCGAGGATCATTCGAGGATCATTCGAGGATCATTCGTGCTCGCATACGCAAGCACCTGACGAGAGGAACTCGTGACCGAGAGCAGAGGCCGCGAGTGCTTGGCGGATAAAAATACGCCCGGGCCAACTTTCGACCACCAATTTGTTGTAAATATTCGGCCTATACTTGGCCAGCCGCCAATCACCGTCCGCTAACCGAGAACTCGCCTCGAGGCGTCTCGCTCGATGTAAACAATTCTATCTCAGCCAAAGCGCAACCGTCACGTGAGTCCTCGCTCCCTCCGATCGATGATTTTAATGACCGACGAATCACTGCCGAGAAACTCATCCTCGCAATTTCCGTTTAACTCATTCAGTCGTTGATGAAAAAATCCGACGCTTATTGAACATCGCATAAATATTATTTCATTGGTTGTTTAATCGTAGAAATGAAACTCATCTTTTTCGCAAAATTACGCAAGAAAGCCTGCTCCATTAATACGGCAATGTTTTATTATTCAGCGCTCTATTATTAACCCTTTTAGTGCGAACGACGATATATCGTTGCTTTAACAATGGATGTATATAAATCAAATAGTGAAAATTTAAATGGATTGAAATATTGTTTGTAAAAGAGATAGTAATTTTCATGTTTTTATAATGTTTTACAATTTGTGTTATTCGTATGATTGTCACTAAATATTGAAATGTAATTAGCATTACTTTATTTCATAATATGCTCTTTTTGAATTTTTGAACTATCATTATTACTTTGTTTTTTATGAGCTTTTTCTTAAACTTTAGCAAACACGTCAAATTGGTCCTGTATTCTTCGTATGGCATAATTAGGTAGAATACTTTCGGCTGGCACCAAAAGGATTAATTATATTTCGTTGTTATCGTCTAATTTACTTCACGATGATGAAATACGGCATTTTGTATTGAGGTGTAAATTTAATCACAAATATAAAATACTGTACTTGCTGCTATATTAATATCATATTTGTTAAAATATAAACTTCTCATTTTTGTACTTATGTAGGAATAAGTAGTTTTACAATTTCAATATGGTTTTCGAAAATTACGTCGTTGGTCACATTATGACCGAATGTTGCACAAAGATTATTTAATCGATTGTTTAATCACAGAAATAAAACCCATCTTTTTTGCAAAGTCGATCACACAAGAAATTGTTTTCTACTAATCCTGCAATGTTTTATTAGTCAGCGCTTCATTATTAACTATATTTTATTGTTAGCTTCTAATCTAATTTAGAATGATGAAATACGGCATTTTATATTCGGTAAATTTAATCGCAAATATAAAATTCTATACTTGCTACTATATTAGTATCATATTAATTAATATGTCATATTTATCAAAATATAAACTTCTAATTTTTGTATTTATGTGAGAATGAGTAGTTTTACAATTTCAATATACTTTGCAAGAGTTACGTCGTATGTAACATACGCATATGTTGGTCAGAGCTGCTTAGAGCGAACGATCATTTTAATGAGCCACTAATCAGTGTCTTGGCTTGGCGAGGAATTCCTCGGAGTTTCCATCATCGCACAGATTGAATTCCGATTTTAATGAGCCATTAATCAAAGATTTCATTCGCCACGATATTTCTCGCATTTTTACTATTTCGGACGTTGATAGAGGATCATAATTATTTTTGTAAGCTTTAATTGGTTTGCGTTATGAACTATACTGATTGATTTACAATAATTGTGCAAATTGATACAATATATTAAAGTGTTAATGGTATCAAAGTTTTTTTATTAGCAATTACTTTTGAAAATATAATCGAAATGGAGTTGAAAAATACTTGGTAATTAAAAAAGACAAACTATTCCATTTAGCTTCGTACATTGCGCCTGTAAGTTCATTTTAAAATTTTAGAATTACGCCTCAAATACCTTGCGTAAGTAACAAATCCGATTTCTCTTTCTTATTCACAATTACAGTGCAGGAAGACTAATTACAACATTTTTAAAGATTTGGAAAACCAAGCTATACAATGTTGGAACAACCTATAGTAACTAAATGAAATTATTGTTAACGTGCAAATGCAACTCGTCTAAATTAAGTAATGAGTACTAAGTATAAGTAAACACATATAGAGAAAATAGAAATAAATAAATTGCATGACCTTTTGCATTCGCGAACCGAGGTCTTTTATTATATTTTTTGTATCATTATATTAATAATATTATAACTAATTTATAATATTAATCGAAATATACTATTTTTATACCGTAAACATATCATAGTTACACTGATGTAATTACTGCATCATAGTAATTACTACTAATACGTCCAATAATTATAAATATAGTATTATTAGACTTCGTCCTGGCGAGAAAGTCATCGAACACCTACGATAAAATCACACCATTAAATGTTATACTTGATCCTCTATAAATTTTCCAGCCTCAAGCAACCGAGGAAAGCGCTATCAATAATTTCTTCTCTGCTTACAGATGAAAATTGACACGTCGCAGGACATGACGTAAGGAGCAAGGTCGTCTGGCAGGGTCGACAGGGTGAGCGAGCGAGCGAGAGTGCACCGGAGCGAAAGAGGGAAGAAATCGGCGGAAAGGGGAAGGGAAGGGGAAGGGGAAGGGGAAGAGGAAGCGGCGGCGGCGTCGGCGTCGGGCAGAGCAGGTGCTCCAGGATGAGCAAGGAGTTGGTGCCGTGAATAACGGAGCGGTGCGGCACGAGAAAAGACTAAGAGAGAAAGAGAAAGAAAAAGAGAGTGAAAGAGTGTGAGAGAGAGAGAGAGAGAAAGAGAGAGCATCCGAGCCCTGCGATGCTAGTCACGCAGCAATCCTCCCCGATGGAGAACCCGGCGAATCACAGCACCACCGTCGGCGTTCTCGACGAGGTGACTAACGCTGACATCGATGACGCTTTCCCGCCCCACGTCGACACCACCAACATCGTCATCCAACCGGAATCGCCGACCAGCAAGAAGCAGGTGCTCAAAACCTTCCCCGAGGTGAACGCTCTGCTCCAAGCCGCCCGGAAACGAGAGGTCAAGCTTATCTTGCGGGAGAATCCGTGGCCGCTTAATAACGGTATTAGGGCGCAGCTCTGGCCCGCCCTCTGCAATCAACATGCCCACGGCAAGAACATGCTCGATGGCTTCTATTGGGACATGGTCAATCAGGTCTTCGGCACGACAGGTTCGTCAATATTTGCTCTAATTCAGGTCTCTCAGATATATCATACATGTTGTATTATACACTGTATCAGACATGTATGTTGGACATGTACAGCATCCAACAAAATAGTTGTCACAATCTGCGAAATGACCGTCGAACAGAAAATGAAATTTGAAAGCATGTACAGCTGGCATATATGACTATTTAATACTAGATTAATACTATACTGTATCAGACATGGTGGATATGTATAGCATCCGAGAAAATAGTTGTCACAATCTGCAAAATGACCGTTGCACAGAAAATGACATTTGAAAGCATGTACAGTTGGCATACATGACTTTTTAATACTAGATTAATACTATACTGTATCAGACATATTGGATATGTATAGCATCCGAGAAAATAGTTGTCACAATCTGCAAAATGACCGTTGCACAGAAAATGAAATTTAAAAGCATGTACAGTTGGCATACATGACTTTTTAATACTAGATTAATACTATACTGTATCAGACATGAATTTAGACATGTACAGCATCCAACAAAATAGTTGTCACAATCTGCAAAATGACCGTCGAACTGAAAATGAAATTTGAAAGCATGTACAGCTGGCATACATGACTTTTTAATACTAGATTAATACTACACTGCATCAGACATGTATTTAGCCATGTACAGCATGCAAAATAATAATTGTGACAATTTGCAAAACGATTATGAGACAGAAAATTTGGTAGCATGAACACTTGGTATACATGACTTTTTAACACTAGGTTAATACTATACTGCATCAGACATGTATATTGGACATGTACAGCATCCGAGAAAATACCTGTCACAATTTGCAAAATGGTCATGGGACGGGAAATAAAATTTGGTAGCACGTGCACCTGGTATACATAACTTTTTAACACTAGGTTAATACTATACCGTATAGGACATGTTGGACATGTACAGCATCCGAGAAAATAGTTATCACAATCTGTAAAACGGCCGTCGGACAGAAAATGAAATTTGGCAACATGACTTTTTAATACTAGGTTAATACTATACTGCATCAGACATGTATTTAGACATGCACAGCATCCGAGAAAATAGTTGTCACAATCTGCAAAATGGTTGCCGGACAAAAAATGAAATTTGGTAGCATGTACACCTGGTGCATATGGCTTTTTAAAAGTTCCCTTTTAGGAATTATACTATACTTATCAGACATGAATTTAGACATGTACAGCATCCGACAAAATAGTTTTCACAATCTGCAAAATGGACGCCGGATAGAAAATAACAATTGAAAGCATGTATACTTGGTATACATGACTTTGTAACAGTAGTTTAATATCATACTGCAACAGACATGTATTTAGACATGTACATCATTACAGATTGTCAAAATCTGCAAAACGTTCGCCGGACAGTAAATTCATTGGACAAAAATCCGTTAAAATGACGGATCCCGTAAACCGTGTGTTAAAAAGTCATGTACACCAAGTGTATGTACATGCTACCAAAATTCACTTTCTGCCCGCTGACCGTCTTGCAGAATATGACAACTATTTTGTCGGATGCTGTAACATCCTTGCTGTGAGAACATTTATTTGCTCTTAAAAGCAAAGCACTTCTATGTCAAAATTTAATTCTCCAAAAGGAATATGTGAAAATACTATTTTTATTCACTATGCAATTAGTCTTTTGAGAAAGTATTCTTAAAGAAGAAGAATATTCTCTCTAAATAAGAATACATTCACTTCAACAAGAAAGCGTCCGTCTTAAGAAAAAATATATTTTTGGGGGAGAATTCCCTTTTTGAGAAAATATATTCTCAAGAAACTGCGAGCGTCAATAGCTTTTGTTAACTACAGTATATTATACATATTCGTTTCATAATATATATGTACATTACTGTCAGTTGTTAATTGGTATTGTTGGTACAATGAAAAAGCCTAATATTTCTAAGAAATTCTCAATTATTTAAAGTAGATATTTTGCTCGAACATTTAAATATCTGCTATTTAAATTCTACATTGCAAAATTGTGATAGGTTGTGAAATGATACATACCCTGGGAATGCATAATGTTATGTAAAACTTATCTGAAACTTATAAACACTAAATAATTCCAGTGACATTTTACATTAATTTGAATATTATACACATAATATAGTCTGCTGGAATTACAATATGACAAATATATAAACCGAAAGATTTTGTATTCAGAACTGAAGTTGGTTTATTTACAGAAATAACCACAAGCAATCAAAGAACTAATTTGAAGCATAATCAATTATTTAATACTAGGCGTATTTTTCTCTGAATTTTAATTTGAATTAATTAATAATAGAAAACGCAGATTGCAAAATTTCAGCATTTCGACAGAACTGCGGCAATATGGACAACTCTATTTGATTGAATGTGTACTTCATTTATCATACATCATATACACGCAACATGTTAAAAATGAGAAACGTACTTTCTCAATGGCCAAGTGCAAATTACATATTTTTAACACATAAGTTTGTTCGTTAGCAAATATAAATTTATTCCTATTTAGAGAGAATAATTTTCTTCTTTACTAGTATTTTCTCAAAAAAGTAATTCTACAGTAAATAAAAATAGTATTCGTACCTATTCCATTTCGGGAAGTAAATTTTGATGTAGAACTGTTTCATTTTTAAGAACAAATAAATATTTTCAAAACAGTATTTTCTCTTTTAAGAAAATGAACTTTAAACAAACTTTAAAAAATTTGAGTTTCTCTATTTCATGTAGCATACATCATACACAACATGTTTAAAATACAAAGTATGCATTCTCAATGGCCAAATGGAAATTACCTAGTTTGAAGATAAATTTTCTCAAAAAGCAAATTCCTCCAAAGATTTGCTTTTAGTTAAGACGGACACTTTCTTTAAAAATTTGTTCTCAAAAACTTTAGCAATGTTGAGTCTAACTACTTCATGTATCATACACCATACACACGCAACATGTTCAAAATGGAAAGCATACATTCTCAATGGCCAAGTGCAAATTACCTATTTTTAAAACACGAGTTTGCTCGTTTGCATAAACATTCTCGGACTGACTACGCGACAGACACAAACTAATAGATATTTCCGTCACAGTGGATGCAATCTTACATAATAAGAGCGATAAAATTAGCATTGCTGTTAAATCTGAATGCGAGATCTTCGACTTGGTTGTACGTCCAGAATGACGAGACAAAACGATGGAACTCTGTCGAAAGTACTATTTTTAATTCGTTTCTGGAACGTAATGATTTCGCAAGTATTATAACAGAGCCTTTAAATGGGGAAGCTGTTTTAAGATTTTCGAGCGGAAACGATGCGCTCGTCCCTCGTAATTCTAAAACTGGTCATTGGCAGGGTTGCAACAGGTGGCCCCATGTTTACTTCCATAATGACCCATTCTCCATCCGCACAAAAATAGACGCATAGTATATCTATAGTATTTTCATCATTCCCCTTTACGTAAGCGCCAACACACTCCGAAAAGCTTCGAAATGGCACAATCATATTCGCATCATTTAACTCGATCGAATCTGGAATAGGCGAAACAGTTTTTTCAAATTTGTAATTTTACAGTAACAAAATTTGCTTTGGAGATCTTGCAAATTTTTACAAATACACTCAGAATTTCGCATCATTTAACTCGATCAAATCCGAAATACATAGATGAAACAGTTTTTTCAAAATTGTGATTTTACAGTAACAAAATTTGCTTTGCAGATCTTACAAATTTTTACTTAATGCATTCGGAATTTCGCATCATTTAACTCAATCGAATTCGAAATAGGCGAAACAGTTTTTTCAAAATTGTGATTTTACAGTAAAAAGATTTGCTTTGCAGATCTTGCAAATTTTTACTTAATACAGTCAGAGTTTCGCATCATTTAACTCGATCGAATCTGAAGTAGGTGAAACAGTTTTTTTAAAACTGTAATTTTGCCGTAACAAAATTTGCTTTACAGATCTAAAAAATTGTATCGTAATACACTCAGAGTTTTTCCTATACAAACATTCTAGTTGAAACATAATGACACTCACATAAATGGCACAATCAAATTTGAATTTTGTAAAACAATTTTCAAATTTGTAATTTACAGTAACAAAATTTGCTTTCCAAATCTTAAAAATGTTTACTTAATATACTAGAATTTTTCCTTATGCAAACATTGAAGTTAATATGCATAATAACATTCACATAAATTCGCATAATTAAGTTTTAAGTTTGTAAAACCGTTTTTTGAAGTGTATAACATACGAAGAATCTTTTAGAAATTAACTTGATGAGCCAACAAGAGTTTTCTTTATGCAGACATTCAAATTAAAAGACAATGACACCCACATAAATTGGCACAATCAAATTTTAAGTGTGTAAAATAGTTTCTTTAATTCTGTAACTTACAAAGAATCATTTAGAAATCAATTTGATGAACTAACATGAAGCAATGCACAAATAGTCCAACATATAAGCATATTCCTAGTATTTACAACGAAATCAAACATGTACTTCATAATTATTTATAAACAACTTTTTCTAATTGTTAAATTTTACCTATTCATTAAAAAAGCTGTCAAGTATGTGAGATATTAACATACTCTGGTGTGATTTCAGAGCTGCCGGAAAAGTCAATTATGTTGCCGCCGTTCGTTGACAGCACTCATTGCCTATCGTATAATTTGACAAGAAAAGGCAGGAGCGTCGCGGACAGAGTGGTGTCAGTGCTAGGATACGCTTGCCCCGATATTACTTTCAGCCCGTCTCTTTATCCTATTACGGCGCTACTACTCCATTTTATGCCAGGTCAGTATAAATCAATGGAAACATAATGATCTTACGTAACCGGTTCGCTTCTTTTCTCACAGTTAGCAACACACTCTGTTGCGACGGAGATCTCCCACAGTAACCGAGCACCGCATGAATCTATTCATTGCGGTCACCGTTCAACATCAAGCAGAATGTTTACAAAATGTCTAGGAAAATGGATCAATTTAATTCAGTGAATTATCAAAATTACGTAGAATGCTTTTTTCTATTAAAGCAGAATGTTTATGAAAAAGGATCAATTTAATTCAGTAAATTATCAAAATAACATAGAATGTTTGGAGCACAAATGCTTTTTTCTATTAAAATAGAATGTTTATGAAAAAGGATCAATTTAATTCAGTGAATTATCAAAATTACGTAGAATGTTTGGAGCAAAGATGCTTTTTCCTATTAAAGCAGAATGTTTACAAAATGCCTATAAAATGGATCAATTTAATTCAGTAAATTATCAAAATAACATAGAATGCTTGGAGCGAAATGCTTTTTTCTATTAAAGCAGAATGTTTACAAAATGTCTAGGAAAATGGATCAATTTAATTCAGTGAATTATCAAAATTACAGGAATGCTTGGAGCAAAAATGCTTTTTTCTATTAAAATAGAATGTTTATGAAAAAGGATCAATTTAATTCAGGGAATTATTAAAAT
The DNA here is from genome assembly GCA_910591665.1 of Ectemnius continuus. Lineage (NCBI taxonomy): Eukaryota > Metazoa > Arthropoda > Insecta > Hymenoptera > Crabronidae > Ectemnius > Ectemnius continuus. The sequence continues at coordinate 4,525,499 of OU342862.1, read as the reverse complement.
TACATAGAGTGCTTGGAGCAAAAATGCTTTTTTCTATTAAAGCAGAATGTTTATGAAATGTCTAGGAAAATGGATCAATTTAATTCAATGAATTATCAAAATTACGTAGAATGTTTGGAGCAAAGATGCTTTTTCCTATTAAAGCAGAATGTTTATGAAATGTCCATGAAAATGGATAAATTTAATTCAATGAATTATTAGAGTCACATAGAATGCTTGGAGCAAAAATGCTTTTTTCTATTAAAACAGAATGTTTATGAAAAAGGATCAATTTAATTCAGGGAATTATTAAAATTACATAGAATGCTTGGAGCAAAAATGCTTTTTTTATTAACGCTAGGTTTACAGAACCCGTCATTTTGACGGATTTCGAATTTCTCGAGCAAAATTACAAAGATAATTGTTATTAATTTTTTGTTCAATTTATACTGACAATTATTAATGCAATTCTGACAGATTTGTTTCACTTATATTATTTCTGTTAAGATTGTAATTGTTTTCAAATTAAGTTGATATTTTTTTTTAAAGAAAATAAGTGTTCGTAAAAATAGTTGTATAAAAATGTCTGTAAATCTGGTGTTAATATTTATACCAATATTGAAATATACAACTGAATGACATTAGAGGATTTATAATGAATGGGAGAAAATGCGAGAATATAGTAAAGTGGTTGAGGGACTTAGAAAAGATAAAGAGAAGAAGAATGCCAATAGCTTAGAAATAGAAGGGAACGAGAGAAATAGTGTAATGTTTAAGGAGTCTAATATTATTATTAACGAACAGGTTAATGAAGTCCATAAAAACAGAATAACTAATTTTCCAAATGATAATAATGCTCAATATTAATAATTCCAGCAACAGGTTAGTGATGCAGGCTAGTGATGTAGGATATGATGAGGAATGGATATGATAGGAATATGTAAAACCAAGTCCATTAAATAGTTGTGTAACTGTAATTAATAAAATCCATTAACATAATTGAATATAATGCAAAATCTATTTATGACATTGAACATTCAGTATCAACACTTTTATATTAATGCATAAAAATGTAATTACCGACAATACGAACGGATTTATGTTTGATATTCGCTATACTATAATAAAATATTTATAAAACATCTATGAAAACGAGTAATTCTTTACAATACGAATAATTTGTATTGTTTACAGAGGAAGAGTGCTATCACTGCATGGCAACGTTGGTTGCCGCCAAAGAGAAGATGTTCATCACGCAAACAAAATTGCTGTACGAAGTTACTTGGAAAACCGTCGAACAAATCACTAAGAAACACGTGGTAGGTCCTTTAATTCCATTGCAAAAAGTCGTAAAAGTTCTAATAGAAAGTGACTAATGCGATTACTTCTGATTGAACTTGAAGAAATCGGCCGCGGTACATTTAGCGAGGCACTGCTCCGGCTCGAGGGCGGAACGAATCTACATGGATTGGATCTGGTGGATCCTTCAGCTGCTCCCATTTCAGCATCTAGTCAGGGTAATGGACTGCTTTCTGCACGAAGGCATTAAAGTAAGTATTCTCACCAAGCGGCCATCTAAAAATATCCTCTCACTTATTGCAACGATTTTCTCCTCCATTTTTTAACCCTTGCACGATAATTCTTGGATTAAGACAATTAAAATCGTCTTAAATCTTTATTTATCGGCAATTTCTGATTTTTACTTCTGTTGACCGTAAAAAATATTGTATTAAATTTGGCATTAAAGTAAGTATTCTCACCAAGCGGCCATCTAAAAATATCCTCTCACTTATTGCGATAATTCTTGCATTTGGACAATTGAAATCGTCTTAAATCTTTATTTATTGGGAATTTTTGATTTTTATTTTTTTTACCGTAAAAAATATTGTATTAAATTTGGCATTCAAGTAACTATTCTCATTAAGCGGCCATCTAAAAATATCCTCTCACTTATTGCGATAATTCTTGCATTAGGACAATTAAAATCGTCTTAAATCTTTAATTATTGGGAATTTCTGATTTTTTTCTTTTGACCGTAAAAAAGATTGTATTAAATTTGGCATTAAAGTAAGTATTTTCACCAAGCGGCCATCTAAAAATATCCTCTCACTTATTGCGATGATCCTTTCCTCCACTTTTTAACCCTTGCACTACAACTCTTGCATTGGGACAATTAAAATCGTCTTAAATCTTTATTTATTGAGAATTTCTGATTTTTATTTCTTTTGACCGTAAAAAATATTGTATGAAATTTGTTGTTAATATTAGATATTATTATATAATAATGCGGCCTTGTTTACGCCTCGATTCTGTTACGGTCGATGCAGCAGTCGGGTGAAAATGAGCCGGCTGCCGTTGAGCGAGGGTTAAGCACTGTCATTGCTCCGGCAAACAAGCCTTTTTCTAGCACGCATCAACTGGCCCCGGCTCAAGTACTCGATGAAGATAACACAGAGATGGTGTATGATGTTTAGTACTCTAGCGTTCTAGGAATAGTGTGAATGTTAAATTCGTCGATTGACTCGTTGCCAGCGGGAAATTGTACCGCGAGCATTTTTGCACGCTGACTATCCCTTTCCCAGTAGCTTTATGTACAGCATCCGACAAAATAGTTGTCACAATCTACAAAACCATCGTCGAACAGAAAGTGAAATATCGTATTATGTACAGAGTGAGTCAGTTGCCTTTGAATCACCATTGTCGTTCATACACTGTTCTATATAAAATCATTAGAAATAACCTAGACATTTCAATTATACTCAAACGTTTCTCAACATTTCTCTGCATTTGATGCATTTATACTTTTACATGTTTGAGTTATGTTAACTCGCACATGAAATCTCACCCTGCAGATGCCAGTTATATATAATATTCCCCTGTAAATACAATATAATAAAATATTGTCTCCTTACGTTGCTAGCCATTCGAAGGAAGTCGATGCTAAAACTTGGTAAAATATTCCCTCCAACAGACTACATCATTTAATACAGTCTATTGTTAAAGAGAGAATATATGGTATAATTAAATTGATGTCTAGTAAAAGTGAGGTTAGGAGAGTTCTGATTCAAATGCAAGTGACTCACCCTGTACATCCGGTGCGCATGGTTTTTAAAAACCCCTTTTTAGGGGAGGAGGCCTTTTGTCGCAACCCCCTAAAAAAGCTTTGCATACCGTGTGTAAATGCTATCAAACTTTACTTTTTCTTTGGCGGCTGTTTTGCAGATTGTGACAACTATTTGTCGGATGCTGTACAAAAGGGAAGAAGGATGTATTCTTTGAATTGTCAGTGAAATGTTCTTTCGTGGAAAAAGTAATGAGAACGAGGCTCTGATTGCTATGATTTCTTGCAGGTCTTTTACCGGGTAGCTATGGCTATAGTTCTCTTATTCTACAAGCACTCGTCCTCCCAGAACTCCGAGTGGATGAACGAGATCTCGAAGAACGGTATCGACGCTGCACTTTCGAAATTCTGCCGGCAGATACCGGTAAGTGAAATGAGCTATTTCCGTCCGCTCGTTAGCCGAGACACCGAGATCTGTGTGTCTGTGTATGTGTGTGTGCGTGTGTTTCGGGGGGCAATATTAAAGTTAAAGACCGCATTGCCAATTTCTAGATAACGCCAGCAAAATTTTTGCGCACTGCATTTGGAATACGTGGACTCAGCTCAGCATACATATCACGAGTATTTTTACGCACAGAAATGGCTCTTAAGAGTAGAAGCGTCTTGACGGGATCCAGATCGTTGGCGAGATCGCGATCCACGGATAATCTGCCCACCAGTCAGTCGCAAGTCAACATTCAGATGATGTCGCACACACTCACGATACGAGAAGTACGTATGGCGCATACAACTTTCTACCTTTCCCCTTTTTTTTCTCTCTTATATAATAATGTCGATTTTCTGTCTTCTTCGAGAACAAAGTTGTACAAGTGGACTCACGTACATGCTGGACTTTGGACTCGGCGTTCCTCTATCAATTCTTTTCTCTCTCTCTCTCTCATCTCTCTATGTTTGCGTACGGTTTCTGCAAAGAATCTCCCTTCCGTTAGAGTCGCTCTTTGATATTAGCGCGCTCCCTCGATGACGAGGCAGCGATCATCTCCCCGGGACTTATCTTGCCGTGCAAGGGAGAGAGAGAGAGAGAGAGTACTGTACATATATGTGAGCCCATTGATTATTTTTAGAGTTAGTTTACCCGGCCGAACAGCTCGGGGCTGGCTACGCAAAAAACAATTCGAAGGTTTCAAGGTCGAATGAACCAGTGTTAACATTTAAGTCGGCGCGTTCCATTAAGCGGGGGAACCCCGTGTCAATTCTCTGCCGATAGTTACTCGCTTAGGACTTAAGTATTTGCAGGGCGAGAAAAGCGAACAATGAGAAAAGCTTTTCAATTGTTCAATTTGTTTTCAGAAAGAGTGTGAAGACACGTACAAAGACAGGGTATCGTATAATTATCTTTTTGGGAAATGTGTTGTTAGTTTCATGTGCTCTGCCCGGCCCCCCCTCGCCGAAACCTCGCCCCCAAAACCACCCCTCAAACCACCCAAACCACCCTCTTTGTTCTTAAACTACTACCTCGTCACTTTCACAATACATACTCACCCAGTCTTTACACAGCTCGCGCCAGCTTCTTTGCTGTTACCGTCTCATCCATTCGCCGAATGCAATCGCCGCCCTTTTAACGGAACAATAACAAAAGGTCTTTGATTATTTATCCTCACACGTTCTTCTTAGCTGTTCGTAGGCTTTCTGTGTGTGATTCTCTAGTACGAGCAAGATACGAGAACGTGCCGATTGTTTTCGTATGTGTCGGAGTCAGGCAATTAATGGGGGGGAATCGATGACGGAGAATCGCCAGTGCGATCGTCGAATCCTCGACTCAGGAATTTTGATCGATCTCAATGTTTTTTCTATCCGACGATGCATCGATGTTTTCTTTCGTTATTCACACTTGCTCACTCGACAATGTGTACAGCGTATACAGCAATGTATCATAGATTGGAGGATCATTCGAACATCACTCTTTCGACCACGAATCCTGCCAAGATTGGAAAGCAATCTTCTTTCTCATTCGCCGTTAACTCGTACCACACTCTTAGAATGTTCTCGACTTCTCTTCTTTGTCAATGTTTCTCTACGTGTTTCTTTGTTTCTTTGATGGATGAAGCATTATAACATAGCTGGCTCGTCGTTGTTCCACACGATCATACGTTGTACGAAGATGCGAGGCGAGAATTGAAAAGGTGTGTGTATGTAGAGAGAGACACGCCGATCTAACTGACAGGCCTCTGTTGTATTGTGTCATGCTGCGTTACTGGATTGATGATGGATTTAATGACGGCCGCGTGTAGGGTGCACACAGTCCCGGACCGCGCGCTCTCTCGATGGGCGTTTTCCCCATACAAAACATATGCTCGCAGATTCTAGACATGCCTGATGTAAGTACATACACGCAGCCCGAGTGGAGTGAAGAGCGCAAAGAGTTTCTCTTTGTAGTCCGCTCGTCGCCGCTCTCTCCCTCTCTTTCGATGTAGCATGTCGCCATTGTTATCTGATTTATTTCATACGTCTCCCATGTTCCCTCGCTGTTATTGACAATTCGATCGCACCCCAGCCACTCTTGTTTCTACACGGTGATTCACTTGACTTTGAATCAGCATACTCAAACACATCCTTCTACATACAGGATCATTATAAATTATCCAGTCATTTTAAGTATACAAAGGTTTCGCAACATTGTACATAATTATATATATTTTCTATATATAAAACAGTCTTCTGTAATTAGTAAAATTTTTCTTCCAACAGGCTACTTTGTACAGCGCGATGAATTAGTGATTGATTAGCATTGGTGAACCTGGCGATAATGTTTTTTTCTTTTTTAGGTAGAGTCTCGCGCCAAGTAGTAGTAGTATATATAGGACGGCGCGCGACTACCGAGTATATTATCCCGAAGTGTAGCGGTTATCGTCTGCTAGAAAACTTCCACTTCCATTTGTGGGAAAGTTATGGGTCGGAGGATTTATTTCTTAATTTTGTATTTTTTTCCTGATTTTTCTGAATTAAATATGTTCGCTTTGCAGATTCGTCCTGGCCATCATTAAACGTTCTATCAAGGGAGAATAGTCTGCCAGGACCTTTTGGCAGAATCTGCTTTCACTGTCGCTTGATTCTACTATATTTTTTTATTTTCACGCATTCAGTCATACAAACACACAAATCTGCAAAGCGAACATATTTATCTAGCGTCTTAAGTAATGATTAAGTTGATAAAATAAGAAAAATACAATATTGGCAGGTTCACCAATTCCAATCAATCAATAATTCATGGCGTCGATAGTTTTACCGATTTTACTGATGCTTGTTGATAATACCGGCATTTCTTGACTAGGATGTATGTGATTCACCCTGAACAGGTTCAGTCACTTGCCTTTGAATCATATAAAATCATTATAAATAACCTAGAAATTTCAATTATACTCAAATGTTTCTCAACATTTGTCTGCATTTTATGCATTTATACTTTTACATGTTTGAGTTATGTCAACTCGCATATGAAATTTCACCCTACAGAAGCCAGTTATTTATAATATTCCCCTATAAATATAATATCATAAAATCGTTTCTTCTTACGTTGCTAGCCATTCGAAGGAAGTCGATGCAAAAACTTGGTAAAACACTCGCTCCAACAGACTGCATAATTTAATACAGTTTATTGTTAAACAGAGAATATAATAGTATAATTAAATAGATGTCTAGTAAAAGTGGGCTAAGAGAGTTCTGATTCAAAGGCAAGTGAATCAGACTGTACATATAAAATATTGTATTATTATAAAATTTATTTATACAGTGGGAAGCATAGAAATAGGAAGTACTTGGTAAACTTTTACTGGCATTTGTTACTTATACACTTCAGATACGTTTACTTATCATAGTTTCGCAAATATTGCCTTCCGCGACATAATATTAATGTAGAAAGAAATAGTGTCTTCCTATTTACGTGCGCGCCACTAATATCAGATACGTGAGTCTATGATGCAATGTCTGATAAAGAGTGAGATAGGAGAGTCGCGATTCAAAGTCAAGTAAATCATTCTGTACGTACACATCCGCCAGAAAGTAGGATACGACGCGCAAATGTTCACCGTTTACACGCAGGAGCAGTTGTATCTGAATTCTCGAAAGGCTAGGACTTGGTATTCAGGTCTGCTGTTAGGATTATTGTCGTTGTTGCCTCGTTCGCACCGTTTCGTTGCCTGTGTTTATAATTTCCCGTAGCCATCATATACCGATTGTGAATATCACACATTCTCATTCATCCTAATTCGCACTGTGCACTTAGAGCTAGTTTCCAAAGCTGTCGACCGATAGCGTATTCAATATTCCGGCACCGTTCGATAGTACACTCGCATGTTGTTTATTTAGATGACTAGTAAGTGCACTTGTAGTACAACCGTCCGATTTCCGTGCCCCGTGCTCGACTAATATTACTCTTGTCATCTTGGAAATTAGAGCTAGGTAAATGGAGATTAGTGTCAAAAGTTTCTCTAGACTTTCCGAGGATGTTTGCGTTGTTGATTGTATCGAGAATGACGGGAACTAATTGTTAGTTGTTAATTCATCGGCAGGAACATTGTTTAATGATTGCCATTGCATGGCACCGGTGGGCTTAATTCACCTCACAAGTCTCGAATCATCATCGCAATCCAAAATTCATCTCGTCGTAACACAGCCGCCATACTTGACTTTTAATTGGAAAATGCTCGTATTTATTGCATGACGAATGACTTGCATTACACTCTTAGCGGAGGATAATCAATCACCAACTGGTGTGTCGCATTTGCACCGTTATGACAAACTTTCTCTACAACACAATTATCCGAGCACAGTTTCAAAGTTGAGACTAAAAACTGCATATTTCAATAGTTTTCTGCAAGCAGGCAATGTTGTGGTAGTGCAATTTTCAGAGAAACTTACATTGAACACATTTAATCGACTTTACGTGGAGGATCCAATGTAGGTGTACGAAAAAAGATTGCAAACAATGAACACAATTGCAAAATATTACGATACGCTAAATAAAGAAGTTGCGGGGATGTTTGGGGGACTTAAGATGTTAAGCAAGGTACAACAATCCGGGGGAAATCATACACGTAACCCGAACTTATATGGTTAATACTGCAAAGCTTCAAGTGGTTGAGCTAAAACCTTTTCGCTTCTTGATCTTGATCACAGATTCTGTTTACGCCCCGTATTTTTAGTAAAGCGCATGATCTACCGCTGCTCTTACTTAGTTTGCTGTCTTCTTGAACAAACGCAAACTGACTGGAGAGATAATGTTTGTACATCTAACGGGGCTACGTGGAGAATGCAACCGACTGATTTATCCTGTTTGTCATTCGCAGTTATTTACACTGTGGTCCTGGCTGCCCGTGAGGATCACTATGTACCAGCCTATTCTACTTTACACCACGGAGGAACACGGATGCTCGCTAACGACCTTCTACGTTCGAGTAGAACAGCACGAGCCCACTCTCTTGATGATAAAAACCTGTAATAACGAGGTACTTATTCTCACTGCTCAATGTCTTCTATTTGCAGTTAGCAAAGCTCTTATCAGATAAATCAGACTACATTAAGGCTTTTCCTATTCGAACACTCTGATATATTATTTTTAATTACATGAAGAAAAGCATCAAGAAAAATCATAAGAGCAATATATCAATAGAGACAATGTATAATATTATAATACTCGGAAAGGAATAAACTTCCAAACAGTGAAAGAATGCGACAAATCTGTTCAGTAGTTTTAGGGATTACATTTTTATATAATAATATATACATTATATATTATAAGATTACTGTGTATTATATGAGCCGTTTATTTTGAAAGTATTCTTATGACTTAGGTCATTTCCAAAATGAATGGCTCATATAAGATTAGTGTTCTTGTGGGTTAATTATATTTGTATTGTTTTATACAGGTATTCGGAGCATACTGTTCAACGAAATGGTACCAGCGAAATGTAAAAGACGATAAAGGCCAAAGGCAAGCTTACTTCGGCACGGGTGAAACATTCCTATTTAGTTTGTACCCCGAACGAGCCAAGTACCCGTGGGTGGGCATGGATTCCTCGCACAACGATTCTAAGGTCCACCACTCGGCCGAACTCTTTATGGCCGCTGATTCTAAGATGATTACTATCGGTGGAGGGTTAGTATCATAATTATCCTCTTTCTAGAATTTTATATTTATGATAGTTGTGTAAAGTCACTCAAAATTGTCATTGCAAAGAGTAGTAGCTTTACACATTTGATTCGTGACAATTATACTTAACGTAACTTAATTGAATTTATGCAACGCATGGTGCGAAAGTTTACTTTTCGAGGGCTGAGTATCTAATTTATATTCACTCTGTTACTGCACGCGCGCTGTAAGCAGTATTTTATTTCATTTTATCAATCGCTTTATCGCACTATCTAGTGTGGTAGTGAGAAACAAATGATTAACAGTATTGTTATTATTAATTGAAAGCTCGGTCATAAACCTTGCGTAAAGCTTGAGAGTACTGAAAATGGTTTGGAACACCAAAAAATTGGATATTTTGACGACTAAATTTTTTTCAGTAGTGTCAAAGTTTACACAAGGCTTATAATCGAGTCCTCAATTAGTACTAGCAGTATTGACTGCTATCAGCCCTAATCAGCAATAGAAATCATATTTCGTTTTTTGCCGATTCAGTCGAAGTAAACTTTCGCAGCATTCATTACATAAAATTTAGTGTCCTACTAATTAATACGTAAGGCAGCCAATCTCCAGACGCGTGAATTTACATCATTCGCCCAAGTGTGCGCTGTTTTGACAGAAGGGCTCGCGCAGCAACTTCACGCGTCTGGACATTAGCCACTTTCCGCACTTGTATCACAATATAGTATAATTAAAACAGCAACTGATAAATGAAACGGTTTCCAGAGATGGCCAAGCGATTTGGATGGACGAGAACATTAGGTACGGCAAGACGGACCGGTGCTCAACGTTTAACAACCCGCCACTCTGCGCGAGCGGTGACTTCGAGATTAGAGTACTGGAGGTGTACGGGTTCGCAGGTGCTTGAAGAGCCTATGCGGAAGTTCGATGCTGGAACGTGTCGATTTCTTTGATTCCCTACTGCCATTTAGCGACTCTCTTCTATCGATGCAAACCTATATGCATTACGTACATGTGTATCTTCGTCTCGTCATCGGTGTGTAAATGCTGGCGCGTCCAGTCGAAATCTCTCCTGGGTCGCGCTTGCGGAATATAAGCTAGTATTACGTGTGCATGTTTCTTGGCCACGCGAGGTTCCACTACCAATTGAGATTACGTAGAGTTTCGGTCAGCCCTGTTTCTTTCTGCTTTCTCCACTTTTCATCGCTCGCCTCGTCGCCGTGAGCGGGAAAAAGGGAAGCCCCGGGGTGAATGCACGCGTCTAGATGAACACTGGTTCGATAAGGATTCTCGCAGTAAGGAATGGGACAGGCGACGCACCGAAATTGCGTCGTGCAACACACACTGATCTTCGACAATAATCAGCGTTAAGTGATACATCCTTGTTTGCGTTCAGGGCTTGATGTGTCCGTTTGTAAATATCGCATGGACGATCGGGTATTTACGTGAATACTTAAGAATCATTGGACCGGCTGCTGTCATTATACACGTGTATATATTATACATATATACGTCACTGATTATTTCGCTGCATCTATCTTTAATTCTCCGATGTTTATGATTACAATCTCCCTCCCCCCTCTGTAACGTGCATTATCCCGTTAGCGTTTGTTTATCCAAATACTGCTACGTTTAGCTTTAATTTGTTATTGAATGAAGGATCAGGTAATAGACGAAGGTGGGAAGCATAGAGAAAAAGAAAGCGAGAAAGAGAGAAAGGATGTTCGAGCATGTATGCGAGCGAATGAAAACGAACAGAAGACAAAGGTGAACGTGATTTTTGTTCACTGTTACATACCGTATCCATTGCGCGCCGTGTCTGTATGTGTTTGTCCCGTACACGTACACATATGTTAATTTCATCTAATTTCCTGTAAATAATATAAATATTGCCCCTCGCGTAAGTAGATAGTTTACGTCGTCGATTCGTACCTTGTGTAAGTCAGCCGGAGCGGAGCGACTAGAAGTTAAGAAAGTTTCGAAGAGAGAAAGAATGGCAGGGGGCGACTGCTGCTTGGAAATAACGATTTCCTTTACGTCCTCAATTGCTACCACGTGTCGAAGGAAACAGTGCTTATTATTGCAAACGAAGCTGCGTGAGAAAGAGAGAGAGAGAGAGAGAGAAAAAGGACGAAAAGAGGAAGAAGCGGGGCGTCAATATTTATTCGCATCTCGTTTCGGAACGTTGCTTTCAATACATTTCGGGCATTCTGAGGAGGCGTATTTAGCGTTGTCAACGTCAATGCTTTGTCTCTCTTTGTGATCAAATCTGTATCGATGTTCAACGGTACACGATTCATTCTTAGAGTACCTGCTTCAGTGTTTAGTTTCTCGTTGTTAATTCTGTTTGGCTGGGAATGCGAGCGAGCGAGCGAGCGAAAGAGAGAGAGAGAGAGAGAAGGCAATTGAGAGTGCGATTGGGAGTGCGTGCGACTGAAGGTGTCGATGTAGATCCCTTGGTTGTGATGTAGAGAAGTGGCTGGCACCACTTGCGTTACGAGCGAGAGAGAATACGTGTTGATAACTGATCGTGCAACCTTCACCTACCCTTCGCATTGTTGTTCGTCTAGCATCGAAATAGCACAGAGAACAACGCTCTTACTAATAATGTTTACGTGTTACATGGGTGTCTGTTAGCCGCATGCGTATATATATATATGTATGTATATGTATACAGAACAATATTCCGTATTAGCAGTTATCGCGGAGCGAAGCCTAAAAGTATTATCTCCGTGCGTAGGCAGCACCGGTTCTCGTTTTTGAGCATGCAGTAGTGTTCCACAGCACTGTCACTCGCCGTTCTCTGTGCGACTTTTCTGTGTTAAGGTGACTCCTCACTGAGGCAATAACGACGAACTTTTTCTTGCTCATTGTCGCTGAATAGCTTGGTATTATCCGTAGTGCTGTTTTGTCTATACTAACATTGACGTATGAATAACACGCTACTCTTATCGTTAGCAATAGAAACATTAAAGGAGCTTTAAGAAAATGTTGGGCAAGTTTCGTCGAGCATCGGGAATTATGGAGGAAAGTTCCTGGTTGTTTCAGTGAGGACAGAGAAGGTACTGTCGGTCAGCAGTGGATTATGTACAAATGGTACATTCTATATTACAAGGCGCTACATCAATCTAGCTGTAATGAGTCGTATTGAACGTACCTATTGAACCTTTCAACGATCCTCCGTAACGTGATAGGAAGGGAGCATACATTTGCATATCAAGGAGGTTTTCTATTTGTGGAAAGCAATCAGAGCGGTTACTGATGCAATGGTGGATTATCCATATTTTATGTTTGTCTCATTATTAATTCCATTCGTTATGTTACTGTTATTTAACACGTTCAATGCGCTACTCTCTCCTGTTCTTTAGTCTCCAGCATTTCTACCTTTCGAGATCTTCGTCACGCGCACTATGCACGCCGACGGTCTCATGCAACGGCCAAATTCACAAGTATTAAATAACCATTTCGTATCGTTACCTCATTTCTCGTACTATACCGCTCCGACTCCACTAATCGCACCAGTTTTGTGACCGACCAAATTACCCTTTGGCAACTCGGAGTGTTCGGCGAACTCGAACCAAGCGACAACACACAATGAAAGCTTGCGTTGTAACACACTCGCGAAAGAAATGTCTCCGGCACGAAACCACGAGGTGTATTAATAAGAAAGACGCGAGCTGCTCCAAGAATTTCAACGAAAAATGGAAAAGAGTTACAAAAAAAAACAGCCAATATAGAAACCAATCGACAGTTATTGACAAACAGTGTTTCTGATGCGTGTTCTATGTGTTAGCCATTTCGAGTCACTTCTCCCTGTGTCGATGGTGTTCCCTTGTCGAAAATATTGCAAAATAATGCCACTGCGAGAAGCCGACCTCGGACGATCGAGCGATCGACTAGCGAAAGATCGTCCCTCCGAGAAGGAGGAGGAGGAGGAGGAGGCATCTGTTCCGTACGGCGATTTCGCGTACCCGAGTGCGAGTGTGAGAGAAAGTGAGAGTATGCGAGAGTATTTATTTATTGTGACGAGCGTGACGGAAGAATGTTGGCACGCTGCAAATGGAAAGTATTATCGTTCAAAGTTTCTAATGTAGCACAGCAGAGCATACGGATTACGCTAGGAATTAATATATTATGCAGAAAAAATCTATTATATATATATGCATATATATATATATATACATACATATACACGTACGTAAATATATTATACATACGAAATATGCCTATATCGACGGAGAAAAGATTCAACGTAACTAAATGGAGTGTTCTCAAAAAGCTTTCCGTATATTTGAGTCGCAGTGTTGTTATATACATATATAAAACAAAATCTATATATATATAATGTAAGTTATACCGTTTCCGAGATCGAAAACTGAATTGTTGCCTGTCGATGCTACTTTATCATATCATCGTTGTGAATAGAGAATATTGTTATACACGAATACAACTTGTTCGATTCATTGCTTCTACGTACTCGAGGAATCTTGGCGGAGTGTACTGTCGATTTGCACTCGGACAGTCACAGTTATTACAATGAGCAACAACAATATTCGGACACTAGTTTATTGCTAACTTTATGACTTATTTGAATTATTTATAAAGCAATAATTCTTTACTTTTTCTGGCGATGACTGTTTCGAAATTACTAACGAACATATGCAATTTAAATTATTTCTAGGGTTGCTTTAAGGAGATGTAGGACAGTTAACATTCAAATTTGTCTAAATTTTATAAAAATTGGTCTAACTAAGCCAATCACTTGGCAAGCACAGTCATTTTACCTTTAATTAGTACACTTGTACAGAGTAATTTGAGATATAAACATTCAAAATTAAATGAACAATAAGGCAGTTATTAATTGTTAAACATTACAATATTAATTATGCGTAATAGGACTCTGCGGGTGATTTCTTTGGTACGGTTGGTGCAATCAAGTTCAACTTTTACAGAGTTCTTTTTTAAGGTCAGTCCTAAGGCAGCCACCAAAATCATGCGGATAAGTCATGTGGAAGTTGGTTCAAACCAATTGTTTATGTTATAAGTTTTATGGTTAACAATATACAATTGGTTTGAACCAACTTCCACATGACTTATCCGCATGATTTTGGTGCCTGCCTTAGGTATGATCTTAAAAAAGAACTCTGTAAAAGTTGAACTTGATTGCACCAACCGTACCAAAGGAATCATCTGCAGAGTCCTATTACGCATTATTAATATTATAATGTTCGACAATTAATAACTGCCTTATTGTTTATTAATTTTTGAATGTTTATATCTCAAATTACTCTGTACAAGTGTACTAATTAAAGGTAAAATGACTGTGCTTGCCAAGTGATTGGCTTAGTTACAGCAATTTTCAATTGCTGTCAAATGGAATGAAATTGCTAACTAATTGCTCTCAAATGGAATGGAATTGAGTAAAATTAAAGTTTCAGAGTGATATTCCTTAGATATTTTCCAATTTATAAATATAATTTTTGCGATTTTACGAATACTCGGCTTCGGAAGAAATATTTAGAAAAGAAATACCTTTGCAAAGCCTTAGAAAGAAAATGAAATTTTAGATTTTCACGTCCGAATATTGGAATCACTGTAATAAAAGAAGACTGAGGAGAAAAGTGGATCCACCCTAACTGATTCCGATTCACGTGTACCTGACGACTATGCTGTGGCATAATGAGAATCGATCTTTCCGACTGACACACGTATCCCCGTTTGCTTTCCACTTTACTTTTATCTTGTCTCATTTGACGCGACATCCGCTCGCTCTGATAACCGATAAACCAACCACCGAGGGCTTCTTGTCCTTTGCCACTTCCTCTTTCTGTTCTTTTTTTTCTTTCTTTTTCGACGCGCCAATAATTTCAATGTTTCTTTCAAATAACGACTGAACTCCGTTGCACTGTCTTTTTGCCGATTTCCTTCAACGGATTATGTGTTTTATATTTTATACCTTAGACTTGTACATTGTGTCGATGTAACTTGTGTATTTAATGGAACGTATTTCTCAAAGAACTTTGTTTTTTTTGTTTGCTCTTCATTTCGAGTAGATTAAGTGATTTGTTATTGCGGTTGAGTATGTTTATCTCTGACTTTTACAGGAACTGTGAAACATTTAGGGAAACCAGAACGAAAGTAAAACTCGTATTGCTTGCTTCTTTTGCAAATATGCTTTATAATTAATTTTTCATCATTTGTTTTTATACAAATACACAATGATTTTAAACATACCGAAGATTCGTAAGTAACAAGAACACAATATAAATACAATTTTTTAAAAAGAATAAAATAAAAATACAAAACTTTCATCGGTAGAAATAATTAAAAATGCGCAAGTAATTTTCGAATTTTCAGTTCAACGCGATAATACTCACTGCAAGAGTAGATTAAGTGATTTGTTATTGCGGTTGAGTATCTTTATCTTGGACTTTTACAGGAACTGCGAAACATTTGGGGAAACCAGAACGAAAGTAAAACCCATATTGCTTGTTTCTTTTGAAAATATGCTTTATAATTAATTTTTCATGATTTATTTCTATATAAATACAAAATGATTTTAAACATACCGAAGATTCGCGACTAACAAGAACACAATACAAATACAATTTTTTAAAAACAATAAAATAAAAATACATTTTTTTAAAGAATGCAATAAGAATACATTTTTTAAAGAATACAATAAGAATACGTTTTTTTCAAGAATACAATAAGAATACGTTTTTTTCAAGAATACAATAAAAATACATTTTTTAAAAAAGAACAATAAAAATACATTTTTTCAAGAATACAATATAAATACAATTTTTTAAGAAGAATACAATAAAAATATTTTTTTAAAGAATACAATAAGAATACGTTTTGTTCAAGAACACAGTATAAATACAATTTTTTTTAAAAGAATACAATAAAAATATATTTTAAAAAAATACAATAAAAATACAAAACGTTTATCGGAATAATTAAAAATGCGCAAGTAATTTTGGAATTTCAAGTGCAACGCGATAATACTCAATGCAACCAGTGCACTCGGCGTAACGAGCATGCAATTAATAATTTACCATTCACTCACCGCTGGGACGTACTTAAGTAAGTGGCGGTCTAAAAATAGGATTTTTAGTGTCGGCGATTCGGCGAGAAGAGAGCGGCCGAGCAAGCGGACTAATATTTACGAATGAGGAAAAAAGTGAGGGCGTGAAAAAGGTAGCGGCGAAGAGGATTTAGCAGGCATGGAGAACGCCGGCGGCGGGCGAACGCGAGTAGGGATAACGATTGCCCGGCGTTAACAGAACGCTTTCAAGTAACATCGCTCGTCGACGAAAACTCATCAGTACTCGGCGCGACGTGTTCCTGGCGATTTCGAGAGCGCGCTCTTCTCCAGCGTCGCGCGCCTTTCTTTCAACAGTTCCCAGGAAAGAGATTTCGTTCCCGCCGATTCTCCAAATCGAACTTTCTCCGAATTCCATTTGCGGGCGAAAAACTGTTAAACTGAAACGAACATCAATTTGCACCTAAAATTTATTTGTTATAATTGTTATTGTAATAGTTTCTTGAGGATTTTATAGTTTCAGTGAAGAATTGTGTCAAAGTTTTTGGAAAATTCGTGCTTGGAAGTGGTGCAAGATTTTTTTGGGAATTCTCCGCGAAGTTCAGTGGAGCTCACAATTGATGGATTAGTGAAACTTTCTCAAAGGTAATGCCAGTTGCGTGCGCGGAATACAAACGATCCTCTTGAATACGAATGCTAGAAACGAATGGAGAATGTTAGACAAATGTGGCACAAGGATTTATGTTGCTTTTGTCAATGTCGAATAGTAATATTCTAATGCAAAATATTCATCTGCGAAGATTACCGTTCTGTTTGCAATTGTGCGACTGATTTCTAGAATGTCAATCAATTTATTTTACAGTAAAAACATTACGTATTCAGTTCATCAAAGAGAACTACACGTTCATCTACAATTTGCATTTTGTGTCCGTATAATTTCTATTTAATTATATTCGAAATAAAATGTTAATATAAAATTGATATAAATTCAGTGAGTAAAGTAAAGTTAACATTGTGAAAATTTACGTAAAATTTATTTATTTTAAAATTTATTTAATAAAAGCGCAGGTGAAACATAAATTCACAAATTTCAGATCAACACTTTTTTCAAATTTTTATATTGTTACATAGTTTTTAAATCCGTTGAAAATATATACTAGAAAAAATAGAAAATAGAGAAAACGTATAATACAAAATATCATTCAAAAATTCATTTAATCATTACAGAAATATTAATTTCTCTATATTTCTTTCTGTTAAATTAAAAGGAATCCTACATAAAATATTGACAACACAATATAATCCAATATATTAAAGGGAACACTTAAATTACAAGCAAGACTCTTAATTACTGGCACGAGGGCAAAAAGGAAGGAGAGAAAAACCCGCATGGAGTTGCGCAGGGCCGATAAATAATCGAACGTCAGAGGCAAAAACGTGCTCCGCTTTTCGAATAAATTTCGGCCGAAGTGGGAGAGCGTTGCCGTTAGCCGGACACTCCCATCGCATCGGCTTTGTACGAATGCGCGGCTCGTTATGCCGATAAAAAAAGAAGTCTAGATAAAGCGGCGAAGCACGAGAACTCCGCCAGCAGTAATTACATGCGCCAACAACGCGCTATTAACACTTGCCTTGCTGCTCTCGAGTTTGACATAATCATTCTGTCTAAGGCCGACCAGTTTAGGCAGAGTAATTCTAGATAGAGCGGGTTTACGCTAGTAATTCGAGATATCGCTAACTTTACTGACGTGTGCACTTCTGCCTCTTTACGATTGTTGACTTTTACTTCCAAACAATTGGCTGACAGAAAATAATTGATAAGTTTGCACTTAAAATATTAACACTCTTATTGCCAGGGAATTTTACTGAGGAATAAATTTGTAAACAATCTGCTTTAGAATCGTCTAGTTCGGTTAATATTGAGGAATAAACAAATGGCATGTAAATTTATTAAGTTTACAGGGAAAGTATTGACACTGAAAATAATTGGCTGACAGAAAATAATTGATAAGTTTGCACGTAAAATATTAACACTGTTATTGCTAGGGAATTATACTGGAGAAAAAATTTGTAAACAATCTGCTTTAGAATCGTCTGATTCGATTAATATTGAGGAATAAACAAAAGACATGTAAATTTATTAAGTTTACAAGAAAAGTATTGACACTGAAAATAATTGGCTGACAGAAAATAATTGATAAGTTTCCACTTAAAATATTAACTGTTATTGCCAGGGAATTATACTGGAGAAAAAATTTGTAAACAATCTGCTTTAGAATCGTCTGATTCGATTAATATTGAGGAATAAACAAAAGGCATGTAAATTTATTAAGTTTACAGGGAAAGTATTGACACTGAAAATAATTGGCTGACAGAAAATAATTGATAAGTTTGCACGTAAAATATTAACTGTTATTGCCAGGGAATTATACTGGAGAAAAAATTTGTAAACAATATGCTTTAGAATCGTCTAGTTCGGTTAATATTGAGGAATAAACAAATGGCATGTAAATTTATTAAGTTTACAGGAAAAGTATTGATACTGAAAAGTATTACACTGAAAGTATCGACACTCAAAGTATTACACTGAAAGTATTAAAGGTTTACTTTCGCATAGTTCGATTTTTATTAATAAGTTATTGTATACTTGAGTTCTGTCATAAAACGATTGAAAAACAGCAAAAAATTGATAAACGAAAGATCTGTAAATTTTGTTAAGTTTACACAAAGTATCAACACTAAGACTGACCGGAAAGTTTAACTGAAGATATAAATAAATTTTATTCAATAAATTTGAAAAGGAATTGCCTTAGAATCTCGTTTCATTGGTATTTAGGAATAAACAAACTATGTGATAATTTTTTACGTTTACACAGAAAGTATTAACACTGACGTTCAAAGGAAATTTTACTGAAGAATAAATTTGTAAACAATCTGCCTCAGAATTGTTTGGTTTCATTAGTATTGAGGAATAAACAAAACGCATGCAAATTTATTAAGTTAACATATAAAATATTAACACTGACATTGTCAGGAAATTTTACTGAAGATTAAATTAATAAAAAAGGTTTACCTTCGAATCGTCTCGTTTATATTAATAAATTATTTTATGATTGTTAACTTTTGCCACAAAACAACTGTGGAACAACGAATAATCGACAAACAAAACATCTGTAAATTTTGTTAAGCTTACACGGAAAGCATTGACATTGACATTTAGTGGAAATAATAATGTTTTCATTATTATTAATGAAGAATTAAATTCAAAAAAGATCGTCTAGTTTTATTGTTATTAAGGAGCAAATAAAAGACATATAAATTTATTAAATTTACAAGTAAAATATTAACATTGACATTGCCAGGAAATTTTACTGAAGAATAAATTAATAAAACGTTTACCTTCGAATTGTCTGATTTGCATTAATAAATTATTGCATGCTTGTTGTGTTCGGTCGTGAATCGATTGAGGAACAAAGAGTAATTGACAAACAAAAGCGCTGCAAGTCTTTTAAGCGTTGAGTGACAGAGGGGAGAAATTATAATGAAGAATAAATTAGCCAAAGGTTTACTTTACAGTCATTTGATTTGCACTCACACATTATTGCATGCATAATGTTAAACTCTCTAAAAGAAAATAGTCTAATTCATGAAAGATTCTACATTTAAACAATTTATATTCAAAAAACTGATACACAATTCGACTTTTTGAAGATCGTCAATATTCTAATAAAATAACATGCAAGCTATGAATAAAAATGGACTAATTAGAAATGCAATAATCATGTAAATTATAATATATACATATATGTAAATACATCTGTAACAAAAATTCCTATATAAAACTTCACAAAATGATTTAATAATATGACAGTAAATATTCCCAAAAAATATTAAATTGTAAAAAAAGCGTCAAGTTGTTTTTTCCCCAAAAAAGGTGTTCACCGTCAAAACAAAATCCTACGAAACATGATAACAGAATGTAGAAAAAAATTAATTAACCACCTCCACTAAATATATTAAAAACGATAATGGTGTCATTTTTTCTAATTCTAATCAGAAACTATAAAACAAATCCTGCAATACTTAATTACCATTGGCTTGAAAGAAACTGAGCGCAAAAGAAAATGCAGGACTAGTTGTGCAAAAATAATATATTCCTAGTTTTATTTGTGGGCAAAAGGCACGAAAGGCCGCGGGCGATACAACTTTCTAGTCTCGGAGGATACAAGGATTCCGATGGTGAGTGCCAGCGATCGCATAGCATTAGCATTCCATGCCAAATACTACACTGTCAATATTCGCATCTTGCCTCCGCCGGTGACGCATTGTCCTTCCAAGACGTAGCTTTTGCATTTGCACACCAGGGAGAATTCATACGCCATGCTTAATTTATGGGCTTGCCAGTCTTTAGTCCCCGATATCGATGGAATTCCTCTTAGCAAGATTAAAGAAGAATTTCTGTCTGACGGAATTGTCACGTCTAACGGGAAAATGCAAAAATTGCAATCGAGTGGTGTTATTATCGATTGATTTTGAATTTATTATGAATTCAATATAATATATAAGTAATATCAATTTATTATTTATATTGAATTTATGATTGATTGAAGAAGTTATTGATTTCGTTTAACAATGAAACATGGTTAACATTAACCACGTTATTATTATTATTTTCATTTTTGACGGTTAAGAAAATGTTTACAATAATTGTAATAGTATAATATAATTAATTATTAGGAATTTAATACCATAATTTGGAAATGAATACAAAAATGACACATTCGTTTGCAATGAAAGAACTGTTAATGCACGAATTGTAATTGTATAACTGCCATTTATTTATGAGAACACAAGTTGTGAAACAATACAAGTAAATCTCCTTTCATTCGAGGGACACATTACAAAATTAATCGAATTCGTTAAAGCAACATTACTGTTTTACAAACTGTAAATAATAACACACAATAAATCAAAAGGAATGATTAAGAAAATCAATGATATACATTGTTTAAAAAAAGGTATTCCCACCCTCCGTTTTTCTTGAACAAATTTTCGAAATAAATTTATTCCACAATAACATGGCATATAATAAATCAAAAATAATTCAAAAGAAAATCAGTGATCATATACAATGTCTAAAGAAAATATTCTCACTCCCAGTTTTTTTATATCATAATCATAGTTAAACAATACATTATCAAATTAAATTTATTCCACAAACACTAAACATTCTACTACCTTTTTGTTCACTGTATAAAAATTTCCAAAATAAGCTTATTCCACAAACGAACATCACATATAACAAATCGAAAGTAATTAAAAATAAAATGAAATAAGTGACATACAATGTTTAAAGAAAATATTTTCACACCCAGTTTTTCTATGCGATAATCATAATTAAATAATACATTTTCAAAATAAATTTATTCCACAACCATTAAGTGTTCTACTATCTTTTTGCCCATTGAATATTACATGAATTGTTGTTCACTAATAATTATGCAGTTGAGGTGACAATAAATAAATAAAGATAGAAGGATTGGCGAAGGTAAGAACGCCGCCAGTAAAAACGTCGGAGTGTCATTACAGAGACGACAGCTCCTTCGTTTGCCGGCTTCTAATTTATGCATATCTGGTAAATTGGACTTGTGCATGCGTCTCTTGAGTTCTTGCTCGGCATACCTTCTGCTCACCTACGACGGCCTTGATCCTTCATTACTCGGAGCACATCTCTTCTTTACCGGGAATTCCCTGCGGCAATAGTTTCACTTTACTCGAATCATTCATCGGCCGATTCTTATCATTCTGATTTATATCTCATTTTTTCCCTTTGAAAATATCTGTAACGAACATAACAGTATTTTCAAAAAAATATAAAAAGTTACTGTTTGTTTCATTTCTTTAATCTAAAAGATGAAACATGTTTTGTATTTGTTATAATAATTAAGACTTTTATAGTAAAAGGTAATTTATTTTCCCTAATGACAAGTATACTCATGAAATTTACTCGAATCATTGATCGGGTGATTCTTATCATTGTGATTTTTATTTCATTTCTTTTTCTTCAAGAATATTTGTAATGAACATAACAGTATTTTCAAAAAATATAAAGAGTTATTATTCGTTTCATTTCGTCATTCTACAAGAAGTAATATTTTTTCTATTTGTTATAATAATTACGACTTTTATAGTAAAAGGTAATTTATTTTTCCTAATGACAAGTATACTCATCAAACACCGTTAAAGGCTTAACCTGCAAATAAAAGGTTAGCCTACAAATTAATTTTGCATTTTTGAAAATCGTGAAAGTACAATTTATGTTTTGAGATATGAAATGTTTCTATATTATATTGTTTTCTGGATAATCATTGCCTCTTTTGATTAGTTTTTTATTGTAGTATGTAATGTATTACACTAATGTATTATTTTTGATAATAAAATACCAAACAGGATTTAACTACTAAAAACCCCTCCAAATAAATATTCATGAATTTCAAATACGATCTCAAAAATACATGCAGCGTGGAAAGACGAAAAGAAGGCTGGAAAAAAGATTGAGAATAACAAACAAGAACACACATACACGTGGATTCTCGTTCTGGTTGAAAGAAAGTTTCTGGAATTTAAAAGAGTGTTTTGACGAAAAAGTTAATGTAGAATACTGCGAAATTAATTATAGCAAGATATTAACCAAAGAAACTACATTTTTCAGGATAATCATTGCCTCTTTTGATTGATTTTTTATTGTAATATGTAATGTATTACAGTAAAGTATTAATATTGATAATAAAATATTTTAAAAAAATTTGCGTTTGCCTTTCACAAGCAATTGCATTGAAATCTTAGGACAAGTTGTTAATTCTCCGAGTATAAAAGTGATACTGAAATTATATATTTTTTTTTAATAGATATGCAATTTTTATAAAATGTATAATAATATTTCAGGTTCAACCATTTTCAAGGGTTAATAAGGGAAATCACTATTTCTTACTTCATATCTTATTAAATTCTTATAATTTCGTTATTACAATTATTATGATCAAATATTAATAAACATTAATAATATTAAAATCATTATAACAAAAACCAATGGAAAAATGAACAATTTACAGTTGAGTTTTGAAATAACATTGTATCAAACTCGGTGGTCCGAACTAACTAAACACGAACAAACAACAGTCACTCACTCATTTGAATTTCTATTGCCAATGTTTTATTTATTCCCTGAAGCTCAAGATAGTCCAATAAGGAGAGACTCGTTTTTTTCTTGCCTCTTGGACAGAAGGAATCGTGCGAGTCGAATGTCTGTTTGGAGCAGACTTTCGATTAATTGCGCCCGTAATTGATCGACTACACGAAAGAGTGGCGTGCCGTGGGAAATAAGCGCTCGTTTTGTCTCGCGCTTGTGTGCCGAGCGTGTACGACATCGCACTACTAGTTCTTTCGTATTAGGTTTTCGAGCACCACTGTTGCCATCCCACTGAATAAATTCTTTCACCGATAGCAGCTAGAATTTAGAACGAATCCTAAAATAATGCCGTTAATTGTTTTAGCATTTTTGTTGATCCTAGAGCTATGTTGCAATTGGCTTGAAACTAATTGTGCCCATAATTATGAAAGTGGTCCAAGTCATATATTTCTTGTTTCGAGATATTTAATGAATTGCATTTGAATACATTAAACAATATTTTTACATTATACGTCATTTTAATTTATAATTTTATTAATCTTGATTAATGGAAATTTATTATGAATATGAAATTTTGTGTGAATTTCATACGAAAATGTTGTTTTTAAAGTTTGAACTGACTTGGACCATTTTCAAAATTAACTGAATGTCCTATAAATGACTTAAAGCGATAAAGAACTATGAGTTTTATTTGAAACAATAACTTTAATGAAATAATTCATGGACATTTATTAATTATTTTTAAAAAGTAGTCCATTTTTATCATTTCGAGTTTTTAAGATTCTTAGAATGTTGCTGAAAAACTGAAGGGATGTATGCTAGTAAACACATAATATCTTTATGTTTTTCTTCCGTTACTGGTCTAGTGGTGGTGTATAATGGGAGTAATTAAATATTTCCGTATATTTTCAAGTTATGTTTATATAATTTCTTTAAAATTTTGACTTAGACCACTTTCATAATTATGGGCACAATTAATCTTTTAGTATTAGACGCTTCTTTGAACTTTTCAATTTGGAAAACAAAAATACAAAATAAACTGGGAGTGAAAGAAAGTAAATAAAATAATGTTATGAATTATTTTAACACGGTTGGCATCCCACTGAATAAATTCTTTCACCGATAGCAGCTAGAATTTAGAACGAATCCTAAAATAATGCCGTTAATTGTTTTCACATTTTTGTTGTCTTGCAAGTGCCTTGAAACTAATTAATCTTTTAGTATTAGACACTTCTTTTAACTTTTCAATTTTGAAAACAAAAACACAAAATAAACTGGGAGTCAAAGAAAGTAAAAAAATAATATTATGAATTATTTTAACACGGTTGACATCCCACTGAATAAATTCTTTCAGCAATAGCAGCTAGAATTTAGAACGAATCCTAAAATCAATCAGCCGTGAATTGTTTTAGCATTTTTGTTGTATTGCAATTGCCTTGAAACTAATGAATCTTTTAGTATTAGACGCTTCTTTTAACTTTTCAATTTCGAAAATGAAAATTAAGAGTAAACTGTCAGCGGAAAAATATTAATAAAATAATATGATGTATTATTTTGATTTTACTTGCCTTTTAGTGAAACAGCTGTCGCCTTGATACTAATTACTTTTTTGCTGTTACAAGCATCTTCTGACGTTTAAATCCATACAATAAAAATTCAGAATAAATCATCAAGGAAACATAACAAATAAATTAATATTACCAATTATTTTGATGTTGATCATCCCGCAGTGAAATAACAATCGTCCTAATACTAACAACTTGTTTATAATTACACGCTTCTTTTAGTGTTTAAATTTGCATATTAAAAATTCAGAATAAACAAAGAGTGGAAGGAAATAAATAAAATAATATTATGAATTATTTTAACATTTTGTTGATTATAGAGTTGTGTTGCAATTGCCTTGAAACTAATCAATCTTTTCGCTATTAAACGCTTTTCCTAACATTTAAATTTGCATACTAGAAATTCAGAATAAACGAAGAGTGAAACAAAGTAAATAAAATAATATCATAAATTATTTTAACATTGTTGATTACAGAATTAAATCGCAATTGTCTTGAAATTAATAGTTCTGTTATTGTAAAATGTTTTGTTCTGTTTTATAAAGTTAGACAACGAAAATGTTGAAGAAAACAAGAAAGAAAATGCAAAGTAAGTAGTATGAATAAATAGTTGCTCAGACAATTCAAGAAAATTAATGTAGAATCGCATTAGTCATTAAATTAAACGCGATCGAAAGATTTCAATTGGCGAGAAAATCAAACGGTGAAGTCGAGAAAATCGACCTACACGTCTGACCGATTATTGACTTATACTACTTGGCCCGATTAACTTCTAAACACTCCGAACTCAAGAAGTATCTTGTACATCGTATTCAATATAATCCATTGATTAATGCCGCCGTTAATTTTATCTTGCAAGTAAAACCCTGTTCTTACTCAGGCGTTTAATGATCAATAAAAGTAATGGTTAATTAAGCCAATAAAAAAGCGGCATTCACACAAGCCGTTATTTACGAAAATCGTACAAATTCGAATAAAGAATAAAGAAAAACATATTTAACCCAATTTCTTCATTTACACGTTCTATTTCTTATTTCTCTGATGTAATGTATATAAATAAATATATAAATAAATTTATTTTGTTTGCATCTTTAATAGATTATGCGCTATTTGTGCAGCAACTTGCATGTCTATGTTATAGAATTGGGGGAAAAAAGTATTTGAACATCAAGATTTTATGAGTTAAATTTTTTTAAAGAGAAAACATTTTGCTTTTGAAAAATTTACCTTCTCTCCATCTTTAATTGGTTGCGTGGAATTTGAGTACCAACTTGCGTGCCTATGTTATACAACTGGAAAAAGATTGTATTTAAACACCAAAACTTCATAAATGAAAGTTTTTTAAAGAGAAAACGTTTGGCTTGGGAAACATTTATTTTCTCCACATCTTTAATGGATTGTACGCTATTTGAGTAGAAACTTGCATATCAATGTTGTGCAATTTGAAAAAAAGTAGTCAAGTATTCAAACACCAAACACCAACTTTTTAAAAACCGGAAACACTTTGCTTTGTAGAATGTATTTTCTCTTAAAAAGCAAACTTTTTTCTATATCAAAATTTACTGAAATGAGAATTATTTGCGAAAACCTTATTTTATCGAATGCACGTTAAAGGAATGTCGAAAGCTATTCATAAGAGTATTGCGTGTTCTTTGGTGAGGTATTCGGGAGGCTGCGGTTAAGTTTGATTGCGACTGGCATCGATTCTCTCAACAAGCTTCGAAATACAGGCTACACCCGTTTATTTCCACGGTGAAAGGCTATCATTGATTGCGCTCGCCGAATTCGAACCGGCGAGCATTAGCCACTCTGGTACAAGTGTTACTTGTAATATCCAGCTCGGCAAATTTCAAAGAGCACCGCCGAAGAATCAATGATTAGTCACAAATTCGTTATGCTGTTGATCTCGGAGTAGTGTTGCAATTGCCTTGAAACTAATCAATCATTTTGTATTACACGCTTTTTTGACTTTCAAACTTGGAACATACAAATGCAGAATATACTAAGAGTAAAAGAAAGTAATTAAAATAGGATTATAAATTATTTTAACATTTTGTTGATTACAGAGTAGTGTTGCAATTGCCTTGAAACTAATCAATCATTTTGTATTACACGCTTTTTTTGACTTTCAAATTTGGAAAATACAAATGCAGAATAAACTAACAGTGAAAGAAAGTAAATAAAATAATATTATGAATTATTCTAACATTTTGTTAATCACAAATTAAGTTGTGTTGCAATTGTCTTGAAACTTTTACATTTTTACAATTAAAATGCAGAATAAACTAAGAGAGAAAGAAAGTAAATAAAATAATATTATGAATTATATTTACACTGTTTTTGTCAGAAATTAGATACATGAAAATGACATGATTGTGTAATATGCAAATATCAATGATGGATGCACTTTTAATCATCGCGAATTATCATTCCAAATCATGAAAAATTATAGTTCCGCAACAGGTAAAGTAACTGCAAAAACAGCCATTGAACCTCAACTTAAAATTCCAAAAATACTAGTGATTTGGATACATTTTTACAAAATAATTGTTGATCTAAGAGATTATTAATGGCGTTCAACGAAAATTAAATTACTTTTCGTATATAAAACTCACAATTAGTATAACAAATAAAAAATCTGTTTCTTTTCTGAATAAACAAATTAAATGTATAATAACTTTTTGCATTTCTATAAAAATATTGTATATTTGCAACAAGTGAATTAACATTAACATGCTCAAAGAAAATTCCTACGTTAAAGAATTAACAATAACTATAACAATACTGTATCATTGAAATTAATATGCAATTTTACACTTGCATATAATTGAATTCCAAGAGTAACAAATATTTCATACTACACACATGTCTGACCATGAAACCTCCGTGCGATGCATCTTGGGTGCACACATTTGATTCAAGTTGAGATAAAACGATTTAAAAAAATCGAAAATCAACTTTTCGTAGCTCTTTGTAAAGAGGGAGCTTCGCTCTACAAGGGTCTGCAAATGAAAATTCAAGAAAAAAATCTGGAAGCTCGATAGACTGTCTTGAAGTTGTGTAATTTCGAAGGAGAGAAAGGAGCACCAAACTTTTGCGATTATGTAGAAGAAAAATATCGTTGGAAAAATTAGAGCACGAAGCTTTTAAAGTTGAAGCTTGGTGCTTTAAAATGAGCATATGCACATTATTGTACGATTTTTTTCACAATTTTGTGGAGTATTGTAAAATTAATTCCTAACTTATAATTAATATTATCGTTTTATTCTTCTTTATCTACTGTAATTTGTAATTCAAGAGAAACTGGTTGCAAAAAAAGGTCAAAATAATACACACTTTTTTATTGGTTCAAAGAAAAATTCTTGCAATTTAAAAAAGTGACTGAAACTGGAAGAGTTAATGTAGAATGTTGCAATACTAGTAATAGCAAGGTATTAGCTGATTAAACGTTATAAAATTTTATTAGCCTCCCCAAATTATTACGAATTATCTGTAATTTGTAATTCGTGCAGACACGACTCCTCGTGTAATTGAACGATCAGCCTTGAATGGCGAGACGCGTGGCGACGACTATGACCGCAGACCGATCGCATTGAGTATCCTGAGTTTCATCCTTACGTAAGCCGAGCCCTTGCGCAAGCTTAAGTATCGACTGACTTGTCAATGTGACCGACTCTCATTTCGTATTCTGCATCGTGCACACTGGCTAAAGAAAGTATCGGCAAAGTGTTTTTAGAATACATTTCTTTATCACTAGGTTTACCGATATTTCACGGACACCCGTAGAGCCACGTATTTTCTTTTAAAAAATAAACGATTCATTTAATATAAAAAGACAAGCTTAACAAACATAAAATATGAGTCAATTAAATCTGTTAGGATTGTATAAATAATTGTAAATTTGTACAAACTTTCACTGATTATATATTTATTACAAAATGCAATTTTCGAATTGTATATGATGTATGTACATACTTATGTATGACGGTATTGGCAAAGTATCTTTAGAATACATTTCTTTATCACTAGGTTTACCGACATTTCACGGACACCCGTTAAATTGAGGGGTGAAGAGAGCCACGTATTTTCTTTTAAAAAATAAACGATTCATTTAATATAAAAAGACAATCTTAACAAACATAAAATATAAGTCAATTAAATCTGTTAGGATTGTATAAATAATTGTAAATTTGTACAAACTTTCACTGATTATATATTTATTACAAAATGCAATTTTCGAATTGTATATGATGTATGTATGTACATACTTGTGTATGACAGTATTGGCAAAGTATCTTTAGAATACATTTCTTTATCACTGGGTTTACCGACATTTCACGGACACCCGTTAAATTGGGGGGTAAAGAGAGCCACGTATTTTGTTTAGAACAAACGATTCATTTAATATAAAAAGGCAATCTTAACAAACATAAAATATAAGTCAATTAAATCTGTTAGGATTCTATAAATAATCGTAAATTTGTACAAACTTTCACTGATTATATATTTATTACAAAATGCAATTTTCGAATTGTATATGATATATGTACATACTTATGTATGACGGTATTGGCAAAGTATCTTTAGAATACATTTCTTTATCACTAGGTTTACCGACATTTCACGGACACCCGTTAAATTGAGGGGTGAAGAAAGCCACGTATTTTCTTTTAAAAAATAAACGATTCATTTAATATAACAAGACCATCTTAACAAACATAAAATATGAGTTAATTAAATCTGTTAGGATTGTATAGATAATTGTAAATTTGTACAAACTTTCACTGATTATATATTTATTACAAAATGCAATTTTCGAATTTTATATGATGTATGTACATACTTATGTATGACGGTATTGGCAAAGTATCTTTAGAATACATTTCTTTATCACTAGGTTTACTGATATTTTTGTAGGAATTATTTTTACGGACACCCGTTAAACTGACGGGTAAAGGAAGCCACGTATTTTCTTTAAAAAACGATGATTTTAATTTGCAAAACAATTACAATCTTAACAAACATAACATAAATTAATTAAATCTGTTACGGTTGCATAACTAATTATAAGCTTATACAAACTTTTACTGTTCATACATTTATTCCAAAATGTAATTTCCAAATTCTGAATAATGTATGCACTTATGTATGATGGTATTGGCAAAGAATTTTAGAATACATTTATTTATCACTAGGTTTACCGACATTTTTGTAGGAATCATTTTTACGGACACCCGTTAAATTGAAGTGTAAAGAAAGCCATGTATTTTCTTTTTAAGAAAACGATTAGTTTAGTTTAAAAGAAAGTATAATCTTAACAGACATAACACCACTTAATTAAATCCGGTACGGTTGTATAAATGATCATAAACTTATGCAAACTTTTACTGTTCATACATTTATTCCAAAACGACGGTATTGGCAAAGTATCTTTAGAATAGATTGCATTATCACTAGGTTTATGGACATTTTTGTATCCCTAAAGGAAATCATGTATTTTCTTTAAAAAACCGATACATTTAATTCAAAAACAATTAGAATCTGAACATATAAATAATGGAATTTAATATAAATTCGAGAATTTACAATATAAATTCATCAAATCTATTAGGATTACATAAATAATCACAAACTCATTCAAACTTTTACAGTTTATGCATTTATTTCAAAATGTAATTTCCAAATTTTGTATGATGTACATCTATCTCTACGGATTCCCGTTAAAATGACAGATAAGCTAGTTTCATAGTTAATCGTAATAAATCTTTCTTTTTTTTCATAAAATTCTTCATTCATAAAAGACTTTCACATTTGTCACCAGAATTATATTTGTCTCATTACACCAATAACTGTTAGCATAAATTGGACAAATAAGTAACGGTAATTGTTTTTGTAATTTTGTTCATGAAATCCGAAATCAGTAGAAATGACGACTGCCGTAAACCTAGTATTATGCGATTTTCACGCCTGCATATCTTACGTTATTTGTAGGACGTTTTGCATATGTCGAAATTCTAATTTAGAATCTGGTTTTCTGAAGTCATTTCTGGAGCTAGCCGAATACTTTTGCGACGAACTGTGCAGTGGCTAAAAAAAGCGCTCGCAAACCCAGTACTTTTTAAATCAAGTTTCGTAAAAACAAAAATTGTCTTTCTATTCGAAGATACAAGTATTCATTTATAAAATTTTTTCGCAAAAAAACTGCATAATCAATTTCTCCAACTTGAGCACTCTTGGACAGTGTTAATTATGACGAAACAACAATTTTTCAATTTTGTACCTTTATGCGCTTTTTATGTAGTGTACAATGTTTAATTTACCTACATTATTATTTTGGGGTTTTAGCCATTTTTTTCAATTTATTAATCACTGAAAATTTTGGTTATAGTCGAATATTGCTGTGTAAATGTTAAATCAAAATAGATTAACAAACCGACTTTATAAGATCTAATAAACAAATAATTGAAAATAAAATAGAACTGAAAACTCAATAAGCATCGATTATGATAGAATAATTGTAATTAACATGAAAGTTGGAATGACGTTTTAACAGAAGAATTAACAACAGCAAAATTTGAGGCAAAATGTTTCTAGGAAATAAAAATAGTTTTAAAAATAGATACAAGTCCAGCATAATTTTGTTGATACGAACAAGCCCATAATTTTAATAATGTGACGAATCATAAATCTTGAAAATGTCAGGTGAACCAGAAAATATTTTATGTTAAATAATATTATTCTTACGTCTGTAACATAGACCTTTGCCATTTGTATTTTCGAGTGACCAGCGTTATTTATGACTTTGCCATTTTCAGAAGCAATGTCGTTCAAGTTTCATTAACATGATTTCCATATCACTGACAGAATTAACACGGCATTACCAGGAATTGCATGCGTTTAACGATGGATTTGTACTGTTCGCTATGCGCATAATTATCATAATTGCTAATAGGAAAGATTTCTCATAGTAACATTTTGAAGTTCGCCCGTTTATCAAATTCTTGCACTAACTTTTTAAGCAATAATTAATGCTATCACGTAGTATTTTGTGAAACAGAATTACAAAAATCAATCGCTACACTGTTTAACTTCATAGAACTAAAGTAAATTCCAAAGAGAAATCATGTTTACAATTATCGGTGGTCTTACAAATAACTTAGAAAATAATAAAGCCAAAAGTAAATTCAAAAATCAATCATTACACTATTAAATTTTACGAAACTGAAATACATTTCAATAAAAAAATTAAATTTGTCGCTGTCTAACAATTGAATTTAAAATTTTTTCAACGAAATTTGACATTACATAGTATTTTGCAAAATAGAATTTAAAAACACCAATCGCTACACTATTAACTTTTATAGAACTAAAGTAAATTTCAAAGAGAACTCATGTTTAAAATTACTGGTGGTCTTACAATTAATTTAGAAAATAATAAAATAAATCAATTTTAATAAGAAATTATGTTTGGTACTTCTAGTTGTCTTAAAATTAAAATTTTAATTTATTCCAACAAAGCTTGGCAATCAGAAAAACAACTAGGCGTGCTTTATCTTCAGTTAACATCGTGACAACTGTAACACTATCTAAAGCAGCGAATCAGCGAGCGAACGTGACTTCTAGCACGACTAATTAATTCTTCGAACAAGAAGACGCACGTACGACGCGAGCGTATAACGCAACAGGCGACGAGCTCGGAGTAATTAAGAAAAAGCAGTAATGAGTTGGCCGAAAGGTATCATTTTTCTTCTGCTTTTCCACGAATTTCTCAAAACGTCCACATTAATTAGACTCGGTTTACAGTTGGCCAATCTTCAGTTCCTAATACTGATTTGCCGTACAATCGCCACCACTAATTGGAAGGCAATTAACATCAATTAATCACTGCTACGTGAAATGGATCAAGGATAATTAATCGATCAGCCGACGAACCACTCCGAATCATTCCTTGTGTGAACTGAGATTTAATTAGAATTGCATTTTAATGAGACTTGTAAACCTTGAAGCTTATTAAGATTTTAATATTATCCCAGATAGCACGACGATCTTTTAAAGATGTTGGTGCGTTGATTTATTGCGGGCTAAAATCCGACACAAAATTCTGAAGCCTTTTCAAATTAGAATAAAACTAATTTTTGAGTAGGAAAATTCAATGTGCAAAAAAACATTACTTTTATTTCCATATTATTTATCACGTTATTTCTACAAATGAAAGCATTTCTTTTTCAAAAATTGGTTTTATTATAATTTGAAAAAGCCTCAAAATTCTGTGCCACTGCTCGCGTCCACCAACCTCCTTACGACGTTGTCTGCTAATTGGAATCATGTCTTGCGATATTAGTAGCAGTTTTACAAAGCAAAGCACTATTAAGTTTTTGTCCACCTGTATGTATATTCATTCTTACTTTCTAATTATCTAATTATTAACTTTCTAATTACCGGATGATCACTTGATTGTTCCGAACATTTCCAACTTTACCAAAAGGTGTTGCAAATAACAAAGAAAATCAACAAGTCTGAAAGAAAAATAGAAACTATTAATTCAGTTTAAACAAATTGGGTTATTCGATCTGCAAAAATCTATAATAATTCATGTATAATAAATCATGATAACTTTTAATGAATTTACGTGTCTATTCTATTAATTATGTTCAAGTGAATATCTATTTTAATACAAACAGTTTTATACAAAATCTATATTTGAGCCGTTTATTTTGAAAGTGGCCTAAGTCCATTTTCCAAAAAAATCGAGTTAACTACCTCAATAGATGCATTTTTAGATGATCTTTTCATTTTGAAGCAAACTGTTACCAATATATTTAAAATCATTAAGATATTGTAACACGAAAATTAGTTGGTTAATGAAATGATCAAAAAGTTGATTTT
Organism: Ectemnius continuus; assembly: GCA_910591665.1. NCBI lineage: Eukaryota > Metazoa > Arthropoda > Insecta > Hymenoptera > Crabronidae > Ectemnius > Ectemnius continuus. Next base: position 4,491,623 of record OU342862.1, on the reverse strand, counting down.
GAAAGTGGCGTAAGTCCATTCATAGCAATGAAAAACTTGTTATTTCTTAAATAATGTTAATATTATGCTAATTGGGATGATACATTTGACACCCTTAGAAACCCAAAAACATTATTCCACTATGTTATCCGTTACCCATATTTTCAAATTTAATTCAACGCAAACCCTTCAATATGTCAATTCGAAGATAAATGGAGTTAGGCCACTTTCAAAATAAACGGCTCATTTGTGAGTGACGCATCACTAAAAGTGTTTATCTTGCTGATTGACTCAACAATTACTGAAAATGTATGTTAATAAACACTTACGGCGAACAACTCTATTTTAAAATAATGACATTTCGTAGCAAGCATCGAGGCAACTCTACAAGAAATCGCAAAGATAATTGCATCAAGTGCACCACAGGATACTTATTGTGTCGGAGTTGCAAATCAATCACTAATCATTGTAATCAGCGCTAATGACTGATTTTTCTCAGAGGAACAACGCGATAATCAGACGCAAAAAGATGACTTCGCTTGTAACATCAGCATATGCGCAAGATAAACATTTATGTATTCATAAGAAATCTTGATTTAAATATCAATGTTGCCGAGGTTTCTTTTTCGCTACGCTTTATTATTTTGTATCTTAATTATGCTAGTTTAAGTGTTTTGGTTAAAGTTGAGAAAGGTAATTGTGGGATTGAAATTTTGGTATTTTAATTTGAGGTAATTATTTGTGATCATTTATCTTATTATATTTATGGATATATATTTATAAAACGTCCAAAAAGTTCAAATATTTTCATAGGATCGCACGACTACCGAGATTTTTAAATTGCAGATTTGTACATTGAAAATCCGAGCTATAAAAAATAAACAACGAAGAAACAATTGAACAATATCTATTTTTTGAATGAATCCCCGTCTGAATTCATGTTTTTCAAGGGCGTATAAACAAATGATACAAATACTCTCATCTTTTTGACATTTCTTTATTAAGTGTGCTGCAATTTAAGCAAACTCGTTTCTCATTTTCCTTGCCCTCCTTTATTTTTTACCACTCGGATTTTCAATTTTAAAATCTGAAAAAATTCTATAATGTGTGTTTCACCAACCTAAATGACAAAAAACATGATTTCGCTTTTTTGCTTCGTCAAGTATAAACATCCGCCTTAACCCTTTAATGATGCTTGCCAAGAATACTCGTAATGAAGGAACATAAACTACCTTCTGCTATAAAAATCATAATTATTATAACAAATGAAAAATGTATTTTTACTCTTGGAGTAACTAAACCAACTGAGCGTTAACTTTTTGCATCTTGTTGAAAATATTGTTATATTTGGAATAAATTAATTAAAATCGCAAGAAATTCATTCCTCAGTTTTAACTACTCTCAACATTTAAAAAAAGGAAAAACCACTGTTAAACAGTTAAAATGAATGAAAAACGTGTTTTAAAATATGTTTATAAATTAGACGATTAATTTAATGTAAAATAATTCGCCTTAAAAATACTTAAAACAACTAAATCAAATAGGTAAGGACATTTAGAACGTTAAGAATAATATTTTTATATTTGAAACAAATTAATTAAAATCGCAAAGAAATTCATCGCTCAATTTTAACTACGCTCGACATTTTCAAAAAAACAAGAAAGACCACTGTTGAAGCGTTAAACTTAACGCAAAATGTATTTTAAAATATTGTTATAAATTAGATTACAGATTTAATGCGAAATAATGAGTCTTAAAAATTCTAAGAACAACTAAATTAAATGAGTAAAAACTTTTTAGATGTTTATGAAAATATTCATATATTTAAAACAAATTAATTAAAATCGCTTGATTTTAACTAGGCCAACAGTTACACACTTTCAAAAAAAAGAAACACCACTGTTAAAGCGTTAAAATTACTGCAAAATGAATGAAGTTAAGTAAACATTCTTGCAAGGGCGATGAGCGCAGCGTTTCCATTTCCATCATACGGAAGCAAGCCTGGAAAGCTGATAAAACGTCTGATTGAACGCGCCGGCGGCGGCGTCGGCGTCGGCGTCGGCGCGCGCCTCAAATCATTCGCTCGCTCTCCCAGCAGCGATAATCGCGCCGACGCTCTCCGCGCATCCACTGATAAACGGGGAATCGGCGATCTTCTGTTTACCCGCGCATATAATGTGTCTCTGGCGAACGCCCGCCGACAGTGACTAATGAGCCAGATAGCCGCTAATTACGATGACCGAGAATTTCGACTGGCGGCTGCAAGAGGCTGCGCTCCCATCACCGGTAAATTCATACTAGTCATTACTTATTCATCCGCTCAACCAGATCATCGAGATTTTAATTAGCGTTCATTTAAACAATTATCGTCGCAAATATTTTATAATATTATTGATGAAATATTGTTATTCGAACAAATAAGAAAGACTGTTATTAAAACAATCATATTATTTATGAAATATTTAGAAAAAGTTGTAGTGAGCTAATTAATTCTTGGTCATTTAGTTAATAATCCAAATGATTCCATGAATTTCGTGAATTTAATTCCATGAACCAAATGAAAAGTGTTGGGAACATTATTTATCTTCTGGATGATTGCTAATAAGTTCATACCACTCATTTCTTATTCATCCAGTCAACCAGATCATCAAAATTTTAATTAACATTCATTTAAAAATTATGGCAATTGGTTTGCAAAATCATCAGTGAAATATTCAATCATATCATTTATGGAATCAAATTATTTATGGAATTATTGATTTACGAATATTTAGAAACAGTTATTGTGAGTTCAATCACTTAGCTAATTAATTCTTGATCATTTAATTAATAATACAAATAATTCGCATTTCGTTTTAATAAATACTCAAACGAAATATATTTAGAAAAAGTAAAAGAACAGTGTTGAAAACATTATTTCTCTTCTGATTGATTGCTAATAAATTCATACTGTTCATTTCTTATTCGTTCACTCAGCCAGATCATCGAGATTTTAATTAACATTCATTTAAAAATTGTTGTGGCAATTAATTTATAATATCATCGATGAAATATTACTATTGGAATAATCAAATTATTTATGGAATGTTTGGAAAGAGTTATTGTAAGTTCAATCGCTTAGTTAATTAATTCTTGATCGTTTAATTGATAATACAAATAATTCACATTTCAATTTGATAAATACTTAAACGAAATGTATTTAGAAAAAGTAAAACAAAAGTGTTGAAAACATTATTTCTCTTCTGATTGATTGCTAATATATTCATACTGCTCATTTCTTATTCATCCACTCAACCAGATCATCGCACACTGTCATTCGCCTGAGGCTTTAATTAGTATGCATTGAAAAATTACGCTTACAATTGATTTACAAAGTCACGATCAAACTTCAGATATAAGACAATCATTTAAGCCTGTCTGATATCATAATTAATCATCGTCCGTTTAATCAATAATTAAAACAATCTGTAATTCAGTTTTAAAAAATCACAACACGAATACATTCGGAAAAAGTAGAAGAAAACTGTTATTATTCAAAATTCGGATACTAAAATCTCAACTACTCCAAATTCTAATAAACATACTTGGAAAATGCGAATTCAATGATTCCATCATATTTATTCTTACTTCCTATTACGTTAGATTCTCATTCGGAGGAAATAAAATTCGAACTTCACATTTTGCCAGCGAAATGAACAATCATTGGCATTCACCGAGTAACGTCGCGACTGAGGAAATCAATCAGTAGGAGCAATTGAGTAATTGTCAGATTCACAGAGAGAATTTTTAATCGACTGAAAGGCGAGGAATCGCGGCAAATGATATTAGATAGTCGGCGTGGCTACTGACTAGAGTTTTGCACGATAAAGCATCGACTGGACTCCTCGCCTCTGATAACCGATAACAGACCAACACATCGATCAAGTTCAGGGAGATTAGTTATTGACAGCTGACCTAATGCGGAAATCGATTCACAGTTTGTGCGAAGCTAGACTCGATGGTTATTAACACGTTGACTGGCAAATTTGCAAATTTTTTATTCTTTCACTATACACCTTGTTAAAAATGTTTATTATAGTTATTCTCGTGAAAATAAACATGTCTGTAAATAGATGTTCGATTGTTACCCGAATTCGGGTGACATGGCAGTCAACGTGTTAACCGGCTTCGAAAAAGAGAATGCAGTGAGAAAGCTTTCAAAACGATGGTCATTAAAAATTTTCGAATTCTTTTATCATCAGCTATTGTTGTTGCAAAATGCCAGGTTTCTGTTTATCCTATAATGCTACCAAAAATTGTCCAATTTATTTATCATAACACATTGTTACAACATTTCAAATCTCTGCCTATCCTCGAATAACTTTTCAAGAACGATGTTATTAAAAATTTGCGACTTTTTTTTTCGTCACCCATTATTATTGCAAAATACCAAATCTCTGTTTATCCTACAATGTTACCAAAAATTGTTAAATTTGTTTATCATAACTCATTTTTATTACAAAATCTCAAAACTCAGTCTATCCTAGATTAACTTTTCAAGAACGGTGATGTTATTGAAATTTTTAGAATTTATTTATGATCACCCATTGTTATTGCAAAATACTAGGTTTTTGTCTATCCTAGAATAACTTTTTAAAAACGGTGGTTATTAAAAATTTTCGAATTTAATTATCATAACCCATTGTTATTACAAAATATCAGATTTCTGTTTATCCTAGAATAATTGTTCAAGTTTCCAACACTAAAAAGTGTAAGTAAATATTTTTCAAGAAATATAATCCGATTTTGCAAATAGCTAAATAACAAAAATACTAAAAAGTAGAAAATTCTTATCATATTAAATCCAAACTTTCAAATATGATTATCAAAACAAGACAATGAACTACCTCCGAAGTACTTTTCACTTTTTACTAATTTTAAACAAGACAACAATTATTTTATATTCACCTATTTTCTTATTTTCAATAGGTTCACATTTTTTTGAATATTTTTTTGCGCCATATTGGTAAAAGCGCCAACCTTGCAATTAAGGTTGACAATTCAGTAAGTCGGCGGCGATGTAATCGAAATGAGGAGTGTGCCAACACACAATGCCGGAGCGACAGAGGGTCGCACAAAGGCGAGCGGCGCGGCGCCGGCGTCGGCGTCGTTGCGTGTCAAATGCGCCCGGCCCTAAATAAGGCAATGTCGAGAAAGGTGGGGAGAGAGTCTTTTCGATGACTTTCGCATGTGACCCAATAATCACCGGAATACGAATGCGCTCTCCTTCGATAATAATCCTTGTTCTTGATTTGAAATTTGAATGCGGACTTTTTCGAGGTCAGCTTCGTATTTCTCAGCGATGACTAATTCGATCATTATTGAGATATTGAGAGTATTCTTTGAAATGGAGCTTGCTTAACACTTTCACGTCCGGATTCACATCCTAGAAAGAACTTGAATGTTTATGAAAAAAGATTTCAAAATTCGGAGAAAATAGTGAGCAACGTTTGGCCATAATACAAGAGGATCTAGAAACTTTAGTTATCTTTCAAAGTATTTTAGAAACATTTTTAAGAAAAATCAAAACGAGACTCACCTTCGACCAGAACATTTTCCATTTCATATACAAAAAATAAGAGTTGCAAGCGACAATCAACATTTTTTGTATTTTGAATGAAAAGTTGTAAATATATGACAACTTTTGTGCAAACAAATCCAAAAATTGTCACAAATTCGTAACTTTTTAAAGGGTTGAGATAAAAATCTACCAATTTGCCAGGCTTACTGCTTTCAAAAACTAGTATAACAGAAAAAAATGCTAACAAAGTGAAAAATGGTTTTGGATCACGATCTTGTTGATTTGGAGTGAAAACACCAAATGATTCTTTATTTAAATTAATTCTTATTTATTTATATCGAAATAGGAGAAACTGGAACGGGATGAAAGTGGAGTGCAAATTCTAAATGATTCTTTACTTCAATTAATTCTTATTTATTCATATCGAAATAGGAAAAGCTCGAACGGGATGAAAGTGGAGTGCAAATTCTAAATGATTCTTTACTTCAATTAATTCTTATTTATTCATATCGAAATAGGAGAAACTGGAATGGCATAAGAGTGGAGTGGAAATTCTAAATGATTCTTTATTTAAATGAATTCTTGCGTTTGATTTATATCGAAATAGGAGAAACTCGAATGGCATGAGAGTGAGTCGGAGCCACCAATGTCTGGACTGGTCGGGACGCTGCGAGGCTTGGAGGACAATGCCGTGAATTCCGTGCAGCCCCATCGACGAAATAGCCTGGCAATTTCGTTGCATTCGAACCTAGCCGGTTTCCAAAGTCCTAGCAATCATGAAATCTCGCCCTTCCACGTGGTTGGCTCGGCCAAGCGAAGATTCAGCAATGTCAGTGACGTCGTCTCGAGAAAGATCTCGCATACCATTCGGTGGAGGACTGTGCCGGCCTCTGTCGAACTCACTGTTTCCCAGGTAACACATCTCTGCACTCGGAAGCTAAATTATTGTCTCAACTTACTTTCTTTTATGTTAATTACTAAAAAGATATTTTTTAATCGTATTTCTGTGGATGAAAAAAAGTACTCACGCACTCAATGTTTTTGCAAAAAACGTTTTCAAAGAAGAGAACTATTCTTTCTAAATGGAAAGATATTTTTTAATCGCATATAAAGTAAATACAAAAAATAATTGCGCACTTAATGTTTTTGCAAAAAAGGTTCTGGAAAAGGGGAACTTTTCTCTCTAAATGGAAAGATATTTTTTAATCGCCTATACAGTGAATACAAAAAATTATCGTGCACTTGATATTTTTGGAAAAAAGATTCTTGAAAAAGAGAACTCTTCTTTCTAAATAGAAAGTTATTTTGTAATCGCATACACTGTGAATAAAAAAATACTCGTACTTAACGTATTTGGAAAAAAGGTTTTTGAAAAGCAGAACTCTTCTCTTTAAATGCCAAAATATTGTTTTGGACGAAAAAATATTATTAACAAAAAAGTTGTTTCATCGAGAACGATTGTTTTCCTTTTTTACGAAAATTTATTCTATTACTATGTGCGACAATACTTTTTTCGATCGCTGTATTGTTTGTCGTAAAAGTATTTTACTAACTTGAAAAATGACTTCAGGAGTCCGAATTCTAAATTATAACTCCGATATGCTTCGTTGTGACATAGTTACTAAAAAGAAATAATTATTTTCCAAAACACATAGAGTCGATCGCAAAAGAATCCGGCCAGCTCGAGATTTACAGTAACAATTAACCAGGTACTCTTGCCACTTTTAGTTCGCATCATTTCCTTGGGCCATTTTACCTGTTCATTTATAATCTTTTATCTGCATTGTTAAGTGTTCGATTTGTCATTTTATAGTATTATAATTGTGTGTTATAATAATTTTACATTATACATTGTATATTACACATTAAATACTTTATAGTTATGCTATTATAATTGTATATTATATATTGCAATGGAGCAATATTATTATACAGAAATAACAATAACATATAGTCAAAATGTTCTTCCAATCTTTATTAATCGATGATTTTTAATTTCATATCGGTATTCAAACTATAATTTTTATTAAACAATCGATAAAAAATTGTTCCCCAAATCATCACCATGTTATTTATATATATTCGATCGTTTCATAAAAATGATACTTTTTATAAACACACTTTGGATGTTTATGCAATTTATGCTAACTCGTACAGCGATTAATTTTAACGTAGTAGTGCTACGATAATTAAACAAAGTCCCTGAAACAAAAAAATGCTTAAACAGTAAATTAATCATGAATTTCTTTACCTAATAGATATTTTAGAAACATCACAAAACACGTACAACTATTTCTTTTCCAAGCATTAATTACAACAATCGCACTACATTTTAATAACTCAAAATGATTAAGCAATTAATCGCTGTACGAATACTTTTAACCGGAAATAAATTTGAAAATCTCGCAGGGTTCCTCGCTCTGCGCCCAGTACATCCGGAATCGTCTGAAGCGCTCTGGGATCTTCCACCGGAAGCTCGGCTTGAAGCGAATGCGGAGTGCGATGCTGCTTCCGGGTGGCGCGGTGGTCGGCGAGGTTTATCCGGAATTGACGGCGGTCGGCGCCGAGCTCGAGAAGATGCATCCGAAGCTGTTCGTGCGAGTGGCTAGGCAGATCGGCAGTGGTACGTTCTCGACGGAGCAGTCGGCCAGCGAGGCGATCGTCGACGTCTCTAGGGAATTGATCCGCAACGGTGAGATGACTTGGAGCAAAGTGGTTGCGCTCTATGCGGTGGCAGGTGGCATTGCGGTCGACTGCGTCCGCCAGGGCAAGCCCGAATTTCTACCTGCTATACAGAGAGGTGATTTTTATACACTTTTCTCAAATTTATCTCAATTTAACTCATTAATTCCTATTAATTACTATTTCAATCATTAATTCTTATTCATGCTTAACACTTTGAATTACCAAATTTCGAATTTTCAACTCTTCTGCTATACCTTGTTCAAAATGTTTATTAGCGTTATTTTTATCGACATAAATATGTCTGTGAATGAAAGTTTGTTTCAATTCAACTCAGTAATACTTATTAATTAGAATTTTATTAATTAATTCTTATTCATGCTTAACACTTTGAATGACCAAGTTGCGAATTTTCAACTCTTTTAGTATACCTTGCTAAAAATGTTGATTAATGTTACATTTGTCAAAAAAAATATGCCTGTGAATGAAACCTTGTCTAAATTTAAATCACGAATTCTTATTAATTGCTATTTAATTCATTAATTCTTATTATTGTTTAAAACGTTGAATGCCCAAATTACAGATTTTCAACTCTTTCACTATAACTTGTTAAAAATGTTTATTAGCGTTATTTTTGTCGAAATAAATATGTCTGTGAATGGATATTTGATTATCACCCAAATTCGGGTGCCATGGCATTCAAAGTATTTATTTATTATTCTTATTGGTAGAATGGTCACGAAAAAAATTGTTATCACATTGAATTTATATGTTTTTCTAATATTTTTAGATTTTATTTCTTTAGAAAAAGCAAACTGTCTCTTGTAAGGATATTTCATTTTTCTCAAGAAGGATACTTTCTTTCTTAAGAAATTTTTTTCTAAAAACTGGGTGCGAGTAGTTTATTTATCTACTTTATACAATATGTATTAGTATATTTAAAATACTATTAATATTAATACTAGAACTACCTTGGGTAAAGATAATTTGTTTTCAAAAATACGTTATTCAAGAAACAAGAGTCCATTTACATACATTTTTATATACATTTCCAGTACACAAAATATTACAGTCCAAAAAATCATATATAATATCTTCAACAACTTGTAAGTGGATAATTTCTCGAAAGCAATTAATAATATTACACTTTGCATACGAAATATTTTCCACAATGATTGTGAATCACATGCAGGTATTTCATTGCTAAAAGAAAGCAAGTTTTCAAGAAACTTTTGAAATGCGATTATCAATAAAAAAAAGTTCTAATTAGACTTAAAAATATTGGAATACAAAAGGTAAAACAGAAGACCGATTTCCAATTTAACCATCGATATATTTCGATAAAACGAACACAAAATTTCCCAGAATAAAATGCTTTGGAAATGAACAACAAATATAAATTAATATTAAACAAACCATTTTAAACCCGTTGGTAGTTCTAATATTAAATATTTCGAAACATTTAACAGCAATTATTGTGTACCTCTACAAACCATTGGTAGGCGTGTGTGTTATCATAAAAATATGTTTCCCGATAATTGTAGCACTGTTATCATATTTGCGATAGGCATGACAGACGTACTGGAGGAAGACCTTGCCGCGTGGATACAAGCCAACGGTGGATGGGTAAGAAAATTTAGTTTCTTACCTGCGAACTAATTATTTCAATTTCATAATTGCAAGAAATCGTTAGCTAAATTAAGTTAAACTAAACTTTTAATAGTTTTCCCTTTGAATCTTTCGACTCAAAGATAACTAATATTTTTATGATAATTTAAGTTCAGTATTATTACTGTAGGAGCAAATTGTAGTAAATAATTTCAGTTTAAGCGTAGTTGCATTGTTTTTCTTATTTCGATTATTTTCTTATTCTTATTTTTATTATTTTTTCTTATTGCCCTGTTTTGTGCAACGACACATTCGCGCACTGATTAATTACGCTTCGATTGAGACAACCGAGGAAATAACGAATAAGAATTACTCTTATATTGCTCGCCAACAAATATCCACATTATTATTAGCAATGTTGAATTTGGAATGAGAAATATAATTTATTTTTTAATGTTTCAAGAAGTATCATTCAATTGTACAATAGTTTTTGCTTTTAACAACTCTCGTTGTAAATTTACAATAGTTGTTCTGTCGAATATTTCGCATTCTATTATATTTATATACATCATTATTTATGTCATATTTATTCTATCATATTTAATAATGATATATTTAAATTATCACGAATATATTAGTTATTTCAGAGTTACTATTAATCGCAGAAAAAGTTACATTGTTCACAGATATAAAAAGTAATTAAAGTTATCAATCCATTACTTTACTAAAGCGATTAATTAATTGAATATTTTCTCCGTGAATTGCAGTCTGCTTTAGCAACGAGGTATCGGCCAGCAACAGAAGAAAGCTCCTGGCACAGCCGGAACTTATTACTTCTGTTCACTGTCATCGCCATACTTATCGGCGTGATCTCAACGATAACGAAAGTTTTAATTCCCTAACAAAGACTAAACTACCCTAGAAAATGGCCAATCTATTTATTATACATTTTCCACTCTAAAATCTCCCGGCTATATTTTTGTATTCCCTTCGTGCATGTCTTTTAGTATTCTGGCGATTTTTCAAACCCGTCAGCAACCTTGAACATCGTGATATAGTATTTGTAAGTGTTTCGATATGAAGATGAATAAAATGTTTTTCATCAAACTGTTTTACAATGCCTTTTTGATTATTTTATTTTATTTAACCCTACCAAACTCGAGGTCTTGAAGGTTAAACCACACAAAGTCAATTAAAACACATGAGGGCTGACATTTGCAATGGCTAACCATGAGATTTGGTCACAATTGGTTAGTTATTTTTGAAAGTTTTAGAGGTTAAGTACAGCGCTATAGCGGCGGATTCGGAAACTACTGAAAAATGGGTACAACGCTCTAGTAGGGTTAACTTTTTAAGGCACAGTGGGATTAAAAAAGTCCCACCTTTTTGGTGTACGCTAAATCATAGTGGGACATTTTTAGACCCACCTCGTAATATTGCAATAGCCGCATACGCATAGCTTTATATTTAGTCTTTCGTGTAATTTGAAAAGCAAAAAATGTCTGTGCAACGTTAGTTTATTTATTCTCTGAAATCCTGAGCTTAAGTGAAAAACGCAAGTAAGTCACAATCAAAATAGCTTCATACTAGATTTTGATTCAATTATATTTTTACTCGAAAGGATCAAATAATTCGAATAAAAAATTTAATGAATGTACAATGATAAATGTACATACAGAAGTTGTATATAAAGTTGGGAGGAATGTATGAAATTAAAAAATACTTTCGCAATACTTGCGAAAACTGTTCTTTATCTCAAAATAAATTCATAAAACGTTGTAAATGGTTCAATTTCGTTGCAATGCAATTGAACAATCTTTTTATGAATTTAAATATTATTTTTAAAAAAGAAATGAATTTTTATGTTTTTCATAATGTTTTATATTTATATTATTCGTACGATTCACAACAAATATTGAAATATAATTAGCATTACTTTATTCTCCCTTTATTTCGTAATATGCTCCTTTTTGAATTGTGCAAGTAGCATTCGTATTTTGTTTTTTATGACCGTTTTCCCAAACTTTAGGAAATTGGTCAAAAATTGCCGCGGTATTCTTCGCACGATAGTTTCTGTTGGCACTAAAAAAGTTGAGAGATACTTTCAGCAAAATATTCTAATAATTATGTTAATAATAATCGTTAAAAATACTTCTAATTTGCTCCCATTGCGTCACGCGCAGACACTTTGAAATGACAATGATAATTACTGACGCGCGCAAACTACACGCGAGGAGAATAAGAAAGAAGCGGATCGCGCTGTAAGTAGAATAAGCAAGTAGAATAAGTAACAAGCAAACCCATCGATTGTCGGTACTTATTACTAGTTAGTACTTAGTTTGCGGCGCTAGCGGTTGCGGCTCGTCTGCACGTTATTTATTACAGTTACTCCAAATACAAAAACGTTTTTTAATTTTACTTTTAATCTAAAATATTGTTTTATGTACACTTATAATACGAAATAAATTCGCTCTAATAGTCATGCGTACGAAAAAAAGTAGTATAAGAAGAAATTTCATAAATGAAAATCTATTTTTCTCTGCTAAAACACAATAAAAATGTGGTTACTTAAAACAGAAAATGGTGCATTTTACATTAAAGTTCTTTAAACTATGTAAACTTTCAAATATACTACAATTAGAGCCAGCAAGATAAAACAAACCAGAAAAGAAAAGACCAAACAAAGACCAGAAAAAGAGGTGTCTTTTTAGTCCACTTTCGGAAGACTCCAGTTCCTTTTTTAAATCTACGCATAAGACGACTTTCTGAACTCTGACATCTTTCAAAAAGCTATTTTTGTACGTCTAAACTTGACAGAAGCATGTTTAGCTCTTGTTTTACACATGACATTAGCATCTGGGTTGTTGCCCATCTCGAAGCCCGTTATAAATGCAGGAAATCCTGAATCGCGTCGGGTTGGCGGCGCGCAGTTCGCTGGACGAGCGGAGAGTGTACCATGTGTTTTTATCAGACTGGCTTGGCCGTAGGAGGGCAAGCAAGCAAGCAAGCAAGCCGCTCCTCTCCATTCGATCGCATCGATCGCTGCCGGGTGCACTTGAAGTTTGACCGCGATTCCGAGTGATCGTCTGCGATCGGATCACCTTCATTCTCCCCGCCTTCAATTCCCTTAGATTCCCGCATCAAAAACCCCAGCGGATAACCGAGAGAATCCTAAAACGCCTTAAGAATGTGCGCGTCGATGACAGTACGTTGCACATACGTTGCGTCAACGCCGAGTGAACTGCTTCGCTCGGGCATCTCGCGATTCTATCATCAACACCGAAAACTGGGTCGAGTCAAGAGCGATCATCACGTGTTGCAAAGATTCCTCTCGCCGTTGGCATTCGAAATCGAATCCTGGCGAGTGTTAGGCTCGTGTCGTGGTATTCGAAATACGGGCGCCTCAGTTTCGAGCGAACCGCACCAGAAGTTGACCAAAGACCAGGCGAAAAACGTTGCTTCCAGACTCACCTCCGACGAGCGCGACTTACTTCTAACGGCGATCCAAGAGTTCAAGTCCGAGGAAGAGAGAGCTGGTTACGAAGGTAGTTATCAATTTTTTCCCCTACAAACGATTTCTAATATTCACGCTGCGAGGAGCAAATTGTGTTCGCGCGAAGCTACAATCTATTAATATAATTAATAATTAATATAACAAATATTAATGGTATTTATTTACAAAGACATACTCACAATCGATTTCAATGATTTTGATATATGTTATACAGCGATTTAAGCTAATCACTTTTATATACACATATATGTGGGGGAAACTTACAGGAAGAAAGTTAGACACACTTAAAAGCGAGTCTTTCTAAATAATTACCATATTAACTATTAGCAATATATTAATATAAAGGGTGTCCCATAAATATGGTGAAACATTATGACCATATTGGAAAGAAGGGGTCGAAGATAATATTATTTTAGAAAGTCCCATTTGAGCTTTTTTGGAAATCAATAATTGGATGTCAAAAATTTTGTGTACTCTTTTTCATGTACTCTAAAAAAACATGGGAAAGTCTACCATGATGCTCTGTGTATTTTGGAAATATTACCAAAATTGATGGAATAACTCAAAATTAAGAGCCAAATGAAAACTTTCAAAATACACATCTTTATTTTGTTGCTATGCTAATTTACAATTATGGAACACTCTGTACATTAATTTATGTTAATATATTATTATATTACATTCCATGTGAAATTAATCACTTTAAAGAATAGTTGCAGAAAATAATTCAATGGCAGGTTTTTTTAATGATAAAAGAATATAAGTAATAAAGTTTTGGATACGCATTTTAAGGTGAATTAGCAGCACTGCGATGGAGGAGCAACTTTGGAAGGCCGGCCAAAGTATTGTCACTGGGCGATGTCGACCCCACAGGCAAATATTGCCCTGTGCCTCAAGACTGGCTTCTTCGCAAGTGTGGTACGAGCATAAAACCATTAAACGCTATACTAACGGGCTACTATCGTTGTATCATGGAGCTTGAGTCGACTTCAATTATTTCTAATCGCCGCCGCAACAGTATAGGAATCGCAGTGCAAAATGAACAATCGAACAGATTAGTCTAACATACGACATCTTGTAACTGAATTTTTAACAGTTTGGCAGCCTCCGTTGGGTAAATTTGGCTTTAACTTGCTGGTATGTTTTTATTCTTACTAGTATGAAGAGCAATGTTTCACTGTTTATATGTTTATGATGAACTCCAAATTATAAGAACTCATTTTTAATTTTAACTTATTTAAAATTTCAATGTTCAAAAAGTGATAGATGCGAGTATAATAAATTTTTAAATTATATGATTACTTTTAGAACACTTTTAAGTTTTATATTTACTTTAACACAAGGTTTATGAGACCAGTCATTTTCATAGATTTTGGATTTCGTGAGAAAAATTAAAAAAACAATAACTGTTCATTTCTTTCCAATTTAACAGATTTAATTGACTTATATTATGTCTGTTAAGATTCTAATTGTTTTTAAATTAAATTAATCGTTTTATTTAAAGAAAATAGTGTTTTCCAGTGAAATTTGAAATTTGACGGATGTCCGTAAAAATAGTTAGACAAAAATGTTCGTAAACCTAGTGTTAAATAATAAATTCTGCAATATTTCATAGTCTACAGTTACCTGGACGATAACTGTACACGCAAAAGAAAATTGCATCAAAATCGATGTAGTTATTTCCAATTTTATCGCAAAAGTACACACACGCGGGTACACCTTGCTCTTTATATTACAAGGGGGAATGACAACAAAGTTTCAAACAGAATTGGAGGTCAAACTATAAATATCATAGCAATATTTCTGCAACAAAGGTAGTTGCAAGAATCTATTATCTCTTAAATTAATTCATTAGTTTTGACTAAAAGTAATTCAAGTACAAAGTGTTCATAACGAAATGAAAATAGTGCTGTCTTATTGAGTTTGGATAAAAGTAGACTTTGCAGATTCTGAGCAATAAGTATGTTCGGTATTTCATGATTAGTGTTTTTTCATCGAAGATAAAGTTTTTGTGGAAAGGCTGCGGCTGTCAAACTGTTAAGTCCTTGTGTCTCTGATAGCCATTTAATACGAAAACCACTCTTCCTTGCATCCCCGTGCTACATGGATCTTTTTGTGTAAGTTTATCCTGATGCATGACGAAACCATCAATTTCTGTTCAAATGGGTGTTCACTCTTTCTTGCTTCTCTACTCCTCACTGAACTTTCCTGGGTATTTCGTAAAGAGAATCGCCGCGACACTCTTAGGTAATGCTCTCTCTCTCTCTCTTTCTGTCATTCTCGCGACACTCTCAGCAATCATGCGAAATCGACTACAGTTGGTTTCATTTCTTAAAGCTTCCTACAGTTTCGAAGATGTTTGATTAATCTGTGCTTCTCTTATTAGAGCACTCTCGCATAGAAACTTCGCATAAGGTATCTTTGACAATGATTTCTATATTTCTATATTGAAACCGCTCTCTGGATTGCTGCATGCCTGTCTTGAATTGTTCCATGTCGTTGCTTTTCGCACTGAAACGGCTTAACTGTGCCTGCCAATTTCTTTTCACTAAAATCTTCATTATTTCTGTAGTGAATAAGATATATCACGTGCTAATTGCCGTTTGGTAATTAGCCACAAAGGATTATACCTTAATTTCCCTTATAAGTACTATCAGCCGGAATGACAACATTGTATCCTTGTTTTTAATAAAGTTCTGTTCTCCAAAGTTTCGTCTACTTCATTTATTGCTTGGACATCCTTAGAAAGCTCTACTAAGTGTAATTAATGAGAACTTGATGAAAGAATTGAAAGTATCTTGATTTCCTTAAGCGCAGCATGAAGATTACATGGCATAGGTTCTTTTGTGATTTTGTTGGACATAATCCCTGTTACTGTTGCAATGCTTCGGCATCGTGTCTGTTACCGTGTGATTGACATTGTTCTTTTCGATTGCAGCCGAAAACGTTACAGCTCCGACGATGAAAGAACTGATATTTGGTATGAATTTCATCCTTTGAATTTCTTAGTAAAAAGCACTCTTTATCTCGAATGAATTACTGCTTCATACGGCAAGTAGTTCGCATCGGGTTGCTAAAATAGCCTGATATTTTGCAGTCATGTTCGCTAATGCAATTCCATTCATTGGCTTTGGTTTTCTTGACAACTTCATCATGATCGTCGCTGTACGTATGAGAGGGGGCTTGGCTTTCGCCAGCCCGATTTCTTTTCAGCGAGAACCTTCTTTTGTAACGCACATATTTCAGGGGGACCAAATCGAAATGATATTCAATAGACGATTTCCAATCTCGACTATGACTGCTGCGGCATTAGGAAACACGGTTTCCGACGTCATAGGGATCGGTTCGGTACATTATGTAGAACTGCTCGCACACAGATTCGGTTTCAAAGCACCGAGCTTAAATCCCGCACAGTTAAATCTATCGAACACCAAGATTGCGGCGAATCTGGTATGATATTCTTATCTGTATTACTAATCCAAATCTAATGAATTTCGTAAAGTTCGAATCAAGGAACCAAGAAATCTTTTTCATACGCTTTAGGGGCGAATTTTTGGAGTCACGATCGGATGCTTGCTTGGGATGACACCTATACCTTTTATCAATCTGTTCCATAACGCTGGATAAAATTCTACTCGCCACCTAGATAATCTAGAACATATCAGATACTTGGTCGAAATATCCGTTTGACCTTTGATCAGAGCCGTGAATAGAATCCTGACTGTTCACTCATGCAACATGGATTCATTAGCATTCCTTGTGGGAACGCGAATGAATCATCGGCCTGCCTATGATATTTCGCAATTCTAACTTATGACGACATAATGCCAGTGCAATCTGATGTCAGCAGATGTCGATTCCTTTCTTTGTTTTACTATGGATCTTCATAGTAGAAAGGTGTATATACTCTTTAATTGTGCTTGACACTAATAACTCTGCAAATACTTGTACATGTATAAATTTGCCGTGCCAATCACGGTTGTTTTATGTGCGGACTGTTAACTGTTTGTAATATAATTTATATTATCACTTATAATTAACGTTGTATGTGAAATCCTGTATAAAGTTTATCCGAATACTTCGTGCACATAGTATATCTCCCTCGATGTGTGTATGTTAGTATTACAAAACTTTAAAGTCGCGTATCGAAAAGGAATTTATCTAGCAATACAAGTAGGCTGCCCGTCACAACGCTATTTCTTGTCGTCATTTCAAATAAACTACAATCTGACCGTGTTACTCTTCCTCCGTTGAGAATAATTCAATACCCACCAAAAAGTCATTCTTGCGTGCGATATGATTACTTTCGATTGATCATAGACAGAAAAGTCGTATTGCAATATATTTATTGAAAAATCATGTTAGTATAGAAGTAATTTCACTGTTCACATGTTAGTAGAAAAAATATATATTCTCATAGTTGCTTTGATAAAGGTACTGCATCTACACTCTTTTGCAAGTTAAGACGTAAGAGATATTTTGCGCGCTTCTAAAACTGATAGCCGAGTGTTAATTTTGTAACATAATTCGCATAATTTCTCCAGCCATGTAGTAGAAGCTTGAGGTCGATTCCTAGAATTTCTTTCCACTTGACTTCCATAACTAGATCGTCTACGTCTTGAATCATCATAGTGGGGCTGAACAATAGTCTGCTTGATCTGATAAACGCATCCGTCTGTTCCACCCTTCCACGTTTCTCCTCGATATCCTGTGTGTTCAATCCCGAATATTTTGGTAGCCAAGACATTACAGAATTCTGCCACCATTCCCAACTGACTTTGTCTACGTCAGCATTGGGTACGAATTCGCCATTCTGGCGCGTCCGATTACAGTTTAAAATTGCAGGGTCGAAATCCACAGCTAGGATATCTTCTGGGATAACGTCCGGTACTGCTGAGGAAGCGTCGATAATTGGACTCAGTTCCGTCTTGGTAACATTGGGGGTAGTCGTTGTTTGCCTCGGACTCAATACTGTGCCTGGAACGTAACTCGCAACCAAAGCGGAACCCAAAAGTGTCGCAATTCCAGCAGCATACGTTGCCAGGCAAATGGAAGATACATTTATCACTGCGTGTGCGATCGCGATCAGTTGCATGGAATTCATTAAACAACTTAATTCTGTGTAAGAAAACCAGCCGCGTTTCCTTGCTTCCTTATAAGCTATATCCTTTTCGAGTTGTTGTAATCTCTCCCAAAAGTCTTTATTATGCACAAAGACTGTCCAATCCTGAAGAAGAAGCATCAAATTAGTTTTATTAGTTGCTGTTTGTTGTAATTGAAGCAATGCCAAGTAATAAGTGTATCTTCTGCATAATCAAACGAGAAAGCGATTAAGTTATGTTTTGACTTTGGAAACATTCATTTAGGCATATTATTTGTGTTTTATGTGCTTTATGTTTAAAATATTTGTACTGTAATGCAAACAAAAGAAAAGTAAAATAGAAGACTTAGTATGCCTGCTTTTACTGAGAGATACTCAGTTTTCCAGGAACTTATCATTAAGAAGCACACAATGTTGAAAAATGTTGCTCAATTACTTTTCTATAATGCAATACAGTTTGTACTACGCAAGAAACCAAACAATATACGATATTGTTTTATCTGGGTCAGTTGGCCAAGCATTTATGTATGTAGAAAGCGATGATTATCACTTTTCGACTGTAATAAAATGACTTTATTTTACTACTTACTATAGCCTTTAGAAATTCCTTTTCCAATTGATTCATGTACGACACACTCAAATGCCCAGACTGCGCCCATTCGGTATTGAAAACTTCATCATCCTCACCGTCGTCATTCAGGAACTTGCTGGCAACCATCTATGGTGCAACAAGTTGTTTACTTAATGCTATCATCTTGAATCCTTATCAACTGCTTTACGACATAACTACATCTCTTCTTTACTAACATAAAGATCAACGAATTGTCTGTTTGTACAGCATCCGACAAAATAGTTGTCAAAATCTGCAAATCGGCTGCCAGAGAGAAAATTACATTTTATAGCATATACATATGGAATGCGAGATTTTTTTCGAGGGCTACAACAGGAATCCCATTATCTTAAAATGAGCCTTTTTAAAATTCATGCATGCACCGGCTGTATTTACATACATGCTACCAAATTGCACTCTCTGTTCAATGGCTACTTTACAGATTGTGACAACTATTTTGTCGGATGCTGTATGTATGCTTGTGACATACTTAAACACAAATCCAGTCTATAATCACAAGTCTCAAACTGTGATCTAGAAAATATTACAATTTTCGCCAGTTATACAAAAGTAAAATTAAAGATAAGTGCAACAACTTATCATTCATTAAGTTAAATTACTGAAAACCAACCAGGAAAGAAATACAGAAATTCTTTATGCTCTTAATGAATTAACGATTGACTTCTAGCATTTTCTACTATCATTGTTTTCCACAACAACTTATCATTCATTAAGTTAAATTATTGAAAACCAATCAAGAAAGAAATATGCAAATTCTTTATGCTCTTAATGAATTAAAGATTGACGTCTAGCATTTTCTGCTACCATTGTTTTCCACAAATATTACTAAGACAATAAACAGCGTGTTGGACTGTTTCCAATTACCAACGAAACAAGGAAGAGCTCCGAAGGTGCGACTCTCTGCAGGTACTCGGGATTACAGTCTTTCAGTCTTTCAAGATACAACAATGCCAAAACCAGCGAGCAAGGTGAGACACAAGCGTTCCTCGAGATCCTGCTCGCTTCTTCCATGTCCAATCTCTCTAATGTCTGGCCGTTTTTTACCTCGGTAAAGAGATCCGCTGCCAACTCTAAAAATACCTGCTGGTTAATTGCACAATCGTTGAAATCGATTGAATCAGTTGTGTATGCTTTCCAATTAGGAGGCACAGAGAGATGCTGTGTTGCAAAGCTAAACTCTGTATTTCACAGAATTTAGATGTGAAATGCGATAACTTTAAAAGAGTTTAAAGAAAACTGTTGTAACATTCTTCAGTTTACTATGAAACAGAATATCCGAAAGGTCTTAAATTTGAAAAAGAACATCAACAAAATAGTTGTCGCAATCAGCAAAATTCGCGACGGACAAAAAGTGAAATTTAATTGCATGTACATAAGGTATGTAAGACTGTTTTGGGAGTTTCGAGAGGGTGCGAGCTTCCACTAAAAGTAGACTTTTAAAAAGTCATGTATACCAAGTGTGCATAGTACAAAATTTCACGTTTTATTCAGCAAACATTTTCTAGATTGTGACAACTATTTTGTCGGATGCTGTACAGTTCAAAATAATGGGTAAAACTTTAAAATATTGGTAGTTCAGTGCGTCAACTTGCTTAACACGTTGACTGCCATGTCACCCGAATTTGGGTGACACTCGAACATCTATTTACAGACATGTTTATTTTCACGAGAATAACTATAATAAACATTTTTAACAGGGTGTAGTGAAAGAGTAAAAAATTTGCAATTTTGGCTGTCAACGTGTTAAATACAACTTTTGCTTTCGTACTACTATGTTACAGATGGAACACTGCTTATCGTACACAGTATTACACAGTGTCTCCGTGTCTCATTGGAAAGCGCATTGTTTAGTAGTAAATAAGGGTTGCACCAGGAATGCTAATACCAACCAGTGACTGGCAGGCTGAGGCAATCGGTCATCGGCAATTTCGTGTAGTAAAGAGACTTGGTGATTCGTTTAAGAAAGGCGTCATGATTGCCCATGGTCTACAAGAATCATTGTAGAAGAATGAAAAGATATTCATTGAAGAATCGGGACGCGTATTTAAGCGCGCAACGTGATCGACATCTGGGTTAGATACCTTAAGTTTCCCCGGCTCCTTCCTCCCTCTCGTAATGTTCGTCATTCTCTGGCGTGCGAGCACCTTTCTCAGAGCCTCCTAGAAATCGCTCGGATAGAATTTGAATTCTCTCGGAGAAACGAAAGACCAGGGCAGTCTCGGTCAGCCGATGCACGGTGGATGCACGTTTCACGAGTGCATACGAACTTGTGAGAGAGTAGGCGACGCGAGCGAGCGAGCGCGCGCACTTGTGCCAATAGAAGAGCAGACTCCGATGAGAGCGTATCAGCTGACAACAACGGCGACACAACAACACTCCAGATGGAATCCGCTAGTACTCCCCCATTGAGCGACGCACGCACCATTAATCGGCAACGGTGGTGCTAATCCCGCGCTAAAACTATTTCGTGCTCATATCATCATCGGGACTAACCGGCGGCCTTGTTTATCTTGTTATCGTATTACGAGAGTAGTATTACTTGGTCGCGCGGTTGGCAGCACTGTAAGCCAATGAACTCCTAATTGAATTACCGAAATCGAACGAGTGAGAGTGTGCCCGATGGAGCCTTTAAATCGAGTGTGTCGTCGCGAGGAAAATGAAGATTCTCGGGCTAGCAAAGCGTGCCAGTAATTGGAGTGCGCGATAGTGAGACGGCGGAACGCTCGAGGGAGATTCTCGTCGAAGCATTGGAATTGTCGTTGGCTCGAACACTCGGAGAGAGCTAGGTGTGGTTGCAGACTCGTAGATCGCTTGTTTGGAGAGTGGCTGCTGTGCGAGAGAGTTTTGCGGCGGCCGACTAAATAGGTTACTTGACATATGTCAAAATTCGTGGTGGCGAATTAATTGGCGATCATCCGAGCGGCAAGCAAGCTTCACCGATGCACTGAATCGGACCGAATGACAGGCGTCGCCCGGTCCTGCTCGCTCGGAGGAAAATGTGCTGGTAGTGATGCGTTTAAAGGGGAAGAACAACACGAAGTCCTTTCACAGCGTCTATAAAGTACTCTCGCGTATATGCCGTGAGTATTCTATATGCTCTTCCTTAATTAATAAGGCGCACTCGCTCTCGAGGAAACTCTCCTCTTAATGACTGTCACGACTAGAATCTTGCATAGTTCATAAGACTAACAACATTCGTCCAAAATTGACGATGCCTGCACAATATTTCGATAGACAAATCATTCTTAATTGATAAGACACATTTACTTTCTCCAGACAGTTGTCATGTTGTTAATAACTGCTACAAGAAGAATATTATATCGTTGATAAAACTAGTAACATTAGATCCAATTTAAAATACAAAATAAATGTATAATATTTCAAGATTCATATTATTCTTAACTAATGAAGGACTGTGAGTTTTTGCAAACAGTTGTCATGTTGTTAATAACTGTTGCTGTTATATAGTTAAAAATACTGGCAATAGTGCATTACAATTAAAATATAAGTGTGCAATATTTTCATATGCAAATAATTCTTAATCAATAAGGAACGCTCTATTTTCCTAAGACAGTTGTCATGTTGTTAATAACTGTTACAACAAAAACGATGTTAATAATTACAAACAAGTATACAAAAGTTTAAGATTCGCATAAGTTTTAACTAAAAAGGAGAGTTATTTTCTGAAAATAACTGTTATGTTGTTAATAATTATGGCAATAAGATTGTTATATATTAGCATTATTGCAGTGAAATTAAAATGCAGAATAAGTGTATAACATTTCAAAATTCATATTATTATTAACTAATAAAGCGCAGTGACTTTCTGCAAAAAGTTGTCATGTTGTTAATAACTGTTGCAATAACATTGTTATAATTAAATTTAAAATTAAAATATAAGTGTACAATATTTTGCCATACAAATAATTCTTAATCAATAAGGAATGCTCTATTTCCCAAGATAATTATCGCTTTGTTAATAAATCTTACAACAAAATTGTGTGTCTTTCATAATATTAAGAATATTACCTAAAAATTAAAATTTATAATAAGTTTCTTAAGGATTCTTAATGTTGAAGAATGCATTTCTAATACTTTTATTTGAATGGATGAAGTACTGCAAATACTGAATTTTTTATGAACGCAACAATGCGTTTTTAGCTCTGCAAGTGGCAATTACAGTTTCCTCGAGTGCAAGCGTAAATAGAACCCAGCACAAATTGACCTGGTATTCTAGAAACGCATGTGTAAATATGATGCACGCACATTGACTTAGAAATTCATTTACATTACCAGTGTGAAGTTTACATAGTTGAGTCATGGAACTTAATGCTATGTAAAACAAGTATCTTAAACGATATAGTAACATATAAAGAAAGATGGCAGAAAGATTATTCTTTAACTTTAAAACACAAAAGGATATTTCGGCTCCTTTTAAAATATATGGAAATGTGAAGGAATTTGTGAGTCATTAAGTAAATAAAGCGGAAAACATATCGAAATTAGTGATATTAGTTTTTAAATAAAGTAGCATTTACCAGTTTAAATTAGGCAAGGTTTTCTAATGGTATTTAATGTTATTCCTAGGAACTGCTAATAAAGGACACCTCGATGGCTTTGTGGCCGACGGAGCAGTGTCTTCATTAAAGAATGGGCATAACAGCAGCAACATGGGATTCGCCACTCAGTCTGTAAAGCCGAACCCCGAAGTGTCCAACATTGTCTATGCGGTGGGACACTACGCTCCTAAAGTCCTGAGGAACTTGAACACGCAGAGACTCAAGAATCAATTCAGTGATGTAGGCTTGGTAGCCGGCGACAATATCATTAGGGCGCACAGATCAGTGCTGGCTGCTGGGAGTGCTTATTTCAATGCTATGTTCACTGGCGGCCTCGCAGAGGAACAGCAGGAACTCGTTGAAATTCGCTCCGTCTCACCGAATATTCTTACCCTTTTGGTGGACTTCATTTATACCGGTAATGTCGACATCACGCAAGACAATGTTCAGGAGTTATTCGCCGCTGCTGATATGCTCGAGCTGGACGAGGTAGTGTCCAGCTGTATCGACTACTTGAAGCAGCAGCTTCATTACTCGAACGCTATTGGAATTTATAGGTATATCTTAATTAACAAATAGCTGTATTGTTCATACACAAGGTGATGCACTTGCGATGTTGATATTTCGATATCTCACTGGAATATAATATATTTTATATATTATAAAAGAAATTATTTAGAAAGACACAACTGATTATAATGATTTCCACGTATGTTATAGACTCTGTTCTCCTAAACATTTTCACACATATTTACGCGTGTGTGAAGGAAAGTTATACAGAAAAAGATTCTAGCGACTGAATGTCTATTAATTTTTAAATTTTAAATTTTATTGCAATGAAATCGAAAAACGCGGGAAACAGAAAATCGCACGTGGTAAGATGACGATATTCCTCGACTTTTATCTCTTTGAGGCACAGGATTTCAGAGAATAAATAGACCCATGTTGCACAGACATTTTTTTGCGTCTTAAATTAAACAAAAGACTAAATATAAAGCTACGCGCATGCAGCTATTGCAATATTACGAGGTGGGTCTAAAAATATCCCACCGTGTTTTACCGTACATCAAAAAGGTGGGACATTTTTAATCCCACTGTGCTCCAAAGTGTTAAACAATTGTACGATCTCGAGGTATTTGGAGTGCTATTTCAAAACCATATATAATTTTGTTTGAATACATTTCCTGCAGAAATACGTATAATGTGTGAAAATGCTTAGCAAAACATGCTTTACAACATGTGAAAATTATTAAAACTGATTGTGTGTCTATCTTTCTACATAATTACTATTATTCATATGGATTGTATGCTAACAGAAAGTCTCTTGCTGATAGAAATAATATTCAAATAATCAGCGGTAATAAGTATAGCCAAGCTGTTTTGTTTTGTAAAATTGCAATTATATTATCCCGTAAATTATGTTGGATGTAGAGAAGAATTCTGAAACATTTGCGTTTAATAAAAATTGCGAGATAATTTACATTCAAAGGCAAGTGAATCACCTTGTGCTATAATTGAAGAACTTCTCTGTATTATGACCTTTGCTTTGATAGATTCGCAGAAGTACATAACAGACTAGATCTTTCGGAGACTGCCTTACGTTTTATACAAGTCAATTTTCCTCAAGTATCCCAGGAGGAAGAGTTCTTGGATCTGCCTAAAGACCACCTTGTTCGTTTCCTCAGTAGCGATTATATTCATATCGATACCGAATTCCAGGTTCGTATTACATACAATTCGATATAATGCATAATTAAACTTAATAAATGTTAACCCTTTGCACTCGAAGTTTGTTTTCATTCGTATTACCAGCAACTCGAAGCAATTTCAGTGGAAAGATCATATTCACATATAAGTGAATGATATGCGCATTAAAAGAAAAGTCATTGCTGTATGTTATTGTTTTTCTAATTGATTATGGCCAAATGCTATAATATATATATATAAAAAAATGATAAAATTATTACATTTTGTAATCGTCCAATGTAATCTTTTGTAATCTTGTCATTTCTAGACAGGTATCACAAAAATAGTGTGTCTGTCATCTTTCACCCGGAATTTTTCTATTAGAACAGACGAGCGGAAGATCCTATGCACACTAGTTTTTACGATTTGTGTCTTTGTCCTTATGTTATTAACTGAAAACGATTTGCATTGTCTGCGTAGCGGAGCCTTCGAGTTTGAAGACAAATTTTAAATGGCTCCGCTCCGGAGCCCTCCAGTGCAAAGGGTTAAATGACACGATTGATGTACCATTTCTTTGTCAAAGGTCTTCCAAGCCGCATACAATTGGATCCTCCACGACATACCAGGCAGAAGGTGTTACGTGTTCGAGATATTAAGTCACATACGTTTACGGCTGTGTTCACTCGCACGATTGGAACGTACTATAACCGAGTGCAAAGACGCTAGTCTTATTGTCGCACTGCGCTCTATTCAGAAGGATCTCGTGTCGAATAAGGGCTGTCTCGTACCGCTTCATGCACAGCCGAGGCTCTGCGCTAAGAAAAATATCCTTGTGATCGGTGGCTCGAAACGAGAACACTCGGCTGACAGTTGGGGCAGAGCTGCTGAGAGTACTTACAAGACCATTGAAAAGTTCGATATATTTACTGGGTAAATATATTAATCTCAAATTATGTCAAAATATGGAGTAATCAGTATTAACCCTTTGCACTCGAAGTTCTTTTTCATTCATATTACCAGCAACTCGAAGCAATTTCAGTGGAAAGATTATATTCACATACATAGAAGTAAATGATACGCGCATTAAAAGAAAAGTCACTGTTGTATGTTATTATTTTTTAATTGATTATAGATACAAATGTTATAATATATAAGAAAACAAAAAATTGTAAAATTTTTACATTTTGTAATTGTCCAAGGTCTGATACCTCTCGAAGTAATCGTTTTTCAAAATCGTAAAAGTAATTGGTTTCTCTGTATTCTGTATTCCAGCTGCGAGCGTCTTTTGTCACCAAGAACGGAATATCCTATACACAATGGTTTTTGCGATTTCTCTTTGTCTTTATATTATGAACTGAAAACTTTTTGCATTGTCTCCACAGCGGAGCCCTCGAGTTTGAAGACAAATTTTAAATGGCTCCGCTCCGGAGCCCTCCAGTGCAAATAGGGTTAATATAAAGGAGAACGTTTGCTTGTCTGTATGTTTGATAAACTCAAAATCTGTTAAATCAATTTTAATTCAATTCTGAATACTGTTATGATTCAGGCAAATTATATTGCTGTAAAATTTTGCAATATTTATCAATTATACAAGGTGCTTTAGTTCTTTGAAAGCTAATCAGTTCTTCAAAAATGTCTATTTGTCGTTGGAAGATGCATATAAATATAGAAAAAAGATTGGCACCCAATGGTGTTCTAATTTAGCAATTAAACCTAAAAAATTGTTAATAGTTTTACAATCTAGACGAAAATATCCCCTTAATAATTACTCCAAAATTTCAAAATTAATAAAATGTCGAATTATATGTCGATAGAAAATAATAGCAACAATCTATCCGATTGAGTAATACAACAACGTGTCATTATTTCCTACAGAGAATGGAGCGACGTGGCGCCAATTGGAATAGGCCGAATTCTGCCGGGCGTAGCACTGTTAGATGGCAAAGTGTACGTAGTGGGTGGCGAATTAGAATCCGGCATCATTGCCAATTGCGAGTGCTACGATCCCCGCGATGACGTTTGGACGCCGATTGCTTGCATGGAAGAACCGCGATGCGAATTTGGACTCTGTGCCTTGGAGAATAATTTATATGCGTTTGGTGGATGGGTGGGAGAAGATCTCGGAGGATCTATCGAGATATATGATCCCATTACCAATACTTGGACCCTGGATGGACAACTTCCCGAGCCCCGTTTTAGTATGGGTGTGGTCGCGTATGAAGGTATGTGATAACTTTCTACAATTAGGAACAGGGCCGTTCCTGACGTAAGTGCGAAAGGTGCCAGCGCACTTGGGCGACCTCAAACTTTTTGTTACCCGAAATTACACGTGAAATTAATCACTTTTTTCCGCAGTATATCTTCCGATTTTCGCTTAATTGTAATATGTTTTTATCTATACGAAATAACAGAAACTAGCTAAGTTCGCGATTCCTTACAGTTGCAATGTACTAAACAATACGACATTCGTCCAACAATCTTCACCTACACAAATGAATTTCTATTCCGAAAGCTTAATCTTACAGATATACTTTGATTAATTCACATGGCAATATATTGGCGCTTTCTAAAGACATGTTCATTTTCTCAATACAGACTTACTTTTAACCACCAGTTAGATTGTTGAAATCGTTGAAAAATGAAAAATCTTTCTTTTTCATGATTGCTGTCTAAAAGTATTTATACTCTCCCTATATGTAGATATAAAAGTAAACGCAGCGTATCGAATTCTTAAGTAAGCAATGCTCAATAAGGGCGGCGATATTGTCTTTTTTAAGTTAGGAACGGCCCTGATTAGGAATAATCTATACTAATACATACAGGTGCGAGACGCGAAGAACCTATGAAAATAGATCAGTTACGAATTATATAAATTTTTTAAAGTAGGATTGTTTGTATTTAATTGTTAATCTTTGAAACGAACAATTTTGATCAAACTTTTACTGCTATATTTCTCGAAGTTTCGCGAATTGCATAAGCTATATGTACTTATGTTAGACGCTATTTGTACAAAATAGTTGTCAGAATCTGCAAAAAGGCCGCCGAACAGAAAGCGAAATTTGATGGCTTGTACACCCGGTATGCAAGAGTTTTAGAGGGCTGCGACAGGAAACCCACTTCCCCTAAAAATGGAGCTTTTAAAAAGTTACGCATACCTGGTGCTACCAAATTTGCTACCAAATTTGACTTTCTGCCCGGCGGCCGTGACAACTATTTTCTCGAATGCTGCCTCCTTTTCGAAGTCGGTAATTAGTATAGTTAAATTCTTCTGCTCAAAGTTTCCAAATTATTTTCGGGATTATAATATCCTTCGCAGAAACGATAATAGCATACAAATTTAGCAAAACTTTAAAAACATTGTAACATTCTATGATTCTTGAAATTAAATCATTGGTAGCGCACATTCGATGTGCAACCCGAACGAAGCCGGCTAGGACAGCTAGTTTGCAAAAAGCAGAACTTTCTTTGTAGGGCTCATTTACGTTGTCGGTGGCTGTACACGCAACAATAGACACTGTCGAGACGTGATGAGTTATAATCCTGTAACAAGAGAATGGAGCTGCTTGGCTCAAATGCTTACACCTCGCTCGCAAATGGGAATCACGGTACTCGATGGCTACATTTATGCTGTCGGAGGAACTAATAAGAATCAGGAAGTGTTGACATGCGTTGAACGCTATTCTTTTGAAAAGGTAAGCAATATTGATTGATCTTTCTTTATAATTATACATATGTGTTAGTGACAATGCCTTTTATGGGAAGTGATATTCAAGCAACATGCGCTATAATCTCATGTTAAAGCAGTTATCGCGTAGATTTATTTTTTTAAGAATTGTGTAAAATTCGGACCACATAATTTATGATACGTCTACAACCTAGTAGAATTTGGAGAAAATTTTCTATTTCAAATTCGAGATAAGCGCCTTTCAAATTGGCACTTTTTGTATTATTACCTATACGAGAATTCTGCGAACGACATATACTAAATTTTAGTCCCTTATCTGTTAATAAGATTTAAAATGGAAGTTAGACATTTAAAATAGAGATTGAAATGGAAAACTAGCCATTAACCCCTTGCCTTAGGATTTAAGTTCCGATGGCGCGGGCCGTAAGTAATTGCAAGGTCGATCGCACGTCCAGCAATTCACGGTTTTTTAAATACATCTGTATGGTACAATTAACTTTACTTTGCAAGATGTTTCGTAAATAATTACGCTGAATTGATCATTGAACAATAAAGATTTGTATACTTTCTTTGGGATGTTTATTTACATTTGGTGCTGTCTACACACCACGTCTCTGACACGATAGTGTCATCTAAGGGGTTAATAGAAAGGCGTGAGCCTTGTAAACATTTACAAAAAGAATCAAAGAAATTCTCTGTCTGATTGAAAAGATACAATATATTATTTCATACTATTTCTTACGTTTCAGGATGAATGGAGTACGGTTGCACCGATGAATATGGGCAGATCGTATCCAGCAGTTGTTGCGGCCGATACTCGGATCTACGTTATAGGAGGCGATCAATCGCGAGAGATTAACTTCTACCGCACTCAAATTACAGTCTCTACAGTGGAGTGCTACGATCCTCAATCAAACAAATGGCACGAGTGTGCCTCGCTGCCAACAAGTAGGGGCGAAGCTGCTGCGATTGTAGCGCCATTCTGATTGGAATTGTCGTCGAAAGGCATGATTTTACATGTTTTCAATATGTTTTTTATCATTTTACTGCTATCCAGTACTTTTTCGTAATCCCGTAATGCACACACCGCAATCGGGGCAGTGTCAGCTGAGCTACAATATTCAGAAAAGTCGAGCCTCTTTTGCGCAGCGCGTAGGCCGATTTTCTTAAAACTCTACCAGATTGATTTATAGTCGTGCCTCTTTAAATAGATTCGAAGTTTTCAACCTTTCACATGAGAACACAATGCGGAAGGATTTGAGATAGGAATCCAACATATTTCATTCCAACGATGGTGTAGTATTACTTTCAGTGAACCGATGAAGATGTTCATTATCGTGTTTATCACTCAAACAGATCGAAATGTTTGCGACAATGACTTTTGAAATTATTATTGAAATGTGGCGATCGATTGTTTCGTTTGATAGCAAGGATTGATAGGCTTTACAAGATGTAGTTATCTATCGAAATAATTACGGGCGGGAGACACAACAATATTCTATTGTAAATTTGATCATTTCATAGAGAATTAAGGGAAGAGGAAATTTTTGATGCCATTTGTGTCGACAAATTTTTCAATATAATGAGAGCAAGTGAGAGAAAGTAATATATATATATATATATACACACACACACATAGTTCTTAATATAGTGAATTCGAAATGAATATTAAGTGTGCTTGGGATCTTTCTTAAACTGATACTTTTTCAGTAAAACGCAATGTGTTATTATAGACACCTTTTTTCTTAACCTAGAGAACTGGACAGTTAACATTAAGATGATATCGATGCTCCAGTCGCTTTCTCTAAATTACTTTTCGGTATCTTTAAACTCGTCGTAATAGTCTCTCATTTTGTCGTCTAGTTTCAAATCTACATAGAAATATATCCGAGAAGCACAGCCACAGTTGTAGAATGGTCATCTCTCATCTTTTTGGGATTTTATATACTTCGAGCTGTTATAATATGATGATTTTAACAGATAGTTTTTCAGATTATCTGCTTTATTTCTGGTGCTATATAAGCAAACCAATATTTATATGATTGCAGTATCAATATGAGTTTGTCTACCATAATGATAATCTAAAGTCTCAAAGGAAAGTTAACGAAGGTGAAAACAAAGATTGCAAAGAATTAGAGTGAACATCTTTGATTGCGAACAGAAGCGGAAATGTTTCTCACTGTATGCTATTATCGTAGATTCCGGTGGAATGGAACAAAACAAAGGCAGGGAAAGAGGATGCTTGTCAGTGAGAAATGCTTTTTGTGGAGTGTAACGTTTCATATCAGTGTGATTTTATAATCGTGTTACAACTGCTCGTGTTCTCTTTCCCCTGATAGTGCATAGTATTGCAATGTTTACGAATCATCGGAACTACGTATTTTTTATACCAAAGTTTCTTTTCTTTAAGGAGTGTTTAATTTATATAACGAGTTAAGGAGCCGTGCTAGAGCCGCGAATTACTCTCGTAGTACAACGAGAAACGTATCAACGATTGAAATGACGATAATTCTACTCCCTTGCTTTCCTCACTTTTCAATTGCTAGTTTTATGGTGACTTTTTCTCCTTAATTCGTTCCGTTCTCGACGCATATCGTCCGGAACATTCTCTCGTACTTCCAACTGAACTTACTCCGAACTGTGTTTCGGAGGAGAGAAATGACAGTTGCGTAAATGGAACAGCCGAAACGTATAACACCTTTTTCTCCGAGTATTTTACAATCTACATTTACAGTGACGAAATATGAATGTCTAGTTTCTCTTCGATGACTCCGAATAATGTTGAAGTCGCCGAGCCTTACACGATTCAGAATCAAACGACGAAGTCATTCCTTTCCGCTCGGAAGCATGAAGCGTAAAAAGCGTAAACGAAGAGAAGGATTGTTGAAGCATATCACGTTCAATGTTATGTGCGAGCTGTTAAATTTGAATATACGATGAATCGATGCTAAACTTTTTACCAAATGTCATGTTGTTTATTCAGATTATTGTATGTTAAAAGAATAGTTGGAGAATCTACGTTTAGCGTTGTCGTGTTTCGCTAGACAGCGCCGAGGCTGCTCTCCCCGATATTGCTTTCTACTCTAACTGATAACAATTTAAGCATACACTTAATTTAGTCGAGCGTAGTGGCAAGCTCGTCATTATAGTATCAAATAATCGGTGATGCATAAACACATTATTGTACGATAGTGCTATTAGGTGAACGGCCTTTCCCTATCGATAGATTGTTTGCTCTGTCCTCACTGGAGAAACATCAAGGAACTTTTCACACGGGTATTTCATGTTTCTTAAAAAAATTGTCGCTTACTGTTAAGAACTTTTTAAAATTCACTTTCAGTTGCCCGCAGGGATGGGCCTGTATGAATAATATAAGGTCATGATTACTAATAATCGTGGAGAAAACTTCGTGATTATTTGTAACCGTGCAGAGAAATCCGTGATTATTTGGTATCGTGCAGAAAAATCCGCGATTATTTGTAATCGTGGAGAAAAATCCGTGATTATTTGTAATTTGCAAATAATCACGAATTCGAATGATTCAAAGTGAATACTTCGATTTCGAATGATTCAAAGTTGAATATTTCGAATTCGAATGATTGAAAGTTGAATATTTCGAATTCGAATCATTCAAAGTTGAATATTTCGAATTCGAATCATTCAAAGTTGAATATTTCAAATTCGAATGAGTAAAGTATTCAATCATTCGAATACGAAGTATTCAGCTTTGAATTATTCGAATTCGAAGTATTCAACTTTGAATCATTCGAATTCGTGATTATTTGTAAATTACAAATAATCGTGTGCTTTCCTCCGCGATTATAAATAATCACGGATTTTTCTCCACGATTATAAATAATCACAGATTTTTCTCCACGATTATTATTAATCATGACTTTATATTATTCATGCTTGCCCATCCCTGGTTGCCAGTGAGAAAAAATGGTCAATTCTTACTAAGAGCTTTTTACAGCTTTTTAATGTTTCCGTTGCTAGCGCAAATCTCGCTGGTTAGATAATAGTAAAACAGCGAAGAAGAAAGTGTTCCTTGGTGTTTTCTCAAGTGGAGACGCGACTCAAAGATATTACGAACGAGATTACACACTCACTCGTAGAGATTTGCCTTGATTTCCCATTTCGAATGTGTGTGCTTAGACGTAGCCCGTGCTCTGCAATTATAAATGTACGGTTGTTGGGGGAACTGAAGGAATTGCATTGAACACTCACAACAATTAAACAATCGAACTCACCGTGGGTACAGTAAACTTCGTGCGTCAGATTTTTAAAGATTAATCTTTGGGGATGCAGTGGCGAACATGCTGTTTTTATACGTAACATTCTTAAGATCGACGATCGTGTGCATTCAATGTTTGCTTTGCGACAAGCCGACATTTGTGACTGTACTCTCCAATACTCAAGTCGAACTGTAGCGTAATACCATTGCGTATTATAAGTTCGGACACATGGACGTTTTACACAATGTACACTATTAAGTATCGCTCTGTCTTAAATAAGTAGAAATAAATTCTTTTGGAAGTATACTAATTCTTCTTGTTATACTTGTTCCCAATTCCGTTATGCAGAATCATCATTCGATAAAAAATGTAAAAAGGGAAGGAAATTAAGGTATCGCCTGCAAGCAGAATCACTAAAGACGTAAAGTTTGGAAATGCTTTCTTTACACGTAATACTTTCTTTTTAAAAACTTCATCATATAATTATTAAAGCAAACATTTTGGATTCTTCAGTAAATTTCATTTTGATATTTACAACAGCAAACATGTTATTTACACGAACATGGCTTATTATAAATATCGTAAAGAAATTTACAGTGAATTTACTTTAAATTACATACTTTAATAACTATATGATGAATTTTAAAGAAAAATTAAGTGTCCAGGGAGTTGCCAAATTTTGCGGCTTTTTTGCGATTCCACTTGTATACAATACCTTAATAAGCATGACAGTATAAAGTATATGAAAACTTTTATTCATATGCAGTTCGATTGATACTGAAGTGACATACATTTCTTTTGGACAAGTCTGTGTAAGAGTCAATGCTTAATGCAACGTGTTTCATGTGTAACCTGCTTATAGGAGTCCAAGAAATAAATACGGTTGACGTTCCTTACCACGCTCAACTGGGTTGTCATCTGGGATACAACTATATTCAGCAGACTTATAAACAACGGAATAAGCGAGTGACGTTAATCCTTATGAGGATTGTGTAACTGTATAATACATATTATTCTTGCATCTGTGAATCATGTTACAAAACGTAATCCAATTCGTATCTAATATACTGATTCTTTGGATCGTTCATTATCCGGGGATAGCCGGCCACGAGAGCGTCTTGTCCGCCAATGTAAAGGGAGTTGTAGATCTTCCAGTATACGTCTCGGACTTTTCGCGCTGGATGGAACAGACCCTGTAACAACAAATTATTTTAATACTGTTTAACGTTTGTCTCTTCAACTTTATCTTGTCTAATTATGCCTGTTTAGGTCCTTTAATCCTTTGATTACGGCAAAATCTAAGGGAGAACGCTAATTTCAATCATCGAGAGTTCAGCTGTGATAAATGGAATTTTAATGCATTTTTAGAGCACTTATAGGCGCCAACAGTCTACAGTGAACAAAATTTTAAGATGCCAACCGAAGCCAAAGTGTTAATTTCAAGGGAAATGCGTGGGAATAATTATTAGAATGTTGAGGTTGATCTAAAAAAGTTTCGCAAACGGTTGACCAGTTTCGAAGAATAATTTGCGATCATAAACTTTTCCCTATGCCGGAAATTAATGCAGACAAAATTAATGCGATCAATTTCAATGTAATACACCAACAGAATTGTAATCAGGATTTTCTTTCAGACAAAATGTTTCAGTTTATGTCATAAACGACTATCTTAATTAATTATATGATATGCACACATAGACACATACCTGTAGTGTGTATTGCAGTATTTTGATTGGCCCGAGAGCAACGCGCAGTCCGTCGACCGCGTCCATGAAGGCTTGAACTAAATGTGGCGATGTTTCGAAGACATTCGGCCATACATGGTTGAGTAAGTGGATGAGTGCGTCTTCGCAACCGAAACCATAAACACCAAGTGCCATGTGTTTAATAGCGGCACAAGCTGTTTGTCTATGCACTAAATCTCTGCGAGGAAAGAAAAATGAATTGAATGAAAAGTGTCTTGAGAAAAATGAATTGAAATTAAAGGCTTTATCCGGCATCAAGACAGTGTGGAGTTTGACAATTTTAAAAGCGTTGATAATATAAAGTGTAATTATAAAAATGATTTGAAGATCTGCTAATGGATTTCGACTGCATTTGTGTTATTCTTATGCAATTTTTGCAAGATGAATTATCATCTACGCGAAATGTCAAACGTACGACCGTCAAAATGCTAGGATAAGTAATTGATTTGACTAAAAAGGATTTCTTACCTGTCCATGAGAGCGTCCTCTAGCAACGGACTAACCGCATAAATATAGTCTTTCCCCATCTCACCGATATATTCGAACAAGAATGATAATGATTTTAATACACCATTCTGTACGTTCAATTCAGGTACTCGGTATTCGTTCATTAACGCTGGTAAAACTGTGAAGGGGCTGCAAGTTTCTGCAACAATAGCGATGGCTACTGTTGTACATACACGATTTTGACGCTCTTGTACCTTCAAGTTGTTCAAAAGAGTCGCCAACACATCGTGAGGTCTGTAAAATAACGAATGATTTAATGTATGTGTAATCTATAATTATTTTACTTTTCAAGTAGCAATAGATAATTACCCAATAGCTTTTGCGATGTAGCCGAAAGTATTTACAGTTGCTCTCCTGATCGCCTTTTTGTGAGCTTTCAACAACTCAAGCAATTCGAAACATATCCTCATCCATTCACGGGCTGAGACGTACTCGGGACCTCTGTCTGCGATTCTACCTACAAGATCTATACAATTTTCTTGCACCTGTAACAAACAATGATCATACAGCAATTGTACAGAATTGTATAATAAGCAATTTCCCTATCACTTCGGAGTTTTGTAATTTCAAAAATATATTATACAAAATGCACAGCTAAGTGTATATATAAAATATTTATTGTTCAATGAAAACAATGCGTACCTTTTCATGTCGATTCTTCAAAATAGGTGTGAGTCGTGGTAACAGATCTTTTATAGGTGGTGTCATTTTCGTCATTCCTATGACATTGACGATAGCCTTCAGAGCACCCAATATACTTCCCAAGACTTCGGGATATTCTTCTCCAAGGTATTCGTAGAGAACGACACCCAAGTGACCCATTAATTTTTCCTATATCAAATTCACATTAAATTATTATTCTTTTTCATTTAGTACATTACAATTTAATTTAACAAATAGGATATTGCAGCTATCTTTGTTTCAAATATCTTTTAATAATATATAATTCGACTCTCTACATTTGAATTGAATATTATTATAACTATATTCAGGTGCGAAAGTCGTATTAAAATCAGTTCAATCGTTCTTTAGTTTATCGCGAAAATACAAACAGGCAATCGGTATTCTTTATATTAGTAATAAAAATAATAAAACTGAATAATAAGGGCCAACAGAAGCCAAAGGGTTAATTTCAAGGGAAATGCGTGGGAATAATTATTAGAATGTTGAGGTTGATCTAAAAAAGTATTACAAACGGTTGACCAGTCTCGAAGAATAATTTACGATTAAATAAAACGATTGCAAATATCTTCTAACAATATATAATTCGACTCTCTACATTTGAATTCAATATTATTATAACTGTATTCAGGTGCGAAAGTCGTATTAAAATTGGTTCAACCGTTCTTTAGTTTATCGCGAAAATACGAACAGATAATCGCTATTCTTTATACTAGTAATAAAAGTAAAACTGAATAATAAAGAATCATTTGAATTTCTATGAAAACCATACTGTACCTCTTGACACGTCTTCATGACAACTGCTATCCGCGATATCAAGTCTGCAGCTTGCTGTCTTACTTTAGCTGATTTGTTATTCAATCGCCACAATATTGTACCGCAAATTTGGGGAAGGTAAGCTTTCACTCTCTTGCCTAATGTGTTGACAATTGTGCCAAAGCCATTTAACATTACAACATCCTGTAATTACACATTTTAATTAGTAATGTAATATTACTAACGTTCTGAAAATATTTGTGTAGCTTAGATGTACAAACCTCTGTCGTTTGTTCCTGGAAAGCGTACAATATACCATCGATAAGCTGTTCCTCTAATCGAGAATCCACATCGGCGGCGCCTAAGTTACCCATGATTTTCTCGATAGTTTCCATCACCATTTTTCTGTATTGTTCATTCTCGTCTTTGAGATCGTCCACCACGCGATTGATGATTTCCGATGCGCCGACTTTATTCGCGATTTCGACCGTTGTATCGACGAGCTAGATATAATGACAACAATTGATTAGTTTCGTATAGCAAATAAGAATATTTAACTTTTTTAGTCCCGTGGAGACGCTTACATGCAATTAAATGGAATCATTGGAAAACTCCATTTGAATACAAATGGAGAGAAATAGAACTTAGAATGTTATCGTTATTCTTTGTTGTGTAAAGAATGTCAGAAAGCGCAACTAGAAAACTTGGACTGGTTAGCGCAACTAGACTTTATACAGAATACAAGCAATTTGTTATGTTTGTAAAAGTGCTGGGACTGAAAGAGTTAAATGAACTTGCACAATTTATAAATTTATATACCTGTCTGTAATTTCTGCGATCTAGTGCCATACGATGATTCCAAAAGTGTTTGAAGAAGTGTGGAAGGATTTCATCCTTTATGTACTGCGCTTCGACACCATCGGTTCCGCAACATTGTTTTACTACCTATAATAATACGTCATTTCATTAATATTTGTGACTCTTTATATAACTAACAGTTTCTATGAATTATTATGTTTCATTTGTTTATACCTTTAAGACGATCTTTTTCATTTCCTCATCGGGCGACTGGAACTCGCGAATCAGAATCAACATCACTTCTCGAGTATAGTAATTCGCGTATTCGGCGTCCATAAGCGGAATAAGGTAACCGATAGCTTTCAAGAAAGCAGCGAGACCTTTTCCTCTGTGTGTACGAATACCTTTCCAGAGTGGTTTAAGAACGGAATCGAAGCTTTCGATACCGTAGGGAGTCGCTGCTTCCGCCAAAGCGGCGATGGCCAAAGCAGTGATAGTACGAACTTTCTGTTGTTCGTCGACCAAACCTGTAATGTTGGAAAGTTATTAATATTCTTCATTTGGATCAATTTAAAGGAGCATTTAAAAATTAAAAGGTATAATTACCATGTTCGATAATTTCGACCAAGCTCTTTAAATGTGGTAGAATTGCACATCCCATAAGAATGGCAATTTGCTGGACAATTTTGATACCAGTGTGCCGCGCTTGCCAAGACTTTTTACTGCGGCAGACAGCTTTCAAGAATGGGAGTAACGAAGGGATACCCAACGCTGATGCGACTACGGCGAACGCTCTCGCTGTGGTATTACGCACATACTCGTCAATATTATCGATATCAGGTCTCATTGTGGAGATCATCGTGGCTAGACCGGCAGCTTTCGCTAAATTCGAAATGATTTCTCTGCCTTCGACACGGGCGTAGTAGTCTTCGTCAATTAGAAGGGGTTCAATGACGACCAGAATCTAAATGATATTATTGTTGAATAGTTATTACAACATACAAACATTCCTCAGATTTCTAAAGTTGTATTTCCACTGGAGAAACTAAGAACTTTTTGTTATATTGTGTCTTGAAAAATACACTGTTTCGATTGAAAACTTCTTAAACGCTTTTTAACGTTTCTGTTGTCAGCAACAAGAGTTACTGCCTATTACTGATAAATACTAAAACACTTAGTAACAAAGGTTTCGCGTTGTTACTCCAGTGACACCTTAATATTAACACTCACCTTGTGTACATAAGGCCTCACTAAATCGTCAAGTTTATAAAGAATGCGATCAATAACTTTAACAAGCAGATGCCGTTCCTGGTCTTCTAAAGTCGGTGACATTAGGAGAGGAAGGATTTGATTGAAGAGTGGTCCAGCACCGAATTCTCTGGCTTTGTCAGTGATTTGTCGTAAAGCAGCTTTCCGCATTGGTGGGGTACCATTTTTGATTTTCAACAGTAGTTTCATGATCTTCCTTTCTTTCTGCTCTTCCGGACTAAGTGTCTCTTCGTCAACGTCTACTAACAGCTTATCGAAATATTGTGCATCTTCCGGCTTCATGAATGGCAGATTTCCTTTCGGTTGATTGTCCACGAACTTTGCGCTTTTGTCTTCTGTTTGAATGAAGAATCCTTGCGGCGTGCCAGCGATAGGTGTAGGCGTAGCAGTAAGCTTTCTGGCGGGCGTTCGAATTGGAATGTATCCCGCGGGAGGTTGCAAAACTTTGTACCCTGGCGGGAATAAGGCGTCCAATTCATCGTCGGAAAGAGGTCTGTTTCTCTCGTCAATTTCGCGTTCCCAACGGTAGGCTTGTAGCTGTTCGGGTGTCATGGACATCAGGTGTCCCGGCGTTGGAGTTGCCAAACCCATTGCTTTAGGTCCGGTTGGTGTCACTCCACTAGGTGTTAAAATAGAAGTCTGGTGCGGAGTGGTTAGTGGTGTCGCAGGGGTTTGTGGTGTCATCGAGCCTGGGGTTTGATTCGATGGTGTTTCGTCCCATCGACTTCGTCTTTTACTAGCGGAAGGTGTTGGAGTCTCCTGTATCAAGTCTCCCGCGACGCGATCGGCCCTCGGCGTTTCTGCCCAGCCACTGCTGTGTCCGGGTGTTTCTGTTGGATAAAGATATTATAAATCGTTTACTGTTATAAATATTTCTAGTTTCACCATTAAATAATTCTTCCAACGTACCGCGCTCCGTCTTCGGTGTTTCGTCCCACCGATTCCTGCGACTTGAAACAGTTTTTTCGTGAGATGGAGTCTCTCTACCAGGAGTAGCAGCGCCAGGTGTTGCGTGGCCTGGTGTTGCATCCCACATTCGCGTACTCACTCCTGGAGTCGCACCAGGAGTCTCACCACCCTTACCGTGCCCAGGTGTTTCGTCCCATCGGATTGCGGCTGGAGTTACCTGTAAAGTCAATTAGACGAATTTTTAAGATCTGTACGATTATCTATTTAGATGAAATATAATTTTACTAGTATTTTGCCACATACATCCGCATTGTCCCAAGAAGTTGGAGTCGCTGTGGTTCCAGATAGTTTCTTAGGTGTAGGCGCATCGTCCGTTTGATCCCATCGACCCCTCTTTTTCGGTGCAGGCTTTGGGTCACCATTCGCTTTCAGAGTACCGTCTTTCGCTTTTTCAGCTAATTTTTTCCTCAACTATTAAAACACAAAGACATCGTGTTAGACGTTAGTACTTGTAATAGGTTTTCATAATATTTCTGATTGACAAACATACTTCGGTTTCTTCTCCTTTGAGCAATTGCTCCTTCATAATCTCGGTGTACGTCCTAGAACCGATATCCGGCGTCTTACCACCTGCAATCACGAACCAAACGTCACGCAAAGCGCAACCATTAGTAAATCGTACAATGAATGTTCAACTTTCAAAAACGTCTTGTCTTCTCAACAGACCTATCCACTTTAGAGTGATATGTATTGTTAAATGCCCTTAGAATATTTTGGCTATATTCTAAGTAAACTACTGAATTCACTCTCACATTCCACGTCGCATTTCGGTATACTGTTAGCATAGAATTGGAGAATGAAACTGCTTATCGGAGCAGTGGCCGCACTTGGACCAGCGAGCGCAATGTGTTCGAGCAACGGGTGCAAGAGAGCTGCAACAGTAGAGGGCATATAGCATACGTACGTGAAGGTTTGGTGCCATAGGGAGCACAGTCCTGCTCATCTCTTCCACATCGTAAAATACTTTAGCCATCTAAAAATCAACTCATTCTTGTTATTAATAATATTTGCACACAAACCACTCATACTAGTTTTTTTTGAATATTTATGTTCTCACGAAAGGATACGATACAATGAGAGTCTCGAAACTGTACCGGCAGCGCTCTAAAGGGAATAATCGCTTTAGTTTAGAATTTAGTATCGTTTCTACTGTTTCAACAAAATCTTTCAATCTAACCATTCACGTAACATCTCATTGTATCGAATAAGGCGACGTGACTGTTATGCTGTGACAATTCAATCTCGCTTAACCTTCGACATAGTATCCTCGGTAAGCAGATGATTCCAAATGTGCAGACCGTCACTAAGATTGGAAAAAAATGTTCACATTAGTATGTATTCCAAAGAGTCGCATTCACACTCCTCATTCAAGCCAGTTCGTCTGAACACATTCATTTCTTAAACGGTACGCAACGTTGCCTGCAACAGCTTTGCAGCTGTGGGAGATTTACAATTCTTCAAATTTTCATTTTATCATCTAAATTGAAGGATTTGAATTAGCAATCAATATTATAATTACCCTTTGCAACTTTGGTGATCGAAAACTCCAAGAATTTAAAGTGAATTGTTTTGCATTATTTTGATTTTATGAAAGTAATGTCTTATTGCTTTCTTTGTAGAATGACTGTTGCAGGCAACCCACTCGACTACTTATACAATTTTATTAAAGCCGCATACACTTTGCTCGTTAAATGATTTAAAATAACTGCTAGAAGTACAACATTTTTGACATGAATTGCAAATAAGACGATTTTTCATTTCGCTAAACAGATAGTAGAATGCGTATCAATTTTACTGAAAAACAATGTGCAAGGAAGTGAAAGCGCTAACAATCTTTCCAGTAAAATTGCGATAAAGAGACTTCGATCCTTCTCCTTAGCAACTTTCGTCGTTCGACATTCGACCACTATTGCGACAATAGGAAACAGTGTATGCAATCTTTTTACAATAAATATACGCATTTCAGTCCTGCAATCCTAATGATTTCGCTTGTGCACAGTTTTACATTGTGTGCGCAACACAAGTGTAAGTGATAACTTGAGAGCAGTCAACTACATGTATTTTAGATTGTAAGATAAATTGAGATTTAAGAAATCCACTCAAATACTTATGAGAAGTTGTGTTGATTTTCCTAACGAATGTTAAGCATGGCACAAATTCACAAAGAGTTGACTGTCCTCTACTATTAATCTTACAAACATGATCGACTGTTGTGACAATAGTTTAAAATACTCTTCTATGTCTATGTCTTGTTGCAATGCACCGAACTTGTAATTACTTTCAACAATTAATCATTTATCATGTAGAGGAACAAGAGAACATAATTTTAAAGCGCAAGAATCATGTTTCAATAATCCGTATTCTTACTAAAACAAGGTTCCTCTAAATGTTGGTGATCACAAGCTCTTGTGCACCGCCACGAAGCATTAACGCCGAGAAATGTAAGGAAAACACAGCTTAGTATCTAATGATTACCTTCTTCAGTTTCATAAGGGCTAATTAACTAGAAAACAGTACCAACCTTCTGCAAAGGGATCAACCCGCTCAGGCGAGATAATCATTCTCCTCCTTTTTTGTCTGTACTCATCTTCTCTGTCGGCTATGGTGGGTCGCCGCCTGTCCGCAAACGGATCGTAATCTTTTTCGCTCTAAACACGCAAAACATAAATTTTAGTATAAGTAAATAGCAATAATCATAAGTAATTCGAAATTTTAATGAAAGTATTAATTTTTACTACTCTATTTGACTTTAATACAAAGCAGATATATAAATTTTGTATTCGTTAGCTTTTGTCAGGCAATATAAATTCTTTTGATTCAAACAACAGCAGTGTAGTCGTAATGAAAGAATTATTTAGACCAATATAAATATAGAAAATAGTCTTTAGTTTAATAATTTGATGTTTTACCTGTGCGACATCATTGAGCAGTGCAGCTGGTGCATTATAGCCTGGCCTCTTATTAGAACTAAATGTGCTTGGTTCATAGTCTTCATCCTGAAAATAATGCCAACAATTTTAATGAATTTGCCATAAACAACTGTTAAACCACCTATTCATTCTATAATAATAATAACAGAACTCATTGTTCTTATAGAAGTAATAATAGACACAGCACATCTGTATTTCTTCACTTTATACGAGAACATAGATATAATGTGTCTACTATATTTGTAACTGTTGCAATCTTATAAACTACGTATCAAACAGCATTAGAAACTGATAAACTATTTATGTGCATCATATTTCGAGCATGTTTTATAAAGAAACAAAAATGTATCACTCTGTCTAATGTAAAGTATGTTTTCATTATGTGCTTTGCAATAATTTCGTTATCTTTCACAAGGTTTTGTAATAATTATCATAATTATAATAACATTTCTGTGACTGGATAATAATATATAAAGTTCTAATGAAATGCTTGAATTTATATAAAATATTATTGTTGCTTTTT
Source organism: Ectemnius continuus (assembly GCA_910591665.1). NCBI lineage: Eukaryota > Metazoa > Arthropoda > Insecta > Hymenoptera > Crabronidae > Ectemnius > Ectemnius continuus. The sequence continues at coordinate 4,448,205 of OU342862.1, read as the reverse complement.
GTGGAGTATACTATTTTTGTATTTTATATTGTACGCATGGTGATTACCTCAATTTCATCATTGGCCGCGATGGAAGTAACATAGCCATCATATTTGTTGTTAGTCCCATCGTAAATGTCCTGATCGTAAAAGCCCGTCTTCCCAAGGCCCACTTGTTCCTTGATGTCGTTTGCATTTTGAATCTCCTTCTTCTTCGACTGTATTTCTCTTATTTGAGCTTCGATATCTAAAATAGCACAGATTGGTATTAAACAACTATGACTGAAAAATTCTGACTATAAATATTCCACATAACGATTTCATTTACTAATTAATATTGCTAGTTAGCGGCAGAAATAGTAACTGCTGCCGAGTGTTTATAAGATATCAAGTTTTATATGTGAATACTAATTGAGCCTAGTAAATAACTTAAGTCGTTTATACAGTTTGATACAAGAATTTCATTTAGTAATTAACTCTAGTAGTTACCGCCAAAAATAACAATGCATGGATGTTAGACGGAGCAAGAATTTGATAATTGAGCAATACAAACAACCTAAGTTGTGTAAAAAGTTATGGAACAATTTCATTTACTAATTAATTGTGTTAGTTAGCGCCAAAAGTAATAATGCATGGGTTTAATTCTGTCGGATATAAACATTGATACATGGATGTTAGACGGAGCGAGAACTCGATAATTGAGCAATGCAAACAACCTAAGTTGTGTAAAAAGTTATGGAACAATTTCATTTACTAATTAATTTTGCTAGTTAGCGCCAAAAGTAATAACGCATGCGGGAATTTCGATCGGGCATAAACATTGATACGTGGATGTTAGTTGGAGCGAGAACTCGATAATTGAGCAATACAAACAACCTAAGTTGTGTAAAAAGTTAAGGAACAACTTCATTTATTAATTAGTTCTGCTAGTTAGCGCCAAAAGTAATAACGCATGCGGGAATTTCGATCGGGCATAAACATTGATACGTGGATGTTAGACGGAGCGAGAACTCGATAATTGAGCAATGCAAACAACCTAAGTTGTGTAAAAAGTTCAATGGTACAATTTCATTTACTAATTAATTCTGCTAGTTAGCGCCAAAAACAATAATGCATGCAGGAATTTCGATCGAACATAAACATTGATACGTGGATGTTAATCGGAGCGAGAATTCGATAATAGAGTCATGCAAACGAACCTTCGTGTGTCCTCGGAATGGAGTCCATCGTGATCGGCTAATCGGATGGGCCGCACGGAGCACTATGAGAATTTCGTGCGGAGATGCCCGCAAACCTTTCGCGTGGTGCGTGCACTTGACCGTTTCTATCCTCGGTGTCTTGTCACATAAGACTTTAATTCACGAGGAGATCTTGCTTTTTCAACATTGCCGTCACCACTTCGACCAACTTCAACAGTGTTCGACGAAAGCTACGCGAGCCACCAAGATGCGCCACCACGCAGTATACTCTCGTCGCTCTTCTGATTGGCTCACGGAAGTGGTGCGCGCGCGTACTTCAGTCGGTGTAATGGCGAATTAGAACTTCGAATTGATTGGAATGGCATTTGGAAATTACACATTTTTAAAACACTCTATATTTGACTGGGTCATTCATTCTTTTACTCATTTGTGAAGAGTGGGAACTATTTTGTTTTTATATTCTGTGTCAACAATGTTTTATATTTATAACAAACAAGGGTACATTGTGTTTATTAGGTTCGTTTTTTAATGTTTCGGGAAGTGGAATGGATTGTAACTTCAAAAACACTTGTACAATTCTATATGATGCATTCTATTCAATAATAACAACAATTTATTAAAGGATGTAGAAATTATATGTACAAAAATTCAACAAGTACCAAAATAAAATTCATTATTAAAATTGTGAAAGTCTGTATTTGTTACTTGTACTGTTTAGTATATTCATTTCTCAAGGAATATAACAATGCTATATTGTGATCAAGTTATGCTTATAAAACAGTATACATATAATATTTATTTACGTCTGTATTTGAGTTTCTAACAATCCAAGCACTATATTGCCGATGTAGAATTTTTTATAATGACGTTAACAGCTTGACTTTCTCATGTTTTCTTGAATTTTGATCTTATATTTGAAACACCGTGATAAGTATTGTAATATTTTACATAATTGTATTAAAATTAGTTCAATTACCACTTTGACTGCTAAGTAGTCTTTCTCAATAACTATCGCTGGGCACTCAATACTTTTCCATGCAATATGAATCTGTTCGGCGGTGTATGAAATTATAATATGGTACAGAATCCAATTACTGTTATTTTATCCACTTAAAAATTAAATTTCTTTCATTTTTTTATTTCCAATATATATTGTTTATTCATCAATAGTAAAGTTTTAAAATAGCCATAATTTGATAAGTATAATGTACAACATATGTATTTGCATATTGAACATTGAAAAATCGAACATGTAGTAAGTAAAATAAGTACTTTATACATAAACAAAAACATAGGCCACACCGATGGTTCTTACTCGACGCATATGTGCACGCATAGCAGTTAAAGGGTTAACCCTTTTAGTACCGAACGACGATATATCGTTGTTCATCTAAAAAAAAATCATCAAACGTTATAAATGGTTTAATTTCGTTGCAACACAATTTAAACAATTGTTCATAGATTTAAATATTGCTTTAAAAGAGAAGTTCACTTTTATCTTTTTCATAATGTTTTATATTTATAATATTCTTGGCATGGGTGCGATATTTTTGCTCGGTACTAAAAGGGTTAAAAATTATATAACAATGTATTTCATAACAAACATTTCTTTTATAAATATCGTCGCTTGAAACAGTTGTTCAAACAAACAAGATTGACAGCCTTCTTTTTCTATTACTACTAAATTTGAATTAGTCCGCCATAAATCCTTGAAGCGCATTGGTGCGGGAATCCCTTCCCCTTCCATTGCTTCTATTAAGCCCAGCCATTCCATTTTGATAGGGCAAGCTCAATCCCACACACTAGTCGATCTATATATATAAAAGTATGTGAAATATCTATCGCTGCAGCAGTTGTTCAAACAAACTTTACTTTCAAACAAGATTGGCAGTCTTCTTTTTCTATTACTACTAAATTTGAATTAGCGCGCCATAAATCCTTGAAGCGCATTGGTGCGGGAATCCCTTCCATTGCTTCTATTAAGCCCAGCCATTCCATCTTGATAGGGCAAGCTCAATCCCACACAGTAGTCGATCTATATATATATATATAAAAGTATGTGATATATCTATCGCTGCTGACCCTCGCACCGTCCACAGGCTCAACAAGCGAGCGGCCCTCAGGAACACTTGCACACATATGTCGCAGGTCTGAACTCATACACAGAATAAAGCGTGCAAGTCGCTATCTAAAGACGCTAAAGAGAGAAAGAGAGAGAGAGAGAGAGAGAGAGCGATAAGATTGTCTATCCGATAGCGAAAGTCCGTCGGCAATGTGTATCGGTGTATATGCCTCCATTCTGCACCGCAGGTATTCCGTCCTATGTGTGTGAGATGTGGCTCATGTGGATGTATATTTCATGTATCGATGTGCCTCTCTGATTGACTCTCCAACTCTACAATAAGATCGACATTCAATTCCTCTCGGAGAGTTTTACCTCCTCTCGACTCAATCCCGCTCGCTCGCTCGCTCGCCGTCAATTCCGTAATATCACTTCCGTTGTGTATACGTATATATGTGTGTGTGTACGTGTATCTGCTGCTGCTGCATGGACTATCATCCCGAGCACACACACACACGCGCACAGACCGATCCTATAATCACAGAGATGGTAATGTGGCCAACTGACAATTCTGTCAGCATGCCTTCTGTCAGTGTCGAGTCGAGCTTGTCCTGTCCTTCGTAATCTCTCTTCTTCTATCGGGATTTCATCCTCCTCAATTATTACGATGTTCTTCGCTAAGTCGGCCTAGCGACAGTGTAGTTGTCAGGATTTCCAGTGCATTCGGGAAGCATCGGCGTCAACATGAATTTGGTAACGGCGCTGAAATGCTACGTAACGAAAATGACCGAGGAAAGCGGGCCTGGCATGAAAGTTCTCTTAATGGACAAGCAAACGGTAAGCAGATCTCCATTCTCACTCGGCAATCCGCAATACATTCAACAAACAAAAGTCTAATTTGTAGGTTATCTTTTTTTTCCGTACTCGTTTGCGTACTGTTTTCATCATAACAAGTTTATGATCGTACTAGGACATTCGTTCTTTTGTTTATTCATAAAGGCTGCAGTTTGTTAATCTTGCTCTTTTTCTTAATCGACAATGTTACCTTTAATGTTTTGAATGATAAGTTCAAAACAACTTGTTTGTACTGGGTGATTCATTCTTTTACTCATTTGTAAAGAATGGAGACTAGTGTGTTTTTATATTCTGGGTCAACAATGCTGTATATTTATAACAAACAAGGGTGCAGTATGTTTATTAGGTTCGTTTTTTAATGTTTTGAGCAGTGGTTTCAATACAGCAAATCTTACGTACTGGGTAGTCCATAAAAACTTATTATTTTGATAATACATTTCATAAGGAATGGATTATACTTCAAAAACACTTGAGCAATTCTATATGATGCATTCTATTCAATAATAACAACAATTTATTAAAGGAAATACTAATTATATGTACAAAAATTGTACAAATACCAAAATAATTCATTATTAAAATTGTGAAAGTCTGCATTTGTTAGTTATACTGTTTTATTCATTTCTCAAGAAATACAACAATGCAATTATACTTGTAAAACAGTATATATATAATATTTATTTATGTCTGTATTTGATTTTGTAACAATCCAAGCACTAAAATTCGTATATAATAAAGAATTTAATTATAATCTTTTCATTATTATTTTTATTATCATTTTCTTATACAAGATTTACATTAAGCAGTTCAAATAGTTAAATATAATTATGCAATGAAGTTCGTTTTAAAGCTTGCAGTTTCCACAAAGAAATAATAATAGCAATGTCAGTAGAAACCAGAAATTGATTGTTTATATTTTGATACAATGTTATAAATAAGGAATACAATCGCTTGTGATTAAATATTTATTGTTTCTTGTCCATTATATCATCTTACATTTTGATATTAAAAAATTACACAATTATATGTTCAAGTATTGAGAATTTATTATACATAAACAATACACTCTTTGTTATGCAGAATTATTTAGAATTTTGCTTCAAAGTTTTATACAGAAATAAACCAGTGAAAGGTCATTGAGAGAACAGAATTTTTAATTCAGGAAAAATGAGCATAGCTTGCAAGAATTTTACTGTTTGTCAGAGACTTTGAGTTCCCAAGTCGTAAATCTTTAACTCCTTCACTAGACTGTATTAAAAATATTTATTAGCATTGTTTTTGTAAAAATAAATACATCTGTGAATGGATGTTTCAGAGTCACCCAAATTCAGGTGACATAGAATTCAAAGTGTTCATTTGTTGCGCATTCTAGCAATGTATGTAGAACTTTTGTAACTTTACAGTGGTTCTTTGAGTATCAAAAACAGGGAGCTTTTAAGTTTGTTTTCCCATTGGCCTTGTAGTAATAATATATCTTATAATTCTTACCATTCTACAAATATAATTATGTGTCAAGGAAACAATGAACTAATAATGATTGATATAAGATAGGAATAATAGTCAGAATACTCTGTTTTAACAAGCTATATGTCATATATTAGGAAGATATGAGTTAATTTGTATAATTTGAGCTACAAGCTATTTATTTCTCATACACAGAACTTTCAGTACTATTTCACATGAAACTTATGCAATGAAAGAGGAGAGAGAATTAATTATGTGCTTTAGAAATTGTAGCAGGTGTTAAATCAGGTATCAATGTATTATTTCATTAACAGTTGAAGCAAAAAAATTATGGAAATACAATATTATGTTAACAAGTTCCAACACATTGCAAACAACGTACTCTAAAAGACCTCAAATGCAAGTGAAATGCTGATTGCAATGTGTATTTTACTTCCCTTGTGTAAAAGCATTTTGCGTTTCTTTAATGTCATTAACTTTCTAATATTTTTGTGTTTTGAGCAAATTTGACTGAGAAAAATTAACTTAATCAAACATATTGTTTACACACTAACTTAACTCACACTTAATTTTAAATTAATATATTAATGATGGTAATTTAATGAATTTCTACTTCTTATTGCGCGACAGTAGCATCGGAAAGCGGAATCAATCAAATAATATAAGTCAAATAACAGTAAACTTTTGGTGGTAACAGTCGCACTATGCACTTACGCATGGAAATTTGTATATACAGTTATTATGTATACATATTCATGCACACTGACGGCGCTACGACCGCGTCGGAAGTCCAGCAAATCCACTCTAAATTTCCTACTTTAAACAATTGTATTTTTTTAATCAACCAGAGAATATGTTTGATTCTTTTTGTAAATATTCATCGCACGCGTTTTTCCTAATGAGTAGTTTTTCATTCAAATCCTATCAGCAGATAGAACACTAAAATTTAATATATGAGCCGTTTATTTTGAAAGTGACGTAAGTCACATTTTTCCAAAAAATCGAGTTAGCTACCTTAATAGTTACATTTTTAGATGACCTTTTCATTCTGAAGCAAATTGTTACCAATATATTAAATTTGACACCCTTAGAAACGAAAAGACATTATTGCATATGTTATCTGTTACCCATATTTTCAAATTTAATTTGACGCAGACCTTTCAATATCTCGATTCGAACATAAATGGACTTACGCCACTTTCAAAACAAACGGCTCATATGTCGTTAGGAAATTTCTCGTATGGACAACGTATACAAAAACTGCCAACTTCAACGACGATTACACCAAATTTGGAAAAGAGAATTTTCGATAGATTGCACCAGATTGTAGATATGATCTATAAATATATGTTGTCCGAATTTTACAGAATTCTTGAAAGAACAAATTTAAACGATAAATTAACCTATTAACCGTGCAATTAGACTGATATTTCGCTCTCTTCACGCGTAAAACTTTTAGATTCGAAATTCTTTTATAGTTAATTTGAAAAACATTGCAATGTAAAGTAGAATCTTTTTTATTATTATAAAATATCAGGGTTAAAATCAATTGCAAATAAACGATGGCAGCAGTTAAATGGTTAATGATATATTGAGCTCTAATTACTTCAAATCATTTATTTTCCGAATAAATTAAAGAATCATTCAAAACGGTTGTGAATATTTCTATGTAAAGAATATCCAATTATTTTCTTTCATATGTGCAGATACACTTGTACAGGTGATTCATTTGCCTTAGAATTAGTACTCTTCTACCCATCTTTTACTACATATCTAATTAATTTCACTAGTTAACAATAGACTGTATTAAATTATACAGTCAGCCCGAGCGAATGTTTTACGATGTTTTAGCATTGACTTCCTTTGAGTCGGTAGCAACGTAAGGAGACAATATGTTATTACATTATATTTACACTGGAATATTATATATAACTGTAACATGTAAAACATGTAAAAGTATAAATGCATAAAATGCAGACAAATGTTGAGAAACATTAGAGTATAATTGAAATTTCTAGGTTATTTCTAAGCAGTTTCTATGCAACAGTGTATATTCGACACTGGTGATTCAAAGGCAAGTGAATCACCCTGTACAATGTATCAAATCAATTGTATGTAAATGGCGCGATAATCATGGCAGTGCTACAATTTCGAATTCGCACAAAAATACCATTATATCTCTTTAAGTGAAACAATCAGTGACTTTAAATTCTCTTTTACTGTTCTGCCATTGTTATGTCAATTGTTAGATCCATTTTGACCTTTCGATCCTTTTGATCCATTTTGAGTTTAGAAACCTTGCGTTTATGACACTGTGGACGCCCACATCCGCTATAAAAATCCATTAAGATTGCATTTATCACAGCTAAAATGTCGTCAGTTGAAATTAGCGTTCTGCCTTCGATTTTGCCGTGGTCAAAGGATTAATACTATAAAATTGTCCCAGTTATAGTTGTTCAATCGAGTTCAAAGTGAAACTGATTGATAATAATCATTTTTAGTAAGCGTTATAAAAATTTCCGTCGATTCGATTGAAAAGTAGTTTTGTGAACTTGCTGTAGTTCAAAATTTTGAGGGATTCGTATCTTTGAATCAGTGTGTTTTCGTTGTCTACGGTTGTAGCATATAAAGTGTGCTTTCCAATTGGTCGCAGAGGTACATTGAGTGTGTAACACTGTGTTTGACAGAGAGTGTTCCATTTACAACACAGCAGTGCACTCCTAGACACAGCGGGACACAACAAAAAGTTGTATTTAAACAAGTCGACACACCGAACTACAAACATTTTAACACCAGATTTACCAAGACCAGTCAAAATGACTAGTTGATACCTATTTTCATGGGAATAAAAAAATCGCGATAAATCTAGTACTAAAGTTTCGTCTATAATTTTGAATCGTATGGTTGACGTCAGATGTTCTATTCCAAATTTTAGACTTTTCAGACGTTCTATTTCGTGATAAACCGAGCGATGCTACAACAGTTTTCTTTGAACTCTTATAATTGTTCTGTTTGGCGTCTAAACTATTTGAAACACAATGCACAGCTGTGCAACGTTGTGTCTTCCTTTGCCTCCTAATTGGAAAGCATATAAAGTGCCTGTTGAACAGGCACACGATTTTAGTAGCAACGTCCTTGACACCTGCTCGATACACCTTTTCTTACAGCACAACAGTTCCTATAGTCATTGATTCTTTCTGTTCGTTCACCTTTCCGTTACGTTTCCATGCTTGTACACTTACTTCACTTTTCTTCACCGTTTATTACTATTACAATACAAACCTCGTCGCCCATAAAAAATACCACTTTATTTGCAGGTGAATTTATTTTTGAAAATATAGTTGGAGGAACAACGTTTTGAAAAGGATTAAATTATTAGCTGTCCTTTTTCACACGTTAATGATTTTTGGGGGAATTGTATATATACGGCATCTTTGTTAATTAACACTTTGACGGCCGCACATTTTTTTCATTTCTTACGCGTTGCCGCAGGTGGAATTGAAACATATTTTGTTAACCTTTCAGCGGCTATTTAAACGCAATTGTTTGTAAAACAGTCATTTGTAACTTTATTATTATTTAAAATGTCAACGTGTCTATTTTGTAACTTTAAATAGGTCTACTTATGTTTCCAATATTTGGAGTAACGAAATACTGTTTCAATCTAAACTAACAAATTACAGAATAAAAGAGCGTAAAACCCCATAAATAAATCTGTATGTTTAAAGAAATATAAGAAAATATTTCGTAAAATTTTTACATCTGCGTATCACCTCTTAGAATATATAAAAATAAAACATTATTTTTTTTAGAAAGTCACGTATACGTGACAGCGGCCGTCAAAGTGTTAAGTATGTTGGAAAGCATAGCAACACATAATACGAATGGATATTTTGTTTTAAAAAAAGATAGTTTTTGAAACAGTTCCACCTTCCAAAAATATTAAAATGTAAAAAATGCTCCACATCAGAAAAACACAAGTTACCAACGTATATTCAGGTTCAAAGTCTAACTGCCCCATAAAAATGGTTTTTTGACCGTTTCGTTTTTTGAAAAAGATACAGATTTCTCAAAAATATATCACATACTCAGTAAAGCCACTAAAAAGATAGAACAAGAAAGATATAGATGTCATTGGAGAAAGCCAAGTTTTTATTTAAAGATATCTGAATTTAATTTGGATTAGCAATAAATTAAAAATAAATTAGCGATTAACAAGAAAAGAAAACTTGGTCTATTAGCAGGATTCAATTGATTACTTTGTATTACTTTGTATTATTTCATACGAAATATTCTTCCATAGTTTTCCAAAGTAACTATAATTTAACAGGATTTGCATTTCTTGATTTTCAGACAGGAATTGTTAGTTTACTGTACAGTCATTCGGAAATTCTGATGAAGGAGGTGTATTTGTTTGAGCGGATAGACTCGAACGCCCGTAACGAAGGATTGAAACATTTGAAATGTTTAGTTTTTGTTCGACCAACCAAAGAAAATGTAGAATACCTTTGCCGCGAGCTGAGGTTCCCAAAGTACGGAGTGTATAATATTTGTAAGTATCGATTAGTTATTATTGTGTTTCTATTGTATTCGGCGCAATTCAAAAATCCACCTTCGATTCGGCTGCAAAAGTACGCAAAGAGGCAGTTTAAAAAAAACAATACTCACCGATTTTAATGAGCTTTTAATATGTTGTAGGGGACATCATTCTGGGCAACTTTTTCCTGTACAAGTAAACATCGATCAGCTTTAGTTTTTGAGTTATACACAAAAATATGTTTCGTATTTGTATTTTCTATGACCCAAGGTGGAGATAAGTAGCGAGCATGCCAAATAGTCAAACAGTCAACACAAATCTTAACACTTTAACAACCGCTGACACCAATTCGGTGCCATAGGCAGGCCAGTCGTTGTATGACGGTGACACTCATGTGGTGTCATTGGTATTGTGCGGAAGGCAAAGTGTTTCTTCCAAAATATTGCCGGCCACTGGCGATGTTTCACTGCGCAAACATGCAGTTGTGAAAGTGTTAACGTAAATATATCTGTGGTTTTATGAGAGTATTTCAAATGCCTGTAAAGACCTAATAGAGATGTAATACAGACTTAAAATCCAGGCCTAATCGACCTAGACTCAGTATGACTCAGTCTTCATACTCTTAACAGATCAATATACTACAGTACAGTGCTTTTATGACAGCATTTCAATTAAGACGATCTAATTATGAAATTAGAAGAAATTCTATACATTTGCTGTAGTCTGGGTTGGTTAAGTTTGGGTTTTAAATCTGTGTTACATTTGTGTTAGGTTTCTACAGGTATTTGAAATGATGTTAGAAGACCACGGCTAAGTTTGCGTTACAATTTGTGTTGATTGTTCGATTATTATATATCGATATATACGATTCGCTTTTAAGTGTGTCTACCATTTTTCTTATAAGTTTCCGCCACGTATATATCTATATGAAAATAATGAGCTTAAATCGCTCTATAACATATATCAAAATCATTAAAATCGGTTGTGAGTCCGTCTTTGTAAGCATGGAACTTAGAATCAGTAGAACGCTTGCAATCGCATCCTCATATGATCAGAAGCGCGAAATATATTTTTGTGTATAACTCGAAAACTTACTCGAAAAATTACTCCAAATAGTGTCCGCTATAACATATTAAAAACTCATTAAAATCGATGAGTACTCCGTTCTATATAATTACCAAACAATTTTCTGATACATGCAAAATTCGGGTGTACAACAGGAGCATTTTTCAACATAAAAGATGGAAGGGTGTTTATTTATTTATTATACATTGTTAACATCAATAACTCGCCATGCGCTGTGATACAACTAGTGTTTTTGCCAGCTGATCGATTAGGACCTTGGAAGGCGCCTCGTATTAATTTGAAGGACTACATGAAATTGTTGTCTGTCGGAATGAATAACGTAACATTACTGCAGTTAGCAATCGTTTTATGAAATTGTACTATTAACCCTTTGCACTCGAAGTTTTCTTTCATTCATATTATCAGCAACTCGAACCAATTTCAATGGAAAGATCATATTCACATATAAGTAAATGATATGCGCATTAAAAGAAAAGTCATCATTGTTGTATGTTATTGTTTTTTTAATTGATTATGGATAAATGTTGTAATATATAAGAAGAGGAAAAAATTATAAAATTATTACATTTTGTAATTGTCCAAGGTGTGATACCTCTCGAAGCAATCGCCAATAGATCATTTTGGCTTTGCTATACTCTTCTATTTTCTATATTCTATACTATCTTCTTTTTCTTTTCTCTTTCCGTTTGTCTTTTCTCACCAAGAACGGAATATCCTATACACAATGGTTTTTACGATTTCTCTTTGTCCTTGTGTTATGAACTGAAAACTTTTTGCATTGTCTCCACAGCGGAGCCCTCGAGTTTGAAGACAAGTTTTAAATGGCTCCGCTCCGGAGCCCTCCAGTGCAAAGGGTTAATTATCAGAAATTCCACATCGATGAATCTAACATGCAATGCAAACAAAATTGCTTGTGAGAGTAATTGGCGTATTCAATTACCAAAATGTGTTTTAAATGTTCGAAAATTACTAATTGTTAGTAATAATTCTCTACAGAACAGAATTTCGCAGATTTCAGTAACATCATCGCAAAGGCAGATATAAAACTTCTAGCTGAAAGTGACGAACAAGAAGTTGTCAGAGAGATTCACGAATATTATGCCGATTACTTAGCGATTAGTCCACATTTATTTTCATTGGGAATTAAGGGATGCGCACAAGGTAAGTTTAATAAATACTTAATGAATTAATACAACAAATACTTTCAACATTACTTGCTGCAAGCTCGTAATCGTGTTTTAGCTTCAATTGGAAATAATAAATAAGTTATGTAATTACTAATGAAACGTTTTTGTTGTCATTTATTGTCCATACTTGGAAAAATGTGCAGACACAAATTGTCAAAATTGTTAAGCTATGTTTAAATGTAGCATTACAACGTACAATACGCATGTGCAGTTGAACTTTTCCTTCGCATTTTATCCTTCCTGTAAAAGTTTGCAATTACACAAAACAATTATTAAAGTTCGCCCATGTTTCTGTCAAAACACAAAATACCAAACCTTCAGCTACAATGTTTTTACATTTTAATTACAACTGAACATTGTAATTCTTTTCTTATCCATCTGCTTTTAGTATTCTATTTACGTAGATTCGGACATTTAGCTGCGATCGATGGAAAATAATTATAAAATAGTTATAAAGTATTTCAATGAATGAACATCTATAGTCACTCATAAATTCGTCCACATGGTTTCATATTTTCTATGTTTATGTCATCTAAAGCTTCTATTTTGAATCGCACTAAGTTCCATGGTCCAATCGTCTTAAAGTGCGAGCTGCTAAATGAACGAATTTGTGGATCACTAAACACATAAAATATTCTTATTTTTAAAATACTATTGTTTGCAATGCTTCTTCATTGTAACTGTTATTTCTTTTAGGTCCATTATGGAATCCTGTGCACTTGCACCGAACAATTCAAGGGATAACATCTGTTTTGCTATCAGTAAAGAAATGCCCTTACATTCGTTACCAAAGCAGTTCAGAAATGGCGAAAAGACTGGCAGAAAAGATACGGGAAGTTCTGAGCAAGGAATCTAGCGCATTCGAGTTTAGACAAGAATCGAGTCCAATTCTATTAATCCTCGACAGAAGGGATGATCCTGTCACGCCATTACTTAATCAATGGACGTACCAAGCGATGGTACATGAATTATTAACTATCAATAATAATCGAGTAAACTTATCGCACGTTAAAGGCATATCAAAAGAATTGAAGGAAGTTGTGCTCAGCGCTGAACACGATGAGTTCTACGCTAATGTAAGAATTTCTTTTATATACAGTGAAATCTTTTTTATCCAAAGTCTCGTTGTCTGAAACTTGATTATTCAAACGAATTTGCAAGTACAGGTTATTGCGTACAGAACAATTATTAATTCTCTAGTAATTTGAGTTACACATACGTGTTTGGCAACTTTTCCCTGCATCTTATGTATTTTATTAGACGTGTAATTTAACATAACAAGTAAAATATTATCCTTAACGCGTTGCCCACTAAGAATAAGGCTGATAAAAAATGGTGCAGAAACTAACTCAGTAGAATCTTTCTTATTTAAATTACTTTCTCCGAATTTTCAACTATAACACACTGTTATACTATTTATATGGTTTTTCGTGATACTAGTCTTTGTGTATTTCAAGAAAACCCATGAAAATTATATAAACAAGTGTTCGTATAGTACAAAATCCAGATGGGGATGATTTCAAAGCATATTTTACAGTGTAATTGGTCACAACACAACTTCAGCAGGTAAATAACATTTCCGACCCATAAAACCTGAACCAAATCATATTTTATTTTAGTATATTTTGTTTTTCTTAAATGTTTAGAGATCTACATTAAAAAATTGACTGTTCTATTATTCAGAAATACGACATATTTTTTATGCGAATATATATGTCGGTTAAGTTTGGATAATCAAGGTTCTATTTAACGAATTAATATCATTATTGCAAACTTACTAACTATTTAGTAACCTGTGCGTAGAATCTGTATTTAAACTTCGGCGAGATCGGCCAAACGATAAAAGAATTGATGGACGAGTTTCAAAAGAAGGCGAAGAAACATCAAAAAGTCGAAAGTATTACTGATATGAAGAACTTCGTGGAAACATATCCACTTTTTAAAAAACTCTCCGGCACAGTAGCGAAGCATGTCACAGTGGTTGGTGAACTCTCCTCGCTTGTGGAAAAATACAACTTACTTCAAGTGTCTGAGCTGGAACAGGAACTCAGTTGCCAAAGTGATCACTCTGCACAGGTGGGTAGGTCGATTTGTTGAACAATTATAGTTGTTAAATTAAGTATGGAATAGTGTGGAGGTTTGATTTGGGGTATGTAATTCAAGTTTATATTCGTGAAATCAGATTAACCCTTTGACTACTGTTGGCGCCTATTGGCGTCTGAAACATATTGGCTTCTTGGTACTGTAGGCGCCAATGGGCGCTTGACTTATTTTCCTCCGCTGGTACTGTTGGCGCCAATCAAGGCGTCCGGATCAAACTAATACAACAATTGGGAAAATTGCAAGGCGTAAATGTGTAGTGTGTGCAAAAAATGACAAGAGAAAGGATACATAATGGACCGTTTATTTTGAAAGTGCTGTAAGTCCATTTTCTGTTGTTTTGAGAAAATTAAATGTTCGCATATCTGTCAATGAAAAAATATAGATTAATTATATCAAGTCTGGGAATGTTTCTACTGATTTATGAATGTGTAATTTGATGATATCAATTTGTTTTAGGCGAATTTAACGAAAATAATGTATATTTTCGGGCTGCAAATAGACTTACATCACTTTCAAAATTAGTCAATTGTAAAAATCGTTGAATTTCAATTTTGAAAAATCAAATACCACTTAAAATATATTTCATATTAATCCAATTTTGTTTACAAATAATAATACGATATGAAATAGAAGTAGTATTTTTAATGTTAAACGTTAATAATATTGTTAAAATTAACATAAGATATTAGTAGCATTTACTTATGCTCTTCATGTGGCAGTGTTTTGAAATATTTGTGATGCACAGGAGGTATATACAGTAATAACTGCGCGATATCCTTAGATTTTTCGTAAGTAATAGGCCTGGCATCGTGATATAAAGGCGCCAGGGCGATTTTTTCAAATTTTAGGCCACTCACTCTGCCACCTGTCTATGCAAATTGGACTTACACCACTTTCATAATCAATGCTTACGCAATTTCTTCTTCCGACCAATTTTAAATTGGACACAGGACGGGCATTTTTTAATAAATTACATACTAACTAGTTATAAATAAAAAGTTTACCCTAAATTAAGCATAGATTACGTGATGTCTCATTTTTTTCAAAAATGGACTTACACCACTTTTAAAATAAACGGTCCATATTACGAATGTAAAAAATGTGTATCCTTTCTCTTGTCATTTTGTGCACACACTACACATTTACGCCTTGCAATTCTCCGAATTGTTGTATCAGTTTGATATTTATCCATGTTTTGAAATGTATCATACATACATCATATGTGCCCTAACAATTTAAAGCAGAATATTAATAAAGAAATAATATTGGTTTAATCTAATAGAATTCAATATTTTCAATATTTTATTATACTTCGTCAGAAATATATGACTAACGAAAAACTTCGCTGTTCTCGGTATACGTCGCGAATTCATACCATACAGTACGGCCGGTGCGTGCCAAAGTCTGCCGTAGTCAAAGGGTTAAGGTAGTTGTTTCAGTACTATATCATCAAAAGTCAAGCGTTGGCCGAAGGAACTGTTAACTAATTAATACTGATGAATCAAATTCAGCCGTCACAATTGGAAATCCAGCATTTTAGTGGGATGATTAGCATAACACTTGTATTATGCTTCTTCACTAAAGAAATTCTCTGTCGGGACCAATGTAATAACTTCAAATCTCTTTTTTATTAGATTAGCTAGTCAATTATGGCTAACATTTCAAACTTGTATTACATCCATCAGTTTTTATACGAAAAGTTGTATTTCATAAAAAAATGCTTGATAAAATACTTTCTATTTTACGTGGTAAATTGAGGCTTCGGGAAGCAATTATGCTCTTACTGTGAATGAAATTTAATTTGCATCTGTGAAAATATGCGTGTGTAACAAAATTGTTACCCTCGTGTAAGGGTTGCTATTATTAATGGTTTTGATATTTTTTTGAGAAAGAAAAGACGTTGATAATTATTGTTATTGAATTGATAATCTTCAGCTACAAAAAATTAAGGAACTTATCAACAACCAACAAGTTCGAGACATTGACTGCCTCCGACTAGTTATGTTGTACGCCCTTCATTATGAGAAACATACGAATAACGAAGTCAATGGTTTATTAAGTTTATTGCGGAAAAGAGGTATATCGGATAAACAAATAAAGGTATGTTTTTGTATGGCACAGTCTTTTTTACTGAGACGCAGAATTATTTGAATTTTCAAATAATTTACTGCATGTTTAGTGTAATCGTTCATAACACCGTTTTCAAAACCCAAGTATTTAATACCTACAAATCTTTGATGAAATCACATCTAATTTATGATTGCGATTATTAATACTTATGTCCTTCTTTTAAATATATGAAAATCAGTATCAAGAAACCAACTATTCTGTTATTCAGAAATTTCCTTATTCGAACACACATAATCGCTGATTCTCACGTAAATTTACATGAAAGTGGTCGTTTAAGATAACTAGATCATAATTGGCTTTTGTACGATTTTCAGCTGGTACACAACATAGTAGAATACAGTGGGACCAACTCCAGGCATAGTAATTTATTTGACCGAGAATCGGTGGCAAAAATAACGAAAAAACTGTTTCAAGGACTTCATGGCGTTGATAATATCTATACACAGCATACACCTTTGTTGTCCGAAACTCTTGAAGAGTTGATCAAAGGAAGACTGAGCTCACAAACATTCCCATATCTAGGAAACGTGGCCAACACTGTGAATTATACGTTGTCAAAAAGGTGAATATATACTTTACCTTGAAAATATCTTGTCTGCCTATTTTGTTTATTTCGTGATCTGCACTAATATATTGCTCTATAGACTTATTAACACTAGGTTTGCGGACGTTTCTGTATGCCTCTCGTTATGAACACTTATTTTCATTACAAAAAAACTATTAATTTAATTTAGAGACAATTACAATCTTAGCAGACATAATATAAGTTATTAAATCTGTCAGGACTGCACAAATAATTGTCAGTATAAATTGAATGAAAAATTAATAAGCTTTGCAATTTTGCTAGTGAAGTCCGAAATCCGTCAAAATGACGGGTACCGTAAACCTAGTGTTAATTACGATATTCTTTGTTATCTGTGTAACTGTGATGAAAGAGACAATTTTATATAAATGTTTACTTTTTGGTTTCGGACCGATCTCTTTCGATTTTGCATGATTTTTCATGATAACTTAATAATCTTCTCTGTAAGTTATTAAAGTATCGAGCATTTCTGACGAAACGTAATATAGCACAATAATAAACTTAATTGTCCACATTCTTTCAAAGTAACAGTCCGTTCTATGTTTCAATCAAAAGTTATTAACACTAGGTTTACGGGACCCGTCATTTTGACGGATTTCGGGCTTCATGAGTACAATTACAATTGATTTTTCTCCAATTTATGCCGATTATTATTTATGCAATTCTAACAGATTTAATTCACTGATATTAGGTTTGTTAAGATTGTAGTTGTTTTTAAATTAAATTACTCGTTCGTTTTTCAAAGAAATTACATTGTTTCGAACACGTGGATAAGTACACAAAAATGTCCGTAAACCTAGTGTTAAAATGAATTGATATAAGAGATTTACAATTAACTAACCATTTTAAAAATATGATACTTATCAATATTGTTCTTTGCAGGCCACAAGACATTATAGTCTTTATAATTGGTGGCGTAACGTATGAGGAAAGTCTGGCGGTATATAACATAAATAAACAAAATTCCGGCATCAAGGTGGTTTTGGGTGGTACTACAATTCATAACTTTGAAAGCTTCATAGAGGAAATTCAACATGCTATAAGTGGTTCTCTACTGAGGTAGACACATCTGCCTACAGTTCACATATATTTGACCTATTCCGTGCAAATTGTATATATATATATGTATCCATTCTATGTGTAATTTAAAAAATGATTTATTAATAAATCATTGAGCATACAAGGCAATTGGTTATTGTAACTGTTATTAACACAAACATTGCGCTTAACACCAATAGAAGTCTTCGTTTTGTGCGTGTTACTCGTACTCTTCGCCGTCTTCGTATTCCTCAATCACCTCCGTCATTTCCTGTTCGTCGGTCGACGGTACCTTGAACAAAAAAGTTTAACGACGTTTAATTAACGGAAATCAATTTGCTTTTCGATAAATCCAGCGTTTGCCCTCGCTATGAACAGCAAAAGTAGTTAGCCAACATATTTGCGGTCGCCAATGTATAATATAATAGAATCTCGATTATCCAAACTAATCGGGCGACACGTACTTTTGGATGAGGGTATTTTTAGATAATGGAACAGTTAGTTTCTTAATGTTGATCTCCATACGTTTATAAAATGAAGATATTAAAGGAAATATTGAAATAGTAGCTTAAATGATGTTCAGTATAATATATCAGGAACTCTGACTTTTTAAAGAGACCTTGCATCAGCTGATAACACGCATGGCTGGAAGATGTAGTGATTGGTACATTGTTTTACGATGGTTGTTTAATAAATGAGGATCGAACTAGGAAGTAAGAAAGACAGACAAATGCCTTCCGGTAAGAGAATTCGGACATCCTGTCCAGATGGCTTTAAATATCGAAGATTCTAACATATATTAGATGTAATTACAAATATTAAAATTAAATATGATTTAGTTAAGGATTTAAAATCTACTCTTTTTAGATATTGAATGACTTTGAAAGAGTATAAGTTTTTATTATCTTGTCAGCAGAACAGTTCTAAATATCTATTCAAAATGAAGCTTACAAATTGGTTTGTTTTAGATTTTAATGAAATGGGAGTTAGGATTAAGATTTTATTTATTGTTCGATCCCAAATTTGTTTTATTCGAAGTCGGAAAAATGTCAAAAAATCAATCGTTTTTGCGAGGAAAAACAGTTAGTGTTTGCGACCAACAATTAAAGGAAATTACTTTTCAAGATATTCCAAACCTAACAATTTCGATAAAAACAAACGATTTAATTGAAACTAATTTTGTTTCATAAACCGAAAATCTAAGAAATATAGTATAAATCGAAGCAGTTGAAGCCATGGATTATGATGTTGCATTATAAATTCCCATACTCAGCATAATTTTTAAGTGATTACAAAAAACGATAATAAAAACGAAGGTCTTCCTTAATTGACATTTGATTTACCGCGAAGCAGAAGTTGTAATGTTAGGTTAAGCTTGAAAAGAAAGTCCGATCGAAGCACGAAAATACTTTATTAACAATTTCTTTAACCACACGGTGAGTGAAGTTTGGCGCGGACACGAAAGAAGCCAAGAAATAGAAGAATCAAAAGAATCGTTATCGACTGCAAAGATTTTTTCTGACTTCAAAGAACAATCTTTACATCGATGAACCATCTTGTTTGCAATTGTTTATTTGAACCTACAATTTTAAAATAGTAGTAAAAAGTTTCAATTTTGAAATAGATATATTAATCGAATTTCCACCATCTTGATTAACTTATCGCAGCAACAAGTTGGATATACTTTTTTTACTATATAATTTTCGTTCTGTTAAAATATTATGTAAATTATTCAAAAATGCGTTGTAGCTTTGCAAAAGCAGTACAAATATCTGCAAGCAACTAAATTAACCAAATATATTTTCTAAATATTTTGTCGTTTTACTTTCTCCTGTGATAATTAATTGGCAATGAATTTATGCATTGTAGAATGTTTTTGGAGAATGAAAATGTTTAGCGATTTCTGGCTTTCGATCGCCAATTGTCCTAACTAATGGAATACCGCGAAACTTGTTGCTTATTGTTGCTGGATGTTTTAATATTATTCGTAAATTGCTATTGTTTGAAATATAATTGCGAGCAAATCGTAGCAACTTTTGTCACTAAGAATGCAAATATTGGGGAAATATTAATAAATCTGGGATTTTTTTCAAAACACGGAAACCAACAAAAACTTCCTCGTTGTTTCAGCAATGATGACGCAACCTGTCAGTCTGTCAAATAGACACACAGATTGACAGGCATAATTTGCATGGTACAGTTGCAAACTTTCGTATGTCATTAATGTAAGCCAGCGATTCTTAAAGTTTAAAGAAACACATTTACCAACGGACTTTGTAATCCGCATTATTTATTAGTTATAACGAATTAAGAATTGCAAAATATGTAAATGTAACCAAAGAATTTCCAGTACATACACTGAGTGGTTTCTTTTGTGAGTCAGCAATGATATGAATATTTCTATTTTACGTAGAACTGTAGTTTTTATGCAGAGATGTTGTAAGTATTTATATGGGCGTTTTCAATCGAAATGATTTGGGAGAATTATATGAAATCAATAAAGAAATCGATTTTTCTGATCGATCATATGTGGCCTCTCAAATTTCGCTTAAAGTTTGAACTCATGATAACTAATAAATGAGATTACAGATTGTAAAATTATTTCACCCAAAACTGCATCTTATTACCAATAATTACAGTTTTAAGTTAATAAAGTTGTATATTTTGCATTACAAAATTTAAAATAGGTATAGGAATAAAATCATTTTTTTATATGTTTTGCAACTCTTTCCTGTAATATAATAATTTAGTTTACAGCAAAGTTATATTTATCCAATTTGTATTTTACCATATCAGACAGCTTTTGTGGAAAGAAAGGAGAAGACCGTTGTTGAATATGCCAAAAGTATAATGTACGCAAGATAAGAATTATAAAAAATTTATCTTATCATTTCTAACAAGGATAAATGAGAGTATTTCCACGACAAGACCAGTGACAGTATCCGTCAGTTCAACAGTTGACAAGGCAAATTACTTTCATAAAGAAGTTCACTCTGAAACCAAACTCACAGGGTTTGTTAAACATATTTTCTATTTTTCATTGCAGGATGGATTTCAAAAAAGATCAGTCGCAATTAAAAGGTGTTAGTAAACTCTTCACAGAGGAAACATTGAAAGACATTCTTGCTGAATTATGCAATGGAAAAAGTGTTGAAGTGCTTGGCTGGAATTTTGGGGAAGCCAGTGCCAAAGGCGACGGTTATTTATCTGTTGTGAATAGAATTCAAATAAGAGGTAACATTGATGGAGTGCAGAGAGATGTCAGTGTCGTTGTGAAGTCTCTACCTCAAAATATTGGAAGAAGGAAGACATTCAGGAGTACTGATTTCTTTAAAAACGAGATTGCAGTTTATTCTATTGTAAAAATTGTTTATGTTCTCCATTTGATAATAATAATTACTGATACTTTGGGACAAATGCAAATCAAATACATGAATGCTTTTTCCAGGTCTTTCCAAAGCTTAAGGAGTTCATAGATTCCAAGGGACAGAGTCAACTATTATCTGTTCCACGTCTGCTAGCTTTTGTGGAAGACGGTGAGAATGACTTCATCGCTCTCGAGGATGCTCGTACTTTAGGGTTTGGCCCAATATCAAGGCTAAGTTCAATCAATGCCGAACAGTGTTCATTGATCTTGAAAACAATGGCACGATTCCACGCTATATCGTTTGCATACAAAGACCAGAAAGAAGATGAATTCTCACAACTGAAAAATGTTTTGATTGAGACATATGTGTCTATGAAATACTGGGATTGGTACAAGCGATATTATGTAAGTTAGGAAATTTCATTATTGTAGGTTTTTTAAATATTCGATTCTTTATTCGAATATATTATTTGAACATATACACTCGTTTCCTCCGATACTCTTTATCGCGTCCGCCAGTTCGCACTCTGCCACACAATACACTCAGTTTGGTTCGACTTCTTCTCTTTCGTTCGTTCTGTTCTCTCTATTCTCTCGCCCTTCAGATTCACACCTCTTATATACACATTCGCTGAGCCACGCACTCGCCAATCACACTTGTTCCAAATGTTCTACCTTTCAGCCAATCCCAAACATTCCGATACACTCTGTCGATCTTTCACCTCCAAACACACATATAAAAAGGTTTACACGCGTTCACAGTCGCACGTCTCATTCTCTCAGCATTCGCTCGCAGTCTCTCTCATTAGCAATCCTACATTATTGTCTGATTTTAGTGACAGTAATTGTAAGCAGATTTGCATTGTGTTTCTTTTCAGGAAAAAGTAGAGGGATTTGTAATAGATGCAATTTCTAAGGAATATCCTGGCAGTATAGTAGAGCAAAAATATATGTCCATTCCATATGGAGATTTATATCGGAAGACTGCCGAGCTCTGCAGTCGTCAAGATGCACCGACGTCTATTATAAGTCAGGGTGATGCTTGGGCGCCCAATTTTCTTGTACGAAATACCGATAAAGGAGAAGAAGCGTTAATACTTGATTTCCAAATGGCAAGGTGTGCCAGTCCAGTTTTAGATATTTCATTCTGTTTGTATTCTTGTACAGACAAAAAATTCAGAGACGAGTCTTTTGATGCTATGTTGAAAATTTATCACGATGAGCTGGCTAACGCTATAACTCTTTTGGGGTCTGATCCTCAAAAATTGTACAGTTGGGACACGTTCATGAAGGAGGTATGTTATATTTTTAATTATGTTGGTATTATATTAATACTGCTGGCTGTTATTACGAATGAATCGTTCCACCCCAAATCGATCACTTTCTGGCAGCACGCATCTCGATTTTTAATAAATTGTAGTACGTTGTTGTCTATGTGAAATAACGAAGGATTATATTCTCTGTTCGACCGAATTCGAATTTGTTTACAAATTGCAAGGTATTCAAGATGACGATTTTAACCAAATATGCTTGCATAAATAACTTTTTATCTCAGCAACTATTAGTCTTATTGGTATAATTTTTTTAATCGACACCGCAGAAGATTAGGCTTCTTAAATAAATGTTCGGTTTTTCATTACAAATCGATGTTTGGTTACAAAACTTAAGAAATATTCTAATTTCTCAAGAACAAAACTGTAGATAGCGTTTTAAGAATCTGAAAAAAATATCTTGTTCCTTGAATTTTTCTCTATAAATCTATGTATTTTCATTGTGTTCATTAGAGAGGTCAGAGCAGCAAACACTTTTCCGCGCTGCAAGGTCTTTCAAAGTATAGCATTTGACAAAATACTTCTTATAATCTGCAAAACGGCCGCTGGACAGAAAGTGGAATTTGGTAATATGAAGATGCGGTATGCGTGACTTTTTAAACAATCTCTTTTAGGGGAGGGGGCTCCCTAAAGAAGTCATGTGTACCAGCTGTTCATGCTTTACTTTCTGTGCGGCGCTTGTTTTGCAGATTGTGACAATTATTTTGTTGGATGCTGCACCTCCAATAGCGTCTCATGCACCCTCTTTCACATATAGCATACCGAATCACAGAATTTAGTTTTATTAGTGAAATAGAACAGAACACATCTACACAACCTCTCTAGAGAACCGCTTTGGCGCCGCGCTACTTATTCAAAACACCAGATCATTCCATTTTTAATGTATTTGTTTAAGCTTTGGACACTGTATGCACAGTGATGAGGTAGCCTCCTGCTTATTAATACTGGAATTTAATAACCATGATTATTAATAACTTTACAAACATTAATTCCGATTATTATCATTATAGATTTTTTAAAAATATTAATCAAATTTATATTCTTTCTTTTTTTACGTTTTTAATCATTTCTAATATTTTAAATGAGATTTTAATAAAAAGTGTTATTTCTTATTCATCAATTTTTCATACTATTATAATAACTTTTATAATGAAGAATAGATTTATTCTTTTTTCTTGTTATTTCTATGTTAAATATTGCTGTTATAATTTCAATGAGTTTAATTTTTAAATATCAAAATATTCATTTTATAATGGACATATTTAATCAAGCTTTTAATACAAATATGAATTTACAATGATTCTCCCTACACACGTACACACTACATAAAAACAATGGAAGCCATTATTTGATCGTTTCCTGCATTTCTTTCACTCTTCCCTAACTCTATTTCATCCCATCCTGATGGAAGATTGTCCACCACCTTTCCGTAACTTCTGTTGACCAATGATACTTTTATTCTTTAGAGAATTGCCTATTTCCACTGTCAGTCTGATTATACGTATTATAATTCATAATTTAATATCAGTTTTTGTTTGTTCGGCCATTGCAATGGAAAAAATGTCACCGGCCAAGAGTGAACTAGTAAAAGTTGGTCTGCGATACCCGTCTAAATTACTATCAGTCGTAGAGATTGATAATTACATAACGATAGCTCGATATTCGTTCTTTATCAACTAGGTATTAATATTTTAAAGGATTGTCGGATGGGTCCTTCATGCTTGCGATTTCTTTGTGGTTCTGTCCTGTCTTAGTTTATGAAATGAAGAAAATGAAATTAGATAGATTTGTAGAGGAAAGTTCAAGGTGTAAGATATTTTTCCAGGTGTTTAAAATGCTGTCCACCGTTTCGTTTTTGAAAATTTAGAGAATTTTTGCAATTTTGCAACCGAGCATCCGTTCGTAAAGAAAAATTCACATTTATTTAAGAAGCACAATCTTCTGCATCACAAATTAAGAAAAACTATGCGAGTAAGATTAATAGTTTCCGAGATAGAAAATTATTTATATAAGAATGTTTGATCAAAATCTTAATCTCGAATACCTTGCAATTTGCAAACAAATTCGAATTCGATAGAAAAGAGAATATAGCATCCCATTATTTCATATGGACAACGCATTACAAATTCTTAAAAATTGAAAGACTTGCTAGACAATAATTATAGAGAATTAATTATAAAGTAATTATAAGTTGTTAGTAATTGTATGCTAGTATAAAGCAACAATATCCCAACAATACATTTTAAAATTAGATAATACTGCGTCTCCGGTTACGAATGTATTAAGATATCTTTCATAAATGCTTGTCTTTTTTTGTTCAATCGTTTCAGGTGAAGGAAAAATTTTTCTTTGGGATGGCATGGGCAACTGAAGGAGTACAATATGCCATACTCGACGAATCAGAAGTGGCGGATTTCGATACTCTCATAAGTGGAGATGAAGCAGTCGATATTGCGGATGTATGCCTTCTAGAAAATATCAAGACACAAGCTGGAAGACGGAGATTGGCCGATATAATTGCTCATGCAGTAGAAAATGGATTTTTGTAGAAAATAAGTAAATCACACAAGTATACATATATACTTTAAATCAGGATATTGGTGATTGTTGGAACAATGCATGTGTCAATCGTAACTCAAATCAAAAGCACAAATTTTGTAAATATTTCTTAAGCTTGTAACATTACGTAAAATAGAAACAACCTGTGCGTATGTAATTCCAATTATAGAAATGTACACAATAGAATAGAAATGTATATACTTTTTGCAAGAGTAAATGTAATCACCGAGCTTTTATCAAGCATAACATGGTAATGGTAGGCTAGGCTACTAAAAATGTACTTTGTGATAAGAAAATTACATATCTACAAATTTGAGTATTGAAGTTTGCTCGTATAGAATAAATATTATACTAATTTTTGTAAATTCTCAAGATCAAATAAAACTCTGTGAAGAGTGTTAAATGAAGAAAGGCTCACTTTCACCATGTAATAAAATTCGAAATTTCCATCCAATAGAATTTTATAAATATGAGAAGGTAAAAACTTCAGGATTTTGACATAGCACTCTATTCTCAGAAATCTATTTACTTTCATTGTTACCATTTTCTTCAATGCTACAAGCTACATGTAAGGGAGAAGAACCCGAATTTCCTTTCTTATAGGTCTTAATATTTCATTTATCGGCATTTTTAATATACCTATCTCTACGTATCATACAATTTCTTTCAAAAAGCAACATAATTATAGATAACTTAAACATGAAACTAATAAATAGAACACAAATGCCACTTTTCCATTAGTGGATCTTTCCTATCAGATGTGATTTATCGAGTTTTGAAAGTATCGCAGCTCCCCACATTGTGTACTTTACTTTTGACGATTACTTTTTTGAAGAATTAACTCTTTTATTACATTTAGATTTATTACTGTAGTTATTCATTAGTGAGTGAAAGCAATCCACTAGCATTAATGCTTATTTTACGAGTATTCGTAGAGATTGGTATATCACGTACAGAGTTACAAAATTAAGATGTTATATATTTGTACGTTAAATGGATAAAAGTCAGTGTAAATAATAGAAGGAAAATGTAAGCGATTTCTATAATTATCGTCATGAAATTCGTAATGCGCGAAATGACGCGATCCGTAAAGATAATATTAATAAAAAACCAAGGTCGGATGCAAACCTGGACACTTTGCAGCATCATTCGCACGAGTCATTCATATCACAAAAAGAAGATTTCACCCACAATCTATAACTGCGATTTGACCGCATTATACTCGCCTTGTTTCAGTACTTTAAACGTTTCAACATGCACTTTAAGTGTCTCTGATATTTATTCAATAAACTTTCGAACTCTTTTCTCTAGTGTAATAATTATTTACTGTCACCACTACTTATCCATTTAGTTTATCTTTGACAATGTTGGAGCATGTTTACGACGAGAAATGA
This sequence comes from Ectemnius continuus, assembly GCA_910591665.1. Taxonomy (NCBI): domain Eukaryota; kingdom Metazoa; phylum Arthropoda; class Insecta; order Hymenoptera; family Crabronidae; genus Ectemnius; species Ectemnius continuus. Next base: position 4,421,331 of record OU342862.1, on the reverse strand, counting down.
ATAGTTGGACGTTGAACGTGTCAGAAGGAAATATATGAGAGATTAGAACTGTAGACGACTCTTAGAACTATTACAGTTATCTTATCGCTAGAATCTAGGTCAACTGACACGAACTCTACATCAACAGGAACAGTGCTGTCTAGCTGTGCAACTAGTGAGAAGGTAAATTGATAAACAAAGTGATAAAAGAGTTTGTTATGCATAGATTTCACTTGTGCTTGCAGGATGACTTTCAAAAAAGATCAATCACAATTAAAAAGTGTCAGTGAACTCTTCACAGAGGAAACATTGAAAGACATTCTGTCTCTATTGTGCAATGGGAAAAGAGTTGAAGTGGTTGGTTGGGATTTTGGGCCGGCCAGTGCCAAAGGCGATGGTTATTTATCTATTGTGAATAGAATTAAAATAAGAGGTGTCATTGATGGAGTGCAGAAAGATGTCAGTATTGTTGTAAAGTCTTTACCTGAGAGTATTGGGAAAAGAAAGACATGCAGGATTACGGAATTCTTCGCGAATGAGATTGCAGTTTATACCAATGTAAAAATTATTCGTGCTATTTTTTATTTGATTAGAATAATTAGAGGTGCTTTCGAGCAGATGCAGCTTCGGTGTACGTTCTTTTCAGATCTTCCCGAAATTTAAGAAGTTTTTAAATTCCAAGGGACAGAGTCAATTGTTATCTGTTCCACGCCTGTTAGCTTTTGTGAGAGATGGTGAGAATGACTTTATCGCACTCGAGGATGCTCGTACTTTAGGGTTTGAGCCAATGTCAAGGCAAAGTACCCTCAATGCCAAGCAGTGTTCATTGATTTTAAAAACAATGGCACGATTTCATGCTATATCGTTTGCATACAAAGATCAGAAAGGAGATGACTTCTCACAATTAAAAAACTCTGTGACTGAGACATACGTTTCTGCCAAGCATTGGGATTGGTTTAAAGGATATCACGTGAGTTAATAAGTTTACTTATTGTGCCTAATTTTTATGAAACTAATTGTAAGTCAATTTATTTTCTGTTTCAGAAAAAGTTAGTAGAAATTGCAATAGATGCAATTTCTAAGGAATATCCTGGAAGTATAGCAGAGCAAAAATATACTTCCATTCCATTCGGAGATTTATATATGAAAAACGCCGAGTTCTGCACTCGTCAAAATGCATCGACGTCCATTATATGCCAGGGTGATACTTGGGCGCCTAATTTTCTTGTACGAAATAGCGATAAAGGAGAAGAAGCGTTAATACTTGATTTCCAAATAGCAAGGTGTGCCAGTCCAGTTTTAGATATTTCATTCTGCTTGTATTGTTGCACAGACAAGAAATTTAGAGACGAGTCATTTGATAGCATGTTGAAAGTTTATCACGATGAATTGGCTAGCGCTATAACTCTTTTGGGATCGGATCCCCAAAAACTGTACAATTGGGACACGTTCATGAAGGAGGTAAGTGATATTCTTAACCCTTTGCACTCGAAGTTTGTTTTCATTCGTATTACCAGCAACTCGAAGCAATTTCAGTGGAAAGATTCTATTCGCATATAAGTAAATGATATGCGCATTAAAAGAAGAGTCACTGTTGTATGTCATTGTTTTTTAATTGTTTATGGTTACAAATGTTATAATGTATAAAAGAAACAAAGAATTATAACATTATTACATTTTGTAATTGTCCAAGGTGTGATTCCTCTCGAAGCAATCGCCAATATGTAATTTTAGCTTTTTTATACTCTTCTATTTTCGATATTCTATATTCTATATTTCAGCTGCGACCGTCTTTTCTCACCAAGAACCGAATATCCTATACACAATGCTTTTTGCGATTTCTCTTTGTCCTTATATTATGAACTGAAAACTTTTTACATTCTCTCCACAGTGGAGCCCTCGAGTTTGAAGACAAATTTTAAATGGCTCCGCTCCGCAGCCCTCCAGTGCAAAGGGTTAATTATGTTTGTATTATGTTAACACTGCTATCGCGTATGAGTCATTTCACCCCAAATCGCTCACTTTCTAGCAGCACATCTCTCGATTTTTAATAAATTGTGATATGTTGTTGTCTATGTGAAATAAGGAAGGGCTATATTTTCTGTATACCAAATTCGAACTTGTATACAAATTGCAAGGCATTCAAGATTACGATTTTGACCAAACATGCTTACATCAATGACTTTTTATCTCGGCAACTATTAGTTTTGCACTGTTGGCTGTTGTCGCGTATGAGTCGTCCCCGATTTTGAAAAATTTGAATATGTTGTTGTTTATCTGAAGTAACAAAAGGCTATATGCTCTGATTGACCCAATTCGAATTTGTGTATAAATTGCAAGGTATTCAAGATTACGATTTTGACCAAACATGCTTACATAAATGACTTTTTATCTCGGCAACTATTAGTCTTATTGGTATAATTTTTTTAATCGACACCGCAGAAGATTAGGCTTCTTAAATAAATGTTCGGTTTTTCATTAGAAATCCATGTTTGGTTACAAAACTTAAGAAATATTCTAATTTCTCAAAAACAAAACTGTAGATAGCGTTTTAAGAATCTGAAAAAAATATCTTGTATCTTTGTTGTCATGTGATTTTACTAACCATTTAAATTGATTATCCTGATTTGATTGATTGATTATGTAAATATATACGAAAGATGATGGCAGTTGCTGAGATTTTTTAAATAAAATCAGCAATTGTCAAAGTGCTGAATCCTTCGCTGCCAATGCTTTTAATGAGTGTTGAGTTCAATACCGTGAACAATTAATAATAGCTAATTTAAAATAATTATAAATTGTTAATGATTGTAAAAGTCAATATAAAATGACGTGTAAGTTTGTCGGCCATAAGCATATTATAAAATTGCAGTCGTCGTATTAATATAACTTCCGCAACAGTTTTTTCAAAATACTTAAAATGATAAAAATGATTACAGGTGAAGGAACAATTTGTTTTTGGAATGGCTTGCGCACTCGAAACAGTACCTTACACTGTATTGGACGAGTCGGAGGTGAACGACATTAACTTCATAAGCGGAGATGAACCAGTGGATATAGCGGATTATTGCTTCCTACAAAATATCAGGACTCAAAGTGGAAGACAAAGAGTGGCCGATATAATCGTTCATGCCGTTGAACATGGATTTTTGTAGAAATCAAGTGAAATGTTTGACCAAAGTAAATTGAAGTAGATCGATTGTTACTCTGATGTATGCTACTGGTGATTGTTTGCGCAATATACAAATCGCAAATAAAGACGCAGGCACAAGTTTTAGTAATATTTGTTATATCTTGTAACAATAAATCAAGTGGAAGCAAGAAATTTATACTTTCTACATCAGATTTCAAAAGTATAATCGAAATAAACGATACAACTCTTTTTGTTAAGAATCGTTTGAACCAATCTTGTTCTTAGGTTTTGCAAAACTTTTCTTTTCGACAAATGCGATGTGGAAAGGACAGGATATCATATTAAAAAGAAAAGAAACATAGCGATCGAATTGAGGACCTCCTCCTTTTCGAAGTCGGTAAAAATAATTTTCTAGTACAAAGGAAAATTGAAATATCTTGCTATTTGACTATACCTTCAAAAACTGAGTTCTGCAGGGTGAAATGTCATGTGCGAGTTAACATAACTGAAACATGTAAAAGTCTAAATGCATAAAATGCTGACAACTGTTGAGAAACATTTGAGTATAATTTAAATGTCTAGGTTATTTATAACGATTTTCTATGGAAGAGTGTATGCTCGACAGTGGTGATTTGAAGGCAAGTGATTCGCAGACGCTACACATACAGGGTGAGTCACTTGCCTTTGAATCAGAACTCTCCTAACCTCACTTTTACTAGACGTCTATTTAATTATACTATATATTCTATGTTTGACAAGAGACTGTAGTAAATTATGTAGTCTGTTGGATCGAATATTTTACCAAGTTTTAGCATCGACTTCCTTCAAATGGGTAACAACGTAAGGAGACAATATTTTATTCTATTATATTTAAAAGGAAATATTATATATAACTGGCTTCTGCAGGGTGAAATGTCATGTGCGAGTTAACATAACTCAAACATGTGAAAGTATAAAAGCATAAAATGCAGACAAATGTTGAGAAACATTTGAGTATAATTGAAATGTCTAGGTTATTTATAATGATTTTCTATGGAACAGTGTATACTGGACAGTGGTGATTCAAAGGCAACTGACTCACCCTGTACAAGAGTTTCAATTTCCGCAGCGAGAGCTTCCATGGTTTGATTCGGTTTCTGCTCGCAAAAGTATAATTGGACGCTGTGCATATGTCGAAACTCCACTTGACTAAATCGAAATTCTAATGCTTCTAAAAGCAATTCGAAGTTTGACAGTTCTGCCTCAGTCGTGGTAATAAGAATTTATAAGTTCTCTAACTTTAGCAGCGTTGTCCCAATTATTTGCTAACGCGGTAGCCACAAATTGGTCTCGGAATTCACGCCAATGCGAGCCATTGAATTTTGGCAAGCTCACGGGAACATTCGAAGGCGGAACGGTGACGCACGAAGGGGTGACCGGATCGACAGGGACAGATGACGTATTGACAGGGGGATCCGGGATGGATGTAAGAGTGGGAGCCAAAAGTGTCCTTAATTTCGGTTCTAGTTCCAGAAATCGAGCTTTGCATCGGTCGTCCATCTCGTGGAACCTAATAGCGTTGCGTTCCTCAAGTTCCCATAGATGCGATGTCATTTTGACATCTAGGACGTCGTATCTTTCATAGATGCGTTGACAAACCGCTTCCTCATGTGCTTCCATCCTTCGATAAAGGCCCTCCAGTAGTTCGCACACATCTTGGATTGACACATATCTCGTTGGAGAGGGTTGGGGTTGCTCTTCCGACGATGTCGACGACCCAGGTCGTCTAGCGCCTCCTCCCGCTATGTTGACATCTGTATTTTCGCAAGCTTCCGGTTCTGATTCGCTGATCCTGCTTCTGACACCAGTGTTGCAAGCTGCACCCGCAGAACGCATAATCATAGAGGACAACAAAATGCTACCAAGTTGATAGTGGTAGTCAAGGGTATTTGAAAGGAAGGCATTTCAGGTGGTCTCAGTGGTGTCACTCTTTCAGCGAACAAGCCAGCAAGGTGCATCCGAGGCGCGCAGGGCCGTAACAATATTTTTTCTTAAGAAGGACACTTTCTTATCTAAGAAAATGTATTTTTACTAAGAGAGACGAGGTCTCATGTATAAGAAAATTTTTCCCGAAAACTCTCGGTGTTTGAATACTTTTCCCCGGAAGTGTGTATCTTTTATGGGAAATTGAGTTCAAGAAACTAGGTCTTACAAGGGACTAAACTTCTACGAGGCGTTCTTTTACATTTTAATGCTTTTTGGGAGGTCACACTGTGCAGTATCCTTTATATTACATGCTGTAATGATTCATGCTCAGCGGGTCTAGCAATCAAATAAACACTAATAGTTTTATGAAAATAGGGCTGATTAAAAGTGGCAATACAGCATTACGCTATGCAAATGAGAAAAGGTGGCACAACAGAGAATAGACTACTTCAACTACTATTAGCTCATAATCGAGGCATGCAGGAGTAGCTTAAGTGAAAGAAATACTCACGTCTGGATTTCTTCGAGGGCAGTTTAATAAATGATCTGCGTCTTATTACGTGTACTAGTACCTACAAATAAACTGTAACTGTAACCTTACACCTTTCGTCCACATAAAGTGGAATGACTATTTACAGCCACCGTCTATCAAGATCTACTACCAAGAAGCCCCGCGCTATTTAAGAGAATACGAGCGCGACCACCATTTGTACTTTAATTACTCCATGCTAAGATGTAACACCCATTTCCTTCGTTTCGAAAAATTGTTATGAAACTTTGATATATTCTCTGATTATATCATTCTTATTCTTTAATTATATCATAATTACTCCAGAATTGAATTTGTATAGAAGAAGTAAGTAATAATATCAAGGGAAGAAATTCTTGAAAATGTTTTTACGTTAAATAAAATTGCATTATAAAACTAGATGACTAAAATATGGACAATAACGGAATATAATCGGGAATAAGATGACAATGAATTAGTATTGGTTAATTTAGGAACTTATTTGAGGTTAACTTTACAAATAAAAATGATTCATTTTTTAAAGAGAGTTCAATGTACAACGCTATTTTCGTAACATATTTGTAACATGAAATCATAGTCTTCAAATATATGTGGTTAATTATATTTCATTTTCGTCATTAAGATACTTTGTTGGCGTACTTCCGTGCCAAGGGTATTATTTTTTACGCATTTCATAGGAACTATTTTGGTTTGACAATTTGTCAACTTAAAGTAACACACATAAATTTGTATAAAAGACAATTTATTGAAAATATTACTGTTAGTTTAACGGTACTAGATTTCAATAGTACGCTTGGAAGACGTTTGAAATTTGAAAATATGATATTAATCCAATTTTATTCTTTAATTAGGTAAGACTGTCCGAAATACGTCAAAAGACGTAGAATCCTAGAACTTTCTCTTCTGATAAATCCTTCTCTCTATAAAGAGATCTTGCGATAGAGACACGCGAAGTTAAGGCGTTCTTAACTCTTTGCACTCTGAATTTTATTTCAATTTCGTTGCCAGCAGCTCCCAACGCTTTTAAGTATTTTATTTCAAATTTCTTTAACTAAAAAGTAAAGCAATTTAAATAAATAAAGGAAGAAACAGGAGATGAAAGAATGTCGAGTGGAACCCGAAATATAGAATCATAAGATACCACACTCAGCTAACGTAAATGTTAAGTTAACAGATTTAATGATTGGCAATGCATTTAACAGATCCTCCAGAAAACCTTGGCACATGATAGAAGCAGGTGATCAATTAATGACAATGAAAAAGCAATAATTGGTTGCCGCCCGACTGGTTAGTGTCAGAATAACCTCAACAATTAAAATGAGCTTATTACTTTTAGTTCTTTTCTTTGATTCTTCCGTGTCTTACTCATGTGACTCAAGTATATTCACTAATTTTTGCATCTAATCACATTTAACTTTGCCCTGAATATAAACAATAAACGATATGTGCAGGGCCGTTCCTGACGTAGGTGCAAAAGGTGCGAGCGCACTTGGGCGGCCTCAGACCTTTTGTTACCGAAAATTACACGTGAAATCAATCACTTTCTTCGGCAGCATGTCTTCCGATTTTGGCTAAATTGCAATATGTTTTTATCTACACGAAATAACAGAGACACGGAATCGTTATTTGGGTAAGTTCGCGATAGCTTACAGTTGCAATGTACTAAACAATACGACATTCCTCCAACAATCAATCACCTACACAAATAAATTTCTATTTCGAAAGCTTAGTCTTGCAGATATACTTTGATTAATTCACATGGCAATATATTGGGCTTTCTAAATACATGTTCATTTTCTCAATACAAACTTATTTTTAACCACCAGCTAGATTGTGAAAATTGTTCAAAAATGAGAAAATCTTTCTTTTTCATTATTGCTGTCTAAAAGTATTTATACTCTCCCTATATGTAGATATGAAAGTAAACACAGCGTATCGAATTCTTAAGTAAGTAATACTCAATAAGGGCGGCGATATTGTCTTTGCACCTGGCCGGCCACCAAGTTAGGAACGGCCCTGGATATGTGTTCTCTTTGTATTAATTACACAGTTCCTATAAACATTGATTTTATAGACCCTAACCTCTCCTCATGCCAGTAGGTATGAGGGAAGCGTGATGTGCATGATAGACGCCATGGAAGATCCCTCCCGATGATTCGGGCAACAAGCCCGATACATTGGTAGTCGACCGGTAGAGGGCGAGACGATCTTGTTAGTTATTTCTCGTGTTTTTGCACTATTAGCTTTTGGCCCCAACATTGTCTTACTCTTATTAGCTAATATGTTATGCGAATGATCTTATAACATATAATGAAAGACTCTTATAATAGGTTCGGGAAAAGGAAATCCATTATTTTTTCGGTAGATGGCTGTAGTGATCGATATCTCGTATAGTATCGATCAAACAATTTCAACCTTATGCTCGTTGTCAAGGTGACATTTCACACTAAAACAATCCTTTTGCTGTTTTTAGTTTGGTCCATTCAGTTGTGAGTTACAGGGTGTTAAAAATGGAAGTCAACAAAGAGAAAATTCGATACATTTTACAGTTTTTCTTTGATAAAGGCGAAAATGCAAGCCAGGCGGCTGAAATTCTGAATGGGATTTATGGTGCCGATACTGTAACAGCTAATTACGTGCAATTTTGGTTTCGTCGATTCCATTCAGGCATTTTTGATGTTAAAGATGCACCTCGCACAGGCAGGCCCGTCGTCGGAAATGTCGATAAAATCACAGAAATAATCGAAGTTGACCGGCATGTTAGTAGTCAGCGTGGAAACCATGACAAAGCAAATGGGGGATCCTCCAGAATAAGAGACAATCGCCTCAACAATCATTGACTCATTGCATAAACACAAATGTCTTGCTAGTTGTGATGACTTCAACATTTTCAAACGCTATATTATAGTAAGAATTATTACGCGAAGCAGCAGATATAACTTGCACTTAACCTCTGTTTTCACTCAAGTCACCACTCTGGGTAACGTGTAAACACAATTATGGTAAAACTCAGGTTGATATCGTAAATACTTTTATTAACTTTTGGCAAATACACTTTATAAGACGCTAAAGGTAATAGTAGATTATTGCATTGTGCACGCTTTATACAGTCGTTGGTGTAATTCTCTTGTCTTTTTTTACAAATTTCTATAATTAGTTACGATGACTTATTTAATGCAATACTTTTTAATATAGTATCTAAATATGCTATCTCTTTATTAATAAAAAGACCGCAAGGTTGCACATGGATTTCAAGTAGTTCTTCCAATTTCCTCGATGCCTTTGACTCATTTTCTTTTCCGTATTCCAGTGTTGATAGGTGCGATTCTTGGCGGAACAGTACGTTCTTCGCTGTATTAGCTCGTGGCGTGCTCTTTCACGTTCGGCACACCACGTCAAACTTAAAGTCTGTTAATTATTGTCTCGGGTAACATTCACCTTGCATCGTTGGCTTGGTCGCGTGTTTCCTTTTCGATGCGACCTTGCCATCCGTATAACATTGACACCTGTCTCTCCCACTCAGAAGAGTACACGGATTCTTCCGTAACTGGCCTGTCTGCATCAAAGCCGTAATCCTTGTCATATGATTTCTTTTCCTGATATTTCTTTGATGAGGATTCCTTTCTTATATTTATTGCTGCTTTCTTATATTTCTTCGCCATTCCCAGGGCGTGTTTACGACGATCCTCCATCTTTTTCAAAATAAGTGTTGGTTTCTTGCTCATTGCTGTAGCAGCTCGCCGGCTTAATGTTGCTTTCGTGTTGAATCCGACAGCAGCAGTAGAAATTCTACCTTGGTAAGAGCCTTTTCTTCCAAAATTAATTCTCTTTCCTCCAATGTATTTTGTGTTCAATTAATCCATCTGTAGCTTTCACGCATAGTTTTTGTTATTATACTATGTGATAAGTTCAGTATATGATGTTTCTATGTTTGTAAGTCGCTTGCTGTTTCATTCCTCATCAGTTCCCTGAAGGATAAAGTTCAATAAAGTTATTTGTGTTTCCTTAAAAGAAGTCAAATTAATTTCCACGCGAAAGGAAATCACCTTCAATATTTTACAGTGACGCTGTTCAAACTTTCTACAGTATTGTTATTCAATCCATACAACATGCTTTCGACGTTTGCAAAAATCCGGCACATCGTATCCTCTATAAGCTGATATAATCCTCTTTTCCTCATTTCGGCTACGCAGTTGATAACCTTCGGGTCTGAGAACTTTTTGCAGAAATATCCCAATTTTTCACAATCCTTATGTTCTTCAAATCGTTTTTGAAATTTCGCACACATTCCGCCAACGGCAACTATTGGGTGTATTGGTATTCCGCAGCTTTCTGTATACCAATCCGCAGGCGGACAATATTATTCTTGATGATCTCTCTGGAACTATTGAAAGGGCCTTTTGACATCATATGCTATAAGGTATTGCAAAAACTTCGCAAGATGTGGTTATGGCACTCAACCTTCTTCACAGGAATCATATAATCCTTGTATGGATCACTGTCCACTATCTTTTTGTGAGCAGCACCATCGCCATTGGCAGCTAATATGTTATATATTAGGCCGTACATTTCAACGTTGCACTTGAATCCTTCTACAACTGCAGCAGCTTCCATGATAGTGGAAGTCGCATCTACGGCCCCAGATTTTGTAGCAACGGTGTTCGCGTGGCTTTTCTTTCTTCTTTGTTGCTGTAATGCATATTATGCAAAATTTGTTCTTTATATTGAAGTATAGACGTGGCATATCCAATGATACTTCCCATGCCGCACGTAGAGTTGTATTCTCCAACACGATATACCCCTTTTAGCCAACTATCATCTGCGACCACTGCGATGACCGGAATATTGGTCTCAGGATGCACGTCTCCTTTTGCAATGATCAGTCTCTCTCTCTTCCTTCGCTGCCGCTGCCATTTCCCACTGTGCAACTTCTTCGAATCCATCGATGATGTTTTGTTGGCACTTCTCATACATTGTTCTTGACATGCATCGCACATTGGTAGCAGACATCGTTCCCTCCAATTGACTAAATCCACCTGTAAATAAATAGGACGGAAGAGTGCCACTTCATCCTGAAGCAGCACCACCACCAATAAACAACTTATAGTGTATGATAGGTGGCGTTGGGCTTTCTGCTTTCTCTTGTTTTTTGGTGAAGCCTCTGCACGTGATGAACGTGAGACGAGAAACGAAATAATAGAAGTGGCATGGGTGACGCGTGGGTTTCACCATGGAATCCACGGGGGATCCTCCTGATGATCAGGCTAATAAGCCTGATCTGTCGCATGTAATCTCTAAACGCAAGCATGCCTACGATCCTGAAGTAGGACCTCATGCTTCTAAACGCTCACTGCCATCCAATGTGACTCGGAATGCCTCATCCTCCTTGGAAATAGATGCTAACTTCCTGAAGATGAAGACGAATTTATATTCTTCTTCACACTATGGCCCGGCCATCGTTGATGTCCACCTCAAGCCTCAACACCTTAAGAACACCACCACAAGAAATATGATTACCATTGCCAAATCTGTCTCCTCTCTTAACTGTGGAGCAAATGAACTCATCCCCAGAGGATTTAACAAAGCTGAAGTAGTGTTCCTCAACTACTTGTCTGCCAACAAATTTGTCTCCAGCCATTCCAATTTACTGGACTCTCCCCTGAACGTCTTCATCTCTACGTTCAGATCAACCCGTCAAGGACTACTCAGAGATATCGACACTGATATTGAACTAGATACCCTAATACGCTCCTCTGCCAGTCCAGCAAAGATTATCTCTGCGAGAAGACTTAACAGGCGCATCACCAACAGCATCACCAACAAGACTGAGTGGGTCCCTAGTCAGTCTGTTGTCCTGACTTTTGAAGGAAATACCCTCCCTGACACACTACAGAAAGTGTTGTTTTGTTTCAGAGAAAATGTTAGCCAGTCTTATTGTACAGTTACCTAAACCCGTGCTGAGTGTCCTGACAAATAATAATAACAGGAAAAGACATCGTCTTCAGGGTTTTGAGTTTGTTTGAGGATCAGAATCCAGGACGATCAGGAGATTTTAAATCATGTGAAGCATGTGGAGTATTTGTGCCGAAGCAAAGACAACAGACGAGCGCGCAGGATCCTCGTTTGCATCGCCGAAAAAGCAAGTGGAACATAAAAGGAGGGTGACTGGATTGATCGACCGGCAGAGCGGACATTTAAAGAACAATTTCCTCATTCTATGACCGGCAGGAATGTCCCACTGTCACCAGTTCTTGATACTTTAAAAGAATGCGGGCTACTCGAAGGCTCAGAAACGTCAATGCTTCGAATTTTGAAGGCTCTAGGCTACAAGTGCCATAAGGGCAACGGTGGGCGAAAGTGTGTGTAAGCTAACCTCTCTCCCTGCAGCTGGACATGGGAGCAGCGCAGAAACCATGACGAAGCAAATGGAGAATCCTCCCAAAAAAGAGGCAATCGCCTAAATAATCATTGACTCATCGCATAATTGCAAGTGTCTTGCTAGCTGTGTTGACCTCAACATCTCCAAACGCTAGCATCCTCACAAACCAGCTAACGCGGGCCCCGCAAAGATGACACCGTTCGCGTCCTTTCGATCATCATCCACCAACTTTTACCCATCTTGCCATTCTGGACAGGCGATTGTTGACGTTCAAGTCAAACCGGAATATCTTAAAAACACTCGCACTCGCAACATAATCACCACTGCCAAATCAATCTCAGCTCTAAATTGTGGAGCTAAGAATCTCATCCCAAGGGGATTCTCTAAGGCTGAGGTAACTTTTGTCACTGGTCTCTTGGCAAATAAATTTGTCAGGGGCATAAATGATTGCCTGGAAGCTATTGTTGACTCCCACATCCCTCTGTGTCGTACCTCCTGTCGTAGCTTAATCAAGGAAATTGATACAGGTATCAACCTTGAACTGTTGAGCACCTCTGTTTGCCCAAGAAACATCTTGCCAGCCAGAAGGTTGGGTAAATGGAGGTTCAACACTGACTTTGAAATTTTACAATAGACGGATTAAGATGCTACCTGAGCGTTGGGCACAAGTAGTTGAAAACAACGGCGACTATATTGTGGATTAAATTGTTTTATTTTCTTTAAATAAATTAGTTTTAAAAATGTATTGAAAAACGTAGAGCCTTTAATCGTATCCAAACTTTCCTTAGACCTCACTATATATGCCCGTAATATTTAAGCTGTTAATTATTGTGATATTTTTCTCAATTTCTTATTTTTATAACTATTAATACACTTATAGACTGTATATTTGTTGTATTGTAAGAGAACAATGTAAGGGCGGAAATGCTAGGTCCAATTCTGCGTATTCCGTCTGGCCTTTGTACCCGGTCTTGAGAGAGGGGGTCAGACCTGCGTATCTTTTTATGTTTGTAACGGTCGGGGATGGTCTCAGTGTTGAGTGGCAAGCCGAGAGTGTTAGATGAGTGTGCCAATTGTAAGGGGTTTAATCACTAAACAAAGAATATAGAAGAAAATCCTGACAAACCGTCTTTTATCCTTTCTATCATATCCCTACAGTATGACCAGACCTATTGGGTCTCTATGACCCAAAGGCTTTAATAAACAAAAAAACGTCGTTAGGCGAGTAGATGGGGTATGAGTGAGATAACGAAGTATCCGAATACGAGTGAGTGGTATGCGATATGGATGAGATAACTGAGTGTCCGAACACGAGCGGGTGGTGTGAGGAACGGACGTGGATGAGCAAGTGTCCGAATGGACTTCCGGTTGACGCCCGACTAGGTTGGGACGCTTTTCTCACAGCCCTTGTGTTAAACAACCTAAAATTACCTTTCGTGGAGTAAATCCCGTCTCAAACCACGTGGATCCCTTAGGGTATCACTATTAAATAAGATTTATAGTTAAATTCAAGTGATCTGAAGTGTTTTGTGGAATTATACTGCCCAGTGCGAAACTTAACCCCACTTCGGGACGCGCAGTATGGCCCTAGCGCGGCCATGACTACAGGGGACACAGGTGATCCGCCCGATGGGCGGGCGAATAATCCTGCGAACCCGGATTCAAGCATCAAGCGGAAAACCACAACATCCATAGAATATTCACACCAAACGAAACGCAACCACTGCGAAAACCCAACTATCTCAAGAGAAGCTGAGAATGCATCAACCATGCTCTCTAACCCCCAGTACACCGCTGGTTACTCTTCTCTTCACTCCGGACAAGCCATCGTGGACGTAAGGATCAAGCCGGCCTTCGTAAAAGAAAAACGAACACGAAATATGATTGAGATAGCTAAGACCATTGCTACCCTGAAATGTGGTGCCAAGTCCCTCCTCCCCAGAGGCCGCGACAAAGCAGAAGTTATCTTCCCCAATGGCAGCCAAGCCAACTCGTTTGTTGAAAACATCCTCAACAATGCCAATTCCTCTCTGGATGCATTCATCTCCACATTCAGAGTAACAAGACGAGGAATCATTAAGGACATCCCCACCGACATCGAACTAGATGACCTTATCTTATACACCAACACTCCCAGAAAAATCCTTGGAGCAAGGCGGCTCAACAGAAGAGTCTCCAATCCAGACACCAACCAGTTTGAGTGGAAGCCCAGCCAAACGGTTGTGCTCACCTTTGAGGGAAATACCCTCCCTGACAGCATCCAACTTTATCAACTGTACAATGTCCAGGTGGAAACCTTTATAGAACAAGTCAAGACTTGCCAAAACTGCCTGCAATACGGTCACACCAAAAACGCCTGCAGAAGACAATCTCGATGTTTCACCTGTGGCAAGTTTGCTGACTCACTGGACAACCATGAGTGCAGTCAAACAACCTCATGCTATCACTGTAATGGTACTCATCGTACCTTCAATAGGGAATGCATCTACTACAAATATAACCAAGACATCAAAGAATACATAGCATTCAACACAGCAAGTGTTCAGGAAGCAATGGAGTTTCTCCAACCTCTGTATCCATCACTACATAAAAGGAGCGAATCCATCAAAACTCACCGTCTCATGAAGACCAAAGAGAACTTCCCTCCCCTTGACAAGGCCACTCCAGAGAAATCCTTCAAACTGCAGCAAATTGGAGGTTCATCACACAACCACTTAAGATTGTCCAACCCCCCAAACCAACCAACAGCATCCAACTCTATTCATCCTTCATTGACAACGAAAACAACCTCTCAAAGATCCACCCACCAAAAGATGTCAACATCTCACACCAATCAACGTTCCATGAATATCAACAATCACCACAGAAAGGATAACACTGAGTGCAACCCAGAACTCAGGAAAGCAAACAAGAACATCCTCCAGCTCAACAGGGACATGGAGGTCAGAAAACACCAATATGGTATTGCGTACCCCCTCACCAAATTTAACATGGACTCCTGTAGTCCTACCACTCCATCCACCTCACCAATCCTTACACATGGCAAAATCACCCTACTCAACTCTAACTCCTTTTATGAAGAAGCTATTCCCAGCACATCTAACATTCATTCCATCTCTTCTTCCACTTCATACATACCAAATAGTACTCATCCTTCCCCTAAATTATACTTCGTGCCTCGTTCTCGGGATTACAATGTAGTATCCTGCCGTTCCCATAGATGTCACAGCGTTCAGATCAATGTGGCGTACCCAGTGGTACGGCAGCGAAGAGGCGAAACCCGAGGGATATAGTTGTAAGAAACCATGTACATTCAAATCTCGCGCGTCTTCTTAGTTTTAAGTAACGCCACCAGGCGTGATCTCCACCTCGCTAGCGAGGCAAGCGAAGTTAGTTCAGAGACGCTGGACATGTGTCCTAAGAAGAAGAACTGTCTAAAGTAATAAATCGAGTGTTATCTCCCGCATCCTGCGTAATTCTTTCCGGATATCAGAACCGAAGCCCTACAAACTGGTGACCCCGACGTGATCCGGGAATAAAAAGGATGCCTGTCGATCATTCGCCAATACGCAACGAGGGAGAAGCCGCACCGGGGCCGAGTCAAAATCCGGACGACAGACGTGCCCGCGCCCCCGCAGACCAAACGCCACAAGGACGTACAGAAGCTTCAGGGGCGGAAATGATCCACGCGAGCACGGTGAGACTTCCCCCTTTCTGGGAGGCGAACCCCGCGCTTTGGTTCGCACAAGTTGAAATAGCCCTACGACTCGCGCGTCTAAGCAGCGACGAATCCAAATTCAACTACGTAGTCGTGAGTCTGGACCAAAGCGTCCTCCCGCTCGTATCGGATCTCCTCGAGGATCCTCCAGCAGAAAATAAATATGCGACGCTAAAAAATAGGGTCACCAGTTTGTAGGGCTTCGGTTCTGATATCCGGAAAGAATTACGCAGGATGCGGGAGATAACACTCGATTTATTACTTTAGACAGTTCTTCTTCTTAGGACACATGTCCAGCGTCTCTGAACTAACTTCGCTTGCCTCGCTAGCGAGGTGGAGATCACGCCTGGTGGCGTTACTTAAAACTAAGAAGACGCGCGAGATTTGAATGTACATGGTTTCTTACAACTATATCCCTCGGGTTTCGCCTCTTCGCTGCCGTACCACTGGGTACGCCACATCAAAAAAGGCCCTATGCTAGTGGCCTCTCTACCCTCTGTATAAGGCGGCCATCTTCATTATTCTTGCTGTGTCCTTAGGTGTAACACGTAACGGTTTTTTGCTTGCAAGTTTGTGCATGCAAAAATGGCTAAGGGACACAAAAGAAAGCGCAGTGAAGTGGATGTACAGAAGTGGCTGTCAAAGCTAGAGAAGTTAAAGAAGAAAATCGCCAGACACATCGAAGAAGAAGAATCGTCAGACGATAATGAAAGGTTAGAAACCTCGCCATTGCTCCCGTTAGACGCGGACAATGATTATGACGCAACAAGTAAAACCAATGCCCCCCCAAAGAAAATAGCCAAAAGAAGCTTGCACGAGGGGCAAGATAGGCAAGGGGGGCCCCTTACTTCAATAACTCATCCTAACGAGCCTGCACGAGGGGCAGGACAAGTTAGAGAGGCGCATTTAAGCGCAGCATCACGCCGAAATGCGCCCAGCTCGCCTGCGTCGTCGCCATCTTCTCCGTTTATAACTGAGGAGAATAAAGAGAATGAACCCAGACAAGAAGCACGGGGATCACAATTAGTTACTGACCAGCCAGACGTGAATCCTGTTATCAACGAAGAAATCCTCGAAGCTATCGGGGAAGATCCCTCGATGGACACAACGGTAGAATTACAGTTACAGCCACTGTTAGTCAGTAGGTGGAATTTTTGGCTCTCGTCAGGCGTCCCAAAAATCGAAAAGGACGAACTCTTGAAAAAATATACTAGGAAGGGCAGACTAGATGCCCCAAAGGTTAATGCTGAAATATTGGCAACATTAACTGAACAGGCCGAAAGGCGAGACAAATATTTTATCTTGACCCAACAACTAGTTGGGTCAGCTCTAGCGGCAATAGGGTCGGTAATGACTACCATAATGACCAGCGAGGAAGGCGTTGACAGGGTTGAATTAATGAAGACCCTGAACGATGGCGCCAAGTTACTGACCGAAGCTCACTATAAACAAAATATCTCCAGGAAGGCATTTATCACTCCAGGTCTCACTAAACAGGTCAAAACAGTGTTGGAAAAGACAACAACCGACGTCTTCCTCTATGGGGAGACGTTGGGAGAAAAACTAAAGGAAGCGAAGGCAATCGACAAGATGGGCCAGGAGTTAAAAATTCAGTCGACCACCAAAAAACCCCTGCCTATGACAAGGGCTTTAAACTGGCGAGCCCCGCAGGTGAGGAGGCCGTTCACCTCGCGGGAAGCAGGTATAAATTCATCAGGACGGGCCAGACGCGAGCTACCCTTCAAAGAGAGGGCACAGGGGAGAGAACCCTTTCTCAGGGACTCTCGGGGTGGCGCTCCAAGCGTACGCGTGTGCTCTCGGTGATTTTCGTCTTGTGACAAGTTTATAATAGTGTAAACCACAGTTGATGTGATTTTTAGTGTACAACCTCTCACACGGGCCCTCAGTGCAAAAACACGACTTATTTACCCTCCTTGGTAGAAGACAGTGAACGGAAAAACCTCGAGGACGCGACCTAACCTCACATGTTGGCGTCCCAACACAACGAGGTGGGATAGCGTCCCCCACGATGGAAGTGGACGTAACAAGTCCTATTCCTGACGAGCGGCTTAATACGCCGTCTCACAAAAGGAAAAGCCAAAAGGCCCTAGACAACGACAGGATAATGAAGCGTAATTCGCCTGGTGATTCAAACCCGCAAACAACAAACCCATGTACACCCGAACCACATCAACGGCTCAACCTCTACCCGCATTCACACACCGGAAAAGCTGTAGTCGACGTGAAATTGAACAGAGCAAGTATCAAAGACAGAAAATATAAAAACATGATGCTAATTGCAAAAACTATCGCCTCATTTAAGTGCAGTGCCCAAAGCCTCACACCCACAGGCTTTGCAAGTGCTGAAGTAATTTTCACAAATTACATACAAGCAAATGCGTTTGTCACATCAGTACATAACAATCAGCAGACAACAATAGAAGTATACGTAGCAAACTTTAGAACATCACGTAGAGGACTTGTGAGAAACATTACACTAGACACTGACCTGGAAGAAGCTATCCTATCCTCCCCCTGCCCAGCCAAAATACTTGCTGCCAGGAGGTTAAACAGGAGAATTCGCAATCACGACTCAAACACTACAGAGTGGGTCGAAAGTGAATCCGTTGTAGTGACCTTTGAAGGTAATACACTCCCGGACACTCTCAACCTTTATAAATTTTATGGAGTCAAGGTGGAACCATATATAGAGCAAGTGAAAAAATGCTCCAATTGCTTGTCATACGGGCATTCAAAAACAATGTGCAAGAGAGCCAAAAGATGCTTTTCATGTGGTTCTTGCTATGAGGACCCAACGGAAGTCCATGAATGCAAGAGGGAGAAGACATGCTTCCATTGCAAAGGCCCCCACGCCACATTCTCCAAAGAGTGTGCCCACTCCCCCCACTCCTGGCGCTCTCAGCAGCAGCAGCGCTCCGAGAGGAGAATGTGATAAGCGCCTGGACTTCCCATTCTCAGTAACGCGGTGAGTGGTGGAAGGGGAATTTAGCGCGATAAGGGCTCCTCTGCTAGACAGCACTGCTATACAAAGTAACGACGAAGGAGAACACTTTTAGTGATTCAGTTCCCTTTGAATCACTATTTTTGAGTACACACTGCTGTAGTTATAATAGTTATGAATTATTCAATAATATTTATTATCCACTTATATTTCATTAATTTTCCCCATTTCCGTAATTGTTTAATGATTTTAATCATCCACCTACTTTCCTTTAATTTCCCTAATCATTACGTGGTTTAATGATCCACTTACTTTTCCCAAATCTTTCCTACATACTGTATATTATATGTAATATTATATTGTATTATGTATCTATAATGAGCATAATATAAAATACCTAAACGTCTAACTAAAAGTGGAGTAATAAAGCGCTGACTCAAAGGCAAGTGAATCACTCTGTACGTTCTGAAGGATTGCATCCTTCTTTCTTTTGGAATACAGTTTATGTTCGTTACCCAAACGGGTGCAGAAGTAATGGTGCACTCAATTCACATTAACAACACGTCGTTGTAAAGTAGAAAGTTCAGGCTTTCATTTAAAAAAATAATCATAATTTTCCGATCATTTTTTCCTGTGTTATCGTTAGTCAGAGTTGGCTTGTTTTTCACCAGATTTTTTCTATGCCATATGACTTTTGAGCAGTGTATATGTATTTATCTAGACCCGTTTCTAGATTCGAAATCTAATTATATCGGCCGCAGACTAAAAGGATAAGGTTAAGCTTGTGCAGGCTCGTGTTAGTTACAATTCCCAAAAATTGGGGTGCAATATTCTACAAATATTATACTTCGTCGCGTCCTTTGAGATTACATGTAGTAAACTCCATTCTGCTAGACGTTCGGAATTCGAAGAATTCCTGTGAGTCGCTTTTGGTTTCTGCCATCTTCATTATATTTCACTGTACGAAGACGTAGCACGTGTTTAGAATTCGCGTAGCATTATTTCGAGAATTAGTAGTTTTTCAACACATAAAATCCTCAGAAACGAAGAGGCAAAGGATTCAAAACCGGATCCTCGCCTTTTAGATTTGGTTTTCAGTTTATATGATCAGATCATTTAAATAAAGTCATTATAAGTTGGAAATATTATAAGACAGTCTGGTTGTTTCATGTTGCGATTTCGCTATAAAAGAGATAAAAGAAAGAATGAACGCCGAATAACGATTTATCCATCTTGCCTTACTTTATCATTATTCAATTATTACTATTAGTAATAAAGAATCCAATAATATGACAAACAGGCAGCAGATATTTTCCGACATTGTATATTGCGAAAGCGAAAGGTCTTGATGGTTTGAATTCGTGATTTTTGTCCAGAGAGTACGAAATGATGGAATAGTCGCTTCTACTTTTAATTTAACTGCAATATAATAAAAACGGCGTTACACAAGTAGTCTTCAATTTACTTCCAAGGTCAAACAATGGGATTTTACTTGTCTTTCTATTTTCTCTCTTATTGCATGTGGCTATGTTTCTTACGTGTGATGCTGTAACGTTTCAGCGCGCTCTAAGCAAGCGCGCTCATTTAAACATTACTCTTTCATCAAAATTAATAGAAATCAAATGCAGAATAATAATGCAAATACAATTTACGGCTTACCTCAACTATTCCTGTCGATAATGCATAACTGGCCATCGCTGCGGTGACAAACAATCCAGCAAGTAATTGGTTTCTTCTCTTGTTTGGGTAGTCGTCGTTCAAATTTTTCGCCATAGCCTTGGCATCTTCCGCCCTCTTTTGTTGCTCGTAGCTTTTGAATTCACGCGAGAAATACTTGTTCGATATTCGCGTCACGTACTCCACGAGATTTTTGCAGGCCTTTAAGTGTGACTGCAAGGCAGTACTGGGGAACGGTATGTAAAGCAGCGGTGCCAAGTACGAATACAAAAGAGCATCAATTTCTGTAGGCGTCGAACCGAAGAAGTACTCCGCATCCTCCAACTTTGAAGATAGCATCGTTAGGCACACGTATGCTTGTGAATAAACCTGGAATTAGTACACGCGAATTTTACTATTAATTTATAGTGAATAAGTTAAACATAAGAAATATTATAGCACTTTTCAAAGACTGGATTTTTGTCCTGTGAAACAGTTTTCACAGGAAATATTAACATTAGATTTACCAAAACCTGTCAAAATGACTGGTTTATACCTATTTTCATGGACATAAAAAAATCCTGGTAAATCTAGTGTTAAGAACGATTCGATTGAAAGAATATCGAACGAAACTATTTGTCTCATTGAAAATTAAATTCAATTAATGGTATACTGCGAACCAATTTTAAATTGCAAAACTGAATAAATGGTGATTTGTAAGCCAGTGAAACAATTTGTTCTACGAAATTCATTGTATGGCAAATCAGAAGTCGTTTTATTACGTTTAAAATTATTCGACCAAGTAGAATTTGCGTGAGTAAGAAAAAGTAGTTCAGGATGCGTTATCAAGTTCAACTTGTGACAGTCCATCACAATCAATTTAATTTTGCAAAAGATAATGTACACCAAATACCCACAGTGGTTTCTATTTTCGTATCGTCCTCCTTGGGATGCAAGCCATCGAAAAATGCGATCACTTCCCTTTCATATCTTGCAAGATAATAAAAGTTGATTAAAAATGGCATTTTCTTCGAGTACCATGGTCGAAACAATTGATCCGTGTTTCTCGTGTCTCTCCATCTATATAATACAAAGCAATATCATTATTACTTCTTCAGTTCGCTTTCATACATGTACTCTTTTCCATCTGTGGAGATTAAATGGAACCAGATCAAGTAAATCCAACCAGAATAAGATGAAACCACGGACAAAGATAAATATAATCGAGGATCATTGTTAAGGTCTCCAGTTCATTTAATCATTCAATCTGTTTTTAAAGAACATTAACTGAAATGAATGTTCTATATCGAATATGCGTTTAGCGCATCCATTTAACGAAGTGCGTTTAGCGCCACGTTCATACTGGTGAGCGTTTAGCGTAATCCAAAGTTGACATATAAACCCGAATCGCCATGGAGATTCGGAACAATTTGTTTTATAACAAGCCAGCTTGGCGCTATAATTCGAATGAGAAAGACGTCTTAATAGAGATCTCCTTGAAGGAAATACTTCTGCGAAGCTTCAAGAAGTAAATAAATTCAATAAACATCCTTCCATGGAGGATTGAAGTAAGTTGATTCTTACATATTATAAAGACAGTAATTTCATGGGATTTACGACCCCAATGATTAATATCAAAGGGATAGAAAAGATGACGTATGTCCAACATTTTGAATCAAGGGTCCCTTTTTGGCAACAATTGCAGGAAACCGATTTAGGATTTCACCTACTTATCCATATACGAGAAAAATAAAGTGGTTAATATTCTCCTTATATATTTGTGTTCACATACTAATTTTTTCCTTCCCAATCCCCTCCTAGAAGTTCATTTGCGATAACAATGATTCGACGAAAGAATTTACAGTCGAGAAACTCCTGCTAGAAGTAAAGTAACTCTTAGGAAATTGCTCCAATGTTATAAAACGCTTTGTTTAAAAGAACTGCGTCGATCATTGCCAGTTCACATCATCAGTTACATTTCTACGAACTAATTTGTGGAAATTCAGGTTCTTTCTTTTTGATTAACGTCGACTCCCCTCAGGGTTCGTGGCGGGTATGGAATACTTATTGTATTCACATACCAAACCCGGTATGAGCGTTCAGAAGGGTGGGGAGACACCAAATTTATTCTCATACCAGGTGGACCTACACTATTTTTAAGGTGGATTCCTAACCACCCCCCGCGCAGTGCGTGAACGTGCTAAAAATCAACGGTGACAGGTGTTGGGATCGAACCCGCGCCCCGCTAATTACGGATTTAGCATTTATCCCCCTGAGCCACTGCGCGAGTATAATTTGTGGAAATTATTATGCAAATAGCTAGAATCAGAAGCAACCATTAGGTTTGTTCGGATTGGCAGTTTGCTCAGTTTCCAACCATTTCCAACCAGTTTCCCCAATGCTTTCGTGCAAGTGCGATTGGAAACTCGTTGGAAACTGAGCAAACTGCCACTCCGAACAAACCTATTACAACCTTCTGGTGTAATATATCGCTTTCCGGCAACATTGGGTGCGTTCAGCCGACCAATTTATCGGCTGAACGCACTTCGCTACTTCCAGTTGGTCATCATGATTAGCTCAGCGCTCGGCATTCTCGGCAGCGTAGAAAATCTTGGCTGCCTTGAGCTGTGCTAGCTCAGCGCATATTTATGCCCTGAAAGCATTGGTGTATTATACGCTGATATACCGTGATCTCACGCATCTCAGCAAGATCAGTCAAGGCAAGACAGAGCAAGAGCGTTTGTTATGACACGCACTTAATATTGCTGGACCAGCGAAATGTAATGCAATACTTTTCAAATACTTTCTATTTGAGCGATAAGTGTCTTTGGACTTCAAAGCTCTAACCCCATTAAAGGTTTGTTCGGAGTGGTAGTTTGCTCAGTTTCAAACCATTTCCAACCGTCAGGCGCAGGCGCACTTGCACGAAAGCATTGGGGAAACTGGTTGGAAGCGGTTGGAAACTGAGCAAACTGCCACTCCGAACAAACCTTAAGTATTACTCATACCCAGTAAATATCCAGTGTATGGTTGTATCTAGCGTGCGTGCGATAATTTTCGATGGAGCGATGGATGCGTCTGTTTCCTGTGAAAGAGGAGTTAAGGGTAATACAGGTAACCCTCCTATAACACGGTAGTTAGGTTCCTAGAAAATGCCGTGTTGTGTGAAACCGTGTTGTATGAGACCCAGAGCTAGTACAAAAAGGGGGGTTACGTTCCAAAAACTTATTAAAAACAAATAGTTTTTTTTAATTCTACATGAACAACTTAATTTTTATTAGAAATAGAAATGTATGTATAACACAAAGTAAAAAAAGCAAAATATTATTTTAATCTAACGCAACTCTAATTTAATGAATTTCTTCGTCGTCCCTGCTCAGTATAATCTACCGAAAATCTTTATCTGACATGGCTTGGGGCTGAAGTTTAATGTCTTAAAGACGAAAAAATTGTTCTTTAACACACCGCGGCTCGACGCAAACTGCCGACTAGCAGCGTGAGACACTTTTCTTTTCAGGCCGCGGAGATAAAAATAAATATTTCCGCAGCATTGTATCTTTAGGATAGTAAGCCTCGCCGCGGCTGTAGAAGTACAATGTTGTACAAAGGTTTTTGCAGTTTTCTTATCGTGTTATAGCGAAACCGTGTTATAGGATGCCGTGTTGTAGGAGGGTTCCCGCAATTTATGAATCGTGTTATAGCGAAACCGTGTTATGAGATGCCGTGTTGTATGAGGGCTACCTGTAACTTAGTTTCAATTTGCAGAATGGACATTGGGGTAATTCCGATTTTGATGGATTCGGATGAGGATATTGAAGAAGAAAATTTGATGGACGAGATGTTCGACCTCATCAACGGTGCAGATGGTGTCGATGAGGCTATTTTGGAGTTGGCCGCAGTTGAGCCAATGGAGCAATTTATCCTGCCCAGGAATAGAAGAGACGACGAGCCCGCAACGAAAATTATGCGGAAGTAACTGTTGTTGCTTATAATGATGACTTGTTTGCGGAACACTTTCGCATGAGACGGGCAACTTTTCAAGTGAGAAATATCTTATATGAAGTAATACGTCATTTGAAATATGCTGTACTGATTATAAGACATTTTAGGATCTTCTGCTTATCGTTGGCAATGCGATAGGTGCTATGGAGCATCTGGAGAAGAATGTATTATACACATTGTGGCTGCTGTCAAAACCAGAGAGCTTTCTCGCAGCAGGCGACCGCTTCAATTTGCCAAAGAGTAGTGGCCATGCTATTTTTAAAAGCATTGTATGTGCCCTACGGGATTTAGTTCCCCAGTTCATAATGTGGCCCGAGGCTAATACATATGCGGCAATTGCAAATGTTTGTATTAATCCTACTGATAATTATTAATCGTAATATATTATTTAAAGTTGGTCACTATAATCAAATTATTGGGGCACCCATTCGGTGCGTTCAGCCGACCACTTTCGCTGCTCATCAGTCGATGAACCGCTGGCATCATATGTTTCGGCTGAACGATCTTTTTCGACGCGATCCCAGCGCTACCATTCGGTAGTTTCTGTGCAATGAGACTGCGACAAATAGGTGCTGGACGATCAGGATTGGGGGGTTCATGATTCGAGGTTCGAAGTGTGCAGTCAGTCAGTTCGGTAGAAAAGATAGCAGAAGGAAGATTAAGCGAAGAGAGCACAGTTTGAGAGAAAAGTTTGCAGAAATTTACAGGATGTGTACGAGCACAATTTCTTACCAATGGAAGGGTGATATTTTCCATTTTCAAAAAACTCGGTAGTGTCTCGCGTTCAAGTAGTAGTAGCGTGGGTAGCGTGGGACAGCTGAGATTGTAATATCTGTGTAATTTGGACAATTAAAACCATAGCGTCTTAGCAGCAATTAAAATATGCATTGTTACAGACCCAACTTTTTTCGAAATTTATATTTTTGATGAGGAGAACTGCGGAAATATTAAAAAAACCGCAGAAAGGATTGAAGCTACACATAAAAATTTCTTTAGCCATAATGATAGCTAAAGTTTATTACTGTTGGTTGGCAGTATTTAGTTACTGCTCACACTTTCAGTGAAATATGTATTTACTTTGCAGCCTCATCAGAATGGAGTAAAGAGCTTACGCTTCTTTTCTTGGTGGAGTACAAGGAGAGAGTCGGAGATTTCCGCAACCCCAAGATCAAGACAAAGGACCTTTGGAAACAAATAAGCGCGCAGCTTGGCCAACACGGATACAACATAAACGAAATGGCATTAGACCGCAAAATGCGGAACATGCGGGCAACGTATAAATCGATCAAGGATTCCAATAGGATGTCAGGACGTGGCAGAACATCGTGGATATACTTGGATTGTATGGAAGATATATTTGGAGAGGACAAATGCAGAAATTTTTCATCTACAATTTCTGCCATGGGTGAAAAGACGGCTCTATAGCAGTACCGAGTTCAGAAGTGTTTACGGCTTTATCTAAAGCAATGAAAAATATATATACAATCTTACTGTTTGACCGATACCAGGTACATACAGAAATGTTGAAGTACTACGATATCAATTACACTAAAATTTCAAAAAGGGACACAAGTATGGATGAGTCCTTTGAAAACAGAACGGCCTTTACTATTGTAAGGTCTTTGTTGATGGTTACGAGGATGGTGATGGTACTTGGATTCGGGACCCGTAATTTAGACTGAGAGTTTTACGTGGAATCCTTTTATTTCCGTAGGTCGGTTAAGAATTCTAGCCAGTCCTTCGGCTACAACCAGTATGGCCTATTTTCAATATAATATAACACAGGTCCCTTTGTGTTTTATAAGCATTGCACGAACAACCTGCACCCGCCACTTACACTCGCTTTGCTTCGACTGACTCTCTAACGGTCCACACGGACTGCGCGCCCCCTCACGCCGCACAGTGGGCTATTTGCACCGAAAAGCTGGCCAAAAGTCGCAGTAAGAGCGCAGTTAGCGCAGAAAAATGGGACCGCTTCGGAAGTCTATAAATACAGATGAGCTGATGTTTGCTCCTCAAATGAAATTGAGGGATACCGAAAAAACTGCTGCATCCGAAATTGTTCGGGACATAACCAATTTTCCAGCTAAGGCTGTATTATATAAAAAAAATTATTCGGCAGCAGTGGTTAAGAAAGTCGAACAATTAACCCCTTTTGAAGCCTTATGCATGTTTGTCGAAGCCGATCACTCTCGGGGACAATATGAGATTATTCGATCGACCAACAAGAAATTTTATCCTTGCTACACATTGATACAGAAAGCAAAGAAAGAATGTTATCCTGAATTAAAAGCGTTTCGAGTCACGGAAATATCTGCGGAAATAATTTTGCAAGATCTCTTAAATCATACCGCATTAAGATTAGTTGAGTATTTGAAAGATGTTTTCGAAACTTTACCAGAAAACCAATTCGATTTGGAACTGCTCCCAAAATGGGGTTGTGATGCTTCAAAACAAGTAGAATATAAGCAAAAATTGAGCGATAGTTTCAGCTCGGATGAGCACATTTTTCAAAGCTCTCTTGTACCACTACAATTAGTTTCTTGCTCCAATGAAAAAGTGGTAATTTGGCAAAATCCTTTGCCCTCATCTCCACGCTACTGCCGGCCAATACGCATACGTTTTGTGAAAGAGACAGTTCAAATCACAAAAGAAGAGGTAGATTATATCGAAATGCAAATCTCAAGATTAATACCCACAAAAATTGATATACCAAAAAATATAACAATCAAGCACAAATTGTTATTTACAATGTTGGATGGTAAAGTTTGCAATTCCATCACAGATACGAAAGCCACAAACAAGTGTTATATATGTGGAGCTTCGTCAAAAGATTTTAATGATCTATCTAGAGCTAATAAAGTTAAGAAAGAGACTTTACAATTCGGCTTATCAACTTTACATGCAAGAATTCGGTTTCTTCAACATTTATTACATGTAGCTTATAAATTACCAATTAAAAAGTGGCAAGCGAGAACCGAGGGGGAAAAAAAACAAACAAGAAAACAAAAAATGAAAATTCACACCGAATTTAAGTCCCAATTAGGACTTAATATCGATGTTCCCAAACAAGGTTTGGGGAACACAAATGATGGAAATACCAGTAGGCGTTTTTTCCAAAACTGCGATATATCCAGCAAAATTACCGGTATTGATAGACAACTGTTAAACAGATTAAAAATAATTTTGGAAACAGTGTCATGTGGCTACGCGGTCGATCCCGACAAATTTGCATCCTATACTATGGATAAAGCAAAAGAGTATATCGCATTATATCCATGGTATCCCATGTCACCAACGCTTCATAAAATTTTAATTCATGGAGGATCGATTATTAAAAATTCTTTGCTGCCAATCGGTCAATTGTCAGAGGAAGCAGCAGAAGCAAGAAACAAACATTTTCGGACATACCGACAAAATTTTTCCAGAAAATTCTCCAGGAAACATTGCAATGAGGACATTCTGAACCGCTTGCTATTGACTTCAGATCCCGTAATTTCAAGTATCAGGAAAATGTCAAAAAACACTAAACACAAACTTTCCAAAGAAGTACTCGAAATGCTGCTTCCTGTATCTCCCGGTAGCGGTCAGCTGCGACCTGACAATAAAGAGGATTCTGATGATGACTCAGATAATCAATCTGCGTTATCAGAAGAATCCTTCATTTAAAAAACCAAGCAGTAAAGCTTAATATAAGATTAACTACAAAAGTATTTTTTTCATCCTCTGTTCTAAGGCACCATAAATTGAATGTACTTAATTTTATACAAATAAATTTATGTTCTAATTGCTACCATATAAACAGCCATAGACGAAAATAAAATGAAAAGACTCATAATTTACTTTATTTACCGACCTTTGTCATCCTACATGTGAGTTCAACCCGCTTCATTAGCACTAAAGTAGAAAAATTGTTTTAAATATTTTTTTAAATTTCTTTAAAAAAATCAAAATTGATTGTGATTTGAGACTAAATATAGTACTAAAAGTTCCAACTTAATTATAGATATAATTATTTATTTTGAGCAGAAGAACACATTTTATGAGTTTTCGCCAGCTTTTCGGTGCAAATATCCCACTGTGTGCCGGTTCAAATCCCGCCGTTCTTCGAAGACGACCCATAGTTATGGTTTGCTCACGTCGAGGTGACTTTGAGCCTCTACCGAATTACCACGGATGATGCCAAATTCAGGTACGCTGTTACGCACCTCGGTCGCAAGGCATTGACACTCGTACGCGATCTAGTACATCAACTACCAGCAGAGCAGAAGTTTCAAACAAGGCTCGAGTCCTTGCCGTATTGAAGAAGCGGACGAATTCAAATTACGACGACTGCTACATGGTCACGTAATCGGCGATGAGCGACCGACAGCGTTTCTACAAAGGCTGAGAAATCTCGCATCAGGACAGTGCAACGACACGGTCCTAAAATCGCTTTTCTTGGAGCAGTTTCCCACAGCGGCTAAGCCCCTGCCATCTGGCGGCTGCACCTCGATGAAGGTGACCACACAGATGGCCTGGCTCGCCTCTCTACGGGTCACCCTCAACCGGCTACGGGAGCCGGAATCGGTCTCCCTCACCCTCACCGAGCTCGAAGCTACTCGGGACGAGACTTCGGCTCGGTGGGAGAAGTTTACCTCCGTGCACGAGGCGATTGAGGACTCGTGCACTTCGGAATTCCTCACGCACCCCTACGTCGCTGACGATGTTTACAAGCAATGCAGCGACGTAGTGGAGCGCATCCGCATGAGGGTGGCGTACCTCATTGGCGTCACAAAACGGACATCCGCTCGACCTGGCACTTCCTCCAGTCCTCACGGCAGTTCCTCTGCTCGGTGGCCTCTCCCGGAGATCGCGCTGCCTACGTTCTCCGGCGAGTATTCCTCCTGGATCCCGGTTCCGGGATCTCTTCACAGCGCTTGTTCGGGAGAACAAGCAGATTACGGACGTCGAACGGATGCATTACCTCCGGACAAGCCTCACGGGTGATGCAGTGCGGCTCATCGCCAACCTCCCGGTCTCTGGCGAGGCCTTTAAATCGGCATGGGATTCTCTCCTCAATCGCTACGACAACAAGTGGATGCTCGTAGCGGCACATCTGGACACCCTCCTCGGCGGTTCTCCGATCCCAGCTTGGTCCGCATCAGCGCTCAACAGCCTCCTCCACAGACTCACGGAAGCGTGCAACGCCCTCAGAGCTCTTGGAGCACCGATAGAGAGCTGAGACTGGATGCTCGTGCATTTAGTCGCACGACGCCTCCACCCTTCAGCTCGAGAAGCATGGAAGATGAAGGCCAGTCAGTCTTCGGAGCCTCCCACCTTCTCTCAGCTGAAGAAACATCTGACGGACCTCGCTCGGGCGTTTTAATAAAATTAATTTGGCTTTGGGACCGTTGGCGACGAGAAGTATCGTGAGTCAAAGAGTTTTTCATGCAAGCAATTGGTATTTTAACCAAGTACACAAGCTTGGAAAGTTTCAGCAGCATTTGCAACGCTATGCTTATTGTTGCACGCTCTGAATATGAATCGAATGATAGTCGCAATGCGAAAAATATCTTCTTCAATCTCATAAAAACAACGATCTAAGAAAATATGCGGAGCATTTGTCCACGCTGGAGATGAAAGAGGACACAAGCGAAAACAAAGGAACAAATGATTGTAATAGACAGCTTTCAGAAATCTTTCATGATTCTGTATTGCGAGAGGAGTCTCAAGAAAATACAGAAAGTATGTGTGGACAAATGCAAAAGCGAATGTGAAAAAGTAAAAGGACAAATGAGTGGCGGCCACATGAAAAGTTTTCTCAACGAAATGTGGTCAAATAGTACAAAATATATTCCTCAAGACTGCGTCGTTTTCGACGCTTATTCCGGTGGTAATAATAACAGCAGATCATAATACCGTAGCCAATACCGTGGACAACCACGAAGAAATGACATCGAAGTACAAGTTGTACACTTGTACGAGTGTGGACGAAACAAATGAGACGCGTGCATGGTTGTAAGAAAGAAGTGTGAGACTGTGTGTGAGAGTTATAAGGCCCGAAACCGAGGACAAAAGCGGCAATCTGGATCGCAGTGTCAGAGTCAGAGATTCGTCGGCCAAAACGTGTTGGCAATAACCTAATAAATAGTATTCACAGTAAAGAGATCAGCGGTCTTGTAATACAACCTCACCCAAGCTCCCACGACACTCAATCCTTATAATAGCTTATATTATAACACAGTTGTTTGTGTTTGTATCAAGACAAATCAAAAGTGCTTCTCAGATAAGGTATTTACTTACTTATGAATATTGCATAACATATTAGCTATTGCCTGCCAAACTAATTACACAGTGTTCAGGTTTTTGTCAAATTAGAGTACAGTTTTATACAGTAAACATCAAAAATATTCGTAAAACAAGAAGATAAAAACTGAAATGTACCCCTGCAATAGTATTTCATTAATATTTTCTCAGTTCTGGCAATCTGAATAGTACCTAGTAGTAATTATTACAAGAAAACACTGTACTGCCGTATTTCAGTTGTTTTCATTTTCACATATTTTTGTCTCCCACTGTACAAGCTGTTGCATTAAAGTTGGAATGCATTTTTTACCATCCGATTGTCGCTAATATCGATAAGCTTAATTATTTTGTTAGCAGTATAATGTCACCTGTGTCCTGTGTCGAGCATTATACGGCGAGATTCATGACAGATGACGCCAGCACATCGATTAATTCTCAATTGCAAAATCTCAAAGAAACTTCACTTATGCACTCCGATGAAATTGTATTATTTTAAATTCTGTATTATATTATAGTAACCGTATTAAGCCTTGCGTTGCATAAAATTTCTGTGAACTCAGCCATCGGATTGCGGGCTATGATTATTAAGATGAACGCTTGTTAGTTTAAATTAATACAATTCGAATAATAATACTAGTCGTCGTAGTAAGACGCTAAATTTACAATCTTGTGATTCGGGGTCAATTTTGAATCTCTTGATATTTGTTTTTAATTTCTCGCTAAAATGTCATTTCTCCACTTGCTTGAAAATAGTGAGGAATTAAAAAAATATGAGACATTTGGAATTGAATTGGAACCGTAACATTGCAAATTAAGCGCTTTGAGAATTAATTGATAGGCCGCCCGTATTTGTGACGATTCCCTCGATGTAGTGCTTGACAGCACACGACACAAGTCACATTACAGATCTAACAAAACAGTTACGCAAATGTTGGTATTACTGAGAATTCAATGGTAAAAAGTTGATCAAAGTCTATTGCATCAACCTGTACATACACAAAAAATTAATGTTTGATGACAATGAAGTAATTAGTTTGGTATGGAATTCTGTAAATTATAAAATATACATTCGTATGTACGCACATACGTATCAATGTTTCTAGAATTGTTTAATGAATTTTAGGATAATGGCTCAGCAAGGAAAATTCGAGCATTTGCGCGAATTGTTGAAGCTCGAAAGATTTAAAGACGTAGTATTAGAAGATGGCTCTGTAGCAGTTCCGAAGTCATCGATATACAGAGAGATATCTGACGCAATGGAACCGGAAAAACGCATGAAAGCGAAATATATATATAGCGTTTTGAAGCTAAATCGCTACGGCGTACACAGCGATATTTTAAAAGAACGCAATATATCTTTTGAACCGGCAGAAGTCAGCATTGACACCACGCTAGACGAGTCAATGAAAACTGAAATATCATTTTCCATTGACATCAGAGATGTATGGGATGAAATTAAAACAGAAGACGTAGTATATAAATTCAAGGATCGCGGCTATAAAAGAGCCCCAATGCTAAAACGAGGATCGTGGACAAGCATTATATTCGACAAAATATTCGAACGTACACGCATTCCATGTGCTCTAAGTTTTAAGCGATGCAAATTATCCGATAGCGGATGTGCAATAAAAGTCGAAGGGTCTTGCCGGGAATGTGAGTGCACATTTATCGGTTGCGTTGCCAATCAACCCCAAGGGAACGATCCGATTTTAATGGACTGCACAATAAGAAATTTCGATGCATCGTACAAACATACCAAAAAACGGCAATTAAAAGGCTTAAAAAGAGTGGAAGTGGCGAAAGAATTAGTGGAGGGGAAGGTTTTACCATGTATTTGGCGCCGGGAGGCCGCCAAAAACTTAATGGAAATGGGCGAAAGGGAACCACCCATTTTATTTTCGGGGGATGTGTTACAAAAGGCGAAACAAGAGAGGCAAGATCGCTTGCTCGGCGTACAGTCGTCAAACATGGAGGAAAACTTGAAAATATTAAAGTATTCAGCCAATATTGAAGGAGCAATACATTCAATAGGCGCGGATCCCTTCTTCGTCCATTACTGGACGAAACAGCAACTGGCAACATACCAACAATATCATTCAACAATTTGTATTGATGCCACTGGATCCCTGATCAAGAAACCAAAACTACCAAACGGCGAATTATCGCCGCACATATATTTTTACCAAGGGGTAACGAATGTGGGACAAACCCATGTTCCATTTTTTCAAATGATTTCGGCTATTCAAAATACCAATGCAATTAGTTATTGGTTGGCAGAATTTATGAGAATCGAAGTGGTTACAGATTTTGACAAGGCCCTTTTGGGTTCTGTGGCACGAGTTTTTGCGAATGCAAAATCACTAGCATTCTACCTTTCCTCGTGCTTTAGTATAATCAAGGGAGACCAATGTGCACTTCCAGCATGCATGTTACGGTTAGATATATGTGTGGGGATTGTGGGGGGGAAATAAGGCAGAATATCGTGTACCGTTTCTTTATTATTTAAAGCTCCGCTCTTATGACACTCTGTATCGACTCTCTGAACACTCTGACTAAACTCTCTGCTGGCTCTTTCTGAACTCTCTCTGAACTCTCTCAAAACTCTGTGTGCTCCTCCCCAGGAGCACATCTTATATTTACCCTCATACATACATCGCATCGTACAGACGCACTCACACATCTCCTTATACTCGAACCCTTGCATCCCATAATTCACTCTTTTAACTTTACACACGCGACAGGTCAGTCTTACTCCATGTACACTCTTTTCACAATCACTCCTGCTCGGACACTCTGGTCATCGCATTCGTACCTCATTCCACTCGCTCGCCTATCGCTACCCACTTGACATCTCATATACTACACTCTTTACGATCTCATGCACCCTTCTTACTTTCGTACTCATCTTTGCAGTCACTCCCAATCGTCATCCGTACTGCTCCCCATTCCACTCGCTCATCCCTCACACCACTCTTCACCACACTCTGCATCCATACCTGCCGTCTCGGTCTCTCTACACACACACACTAACTGTTCCACCCTCTTGCATTCCGACTTCCAAACGTTGTCTTAAATTCATATTCCCACATATGCCATTTCATAAATATGATGGCGAAATGGAAATGCTGGACAGGGGTCACCAAACGTGTTCGGATATTTTACATTAGAAGCATCGCCGTTTTGCAAGAACAAAACGATTTAAAAAAAATCGAAGAATATGCCCGAGCAATATTTTTGGCCTCCATGAAGCCCAATCATGGACCGGGGCAATCCGCCACGACAGCCCGGATAGTATTAATAGTATTAACCGCCGCCATAAGGGGAATGACGGAGGAGTATAATATCAGTACAGAAGAGGAAGAACACTATTTTGAAGAAGAGGAGAATTCAAGGCAAGACATTTTTAAATGGGCAGCGAATTTGTATAGGTCGTGCGAAGAGGAGATATTGGCGGAAGAAGAGACAGAGGACGTTAACGGTTACTATTGTCCTGAAGTGGGTAAAAAATTGAAGAGGCTGCTTCCCTACTTCCCCCTCTTTTCGGAAGTGATGGTTCCAATTTTTGGATACGGCACGAGAAGAGCCACATCGGCTACTGTACAGTCAGAGTTTAATGACCTCAAACATAGGATTTTAAAAAACGAATCACGCCCAATGCGTGCTGACAAATTTATCAGCCGACACATTAAGTCATTTGACGGGAAAATTAAATTAGCATTGGCCACAGCAGAACCAGATATGAATCAGCCGGGCAATATTACATGTTTTGAAAACAATGGGAAACGAGCTCGAGAGGACGAACGTAGTAATTTGCACGAGCTGCAAGAGGAGCACAACTGGCGAAATAAAAATTTAAAGAAGCCTCGCATAAAATATGTCGAACCCCTGCCAACATTCGACACAACATTAACGACTAAAAATATAACAAGGCTGCCAACCATAGTAAATGGTAATTTTTGTCGCAACGTGCAGTACCAGTCACAAATTTTTATTCTGACAAACACATGCGCATTTGACAGTATATGTCAAATTTTCGTACTGGCAATGCAAAATAATGCCAAATTTAAAGGAATTGCGGAAGAACTTCGAGCCGCATTACCAATCTATGACTGCGCAATGACATTAATTACAAGCGATTGTAATGTCTCAACATTATTTTATCAAAAAAGAGCAACAACACTGTATAATTTGATCGCTCTTCGAACAAGAAGTCCAACGGACCTCGATTATAAAACTGAACACATGTATTAACATCGGCAATTTAGCAATGGCGCTATTTCGCGAAATAGGTAGTTGCTCCTACAGCACTACCTGTGAGCAATGCGACGCCACTAAGCGCAATTTACCAATTATTGGAGCCAATCTAGAAATATTAAGGCGGAAGGGATTCAAATATTTAGCCGAGGCAATCGAAATGAATTTCCCGAATCCAAAAACATCCTGCGGCCATTTAGAAACACCAATGCGATCATATGGACCGCATATTCTTGTCGAAACCGATTCCGGCGAGGAGATCTGGACAGCATTGGAGCATATACCACTCCAGATTTCTCTGTTGGAAGGGGTATACGACGCTTTTATCGTATACAGTTTATCGTGGGACAATTTATCGTAAACTTTTTATCGTATGGACAATTTATCGTATGAACTATGTATCGTATGAACAATTTATCGTATGAACATTTTATCGTACAAACAATTTATCGTATGAGCAATTTATCGTACCACAATTTATCGTATCAATAATTCGTCGTATGAACAATTTATTGTACAAACAGTATGGTTGGTTTGTGGGTAGTTGTGGGTGGGGGGTGAATTGGGGACTGGGCGAAGTCGTCCTAAAGTATAAGTGTGGTTTAGGCCATCGACAAGCAATTCGCTTCATACGATAAAATGTTCATACGATAAATTATTTGTACGATAAATTGTTCATACGATAAACTGTTCACGATAAATTGTCCTACGGTAAACTGTGTACGATAAAATGTCCGTAAACCGTTGGAAGGATCGGTTCTACGGCAAATGAAGTTGGCAGGCGTAATAGGGTACACGGGGCCCTTTAAAATGAATAGTATGGGTCATTATACAGCCTATTCTAAAGCCGTCGATGACCAGTGGGAGCATTTTGATGACTTCGGGAGGAAAGGCCACTACAGTTTAATTGCCGGCAGAACACAAATTCATGTACATATGTGTATCTACATACATGTGCATGAGTAACGTATTTTACTCATTTATTCAATGGACAAAAGTAAATACCACGTTTGCAACCGAGTATGAGGACACGTGACGCTTCGAGAACGTCCGACCTTCTGGAATATTCTTAATTATTCGATGACTGTTCTTTGTTACTTTGTTTCGTCAGGAAATTGCCAATGTTTCTGCAGTTGTGATTTTGTGAATAAATATCGTACAGTTATGTGCATATGCCCATTTTGAAGCGTCAAGCTTTTACCTTAAAAGCCTCATATCCCAATTTTTTCAACGATAGTTTTTCATCTATGTAATCGCAAAAGTTTGCTCCCTTCTTGCCTTCGAAATTTTATAACTTCAAGACACTTTATGGAGCTTCGCGATTTTTTCCTGAGATTTCCATTGACAGGCCCTCGTAGAGTGATGATTTTTTGTTTCCGATTTTTTTTTAACGAATTTATCGTAACTTGTATCAAACTGTACTGCCAGCATTAGAGTAACCCAAGGTACACCGAGTGGAGGTTGCACGGTCAGACTTGTACCTCGTGTGTGATGTGAATGTACGTGCTTAGTGTATGTTTAGCGAGTGTGCGTCCAAAGTTTATGATTATTGAGGGCCGTCAATGGAAATCTGAGGAAAAAATCACGAAGCTCCATAGAGTGTCTTGAAGTTATAAAATTTCGAAGGCAAGAAGGGAGCAAACTTTTGCGATTACATAGACGAAAAACTATCACAATCCAGCACAAGCGTTGGATTTTTGATATTCGTAAAAATGGCGGACTTTACTCTTGGCGGCCAGAGGTAATTGTTGAATAAAAACTTTATTATTCGCCTAATGAAAATTTAATTTGCGGCACAAGGCAGCACAAATGTAGCACAATCCAGCACAAGCGTTGGATTTTCGATATTCGTAAAAATGGCGGACTTTACTCTTGGCGGCCAGCGGTAATTGTTGAATAAAAAGTTTGTTATTCGCGTAATGAAAATTTAATTTGCGGCACAAGGCAGCACAAATGGAGCACAATCCAGCACAACCATTTTTTTTTCTTCCCAAAAAAAGGCGGGGCTAACTTCCGACCAAAAATTGCTATCCAGTCAAAACTTCTACAATATTCAGTATTTGAAAAATTTGGATTGCGCCACAAAATAGCACAAACGCAGCACAATACAGCACAACAATTGTTTTTTTCTTCCCGAAAAAAGGCGAGGCTAACTTCAGTGACATCAAGTGCTTTCGCGCTCCGAAAAAAAGGCACCGCTAACTTCATGGACATGTGTGTGTCCGAAGATGCGTGGGAATTGGTATGGAAGAAGCAGGGGAACCTAAATAGTGTTGTATGACTCCGTGAGGTTGTTGAAGGTTGTTAGGCGAGTAGATGCGATATGGATGAGATAATTGAGTGTCCGAATGCCGATGATTCTTAGAATAAATATGGAGTAACGGTAGCCCGAAAGCCTGATGATGTGAGTATCCATGTATGTTGGAATGTAAGGTCTGCATGAACCAATATAAGGTGCGTTTCGTCAGAGGACCTGCACTGCTTTACTTGCTCGCTTAAGTGGAGTCAGTCAGAGAGACAGTTAGAAGGAGGACGTTGTGTAAAAAGTCAAGAGAAAGAGTTTTTCAATAAAAAAGCAAACTGGAACGAACACATTTCTTGGGCAACCGCCATCCCACTACTCATCCTCACCATAACCCCAATCCCACAATATTTCTCCAAGAATGATCATAAGCCCTGGTTCTATAAATCCAAACAAATCTATCAATTTCGCTCGAACCACTATAGCTTTCCTTTTTCATTAGAGCGTATTGGTATTATTGCCAATGCGGCTTGTGAATGCCTTTACTCCTCAATGGACATATCACATGCCATTTTCGACTGCCCTCTTCTTAATTTAGGCCGAACGGCCCTAATTGGGAAGTTAAGGACACTTAAACTCAGGACCCCCCTAAATATAGTGACAACGTCTCCGTGGAAGTCATCAGTGAGAGAGAATCAGTTAAAAAGAATAAAAACCTTAACATGGTCGGACTAACCAAACGCATTTCTAACCATAAATGTGGAGCGGCCAACTGACTAACAACTTCGTCCCAAGAATTGCCAATAACAACTTCTATAAATGTTCTTATCTCCCTATAATCTCAGGAGACGTCGCCTCATTAGAGATTTTCTAATTTCGCACAACAGTGACGAATTTATCAAGGAATCTAACAGCCCTTGCAAAATTATTAGTGCTAGAAGGCTTAACAAGAACAGCCATTATTAGCTAAGGCAATAAGAGTAGCGAATCGTCCTTCAAGATGTTGTTAGCTTCACTTGCACTGATGTAAACGCTATTTATCAAATAAATAGCGCACATCGAAATGTTCAGACAAAATAAATTGTCTATAAAAACTTGGAAGATGTTAAGATTTCGCGACACCAGATGGCGCATCTTATATATATTCGGTTGTTATCTTCTGATACGTAGTAATGTTATCCAATCATATTGGTGCAATCCTAAGTTGTATTCTGACTGTGTAAACAATAAATTACGACTTATTATTCCAATGGAAGATATCAACTAAGACATCTGTAGCAATAACAACTTGTAAAGGAAAATCAAAAGTAGAGCACAGGATATTTACATGCTCGTCAGTGTACATTCCGGTTGGCTGACGAAGTGCATTGGGTTTCGCGCAATGATACTAATGAGTCAAGGTATTTCTAGTTGGATTCTGATAAGGTTCGATATTTGCTCTAGAAAAAGGGGGTTAAGTTCAACGTACCTGACGAAGAGTAAGGCAGGAAGCAATGATGACGTAAGCATGGCTTCGTATGCGCTAGTTATCCCGCATTCGCTACATTTGTCTCTTGCGTGCCCTAAGCCGTAATTCTTTGCTCTAAGATGTTGTACGATCTCAGGAATTGTGTCTACTGTCGTGGAGCCGTCACGGAGTACCGGGAAACGACCATGTGGCGTTCGATACGGGTTATTATGCGCAACAACTTTCACGGGTAATCCAACAAATTTCGCGTAGGCCTGTGAACAATGGAAAACTCCTTGTATTTTTTTATGTAACATAACCTCTAAGAATACAGTATCTAGATTATTATAATGTAATGTGGACTGTGCTTGAGTGACGTGTCCGAATATAAAAGGCTTGCGAAATCTAATTTTAGTTTTTAAGGCAAAATTGTAGTTTAAAGGTCGAAAAAATAAGTTAGCGCAAAGTTGTCGAAATTTCATTTATCCGTAGGATTAGTCTATCATGGTTGTTGCATTACCCTTCGAATTTCTTACTTTACTTTGGCGATCTATGTTGAAACTATAAATAAGATCCAGATAAATGTTTTCGAGTATATTGTTTTTTCCTCGATTGCATGGCAACGGGCAGCCGATTGGGTGATTCGGAACGAATTGATTAACGATGAAGACAAAGAATCGGGCAGATTGTCAGGAAGAAGTCGTGCAGACCGAATGTGAAAGGCGAAAGTGCTACAATGGTAGCGCACCATTACGAAGCGAAGATGAACCTGTCCACATCCAATGTAACATGACAATAACAAACCAGCTATTTTTTACAACAAAGTATGCAAACAACAAGCCTTGGAGAAAGAACCTAGAAAAAGGACTACTATTTCAGAAAATAAGATATGGGAAATAAACGTTCCACTCAAATAGACTGGTCAAACAAGTCGAACGAAGAATCTACAAGATAAAAGACTCGGGTTGAAAATATTGGGAATAATAAAATATACAATCGAAAGATTGAAAATCATGGAAAATTGATACTGATACTTGTCCATTCAAGTATAATTCTTGAATCAAATATCGGGAAATTCGAGTTAAACAGCGCGAATTTTAGTAGTGTCATTTTAATTAGCCCCAACAAAAACTGGTTAAGCCAAATCGTAAGCTTTGTTTTTGAAATCAACCCAGGAGCTTTTCAATTCAGCTAAAAGATATGTGGAAGCAATTGGTGGGAAATTTCGCGAAGTAAGAATTGAAGAATTTGACATAATTATTATAATTTGGTAGTATTCTCTTAGTGTCCCTTTTTGCAAATTTAATTAGTTCAATGAAGAGCAGGTTTACTTATAGCAGTAGATAACAAGTTAAAGGAATCTACATTTTTCAGATTTGTAATACACGTGTATCAATTCTTGTTCCCAATTTGGTAATCTATGTTGTTAAAAAAAGAATATACTTAAATATATTCGGTTTCATTAAGTTAATGACACCAAATCCGAGACCATATTTTACAAATGTTTTTACCTTTTAGCAATATAAGAATTTCGTAAAAGTTGATAACTGATAGTGATTTTAAATAAACGAACATCGTGTTGTTTTGACAATGAATATTTTATTGGCTCTCAATTTCTAGCAGTGTTACTTTGATGAAGTTTTTACGTGGAACATAAGTAATAATTCGTCGGTATAATGATAAATCGAAGAGTGTTTAAGCTGCCTGCATAAGAATACGATCTTTGTACTAAGTTTACAAATAAATTCGATACTTCATTTTGTGCTTTGTAAACCCGTTTTGAAGTTAGACTTTTGTCTTGCATTTTTACGATTTTCAAGTGTTGGCCCATATATCTACGTAATACATAACCTCACAAGATATAGTTATTCATAAATTATACATAGAAGAACTGATAGCAGAGCCTTTCAAGTTTCAATTTCAACTTTTGCAGTTATCCGGTAATCGATTTCGATAAGATGACCAATATTAAAGATATTGTGCAGATTTGTGTTTCCCGGCACGGTGCATATTGAATGAAAAAATTGGCTGTTTTCAAAAATACTCAGCGTGAATAATTATAGCTCCAACCTGGTCTTCTATCGATATCGACTGCGGAGACAGACGTTTTTGTAAATTTATTAGGTTTCAAAACATGGTCAGATTATTCGTCTAAAGTATAATTAATCGCAAGTCGTCTGTTTATACTTTTAGATAGAACTTCGTGTCCAAGAAACTAAACTTTATCCATGGCAAGAGCATATCTGCAATCATCGGTCTGTTTGCAACATTCATTACAACAGTTATGACTTTTTTCTTTGTGAAGTAAAATCGGATTATGCATTATGCTCTTACTATAAACAAAATTCAGACACGACATTTTGTATGATAAACTAGTGAATGTACTAATAGCATGTGTATTGTTTCCTGAGCTGCTAGGTTGTTTTTGATGCGGCATACTTGATAAACCTAAACGCGTCTTATTTCTACTCATTCCGATTCTCTTAACGAAAATTGATTGATATGCGCTTCTTAACCATGCAAGAAGTCCGAAAACTTATTAACGATGCTAAGAATGAAAGCCGTCTACATTTTTATAACTTCTACAAAAAATTGGGCAGAATAATTGATATAACCTATCATCCACAACAATTCGATCGAGATAAAGACGCCTAGCTTACGAGCGCGTTGCTTGCCTTTATTGACGAGACATAATACTCTTCTAGTCAAATATGCATCGCTGGCAGAATTTTTCTGTCCTTTTCAAAATCGTGACTGCGGTCTTCGGTCCTTCTTCTAGCGTAACGGCCGTTTCACATACGTCTCGCTTCCAACGGTGCATGATCCAAGGGGACTAAATCCTTGTCCATGTCGATTACAGTTCAATCTATGAATCGAGAATCAATACAATACCCTCTCGTTCGACAATAATAGTGATTTATAGAACGTTGCGTATAGTAACGGAATCCGTAGAAAGTGCGCCGTTGTCCAAATGTCTAATAAGCATGGTTGCTCCTTAGTATTAAAGTTGAAATTATTGAATGATTTTTAAAGTTGATACTGAAAACTTGTAAGTACATTGTTGTGGGATGGTTTGAAGTCTTCTTATTGTCAGAAGTATTGCTCCCAAGGTTTATCTTATCTTTCATGTGATGCAGAGGGCGGTATGACCGTGAAAACCTGGCAAAGCGAGGATTCGGAAAGATCGCCATCGCCTTGTCACACTGAATGATAACCTTGAAAGCTTTGCAAGGTTTTGTACCTCCATCTTGGTTCATCCTCATCACGTATTTTCAGGGATTCTGGTTCTAGACCCGGAAGTATTCATTCCTTACCTGACAAGGCATGGCCGACAAGAAGGGCGAAGTGGCGTTCAACGCCAGAGAAGAATTTGAAGACTTGGTGTTGAAGAATACAACGATATCAAACCAACAGAAACGATGGTTCATCTTTATCAGGTAGTAATTCTGCAGTTCAAATGTCTTCTTGAAACTGCGTCTGCCAAAAATAGTCAGTCCATTGGAGAATGACGCTCTGTGTAAAGACGTAGATGCCGATGATTTCTACGAACCCGTTGAACAAGCGCAAGTTCGAAGCCATTAGTGAATGTTCTCTTACATTCATTGACTGCGAGTCCGATATTTGTCCATCGTCGACAACGCTTTTAGAGCTTTCTCAGATGTACCTTTTACAGGTAAAGTGATGACTATACATTTGCAGCCCGGTTGATGATGATAATAAGCCAATGTAGCATTGGCTTAGGTATTGGTTAAGATCCAAGCTGTATTGCGTTTCAATTCTCAAACTTCTTCTGTAGACAATTACTGTCGGCATCTTAACACAGTCTTTCAACATCAAAAATAAATCCAAGCCTGGAAGCAGCATCAGTCCCATCAACTTTTGATCACTTCGTAAAGTTGGATGATTCTTCTCTTTACAACTCGTTGCAGTTGTTTCATTGGCCTTTTAGTTTCTGATGAGTAATGGGAACTGTTAGACCTTTAAGAAACTCTTTGATAGGCCGTTCAGAGTAAAGGAGAATACTTGTTCAGCCAACAATTAAAAATCTGTGCGGCTGATTTAAACCTTTCTCGAATGAAGGTAGTTCGTTGCATTGCAACAATCAGCACTGTTTCCACTTAGGAAAACAAAGAGCTTGAGAGTGTACGAATCAGTCTTCGTTGGTATACGGTAGACTCTGCTGTATATTCCCAGACAAAGCCTGATGCGAAGACACTTGTTTAACCAGCTCATCCACACAATTCTTTTGAGCGGATAAGAACTTGACAATGCTGATACTCTGATTCTTCCGACATTACTTCCTCCTCGGCTCGTGTCCCATTGATATTTGATGTATCTTCGGGTTTTAACCAATTTATAGTAAACGTAGTGCGAAGTATGCTACACTAGTTACTGGTTCTATAAAAGACACGAAGAACAAGTCTAACTTCTTTGTTTCTTCAGCTTCGAATTTCAGCATCTTCCAGTCTTCAATTTCTCTTACACTGGAAGAACATTCCGAGGACATTTAATCAGATATTGTACAGTGGGAGTCAATCTTTAGTATGAAGCATGAAATCGTTGTTTTCTTTTCTTGCGTGATCAGCTTTCATTTACTTTTAATACCACCTCAAGATCAAATCTCTCATGGATTCTCTGCCGTGTTACAGTTTTGATACTGGAACATTATCGTCCCCAGCCTTATCTTGCATGTCAGCTGTTTGCTAGAATATCTTACTGCATACAGTGTGAAGATAAAGCAAAGTCGACTTGGTTATGTTTCACTGGCAATCCTATGGGTATAAGTCGGATCTTGCAATATTCTTACCATTCTTTCAACGGCTTTCAGTGATATCCGGTGGGTGAGGATGAAAGATAGACTTGATTTATTCTTGCATCATAACCTGGAATTCTATC
This sequence comes from Ectemnius continuus, assembly GCA_910591665.1. Classification (NCBI taxonomy): domain Eukaryota; kingdom Metazoa; phylum Arthropoda; class Insecta; order Hymenoptera; family Crabronidae; genus Ectemnius; species Ectemnius continuus. The sequence continues at coordinate 4,377,881 of OU342862.1, read as the reverse complement.
CGGATTGATAGGATTCAGAATGTGAATACTGAAGGAAACATCCGCCAGCGGTTGATGTGGCAGCCTCTTTTCAGAATTGCACAGTTTGAAAACCCAACGGCGAATATTTATCTTCCGTTGCAACCGCTACCATTTTAAATTTGTCTATGACGGTATTGTAATAGTACATGTACATCTTGTACGCCATTATGATTGAACTTGTGTTGTACGTAAAGATGACTTCGAGAATTGTTCCGTAGCTCGTTTCTTGAACTGTTGCTTCTGTGGCATAGCAATACGCTCGCGTTTTGTCGCTTCTAACTAACAATCGGTGTTTTATGTTTCGTTGTAGATATTCGCTGAAAGATGTGATTGTTTATAACATAAGAAAATATAATATAATAATATATAACCTAATATACGCAACGGCCTGTACCAAGTTTTTACATGAAGACACACATTTTACAATAGGATATCAATTTTGTGCTTTCCAGGTGGTTTTATATGCACGTATTATTTTTCGACACTTGCAAACTTATTTTTATAATAAATGTAACGTAAGTGCAAGATAAGTAAATTCGTAAGTACATAAGTAATAAAAATTGATCAAATTTGGTGTGAACCGTACAAGAAAATAATTGTTAAATTATACAAATATGTTTATACAGAAGAAGCGTCAAAGCTTAGCATAGGATTGTTCAAAAATAACAATTTTAAGTCTTTCTACGAATCAGATTGTTTGAATGAAAATATCTAAATTCATTAGTGCGTTTAAATTCTGATTGCGACTTGATCACGTAATTTTTGAAATCTCCTCATAACATAATATGTAACAATAACGTATAGTTTTTTTAATCTTTAAAATGATCCGGAAAATATAATAAATTTTCGATCGTAGATAACATTTTTGGATAACAGTTTACAATTGTGGGAATGATAATTCCACTTATTAGGTTATGATTGAAGCGATTTGAAGAATTCAACGCCGTTGGCGTTGAATCCGTGAATTTTCGTAGCGGTGTAGCCGCATGTGTGTCTTCGACTTGGAAATTGATATTGTGAATGTGTGGAGTCGGGTTGTAGTTTGCGCTCATTACAATACTAAATCCATTTCAAAATTTCGGTGCCTACCACAAAGTTACACACGTTGAGTGCACACAACGCGGAATTAAAATTTATTGCAACAAGCAAAATACCACTGCTAGCTTCATTGAAATTGTTCCAATATTGGATGATTATCTAACGCCAAATACATATGTTCGTATAAATCCGCAAGTTCTACGGAATCAAGATAAAAGGGCGTTTGAAAGGTCTAAACTATAGGATCGTTTGTCATGAAAGCGACATCTACTTCTCAAAAGTCCTTTTATATAGAATAAAATTGGATCTCAGATTGTGCAGTCTTTTTAATAAAAAAAATTGAATTTTGAACTAAGTAAACCTGCGAAGACTGATTCCCAGAAATCCAACACTAATGCGGCAAAAATTGCATAGTGATTTTTAATTACATTACACCAATTGCTTCCATTGGTAATAGTTTCCTGGGTTGTGGAGATAGATGTATTTCAAGTAACAATTCGAGACGTTTATTAGATGGATACTTTTCTCTGATGAAAATCACGCGCACAGATTCGTAAATAGTCAACGATGTGACTAACTCGAACGAAGTTCAACGAGATTTATCAGAAATTCAATCAGAAAACTCGCGAAATTCCTTCTTCTGTGTGGCGAGCCGCTGATGCGAGAACAAGTATCCACGTGCATCATATTCTCTTATTGAACCTCGATACATTCCACTGTACAGTCAAATGATCATTGAACAAATTTAGCTATTGCTAAGTCATTCAACAAAATGAGGACCGAAGATCAGCTGCGTGTGTTTCGCGGAAAAAATGGTTCAGTCTGTTAGACCTTAAGGATTATTTCTACCATATCCGCATTTCAAAAGGTTCGATAAAATCTGCTTTATTCGTCTGGCATTTATGCATTACGAATATTTACAAATGTCATTTGGATTAAAAATACCACCATCTCGGTTTCAAAGATTCGTAAACAAAATCTTGTCCGAATTAATCAAATCAGGAGACGTCGTTGTCTACATGGACGATATTTCGATAGCGACGCTACCTATCCAACACCAACTTAAGGTATTCAAACGTTTAACAATGTTTAACGTTACGTTTTTACAATACTCGTAAGGAATACGATGGACCTGAGATTAGGCAAGTATAGTTTTTTGTACAGGGATATCTGTTATTTAGGAAAAATCATGTTATGTTATTCATTGGAAAAAGCGAACTAACAGTTGCGGAGACTTTTCCCGCCCTAAAAACGTTCCGCATACTTTTACCCTTCAGAGAAAATCTTGGACAGGCAAGGTGTCATAAACCCTACAGGTCATACCGAGGAAGACGTTCAAAGGACGTAGAGTAACCGGTGGAAGCATTACTCTTGTCTCGACTGCCTTAGGACAACGTTGTCGAAATTTCATCGTCTTCTTGAATATACCCGTCTACGTATTACGAAATGCTATCGAACACTACAAGCAATCAAGTCGCGAAACTATTCTCACGTGACGAAATATCAGGAGTGTACTATAATCGAGCATTAGATTATTCGTAAATTTTCGTATTTAATTAACGTCGACTCCCCTGAGGGGTTCGCGACGGGTATGGAATACCTCCTGCATTCACATACCAACCCGGTATAAGCGTCCATAAGGGAGGGGGGCACCAAACTTCTGCTTATACCGGGTGGACCTACTATTTTTAAGGTGGATTCCGAACCACCCCCCGCGCAGTGCATAAACGTGCTGAAAATCAGCGATGACAGGTGCTGGGATCGAACCCGAGCCCCGCTAATTACGGGTCGAGCACTTATCCCCCTGAGCCACTGCGCGGGATTAAGAGCATTAGATTATGAACTTAAATATCAACAATTACTAGAAAAGTATGCAACCACTTGCCCTCCTGACAAGGGTATGTTATGCTACACAATGAGATGGAATTACCTGTTCCAAATAATCTTCTCTCATGAGAAAGGAGATACCGACATTAGGGCTATTTCTTCTAGTCCTCAGGACCCCTCTCATTGGAGTGAGATTGAAAACAAAGTTGTAATAGATCATTATGAAAGTCTACTACTAGCACATCAGGGTAGACCACCAACAGACAGATCAGAAGTTGAGAAAATGATACTGTCACGAGTCTCAGCTCAGATAGCCACTGAACTTAATGAATTTCTGTTGACAAGAATCGATAACTTGCACCAACTAGGCAGTACCATGAAACAATTGAAGAAAACTATTGAAGAAATGAATCACAACTTAGTTTCACGGGGTCAATTAGATAGAATGAGTGAGCTCGTAAGTCCGCCTAGTATGAGAGAAGCGTGGCCCTCATGATGGAGGCCATCGACGAAGATCCTCCTGACTTGCGTACTAGTAAGCCTGCAACAACTGACTCTGCATCCAAGCGGAAATCCAATGATGAACCAGAACCGAAGGTCAGACGGGCGGTTCCGTTCATGGGCCGATGAGACGGAGATTGCGGCTAATTACGCAAGGACAGTGAGCGATGGACAATTCCGCAAACACCCAGCCGTCAACAACATAACGCCAACAGATCGCAGGCTTGGAAGCAAAAGAATAAATCTAAGCAGCCTCCAGTAAAAGAGGAAGTACCGATGGAATTACCAAAAGCCTCAGATGAGACGAAGGAAGTCAGGGATCCTTTATACACCCCCAGTTCCGTCTCTGGTGGCATACCGGTACACTCAAACTTCGCCATAAATCAAGATTTTCCGACCTTTCCTGTTCTAGTTGAACGAACATGGCAAGATTTATCATATGCGGATCCTCGTATTGCAAGAGAATTGCCGCGATGCATGTTTGCACATTATTGCACCACGCTTTTGAACACAGTTCTCATAGAGCGGACAGCGAGCCGATCTCGCAGTTCGTTGATGACCGGCGACAAATAAAAATCTTATAAAACCAGGAGACTTGAGAGCTTTAATTCCTTGCCCGTTAGCCCTCCAACTCCCTCATTACTTAGAGCTACAGCCTACCGCCCTGCTGTGGCTACAATTGATAAACATAACCCAACCGACTGGTGATTGGCATGTTGTATCTTATTTTAACCCACCTATCTATGTTTGGTACCAGTATCTTCAAAGATCTTGGGCCAAACAGGTAATGAAATTCAAATTTGGAACTGTGCCATTTAGAGACACCCCTTTTATTTGAATTTTAACCGCATTCTACATTTCACCCGCGACAAACTAATAGAGGACCTATAAATAAGTCCACAAAATTATTCTACTTTGTGCGGATTTTAAATGAGATGAAAATTTGAAGTTAGTATTTAATATTCAAGAAACTCCATCTCTATGAGTTCGTTGATGTCGGCATTAACGCCTATTGCTCTTACTATGCATGCTTTAGCCTCGGAGTACCCAGTTTTGGGGGCACGGAAGGGTTCTACACAAGGACCGAAGTTGTGTCCTTCCATTTCACCCATCAAGAGTCACTTCTCCTTCTTTACTACTTAGAGAACCAGCAATAGAGGAGGACACTCGATTAGATAGACACATAAAGCACTAAAAAGCTGTCTTAAAACAGTTTAGAGCTATATTTGCTTTGATTTGTGTTTTGTTTGAGTTACAAGACACCCAACTTATCATTAATCTCTGACTTTAGCCATGGCTGCACAGAGCAATACACGAGGTCGCCTTGGATACAGATTGGCCCAGAGTCGTCGGTTCCGAGCGCCCTCTATTATGGCTAACATGCCAGGGTGCTGTTCAACATCGCCTGATGAGGGCAAACCACTTCTAGCTGTTGCCACAGAGGATGTGCTAAATGCTACCAATGCCAATGCTAGCTCGCCATTTTGCACCTGGTTAGGAAGTGCAACACTTGCTAAGGCCCTCTCTGCTATTTGGCGCAAGGTGAATAGTGTCCACGATGAAGACAAAGGAAGAGCAAAGACATATGGAGAACTTGTTGGAACTTTACCATTCACTTTCAATGGGAGCATTGAAGAGCGTGATGAGTTGCTCCGTGGGTACCCTCCCACAATCAACACATTTGCAAGTTTTATGACATTCATTCTGAGAAAATGCAAGAATGCACCTGCAGGGACTGCAGATATCACACAAATAGCTAGGTACATGTTTGGAGCTCCAACTAACATATCCATGCAAGCTTTGGTCTTTTATCAATACAAGCGCCGTTTTCTTCCGTATTCAATGATACTGATTGAGACACAACAAAATTTATGGAAAAATCTCACCACGGTTACGATTGCTATGAGTTGCTCCGTGGGTACCCTCCCACAATTAACGCATTCGCAAGCTTTATGACATTCATTCTGAGAAAATGCAAGAATGCCCCTGCAGGGACAGCAGATACCACACAAATAGCTAGGTACATGTTTGGAGCTCCAACTAACATATCCATGCAAGCTTTGGTCTTTTATCAATACAAGCGCCCTGTTCTTCCGTATTCAATGATACTGATTGAGACACAACGAAATATATGGACAAATCTCGCCACGGTTACGATTGCTCACACTGAGATTCGTGAGACAGCCGTTGAACTGGTTGATAATTGTCAAGTGATATGGGCATCATCCAGTGAAGATGCCCTATTAGGATACTATGAGGGGCAAGCAGAAAGGGACACATCAGAAGAATTATGTGAATGGTGTTTATGGTGCCGATACTGTAACAGCTAATTACGCGCAATTTTGGTTTCGTCGATTCCGTTCAGGCATTTTTGACGTTAAAGATGCACCTCGTACAGGCAGGCACGTGGTCGAAAATGTCGATAAAATCAAAGAAATAATCGAAGTTGACCGGCATGTTAGTAGTCGTAGCATCGCCCAGGAGCTAAAGATCGACCATAAAACAGTTTTAAACCATTTGCGCAAAGTTGCATTCAAAAAGAAGCTCGATGTTTGGGTGCCACACCAATTAACACCAAAAAACATGATGGATCGAATTTCCATCTGCGAAGCCTTGGCCAAACGGAATGAAATCGAGCCATTTCTTAAACGGATGGTGACTGGAGATGAGAAATGGGTCAGATACGACTGTTGTGCCCTGTGTGGTGACGGCACAGAGCGGGTAGCGGGATCGGAGGAAGTCAGGCTCGTAGCGTTTAAAGGATTAGAATCCACCGGGATTAAACCCAAAAACTTGGAGTTTATTGATAGGATATAACCAAAGACTGACACGAAAGGTACAGAGTAACTCGCTGGTACGCACTGATGTGTTCTGTTCGAAATCTGGAGAGCGAGTCCCCGATTGGGGCTTGGAGCAATGGTTTTGCTCGAAGCGGGCGTCGCATCAGCACGAGGCACTGATCAGGCGATGTGACTCAGTGCTGATGTGCAAAACGTGATTTAGTCGCTGTTCGCTCGCTTATTGCTATACTAATATCTTATTTCTTTTATACATTGCAACATCCTTTCAAAGATAGGATTTAGCGGTCTGCTTAGTTTGTGCATTCCGGGAGCCAACCTTGGGCTCGGGCGCAACACGACAATATTGTGCGAAAACGATCATGGTCAAAGAGCGGTGAAGCAGCTCAAACGGTGGCCAAACCAGGACTAACGGCCAGGAAGGTTCTACTGTGTATTTGATGGGACTGGAAAGGAATCATTTATTATGAGCTGCTTCCGTATGGCCAAACACTAAATTCAGATCTCTACTGTCAACAATTGGACCGTTTGAAGCTAGCGATTAACCAGAAACGGCCAGAATTGGCCAACAGAAGAGGTGTTGTGTTCCATCAGGACAACGCCAGGCCATACAGGTCTGTAGTGACTCGCCAGAAACTGGGGGATCTTGGTTGGGAAGTTTTAATGCATCCCCTGGCACCAAGCGATTATCACCTTTTCCTCGCATTGCAAAATTTCCTGAGTGATAAGAAATTGGAATCAAGAGAAGATTGTGAAAATCGATTACTAGAGTTTTTCGCCAATAAGGACCAAGACTTGTATGAGAGAGGCATCATGAAGCTACCTTTAAAATGGCAACAAATTATACAACAAAACGGTGCATATTTAATCCAAATCGAATAATCCAAAACATGTTAAATAAAGTCTTGAATTTCACGCAAAAATAATGGATTTCTTTTTCCCCAAGCTATTATATTGACAATTGCTTGATCGCCCTACAGGGGTGTGACACTATAAGAAGCGGAATAGACTGTATCATAAGAACAGACATTGCGCATTTAATAAAATTAATTTGCCTTTAAGACCGTTGGCAAGGAGAAGTACCGCGAGTCAAAGACTTTTTCATGCAAGCAATTGGTATTTTAACCAAGTACACAAGCTTGGAAAGTTTCAGCAGCATTTGCAACGCTATGCTTATTGTTGCACGCTGTGAAAATGGATCGAATGATAGTCGCAATTCGAAAAATATCTTCTTCGATCTCATAAAAACAACGATCTAAGAAAATATGCGGAGCATTTGTCCACGCTGGAGATGAAAGAGAACACAAGCGAAAACAAAGGGACAAATGATTGTAATAGACAGCTTTCAGAAATCTTTCATGATTCTGTATTGCGAGAGGAGTCTCAAGAAAATACAGAAAGTATGTGTGGACAAATGCAAAAGCGAATGTGAAAAAGTAAAAGGACAAATGTATGGCGGCCACATGAAAAGTTTTCTCAACGAAATGTGGTCAAATAGTACAAAATATATTCCTCAAGACTGCGTCGTTTTCGACGCTTATTCCGGTGGTAATAATAATAGTAGATCACAATACCGTAGCCAATACCGCGGACAACCACGAAGAAATGACAACGAAGTACAAGTTGTACACTTGTACACTTGTACTACAAGTGAACAAGTTTTGTAGAAATAAGCAAGTGTTGCAAAACAAACGACATTGTACGAACCAGTAAACTGTCGACAGAAAGTAGCAAGAATTACTGCTAATATTAATATAGGCAGTCTGTCAATGGCGCTATTTCGAGACAGCCAGAATTGCGTAGTAGACACAAAATGCTCCATTTGCAAACAAAAAAGCAGAGCCAGTTATGCAATATTGGGAGTACGTGTTACGTCTGACGCCATTCCCCCACCCCAAAAATCGCCCAAATTTAATTCAACACGACTCAAGAAATACTAGCTACGCGTAAAGTGCCTCGGAGCAGGCATTGACCGTATAGATTTCAAGCGTGTTCAACAGATGGCTTTGGGAATCGCGCAAGTAAAGTGCACCTTAAAAGCATTGACTGCAACGAACCAATCCATTCGGTCCGTTTGGGCCTGAGGGTGTTCCTGGACGTGACATACGTCACGACATTTTGCAGAAAGATGGCTTTCGTCACTTCCTCCGCGCAATAGAAACAAATTTTATTGAAACAAGTGATGCTGCAAGGCCTCAACATCAGTAACAAAATGTTACGGGCCGCATACTTTGGTGGAGACGGACACAGGAGATCAAAGACAGACCAGCCTAATGGATATTCCAACATTGCTCTCCTTCTGTTTTAATGAGGGAAAAATAAATTACTCACTTGCTGGTGTCATTGCATATGAAGGATCATTTGCAATAAATTCGATGGGACATTATACAGCATATATCAAATTTAACAACAAATGGATATGTATTAACCCTTTCGCTACGAGCGGTGACTATAGTCATCCAACGCCTGACGCCTGCTACATTAGGATGTTCGTGCGTTTGCACGAACAGTCTACATATATGTTGTATCCATGGCAACCCATTGATATTATTTGGCATTTGTTTTGCATTCTTAGATTTGTACAATATGAATATCAGTATAAAAGTAACGTTTCGACAGTACACTTGCTTGAGGTTTATTCACTCGTTTGAGACATATTCACGGTATGTGCTTTTATTTCAGTTCTTCCGCAAGTCCACACCCGTGTCGTGACGGCCCGTACCGCGGGAGTAGTGCGCCGTAGAATCTGTCCGTAGCGAAAGGGTTAATGCTGGGTCTAGAAAAGGGTCCAGCCGTGTTGTGATGCACGAACAAGCCATTATTCACGCACATATGTGCATTTATATTATTAATCACAAATCAAAAATGTTATCGATAATTGTTGTTTTTACCTTAATTCCTGAAATGAACTACTTAGTAGTACTAGTAGTTAGCTCATTAGCAGATTCAGCACACCAATTGCTTTCGCGCTTCAAAGAAAGGCACCGCTAACTTTGCGGTCAAGTTTGAAGATTGCTCGTAAAATCTCATATTTTCAAAATATTTCAGTTTGGTTTGCAGCACAAAGCAGCACAAACTGAGCACATTCGGCGCACTTGTTATTTTGGAGCTATCAGAAAAAGGCACCACTAAGTTCACGGACATGCCACGGAGACCATGCCCTGTTACGAGCCAAATAATATGCTCTAAGATCGTGTTAAGGGCTATTTCACCTTAACCAGACTCAAGACTGGACCTTGTTAAGTAAAAGAGTGGCTAGTTGCTTCCAGTAACTCAAAACACATCTTGGAATCGTACTAAGGACTATTTCACCTTAAACAGACTCAAGTCTGCTCATAGATCGTGGAAGAATGCCCTAGGCTAGATTTAATCCTTACTATTGCTCGCCGGATACACTTCGAGCGGTAAAAATGTATCCTTGTGGGATCTTTTCTTATTCTTCTCCTAATAATAATTAGTTGAACCAAGGATGACTAATCAGGAATAAGTAATGATCACATAATTAATTTTCTTAATGAAAACCAGAAAACTCTTCAGTATATTCTAGTGAATAAACTATACAATGTACAGTATATAAAAATGAGGCGTGTGTGGTTTCGAGTTGTTGTTACAATATTTAGTATGAATTTGTTTAACGATACAATTTGATCGGGGGGAACTAACGAGAGAACTGTGACTTCCCTAACGATCGCGATATGACACGATGTACGTACGGTATGTAAACTGCTTCGAAAGAGACTGGTGCTCGATCTACAACGGTCGTCTTCGATGGTCCGATTGACAAAGCTTCGCCGTTGACTAGCGTTCGGAACTGATTCCCCACGTGCTCCAGAAATTAAGGGTTTATATACCCGAAAAATCCAGTGAAAAGGGGTATAGGTGGGGGAACTTAGACGCTGGGAGTCCAACTATGTTTGAGTTCTGGGAATTGATGAGATGCACTAAGTGCACTTAGGAATGGTCGTCCCCTATTTGGAATTCGTTTTAAGAATCGAAATAAGGCGGAACGGAAGAGTCGAAGTCACAGTTTTAAGGCTCGAAAAATACGTAGGCAAAATTCTATGTGGGAAACTAGAGAGCTAAAATTATTGAATTTACGCATGAAACATTGTTAAAGAAAAGTGGAGTTAGTTGCCTTTGAATCAGATATTTCCGACTTGGCAAAATCCATGGCGTTTGGTATAAGATGCTACCTCGACCAACCAAAACCATTACTCCTCAAGTGATTCAACCACTCACGAAACCTACTTGGCGTTATGTAAATCCCGAAGACCTAGCGATAAGCAGAATTTATACACAGGAAGATCTCCAAAGTTTACATGATCGCATCATCTTTCCAATTCTGAAACCGGCTATGCTGAATACAATAGGTTTGCTCGAAGTGGCAGTTTGCTCAGTTTCCAACCAGTTTGCAATCGTCAGGCGCAGTCGCACTTGCACGAAAGCATTTGGGAAACTGGTTGGAAACTGAGCAAACTGCCACTCTGAACAAACCTAATAGCTCGAGGAGCCATGGGACACCAATTCCCACCGGCACACAGTGTGATATTTTCAGGATCTAGCGGAACTTTATTATTTGAGTCCGAAGTGTTCTAATGTTAATCTTCATATGTTATTATTAATGATACCTGCATTTTCTAATTTTTTTTAATTAATGGTACCGTTGTCTTCTGTTTACCAGCTCAAAGTTACGTATTTTTGCAATTCAAAAAACTCGCCAATTAGGCATTTTACACTAACAATTAATTTCGAAAATGCCATTATTTCATTATATCTCGAGTTTTTATACAGTATACTACATTATACCAGTTTTTCATGATATACGGAACAAAGGTAGACTCTTAAATAACTCCAAAAAATCAATTTCATATTGCACAAAATTGCACATATACCAAATATTGTCATTTTACAACAAATGGATGAGTTTCTCGTCTAAGTCGCGTGTTCCGACACATTTTTAGTGTAAGTACCACAGTAATTATAATGCAATGCATTATCAATGTGAAACATAATTACTGCGTAACTTTATAAGGTAACTTTGAGCTGGCAAACAGAGAACAACGATACCATTAATAAAAGAATTAGAGAATGCAGGTATCAATAATAATAACATATGAAGAGTAATAGTAGAACGCTTTGAACTCAAATAATAAAGTTCCGCTAGATCCCGAAAATATCATACTGTGCGGCAGTGTAAAACTAGGCTCGTTTGGCAGGCACTCCACCAGTTCCCAACCAGTTTTCAGTCCTGCGTCGCAGCCGCACTTGCAAGAAAGCATTCGGCTAGAGGGAATTCAAATTGGCGACTGCTAGTTTCGTGTTTGGGCAAAGTATTTACATAGCAGTTGGAGGATTTCTTTGAGAGAACCCGCTGATTCCGCCCAGTGATTTCGAAGGGGACGACTCGCTCTCCGATGAGAACTTTCGTAACCCTACTGGTTTGGCGCGCATCGCGAATAGCGATGTGCATGTTGGTTACTAGAAAAGCTTCGTATGTCTTGGTTGCAGGTTTGAGAGCATCCATTGAGGAATTTGTGAGGTTCCCAACACAGGGGTCAGAGTTATGAAATAGGAATATGACCCGCTGCCTTATCCCCCTCTGCATCGATTACCGAGACAAGGTCGGACCGGATCAGCCCTTGAGGACTAAAAATGAACTGTGGAAGCTGAGAGCCGACCGGGTGAACAGCCAGCACGTCAGAGTCCTCCGGACCAGGTCCAGAACAAGTGGCGCATGTTGGAGCGCAATTACAAAAAGTTTGTTGACAACAACAGGCTTCTCTAACTTTGAGTTTGCGGAGGAGATGGCCAGCTATTTCCAAAGAAGAAGGAAGATCACTCCGGTCGTGGCATTAGGCGAAGATGTGCTGCCACTTCATCTTGAAGCACCACCACTACCATCAGCATAGCTAACTACTTGGCGAAAGACTACCGAATCTCCTGATGGGAAGCTATAAAAGAAAACGTTGCATTTGAACATTTGAAGGCAACTATAATTTTTTTTATGTGCCCCAAGTATATATTGCGAAGTTTTTCCCACTAAAAAGGCGAAACTCTTTCTAAAGCAGGTAGAGTACTGCAGAATTCAACGGTGCGTCACTAAAACATCTGTAAAAATTGATGTTCTTCGAACATATGATATTAGCTTTGTAGAGGTCACGAAATCCTAATATCACTGAACCTTTTACTGTATTTGGAACAGTTCGGTTTTATTACAACCAACTATAATTTCATAAAAATCGATTATAGTTCATTGAATAACCATCACGGTTTTTCTGACATACCCGATCAAATTCTCGAACTTTTCGTTACAAGGAATTATGAAGAGGGCCTTCAACCAGTTTTTATTTACCTTACGGTAAATCTTATATAAACTGTCAAAATCTTACGTGTAGATTCAGTCCCGATGAATCCTTATCGCTACTTTTTTTTTATGTTAACATTTCGACCAGAGATCATTATAAAACCATAAGCTTACACGTAAGATGGGATTAGCGGGTGTTTCCCGAGCTGTAAAATTTGATTGCCTTCTGCTAACCCACCTTCGTCGTTTAAACGTTGGCCCGGCTGCAAAATACCCAACACGCTTTGTCGGTCAATTCCCGACGGAACTACTTTTCAGTTTTCACTTTTCTGCCACTTTTCAGAACTGACTGTCCCGGCATAATGGAAAACGTGTACGGCTAGTTTAAGGTACCACATACAAGTAAAATATTAGAAAACGGTACAAAAATTCGATTTTTTCCCCTTACAAATCATTTCTTTCGGAAAAACTATTATCTCCATATTAAAGTACATATTGTAAACAATATATCCTGCAAAATTTGCCGGATATATCGAGCAGACCCTTTAAGTTTCATTTTTCAGATTGATGATTTCTACAAAATTAAGCATTTTATATAGAAACACCTAGAGAGAGGTGGGAAAAAATAGGGATGTCGAGGTATAATGGGTGGTACGGGAGGGTGAAGGGTAAAGGGGCGACGGAGTATCTGAAGAAGGGCTGGGGGGAGAGTAGGTGGAAAAGGATTATGAAATTCAGGCTGGGGAATGGAATGAGGAGAGGTAGATATTGGGGGGACGAGAAGAGTAAGGAATGTAGGATATGTGGATTGAAGGGGGAAACATGGCAGCATGTGTGGGAGGAACGCGTAGGCTGGGGAAAGGGGGGGAGGGGGTGGTTGTGGAGGCTGGAGTGTTTAAGAGGGGAAGGGAAAGGGAGTGATATGGAAAGGAGAGAATGGGTGGTAAATGATCGTGAGGAAACGGAAGTCCGATGGGATGTGTGTGAGATGGATGGAGGGATGAGTGTGCGAGGCGGAATGGAGAGGACAGGCGAGGCGGGCGAGAGGCGAGGGGCGTGCGAGAGGCGATAGGAGGAGAGTTAGGGACCAGGGTAGTTGTTAAGATAGGCTAAAATAGTGTGTAAGGATTGTAAGAAATTATAACCCTAAGGGGAATAATAAAGATTGATATAGAAAGACCAAAAAACTGGGATAGGTATGCAAGAAAACGCTGCGTAGTGCAGTAGATAATCCTATTAACACTTTACCGACCGGCGCTCGATTAATCGACTTTTTCTTCCCAGCACTTACCGACCGGCAGTCGACTAATCGATTTATTTATTTATTAATGCGTTAGATTCGGTTAGGTTAGGCTGACAAGTAGTAGGCATTTCTTACTCTGTAGTCAGATACTCTTGATTTGACAGATAAATTTGGTTATCCTATAATAACACAAAGCGTACAATTTTACCAGAGCATAAGAAACGTACATATATTCCCGCACAACAGTCTAAGCCGAAACCGAGCCGGTGTTTGAGAAGATCTGCGGCTGAGCGGCCGGTCAGAAGAGGATTTTCGAACCGCTACCGTTCGGGAAAGTGTTAAGAAGATCTGATTAAATTTTCAGCTTGATCCGTTCAATCATGAATTAGTTATGCTGGTTACCATTCGCAGAAACAGTGTTTGAAGTCTTGGGTATATTTAGAAACTATCTTTCGTATCTTTTTACGCAATACATGAGAAAGTTTGAAAATTCGTTATGCTTACATAAAATCGTCAATTGCTGCACCATACACTATTATCGACACAATTTTTGGGGGGAAACTTGGATTCTTTTTACCCATTTACTTGTATGTGGTACCTTAAAGCTTCGAGTTGGTCATACTACAAGGACGCTCTTTGTTCGTTCGACGAAGCACGCGGTCTTAGCCGCGCCGTTAGTTCCTCCTGCAGGAAAAGGAAAGCCGGCATCGCGTTGGCCTTACAAAATTTTCTTACGTGGCATTTCACAATAATTATGAAGTGAAAAGTGTTAAGAAAAAGGTTTTCTTGCGTGACACAACAATATGTAAAGTTATGCTAACCTCAATTCTTGATATCATTACGACACGAGAACGCCGCAGTCAAACGAGCGCAATAGCATTTCGATTACCAAGCGATAGGTTAAAAAAGCTCGGAGATTTGTACTGGTAATAAAATACTACCTTCAAGAATTGTAATAGATTCGACATACCAATATCTGTAGGCAGTCCGAGTCGATTGACGGCAAACCCCAATCGCCCGACCAAACTTCCAATTCCATCGTCTCTGACTCATTCATTTCTCCCTTTTGACTTACTGGCGCACTTCTCCAGTCGATCCACGAATACTTGCGATTTTTCCGAAGCACTTAAGTTACAGTCTCGAGCCGACAACGCGCACCCGGCTTCAGTGAACAATGAACAATGGAAGTGGCCTGAACGCGTGATGGGCGCCGTATCGGTTACGACGGTTACGCCGAACCCAAACTACACAGTGTGTAGAATGGAAACCTCTCTACTTTTTAACCGTTTTACGAACATCGTTGCGTTACTTTCGGAACACTCATTAGTTTGTGGCTTGCGATTCGTTACTTAGTTCAGTATCGTCGGTTTATGCGTCCGTCTATTACAGAGAGTGGCCCCTCTCTATAATCTTGCAATCTTTCTGTTTAAAAATCTAAAATAACTTTTGAAAATAATCTTTAGAGATAGTACTTTCACGAAAAATGATATCGAAAAATAAGAAAAACGATACTTAATGTGACGATATTTCTATCTTTGATCATATTATTCACAGAATTTAAATAAAAAATTTATTTTTGTGTTCGAAACTATTTTGATTGCTGTTTTATGTGCTGTAATTCTACAATGTATTTTAACACAGAGGTTTTTGTGTTATCATTTTCTTTGTCGTCTAAGACTGCTGTTCGACGAAGAGTGTTCCATTTATAACACAGCAGTGCACTTCTGGACCATTCTGGACACAGCGGGCCAAAAAAAAACGGTTATGTTCGAGCGAGTTGACACACAGAGCTACCAAAATTTTAAATTTCATCCATAAGTTTGAACCGTATGCTTGATATTAGTTGTTACTCCAAATTTCAGATCTTTCAGACGTTCTGCTTCATAATAAACCGAGCGATACTATTCTTGCGTGTGCGTCAGCTTCATGTGCTAATCTAGTATGTTCGGACGTTTCCAAATTATGTGAACCAATTAACCCTAACTTATCTCTAACTCGACCAGAGTACCCTGTAATACAAAATACCAGAAGCGAAATATCTCAATCAATTTATTCTGTTGCTAAGATCTACGTCGACCAAACGAACATCAACGCAGCGCAAACCCCAATGTTCAAATCTTTTGTCTCTCATCAAAACGACGTGGAGGAAGAAACGCTTCCTTCTTGTTCATCGAGACCACTTAAAGTACTCACATGCTAGTCTATCCTCTGGAATAAAGAATCCAGTTACTTATTGATGCACAATTGTCTTTGAATCACTTATTATAAGTACTCGTCTTCATAATTGCCGCGGTTATAAAGCGATGAGAGCGCTTTTGCGTTCTACGGGCAAGAACACTGCGCTGAAGTTGCCTGCGACGCGATTCCGTAAAAATTTGCTAGCGATACTTATCGATAGTAGGGTAGGCGTTTGAGAGAGACGGCTCTATTTGTAAGAGTGAGATAACAATTATCGAGTTAGTAGCGCTAAGTATCGCTAGCAATTTTTACAGAATCGCGCCCTTGAACGAAGAATTTCATTTGGAGACTCCCACGAGGAGCAACACTACAACAGTTTTCTTTTAACTGTTATAGTTGTTTCATTTAACACCTAAACTGTTCTAAACGCAGTACTTAGCTGTACAACACAGCGTTTCTAAGTGTCTCTCTATGCTTATTAATTGCAAAGTACACTTAATTTACTATATTTACACACTGTTCTTTTGAATATATAGTGTTCGCATTCGTCGCCAGATGGCACCGGGTACGCAACCTCCCATATATAACATCATTTTGCCGATCAATTATGTTCGTACACCTTGATTAACATTCGTTGATTAGGGGGAACGCCAGATGATGCCGGAAAAGGCGGTTTTCCTTAAATTTATAAATAAAAGACGTCGCCATCCGTGCTTGAACGCGCAGCGATGTTATCGCAAAACAAAAGTTTGCGAAATGACGCCGAATTAGAGAAAGGTGAGTGTTTACTATGCGAGGTTGTTCTTGTTATTACAGTTATAGTTAAGGAAAACAGAAACATATTTGTATATTAACAATTTCGTTGTCTTTTCGCTGAAGGAACACGGAGAAACTTTTCATTGCTTGTTCTTGAATGTTTTAATATTATTCATATTGCTAATTGATTGACTAGTAGTTGACATTTTAATGTTTACAAGTTTAATGTTAGTGACAACAATGTTAAGATATTCGTTTCAGGTAATTTATATTGTTTAAAAATAATTGAATTCTAATTGCAGAGTATAGTACTTGCAATAAATACTGCAGAAGGTCTTTTATCCAAATTTTGTTGTTTGAATACTCTATTAATTGAATTGTATGGTTTTTCTTGAAATAAACGAAGTGTTAGAATAGCAGAAAACTTGGATAAACAAGATTTCATTATATTCGTTTATAACGTGTAAGAAAAATGATGGAAAGCAATGAAGATAATGATTACGCAATATAATTCCTTGTTTTATTATCCATAAAGTGACTAAAAGAATTTGGTCTTCCAGCTTAAAAATAGAAACATTACTCTTAGAATTTTGAAATACTTAACTGAATTTATGAATTACTTTATGTTACTAATATTGTTCTACTTGTTCTTTCTGAATTGATCTCTAAAATGAATATGCATTAACTACATTGACTTTTTTCAGCCGGCGAGGTAAAGAAGTTGAAGGAGAGAATACAGAAGCTAAAAACATGTTTGATACATTTGGAATATGAGGCGGGCGCTGACAAGTTTAAGAACATTGAACATCAATTGGATAGCAGTAGCGAAGACGAGTTGCCAAATGACGCTGCCAGCAAGCGGGCAGTGGATGTCGAAGCACAATTTTGTAGCGATATATTTAGATTCGCCGGCTCTCATTGCGTAAAGGCAACGAAAGAGCAAATCGTCTTTCACTTATCTTCTGGCAGCGAGTGGAAGAAAGAACATGTCTTTATGGTTCAGATGTTAATTAAGGAAGGGAAACTGTCCATAGGGAGATGGATAATGCCGCCATCTGTTTATATGGAGATCTTGGAAAGCGAAGTGCCACTCAATAGCAATAAGGATATTCCATTATTCTTGAAGACGTGTAAACAGTATATTACTTGTTTTATTACGCGAAGTGAACAATTTGAAGCTTTGAAGGTAATGAACTTGATTAGAATGCAGGCATTTCTTGATTTACGCAATTGGAGCATTCTTCAATGTTTTAGTCAAACCAAAATTTATTTGGCACGAATTTTTGTTGCTTCCTCAAATTATGGATTCACATTGTGGCAATTTGGTTGTTTGTAGAAATATTTGATACAAACAGATACAAGATATTGCACCAATTATATCCTTTTATAGTAATTTGTATCTGCATTTGTAATTTTATTTGTATTTGTATACACTGAACTGTGTACATAAAAGACATGTTTAAATAATTGAGTGCTTAAATAGTTGAGATTTCGAATAACAGGTGCAGAACTACTGTAAATGAAGCATTTACCATCAATACAAAAAGTATCTCTACATTCAGAGATTTAATAACAACATTCTTAAAGAAGAGAAATGTCTTTTTTAAATAGCAATGTATTTTCTTGAAGAAGAAAATATTCTTAAGTATTAATGAATTGTCCTAGAAGAGACAGTTTTCTTTTTTAAATCTAAAAATACCGAACGTGGTATCAAACTTTTTTTAGCTGCTGCAACTGAATGTGAATTTGCGTAAATCAGAATTGCGAGAGTAAAAATTTGCCTGTATTACTTTTCCTCCACAACCAAGATGCATTAATTCATATATTTCTCATGTCCGCATATTTAGGAGATCGCACCGCGAAAGGGAAAGTGTTCCGTCCAATCGAACATGGGTTTAACGGAAGTTGTACTAGACTTTCTAAACGTACGTGACACTCGCGAAAATAGCCTACTGAATTTGAGGGTAAATTTATTGTACAATGCGAAGGAAGTCAGACCAAATGTGATTGCCATAAAAAATAAGGCGGGCGACGATTTGAGCACTGCGGCGTTAAAGTATCTCAAGAATTCCCTGAAGGTTTTCAAGAGTGAAGATTTAAGTGTAGCCTTTGAAAAAGTGCTAACCAAAGAGAGTGGACCATTTGTTTGGGAACCTCTGTTGGATGAATCAAGCGTTCGCAATCCAAATGAATCTAGTGACTCCGATGATTCTGTAGAAAAGTCTGTCGATTCTTTAGCCTCGCCAAGAAAGCGCCGGCGAGATGTCTCGCAAGATTCTGACTGGCAAGAGAAATCAGATAACGATTTACCCTCAAGAAAGAAAGCTCGGCATTCGCCACGTATTAAGAAAGTTAACGCAGATGATTCTAAAAAGAAGTCTGCGAAATCTCTACCTCGAAAACAAAAAGCTTCTCAACTCTCACGGTCTCAGAAAGTTCAAAACGCTGATGATCCTAAAGAGAAGTCTTTATCACAAAAACAAAAAGCTTCTCAACCGCTACGCATTAAGGAAGTTCAGAACGTAAGTGAACCTAAAAAGAACTCTGGCTGTTCTTTATCACAAAAACAGAAAGCTTCAAAAGCCTCAAGTACTCAGGAAGTCCAAAACGCAGAAGATTCTAAAAAGAAATCTGCCAATTCTTTATCGCCAATGCGCAAAGTTGCTCGATCGCCCCGCACTAAGGAAGTTCAGAACGAAAATGATTCAAAAGAGAAGTCTGGCACTACTTTATCTCAGAAACAGAAAGCTTCTCAAGCCTCGCGCAAAGGGAAGTCTGCCAGTTCTTTACCTGCAAAACCAAAACGTCCACGAACGACACGTCCCAAGAAAGTCAAATAATTTGTATCATTCATTGCCTTTGTAAAACCAATAATTTAAGTTTAATGTTCATACGAATCAAAAAATATATTTTTATTATGTAAAAGAAGAAACCGAAGCTTTAATTATTAATAACTTCATTGATATATAGATATAATTTAAGGAGCGTGGACCGAAATAACAGCCCGGAATAATGATCGCTGTTTTGAACGGGTTAAAGTCTCTTGTACAAGTAGAATTGCAAAAAGGGAAGCAATTTGTTCCCTACGTACAATATTTTTCTTTGAAAACTGATCATATATTTTCATAAGAATGTGGTTTGGTTTAATCATTCAGTGCATTTTATTTCAATTATTGCGGAAAACAAACACCTTATTGCAAATTTTGTAGGCTATTGTTGTTAAATAAAGTTATTCGGTTATTATTATACTTGTTATATTATTATTACTATACTTGTCAATTAATAAATCGGTTCGCTTGAAATTTTAGCCACACTGCAATAGGATTACTTACTTTACTAGGGCAACTTTTTTTTACTCTTCTTTTAGTATTTGTACTATATATTTAACAAACTTGTTGTCCAACTCCGCATCAACTGCTTTTAATATTTCGTGAACACATTAACAATAATTCAATTTAAAGAATAATGGATTGTTGCGAATATCTTTTAAAGATATATAATTGGGTCAGTGATTTCCTTTGAAATTTGAAGTTATTCGCGAAAGACGCTCGAAATTTCCATTTCTCTATTTCAAAATCAATGTAACTGCTCTGTGCTTCCCGAATAGACGAGTTAACATTGTGAAACTTTCCCACATAGAAAAATATCACAATCAAAATCCCAAATTTTGCAATTGGGCTGACGTTTCTGGAAATTAGCGATGTTATAGTACTTTATTGTAACGGATTATTTTGATTAGCCAATGCCTGTACTCGATTCCTTCGAAGTTGGAAAATAGTTGGGAGTTGGACAAACAGTTGGGAAAATTGGACATAATTTATTTCTGGTTGTAAATGTTATAATAGTGCAAATAAATTATACACATTTAAATGCTCGGCTAAAAAAGGCTAGTTATAAATAATTCGTGTTTATTTAATCTTTTACACTAACAATAACAATTTACAACTAACAGACAAAATATTGAAAGAAAGCATCGTTCGATCGGACGTTCTCCTATTTTTAACAGTGCAACATTGTTTCAGTTACAAATAGAAAATGTTCCAATTTTGATTGTCGTCGGTGGATTTAGATCTTTAACAATTGAGTTTACAGTGGTGAGCATATAAATCTGTCCAAGTATTTGGTAAAAGTTAACTGAAATTATTTTAGAGTTTTAAATTTCAAATATGTTTGAATACAACAGTTTTACTGTATCTCTTTCGGTAACATAATAAAATAAATTTATAAATAAACGTTATAAAAAATACTGGTTTGAAAGCAGTTAGTTATAAGCAACTTAACGTTTTCCAACATGATTGGCGAAGGTTTAACTGCAAGAATACCAACTTACAATGAACAGACAAAACATTGCGAGGGAGCATCATTCGATCGGTTATAAACAGTGCAATATTCTTAGCTCGAACTTTCTCTTATTAGCACCACTACATCATTCTTGGATCGACTTTCCTCTTACTTTCAATAGCGAACATTCTTGAATTAAGTTTCCTCTTCCAATAGCAGAAAATTCTTAGATCGAACTACGTCTTTTATTTGGACCAGTAGAACATTGTTCGACTTAGAAACCATGTTGGGGAATGTTCCAATTCCTAATACCGGGAGTGCGTAGATAGGAGAGTGGCGGCGAGAGAGAGAGAGAGAGAGAGAGAGAGAG
This sequence comes from Ectemnius continuus, assembly GCA_910591665.1. Taxonomy (NCBI): domain Eukaryota; kingdom Metazoa; phylum Arthropoda; class Insecta; order Hymenoptera; family Crabronidae; genus Ectemnius; species Ectemnius continuus. The sequence goes on along the minus strand of OU342862.1, from coordinate 4,356,564 downwards.
AGAGAGAGAGAGAGAGCTATCCCGCGAATCGAACCAATAATTATCCGGACCTCTATCAGGGCATCGGAGGGCGCGATACATTGTTATTATAATGAAACAAGGATAAACACAAGCTGCTGGTACGTGATTCGTGCAATTACCGTTGCTCTGATGATTTTCGTGGCACAGGATGAGAGGAAGGAGCGGTGCGCACACATAGCCGAAGCCAGAGGCAGCAGCAGAGCAGACAGACACAGGGACGGAGGCTGCGCGCGGCACTTACCCTGGACCGAAGGAATTATCAGAAATTATGAGCGCAGAAATTGGTAGCCTAAGCTGCGGTTGATTGACAGCCAGTTTGCCTGGCAGCCCTAACCCTCATACCTCTTTCCTTCGAGTGCCCCCTTCGCTCTCTCTCCCTCTCTCACTCTCTCTTCCTTTTTCATCCGTTTTCGTCCCTCTCCTCCCTTCTCGCGCCTCCTCTTCCTTCCCCCTGTCTTGGCTTGGCTCGGCTCGGCTCCGCTCGGCTCCGCTTGGCATTATGTGTCCCGAGAACTCCCGGATCCGCCGCAGCCTCGACAGTTGCCCGAGCACTTATCGCAAATTGATACCAAAACAACCTCCGCCCCACGGAAATTAGAGGAAAAAAGCACAGCTCTCAATAGGAGCCAGTTACAAAGAGCGGCAGCTCTACATTCTTCGCCCGTGTAGTCCTTCCTTGCGCCTCTGAATTGCAGATGTCTTCTGCTCTATGAGAATGTTCATCCCTCGCTTTTCCTATGATTCTCATCAATTTTTCGAATAGAATTTGTACTTGCTTGTTCTTCTGTGTTAACAGACAAATGCATTAATCAATTAATGTACTTATATATTATTATAGTGGCATTCTAGTGACTAACATACTAACATATTAATGTACTGATACAGAAATATTAATTCTAAAATACTAACACATATCTAACACCAACTAGAAGTTTTCTATATTTACATATACAATTTGTAGATATATATATTTATTTTATGTCCATTGTTTTTATGTTGCAAACACGCTGAAAATTAATGACGCAAAAGTGGTCGGACACATCCTATAACGAAATGGAAGGAAAGAGAACATTATACATAATTCTTAGTTTTATTACCTGTTATTTCAGTTCAATGCATACAGTGAAGAAAGAGTTGTTTCCTTGTGTATTTGTTGGAAACATCGCAAGAACATAATATTAACAAACCTTTGCGTTTATGAGTCGTAATATAAAATATTTATGTTAATCACTGTAATTTACAAAAATAACACTTTAAATCACATTTAAAATAAAATTTCGTACAAAAGAAGCCAGTCTTTTTTAAAGAAAATTATCTTTTTCTAAGATATAGCCTTTCTTGGTAAAGGAAATGTATTTCTGTTTAGAGTATTTGGGGAAAATAAACTGAAATTATTTGTTGTATGTAAACTTTAAATATATTTTGAACATTTTAAAGGACTTTAGAAAATAGTAGGTTTGCAATTCGTTATGTGTGTGGTTCATATTTCGTTCGGGTTTGTCCAGCCATAGCTCTGCGACGGATGGATTGATCGGCTGAAACATTTTCTATCTTGTAGAAGAAATCGCTCGAATTCGTTGCTAAACAATTTTGAATTTGTTTGACATTAAGCACTCGCATTCCGAAGTAATTGTTTCTCTTTGTTTGGGTATAACTTTTGAACGAATACGCGAATTAAAATGTTACTAAAATGCGAATTGAGTTTGAAAGTGGGCAACGCAAAATATTCCTTAGAATAAATACAATAATTTCTATTGTATTTACCTTTGTTTTTGGAGGTTGTGTGTTAATATTAGAAAGGTTTGAAGTTTAGGATCGTTTAACAACGTTGTAGTATTTACTTTGTGCTATCTCCGGAATTTAAATTATTTAATAAGTAAATATAAACGATTATATTTTTATTACGTTATTAACAATTCAAAACTACGAATCAACCCTAAGTTTTCTTTGAATACTCATCACAGATTTTCGAATATTTCTTCCTATAATGTAATAATATTAATTTAGAAACAAAAAATAGACATTTAAGTCCCCGGCAAAAATCATGTAAGAATAAAAAAAGCTAGCTATCTACATTAATATAATTAACAGATAAAACATTGCATGTGTGTATTGTTTAATTTGGTTTTCTGTTTTTATTAAGAGAATAAAATTGTTTGTGTTGCTAATTGCACGACAGAAACTTCTCGCAGTATGCGCATGATTTTGAGTAAACTCTCGCACACAATGTTTTTTTATCCTCTTTGCTGCACAGTTAATGAACATAAACTTCGTCTGCTACGTTGCATCAAAAAAGAACGACGTTCCGATTTTATATAACATTTGTCCTTTTTTATTTAAGCATTGATGAATACTACAATTTAAAAAAATTGCTTTTATGTGAAATTTCTAGTACTAACACGATCTTTTATAATATTTTTATTATGGACAGATAGCTAGATTTTATTTTCAAACATTTCTATGGTATTTTATTACAGCTTGTCACACTCCTTTCTTTGAAGAATCTGCAATTTTGTAATACAACATAGCAGAAGCTCTTTTATCCGAATTAGGTTTCGAACATGTTTTATTGTGTGTTTACAATCGCATTAAAAATCGTGCGAAACCATTCCGAATTTTCCACTTTGAATACTTGCATCTTTTAAATCAAACATGGAGTATTTTTGATTGTTATTGGAAATGTTTGTAAGCTTGTACTTTTATTCATTGTAGCTTTCTATGAGACTTTTAACAGTAGATAAAATACTACAATTCTTAAAACTTAAATGAAGACTTCGACGATGATTATTGCAAGGCGCATGGCGAACTATATTGCTGGTTGTCCTACAAAATTTGGATAATAACGTGATGTGGAAGGGAGGATTTACTATTTATTTAATTCCAGTATTACAGTCACGTTACAAATCGCATTACTTATCACACTTATTTAGATTCACTCGCTTTTCTTATTTTCTCTTAATCATCTTCTACAAATAAACATTTTAAGAATTGAAATCGTTATATTTCTTTATGCTCCAAAATGGCTGCATATTGAATATCTAATAAGTTTCAGGTTCAGATTCACTGCTTTGGTTGACTCTGAAAGAATAGAAAAACATGCTAATGTTCAGTAATAAGTCAGAAAGCGTTCAATTGGTACTCAAGAAATTTATACATAGCGAATGTTAAAAAATTTCAAAATTACAAGCTCATAGTTCAAGAACGACTATATTTAAAAATCGCACGCTTTTCTTACTTAGAATCTTTTTGTACAAGGCGATACCTTTGCCTTGAAATAGCAAGTACTTTCATCCACTTGCAATTTGAATAGAAAAACACACTAATGTTCCAGTAATAAGTCAGAAATAGTTCAATTAGTACTCAAGAAATTTATACGTAGCATATGTTAAAAAATTTCAAAATTACAAGCGCATAATTCAAGAACGACTATATTTAAAAATCGCACGCTTTTCTTACTTAGAATCTTTCTGAACAAAGCGATACCTTTGCCATGAAATAGCAAGTATTTCCATCCACTTGCAATTCTATTAAAATAAATGAGTTTGATCAAAATTATATGAAAAGTTTCGTTCGAAGATAACAATCTCCCACCCTTCTTTACCTCACATCCCGTTACCATCTTCAAAGTTACACTTGTGATAATTCGAATTATTGTTCGTCGCACAAAACAATCTAAAGTTAGTAAAACGTGAGAATTGTCAATGTTCGTCTATCAATTAGCGCAAACTGGAATGCAATTAATAGGCAACAATAATTGCGATTATATTACAAGTCTTGTTCTCGATGAGAATATTATAGTCATGCTTGCCATGCGTAATATCACGTTTAATGTATATAAAAAGGAGCATTCAAATGACGGAGGGTGAGATGCTCTTTTTTATATACATAATAGTACATACATAATATACATAATAGTAAATTAATAAATCTGGAGAATACAAAGAATACAAAAATTTGAAGACAAAGAAAAACGTAGCATTATTGGTAGGAACGACAGAATATTACAAGCAAAATATATAAATTGATGCATTTATCTTGGAATCGCCAATATCAATATTGTATCATATATTACAAATATTAAAAACGTGAGAATTGTTAATACTCATCTATCAATTCCCGCAAACTGGAATGCAATTAATAGGCAACAATAATTGCGATTATATTACAAGTCTCGTTCTCAAAGACAATATTGTAGTCATGCTTGCCACGCGTAATATATAAAAAGGAGCATTCAAATGACGGAGGGTGAGATGCTCTTTTTTATATGCATAATAGTGCATAGATAATATACATAATAGTAAATTAATAAATCTGGAGAATACAAAGAATACAAAAATTTAAAGACAAAGAAACAAGTAGCATTATTGGTAGGAACGACAGAATATTACAAGAAAAATATAGAAATTGATGCAGTTATCTTGGAATCGCCAATATCAATACTGTATCATATATTACAAATATTAAAAACGTGAGAATTGTTAATATTCATCTATCAATTCCCGCAAACTGGAATGCAATTAATAGGCAACAATAATTACGATTATATTACAAGTCTTGTTCTCAAAGACAATATTGTAGTCATGCTTGCCACACGTAATATCACGTTTAATGTATATAAAAAAGAGCATTCAAATGACGGAGGGTGAGATGTTCTTTTTTATATACATAATAGTACATACATAATATACATAATAGTAAATTAATAAATCTGGAGAATACAAAGAATACAAAAATTTAAAGACAAAGAAAAACGAAGCATTATTGGTAGGAACGACAGAATATTACAAGCAAAATATATAAATTGATGCATTTATCTTGGAATCGCCAATATCAATATTGTATCATATATTACAAATATTAAAAACGTGAGAATTGTTAATACTCATCTATCAATTCCCGCAAACTGGAATGCAATTAATAGGCAACAATAATTGCGATTTTATTACAAGTCTTGTTCTCAAAGACAATATTGTAGTCATGCTTGCCACGCGTAATATATAAAAAGGAGCATTCAAATGACGGAGGGTGAGATGCTCTTTTTTATATACATTAAACGTGATATTAGGCATGGCAAGCATGACTACAATATTGTCTTCGAGAACAAGACTTGTAATAAAATCGCAATTATTGTTGCCTATTAATTGCATTCCAGTTTGCGGGAATTGATAGATGAGTATTAACAATTCTCACGTTTTTAATATTTGTAATATATGATACAATATTGATATTGGCGATTCCAAGATAAATGCATCAATTTCTATATTTTGCTTGTAATATTCTGTCGTTCCTACCAATAATGCTACGTTTTTCTTTGTCTTTAAACTTTTGTATTCTTTGTATTCTCCAGATTTATTAATTTACTATTATGTATATTATGTATGTACTATTATGTATATAAAAAAGAGCATCTCACCCTCCGTCATTTGAATGCTCCTTTTTATATACATTAAACGTGATATTACGCGTGGCAAGCATGACTACAATATTGTCTTTGAGAACAAGACTTGTAATATAATCGCAATTATTGTTGCCTATTAATTGCATTCTAGTTTGCGGGAATTGATAGACGAGTATTAACAATTCTCACGTTTTTAATATTTGTAATATATGATACAATATTGATATTGGCGATTCCAAGATAAATGCATCAATTTATATATTTTGTTTGGAATATTCTGTCGTTCCTACCAATAATGCTACTTTTTTCTTTTGTCTTTAAATTTTTGTATTCTTTGTATTCTCCAGATTTATTAATTTACTATTATTTCGCTTTTTTCCTCTTCTATTACATTCAAAAGAGGATCTTTTGCATTTAGATAGTAATTTGAGGAGAAAATAAACTTTCTAATGCATAGGCAAAAATATTTTATAGTAACTTCGCCATCTTGTATCTACTTGTATATTTTGTTTATAATATTCTTGTCGTTTTCTTTAGATTTCTTTACTAATTTACCACTGTTTAATATTGTCTGCCTTCTATTATATTCCAAATCTGTTATACTGTTTTCAGATAATTATTTCAAGAGAAAATAGATTCTCTTATGCATTGGTAAATACATTTTATAGTGTTTATAATATTTACAGTATTTTATAGTTTGTAGTTCGCCTTACAACAGCGCTTTCCGCCAGCCGACGGTTGAGTAAGAAAATACCAAAGAGAAGACAGAACACGTATTTTCGTGAGAAGAATCGCTCCAATTGTTACTAACCGTTGGAATTCCATATAGCTTCGTTATTATTTATGCAATTCTGTATTATCATATCATTTTTTGCATTGTAAGTTGATTGATACTTCTACCATTATAAATTGTTATTTTAATTGTTATTTAAATGAGCCAGCTTCTTGAAAAGTATAGCAGGGCACGATTGATCTGGAAGAATAAGCGTCGATGATATATTATTTCAATATTGATAGTAATATTAAACTGCAAATTGAAACCGTGAATATTCGTTTAGGAAAAGCGTAGTTAACAGGTTTTTCTATTGCAGTGAATGAGTTAATATTATTTCTGTATATTAACACTATGCCGTCCGCACGTCTAATCTACATTTTTCCGCACCAAATTGAAGCCACCGGCGCTTGCCCGATAGTTTTCGCATGGCACCAATGTGGTGCCACCGGACGGCATAGTGTTAATTTACAATTATTATCCTATACATAAACATTGCTTTACAAACAATTATGGCTGAGTGGCGAAAGAAAGAAGCAATTCTGTATTATTATATTATTTTTTGCATTGCAAGTCGATTGATGCTTGTACCATTATAAAATTGTTATTTTAGTCATGTATTTCACCAGAAAGTTGAGTTTTCATAGATATTACAGGTTAATATTTATTTAGTAAATAACGCAAAAGACGTATAATAGTATCGTCCTCCAAAAACTTGTTTGGAAGAAATTAGTTTCGCAAAGAATTATTAAAAACGGATAGTGTTTAACAACAGTACGGAGAAAAACAACAATTTCTTTAACTAAGTGCATGAAGTTCATCAAAAATAGAAATGTATATCAGATGAAAATGAAAAATCAGCTGTTTGTTCGTTGTTTATTCGTAATATTTATTTCTTTGCTAATAATAAGTTCAGAATTTGTTGAAGTCCGCGTAAATCACTGTACCTGATTTTATTTGTTATTCTTTATTTAGTTGGACGTTTACTCATATTACATTTAGTAATGCAATAAGAAATGTTTCTGTTACTCTTTGAAAACTCGTCGATGATAACGTGAAAGCAGTTTACGTTTCTTTGAAAGATTGTTTCATTTTCTTGCAAACATTTTAAACACACATTGTCAGTTATTTGATATTTGATGTTTTAGTTTGGCTGTATGTTTTGCCGTATTTTCCAATTTATTACTGTCGATTTTAAATAGTTGCAGATAAGACGCATTCAATTTCCTAAACCAAGTATTTCTTGACTTGTAACGCAATCCAAATCCTTCAAACAAAACTTTGTTCAAAGATTATATGAGAATTCTACGTGGAAATTTCTTTATTCAACTAATTTTTCGAGAATTTCGGTTTGGAAGAATTTAATAAGAAATACAATAAAATGTAATAAAGCTTTTCTTTGTTATATGAATATATGATTGATTTCAAACAGCATAAATTTCTTGAATTTCTTGAATATTGAAAAAGTGTGTTAAGCTTGTCTTCATGTTTTCATTTATTTATTATTATATCAACGGTTTGGTGCTTAACATTAGGTTTACTTGATCTGCCATTTTGACGAATTTCGGACTTCACGAACAAAACTACAAAGTTTATTCATTTTTCTTTCAATTTATACTGACAATTATTTATGCAATCCTGACAGATTGAATTAACTTATATTGTCTGTTAAAATTGTAATTGTCTTTAAATTAAATTAACAGCTTTTCTTAATGAAAATACACGTCCGTAAAGAGAGGTATACAGAAATGTCCGTAAATCTAGTGTTAATGATATACAACGCATTATATCTTTTCCCTTTTTATTATATTCTTTGTCTTACGTGCTGTTTACAGTTATGTTTTACTCTTTCAATACAAAAATACAATGTAAACAGTTTATACATTGCGAATAAGTATTGTTTCTTTGACGAATACGATTACATTTGCAAGTTTTTCTTTATTTATAAACAGAAGTATTAGATTAATTATGTTTGTGTTGGATGGATGAACATTTTCACAGAAATGTCCGTAAATCTAGTGTTAATGATATACAACGCATTATATCTTTTCCCTTTTTATTATATTCTTTGTCTTACGTGCTGTTTACAGTTATGTTTTACTCTTTCAATACAAAAATACAATGTAAACAGTTTATACATTGCGAATAAGTATTGTTTCTTTGACGAATACGATTACATTTGCAAGTTTTTCTTTATTTATAAACAGAAGTATTAGATAAATTATGTTTGTGTTGGATGGATGAACATTTTCACAGAAATGTTCGTAAACCTAGTGTCAATGATGTACAACGCATTATTTCTTTTCCCTTTTTATTATATTCTTTGTCTTACGTGCTATTTACAGGTTATGTTTTATTGTTTCAACACAAAAATACAATGTAAACAGTTTATACATTGCGAATAAATACTGTTTCTTTAACAAATATGATTAGATTTGCAAGTTTTTCTTTATTTATAAACAGAAATATTAGACAAATTATACTTGTGTTGGATGGATGAACATTTTCACCATCTACGAACAGAACGCAACTTAATCACGCATTATCATGCAATTAGTCGCTCCGCAATGCAGAAACCTTGAGAGGAAAAAAGAAATCCCGCACACTTTCCACTGCATTTCCCTGTTCAATTCACCATCAACTGACTGATCAATCTCAATCAACTTTCGAAATTCCAGAACGTGTATTAACTGCATTACCTACTTTAAACGTTTCTTTTTTAATAGTTTAATAAAGTGCAAGATGCACAGTTTGCTTGAGATAATAGAAGAATTATTAAACGCATTTGTGTTTAAACGTGCAATGTAATTAACGCGTATATGTAAATATACATGCAAAACGTTAATCTTGAAACTGCTGTTAAGGAGGTTGGTGCCAAAAATGAAAATAATGAGATCGGATTGAAATTTACAAAGAATGATAGTCAATGATCACTCCAGCTCTCTTCAAAATTTTTATTTGTTTGTCTGTACAGTTTTCGAGTAATCAATGTCGAAAAATCTTACTGTTATGGCTTAAAAGTATGTGATATAATAATGACACATGAATAAAAAACATTTCACGTAGTAAATCAGACATTTACGAATAATCAGGCAAAGTTCCAAAAGTTTCGTCTGTCCGGTTCGACAGTGTTTGACCAGAGAGTGAAAAGGAAATATTTTCATTTGTGGAAATAAGGTGGTAAATAGTAAAGAAATAAAAGTAACTTATAAAAGCAGGTGTGACATAGCATAAACTTAATTGCAAATTGAATTTTCCCACTCAAAAATTGGTTTTGTTGTAATTTGGAAACGTTTCAAAATTCTGTGTCAGCGCTCACATGTTTCCGTCTTACCGCACACCAAATCACTGCACTAACCTTAATGATTGCACTTTTTGAACCAATTTAATATCAATAAACTAACAAATATGTTTGCGCGTGTGTAAATTAAGTACACTAATAATTACGTTGCTAATATTGTTTGTGAAGCTAGTTTCCATGACAAATGAAGAAACAAGTCGGTGATAGTTGATAAAATATTCATGCAAGTTCAAAAGTCGAGTTCAAAAGATTTTTAAAAATACTTGGTGTTCGTAAAATATAAAATGCTAGTAAAATAGTGCAAATGCTAAAATGGACGCAGTAAATGCTTCCACTTGACCACGATAAGTTTATCAGTACGACAATTATCCGCAATTCTGACGAATGCACCTACGTAATTTGCGCACACATAGCGAACTACACTGTGCAATAATTACAACAATAATTGCAAGCACACACTTATAATGTAATCAGTAAAATGATTGTACGAACCTTGCTCTTTTGAAACTATTTGGAACAGCCATTTCTTCAAACATAAAATACTCGTTTCTCAAAATTAACTGGTTAAATTAATAATATACACTGGTTAAAAGAAGTATTATCACACTCAGTGTTTTTTGAAAAAATATTGTTAAAGAAGAAAACTCTTCTTTCTAAATAGAAATACATTTTTTGAAGAAGAAAGCATTCTCCATAGGAAACTATAAATTTCTTTATAGGAAATCGTTTTCCATTTTAAGAAAATTGATGAAGAAAATTTCTGGTTGTGTGATTACTTTTTTAAACATTGTATATTTTGAGATAATGTTTAAAATAATTTCCGTTTGTAATATGCACATGTTTCACTTACATGATTTTCTTGTATCAAAGTCAAAGAATAAAATTCGTTGCTTTCAAAGCTGCAATTGTAATTCTAAAGAATTTATTTGATTAATTCCAAATTCATTTCATTTATTTAGAATTCATTTCATTAATTCAGTTTTTACTAAATAGTTGTTAGAACGCAGTAAATCTGCGAAGATTGAATCCCCGGAATCCAACACTACTTTCCATCTGCTTTAACCTTTTCTCGGAGCGAAGACGGAAAGGTCAGACTTCGTGACAGAGGGCAGCGGACAAAGGGAAGGTCGAAGGAATCGGGCAGAAACGAGAGCGCCATACGATTGACCTGGAAAATAAGCGACGATGAGGGATTCCATGAGACAGCTGCGAGACTCCGTCGAATTCCTCGTAATTCGTTACAATTGATTTGATTTTTTTACAGTTTGCAATAAGTTTTACAAGATTAGCTTATAAAAAGAGAGTTTAACCAGTTATGTAATCGCCATTGTAGATTTTAGAACTTTAATGACTGATTTTGCAGAGCGGAGCACACAAATAGGTGTAAATATTTGAGAAAATTTTGTTGTAATTACTTTTTATTTGTAAATTTCAGGTATAGTTTTACATAACGCTGTATAATTCAATTCTATGAATTCCTTGCATATTAATAGCTAAATACTCATAGTTTTATCAACTCATAGTTTCCTTTCACAATTTAGCAGCGTTAATTTATAAATAAGTAGTGCTTATGAAAATGCTCGACCAAAATCAGGCAGCTATAAATAACTGCGCTTTTTTTAGAATTATTGAATTGAATCTCCTACTCTGTAATAATAATTTCACTCAAACTGACAGTAAAAACATTGCGCATCATTTGATCCGATTTCCCTTTGTTTTTATAATACAATATTCTTTAAATTATAAAAACAAAATGTTAATATTGTGGAAAATTTCTTGAAAGTTTTTGGTAGTTCAATATTACTAATTTTTCGAAAGCTATAACAGTTTTACCAATACGTCCTTCTGCGTAGTTGTATATGAGTACACGTAAAACTCGTATAATTTGATGAAAGATGCTGTAAAGTAGAGATTGCTTTAAATACTTATAAACATAATAAATGTAAAAAACAGAGGAAATGAGTTATTATTATTATTACTATTAGTAATGTACATAAATGACAATGTTATTTTGTTGATCAGGCAATGCATATAACAACAGAATGAAAAAAGGTGCACATAAAGGTTCATAAACATTGATTTACAAAAACTGTAACTGAGAAGCACTATAACAAATAGGTCATAGGGTTGGAATAAGCCATCTCCTTGAAAATTAGGGTAGAGCATTAACCTGGAAAAATAAGCGACGATATATGATATGTTATTACAATATTCATATTACTATTAATACTGTACAATGACACTGTGAATATTCATTTAAAAAAGCGTAGACAACAGATTTCTCTATTGCAGTAAATGAGTTAATATTATTTCCGCGCATTAATTTACAATTATTATTTTATACACAAACATTGATGTGCAAACAACTTTATCTCCTTGGAAAGAAGCAATTCTGTATCATCGTATGATTTTTTGCATTGCATTGCTTGCACGCTTGCACGCTTGCACGATTATAAATGATCATTTTAACCGTGTATTTTTCCAGAAAGTTGAGTTCTCACAGATATTACATGTTATTATTTGTTTGGTGTAAACAATGCAAGAGATGCACAATTCTATCATCCTCTAGAAACTTGTTTTGTAAGAAATTAATCTCGCAAAGGATTATAAAAAACGTATAGTCTTTAACGATAGTGGGGAGTAAAACAACAATATGTTTAAGTAAGTTTATATGCAAATTGGAACTACGAATATGAATTTAGAAAAAGCGTAGTTAACATTTTACTATTGCAGGGGATGAGTTAATATTATTTCTTCGTATTAATTTAAAACAATTATCCTGTACATTGATTTATAAACAGCTACGGCTGAGAGACAAAATAAAATACAAACGATGATGATATATTATAATACTTCAATATTGATATTAATATTATTACTGCACATTGACACTATAAATATTAACTAAGAAAATTGTAGTTTAGAGATTTTATTATTGCAGTGAATGACTTAATATTATTCCTCTGTAATAATTTTAAATAATTATCTTACACATAAACAAAGGGTTGAGAGGCAGAATAAAAAATGGGCGATAGACTGGGACTAAGCGATCGGCTTGAAGAGAAGAGTAAAGCACGATTGACTTGGAACAATAAGTGACGACAATATATTATTTCAATATTGACATTAATATTATTACTGCAAATTGATACTATAAATATTAACTAAGAAAATTATAGTTTACAGATTTCACTATTGCAGAGAATCAGTTAATACTATTTCTCTGTAATAATTGTAAATATTTATTCTATAGATAAACAAAGGGTTGAGAGGCAGAATAAAAAATGGGCGATAAACTCAGAATAAGCCATCGGCTTGGAAAGAAGAGTAAAGCATGATTGACTTGGAACAATAAGTGACGACAATGATATATTATTTTAATATTGATATTAATATTATTACTGCACATTGACACTATAAATATTAACTAAGAAAATTGTAGTTTACAGATTTCACTATTGCAGTGAATAAGTTAATACAATTTCTTTGTAATAATTTTAAATAATTATCTTACACATAAACAAAGGGTTGAGAGGCAGAATAAAAAATGGGCGCTAGACTGGGACTAAGCGATGGGCTTGGAAAGAAGAGTAGGGCACGATTGACCTGGAAAAATAAGCGACGATGAAGGATTCCGTGGAACGGTGGCGAGGCTGTGCCGAATTCGTTGTAATTCTTTAACAGGCCAATTTGACGATATAAAAGGAGCCAAGACAGCATAATGCCGCTCGCCTTTGTAGTCTTTCAGAGAAGCTGACCAGAGACGAACTCTCCTCTCCCATGTGTTTCGGCTAGCAGCGGCCAATGAGGCCGCCGCGACGTCCACCGGAGCATTGCGTCCCGAGCCAATGCCGCGCGCCCTCCGGCCTTTATTAAGGCCCCGAATTTCTCTCCGACCACTTGTTCCGACTTGACAAGCAAATCACTTTTAATCTCCCGCCTAATTTGCCGAACACGCCGATCGCACAATTCAGGAATCTCCGATAGTCCTCTATCTAGTCGGTAATTGCCATACCTACCGCCTACCATGACTTGCAAATATCTACAGTTTGTTACATATTGTTGCTCTCTAAGATATTATAAGTGGGAGTGTAAATCATATTTTAATTTTCATAATAATTTACCGCCTACCATGAGTTAGAAATATCTACATTTTGTTGCATATTGTTGCTCTTCAAGATATTATTAAATAGTAGCGTAAATCATATTTTAATTTTCATAATAATTTATCGCCTATGATGATTTGGTAATATCTACATTTTGTTACACGTTGTTGCTCTCTAAGATATTATTAAATAGTAGCGTAAATCATATTTTAATTTTCATAATAATTTATCGCCTATGATGATTTGGTAATATTTACAGTTTGTTACATTTTGTTGCTCTCTAAGATATTATTAAATGGTTGTGTAAATCATATTGTAATTTTGATAATACAACATTAATATAATTTTGTTTTAGTTCTAATTTTCTATTAATAATAATTTTTATGCCTACGATGACTTGCAAATATCTACATTTTGTTACATATTGTTGCCCTCAAAGATATTATTAAGTGGGAGTGTAAATCATGTTTCAATGTTCACAATACAACATTAATATAATTTCGTTTTATTTCTAATTTTCTATTAATTATAATTTATCGCCTATGATGACTTGGAAATATCTACATTTTGTTACATATCGTTGCTCTCTAAGATATTATTAAATAGTAGGGTAAATCATATTTTAATTTTCATACCAATTTACCGCTTCCGATAACTCTGAGGCACTTAATTTTATTATTTGCTGTTGCACCTGCAGAAATATTGATTGTTAATGATATTTCGTTACATGAATGATAAAATATTAAAATTATTATTGTAATATATCAATCTCAATACTGTAGATTAATTTTTTATGTATTTATTACTTATTGTCGCATAACCTAAAAGGTTTCACACTGATTTGTTTTAGTAAGACTTACATTATTTTGCAATTAAAGTGCATATTCGTATCAGTATCGTAATATTCACAATAAATATTTTCTTTAAAATCAATGTGTTAATATTATTCCGTCATATTAATGTCAAAATTTTAATATTGATAATTTAAATAATATTTCGGAATTAAGCCTGCAAATTGATATCATAAATATTGATTTAGAAAGAGCGCAGCAACCAGCTATTTTCTTATTGCAATCAACAACTTAATTGTACTTCCTTATATTAATAGTTTACATAAACATCATAAATATGTATTAGTAAAGATAAATATTGATGGGAAGAAATTACGGCGGAGAAACACGATGAAAAATTAATAATAGACTTGGAATGAGCCATGCAATATCAGTTTCCGTCATATTAATGTCAAAATTTAAATATTGATAATTTAAATAATATTTCGGTAATAATACTGCAAATTGATATCATAAATATTGATTTAGAAAGCGCGCAGCAAACAACTATTTTCCTATTGTAATCAACAACTTAATTGTACTTCCTTATACTAATAGTTTACATAAACATCATAAATATGTATTAGTAAAGATAAATATTGATGACAAAAAATTACGGCGGAGAAGCACGATGAAAAATTAATAATAGACTCGGGATAAGCCATGCAACAACAGCTTCTCAAGAAAGGAGGCAAGAAAAAGGGGCGCAAGTTTTGCTATCGTTCGTGTCATTACTCTGTTTCTTGTTTCGCCGTTGACAGCCGCGCCAGATTCAGCAATGCGCGCTCACCCCGACGCGACGCGGCGCGGCGCGGCGCGGGTAATTCAAGCCAATTACGTATTTAGAGCGATTAAATCTGAAAAAAATGTTCGCTCCGTGATTAACCGGCGAAATACCGGAAGCTGCGCGGTGTGCATTGTGTGTTTTTATCGGCGCGGCGCGCATGCAACTCTCTCCGGGAAAGGGTTGCACAATCATTTTCAAACCCGCCGCTCCGAACGGCGAATTAAGGGCATGGCAACTGCAATCGCGATCCTCGCCGATGGGAACTGTGAAAACTTATACGCAAGATTTTTTCAGAGCGATGCTATTTCTTGTCGAGTTCGGAAAGGAGGCTTTTAACGCTTTAACAGTGTTTAACGAGCATACTTGTGAAAGGGAAAAATAAATTACCTTTCGCTATCAAAATCGTAATTGTTATAACAATGAAATACGTTTCTTCTCTTAGAAAAATATAATTAAATGGGTAATGACTTGTTGCATCTTTATGAAGATATTGTTACATTAGAACCAAATGAATTAAAGATGCTCATTATTGTTTTATTTTAACTATGCAAGCAGACATTTTGAAAAAACATTCCACTATTAAATGGTTAATTGTGAATACTCAGTGGATGAAAATAATGTTCCTGTATTGAAATTTTCTGAAATCAATTTTCTTAAATTAGAAAGCGTTTTTTTAAAATGAAACTCCCCTTCAAAAAATAGTTTTTTTGCGAAACCAGATACTTTCTTCTATATCAAATTTTACTGCAGGAAAAGGGATGTGCGTATGGCTAACAGCCTTTCCTATTATAATAATGGTGTTAATATTATTTCCCCATTTTAATATTTTAAACAAATATCATAAGTACTAATTTAGGAACAAGCATGACGAACATATGAAAAATGGAAATAGACTTTTTCTTTAGAGCATTATTAATATACTGTGCTATGTTAATGGCCCTAATATATTGAATAACTATCGTAATTATTGATTTACAAACAGCATGGCGAACATATAACAAGTGGAACCCGACTTTTTCATTAGATTATTATTCGTTCATAATTAGTAATTCTTATTATGCGATACTCGTTATAGACTTGAATATTCAAAGACATTGAATATTTCGCGGCGGCATATATTTAATAAATCAAATAAATGAGCCGCTTATTCTGAAAGTGGCCGAAATTCAGTTGTCAATTGGTATATCTTATACACATATTTTTCATTTCTATTAAAACACGAATTCTTTAATATTTCAATTTAAATATAAATGGACTTTGGTCACTTTCAATATAAACGGCTGAAATATTGATTTAGAAAAAAGCATGGCGAACATATAAAAAATGGAAACTGACATTTCTTTAGATTAGTCCATCATAATTAGTAATTATTATCTTGCGAGACTCACAATGAACTCGAATATTCCAAGAGTTATTGAATATTTCGGGGGCGGCGTATTAATACATCAAATAAATATCGTAAATATTGATATAGAAAAAAGCATGGCGATCATATAACAAATGGAAACCGACTTTTTCATTATATTATTATTCCCTTATAATTAGCAATTATTATTTTGCGAGCCTACAATAAACTCGAATATTCCAAGAGTTATTGAATATTTCGGGGCGGCGTATATTAATACATCAAATAAATATCGTAAATATTGATTTAGAAAAAAGCCTGGGGAACATATAAGATATACTATGCTATGTTAGCGGTGCTATATTAATACATCAATTAAATATCGTAAATATTGATTTAGAAAAAGCATGGCAAATGTATAGCAAATGGAAACCGACTTTCTCTTTATATTATTATTCCATCGTAATTAGTAATTATTATTTTGCTAGCCTACAATAAACTCGAATATTCCAAGAGTTATTGAGTATTTCGGGGCGGCGTATATTAATACCTCAATTAAATATCGTAAATATTGATTTAGAAAAAGCATGGCAAATGTATAGCAAATGGAAACCGACTTTCTCTTTATATTATTATTCCATCGTAATTAGTAATTATTATTTTGCGAGCCTACAATAAACTCGAATATTCCAAGAGTTATTGAATATTTCGGGGCGGCGTATATTAATACATCAAATAAATATCGTAAATATTGATTTAGAAAAAAGCCTGGCGAACATATAAGATATACTATGCTATGTTAGCGGTGCTATATTAATACATCAATTAAATATCGTAAATATTGATTTAGAAAAAGCATGGCAAATGTATAGCAAATGGAAACCGACTTTCTCTTTATATTATTATTCCATCGTAATTAGCAATTATTATTTTGCGAGCCTCACAATAAACTCGAATATTCCAAGAGTTATTGAATATTTCGGGGCGGCGTATATTAATACATCAAATAAATATCGTAAATATTGATTTAGAAAAAAGCCTGGCAAATGTATAACAAATAGAAATTGACTTGTTCATTATATTATTATTCCCTCAGAATTAGTAATTATTATTTTGCGAGCCTACAATAAACTCGAATATTCCAAGAGTTATTGAATATTTCGGGGCGGCGTATATTAATACATCAATGAAATATCGTAAATATTGATTTAGAAAAAGCATGGCAAATGTATAGCAAATGGAAACCGACTTCTTCTTTATATTATTATTCCATCGTAATTAGTAATTATTAATTTGCGAGCCTACAATAAACTCGAATATTCCAAGAGTTATTGAATATTTCGGGGCGGCGTATATTAATACATCAAATAAATATCGTAAATATTGATTTAGAAAGAAGCGTGGGGAACAGGTTCCATCGAATTCGTGTTACTCTGGAGCGATCGGGTTCTCCGGGGCCGGATGCCCAACTGCGGGGGGTGAGTTACCGCCCGGCTGTGGAAGGCACACTTTTTATCTATGATATAGAGGACTGGCCAAATCTTGCGGACAGAGATAACATATGACGCGGCATACAGACGCGGGCCCCATCACATACGTACACACGCTGGGACTTACGCAGACCTTCGCAGATAGCTGGTGTTGATTTGTGAGGGGCCAAGCCTCCCGATTGGCTCGGTTGGAACCCATCGACCGACATCGATCGGGGCGACGGTGAGTCAGAGATCAGCGGTGCATTCACCCCAGTCAGGTGGTGCTTGCTCTCCCCCTAATTAGAACCTTTAAGGCCCAGTCACACATATCATTGAAACCTATCCCCGTCATAACGTTTTAGTGCACGGCGTAAACGCTACCCTCGCAATGAAGAAAAATCGTGCTTCTGTTCGTCCTAAAGGCTGTTTCACTTACCTTTGAATTGTTGGATACGCAATCATTATGAATTGTATTTCGATTTATGTATTAATCACTAATTGTACACTGATTATAATTATATTGGTGTATTTTACATCTTTTCCATACATTATTTGTAATATAATGTTGTAATTCAGTCGTTTATTTTTAGAGTGGTTTAAATTCATTTGTCAACTGTTTGTTCTTGACGGTAGTAACATGTACAACTTGACGTAGGTTCTTTAATATCTTGATTGAAATATAAATGGATTTAGCTCACTTTCAAAATAAACGGCTTATTATGAAATGCGTTATAAATATATCAGAGAATATAGCACAGTCTTTTCTTTAGCACAGTGCTCTGCATTCGCACTAAGTTTTGGTAAGATTCCGCTGGAACTTATTGTTAGTAAATTATTTCCTCCAGCAGACTAGTTTATACAGATAAGAATGTATTATAAGATTATAATATGAAGTTTTAATATGAATTATAATGCATTATACATTAGACATTTCAGTATGTAATTAAATACATACTTGATAAACATACAACACTTCTGATTTAAATGTAAGTAAAACATATTTTCACAATGATTTAGTGTGCACATAAATGCTATAAAGAAAAATGATGCTCTTATTTATTTGCAGACCGATTTACTTACCTTTAAACTTCTGTCTATGAAACTATCATAAATTATATACAAATTTTAATTATACTAGAATGCTTTCCAGCTTTTCAAAGCATTCTATACATTGCATATAATATAATCTTTAAGAGTAAATAAGATACGTTCAAGTGTCCCGGGATTTTGTAATTCCAAGATCCATTTGTCACTTCTAAAAAATTAAGCACTAAAGAAGTAGTCACCAACAGTGAATTTCATGTAAATCCAGTTTCTTATTAATGTTTTTGTCGTCCTATATTAATAGAAAATAGATTATGTGTTGGAAATTAAGTTTGTACAAATACAACGTATACTTGTTTCCATTTCTATAAATAAATATATTAATATAGTACATAATAGTATATAATAGTAACATTATTTATTCTTGATTTGCTTATATAAAACAGCTGATGTGTAATATGAAATCTATTACTTTTAGATACAAATGAAAATACCATCCGTAATATATTATATAATAGTAATATATTTGTATTTTTCTTTTGTTCATTGAAATTTAAAATTTTGTTTAAATTTTAAAACGACACATGCGCAATGAAGAATATATAAGTCTTAAATATTGTTTGTAAACAAACAGTGTCTATAACGAGATTGCCACCATTTGTACTTCCGAGACTTTATATGCAACTGATATTTCTGCTAACTCATCGTTAGGAATCGTTAGATGCCAAGGAAGCGATTACTTTTGTTTGCAGAAACGGAAATCCAAGTTTTCCCAAGACAGTTAAGAATAAATTGGGATACTTACAAACATACAGTTGGTCTCGAAAGTTTGCGGTCATCCTAACCTATTACTCTAGCTACAATTTTTTTACTCTAGTTTTTTTATTTTTGGTAATATTTATTATATTAATCTTTCAATACTGTTGCATTTTACATTTTGCAAGCACATACGCTGGCGGACAAAAGTAGGTGGTCAATTAATGAAAATAGTTGTAATAAAAGTTTACACAGAATGATATTACTACTATAAACTTAAATTGTATTCCTTATGTAGGTTTATTTTACATAGATTTATTAACAAATAATTACAATTATTAATTACACAGGTGCATACATATGGCAAGTATGTATGTTTGGTAAATGACTCAGGCAGTGGTGCAATAACAAAAATCAGTGGTTACATTATCACACACTTAACACAGACAATCATTATTTTAAATAATAAATAATTAGTAATTGGTGCTTCGTGTTGCATCACTTTGGAAGAATGACTGCCTCCAAATATTGTGACGTATTCTTTGTAAGGTTTTCATTGTAATCTTTGCATTTAAATACTTTTTGTAAATTTATGTAATTTTAAATGTATGTGACATAAAGATACGAAATAAAAAAAATTCACTATGAAACACTAATATTATTCAAATAAACTTTTGCCAGAACCATTTTTACTATTTCTCCATTTACTTTCGTCCTGGACTGTATATTGCGACATACAACGTTGCATGTATGAATATTCCATTACAATTGGAGTTCCTTTGCATTTTTGTTAACTTACACACGATTGGAAAATTCGACTGGAGTAACTATAGTTGAATGTCATAACGTGAAAATTAATTAAGTATTTTTTTGTGCTCAAAAGAAAAATGTATGCGTTTTTAAATTTATTGTATAAAAAGAATCTGATTCGTTAAAATAGGTATATTACAATTTCTTTAAAAGAAATATTTGCGGAGTCTGTTACGAATATTTTAAGAAAAATTGAAATATTTTGTACGCATCGACAAGAAATGATTCAGTTGCTTAGTTGAAGATGTTGAGGTTTTCTAATATGCAACTGATACCTTAAGGAACATTGACAAACCGATTCGATGTCATGTTTGTTAGAAGATTCTGGTCATTCTAACTTCACACGGCATGATTTTATGGAACTTATGTCAAAAGATCTCACCAACACATTTATAATATTATTTTGCACAGCTGTTTCTTGTAAGATTTATAACAATCATTTTCATTATCAATCATTATTTACACAGTACTAAACAATTCCTCAAATAGCACACAAAGTCTTCAAGACGTCTTTTCTTTACGTGATTGTCATGTCTGCCATCTTACGACATTTGTAAGACGTTTTAAAGATGTTCTGGTAAAGAAATTTCAAAATATGCACATTTTTTCATTTGCAAAGGTCCCCGATAAGTCATCTTTACGGTATTTTTGGAGCTCTTCAAAGACTTCGAGCAAAAGACGTTTTAACAACGTTTGAACTTTCCATCTTTCGATCGTTTTAAAAATGTTTAATACACGGTTCTTTGGTAACTGCACATCATTCCAATAGTGTGTCTGTATAATCACGAAATTGGTTCCTTTTTCCCAACCAAAACGTTGATTTTTCTCAATTACCATTTCGAAATATTGCTTTTCATGCCATTTTTCAAACATCTCCGTCACGTTATCTTTGCGTTTTCTTTCTTGCGGTATTCTTAAAGTATCGCGAAGACGTCGGGTAAAAGACGTTTTAACAACGTCTGAACTTTCCATCTTTCGATCGTTTTAAAAATGTTCAATGTACAGTTCTTTGATAACTGCACATCATTCTAATAGTGTGTCTGTATAATTAAGAAGTTAGTTGCTTCCTCCAAAACCAAACGTTGAGTTTTCTGAAGTATTATTTTGAAATAGTGCTTTTAGAATGTAGTACAGTAATACACGTTGAAAATTTTATTATTCTTGTATTAAACTATCGAAAACTATCACATTAATAAAAAAAACTTAGCTGATCTCCACCGGACGTTTTAACGACGTTTTCAAAATGTTATTATGCTATGTGGGTGATTATTGTTGAATCATAAAACGTTATCGCACATAAAACATTATAAATACACAGTAAAAATCGTCAGAAGAGGACGCAATTAATAATAGTATTGACATTTTTTATTTTTTAATTAAGTGGTTTTTGAAAACACACCTTTCTTATTTCGTCTCGGTTTTGTACCAAAATCTATTTTTTTTATCAAGGTTCAATGTTGCGTAAGTAATTTCCCCATCACAAAGAAAGTATAACCGCAGAAATTTCGCGATATTAGGTAAATAAATAAAATGAAACGTAGAATCAGATTTAATATACAAATCTAAAACTACAAAACGTTCATTCATAATACTAAAACCTAAAAATTGCAAACATACAGCAAAAATAGCTAAAAGACAGAAAAATAAACAAAATATTCCCACTTTTTAATTCTGTCTTTTAAAACCCAACCGTTTTATACTCCCAATATTCTATTACAATCAATTGTTTCATATTCATGCGCACTCAAGTTAGTCCGATTAACTTGCCCATCAGCACAGGAAGGCGAGTATCAAGATTGGCGCGGTATTACGTAAACAAATTAGATGAGACGAAGAATCTGATTGAATGAGTCGACTGAGTCGACTGAGTCGACTGAGTGCGGCAGCAGCGACGGAGGCAAGTTGTTTCGGCAGCTTTGATCTGTGCGTGCCGAGCGGTGGCGTCGAGTTCGCTCGCCGGCATAGCCTTGAATTAATACATACATACGTAGAGCGAGTTTCCATAGTGGAGCTAAAGCCAGAGTGGCAAATCAGTAGGCAAAGCCAGCGGCAATTTCCAGCCGTTTCTCCCGAGAACACCTAGCACACTCCTATTGTCTCCCCTTTCATCACTATTCTCTTTGCCTATATTAACCCTTTGCGGTCGTATGTCTACTCTCAGCCACCATAACAAAAAACCGTATTAATTATAAACATATGGAAAACATATATGAACATAGTTTGTTTTAAACATGACAAAACATTATTGTGCAATGATATATCTAAAGTTCACGAAGGAAACAATAAATCTTGTTTATCTTTCATAATCTTGCATATTATGTATCATTGCTCGTTCAATGGAAATTAATTCCGATCACTACAACATCCATATAGAAATTTAATAGGACCGCAAAGGGTTAAGGTACCACATACAAGTAAATGGGTCAAAAAAGTTTTAAAGACGTCTTTACTTTAGGAGATTTTCACGTGTGCCGTCTTACGACATTTGTAAGACGTTTTAAAGATGTTCTGCCGAAGACGTTTCAAAGATCTGCACATTTTTTCATTTGCAAATGTTTCCGATAAGTCATCTTTACGCCTGCTTTTTTTACGGTATTCTTAGAGCTTCTCAAAGACTTCGAACAAAAGACGTTTTAACAACGTTTAAACTTTCCATCTTTCGATCGTTTTAAAAATGTTTTATATACGGTTTTTTGGTAGCTGCACATCATTCCAATAGTGTGTCTGTATAATGTACCACATACAAGTAAATCGGTCAAAAAAGTCAAATTTCCCCCTAAAAATCGTGTTAATAATGGCGTATGGTGTAGGAATTGGCAATTTTATGTAAGTAGAACGAATTTTGAAACTTTCTGATGTAAAAAGATACGAAAGATATTTGCTAAATATTCCCAAAACTTCAAACACGTTTTTCTCGAAACACTGTTTGTGGATGCGGTAACCAGCATAACTAATTCATCATTGAACGGATCAAGCTGAAAATTTAATCAGATCTTCTTAATAGGGTTATCTACTGCACTACAGAGCGTTTTTTGCATACCTATCCCATTTCTTTTGTGTTTCTATATAAAATGCTTAGTTTTATAGAAAAAATCGATCTGATGATGATAAATAGCGATATGTTCCGCACACAATGAAACATAAAGGATCTGTTTCCGTAGTGTAGTAGAATTATCTTTCTATTAAATAAAGAGTACTGTTTTATTCGATTCGGATGAAAAATAGTGGAGCTACGCCGGTTACCGCAGCCATCTTTCATTCACTATGACATTACGAAAGTCGCTGTGGCACGCTAGTTACTGCAAGGATTGTAAAAAAGATTACAGGATACACTGTTTACAATATGTACTTTAATATGTGGATAATACTTTTTCCGAAAAAATTATTTGTAAGGGGAAAAAATCGAATTTATGTACCGTTTTCTAGTATTTTACTTGTATGTAGTACCTTGATACAGTAGTATTACAAACATAAATATCGTACATTTATAAACATGGAGAAGTGTCTCGGAAATTATTATTTTGCGAGACTCGCGATATTAAACATATTAAAGCCTGGCGAACATATAACACATGGAAACTGACTTTTTCTTTAAATTATTCCCGCATAATTAGTAATTATTATTTTGCGAGACGCGCGATAAACTTGAATATTGAATGACTTAGTGAATGTTTTACGGCGGCGTATTAATACATTAAATATATATCGTAAATATTGATTTAGAAAAAAAGCATGACGAACATATGACAAATGGAAACCGACTTTTTCTTTAGTGGATTATTAATATATTGTGCTATGTTAATGGCCTTATATTAATATATTGAATAACGCGTACACTCCTATTTCTCCCCTTTCATCACTATTCTCTTTACCTATGTATTACAAACATAAATATCATACATTTATAAACCTGGAGAAGTCTCTTGGAAAATTCAACTGGAATGACTTTTTATATTGTAATATCGTCAACAAAGATAAATAATAATTTCACTTGAATTTTCCTAATAAAATTCTATTTAGTTATGTAAATACTCGCCAACGTATTAACGTGGGATTGGATGGTGTTATGAAAGCCAAATGAGTGTAAACGGTTTTATTCCCTTAAGAGTTTTGGACACTTTGACTCTCAAAACGCCCAAAACACTCTGACTCCGAAAAACTCTGCAAACAATCTGCTTCCATTCCAAAATTTCAAACATTGCCTTAAATTCATTCCCACATTAATGTATCACTTTTTCTATGAGACTGTATGTCTTTGTACTTACTTCCGGTAGGCATAAAAAGGTTTTTCGAAAACTACAGTTGGAATTAAATTTTGTATTATAATATCGCCAACAAAAATAAATAACAGTTTCAGTTCAATTTTTCTAACAAAATTCTATTTATTTGTATAAATACTCGCCAACATAGAAATATAGAACTTTTTATACGAGACTATGTCTTAGTATTTACTTCCGGTAGGCTTAAAAAGTGTTTCGAAAGTTACAGTTGGAATTAAATTTTGTATTATAATATCGCCAATAAAGATAAATAACAGTTTCAGTTAAATTTTCCTAACAAAATTCTATTTATTTGTATAAATACTTACCATCATAGAAATATATAACTTTTTTTACGAGACTGTATGTCTTTGTACTTACTTCCGGTTAAGTTATTTCTCTCGCGTGCTGTATGTGGCTATTTATTTTTCTTCTGTAACATCTGTATTGAGTTTACGTATTTCTTTGTTACTATAAGGAATGTGGTGGAAAGTTTGCACTTACCATAAAAATGCGTATACACGTTTGTAAAGTTAACGAGTTGTACCTAACCTAGAATACGTCTGCTAGACGCCCAACGTTACAAAATGGAATATTTTCAAGATGTCCACAACATGTCCGAAGGGACATATAAAAGGCATTGCAAATACATCTCTAACATGTTTGGAACATGTTCTGACTAAGTTACGAGAAAACATGTAGAAACCCTTTTAAATGCGTCTTTAATGCATAAACGATAGGACTTTTAATATACGTTACTTTACTACATTCTAAAAGCAGTATTTCAAAGTATTAATTTAGTAAAGGCAACGTTTATTTTGGAGAAAATAATCAATTTTGAAATTATGGATGTATAGTGTTGAGAAAATTTGCAATTACCAAACAATCACGTATTAACCCCTGGGCGAGTGTGGGCGCCTATCGGCACTTAGATATTTTGCGATTATGACACTGAGAGCGCTAATAGGCGATCGAAAAATCCATAAAGATTGCATTTATCACAGCTAAAATGTCGTCAGTTGAAAGTAGCGTTCTTCCTTAAATTTTGCTGTAGTCAAAGGGTTAAAGGTATTTTTAAAACTTGCAAAAGATCTCATTTAAACGTTGTTAAAACGTCTTTTGCTCGACGTCCTTGCAACACTTTAAGTATACCGCAGAAAGGCCGTGCTGAAGAGAACGTATCGAAGACAGTTAACACGTTTCGTGCCAAGCCGTTTTCACCCAACTGATCACCAGGCCATTTGTTATTTTGACTAAAAATTGATATATTATCACACAATGTGTCATTGCATCATCAATCCATACGTAATTAGCTTGTTTAGAGTAGTTATCACACCGTGTACTATTTGTAGTACAGGTGGCGCTGCGATAGGATCGACTGCAAAGGTCAGTCAGTTCGAAAATTATCGATTAGTAAAAAGAACGTGTTGCACTCGAATTTGTTAAGTAAAAAACGAGGGAAATAGAATATTTAACAAAAGGGGGCAGTAAGTAAATAAAAGATTACAAAAAAGATAACATGGCTTGTTTGTCATTCGTTTCTGTTGGAAAACAAGTTTCTATTGTTTACTCTCATTAGTTTGTTCCTTCATCTTTTAATTTCTTGTACTGATCGAGTCATCCAACTCTTACTTTTGATCCCTAATTATAGGCAATTTGTCGTAAAACATATGTTTGCAGCGCATTAAATAAATATATCCGCGTGTACCATCCATGGTACACGTGGCAGGGAACGTGTTAAAAAATGGAAACACGTGGATATCTTTGAAATGTCCTACGAATATCGTAAGACGTGCAGACGTGAAAATAAAGAAGACGATTTGAAGACTGCGTGTGCTATTTGGCTAAGAGCGAGTATCAGAAGACTCGGTAGAGTCTCACGCCAAGTAGTAGCAGTATTTTGTCGTTTTCGGCCCATCTGAAACTTTTACTGTCATTCTTGCAATGTATAAATAAGTCAAAGTGCTTGGGAAAATGTAATCGAAACTATTCTTTACCTGTGTTGGAGACTATTGTTATTGGAGATTAATAAATAGTATAATTGTAGTACTGAAATCTTGCATTCCTCAAAGAACACACCGCGTGTGCTTCTTTCGTGTTAACCTACTTCCGGTTGAATTAATTCCTTCATATGTTTTGTGTATTCTGTTGTGTTGATACTAGTTGTCCTGTTTGGCTTCATTCGTATAATATTAATTATAACCTCAACAACAACTGAATACATGTTAATAACATAGAAAGTGCTAAAGATTTTGAGACGAAAGAACATTTTTCATTCCTAATACCGATACTTTTCAAATTCTAAATTTCAGAAACAAATGGCGCATTTTGTATCGTCATGAAAAATGGCGGTCGTACATTTTTGAAACCAACTGTATGATGAACAGAACACAAACTTGATTAACAAGATTTCATTCACGTAATATTAATGATAATCTCAACGGCAACTGAATTTAAAGAATAATAAATTGTTACAAACGTCTCTTAAGGAATATCGCTCCACATAGTTTCCTTTGGAATACTTTGTGTGAGTAATAAATATTATAACTTTTGATTATATACAACAAAGACAAATCCTTTCTTTCGTGTACTTTACTGGATGTGTAGTCAGCTTTACTCTGGCGATATTTTGATTGTATGTTGATAATAATTTTATGTAAACAATAATAGATGGTTGCAGCTGTTTTTACTGCAAGAAACTTCTAATGATGCTTTGTTTGGATTCCATGTCTTTAGAGATTTTGGATTCGAATTGTATCGCTTATTGTTCTTTTAAATTAAATTACATAATTATATTAAAACAAGTAAATTAAATCGAATGATTATATTAAATAAATTAAATTGAATTAAGTAAGTAATGATCTAATCCTACTAATAGGCAGGATTGAAAAATTCGAATGTGCCAAAGCAAAGGCGCTGAACCAAGCATCTTCGATGGAAAATGTATCCAAACGTGTAACAGATTGCTTGGAATTCTTTACGAAGTTTATCTTTTGCTTTTGACGTTTGCGAGACGAAAAGTTGGGGACAGGAAAGGAATGACATAATTGTGCTGTCAAAATATCGTCTCCGAAGAAGATAATAAGAGACTCTGAAGCCGACAAGAGTTATTTCATATTTTGTTCCAAGTTTTGCTACCGTTCGAACACATTTTTGCTCGCCAGACTTATTTTTTACGATATCGGAGGCGGGTAAGTGTCCATTATGTAAAGCAAGGTGTCATTTCTGAATCATTAATTTGCTTCAAGGATTTTTCAGTCTGCGTACAAGGAAAATATTGAAAAGTCTTCTTCTATTTATTATTTATTCATTCACTTTGTATTATTTATTCACTCTATTATGTATTTATTCACTCACAGTGAATAAATAATATTATTCCTTTATGTGATTTTTTCTAATTTTAGACGTATTAGTATAAGAATGTTTAAAAATACTTTTCCATCAACATCTTTTGATTTTATTGAGCTAATATGTATTTAATTCTTTTAATCCTTTAGCGATGTTTGACAATTATACTTTTCACGAGGGAAAATAAATTACCTTTTGCTATAAAAATCTTAATTATTCTACCAAATGTAAAAAGGGTTTATTCTTTTAGGAAAATATGGTTTAATGTACAACGACTTTTTGCATTTTTAGAAAAATATTCTTACATTTGAAAGAAATAGATTAAAATTGCAAGAAATTGTGCTTAAAAATTCACACGTACCGCCGCTTGCTTTTTTATGTAATTAGTTTACACCTTCAGAATGTAGCAGTGATGTTTCAATTGCCTTTAACCATTTGCTCCAAAGTTATTATTAATGTTTATAGTAACGTACTTATATTAATACTATTTTTTGACATATTTTTTAGTCGAATATAGAAAAGGTAAGGCAAGTAGTCATGTTTGCAAAAAATGGTAGCAGCTTCAATATATAGTATAGTTTGTTATTTACATGTTGTAAGTTAATGATCTTTGTATGTTTGTCAGTTCCTAACAATTCCTAATAATTTATTCATGGACCTATCTGATTTTACATTGGGCGAATATTTCGTAAGAAAGGAAAAATACTGCTGTTTATTATGACATAAAGAATACAAAGATACGATTCTTCATTTTTGAGTAATAAGCTTTAATGTAAAAAGTAGATCAAATTTAAACCAACCTTACTTTATACTTTATTGTTACAAAAAGAGCGTGAAGAAATAACATTGCAAATTGGTGGAAAATGAACTTTCAGCCCTCAATATTCGATTATAGTCGAATTATTCCATTCTAGAAAATAAAAAAATGGAAATTTCAAATAATAATGCAATGTTGAGGAATATAAAAATGTATACTGCAATACAATAATATATGTTAATAATATAGAAAATGCAAAAAAGTTTAAGATGAAAGAACATTTTTCAATATCGATGATTTTCAAATTTTAGAATTCAGAAACAAATGGCGCGTTTATTTATCGTTATGAAAAATGGCGGTCGTATACTTTTAAGAGCAACTGTATGGCGACGAGAAGACAAGCTTAAGAAACAAGATTTCCGGCGGAATTTCAGAATATTCGCATTGATTTCTCGACTTGGTTCCTGGAAAGTTTCGTAAGAGTCATCGCGACGCCCTCATTTCTTGTGCGAGCGGATCATTTGTGCCCTCGGAGGATCCAATTACCGCCTTTGACATGACAAGCCGCCATCGCAGATAATAACACTATTGTTCTCTAGACCTCTTTCCCAAACTTCATCACTTCGCTCTGCTGCGCGGCACTGCTCGTCTAATACTCTTTTCCACCGCTAAATTGGCTACAATTCATGCCGATTAGCTCGCCGCCGATTCCACTCCCAGAAGCTTCCTACTCAGAACGGATTGATTAACGGGAAACATAAGAGAATAATCAACTATTACAATCATAAACCACCTTTTCTTCTATTTTAACTTCTTCAACAAACAAACTTTTTTTTAAGATATAAACGTGGAAATATTAAGATTTAACTTTAGATTTAGATTTATATTAACATTTACCTCTCTTTATGGACACTTATTTTCATTAAACAAAGCTACTAATTTAATTTAAGAACCATTACAATTTTAACAGACATAATATAAGTTAATTAAATCTATCAAGATTGCATAAATAATTGTCAGTGTCAATTGGAAGAAAAATTAATAAGCTTTGTAATTTTGTCAAGTCCCAAATCCGTCAGAATGACGGGTTGCGTAAATCTAGTGTTAATATTTGGGTAAAAAAGAAATAATATTTGTTATAATGAAGTGGATATTAAAAGTTTTTAGTGGATGATTGCATTCACCATTGATACAATACAATTCTTTGTACATAATTCAAAGTCCTAATAGTTAGCATTGGCATATAAAATAAACATGGAAATTAAGATTTAATATTTAGGCAAAAACAATAATATTTGTTATAATAAAGTGAATATTAAAACAAGTTCTGTCCTCCAATTTCATCCTTTGGAAGATTAAATACACTTTTTTGTACTTTCAATTCTTTCTTCTGGAAATCCAATGCTTTCACTTTCATTCACAAATTTAATTCTTTGAGCTATTGTAACAAAGTGAAGAGAGTCCTTTTTTTATTTCTTTCACCGTATTCTTCAATGATGAAGCACATTGAGAAAGCGTTTTCAAAAATTAAATTCTGTGCATGAAATATTTTACCTAATTTTTCAAACAATGATCACTTAATCGATGTAATTATTTGTTATAGACGAATTTGTGTATAAATGTTTAAACAGTTTGTATGATACAATTTCTGCCATTTGATATTATTTTATGTTGTTTTGTGTTCTAGTATTGCTACATGCACGCAATACAATTTTTTCATCGGAATAATAACTTTACAACGCAAATTTCATTGTTGTCGAAGAATTTAATTTTCAGTAGGGTGAATTTGATTTGTAAAAGGATGAATTTCAAGTGTAGGAATGTGAATCTGATAGGCTAAGTGTAAAATTAGAATTTTGGGTCTGCCAATATTTTTTTTCACTGTGTGTCAATGTATTCGATGGTGAATAAATAAAACCTTTTTCTTTCCACCAGTTTGCGTTTTCAACGGGAATTTTATTATCGTCGAAGAACTTCATTTTCAATAGAGCGAATTTGATTTGCCAGACAATGAATTTGACTCATAAAAGGATGATTTTCAAATGTAAAAATGGGAATTTGATGGGCAAAAGTGTGAAATTGCAATTCTTGGGTCTGCCAATACTTTTTTCCAACCTACGTGTTAATGAAATCGATGGCGAATAAATAAAATCTTTTCCTTTCCACCAGTTTGCGTTTTCAACGGATATTTTATTATCGTCGAACAACTTCATTTTCAATAAAGCGAATTTGATTTGCTGAACAATGAATTTGACTCATAAAAGGATGATTTTCAAATGTAAAAACGTGAATTTCATTGCAAAAGTGTGAAATTGCAACCCTTGGATCTGAAAATACTTTTTTTCCACTCACTGTGTGTTAATGAAATCGATGTCGAATAAATAAGATCGTTTCCTTTCACGTTTTTACTATACAAATACTGCGTCTGATATTACGACCAGGTATGATATGAAACAGCTGGATTAGAAATATCGGCTGCGTCATATACGCAACATATATTTGCCTTGGTAAGAAAGATTGCAGGTTTATATGTGTAAATGTCAGAGCTCGAAAGTCTGTGTTCAGTGTATAAGTCGATCTAATATTCTAGAAATAACAGAACCGCGATTTCTAGGGGTACCGTGTTTCTGCCCGTCGCTTTGATGTCTGCAATAAGCCTGTTGTAACTGGCAACATATGTGTTCTTGCCAAGGTTAGAAATAGCAGCACATTTTGTCTTTGCGAGGTAAATAATATTGTATTGTTAAAAAAAAGAGAGCTAAATTGATATCTTTAGTTGAAAATTTTCTTTGATCGAATGTAGGAGTATATTTTGTCTCTGTAATACAAATAATATTGTATTATTAAAAATAGGAAAGAGCTACATTGATTGCGTTAATTAAAAATCTTCTTTGAATGAAAATAGGAGTATATTCTGTTTTTATATTGTAAATAATATTGTATTGGTAAAAATAAAGGAGAGCTGAATTGCAGGGTGTTTCTTTGCAATTTCTTAACTGTTAGATGTAAAGTGGCATTGCCAAACTGAAGTATGAGACCTTCCCTTACCAATTTACAACTAATAGGAAAAATATTGCAAAGGAAACTTTAACTGAAACTAGATTTTGCTTGTAAGCTTCAGTTATATTTTTATGTAACATTTTATAGCTCAAAGTTGATTGTTTCTTGAATCCCATATCAGTGTTGCGAACATCTCACACAGCAATACGATAATATTAACTTATTAATAAGTAGTATATATGCAAATCCTTGAGCAAATGTGCAAAACTATAAACAGTACAAAATTTGTGTTATTGACATAGAATCTTGCTAATTACAAATTCATTACTGCATAAATACGTGCAAGTGCCTTCGAAATCTTAATACAAACTAAATTTTATCTGTAAATATCAAAAATACTTTTATATAAAGTGTTGTAAAAGTTTATACATCAATGCTAATTACTGATTAGATCCTATAACAACTTTCCGAATATTTTCTACAGTCACATAATAATATTAATTTAAAAAGAAATAGTAGATGTGTAAATGCTCTGCTGAAACGAGCTTATTACCGTTTATTAGTTATTTGTAAATTGCAGTTGTTACAGTAAAGGAAAAACTCCATCATTGTGAGAATGTGAATCGAAGGAAGTTTAACATTAAAAATGCTTTTATTTATTTCGAAAGTAATACTTGAGTTCTCTCCTTTCTTGTCTGTAATAACAACTTAATTTACACAATAGGAATAATTACACATTGTAAAAGAGCAGAGATATTAAAATGACGTATTTCTCAACACCGAAACGTAGATTCACA
This sequence comes from Ectemnius continuus, assembly GCA_910591665.1. Lineage (NCBI taxonomy): Eukaryota > Metazoa > Arthropoda > Insecta > Hymenoptera > Crabronidae > Ectemnius > Ectemnius continuus. Next base: position 4,323,761 of record OU342862.1, on the reverse strand, counting down.
TTTATCTATTGCAAGTTTTCGACGAATATGTTGTTCAAATGAGTATATTTAATCTTTATACGAACGCTAACATTTAACAAAAGTTAAATTGTAAATAATAATGTTATTATTCGCACGTGATTGCGAAAAAAATTAATCACAATTACAGTTATGTGTGTGTGTAGTACAAATTGTTCATTATTGTGCATGTTTTGCTACACAAACATGTTCTATTTGCATAAACTTCGATAAACAATTAACAACAAACAAATATTTCCATTCTGCATTATGCCACATTAATTGTACTATTAAAATAGACTGCTAATTGTAGTTTTAGCGACGGCAGAACAAAGATACATCAATATTTTATTTAGTACAATTGAGTGCAATAACAATAATAATGCGTGCTACGAAATAATTACAAACAAGAACATGGAACCGTTGTGTATTTTAAACAGCGATAGCCTCGAATCGATTGGTATCAGGTTGTGCCAGGTCGAGCAGTGCGACTGTTGAAGAGTTTGGTAAACAGATCATTGTAAGAAAACAAATAGATACAAATATTTAATAAATTTAGCTGTAACTATTTTCGTTCATAAATTCGTGCCATACTTTTTGTATAATATTATTGTATGAATGAATGGTTATTAATCATTCAATGCCGTAATGGTTTAGGGAATATGTTCTTTCAAAAAATTTATTGGACAGTTATAAACGGCTTAATACTTATGAAAAATATTAAATAAGGTTTCTTCATTGTATTAATGCCAATGTACAAGCAACAAATGAAAATGTATTGCAGGATTTACGTCGAAAGCGCGAAATATGAGTCATCATACTGAAAAAACGATTTTCAAACTCAACATACTGAAAAATAATACTAATTTGAATTCAAATAATACATGTATGTAAATATTGGACAGTTATAAACGACTTAATTTATCAAAAATATTAATAAAGATTTCTTCATTGTATTAATACCAATGTATACTCAACAAATAAAAATATATTGTACGACGCAAGTCAAAAACGCAAGTTATGAGCCATCATACTGAGAAAAGAATTTTTGACTTTGTTTTAATTGGTTTAAAGTGAATTGGAAACATTGACACAAAAAGCATTCAGCGATGTTAAGAAGAGAAGAAATTATTACAAAGAAATGTTAAACAATAATATTATAAGCTATCACCAATGACATGCGGAATTACTGTTAATAATAAAATCTCGTATTTGTGATTATAATTGATATTTAAACATACTGACGACGCAATACTTATCGTACTGTTTATTAATTAGAGAAAAGATAGTAGTTATATTAAATATTATTAATCTACGTAAACATCATCACGATGAAAATACTTTTTTCATAAAAAAACATATTTTATACATCGAATTTAACCTTTTCACCGAGCAATTAGTTTGATACTCCAATTTTGTTCGAATACTTTATATCCTACAGTTCATTTCATACACAATTCATTGTAATGAAAAGGAAAATCTTATTTATTATTTCAAATTGTGAGAAATCAAAAATGCGTCTTATAAATTATAAAAAATCATAATAAGAGATGTTAACTATAAAACCCAGATTTCCAATAGACGATGAGAACAGTTAAAGGGAGAAACTTCAGATTCTTAGAATCCAAAAATCATACTCAAATGATACATTTACAAAAGTCTGATAAACTTTTGCACCTATCTAAAAATATAAAGTGCACTTAAATATTAACTGGCTGAATTTGCCTTTGAATTTAACAAAAATTATACTTTGCTTAGACATTTCAGGTATAACATTTTTGTATAACATTATAAACTTTGACGATATAGATTTTTTACATAACCAGTACAATATTTCCAGTATCAACAGAATAATTATCAATCGATTGAACATCAGTGTAACTTAACATGAAAAATTAATAGTACATATTTAAATTGACAGCAAAAATCAGATAGTTACAAATAATGTCAAAGATATTCTAAAAATATCGCAATAGAATGTCGCAATAACAATTTAAAACCAATAAACAAAATAAAATCGCAAGACAGCAACATTCAATCTGATTTTCTTTCGTGTTCAATAATATAACAATGTCTGAATTATAAAAAGAGAATATTATTATTTATATTTTCGGCAGTAGTGCGTGTAATAGTTATAAGCGTCGGCAGCCTTTCAGTGGAAAATGCCGAGCAGCACAGACAAGGCGACTGAAACATCCGCGTTTCAACGCTCAGAGATAAAACTGTAAGTTCGGCGAAACTTGTGCAATTTCCAGTCAAATTAAACATTTTCGCAACATATTGAATATAAAACAATACTCATATCATAATACAATTGTTTCTGTACTTGGTTCTTTTGGTATCATATTTCGTTCATTATCCCGAATTATTTTGTCGATACATGCAGTGGAAATTTTATTGTTGTCGTGGAACTTGATTTTTAATAAGGTGTATTTAATTTACTTTATTTATTTATTTATGAAAGAATGAATTTTGAGTGCAAAAAGGCGTATTTTATATGCAAAAGTGTGAAATTGCAATTCAAGTGTACTGGATTTGCCCACACTTTTTTCCAACCACTGTCTGTTATTGTAATCGATGACAAATAAATAATTTAGTGAAAAATGTTTCGTTCATTATTCTTTCGATACAACGCAAGCCATGGAATGTTACGCTTGTTCTGTTAATTAAATCTCCACAAATATAATGAATAAAACAAGATATTCGCAAGCATCCCTTTTTCTGGAGTAAATTGTGATAAAGAAAAAGGTTTCTTTTTGAGGAAAAAACAGATTTCCTTAAAGACGAAAGTGTCCCTTTTGAGAGAAAATAAATGCTGCTGAAGAAGAACGGTTTCTTTATAAGAAAATTTATTTTCCAAAGGCTGTGTGTAGCAATACTTTTTCTACCTACTGCATAATAAATAAATAAATCAATGTAATGAAGTAAAAATTGTATCTAACTGTAAGAATTCTTTGAATGTGATATTTCACAAAGATCGTCAGTGATTTTGTCGATGCAGCATCATCAAGCGTTACAAGTTTTCTACTAGTCGAATATCCAGAAACATAATAAATAAACAAATTAATACAAAGAAGACAGAAGCCATAAAACTGGTTACCTCGATCATTTGTCCGAAAACAATCACTGGTTAAATTGCGTCCTGCAATCATTTAAAGCGACGCTGACAGGAAATGACGTAACAAGAATAGCGTCCAAGATATAAATGGGATGATTCTGTCTTCGTAGCTCAAACAATGTTATATTATTACAAACAAGAGAAGATCAAATCAAGTACTGCATTGAAATTTTTTATTTGTGTTAACATTGTTATTATGTAATGCTTGATTGATATTTGTAAAGAAACTTTTTGTTTATAATCAAATGATTTCGGTCGAACATTTAAGGATGTAATATTTATTTAAAAGTTAATATTGTTGTTAAGTGGGAGGAAATATTGGCGTAACTGTTAGGTTTTTAGAGAATACGTGGCGTTAAATTAAATATTGTTCTACAAAGATATATTTGAAAGTTAGAAACAAGAAATTATTGCTGTCAAATTTTGCTAAGTAATTTGTAAGAACTCATCTGCAAAGAATATTATATTGTTAAAAATGAGAGAACGTGAGATAAAATGACGTTGGTTTTATTTGCGAACTTCAGTTAGAGTTTTACATAACCTTTTATAGTATAATGTTAATTATTTCTCGAATCCCATAAGAGTTTTGCGGATATTTTCTACAGCAATACGATAATATTAATTTTTAAATAACTGGTACATATGTAAATGCTTGAGTAAATGTATATTGCTAACTCAACATGTGTGTTATTAAGATTGAATCTTGCTCATTACAAACAAAAAATAAAAAACAAGAAATCATTGCTCTTAAGTTTTTCTAAGTGCTTTGTAAGTACTCATCTCCAAAGAATATTGTTAAAAATGACAGAACGTGGGATAAAATAATCCTGGTTTATAATATGTTGCCTATTAATTGTAAGTTATTATTGCTATATTATACTGCACTGTGTGAACAGATACCGTATTTTGGAATCACACAAACACCTAACAAACATTAATACGTAGCGTTGCAAAATATTACGTAAAATCATATCTTAAATTTAGCATACACATAATTTCAATTGAATTGCTTCAGGTCAAGTTGATTTAAATGCTCGCCGCTCTGAATTTAATTGTTAAAAACTTGAAATCTATAGATGAGCATATGAATTGGAATATTCTGTACTTGTAACTCGAAGAATATTGTGTTAACAACAATAAAAGGTCCGATTGAATGACGCCGTCTTGTAATATTTCGTCAGTTAGTTGTAAGTTTTTGTATTACGACAGCAACGAACATTTGCTTAACGTTGACAAAATCTTAACTCATTGATTTCTAAATTAATATTTTTTGTGGAACAAAATATTCGCAAAACTACTATAGGAATTGAAAGAGTACGAAGCGTTCAATTGTATAATCTTATTGCAAAATATATCTGAAATATGCAATTGATCTGAAATTTGCAGAGAAGAAATACCTTTAGTTAAATTTTCTAAGTATTTGTACATATTTATTTGCCATTCATCACTTTATGCGAAACCAAGTATCAATTTTGCTATTTTTTTGTATATTTCAGTATATTTTATTAACACAAGATACAGCAAGGACGTGAATTTTAAGTTTATCTATTTTTGTAAGGTATTAATGATTTTTTAGAATTCAAATATTGTGCATCCACTCCAACATTTGTCGTCTAAGATTTATAATATAACAAACAACTGCTCCGAAAATATTCTGTAACCATTTTAAAACATTTCGTGCATTCTGATTATATCCGCGATCATTCGTGATGAAATGATGATGTCTTGCAAGATTTCATCTGTTAACCATAAGTTGTAATTGCGATAGTGAACATGCTTTGCTTGACATTTTAAAAAATCTTAGCTCATCCATGACCTGCTTATTTTGACCAAGAATATAAAAACACACTATTAATTTCGAGATTAGTATGATTATATTATACAATGATACATTCACCAAATTCTATTAGGTATTTAAAGAACGACGTATTCTTTGAATGTCCGAAACAATTGTCTCAATACTTTCAAAAATCTTAACTCAACCTAACCTAAATTAATACTACTATAAAAATAAGAAAATACTCGCAAAACGACGACAAATGTTCAAAGACTATTTGTTAATGCTCTACCGCATTACGCCACATAGTCCAATATCACATTTCGAAATCAACCCTCGCTCACCCGACTCCCACCACCACCACCGCCGCCGCCAGAACCAGCGGGTACATTGTTAGCGCTCGCTAATCAAATATGAAAACAGCCGGCGCATTATAAATTCATCAAGACTGTGACATTTTACGGGGGCAAGATTCAGTGCGCGGCGTATTATCAATTCGAGCGGCATAAACCACCGGCACATAATTGCACGTGGAATCATGTCCTATGAAATACTGCGGACAGTTTCCCGATGAGGCATGCGGCGGCGGCGCGGGGGAGTTCTGGTAAGTGAGGCATAAAAGAAGAAATATATACACGCGCGAGCGCGAGCGCGCGCGCCCGCTCGTCGGTTATCACGATAAATCTGAAAAAAAGTCCCACTTTACCTGGTCAAAGTTAGCGGTGCCGATGGCGGGCGTCGTTGGGGCGTCGGTGGTGGTAGATGTAATCGGCGCGGCGCGCATACGACAGAGGAAGAGAAACATTCAACTTGGCTTTAGTCTTTCGTAATTGGGAGAAACGGCAGGGGTGGGTGGGTTGGTGGGTGGGAGGGGCGGAGGGGGGTGGGGCGGGGGGCGGAGGAGGAGGCATAGTAAACAGAGCGCGCGGGCATATCGGCGCGCACACAAACACACAAACACACACAGTACACGTAACATGCACCGGTGGAGAGAAAAAGGCGGGTAGCACGCGAGAACAGTGTTCTCGGGCGCACATTCCCTCGAAGCTCGGAGAAAAAGCGGCAGCGGCGCAACAAAGATGGTGCGCAGCGCCGATGGGTGTTGGCGCTCCCGTTGGACAGGAAGAGCGGAAGAAGGAACGAACTCGGTGGCTCGGAGCGCTTGCCAGTGCCGGGTGGGCGTGGCAGCGGCAGGGAGCGACGAGTGGTATCGCTGGATCGGCGCGCGCGCGATCCTATCGGCCCACCTCATACGCCGAGCCTGGCCGCTCACCTCCGGCGGCCGCCATGTTGCCACTCCCATTGGCTGGCGCCGGGGCGCCGGGGGCGTGGCCCGGCGGCGGGAGTGGGGGCGGCCCGGTGGTCGGGGGCGTTTAAGTTAATAGGAGGCAGAGGTCAGCGATTTCTACGAGTGTTTACTCACGTAGGTGTTGGCTCCCCTCGATTCACAGTACCATGTGCCATTTATCAGCACTTCCACTAGTTTTACTAGTTTTACTACTTATACAACTTTTTGCTATATAGCGCCAATAACTACTCTCGCACACCGAAGCCACGCCCATGAGTCCGGTACTAGCAGAGCCCTGTATTTTTACTGTATTTCATAGGATCGCTCCATTTCTTTCATTCTTCGCGGAGTCGAGCGAAGGAAATTAGCCTAACTGCAGGGTCGATTCCGAATATCCTTGCATGTCCTTTGTGTAGCCGGGCGCGCCGCAGGAAGCTTTCGGGCGAAGTAATCAAAAGAAAGGGGAGGCTTGCCAGCGGTGGAAGGAAGTTTTAATTGCGGCCGGCGGCGGCGGGAGGGGGGGCGTGGCGGGTGGGAGGGTCGGTGGGCGTGGCCGCGGCGGGGCGCGGCGGTGGGGATGAATTGACGCGACCGGTGTGAGAGGGAACCGGGCACCGTTCAGTTTTCGCGTGCACGTGATGCGATCAGATCGAGAGGGTTATTCTCCCTGCTATTGCCTCACCTTGTCGCCTCACCCGTTAATGATCATTCCATCCAATCGGGACCGCACTCCTTTCGAGAGGACCTCGCCGATTAATATTCGTGCCGCAGAATGGTCACCGTACAATAAACTTAGCGAGAGTCGGCCGTGAGAGTGTGTGGGCTCGCGAGAGCTCGCGAGGGCATTGTTTATAGAAAACACTCGATGGAAGGGTTTAAAGTGACCACGTGAGAAACCTGTGCCTTCCAGTGAAGCCGACTCGTCGACACTGACTGAACCGCGTGTGTGTGTCGCTCGTATTAACTCCGTTGTGATTCCGAACAGTGACATTGAGTTCAATTGCAAAAGCTTGTGTTAAAAGTGTTAACTAAATCATTCCTTCAAAGCTAAAATCAAGTGTCGTCCCTGTGGTCGTTGAATGACAAGATTTCACAGTATAATTACCAGTCGTTAATACTTCAACATAATCGAAACTCTCGATATTGATTGCTAAGATTCGTTAAGTTCCAAAGTAGGAGAGAATCAGCGTCGGGTGGGCGTGAAAGTGTCGTGACTCCTTAACAGTGCGTGTTTTGAGACTCGGGTGCGATTGGACGTGTGTGACTTAACATTACTGACAATCAGTCATCCAAATGGTGTTGAGGCAGAGTGAGTAGTCGTTGCTGCAGTAAGTGTGAGCTGTCGGTGGTGCGCATCTCCAGTCTCGGCTTGGAGTGATTCCAATGAGTGGCCGATCGGCTCGAAGCTCTCGCGCGCTTTATTACCCTTGGAATCACCGGACCCCATAGTCATCGAACCCCCCGAGACTGGCAAGAGAGCGAGAGAAGGCTTCCGGATCGGAAGGATTCAAGGACGAGTAGAGAAGAATTCCTCGAAGGAATTGCATGGCAGAAGTGGTCGGAGCGCGAGGAAGCGAAAGGGGAGAGGTGTTGGGCAGCGGAGCGAAGCGTTGCCGAACTAAGTCTCTCGTGGTGCGTAGACTGGCGGGACACAGCTGTCGCAGCTGCGGCGCGTTGTAATCGGGGCCGACAGGTCCCCAGCTAAAGGTAAAGGCCGAACGCCGCGCGGCAGCTGGACGACAGACATTGATAGAGAGTGATAGCTGTGTCGCCGGTACCACACCGCTCGGACCATCCTCATCAGAGAGCTTATTAACCGTCCGTGCGTCTTCTCTTCGTAAGAATCGGGAACCCCGTCGGAGTGTGATCGTGCTTGCGGAATCGGTGAGGGTGAAAGTGTCGGTGTCAGTGAACGGAGCCGTTGCCACCAAGTGACTCTCGGACAGGGACACTGGGGTGTCGGTGACGTGAACCGAGTTGCTCCCTCCAATTGATTAGGGTCAGGACTCCGGGGGGTGTTACTATCCACTCTCAACTAGCAACTCTTAACTGTGATCCGAGAAGTGTGCGACGGTCGGTGCAGTTTCTCGGGTATCAGATACCCCTGATTTGAGAGGTCCTCCCTGGAACCGTTGGGTCCAACTGACTAGAACTAGGACTAGAACCAGGATTCTACGGGGTCTTGCTATCAATTATCAATTGGAATTTTGTCTTTCTGATCCAGCAGTGTGTGACGGTGGTTAGTCAGTTTGGGTATCGAATATCGTTGATTCTGGAGATCCTGCGAAGATCAAGAGGGCTGAAGGAATCTTTGGGCTCAACCGATTGGGATCAGGACTTTAAGGGGTGTTGGTATCTAATTTCAGCTGGGGCCTCTCAATTGTGATCGGGCAAGTGTGTGACGGTGGTTGGGGCGGATTTCTTGGGTATTCTCGGCTATCGGCTAGCATTAATATTGGAGATCGTGTCGGGGTCAGCCGGGGGCCGCGTGAACGCGCGCGTCACGTTAACCGATAACGTGAGAGCGGCATGTTATCGTGGGGAACCGGGAACGTGCATAAGCGGCTCACGGTACGAGGGTAACGTCGTTGATCTCGCGATGACACCCACCTCGGCGCCGGTATCAGCGCCGAACTCCACGTCCGCATCGAGCAACCCCGTCGCCATGAGCCAACTCGGTACCGTCTATGCCACCAAGAGGCGCCGTCGCAACGGCAAAAGGTTCGTAACTCCATCTGATTTGCAACGCTAAATCACTCTCGGCGCATTTCAGTTCGCCTCTCTTTCACTCACTCTCCATTCTTATGCATTTGCAGCCTTTTTTCAGTTTAATTCGCCATTTGGTTGTAGCAAAATTTATTGCAAAATGCGAATTTTAACCGATGGTATTTAAACTGTGAGAAATACGATTGCTGAGGGCTTTGGTGTGTTTATAGGCGTCTTCAGAAAGCAGCGAACGATATTTCAAAATGTTGAAAGGTGTTTATTGTAGCAAAGGAGTTAACGACCTGGTTTAAACGCGTTCTCCTCTCGAGTGAAGTAATTTTGCATGAAAACACGAAGAGAAACGAATATTGAAGCGAATTATTAAAATTTCTTTTCTAATAATATAGAGGACAACGTCTGAACGATTTGAATGTGATTTTCAGTCCCGTATTGATTATAATACAAGTAAACTAAAGATTATAAAATATTGCGGTATTTATAATTTTTATTGATTGGTTCAAAAGTAACTCCACAATTTGAAACGGGATGAAAATGCGAGTTGTACTTCGTTTTAGAGTTTATGCAACAACCTATTATTGTTTAAATTTATTTATTGTTAACATATTATTTAGCTTCACTTGTGACGTATTTTCATTGTCTAATTGTAATTAATGAGTTTGTCTGTGCCTCGGGTTTAACACTAAGCAGTTTTCACTTTTTCTGTTGTTTAGTCGCAGAATTTGCAGGTTTTTCACGATAATGTTGTGTTTTTTGTCAATAATACTGTTTAAAACATTTTTTAAGTAATAGAGTTCTTATTTTTCGAATAATTTTGGGAATATTCTTATATTTTTCGTGTTTCTATGTATCTTTTTCTTATGTTATAAATCGACTCTTAAGTGTTGCTTAACACTGCAACTATCAACATTGACTTTCAATATTTCACTACATTATTTCTATTTTTACTCCTTTAAAGATCCAAAAGTTACTTCAGTTCGCTATAATTCTTTTTCAAACCAAAATGCCACATTCTGTTCTGCATCACTTCGAAAAGACATTCTCACTTTCCGTTCAGATGTTTCTCCTTTTTCAAATATTCAAGAAAGATGACTGCAGTGACGTTTAATGCAAGAAGTTATCAAAAGCGATTTGCAAGGCACTTATTTTTAGCGTGGAAAATAGGTGTTCAGTGTGACGCGTGTCAGTGACAAATAGACAGAGTATTGATTTAGAAAGTACTGAATCCGTAATTTTTGCTGTCACAGCGGCATTGCCTTTGGCAGAAATTGCGATATTCGCGCATCATCCAGTACATTCGTACGTCATTTAGACTTGTGACATATTTAATGATAGTTCAATTCAGCGTGCGAACGAAGCTTTCGCTGCGAATACATAATATTTTTAATAATGTTCCAACTAGAAAGGTCGACATTAATTTCCCGTGTTTTAGTAAAAATCGTCGAACTTTAATTTTATAATACTTCGTTTATTTCGATCTTTCATTTTCAATGTTATTTTATTTTATTGCAAAGCAATTGCTGTATAAGGATAATTATATTTTTATACGTTGCTAGAATTGTCGAAAAATTTGAGGTAAAAGATTTCAATAATTTGTGCACTTTCAAATACGAGAAAATCTGGAAGTCGTAATTTCTGCTGATTTCGTTGCTATAATATTAAGTAGATAAAGTCATTGAATATTACAATAATATTTACATTATCGAAATCGTAGTTTAACAACTGTTCTGCGACACCGAATATTTTGCAATCCAAAATACATTATTTTGACAGGTTTCGCGTAAAAAAGTACGTGTGTATAATTTCGTTCAGTTGAGAAATTCAGGTGTGAACAGAAATGTAAGAACATGAAAGTAAAAGCAAATGAAGACTGTTTATCACAGAAAGGAATGATTGAATAAAATATATTGGAAGCGACGAATGATAGGAAAAGCGGCAAAAGTCCGATACAATGTCAAAAATTGATTAAGATTGGCCAGAATTCGGCTTTTCTCGAACACTCGCCACACGCACATTGCACGCTCCTTCTGTCTGTCATCTGAACTCAACACAGAATCGATTCAACTAGCATTAACAATGAATTAACAATAAATTAGCTGTTAATAATAAAGAAAAACTTGACGTATGCATGCTTCATTTGAGGCACTTGTTCTGGTAATATTGCTAAAAGAACTTTTAAAGGAATTAAATTTTAGTAGTCAGTTTTCCATTGTCTTTTTACCTCGCAATAAAGTGAGCACACGCCAAGTTTTTGTATTATTAAGCGTTAATTTATTGTTAATTCATTGTTAATGCGAGTTAAATCGAAGTATCTTTGAATGAAGACTTGGCTTTCTCGTATGATATTTATTATCTTTTTTGCTATATTTTAATTTTGCCGGGAAATCAAAGTACAGCTCGTTGCTGGAAAGAAGGCGCCTGGCTCTGATTTGCCGAAAAATTTGTCTCCTCCTTCAAAATCGAGCTGTACTTGGCGCATTTTTCACATTTCAATGTTTTTGTACGGTTAGGATTCTCTCTAACACTCACCGCATTCATATTGCACGCTTCTTGTGTTCGTCATATGAACACAATGCGGAATAGCCGCGCATTCTACTAGAGCGCGTTATATTGCGTTTTCCAATTAGGAGACACAGAGAAATGCTGTGTTGCAGAGCTAAGCACTGTTTTGGAAAGTTTAGGTGTCAAATAGAACAATTATAACAGTCCAAAAAAAACTATTACAGCATCGCTCGGTTTATTACAAAACAGAACGTTTGAAAGGTCTGAAATTTGAAATAGAATATCTGATGTCAACCATACAGTTCGAAATTATGTATAAAACTTTAAAATGTTGGTAGTTCGGTGTGTCGACTCGTTCGAACTTAACCTTTTCTTGTGTCAATTGTGTACAACAATGCACTACTGTGTTGTAGATGGAAGACTCTGTCGAATACAGTGTTACACATTGCCCTCTGTGTCGAATTTCTAAGCACGCATTACTCCACTAGGCTTTTCTTCCGGCGCGACATTTAAAAGGAATTCTACAAAATTCCCGAAAATACAAATGGGGCACTTTGTTAGATTTATGGAACTTTGTTAGGGAACTTTGTTAGATGTATGGAAATCGGTGGAAGTGGCTTATAATTGATTCAAATTTGTTATACTTGATACATTTACACAGAATTTATTCATATTGAAAAGTTTAACACAGTGTTTGTATAAGAATCAACTTAATACGTTTTACATCTCTGATCGTGCAAGAAAAGAACATTCATTCACTAATAAAATCAGGTCCCTAATTTTAATGCCCGCTGTATTTAATATTTTAACCTTTTAACAGCGGAATTTAGTTTTAAAAATCCACCACAGGGTGCGAAATTGAAATTCAGCAATGACGAGTACACACGTGAACCGCACCGCAATAGAAATTTGGTTCGACGTGTATACACGACAAGCGCACTTAACCTATTTGCATGAGAGGAAATATGAAAAAAAGGCCATTATCACTAGAAATTTTTGTTTCCGATTGAAGTGTCTAGAAAATTTATCGTATATATGCGCTTATGATGCAAATGTATTGACTGTTTAAGTTCATCAGGAGTGTCTCCCTTTGTACAGGGTGATTCACTTGCCTTTGAATCAGAACTCTCCTAGCCCGCTTTTACTAGACATCTATTTAATTATATTATATACACAGACTGTATTAAATTATGTAGTCTGTTGGAGCGAATATTTTGCCAAGTTTTAGCATCAACTTCCTTCGAATGGCTAGCAACGTAAGGAGAAAACATTTTATTATATTACATTTGTAGGGGAATATTATATATAACTGGCTTCTGCAGGGCGAAATTTCATGTGCGAGTTAACATAACTGAAACATGTAAAAGTCTAAACACATAAAATGCAGACAAATGTTGAGAAACATTTGAGTACAATTGAAATTTCTAGGTTATTTATAATGATTTCATATGGAAGAGAGTATGCAGTGTGTGCAGTGACAGTGTGATTGAAAGGCAAGTGACTCACCCTGTACTTCCGCTAGGTTAGAAAATCAGAAATAGATATAGAAATGCACCTCATTCCGACATTCAGATTCCAATACATTTATATTCTATGTTTTCGAATTCCTGACGAGTTACATTTCTTTCGAGCGCCCACAAACACCAACTTAAGGAGGTTCGTGCGGTCATTTGGTGCAAAAGTAAGAGGGGAACATGTGAGCACTAACACTGAATTTTGAGGCTTTTTCAAATTACAATAAAACCAATTTCTGAGTAGGAAAATTCAATTTGCAATTAAGTTTATGCTATGTCACGCCTGCTTTTATGAGTTACTTTTATTTCTATACTATTTACCACGTTATTTCTACAAATGAAAATATTTCCTTCTCATTCTCTGTTCAAACACTCTCGAACCGGAGAGTCGAAGCTTCTGGAACTTTGCCTGATTATTCGTAAATGTCTGATTTGCCACGTGAAATGTATTTTATTCATGTGTCATTATTGTATCACATAGTTTTAAGCCGTAAACGGTAATCTCTGTTCTCGTCGCCATAAGAATAGATTTTTCGACATTGATTATTCGAAAACTGTACAGACAATCATGTTAAAATTTCGAAGAGCTGCAGTGGTTATTCACCGTCATTCTCTGTAAATTTCAATTGGATCTCATTATTTTCATTTTTGGCACCAACCTCCTCAAAACGTCGTAGAATCTTACAACTATTAATTACAGCTATCTCTACTTATATAAATCTGTAGACGTTTTCTATATGTTTGTTTGTTCCGGTTTGGCGGGAAAATTACTGAACCGATTTCAATGGATTTTGCAGTATTCGAAAATAAAAGCTCCTGAAAGTAAATTGATGGGGGTATTGTAATGCTATCACATTAAAAAGAGAGGAATTGGTTGTCAAATAAAATGATAAATTTTGTTGTTGTTACATTCGTTGGGGATCATCGGATTGCATTCTTCTTGAGCCTGCGAAGCGGGCGATTGAAACTCATGCTAGTTTGTAATATATTTATAATCTTACATTTGTAATAATATTTATATTATTATAAATAGTATTATAAATAAATACTTATAGTATTTATAATCTTACAGCTATTAACACGTTCACTTGAACCTATCTAAAAAATCTATTCACAGACATATTTATTTCGACTAAAATAACGTTAACAAACATTTTTAACGAGGGTATTTATTTACAAAGACATACTCACAGCGGATTTCAATGACTTTCATATATGTTATAGAGCGATTTAAGCTGATCATTTTTATACACACATATATGTGGGGGAAATTTACAGGGAAAAAGTTAGGGACACCTAAAAGCGAATCTTATCTATAGGTATATAATTGCTTATTTATTATATATATCTATTATATATTAAGATATATATTACATTAATATAAATAATATATCACAATTATTGAAATCGGTTGTGAGTATGTCTTTGTAAATAATTTCCTTAACAAGGTGCGACGAAGAGGTAAAAATTTGCAACTTGGGCGACGACAGTTTTAATACAGGTTTTAATCTTTACAGCTATTTGATTTTCTAACACAATTGATGAGCGTGTGTGTATGACTCTGCGTGCGAGAAAGCGAAGATGCTATGTAATTCGAGTGGAAGAAGAGTGCGACTGCGACATCCAGTCACCGTTATCGAAGGCGAGTGGTGTGAGTGTTTCTTAAAATGACTGAACAAAGCGGTGCGAAACTGAGCAACGAAAGAAGTGTGAATCCGTGTGCGCAATATACGGCTCGATTTTCGAGCAGCGAGTCAATCGAGCAGAGTCGTGCTGTGTCAATTAGAGTCAGAGAACGAAAGCAGAGTGTAAAGAGTGTAAAGAAGAGAGCGGAGAAGTTATAGTGTACCAACAGTGAAGGACAATAAAAGAGTTTAGTATGGGAGTTGCAATTTCTCCAATATAAACGCGATTTCATGTAAGCAGTTCATTTGATGTGGAAATAATTTGATCCATTGTATATTTTACGTGATTTCACAAAGAGAAGACTCGCTTTCATGAAAAGCAATAATGAAAGAGCTTATTCTTATGAATCTGCATTAATTTAATTAATTATATATACAGTGGATAAAAAAAGTACAATGTTTACATACGTTATTTTTTAAGAAAATACCCTTGGGGAAGAAAAATCTTCTGTATAAATAAAAATATATTTTCTTGAAAAAGAAAGTGCTCTTCCAAAAAATGTATTCTCCAAATACTGGGTGTGCCAACATTTTTTTTGTATACTGTAAATAGATACCAGTACCTGGAAAAATAGGACAGAATGGATTATTGTTCTTGTTCCCAAATTTTTTTAATATCTTTAGATAGATTTTTATTGTTCAACGTTACGTGTTTTATGAATATCTGTTAGAGATTCATGAATATTTCCCTCCATAATAAAATAATATTAATTTGCATGTAAATGCTCGACGAAGATGAACCGGGTATAAATAACTGAAGATTGCTTAAAAATAGTGGAATACTCGAACAATCTCAACGTTTAATTAAAAGCCCAAGCATTGCAATGCAAGAATTATTCGATCGGACTTTCGTTGTTTTCTACAATGCAACATTGTTTACATTATGAACGCAAAATCTTTCCATTTACATTTTTCCTTCTCTTTCGGATTATGCAATGTCACTTGGGCGAAGCCGCGTGGAACAGCAAGTTAGCAATAAACAAAAAACACAGATAAAATCAATTTGTCACATGTTTTCATCACAAATGAATTTTCATCACTAAATATTTACGACAGGAAATCCTTTTAATTAAAAAAGGTATCTTTTCTATACATTTCTTATACCTGGCAACTGACACACTTTTAAATTTAACATCAAAATGGATGTTAAGATATCGACAAAAATACGAACGATATTTGCAGTTTTTCACCCTCTGATTAACAGCGAAAGTAATAAATATTGTGTATTATATTAATTTAAGTCATTGTATGTTTAACGTTTCAGTGCCCACTGCTTTCATCCTTTCCGTTTGCAAGACTTTACGCTGCTTCGTTCCACACGCACGCACTTACACAAACAGTTATACTACCTCGAAACCTCGCAGCTCTCTCACACATACGTTCACGCATGCCATTTGCATCTGTGTGGGACAAGGTCGCCAAAATCGCACCCGTTTGTCTATTGGCGATTGGCCTTATAAATATTTTTCTGGTAACTTTTTGGTAAGATCAACTTTTATAACAATTTATCTTCTTGCTTTATAGTTTTATTTCCTTATTGTTCTTTATTACAATTATTAATAGTCTAGTACATTGTTTAGATAAAATTGTTTAAAGCGTTTCCACAAATCAAATACAGTGGATAAAAGAAATATTCGAGGAACTACCTTTTTCGAGTACATTTTCTTAAAGAAGAAAACTCAAAATTGATTCGAAGTATAGTTGGCGTGCTATTACTTTTTTTTAGCCAATGTACGTGAATGAATCGACGGTGAATAAAGTACAGATCTCTTTTTTTCACATTTTTACTGTATTAATAGTCAGAAAACTCTCTTCTTTAAATAGAAATACTATTTTATCTAAGAACAAACTGTTCTTAAGAAAGTATAAATTTCTTTAGAGAAGAGAGTTTCCTTTTGAAGATAGTTTACTTCAAAAACTCTAGGTTTTCGAATCTTTTTTTATTCATTGCGCATTAAACTCTAAACTTATAATAATTACATTGAGCTCAACAGATACTTTGTATTTATTACTTTTAAATTGCTTTCAATTTTAATCAATAGAAAACTCGCATGCTGTTATAAAACAATTTTGTATTTACGTATACTTATTTTCACATTTCTAAATATTTTTAATATTATTAGTTTCTACTAACAACTTCTACATTTCTTGCTAGCTTACCACGTTATTACAAACACGTCATAATAAAACGATATTTTTATTTTTACTTCTAGTTTATTTTTGAGACCAAGTTTATTGCTTGCTTGCTGTATTTGTGATAATTTTGTACCAACTTCTTGAACAAAAAGTCTATTTACTATTTAAATGGTCGTTAAACTCATGTAGATTACACGTGTGTGAGAAAAACTAGGTTAGAAAATATCAGATGGGGATTGATTGGAAAATCATAGACTGATTTCCATAATGCGCGCACTTCATGCTCTATTTTACGTACAACGCATACTTACAATTAAAGCGCACGCTTGGTTGAATCAGCGACAGTTTACTATTAATAACAGTAAACTTGTTAATTATGTAAATTAATTGATGGAATCGGTATATTTTATCGGACTCTTTATGATATACGACATGAAAAATGATGCTCGATCTAATATTGTTTATACGACGCTAAATGATTTCTGATTGTTTAACATACGTTATTCAATGACTCTTTCACTTATTCCGAAGTTCAAGTTGTACCTATTATAATTAGTCCCAGAAATATTTAACACTAAATCTACCGACATTTTTTTTATATCTGAACTTCCCCATTGAAAACGGTCATTTGACCGCTGATTGGTAGGTTTAGTGTTAAAGTCCAATGATTCAAATTAATGAGAAGTTTATTAAAAGCATTTTACATACTGCGTATACATTTTCCACTGATTAGCATTATTACAGTGAAGAACTCTTGGTTAATATTTCGAAACATTCTTAACTCATTTTTAACTAGCTAACATTAACCAAGCATTTAAAGATGAATTATTCATTTTTATGAATTCATGATTCATAAGTTGATTTAGTTTTGGAGATCTACATGTGTGTGTAACGTCTGGATTTGCACATATATGTGCTTCCTACTGTGAATGTATCACTATACTTCGTGTTACAACAAGCTTCACTCGCTAACTATCCGATCGAGTCACGAATAATTCAGTGACTGTTAACTTTATAGTTTGTCGAGTTTAAATGCATGTCTATATATTATACTTCTCTGAATTAGCTCACAATTAACTTAAATATGAATTTATATTGTTTATTCCACTAGCATATTATATCAGCCAAATTTGCGTGAACCATTCAGAATATTGTAATCCTCGCTATCATTCGTCCCCACTTTATTTTGCGTTGACAGACTTCTGGCAATAATTGGAAACATTACATTGGCACTCCATTTCAATAACATAATGAGTTCTCTTCATAATTAACATTATGTGTTATTTAAACTGGTTCATTCCTTCTTTCTGAATATAACTTTAAACGACGAAAAAGTAACCTAAAAGTTGAATTGTGTTTTTTTTATAGCAATACGTTCCTTCAGATTCATAAATTGATATGGTTTTGGAGATCCACATGTACAGGGATCAAATTATTTATTTGATTTTACTCTACGTGCAAAATCCTTATTAAAAGGTTATAATTGAAAGACGATTTTGATGTTCCGGAGTGCAATTTAAGATACCAGTTAAATTCCAGCATTTAAAAGACTAACAAAATCAATTATTTTAAAACTGATCACCATGCATTAAAATTATTAAAAAAGATATATAAGAAAGGTCGAAAACTATTGTTTATTACGATGTAAAGAATATGAAGATATGCTTCTTCATTTCTGAATAATAAGCTTCATTGTAAAAGTAGGACAATTTATGCAACCTTTCCCTATTTAATCCAAATTTCAACACATTCCTAAAAAACAAATCTACGTCACAACTACCTAAAAACGTGTATATAAATATCTTTATTTATGTATATATGTACAGGGTGAGTCAGTTGCCTTCAAATCACCACTGTCGATCATACACTGTTCCATATAAAATCGTTATAAATAACTTAGACATTTAAATTATACTCAAATGTTTCTCAACATTTGTCTGCATTTTATGCATTTAGACTTTTACATGTTTCAGTTATGTTAAATCGCACATGAAGTTTCACCCTGCAGGAGCCAGTTATACATAATATTCCCCTATAAATATAGTATAATAAAATATTTTCTCCTTACGTTGCTAGCCATTAGAAGGAAGTCGATGCTAAAACTTGGTAAAATATTCGCTCCAACAGACTACATAATTTACTACAGTCTCTTGTCAAACATAGAATATATAGTATAATTAAATAGACGTCTAGTAAAAGTGAGGTTAGGACAGTTCTGATTCAAAGGCAAGTGACTCACTCTGTATGTGTAGCGTCTGCGAATCACTTGCCTTCAAATTACCATTGTCGAGCATACACTCTTCCATATAAAATCGTTATAAATAACCTAGACATTTAAATTATACTCAAATGTTTCTTAACATTTGTCAGCATGTTATGCATTTAGACTTTTACATGTTTCAGTTATGTTAAATCGCACATGACATTTCACCCTGCAGGAGCCAGTTATACATAATATTCCCTTATAAATATAGTATAATAAAATATTGTCTCCTTACGTTACTAGCCATTAGAAGGAAGTCGATGTTAAAACTTGGTAAAATATTCGCTCCAACAGACTACATAATTTAATACAGTCTATTGTCAAACAGAGAATATATAGTATAATTAAATAGATGTCTAGTAAAAGTGAGGTTAGGAGAGTTCTGATTCAAAGGCAAGTGACTCACTCTGTATGTGTAGCGTCTGGATTTGCACATATATGTGCTTCTTCCTGTATACGTATCAGTATACTTCGTGTTACGACAAGCTTCACTCGCTAACTATCCGATCGAGTCACGAATAATTCAGTGACTGTTAACTCTCCCTTTTCCCGATTCATTTTCCCGGATAGGGGGCGCCACTTTTTATTATTGGCCGGTTTCGTTAGAGCGATGATCGACCAGTGCGATTGCGTGTCTCGTCTTTTCTAGCAGTGAATTGGCTCTCAAAACTTCTCTCTCTCTTTCTCTCTTTCTGCTTCTCTTCTCGACGTTATAGCTGGCTATAGAACAGCGTGGAGCGTGTGCGTGACAGGTTGCCGAGTCATGTATAAGCAGGTGTCACTAATGTGTGCTCACCTGTCACCTTACAGATTGGCCGGGCATCATTCCTCGTTAATGCTATCAATTCCCGATGCCGATACGCGCGCCGCATTTTGGTAATGATTCGATTAAAGTTAATGGGATCGACGCGGACGCGCCAGTTTGCAAGGAAGCGCGCGGCCCGAACCTGTATATGTTTGCACTTCCGACTCGTTTTTTTCTGTTTGGAAATGCACCGCCAACTGACACACTTTTAACTTTAACATCCAAATGAATGCTAAGATCTCGAACAAAAATACCAACGTTATTTACGGGTTTTGTGATTCTGCATACATTTGCAATTTTTTTTTCTTTTTGAAAATGCAGTGGCAACTGACACACTTTTAACTTTAACATTGAAATGAATGCTTAGATTTCGAAAAAAAGTACGAACGTTATTTACAGTTTTTATGATTCAAATTAATGCAGTTCTAATTAATTTGAATCACAAAAATTGTAAGTAAAACTGTAAATAACGTTCGAATTTTTTTCGAAATCTTAACATTTATTTCGATGTTAAAGTGTTAGTTGCCACAGCATTTGCAAAAAAAGTCGCAAGTTGTGATTCAAATTAATAAGAAGTTAATTAAAAGTATGTTAAACGTGTCTCTGTGTATAAATACAGGCAGTTGAGAAAGTTTGCAATCAGCTTTCGAATGGATTGGTAAAGATCACATCGAGAAACTTATGAATGCCATGACATTTGAAAGCAGTAATTTTAACAGCGAGAGGCAACACTAAGTACTAATTATTAATTTTTTATTATTTCAGATAATTATTGTCTATATTACGTGTACAGCAATCCCAATCCACTTATTTTTGTACCTGCACAATTGGCTGACTTATTCACTAAATATACTTTATGTTTATACGTATATGATTAATAATTATAATTATGAACTAGTGAATTTATCTGGCGTAATGATATATAATATCACATAACACATAAAATTTAGGCTTATATTTATCATTAGCATTTTCCCTTGTGAATTGGACCGAAATTTCGACTTATAATAATAACATTATTGTGAGTAAACTTTTTTTACTATCATTTCTACTAACTGTTCATTTTTTGTTGTCCTCAACTGTATATATTTGCTATTTAATACTGTTATCTCATAGAAGGAGTTATTCGCAAAACTGTTACAGGATTCAAATAATAATTAACATTGAACTATAACATGTCATGCAAAAATATGTCCAAAATTTGCAGAGAAGAAACAATTCCTACTAAACTTTCCTAAAAAGTAGTATCGAACCACATACGTTGCATAAAATTGCATCTGAGTTGTGCAAACAAACAATTATTTCTGTTAACATTAAACTTACGAATTACCAGTTAAATAACCGTTTTCAATGGGGAAGTACAAATATAAAAAAAGTGTCGGTAGGTTGGATTATTACTTATTTAGTTACTATAATTACTAATTATTAATCAGGTTATCATTTATTTAGTGTTAAACATTCCCAAATGCATAGCCTCGAACTATATTTGGAATTTAATTTAAAACTATATTTGCAAATTAAAAAAAATTGTAGTTGTCGAAGTACTCAAACTTGATTATGCATATGCTTAGGGTTATGTACGCGTGCTAATTCCGTGGTGTAAAAGCAGTAGCTGCCTGCACATGCACACGAAAGCCGGGCATTCGTGTGGAAGGTGGAAGATAGCGTGTTACGCCTCGAACCTTCTATCAGAAACACGAAGACATCTTAATTATCTGTCTCTCTTAATGGCGCGGCACAGATTTGTCAACGGCTTGGTAGTCATTTCTCGAATTCGTTTGCATCTAATAATTGCTTTCATAATACATTATATTATATGCTAATTAAATGTTGAGATTTGTACGAGATTTTCTCACTGATTACTTTAAAAGCCCGTTTCTCAAGAAGGATTCTTTCTAATTGTGTTTAAAGATGATATGTGAATACTGAGTTAATCATTATTTTAATACGTTTGTTGATAATAATGGTTACTTTGAATACTGTATTGCATATAATCTACATTTTATGCTTTTTATTTATATTTTAGTATAATAATACAATCTATACTAACATATTAAAATAGAATTTTTTAAAGTATTTGTCAGACGAAGATAACCTATATTTTATTTGAAAACTTAATATAATCTTGCGTAATAAAAATATTTACAAAGACATAACACAACCAATTTCAATGATTTTGATACATGTTATAAAGTATGTACGGTAAATATGTATGGGAAACTTATAGGAAACAAGTTAGACGCACTTAAGCTACCAACATACAAGTAGAATGTTAGAAAACGGTACAAAAATTCGATTTTTTCCCCTTAGAAATAATTTTTTTCTGAAAACGTATTCGTCAAGGCTGCCGCTGATACTTTTATTGCGGCGCTGCTAGCATTGCGGTTCACATTGATTCACACTATTCCCGCCCTGCGCTTCACGCATGCCTTTTCCGACACTTTCCACCATTATTTCATCTCATTGGCGAACCTACAGGCTGATTCACTTGTCTTTGAATCAGAACTCTCTAACCTCACTTTTACTAGACATCCATTTCATTATACTATATATTCTCTATTTAACAATAGACTGTATTAAGGTACCACATACAAGTAAAATACTAGAAAATGGTACTAAAATGCGATTTTTTTTCTCTTACAAATCAATTTTTTTCAGGAAAAGTATTATTTACATATTAAAGTACATATTGTAAACTGCATATTCTGCAAATTTGTTTACAATCCTTGCAGTAGGTGGCGTGCCACAGCAACTTTCGTAATGTCATAGTGAATGAAAGATGGCTGCGGTAACCAGTGTAGCTCCACCATTTTTCATCCGAAACGAATAAACAAGTGCTCTTTATTTAATAGAAAGATAACCCTACTGCACTACGGAGGCAGATCTTTTAAGTTTCATTTTGTGCGGAACATATCGCTATTTATAGTCATCAGATTGTTTTTTTCTATAAAATTAAGCATTTTATATGGAAACAAAAAAAACTGAGATAGGTATGCAAAAAAACGCTACGTAATGCAGTAGCTAATCCTATTAAGAAGATCTGATTAAATTTTCAGCTTGATCCGTTCAATGATGAATTAGTTATGCTGGTTACCGCACCCACAAACAGTGTTCCGAGGAAAATGTGTTTAAACTTTAGAAAATATCTTTCGTATCTTTTTACGTAATACATCAAAAAGTTTCAAACTTCGTCATACTTACATAAAATCGTCAATTCCTACATCATACACCATTATTAACACTAGGTTTACGGAACCCGTCATTTTGACGTATTTCGGACTTTACGAACAAAATTACAAAGCTTATTCATTTTTCTTCCAATTTATACTGACAATTATTTATGCAATCCTGACAGATTTAATTAACTTACGTTATGTCTGTTAAGATTGTAATTGTCTTTAAATTAAATTAATAGCATTTTTTAATGGAAATAAGTGTCCGTAAAGAAAGCTATACAGAAATGTCCATACACCATTATTAACACAATTATTTGGGGAAAATTTGATTTTTTTGGCACATTTACTTGTATGTGGTACCTTAAACTGGTTTTTAGCAAATTGTTCCTTGAGATTCGTAAGTCGATTTGGTTTCTGAGATGCACAAGTGTGAGTGTTGTCTCGATTTGTGGACGTAGACCTTTCCCGGATAGCAGGTTATAGGTCCTTGCCCTTAATCTACCGCTCATGATGGACTCCACCATTTGATGTCGCTTTTGCTTTTATTTCTTGGCATCGCTCACTTGGAGAGCATTGCACACTTTATTGCTGTGCTAAAGTTTGTCACACAGTAATTAGCTGACGGAAAGGTACATGTAAATAACCAATTGTTTATATTGTTAACCATAAAACTTATAACACACACAATTGGTTTGAACCAACTTCCAGATGACTTATCCGCATGATTTTGGTGGCTGCCTTAGCTATGATCTTAACACTTTGACGGCCGTTGTCACGTATACGTGAGTTTACGAGCCAGCGGTTATTGGCCAAACTCACGTACACGTGACTTTTTTTAAAAATAAAATGTTTTATTTTGATGTATTCTAAGAGAGATATACAGATGTAAAAAATTTACGAAATTTTTTCTTATATTTCTTTAAACATACATATTTATTTATGGGTTTTTGTGCTCTCTTTTTCTGTAGTTTGTTACTTTAGATTGAAACAGTATTTCGTTACTCTAAATATTGGAAATATAATAGGCTTATTTAAAGTTATGAAATCAACTCGTTGACATTTTAAATGATAATAAAGTTGCAAATGACTGTTTTACAAACAATTGCGTTTAAATAGCCGTTGAAAGGTTAAAAAAGTATGCTTTAATTCCACCCGCGGCAACGTATAAGAAATTAAGAAAATGTGCGGCCGTCAAAGTGTTAAAAAAGAACTCTGTAAAAGTTGAACTTCATTGGACCAACCGTACCAAAGAAATCATCTGCAGAGTCTTATTGCGCATAATTAATATTGTAATGCTTAACAATTAATAACTTCCTTATTGTTTATTTAATTTTGAATGTTTATATCTCAAATTACTCTGTACAAGTGTACTAATTAAGGGTAAAATGACTGTGCTTGCCAAGTGATTGGCTTAGTTACAGTAATTTTTATAAAATTTAGAAAAATTTCAATGCTAACTGTCCTACATCCCCTTAAAGAATAAGCTCAACGATACAAAACGGAACATTTTTAAACGTCCACACTATATTCAAAGAGACATATAAACGACGTTACAAGTACATCTCTAATATGTCTAAAAGACTCTACTGCATTCTAAAAGCAGTATTTCAAAATGTTAATTCAACAAAGTCAACGTTTGCTTTGGAGAAAACAACCAATTTTGAGGTTATGCATGTATACTGTTGAAAAAAGTTGTAATCGCCAAACAATCATTCGTTGCAACGTCACCCATATTTGGGTGACACTTGAACCTATCTCAAAAATCTATTCACAGACATATTTATTTCGACAAAAGCAACGTTAATAAACATTTTCAACAAGTTGTGGCGAAGAATTAAAAATTTGCAACTTGGGCGACGAACGTATTAAAGGTATTTTTAAAATGTTCAAAAGATGTAAAGTTCCGACATTACTAAAACAACGCTCTAATACCGCTAAAAGGTGGTTCTAAAAATAACGCATCAAAGACAATTAAAAAATACGAAAATGTGGACATCTTTAAAACGTCCTACGAATATTAAAAGACATACAAATATAAAAATGACAGAAAGAAGACGTCTTTAAGAGGTTGTATGTTATTTGGGTTGATGTCGAATGTCGGCGGCGCGGCGCGGCGCGGCGCGGCGCTAGCAAAAAGCGTGCGTCGGACTTTCGGAAAGCGACGACGCGGCTAGTTCGCGGAAGGTGATGTTGCGCGCAACGCGCGCTCTCGTCGTCTCGCTGGCTAATGACAGCAGCTTCTATAATTTGGAGTTTTTGAGCGAACGGCCAAATTACCGACGAACCGAGGGATTACTGTTATTATATGGGGCTCAGTCGAAACCTGATTATACTTCAGTCAGCCTCTCTCTCGATCATTCTCTGCCGAGCGATTCCTGACTCGTTCGACTGTCAGCTTCGCTATCATTCCCGCCCGTCCTCCCCACTCCCCACTCCGCTCGACCACCAATTTTCGTTTCTCACTCTCGACTCTTCCACGAGCATCAGATAGCCATTATAAATGCTCCTTTAGCCGGGGCTTCGCTACTTGCCAGCGCGCTCTTCAAGGAGCACAAGACCATTAGTGTATCGCATCAGCCGAATCTGCATGAACCAACCGGAATAGTGCAAATCTTACTTTCATTCATGCCAACTTTAACTTACACTCTCTCGGACTTTTGATAATAGTTGGGACAATTATTATTAAATTTTATAGTTTGTCGTTTCAGTTAAATAGAGCTTAAGGAGGTTGGTACTAAAAATGAAACTAATGAGATCGGATTGACATTTACAGAGAATGATAGCCAATGATTATACCCAACAGATATAATATAAGTTTATTAAATCTGTTAGGATTGTATAAATAATCGTCAGCATAAATAGAACAGAAAATGAATAGTAATTGTTTTAATAATTTTGCACATGAAGTCCGAAATCCGTCAAAATAACGGTTCGCGTAAACCTAATGTTAAGAAGATTGGTGCCAAGAATGAAAATAATGAGATCGGATTGAAATTTACAGAGAATGATAGTCAATGGTCACTGCGGCTACCTTCAAAATTTCAACTTGTTTGTCTATACAGTTTTCGAGTAATCATTGTCCAAAAATCCATTCTTATGCATGGGCTGTTATGGCGACGAGAGCAGAGATTGCTGTTTATCGGTTAAAAGTATGTGATACAATAATGACACATGAATAAAACACATTTCACGTGGTAAATGAGACGTTTACGAATAATCAGGCAAAGTTTCGAAAGCTTCGTGTCTGTCCGGTTCGAGAGTGTTTGACCAGAGAGTGAAAAGGAAATATTTTCATTTGGAGAAATAACGTGGTAAACAGTATACAAATAAAAGTAACTGATAAAAGCAGGTGTGACACAGCATAAACTTAATTGCAAATTGAATTTTCCTACTCAAAAATTGGTTTTATTGTCATTTCAAAAGGCCTCAAAATTCTGTGTCAGCGCTCACATATTCCCCTCTTATACGCCCGCACCAAATCACCGCACCAACCTTCTTAAACAAGCTAAATATCAACACAGTAAATAACCATTAATAAAGAAAGAATTGTTATTTATTAACTTGAAGGATGAAATTATTTGTGCCAGAAATAATGGCGGAGTATAAGTTGTTCTCCCCACTAGAAAAATGTACACATGGCGGAAATGTATGGCGGAATTATAGGAAAGGAATGGTAAATAGTCATATTTGAAAATTGTTAAGTTTTTCATTTGTTGCGACTTATTTTGCATCGTCAGATGTCTGGCAATAATTAGAAAAATTACTATTAATTTGTATGGTTTTTAAAGTTTTAAATGTAAATCTATGTTTATCCATTAGTCTTGGACTGGCACTCCATTTCAATAAGAATTATACAACGATATTTAATATCAACATATGTATAACAATTAGTTCAATAAGAACCATTAATAAATACTCAAAATTATCTTGTGCAGTTGGCTAACGTTGCTTATCTACAGAGTCGGTTTGAAGGTGATGGGAAATTGATTGGAACGGCATAACATTGTATGCAAATTTGTTTAAGAATTATTTGTGCGCAATGAGAAAAATTAGGATGGGTAGTTAATTTCCCAATTTCGCAAGGCTGAATTATTTTACTCGTATATTAATAATTTTTATCCACGTGTTAATAAAATATTTGAGTAAAGTATCTTGAAAACTGTTAAAATTGCCATTGTTCGGACATTTGTGTAAAAATGATGTGTGCACAATGAGGAAAAGTGTCCAATCACTATGGTATTTTATTACCATGCTAATAAGATAATTAAATAAAGTTTATTAAAGAATAAAACGAAACAGCAGCCTTTGAAATGCAAAAAGCTATAAAAGTATACTCATTTTCAAGGGTGAAAAGGCTATTTTTCAAAAAACAAACATTTCGAATATTTTAAGTGCCCACTTCCTTGACATAATTATTTCATTTGTTTATTTTATTTTATTTGTCAGATGAAAATTATCTGACTTACAATGGCTACCCTAAATTGTGATATATAAAAAGAATATTCTTATATCCATGACAATCATTTTACAATTTAACTGATTAGATCATATACTTCTACATACATTTATAAACTTAAAAATATAAATTTTGGGGTACTTTTTTTTAAATGCTGAAGTTAACTTTTATTTCTTGCATTCGAGGTGCATGTACTCCTTAAGAATTGATTGCACTTAATAAAAAAGAAGCGTCGAACCAGACAACAATCGATTAATATTAGTGTAAGATGATTAATGTCTCAATGAAGGGATGGCAAGTTATTGTGATCTACATAGTTGGCTAGAGTCGGTTATCTCTGGAGTCGGTTTGAAGGGGGCTGAAAGAATAAAGCGGTTCACCTTAAATCGTTACGTAATCGATCGATGCTGTAAACTTGACATTTTATAAGTTTAAAATATACATTTTTGGGGTTCTTTTTTTAAAATGCTGAAGTTAACTTTTATTTCTTGCATTCGAGGTGCATGTACTCCTTAAGAATTGATTGCACTTAATAAAAAAGAAGCGTCGAACCAGACAACAATCGATTAATATTAGTGTAAGATGATTAATGTCTCAATAGAGGGATGGCAAGTTATTTGTATCTAGTTGGCTAGAGTCGGTTATCTCTGGAGTCGGTTTGAAGGGGGCTGAAAGAATAAAGCGGTTCACCTTAGATCGTTACGTAATCGATCGATGCTGTAAGCTTGACATTTTATAAGTTTAAAATATAAACTTTTGGGGTTCTTTTTTTAAAATGTTGAAGTTAACTTTTATTTCTTGCATTCGAGGTGCATGTACCCCTTAAGAATTGATTGCACTTAATAAAAAAGAATCGTCGAACCAGACAACAATCGATTAATATTAGTGTCGATAGTTAATGTCTCAATGAAGGGATGGCAAGTTATTTGTATCTAGTTGGCTAGAGTCGCTTATCTCTGGAGTCGGTTCGAAGGGGGCTGAAAGAATAAAGCGGTTCACCTTAGATCGTTACGTAATCGATCGATGCTGTAAGCTTGAGGCGTGGGACGTGCATTAGGAGAGTTCGCGTGCCGCTCCGTGGAACGCTTCAACTAGGCGCCGTGCTATCAAGTAGTGTAAGGGCCGGTGCATATCTCATTAATTATTAAGCAGAAAGTGAACAATCTGCAACAGCAGTGTCGTAAGCCGATATTCCTCGGAATCACGCGTGGCCAACTAGGGTCATTTCGCATGCGAAAGAACTCTCCAAGCGCACTCTTGTCGCAAACAGCAGCACTCCGCTTCAGATTTCATGTCCGCCAATCAGTTAACTCTTTCAGGCATAGGATTTCAGAGAATAAAAAGACCCATGTTGCACAGGCATTTTTTTGTACTTTAAATTTAAAAAAGACGAAATATAAAGCATTCTCCCGTTCATCAGGATACTCAGAATTCTCACACCAAACAATACGTGCTTTTCAATTAACCCACTTGCATCATGAGGAAATATGGAAAAAGGCTCATATCATACTTTAATTACTACTGTGAAAAAGCCTTGCTAAACTTTTCAAAAATATAAAATTATTTATAATTAACTAAATTTTGTCCACTATTTGCTCTTTCAGGCATAGGATTTCAGAGAATAAAAAGACCCATGTTGCACAGACTTCTTTTTGCATTTTAAATTAAACAAAAGACTAAATATAAAGCTATGCGCATGCAGCTATTGCAATATTAGGAGGTGGATCTATAAATGTCCCACCATGCTTTATCGTACACTAAAAAGGTGGGACATTTTTAATCCCACCGCGTTCCAAAGAGTTAAGGTGGTTGCCCCTGTCATTTTGATGCGGTTGTAAGAAGAAAATATATGAACGCTGACACCGAATTTTGAGACCATTTCAAATTACAATAAAATCAATTTTTGAGTAGGAAAATCCAATTTACAATTAACCTTATGCTATGTCACACCTGCTTTTATAAGTTACTTTTATTTCTATGCTATTTATCGCATTATTTCTACAAATGAAACCAAATGAAACCAAATGAAACCAAAACACTCCCTTTTCACCCTCTGCTCAAATACTCTCGAATCGGACAGACGAAGCTTTTGAAACTTTGCTTGATTATTCGGAAATGTATCATTTTCTACATGAAAAGTTTTTTTATTCATGTGTCATTATTATATTACATATTTGTAAGCCATAAAGCGTAATCTCTGCTTTCGTCGCCATAAGAATCGATTTTTCGATATTGGGCACTCAAAAACTAACTAAATAAGTTGAATTTTGAAGAGAGCTGCAGCGACAATTAATTACCATTCTCTCTAAATTTCAATTCGATCTCATTATTTTCATTTTAGGCAGCAACCTTCTTAATCGATAGTGTTAATTATGTGGATCTATGCGGGAGTTCGTATATACATCGACTTACACTTGTCTGCTTTTTGACAGACAGTCAAACAAGGGCGGTTGTTTGAGTCAGTGTACTATTCAACGAGGCAAATTTAGCATAGTGACTCGCAAATTGGTTCACGTTATGGTAGGAACACATATTGCTTTCTACAAGATAGTATATTGTATTATATTAGAGTGTCAGAATGTTATAGGTTATAAACTATAACCTATAACAACAATGTTATAATTATGTTTAATACAAAGGTCGTAAAATAAAAACTCGGAGTTCCTATTAGTAATTGCCAGTGTTTGCAAGTGATAATAATGAATCGGAAGCCATCCTAAGCGGAAACGCAAGGATTAGATAAATAAATAAAAAATAAAATATTGCTTTCTATAGATCGAAAATAATATAAAACAAGACCGATTGCAATAAATAATATTAAATATCCATATTGGATGGCACTTGTAACTATGCATTTGACGTAACAAATAATAAATAAATAAATATGTAGACGGGAAATCATATTTTATTCTGCTTATTGAGGTAGTGAAAAACGGTGTTTGAGGTTAGAGTACCATCAGTTAGTTTGCCATTAGACAAACAAGTTATCTAGCATTGTGACTTACAAATTAGTTCGCCTTGTGGTAGAAACATTACTTTCTACTGAAAAATGGAAAGTGATACGTCTGTTCTTAGAATTGGAAATAATGTGACTGAGTTTGTGACTCACTGTAATTATTCTTCAGAGATAATTCTTCTTGTAGCACATCGAAAAAGGTGTAAATTAACCAGTTGCGATATGCAATATTATGTATCTATACTGAATATTGTTATACGTCGTTGATATGTCAATAAATAAATAAATAAGTCGCTGCGATGCCGACTTTTGTGTGCTTTTTGCGGTAGTCGAGAACGGTGTTTGAGTGAGTGTACTTTCACATAACCAAGTCGTTTTGCATACAGTGATACATAAATTAGTTAAAGTTTCGTTAGAAAGATAGCTTTCTAACCTCGAAACAGAAGAAGATTGCTCCCTCATTCTCTGAATTTAGAAATGTGTGAACGAATTTGCACTTATTGTTAGTGTTAAAATGTTGTATCAAGTTGTGCATTCAGCAGATCGCAAACATGAAAAAAACAAAGCCATTAAATTGAGTGCATTCTTTTGTTCTTTTTCAAAGTCGGTAATAAAGCAACCAATTGTAAAATTAACTACATTATATTTTTATTTTAAATTTCGCTAATAACAAAGAAGTTGGTAAAGTGCAAATAAATAACAATGTTTTGTATGAGAGTAAAGAAATAGTCTCACACTTGATTTAATATTTTAACGAACGTTGTCATAACATAAATTATGCGAATTAGTATTGTTAAGTCCTTCAATGGCGCCAGAAAATGAAATAACATTTCATCGTTTTTGTCAAAGCTTAAATATTAAATTGCTGAAAAGTAATTATAAATATTCTTTGCAACTTTAGTATCTTCGCTAGGCCGAAACGTGTTTTATATTATATTATTAGCTGTCTACACTTTGAAAGAAACGTCATTTATTCTTATCCTAGAACAACATTTGAAACCTCAGATCAATAAAACAGTTTTACAAAGATTTTTGGGCTTTTTTACAGTTGTTGTTTCAAATGCCGTTTCCTTTCAAATCAAAGGCGATTGTAAAAACAACAAAGTTTTCATTCAGCAAGTTGAGAGAACTGCCCTTCAATTATTACAAACAACCGAGAAATTAATGCAGATCTTAATTGCCCATGAATATTCAAATTACTTTTCCCAACAGAAATTCTCAATAAAACTTAAATTCCGAATATTATGAAAATATTTAAATAAAGATTCTTGAAAAGTGTTGAAAAATTAGTTGGAATACAACCAAGCAGAATGCACATACCGTAAGATAAATAATTATTAAAACAATCAATAATATGATAATCGTTTACCTGAAATGCGCCATTACATCAAACAATGTTTCATTCTTGGCGCGGGATGTTCACTGTCCGAAACAGCTACTGATTGGACTTTAAGTAACTGCAACATGTTTACAGTGCCATAAATTGTGTTTATGGCTCTATAATAAACCCGTTCCGGAACCTTTGCTCTTTTCATCCCGGCAGGCTCTAAAATTTAGACTGTAATCGCCTGCAACACCTGGACGCTTCCAGAATTCCCCGCCTCTTTCGAGGCAATTACTTCGTTTGCCCGAAAAATATTAGTTTTTAAACTGATTGAGTGCAAATCCAGTTTTGGTTCTGTTATTATTATACGTAACGCGACTTTTAGTTTTTGTTTATTCGTTCTTTTCATTTGTCAGTCACCTTGGTAGATGCGATATTTTGTTTGTAAGTTAACAATAACTTAATTTATAGGATAATTGTTGCAAACATTTTCTTGTGATGAATCTAAACCTGTATTTTTATTAATTATTAAAGCCATTTGCACATGCTAAATACGAGAAATGTATATAAAGTTGAATCTAAATGATACGCTTTTATCGACGGTCAAATGATTTCAAACTTAGTATATAATTAGCTTTTCTTTTAATAATCTCGTATATAATTAGTAAATATTTCAGGCAATGTGGAACAAAATTAATTTACTCAATTATCTCAAGGGACTATAAACTTCAACACTTTGAGAAGATGAAAACAAAATGTTAGTTCTAAGCGTGTAAAATATATATTCAAGAGATTTAACATGTATTGTAAATTAATTTCATTAATCTATCAGTGGTAATTACAGAATGATTGCCACCAATGCACGTTCTGTGCAAATCTCGATTTCCAGTACCCATTTGTAGGTTAGTCAATTTTTATCGAATAATAGAAACAAGTTTTCTAGAAAATAGATACTTTAAGTTAATGTGTAACCGAGACAATTTCTAAAATTTATGGTTTTAACGAAAATGCAGCCGTTTAAACTTAAAAACAGCCCTTTCATCCTTGGAAATTACAGTACTTTCCTAGGTATATCAACGCACATATATTTTATAAGCTCAAAGCAAGAATCTTATTTAATTTCTTCAAACTGTTGAAGTTAACTTCAACTTTCTTCGCTTTAGGTGTTTGTACCTCCTTAAGAGATTTAAATTGCTACCGTTTCGTTAAAAATTACAATTTTAAAAACCACCCCCGTTGCGTATTAGCTTTACGTGTCTACTATCTAAAAAAGATTGTCTCAACTGTTCAAATTAAAATTGTACGACTTACATTGAGCATCCATAACAATATCTTTATTACAAATAATTTTATAATTATGACCGATAGATTAATGAAACTAATTTATAATACAACTTAAATCATGTACAGGGTGATTCAGTTGCCTTTGAATCAGAACTCTCCTAGCCCACTTTTACTAGACATCTATTTAATTATACTATATATTCTCCATTTAACAATAGACTGTATTAAATTACGTAGTCTGTTGGAGCGAATTTTTTACCAAGTTTTTGCATCGACTTCCTTCGAATGGGTAGCAACGTAAGGAGACAATATTTTATTCTATTATATTTATAGGGGGATATTATGTATAACTGGCTTCTGCAGGGTGAAATTTCATGTGCGAGTTAGCATAACTCAAACATGTAAAGATATAAATGCATAAAATGCACACAAATGTTGAGAAACATTTGAGTATAATTTAAATGTCTAGGTTATTTATAACGATTTTATTAGGAACAGTGTATGCTCGACAGCGGTGATTCAAAGGCAAGTGACTCAACCTGTATATATATTTTATAAGGTTAAAAGAGAAGTATATCTTCTACTTTCGCAAAATGTTGAACTTAACCTCAATTTTTGCGCTTCAGCTATTTGTTTCTCCTTCGGGGGTTAAAGTGAGTTTAGACCCTCGACAAAATAGCCAGATTTATTTTTACAATTTTTGCTTGGACATTCGTAGTCAGTTGTCCTACCCTCGTTCAGTGAGAGTGAGCGTTCGTGTGCCGATGTCATTAATATTGGTAAGTAATCCCTTTCAGTAGACTTGACGGAAGAGAGGCAAAGTGGCGGTGGCGTCTGGAGTCAGTGTGTACAAGCCGATTTGCAGGTGTATTCATAGGGCTCACCTGATTGCAGGAGGGTCATAAAGGGGTCGAGCGATTCATAAGGTACACGAAGCGCGAGCCTCATTGGAAAGGGATCGATCTCGCGCAAAGTATAGTGGTTACTGCAAAAAGCCTGAGTCACGCTCCCCTTCGGCACACCCCACCATACATGTCTTCCCATGACAAGTCGCCTTTCACCAGCGGGAATCGGAAATCTTTATGATTCCCTCCTACGAAATCTGTCTATCCAACCGAATTACAGGATAGTTGATCGAGATCTTTTTCAATATGATGAAGATAAGGTGTGGTGAAATATGGATTGAAGAAATCTGACCATCTCATCGAATTACGGGAAAGTTCATCGAGATTTTTTTGAATATGATGAAATTTGGATTGAAAGAAATCTGGCTATCTAAGCGAATTACAGAATAGTTGATCGAGATCTTTTTCAATACGATGAAGATAAAATATGGTGAAATTTGGATTGAAAGAAATCTGTCTGTGTAAGGAAATCAGGGGATATTTCATTAAGCTCTTAAATAGGGTGAATGATGGCTTACATGAAATCTATCTATCTAACCGAATTACAGGAAAGTTCATTAAGATTGTTTTGAATATGATGAACATAAGATATTATGAAAGAAATCTGTCTATGTAATGAAATCAGGGGACATTTAATTAAAATGTTAAATATAGTAAGTGATGGAGTACAAGAAATCTGTCTATTTAGCTGAATTACAGAATAGTTGATCGAGATCTTTTTCAATATGTTGACATTTGGATTAAAAAAATCTGTCTATATAACGAAATCACATGATATTTAATTGTGATGAATGGTGGATCACATGAAACCTTTTTGTTTAACTGAATTACAGTATCAGTCAAGATTTTCAGTCGACATATTAAAAATGATAAAAATGTTGTATGGTGAAATATGGATCATGGAAAACTTGTTTACGTAATCAAATCATAGGCTGCTTATTCGAAATTTCAAATATGGTGAAAGATGAATCATAGCATACTTGGTCAAGTTCTTCCAAATATTGTAAAAATCTGATATATTTTGAAATCTGTATCCCTGAATAACAATACAATAGACTAAAAAAAAGAGAAGCAGGAAATTTCACAATTAATTCAAACAACCCACCATAATATCCACTTTTTCAACTTTTTATCAGCTATCAGTTTTCAACAAAACAACAGTCAAACCTATAATAATGACAGATAAGTTCATTTTTACTATTTAAATGAGCGAAGTCGTTACAGTCTTTACGTGTATGCATTTAAACTCACAATACAAGTTACATTCTTGTGTGTAATAAATAATAAAACACACGTAAAAAAGTTCATTGACCGTGTTTTTGGAACAAATTTTCTTAAAAAAACTTTCCGTTCAAAATAAAAATAGATTCGCCAAAAAGAAAGTTATCTTTTAAAAAAAATATAATAATTTGTTTAAAGGGGACAGTTTTATTGTACATATAACATTGCAATTGAACTGTTTTAGATAAAAACACATATGAGTATTTTGATCCTTTGTGTACAATGCATATGTATAAAAAAGGAAAAAGTATACAATAGATTTGCGTTCAATATCTAATTGCATCAAGAAAATCAATGTCTGTTCTATAGAATGTCCACATGCAGAATGACTAGACTTGTTAATTAATTAGTAGAAGATTAGAAAGGCTCATTAAAAGTGGATCGCGCGACTAACAATGTTTCCCGAGTATTTAAAGGTTCTGGGGCTTCAAAGGCAAGTGGCGCGTTATCTGCGGCAATCCTCTTACTGAGCAGAAAGTGTTATCCTTCTTCCACATTCTGCTTCTGAATGCAACCTTCTACGAGATAATAATTATGTATATTTGTATTTACATATTCTTGTCTTTGAATACTCATTTTAATTTTGCGAATATTTCCTTCCTTAATGTAATAATATTAATATAAAGATAAACTGCACATGTTTGGGTACTCAGTTAAAATTAGATAGTTATAAATAATTGTTTACAGTTTTTAGAAGTTTTAACTAATTTAGAAGGGAATATTCGTCGATTTAGCTTTCTTTTATCGTTAATAACATAACATCGCTCGAAGTTTGAGGATGGAATCTTCTAGTTAATATTACTACAAGGCAACATTTGTTTTACTTGATTCAATCATGTGCTATTAAACACGAACTGTGTTATTATTATTTTTAACACAATTATTATAGTTCCCTACTTTAAAAATATATATTTTGGCCGATGAATAATAGGAATTCATTTCTCACTTTTGAGGTGGAAGTATTTATTCTTAATGTGTTATAACTTTGTTATAAAGAAAAATTTGTTTTTCTAAACAGAAATATATTTTCTTGAATGTGAAAGTATTGTTTCTAAGAAAAATTACATTTTCTTGGGCAAGAAAGTATTTTTTATAAAGAAAATTTATTCTAAAATTACCGCATGCTTATAATTTCTTCATCTACAGTAGAATTTATAAAAATAATTATTTGATACACATCCCTTTTGCAGAATCAAAATTTTGATGTAGAAGAAGAAAGCTTTTGTTTTTAAGAAAAACTAGATTTTCTTAATATAGAAAGTTTCCCATTTAATATAAGACAAATGTTCCCAAAGTAGAGTGTTTTTTCCTTTAAGAAACTTAATTTCAAAAAACTGTTTTGCCCACTGCATACGGAATTATGAACAGCGGAAAGCAAACCTGAAAACGGTTCGACTTGCAGGAAATGCGTACTTCGCGGAGACTCGTTATGCGCATGGAGGAACGCGAAACAACCACATCTGCATTGCGGATGGTTGATAGCATCGTAACGCGTAATGAGTGACTACTCGGTAATTATTCAGACTGCTTGATCTGCGATTCGAAACTATTTATTCGTCACGTGTCCATTTGAAAACAGCCGAGGAATGCGCTGCAAAAAACTGTACTCGTTGTTTCGTATGCACGCAAAAAACAATAGGAAGTAAGTACTTACATGCTTAATTGATTGTTAAAACTATAAATAACTTGGAGACAATTGAGTGATTAATGTTACGACTATGTCGAATTTCGATCAACAATTAACAGTATATTAAATACAATTAGCAGTTAATTTCTGCTGCAGTTAATATTAATTTTATATAATATCGAATATTGTATTTTATTTTAAAGTCTACAATATGAACAGAAGCTTATTTAACACTAGGTTTACGAGACCCGTCATTTTGACGGATTTTTTATTTCAACAGTATTATTACAAAAATAGTTACTATTAACTTTCTTCCATTTTATGCTGACAATTATTTATGCAATCCTACAGAATTCCATTCTTTTATATTATGGCTGTTAAGATTGTAATTATCTTTAAATGAACTCAATCGTTTTTATTTAAGAACATCAATTTGACTGGTGTCTGTAAAGATAGGTATAAAACAATGACCGTTAATCTAGTGTTAATTTTGGGTTTAACCTATTGTTATTTCTGTTTGTCACATTAATATTGCTCAACATTCTTATTCTTATTAAATAAGCATTTTATAATACAGTGTTTCATTACGCAGATGCGGAGTTGTGAGGAAAAGTCCAATGCGCTATTAAATTGTTGTTATGATCGAACAGTTCATTCGATGGTTTTTTTAAAACAGAAATTGAAATTTCTATTATTGTTCAATCAGTGTTTGCGTGCAGAAAAAATTAAGCAATAGTTTTATTAAGCACATATATAAAACATTATGCAATTCATTTGTATTTTTAAGTAAGTATTACAAAGTTAAGCTCATTAAGTGGTTTTTTTGATATACTTAGGGTACAAAAAAGCCTTCTTTTTATTTTATAGCAAACTAAAGAATTTATCATATTTACATAAGAATTTATCTGCATTCTTGTTCAGAAGATTTTGGAAATATTTTAGTCAAATCAATACAATATTGCAAAAGTTATGGTTTTGAGTTAATTGTGTCCAAAGTTTTGGCTTTGAAAAAGAAATTTGTTTCACGCAGAGTCTCAATCCGTTAGAATATCTCTAATAATCTAAAAATAGACCAAAAATAAAATAAAAACAAAGATAGTTTTGAATAATCGTTTTCTCATGACTTCAGATTATTACGTAATTACGTATATTTTGACGTAATTTTATACTTATCGCGGAGATGTACGCATAATATTTCCATATTTTTAAATATTGAATATTATTAATTCACACTTATTGCTGTGTAATAAATAATTGTCTCTTTTAACCAACAATATTTTCTATTTTCATTTCTATTTTAATTCCACAATCCTGCAAGATTCAGTTCTATATTAACGAAATATATTAATATGTTAATGAAAATTTATGAGAATATAATTAAAGGTTAGCACACTCAAATAAACATAGTTTCGAGAAATCGTTTTTTCATTTCTCTCGAGTGTTACATTTGTCCTTAACAGGATGCTAAATGAGTGCTGCGAGTTCAGATGCTGTCGAGGAGTTCAAAGGGAGAAAATCGGAGAGTATCGTTTACCAGGATACCTGGGACGTCAGAGGACGCTCGCTCTGTAATTTAATGAACTCCGTTTGCGCCACCCCAGCTCTGCGATACATTTCACACTCGTGTTGCACATGCGCACTGACGCTGACGAGGTCATCATTTCGAGGAGACTCATAACCTCCAAGCCCATTGCATTCCTTCCCCACTTTCAGCCAATTTATTGCTTTCCCGTGATTTTAATGATTCCTTTAGCCACCCATGTGCCTTGGTGTTCTGTTACAAACCGTATACATATGTATGTGTTCTTTTTTCAGAATCGAATTCGTCATTTTATAATAACTGGTAAAACAACTATTTTTATTGCTTTTCATTTATTTTTATTATTATTGTGACTTTCATTTATGATCATTAGTTCATTCATGAATATTAGTGATTGCAAGGTTTAATAAATATTTATTAATAATTCTATCCATGAATGATTTATCAGTTCAATATTAAATTTTGTTTAAGCAGAAACCCTAAGAAATAATTCCGAACTATAACGCTCAAGCAAGACAAAAGTAGTATGATGTTATAAAGAAAAGGAAAGGACTTCTTCTCTAGGCATAACAAAAGGAGACAAATACTTGCTTAGATTCATTCTTGCCTCATCTGGGCAATTGACTAAACATGTCAATAAACATAAAAAAACTCATTCATTGTAGCAACACCGTGAAAATACTTTTGCTGTTGTATATGTTAATAGAGTATTAATTATTTAACACTAAACCTACCGATGCGTTTTTATGCCACTTTTATAACATTTTTTCATTGCCAGCCTTTTGACCGGCAATTGGTACGTTTAGCATTAAATGACAAACGTAGAAAATTATTATTGGAATTGTTTATGATACAACGCGCTTGTTATTCGATTCATTAATAAATAAAATTCAATATCGCGAATTAGTATAATGTTAGCACTAATCATATCACGTCCAGTAAAATTACCTGCTCTAAATTTCGATTCAACTATACACCTGTTTTTTTCATTCTTATTAAATAATTTATGAATATGCTTCTTTGGAAAAACTTTCCAGTTTATTTAATATAAAATGAACACAATCTATAACTATGGATATATGTACTGGTTTATGTTGTGCGATGATCCTGTTTTGCGTCTTGTCGTCTTTTTCCGCAGGAGCGTCTTTATTCCTCGTCGTCTTCGTTGTCGTCTCTTGTCTCTGCTGTCTTTGCCAATTCTCATGCGCGTCTCATGCGCTGCGCTTCTTCTGCTCTCTCTTTAACTCTCTTGATCTTATACAGGCATTCTTACTCGCACTCACTTTCAGCATCCTATAATAATATAAATGAAAATATAGGTGATTATGTAGAAGAGAGAACTCGTCACTGATTTTAATGAGCTCTTAATGTTTGATAGGGGACACTATTTAGAATAATTTTTCCCTATTAGCGGTTGTTTGGTTTTAGTTTTTGCGTTATACAGAAATATATGTTTCTCGCTTCTGATCTTATGAGGTTACGATTGCAAGCGAATCTACTGATTCCAAGGTCCACGATTACAAAGAGGGACTCACAACCGATTCTAATAATTTGTATATATGTTATAAAGTGACTTAAGCTGATAATTTTCATATACATATATAATATATGTGGGGAAAACTGATAGGGAAAAAGTTAGACACACTTAACCAATTGCCTGCCACAATTCCCATTTGGGGATTTTGGTATTTTACGTATATTACTCCGCGCGAAAAATATATTTGGTACGCTAAAATTTCATGAAAATTTGAACAAAAATTGGTAGTTAATGGGTTAAAGGCGGATCTTATATATTGATATATAATTATCGAACAATCAACACAAATCGTAACGTAAATTTAGTTGTGGTCTTGTAACATCATTCCAAATACCTGTAGAGATCTAATACAGATATAATACAGACTTGAAAGCCAAACTACGGCAAAACTCAGACTACTCAGGCAAATATGTAGAATTTCTTTTATTATAATTTCATAGTTATTGTATGTTAATTATATTTGAATAATCACTTGGCTTTTATTTTCAAATGACATCCATTTCTATTTTTGATGTATTTTAAATGAAGACATCATTTTGGGGAGGTTATTGGATTGGTGGTTTGGGGACGTGCGGAGGTAATTATTTACAAAGGCATATTCACAACCGATTTCAATGATTTTGATATATGTTATAGAGCCATTTAAGCTAATGATTTTCATATACATATACGCCCTATTTCACATATATGTAGGAGAAACTTGCAGGAAAAAAGTTAGACAGACTTAAAGACGGACTTTATACATCGACATATACAGTTGAAGAATCATCACAAATTGTAATGTAAACTTAGCTGAGGTCTTGTAACATCATTCCAAATACCTGTAGAGATCTAATAGAGATGATCTAATATAGACTTAAAACTCAGACCTAACCTACCAAGATTAAAGCAATTCTGATTTCATTGTTAGATCGCCTTATTTGAAATGCTGTCATAAAAGCAGTATATTGAGCTGTTGACACCATGAAGACTGAGTCATACTGAGTCAGGATTGGTTAGGCCTCAGTTTTAAGTCTGTGTTACATCTTTATTAGGTATTTACAGGTATTTGGAATGCTCTCATAAAACCACAGATATATTTACGTTAACGCTAGGTTTACGGAACCCGTCATTTTGACGGATTTCGGACTTCACGAACAACATTACAAACCGTATTAATTTTTCTACCAATTTATACTGACAATTATTCATGCAATCCTGACAGATTTAATTAACTTATATTATGTCTGTTACAATTATAATTGTCTTTAAATTAAATCAATAGCTTTTTTTAATGAAAATAAGTGTCCACAAAGAGAAATATACAGAAATGTCCGTAAACCTAGTGTTAAGATTTGTGTTGACTGTTTAACTATTTCCTATGCGCACTGATTATTCTACTTGATCATAGAAAATCCAAACATGAGATACATTTTTGTGTAAAACTCGAAGTCCAGAGACGGTAATCTGTACAGGGAAAATTTACTCAGAATGATATCCTCTACAACTGTTCTATATAATTACCATATGTTTATGTATATAATAATAAAACATATATAATATTACATATTTTTATTATTATCCAAAAGTTATTTTGTATATTAGTTTTCGTATTAAGCTTGGTATTAATTCTATTCAATTCATCTATGCTATAAAATATGTTATAATATTAGCTTTGAACTGTCTTCTGCGTCTTGTCTTTATATAATCATATTTATACAATAATTTCATTATCCCATTTGCAAAAAAAATATCCGATTTGATTGATTAGAAAATTTGAGCGCATACATGCGCTTATGATGCAAATGGACTAACATCTAATATTATACAACATTTATATAACTTATATTACAAAATTCGGCGCGTTCAAGATGCATCGAAAGGTGTTGCAATGCAAATGTTATCGAGGGGTGTTGGTGGGGTAGAGAGAAGTTCGGGAAAGGCAGTGCAGTAAACAATCGGGCGCGTTGGCAGTGCATCATCGAACTGTCGGAGCGAGTGGCGGAGGGTAAGGCCGACGGGGGGGAGGTGGAGGTGGAGAGGGGGAGTGTGGCCGGGCAAAAGGGTTCGAGAGTGTTGAATCTGCCGCGCAGCAAGGGATATCCGTCCTTGCGGTTATGGCACTCTGAATAGAGCCATAACGAAGTGAAACGTGCAGGTGAATTTATGTCGCAGGCACGGACGATCCGAGCCCGCTCCAGCATCCCATGCTTCTTCGCCTTCCATCCTCCGCTCCGCGACCTTCACTCTCCCCCGATTGTTTTTCCTCTTTCTGCCCGCGCATTTGTTTCAATTAGAGGCCGCAGAATTAGTAACGAGATTATCCTCGAGCGAGCTATCCTTGATATATGGAAAGGCGGATTCACCGAGTGCTGCCGATTTGTTTAACTTTATAAGCTCGCTCGGATTATTTGTAGGCATTGGTTGGTCTATTTGTGGAGGCTCGTTGAAATCGGGAATAGTTTGTGCGGAGTTGGAAGAGGAATTGGTGGTTTCGTTGATTGCTTGGGCGAAATTGTTGGAAAGGATTGTAGAAGTTGGCGAATTCGATGTGCAAGCAGAGTGTTATTGTAGGTTATATTAATAGTAATATTATATTATTGAGTGTTATTGTAGTATTATTGTAGGTTAGTTTTTGGTTATCGGTAAATACGATTTTATTTATTCATTGATTAGAAAATTCTTTGTGAAAGTTTTATACGAATTGTATTGTCCTTAGATTTTGGGACATTTTCGCGTCTAAAGAATAATTAAAGAAAACGAAACTACTTATAACTAAAATATTATCCATTTAACGGAATTTGCAATAAGAATATAAATTTGTTGATATTATTCAACCAAATAAACATTGGAATGAACCAAAAATTAACAGATTTTACAAAAACTAAAATTAAAATTAGCATTGACTGCTTTAGTCTTTGAAATAAAAGAATGAACGAAATAATTAATAGAAAATGCATCATATGCTATTAAAGTTACAAAGAAAAATATTACAAATTTATATAAAATTTAAAACGCATTGAAAAACCACATTCTTTACCGCAACATAAAAAAATCCTGAGAAGTATAAATTATTCATTTTAGAATTTTTTCATATTTATAAATACTTTAAGAATTTATAAATACTGTATGATTACTTACAGTTGCTTTACACTTTTCTTAACTTACTTATTAATAGAAAAAATCCGTGTAATTGTTAATTCTATGTTTTTATATTCTCGGTGTTATTAGCACATACAACCCAGCACACAACGTGATATTTACCATATTACATTATTTCCAATCCCTTTACAATTCTCGCACATACTAATAATTCCAAAATTCTTCTACACTGAAATTCGAAAATTTTGAACGAATTATTTAACGAGTGGTGATAGTTAATGATCGGTATAAGCTAAGCTAACTTAGAACATGATATTTACCATATTACATTATTGCCAATCCCTTTACATTTCTCGCACATATTAATTATTCGAAAATTTTGAACGAATTATTTAACGAGTGGTGATAGTTAATGATCGGTATATTAGGTTGGGAAGGGTCTAGCGAAAGAAGGGGGTAGCGCGGTGCAGGTGGCAAGGAAAATCGGGCAGTCTGTGTTTGAAACAAGCGGCCCTGGGGTTGGCCTGGCAACGACGTATTTCAGCCGGCTTTCAGTTCTCCGCAGAGCCAGACACACATCGACACACACACACACACAGACACACACAGACAGGTAGAGACGGGCCAGGCTCCGCTGTGTGTTTAACTATTTAATAATTCAGGCCGCCATTCATCACCAGCCAACTGTAAAATTTATCTTATGCTTATGTATTGGACTCCCCCAGCTTGGCACCATGTATCAAGTTCTTATTAGCTGCGATTTGTTTGGCGCACGCGGCGTCTCAGCCGCTCATATACAGGGTGTGAACCTTCATTTGCCATTAGCACCGACTATCGATATTTGACGCTGACAATCAGCCAAGTATCAAAAGTATATGCATAATAATAAATAAATAATGTATGAATGTTTTACTACATGCATTTACAATTATCGGTTTTCTTTGGTATTGTTGTTGAATTATTGAACATTACATTAGCTTCGATTATTGATATCTGACGCTGATAATAAGCCAAGTACAAAATAGCATATCACAATAATAAATAAATAATAGATGTACGTTTTATTACATGTATTTATTGGTTTTCTTTGGTATTATTGTTGAATGTTAAACATTACATTAGCTTCGACTATCGATATTTGACACTGACAATAAGCCAAGTACCAAATAATATTCGCAGAATAATAAATAAATAATGTATGTATATCTTACTACATGTATTTACTGTTATTCGTTTTCTTTAGTATTGTTGTTGAATTGTTAAACATTACATTGGCTTGGACTATCGATATTTGACGCTGGCAATAAGCCAACTACCAAATAATATATGTATAATAATAAATAAATAATATATGTATGTTTTACTACATGCATTTATCGGTTATCTTTGGTATTGTTGGTGAACTGTTAAATATTCTCTGAGTTTTGATTATCGATATTTGACGCTGACGATAATATATGCACAATAATAAATAAATAATGTATGTATATTTTACTACATCTATTTACCATTATTCGTTTCCTTTAGTATTGTTGTTGAATTGTT
The DNA here is from genome assembly GCA_910591665.1 of Ectemnius continuus. NCBI lineage: Eukaryota > Metazoa > Arthropoda > Insecta > Hymenoptera > Crabronidae > Ectemnius > Ectemnius continuus. The sequence continues at coordinate 4,279,240 of OU342862.1, read as the reverse complement.
AAACATTACATTAGCTTCGACTATCGATATTTAACGCTGACAATAAGCCAACTACCAAATAATATATGCAAAATAATAAATAAATAATATATGTATATCTTACTACATGTATTTACCATTATTCGTTTTTTTTGGTGTTGTTGTTGAACTATTAAACATTCTCTTAATTTTGAGTATCGATACTTCACATCAATAATAAAGTTAGAACGAAATAATATCATATACAAATACATGTGTAGTAATAAACAAATAACTTTTGTATTGTTGTTGGATTATCAAGCATTCTACTTACAGTTTTATGTTTTCATGAAATGTAAGCTTTGCAAATTTGATAAAACGATAGTGTCTTTTCAAGAATATAATTGAGAATATAATAAATAAAGATATAAATAATAAGTCATAGTAATAATATGAATAAAGAGTTGCAATTTTATATTCTACTTTTATCAATAACTTTTATAATAACAATAATAATGATTAATTCATTCTGTTCTTTACAATCTACTTTACATTACACGATTTTGGAACAATCTTCTCTTTACAATATAATTTTTGTGTTTTGTGAAACAGCAGTGTTTCTTTAAAGAATTTAATGACATTTGTAAGTTGTTTGTTGTTGCTTTTTGTGTGGGGATTTGGTATGTTGTATCAAGTTCTTATTAGCTGCTATTTGTTTGCCGCACGCGGCCGCTCAGCCACTCATGTACAGGGTGTGAACCTTCATTTGTCATTACCTCCAATTATCGACACTTGACACTGACAATAAATCAAGCACCAATATAAGTATATGAATACTAATAAATGATCGATATCATCATTGCTCTTCCTTTACAATGCTATTCTTCTTTTAAACACAGAATTAGCAGTTTCGCGGCCAGCACGCATGTTTAACTTATTTATTTATTTTGTAAAACGTAGTTTAAGAAACGTTAATGCCTTTTTGAAGAAGTTAATTGAGTCAGTAAGTTGTTCGTTCTTCATTTGGAGGGAAGTTTACTGTGTTGTATCGAGTTGTTATTAACTTCGATTCGTTTGGCGCACGCGTCTCAGTCCCGTATATACAGGGTGTGATCATTCAATAAAATCAGTAGCAAATAATATAATATAAACATTAATTGATGCACAATTATATACTTCTATAAAAAGTATTGTGAAGTAAAGATGGTTCTAAAACCCTGGAAACATTGCAAATGAAAAGCGCAGAACAATAAAAATTAAGTTTGTAGTAGAGAAGATCTTAACCTCGAAAACCTTACACATGTGCAACTAACACAAACATTAATCGACAATAATAAATAAATAATATCTGTCATCGTAGATTTTCGTTGACATCAGTTTTGTTATTTTCAACGTACTTAGTGCACGTGCATTAAACAATTCTTATAATTCGCGTTTATTTGTTAGTTATACAAAATTAAAAATTTTAGTAAAGTGCAACTTCAACAGAGCAATTTATGATTCATGATTTTGTTCGTTCAGGTATGAGTGAACAACCATAATGCAAGTTCGTTTTTTGTATCTGTTTCTTTGTACACAGAACCTTTGTTATTGTTCAGATAATGTAAAAACTTGACTGTGTTTATTGCTACTGATTTAGAGTAATAATATGGAACAAATTTGATGATTAAATTCGAGTCATTTTTGTTGAATTGTCTTTGATCAAAAGCAAGGATTTTGTAAACTGATATGCAATAAGTCACACCCAAAAAATTGAACCTTTTTGAAATATTTAACATGGAATAATTAAGAACGGGATATACGAATTTAAATAATTATTTGATCTGAAATAATTATTTTAACTAGAATAATTGCTGATTTAAGTTAATGATATATAATATGAAGTGTTGTTACACTTCGTGTTTTAATTGTGTATTTCTGAACCAATTGAAACATAGGTTTTCCGTTGCTTATAACAAATTTGTGAATCAAATATGTTGTTCAAGTGAATATGATCAATTTTTGCGATGTAAACGATACGCGGAAAATATTGTCGGCAATTTTAATTATGAAATGCAATAATCCATGCTTGAAAATTGTAACCTTCTTTATTTTAAAGTACATAAAATAACCTTAAACTTCCTTTATTCATTTATTAATGACAAATAACGATTTACACACCGCATTATATTGCAATATTTATATTATTACAAAGTTTTGCAATTCTACTGATAAAAGAATAAAAGAAACTTGTCCTTCGGGAAACAAGTATAAACAAGTATTTGGGGTTGGCATGTATTTTGAGCAGCTATAACTTCCAATCGATTGGTATCAGCTTGTACCAGGTGAGCAATGGGACTGCTGAAGTGCTTGGGCAACACAGTGATAAGCATACAAACAAGTACAAGTGCTTGGCTAAACTTTAGAGTAATTATTCTTTGTCTGTAAATTTCAGCTATGTTCTTGTGTAATATTATACCGTTCAATGCTAAGAATTGTTTCGATACTCATCACAATTTTTCTAATTACCTTCCGCAACATAATAATATAAACTTTGAAATAAGCAGCGCATATTTAAATGTTCATGGAAAGTTTATTAATTATAAACAACTTAAGATTTTTTGAAATATCGATCAATATTTCTTCACTATAACATTAACGCTAATTTACAAATTAATGCACAAGAGATAAACTATTTTCACCGAGTATCAATTTTGCGAAATAAAAAAGTTTTATCAGTTTTATTGCTGTCTATGAATTGCGGTAGCGTTTGCACAAACTACTAAGTAATTATTGATAGTTTGATTTTATTCTTAATATTTCTAATACCCATTATACGGTAAATGCATTATACAATCACTAACATTTTCCATATCATGTACACCTTGCAAGTATATAACGCTGCGTCTATATTAGAATCAATATTTTCATCCACCATTAATGATGAGAAATCAAACAATTTTATCGCATTTATTGCTGCCTATTAGTTGCATCGCAGCTTCCAGCAACTGTTACATGGCTACTGTTTGCATAACTTTAATATTATATTTATTATTTAATTATTTAGTACCTATATAAAATTTGAAGAATCATGTATTACACATTTTTAACCCTTTTAGTGCCGACCAAGAATATCGCACCAATGCGAAGAATACCATAAATATAAAACATTATGAAAAACATAGAAATTAATTTCTCTTTTACAAACAATACTTAAATCCATAAACAATTATTTCAATTGTGGTGTAACGAAATTAAACCATTTACAACGTTTTATAAATTTATTTTGAGATAGACAACACTTTTCGTAAGTATTGCGAACAATATATAGCCGTTCCGCACTAAAAAGGTTAATTTTGACAATTTATTATATAATTAGTATAATTTGTACAATTTACCAGTCAATATTCACATCATTGATTCCAAGGCAACTGAATCACCCTGTACATCTTCGCCCTTTCCCCTCTTCTGCCCCGCGCGCAGCCACCCGTCGCTTCACACTAGCATATCCTGTCCCACACGCACACGCTCGCACACGTACACAAGCGGGAGCTACTGATTTGTGACTGCTCAAAGACTATGCGGCCCAAGCGGGCCCGAATGGGAAAAAAAGGGGGGGGATCGGGCGGCGGGCCGCCGAACTTCTGGAGCATCATGCGGCGAGATCATTAAATCAGGCGAGGAAGGAGGGCCTTATTAAGCGCGAGTTTACAAATCATTTACGCCAATCCTCGGAAATAGTCTCGCTCGCCAGGACTCCGTGTCTGCGAGGCTCCGAAGCCCCCCTTTTTCCTTTCCTCTGTTCTTATTTATTTATTGTCAGGTCAACTACATGGTTATTAGTGACATACAATACGTATAATCCACTGATACATTATGATAATGGCTGTTGAGTGGTTTTGTCAAGTTCTCCTTTTCGCCATAACTATCTTAACGCTTTAACGAACAAGGAAAAGTAAATTACCCTCTGCTATAAAAATCGTAACTATTACAAAAACTGAAAAACGTGTTTGTTCCACTTAGAACAAAGAATCGAACAAACAAGTGTCAATAACTTTTCACAATTATCTGAAAATATTGTTATATTTGAAACGAACAACTTAGAACTGCAAAAAATGACGTATATTTATCGTTGCTTGATTTTTACGTATAATACGTATAATCTACTGATACATTATGATAATGGCTGTTGAGTGGTTTTGTCAAGTTCTCCTTTTCGCCATAACTATCTTAACGCTTTAACGGTATTTGACTAGTATACTCGTAACAAAGGAAAATAAATTACCCTGTGCTATAAAAATCGTAACTATTACAAAAACTGAAAAATGTCTTTGTTCCACTTAGAACAAAGAATCGAACAAACCAATCTCAACAACTTTTTGCACTTGTATGAAAATATTCTGATATTTGAAACGAACGAATTAGAAACGCGTAGAATGAAGTATACTTGTTGTTGCTTGATTTGTACCACGCAAGCAAATATACATTTTCAACAAAAGAAAGTCGACCGTTAAAGTGTTTATAACAAATGAAATATGTGTTTGATCCACTTAGAAAAAAAATGAAACAAACAAGTGTCAGTAACTTTTCACAATTATCTGAAAGTATTATTATATTTGAAACGAACAACTTAGAATTGCAAAAAATGACGTATATTTATCATTGCTTGATTTTTACGTATAATACGTATAATCCACTGATACATTATGATAGTGACTGTTGAGTGGTTTTGTCAAGCTGTCCTTTTCCACGTGCATTAATATTAATATAAATTAAAGAATGATAGGTTCATTAAACAGTTTTTAGTGATGCATAGCCTCGGTCTTTATTTCTTTAAAAGTTTTGCAATTACTTTTGACACTCTCTGTATAAGTAATCAATATTGCAATATTTTATAGGTTATAATTAGCTTCAGTCCTGGAACCTAGAACCTGGAACAACTAAGAAAATATCAGAGATACAAAAATAGGGTCATAACTTGATATAATACATATAAGCGGTTTATTTGCATATTTGTTCACTTTTTTGTTGTTAAAAAATCGACTGTAGTTGAATAATAGAAGCGTAAAAATGGGGTCATAACTTTATACATACAAGCGGTTTATTTGCATATTTGTTCACTTTTTTGTCGTTAAAAAAATCGACTGCCGTTGAGTAATTATCATTAAAGAAACATAAACATGAAACTTTTTCGTTGAAGGTAAAACGTCCATCCGAATAATTAAATGCATTTTTAACAATGCTTATAATACAAATAAGCACTTCTGTTAGGTTATGTTATCGCTGAGTTACGTATACTTGAGATCTTGTTTGTCCGATGACAGTTTAGTTATTATGTTAATGACAGAGGCTGATATCGCATTACTTGCCAATGGTCCGTTGATTCGGTAAAAACATGGTCGTCCGCTATTGGCGATAAGACAAACTCGAGTACAGTGGAACTTTTCTTATTCAAATTAATCCATAAAAAGTCGTCAGCAAAGTTTGCCCTGCATTTTCCATACTTCGTTTTTTTTATTTCTTAAGTTTGGGTAAATAACAATGTTTACATTTATGTTACATTTGTACATTTATTGTATGAATGTACATTTATTTTAAGTGTCGATAGAATATTAATGGCAAAAAATAATTTAATTTATATACTTGAGTATCTTTGCTATTATTTTTGCATTATTTAAACTTTTCTGTGTGTTATTTAATGTGTCGAAAGAGTCTGTTTTTATACGGTGATTTACAAATGTATTTAGATTCTATTTTATGGCCAATGTAATAGTTCGATATCCTGTTCATTATTTCTAACTTTTTTAAACAGCGATCCAGAATAAAAATAATTCAATTCAAGATATGGTTTTATCATAAATAAGCTTGATTAATATTGCTGTTGCAGCAAATCTCAAGATATTTGTAAAACGTTTCTTTACACGATTCTTTACTTTTCAATTAATACTTCACTGTTGAAGAAATTTGGTAAAACTGTAGTTGTTATATAAACAATATATTTGATGTTTCTAAAAACATATATTTGGAACCAAATTTCCCTAACTACTTGCATCTACAGTTAGGAATAAATTGAAGAAATGGTTGTGATCAAAGTTCAATTGAATAATATTATTGTTATACACTTTATTCTTTTTGTTTAGTATCTTTATGTTACATGAATTTGCAATTAACATTGGAATGCATTAACAAAGATTACTAAGAGAACCTTATAAATAGTATGTCACAACGTTTGGAGACTGTAATTTTAACGAAGCAAGACGTCTTCTTTGTGCGACACGTCTTCTTTATACCAGTTTCTTTGCGGCATTGTTAGAGCATTGTAACGACGTCGAGTAAAAGACATTTTAACAATGTCTAACCTTGACATCTTTTGTACGATTTAATATTGTTTTTAATACATAGATTTAATACATGGTCTTGGCCCTGTGTGTATGTGTATGTTTCTATACATATACTTGTTTGATTCTTAACCTAAAAGATGCGTATAATACATTTTTTACATTTATTATATTTATATTTGTAATGTGTGTAAGAGAAGAAACTAATAAGTACATTCAGTATGTTACGTAAATTTCTTTCTTAGTCTCCAGTTCTTCTTTCTTTCGTAAGAATAACTGGAAAGATATTTTTTCCCTTTTTTGATTGACTCTCAATACAGTCAATAAAGAGACAATATAAAAATAAATAAATGAAAGGACGAATAAGATAGCTTAGTATAAAATAACTCAGCTTACCTTATTTAGTGTGAACTTGTTTTTGAGGAGACTTAAGGTAGTTGTATCAGTATTGTACCATCCAAAAGTCACTTTTATATTCGTATAAAAGTACTTTTATATTAGTTCGCTTTGCATATTGCTGGTGGGTTAAACTTTTGTCAACGCCTGTCCTTAACACACGCAAGCTTGCATATACCAATAAACTCTAGACTCATACATACGCACTTGAAGACGATAATGACAACGTCACTCAGTTTGTTTTATCAACGAGCGCCTTCAATTTCTCAGAAATTTCACTTCTATTAACTTTATTACATATAAACGAAATGGTGCACAATTCTGCAAAAATTTATATGGATTCAAAGTATATCAATGAAACAGAGATTAGTTTTTCTTAGAAGATTCTATAGAAAAGTTAAGTCGTAAAAATTACTAATGTGGTTGACTGACGGGTTTTGGTTATGTCACACGTGTTGAAAGCGCCAAATTCGAAATGTATTATATTACAAACGGTGTGATCAAGGTCCAATAAAATTTGACCATCAGTTGCTGTACTTTATGAACATTGTTCTGTCAAAGTTTAAACAATATCTGTAGAAAACTGTTTTAATACAACTACCTTCAAGTTTAGTTTACTTTAGCTGTAGTCGCACTTGATTGGTGTTCTGTATCGACGCCGTCCACCGCGTGCCGCTTAACCTAATTACCGTGGCTTACGTTTGCCGGTAATTAAGTCAGGATTGTGATATTGGGGAGATTCCCACAAACTAATATACAGTGCAACAGTGTTGTCTCAGAGAAGCGAAATTATTCTGTAGGGTTGCTAAAGTAAAAGTGCGGGATCTTCTAGTCAGATAAATAAGGGTGGTTTTGAATTATGCTTTCTCACAAGATGAATTTTACTGTTACTTTCATTACATCATAAAATATTTCTTTAGAAGGTTTTTATAAAAGATTAGTATAAAAGGCAACCTTTGTTTGGCTGTTCATGATAATCTTGAAAATAATAAAAGTAAAAGTAAAAGTGCAGGGTTTTCTAGTTAAAGGAGTAAGGAGAAATAAGGGTGGTTTTGAATTATGCTTTCTCACAAGATGAATTTTACTGCTACTTTAATTACACCATAAAATATTTCTTTAGAAGGTTTTTATAAAAGATTAGTATAAAAGACAATCTTTGTTTGGCTGCTCGTGATAATCTTGAATATAATAAAAGTAAAAGTTAAAGTGCGGGCTTTTTTAGTTGGAGAAATAAGGGTGGTCTTGAATTATGCTGTCTCACAAGATAAATTTTCCTGCTACCTTAATTACTCTATAAAATATTTCTTTAGAATGTTTTTATAAAAGACTAATACAAAAAACAACCTTTGTTTGGCTGTTCATAAGAATCTTGAAAACGGCTGAAATTGATGGACATTGTAAAAAATAAATTCTTGATTGGACTTACATACTCACCGCTATGTATCAATTTAATTCAATCATAAACGAACATTGGACCGGTATAATTAATGTACTCGCTGACCCAAATCGGACAATGTGACAATAAACGAATAAAAACAGAGTGGCATTACAAATCACAAATCATCGAGGAATTGTTGCCGGTGGTCATTATCAATTGTCAGGTGGAAGTGCCGAACGAAAAGTGACAATAGCCTATGAGCGATTGCGGTTTCCACAGCGTGTGATTCCACGGCGCGTAATGATATCTCTGGCTAGTTTTTGAAGGCTGACAATTAGCCAGGCTCGCAATGATTTACTAATTTCTATGTAGGATATTTTGCCAAGGATAGCGAATGACAACCGATCGTGAGAATAACGGCTAGTTTTTCAGGAAGAGCGATAGCCGTTTCCGGTCTATGCGATGCCAATCGTATTAGGATTGCGTCACCGCGCACTGTCATTTCGTTCTCCCAGCTTCCATTTTACCGTCCGTAGCGCAATCCGCCGCTTAATGATGATCGTAATTACAGTGGGCGGGTGTCAGAAAAAGGTGCCGGTATTTGACAGGCCTCAGGGTGTGTCTCAAGGAATAAAATCATATGTGTTGCTTAACACTTAGCCGGCACTTTTCAGGAAAAAAGTTTGCTCTTGCCGCTGGCAATAGTTCTGATACATGATCGCTAATGTTCCCCGCTAAATCAACAAGGTCGTGACCCGAAACATTTTTAGTTTCGTTACAATTTGTAGTTTTTCGATACATTCTCAAAGTAGGAGCCTGGAACATTTATAACTTTTTATCATAACCTTTTAAAAAGTGTTGAATTTGGGAAAAATTATTTTCTCAAAGATATAAACAACCACACCTTCCTCTGAATTAAAGTTTTTATACAAAAAAATATATATAAAATCGTTCAAAATAGAAAATACTGTAATTAAAAGCAGGTTTCATTTTCAACCCTTTTCAAAAGTTTTCAAAAATAGAGTTGAAAGATTATGAATTTTTTTAAATCTTTCCCACCAAGAAATTTGTTTCACGAATTTTTAAGTTTTCTCTCGCGTACAATCAAAAGAAAGCAGGAAATAAGTTACGTGTCAAATAGATTAACTTCTCTTTTTCGAAGGTGGTCAAAAAAGATGGCCAACTTTGCAAATTTCATTCTTTACACATTAAATTTGTTTCAAAAGAATATAGTAACACTTACCACGAATTTTGGTAATTCAATAAATGTTTGAGTCAATCTTACACCGGATTACAAGAACGATTTCTACTTACTTTACAACCTTTCCTACTTGGTATTTTATTACATTCTTTATTCTGTGTCAACTTGCGCAATCGAATAACAAATCCCATCAAACATTGCACAAAGTTTGGTAATATAATAAATGTTCAATAAAATTTTGCACTGACTTACAAGAACGACTCCTACTTACTTTGCAACTTTTTCTACTTGGTTGATATTTTTGAACCATTTATATTTTGCATTATATTTTGTATTTTACTTTTGACAAATTTTGTAATTTATTAAATGTTCGAGTAAATTTTGTACTGACTTACAAGAACGATTTCTACTTACTTTGCAACCTCTTTTACTTGGTATTTTATTACATACTTTATTCTGTGTCAACTTGTGCAATTGAATACAAGATCCGTTAAATATTGTACAAAGTTTGGTAATTTAATGAATGTTCGAGTAAATCTTGCACTGACTTCCAAGAATGGCTTCTACTTTGCAACCTTTTTTACTTGGTATTTTAATACATTCCTTATTCTGTGTCAACTTGCGCAATCGAATAACAAGTTCCATCAAATATTGTCCAAAGTTTGGTAATTTAATAAATGTTTGATTAAATTGTGGACTGACTTACAAGAACGATTTCTACATTCTTTGCAACCTCTTCTACTTCGTATTTTATTACACACTTTATACTGTGTCAACTTGCGCAATCGAATAACAAGTTCCATTAAACACTTCACTGATCAGTGGTTTTATCTTTTTCAGCCATTTCTATTTTGCATTCTATTTTGTATTTTACTTTTGACAAATTTTGTAATTTATTAAATGTTCGATAAAATTTTGCACTGACTTACAAGAACGACTTCTACTTTGCAACCTTTTCTACTTAGTATTTTACTACATACTTTATTCTGTGTCAACTTGTGCAATCGAATAACAAGTTCCATTAAACACTTCACTGATCGAACACTTGGATACTCTGCAATCTCTGCCACTTGCCATTTCATTTGGTACTTTATGGCGGTCAAACTTCCGCAATCTAATAACAAGTGCAAGTAAACATTGCGCTGATCGATCGTTCGATACTCGGCAATCATTTCGCTGCCGGAATTAGAGCGGCTTCTGAAATTGCAAGTCTGTTAATGGGTTTATTCGTAGCGGCGTTCCAAAATCACTGTAGTCAATTGGTTAGAGGAGTGCCGGCCGGCGGCCATTTCCAGGATTCTTCGGGGAAACTCATACCGGCCGTATGATTGCTCATGCAAATGGGGTGAGAGTCCAGAAAGAAAGCTGCGCCAGAGCTACGGTGGGGGAAGTTAATACCAGTCGCTCGTGCAATTCCGGTCACGCGAATTTCTCGAATGGGAGAATTGGAAATCGGATTCTGTCAAGTGCTGTCATGTACTGTCACTCATTCACTCAGCCGAACAGTCTCTGAATCACAGCGTAGATTTTCAGTCTTCTTCTCCGATAATCGTAGTCTCTCGAACTTTGACTTTCAAAGTTGTTCTACGGAACGATTCATTTAATTTTGAATGAGAACAACCTCTGATTTCAAGTCTTTTAAAGTCTTGATGATATTGATTTATAGAACTTTGACTTTCAAAGTTGTTCTACAGAATGATTAAGAGACTTGAAACCACAGATTGTTCTGATTCAAAATTAAATTAAAGTCTGAATAATATTGATTTGTCGAACCTTGACTTTCAAAGTTGTTCTACAAAATCATTTATCTAATTTTGAATGAGAACAATCTCTAATTTCAAGTCTTTTAAAGTCTGGATAATATTGATTTGTCGAACTTTGACTTTAAAAGTTGTTCTACAAAATCATTCATCTAATTTTGAATGAGAACAATCTCTAATTTCAAGTCTTTTAAAGTCTGAATAATATTGATTTATCAAACTTTGACTTTTTAAGTTATTGTACAGGATAATTTATTGGCTCGTGAATGAGAAAAAAATAAACTCTTTAATTGTTTAATTATCATGGTCTGTCGAACTTTAACTGTCAAAGTTGTTCTACAGAAAGATTCATTTAATGTTGAACCTGCACAATCACTGATTTCAAGCCTTAAAGTTACGATAATATTGATCTCTCGAACTTTGACTTACAGAGTTGTTCTACAGAATGATTTATTTGGTTGTAAATGAGAAAAAGCTGGTCTGCCGAACTTTGCCTTTCTAACCTGTTCTACATTTAGACTGATTTACGTAGCCTTTGGATTAGGGCAATCTCTGAATCACTAATTTAAATTCTCTTAAAGTTGTAAAAATACTGTTCTTTCGAACTTTGACCTTCTAAGTTGTACTACAATGTGATTTATTTGCCCTTAAACGAGGTCGATATCTGATTTCAAGTCTCTTAAACTCTTAACAAAGTTGTCTAACAAACAAACAAACATTTTTAAAAAAGAAAGTCTTCCTTTTACAAGAAAACAAATCTTATCGAAACAATATTTTCTTTCTTAACCCTTTTAGTGGCGGGCGAAAAAGAGGTGCCTATATGCGAGAATAACCGGTCGAATTTCACGATTTTACTTAGGGTTTGGGAAAAAACCTAACTCATAAAAACCAAACAAAAAACAATATTTACATAACTCAAAAAGCAGTGTATTAAGGACGAAATAGAGAACAAAACAATGACACTAATTTTTCTATATTCATTGATAACATTTAGATATTGTAAATGCGTAACATTTTGTTATTATATTAACAACCCACTAAAAGGGTTAACAAAATTTACTTTATCAAATCTCGATAAACAGACCTTTTTACCCATTGTATGCATAAAATTTAATATTACAAATTGCATATAATATTACCAAACATTCGAGTTGTTCGAGTAACATTAAAGAAACGAGAAAAGTGGGAAAAAGCTTAAGTTCAACTGGATTTTCGTAAATCTAGCTGTGCGTGTTTCAGGGTAATTCTTATATTCGAAGCAGGTGATTTAGAGTGGCAGTAGTGTATAGGCGTGCTGCTGTCAGAACGTTTGCTGATATCGATTACACAAGCCGTCAAATTTCTGTTGAATCACCCCAAGCGAAAGCAGTTACAAGTTTTACGACACAGAGAGCAACAATTGACAATGGTTATCAATCTTTTTCTAGTTTCTGCTTGTACGATTCTTTGACACGAAAGCAACAATATTAATCGGTTTCATAATTCGATGTATTTGTATTTATTGTTATTGGTTGAAGTGTTATATTTGTTTAAAGAGAATAATTGGGAAATTAAATAGTTTCGTAGTATTGTGTAGGTTATGAAGTTTTGAAAAAAGTACCTCTTAAGGGAAATACCTCTTAAATTGCGACTTTTGGGAATTTTAATAAACTCACGAATTAACAAATCTGCGCTACAACTATCTTAACCCTCTAATAGTATTTGACAAGTATACTCGTAACAAGGAAAAATAAATTTCTTCGTGCTATAAAAATCGTTATTACTACAAAAAGTGAAAAATGTATTTGCTCCACTTAGAACAAACAATCAAACGAATGAGTCTCAAGAACTTTTTGCACTTGTATAAAAATATTGTTATTTTTGAAACGAACGAATTAGAAATAGAAAGGTTTAACCCATTGGCTGCTATTAGCGCATTTAGGCGCTTTAAAACTTCGTTCACTGGAAACTGCTGGCGCCTATTAGCACTCTAAAAATGCATTAACATTGCATTTATCACAATTAAAATTTCATCGGTTGGAATTACCGTTCTTCCTTAAATTTTGCCGCAGTCAAAGGGTTAAGTATACTTGTTTTTGCTTGATTTTTACCACGCAAGCAGATACAGATTTTCAACAAAAGAAAATCGGCCTTTAAAGTGTTTATAACAAATGAAACACGTGTTTGTTCCCTTAGACAAAAAAATCAAACAAACAAGCTTGAATAACTTTTTGCACTTGTATGAAAATATTGTTATATTTGAAAGGAACAAATTAGAATTGAAACAAATTAGTTATACTTGTCGTTGCTTGATTTTTACGACGAAAGCAAATACACATTTTCAACCAAAAGAAGTCCACCGTTGAAGTGTTTATAACAAATGAAACACGTGTTTGTTCCACTTAGAAAAGAAAGCAAACAAACGAGCTTGAATAACTTTTCGCAATTACATGAAAATATTGTTATATTTGAAACGAACAAATTAGAATTGTAAAATTTGACGTATATTTATCGATGTTTGGTTTTTACGATGGAAGCAGATACAGATTTTCAACAAAAGAAAGTCGACCGTTCAAGGGTTAATACGTGGTCCGCCACGCACTTGCGTTCGCAAACAGTCTGACAAACAGTCGAGACTTGTGGGAAGTCACAGGATCCTTCGAGCAGCGGCAAAGTTTTATTTTGGCCTGGAACTGCAATGCGCGTGAAGTCAGCGTGAATTTTTCTCCCAGCAGCGAGATATTGAGTTCACTCAATATCTCATTGCGAAGGTCGTCGAGAGTGCAGCCGATCGTCAAGGCTGCCGCTGATACTTTTATTGCGGCGCTGCTAGCATTGCGGTTCACACTGATTCACACTATTCCCGCCCTGCGCTTCACGCATGCCTTTTCCGACACTTTCCACCATTATTTCATCTCATTGGCGAACCTACACGCTGATTCACTTGCCTTTGAATCAGAACTTTCTAACCTCACTTTTACTAGAGATCCTTTTCATTATACTATATATTCTCTATTTAACAATAGACTGTATTAAGGTACCACATACAAGTAAAATACTAGAAAATGGTACTAAAACGCGATTTTTTTCCTCTTACAAATCAATTTTTTTCAGGAAAAGTATTATTTACATATTAAAGTGCATATTGTAAACTGCATATTCTGTAAATTTGTTTACAATCCCTGCAGTAGGTGGCGTGCCACAGTAACTTTCGTAATGTCATAGTGAATGAAACATGCCTGCGGTAATCAGTGTAGCTCTACCATTTTACATCTGAAACGAATAAACAAGTGCTCTTTATTTAATAGAAAGATAACCGTACTGCACTACGGAGGCAGATCTTTTAAGTTTCATTTTGTGCGGAACATATCGCTATTTATAGTCATCAGATCGTTTTTTTCTATAAAAATGAGCATTTTATATAGAAACAAAAAAAACTGAGATAGGTATGCAAAAAAACTCTACGTAGTGCAGTAGGTAACCCTATTAAGAAGATCTGATTAAATTTTCAGCTTGATCCGTTCAATGATGAATTAGTTATGCTGGTTACCGCATCCACAAACAGTGTTCCGACCAAAACGTGTTTGAAGTTTAGAAAATATCTTTCGTATCTTTTTACGTAATACATCAAAAAGTTTCAAACTTCGTCATACTTACATAAAATCGTCAATTTCTACACCATACACCATTATTAACACCGTTTTTGGGGGAAAATTTGATTTTTTGACCCATTTACTTGTATGTGGTAGTTTAAATTATGTGGTCTGTTGGAGTGAATATTTTACCAAGTTTTAGCATCGGCTTCTTTCGAGTGGGTAGCAACGTAGGAAGAAAATATTTTATTATATTATATTTGCAACGGAATATTATATATAACTGGCTTCTTCAGGGTGAAATGTCGTGTGCAAGTTAACATAACTCAAACATGTAAAAGTATAAATGCATAAAATGCAGATAAATATTGAGAAACATTTGAGTATAATTGAAATGTCTAGGTTCTTTATAATGACTTTCTATGAAACAGTGTATGCTCGACAGTGGTGATTCAAAGGCAAGCGAATCACACTGTACATATACGAAGATTTCGTTTTCAAAACTCGAACAAT
The DNA here is from genome assembly GCA_910591665.1 of Ectemnius continuus. NCBI lineage: Eukaryota > Metazoa > Arthropoda > Insecta > Hymenoptera > Crabronidae > Ectemnius > Ectemnius continuus. The sequence goes on along the minus strand of OU342862.1, from coordinate 4,264,145 downwards.
AATATTCGTATTAATATTTATTATTATTGATTTTAATAAGCTTTATTAAAATTGATAACAAAGCCTAATTAAAAATGGTGTGCATCGTTAAAAGTTTATCTTTAACTTTGATGAGTGTTATCACGATTAATAATAAAACTTACTAAAGTCTGTTCAATATTATCATTAATTTTAATAAAGCGTATTAAAATTCATGATAAATGTTGCATGTTTGAAAAATGTTTGAAAGTTTCTTCTTTAAACACATCTGATTCGCTGGACCGTTTTTCATAAAATTTCCATGAAATTGGGATCAACGCATAAGCCAATTTTTATTACTATTGCACGGTTTTCCATAAGTTTTACTGTTTTGGTAAAAAATCTTGTAACCAATTCTTGACCTACTTTTACCGAGTCGATTTTTTCAGATTTGTTAGATATAATTAAGTATGTAGTTGCGCTCACAATACGATGCTTCTTCAGATTTTAGTTGATTACCACCCGCCATTTCCAGATTTTTATTCACCCCCGTTCTGTATTGCCGGACAACCCTAGCAAAAGGGATATTTATAAAAATGATAAAAGTTTATTTATGAAAAGGTCTTAGTAAGCAGAAATCAAATTGAGTTACGGTATGTAGATTGTTAGCAATACAAAATGAAAAAATAGAAGGTAAACATTAAAAAGAAATCTCGCGGCTTATAAGATATTACATAAATGTAACAAGATCCGTATTGAAAGTCTTGGCGAGTGTAAGAGAAAGTGCGAATAATGATTTCAATACAGTGTGAAAAGGCGAAAAACTATACAAATCAAAGTGAATACAAAAAATTGCTTATGTTACGCGGCTTTAGCAGAATGCACTAAGAATGAAAAAATAATGTTGTTAACAAATGAAACTCATTTAATACAATTATGAGCGCTGTAGAATTTTCTTACATATCAGCAAGAATATTGTGATAGCTAAACAAATTATTATAATTACTTTTTACTGTTTATTGCATTTTAGTAACAACGTGTAGCTTAAATAATATTTATTTTTTTTTGTTCATTTCAGTAATAAGGATATGCAGTTGATGAAAAGAATATTTACACACCGAGAGTTTCAGAAGTAAATTTTCCTATAGCAACAATGTTTCCACTCCAAAAGAAAATACGTTTTCTGGAAGATAATAGTTTTATTCGTACGAGAAAATACATTTTTTTAAAGAAGACAGTTTCATTTTTAAAATTTATTTCTAAAAAATAAATTCTTGATTGAATTTATATACTCACCACTAGATTTTCTTAAAACAACAAAGTTTCCTCCCCAAAAGAAAATACGTTTTCTGGAAGATAATTGTTTTATTCGTAAGAGTAAATAAATTTTCTTAAAAAGCACAGTTTTATTTTTTACGACAATTTATTGCACAAGAATGTGCGATTTATACAGAATGGCAAAGTAACGTTTTAAATATTTAAATATGTTATTTTACGTAACTCGCTAAACACCGCGGAGAGATCTGCTTTATGATAGTTTTCCGCGGCAACAATGCGAATGGATGAGTCGCGAGTATGCCGATCCCAGTGAACATTAAAGTGCCGCTCACTATTACAACAATAAAGTGGGCACGGCCCACTTCAATGCGAAGCCAGCCAATGGGTTAAGAGGACACTGGCATTATTATCATCCGCGTCACTCTTCGCGAATAGCTGGAATTGTTCGTGGCACCTCCTCTCTTATCCCTTCCCAAATATGACAGAGCATCTTAAAGACGTCTCTTTTACACGATTTTCACGTTCGCACGTCTTACGACGTCCGTTTTAAAGGTGTTTCTCGAAGACGTTTCAAAGATGTCTACATTTTTGCATTTTTCAAACGTCTCTGATACGTCATCTTTACGTTTGACTCTTTGCAGCATTCTTACAACATCGCAAAGACGTTTTAAGAACGTATGAAGTTTACATCATTTGCTTTTAACCCTTTCGTTACGCCGATTTTTATGACTTAACATTTTGAAATGCTGCTTCTAAAACATATTCTGAAAAGTCTAGTAATTTAATTTGAAAGTCCTGTGATTCACAGCTTGATCAGAATGTCCTCTAAACGTATTAGAGATGTATTTATAGTGTCTTTTATAATTATGTTTCCTTCCGATGTACAGGGTGATTCAAAGGCAACTGACTCACCCTGTACAGTGGACGCCATTGAAATGTTCCACTTTGTAACATCGAACATTTATCAATTGAACGTGAGAATTGTTTTAGATATTGATGGACATCTGTGGGGTGCATTTATATATGCATATGTGGAGTATAGTATTGTACAGCATCCGACAAAATAGTTGTCAAAATCTGCAAAACCGTCACTGTACAGAATGTTTTCTCGCTAGTGAACTTCTACAGGAGATGGAAAGAAATTAAGCCAGTTTCTGTCGAACTATCGTAATAGTAATTTATTAGTTTATTTCAATTCTGATATCTCTGAATGTTTATCTATCAGGCTGCTTCCATCGAAGTCTTATGCCTGTTCTTTAGTCCCTGCTTCCATGAAGTCTTACACGGACCATCTGGGCATACGCCATCTTTTATTCATTTCTCTATTGGGCCTAAGCCATCTTTTAAAACTTCTGATCTCGTCACTGCCTCTCTTTCAATCAACTCACTTCACCGATCTGTAGCACACTACTGATCGCTCTCGCCGTTCGGCTCCTTCACCGACGACGCATGCAATTGTTTCGGCACAATCTCGGCCGAGACATATATTCTACGGCGACACACACATACCGGGGCGATGCACTCTGGCACCCCGCACGCCGGTTCTCCCTTTTCCTCTGCTCCTTAAGGGGGTATTCCCCTTTCTTCCCCTATTTTAACTGAGGTTTTTGGAATTTGTTATTAATAATTAAGGAACAGATAATTTTTCAAAAATACTGTAGGTATATTTGCATGTCTTTATACGACTTTCATGATTTTTTAGAAGTCTTTTCATGTTGAAGTTCAGGAGTGACGCAGGCCGGAATTCTTAATTCTTATGGCATGGTTCGCACGATAACTTTCGCTAATGTTATAGGAAACTAAAAAAACAAAATTATTAGTGATTAGTATGATTGTCGCTATCGTGTGTACTAGCGCGAAAAAATACAATTTTTTTTTTACAAAATGGCGTAAAGTTGAATGGAAAACATAAAATTTTTGTTATTATTTCTCACTTTAAACTGCTCCCAAAATTACAAAATTTGAGATATTTTTGTTTTTCTAGTACAGACGAGAACTATGCATGTACAGAACATGTCTTAAAAATTTCAAGTCAATCGGTTGAACCGTTCGTGAAATATTGTGCGAACTCTCCCGAAAAATAATGTTTTGAGAAAAACGCGTCACTCCTGAACTTCAACATGAAAAGACTTCTAAAAAATCATGAAAGTCGTAAAAAGATATGCAAATATACCTACAGTATTTTTGAAAAATTATCTGTTCCTTAATTATTAATAACAAATTCCAAAAACCTCAGTTAAAATAGGGGAAGAAAGGGGAATACCCCCTTAAGAGCCACACATCCATATTTTGACTGCTTGATGTAATCCTTAATTCATATGCATATTTCACGGTCGTGATCACTTACACGCCGTAACACAGAAAGTAAAATTTGGTACCATGTACAACCGGTATGTGTGATTTTTTAAAATCCCCCTTTTAGGGGAGAGAGGTCACCTGTTACAGCCCATTAAAAAAGTCTTGCATACCGGATGTACATGCTACTAAATTTCCTTTTCTCTCTGGTGGCTGTTTTACAAATTGTGACAACTATTTTGTCGGATGCTGTATGTGTGGTCAGCGCCCAAAAGAAAAGACGAGAGTCGCGTGCGGGGCGGAAGCCCGAGGATCGTTTGAGCGGGCAGAGTCGAGCGAAGCGTTGACCAGCGAAGATTGCGAGAGGAAAGCGTAGTAGCGTCGAGCAAAGTGTGGATGAGTGTAGTTGCCAAAAATGTAGTGATGAACATATTTATATGTCTTTGTTAATAAAACATATTTCGATAAAACGTATCCTGAGATGCGAGGAAGAATTAGCATCCCATTCGGAATTATTTCCTACACATCTGAAAGATTATTATCTGCGTTCTGATACGACCGTTGCCATTTACTTCCACCTATTTCGTAACATATGTAGTACATGCATACATACATATTGTAGGTTTTTTCAGTTTTCACTCTTTAATTTAACATACACTCGTTTTCTTATACTCTTTCGAACGTTCGTCGGTTCGCACTCTGCTTCTTTACCACGTTCGCTTTCGACCACACAATAACAATACGTTCGACTTCTTCTCTGCTTCCTCTCTTCTGTCACCCTTCAGATTCACACCTCTTATATACACATTCGCTGAGCCACGCACTCGGCAATCAGACTTATTCCTAATGTCCTACTTTTCAGCCAACCCCAAACATCCCGATACACTCTGTCGATCTTTCACTCTAAACACACATATAAAGAAATTCACACGCATTCACAATCGCACATCTCAGTCCCTCACCATTCGCTCGCAGTCTCTCTCCTTAACCCCTTAGCTTACAATGTCGTGCCAGAGACGTGTTACGTCGACCGGACCAAACATTAACAAATCGTGTCAGAGACGTGGAATGTAGGCAACGCCAAATGTAAATAAACATCCCAAGGACATTGCATAAATCTTTATCGTTCAATGATCAATTCATCATAATTATTGACGAAACATCTTGCAAAGTAAAGTTAATTGTACCATAGAGATGTATTGAAAAAACCATAAATAGCTGGAAGTGCGATCGACCTTGCAATTATTTACGGCGAACGCCATTGGAATTTAAATCGTAAGGCAAGGGGTTAACAATCCTACAATATTGAAACTATGATTTCCAAATGCAGGGTGATTTTTTCAAGTTTGGGTGCGATTTAGGATACTAGTTGCCGAAATCGAACAATTTAGAAGGTTTGCAAAAACAATTATTTTCAAACTGACTATCATGTTTTAAAATTATAAAAAAATTCTATAGGAAAGTGGAAATATTACCGTTTATTACAACACAAAGAATACAAAGATATGTTTCTTCATTTCCGAGTAATAAGCGTTAATGCGAAAAGTAGGGCGATTTGACCAATCTTACCCTTTCAGTGATGAGCTGTTAAATGCCAAGATTCTGCTACCATCATTCCTTACATCATTGCTGGCAGTTCTAACCGACTACGTCCAGGTTGAAATCACTATACTTTGCAGCAAAGTTCAGAATTTTATTTTTGGTGATGTCCATGTATTGAAAACAGGCGTTTGGAGTAAGAAAGGGCGTAACCGGACAAGCACGTGTTGAATGCCCCCAGGCTTTTCTTGTAAGCATTTTAGAGACATGTTCGACACCCTGAAAGTCGATTTATTTTCAAGTTTTAGATTCCTTCATTAAACAGTATTCGTGTAACGCAGTTCTCTATGAAAATATATTAAAAAATCATTTTTTGCTACTAAATCATCCTTTCAGAGTTTTCCAAGGAGTATTGGAAAACAAATATTTGTCTTGTTTACGTTAAAAGAAACAAGGAAAAAAATATGTTTTAAAACTTATTACTTTTTTCACCGAGACCGTTGCTTAGTATAATCACATTTCTTTTATTTTTTATTTTTTGAAAGATTGCAGATTTTTGCCACCGTAACTGCTTGTATTAGAATAAATGGTGGAAGTGGTTTATTAATCTTGAGCACACGTTTTATTTCGTGAATGGGCAGAGATTTTATTAGTTTAATTATTCTCTTTACTATTAAAGTACATAGTAATTTTATTATGTTGTCATATTATGTTGTGATATTCAAAGAATATGTAACATTGCAGTACAAAATGTCATACAAAAATATACTAGTAATTTAGAAACAACAACTAATTTCAGTAAACTCTTCGAAGTACTTGTACAAATGAAATAGGTGTATTTATAATCTCGCAACTGTACATTTTTTTACATCATGTGCTTCTATACTCTAATTAGGAACTGCGAGGTGGGCCTAAAAAAGTAGAACATCCCTCAGGGATTAGATGAATGACAATTAAGGGTGCAATTAGGTTAATGAAACACTGAAAGTCATTTCTTGAAACTTTGAAATATTTAAGTATTCTTTAGGCACTCCATTTAATTCCGTCTGATTGTAATTCGTGCCACTTAAAATTGAAAATGATTCTTGTACATTTGAATTATAATAGTCCTTGTTCCTAAAAATTTGCTAGCAATTCTTGGTACTGGGCTAAACTTAGTTAATAATAGTTAATAATTTCATGTTGCTATGTTTTTCTAATTATTGCAAACAACAACAAAATTTCCAGGACAAATTCTTTATTGTAACTAATATGTCATCTCTTAGAAAAGAAAGCATATTCTGCGTAAACGCAAAATTGGCCAATTTCATCAGGTTTTACGGAATTTAATAAACTCGCATATAAACATCTCATCTGCCAATTATACATTGGTATATTGTTCTAATTATTACAAACAACAACATAAAATTTCCAGAACAACTAATTCAAATTCTTTACTTTAACAAATATGTCATGTCTTTAAATAAGTATATTCTGCGTAAACGTAAAATTGGCCAATTTCATCAGTTTTTGCAGAATTCAATAAAGTCGCATATAAACATCGCACCTGCCAATTATACGCTGCGGTTAACGAAGCAGGTTCCTCTCGATTCTCTGGGATAAAGTTCGCGCCGGTGTAAGCAGTTTTTAGCGCGCAATATGGTAATTGCGAGCACCTGTAACGCAGCAGCAGCAGCAGCAGAGGGAGAAGTCGTATTAATCGGTCATCGTCGTCGTCTCCGGATGAGCGTCGGTTTGATGATGCGCTCGTTCCGAGACAGAAGTTGCATTCTGGGGGCCGCGGCGAAATAAGACGGTGCAAGGATATCGGCATAATGCCCACGGGATGAATTCGCCATGCCCTGTAAATACAGGGTACTCAATTTCCCCTTTCATCATCCTGTTCACTGCCCTGTCGGCTCGGCTCGGCTCGGCTTTCGCCATTTTCAGGGGGCGCCGCTGGAAATTCTGACGCATTCTCGGCAACCCGTCCCATCATCAACAAACTGCGCGTCTCTCCGCACATCTTCATTCTTAACAATCGCTCTTATTATTCTCTTTCAGTTTGCAGACCGAAATAGAAATATTTCTCTCCCGATAAGTTTTTTAATTAGATTCGCGTTAAGGATTCGTCAGTGGTTCAAATAATTTAGTGATTCGTTTGTATAAAAAGTATGAGTGAAGGACTAATTATTGATGAGAAATTTTTCAGAATTCTGCACGAATTGTGGTTGACCTTGAAACGTTATAGTTAAAATCTTGACCGCAGCAATGCAAAGGTAGTCTTATAGAACTCGACATGAATTTTTTGCTATCCCTACATAGAAAGAATGCAGAATGACAGATTGTTTTTCTATGTAAAATTCTATTTTTTAGAAAGTCACAATGTACAATACTTATTGAACTAGATAATTTGGACTAGTTACCCTTTAATTTGATTTCGATATTGCCAATACGGTAATTTTGAGGAGTAAAGACGTATAATTCATATGATCAAGAACTAATTTCAATGTTGGTTCATTCAAATTAAATGGAATATTTAAAGAATACCGAAATATTTCGTTTCAACATTTTACTCTAGTCAAATTTTTCAATTAAAAATCAGTAAGTGAATCCATAAATAGCCCAATGCAACAAGCAATGATGATAAATTTGAAATTATTATACTATGCTTTAACTAATGTACACAATTGCAAAAATTACAGTAAATTTATAACAAAAGCATAGGTTTGTCTATGATTGCTTCCACAACGTAGTAATGTTCATGTAGAAACAAATAAAAGAAATTTAAATTGGCGACCGAAATATAGTAGTTGCAAATAGTTAAAAGTTACAAATAAATTATTCGAAGGAACCGTTTCATTTGTCTTTCTGTAATTTTTGAGTAATTATAAAATTGTTTAACTCATGAAAACAAAATTTATTTACACTTAACAGACTACAGATACTGTTGAGAACTCAAGAATTTCGTATTTCCTTCTAAAATTAATACACTCAAGAGCTGTTAAAGAAATTAATTCCACATTTTAAACATACAATTAAAGTTCTTAAATTTTCAAAGTAGAGGTGGAAGCAACGAACGCTTCGAAGACGGATTTAAATAAAGTACGATAAACATGCTAATCCGTTCCTTATAACCGATTAGATTTAAGTAGAAGGCATAATCTTTACAGGTAATCTTTCTACTTAATCTCACTGAATCTTTTTAATCTTTCTACTTGCACGCCACTATACGCTAGTTCCACGAACCACACACATATTTTGAAAAATTATAAAATACTGTATTTTCTTTGAAGCTTATACTTTCCACGACCAATTAATTATTTCTGCATTCTAAATGTTAAAGTTGCTAAACCTTCCTTCCAAACTAACACTAAAAGAATCAAATCAGACAATGTCACTGGTTTTAAGTTTTTGATCAGAACTATTCAAATCTATGACGTTGCATTTCCGCGAAATTTAAACTACTTTTATTACAATATTTAAAGGACTAAATTGATCAATGTGTCTTCTCACCATTCTCTCTTTTTTCAAAGTTATATTATTGTAACTTTATAATTATAACTCTGAAAAGTTATTTGAGTCACTTATATAATATTATTACACCACTTATACTAATCTTATTAACTTTATATTAAAAAATAAAAATGGCTGGTTAGTATTCCAATAAAAAGAAGGTATACTTCACAGAATGTCAATGAAAAGAACAGTGAAAGAAGTATATTTGTAATATAGACGTATTTATACCATCAGTAAACGTAATAGAAAGAGACACAAATACTGCAGCTATTATTGTTTCTTTCTTATGTCGCCGTCATCATCGTGCAACCTTTTGTTTATATCTCATAAACACTTTCATCATACTTTTCTTATTACTTGTTCGCCACACGAAAACTTTGATAAACTTCATACGATATTTTATATACGATAATCATCGTAATATTATGTTCCACTTTATAGTCCTTCTAAGATGGTATTTACAAAATATAAAGCAAACTGATGCATATGTATGGTAAAAAGAAAATGCGACATAACCTATCAGAATGTTCTACATAACCTATAAATATTTCAGTTAGATTTACTGGAAAATCATATTTTCCTCGAACATAACATTTCGCGAATAAACAATAATTTTGACAGAAGTTCTGACCGAAGCAGATATAAATGAATTATCGACAATTCCACTGTCAAATTCTGCGGAAAGAATATGCCGGAGTCGAAGTTAAACAAAGTACGCGAGAATGCTAATCCGCAGCTGAGGAGCGATTGGATTTAAGTAGAAGGCAGGGACTGGCAGAGATTCGCTACCGAGTTCACGTTGGGTGCCCAACCGTGGAGGATCTATCGATTAGTACCTCGATGCAGCCCTACTGCATTGATCCAGAGCGTATGATTACCCCGCCTAGTGACTAACTTCGAAGATTATACGTCTAGCACTCAAATTTCGTCGGAGCTTTCGCCGAAGGAGGCCTCCGCTGAATTTATAGGGACGCTCGCTCGCCAGGAACTTGCATATCAGAATAGGACAAATCACTGAGAGTGGGAATGCCTGGCTGCGCTTAACTAACACCTTCACCCTATGCGAACCATTCCTCCGATGGGTCCACACTCCACCACTATGCACAACACTCGCGCCTCCTCAAAGTATACACTACTAGTTCTACAGGGTGATTCAATTGCTTTTCAATCAGCAAATTTTTATAATGCTCTGTACGTTTGCAATATTAGGTCGGCATTATTTTCATTAATGCTCTATGGACAGTTTAGAACTTTTGCAATAATATAATAGATCAGTTCTGTTTTAATTAATATTCTGGATCAATTTCTTTCTAATTGCTTATTTATTGCTCGGAACAATCCACTCATACATATTCGAGCCTCCTCAAAGTATACACTCCTAGTTCTACAGGGTGATTCAATTGCTTTTCAATCAGCAATTTTATATTGCTGTGTACATTTGTAATATTAGGTCGGCATTATTTTCATTAATGCTCTATGGACAGTTTAGAACTTTTGCAATAATATAATAGATCAGTTCTGTTTTAATTAATATTCTGGATCAATTTCTTTCTAATTGCTTATTTATTGCTCGGAAAAATATTCTCGTATGCACATTCGATCCTCCTGAAAATATACAGTACTACAGGGTGATTCAATTGCCTTTCAATCAACATTTTCATAGTGTTAAGTATGTTTGCAATATTGAGCCGGCATTGTTCTAATTAATGCTCTATGGACTGTTTAGAATTTTTGCAATAATAGATCAGTTTTGTTGGAATTAATATTCTGGATCAATTTCTTTCTAATTGCTTAGTTATTGCTCGGAACAATCCACTCATACACATTCGATCCGCTTGAAAGTATACACTACTAGTTCTACAGGGTGATTCAATTGCTTTTCAATCAGCAGTTTCATATTGCTATGTACGTTTGCAATATTAGGTCGGCATTATTTTAATTAATGCTCTATGGACTATTTAGAATTTTTGCAACAATAGATCAGTTCTGTTCTAATTAATATTCTAAATCCACTCATATACACATTCGATCCTCCTCAAAGTATACACTACTAGTTCTACAGGGTGATTCAATTGCTTTTCAATCAGCAATTTCATATTGCTCTGTACGTTTGCAATATTAGGTCTGCATTATTTTAATTAATGCTCTACGGACTGTTTAGAATTTTTGCAGCAATAGATCAGTTCTGTTATAATTAATATTCTAGATCAGTTTTTTCTAATTGCTTATTTATTGCTCGGAACAATCCACTCATACATATTCGAGCCTCCTCAAAGTATACACTCCTAGTTCTACAGGGTGATTCAATTGCTTTTCAATCAGCAGTTTCATATTGCTGTGTACATTTGTAATATTAGGTCGGCATTATTTTCATTAATGCTCTATGGACAGTTTAGAACTTTTGCAATAATATAATAGATCAGTTCTGTTTTAATTAATATTCTGGATCAATTTCTTTCTAATTGCTTATTTATTGCTCGGAACAATATTCTCGTATGCACATTCGATCCTCCTGAAAATATACAGTACTACAGGGTAATTCAATTGCCTTTCAATCAACATTTTCATAGTGTTAAGTATGTTTGCAATATTGAGCCGGCATTGTTCTAATTAATGCTCTATGGACACTTTAGAATTTTTGCAATAATAGCTCAGTTTTGTTCTAATTAATATTCTAAGTCAGTTTTTTTCTAATTGCTTATTTATTGGTCGGAACAATCCACTCATATACACATTCAATCCGCTTGAAAGTATACACTACTAGTTCTACAGGGTGATTCAATTGCTTTTCAATCAGCAGTTTCATATTGCTGTGTACGTTTGCAATATTAGGTCGGCATTATTTTAATTAATGCTCTACGGACTGTTTAGAATTTTTGCAACAATAGATCAGTTCTATTCTAATTAATATTCTAAATCCACTCATATACACATTCGATCCTCCTCAAAGTATACACTACTAGTTCTACAGGGTGATTCAGTTGCTTTTCAATCAGCAGTTTCATATTGCTGTGTACGTTTGCAATATTAGGTCGGCATTATTTTAATTAATGCTCTATGGACTGTTTAGAATTTTTGCAACAATAGATCAGTTCTGTTCTAATTAATATTCTAGATCAATTTTTTCTGATTGCTTATTTATTGCCCGGAACAATCCACTCATACACATTCGATCCTCCTGAAAGTATACGCTACTAGTTCTACAGGGTGATTCAATTGCTTTTCAATCAACATTTTCATATTGTTGAGAATGTTTGCAATATTAGGTCGTCATTTTTCTGTTGCTCCATGAACAGTTTAGAATTTTTGCAATAATAGATCGATCTTTCCCAATTACCTATTTATTGGCACATTAATTACATGGTTATTAGTATGAAGTAATATTTATTGTATAATTAATCCTTTATGCTGTGTTTATAATTCTCGCAATATTAAATCAGTTTTGTTCTAGTAATGCTGTAGATCTACTTTGTTTTGTAATTGCTGATTTATTGCTCGGAACAATATTCTCGTATGCACATTCGATCCTCCTGAAAATATACAGTACTACAGGGTGATTCAATTGCCTTTCAATCAACTTCTTCATAGTGTTAAGTATGTTTGCAATATTGAGCCGGCATTGTTCTAATTAATGCTCTATGGACTGTTTAGAATTTTTGCAATAATAGATCAGTTTTGTTGGAATTAATATTCTGGATCAATTTCTTTCTAATTGCTTAGTTATTGCTCGGAACAATCCACTCATACACATTCGATCCTCCTGAAAGTATACGCTACTAGATCTACAGGGTGATTCAATTGCTTTTCAATCAGCAGTTTCATATTGCTGTGTACGTTTGCAATATTAGGTCGGCATTATTTTAATTAATGCTCTACGGACTGTTTAGAATTTTTGCAACAATAGATCAGTTCTATTCTAATTAATATTCTAAATCCACTCATATACACATTCGATCCTCCTCAAAGTATACACTACTAGTTCTACAGGGTGATTCAGTTGCTTTTCAATCAGCAGTTTCATATTGCTGTGTACGTTTGCAATATTAGGTCGGCATTATTTTAATTAATGCTCTATGGACTGTTTAGAATTTTTGCAACAATAGATCAGTTCTGTTCTAATTAATATTCTAGATCAATTTTTTCTGATTGCTTATTTATTGCCCGGAACAATCCACTCATACACATTCGATCCTCCTGAAAGTATACGCTACTAGTTCTACAGGGTGATTCAATTGCTTTTCAATCAACATTTTCATATTGTTGAGAATGTTTGCAATATTAGGTCGTCATTTTTCTGTTGCTCCATGAACAGTTTAGAATTTTTGCAATAATAGATCGATCTTTCCCAATTACCTATTTATTGGCACATTAATTACATGGTTATTAGTATGAAGTAATATTTATTGTATAATTAATCCTTTATGCTGTGTTTATAATTCTCGCAATATTAAATCAGTTTTGTTCTAGTAATGCTGTAGATCTACTTTGTTTTGTAATTGCTGATTTATTGCTCGGAACAATATTCTCGTATGCACATTCGATCCTCCTGAAAATATACAGTACTACAGGGTGATTCAATTGCCTTTCAATCAACTTCTTCATAGTGTTAAGTATGTTTGCAATATTGAGCCGGCATTGTTCTAATTAATGCTCTATGGACTGTTTAGAATTTTTGCAATAATAGATCAGTTTTGTTGGAATTAATATTCTGGATCAATTTCTTTCTAATTGCTTAGTTATTGCTCGGAACAATCCACTCATACACATTCGATCCTCCTGAAAGTATACGCTACTAGATCTACAGGGTGATTCAATTGCTTTTCAATCAACATTTTCATATTGTTGAGAATGTTTGCAATATTAGGTCGTCATTGTTCTAATTAATGCCCTACGAACAGTTTAGATTTTTTGCAATAATAGATCAGTTTTGTTCTGATTAATACTCTCAATTACCTATTTATTGGCACATTAATTATATGATTATTAGTATATAGTGATATTTATCGTATAATTATATGCTCTATGCTGTATTTATAATTCTTCCAGTATTCAATCAGTTTTGTTCTACTAATGCTGTGGATCGATTTTTTTTCTAAGTGCTTACATTTCATTGGTCAGAATACCAATAATAGGATTCGAATAGGATTCGAAACCGGTTACGTTTACAATATTAAACTATGTACTAGAAGAATGCTTGCGGAACAGCCTTCTCAATCGTTTGAAGTTTCAATTATACTAGATTTGTCAAAAACTGATTATACGATGGAAGAGCAATGTTTCTAGATAACTGATATTCGTCTCCTGCTTTATATGAAAAACTGCACAAAACAGGCACAAACATCTGTGGTATAGTTCAATTGAAAGGAACAAATGAAAAGTTTTAAAAAACTCAAGAAAGGAGAAATTAACCTACAAATTATTCTTTAAACTAAATCGTTGTTGGCGCCCACACGAAATAATACTCTGGCGAAATCGCGAAATCGCGATAAAAATACAATAAAAGTAATTCTAATTTCTGCTATTTTCTACTGTAATTTCTTAACCTGTCCCATTTGGTCAGAATTCCCTAAGCGTCTTATCGATATTGAAAAGGTTAATGAATACGAAATAGAAACGGTATCAATTGAGGGTAACTTGGATTAAGTTTGCTTAGAACCAAATCCGACAGAAAGCAATCAATTCTCTGTTATTGCCTGCGGACTCGTAATTCATTGACAGTCAAGCAACAGGAAAGGGGTTATTGAATCCTATCGTCTAATTCTTATTCATTATTCTAGCAAGACTACAACAATAGAACGATCGATGACGTTTTCAATTTCGAACTTGGTTCGGAATTAGCTTTTAATCAGAAATAACATCACGCAAACCTTTTCTTTTACTAATATGCGACTCTCTTCTTGACGACTGTACCAATCCCGGTGGCGAGCGGAAAGGCATTAAATTCTGCCGTCCCATTAGTCACATTACCCGTCTGCAGATGGCGTTCAGGATGCCGCCACTTTCGCGCATGCATTATTGCAGAGCGGATTACAGAAAAGGCGGTACTCTCCAAGGAATCTTCGGGTTCAGGAGTGGGATGCAGTGGCTGGGCGACCGGCTTACTGTATCTGCGGAGTACCTAACCCAGACCTAACTAACGTTAGACAAAAAGCAGTTGTAGGGACTGCCTCCATTAAATGAACCCCTTATTTTTGAGTTGAATTCAAACAGAATTTTTATACTTTTACAGCTGAGTCTTGAGTGTTTGTATTAATTAAAATAAGTGGACACGCAATAGTAAGTACATCTAAATGGGAGAGATATTGTTTTTATGGTTTAGATAAAGTATTTTGCTTTTAAAACACGTAAGTGTTATTCCAATCTAATAAAGCTTAAAAACGATGTTTAGAGATAATTGTTACGGGTTTTGCTCTTAATGAATTAAAAATGTATATGTAAAAGTAGGAATATCCATTATTAAGAAATGCTGACTAATTATAACAGAAGTAAATTAATAGCTGAGTAAATGAAATTCTTCAAGTCAACAGATTTCTATTTATTCAGAGCGCTCATTTTTTGCAGGAAAGGGAAAAGCGCAATTAACCACGTTCCTAGTTAACCTATACATTTTGAACAGTTCACGGGTACAAAAGTTAGTAAGAGTGATAGCAAAGTATGTCACTACCTAATAATTAGGCTTACACTCTAGCTAAATTAATACATTACGTATTTCTTACATTGTATTAAAACACAATATATTGCAATATAATCAGCCAACGTTGACAGAAGAATGATCGAAAAGAGTAGAAGAAAAATAAACGTTTCCAGTATGATTATTATTACTTTAATTGAAAAAGAATCAGATATGATGAGGAACATTTAAAAAACATATTACAAATTATAAATTTTATATTTAATCAAATATGTTATTAAGTACATGTTCTGAAATGTAATAAATAATATTTGAATATTTTTTTCATATTGTCATACAAAAACGAATATTAATGAATAGTCAAGAATATATTGCTCATTTTATTACAAACGAATCGAAATAATGAATCTAAATATCAAGTAAACAGAAAATATTTAAATTAAAGCAGGTAACAGCAAGCACACAGGAAGAATGCAACCTGAAATAATGCAAGTACCAAGGAAACTGAAATGAACGGAAGTAAATACTTGGAGAACAAAATGACTTTAATTGCAGTAATTAATAGCAAACACACTGAAATAATGTAAATTGTAAGAATGCAAGCAAATACCAAGCAAACAACAAGATATAAATTACAGTACGCATTGCAGATGTATGCATTGACACCGCCAGTTATTACACTGTAATTTCAAGTTGCATCGTTTCGTTTCGCATGTGGATGAAAATACCGAAAGGAATAACAAGCCTAATAGCACCCTGGGCGACGGGAATTTCTAAGACAAGCTTTTGGATAATTGTAGCTATGACACAACTTTGCGGATTAATATTGTAGGTTACATCCTGATTTCTGCACGACGCATGCGCTCACACGTCCAAACCGTAGTTATTTATGCCACAGTGTTTCCTTCTCAGTGTGAGTATTGAGTATGCGCGGGACTCCTGCGCAAGAGGGGAACATTAAGACTAATTATAGATAAAATCACACGTTTCAATAACAATTGTCAACAATGAAATATATTGAACTATAAAGTTATACAACAATATTGGAATTAACGGAACCGCGAACTTCAATAAATTACTGTTTTGTAAATATTAATTTTTCTCAACTTACCGCTTATATTTGTTAAAATGAGATTGCCAACGTAAATGGTTCTATAGCAGAATTTGTATAATAAAACATAAACATTGTATAAGTCGCCAAAACCCGAATTGCGGGCGAATCCGACATTAAATAAACAAACCAAGAAAATGTTATACTATTACAAATATAAGAAGTGCTTATTTATGGTAGCGCAAGCCGTACTTACACATGAAAGTTTGTATACACGAATGCACATGCACATTGCTGGTGCGTCGATTGCGTCGAAAGTCCAGCGCAGCCACTAAAAATGTTCAACTTTAAATGCTTGTATTTTTTATATTAAATTCAGAATATTTTTGATTCCTTTTATTAATGTTTATATCATATTCTTTAACTAGTTGGCAATTTTTCATTTAAATCCTAGTAGTAGATAAAAGACTAAAATTTAATATAAGTCATTAACAAATGTCTATCGTAAGCGATGCCTACAAAAAATGCTAATTTCGACAGCAATTATCACTAAATTTCGAAGACAGGATTTCTTTAAATCCCATTTGACTTTACATATGACTTTTAAATATGTGTAGCCCGATTTTATATAACCACAACTATCTTAATGACACCAAATATAAGTATTTGCGACGTTAAACACGCAAATAAACAATTTTATACAATCGACAACCAAAAAGATGCTGATGTCGTCGCGGGTGTTGAAACGAAAGCATTCGCTTACGTGTTGAGCCGCAGGGTTTCGTTCCTAATAAAAGCAGTATCACCGGGATTCTCATTATTCCAGCGATAATTCCAGCGGCGTATCTCAGCGGCCGTTCGTTTTAAGAAAGATAATAGCCCATAAATTTAGACTTGGCTCGCCTTCCTGGAAATAACCACTTGTCAAGTCACTATGACTCGTTGTGAAATGGATATGTATGTAGTATGTAGTGCGTATGCGCCGTTACGGAAGTGCGCTAATAATATGCATGTCTGCAGTATTTCTGATTGAGAAACATTCTGTAGTTTTACTGCCCGCTCCCATAATAATTATATAATCTTATCGTTAATGTCGACGCAATAATTAATAAATTGCAATTCATTTCTAATTTTCTAATGCAAGTATATGATAACAATTAATAATAACAGATTCCTGTATTGAGAGCTCGCATAATAATTGTATAATGTTATCGTTAATGTCGATGGAATAATTAATAATTTACAATTCATTTCTAATTTTCTAATGCAAGTATATGATAAAAATTAATAATAACAGATTCCTTTATTGCCCGTTCACATATTAATTATGCAATGTTATTTTTCATGCCGACAGAATAATTAATAATGTATAATTAATTTCTAATTTTCTAATGTAAATATGTGATAAGAAATAATAATCGAAGATTCTTTTCCTACGTGCTCACATAATATTTATATAACGTTGTTTTTAATGCCGACAGAAGAGTTAATAATTTTACTTAGTATTTATGCGGCACATCCTGTAATTTCTTGCGTCGAGTGGCTCGTTACATCGTTATTAATACTAGGTTTATGGATATTTTTGTATACCTATCTTTACGGATACTCATTTTCTTTAGAAAAAAATATTCATTTAATTTAAAAAGAAATGCAATCCTACCGGAAATGATATAAGTTAATCCAATCTGTTAGGATTGCAGAAATATTTGTCAGCACAAGTTGGATAAAAATTAATAGCAATTAATAATAAAAGTCTTTAATTTTGCTTCTGAAGTCCGAAATCCATCAAAATAGTATTAGGGATTTCTGAATCAATTCATAGCTACTTCATACACCGACAGCGTTGCCATACAAATTTCTGCATTGCATTGCACACATTTAAAGTCAGTTACAAAATGTGTTAGAATATTATCAGTGCGATTGTAGATGGTCTCTAGAATTTATACCAAGAACCACATTTCCTGTAAAAAGAAAATTGTCTTCAGTATGGAAATAAATTTTTCCAAAATTTCTTGTTCAAGAAAATGTATTTATATTTGTAAAAAAGAGTTTTCCTCTTTAATACCAGATTTACGGAAGCTGTTATTTTGACGGATTTAGGACTTCATCAGTAAAATTACAAAAACAATTACTAGTAATTTTTCCCCAATTTATATGTTGACAATCAAAAAGTGTAATAATATGAATTTATGTACACCCAAATTTACTTCTTCCCGTTAAAATTGTAATTGTTTCCCAATTAAATTAATCGTAATTTTTTAAAAAAATCGTGGTTTCCTTTATCCATCAATTTGACAGATGCCCATAAAGATAGTTACACAAGAATATCCTGAAACCTAGTATCAAGATCATTTTTTCCAAAAACACTACAATCACGAATACCTTTTTTCAATCGAGTGTATATAAATTCTCGGCGAGTTTAGTGTTAAAGGATTTCCTCGCGAGGATTCCGAGCATTGCGCGTGATGCATGAAAGCGAGGGAGCGCTTTCGACAAGAAACAAGCGTAAAAGGAAGAAATGATATATAATAGTAGCGGATGGTAGGTGGCGCGAGAGAGGGGTGGGGAGCGAGATTAAAAAGAGATGAAAGACTCCTGGGTAACCCAACTCGACGGGCGGACATTTGATCCTGCCTATAAAAATACACACGCCACTCACGCCTATGTAGACAAACGGACATCGAATGCTCCACTGGCTCTCTTTTTCCAGTTAACTAAACCTATTTTGCTCCTTCCTACCTAGATCGTATGCTACTTCCACTCGAACCTTCCGACGACGCGACGCCCGCTACTACCACCAATGCCACTCTTCCCTTCCAGATAATCAATCCTGGCAGGTTTACTTGGCTGTTTACACTCTCTTGATTTTTAAAGTGGTTGCCACTTTCTAGGTTATGTTATTTATCTTAGTTGATCCTTAAGTTGGCATATAATGTGTGTACGTATTTTATTTGGGTAATTACAGTTATATAACTATGTAATGAAGTTGGTTCTACAACGTCCAATCACAACCATTTCAAATCATATCCCACATCACTAACCTACACCACTAACCTTTTCGTATTTACAATCTACGCGTATATCCTATTTATAATATTCGATCCTTCCTAACCCTTTTAGTGCCGGGCGAAAAAGAGGTGGTTATGCGAGAATTACCGGTCGAATTTCACGATTTTACTTAGGGTTTGGGAAAAGGCTCATTTCAAACCAAACAAAAAACAATATTTACATACTTAATTCAAAAAGCATTCTATTAAGGACAAAATGGAGATCAAAACAATGGCACTAATTTTGTCTATATTCATTGAAAACATTTTGATATTGTAAATGTGTAATATTTTGTGATTATAAGGTACGGGTCGCTGTTGAAGATGCACCACGTTCTGGTAGACCAGTTGAAGCTGACAAAAACACAATAAATGCATTTCTTGATGCAAATCGGCGAATAAGAACTCGTGAGATCGCTGAGAGGTTAAATTTATCGAATTCAACTGTTCATGACCACTTGGAAGGCTTATGTTTAACCTCAAAGCTCGACATATGGGCTCCTCATATTCGCACGGAAACGAAATTACTTTCCGACCAATCCAATATGTCGGAGACGCTAAAAAAATTAAGAAAATGTGATCATCTTCGAAATATCTTCAGCAAAATCTCTTTAACACTAGGTTTACGGACATTTTTGTATACCTCTTTTAATGGACACATATTTTCATTTAAAAAAAGCTATTAATTAAATTTAAAAACTATTACAATTTTAACAGACATAATATAAGTTCATAAATCTGTCAGGATTGCATAAATAATTGTGAAGAAAAATTATAAGCTTTGTAATTTTGTTCGTGAAGTCTAAAATCCGTCAAAATGACGGTTGCCGTAAACCTAGTATTGAAAAGTTCTATGAATGCTGTAAAATGCGCAAACATGAAAATCACATAAAGAAGATGCGTGCTATTTGGGTTGTAAGTCATAAATATATAGGTTGGGGAGAATCGGGAAACGACATGGCACTGACGGGTAACCTAACAGCGTAGTAGGTTGTTCGGTGTGCGCGGGATTCGTACCAGGCTGCGATAGGTAGTGCCAACCCACTTATCAACTCCGAAGACAATCGAAGTTTCTGCCTTTGCAATCTCCTGTCACAGTCTTCCTCTGCTCGACTGTTATTATCCGCGTAATTTACAATAATTACATTTGATTGCCTGAAAGTTCGGACTCACTTTTTTAAGAGAATCAGACAATTTCTGTTGCAGGGTAGGCCGGCTTTGCGTCACCAGCAGTTGCACCCAAAACTTTCCGGCCATCGTAGCCATTAATATCTGACCCTTCAGTTTTGTGAGTCTGGTTTCGTACGACCTTCGTTGAACAATCTTTTCTACACTTCTATAATGTATTTATCAAAGAGAATAATACTTTTATTATTTAATAGATTTCCCGCGAAAAGTGTATTTATGATTAACATTAACACTAGGCTTATAAGTAGAAGCCGCCATTTTGACGGATTTCGGACTTCTTGAGCAAAATTACAAAAACAATTAAAATGAATTTTCTTCTAATTTATGCCGACAACTATTGGTCTAATGACACAAATATATACCCATATTTATTTCCCTCTGTTACGATTGTAATTGTTTCCAAATTAAGTCTATTCAACAGTCAATTTAACAGGTGTCCGTAAAGATAGGTACACAAAAATCTTCGTAAACCTAGTGTTAACTGTATAGGCTGTTCATTTATAGTTATTTGCAAGGTTGCAATATGTAGGATGGTGGGATTGAGGTTATTATATGTACGCCAATAATTTTTAAAATAATTATTTCAATAGTCCTCTTCCACTCCTTCATTTTGACTCTATTATTGTTTGAACTCTAACTCGTGCTCTATTTCCACTGTGATTCTTGATCGCAATTAAGGTAGTTGGGTCATACAATCATTTTCTTAAGATTTTCTTTAAACTTTGATAGAACATCCTTTATGAGGTCTTTCAACTACTAACTTCCAACTTTCCAAGATAATGGACTTTTAATTCGATACGCGGGAGACAGAAAAAAACTCGTCAGCAGGGGTTGGTAATAGTGAATACTTATATTTAACGTGAAAGTATGCCGAATATTTGTATTTTGGTGAAAGATGCACTGAATATTTGTATTGAGCCGAAAAATGTCCTGAATATTTGTATTTAGCCGAAAAATGCCCCAATTACTTTGTTTTAGCCAAAAATGCACTGAATCTTTCTATCGAGCCAATTTCCGCTTTGAATACTTTTATTTGCATTTGAAACTGCAGTAATGTTTGCATATGCTTATTAATGAATCCATATGCATGTACGAGAGTATGCAAGCGTGTGCGAGAGTCTGTAAGCGTTTTCGAGCGTGAACAAGCGTATGCAAGAGTGTGCAAACGTGTGTGGGAGTGCACGAGAGTATGCAAGAGTGTGCGAGAAAGATACAATCTTTATCTCGCCTTTTCTGTTTTCCACGGGATTTCTTGTGTACGATAAAGAAATAGCTGAATACAAGTATTGGAGAAATTTTCGTGCTCGATGCAAATATTCAAGACGTTTGTTGGGTTGATACAAAAATTTGATGCTACAAATACACATATGCAAAACGCCTTGTATAATATCACAAATAAATTGAAATTGAAAACAATATAGTGATTTAGTTACACACACAAAGATAGTAAACAACTTATTATTCTCTAATTTACTTATTTTTGGAGTGAAACCAACTTGGACTCCTAACAAGAGAACAAACATTCACGAATCCAAAAATTTAAAAAATTGTGCAATTTTATAGAAATATAAAGAAGCTTATCCTAAATACAGAATTATTTTTCTGCACATATACGGAACGCTTTGTATTATATCACAAATAAATTGCAATAGAAAACAATATAGTTATTTAGTTACATACACAAAGATGGTAAACAACTTATTATTTTCTAATTTACTTATTTTTGGAGTGAAACCGACTTGGACTCCTAACAAGAGAACAAACATTCACGAATCCGAAATTTTTAAAAATTGTGCGATTTTATAGAAAAATAAAGAAGTTTATCCTAAACACAGAATTATTTTTTATGCACATATACGGAACGTTTTGTATTATATCACAAATAAATTGAAATTAAAAATAATACAGTTACACTTTCGTACACGCATGCGCGCACTCACACATTCTCATACACGCTTACACCCTCTCGCGCACACTTACACACACTCCCTCTCTCATACACGTATATTGGTTAACTATTCAACATATGCAAACATTCATGTAGCTTCAAGGACGAATTAAAGTATTCAAGGCGAAAATTAGCTGGGTAGAAATATTCAGTGCATTTTTCACTAGCATACAAACATTCCGCATATTTTCAAGCAATAAGTATTCATACCGTAAAAGTATTTACGATTATTCATTCCTGCTTGTCAATCACTCATATAATCACTCAATGAAATACGGGTTGGTTTATTATGCGATTCTTACAAAACGTACTCCAGATAAAATTAATAATGTGAGTGACTGACGACTTTTCCTTATGTTTCCCATGTAAAAAGCATCAATTTAAAAGTCCAATGCCGCGAACACAGCATGGTCAAGTTGAATAACATTTTGCCAGTAGTTAGTACATTAATACAAATGTAAATGTAACAACTGCGCAATGTAACACTCACATAATAATGAAAGAGTTATAAATGTACATTTCTATTTTTAACAAAAGAACGAAAGAAACAAATGCATTGTAGAAACGGACTTTAAAAGTGGTTAATTGATCGGGCATTGATACAGTTAGTGTTAACAAATACGATAGTAATATTATTCTACTATGTGTACAATTGTCTATTGGAAAAGGTCAAAGTCAACGTTTCTATGCAAGACAAAAGAATTCATTCGAAAAAGTTAAATATCTTTCCCACAGATTTTAAATTGTACTTTTTAGGATTCTCATATGTGTATGTCCGCAAAGTAGTTGGTTAATTAAAAGTAATATAATAGTAAGGATTGTTATCAAATTCTGCCATTGTCAAGCAGAAATTAATTTCAATTCTCATTGACACGAATTATAATCTAAACAGTATTGTATAGAATATCCAAATAACCCCAATTTCTCTCCCTCCTCTAATTTCGTAATCCTATCATCTAAAACTATGTGGAATAATATCTAATGTGGAATAATATGTGAAAGTAATATTTGAGCCGTTTATTTTGAAAGTGGCCTAAGTCCATTTATCTCCAAATCGAGATATTTAAGGGTTTGCGTTGAGTTAAATTTAAAAATATAGGTAACGGATAACACAGTGGAATAATGTTTTTGGGTTTCTGAGGGTGTCAAATGTATCATCCCAGTTAGCATAATATTAACATTATTTAAGAAATACCAAGTTTTTGATTGCTATGAATGGACTTAGGCCACTTTCAAAATAAACGGCTCATTTAGTGAGTACTTTTAAGGAATATTATAACGATCACTGTAAAATAATCAGTTTCGAAAAACTTAAAAGAAAAATCACATTTTTTTGCATTCCAATCTACCGAACCCTCGCGTAAGGTCCGAGCCGAGCTGCACACAATAGTTTCTCACTCGTTATTCTCCTTGTAAAGATTTGCGAGGTAAGGTTGGCCGGCGAGTAACATCCTTATTACAAATGTTGGTGGCGGTGCAATTTGTGCGTTGGAGCGTGTAGCAAGATTACGGGGGCCGGCGGTATACTAAACAGGGACAATTTTCGAATTGACTCATTACCGCTAATGAGGGAATCTGAAGTCAATTAAGAACGCGGAGATAATATGGTAGCGATAAGCGAGAAACCAATGAATATGCAAACGGTCGCCGCACCGCAGCTGCCTCATACCTTTCCTCGCAATCCGCTTTATAAGCTTCACACTATCGGCGGCTTCCTATCAAAGCCGCCCTCTCGCCTCTTTAATACACTTTTATGCATTCGTTTGTTCGAAGAAAAAAAAGGCTAAACCACCGCTCGTGGCACTCCAGTTTCTCCTAGCTGGCGTCGGCTGACGTGAATTCAGGGGCCTCAAAGATAGGTTAGGGTGAAAGCCAGTAAACTCCAATCTTCGCATATTTAACGCTCAACCCACCACGCCCGGTCACGTGACTGCTTTTAATGGAATATCTCAATGAAAAAACTATGAATTTATTGAGTGTATAGGTTTTTGTTAAAAATAATTACGAAAATATATATTTTTTTTACTATTATTCGAATGTTATTGTAAGCTAAAAGTATTTCTGCGTATTTAACACTAAATGTACCACCTCCAATCAAGTGACTAGTTTTAATTAAATGTCTAACAATAAGTGAAAAAGCCGTTCACTTTTTTGGCTTTCTCCTGGAATTCAGGGTCCTCAAAGATAGGTTAGGGTGAAAGCCAGTAAACACCAATCTTCGCATATTTAACGCCCAACCCACCACGCTCGGTCACGTGCCTGGTTTTAATGGAATATTTAAATGAAAAAACTATGGATTTATTGAGTGTATAGGTTTTTGTTAAAAATAATTACGAAAATACATAATGTTTTTCTATTATTATCTGAATCCTATTGTAAACTAAAATTATCTCTGTGTATTTAACACTAAACGCGCCACTGCCAATCAAGTGACCAGTTTTAATTAAACGTCTAAGTAAAAAAGCTATTCACGTTAAAAGCTGCTTCGTTCGTGTTATTATTATCGAAATATTATTTTAAATCAGAACTATCTTCGTATATTTAACACTAAACGTACTATACACAGTGGAATGACCGGTTTTAATAAAATATCTAAATGAAACAAGTACAAACGTCTTTGCTACTCTCGTTTTTGTTAAAAATAGATAAACAGGTTAATTAATTGTTTCCTTTGGAGTTATTTCCTTCTCAAATTCTTATCAATATTATGAAAATGTTATTGTGAACCTGGTTTTATTGAAACTGGGTTCGAGAATAAGAATATAAAGTAAGAATAAGAGCACGAAAATAAGAAGGATTGTAATTTATTCAGCGTTGATTGCATTGACATATATCTCATAGTCATTATATAGCAGCATTGGTAGAATTTATTCAATAGCATCGTGAAAGTCATCAGACTCAATATTTATAGTTGTGAAAACAACGAGAAAAACCTTAAGTGCATAGGTATTCTTTTGTCTCTTTACATTCTTAACTCTTATTGAGGGAATTTTGTTACCCTTGCTTTAGTATTTGTACAACTGGTACTTCTACTAGAGAAATATAAATTTATAATTTAGAAATATAAAACAGCAAAAAGGAAAAGTAAAGACAAATTTATAAAATTAATGAAAAACCCCATGATAAGCGTTAAATAATAAATAATCCCACTTTAACTCATGAATAAGTTAAGAAATTTCACAACAAAGAGTCGTAAAAGTGGAATGTTTTATTACTTAACGTTTATCATGTGTTTTTCAATTGGTTTTATAAATCTGACTTCACTTTTTTGCTGTTTCAAAAATACTCTGGTAGAAGTACAACTTATAGAAGTACTAAAACAACGGTCAACAAAATTCCTACAATACGAAATAAAAACGTAAAAACAAAAACATAAAATAATTTCTTCCCGAAAATTTTCTAGATATTCATTTTGCGTTTCTACCTTTTCTTAAATTTGATATTACTTAATATATAATACATGGTTCGAGTACATTTGGCACAAATTAACTGTTATGTTTTCCTTATTGCAGGTAAAGTACCACGAGTTCGCATCTGCCGGATGAAGAGCATTGAATTTCTGTATCTGGTGTGAAAGCAGGTAAACGTGCTTCGAGTGTTGCGATTAAATGATACGTGCCGCTGAGCGGCAATGTTTTATCGGCGCGGTAATAGTTTCTGACGTTACGCAGTCATGCGTGCACATAAGTTAACAGATAGAGGAGAAAGAGCCGCAAGATATCGCCAGCAACTCCTCGGTGTTATGCATTATGTATGACGCAATTCATCTTTCTCGCGGCTTTGCCAATAAGTTCCTTATTTCACTTTGCAACTTAGTTTTCCAGACCGGATTTTTCTCTTATCTCGAGTTACTCAAACTCCCACTCACAACTGCGGCTAAGTGCACACCAAGTCAAGTTTGCGGTCTTTTTTTAAAAATCTTAACTCTTTGACTGCTATGGGCGCACATATGCGCGCTCGGCGAAGACTTCGATCGTTTTTGTTTATGTATAGAGTACTTATTTTACTTATTATATGTTCAATTTGTTAATGTTCAATATGCAAATACATACATTATCCATACAAAAACATTAAAATGTAAAAAATGCGCCAAGTAGTTTGAGTTCCCGACAAAATTGAAATATAACAAAAAAGATAATAAATATCATACGAGAAAGCCAAGTCTTCATTTAAAGAAACATCGATTTAACTCTAATAACAAAAACTTGGCGTATGCACGCTTCATTTGAGGCACTTGCTCTGGTAATATTGCTAAAAGAACTTTTAAAGAAATTAAATTTTAGTAAAGTCAGTGTTTGGTAAGTCAGTTTCCCATTATCTTTTTAAGTCGCAATGAAGCGTGCATACGCCAAGTTTTTGTTATTAGAGTTAAATCGATGTTTCTTTAAATGAAGACTTGGCTTTCTCGTATGATATTTATTATCTTTTTTGTTATATTTCAATTTTGTCGGGAACTCAAACTACTTGGCGCATTTTTTACATTTTAATGTTTTTGTATGGATTTCATGTCTTTTTGTTAGTTAATGTCTTTGTACGGATTACAGATTATAGATCGGTAACGTAAACGCGACATTTGGCCGTGGTGCCAACTGGTGTGAAAAAAGTGAAAGTCACATTTTTAGGAATTGCTGAATGACATGAATCGTAATCCGACTCGCCTTTTCGACGAGTAAAATAAGCAGCAGAATTCATATCTCCTGAATGACTGAACCGATTCGCTTGATTCTTGGCCCATTCGATTCAGAAAAATCGGGGAAAAAATACAAAATTGAGAAATAAATCCTTGGAGCTAGAACTTTTGCATAAACGGAGGTGAAAGTTTTATAGCAGACGACAACCGCTACACTTCGGGATAAGTATCCTCGGTTGTCTCGCGCTGTCATATATATACTTCGCCGTCTTATATATACTACTTGGCGCGAGACTCTACCGAGTCTCCTGACACTTATCAAATTATGGTATTTCAAAACTTTACCATTGATGAATAAACAATATATATTGAAAATACAAAAACGAAAAAATTTCAATTTTGAAGTGGATAAAGTAACAGTAATTGGATTCTGTACCATATTATAATTTAATACACCGCTGAACAGATTCATATTGCGTGAAAAAGTATTCAGGCCCAGCGATAGTTATTGAGATAGACTACTTAGCAGTCAAAGGGTTAAAGTACACTGTCTTGCTTACAGGAAATATCATAATACGTATAAAAATTTGAGAAGCAGAACAGTATTTCGAATTTTTCAATTCATATTATCCTGTAATTGTTATTTAAATACTCATCTAAATTGTTACCTAACTGCAAGAAATCACATGTAATTGAATGCTATGCCGAATTTTAAAATAGAGTTATTCAAAATTTAGAAATTGTTGCATTATAACAATTGGTATAGTTCTTTAAATTTTGTCAGTGCTGCGTCAAACAGAATCTGCAGTTTTGATAAAAAAGCAAAAAAGACTTAATAAATATGTGATACCAATATTATATCAAAATTTATTTAAATGTTTAAATAATACAATACCATGATTTATAGTTATGGTTAATAACTGACGAAAGTATATATTTCAGTTTCTGTGTACTTTTTAACGTTTCACTCACATTGAGTTTATTAAGCAAATAACGCTAAATTTGGTAGTTGGTGATAAAAACAATATGCAACAAAAAATTGAAGCAGTTGTAAATATTAGAGTGAGTTGAAGGGCCGAAACTAATGGTCTCCGTGCTGGCTTTCCATTTTTCAGGAATTCCATTTCATTATGCTTACTAAGAATAAGTGTTCCCTTTAATTATCGCGATTACATTATCTGTCTGCCGGGACAGGTGCGCCTTGCCCGCATAATTAACGGCGGCATATTTTGTCGGAATATGTCCCAATATCAAGCTAGATTAACTAATTTCATCTGACTCTTTAGTGCCAAGTCAAGTGATTAAGTTAATCTAAGTCGCATAATTTCTTTCTCTTTTTGTTGCTCCAATTGTAAAATGAATTGTACACCAGGTAAAAGATAAAATAACCAAGTTTTATTTAGATGAAAAATTGTCAAAGTTGTAAATGAATTTTTACCAGAACATCAACGCAATTTTTGCGAAATGTCGATTGAATCAATTATTCTATTGATAGTGTTAAATTGTTCCAGTACGTATTTTTTAAAACTTTTCATATGCAAGAGATTACGTACTGTATAATGAATCGATCGAAAAATAATTTTCTTTGCAAAATATATGCGTTGTTTTCCAAATTTAAACATTTAGTACATTTAAATATATAAAATTTGTCAAATTTACCTTTTTTGGTTCCTGAAGAATTGGTTAGAAAAAGCGAACATTTTCCTTACCATTTTTTGAATTGTTAATATCTTAAGGCTGCTTTTAAAGGTTGGATCTGGCAAAGTTTTCTGATTTCTTAAGATTGATATCAAAAACTAGTTTATGTTTTTAATTCTTTAGGATTTAAGGGAAATAGATCGAAATGGATGGAAATATAACTTGACATTTATCGGGTTTTGAATTTTCTTAAAGAGCAAAAATGACGCCTTTTCAGGTTACAACGACTAACTAAAGTCAGGTTAGGTTCATCTGAAATTTCAAAGAACAGTAAATGCCATATGCAATTGGTTATGAGCAATTACTAATTACTAAAGTAAAAGCCGTAGTAGAAACCGAAGTAACTGTGGCAATAGCTATGTAACATAGGAAACTACCGATCGAATTACCGAACTTCAATACCGTTCATACGATACACTGTAAAATCAACTTCCAGAGTGCAGCGATTATGTGATACGTCTGACACACAGCTGGTGAGATTTTCCTTGTTGACTGTGTCGTGCAAAAATTTGTACAAATTGTGCAATCAATATTCTACACCTTTGCATTTGTTTGTCATAATATCTTTCTATAAGAAACTCACAACTTTATAATTCCGACTATTTCATTATAATAATTTTGAATCTGTTGTATATAATTATATTGCTTTATATTTCAATTTGCAATTATTGCAGTAATATTTTTAATGAAACTCATTGCAGTTGCGCGAGAAAACCCTAAAAATCACGTAACCAAAAATGCTATTCGACAATCAGGATGGAAAGTTAGTAAATCAATTTATTTTCCACGTTCGCAGCGAAAATAAATTAGTTTACTTACTGACAAAAATATTTCAGAAATATGAAACATTTACTAGAAATTTATTTTCCATGTTCGCATCAAAAGCAAATTCATTTAATTATTAACAAATGTACCAAACTTTCTTTGGAATCAAACCCTGGGAAATGCTTCGAAATTAGCCAATGTCCCATAATCCAATATAATGAACATACTTTTACGTCAATCGGATACTTTTTGCGGCCAACCGAATCTCACACATAAGGTTCGCGTCAAAGGCGTGTATATCTTGCGTAACGTAGCTCTTTACTGCATTGCTCAATGGACAGAGGCTATTATAAGCTCTATTATAGATATCTACAATGAGAGCTCCTCGAATTGGCCAGATCTCATAGAGCTATCATTGTGCCAGATAACTAATTGAATGAATATAATAATTAGCGCCACGATGTCCTTTACCAGTTGCGCAAGACTCCAATGACAATTCGTGTTAACAAGTGCACGCTGCGAATTATCTTTTCCTCGACTACTGAGCAAAATTGATATTCTTATTGTTACTTCAGTCGTGTCAGATGAAAATCTTTTTTTTTTATAAAAATCATTTAATAATATTATTACATTAACCCTTTTAGTGCCAATCAAAAATATCGCACGTATGTGAAGAATACTTCGAATATAAAGTATTATAAAAACATAAAAATTAATTTCTCTTTTACAAGCAATATTGAAATCTATCAAGAATTCTTTCAATTGTGTTGGAATGAAATTGAACCATTTATAACGTTTTGTAAATTTATTTTGAGATAGAGAACACTTTTTGCTGGTATTGCGAACAACGATATGTCGTCGTTTAACATTAAAAGGGTTAATTACACTAATAATTACATAATTACATGCAAGTAGAAAATATGAAGTTGTTAATCGGCGAAGAAAAAGTAATTGAGTTAAATATTAAATAGTTTCAATGGTTTTAAATGGAGATGAACTCGAAGCAACAAATTGCTTGTTGTAAGTTCTTTCAAAGTAATATGGATGTGACGGTTTTTAGTACGATACAAATTTTGCCATTTTTATTTTGAACTGCCATTATTTTCCCTATAGTGAGATTTTTATACAATTCTGTTAATTCATTGAACACTGTCGAACATTGAACATTACTAAACTGTCAAGCTTAGTATTTATCATTCTTGTAAAGGTTAGGTTCGCCAAAGTTTTCTGATTTCTTAGGTTTGACATCAAAAACTGGTTTATGTTTTTAATTGTTTAGGATTTAGGGGAAATGGATGCAAATGGATGAAAATATAACTTGGCATTTGTCTGGTTTGGAATTTTCCGAAAGAACAAAAGTGACGCCTTTTGAGGTTACAACGTTTAACCAAAGTCAGGTTGGGGCAAGAATGATAAAGCAAACTGCGAATTGCACAATTCTTTTTCATTAGGATTTTAAAAACAGAGAGACGCTGTGTCTCGGAAAGGTTAGGTGTCAAATGGAACAACTAAGACAATTCAAAGAAAACTGTTGTAGCATCGTTCGGTTTACTACGGAACGGAATATTTGAAAGGTCTAAAACTTGGAACAGAACATCTGATATCAAACATACGATTCCGAATTGGGAATAAAACTTTAACATGTTGGTAGTTCGGAGTATCGATTCGTTTAAACACAACTTTTTCTTGTGTTCCATTGTCTCCAACAATGCATGAGAACACTCTGTGTCGAACGCAGTGTTACACAGTGGCCGTGCGTGTCTAATTGGAAGGCACGTGAGATAAGTTATCACAGATTGCACGAAGATGTTTAGAAAACGTCTTTAAAATGTCTCCAAAATGTTGTCTTTGGAACGTCCACCAGTGTCCTAAAAATGTCTTACGCTCCATTGACAGACATTCAATGTTATAAACTAAAAGATTTCAAAGGTATCTACAATGCGAACGAAGAGATATGTAAAAAACAATTTAGTTTTAAATACGTTTTTAATACGTTAAATTCTAAATTAAATTCTAAAAGCAGTATACCAGAACGATTACTCAGTAAAATCAACGCTTAGTTTGGAATAAGCACGCTATTTTGAGGTTATAAATATATGCTATTGAAACAACTACTAACAATTATTGGGCGTTTCACGCTGTGACAGTCAGCTTTCTGTATCTAATTGGAAAACACACAGTAAAACACACAGTGGTCTTTGATCGTTACAAAACTTGCATCTTAATTACTGCAAAAGTTACAGCTCGCAGGCATAACTTATGAATTAAACATAGCCTAATTTATTTTTCTGAATTCAATGAGCTAAAAACCAAGGAAATTGGTCCATGCGTTCAAGAGATACATGAATTTCCTCCTGCTATTTAAGCTAATCACCTTCACACAAGGTGGCAGGTCGTGATGGAACTGTGAGATGATTATAGAGAGAAGAGACTAATGTGAGATAATATTAAAAAGGGAAGATGGACATGTAGAAAGATTTCGCATTGTGCCAATTAATTGATAGGCTGCCAGTATCTGTCATAATCGACACAAGTGACACTAGACAGCCAACAAAATAATTACGCAAATGTTGGTATTACCGATAATTCGATGGTAGAATACTAATTCCAATCTTACCTCGGTGATTCTTTGTTTACAGCATCACTCTGTACTCGCAGCGACACACGACACAAGAATCATTACATGGCTAACAAAACAATTGCGTTGATATTAATATTACTGATAATTTGATCATAAAAAGCTGATTCTAAGAATAGTGCATCATCCGCAGTAAAGTTTTATGAAAGTAATTGAACTCATCCTTATTGAAGTTTCAATACAGACATTGCTTGTCTGTATTGAAACTCTTATTCAACACAATTATAAACTACCAGAGTTTTCTAAGTCTGCAACCAGGAACCACTTAACCCTTGAACCGGGCAATTAGTCTGATATTTCGCTCTCTTCGTGCGCAAAACTTTGAGATTCGAAGTTTTCTAATAGTTAATTTGAAAAACATTGTAATGCAAAGAAGAATCTCTTTTGTTATTATAAATTATCAGGGTTAAAATCAATCGTCAATAGAAGGGTTAAACAGGAAAGCTTAAATTAGCAAGCAAGAACTATTTTAGGTCTTTCATACAAACGATTTCTGAACTAACAAAAACACAAGAAATTCCTTTAAAAACTTCCCAAAAATCATTTAAAAATGATCAAATATTCAAATGGATATCATTGGACAATAAAAACAAGTTATTATTCTGGCATAATTAACATGTAATAAAGCCAAGTTTTTGTTCAATGTTACTTAAATTTAACTTGCAATTCTAACATTAAAAAAAACTTGGCGTGTGCGCGTTTTATTCGAGGAACTTGCCTGTGAAAATATGGCTAAAAATAGTAGTGTCCTTGTCAATTACATGATACCGCGGTCAACACACATGAAAGCACATATTTTGTGGCCAAATTTTGTTTAATTTTAGAACTGCAAGTTAAATTTAAGTATCATTGAATAAGAACTTAGCTTTATTATATATTAGCTTTATCAGCATTATTTTCCAATGATATCCATTTCTAGTTTTGATAATTTTGAAATAATTTTGAGGAGGTTAATACGTTGTAGGTTAGGAAGGGTACAAATATTTTGATACAAAGAACACAACAGTTGTTCCATACAGGATATCGGTGAGTCCAGGTTTCAATGAATATATGGGAATTGCGAACATCTAAATATTTCATTTTACTTTTATTTAACTAGTTCTTATATTTTTAATTTAACCCTTTGACTACCGCGAAATCTAAGGGAGAACGCTCATTTCAACTGACGAGATTTTAGCTGTGATAATTGCAATCTTAATCACAAACGCAAAATTTCTAAACGCCTCTAGGCGCCCACAGTAGCCAAGGGGTTAATTGTAAATTAACATAAAGATTTAGGGAATGAAAATCGTTGCTATAACATTTACAATAATGTCATAATAATGTGGATATGTTCTTACAGTTGAAAGTTGATTAACAACTACAAGATTAGTTTAGTTACTTGTTTCTTACAATTTTGCCATAGCAGAAGTGTGTTTAGTATGACACATCAATTTTGTCAAGATTATGTTAATGAGACGGTACATCTCATTATAGAAGTTGAATATGAGGTTGCAGATTGGCTAATTCGTGCCATGCCATCGTTGACGGAGAATTAAAACTCTTACCAAAGTGATTATTAATGACTGCAAGTTATTAACATTAAAACATAGCGTTTCGTAAGAAGTTCGTACAAGACAAACGTAATTGCACATCTTTCATCACTAAGGCAACGGCGTAAAATCAGGCATAAGCTGGCATAGTTTATGTATAATGACAGAGCTAGTCGAACTAGGATGACAGTGTAATTAATCAAACAGTTTGTGTTTGACGTACGAGTACAGTCAAAATTTCGGCGTAATAATTTCCTCGAACGAAAATTAGCTCTCCAGAGACGAATTATTATCGCACTTCATAATAAAAGGGAAATACGAGCTGGCAAATTAAACAATAAATTTGTTTATAGTATATTATAATCGGTTTATTGATACCCTCGAGGTTCTAATAAAAAAACAATATTTCATACATACTCCTTAAATCTTTATTTATTCTATAAAATCTTTTCCATAAAATTATTTTCCATAATTTGCTTTTGATGTGCAGATAGAAAAGAAATTTATAGTAAATGTTTAATATTTCTTAATTATTTTCGTTAGTAAGTAAACTAATTTATTTTCAATGCGAACGTGGAAAATGAATTGATCTAATAAGGGTTTAATAATCGTTACAAAAATCGTTTCGAAAATAAATTGTTTTTTTGTACTAATTAATCTATAAAATTAATTCTTTCACCTATTTCCTATCTTAACCGTTTCTTTACGCGTCTCTCTTCGCCACTACAACCCTCTCTCCTAATCTTCTTAAGGAGGCACTTCTTTAACACTAGGTTTACGGACAGTTATTTTGTTTAAAATTAATTTAATTTAGGGACAACTACAATCTCAACAGATATAATATAAATTAACTAAATTTCTCAGGATTAATAAATAATTGTTACCATAAATTGGACGGAAATTCATAGTAATTGGCTTGTAATTTTGTTCGTGTATTCGGGAATTCGTCAAAATGACGGATCCCTAAAATCTAATGTTAAAGATCCTAAAAGGGGGATGCAACAATACAGAAACAAATTTCAAAAAGTGCTGTGCTATGCACTATTGCATATAACTGTGTCCTTAACCTCTAATTCGGCTGTGCAGAACTTAATTCTTTATGGAGTTGCTGATTGCTGGCTAGTTAATGGCGGTAGCTTCAGTGGCGACCCCACGGCTTTATCAAGAACTACCTATTTTCGGCAGGGCCATTCGCTGGATTTCATTACAATTTCGACAAAGGCTAGAGAGAGTGACATTTGGTTAGGGAGTGCCCTCTGCGACCTAACCTGCGATCATTAATCACACCGGCAAGGACGCTCTATTGGAGGGCGCGCGGCAACGACTACACAAAGAAACGAGCTTCTGTAGGGAAATGCCGGACAAGACGGGAACGCTAAGGATAATTATAGATAAAATCAGATATATTGTTTAGATAACATTGATTGAAGCCTTCCCAGAAATGAAGTACATAGAATTATAGATTTATGCATTAACATTGCGATCAACAGGAACACGAACTTGAAGAAATGACTGTTTCGTAAATAGCATTTTTTCCCCATTTTAATCCTGATGTGCGACAAAATAGCAAAACGGGAAGAATAAGAATAATTATAGATAAAATCACGTGTACTGTTCAGCTAATATTTGGTGAGCCATTTGTAAATTAGTGTTTCATAAATACGAATTTTTCTCATCTTATCCGTCATCGGGGGTAAAATGAGATCGCTAACGTAAACTAATTGGTACTATTACAGGCTTCACACTGGATAAATCAAGTATTTGCACCTCTTTTTTGGAGTACCTTTTCACATAAAAGAAAGTTATTTTTTTTGCATAAACAATTATTTTGAAGAGAACATAAAAGTTTTCTCCCTTAAGAGATTTTATTTCAGAAAATCTGGGTATACGAACACGTTTTGACTCAGTGTATGTTAATAACAAAATTTGGAAATTTCTCTGGGTCTCTTGACAAATTTAATTGCAGTTACAATTGTTTTCCCATATTAACCTAATTTTTTCCTGCTTTGTCTGGCGTGTTCATGCATAAATTGCAAGAACTAGTTGTTTATACAAAACGTTGGTACGAATTTATACTGGCTAAAAAGAAGTAATGACACATTTAGTATTTTTGAAATAAATTTTAAAAAAACTATCTTCTCTATGGTAATTTAGTTTTTCTTAAGAAGTACATGTTCTTCTTGAAGCAAATGTGTTTCTACTTAGAGAGAAAAGTTTAGTACTTCAAGAACAGTTTTCTTAACAGTAATGGGTAAAAAAAATCGCCCATCGAGCATTTGTGGGATAATTTGTTTTAAAAAGAAAACTCTCTTCTTGAGAGAATATATTTTCTTTTAAGAAGAAAGTTTTCGTTTTTAAAAAAACTTACTCCAAAAACACCGATTGCACAAATAAGTTTTTCATCCACTGTACAAAATGTCGGTTCGTTCAGTGTTAAATAAATTACAAGAGGAGAAAATTCAGTATGTTGTGAATGATCGGTGGGAATTGATGGCGGTTTTTCTACATTTTCGGGCATAAGCGCAGAGAGAGGCATGCATATGCATAGGCGCAGACAGAATTTCGCGATGGTGACTCGATAAGTCACTCCCTGTGGTCGAGCCTGCTAAAAAAATATGCCATGAGGTGTAGTTTTCCCCCTGCGTATCACGCTCGGCTGACCACGCGGTTAGTTTGCACCACATGCGTTTCCATTCGAGTATTCTCAGACTCGAAAGTTACGGTTGACCTTATAATAAACACATACACAGTGCTGAGCATATAAATAGGTATGTGCTCTTGGGAGATTTTTATTTAAATTATTTTTATTTGCAAATTTCTCAGACATTTTTATGTAATATTATACGGTTTCACGCTACGTACTTGGAAAAGTTTATCAGAAATTCGTTTGGTTTGTAATTTTCAAATTTTGCGTTTATATGCTCGATACTGTATAATTAGCATGCACCTAATTTAAAAAAACTAGTACTAATGACCTTTTTATCACAAATGCAAAATACATTTATACTTAATATTATACAGTTCAAGACTACGTATCTATTGAATATCGATAACAATTTTGCAATTATATTCTGCCACATCAATAATAATTTCATTTTTAAATAATATCAATTTAGAAATAAATCATAGATATTTAAACTCACGATTTTCTGGAATGATCAATTAAGTCTTCTTCATCGTAACAATGCCAACTTACAATTATTATACATACACTTGGGAAATTATAATTTAAACTATTTTTTCTTTCTATATTTTCAATGTATTTTTACAGAAAATTATATTGTCGAATGTTATGTGTTCTTTGAATATTGATAACTATTTTTGCGAATATTTACTTGCACAATATAATAATATTAACTTGGGATAAATATTATATATTTAAATATTTATATGAAATTAACTCGAGATAAGTGACTTCAATTTCTTGGGAATTTCAACTAAGGTTTCTTTATTGGAGCAGCTTACAGCTCATAGGTAGAATATTACAATTTTAATATTGTTCCTGTTATAAAAATTTTCTGACAATGGCAAACCAATTTCAGGAGACAAGTCAAGAATTCTTTCGAATTTGAAACTTTTATATAATAAAAGTTATTTTATACAATAGAAGTTGTTTTAGTTTCGAATGGATGAATATTATTGCAAGAAATCTGCCAACTGGCAATTACTCTGATTACAATTTTTCGTAACGGATTTGCCAGTATTCAGCTAGGACGGAGTGAAATTAATAAAACGAACAACGTTCTACTAATGTTTGCCCGGCAGACATTTGTTAATGTTATTTTGCTATTTGCTTTATTAATATTTTTGGTTTTCAATTGAACTTTGTTAATTTTGCTGCCAAAATATGGTGTTAAAGATTAACGGGTTTATTTTTTTAAAATAAATATTTTTAAAATCTAATATCAAGTTATCACGAACTACTTTTTAATATCTGAAATTTATAATATACAAATAAGAATGATGTATAAATTCATAGTCAAGTTTCAGGTCACTGATTTCAGCATTAGAACCTAACCTACAAGCACCGTCGCATGTCAATCGAGCACGGGTCACTTGTTTCGGCACGTGTCCTAGTTTCCCATGCAAATGTAAAATGATATCCTCTCAAGGTGCAACAACGTGTGACTAAATACCAGAAACACATGCTAAATAATAAACATATAGTACTCACACATACTCACAATATTGTTTAACGTGGTATGCGGTTTTTAATATTTATTATTATTTATTATTACTACTGTAATACGTTGTGAAAATTGTTGCAATAAGTTCGAGTATTATTTTTTATCACATTCTTCACATACGATTTTCAAAAACTTTGGATGTTTTTCAACGCATTAAACAGTATTTGTTATTTATTACTACTACAGCAACAGTTTCAGGAAAATGGGACAATAAAATCGTGCATCATTGCTTTATTACTTAATTCGAATATCATTTTCAAAAACTTTCACATTATTTTATATCACATCAAAATCTGCAGATTTACAACAATTATGTTACGATCTAGTTAACTGTTTTAATATAAATTTATTGTATACTGTGGTGTATATTAATGCAAATGCTTATATGAAGAATAGAAATAGCAACAAGCACTTGAGAAGATTTAACCGAATTATTCTTTGTAAATGTCAAAAATTTTGTTGTATAATATTATGTAATTCACTTTGTTTAAAAATCAATTCAGCATTTATTTAAAAATAAGTAGTGCACATTAAAAAATACTCGGCCAAAACCAGTTGGACACAAATAAACTCAATTTGTTTAGGAATATTGATCAACTTTCTTCACAATATTGATCAAGCCTTCTTTACTCTAACAATATTAATTTAGAAATACGATAGAAAACATCACAATGGAGTATCATTTCAGCCGATTTCCTTTTTTTTAACTGTACATTATTCTTTGTGTTACATTGTTATAGGAAATTCTTTGCAATATGATTCTTCACTTCCTCATCATTGTTTTACTGGTGACAAATGCCGGAATCAAATAGGCGTGTATAAACCTGTTCATTACTCAGGCAGTGGCTCATGGGAATAAATGTGTAAGCACGTGACCCGTAATTAGCGAGAGGCAATTTCGATTCCAACTTTGTCACTGTTGGATTTTTCAGTACGTTCATACACTGCGCAGGGGTGGTTCGGAATCCACCTTAAAAACTCTGCATGTCCTTACAAATGCTCATTCTGGTTGCTATGTGAATACAAAATTTCTCTTGCTGTATTTTCATATCGCATCGCAATCGCAAACCTTGAGGGGAGTCGACGTTAATGAAAACAAACTGCAAACATGCTCATTTTAGGTTATCTTTTAGGTTATCTAAACCTAATAAGTAGATTTCCCGTATTTCTATAAATCTTTCAGTGCATTCGTACTAAGTGAATGGCAGATATGTAATTTCATTGGTTTAAATTATCGATTTGGCACAATTTGGAAAGTAAAAGGACGGATTTTCTTCTTCTATATGCGAATAGTTCTCGACGCGCAACTTACCATAACCTACTAATAAATTCATTTCTAAACAATATGCATAAAGTAGCGTCAATAACATCGAAATTAATGTTTATAGTTATTTTATTATTGGATAAATTACAAAAATAAAAATGTTTGTACGTACGATTTTGTTATTCTCAAAATTTGCCAGTCGCATGCTACATCCAAGGTATTCAACTTAAAGCGATTTCATTTTTTAATATATGTTTTTAAAAAGCGGTCAAGTATTTTGGACAGTAAAAACTATAATTTTCATTTGAATAGTGTCAAATTGAAAACCTGTTTTAAATATTTTTTTCCAAAACTAATTGTGTTACAGTAACCATTATAATTTTACTTGACAGTACTCGTGGAATTCTATTTTGATAAATTATTTCAGATTTTTAAACGAAAGGAGTACAAAATTGGAGGAAGGTCACTGTTGTTTTTAAAAATTGCTAGCTTCTAGTAAACCACGGAACCATATAAATCATAGTGTTTCAAAAGAACCTGTTTCGAAGTTATGTTAATTATCAGATGATGTATTAATAATACAAATAGTTACATTAGAAGATTTTCGTGTCTTTTTGATCCTCAGTCTTCAAGACACAATTAAATGATGAAAATCGTTTTCTAAATTGTATATTTTAAAATCGTCACTGACAGTAAACTCGAATGATACGATAAATATTATAAAGTGACAGATGCTCCCAAATTCAATTATGAAACTAAAGTACGAAATTCAAATGCTTGGCCTATTTTTTATACAAAAACCTTAACTATACAGTTTAATCAAAGCCTGTAGCGGACTTTATCCTGCACCACATTCTTCGTATAAATTGTTTAAAGTCCTGTGTTGAAAATTCTGACGACTTTTAGTTTCCATGCTGGCAAGCAGTAAAGTCCTGCTTCGATAACGAAGATACGATCAATTACAAAGGCAAGCAAAAGGCAGAGAAGTTGTAAAGAAAATCTTAATTATTAGCACAGCATGAAGTCATTGCTGATGGGCCAAACGTCCTTGGCTGAACGCGGCTCGATCAATGACGTTTCCAGGGGTTCTCAACTTCTGGTTCACAGTGTTCTTGCACCCCCGAGAATCCTGAGTTTCATCGCCGGGTACACATTGTGCTCGTACGATAAATCAACTTGCCGGAGATCAAACACATTTAATGGCCGAAGGTCTATTTGTCCATTTTCATGACGTGTTAGTACTTGTTCCGCAGCACTTGAGTGCATTGTCGCTTTTTCAATGTCAGTGACAAAACTGAAGCACTTGTTCCGTTGTGGTAGCGCGTCACATCTGTTTCTAAGAACTTTTTTTATCGGCTGTTTGTTAAGTTTTGCCGCTTGAAGTTTTATAATGACTTTAATATTTGGATTCAACTTTGTTAAATTTGGTTTAGTGGACTTTTTAACGAATTTTGACAAGGAAAAAGTTCTAAACTTATAATGACTTCCTGCTTTTACTTTACAAACTTATTTGAACATTATACTTATTTTAGTTTTTAACGATTTATAATGAATTTGCGTTTGGTTGGATTATTTGGAAATTACGATATCATTAAATAAGTTCTTGTATATGTTGGGAAAATAATGTTCGATTTATGTAAAAGTCTCAAATTTTAAGAATTTATGTTACAGAGTAGAAATCATATAAATAAGAACATTTTGTTTTCATAACTCAAGCAATGTTAAACTGTAACAACCAAAAGAATGGCTTATCTGTTATTTAAAAGTCATCATTTCTAAAAAAACAAGTTGTTTATAATAAGTTGTACTATTTCTTTTTGAAATTAAATTATTCTGTTTTGTGTATTTGAAGAATATTTAGTTTCGAACTGCAATGGCTAAAGAAAGTATTGGCAGACCCAGTATTTTAGCAATAAGTTTTCCCAAAAACAAAATTGTCTTCTGCAAAGAAATTAATTTTTTCTTAACAAGCACACTTTCGCTCAGATTTTATCCAAAAACACAGAATGTGTGTTCTTTTTTTATTCACTATTTATAATTTTATATACAAGTATACAGCGTGAGTCAGATTTAGCATGAAATAATTGAACAATGAATTCTTCATATGGTCGGAAATATCCAACTCCATACTTTTTCAAATAACTACAATTAACAAACGAAGCTGAATTTTGCGAAATGATCTCATTATTTTCAATTTGGTTTGGCACAAATAGCTTACGGCTCAATTATTTCATACTTATGCTGACTTATGTGTATAAAATTTACAAGGAAAAACAAAGTTTCCATTAAGTTTATCGAAGTCCTTGTACTTATTTATTTATATACTTGCTAGTGAATGTATGTATTTTATTAATTACTGTTATACGACTATGTAATGGTCTTAGTTTACAGCTTTCTGTCACATTTATTTTACATCACAGGCTTACATCACTAGTTGCCAGTGTACGTACTGCGTTAATAGTGGGGTAGTTAATATTTAATATTCGCCTCCCTGGGGAAGCGTTTGCGTAATGCAGGACATTTCGGAGACAATTAGGAATAAGGGAGAGTCGCTCAGTAATGGGGGCGCGTTGTCAACATTAGTATATTGGAGTCACTTTTCGAATTAACTGGCTTAATCTTTACTCCGTATAATTAATTTTCCTAAGTATTTCTGAAAAGTGTCATTTGCTGACAAATTTTTGTTGTGTGTTCTTTCATCTTTGTTAAGATATTTCTTGTTTTTAGGTTACCAGAATATTATTGTTTCACAGAATTACTTTCTATTAATATCGCGTTGCATTATTTTTATTTTGTTAGATTTATTCGTGACGAAAAAATTTGGTGGAGAAAGACAAATTGATTCCCTACAACAAATGCTATGGCTATTTATACATTTATAATTTAAAATGCTATATTCCAGTAAAGTTTCGTTTTCACTAAATATAGAGTTTACAAATTCATTAAACCAATATATTTAAAAACTATAAAGTAATCTAAAGCATCACATAAGTTAAATAACAAAAATAACATCTAGTCTCTTCATTGATGGTTAAATAGATTCCAATTTATAAATTTATAACAGTTTAAATTCTGTTTAAGGTTCCATTTTCGCTGAAGGTAATGGATTACAAATTAATTAAATCAAAGGACATTAAAACGAATGAAGAATTAAATTACAATGATCGCACCGGTCGTTGTTCGTTCGTCCTTATAAGCGCGTATGTCTTCGAGGACGATGCAGCACACACAGTGTGAGACTGTTTGCGCGCGGAGATCGTTTGCGCGGAGTGTAGCAATAAATGCGACTGGGTGTTGCAGTAATTATTATTATATCACTGCGGTGTCAGAAGGTCGTGCGTGCCTTGACTGTAAAGAATTACAATATTAGTACATCCTGATATAAAGCGATAGTTTGCCCGCCTCCCAATGGCCGCGATACGTAATTATCCGGGCGGCTGCCACGCCTAAATATTTACTGCTTCGAAAAGGAACAATCAGACTCTAGTCGGTTCTCGCCGGCCTCACTTCTCTACCAATGTCTCCTTTAACCCTTTCGCTCTCCGCGAAACTCTTATACACTGGGGAAAAAAAGTATTCGCAAGGCCAAGCTTTCCGGAAGAAATTCTTGTAAATAAAAATCTTTTTTTGTAGGAAAATGTAGCTTCTCTTGAAAAATACATTTGCCTTAAATGCGAATATTGTATTCATCAAGAAAAACTAGATTTTCACAGAGAATTATATTCTTACAATTTATTTCGGAATAACTTTTAGCTTTTTGAAAAACATAATTTTCTTATTTATGAAAACAGAAAAGTACATTTTCTCGTGAAACAGTTTTCTTATTTAAATATGTTTGTTCTGAAAAACTGGATGTGCGAACACTCTTTTTAAAAGCAATTGTATTTATCAAATGGAATTCAGTTTATGAAAAGCTTTACCTGACCAATTGTAAAGTTTGTGTAGTTTACTCGCAAATTCATGTTACATGTTTTCCAGCTCTCCCGTAATGAGTCCATTCGGACACTTAAAACTCTAGCTATAAGTTACCAGACTTTTTGTAATAAAAACTGATGAAATTCAGTAATAGTGATTAATTTGATGAAGCATTGTTTATGCTCCACATTGGATTATATTAACACGGTGTAAATATAAAATTAAGCTTCCATACGTTGCCGTTTATTCTTGAAAAGTTAAGTTTAGTTTTTGTTAAGGAATGTGCAATCAATAAAAAACGGTATTCTCACACTCAGATTCTTTGAAGTCAATTTTTTTCAAAGAAGAAAACATTCTGCTTGGAAAATATTTATGTTTTCTCAAAATAAAAACTTTCATATTAAGATTTTCTATAAAGAAAGGGATGCGTGCGAATCCCTTTTATATCTAGCGCAATTTTTTATTAAAATAATCGTATTATAATCATAAACAATCTTAATATATAAAAGTCAAAGTATATTCGGGAAAGGGTTTTATATCATTCAACTTATCAGCACTTAATTTGGCATAAGTATTCTTTTATACTTTAGAAGAAATACTGCGAGGATGGCACTCAATTATATCCAAAGCTCACTCCAAGCAGACGAAATGCCACTCGGGCGACGCACAATGTGACATTTTCGCAATCTAGCGGAACTTAATTCATTTGCATAATGAATTTAATATAGTATAATGATATCTATATTTTTAGCAACATTATGCTGCATTATCCTGCATTCTTATCATATACGAAATGAAGTTGGACTCATAGACTATAAAAACAAGAAAAAACTGTTGCGCACATCGGCGCACTTGGTAGAACTGTTGTCATTCCATGAATACAAACAGCTATTTTACAATATCTATTTAGAATATCTATTTTTTGACAACGTTATACCGCAAAATACCACCTTTTTGTTATATACGAAGTGTAAAAAAGTGTAAAGAAATGTAAATACCTTCCTTTATACGGTGTGCCGCCAAATGAATTAAGTTCCGCTTGATTGCGAAAATATCACACTGTGACGCCGGGAAGGACAAATATTAT
This sequence comes from Ectemnius continuus, assembly GCA_910591665.1. NCBI lineage: Eukaryota > Metazoa > Arthropoda > Insecta > Hymenoptera > Crabronidae > Ectemnius > Ectemnius continuus. The sequence goes on along the minus strand of OU342862.1, from coordinate 4,219,996 downwards.
CTAATAAAAATAACAAAATTTACTATACTGAAAGAAGTAAAAATCACCACACAATGTTTTCAGTACAAAGAAACATATTCAAAAATGTAACAAGTACGTTGAATAGCAAGGTTATGTTGACAAATAATACTATTAACTGTTTTTGGTTTTCATAATAAGATGCACAATTGTTTTGAGGAAAAGGATAAACTTGAATTTCACTAAATTCAAGCAGTATTAGTGCTAGTATGATAATTAGCGATGTTATTATTTGCGGCCAACCAATTTTCGCTTAACATAGAAGTCACCCGGGCGAAGCTAGACCGAGTATGACTTGTCGATTAATCTTCCGCTTGACGTGTGCGTGTTTCAATTAATTTGGAGATCATTCCTGCGGCCATTAGCCGGATTTGCATAACGCGCCCGAAACATGCGATCACATATATTCGTAAACGTGATTAGATGAACTCCACCGGCGTGCGTATGGGGCACGTTCATGTACAGGAGATGACCATAACCTGCAAATTGTGGTCCTCATATTGTATACAATAAATTTCATGAATATAATGGGAAGAAAAAAACGCCACGCTATCAACTTTCAATCCACCTAGTAAAGCATATAATAAAAATGATATTCGCAAACGACTATTTTCATGAACTCAATTTTGAGGCAGAATAGATCCTTTTAACATGTTCGTCGCCACATCACTCATGTCTGGGTGACACTTGAACCTATCAAAAAAATCTATTCACAGAAATATTTATTTCGACAACAATAACGTTAATAAACATTTTTTTAACAAGGTGTGGCGAAAGAGTTAAAAATGTGTAACTTGGACGACGAAAGTGTTAAAATGAAAACAACTTGTTTTAAATAAGAAAGTTTCCTTTTAAGACAAAATAAATATTCCGGAACAGAAAATTTAAAGAAAATATGCATCAGAAAATCTTGATGCGCGAACGCTTTTTTTACCTACTTTAGGTTATGTTTGATACAGAATTGGTGTAAAAAGTCTTGCAGTGATCAATTTTAACTAACACATGGCACTGTCATGTTTATAATCAATGGATGTATAATGAAGAGTTGTTCGTTTTCTCTAATGTTAGTAAAACCAATATTAGGTCAAATTTGAATAGTGCATATATTATAATTTTGTGTATATAATATCTGTTCTAGAACAATACCACGGTTTACTTAAAAATAATCATTGTACTATTACTTTTTACGCACGGATTGAAAGTTTGCCAACTTTATTGCATGATACAAATTATAAATGATTAATTTATGCACTATAAAATACATTATTTATACTAACATTAATACAAGTAACATAAAAAGAGAAAGTATGTTAATGTTTGTTCGGAGTAATCACAAAAATTACTTAATCAATTTAGATAATCGTTTCACCATTGGAAAGTACATTTCCTCCAGATGGGCATCGGCTAGATTTGATTGCGCTCATTCCTCAGGAAACCGAGCAGTTAACATAAATGCGCCGCAACAATTAAAAAAGCTTCTTACGCACAGAAAAATTTATACAATCTCGAAAATCACTCAATTGTTATAACCCTTTAGCTGTGCAATTAGTCTGATATTCCTCTTCTTCCATGCGCAAAACTTTTAGATTCAATTCCCGTTATATTTGATCTGAGAAACATTCTAATGTGAAGGAAAATCGTTGTTATTACGAAATAATAGGTTTGAAAGATGGGGCATATGAATTATTAAAAATATTAAAATATTATAATTACTAACTTCATGTAATACGACTAATAATTTATTATGTATGGACTATTACACATTAAAATAAACAACAATAAACTAATAACATTATAAAACGAGGAAGTAAAAAGTTATAAATGTTAGTCTTACGTTATGATCCCATCAAAATTCAAAACTTGATACCTTTTCCCGAAAATAGGTATTGGTAGATTCTCTATCATAAATATGTCCGGTATCGACGAACAAATAGTCGCTGACTTCAATTTGCAACTCGTCACAAACACACAGAGGCATTTATAAAGTTACAAGCAGCAACAGTTATAAGAAAAATATTTATAGGTCCAATCGCCAATATACGATAGCAGCAGTTAAAGTCATAATACGATTCTCTTGTTCATAGATTTCCTTCTCGTAAGATTTAGGTTATAAAATCTTGAAATATTTATTACTCAAGTAGGCTATTTCAATGGTAACTTCAAATTGTCAAAAGGATGGGCTGTCGAGCTGTAAATTCTGAGAATACCTTTGCAATAAAGAGAGCAGCAAGTTGTTTTTCTTTTTATGAAGTTATTGTTAACCAGCACACAAAATGACACTCGGGTGATGATAGATAAGACGGTTGGTAAGTTCAATAAAAAAAATTAATGAGTATATTCATATTAGCTTCCAGTAATTTATTACTGTCAAGTATAATAGTTACCAGGAATAATTAATTATAAATATTACTGTGTTGTTTCGGTATATAAACAAATTTCTCAATATGTAACACTCAAAAATACATTTAGGTGCGTGTATGTTAATAATTATCATTTTCGACGCAGAATATCATACAAGCGAATCAACGCTTAGCTTAAGAATGACTAATGTATGAACGTGAGTATGCACTATTTAACGGGAAGTCATCATACTCTACTAAAATATGAGCCGTCACAAAATATCATAACGCTGCTGTTTCAATTATAATGAAGTCAAATACATTCTAATGAGTTTAAGCTTTACGCTGCATCATTAATTTCTTCTGTTTGTAGTGTAAGTATTGAAACTACTGGTTTTAGAGCAAAGAAATGCCCTTTAATCCTCAACATTTTAGCATTCATTGAGTAGCATTCCTTAGTAGCATAGTTTGTTATTTAATGAAACTACGAAATGTCAACCGCCAGATATGATTATTATATAAATTTGCAAAGTTCAAACGTTTTACTGTGAAAAATTGTGTGTAGCAAGAGTTAATAATCGCAATAAGCAGATTCCGTACTTACAAAGGAGAAATTAGCAGTTGTGGTTCAAAAATGAACAAAGACTAAAAAAGTATTAATTTATCAGCACGTAACTTTAACGTTAAATAACAGCAGAAATAATAACTTTTTCGAAATATCAACTGCGGTTTCTATCGCTGTAATAATTCCACCTTACAACTAACAAATTAAAAATTGCAAAAGTACATCGCTTGATCGAATTTCCTTTGTTTTTATCGCATTTACGATTGCTAACCTAATTCTACGTGCTCTTTAAACGTAAAGCTGACAGTCACTGACATATTTTCACATTGCTTTATATTTGTTGCGAAAATGGGTGGATTTTACACAAATCGACAATTTGAACTTATTACTTTGAAGTTCTTCTCTTTTTACACAATAGGTATTAATTACAAACACAATGACAGAAACCAATACTTTCTATTTTCACTTCCATCTTCATGCGAGAATCTTGCGGTATTCATTTATTACTTTTTGAAAATTGTCCTTTTTGAAATGGTGAAACTAACAAAAAACTGTTTCGCCACAACTGTCTGCTGCGAATATGCTAAATGTTTAACATTATTATAACTGCTTTCTCACACTCTAATATATTATAAACTGATAAGTAGTTCATGACTTACAATTATGATTTTTAAATAATTGCATTTGCAACGCCGATCAACGTACCAAATATTCACTCGTCAATTATTTCACAGTTAGAAAATACCGAAAATCAGTTATTTATACTTTTACCTTAAATTCGCGAAAAAACAAAGTAATTATAAACATTTGACTTTGAAAACTTGAAAGCTGTTTCGGAAGCAAGGACACTGATTTTCTCAAACCAATGGGTTCTAATAAAGTTTTTCAAAGCTTCGTACGAAAGCAAAGGCAACACAAAAGTTATCTGACCGGATTTCCTAACCTAAAACGTAACCAAGATTTTCAATTGTAGTGTCAGATTTATCACGTTGATCATAAAGTGCAATAAATTCGCACTGGCTTTTCAAAAAATATATTCGAATTTGAAAACTACCGTGGTGTCGAATTCGGTAAACTTTTCCCTATCAATGTCGGAACTTTTTTACATAAATCAACTTCACCAAGACACACTCAGGATTTAGAAGAAAAAAACTGTAATAATTGCAGACTTATTATTCGATGTGGGTCGCACTCGGAACGCGCGATACTTGATTAAGCGACGTGGTTGGCCGCGTACGAAAATTAAATGTTGGGAGCTTAATACTTCCAATGAAATTTCAATCTACAGGGTGTATGCACAGTTTAGCGAGCGGTTGCATGTTCATATCAGGGTTAACTTTGATACCGCTAGTCGGGCAAGCGTGATGCACGCAATACGATGCACACAACCTGCCACAAGTGAGTCTTTTTAACTTGCTGCTGCTCACAAAAGTATCCAGGCAGCTTGAGAAATCGTAATAACAATTGTTTAATGACCGTAACAATTTCCGCTATTTTTATTTCGCCCTCTATTTTATTGTTTTTTTTTAATTTCCCAATATGTTTTCGAAATTTAGTTTTCAAACCTGATAAATATTCCCTATAATTATTTAGGCAGCTTGAGAAATCATAATAACAATTGTTTAATGACCGTAACAATTTCCGCTACCTTTACTTTGCCCTCTATTTTATTGTTTTTTTTAAATTTCCCAGTATGTTTTCGAAATTTAGTTTTCAGACCTGATGATTATTCAGCATAATTATTTAGGCACATTGAGAAATCATAATAACAATTGTTTAATAACCGTAACAATTTCCGCTATTTTTATTTCGCCCCCTATTTTATTGTTTTTTTTTATTTCCCAGTATGTTTTCGAAATTTAGTTTTCAGACCTGATGATTATTCAGTATAATTATTTAGGCAGCTTGGGAAATCATAATAACAATTGTTTAATGACCGTAACAATTTCCGCTATTTTTATTTCGCCCTCCGTTTTTTTGATAATTTTTGTATTTTTATTTCCCAGTATGTTTTCGAAATTTAGTTTTCAGACCTGATGATTATTCCGTGTGAAATTTTGCAGTAAATGGTTTTACATATGAAAAAACTATTAACTTACTTGATTGTGATAGAAAGTAATTTTAAGATCTGGTAAATTGTAAATTTTTATACAACAATAAGTTAAATTAAAGAATGGTTGTTAGCAGTTGATTAAAAAGTTTTAAATATCAAAAAATGGGAGGTTGTTTAAGAAAAACAGTGCACAGGATTTTTCTTCAGACTTTACCGTAAATCTTTTACCGCGATTTGAATAAAAATTACATATAAAGTTAACAACAATGAGAGGTTTCATTAAGCTTTCCAGCTGCTGCGTTCGTCGCAGAACTCTAGTGGGATATGAAGAGTTTCACCTAAGTTTCCATGTTTCTCTTCGTCACATGAATATTATTCTATTATTAAGTGGAATTAATCATAAAGAATTGAAAGTAACCTGTTAAATGTCTCATGATAGATTTGTTAAAATCATTAACACTCCATCATGACAACAGTAGAGTTTCAAGGGATGCACTGCTCGAAGGCAGCGAGAACACTGCAATTTCATTCCCTGCGCGAACACCATTCTTTCCAGATGCTATTTCTCAGTTTAAAAAACGGTGAATAATTCTCAAACTTTTTTCTAACATTCCCATCATACTCTTCTAAAACCACACAATTTTCTGTAAAAAGCGCAAGATCGATGTTGACGCTAAAATTAAAACTCTCCTATTTTCGCTTGGCAGGCATAGCAAACGCTTGCAAGTGCTATTATTTTTCAACAAAATTATACATTTTGGTAGACAGTCGAGTTCACACTAGCACAAATTATTATTTAATAATCTGCTTGGTGTATAACAAAAACGTGAGGCGGTTGGTAGGAAAAGTGGACTCGAACGAGAACTACCTGAAGGCGGCTAGGTGCTAGTATTGGAGGGAATAGTGCGATGTTCCTATTCCGGCATTAGAGTTTCTAATGCCGGGGCGATCGGGCGTCCCATTCTCCATGGAAATTCCCCGGCGAAGCTTGGAAAAGCCGCTGGAGGAGGAGAGGAGAAAGCATGAGTTAGAATGTTAACAACACTCGATTTGGACATGCAACATTCGGCCCTGTGAACGGCCGTCCTTATCAGAGGTTAAACGGCGCTTGTCAGGCATTCCTGGACTCGTCACCGGTAAGCGGAGATTCGCCCTCTTTTGGCTGTTTTGGAAGAACGGCTGCCTTGACAAGTGATAAGTCTGTGATTCTCGACAGGACTTTTCGAGTCAGCTCGAGGCAATTTCCGAATAAATGGCAGACGGCTCTCGCTTGACGGCGGCGAGCCGCGATTCCTCTTACAGGGTTCCTAGAAGACTTATTCGATAAGTGGGAGCCGTATTGATATTTTCACGTACTTTAAGCCGTCATTCGATGCTTTCTGTCGGGCTAATCTTGCTTTCTAATCTAACCACTACCACTGTCTCATAAGTTAATCCCAGCTCGAAAAACGAGCGGATTGTGGCTTGCCGAGGGCAAAACCCACCCTAGAGCCAACTAATGAGATCACACGCCTCAGCTAGCATCAGGGGTGTTCAACATTCTGCAAATATCCGCTTAAATATTTGTCTAAAAGGAGGGAGAGCTCGAGAACGAGTTGACAGGTGGCTCGAGGCATTTTCGGGTAAAAAAAGGAATCTGTCATTGATTTTGACGGGAATATTGAGGTCCCGGGCCGCTTAACCGGAGGAGAAGGCGACTCCTGCGCGGCTAGCTCCTCGAGATGGCCAAGTTTTTAGGACAAGGACTAGTCTCGGGTGAGGGCCGAGGAAGATTGGTCGGGATCTGTGGGAGCGGAGCGGTGGCAAAATCTAGGGAATAATATCTTCGTAAACGATGCCGACTGGGCGGCAAGCGGAATGCGGTGATGCGCGTCTCGATCCGGTGGTCCGTGTCGCTCCCAGTCAGGTATGACCGTAGCTCAAGGGTGCGCTTGCGACATCGAAGTAATGGCTGGCAATAAATATAACGGTTTATTATTTCCGTGCTCTTTTGGAAAAAGTGGCCGGACCGCCGGGTGTTTGTTGAAGATTGGGCGTGGTTTGCCCACCCCTGGTCAGCGGGGATAGGCTGATCGGGGGGGTGGAAAACGAGATTACTTTGATCCTGAATCCAACAAACTCAGACTGATGCCTGCTAACCGCAGCTCTTCCACTCGTACGCCTCGAATAATCCAATAGTTCACCAGCATTGACGCAGTCTGTTGGCTTATACCTGATATATCTCCTTTTTGCCGCTCTCCGGCTTGTATCGCCCGGACGGATATAGTCCGGCGAGATACCGCCGCCTCGCACTCTTCCACAGCCGAATCATTGATACAGACTGCCTCAACGGAAGACCGTGAAATGTTTGCTACTAACCGTATCGACCTTTTTAAACCAGCCCTCCCGCCTCTCCAATCGGCTAAACCCGGAAATCCCATTTGTTTTTCCAGGTCTCTGTTACTTGACTTTTCCCCGCCGCTTCCTCGCCGCTTCCTCGCCGCTTCCACGATAATCCCGCGCCGATCTTCACATTAAGGCTTCGATTCGAGTTAGTCCTCGCTGCTCTCTCTCTTTCTCTCTCCGCAAGCGTTACGTCCGCTCGGACTTTTAACACTCTTGCGTAACCCGCTCCTTCCACGCCCGATCATCCGCTGCAAGCCGCACACTCTCACGTGTCCTTCGACACTTTCGAGACTTTCAAGCTCTTTTTGAAATAACCACACTCGTTTTCTCCTACCAATGAATTCTTATGCGATTTTTTAACGTCCTGTCAAATCAAAAGGAAACACGTAAACGTTGGTTCTCTAACCTCAAAACTATCCGAGGTTTTCTGTTGGTGTAAAGGATTTGTCGTATTCGTCTTTACAGTGTAGAGGAGATTTGCCTTAATTTTTTAGAAAACAGTCGCAGCAAGAATTGCCGTTGAAAATTTGACAGCTCGCTCGAATTTATTAATGAAATAGTTCTTGGTTTGTTGTCAGCCTATTAAATAGGTTATCTTGGTCTCTTGATATTCTTGACATTAGATCCAAACCCGTAAAAACACTCAAGTATTATTTGTTTAAACATAACCAAATATTTATTGGAAGCGCTACGATTAATATTACGATTTGAAAAATGTACTATAACCTTTCTATCATAGAAACAACTTTCCTATTACACTTTTGTAACAGAATATTATACATTATTGACTTTATAAAGAAAAGTCATTGATCAATAACGAAAGTATAGTAAATAAATTGCATTGTAAGATAAACGTTGACTTCCATTAACATTTTGTTTGACAGAAATTCTCTTATCGAGTCACCACGATGTTTCATGGCTTACAAAATGTCGACTTCCTTTCTTGGCCGGTCACGTGTCGACGGTGTAAAATGTCAAATTCATTGCGTTATTGAATGGTCGTGGAGCGTTTTACTGAGAACCCAAGCCGGCGGGAAGCGAGGCGTTTGTCCTGGTTAGCCGGCGGAAAACGGTGGTAGGCTGAATCCTGAAAGAGGGAACCCACTCTCCCGGGAGAGTCTTACTGGTGTAGGTTCGCACTAGTTTTCGTCGCTCCAGATTGAATTCCACCCTTAACTGGTTCACATTTCAATCAATGTGTAGCTGCTGCAGCGCACAAAGGCTGCTTACCTGACTATTTTGTTCGCAGTTTAGTCCTGCTCGTCGCACGATACACTCCTGTCTCAGGCGAACGCCACTCCTCGACTTTCCATCCGCAAGTTAACCTCACTTCTCTTTCTCTAGTTTCATTCACTCCTTTTCTCTCCACTCGGTTTTAATTACCGAACCATTTCCGTTGTGCGGATTGTAATTGTTCTTCTTAGTCGAAAGTTATTGTTTATTGGAAGAGAATTGTGACGGAATGCTTGCTGCCACCGAACGTCGGTTGGACGTTCCTCGAAGCAGTCACGATTCGCTGGCAAGTGAGACAATATCACACTGGCAGGTGAGTTTAATGCAATATTCATTCGCGAGTGTCGAAATTTTCATTCATTGTTTTGGAAAGCTTTTTGGAAAAATCGCGATCTCGGTGGTGATGCGGTGATGATTGCAAATGATAGGGCAAAAATTATTTTGAGTAAACTATTGTTTTCGATAGTGTAACTTCCAGTGAAAATGTGACGTGCGAAGCTATATATTTTTTTGGTTACACTAAAGTATGTCACAGAAACAATAGTTGGTGTTTATTTAACAGAACAAAAATTCGAAAATACAAAAGTAATTATACATTGAATGTTAATAAAATGATCGTTTTTGCAAACAACAGTAAATGTCAAATTCAAATTGCATATTATGTAGTTAAAAGTAATAAACTTAATAAATAATAAAGTTAATACGAATTTTTTGAAAATAATAATATTCGGAATTTCGTATTCATAAGTGTTTTTCCGGAATGACGTGAGTTTTCTGTGATTTTAATCTATTGTGTTGTGTCGATAGCAGATACGCGCGCGCCCAGTACAGTGATTTCAACAGCTTTTACCACAAGTAGAACATTTCTTCTTTATTCTAAAGACAAACAATCGAATAATTGTAATATTTTGTTCAATAGTCCCCGAAGTGTGAACGTTCGCACCGAAAATTGATATTCTGTCGTGAATGAAAGTATGACAAGGAACATTGATACGTTAATGCTGCTTGCCAAACATTTTTAGTTAGTGAAAAAATACGTACAATAATTTGAAATTGTTTTTATGTATGACAATATGAGTGCTGCATCGAAGGGGACTTGCGTATCGTAACAATCTAAATTATGTAATCAACTGTCTGAGAAATGTATCTTGCGTGGTCAATTTTGGTTTGACAACAAATATTGAACAAATCAATGAGTGAGCAATAAATATGTTGGTGGTAACTGTTCGGTTTCGCAGGAATGTGTTCTTTAACAATATTGCAAAATCAAACCTGGTTTTGAAAACTATCATAAAGTGAATTTGGTCAATCAAAGAAACATAATTAAATATTAAACTGAAGCATATTGATAAGATTGACGATTGAAGTGACTTTTTTAATTTCGTAGTAGCCGTTTTGATATATTTAAAATATTCTTTTGACAAATGTAATGATGATAGTAACAGTGCGTAGATTTTATTGTCTAACAAGGGGATTATAGAATCTGTCAAGTCGCAATCTGTGCCCTTTTTTATATAACTTTGTAAACCGATGTTAAATACTTCCCCGAAATGAGGTATTTTTTAAAAATCATCGAAAACGTAGACAATTCGATAGCGCTCAAGAACTACGACTGTTATATTTTCATTGTAAGAGCTTTTTACATCATATTATGAGCAAATATCGAAGATATCATGGGGACTTTCGATCTGACAGGTCTGACACTTCCAAGATACGTAACTCTTGAGAGCCATCAAATACGTAAAGTCTGACTTTTCAATGACTTTTCAATGACTTTTTAAAAATACCTATGGTTTATCATGGCAATTGAATCTTTTGAGAAGCATTCTACATTGGTTTACGAAGTTAAACAAATAAAAAATGAGCAGAGGTTTTGATTTGACAGGTTTTTATAACTATGTTGAATATTACGACTGTTGCTATCTTCAACCGAATACGACAGCTAATATCGTATATTGTATATACATAGCATTGTTTATTGGAAATGTTTGTTCCGCACTCATAACTGTTCTAAAAAGCATTTGCATTATAAATATAATGATATAATAGCACAAGGATAGAATGATCAAATAATTAAAAGAGCTAAATAAGAAAAGATTTGAAACAATAGTGTTTTCGGGTATGAAGGAATGAGGTAAAATTTTTAATTTCATAAAAGTTAAAGCATATGAAGCATAGCATACAACGTTTCAACTTCATTTTCATTTTCGACCGATTTTCAAAAAAGAGGTTATGTTTAATTCAGTTTGTATATATTTTCGTCGATAGCTTATTCATAGAAGAAATATAATACCATCATCAAATATTGCAGTTGAAAGATTACAGTTTCATTCACAGACGGATGATAGTGTGCAACCTAACTCAGAGTTATCTTTTCACATAAAGTGTAACGTTCGCGTTAGGGTTGGATTACAGCTTTGAACTGCTGCATTTCAACGTAAAAAGTAAAAGCAAGAAAAGTGCTACAGTTTAATAAACAGTGTCTAACAAAGTATTAACACATTCATGGATAATAAATAAACTTTAATAAGCACAACACCGTCTTTTATAAAGAAACATATTTTTCCTCAAAGCGTGCATGTTCATTTTCGAAAAACACGATTCTACTTGGAAAGAAGACTTCTTTAAAAATATTTTTTCAAATAACACTGAACGTATCAGAACATTTGTCAATTCATGTAAACTTATAGCGTTTCAATGGTAGAGTTAAACCTATAAAAGTATTATATTCTCAGAGATAGCATTGCATACATTCGCAGGTTAAAGCTTACTAGCAGTGAGAAGGGTTCGAAAACAAATAGTTATTAATAATTACACATTCCACAATTAATAACTAATGCGTACTCTAAATCAACCGTTTATTTTGAAAGTAGCCTAAGTCCGTTTGTCAATTGGTATCCGAAACATATATTTTTAATTTTATTATAACGCAAATTCTTTAATATCTCAACTTCTCAATATAAATGACCTTAACTCGCTTTCAAAATAAACGGCGCAACTATAAATTGCTCGAATTAACCTATAAAATTGCTATACTTTAACCGTTTGAGTCCCAAGCAGCGCGATCGCGCTGTTCAGATTTTTACCGACTTCGAAAACGAGGAGGTACTCAATTCGATCGCTATGTTTCTTTTTTTTTAATGTTATATCGAGAAGACCCAGTACATTTCGAGCAGCAGATTTACTCACACAAGTACATCACACAGCTCCTTCTTTTCAAGTAAATAATATAATACATTTCACAATAGGTACAACACCATAATAATAGTGTAATAATACATTACAAAATAAAATATTTTCTATTTCAATGTTATCTTCTCAATGATTTTTATCGGACAAAACTTGAAATATTTATAAACTTACAGTGCGCATATGTAATAATAAAGATGTATTTCATGAAATAACGAATTACAAAATAACAATATTTTTGTGTTAGAGAAAGCGCGATTGCGCTGTTTGGGATTCTACGACAGTGTTTTTTAAATATCGCCTGGGACTCAAACGGTTAATACAGAAATTCCCATGTCGAGCAGTGAATACTGAAAGCTAGCATTGGTCGAGTGCGCGCGTTAAAGCTCGCTGACAGTGGCAGGAGTCCGAGAATAAATAGCTAGTACGTATCGCAGGAGGGCAGGAATAGGTGTGGGAAGCTGCGACAAGTGTGGTTGGAAGTTGAGCGGGAGTAATCGCAAAATGGGATGCGAGAGAAGTGAGTATAGAGAGGATCAAGTGGAGGAGGCGAGAGGGAGAGGGAGAGGGAGAGGGAGCGAGAGAAAGAGAGTGGTGGTAGGGGAGGGCGCGAGTAGTAGGTACACGAAGAGTTGTAAAGGTCATGCCTCTTAGTGCCTTCCTCAGCTTGCAAACGCGTTCTAAGAAGGCGGCGAGCAGATAACCTGCTCAATGACAAGTGCGAAGCCACTAGAACGTACTGTACGTCGCTACCTTCGACTTTTTAATCTAGTTGCACACGCTAGCCATTATTCACGGTATCAAGCGATCCAACACAACCAACCTTCTCTTAGGCGCGAGGAGAGAGCAGCGCCAGCGCCACTACCGCCGCCTACACGCCGCGCCGCACTGTCAGCGCCCAGAGAAATCATTTCACGTTCGATTGCATTCCATATCCGGAGAAAAATCCGAACGCTCCTGCTCTTACATGCTGCTGCTGAGCAGCCCGCGCTCAGGTAAAGCACTGGGCATAAAGAGCAGCCGATCTGTTCCTGAGATTGTTGCCGCGTTAGACGTCAGCGGCTGGTATGCTCGCACTCCTCTATCAGCGCTGACGCGAAGATCATTGGAAATAGGGAGACGACAATTATTGGAGAATGTTTTTTCAAACAATATGACCGATTTCGAAAATTGACAGAATTCTAGAGAGTTCAAAAGTCAAAAATAAACTGCACAAAAAATGCCCCGAAAAATAAAAAAATTTAGCGGTTGAATTGAGTACTTCCTCCTTCTCGAAGTCGGTAAAAATGATCGTTTACAATTCCATGACCTTTGTTGAAAATATGTCGTGCAAAACTGTGTTTCTTTCCAACTAATTAAGTGTATGAAAGGAATGACAGGTTTTATTAACTTAAAGGGGACGCCTACCTAGAAGAGTTAGGCAATAAATGCATTTTCGGTTTTTGGTTTTCGAAAACCTTACGTATGCGATCGATCAATATTTTTTGAATTCAAGGAGCATCTCTTGCGGAAATTTGAGAAACTATTTATTTCATATATCATTAAAATTGTAAGTGCAACAAATTAATTTATTGTAACTTCTTTCGTGAAAAAAGTATTTGTGTTTGGATTACGTATTAGACTACCTAGATTTAGATTAGACTTAGATTTTTTTATTGTGCTTCCGTATCTTTTCTGTCCTCCTTTGGATTTTTTCTCATCTGTCGCCATACTGTTGCACTTTTTTTGTGCAAAAATGTAAGTTCTGGGCAGTCTAATATGCTATCGAAGCACGTATCATTTTTTGAGTTTAGATAATTCAGCTCCGAGTAGTAGTGGTTACAATAAATAATGTTAACAGAAGGTGTTAGAATAAATTAATTAGTAGCACTTACAATTTTCATTATATCTCAATTAAAAAATTACTACAATTTTCGTAAACAACGTCTCTTGGTATAATGAATAAAAAAATACTGACGATCACATAGTAAGATGTTAAAAAAAAGGCCAGAAAATACAATTATTTTTGAAGTTTCTAGGTTAGGCATCTTTCGTCCACAGAATAACTTGCGAAATAAGAAAACGATTATGAATTGAATGTTCAGATAAACAATTGTCTTTGCAAACAACAGTAAATACCAAACCCAAAATACATATTGCGCTTAAAGATGGCAACACAAATAAATAATAAATTTAATACCAATTTTTATAAAATAATGGCGTGCAGAATTTCGAATGTGTAATCCATGCTTTCAAATTGTGTGAGCTTTCTGCATTCCATATATGTAGAAAAATTCAAACGCCACTGCTTATATGCTGACCAGTAGTCCTGTCGGATAAAACAGTGGCATAAAGAGCAGACGATGTGTTTCTGAGATTACCTTCGAGTTATACGTAGTGGCAGGTATGCTCGCACTCTTCTAAACATGGCTTATCTGTGTTTCCTGTTAAGTAGCGATGCAACTTTCGAAACACTTGTTTTTGAACAGTTGCGGGTATGTAAATTGAAACTGTCTTTATAATTTTAACGGTTGTTTTTTCATTTTTGATCTTCAGTAGTTTAATAAGAATTACTTTCATTTCTTCTTATCCGCCTATCACAGTTTTCTCTCCGTGCCTTTTAGTTTTGTAATGTTCTTGTTTCAAAATTTGAATTAAATTGTAAAAATAGTATTTAGTGAGTACTTTCGAGGAAAGTTATAACGATTACTAAAATAACTAGATTCGCAAGAAAATAAAAAGGGTTTTGAATTTGGCAAGCTTGTAATTACTGCGTTTTTGAAACAATTTGAATAAAAATTACACTTTTGTGAGTTTCAAGTTACGTAACTCTAGTCTATTGTATTTATATTGAGGTTGTTATTGTCTGTAATTCTAAGCTTCTGCTTTTTTATTAATTTTATTTTTATTTGAATTAATGATTAAAATTCGATCAATGCTTCAATGAACATCTTACAATAATTGCTACAAAACATAAGAGTTTTCCTGTTGTCCCGCAAAATTGTAGTCTTCTGCACTCTAAAAAGTGTCCAATGTTTTTGATTGAAGAGTGTCCAGTTTATAAAAATATATTTTCCTGTCTTTCGCTGATTGCTAAAAATATTTTAATAGTTCGCTAAAGTATGTACCCGATTTTCCTAAACCTTACTCGGTCGAAATTTTCCCGTCAAATTTTTCACTTACCATTACTCAAAATTATGCTATTCGATAAGAATAAAATATGTACGAAATTAGACATCAGTCGGACGACGAAATGTAGCGCCACATTGAATTAGAAATTTTCGAAATTTCTGAAACTTGACAGATTGATCTATCCATTTACCATTAGCACTGTCCTTATTTCGCATGGTGTTGACAGTTGAAGTGCCGTCACTCTGTTCCTACATCCTACGAACTTGATAGCGGATGATTATGTAAATGCTTCTTTCCGATAGCATGTGCAGTTATGTTATGCATCGCGATAGGAAAGAGCAATAACTAAAAATAAATAAATTCTACATTCTTGACCTGGTTAAACCTGGTTAAACCTGGTTAAAATTGCTTGTTTTTTTGCTGCTCCGGAAGCAATAATAGTAATGTTCAGGATACCGCAGTTTACTACGAACACTATAATTTTGTCATGTCCGCCACAGCTCTTTCGTTTAAACATCTGAAATAATTTGTGGTAATAGTATTTAGTGACTATTTCAAAGTAAAATTATAATAGTCACTGTGACATTATTAGTTTTGGGAATGAGTAAGAAAAAAATCGCTGTTACGATTAAACAGATATGACCAAGTGAAGATCACAAGAATAATAATTGGCCACAGTAACCTAATAAAGTGCTACCTAATAACAAAGGAGAACAAACCCAAGTGTCCTATGTGTAACGAAGAACTATTAATTAAACACATCATCTCAGAATGTAACCACCTCAACTACAACAGAAGCAAGTCAAACCGCAAATCAGATATAAATGAGAACTTCAACACGACTGACAATAGTAACACTTTGGCTGCCGCTGTCCCGTATACGTAACTTTTAAAAAAAATAATGTTTTATTTTTATGTATTCTAAGAGAGATGTGCAGATGTAAAAAATTTACGAAATATTTTCTTATATCTCTTTAAACATACATATTTATTTGTGGGTTTTTACGCTCTTTTATTCTGTAATTTGTTAGTTTAGATTGAAATAATATTTCGTTACTCTAAATATTGGACACAAGTAGACCTAATTAAAATTATAAAATAAACTCGTCGACATTTTAAATAATACTAAAGTTACAAATGAATGTTTTACAAACAATTGCGTTTAACTAGCTGTTGAAAGGTTAACCAAATATGCTTTAATTCCACCTGCGGCAACGTATAAGAAATTAAAACAATGTGCGGCCGTCAACGTGTTAAAAACCTAATAAAATTTACGAAAGATATCCGCTTGTACACAAAAATGGAAGAAATACAAAAATCGTGTAATACTTTGTGGGTCGCTCATGACTTAGGCTGTTAATGCGACCTTAAATAAACCCAAATAAAAAAAGAAAGAAAAAAATCGCTGTTACGTTTCCAATTTGGTAAGTTCAACCAGTCACATTTCGAAGACAATTTTTGTAAAAATAATTATAGTATTTTTTGCATTCCAAACTATTATGACCAGACACGTGTTTGACTTCTTTTTCTCTGTAATAATATTTTCTAATAATATATTTGTGTAAAACTCGAAGGTACAAGTTCCAAAAAGATGTGTTTATTCTACTACAAAAAAG
Source organism: Ectemnius continuus (assembly GCA_910591665.1). NCBI lineage: Eukaryota > Metazoa > Arthropoda > Insecta > Hymenoptera > Crabronidae > Ectemnius > Ectemnius continuus. The sequence continues at coordinate 4,203,487 of OU342862.1, read as the reverse complement.
GAAAGCCGAGACAGACAAAGGGAGAGCACAAACCAAGGTAAACTTCTCTCACGATCTCCATCGCACTCTTTTACTCAGCTCCGTAAACCTTTTCATTGTATCACTTTCTACTTGTACATGGCAAATAACACAATGACGTTTTAACACTTTAGCGATCGGTAGCGGTTCGAAAATCCTATGTCCTTCTCACCTGCAGGTCTTCCCAAACACCGGCTCGATTTCGGTTTTCTTATGCTCTGGTAAAATTGTACACTTTGTGTTATTATAGGATAACCAAATTTATCTGTCAAATCAAGAGTATCTGACTACAGAGTAAGGAATGGCTGCCACTTGTCAGCCTAACCAAACCGAATCTAACGGATTAATAAATAAAAACAATCGATTAATGGACTGCCGGTTGGTAAAGTGTTAAAAATGCCTTGTAGGTATATTTGCGTTATTTTTGGGATGCCCACCAATGTCCCGAAACATTTTAAAGAAAGAAGAAATATTTTAAAGAAGCGTACAATAAGTTCGGAAGGATATAGAAAAGATGTTATAAATACACCCTTAACACATTTAAAACACTTTCTAAGCAACCTGCAAAGACACTCAGAACCCGTTTTAAATACGTCTTTAGTACGTGATGATAGGATTTTCAATTTCGATTACTATATTACATTCTAAATGCAGTATTTCACCATATTAATTCAGTAAAATAACTAAAAAACGTTTGGTTTGGAGAAAGCAACGAATTTTGAGATTTATATGTATGTTATTGGAACTGCAATTGCCATACAATCATATATTAAAGACATTTTTAATAATCTAATATTGGCAATGCTGCAATTTCAGTTTTGTAAAAAACGAATAATTTCGAATGATAAGATTCACTGCTTTTAACAAAATTAAAACTCGTATCAATAGCTAATGAGTAATCTTCCCTGTACATCATGCAAAATTGCAAATTATTACTAACAAAAGTGGAGTACGAGCACGAAATTTGCGACAAAAACTTCATAAACTTCCATTCGATCATACAAACATATATAAACAGAATTTCTGAAGTGTCAAACTTCATCAAGCAAAACCTCATGAAAGAACAGAAAAGGTTAAAACCAGTCATAAAAATGATTTACGACACGTTCGCATGCGCACCAATTTGAGGTTATACCACCGAAAACTGGAGTACAAACACGAAATTTACAATGAAAACTTGACATAACTCGATTCGATCATACAATCTTTCATCGAGACGAAACTCCATGGCATTAAAGAGAGCGTGATGCGAGGACCGAAGAGGTTAAAACCAGTGATGAAAGTGACTTAGTGCGCGTAAAGGTTAAGGTGTGAAGCTTGAACCTGAATCAGGAGATTGAATGAATCTGGTAGGCCGAGGAAGAGGGAGGAGAAACAAGAGGCTGCAGAAACGAGAGAAAGAGAAGGTTGAGAGTGCGAGGTGGAAGCAGCGAGTGGAAAGAGAGCAAGATTCGGAATAAGATATACGGTCGAAAAAGAGAAGAACGGAAGGGAGATGGCTCGCTTCTGAGCGTGGTATCTTCTCGCACTTCGGACAGGACCAGGGAATACGAGGTCCTGGCATGCGGTGATATCGATTCATTACCATGCCTCGGACGCAGAGAGCAGGGTGCAACTCTGCATCCATTAGGTTAATTGCGCCCCTAAGTCTCTCTCTCCCTGCCAGCTCCCTCTTCCTTCCCGGCCTCCTTGTCGGTTGCTTTACGCGCACTTGAAATGCAACGCCAGATAAGTCGTCAACTCGAGCGCTCTCTTCGCAACACTCTCTCTCTCACTCTCTCTTTCTCTCTCTCTTGCTTGTTCAAGAGGCGTCCAAGAGAAGAAGAGAGAAAGATAGGAGAAATACACAGACAGAAATGTGCAGAGTCAGTGCTCAGTGAGATTCGACAGCTGCTCCTCCCGCCTCCACCATTATCGCTGCTTTCTTCTTGCATGGGAATACCTGTCAACCCTGTTGCTCCTTTTAGCTGGAGAGGCCGCTCGAACTCCGAGCACCTCCAACCAATACTTCTGCTATCCCAGTAGCGACAAAGTCATTCCTAGCAGGCTCAAATCATTCCAAACAGTTTTTAACGCTCCATGACTAACATACATCTAGAGGATCATGCGTTTTGTTTATGTCGATGATGTGTCGTTGTATGTTGTATTATAAATGTTAAAAACGTGGAAACTACATTGTATGATGTGTTATAGATATTATAAATGTAGTAATTATCAATGAGAACAATAATATAACTATTAAGCACTAGTAAATATGATGAAATTGATTTATTTCATAAAATTATTAGTTCATGAAACTTGTTGCTGATTCTGACGCAAATGCATCATTTTGTATTTCTATCAGAGGAATACGAAATTTTGGAAAAGAAAATTGAAAAGAAATTTATTTAGTTTGACTGGTAATAAAATATTGTTCCAATTATTTTAATGGTTTGACAAATCCAATGTTAGCACTGAAACTCCAACTGTCCAAGTCTAACATACATGTAGAGGATGATGCGTTTTGTTTATGTCGATGATGTGTCGTTGTATGTTGTATTATAAATGTTAAAAACGCGGATACTAGTTTGTATGATGTGTTATAGATATTAAAAATGTAGGAATTATCAATGGAAAGTCTAGAAATTTGTAGAAACAATAATATAACTATCAAGAACTAGTAAATATGATGAAATTGATTTATTTCATAAAATTAGTTGCTGATTCTAACACAAATGCATCATCCTGTATTTCTATCAGAGAAATACGAAATGTTGGAAAATAAAATAGAAAACAAATTTGTTTACTTTTCCTGGTAATAAAATATAGTTCCAATTATTTGAACGGTTTGTCAAATCCAATGTTAGCACTGGAACTACAAATTGACTCAAAAGAACTTGTTCAATAGTGAATACTTATCACTCATTTTTAAAACTTTGTTTATGATTTCTTCTGACTTTTATTGAAATATATACAGTGAGTGTAAAAAGTGTTGGTACAGCAAACGATTTGAACTATTATGCTACCATTATTACTGCAGCACACAGTTTATATTCTTGTGGGGAAACTTGTGAGTGCAACGATTCAAAGTGTAGGAACCGAACGTAACCTACGGTACACCAACGAAATCTTGATAAATACGCAGTTACGCTGTTCTATGCATGCTATATGATATAAAAATAAAAGATATTGAAGAATTAAAAATTCGAAGATATTTTTTCTTTTCAAATCACACTTTCGAAATTGGAACAAGAATAAAGAAAATTAATTATGCAATATAAGTGTTTCATGGTTATTACTGATTTCAATAGATAAAATAAGATTGAAGACTTATTTCTGATAGAAACTAAAAGTAAACAATCAAAAAGAAATGCGTGAAAAATATTGTTTACGGTGAATTTACAGTTCTTCTATATTATTTTGCTCTGTTCGATTGCTTTTAACAATTTTATGCAAAAAATGTAACTAAACGCTGAGTTAATTGTCAGTGTTGTTAAAAAATCATACACAAAGTAGTTAAACACTTCGGTAACCTAACCTAACACCAGTGTAACACGAGAATTATAATTAGAAGGCCATAATATAGAAAATCTACCACATAAGTAAACATGCAGAGCGTAACATTACACAGACTCATAAAAACGGGGAAACCAGGTGAAACGAGGTGTAAATCTTTTTGCCGCGGGTTTTATTACAAAATTGAACCGCTCGTTATAACCACCTCGGAATAACTGTAGAATGTCTGACACTTGAAAAGGATCGCAACATTGTCTTAAAAGGAATAAAATTGATAGCGTTTTAAAACTCGTTTAAAAATTTAACAAAGTTTTGTGCTAAGTTAACATAATCATTGCAACTTTAAAGTCTGAATTAAAGAATTTGGGAACCAGTTTGTATGAAAGTATTATAGCTTAATTTATTTTTAGTTAACACAACGTACAATATTGAAACGTTTAATTTAATTATAACACTTTCTTATAATACTACAGCAGTATAAAACTACGATACAATTACAATAGAAATTACAAAATTGTAAAATAACTATTACAATTATTCTCTGTTGCGACTAACTTTTTGTTACAAGTATGTCAATAAAAGTAATATACTATTACGAATAGAGCTTTATTAGCAGTTTATAGTACTCATCTCGACCGCTACATTTTTTCGTTTTTTTGCCTTTTTTTAAAATTATTATAGAAATTATTATTTCACAAAAATTGCTGTTTTATTACTGCAATTACTATTTCATTACTGAAATTATCATTTCATTATTGACATTACTATTTCATTATTGAAATTATTATTTCATTATTAAAAGTATTATTTCATTATTGAAAATATTATTGCATTTATAATGATGCTATCATTAGCCTTTTTTTCTTGGCTCGAACTTCCCCTTCATAAATTGTTTACATTATCACTTCTGTGGAATGGGCGGGAAATCAAGGAACAGAATGCAGGTAGGAAGCCTGTAATTACAGATGCAATTGGTAGTTAGCAGTCGAGTATACTTTCTTCTTGCGGAAAAATTAAGTTGTCGGAAGCTAAACATACTATTAAGCACTTGCTGTCTTTGATCTTGGAATCAGTCATGAAAGCAAATGAAGATGTAATCTTTCTCGGCTGCGCTGCTCACTGCGATATGAATATTTCATAGTTTATTGAAGGCTATCGCACAGCTCGCCGGATAATTAGTGGATATTTGCTCGGCCTGATCATTTTAATGGCTGCAAACGCCAGCGTTGAAAGTAAACGTGTGCATTTATTGGCATTTCATGCCACGCACATCAAGACCTTGTATTCTTCAGTTCTGCCGATTTGAAAATGAAACGTCCGGTTTTTTCTTTGTTTCCTATTTAATCACTTCATGATTTATAGCGTGTTAATTGCTTTGATACGGTTTGGGTTATCTTAATTACTTACTTCGATCTTTGTTTATTCCGGAAAATTGAAATGAGAAATAAAGTATGCACGCACAATTTTGTTTTGATTATTATTGAATTAAGTATTATGATTTCCTGGTATTCAAATAAGAATCTATCATTAATTATATGTGGAATTTATGTATAATTTACTTCTTAGATATTTTGGAGAATATGATTGCACAAAATTGTTGGTCAGAATTCTAAATAAGAGAGAAATTCCCATTAAAATCTGATGTGTGGTTTTTGTGATTATATCAAGTTTTCTAGTTGCAAAAATCTGTTTCAACTTTATGATTGTGGCGAAATCTAATACAGAACGGTAATTTCAAACAACGAGATTCTAGTTGTAACAAATAAAATCGCAGTGTTGCAGGAAGTGAAATTTGAAAATGCTTAACGACTTCCAAAGTAGCAAAAGAGTTAAGCCGTCTTTGTGATTTATTTTTATTTACTACTCGGTTTCTCCAGAACAAAGAGTAATAAAATATATGTTTAACTAGAAGAAATCTACCTTCAAACGATGAAAACATTATTTAAATCGATCGAAGAGTTTCTGAGATTAATTCAAAAACACACATAATATATTAGAACTGACATTGGTAAATTATCAGTAATTTTAATTTTGCACGAATGTTTTGTAACTCTTCTCTGCATTATATCAATTACACATAACATTATATTATATGCACAATATGTTATCAAAATGTCAAGTAATTAGTAAGAAAACTGGCGCTTGGGACCTTTTGCATCTTAAAAAACTCTCGATTTTTGCAATTTTTCACTCCTGAAAGGATTGGGTCACATACTTACAAACTCTCTTTCTATGTATACAATCTTAGTGTACAATGTGTAAAAAATATATTGGCATACCGAGTAGTTTTAGAATAAATCTCCTTAAGGAGAAAAACTATCTCCCTGAGAAAATTTATTGGCTTTAAAATTTAAAGAATATTCATTATTCAGGTAAAGTGAAAAGGACGATTAAAGGGAATAATTCAACTGTATAATAATATAATATAAAATAAAAGTTTTTCTATGAAACTAGGTAGAATAGTTTCTAAAGAAATATATCTCAGAAAAACATACACACCTATAAACTTTATTTGTATATAAACAACATTAATATACAGAAATACTACAAATCAGAATAAAATAGTATTTCAGTAGTTCCAACAGCTCCAACACTTCATACAAAAGACACACGCGGCTCTCCGTCAAGCGTAATTTATTACGATATTGATTATTCAGGCAAAGTGGAAGGGATCAATAAAAAGAATAATTCAAATGTATAATAATACAATATAAACCAAAAATCTTTTTATGCAAATAGGTATAATAATTTCTAAGATTACATCAGAAAAATATACACATCTATGAAGTTTATTCGCATACATATAACATTAGCACAAAGAAATACTACAAATTACAATAAAATAGTATTTCAGTAGTTCCAGAGCACTTCATACAAAAAACACACGCGGATCTCCGTCAAGCGTAATTTATTACGATATTGATTATTCAGGCAAAGTGGAAAGGATCATTAAGAAGAATAATTCAAATGTATAATAATACAACATAAAACAAATTTTTTTTAATGGAAATAGGTAGTACTGCATAAAAATAAACTGTATTCGTTTATATACAAATAATACACAAATAAACTTTATTTGTGTACATATAACATTAGTACACAAAACCACTACAAATCACAATAAAATAGTATTTCACTAGTTCCAACAGTTCCAGAGTACCTCATACAAAAGACACACGCGGCTCTCCGTCAAACGTAATTTATTACAATATTAATTATTCAGGCAAAGTGGAAAGGATTATTAACCTCTTAACTGTGGAATTTAGTTTTAAAATCGCCCACACAGTGCGGAATTAAAATTAAGCAAATGCAAGTAGGACGAGTATACACGTCAACCGCACCACAATAGAGATTTGGTTCGACGTGTATACATGTCAAACGCATTTAACTGGTTAAGAAGAATAATTCAAATGTATAATAATATAATATAAAAGAAAAATCTTTTTATGGAAATAGGTAGTATTCTATACAAATAAACTTTATTTGTGTACATACATCATTACTAGAAAGAAATCCGACAAATCAGAATAAAATAGTATTTCACCAGTTCCAACAGTTCCAGAGCACCTCATACAACAGAGACACGCGGCTCTCCGTCAAGCGTAATTTATTACGATATTGATTATTCAGGCAAAGTGGAAAGGATCAATAAAAAGAATAATTCAAATGTATAATAATACAATATAAACCAAAAATCTTTTTATGCAAATAGGTATAATAATTTCTAAGATTACGTCAGAAAAATATACACATCTATGAACTTTATTTGCATACATATAACATTAGCACAAAGAAATACTACAAATTACAATAAAATAGTATTTCAGTAGTTCCAGAGCACCTCATACAACAGAGACACGCGGCTCTCCGTCAAGCGTAATTTATTACGATATTGATTATTCAGGCAAAGTGGAAGGGACGGTGAATAGGAATAATTAAAAGAGAAAATATAAGGGAAGCATTTAGCAGGGAGGAGAGAGCGTGGGCGGAGGAGCGGTTAAGGGTCCGACAGAAGGTGTGCCTTTGGGAAGCGAGCAAGCAAGCCAGCCAAGCCAAGCCAGGCAAGCAAGCCAGGCAGGCAGCCACGATAAGTAGAATGCGAGAGAGACCCCGATAAATCTGGAGCGTCCGGTAGCTTTTCCGTGTCGGACGGACGCGCCCCAGTGGACAGAGGATGTGTATCGTAAAACAGGAGGAACACTTCCATTAGATAATTAATTTTACCTTTAATGAGCCTGCAGGGGACACGTATGTTAATGCGGATCGCGTAAGATATTTACATTTGCGGCCTTCCCCCTCCCTCCTCACCACCACCGCCGCGCCGCCGCCGCTCCCTCTCCCCCCCACCACCACCACTTCCCTCCTCGCGCCAAGTCCCACTTGGTCCTCGCACTTTTCGACATTCTACAATATTGACCGATACCTACGCGAGCCCATGGCGCGGCGCCCAAAGATATAACTCGTTTGCCTTCTTTCTGCGCGCGCGCGCAAGAGAGAAAGAAGAGAAAGAGAGAGAGAGAGAGAGAGAAAGAAGGAGTCAAGAAACGCCCGACTGACCGAGCGACCTTTTTCTCGTAAAAGTCGACAACAAGCCGATAGATAGGTGTGTCTTCTCACCAGATCGAGAGTTATTCTTTCGACTGTGACAACGAGTTCGCTAGTCCTTCTCTGAGATCGATGGGGGCAACCTTCCCTCAGAGGGAATGAAGATGATGGAAAGAGGGCACCTTCTATGGTCGACGTGTATACGAATACATATTTATATTGCAGGTTTTTAAAAATATTCGACTCTTTATTTGAAGATATACATTCGTTTTCTCTAATACTCTTTTTAACGTGCGCCGTTCGCACTCTGCCTTCTCTGTTCGCTTTCGACAACACAACAATAACACACTCGCTCGGTTCGTCTTCTTCTCTTCTTCCTCTCTTCTGTCGCCCTTCAGATTCACACCTCTTATATACACATTCGCTGAGCCACGCACTCGCCAATCACACTTGTTCCTAATGTTCTACCTTTCAGCCAATCCCAAACATCCCGATACACTCTGTCGATCTTTCACCTCCAACACACATATAAAGAAATTGACACGCATTCGCAATCGCACATCTCAGTCTCTCAGCATTCGCTCGCAGTCTCGCTCTTTAATAATCCTACAATATGTGTGCATGTAAACAAATACATATTTATATGTGGATATGTACAGGGTGTGTCAGTTGCCTTTGAATTAGAACTGTCCTAACCTCACTTTTACTAGACATCTATTTAATTATATTATATATTCTCTGTTTAACAATGGACTGTATCAAATTATGTAGTCTGTTGGAGCGAATTTTTTACCAAGTTTCAGCATCGACTTCCTTCGAATGGCTAGCAACGTAAGGAGACAATATTTTATTATATTATATTTATAGGGAAATATTAAATGCAATGCTCTACTTGTAATGTGGATCAATTGCGTGCTCCACTAAAACATTGGAACGAGTTTCAAATTAAAATCTACTGTGAATGATTGGAATGTTAATAAATCTGTTATTTTGTGTCGAATGTTTAGGTTAGGATTTTAAAGGGTAGTTAATTCGCCTTTGAATCAGAACTCTCCAACCCCACGTTTACTAGACATGTCTTTAATTATACTATATATTCTCTGTTTAACAATAGACTGTATCAAATTATGTAGTCTGTTGGAAGGAATATTTTACCAAGTTTCAGCATCGACTTCCTTCGAATGGCTAGCAATGTAAGGAGACAATATTTTATTATATTATATTTATAGGGGAATATTATATATAAGTGGCTTTCGCAGGGTGAAATTTTATGTGCGAGTTAGCATAACTCAAACATGTAAAAGTATAAATGCGTAAAATGCAGACAAATGTTGAGCAACATTTGAGTGTAATTTAAATGTCTAGGTTATTTATAATGATTTTATATGGAACAGTGTATAATGGACAGTGGTGATTCAAAGTCAAGTGTATACATAATTAAAAATATTTATATACACGTTTTTAGATAGTTGTGACGTAGATTTGTTTTTTAGGAATGTGTTGAAATTTGGGTTAAATAGGGAAAGGTTGCATAAATTGCCTTATTTTTCACAATGAAGCTTATTATTCAGAAATGAAAAAGCATATCTTGATATTCTTTATGTTGTAACAAATGATAATATTCCACCTTTCTTATATAATTTTTTAATCATTTTAATGCATGGTGATCAGTTTTAAAATAATTGATCTTGTAAGTCTTCTAAATGCTATAATTTAACCAACTGGTATCCTAAATCTCACCTCAGATCGTCAAAATCTGTCAATTATAACAGTTTAATAAGGATTTTGCACGTAGAGTAAAATCAAAGAAATAATTTGTGTTTGTCAGGGGTAACGCACTAAATAGATTAATATTCTCAATCGACGTATTAATCTCAAAATCAAAGTAAAAGAATATCTTACTAGAGAAAGTCATTGAAGAATACGTAAAACGGTTTCAAATATGTTTTGCTATTAACTATTGTTAGCAAAAATGCCTATTTCAGGATCTAAATCTTAACAGTCTTGTAATCATTAACAGTTGTAGCAAACATTACAATTTATCTTATCTTTTTTGCAAATCGGATACAAAATGTAGTATAAAATAGTAACAATGTAATAACAGGAATGTATGTTTTATTTTTGGAAAATGTAGTTCGAGAAATATTGTTCTTGCGGGGGATAAAATTACTTGGCATTTTTCAAATATTTAAGGTACCACATACAAGTACAATATTAGAAAACGGTACAAAAATACGATTTTTTTCACTTACAAATGAATTTTTTTCGGAAAAGTTTGATCTACATATTAAAGTACACACTGTAAACAATACTAGAAAACGGTACCAAAATGCGATTTTTTTTCTCTTACAAATCAATTTTTTCGGGAAAAGTATTAATGATATATCAAAGTACATATTGTAAACTATATATTCTGTAAAATTTTTTACAATCCTTGCAGTAACTAGCGTGCCACAGCGACTTTCGTAATGTCATAGTAAATGAAAGATGGCTGCGGTAACCGGTGTAGCTCCACTATTTTTCATTCTAATCGAATAAAAAAGTACACTTTATTTAATAGAAAGATAACTCTGCTGCACTACGCAAGCAGATCCTCGAAGTTTCATTTTGTGCAAAACATATTGCTATTTATAATCATCAGATCGATTTTTTCTATAAAATTAAGGATTTTATATAGAAACAAAAAAAGACTGGGATAAGTATGCAAAAAAATGCTGCGTAGTGCAGTAGATAACCCTATGAAGAAGATCTGATTAAATTTTCAGCTTGATCCGTTCAATGATGAATTAGTTATGCTGGTTGTTGCCCGCGGAAACATTGTTTCGGGAAAAAAGTGTTTGGAGTTTAGAAAATATTTTTCGTATCTTGTTACGCAATACATCAGAAAGTTTCAAAATTTATTATAGTTACATAAAATCGTCGACTCCTACACCATAGACCATTGTCAACGCAATTTTTTAGGAAAATTTGATGTTTTTCACCCATTTACTTGTGTGTGGTACCTTAAATCCTTTTTGGAAGGACACATTAATATTGTTTAACAATCGAACGAGAGAACTTAAAGCGAGGCGTAATCAGGTTTGAATTAATATTGAACTTACGAAGCCTAAATCTAATTGGTTCCGGGAAATCTTTTTTCAAGAGACACCATCATCGGATCTTTTGTCTTCAAAGATATACCAGCTTGGATGTCCAAGTCGGCCGGTTTTCGCGGTACTTTTGTCTTAACACGTTCCGTGCCACGTGTACCATTTATGGTACACGCTAAACTTGATCTGCAGGCCACGTGTACCATAAATGGTACACGCAGATGTATTTATTTACTGCGCTGAAAACATATGTTTTATGACAAATTGCCTATAATTAGAGATAGAAAGTAAGAGTTGGATCACGCGATCAATACAAAAAATTAAAAAATGAAAGAATAAACTAGTAAGAGTTAACAATAGAAACTTGTTTTTCAACAGAAACGAATGAAAAACAAACAATGTTATCTCTGTATATTTACTTACTGCCTCTTTTGTTAAATATTCTATTTCCCTCGTTTTTTACTTAACAAATTCGAATACAACACGTTCTTTTTACTAATCGAAAATTTTCGAACTGACTGACCTTTGAAGTCGATCTGATCGCAGCGCCACGTGTACCATAAATGGTACACGGTGTGATAATTACTCTAAACAAGCTAATTACATATGGATTGCTGATACAATGACACATTACGTGATAATATATCAACTTTTAGTCAAAACAACAAATGGCCTGGAGGTCATGTCGGGCAAACACGGCTTGGCACGGAACGTCTTAATAACGTACCTCGAAACCACAGTTGCAAGGAATACTTTCATCAAGATTATACCATACTTCGAGCCTGAAATAATATAAAAATAATTAATTTAGAATTACAAAATTAACGAGGATAGAGTTGACTAGAAAGTTGAAAGTACCTATGCAGTTCCTTGGTCCAACACCGAATGACATAAAAACAGAAGGATGCTGTGGACTCAATGGATGATTGGGAAGAAATCTGTCAGGATTGAATTCGAGCGGCTTCGGCCAATACTTTTCATTTCGATGAGTTGTAACCAGGTCAATTACCACAGAACATCCCGTGGGAAGAGTGTACTCGCCTAAATATTCACATAATGATCATTTCTAGTGGATTAAAAAAGTACTCGCAAGCCTAGATTTCTTTGTGTAATTTCTTTTACAGGAGAAAGCATTCTGTTTTGGTGGCATTTATCTTTTAAAAAAAAAATATTTTCGTCTTTAAGATATTTTTTTCTGTGAAAAGAAATTTTTTTTGTGCCAAAATTTACTCGAAGAAAAAGAGGTATGTGTGAATACTTTTTTAACGCACTGTATATCTCACAAACACATACAGCATTCGACAAAATAGTTGTCACGATCTACAAAATGGTCGCTGAATAAAAAGTGAAATTTTGTACTGTGTACGCCTGTTATACATGACTTTTTAAAAATCCCCTTTTAGGGGAGCTTCGCATACTTTCACAATCTCGACAAAAGTCTTGCGTACCGGATGTACATGCTATTAAATTTTGCTGATTGTGACAACTATTTGGTCGGATGCTGTACAATGCATAAAAGGAAGTATATTGGGTTGGCAAGAAAGTAATTTCGATTTTTTAGTCGCTATTTGGTTCAAATCGCAATTACTTTCTTGCCATGCCATTAAAATTTTGTTGATAAATTGAGTTGAATCAGAGAGGGATTACTATATGCATAAATGTAGGAAATAGTTCTGAATGGGATGCTAATCCTTCCTCGCTTCTCAGGATACGTTTTGTCAAACTGTGCTTTATTGATAACGATATATGAATATGTTCATCAGGATTTCATTTCCCGACAAAATTGAAACATAACAAAAAAGATAAGAAATATTATACGAGAAAGACAAGTCTTTATTCAAAGAAACATCGATTTAACTCGCATTAGCAACGAACAATGAATTAACAATAAACTGTCACTTAATAATAATAAAAACTTGGCGTATGCACGCTCCATTTGAGACACTTGCTCTGGTAATATTGCTAAAAGAACTTTGAAAGAAATTAAATTTTAGTAAAGTCAGTGTTTGGTAAGTCAGTTTCCCGTTGTCTTTTTAACTCGCAATAAAGTGAGCATACGCCAAGTTTTTATTATTATTAAGTGACAATTTATTGTTAATTCATTGTTCCTTGCTAATGCGAGTTAAATCGATGTTTCTTTGAATAAAGACTTGGCTTTCTCGTATGATATTTATTATCTTTTTTGTTATATTTCAATTTTGTCGGGAATTCAAACTACTTGGCGCATTTCTTACGTTTTAATGTTTTAGTAACCACATTCATCCACGCTTTACTCAACGCTACGACGCTATCCTCTCGCGATCTTCGCTGCTCAACGCTTCGCTCGACTCTCTGCTCGACGCTGCCCGCTTCAACGCTCGTCGGACTTCCGTCTCGCTACGCGACGCTCGTCTTTTCTTTCGGACGCTGACCACACATACATTCGATACATGAGCCGTTTATTTTGAAAGTGGCCTAAGTACATTTATCTTCGAATCGAGATATTGAAGGGTTTGCGTTGAATTAAATTGAAAAATATGGGTAACGGATAACATAGTGGAATAATGTTTTTGGGTTTCTAAGGGTGTCAAATGTATCATCCCAATTAGCATAATATTAACATTATTTAAGAAATAACAAGTTTTTGATTGCTTTGAGTGGACTTACGCCACTTTCAAAATCAACTTTTTGATCATTTCATTAACCAACTAATTTTCGTATTATAAAATCTTAATGATTTTAAAGATATTGGTAACAATTTGCTTCAAAATGAAAAGATCAACTACAAATGCAGCTATTGAGGTAGTTAACTCGATTTTTTTGGAAAATCGACTTAGGCCACTTTCAAAATAAGCGGCTCACACGCGATTCGACACATGCAAATATAAACGCGCCCTACATAAAGTAAACAATATAAAACATAAAACATTAGCCAGCCAGGTATTAAAAAATAATATAAAAGTAATACAATAAAGTGTTCGGATAATATTGGGCTGTCAAGAAAGTAATTTGGGTTTTTTGGTCGCTATTTTAGGTTCAAACCGAAATTACTTTCTTGACAGTCCAATACTTTGCAAACAAATTTCTTTTCGACGAAAATGCTTTTTACTAAATAGAAATAGATTTTCTTGGAGGAGAAAGTGTTCTCTTTAACCGTTTGAGTGCCAAGCAGCGCGATCGCGCTATTCAGATTTTATATCGAGAAAAGCCAGCACATTTCGAGCGTTGTGGACAACTGACTGTCGAAGTCGCGCGCTCAGATTTACTCACGCAAGTACATCACACAGCTCCTTCTTTTCAAGTAAATAATATAATACATTTCACAATAGGTACAATACCATAATAATAGTGCAATAATACATTACAAAATCAAATATTGTGTATTTCAATGTTATCTTCTCAATGATTTTTATCGAACGAAACTTGAAATATTTATAAACTTACAGTGCGCATATGTAATAATAAAGATGTATTTCATAAAATATCGGATTACAAAATAAAAATATTTTTGTGTTAGAGGAAGCGCGATTGCGCTATTCGGGATTCTTCGACAGTGTTTTTTAAATATCCATTGGGACTCAAATGGTTAAGGAAAAATTAATTTCCACGGAGAAGGCAATTTTTTGCTCTAATAAAGATTAGTTTTAAAATATCGATGGTGCTAATACTTTTTTTAGCAACGTTAGGTATGATAATGATTTTTGGTTCTCATTACACAATAAAATACCCAACCTAATATTAAGTCTTCCGAGAGATAGCGAGCCATGTTAGGAACACTTGGAAAGAATCTCAGTGTCTCTTTTAAGAACCGCTCTGTGTACTCCATTTGGTGTACATCCTGGAGAGTAATATTTACACTTTCCAAATTCGATTTTCCATAAATTTCGCATACCTCTGCATACATTTTATCCTGAATGAAGCATACAATAATCAAGGAATATCTCGTTATCGATATAATCATTTTGGGTTTGTTAATCCTGGTACCTGCATTTCTGGATAACTTGCCAATATGAATATTGCCTGGCTCAGCACATTTGCTGTTGTCTCAAATCCCTTTTAACAAAATATTCCAATTATTTCTGTTCTTATTCTAAATACTTTAGCTACGCTGCCAAACATTGGTATATAAAATGAAATATTATTCTGTAAATCGAAACAGTCTGATTTTATATTTGCGTTGCCTGTTTCTGAATTCGGTTCATATATTTTTAAAAATATTTGTTTCACAGATTTTTCTAACGGAAAAAAATGTTCGAAAGGAACCATTGCGACAATATTTTTTCGCATAATTATGCTAAGGATTTTATTCCGATCGATGCATTCCTTCGAAAGTTATGCATAAACAAACACAGCTGAAGTCAACGTAAATCAAAAGTGAATTTCGAAATGGTCAAAAGCATTGCAATATCAGTGTTTGTTGAAAAAATTATTTAATAGACAATTGAAAAATACATCTGCTAGTTAGTAAAATATATGTGCCCATAATTATGCAAAGTGGTCTAAGTCAAAATTTTCGAAAAATATGTTTATCAGCTATTTCACACCACATTATTTTAAACTAAATTTATTCCACGTAATTTTTACGATATCGTCAAAAATGAAGCATTAGATAGTGGTTGTAATTTCAACATTATATGGAATTCATTTAGTGTTAGTTATGAAAATGGTCTAAGTAAAAAATTTAAAGAAATTATATAAATATAACTTGAAAATGTAACGGAAGAAAAACATAAAGATATTATGTGTTTACTACCATACATATGCCTCCTGTTTTTCAGGAACATTTTAAGAATCTTGAAAACTCGAAATGATAAAAATGGATTACTTTTTAAAAATAATTACTAAATCTTCATGAATTATTTCATTAAAGTTATTGTTTCAAATAAAACTCATTGTTCTTTATCGCTTTAAGTCATTTATAGGACATTCAGTTAATTTTGAAAATGGTCGAAATCAGTTCAATCTTTGGAAACAACATTTTCGTATGAAATTCACACAAAATTTCATATTCATAACAAATTTCTATTAATCAAGACTAATAAAATTATAAAGTAAAATGTCGCATAATGTAAAAATATTTTTTAATTTATTTAAATACAATTCATAAATATCTCGAACTAAGAAACATATGACTTAGACCACTTTCATAATTATGCGCACATATGAGAATCATAATTATTGTATTTACCGATCCTACTATTGTTACTAGTTCATCAACAATCTCCTCGCCAGTAAACTTGTAGCCATTTGTTCCTGAAGTGAGAAGCAGACCGATCAGAGATTTCACTGGTTCACTTTCGATGTCTGCAAACATTTATTCTTATTACGGGTTTCTACCAAATAAGTAGTCAGTTTGCTGTATGTATTTAACTCACATTCGCGCATTTCACTTTTCGTGGCATAAGTCTTTATATTCTACGGACAATAAACAACAATTATTATTCAAATACGAATATCGAATCTTTTTCTTCGGGTTAAGTTTGCACAAAATAAACTGTCGACGATTTTCAATCGAGCATTCTATCGTTTGAAATATTTACTATGTATTTTTATGGGGGTAATGCACCTAAATGTCTACTAACAGAGATGACTACTAACTACTAACAGTTTTTTACTTGAATATAGCGTATTAAAATGTTGAAAATCGTACAATAGAAGCATACAAAAAGACAGCATAAAACCGATCGAATTCAACTTCAAACGGAACGACTTAAAAATAAGAATGCGTTGTGAACAATGTGAACTATTTACTCATAGTTTAATGGAATCAATTACTAGAGCTAATTTCAAAACTAGTTATATTAGAGTTAATTCATAGATTAAAGTACCACATACAAGTAAAATATTAGAAAATGGTACAAAAATTCGATTGTTTTTCTTTACAAATAATTGTTTTTCGGAAAAAGTATTATCTACATATTAAAGTACATATTATAAACAATGTATCCTGTAAAGTTTTTTACAATCCTTGCAGTAACTAGCGTGTTACAGCGACTTTCGTAATGTCATAGTGAATGAAAGATGGCAGCGGTAACCGGTGTGCTACACTATTTCTCATCTGAATCGAATAAAAAAGTACTCTTTATTTAATAGAAAGATAACTCTACTGCACTACGGAAGCAGATCCTTTAAGTTTCATTTTGTGCGAAACATATCGCTATTTATAATCATCAGATCGATTTTCTCTATAAAATTAAGCATTTTATATGGAAACAAAAAAAAGCTGGGATAGGTATGCAAAAAAACGCTACGTAATGCAGTAGATAAGCCTATTAAGAAGATCTGATTAAATGTTCAGCTTGATCCGTTCAATGATGAATTAGTTATATTGGTTACCGCCCGCAGAAACAGTGTTTCGGGAAAAACGTGTTTGACGTTTTGGGAATATTTAGAAAATATCTTTCGTATCTTTTTACGCAATACATCAGAACGTTTCAAAATTCATTATGCTTACGTAAAATCGACAATTCCTGTGCCATTCATCATTATCATCACAATTTTTGGGGAAAAATTTGATTTTTTTGACCCATTTACTTGTATGTGGTACCTCAAAGAAAGTAGTAGCAACAATACTCACATCCATCGTAAATTCGCGGATATATTTTATATCCTTGAAATACGTTTGTCCCATAGAAGTATACTTGAAAATGAAATCAGCCTGTAGCCATGGTTTCATGATTCGCATTGCTATTATGTCTAGGACCCTGCAATAAAAATGTTTGAATTGTTTGTACAAATACAACGTATTCCTTAAATTTAAAAAATGAAAAAGTCGTAATATCACTCTCCAAAAAAACGATATCAAAATGTAAACAAAGTACCAAGTAGTTTTGTCCCACGTTTGAAAAACATTTGTTCTGTGCGTCAAAGAAATGTAAAATGATATAAATAGAAAGTCAAATCTTCAGTGGAACATTCAAAACACTCCAAAATTGAATATCCTACAAACAAGAAACAATATACCAAACTGGAAACCAATTAAAAACGTAATACTCGACTTTCACGCGCTATTACTACTTTTGCACGAAACTCTTGATAAAAAAAAGGTATTCGCACACTCAAATGTTGTAATGTAAATTTTCTTATGAGAAACAACATTCTGCTTTGAGAATATTCACTTTCTCTTAACAGGAAAAGTTAATTCTTTAAGAAAATTTTATTTTTTCCTAAATGGAAAACTTTCTTCTACAGTAGCTAAAAAAAGTGTTGGCAGCAAGAGCATTTTTAGAATAAGTTTTCTTACAAAAGAGAACTGTCTGCTCTAAGGAAATTTAGTTTTCCTTGAGAAAAGCACTGTTTTGTTGATAATTATCGTCGTTGATAACATTTCTTTAAAGCACACCAAGTATAACGTAATAGTAACTGTATGCGAAAGTATATAAAATTATAACTGTGAGTTATTTTTTTCTCCACTGTGCGATTTTGCAATTTTGTCGATGGAATTTCATTTACCTTTCTATCCTATGGAAGAGAATGCAGTCTTTGTCGTTTATAGCATCAAGACAAATACCCGTCGAGGTTGCTGAGTGATATTAAAGAATTCAATGCAAGTTATGTCTCATGTATAACATTGCAAATCGTATAATTATCATACTTAGTATAGTATCGAAGGTACAATGCGACGTGTATTCGTAAATGTCAAATTCTTTTCCCTCCTTTTCCGTCTCCATTTTCTCCACCGTCTTCAAAGCATACGTCGCAATTTTTTGAACTAATGATTCAAGAGCTTGTCTGTTAAATAAGGGCTCGAGCGCTTTTCGATGCTGCTTCCATTTCGGGACTGGAAGAACGTTACTTTAATTATTGATTTTATAAATTGCTTAAACAATGGAGCTTTATAGAGAGCTCTATTACTTAAGACTGCAAGCGTGTGAATATATTTATAATAATGATAGTATTCGATGATTTCAACTTTATTAGACGCAATAATGGGCTTTATAAATTTTGGAAATTTCTCAAGCAAATAATATCAATTTCAAATAGTATAAATAACGTATATTATTATAAAGATATTTAACAAATTGAAGTAGAGAAGCTAAAGGAAATTTATTATTAGACTGACTCGAAGATACAAAACAAACGCAAATAAATATATACTATTTTCCACCCAATTTGTAACAAACTCGCACGTATCAATGTAAATTGAAAATGAAATTTTTCCCGAAGGTCGAAATTCTCTTAACCTTTAGAGGACCGGCATAGATATTATCTTTTAAAATCATCAGAAAAGCCATAAGAATATAAAAAAAAGCAATTTTTTTTACCAGAAAATTTTCCGACCGTTAGGGACCGGCATGGCCTCTATTGGGGCCGGAGGAAAAAATGGAGCTCTAAACATCATATTCGACATAAATATGTACAAATATAGGCCCAAAAAATAACGATTTTGATAAAAAAAGTGTCGGCCCACTAAGGGTTAAACTAATAACAACAGTGCATCTTACAGTACACATTCTATAATTATTATTACTCCCTCCTAATTAATTACTCCCCCCAAATAATATTCCAAGTTAGTATTTGTTTGTCTTACTAGTTTTAATTAAATCACTCGAAATGGATAACAGTTTAAAGACTTTATAGAAATAATTATTGTATGAATAAAAGAACTAAATCCAGTTATGAAACCAGCAGAATTAATTTCAACAGTATTGTGATTGAATTGATTATGACAACATACTTTACCTGCAGCAGTGGTTAAACCATTGTGCAATAATGGCTTTACCAAGTTGTAAATGGAATCCTTCTCCAAGACAGCTGAATTGAGCAGTATTAGCTGAAATATTACTAACCATTGCAGACACTAAATAACAAATCGTAAAGATTACAATTACAGAAATTAATATTATAGAAATAATGACAGGGAACGACGATAATTGACGAGATTTCATGGAAGTTTATTAGGACTTAGAAAAGTGGTCCGAAACGTGAAAAACTGTGACATAGGCGTTAAATTGCGTTCTATCACAAACGCCATACAACCATTCAGATGATTCTAGTATTTGTTCACATATTTATCATATCTGTTACATAATTTGGTTGTTTCATTAGAATTCTGCCATTTCAATTCCGTGCTGAAAAAAGTACCATGCTATGGCCAGTAGTAAAGAATTGAATTTCAAATTGCGGCTAACTCCTACTTACCTAGGCGGTGTAAGCATCATTTCGACAATGCTCGTAATAACTCGAAAGATCGCAACTAAACGCAATTGGTTTGTTTTCTCTCTTAAAGTAGAGAGTCCAAACATCATTTGAACTGTTGTCCCGTGGTGAGAGTTCGTAGGAGTTAGCCGTAATTTGAAATTACATTGTTTTACTATTAGCCATAGCATGGTATGTTTCCAGCGTGAAACTAAAATGGCAGAATTACAATGAAACAACCAAATTATGTAACAGATATGATAAATATGACAACAAATACTGGAATCACCTGAATGATTGTATAGCTTTTGTGATAGAATGCAATTTATTGCCTATGTCACGGTTTTTCTCGTTTCGGACCACTATGTGCGCCGCCGCGATGTTTCCTGGTACTTTTTTGCCGCCCTAACCTCTCTTTCATCTGCCAGTCTTCTTTTGTGACACATTCCTGCTTCTAGAAACGTCACTCGCAGATGTGTATGCACATTTGTTCTTCCGTTTGACACTCTCACGCTATACATGCCTACGAATTGTTTCACTATTACTGTTCTACTATTAGTAGATTAGTATAAATAGATGAGTAGAGACAACCTACTATTAGCGGGGAAAAATTACAGTTCTTTGAAACGAATTGAATTTTAAATTTTAATTTCAATTACTTCCGATGACTTATAGATGGTTTGTGCTGAACAGCTTATGCTAAGTAATTTATCCAATCAACTATTTAACATATCAATAAAATCTATCGTAAAATAGTTTATCGTAAGAATAATTTATCGCTTAGCAATCGAGTTATACACATGTGTCATCAGTGACGAACACTAGAAATATAGGATTCTAATTCTTATAATTACATTTTCATCATTTGAAAATAATGCACTTTGAAACTAAGTCTTCATCCAAATGATATTGATGGTATTACTTTTTAATCATTTTCTGTTAGAATTTATGATGCATTGATTAATGGTCCACGCAATGAATTGCTCTTTAAAGAAATTGATGTTTCCGATAAACTATTTGTGATAATGAAATCCTATTTCTCACACACTATTAACTTAAATATTGTAAATTATTCCGACAAATTACCATTGAACGTGAATATTTTCGAGTAACATGTTTGCCATGAGAGTGTTTGGCGCTCTTTAACACTAGGTCTACGGGATCCGTCATTTTGACGGATTTCAGACTTCACTAGCAAAATTTCAAAGTTTATTAATGTATTTATGCAATCCTGACAGATTTAATTAACTTATATTGTGCCTGTTAGTATTGTAATTGTCTTTAAATTAAATTAATAGCTTTTTCTTAATGACAATAAGTGTCCATAAAGAGAGGTATGTATACAGAAACGTCCATAAATCTAGTGTTAAAGCAGAATACATGATGTATCGCTAATGTTTTAACTCTTCGAGGCACAGGATTTCAGAGAATAAATAGAGCAATGTTGCACAGACATTTTGTTACGCTTTAAATTAAACAAAGGATTGAATATAAAGCTATGCGCAAGCAGGTATTGCAATGTTATGAGGTGGGTCTAAAAATGTCCCAGCATGCTTTACCATACACGGAAAAGGTGGGACGTTTTTAACACTAGGTTTATTAATTTTACTTATTAATTTTTTTTCACAATTATTTATGCAATCCTGACAGATTTACTTAACTGATATTACGTCTGTTAAAATTGTAATTGTCTTTAGATTAAATTAATAGCTTTCTTTAATGAAAATAAGTATCGATAAAAAGAGGTATACAAAAATGTGCGTAATCCTAGTGTTAATCCCACCGAGCCCGAAAGAGTTCAATCGTGTCGATAGTGCATTTACATAATCATTAACATAACATTATGGAAAGAAGATACCTTTATGTGTTCTGGATCATTTACGATAAAAAAGAGACGTGGACCCAGCCAGACTCTGCACGGTGTCTGGTACGTAGACTTTATCTCCTCTAGTTTTTTATAAATATCTAATAACAGAAAAGGTTTTCTATCGGTATCGATTGAATATATTCATAGATATTACCAATGCACCTCTGAATAAATAGGTCCTAGTCTTATACATTCGACAAATAAAGCATTTGATACAAAAGACAGGTTCTTTTTTAGGAAAAAAATTGAAGAAGAAAATTGTGGTTTTTAACACTAGATTTACCAAAACCAGTCAAAATGTCTGGTTTTTACCTATTTTCATGGGCATAAAAAATCCTGGTAAATCTAGTGTTAAAGAGAAAATAAATGTTGTCAAAGCACAGTATTTTCTCGTTTAATAAAATTTATTTGACGTAAAGTCTGATTGCGCGAACACTTTGAATTAAACTCAAAATGTTATAAAAAGTATTTATGAAGTGTACTATTATAATTCTAATTATAATTTTTTTTATTATAAGTGTACACATGTTTATACGGTATGATATTATTACCTTCACTGCTTCCCAAGAAAAGATGCGCACTACCAATAAAGGGCAATGCTGGCGGCCCACGGAAGCATTTCGACCGCAAAAGCAAGCGGTACGCATTCAGATACCATAATCCGATTTTCACCAAACCAGCGCATATTGAAACTCCAATAACAGCCACAAGTGTACCAAATATCATATTGTGGTAATTAAGCCGTCCGTTAAGTTTACTTTCAAACTGTATACTTTAAAGGGTACGACACCTGGGGCACGAAAATGGGGGTCAAATTTAATATTTTTGAAAAATATCAACGAAACTTTTGTTTCAAGCATAAAAAATATATGTACAAGTATCGAGTGACTAGAAAAAGTTGTTTCTTCTGTTTTGGATAAAAATTGATTGTCCTACAATATTCGTACATCAATAGCAATAATTGTTGTAATTATGGCCGATAGATTAATGAAATTAATGTGTAATATACCTTAAATATAATATACCACTTTAAGATATATTATAAATTAATTTCATTAATCTATCGGTCATAATTACAACAATTATTGCTATTGATGTACGAATATTGTAGGACAATCAATTTTTATCCGAGAGAGAATGGTGACGAAAATGGAAATAATGAGTTCGAATTGAAATATATCAAAAATGGTAGTCAATGGTCATTGCATCTCTCTTCAAAATTGTAAATTATTTGTCTGTACAGTTTTCGAATAATCAATGTCCAAAAATCCATTCTTATGGTGACGAGAGCAAAGATTATCATTTATGGCTTAAAGACATGTGATACTATAATGACACATAAATAAAAAACACTTCGCGTGCTAAATGACACGTTTATGAATAATCAGGCGAACTTCCAAAAGCTTCGTCTACCCGATTTGAGAGTATTTAAATGGAGAGTAAAAAGGAAATGGTTTTACTTGTAAAAATAATGTGATAGATAGGACAGAAATTAAAGTAACTTTTAAAATCAGGTGTGACATAGCATAAGCTTACTTGCAAATTTAATTTTCCTACTCAAAAATTAGTTTTACTATAATTTGAAAAGGCTTCAAAACTGTGTTCGCAACAACCTCCTTCAAACGAATCCTCCAATAACAAATATTGATTCATACTTAACCAATTACTCGTCTCGCAGGTGCGGCATGAAATAAGCTTAATTGCAAATGGGATTTTCCTACTCAAAAATTAGTTTTTCTATAATTTGAAAAGGCTTCAGAATTCTGGGTCAACGCTTAGATGTTCTCCTTTTACCACCGCACGAAATGACGCCACCAACCTCCTTAAATTTAATGTGAAACCGAGCCGATTTTCCAAATTTGAGTTTTGCACCAAAACGACAGTTAGCAATGAATGTACCATCACTTTCAAGAGTGAAAAAGCTATTTTTGGATTTAAAAGGCTGCTGACACAGTACAACGTTCAACATACGAATTAATGAATCTTACACTTTACAAAAAGAGAATTGAACTAATATTAGCATATTGTATAAGAGTACAATTAAATATATTCGAACACCACGAACACTACACACTATTCACTAACCGTCGCATCTATCGGAAACTCGAAGCTACACTGCGACACTGCGTCCACTGCTGCACTGTGCTGTCCATTCTACTGCATATCTCGTAATTACCACTTTATATAAGCTGTTTCTAGAAATACGTACAGAATAAAACCGCTAGACACTAATTGTCTTATCACTTAATAGGGAAAAAAGGCAACTCAAACGTGATACAGCTTTTGTTGCGAAAGTGCGTAAAGAAGAATGGCGATACTAGATAATACGAATTCATTATTTCATCGGCAGCACAATGAGAGACTATACGGCGAATTAAATTCGTTTTCTTACTCTCGTTTTTAATCAACGTCAACTCCCCTCAGGGGTTCGCGACGGGTATGGAACAGGGATGGGCCTGTATGAATAATATAAGGTCATGATTAATAATAATCGTGGAGAAATCTTCGTGATTATTTGTAACCGTGCAGAAAAATCCGTGATTATTTGGAATCGTGGAGAAAAATCCGCGATTATTTGTAATCGTGGAGCAAAATCCGTGATTATTTGTAATTTGCAAATAATCACGAATTTGAATGATTCAAAGTGAATACTTCGATTTCGAATGATTCGAAGTCGAATCCAACGAATCTGAATGATTTGAATTCGATCGATTCAAAGTTGAATATTTCGAATTCGAATGATTCAAAGTTGAATATTTCAATTTCGAATGATTCAAAGTTGAATATTTCAAATTCGAATGATTCAAAGTTGAATATTTCAATTTCGAATCATTCAAAGTTGTATATTTCAAATTCGAATGAGTAAAGTATTCAATCATTCGAATACGAAGTATTCAGCTTTGAATTATTCGAATTTGAAATATTCAACTTTGAATCATTCGAATTCGAAATATTCAACTTTGAATCGATCGAATTCAAATCATTCCGATTTGTTGTATTCGTCTTCGAATCATTCGAGATCGAAGTATTCACTTTGAATCATTCAAATTCGTGATTATTTGCAAATTACAAATAATCACGGATTTTGCTCCACGATTACAAATAATCGCGGATTTTTCTCCACGATTCCAAATAATCACTATTTTTCTCCGCGATTATAAATAATCACGGATTTTTCTCCACGATTACAAATAATCACTATTTTTTCTCCACGATTATTATTAATCATGACCTTATATTATTCATGCTTGCTCATCCCTGGTATGGAATACCTCCTGCATTCACATACCAAACCCAGTATAAGCGTCCATAAGGGAGGGGGGACACCAAACTTCTGCTCATACCGGGTGGACCTACTATTTTTAAGGTGGATTCCGAACCACCCCCCGCGAACTGCATGAACGTGCTGAAAATCAGCGATGACAGGTGTTGGGATCGAACTCGAGCCCCGCTAATTACGGCTCGAGCACTTATCCCCCTGAGCCACTGCGCGGGATTTACGGCGAATTAAATTGTTAAATATGAAATTGAATAAATATGACACGTCAGGGATTTGATATAACAAAACGTCGAGTATAAATGTATTTTCCTTTTCATGTCCTTTTCACGGAAATGAATCAGACAACTCTGCCCTTCAGGGAAAAGCCAGGATGGCATAAAACCCCAAAACTGGCCACGTTGACACAGCTAACTTGACGGCGAGCGATGTCCGAGAGCATCACTCTTCGATGGTCTTTAGTCTTGATACGACTGTACAGGGTGATTCAGAGAATATATAGAATAATTACTTATTCTATATATTCTCTTGAAAAATATAAATATAAAGAATATAAAGTATATATAAATATAAAGATAATATAAATATAAAGAATATATAGTATAATTACTTAAATAGATGTCTAGTAAAAGTGGACTAGGAGAGTTCTGATTCAAAGGCAAGTGAATAACCCTGTACACTGGTGGGACACTTTCAACGAACGTAGTTGCTACAACTTATCATTAATTAAACGAAATTATCGACAACACGTACAGGGTGATTCACTTGCCTTTGAATCAGAACTCTCCTAGCCCACTTTTACTAGACATCTATTTAATTATACTATATATTTTCTGTTTAACAATAGACTCTATTAAATTATGTAGTCTGTTGGAGGGAATATTTTACCAAGTTTTAGCATCGACTTCCTTCGAATGGCTAGCAACGTAAAGAGACAATATTTTATTATATTATATTTACAGCGGAATATTATATATAACTGGCTTCTGTAGGGTGGAATTTCATGTGCGAGTTAACATGACTCAAACATGTAAAAGGCTAAATGCATAAAATGCAGATAAATATTGAGCAACATTTGAGTGTAATTGAAATGTCTAGGTTATTTATAATGATTTTCTATGGAACAGTGTATGCTCGACAGTGGCGATTCAAAGGCAAGTGACTCACCCTGTACAGGGTGTAAAGGATATAACTCCCGGCGCTTTAAGGGAAGGTAAAGGAGACGAATTTAAGCAATTCAAGCTCATATTAGGGTGTCCGATCTTTGTTAGTTTGGTTGTTATAACATATTAACTCTTAGAGGGCCGGAAAAATTTGAATGACAATATTCGGTATATGTGCAAATTTGTGCAATATGAAATTGATTTTTTTCAGTTATTTAAGAGTCTACCTTTGTTTCGTATATCATGAAAATCTGGTATAATGTAGTATACTGTATAAAAACTCGAGATGCAATGAAATAATGGCATTTTCGAAATTAATTATTAGTGCAAAGTACCTAATTGGCGAGTTTTTTGAATCGCAAAAATTCATAACTTTGAGCTGGTAAACAGAGGACAACAATACCATTAATTAAAAGAAAATTAGAAAATGCAGGTATCAATAATAATAACATATGAAGATTAACATTAGAACGCTTTGGACTGAAATAATAAAGTTCCGTTAGATCCCGAAAATATCACACTGTGCACCGCACCAAATGACTCCACCAACACAACTTAACCCTTTGCACTCGAAGTTTTCTTTCATTCATATTACCAGCAACTCGAAGCAATTTCAATGGAAAGATCATATTCACATATAAGTAAATGATATACGCATTCAAAGAAAAGTCATTATTGTTGTATGTACTTGTTTTTTTAATTGATTATGGATAAATGTTGTAATATATAAGAAGAGGAAAAAATTATAAAATTATTACATTTTTTAATTGTCCAAGGTGTGATACCTCTTGAAGCAATCGCCAATAGATCATTTTGGCTTTGCTATACTCTTCTATTTTCTATATTCTATACTATCTTCTTTTTCTTTTCTCTTTCCGTTTGTCTTTTCTCACCAAGAACGGAATATCCTATACACAATGGTTTTTACGATTTGTCTTTGTCCTTGTGTTATGAACTGAAAATTATTTGCATTGTCTCCATAGCGGAGCCCTCCAGTTTGAAGACAAGTTTTAAATGGCTCCGCTCCTGAGCCCTCCAGTGCAAAGGGTTAAGACGCCGTATAGTCTTACAAGATGCAGATCAACATGAACAAAATGACTGTTCTATTATCCGAAAATGGTCTTATCCGATTGGAGCTGTGCCCCGATTAGCAGGGATAATCAAGGTTCGAGTGTAATTTCATTGGGGCTAAGACCTTAAACGAGTGGTGCTAAAAGGCTGCCAAGGGGTTATTGGAACCTGCACGAATACAAGAAGCCCAGCGCAGCAGCGGGAATGCATGTCTTGAGAGCGTCGGAGAGAGAAGGTGAACGAGAGAGGAGAAAGGACAGAGTTAGAGTGAGGGAAAGAGAGAGTGAGTGAGAGAGGGTGATTGGAACGCAAGGAAGAAGACAAGAACAGTGGCTGTGGGGACAACGGACGACGCGACGCGACGGTTCCAGCATGCGTGTTCCCTGCGATTGGCATGACGTTAGTTTGTTTTCGCACCTGTTGACTTGGAACTCGGTCACTTGATTAATCACTCGCCTTTCTAAACCGTGGGGCTTCAAGATTTCTTACCCTTCGCACGGAAGAGACCTTCGCGTGAGACCTCCGCCTATCACTCTCCTCTGTTGTGCTAGTATCCCATTTTCCGATATCTCCTTCCTACCTCGCATCGGCGAGCCGCGCGCGCGCGCGTGTCTGTAGAAATAGAAGCGAGTACTTGGAGAAAGTTCATTGAGAGTAGTTTTTCTTCAGTGATCTCAGATGTATTTTTGTAGAAAACTACTGTTCTAGTGCAATTCCCCTGAGCGACGTTTCGTGTACGCGTTGTCAATAATTTCGTTTAATTAATAATAAGTTGTAGAAAGTATGTTCGTTGAAAGTGTATCCCAGCAGCCACTGTCGAGCATACACTATTCCATATAAAATCATTAGAAATAACCTAGAAATCTCAATTATACTCAAATATTTCTCAACATTTCTCTGCATTTTATGCATTTATACTTTTACACGTTTGAGTTATGTTAACACGCATATGAAATTTTACCCTGAAGAAGCCAGTTATATATAATATTCCCCTATAAATATAGTATAATCAAATATTTTCTCCTTACGTTGCTAGCCATTCGAAGGAAGTCGATGCTAAAACTTCGTAAAATATTCGTTCGAGCAGACTACATAATTTAATAGAGTCTATTGTTAAACAGAGAATATATAGTATAATTAAATAGATGTCTAGTAAAAGTGGGCTAGGAGAGTTCTGATTCAAAGGCAAGTGAATCACCCTGTATGTGTTGTCGATAACTTCGTTTAATTAATAATAAGTTGTAGAAAGTATGCTCTTTGAAAGTGTCCCAGCAGTGTACAGGGTGATTCACTTACCTTTGAGTCACCACTGTCTAGCATACACTGTTCCATATAAAATCATTAGAAATAACCTAGAAATCTCAATTATACTCAAATGTTTCTCAATATTTGTCTGCATTTTATGCATTTATACTTTTACATGTTTGAGTTATGTTAACACGCATATGAAATTTCATCCTGAAGAAGCCAGTTATATATAATATTCCCCTATAAATATAGTATAATCAAATATTTTCTCCTTACGTTGCTAGCCATTCGAAGGAAATCAATGCTAAAACTTCGTAAAATATTCGTTCGAGCAGACTACATAATTTAATAGAGTCTATTGTTAAACAGAGAATATATAGTATAATTAAATA
The DNA here is from genome assembly GCA_910591665.1 of Ectemnius continuus. Lineage (NCBI taxonomy): Eukaryota > Metazoa > Arthropoda > Insecta > Hymenoptera > Crabronidae > Ectemnius > Ectemnius continuus. The sequence goes on along the minus strand of OU342862.1, from coordinate 4,174,205 downwards.
GATGTCTAGTAAAAGTGGAGTAGGAGAGTTCTGATTCAAAGGCAAGTGAATCACCCTGTATGTGTTGTCGATAGCTTCGTTTAATTAATAATAAGTTGTAGAAAGTATGTTCTTTGAAAGTGTATCCCAGCAGTGTACAGGGTGATTCACTTACCTTTGAAACACCACTGTCGAGCATACACTATTCCATATAAAATCATTATAAATAACCTAGAAATCTCAATTATACTCAAATGTTTCTCAACATTTGTTTGCATTTTATGCATTTATACTTTTACATGTTTGAGTTATGTTAACACGCACATGAGATTTCACTCTGCAGAAGCCAGTTATATATAATATTTCGCTGTAAATATAGTATAATCAAATATTTTCTCCTTACGTTGCTAGCCATTCGAAGGAAGTCGATGCTAAAACTTGGTAAAATATTCGCTGCAACAGGCTACATAATTTAATACAGTTTATTTGTTAAACAGATAATATATAGTATAATTAAATAGATGTCTAGTAAAAGTGGAGTAGGAGAGTTCTGATTCAAAGGCAAGTGAATCACCCTGTATGTGTTGTCGATAACTTCGTTTAATTAATAATAAGTTGTAGAAAGCATGTTCGTTGAAAGTGTGTCCCAGCAGTGTACAGAGTGATTCACTTGCCTTTGAATCAAAACTCTCCTAGCCCACTTTTACTAGACATCTATTTAACACTAAACCTACCGATACTTTTTTTATACCCGTACTTCTCCATTGAAAACGGTAATTTGACTGCTGATTGGTAGGTTTAGTGTTAATTATACTATATATTCTCTGTTTAACAACAGACTGTATTAAATTATATAGTCTGTTGGAGCGAATATTTTACCAAGTTTTAGCATCGACTTCCTTCGAAAGGGTAGCAACGTAAAGAGACAATTATAATATTGTATTATATTTATAGGGGAATATTATATATAAGTGGCTTGCGCAGGGTGAAGTTTCATGTGCGAGTTAACATAACTCAAACATATAAAAGTCTAAATGCATAAAATGCAGACAAATGTTGGGAAACATTTGAGTACAGTTGAAATGTCTAGGTTATTTCTAATAATTTTATATGGAACAGTGTATGTCCGACAGTGGCGATTCAAAGGCAAGTGACTAACCGTGTACGATTGCAATGATTACAACACATCATCCTCTATTGGAAATCATGATTCCGAAGTAATTCATAATAAGCTCGTGCTTGTCCGAGAATTCTTGTATTCTCCAGCAAAGAAAAAGAATCCAGTGCAGAAAGGCCTGGTGAAAAGTATTCTAAATTTTCCAGCCACTATTCAAGGAGGTTCGAGCGGTGGCGCCGGTCGTTCTGTTTCGATATGTAACGGTAACGCCATTACGTCTAATTGGCAAATTAGTCTCGGCATTAGGAGAGGAACGGGAGCGTAAAGAATCGCCGGGGTTTTCTTTAAAGCGCGCGGGCCCGCGCACGTGCGCGTTAATGGATGCGCCAAACGCGGTCGTAGCTCGCTTAGCATTCCATTAGAAGTATGCAAGATGCAAGTAACCTCAAAGGGAGAAGAGCGCGTCCGCGGCGTTCGCTTCCTTTATCGTCCGTGTGAGGAATTAATTAACATAATCGCCGGGAGTGCTTAATTATGCTGGCGATAGCCGCTAGATGCGCAACGAGTCCAGTTTTTCCTCATTCAGGAAATTTATTCGCCTATGGTGCTGGCCACCTGGCTCAGAGAAATCTCGATCATATGCATGGCACGAGATTTATTCCGATTTAACCTTTACATTGTGACATTTAGCTGCTGTCTCCTGCTTTAGTCATGGCTTAGTTAGCAAGAACGCCGGGCCCTTACTCGAAATGTGCCCATAATTATGAAAGTGGTCTAAAGTCATATATTTCTTGTTTCGAGATATTTAATGAATTGCATTTGAATAAATTAAAAAATACTTTTACATTATACATTTTAATTTATAATTTTATTAGTCTTGATTAATGGAAATTTATTATGAATACGAAATTTTGTGTGAATTTCATACGAAAATGTTGTTTTTAAAGTTTGAACTGACTTAGACCATTTTCCAAATCAACTGAATGTCCTATAAATGACTTAAAGCTATAAAGAACTATGAGTTTTATTTGAAACAATAGCTTTAATGAAATCATTCATGAACATTTATTAATTATTTTTAAAAAGTAATCCATTTTTATCATTTCGAGTTTTTAAGATTCTTCAAATGTTCCTGAAAAACTGGCGGGATGTGTATGGTAATAAATACTTAATATCATTATGTTTTTTTTCCGTTACTGGCCTAGTGGTGGTGAATAATGGAAGTAATTTAATATTTCCATACATTTTCAAGTTATATTTATATAATTTCTTTAAATTTTTGACTTAGACCACTTTCATAATTAACACTAAATGAATTCCATATCATGTTAAAATTACAACCACTATCTAATGGTTCATTTTTGACGATATCGTACAAATTACATTGAATAAATTTAGTTTAAAATAATGTGGTGTGAAATAACTCATAAACATATTTTGTTAAATTTTGACTTAGACCACTTTCATAAATATGAGCACAAATAACAATGCAAGTTTTGTGTTCTCGTACTGAGTGATGCGCGTATAAATATTTGAAAATACTTGGAAAACTTAATTGAAATTACTCTTTTGCTTTCATTTTTTGATATCGTCGATTTTCGATTTCAGGGCCATTTTAATCTGTGTTTTCTAGAGAATTTATTCCCACAATTCTGATTCCATCTGAATAATTAAAGATCAGATTAATAAGCTTAAGAAGGAAGTACTTTATTGTGAATGAACATTTCTATTCAACAAACAATTACAATTCTACTCCTTTGTTATTAGCGGTCCCGATATGTACAGTTGTTTATACATATAATTATTAGATGATTACCTTGGTAATATAAAAATTGGTGCATGGCTGTTGAATAAAATATTAATGATAATGGTCAATGTATTTAAATACTTGAATACGTTGGCTATGAATCGTGTTGAATTAGATATTTTGAATTAGAAATTTGTGTTTCACATCTAGAGAAACTTGCCTTTCGTAACTGGCAGGTTTATACAGTTGGTAAATAATATATTGTTGAAGAATATAACTGTGACAAGTGGATTAATTATTTTTACTTTTTGGAAACATTGTCAAAAATGCGATTGGGGTTTCACATAAAAATATATTCAAGGTTTATAACTAAAAAACAATTGAAATTGTGTTTCCCTAAGCATTTATATGCTCGCCACGTGTGTATATTTTATTCACAATGTTCACTGCTTTATTATACTTGAATACGTCGACTGCCACCTTCTATGCTAACCTGAAAATTCGCATTTTTGGAAACGTTCTCAAAAACGCGACTGGGATTTTACATAAAAATATATTCAAGCTTCACAAATAAAAAACAATTGAAATGGAATTTCCCTAAGTATTTATATGCTCGCCACGAGTGTATATTTTATTCACAATGTTCCCTGCGTTATTATACATATACTTGAATACGTCGACTGTCACCTTTTATGCTAACCTCAAAATTTGCGTTTTGCATTTCCAGAAATCTGTCTTTCGTGACTGGCACTGTAGGAATGAGGTCGTGTAAGTTTTCGTATCCGCTTGTTGATCACGAGGGAAAATTGCGGCTCATTAGACCGAAAACAGCTGAGAAGTGTTTTAGAGGTGGTGGGGGGAGCGATTTAGATATTCCGTGTCCATATTCCGCTAGACGTTGCCATAATGGTGCTTGAGCCCTCCGGCACCACCAGCTGCAATGTGTCCACCCCGAAACCACTGTAACTCTTTTTGCGCAGCTTATTTTTATCTCCGCGAACTAAGCAGTGGTTTCGAACTGTTAATTATCCTCGATAACTATCTGCTGCCCGCTTTCTGAAGGCTTGTCCGCTTGCACAATGCATTGGCTTAGTGCGTGAGTGTTGTCAGTTATACTTTGAAAGGATTTTGCTCGTAAAATAAAGTGAAAGGGCAGAAATTAATTTCTTTTCATACTAAATGAAACAAATGGAAGAAATAGGTATTGTAAATGGAATGTCATGCTAGTTTATTTGTACAATGTATTGGGTCGAAGAGAAATGTTAGCTATGGTTTTGAAAGCAATTTTGTCGTATAATACAATTAAATGAAAAAAAATAATTCCTTTTCTAATTAAACGAATTAACAAATTAAATCATTCCAATATGCAACTGACCGAGTGTAAATGAAACAAAATCAACAAAAATTCGTATTACGACAAAATGACTTAGAAATAAGACGAACAATATTTATGCATCAATCTAGAAATATTATGCTTTGTTTATTAATCTGTCGTATTAATATGGGGTGATTCATTTATCTGCGAATCTTGTTAATGTTACATTGTTCTCCATTTGTTATTAAAAGTTTGGACTATAATCGAAAGTCGCAGTATAAAATTTGTGGTATTTCTTCTGCAAACTATCGAAAATTCAAGAGATTAACAAATGTAAGAAACGAGTATCTCGCATGGGATTTTTCATCGATACTTTGAGCTAGATTTGTACTGTTTCAACTCTTAGACCTTCAAAGTTAGTTTCGTGAGAAAATTACAATTTTGGAGAGTTGGATCTCTAATAAAACAATTAATAATTTTAAATATTTTTTGTGATATTCGTACCATACTTTTCTATAAGCCTTAATCTTATTTAAATCACAAAATCTATTTCTTTGCTAAAATTAAAAGCATGGCATTCGTAGTTGGTCCTGTTTTGTTGAAATTGTACAGCTTTGCGGATTGTCATATAAATTTCAAGCATTAATAAGAAAAGTGGATTTATGTGACAATTACCAAAATGCTTGTATAAAATGCTTCTGTAAGAGGAGCTTGGACGAAGTTGAGTAAAAGTCACGTTCTGATTTATGTATTTTTAGCATTGCTTGAAGAGGTTAGGTTGGAAAGACGCTGGAGACTAATTTATTTCTTTTGACACGACGTTGTTATGGTCTTGGTTGGTTATGCCGAAGCAGTTATCATTACCTTCATCGCTCTATGTAAATCAGCAGCCAAGTTATACACAAGTGCGATAACAAAAAATCAGCTCGCGGTTGTTTTCAATAACTAAATAAGCAATGCCCACCTAATTTTTCGAATACTTAGCTCGGGTCGCACATAAAGGTTAGGAGCTAAATACGAAATTTATTATTCGTTTGTCGTTTTGCATAAAAAGTGGCTCGCGATTGCTAAAGTTTCGCATTTGCATGCACATTTATCGACAGTGCTTTTTTAACGTGACGGGAAGCTATTTTATTCAGCTTTTTAGATTATCCGATGCCTCATCGAAACGGTCATTTAACATCGTCATTTCTGTGATCGGGTAAATTCTTTTTATTTATTTAGCTGAGGTGATTTTGCAAAATGATATGAGATATAGGTTCTACATTTATTAATTAACTATTCAGTTTTTAATACAACTTTTTTACAGTCAGTGTTACGTGCAACGCGCGTGACGAACGTCGCATCAGTATAAAAAGTATTCGCACCGAACAATTTTAATTAAAACGTATTATTCTTACATTTGTTGAAAAATGTTTGTATAAAAAAAGTCGTACATATTCTTTATTGGTACTAAAATAAATATCAAATAACGAATTCTAGAAACATCAGAGAATATGTTTCATTTTTTTGTTTTACATTTTTTAAATTACGTAGTTTATATTAAATTTACGTTTAAATGGTGACATACACTTGGATCGCAAAAGTTGAGGGTTAACTTCAACATTTTGAAAAAATATAAACAAATTCTTATTTTAAGTTTACATTAATATTATATTCAAATGGGGGACTTAAGGTACTTCATAAATTATTGTCGAGAAAATGATTGGAACTCATTGTAGGTCAGTCAATTTTTATCGAAGACAGATAAAAAAATTGTTTTAGGAAGCAGATACTTAAAACGAGTGCGCAGTCTGTTTTAAATACTTTAGTTTTTAGCGAAACGGTAGGTTTTGAACAGTTTCTCACTGTTTCTATTACAATGTCACCTGCAGAATAACACATAATTGAATCTTCAAAAATCAAATGCAAACACAATATCAAAGTATTGGCATTCGCACTTCTAAAACAATACCATTATCACTTGTGTTACTTAAGGTTAGCATAACCTCGTTTCAGTTTCTTCCAACTTCATACATTTTCGATGAGGGTAAACCAAGTTATTCGATGTTCCAATAAAGCGGGTGACCTTTATTCCCGTTGACCGTTCATACATCCACGATCCTAAGAGTGTCTGTGTCCGACTTCCGGCAGGCACGGCGCGGCCAGCAAGGAAACTCTCATTTTCCATTAAAACGTAATTATCAGGCGCGCATGCCCAATTCAGCGGGAATTATTATCTCGCGCTAAAGCAGACCCTAATTCCCTTTCCACGTGACCAATGGGGAGTTATCTTTCCAGCGAGATCTCGCCCCGATAAAATCTGTCCTCCATTCCTGGTGGAGGCTTGGCGGCGGCGGCGACGGCGACGGCGGCGCTGGCGTCGGTGACGCTGGCTCACTGCATGGAAAAGCGGCCGGCATAACATGTAATTTATAACCGCCGGCATCAATTAGACTGAAAAATTGCCCCGCCTATCCTCGCCCTCCTCCTCTCTCCTCTCGCCACACGTATACACACATACACATAGACGCCTATCCCTCGCTTTCGCACTCTTTCTTTATGCCTGCAATCACTCCTTTGTCATTCGCCTCCCATTTTGTGTAGCTGCTCGAGATAATAGCGATACGCCCGCACCCGGCTGCCCTCGGAAATCACTGTGGATCGCATTAATGAAGTTAGGCTCGAAAATTTACCCGCCCGCTGAATCAATACTACCGCTGCGGCTGCCTCCGAGTTAACGCATTGGCAGCCGGCGACCTCCTCCTCCTCCTCCTCCTCCTCTGACGTAGAAGGAAAGCTTGAGAAAGGAATGGCAGCATTCACAGTGTATTCTCGTCCAGATCATCGGTTTTATGGAGTCAATTTTGTCAAATGACTTTGAGGAAATGTGTATGCTCTTAATGAAAAGTGTATTCATATACCCAGTGTTTTTGATAATACAATTTTTATAAGAGACAAATCTTCTTTCGAAATAGAAATGCATTTTCTTAAGCGAGAAAGTGTCCTTTTTAGGAAAAAATTAATTTCGTTCTTGCAGATAGTTTTCTTGTTAAGACTGTTATTATGTCATTATTTCGCGGAGCTCCAAATAAAAAGGACTTGTTATCGAGAAAGTGCACGATTTCTTTTAAAATAATTTATTACACATTAATCTGATATCAAATACATAACATATATACTTTTTAAGAGTTGATTTTCTGTAAACAGCTACATTTATATTGTAAATGTACACCTGGGAGAATACTAATGAATAAATACTAATAATATTGCGGTATAACGGCCATCAAATTTCTTGCATTATTGCACAAGCTTTTTTGCACCTTAAACAAATTTTTGACCTTCAAAATTCAGACAATACGAACTTCTGATTTTTTCATTTTTGGGATGGAAGTGTTTATTTTTGACGCATATAGTGAATAAAGAAAGTACTCGCACACCTAGAGTTTTTGAAAACAAATTTTTTATGCAAGAAAATCCTTTTTTTCTCATCAGAAATGAATTCCCTGAATAAGAAAGTGACTTTATTAAGAAAAACAAATCTCTTTCCAGAAGATAGTTTTCTTTACTAAAAAAACTTATTTTATTTTTTGATTCTTGTTTTTATTGAGAAACTTTGTTTCATAAATACTGTGCGTGCCAGTACTCCTTTTACCCACTGCAGAGCTACAAGACTGGAATTCTGCTATTATGGTTATCTTAAGCAATCATTCCATAAATTGCAGTTCATTATACATACTACACAAAAAGTCATTATTGTAATAAATCGCGTCGGTTTAATTAAAACCTTCTGAATTATCGGGAAAAATGATTTCAAGGAATTTTTAATCCGTATAATTGGACCTATTTTTCTTACATAGTTTAAGTAGGTAGGGCAAAAATTGTAATTTTTAAACATGCAATGCTGTTGCAAGAATACTGTAAAATTCAGGACGAATTTCAAGTAACAAAATTAGTTGTTACCATTTGGTACAATATTCCATCTACATGATCAATTTTATAGGTAAATATCTTTATTTTGATATAAAACGTCCTTTCTTCGAAAAACGTCCATCTGCTTGATGACGAGTATACTCAATATCTTGCATTTTTAATTCACTTGTTTCAAATATAACAATATTTACATAAAGATATACAAATCTATTGTTCGTTTGTTTCTGTTATTCTAGTAGAAGGAACACATTGTTCATTTTTTATAATAATTATGATTTGTATAGGAAAAGTTATCTACTTTTTTCTCATGGCTAGTATACTCTCTCAGTCTTATGTTGCTCCCATTAAGTCTTCGACGCTTCTCTTTTGTGTATTTAATATTTAATAATTGCTACTTAATCTTTGACGTACTGGGTGCAATTTTTTATTTTTTGAAAATTGCTGGTTTTTACGTATGGTGTCTTAAAAATTCCTTAACCATTTTAACGAACACTGACGTATTGTTATCCTGAGACAAAGATTTTGGTCGGCACTAAAAAGCTTAATACTTACTTAAATATAATACATTAAAATGAATGCTAGAATTGCAGAAACTATTTAATACACCATTACTTACTTACTTTAATTTTTCGAATAACTTTTTTAAGTTACTTAATATGCCAGATCTGTTATTAAAATTTTGTGAAACACTATAAAAATATTAATATAAATGCAAATGTACAGCGCGTTGCATTTGTTTTGAAATCGATGATGTCATTTCGTTAATATATTACAACAAGGCTTATCTAGCAGTTAAATAAGGACTAATAAGTGCGACATTTTTGAGTTCGTGTAATTACTAGTAGTGGTGGAAATATTTGATTAATACAAACACATCACCCAGTACATGCCTTTCGTCTGACTTGGCCTGACACATAACAACAAACATTCGTACCGGAAGTGGGGCAGCGCGGAACGAGACGGAAATGCTAAGGATAATTGTATATGCAATCGGATATATTATTTAAATAATATAGATCAAAGCGTTTTTAGAAATAGAATGCACTGAACTACAAACTTATGCAATAACACTGTGATTTAACTGTTTCGTAAATATTAAATTTTCCTGTTTTAATCCTGACATGAGACAAAATGGGCAGACAAGAACACTGTGAATAATTATAAATAAAATCACGAGTATTATTCAGATAATATTGGGTGATTCATTATTAGAAATGAAATACATGGAATTATCAACTTATGCAGCAATGACCAACATAGAACTACCTAAGTAAATTAAACGGCACTATTGCACAATTTACATCGAATTAGATAAGTTTTATAAAATTTTGAAATACTTCTCTCTTGATATAGTTAATTGTAAATACTATTTTTAATAGGAACATCGTTCCTGTCCTCTCTACTTGATGTGTTTATGTGTAAGCAGTAGAACACATAGTTGTTTATACAAAACGATATTCACTCTTACTCAAAACACTCCTCAAAGAAAACATGCAACTGTTTTAATTTAAGTATGGATGTATTAAGGAAGCTCTGAAATGTTAAGATAGAGCGAGGTATTAAATAAGATAAAATGTGTAACTAAACTGAAAACAACTTAAAAAAATTATACAAAAAAATTCAAGAAAGAATTAGAAGCTTTCATTTTATTATAATTGTTGGTTCTATAATTGGCTACCGCTGACGTAGTTTTATGTCATTTTATATTTTACATACATAGATTTCATAATTAATAGAATCTTATGATTACTTTAAAATTAATTATGCCCGCCGTCCAGATAAGCCTCTCGTCAGAACCACTCGCTGCGATAAAGCCAAGGAATTTTAGCGAATTAGAACGCTCGGAATAAGGCGGTCATTTGAAAATTTCAGCACAAAGCTCAAATATAACTTACATTTTTGCAACTACTCTACATAATATTTTTGTCTTCATAATAGTTCTAGAAGCAATGGCGTGTTTGTAAAAATCTATCAAAGCAGCTAAAGGCAAACCGCTAGTAATATTTATTCAGTTGCCAACTTAATTCCCCCGTTTTTTTAAATTTTAACATTTAGTGGGAACCTAGTTGAAAACCTAATACATTACAATTTCTGGCATCTTATTTTTAACAATTTTACTGATTCAAATAGTAGAATTGATAAACATTCTATCATCTTCAATTGGGATTGTTTGATTTTTATCTCACCATTGTTGTATTATCACCTTCAAGTTATTAGTTGTACTATTATTATATTATTTCTAGTTTCTAAATTAGAGCTTTCAGAAGCCGTGGAATAAAGCAGTATCGATTTTCCTGTTACAAGCAAGAGCTTCTTCTCCTAATAATTCTTACTTTCTTAATTGAAGAATAGAAAAATATTTGATCACTTTCAAGTTAAATTAATTTCTGGTTGACTCTGCGATTTCTATATTTTTGTTCAGTTTGGAGATTTGGCACTTCCAGAAGCGCGACACAAAGAAGGATTGTTGTTATTAGCATTTGAGTGCTTTTAGTTTTACTACCATTTTAGTGTTATTAGTGCTTTATACTATTAAATTACAATTAGCATACAATTCTTATTACGACTATATTATTTCTAGTCTGGAAATTATAGATTTCTTCTAGGAACTGTACACTATTAGCATAGTATTTGTCCTTTGGAGATCAGGGATTTGAGGCGGCGCAGCAGAAAGCAGGATTGATTTTCCCGTTACAAGCACGAGCTTCTTCCCCCAGCGATGTTTACAAGCTCGGGCGCCTTATCGGGCAGTCTGTAGCGCCACCCTAACACTGGAAGCGTCCATTGGTGGCGTGGATCTTGAGCTCTGTCTTATCTACCCTCAAAAATCCATAGTGGACCCACCCTTCGGGGGCGCGTGCGCGCGCCTCTTCATTTCCTCCCCTGTTTCGTTTGGAGCGACCAATCCCCTCACCCTCTCGCGCCCTCTCGCGCCCTCTCGCGCAACCCCCCGAACCCACCGAGCGAGCGCGCACAGCCACCCCTCCGATTCTATATCTCATGCGCCGCCGGATTCCGCTCTTCTTTCCGCCTTTCTTTCTTCCTCTCTCTTTTCTCTCCTCGCTTTCTTCTCCCGCTATTGTTCGCCGCGCCAGGACGAACTGCCGCCGGAAAGATGCCGTCGGGATACGCCCGTCCTCCCCGAACGTCGCCATTCTCCAACCCTCCTCGGCCCCAGCCGCACCACGACATTCACCGCGAGATTAGCTACCCCCGGCCAATCCATCCCTTCTGGAGCACCTTCGGCAAAATGGCGGATCTAGATTCCCACTGGCAATTGTATCGTGGATGAAAAGGTGGTTGCATCACTCTACAGATTTTTGGATTTGAATTTTCTTGGGGGAGACAATATTCTGATTTGGGAAGATGTGGTTTCTGTTAAAGAGGATAGCTTTCTTTAACACTAAACCTACCGACACTTTTTTTATACCCGAACTTCCCTATTGAAAACGGTCATTTGACCGCTGATTGGTAGGTTTAGTGTTAAAAGGGAGACGGTAATAAAGAAATTTAACGCAAGAGATAACCTAAATACCATATAATGGTTTTAAAATGTCTTCTTCGTGCAGTTTTCACGTCTGCACGTCTTACGACATTTCTAAGACGTTTCAAAGATGTTTGGAAGGTGTCAATATTGTTTCAGTTTTAAAACGTCTCTTTTTTTGGTATTATTAGAGTTTGAACATCGCAAAGACATGGAATAACAGACGTTTTAACAACGCCTTAACTTACACACTTTAAACGTTTTAAAAATGCCTTTAATACCCGGTTGGTAACTGCTAAGTGTTCCAATAGTATAGGTGTATAACCTCAAAATTAGCAGTTTTCTCCAAACCAAACGTTCATTTTACTGAATTAACATTTTGAAATATTGCGATTAGAGTATAGTGTAGTAATAGAAATTGAAAATCGTATTATCGAGTATTAACCTCTTAACTGTGGAATTTAGTTTTAAAAATCGCCCACACAGTGTGGAATTAAAATTAAGTAAATGTAAGTACGACGAGTATACACGTCAACCGCACCACAATAGAGATTTGGTTCGACGTGTATACACGTCAAACGCCCTTAACTGGTTAAAGATAAGTTAAAACAGGTTTTACGTTGATGTGTTAGAATCTTTTTCTTTATGTATAATACTTTGGATGCATTGTGGATACCTTTGAAATGTTCCATTCTGTAACATCAGATATTTATTAAACATAAAAGGGATGTTTTTGGAACATTGATCAAAATTGACGGACATATCTTTATCGAGCGTTTTGAAGACGATTTTAAAATACATTATCTTGTCTAGGAAGTAGCACTGAATATCTATCACTCAATAATTTAAACCAAAATGTCCAACATGCAAAGTACTTCAAAATACTACGCATACAATTTAACGAATATAGCACAAAATGGAAATTGGACAAATTTTAATTAACACACAACTAACAGTACAACTAAAAGGGTTCGTGATTCTAATATTATACTATTTTTTTATATGTTTTGTTAACCTATATTCAAAATAAATTTATTCGTTTATATATTTAGTATTCTTTTATACAATTATTTAAGAAGAAAAAGTATAACAAAAACGGTTTGTGATTATAATAGTTTTATATTTTGTTTTAATATATTCCGTCAACCTATCAGCTTTGGCCGGCCTTCCCGATTGGCTGTTGATCCCCATCGGGTAGAGTTGGCTGCACAGGACATTCTAGATTATTATCTCTAAAACTACATTTGCATTCGTGTCCGTCGTGTGAGCTGATCGACTCACCTAAATTCAGATGTCATGCATGCAAACTGGACGTCTGAGTTCTACATGATTCATGTCAGTTGTTCAAAAAAATAACGGCATAGTTCGCAAGAACCATAAAAAACATTGATAAATGTTGCGTAAATTCGAGTAAAAGCTGCTCGGTACACGTGACTAATGTAAACGCATCCTTCCGGTGTCAGTAAGTTTGTCAACAATCATAAAATATTTAAAAATATATGAAATACTTGAGAATGTCAAATGTATTCAAGTAAACTGGGATTCAATTTTCGCTGGCAAAAATTTGAACTGGATTTCTATTTTTAGCCAGAAAATTTATTTAAAAGGAAATAAACTGAATTTGAACTAAATCAGATATTTGACTAATCATTTTCTAGATGAACAATGTTTATCAGGATAATCAATAGTATCAAAAAGCAATAGTATCGCGTGACAGCCACGAATACTTAAAATTTCAAACTATAGCGGTTTCCGATCAATAAAAAACTTTCAGCTTAATATCTAAAAAAGTTACAGCTCAAAGAATTAACTAATATTATATTTTATTGTGTATTTTTCTGAATCGAATGAGCTATGAATCAAGCGAATTGGCACATTTATTCAGGAATTGTGAATTTCCGGTTTCATTTACTGCTCGATTTATCCTGGTAGATATTGAAATCGGGCATCGCACGGGCTATAGCCTGGGCGCTCCAATTACTATCCTGTTACGGGCCGGAAAACTGATTACATGCTTATTATGGCTGTCACGATATTTTGGCCGGGCGCTAGCTGGGCTATCCAGCCAGAGCCCAGCTTGCCCAAAATAAAATCGGATTTTTTAGACCCTTGTTTAATTATACAACTAATTATATAAATAATTAACTGGTGTAATAGCAACACATTTATAAGTATTTATCAGTTATTATAAATGGTAAAATTGTAATACATCATATAACATATTGAAAAATATATAATGTATGTCTTAATCAGGATTCTAACATTTTATTTATTACGTGTTATTATACAAATACGTAATAAGTGTTTTATGTTTTGGCGGCATCTTTCTGTAACCTTCTTTTTCGACAGCCATCACATTTTTTAATGTTTATTTGTTGACACAGACATTTGTTAAAAGACCTAAAATGAATATAATGAATTATTTTACATGTACAATATCAGACCAAAGAAATTTTAATAACAGTTTTATTCTTTTATAATTCTACTAAATCGAAATATCTATGATTGGAAAAATGCAAAATAACAATACTTACTATTTCGTTATGCATATGATTCTTTCATAAGTTGAACAATGTGCGATGTCTACGTTTCCCTAACCAATCAGTGGCTAATTACTTTTGTCCTTAAAACCCATTGTAATGGGTCAACCCACATGTAATGACCGCGGATGGCATTCCAAAAGGCAAATTTGAAACCTAATACTGACAAACACACTTCACGTTCTAGTTGTAGCGTTGGTTGTCAGTGTGTGGTCACAACTACTAACTACTGACCCACGGCAAGCTAAGCGTCAAGAAGTCGCTCACTAACAAAAGCGTGACGGACTCGTTGTCATGGAGACGATGCCGTCATCTCGAACGCACGTAACGTTCCTCCTCGCTAACAGTGAAAAGGTTAACGTAGATCCGTTCATCCCTTCATACAATGGGAAAAGGATAGGTTAAGGAGCGTTCACGCTTTATTTCTCCACCTTCAACCGTTTGAGTCCCAATCAGCGCGACCGCGGTGTTCAGATTTTATGTCGAGAAGAGCCAGCACATTTCGAGTGTGGTGGACAACTGACTGTCGAAGTTGCGCGCTCAGATTTACTCACGCAAGTACATCACACAGCTCCTTCTTTTCAAGCAAATAATATAATGCATTTCACTATAGGTACAATACCACAATAATAGTGTAATAATACATTACAAAATAAAATATTTTGTAGTTCAATGTTATCTTCTCCATGATTTTTATCGAAAAAAACTCGAAATATTTATAAACTTACAGTGCGCATATGTAATAATAAAGATGCATTTCATAAAATAACGAATTACAAAATAAAAATATTTTTGTGTTAGGGAAAGCGCGATTGCGCTGTTCGGGATTCTTCGATAGTGTTTTTTAAATATCTCCTGGCACTCAAACGGTTAAGGTAGTTGGCCCATAAAATCATATCCTTACGATGTTCTTTGAATTTTTATAGAACACTCTTTATAAGGTCTTATAACTACTAACAAAATTTTCTTCGACTTGACCAAAAATATTGCTTTAAGTATCCGCACTTCGAACAATTCATGCACGTGCATACGCTAAGGTTCTTATTTAATTTTGTTAACGACACTGTATTTTGTGTTATACAATAAATGTATAATATAATACAGGTAAATAATATAAATGTAAATATTTGTTTGGATCGGCAATTATTGCTTTTAATGGTTTTATGTGAATGAATAGTTTTTATTTAAATTGTCAGTTGCATCGCAAATAACAACGAAAAACAACGAAAGAACGGAACAACGAAAAACTTTTAATTCTGGGTGGTTGTTAGGAATCACTATCTACACTGGTATACGATGAGATTCAAGGCGTATTGATCCTGCTGCCTGAAACGTAACGTGGCTAATTTCTGGAACCACCTGTCCGTTTATAGAATCCCACTTTCGGTGAAGTTTTCTGTCATAACTAACGCAAAAGAGCACTTAATGAACAAATATTTGAAAAAATTGAACGTACACTTGTACAAATGGCAAATATTATGGGAACAATAATACAACTATTTAAACATAAAAACACAATATATTATATTTGTTCGTCTTAGTAAAGAATTAATAAAATCGTTTTAAGAAAGGCAAAGCATTTCTTAATTTATTTACGAAAATATAGAAATAAAGGTATTTCAGTATTTTGTAAAAGTATATTATTTTTTATTATCTACACATACAAATGTATACTCATTATTTTGAGTAACTGTTGAAGTTATTTTTTGCAACTCACAATGTTTTATCTGACTCATTTGTCGTAGATTAAAGAGAAATAAAATAAAGGGTGGAATTGCCCTCGTTCTTCATTTTGCAGGGAAAGTAAGGCGCAGCACTGCAATGGCTACAGCTAACAAGAATCAATATTAGCTTCGCAGTAGGTACAGCTTGACGTAGAAATCTGCTTCACTTTAGATTAGCTTCGCTTTAGATTGCCTGCTTTCCAGCCGAAACCGAGTTTTACCTCACCATCGATCACAGATGGTTCAATCTACACGGTGACGCGTTTGAGTCAGCGTTGTTGAAACCCACTTTTTATTTAACGAATATTTATATTCTATTATGCAAATAGTACATAGAAAATAGATAATTCATTTTTCGTATTTCGCATTTAATTTCTTTATATTTTTCGTTTGTAATATAAATGAATAAGTGAAATAGTCTCATAAGTCTCAGAACAGACTTATTCACTTACAATACAATATGTATATTATATTTGTTCGTCTTACAAGGGGTGCTTGTCAGGACCGGAACACCAAATGGGTTGAAAGAAATTGGGGATGTACGGTTCGACCCTCTAAATAAAACCATATAACACTTTCTCAGAATGCGCCCTGGTTACCGAGAAAAAAATTAGCGAATATTGGTACATAGCGTAGCCTTATGTTATTAACAGCTATGGTTTGGAGTGGAACACCAATTGAGCCGAAAAAATTTGTCTACGTACAGTTCGACCATCTAAACAGAACCCCATAACACTTTTTCAGAATGTGCCCTGGTTGACGAGAAAAAATTAGCATAGATCCGTCATGTAGTGTATATAATTTTTATATTATTAACAAATTCTCGCGCACCAGGATGGCAGAGAGGTCGAGGTAGTTTTTACAGAGATGCGTAAATAGTAAATTTAAACATAAATATCACATTATTTGTTATTAGACGAGTAATTCGAGATTGGATTACAAAAAAGTATTTCGCCAAATCATTACTCAGCCTATAAACAGGCTGCACAACTATTTCTTAGTTGACTTAGTTGATTACATCGCGAATTTTTTTCTCAGTAACCAAAACGCATTCTGAAAAAGTGTTATAGGGTTTTGTTTAGGGGGTCGAACCGTAAATCCTCAATTTTTTTCAACCCATTTGGTGTTCCGGTCCTGACAAGCACCCCTTGTTAGTAAGGAAATAATAAAATCGTTTTAAAAGAGGTAAAGTATTTCTTAATTTATTTACGACAATATACAAACGAAGGTATTTCAGTATTTTGCATAAGCATATTATACTTTATAAGTTTGACCCACCAGTGATATGCAAAGCAAAATTAACATTTAATTTCTTTGTACTCTCCATTTGTAATCTAAGTGAATAAGTCAAGTAGTCTCATAAGTCTCATAACAGACTTATTCACTTACATTATTAGATTATTATTAATCAAAGGTAGTAAGCGAGTTGGGTTAACAAAATAAAATACAATGGTTACAAAGAGAATTGACGAATCTATTGCAAAGTTATTGGCATAAAAAAATCTTCACTCGTTGAGTAAAAAAAGCCGTTTACAGAACAATGACACAAGAGATGGAACAGTAAACTTACAAGGGACTTTACCCAACTCCGACACGCCGATCACGACTTTTTTTTGTATAAGAAGTTTTCAGAAATTCAACTTACACGTATTTTTTTTATCGGCAACCATTCACTCCTAAGTGATGACATTACTTCCAAAAGTTGGGGGTGTACACAAGAAAAAGCGTTATATCTTGAAAGCCACTCGAGACAATGTTTGTGTTATAAGTTTTATGGTTAACAATATAAACAATTGGTTTGAACCAACTTTCACATGACTTATCCGCATGATTTTGGTGCCTACCTTAGGTATGATCTTCAAAAAGAACTCTCTAAAAGTTGAACTTCATTGGACCAACCGTACCAAAGAAATCATCTGCACAGTCCTATTAAGCATAATTAATATTGTAATGCTTAACAATTAATAACTGCCTTATTGTTTATTTAATTTTGAATGTTTATATCTCAAATTATTCTGTAGAAGTGTACTAATTAAAGGTAATATGACTGTGCTTGCCAAGTAATTGGCTTAGTTACACCAATTTTTATAAAATTTAGAAAAATTTGAATGTTAACTGTCCTAAATCCCCTTAAGTATAAAATGTGACTATGAATAATAATTTTGGGAGGGCGCAACTATTGTGACTATTACAATCAATGTTAACACTCATACACGGACTGAATGCGATCACAAATGGGCTCATTCGCAGTGACACTCTCACGTCGAAGATACAGGTGGCTAAAAGCCGCCACGGAAAAGCAGATGTTACATACACGTAAAAGTTTCAAGGTGTTTTGACAGCCACTTAACACATTCGTACGCAATGAAGACCAAAGTAAGAAGAAGGAAGTTTCGCGGTAGAAAACAAACGGCAATCGGTCTTCGACCTGAAGTCTTCGCATTCCAGAGGGTAATCGTTGAGATCGCACTTCAGGAATCGGGAGATGGTTAATTAATGTGAAATTAGCGGGAGAAGCGTGCGTGGATTACGGACTCGAAACCTCCAAACACTCTCAATAAAGCATTGTTATTATTATGAATTATAAATAATATTTGGCATGGAAAGAAGTGTCTGTCAGGAAAGTTAGTGAATAATTTATCATTTTTTTGTGTGCAGTAAATAATACCTGACAGCGGTGGTTAACCTTTTAACTGTGCAATTAGTTTTATATTTTGCTTCTTTGAATAGTGAATACATTATAATTTTATTCACTTGTTATTTGTTCTAGAACAATACTACGGTTTTGTTAAAAATATAAGTTGTTTGCGTAACATCATTGCGTGACACAAATTATAAATTATTAAATTATGCTTTATAAATTATAAATTATAACAAACTGTAATAAGTTAAGAAAATTATAAAACAAGAAAATAAATTGCTATAATGGTTAATCAAATGGCCATTCATGGCATATTATTTACAATCATTCAATGACCCAGTTGTTCTATATCAATAATGAATTTCTACAACATCCACTCAATAATTTAATTGTTGATACTCTAAAATGTTAGTACTTATATGGAACAAATAGACACATTTAATAGAGTAAATTCTAAAAAATTATTGTTTATATTCGATATAAGACTGATTAATATTCAACGGATGTTAATTTTCTTAATTAAATATTGACGACTTAATTAACGGTTAATGAAAAAAATGCGCTATTCATGAGGAATACAAGTAAAAACGAAGTCGGAAGCATTCTTAATCAGAAGTTCTTATTGGCTATCTCTGATCAATAGTTCCTGATTCAGCTGTGCGTGCGCTGCGTGCATAATGAAGTGCATTGCCTTACATGATATATGCAAAGCTGTTATATCCTCATTCGAGAAATAATGAGGAACTTTCCGTTGATATTCCGTTTCTTTTCAAAGTGTTATCGGTTCCTACCGAAAATTTCTTAAACGGTCTCACATGTTACATAATATCAAAAAAGGGGCAAAACGTCTTAATTTTATAAAGTGTAAATAATTGGTCAATGCAAAACTTCGTATGTGTTCATTAAATGACAGTTTAACTCTTAAACTGCAGAAACAGTCAAATGTTCCTCTCTTTTTACGTAGGAAACTTTAATTTATTTAACGATTTTATTTCCAATATTTTGTAATAAATTTATTAAAACGGGCTGTGAGCTGTTTGAGCTTTTTAAAACTGCGACGTTCACTTTTTTGGTTTACATTATTTTTTTAGCATTCAACCAAATTTTTAATAGGAGTCTATGCAAGGTGCACTTTTGCCCCTTCTCATAAAATCTTAGATATGAACCCTTTGACTGCTCTGGGCGGACATATGCGTCCAGTAAGAACCATCGATGTTGCTTATGAGCGCATATACGCGCTTCGCGAAGGCTTCTATTGCTTTTGTTTCTGTATAGAGTACTTATTTTACTTATTATATGTTCAATTTTTCAATGTTCAATATGCAAATACACACATTATACTTATCAAACTATGGTATTTCAAAACTTTACCATTCATGAATAAACAATATATATTGAAAATAAAAAGATGAAAAACTTTCAATTTTGAAGTGGATAAAGTAACAGTAATTGGATTCTGTACCATATTATAATTTAATACACCGCCGAACAGATTCATATTGCGCGAAAAAGTATTCGGGCCCAGCGATAGTTATTGAGATAGACTACTTACAAGGGATGCTTGTCAGGACCGGAGCACCAAATGGGTTGACAAAAATTGAGGATGTACGGTTCGACCCCCTAAACCCTATAACGCTTTTTTAGAATGCGCCCTGGTTACCGAGAAGAAAATTCGCGATATAGACAACTAAGTCAACTAAGAAATAGTTGTGTAGCCTGTTTATAGCCTGAGTAATGATTTTGCGAAATACTGTTTTGTAATCCAATTTCTAGTTACTCGTCTAATAACAAATAATGTGATATTTATGTTTAAATTTACTCTTTACGCATGTCTGTAAAAACTACTTCGACCTCTGTGCCATCCTGGTACGCGAGAATTTGTTAATAATATAAAGATTATATACACTACATGACCGATCTATGCCAATTTTTTCTCGTCTACCAGGGCACATTCTGAAAAAGTGTTATGGGGTTCTGTTTAGATGGTCGAACTGTACGTACACAAATTTTTTCAGCTCAATTGGTGTTCCACTCCAAACCATAGCTGTTAATAACATAAGGCTACGCTATGTATCAATATTCGCTAATTTTTTTCTCGGTAACCAGGGCGCATTCTGAGAAAGTGTTATAGGATTTTGTTTAGAGGGTCGAACCGTACATCCTCAATTTTTTTCAACCCATTTGGTGTTCCGGTCCTGACAAGTACCGCCTGTCAGTAGATTAGACTCTAATCATTTCTGTATCTTTGTTAAGTCAACTACATTTCAACTATTCACAATAAGAGAAAAGAGTAATAAAAAAATCCTATTGGGATGCATCTTTACCGCTCAGGTGTATCCGGTGAGCCATAGTGAGGTGTAACTTCAGCTTAGGGCATTCTTTCATGAACAACGACAGACTTGATTCTGGCTAAGGTAAAATAGCCCTCAGCAGGATCTCTCAGCATATTTTAGGACTCCCCAAGCCTGCCTTGTAATATTATCGGGAGCAATAATCATTTTTTGTAACTAAAAGATGGGTTGGACTCTTTGATATATGACAGGATTCTTCAAACGTCGTTTAGTTTTACTTAATCATAAAAGAGTCAATTTGATGGAAAATCGCAATGTTTTCGAATGACTCATCGCATGAAGCCGCATTGTTTTTTTGTTTTCAGTGGTTCGAATGAATATGTGATGAAAAATTGATGACCTAATCCCAAAAGACTAAAACATACAAAAATGAAAACGTATATTTAAAAAACATTTTAATTTAAATGGTTGTTTCGTTTAGTATTTTATAAGAGTAATAAAGTTTGGTAATAATTGCTGTATCATTAATCCAACGAATCGTACAAACACATGAATAGGAAAAGATTAAAAAGTATAAAAAAACATATACAACAATTTTGTTAAGTTACCTAATCATTTGATATGTCATTGTAGAAGTGTGGTAGAATTTAGTAATGTTAGGTAAATCATTAATGCAATGAATCGCACAAACATATGAATTGGAAAAGCCTAAAAAATATAAAAAACATTCTAAATTAAACGGTTCTTTTGATTATTATTCTATAAGAATAATAAAGTTTGGTAATAATTGCTTATCATGAAAGCAATGAATCGCACAAACATATAAATTGGTAAAGCCTAAAAAATATAAAAAACATATACAAAATTTGTTTAAGTTACACAATTATTTGATATGTCATTGTAGAAGAATGGTAGAATTTACTAATGATTGCTAAATCATTAACTGTGCGTAATAAATGGCAGCAGAAAATTAGAGAATCAAACAGTGAGTGACACGAATAGTACACGATGCGTTACGAGGAAAGTCGTTCTTTGCATGGGAATGGTCTCATTCGAGAACCATTAAGAATTCGTCTCACCTTTCTCCTTTGTCTTCTTCTTCATCCGCCGCGCCGCCACGCCGCTCGTTCGAGCCAACGCGGCCCTGCAAAACAGCTTTAATTATTGCGCAGTAGTTCGAGCAGCGAGCGAGACAGGCTCGCTCACTTGCTCATTTCCTTACACATTCTTCAGCTGCTCGCTCAAATCTTCCGGACGGTTTTGTGCACGATGACAATCACACCGGAGAACGTTGCCCAATAGCAAACGACAATTAACCCTTTTAGTGCCGAACGACGATAAAATTCACCTATTACGATATATACCACCGGAACATCATGATTTCTTCAAATCCCTTTCACACACGCAAAATGTAGATGAGTAGTAAATTGTTTTGTAATAAATTTATGTTTGTAATTTTGTACGTTATGTAGTTAAAAAATGTTTTGAATCGCTTAAATTAGGTTTGCGAAGTGTTTTAAAGATATGTAAAATAAATTGAGTATTGTTTTTTTCAATTTGAAGCATCTTAAATTATGTTGAATGGACTTGGGTATCTTCAAAGTTTATAATGAATCTTGTTGTTAATTTTGAAAGTGGCATAACTCCATTCTTGATAAGAAAACGCATATTATTCACTTAATAATTGCCACTATTTTAATAGGAACTATAAATTTAACACCCTTAGATACTCTTAAGCAGTATGACTCATTAGTATCCTATACGTAAATTTTGAAATTCATTGAAACGCAAACCCTTAAATATCTCGATTTGAAGATAAATGGACTTAGGCCACTTTCAAAATAAACGGCTCGTATATCGTTGTTCGAAACACTTACGCAAAGTGTTCTTTATTTCAAAATAAATTTATAAAACGTGATATTATATGATATATGTATATATATAAATGTGATATAAATGTATAAAATGTTATGCGATTTAATTTCGTTGCAACACAATTGAGAAAATTGTTGATGGATTTAAGTATTGCTTGTAAAAGGAAATTTAATTTTTATGGTTTTCATAATGTTTAATATTTACAGTATTCTTCGCATAGGTGCGATTTTTTTGGTCGGTGCTAAAAGGGTTAATGCGCAGAGTGATACACTTGCGCTTGAATTACCATGACTGTGCTCCACTTTTTATCAGATATGCACAGTGGTTGACATAAATATTCGCACATTCAGTGTTTTTGGAATCAAATGTTCTTATCGGTGAAAATTCTTCGTTTTAAATAAAAATACATTTTTATGAATTGAAAAGGGTCCTTAGGAAGAAAGACATTTTGTTAGAAGCAACAGTTTTTATTTTTAAGAATATTTAGTATAAAAATACTGGGTGTGCCAAAACATTTGTTATACACTGTGTATTAATATTATACTCTTAATTATACGCAGAACACCGTTTTAAATAAAAATCAATTTCTCTGTCAAATATTCGTGTACCAGATATTCTTCATTTGTAACCGTTTCGCAACATCTACCTCTGAGTCATGTATCGATCGCACTCGCTCCCTTGGATTTACCCGTTGCATTCCTTCGAACAAAAATTCCCTCATTATTTATAAGACTCTGTGATGAAGACTGCGTTAAATTATACGTATTATAAGTATACGTAAGATAAGTTTTGTTTTCATAATTCAAAGAATATTATAGAAACAAAAAGAAGTCGGATGAAACAATGTTCTCGTGTAATGTTTTATCCGTCAGTTACAAATTGAACTTGGACTGTTATAATAAAGAAGTCTCTTTTAACAGTCTGAAAAAAGCTTACATTATTTATATTAAGTGATCTTGATAAACCATTTTCAAGTTAATATTATTTTACTGTAGAAGGAAATATTAGTAAAAGTTATGGGAACTCCTAGACTTCATGGTATTCTATTTTGCAAAGTAAAAGGATTATATACAAACTGTATTAATAAATTTTTAATTTTACATCTTCTATGTGAGACTCTCTTCTTGCCACTCAATCATAATTAATATTATGTTAATTTTGTCATGCGAACGACAAAAAGTCAAATATCATATCTCTGTTAGAAACATCCCCACCATCCAATATTCACATATTCCAACTTTCCGACATTCGCACTCCATTGATATATTTACAAAAATAAATAAATGATTATTTATAAATTTATAATGTATGACAAACTTTTACATTATATATCTATAAATTTATTAGTACAGACTTGTATATTTATAAATCCGTAACACATCGCCCAAGTATTTAATGTTGTTTACAAATATCCATGAAATTTACAAACAACAAATAATTGCAGCTCATTTTCCTAAAGTACTTTCACCTATTTCTATGCTCGGCACTGTGTATTTCAACGGAATGCATTCTCGTTCCTTCATACTGCTCGGCCATTTAAGCCGGTTGTATTGTACTGCGACAGCTTGCGGCATAAAGCTTTTTGCCGCTGCGCAGAATCTTATTTTCGAGCGACCGTTCTCTCACCATTAGGCTCCACCTTTATGTTATGCCATTGCCGAGGGTACTTACTTGCCGATTAAAATGACTCTCGCAAGAAAGTAACACTACATTTCCTCCTTAGAAACCATCTAATATTCCACTAGCAGATGCGTGTTCTGGGCCAAGTGGGTCACAATTCTTTGTTTAGATGAATTAACACTAAATCTACCGATGGCTTTTTTATAGCTGTATTTATCCATTTGAAAATAGTCAATTTGACCGGAAGTGGTTGGTTGGTTTAGTGTTAAGACTGTAAAAGTAATAATGTTAATAGAAATCTTGATATATTGTGCATTGAAAATAAATAAAATATATAAAAAATTGTAGGAAATTATATAGAAAAATAATAACGTGAATAAAAATCTCGGTAAAACTTGTATACAAACAAAAATTATCTTAACATTCTTAATTCAGTTTTGCATAAAGAACTCATGGTTAAATTATTTCATACTTGATCAAACTCGGCTAGTATAGTAAGCAATTAAATAACAAATATACAATCTTTACGGATCAGAATGAACAATTATATCTAGAAATATTAATACCAAGCTAGTAATTATTTCATTTTATGTTTAGTGGATTTTGCAGATTTTAAAAATAAATTTGTTTCGTTTTATTTGATCTTCAGAAAAATTGCGTTCAAAATATATCGCCAGAAGTTAGAATTCAACCTAATAAGTTAAATGAACTGTTTGGGCTCAAACGGAATTCTTCAAACGCTTAAATAAGATATTGTGATTTGGACCGTTTATTTTGAAAGTGGTGTAAGTCCATTTGCAGTCCGTCAATATACATTATTTTAGTTAAATTCGCTTAAAACAAATTTATGTAATCAAATGACATATTAATAGATCAGCCAAAACATTGTCAGACTTGATATAATTAACTTATATTTTCTCATTGACATGCTAGCATTTAATTTTCTGGGATCGCGGTAAAATGGACTTACACCACTTTCAAAATAAACGGTCCATTTGTATTTATCACAATTTAATATTTGTTGAAGAGCGTTACAAGAATTTCAAAGGAAATGGGATGTCGAACTGCACCTCCAACGATTTTTGCGTAAATGCAAAAACGTAACTTTCTTTAGTTTAAGGTTATGGTTAACAGAAAACAAAATTTAAAAAAAATTCTGCAATGCAATGATGACTAAAAGGTTGAGTGTCACATTTTGCGAGAATTCCTTTCAGACAAAAATGTAGATGAATTTCGTTAAGAGGCCGGAACAGCTGGTCGAAAGACAGTGACAGGGAGAGAGTGAAATCTATTAAAACTGCGGATGTCGAAACACTTTGGCCGGTGGTAGATAGCACGCACCTGTCTGTCATTTGGCCGTAAGAATTTCTGACACTATACTGAGAAGTCATTAATTTCGAAAGGAAACTTCAGTAATAGTTATGTCGATGCATATGGTATTTACATATTCGACAGAACTCCGGAACTTCATACGAATAAGAAGTACAATTATTTTGTTACATAAACCGTTCGGTGGTGGTAGTTCCGCATTTTATCGGTACGCGACACGCACAAACATGAATAATTAGCTGACCAAACCGGCTTTACACGAGTGCCATTTCGTTTGCATGTTAATAATAACCTAATTTCAAGAGTAATAAATTATTGCAACCATCTTTGTCGCAAAAATCTTCTAACAATGTACAACTCGACCACCGATTGCTTTTGAAAATTTGGCGGTATTTTTCAAGCACTCTGTTTGAGTACTAAACATTGCAAGATTTTTAACCTACAATTCGAATCGATTAAAACTTTGTACAGATTGGAAAGCATATTAGAATTCGTTACGTGGTTTTACAAATTATTTTAAGTTTTCTGTGCCTAATGACAGTTTTTTTAATCCGTCTTGCGGTACATTTATTTTTACTGGTCGGTTTCCTTGGAAGTAATTGTAACTAAATGTGTACATTCCATTTCGATTTGGAAGAAGCGCGCTTTCCAATCGTCAAAAAATTATTTAAATCGCTTTAGTTGTTTTGAAGATTGTTTTCTATACATATAAGTGGCTGAAATGATATTTCCTTTCAAGTTTTATTATATTAGTATATGTGCCCCTAATTATGAAAGTGGTCTAAGTCAAAATTTAAAAAAAATATGTTTATCAGGTGAAATACCTGTAGCCTGTACCTTGAAATACCATAGTTTGATAAGTATAATGTATGTATTTGCATATAGAACATTGAACAATTGAACATGTGTGGCCATAATTATTAAAGTGGTCTAAGTCAAAATTTAAAAAAAATAAGGTTTATCAGTTATTTTACACCACATGGTTTTAAACTAAATTTATTCAATGTAATTTGTACGATATCGTCAAAAATGAACCATTAGATAGTGGTTGCCATTTCAACATTATATGGAATTCATTTAGTGTTAATTATGAAAGTGGTCTAACTCAAAAATGTAAAGAAATTATATAAACATAACTTGAAAATATACGGAAATATTAAATTACTTCCATTATACACCAGCACTAGGCCAGTAACGGAAGAAAAACATAAAGATATTATGTGTTTACTACCACACATCCCTTCAGTTTTTCAGCAACATTTTAAGAATCTTAAAAACTCGAAGTGATAAAAATGGATCACTTTTTAAAAATAATTAATAAATGTTCATGAATTATTTCATTAAAGTTATTGTTTCAAATAAAACTCATGGTTCTTTATCGCTGTAAGTCATTTACAGGACATTCAGTTAATTTTGAAAATGGTCGAAGTCAGTTCAAACTTTAAAAACAACAGTTTCATATGAAATTCACACAAAATTTCATATTTATAATAAATTTCCATTAATCAAGACTAATAAAATTATAAATTAAAATGTCGCATAATGCAAAAACATTTTTTAATTTATTGAAATGCAATTCATTAAATATCTCGAAACAAGAAGCATATGACAGACCACTTTCATAATTATGGGCACATATATAGACAAACGCTAAAGAAATAAAAAATATAGCGGTCGAATTGAGTACCTCCTCATTTTCGAAGCCGGGAATAATTAAAAATAATTAATGCTTGATAGGTTTCTACGACATTGGCATCTGTATTAATTTATTTCCTTGCGTATCATTAAACCGCACATAATCATTAATAACTTCCCTTCTACTCGAATTAATATGATTTATCACCTAAAGTAATAGTAATTAATAGAAATGACTTACTTTGATTGCAGTCTAAAGCCACCGCAGAAGGATGGTGTGACCAAGTCGAATCCCAGCAAGCGTCATCGCGAACGATTGAACGCCGAGCTGGACACTTTGGCCTCTTTGCTCCCATTCGAGCAGAATATCCTCAGCAAGTTGGACCGCCTCAGTATCCTCAGACTAAGTGTCAGTTACCTTCGAACCAAAAGTTACTTTCAAGGTATGTACTTGTTATTTATGTAGGAAATGAGAGTACACGATTTGTACGGAAAGTAAAACAGTTTCTTCGACGACTGATTATATAATTTTCGTCATCATCGTCGTCTTTCGTTGTTCACCCTTGTTACAGTTTTTTCAGGAATTTTTTAAATTGGGGTTACACATATTTAGACATTGTATCTGGAACCTCGAAAAATGTAACCCTAGAATTACCAAAAACTAGTAAAAATGACTAGTTTTCGATTTTTTTATAAAATTTACTCGAATTTATGAAGTTGTATTTTTCACGATTTTTATTACAATATTTAGAGGATGGAAATTATCAACTAACAACTTTAAGAAGGTTGGCGCTGAAAAGGAAAATAATGAGATGGGATTGAAATTTACAGAGAATGATAGTCAGTAGTAGTCAGCCTCTTCAAAATTTCAACTTCTGTACAGTTTTTGAGTAATGAATGTTGCAAAAAACCATTCTTATGCATGGATTCTTATTGCGACGAGAGTAGAGATAATCGTTTATGACTGCAAAATATGTGATGCAATAATGACACATGAATAAAAAACATTTCATGTGGTAAATGAGACATTTACGTATAGTCTGGCTAAGTTTCTAAAGCTTCGTGTCTGTCCGGTTTGAAAGTATTCGAGCAAAGAGTGAAGAGGAAATGGTTTTATTTGTAGAAATAACGTGGTAGATAACATACAAATAAAAGTAACTTATAAAAGCAGGTGCAACATAGCACAACCTTAATTGCAAATTGAATTTTTCAACTCAAAATGGGTTTTATTGTAATTTCAAAAGGTCTCAAAATTCTGTGACAACGCTCGCCTTTTCTCCTCTTACCTCAACATTAGATAACCGTACCAACCTCCTAAAATAGATTTTGTTCTTGTATTCTTGTGTTTCGCATTATATTGGCAAATTGTAATAAACATGCTTTCAAAATCTGCATTAGCGTTCCGTTGTCCCTAATATAAATAATTACGATATTTATAAAGCCAAATAAAACTTCGACATTTTCTTCGTCTCACTCAATAACTCAAAATGAACGTTAATACTTTTGCATCATAAACAGTGGCGTTGGACAAGCTGCGTGAGTTTAACTTAATTTATTTAACACAACTAAAAATGTCGAAAGCTCTATACAAATAAAACTGTTGTAGGCAAAAGGAGCGTCAACTAGAAATTCGTACAGCAAATTTTATTTCGAGGTTATAATACGTTTCTAAACCATTTTCTCAACCCTTATAATGCCATTCAATAATTATGAAGTAATATTGCTCTAAAAAATATCAATTTCTATTTGCCACGTGTTCACCATTTTTTCAAAACTAATACTTACGATTATAGTATAATATTAATATGGGGTTTTGAAATATTAAAGAACATTACCAGTTTGATTATAGTTTGGCATCTATTTTACTAAATGATCTTTAAATGATCTTATTACTGATTAATAATCAGTAATTACGGTATAAATATACGGTTATGATACATAAACATGACTGAAATATTGATTCGGTTGAAATATTTATTAATTCGTTGAATACTAAAGTCTATCATGAGTCTCACGATATTTTTTATCAATTATACAACGCTCTAAAGGAAACGCAAATTTCAATCCGTTACGATATTTATTTGAAATACTAACGTGGCGCTTTGAAATATGAACTTCAGCACTTTCTCGCCAACTGGAAAGCCTATCATGAATTTCACGATACTATTGACCGTATTTTAGTACGTCACTATTCACCACCTGCACTTTCCATTTCTAACCTTTTCGAACTGCACTCCAATGCCACTTACATTTAATGATACGAAATGACCACTCCCGTGCATGGAATTCAACGAAACTCCTGGAACCAAGTAACCGTGTGAGTGGGATCGTACTATTATGCCGTAGAAGGAGTTTATTCGTCATCAATAGCTTCCAATCTCTTTTAGCTGAATTGATAGCTTCCCCAATCGATTTCAAAGATAAACCACATGCTTTGTTGCAATATATATTAAATGGGTCATATACTTCATACATTTTGATTTTTGTCTCTTGTCTGTTATAAATAAATGAAAATAGTTTATCGAGAACTGCTAATTTTTCAGAAATTAAACAAGAGAAACATAACTACAAACTTTGCATGGATATATTACATTTAAAGTAGATTCATTAATGGAGACATTAATGAGTTTGTTGGTACGTTGAGGGCTGTATATTATACTGTGTACTACTGAGAGATGATACCGATTAATTGATTAATACAAAATTTATCCCCTTTCACAGTAGTGTACATTGTATACTGTTCTAATTCTTCCACAAATTCATCCAACATAACCTCAAACACGAAATTCCAACGAAATTCCAACATAACCTCAAAAACGAAATTATTGACAACACGGTGAATTACAATTACATAACTTTACTCTGCATTGTAACGTCTTATTTTGAACATTTTGGTACGCTGTTTATTTTGCAACAGACAGGCATAACTTTATATATATATAATATAAAGGCATAATTTTGAAAAAGTATTTTTTTTGCCCACTATATGTACATACAGTGTAATTCACTTGCCTTTGAATCACCACTGTCGAACACACACTGTTCCATATAAAATCGTTATAAATAACCAAGACATTTAAATTGTACTCAAGTGTTTTTCAACATTTGTTTATATTTTATGCATTTATACTTTTACATGTTTGAGTTATGTTAACTCGCACATGAAACTTCACCTTTCAGAAGCCAGTTATATATAATATTCCCCTATAAATATAGTATAATTGCTAGTTGCTAGCCATTCGAAGGAAGTTGATGCTAAAACTTGGTAAAATATTCCCTCTAACAGACTACATAATTTAATACAGTCTATTGTTAAACAGAGAATATATAGTATAATTACTTAAATAGATGTCTAGTAAAAGTGGGTTAAGAGAGGATTCAAAGGCAAGTGAATCACCCTGTACATGATTTAAGTTGTATTATAAATTACTTTCATTAAAATCTGTCGGTCATAATTATAAAATTATTTGTAATAAAAATATTGTTATGAATGCTCAATGTAAGTCACACAATTTTAATTAGAACAGTTGAAACAATTTTTGTTAGATAATAGACACTGAAAACTAATACGCAATGGGGGTGGTTTTTAAAATTTGTATTTTTAACGAAACGATAGCATTTTAAACAGCTAAAGTGAAGAAAATTCAGGTTAACTTCAAGAGTTTGAAACAATTAAACAAGATTCTTGCTTCGAGCTTATAAAATATATGTGCATTAATATACCTCGGAGAGTACTGTCATTTCCAAGGATAAAAGAGCTATTTTTCAGTTTAAACGGCTGCACTTTCGTTAAAAACATAAATTTAGGAAATCGGCTTGGTTATACACTAACTTCAAGTATCTATTTTCTAAACAAAATCACCCTCTACAGGATACAATTAATATGAAGGTATGGTGGACAAAAAACTTATTTATCCATACCCTTTTTTGTAATACATTTTGGTATTAAATAAAGTTTCCCTTTCAACACGTTCGTCACCATTTGTCGAGACTCGACATCTATTCTCAGACGTATTTATTTCGACAAAAATAACGTTAATAAACATTTTTAACAAGGTGTGGCGAAAGGCTTAAAAATTTGCAATTTGAGCGACGAAACTGTTAAGAGAACATAAATGTTGTCAAAGCAGAATAGTTTCTCCATTAAAAAAATTCACTTCACAAAACCTGGATGCGCGAACACTTTTTGTTTCCACTGTGAATATTTCTTCAATCTTAATATTTCGCTATAAAAATTTTGTGAATTGCACAATGATTCTTCATATTTAAAACTTTAAAACCCATTTTAAATATAGCTTAAATCTTTTTGATAACAACGCGCGAGCTTCATACATAACCTACTCGTCAGTATTAGTAGGTAAATGAGGTGAAGATGTAAATTACCACAGTTTTTGTGCCTTCTTTGTCTCTAAGTTTTAACACTGGAAGTGGGAATTCGACCACAACAGTTTATGAATTCCTCGTATCATCGTGGACAAAACATAATGAGAAGCATAGTAAAGAGTAGGTGGACGAGGGTCTAACAGACCTTAGGTTATGTTGCACCGCAACTATGATGCAACATAATGGATCATTTGCGGAATCCCCAAAGCTTGTACCAAATTTAAGAAGACGTGAAGTGAAAAAAAGAAGCGAAGAGGAAGGCAGGCATGAATGCTCGAATCCTATGATAAGCACAACAAGTATCATGTAGTATAATGGACTATCAATGGGGCGCTAAAAGTCGTGTCGAAGGTGGACTTAAAGGAAGACGAATGACTATGATGCAACATAATTTATTATCAGCAAGAGTTCTAAGAATTGTATCGAAGGGCCGAAAGAAGTAAGGCGGAAGACAGGCAGACGTGAATGCAGGGATAAGCTTGAGAGCTATGATGCAACATAATGGATCATCTGGGAGTTATGTCGAAGAGAGTTATGTCGAAGGCTAAAGATGTTTAGTGGAAGGTAGAGGAAGGTAAGGACGGAGGAAGAAGGAAGGGCGGGAGGGAGGGAGGGAGGGAGCGGTGAATGCTCGAATGCTAGGATAAGAAGGAGGCTCATGGATGCTGGGGAGATGCAGAAGAAGCGACAAGTAAGGTCATGGCGTTGGCGTTGGCAAAGAGACAGAACGGTCGTTGAAACAGTTACCGAGGAGTTCCGAGTCTGCGAGGCACGTCTCGATATCGCAGATCTCGCAGTATATCACCGGACTGGGACCCACGAGGTGGCTCGGCTCTACTTAAGCTCTGTCTCGCTGCGCAGCACTCCTCTCCTACTAACGCGCCATCCTAACCTAACCGCGCAACCAAGCCAGCATCTCGTACAGTTCGGTTCGGGGTTCCTCCTACTCTCCACATCCTCCTCGTTCTCCTCCTCCCCCAGCTGATCCCCCCTCGGACACGGCGATCGCTTTCTCCAACAGCCGGAGGCATTGTTCACACCGTTTTAATAGGTATTCATTGTCGGACTTCAGATCTTTTCCGAAATGTTCCGGGCCCGAGTTGCCCTCTGATGCCCTGATACCTCCGGGGTACCTCGGATACTTAACCACCTCGCACACTACGCTTCCCGCTGATAATTAATTGCTCCTCCCAGTTAATCCATCTACTGCTCATCCTTCCTTTCCTTATCCCGGCTGGTGGATCATTTTAATTAGCACTTGTAATTGTTTTATCGCTACGAGAGCCGTGGTTTTCTCTGGCGCGAGATGCTTGGTTAGGTGTCAGGATCCCTCTGATGCGAGAAACATGTCTGATAAAAAGTGGAGTTACAATAGTACCGATTTATCAGTGAGTGAATCATTTTGTAGATGTGATATAATATTGCAAGGACTGGTTAAAAAGTAAGCTATAATTAGGAATTTGGGAGAAAGTTTTATTTATTGAAATCGGAGACAAATATTGCAAATACTGTAAGGCAAATGCTTGTTTTCTATGTAATCGTTAAGAATGTTTATGCGTGGAACAATTTCATATCATTGTTTTTAAATTAATTAATTTTCAACTCTGCAGGCTATCCTTAAAGGTTTTCCTTTGTTCAAATTATTTTATATTTAAACTTTCTTCAATAATTTTCTTCATATGTTAACAATTCAGCGCCTCACTATTTATAATAACAGAAGAATTAATAGATTTCAACTATATTAATTATAATATTTGTTTGTGGACACTTAATTTTAAACATTTTAATACGATATTTGCATAAATCTAAGGTTTCGGACATTTAATTAATATTCGAAATTGTCTGCTAATTTGAATTGGTGCGAATATTATTATTCTTTATTTGTTATATCTCATCCCACAGTATTAAATGTTTGTTTTACTGTTAAATGAACGTTTGTGCGGTAACTCCTACTTTTTATTTAAATTCTAATGTTTTATATTCTCGGTAATACTTGTACCTAATTAGGTTACACCTGTTTAAAGAATGTAAACTGGAACAAGAAGGCCGCAAAAGTGTAAGCGGTAATAGATCTTCAGTAGTTAATTACACGGTAATTAAATCATGTGATGTTTCACTCATCATTCCGCGCGAGGAGCATTACTTCCTGATCTCCCAATTGTAGGTTAAAATTATTCTGACGAGCAAAGGATTTAAATGGAACAGTCAATGCCACATACATTAGCGAACATAAAATACAAAGCTTCTGTCTTTACAATTCAAAGAATTTTATACTGCTGGAAACAAAAGAAAATTATTGTGAACAATATTCTGTTACAATCTTTGTCTCTTAATTGTAAATTGACATTATTACAGCAAAGAAGGTTTTCTTTATATTTCACCAAAATCTAAAGTTATTTATATGAACTATTTATTTCGTGATTAATATTATTGTTGCCATAGAAAAAATTTGCAAAACTGTAATGGCTATTGTATAAAAATATATTTAAAATTCAAATACATAATGTTAGTTGGGTTATTCGAAGTTTATTTTCGGAATGATCGTTATATTTCCAGTTTCGGCAATGTAAAAGCCCACAGATAGCAGAAACGTTTGTATCTCTCGGCTCACTTTCGGTTAGACTTTCATATCATCTTAGAAGACAAGTTTCGACTACTTTTCTCTTACATACAAATATTGTATTCCAGACTCATTATATACTTATTAAAAATACATAATTTGGATTAAATATACTGTTAACATCATTTCGAAATTTGTAATTACAACCACGCTATTGCTAATCCGGGAAGCTAGTTGTCATCAAAACTGATGAATTTTGATAACGCGCGCCTTTTTGTGTTGCAATAGTTTATTTCAGAGACTCAGTTAAATCGTCGAAGTTTTGGCTGTCAAGCTCGCTCTCTGTCTGAACTGATATATCTGACCATTTCAGAAAGTGCATTACAGATTGTTTCTTTGTTTTGTTGACAACTCTTCGATTAACATTTGACGAGTCTAGATCGAGTTCGCTCAGAAGAAAATTATTTTCAACAAAAACAGTACCAATTATAATTTTTCAATCCATTAACCGACGTGACTGAAATATTTATGAAATTACGTAAACAAAATTATTTACTAATATCGCAGGATTTTTCCATATAATATTAGTCTTTTTACTATAACAAAAATTGCACGTCATTTCGCCGAAAGAATTAATTAATAACGTCAAACAGCAATATCGTTGACAAGAGTAAACATTTAAAAACTCGATTGCGTAATGAATACTTATAATAAAAAGAATGACTTTTTCGTTCCATATAAAAAATTTCGTCAATTTTCCAGTGGTTATTATTGCGAATATAAAACTAAATCTCACAAGACATTTGATCTTTAATCATGTACTTTAATAAGTTCTATCATGAGATCTGAACACAAGATTTTACATGCATGAAAATTGCATGCGTTCTTTTATAGCTCTTCTAGAAAATTGCATGAGTCGTAAACTTCTTGTTTATTAACTTTATAGATTTTATTGCGATGCTTCTGGATAAAAGTCTCCGTCAAAAATTCCATGTAATTCAGATCGAGCTATCGAAGTCGCCTATAAAGACGCACTCATAATTTACATTGCATCATCGCAGGACGCACGCGCTAGAATGAGGCTGGAAGTCATAAATGTTAAAAGACCCATAAAACGTTGATTGAGAGATAGTGCGCGGCAGTGCAGCCACTTTGTCGTTATTGCGCTGCATTTGCATGTTATTTCATCCAATCAACTATCCTCTGAAACTTTGAAGAGGTTGTTCAAGCGACATGAAAACATTCTTTGAAAATGTTCTGAATGGATATACTGGAAAATTTGCATGTTGTGAAAAGAGCAGAATTATTTTCGATTAATACTGTATCCAAGAAAGAATTGTAAATTTACATATAATTTTCTTATAAAAGCACATAAAAATGACAAAGTAATTATGAGTATTACAATCTTTTAATGAAAATATGGAACAATACAACAATCAAACAATATAACAATCGTCGTACTAAGAAAATCGTCAGATATAAAAAATGTATATAGAGCAAGTAAAAAAAAGCATCAGCAGACCCAGTATTTTATTAATAAATTTTCTCTCAAAAAACGGTAAATCCAGCAAACCTGATTTTTTCTTAGAAAAGATTATTTAGGGAGAAAAGTTTTCTACTATATCCAAGTTTTTTTCCAAAAACACTGGATTTCCGAGCAAATTTTTTTATCCACTGTACTTCTGTAACTTTTCCATAATTCATAATTCAATCAATTTTGTAAAGCAAATAATAACATTGCATTTACGCATAAAGAGTATTTTCCAAAATGTTTATGTATTATTCCGAGGCATTCCTATGTGAAAAGGATCTGGAAAGTTTATAAGACACTTTTGAAGATTTTGCGGGCGAAATCTTGCAAACAAGCGTAACAAGATAGTAACAAACCATACAATGAACGGTGTGCATATTTCAATAAACGCAATGGAAAATGCACACAACTTAAAATGTTTTAAAAATTCATCAACTATACCAAACCACAAAAGTAAATTCATACAGTAAAAATTTATACTAACAGTTGCTAATATTATAATATGCGTTTCTAGTCAACTGATTTGGATAATTGTTTCACTATCGGAAAGCATATTTTCTTGAGATGAACATAACCTATACTTAATTACGCTTATTCCTCAGGGAACCAATGCGTGTAAATGTGCCACAACCAGAATTAAAAGAGAGAAATAAAATATTGCAATATTTGTTACTTATACAGGATGCTTCAAAAGTAACTACAACATTTCAAAACGAATGCATAATTGCATTACACGTTGTTAAAAGATGTTTGCAACCGCCTATTTCAAACTAAATTATTGTTAGCATACACACGAAATGTCATCTAGGTGTTTTACTATTTGCTGTTTTTTATATTTAAAAAATCATGTACTGTAGCTACCTTTCTTCTTATATTAACTCTTATTAATTTTCAATGCTATAACCTTGAAAAGGATGGTAAATAAATACTTTGAACGATATTCTACAATGCTTAAGAACATAGTATAGAAATATTAGGAAAACATATAATAAAAAGTGTGCATTTCATGCTCTTTCACAAAAACCTGATGAAATTCTAATTAAATATCTTCTATACCAACTATTTTTATAAAAAAAATACTAATTGAACCATTCCGGCAATCGTGAAAAAGTAAATACACGATAACATTCACTTTCTAAATAACATTGTTATATTACCATCAAGTAATTCAAACACCTTTAACAATAAAGAAGAGACACATTACAAACGTAATTCCCTCTCAGTTTTATTGCAAACAAAAATACTTTTACTAATAAACAACAATTGTTAACCATTTTTTGTTGTTTTAATTAACAACAAGGGTTAAATCACCGTGGAATGCATAGAATGTTAGCAATCGTGGACGTAAAGGATTAACCTCGACATGAGTCATAAACTATTGGTTACCTGGGTGCTCTCGGGGAGGGTTCCAAGAAATCTCCTTTCGCCCCCATGATATCCTTACCATCGATCCACCGTAACCAAGGTGGATGGTAACCATGGTACGTTCTACAACTAATGCGGCCAGCATTTCAATATTCTTGCCGGGACACGCCTATAAATATCATACTGCAGGTTTCGTTATTTATCTTTGAGGCACAACTGTAAATAAACTATTATTTATTTTGTTATTTACCATTGCGACACAACTATTGATATATTATTATATCTTTTATTATTTATTTGTTATTTACCATTGAGACACAACTATTAATATATTATTATATGTTTCATTCTTTATTTGTTATTTATCGTTATTCTATCAAAATGTAATAAATGATGGACGTTTTTTAAATGTCATTTAAATGTAATTTAAAAAACGAATGTTAGTATGTATTTTCTTTTTCATGCTAGTTCGCATCTGATAAAATACGCTAATGCAGGTTTTGTTATTTATCTTTGAGGCACAACTGTAAATAACCTATTATTTATTTGGTTATTTATCTTTGAGACACAATTGTAAATAAACTATTGTCTGTTTTGTTATTTACAATTGAGACACAACCATTAATATATTATTACATGTTTTATTATTTATATGTTATTTATCTTTATTCTATCAAAATGTAACAAATAAAACGGACAATGTAATTTAAAAAACGAATGTTAGGTATAACTATTATTGTACTATTGTCTCTTTTGTTATTTACCATTGAGACACAACTATTAATATATTATTATATATTTTTGTTATTTATTTGCTATTTATCTTTATTCTATCAAAATGTAATAAATGATGGACGTTTTTTAAATGTAATTTGAAAAAAATAGTAATTAAATGTAATTTAAAAAACGAATGTTAGTATGTGTTATCTTTTTCATGCTAGTCAGAATCTGATAAAACGAGTTTAATCAGTATTTTGCTTTTAAAAGAAACACGAGGAAGGTATGCAAAGACAAATGCAGTGGAATAAGATAGGGGCGCCAGATATAATAAGATAAATCAATTTATGAGGACGGCTGAGCTGCCGGAACATCTGGCGAAAGAAAGAACACGTGAAAGCTAAAGATTAATAGCTCGTGCGAGATACGCGAATCTAAAGAAAACAAATAAACATTAGTTATCCGTAAAAAATAGCCTCGGCGTTTCGTGTTAAAGAGAGTAGACAACGTTGAAGTGTTATTTAGATTACTGGATAGATTTAGAAAAGAGGAGGAGAATAAGATTAGAGGATATTATAGAAGGAAGAAAGTGCGAAACATTAGTGAATTGGCTGAGAACACTAAAGAAAACAAAGAGGAGAGGAATACAAAAGACTTCGAATTAAATAAACAAAATAATGTCGTTGGTAGAAAGGAAAGAATATTGTGAATAAGATATACAGATAGATAAACAATCCAGAAAAACGATTGAATATAAATGAATGACGTAAGGAATGGGATTTAAAACCCAAGTTTATTACTTCACTCTAAAGCTGTAATTAAATAATTAAACACAGCAATTTCTTTTTATAAAATTGATATCTTGAAGATATTGAGGTAGAATTTCAACAGGCTCTGATAAAAGTGCGCAAAATGCACATCTTTTATTAAAGAATGGTTTCTTATTTCTGTTTAGACGCAACAATAAGAACGTACGTAAGAACGTAACAATAAAAAGATGTGTTACTTGTTTACTATTCATCATGTTGACATACATTTGATAGTCATTGTACAACAATATCAATAGTATTTATTCATTAACAATTTCCAGATTTTTAAACACAATTATTCGCCAGATTATTGTGTTAAGAAAACTTAACAAAAACTTCAGCCGCGCTAATGCAATATTGGAAAAATAACAGCGTGCATCATTTGTAAAAATACCGTTTGAAGGAAAGACTGTTCAAAGTTTCAAATGGAAATCAGTTTCAACCAGATTTTCTAGCTTTTTCGGGCGGCAATTAAGTCGTTTGAATAATTGAATTAAATTTTACCAAAATACGGCGAAACAGTTGAACTGTGGGACGCAAACATTTTTTAAACAATTTTAAGTGTTTTACGTGATATTTGCCATATAAATAAGCAGGCAGTAATTTAGTCCCCTGTAAAAAATAAGTTCGTAAAAAAGGGGAAACTTTATTGAAACTAATACTGATTTTATTATGGAATGATTATCAATTTAACCTAATTTTCAGACTGATGCTGGCTTTATTACAGAATGGTTATTAATTCAACCTAACTTTACACCCAAAACTGATTTTATTATGGAATTATCATTAATTAACCCTGACTTTGAAGCTAATGCTGACTTTATTACGGAATGGTTACTAATTTAACCTAACTTTGAATCCAAAACTTACTTTATTATGGAATGATTATCAATTTAACCTAACTCTCAAGCTAATGCTGACTTTATTACAGAATGGTTATTAATTCAATCTAACTTTACACCCAAAACTGATTTTATTATGGAATGATTATCAATTTAACCTAACTTTCAAGCTAAGACTGACTTTAGTACAGTATGGTTATTAATTCAACCTAACTTTAAACCCAAAACTGCTTTATTGTGAAATAATCATTAATTGACCCTAATTTTTAAATCTGATGCTGATTTCCTTGTACATTATCCCTTAATGACTGAAACTGCATTGCTAGATATAGAAATCAGACGCAGTTACGATCGAAAAGGTGCGAAGGCCGCGTTGCGGCGCTGCGGCGTCGGTGCGTAAATCATAGGAAGGGCGTGTTCCCAAAGGAATTAAGCAGTCGGGAGATAGCGGAGCTCATTACCGGGAAGTAGTAGTAGCAGTAGCAGGAGTACGTACATGAAAAAAGTTCGTTAGGACATCTGCCGGAGGGTTAGTTGTCGAGAGGAGGGGCGACGTCACGAAACGTTACAGAGTATTCCGATAAAATGAGGTGTCCGCGCCGCGCAGCGCCCTTTCGCATTCTTCGAGAATGGCAAAGACCCTTAGCACGCCTAGGCTGCTGCGCGTTAGCGCAAGTAAGAAGGAATTGGATGCACGCGCACTGCCCGATCGTATCGGCCCCGGCAGATAGTTAGTCCTTTTTCGAGAGAGCGAGCGAGAGAGCGAACGGCCGAGATCCGATTCGGCCGGTAATCGGTTCGACTGCGGGCCCGCATTAACAGGCACCGGACACGCGATAGCCATCGCTCATTAGCGTCATTATTAAAAATGTCGCAATTAAACTCCGCCGAATATCGACTTATACGGCCGCCCCAGGCTCTAACTGTTCCTCCCCATCTTCCTCTAACAAGTGAAACGCTTCATTACGTACACGCGATCTTCAGCCCCTTCCTTCCTTAAGCTGGCTTTCCTAGCTTTTTTGCAGGTTCCACCTTGGGATCTTTATAACGAGCCGCTGCTTAATCCCTGATTCTCGCGGCACGCCGTTCTTTCGGATCTTTGGCCCACATGTTGCGCTCTTTCAGTTCCTTCCAATCCTTCGATCATGAATGAGATAGCGGAAGTCCAAGAAAGATCGAAATAATGACGCAATGCAATGCAATTATATGCCATTTTTCGAAAACTTTGAGGTTAGAAAGATTAATAAGTGTCTGTTATTCAAGCACGATCCATTTTTTCAATAATAAATGAATTAACGGAGATGGAAAGGTTGAAGTAATAATACAATGATGATAAATATTGATCAATTGTCATTTTCAGACATTTTTAGGTTATAGAAATTGATTATAATGCGTCATTCGAGTATAGATCATTTTTTCAAGCATGAATGATACAACTAAAACGTAAAAAAGGTTGAGATAATAATGCAATGGTAATAAAAAAGCGAGAGTATCAAATTTTTTAAGTATGTTTATGCCGGAAAAATTAACTAGACATTGTAGCTTTGATCTTGGAATCTTTAGAACAAGGTGATTAATTTTTTATTGTTCCAGGAACATCCACTTTGATTCTTTAGGACACAAAATCGATTAACATAGCAAAGAGTTGCAAATGCTATGAATTTTAAATAAATGAATTATTAAGGGATTCTAAATTTATCTAA
This sequence comes from Ectemnius continuus, assembly GCA_910591665.1. Classification (NCBI taxonomy): domain Eukaryota; kingdom Metazoa; phylum Arthropoda; class Insecta; order Hymenoptera; family Crabronidae; genus Ectemnius; species Ectemnius continuus. The sequence goes on along the minus strand of OU342862.1, from coordinate 4,133,086 downwards.
AACTAGTTATTGATTTCAGCGATCAATATATAAGAAACAGAAGGAAAGAGTAATCATCGGTTAAAAAATATTAATATACTGAACCTCAACGCGAACAAAGTATTATTTAACCCTTTGGAGTATATATTTTTAAACTTTGTTTAATCAACAATATTATCCACTTACACAAGTGTCGCTAATCAGCCAATTACTAAGAAGTGGGTCATCACAGCACAAATCTATTGTTTAATTTATTTCCCCCATAGCAAGGAACGTAACAAAGTAGCTCCCATAAACTCCCCTTGGTTCTTTGCGCAATAATTCAACGGTGAGATTATATTTTATATCGACTACATTAGCATTATATTTGCCACGCTAGGCGGCGGCATTTCTTTTCAGCTCACAAGTAGCTGGAAAAGATATGCAATTTTTCCATGGCTATGGGAGAAGCTTTTCTCGATTTAGTGGCATCGATTGCCGCGGTGCGGCGCGGCGCTCGCTCCTATGCAAAGTGTCATCGAAGCTTTCTTTTGCCGACAATGCAAATTAGGTGAGGCATGCAAATGCCGGCGAGGCGGCTGCTTATTCCGCTCCCGTGACTGCAGCTGCAATCAGTGGAAACTGAAATCGAGGCTTAATGTATCTCGACTAGTTACCCCTTGGGCGTCGGGTACGGGGGAGCCCGCGTCGCGCCGCGCCGTATAGCCGAGGCGAACATGTGGCCGACACGATCGGCGCACAAGATTCATAAAAATTAACGTTCGAGCTTGTTATGGTGATGCACTGGTCCCACCGTTCCACGACCAACAGCTTCGATAAGAGCGTTGGTGCAAGACGCAAGCCTGTTATTAGCTCTAACTATGGCCGCGCAAACGCGTACTGTGCGAACTCGCACCGAGCAGCCACCACCTTCCTTTCGCAGCGACCTTAAAAACTTATCGTCGGACAAACGTCAGGCCAGCGGGAAATCCCTTTTTATCCAATAACAGTGGTTTCTAAGAGCGATTAAAGATGGCCGCTTACCTAATAGAAGATTTAAAACTAGATGCACTTTCGAGATTTGTTTCTGGTCAACAACCATACGTATGTGATTGGTTAATATTTCTTTTTATTTCAAGAGCCATCTTTTGCGGAAATTTTAGACATTTCTTTTATTCACGTGTAAGTGCTACTAATTTATTTGTCGTTAATACGATCTTTTAATATTGTTTTGCCGTGGCCACCATTGCTTGGAGCTCCATTATTTAAAATGAACATATAATACGTGAGTCAGATTTCCTTTTATGTTTCACTTTGTTTTCTACGTGAAACAGTAGTAATTGATTAGCGAAAAATCGGTATTTGTTATTTACCCGGTTGCTATTCTGTTGCAATTTTTTTCCAAGAATCTGATCCGAAAAATGCCAGAAATGCGTCTATTTATAAGAATTCTAGGTAGGCGTTCCCTTGAAATGGGATTGAATATTTTTGATGAGGGAACGATTCAAACAAACTCAACTAAAAAATAAAAGTAAATAAAGTCTATCATTTTAATTGCCGTTTTACCGATTAATCGCTCTTGTTAGTTGTCACAATCTTTGTGAAGTTGACTCCTGGTAAGTTCATTCATCGCAGAGATATTGTTGGACAAAAATAGACAAAAATTATTTCAATTGAATATTATCAACACGTTTTGAAAGCTGTTTCACTGTTTCACAGCGACGTTAAAAAGCTATTATTGCACAAACATCGTATCATGAGTACATTATTACAAAGCTGACATTATTACAGTATGGTTATTAATTCAACCTAACTTTACAGCCGAAACTGATTTTATTATGGAATTATAATTAATTAATCCTGACTTTGAAGCTAATGCTGACTTTAAAAAGCTATTATTGCACAAACATCGTATCATGAGTATTTAATAACGAAATAACTCAAGCAAATACTTCTGTAAGGTAGAAAAGATTTCCGATCGGTTCACCTATCGCAAAAGTATTGTTGAACAAAAATACCAAAACTAACAAAATATATACAGGAAATTCATAACCTTCTCTGTTTCAAGAAGGGTTAAAAACGAATTCATTTGCATCCATTGTGTGTGAATTTGAAGCAAGAAACGATTTGTATTTCACTGCAACTTGAAAAAGTTATCATGGAACAAATGTAATCAAGATCTGCCACAAATAAACTTTTTTGCGATAACACTGGTTTGTGTTGAGTGAAGTTGAATATTTTTAATAACGGGACGATACCGCCAACTTTTTCTATAAGATAACAAAGTTTTCAACACAATTGGTTCATCTGTCGCAAAAATATCGCTGGAGAAACATAAAAAAGAGGCAACTTCAACAAGTTGTCGTCGGACAAACATAAAAAAGGTTGGCGAAAATCAATTTTTATATAATAACAATGCTGTGAGTTGAACAAAATCGAACATTCTTGGTAATGGAATAATTCGAATAACTTTCTTCATAAGATAGAAATAATTTCGCCGCGTTCGGTTCATCCGTCGCAGAGATATCACTTGACTAAAATGAGAAAAAATTATACATCATCAATTAATAAATTCAAATTCATAAAGTTAAAAACAAATTCATTCATACGCTAACTTAGAAAAATTGGTATTTCTTTATTTACTTTGACTTGAAATTTAATCCGAATTGGGACGATTTTACCAACTATATAAATTTTAAGTTGTGTTGCATTACTTTTTATGCAAGGTTCCTTTTTTGGAACAATGTCGATGTCAGAATATTGTTGAAACTCCTTTTTAAATAGAGCTGTTGGCTTTCGAGGTTAGGGGTTAACCCTTTACCGGTGTTTGATGAGTATACTCGTTATAAAGGAAAACCAATTGCCTTTTACTATAAAAAGCGTAATTATTATAGTGAACGTAAAATGTGTTTCTTCGCTTAGAATATTACAATCAAATCAGCAATAACTTCTTGCATTTTTATGAAAATAATATTATATTCGAGAGAAATTAAATAGGCATTGCAAGAAATTCAGTAGATACGCGTTTGCCTGATTGTTAATACGCAAAGAGATAAACATATTCATAAAAGATAGTGAAGAAACATCAAATTTTCAAGCGTTGATGGCAGCTTTCACATATAAAAACGTGATTTTATTATTAAAAATATGTGCGTCAGTAACTTTAGCGTTGCCTATTTTGATTCTTTTAAGTTACAACTTGTTCCCTGCAATTAAGCACATTTGTTTATCAGAAAATTATCGTCATTGGAAATGTTATATTTTTAATTAGAAAATAACAATTAGAAAACATATTTAAAATATTTTAAGTTATTTAAGACTTGTTGATTTTGTACACTCATTTAAATACGTACTATTTATTTCGATATTAAAACAATTATAGCTGTAAAATGAAACATTTGCAAGTTTGTAACGGATATTGAAAGAATAGATAGGATTAGACTGTGTAATGTTATGTAAAAGTACATCTGACATTTATAAATAATAAATAATTTTGGTTAAAACTTCCGTAGTGCTTGCACTTAATTATATATGTTCGTCATTGTACTTGATTTCATAAATATGTGCAAAATAGCAACCGTTTCATCCCAACAGAAGTCATCATAAACTTTACGCATTTCTTATTTAATTTCGTTGCATTTTCAATTAAGTATTATATTATGTATTTTAAAAATTACGCCTACAATGAAACACGTTTATCTTACAAGAGTGTTTACTTTCGCAAATATCGGCGAAATGGCCACCGTTTCATTGCAACAAAATTCTCCACCAATTTTGCGCATTTTTGTAATTTAATTTCTTTACATATTGAATAAAATGTTGCGTGATATTATGCGTTTGAAATCTTACAACTATAATTAAACACATACAACTCACCACTAGAAAGTTCTAACGAAGAAGGTTCTTCGCTACGAAGTTCCCCATTAATTTTCTCCATTTGCCATTTCATTTCTTTGCACTTTCAATAAAATGTTAGGTGGTTTTATGCATTTTAAATCTTACAACTATAATTAAACACATATAACTCATCGATAGAAAGTTCTAACGAAGAAGTTTCTTCGCCACGAAGTTCCCCATTAATTTTCTCTATTTGCCATTTCATTTCTTTGCACTTTCAATAAAATGTTGTCTTACGTGTTTTAATGGTTTCAGCTATAATTACACAGACACAGACACAGACACAGAGAGAGAGAGAGAAAACTCGGCAGTGGATATTAGAGACGGGGTAGTTGTTGAATTCGCACGGAGCCGGTATCCGCAATTTTCGCTCGGACGAAGATTCATGATTCGCAGAGAGGAGCGGTGATGCCGGTAATTACTCTAATTAAAAACGACTTCGACCTCCACCTCGCTCCGGCAGAAATGATCTACGGCGCATAACGAGCCGCGAGCACGTACCCGTCTGTCAGGCTGTCCCTTTCACGATGTTCTCTGCCGTCGAGTGCCGATTGCATCATTCCTCGGAGATTTATCTTTGATGCATTATTTAATTGCTCCTGCATTTATAGATCGTTACTTCGTTTCCTTGATCACATCGGCGACGATCTGTCAGTTATGACGGACCGCGCGCCACCACGCGGCCACGCAAACCCGCGATACTCATCGATGACATCTGCCAATTCGGGAAGTGCAGTGATTTATGGGAAACTGATAAACATAATTAATGGCCGATTTTTGATAAATATAAAAAGTTATAATGTATTTGTACTTTATGCTTTTTCACGAAATTGCTGTTTTCAACATTAATCAGCAACGCAGCTGTTCACTTCGTTGTTCTTAAAAGCGAAAATGTGAATTTATCTAACTCTTATTTTGTGTATTTGTTATCGTATTGAATTAATAATTAGCAACGCTTAATGGTCATATAAAAACTTTATCGTTACAGAAAATGTGTTTTTTTTCTTAAAGGACAATTTACTCCAGAAAAGTTGCAAGCACTTTCAATGCGGGTTGAAAACGATTACCGGAACGGTATATTTATGTAACCATTTTTAATTTTGTCTCTCTTACTGTATATATTTCCATTCTTATCTAGTTATTATTTTGTATATCAGTTTTCATATTCAATTCTCAATTATTTCCAAAACAGAAAACTACGTCCTTTATTTTATAATCAATCATTCGATTAGGTTAGGTTAGGAATAACCAAAATAAATGGACGATTTATTCAGTATTGACTAATTTCCTTCATATTAAAATCTCAAATAGCTTTTTTAATCATTGTTATTTACAGTTATTTTAATAAATTTATTTCCAAAACCGAAAACTACGTCGTTTATTTTACAATCAATCATTCGATTAGGTTAGGAATAGCCATGACAAATGGAGGAACCATTCAGTATTAACTAACCTCGAAATGCAGTTATTCCTTTCTTTCTTCCATTTGGCGGGGTGCTTTAAATGAGACGTTTATTCGTATAACGCTGCTTCATAAGCCGACAGTCGTTGTCGCTCTCACGGAGATTCAAAGGGAAAGATAAATTCGCGCATTGGTACGCTTCCTATCCCCTCGACGCGATCGTTCGAGATATGCCTTACATGCACGATGTTTTTCGTCAGCGTCCACGATAATACAGCTTATCGAACGATTATCAGAAATACCAGCGCTCGCCACCGCCGGCACACCCGGCAGGTGTATAAGACAGTCTTTCACTTCTTCCTTTTTACCTGCCAATCACCCAGTGACTCACGCGCTCACTTCCACCCGATCATCCCCACTCCTCCCATCATCCTTCTCTTCGTTCAATTCCCGGTAATTTATTTGCTCCTGCAACGCACGTGCAAATTCACTTCATTGTAAACTACTTGTAAGCACTCGATGATTCCGATACTGAAAAAAGTGGTCCGCTTAAGGAGGTTGGTGCCGAAAATGAAAATAATGAGAACGGATTGAAATTTATAAAGAATGATAGTCAATGGTCACTTGAAAGTTTCAACTTGTTTGTCTGTACAGTTTTCGAGTAATCAATGTCGAAAACTCCATTCTTATGGCGACGAGAGCAGAAATTGCCGTTTATGGCTTAAAAGTATGTGATACAATAATGGCACATGAATAAAAAACATTTCACGTGGTAAACGCAACATTTACGAATAATCAGGCAAAGTTTCAAAAGCTTCGTCTGTCCGGTGTTCGAGAGTGTTTGACCAGAGAGTGAAAAGGAAATATTTTCATTTGTGGAAAAAACGTGGTAAATAGTATGGAAATAAAAGTAATTTATAAAAGCAAGTCTGGCATAGCATAAACCTAATTGCAAATCGAATTTTCCTACTCAAGAATTGGTTTTATTGTAATTTGAAAAGACCTTAAAATTCTGTGTCAGCGCTCACATGTTCCTCTCTTATTTTTGCACCAAATCACCGCACCAACCTCCTTAAGAACGATTCACTTTTCACCTTGTTGAAGATGAAACTATTGAGTTCGCGTCATAAAAAATTGTAAGATTTATTGTTACTATTGTTTTGATTTTTTATAGAAAAGACGAGAAGAAGTCAAAACTATAGTTTTAAAAATAGTTGTCGCCTCCGTTTTAATATAGTACACATATTCATCAAAACCAATAAACAAATATACTTATATTACTTTTCATCAAAAGATTAACAATCATTTATATTTAAATTAACAGCCGCGCATTAAATATTGAAATCTTTTTAACAAAGTTCACTTCAGTAAATATCTTTAACATCATTCTGGATTTGTGCCTTAGTGTATGAAGTCTTTCTTTTACATAAGTCATGATTCACGATACACTTTCATTTTTCTAATTCATGCAGCATAAATAGAGATTCCAAAGATAAAATTTATTAAAGAATAAAACCGAATGTAACAGCACAATTAATTGATATACTAATGATCTGATATTAGTACCAAACACCTCCACAACTATAAATGTATTTTTCTTATTACATTTGCAGCGAAATAGCAGCTATTTCTAGATTCACACGATTGCATTGTTGTTGTTTTGAACCTGTAACATATTAAAAGAAATAAATTTCTTTTAAATTTATCATATTTCTTATTATACATTAATTGTGTTATTACAAAGCTATATTTATTATAGTACAAATTCAAACGGAAATATTGTCTCCGAAAACCTTTAAGCTTGAGTTTGGAATGAATTAAATTTGGGAAATTTCGTTGCATTGCCTCTTATTTTCGGTCCTTACTATTAGTAATAATAATTATCTGATTTACTAAACAGTGCTGTCTATCATACAAACGCAAAAGCTTATTACTATAATTGCTATAATAATTTCTATAATCTAATATAATGCTATAATAAGTGTATAATAAAAATTTGCAAATTTACTAAACGGTTTAGTCAACAATAGTGCGAATTAGTTGACAGCGATAATGCACAATTGCTATAAACGGGCTTTACCATCATACAAAGGCAAAAGCTTATTACTGTAATTGCTATAATAATTTGTATAATATAATATGATACTATAATAAGTGTATAAAAATAATTTGCATATTTACTAAGCAGTGTAGTCAACAATAGCGTCAATTAGTGGCAGGGATAATGTACAATTGCTATAAATGGATTCTCTCATCATACAAAGGCAAAAGCTCATTCCTATAATTGCTGTAATAATATTTATAGTATGATATAATACTATAATACTATAATACTATAATAAGTGTATAATAATAATTTGCAGATTTACTAAACAGTGTAATCAACAACTGTGTCAATTAATGACAGTGCACAATTACTATAAATGGGCTTCACTATCATACATAAAGGCAAAAGCTTATTACTATAATTGCTATAATAATATTTATAGTATGACATAATACTATAATACTATAATAGGTGTATAATAATAATTTGAAGATTGACTAAACAGTATAGTCAACAATAGTGCGAATTAGTGATAGTGATAATGCACAATTGCTATAAATGAATTGCCTTTGTATGATACAAAGGCAAACGGATGTTAACCAACGACGTTTCTGCTGGAAAAAGGGCCTTTGTCTAAAAAGAAACCTTCCTCCCATAGGCAGATACATACACATACTTATTCATCGGCATAGTTACTTATACATGCACCTAAGCTGTCACGCTCTGAAAAGCTCATTACTCTAATCCGGCTTTACGCAATATGACTTACGAGAAGTGCAAATTCATTTCCAGTCAACATATGCTCGAATGTAAATACTTCCCATAATTCATAAATGCCTTGCTGAATTCTCATAAGTGTGGAGCATACATAAAGAATTAGCATTAACTTACGCCGCTGTATAAGAAATTCCCTCGAATCAGTTTCGTTTAAGAGAGATTTGAATTTATGTTTTTCCGATTACAGTCGCTCCTATCTGACAAGCAGAGATACGCCGATGAATAAAGCAACCTAATAAATTTACGTTGCTGTATGATAAATACCGTTGAATCAGCTTCGTTTAACATACATTTGAATTTATGTTTTTCCAATTGGATCTGCTTGTGCCTGCGGCAAGGCTCCATGAAAATGAGGCTTGCCTTGTAAAAGATGTTGTAGTTGTTGTTATAATTGTTTATACTGCTTTATTTAAATTTTAACTCTATGTTTAACGACGTTTGAAAGTTTTAACTCTGACTTACTTTAAAAAAAGATCTTGTTTTAAATTTATTATATTTCTTATTACAGCTCGTTCGAATTATTATAGTTCTTATTCAAAGAGAATTTGAGATTAGCATAGACGAATTAAATCATTAACACAAACTTTCTATAAATAGTAAATAGTCTTTCATATAGATAAACATATTGGATTAACAACTTTTGCAATACATTATTGTGAATGCCGTTTATATTATTGGAAAAAATGGTTATCTAGCACTTGCAAACAAATTTTAGTTTCTCTGAATTGAAAATTCATTAAAAGGTTCCATTAAAATTGTTGAATCTTTAACTTCTTTTTTTCAAAAGAAGCTTCCTTGCATTTTTGTTAACTTCTTCGCGATTAAAAAACTCAAGACAAACAAAAAATCATGAATTCCTATATTTTTCATTTGCATATTCATTTGTATTTTTGTTAGTTTATATTCGTTGCAAGAGTTATAATGATTTGAAGATTAAATGTAACTGCAAGTATGGCCGGGCAATTTTTGCCATAGAGCCGAGTGGTGAGTTGCTCCCTTTGAGCAGCGCGGCGATCAATCAGGTACCATGACGCCAGCCTGTTTCTTTCCATTAGTTTTTCCGAGCCTGAGCAACTAGGGTTCTTCGGTAAATATAGTAAGAACTTAGCTAACCTCGTTACTAATGATTTACAGGAATAGCATGGACGCAAAGAAACGATCAGCTTCACATCATCGTTCTGATTAATCCCTGGCTCGAAAGGCACCACTCACCAATCTCATTTGCAATACGTTATTCAATTCTAAGCACACTTTTCTTTAACCCCTGTGCTCATTTTTTTTAAATTATTCTTGAAAATGTATATTTTCAAGAAATGAACATTTTTTGACGTTGATTTTTTTTCATTAGCAAGAAATAAATGCAAAAATAAGGAATAATTCTTATTAACCCTTTGACTACAGCGAAATCTGATCGGAAGCGTTAATTTCAACCAAGGACATTTTGGCTATGATCAATGCAATCTTCATGGATTTTTAGAGCGCCTAAAGGCGCCAATAGTAGTCAAAGGGTTAAGGTAGTTGGATCATCAAATCATTTTTTAAAAATTTTCTTTAAACTTTGATAGAACATCCTTTATAATGTATTGCAAGTACTAGCAAAATTTTATTCGATTCGATCATGCCGTTTTCGAGATAATGCACTTTTAAACTGATAATTTCAACACGGGAAAGGCATAAAGTAAACTCATCCGCTACTTACATTATTAATTTTATTTCGGAGAATTTTATTAAGAATCACGTAAAAAAGTAATCCGTATTTCATCAACATTCTGCGAATCCGTTCAAATTTTTGCAGATTTTTTTACCATCTCATTCTTGTGTAATATAGTTAACAAAACTTAAATTTCTGAGAAATTGAAAGTACAAGTTCACTAACCGAGTTGAGTGGGGTTGGAATCCATCGGTACATGCAAGCTTGAATGTGTCTCTGCATGCAAATTCAACATACTCTTGTTTAAACACTAAACAAAAATAAAAAAATTTCTAAAATAAAAAATCACAGCCTGACAATAAAAGCGATTTAGCTTGCTATATAAAATTGACATATTGATTGACAAACTTGCTGATTTTTAAAATTCCTTAGTTCACTAGGAACCTAAATTGCTCCTAACCTCTATTTTTGTAATCCTTCTGTTTAAAACTCTAAATTAATTGGTGCAAACAGTGTTTAGTAAGCACTTTCAGGTAAAATTATAACGATCGCTGTAAAATAAGTAGTTTTGGAAAAATATACGGCAAACTGTTTTCAAGCTGACGAGGTTCTACTTATCATATTCTTCACACAATTTGAATAAAAAGCAGTGTTTTTTGCGTTTCACATTGCCGAATTTTACCTTAATGCTTGACATCACACGCACTTGACTCTTTTTTAAGTCTTTCGCTAAAGTGTATTAAAAGTGTTTGTTAGCATTACTTTCAGATAAATAAATATGCCTGTCATCCAAATTTGAATAACACACCACCCAAAATACGATAAATAATTTATTATCGAAGAACGCTTTAATAGGCGAATGATGATTAGCAGAATACTTGCAAATTTGCAAATTTATAATTACTTCACTATCCCTTACTAAAAATATTTATTCGCAATATTTTCAAGAGAAGCAAAAACGCCAGTAAATAGAAATGCGTGTTTCACCGAAATTCGAATACTATGATTGTCAAAGAATTAGGCGGGAAACATAGAATGGAAACACGAATGGAAAATGGAACGAACACAGCAGGAAAAGAATTACTAAAATTATTTATTAACACTATGTTCGAAGAAATAAATATACCTGAGAATGAAAATGCGATTTCGCACCAAATCGAATGACGTGACAGTCAAAGTGTTAAAGAGAAATATCGTGCGATAAGCATGACAAATAACTAGTCATCGAAGGGCTCTCGACATAGCAAAGGGTTAAATGCAGAGAGGTATGATTGGCAAGTATGAGCGGTGCACGTGACTAAGGTTTATGTAGGTCGTACTCGTCCGAATTTCCTGAGTTGAGCCGACACTCACTTCCGTAAAGACAGCGAGCGCACGCATCGTGGCAGCACGCCACACCATCCTACATCACGATCAGCTGTGCTCTCCGGCTGGGAAGGTGGGTATCTTGGAACTCATGCCCTACTGACAAGATCCGTTCGCATGTCAGTCCTCGTTTAGGCTACGTGCGCATTACTCTGACGTAACGTGTTGGCACGTGATGCAGCGCACCCTTCACTGCCTCGGAAGAATTTATTTTTAGATTGGAGACAGTCTTAACGTCATCGGCACCTAACCTCCAATAAGATGTTTCACTAATATCAGTTTCGAATATTCATTTCATTTATGTGTTATACATATTATTCGTACGATTGTTTATATGTTATGTGTATTGTTTATTTGATTGTTTAGACATTGTGTACACCTAACCTATAATAGGACGTTTTACTAATTCATGTTTGAAATGTTAACAAAATTTACGGTACTTAAAAAGTAAGTCGTATACCGAAACTCATGTTTAGTTCAAAAAATTGAGTATTATACACATTGGCAATGCATTATGGATAAACATCAATAATCGTTCTGTCTATTAACATAGATTCAGAATTATTCCGGATATACAACGGTGATTTAAATAAGCGCAATTATTTAGTAAATTTTTTTTCTATATTATATAACGTATAATCCATCGCTACGTACTCTTTGAATGCTCTTAAGAATTTTGCGAATATTTCATTTTATAATCATAGTTGTATTAATTTGGAAATAAAAGGTATGTACATATCTAAGTGCCCGCCCAAAATCAGAAAGTTCTAAATAACTTACAACTTTCTAACAAGCGTAGTGTTAGACCTATCAGGTCGGAAGCTATGTTAATTTTTGTATAAGTACGTAAACGAATACTGAATACTATCCAAAAAGATCAGCTGCCGAAATCAAACATAGGTATTTTTTAAAAATGATGGAAACTCCCAGCTTTACCTATCCGACGGCGTTTAAGAATTACGTTCGTGACTCAGGAGTGTCAGACCTGTCAGATCGAAAGCCCCTACGATATTTTCGATATTTGCTCATATTGTGATGTAAAAAGTATTTGCAAAATTTCAACTACCATAATGCATTTCAAGTGCATAAAAATTTAACGGAATAGGTAAACTCTGGCATTTCAATGATTTTTTAAAAATACCTATAGTTGATAATGGTCGTTAATTTTTTGAAAGAATATTTTACATTCGTTTACGAACTTATACACAAAAAATGAGCACAGTTTTCAATCTGACAGGTCCGATAATCTCCTTGTTGCTTTATGAGTAACAATTTACAATTAACAAAGAAAGCATTGAAAAGCAGCATCGTTTAAAACAAGTTTCTTTTATTTTAAACAGTAAAACACTATTTCAGTTATGAAGACAAAATGTTCCTATTTTTATGCTCGTCACTGTAAGTTTTAAGACTAACTTTACATCATTTGACAGGATTAACTTGGTATGAACCTTCTATCTCCCAAGCAAGTACCGAGAATTTCTTGTAACATAACCTTTCATTTAACTCAACGTCTTCATAAATGGAAATGAATACTTTTTATTCCGTTTTGCTAGACATTACTTTGATATAACGTTTTCGCGCGTGATGCAATGCGCCCTTCACACATTTCAAAGATCGTATTTTTGCATTCGGCTGCAAACACTTTTGTTCGCTCTTTTGGGTGACTGGGTGGCTGGCTTACGCAAGTTCAGAGAATTTCTGAAAATAAGAACAAAACAGACTTCGACACCTGTTTTTTGGGGTGGAACTTTTACTTAACTTAAACCGTCTAATACATAGAAGTAAATATTTTATTCTTTAATTTTAATTCTTTCGGGTAAAGTCGAATTTGAATAATGAATTTTGAATTATATGGAAATATGAAGATAGGTGTTTCTTATTCATCTTCTCGGAACTGCGAGTTCCCAAAATAAGTTCATTGTGTTGAGTAGGACAAGTGCTCGTCCTTAACCTTTTATCTCTCATGAAAGTTCTGAACAGTACCGAGAATGTAATTAAAACAGACTTTAACACCTGGTTTTCATCTAAGTATTTATTTAATGTAAACCTTCCAATGAATGCAGATTCATATTTTGAATTTCTTTGTAGAAATCAAATTTATTAAAGTTAAACACTTTTCAAACATTTTTTAACTTAATTTTTTAACTCCATATTTTAATTAACTTTAACATTCTTACAAGTTTTAAATCAGTATTTTATATTTATCTAAACAAAACCAGAATTCAGCAATTAAATTTCGTATTTCAAAAAGAAATACGAAGACAGAATTCTCCTGTTTGTCTGCGCAAGACTACAAGTTTCCAGAATAAGTTCGCCCTATTAAACGTGTGCTCACCCTTAGTCCTCTGTCTCAGACGCAAGTTGCAAGCAGTGCCGAAAATGAGACTAAAGCAGACTTTTATATTTGTTTTTTTTAATTCCGTCTTATGCTAACAGAAAATAAGACCGTTGTAGATTTAAACATTTAAGTCTGATTTTCAACATAACCTTTCATTAAACTTAACGCCTTAACGCACAGTTTCTTTGGAAACACGTGTAACGCGCTCAAATTAACTCGAGTGTGCAAGTTAAGGGTTTAAATCTTCTAATATATGAAAATCAGTAATATTTGGCGGTGAGAAAACGGGAATTGAACGATAAAATTTGTATTCTATAGAAATACGAAGACGGAATGGTCTCGTTTGTCTGTTCGAGACTGCAAATTCTCAGAATAAGTTCACCCTATTAGAGGTGTGCTCGCCCTTAGCCTTCTATTTCTCACGCAAGTTCCAAACTATACCAAAAATGAGATTCAAGCAGACTTTTACATTTGCTTTTTAGTTTCCCTTTATTCAAACAGAAAATAACACCATAATAGATTTAAGTCCGATTTTTAACATAACCTTTCAATAAATTTAAACCTTCTAATATATTTATAAATATCAGTAATATAATAATCAGAACAATAAAATGTATATTCTATAGAAATACGAAGATGGAATGGTCTTGTTTGTCTGTTCGAGACTGCAAGTTCCCAGAATAAGTTCAGCCTATTAAAGGTGTGCTCGCCCTTAGCCTTCTGTCTCTCACGCAAGTTCCGAGCAGTGCCGAAAATGAGACTGAAGCAGACTTTTATATTTGCGTTTTAATTTCCTCTTATCCTAACAGAAAATAAGACCATTGATTTCTTACATAACCTTTCAACATTAAACTTAAACCTTCTAAAATATGAAAATCAATAATATTTATATTTCTGCAGTGAAAGCGGAAATTGAACGATAAAACTTGCATTCTATAGAAATACGAAGACGGAATGGTCTTGTTTGTCTGTTCGAGACTGCAAGTTCCCAGAATAAGTTGAGCCTATTAGAGGTGTGCTCGCCCTTAGCCTTCTGTCTCTCACGCAAGTTGCGAGCAGTGCCGGGCCGGGCCGGCACCACGTCAGCTGCCGTGGGGCTGATCAGGATTTCGCTCGTAAGCATATGTTCTGTAATACACACTGGGCACACGCACGCTTCTCCTTCCACGCGTGTGTTTGTGTCTTCTAAATTACGGGGTTCGGCCGGGGCTGATCGACGTCGAATTCACATGTACCCGGCAACCCCACCACCACAAAATTCGATCAATTCTTCTCTCTTGGTGCCAGTACAAGGGAGTGCGGCTATATGTAGAACATACAAGTGAAGAATAATTATGGCAGATAAAGTCACACACAATGGAGAAGGAAACTCGTTCTTTTTGTAAAGAAGATAATATTTTCTTTAGAAAATACTCGAATTCTTTTAGGAGGAACATTTTTTTCTTTTAAAATGTATTTGTTCTTAACCCCTTCGGACCCTGTGCACATTGTAATGTACATAATACTTTATGTACTTTAAATATAATACTTCAAAAAATTCTGAACGGGTCTGAAGGGGTTAAGAAGGAAGTTTTCCTCTATAGCAAAACTACTAGTCACCCAAATTCGAATGACACACCACTCAAAATACGATAAATAACTAGTTATCGAAGAACGCTTTAATAGGCTAATGATGATTTGCAGGATACTTGCCAATTTGTAAATGTATAACTACTAACTAATTATGGCAGATAAAATCACACACAATAGAGAAAGAAACTCGTTCTTTTTGTAAAGAAGAAAATATTTTCTTTAGAGAATACTCGACTTCTTTTAGGAGGAACATTTTTTTCTTTTAAAATGTATTTCTTCTTAAGAAGGAAGTTTTCCTCTATAGCAAAGCTACTAGTCACCCAAATTCGAATGACACACCGCTCAAAATACGATAAATAACTAGTTATCGAAGAACGCTTTAATAGGCTAATGATGATTTGCAGGATACTTGCCAATTTGTAAATTTATAACTACTAATTAATTATGGCAGATAAAGCCACACACAATGGAGAAAGAAACTCGTTCTTTTTATAAAGAAGAAAATATTTTCTTCAGAAAATACTCGATTTCTTTTAGGAGGAATATTTTTTTCTTTTGGAAAACGTGTTTGCTCTTAAAAAGGAAATTTTCCTCTATCGCAAAACTACTAGTCACCCAAATTCAAATTACACGCCGCTCAAAATACGATAAATAACTAGTTATCAAAGAACGCTTTAATAGGTTAATGATGATTTGCAGGATACTTGCCAATTTGTAAATTTATAACTACTAACTAATTATGGCAGATAAAATCACACACAATAGAGAAAGAAACTCGTTCTTTTTGTAAAGAAGAAAATATTTTCTTTAGAAAATACTCGATTTCTTTTACGAGGAATATTTCTTTCTTTTGGAAAACGTGTTTACTCTTAAAAAGGAAATTTTCTTCTATAGCAACATTTACTGCAAAAAGAACTGCGTGTAAAACCTATTACTCCCATTGTATATTATTTAGATAACATGTGTTAAAGCGCATCCAGAAATTAAACATACATATTGAACTATAAACTTATACAACAACATTGCGAAGATTTACAAATTTGAATAAATGACCCTTTTGCAAATAGTAATTTTCCCTATCTGAGCTTTTATGTGGGGCAAATTGAGACTAGTAAAAAAGCATTCTAGAATTTATATCAAATTAGGTCAGCTTTGAAGGATGTAAATTTTTTGCAGTATCCCTCGACTCGGTTAATTGTAAACGCTGCCTCTTGCACTCTGACGCGATTATCTGTAAAATTATAAATCAACACCCGTACCATTTTTTAAAAAATGTATCCAGTGCTCACCATTTATAATTAAAGTTCTTTATATCAGTTCATGGCGATTTTACTTAATAACCACAAGTTCATTTATTGCAAAACATAATTGCAAATGCAATTGCACAACTCTGAGAAATGATTGTAATAACTGAAAATTGTGGAAGGAAAAAAGAAAACAGCGATATTGAAGGCAACATGAAAGCTTATATTTTTTAAATGACTATGACTAAATGTATTTCGTACACATGATAAAATATGTGTGCAGTTCCATGTATTATTTGTACATACAGCATCCGACAAAATACTTGTCACAATCTAAAAAACGCTCGTCAGATAGAAAGTGAAATTTGGCGGGATGCACAGCCGGTATGGCATGCATGACTTTTTAAAAGCCATCTTTTAGGGGAGAACGCCCTTTTGTAACCCCCTAAAAAGTCTTTCATCGCGGATGTACATGCTATTAAATTTCACTTTCTGTCCTTTGACAATTTTGACAACTATTTTGTCGGATGCTGTACACCATTTAAATGTCATGAAATGGTGACATTTCAAAGATAGAAAGTTTTTTTCCAACACCCTGTTACACTTATCCCTGCATTTTTAGTAAATATAAAAAATATATTCGTAATATAAAATTTTAATTTTTAGATATTTGTTATTATTCTAACGAAGGGAATGCCATACTATAGATTATTGCAAGAATTATAATTAAATAATCTATTATTCTTCTAATTTAGTTATTTCCTTATTTCTATAATTGATCCCTTTATTGGTAGATGATTAATAAAAAAATAAGAATACAAAAAATGGTATTTCGCTATCTTGCCATATAGTGAGGAGAATACGTATTGGCACACTCAGGCTTTTGGCTCAAGGCCAATTTTGACTACACTGCCTTAAGGAAGAAAACGGTCCTCTCTCAAGAAATGTATTTTTTCTTAAGAAGCACATTTTCTTGTTCAAGAAAACATATTTATTTGTAAAACAGGATTATTCTTCTGTAAGTAACTTTTTTCGAAAACGACTAGGTACGCAAATCCTTCTTCATTCACTGTACATACTGTAAACAAAGAAATATTCGGTCAACTAGTATTTTTCGGATAAGCTGTCTTAAAAAGTAGAAAACTGTCTTCTTTAAGAAAATACAATTCTCTTTAGAGGAAAGAGATTTTCTTCTAGAAGAAAATTTTGTCCAAAACTACTTCTTTTATCCACTGTATATTTCGTTAATGTATCCATTTTGCAGGCCTTTCTTCACTTGCACATAAAATGACATCGTAAATCAGTGAAATAAAGGTTTAGCCCGACGGCGTCGGCGGCGTCGGGAATATTCGGGCGATCACGAGTGAACTAGAGCGCGCAGTACCAGCCAATGCGACTGACACCAGTCGCCCTACCTTTCCCCTGTTTTGCCATAACATTTTGCCGCTGCTACCCTCTGCTATTTAACTCCCCAAATAACCCCTTTGCCACAATACGCTCCCCCCACCACCACCACCACCGCCACCACTTCTCCCATTCGCGCTCTTCCATGTTTCGTTCGGTCTTTCGATTGGCGCATCGGAGCCGGCAGTGTTGGTTCGACTCGATCCTTACTGACTGAACCCGAACCCCCCAAACATTCCGCGATTCTTCTTCCCTTCGAATCGTCTGCTTCTCCAGTCACCGTTTAATTCTCTGTCACTGCTCAACTGCGGATAATAAATCATTCGAGCTTGCATTGCCGTCGCCCAAGAGTTCTCAGGTCTTATTGTTAGACTTTTTCTGTCCGAGTTTTAGTATGGCAGAATTTGTTTAATTAATATTGTAATTTACAATTTTTCTATAGAATCATTAAGGGACAAAGTTTTGATATAATTTCTTTAATATGGTATAATACATTTACAAATAAACGTGGAATTTAATATATTTATTTGAAGTTTCAATATTAAATGCCTCAAAAATAATTACTTTAGGGATTATTGTTCAAAAACCGTACATATATGATTGATCAATGTTGTTTTATTTCGGGTGTCATGTTTATTGAAATTGTAGGTGTTACTAGCTAATTTATTGTAATATCTTCTAGTAATATTCTTTTATCGCGACCACTGCCGTTTGGAGTTGGATCATCTGGAATAAAACAATTATATGTATTTGGATAGCATATTAAATTACGTAGTAGGTTATTGGGAGAAAAGGGCGATGGATTAAATATGAAATGTCGATTTGTCGCCAAACAATTACTGCTTTTTCATATCAGTTTGAAGTTTCAATTGTAAAAGAATTTATTTTGTAAATTATATTGAATAATAGATATAAATATAATTTGTGTGTATAATAAATTACGGTCTTCGCAAACAATCATTAAATGACAAAGTTCTAGCCATACTAAAGTTATGATTTATTTAATATTGTATAACACATTTACAAGCAAATAACTATCATCTTTTCTGGGTATTGGAAAATAACAAGATCATCAAGTGATTCATGTCAGTTTGAATGGTTGAAAGTGCGATGGTCGAAAATTTAAATGTCTAGAAAAAAATGTTGATGAGCAAGAATATGAAAAACACTCGGTTCCTGAAGTGATCTTTTGAATTATTTATAGTGCGCCAACATTTCAATTGAAGCCTCTGAATTTTTAAGGATGTACAGACACATTAAAACTAGTTATTACTAATTAAAGCAACAATTATTATTCTCTTCTATTTTACAAGAAGCTTATTAAATTTAAGTTACTAAATGCTGATGGTTAGAAACCTTTTCCCGTTAAAAAAAGTCATTTCATGAAAAACGAAGACTCGAACAGTCTGCTATGTTATTTTGAAGGGTTTCCTCCAAATGTACGAAAATTACCGTGCTGCGATGGTAAAAGATTTGGATAATACAGATTCTACTTTAATTTATTCCTGTAATTTATATTAACACTAACAATACCGGCCATTTATTTATAGTTATTTTTACCGAAAACGGTCAAATGTCCGGCTGTGAAACAAAGATAAAATTTTTTTCATTCGGGGCTAATTAATTGATAATTTAATACGAACATAAATACACAAAGTGACATTCGGATAATAATAAAAAGATCGATAAATCTGCATTAGTATTTTTAACAAGAACGAAAGAAAGAAGTGCTTTGTAAAATCGAAATTTAAAACCAGACATTGATCCTGTCAGTGTTAATGAAATCAGTTTATTCTTATAATTCCTGCGAACCACACAGTTTTTCACATATATAACAGACTTTTCAATAAACATGCCCTAGTTATTTCAATCCCCACAGAGCAGCGATGAGCAATGTTGAAAGAACCACTTTGGATGATTGCATAACATATTAATTTGGCGGCGGTGCGGTGGCCGGGAGCACTTTGTGAACAGTGGGGAACATTAGTGTTCGAGCCAGGAGGTTTGGGAGTAATTTCGGAAATGACATTCCCTGAAACAGCAGATTGACGATTAATTAAGGAAGACGCGTAGGCCAAGCCCCTTTGCCGTCAGGAAGAGAGCATATGGTGCAATCACATCACCGGATCTACTTGTCACGTCAACTGGTTTGCCCTTACAATTATCTTTCTTCCTCTTACAACTTCGCTTCAACATCCCGCAATTAAGCTTCGCTCACCACTTTAGCTGGGCGAGCCAATAATTATCCGCAATGTTATTAGAGTCGTTATTTACAATTTTTGCAATTTTACATTTACAGGCACAATAACTTTATTGTCTTGCTATGAAATTGATATTCCTTTTTGAGCAACTTTGGGAAAGCGGACATTTCCCGTGAATATGTTTTTGTTATTACAGTGAGCAACAGAAACACAGTGAGAATATAAAACTAAAAAAACTGTAGTTCTTCCCTAAAGTTTTTTCTTTATGATATTTAAAACTGCTAATGCTGAACACGTTTCATCTGCGCAAATGCTAATAAATAAATGGTAATAATTCTGTAATAATTACCATCAAATATATGTCAATGTGATAAACAACAAACATAAATTACAGTTCTTGTAACTTTTACATTCTTATTCTGAGCATACATTTGATCTTTACTGTTTACTGCGGCGCTTCCGTTATTTTTTCAGCGTCATAGTTCAAAATCATATCCATATCTGTCATGATTAAAACCACAAGTTACTTTGATTCACCAGAACAATCATTTTAATATAACAGTCCGTCGGATCGCACTTAACGGTTACGTAATAAAAAAATGAACGATGAGTATTTAAATAATTCTAATGGTGCAATCTTCGTTCTTAAAACATATATTTAATCGAATGCGTTTCAAACGTTTGGCAATTCTAAATGCTAATAAATGAATGACAATAATTTTGTAATAATTGCTATCAAATATAAGTCAATGTGATAAATAACAAACATAAATTACAGTTCTTGTAACATTTTCATTCTTATTCTGCGCATACATTTGAGCTTTACTGTTTACTGTGCTACTTCCGTCTTGTTTTGAGCGTCATAGTTCAAAATCATTTCTCAAGTTTCCTCAACAAAAGGCAAAGAGACTCCCAAAAAGTAATATTATGTTGCAAAAGTCCGAATTTTTTTAAAATAAGGATTACAGCTGCAATGCAGTTAATGATGGATTCATCTTTGTAAAAGGGGAAAAAATCTTGAGCGAAGTTTAATTGCAGCATACTCGAGCAAAGTCGCAAAAGGAAGAACCATAATTGTAAGCTTTTGAATGGTTCTTAAGTGCGTAAAGAAAGATGTAAAAATGCAACAAGCAAAGCTGATTTAAATCATACACAGCCATGTTTTTCTGG
This sequence comes from Ectemnius continuus, assembly GCA_910591665.1. Classification (NCBI taxonomy): domain Eukaryota; kingdom Metazoa; phylum Arthropoda; class Insecta; order Hymenoptera; family Crabronidae; genus Ectemnius; species Ectemnius continuus. The sequence continues at coordinate 4,112,060 of OU342862.1, read as the reverse complement.
TAGAATTCGAGTAAATTGGAGAATAGCTTAGAAACAATTACCATAAATAAACAAACAATTGGTATTAAATGGCAGTGGAATTTACCTAATATTTCTTCATTTAATTGACATTGATGTATTTGTTAATAAAAGTTGAAAGCACTCGTGACTTATCTTCTTCAAATCTGACTGGGCGTGCCGGGGAGAATCTTGAAGAATCGACGGGAATTATTGACACATTGATTGACGTCGAATTACCAGCATCTGAGTCCACGAAATCCATTATTTCTTTAATGTGTGATAACTGCGTTAGAACGCTACAATCATTATGATTGTGCTAACAAGAACATAGCATTTGATTGAATAATGAAAGATTTAATATTTATTAACTGAGTAGTTAATTATGACTTTTATCGACCAAATAAAAGTTACATATTTCATGGTTTATATGCTAAAAAATATTATATAGTTGACAGATTCGTTTGATTTTTAATAAGCAACACAGTTCGAATATACGAGAATATTCTAATTTCTTTTATTATTTCATTATGCCATTTGAATCCTTAACAAACGAATAAATACTTTGTATTCCGAACAATCTTTCTCTGTCAAATGTAAGCAACTGGTTACATACTTGTTTCCTTTTTCAAAATCCGATGTTGTGTTTTTCATACTAATATATTTTCATAATCCTTTTTATTGAACGATCTTATTCGCATTCGAAAATCGTCGTTAGTTGCTTTTCATTACTATGCTGAATTATTGTAATTTGGTAAAATGGATGTTGGATCATTTTAAGAAGCAACCCTTGTATCTAATAACCTAATAATAAATTCACAGTTTTTTCATTACACTCATCAATTTTTGAAGTTTAATTCACAATTCTGTTTCGATTGAACTGTGTCACACTAATATAACTTAACATAATTAACAACGAACTGCAGAGGTTCTGGTCTCACAGAAGCCTTAGAATTTGTTCTTACTAGTGTTTAGAAGCCAAAACAAAAGTTGGCTACCTAATTATTATTTTATTTTCAATTGTAACCTTTCACATATGTATATCTTCCATGATTAAAACCATAAGTTACTTTGGCTCACCAGAACAATTATTTAAATACAACAGTCCGTCGGATCGCATTTCAACAGTTACGTAACAAAAATTTAACGATGAACAGTAAAGGTTAAATAAATAGAATTATATAATTCTAATAGTGTAATCCGGATTCTTAAAAGGCACATTTAGTCGAATGCATCTGAAACATTCGTTTGGCAATTCTGCTTTAAGCGGCGTTGTCGGGCGTCGCCATTATAAATCGCATCGCGCCTGGTTTTCCGTGTAATTTGTGTGGCGGCCGAGAGGGCGCCGAATTGGAGGCTTACCATTTGCGCAACATGAAACCGGCTGCGAGCGCATATCAAGTTAAAGTATGATGATCGCCGTCTCCCATAATTCCTCTGGGACTAATGTTCTCGGAACAACACCTTACATACGACTGCGGATCCGGCATCTCATACGATCCTCCTTCCTTAAAATTCGCCGAATCCTTTTCTTTTTCATTGACTTTGAAAAACAGGATTATAGTTGCCATTCCTTACAAAAGTTGCAACACATTTAGCATCACATCGCAACTTTATATGATTTATTTTAAATGTTGCGACACTGTTGTTGCTGCAAAATTGTGTTAGTCAAATCGACATTGTTTCTCACTTGTTTGCGCATTTTGTCTCCCGGTTGAATATAATAAACCAATTGTTTATATTGTTAACCATAAAACTTATAACATAAACAATTGGTTTGAACCAACTTCCACATGACTTATCCGCATGCTTTTGGTGCCTGCTTTATGTATGATCTTAAAAAAGAACTCTGTAAAAGTTGAACTTCATGGTACCAAAGAAATCACCTGCAGAGTCCTATTACGCATTATTAATATTGTAATGTTTAACAATTAATAACTGCCTTATTGCTTATTTAATTTTCAATGTTTATATCTCAAATTACTCTGTACAAGTGTACTAATTAAAGGTAAAATAACTGTGCTTGCCAAGTGATTGGCTGAGTTACATAAATTTTTATAAAATTTAGAAAAATTTCAATGTTAATTGTTCTACACCCTCTTAACACATTGTTTCTTTCTGTGTTTGCCACCACGCCAAATGCACTTGGCACTGTTAAGTTAGGCTAACCTAACATAACGCAACCAACAACGCAACAGTTAGGTTAACTTAACTTAACTTAGCTTAACTTTGGGTTGCGTTAGGTTATGTTAGTTGAGTTTATATCAAACCTTGAACCAAGTTCTTAGTGAAGTAACTGCGAAGATCGTTTTATTGGTACCTCGTGATTCTTGACATGAAATGATTGCTAATTCTTGCCACACATTTCTTGAACCTTCTCAATGTTTCCGTTGGTAGGAAATGTTGCCACATTATTGCTTATGCGTCTATGGTAATATAAGCGAAATACTATTAGGGATAATACGATAGCATTCTGAAACAATGAATGAGAAAATATTCTATGCTTTTTCCCCAATTAAAACACAGACTTGCATCCACCAGAAATTGGGAAAGGCAAATAAATAATAGCAAAATTTCAGGACAAGGACTTTTCTGTCCGACGCCCTGTCTTTTCTATTTATCTACATGTAGTAACAAATTCGCTGTAACAAACAAATTCGAATTTTTACAATGCTTTGCGATTGTTCTAACAAGGTGAATGCCTCAATGTATTTGTAAAATGAGAATAGTTATTGTCAGTATAAGTAAACATTTTTAATCCGAACTAGAATAATAGAGGGCTAATTGTACATGAGAAATTACACTTTCTTAATACTGAATTTGATAATTACATATTTCAGTTAATTCAAAAGACTAGAAACATTCTATTTTTTACAAAGAAGTGCGACAAATGAATGTGTCTTCACAGCCGTTTCTTCGATGACAGTTTCGCGCTTACATAACTTCAAGAAATCGTCGCAACAGGGTCAAATGGAAAAACACCTTAGATTCTCATAAAAAGATCCATTACTTTATTTTTATTTGAAATTCTTAATGAAATCAAAATTATCAAAACAATATACCAACTTGGCACAAACAAATATTCCTTTTTACGTCAGGTTGCATTACAAGTGAAACTATACTAAAACTCGTGATTCTAATTGATGCTATTTTTTTCTACATTACTTTGGCCGGACTTGGCTGAAGCCGTCTGAAAGTAGTGTGAAGCTCATAACGCAACAGTGCTCGAATGGTGATGCGTCAGCCTGTCGTATGACTCGCGAAAGCCACAAGAAATCTGAAACGAATGGAGAATAAATGTGAGCATGCCGAGTGGAGTTATGGTAATTGCGAATTTCGCGACGCCTCTAAACGTGCCGGTAAATATGCTGTGATCCACCGAGCTTCTTCTTCTTCAAACTTAGTTTCTCCCCTTCATAAGTCTTTGTTTCATTTAATCCGTAAGAAGCTAGTCATTCCTTTGCCGGTCGTTGGGTGACCAATTTCACTATTGACTTTATCGTTCCAATATTGATTTATGAAAATCATATATTTCTTATGTGAAATATAAAACTGTTCAAAGTTTAATTTTCTTTGTTTATAAGTGACAGAGAGGTTATGATAATACTTTTGAACGTTTGACGACCGTTGGATTAGCAATTTCGCTATTGACTTTATGGTTCCAATATTGATATATAAACATAATATATTTCCCATTCGAAATATAAAACTGTTCAAAGTTTAATTTTCTTTGTTTATAAATAACGGAGAGGTTATGATACTATACTTGAACGTTTGACGGTCGTTGGATGACCAATTCCGCTATTGACTTTATGGTTCGAGTATTGATTTATGAAAATCATATATTTCTTATTCGAAATATAAAACTGTTCAAAGTTTAATTTTCTTTATTTATAAGTGACAGAGAGATTAGGATAATATATTTGACCGTTGCATTGAAGATTTCGACGCACCCGTTCCAGCTTTTTTATTTTTAGACAAACTTCTTTAATAATACATTCTGTATTTAAAACATGAAAGTGTCCACAATTTTATTCAATTCGCAAACTTCTGCGTTGTGGCTAATCCCAAGAAAAATTAGACATTTTGCAACTCATTTATTACAGTTTTGCACAAGATTGTTTCTGTTCTAACAAACATTTGCGAAATATTCTTTACATTTCGAAATTTTGTATTTAAAAAAGTATTATTAAAGTGAAGTAAAACGATTTATACAACATCGTCATGAATTGAATGTCATATTAATACAACTTCGATATAGACTTTGCGATTCCATCTAAAGTCCAGCTAAATAATTTCTTTAATCATTGTGTCCTATTGTTTAGAGTTGTGTATAACTATCAACATGCTTTGTCAGGTGTTTGACTTAAGTGTAATCATACGGCAAGTTTAATGTTCGTGTACAGGATGACTGTGTAATATATACTAATATTAAAAACGTGGAAACTGTCAACGATCATCTGGCAAGTTGTGCAAACAATAATACAATTAATAAGCAGCAATAAATATGATAAAATTGATTTACTTAGAAAACTTCATAGTCAGTGAAGTACTTACTGACTCGATGAGTCGAGCGCAAATGGATCAGTCTGTATCATTTTATGTTGAACGAACTATTTTAGTGTGCACACAGAAAACAGTTGTGAGTTGTTTTGCTTTATCATCGTAATATTTTGCTCTGCTGTCAACATGCTTGGTTAATTGTTTTGACAGTGTAGTCGCAAGACACGTTTTATGTCAAATTCGAAACTCTCTACATTCAATAGCTTTTATAATTTTTTACAAAGTCTTCTTTTATTGACTTCTAACGCAATACCTTTGAATTTTCAAGAATTTCTTGTGTAATCTGTTGAACAACTCTCTGATAATTTCTCAGTGAAACAAAGTACGTTTTGCTAAATCAAGAAACCCACGAATCAGAATTAAAACGTTTCAAAGCTGAAATTGCGAGACTGGTAGTATTGGCAGACTGTTTCTGCTTGTAAGACATATTTAACTTTAATTGTACAGTTGCCTACAACGGCAGACGAAGACGATGATTGGTTGCGCGATGATTGATGACTCACCTATCATTCATTATTTATCAAGTGATATTCTCGTTGACGAGAAACTGGCGAGCTATTTGCCGTTCATTGTTCCTCAGTTTTTTAATCATTTCTCTATCTTCCATCGACATTTGAACAATACTCACTTTTGTTGATCGCAACACTATAATTAAGGAGCTTTAACAAACTTTTAAACAAGTGGAGAATTTCTAACTACTAGTTGCCAACTTTGCCTTAACCTTTGCCAGTAATTTATACCTTTTCATCGGAGTAAGTCGTGGAAAGTTCAAATGTTCAATCGCGCAACGAAATTAAATGCAATTTACCCTCTGAAAAAGTGTATTTAAAGACAATAACACGTTAACCAACTTTAGCACAATGCAATCAATACAAAAATAAAACATCATCATCTCCGCATTATACAAAACGACAAACTCAAACAAATAACGAAGAAGAAGAGCTCGCTGAGGGTGGTTCGCCGTCCCGCGGAGAAAAGAGATAATTTTCGAAAAGGCATAAAAATTCCGGGCCCAAAAGGGCGAAGAACTTGATATGCGCGCACATAGAGAGGAAGCGGGGCGTGGACGGATGCAAAAATCGGCCGTGAATTCACTTAGCGAATTCGGCGGCAGGAAGGCTGGCGGGTCAGCATGGCCGTGATATCAATTAGAGAAAAAGGAGCAATTGGGTAGCGTCTGGCGGGTCCGGGGTCCGGGGCTCGGGCCCCGGCTGAGAAGGTAAGAGGCTCGCTTCTTTTTGGAGAAGCGTGGTCGAAGCATGAAAGGTGAGCCGCCGAACGCGGCTGCCGGGTTACGCTCGGCGGTTGCGCGAAATTCGTCGAGTCTCTCTCTCCCTCTCTCTCTCGCTGTGGGCCTGAACGTGGGCCTGGGCATCAATACAGGCCGAGGGAGATTTTGGACAAGCAACGGTATACACATATGTGGTGTATGTGGCGGCGCGACGCGGCGCGGCGGCCCGCCATGCTTACCGACGGACGCAAGCCACAACGGAGGAGCAAAGCACACCAGGCAGGCCCCAGAGAGGAGAGCTACACCACATCACTTTCGGTGTTCCCGGCCGTCCCCCGACACTCGAGACACGCCACCCTTTTTGTTTCTCCTCGCTCACTCGGAGCGGCAGCGATTTTCTGGAATTCGCCTGGGTTCCTCGCTTCGATCCACAAAGCAACCACTGATTCTCTCTCACCTACTCCAGCCAGAGTGAAAGGATCAACAGAAGGAAGAGGAGGAAGAGGATGACCGAGGACCGCTGATGGAAGGAGAGGGAGATAGACGCTCACCTGCCCCAGCAACGTTTCTGCAGCTCTTTTACGCTACTACATCACCTCAAAGCTTACTATTCCGCAGCCTTCTACCATCTACCTCCTCATCTTCTTGTCTGTGCCACCCATCCGAAGCATCCCCCTTCTCCTCCTCATCCGCATCCCCCCGCATCCCCCCCGCCAACGGCCCTTATCATCTGGTCCATCTGCCTTCCCGCCGCTTCGTGGGAAAGCAGCCGCATCGATCGTCCTCCGCCGGACCATTGATCGCGTTGCTCGCAATCCGCGATCAGGCTCACTCGTCCGGAAGATCCCCTGTCAACTTTGTAAAAGTTAACCCACTTCTATGCATCCACAGCCTCCTCCACTGCCACTTCTTCCCTTCACCTTTTGCAGCTCTCCGCTGACCTTTCCCCCCATGCATTTTTCAGGCCGCAGTGTACCGGCTCACCGGAATTCGGCTACCGAGCACCGCCAATCGTTCGACTCCTCTTCTCTTTCGATTAATATCTTCGTCAGGATCGACCGACAACTCCCTACTGCTGAAGCCTGATACGAGGATACTTTGTTTCCTAGATTTACGAAATTTTGGTGGTTAGGAAAGGAATTTTGTAGTTTTTTATTTATGTGTTTTTGATTTCTTTATTGTTTAATTGTGTGCAAAAGAAAATAGTAATGTCGATGCTTTTGTTTTCAACCAGTTAAGTGCGTTTGACGTGTATACTCGTCGTACTTGCATTTGCTTAATTTTAATTCCGCACTCTGTGGCGGATTTTTAAACTAAATTCCACAGTTAAGAGGTTAATACGTTTTGTTAAGTTGTATTATTTCGTTATGCTGTTTGAATCTTTAATAAGCGAATAAATACTTTGTACTCTGAACTTTTGTGTCAAATATAAGCAACTGGTTACATATTTGTTTTCTTTTTGAAACTCCGGTGCTGTGCTTTTCATACGGTTGATAAATTGATTTGATTTTTAATCAGCAATACACTTCGAATATACGACAATAATCTAATTTCTTATATTATTTTATTGTGTCATTTGAATCTTTAACAAACGAATAAATATTTTGTACCCCGAACAATCTTTATGTGTCGAATATAAGCAGCTTGGTTACATATTTGTTTTCTTTTTCAAACTCCGATGCTGTGTTTTTCATACTAATATATTTTTCGAATTCCCTTTAGAGAACGATCCTATTATCCTCAGTCGAAAATCGTCGCTTGTTGCATTTTCATTACCATGTTGAATGATTAAATTTCGAAAAGGTGGATGTTGAATCATTTTAAGGAGCTAGCCTTTTATCTAATAATCTAATAATAAGTTCACAGTCTTTTTATTACACACACATGCCTGAAGCTTGATACGAGTATACTTTGTTTCTTAGATTTACTGAATTTTGGTGGATAATAAAGGAATTTCGTAATTTGTTATTAGTGTAATAATACATCTTTGAACTTCACTGTTTAATTGTTTTAAAAAAGAAACTAGTAATGTCGATGGTTTTGTTTTTAATTCGTTTTGGTAATTTATTATCTTTGTGTTTTGGTTGTTTTAGGACTTTAATGAACTTCATACTATCTCACTGTAGGTTAATTAAACTTGTTTCATACGCACAATTGAACAATTGAAACGGTAATGATAATGAATGGAATCATCTTGAAGCCAGCTCGCGTTTTAATTAGCAACTGTGGGGTGTCTAATGAGTCAATTATATTGCTTTGTTTTGCTTATAGCGTTGCGATGCATTCCAGCAAGAAATGCGTTTTATCTTACCGTCGCAAAGAAATGTATAACTAAAGTTTTAACTAATTGTGTTGATACTTAAGACAAACTGTTTGATCAATAATGAAGGTACTTATAAATATCAGAATTCAATTATAGGTTTCACTTTAATAAACATTTTTTTAAAGGTAAATAAATTCTGATCTATAAACATTCATTATCTCTTAAAAAGAAAACTTTTTTTATGTTAAAATTCAGTCGAGAAAAAGAATCGTATGCGAATACTTTTTCATCCGCTGTACATCTGGCATGTTTCCATGTTGCAGATGACACAATGTTGCTTTTGTAACCACAAATTACGATTACCAAGCGCTGCTCCGACAGCGTTTCATTACCCCAAAAACAGGAATTCGGTTGGCAATACCAAAAGTTACCGCGGAACGCACTCTGGCAAATTATCTGGCTAAATTATGTATAATATTGGGTAGCGTTCCCTTGCGGCGGGATCCGCTCGTACACACCAGGAAATCGAATGTTGCCATCTGTAAGAAGCGCCCTTCATCCGGCATCTGACTCCCGCTGACATATGGCGCAATTAAATATTTTGAGCGACTTAATTAGATACGTTAAGTAATTACAATCGCCTAGGAGATCTGTCAGTTTATCAGATAACATTATATCTCCTCGAGTATCGGACGGAAACGCGCACCGTCCAAAATCAAGCTGCCGAGCAACAAACTGTGTTCGAAGGAGTAGTTTTTAAACTCTTTAACAGATTTTTTTTTTAATATGTCTGTCGGCTTGCACAGTTGAAATCTAGCGACGGCGAGTATAATGAACTTCATGCAGTTTTAATTAATTTCTTTGAAATATAACAATATTTTTATAAAAATATAAACATTTATTGCACATTTGATTATTTTTTTCTAGGAAAAGGAACACAATTTTTCATTTGTTATAATAATTACGATTTGTATAGGAAAAGGTAATTTGTTTCTCCTCATGGCGAGTATATTTCTCAAACACCGTTAAACAGTTGAAACTTTTTTGGTTTCAAGTATACAATTGTTGTTTACTACTATGATTCATTAGGAGAGAATTTACCACGACTTATTGCGAAATAAGGAAATACCCCTGCAACAAGCAAAGTTTTCAAATATTTTCACTTTTATATAATATATTTTTAAAATTCAACAACAAATAAACAATTGGATTGCTTTTGAGTGTCCTCCAATAACCAGCTGTTTAATTTAAGAAATTTGTTTCTACTACAGCATAAAGTAAAGATGATTGTTTGAGAAAGGCTGTTATTTCACGTTGGAAATCGAACAATTCTCATTAACACGTAATACATTTGATAATTTATCTGTTCCATAATTTATACGTAATAAGTACTAATTGCTGCATTCGACATACATGAATTTCTAAATTTATAGCTGCTTATTTAGCGACAGTAAACACGGGAATTACGATCCAGCTAAATGAGAAACTATTTATCATAACATAAAAGCAAACCGCTTTATATCCATCATAAGATTTACCTAAGAGCAAAAAATAACGCTTAAATGTAATGTTTTAATAATGTTTATATTTATAAGGCGTTTAAGTTATTCTTTGTATTCAGCGAAATCCCACGATTAATATAATACAGTTTGATTTTACATTCTTGTGCATAGTTTCTCATACTCTTGACAAAAATGTCCTATATTTACTGCCGTTATTAATTTAGCATTTATATGTTGATATATTTTGTCAAGCATAATACGTGTGAATCAAAATGGCGCAGCAACATTAATAGTAACGTTCATTATGACTTTTTAATTGTAATTGTAAAATTCATAATTTTACTTTTCTCCCGGCAACACTTGCGAACCTTCGTTTATGATTTGGAACATAAGAAAATATCCTTTCAAAATCCAGAGACAACCATATGTTACTTCTCTTGTTAGGAGATGAACAAAAACAACTATACTTGGATGATGCATACATGTATGACTGTGTACTAGAATTGCATAGAAAAGAGTATTTAGATTTATAAACATTCTTTGCATCGCGTGTAAAAACATAATACAAATGAAAATACTATTAAAATTAAAATTATGCAATTTACATATAAAAATAAAAGAATCATATTTCTTAGCCTGCGAAGTGGGCGAGTAAAGATTCTGCTAGTTGGGGAAAATGGCGAAAGAAATAATAAAGTATGGGTTTCTTTTTTATTACAGCAACTTAAAAAATAAATTCAAGGAACTTGTTTTCTAATAGGGTGAGTTTGATTGGCACTAGGATGAATTTGAATTACAAAAGTATGCATTTCTTATACAAACCTTTTTTGATATTCTTTTAACGTGTGCCCGGCGACATCTCCGTAATGGATGAGCTGTGTTTAGACTTGTTGGAAAAGTAATTCTCAGATTGCCATCCAATTACGAACTACCTTAAATTTGCGGGAGTTTGTAAAGAATGAAACGTTGGATATTAAGTTTGATCAATAAAATGCGAGTTGCTTTTGACCATTCTCTGATGCATAGACTGGTGGAATAGCTGAGTCTGTGTCTGACACAAAATATTCATTTGTTTCTGTAATAAACAATTGTTTACAAAGCTGTGTCAATTAATGTCATCAGAGGTATGCATTATAACGAAATTGCAAGTTTGGACATTTGCTGTTTCTTATTGATTCGCATCGTGTCTCCCAAACAACTTCAAGAAACATACAACTAGTGAAACCGTGTCAAAGGAGAAGGCCGTGTTTCGACTTAACAAAAAGAATGTCAGACTTATCAGGTTGAAACCTTTGCCCACTCTTTTGTAAAAAGTTTGTAAACTAATGTAAAACACATTTCCAAAAATTCAAGTGCCATGATTAACTGTAAATATTTTTTAAAAATCGTCAAAAAAGCAGACTTTACCTACTCAAGGGCGCTTAAGAACAAGTTCCTTTATTTTCGAGTGTCAGCGCTATCAGATTTAACCCTATCATATTTTCGATACTTGCTTGTAAGATGCTGCAAACAGCGCTTGCAAACCTTCAGCTACCTTAACACATTTTAGGTGCATGAAAATTTAAGGGACATAGTTCTTGAGCACAAAATTTGACTTTTATATAATTTCAAAAAGATACCTGTAGTTGATCATAGCAGCTGTTTTTCGGAGAAATATTTTACAATGGATTACAAACTTATAAAAAAATGAACGCTAGTTGCAACTTGACACGTTTGACACTTTCTTTGCAAATTAAAAAGAAGTACATCCTGATATTCCGAAGATACAAATTTCTCCTGCGAATTAAGGGAATGGTGACAAAGAAATTAAATTAACATTATAGAAAATTATACATCGCCTCTATTTCCTCGGAAGATAATATTAATATTTTTCGAATTAATAAAGAACAATTCATATTTCATTGGCGCCTATTTATTATGTTAATATTCAGCTCGTCTAAAATCCATTAGCACACAATAAATTGACTGTGACGCAACTTTTTCTATTTTGTAGGGAAAGAATCTAGAATGGTTTAGTTACCATAAATCTTCGGATTTGTTTTACAATAACTATTGTTGTGGCAGAATAACTTTGCGACGGATTATTTCATTCAAATGAAATCTTTTCCATTTTACAGAGGGCGTTAAGATAATGCTTTTTCTTGTAAAAAATGACATGCACTGACAAGCGTGTAATAAAATATTTCTGTAAAATATGTAACAACGAACTTCGAAAAAATAGACAACACAAAAATGTGTTAAAAAGTACAATAAAGTTTTATCAATAATTACTGTATATGTTCAGTAACTAATATTAGTTCGGAACTAATATGGGTGCGTTCTATGCCAAAAATATATAATATATAATTCCGACTTACATAAAAAGCTACCTTTGTTTGTATGTATGTTTGCGATAAGTTTGAAAACAGCTCCTACAATTTTAATACAATTTTTCATTGTATTATTAAATATTTCATCCTATTTCACAAAATCAACACGACACCGTTATTAAATGGTTTCAAACTTAGAAATTTGACATTATCTAAACAAGACCGACTGTTTCTTATATTAATGAATTGTCTCCGAAAGGAGAATAAGATTAAAGAAATTATTTTATTGCTTTTAACGTATTTTTGCCTTGCCTATTTTTTCACGGTTGAGTCATATTTTGGACTCTTTTTTTAAAACTTCAATTTATACTTATTGTCGTAATTTTTGAAATTACAGAATTTCATTGCGTACAAAAAATTGTATTTGAAAAGCTTCGTTTGTTCATTATATTATTGCCATTTCTGTTACCGTATTCTATAATTAGCTACAAATATGTATAATAGCTTGAAATGAACGCCCCTTTTTAAAACAAAGTTTCTGTTTTTGTTTCAGGTACGTTTGATTCGGTTGATCATAGAAACGACTGTGGGAAGCTAAGCAATTTGGCTAGTTTAAGCATACATTCCACTAGATAGCAATATCTTAATTAAATTATTTCAAATAACTGTTTTCTATTCTTTATAACTTCTAAACATTTTACTCGTAGAATCCGAAGGTTTACCATATTGTAAATGTTAATTAACGGAGATCATAAAAAATGTTCTGAATAACTAACCTAACTAATAATAAATCAAATGTCCGAATGACTAAGGATTCGGGTGTTTTTTGCTGCAAATTGAACTACACTATTTAGCTGACAATGCGTCCAATATAAAGACAATTATTCAATTTTCAGTGCGTACACATTTTAATACATCTCATTCACATTTTAGTAGCCTTTTTTTAAAATTATCTGTTACCGTGATAATTTTGCATAGATTTTTGGAACACCCCGTATTGATTTAGGACATTTTGTAGTTTTTTCATTTATTAACCTATAAATATTAGTGTATTGCAGTTACTACTAATTTTCGCAAACATGACTATGTGTCTTACCTTTTCTGCAATCTGACTACCACATGTGTGAAAAAATAACACCAAAGAAGTATTTCCAAACCCGTCTTTTTGGAAAAATGTTCTTAAAAAGGAAAATTCTTCTCTTTAAATAGAAATACATTTCCTTCAACATGAATGAATCTTTTTAAGCAATAATAAATTTCCTTAGTTTAAGTTCCTAATACTTGTTTTAGTGATTGCATACTTGCTTAACCTTTTTAATGCCGAACAACGATATAAAAAGGGTTAACCTCAAATATTCGATTTGCATGTTTGTTTTTCTTTCTAAATTCCATATGATTTAGACAAGAATATTGGCGGAGGTATTGTTCGTGTCAATAGTTGTTTTAGCCAGTGCAGATGGCTGCGCAGTCATCCAACAAGGATGACATTAGCGGTGCGGCGCGGCGTGCGTATTACAAGCGAGAGATATCTGGTATTCCCGGGGCTCTTTTCATAGGAGGCAATGTCCATAATATTTCACGCAGTCCAACTGAGCAATAGGCGTGTAAAATGATTTGCTGTAAATCTACCATCTAGCTGGCTCCCGGTGTACCTTCACAAGAAGCGCACCTGGCGTATCTCACCGTAATTCCCGAGCTGCAAGGGCGAGAAATTATGTTCTATCCTTCATATTTCACGTACACAGCACAGCTGTGAAACTCTCTCTTTCTCTCCCTCTTTCTCTCTCCCTTTCTCTCTTCCGAGGCTGGCCCGCTTCCAGCAGCTCTCCTCCACGTGCCACGGCTATTTTCTGCCATATATACCTTCCCGATTATCTACTCCGCCCACCCACTACGAAGCTGAATCACCCGTGGATAAGTTCTTCCAGGCTCGCACCCTGCCTCGCCTCAACCTTCGGGCTTCGGGTTGATTCAATTTCAAAGATCGCCTTTTGATAGCAATTCTACACATCTCGCGGGGAATCAATCAATGTTAACAATAACTCAATTTAAAATGTAATGATTCGTTGCGGCTACTTTTATTGTGGAAATCTTTTAACGGTGTGTAGCACGACAATCCATTTCATTTTGAAATTTGGGATTGTTCACGAGACATTCTGTGTGAGTAATAAATATTGTACTACTTTTGTAGGTTATAGTTTGCCTTTGCAAGGAATAAAAGTGTATTAAAATTCACTCGGTAATTCTGAGACTTATGTCAAGTTTTCTGTGCGTAATAAGCTCTTTTAATCCGTCTCATGGAGCATTTATGCTACTTTTTGATAAGGAATCGTCGAAATCTTGAAGGAAATTAATCAGTCTGACCTGTCGTGTTACGCACAGCAATCTGTTCCGCTAGTACAAACCAGCCTCGTCCTATCTTTCTAGCATAAATCTAACGTCGTGCAATTCTACCTTTATTTTGAAATTTGTTCCTCTTGATGCACCTTGTATAAATGATAAATATTGCAATATTTCATAGCTCGTTGCTTATCTGAATAATTACGCCATAGAAGAAGAAAAACGGCACTAAAATGAATTCACTAGTTTTAGAGATTATATAATTGTTTAATTGTATTAATGATAATAAGAGCTTAATTTAGAGCTAATCAGTTATTAAAATTATCTTTGTTATAAAAATCTTCTGACGGTGTATATAACAATATATGATTTGGAATAAATACAAGAGAGAAAACCACGTTAAAAGTCATTCAGCAGTTTTTGAGGTTATATGAAATTTTTTGTGCCATTAGCTGATTTAACTAGTCCTGGGATATATTTCTTCCCATTGCTCGGTTCTCTCAGAAGTAAGCGTTGTAAAATTTAGCCCATTTCCACAGTTTTCCACGGTGAAAGAATTAGCGAAATCAATTGAGTAGTTCTCTGATTATTTTAGACGCTCACACAGAGATTCTTTCTCTCTCCCTCTTCGTATTATTAAGTATAAGTATATTTCTGATAAGAAATGCCTATTTTTACGGTTAAAAAACTACGTAAATTTATATAGCCATATAAATTATTAATTAACTTCCTAAGAAGCTTTGATTAACTTTAACTTTATCTAATTACTTCCAACTGAAAAAACTCGATACTGAATAATTACTTGAAGGTACGAATAAATTCTTCTGGGGTTTTCCGCACCTGAACCTTCCGGGTTGAGACTAATTCAATTTCAAAGATCGCCTTCTGATAACAATCTTGCGGGCAATCAATCAGTCTGGCCTGTCATGACATGCACAACTGTCTTTTCGAATATTATAAATCAATTTGTCAAATTTTGTAGTATGTGTAAATTAGTTACTATTATTTATTCATTCTTCTAATTCTGTTAATAAAGATTTGTTTTTTATGATTAATAAATTAAGCACATTTCCACGGCCATACAAAATATTAATTAATTAACAAATAAATTCTATTCAACATTAGCTTCAATTAATTAACTTTTCCAAGAAAATTTGATATAAATGTTACTTGAAAGCGTGAATGAGTTATTTCAGAGTCTAAATTCAATAAACATTATCTTCCAATACATAATAATCGAAAAAATCTCGCACGAAATCGACTATTCTTGCCTGTCATTTTATAAACAATGATCTATCTGAATATTATGGTGAACGTCTTTGTGATAAAAAGAAACTGAAATTTGCTAGAATGGAAGAGACAGTAATTTCCCCAGGACATTAATTGTTTATTCTGCAATGCAAGTAAACTGAAAAACAACACATACATATAAGTAAACAGTCTTAATTGGTTCTCAGAGCATCAGATGGCGTTTTCACAAAAGTAATATATCAACGATACAAACGTTTCAAAATAACAAATTAAATATAATCTGAATTATAAACTATCAACAATAACAATAAACGACAATGAACTAGTTTATAACAGAACAATGACACATAATAAAATGGCGTTTAAAACAACACTATTCTCAAGCATAGTTTGAATTCATTATAATTCAAATTAGTAGGGAACGTAATGAATGAGTTAGGACTGCAAAACAATTCGATTTTCTATAAAATATTTTACTTTAAAAAAAATGTTACTGTTGACTGTAAAACATAACAATATAACAGAACAGTGAGATATAATAAAATGACGTACAAAATAACTAACCTCAAGCATACTTTGAATTGTTCATACTTAGAATTAATAGTGAATGTACTGAATGAGTTAGGACTGTAAACCAATTCGATTTTCTGTAAAATATTTTACTATAAAAAAAATGTTACTGTTGACTATACAACATTTCGATGTCTGTTATTCTGAAAGAAAAAACAAGGACATTTTAAAAATACACTCAATCATGCATTAAATTCTTTTAAAACAGTTACAAACACAATGAGTATCGTAATTTGAACTAATTTAAATATTCACTGGTAAGTCTGCCTATAAATAATTCCAACTACAGTTTGCGATTCTTGAGTGCTGAACGACGTGGAAGGATGGGTTCGTTGCACCTTTCAACCAGCACTTTTTCAATATTTTCCCCATGCATATTAACCAGCGATCTCTGACGGCGTTGCACGCAGAGATTCAACAATTTTACTATAATCACCGGCGCACTCATAGTTAGCCGGATAAGAGTGTCGTCGTGAAAACGATAAAGGACGAGCAATCTAAAAGATTGAGGGAAGCAATCGGGCCGGCGGAGAAGCGATGAACTGGCAAGGATGATCCTGAGTGAGGGCTTGCGTTACCTAGAGGTGTTCATTAAACTGACACTGATGGCGAATCGATCCTACGAATCACGTAATTCCAGCGCTGCCCTCCTTCATTTAACAGATCAAGCCTCGCTCTTTTTCCCATTTCTCTTCATCCCGACGCTCGCTCGTTCGCTCGCTCGCTCGCTTGCCTTCGACGAGCGTTCACCATTTCACTCGAGGCGCACTCTTTAATAAAAGGGTTCTCCAGAGGGATGGTTAGAAGTCCCCCCTCTCTCCCTCTCCCTCCGCCGCCTCCCAACCTCTGCTTCCTCTCAGAGAGTTTGATTCGACTTCTATATACTTTCGCTGTATTTTAAGACTGCTCCATTTTTCCTAACGACCCTGCCCGTCCTTTGCAAATATATGCCTTTCAACATCGTTTCCTTCATATTTTTGCCATTCCCTTAATGTTTTGATAGAGTAACAGCTGATTCCTAAAGATATGCACGAGTGAGTGGCGCAATGAAAGAAGTCAGTTTAGAGATACCATGAACCGTTTTGGGGGGAATGTTGAGGTTTGTTGAACTAGGTTATGTCGAACCTTATTTCGAGTGGAAATTTCCCTACTCGAAATAGGGAAAGAACGAGCAAAGTGAATAAGTTGAACAAACTGAATGATAATTAATCCTTCCAAGAACACTGAAATGTAAAAAAATACGTTAAGTAGAAGTTTGATTCTCGCAGAAAATTGCTTCCTGATTTCATTTTCTACAAAACACAGAGATAGATTCGCAGAAATGTCTCACATTCATCAAAACTCCTAAAAAGATATAACAAGAAATATGTAGATATTAAAGAAAGCCAAGATTTCATTCAAAGGTACCTCGATTTAGCTCGTATTATCAGTTAACAATAAAGTAACAACAAATTAGCAATAAACTAACGATTAAGAATAAAAACAAACTTGGCGTTTGCGCGCTTCATTGCAAGATCAAAGAGCAATGAGAAACTAATTTAAACCTAACACTGACTTTATTACAATATAATTTCTTTAACAGTTTTTTAGCAAAATTGCCAGAGCAAGTACCTCGAATGCAGTGCGCACATGCTGTTTTTTTTTTTTTTCTCTTTGAAAACTTGGCTCCCTTCAATGATGTCTGTACCTTTTTGTTATATCTTTTTAAGAGTTTTAATAAATATGTGACATTTCTGGGGGAAATCTTTCTCTATTTTTTTTAGAAAACGAAATCAAGAAACAATTTTTTGGAGGAATGAAACTGCTACATGACGTATTTTTTACATTTTAATGTCTTTGGGAGAATTTCATATCTTTTTGTTAGTTAATGCTTAAAAATAAAGATAATGAAACGAACGGTTTTGATTACAAAATCTAAAAGTATAATTTTATTATAATATCTACTGTCATTGATGTTAAAATATGTGCCATGTCCTATGCGCATGTTTAAGCGAATACATTTTGATATTAAAATTAAGTCAAACAATAATTCAGATCGACTTAACACTTTACAAGTTATATTGAATAATTTATACTCTGATACGGAGTTTAATTTTGCTGTATCCTGCATGTCAAGTGAGTAACTTAAGGAATGTCCAACATTTAGTACAAGTACAGATTACGAATAAATAGCTAATATACATCAAAACTATATATGATTGGTAATCATTGCTTACTTACATCATTTCAGTCTTTATGTCCCCGTTTACGATCAAATCGGAACTGCTGATGCAGGAAATATGGCTCAGTGGTATTGGTTGGACTGACCAGCTGCGGGATGAAGCGTTTCTCGAACTATGCACTCGACAGTCACGATACTAAAATTAAAATACGCATAATTTGTAAAATATTAAGGCGTAAAATAATTCAGATCAGCAATGACATATTACCAATAGTATTATAATTGCAAAGTGTTAATTCAAACAACGGTTCGAGTTAGTAAAAGGGAGATTACCAATAACTAAAATGTATTGAAATGGTAAATGATTTCACTTAATACTTGACAAGTTATTCCTAAAATTAGTCTAAGCAAGTACTAATTACCAATAACCTCAAATTGTAAATAATTACTATGTATTGCTTAAATGATTAATATACTACACGCTTGACAATTTTAGTTATTTGCTCATTTCGAAAAAGAGAAGGTACTCAATTCGATCGCTATATATTTTTTTGTTGGTAATCAGCCTTCATTTACCAGATATAGTAATTTATAATGTTACGCACTTAACACTTTTCTCATTTCATAATAATTCTCAATAGTCACAAGATCGCTGGTACAGGGGCAACGACAACATGCTCTTTTATTATCACAATAAAGCGTTGAAGCTGACATCAAATCATAAAATCGCACTGTGTTACATAACCATAAAATGACACAACCAGCCATGGCATAACTGACATAACCAATGTGTTGGTAACGTAAATACGCCACAGCCATATTGCTTTTCAGCCAGTAGAAAAAAGTAAAAGGCACGTTTTCAGGAATTCTGGAAATCCATGAATCTTAATCTGCCTTGTTTTCACCACGAGAAAAATAATCAGGAAAAGTTCATATCTCCTGACCGGCTGAACCGATTCGCTTGATTCTTGAGATTTTGCTACAAATACTAGTTTTTAACAATTTTAGTTCCTAACATTTTTCCTAGTTATCGTTGCAATATGTACACAATAATTTTAAAAATTTGTTCCCCGGTTTCTAAATTTATATTTCTCTGATAAAAATGTATACACGTCAATATTCGATAGTTGTAGAGTTACTTATTTTATTTAGCATTGAGCTGTTTAGACTACTGAATCTAAGACTCGCAAATTCGTTCGTACACTTCCAAATTTTTAGTTCGCCCAGCGCAAATTAATTTGCGCTTCAATCACACATGAAACAATAAGTTTATACCTTCGAAGAGTAATTCCTTTTTAATTCATTCGCGAGTAATTACCAGTTGTAAACTCGAAATGGTCTACACGCGAAATGCCTTTGTGCTATTCGTTGCAAAATGCTCGGCGGGGAGAGTACAATAAAGGCAATTTGAGGATCGCCGGAGGCTTCGTTCATGGAAAAGGTGATTAGGAAGGTTCTATACTCGGGCAGCAGTGGGTTGGCGAGTGTTTCACCTGTAGATTCGAGAGAGATTGAATAGGAAGGATAAGCGGGAGCTCGGCTGGAAGTTTCAAGGAGTAAGAAATCGATAGTGTCTGCTTCCAAAAGGTGGAACTCCACTTACTTCTCCAGTTAATTCTACCGCTCTCTTCTTCCCCAACGATACATCCCCTGGGTCTACTTTGCTTTTCCAACGAATTTCTCTTCATCCAACCAAGAAAAATATTCGTCTCTCCAGCTCGAAAAAACACACCACCCTTTTATTTATTTATTTATTTATAAACAAATCAAAATATTTATAAACAAAACAAATATACATTTTCATATTCTAACAATGTCGACTTGCAATTAATAAACAAAGCATTCCAAAGAAGCATCATTTGATTCAACCTTCTTTCAATTTAACATTCTAACATTTTTTTAATTACAAAAAAAATACAATCTCGTTTATGTGCACCGATGGGTCTACTTTGCTTTTCCAACGAATTTCTCTTCATCCAACCAAGAAAAATATTCGTCTCTCCGGCTGGAAAAAACACACCACCCTTTTATTTATTTATTTATAAACAAATCAACTAGATGACTATTACGACATATATATTTTCATATTCTAACAATGTCGACACGCAACTAATAAACAAAGTATTTCAAAGAAGCATCATTTCATTCGACCTTCGTTTAATTTCACAGTGTAAAATTTTTTTAGTTACAAAAAAATATAATCTCCTTTATGTGCACCGATGGGTCTACTTTGCTTTTCCAAAGAATTTCTCTTCATCCAACCAAGAAAAATATTCGTCTTTCCAACCGGAAAAACATACGATTCTTTTATTTAATTATTTATAAATAAATCAGCTAGATGGCTATTACGAAATATAATAGCTATTACGACTTGCAATTAATAAACAAAGTATTCCAAAAAAGCATCATTTGATTCGACCTTCGTTCAATTTAACAGTTTAACATTTTTTTAGTTACAAAAAAATATAATCTCGTTTATGTGCACGTCATTATAGAAGGTTGCCTTTAAATTACCACTGTAGAATTATCAACTAATATTAATAATACACGAATATTTTTCGACTCTTTTTGGTATTCTACATATTATCTTCGTATAATATTACATTTTATGCTTAATCTATGCAATACAGTATGACAAAGTAGTATCTTTAGTGCTGTACTTGTTATTCGGAGTAAGTCACGGTAAAGTAAGATGCCGCAGGTAGTTAATAAAATCTCCACTCTAGCGAGCTGCTTTGTAAATCTAATTCCTATGCGCATTATATGTGCATCAGACATGTAAGCATATACTGATATGCGTGTCTGATAAATAGTAGGACCGATAAATAACAACATACTCTATCAAAGATATCATCGTCCCAGAATAACAAGTGAAATACGACCCGCATTATTATATTGTTGGCAATACAAAAATTTGCAATAATCAGTTTTATTGTAATTGCTTCAGTAGTATATTTTAAATTTAAAATACTTTTATATTTAAAAATTTAATTTGTAAGTTTTATTTTAAATACAAAAATGAGTTGTTTATAAAAAATGTCAATATATTTTAGTGTAAGTAATTGTATTATTGTGTACTACACTATACGCATACTAAAAAAATCGATAATTTTATAATAAAACGGTAACGTATAATACAGTAGCATATTTCAAAATTTGACTGAATAAATAAATAGCACACAAATTCAACATTTTCATTGAACGATAGTTTGAATTATATATTGTCAGGATTATTAATGTATAGTATTAGTGCATCAAGTATGCAAAAAAAATATTCGCATACCTTGATTTTCTTAAGTTTTGATTAAAAGAAAATATTCCGCTTTGAGAACATTTATTTCTTCTTAAAAGGGGAACTGTCTTCTTTAGGGAAATTAGTTTGTTCTTAAAAAGAAAAGGTAAAAGAAACCTTTCCTTTTTAAGAACTTTTTCTATATTAAAATTTAGTCTAAGAAAAGACGTGTGTGCGAAATAAACATTGTACATAAATGTACACTGCACAGCATCCGACAAAATACTTGTCAGAATTTGCAAAACTGCCGCCAGACAAAAAATAAAAGTTGGTAGCATGTGCACACGATATGCGAGCTTTTTTAGGGGTTTGGGGCAGAAGGTCTCCTCCCTTAAAAGGGGCTTTTAAAAAGTCACACGTACCGGGTGTACAGGGTGAGTCACTTGTCTTTGAATTACCAATGTTCCATATAAAATCATTATAAATAACCTAGAGATTTCAATTATACACAAATGTTTCTCAACATTTGTCTGCATTTTATGCATTTATAATTTTACATGTTTGAGTTATGTTAACTCGCACATGAAATTTCACCCTGCAGAAGCCAGTTACATATAATATTCCGCTGTAAATATAATAGAATAAAATATTTTCTCCTTACGGTGCTAGCCATTCGAAGGAAGTTGATGCTAAAACTTCGTAGAATATTCGCACCAACAGACTACAGAATTTAATACAGTCTATTGTTAAATAGAGAATATATAGTATAATTAAATAGATGTCTAGTAAAACTGGGTTAGGAGAGTTCTGATTCAAAGGCGAATGAACTACCCTTTAAAATCCTAACCTAAACATTCGACACAAAATGACAGATTTATTTAACTTTCCGATCATTCATAGTAGATTTGAATTTGAAACTCGTTCCAATGTTTTAGTGGGGCAAGCAATTGATCCACATTACAAGTAGAGCATTGCATTTAATATTCCCCTATAAATATAATACAATAAAATATTTTCTCCTTACGTTGCTAACCATTCGAAGGAAGTCGATGCTGAAACTTGGTAAAATATTCCCTCCAACAGACTACATAATTTAATACAGTCTATCAATAAACAGAGAATATATAGTATAATTAAATAGATGTCTAGTAAAAGTGGGCCAGGAGAGTTCTGATTCAAAGGCAAGTGACTCACCCTGTACATAACACCATATTTTACTTTGTGTTCGCCAATCGTTTTATAGATTGTGACAACTATTTTGTCGGATGCTGTACACTGTAAATAAACATTGTGGGTCCGATAGACCTTTTTCCAGAGCAATTGAATCACCCTGTACAAGGTCGACTTCAAGCTGCCATATACAAGAATGTTTCTCAACTTTTTCCCACATCCTATACATTATATACAATCTTATATTATACCCACATTGTACCTAAAATACAATATAGCAAATAATCAGTTTAGCGACCTACTTTGCAGATATTAATCTATGATTGCGCATATTCTGAATAAAAGTACGATAACAAGTGGGGCACAGCAGGTGCGGGGTACGCATTACGAATAAAAATGCAGATAAAAAGTAGGGTACGAGAGTTTCGTTTCGAGGACAAAGGTATCACCGTGTAGATACTGAGATAGATGCGCTAACAAACACGCGATCCCTTTCGACTTCATTGACTTTAAGCGGCGAAGCGCGCGCCTTCACTGCTGAAGTATACAAGCGAAAGTGACCTTAATAGTGCACTGAATTCAAAGAGAACGTGTTTACGGGGGGTCAAAGAAAAACTGATAAGTCGGATTAAATTCCCGCGGTTGGAAGAAAAAATGGCCGGCCGGCTGGCCCGAGATGCAATCGGGAGAGTGCGCGTAGACGTACTACACGTTCGGCCGGCGGTAGTTCAATTCCTGCTATCACGACAACATGACATAAACCGATGCCTGCGGGATAATATGATTGATGGAAAAGCCGTAATACCATACATGGACGCCGCACGATGTTTGTAAACGCAAAACCGGATAGGAATGCCTACTTATCGCAACGAGTGGGCTGAAGCTATTGCCGATGTCCCTCACTACAGGCTCTTTCACATCACCAGAGACAAACATAGTCATTTTTATATTTTAATCATTATAGTAATAGATGTGTTATTATTTACTAAATTCATATAACATACGTGAAAAATGTATGTATAAATAATATAGGTATAGTTTCTATATGGAATACATGTACTTTGTATAAATAATTATGTTAGCATGGTACTATGCACTGGGTACTATTAATATTATTATAGTGATAATAGTAATAATGCAACAATTATGTTACATTATAGATAACTGAACAGGAAAATTGTTTTGTTTAGTTATTGCATGAGATTCAAAAGTCCTACGCGGACATAGAGGAGGATTATAAATTATAAACAAATTTTTTTTAAAAATTTGCATTGCATCTGTCAGAGCAGGCGTGTCCCCACCTCTTTTAATTTCGTAAGCCTTTGTTTAAAAATCAGAATTAATTTGTAACAATATTGTTTAATAAATATTTCCAGGTAAAACTGTAACGGTCACTCAAAATAATAAGTTTTGGAAGAAGTTAAAAAAGTGGGTTTCAATTTGACAAGGTTCTACCTGCCACGTTTTGAACATAATGTGAAAAAAATGGCAACCATTTTATTGCAACGGGTTATTTTTTTCGCATTTATTAACTTTACGGATTCTCATTGCATTTTTTATATGTTCAATAATATGTTACAAAACGTATTTTAAATGGCACAATTATAATTGAATTCGCACTAAAAGTAATAGGAATGATGTAACGAATAATAAAGAAAAAGTTTTTATTGATAAACTGCAACAACCTGTAATAATTAGCTAATATTAGTAGCATACAGTCAATAAAAACGATATTCTAACGCACCCCTTTTGTTGCAGTAAATTTTGATTCGGCAAACAGTTACTTTTGAAAAAACAGTGTTCGCAAAAAGGAACTTGCTCTTTTAAGAGAAAATAAATGTTCTTAAAGCAGAATCAGAACATCTCGGTTTCTTTGTATTGTATCCCTATGCGTCACTGCATCTCAAATTTTTCCAAAAATAAATACCTTAAGACAGCTCTATGTTGAATAGAACTTCGTCAAGATTGGCTTGCAATAAAGCAAAACTGAGCAACCGTGCTCGAGGATGAACTATTTGCCATGCGAACAAATATTGTCCTATGTTAAGAAAATTTATTTCAGGTAATCTGGTTGCGTAAATACTTTTTTAACTTCTGTTACATATTTATGAGTCCACCGTTGTATGTGTATAATCTTATGTAGCACGATATTCCTGGGACTTCTTTGTTATAAACTGCAACCGGAGTGATAAATAATAACCCAGTGAGTTGAAACCATTAAAGAACAACTTATTAATAAACTAGTACGACTTATAATAATTACCTGTATTTCTAGCATATATCTAAAATATACAGAGAAAAAATAATTCCAGCCAAATTTTACCATACACAGATTTATATATCCACCATTGTATATAATCTTATGTAGCACAGTTTTCGTGAGAGTTGTAAGCTGTAAACTATCCCCCGAGCGATAAATAACGAGGCATTGATTAAAGCTGGGATTACATTGCCACGTGCCAGGTGAGCGAGAACGGGGAATCGCCGAGAAAGGCAGGGGTCAGTATTATTTTTTTCCTATTGTTCCCACGATACACCCTGGAACGAATCCCTTCGCAGGGGTTAATAGTCTCTACGAAATCGGTATGATTTCATTAGAATCGGAGCCGTGCTACGACTGATATTAATGATACCTTTTAACTGTATAGCCACCCGGCAACGCCGCCGCTGCCCGCGCTGCAATCGTTCCCCATAACCTATAAGCAGGACAAAGATATCACCATCAACTGGCCGCTTCTGATTGGAGAGTATCATCTACTATTGGTAGAGTCGTCCAATCAGGACTGAAAATAACCGGACGCTAATAAGGAAACTACAGGCAAAGTGAATAAGATAGAACTGATTGTGCAGCAAATTAAAAGAGTATTCGTATTAACCCCCTTTTTTACCGATTTGAAAACGAAAGAGGTACTCAATTCGATCGCTATTTTTTTAATGTTTGTCCGGCGATATCTCAGAAATGGATGTACCGATCGGATTAGAACTTTGTCTTGGACGAAATTGTGTTACGAAAGAAAGATTTTTCATTTGAAAGAAATATCAATTTTCAAAGACAGGAAAGTTTCCTTTTTTAAAAGCAATAAATGTTTTCGAAGTAGAATGCTTTCTTCTTTAAGAAAATTTTCTAGTGAATATTTGAGTATGCGAACACTTTTTTTAACCAATGTGTGAACAAAATTGTTGTTATGCAATCGTTTATATAATCAGAAATGCAAAATACGCAAACTGAAATACAAGGATTCATTTTTTATATTGGTTTATTTTAAAAGATTGCTTCTATTTCAACGTTATTGGCGAGTATGTTGTCTATTTTGAAAATCAGTAAGGCTGCGCAATAGCTAAGTGTCAATTGTTTGGAAAAATTGTTTTATCTGTTTTAGATAAAAATTAACTGATTCACAATGGATAATGCGTGACTTGCAAAAAAAGGCCACATATATTAATGGCAATAATTTTGTAATTATGACGGATAGTTTAATGACCTTAATTTACAATATATGCCTTAAAAAGTGAACTTGCTCATATGTACATTATATGTCTAACCTTAAAACAACATTTTGTTTTCATTCTTTCAAAATGTTGTAGTTTATCCTCAATTTTTGCTCTTCAGATGTTTGTACCTCCTTACTAATACATTATAATGCATTATAATGGTGTTATTCGATTTGTGCAATACATTAGCTGTTGTGACTCATTAATACACAAAACTTACAATTTAGAATTATTTTTAGCCCCTCATAATTTTCGACATGTTAACGCAGCTTATTAGAGAATCATATTTCAAAATGGAAACTATAGCAATTTTAAAATAAATTATATGAATTATTAAACAATTAAAATGTGCGCTCTTCTTGCAACACCATTTGGCATTGGAAAAGTAACTGAATTATTAATTAACAGTTAGAAGAATCCAGTAAAATGAGAGTGCGGACGCACTCGACTGTAACTGATGATGAATTTTACAATAACGCGGGTATTCCATTAGAGACATTAAATGATTTCATGGCTCGGATGTATTTCTAGTAATCTTGATTAAGGGCTTTGTCGTCCCTCAGAGCACATGCCGGTCAGCCACCCACCACATTCGCCCTTTCACTCTCGGACATTATTCCACCATACCCTGACATTTCTCTCCTGCTTGATAAGCGCCGTACGTAGTAATTAATTAATGGATACTGATTGTCTCATGCTCCTAATTGTTTCGCTGCGAGCTGTTCGTAGTGGTTTATTGGTGGACTCCTGTTTTACGATGAGTTCCACAAGCTACGCTCATTCATGAACATATACATAAACAGTTCTTATAAAAGTGTTTATTAATTAAGAAATTGAAAACATTAGCTGAGGGTTTTGTTTGTATTGGTTTATTTAACAACTCCGGCGTTATTAACTTAGTTATAAAATTATTAAACTGTTGATTGGTACGTAACAATTTACGGAATAAACTTAACATAGGTCTAAACATAAACCCATTTAATATTATTAACAATATATTGTCCGAGGGCACACACAATGATGAACATATAAACAGATATAAATACTTTAAAAGGTATAGTTAAAATTGTTTTATAAATATCACATATTTTTACGTAACATTCTACAGTTCAAAGCTATGTATTTTTGCAGTACCCGAAACATTTTGCGATCATTATTTATAATGTCATAAAAATATGAATTCAAAATTAACCGGTCCATATAACAATGCTTGGTCAAAGTCGGTTAGTTATAAATAATTTGAGACGTTTTCGAAATATTTAGCAAAGCAAGCAAAGTATAATTGTTAGATAAAACATTTTAAGGGGGTATTATTTTATTTTCTCTTCTTGTTAACAATGTAAAATTGTTTAAGTTCTGGAAGATGCTGGAAAATGCTGCTGAATAAAAACTACTAATATTGCTGTATAATGACTATAAAATATATGTCAATGTAATTGATGGCAAACAAACTGCGGACTTTTTTATTGTCACGTTCTTATTTTATGAATACTTTTGCCCCTCATCTAATATCCACACTCTCACATACAGTGCTTTAAAGTGCATTATACTCTAACATATTATTAAAAATTTCTTACAATAAATAAGAAACAGAGACAAAATGTATTTTTCTCTCGTTTTTATCGCAAATAACCGTATTTTTAGTTATAAAATTCGTATATATTTAAGTATATTTTGGACATAAAAATCTAATTATACAAACCGTAAAAAATTGTTCGTGTTAAGTCATAAATACTGATCTTTCTCCCCGATTGATGTTCTGTTTCCAATCTTCTCCGATAAGCCATAATATGCGAGGAGTTACGGACTTCGCAGCGATGTTATCTCAAACACTGCTAATTAATGCTGCTCCGAGTATCCCATATGCCTGTTTCGTATATAAATGAGACCGCCATGTTACCAATTTCCCAAGTTTCACGTGGAACTTTAAAATTTATTACCATGAGTTAAAAAATGTTTTACACTTGTGGTCAAAAAAAGTATTCGTACACACCCATTTCTTTAAGTAAATTTTGATACAGAGAAACATTTCATTTTGAGAAAGAACAAACTTTCTTAAATAAGAAAGTTTCCTTTTTCTAGAGAAAACAAATGTTTTCAAAGCAGAATGTCTTCTCCTTTAAGGAAATTTGCATAAAAAGATTGGGTATGCAAATCATTGTTTATTCACTGTAATCATTTAAAAAATCATAATATTATCCTGCAAGACATTGTTCTATCATTTTCAAGCATACAAAATTACTGCATTAAAGAAAATAATTAAATAATAAAAAATAGAAAGTTAATGGGCAAATGGTACAAAACATAACCTATCGTTACCCAGGTTCAGTAATTATAATCCAACCATGTCATTAATATTTACTGTATCAGAATGAAAACCGTACTGGCTATGAATGGTAAATCTTCCTTACAATTGTCATTTTTTGCCGTAGAAGTAGAAAGTGACAGTTTGAAAGAAATTATAGAAAAGGATGAGAAAGTGTAAAGGAATGCGTAAAAGTGGGAAAGAAACACGTGCGCGCGGGTATTCCTTCAATCTCTGCTTCTTTCTACAAAACAAAAATAATTCTTGGTGAATTATAGTAACGCCAGAACAAATAAGGGTTGAAAAGTATGAATTATAAGGGAGAAAACATTCTTATATATTTTATTGAACACTGTTAATAATAACAATCGACAGATCGAAGGCAACTTTTCCAATTGCCTTTAAATAAAAATAATCTTAAGAAATTTAGAATAATGTCAGAAGTAACAAGATTACAAAGTGAAAAAGTCATTTTTATTATGTATTTTATATAACATTCTTAACTCTTTAACTACAGCGAAATCTAATTCAGAATGCTAATTTCAAGCGTTAAGATTTGGTTATAAGAAATACAATCGTAATGTATTGTAGTTCAGAGCGTTTAAAGGCGCCACCACTAGCAAAGGGATTAATAAAACAGTCGCCACAGATGGTGACCGCAAGTGATACACCAACACCCTATCCATGCATGAAATTAAATTCTTGTCAAAGACGCGACGCTTTCTATAATAGTGCAGAAGCTTACTATAATTGTCGAAAAAAAGGGAATCGTAAGAGAAGGAAGAAGACGTATGTATTTACACACATTGTTTCAGTCTGAACTTGTTTATACAGAATAAAAATAATTTTTTGGAACTGATAATAGTGCCAAATTTTACTAGGCTTCAAAATGTCAATTGTGCAGAAAACATGTGCAAGCCATAAATAAACAAATAAGTCGTACCAGTTTATTACTAATAAGTTGTTCTTTATCGTTCGCTAATCAATGCATTATTCATCATTCTGAGGATAGTTTAGAGTTCATAACTCCTGCGAAAAGTGTGTTATATGAATAAAATTATACAATGTATAAGAAAAGTATTTGCACACACCTCTTTTGTTAGGTTACATTTAAATGCAGAGAAATATTTCTTGTTTAAAAAAACGAATTTTTCCAAATGTTTCAAAAGCAGAATAGCTTCTTCTTTAAGGAAATTTACATCACAAAATCATAGATGTAAGAATAATTTTTACTCACTGGTTTTACTACTGCAGGCGTCTTTAAGACACACCAAGAGAACATTGCAAACGTCTTTTAATTACGAAATTAGCATTTTGCATTATGTATCACCCTAGTCAAAGGTTTACTAAAACTGGTCGCTGTTGAGAAATATGTATTTATAAGTAATTTCGAAGATGGCGCTCGAATCAAACCGAAGTGCTACGATAAAACAAGAGAGAAACACTTTCTAAAAAAGAAAGTACAAAAACATATGAAAGATTATACAGCTCTTCAGACAAGTCAGATAAAAAGGTGATTTGTAAGGGTTCTAAAATTTAAAAGGTTCTAAGAAGTTAAATAGTTTAACGAACGACAATTCTGTGTGAGTGTAAAACATATGTACCTGTGTATGATCTTAATATAAAAACAATAATAACTGCAACAGGAACACGTGATTTTAAATGAAAACAACAATAATAAACATAGAAAGCGCAATGATGTTTTAAAAACAAGAGTCGCAAATAGTAAATCTAACCTATGTTGACGGCGAAAATCAAATCCTTGGCTGAAACATAACGCATCATAAGCGCAATGATGTTTTAAAAACAACAGTCGCAAGTAGTAAACCTATCCTATGTTGATGGCGAAAATCAGATTCTTGGATGAAACATAACGCATCATAAGCGCAATGATGTTTGAAAAACAAGAGTCGCAAATAGTAAATCTAACCTATGTTGACGGCGAAAATCAAATCCTTGGCTGAAACATAACGCATCATAAGCGCAATGATGTTTTAAAAACAACAGTCGCAAATAGTAAACCTAACCTATGTTGACGGCGAAAATCAAATTCTTGGAAGAAACATGACGCATCATAAGCGCAATGATGTTTGAAAATCAACAGTCGCAAATAGTAAATCTAACCTATGTTGACGGCGAAAATCAAATTCTTGTGAGAAACATAACGCATCATAAGCGCAATGATGTTTGAAAAACAACAGTCGCAAATAGTAAACCTAACCTATGTTGACGGCGAAAATTAAATTCTTGGGTGAAACATAACGCTGACTATGGCAGTGGAGGATAAAAGAAAGTGGCAAGAATGCCGAGGGAAATATCCAAGGTGAGTGGTTGTAAGGGAAAGAATGGGAGACAAGGGTTCCCGGCGAGGCAGTCTCATAGAGCCCTTGAAGAAAATCGATACATCGGGAGTTGGTACGATTACGCGAGTGACTCAGACCGTTTCCGGTGGGCGCCATGATGGATGTAAGTACTTCCGCTCAGAGGCGCATGCGTCCTCCTCGGCTCTGTCTGCCTCGCGCTATCCAGGCATTCTCCTTCCACGACGCACCGCCAATTTGACGCAGGGATTTAAACGCGCCGGCGTTAATTTATGCATTATGCTAATCTCATCCCCTAAAAAGAGCCTGGCCTAAAGAAATTTCGGAAA
Source organism: Ectemnius continuus (assembly GCA_910591665.1). Classification (NCBI taxonomy): domain Eukaryota; kingdom Metazoa; phylum Arthropoda; class Insecta; order Hymenoptera; family Crabronidae; genus Ectemnius; species Ectemnius continuus. The sequence continues at coordinate 4,081,024 of OU342862.1, read as the reverse complement.
GCTCGCAGTCATCCTTTATACTCCATCAGTGTTATTTATTACGCTATTAAAAAGAGAATAGTGTTATTTCTATTTTTCAGTTTTCGAGCACTCTGTTATATTACTTTAATACTTTCTCCTGAAATACATCGAAATTCGTACCAAAAATGTTCCACGCACTCAATTCTATTTTTACAAAGACAAAAAATCCGCGCATGAGTAGTGAAAGGTTAACTTAGTAATGTTGAAACAGTAGAGTCTCTTAGCACATTTTCAATCAGAACACTCTATTATTTATTTTATTAGATATCTTAAAAAATCGTCTTAAAAACTCGTAAGACCAGCATGCAAGAAGCTAACTTTAAAAGCAATGGTCCTTTTTCCCAAGGTATTTTTTCCTCTTTTTCCCCTAGAAATAAAGGACCGCATTTTTTAAAGTAGGGCTCAAAAGTATATGTAAGTGTATAATACTTTTGTAGGAATTCAGAGGGTAAGGCGAGAATTTACACTCAGTCATTTTGAAAGAAATTTTCTTAAAAAGAACACTGTCTAATCTAAGGAATTTCATTTTATTTTAAAAATTCTACTTTCTTAATCAAGAAAATCTTTTTAGACAGAAAAGAAAACTTTTTCTTAAAGAAATTTTACACCAAAAACTTTAGGCGTGCAAATAATTTTTGTGCACAATGTATATAATAATAATTCGGGAACACACATAATAATGATTGCCGCTGATTAGAAGTGCACCTGTAATTGTCGACAAGGCTAATGCAAGGACAAGAGAAAGCAGAGAAACGTAGGGTGCAATGTTGTCATTGTCTCCTCTCATTCAGCGTGGCCACACGCAGTTCTCAATGACCCATGACACCCCTGACTATAAAATTTCTACGATTTCACGGACGATGGGGTTCTGCTTTCAATGAAGAGCCTTTGACTGCAATCGCTGTAATTCAGATGGGTCACCGCTAATGATGCGCACTGCTCCTATTACTCCTCCATTAACCTACGCGTCTCAAGTAACCATATGGCAGAAAAAATGCTTGAAAAAGCGGTCAAGTACAAAATCAAGTGACCGTTAAAGTCGTAAAATAAAAGTCATATCATACCCTTTGGTATAAACAATTGTCCATTTAAAACAGAAACTAATGCACAAAATATAAATATAAATATAAATAGCAAAAATAAATATTTGCATTTTTTTGTAACGAGAACGAGAAAACAAATGCATAGTTGATTGGAATTTTGAACCAGCCTTTTAACTGCCCGTGAAACTTTTAATACGTTAAAAAGCAATTGAATGTGATTTTGTAATCTGAAATGTAAAACAATTCTAGTTTTTATTCAAATTGAATCGAAAATCTAAAAAATAGAACCCATGAAGGTGCATTCAAAGAGTTTTCATTCAAAAAACTCCGATTTAAAAAAGTTAATATAAATTTGATTGCCATTTGCTGTGAGGGTGCTGGCACTCGAATTCAGGTGACAAAAGGAATTCTCTTCAAAGAGATATTAAATTGCTGAAAAATAACGTTAAACAATATTTTTAGCAACCTTTAGCTAACTACAACGAAACAATTATGAATTCGCAAGTATATTGTCAATCATGCTTCATTGACTTTCACTCGTTGATATGTTAAGTATTAAAAATTTCAATAATAAGTTATTTATTGTGCTTATCATACATTTCCCTTTTAGCATTTCGACTATCATGTTACTCGAATTCGGATGACAAGCATCATTATTTCTTTGAAAGTAATGGAAATAAATATTTTTTTGCAAGGCATTGCGAAAGACTAAGTCACGAATTATTTGTGCTTTCGTCGTTTGGAATACAAAAAAATGTAACTTTAATTTAACACTAAAATGACTTGTTTTTACATGGTTCGCTATAACAACATTACAATCATAGGGAGTTCCAGTATTAAATTGCGAGAAAAATATAGAAAACGGAACATAATGAAATTGAAAATCATTTTCCTTAGTTTTTTTCCAAAACTAATTATTGTACAGTGGTTATTATAATTTTATTTGAACGTACACACTAATCACTATTTTTACAAATTGTTTAAGGTTTTTCTCAGCCATAATACACAAATTTGAGTGTTTTTTAAGTGCTTTGCTATTATTGCAACAAGATGTAACATTTTTTAGTTGTCGCTTACTAAATCCAAGTTACATTATTTCAGATGATAATAATATTATACTATTTACTGCTGGCTTTCCTAATTGTGCAAAAATTATTGGGCTCAGTCAATGATAATTGCAAAGATTAAGTACTAATTTTTAGTATTTTTCAGTTCGTCCGGAAGGACGACAGAAACGGATAATATGTATTGTGTTAGTCGTTGACCACCAAACAGTAAATCTTTATGCTCCTGCTTTTATATTTCGCACTTCAGATTGGTGCATGACATTTCAAACGAAGCAAACACTTGTTTTTTAAAATATTCCACGATTACAAAAATTTTATGATGACAAATACAATAGGCAGTCAGCAAAAATAAAAATTTTTTATTTGAAACATTCAATAGTCCTAAAATTAAAAGTGATTTACGATTCCAATATTGTCTTATTTTTATTATAACGTTAACCTATACGGTTTTCCTGTATTTCCCCTTCAAGTTCAAGTGGCATCGTCCTAATGGTAAGGTCGACCATAAGTGAAATGTTTCGTGAAATCCCGAAAGGATCATAGATCCTAGTATCCCCAAGTAGAACTGCTAATGGTGCAGACCTTCACAGAGAGCTTTTCCAGTACTAGCTGCACCCTCCACTCGTCATTCCCCGAGTACAGAATGACTCAAATGCACTTCGATAAATTGTGTCGTGGATTTTTGCATTTTTAATTCCTAATTTCGAATATTTAATGGTTGAAAAAAGTATAGGCACACACCACTTTTTTGGAGTAAAATTTATATACAAGAAAGTTTCTTTTTGAAAGACAATTAATTTTCTTAAAGAATGAAGTTTCCTTTTTAGCAGAAACTAAAATGTTTGCACTGGGTTTGCTGTTATATGTTTTTAACAAACTAATTAAAATCCAAATTGTTTACTGTACCTGTTTAACACTAGGTTTACGGGACCCGTTATTTTGACGGATTTCAGACTTGATTAGCAAAATTACAAAGCTTATTAATTCTACTTCCAATTTATGCTGACAATTATTTATGCAATCCTGGCAGATTTGATTAACTTAAATTATTTCTGTTAAGATTGCAAGTGTCTTTAAATTAAATTAATAGTTCTTTTTTAATGAACATAAGTGTCCATAAAGAGAAGTATACAGAAACGTGCGTAAACCTAGTGTTAAACTTTGAATGATTCTCTTATATAATTTATCAAGTGCGCGCTTTCAAAATAAAATATCCCATTTCACGAGTTAATATATTAGAACTCTGCATCGTCACATAAAGTTTACAACCGCATTGCGAATAATGATTATATTATGTCTGTTAAGATTGCTATTGTCTTTAAATTAAATTAATATTTCTTTTTTAGTGAACAGAAACGTCCATAAACCTAGTGTTAAACTTTAAGTGATTCTCTTATATAATTTATCAAGTGCGCGTTTTCAAAATAAAATACCCCATTTAACGGGTCAATATATTAAAAGTCTGTATCGTCACATAAAGTTTACAACCGCATTGCGAATAATGATTATATTATGTCTGTTAAGATTGCTATTGTCTTTAAATTAAATTAATAGTTCTTTTTTAATGAACATAAGTGTTCATAAAGAGAAGTATACAGAAACGTTCGTAAACCTAGTGTTAAACTTTAAGTGATTCTCTTATATAATTTATCAAGTGCGCGCTTTCAAAATAAAACACTTCATTTAACGGGTCAATATATTACACGTCTGCATCGTGACATAAAGTTTCCAACCGCATTGCGAATAATGTTTATATTATGTCTGTTAAGATTGCTATTGTCTTTAAATTAAATTAATAGTTCTTTTTTAATGAACATAAGTGTCCATAAAGAGAAGTATACAGAAACGTTCGTAAACCTAGTGTTAAACTTTAAGTGATTCTCTTATATAATTTATCAAGTGCGCGCTTTCAAAATACAACACTTCATTTAACGGGTCAATATATTAAAAGTCTGCATCGTCACATAAAGTTTACAACCGCATTGCGAATAATGTTTATATTATTTCTGTTAAGATTGCTATTGTCTTTAAATTAAATTAATATTTCTTTTTTAGTGAACAGAAACGTCCATAAACCTAGTGTTAAACTTTAAGTGATTCTCCTATATAATTTATCAAGTGCGCGCTTTCAAAATAAAACACTCCATTTAACGGGTCAATATATTACACGTCTGCATCGTCACATGAAGTTTACAACCGCATTGCGAATAATGATTAACTCACTCTCGCATCAACAGACCGATTCCTCGTAACGATTGGCGTATTACGAAGGACGCGGGGCTCCTAAATAAATTGAAACATGCTCGTGCTTTATTCGAGTTCCGGTTTAAGGGTATCAATCCAGCGCCGCGGCAGCACCGCGTATGGTCCGTCTCCTTGCGTAATGAAAGATTTTATCGTCCTTACAGGGATGGGGCGGGGCAATTCATGCATTATGACCACACTACTGCCGGCTGACCGCTTCATATGGCCACTGTGCACCTAGACACCCCATCCACTCCGGCACAACTACCACCTTCCGTCCCCCTCGTCCCCACCTTCCCCACCTTCCCCTCGTCGCCTCGTCCTCTGCCCCTAATAATTAAGAAAAATTCCTGTTACCCTTTGCCCAAGCATTTGTACTCCTCCCTAAAATACAACTTCTCCGAATTAGCGCGGACAACACGTCCTGGAATATCCTTCTGTAAATCATACAGGAATAAAGCGAAACTTGGTATTCTGTAATTGTTAACCTCGATTAAATAAATGTAACTAATTTAAAAACGTAATTTAGTTACGATTTCTCAAAAATGCATTAAGAAATCGGATTTAAATATTATACAGTTCCGAAATACGTTTATCACCTCTGTCAAAATTAAAGAAACATAATGAAATACTCGTGAAGTAATTAAAATAATCTCTCATCTACCACCTTCCGTCCTCCTCGTCCTCTGCCCCTAATAATTAAGAAAAATTCCTGTTACCCATTGCCCGCGCATTTGTACTTCTCCCTAAAATACAACTTCTCGGTATTAGCGCGAACAACACGTCCTCGAGTATCCTTCTGTAAATCATACAGTAATAAAAAGAAACTTGGTATTCTGTAATTGTCAACTTCGACTAAATAAATGTAACTAATTTAAAAACGTAATTCAGTTACGATTTTTCAAAAATGCATTAAGAAATCGGATTTAAATATTGCACAGTTGTCAAATAAATTTACTTTTATCACATCTGTGAAAATTAAAGGAACGTAATAAAATACTCGTGAAGTAATTAAAATAATCTCTCATCTACCACCTTCCGTCTTAATTACTGGTCGTGCCGTCAACAATTAAGAAAAAACTGGCTTTAAAGTGCACATTTGTCTTCCTCCCTAAAATACACATTGTAGGAATTAGTGCGAATAACGCATTCTGGCATATTTCTGTGAAACTTCGTATCCTGTAATTTTCAAACTCAGTTAAATAAATAGAAGTAATTTAAAAATGCAGCATTTTTATCCCCACTATTCTTCTCAACCTAGTTACGATTTTTCAATAATGAATTAAGAAAGCGGATATAAATATTGTACACTTGTGAAATAAATTCACCTTTATCGCCCGTGTTAAAATTAAAGCAATATAATAAGTCACTACCCCAGCAATTAAAATAATCTGTCGTGTATCATCGTCTTTCACCTTCCGTCTTGCTGGTCATCCCATTAATAATTGAAAAAAATTCACTTACCTTTAACGGCGCATTTGCATTTCTCCTCACACGTATCTTTTGGGGAATCGCGCAAACAACAGATAGTGCAATAGCAAATTAACAAATGTAATAAAACCAATTTTATTACTACCTCTATTCCAAAATATTAACTTTCTATAAATACAACATATTTTAAACTTCAAATATCCGATTATTAAATCATGTGTAAATATTGTGCGATTTTTATATCCAGAATATTATTTATTTGTTTCAGTGGTGATGCACAAAGACAAAGAAGAAAATACTCACCACGACCCGCACTATAGAACAAGGGAACTGGCAGCGTTCACTGCCTACGACCATTATCATTTGGACGGCGAGATGTTCTTGCAGGTAAACTCTCCTCTAATAAACTAATTCTACTACAAATGGAGAAACTTTCTATTTATTAAATAGAAAACAACGACAACAATAACACATCTCGTCTCACGCCCTTCAGATTCACACCTCTTATATATACCCTTTCGCTGACCCACTCACTCGCCAATCACGCTTATTTTTCGGCTGTTACCTTTCAGCCAATCCTAGTCATCCCGATACACTCTGTCGATTATACCACATGCTCTACGATTTTTGACCCTAAATACATATAACGAACTTCACACGCATTCATTCACAATCGCACATCTCATTCTCTCACCATTCATTCGCAGTCTCTCTCTCTTGTTAACAATCGTACAATATTGTAATAGCATTCTTTTGTTTGTTTGACCTTGAATTATTGACCTTGATTATATGGGAATTAAAAAATTACTAAATGCAAAATACAAAATACAAGAATACAAAAACTATATACAAAAATACAAAAGAAGTCTCTTGCTGTAAAAAAATGTTGATCGAACTCGAAACAAAAGTTTTTGAAAAAAAATCTCCAAAATGCATTTATTTTTAAGGCTTTTAGGTAGGCATCCTTCCTTAAAACGTCCTACGAATATCGGAAGATGTGCAAACGTGAAAATCTCATTAACTCTTTGAGGCACAGGATTTCAGAGAATAAATAGACCCATGTTGCACAGACATTTTTTGGAGTTTTACATTAAACAAAAGACTAATTATAAAGCTATGCGCATGCAACTATTGAAATATTTCGAGGTGGGTCTAAAAATGTCCCACCGTGCTTTACCGTACACCAAAAAGGTGGGACGTTTTTAATCCCACCATGCCCCAAAGAGTTAAAAGGCATCTTTAAGATGTTGTGCGCTATTTGGGGTAGGATAATCATTTTTGGACGTGGAAAAGCCTACTTGACGCTTTTTTTCACATTTTAATGTCTTTTTTTTAACGTACGTTCATCACTGTATGGATTCTTGCAGTTGTCCGTGTAGTTCTCTGTATGGATTGGCGTGTTGGTTTCTCGGCAGTTGGTACTTGGGGCATATAAGTAGTATGCGCTCAATTGCGAGACGTGTTCCGCATATGTCACACACGCTTGGGTTTCCTCTGGTTATAAAATTCAAGAGGGTAACATTAGTGCGTCCAATTCTCGGAAAGACGTAAAGTTGTTTTGCATCCAACGAGTAATTTCTCAAACTACCGAGTCGATTTTCATGAAACGTTGAGCGCTGTATTCCCTTTTGAAGTTTCGAAAATTGCATAGGTCGTGTTGCCAAATTAGATTGCGGATATTTATGCAAATGTGTAGAGAATAAAAATAGTACTCGTACACCTAGTATTTTTCGAATAAACTGCCGTTCCATAAAATGCATTTCCTTTTGTAGAAGAGAGTGTTCCTCTGAAAGAAAATTTATTCCAAAAAGATTGAGTAGTACAAGTAAATTTTGAAATTGCGTTACATATTTGATTTTGGATTACGAGATTATTCTACTAACATTGCCCTTCCGCAGCTATCAGGTTTCTTTAAAGCAACATAATGTTTCACAATCCAAAATCAAATATGTAACGCAATTTGAGAATGTACTTGTGGTTGATTTTTTAGATTTCAGTCCGTGCCAAAGAAATTTGCGTTTCAAGTGCCCAGTTAAACTCACCGCTATTTTTTATAAAAAAAACTAATAATCTAATCGAAAAAATCCTACAACGTTCACTAGATAATAAAAAATAATAAAAAATTATGTTATTTTGCTGGGCACAATAACTTCACAAAAATAGCAATAGCTTATTTGTAATTGCAAGTATCAAAATAGTATTTCAAAATGACAAATCAATAAATCACCGAATTTTATGTTGTATTTGTAATGTTATATTACCTTTAGTATAATAAAAGGCAATATAGAATTGTGTATTTTAGTATTTTGAGGCGTTTTTGGCACAAAAAGAAACAACGCCATCCAAATGGGAATTCTTACTTTGTACAATGTTCATGATTTTCTATACCGCCATTTTTCACATAGTTTAAAAGTTAGTTTTTGGTGAACAACAACAGTTTTATAGAAAGAATTTATCGTGGGGAAAATTTTTCAGCTGTGGAACATGCGTAAAAATAATTAAAAATACCGAAATGTAACGAAGTGGCAACTCGTAAAAGCGAGAAAACGATTGTTCCGCTAGAATTTTGTTCTTTTTTGTTCCTAAACAAAATAATAATTTTGGGAATTTTTAAAATCTTTCAATTTATGCCCTACCTAGAAGCTTACTCAAAATGTGTACAAAATTTGATGAAATTAACCGTATAGTTTTTAATTAATCATGTGCTCCGATGTTTAAAAAATAGTTTGGAAACATGCGTTTAAAATGTACCGTACAGCATCCGACAAAATAGTTGTCGCAATCTTCAAAACTGCCGGCGGATAGAAAGTGAAATTTGGTAGGATGTACATTCGGTACGCAAGATTTTTTTAGGGGGCAGCACAGGAGGAAAGCCTCCCCTAAAATAGAGCTCTTCGAAAGTCATCATACCGGCTGTACATGCTATCAAATTTGACTTTTTGTTCGGCGGCTATTTTGCAGACTGTGACAACTATTTTGTCGTATACTGTACACATACAATTGCAGCAACTTTCTGAATTTCGAGAAATACTTGTAACGAGATAATTTCAAGTTTTCCAGGGGCCTGAAAATACAAAATACCAAGAATAATAAATTAAATTAGGGTTTTGTTTACTAAGAAACTCCTAAAGTTACAAATTTTCTATTTTTACTCTTTTACAAACAACTTTGACAAAGTTTAAAGGGATATATAATATATATTTTTTCGCAACTTAACTAATGGAAAACAAACTGATAGTCAGTATTTAACATACTACATGCAGTAATTTTTGTTAAAAAATTGTTTCAAAATATCATATTCTATAAATCTCTAAATAATCTAATTGACTATCCAAAAGTGTAAGTTTTTCTATTTTTATGTGACCAGCTTCAAATAACAATGCTCACCGCAGAACATGTTCTATAAAGGGCTTGCAACAAATTAAAAAATAACTTTTACAATTCACTTTGCATATAAAAATCATAAGCATTGACTTTAGCAAAAGATGCTTCCCGAAATAAAGAAAACATTTACAAATTTCGTGCAGAATACTTTCAATAAAAAGGTCATAGAACTGGATTTTGATGCTGTTAGGTAGGCGTTCGGTCTTAATTCATTGGAAGAGTTAATTCGTGCCTCTAAACGTCATATCTATGTCGCGGATGAAATAAGAAGTATTTCATGCGTGAAATAGTGATGGGCGGTCAGTAGTACAAAGGTGGTATCAAGGTGAAGATGCCGGGGTATTAGATGTTCACGCTTGAACGCCACACGCAACAAGCTATAGCAGCGCGCTGCACGCAACTGATTCCTCCAGCGTGCTATATGAGCATCTCCTATGCGACTACTCAATTGAGTAAAAGAGTCACGCGACTAAATGCGTAGGAAATTAGCAGATTTGACTGGGCTTCGCCTGAGTGGCACTCGCTCTCCAACTGCACGCATCGTCGCAGTCAATAAGCCTCTACTTCGCTCGAGTTTCTTCCGAATGCGACAGTTTCCATAATCCAGAGACAATTGGCTTGCATGTCACTTCTTATACTACCAGGTGTTTCTGAGTTCTTATTTCATTTTGTGAAATAATAGAAATTTCGAAAACGAATTATAAGACATGAATTTGAATTTACTTATATTTTATATTGAAGTTGAGATTGAAAGAATTTAACAAGACCAGTGTCTTGCATGTCACTTCTTATACCACCAGGTGTTTCTGAGTTCTTATTTCTTTTTGTCAAATAATAGAAATTTTGAAAAAACTTATGAAGCATGAATTTGAATTTACTTATATTTTATATTGAAGTTGAGATTGAAAGAATTTAAAAAGCCAAGTGTCTTGCATGTCACTTCTTATACTACCAGGCGTTTCTGAGTTCTTATTTCATTTTGTGAAATAATAGAAATTTCGAAAAAAATTATAAAACGTGAAATTGAGTTTATTTACATTTTATGTCGACATTGAAATTAAAAGAATTTAACAAACTCCAATGCTCCCGCAATGGTACGTGCGTTATTATATCAATTTATTAAACATTTTTTTTACCTCCTCTGTAGAAAAAGCGTTAGCGCAAACGGGGCAAAGCAGAAACGTTCATTGTAGAATGTACAAATTTTAATTAGATTTTTAATTAGACTTAACAAGGTATAACTAGGCGAATAGCAGTCATGTGGGCCAACAATCACTTTTAATTCAATAACAGTAGCTAATGTTATACAAATTCAAAAATATTCGAAAACAAGATCTATGCAGAAATTTGCTTTACAAAATAGAAAAAGTTTCATCCTGATTGATCCATCGGTCGAAAAGACATTGTTCTACAAAAACAAAGAAAAAAACATCAAATACGTAGAATACGGTTTAGAAACCTCTTTCTTGTCAAATTCGGTTCAAAACATATTTTTAGTCTTGAAAGGATTTTTAAATTCACAAGGAATCTATCCCGCATTGAATATTGAATCTGACAAATTAAACATTAGCAAACGCACAAATTCGTACGACAATGCACATAACATTACGCCAATACATTATTTTCTTAAAATTTGTTTAAAACTGTTTAAATTTCAATCAATAATCTTATTTTCAAGTTGCTTCAACACTTTGACTGACATGTCACCCGAATTCGGATGCCACTCGACATCTATTTACAGATATATTTATTTCTACGAGAATAACTATAATAAACATTTTTAACAAGGCGTGGTGAAGGAGTTAAAAATTTGCAATTTTGGCAGTCAACGTGTTAAGCAGCTTAGAATATACTAAATACTTGTTCTAGACTATTTGGAACTTGGTTTAGAACACGTCCTGATCCAGTTTTCAAAGTTAAGAACTTTTGCTTTTTTTCGCGAAAGGCCAAACGTTTTTCATTCACACTGTAGGAGACTTAGAGATTTAGAGTCATATATTTATTTAGGGAACAGTTCAAAGTTCGCGCGCACCTCTCGCGTCAATTTCGATGCGCTCCGAAATGTGTAAAATTTGAAGTTGCAGTGCGATTACTCTTTGTCATCGACTCCGAGATTCGGGGTCGGACTCTTGCTGAAATCGCCATTGCATGCGGACGTACGATCCTTAAGTGTGAGAAGCGTATTGAATTGCGGATTTCCCATAGCGGCTTGTTTCGCGTGCGTGTTTTTGTGAGTTGTTCCGTGTCTGCTCTCTGTGTGTGTTGAATCATGTTACTCCGCGCCCTCCTCGCAACCATTCGTCCTGGATGATTCCACCGACTGCGCCTTGCTCGCAAACTTTTCCCATGGTCGTTGACCCGGCGAAACTGCGCCCTACCCCAACCATTCTTGATCTGGGCATTCGCGCCCTGCTCCCAATTATTCGTCCTCACTGACTACGAATACTGTGCTTTGTCACAAACATTTTCTAACCTCAAATTTGTTGGTGCTAATATTATACGTTCCTATGTTTGAGCTCAGCGTAATTGTAACATAAATGGCTTTTTCGTCTGTTAAAAATAATTTTCTTCTGAGCGAACTCGATCTAGACTAGTCGATGTTAATCGAAGAGTTGTCAAAAAACAAAGAAACAATCTGTAATTCACTTTCTGAAATGTTCAGTTATATCAGTTCTGACACCAATACTGTGGATTGTCACAAACATTTTCTAACCTCAAATTTGTTGGTGCTAATATTATACGTTCCTATGTTTGAGCTCAGCGCAATTGTAACATAAATGGTTTTTTCGTCTGTTGAAAATAATTTTCTTCTGAGCAAACTCGATCTAGACTAGTCGATGTTAATCGAAGAGTTGTCAAAAAATAAAGAAACAATCTGTAATTCACTTTCCGAAATGTTCAGTTATATCAATTCTGACATCAATACTGTGGACTGTCACAAACATTTTCTAACCTCAAATTTGTTGCTAGTAATATTATACGTTCCTATGTTTGAGCTCAGCGTAATTGTAACATAAATGGTTTTTTCGTCAGTAGAAAATAATTTTCTTCTGAGCAAACTCGATCTAGACTAGTCGATGTTAATCGAAGAGTTGTCAAAAAATAAAGAAACATTCTGTAATTCACTTTCTGAAATGTTCAGTTATATCAGTTCTGACAGAGAGCGAGCTTAACAGCCAAAACTACGCCGCATTAACTGAGTCTCTAAAATAAACTATTGTAACACAAATGGCGCATGTTATAAAAATTCAACATCTTCCACTCACAAAGTGTAGGTCCTTTTTGCTAAAACATTCTTATTTTCCTTTGAGCTGACCCCGCAACTGTTGTGTTTTTATTTGTTGAACTTAATTCGCTTGTAGTCATTATCCCCTAGAGTACTGTGGGCGCTTATAAGCGCTTAGAAATTTTGCGTTTGTCACACTGAGTGAAAATCCATTAAGATTGCATTTATCATAGCTAAAATTTTGACAGTTAAAATGAGCATTTTTCCTTAGATTTCGCCATAGTTAAAGGGTTGATACTATTCTTATTCTTTCTACTGAAATGAGACTTATTCACTTATATTGCAGACGCACGTGTAACCATATTACCAGATATTTTTGAGACGTAATAGACAATCTGTGCTGTCATCGCCATAAGAACCCATGTATAAGAACGGAACTTCGGAAATTAATTATTCAAAAACTTTGCGGATAAATAAGGTTAAATTTTGCACAGTGGCGACTTGATTATTAACTACTACATTCGTTTTTGATGTTATATAAAAACCAAATGTAGGTTTAATCCTGCGTTTTTGCCTTTAATTGATAGTGTAGGTTAGACGAATATTACTTTTCTTCCGCTCTTTGTCAAAAAATACACATAAAAGTAAACCATCAGAGTAAAGAGGGTTTCGTCGATTTTGGATCACAGAATAGACCACGTGGGGGGAGCTATGTTAACTCTGAATGAGCCACAATCGCCAAGCTCTTCTGCGCTGAGACTTGCTTGAGATCTCGTCCCACCTTAGGACAATCAAAAATTGTTGAGACCAGCTGAGGCTACCGTTCGATTCTGGACCACACGATGGGACTATGTCAATTCTGGCGACTGCAGAATGTATCACAATTGTCATAATTCTGAATCACTGGGTTCTTCACGATAGTTAGTATGTGAATTCTGAATCATAGAATAACCTTTAATCGCCCTAAGCTGAGACGGAAACTCTTGGAAGCGACCTGTCCGATTTCTTTGAAACTTTCAAGATAAATTCAGACAAGTGCCAAATCAATAACTCTAAAGCCGTTTCAGTTGCAAGTATGCCGAAACAAAGTTATCATTTTTTATTAATGTCCCACTTTATCCACTTTATTCCGAACTACCAATCTCTAGAAAGCGAAGTTATTAATTAATGCGTTAAGTTACGAAAATGCACGTATAAACAGTGCGCGTGTTATGAGGTTACTTCCCTTGTCAGACGAGTTTCATGATCGTTGTTCATCCAGAGTTGACGTAGCTCTCCTCATGGGGTCCATCCTGTGGTCCCATATGAATGTAACCCACTCTACTCAGTAGTATAATTATCCGCTGCTACCATAACACTTTCGTCGCCCAAGTTGCAAATTTTTAACTCTTTCGCCACACCTTGTTCAAAATGTTTATTAACGTTATTTTTGTCGAAATAAATATGTCTGTGAATAGATTCTTTCGATAGGTTCAAGTGTCACCCAGATATGGGTGACGTGGCGACGAATGGTTGTTTGGCGATTACAACTTTTTTCGACAGTATACATGCATAACCTCAAAATTGGTTGTTTTTGTTGGTTTATTGGTTGGTTTTATTAAAACTTATAAACTGAAATTAACTGAACACAACCGAGAACTTTTATTACTCAGGAGAGATATTGTAGAAAGTGTGAAAAGGCTGATGGCTTACACAAGACTGACAGTTATTAGAAATTAAATCAATAAGGAGTCAGAAGAATAACGCTCCTTCATTACCAATTCAGTTAGATATATAATACAGCTAAAGTTTGTATAGTGAACATAGTATTAAATAGTATTAATTATTTTTGAGAATTCTAACAGTTTTCTCCAAAGTAAACGTTGACTTTGTTAAATTAACATTTTGAAAAACAGCTTTTAGAATGGAGCACAGTCTTTTAGACATATTAGAGATGTACTTGTAACGTCGTTTATATGTCTCTTTGAATGTAGTGTGGACATTTAAAAATGTTCCAGTGGGTGACGTGGCGACGAACGTGAAAGTGGATAACTGTTCATTGCTCTCCAATAGGCCGATAGAAAAATCTATTCGTGGTGCATTGTTGGTCCTACAAGATGTCCATAGTCTATTTATTTAAAGTGACTTAACAAAGTATTCGCATTCCCAGTATTTTTTAAATAAATTTTGTAAAAAAGGAAACTGTGTCCTCGAAGAAAATTAAATTTTTCTTCTGAAGAACACTTTCTTCTTAAATAAAATGTATTTTTATTTAAACAGAAGAGTATTTCTCATTACAACAATACAAAAATCATAAATTATCCCAATCTCGACGGTCAGAAATACAATTTTTTTGCGACACAACGGAGCTTGCGTTATGATGCAAGAAGTTTGATGGCAACTATACTACAGCATTATTCATTAGCATTTATTTATTAGCATATTCCCGGAGCAGATTGACAATATGCATATCTGTAACTCTTTACGGAAACTCCTCTCTTAAATATTATGTACTACATGTTCTACCCGACTTCACCCGAGTGGCTTTTCGTGTACCTGGCTTGAATTTAGGGGGGGAGTTCTTTGTACTTTATCAAATATTTGTTAAGGAATTGAAATATTTCAAGTTTGAGTGCATTGATTTTTCTTCCGTGTTACCTCATAAAATTATTGGAAATAGATTATTTGAACCACTATGCAAAATTATTCGATACTAAATCAAAAGAGGTGGGCTTTAGGGGTGGTTTGGGGGGTAAGGACTGTCATAGTATTTTTCTAAGGCATTAAAGAATACTAGTTTTAATTTTGGTACGGACACGTTGAACTGTATAGGAGCTTCTCGGATCATACGTAAATATATATTTTGATTTCTATATATATTAAGTTGAAGGTGAAAAATTGAAGGTTAACTTTAACATTTTCAAAAAATGTGGAAACAGTTGTGTTTTAAGCTAATAAAATATATGTACATGTAAATGATTCAAGGGATATTATAAACTAATTTCATAAATCTACCGATCATAATTACAAAACTATTATCATTGGTGTGTAGACGTTTTTGTACAAATTGCCACCGTTCTGCACTTATTCCTTTCTACAAGAAATTGTTTCATCTGTTTAGGATAGAAATTCTCTAACCTACAAAGGTCACCGCAAATCGTAATTTTGTAAAAAAAAACATTCACACATCCATGACAATAATTTTGTAACTGTAACCGGTAGATCAATGACATTAATTCGTCTTATACCTTGAATTATGTACTTTTCCATATATTTTATAAATGTAAAACAAAAACGTCCGTAATATTTTTTCAAAATGTTGAAATAACTCTCAGTTTTTGTGCTCCAGATATTCCCCATTACGATATATGCATCAGCTATAATATTGATAGATTGGATTATTTTAAAAGAGATTGTACGTGTTCTTGATAACGCGCAAGGAAGGCTGCTTTTTTGTTGAAAAAAGTATATTTCTATTAACAGAGAAGAGTTTTTTTCTGCAAGAACAACTTTTCTAAAGACACTGGATGTACTGTGACCACTCAGCCGCTACTTTACGTGGCAATGTATAATATAACTGGATTTCCGTTACAATCACCGCTTTTCGTCTAACCGTACGACGTTGAATGTAAGTAGGCGGTCATTCGCAAGCCCGTCCCAGTCGCCACTTGGTTTCTACGTCGAAGAACATAAAGAAATCTCTTGATATAAAGTTTATTGCTTATTGGCTCCACGTCGGGAAAATGCGACAGTCTTCGATTTATTTATAGTATCTGTGGTTCGTGACCGTCAGCTGTAGATGAGAAAAGTTTTTCTTTTTGTGTGAACACTAAGGTTAAGGAGGTTGATGCCGTCATTTGGTGCGGGGGTAAGAGGGGAACATGTGAGGGCTGACACAGAATTTTGAGGCCTTTTTAAATTACAATAAAACCAATTCTTGAATAGGAAAATTCAAATTGCAATTAAGTTTATGCTATGTCACACCTGCTTTTATAAGTTACTTTTATTTCTATACTATTTACCATGTTATTTCTCCAAATGAAAATATTTCCTTTTCACTCTCTGGTCAAACACTCTCAAACCGGACAGACGAAGCTTTTGAAACTTTGCCTCATTATTCGTAAATATCCCATTCACCACGTGAAATATTTTTTATTCATGTGTTATTATTGTATCACATACTTTTAGGTCATAAACGGCAATTTCTGCTCTCGTTGCCATAAGATCCCATGCATAAGAATGGTATTTTGGACATTGATTACTGGAAAACTGTACAGACAAACAAGTTAAAATTTTAAGGGTAGCTGCAGTGCCCATTGACTATCATTCTCTGGAAATTTCAATCTGATCTCATTATTTTCATTTTTGGCACCAACCTCCTTAAGGACACTCGTCAAATCGATGCGTAAAGAAAATGACGTATTTTCTTTTTAAAACAAAGTAAATCTGTTAGGATTGCACAAATAATTGTCAGCTGAAATTAGAAAAAAATCATAGTAATTGTTATTGTAATTTTGTTCATGAAATCCGAAATCCGTCAAAATAACGGATCCCGTAAATCTAATGTTAAATCTCTGTCTCTCAGTTTGGCCAATTCTTACGAACTGCTCCATATGAATGTTTCTTGCTGAACCGAAATTGGGAGTATGCAAAAAAAATTATCCAACAATACTTCCGAATTAATTGATTTATAACGATGATAGATGATTTTCGCTACGGTTGACGGTTCGCGGAAACCTTCCAGCTTAACGTTAATTTAATGAAATTAACTTAATGAAACTTCATATCCAGGAAAGTTGGGATATCAAATCAAGAAATCATAATTACGGAAAATTCTTTTGTTGCAGGCATTGAACGGCTTCTTATTAATACTGACGTGCGATGGAGAAGTTTTCTTCGCCACACACAGCATAGAAAGTTACCTAGGCTTCCATCAGGTAAGATAGAAAAGAATATTCTTGTATTGTATTGTAGATCACACCACATTAACTATGATTCACTCGTACTGTGAAAATATTATTTATCAAACTTACAATGATGACTATGCACTTATTAGAGACAGCAAGATAAAAACATATCTTGTCAAAATCGTATACAATAATAAGCATTTAAATAGGTTGAAAAATTGAATAGAAGTTATTTTTTCTTTTTGAATTTCAGATATATTTTTAAATAACATTTATTTACATTTCTGTCTAGAACATAATAATATCAATTTAGAAATAAAAAGTACATGTTGTGATTTTTTAGAAATATTATTCAAGGCTGTGTAATTGCAAATTAAATCTCTACAACATAAATTTGTTATAAAATGTTCAAAAGTGTGCCTCAGCACACAAATTCGGAGTAAACAACATTAATTCGAATTAGACTTAAATTAATCTTAAATGTTTGTACTAGTAATTACAACTAAACTGTAGAACTTTATGCAAACATATGTTATTATTTATATAATTCAGTTTCGTGTGTACATGTTGAGGCAAATATTTAATTTCTTGCAGGTAGATAATACATGCCAGTAATATACATGCAATCTAATATTGTCAACAGAAATTTGCTTAATTTTCCATAAACTTCCGCATTATATGATGACAAACGTGAGAGTAAACTTAACTGGAACATGGTGCGAAATTGGTCGGTGCACCGTAATAAAGCAGTGCCTTATGGTTGGCGCGAGGCAATCAATATATATAAGATATGATATCATGTATGTACATATATGTGGAAGACAAGATGAATGTACATTTTGCGCAGTAACTCGTTCTCGAATCGTCTCCATGTGCTTCGCTTCTAACAGAGTGTTTATAACCTCCAAGCCTTCAGCAGCTAAAAGTGCCCGCTTTCCATGGATTATTAATAGCCGCTAATTATTCTTAATGCCTATGTGATTTGTTTCAATTCCCAACAAGTTCCTTTGATCAAGCCGAAACATGTTTCCATTAGTTTTACCTGGCACCCTGCGAGATTTATCTCGAGCCTGATCCTCTGCGCAACACTGTGCACACTGCGCATTGCGCATGCGCATGTTTTGCTCTTTACGACCTTTACTTTAAAAGCACAGTATTTTAATTAATGCTCCGCCATGTATGCGGCAAGTGTTACCGCTACCTTGGAAGAAAGAATGCCGCGCTTCAAAAATTTCTGGTTTCCTAACGTACAACAGTTACAAGTATCGTGGATAAGAAATTTAATTTTTTTCATAAGTTATTTTCATTTTATCGACCTGTAATTACCAAAGACGAGGAAACTATAGCTGAATCGCTAAAAATAGAGGCTTGCCGAACAAGACGATATAAACAGATGGAAACATTTGGGAAAATTTGACAGATATTATTTTTTCTTTATAAATTTTTGATATACTTTTACATACGACAACATAGTAATTGTAGTTTAAAAATAGAAAGTACATATTTAAATGCTCAATCAAAACCGTTTAATGACAAGTAATCTTTATAGATTTTTTAGAAATATTAACGAACGCTTCGCCTTTCTGCTTATACCAACTTGTAGCAGACAAAACATTGGAGGGGAGCATATGGGTCCGACTTTTTTTGTGTTTGAGAATATAATACTATTTACGGTATAAAGACAGAATTTTCATATTCATAATCACCACTGTATGTTAATAAACAGTTTATGTGATTTAAATTATCAAGATCCGAAAGTTGATTTTATACGCTATATAACTAATCCCTCTCAAATCTTCTTGAAAAGTGTGAATTATTGGGCAAAAACAAAAATATCACAACAAAAAACTGCATATTTATTACTATTGCGATAATTAATCGCCACTTATGATCAAACGCGTAATTGAAAAATTCGTGTATCGGCAAATGTGTCTAGCTTAAGAGAAAATATGAGGAATTATTAATTGTCCATTGGTCAAGAAGCACCATGTTGAGTGCTATGAGACTTCGAAAAATGAAAGGACAAATCTGATTTTCATCCAAGCTTTTTCCTGACCATTCATATGTTAGAAATTAACACATTCTTTCTCCTAAAGCGATTCTTTGTGGTACAGCGAAAATTCAACAAATCCAAAAATGAGCTTCACCTAAAATACAGAATCTTTTTTATTCTGCTTTATCAGAAATATTTTTCATTGAATTTAATAAAAGATGCAAATAAGGGAACTGATCATTTGCCCGAAGTTTATTTAAACGCATGAACTGTTATTTATTAATTTATTGAAATGTATCCAAGTCATTCTGCATCAATCTTCTTCTTTCATTTTCCCTGCAATATTAAGATACCATTTTCTTTTCGCTTCACTTGTAGAATACAGATTCACATGAATTGTAATGTCTGGAAGAACTTTTCATATAACCTAATTCATAGAAAAACGTTGTGATTTGGAAATATACAATGTTTAAAAATAATGTTTGCGCACATCTTAGAAGTTTTCTTGGAGTAGAGTTTGATATAGAAAAAACGTTCCTTTTTAAGGGAAAATAACTGGTTTCAAAGCAGAACGTTTTGTCGTTTAAGAAAAGTTACTTTCAGGCGAATCCATATCTGCTAACACTTTTTTACCCACTGGGTGTATAACGTACAGGTTAAGTCAATAATTATACACAATGCAACTATAAACTTTACTTAACGAAACATAGAAAACTTACAGTACAATAATTATTCGATATAGCCTAATTGTCCTTCATCATACTTGTTGTATTTTTGCAAAAGCTTCTTTTTGACCGAAAAAAACACTTTCGAATGAACGGCGGATCAAGCGCGTACCGCCGTCTTTAGTACCCTGTAGGAAGTAACTTTACCGACTTTCGGTAGATTTATATTCAATATGTTACAAGCAATTCTTTTAAATGTAATCTGTTTGTTTAATTGTAAGTAAGGCTTATTAAATTTGTATTAACATCCGCAATTTGAAGAACATTTTTTATAAACATCATTAAGTTATGCGTAATAGTAAATGAGTTATAGACACAACGCAATTAAATATGCGTTGCAATTCCCCATTCTTGTTCAATTATTGTCTGTTTTTGAAAAATGAAACAATTTTTCGTGTGCATTAAAGATATAAAACCAGTGACCTATACCGTTACTTCATGACAATGATTTTTAGTAATTACGTTTATTGTGTAAAAGAACTAGATAATCAGTAAAAAAATTCTGTGATATTAACAAGATAATTATATTAAAAAGATTTAGTATAAATTTCATCAAAATTAATGTAATATTAAGGAAATTGCAATTGATATAGTTTGTGGAAGTACTGTTTCGAAAAAAACGTGTTGATAATTTTAAAATATTATTTTTAATTGAACTTTTCAACTGTTTGAGACTGTACATTCCACAATTTTGATAATTTTGTAATAACATTTTGCGAGTACATGTGAAAAATAGAACTGTCGAATATACCCAATTTCGCAATTTTTTTATCTTTCTGGGAGAGGTTTGCTCTTGGAAAATGGGGTCAAAATAGGACATTTCTTATGTGCTTTTATGTTCACACTTGCTTTCTATCCGTCACCATACTTAGTACAATAAAAGAGCATATTTTTTACATTTTTTTATTTTTTGTATGAACAATGTGATGTTGGGGACACACCATACACTTATTCAAGTACATAGATTCTACTAACTATCTTATATACTTCATTTCCACATTCGCCATAACAGACGCACTGTAGTAACACTTGTGTTGCCATCGCCTTTGAAAAATAGTTTGCAGAGCCCAAATTAGTTCCACCCATTTTGTATAAAATCACTTAAACAATTTCTTTTTATTTATTATTTTTTCTTTTTCTTCTTTTTCTTATTTATTCGTTTATTTACATAATAGATACTTAAATGTACTTACCGTCTAGCCAAATTTTTAAATACTTTTACGTAAATGCCACTTCTTGAAATAGTCAATCAATTTTTTATGGGAACGCAGAATCAATATTATTTTTTAGGTAGCAACAAAATAATTGTCCTACTGAAAATTTATACGATATCTATTAGATAATCTTATCAAGCAAATTGGTCGAATATTTCAGTCATGCCGGTTAATTCGCCGATAAGTTATAATGAGAACCGTTTCAACGACGATGGCTCTAGAAACACTGCTATAGCGTGTTTGTTACTGCAAGTATCGAAATTCAATGTACAGGGTGATTCACTTGCCTTTGAATCAGAATTCTCCTAACCTCACTTTTCCTAGACATCCATTTAAATGTACTATATATTTTCTGTTTAACGATAGACTGTATTAAATTATGTAGTCTGTTGGAGGGAATATTTTACCAAGTTTTAGTATCGACTTTCTTCGAATGGCTAGCAACGTAAGGAGAAAATATTTTAATCTATTATATTTATAGGGGAATATTATATATAACTGGCTCCCGCAGGGTGAAATTTCATGTGCGGGTTAACATAACTCAAACATGTAAAACTATAAATGCATAAAATGCAGACAAATATTGAGCAACATTTGACTGTAATTTAAATGTCTAGATTATTTATAATGATTTTATACGGAACAATGTATGCTCGACAGTGGTGATTCAAAGCCATGTGACTCACCCTGTACAATATCGTTGATATGAATTATATAGATTAATAACCATAGAAGAAATTCTCAATCAAAAACGTAGTATTTTAGACAAAAAATCTCAATTTGGCGTTTTTTTGCTTTTACCTTTACAAGACACATTAACGCTCGCTGAATTAAACGATCTGTCTTAAAATTCCTCTAACCACTTTTTTTTCTTCGTCCCTGCTAAAAGTAAAAATAAAAATATATAATTACTTTACTATTATGTAAATATTACTATGTGCATTAGGCTTAGTAACAAATTGGGAATTACTTATACCGAAATCAGACAAATATGAGCTTTATTTCTAGAAGAAGAAATATATAAACTGTTGCTAACTTTAGTGTTTAATAATAATATATTATATTATGTGTATGAAGTAGCCTTCTGAAAACAATATTTGCCACCTTACTTTGGATAACTTATTTCGAGTGGTGCGCAGCAGTTCTGATGCGCAGAAACAGAGTATTCCATTATAAATGCAATTATCGCGCTAAAAGTGCATATTACGTGAAAATAACATGATAAATTATGCATTTTACGTGCTTTTGCAAAGAAAACACTCACTCTCCTCAACAACCGCGGTTCTGATACACAGCGTATTGAAACAATTATTGTATTGTATTATTGTATATAAATCATGCGTAAACAGTATAATATTATACATAATATAAAGAATGCAAAGAACAGTTCAGAAACATTTAATGTTAACATTTAATTCGCCAAAGTTAACAAAACATATAAATATCTGTACTAATAACTAAAATCAGCAAGATTGTACGTGTATGTTTTCGAGTTAATCTCAGAAAGCATGCAATGTTACTCTACGCGTAGGGTTTCATAATAAATTGATAATTACTTGTAGCGAAAGCGAAAAAATCTAAGATCTTTATTTGATAACCGGTAATTCGATTGGTTGGACTAGGAATAGTTGTCTATAAAGTGTAGAGTGAGCGTTAATGAAGAAATGGGAAAAAGTGGCGATGCACTGGGATTGGGATAGCGCGGCGGCGGTGGTATGCGAAGGATAAGAGGTGGGTGAAGTAGAGAAAGAAAAGAGAGCAAAAGGAGGCGTGGCCTTTCGCATTCTTCTTGGGAATGTAAATCAAGTCCGACCGAGGAGCAGGACCGCTTCGATGCCGGCGGGGGTGCGTTAACGTCTCCAGTAAATAATTACAAGCTCTTAATTAACGACGAGAGCCGATCGTAAAGCCATCCATGACTCGGCCGAGCCGTCCTAGGGACGCATGTTCCGAGATTATTTAAACGAGGAATGATAAGAAACTTACGGCTTTACTCGAGAGCAACTTGTGTCTCCTTCCCTCCGTACTTCCTCTCTCAACCCTCTCCTTCTACATTTTTCACTCTCTTTATTATATATATATATATTATATTTAATTTATCCAGATGTACAGTGGCTGAAAAAAGTATTCGCACGTAGCTCTGTTCTAGGAGTCAATTTTAAAAAAGAAAATTTCTTTTTTGGTGAATCCTGTACAATTTTCTCAAAACAAAAAATCTTCCTTTTTGAGAGGTTCTCCTGTAAGGAAATTTAATTCAAGAAATCTAACTATACGAACACTTTTTTATCCCACTGTATACTATTAGGCGTTGTGAATTCAAGAAAATGTTACCCTAAACCAAAAGGCAAGGATTGTATTAAATAAGTAACATAAATTTTGTATTCCTGTAATAATATGCAATGGTACGACTTAAATTTGATTCTACTCGAAAATCGTGTCCTTGTTTCCACTCCACCCCGTATAACAACATTTATGTATGGTAGTATAATATGTTATTCAAAATGGTATGATCATACATAAGCTTATATACATAAAAAAACATAGAAAGTAACGATAACAATAGTAACATATCCATCATAAAAAAATTGAAACTCATCTATTACTAAAGATTAACTTACCATTAACACGTACTGCAAGAATCAATTGCTAAATCGCCGAATATCTTTGGCACTGTGTGCAATAATTTGTACAAAAACATTAAGTGCGCTTTGAATATAAGAAGTAGTCTCTGAAATGACAGAACAAATTTGAAAATTTGTCATAATTCTTTGCATTACATCATTATATGTTAGTTTGTTCTAAAATGTTGTTTTGTTCACACTGTAGTATTTACTTTCATTTAAACTATATTCTTTATTTTAAACTGGTGCATACATATTTTATTAAAAAAACATAACCTTCAAATGCCCATTGAAACAAACACACACATTATCATTTTCGCTTGAATTAAGTTTAAAATTTTTGAATGAGTTGTTGAAAAACAAATAAGTGCCAGAATAAAGAAGTAAAGATTATGTATCATTTATACTCTTTATTACTAAGATTGTTTATTGTTAGAATATAAAAGGCAATTAGTTAGACGACTGAGTAGATTTAATAAATTCTTTCAGTATTTAAAAGCTTACTCCTTGATGGTTGCATAATCTATTATAGAATGATTTCACTAGCATTTAAGAATGTGTTAATTTTGAATGAATTATTTATTCGTATTAATAAGCCTAATAACAATTTCTTATTTTCGATGCATTTCCAAATAGAAATATATTTCATATTTTAGAGAGATAGTAGGTTTTACGAAAGAGTGTTACTCTCGTGTTACTTTCTAAGACTTAAATATTAATAACAGCCATATAAATGAAAAATTAAGCAACAATAAGTTTATTCATGTTTACTCGTGCAGGGTAACTAGCTCACGGGGATAAGCACCTGACCCGCTATAATTAGCGGAACGAGAGTTCGATCTCCTTTTGTCACCGCTGATTTTTCAGCACGTTCGGGGTGTGGGGTGGGATGGTTCGGAGTCCACCTTAAAAACTGTAGCTCTACCGGTATGAGCACAAGTTTGCTGTTCTCCTCTCTGCCTTACAAACAAACCCTCCTTCTCTCTGTGTTCCGTACCACGTTGCAAACCCTGAGGAGAGTCGACGATAATGAGAAAGACAGAACTAGAGTTTATTCGTATTCAAATTATTTCAATTACCAACTACATTATTTATGCAATGATTAAATGTAATGGAACTTTCCAAACAGGTATTATCGAAATACGTTATTCCAAACAAAATCAAAACCAATTTTTCAATTACAGTTATATTTTTAAAGTAGATACAATCAGTCAATTGAAGTCAAATTTTGTATAAAAAAAATATATATTTTCATTATTGGGTGTAAGTACAGCTTAAAAAGTGGATGAACTTAAATTCTTTGGAATAACTCGAAAAAACGGCACCAACATCTTATTTTTTAGAACGAAGCTTACGTGTTTTTCTACCGTTAAGAGAATCTTTATTCTATTTCAATGTCAAGTTGTAACCTGATCGAGTTATCGCTTCCCCAAAAATATGATTCTTACATGAGTGACAAATTTTCACTCCTTAGAATTAACATATCTAAAGATTTCGATCTGAATATATTTCTTATCAATAAAGTGTGAATGAAACATGTTTGTTACTTGTTTTTATAATAGATATGTTGCTTTTATTATCGTTACTTTCTATGTTTTTGCATACAATAATTATACGTTATGCTGTATATGTTCTTATATTATTTGATTACGGATGTTTACGCAAATGTATATTTTTATAGAAAAAAGAATAATGTTATGGAAGGTGGGCTGAGTTTTTTGTTATTAGAGGATTTTAAAAATGTAGTTTTTATTTGCATATTGCAAACGTTTCGCATATTTCGTTCAAACGACATATGCACAGATATAATGCATATTCTGTGCATCTTTAATAACGAATGTGACGAAAAACACATTTTATCTCTCATCGATACGCCATAATCCATCATCTTACACGATAAAATTCATAACCTTGAAAAAATGATAGTTATTTACTGTAATTCGAAATGCAGCGAGTAAAACTGGTAATATAAATAATACTACAAATTTTGCATATTTTGATACATATTTACTCACGTGTTTCTTCCATATCTCATACAAATTCGAACATATTTTGGGCGCATAAACAATCGAAGTCTATATATTATCGTTATTTAATTATTATAAAAATACCAAATATAATTACTACTATACAATAATTAAGTAACGGTAAGAAAAATAACATGTCTGGTATTACAAGGCCAATATTATATTTCTATATAATAATTCACTATAACATTCGGAATGACCTTGATGGTGAGACACGTTCAATGTCGTCAAGTTGTACTACGACGTTTTCGATCGTATTAATATTACGAGACCTCGGCTGTTACATTGTGACAGCTTCCTGTTTCATAAATTATGGAAACCCATATAAAACCTCACAAATATGTATGATATATTTATACATCATGTAATGTACCTATATATTCGATTATATCTACTTATATATTCGATTGTAATACTAATTTATGAATTTAACAAAATAATTTTACAACCAGCAAAAATAGAAACGGTCGATAAAGTTCATTTTGGCATATAAACTGACCTGAACAGCGTCATTCGATGCAACAAAGTAACAAGTAACTTTGTCTGTAACAAAGCAACATATTTTTAGGATGAATTATGCACTCAGTTTTGCCTTTAGTTCTAAACGCTTGCCAAATTTTGAAGGTTTGACAATAGAGAAGGGTTGGGTACAGAGTTTTTAAAGTTAGATAAACGATTCCTGGTTTGTCAAATCTATACATAAACAAACACAGACTTTTTTCGCCGGTTCTTATCTTAAGAGGTTATAAAGTATTTAACAGTCATTTTAAAAATGTTTTCTCCATAAAATCCCATAAAATCAAGTATTTGAAGTAAGAAATATGCGTTAAGCCTGGAATATTCAAAAGCTACAAATGAATGCGTAGGTGTGGGCACCAGAAAATCAAATCGATGTATTGTATTTAGTACTGGTTTAATGTAATTTTTTTAACAGTAAAATCAAAAGCAAATTTCTTTCAGGTTGTCTCGCATATCCTTTGGGCACAATCTAAAATCACAATAAATCATACAGCAACTGTGAACAGTGCTTACAAAAAAGTATTCGCACAGCCCAGATTTTCTGAAGTATTTCATCTATTTTCATTTATTTTATATTTATATTTATTTACATGTTTTTTCTTAATTGTGTTTATTTTTCTAAATAGGAAACTTTCTACCATATCAAAATTTACGACATAAAACGGAATCTGTTATTACATTGTTAATCTACTATACATAAGGATAAAGCGGATCTATTCTACAATTGCCCACAAAATTAGATATTTTTAATTTGTGGTACAACGATCGACGTTTGTTACAATACATTTTTTCTGATTTTTTAATAAACACCCTTCAAATGAAGCATAAGGTATTACAGGTAGTAGAAGTTCTGCGTGATTGAGGCTCTAGAGTACAAGCTAGCGCCAGCAGTCGGTCGATCTCGGAAGCTTACACTCCTGTACAGTGTTGCGGTCGATACATTACCTTGATACACTTTTGGCAATTGCAGCGGTTGCCTGCGGATGGCGTATGCAGATGGCGCTCTATTCACGATTTTGTGGTATTCATATTGATAATTCAAAATATTTCAAGATAATTACATACGGAAATAGTATTACACGCCAAGTTTCTTTTAATATTAATACTGCAAATTAAATTTAAATGTCATTGAATAAAAGCTTAGTTTTATTGTAAGTCAATTATGCCTGAATGATTGATAATTTCCCTTTGATTTTTTAATGATATCTATTTCTATTTCTGATAATTTTTAAATGATTTTGGGGAGGTTGATGGGTTGATGGGTACAAAGTTTATTATCTCTGTCGGTAAGTCTCCGTAATATCTCTGATCCTACGCTTTTTGTGTGTTGTTTTTTGTAAAACTCATATCTTTATTGTTGTATATACTGTAACGGATATTCTCTGAAAAATTTGTTGTCAAATCAAACCTACACATAAAACTTTTATCGCATTTTCTCGAAAGTGTTTTTAGACACGGTTGTCAGCATAATTTTTGTAAAAATGGAATTCGTTGAAATTTATACAATATCTTCACCGTCCAATGCTCTGGTCTTCAAAGGTTGGGATTTTCCAAATAACATTTAATTTTTATTTAAGTTGGATAGAAAGTGGACAATTGCGCAGGACAAACAGAGTTTTGGTATTATTGGTAATTTTGTCAGAAACAGAAAAATACAATATTTTATCTTGTTGGGGACTAGTTTTCTCAGTCGAGTTCACCCAATTTCTAACATTTTTTTTAGATGACAGTCAACTAGGATGTATTGACAACCGTTAAATTCATTTGGAAAAGAATAACGCTTATAGATAAATATGTATAAAGCGCGTATATACGTACAGCATCCGACAAAATAGTTGTCACAATCCAGAAAATGTTCGCTGAATAAAGAGTGAAATTTTGTACTATGCGCAGCTGTTATAGATGACTTTTTAAAAGCCCCCTTTTGACGGAGAAGGCTTTCTGTAGCAACCCCATAAAAAAGTCTTGCACATCGTGTGTACATGCTACCAAACTTAATTGTTTGTCTGGTGGCTCTTTCGCAGATTGTGACAACTATTCTGTCGGATGCTGTACAACCTAGTTATTCGTGTATGCATGACAACAACTTTTTCAGAAAATATACATTAATATATATATATAATAATGAACATATAATGAGTTTTAACAAAAGCAAGTATAAGTACTTCAACAAAATTAATAAACTCCTGTTTGCTTAATGATGTGCCTAACTTGCAGTTATGACTCTTTAACACATTCCGTGCCAAGCCGTTTTTGCCCGATTTATCGTTCAAGCCATTCAATGCTTTGTCTAAAGATTTATGTATTATCACACAATATTTTATTACATCTTCATTCCTAAGTAACTAGCCTGTTTAAAATACTCATCACATCAAGTACCATTTATAGTACACGTGGTGTTACAATCAATTCGATCGTAAAAGCCGTGGGACTAAAACTCAAAGGATATATGTATAACATACGTAATATGTATATAGCAATTAAACAAACTTATGTGCTTTGTTTTATACTGCATTTTTTATAATGCCTCATTCTTTTTTTGGAAATATATTTTACAGATTTAAATTTGTCATAACATATATGTTTTTAGTGCATTTTAGCCATCGGTGGTACACATGGTCTGAAAGTCAAGTTTAACGTGTACCATCAATGTGTTAAGAAAGATATTTTTTTTCGAGAAAATGGAGCTCTACATATTTACAAAAAAAGTTCTCTTCATTAAGAACATTTTCCCCAAAGACACTACTTTTTTATCCACTGTATGTACATACATTGAAACAAATTATGTGTACAACTCATCAGAGTAAAGATATATTGTGCAAATCGGAAAATAGTCACGTTGCTGTCAATATTCACGCATACAATGATAAATATACATATAAATAAGTACAAGTGTGTGACAAACGTTTTCTAGAAATAATTTTTGTTTGTAAGTAACAGATGTATTTTTACACAACACTGCATATTCCAATGCTATGTATTCTTTGTATATACGTTACAATTTTAAGAACATTTTATCGAACAGGATAATATTATTTTAGAACCTAAATGTGCATATTTAAACTAAGTAATTTGAAATTATTTATAAACATTAACTTTAGTGCAAACATTTTTTAGTGCACCAAGGCTAACAAATGATTAACAAACAAAATATTGCAACATGGCATCGTTTGTTTCAACTCTCTTGTGTTTTTATTAATATAACATTATTTAAATTACAAAGAGAAAACATTGTTATGAGTTACACAAATATCCTTACTTTAAGGTAGTTCCCGGCATAAATTTCCAAGAATTGTGTACAATTCGAACTGCACATATTTTTAAGTCATACCTAAAACCTGGTGCAATCTAATGAAAATTTCCTGTTTCAAACTTCAGATAATCGCCGTCGACGTTGGCACTTTGTGCATCCATTGAAACAAACGTTTACGAAAAGAAACAAAAATATTCTCTGTTTTATTTAACAAATACAAATATTTAATGTTGGAAATTTGGAGTTGTTTTGCTGGACTTTTGACGCAATCGTCATCATATACATAACCGTTCATGTGCAAGTGCGCAGTACGACCAAAACCAAAAGTCTACCCTCATTTGACTCATATTATTTGAGCATCTCCATATACACCCACTTTTATTCCACTTTATACTCCATATACATCAAGCTTTCGATGGTACTGTCGCGAGACTACCACCTTTAACCCTTTAACTGGTCACTCTTATGGTAACAACGAGTATATTCATTATGGGAAAAAATAAATTACCTTTTGCTATAAATATTGTAATTTTTACAACAAATAAAAGAATGTGTTTCTCTTCTTAGAATAACTAAATTAAATGGGCAATAAATTTCAGCATCTTTTATGAAAATATTTTTATATTTGAAACAAACGAATTAAATTTGCAAAAAAATAAGTATAGTGATCATTGCTTGAGTTTAGCTAGGCAAGCAGATAGACATTTTCAAATAAAAAGTCCACCGGTTAGAGGTTCAATTCGTTCAATTTGTGCAATCTAATCTAATTAGTTTATGTTCATTTCACCTTGGTTATGATTGGTGTTCTATTTTTGCTTACAGTCAGACATCGTCCACCAGAGCGTTTACGAATTGGTGCACAGCGAAGACCGAGAAGAACTGCAAAAGCAACTGATGTGGAATTCCTTCTTACCTCCAGAAAATACCACTTTACCATTACATGATGCACTATCTCCACAACACAGTCATCTTCTCGATCGAAGTTTTACGGTTCGCTTCCGGTGCCTTCTCGATAATACCTCAGGATTCTTGGTAAGTGCAAAGAAACATATCATTAAGTAATCAATATCACTTCGTGTCTCGATGATTGTTTTGCAGACTAACTAAAAGGAGCAAAGACCATTATAGAATGCAAATGATCATTGCGCAAGTTGTCTCAACTGCAAATGCAAATGATCTCTGCGCAAGAATTCAAAATGAATAATAGAAAATAGAAATAGAAATAGTATCTCTAGAAATTGATATAAAAGCTTGAAAATTTGAGATCTCTGGGATAGCAAAAGCTAGTAAAATACAATATAAGTAATATATATTGTAGTAAATAAACAGGAACGCAAGTGATTGAACGATTTTATTACACGTCTTGTCTCTTTTAAGGCTCGTAAAGCAATGAATTCACAAATCAATAAGTGTCTCGTTTTTAAAACATACAAATGTAGTCTTACATAACTATAGCAGCATCCTTCACTCTCACTCTTTCTATCTTTCTCTCATACACACACATTCTCTCTCACTTGATCATACTAGTCTCCTATATTATTTTATAATTCTCTTACAATATTTATTAAAAAAATTTCGAACCAATTTCATAGTCCTGTGAATGCTATATTGAAGACTAAAATACTATTAAAAATAGTGACTGAGAGTTACATTGAGTAGGAATTATAGAAATAGCACCCGAAAACTTTGGTAAACAGTGGACAGTGTAAATTCAATTAGAATGTCAGGCGACCATAATCGAGGAGGATCTCATCCTCATCCAATATGCTTGATGATTTATGCCATGCTATTTCAAGCATAAAGATAACAGAAAAGGCACAAAACAGAAATCGGAAAAACCTACATTATTGTTTGGCCTTATTTCGTTTAACTCGCGAGATGATTCGTCATTATATTCAGTACAAAAGGTACAGTAACTTAGGACAATATTTGATCACATAGCGAATGGTTCATCCTCAAGTCAACTTTGACGGTATTTTACTCAACATACAACCTCCTCAAGATATTTTTCAGTGAAATAATTAGATAAACAACAGGGAAAAAGTGTTTGCATACCCAAATTTTCTAAAGTCAATTTTCTAAAAAGAAAAAACATTCTGTTTTAAAAACATTTATTTTCTCCTATAAGGGAAACTTTTTGTATTAGAATTTACTCCAAAAAAAAGGAGTGTGTGAACACTTGTTTTATCGAGTGTAAGTAATTCTAGTAATGTGAATACAGCGACGAATATAAATTAAGGGACTTTTGCAGTCTAGACAGTTGAAAAGTAGATAATTGTCCGGAATTATTTCATACCTTAAAAGTTACTATTTTTGTAAACCACAACAGTTTCAAAGAATAGGTTTGTTATAGAATAGATTACTTGTAGAATATTCGAAAGAACAATCTTGTGATGAATCTGTTAAGAAAGCATTAAGAAAGGTCATATATTAGGGAAAGTTGAAAAATTCCAAGAAATAACAAAATGCTGTTACGAGGAAACGAAAAAACTGTTTTGGTACTAGAATTTTGTTATTCTCGGTGCCTAAAAAGATGATAATTCTTAAAATTTGTAGATTCTTTTGCTTCTTACCCTACACACAAACTTACTCTACACGTCTCCAAAATTTCGTGAAAATCTGCTGTATGATTTCCAAGTGATCAGGCGTACCAATTTTTTAAAAATGATTTCGAGTTTACGATAATTGGTTTAAAGTTTGCGGTAAAACAGCTTGAATGTATGATTTGTATACAACTAAACTCATATAACTTCGACAATTTAACGAATTTCGAAACTTCTTCCAAAGTACATTTTCAAGCAAAAAACAAAAATGACAAATTTATCTTGTGTAGTATATTAACACTGAAGTATAATTCTGTTAATATGCTCTTTTTTCAGCGATTAGATATCAGGGGACGTGTCAAAATACTTCACGGACAAAATAGGAAAACGGAAGAACCACCACTGGCTTTGTTTGCCCTCTGCACTCCGTTCGGTCCACCATCATTGTTAGAGGTTCCGCAAAAGGACGTCATGTTCAAAAGCAAACACAAACTAGATTTGGGTCTCGTATCGATGGATCAGCGAGGAAAGATGCTTCTTGGATATTCTGATTCAGAGCTCGCAAACCTGGGTGGCTATGATTTAGTTCATTACGACGACTTGGCCTACGTCGCGAGTGCTCACCAAGAACGTAAGTAAACCACTTACAAATATATAATTATTCTGCATCAACTAATTTTAAGGTAGTTGTAACGGCGATTTATTCTTTCTAGAATTTGTTAAAATTCGAATTGCATATATTTAAAGGTCATATCTGAAATCCAGCGCAATTTAAAGGAAAATTTTTTCTAACCTTGAAATAAATTTACTGCTTCGCCAAAATTAGCACTATTTGTATGTATCATTTATGTTAGGAATCTTTTAATGACGTAAATTAAATTTGAGTGTTTTATTTCCGGATATGATTCGAACGACAAACTACCCACTAATAAAGAGATGAAATATAAATATTTTCAACTATAATCAAAAATACCCCAGTTTGATTTAAAAGATACAGGAAATTAACACGTTGACTGCTCGGGTACTTATAAGGAAATCTCCATCACATCATGGCTTTTTTAGCATTATATTATATTTTATACTATCAGTCACCGATGACTGACACTGAACTTTCCGTTTGAATCGCGTCAGTCACCGGCCACTGACGTGGCAGTCAACGTGGTAAAGTTGGGTGTTTTAAACTTGATCAGTAATCACAAAAATGTATGACAGTGCGAAATTTGATGTCATTTCCTACTGCAGATAGTGCAGTTGCAGAGTTCGGTTTTATAAATAGAAATCTGCAGAAAATAAAATGACATCCTTTCAATGGATCGCAAAAGAAACAAAATTTTACAATATTGCTCCTTCAAAATTTCCCTGCCACTGAAAGCTTAGTAGTCAGAAACTACTTGCGAACATTTGAGCCGCGTCAATCACCGACCATTCAGGTGGCAATCAACGTGTTAAAGTTGGGTGCGTTCCTTTATGTACTAAATGAGCGTTAGATTATAGGCTCAAGGGAACTTTATCAGTACTCTCAAAAGTTTATGGCGGCGCGAAATTTGACGTCACTTCCTACTCTAGATACTGAAGGTTCAGAAATAGGGTAACGCACAAACGCCAGTACACTTCGAGACCGTTCGGCTTTATGGTAGTAATATTGACAGGAAGTATACTTTCGAATAGACGATCGCTACTCGCAGTATACTTTATGACGTCATATTGCACGTACTCGTAGTACATAAACGAACGAATACACACATATGCACAAAATTACACAAACCTCCACCTGTAACTACACACTTTTTGCACACAACTTTTTAATACTACTATTGTATTCTGTTTGAATTCTTTGATATTTCTGGTACAAGTATCAAATTATTGGGTGTTTTTTAAAAGCAGACTCGAGAGAAACAGGGACAACATTTTTATTTAAGCGCAAAACTTATGCTAGCTGGTTAACAAATCCGCTAAGTTATAACTAATCTATGAAGTAAACAACAAAATACGTGTGTAATAAAGAATACTATAATGGAACGTAGAATTTTAAATTGCCAATAGATCAATTTTAATATAATAATCCTTCTATGTTCATTTTGATGGGGATATATGAGACTTTCAAATTTAAAGACAGATACAAAACAGCAATGTATACAAGAGTTTAATATAAAAGAAAAAAAAACTAAACAAATTTTACCATTTAATTAGTGCGATATTAACCTCGAAAGAATATGTCTGGTTCATCCTTTACAACTACTTTAACTGTAATATTAATAGGAAAACATTTCTTCGAAAAACTGAAGCAGAATACATGTATGTCACGCAGGTTAGGTGCAAACTTGTACTCTGTTGCAAACTTTTTGGTAGCAATTAATATGACTATTCCAGAGATGATTTATCTCTCCATAATTTTGTATCAATGAAACCAATAGTACATGCCCAATTAATCTTATTCCGTTTCTGTTGCAGTTCTGAAAACTGGAGCGTCCGGTATGATAGCTTACAGATTTCAGAAGAAAGATGGCGGATGGCAATGGCTACAGACAAGTTCTCGATTAGTTTATAAGAACTCCAAGCCGGATTTCATCATTAGTACGCATCGACCGCTCATGTAAGTTTCTAAAGTTTAATCTTATTAACCATAATACAATAGTCAGGACTGAACATGCAAAGCTCCAATTTATAATTTGAGTTTGACACTGGCCGGGGATTAACCTTACGAATGTATATTTGAGAACGCGTAAATTAGCTTCTCAATCATTTTGATAGTGGTTTTTTTTGAAAGATTTTTGTGGCTTCTTTAAAAAAATTAAATATCGTGAATTACTTGACATAGAAATCTGGAGAAAATAAAATTACATTCTTTCAGTGCATCGTAAAAGAAAACAGATTTTAAAAAATTCTTACTTTAAAACTTTCCTGCCACTGTCAGCTTCGTAGTCAGAAACTGCTTGTGAACATTTTATTGCATTCATAATTAAACTCTTTGATAAACAAAAAATTGTGCGCCCGACTTTTGCGTTACACGTTGATTTTGAGGTTATAATCAAGCACTTTGGAAGTAATCCTCATAATTCGAAGAACTTTTAAACGATCGTGTAATCAAGGGCTATTGCAATGTAACAAACACACATACACTGGAGAAAACAAGTATTCGCACACCTACTGTTTGTAAGGTATACATATTTTATAAAAGAGAAAAACCCTGCTATCTAAAAAGGGTTTCATTTCCTTGAACAAAAAAGTACTCATTTTGAGAAAGCTGATTCCAGAGTTACTAATTGTATAAATACTCTTATTACTAACTGTGTTCTTACTAAAATGCTCTATGCATGTGTTGATGTACTTTATTTTAAAGAATATGTTGCTCTCTTTTCAGGGAAGAAGAAGGAAGAGATCTCTTAGGGAAAAGGACAATGGATTTCAAAGTTAGTTACCTGGACGCCGGTCTTACGAACAGTTATTTCTCCGATAGTGATATTGTGACTGGATCAGTGGTGACGCCTTCATTACAAACTCAACCATCCTCGCAAAGACTAAACAGGCGATACAAAACACAGTTGCGCGACTTCTTATCGACTTGCAGGGGTAAACGTGCAAAACTCTCGACACAGCCCTCCGTATCTCCGTCTGTGACACCAACAGTTGCGTCTGTTGACTACCTCACCGATTCTAGTGCTGCGGCTGCGGTGGCAGCGGCTTATAGTAATTTAAACACAATCTATCCGACACCGTACGCGCCTGCTGCCGTGGCAAGTGCAGACCCTTCTTTAACGACTTACATCAGCCATAGTGGAAATTACCATCAAACACTGTACCAAACGACTGCTCTTGACAATAGGTAAGTTCCTCTTTTTAGACATCTTTTCCAAAACAATCACTCCGCGATATACATATCAGTCATAAACGAGACAATGTCCTAAACATGCTATGTAAACCGCCTCACATCACCTATAGTAGTTATATGTCTGTTTTTATTTAGCAATATCAAGCACAACACTCTTTTTAAAAGAAGCTATGTCAATAATATTAACGAACTGTAATCAAAACTCTCATAAAAACTATCGAAATTAAATGAAAAACTTTACTTTCTATTTTTATACACAATGCCCTAAAAAAATAGCCCACACAACTCGTTGTAAAATAAAGTTCTTGCAGTAAAATGAAGGCCTATCTAAGTTGGCCGTTTACTAACAGATTTTACTTTATTAATATTAATTGTTCATCACATGAAATTGTGAAAGTAGTTGAAATTTCTCCGCCAATAATTAAAGGTGGAATTACAAAGCTTTTAATTGTTTGGATGATCCTAGCCTCTGCAGCAGAGCTAGTCTATCCTTATAACAATGAATTTAATTTATTATTGTCCATTATGCTTTTATAAAAATCAGGAGACTCAATAGAGTCTCGCGCCAAGTATTAGTAGCGCGAGACAGCAGAGGCTTCTTATTCTGACTGACCGTAATTTTCGTCCCATCTGAAGCTTCCACTTTGAACTTACAACAGTTCCAGCTCCAAGCTCCAAGGCGCAACCTGTAAATTAACTCTATTATAGTTCCATTGATTTTTCCACATCCAATGAGCCAGTAAACAAGAAAACCAGTTTACTGCTTCTGGAGATATGAATTTTTCATGCGTATTTTCCGGCAAGTAAAGTTAAAGTTTTAAGAATCAGGTTAAGATTCCTGCCGCGAGTGGCGCTGGGCGCTGAACATCAGAGGTGAACGAAGACTGTTCTGACTGACGGATAGTTGGTTATGTGGACAGTATGTTCTTGTACTTACTACTTTTAACAGTAGTCATGTCACAACATCATGTGTTCTTTAGAATCTTAATCCTTTATAGGTTAAATAACAACTTGAGCTCTTCATTGATACACGGTGTTTGTCTTAATTGTGTTTAAAGTTAGTTCTACTAACCTGATGTCGTTGTGTGGCGCTAGTGAGTGAAACAAGATTGTGATGAAATATTTTTACAAAATTTAATTAGTTGTGCGAATACAGTTTTCCTACTGTGCGCGATCTCTGTGATCTTAATATGCTCTCTTGAACTGACAATAGGAAGTTAAATTTATCCGAGTGAAACAAAGTCCTAGTCCCAAATCTATTTAAGGCAAAAGTAACACCATCTTGCCTTTCTCTGCAGAAGGAACTAAAGTCTACAATCACTACTTATAATAAATATTTGCTTATCAATTTGAAGGTCTTTCGCTTATAATTATGTGGTTCCATTGCAGACCAGTTCAGATTGCAATAGACTTATAATACTACTTGGCATACATTATGAGGTCTGAAGAAATAAAATTGTGAAGTGTATAATTCAGAAACTTTAACTAAATCTGTTTGTAATTTTGGGGTTTAAATTAATTAAAGAAGTGTGCTAAAGAAGTAATGCATATAATGAGAGTTTTAGCGAATTTAAAATGCTATTACACGAATCTTATTATGAGTTCATTTGACGTCACAAACAGAACGGGGAGAAAACAAACGAAGGAATTGCAACTTGCATAATGATCGCAATGATTTAACGATGTACGTACGGTCTATGTATTTGTTTCCAAGGCGATTAATGCTCGATCCACTGCGATGTCCTTCAATGGTTCGAAAGAAAGACACTTCACTGTCGATGACATTTTAAGACTGATTCCCCCGCTTTCCACTAAAATTTAGAGCTTGTACAGGGTGAGTCACTTGCCTTTGAATCACCACTGTCGAGCATACACTGTTCCATAGAAAATCATTATA
This sequence comes from Ectemnius continuus, assembly GCA_910591665.1. Taxonomy (NCBI): domain Eukaryota; kingdom Metazoa; phylum Arthropoda; class Insecta; order Hymenoptera; family Crabronidae; genus Ectemnius; species Ectemnius continuus. Next base: position 4,043,101 of record OU342862.1, on the reverse strand, counting down.
AATAACCTAGACATTTAAATTACACTTAAATGTTGCTCAATATTTGTCTGCATTTTATGCATTTATACTTTTACATGTTTGAGTTATGCTAACTCGCACATGAAATTTCACCCTTCAGAAGCCAGTTATATATAATATTCCCCTATGAATATGATATAATAAAATATTGTCTCCTTACGTTGCTAGCCATTCGAAGGAAGTCCATGCTAAAACTTGGTAAAATATTCACTCCAACAGACTACATAATTTAATACAGTGTATTGTTAGACTAGAATATACAGAACAGAATATTGACAGAATATTGTTAGAACAGAGAATATACAGTATACTTAAATAGATGTCTAGTAAAACGTGGGCTAGGAGAGTTCTGATTCAAAGGCAAGTGAATCACCTTGTACATTAACACTAAACCTACCGATACTTTTTTTATACCCGTACTTCCCCATTGAAAACGGTCATTTGACCGCTGATTGGTAGGTTTAGTGTTAATGAACGTAGTATACAATGTGTTTAATATGCAGTACATTGCAGTGCATCGCCTGGATTTTTAATCATTATTCCGAAGAGATCCATGACAGGCTCGTTCTTGCCTTAGAATTCATCGAATTTCCATAATAGTGTTTGTGATACACTAGGCGAGAAATCAGCTGTTTATCATTGATTTGTAGATAATACCAACATTGCAAAGTTTTATTAGAATTGTAATGTCACTTGTGTCATGTGATTCCAGTGGCTTATCAGTTAATTGACAAATGCAAAATCTCGAGGAAACGTTAATTATGCACTTCAAAGATACTATTTTACTTTCAATTCTGTATCGATTAATTAAGAAAAACTAAATTAGAGTCCTAATAGGTCTACTAATATGGTTAACTAACTCGCACATGAAATTTCACCCTTCAGAAGCCAGTTCTATATAATATTCCCCTATGAATATGATATAGTAAAATATTTTCTCCTTACGTTGCTAGCCATTCGAAGGAAGTCGATGCTAAAACTTGGTAAAATATTCGCTGCAACAGGCTACATAATTTAATAGAGTCTATTGTTAAACAGAAAATATATAGTATAATTAAATAGATGTCTAGTAAAAGTGGAGTAGGAGAGTTCTGATTCAAAGGCAACTGGCTCACCCTGTACACCCGAAACCCGAAGTAAAGGCGTTACAGATCAAACTATGTTTAAGGTGGAATTTATTGTATATATATTATATATATTATAAATTAAGTATTTATGGGGGGGGCAAGGGTGCACAACTGCATAATGGACACCTCTTAAGAATTCGGTTTTATACTTGGCAGAGAACATGGACCGCAAAAGTAAACATTACAGTTTTAAGGCTCGAAGAATAGGTAGGTTCTATGTGTGAGACTAATGAACTAAAATTGAATTAACACATGAAAGGAAGAAGGAAGGTAGTCCTATAAGGATGAGTATGTAACAACTCATACTGTAGTGCAGGCAGGTTTAGGTTTTAATTTGTTCTCCATTGATTTTCTATCCGCAATGAAGCGCGTGTGTTAGGTTATAAGTGTAGGAATCGAAAATTGGGATGGTTTATTACAGAATGGTTAAAGGGTTTTCTCAAGATTTCAGCCCAGATTTGGACACGCCATCACGTCTTTTGCTTCACAAACAGCTTTGTTCGTCGACCTCTTCCGCTTGTCTCGCCGTCTTAACCCTTACCCGCCGCCTTTCACTCACTCTTTGTCTTACACTGGCTCGTCAAGCATGCGCCGCTATGCATTGATCGTGTATCGATCTCTGCCCGCAACCCCGATACCCGTAAACAAATATGAACCTTGTAGCTATACATGAACTTTGTACCTACATAAGGATTAAGAGTTAGAACTGCTAGACGTCTTTAATATGGTGCGTTTCTCTATACATAAAATGAATTATTGGTAATTCGATAAACCTAATAATTGACATAAGTCTTCACTATATAACTTGCAGTAACGCTTCAGGTAATGCGAATCCAACGGGTGTCGCAATCTTAGTTCGCTAAGTCCGCAAACACGTCGAATTCTAACCTCTGACGCGTTCTCGAGTTACCAGTCTCTATTCAACTGGTAGTTGTAACGGAATAAAGAGAATTACGTTTTCACCTGAAAGCCCAAATACGCTACTTGCGTCTTACGCTATAAATGTCTGGGAACTTACACCTGTATTATTCATTGTTACTCTCTTTCGCCTATAGTCCAGATGAGTAGTCCGTCCAACCAATTAGTACTTTCTTTCGCTTAGAGCCCATGAAAGTAACCCATTACCTTAAACATTTGCTCACTTCCGTTTACAGCCTCGAGGGAACAACCCGTTACCTTAAACATTTCCTCACTTCAGCTTACAGCCCCGAAGAGTAACCCGTTAAATGATTTTGTCCTTCCTGCACTAGGATTTGCCTTTAGGCTATCTAAAGCAAGAGTGTGAAAAATCCACTATCACGGGAGTATCCTGAAAATTTCCAGGTCTGCATTGCCGTCCCACTGTCGTAAGCAATGCTTAGGGGCTGTCACGTGTCACTTCATTTTTCGGTGGGACAACAAACAGCGATTCCCTGTTAGTACCTCCACTGCCTTGTATGTGTGGAATTGTGGCGATAGTGAGGATCAGTGTTGGGATGATGGTCGCCCAAGAAATGAGTTTTGTTACAGTTGACCTCATTATTGAACCTCTTAAAATTCGTTTCCTTAACTTTTGTCACAACGTCCTCCTTCCGGCTTCTCGTCTACAGCTGTCTGGCAATCTGACTGTTTCCACTCTCTCCTGGTCCTCCAACAAAACGCGCCTTATATCGGTTAATGCACATCTTACATTTGTACAGGGTGATTCACTTGCCTTTGAATCAGAACTCTGCTAGCCCACTTTTATTAGACATCTATTTAATTACACTATATATATAGGGTAATTAATATTCTCTGTTTAACAATAAACTGTATTAAATTCTGTAGTCTGTTGGAGCGAATATTTTACCAAGTTTTAGCATCGACTTCCTTCAATGGCTAGCAACGTAAGGAGACAATATTTTATTATAGTATATTTACAGTGGAATATTATATATAACTGGCTTCTGCGATGTGAAACTGCGTGTGCAATAAATACATAAAATGCAGATAAATGTTGAGAAACATTTGAGTATAATTTAAATGTCTAGGTTATTTCTAATGATTTTACATGGAACAGTGTATGCTCGACAGTGGTGATTCAAAGGCAAGTGACTCACCCTGTACATGCATACTCATATCATCATGCTTTTGGGACCACCCTTACTCCATATACACTTATTCTAAGAATCATTCGTGTTCGGACACTCAGTTATCTCATCCATATCGCATCTACTCGCCTAACAACGTCCAATCAAGTCTCACCCAGACATACGACACTCTTTAGGCCGCCCTTGCTTCTTCCACACCGATTCCCACGCATCTTCGGACACTCACACATTCCTCACACCGCTTGTTCGTTCAACGGTTCCTAGTTTTAAGTTATGGTACTACATATGGCTCCCTAACCCTGGACTATAATTTCCTAAACAGTGTCCTTTGTTTCTGCATCAAAACAATGTCTCCAACCTGAAATTTAATGCTAATCCATGTCCGACGGTCGAATCTTTCTTTTTGCCTAAATGCATTTACTGGCAGCCTCCCTTCAGCGGTTTCCCGCAACTTGTCTAATTCTATAGGGTCTTCCGTTGTAGAATGTGCTTCTCCAAGTTTAGTCATTGGGTTTGTTTGGGTCTTCGTTCTGGTAAATACTTTGATACGTGTACAATCAATGGATAGTGGTGTTTAGTGTGTGTTGCATTTTCGAAATGACGCTCAACCATTCTTTTCCGGTGAGTGTTTCGCAGGTTAGCATATTCCGCACAGTGGAGATGTATCGCTCAGCTTGACCATTGGCTTTGCTAGCAGACGTATTAACCCTTTGCACTCGAGGTCTCCGGAGCGGAGCCATTTAAAATTTGTCTTCAAACTCGAGGGCTCCGCTATGGAGACAATGCAAAAAGTTTTCAGTTCATAATATAAAGACAAAGAGAAATCGCAAAAACCATTGTGTATAGGATATTTCGTTCTTGGTGACAAAAGACGGTCGCGGCTGGAATACAGAATACAGAAAAACCAATTACTTTTACGATTTTGAAAAACGATTACTTCGAGAGGTATCAGACCTTGGACAATTACAAAATGTAAAAATTTTATAATTTTTTGTTTTCTTATATATTATAACATTTGTATCTATAATCAATTAAAAAATAATAACATACAACAGTGACTTTTCTTTTAATGCGCGTATCATTTACTTATATGTATGTGAATATAATCTTTCCACTGAAATTGCTTCGAGTTGCTGGAAAAAGAACTTCGAGTGCAAAGGGCTAATATAGTGGATCTGAATGTCGTGTTTCTTCAGCATTTCCTTGATTAGTTTCCCAGTAAAATTGCTTCCTCGATCAACATTTAATCTGCTGGTGATTCCAAAGAGTACTAGACGGGGCTCTAGTGCTTCCTTTAATTCTTGTATCGTCGCGTCTCGTAGCAAATATCGTAGTACAAATTTGGAGTCAAGTAGTACAAACTTTCCAAGATGTGATATGAGAAAGATGTGTACCTTCTTTAACAAGAGAGTCTGCTAATTCACTGCCAGTGATGCTACAATGAGATTATTCATAGGAAAGCTATAGTGGTGTTAATAAAGAAAGACTAACAGAAATAATAAATTTGGTTCTTGATAATATAGATATAAGAGTTTGTTTGCACAGAAGAGAATGGATTATTAACACTTTACCGACCGGCAGTCGATTAATCGATTTTTTAATTTATTAATCCGTTAGATTCGGTTTGGTTAGGCTGACAAGTAGCAGGTATTCCTCACTCTGTAGTCAGATACTCTGGATTTGACAGATAAATTTGGTTATCCTATAATAACACAAAGTGTACAATTTTACCAGAGCATAAGAAAAGCGCATATATTCCCGCACGACAGTCTAAGTCGAAACTGAGCCGGAGTTTGGGAAGATCTGCAGCTGAGGGGCCGGTAAAAAGGGCATAGGATTTTCGAACCGCTACCGGTCACTAAAGTGTTAATACTTTTCATGGTACTGAAGGAATCAAAATAAATTAAGTATGATCTAGTACACTCAAGATTGGCAAAACCAAAAGCAACTGAAATAGCTACACATTATGCTATATACATCGAAGCTATAATATTAATACTAAGGGATTGATTATAGTCGAGGCACGGTCATGTCATTGCAACGTCCGTTGACAACTCTGACTCACAAGGGGAGGTCGCGACCTGGACGAGCGCTTTTTGAGCGGGACTTGGCTTAAACTTTAGGTATTGGTGAGTATAAACAAAGTGTAAAATATTAAAGGTATCTGGCCACACAACTTTGTAAAAAATTGTTGTAAACATTTAAATTTCAAAATTGTCAAACCATGGCAATTTTTTTTATGGTGGTAGGTATTGATGTTGGGAACGAAAAAGTTTTATAGACTGCAGCTCTAGAGTCAATAGTTTAATTAGAAAAAAACAAATATGTATCGAGAGTAAATTGTAAAAAATTGTTTATAATTTGAGTTTTCATCACTTTGTAAATGTATAGGGACAAGATAATAGTAATTTGATAAATTGGTTTATATTTGTGCAGTATTCGGAACATTTAAATATTTTTATATACAACATATTATAGTTATATCAGGAGACTCGGTAGAGTATCGCACCACGTAGTAGTATATATAGGACGGCGCGAGACTACCGAGGATACTTATCCCGAAGTGTAGCGGTTGTCGTCTACCAGAAAACTTTCACCTCCATTTATGCAAAAGTTCTAGCTCCAAGGATTTATTTCTCAATCTTGTATTTTTTCTGATTTTTCTGAATCGAATAGGCCAAGAATCAAGCGAATCAGTTCAGTCATTCAGGAAATATGAATCTGTATGAATAATATGAAGCGCTAATTTATTGTTAATTCATTGTTAATGCGAGTTAAATCGAGGTGTTTTTGAATGAAAACTTGGTTTTCTTGCATAATATCGATTATCTTTTTTGTTATATTTCAATTTTGTCGGGAAATCAAACTACTTGGCGCATTTTTTTATGTTTTAATGTTTTTAGACAGATTCATATTTCCTGAATGACTGAACTGATTCGCTTGATTCTTGGCCTATTCGATTCAAAAAAATCAGAAAAAAATACAAGATTGAGAAATAAATCCTTGGAGCTAGAACTTTTGCATAAATGGAGGTGAATGTTTTATAGTAGACGACAACCGCTACACTTCGGGATAAGTATCCTCGGTAGTCTCGCGCCGTCCTATATATACTACTACTTGGCGCGAGACTCTACCGAGTCTCCTGATATAACTATATTGTATATAAAAATATTTAAATATTTCGAATACTGTACAAACATAAACCAATTTATCAAATTACTATTATCTTGTCCCTATGCATTTACAAAGCGATGAAAAATCAAGTTTTTAAACAATTTTTTACAATTAACTCTCGATATATATTTGTTTTTTTTCTAATTAAACTATTGACTCTAGAGCTGCAATCTATAAAACTTTTTCGTTCCCAACATCAATACCTACCACCATAAAAAAAATTGACATGGTTTGACAATTTTGAAATTTAAATGTTTACAACAATTTTTTAGAAAGTTGTGTGGCCAGATACCCTTAATATTTTACACTTTGTTTATACTCACCAATACCTAAAGTTTAAGCCAGTCAGTCTCAGATCGATCAATAAAAATAACCATGTGGCCAGGATAATTTATCTCGATAAATAAGTTAAGTTTAATATTGGGATTCAAGGCTTTCTTAAAACTGGACCTTGACATTAACAAGGATGGTTCTCCCTCATGAACCTTGGGTAATTCCAATGCCGGCGACACACTTTTTAATAACAGTGCGATAAACAACTTTTAAAAAATCGTACCCAACTTTCCAATCGCTCATTTTAAAGGGGAAGCTTTTCTTTACAAGATAACATTAATGTGAATTCACCAAAGAAATGTCCAACTACGTGAACTCTCTTGAACTTGCGTAATTCGAACAGAAAAAAGAAAGCTCGAGTTTTCATTTTTTTAATAACACACAAATTATTGTAAGCAAAAATGCGATATAGGCTCTGAAAGAGGAAGCTTCAAGCTGTAAAATGAGTATTAAAAAACTGCTGTACGATTTTGTCGAGCCGAGTTATGCCGCTTCAAAAAGCGGTGGTTTTTTGGTCAAAAGAAGTGATGCATTAATTTTTGTGAGAAGTGTAATATTGAATCCAAAAATGTTGTGAGGCTTGAACAAAAGATTCAATGCGTACCATGATGTCTTTATTCTTAATAAGCAAACAAACTTCAAGTATTTTGTTAGCAATACTTCTGCAATTCCAGTAAATAACATATTTGATATTACTTGAACTTGTTGAAATTTGAGCACAACGCGCTTGAAGGAGTAGGTGTATATCGCAGGAGAGGGTTAACTCTTTGGGGCATGGTGGGATTAAAAACGCCCCACTTTTTTGGTGTACGGTAAAGCATGGTGGGACACTTTTAGACCCACCTCGAAATATTTTAATGACTGCATGTGCATAGCTTTATAATTAGTCTTTTGTTTAACTTAAAATGCAAAAAAATGTCTGTGCAACATGGGTCTATTTATTCTCTAAAATCCTGTGCCTCAAAGAGTTAATGCAGAGTGATGGGCAATTTCCAGTAATTAGTCCCAGAAAGTCTTCGTCCGTTGATCGTGTAACGAACATTATACAATAAAAGATAGAACTTGTCATACTGCAAATCTTCAGTATACTAAATCCTATCGGCTTTGTTGACATCCAACTTTATCACTAAATAATTCAACATGTTGTGGACCGAGACATGATTTTTCTGTGACAAGGTGCTAAAAAGAAAAAGCACATGACGCGAAGTGAGATGATCATCCTTGTAAAAGCGAAATGACCGTTTGTACGATAGAGATCCTCGACAATCTCTCAGTGGAATTCATGACGAAATTCGAGGCAACAAATTAGAACTTCGCTGAAAGTTCTAAATACAAGCATCATTAATCGCGGAAGGCGTTTACGATGTGATTGATGGAACAACTGTGAGACCAGCAGCCACTGAAGAAGCATGTGAAGCAATGGCTAAACGACAACGCCGAAGTGACGTGATACATTTAACGAACCGCTAGTAGTTTACACCACCACAAAGGAAATGTAGGACAAACTTGGACGCATTCACGCGCAGAATTTGGAGACCAATCAACTCCTACCAACGTAATCATTACATTAGTATCGGATAAGCGCAACGGATTTAATTATACAACACATGATGCAAATCCAAAATATGGTGTCACAACTGAAAGACCTTGAAGAATCAATGTTAGAAGTGACAATGATGCCAAAAATACAAACCTGATGTCCAAATTCACTATGCTACAGATAACGTGGGACAAATTGCCCATTTGCAATTCCAAATTCCGAAGGGAATCATTTGAATGCCGAAGGAAGTGAGACGTCGGCATTTGCAGCGATAAAACACTCTAACGAGAAAGTTAGTGGAACAAAGGCTAAAGAAAACTCATTAACCCTTTCGCCCCAAACGCCGTATATCCGCCATCCACGCGACGCCCTGTGCGTAGGAACGCCGGATATATCCGGCATCGACACCATACATTTCTAGTGCGTGCGTCTGTTCGGTATCAGCACTTCGGCGGCCTGGACGGCCGTAGCAAAAGGGTTCAGGAAGGAAGACAGAAAAACTGGACGCGATAAGAAGAAAAACAAGTCAAGTGCTTCTCCAGGAAGAAGAGCAACAGGCGCATGATTGCCCAACGCGGAAACAAAGGAAAGATGGCGTTGGAGGAGGATCACATACTTATTTAAAAGTAATTTCGAAGATGGCGCTCAAATCAAAACCGAAGTGCGCTACTATAAAACGAGACTTAGTAAATGATAACGATAAAACTAAAAAGAAGGTACAAAAAATAATTTAAAGATTAATTTAGATTTTCAGATAAGTCTGTTAAAAAAACGACGTGATTTGTAAAAGAGTCCGTTTAAAAAAGGACTCTAAGAAGTTAAAATAGTTTAACGATTTGTATGTGAGTATGTAAGATAAATGTACCTTATTATGGTCTTAATATAAAAACAACAACAACCAACACAAGAACATGTTTAGTGATTGGGGTGCTTTAATATAAAATACAACAAGTGCAAATTCGGCGGAAAACGGTTGGAACTCAAGTCTGTACAGGAACCCAACAAAAACATTGAAGTCCAAGTGGAATAGTTGTCAGAGTTCCAACCTGGCAGAGATGTGACATTATCGTTGGGTGACAACAAAGGATGTGAGGTTGCTGAAGTTGCTGACCATAACAATCGAAAAATTCGAAGACAGAGAATGGCGCAGTGTGCGAATAGAGGATATGCTTTATGTACTGGCAGTGCGAAACAATTTATTTCCTGTCGGTGTACGTACAGCACCCGACAAAATAGATGTCACAATCTAGAAAATGCTCGCTGAATAAAAAGTGAAATTTTGTACTAAGCCCACCTGTTATACATGACTTTGTAAAAGCCCCTTTTAGGGGAGGAGGCTTTCTGTCGCAACCCCCTAAAAAAGTCTTGCATATCGTGTCTATATGCTACCAAACTTAATTGTTTGTCTAGTGGCTGTTTCGCAGATTGTGACAACTATTTTGTCGGATGCTGTACGTCATGAGGTTACGAAGTCAAATTTTCAGGTGACTGTGTACAAGAAATGGACAAAAACAAAATTGTGGCAAGTAGAGTCAAACAAAAAAATGAAATCTGCTACATACTTTTCAAAACAAAAAGTGTGAAGAATTTGGACGAAGTAAACGTGACCACGACGAGTTTAAATGTCTGTCATGTGCGTCTGGAACACGTGAACAAAAGCGCACTAAGCGAACTGGTGAAAAAAAGACTTACATGTCGCAGAGTTTAAGTACGAAGTATGACCGAAATTATAGAACCGTACCTGGGTAGTGTTGTTCCCAAAAATAAAATTAAGTTAGGGTTTTGACCTAAGTGTACACTCCGGTCTATGCTGGTGGAAATAATGCGTCGCGAATAAGATGAGAAGCGTTAGTTTGTAAGTCAGTCAGAATAAAGGAATAGACCAAGCAAGTTGAGTAAAGAAAATGAAGACCGGTGAAGAGTGTGCGAAAACGACAACGAATGACGTCCCTCCGACATATATTCCGAATCAAAGCTATCAGTGGAATAGACTATTTCTATGATGTCTGCCAGCTTGTCGCAGACCGGTGCTATCACAAAATTCGCCATGTAGGGCGCACTTCTTCGTAACCTTCATCGGCTGTGCAACAGGGTTCCGGTTCGTTTATTTCCTGAAACACAAATCAGAGATGTACGATCGTTCCGAGGAACTTGAGAGGTTAATCGCGAACAAGTTTGGTTATCCGATGAAAGTATTGCGTTCCGATACCGGGGGGAATATTGTAATCTAACAATGGCGCAGTATATTTCGACGTGCTGTATCAAGTTTCAACCAAACGCACCGTACATGTCAGAACATAACGACGAATCTGAACGGAACAATCATATAACAGTCGAATGTGCGAGTAACATGCTGCAGTCAAAGGACTTGCCAATGCTGTTTTGATTATTTTAGGCGGAAGCGGAAGAAACACCGCAGTGTAGTTTCAGAGTCGAGAGCTAACCTCTGAGAAAACGGGAGGGAAAACGCTTTACAAACTCTCGACGGAAGAAAGACCCGGTTTGACAAGAGTCGCGTGAGAACCTTTGGCTTGGAAGCGTTTATATATATAGGGTGTAAACGATATAACTCTAGGCAGTTTAAGGAAGTAGGGGGGGGGGGGGGGGGTTAAGGAGTTTAAGCTCAAATTATGATGTCCGATCTTTGTTAGTTTGGTTGTTATAACATATTAAAGATGGAGAAGGCTATCTTCGATTCCACTGATAGAATCGTCCCATAAATTCACGTATTTGTGCTCCGGTGCGATTGGAGATAACACCTAAAAAGACAACTCGATACTCTGATTGGTATATATCATAATTAATAAAGTAGTTTTGCTCCGATTGAACGATGTTTGCAGAATTGACAGTCCGCGAGCCTAGTGAAAACAATGGGGCCCAGTCCCCCTCAAAGAGCGGGATGTAATGTGACACCTTTGAGGGGCCGTCCCTTATCTCTCTTTACAATAGGCTGGACCCAATTGTTTCCTTCAATTCGAACCGATATAGTTATACTAGTTGCATCCCAATGGGTCAACATCGCTGAATCACCGAGAGGGCCTAAGAGAAAAATGCAAAAAAGTAAAGAGAGGTCTTCGGTCACTCCCCGATGTTGCCGACCTCTCGTTCGATTACTACCCGTTCCAATAATTTACAGCTAACTTTAAAATGGAATAACAACTGCTTAAACTAGAAGAGATAGGACCTGATAATTTGCCCTCTATGGCCTTAGAATTTTCCCCTCTGCCAGCCCTCAAAACGCCGGGACTTATATCGTTTCCACCCTGTATGCGAAAACAGTTCACAGAGAAGTTCGACGCAAGGTCGAAGAAGGTGCTATCGGTCGAATATGCAGACAACTCGTCCAATTACAGAATTTACAAACGCAAGACGAGGGGTGTAATAATGTCAAGGAATCTGGTATTCAATGAGATATGTGCAGAAACATATTAGTGCGTGGTTAGGAACAGGCACGCAATAATACCAGAAGTGATTTCTAGCGAGGATGAGGAAGTGTAAACGGGGGAAGAAAACCCAGTGCGAGAGATACCAGTCGACTAAACATTCGGTAAAGCATTAGCCTTCAGAAGAAACTCAGCAATTAAGAACCCGAACAACTCTTTGACCACCAATGACTTCCATGTGTATTTACGTGTCATGTGAGATACGAGTCATGTAGCAAAGTATGAAGTCCCTGCGAATTACATCGAGGTAATAAACGGGGAAGAATGGACGGGTCGGATCGAAGCAGTTTGACAGGAACTGCAGACACGAGAAGAACGAGACCTTCACTATCATTTCAAGGCAGGAGAAGGAAAATATAGGCTATAAGTGAATGTTTAAAAAACTGCGAGGCACGACAGGTAGTGCGTATCTCTTCAAAGCCTGGTTGTCTGCAAGAGGCTTCCAGCAACAAGAAGAACTCGATTATACAGAGACGTTCTCGGCGATCGTGAAGTACGAGTCATTGCGTGTGCTCCTACCAGTTGTCGTTCAAGAGAATCTCCAGCTGGTGCAGCTCGATGTGCACAGCGCATTCCTGTACGGTCATCTCCAAGAGGAAATGCACATGGAAGTCCCCGAAGGATTGAACGTTATGCAGTGTGAGATCGAAAACGCGAATCCAGTGTGCTGGCTGAACAAGTTGCTATATGACTTGAAATCAGGAATGGGCATTAAATTTAGGCATCAAATTTAGTCAATAAATTTAAGTCGCCAATAATTTTACTGGAGGAGAAAATGCACGTTAATAATTTATTGGGTTGGGTTTATTGTGCTCATCCCTGCTTGAAACAAACACCTCGATGTTGGAACCGGCAGTTTAATGCTTTTCGCAAAGAACTCAATTTCAAGAAAACGAATGTAGATAAATGCATATATGTAGGAAAACACGAAGACTTTACTGTATATTTTGTAAATCTTTTCAATAGGGTTGACCATGTGGTGGTGCTTCTTAGAGGACGATTCAGGTTGTGATCTTCTTCAAGCTACCCTCGTAGACACAACACAATATTGTATTGAGCGAAAGCTATAGCTATAGCTGCCGTTCTTCAACTGAGAGTGACGTTGAGATGTATTTATTTGAGAACTGCAAGAATCCACCAATTTCTTTACACTTCTTGGAAACCTCAAGGGAAGCTTTTTTCAGTGATGGAAACTTCTTCTTTGACTTTAGAAGATTAGGTTGTCAGGAATGGGTGATTAAAGGGTAAGATAGATAGGCTTTACTGAATCGATAGTTTCATGAATACCAATATAATTGAGCGCCACATATTTCCTTAGGTCCATGTTAAACTTGAACATATTACAGTCTTTGTTAGATGTCCGATGTCTACCACCACAATGGTAGTATTTGGATGAACTATGAGGACATGAGTGCTCCTGTTCTTCAAACAGCTCACCATACAACAAGCACCTATGCTTCCTTTTGCAAGTCTTATTGGTGTGACCGTAATTTAAGCAATTGAAACATATCCTGACTTGGTCTACATAACCTCCAACTGTGATAGAGAATAAGTCACATAGCATCATAATGCTAGAGATAGTATTATTCCCGAAAGTTAAAATAATAATTTGACCGGGAAAGTATTCATTTTTTTGGGTGTCATTATTGGAACGGCTTTTGTTCAATATCCAGGCTGACAGGATTCTTCTGGAGCACTGAGGGGAACTGACGAGCTCTTCAAGATCGATATCAAGGTCAAACCTTTTGATCAATTCTCAACAGGAGGTACGGTAGAAAGGGATCTAACAATTCACAATAGAATCGAAATTATCACTTAACCTCTTAGGCACGATACACCACTATAGTCGCTTTCGCGGATGTCATTTTATATTACGACGCACTACTATAATGTCTTTCGTTTACGCGTAATTCGCATATGCACTGCTGTACAGAGAAATAGCCGCGCAAAAAATTTAACTGTGACGAAGGGTTAACCTCTTAACTGCGGAATTTAGTTTTAAAATTTGCCCACACAGTGCGGAATTAAAATTAAGCAATTGCAAGTACGACGAGTATACACGTCAACCGCACCACAATAGAGATTTGGTTCTACGTGTATACACGTCAAACGCACTTAACTGATTAAGGGCGTCATAAACTTATTTGCTAGTAAAGCATTAGTAAAAGTAACCTCTGTTCACGACAATTGTCTTGGGATCGGTTTTAAGGCACCACAGTTCGATGACAAAATAGATTTGGTAATTACAATCATGTTGCGTATGCGATTATCTTCAGAAATTCATCCTTAACTCCTAGGCTACAAGGGCTCCCATAGGCGCTTAGGAACTTCGCGTTTGTGACACCGAGAACACCTATAGGCGCTCTAAAAATCCATTAAGATTGCATCTATCACAGCTAAAATCTCGTCAGTTGAAATGAGCGTTCTTCCTTACATTTCGCCGTAATCAAAGGGTTAACATGAACGTCGGCTAGTCTTCCCAGAAAAGTATGATGATAGATTCAGACGACGCCACCTACCTCATGTTGTGCACATTCAGGTTATGTAGGTTATCATTGTTCTAACGCTTAGAACAGTTGCCGAGGCCATTGCAGGCTACACGCGATTTGCCCTTATGGAATAAATCGGTGTTTAATGGAGAATTTATTATCAGAAGAATCTGCTATCACCTTGCTCATCATGACCGCGTTACTCCCATGTCAAATGGCAGGAAGAGGAGTCAAGTCACACGATGCGTGAAAGAGAAGATCGATATAAGCGAATAAATTGTTTAACTATGTATTAGAACGCGTACAACACCATACCTTAAACTAAAGAGTCAGAATAACGAAAACCAAACCAATGAAAACCAAAAATAAGAAGAATCTCGTAAACTTTTTCTGACGCAGAGAAAACCCCTGAGCAAATATTTCGTCTTGCCGGCAGGAGAGGTGGGGGTATATGGGGCTTGCACCGACTAAAAACACTGCAGTAACCTCAAAGACATAACGGAGCGTAGAAACCCATAGACTTGGGAAATATGCAACCCAAACTATAAATACGTCAATCGGAAAAAATTCATTGACGTTTAGACACGTGGTTGCCGTGTGTGAGTCGCGATAAGACTGCTCAGATGCTAAGTCGGGGCTTATTTAATATAATGACATAGAATGTTTTCAATAATTTTTTAATATATCATTGAGGACGCTATTCTGAACAACTTTTCCCTTGAACAAAAAACTTTTCGTGTCCTGACAATGAATTATACTTCCCACAACTATTATAGTATGTTGTTTGTTTATTATATTTACAATATTATTACGCTTAGCAAACAAATATTATACAAAATAATTGAATAAAGATAGAAAACAATAAAGAAGGAAGGAAAAAAGAATAAAGTTTAAAAATATCAATCCTAACCCATTTAGAGTTGGGATGGGATGACCTGCTCGATCGCAAAAAAGATACAACCAGACCAACTCAGCTTATGTTGAATGCTTTAGTAAGACTTCACTTAGTCTCCAATCCAAACCCATTTGTGAACTTTTATGGGATGAGACGTACTGGTATGAAATTAGAGTGGAATGAACTGTGAGTGGGATAAACTGCTTTGGAATGAAGCCTACTGCGATGAAATGTGTTGGGATGAACTGCGATTGGGATGAATAACCATGGGATGTGTTAGGATAACATGGGGTGATGTCATTTGTAAGAGCATAGGCAGTAACTGACAACAATTTTAAAACAAAAAAAATGGAAGCCTGGACACCGATCGTCAATTATTATCTTGTCGGAGTGCTATTATAAGAAGATCATTATATTTTATTGCGTAAGACCTGAACGTACATCTTTAATTTGGCAAAGGATTTTTCAACCAAGACGGCCTTCATATCTAGCAAAGATTCCTCATTCAATACGAATGAAGAACAATCCCATCAATTCTGGAATTATTTGTAACGAATTTAAATTTTGGTCCTTGCAAGTGAAATTGAGGATCATCAGCTAAAAGCAGTTTAGCGGATACAGTCAATTAGACTCTTACAAAATGTAAGACAATTTCATCGTCACAAAATTTCCATGCGACTTCAATTTAATTTAGCCTACCCATCAGGTTGTACTTAAAATAGAATCATAAACGCCTGGTACAACTCGAACTGGTATCAAGCTAAAGCCCCGCGGCAATCAAGGAAGTAATAAATAAAGTTGGTGTTTATTCTCAAACTATAACCGATTATTATAGCTATTTCAATCACGTAGTACAGCAATAGGTGAAACAACAATTTCGACAAAAAAATTGGTAGTCCTATAGTCGGGCCGCTGACTATAATATATGTACATGCGCAAATTCTGCACTGATATTACTTTTATTATATGTATAAACATCCGCGCATATTTCAAATATATATTTGAAATTTATTAGTCATCAAAAGGCGAAACTCAGTATCTGCCTTTCTAAAAAGTTTCGAAGTTAAGTGTTATTCGTCGATTATTCATTTAAATCGAAAACAAAGTTTAAAAACTCACATTGTTATATCTTTTATGAAAACGCACACTCGAGTGAGAGACATTCAGACTGTCTTTTGCAGATTCTACGTTCATCAATAACCGATGGCAATAATCGAAGTAAAAGGCTAGCGAGACAGGTGATTCAAACGCTAGGAATTCAATGTATACTTCCTGTGTGGTCTCCTGATACTTTAGGGTTCTTTATAGGAGAAAGTGGTTGTGAATCTACATATAATAAGCATAATAAATTCTTTATTCATTATTGTATATGACTTTATTCTTCTGCTTCTAAACTGCGAGTGAGTGTGAGGATATGCGCTTCCAACCAGGCCTGATACGAGTTGGGCTTCCGGGGGAGGGGGGGGGGAGCCCCCCCTCCCCCCACTCACAGCTCGTCGTCCTTATCACAGGGCCCCCTCCCGCGGCCTCACCAAGGGTTAGCCTAGCGGCCCCTATAAATGATGAAAATGATAAAAAATTGATTTCACTCTACAAATACGTTTGATAACCAAAAATTTGACCATTTTTCGAAAAATGGAAAATGCAGCAGTTATGCTGTTTTGCGCTATAAAATAATTTGCGTTGTTTTTACACATTGAAACGTTCTGATCGTATTGTAATCGACGTCCTATTTTGTGGTTCAAAAAAAATAAAGAGTGGTTTAGAACTACGACATATTACTCCCTGTAGTCTACTGTTGTTTGATAAATCCGCCAGATCTCGCTTTCATGGTGTAACAGTGAACTGCATGCAAAACATTCGAATCATGTATTATTGCAAGCGGATGCCCGCGGCGTCACCAAGGGTTAGCCTAGCGGCCCCGGTTCGACCATATGGTCTGCCCGTGCACGCGGGACCTTCAAAACCCGGGAAGTTTTACCTTCCCTAACGAGGTCGATCTCGGCCTCAGGTAGATGCACACATCAACCTGAGCACGATGGCTTATAGGCCACGGCACGTTTTCACGTTACCGCGCACTAGGGGTGTTTGGCCAGCGGGAGTAACGACTTCTACAAATGATCCCAACTCGCCCTTATTCTCTGCGCATCCCCTTTACAATAAGTTGTTAACAAAGCTCATTCCAATCGAATCGTAAATACAAATGTGGATCCTCGCGGCAGAAACACAGTCGCAGTCGCAGGCTTAATCTATTTTAATTATAAACAATAATTTCCGTGCGACACAATTACTGATGAAGTGTGTCAAAACTTTTTATCGATGTAAAACTACCGGTATTAGCATCCCGCGGCATCTCTTCATATTGGAAACACTGTTCACACGACAGTGTTGAATATTCTTGCAAATTAAGGAAGTTAAGATGATTTTGGAGATCAAACAAGTCGAAATTCTCGTCCTATTATGTAACAGAGTGGATGGAAAAATTGATCACTTCCTACATCCACTCACACTAATGCTGATTTACTAATACGAAATACAAGGATAGTATTAAACTAGAAAAATGGTTAGCCAAACGGGATTTCTTACTCAAAAGATTGCTCACCGTCTGCTCTTTATCCTCTCTGGATTTTTTGTCCATCTTTCGTCCTTGTCGCACGTACAGGGTGAGTCACTTGCCTTTGAATCACCATTGTCGAGCATACACTGTTCCATATAAAATCATTAGAAATAACCTAGACATTTAAATTACACTCAAATGTTGCTCAACATTTGTCTGCATTTTACGCATTTATACTTTTACACGTTTGAGTTATGTTAACTCGCACATGAAATTTCACCCTGCAGAAGCCAGTTCTATGTAATATTCCCCTGTAAATATAATATAATAAAATATTGTCTCCTTACGTTGCTATCCATTCGAAGGAAGTCGATGCTAAAACTTGGTAAAATATTCGCTCGAACAAGCTACAGAATTTGATACAGTCTATTGTTAAAGAGAGAATATATAGTATAATTAAATAGATGTCTAGTAAAAGTGGGCTAGGAGAGTTCTGATTCAAAGGCAAGTGACTCACCCTGTACTTCCACATTCTTTTCCAGCTTACCTTTTTTTGTTCATTAAAGCCTTTGGTTACAAGAAAAAGCAATAGGTCTGAAGCATTAAAAGTTATAAAATTTCGCTATATATGCAAAATCTTAATAGGAATATAACATTTCCTTATGGTTTGAGGGCATAAGTTGTGCGTTCTTAGAAAGGCGTTAATGTATTTGTTAACTTTTATGAAAAGGACGCCACTGATCGCTGTTCAAAATAATTTTCTTCTAAGCGAACTCGATCTAGACTCGTCGATGTTAATCGAAGAGTTGTCAAAAAACAAAGAAACAATCTGTAATTCACTTTCTGAAATGCTTAGTTATATCAGTTCTGACAGAGAGCGAGCTTGACAGCCAAAACTTCGACGATTTAACTGAGTCTCTGAAATAAACTGTTGCAACACAAAAAGGCGCACGTTATCAAAATTCAACAATCGCCAATGGAGGTTCTGGGGGAAGTGGCGTGTTCTTTTTTCCTCACAGTCCGCTTACCCGAAAAGCAGATATATCTTTCACCACCTTGTGGTCAGATCGTCGTTTGCAATCAGAGGTCAAAGACACTGCATCGAAGTGCAGCTGTGGCGAGTGATCGCCTTACCTTGTCTTTCATATAAGCAACTATTGATGCCGCTTTCTCACAAAACTGAGAAAGCTACTCTACCGCCTCGCTATCCTGACTTCTCAAAGTCCTGATCAGCTCGTCACCCCCTCATGGGGTGATCTTCATAATCTTACTCATGCCAACATATTTGTACGTTTTAATATTTGTCAGTTTGATTATGTCAGTTATATCTAAAGGAGGGTTGCGTTTATATAAATGAAAGTCGGAAAAGATCAACACACATGACGTGAAGGCGCCACATTCGCAACTTTTGTTCACTTGAAGGTTAAAATGGGAGTGATCCACAATGCAATTTCGTACACATACTTCAACCCAAAATAGAAGATACGTATTTTTTTATTTTCTCATTTTCATATAGCTACTAATATATATCGATTTTTCAATTTGGAGCGCAAAGAGCACGCGCAAAGTGAATGTCCTAACAGATGGGTGTTCGCCAACGTGGCTAATGAGACGTGTGCCGAACGTGTGCATTTGGCCAGAATAACAGTAGATCTTGCGGTCATATAACGTGTCAAAATATTTGTTGACACTTGTAATACTTTTAATCAAGGGAATGAATCCACCCTTATGTTTTGAATATTAATTGAAACTGGGAGATTTTGCGCGAGCTCTTTACACTTCTAACCTTCAAATGAACAAAAGTCGTGAATGTGGCGCCCCCACGTCGAGTGCGTTGATTTTTTCAGACTTTCATTTACATACTCTTATAGTCCATAGTATCAGGCACGATCTTGCAATAGATACCTTTTTTCTATATCTATGCGTGTCAAAGTTATTCCATGTTTCTTCCGCGGTGACGCATTTGTGGTAAACTATAGAACTCTTTTTCAACCCTTTAATGGCGACGTTGGCCGATTTAAAAAATACGTGTCGCCTATTTTTGGACTATATGTACATGTACTAATAACACTTTTATTCTATATAAACTTAAAAACACGGTTATATTACTAATCCAAAAATAGTCTACAGCGAGTGAGGATTCTATGCAATTATATTCCGAGTACAATTCGGTTTTGTACATAAGAATAATAACAAACAGTCTCATATCACCAATAAGTACAAATAAACAAGCTTTTTCGACGCTGATTTTCATATAAAATAACAATGCATCACAAAGCATCACAATAAAATAATTATCTTTTAGCACACTTAACAAGTAACAGCTACTCTTTTCAAAAGTATATGAGTTATACCAAAAACACTAATACGTAACTAGTACTTATTCTTTAAAATTGATTAGAATTAAGCATTGTAATAAGAGGCATTAAAGGTGTGAATGACACACACCTATCTAAATACGATTTGACATTTGTCTCAAAAATTGAATGACCTTTCATAGTGTCATTTCGATTGATTAGAGAATAGTAGTATTAGAACCTGAACTTTTATCGTAATCCAACTTATCTAACCGACTGAGTGTCCATAAGTACACTCACTAAGCAAATACTATTTAATACACTGTTACACAAACAGACTATTCTTTCATTCATTTGAGTTTGGTACGCATAGCGTTGGGTACAGCAATTTTGTACAAATCTATATACAGGGTGTAAACGATATAACTCCTGGCGCTTTGGGGGATGGGAGAGGGGGAAATTCTAAGGCCATAGAGGGTAAATGTTTAGGTCCTATCTCTTTTAGTTTAGTTGTTATTCCATTTTAAAGTTAGCTGTAAGTTATTGGAACTGGTAGTGATCGAACGGGAGGTCGTCAACATCTAGGAGTAGCGGAAGACCCCTTTTTACTTTTTTTTACTCGGTGATTTGGCGATATAGTCCCGTTGGGATGTAACTAGTATAACTATATCGGTTAGAATCGGAGAGAATAATTGAGTCCAGCCTATTCTAAAGAAAGATAAGGGACGGCCTGTCAAATGTGTCATGATACATCCCGCTAAAGCACCGATACTTGGGGGGACCGGACCCCATTGTTTCCAGTACACTCGCGAAGTCGCCTTTTTAGGTGTTTCCTCCAATCGCATCGAAGTACACATACGAGAATTTATGAGACGATTCTACCAGTGGGATCGAAAATAGCCTCTCCATCTTTAATATGTCATAACAACCAAATTAACAAAGATCGGGCACCATAATATGAGCTTGAATTGCTTAAAATTTTCCACTCTACCTTCCCTCAAAGCGCCGGGAGTTATATCGTTTACACCCTGTATACTTATCCCCTTTGAATACACAGAATGCGCTAATGAAATTTTTGGATGCGACATATACTTCAATTCGCTAGTATAATTGTATTCATGTATTATGGCTATCATCAACTGAAGCTTTCACCTGTTTGCAGGTACCTTACAGCGGCGACGGAAAACATATTCCAGTATAGGCCGCTTGGGTCGTACTATCCAGAATACCACACAAGCACGTCATACAATGGTCTGATAGATGTCGCCCTGCCCACATACGAAGCACACCAGCTACCCGGTAAACCCGAGGACAAACTATATTGCCAGCAGCTCGAAGAATCGTCCAAGTACAATTGCGTGGAAACAAGACACTCCAGTAGTTTGGGTAGCTCTCCTTACGGGGCTAGTCCTGTGCCAACGGGTTCTGTTATGCACGTGATAACGAGCGCGGACATGAATGTCAGTCGAGCTGGCAGCAGACACTCGCTAGACGGCGCTGCTTCTTCCACCAACTCCGCCGGGAGTTCACCCGTCACGGCTGCGACGAACGGCGAGGGGATTCCGAAGTCCGAAGATGTGAAGCCGGAAGTCTATGCGGGTTCCACGCCTCGGGAAACGGTGCTGATGTGGGGCGCGCCAACTCCTCGTACACCTCCCAGACACAATGGAGCGTACAGTCCGTCGACACCACAATCGTCACACTCTTGCGGGAACTCGACGACAAACATTAGTTGCGAGGACACGCTCAAACCTATCACTGACATACATTCGACCAATGGCGACTGCAAATGGAAGCAAGCGCCATCTGCGGACTATCGTTCGACGGTACCTAGTCCGCCGTGTTCATCGGACGAGTCCCAGACCCGGCAACTCCAGCAGCGGCCACAGCCACAGTCACACCAACTGCAGCAACAATATCCAACGACTACAGCTCAATACCAGACAGAGACTGCCTCCAATACAATTAGAGCTGCTATCCCTAATGCAATCAGTTACGGACATTCTAGTCATGGCCATCGAGAATCAACCTCTGAGGTATGGCAAGAAGTACAATATCGTCGTCATTACCAATACTATTCCTATCAACACCAGCATCTTGCACTATCGACTTACAGAACTTACAGTTAATGATTTCTTATCACCGACTGTTATGCAGTCTCGCACAACGACACAAACATTGCGTAGCATGTGGATGTTATACACATTATTGTTCAGAAGTTATTTTTTATAAATTTCGTGTATATTAGTGCATAGTTGTAAAGAAGACCCGAATGAAGATTTGTTGGAGTAATTCGCAAAAGTGGCTAGGAGGCCAAAAGGTCAAGAGATCACACATCGCTGTATGTGTAATGATGCATTGGTTTAGCTTGCTTACTTCCTGTTGATAACTGTTCCTTTGTTATTTCCTCTGTTAACTACTATTATTTATCATTAGATCAAAACAAGTTTTACGATGAATCATGTGAAGCTTTTCTCCTTCCCAGTATTTTGTACATAAATAAATTTAGATGGATTTAATTATTTATAAAAGATGATATTTCCATACGACCTATTTGTAGGAATAATGTTGGTAGAAACGATTACAACGGCTTTGTAAATCAAATTGAATAAGATAGTCTATTGGGAGGTCATTTTGCTGTTCCCGTTTTAGTGCATAATGAGAAATTCGCCAAAGCAATTTCAAATAAAAGAATCGCTCATCGAATCTAATATGAAATCACCAAGCATAAAATAATACATTTATCTACAGTAAGAAATTTATAGTAAATTCAAAGTTGTAGTATTATACTATAATCGTCTCTTATTATTGTAATACTTCTGAGCTATCACAATTTATTACTATTCGTTAGTATATCGAATAGTGAAGGAACTGCGCCGTTAGTGTGTGGCATGCATTTTTTATGCCATCAACCAGCAATAAACTCTTTCAAAACTCTATAGAATCAATTTTAAATTAATTCGATGGTCCATAATTGTTCTTATCAATCAGATATGTTTCTGGGTTTTAATATTCGTATATCGAAAGTCCTATGAGTATTTCTAGACATTAATATGATAATTCTAAGTGTAGAAACTCCTCGTGCCTTGAACATGGCCAACCTTCAAAATCGACTGCGTAATCCATATTTATGCCAGAAAGATGTTATTGTGTATTAGTGAATTATTAACCTCGTGCTGTACTGTGAGTTGTACACTGACATACATAAGTACGTCTACACTCGATGGGGATCTGACTCACCAGTTTGAGGCCAATTGAAAGGTTAAGTTAACGGCCATATTTGAGAGCCAACCATATGTCAAAAATATCGTTTTAGGTTATTGTACCTTTCCTATAATGACGTCTAATCCCATAACCAGGACCGTTCCTGACGTAGGTGCAAAAGGTGCCACTGCACTTGGACGGCCAATTCTACAGACAGCCTCAGACTTTTTGTTACCGGAAATTACACGTGAAATCAATCACTTTTTTCGGCAGCATATCTTTCGATTTTTGCTAAATTGTAATATGTTTTTATCTATACGAAATAACAGAGATACAGAATCATTATTTGGCTAAGTTCGCGATTGCTTAGAGTTGCAATGTATTAAACAATACGACATTCATCCAACAATCAATCACCTGAACAAATGAATTTCTATTTCGAAAGCTTAGTCTTACAGATATACTTTGATTAATTCACATGGCAATATATTGGGTTTTCTAAATACATGTTCATTTTCTCAATACAAACTTATTTTTAACCACCAGTTAGATTGTGAAAATTGTTCAAAAATGAAAAATCTTTCTTTTTCATGGTTGCTGTCTAAAAGTATTTATACTCTTCCTTTTTGTAGATATAAAAGTAAACACAGCGTATCAAATTCTTAAGTAAGTAATGCTCAATAAGGGCGGCGATATTGCCTTAGCACCTGGCCGGCCACCAAGTTAGGAACGGCCCTGAACATAACCTAGTCACAATTGAAATCCAGATTTTCGGAAAAGAGTCCAACTGAATAGAATTGATTCGGTTCCCGGTAGACACGCTTTTTTCTATCGCTTACCTTTCCTTTTACTGCTAAACTTGAAATATGGTCGTTTGCTTCTCCTTTAATTCGACTCACACGGGTTTGATAGCGAATAAATGCTCTATCGAGTATTGATGAATACCAATGGAGTTGCTAGAACCCGGTGAGATGGTTTTATTTGGGAGCTTTACCCACAGCAATTCATCAGTTTGAGTAATTAAGTAGGACGAATTAGCCTAGATTTCATGCACATCCTCCAGTATGATAATGCTTGGTCACATGTCGCGAAAGGGAAAAAGATCTGACTTATATTTTGAGTTGGGAAGTTCCCTCAAATGCGGCATAATTACTTGACTTGGCCACATCGGATTATCACCTGTTCCAGTCACTTCAACGTCATATAGCTGATTCCCACTTCACAAAAGTGGAAAAGGTACGGAAAAGCACTGATGAATTTATCGCGTGAAAGCCGCCATCATGTTTTAACCACCTTCTGAAAAAGAAAGAGGTTATGTTCGAGATGGGATTTGCTACTTGCCAGAAAGGTGGAGCACAGCAATCGGCAAAACTTGTGAATATTCGTAAATATAAGATGTATTTCATTTTCATGTAAATAAATGCTCTTCTGCAAACATAAAAAACGGGTCCAAATTTAATTTGTGACAACTAGTTCCATAGATTATTCTTTATACTTTGTACCAACCTTGGCATGTTTGTAAATGAATTATCTAACTTTTTCTTATTTCATGTATTAGTACTAAATTTCGCGGTAGTAATGTTAATATATTTACTAATGCATTTACAAATAATTGACAAGTATTAACCAATAATAAGATTATTTTCTATTAACGTGACAACTTAATTAAATGTATATAAGAAAATCTTGCTTTTCCGTTCCACGTTCCATTAACTAACCAATTTACATCATATTTTAATAAATATCAGCATGAAGGCTAGAACTTTCAGAATTCTGTAGTCGATACGCCAATGATTCAGCTCAATTACTCTGTACAATCAATTACCCCAAAGTTGGGCAAGACGTGAACTATCCCTAACAAGAATTAACCGCATTCGATTTCATGTTCTATGTAAATCTTTCTCCTTTATACTCAAATCTTGTATAATGGATCTTACCTAATTATAATTAAATTTGACAGAAACCGTCATCATAGTTATTACACAACTTTTGCAATTGTGAAGAGACTTAACTATTGCAGACTATATATTCAGTCTTGAGTGATACTAATGTTAACACTGTGTTCGTTCCCATCTATTTCTATCTTCTAGTGAACTGGCCTGCAGTTATTTTTAGTTATAACCAAAGCTAGAACACAATATCTGTTTCACCTTTCTTACCGAGTGATGTTCCATGCCAACCCTATTCGACGCTGTATTAGATTGTTCCGAAAGTTCTCTTTTTTCTCTATTTGATTCTCCAGAATCCTTTTTGCCAAAAATCTTTTGCTTATTTACAAAATATCGATCAAGATGCCGCGAGATTTTTTTAGAGAAAGGAACTAATAGTCGTAGTGGGACATTGCAAGGTTTGAAGAGTACGTTTAATGAGGTAGAATAGAATATCTTACACAAATACCAGCAACTTGTTCCCAACCGTTAAAGAGACGTGTGGCCTGGTATTGTTGTGGCGGAAAACCTAAAACCTTCCTAGAATCGACTGTTTTTCTCGGAGTCTTCTTTCTTTATCGAAAAGTGTCATTACAACTAACAGCACTAATCAGGAAATTGCATGAAATAATATATTTTTCTTTATATTTAACTTCCGGTGAGAATTTTTTTATGTTAACACGATAATAGCATAAACTGTAGCCTGAAGCAAAGTTGATTCCTGAAATTTTTGGTAAAGTTTCCACTAAGTTCGTACACACGACGTTCATAATTTTTCCACATGAAAACAGCACCGACCACACAATCCAAATACCAAACATTACTTTACAATCACTTGTCATTATTACTAATGTATTTTGAAAATCTTCAAGTTAGGAAAATTCTGTATTATACATTACACATACATGATAAGCATCATCATACAGTTGGTTGTTGTTACCCCTGAGAAGAAGTTTGTATGCGCACAACTCTCCGTTCTACTGACTTAATCTGCGGACCGCTGGTACTTCATTCGAAGACGATATTCGAGTTTGATACCAGGAAGAAAATCCCAGGTGGCAATCTCCAGCATCGGTTTGGCCTGTACAATTATTCTATTGTTCGAGTACGCCAAGAGTCCAGGGTCTTGCAAGTCAGTAAGTACTACACCAATGGGCCATTGAAAAGTAGATCGCACATCTCTCGATTGGAAGGATATTTGTACCAAGGAAGTGGCAACTAAAGACGCTAGAAGCAGCAAACTTAAAGCGATCTGGAGACTATCATTGCTCAACAACATCCTGATTAGCAGTCGGACATGACTGCCCTGAAGAAACTGGCCCTGGCATCGTGGCCCTATGCTAATACAGTTCGCGGATCTTTGCATCTCTGTAACAAGTTGTAAAAAGCGAATCTTACTTAATCCTTTCGCTACGGGGCGACGTGACGGTCCGCGCCACGCACTCCCTCTCGTAGAACGAAGCCCCACGCCAAAAGTGAACAGATTGTACATTTATAACAAAGTATTTTGTAACGAAGTAAGACTGAAACTGCAAGTTCAGTTTCAATACGAAATTTTGTAGCGGGTGACTATAGGCACTTGTCTTGTATAGCGGACGTTTTGTGGCTAGTAACTATAGTCACCCGTTGTGTCGAAAGGGTTAAGATACAAAAGCCACTTAACCTCCCAACAACTCGAGCAAAACATGGCACGTAGGGTTATGTTCGTACACGAAAGAGAATAACCTCAAATCCGAGGTTATAATTCCTGACTTTAAAGTCCTGACCTTAAACATATTGTATCGAAATAAAGACATAATATCTCTGTTATATTTGTAAAATAGAATTTACGATCAGTAACTTTTTCGGCGTCTTCCCATTGCTCATCTGCCAACCTTGAAGTATTTCTTTCAACGTATCGACAGCTGTTCAATATTCTTGTTTGGGCCTCAATTTCCAGTTATTCCACAAGAATTTAGGCAACGCTCCTTGAGTACTTACCAAATACTTACCTTACGTCTTACGTCTTTAAAAGAGGTTATGGCTAAAAAAAACTCTGAAAACTCTGGTTCCACCTGTCCGAGGAATTGGCTACTTTCCCCTAGTGGGTTGCCGCCATAACCATAGCCACTTTGCGAAATGCTTTTTATTGGCATGCTATTTTTATGATTTTCTTGCAAAAGGAAGTTCACATGAGAATTTTTAAAATAATCATCTTGATCTCGGTTCCGTTCTTTGCAAAATTATTATAATATTTTATGACGTTTTTGGGACGCTTTGCACAGCGTTGAGACTGCTATTTTACGTAAAGGATGTGATGAATGTGGATGTGAAACCACTGTCTATATGGTTTCAATTTTCACAATTGGACAACAAATCAGAAATTCTTTTTAGAAGTAATATTAGAGAAGTGCTTCGAATTAAACATTGGCATCCACTATCTCTTCATGAACTCTAAGGAATGCGTAATCTGGCGGAATGTGGAATAAGAACTACAAATAACAACTGCGAAGATCCTCAATTCGATTATGACGGTCCAACATACAACGTGCTATAAAATGCGAGTATAAAGCTAGTCTTGAAAGGAAGAAGTTACAATGAAAAAATTATTGTTCAACCTATACCTGGTGATGACAATAAAGGAACTGCAGAAAAATAACAGACAGCCGATTGCAAATGGATTCCGACAGTGTTTATGTTTATGAAGATGGCAACACCAATTTTGAAAACCTCAAAAGTTGCTTATCTACAACAGTTTCTACCGTAAATCAAAATGAAAATGATAAGAAATAGATTTCACTCTACAAATACGTTTGATGACCAAGGACTTGACCATTTTTGGAAAAATGGGAAATGTAGCTGTTATGCTGCTTTGCGCTGTAAAATAATTTGCATTGTTTCTACAGATTAAAACGTTCTGATTCGAAGAATTTTTTACACTAATTCGAAAAAAGTAATCATTATATAATATTGTGATCGACGCGCTACTTTATAGTTCAACAAAATGAAGAGTGGTTTAGAACTGTAAGATATTACAGTTATGCTGCTTTGCGCTGTAAAATAATTTGCATTGTTTCTACAGATTAAAACGTTCTGATTCAAAGAATTTTTTACACTAATTCGAAAAAAGTAATCATTATATCGTATTGGGATGGACGCGCTACTTTATGGTTAAACAAAATGAAGAGTGGTTTAGAACTGTAAGATATTATTCCCTGTAGGCTACTGTTGTTTGATAAATCCGTCCGATCTCGCTTTTATGGTGTAACTGCAGACTGCGTGCAGACAATTCGAATCATGTATTATTGGAAGCCGATGCCCGCGGCATCGCCAAGGGTTAGTCTGGTGGTTCCGGTTCGACAGCAAAGTATCTTCGTGCACGCACAACCTTCAAAACCCACGAAGTTTTACCTTCCGTAACAAGGTCAATCTCGGGTTCAGGTTGATGCGTGCATCTTCCCTTGCACGATGGCTTGTGTGCTACGGCATATTTTCACGCTACCGCGCATAAGATATTTCAATCTCACTCTCTGCACGCATCCTTTAGTTTGTGATAATTACATACACATATAAATACGACGAGGTCCGCCATGATGCAATATCTTCAGGCAATAAAATAATATTAGTAGTCTCTTTCGTTGTCCATAATAAAAATTCATAACGTTGAATAATTGCAACATTAGTTTAACCTATCTACGCGTAGCATTCTTAGTATTGGGGAAAAAACCTTTCGTAAGGCATTCGAACTGACGAGCAATGTTAGTGTCGAATTTCGACAATACTCGTAATAAGTCGAAAGATCGCAAATAAACGCAGTTGGTGTTTTTCTCCCTTAAAGTAGAGAGTCTAAGCACCATTTTGACTATTGCCCCATGGCGGAATTTCGTAGGAATTAGACGTAATTGGAAATTAAAATCTTTATTATTGGCCACAGCATGGTAATTTTTTCAGCATGGAACTAAAATGGCAGACTTATATTGAAACAACCAAATTATGTAACAGATATGATAAATATATGAACAAATACTGGAATCCCCTGAATAGTTGTGTAGCTTTCATGATAGAACGCAATTTAATGCCTGTGTCATGGTTTTTCTCGTTTCCGACCACTGTACGACGTCTGTATGGTAGCAGCTTGTGTTAGAGGAGTAACAAGGGGTGCTTGTCAGGACCGGAACACCAATTGGGTTGAAAAAAATTGGGGATGTACGGTTTGACCCTCTAAACAAAACCCTATAACACTTTTTCAGAATGCGCCCTGGTTACCGAGAAAAAAATTAGCGAATATTGGTACATAGTGTAGGCTTGTGTTATTAACAGGTATGGTCTGGAGTGGAACACCAATTGAGCTGAAAAAATTTGAGGACGTAGAGTTCGACCATCTAAACAGAACCCCATAACACTTTTTCAGAGTGTGCCCTGGTTGACGAGAAAAAAGTGGCATAGATCGGTCATGTAGTGTATATAATCTTTATATTATTAACAAATTCTCGCTTACCAGGATGGCAGAGAGGTCGAAGTAGTTTTTACAGACATGCGTAAAGAGTAAATTTAAACATAAATATCACATTATTTGTTATTAGACGAGTAATTAGAAATTGAATTACAAAAAAGTATTTCGCCAAATCATTACTCAGGCTATAAACAGGCTACACAACTATTTCTTAGTTGACTTAGTTGACTATATCGCGAATTTTTTTCTCGGTAACCAAGACGCATTCTGAACAAGCGTTATACGGTTTTGTTTGGGGGGTCGAACCGTACATCCTCAATTTTTTTCAACCCATTTGGTGTTCCGGTCCTGACAAGCACCCCTTGTAAGCCAAACCCTGCAAAATGCTTTTCGATGACAGGTTTAAGAGTAGACAAAAAGGACCACCGAATAATTTCTGGATGCACAAAGCAGAAAAAGGTTTTCAGATGTTGGAAATCACTAGATAAAGCATAAGGTGACGCTAGGTCAGATTATCTGGAGGTGGATTCTTGCAGAAGTTGAGTCCGCCCAGGACTGAGGACCAAGAAAAAGAAAAACAATGAATCCAACTCTCTAACATTTTCCAATATGTATAACGAATACAACTTATATTGTGTATCGTTTGCGTAATTTAGAAAAATTGTTAGAAACTTTGTGTGGCCAAGTTACTATTTCTAATGGAACAAAATTATACTGCACCTTGAACTATTACAGAATGCGTATAAAATGTTTTAAGTGTTATTTATTACAAGGGAATGAATTGAATTATTACAATTAATTTTAGTACGAAAGGTTCAATTTGCAAATAGTCCAATAATCACAAATTACCATTACGTAGTGAACTCCTCGACTCCAAGAGATAGTAAAAAGTAGTTTCGCCTTATGGAAAGTGTAAATGTAAAATATAGAATGGATGTTTATAAGCGGAAGGAGAAAAATGTATAAAAATTGATAGATAGAAATCGGCACCCATGTGAATTTCCATATCTGTTATAAGATGTCATACAACTTAAGTAGCAATAAACATATCTTGTTTACCATCGTTAAAAACTCTGCCGAAATTTATTTCTATTTATTCATTGATTATCACTTTAGTGAACTACCTGTATCAAGTAGTATAGTTCTGTGTCACAAACTAATCCAATAATGTTATTTTTTTATTTTTAAAACTATCTCGTGATGTGTTACTATTTGCTGCGTAAATTGAAAATAGAGATGTTTATGTGGATCTTTAATGCAATTCAGTTACAATGGAATGCGGTAGTTTTTATTAAGCAAAGTTTTTGTTAATAAACCTATTTTTTACCAAATTGTTCACCTCATTGATAATAACTGCATAACCTGTACTACATTAATTTAATTAACACTTATGTTCAGTTTAGTTAATTAAATTCAATCTCGAACATGTATAATCGAAAGACACCCAGGATTATTATTCTCTTAATATTTTAATAAATTACTGAACACGAATGTCTTTCCATTATGCATTTTCTATGTACATTAGATGGATTTTATTTTAAGTAATATGGAAGTGCAAAATGTAAATCGTCTATCTTATATTTTCTTACTTCTAAGAATGAATTAATTTCGAAACCGTTTATTTACACTAGGTTTGCCCGGCGTTCCATGGTGGTACTGGCGCCTGTATTACATAGGCCACAACACGATAATGGACCGGGGATTTACTCGTGGCCTAGCTTCTTCGGGAGGAATGAGTGCAGTCTCACTAACATCATTTGAGGACACTGACAGGTGAGCTATCACATTTTTTCGATACAGTATTATGTTATTTTTGTTGGATGCAATAAATAGCAACCTTTAAACATATCAGTGTTCTTTATTGTTCCACAATAGGTGGAATGTTGGCCCCTGGAAGGCACACCCTAGCTAGAAAGATATCCCTGGCCCCAATTGGCGAAAAATTTGACTTCTCCTTGAAGGTTTCCTACTTGCAAATTTAACCGTTTGAGTCCCAAGCAGCGCGATCGCGCTATTCAGATTTTATGTCAACAAGACCCAGCACATTTCGAGCATTGTGGACAACTGACTGTCGAAGTCGCGCGCTCAGATTTAATCACGCAAGTACATCACACAGCTCGTTCTTTTAAAGTAAATAATATAATACATTTCACTATACGTACAATACCATAATAATAGTGCAATAATACATTACAAAATAAAATATTTTGTATTTCAATGTTATCATCTCAATGATTTTTATCGAACAAAACTTGAAATATTTATAAACTAACAGTACGCATATGTAATAATAAAGATGTATTTCATAAAATAACGAATTACAAAATAAAAATATTTTTGTGTTAGAGAAAGCGCGATTGCGCTGTTCGGGATTCTTCGACAGTGTTTTTTTTAAATATCCTCTGGGACTCAAACGGTTAAAGAAAAGAAATTGGGGCCCGTAACTATCGATTGAACTTCGATTGGCTGGCACGGTGTCAGGCAATACCACCTCACGGGCCTTAGTCCCTGCGATGTGCTACCTGCCGCTGCGAATATACCAATAAGCAGTTAAACAAGCCGACGGAGACAGATTTTTGCATGTATCATAGGTGTTGCCGCCAGGCCTTGCCAGCCCAAACTCAAGCACTGTCTGCCTCCCAGGGGCCAACTTTCCAACTCCCAAGTATGTGGGCATGTATATGAGGGGGCTGATATAGATTAGCGATTTTCATGTCTCCGTGTTTACAGCATCAACTTTATTACAAATAATGAACTAAACAAAATTAGATTTGCCTTGATAGTAATAGCAATATACTAGCTGTACTGTCACTCTCCGCTGTCGCGAAGACATGCTATTTCTAGTTCGGAGTCAACTATGTTTTGCAATCTTTAACAAATCACGATTTTGTGTTTTGGATATTTCATGTATAAAATCAGTTACTCTGGGAAAAAATAATAAAAGTTAATAGAAGGAGAAAGTGAGACAAAAGAGCATTATTAAAATTACTAATATAAGACAGGCAGTTGTTAAAGCTATTTACTTGTAGTAATAACAATTAAATTAAAGGCTGAATTAAATATGCTTAATATTCTGTTATTTGTAATACATATTAGAACGACAATATTTTATCATTTATTAATTATCCAAGAAACAAGATGAATGTTGTTTGTGTCTATTTTTAGGTGTCTAAAGACTGCACAATCGTTCAACCATCGAGGTTTCTACTGCTGGTGCCATAGTTAAGAACACACGCCAAACTATATAAGAAGAATTGGTCTACGACTTTACATCTTTATCACCGAAGGACTGTTAGAAAAAGCATAAGTTTCGAAAAATTGCACCAGCATTTCGAGCTACTTGCGAAATGCGAACTAAAATTACTATAAAGTGAAACCAACTCAATTTTTATTTAATTTAAGTATGTAAAATTCTATTTCCAAAGTACTGTAATCCATTACCGATGTAAATAAAAGAATCCTATCCGTCAAAAGCAAGTAGATTTAAAAGTATTAAAAAAAGTTTCATATAAATATAAGTTTGAGTTTATTTAAATCACTGTAGCATAAGATCCCGCAAATTCGAAAACCTTGAGCACACATTTTGCGACATGATTGTTGATTGCCATTGGTCAGGCAAGCAACCACACGACATAATATAAATTCTATTTGAATCGTTCTACGCTAAATAAATCACTTTTTTCGGACATATGGCAAATTTTGAAAATTATATTAAATACTTTTTGTCATAAATTCAAGCTACAGCGAAGCCAAGTCTTAGTTCCTCAGAATTGTTATTGGTTGCAAAATTATACTTGTTGCATTCTTCGGGGTTTATTCTCATAAACGAACTTTCATTTCAGGTTTTAGGGTCAGAATTCTTGAATGTACTTTTTTATTTTACGTAAAGTTTATTTGTGTGTTTGGAAAATATTGATTGCGGCACTGGAACCATCATTCTCTTCGATACATTTGTGTGGAAGAAAAACTAAAATAATCTGCAGACCTTTCTTTATAATACTAATAGTAATTTCGTCCGGAGCCTAATTGCATACACATTGATGTTTAACCATAGCACGACACAATACTCGATATTGCGCTATGATTAACCATAAGCTTCCCGATTATTAGGCCTCAAACTAAACGGCCAAGTACTCTTACTTTTCCTAATCGTATTATGCCCAATCCTTCATGAAGCTAACTATCGAATCAATAAATTATTCTATTCAAGATGTATTGCACAATCATGAATTCTACTATGTATACTTCGAAATAATTTGTAATTCTGTTCTACCAATGTTGCCAGCCCTCCACTCATCTATACAACGCGATTCTTAAACTAGTTGTTGCGCCATATCGTTTATTTAAAAATTATTTCAAATTTATATGGCGTGTGAAGGAAATTATTAACTAGTAATTCTTGAAGGTTGACTTCGATTGATCGCCTACGGAAGCAGATTTTACATGTATTTGCTATACCCGGCATGATTGCAGTTATGAGATACCGCTCAATTACTGCAATAATTAATGTAGAATACCAAACAAGTGCAAATGGTACTCTTTTAACACGTTCGGCGCCATGTCACCCATATTTGGGTGACACGCGAACATCTATTTGCAGACATATTTATTTCGACAAAATTAACGTTAATAAAATTTTTTAACAAGGTGTGGCGCAAGAGTTAAAAATTTGCAACTTCGGCGTCGAAAGTGTTAA
Organism: Ectemnius continuus; assembly: GCA_910591665.1. Classification (NCBI taxonomy): domain Eukaryota; kingdom Metazoa; phylum Arthropoda; class Insecta; order Hymenoptera; family Crabronidae; genus Ectemnius; species Ectemnius continuus. The sequence goes on along the minus strand of OU342862.1, from coordinate 4,008,899 downwards.
TATTAGCCTCCGAATCGATGTTAGGGTTTCTATAAAAAAAATTACAGGTTTATGGAAGTGCAGGACGCGACTTGCAGGAAAAATATTCAAAATTATTGACTGTTTTGCTAAAGAGATACTACCTCCTGTGTTTGTGCATGTGTTGAGTATCTTCCTGGAATATAATGGTAACTTTATTCTATGAATTGATAAAAATTACATGATATTAACTCAACGTTTCAACAAACTAGCCCTAGTAGTTATAATTCCACAATATTATCACAAGATTTCAATAATTCCATATTTTTAATTTCTTTGCTTATTAATACTTCGATTTCAAAATGACTATTGAAAATTTTCTTTGAACCTACTTATAGAACAAAATTACAGTACAATTGGAGGAGATGGCACAATAGAGACATCTGCGATTGGTAATACTGGGTCAACAGTGCCAATGCATCTATTTTATTATATATGTCGGAGGATCGTCATTAGTCGTCCTCTTCGCACACTCCTCTTCCATCTCCATTTTCTCCACTTCACTCAACTTGCTTAGTCTATTACTTTATTTTGTCTTAAAACCTAACGCTTCTCTTCGTATCCGCAACGGATTATTCCCACCACCATAGCCCGGAGTACCATAGCCACCATAGCCACTCAGGTCAAAACCCTAAGCTTAATATTATTTCTGGGAACATCGCTACCCTGCACAGTGGTCCAGATAGTGCCTAAACCGAGCCAAAAATCGATATTTCAAGTTCCACGATATTTTTTTACATAATTTTTTTCTAAAAGAGGAATGTCCAAAGCATTCGAAATCACTTTTTTGGCCAATTCCTTGCAGCATCACTCCTACAGAAATAGTGAAAGTTAGGACTCGGAAATCGGTTCTGTGCATTTTCCATATAAGATTTGTTTTAGAGTTATAAAAAAAATCCCACAGAGTTCCGCCTTCTAACTTATATTTTCTGAAAACTAAAAGTACATACTTGAAGGCTACAATAATAAGAATTGCACATGCTTGCACATTTTTTATTGGTACTCAGTAAAAGGGCACAGTGTGCAGTATCATTTTAAAAGAAATCAGGTATCAACGAGCTTAGAACTATGTTCAACTATCTTTCATTTGTCTGAGAATTTTTTTTCAATAATACGAAGGGTACTCCTCAAATTGTCCTTACTTTTATTATTTCATTCCAATTGACGTAAGTAATTATACAGAAAACAGTCTATGAAGAAGTTTTCTATTTATGGCGCGATTTCGAGGTCCGCTGGAGCACTGTGGCATTCGAAAGGTTGGAAGATACGACTATTTAGATGGTTGCAGGTATACCGGGTTCGAATGGTCGGGCTGTGAAGATGGGCTATGTCGACGAATATTCGAATTACCTGAGGTCGCCCGAGGGTTCGTCCATTTAGAATCTAAATTTTAGATGGTTGACAGATAAGAGATGATCAGGAATATTTGGGGACGTGGCGTCGAATATCTGAACCATTCGTTTGACTGCCGCTGTTTCGAATAAAGCCGAGACTGCCAAGAGGTCGTTGGCTATACATGTTGCGTTCAAGCTCGACGGTGGATTGACTGACTCACGTCCTGGCGCATGTATGCATCTCAGATGTATTACGTTTTTTGGGAACAAACGTAAATGAAATGTACACCAAATTAAGTATTACACACCGGAAACATGCTTTCTTCCACGAAAATGAGCAAACGTTCAACAAATACTGCGACCCCGTGTATTCTTAAAGGGTCTACCAAATATTGATTCCTTGTCACTAAAATGCATTATATTTAATAATAAAATATAAAATATATATAATACTTTATTTATAGTAAATTTGAGATCCCATTAAATTTTAACCTGTTCACTAAAAATACTTACTTTTGACCGCCAGATTAAATCCTTATCCTCTAGAAAAATACTTTATTCCACCTGAATTAAGAAACGTCCATCAAATTTGGGAACCGGTTTTTCTCGTCGAATTATATTAACCCTTTGACTACGGCAAAATTTAAGGAAAAACGCTACTTTTGACTGACGGCATCTTAGCTGTGATAAATGCAGTCTTAACCTTTTCGCTACGGCGGTTTAGTCCGCCCTAGCGCCACTCCTGAACGGGACCTCCAGCCGAAATTGTACACATTGCGCGTAGATAGTGTATTTTGGAAGAAAAGGGTTTTTTCTTTAAAACAATATACTTATAATATCTACATAAGATATAAACTTATTTAATGGGTAAAAAAAGTCTGATTAACAATTGAAAATAGTGAATAAATAATATATAATATACAGTGATAAAATGAGACACAATATATAATATATAGTAATTAATAATTTAATTTCGTATGGTATATTCTGAAACACGGATGCACGCACAACCCAACATCACATTCTTGGCATTGATATCGACATTCTCGTCTCTAATCGATTTTCTATCCCTTTATGGCATGTAACACGATAATAATGGAAAAATGCAGGTAGAACAAATATAATTTGAATGGTGTGTCATTTATTTGTTTCGTCAAAGGCTTTACGCATTAGTCACAAGAGGGGGGTACTGTCCAAAAATTAGGTCGCGATTTTACCGGAATGTCGGATATATCCGGCGTTCGGTTCCCCGAGTTTTCATGTAGATGACGGATATATCCGTCGTTCGGAGCAAAAGGGTTAATAGATTTTTAGAGCACCTATAGGCGCTCTCAGTGTCATAAACGCAAAATTTCTAAGCGCCTACAGTAGTCTAGGGGTTAATTCGTACTAAAAAGATTTGTTCGCAAAATTTGAGGCCTCCTTTTATTTAAAATTGTTCCCTAAATATTCACTTGGAGTCATAAATAAAGATGCTATAGTGGGGCCACTGAGAGAATGAACTCCGTGTTTTCTCCAGTTACATTTCGGGAGTTCTATAACCTGATTTTTCCTCATGCGATTCGTACTGTTGAGCCAATAGCGTACCCAGGCAACTATAGTTTCGGCATAACTTTGAAAGGCATATAACCTAAGCGTAATATAGTTTGATATTAGTGAACATTTATTATTTTTGATTAACAGACATTTATTTTCGGTAACAAAGAATCGGTATTTGGTGTACTCTTTAAGAATAAATGGGGACACGGATTTGGTGAACGTTTACTGTTCTCGGTGAATATTTACTAAAATTGGTGGACAGAAATATTTTTCCGGGGTTACAGAATTTAATTTAGTGAGCAGTTGCGGTTAGATGGAGTCTTACATTTGGTGTGCACTTACTATCTTTAGTCGACAAAAGTGTTTTTTGGGGGTTCAGGGAGGAAATGTAATACTGGATCGCTCGGCCAGCCAAAGAGCGTCGTGGCTCGAAAACCACAGGAAAGGAAAAGTGTTTATAGCTTTATAATCAATCCGAGGTTCTGGATTAACTTTAGCATCCACGAGGTCAATGATTACTGCACATAGTTACGACGCTCTTTGGCTGGCCGAGCGATCCCTGGTTAGTTGTGTTTTTCCGATACCAGGACCATTTTCTCCATTCCGGAGAAAACAGTTTTCAATAGACAAAGCTCCAAGGTACATATTGATATATATATTTCAGATTAGACCAGCGTTACCTTCGATACTTTATTTAAAAGTCAAAAGTTTATGCTAATTTTTTGCATTGAACAATTAATCTGCGAATCATTAAAACAACATGGTTACAAAGATCGGCCTTTCCCAAGTAAAACCAAATATAAATCATACCGATACGACCAGTAGTTTTTTCAGAAAAAATTCTCCCGCAATGGTCTATTTTCGCCGATGCGCGAAAACGTCGACTTTGGCGGCCTGTATTTCCCAAAGAAATACGAATTTTGAAAAACGATGAGATTATCTCATCTCAGGAACAACATGCTGAATTTTCAGCGAAATCCAGCTTCTCACTTGGCATGGAATTACCCAGCGAGAGAAGAAAGCGCGTAGACGAAGAAAGCTAAAAACAAAAGCCTAAAATTTTCAACAACGTTTCAGTCGACAGGGGGAGAGCATTCTGTTTAACACTACTGCTGATCACCATATATGTATTTCAAGACGTATCAGTACGTTATTAGTATATTTTTTCTCTAAATATATAAATCTGTAGGCGTTTTCTATATGTTCGTTTGTTCCGGTTTGGCGCGAAAATTACTGAACCGATTTCAATGGAGTTTACAGTATTCGAAAATAAAAGGTCCTGAAAGTAAACTGATGGGTGTATTGTAACGCTGTCACATTAAAAAGCGTGGAATTGGGGTCAAATAAAGTGATAAATTTTGTTGTTGTTCTTACATTGGTTAGGGATCACCGGGTAGCATTCTCCCCGAGCCTGCGAAGCGGGCGAGTGAATCTCATGCTAATAGGATTATAAGGGAAATTAAATTAAATGCGGTTTAATAAATTGAATTAGATATTATTATAAACTTATTCTTCGGTTTTTACAGTTTTTTCCAGTAACTGCCAGAGCAGTCGGTTATTTTCTTTCTCGGCTTCAAGCAATTCTTCCTGCACGGCCAGGGTCCTTTCCAACTTTTCTCTCCGAAAGGCCATCTCCTCGGCAAATTTGATTCTTTCGAAGGAGAGCTGTGCCTCGAACAGTTCTTGCTGCCTCTGCCACTTCTCCCTCTCGAGAGCTAACTCCTCATCACGAAGTTTCGCCTGGTACGCCCTCCTTACTTCGCGGTAATAGCCAGTCTTTACTTCAATCATCCTCGAAACAGGATGCGATTGTCTCCTGCACCTTCTACGGTGGCCTACTGAGGGTGACATGGTGGCAGATGATGGTTCCTCAACTCTTACTGCTGATGCTGGTGCTGTTGGTAGTGCTGCTGGTAGTGCTGCTGGTAGTGCTGCTGGTAATGCTGCTGGTGGTGCTGCTGGTAGTGCTGCTGGTGGTGCTGCTGGTGGTGCTGCTGGTGGTACTCGTGCTGATGCTGGAACTCGTGCTGGTGCTGGTGCTGGTACTCGTGCTGGTGCTGGTGCTGGTGCCACATCTTCACCTAATAACATGACGGGAGTGATATTCCTCCTTCTTTGAAAGAATGTGCCCATCTCCCCGCGAATTCGAAATTATAAGCGCCTCTCCCTGTCTTGTTTTGGTTATCTACACATTTTTTGTAATTCTATGCACGCGCCACTTGTTTTGGACCTGGTCCGGGGACAGGACATTACCGTGCTCACTGTTCACCCGGTTGGCTCCCAACTTCGACAGCCCGTTCTTGGTCCTCAGAGGCTGACCCGGTCCGACCTTGTCGGATTTTTAATTATATACGAAACTTTTTTAGTAACCAACATGCATATCGTTATTCGTAATGCGCGCCGAAGCAGCAGGGTTACGAAGGTTCTCAACGGAGAGCGTGTCGCCCCCTCTGAAATCACTGGACGGAGTCACCGAGTTCTGTCAACGAAATCCTTGAACTGCTGTGTATGTACAAACTATGTACAGTTCGCCTCTGGAAAGAAGGCGCCTGGCTCTGATTTGCCGAAAAATTTGTCTCCTCCTTCAAAATTTCTTAGGGACGGTACTTAGGGATGGAAACAAAAGGTTTTATGATTAGCAACCCGTAGTCTTGTTTCTATTGGCGAGTAGGAAACAATTTGACCTGAGCCGGACACCATTTTTGCCAGGTATACAAAGGGCCAGGTGAAGGTCGTGAGGGGCTTCGTCCGAGGAAAAATAGGAAAGGCGGTATTTCCCTGCCTTGTAAGGCGTAGTCCATCAGTCCCACTCTTTCCGAATTTTAGAGCCAGGCGCCTTCTTTCCAGAGGCGAACTGTACATATGTATGTACAGGGTGATCCAGTTGCCTTTGAATCAGAACTCTCCAAGCCCACTTTTGCTAGACATCTATTATAGTATTATAGTATTTAATTATACTATATATTCTCTACTTAACAATAAACTGTATTAAATTATGTAGTCTGTCGGAGTGAATATTTTACCAAGTTTTAGCACCGACTTCCTTCGAATGGGTAGCAACGTAAGGAGACAATATTTTATTCTATTATTTTTATAGGAGAATATTATATGTAACTGGCTTCTTCAGGCCGAAATTTCATGTGCGAGTTAACATAACTCAAACATGTAAAAGTCTAAATGCAGACAAATGTTGAGAAACATTTGAGTATAATTTAAATGTCTTGGTTATTTATAATGATTTTATACGGAAGAGTGTATGCTCGACAGTGGTGATTCAAAGGCAAGTGACTCACCCTGTACCTTGAACAAACACGCGATTAGCAGTGACCAGAGGTTTGTTCGGAGTGGCAGTTTGCTCAGTTTCCAACCAATTCCAACTAGTTTCCCAAATGCTTTCGTGCAAGTGCGCCTGCGCCTGAGACGGTTGGAAATGGTTGGAAAGTGAGCAAACTGCCACTCCGAACAAACCTCAGTTTGAATTCCCCCCACCCGAATGGTTTCTTGCAAGTGCGGCTGCGTCGCAGGATTGCAACCTGGTTGGAAACTGGTGAACTGTCTGCCCAAACGAACCTAGAAGTTACGAACACTCGGCGCAATGCTGGTGGTGCTCTCGGCGTGCTCCGCAAGTGGCAAGATGTAGTGAAATCTTCTCCGTACTTACTCGATGAGGTGCTGACGGAGATATCTGCAGAACTTGAAGCTCCCTTCGGCTTCATAGTAACACTATTTACATATTCACAACATGACAGGTAGTCGAACATATGAGAGAAACCGGGAGCTCATAAGAAACTACTAAAAGCAGAAAAAATGAGTACGCACAAGTAACAAAACCGTTGTGATCCAGAATCAATGAGACAATGGCTGCCAGAAGAGAGGTGAACGGCAAGCCAGTACTGATGGCGCTTGAGACGCACTGAGGTCCGAAAGGTGCTGCCACCGGCCGACAGCGTGGTGAATCTGAGTTAACCGATCATGGGGTGGCGCTAGATTACCAAAGCGCATGAAGGTTAAACTGTATTGGCCGAAGTGCGTTTCAGCCGAGCGCGCTTACTGACGTGGAATCCGAAAACCCTTATTTGATCCGTCGAAGGATGGCACTATTGTGGAACGATAGGTAGAATGTGTAGAGGAATTAACCCGACAGTATAGATGAGATATCATTGCTATTATGCAATTGATGGCTGGAGAGTATGATGTACGACACGATAAAACGTGTTTTCACAACATGGGACGAAGCAAGGACAGAATTTTTGCGCCAATTCCGTAAGCCAGCCCCCATTTGCAAAAATGTTAAACGAAACAGTTTTTTATAAGACGTCACGTGAACAAAATTTGGGAGCTGCGTATTTCGGTCCTTGAAGAGTACTTCATTGATGTGATAACTGACGGGATTACCGATCAGAATATTGCAAGGACGGTCTGGTCGGCGGCACATAGAGACGCCAATGCTTTATATGCATTTTTAAATTCTTGACGCGTCATTCCAAGTACTGGTTTCTCAATGGGACAATAATATCAATGAGACAAAGCCTGTTCCTGAAATAATACTATCGACATTCGTCGACCAAAAAATGGAGAAGTCGACTATAACACGATTTTCGTGCTTTAACAACCTGACGTGCGAGTAACGCGCCGTCCCTATTGATGGATTACTACGAGATCGCGCCAGAGTCAAAGAGTTAACTGTAGGCCGGTGGGCCATGTCGCAAAAGACTGCTTCAAACCACGGATGGAGTATCCTCATTATTGTAGACTAGAGCAGGTGCGTGAGTCATGCTCGAATTTAAAGGGCCTTTATAATGTTCCACTGGATGCGAATCCCGCGGCCTGTATTTACGATATGATAATACATTTAAATGGCCGAAAAGTAAAGGCATTGGTCGACACCGGGACTTAGATTACCTATCTATTCGACACTCAACTGAACACTTTATAGTTTCGCACTTGACGACCAACTTCTAATTACTGCGGTACTTACACTAAAAATGTGTCGGAACACGCGACTTAGACGAGAAACTCATCCATTTGTTGTAAAATGACAATATTTGGTATATGTGCAAATTTGTGCAATATGAAATTGATTTTTTTGAGTTATTTAAGAGTCTACCTTTGTTTCGTATATCATGAAAATCTGGTATAATGCAGTATACTGTATAAAAACTCGAGATATAATGAAATAATGGCATTTTCGAAATTAATTATTAATGTAAAGTGCCAAATTGGCGAGTTTTTTGAATCGCAAAAATACGTAACTTTGAGCTGGCAAACAGAGAACAACGATACCATTAATAAAAAAAATTAGAAAATGCAGGTATCAATAATAATAACATATGAAGATTAATAGGTGGAAAGTATAACGCAGCGAGGCGATCGATCGATGGATACGCCAGCCCTCGATATCGATCGATACTTATTAGTACGGCGGCAGTAAGAGATTCAGAATGTAAGGCAACACAACTCTGGGCAAATTTTGAGGTAGGACCGGAAGCTCCTCACATTGCGTGCGACCGTTGTGACGAGCGAACTGCTTCGAAAGTGAGTGCGACACGAGCAAGTAAAGAGGGCGAGGTCGAGGAGATCCCCGTGGGGAGATTTAAGGTACCACATACAAGTAAAGTATGGTGTAGGAATTGACGATTTTATGTAAGTATGACGAAGTTTGAAACTTTTTGATGTATTACATAAAAAGATACGACAGATATTTCCTAAACTTCAAACACGTTTTCTCGGAACACTGTTTGTGGGTGCGGTAACCAGCATAACTAATTCGTCATTGAACGGATCAAGCTGAAAATTTAATCAGATCTTCTTAATAGGATTAGCTACTGTACTACGTAGCGTTTTTTTACATACCTATCTCAGTTTTTTTTGTTTCTATATAAAATGCTCATTTTTATAGAAAAAAACGATCTGATGACTATAAATAGCGATATGTTCCGCACAAAATGAAACTTACAAGATCTGCCTCCGTAGTGCAGTAGGGTTATCTTTCTATTAAATAAAGAGCACTTGTTTATTCGTTTCAGACGAAAAATGGTGGAGCTACACTGGTTACCGCAGGCATGTTTCATTCACTATGACATTACGAAAGTTGCTGTGGCACGCCACCTACTGCAAGGATTGTAAACAAATTTACAGAATATGTAGTTTGCAATATGTACATACTTTAATATGTAAATAATACTTTTCCCGAAAAAGTTGATTTGTAAGAGAAAAAAAATCGCATTTTGGTACCGTTTTCTAGTATTTTACTTGTATGTGGTACCTTAAAAGCAGTAAGCTCAGCGAAGTGCCCTGCCTGCCTACAGTTCTGTTGATGTCGGTGCCCACCGTTCCTGTTCCTGTAGAGACAACCCTAGTGCGTGTGACCGTCGGTCACTAGCGCGATTCTTCTAGCTGCCGCAAAGTCCCCGGATTCTTGATTCTCTTCGATTGCTAGGCATACGATCTATAATCATAATTTACAGCGGACGATTATAGATTATTTAACAAGATTCGATACTGCTGCAACCTGACTACGAATAGCTATTTCAAACAACTGGATCAGTGGCGTATCCGAGTTTCTCAATCTAACAAACGCGAGGCGAGCGCGGCAAGGTCGGGTCATCATTAGATTGTACAACAGCTACAAGAAACCCGGGGGTCGAACGCCGGATGTTCGGACGCGAGCGTAACGACTGTAGGGTTCCTAGCCGAATTCCGACTGAATAACGATGTCTTGTTACACATCCGCGTGGATCATTTCAGCTACCTTCCTCATAGCCCAGCACTTCGCCACTCTACCAAATTAAGAACCAGCCAGACGGACAGCAGCGAATGTTGTAAGTCCCCAAGAGTCAATTGGAAGGGTCAACAGCGGCGAGGAAGAACCTACAGCTCGGCCCTTCACGGGTTGTGGCGCCCATCACTTTCCTCCTCTCCCTTTTCAGCGCACTCTAGGTGGACACTGGCGAGGTAGAAGCGCCTCCACCAGGGCTAGTGCGGATGAGCACCCAGGGGAACGCTTACAATACTCAGCAGATGAACTGGAAATGGTAGAAATTACCAGTGAACCAGCCACGGGACACAGTTGAAAATTGCTCCCAAAGTTCGAGGGCCTTTTCTGCATTACGAAAATATTAATGAAAGACAGTTATGAAGTTTAACATTTACAGGAGAGATCTAGAAGACGAACTATGGTCGCACCTGATCGAATCAAAAAATGGGCCACTGTACATGCCGATGATGAGCATGCTAATGAGTAAGGTGTATATAGGAGGAAAAAAACTAAGGTTTCTGAGGTCACTATGACATGGTAAACGTTGCCTACGGCCTAAATTTATGGTTTGGAATAATGGAGCCTCGGGAGACTCGCTGGACCGTTAGGCTACACCTTCAATACTTGGTGCGCAGATTCTGCCAAGTCTCCTGATAGAGTAGAGTAATTTGGAAACGGTTTTCAAGTTTAAAACTCTGATAGAGAAGAGTCGAAACATGTTCAGGAAGCTGGTTTTGCTGCTGATAGTGGCAGACGCTACAACTGCGGCTCCCAACAATGGCCTAGCATTCACCCTGAATCAAGCGCTGGAGGCGCAGCTGCGGACAGTGCGTCATCAGCTAGAACAGCTGCTCCACTTGCAGCGGCAGCCAAAACAGTACTTGCAGTAGAGCGTGCGGTATAAGAATGAGCACGTGGTACAGGGCAGTAGCAACAAGAGCAAGCGTCGCAGGAGGAGCAGCGGCAAGGCAACAAGGGCAGTAACAGCAACGACAGTATGGGAAGGTGCAGCAGTTGGTAAATGACATGGCGCTGATGCAAGTTGAACATGGATTGGCACAGCCATCAAGGAGACAGATGTGGACGTAGCTACTGGTTTTTATTAAAGTCTGTAATTTACGAAAATATTTATAAATATTTTTTATCAAATTTCGTAAGTTTGGGATTATTTTTGGAAAATGATAGAACTTTATTTCTTATCTGTGAGCATTATTACCGACTTCGAAAAAAAGGAGGTACTCAGTTCAATCGCTATATTTTTTGTAATGTTTGTCTAGTGAGAACTCTGCTATGGATGGACTCATTTTGATGAAACCTGGCTCATCTTATAGAGGATGCTTGTACTTTGGCCATGATATACATTTTCCTGAAATTGTTTAATGCTAATCGTTTTTATTGCATAAAAACCGAATTTTTCTCTCTTTCATGCTTCTACAAAAATTTCGTTGGTTCGGCGATATCTCTGCGGTGGATGGACCAATCAGTTTGAAGCCTTTTTTATCTCACAGAGGATGTTCCTTGAATGGATCCGCTTAAAACTTTTCGGAAATTCTTTAATATTAACTTCTATTATTTCATAAAACCGAAGGTTTGATTGTTCGGCGATAGTTTTGGGTGGGCTTGTTCGATCGGGACAAAACGTTTACTAACTTCTGAGGAAAGTTGTCGCAGTACTCCCCCTTGGGTCTCCCCATTTGTTCATTTATAACTGGTACACCAGTGCATTGATAAAATTCGAGATGCAATCTACCGCATCGTTCGATTAATTTCATATACTAAAAAGCTTATATAAAAACAATATTTTTAGAAAAATATGACCGACTTCGAAAAACTAACAGCATCCCAGGAAATAAAACCTAAAAAAGCTGAAAAAAAACAATAAAAAATTAAAAGAGGTGAAAAAATAAAATACAAAATAATACAAAAGAAGCCACGCCAAGAATGCCCTAAAAGGGAAAAAATAATCTGTTGTTTTCGTGGATAGAGAAATTTTAAGTTTGCGTTTTCAGCAACATCCCCTCCATTAAACCTAAATATGCTATCTATGTCAAAAGACAGTAATTGACTTTGAAGAAGGGAGGAAATTGGCGAAAGCAAGTGGCTTTAATCCTGTTTCCTTTACAACGTATGTCTTGTGCATCCTATCTGATAGGCATTTTTGCAACTTGCACATGAACGTGGTTTTTGAAAATAACACACAACATCCACTCGCATAAGCAAAAGCTTCAAATACAGCGTCGAACATTATTTCAGTTGCAAGATAGACAGTCTTTCTCAGTGAGCTTCTACTAAGAGATCAGGCTGGATTAATGAGTTACAACACACTATGTTGTAGGATCGGATTATTCATTATCGATCAATGGGCAGAAGTCCATGATTTATGCAATTCAATTCTCAATTCAATTTTCAATTCTTGCTGCTCCCGTAGAAGTCTTATGCCAACAATTCATGCTGCTTCCGTAAAAGTCTAGCCATACGGATATACACCATCTTTTATTGTTAATAATGTAGTGATTGGGTGTGTAATGCCCATCACTCCTTCCCTAGTTATAAAAAAACCAGACTTATTATAAATACCCTCGTGGAGCAACACTCTGTCTCGCTACCGATCTCGATTTGAATTTCCTTTCCCTTTTTCTCCTCTGCGCTTGTGCCTATACCGCGTTGACCATATATGATTCGAAAATTCGTATGGAATCACCCACACCACGAACTCAGTCGGTGTATTCTCAGTGTATTCTTTCCCTTGCTCTTTAAAAACCACGAGACATCAGTCTCACATTGCCTTAAACAGCACTTTCATTGCTCCTCTTGGACCACAAATTCGTACTCATCGATTGCGCTAAGCGCAGCTTCAAAATTTTCATTGAATCTTAAACTTATGCCGAAAACCACTCTGATGGTTATCAGGACGTAACAGACAGTACCCACTATTATGTACTCAAACTTTGTGTCTAATAAAATTTCTTTCTCTGTTCTTTTTCTAATGCTAAGAGGGGATGATCAAATAGAGATTGACTTTCCAATTACTCTCGTAATATAGAATGTAACATAATAATGAAAATGCAACAGTATGAAAACATCCCGTTTATTCAATATATACTTGCAGATTGTACTAATTCGAGTCAGGTAACATTAGTAATGACGTAAGTCAACTGAGGTAAATGACTAAAGTCAACAAATCAACAACTTCAAATATTTATAATACCTACATAAACATTCTAAAAAAATTAATTTATTTTATAAGCTTGTGATTTATCCTACTTATTTTATCACGCGAAAGCTTATCAAAGAATAAAAGACCTGCTGCACGTTCGACGCTCTCTGGTGGAACCTAGAAAAGTTTAAAAACGGTTATGTTTGTTAATCATATAGCTTCGATCTTTGAATTTATTATAGTTATATTACCAAAAAGTTTGTAAGTGGTGTATTATCAGCAATAGGCGCATTTGGCATAACAAAAGCTTCCATTTCTAGGCCTCCTTCATACGTTTCACAAACAACAATTTTGTAAAAATGTGTTGGCACAGCCACATGATTTGCACCGATTACTTCATATTTTACATACTTTTTTCCATTCTCTTCTCTTCTGCAATACAAAATAATTGCATGTGTTAACTCCATTCCTTTTTTTAAATTTGACTAAAAGAGTGATTTACTTACTTGGGTAAGTAGAGAGGACCCGTACACACATACACTTCTTTGAAGGTATTAGTTAAATTCCTAACATACTTTTCTAATCTGTTCCAAGAGTCCCTATTGAAACCAACTCCTACTTGTGGGGCCATATTTGTGAGGAAAAAAGTTTGCTCCATATGTTTTTGATCCGCTTTATGGTTCCCAGCCGCTGCCAAGTGCCCTCGGTCATATCCGCTGCCTTTGTAATCACTGTTTTCTGATCTGCACATAATAAAAATGTTTTTCAGACACAAGCAAAAATTAAATCATTATTAAGGCATTCTAAAAGTTTTATTACATCGCGATTCTTAGCTTTACAATGTTTTGTTTGAACCTGAAAGGTCCAAACCGTTAAGGAAATGCGGATCGTATCCGGACGTAATTAAAGACTTCAGGTTTATTGGGCAGATTTAGGGACTTTAATTGACGTTTTAAATGGTGATCAGAATAAGATGGAGTCACGTTCACCTAATGATTGGGTTGGGGTATAATATGAAGTAATGAATTACTGCACGGCGATCTTCTGAGTTTATATTCATTTGCGGAGCAGGTGGGCACTTTCGAATTTCAGAACTCAGGAAAGTTGAAAAACGTGGAGGCAGGCGTTTACACATTGCTCGGAAGGGAAACGTAAAATTGCAAGGAATATGAGACATGAGACATTGCAACGATAATGATTAGAAGATCAACACTCTCCTTGCCAGATTTTTGCCGCAGTATTCCTTACTACGCGGTATATACTTTCACTGTTCCCTATCATTGTAGCATGAACTATAATATATGTGGAAAAGTTTGCAATCTAACAGCTAACACTTTCTCTTCATTTGCTTGTGTGCATTCCTTTCAGATTTAAGAATTCTCTCTTTTAACAATTCACTTCTGAGAATACAGATCAAAAGTTACTAACAATGGTGAACTTTGTTCATACTGCACGAGCAGTTCCAGTGATCTGCGATGTATGTAATCAACAATGGATGTCGAAACTGGATCTTCATGATTGTAATTATCTTTGTATGAAAGGTCCGTAAAAAATTAACCTATTGAAGAAGCCATTACATTCTGTAGCACAAGTAGTGCACTACAATAACTTCGAAGAGTAGTTGCCCAAAAGTCCCAAATGGAGCAAACTCTGGTATGAAATTTCGATACGATTGTTCCAGTCAACGCAATATCCCTCGTGACTCATTTATTCCAAAGTTACTAGCTTCGCCGCGCCGAATATACGAATCTCAGTACAGTTCGTAAACTGCATTCATTGAAAGAGCATATTTGCGATCAAAATAATTTTCAACCAGTTTATGACAACGCTACCACAACTTATTGTTGCGTATCATTGTAGTTTCCGATGTAGTCGATCTCTGTGAATATTCATAGTTAAAGCTTTTTACATTATGAGACAAAGATGCGGCTTCTTCCAATGCAGTTTATATTCATTACGATGCGGGAAACGTTTACACTTCAACTACGGATAAAGTTTAGGTAGAATACGACAAATGTGTAACATCGGAAGACGGAAAGTACTTCTTGAGGCCTGGAATAAGCTAACAAAAAAAGCGCAATAGTGCTATAAAATGCAATTCGATGGAAGCTTAGAGTTTTGGACTTCTTTTCGTCGGAGTATCAGAGACGCTAAAGTGGAATTACTCTGTAGAGAACGCCAGTTTTACCCACAGGGGAACACTAGCTCTATTATTGGATGCAGAAGCCGGTGGGAGGTCCACTTTGAAGCATCGCTATATGTAGAGAATAACACTTAAGCATGTCCATGAGTTTAAGGACACATTGAAATAAAGATATTTAGAAGCACGTGCCTGAATAAGTTATTTGTACCAAAGAAACCCTAAAGAACTGTTCAGCAAATTCGCCGTAGAAAAACAAGCGATTCTGACGTAATGAACCTACTACTTAGTGAAAGTTCTCTTCGAAAAAAAACAGAAGTCAAGTTCTTTAATGCGATCTGTTGGAATATCAGAAGTAGGCATAGAATTGCACGTGTAAAGAAGGCCTCGTGGTGGTACTGCACAGTATCTCTCCCCTTGAGGGAAAGCCCAAGGTATCATAAACCCCCAAACCTAGTCCGGTGTCCAACAGCATCACTCTTGGATGGACTCTGGTTCTGACTAAGTATCCCTGAGATTGAGATTCTAATACATTTATATTCTACGTTTTGTTATATTGGATTACTGATGTGTTACATTTATTCAAACGCGCCTACAACCACAAACTTAAGACGTCTTATAGTCCTACAGATGTGAGAAGTACTGAATCTAAATGAGAACCGTGATTCAATGAAACATTTACATATGGAGTAATGAAACTGTTCCAACATTTTTCTCCTGCGAGGCTGAAGAACGTTTGAAGTGATATCTGAAGTTTCTATACTCGAGCTGCTAAGAGAATGTCGCCGGCGAGGGAGGGTAGCCAGGCGGACCTGGCCGGGATTTGCCCTCTCCAGTTGCGTCTCGGGAGTTTCTTAACCTTACTTTCCCTCACGCGCTTTGTAGTGCTGGGCCAGCGACGTACCAGCGACGCCAGCAGCGTACCCAAGAGTCATAAGAAGTCGCAATGACTGCACTTGGGAGAGGGAAATCTTGTAGCCATTCTCTCAGCGGTCCAACATAGAAAGGAGTGATAATTTGTTACTGCTACATGCTCCAAGCATGTAGATTTCATAGAGTTTGATTAGTCGCAAGGACAACAAAATGAAAAGACAAGATTCAGAAAGGAATACATCCAACCGCTACAAGTTATGGAGTTTGTTGAATTAAATATGTCGTTTAAGAAATAAGATATAGCTTTTGAAATTATGTCCTATATATAAAAGATTCGTGTAATGAGGTGGTTTTCATTCTATGAAACGCATTCTATGAGACCTACATTTGCGATTTAACAGCAAAGGAAATCTAGTCAACAGCGAGTATAAACGATTGAAGACAAACTGAATGAAGTGAACTTCTTTTTTATCCATACGCAGGGCCGTTCCTGACGTAGGTGCTGGGGGTGCCACCGCACTTGGGCGGCCAAATCTAGGGGCGGCCTCAGAAATTATACGTGAAATCAATCACTTTTTTCGGCAGCATGTCTTCCGATCTTGGTCAAATTGTAATATGTTTTTATCTATACGAAATAACAGGGACACAGAATCATTATTTGGCTAAGTTTGCGATTACTTACAGTTGCAATGTACCAAACAATACGAAATTCGTCCAACAATCATCACCTACACAAATGAATTTCTATTCCGAAAGCTTAGTTTTACAGATATACTTTGATTAATTCACGTCGCAATATATTGGACTTTCTAAAGACATGTTCATTTTATCAATACAGACTTATTTTTGACCACCAGTTAGATTGTTAAAATTGTTCAAAAACGAAAAAATCTTTGTTATTCATGATTGCTGTCTAAAAGTATTTATACTATTCCTGTATGTAGATATAAAAGTAAACACAGCGTATCGAATTCTTAAGTAAGTAATGCTCAATAAAGGCGGCGATATTGCCTTTGCACCTGGGCGGCCACCAAGTTAGAAATGGCCTTGTCCATACGGCCTTGTTTATAATGTATAAATTTCGAGTTCTAATGAATTCTTGAAATTGTCCACCCTAATTTACACATAGTTAACGTCACAATTTACGCGGAATACTCTACTTACCTAAAAAATGGATGTATGCTAGGATCTGATTTAAATTCACATCCTGTGCGTGAAACATTTTTATTACATTGTAATCTTTCTTTATTCATGTGCTCAAACA
Organism: Ectemnius continuus; assembly: GCA_910591665.1. NCBI lineage: Eukaryota > Metazoa > Arthropoda > Insecta > Hymenoptera > Crabronidae > Ectemnius > Ectemnius continuus. The sequence goes on along the minus strand of OU342862.1, from coordinate 3,991,817 downwards.
CCCAATGCGCCACTCTAGTCCGCCTATCGTAAGATAATACGTAGTCTTCAAAAGACCGGACGTGATCTAGACCAGGAAAACCAAACTTCATAATCTGCAAAAATATTGGTACTAATTAGTTACTGTACTTCGTAGTGACTACGTAGGCCAAGTTTAGGATCGTAGGATGTTGGGTTCAAAACACTTAAAGTATTAGAACGCCCGGGAGTTTTTGATTTTAAATCTACTAGGTCGAGGCGGATTGAAGGGAAATTGCAGTTATGTTTGAGAGCGAATATTAATCTTTTATTTCAACAAATTTTTTCCTACGCTATTGCACTTTGAATACGTCACGTTTGCAAGTTCTAGACAGTTTGACGTAACATTATACAGTTCAGCACTTTGTATTTCTTGGATGTCCATAATAGATTTATAAATATTCCCCTCCACAACATAATAATACTGTTACGGCCCGTGTTACGCGTCGCGGTCGCGGAACGCGTACGGGGCATTAACGAATACTAATTATGGAGTTGGGAAGAAGCGTGTATTTCAGAGCTGTACAGGGTGAGTCACTTGCCTTTGAATCACCACTGTCGAGCATACACTATTCCATATAAAATCATTATAAATAACCTAGACATTTAAATTATACTTAAATGTTTCTCAACATTTGTCTGCATTTTACGCATTTAGACTTTCACATGTTTCATCTATGTTAAATCGCACATGAAATATCAGCCTGCAGAAGCCGCAGAATATTTTCTCCTTACGTTCCTAGCCATTCGAAGGAAGTCGATGCTAAAATTTGGTAAAATATTCGCTCCAACAGGCTACATAATTTAATACAGTCTATTGTTAAATGGAGAATATATAGTATAATTAAATAGATGTCTAGTAAAAGTGGGCTAGGAGAGTTCTGATTCAAAGGCAAGTGAATCACCCTGTACAAGGAATGCCTATCCGAGGCGGGATCCAGCATTAGATTGACAAAAATAATTCGACGTTATTCAAACGAAGAGCAACAGTCGTCAAGGACTCTCATCACAGTTTCGTGTCAGGAATGTCACTCGTGTGGTACGAATGGGGTAGCAGGGGAGCCAGGCCCGTAACACAACCCCCTCCGTGAAAAAGGGCGTTCGTCCTCGAACGCGCATGGCATTTATGTATCTCTGGTGGATTAGGAATTAGATGGGAGTAGCGGTCTAATCCCTCCAGGCACCGTCTCAGCATTTGCTCGTGGTCCAGGGAAAACCGCTTCAAAAACCTTGGACGAGACAGTCACGGTTCAGCAAGATGATGGGTAGTTGTTTCTTTTGGAATCACGGAGTTGCATCAGTGTTCGAGCTGGACGCTGGTGTGGCTGCAGTTGAAGGTCCCGACTTTGGCCAATGGAGACATCAAAAGAGGGGAAAAGGGTAGTTGGGAACTTCTCCGAAGGGCCTCATTCCTAATGGCCTGATTACCTCGAAATGGATAAATTATTTTTGTACCGGTGCGATCCTATGGGTCAGACGAAGAAATAAGAGGCGAAGAAACCAGCAATAAAACTTGATAAACTTCAATTACATTTTTTAATCAAACTATACTTCGGAGACACATGGTTCCTTTAGCAATATTGGTGCTCTCAAAGAGTAGAATACGGTAAAATAAAAAAAATTGACCTTCAATTTCAAGGTCAAGTACTATTTTGTGGCAACTTTTTTTTATGGATCTTCGCCGATCCGAGGGTGCAGAATCATCCTATGATAGTCGCGACATTTATTTTTTTTACACCCTGTACTGGGCTGGTGTGTCCGGGAACGCGAAATGAACGAGGTCTCCGATCTCCGCGGCGAGTGATTGCATACTTTGTCCGAATTTCTGACGGCAAGTATAAAGTTTAACACCATTCGAATTGACAGACTGGAACTGTCCAAACCGGAATTCTAGTGCTGAAAACAAAGAATTGAAGTCGGCTCTCTGTGTTTCATTCGGCGTAGTAAGAACCGAAATAGCTGGGCCGTCCAAAGAATTTAAGAGACTGGTAACTTTCGCGGTATTGTCCCAATTATTAATTTGGGCGATAGTCGTAAACCGCCCTTTGAATTCTGGCTAATACGAACCATTAAATTTGGGTAGATTTACATTGGAATTTGAAATAATTGACGAAGAGGAGGGGATTGAAGGCAGGGCCGGGGTTAGGGGAAGTGTAGAAGCAGAGGGGATAGTGAGAGCGGTATCAGTGGGTATTTGGGATATTTGCGGGGTACTTAATCGTGGGTACAAGTCATTTCGACGCGGCCACTTCGACGCCGTCACTTCGACGCGGCTTCGTTTCGACGCCGTGTTGTTTCAACGCTTACTCGGAGTGATCGGATGATCTTATAATTACATAATAGCAGGTACTTTGGTACTAAAACCTACCTAACTCCGAAATTGTCAGTACGTGGAACTCCGCAACCGAACCGAATCCCAGACCTAACCCATTTGTTAATCTAAATTAAATTAAATTATAATCTAAATAAAATAAAATTTTATATTATTTTAATGACGTGCGTGTATCAACAAAGTGCCTGTTATCACGTAATTGTAAGATCATTCGATCATTCAGAGTAAGCGTTGAAACAACACGGCGTCGAAACGACCCCGCGTCGAAGGGGCGGCGTCGAAGCGGCAGCGTCTAAATGACCTGCTTCGCTTGATCGTTGCTCGAGGGCCCGAAAACGCGCCTCGTAACGAGCCTGTAATTCTTGCAGTTCATTCGTAACTTCTGCCTGGAATTGCTGGGTCTGAACTGAAATGTCATGGCGTAGCAGTTCAATGGCAGCGCTGTTTCGTCCGTCGGATTGTCGGAGTTCCCGTTGGAGTTCGCCGAATAGTCCCCGCATCTCCTGCAGCAAGATTGCCTCCGCTGATGGTAACGAAGGCCGGTGGTTCCTGGACGTTCCCTCTGCTGTCGTTATGTCGGATCGTTGGGTCTCCCTTTCAGACATTCGTGTGTCTATGTCGCTTCTTCTCGGGCTGTCAATTTCGGAGGAAGTAGAAGCTATCCCACTTCTGACACCAGTGTTACGGCCCGTGTTACGAGTCGCGACCGCGGAACGCGTACAAGGCATTAACGAATACTAATTATGGAGTTGGGAAAAAGCGTGTATTTCAGAGCTGTACAAGGAATGCCTATCCGAGGCGAGATCCAGCGTTAGACTGACAAAAGTAGTTCGATGTTATTCAGATGAAGAGCGTTAGTCGTCAAGGACTCTCTTCACAGTTTTGTGTCAGGGATGCCACTCGTGTGGTACGAATGGGGTAGCAGAGGAGCCAGGCCCATAACAATACCAACAAATAACACATTTTAATAGTATGCCGATATTAGGCAGTCATAAATAATTTAAGATTTATATAGCTATCTACATATTCAAAAGAGTAAGCTAAATAATTAGTGTGTTAACACCCAGGCTAAACCGAAAGACCTAGAACAGCGAAATTTATACGGTATTCTCCTTTTGTTATGTAGGCGTTTGATAACACTGAATTTTTCGAAATTCTATCCCTAAGAAAGTGAAAACGAGGTTCGAGGATTTTTCGAAGAATGTTATATCCTACATGTCGTTTAAAGTACAGACTCGAAATTTGACAAATAAACCTTTCGTTGCAAATAAGCAAGCAGCGATTTCGATGTTTTTGGGAACGTTATCCCTAAGGGATTGAAAACGAAGTTCAACGTTTTTTTCAGAAAATTTTATATCTCACATACCATATAAGTTGGAGACTTAAAATATGACACAAACATCTTAGTGGATTGTACTTTTATAAAAGAGAAATGTATTCTAAGGATTTTTAAAAATTATCAGTTTAAGGGTTCAAATAATATGAAGTAGTACAGGGTGATTCACTTGCCTTTGAATCGGAACTCTCCTAGCCTACTTTCATTAGACATCTATTTAATTATATTATGTATTCTCTGTTTAACGATAAACGGTATTAAATTATGTAGTCTGTCGGAGCGAATATTTTACCAAGTTTTAGCATCGACTTCCTTCGAATGGCTAGCAACGTAAGGGGAAAATATTTTATTATATTATATTTATAGGGGAATATTATATATAACTGGCTTCTGCGGGCTGAAATTTCATGTGCAATAAATGCATAAAATGCAGACAAATGTTGAGAAACATTTGAGTATAATTTAAATGTCTAGGTTATTTATAATAATTTTATATGGAACAGTGTATGCTCGACAGTGGTGATTCAAAGGCAAGTGACTCACCCTGTACAATAATTAGCCGGAGTCAAGCCGGAGTCAAGCTACAGTCCTACATGTTCTCGCATTTGGAAACGCCAAGCTTCGGTCATTGTTTAGCCCTTTGCACTCGAAGTTCTTTTTCATTCATATTACCAGCAACTCGAAGCAATTTCAGTGGAAAGATTATATTCACATACATATAAGTAAATGATACGCGCATTAAAAGAAAAGTCACTGTTGTATGTTATTATTTTTTAATTGATTATAGATACAAATGTTATAATATATAAGAAAACAAAAAATTATAAAATTTTTACATTTTGTAATTGTCCAAGGTCTGATACCTCTCGAAGTAATCGTTTTTCAAAATCGTAAAAGTAATTGGTTTTTCTGTATTCTGTATTTCAGCTGCGACCGTCTTTTGTCACCAAGAACGGAATATCCTATACACAATGGTTTTTGCGATTCGTCTTTGTCTTTATATTATGAACTGAAAACTTTTTGCATTGTCTCCACAGCGGAGCCCTCGAGTTTGAAGACAAATTTTAAATGGCTCCGCTCCGGAGCCCTCCAGTGCAAAGGGTTACCCTCTAAACTTCCGAGAGTGGCAAGGTTATAAGGCATCACATTAAACTCGCGGAACTCCCGCTAATTTTTATAATTTCTTTATGTCCGTCCGTACGTACGTACGTACGTGTTGACGTTTCAAATGCAGAGTTCCAGATTTGGTTGTTGATCGATGATATATTTCTATTAATATCAATCACTAACGATTGTTTAGAATCGAAAGAATCATCGAAGAATATTCAATAGCTTATCGATTGAAATCTCGGGTTGACAATATGACGCATAAAGAAACAGTCAAGCTGTGGTATGTAGATTCAGAATACGTTAATAAAAATCCGTAAACTTTGAATTTCAGAACTTGCGAGCATGAGAGAATAAAAACCACTATTTGTAAATTCGGAATGTTGAAGTTTCCTCCTTACTGCGCCATCAGTAAAATCGCTTGCATATCATCCAGAATGGAAAATCAGAACTACAACCTCTATGCGTGTCGTTACATGTTTTCTGATAACGTGTAAAATCAGCGCCCTATAATTTTACACCCTTTTAATGATTTTACATCTTTGTATTACGTAAAGTTTTAGGGTAACAAGAACTACCAAAAGGTGGAAATCACCTAACTGGAATAACGAAGTCTCCAAAGTCTGAGAAAAAGATAATGACCAATATTCTGGTAACATATTTCGACTTTGGACGACCAAAAACTGGTGAAAATAGAAAATGTGTTTACTGTCATGACGTCATAAACACAATTTGAAGGGATTATCTGACTTGTCATAAGACCAGGGCTCAAATGCTGAAAACGAGGACATTGGAACTAAATGGCACTATATCGTAACAAAAACGTATTTATCGGTATTCTTTGGATAATTTATCACATATTTTGTATGATTTTGATGTTGTCCTTTCATTTTGATGCTGCAACTGTAATCTCTAATCTATCCTCTACTTTATAAGGGCATATCATCTGATACATAAAATGGATGATTTTTTTTCTTACAAATTTCACGATACTTCACATATCAGACATAGGTCAAAATATGCGACAAATCTTCTACTTCAACACCCTGAAACCAGTTGGTGCGTTTTTTTGCGATTTTAGAAATGGCAGCGCCTTTTGTTCACCGCTATACTAATCGAACAATCCATATAGGATATCGCTGATGGAAATAAGCACGAACGTCTGCAAAAACGCAACAAAACGCAACTTCTGCTTTCATCGTCCCAAAGTGTATGGTCCAAGAAAGATTTTGGCATAGGTCCCATGCGTGAACACTGATGTATACCTTTTCATGATCGTTAAAACTTAAAAAAAGATGTGAAGCAGATAGGCAAACTTCAAGCTCGGATTGTTAATAATAAAAATGCAGTAATAATTTTTGCCTTATGCGGACTTTGTAGCGAAACGTTTACCGAATCAAAAGAGCCCTTATTCAATCATTTATCTTCATTAGTAAGGATTCTACCGCAATTTAAAGTTGTAGTGAAAATCGGACTTCTGCATTGCTCCAAAACTGGCTTTTGTTGCAATTTAATTGCAAGTTACATAATATGCAAAATCGTAAAATCAACATAGAATATTCAAGTCTGAACATCACGCTTTAGAAATATTTTATAAAAGTATAGGTTTTTACACTTTGACAAAATGGCCTAATGTCCGCGTTTTTCTCGTTTGAGCCCACATAATAACCTGTGCCACAAAAATGACACATTTGCAAGATATCTATTTCGATAAAGAAAAGTCCAAGGAATAACATACCTTTCTGTCAGATTTTTAAATTCCTAACCAATGCTTCAAATTCGCCAAACAAAAATATTTTTTAAATTGTAACATCGAGAAGCAGTTTTTTGAAACAGATCAAAATTCTCTCAGAAAGTGTCATCTTTCACAAATAAAATCTTTTTCTTTTTCTATCTTTTAAAAAATACATCCTTTTAGCTGTAATGGTTTCCGATTAGAAAATCAATATGTAGACTCAGTTTTAGTTCAAATTTCCAAAGCTTAAATCTTTGCAAAAAAAAATCGAATTTGGAAAAATTGTGACGTAAATTAAACCCTCGTTGGTCAGACGTGGAAAACAAGAGAAAAAAGTTTCATTAATATTTGACATAGAATGACGTTGCTATATACATGTATATGATGAAAATATATAGCAACAAGCACAAACTACATTTATTTAAAAATCTATCATTTTTAAGTTTTAATATAAATAATTTTATTTATTAAATAAAATGTATTACTGGTAAACCATTCTTCAAATTCTCCTATCTTCATGGTTTTATTATAAAAACATAGTCTGTATTAACTAATTGTTTGATCGTCTTGCATTTATTTCCTCGCACACTGTAATTCATAGGAATACCTATTTGCAAATTGGACATGCACTTTTGCACTCTAAAAATGAATTGAATACTCCAGATTTCACTATTTGGTGATAAATAATAGATTTAAAAATCCATAGGCAAATTAATGAAAGGCACTATGCAGTGCAGGTGTATGTTACTCCAGAAGTGGTTTATTGTGCCCAATGTGATCCAAACTAACAGATTTTAATCAGTGTCAGTTAGTCAAAAGTATTAAAAAGTAAAATTGTAGTGCTTTCTGATAACTAAAACAATACTGCTACCGAATCAAGAATATAAAACTTTGTTAAGTCTCACAAACAGACTAATGGCTGAACATTCTAACTGGAAACATGAAATGATTGTTATAGGACTATCGATTTTCCAAAAAGTGCTAAGGTAATATCTCTAACATAATATAGAGTAAATTCTCTTATGCACAGTACTTCAATTTTTCTCTTTCTGCATATATCAGACTATTTGGGGTTTTCTTACGCATCGTACTGCATTCCAAGCAAAATCATAAAAGTAGTATAACAGAGTGTTTGAATACTACATAATTCAGATAATATACTTTGTATAAAAGAAATTCCCAGGGAATGTCTACCAAAATATGAATGCTTTACCCATCAACTATTAATCTATACCATAGTTTGGTAAATTCAAAGTCAAGTACAATACAAAATGTTGACACATTGCCTGCTACAGTAATCATTCACCATTGCCATAACTTTATTTATTCCCTTGTACAACTATATGATGAGCACTCATGGTTAATTAAAGAATCAATTAAATAAGTTGCCCATAGTGATAGAATATACTTTTTAGATATGAACAACATAGCGGACTAAGTTGTGTGACAGTGACCATGCGTATGCTCTAATTCAATGTCAATAACAGCAAAGTAGTAATAAACACTTGCTTTAATTAAAATTCTTTAAATACTGTTCTACTTAGATTACAGAATTCCAAGGTAAACAAAAACAAAATTTAAATTGTGTACAAAAATTAGTATCGTACCAGTGTCTTCAGAAAGTTAATCACCTTTTTAATTAAAAACTACGAGTATTTTACTTAATAATTATAAGATAGATGCGATCAGAAAGTTATTTCTTAGCCCACTGAAATAACAACAAATTTTTACTGTCATGTCATGTTCCCTGAAGAGTCCTCGCATTTATCGAAAATTTCTTCACGTTCCCTAACATTTTTGTTAACAGCAACAAGAATGAGCGTGTTACTCGTATGACGACGGTAGTGCACGTAATGAGCAACAAGAAGTTTCTCGGTGCTCCTCCAATGAGGCCATAATATAACATGCATTCGTAACATTCATCCTCTCACCTCTGAAACCCTTGAAACCCCTGTTGATACAGTTAGATCCACATTTTCATTCGTTTCCAATGGTACAATCGCTGTGGCAGCAGAGACTGTCCCAAATAAAGGTAACCCGGGCAATTTGGGAATATTGAGGTTAGGTGCCACATGCTTTTTAATATCATCTCTGTCCGAAAGCGATTCTGTCGTTGAATACTTATTTAAACACCATCCACTAAAACCAGCTGCACTCAACGCACTCACATTCCATGCAATTTTCACTAATTTTCTCATGTTTGCAAACTCCCGCAATTGTCAGCCAGATGATACAATTGTAAACTTGATTTAATCTATTCGGCGGAGGACAGCGCATGTATCATATAGAAGCTGTAAGTTTCTCTATATCTAATCATTAGGCTCTATTTCCTCTAACAATTCAAGTTCAGCCATTTAAAAAGCATATTTGAAGAGTACCGTATCATATATGTTAAATATCATAGAAATATTTCATGGAGAATTATTACGATGACATGTTTTTGATTTTCCAATAAACGTCACTTTAAAACAAAACAGATCTCATTATAAATATATCATTATAAGTAGATCTCACAATAAATATATTTTATTTATATTTATGTTTTTATAGTACATGTATTTTTTGGGTCTACCGTATGAATACTTATATAAATATTTATAAAATAAAAGTAATATACTATACAGTTGCCCACAAAATCTATTGCACTATTTAAAAAAAATTGTTGATTATACTATATTTCACAGTTTTTGATGTTGTAACACACGACAACTTTAGGGCAAACTCTAATTGGAGGAGCAAAATAAAAAATACAAAAATAAACCGGCTCGTGCATAATGGTTTTCATCATCGTTAAATATCGGAAAAATCATCCGAAATTAAAATTTTTGCTATATTTCTTTTAATGAAATTTAATTTAATACTCCTGCAAACAATAACTTAATTTTGACCGATTTCACAAATGTCATCCCGGCTCTTTTGACGGTATGTATATTTTTATTTTATTCTTTGCCCATCATAGTTGATATCTACAGCGAATGAAACAGTCGAAGCGAAACCTTTTCTATCTTCTGTAGGGGAAGCTCCTCTAATGGTCTCATTATCACACATTTTTAAAATTTGTTGAAGATTATTATAGTCACAGATTGTGGAGGTAAGAAAATTAATATTTTCAAAAATGTGTACACAATTCGAATATAGTTAAATAAAAATAGGTTGAAATGTAAAAAATAATTTGTTCCTCCTTATTTCTAATAGTTAATAAAAATGAATACAAAAATTATTGGCGAATTATTGGCGATCTCAAAACCTGCTGATGATCTTAGTTAAAGGTCTCATGGCCACTATAGATGCACAAAAATTAATTATGGGGTTGCTTTATGAAAAATAAATGTTCAAACAGTTCCAGTCGTAGTAACACCCGTTAATTTTTATCTGACTAATAGTTCGAGTGACTTAACGAAGTGCACGTATATAGGACAAAAATCTTCCCTCTAGTTAACGACAAGCGAGTAATCTGATTCATAGTTGACACCATATGCAAATTTGAACCACTTGTTGGAAACATCTAGAGGAGGAGGATGTATTGATTGTGAAAAGTGTGCGGTAGAAATTATAGCGAAATCAGGAACGCAAGGTCATCTTTGATACCAAAATGACAGAAATACTACAAAATTAAGGATGTTTCTTTTAATCTGTCGTCATCCTTGAATTAATCCGTCCTTTCTGCTCTTCCAATATTTGTAAAATTTTGTTTACCACTATGTATGCTGTGATTATATACAATAAGAATAAATATATATATCTATTTCGTAGTTCAAAAAATATAATTTATTATTTTATGGCTGACAATAAAGATTCCCCAAGCATAATATGTCAACGGTATAATCAAGGAATAAAAAGAATACAACGGCCATTATTTCAGCAATACGAGGTGAAGTTTGATAGGTAACGCTACAAAAATAACACAACTAAAAAAAAAAGAAACAGCGATCGAATTGAGTACCTCCTCTTTTCGAAGTCGGTAAAAACTTCATTACGATGCCCAGAGTGTGATGCATTTGCGTTAGAATCAGCAAGAACTTTTATTGACATTTAATTTTGTAAAATAAATCAGTTAAGGGCTAGTACATACATACTTTTTCATACAAAGCTCAAAGATGGCGTTAGTCCAATGCTTTTATTACCATCGGGTAATTAAACCGTTGCGAACGTATTATATTATATACAGAAATTTTACATGTCGAACAACTAATGTTCAAACCGAGCGTTCTATAAACTCCCAAGAACTAACAAAATCGTCGTTTCTTAAAAGCATTTCTCGAAACTTGAAAGCTTTCACGCTTATGTTCGTTTTTATTAGTTGAGGAACGCAGGAATTATCAGAGGGATGATCTGCTGAACACACGAAGGGGCCGGGGCAGTGCCCCGGCGGCCATCTGCAGATCATCTGCTGCACTGCTGAACACACCCATAGGAAAGCAAGCCGGGCAAGCCCAAAGCCAAAGCAGACCCAATTACGTATTTGATCGCGAGAGGCCGACACAGGTCGGATCACAACTCGGAGTGAGGCGTCGGTCTTATACACTAACGCATATGGTCGCTTTAATGTCTTTAAAGCGAGGGTGGGTTTCTTTTCTCGTAAAAGTTGTGTGAATGAATTCCAAACGGGCGAGTGAAAGGGCTCGGGTTGCAGAAGCGCAACTTGGATTCCGAGATTAGTGAATAAGCTGTGGAAAGCGCGGAGGGTGTGTAGAGAGCTATATGCATGTGACGGCCGAAAGTAATATGGTGACGCTCTATGTTACTGGCTGACACCACCAGCAATTGGACACTTTCCACGGATGGGATACACGGGGATTCGCCCGACTTTTTCTTAGTTTCCCGTAGTTTCCCAGTCAACGCTAGCCGAGAACTGATCGCCGAGAAAGGTTCGATTGCGCTCCACGTAACATTTAGTTGTGCTTTACTTTCCTTTCGGCTCGCACACTACAGTGGAGGCACTCGAGCCGCATAACACCAAACTGTGGAACTTCATGCCGGAATATGTCAAGTTTAAAAATTGGTAAGTAATCCTGACATGTATTTACAATTGAACACACATTCGACTGATTTGAAGGGGAACGGTCATTGAAATCTGGCTGGTTCGATGGGAAGCGAGCCGTGCCCGTGCGCTCTGCAAACTCCGACTGGCCTACCCAATATTAGCTTATTTACACTTTGCAGTCGCTTTTTACGATATTTACTCCCTTTGTTGTGTAACCAGCTTTCGACATAAACGAAACAACGTTCGCGCATATTTCTCCGATTTCTGGCGATACCTTGATTGCCGTAGATTTTGCATTTACCTTAAATTCGTACGATCTCAAGAGATATTTGTTATAACATTGCGCAGGAATCTTGATCATTATTGCCGACTGGGAATGATTTGAAACTGATTCGCATACAAAATTACGCCGCACACGATATCCTTTTCTGGCCGTGAAAAGGGTGTGAAATTCTGATAGTAGACTTTGAGTAACTAGTTGAATCGTTTTATATTTCGAAATGTTTATTCGTGCATTTTTTCCATGTAATTCAGTGTTCCTTTGATTTCGTTTCTTCGTTATTCAGTTCCGTTTCGACAATTGCGTTTACTGCAACTCCCCGTTGAAGCATCTTTCATCATACCGCACATTTCTGTGTAGATCTGTTAATATGTGTTCTGTTGATTTCGAGGAGCTTTTATTTGAATGAGTGTGTTTTGTATTCTCCGAAAGCTGCGTTACTTCGTTTGTACCATTTGTAGTGTATAGTAGGCATTTCCTAGGTTATGGTAATACAGTAGAACCTCGATTATCCAAACTAATTGGAGAACATATACCTTCTCAATAAACGAATTTTCAGATAATCAAACAATTACTTTGTTAACGTCAGTTTTAGTATATTTAAAAAAGGTCAAATGTTAACAGTAACTAAATATAGCAATCCAATATGATTCATTTCAGTATATATGGATTCAGAATGTATTTGCTTGCTAAATTTGTGTTGTTACCAGTTGCTTTATTAAATGTACACTAAACTGTGTATTCGGAGAACCGAATATTTCAGTAACGGAATATTCTGATAATGCAGATTTCGGATAAAAGCAGTTCTACTGTACTGATTTTTTTTTCTTATCGCACATTTGTTTTAGAACCTTTTGACATTGTTGTGTTTTCCTAACCGATTTTTATTTGCAGTAAGAGTGTTTTCCCCTTCGAATATGTTTTCATTCGATAAGTATATATCTGTTCAGTTCGAACACATCTTGCGATATGACTGAACCGATCGGTGCTCACCGCTTGATCATCAAGCTCCACCCGTACACGATGATTCATAGTTCTTAAATCTTAATCAGTATAAAGCGAATCTGTATACTTTGGTTATCATCAAAGTGCTGTAGAAACTGAGTTATCCAGAATAATTGGAGTATGTGTTTGATTTTTTAAAGGAGAATATATTTAAATACGTAACTAGATTGAAACCCACGTTTATCATTTTAATCTGTACACAAACATATGTAAACATTCTGGTGATTAAGAACTTTGTTGCTGATATGATCTTTACAAACTTATAAGCAGAAAATCGGATACAATTCAATACTAAAGTAGATTCACACTTGCTACTTATGTCTACAATTTGTATCAAGTTGAACATTCAAAAATTTGGAAAGCATCAGTTACTAGCATTACCTTTTAGCAGAAATTATTTCTACTTTTTTCCTGTTAGTTAGAATATAGTAGAACTTCAAATGTTCAACCTAATCAAGAAATATGTCTGTTCGAATAATTAAATGTCTCCATTGACAGAAAAGTTATTTTTTGATGTTAACCACAGAGCTTTGAAAAAGAACCTAAATATTACTAATAGCAGTAACGTATACTGAAATTAAATATGATTTGGCTACAAAAACTGTGCTGTAACAGGCTGAATGGATAAAATAATATACACTGAATTTTGTATAGGATGATTCGCTTACCTTTCAATTAGCCATGTTGTAGTCTATTTTTAACCTTACATATGATTTTAAATTATAAATTGTCTAGTAATTTTAATTATATACCAATACTTTTGAGCTTTTCTCTATATGTTGTGTATTATATCTAATATTATATTGTTCGTATAATGTACACAATATAATAGTGATTATAAATATATGAGTGATAAAAAGTGGGATTCAATATTGCTGTTCCAAAGGTAAAGGAAGTGATTCTTGTTTGTGACTTTCAGAAGTACGCAACATCCATTCTTGTTTCAAGCAATATTGTCTTTAAAAATGTTGACTTCTTCAATTTGTACCGGACAGTTAAATATCCAGAATAAATGAAAAATCATTCGAATTGTATCTATATTTTACCACATGAGGGCTCATTTAATAATTTGACTGCGGATCAAATTGCACAATATCTTCAGAATTTTTTTATACATAAACTTGGTTTTTGACTGGAATCATCTCAGTGGCATCCTCACAATTTTTACTGAATATTTTGGTATTATTCGTACACTGTTTTGTCTATGCTACTATTACCATACAAGCAAAACAACCAAGTCTTTTTCAGTGGCAACATAGAAATTTAGTAACTTTAACAACTCTTTGGTTAGAATCAGAAACTCTTAAGAACCACAAAATAACAACCAACAATTTCTTGGTATACCTTTAATGGGGCTGCGATTGAAGGTTCAACTAAGTTTAAGTTAGTTGTGGAAAGGAATAATGTTTTCAGAACTTACGTGTTGTGTGTAAAGCTTAACCGTAGTTACAACATAATAAACATGAGAAAGAAAGGCTAGAAATAAAAAGGCAATATGAATTGGAAAACCACCTTTTGTTTGAACTGCTGTGATAATAATAAATGGTGGTAGACTTGTATGTTTTCAATTATAAATCACACAGATAAATGTCCATGACTGTTGCGCGCCAGCAATTAAAGATAGAGTCGAGAAAGTTTTTGTTAGAGCTTCAATGAGTAATACAGTAAAACCTTGAATATTTACATTAATTCAGAACATTGCAATTCATGACATGATGTAAGGATATTCTTGTATAATAGAACAATTATTATCTTGATGTTAATACATGATTTGATTGAAGATTTGTAGGTCCCTGTTTTCCACTGAAAATTTGGTATTGTGACTAGTTGCTCTATTAAATATTGATTGAACTGTGGAGATACAAGAGGTGTTTATATAACTGAGCTCTCAAGTATCATAGTTTTAGAATAATAGAGATTTCAGATAACAGGGATTCAAATAAAACAAGTTCTATTGAAGTATATCTATTGAACCATTTGCACAGTGGTTGCATTCAAGCACTATTTTTGAGCTATGATACGATTTAGGAACTTCATATAAGTCTTACGTTCCTCAAGGTAAATTTCAATTTTGAAATGAATATAGAAAATAGACATTTGAATTATCTACTAAAAAAGGGTTGCTTTTTACTCATTAATAAACTTAAAATGTGACTTTGATTATCTAATTACGTGAAATTTGCCAATATAAAGGAGGTTACAGATTAATGTTTTGTATTCTTTCATGCAGGGTGTGTGACTTCATCCGCCATTAACTTAAATTAATATGATATCAATTTCCAAGCAGGCCATACATTGTAAGATGATGCATTTGCTTTTTAACCAACATGTGTAGATGTTTGTATATTATGCTATATGCATTGTTACAATGTACAATGTTATATATAAAGTTCAAGATGTAGAGCAAATTTGGTGGACATTTATGTAAAATTGAAGTGTAATGTACACGACAGTGGTGATTCAAGGGTAAATCAATAACCCTCTGCATACAAAACACTGTGATAATTAAAAACTTGAATAGCAGTGCTTTGATACTACAGATTTTTTCTATAATAGAAACTTAGATAAATGGAGGTATGCTGTATGCTTTTCATGTTTAAAGTTCTATTAAATACAGACACTATATGGAAGGGTAACAAAATAATCTCAAACTCTGGTTCATATTGGTAAAACTAATAATTGGATAATCAAAGTCATATTTTGATTTTTCTATCAATAAAAAGCAATCTTTTCAGTAGAGAATTGAAGTATCTATTTTCTACTTGGTAATTCATATCACATTAAATGGATCATGATTCAATACAAAGTTGTGGTTTACTTTAAGTAACGTAAAAGATATTTGTACCTTGTTCCTAAATCATACCATAGCTGTTTTATATTACAAACTTTAATAAGTAATTGTAATGAATCTATTCTAAACAGTTACACTACAAATAGTGAAAGCAATCTCTACTATTTAAACACTTTGCTATTGGAAGCCTCAGTTATCATAAATCTTTTTATGGTTATGGATATAGATGGATCAAGGATAAAGAAATCGTCTTTGATTTCAGGGTTTCTGATTGCCATTGTTAATATTCATATCTTTTTTAAAGCATATGGAGATTAAAATGAAAAAAGTCGCTCTTACATAATTTGACAATATCCTTACATAAACCAGTATATTCTGAACCAGTTCGAATAATCAAGATTTTAATATACTACAGAGTTCAAAGTTTATTAAACACTTTCTCTGCTGAACCTTTGCTTGCTAATGTGCAGCCCTTCCATGGAAATTGATTTGTGTTATTTATCATTTAAAACATACGAGTCTACCAACCGTTAATATTATTAGAGCAGTCCAAATAAAAGGTGGCTTTCTAATTATTATTTACTTTCTTTCTCTTTTTCTATTTTGTTGAAGCTTTGGATAAGCTTTAAACCTTAATGCACAGTTTTAAGTTCTGAAAACATTATTTCTTTGCACAGGTAACTCAAACTTAGTTGGATCTTAAAGAGAAACAGTTTAAGAGAGTTCTTAGATTTAAAATTTGGTAAGATTTCCAGAATCTTATTAAATATTTGTCAAAGCTGCTTAATACTTTTGTTACCAGTGAAAAGAGTTGCAATATCCTGCTCACATAATGGCAACAGTGTAGACAAAATAGCAAAACAGATAATACAAAAACATTCTGTAAGAAAGAAAAGCAGTAAGTCTCTATGTGTTCGTCATCAGAGAGGATAAAAGTTTGCCTATGAAAGATTCATAAGAAATTGAGTAATTCAACATGCAACAAAAATGCCCTCCGATTAGTTCAGATAATCACAGTTTTACTGTACTATTTAAATAGTCAGGAGAAATACAATCCAAGGAAAAGGTTGTCCTGTAGTATGAAGTAGACATGTCTGAAGTAGTATTTGAGTGGAGCTGTTACAAAACAGTTGAGGGAAAATACTATTTAAATATTTGGCAGTGGCGCAACAAACCAAATACTTTCTACTTGATACAGTTGAGAGAACAGTGTGAAACATGTGGCTTGGGGAGCAAATATGAAGATGAATACTAAAATGTTTTCTATCCGGCTACAGTGAAAGTAGAAAAATGAAACACTTTCCTTAGCATCTATAGTGGTTTTGGATTTGAAAAAGAATTTTACAATTAAATTCAAGGATTGTGCGTTACATGACTTAGCACAATAAAATTATACAGGATAGCAGTTGGTTTCCTAAAATGTGTTGCAAAGATATAAAAATATATCAACAATATAAAGTGGCTCAATATTTAAAATGTCATAACTGCCTAAATATTTTATTTTTCGTATATAAAAAATAATTCACCAATATAAGAGTATTTGGAGTGTGATATTTTTAATTATTTTTACTATGGACTCTTATGATTATTCAGCAATGTAAATATAGAAATTATACAGTTTGTTCGTAACAGCGATGCTCGTAATATTTATCTGTAGTCGCGATATATCATCAAATTACAAATTGGATTTTGGACCAAATGCAAATTTTGTAGCACTGCAATACCGTCGGCATAAAGATAAAAGCGCCCTATTAAATTGTTGATGATGAGAGAAATACGACACGCGCTCCCAAAACTAGTATACGCGTAATGAAAGTTGCATGAGTACTAATCTGCTCAGTCTGAAATGAGATCCCTTCAATTCACAGGCAAGTTGTCCCAATTCAGTTACAGACATATGAAGAGACATTCCAGCTTAATTCACTTACATTACACAAAGTGGGAAGCATATGAATACGTACAAACACTTGGGAAATTGACATTTAAACCAATGTAATTGTGATTTGATACTATTTGATACAGTTCACGGTATTTCTAATTATTTATTATCACTACTGTGATAAATTTGTCCATGATTTTTTTGTCACTTAATTCATGTGAATTTCCCAACTTTTCGCAAAATTCAAAAAGTGTACAGAAACTTGAACACAAATATATAAAATTACAAACTATAAAAAATACAAACAAAGCATATAAATAGGTAGTAAAATTATTTGAAAAAATTCAAGTTAAATTTCTTTACAGATTACTGAAATTTTAAATTACTCTTACTACTATTTTAAATTACTTTCTTTGAATACAGGTTATAAGTTTGCGAGTATGTTCTTTCATAACATAACAATATTGATCTATAAATAAATACTACATATAGCTTGGGGAAAATCACCTACTTGTAAATAACAAGATTTTTAAGTAATATTAACTGTGATTTTCTTACTATAGCAATGTTAATTTACAACTATCAAATAAAATATTCCAAGTATTATTCGATTCGATTTTCTTTTGTGTTTAATAATGTTTAATAATATTTGAATTACAAACACAAAATGTTTTTATCTATATGACTTTATTAATCAGATTGGGTTACAATGGTACTATAAATTGCCAGTTCAATAAAAATAAGACATGTATTAATAAGAATTCGAAAATATCAACAATATTTGGTCACCGAAATTGAGGATTACGAATGATTACATTCGTAGGATTGCGAAAGAAATTTTGTGGTTTCGCTATTGGGATTTTGTTACTAAGTTTCATAAGACTGATAGCCTTATAATTAGTTGATCGACTATTTAACCTTTACGCTGCAACATGCAATTATAGTGGAATTTCCTAATCATGCATAAGTTAATAAAAACGCAATATAGCGAAATATGAACGCTATGTTATATGTACAAAAACCATAAAAATGTACAAAAGTTAAAGATTAAAACATTAATTGCCAGGAAGTATGAAGTTACAAGAACTAATTATGCCGTGTAAATGTTAAACAGCATTTGGATGCACACTACGTTGAATTAGGTGCGCGCTCATAATAAAATGATTTCGTTTATAATTGACAATGTTTTAAGAACTTGAAATTGTTGCTCACATTCTGTTACCCGAGTTTCAATAATTAAAAAAAGTGCTCATAGGTCTACAAATTCATAAGCTATTTTTTATATACACATTCGTTTTGGTCTAAAAATATTCTTTATGTGAGAACATTTTTGAAAAATGATTAAATTGGACATATAATAATAATATGTGTATACCCGATATACTTCCAATTTGTGATCTACAGTTTTTTTAATATGTAGTTTAATTTAAAGATCAGAACATTTCGTAGGTTCTGTAAATAACAAGATGTCCGCTGAATCTTTATGAATAAAAAAGCCTTAAAACTATATAACTGTCTAAAATTATGGACGAATCATTTGCAGTTCCACTTTCAATTATTAAAGGTTGCTTAATTTGAAATGTGTAATTATTTTAAGCTCTTCAGAGACGGGAAATAGGAATGTGAAATATATTATTATAAGAGGCTGGAAACAAGATATATGATTGAATTGACTTGAAGTGGAAATATGTCACCGGGAATTTTTGTAATTTTTAAACATAAGTTTGTATACATAACTCGACTGTAAGGTATCACATGCAAGTAAAATTAAAAAAAGGTGGCAACATTTAGCTAATTTTTCTTTACACAAAATATTTTGTTGAAAACTTGTCGTATACTTATTAACATTATATGTACTGGCATTTTATATACGTATATGTATATCTATTTCTTCGAAATGGTCAAATAAAGGTCATTTTTTCGATTCTAAAGTAGGCAATTGTCAATTTAGTACGAAAAATAATGCTCGGAATAATATTTAAATGACAATAAAAAACTATATTTCATTTAATTCTATTTCATTTTTATTATTCACAAGGGCGAAAAAAATGCGTTCATAGTTTGCGTTCATAGCTGAATCGAATTTTAAAACCAGTCATTGAACCGGGCGTGATATGTTTAATGATAAAGTACACGGTTTGGGATTAAATATGTTGGAAAGTTCATTTTGATTATCGCAATACTAAATGCTATATCAATACTCGCGAAGAATCGATTCGATTGAAATTTTTAATAGATGTTCTCAACCAAATTGACTGTGTGATTAGAAGAGCCTTTTCGATACTTTAATTTTTATCTATACAAATAGTGCTCGAATATTGCAAAGTTTTTTTGCAACAAAAATTGTTTAGTAAGTTTGAACACAAATTTCTTTGGCTATAATCAAAATGCAAAACATGAGCCCAGTAACCAAATAGCCCTATTTATTTCCTAAAGAATAAATATTGTACGGTGCGTTTGAGATGAAAAATGGTGAAGCTAAAGTGAGTGCTGCTAGTCATGTTACAACGACACGGCTTTACTGATGTTGCCATAGCATGCCAGTTATTCTAAGCGTCGTGATGAAATACTGATGAAATACAGTTCAAACTATATACTGTAGCAAATATGTAACAAATTTTCGAAACGAACATTTTCTGCATAAAACAAAAATTACCAAATGTTGCCCCCTTTGTCGCTTCTTCTTGTATGAGGTGCTTTAATGAAACATTTTGGATTAAGCCAGGCTTGTTTCTTAAGTGTTAAAATTGAAAGTCTTACAATAAATACAAAATGAATTTAGTCTACATTGTGCAATCGTAGGTTTGCGAGCAGATGAGTGAGAGTGTTTATGTCTATATATGAAAACTATATAGGGTGATGTGTTTTCCTTGGAGTGAAAGTTGTTGGTATTACCTAACATAGTGTATGTTACTGATCAATCAAAGATCATTTCACTGTTTCTGCAAACAATAACACAATTAAAATTCAATAATAAATGGGATACAAGTAATTTATTTCGTGAAAATAATAGTCCATCGAAACTCACGTTGATTCCACGCATACGCGTCACCCTGTATGTGTCAGTGTCATTCTCACCTGCCAAAGCAGTGACTCACAAATGAGAATTTGTCGGTGCAGTGTAGGGCAATGGATAAAAACACGAACGAACAGCTAGCAACGGATTAGTCAGATTCGCTCTGTGAAAACCATCACACGCAAACTCATTAGAAAATCACTGGCGACGTCCGCAGTGATTAAGATATGGCGCGTCCAAACGTTTATTTGTGTTTGTTATATTATCTAGAACATGTGTCATCGTCAATCAACTAAAAGATATCATATCGTTAATTTAATGTCTGGTCCCTCGCTTGATGGTAGAGTTTGACTTAAATGGCGCGATCTGGGTTAGGCCGGGATGATTTGTTAGATCTTAAAGTTCAAAGTTTACATAATACTAACAGTTCTATTAGATTTCGCCCAAGTGGGATTTCGTGTACACGCTAACAATTATATAATTGAACGAATAGTAGATTATTGCACCGTCAGTTAGGAGTTTTGTTAAACCTTTTAATTATTATCGTCGATCGTATAAAACATTGA
Source organism: Ectemnius continuus (assembly GCA_910591665.1). Taxonomy (NCBI): domain Eukaryota; kingdom Metazoa; phylum Arthropoda; class Insecta; order Hymenoptera; family Crabronidae; genus Ectemnius; species Ectemnius continuus. The sequence continues at coordinate 3,970,769 of OU342862.1, read as the reverse complement.
GTTTTGAATGAAAATTTAAAATACTTAAGAAGGAATAAGTTTTCACATAGCGAAAGAATTTTTCAAATCTCTTCGATAATTCATAATTCCAACACACTCAAAGTTAGTAATAATGATATTGATTTTCAATTCTCAAATCTCGACCAGTAAAAAAAAATCTCTGTACTTTAATCACGTGTAAAGTATTTATTTATGTTTATCAATAGATTAGTACATTAACTCCGGCACTGATCTTTTGTAAAAAAAAGAATTCAAAGTCCAAAAATGTTAATCAAATGAGAATAATGATTCGTGCTTCAGTTTTATTATAGATTTATAAATTTTATTCTTTTTCCAAGATATTAGTTGAGTTTTTGCACAGGTCTCTTTATTTACGCAAGCAACATATTTTCGGATGCACAGCTGTGAATTAGTACTTGGTCAGAGGGATAATTAGACTAGGCAAGTGCAAAATACAGATTCATATAAGACGATGCAGAAATCGTGGTAGTTTAACCGCAGAACACGGATATACCAGCTCCTTTTGCCGCGTTATATGAAAACTGACGCAACTTAGGTCTTTGGCTTTGTCTTTTACAATTCCGTATCTATTGTGCAGTTAATAACTCTGTTTCAATAATAAGTTGGCTAATGATTCAATGGATTGCATCAAAATATTGATATGGTTGAAATAGAATTGGGTCACGTCGTAATTTACTACGTATAAATACGTACAAGCAAATAATCAATCGTAGGCTTGGAAGAGCACCAACAAAGAACACAAAATGATTGATACAAGCGATAAATGCAGATTCGACCCTACAAAGTAATAGTTAAGCAAGCCAACGTGAAGATGTTGTCTTAACATTAGAACTAGCAAAGATTAAGTGACACCTATTTTTACCAAAATGATTTGTTTGCGAAAAACACATTTTACAAGAAACACATGTATATTACGTTTACTCTTGTTTATTGAAAATACGAAATACGATTGTCTTTTCAAGAAGAAATCATGCATAACATTCTCCTCATTGAATAGAACCTAAATATAAACAAAATAGATGTAGATTTTATTCTTAAACAATATCGAATTCAACCATTTTTTCAAAAAATAGTAGTACATTTCGAATATGGCTGGGTTTGTAGAATGACTGTGTATCATGGCCTGGTATTCCAGTGTAGGGAGAATCCTAAAAGTTTATAAAAAACTTTTGAAACATAATTGGCAACAAGATTTACCAACATTTTACGACTGTTCGAAATGATCCATTCCGGTAACATAAAAGTCTCCGAGGAAACGTAGAATGGGAAACCGATTTATACAATTATATATGCTTCAGGAAAAGTCAGAGAAAAATTTATAAACAAAAATATTTTAGAAATTAATAATGTATATGAATAAATGTTAAACAAATCATTTTAACTCTGTTGGTATTTCTAGTATTAATGAAGACACCATCTATTATTTGTTGATTATATGACAATTTAGCAAATGTTTCTACAAACAAATAGCAGTAAATCAAGGGAAACTTCAATTTGAAAAAGTATTCCTTTTGGAAACTATAACATGAAACCAGATGCTTATATTCAATTGAATTTATTTTATTATGTATTGTGTACCAATATCTTTGTGATTTCTTATTTGATCTCACAATTGAATTGGGAGGTAAATGAAATATTATAACCATTCTAGCATACTTCCAATGCTCGTACAGTTATAATAAATATTTAGGTGGAATTAACCTTTTTAGTGCCGTACGACGATATATCGTTGTTCGCAACACTTGCGAAAAGTGTTGTCTATCTCAAAATAAATTTATAAAACATTATAAATGGTTTAATTCCGTTGCAATACAATTGAAAAAATTGTTCACAGATTTAAATATTACTTGTAAAAGAGAAATTAATTTCTATCTTTTTCATAATGTTTTATATTTATGATATTCTTGGCATAGGTGCGATATTTTTGGTCGGCACTAAAAGGGCACTAAGTGCTGTATGTGCAATCATGGCGTTTGTTATCGTTTGCATAGTATTTCTCCAACTGACAAGAGAACCATAGTTTCCTGAAAATTCAATTTCTGAAGTTTGCAAAATTCAACAATTTGAACAGATATTTCGTATTTGAATAACAGAACCATCGTGAATGGGTCAAAATTCGGTTAAATCTTTCAGTCTCGTTGTTTTTACAAAATCTTAAGAATGATCTTCTGTGGAAAGTAAAGAGGAGCAGAGAAGTGTGTGAATGCTTCTCTCTCATGATTGTCCACACACTCTCTCACAGCTTTCCCTGTCTAGTACCTTTCATTCTGCCGCTTTCTACATTGAAAAGAATGCCGATTGTATTGAAAGTTCGTTAAACGACATTTGAACGCAAAGCTGATTTCAATCGGTGTTTTTTCATGGTGAAACCTGATTTGGTTATACACAAGCGTTTTCTCGGCACTGAAAAGGTTAAACAAATTAGCTGGAAAGTGACAAAACGTTGACAGTAGTGCTAATGGTGCACTACCTACTTAATGGTACTAAAGTATAAGAGATGCTGGTCAGAACTTCACGACTAATTTTGACGCAATTATGCTCATTGAAAAAACAAACTTTTATCGATATACTTTTCGTCTGAAACGTAACAAGATTTGTAAAGCCCTTACATTGTAATGAAAAATTCAATAAGATATGTAAGTAGTTTGTTGAACGTTAAAAATGTATGTGTGAGTTTATATGCATAACTATTAATATTCGATTCCAAATATGGTAAAATTGCTCAGTGTTTCGCGTATAACTAGCATAGCCATTATACAATATTATGCAATACGTAATAAACTGTCTAATGAATATTCATTGGTCTTCCTTTTAAAACACTTTGCAATACTTTGTAATATATCTCGTTGCAAGTTAGTCGAATCGAATAATCGATGAGGGTTTGTTTCGTTTACATTAGAATTTGAGCCGTGAAATTTACTGAAATGTAATAACGAAACCGATCAGATGTAAACTTATCATTTTGGTGATTGAGTCAATTAACATACATTGGTTTTACGCAATAGCATGATAAACTCGAACACAGCACACTAATGCTTTTACACACCGATTATTTTAGGCAATATATTTTTATAAATATCAAGTATTGTAAGAAACTTGATACTAATGTAGCTGTGACTTTGGGTTAATGAATGTCTTTTTATTTCTCTTGAAGTGTTGCTAATGCACTTGTTTGGCTTGCCCTTGTGCACAATGGACTGTCAGCAAAGAACTCAGCAGGTGCATCAATACTAAACAAAGAAGCTAAAGAATGTATGTCTACTACACTTATGCTGCTAATGCAATTAAAGCAGATTTAAAGTTTATGCAAGTAGTACATGAGTAGCAACTCTACTCACAGAGAACTTAAACATAAATATCTGTTTTCGCACATGGCAGCCATGAAGCATGGTATGTTTTATTCTTGTATGCTTTTGCTTTAACTTGTAAGTTTACTGCAGTAAATACAATATAGTCGATAAATGATTTGGAAATATATTTAGTTCGAATGAAAGAATTGTAACCAAGTCTGAACTGCACTGGAGATCAAACTTCGTATCTTTGTCGTATCTTTTGGTATAAGTAGATATTGCTAGTATAAAATATGGCCAACGGTCCTAAACGAATTATTATTAATCAAATTCTTTTTTCCACATGCCGTTACGTATAGTGCAGTTTTCAGTTTTACATTTTATTTGACTTTAAAAGACGGCATACGTGTCAAATTTTTATGGTAACACAACTATAACTACTTATTCGATATTACTATACAAGATCCAATTAACTGTATTTACTTGTGACATATATTACTAATATCGACCAATCTTTTCAAAAGTAACAGCAGTCTCGGGCGGATATATGACGAGTTTCTAATAAGAAATTTATATTTTAGGCAAGACAAATCAAGACGACGTGTGTTACGTAGTCGCAAAGTATGACTACGGCGCACAAGGTGCTCAGGAACTAGACTTGCGGAAAAATGAGCGCTATTTACTCCTTGACGACTCTAAGCACTGGTGGCGAGTGCAAAGTGCCCGCGGCCAAGCGGGTTACGTTCCAAGTAACTATGTTAAGAAGGAAAAGCCATCCCTCTTCGACAGTATCAAGAAGAAGGTGAAAAAAGGCTCGGGTTCCAAAACTCTTCCGTCCAGCAATTCACCTTCAAGAGCTGTGGAGTCCCCGATAATGGCCCGACGTTTGCCAGCGGACCCAAGCGAGGCGATAGGCACAGCTGTCGTTAAGTATAACTACCAAGCACAACAAGCGGACGAACTATCTCTAGTAAAGGGTACGAGAATTCTAATATTGGAAAAGAGTAACGATGGATGGTGGAGGGGCCAGAGCGGTACACAAGCCGGTTGGTTCCCATCGAATTACACGCAAGAAGAAGGGGATGCCGATGATACTCTTCACACTTATGCTATGGCCGAAAATGTTTTGGACATAGTGGTTGCCCTTTACTCATTCTCTTCCAATAATGATCAAGAATTGTCGTTCGAAAAGGGTGATCGCCTCGAAATTCTTGATCGTCCACCGGCAGACCCCGAATGGTACAAGGCAAGAAATAGCCAGGGCCAAATAGGCCTAGTACCAAGAAATTATCTACAGGAGTTAAGTGAATACCTTACTCAACCATATCGGGATCGCGGTGTACCAAGTAGTGAGATAAATTCAAGCGGCTCCCTCGAGCGTAGGCCAAATCCTGGAGATAGACCACATCTTGTGGGCAAGCCTTGGTATTATGGGAGCATCACCAGATCGCAATGTGATACACTTTTGAATCAGCACGGTCATGACGGTGACTTTCTAATAAGGGATAGTGAAACTAACGTGAGTAATGTTTTAATCTTCTTTATTGTATAATATTCTATTCAATAACTCGAAAGCATTCTCATGTAACTGTGGATCTCATCGCCCATTTCACTTTCATACTTTAATACTTCTATTTTTCTGTTCCTCCTATGCCTTTTTTGAAGAGACTATGTGATTCTTCTCTAGGTTATCTTCATCCTCAAAGTATTTAGTTTTTCCTTTATCTTCATCCTGATTTTATTTTGGACTCTTGCTTTTTCTTTTGTTCAGTCACAAATTATGAAAACTGGGGGGACTATCAATTGCCGATCCAGGTAAAGAATGATTACGCTGCGAACCATGTGGGGTTATTTCTATGCAAAACATTATCCCTCTACGAATATACATCGTTTGAATAGAAGTACATTTTAAAGTATACTGCTGAAGTTAATTCAACTCATTTGGTACATGGAGGGTTAAAAAAATTCGTATTATTTTCTCCTTTCTGTTATATTTACTAATTTCCGATGCATTTCACTTTTACATTCTTTTAACTCTCCTGTTTCGATTGTTATCTTTTCAGCATTGCAACTTAGCTGAACCGTAACTCTATACAGGAGAGAAATCCACATTAAAATCATTTTAGTGGTTCTCGAGGTTATTCCAAGTTTTCTGTCCGTAACACATTTTTAAGTCGGTCTTATGGCATATTTACACTTGCTGCTTGGTTCTCTGATAAGTAAACGTAATCAAACATAACCTATGTCTATTTCGAGGAAATATACTTTTCACTCATGAAGGAATTATCCAAATCGATCCAGCAGTTTCGTACACATAGAAACTTTCTCTTTTTATATATTCATATAAAGTATAAATGAAGTACAACTCTGTATAATAAATAGAATATGTAGAAGTGCCTCCGAATGATAATTATTGGGCCTTTTATTTGGGCCTTTCGCGGGTCTGTTCGTTCTGACTTTCGAATGTTGTCTTTAGCTATCAAGTGGTCACGTCATTCCGCTGCTTCTATAGTTAGGGTTGCCTAACACTGCGACTACTGGTACTTTATGTATATGACGTCGATTGGCACGTGCTTTGTTTTCCATTATCTACCAGAAGACTTGCTATGAATCAAATTAATTCAGATGGATTTTTATGTTAATCGCGATTATGGTTTTATGAACTTTGGTATAATTTACAATTAACGAGCATTATCTCATGCAAAAAGAAAAAGCCTATTCCACTAGTATATGCATTTTGACATTTTTAACATTAGCAGTGCACAGGTTGTCCGTAAAAGCAAATGCTTCTCGGCATTCATACATGTATTTTGCTCTTCCGTCTCGCCGGTTTATGATAGTGTTTAGAGCTGCCACATGTGTGTTTGTATACCCACGACGCCTTGAACTCACTTTCATAACCTCACTTCCTTCCTTTCATTATTACGTCAATTTCTCTTCATTCTCAATATTTGACTCGTCTGATCCCAGCTTTATCCTCCATCTTCCATCTTTCTCAAAGTAGTTTTACCGTCTTATTTTGGTTTTAGTTCCTTTGAGGATTTTTCTACACTACTATCGACTAGATTCAAGTAGTACTTTTTAATAATACTCCACTCTTATATTCTTTTGTTTCTTATCTATCAATCTTCTTAACTATCACTATGAATAATCATTTTCCTGAAAGCCATGTTTAATTCATTGCAAATGTTATAAGGACATATCCATTTCAATTGTTCTTTGCTCGTATTAATAATTTTTTACGCGCGGTTTGAGGACACTTACGAATTTCCTCGTTTTTCCTGATCCACGGAAAGAGACGAGATTTCCAAATATATTTTTCATTTCTTATATAGTTACTTTCTTGTTGCAGAGGATTATATTAATGTTTAATGTGTATTTTAACATTGTTCTACGATGGGATTGTCGGAGAAATACTAAAATATTCTATATGATAGCCTTTTGTAAAATACTATTGAGGCATCGGAGTCTTTGACTTACTTACAAAAATTAATGTTTACTATAAAATTCCATGTCCGATACTTATATGGAGAAGTAGTTGAACAAAACGAAACTTTTAATGCTACCGGTGTACATATCATCATTATAATCAATAATTCTATTTGAAATGATGTATCATCTTTAGTGGCCTTTTTTGTTGTTTAACTAAAATGTCTGTGTTGTCTGTCAGAGTTGCAGACGTTCAGCTCGACAATTGCATTTAATGTAATACGGTTAGTGAAACCTTTGCTGCTCTTGTGTAGGTGAAAATGACTATAAGATTCTGTATTTTAATGGACGTCGAACACTTTTATTCGTATGTAATATTTGTGACACTCGCGATTTCATACTTGTATTACATCCCTTTTGAGTCGAAGTTCATTAAAGCGAAAGCAGTTTGCTTTTTGTATAAATCCTCGTTGCAACTAACTTTGTATTTGCGATACAGAAATTGCAAGTATAACAGCACGTAACTTACAGTATAAGTTTATTCAACAAACTGATATTCAGAGAAATGATTACTGAAATTCACTCACCTTTTACGAAACGATCAAAATATTCACCTTTCATAACAATTAATTTTTTAACCAAAAACGTGATGGGCATGATATTAGTGACCCAGTATTATTCTTCTCAATGTAGTATATAACTAACATTTACTAAAATAATTCTACTCCTACTTGTACTAATATCTTTGGAGGATTATACGATGTATCTTTGAAACTAAGAGAATATGTACTATGACGTGCACGACGATCTATTCAGTTTGTATAAGGCAGATGAATGACGCCGGCACCTTTGCCACGTGTCGTTTACACACAATGCGGCTCCCCGGAGAATGTTAAATGCGAGGTACATAATCGGACTGCGTTTACGAACCCAACTGCAACTACTTTCTCAACTAGCTATATAAATGGTAGAGTGTCGGGAACTTCAAAAGCTTCTAGGAAGGAAGCTGACGTGTAAGACGCAACCCAAGCGAGTGATTGAACTACAAATCTTCTTTAGTATCAGAACACAAACTGCACAAAAAAGGAATTCCATATAAAAAATAATATTAATAGAGTAGTTAAAGTTGCTCAAAGAATTCAATTAATATCAAGCTTGCTCTACCATTACGTTTCAAGAAGAGTTCCTTCTGCAACAATAATATTTTCGGAACTTGGGATAAATAGATTCTCACTGTCGCCAACTACATTTTAAACTTCCATTCGAAAGTTGTTACAGTCGTTTTTGAGACGACTGTCATCCTTTGGACGGCCGGAATCGCATCCTTTATGTTGGTTCACACTTCAAGCCAATAATACATAATAGCTTCGCAGGATGTTAAGGTGAATTACGGAGTAGTTTTCTCTGGGAGAAAGCTCCCCAAGGGCTTGCAATACCAAACAAGGCCAACGATGGCGAAATTGCTAACAAGTCCCGTGAGAGTCTACGGAACTTCTCTCCTAAGAAATCCTTCTTTTATTGAGACCATTTACAGTGAAATTCTACAGCCACAGAGAGTTCACCTTATTTTCCTGCAAGATAAAAGTAACGTTATAGAACTTGCTCGCTATTGCGAAACAAGTAGCAGATTCGGGATTCTGCCGTATTACGATTATGCTGCCGTCCTCCTTTATTGACTTTGTACCTGGAGCCTCGCAACGTCAAAGTTCTTTCTTAATTCTATTGCCCGCTATTGATATCGACCTCCATAGCCGACCTTTTAATAATTATGTAGTCGGAGGTGTGACGCAGTGTCACCAGGAACGATCTTTTCAATTAAATCGTTTCCAATTCCTATGTCCAGATATTGTTACATCGTACGTAGCTCTTCTGTCCTCGGCAGAGAAGATCTGGACCTCAGATACTCTATAATTGCGGTAAATCCAACTTGTACCTCAAATGGGTCTAGATTTGACAATGCTTAGTGATTACAACAAGCTTCGAAGTCGTCCTTTGAATACTCTGATTAGATGGTTGGTTGCCTGAAGTGGTTTGCAGGAGTTCAAAATCCCTGTTTATTGGACCTTGCCACTGAACCAGGCAGTGGGATTCGCCCATAAAACTTAGCTGTGAACGTCGAAAGTTCATGTATAACATGAGTATAAAAGAATGTCGTGCTACTCACGCAATTCAAGTGCTACTCACGGGAAAGTGAAGGAAAAACTTATTCTTTTTAACATCCATGGATCCATTGTGGTGGAATAATATGAACGTCATAACGAACCCATAATAACACCATAAAATCAAGGAGTTCCAAATCACTTATTTTTATTATTATTTAATTTCACGTCCCCTTTTGACCCTTCTTGTTTAACCCTTTCGCTATGGCAGTCCGCTCCGTTAGAGTGACGCCACTGAACGGGGCCCCGCGTCACGAAGTGTGCACATTGCCGATTATAGTCGGCACCCGTACACACTGCACGTCACGTGGGTGCTGACTATAGTCGGCACCCTTAACGAAAGGATTAATTGAATAAGGAAACCGTCCTGGTTGAACACCTGGACGGACGGTACACCATATACTTTGAATGTAACTTAACCTTCTCATCCTATCCAATACTACGGGCGGATAAAATGTTATTTAATTAACCAAGAGTTGCAATGGAAAGACTCGTGAAAAAATAGCTACCAAACCAACACCGATTAACTTATCCATGATTTTATCAGTCCATCTAGACAAAATCAAAAAATGGTAGGGTCGTTTTATGGTGATGATATGAGATTTTATGATGCACCCCAATCTTGAATAATCCTCTTTAATGTCAATTAATCCAATGCTATACAGAGACAGGTCAATTTCCTTCAGTTTTGCGCGTGTAATATTTACATAAGGTTACCCAATATTTTTTTTGCATTAGACACATGGACTGATTTTGGTGCCGGGGCTTAAGGTACCACATACAAGTAAAATATTTAAAAAGGTTTCAAAACATCGTATTTTTTTCTAAAAAATTTATTATATTTATATTTAAGTACACATTGCAAGCTGTACGTCTTGTAAATTTCATTATGATACTTGTAATAGCTCTCTACAGCGGCTTTCGTTATGTCATAGTTAGTGGAACATAAGTACCTTGCAGTGACCGATCTAACTCCACCATTTATTATCTGAACGGAATCACAATTTTTTTATTTAGAAGACAGGCGACTTCAGTTGCAATAGTAAAAATAAGCATTTTAATAATTATGTATTTTTGTAAAATGGAGAAAATGCAAAAACCCTTATCTCATACTTTGAATTTTATCAATTTTTAAAATTTTTCATTCACATATTCTTATAGTTAATAACAAACATAAATTTACAATTGGTCACCTTCTCAGATGTTAGTAATTTTAAGTACTATTCCATATTTTCTTCGTAGGCAGCCATGTTTTCGAGAATTTTAGGGATTTTTCCGGAGAGAATATAAACCAATCTAAATTAATATTTATAACTTTATCATATAACTTGAAATAAAAATTGATTTGTTTGCTTATATCTTAAATGCCCGAAAACTGTAAAACCATTTTGTTTTAAAATTAATCGACAGTGGAAAAACAAAGGTTTTATGTCTTCCTAATTTTAGATGAAGATCGTAGTGTTCCGTGTTCTAAAACTTATGACTTGACGTTAAGAAACTGGTTTGCTTGGCATCGGTAAAAATGTTAACGGAATTTGTTTTTTTTTTCCAGATGGGCGACTATTCGGTATCGTTAAAGGCACCTGGGCGGAACAAGCATTTTAGAGTTCACGTGGAGGGAGCACTATACTGCATTGGGCAAAGAAAGTTCCATACTCTAGACCAGTTGGTAGATCATTATCAACGAGCGCCTATATATACAAATAAGCAGGGTGAGAAATTGTATCTCGTCCGCCCATTACCGAAAAGTAATCCGAGTAGTAATGGTTGTTAAGTAAATTTGTGCCATAACCTAGCTCATGCGCTTTAAGGTGTATCGTTAAAATATGGCGTCTATCGAATACTGTCGGTATTACACAACTCGTACATTTATATGTAATAATGATTATACGTAATCAGCGTACACAGTAGAGTGTCAAGTTTGTCAAAACAATATTGATAAATAATTTATTATTCCAAATATTATTCTAAATGCTTTTGACCATTTTCGTATGTATTAGCGCTTCCAAATCTCTTAGTAAACAAGAACGAGTGAATATGAACATTTATGATACGGCAGCTGCGTAATAGTCTACAAGTTCATATAAGGCTTCTCTTTGTAATCATATATACCTGTAAAATCTAACTGACCATATTACTATAATTAACATAACATGTCTACAAGTAATGTAGGTTGCAGGTAGAAATATAATGCAGTAACTATTGTCAGACATTTGTGACAGACAAAATGGATCTCAACCCCTGATCTGTTCAATTACAATAAACATTAAGTGTCCATTTGTTTTTTTTTTCTATTTATTAGTAATTTTTAAGGGAATAAAGCGTATTTAAGTGTGCAAAAATCTGATTATTTTTATACCATCTTACACCATGTGCAACTCAATAGATTACAGAAAATAGGCGACGTATAGACAAGTAGTTTTAAGGGTACATCTCGAAAATTGCACTTAAATCCACGCGGTGAACCTATACGGAAGGGTGACGAAAACAAAGTTATTCTCGAGAACTTCCAAGAAATCAAGAGGGCAAAGTAAAAGCAAATAAAGCAGCGCCGATTTTTGACGCTTTGGTTACAACAATTGATATTGTACGCTCGCTTTCAGTCGCATTAACTTTCTAAGACTCTAATACATGCTGAAAGAAGGTTACACTTCCGGTTTCGTTATACTTTCCGTAGGTTTCTCAATTAGATTTACGTTCGCCGTATAACTAACTTCCACGTCTGTATGCGTTACGATTTAATGTTGTTCTTTGCGAAGCCCCTGCGGCGAGTTGACCCGGTCAGTTTCCGACGAAAAAGCCTTTTCCTGAAGCAGTTTCTACTAAGAGCACTCGAGATCCTTTAAGGTGCGAATTTATGCGTCGTTGCCTTTGACCGATGTCAGCTTAGCTCGAAATTATACATGATTCAGTGTTCCATTCTTTATTTTGAGTTTGACTAGCAATACAGCAATGGAATACTGGATGAAAACATACCTTTAAAGCCTACAACAAATAGTGGTGAGACGTTTACTCTCGTAATTGGTGATATCCTGAAACTTCTGATCTAGGTGTCAAAAAGAATTCGATGAACAGAATCACAGTCGCTATCAAAATAATAACCAAGGTGTTGTATTTATACATGCGAGCTGTGGCATCGTCACATTCTGTTGGTATTTGCACATAGTGCACCATAACATGCATCATTATCCAAATATTTTGTCGGGTTTTACAACATTACAGTGACAGTGGCATTAGATAAGTTCTTGCATCTTCCTTTGTGTTTTCCTGTTACCGCTGTTTAAGTTGCGTTGTATTCCAACGGAGAACTTCTTCTCCATCATCCATTTTTGTGGGTTCCCTAGGGTCGTTCTATTTTAGGAATTGAACTTCTATAAGATTTATTTGCTTTTATATAGAACTCTCGCTTAAGGTTTTTTTAATTCAAAGACATAGCATTGGTCCCAATCTCGCTAAGGTTCTTTTTCAAGCAGCGGCTGGAATTTCAAATGAATTTGAGCGGTTTTGAGAATGCAAAGAATCCATTGCCGTGATTTTTACAGGACGCTTTTTCTTTGTGACAACGACAGTACCGTCTCGCAGTATTTGCTATATTCCATGCCAAACGTACCATGATTTGTTTTTGATATAATTTTTAATTTGGATGATTTTTTCTGTTTCAGTATGTATTGAAAAGAGCTGATATGAGTTTCTGCAAGTTTTTATCCTTTCTGTTCATAGAGAACGATTTTTTTGTAAACATCGTACCGCTTGTTAAAAAATTGAGGAAACAAAATTATGCGAAAACACTATGACTACGAAATTACTGGAGAATTATTTGACCTACAATGTATCATTTTAAGGACAAATTACATTTTTTAAATCACGGTCCTACGTGCTCTATACCATCAGAGAGGAAAGTACATCGCTTTTCCTCCAATTTCATGATTGAGAAACCTGTGGACCGAGGTCTTGAAGACTATTGCTACGAAAATGTAGATCTTTGTTTGTTCAAAATGTAGATGTTTATATACTTTGAATTTTTTAAGAAAACCCTCTAAAATATGTATTCTACAAATTTGAAGCCCTGTTACAAATGTATTTGCATGTCGGTAGTACCTTCTCGCCCACAAATTTTTACAAACTCACACGCCCGGCATAGAATAACTGCATCGTCTCAGAAAACTTGAAATAAGGAATGCGAAGCAAAGTATACTCCCACCGTACAGGTGCACTCGTGGTCCGGATCGTTTCCGTTCCCATCATCAGTATTTTGTAAAATCATACATGGCGTACAACGCGTGACAAAGCATCCTCATCCGTAAATTTCCACAAATTCATATGCATTGCGTAAGATAACAGAGTTATCACAAAAAGTGCAACTGCTAATAGAAGACGCAGTCCTAGGAATGGGTTCGTCTCAACTATTTAAGGCATCTCAAGATACTCCAGAGAGTCAGTCGTGAAAATGTTTGCAAAGTTCAACAACAAAAACTTATTCACGCGCCTCCAGTGCCTGGCAGCAACACGGCATAACTCACACAAAAATTAAGTTTACTGTGCCCAAGTAAGTTTGGTTTCTCAGTTGATCCATGGTCGCGAACCGATTCTGTGACTGACCCTCGCGTAATCAGCTGTTATATCATTGTTTCGTTTAAGTACCACATGTATAAACAACTCTCTGTAACCTTAAGATTAATTACTCCATTTTTACCACTGTCCTATTAATATTGTATACATACGCTTATATTATACACAATGATCATCCAACACCTTGTTATTCATTAATTCCTTCAGGTCAATGATCCCTGCCGAAATGCGTTACTATATGTATAACATCAGATATTATTAATATGGAGTATTGTGGGTAATCATACAAAATTCTTAATTAATCTCTTGTAACTAGCCAGTTACCAAACCTCTAATCGCGGCATTTGCCATGCTAATATTGTCAGGCAATGCCCCTTGACTGTACCCTTAGTGTATTTGCACTTACCCATCTACAGTCGGGCCGTTGAGAGAATAAACACGAGAGTTCCCTCTCCCAAGCGCAGTCACTGCCACTTCCCTTGACACTTGGGTACGCTGCTGGCCCAGCGCTACGAAGCGCATGAGGGGACATACGCTGTTTTTTGACTTGCCTTTTTTTTACCGGATTACCAATTTGAGCTTAATCCATTTTTTGTTATGGAGACGCATTAAAAGTTTGGTGTATTTACTTATACTGTACACTCTAGAGTAACCAAGCATCTTCTACTTAGTTTCCCATTTATCTTATTGTTAGCCATATCGCAGTATCCTCCATCCAGTTTTCAACCTTTCACCTCCCCCCTCCCTCCTTTCAGAATAGGAACAAATTGTGTGATCAAACAAATTTGTCTCTACGTAAAGTTCGACTTCGATTGTACGAACCACAGTGGTTCAAAAACCGAATCTAGCTAGACAAAATCTATTATGGCGATCATTACAGAATTTATTTATTTCTATATCAGGGGTTTGCTAAAAGATTGAATTAAGTGAAAACACAACAATAAATCGATTTAGAAAACTACAATGCCCTTGGCAACCACGCAATGTTGCTCATACTACGGATGCACAGTGTAGAATCAAATGTGAAGTTTGTTTAAACTTTTAACTATGAACTCAGCTTACTTCCGCCTTGATTTTTTTTTCTGTATATTCTGTCAATCATTACCTAACTTTCAACGTAAGATTCATCTGCGGATAAGTGCCGAGGTGCATAATATTTCGATTTTTATGTCAGATTCCAGAAGGTCGACAGTCGAACCATCCTTTAATCTTTATGTGATGTGTTAATCTTTTCAATTCCCAAGCATGCGCCCGATCTTTCTTCACACATATACGCAAACATACGCAATGTGGTATGAGGGGGGGGGGGGGGGGGGCACATACAATGCTATTTATAATCTTAACCAGCTTCATTGTAATCCGATTATAGCAGAAACGAATACTAAAACTTTGACTGACGCGAAAAACCACAATTGGTAGTTTTGTCCAGCTAGATTCGAGATTTAGAACACTGGCGTCCGGCCGAAAAGAATTTGTTGCATGCAAGTAGACTTCATTGTGTCACATGTCACAACGTTCAGAGTTCGAAAAATCCTTACGATCCGACCAACCAACTTCTGGTTTCCGTTTTCTTCGTTATTTCTAGGAAATCCAAAACTGCGAGAATATAACACTGGGTTATGATAAAATCTAAGGAATTTTAGGGATGGTTGTAACCATTTCAAACTGGAGATTCGTATAATTATTTACAATCGGGCTTCACATATAAGTAAGTTCGCTCCATTATACTTTCGACCTGCCCTTTGAAGTTATATGTAGTTCTTCAACGATAGAGCAATCCTCCCAAAAATGCCTCATAGTTATTATAGCTCCTAAACACACATATAACAAAAAACGTAGAGATATCATAAGGAAAGCCCAGTTTTCATTCGAAGATACCTTGATTTAACTCGCATTCGCTATTAACAGTGAAAGAAACTTACCTTGTACGCGCTTTATTCGAGGCACTTGCCTATAATAATATTTTCAAAAACAGTGGTGTCCTTGACGTAATTATGTGATACTGGACAACACTCATGACAGCGCAAATACCAAGTTTTTAAAATAATTTTTTGAAATTGTATAAGACTAACTATTCTTATTACATGAAGACCAAAATTCCATATGCTTGATACCACTTTTTTATCAGGAGACTCCTTAGAGCACCAAGTAGCAGCTATATTACCAGCGCGAGAACTGATACAATTTATTCCGAATTATTAACTGTTTTCGTCTATCTACTTTATTTTTAGCGGGCGTCGGACTAATTTATTTTGTAGAATCTAATGAACTAAAGAACAAAGAAATTGGTTCATGTTTCCAAGAGATATGAATTCCTCATATTGTCGGGCGTAATCGGGTTCAGAAGAAGATTCAAACCAGAAGTATCCGTCCCACATAGTTTATGGTAGATGGCAGAACCTGAGGGAGCTGTGACATGATGTTAACCCTTGCACTATACGCACTTTTGAAGGGAATTGGGATTTGATACTATTCTTAGAGGTTAAAAAAATAAATAACTGCAAATAAGTTAAAAGTATCCAGTTTGATCTATTTTAAGTGGGTTTTAAGCTGTTTTTAATTTACAATTGCACACTCCTTCAGTTATTATTTGCAATCAAATGTAACGAAAAAATCTAAAATTGGTAATGAGGGCCAAATTTATGTTGATAATTTTAACATAATGATAACAAAGGTAATTTAAACAAATAAAGATAGTAAAAAGATAGCAGAAACGATTTAATAATTAATTTCTGAGTGGTTTGTTGTAAAGCATGGATCAACGCATGAACCCACATCGCATTCTTCTGCCATTCAATTGCATTCACCTACTTTCGCGTTTGATTTGTTTTCGAAGACAGATTAAAATATGTTCGCGGTGTGTCAGTTTCCTTTGACTCAGGTATTACTGATCGTCGGAGAGCGGACGGTAATTACCGACCTGTCACTCCCATTGCACTACGGCGAGATTGAACCGGTGACGGACCCAGGTGACCCATGTCGAGTCACGTGGAGGAAGCCGAGTCGAGTCAGCCAAGGGGTCAGGTGGCCGCTATCTGTCACGGCTTTGCCATAGCATGGTTTGAACGGCATGAGTTACCAACATCGATTTTGTAGTAAATGTAGAAATTTCCGGCATAGCATATTCAATTGTATAATATTCTTATATATATTTTTAATTTATATTTATTACTGTAGGATTTTTCGGTTTTCGCTTTATTACATGAGTTTCTCAATTCTGTCTCTGTACACTTTTTATCCTTCGTATGCTCGGACACCGCCCGCCGTCGGCTAACATTTAACTCTCTCCATACGCCTTCGCTTTAGAATAGGACAATAATAATATGTCTCACGCTCTTCAAATTCACATCTCTTATACATATACTCTTTTGCTGACCCACTCACTCGCCAATCACACTTATTTTTCGGGTCTTACCTTCGAGTCAATCCCAGTCATCCTGATACATTCTGTCGATCATACCATATGCTCTTCGACTTTTGACTCTAAATACATATAACGGACTTCACACGCATTCACAATCGCATATCTCATTCTCTCACCATTCGCTGGCAATCTCTCTCTCGTTAACAATTCTACATTACTATACTATCATCAGTAAGTTATTATGTTTAACTAGAATGTTATAAAGAGCTCTTGGTAAAATACCACTATAATGCATATATAGTAAGTCGGATTGTAGACTCTCAATGGTTATCTAATAAATTGCGCAAACTAATAACGCAATAAATAGGCAACGTGATTTCTTGTTTGGTCGCGTCACACCTGAACAGTTATGCCTCGTTGAATCCTGCTGCCACCCCAGCTGGCTTGGGTTAGTCCCCACGGTCGGAATGGGCCGCCTGGGCCCATTTCCGGCTAAGCCTCGCCCCTCGACAATGGGTGAGACAGGTAGGTATTTACCGACTGCGCTGCGATGGTCAGTAATACCTGATTCAAAGGCAACTGACTTACCGTGTACTGGGAATTTGCCATTCAATAAAACGTAATGGACCGTCAATATTTGGAGACAGTTGACTGAACAATAATGAAACAAATGCCGGTATTCAGTTGCTATATTACATAGAACGGTAAATTCAATGTTGACTCAATTGGTAAAACAGAAAAAGTGTTACAGTAAGAAATATGCAGAGGGCATATAGATACGCTTTTCGTACATATTGATGGAAAATATTTTATTATAATAATTATTATAAATGTATCTTTCGTAGTCAATGGGTTAAAGACAGAAGATAAACATATACGAAGATATTAAATACAAGATGGCTAGGTGTTTTATTTACGTGACGTTCATGTGCTTGATTATATGTCCCATTGGTTGTGTGTATTTGTTAGAGTTTGGGGTTTAAGAAATAAAAACCCTTTATAAAAAGGGACGAACTTGAATGCATGCAAGGTATTTATTGTCTTGTGCCATGAAGGTTAAATGTAACACCGTAAGTGAAGCGTGTACCTTAAAACAGGTATACAGATCCACTACAGCATACTGACAGAAAAAAAGAAACTCAGCGTAGCGGATGTAATTAGCACATTCTAAAATGACTTATACTATGGAATGCGAAATGTGTAAATTAGTTTGTTTACCAACAGTATTATTATGAGACAGTTCTACGCAAGGATAGTATGACATACATATATAATAGAACTTCAATAGCGAAGGATTTTATTAATTGAACTATGCATCTGGGTCATTCCGCGTCAACTATAGAGGTTTATTCACCCATGTTAGATGATTTTGATGAAATTTTCTGTATCTATAATTCGCAAAGAGCTGATTCAAATGCAAAAACCAGTTGCTCGTTAACTCATTTTTCTTTAGTTACACACAAACTCAAAGTTTTGGGTCAATTTTGTTCAAAAATTTATATCTTGGTAAATATTGCAGGTAGCCATATTGTTCAAACGTTAAATTAAACAAAAGGAATTGAAGTTTAATAAAAAAATACTACATTCAGAAATACTTGTTTGGAACAAAAGTTAATGATAAAAGTTAATAATAAATGCTTGCCATTTCGAAAGGGGATCATCGATTTTGATAGAATAAATTGGTAACCGTTACTGTAAGACTCTTGCAAACCCCCTTCAGAGGGCTTCCGGGAACAGGACTTGGGGACCTAGTTATAAATTTCGATTGTCGAGCACGCCTGGTCAATCTGCCGGTGGTGCGCGCCACGCTTGAACGGCGCGCGGATTGTAGACTGGGGACCCGGAGTAAGTATATATTCAAAATAGTCATACCTGGCCAGTTCCTTGCAGCGTACCTGCCAGAACACAATATGCGAATCGACAGTACGCATCTGCATCCAGATTATGCGACCAGCAGATGCCATAAAGCAATAAACACAGTTTCCTCTTCGTGTTACCTGAGTTCGAGACCGGCAACTAGTCACATTAAATACTTGGTACCCTGCCTGAGGAATTGAGGGGTACCGACTACCCTGACTACAGTTTGCTCCTGGAAAGAAGGCGCCTGGCTCTGATTTGCCGAAAAATTTGTCTCCTTCAAAATTACTTAGAGACGGTACTTAGGGATGGAAACAAAAGGTTTTATGATTATCAACTCGTAGTCTTGTTTCTATTGGCCAGTAGGAAACAATTTGGCCTGAGCCGGACACCATTTTTGCCAGGTATACAAAGGGCCAGGTCAAGGCCGTCAGCCGTGAGGGGCTTCGTCCGAGGAAAAATAGGAAAGGCGGTGTTTCTCAGCCTTGTTAGGCGTACTCCATCAGTTCCACTCTTTCCGAATTCTAGAGCCAGGCGCCTTCTTTCCAGGAGCAAACTGTACCTGGTAACCATCTTACCTCTTTCGGTCCCACTCTAGGTGTCTAGCAATACAACGCGCGAATATTTTAGTTTGAAGTTCAAATGAGATTACCGAGCGCATCTTAATATTCATACCACAGGAGCCTCTTTTTATATATTGCGCGACTCCTACCAATCAAAAACTAAAGGGTTATGCTATAAATGTTATAAATGAACCATTTTCTTACTCAAATTTGCAACAATTGCTACTTAGCTTTTTAATGGCAAAACTATTTCTGCTTTTTTATGGTTTACATTCGATACAGAGGTACTATGTGCTTATTTATTGTATCCAAGATAATTTGACTGCCATGCGTTAATGAATTTTGCTAGTATCATACGGCAAATAAGAGTTTTAAGACATAGCATAGCAATGACTCCTACCAATCTAAAACTAAAGGCTTATGCTATAAATGTCATAAATGAAGCATTTTCTTACTCAAATTTGCAACAATTTCTACTTAGCTTTTTAATAGAAAAACTATTTCTGCTTATTTCATAGTATCTCATTATCTCATAGTATCCAAGACAACTGGTCTGTCACGCGTCAATGAATTTTGCTAGTATCGTATGGCAAATAAGAGTTTTAAAACATAGCATAGCAGGTATTAGGAGGCTCCCGTGAGGGGTTCGCTCGGTGATAACCGGAGTTGCCCATCGCACGCGAGGGTACGAACAGGTAGTAGAAACGTTGTCAAAATTGACAGAGTGGGGGTGCCAATTCAGGCTCTCGTAACTTGACTGGTACCCCAACTCCGTCATTTTGATGACGTTTCTACCTGCTTATACCCTTGTGTGCGATGGGCAACTCCGGTCATCACTGACAACGAACACTATTCAACTGATGATGGAATCGCGAAGGTTTTTCTATGTAGATCGAAAGTATAAGTGATAACGGTCCCGAAAATGCTAATTAAAGATGCTACCAAAAGCTGGTCTGACTTTGAGCGATCAACGAAGACGAAAGGAAGAAAAGAGGAATGATGAAATAGTCTATGTAAAATTAATTATCTATTTTATTTAAACATATAATGTAATAAATGAATGATTATACATTAATTGCAGATGATGATTAGGTAAAGTTAATGATACTAACTCATAATTCTAATAAAATCGTGACAGAATTAGCCGTTACATTTATGATAATGTTGTCTAACAGATGGTTTGAAGAAGTGATTAAAACGATAACAAGTTTTGCAATAGCTACACCGAACTAACACCGTTTCTTTCGTCCCATGACCAGCAATACAATCTCAACATTTGTAAGATCGTAAGTTATTGGAAACAAAACGCGGCTGGTGTCTCAAACTTGACATTTTCTTTTTCGATTGGATAATTACCTGTAAACGAGACATATTTACTTATACTCTTATATCTATCAGCAGAAAATCTATAATGAATTAGCGATTGGAGGTTTATAATATTATCGTGTTGTTGCAGTGAAATATCAATGCTCATTAGGACAATGCCGTCGGAAATGTATTTGGCAAAAAAAAAAACAGCAATCGAATGAAGTACCTCCTCCTTTTCGAAGTCGGTAAAAACTTTCCAGGTTGTATTTTCCATTATGCTTCAAGATTGCCGTGCCGCGACTGTTTAAACTGTATTGCATGACAAGGCTTTAAGAAATAGTGCTCACTCGTTGCAATAATAGTAAGAATTATTAGTGCTTTACTAATTTTTTGAAACCGTTGGATGAATGTAGTATAATGTATTTCACTACTACTATTAGTTAAATATATTTCATTAGTATTATCAGTTAATATGATCAATTTTCAGTAATTATTATCTACCATTTATGTATTATTATTAAATTATTATAATATATTTATATATATTTCTCGTTTCCGTTCCTCCACCTTTGTTAATCTCTCAAGGGTGGACCAGCTCTTGGTAATATCTTTAATTTACATTTGTGTGACCTCTATGATATATACTTTCGATCTACATAGAAAAACCAGTGTTATTTTATCATCAGTTGAATAGTGTTCCTTATGAGCGGACCCCTCACGGGAGCCTCCTAATTCCTGCTATGCTATGTCTTAAAACTCTTATTTGCCGTACGATACTAGCAAAATTAATTAATGCGTGACAGACAAATTGTCTTGGATACAATAAATAAGCATGTAGTACCACAGTATCAAAATTAAACCATAAAAGAAGCAAAAATAGTTTACTCATTAAAAAGCTAAGTAGAAATTATTGCAAATTTGAGTTAGAAAATACTTAATTTTTAAAATTTATAGCATAACTCTACCCTTTGCACTCCGCACTTCCCATTTTCCATTCATTTTGGTGCCTGAGAGGGGACAGCAGAGTGCAAAGGGTTAATTTTAGATTGGTAGAAGCCGCGCAATATATAAAAAGAGGCTCGTGCGGTATGAATATTAAGATGCGTTCGGTATTCTCGTTTGAACTTCAACCTAAAATATTCGCACGCTGTATTGCTAGACACTTAGAGTAGGGCAAAGAAGGGTAAAACGGTTACCAGGTAGTTAGGGTAGTCAGTAGCCCTCAATTCCCCAGGTAGGTTACCCAGTTTAGTGGAAAGGGAAAGCAGAGCGTGAGGGGTCCCCCACTTGACTGACATTGGTTCACGTGATGACAAACCCCCTCCCTATGACAAGGCTTTTCACGCATTGGGTGCAACGGACAGTGTTCGAAGCAGACCTCATAATATTTCCAGACGTCTAACTGTGAAGTGTTCCACTGTGCAGTGTTCGTGTGATTCGCTTACCCTTTAAAACTTTAAATTTCACTTTCCGATAATCTATTTAAAAATCGATATGCCGCGTACTCATTGTTCGAACCCGTTATCTTTACCACGTCATTCGTGGTGTTCAAAGAATCTTAAACCGGTCACGTCCTCTTTTCGCGCGAAGTATCCCCGTCTTGAATTAGGGCTTTATGTTTGTCAGCAATGCAGGACGCGATTATATCGATCGAAAGAAATAGAATCTCCGATATCAGATGAAGTTGAAGCAGCATCCACTTCCGGGAACCTAGAAGTGCAAACAACCGATACGAGTTCCGAGTTTTTAAATATTCCAGTTCGCGATTTAAATGAAGCAGGACCCAGTTTCGTACAAAAAAATCCTCCAAACGATTCCCCGGTTAAAACTGAAACAAACAGCAGCGCGAAAGACAATTCGTCTGGTAAACCACCGGTAAATCCTAGATTAACGCGAACCTCCGGGCAACTAAAAATAAAACAGGTTAATTCCGACGAAACTTTAAAATCAGAAGGATTGCGTTCTGAAAGCCTTGCTAATGACGGGATAGAATTTCTAAACCACGTGCGGTCTAAATTTCACGAATGCCAGGATGATGATACAAAAATTCGAATCCTAACAGTTTTGCCGGAAACGTGGTCAACATCGAAAATTAAAACACTATTTGATGCATCCGATTATTTAATTCAAAAGTCGAAAGACGTCATTAAAGAAAAAGGAATGTTGTCTTTGTCGGGTCCTAGGCGCGGGAAACGTAAAAGAAGTTTATCAAATGCCCAAATATAGTCGTGCGATGCCCGGAAAAAAGGACTACGTGCCCGTAAAAATGAATAATAATCGCGTTAAAATTTAAAAATATTTGCTCCTTTGTAACGTAAAAGAATTGCATGCCGCGTTTCGGGAAAAATATCAAAATATAAAAGTCAGATTTATTAAATTCGCGGAGTTGCGGCTGAAAGA
Organism: Ectemnius continuus; assembly: GCA_910591665.1. NCBI lineage: Eukaryota > Metazoa > Arthropoda > Insecta > Hymenoptera > Crabronidae > Ectemnius > Ectemnius continuus. The sequence goes on along the minus strand of OU342862.1, from coordinate 3,947,809 downwards.
ATGTGTGGTTGCGGGAGCACCGGGAACACAAAACGTGTGTGTATACACGCTTCACCAAAAATATAAAACTAATGATTACCGGAGTCGAATTCGATAAAATTAGTCAAAAATCAGATACCCCGTTAAAAACATGTAAAGATTATCTGCTGAAAATTATCTGTAACTCTGCGTTATCTCTGCGAATTAACCAACGTTTTGCGCTATCCCTAAATCAGCATTCTTCTTATGAGATTTAGTACAAGCAGTGGCTTTTCTTAAATAATAGGAGTTTGCACACCATAACGTCTAATACTGAAATATTTTTGAATGAATTCATGTACTCTTTATACAAACTAGTGCCCCTGACTTCATCGCAAAGCAGCTGCACTCTTTTCTCGAAGCAATTAAGATTACACTAGAATCAACAGAGTTTTTGGTGTTATGCAATTTCGCAGAGAATTATTCATTTATTGTACAGCATCCGACAAAATAGTTGTCACAATCTGCAAAACAGCCTCCAAACAAAAAGTAAAGTTTGATAGCATTTACACACGGTATGCAAAGCTTTTTTAGGGGGTTGCGACAGAAGACTTCCTCCCCTAAAAAGGGGCTTTTAAAACGTCATGCGCCCCGGATGTACATAATACAATATTTAACTTTCTATTCGACGATCGTTTTGTAGATTGTGACAACTATTTTGTCGGATGCTGTACAAGACGCTGTTCAGAAATATCATTGGAATAAGTCGCAAGTCACGATTCATCCTTTCGTAATTTATTATATGAAGAGTCAATAACATTTTTCACCATAAAAGTTTAGTAATAATTTCGGAAATTTTATAGCATAGTACAATTGCAGTATATTTATTCCAACAAAAACTTATGCAATTTCTAGTAGATCATTTTTCTGCATCCGGTATAAGTAAGATTTATTACTTTTCGGATGGCGCTGGTTCTCAGTATAAAAACCGAAACAATTTTGTTAATTTATGCCACCATCGGATAAATTTTTGGTGCACTGCTGAATGGCATTTTTATGCTATATCTGATGGTAAAAATCCATGCTTAGGTGGAACTATAAAAAGAATTGTGGCTCGCGTTAATCTGCAAAGACCACTCAAGAATCAGATAACGTCTCCCGTGAATTTTATGATTGGGTTACATCCAATTTTGAAACAATTTGATTTAAGTTTTGCACCAGCGAAGCATATAACACTGCTGATGAATTTCCCAAGGATCGTTTTTCTCGAGCAAAACCGAATCGTTACTTCTGATAAAATGCTATTGACATTTAAATAATCAACACCGCCAAGTGATTAGATTAACGCGTTACTAAAATTCTGTTATATATCAATATTTTGAAATAATTGAATTGCATTTGGGTCCTGCAAAACACGTTTTTAATGTGGCCTTTTGCCGGTCTCAAGCCCGGATAACACAGAGAGGAAACGGTGTTTATTGCTTGATGCCACTTCCTAATCGCATAATCTGGATGCAGATGCGTACTACCGATTCGCATATTGTGTTTTGGCAGGTACGCTGTAAGGAACTGAACAGGTATGGCTATTTTGAATGTACAGGGTGATTCACTTGCCTTCAAATCAGAACTCTCCTGGCCCACTTTTACTAGGCATCTATTTAATTATACTGTATATTCTCTGTTTAACAATAGACTGTATTAAATTCTGTAGTCTGTTGGAGGGAATATTTAACCAAGTTTTAGCATCGACTTCCTTCGAATGGGTGGCAACGTAAGGAGACAATATTTTATTATATTATATTTATAGGGGAATATTATACGTCCAAAAAGATTTTAAAAAATGTGAAAAAAAGCGTCAAGTAGTTTTGTCCCTAACCCCTAAAAAGATCTTGCCTCACAAAAAATGTGCCGCATTCCACAAAATAAATCCATCTCTATCAAATTGACCAAAAATGTAAATCGATATCATTGGGAGGCCAAGTTTTGATTCAAACACTCTAGTAAAAATAAACAGGAACTGGATATGAATGTGAAAACCAAACCTTCAGTTAGGAATATAAAACAAATCATATGTTAAACAATCGTGAAAATTAAATTCAAAATATATCTCTTCTGTTCGTTCAATTTATCAAAGAAAATGTAATACTTGGCCCGCCAGGTTCTTCACAAATCGAGTTTCAAGTCTTTCACACGGTAAACGAATGAAATGTTAAACCTATATGTATATCCTGTCACTAAGAAAGTTACTTTCTCCAAAAAATACTGTCCATTTTACATTTTACCATTAACGATACAATAGCGATGTGCAATAATATATGGTATCATTTGAATAATAAGGTTGCATCCATTTGTGTGTAGACTTGACACTTGAAAGCCTGTGTTCCACAGCCAGAAAAATTTCTCTAGTTTTCGATCTGGAGTAATGAAACAGACAGTGTTCAATTTTGTATATGTTTAACTCGAAAAGTACGTAACGAAATTAAATTTAAAGGGCAGAAGGGCCCACAAGAGAAATAAAATATCTTTTATAATTTCACATAATTTTTTATCGAAAACAGAAACTTTGTCTTGTGTGTCGTTCTAACAAAAAGAAATATTTTAATTTTGATACGTATTTTTTGAGTTAAGCTTACACACAATATAGAATTAAACAATGTTCGTTTTATTGCTCCAGGTTAAAGAAGGAATCTTTCCGGCGGAAAAATATTAGACAGCTTTACTTGCTGTGCTCCAGCTCCGTCATTTTGTCAAAAATGACACAATAAAGGTCTTTAAACAAATTTTGTATTGCATTTACTGTGTTGTCATAAAAAAACTGTCAAATTTCATGTATTTTTTTGGTTGCTAAAGTGGTATTATTCTTTAACACTTTACATGTTATATTGGATGAGCTGTCCTCATATACAATCTAATTTTAGTGTATTCTGCCTCTCAAATGCATAACTCAAGGTGGCGCACCCTTAAATACTGAAACTTACTATCAATAAGTAGTTAGTGCACCACAAAACTTACTTAGTCTACATCATCTTAGTTCTTTAACTGAAACATTTCTTGAGCTACATACTTCTCAGTCAGGAATACTAAAATTAAAGGGCACATGGAGATGTTACCTGCCTAATATAATTTGTAAAGTGTTAACATACAATAATTAAGGTCCAGATCAGCAATGATACATTAATTTGAGATTGGATAGGCTATACCTGCATAAGAACTCTAACTTTGATATATCTTGACTAACAGATGCATAACTCAAGCAGTGGACAATCTAAAATGATGAAATTTACTAAACAAGTACTAATTACCAATGGCTAGTATATTCCTAAATGACATATGATTGGTAGTTATTACTTAATTACGTCATTTTCACCAAATATTCCTTAAGCAACAAACTTGACAGTCACAACTAAATTAGATTGGGTATGTGCATATAATTTGGTTAATATCAAATTTTTGAAGCATTAAGTCAAATAATGATTTAGATTTTGTAAGATATATGCGCAGATCATACACAGTCTGGTTTTGTTTGGTGTATGTTGACTGTCAAGTGCCTAGCTGATGCAGCAAACATTTACACTACTGAAATTAGTTTGAGCAAGTACTGATTACTAATAGCTAGCATTTCCTCAAATTATTGTATAAGTAATTGCCAATTATTGCTTAAAAGATTCATATGCTACATACTTAACAATTTGAACTATTTGTAATCAGTACTCTTTTACTAAATAGAGTGCTTTGTGGGTTACGCACTTAACACTTTCGACACTTCTTTCATAATTTTTAATAATCACAAGATCACAGGAACAGGGGCAAGGGAAGTATGCTCTTTTATTAACGAAATAAAGCATGGAATATAAGCATGATATATAATATAAAACAATAAAATCGGACTGTTCATCAGCTATGGCATAACCGGCCTAACCAATCTGTTTAACCAATGTGTCGGTAACGTAAACACGGCTCAGCTCGCAGCAGTTCGGTGTGCTGCCATCTGGTATGAAACATGTGAAAGCCACATTTTTAGGAATATCCTATGAAACTGACTTGTTACGTACTCGTATCTTTGATTCACTTGAATCTAGTTAAGTAAGCCTCAGGCTATCAAGCCTCATTCAGCGGGAATTCAAATCACAAACGCGAGTTGCTTATTTATGAATAGCTTTCTCCTCGCGGATACTTAGAATTTAGGAATGGGACATCGGACACGCAGATGTCAAACAATTGTAAAGGGAACAGGAAGCGAAGCGAGGCCTGGAATAAATAAGAGCAATAATTACCGAGTCACGTCTCTACTTCTTGGAAGGCCCTCGATAGCTCTAGCACAATGGATAGAAAACTCAATGGCCGAGGCTCTTCGGAACTTTCTAACATACGGTGTCGATTGCACCCCGCAATAAATAACTCTCTCTCGAACCAGGCCTGCGCCCTTCCTTCTCTCTCGCTCCCTCAAGGGCCCAGTAGGGTTTTTCCTGCGACTCGGGGATTCCCACCTCGCCGCCATTTCCCGCCAGTGCCCTACGCGAAACTTAGGGAAGGAGTAAGGCCCACGGGAAGGGCTGTCCCTGCGCGTAGGGCCAGCGTCTGCCCTAGCGAGCGTTTTGATTGGCTCCTTCCCACGCGCTTGGAGAAGGGCGCCTTCGAAGACGTTCGCCGATTCCTCTTCCTTGAGGAACGAACATCAATTCGATTTTAGATCTCAAAGCGTCAACTTCTAAGCTTAGACTTCGATCTCGAATTTGCACTGGACAGTAGCTTCAACTCAACATCTCAATATATTTTTATTCATTCTCAACTTCAAACTTTCGTACAGATTAATTTCAATTTCCCTCCTTCGCGAGCAGGGTGCCTTAGCACCCCACGGGCACACGTACCCACCTTCGCTTCGAATTAACCATTGGACACGCAACAAAACTGGTGAAAGCGGTGGGATTGCACAAATTCAATTAGACTCAGTGAACAATTAGACTCAGTGTACAAACTTTCTCGTGTCATAGTGTCGGTCTAGTCTAGCATCTTTCGTTTCGCTCGAACTCTTCATTGAATATTAAATTTACCAAATTCCAACTTCGGACTTTTTCGTAAGTTTGTGTCGTGCCGGCTTGCGTTGGTTCCAAATTATCACTGGATCGAGTTTTTCGATCTTCATCGTCGCTTCCTGGAATCGCTGATTCCTGAAAATCACAATCAACGTCGCCGGGGGATTGCAGTTCAGAGGACCGTAGCAAAGGATCTTGCAGTTCGGAGGACTGTAGCTGTCGGATTCTGCTGTCGCTTCGTCAACTTCATCGTGGACGAAGTGCATCTCTCTGCTCCTGGTTTTTGCACGGTTTCCCTGGAGCCTTAGGACGAATGTCGGAGGAAGGGTGAAAATCAGTGTCCGTGCACACTACACCTGATTTTCACGTTCACGACCCACAACATCTTGTACATTGGGCCTGGACAATCAATCACCACATCACGAAGGCAGCTCATCCATCCGTCGGACCGCAACAATCACTAAAACTTCCAGGCCTGTAATCTCTTTTACGCTACTGCCCATCGCTCTGTCCGCATAGTTTAATCTTATCTTCCGAATCAAACTTTAACATGTCCATCGCTAAGAAAATTACGAAGCGTCTTAGAGGAAACCGTATCCCTCGACCGCCGAGAAATGCTTCGATGGGATTCGAAGTGGAAGATATTACTCCGCAACTTCCACCGCAATTTAGTTCATACAGATCTAGGCCATATTCCGTTCTTTCCCATAGTATTCCGCGAGCTCACTTTTCTTATTCGCCGCAAGAACCGTTGTCAATATTATCTGAAGTTTCTTTGCCTGTTCCGCCGAGAACTTGTTTTGAAACTTCGTCGCAACCTTGTTTTCGTAGGCCATCTCCGATTCTTCTTTACAGTGAACCACAAACTCAGTTTTCGATTTCACCGCAAGCTCGATTGACAATTTCGCCGCAAGCTCAATTGTCAGTTTGTTCCCGAGCGCAATTGTCGATTTTGCCGCAATCTTGTTCATCCATTCCACCGGAAGAAACATCAATTTTGCCAGACATTCCTTTGCCAGTTCTGCCGCAATTTCAATCTGAAACTCGATCGAAACCTTCTTTGCAAAGATCGTCTCCAATTCTTTTCTGTAGCACACCGCACGCGCAGTTGTCCATCTCGCCACAAGCTCAGTGGACCATCTCGCCACAGGCTCAGTTATCAATTTGGCCGCAAAAATCTTTGTCAACTACGTCAGAAAATCCTTCGCCAGTTTCGCTGCAAGTTCGGTCTGAAACTCCACCACCATCTTCCTTGCGCAAATCATCTTCGACTCTTTCTCATAATACGCCGCAAGTCCCATTATCAATTTGGCAGTAAGCTCAAGTCGATTTCGCCAGAAGTTCCCTTGTTGGATTCGCCAGAAGATCCATTGTTAGATTCGCCAGAAGTTCCGTTGATAATTTCGCCGGAGGTAGCTTTGCCAGTGCCACCAGAAAACGCGAGTCAGGATTCTGTAGAAGATTCGCCGTTAGTTCTTACACCGGTCGCATCACAAAAAGTAAACCAAGCAACTAACAAAAACGAGCCTCCAACGGATTTTCAGACCCCAGCAGGAATTCTTCCGCGAACTCAGCCGCCAGCCACCAGAAAGACGAATCTTCGTGAACCTCGACGGAAACTCAGTAGGAAAGTTACCCTTTAGTACCTTGTCTCATGATAGCTTTTGTACGGGCTCTGCAACCTTCTTAGTCGACACCGGTTCCCAAGTAAATCTAATTAAAACAGAACACATTAATCACCACGTTAAAGTCAATAAGCATAACATTTGCAAACTCTCTGGCACTAAATCAGGAATAATAACCACCTTAGATGAAGTAGAAATAGAAATCAATGGAATTCCGTCCAAATTCCAACTTGTAGGTGACGATTTTCCAATTTCTCAATCTGGTATTTTAGGAATCCCATTTTTAGAAACTCAGAGCGCAACTATTTCATTTACTCAAGAATCGTCCAATACCCTTGTTCTTGGAAATCAAGAGGTAGCACTCCATCCAGCTTCCACTGTCATTTTGCCACCGCGTACTAAGACTCTCATGACAGCACCTGTGAAAAATCCTCTGACAGCACCCATCGATTAAGTCAGGTTATATCAAGAAATTTGATTCAGACCCTGGTGTCTATGTTGGTGAGGTTTTAGCCACCAATCATGACGGTCTCGTTAAAATATTCGCAATTAATACCACCGAAGAATCCGTAACCCTTTCTGTACCACCAGTCGAGTTAGAAGAATTCGAGGTCAAAACCCCAGCGTTTCGTTCCGCGCGAACAGGAAACCCTGAACTAGGTATCGCCCAGGCCGACGCGATCCGATTTTCCCAATTAATTAAATCACTCGATCTACAGGACCTTGATGAGAATGAACGAACTAGTATTTTGGAAATACTCTACGAGTTCCCGTATCAATTCCACTTGCCTTCAGATAAATTAGGATCTGCAAAAACAACCAGTCATACAATCACCACAATAGATGAGGTACCCATTAACACTAAACAATATAGATTTCCTCCCGTACATAAGGCAGAAGTTCAGAATCAGGTTGATGCCCTCTTGAAAAACAATATAATCCAAAAATCTGCTTCACCATATAATTCTCCACTCTGGATTGTACCGAAAAAACCGGACTCATCGGGCAAACCGCGTTGGAGAATGGCCATTGATTACAGACACCTCAATGAAAAAACTATGGCTGACGCGTAGCCGCTTCCAAACATAACTGAAATCCTCGACCAGCTTGGAGGAGCAAAATATGTTCGCACCCTTGATCTAGCTTCCGGATTTCATCAGATTTCAGTAGACCCCAATTCTAAATCAAAAACCGCTTTTTCAACTCCACATGGTCATTATGAATTCAATAATGCCTTTTGGCTTAAAAAATGCTCCAGCTACCTTTCAAAGATGCATGGACTTAATATTGTCAGGATTACAGGGCATAGAACTTTTTATATATATGGATGACAATCGTCATCTATGCAAGTTCAATTCAAGATCATCCCCGAAAACTTCGAACTCTCTTAGGTCGTTCACAGAATGCAGGACTCACATTGCAACCAGACAAATGCCATTTCCTTCGTCGTGAAATTGCATACTTAGGACACATTATCAGTATTAACGGAGTTAGACCTGATCCTAGTAAAATCAAGGTAGTTAAAGAATTTCCTAAACCAAGAACCCAGAAAAATAACAACTCTTAGGTTTAGTCGGATATTACAGACGTTTCATTAAAAACATGGTCAAAATTGCAAAACCTCTGACTCACCTTTTAAAACCCGTTCCATTTATTTGGGATGATAAAACTCAGGCTGCTTTTGAAACCCTTAGAGACACCATCTGTTCAGAACCACTTTTGCAATACCCCAATTTCAAACTTCCATTTGTTGTCACAACTGATGCATCCAACTATGCAGTGGGAGCCGTGTTGAGTCAAGGCCCCATTGGAAAAGATTTACCTGTAGCATACGGATCCAGAACTTTAAACTCAGCTGAAGCTAATTATTCAACAACAGAAAAAGAATTAGTAACCATACTTTTTGCCGTAGAACACTTTCGCCCATATCTTTATGGTCATCACTTCACTCTGGTCACAGATCATCGTCCTCTAGTCTGGTTACACAACGTAAAAAATCCTGTCTCAAGACTTGTAAGGTGGAGACTCAGACTTAATGAATTCGATTACGAAATCATTTATAAACCTGGCAAAATCAATTCAAATGCAGACGCTTTATCCAGAAATCCTATTCCGCCACTTCCCGAAAGCAATGACTCAACCTCGAGTCTTGAAGAAGAAATACTCAACATCAATACAATAGTAGTCTCAGTATATACTAATTTCGGTCAAATCAAGGCTAATGAACAGCCAATCTTGGCAGCAGAAAATAAATCAGAGAGACTACATCGTGAATTTACCTTTAGTCCATTCGTGGATACAGGTCTTCTAGATAGTGGTGACGAGGCTCTGAGTGATCGATTGGCTAACGAAGTAACCGTACAACGGTCCTTCGCTCTCGATCAACACCCTCTAGCCCGCGGCTTGCCTCGTAGCAAAAGCTGCAATGAGTGGTCTACGAAAAAAAGAAATCTCGCAAGAACAGTAACGTTCAACCACTCCTGTGGATTACTATGGTCCACGTCGTCTTCGGACAACCTCAGTGAAACTCTGAAAAAGAGAAAGTATGAAAGAAACAACTCTGCAAAAGAGAATACTAAAACAACAATGCAATCTGCAGAAAAAATCACTCCAATATCAGAAACTGAAAGTTCAGTCAGTATCCTTGTAACAACAGTCTCACCACCAAATCCAGATGCACACCTTAGTGTTTTCCCCAATATAGTTTTTTCCAAAGACCATCTCCTGATGCGCCAAGACAACCTTATTCACTTCTTCTCCATAGACTGTCAAGTAGTTTCAAATATTAGTGAAGATCTAAGAGATTTACAGAAAATCCCATTTGAAAGAACATGGCTTAACACCTGGTGATACAATGGTTATCCCCGACAGTTCTCGCTCAATATTCCACCTCTTCTTCAAAAATAAATATGACGATGAACCAGAACTCTCAGATTTCAACTCATGCTTCAAAACACTTAAAGATCTAATGAACCAACTCAATATTCAGACCTTCAGTGTGGCAATGGATGGAAATTATTTAGCTCCTTTTATATTGGGATTTAATTCAGACACTACTAATGGATATCTTTACCTCACACCTCTTTACCATAACTGTGTGTACAGGAAAAATAATCTCACCCCCCATAGATAGGAGACTAGACATAATTAAAGAATACCACGAATCCATAGTTGGAGGACATCAAGGCATAAATAAAATACATCAGAAAATTACGTTACGCTCGGCGTACGTCACAAACTGCCCAACCGACATTTGAATGTAGCGCCTTATAAAGGCGGAAAACAACGTCTCCAAGGAAGATTCGGAAGATCTTAACGCCAAGTAAAACTAACGCCACTATTTCGCCCGAGCCAACTAGCGCAACCAGGAAACCCAGGGACGAACATCAGCCCACAGCACCCGAAGACGCCAAATTTGCCAGCACTAGGATTCGGCTCGACCTGGACGAGTCTAAGGAACCAGCAGCCTCCGAAGGTTGCCGCCGACGATTGGTCATCATCGACGGGAACTGGGTGGCGGGAACTGGTGAGGCAGGCGATTCCGAGACACCCAGCAACGCGGGAGTGGACATCATATTTCCTCCGCGATGCGGGGTTGGCGCACAGTTGGGCCTGTACGGCCCTGGCGTCGCTCGTCCGAGGGCACATCGAAGTCCTTTTCGCGAGGTAGAACCCGGCGACCAATAAGATTCGATCTTCGAGACAAAGGCGGCTAGGCGAACGTTACGGCCCGCGTGCCGAGATTCGGCACTCTTGTATTGGCGAGCGTTGCGAGCAGACGTGCGAGGAAATTAGCGAGCGAAAGAATACTAGCGAATCCAAACCCGTTATTTAAGAGGAAGGAAGGAAGGAAGGAAGGAAAGCGAGCCTTTACCTCGGTCAAGTAGCTACCTTGTACTTTACTAGCGGTAAGCAAATCATCCTTCTGCCTGACTATTCTATAAGGAGCCGATCTCGTTAGGACTTCCACCAGGATTCGTTGCTTCTCGTCTTCTCGCTCAAACTACTGCAAGCTTCCTATTTGAGATGTTAGTCGCGATCTTCCCGGATTAATGTGAACCTTAGAATTCTGTATCTTTGAATACGATCTTTCTGTACGCTGAGACCAATCAAGAGTCAAACTGTAGTCCGAGATTAACGCATAATTTTGTAACGTAACTCGAGCAAGCATTAGCGTCGATCATCTGCGCTAGAACTCCTGTTACCTGAATGTAACTTTCGTTTGAATCACCTCGAAGCCACGTGCTTCGTCCGAGGTTGCTGATGAACACCTCGTACGAAGTCAGTCTTTTGTAAGCTTCATTAGCGAAATAAACATTTCGAGTTCAACGTCTGGCTTGGTCACTCGTGTCGACCCACGTGCTCTCCTTTTGTCCAAGTCTCTAGCCGAGCAACCGTTCCGCCGTCTTGGGACATCTCAAGTAGCCGTTCCTCTCGATTCTATCGTATCTCGGTTTTGGTTTAGATTTGTGTGGCATCTCTGATGCCTGGCGCCCATATTTTGTGCGACGAAGGAACTGCTGACTGTTGATTTCCCAAGCCCAAGTGTCGGAAAATACTTTATATCGATACTGGATAACTAACTCAGGCCAAATTACGCACAACCCCATCTGCTACTAGCGCTCAATCTAAAGTAATCATTCTCCTAAGCAATTTTCCTAATTAGTTGGCGTCCAACTGCCAATGGTCTTAAAGAATCGCATTTTTATACGTATTTTCCTGATAATATACTACTACTTGCCGCGAGACTCTACCGAATCTCCTGATTCCAAGTGAGCAAAAACAGCGACAATATTGGCATCGGCGGGCAACGCACGACTGCGTGCCAGGACCGCCTTACGCGACTGCTTGCTTTTGTTAACACTGACATACTTATTTACTGCGCTAAAGACATAAATTTTATGACAAATTTAAATCTGTAATAGTTTAATCACACAATCTGTAATAATTTAAATCAGTATAGCCCAAAACAACGAAGTTTGTTTAATTCTTATATATACAATAATTAATAATAACATGTAATGGTTTGTAGGGTTTTTAAAGGAGGTTTTTTTTGTTAATTATAATCATTTTCTTTGTTCCGTCTCTCTCAGACACAGCTCTTTCTCGTCTACTGGTCTTGCGACAACTGACTCCTGATCTGTCTCGTCGCTTAAAAAGTGTCTAAAAACCGTTGGTTGACGGACTTCTTTTGCGTCTTTCGCGCTCGGTACGCGTCGCGACGGTTGAACACAACAGTGGTGCTCTGACGCATGGGCGATCGCACGTTTCTAATGCTCTAAACATTACTTGTCCTACACTCGGCCATTCTGATGTGATATTCGCCCTCGAATATGTGGTTCATCTTCACTACCTGACTCGTGATCGCAATCAATCCACGGCTTCATGTGATCGACCGCCGTGGTGGTCGAATTAGGGCCGTCGTGCTGGCCCACCTTCTCGACCACATACCTATCGTTTCGCATGACCTTTATTACTTTGTATGGACCAATATACTTATTCGCTAGTTTCTCTGCTCGCATAATACACAGGGTGCCACTTTCCGTCGTCAAAGTCCTTTTGCAGGAGAATCGCGCCATAGCCGTACATACATACATCTGTGTGCAGCTCCGTGTCTGCATCGACTCTATGCAGCTTCAAGATCGGCCTGTTACACAGTGCTTCTTTTAGTCCCAAAAATGCGGCTCTTTCGTTCTTGCCAAACACAAACTCTGATTCCGCTTTGAGCAAATTGGTCAGCGGTTGCGCTCTAATCGAGTATTGCGGTACAAACTTCCTAAAATACCCTGCTAGTCCTAAAAAGCTTTGTACCTGACGAGTATTTATCGGTTCCGGATATTTCCTGACAGCCTCTGTTTTCTATTCTAAAGGAGCTATGGATCCCTTAAAAATCTCATGGCCTAAAAATGTGACCTTCTCTCGCAGGAATTGGCACTTTTTCCAGTTTATTTGCAATCCTACTTCGCTAGCTCTGGATAGCACTACTTGTAAATTCTTGATCCCCATGTGATAATCTAACGATGGTATTATTAGATCGTCCATATAGGCCAGTACGCGACGTTCTTGAATCAAGTCTCTAAACGCTACATTGATGAAACGCTGGAAGACCGAAGGTGAATTACACAGTCCAAACGGGACCTTCATGAATTCGTACTGGCAGTCTGGTACTATAAATGCGGTATATTTTCGACTTTACTCATGCAATTTTACATGAAAAAATCCGTTCTTTAGATCTAGCGTCGAGTAAAATCTGGCGCCCTGTAAGAGATCTAGCTGATATTCAATCAACGGGAGGGGATACCGGTTCTTAACCACCTTCTCATTTAGGTTGCGAAAATCTACACACAGCCTCATCGCGCCACACTTTTTCTTGGCCAAAACAACTGGGCTAGCATACTCGGAAATGGAAAGTCGAGCTATCCTCTCATCTATCCACTCTCAACAGGCACTTCCCTAGTCGTTACCGGTTTGTAGTTTACTACAATATCTCGAACGGCATCTCTATACGCGTGCGGCACTTGCGAGACATCAACATCCTCGGTTTCTACATGTATTTTAAAAATTTCCGGTACATCGATTGGCGAAGCTGCTGATGGCTCAAAGGAAATGCTTCCCCCGGCCATAGTCACTCTTACCGTATCTAAAAAATCTGCGCCTATTAACATCTGGTACGACAATGCCGAATCCGGTACCACGTACAGACGAATCGGATACGTGTTCCCCTCAACTGTAATGCATGCATCGCACCGTCCCAATGCCGTCGCTTGAGCCTGGCCAATTTCGCGGAGTCGTGTTGTTGTCTTCTCTAGTCGCGGTAGACCTAAATTTACATATTGCTCACATCTTAGAAGAGAAAGATCGCTGCCTGTATCTACGAGCGCATTAATTGTCTGTTCGTTTATTACTACCTCCTTCATAAACTTTTTCGCAAATACCTCTATCGCAGCGCAATTCTTCGTCGGCGTCGCAACTTTCGTAGGACACACAGCTGCACGATGACCCCTCTGGTTGCAGGCAAAACACTTCGGGCTTTCTTTCGTGGGACACTGAGCCCCAAGGTGACCGGCGCTGCCACAGTTGAAACATCGGCGCGCGGTGTGCACGTCTCTATCTCCTTCATTCCTCCTATTTCGTTGTCGATCTCCGGTGCCTCCTTGGCGTTGATCCCCCGCCACCGATCCCTTATTACTGTTTTCCGAACTCAGCATGACATCTTTGAATGCCATCATAATTGCGCTCGTTGTCTTAAAATTGTGCAGTCTGGCCTGATCTCTCAGATTCTCATCCGAGATGCCCTGTATGAGGCACTCGACCATATCTCGCCTTCGTTGATAGGCACCCGGTTTCCCAATATGATCTTCTCATGTGCGTATTCATGAAAATTCTCGCCCTTCTTCCATGCTCTGACCTCGAACTCCTTTTTGAGGGCGAAGACACTCGACGCATAGTGGAACATGCTTCCGAGTTCCTCGAGCAGCCTTTCTGTTGGCAATGCCAAATGCTCTGACTTTGAGTGAAACTACTGCAACGCTTTTCCTTTCAGCTTCATCGCTATCAATAGTCTCGTCTGTTGCTCTTCGAACTGATAGGCGTTTGTCAAGAGTCGCAGCTGTTTCTCCCATCTATCAAATTCATTGGGCTCTCCACTGTACTGCTGGGAGGTGGAGAGTTGGCCCCTGGGAGGCAGACCAAGATTCACAGGGGCTTGGCAAAGCTTGGAGGCAACGCCTACGAAACCCCCGAAAATCTGCCTCCGTATTGCCTACTTACCTGCTTACCGGGTTATTCGTATACCTGCTAGAGAGAATGATTGGCTTGCTAGGGACACGTGCCCAAGTAGCGTTTTCCAGTCTATCATGTTTCTTATACTTGTCTTAAAATATATAAGACTTATACACTAAACATTTGCAATTCTTTATTCTAGGTAATCTGATTCTATGTGTCACTTTCATTTATATGAAAATGTGAGAATGGTGCGATTTCGGTAACCTTGCCCTGCGTTTTCGCGATGAGGGATGAAAAGAAAATCCCGGTGCAACTAAACCGTTTAAAGGCCTAATCCTTTAAAGGAGCGCCCTTTTAAATTGGGTTGCCGCACACTGTGTCTGACTGTTATTGTTACGAGAAACTAATCCGGCTTAAAACCGAATTAACAGAACGGTAGCGAACCCGTTTTGGCAAACTGAATATATATAAGAAAGGCGCCTATTCTGAACTGGATTGGCGCCTGTACAATTGATAGGGTATACCTTTGCCCTTGCCATTTATTGCCTGACTGCTCCTAATGAAAAACTCTGGGTTACAGTGTGTCAAAATAAGGCACCAGCTATATCCTCCAAAATCAAAGGATAATCCGTTCTCGCGTTAATTAGTCGAACCGTCTTGTTTCATAGTTAGAAAAGAGCGACTAAAGGTGCGGCCGGGACCGGTGACGCGGTCCCTATGACCTGCACTGATTCATTCGCGGCCACCACACCGGCAACAAATTGAAAATAGGCATACCTCTCCCTGAATGGCCTAAAATGGTCACTGGGAATACCCCGAGTATTGTTACAATTCGCTACTATTTCTTGGTATTCGTTGGTGTTCGCGGCTGCTCTAAATTGCGGTAAGGGCTGTAAAAGAGTGCCAGCGGCCACTAACATGTATTGGCATTATTGGTTTTACTTTTGCAGCTCTGCTGCAAGAGTAAAATTTTAGGTATTATTGGTATTTAAGCTGTTTCGCGAATCTATCTGGTGCGAGTTTACTGGTGTTGCGTATCCCGACCTCTCTCGTAGTCTGAATTTAGCCTCTAGTCGACAATGCTGACATTTTTAATCAGTGGCGGATTATTCAATTCAAATTTAAGCATACATAAAGAATCATGGGAATAAGCAGGATTTCTGTAGTGATATCTCGAGGATAGGAATGCGATATTAGGCACGCAGATGTCGAGCAATTGTTAAGGGAAAAAGTAGAGAAGCGAGGCCTGGAATAAACATGGGCAATAGCTAAAAGTCACGTCTCAACTTCTTGGAAAGTCCTCGATAGGCCTAGGACAATGGGTCAGAAAAACTCAAGTGCCGAGGCTCTTCGACACTTTCTAAACATACGGAGTCAATTGCGCCTCATAATAAACGACTTCCTGGAACCAGGCCGATGCTCTTCTTTCTCTCTCGCTCCGTCAAGGGCCCAGCAGGGTATTTCCGCGGCTCGGGGATTTTCCCCTCGCCGCCCTTTCTTGCCGGCGCCCAGCGCGCGTAGCCTAGGACAGGAATAGGGTCCAGCGTGGAGGGAGAGCCCTTCTACTGCGCGCGCCTGCGAATCCTAAGGGAAGGAGTAAGACCCACGGGAAGGGCACCTATCCCAGCGCGTAGGGACCAGCGTTTTCCTTAGCGAGCGCCGGATTGGCTCCTTTTTCACGCGCCGAGAGAAGGGCGCCTTCGAAGACGTTCGCCGATTCTTGCTGGAAGAACGAGCGTCACTTCGCTTTCGATTTCTTAGTATCGCACTTCGAACCGAACTCGAAATTCTATCTTGAAATCTCAAGGCGTTTCACTTATGTTTGCATTCGCAAATCTTAGCTTCGCGTTCGGATCCCTACGCTCGAGTTAGAATATATTTTTGTACTGGACAGTAGCATAACCATTTGCTTTAAAATAGATTCATTTATTTTCAATCAAATACACTTTGTCGTTCATATTTCCCACTTTCGCGAGCAGGGTGCCAAGCATCCCACGGGCACGCTTACCCACCTTCAGTGGATTAAAGCCCTGAGCACGCAACACTGGTAACCAGCTTACTAGTAACACGAGCATCAGAAACGCGTTTCGCGTATTATTCATTTTCGACAGGAGTAGCAAGTGTTGTTTAAGATGGCAACGGTGATGAAGAACGGGCAGACGATTCACGGCGAATCGCGAGAAATAGTGCGGCGTATTATCGTTATCTGCGATGAAGAGGCCAACGCTGGTGTACCGACGTTTCCCTTCAAACAGGCAACAAAACGTGCTGCCGCATATGCCGGGGTATCAGAAAGATCCGTGAAGAGGATCAAGTGTGAGAGTGCCGCAGCTGGTGATGGAAACCCGTTGGTGACCCCCGGTAAAAACCGGCCCAGAATTACCACAATCCGCAGAATGACGGACGAAGAGAAAGGGCAAGTAAGAGCGGTAATTAACGACTTTTACTTGGAAAAGAAGGAAGTCCCTTCAGGACCAAAACTTCTTGCGGCGCTGAAAGAAAGGATTGTTTTTCCCTGGGAATTGCATACCTTGCGCAGAATATTAAAAGATATGGGCTTCCGGTGGAAAAAAGCCAGAATATGAGACAAATGTTAGTGGAGAAACCACAGATAGTGGAATGGCGGACCCGATATATTCGGGCCATAAGACGGCATCGTGCAGAAGGCACACCCATTGTGTATTTGGATGAGACATGGGTTGACAATACTCTCACTCATGGCTCCACGCACAGGCTAATTGTTGTGCATGCAGGGAGCGAAGGCGGTTTCCTCCCCAACACTCAATTGGTATTCAGGGCTGGGTCGACTAGTGGCGACTATCATGGCCAAATGAATGCCATTAATTTTGAGAAATGGGTTGAGGAAAAACTAATTCCGAATTTACCCCCCAAGAGTGTGGTGGTAATGGACAACGCACCGTATCACACGGTGCGTCTCAATAAACCGCCTTCGAAGTATGCTACGAAAAAAGCAATGATGGACTGGCTGCGGCACAATACGATCGAATTCGATCCATGCTTACGAAAAGCAGAGCTGGCAGAAGTGATTAATGATCATAAGAGCCCTATCAAGGAATACAGAGTTGATAATATTCTCCGGGAAGGTGGTCATACGGTGCTGAGACTACCACCTTACATGTGCGACCTGAATCCCATCGAGTTGGCATGGGCCAAAGTCAAGAGGGAAATTCGGGAGAAGAATGTAGGAACCTTATCAATGTCGGAGTTGCCTGAAGCAACAATGGCAGGAATAGCCATAGTATCAGCTGCCGATTGGCAAGGATACTACCGCCATACACAAAAAGTGGAGGACACGTATTGGGACACCGACGCGACGGGCAGATGGAAGATGTCATCGAAGAAATGGAGAATTTAAGACCAGCCGACGATATTGAAGATGCTGAAGATAGAGATAGCACTGAGAGCAGTGAAAGCGAGAAAGAGCACTAATATATAGCACCGTATGACCACCCAACAACTTCAATTCGTCGAAGAAGAAAAGTATTCTTATTTTATGTCTGTTTTTTTTAATATTGTATAAGATTTTTTTTACCACGTATTTACCACGATTTTTTTACCACTCTCCGCATACGCTGGCGCTTCAATCCACCTGGAGCCCCTCACTTTGGTGGCCTTTGGGAGGCTGCGGTCAAGTCCACCAAGCACCATCTCCGAAGGGTCCTTGGAGCACACACCTTGACGTACGAGGAGATGGCCACCCTCTTGGCTCAGATAGAAGCGTGCCTTAATTCGAGGCCTTTGTGTGCGCTGTCTGATGATCCAAGCGACCTGCAGGCCCTCACTCCTGGGCACTTTCTGACTGGCGGCGCCTTGAACTCGCTGCCGGAGGCTTCCTTGTTGGACACTAGCGAGTCCAGACTCAACCGATGGCAGCTAATCACCCGGATGCGAGACCACTTCTAGGATCGGTGGTCCTCCGAATATCTGCGTGGCCTGGCTCCACGTTCCAAGTGGCAGACTCAAGGGGTGGCTGTTCAACCTGGAGCTATGTGCATCGTCATCCAGGATAACCTGCCTCCATCTGCTTGGGCGCTGGCCCGAGTCGTTGCTGTTCATCCTGGGGCGGACGGCCACGTGCGAGTTGTGACCGTGAGAACTGCATCGCGAACTCTTAACCGGCCAATAGCTAAACTCGTGTTGTTGCCGATAGATAACGACGCGCCTAAGTTGAGAGAGGAATAATTGCGGGAAATGTGCGGTGGAAATTGTACTTACAATGCTTTATTTCCACGTTGTGCCTTCTGCGCCATTGTTGCGATCTTTATCGTACGTGATCTAGTGCGCCGCGATCAATGAAAGAGTGATTCACTGCGCTCACTTCACATCACTGAACTCATTCACCTTTGTTCACTGTCACGTGATTCACTTCATTCATTCGTCTCGCGAACTGACTTGTGACTAATTTCGCCGATATGGCGAGGCGGGCGGGATGTTCAAGATGCGTGTTAGCACATCGAAAGTGGCGCGCGGAGCGTTGAGCGACAGCGCTCCAAGCCAAATGTGACAGGTGAGGTTAGGTAGTGACAGCGGTCACTCACCTGGCCTAAACGCGAGCAAAGTCAGTTGCAACTGACTTTGCTAAGCTTTTCATACTAGTTTTTGTTTTGCATGTCACTTCCTTCCTAAGACCTTCCCGAAAGTTCCGCCGCAGGAAATAGCGTAGGCGGAGGGTCCTGGGAAGGGAGTTCTATAAATAAGAGTGCAAATAGGCGCACTTCCTCTTTTCGCTTTGCTGCTTGGCTTACGTGAAACCTGTGATAAGTGCTTGCTTAAACAATCTAACCGAATCATACAGAGTGCTTGCTCTGATATTCTCATCCGTTCTGAGTGCTTGCTCAGAATTCACCTTTGTAAATTGCGCTTGCATGTTTAATGGTGATCTCTGTGTAATTAACGACAACTTCTGGTTTGAACAATAGACTGATTTAATTTCTGACTACATCAAGACGACACTCTGACTTATTCTATAATTCCTCTCCAATCCACTGACTTCTGACTTCAACATTATGCATTCATTCTCAGGTGTCTGTGGGCACAGCGGCTATAGAATCGGGTGACGGGCTGCCGGATACGGGCTACCCAGCAGGTAGCAGACAGCAGGTAGCAGACCGAAGGGACTCAGACCTTGAGGGAGCCGAAAGTCTAGTAAGAAACGTTAGTATTTCTCCTTCATAGTACCGCCTGCTTGGTGCTTCACACCCTGCTAGCCAATCGAAGTTCGACCGATAATTACTGACCATAATTTCTTTTCTTTGAGTTTGTAGGTAGGGAATCTTCAAGGAGGAGTAAAATTTTTCGCCAATCGGGGCCAGATATATCTTTCTAGCTAGGGTCTGCCTCCCAGGGGCCAACTCTCCAGCTCCCAACAGTAGGTGTTTAGGAGTTCAGCAATGATATTGGGATTCGTGAATCCCAAGCTGCTTTGCGGAGAGTCGTGCCCCTCTCCGATGGGCTCAGTACTCCTCTCAGCGGTCCTATTTTCTTCAATCCGTATACTCTCGTGCGCTGGGTTTTGGCGGAGCCTCCTCGCTAGTTCCAACTCTTGCCTCATAACTCTTATTTCCTGTTCCATCAACTCTTTCTCCTTACGATGGAGTTCTTCTCGTTGCCGGTACATCTCGAGCTCTGTCACGGTTGCACCTGTCTCATTCGTAATGCCCACCTCTTCTTGGGCTAAGTCCCTTTCTGTCGCCATAGTCATCCAAGCCCCCAAAGGGTCGGCGCTCATGAGCCGGGCTACTAAGTCCGACTTGACTCCACTTGTGGACAAACCCAAGTCTCTTAGCTTCTCTTTAAGCTGTATCACACTGAAAACTGCGGGATCTATCGCTGCTGCATCCGCGCTCTTTCTTTACACCTGCGTAACAATTACCACACACTCTTCCACAGCGTATCATTTAGCACTGTTGCACTTGTAAGGTTTGGGATTTGGCTATGGTAATCCCGGCTAAGCCCCCAAAATTGTAGGGTTTTTCAAGGAGTTTTTTTTGTTAATTATAATCTCTTTATTCCGTCTCTCTCAGATACAGCTCTTTCTAATCTACTGGTCTTGCGGCAACTGACTCTTGATCGCTCTCGTCGCTTAAAAAGTGTCTAAAAACCGTTAGTCGACGGACTTCTTTTGCGTCCTTCGCGCTCACGTTACTACTCTTCTAGCTTTTTGTCTTACTACTTCAGTACCGAATTTTTTTACATTGTGTTTATAGCAATAAATGCAACGTTTTCTAACTGTCACCGCTTTGCCCTCTTGCTTTTTAATTTCATGTCGTTTTCTAGAGTTTGTCGCAAATTCAGGGAATATGTTGTCTTCATCCTCACAGTAACATTAATAATTAATTAATGGTTTTCTAATGTACTTTTACCATCGAACTGACTGTAGCGTCACGTGCACCACAAATGTTACACGATATGATAACTACTCTAAACAAGTTATGTTCGGACTCGCAGCCTGACTCCGATTTTAACTCCGAATCGCGGATATTATTTTTGTCTCTTTGTCTTGTATTGATTAGGCATCTGCTTAGGCTACCCGTTAGGTCGCTTTCTTTCATAGAATATTGTCGCTATTTTCTCTAAACATTTTGTAAGTTCTCCGCCTTCTCTTCCGAGGCTTAAGCTCCTATTCTTTCATCACGTTTCGACTTCTCCGATTTTCTTGGTTTTATTACTTGCAGCTGCGTATTCCTGACTATTTTGTATTTTCGCTTACTTTACCAAGTCATAAAGTATTAGGCGACCCATCTGGCATCCAGACTTAACGTTACGCTTCGTCTCCTTACCCGGACTACCACCACCATACCATATCGGTAGGTACTAAGACTCGTCTTCCTCAAGATCAGGAGAGACAGTACAGATGTCGCCACCTAACTTTTGTGTACAAGGTAGAATATGGCGCTGCCACCCAAAATTGTATAGTGTCCTATCTACCAGACGGAAAGGAATTCCAACCTTATGATGCAAGATTAATAGGAAAAGCTTCATGTAGTGTCCGGGCTTACTCCGGAGTCGCTTGTGATGCAAAGTGTGCGTGTGAAGGTAGCTTAATCTGCCATACCTCCTCAAACCGGATACGATCCTGGGACTCTTCCAGTCTGTTTACTCTTTGTGATATCCTTTCGAGCACAGATATTCGTGTCACGGACAGGTGTCGCTTGAGTCGGAGAATGTCAGGAGTTGAGCGCAGTACAATATGGCCGTCGCCACAACAAAGTGTCACACGTGCTTGAAGAGAGTTTGTTTGCTCTGATATTTAGGTGAGGATTAAAGTGCGGATGAGAAAAAAGAGTGTGTGCAGTGATCGATTATTTAGACTCTAATGCCAGCTGCCTCTCTGTGGTTTTCATCGACCTGGCCCCGCTGGCCCAGGTATCGTCTCCGCTGACGAACCTCGAGTCTCGCTCGGGTGCGGAAAAACCCGGCCTCCCCCTTCCGGGGTTGCCAAATTTTCACCACCGCTTCTTCCATCGCCGTCATACTTTCTTGCACCCCCTTCTTGGTGTCAAGGCGACTCCCTCCACTTTTTGACCACCAAGAGGGGATGCGTGAAATTATATATTTCCTTGCACTAGCTTCTGATAGTGAGAGCTATCACAATTTGGTAAAGCGACACTTATTTTGCGCCTCTCAACTATTCATTCAAGACTCAGAGCCGAATGCTCTGGACTTCAGTTTCTTCAGTTTCCAGCTGGTTTTCGCTCTCGTGTTTTTTCGAATAACTACTTATTGTTATTTCGTACATAGTTACATTGCGTATCCATTTTATTTTATACATAGTGTTTATACAGTAGGACCTTTCTAAGTGCTCGCGCTCGGAGCCTTTCTAACCTTTAAGGTGGGTATACATCTGCCGAACCGAGCATGAGCGCGAACGCTCGGCGAATGCTTGACGGTTCAAAGTTTTCTTCAGCGGAATACTAGAAAAGGTTCTATGGATCGTCTACGGATCCTCCGACGAACGCAAGGCGAATGCCTTAACACACGAACCTTCTAGGTCCCTTAACGCATAGGTCCTTGAAGACCGTCATCTAGCTTTCAGCAATGCTACCGGGCAGCCAAACACGACCGCTTGAGAAAAAAGTAGGGGAAGAATAGTGTTTTGAGGCAGTGTCGGGTGTCGAGGGAAGTGGGAAAGATATATATTGGGGCGACGAAGGTAGAAAGCTCATTTTCGGTTTAACCCTCGAAGGAGCAGCTGCAGTTTTTATAGTAAAGTTCAAAGTGAGTGCAAGCAGAAATGAGCGACTCGGAGCAACAACTTGCGGCTTTAGTCATTTTGAGTCGGGCAAGCCTCCTATTATCAAGAATAGGAAAAACTAAAAAAACTCGGAATTCACGACGGTGATGGATGACCGAGCTTTATAGAAGAAGGGAGGACAATGCGCTCGTTCGTGACCTTCAGTTCCAGCATGTCAGTGGACAATATAAAAACTTCGTCCGTATGTCCCCGACGTGTTTTGAGTTTTTATTGGGCAAGATTGGCCCGAAAATAACGCGCCAAGAAACTCATTTCCGGACACCAATATCTGTACAAGATAGGTAAGTGGTCAAAGTATTTCTGGGTAATAACTTCGAAATCTTGGAGGAGATTTTGCATTGTATATTAACATATAAGGTTTACTGTTTTAATTCTAGATTAGCTTTAGCCCTCCGATTCCTGGCAAGTGGAGATTCGTACACGAGTCTCCAGTACCTGTTCAGAATCTCTAAACAAGGACTATAATTTCTTTTTCGGGCAATGATAAAAAATATATTTTACATATGTACATTAATTAATCTTTAAAAAATTGTCGCTCCATTAACTCCGAGCTGTATGGCGACGACGGAGGGTGCAGGGAGGGGGTATATCTATGGGGAGTCGAATGAGCGGGGGGGGGGGGGGGGGGGATAAATTTGTGTGGACGCTGGGTAGGAGGTTGAGTAGGAGGCTGGGTAGGGTTGGCGCGGAGTGTGGAATCTGCCCCATTGCGTGGGTGCTATTGACGGCAAACACGTGGTGTTGCAGTCCCCACTCCACTCGGGCAGCGAGTATTTTAATTATAAGTCGACATTCAGCATTGTCTTAATGGCGACTCTGGACGCTGAATGCCGATTTATATCTGTCGATGCCGGATGCCAGGGAAGGATTTCAGACGGTGGGGTTTTCCGGGACACGGCGATGTTCCGGAGTATAGTGGAAAATTCCCATGAATTGCCGCCACCAACGGAGCTTCCCGGACGGAGGGTGAAACTGCCCTATTTTTTTGCCGCGGATAGCGCTTTTCCGTTGATGGAGAACATAGTGAAACCCTACCCCGGCACTCATGCCATCGGATCGCCAAAGAGGATTTTTAATTATCGTTTAAGTCGCGCAAGAAGAGTGGTGGAGAATGCATTTGGCATTGTTAGTTCCGTTTTTCGGGTTCTCCGAAAACCGATGCTCTTACAACCGGAAACTGCCCAAAAAATTGTAATGGCAATAGTGCATTTGCACAATTTTGTAAAAGATTATTCGGCTCACGAATATGCGCCGCATGGATGTACCGATCCTGAGGAGGATGGGCGTGTAATCGAGGGCACGTGGAGGCATGACCAAGGGGATATATCATCGTTACCCCCCGTCAGGACTGTGCCGCGACGGCCGTCACACCATGCCGAAGCGGTGCGACTCGAACTAAGTGACTATTGCGTTAAGGAGGGGGCAGTACCGTGGCAAAGTAGAAGCCAGTAAAAAAAAATACTCACGGTATTCAGCCTTTAGCGAGGCTTGTCCTTATCTTCTATAAATTCTATCGCGCCGAAGGCAAACCAGCGGCTCTGGTATGTTTCGTCAGCAAATGTATGTACAAATATATAATATAAATATGTGGACATTCCTCAAACAATAAAAATTACTTCAGTTTCATCATCAATTGCATTTGAGCGAACACCTACCTTTCCCGGTTCCCATAGAATCTCGAACCTTGGCCTTCTCCCTGCGATAAGAAGCCAACAAGCTTGTCACTTGCTTCTTGACCTCATCGGTCGAAGTTTCCATTAGGGACGCGATGTCTCTCCATGTATCTTCTTTCAGATTTTTCCGGTAGTATTGCTCATGGCGTGCCCACCACAAAATCGGACGATTTTTGTACAGGTCTAGCAGCTCCAGGCACATCTCCTCCGTCCACTGCTGTTGGATGCTTGGCCATTTCTACTATCGACACTAAACTTTTTTTCTTTCCACAAACCAAACACTTTGACTGTTGACTTTAACTGATTGAAATTCAAAAGTCTGGGATGATCTTATTAAACCAACCGAGTATCCCCACTTGTGATGCCTATTTCCTACTTTGTCATTGGTTCTCACACTTTTCGATGGGGCGCACATGGGGGTGGTACGGACTCCTAGGTAGATCAGAAAATTCGACGACGGAAAAACCGAATGTTAAGGTCAAGTAAACACGTTTTAACGTGGTCAGGGTTTTGGCCACCAAACTTTGGCCTTTGATAGCTGGGTATTTACCTTTAGTAGGAGATTATAGAAAAGGATTCGAAGAGTCTTACATATAAAGTCTGGTAACGATAGTCACAAAGTCATATCATTTCGAGCAGTGAGCTAGAATAGCCACACGTTTCAGTCATGTACGGATACAGTGAATTTCGATGGAAAATGGCATCAGCGAGTCGTTCGGCAATAACGCTACAGGAGAAACTAGCGCTCATAGAAGAATTGAATATTGGTGTTCCGACTAAAGATGTAGCCAAGAAATATGGGCTACATCCTAGTTCTGTTCGGCGAATTAAGCGGCAAGCGCCGGAGTTGAACCAATACGCGGATGGCAATCTTACGGCCACGAAGTGGATGCGCAAACCAATCTTGGAGGATTCGGATACACGTGTCCACATGTGGTTTGTGGAGAGGAGGGAACTTGGTGACCTCATCAGTGGCCCATTGTGAAAAGAAGCGGCAATACGCATCAACGAGGAAATCAGAGGTCCCGAAAGTTTCCAGGCCAGCAACGGCTGGCTTCAGAAATTTAAAACACGGCAGGGAATTTGGAAATTATCTGTGCAAGGAGAGAGAATCGATGCTGACACGAATGCCGCAAAATCTTTCATAAAAAGTTTTGCCCAATTTCTGCGTGATGGATCATTTGAATTGGAAGACATCTATAACATGGACGAGACGGGTTTAGCGTGGAGATCAATACCGACTAAAACACTGGCAGGCGGAAATGAAGTCCGGATCGATGGGGGAAAAACAAGGAAAGATAGAGTCACGATTGGATTTTGCGCAAATGCAACAGGCACCCAGAAGCTTGCCCCTGTATTTATTCATAAATACGAGCATCCCAGGGCATTGAAACACACCGACCTAAAAAATCTGGGAGTTTCTTATAAATCCCAGGAAAAAGCATGGATGACGAAGTTCATTTTCGGAGAGTGAATAGAAAATGATTTTCTACCTGAAGTAGAAAAACATCGTGCCGAAACCAACCGTCTTGGCAGAATTATTCTCCTGGTAGATAATTGCACGGCGCATAAATTGGAATGTGTCACAGCATACAAAAACGTGACAGTTATGTGTTTGCCGCCGAACACGACGTCACTCATTCAACCAATTGATCAGGGCCTCGTGGCAAAATTTAAAAATATTTACCGCAAAATGATGTTGCGCAAAATTTTGGAATTGCCGGGTGAGGTGAACGAATTCTATAACCTGCACAACATTAAAATGTGCATTGGCATGGTGGTCAGTGCTTGGAATGAAATCACTCCGAACAATATTGTGTCTGCGTGGGGCAAATTACTGTTGCTTCGCAAGGGTTTTCCTTCTCACCATTATTAGTGTTACGGATAATCCGAATAGCGCGCGGCAGGGATCAGCTGACTAATTAGTGCGGCTGAGAGACCCAGGTGCTCCAGCTGTCACCCGAGCAGTCAGCTGACTGGTGACGTCATACTCGCGGACATTCACCCGGAGTGTCCTAACCGCTCCGAATCTTCCAGTACTTTTCGTTATTTTACTTGCGGAAGTGAGGTCAGTGCTGGAAGGTTCGAGAGTCGGATTAGGCTATAAATACACCCCGCAACTTCCGAATCACTCTCTCGTTTCTCGGAAGCTATCTCGGAAGTTCTAGTGCGTGCTCACTAATCTCAGAAATCGATCTTTTTCGCCGTGCTGCGAATAGCATCAATCACGTGACGAGTGTTCCAACAAACTTAAGAACTAGTGGCAATAAAACTTAAGACTAAGTTACAAAAGTCCAACAATCAAGTCTCCTCTGAGCCTTCCTCAGTGCTTCCCCACGATTCTGCTCTGCATCACGAACAATTAGTAACTTAAGCCCTTGCAGCTGCGATCTTTTGCCATTTGGCGCGCACATTGTTTATCGCTCAGTCTCTCGAATATTCTATCTTTTCTAGCGCATATTATAAATCTTATTTAATCCGGCATTCGGTGACTTCCCTCATCTGCCTGCTAGATGATTGCCGCCTGCAGGTATCATCCCTTCGCGCGGTCATTTCCCGGAAGTGACCACCCTTGAGCTTTCTAATAACACGTACCTACCGGCTCCCACTACCCCCAACGTTTTCCCTTACTTATCCACTCCTACATATTTTGCTTCACCAATCATTTCTCGTCTCTTACTTTCTCTTCTAGAGGGTTGGATTTTTCATTTTTCCTAGCATTCCATTCGTCAATCATTCTAATTTTTGTCCCACCCTTTGATTTTGACTTTAGTCTTGGAGAGGGGTTCCTTGAGCTCCTCAATTTTTGCGACTCTCCACTTTCATCATTCATACCAAAACTCTCCGAGAGGAAACATCCTCATTATAACAACATAACACACCGTTATTTTAAGACTTGCTGTTGAGTTTGTGTTCGTTACTTTAAAATAAAGTATTTCAATATCAAGATTGAATCAGCTCACGCTATATTAATTTGGCGCGTGACGTGGGCATATAAAGTAAAGTTCTTTTAAAGACTTCTTGCTAAAACCCACAATAATTACTAAATGACTTCAATGTCACCCCGACGCTGTGTACCACAGACAATGAGGCAATAATAAATACATCTAGGAACGATCTGCAGGCTCTAGTTGCTCGGATCCTCAGTGAGCCTATTAGTGAGACAGAGGTAGAGTCATGGTTATATATAACGCGGCATACCGGCACAGGATTTGAAACGAATGTTTGAGCAGTTAGAATCGTGGACTTCAACCTTGCCAGCTGAAGCACAAGAAATGGTCACAGGACTCAAAAGATTCCTACCAAAGGAGTTACAATAATATTGTATATATCATTTATAGGATACGATTCAGATTGTAGGATAGGATATTTGTACATACATTATTGTAACCAAACACTTGCTCGCGATATTAATGTTTCACTACGTGTGTCGCCCAACTAGGGTATAACGTACTCATGTACATAATACATGTGTAACTGATAGGGACGCCAACACCATCCGAGAATGTGCTGCTAAGAGCCAACCAACTTGGTGTGAAGCACCCTAATAAAGACTATATCTTGCAATTGATCAATTTGGATCGTGTTTGGTATCATTTTACTCAGGTGAATGTCAAGGTTTTGATAAACAAATTGTTATTAACATAGAAACCATAACTTATAAACTTTCGCTTTTACTAGAAAAAAAGGTCTGTTTTTTTACACCCCCAATGTCATAAAGCAGGCGGTACAGGGTCATTAATACCGCAGTAAAAAGGGTTTTCGAGACCCAACTTTACAACCTACAGGACTCCCTTAAACGCTCGTGTTCGGTCCCGTCCGATGAGCAGCTAGAGAGGTCCTACTGTATCAACTTAAACAAATTGTATTGAACGCTGACATCAAGGAGAGTACTTCGAGAACCTTACAATTCTCGACATTGGGCGCTCTGAAACAAGTTAATTACTTATGGATTGATGATGCAATGAGATATTGTGCAGTAATATATCAATCTTTAATCGAAACATCCTATGGTCTAAACGATAAGTCGGGCAAAAACTGGCCGTTGGTAAAAAGGCCCGTTTCCACTAGAACAGTTCGTCGTAACAGAACAGCGAACATCGAACAGCCAAACAAAACTCCGAACACCAAACCCAACATTCACCCGCTGTGTTGGACTGCGTTGGACCATTCGCCACTTCACAACTGGCCCCCGAGCCTTCTTTCCAGCACCGTCTCCTACCATATTAACACATCTTCTTCTCATCGCCGCGAAATACCTTCTAATTGAAATACTAAAGCTTAGACGCAAAGTACAAGGAATAAAATAATTGGAACGAATCTTTGCAATAGCTATTACTTTTCACTTCTTTCAGGTTTTAGTAGACTTTAAATAGTTTGATAAAACCGAGTACATTTCTGAGTGTCAATGTGCCCGCAGCGGAAACGCCGTTGCACGTAGAATGATCGACAATGTCTGACAATAAAACTTATCGAATTTAATTTTCCTTTTGCTGGTCGTGGATTACGTAGAGTGCTTCCATTATCAGCCATTTCGTAGGGTTGAAATGGGCCACTACTTATCGCAGAGCCTAATCAATGACAATTTATCGTCCTTCTTATTCTCGAGTTGCGATTGCGAGAGCGCGTCTTTTCAAGAAATTCAAACCCAACCCTATGCACGGTAATTCCTACTGGGCTGCTACCGGGCTTTCACCCGTTCCCTTTGATACGGGGAAAAACCGTCAACTGAGCGATCGGCCCATCAAGTGGTCTCCCTTACAAAATTTGGTATGCATTCCATTTATCGTCGGGACGATTGCCTTCTCGCTAAGATTGGAAGCGGTAATACGATATGGGCAACCTTTTTTTTCCCTATAAGAAAGCATAGGATGTTCGGAGTTCTGTTCGGATGTTCGGTGTTCGGTGTTCTGCCATCGACCTGCAATCGCCACTCTGAAAATCTCTGTTTGAGATGGCCAGAAAATACATGGTCTTTCAGATTTTTACCCAGCAAACCAATCAGAGCTCCCAAAATGAAATTTGCTGGTACCAAGTTTCATATTGATAGCTGAGACGAAATGGAGTGGGAATGACAGGAAAAGGAAAGCACGGATTCGCATGCAAAATATTGGGGCCCTGAAAAGGATCGTTTGTAAACACGCTTCTGCAATCGTATTGACGAAGCCTCTACGTTTGAGATTATTGCTGGCCCTGAAAAGGGCCAATTAAAAATGGCGCTATTAGCGTCGTTGTTGCTCGAAGTGCCCACCGTCATCAACATGTTTTAATATTCGCTATAACCGAATGTAAGAAACCCCATTTTCGAGGATATTGAAGTGAGGAACTCTACAGACTTAATCACTTGTGGTATTTTCTCCGTTTTCACATTTTATTATACCTCATGTTATTTCACTGCAATCTTTTAGCGCGCAGATGTTCTTCTTCACCGTCTTCAAGCCTCTCTGCTTTCTATTATTTTCATTTTATTATACTCCAAATTATTTTATTGAAAACATGTGGCCTGCAGATGTTCTTTTCCTCCGTCTTCGAGCCTTTCTGACTTCTATCATTTTTAATTGCACTTCTGCAGACTTAATTACAGACTTTCCTAAGGTTCTCTTCAGCTTCGGTTACTTTGTCCATTTTTATATTTCATTATACCCTTCTTCTTCACCGCTTCACCTGGATTAGCAATCCATTCCTTGAATTTTATGACTCTCTGCTGGTCAGGTATCCAAGGAAGCGAGCCTCCTACCGTTCAACCCCCGTACGGAAAAACCCACCCGCGCCACCCTTTCAGGCGCAAAATTTTTATGCCCCTTGGCACACCCACCTCTTATTCTGCCACCTCCACTTTTTCCTCACCATGTATTTACATTTTACATATTTTCAGCCAGTGATCTTGATTTTCCCACTTCAATGTCCCCTAGGAAGGGATTTCTGAGTTCTTAAATATGCGTTTGCCTAGATTTTAAGATTAGAGCTGTTAGTGTTGACTATCAG
Source organism: Ectemnius continuus (assembly GCA_910591665.1). Classification (NCBI taxonomy): domain Eukaryota; kingdom Metazoa; phylum Arthropoda; class Insecta; order Hymenoptera; family Crabronidae; genus Ectemnius; species Ectemnius continuus. The sequence goes on along the minus strand of OU342862.1, from coordinate 3,917,535 downwards.
AACGCATCATCGCTAAAGTTTGTACTTCACTCGCAATATCATGGCCGGACCGTATCAAGAGTTTTACGACATGATGATGTGCTTGGGGTGGTGCAATGACACCACGAGTCGGGCAGTCGCGCTGTATGCGGAGCGATTTCCGAATCGCAGGCATCCGTCGTATACTGCATTTGCCAATTTGCGGAACAGGGCACTCTTCGCGGGAATACTGGCTCCTCGTGGCAGGGAGGTCGGGCGGCCTCGAACTGCCCGGACTGACGAGATAGAGGAGGCCGTCATTGCCACGGTCGAAGATAATCCCGGGACGAGCACCCGCGAAATTGCGCGAACCGAGGGGACGTCGAAATCTACTGTGGAGCGCGTGCTACAGGCAGAGGAGTACCACCCCTACAAACATACACCTGTGCAGGAGCTGCTTCCTGCCGACAACGAGCGGAGGAGAGAGTATTGTGGGTGGATTTTGGGCCAATCCCAAAGGGACCCGGAGTTTGCGAAAAACATTCTATGGTCCGACGAGGCCTTATTTAATGAAAGAGGCATCTTTAATGGGCGCAATGCCCATGACTGGGCAACCCAGAATCCCCATGCGAAGAGGACCAGAGGGTTCCAAAGGAAGTGGTCAATCAATGTTTGGGTGGGAATATTGGGAGACCACATCATTGGACCGCACATCATGCCTCACCGTCTCAATGGTGCTCAATATTGGGAATTTTTGGAGGAAGTTCTCCCAAACTTGCTGGAGGTTGTTCCTCGCGAAGCCAGGAACAACATTTGGTTCCAGCAAGATGGAGCTCCTCCGCACAGAACCCGACGAGTTGTGCACCATTTGAATCAAGTATTTGAGAACAGGTGCCAGATCTCCCGATCTGACGCCACTGGATTTTTTTTCTGGGGATATGCGAAGATATGTTTAGTTGTTGGCTGCCAATACTGTCCAATACTTTACTTTTTTGTCAATCCCTTATTAAACAATAATATTTCTTCTGCAGACCATGACCTACGGCGTCGACGCGCCTTCCCAGGAGGAAGTTATCCAGCGGCTACAGGCGGCTGCTGCTAATGTGCAGCCGGAGCAACTTTCTGTGGTTCGGCGGAACATACTCGAACGTGCCCAACTTTGTTTGGACCACGGCGGTGGGCACTTCGAGCAACAACGACGCTAATAGCGCCATTTTTAATTGGCCCTTTTCAGGGCCAGCAATATTTTGCATGCGAATCCGTGCCTTCCTTTTCCTGTCATTCCTACTCCATTTCGTCTCAACTATCAATATGAAACTTGGTACCAGCAAATTTCATTTTGGGAGCTCTGATTGGTTTGGTGGGTAAAAATCTGAAAGACCATATATTTTCTGGCCATCTCAAACAGAGATTTTCAGAGTGGCGATTGCAGGTGGATGAATATCACCACTGCCGGGTGTTGAGTATGATGATGAGGAGGTAAGAAAATGCATAAAAAACAATCGTGACAACGGAGAATCAAACTCGATTCATAGTGATCGCTGTTCTAACGCTTTACCACGGCGCCACTTCTGGACTTGTAAGAAGAAGTATCACATGCTCCTGATAAACTGTAATTTAATTAGATATCATTAGATTTCGTTACATTTCATTAGATTTTATTAGATTACAGGGATCAGGGATCAGGGATGTAAGTACTGTAAACTATTATTATTATTATTCGCCAAATAGTTTTTAATGTCGTAATCGAGAATAATAGTTTTCCCACCTTATAGCTCAATGCCCATGCAAGAGGAAGAAGAAGAACAACAACAAAGCCGACAATCACCATCACCACCACCAGTGCCACCGCGGCGAGAATCATTGCAACAGCGGCAACAGTCACCACCACAGCGACAACAGCGAAACTCATCACCATCAATGGAGCCGCGGGAGCGAGCATTCTGGAAGCCGCGCATACTTGGTCGAAGATACCCTTTGATGAAGGACTTCACCAAGTATGTGGAGATCGGTGTCTGCGTCGGTGCTGGCAATAATTGCCAGGTCGAGTTGGCTATTGGAGACAACCATGGTCATGAAATCGCAGTCTTCATGGACTTATGAAAGGAAGTGATAAACAACAGAGATACAATCATGGAAATGTTTACCGTGCCCACCGAAACGATTGAACTATGCGGTCGCAGGATACTATCATTCCGAACCGTTAAACTTTTTAATAGTAACATCGAGATCATGGAAATTTCGGATGCATTAACATCTATATTTGTATCGCCGAATACTATCCTGCAAATTTTCGATCTTGAATATTGTATTGACCACATGTACTCGTGGTTAGCGGCAAGTATTCCTTCAATCAAGCAGAAATTTTCTTCATTCGTTGAAATATTAAGGAAGGCGCCGATGACTGTACATTGTAAAGCATCGATTATGAAAGACTCGACTTTTGAAAAGCATTCGTTGATTGATTGTGAACTCGTGACACTTTGTATGAAAACGATCGTAGGTGAGGTAATGATGACTAGGAATATGAACTACAGTGGTAAGAAATAGGAACGTATATACAAATAATGATTATTTATTGTAAAAAGGAAAAAAATGTACAGTTATTTATAGGAATAAAGAAAAACATATATATATCAATTTTTTTGTTTTGTCTTGATGATGATGATGGGGTGTTCAGTGCCTCCTCCTCACGATGGTGGCGATTACCAGACTAGGGGTAACACTGTAAAAAGCAATAAAAAATTAGTTTTTCACCTCGAGTACTACTACTACTGCAATACGATTTTTTTAAAACTTCATACATACCGATTGCACGTGCTCGCGGCACTGTTCGGCGAGTGGCCCTGTCGATACAATATTACGGAGCAGTAATTTGCCCCACTTGTCACTCCCAGTGTCGAAATGCCTCATAAGCGACAAATTATTTCGCAGCAATAAATAATACATTTTGATGAGGCTCACCCGACACTCTTTACACTGTTGGCACGGGCGGGCCGATCTATAAATATCAAGCCTACAGAAGTCGCACATGGACTCATGCCCCTTCTTAAAATACCAAAAATGGTGGAACGTTGGTAGAAAGCTGTCGGGTGAGCCCATTTGTCCATGGCACTCTGCAGAAATCGTGACTCTCCGCCAGTCGAAGTACGACGTTGTCTTTACACACTTGGACCGTATAATATGGAACTCCACATCAGAGCGGTCTTCACGCGCTACCAAGTACTTAAAAGACATGTTTTTGCTTTAAAAAGGAAAAACTTTGGACACAGAAAAAGCTGAACGCTGGCAAAAAAGTGAGAGCGATGAATGCTTCTGCCAACAGTTTTAAAGCCCTTGACCCAGCCTCTTTTCTCAGCATAAGATGGCGGAAGGATGGCCCTAGCCTATGGCCCTACCATCACCACCACCACCGCCACATGGTCAGGCATGTATTTCGCGTGTGATGTGTATGTGATTCATGTGATTCATGACTATGTGTGTTTAGTGTATGTTTAGCGAATGTGCGGGCAGAGTTTATACATACACACACATACACATCACGCACGAGGTACATGCCTGACTATGCAACCCCCACGCGATGCACCTTGGTTTACTCTAATGCTGGCAGCACACTTTTGATCCAAGTGGTGATAAAATGATTGAAAAAATCGAAAATCAAATTTTTGGTAGCTCTTTGTAAAGAGGAAGCTTCGCTCTAGAAGGACCTGTTACTAGAAATCCGAGAAAAAAATCTAGAAACTCCATAGACTGTCTTGCAGTTGTGGAATTTCGAAGGAGAGAAGGGAGCATTAAACTTTCACGATTATGTAGACGAAAAAATATCGTTCGAAAAATTAGGACATAAGGCTTTTACAGTAGAAGCTTGACTCTTTAAAATGAACATATGTACATTATTATATTATGTACCGGCTCTCTTTCGGATGGTACCCCGAGTAAACTTTCATGGGATTCGCTTCGGGGACGAATCCCTCGTCTCCCACCAAAAAAAGGCACATCTTGATGTCGTCCTGGCAGTGGTTCTGGCTCAGGGATGTTAGGTCCTTTTATTCCATTTTCTTGTGGAGCGTCGAATTTGTAAAGGCGCCGCCATTCGAAATCCTTTTTTGACATCCAATGTCAAGGTACAAGAAGTTATACTTCGCATCAACAAGTGCAAGGAGTACGATGCTAAAGTATCATATGTAATTAAAATACTCGCTCCCACTATTGCTCGGTCATTGGATAGCAATATGTTTGCCATCCAATGCACCGACGCAATGTGGGAACTGCCACATCTCGCCAAATTCCGCGGCTCATCCATGCCTCTTTAGTAGTTGGAATCTGTAAAAACAATTAGTGCTATTTTTTAACAGTCTAATTTAGCTTATTCTAATGAAAGACACACTAATATTATGTTTTATTGCAGATGGAAGATAGTATGGTCGCTTGGAGAGAGACGAGCCGTCGGGTTCTAATTATACGTCGGAGCAACCCATGAATCGAAAAAAACGCAAAAGCGGGGGAGAAGATCCATATTTGCAAAAAGTAATGGATATCTCGAATGGAAAAAGCAATCAAGACGTATCCTATGACTTTAGCAATTTTATTCCTGCACGGCTCCGCACGATGGCCGTAGCAACACGCGGAGTCGTGCAGCAACAATTATTAACCATGTTGAATGGTGCATCTCCAATACAAACACTACCTGCTCCATCATCCCATACCTCCCCCCCCCCCCCCCCAGTCCATTATACATATTCCCAACCCTCCCACAAATACACACACGCACCACTTCCCCACATCTCCCTGCAGATTGACCATTCTCAAGAATAACAATATACCCCTCCTCCTAGGCTCCCTTACACCCCCCCAATAATCGCGACTATCAAACTCCTCAACCATCCTGGTCCTCACGAACGCATTATAGTGATAGCAATTAATATGTATATATATATAGTTAGTATAGTATATAGTAGTATATATATAGCGTAATTATATTTCATAAAATAAAATAAGACTATAATATAAATAAATATTTTTTTAACTTACCTGAATAAAATCTCTCAACACGTCCACGATAGCATCGCAGACCTCCGGAATGATCCTGCTGATACTAGGTTTGGATATTCTGAAGAACTGCAGGCTGGCGTATGAATCGCCAATCGCCAAAAATCGTAGTGTCAAGGGGAGTCTCTCTTGGACCGTAACCGCCTTCCTGAACGGCGTATCGCTGCTTGACACTTGCGGTCCAATGCGATTGAGCAAAAATTCGTAATCGGTGGGATGCATTCTTGTAAAGTTTTGATATAACCCACTGATGGGTTGAAATCTCAGATCGCGCAACAAAGCAGTGGCACTATAAGTGTCACGCCATACGAATATTTCCGACTGCCACCAGCGTGGCGGGTTCCTCTTCTTTTGGCTGTGCAACATATAAATATATACTGCTGCGACTTGCTCTTTGCTGACCATAATATTGGATTTTATAAACTTGGCGATGCACACCCTACGAAGTCGACGAGTCGAATGAGAGAAAGTGGCTTGGCGTGGACGTCGCAAAAAAAAAGGGAAGGAGAAGTTTAAGGGATGGAAAAGTGGGCCCAGGTAAGGCCAATTTGTCGATGGAACTGAACAAAAGTAACTTCTAGCAGGGGTGGGCAGGTAGCACCAAGGTACAGTTGGGAGCTGGAAAGTTGGCCCCTGGGAGGCAGACCCAAAATTCACGGGGCTTGGCAAAGCTTGGAAGCAACGCGTACGTCACCCCCGAAAATCTGCCTGCGTACTGCCTGCGTACTGCCTGCGTACTGCCTGCGTACTGCCTGCGTACTGCCTGCGTACTGCCTGCGTACTGCCTGCGTACTGCCTGCGTACTGCCTGCGTACTGCCTGCGTACTGCCTGCGTACTGCCTGCGTACTGCCTGCGTACTGCCTGCGTACTGCCTGCGTACTGCCTGCGTACTGCCTGCGTACTGCCTGCGTACTGCCTGCGTACTGCCTGCGTACTGCCTGCGTACTGCCTGCGTACTGCCTGCGTACTGCCTGCGTACTGCCTGCGTACTGCCTGCGTACTGCCTGCGTACTGCCTGCGTACTGCCTGCGTACTGCCTGCGTACTGCCTGCGTACTGCCTGCGTACTGCCTGCGTACTGCCTGCGTACTGCCTGCGTACTGCCTGCGTACTGCCTGCGTACTGCCTGCGTACTGCCTGCGTACTGCCTGCGTACTGCCTGCGTACTGCCTGCGTACTGCCTGCGTACTGCCTGCGTACTGCCTGCGTACTGCCTGCGTACTGCCTGCGTACTGCCTGCGTACTGCCTGCGTACTGCCTGCGTACTGCCTGCGTACTGCCTGCGTACTGCCTGCGTACTGCCTGCGTACTGCCTGCGTACTGCCTGCGTACTGCCTGCGTACTGCCTGCGTACTGCCTGCGTACTGCCTGCGTACTGCCTGCGTACTGCCTGCGTACTGCCTGCGTACTGCCTGCGTACTGCCTGCGTACTGCCTGCGTACTGCCTGCGTACTGCCTGCGTACTGCCTGCGTACTGCCTGCGTACTGCCTGCGTACTGCCTGCGTACTGCCTGCGTACTGCCTGCGTACTGCCTGCGTACTGCCTGCGTACTGCCTGCGTACTGCCTGCGTACTGCCTGCGTACTGCCTGCGTACTGCCTGCGTACTGCCTGCGTACTGCCTGCGTACTGCCTGCGTACTGCCTGCGTACTGCCTGCGTACTGCCTGCGTACTGCCTGCGTACTGCCTGCGTACTGCCTGCGTACTGCCTGCGTACTGCCTGCGTACTGCCTGCGTACTGCCTGCGTACTGCCTGCGTACTGCCTGCGTACTGCCTGCGTACTGCCTGCGTACTGCCTGCGTACTGCCTGCGTACTGCCTGCGTACTGCCTGCGTACTGCCTGCGTACTGCCTGCGTACTGCCTGCGTACTGCCTGCGTACTGCCTGCGTACTGCCTGCGTACTGCCTGCGTACTGCCTGCGTACTGCCTGCGTACTGCCTGCGTACTGCCTGCGTACTGCCTGCGTACTGCCTGCGTACTGCCTGCGTACTGCCTGCGTACTGCCTGCGTACTGCCTGCGTACTGCCTGCGTACTGCCTGCGTACTGCCTGCGTACTGCCTGCGTACTGCCTGCGTACTGCCTGCGTACTGCCTGCGTACTGCCTGCGTACTGCCTGCGTACTGCCTGCGTACTGCCTGCGTACTGCCTGCGTACTGCCTGCGTACTGCCTGCGTACTGCCTGCGTACTGCCTGCGTACTGCCTGCGTACTGCCTGCGTACTGCCTGCGTACTGCCTGCGTACTGCCTGCGTACTGCCTGCGTACTGCCTGCGTACTGCCTGCGTACTGCCTGCGTACTGCCTGCGTACTGCCTGCGTACTGCCTGCGTACTGCCTGCGTACTGCCTGCGTACTGCCTGCGTACTGCCTGCGTACTGCCTGCGTACTGCCTGCGTACTGCCTGCGTACTGCCTGCGTACTGCCTGCGTACTGCCTGCGTACTGCCTGCGTACTGCCTGCGTACTGCCTGCGTACTGCCTGCGTACTGCCTGCGTACTGCCTGCGTACTGCCTGCGTACTGCCTGCGTACTGCCTGCGTACTGCCTGCGTACTGCCTGCGTACTGCCTGCGTACTGCCTGCGTACTGCCTGCGTACTGCCTGCGTACTGCCTGCGTACTGCCTGCGTACTGCCTGCGTACTGCCTGCGTACTGCCTGCGTACTGCCTGCGTACTGCCTGCGTACTGCCTGCGTACTGCCTGCGTACTGCCTGCGTACTGCCTGCGTACTGCCTGCGTACTGCCTGCGTACTGCCTGCGTACTGCCTGCGTACTGCCTGCGTACTGCCTGCGTACTGCCTGCGTACTGCCTGCGTACTGCCTGCGTACTGCCTGCGTACTGCCTGCGTACTGCCTGCGTACTGCCTGCGTACTGCCTGCGTACTGCCTGCGTACTGCCTGCGTACTGCCTGCGTACTGCCTGCGTACTGCCTGCGTACTGCCTGCGTACTGCCTGCGTACTGCCTGCGTACTGCCTGCGTACTGCCTGCGTACTGCCTGCGTACTGCCTGCGTACTGCCTGCGTACTGCCTGCTCAGGCTGCCACCATATATGTGCGACATGAATCCCATTGAATTGGCATGGGCCAAAGTCAAGAGGATTGTCCGAGAAAAAAATATAGGAACTTTGACAATGGCACAGTTGCTTGATGCCACAATTGAGGGAATAACCGCAGTATCACCTGCCGACTGGGAAGGATACTGCCGCCATACAAGAAAAGTCGAAGATAATTATTGGGACACCGACGGGCGAATGGAAGACGTCACAGACGAAATAAATAATTTAATGCCGGCCGAAGATGCCGAAGATAGTGAAGACGCCTGCGAGTATATGAACTTAAATAAAATGAAGCGGGTTTGCTATAAATACCTTAAAGCTCCATAAGTGCAAAAATTGGCACATTTGGCATTTTTTGGGGGTCCTTGCAGTTGACCTTTGCAACCCAAAGTTTGTACACTTGTTCTACATCACATCTAGAGCTTATAAAAAAAACTGAATTTGGGTTTCGACCTGACAGGTCTGACACTCTCCTTGTTAGAATGTGAAAGCGGAGTATGATTTTTGTTAAATCCCAAACACTTATGCGGAACAAAGAATATTTGTGGTAGGTTGAGCAAAACTACTTGGCGAATTGCGCTACATTTTTAATGTCTTTGTGGGGGTATACAATTTCTGTACACTGAATCTCCGGAGAGTAAGCCATGATTGTTAAAATGAATGCTTGTTAGTTTAAAGGAATACAATTATAGTAAGAATAGTAGTAGCTGTGGTAAGACGCTCAATTTGCAATCTTACGGTTCCAGTTCTATTGCAAATACATAATATTTTTTTAATTCCTTCTTATTTACGCAGATGAAAAAATTATATTTTGATATTAGTAATGAACTCGTCTCATGCTGTACAATATCCACCTTCATCGAACTATGAGCGAACTATGAGTGTGACCACACTATTTATATTCCTACCTGTTTAGCAGTCAATGGTGCCTTTTCACTTCCGCAGCACCTGGTCCTGACATATAATAAAATATTTATAAATGTGGTTTAAACGATTGTTTGTCGATAGTCGCAGAGTAATTGTGAAATGAGTTTATTGCCAGTAGCAAAATATATCATTTCTCTACCTGCGTGAATAGTAAGAAATATTAAATATTTGGAATAGAACTGGAATGATAAAATTACAATTTCGGCGTCTTACCACGACGACTGCTATTGTTACTTTAATTGGGTTCATTGAAAGTGACAAGCGTTCATCCCAATAGCCCACACTCCGGACATTCAGTTCATAGGAATTTTATATGACACAATTAATACAATTATCATGTAACTCCGAGTTGAAAATAAAATAGTTTTATTGAAGTTCATAACCAACGCTTCTTCGAGATTTTGCATCTATCAATTAACCGATTGGCCCCCGATATCTGTCACGATTCACCCCGCCTAATGCTCAGCGATACAAGACGTAAGTGACACTACACGGCTACCAAAAGAAGTACGCAATGTCGGTATTACCGATAATTCGACATTACAAAACTGTAGTCAACTGAGGGTTACATTTTAGAATGAGCCGGTTATTATTTATGCACCATTGATTGTAATGATGGGACAGATACTGGTGTAAAATGTGGAATTGCTCACCATCTGTCACAGTTTTGTTCGGTCTGTCAATTATTACCTGACCGTACTTAACCCCATTGGGAGATATTTGAGTTAATGCCTGCGTAGCATGTGTGGACTTGAAGCTCGAGCGCTCCGCGCCGGCGCCGCCCCTTATTCCCATCATGCGGGTCCCAGTCATAAAACGGAGCTACCTGACTATGGCTTAACGACAAATTGCAATAATAAGATCGTTATCGTGGTAATACTATTGAATCTTTGAATCCGCGTTAATTTACCAAATCTCTTATTGGACATTTGAAAAGAAAAAAATCGTAATCTTTCTTCAAAAATTGAAAAGCTGTCATATATCTATAATAATATTCATCACATAGAACTTGTAAACTGCTTGCCACTGAGAATCTACTGATTCTTCTGATTAATGCAATACAACTTGAGCAAAATTAGACATTTGTTTCACTATATACATGACAGATCCAATCATTGAAACGTTCGTAAGTTTCATATAATTTAAGTATACGAGCACAACACATCAGTACAAAACTGGCTATATCAGGAGATTCAGATAGACTAGTATGAGAAAATGTCACCGACTTTGATGAAACAGATACTTATTATTAATAATTATTATTAATAAGTACGTTCACTGTATGTCGTCGGGCACGGAAAAGACAACGCTTATTATTAGCACTATGTATCTGCTATGGAATCCGATATCTGTTTGACACTACCTGGCTGACGGTCCGAGGCATTCTGATGTCAAGCGCCCGTCCAAAACCAGGTAGGGCGCCGCCAGCCACCTAGCGGCGAAAAAAGGAAAGCGACATTTTAGGAAACTTGATTATAATGAAGAATTTCAGTAACTTTTCGCTTCGGCCGAAATATTTGAAATATTTATATCTCTTAAACTAATGGACCGATTCCATTGTGCCTTACGTCATATGAATCAGAAAAAATCACAGAAAAATATATCCCAAAAAGAATTACTTTCTGCAGGAAATCTCTGAGAAATTCGGAAAAGAAATTTGCAGACAATTGTTCGCATGGGTTCAATCGTTTTACGTCGGGATAATATAGCCTCGGGAGTCTCGCTGGACCGTACGGCTACGCCTTCACTACTTGGCGCGGAGACTCTACCGAGTCTCCTGATATCTATATTCTTACAAAGAACAGTATGTGCGAATTTCAGAAAAATCAGAAATGCCAGTAAAGTGACACGATCCGCTTGGCTTGGAATAACCCGTAATCCGCAGTCTCTTGCGAGTCTCAGTTTGAGACTCCTGAAGGAAACCGCGTTTATTGTTTTGTTAGTGGACGTTTCGGTGAAAGTGAATGAAGATGTTAGTCTAACTCGGGAAGGTAAGTGAGACTCACAATACAACACGTATATCCTTAGACGATCCCTGCCCATTGTTAGTGAAGCAGGTACTTATTGAGTAAGTCATGCAGTGCGAGCTATAACCTGCTGTAAAAGAGTTTTGGATTACTTTATGGCACCCTCGTCCGATCTACTTGGAACCCGGTCACTGCAATCAAATCATAAAGTAGAGTTCCATGTATATGATTGACCGTAGCCTAAATATTTTAGACTTCCGGGAAATGATTGGCAACGAAAGTCTCGGTATTGCTGTGAAAGTGGTAGAAGGGGGTGTAGAAAAAGGTTTATATAGATCGTTTCAGTTTTCAAACTTTCAGTCCTTCGATACTTTTGTACGAAGAACACCACGACGAAGCAGAGTTTAACGGATTTGTATCTCGATTACTTTGTATTTTCGGAAATTAAAATGGCACATAATCATCGTTCGGGTAGGGGTGTCACCCTTCGGTCGCAGATGCGCTCGTTTATTTACCGATTATATAATTATTTTTCCCGGGAAAAAATTAATAATGGGCCACTCGTGAACGTTAACAAAGTGGGCCAAAGAGTTGCGGATGCGCTGCAAATTTCAAGGCACACCGCGAGTAAAGTAAATAGTGAGGGAACCCCGCTGTCACGGGGACAGTTTTCCACTCCAGGAAAGAAGAGACCGCGACGGGCACCAAAATCTATTCCGGAAATATACAACGAGCACGCGATTCGGGAACACATTTATACGTATTATAGTAGGAAAGAACTTCCAACTCGAAGGAAGCTTTTAGTATCATTACGCGAAGTGGGTTTGTTTGATGGGGGGAAGACATCACTGTCTTCAGTCTTGCACAAAGTCGGGTTTGCATGGAATAAAATTAATAATCGCAAATTTTTAATGCAGCGGAACGATATCGCTAGTTCGCGGTGTTTTTTTTAAGACAGATTCGTAAACTTGATATCAAAAAGATCGTTTTCTTAGACGAAACGTGGGTCAACGCGGGCCACACAGTGACTCGTTCGTGGAGTGATAGTTCGCGCAAAAGTTCGCGGAAAGAACCAACGGGCAAAGGCGGGCGCCTTATTTTAACACATGCGAGAATGGCAACCGGTTTCATTCCCGATGCTTTACTTTTATTTCGCTCCAAAAAAACCGGGGATTACCATGACGACATGAATGCCGCAACATTCAAAGAGTGGTTTTTGAAACTTTTATCCAATATTCCTCCCCAATCGACAATAGTGATGGATAACGCGCCATATCACTCGGTGATAAAAAATAAAGCCCCCACTTCAAATTCGCGTAAAAACGGCATCATAAACTGGCTCAGAAATAATAATATACAGGTAGAGAACGATTTAAAAAAAGTTGAGTTACTAGAAATACAGGTAGCCCTCATACAACACGGCATCTCATAACACGGTTTCGCTATAACACGATTCATAAATTGCGGGAACCCTCCTACAACACGGCATCCTATAATACTGTTTCGCTATAACACGTTAAGAAAACTGCAAAAACCTTTGTACAACATTGTACTTCTACAGCCGCGGCGAGGCTTACTGTCCTAAAGATACAATGCTGCGGAAATATTTATTTTCATCTCCGTGGCCTGAAAACAAAAGTGTCTCACGCTGCTAGTCCGCAATTTGCGTCGAGCCGGGGTGTGTTAAAGAACAATTTTTCGTCTTTAAGACATTAAGCTTCAGCCCCAAGCCATGTCAGATAAAGATTTTCGGTAGATTATACTGAGCAGTGACGACGAAGAAATTCATTAAATTAGAGTTGCGTTAGAATAAAATAATATTTTGTTTTTTTTACTTTGTGTTATACGTACATTTCTATTTCTAATAAAAATTAAGCCGTTCATGCAGAATTAAAGAAAACTATTTGTTTTTAATAAGTTTTTGGAACGTAACCCCCGTTTTTGTACTAGTTCTGGGTCTCATACAACACGGCATTTTCTAGGAACCTAACTACCGTGTTATAGGAGGGTTACCTGTAGTAAATCAACATAAAACCGCGTTAAAAATATACGAGTTAGACGAGATCGCGCGCAAATTCGGACACTCGGTCCTTCGACTGCCCCCCTATCATTGTCAATATAATCCCATTGAATTAATTTGGGCGCAGGTCAAAGGAAAAGTCGCTCGGAGGAACACCACTTTCAACATGACGGATGTGGAACACTTAACGAAGGAGGCTATAGAAGGGATAACACCGGAGAATTGGAGAGCTACCATCTTACATACAAGGAAAATTATTGAGGATGCCTGGACGAAGGAAGGATTAATCGAAGAAGTCATCGAGCGATTTGTAATCCAACTCCACGAGGACTCCAGCAATGAATCATCTGGTGATTCCATGGAAGAAACGGATTCCGACGAAGAGATGGACGTGTCGGACAGCCCAGGACCATCGAGGCAAAGGAGCAGCAGTTTGGGAGAACAAATGGACGTGACGGTGGAAGGGATAGGTCCCTTACCAGAATCATCTGACGATGAAGGTATGAAGATATTCTACATAAGCAATTTTCAATAATGTTTAGGAAACTGTTAACAAAATTCATTTACGCTCTTTCTCATTTTAGGTTGATTCTTCCTGGGACCTGTTATACATTGTCTATGTATAACATTTCACGCAGAAGAGCATGTAATCCCCAATTGCCGAATAAGGTAAGGAATCTCATCAATAGTTTAAAAGTCAAGAGTAGTCAAACAATAGAACCGTACGGTATACCTGCTACAGAAAAGCCAGTGCCCTCGATGATGACTTTGTTAAAGATAGATTATTTGGGCTTATTGAGGCAAGAGTGGGGCACGGTTGCGGTAATACAATCCGTCCAAAAACATTTAAAAAATGTGAAAAAAGGCGCCAAGTAGTTTTGTCCCTCACCCCTAAAAAGATTTTGCCTCATAGAAAATGTGCTGCATTCCACAAAATAAATCTGTGGTGAAACCACCTCTATCAAATTGATCAAAAATGTAAATCGATATCATTGGAAGGCCAAGTTTTGATGCAAACACTCTAGAAAAAAGAACAGGAACAGGATATGAATGTGAAAACCAAACCTTCAGTTAGGAATATAAAACAAAACATATGTTAAACAATCGTGAAAATGAAATTCAAAATATATCTCTTCTGTTCGTTCAATTTATCAAAGAAAATGTAATACTTGGCCCGCCCGGTTCTTCACAAATCGAGTTTCAGCATCACATCATTTTGAACCGTGTGTTTCAATAAATAGTAGATAGGCATCTTTTGCATCTCTCGGTCACTCTATTTTTTGAATGAACTCGAATTGCCTCGAATGAAACGCGCACACGCAAATTTTTTTTTATTATTAATCACTAATTTATTGTTAATTTATTGTGCATTGCTAATGCGAGCTAAATCGAGGTATCTTTGAATGAAAACTTGGCTTTCCTGTAAGATATCTATTATCTTTTTTGTTATATTTCAGTTTTGTCGGGAAATCCAACTACTTGACTCGATTTCATGTCTTTTTGTTAGTTAAGGCTGAACAATAAAGACAATAAAATTTCTAATTATTTACCAATGTTTCAATTTTGTGCGAAAATGAATCTGCTACTTACAAGGGGTGCTTGTCAGGACCGGAACACCAAATTGGTTGCAAAAAATTGAGGATGTACGGTTCGACCCCCTAAACAAAACCCTATAACACTTTTTCAGAAAGCGTCTTGGTTACCGAAAAAAAATCGCAATATAGTCAACTAAGTCAACTAAGAAATAGTTGTGTAGCCTGTTTATAGCCTGAGTAATGATTTTGCGAAATACTTTTTTGTAATTCAATTTCTAATTACTCGTCTAATAACAAATAATGTGACATTTATGTTTAAATTTACTCTTTACGCATGTCTGTAAAAACTACTTCGACCTCTGTGCCATCTTGGTGCGCGAGAATTTGTTAATAATATAAAAATTATATACACTACATGACCGATCTATGCCAATTTTTTCTCGTCAACCAGGGCACATTCTGAAAAAGTGTTATGAGATTCTGTTTAGATGGTCGAACTGTACGTAGACAAATTTTTTCAGCCCAATTGGTGTTCCACTCCACACCATACCTGTTAATAACATAAGGCTACGCTATGTACCCATATTCGCTAATTTTTTCCTCGGTAACCAGGGCGCATTCTGAAAAAGTGTTACAGGGTTTTGTTTAGAGGGTTGAACCGTACATCCCCAATTTGTTTCAACCCATTTGGTGTTCCGGTCCTGACAAGCACCCCATGTTAGCGCACTTTTTTACGTTTTAATGTTTTTGGACTGATTTCATGTCTTTTTGTTATTTAACCCTTAGCAATAATAAATTTTGTTTGAATGCCTTTAATATATGCTTTAAAGAATGATTATAGTTTTTTATTTAATTATTTTCGAAAAAATGGCAGAGTTAGAGCTCGGCAAGTGAAAGCGTGTTTGTGTTCCACAGCCAGAAAAATTTCTCTAGTTTTCGATCTGGAGTAATAAAACAGACATTGTTCAATTTTCTATACGTTTAACTCGAAAAGTATGTAGCAAAATTAAATTCATAAATATTGCTTTTTGTTAGAACGGCACACAAGAGAAATAAAATTCAGGGAAGAAGCGACCAAGGAAGGAAGAAAAGGCCATCGCCACAGTGACGGAAGAGGACCGCAGCATCATAAGAGGCCTAATTACGACGTTTTATACAGAACGTCGTGAAGTGCCAACAACGGCCAAGCTGCTGGTGGCAGTTCAAGAAGTGATCCCCTTTCCATGGGGAGCGCAATCCCTTCGGCGGCTGCTGCACGATATGGGTTTTCGCTGGGCGAAAACCCAATCAACAAGAAGAGTGCTCGTCGAACGGCCGAACATAGTTTCATGGAGAACGAAAAGAAAAAGTTCATCCGGGCAATTCGGCGGCACCGGCAAGAGGGCAAAAATATTATATACCTCGATGAGACCTGGGTGGATAACACGATGTCGCATTCTAAATGCTGGCAAAGTGCAGATTTCACCGGGACGCTGGCGAACAGCAGTTCGTCTCATCGATTGGTGATTGTACATGCGGGCAGCCGAAATGGTTTTCTCAACGGTGCTGCTCTGATCTTTAAGGCCGGAGCAGTAACCGGAGATTATCACGGCCAGATGAATTCTGGCAATTTCGAAAAGTGGCTGAGAGAGAAGCTTATGCCAAACCTTCCACACAACAGTGTGGTGGTGATGGATAATGTCCCGTACCATTCGGTACGGGAAAATAAACCACCAACCAAGTTCGGCTTAAAAGCCGATATGGTACAGTGGCTGCAAAACAATAAAATTGCATTTGACCCGCAGGCCAGAAAGGCCGAGCTCTATGAGCTAATAAATAAATACAAGAGCCCAGAGAAGGAGTACCGAATCGACACGATTCTCAAAGAAGCCGGTCACACGGTACTCCGTTTGCCGCCATACATGTGCGAACTCAATCCAATTGAGTTCGCATGGGCGAAAATTAAAAGAACTGTTAGGGATAGAAACGCTGGAACGTTATCCCTAGCAGAGTTATACGATGCAGCGATTGAAGGGATGGCCCAGGTCACAGCCGTCGATTGGACTGGGTACTGCCACCACGTAATCAAACTCGAGGACGAGTTTTGGACCAACGATGGCTTGATGGAAGACATCGAAGAGGAAGTGATGCGAATCGCATTGAACGATGAGGGCACCGATGAGGAAGTGGTCAGCAGCAGCAGTGACACCAGCGACTCCGATTGAAGCAAGAGGGTGCTACAAATGTTGCTAGCGTCACAGGCCGGAAAAAGATAAGTATTTCTTGTTCCGCTTTAATTCTACTCCATTCGCTATGAGCGCTTCTAATATAAACATTTATTTTTTCATTTTTAGAACCGAACACTTGAAGACGAGTTCATTTCAATGTGTCAACGTGCGTTGCTGAAAAAGATAAGTATTTTTGTACCCTGTTGTTTAAGTACACTAAAACAATTAAATACTTATTATGCATAATTTTTCAGGTGTACAAGAAACCAGCACCAGTAAGGGATCCCTTTATGAGCCGCACGGAAAGGTCGCCGTCGAGAGGTCCGAAAAATCGGGACCGCGCCGCAGGTCAGAAAAAGATAAGTATTGGCAGCCCACTCCCACAGTTTCCTACCAGCCAATAGAAACAAGACTTCGGATCGCTAGTAATAAAACCTTTTGTCGCCATTCCTAGGTACCGGATTTGAAGGAGGAGACAAATTTTTCGGCAAATCAGAGCCAGGCGCCTTCTTTCCAGTAACGAGCTGTACCTTGGAGCTTTGTCTATTGATAACTGTTTTCTCCGGAATGGGGAAAATGTCCTGGTATCGGAAAAACACAGATTATAATTGTGTTTTTCTCCTTCTAATTGTGGAAATTTTTAGTCGAATTTTTTACTACACCTCCTTGACTGCTAGAAAACACTCGAAACGACCCCTACACACAACAAATTTCTAACTCCTGGAAGAATTCCGATACCGGAATGTTAGCGGCGAGGTATTTTATTGACGCTGGGATTGAACCCAGGTCAGATATTTGACCAGAACGTCGGCTTATGGCAAGGACCCGCGATACCTGAGATTCTGGAAGCACACATGGTGCTCAGGGCACGGTCGCTCGCGGGGCCAGGTAGTAATTTGGCAGACCGAAGATTAAGTACGACAGACAGCCCGACGCTGTATTGTCAACAATCGTAAAATTAGGAATGTGGTACCTTACGGATCTGGCCACGGAGTGGGGGAAGGCATAGTTGCCTTCCGGTAAGAGGACTGTGAGGAACAGCACGGCACTTACCCCAGAACCGTCTCTGCGTACGGAATTATTGTAAATTTAAGGAGGCGTTTCTGACAGGAAAATCAATCAGTATTGAGAATTTCGTTGGCAGTAACAGTTTTTGCTTGTTCCGAGTATCGCAACCATGGCGCAGTTTGATCGCGAAGATTATTTTAACATGTTCTGGGAGTTGGCGTCGCGTCGGCTGACGGCCATTATAGTGAGGTTCGTCGCGAGTACCTCCGGCGGTACCCCGATTGGCGGCCGCCGTGTTTAAGTGTATTTCACGGTGTCTACGACCGGATGAGGCAGACAGGCAGCCTTGAGCCTCGCGGCAGCGAGGTTGGCCGGCCTTGCACCGCGCGATCGCTACGCTCCGAGGATCAAGTCCTCCGAGAAGTAGATCGCAATCCACGTACAAGTACACGTCGAATTTCCCGGCTGACGAAGTAAGTTTTACAAAAAATATATCTACACCACTCCACAAAATTAGCGACACACTGACTGTTCAAGATGCGCGGCAGATCGGTGAAAGTGGCGCGCGTAGCGTTGAGCGCCAGCGCTACGCACCAAAAGTGACAGGTGAGGTTAGGCAGTGACACCGGTCACTCACCTGGCTCACCCGCAAGAATGTCAGTTGCAACTGACATTCGTTTAACAGTTCAAAGGCGTTTTTGTAGTGCATGTCACTTCCTTCCCAGAACCTTCCCGAAAGTTCCGCTGCAGGAAATAGCGTAGGCGGAAGGTCCTGGGAAGGAAGATCTATAAATAGGAGTGGAAGTGAGCGCACTTCCTTCTTCTTGGCTGCTTGGCTACACGAGTAAGATACCAGAGTGCTTTCTCAAAACTTATTCGCTGTGAAATTAGAGTGCTTGCTTCACACCTTGCTTAATATTCGAGTGCTTTCTCGCTTCGCTAGTGCTAGTGCTAATTGCATGTTCGCTTGCGACCTTTTGTAAATACTGGACAAAGTGACTTATTAATAGACGATTTATTGACCGAAAGAAGACTATCATTACATAAAAGATCCAATCCATCTCAGCTCCACATTCACCACACGCTCCTCAGCTATCCACTATCCGCTTTCTCAAACACTGACTTTTTCCAAAAAATGTCAATGTTTGAAAATTTCGTGGAGCAGTGCATTAAGAATATGAAAAATGGTATTTATTTTTAATAATGTGAATGACTGTATTGATTTGCAGCATCAGCAGGTCCTCAGTCTCAAGGACGCTGCAGTCGCGGGGTTATCATCCCTACAGGATGATACGAGTACATCGACTCCGTGAAGGAGATTTCGAGCGGAGACTCCAGTACTGCCACTGGCTTGTGGACCAGTGCGAGAGAGAGCCCAATTTTCTCTCGCGGGTTCTGTGGACCGATGAGGCACTTTTTAACCAGGAGGGTGTATTCAATGGCCAGAATGCCCATATCTGGGATACAGAAAACCCACGGGCAACACACCAGCGAAATTATCAAGAGCGGTACCTGCTACCTCGCAATCTCAATGGAGCGAGGTATGAGGTTTTTTTGAGGGAGGTACTACCAGGCTTGATGGCCGACGTACCTGCTGAAGAACTAGGACAGGCCTGGTTTCAACAGGATGGCGCACCCCCACACCGAACTCGCGCCGTAACCCACTATTTAAATGCCCATTTTAACCAGAGAACGATTAGCTACAATGGCGCCGTCCCGTGGCCTCCTCGGTCACCTGACCTCACGCAATTGGATTTTTTCTTGTGGGGCCACATTAAAGTAAGTGAAATTTTGGCACTTAACGATAAATTAATAATTTGGTATTGCAAACAATTAATAATGATTCTCTGTTTTCTAGAACTCCTTGTTCGGCGTTGACCGAAACGACGAAAGAGCCACCATCCAAGGGCTCCATGCAGTGGTGGCGACAATCGATGGAGGAATGTTGGCTCGAGTCAGATCCAGCATTCTAGAACGCGCTCGTTTGTGCATCGAAAATAATGGGAGGCACATTGAATCCCATTTATGAACAACTCCATTTTTAATTGGCCCTTTTCAGGGCCAGCAATAATTTGAAACGTAGACGCTTCGTCAGTATGCCTAAAGAAGCATGTTTACAAACGGTCCTTTTTAGGGCCCCAATATTTTGCATGCGAATCCGTGCTTTCCTTCTCCTGCAATTCCTACACCATGTCATCCCAGCTATTAATATGAAACTTGGTACCAGCAAATTTTGAATTTCATCAAGAATCGCGAAACAACCAATCAGGGATATCAATTACCGCAAGCGTGTATTAAAACAGAGGGAAAGCAGGGGAAAGTCAAAATGGGTGTCTGTAGGGCGATGCCGTGCCATGCCATGCTCAGGTCTTCAAGACGGCACATGGAAGGGTCTGCTCCCCGCTTTGGAAGGAACCGAGCGGTTGAGCACCCGCCGCTCCTCCATAGCAATTGTCGCAGGCCCACACTCAAGATCTTTTCCGGCACCTCCCTTTTTCTAGGAACGAGGCATAAACGGCCAGGACTCGCCAAGAGCTCGGTTTGCGTTACCTAACTTTGTTGTTGAATAACTCGGAATTGGAGGCCTAACGCAAATTTTTAAAAACGACATCATCATCCCCGCCCCCTTCCCAACAAGATAGCTATAGTGATATTGGACATTTTTGAGACACTCTGTATACTGTTGCCCATTCCGTTCGGAATATATATCACTTTTAATATTCCATAGTTGTTATAATATTTTTGAAGGATATTCAATATAAAAGATATTTCAAACTGTTTCACATTAACAAAATCAACAGATTACTACGATTCGAAATTTATCGTCTTACTATCAAACATGGATATAACTTTGGTAATTATGCATAATAGGGCTGACCCCACCGATTTCAATGAGGTTGATATATGTTGTTCGGGATGTGATTCTGAACAACTTTTTCCTATACATGTACCCGCCGCTCGGCTTTCGTTTTCGAGATATGTGTGACCGAAGTTGTGATTTGGGCAGACTAGTTACACTCGCTTTGTCGCATTAACAAGTCATCGCCCCCCCCCCCAAACTACCCACACACCTTCACCACACACCTTGCACTTGTGCTTTGGTCTTCCTATACTGTATACACACAAAACATGAAAACAACAGGCCAGGGAAGGCACATGAATTTGTGTTGACACTTAGTACTTGGTAAACCGTCTACCTTTTCGATATAATCGCTGAAAATTTTCCACCTACTGCACAATGAAATAAATTGATTTTGAATTTACGATTACTTTGTTTTCATTATGGTTTCGGTGAAGGTGTGTGGGTAGTGTAGGGGGGGGGGGGGGGGGCGATGACTTGCTAATGCGACAAAGCGAGTGCAACGAGTCTGCCCAAACCACAACTCCTGTCACACATATCTCGAAAACGATAGCCGAGCGGCGGGTACATGTATAGGAAAAAGTTGTTCAGAATAATGTTTTCTACAACATATATCAACCTCATTAAAATCGGTGGGGTCAGTCCTATTATGCATAATTACCATAACTTTAAATAATAAACCAGGTTCACTTTTGGGAACAGTAATTTTCATTATTTTCTTAAGGCGAGAAAATATCGCACAATGATATTTGACCTGAGCAGAACACGATCTTTGGCAGGTATACGAGCGGCCAGGTCAAGGCCGTGAGGGGCTTCGGCCGAGGAAAGATAGAAAAGGCGGAGTTTTCGAGCCTTGTAAGGCGTAGCCTAAAAGTCCCATTCTTTCCGAATTCTAGAGCCCGGCGCCTTCTTTCCAGAGGGGAACTGTAGGTCCTAGGACTGCGGCGCACCCAAGTGTCAAGGGAAGTGGCACTGACTGCGCTTGGGTGAGGGAAATCTCGAGTTCATTCTTTCAGCGGCCCCACTATAGTGGAAACGGGTCTTAAGGAGAACAATACGTCGACAGAAATTGTTCAACTTTAACGAGATGTTGCAGTTATTGATGCCAAATACGTTTACAAAATAAAGACAGCAAATGGCGGTAAGGATAGAATATTCAAAGCAAGATTAGTTGCAAAGGGGTTTATGGAGAATAATTTCGATTATCAGGAGAATCGGTATTTTACTTATATTTGCGCCGCCTCCGAAAAGTTGCAATAACTTTGTCAAAGGAATGTTGAATGAAAACAGCAAAATTATTTTTTACTTTTCAGCGCATTTTAATTTTTTATTTTATTTTTTCAGGTTTTCGAGTTTTCAGTTTTCTGGGATGCTGTCCGTTTTCGAAGTCGGTCACTTTTTTTTAAAAATATTTTTTTATTTAATACTTTTTACTATATGAAACGTTTCGAACGATGAGTCGCACTAAATTGCATCTCGAATTTCATCGATGCGTTGGTGTACCAATTATAGACAAACAAAAGTATCTGAAATTAATGAGGAAAGAAAAGCTTGGGCATTGCGAAATGCATGTAAGGCGGACACTTCGAGAACTTCCCTCATAAGTGAAGAAAAATTTCATTCCGATCGAACAAGTATTCAATCAAACCTTCGGTTTTATGTAATAAAAGAAGTTAATGTTAAAGAATTTCAGAAAAAGTTAGAACGGTTTTATTCAGGGAATATTCTGTATGAGAAAGAAAAGGTATTAATCCGATTTGTCCATCCATCGCAGAGATACTGACGGAGGAACGCAATAACAGTTCTTATGCGATAACAATAACCAGTCTTAAACAATATTGAAAAATTTTGCAATGGGACAGTTCTAGGGCCCGTCTCTGTAAATTAGAAAAAATATCACCCTAATCGAAACATGCGGTGCTGAGATATTGCCAGCCAACACAAACTTGGCGCATATTACGCATTCTATATAATAATAATAGTTTAAGTTAAATGAAATACGAAAATTTGTTAGTGGGACCACTGGCAGAATAACACCAACAGAGTAGACAAAGGTTGACTTGGATCGATTCATCCATTTCAGAAATATCACGGGACAAACGAAATTTTAGAAGGAATGTGAAGTCGGCGCAAAATTCGGTATTTATGCATTAACAATGGTTAGCGTTAAACAATTTCGCAAAAATTTGTAATGGGACCAAGCTGCGAACATCCTCTACACGATAGGCCTGGTTTCATCAATTTCGGTCCATCCATCTCAGAGATATCGCCGGACAAACGAAATTTTAGTAGAAACGTGAAATCAGCGAGAAATAGGGATTTTATGCAATAACAATGATTATCGTTAAACAACTCCGCAAAGATTTATAATGGGAACAAGCTGCGAGCATCCTCTATAAGATACGTCAGATTTCATCAAAATCGGTCCATCCAGCTCGGAGATGTCGACGAACAAACGCAAATTGTAGTAGAAACGTGAAATCAGCGAGAAATAGGGATTTTATGCAATAACAATGGTTATCGTTAAACAATTTCGCAAAGATTTATAATTGGAACAAGCTGCGAGCATCTTCTATAAGATACGTCAGATTTCATCAAAATCGGTCCATCCAGCTCGGAGATGTCGACGAACAAACGCAAATTGTAGTAGAAACGTGAAATCAGCGAGAAATTCGGATTTTATGCAATAACAATGGTTAGCGTTAAACAAATTCCCAAAAATTTATAATGGAACCAAACTGTGAACATCCTCTATAACATAAGCCGGGTTTCATCCCGATCCGTCCAGCCGTCTTCCCGTACTAGCCGGACAAACATTAAAAAAAAAGAAGAAAAAAAGAAACATAGCGATCGAATTGAGTGCCTCCTCCTTTTCGAAGTCGGTAAAAATCATTCAGTTCGAAAATGTTCGATTAGTAAAAAGAACGTGTTGTATTCGAATTTGTTAAGTAAAAAACGAGGGAAATAGAATATTTAACAAAACAGGCAGTAAGTAAATATACAGAAATAACATTGTTTGTTTTTCATTCGTTTTTGTTGGAAAACAACTTTCTATTGTTAACTCTCATTAGTTTATTCTTTCATCTTTTAATTTTTTGTATTGATCGAGTGATCCAATTCTTATTTTTTATCCCTAATTATAGGCAATTTGTCATAAAACATATGTTTTCAGCGCGTTAAATAAATATATCTGCGTGTACCATTTATGGTACAGGTGGCCTGCAGATCAAGTTCAGCGTGTGCCACAAATGGTACACGTGGCACGGAACGTGTTAATAATAATTATTTCTTGTATGATTAAAGTCGGTGGCATTTTCGCATACAAGTATGTGAATATAGCCAGTTTCTTACAAGGGCTGCTTGTCAGGACCGGAACACCAAATGGGTTGAAAAAAATTGAGGATGTACGGTTCGACCCCCTAAACAAAACCCTATAACAATTTTTCAGAATGCGTCTTGGTTACCGAGAAAAAAATTCACGATATAGTCAACTAAGTCAACTAAGAAATAGTTGTGTAGCCTGTTTATAGCCTGAGTAATGATTTTGCGAAATACTTTTTTGTAATCCAATTTCTAATTACTCGTCTAATAACAAATAATGTGATATTTATGTTTAAATTTACTCTTTACGCATGTCTGTAAAAACTACTTCGACCTCTGTGCCATCCTGATACGCAAGAATTTGTTAATAATATTATATACCAGATTATATATACTCTACATGACCGATCTATGCCAATTGTTTCTCGTCAACCAGGGCACATTTTGAAAAAGTGTTATGGGGTTCTGTTTAGATGGTCGAACTGTAGGTACACAAATTTTTATAGCCCAATTGGTGTTCCGATCCTGACAAGCGCCCCTTGTTAGTGATCTGTTGTGTAGTTTTAATTTCAGTAGTTAACATTTCCAGAAACTGGAGCAATTTCTCCATTAGAGAAACTAATTACTATTGGCTCAAGATGCCCAAGACTCGATCCTCGACTGACAACTTCTCTTCTCGACCAACGATTTTCCTGATACTCCGTCCCGGTAGAGTCGAGGCCAACTATTCCTCAAAACACGAAATTGGGCGCCAGGCAACGGAGGTGCCGCACAAGAACGATACGAAAAAGGAACTGCCACGTCGAATCTCCCAAGACGGCGTAAAAGTTGCCTCGGCTAGACAATACCAGACTAAGGAGAGCACGTGGGTTCGACAGAGAAAATAAGCCAGAATTTAGCTAACAATGAACGATTTATTCAACAATGAAGTACTTTACTCGAGATGTTCATCGACAGTTTCGAACGAAGCACGTGACTTCGAGAGAACAAGTGTTGAGATTCACATTGAGGTGGACGCTAACTAATTTTGCACGGTTAAACGGCGCCAATCTTCTACCAAATTCGCGAGAATCTGGATTCTATGACCGGGCGACTCTTGACTGATTTATCAGTCTGCAGGAATATATTCAGAATATAACAGCATTGTGCTTTTTGTGTTTTCTGTCGGACATAGAACCTTGCAGTTTACTCTAATGAGAGGCCAAAGGGCCCGAGAAATAGCGAATTACTAGCGGGGATCCGATCCAGACGTTGCAAAGTGTGATATTTTCGCAATCTAGCGCAACTTAATTCATTTGGTGGAATACCGTATAAAGCAAGGTATTGTATAATGATATTTTTATTTTTAGTCACATTATGCTGCATTATCCTACATTCTTATCATATATGAAATGAAGTTGGACCCATAAACTATCAAAAAAAAAAGAAAAAGCTGCTGCGTACATTGGCGCACTTGGCAGAACAACTGTTGTTTCATAAATTCCAACAGGCATTATTTTACAATATTTATATTTTGACAACATTATACCGCAAAACACCACATTTTCGTCATATACGAAGGAAAGCTAGACTCTTACAATAGGTGCTTGCCAGGACCGAAACACCAAATGGGTTGAAAAAAATTAAGGATGTACGGCTCGACCCTCTAAACAGAGCCCCATAACACTTTTTCAGAATGTGCCCTGGTTGACGAGAAAAACTTGGCATAGATCGGTCATGTAGTGTATATAATCTTTATATTATTAACAAATTCTCGCGTATTAGGACGGCAGAGAGGTCGAAGTAGTTTTTACAGACATGCGTAAAGAGTAAATTTAAACATAAATATCGCATTAGTTGTTATTAGACGAGTAATTAGAAATTGGATTACAAAAAAGTATTTCGCAAAATCATTACTCAGACTATAAACAGACTACACAACTATTTCTTAGTTGACTTAGTTGACTATATTGCGAATTTTGTTTTCAGTAACCAAGACGCATTCTGAAAAAGTGATATAGGGTTTTGTTTAGGGAGTCGAACCATACATCCTGAATTTTTTTCAACCCATTTGGTGTTCCGGTCCTGACAAGCACCCCTTGTTAGACTATTAAGAAGAACAAAACAATCTTGCGCATATTTGCGTACTCAGGAGAAAGCAATCATTTCGTGAATAGAAACAGGTACTGTTTAACAATATCTATTTTTTAACAAGACTACTGCAAAATATCGCCTTTTCCACATACATGAAGTGAAACCAGACTCCTAGTTTATTAAAAAAAAATGTTGCGCGTATTTGCACATAATGCTGGAAAGTATAAATACTGTTAAATGGTACTCGTTTTCCTACATAACAATGACAGTCTTCTCCCGAGTCTGCAAATGTGCTCATTATTATGAAGATGATCTAAGTTATATATTTCGAGATATTAATTTAATGAATTGCATTCGAATAAATTAAGAAATATTTTTACACTATGCGACTTTTTAATTTATAATTTTATTAGTCTTGATTAATGGAAATTTATTATGAATATGAAATTTTGTGTGAATTTCATACGAAATTGTTGTTTTTAATGTTTAAACTGACTTAGACCATTTTCAAAATTAACCGAATGTCCTATAAATGACTTAAAGCGATAAAGAACTATGAGTTTTATTTGAAGCAATAACTTTAATGAAATAATTCATGAACATTTATTAATTATTGTTAAAAAGTAATCCATTTTTACCATTTCGAGTTTTTAAGATTCTTAAAATGTTGCTGAAAAATTGGAGGGATGTATGGTAGTAAACACATAATATCTTTATGTTTTTCTTCCGTTACTGGTCTAGTGGTGCTGTATAATGGAAGTAATTTAATATTTCCGTATATTTTCAAGTTATGTTTATATAATTTCTTTAAAGTTTTGACTTAGACCACTTTCATAATTAACACGAAATGAATTCCATATAATGTTGAAATGACAACCACTATCTAATGGTTCATTTTTGACGATATCGTACAAATTACATTGAATAAATTTAGTTTAAAATAATGTGGTGTGAAATAACTGATAAATATATTTTTTTTAAATTTTGACTTAGACCACTTTCATAATTATGGGCACAAATATGCGCAACATTGTTTTTCAATAGTCTAGGAGTCTGGCTTCATGTCGTGTATGTGGAAAAAGTAATATTTCGCAATATAATTTTGCTAAAAAATAGATATTGTAAAATAATACCAGTGTGAATTCATGAAACACCAGTAGCTCTGCCAAGTGCGCCAATATGCGCAACAGCTGTTTTTTGCTTTTGATATTCTATGGGTTCAACTTCAATTCGTATATGATAAGAATGCAGGATAATGCAGCATAATGTTACTAAAAATATAGGCATCATTATACAGTATCTTGCTTTATACGGCATACCACTAAATGAATTAAGTTCCGCTAGATTGGGAAAATATCACACTGTGCGTCGCAGAGTGGGGTATTTGGCCCCAAAACATGATCAAAATTCAATTTTTCAACATTTTTCTTTTGGAAAATCGACAATTAATATTCAATCTATATAGTTTGCAGCACACTATGACGCAGTCTTGCGATTTTAGATTGAGCCAATATGACATTACACTTATTAGAATGTCGCCAAAACTGATATTTCATATTGTTTTATTTGTAGGCTTCCAAAACTAGTCCCGTTTTTGATTTTTAAAAGAATCACGAAGGGAATTTTCGATATTGCCGCTATATTGGCATGCAAGTAGACGGTATGTAAATGTATCAAGATGTTATGCAAATTATAAGTTCAAAGTTCAGCTAAACATTTTACTTTCTATAACAATAAAATTTTATCCGCTCTCCCTGCATTTCCTATGTTACATTCAAATATTCAAAAACCCGGGAGTTGTGCAATTTTCTACTTGTAATTGGCACATCAATAAGGATAGCTTTTTAGTTTCGTTTTCGGATCTGTTTTCTTTGCTCACTTCAAGGAAGTTGAATTTTCCGAGATTTTATTATTTAGTAGCAAATGTGTTAAAAACTGAATATTTATCTATACCAACAAAATTATATTTTTCGATAACAATTTTTTATTTCCAAACCTAAATCAAGCTTTAATACAATCTCTCAATGAATTTAGAATCGTATAATCCTGAATTTTCAAACGATTTTCTCATCAAAATAATTTTGATCACGTTTTGAGGTCAAATATCACACTGGGCGTCGGTCCTTTACGATAGCTAGATTGGAAGGTTTGGTCACTTACCGCTAAGGTCCTTGCTCGATGGCCATGCTAGTTGGATCGAACATGATCATTTTCCATCCACCCCTTCCTTCCTTCGTTCGCTAGCTACCTCTAATCGTGATGGTCGTTAATCGTCGCTAATGGCCGTTATTCACTCGCCTCGCTATCTGCTCGCTTTCGTAGTCAGCACAAGAGTGCGAAAATCGACACGTGGGCCTAAACGCTCGCTTAACCACCTTTGTTCCTAAAGATCGATCGTGATTGGTCACCTGCCCCTATCGCGTACAAAGCACTGGCAATGCCTTCAAGCGAACAAGGCCAGGGGCGTACAGACCCAACCGTGCGCCAACCTTGCTTCGCCGAGTGGAACACTTATCGGCTTCCACGTTGCTGGGTGTCTCGGGATCGCTCGCCTCATTACCGAGTTTCCTCTTCCGATGATCAGTCGTTGGCGGCAACTTTCAGAGGCTGCTGGTCCCTTAAGTTCATCCTGGTCGAGCCGAGTCTTAGGAGCTGGCAGATTTAGTGTCTTGGGGTGCTTCTACTAGATGTTCGTTCCTGGGCTTCCTGGTCGCTAATTGGCTCCGGTGCAAATTTAGGCGTTAGTGCGGTCGATTCTTGATCTTTTCGGACCTTTGTTGGCGACGCTAATTTCCGGTAGTGGCGCAGCGCTAGATTTAAGTGAGAAAAGAGTTGGTTCTTGTGACTTACGTCACACGTAACGTCACAGTATATATGTATAGTTAGTATAGTACAATATATAGTACTGTAGTATCCGTGCAAAAGCATTAAAATGTAAAAAAAAAATGCACCAAGTAGCAGTTTCATTCCTCCAGAAAATTGAGATATAATAAAAACTATATAGATATCATAAAAGAAAACTAACTTTTCATTCAAAGATACCTCGATTTAAACCGCATTGGCAATTAACAATAAATTAATAATAAATTAGTGAGTAACAATTAAAAAAGGTTGGCGTGTGGGTGCTTCATTCGGGCCACTAGTTCTGCTAATATTCCTAATTACAATAATAATTATACTAAAATCAGTGTTAGATTTAATCAGTTTTCCATTGCCATTTTACTTCGCAATAAAGTATGCACACGCCAAATGTTTTTTATTGATCGTTAATTTATGGTTAATTGCTAATGTGAGTAAAATCAAGGTACCTTTGAATTAAAACATGGCTTTCTTTTATGATATCTGTATTTTTTTCTTATTTTTTTATAAATACGGTAATTGATTAAATCATATTTTTGTACTTTACATACATTTTTAGGGGGAATCTACATCTTTTCAAACAACGAAATAAAGACGCAATTTTTGGGAGGGAATGAAATTGCTACTTGGCGCATGTTTTTACATTTTAATGTTTTGGGGGGATATATTTGTCGGAGGGTCGTCATTAGTCGTCGTCTTCGCACACTTGTTACATACTCACTCTCATTGGACTACTTTTCTTCACCATTATTTCACTCGTAGCTACAACAATTTTAACTCGCCTAGTTTTCCACATAGAATTCTTCGGCGTATTTTTCGAACCTTAAAACTGTGACTTCAACTCTTTCGACCGTCGTTATTTCGTATCTTAATAAGAATTCCGAATAGGGGTGCAGCTGTGCATCTGTGCTGCACTTGCTCCCTATAATTCTTACGCCTCAAGCATAGTCAGACTTCCAGCGCCCAGATCTCCCACCATACCCTTTTTCACAGGATTTTTCGGGTATATAATCCCCTAATTTCTAGTGGAAAGCGGGGGAATTGGTTCCGAAGCTTCATTGACCTCGAAGCTCTGTCAGTCGGACCAGCGAAGAACACCGTAGTAGATCGAACACCAGTCTCTTTCGAAGCAGATACCATAACCATAATGTTTTATTGATGATTAATTCTACTATACCGTTTCTCTACCCCAAAACTGCAACCAACCCTTATCTACCAGTGTAAAGTACATCATGCTTGTGTTGTGACTGTGTAACCGTAATCGCCTCGGCATTACAATGAAATGGTTTGATGGTTTCATAGCGTTTTTAAAAATATCTCATAATTAAATAGTGGCTTGGCTTTAATTTCGAAGGATTTTCATTATTTTTTTGGTGAATGTGGCAAAGGCAATGAAATATGTAGTTGGCTGTAGAATTGCCTTACAATGTTAAAGAAAAATATGATTTTTGTTGACCCCAAAGCACTTTTGTGGGAGAAAAGATTTTTTAGGTTGAACAAAACTACTTGGCGATTTTTTTTACATTTTTAATGTCTCTTTGGGGGACACTAGTATCTTTTCAAGCAGTTACAACTACTGTACGTGTAACGTAACATAACTGCAACCGTTAGGCAAGTCACTGTTCCTTCGCTTGTTTCCTTTCTATTCTCTTCATAACGTTAAATGAACTCGTAATAAGATTCATGCAATAACATTTTGTATCCGCTGAAACTCTTATTGTATTATTTTTGTTGTATAATTCTTCGGAATATATCCAACTTATTTTAGTTTGTACCGACTTCGAAAAGGAGGAGGTACTCAATTCGATCGCTATGTTTTTTTTTTTTTTTTTTTTTTTTTTAATGTTTGTCCGGCTAGTACGGGAAGACCGCTGGACCGATCGGGATGAAAGCGGGCTTATATCATAGAGGATGTTCACAGTTTGGTCCCATTATAAAATTTTTCGAAATTGTTTAACGCTAACCATTGTTATTGCATAAAAACCCAATTCTTCGCCGATTTCACGTTTCTGCTGAAATTTTCGTGTGTCCGGCGATATCTCCGAGATGGATGGACCGAAATTGATAAACCCAGGCTTATCGCGTAGAGGATGCTCGTACTGTGGTCCCAATATAAATTTTTCCCAAATTGTTTAACACTAACTGTTGTTATTGCATAAAAACCCAATTCTTCGCCGATTTCACGTTTCTGAGGGAATTTTCGTGTGTCCAGCGATATCTCCGAGATGGATGGACCGAAATTGATGAACCCATGCTTATCGCGTAGAGGATGCTCGTACTTTGGTCCCAATATAAATTTTTCCCAAATTGTTTAACACTAACTATTGTTATTGCATAAAAACCCAATTCTTCGCCGATTTCACGTTTCTGCTGAAATTTTCGTGTGTCCGGCGATATCTCCGAGATGGATGGACCGATCTTGATGAAATCTTATCTATCTTATAGCGGATACGCGTACTTTGCTCCCATTACACATTTTCCCGAAATTGTTTAACGATAACCATTGTTATTGCATAAAATGCCATTTTATCGCTGATTTCACGTTTCTACTACAATTTTCGTGTGTACGGCGATATCTCCGAGATGGATGGACCGAAATTGATGAACCCAGGCTTATCGCGTAGAGGATGTTCGTACTTTGGTCCCAATATAAATTTTTCCCAAATTGTTTAACACTAACTATTGTTATTGCATAAAAACCCAATTTTTCGCCGATTTCACGTTTCTGAGGGAATTTTCGTGTGTCCAGCGATATCTCCGAGATGGATCGACCGATCTTGATGAAATCTTATCTATCTTATAGCGGATACGCGTACTTTGCTCCCATTACACATTTTCCCGAAATTGTTTAACGATAACCATTGTTATTGCATAAAATGCCATTTTATCGCTGATTTCACGTTTCTACTACAATTTTCGTGTGTCCGGCGATATCTCCGAGATGGATGGACCGAAATTGATGAACCCATGCTTATCGCGTAGAGGATGCTCGTACTTTGGTCCCAATATAAATTTTTCCCAAATTGTTTAACACTAACTATTGTTATTGCATAAAAACCCAATTCTTCGCCGATTTCACGTTTCTGCTGAAATTTTCGTGTGTCCGGCGATATCTCCGAGATGGATGGACCGATCTTGATGAAATCTTATCTATCTTATAGCGGATACGCGTACTTTGCTCCCATTACACATTTTCCCGAAATTGTTTAACGATAACCATTGTTATTGCATAAAATGCCATTTTATCGCTGATTTCACGTTTCTACTACAATTTTCGTGTGTACGGCGATATCTCCGAGATGGATGGACCGAAATTGATGAACCCAGGCTTATCGCGTAGAGGATGTTCGTACTTTGGTCCCAATATAAATTTTTCCCAAATTGTTTAACACTAACTATTGTTATTGCATAAAAACCCAATTTTTCGCCGATTTCACGTTTCTGAGGGAATTTTCGTGTGTCCAGCGATATCTCCGAGATGGATCGACCGATCTTGATGAAATCTTATCTATCTCATAGCGGATACGCGTACTTTGCTCCCATTACACATTTTCCCGAAATTGTTTAACGATAACCATTGTTATTGCATAAAATGCCATTTTATCGCTGATTTCACGTTTCTACTACAATTTTCGTGTGTCCGGCGATATCTCCGAGATGGATGGACCGAAATTGATGAACCCATGCTTATCGCGTAGAGGATGCTCGTACTTTGGTCCCAATATAAATTTTTCCCAAATTGTTTAACACTAACTATTGTTATTGCATAAAAACCCAATTCTTCGCCGATTTCACGTTTCTGCTCAAATTTTCGTGTGTCCGGCGATATCTCCGAGATGGATGGACCGATCTTGATGAAATCTTATCTATCTTATAGCGGATACGCGTACTTTGGTCCCATTACACATTTTCCCGAAATTGTTTAACGATAACCATTGTTATTGCATAAAATGCCATTTTATCGCTGATTTCACGTTTCTACTACAATTTTCGTGTGTACGGCGATATCTCCGAGATGGATGGACCGAAATTGATGAACCCAGGCTTATCGCATAGAGGATGTTCGTACTTTGGTCCCAATATAAATTTTTCCCAAATTGTTTAACACTAACTATTGTTATTGCATAAAAACCCAATTTTTCGCCGATTTCACGTTTCTGAGGGAATTTTCGTGTGTCCAGCGATATCTCCGAGATGGATGGACCGAAATTGATGAACCCAGGCTTATCGCGTAGAGGATGCTCGTACTTTGGTCCCAATATAAATTTTTCCCAAATTGTTTAACACTAACTATTGTTATTGCATAAAAACCCGATTCTTCGCCGATTTCACGTTTCTGAAGGAATTTTCGTGTGTCCAGCGATATCTCCGAAATGGATGGACCGATCTTGATCAAATCCTGTCTAGCGCATAGCGGTTACTCGTACTTTTGTCCCATTACACATTTTCCCGAAATTGTTTAACGATAACCACTGTTATTGCATAAAATGCCATTTTCTCGCTGATTTCACGTTTCTACTACAATTTT
Organism: Ectemnius continuus; assembly: GCA_910591665.1. Lineage (NCBI taxonomy): Eukaryota > Metazoa > Arthropoda > Insecta > Hymenoptera > Crabronidae > Ectemnius > Ectemnius continuus. The sequence goes on along the minus strand of OU342862.1, from coordinate 3,884,167 downwards.
CGTTTGTCAGTCGATATCTCCGAGATGGATGGACCGATCTTGATGAAATCTGAGGTATCTTATAGAGGATGCACATTCTTTAGTTGCAACATAAATTTTCACGAAATTGTTTAACGCTAACTATTGTTATTGCATAAAATCCCAATTTCTCGCTGATTTTACGTTTCTACTATAATTTTCGTTTGTTCGTCGATATCTCCGAGATGCATGGACCGATCTTGATGAAATCTTATCTATCTTATAGCGGATACGCGTACTTTGGTCCCATTACACATTTTCCCGAAATTGTTTAACGATAACCATTGTTATTGCATAAAATGCCATTTTATCGCTGATTTCACGTTTCTACTACAATTTTCGTTTGTCCGGCGATATCTCCGAGATGGATGGACCGAAATTGATGAATCCAGGCTTATCGCGTAGAGGATGCTCGTACTTTGGTCCCAATATACATTTTTCCCAAATTGTTTAACGCTAACTATTGTTATTGCATAAAAACCCGATTCTTCGCCGATTTCACGTTTCTGAGGGATTTTTCGTGTGTCCAGCGATATCTCCGAAATGGATGGACCGATCTTGATCAAATCTTGTCTATCTTATAGCGGTTACTCGTACTTTGGTCCCGTTACACATTTTCCCAAAATTGTTTAACGATAACCATTGTTATTGCATAAAATGCCATTTTCTCGTTGATTTCACGTTCCTACTACAATTTTCGTTTGTCCGTCGATATCTCCGAGATGGATGGACCGATCTTGACGAAATCTTATCTATCTTATAGCGGTTACTCGTACTTTGGTCCCATTACACATTTTCCCGAAATTGTTTAACGATAACCATTGTTATTGCATAAAATGCCATTTTCTCGCTGATTTCACGTTCCTACTACAATTTTCGTTTGTCCGTCGATATCTCCGAGATGGATAGACCGATTTTGATGAAATGTGAGGTATCTTATAGAGGATGCACATTCTTTAGTTGCAACATAAATTTTCACGAAATTGTTTAACGCTAACTATTGTTATTGCATAAACTCCCAGTTTCTCGCTGATTTCACTTTTCTACTAAAACTGCGTTTGTCCAACGTTATCTTCGAGATGGTTGGACCGATATTGACTAAATCTGACATATCTCATTGAGGATGCACATACTTTAGTCCCACCATAAATTTTTCCGAAATTGTTTAACGCTAACCATTGTTATTGCATAAACACCGAATGTTTTGCTGATTTCACTTTTCTACTAAAACTGCGTTTGTCCAACGTTATCTTCGAGATGGTTGGACCGATATTGACTAAATCTGACATATCTCATTGAGGATGCACATACTTTAGTCCCACCATAAATTTTTCCGAAATTGTTTAATGCTAATCATTTTTAGTGCATAAAAGCTTTTCCTTCCTCGACAATTCCGGATACATTTGTTCGTCTATAACTGGTACACCAGTGCATCGATGAAATTCAAGATGCAATCTACTGCGAACTATCGTTGTATGCATTTGAAATACTAAAAAGCATGAAATAAAAAAAATATGTTAAAAAAAATGTGACCGACTTCGAAAAACTGACAGCATCCCAGAAAACTGAAAACTAAAAGAGCTGGAAAAATAAAATTAATAATCAAAATAAGCAGAATAAAAATGCGCTGAAAAGTAAAAAATAATTTGCTGTTTTCGTGCTTTCGTCATTTTGCAGTCATAATGTGTAACTTTGGCAACCTTCCCGCATTGTACTGCAACCCAATGCAACACCCAACCCTTTGCAGGCCCAAATATTTTGCAACTTTTCGGAGTCGGCGCAAATATAAGTAAAATACTAATCATCTGGCTTAATCTCACCTACCCGTATTCTCTCTTTTATTGCGCCATGTCCAATCCCACTTGCTCACGCTCATTTACGATCTCTCTCTTTTCTTCTATCTTCGTCTATACAGGGTGTAAACGATATGACTCCCGGCGCTTTGAGGGAAGGCACAGGAGAAAATTTAAAACATTTTAAGATCAGATTATGATGTCCGATCTTTGTTAGTTTGGTTGGTATAACATATTAATGGTGGAGAGGCTATCTTCGATCCCACTGCTAGAATCGTCCCATAAATTCGTGTATGTGTGCTGTTGTGCGATTGGAGGTAACACCTAAAAAAGCGACTCGATACTCTGATTGGTTTACATAATAATTAATAAAGTATTTTTGCTCCGGGTGAACGATGTTTGCAGACTCAATAGTGTGCAAGCGTAGTGGAAATAATGGGGTGCGTTCGCCCCCCAAGTGTCGGTGTCTTTGCGGGATGTAACGTGACACCTTTAAGGGCCGTCCCCTATCTCTCGGTAGAATAGGCTGAAACCAATTGTTTTCTCCGATTCGAACCGATATAGTTATATTAGTTGCATCCCAATGGTCCAACAACGACGAATCACCGAGAAGGGCTAAGACAAAAACGCAAAAAAGTAAAGAGGGGCCCTCGGTCAATCCCCGATGTTGCCGACCTGCCGTTCGATTACTACCCGTTCCAATAACTTACAGCTTACTTTAAGATGCAATAACAACTAAACTAAAAGTGATAGGATCTAAACATTTGCCCCCTATAGCCTTAGAATTTTCCCCTCTACCATCCCCTAGAGCGGCGGGAGTTATATCGTTTACACCCTGTATATCTATCTATCTGTTCACGAGAATACTTCCATGATAGACGAAGAGAGAATGATAGATACAAGAGATGATTATTTGAGACAATCATCTACATCTATGAGATGTTAGAATTGTCCTCCATATACCACACCAGTTAATGTTAACAGTAGTAGTAGTATGTTACACGGGAGATACGTTTAGATAAGATATACATATGTATATATATCTATCTAACCATCCACAGGAACTCGTTCATGATAGATGAAGGCAGAAGGATGCACACAATTGTAAAGAGTATTCTCTTGCTTACGGTCTGCTATATGTGACTGTCTTTTATAGTATTTTACTTATATTTGCGCCGACTTCGAAAAGTTGCAAAATATTTGGGCTTGCAATGGGTTGGGTGTTGGATTGGGTTGCAGTACAATGCGGGAAGGTTGCCAAAGTTACACATTATGACTGCAAAATGACGAAAGCACGAAAACAGCAAATTATTTTTTACTTTTCAGCGCATTTTTATTCTGCTTATTTTGATTATTAATTTTATTTTTCCAGCTCTTTTAGTTTGCAGTTTTCTGGGATGCTGTCAGTTTTTCGAAGTCGGTCACATTTTTTTCGATAAGAACGTCAAGAGTCTAATCATTCCTTGACTGCTGTTTAATATAACCATGTTTCAACTATTCATTACGAAGGAAACAAGTAATAAACGACCCCACGATGATTACGGTATATGTACCTTACTTCAAATTTAAGGCGATCTTATTGGAGATCACTAGCAAAAGAGATTAATAGGAAAATAGGATCCTGAGTAGGTATTTCAAGCAACCTTCGCGAACTGTATACTCTTGATATGGATGAAACTTTATGGGTTTGTAGGGAAGCCGAAAATCATAGGTACGTATCTTTTAATTGCATTAACTCAGATTTAAGAAATAAAACCCCGTACCGAAATTTAATCTTCTTCGTTGCAAAACCTGTGTCCCTCTTTGCCCGTGTTTTTGCCATTTTAGTTTCGTGCTGAAAAAATGACCATACTATAGCCAATAGTAAAAAATGTAGTTCCAAATTGCGGCTAACTCCTAGTCACCTAGGCAGTATAAATATCAATTCGACAATACTCGTAATAACTCGAAAGATCGCAACTAAACGCAGTTGGTAATTTACTTGGTTGGTTATTTGTAATTTACAAATAATCACGAATTCGAATGATTCAAAGTTGAATGCTTCGAATTCAAATGATCCGAAATTGAATATTTCGAATTTGAATGATTCGAAGTTGAATACTTCGAATTCGAACGATTGAAAGTCGAATATTTCGAATTCGAATGATTCAAAGTCGAATATTTCGAATTCGAACGATTCAAAGTCGAATATTTCGAATTCGAACGATTCATAGTTGAATACATATTTCGAATTCGAATGATTCAAAGTCGAATATTTCGATTTCGAATGATTCAAAATTGAATATTTCAATTTCGAATTCGAATGAAACTTCGAATTGAGTACTTTACTCATTGGAAGTCGAAATATTCAACTTTGAATCATTCGAATTCGTGATTATTTGTAATTTAGAAATAATCCCGAGTTTTTCTCCACGATTACAAATAATCACTCATTTTTCTCCGCGATTATAAATAATCACGGATTTTTCTTCACGATTACAAATAATCACTCATTTTTCTCCACGATTATTATTAATCATGACATTATATTATTCATGCTCGCCCATCCCTGCTCACATAGGAGTGACCACGTACCCATGCTACCCTCCCGATCTCACCATACCCGATGGCAAGGGTGCCTGCACATAGAGCACTAGTTCGACCAGAACGACTGAGCTCTCAAATAGGAGACATGCTAGCGCCTCATCCTCCGTACGTGAACCTGTTTAAAAGGCTTGACATTACCTCCCTCCAGCCATCGTGTCCATGCACTACGCCGGCATGATATTAGATATCTGCTATAATGATGTGCAAGATGGAATTCGGTACAAAATTTGGTCCTTCGAGCCAAGATGAGGATTTAAATTTCTATAAACATTTGCAGACTATTTGAGGCACATTATAACTAACTCAGGCTATTTTATTATTTTAAATTTATGGTACAAATAATACGCCTTGATAAGAAGAAATAGTTCTATCATTTCGCAAAAATAATCCCAAAGTTACAGGATTTGATAAAAAATGTTTATAAATATTTTCGTTACTGACTGACTCTAATATAAACCAGTAGCTACGCCGACATCTATTTTCTTGATCGATGTGTCACCTCACAGTGGTAAGGGGCAAAGCATTAAATGTTGCTGACGTCGCATGTGCTGCAGCTTCTCCTGCCTTCTCGATTCTCGTTCTGCTGCTTCAGCTTCGCTACCGTTGCTCCTCTTGTGGCGGCCACCCAATCCTTGTAACCTTTTCATGTCCTCTAAAATTTTGCGGATCCGCTGCATTGGAAAGTACGGCGGCGGGTTATAATCTAACATTCGCCGTTCCCTGTGATGGGTGCGTATCAGTCTCTCCATCTCTGCCATCTGACCCTGCACCGCTTGCAGCTGCTCCCGTCGATTGTCCGGGGCGGCAGTCACGGCGGTTGCCACTATCACTAGCAAGGCAAGCTTCCCAAACATCTTCGGACTATTCTCTACCAGGATTTTAAACTACAAAAAGCTCGTACTTCGGCTCAATAAACTCGAGATGCAGACAGAGGAATGCTGCGATTGCAGATGATTCCACCAAGGAAATCGCCCGCTTCTTATAGCGGTCGCGAATCGCCGGAAAGGAGGTGGGGCGGCTTTCATAGGCTTTTTGTTAGTAATCTATAATTGCTGTTGAGTGATTACTGATTTTTTGAAGCCACGTCGAGAGTAAATAATTCTGCTACTGCTACAACTACTGTTAAGGTGTACATGGTGTATTTTTGGAGCAGCAACAAAGAACTCATTGCTGAATGTTTTGGTATTATACTTTTTGGTATGTTGCCTGCACTAATATCAAGGCAACAACTGAAATATTAATGGTGTTTTAAGGAATTGCTAATAAGAATAAACTTTTTCAGGAACCACAAGACGTCAGTAAAAGTTCCTAATTATTCCCCAAAAAGGAATTAATTGAATTTGCACTATTGATGCTTTTCGATATTCAATCTCAACAAGATATAATCGTAATCCCACAAAAAAGTACGCACACGTAATTATAAAGATTTCTCATCTGTGAGGTTTATTCTTGAATGGCTTCTAACGCGCAAAATGGTTCAGAATCAAAACCTTCTTTAATGACTGTACGTTGTGCGATGTGTACATTAAACCACATTAAGTAAAATTGTTAAATACAAAACACAATACATCTTTCAATAAAGTTTCAAAATACTATTAACTGTAGTTTCAACAAAGAATATGCAATTCATTAATATTACAGATATGACAAGTTTCATTTACTAATGTGTTTATGTCCATTCTGTTATTCATAGTGACATTAAGTAAAATTGTGTCACGTTAAAGTAATAAAATAAAGTTTCTACCACAAATCCAAGAGGAAACGAGCTAGCAAGATAAGTAAGGAAAATGTCAAGGGGCAGCCGACGGGGTAAGACGGAGAGGGTTATTCCACAGATTGAACGATTGTGTAAGCCTGCGCAATATCACTATCAGGAGAATTCTGTTGCGTGAACTAATTCCTTATTTTTCTGCGTGACAGATTTATTGTAAGACAATGACGCCACCGCAACCTGAGAATTTGCAGTAAACTAGAAACCGCTTGGCCAACTATACATAGCTTCTATGCTATCAAGTATGTTTTCAATCCAACAATGCCTTTGTTCGCAAATGTATATGCTTCTAAAAACATTAAAATGTAAAAAAAACTTGGTGTTCGCCGAATAGCAGTTACACAGCATCTGCTATGTGAATACATTGTAACATTAAAATCAAGTTGAACAATAATTCAGATCGACTTACTGGATAAGCCTCATACGTAGTCTAATTTGGGTGACTGCTAAGTGCATAGCTCAGGGGGCCCCAATTTCAACTAATGAAATTTGCTATACAAATATTGATTACTAATAGCTAGCATTTGAAATGACATATGATTGGTAATTATTGCTTGCTTACATTATTTCAGCGCTATAGTTGAAGCCTTTCTTGAGCGACGAATTTAACAGTCAAAACACAACTAAATTGGACTACGTATAAGCATATCGCTTGGTTAATTAGGAGACTCGGTAGAGTTTCACGCCAAGTAGTAGTACATAAAGTATGGCGCGCAACGGCCGAACCCGTAAAGAAAAAGAAACTCTAAAAAGCTAGAGTGAAAACTCTCTCAAGAGCTCTAAGTGACTTCTAGAGTAAATTGAAATAATTCTAGAAGTTCCTTCTATATTATATATATTAACTTGATATTTATTAACTCTATAGCGTCAAGAGTTTGTCTAAGAGTTACTATAGACTTTAGTGTTTAGGATTTCTAGAGTAATTCTAGAAAAAATTCCTCGAGTAAATTAAAAGTTAACTCTAGCAATCCTTACGCACGACAGCTGTCTACAGTAACCCCTGCTAGTCAACCTCTTTACACTGGTGCAGATGAATTTTTGCCGAGGTTAATATGTAACGTGTTTTGCTTACCCTTTTCAGATTTGTAACGAAGCGCTCCAGAAACATCTGGAAAATTCCATTTTAAAGAGCCGAAGAGGCTCGCGGTGCCTCCCGCACCGCGCAAGCCCCGCGAGCTCCATGCAGCTCCGCGCTCCGATCCGAGCGGACTCTTGCATGGAAACCGCGTTGTTGATTGCGGCCGCGGCGGCTCAACCAGCATAGCAACGACTCCGTATAAAAATCGCGATCGCGTACGCGCCACGGTTGCCAGATTAGGTGGGGGTTTTGGTGGTGGGGCTATGCTATGCTTATGGGGAGTGTAAGAAATCCTTACGAATCTGGCAAGCTTGGTACGCGCTCGCCCCTATTCCGCCGCATTCTCGAAGGAGAGGACGAGGTAAGAAGCCACGGCCGCCTGAGAGAATTAGGTAAAACAGGAGAGTACGGGGGCTAGCTTTGCTGGACCTCTCCTGGAACGGAGAGAACGGCTGAAAAGGCCGGTCGCCTCCCAGAGAGGAGAGTTCGGAGAGTCACCCGGACGCCCAGGGCACGTCGGATATTCCGCGATACCCTACGATGGGGAGAGTACGGCTGAAAAGGCCGGACGCCCGATCGTAGGTGATGGGAGAGTTCGACTGAGAAGGCCGGACGCCCGATTCGTTAATTACAAATGGAGTCGTTGTTAAGGATTGTAATAATTATATTATATCGAGTCACAGATGAAACTATTCCTTGTATCCAAGTCCGATCCTTACTCCATTTAACATTGTACTCCAATCATGTAAAACCTAATCCCTCCTAATAAAATCCGAACTTGTCTGTTTAGCCGAACCAATTCCTGTTTCCTTGACCATTTTTCCCGAAAAACCAAACCGACATGCCAACGAGAGGGAGGTCCACGAGGGCGAAACGCCCTAGCACTGCTACAATGTTGCATATTTTTTAATTTTCAGCTCTTTTAGTTTTCAGTTTTCTCAGACGCTGTCAGTTTTTCGAAGTTGGTAAAATTTTTTCCCCCGCCGTGTTCTAATATTAATATGTTCATAACACATTCTAAGACTTTGTTGACGGCGGATGTCAGGCTTATTGGTCTGCAGCTGGTTGGTTTGAATAAGCACTTGCCTACTTTTAGGAACGGCAGAATTTTAGCCTTTTTCCATGCAGATGAGAAGTAATAATTGTTTAGTAAATTGTTGGAAGTGATTCCATACTGATGAGCGATTTTGGTTTGCGATTTTGCGATGGGCGGTATGTTACCTTGGCTGCTTGATGCTTTGTTGGACAGATGCTTCACGGTTTTGTTGTCTTGATAATATTTGTAAAAGAATGTGTTTTTTGGTGGGTCCAGTGCTGAAAATGTAGTGGGTTGGCATGGGTTATTCAGCTAGTCATCAGTAATTAAGGTACCCCACACAAGTAAAATATTAGAAAACGGTGCAAAAATTCGATTTTTTTTCTTGCAAATAATTTTTATCGGAAAAAATATTATCTACATATTAAAGTACATATTGTAAACAATATATCCTGTATATTTTTTTACAATCCTTGCTCTAACTAGCGAGCTACAGCGACTTTCATAATGTCATAGTGAATGAAACATGCCTGCGGTAACCATGGAAGCCCCACTATTTTTTATCTGAATCGAATAAAAAAGTACTCTTTATTTAATAGAAAGGTAACTCTACTGCACTACGGACGCAGATCCTATAAGTTTCATTCTGTGAGGAACATATCGCTATTTATAATCATCAGATCGATTTTTTCTATAAAATTAAGCATTTTATATAGAAACAAAAAAACTGGGATAAGTATGCAAAAAAATGTAACGTAGTGCAGTAGATGAAGATCTGATGATGAAGATCTATGAAGAAGATCTGATTAAATTTTCAACTTGATCCGTTCAATGATGAATGAACTATGCTGGTTACCGCCCACAGAAACAGTGTTTCGGGAAATACATGTTTAAAGTTTCAGGAATAGTTAGAAAATATCTCTCATATCTTTTTACGCAATTCATCAGAAAGTTTCAAAATTCGTTATGCTTACGTAAGATCGTCAATTTCTGCGCCATTCACCATTGTCAACACAATTTTTGGGGGAAAGTTTAATTTTTTTGACCCATTTATTTGTATGTGGTACCTTAAGAATGTGTAACGGTTTGCTCGATATTTACATCGTGACTGCTGTCACACTGATTTTGAGGTTACAAATCTCCGAAGCAACGATTTACTTAAAGAAAGTAACAAAGATCACATGACTCGAACCTACACTTGTCATCCCAAGTATACATAACCTTAATTCGGTTCAGGATCAGTTATGACGCCTAATAAAATATATTGTTATCAGCAGTGAAATTAATATCTCTTCGAGTTTAATTATAAAGAGCATTACATTGAAAACAACTCACTTACCCACTTCGGCTTGATATACATAAATATGTAGAACGATGTGCAACCAACCATTTGCCTACACTATCTCAACGTTTCTGGCCCATCGAGTTCAGAAAATCTGTCAGCATACAGTATACTATTGTACTTCAGTGCACAGTCGGCTACGAATCCTAATGAAAGGCATTACTGCTAGTAAATAAATAAATATCTCTTCAAGTCTAATTCTGAAGAGCATTACATCGAACCTTAATTCCTTGCTGACTTCGCCATGGTCTACGTATATCAATGGGCATCTGATTTTTGTTAGTTTGTTTAAATAAATGTGTGCCCCTGAGATTTTTAATGTTAAAAAGTCAGTAACGAATATGAAAATTTAACTAGCGACGACCAGCTGCAATGGATATGCTATCTCAGGTATTGAGTATATGTATAAAGTTAGGCACCTAACTCTGCTCCCCATCAGGTTGAATAAATCTGCTTTCGTATAGTAAAATCCTATTTCGGTTCTTGATAAGCTATGAATTCTAATAAAATGTATTGCTATGACCAGAAGCATGAATAGATCTTCAATTCTAATGGTTAAACGCATCAAGTCAGGCACCGGGACGAAAAATGTGCGCCAATAATTTTATTGGCGCCCTTTTTACGCCCCAAAAAAAATTATTGGCGTTCATTTCGAGATTGATTAAATAAAAATTATAAAATTAAATAAAAAAAATATTGGGGCTCAAAGTGGACGGCAACAGTTCCTGGTAGTTATAAAAAAAAAATACTCCTACTGATAATTAAGGGTAGTGGAAGTGCACACGCACTGACGTACTTACATACGCCAGATAATAAGTTCGAGAATCCGCATCCTAGATTTGCTCGCAGGAGTGCATTTACGCACTCATTTGCTTAGGTGCGTGTGTGTAATGTATGTGTATGTGTCATACAAATTTTTGGAAACCTGCCGAATTCATTCGGTCGAAATTGATAACGAAAAGCATGCTCATTACAACTGATTACAAACTACTACGCTGATTACAAACTTGCACACTGAAAGTTTTTACGCTTTAACGAAATGATGTTCCAAGCGCTCATGAGCGATCACGCTTATGTTTGCTTACGTTACGGTAAAAAGGGCGCCAAGAATTTTATTGGCTAATGCCGATCCCTGATTGGGGCCCACTCCGCTCCAAAAGGTCGCCAAGTACGGGTACTCCGTCCCAAAAAGTCGCCAAGTGTGAAAATGCTCTGAATACCAGTACTCAGATACAGAATTCTCTAAGTACCATTACTCATATTAAGAATACTCTGAGTACAAGTATTCAGGCGGAAAAAGTACTCGGCTCTGCCCATCCATGCCTATCACCCGTCACACATCACACATCCATCTGATAAAACCAATCTCATACTCGCATTTTTTTTATCATCGAATAAGTAATATAATATCAGCAATTGTAACATCGTTTTGTTAGTTGTTCAGTATCACTTATTTCGAATCTCACTGAGTACCACACGGAGTGAATCATAATTAATACCAGCAACCTATTGATTATATGACAAACGTATATTATATATACACAATACGTGTCATAATTTGCCAAAATTTGAAACGCAACAAATTTACGAAAAGGAAAACCACTGTTGAAATTGTAATACATGATACGAACCCAGGAACAAGAAAAATGTACAATTATTACAGAAAGTATAAAATAGAAAATAATATTAGATTGATCCAACAAGAAAGGTGACACAGCAGGCAAACATCTTTCAGCAAGTACTTGTGCAACACCGAGACATTTCATAAGAAGATGACTTTATAGTAATGTTCTATTCTGAGTTGTATTTTTTTGCTAGTGTGGAATATGTGTACAGGGTGTTGCACTAAACGAGAAATTAGTATTCTACTATTGAATTCTCGATAATACCGAAGTTGCGTAATTCTTTTGTTAGCCGTGTAATGTCACGTGTGTTGTAAGGATACCGGCGGCCTATCGATTAATTGAGAAATACAAACTCTCAAGGAAAGGTTGCTTATGCACTTCATTGAAAACGTTTTAGTCTCAATTTTAAATTGTATGATAACCGTATTTAATCTTACATCATATGAAATTTCTGTCAACTGAATCTCCGGAGAGTGGGCTTTGATTATTAGGATGACCTTTTGTTAGTTTAAACGAATACAGTTCCAATAACAGTAGTAAGATTAGCTGCCAATTAGAAGTCGATAAGCTACCAGTATCTGCCATGATTTACTCTGCGTAGTACTAAGCGACACACAACGCAAGTGACATTACACGCCTAACAAAACAATTACGCAATCTCAGTATTACCGACAATTCGAGGGTAAACAGCTGATTCCCCGTGTAAAGCATCACACGCATCACATTGCTTCTCGATTTTGCTTTTCTAAAAAAGATATAGATTTCGCCAAAAACTGTTTTATATTGATTAAATTTACTAAAAATGTATAACAAAAAACATATAGATATCATATGAGAAAGCTACGTTTTCATTCAAAGATACCAAGGATTTAATACCCACTAGCAATTAACAATAAATAAATAATAGATTAGCAATTGACAATAAAAATAAATTTCGCCTATCCACGCTTCTTTCAAGGCACTTGTTCTGCTAATATTGCTAAAAAAAATATTAAGGAAGTTATATTGTAGTAAAGTAAGTATTAGGTTTAATTTAATTTCCTTTTATTTGTTTACCTCGCAGTGAAGCGAGTAAATAAACGTCAAGTGGATTTATTGTTAATCGCTAATTTATTGTTGATCTGTTAATATGTTAACTATTTTGAAAGCATATGCATTTGCAAACACAAGCATTGTTGAACAGAAAAAATACTTGATAACAGCAAAACATAGTTACACAAGCCGTTTCAAGTATACTGTAAATTTCCTGGCTGCAGTGACATCATCGACTTACAATAAGTTTGTCACGCCTGAATAGCGGGAAAAGAAGGACAAGTTCGCGTGACAGAAGTCTCTTCATACGCTTATTGCGCAGGCTGACATAATCGTTCAATCTGAGGAATATTCCCCGCCGTCCTAGTCCGACCTATGCCGCTTGACCTCTTCCCTACTTCTCTTGCTCATTCATTTGCTCTTGCATTCCTGGTAGATAACTTTATAATGACTCAATTGTTCAGCCTTATACTTAACAGTTTTGCTTAATGTGACTTAATTGTAGATATCATAGAACGTATAGCAAGTAAAAAGATGTTGATTCTCCACCATTCTGCGTGTTAGGAGCAATTCAAGATTAAACGTTGTGGTTGCAAAATATTTATAATCGCATACACATTTCTTTTTGTGGGATCATAATTATTGTTAAGATTGAGTGTCGAATATTATAATTGCTGCAATACAATTAATTCCTTTTTCAGGAACAACTAGGAACTTTTTCTGATGTTCCGCGATTCTTACCAACAATTTCTCAGAGCGTCATTAATGTTTCAGTTGTTGCTTTGCTCGTGCGATGATGTTAGTGTGGACAATATACCAATAAGTGTAATAAACACCAACCCACCAACCTTTTCAAAATTATTTAAAAATAATCAAAAATAGAAATTGATATTACTGCAATACGAAAGCGAAATCATTATTCAGGCATAATTAACATTCAAGAATGCCGACATTTTATTCAGTGACACTTTGATTTAACTAGCAGTATTATTTTCAAAAAAGAATTTTTTATGTGTGTTATCCAGTATCACGTCCTTGAGAAGGATACCACTGTTTTTAGCAACATTACCATAGATAAGTGTCTCGAATAAAGCGCACCCGGCATTTCTTTTTAGTTTCTTTTTTCTTTTAGAATTCCAAGAAAAGTTAAATACTATTGAATAAAAACTTGGCTTTATTGTGCGTTAATTATGTTTGAATCATGACCTGTCTTTCGTTTTCCAGTGATATTCATTTCTATTTTCTTAGCAATTTCAAGAAAGAATACTTAGCATTTTTTTTTATATTTTAATGTTTTTGGGCGGATTGCATTTCTTTTTATTAGTTTAGAAATCATTTGTGTGAAAGACCTGAAGTAGTATTTGCTTAACTTATTTGAGCTTTGTCGTTTAAGGGGGAACACTTAGTCACAAACGCAAGCGCGTCAACTCACATGGATACACTACCGCATGCAGCGCCAAGCGTAGATGAATTTTACACTTAAATTAAACGTACTGCAGAGTTTTGTAAAGCCAGTTGCAATTATCGAAAGTTTATATTCCAAGGAATAGCCGCATATAAGGATTTCTAGCATAGACGTGCTAAAATTCAGAAAATCCGATTTAAAAGTTAGGCTTGCTAAGCGGCCAGAACTGTCATCTAACCAAACTAAGACGCCGCTGGAACTTTTCAATGGATTCAACTTTCTTGCTGCATTATAAGAGAAATTCTGTATCTGCAGTTAAAGCTTATGGTCTAATAATTCAATCGGTATCACTTTCCTAACAAAATTTTACTTCAAAGTAAGGAAAAAGTGTAAAATTACGCGTATTATTTCACATCTAGAACTCGAACAAATGACCGTTTGGTGCGCTAGGGCTATTGGCTCAAAACGCAGATCGTCGTCGGTAACACGCAAAGACGGCTGGCTGTAAGCTCGTATGGCACACCAAGATATCTTAGGTGCACCGACCCAACTTCGTTATTCTGCCCTCCACCCATTTTTCGGAACATGACTTCTTTTTAATCTAATGCAGTACATACATGCATATACATACAGTACGCAACACTTTGGCATCCTTGTTCACAGTGTTTAGACACTTATTGCAGAAACTGAGAACAGATACATCTGGAGGGGCTTTCTCTTATCAAGAGTAGTAGTAGAAAGCGGGGCAGTTAGCTCTGGATTTTTCAAAACGTGCGTTCCCCCTTAAGAATTATGAAATGTTGAAAGTGTTAAGTGTGCAACTTACAAGTCCTAGTATGTCAATCTTTTAAGCAATATGAACAATTATTTATAATCTAAGGAAATGCTTGTTATTGTTAATCAGTACTTGCTTTGACCAATTTCAACAGTTTAGGTGTTTGCTCCATCAGCTAGGCAGTTGACAGTCAACATCCACCAAACGAAACTAGACTGTGTATGAGCCGCGTATATTGCTAACAAAATCGAAATTATTGTTTAGCTCAATGCTTCACAATTATCCGCCTCATCGTTGTTCAAAATTTGTATTTCTTTGGGAAATACAGGCCGCCAAAGTCGACGTTTTCGCACATCGGCGAAAATAGACCATTGCGGAAGAATTTTTTCTGAAAAAACTACTGGTCGTATCGGTATGATTTACATTTGCTTTAATTGTTTCGATGTCGAGGCACTCGCAGCGGTGATATTCCTAAAAGAACTTTTAAAGAAATTAAATTGTGGTAAAGTGAGTGTTAGGTTTAAATCAGTTTCCGATTGTCCTTTCACCTGGCAGTGAAGCGCTCACACGCCAAGTTTTTTTAATTATTAATCGCTAATTTATTGTTCATGTATTGTTCGTTGCTAATGCGAGTTAAATCGAGGTATCTTTGAATGAGAACTTGGCTTTCTTCTATGGTATATATTATCTTTTTTGTTATATTTCAATTTTGTCGGGAAATCAAACTACTTGGCGCACTCTTTTTACATTTTAACGTTTTTTGACGGATATTACCTAACCCAAACCTAACCCATTTGTTAATCGGTAGGCTCACTCGTTCCGCTCGCCCGCGAAAATAATACTTTAGTGTACTCGGACCTAACTAATTCTGAAATTGTCAGAATTTGGTACTCCGCAACCTAACAGATTCCCAGACCTAACCCATGTGGTAATCTAAATTAAATTATAATTAATTTATAAATCTAAATTAAATTGAATTATAATTGAAATAAAATCAAATTTTATATCATTTTGATAATTGAATCATTCGATATTGGTCTGATGCTAAAAATAAATTTCGCTATTACCAAGTTCCTCCAAGCAAGTTTGAAACCTGGCTCTGTACATACCAGTGAAAACGACAATTAAAGCAGGGAAAAAAAGATATATTTCAAGAAATAATCAATTTAATTAAAAAATTCTGCCCGATGTAATACTTGTTTTTATTTTTATACGTACTAATAAATCACAATAGCTTATCTACAATTTGTCTAAATGCAAAGCCAAGTGTTAAATAAATTTGAGTTAATTTGGATCTGAGTTATCACAGCTACGTATCACACTGATCTATCTCAACTATCATCCCCCTTGGGATGATTAAAGTTGAAACTTTAAGCCTCGCTTTATGATTTAGAAGTATTTATCTTAAACTAACCTAACCTTGAGTCATTTGTGACCCCACAATACCTAACACATACCTAATAAATATATGCACTGAGGACAATTGCTGCACCGAGTACCGTTAGTCTTTTATGAATGTTTTGGAAACTATAGTCTGCCGTCGATAATATATAAGGAAAAAGTTGTTCAGAATCATGCCCTTGACAACATATTTAAAAAGCATTAAAATCATCCTATGTAGAAACATTAAATACTAGCCACTAAAACATATTGCATATGTTATGATGGAATAACTTTTGAGAACTCTACGATCACCTAAAGTATCTCTTACTAAAGAATAACTCTTCTGAAACTCTAAAATCATCTAAAGTCCTATCTTTTTTCTCTTTGCTATCCAAAGTCTTAGAAAGAGTAATTTTATTCCACTAAATTTGAGCAACTCTTCACAATTTCCGCATCCGCAGTAACTACAGAACGATACAGGAGTTACTACAGGAATCTTGCAGTTACAATTCAGTGTCTGTAGTAAACTACATTTCTAAAGTAGAGATTTCTAAAGTAACTCTCGAAAATTTGACGACATCCTAGAGTTTTTTTTTCTATACGGGACCTATCTCTGGCGCATGTAATAGGTATCGATATAACTTTATATTGAGAAAATCATAGGAGGATGTAAACAAATGTATTATTTTTTCATAATCTAAAAAGGGTAAGCAAAACACGTTACATATTAGCCTCGGTAGAAATTCATCTCCACCAGTGTAAAGAGGTTGGCTAGCAGGGGTTACTGTAGACTGCTGTCCTGAGTGAGGATTCCTAGAGTTAACTTTTAATTTACACGAGGAATTTGATCTAGAATTACTCTAGAAATCCTAAACACTAAAGTCTATAATAACTCTTAGACAAACTCTTCACGCTATAGAGTTAATAAATATCAAGTTAATATATATAATTGTTAAGGTCTCCAGTTCCTTTAATCATTCAATCTGTTTCAAAAACATTGACTGAAATGAATGTCCTATATCGAATATGCGTTTAGCGCATCCATTCAACGAAGTGCGTTTAGCGCCACGTTGATACTGGTTAGCGTTTAGCGTAATCCAAAGTTGACACATAAACCGGAATCGCCATGGAGATTCGGGAGAATTTGTTTTATAACAAGCCAGCTTGGCGCTACAATTCAAAAGGAAAGGACGTCATAAGAGAGATCTCTCCTTGAAAGAAATACTTCTTGGAAGGTTCAAGAAGTAAATAAATTCATTATACATCCTTCCATTGACGATTGAAGTAAGTTGATTCTTACATATTATTGAGAGAGTACTTTATTGGGACTTACGACCCCAATGACTAATATCAAAATATAGAAAAGATGACGTATATGTCCAATAGATCGAACCAAGGGTTCTTTTTTGATAACAATTTCAGGAGTCCGATTTAGGACTCCATCTATCTATCCATATATGAGAAAAATAAAAGGATTAATATTCTCCTTATACACTTGTGTTCGCATACTAATTTTTTCCTTCCCAATCCCCTCCTAGAAGTTCATTTGCGATAGCAATAATATAGAACGAACTTCTAGAATTATTTCAATTTACTCTAGAAGTCACTTAGAGCTCTTGAGAAAGTTTTCACTCTAGCTTTCTAGAGTTTCTTTTTCTTTACGGGATCGGTCGTCGCGCGCCATACTTTATGTACTACTACTTGGCGTAAAACTCTACCGAGTCTCCTGATTAACCGAGCGATATGCTTATACGCAGTCCAATTTAGATGTGCTTTGACTGTTAAATTTGTCGCTCAAGAAAGGCTTCAACTATAGCGCTAAAATAATGTAAGCAAGCAATAATTACCAATCATATGTCATTTCAAATGCTGGCTATTAGTAATCAATATTTGTAGAGCAAATTTCATTAGTTGAAATTGGCGCTCCCTGAGCTATGCACTTAACAGTAAGTCGATCTAAATTATTGTTCAACTTAATTTTAATGTCACAATGTATTCACATAGCAGATGCTGTGTGCAACTGCTATTTGGCGAACGCCAAGTTTTTTTTACATTTTAATGTTTTTAGAAGCATATACATTTGTGAACAACGGCATTGTTGGATTGAAAACATACTTGATAGCATAGAAGCTATGTATAGTTGGCCAAGCGGTTTCTAGTTTACTGCAAATTCTCAGGTTGCGGTGGCGTCATTGTCTTACAATAAATCTGTCACGCAGAAAAATAAGGAATTAGTTCACGCAACAGAATTCTCCTGATACTGATATTGCGCAGGCTTACACAATCGTTCAATCTGTGGAATAACCCTCTCCGTCTTACCCCGTCGGCTGCCCCTTGACATTTTCCTTACTTATCTTGCTAGCTCGTTTCCTCTTGGATTTGTGGTAGAAACTTTATTTTATTACTTTAGCGTGACACAATTTTACTTAATAACACTATGAATAACAGAATGGACATAAACACATTAGTAAATGAAACTTGTCATATTTGTAATATTAATGAATTGCATATCCTTTGTTGAAACTACAGTTAATAATATTTTGAAACTTTATTGAAAGATGTGTTGTGTTTTGTATTTAACAATTTTACTTAATGTGGTTCAATGTACACATCTCACAACGTACACTAATTAAGGAAGGTTCTGACTCTGCACCATTTTGCGCGTTAGAAGTCATTCAAGAATAAACCTCACAGATGAGAAATGTTTATAATTACAAGTGCGTATCTTTTCGTGGGTTTACGATTATATGTTATTGAGATTCAATATCGAATGGCATCAATAGTGCAAATTCATTTAATTCCTTTTTGGGGAACAATGAGGAACTTTTACTGACGCCTTGTGGTTCCTGAAAAAGTTTATTCTTACCTGCAATTCCTTAAAACACCATTAATATTTCAGTTGTTGCCCTAATATTAGTGCAGGCAACATACCAATAAGTATAATACCAAAACATTCAGCAATGAGTTCTTTGTTGCTGCTCCAAAAATACACAATGTACACCTTAACAGTAGTTGTAGCAGTAGCAGAATTATTTGCTGTCGACGTGGCTTCAAAAAATTAGCAATCACTCGACAGCAATTATAGATTACGAACAAAAAGCCTATCAAAGCCGCCCCACCTCCTTTCCAGCGGATAGCGGCCGCTATAAGAAGCAGGCCGTTTCCTTGGAGGAATCATCTGCAATCGCAGCATTCCTCTGTCTGCATTTCCAGTCTGTTCAGCCGAAGTACGAGCTTCTTTTACTTTAAAATCTTTGTAAAGAAGAGTCTAAAGATGTACGGGAAACTTGCCTTGCTACTGATAGTGGCAAGTGCCGTGATTGCCGCCGCTGACGACCCAGAGCAACTTGAGGGGCTACAGCATCAGGCGCTGCAGATGGTACAAACGCTGCAGACCCCATCCCCTGAGCAGATGCAGTGTCACTGGATCCAGAATGTGATAAAGCAAGTTTTAGATGAACTACGTAAGGTACAAACCACCTGTGTGGACTAATGCCTTTCCATTTCCCACTGGAGATGACACATCGATCAAGAAAATATAGATGCTTGCGTAGCTACCGATTTATATTAAAGTCAGTCAGTAACGAAAATATTTACAAACATTTTTTATCAAATTCCGTAACTTTGGGTTTATTTTTGCGAAATGATAGAACTATTTCTTCTTATCTATGCGTATTATTTGTACTATAAATTTAAAATAAGAAGATAATCCGAGTTAGTTATAATGTGCCTCAAATAATCTACAAAAATTTATACAAATTTAAATCGTCATCTATAAGTTTACAATGTGGGTTCGAGGTTACATTTTTTCGTAAGGCAATCGATCAATATGTGAGTTACACGATAGTTACTGTTTATACAATCAGCACTATCTCCGGAAAGCACATTGAATGGTTAACAGTTTAGTTTATTTCACAGTAAAATAATTTACTTGATCATTACACTAAAAGAACTCGCACAATTAATCGCATGATTTTAGGAGGAATAATAGGAACAGTTTGAAACAATTAATGTGAATATAATTATCCAATCCTGTAATTTGTAGTAATTGTGTAATTTGTATTTTATGAAAAAAGAAATGTCTGATTGCAACACCAAAAATTAATAAATGTACAAAACTCTATAAACGTAAACTATACTGCTTTAAATTTATTTTCATAGTGTATACTTGTTGATGGAAGCAAATAATGTTAGTGAAACAAAAAGGATTTGCGTGATATTTTTCTGATTGAAGCAAATTGCTGAACAAGTTCGAAATTGAAAATATTGTAGAAAGTTCCGTCGTTCTACTCTTACTAGAATAATCAAAAAGAATCGGTTGGGAGAGTTGGATAACTTCTTTTCTATTACTTTATTGCTAATGAATTACAAGACCGACGACAATAACCGGAGTTTCACTAATTTTAGTCGGTTTTGGTTTCAACAAAATTTAATCCCAGTTATCCTCGAATATCCATTTATCTTTTCACCATCAAAAAGATGTTTAAAGGAATATCGAAGAAAGGGAATAGGTTAACAAATTATAGTAAAGAATATCAAGATATTAGAATGCGCCCACAAACATTAAAATGTAAAAAAATGCGCCAAGCAGCTTGATTTCCCGACAAAATTGAAATGTATAATAAAAAGATAATAGATATCATGCAAGAAAGCCAAGTTTTCATTCAAAGATGCTACGATTTAGCTCGCATTAGCAATGAATTAACAATAAATTAGCGCTTAATAATAAAAAAATTGAAGTGTGAACGCTTCGTTGCGACGTAAAAAGACAATGGGAATCTGACTTACCTGACACTGACTTTAGTAAAATTTAATTTATTTGAAAGTTTTTTTTACCAATGTGTAATATTTGAGCAAGTGCTTCAAATGAAGCGCGCACGCGCTAAGTTTTTTTTTATTATTAAGCGCTAATTTATTGTTAATTCATTGTTAATGCGAGTTAAATCGAGGTATTTTTGAATGAAAACATGGCTTTCTTGCATGATATCTATTATCTCTTTTGTTATATTTCAATTTTGTCGGGAAATCAAACTACATGGCGCATTTATTTACATTTTAATGTTTTTGAACGGATATTATAATTGTGAAGCATTGAGCAAAACAATAATTTTGATTTTGTTAGCAATATACGCGGCTCATACACAGTCTAGTTTCGTTTGGCGGATGTTGACTGTTAAGTGCCTAGTTGATGGAGCAAACACCTAAACTGTTGAAATTGGTCTAAGCAAGTACTGATTAACAATAACAAGCATTTCATAATTCTTAATAATGACAAGATCACAGGGACAAGGGCAAGGACAGTAGACTCTTTTATTAACTAAATAAAGCATGGAATCTGGAATATTATGATGAATTCGGACTCTGTCATAACCATTTCTGCACATAACCAACCATGGCACAACTGGCTAAACCAAGATGTCGCTATGACACAGATTATAGATTATAGATCGGTAACGTAAACGCGACATTTCGCCGTGGTGTCAACTGCTGTGAGAAAAGTGAACGGCACATTTGTAAGAATTGCTGAATCCCATGAATCCTAATTCGCCTTGCCTTTTCCACAAGTAAAACAAGGAGGAGAATTCATATCTCTTGAATGACTGAACCGATTCGCTTGATTCTTGGCTCATTGGATTCAGAAAAATCAGAAGAATATACAAAATTGAGAAATAAATCCTTGGAGCTAGAACTTTTTCATAGATGGAGGTGAAAGTTTTCTGGTAGACGACAACCGTTACACTTCGGGATAAGAATCCTCGGTAGTCTCGCGCCGTCCTATACACACGGCGGAAATGATATAACTCCAGTCGCTTTGGGGGATGATAGAAGAGAAAATTCTACAGCTGTAGAGGGCAAATGTTCAGGTCCTATTTCTTTCAGTGTAATTGTTATTTTATCTTAAAGTTACCTTAAGTTATTGGAACGGATAGTAATCGAACGGCAGGTCGGCAAGATTAGGGGGTGGCCGAGAACCCCTCTTTACTTTTTTCCGTTTTTGTCTTACAAGGAAAGTGTCATTACCTGTCAGGTCGAAACCCAAATCCAATTTTGTTTATAAACTCAGGATGTGATGTAGAACAAGTGTACAATATTTGGTTTGCAATGGTAAACTGCGTGGACCCCCCCCCCCCAAAAAAAAAAACATGCCAAATGTGCCAATTTTTGGACTTATGAAGCTTTAAGACCTTTATAGCAGACCTGCTTGATTTCATTTAAGTGCATATACTAGCAGTGCACTATTGTAGCTAAAGTAAAAGCACCAGTAGTTGACACTGTATCAGTACTTGACACTTTTTAAAAAAAAGTAAATAAATAAGAAAACTACAAACTGGAATACATCAAACCTTATTAATCTGTATACTGTTGCCCTTCAGCGACTTAAATGCGAACTACTACGCATATTCCGCCATCGAGAAGTGTCATAGCAACCGATTAATCAAACCCGTGCGTAATTCTTACGACTTTCGCGTATTTTCTTGTATAGAGTGCTAAGGATTTGGATGAAATGTAAGTATTGCAACTTTGCATTATTTAATCATTGTGGTTAAAAAGGCACTCGTTTATGTTATTTAAACCTTAGAAGGGGATTTGCTTATTAAAATTTGCAGCAAACAATGCTAAACAGTCCAAATTTCCACCGTGTCAACTATTGAAACTTGTAATTGTCTGTTATTCAGTAGTTGACATGGGATGTCAACTGCAAAATTGCTAAGTGTCAACTATTGACTTTGTTCCCCTGTCAATTTTAAAATGCCTCCTGCAAAGGGTAACTTCAGAAATTCCATATAAAACGACAGCTAGAAAATTTAATGTCCTAGGGTGTCTGTTGCTGTTTGTTTGAAGCGACTGCAACCATTTCAGCAATGGCAAAGTGTGGTAAACTGTGGAAGTGACCGGAAAGAATGGATAAGCTAGATTATGGATGGGGAGCTGTGCTCTTTCGTATCAACGAACCCATTAAAATCAGCAGAACCAGAAATATGTATTGAGTCATCGAACTAAGTTAGATTTTTTATGGAAGTAACTTCGGGTTATTAAATATTTTTTTGTAAACTTACACAAGAATAATCTTTTTAAACACTCAATAAATTTCTCTACTCATACATTGGCAAGAGTAGTTCATTAATTGATTTTTCTCCCTATGTCAACTACTGAGACAAAAGGATGTCAACTACTGAATTTATTGTTTTCGCTGGGTGTCAACTATTGAATCAAATTTTACTTTTAGGGAAAGAAAGAAAAAATTTTTACAACGGCCATCAGGAATGAATACTTAACGTAATATAATAGAAGAATAGTTTGTGCACCGACTACTAATTATAAATTTTTATTGAAGTGAACCTAGCCTGATCTATGTGATTAAATAGACAAAAAATTCCTTAAAGTGTCAACTACTGGTGCTTTTCCCTTAATATTTTGAATATGTCGTATGCAGCATCTAACCAACTTAATTAGAAAACATCAATTCAACAATCGCAAGTAATATACCGATTCACTAAATACGAAATATACAAAATATTAGCTGCAATCTTAAACTGCAAGTGCACAATTTTATATGAGATCCAGAGAATATGCCCCCAATGCATTAAAACACTCTACGTAAATCCGTATGTCAGACCTGTCATGTCGAAACCTATCATGAAACTTTCTGAATGAGTTGTTTAGGTGCTAAATGAAAAATACATATACGGAATATTAGCTATAATAGTGCACTGCAAGTACACGAACTTAAATAAAATCAAGCGGGTTTGCTATAAATGCCTTAAAGCACCATAAGTGCAAAAATTGGCACATTTGACATTTTTGGGGGGTCCTTGCAGTTGACCATTGCAAACGAAATTTTGTACACTTGTTCTACATCACATCCTGAGCTTATAAAAAAAAATTGGATGTGGGTTTTGACCCGACAGGTGTGATACTCTTCTGGTTGGCCCCTCTCGCTGAATCGGCGATGTTGACCCATTGGGACGTATGTAACTAGTATAAATATATCGGTTCGAATCGGAGAAAACAATTGGGTTCAGCCTATTCTAAAGAGAGATAAGAAATGGTTCTTCAAAGGTGTCACGTTACACCCCGCACTTGGGGGGGACTGGATCCCATTGTTTCCACTATGCTCGCGGACTATCAAGTCTGCAAACATCGTTCACCCGGACAAAAATACTTTATTCATTATTATGTAAAGTAATCGGAATATCGAGTCGCCTTTTTAGGTATTACCCCCAATCGCACCGCGCGCGAATTTATGGAACGATTCTACCAGTAGGATCGAAAATAGCCTCTCCACCCTTAACACGTTAAACGCCACGTCGGTCCCTAGGGATCGGGGTTAGACTTTCCGTTCAGACCCGGCCGGACCGCAGGGACCAGGCGCAGACCTTAGGTTCATATTACACGACCGCGCGTGTCGGTAGGCCTGAACGGAACAGCAAGCAAATCGGGCTGGGCACTTAACGTATTAATCTGTTATAACAACCAAACTAACGAAGATCGGACACCATAATATGAGCTTGTATTGCTTAAAATTTTCCCTTCCAGCTTCCCTCGAAGCGCCGGGAGTTATATCGTTGGCGCGAGACTCTACCGAGTTTCCTGATTACTCTTGTTGTATTTTTATTTCGTAAAGTTGCTATCACTATCTGATTTCGCCGTGTATTATTCCATATGTACGTCTACAATAATTTAGTTTAAAGAATAATTATTTTATTTACGGAAAATTGATCGTAAACATCGTAGGACTATTCGTCGTAAACACTTTGTCGCATGAATAATTTATTGTCCAAGAAATTATCACAAATCAATTCATCAGAATGAGTTCGGATGTCCACAGATCCTATCGGAGTACTACAGATCCAAATGGACTTTTTAAACTAAACAGTCCATGATGAGAGTAATTAAATGACCTATGTTCCGAGCCTTAAGTCGTACCAGTTTCACCGGCACCTCTAAAAAAATATTTTTTAAAAAAATGTGACGGACTTTGAAAAACTGACAGCATCCCAGAAAACTGAGAACTAAAAGAGCTTGAAACTAAAAAATACAAAGCACCAAAAATGCCCTGAAAAGTAAAAAATAATTTGTTGTTTTCGTCGATACAGAAATTTCGAGTTTGCGATCTTAGCACCCTTTCCTCATTATGCCTAAATATACTGCAACTTTTCGGGGACAGCGCAAATATATGCAAAATATTGCCCGCCATCATGTATTTTACCCGCGCTTTTTCAGGTGTGCTACAAATTTACTAGATCAACCTACACCTATGAGATGTCGGAATAGTATGGAGTTGTTGTATACCAGACCGGCTAATGGTAACAATATTAGTATAGCAGATTGGGTATACATTGACCGTTCAACTTGTAGAAATACATGTACATACTTGGCAACATCTAAAACGTAGCCGAACAAGCCGTTTTCAGTATCAGGAGACTCGGTAGAGTCTCCGCGCCAAGTAGTGAAGGCGTAGCCGTCCGGGCCAGCGAGACTCCCGAGGCTATATTATCCCGACGTAAAACGATTTAACCCATGCGAAAAATTGTCTGCAAATTTCTTTTCCGAATTTCTCAGAGATTTCCTGCACGAAGTAATTCTTTTTGGGATATATTTTTCTGTGATTTTTTCTGATTCGTATGACGTAAGGCACAATGGAATCGGTCCATTAGTTTAAGAGATATAAATATTTGAAATATTTCGTCCGAAGCGAAAAGTTACTGAAATTCTTCATTATAATCAAGTTTCCTCAAATGTCGCTTTCCTTTTTTCGCCGCTAGGTGGCTAGCGGCGCGCTACCTGCTTTTGGACGGGCGCTTGACATCAGAATGCCTCGGACCGTCAGCCAGGTAGTGTCAGACAGGTATCGGATACCATAGCAGATACATAGTGCTAATAATAAGCGTTGTCTTTTCCGCGCCCGACGACATACAGTGAACACTCTTATTAATAGCAATTAATAATAATTATTAATAATAATTATCTGTTTCATCAAAGTCAGTGATATTTTCGAATATATGTGTTGTGCACGTATTTTATGAAACTTACGAACGTTTCAATAATTGCATCTGTCATGTATATAGTGAAACAACTGTCTCATTTTGCTCAAGTTGCACTGCGTTAATTAGAAGAATCAATAGATTCTCAGTGCCAAGCAGTTTACAAATTCTATGTGCTGAATATTATTATAGATATATGACAGCTTTTCAATTTTTGAAGAAACATTACAATTTCTTCCTTTTCAAATGTTTATTTTGTCGTTAAGCCATAGTCAGGTCGTAATAATATTCATAATAATATTCATATATTATTATTATATATTATTATAGATAGATATATGACAGCTTTTCAATTTTTGAAGAAACATTACAATTTCTTTCTTTTCAAATGTTTATTTTGTCGTTAAGCCATAGTCAGGTAGCTCCGTTTTATGACTGGGATCCGCATGAGGGAAATAAGGGGCGGCGCGGAGCGCTCGAGCTCCAAGCTCACACATGCCACGCAGGCATTAACTCAAGTATTTCCCAATAGGGTCCGGTACGGTCAGGTAATAATTGACAGACTGAAAAAAACTGTGACAGATGGTGGGCGATCCCACATTTTACTCCAGTATCTGTCCCGTCATTACAATCAATGGTGCATAAATAACAACCGGTTGATTCTAAAATATAACCCTCAGTTGTCTACAGTTTTGTAATGTCGAATTATCGGTAATACCGACATTGCGTACTTCTTTTGGTAGCCGTGTAGTGTCACTCAGGTCTCGTATCGCTGAGCATTAGGCGGAGTGAATCACGTCACATATCGGGGGCCAATCGGTTAATTGGTAGATGCAAAATCTCGAAGAAGCGTTGGTTATGAACTTCAATAAAACTATTTTATTTTCAATTCCAAGTTATATAGTAACCTTATTAATTGTGTCATATAAAATTCCTATGAACTGAATTTCGGGAGAGTGGGCTATTGGGATGAACGCTTGTCACTTTCAATGAATTGAGTTAAAGTAACAATAGCAGTCGTCCTGGTAAGATGCTGAAATCGTAATTTTATCGTTCCAGTTCTATTGCAAATATCTGATATTTCTTACTATTTATGCAGGTAAAGAAATGATATATTTTGCTATTGGCAATAAACTCACTTCACAATTACTCTGCGACTATCAACAAACAACGTTTTAATCGCATTTATAAATATTTTATTATATGTCAAGACCAGGTGCTGTGAAAGTGCAAAGGCACCATTGACTGTTAAATAGGTACGAATATAAATAGTGTGGTTACACTATTCCTCCTAATTCGATGAAGGTGGATATTGTGCAGCAGGAGACAAATTCATTACTAACATCAAAATATAATTTTTTCATCTGTGTAAATAACAAGGAATTAAACAAATATTATGTATTTGCAATAGAACGGGAATCATAAGATTGCAAATTGAGCGTCTTACCACAACTACTACTATTCTTACTAGAATTGTATTCATTTAAACTAACAACCATGCATTTGAAGAATCATAGCTTACTCTCCGGAGATTGTTTACAAAAATTGTATGCCCCCACAAAATGTAGCGCAATTCGCCAAGTAGTTTTGCCCAACCTACTCCAAACATTCTTTGTTCCGCATAAGTGTTTGGGATTTAACAAAAATCATACTCCGCTTTGACATTCTAACAAAGAGTGTTACACCTGTCACGTCGAAACCCAAATCCAATTTTTTTTATAAGCTCTGGATGTGATGTAGAACAAGTGTACAAAATTTGGTTTGAAATGGTCAACTGCAAGGACCCCCCAAAAATGCCAAATGTGCCAATTTTTGTACTTATGGAGCTTTAAGGCATTTATAGCAAACCCGCTTCATTTTATTTAAGTCCATATACTCGCAGTGCACTATTATAGCTAATATTTTAAATATGTGGCATGCAGCCTCGAAACAACTTAATTAGAAAACACCAATTCAACAATCGCAAGTAATATACCAATTACGAACTGCATGTGTTTTTCGATGAACATGCAAGAAATTTTAGTCCCAGAGATTCGGCGCCATTTGAGTAAACAATATGCATAGGGATCCCTGTCAGCTTTGTCATGTTGAAACCATTGACCAAACTTTTTACAGGTGCTAAAGAAAGAATATAAAAAATTCTAACTACAATTGTTCAGTGCAAGTGTATGAATGTATATGAGAGCTAGCAAATATGCCCTCGATGCTGTGAAACACTGTATGTAAATCCGTATGTCAGACCTGTCATGTCGAAAACTATCACGAAACTTTCTGAATAAGTCGTTTAGGTGCTAAATGAGAAATATGCGAAATATTAACTATAATAGTGCACTGCAAGTACACGAACTTAAATTAAATCAAGCGGGTTTGCTATAAATGCCTTAAAGCTCCATAAACGCAAAAATTGACACATTTGACATTTTTGGGAGGTCCTCGCAGTTGACCATTGCAAACCAAATTTTGTACACTTGTTCTACATCACATCCTGAGCTTATAAAAAAAAATTGGAATTGGGTTTCGACCTGACAGGTGTGACACTCTCCTTGTAAGATATTACTGATCACAAACTTATGATATCCCTCAAGAAGACATCGAAAATGTAAAAGAAATCGCCAACTAGTGTAGGATTCTCAATACATCAGCCCTCAAGGAGCCCTCTCAGATACTTCAGCTCGCAAGGAGCCCTCTCAATACTCTAGGAACACTCACAAATCACTCACACAATACACCAGCTCACAGAGAGCCCTCACTGGAAAATACACGGATACTCATGACACTGTTTTGCTCAATATAAACTGGTACTTTTATTAATATTCGCGAGAACACTTTTCGTGAACAAGTCCACCAGAACCACGCGCCAATTACTCATCCGTCATCGTTTGTTATATACATATATGTGTTTACTCCTATATTCACTCTCACACTAAACATAAACGCTCACACTCACACTCTCACACTCACTCTCGCTAAACATAAACGCTCACGCTCACACTCACTCTCACACTTTTACTCCTATACTAGTGTTGTTCCATCTCCCACAAAAGTGTTTTCGATTCAACAAAAGTCATACTTCTCTTTCACATTCTACAACAGTGGTACATAACGTTATTTCTTTGGTATATGATTACATATTAGTGATCAAAAACTTGCGATATCCCCTAAAAAGACATTAAAAATGTAAACAAAATCGCCAAGTAGTTTCGTTCGACCTCCTACAAAAATCTTTTCCCCCACAAATGTGTTTTGAGTTCAACAAAAATCATGTTTTTCTTTAACATTGGAAGACAATTCTACTAACAACTACATATTTCGTTGCCTTTGCCACATTCACAAAAAAATGAATGAAAATCCTTCGAAACTAGAGCCAAGGCACTATTTAATTATGAAATATTTTTAAAAATGTTGTGAAATCATCAAACCATTTCATCGCAATGCCGAGGCGATTACGGGTACTCAGTCACAACACAAGCATGATATACTTTACAGTGCTAGATAAGGGTTGGTTGCAGTTTTGGGGTAGAGAAGCGGCATAGTAGAATTAATCATCAATAAAACATCTGATACTTGGCCGGCCCGGTTATTCACAAATGGAGTTTCAAGCCTTTCACACGACAAATACATAGAATATTTATTCATGTACAATACCAATCAATCAAAACATCTAAAATGTGAAACACGCGCGCAAAACGCCGCAAATTTCACACTACTTTCGATTACATAACAGCCAAATACACAAACGTACAATAGCCCCGGTAAGAAATGAACACTCCATAACCAATATTGTTTATCGCTTGTCGTATGTTCAACAAAAACCAAGGATCTGTGATGGTATGATGAATTATTTAAACGATACAAACTACCCAGAAATTTGTGTGTAGGCTTTTATTTAATTAACAATATATTAATTAACAATAAATTAGCGCTTAATAATAAAAAAACGACGTGTGCGCGCTTCATTTGAAGCATGTGCTCTACTGTATATTAAATATTGGTAAAAAAACTTTTAAATAAATTTGTAGCGGTGCTAGGGCGCTTTGCCCTCGTGGACCTCCCTTTCGTCGGCATATCGGTTGGGATTGCGGGAATAATTTTCAAGGAAGACAGGAATAGTTTTGGCTAAACAGACAATTTCGGATTTTATTAGGAGGGATTAGGTTCTACATGATTGGAATACAATGTCAAATGGAGTAAGGATCGGATTTGGACACAAGGAATAATTTCATTCGTGACTCGACATAATTTAATTATTACGATCCGTAACAACGACTCCATTTGTATTTAACGAATCGGGCGTCCGGCCTTCTCAGCCGAACTCTCCCATCGCCTACGATCGGGCGTCCGGCCTTTTCAGCCGAACTCTCCCCATCGTAGGGTATCGCGGAATATCCGTCGTGCCCTGGGCGTCCGGGTGACTCTCCGAACTCTCCTCTCTGGGAGGCGACCGGCCTTCTCAGCCGTTCTCTCCATCCCAGGGGCGTCCAGGTAGTAGTCCCCGTACTCTCCCAGCATTCCTCAGGCGTCCGGGGTAACTGCTCTGAACTCTCTTCGGGAAGGCGACCGGCCTTTTCAGCCGTTCTCTCCGTTCCACGAGAGGTCCAGCAAAGCTAGCCCCCGTACTCTCCTGTTTTACCTAATTCTCTCAGGCGGCCGTGGCTTCTTACCTCGTCCTCTCCTTCGAGAATGCGGCGGAATAGGGGCGAGCGCGTACGCGATCGCGATTTTTATACGGAGTCGTTGCTATGGTGGTCGAGCCGCCGCGGCCGCGATCAACAACGCGGTTTCCATGCAGGTGTCCGCTCCGATCGGAGCGCGGAACTGCATGGAGCTCGCGGGGCTCTCGCGGTGCGGGAGGCACCGCGAGCCTCTTCGGCTCTTTAAACTGGAATCTTCCAGATATTTCTGGAGCGCTTCGTTACATCCTCCCCCTCTGGACACGACGTCGTCCCGACAAGTAGTCCAGGATCTTATTGCCTTTTCCTCCTTTTGGTGGTATTCTCCTTGGCTGGCTGTTGTCGCTTTCGGGGTCGTCCACGACGGCGAATCGGCACGACTGGATCGGGTATTTCAGCGGCAGTTCCGATGTAAGGTCGCAGTGCCGATGAATGGTACACTCCTATGATGGTGGGCTCCGCATCCTGAGTCTGGAGCTCATAGCTAGTAGCTCCGACTCGTCGCTTGACAGTGTACGGGCCATCCCTCCTTGGTGTCAGTTTCGATGTGAACTGCTGGTCCCTTCGACTCAAGGGGTGGATGGTGACCCAGACTAGGTCTCCTTGCTGGTATTCGGGGCCTGCTCGTCGGCGCTGGTCCACATACGTCTTTCTTTGATCCTGCTGTTGCTCCTGGTTCTGTTGGGCGATCTGCAGGGTGTCAGCCAGCGTCAGCAGCTTCGGTGTTATTTCCGGCAGGAAATTCTCGGCTTGGATGATAGTCCTCAAGTCCCGATTAGCATCGTCCGGTGTCCGAAGTTCTCTCCCGAACGTCAGGTATGCTGCCGTATAACCGGTGGTTTCGCACTTCGCCGAGTTCATGGCAAATCTGATGGTCGGCAGTTTTTCGTCCCAGGTCGTATGGTCTGTTCCGACGTAGATTCCGAGCTGTGCCTTGAGATCCCGGTTCTTTCGCTCCACAGGATTCGCCTCAGGGTGGTAAACAGGAGTGAATGCTTGCTTGATCCCAAAGCAGTGGGTGACTTGCTGCATCACTCCACTGATGAATTGCGTGCCGTTGTCGCTGATCAGTCGCCTTGGCATGCCAAATCGGAGCAGGACTTCGTTGATAAAGACATTGGCGCAAGCTTCAGCGGTGGCTTCCTGGAGGGCAAACAGTTCGACCCATCGAGATGCGACATCTTCTATAATGAGCACCCATCGGTTTCCATTCGTGGTGGGAGGAAGTGGTCCAAACAGGTCGATCGAGATCACCTCGAATCGTTGCTGCATGACGGGCGTCTGTAGTAAACCAGCAGGCTTTAGGTTGCTGGCTTTATATCGTTGGCAATCGATACAATTGCGTACGTATTCTCCAATTTCTCGACCCATCCCAGGCCAGAAGTAACGGGTGATGATTCGGTGGAGAGTGCGCTGTGCTCCGTAGTGCCCAGCGGTCGGATCATCGTGGTATGCCCGCAAGATTTCGCTCCGTTCGTGTGAAGGCACTACTATCTGGGCGTCTTCCGTATCAACGTTCGGTGCATATCGATAGAGGACACCGTCGTTGAGTAGGTAGCCTCGGGATGACCATTTCATCATTTCCTCGTCCGCTGTGGTTGATTCCAATGCTTCGATGATCGTCTTTAGGTCTTCATCTTTTAGCTGCTCCCCTCGGGTGATCGCTGGTCCTCGGCATGGTACATCAATCGTGACTTCGGCGACGTCAGTCTTTTCTTCCTCGTTCCAAGGCTCGGTTGGCATCCTTGATAACATATCCGCCACCACGTTGCATCGGCCAGGAACATACTGAATATCCGGGCAATAGGGTTGCAAGAGCAACGCCCATCGCGCTAGTCGTCCACTGGGAGATTTGAGAGACATCAGCCACTTCAGGGGTTGGTGGTCGGTTGCAATCTTCACTTGTGCCCCCTCGATGTATCCTCGAAATTTCTCTACGGCCCAGACCACGGCCAAGGCTTCTCGCTCTGTGGTGGAGTAGTTTTTCTCTGCCGGAGTCAACAGGCGACTGGCATACTCAATGGGATGTTCGGTTTCTCGATGTCCTTGCAGTAAGACTGCTCCTATGGCATAGCTGCTCGCATCCGTTCGAATCGTGTACGGTTGGGTTTCGTCTGAGCAGCTCAAGATCGGTGGAGAAGTGAGAGCTTCCTTGAGTCGGTCGAAGGCCTGCTGCTGCTGCGGAGTCCATTCCCACGTTGCTTTCTTCTTCGTCAGTCGGGTTAAGGGTTCGGCAACGGAGGCGAATTTTGGTACAAACCGTCTGTACCATGAACAAGTTTGTAAAAACGAGATGAGCTGTTTCAGGTTCTTCGGTATCGCCATGTCTCGTATCGCCTTAACCTTTTCAGGGTTAGGATTAATGCCTTCAGCTGTGATGACGTGTCCCAAGTACTTGATTTCTTTGCAGCAAAATCGACACTTCTGCCGGTTGATCCGCAGACCAAATTGGCGTAGTCGATCAAAGACGGCTTTTAGGTCCGAAAGGTGATCTTCGTAATTTGCGGACAGCACCAAGAGATCATCAAGATAGACGAGGGTGTTGCGATCTCCAAGTCCAGCTCTCATCCGGTCCATGAGGCGTTGAAATGTGGCTGGTGCGTTTTTGAGCCCGAACGGCATTCGTTTGAATCGGAAGGTTCCGAACGGTGTTGTGAACGCTGTCTTATCTCGGTCTTCCTTTCTGACTTCGATTTGCCAGTAGCCGGATTGCAAATCCAGCGTTGACATGCATCCAGGGTGTTTTGCCGAATGCAGCAGGTCGTCTATTCTGGGCAGCGGGTATGAATCGGTGACAGTCACTGCGTTTAGCTTCCGGTAGTCTATGCAGACCCTAATGCTGCCATCCTTCTTCGGTACCATAACTACGGGGGCAGCCCAGGGCGACTCACACTCTTCGATTATGTCGCCTTCTTTCATTTTTGTTATTTCCTTCTTCAATAAGTCCCTCTTCGCAGGTGACATGCGATACGGGGGAACTGCTGTTGGTGGATGGTCACCAGTATCTATGCGGTGTACCGCTTCTGCCGTCGGAGGACCCACTGTTTTGAATAAATCGGCGTTTTCATTTAGCAGTGTCTGCAGCTTCTCTTTCTCTTCTGAAGTTCTACTCACCGCCTCATCCTCCCTTAGTTCCTCCACATTGACGGCGGCGATATCCACTCTTTCTTGAGCTAGTTCGTACGTGCGAACGCACCTATCGAAAAGTTCGTCCAGTCCTGGCCATTTCAGTGGGTTTTCACCCTGAGCTTCGGTCCTTGATAGCTCATCATAGTCTTCCTCAGTGTCGCGGAGGTATTCTTGCAGTTTGGCTGTCTCGTTTGGTTCTGGTATGCGGCTTAGAAGTGGCGGTGGTGGTTTTGCCAACTCCTCGATCTCATGGAGATGTTCCGCATCAATCGGAGCGAACTGAAGCTTCTTCGTCTCCCCCTCGTTGAAAGGTGGGTCTCCATTCGTCTCGCCCAGAAAATCATAGTGTTGGTCTGGCGAGTCCACGAAATGCCAACTTCGTTGAGGAAGGCTGAGGTCGATGCCAGCGTCTTCGACAAAGTCGACTCCAAGAAGAGTACGATTGTCTTTGCTCTTGGGGAGAACTATGAATCGAGTCCGGATCTTGCGGCCCTCGAGCAACACGTCTAGCTCGGTGGTTGGTACGTTGTGGACGCGGGGATGTCCATCAGCTAAGGACACTTGCATTTGCTTTTCTACAAATTTTATGCCCTTCTGGCATAACAGTGTATACAAGTTCTGGCTGGCGACTGAGCACTTTGCTCCCGTGTCTATGAATGCCTGTCCAGTTTCCCCAGCGATGCCTATCTTCACTGCAGGTCGAGGTCGAAGATTCGGTATTGCGTTTACCGTGCAGAATGCTGCCTGTGTCGTAGGGACCTTCGGTGTTTTGGAGCATTCAGGGCATTTACTGCGGACGACGCCGGGTTTTCCGCACCCGTAGCAACGTAGAGGAGTCCGTGTTTCTTGGTGGTGTGTCGCCTTCGGAGGTTGTGGTGACTTCTGAAATTGAGGACTCGATGCAGGAGCATGGTACGTTCGGTGACGGCATTCGAAACTCGTATGCCCTTTGCGACGGCAGAAAGTGCAACGGCGGCGGTCCTTTGGATAAGGCAGCTTGAATTGATGCTCGCTTTGCTTAGTCTGCTTTTCTGCCGTTTGTTGCCGTTGTTTTTCCTTTTCCAGGTCCTCAACGTTGCGTGCGCGCTGAATGAGCTCCGAAAAGGTGGTTACGGAGTCTCGCGGGATTTTTGTACGCAGGTCGATACGTAATAAGCCATATATCATATCCATCTGGACATTTTCCGTGTGCGGGGTAGCGAGCTCTGCCAGGATTGCTCGCTTTTGGCTTATGAATAGATCAGTGGGAGTTTTCTCCTCTTGGCTTGTCCGGAAGAGGTCCGTGTACACCTGGTAGGCTGGGCGACGCGGTGCAAAAGTAGCTCGTATAAGTTCTAGGGCCTCGTTCCAGGAGGTGACAGTATCCTTTACACCTCGCCACCAGATTGAGGCATGTTCTTCCAGAAGCAGTGGTAGGCCTTTCACTGCGTTCTCGTTCGAAATATTTTCTATTTCTTTAAAGATTGAAATAGTCGCGAGGAACGCGTTTACTTTCGCGTAATCGTGTACGCCGTTAAAACGTGCCGTGCACTTTGCAAAACTCCCCTGCTCTTGAGATTGTCTTCCACTCAGAGAGCCAATAAGTTGGGTAAATTGGGTAGGTGAGAACTGGAGAGCTGATGGTGGATTGCTGGGTGTCGGATTGGATATGCTGCTCAGGTCAGGATCGGTGTCTGGGTTGGATTGGGTGTCGGTACTGGAGTCATGGGCCTCGGCCCGCACGTTGGGCGCCAGAATTGTAGCGGTGCTAGGGCGCTTTGCCCTCGTGGACCTCCCTTTCGTCGGCATATCGGTTGGGATTGCGGGAATAATTTTCAAGGAAGACAGGAATAGTTTTGGCTAAACAGACAATTTCGGATTTTATTAGGAGGGATTAGGTTCTACATGATTGGAATACAATGTCAAATGGAGTAAGGATCGGATTTGGACACAAGGAATAATTTCATTCGTGACTCGACATAATTTAATTATTACGATCCGTAACAACGACTCCATTTGTATTTAACGAATCGGGCGTCCGGCCTTCTCAGCCGAACTCTCCCATCGCCTACGATCGGGCGTCCGGCCTTTTCAGCCGAACTCTCCCCATCGTAGGGTATCGCGGAATATCCGTCGTGCCCTGGGCGTCCGGGTGACTCTCCGAACTCTCCTCTCTGGGAGGCGACCGGCCTTCTCAGCCGTTCTCTCCATCCCAGGGGCGTCCAGGTAGTAGTCCCCGTACTCTCCCAGCATTCCTCAGGCGTCCGGGGTAACTGCTCTGAACTCTCTTCGGGAAGGCGACCGGCCTTTTCAGCCGTTCTCTCCGTTCCACGAGAGGTCCAGCAAAGCTAGCCCCCGTACTCTCCTGTTTTACCTAATTCTCTCAGGCGGCCGTGGCTTCTTACCTCGTCCTCTCCTTCGAGAATGCGGCGGAATAGGGGCGAGCGCGTACGCGATCGCGATTTTTATACGGAGTCGTTGCTATGGTGGTCGAGCCGCCGCGGCCGCGATCAACAACGCGGTTTCCATGCAGGTGTCCGCTCCGATCGGAGCGCGGAACTGCATGGAGCTCGCGGGGCTCTCGCGGTGCGGGAGGCACCGCGAGCCTCTTCGGCTCTTTAAACTGGAATCTTCCAGATATTTCTGGAGCGCTTCGTTACAAATTAAATTTTAGTAACGTCAGTGTCAGGTAAGTCAGTTTCACATTGTCACTTTACCTCGCAATGAAGCATGTACGCCTCAAGTTTTTTTTATTATTAAGCGCTAATTTATTGTTAATTCATTGTTAATGCGAGATAAATCGAGGTATCTTTGAATGAAAACTTGGCTTTCTTGCATGATATCTATTATCCTTTTTATTATATTTCAATTTTGTCGGGAAATCAAACTACTTGGCGCATTTTTTTACATTTTAATGTTTCTGGACGGATACATATATCAGTGGGTATCTGATTTTTGTTACTTTGTTTAAATAAGTGGTTGCCCCTGAGATTTATAATGCTAAGAAGTCAGTGACGAATATGAAAAGTCAACTTGCGACGACTAGCTGCAATGGATATGCTATCTCAAGTATTCATAAAGATAGGCATCTAACTCTGCTTCCCATCAAGTTGAATCAATCTACATTCGTACAGTACAATCTTATTTCGATTCCTGATAAGCTATGAATTCTAATAAAATGTATTGCTATAAACAGAAAAATGAATAGCTCTTCAATTCTAATGGTTAAAAGCATCAAGTCAGGCACCGGGACGAAAAATGTGCGCCAATAATTTTATTGGCGCACTTTTTACGCCCCAACAAAAATTATTGGCGTACATTTCGAGGTTGATTAAATATATTGGGGCTCAAAGTGGACGGCAACAGTTCCTGACAGTCATAAAAAATACTCCTACTGATGATTAAGGGTAGTGGAAGTGCACATGCACTGACGTACATATTTACATACGCCAGATAATAAGTTCGAGAATCCGCATCCTAAATTTGCTCGCAGGAGTGCATTTACGCATGCTTAGGTGCGTGTATGTAATGTATGTGTGTATATCATACAAAGTTTTGGAAACCTGCCGAATACATTCGGTCGAAATTGATAACAAAAAGCATGCACATTGCAACTGATTACAAACTTGTCCACTGAAAGTTTTTACGCTTTAACGAAATGTCGTTCCAATCGCTCATCAGTGATGACGCTTATGTTTGCATACGTTGCGGTAAAAAGGACGCCAATAATTTTATTGGCTAATTCCCATCCCTGATTGGGGCCCACTCCGCTCCAAAAGGTCGCCAAGTACGGGTACTCCGTCCCAAAAAGTCGCCAAGTATGATTACTGTTAGTATGGTGGTATATCCTAGCGGCGATACGCGCCCCAACTGCCGGGCGTCACCAACAAGTAAGACTATACGGGGAGCGCCCTAATAGCGCCGATGTTCGCGACCCTCACGCGTTCATGCCTTCACTTCGCTATCAGCCTGTAAATCGGGCGGCACACGTGAGCGTACGGTCAACATTAATAAAGGGTTCTATCCAATTATATCTTTCTTTCAATCCCCTTACCTGCCCCGGTCCACGGATTCTGACCTACAATTACTCGGCCACAGAAAGTGCCTCAGTATAATTACTTGGCTGTAGAATATTTCCGTGTACTAGTAGTCAGATCGAAAATGCTCAGATACAAAATTCTCTAAGTACCAGTAATCAAGTTCAGAATACTCTGAGTACAAATACTCAGGCGGAAAAAGTACTCGGCTCTGCCGATTCCTGCCTGTCACCCATCACACATCACACATCGGTCTCACAAAACCAATCTCATTCTCGCACTTTTTTGTCATCGAATAAATAATATAATATCGACAATTGTGCCATTGTTTTGTTAGTTGTTCAGTATCACTTATTTCGAATCCCACTGAGTACCACACAGAGTGAATCATAATTGATACCAGCAACCTATTGATTATATGGCAAATGCAAAATCTTGAGGAAACGTTATATTTACGCCCTTCGATAAGATACAAGCGCTGATGAGAAAATCGTTTCCATAATTTGTCAAAATTTGAAACACAGGAAAAACACTCTTGAAATTGTAATAAATGATACGAACCCAGGAAGGAGAAAAATGTACAATTATTACAGAAAGTATAAAGTAGAAAATAATTTCCGCCTATGCGCGCTTCTTTCAAGGCACTTCTTCTGCTAATATTGCTAAAGAAAATATTAAAGGAATTATATTGTAGTAAAGTCAGTATTAGGTTTGATTTAATTTCCTATTACTTGTTTACCTCGCAGTGAAGCGAGTAAAAAAACGTCAAGTGGATTTATTGCTAATCGCTAATTTATTGTTGATCTGTTAATACATTAATTCGTTTAGAAGTATATACATTTGCAAACACAAGCATTGTTGAACAGAAAAAATACTTGAGAACAGCAAAACGTAGTTACACAAGCCGTTTCAAGTATACTGTAAATTTCCTGGCTGCAGTGACATCATCGACTTACAATAAGTTTGTCACGCCTGAATAGCGGGAAAAGAAGGACAAGTTCGCGTGACAGAAGTCTCTTCATACGCTTATTGCGCAGGCTGACATAATCGTTCAATCTGAGGAATATTCCCCGCCGTCCTAGTCCGACCTATGCCGCTTGACCTCTTTCCTACTTTTCTTGCTCATTCATTTGCTCTTGCATTCCTGATAGATAACTTTATAATGACTCAATTGTTCAGCCTTATACTTAACAGTTTTGCTTAATGTGACTTAATTGTAGATATCATAGAACGTATAGCAAGTAAAAAGATGTTGATTCTCCACCATTCTGCGTGTTAGGAGCAATTCAAGATTAAACGTTGTGGTTGCAAAATATTTATAATCGCATACACATTTCTTTTTGTGGGATCATAATTATTGTTAAGATTGAGTGTCGAATATTATAATTGCTGCAATACAATTAATTCCTTTTTCAGGAACAACTAGGAACTTTTTCTGATGTTCCGCGATCCTTACCAACAATTTCTCAGAGCGTCATTAATGTTTCAGTTGTTGCTTTGCTCGTGCGATGATGTTAGTGTGGACAATATACCAATAAGTGTAATAAACACCAACCCACCAACCTTTTCAAAATTATTTAAAAATAATCAAAAATAGAAATTGATATTACTGCAATACGAAAGCGAAATCATTATTCAGGCATAATTAACATTCAAGAATGCCGACATTTTATTCAGTGACACTTTGATTTAACTAGCAGTATTATTTTCAAAAAAGAATTTTTTATGTGTGTTATCCAGTATCACGTCCTTGAGAAGGATACCACTGTTTTTAGCAACATTACCATAGATAAGTGTCTCGAATAAAGCGCACCCGGCATTTCTTTTTAGTTTCTTTTTTCTTTTAGAATTCCAAGAAAAGTTAAATACTATTGAATAAAAACTTGGCTTTATTGTGCGTTAATTATGTTTGAATCATGACCTGTCTTTCGTTTTCCAGTGATATTCATTTCTATTTTCTTAGCAATTTCAAGAAAGAATACTTAGCATTTTTTTTTATATTTTAATGTTTTTGGGCGGATTGCATTTCTTTTTATTAGTTTAGAAATCATTTGTGTGAAAGACCTGAAGTAGTATTTGCTTAACTTATTTGAGCTTTGTCGTTTAAGGGGGAACACTTAGTCACAAACGCAAGCGCGTCAACTCACATGGATACACTACCGCATGCAGCGCCAAGCGTAGATGAATTTTACACTTAAATTAAACGTACTGCAGAGTTTTGTAAAGCCAGTTGCAATTATCGAAAGTTTATATTCCAAGGAATAGCCGCATATAAGGATTTCTAGCATAGACGTGCTAAAATTCAGAAAATCCGATTTAAAAGTTAGGCTTGCTAAGCGGCCAGAACTGTCATCTAACCAAACTAAGACGCCGCTGGAACTTTTCAATGGATTCAACTTTCTTGCTGCATTATAAGAGAAATTCTGTATCTGCAGTTAAAGCTTATGGTCTAATAATTCAATCGGTATCACTTTCCTAACAAAATTTTACTTCAAAGTAAGGAAAAAGTGTAAAATTACGCGTATTATTTCACATCTAGAACTCGAACAAATGACCGTTTGGTGCGCTAGGGCTATTGGCTCAAAACGCAGATCGTCGTCGGTAACACGCAAAGACGGCTGGCTGTAAGCTCGTATGGCACACCAAGATATCTTAGGTGCACCGACCCAACTTCGTTATTCTGCCCTCCACCCATTTTTCGGAACATGACTTCTTTTTAATCTAATGCAGTACATACATGCATATACATACAGTACGCAACACTTTGGCATCCTTGTTCACAGTGTTTAGACACTTATTGCAGAAACTGAGAACAGATACATCTGGAGGGGCTTTCTCTTATCAAGAGTAGTAGTAGAAAGCGGGGCAGTTAGCTCTGGATTTTTCAAAACGTGCGTTCCCCCTTAAGAATTATGAAATGTTGAAAGTGTTAAGTGTGCAACTTACAAGTCCTAGTATGTCAATCTTTTAAGCAATATGAACAATTATTTATAATCTAAGGAAATGCTTGTTATTGTTAATCAGTACTTGCTTTGACCAATTTCAACAGTTTAGGTGTTTGCTCCATCAGCTAGGCAGTTGACAGTCAACATCCACCAAACGAAACTAGACTGTGTATGAGCCGCGTATATTGCTAACAAAATCGAAATTATTGTTTAGCTCAATGCTTCACAATTATCCGCCTCATCGTTGTTCAAAATTTGTATTTCTTTGGGAAATACAGGCCGCCAAAGTCGACGTTTTCGCACATCGGCGAAAATAGACCATTGCGGAAGAATTTTTTCTGAAAAAACTACTGGTCGTATCGGTATGATTTACATTTGCTTTAATTGTTTCGATGTCGAGGCACTCGCAGCGGTGATATTCCTAAAAGAACTTTTAAAGAAATTAAATTGTGGTAAAGTGAGTGTTAGCTTTAAATCAGTTTCCGATTGTCCTTTTACCTGGCAGTGAAGCGCTCACACGCCAAGTTTTTTTAATTATTAATCGCTAATTTATTGTTCATGTATTGTTCGTTGCTAATGCGAGTTAAATCGAGGTATCTTTGAATGAGAACTTGGCTTTCTTGCATGGTATCTATTATCTTTTTTGTTATATTTCAATTCTGTCGGGAAATCAAACTACTTGGCGCACTTTTTTTTACATTTTAACATTTTTGGACGGATATTACCTAACCCAGACCTAACCCATTTGTTAATCGGTAGGCTCGCTCGCTCTGCTCGCCCGCGAAAATAATACTTTAGTGTACTAGGACCTAACTAATTCTGAAATTGTCAGAATTTGAAACTCCGCAACCTAACAGAATCCCAGACCTAACCCATGTGGTAATCTAAATTAAATTATAATTAATTTATAAATCTAAATTAAATTGAATTATAATTGAAATGAAATCAAATTTTATATCATTTTAATAATTGAATCATTCGATATTGGTCTGATGCTAAAAATAAATTTCGCTATTACCAAGTTCCTCCAAGCAAGTTTGAAACCTGGCTCTGTACATACCAGTCAAAAAGACAATTAAAGCAAGGAAAAAAAGATATATTTCAAGAAATAATCAATTTAATTAAAAAATTCTACCCGATGTAATACTTGTTTTTATCTTTATACGTACTAATAAATCACAATAGCTTATCTACAATTTGTCTAAATGCAAAGTCAAGTGTTAAATAAATTTGAGTTAATTTGGATCTGAGTTATCACAGCTACGTATCACACTGACCTATCTCAACTATCATCCCCCTTGGGATGATTAAAGTTGAAACCTTAAGCCTCGCTTTATGATTTAAAAGTATTTATCTTAAACTAACCTAACCTTGAGTCATTTGTGACCCTACAATACCTAACACATACCTAATAAATATATGCACTGAGGACAATTGCTGCACCGAGTACCGTTAGTTTTTTATGAATGTTTTGGAAACTATAGTCTGCTGTCGATAATATATAAGGAAAAAGTTGTTCAGAATCATGCCCTTGACAACATATTTAAAAAGCATTAAAATCATCCTATGTAGAAACATTAAATACTAGCCACTAAAACATATTGCATATGTTATGATGGAATAACTTTTGAGAACTCTACGATCACCTAAAGTATATCTTACTAAAGAATAACTCTTCTGAAACTCTAAAATCATCTAAAGTCCTATCTATTTTCTCTTTGCTATCCAAAGTCTTAGAAAGTGTAACTTTATTCCACTAAATTTAAGCAACTCTTCACAATTTCCGCATCCGCAGTAACTACAGAACGATACAGGAGTTACTACAGGAATCTTGCAGTAACAATTCAGTGTCTGTAGTAAACTACATTTCTAAAGTAGAGATTTCTAAAGTAACTCTCGAAAATTTGACGACATCCTAGAGTTTTTTTTC
The DNA here is from genome assembly GCA_910591665.1 of Ectemnius continuus. Classification (NCBI taxonomy): domain Eukaryota; kingdom Metazoa; phylum Arthropoda; class Insecta; order Hymenoptera; family Crabronidae; genus Ectemnius; species Ectemnius continuus. Next base: position 3,841,647 of record OU342862.1, on the reverse strand, counting down.
TATACGGGACCTATCTCTGGCGCATGTAATAGGTATCCGTATAACTTTATATTGAGAAAATCATAGGAGGATGTAAACAAATGTATTTTTTCATAATCTAAAAAGGGTAAGCAAAACACGTTACATATTAGCCTCGGTAGAAATTCATCCCCACCAGTGTAAAGAGGTTGGCTAGCAGGGGTTACTGTAGACTGCTGTCCTGAGTGAGGATTCCTAGAGTTAACTTTTAATTTACACGAGGAATTTGATCTAGAATTACTCTAGAAATCCTAAACACTAAAGTCTATAATAACTCTTAGACAAACTCTTCACGCTATAGAGTTAATAAATATCAAGTTAATATATATAATTGTTAAGGTCTCCAGTTCCTTTAATCATTCAATCTGTTTCAAAAACATTGACTGAAATGAATGTCCTATATCGAATATGCGTTTAGCGCATCCATTCAACGAAGTGCGTTTAGCGCCACGTTGATACTGGTTAGCGTTTAGCGTAATCCAAAGTTGACACATAAACCGGAATCGCCATGGAGATTCGGGAGAATTTGTTTTATAACAAGCCAGCTTGGCGCTACAATTCAAAAGGAAAGGACGTCATAAGAGAGATCTCTCCTTGAAAGAAATACTTCTTGGAAGGTTCAAGAAGTAAATAAATTCATTATACATCCTTCCATTGACGATTGAAGTAAGTTGATTCTTACATATTATTGAGAGAGTACTTTATTGGGACTTACGACCCCAATGACTAATATCAAAATATAGAAAAGATGACGTATATGTCCAATAGATCGAACCAAGGGTTCTTTTTTGATAACAATTTCAGGAGTCCGATTTAGGACTCCATCTATCTATCCATATATGAGAAAAATAAAAGGATTAATATTCTCCTTATACACTTGTGTTCGCATACTAATTTTTTCCTTCCCAATCCCCTCCGAGAAGTTCATTTGCGATAGCAATGATATAGAACGAACTTCTAGAATTATTTCAATTTACTCTAGAAGTCACTTAGAGCTCTTGAGAAAGTTTTCACTCTAGCTTTCTAGAGTTTCTTTTTCTTTACGGGATCGGTCGTCGCGCGCCATACTTTATGTACTACTACTTGGCGTAAAACTCTACCGAGTCTCCTGATTAACCAAGCGATATGCTTATACGCAGTCCAATTTAGATGTGCTTTGACTGTTAAATTTGTCGCTCAAGAAAGGCTTCAACTATAGCGCTAAAATAATGTAAGCAAGCAATACTTACCAATCACATGTCATTTCAAATGCTGGCTATTAGTAATCAATATTTGTAGAGCAAATTTCATTAGTTGAAATTGGCGCTCCCTGAGCTATGCACTTAACAGTAAGTCGATCTAAATTATTGTTCAACTTAATTTTAATGTCACAATGTATTCACATAGCAGATGCTGTGTGCAACTGCTATTTGGCGAACGCCAAGTTTTTTTTACATTTTAATGTTTTTAGAAGCATATACATTTGTGAACAACGGCATTGTTGGATTGAAAACATACTTGATAGCATAGAAGCTATGTATAGTTGGCCAAGCGGTTTCTAGTTTACTGCAAATTCTCAGGTTGCGGTGGCGTCATTGTCTTACAATAAATCTGTCACGCAGAAAAATAAGGAATTAGTTCACGCAACAGAATTCTCCTGATACTGATATTGCGCAGGCTTACACAATCGTTCAATCTGTGGAATAACCCTCTCCATCTTACCCCGTCGGCTGCCCCTTGACATTTTCCTTACTTATCTTGCTAGCTCGTTTCCTCTTGGATTTGTGGTAGAAACTTTATTTTATTACTTTAGCGTGACACAATTTTACTTAATAACACTATGAATAACAGAATGGACATAAACACATTAGTAAATGAAACTTGTCATATTTGTAATATTAATGAATTGCATATCCTTTGTTGAAACTACAGTTAATAATATTTTGAAACTTTATTGAAAGATGTGTTGTGTTTTGTATTTAACAATTTTACTTAATGTGGTTTAATGTACACATCTCACAATGTACAGTAATTAAGGAAGGTTTTGAATCTGCACCATTTTGCGCGTTAGAAGTCATTCAAGAATAAACCTCAGAGATGAGAAATGTTTATAATTACATGTGCGTATCAATAGTGTAAATTCATTTAATTCCTTTTTGGGGAACAATTAGGAACTTTTACTGACGCCTTGTAGTTCCTGAAAAAGTTTATACTTACTAGCAATTCTTTAAAACATCATTAATATTTCAGTTATTGCCTTGATATTAGTGCAGGCAACATACCAATAACTATAATACCAAAACATTCAGCACTGAGTTCTTTGTTGCTACTCCGAAAATACACAATGTACACCTTAACAGTAGTTGTAGCAGTAGCAGAATTATTTGCTGTCGACGAGGCTTCAAAAAATCAGCAATCACTCGACAGCAATTATAGATTACGAACAAAAAGCCTATCAAAGCCGCCCCACCTCCTTTCCAGCGGATAGCGGCCGCTATAAGAAGCAGGCCGTTTCCTTGGTGGAATCATCTGCAATCGCAGCATTCCTCTGTCTGCATTTCCAGTCTGTTGAGCCGAAGTACGAGCTTCGTTTACTTTAAAATCTTTGTAAAGAAGAGTCTAAAGATGTACGGGAAACTTGCCTTGCTACTGATAGTGGCAAGTGCCGTGATTGCCGCCGCTGACGACCCAGAGCAACTTCTGGGGCTACAGCGTCAGACGGTGCAGCTGATACAAACGCTGCAGGCCGCAGCCCCTCACCAGATCCAGTGTTACTGGGTCCAGAATGTGATAAAGCAAGTTATGGATGAACTACGAAAGATACAAATCAAGTGTGTGGACTAATGCCTTTCCATTTCCCACTGGAGGTGACACATCGATCAAGAAAATATAGATGCTGGCGTAGCTACCGATTTATATTAAAGTCAGTCAGTAACGAAAATATTTACAAACATTTTTTATCAAATTCCGTAACTTTGGGTTTATTTTTGCGAAATGATAGAACTATTTCTTCTTATCTATGCGTATTATTTGTACTATAAATTTAAAATAAGAAGATAATCCGAGTTAGTTATAATGTGCCTCAAATAATCTACAAAAATTTATACAAATTTAAATCGTCATCTATAAGTTTACAATGTGGGTTCGAGGTTACATTTTTTCGTAAGGCAATCGATCAATATGTGAGTTACACGATAGTTACTGTTTATACAATCAGCACTATCTCCGGAAAGCACATTGAATGGTTAACAGTTTAGTTTATTTCACAGTAAAATAATTTACTTGATCATTACACTAAAAGAACTCGCACAATTAATCGCATGATTTTAGGAGGAATAATAGGAACAGTTTGAAACAATTAATGTGAATATAATTATCCAATCCTGTAATTTGTAGTAATTGTGTAATTTGTATTTTATGAAAAAAGAAATGTCTGATTGCAACACCAAAAATTAATAAATGTACAAATCTCTATAAACGTAAACTATACTGCTTTAAATTTATTTTCATAGTGTATACTTGTTGATGGAAGCAAATAATGTTAGTGAAACAAAAAGGATTTGCGTGATATTTTTCTGATTGAAGCAAATTGCTGAACAAGTTCGAAATTGAAAATATTGTAGAAAGTTCCGTCGTTCTACTCTTACTAGAATAATCAAAAAGAATCGGTTGGGAGAGTTGGATAACTTCTTTTCTATTACTTTATTGCTAATGAATTACAAGACCGACGACAATAACCGGAGTTTCACTAATTTTAGTCGGTTTTGGTTTCAACAAAATTTAATCCCAGTTATCCTCGAATATCCATTTATCTTTTCACCATCAAAAAGATGTTTAAAGGAATATCGAAGAAAGGGAATAGGTTAACAAATTATAGTAAAGAATATCAAGATATTAGAATGCGCCCACAAACATTAAAATGTAAAAAAATGCGCCAAGCAGCTTGATTTCCCGACAAAATTGAAATGTATAATAAAAAGATAATAGATATCATGCAAGAAAGCCATGTTTTCATTCAAAAATACCTCGATTTAGCTCGCATTAGCAATGAATTAACAATAAATCAGCGCTTAATAATAAAAAAAATTGAAGTGTGAACGTTTCGTTGCGACGTAAAAAGACAATGGGAATCTGACTTACCTGACACTGACTTTACTAAAATTTAATTTATTTAAAAGTTTTTTTTTATTATTAAGCGCTAATTTATTGTTAATTCATTGTTAATGCGAGTTAAATCGAGGTATTTTTGAATGAAAATATGGCTTTCTTGCATGATATCTATTATCTCTTTTGTTATATTTCAATTTTGTCGGGAAATCAAACTACATGGCGCATTTATTTACATTTTAATGTTTTTGGACGGATATTATAATTGTGAAGCATTGAGCAAAACAATAATTTTGATTTTGTTAGCAATATACGCGGCTCATACACAGTCTAGTTTCGTTTGGTGGATGTTGACTGTCAAGTGCCTAGTTGATGGAGCAAACACCTAAACTGTTGAAATTGGTCTAAGCAAGTACTGATTAACAATAACAAGCATTTCATAATTCTTAATAATGACAAGATCACAGGGACAAGGGCAAGGACAGTAGACTCTTTTATTAACTAAATAAAGCATGGAATCTGGAATATTATGATGAAATCGGACTCTGTCATAACCATTTCTGCACATAACCAACCATGGCACAACTGGCTAAACCAAGATGTCGCTATGACACAGATTATAGATTATAGATCGGTAACGTAAACGCGACATTTCGCCGTGGTGTCAACTGCTGTGAGAAAAGTGAACGGCACATTTTTAGGAATTGCTGAATCCCATGAATCCTCATTCGCCTCGCCTTTTCCACAAGTAAAATAAGGAGGAGAATTCATATCTCCTGAATGACTGAACCGATTCACTTGATTCTTGGCTCATTGGATTCAGAAAAATCAGAAAAAAATACAAAATTGAGAAATAAATCCTTGGAGCTAGAACTTTTGCATACGTGGAGGTGAAAGTTTAAGTAGTAGACGACAACCGCTACACTTCGGGATAAGTATCCTCGGTAGTCTCGTGCCGTCCTATATACACTACTACTTGGCCCGAGACTCCACCGAGTCTCCTGATTAAGAAGATCTGATTAAATTTTCAACTTGATCCGTTCAATGATGAATTAGTTATGCTGGTTACCGCCCGCAGAAATAGTGTTTCGAGAAAAATGAGTTTGAAGTTTTGGGTATGTTTAGAAAATATCTTTCGTATCTTTTTACGCAATCCATCAGAAAGTTTCAAAATTCGTTATACTTACGTAAAATCGTCAATTCGTGCGACATATACCATTATTAATACAATTTTTTGGGAAAAATTTTATTTTTTTGACCCATTTACTTGTACAAGGTACCTTCAGTGGTACCTGTTTCCCTCCTAAATATCGAAAATAATAAGAAATCAAAATGCAATTCCTAAAATTGCTCGTACTGTGGATAATATTTAAATTTCTTGAATCTTACGCAAAAAGTAGCGTATTAAAAGACGCACAAAACGACATATCCTTAATTCATTGTTGATCGTTCATAGTTTAAACATGAAAAACTAGAATTGCCGAAACTCAAATTTGAGTTCACATTGTGATATGGATTATCATGATGTTCATATAAGCCCCAAATTCTAGTGGAAAGCAGGGGGAATCTGTTCCGATGTTACATACACACCGAAATTCCATCTCTCAAACCAGGGAAGAAGATTGTAGTAGCTCGAGTACCAGTCTCCATCGGAGTAGTTACAATTACCGTACGTACATCGTGCTTCATCGCGATCGTTAAGCAAGTCACAATTCTTTCGTTTAGCTTCTCTCCTCTTCAAATCATAATGTGTAACGAATTCGCATTAAGTTTATTGTACGAATATCTCATAACCACTGAAACTCTCATTTGTATTTTAAATTACTTGATCATTCAGAATATATTGAACTTTATTTTAGTTGTCGTTAGGAAAGTCAATTGTCTCATTATTACAAAATTCCTGTTTAATCAACCACGTTTCAAATAAGCACAACAAGGAAAAGCATAGTAAAAAAAGTATTAAAAAAATGTGACCCACTTTGAAAAACTCACACCATCCCAAAAAACTAAAAAACTAAACAAAATAAAACTGACAAAATGCTGACAAAATAAAATGAAAAATAGCAAAAAAATAAGCAGCACAAAAAATGCGCTGAAAAGTAAAAAATAATTTGCTGTTTTCACGCTTTCATAAATTTTCAGTCATTATGTGCAACTTTAGTAACCTTCGCTCATTACATTGCAACCCAATGCAACAGCCAACCTTTTGGAAACCCTAATATATTGCAACTTTTTGGAGTCAGTGCAAAATATAATTAGAATATATTATTTAAGTTGTTGTTCATGAAGATCGCAAAGAGTGTAGGGTTTTTAAAAGGTGTTTGTAGCGAAATAATACATGGACCCGAGCAATCAATATTATGTTTGTATCACACCTGCTTAGTTATTAAGAAAAGTGTTGAAAAAGTAATTGTAAAATCAGGTACATATGGGAGGAAAGGATGAGCGTGCGGGCGCGACGCGGGGTGGCCGGTGTTCCCGGAAGCGGGGCCCCTCGGGGTATCTATAGTGCGCGGTATGCAAAGGACATACTGCGGCCTACAGGCCAGCGGTAGGGACAGGGTCTACCTGTCTCAGGCCGACACGACCCGATCACGGATTTATTTCCAAGGATCGAAGGTCAGTGGTGCGAGGAAACCATAGGGTTGAATCGTGACCTCCAGGCTACCCGGTACGCCGAGGGGCGGGGGGACGGAAATTTCCCAAAATTCTATTGCCAGAAAGTGGAAAAGAAGACCCCCACTCTGGGGACGGCGGTCGACTCTAAAAACCAAGTGCCAGCGCTCCTCACTTCACTTCTAAGTTGGATTTGCGTGCAAAACAAACGACTCAATACGCTACAAAACTGGTGCCGAAACCCGGGACTCTCATTAGACCAGAGAACGACGAATTCAGGAATTTAGTATTCCTGCTTAGGCGTATTGATAAAGTGAGCACGCATCGAGAAGAAGATGCCTCCAAAGAGGAAAGCAACGAATCCGGGCGGTGGAGGACCAGGAAAGAGAACGCGAGGGCGACCACGCAAAATAGTTCCAGAGCAAGAAGGCGATGAAGCGATGCCGGGTCCGTCGTCTGATCAGACACCACGAGTAGATAGGCAGCAACATCTAAATCGAGAGAGCACGCCATCAACGTACTCATCGTCGCCTGCAGCCGCGGAGGGGACCCTGCGATCGAGACGACGTCACCAAGCCTCACGATCGGCGGACAGCCCTAGAAGCGACGACGGCGAGGACCTTCCACGACAGAGTCCAGAAGACGCTGAAATCACCAGGCAGCCAAGGCATAGCACGCCAGAGGGAACGAGACCGACTTCGACTGGAGCTATGGACCCAGGGGTGAAACTATCTATTGCTATTGAAGAGACACTTCGCGCAGTCAGGGAAGCAAGTACGGTGTCGACAAACCCACAATTGGTAAATCGACTGACACATACGCGTAATTTGCCTGTGTTTTCGGGTGATCCATTAGAGTGGGCCCACTTTAAGGCCGCTTATGAGCTGTCTACAGAGTTAGGGGGTTATACCGATCGCGAAAATGTTATCCGTCTCTTCGAAGCGTTAAAAGGCGAGGCGCGGGAATGCGTGAGTGCGTTATTGGCCTCAAGTCGGGACCCAGCCATGGTCATGAAGACGCTCGAACTACACTTTGGTAATAAAAAATTGATAGCGGAAAAAGTAATAAAAAACATTAGAGACTTACCGGATTTAGTGTCACGGGAATTAAATTTAATGCAGTTCGCAACGAAAATCCGTAATGCCGTTGAGGCTTTCAAGTCATTAAATCTGATCGGTTATTTGTATAGTCCAGATTTATTGAAGTCGATTGGATCAAAATTACCGTTAGAATTGAGATACGCTTACAATCGGTACGCTTTGGACGCATCAGGTGATAAAACGGAATTAGAAAAATTAGCAGATTTTTTGTTCCGCGAGGCCGAAGGCGCCGCCGCAGGGGGCCTAGCCGATTTGGGACCGGGACCGTCCGTGCCAGCTCGGAAAACGGTTATTAGAAGGGATACCCGAATGCAAAGGTCGGCAATGGTTACTACTACGCGAGAAAACCGTGAAAAGGGCGACAATGCCGACATTTTGGAGGCACAACGTAAAAACTGTCCATTTTGCGGGCAAACGAATCATAAACCCGTCGACTGTAGAATCTTCGCGCAAGGAGCACATAATCGACGATGGATGTTAACTAAACGCGCGGGGGTATGTTTTAAATGCTTGAAGGTAGGACACCGCCGGGAAGATTGTAGGGGACCGGATTGTAAAATTTGCGGTGCACGTCATCATGAACTCTTACACATACCCAGCCGTAGGGATAACGCGTCAGGTTCGACGAAACGTACAAACACACCTCCGGAAAGGAAATCTATGCCCGGACGAAGGAACGCAAACAATAACTCTCCTGAAGAACAAGCCTGACTAGAACCGTTGCTAAAAATAATACCCGTTCGCATCACAGGTCCGAATCAAAGTCGGGAAACATTCGCGTTATTAGATGAAGGCGCGACGGTTTCGTTAATAGACCAAAAGATTGCGCGAGCCATAGGGGCGCGAGGCCGCCAATTGAGCTTCACGATACAAGGAATAGCCGCGGAAAAGATTGCCGTAAATCATAGCGAAAAGGTCGCGTTCTCATTTAGGATGGTCAATTCACGGTTTTAATGTACATCAGGCGGATGTAGAGTCAAACTCAAGTGCATTTCTGTTACGAGAGCGGTCCGTAAGAAACGATACCAATTCGGACGACATAGATCCGGATATCAATCTAGATATGTTAGTTAAAGAATATTTCCAAAGGGACTCGTTGGGAGTAGAATTAGGTCATAAGCCCAGAAGCGGCGATTTACGCGCATCGAAGATATTAGCCGAGACAAGCCGGTACATCGGCGGAGCGTGGGAGACCGGCCTGTTATGGAAAAGGGACGTCGAGACACATATAAATAGTAAGGTAACTGCACTAAAAAGGCTCGAGACGCTGGAAAAAAGGCTCGATCGAGACCCCGAATATGCAGCATTGTACTACTCGGAAATGAATCGGTTTATTGAGAATGGCTACGCGACGAAAATAGAGGAACCAGTCCATCGAAACAAATTATGGTATTTGCCTCATTTCGGTGTTCGCAGTGTTAGTAAGCCGGGAAAGATACGTTTAGTTTTTGATGCGGCCGCGAAAACTGAAAACGTTAGTCTAAATGACCAATTAGAGAGTGGACCGGACTTACTTCAATCCTTGCCCGGAATATTATTGCGTTTTAGACAATTCGAATTCGCAGTCAAAGCAGATATCGGCGATATGTTCTTGAGGGTAAAAATACGCGAGCAGGATCGAGGGGCTCAAAGGTTTCTGTGGCGTGGTAACAATAGGCACACCAAACCAGATACTTACGAGATGACCAGTTTGATATTCGGGGCGAAATCATCCCCGTGTAGCGCCATTTATGTCAAGGATAGAAACGCGTTAGATTTTTCATCTGAGTTGCCAGATGCGTCCAGAAGCGTGACAAGAAATAGTTACATGGATGATTTTCTAGTCAGTTGCAAGACTGCTGATCAAACAATACGTTTAGTTCGCGACGTTATAAAAATTAATAAGAGAGCCAATTTCACGATGCATGGCTGGGCCACCAACAGTACGCGCATATTGAAACATCTAGCGATAAAAACCCCATCGGTACGAAGAAAAGGATTGCAACTGTGCGATCAACAGAAAGAACGAGTTCTCGGCCTAATTTGGGATATAGTTTCAGATAATTTAAAGTTTAATGTTGAATTAAATAAGAGACATAAAGACGTTCTGACGAACGGTAAAATACCGACGAAGCGCGAGTTTTTGCGGATCATAATGAGCATCTTCGATCCACTCGGATTACTAGCACCGTTTACCATTAGATCGAAAGTCCTAATGCAGGAAATATGGCGTAGTGGTATAGGGTGGGACGACAAAATACGCGAAGAACAACGTACCGACTGGAGATCGTGGGTAGATCACCTTAGCGACATCGATCAATGTAAAATTCCTCGATGTTTCACTCCTACCAACACGCGTTATACAAATACCGAACTGCATATTTTCTGCGACGCGAGTTTGAAGGCATATGCAGCGGCAGCTTATATAAGAGTTCCAATTCAAGAGACGTCATCCCATGTAATCCTGATAATGGCTAAGAGTAGAGTTGCCCCATTGAAGCCACAATCGGTTCCGCGATTAGAACTACAGGCCGCGCTACTAGGAGCCAGATTAACGAAAACAATTATAGAAGAGTTAGATATCGGAATCAGCAAAAGATACTTTTGGACCGACTCCATGACCGTCTTAAGATGGATCCAATCAGAACCGCGAACACGGCAAATGTATGTTGCTCATCGACTTGGCGAGATTGGTGAACTCACTTCGAGCGCCGAATGGAGATGGGTACCGTCTCATCACAACCCGGCTGACGACGCGACGCGGACGATAAATAGAGCACTTAGTACGAATTTTCGCTGGTTCACGGGACCCGAGTTTTTGCGAAGCTCGGAAGATTGCTGGCCCAAAGAGAGAAAACTTAGTAATTCGGAAAAACGGGAGATCGATCGATTAGAGATGAGAAAAACAGCCGTCTTTGTGACTTCAATAATTTCAATGACTTTAAACGTTCCTTTGTACGCGAAACTATCCGGTTGGCGCGGATTATTAATTATAGCGAAACGCGTTAAAATAGCAGCGGACCGTTGGTTAAAACGACCACATACTGTAATAGACGACAAGGAGGCAGAAATCTTTTGGTTTCGTGTGATACAGTCCGAGTGCTTCGAAGGTGAGATGTACGCGTTGAAACGGGGAAAAGAGCTGAAAAAGGGAAGTCCAATAGCTAATTTGAGACCATTCCTTGACGACCAAGGGTTGTTGCGAGCGGAAGGACGCGTAACACGCATCTTAGGAGCGCAATTTAACAATAACCCTATTATATTACATGGCAGACATCCCGCATGTAGATTACTCATTTCCGATTATCATAAAAAATATTATCACATGCACCATGACACAGTTATAAACGAGATACGTCAAAATTATTACATAGTGGGCCTTAGAGTTAGTTTGCGCTCAATAATTAGCAAATGCGTCACATGCCGCGTTAGAAGGGGTAAACCACATAACCCTATGATGTCAGCTTTACCGCCGGGGCGTGTGGCCTATCGACAGAGACCGTTCACACATTGCGGCGTAGACTACTTCGGACCATTTTTTGTAAAAATCGGGAGACGACGGGAAAAGCGTTGGGGCGTTCTTTTCACGTGCCTTACCACGCGGGCCATACACTTGGAATTGGCACATAGTTTAAGTGCGAGCTCCGCGATTATGGCTTTGCAAAGATTGGCGGCGCGTAGGGGATGCCCTAAGATTGTTTATAGCGATAATGGGACTAACTTTAAGGGCGCGAGTAAAGAGTTGAAAGACGCAATCACAGCGATAGATATAGGACAACAAAAAAGACACGCGAAGGAAAAGGGTATTGAGTGGATCTTCAATCCACCCAATGCGCCCCATATGGGCGGTGCCTGGGAGCGGTTAATAAAATCGGTAAAAACGTCATTAAACGCGGTTCTCCGAGATCACGCACCAAGTGAAGAAGTACTTCTCACATGGTTGGCCGAAGTAGAACACACGATTAATTCTAGACCGTTAACACACGTGTCAATAGATCCGCAAGATAACGAGGCCTTAACGCCAAACCATTTCCTATTAGGATCTTCTTCGGGCGAATTGAAACTTGACAAATACGAAGTGGGAGCAAATTGCTCCAAAAGGCAATGGAGACTTGCTCAGGCATTCGCCAATGCATTTTGGGCCCGGTGGCTACGTGAGTATTTACCGAGCCTGTTAGAAAGATCGAAATGGGTAAACAAAGGAAAGCCTTTAGAAATTAACGATGTGGTACTTATGGTTGATGAACAAGCGCCACGAAATGTGTGGCGTGTAGGTACGGTAATAGAAACATATCCCGGAGCGGATGGCGAAGTCCGAGTAGCGAAAGTGCGAACGCCAGTGGGGGAATTTGTGCGACCCACTCGAAAATTAATTAAGTTATTGTCTGCGTAAGGGTACCAACTTAAGTTAAGTTTGTACGGAGGAGAGGATGTAGCGAAATAATACATGGACCCGAGCAATCAATATTATGTTTGTATCACACCTGCTTAGTTATTAAGAAAAGTGTTGAAAAAGTAATTGTAAAATCATGTACATATGGGAGGAAAGGATGAGCGTGCGGGCGCGACGCGGGGTGGCCGGTGTTCCCGGAAGCGGGGCCCCTCGGGGTATCTATAGTGCGCGGTATGCAAAGGACATACTGCGGCCTACAGGCCAGCGGTAGGGACAGGGTCTACCTGTCTCAGGCCGACACGACCCGATCACGGATTTATTTCCAAGGATCGAAGGTCAGTGGTGCGAGGAAACCATAGGGTTGAATCGTGACCTCCAGGCTACCCGGTACGCCGAGGGGCGGGGGGACGGAAATTTCCCAAAATTCTATTGCCAGAAAGTGGAAAAGAAGACCCCCACTCTGGGGACGGCGGTCGACTCTAAAAACCAAGTGCCAGCGCTCCTCACTTCACTTCCAAGTTGGATTTGCGTGCAAAACAAACGACTCAATACGCTACAGTGTTTTTTTTGTTGATAATAATGATACTCTTTATTACGTCTCTCCGATACACAGCTCTTGCTCGTTCACTCGTCTTACGGCAACTGACCCCTGATCAATCTCGTCGCTTAAAAATGCCTGAAAAACGTTAGTCGACCGATTTCTTTTGCGACCTTCGCGCTCGGTACGCGTCGCGACGGTTGACCATACCAGAAGTGCCCGTCGCATGGGCGATCGCGTGTTTTTAATGTTCTAGATATTTACATATCCGACAAGAGTGTTTCCCTTTCAACAGTAGGATTAGAATAATTCCGGGTGACATAAGACGTTATTATAGTTGTTCAGTTGTTTGCAAAATGCACCCCATATCAGACCGTCAATTGATTTCTCAGGAGAACGATAACAAGCCACAATGTGCCACAAGCCTGACTTCCTCTCATATGTTTCGTAGTGGGGTCATTCCACACCAAGTGAGAAGCTGGATTTTGGTGATGTCGCGGATTTTGCTGAAAACCCAAGTAACATTTCTCCTGCAGAAACACCTGCAAACGCCCTGCATATCCTCTTTTTCTGCAGGACTCCTGCATATATCCTGCAAGTATGCTTCTTATGCAGAGCTGCCTGCATATGGCCGGCAAGTAACCGTCGTCTGCAGGGAACTCCTGCATATAGCCTTTACGCACTCAATATATGCAGGACTTCCTGCATATAGCCTGCAAGTAGCCTTCTCTGCAGGAACCTCTGCATATAGCCTGCACACGCAGAGTATTTGCAGGACTTCCTGCATATAGCCTGCAAGTAGCGTTTCTTTGCAGGAGCCTCTGCATATAGCCTGCACACGCAGAGTATGTGCAGGACATCCTGCAAATAGCCTGCAAGTAACCTCTGTTCGGTGTAATTCGATATATGAAAGTGGCGAAAGTGGTGTACAAGAAGTGGTTCAGAGTTAGCGGTTAGTTGTTTTCCAACCTTTGAATTTCGTGGCTGCAAATTTCATCCAAAGGTCCGCAATCTCAAACTTTGAGTTTCCGAAATTATGGGTGGCAAGTGAAAATGGAGGAAAGCGAAGAGTAGTGGAACATTCGGAAGAAGCGTAAAAAATCGGAACCTGCTGCAGAATGAATTAAATGCACCAGTGGCACAACCAGCAACTAGCAGCTCAGTTCTACAGGACTTCGAAAGTCCTGACCAGTAGTGTTGGCCGCACTAGATATTTCCACATTCGACAAGTAAAATTCCGACAGTGAGAGTGAAGTCATACCAGACGCATTTTGAATGTACGAGTTACGTGTGGCAATAACGCAATACCACATGTTGCAATGTCTCATAATAGAGGTTTTACTGATCAATCAGGTGTCCTCAGAAGAAGAAATTGAACACAAGAACCCCGGTGGAGGAGGAAGAAAGCAAAAGAGAGAGCAGCAAGGGCACCCGAATCAAATCCACCTTCAAGCAAGAGCAGCCTAAAAAAACACCCCAATATTTCTTTGTTTAAGCTTCATAAGTTAAAAATTATATTGAAACACAATATTTGTACATATGTACAAAGAGATGTGAAACTGTTTTTTTTTTTCTTTTAAATCTTGGATGCTGCATATACCCTGCATATGTCCTGCAAATATGCTGCGTAGACCCTGCATATGCCCTGCAAAGATGCTGCGTGTACCCTGCAATAGTCTCTGCACATACCCTGCATATCATCAGCGGTAGCCTACATATACCTTGCATATCCCCTGCACTGACATAATTATAGGCTTTGTGCAGAATCATTCCTGCATAAAACCGTCCAAAACCTGCTTGCATATCACACGCATATGACCATCTGCAGGAACCTTCTGCAGGGTCCTCCTGCATATCTCGTGCATAAAGAGGTTATGCAGGGGAAATGTTACTTGGGAATGCAGCATGTTGTTCCTGAGATGAGATAGGGGGGGGGGGGGGGAGGTCCGCCTCATCGTTTTTCAAAATTCGTATTTCTTTGGGAAATACAGGCCGTCAAAGTTGACGTTTTCGCGCATCGGCGAAAATAGACCATTGCGGGAGAATTTTGTCTGTAAAAACTACTGGTCCTATCAATATGATTGATATTTGATTTTACTTGGGAAAGGCCGATCTATGTAACCATGTTTTTTTAATGATTCGCAGATTAATTGTTGAGTGCAAAAAATTAGTATAAACTTTTGACTTTTAAATAAAATATCGAAGGTAACGCTCGTCCAATCTGAAATGTATATCAATATGTACCTTGGAGCTTTGTCTATTAAAAAATGTTTTCTCCGGAATGGAGAAAATGGTCCTGGTATCGGAAAAACACAGATTAACCAGGGATCGCTCGGCCAGCCAAAGAGGGTCGTAACTCGCGCGGTACTTGCTCACCTATTCAAAATAGAGACTCTAAGTCCTCTTATGTGCAGTAATCATTGACCTCGTGGATGCTAAGGTTAATCCAGAACCTCGGATTGATTATAAAGTTATAAACACTTTTTCTTTTCTATGGTTTCCGAGTCACGACACTCTTTGGCTGGCCGAGCGATGACGCGCCCGGCCCGTTGACTGCCTGGTTAATTGTGTTTCTCTGATACCTGGACCATTTTCTCCATTCCGGAGAAAACAATTTTCAATAGACAAAGCTCCAAGGTACATATTGATATACATTTCAGATTGGACGATCGTTATCTTCGATACTTTATTTAAAAGTCAAAAGTTTATGCTAATCTTTTGTGCTGAAAAATTAATCTGCGAATCATTAAAAAAACATGGTTACATAGATCGGCCTTTCCCAAGTAAAACCAAATATCAATCATATCGATACGACCAGTAGTTTTTACAGACAAAATTCTCCCGCAATGGTCTATTTTCGCCGATGCGCGAAAACGTCGACTTTGGCGGCCTGTATTTCCCAAAGAAATACGAATTTTGAAAAACGATGAGATTATCTCATCTCAGGAACAACATGCTGAATTTTCAGCAAAATCCCCGACATCACCAAAATCCAGCTTCTCACTTGGCGTGGAATGACCCAGTGTTGGGCCAGCAGCGTAGCCAAGTGTCAAGGAAAGTGGCAGTGACTGCGCTTAGGAGAGAAACCTCTCAGGTGCATTCTCTCAGCGGCCCAACTATAATTGGATTGTAAGAGTTATCAGTGTGGTTTGAGGAAGAAGAAGTATTAATATGAGGAGGCAAGGGTGAGGGGATAGATGATTATGTGGGAGTAGAGGTGATAGGATCTACTTTGAGTATATTAACCCTTTCGTTTCGGCAGTCCAGTCCGCCGAAGTGCCGTTATCGAACAGAAGCACGCACCAGAAATGTATGGTATTGATGCCGGATATATCCGGCGCTTGTACACATAGGTTGTCGCGCGGATGCCGGATATATCCGGAGCTCGAAGCAAAAGGGTTAATAAAGGAATAAGGCATTGTACAGTGAATGGAGTACTATTTGGATCCTCAAGTCGTTGGATTGGAGGGTAGGCTATACCATATTGTATGATTGGTAACGAGAGAGACTGCGAGCGAATGGTGAGAGACTGAGATGTGCGATTGTGAATGCGTGTCAATTTCTTTATATGTGTGTTGGAGGTCAAAGATCGACAGAGTGTATCAGGATGTTTGAGATTGGCTGAAAGGTAGAACATTAGAAACAAGTGTGATTGGCGAGTGCGTGGCTCAGCGAATGTGTATATAAGAGGTGTGAATCTGAAGGGCGACAGAAGAGAGGAAGAAGAGAAGAAGACGAACCGAGCGAGCGTGTTATTGTTGTGTGGCCGAAAGCGAGCAGAGAAGGCAGAGTGCGAACCGGCGGACGCTAAAAGAGTGTACGAGACACCAAGTGTATATCGGAATAAAGGGTCGAATATTTAAAAAACCTACAATATTGCTATTTTCTTATCTCCTTATTGCTATTGAATTCAGGGATATCCTTGGTTGCAGATCTGAGTTCTGGGTGATACATATGTTGCTAGTTTTTGAGGTTGATGTTGCTCTTCAGTGAAGGTTGGGTGAAGTTCTCGATCAAATTTCTTTGTTTAGTGAATGTTTCCAAGACTGGTTTGGTGCCAGTGATGAATGGATAAAGGTGAATGAGGTAGACCGATGATGTATGATAGGCAATTTTAAGCCGTTGTGGGAGAAGCCTCCAATTTGTGAAGTATAAAAGGTTTCTCCGGAGAACCCTTTTCAAGAGAGGGGAAGTTTTCTTTAGTCTCGATGAGGCTACGAAGCTTGTTGATTTCAATCCGTCATAGAATCGTCGAATGGAGTGGTTTGAGGGAGTCTGCGACTTCTTGGACACTTACTGTGTTAAAGACCATATGACGCTTGATATGTTGATTGAATTTATAGTAGATGAAATCCTTGATGAAGATACGGTTAGTACCTTCACAGTGGTCACAGGAGGTATTTTGGCTACAATCATGGTTGTGTGGTGAACTTGTACACTTACCACGGGTAAAGCAATGTGATTGTCTTTTTGCATGTATTTCTAGTGTGTCCATAGTTTAGACAATTGTGGCGAGTCTTCACTTGTTCCACATAGATTTCTACTTTCTGGGGGAGGGCCGGGCAAAGTGAATAGAAGCCAATTTTTAAACGCGCCGGTAGGTGACGAGATGGCGTCTGACTTTCTCTTCAGGGAACTTTCTTGCCTACATCATGATATTTCGTTTACCATTTTTGAAACAAAGACATGTCGGTATTGCGAAAATTTCAATTCTACATTGTTTTCTTAACATTTTAACAAGGTAAGCGTCCCTATCTATTTGTACTTATTGTTTGCTTTTACCAAATTATTGATGCCGGATCGAAATTTTGCAAACCAGTTTTGGCACTGGCGTACTGTCAATACATTTTTTCCTTAGAAATCGACTAATTGTTGTCTTGCTTGAACAGCATTTTTACCTTTTCGATAGTAAAAAAATACAATACGCCGAAAGTGCTGCTTTTCATTCTTCATATTTGAAAGGGCACCAACAAAAAACTACTGCGTAGAATCAATCACTTTTACACAAGCAAACCTTGCTATATCAGCTCTCAAAACATATAATGAGTATGCGGCTTAAGTGTGAAGTTGGGTGTGAAAAAATACAATTAAATCCTCTGTCGGGAAAAGACGAAATTACTTTCCGATCAACCCAATACAATCATATCACATGGTACTACAATACTTTAGAATTGCTCTGTGTACGGGAAATATTTTTTATATTGGCCAAAACTTTGTTTGTGAATATTTATATTTGAAGTGTGTAAACCAGGCAAAGGGGATCGGGCAAAGCAAATACCCAATCCACTTTAGCCGGATTTATAATAATATCAAACTTTTCTTGTAGATGATCTACCAATATTCTAAAACAAGTAACCAGACCAGTTGGACAGAACTTCCGCTTTAAAAATTGCTCTTATCGTTATGAAAGAAAAAGAAAACTTAATTAATTCAGCTATAAACCAATACGGGATTCTATATGACACGTTGGATACAGGGGCTGTGGAAGCTAGTTCTATACCGAATGTGACGATTAATACTTTTTTATTTTGTTTAATTGTATTTCGTTCGTTATTTTAAATAATATCCACTTTGCCCGAGGTAGTCGCGGAATGAAATCATGAAATTAATCCATGCGATCAAGACATATGAATATTTTCCTGTTATTTTCTCGTGCGTGAAAAAATCAGAAGAAGATTCACACCAAAAATGCCCAAAAAATGTTAGAGAGAGAAGACTGGTGTGAAATAATGTTGAAGAGAGAAAATAGACGTATAGAATAATTTTGCATTAGTCAACTAATCGATAGGCTGCATGTATCTACCATTATTCACACAAGTGACATCATGTATATGGATAACAAAACAATTACGCAAATGTTTGTATTATTAATAATTCGATGATAAAAAGCTGATTTCATATTTAGCGGAATTTTATGAAAGTGATCAAATTCATCCCTACTCAAGTTCTAACAGAGATAAGCAGTATCCTCTTATTCAACTATAAAAAAACGTCAAGTAGCTCCCGCCCCATTACGAGGTAAAACAGGAATAAGTAACTAATTTGAACTTAACATTGACTTTATCACAAAATAATTTCTTTAGATTTTTTTAAGGAATATATACCGACGCAAGTACCTCGAATGAAGTGCGCGCGGGCCTATTAGCGCTATTGTATGTTAATTATGCCTGAATCATAACTTGGGTTTCGTTTTGAAATCATATCTATTTCTATTTTTTACCGACTTCGAAAAGAAGGAGGTACATACTCAATTCGATCGCTATATAGTATATATATTTTTTTAATGTTTATCCGGCGAGAACTCTAAGATGGTTGGACCGATTTTAATAAAACCATGCCCATCTTATAGAGGATGTTCAATGTTGGCCCCATATTACTTATATTTGCGCTGACTCCGAAAAGTTACAATATAACATATTTGGGCTTACAAAGGGTTGGGTGTTGTATTGGGTTGCAATACAATGAGGCAAGATTGCCAAAGTTCCACATTATGATGCAAATTTACGAAAACACGATTACAGAAAATAATTTTGTACTTTTCAGTGCATTTTTTGTTCCGCTTATTTTTATTTTTCATTTTATTTTTTCCAGCTCTTTTCGTTTTCAGTTTCCTGGCATGCTGCCAGTTTTTCAAAGTCGGCCACCTGTTTCTTAGAAATATTTTTTTTGCTAAATTTTAAATGAAAAAATCGTTTTGCAAAGGTCGGTAGCTTAGTGGTTACGAACGATGGGGTGGGACTACTTCTTTTCTTTTACATTTTAATGTGTTTTGAAGGAATACTGCTTATTTGTATTAGAATTTGAGTTGAGATGACTATACTTACTTTTACAAAGTTGCACTAAAGTTAAAATCAGCTTTATATCATGGAATATCGGCAATACTTGTTGAGTTACTTGGCCTACTACAGGTAAAAGTTAACCATAACAATATGTGAAAGTTGTGTTGACCTTTCTTCCGACCGTCATTTTCTAAGAAATGTATGTACCTCAGGAAACCCGACCGTTTTCGTACCTGCTGGCGGGGCACACAGCTGTGTTCTGACTTCAGTCGATTTACTGTACTGTGTGGACGTGGTTATCAGGAAAGCCTGCACTGTTGAACTATTATTTAAAATAAAACTAATATTACAACAATACTCATATTGCGTAATTGTTTTGTTAACCATGTAATGTCACTTCTGTTGCATGTCGCTCAGTACTACATAGACGGAGTAAAACGTGACAAATTCCGGCAGCTTATCCATTAATTGACTAATGTCAAATCTTTCTATATGGCTATCTTCTCTCTTTAATATCATCTCTTGTCAGTCTTCTTTCTCTAACATCATCGCACAGCTCCATTATGTTCTGTCATCTAGCGTGGAAAATGTGTAATGGACATTTTTGAATCGTCTTCTGAATCCGTTTTCGCCCCAAAAAATAATAGGGGGAACTTAATATCTCTTGAGCGCATGGATCAATTGTCTTCCTCTTTAACAGAGTGGGTTCATAAAAATAAGTTGGGTTATCTTCAATTCATAAGTTAAACCTGCGAACTGACATTTTTTCGGAGGTCGAGGTAGAAGTTTTCTAACAGACGTAAACCGCTATCATTCGAAATAAATTGCTTCGACTCTCCTGCTAGTATATACAGGGTGTAAATGATATAACTCCCGGCGTGGCGCTTTGGGCGATGGTAGAGGGGAAAATTCTAACGCCATAGAGGGCAAATGTTCAGGTCCTATCGCTTTTAGTTTAATTGTTATTGAATCTTAAAGTTAGCTGTAAGTTATTGGAACGGGTAGTAATGGAACGGCAGGTCGGCAACATCGGGGGGTGGCTAAAGACCGCCTTTACTTTTTTCCGTTTTTGTCTTAGTCCCCCTCGGACTAGTATTACTACATCGGTTCGAATCGGAGAAAACAATTAGGTCCAGCCTATTCTAAAGAGAGATAAGGGACTGCCCTTCAAAGGTGTCACGTTACATCCCGCTAAGGCACTGACACTTAGGGGCGACCAGACCCCACTGTTTCCACTACGCTCGTGGACTACCAATTCTGCAAACATCGTTCACCCGGAGCAAAAATACTTCATTAATTATTATCTAAACCAATCATAGTATCGAATCGCCTTTTTAGGTGTTACCTCCAATCGCACTGGAGTACACATACGCGAATTTATGGGCCGATTCTACTAGTAGGATCGAAGATAGTCTCTCCATATTTAATATGTTATAACAACCAAACTAACAAAGATCGGACACCACTATATGAGCTTAAATTGCTTAAATTTTTCCCCTCATCTTCCCTCAAAGTGCCGGGAGTTATATCGTTTACACCCTGTATAGCTAACTACTTGGCGCGAGGCTTTACCGAGTCTCCAGATACGTGTTTTAATTCGAATTGAGTAGCATTGACGTCGAGTTAAAGATGTCGGCATTGTGAATTTTGCGCAATGATAATATGAAGTTTGACAGGGAACTCAAAGAAAAACGCAAAATGAATCAAACGAACAGAACCGACACTTCATATCACACGTAGCACATGTGTAGTACAGCATCCGACTAAAAAGGTGTCACGTTCTTGAAATTGGCTGCCGATCAGAAACGCGATGTTGAGTAGGTTCGTCTAAGATATCGTGTGGTTAATGGCGGTCACGTGATCCGGAAAGGCGACCGCCTGTCAGCCCGGTAAAGAAATGCACGCATACTGGGTGTGCGTGAGGATATGAAACCGCGGATAGATGTGACATCCGAGATTTGTTACGAGTATGAATAACAATGGGATGCAAATACAGGATATGAGTATTTGAGAGTATTTGAGCGAAATAAATTATTTATTAAGGGAAAGTGACAGACAGCGATAGCTTTATATCATCTTATTTAGTTGTCATTATAAAATTAGGCGGTTTCTGTGCCTTTCCTCCTCAGGTGCATTTGGCCACTTAAGCCTTGCGGACCTTGAGTGATAGCTAGTTGAATTCGCATTGAAAAGGGCTACAAACGTAGGTGCTCAAAAATGTCTGGTGCCATTTAAAAAAATAGTCCCACGCCGTCCCAGGTACGGGTCACAGCCCACGGTAATAGTTTTATGCTTAATACATGTCCCCCTTCAAACCATAAAAGCAGGAACAAACGGAATTGGAATATCTCGCTTGGTTACGGAGATATTCGACTGCGCTGATTGAAATGGGACACACTGTATATACATACATTACAAGGAAGATATATTCTATGTAGAACTATGCGAATCGCTCTTTACATGTTGTTCTCTTACAACTATTTGCCTCGTGGCTATCATAAACATTTTTAGGAGCTCTTCTGCATTCTTGATAAACTATACTTAGCTTAGCGTATTCTATATGTCTACATTGTTCGTAATTAGGAATGAAATAACGGCGTTACATTTATCCGATTATGGGGTTGCGAATAGCGTGTACGCGTCTACATTGCGGCAAGTTGCTAACGGTCTACACAAGCAGGTGTCTTTCTTTACTAGTATGGGGACAGTCTCATAGTAGGTGATCCAGGGATTCCTCCTGGTAGCCGCACCCGCAATAGGGATTGTTAATAATACCTAACTTAAAAAGGAATAATCTTGTATTAGATCTAAATCTGTTGATTAGAACTATTCTGCGTTTGATTCTGCAAACCATGGGTTTTTACGTTGTTTATAAATGTATTCGAAGAATTTTTTCTCTTTGTGGGAACCTTGACTCATGACAAAAATGTGGTTCATATCCCACATATTATTTTTATAGATCTGAACACAGTCGTGGTATGGAAACTTTGTACAAAGGACGGCTGGTGCAGAGATCTGAGGGGCTTCTGCTGCTTCCTTAGCGAGCAAGTCGACAGTTTCATTATGTTCAAGATTGCAGCGAGCGGGCACCCATATAAAGTCTATTCTATTATTAGCATAGCTGGTGACAAAAGGTATAGTTGATGATTAGCCGTCAATATTCGAAATGATAACACTGGGGTAAATTTGAAATGTAAACTGCTTTATTTAAGATCTTCACAATAGTCGTAATGGTAGACTTAATAGGAGCAGTCAAATAAACGTCCGATGTCGGAAAGGTTCCGGAAAAAAAGCAGAAGCAAGAAACTTTCCTCATTGAGGGACATGTCGGTGAGGGCTCAAATATCGGTTGCTATTGTTGCGTAACCCGACCTTTCCCTATGCTGAATTTAACTTCTAGTCGAAAATGGGGACAGTTTTAATAGGCGCCAGTACCATTCAATTTAAATCAAGGCATGTACATAGAATTCGCGGCCGAGCAGGTTTTCTCTCACTAACAATTAAAAGTTAACGTCGCGACATCGAACACTCAGATCTCCAGGAAATTGTAAAGGGGGAAGCAGAGAAGCGAGACTTGAAAAACAAATATAAGGCAATAGACAGGAAGTCTCGTCTTGACTTCCTGGAACCGTCCGCGCTGAGCCTAGTACGATAAGTTTAAAAAAACTCAAGTGCTGAGATACTTTGAAACTTTAACATTTAGAGTTAATTACGACCTGCAATCCTTACTCATACCGTGTAAGGGAGAGCTATGCTCTATCGAGTTCCCGGATTTGCTCCCTCTCAAATAATTGAAGAAAGGAACTTTCTGAGAGGTTCGTCGATTCCAATTTCGAGAACGAACGTCACATCGTATTGAACAGTCAAGCGACTTATAGAATTAGAAACCTTGCTTTGTTCTGGATAGCAACGTATATAGTCGTATATTATCAAATAATCATTAAAATCTTCCTAAACTTCCAAACTTTGTGCATTTCAATTTTTTCCTCCTACTTGAGTAGGGTACTCAGCGCCGTTCAACCCAACCTTCAAACCCGTTCGCTGTTAGCTGCACGAAACACTATGATATAATAAATCAATGAAATTGAAGTGTCGGTAAAGTGTTTTTTACTTAACTACTCTCTACTGCCGGCATTACAGATTTCTAGTTAACAAGATGGTACCGATGCCATTTCAGGTTGCGGAGAGAACGAGAGTTTGTTGTATGTATGGACAACAATGCGTTTATGGGTTTGGCCTCTTCGGATCTCTGGCCACTCCAACGAACGGTTCGTGAGGCGATCGCGGGAATCGAGATAGAAAGGGGACTATCAATCGATTCGGTCACCGAGACATTTATTGGTATCGGCGAGGCGAAATTACAAGGTACGGAGTAAGACTGTCGAATAATCAGTTGGGACAATGTCGGTTGTCGTTGATCAGAATTCGAACTAGCGGCCGGTAGCCGCGGCGCTAGTGTGGCGGACGTCACGTTGCAGTTGACTTTGGCTGCGCTACTCTCGACGCTCTCGACCTCTCGCTCTCGATGTTCGAGGCAGTTGGACTGCCCTCTGCCGCCCGTTCTTTCAAGCCCTGGAAGCCGCCATACATTTGATTTTGAATTAACTGTTGCTCCTCGTGGGAGTGTCCAGATGAAATTCTTGATTCAGACAGCTTCAAGACAGGGTCCTTATCCGTGAAATGCAACAATGCTCTGTTTTTGCATCGCTTCATCATCATCGCGGCAATTATGAAGGTGAGGGCTTAATAATAACGGATTCAAACACAAGCAATTCAATAATTAACTAGTTCTTTATTTCACAACACAGAGTAGCACGTGTGTACTCTAAGTGATCTGCGCGAACAAAAGGAAAATTTCCTTCCTCCACGTCCTTTTCGTAAGAGACAAAAGATTTGAACATCAGGGCTTGCGCAGCGTTGATGGTTGTTTGATCGATGAAGATCTTATAAGATCCGTTCCTATAGCAACGGAATAAACCGATTATGATATTTCCATTGTACCCTTCTTCATCCTACCTAACAGTCGGTACTTGATTTTACAGGGTACTTTGATCGAGCTAGAACTGTATGTAAGTTATAAGGGTGAAACGGTTCAGATACTTTGGAATCGCCTGAACATAGGTTAGAACCGTTAGAACTGGTTAGAACCGTTAGAACGTGACGCTGGCGCATACACAACACAACAATGCCATAATTTTAGCGGGAAATTTAATGTACAGTAGTATAGTGGATGGGCTCGTTTATGTTACTACCGCATGTATGTACTACCAGTACTGCACGAGAGTTCGATTATAGGCTAAAGTAAACTTTGCCAGTAGTCGCAAAGGTTTATGACGTAACGAATTGTGACGTCACTTCGTACTGCGGATACTGCGGATACTGCAACTGCAGAGGTCGAGTAACGCCAGTAGCGTCAGCACTGGTCAGCACACTGCAAGACCGTTCGGTTTTATGGTAATAATCTTTACAGGAAGTGTACTTTCGAATAGCCGAGCACTACTTGTAGTATACTTTTTATGATGTCACATTGCCAGTACTTGCAGTAATAAACAAACGCACTCAATATTAGCTAGGCCACAACTAGCATAGAGCGTTAAATTATGAGTGCAAATTACAACACTAATTTTTGGCGTTGACCGGTCAAGCCCTAAATTTTGCAAAATTTTATTCATTAATTTCATTAATTTCCGTCGCAAACTTTTGAAAATCAATACAGATCCTCCTCCAAACACTTCCAATAAGTGTTTCGAATTTGGCGCCAATCGGATTCCTCATTCGTTAGACTGTGCTACTACTAGATTGGAGATTAGGTGGTATTTATAGAATTCGTTAGCCACTCGTTGAATTACATATTTATAAAAATAGGATGTGGATCATACATAGTTATTCAATAAGTCGCAGAAGCAATAGCACAATAGGCAGTAATAAATACACTCGGGTAATCTTATTTCGATAAATTATACGGGTGAAAATACATGCCGATTTCAAGGCACAGGCATCACACTGTAGACACGCGGAACAATATAGTCTGTGCTCAAAGACACAATATACACGGCGAACATGCGCAGTTGCTCTGCTATGATGACTTGTATCGTGAAACTAGCATTCCTGCAGTCGGGTGGTTTCAGAAGAATGTTGTGAAAGAAGGTGCACGCAGCGTTCGACGTGAGACGGAATTTTCATCAGGGAATTCCTGCATTCATGAATCATGGCATCCGCGAAAAGGAAACAGGACGAGAAGAACTTAAAAGTTTTGCGAGAGTTGGTTTCACAACCCTGCAACAAGGAATGCTTCGATTGTCGTCAGCGGGGACCAACTTACGTCAATATGACAATTGGTTCGTTTGTGTGCACCTCTTGTTCTGGTATCTTGTAAGTATTCGTGTCAGTAGTTTTTCTGCTCGGCGTCCGGGATATTGCTTGCCACTACCAAATACGCGCTTCGCAAACATGCCTGCAATTGGGAATCTCTCATTTCGGAATATCTTTGTGTATACATGTATTTACAAATATATATGCATACGTGTGCATGCATACGCTGTCCATACATGCACTTCAATATTATTCATGTCATCTGAGCGATGATAATCTCTTTTCGATACAAATCCCAACAAAATTGATGTTTAATACATTTTGTTCTTATTGATATTGATTTGCATAAATATTTATTTCTTATTACAAGAATTGCAAAAGTTCAGCGCGGTTTTCTTTGTTATGGAATGTTATTGTACGTACTGTTCTTACGAGAGAAATAATAAGGAAGTTTCTGTTTATATTTAGCGTTTCTTGTAAAAGTTTCTTGTTCCTAGAAAGAACTTTGTGGAATTCCTTAGTCTTTCTGTTTCCAGCATCAATAGTTGGTGTGAGTTACACGTACATTGATAATGGTATAGACAAAACAGTAATAGATTCATCAACTAACAGGAAAACTCTTATATAATTAACTTCATTACACAGCAAAATGTTCTGTTGTAATACCAGATAAGAATCGGTATTATAAAATTTGTGTTATTTCTGTTAAAGCTATGTCCTCGCTGTGGAACAACAAGGAAGTTTTTATTGATATTTGATGGTTCTTCAAGTTTCTTGTTTTTAGCGAAAATTTGTTAGAGTTCCTTAGTGTATCTGTTGTTAGTGACTGTTGCATCTTATACATATATTGATGAAATCTACAAAAAATATGAATGCGAATAATATTAAAACATTCAGCACAAATGAACAAAACTCTTATACAATTAACTTTATTAGGCAAGAATCAGTATTAAAAAATTTATGTTACCTCTCTTATCGCTATATCCTCATTGAATGAAACTTTTTCTTATTAGTTTTTATTTCTTCAAAAGCTTTCTAATACTCATTGACAATTTCTTAAAATTCTTTGATGTTTCTGTTGCCCATAACAAGATTGTCATTGTTGCACTCATATGTTGATGGTAGTATAGACAAAACATCAATAATGGTAATAACAAAATATTGAGCAATGAGGAGCAATAAAGAGTTCCTTATTGTTTCATCATTGCGGGCATAGCTTAAAAAGTGCAGTAACTCCCAATGCATTACATCATACCGTGTAGAATGTGTTGCAGCAGGTATCCATACCTATCAGTGTACAAGAATATTTACCGTCAATTGTGTAAAATCAAAATCTGTATTATTTGTTCTTAATTTTAAGTGTAATTCTATTCGCATTCAATGATTGTTTGAACAATTGTTTGGAGATCATTCAGATTACGTAGGAACTTCCTTCTTCTAGTTGTGCTATTTCTGTGATTGTTTCTTGTAGCACTTTGTTTGTGATTTAGATATTATATGTATTTCTTTGTTATTGCTGGAATGTGGATTCTTATGCAAATATCAATTTTTATTGTTCAATTGTGCATTTAAATGTAGTCAGTGTAACAGGATTTAATGTTCATTTTGTTCATGCAAAGCACACAGTATATATGAATTATCAATTAATACATTTTTCACAGATATAGTGGATTTTTCAGACTCTAATTGTACCACATTTGCGTAAATATTCATAGTTTAGTTATTATTATATAATACAACGAATGGTTATCAAGTTACCAGTTACATATTATGTTATTGTTTTAGACGGGGATTGACACCACCGCATAGGGTGAAGTCAATCTCGATGGCAACATTCACCCAAGAAGAAATCAATTTTATAAAGCAACGTGGCAACAAGCACTGTGAACGAATATGGCTGGGTTTGATGAATTCTGGCGAATCTCTGGCAATGGACGTAAAGGACGAGCAAAAAATCAAAGATCTTATGCATGTAAAATATGAACTGAAGAGATATTACTTGGAACCGAGCGCGTTGGATCAAAATCAGTCGGAGACAAAGAAAGCTGATAATTCGGGGAAGAGCAATGCTAGTAGAATTCCCTCGTCATCTGGAATCAGATTGTCAAATGCAAGTCGCACGTCGAGCGACACTGAATCCAGAAACACGGACGACTTTACCACAAACTTTGTAGCTGATTTTAGTAAAATTTCGGAATCACTGTCTACCGCTCCAGTTTCTGATAAGTTCAATAATGCCTTTGTATCGCAGCCGGCCTTTGCAAACTTTGACAACAATCCGGCTTTCATTACTGTAAAAAGTATGTGCAATTGGATTGATAGATGCAAGATCTCTGCATGTGCAGAGTGATCTACATACTTGCCTTTGAATCACTGGTGTTAATTGTACGCTGCTGTATCACTTGAATTTGTTACACAATATGAAAGTATTGGCTGTCTGTATAAATGCGTTGATTTCGACAACCACTACAACAATTTTAATGCAGGTTTCACCATTCTACAAAAAGTTTCTTGGAGAAGGTTCTGATGTGTAAAATATTCATTTCGTGCGATATAAAGAACAGCTTTTGTCTATCTGTATTTTCGTAACAAATTCGAAAATGACTGCAACGATTTTAATACAATTTTACTTTCTGTATACAGTTATAATCAAGGCAAACCTTAGACTATGAAATATACCAATATTGATCATTTATACAGAGTATTCCAAAAGTAATTGCAGAACTGCAAAAGGACTGAGAAGTCCAACTATTCTTTCTTATAAGAATAGTTGCAAGAACGATAGATGCTTCAACTTATTACTCATAAAATTATTGTTGACTTTTATGTGAAATATGACGAGGGTGAAGCCAGCTAAGATAGCTTGTAGGATAATTATAACTTATTTACTAACTTTGATTAGCCGTCTTGAATAGCTGGCTAATAATAATTAAATTTGAAGAACAATAAGTCGATGCAACTAGTGTTTACAAAAGTCTTCAACCAAAATATATAGCTTGGTCTCCCATTAAACATGGAATTTTTAAGTTACTCTTGAAACACCTTGAATAAGGAATAAATATTGTATAGCATATATTCAATTAGCAATATTTTATAGCGTATAGTAGCCTGTATAACTTTACACACGAGAGAAAATTTCATTATATTCGGTTTTATCGCGAATATACAGACAGACAAGTAAATGCCTTTTATATTAAGAAGGAAAATAGCATTATATTGTATATACAATTTTACTATATTGCATGTAATGTAATATAATAAAATATTATATCTGGGATGCTACTCTGCATTCGGAATAAGTAGTCGTAAAATAAAACACCGGAAATATCTCCACGGCAGGCCAGATTGCGCACACAATATGTTTTTATATATATGTATCAAACATGTGTATAATCATATATGTCTGATAATAAGTGGCGTACGACAGTGCTGATTCAAAGGCAAACGAATCTGTATTGAGATCGTTAATAATATTGGACGTGATTCAGGCACAACAGAGATTCAGGCTCCGTTGTACACTACCATCGGGCGATCAACTGCAGTCAATGTAAACGAGGCTGATGCTCCGCCTTCGGAAGATCGTTATGCGGCACTCAAAGACTTAGATTCTCTAATGAAACAAACCAAGCTTAACGAAGGAACAACAATGAACACGTCTACATGGAACCCTAATAATTCAAGTAATATGTTCAATAGTTTTATTTTTCTCTTTCTATCAGTATTGAATCTCTCTGGGAATTGGGAGAATCTTATCGAATTCTTGTGTTGCAGTTTCAAATTCAATCTGGGGAATGGAAGCTCCATCCACACACTTGATTCCCAATCCATTTTCAAGTACTGATTTGTGGAAACCAACCACGAACATATTTAATAACAATATACACGCTGACAACACTCTCTCCAACTCTGGTAATCCATTTAAGTCTGCTCAGCCGTCTGTATATAATGGTAAGTGTTGATATTTATACTCTAGAATCTTATTATTATTGTCATAGTACTCATAATTAGCTGTTCTATTCAATTTCGCCTGGGTGACATTTCGTGCGCATGCTAACAATTATTTAATTTAGAGTGTAATTGGTTATTTCATCATCACTTAGGCGTTTCATTAAACTTAACAGATAAATGGATATCATCTTTTGTGCAGAAAGTATAGTGAACACTGATACATGTTGAATGAAAGTTTAGAGTACGACAGTTAATCTATAAGAATCTGTATTTGTATATTTATGCGTATACTTACACTTTTTACTTTTCTAATATATAACAATGCGACATATAGCCTGTGTTACCCAAAATGAAGTAAACTTCTACATAGTAAAAGAATTTTTCGAATCTGTTCAGTACCTATAGATATTACCGTTGGTATACAAATACCTTGCGTCTCAGTACATTAAATTAAATAATTTTAGTAGTAGAGGCTGCACTTGATTTATAATCTTTAAATTATAGCCAGCATAAAGGAAATGTACATGAGTACTTGAGTCATGTTCAAAGTATTATTTTTGTTTGTCAATAGAATAACATGTTCATTTCGGCACTTATTTCTTTTTACCGACTTCGAAAAGGAGTAAAACTACCATAGTAAAATAACGAATATGTTTAAATGAAATCAAAGAGCAAACTGTGCATGACATTGGATCGGAAAATACTTTCTGATCCAAGTTCTTCTAATACAGATTATCCAGTTTTTGTTGAATAAATGTCTTTTGATTCCTTCATTTTTTGTTGTGGAATCGAATGTTCAATCTAGATGACAAATGACCATTGCATTGCCGTCTGTATTTCAACATCCAAAGGTTAATTCAATAATTCAATTCCATATCAATCATTCAATATCAATCAATAACCGCCAATCAAGAAGCCATATCAAATTGATGAATCTCTACTTTATTCTCTGCATGTAAAGCACGTACACGCTGCACCCCAATATTATGCACTTAAATAATAATAATAATACCCACTTCAATATAATTCATATCACGTGACGTATGATATTTTCTCTTTAACACAAACTTCCATAAAATAGAAGCTTGACATACATTGTTCTGTTTATGATTAGTGTTTAAGGCCGTATATAATCTCAGACATTTATTTTCGAGACAACAATGGGGAAACTTAAACTATGTTTTTGTTGTTACACGGTATCATAAGTTGTATTCTCACTGAAAGAACAACAACAAAGGTTTTTTTATTTAATGTTCCTTGAGGAAGTTACCAGACCTTAGTCGACATTTCTTAAAATTCCTTATTGTTTCTGTTGCCAATAACGAAAGTTAGTAGTACTGTCGATAAAAAAACAATAAAGGTAGTATTAAAACGTTTAACAACAATGAGCAACAAAAAGTTTTTCGTTATTTCTTTAGTCAAAACACAACTTATGACTAATTGGGAAAGTTTCGCGGGCTGTAAGTTTGAGTATGAGAATGAATATTACTATGAACTTAAGATAGTTATCACACTATTCCATTTTTCTTATAAATTATCTGGAACTTATATGACTCGTAATCATTTGTGAAGTTTGAAGTCCAAGTTACTATCGATTAAGAACTGTACCATTTGCATGAGTTGCCTATGTTACTGACAATTGCAAATGGTACGCTTTTAATTTTAGCTCCAAATGAATTTTAAGATTTTGATAAGAAGAACTACAGACTCATGGAAGGGTGTGAATATTAGACAAATTATTTAAAGTTATTTAACCGTTTTTTTAGAGTGGTCTAGTCGTATACAACATGTTGTTTTCTTATGAAACTGAAACTGCAGCATTGCTATTTTTACGGCACTTACTTGTATTGTATAGATTTATCAGTGGCCCTTATATATATGTTAAAGTTTAAAATGTATGAACCTAAGTAAAAGTTTCAATCAGTGAGCACGGGTAAGATAGACATTTCTGGTTCTTAAAGGTTGGATATTGTATAGTGCGACATGAACCTTAAAGCGTTTAGCAATGTGAAACTATTTTATAGTAAATCCGTAATAATTGTGTTACAGAATCGGACATGATGGGTGTGGAATCATCCAATCTTGCAAACGTAATACAACTAAGTCAAATGAGAGCGCCTCTTAACAAAGTATGGCAGTCAACACTTCCAGCGCATCATGCCAACCCATTCATAGTAAGAATACTAGCATACAGCGTAAATGCATAATCTGAGAGAAGTGAAAACGGCTGCGAATATTGGAAAATACATTTTTGATTTTTGTCTACCTTTCCGCAGCTTTTCACAGTACAGCAGCAGAAAGTTATTTTGCGTGTTTAATATCCTTAATTTTTATGGCATTCGTTTCAAGATAAATTCGGATTCGATTCTAACATTTACAAGAATTGACTAAAATTTAACGCCAATCGGATTACTGATTCGGTTATGCTGTTTATAAGAGTAGAGATTTCTGTTCGCACAGATCTCATTATTTGCACAGACAATAAGATGAGAGTAAATTTCTTGTTTTCATCGCTTACCAGTATTGACATTGAATTGTGCTCGTTGCAGGTTCATCCAAGGACTAACATCACGAACAACTCTAACAATCCATTCTTATGATTGAATGAATATTGTAAGCCTATGCAAAAGTATCGAACAAATAAGTGAAAGGTAATATCTATTGAAACTATAATATATTATATACATGACATTTTGGCAAATAGTGCCATTCATGTTCTTTCCCAGAGACACGGGTTTCCTACTCATGCGATCGATATAATACTTCTATTTATAAAAGCAAGCCTCAAATAAACATATAATGTTTGTTACTAATTTTATAGTAATTACTGCTGTTACAAGTGGCTTGGAAGCTATATGCCGCGAGCGTGTTATATAGTGAATCGATTTTACACTGTTGCTTGACAGAATCAATACGAAATATGATGACAGCAATAAATTAATTTATTACAAATATTTCAGTGTTGCACATTATAGAACGATATCTGTTTCGGTATGTTACTGATTTCCTACTACGTTGTAT
Source organism: Ectemnius continuus (assembly GCA_910591665.1). Lineage (NCBI taxonomy): Eukaryota > Metazoa > Arthropoda > Insecta > Hymenoptera > Crabronidae > Ectemnius > Ectemnius continuus. Next base: position 3,808,857 of record OU342862.1, on the reverse strand, counting down.
TAACCCTCGCGCGACGAATGCCGGGACAATTTGCGCCCAACCTCTGCAAGGATCGCAGCAATGCAACAGGACAACTAATCTTTACCACAGTGTCGCTAAGAAATAATAGTAACAAATTCCGCATTAAAACTTTCAAGTCGTATGCGAATAAGAAACTTATTATACGGTGGGTTAAAGTGATCCGACAATCGAGTCGCATCGCAGGACGAGTGTTCCTGTCCGAGGGTGAACTGCAGAATGCCTCATAAATGTCGTAAATTAACATAACTACCTTGTCGAAAATAAGACGGAACTGAAAATGGTTATTTTCAAAAATGTCACAGGCTCCGTCTTCATAAAAGGAGGTAACAAAATCGGTTATGCCTAAAGAAAAAATGTACCTGGGAACCTCCAATTCCACCTGTTTCAGTGTGTCGTTGATTTTTGATTAGCGGGTTGCCACCGAAACATCAATCACGCCGCGAAAATCATCACATTGTCATACAACTGTTATGATTTTCTTGCGAATGAAAGCTCAAATGAGAATTTTGTCAAAAAAATATACTGCACGAACTGAGAACCCCCTCCTTTTCGAAGTCAGTTAAAAATAACCATATTCACCACCATCTATTTTCTACAAAATGCTTATGCTCATTTATAACATTTGTGAGGCACCCGCTGTACAATAGGGCCGCTCATGGAACGAATTTGAATGGTCCCTCTTTTTCGCACGTACAGAGAGACACAGTGTACCTATAATTTGCCCACATTTATACAGTAAAATCTCAGTAACAGATGACAGAACAATTAATTTCTTCAGTTAATTTTCATATATTTTGAACACGAAAATAAATATTAAGAGTAGTAATTACAAATACTGAAATCAAATGTGATTTGGTCAAAGATTTATGGGTCCTAAATTTTTTTAGCGGCTAGAACTAAAAAGTTTGTGACTGGACGGATTACTAAATAAACACTGAATTGTATACGTACAAGATATGTTAAAATAACTCAGCCTTCAAACATGTTTGGATAAAAGAGATTCTACTGTAGCTAAGAAGGGCAAATTAAATTCAATGGACGAATTAAAAAACACCCGAAAATTAAAGCTTATGTGTCTGTTCGATGTGTGCATTTCCTATATTAAACTATAGCACCATAAGAAAAGCGTTGGGCCAACGTAAGCCAACGCTGGCATTTTGAGCTTTGTATGAAAAGGTATCTTAAGTCGAAAGAGGGTATGATCCGTTCTTTCAGCGGCCCCAAAGTAGTAAAACGTATACTTGCGAGCAAATCGTTGTCCAATCAAGTGTTCCATTTTCGTGACTTCGGACTTTCGATCGCCTGATGCTCCTCTCGCGAGCAGAACTTAATCTGCTCTGCTAAGTCCTAACGCACCAGTTTGGAGGTTCATATGATAGCTTCTTAGTAACAATTGGAAATGCAAAAGCAAGGGCACGGAAGAATTTTTAAAAAATTTTATTTTACAACATACCGCGTCTACATTTTTCTCATGGTGACATCCGGCCTAACTGATACAAGTAGAAACGTTATATTTTGCATACATAGTGCGTAGTAGCATTAACATGATGCAGGATTGGACTGGGTAATCTGCGCTCTTAGTGGAGGAACACTGAGAAACTTCTGGTTACTCATTGTTGTTGGATGGTTTACTTTATCCGTGTTGATATTTTGTCTCGACGATTATCGTTATATAAGCAGCAAGGCAGTTTTCACCATTCGCAACAGAAACAGTAAAGAGTTTTAAGGACTTGGTACGAACTAGAAACTTTTTCAAGAAACACGAAATATTAAAAGTGTTCGCCATTGTTCCTCCAATTAGAGTGGAGTTTTAAAGATCCCAGGACAATTTTTAAATGCAGGGGTGAATATGTACATAATGTGTTTTATTATATACGCTTGCCCTTGTGGAATTACAACCAAGACGATCAAATTTTTTTAGTTATATAGACATCTACTATTAGGCTTTACTTATGTTTGTACACGAGTAACGATAAGACAAATATATTTAAGCAGAAAAATAAATGTTTATCCCGGCGATGGGAAAATTTCTCAATTTGGCCCTTCTGTGTCTACGCAATCTTTTTGAAATCGATAACGTTTCAGTTTTATAAGCAAATATAGCGGAACTCTTATCCGACAATTTTCCATATCATTTTCACGTTTTTCTTAATGTTATTTTTTGTGAATTGTCTAGAAAAACAATGTTTATGATATTTTTTAATTCCTTTGTTCTTTTCAATTTTAGTATAGAGACATTTAGTAAATTGATATATAAATGGACAAAGTTACATGCGGCCGCAAACGGAAAATTGGGATAACGGAGGTGCTGAACAAGCGTTAGAACATCGTTTCAAGGATAAATAAACATATTTTAGGATTTCAAACGTCTTTCGCAGATATTGAATAAATAATGGAGTGGATTAAAGATCTGGTGAGACAAGTTATGTCCTATTACAGCTCACATACAGTGGCCAGTATATTAGGAAGAGCATTCTTTATTACTCAGGAAATGTTATTCTATTAAAAAGAAAACAAGGTCGGTCGAATAATTCTTTCTTATAATGCTTTGGCTGTTAGTTGTAAGTTGGCAGTATTGGTACAGTAAAGAAAACTTGATTAATATTTCTAAAAATTCTTTGGACGGCAAAACATTTAAGTATTTCTATATAAGTGTTGTATGGAAAGAAATAGTGACAGAATTTCAACGACTCTACTGTCATGGGTACTCAAAAAATATATAATTCTGAGTAATACAATAATGTTATGCGAAATATTTCTGAAATTTATAATCAACAAAAAGTCTAGTTAACGATTCTGAGGTACTGGTATTTATATGGCGTGTATACATGCTGTGCTAATTTTGCATTCCAAATCTCAATTGTACATATCTTGCTTCACGCGTTAATGCTTCATCGCTAATACTATAACCTGGTTCAACCGTTGTATTATAGCTTAAAAATCAATCTTTATTACGACAAAATGTGAACAAATTTCGAAAAAAGAGAACCCAAAAATTCGTTAGAAATTGCAAAATAATTTTCCTCTGGTTTGTAATGACCAAGTATCTCTCTTTTTGAAAATGGCATAAAATAAAAGCCCGTAGACCAGGTAAGCAGTCAAAAATTGTCCCCGTGCATTTGTTGACAGCAATTTAGGAGGAAGTTTAGCTCATAAAGAGTTAATCTATTCTCTATCTATTCCCTTGTGGTTACAACCTTTTTTATGGAAAGGTATTCGAGTAAGAAATGATTATTCAAAATACGCGAAAAGAAATCATATCTTGTGATTACAATATGCAATCGGTTTCGAAAGAACACAAAAATTTAGAGGATTTAAAGCGCAATTAAACAAACAGCGGTCCGAATTTTTGCCGTCTCGGAATCAATGGTAGAAAAAATGTTTTTGTGTTACTATTTTTTACTACTAATCTACTAATATCACAACTTTTGTCAAAATTTCCAAAAAGGTACGGGAATGCGTTTATTAAAACAAATTCATGTAAAACACAAAATTTAATAGCATCAAGCAACAAAATACACTGATTGAATTAATTTGGAAATGTTAAATCTAACAAAATTTAAAAATTTAAATTTGACGACTGAAATCTGCACGAAGTCGCGCGATCCGGAAGACCATCGCATTTTGCTGGCAACATTTTGAAGTCACTGATGGAAAGTGATGCAAAGTTAACTATTGACGAAATATCAGGAAAGCTTGATTCTGCTAGGACAACAGTGCAAGAGCATTTAAAACGCATTGGCAAAACAAAGAGAATGGAAATTTGGACACCACGTGAATTGTCAGCGGATAATAAGGAGTAGAGGAAAACAATTTGCAACTTTTGGTAACAAGGTGCAGAAATGAACCGGTACAGAAACTCCGTTACACCATGTTGTAACGGGAGACGAGAAATGGATTGTTTATAATAACACAAAACAAAAAAAAGCAATGGCTTTCTTTTGGCATCTAAAATGTACTTTTACAAAAGTGTTACATAAAGTTATCACAGCAAATGTGTGTTGCCAACAATTAGAAATATTGCAAGAGAAACTTAAACGAAAATGACCAATTTTATATATAATCTTTCACCACGATAACGGAAGACCGCAAACAGTACCAATCACTCGTGACAAAATTCATAAATTAAATTGGAAAGTTCTCGGTCATCCCCCTTATTCCCCTGATTTAGCACCTACCGGTTACCATGTCTTTAGTCCTCTGGAACATAACATTCATGGCAAAAATGAACAAATTTAACCGAAGTGTAAAACCGTCTCAATGAGTTTTTAACCCAAAAACCGTACATTTTTTAATACGTGGATTTGAAAAATGAATCACTATAGTCGGACCGCTGAGAGAATGAACTCGACAGTTTCCTCTCCCAAGCGCAGTCACTACCACTTCCCTTGACACTTGGGTACGCTGTTGGCCCAATACTACGAAACGCATGAGAGGAAGTTAGACTTCGGAACTCCTGAAACGTAACTGGAGAAGGTAAAATCCCGGCCGGGTACCATTCCTCACCGGGTTCATTCTTTCAACAACACGACTATAGATGGAAAATTGTCCTAAGAGAAGAACGAAATTATATTTTGAACTGATATTTAAAAATTTGTATTCTTGGGTGTGACACCCTTGAAAGGCGTGATTACAGAAATAGGCACTCGAGATACGAAAAAGAACAATACGGATTTATTACTAGTGGACGTAAGGACGTCCGTACAGCTCAGGATGTCCTGATAGGCTCTTTTTACAAAGTGTTACTAAATTAATAGGGGTAGCCAAGAACAATTCAGATGGTATCAGGGATGTAACTCTTGCGGTGAAAAAAAGAACGGGGTATACATGCAGGGCCGTTACAATATGAAACAATAAAGCTCTTTGTTAAAACAAAAAAATAATGGTTTTCTTTCCAGCCTCTGGAATAGTTCCAATACTGAACAACAAAGTTCAATCTTCATCACTGTCATCTTCAATTACAACAGTTTCTTGATCTTTCTTAAATATTGATCAGAAAGTATCTACCAACCTCGGTATTTTTGATAAATATATTGCGTGTCAAAGGTAATATATTGCTGCTACGATGTGGAAACAGCAACCAACTGTTCTTCAACCGTTTGAAAAATGGAGAAAGCAAAAAATGACTACTTTGTTTACCTAGACGTACATTATTGAAAATACCATATATAAAATATTATAATAAAAATTTGAGGACGATCTAAAGATAGAGTGGAAAAAGTTTGGTAACTGTGCGAAGTGGTAGTGTTGGTGAAAAAAAACAGTGTGGGAATGAATTTAAGACAATCTTTGAAAGTTTGGAAGGGAAGTGGGTTTGGCAATGTGTGTAAAGGCCCATTTCCACTAGAACAGTTCGCTGTAACAGAACACCGAACACCGAGCATTCGAACAGAACTCCGAACACCAAACCGGACATCCACTCGCTGCGTTGGACTATGCTCACCCGGGAGAAGGTCGAGCTTCGTCAGTTGACAAGTGGCCCGCGATCCTTCTTTCTAGCACCGTCTCCTACCATATTAACACATCTTCTTCCCATCGCCGCGAAATACCTTCTAATTGAAATACTAAAGTTTAGACGCAAAGTACAAGGAATAAAATAATTGGAACGAATCTTTCCAATAGCTATTACTTTTCTGTTCTTGCAAGTTTTCGTAGACTTTGATTAATGTGACAAAACCGAGTACATTTCTGAGTGCCAATATGCCCGCTACAGGTAGTCAGCGGAAACGGCGTTGCATGTAGAATGATCAACAATATCTGGCAATAAAATATATGGAATTTAATTGTTACCGACTTCGAAAAGGAGAAGGTACTCAATTCGATCGCTATGTTTCTTTTTTTACCGACTACTTTTTTTAATGTTTGTCCGGCTAGTACGGGAAGACCGCTGGACCGATCGGGATGAACCCCGGCTTATGTTATAGGTAGAGGATGTTCACAGTTTGGTCCCATTATAAAATTTTTCGAAATTGTTTAACGCTAACCATTGTTATTGCATAAAAACCGAATTTGTCGTTGGTTTCACGTTTCTACTAAATTTTCGTGTGTCCGGCGATATCTCCGAGATGGATGCACCGATTTTGATGAAATCTGACGTATCTTATAGAGGATGCTGGCGGCCCGGTCCCATTATAAATGTTTGCCAAATTGTTTAACGCTAACTATTGTTATTGCATAAAATCCCAATTTCTCGCTGATTTCACGTTTCTACTAAAATTTGCGTTTGTCCGGCGATATCTTTGAGATGGATGGACCGATATTGACGACATCTGGCCTATCCTATAGAGGACGCACATACTTTAGTCCCAACATCAATTTTTCCGAAATTGTTTAATGCTAATCATTTTTAGTGGATAAAAGCTTTTCTTTCCTCAACAATTTCGGATACATTTGTTCGTCTATAACTGGTACACCAGTGCATCGATGGAATTCCAGATGCAATCTACTGCGAACCATCGTTCTATGCATTTCATATACTAAAAAGCATGAAATAAAAAAAATATTTTAAACAAAAATGTCACCGACCTCAAAAAACTGACAGAGTTCCAAAAACCTACAAACGAAAAAGCTGGAAACTAGAAACCAACCAACACAAAAAATGAGCTGAAAAGTAAAAAATAATTTGCTCTTCCCATGTATCCATCAATTTGCAGTCATATTGAGTAACTTTGGCAACTTTCCCTCATTATATTGCAACCCAATGCAGCACCCAACCCTTTGCAAGCCCAAATATATTGCAACTTTTCGGAGTCGACACAAATATAAGTAAAATATTACTGGTAATCATCTATCTTAACCGCGCTTACCCGTCTTCTTTCTTTTGCCGCGCGATATCCTCTCCCATTTACACACGCTCATTTACGAATTCACTCTCGCTTTCGTACCCCCTCCCGCCCCATCTCTCTCCCTCGATCACCTTCTGTGTCCATACATCTATCTATCCACGAGACGACTTTAATGATAGACAAAGATAGAATGAGAAACACAAAAGTAACGAGCGGTCTTTTACTGGCAGTCTGTCATACGTATATATATGTGTTCGCTATAATCATCGGCACGTGTGAAATGTTGGAATTGTATGTCGTATACCACACCAGTTAATGTTACCAATATTAGTATTTCAGATAGGGTATATGTTCGACCGCCACCCCCCTTTCCCTCTTTCTCTCTTTCTCGCTCACCCTCTCAATATGTGCATTCTATTGATCAATAGCGTGGTTAAGACAGATGGTTACCAGTAATATTTTACTTATATTTGCGTCGACTCCGAAAAGTTGCAATATATTTGGGCTTGCAAAGGGTTGGGTGTTGCATTGGGTTGCAATATAATGAGGGAAGGTTGCCAAAGTTACTCAATATGACTGCAAATTTATGGATACATGGGAAGAGAAAATTATTTTTTACTTTTCAGCGCATTTTTTGTGCTGGTTGGTTTCTAGTTTTCAGCTTTTTCGTTTGTAGGTTTTTGGAACTCTGTCAGTTTTTCGAGGTCGGTCACATTGTTTTTTAAATATTTTTTTTTCCTATTGCTGATCGTGGATTAAGTAGAGTGCTTCCATTATCGGCCATTTCACAGGTTCGAAATGGACCACTATTTATTGCAGAGTCTAATCAATGAGAGTTTATCGTCCGACTTGTTCTTGAGTTGCGATTGCGAGAGGGCGTCCTTTCAAGAAATTCAAACTCGACCCTATGCACGGTAGTTCCTACCGGGCCGCGCTACTGGGCTTCCTCCCGTTGCCTTTGATGCGTCAGGGAAAAACCGCCAACTGAGCGATCGGTCTGTCACGTGGTCTCCGCAACAAAATTTGGTATGCATTCCACTTATCGCCGGGATGATTTTTGCTTTGTTTATTGCAGCCTTTGGTCCATGAAGGACCAATAGGACTGCTTCTGTAATAAATATAACATATTGATTAGTAACAAGTATAAAAAATGGTTTTACAAAAAAAATATAGTTCTTTATAGAGAGGTCGATAATTTTCTGTGTATAATGTGCTCGAGAGTTCTCTACACTCGAAACAGTCAACTATCGGCATGCCAATATTTAATTTTTACCGACTTCGAAAAGGAGGAGGTTGTGACCGCCCAGCTGCTACCTGTCGACCCGGTGCTTCTATCAACTGGGTGTTAGTCCCAGGAACCGTGATCGCTCTAGTCGTAGTCAATTCTCGCGGTCAATTGCAAATCCGACCCGGTCGCCACTTGGTTTGTACGTCCAAAAACGAGGGGAAGCCCCCAAATAATATCTCGTTTTTATTTATTACGAGTGTGCTGACGGCACGCCGGGATAATGCGACACAGCTTTAATTTAATTTTTATTTTGTTTGGACCGTGTCCGTCAGCAATAGATCAGAGAATCCTCTCATTGACCTATTCCTTTTCAATTGGATACGTTAAACCGTAGGTGGAAAAGGTATATTTGACGCTGACACTTATTCACTGGTATAAACGATCGTTTATTGAAAGTAACGTTGATTCGCCCTGGTATGCTACCAGTAAGTACAATAGTTGGTAACTGGCGATGGTCTACCAACTTTAACAAGACTTTTATTACGCGACCACCGCGGAGCTGGTTGAAGTAACGTAAATTTGTAATTCGCTGTACGTGGAAATCTTCCCGCTTAACGTTCACTACTTGCAATATCACTTGTTCACAAGACGGGATAGCTCAGTATTTCGAGCCCAACTGAATTTCCTAGGGCAAATGCGGCCCTATTTATACTTTTGGTATATAAATGGAACAATAAATTTGCTTCACTGGATTTGGACAGATTTAACTGGATTTAGTCGGGTGTCACTAAACAACTAATCAAGAGTATCAGTTGTCGCAAGCGTGTATGAGAAAAGAGGGAAAGCAAGAGGAAAGTCAAAGTGAGTGTCGGTAGGGCGATGCCGTGCCGTGGCGTGCTCGGGTCTTCAAGACGGCACATGCAAGGGTCTACTCCCCGGTTTGGAAGGAACCGAGCGGTTGAGCACCCGCTGGTCCTCCATAGCAATTGTCGCAGGCCCACACTCAACATGTTTTCTGTCACCTCCCTTTTTCTAGGAGTGAGGGATGACCGGCCAGGATTTGCTAGCGCTCCGAGGGCGTCACCTAACTTTGTTGTTGAATAACTCGGAATTGGAGGCCTATCGCAAATTTTTAAAAACGGCATCATCATCCCCGCCCCCTTCCCAACAAGATGGCTATAGTGATATCCAACATTTTTGGGACACCCTGTATATACTACTACTTGGCGCGAGACTCTACCGAGTCTCCTGATACATGGCAATATAACATTTAAATAATACATCGCAGTACGTACTTACACTACTAGCTAAACTTGTTAACTTTATATGAAAAGGACGCCACTGATCGCTAATGGAGGTTCTGGGGGAAGTGCCGTGTTCTTTTCTTTTTCACAGTCCGCTTACCCGAAAAGCATATATATCTTTCCCCACCTTGTGGCCAGATCGTCTTTTGCAATCAGAGGTCAAAGACACTGCATCGAAGTACAGCTGTGGCAAGTGATTGCCTTACCTTGTCTTTCGTATAATCAACTATTGATGCCGCTTTCTCACAGAACTGAGAAACCTGCTCTACCGCCTCGGTATCCTGACTCCTCAAAGTCCTGAACAACACATCACCCCCCCCCCCCCCCCCCCCATGGGATGATCCACATACTCTTAATGACGCTAACAAACTTATAGAATATATTATCTACTATCATCTATTGTCTTCTGAACGATGTCCTGACGAGCTGCTCCCGGGTGCGTCTTCTTTCCTCTAGGCGTCGTCCTGGTCCGTTTGGCGCATCGTGTCCCGCGTTGGCCGGTTCTTCTCTTTCGTGTCCCGCGTTGGCTGGTTCCTCTCTTTCGTGTCCTGCGTCGTCCTCTTCTTCTGCTGCCAGATTGTAATGCAAGTGCATGTTGTGGAGCATTGCGCATGGAATCACAATCTTTGCCGCCATGATCGGATCATAAATCAGCTTCCGTTGCTAGAATAAAAGAATATTGATATATTTTAGATCGTCCAAGCAAACAAGTCTTGCTACCACATTATATATTAGTTAACCCTCTGTCGGTGAGATTCTTACATCGCTGAGACATCTCCAAACCATCTTTAGCAGTCCAAAGCATGGTTCTATAGCGGAACGAGCCTTGCTGTGAGCCTCGGTATACCGGTACTCCGGAGTGCCATGTGCAGCACCAACAATAGGCGTCATTAGCCAAGGTTGCAGTGAGTACCCAGAATCCCCTATTTACAAAGAAACGAAAGAAACGATTATATGTTGAGTCGTGTTAAGATTTGTTACCAATTAACCACGTCTGCCGTTCACCATCATTGTAGCACATCTCCATAAGTGTACAGCTCGTTACTGGAAAGAAGGCGCCTGGTTCTGATTTGCCGAAAAATTTGCCTCCTCCTTCAAAATTACTTAGGGACGGTACTTAGGGATGGAAACAAAAGGTTTTATGATTGGCAACCCGTAGTCTTGTTACTATTGGCCAGCAGAAAACAATTTGACCTGCGCCGGATACCATTTTTGCCAGGTATACAAAGGGCCAGGTCAAGGCCGTGAGGGGCTTCGTCCGAGGAAAAATAGGAAAGGCGGTATTCCCCTGCTTTGTAAGGCGTAGTCCATCAGTCCCACTCTTTCCGAATTCTAGAGCCAGGCGCCTTCTTTCCAGAGGCGAACTGTATGTGCTGCTGACTGCATCGAAATTGCAGCGTCATGGCGGGAACCTGGAAACCGGGCGACGACGTCCAGGATTTTTAAGTCCGGATCGCACAACTAAGAGGAGAAGATTCGTGTAATTGAACTTTAAACATGAATATCTTTTGTGATAGTATTAAGTAGAACTAAATAATCCTGTTATACAAACCATTTAGATATTCAGTGAATGCGTGCCATGACGATTCACGTATGCTTCCTCGTGAATGCTTGGTGCTAAGATTTGCACTTGTGTGCAATCTACATATAGCACCAATTGCACCAGGAAACGGATGCCGCGCATTGGAGAACTACCGCTGCGCTGCAATACGTTGCCGAGGAGAGCAAGGAAAAATGATCCAGTGCCTAAATACGTGATCGTGTATGGCACACATGACGGTCCGGATGCAGCGACTTGTAGCAGACTGACTCATAGCAACGAGAAAGTCTTGTCCAATGGATCGTTGATACGATCCGACCGCATAAAATATTTAAAAAAAAAATGTGACCGACTTCGAAAACTTACAGCATCCCAGAAAACTGAAAACTCGAAAACCTGAAAAAATAAAATAAAAAATGCAAATGCGCTGAAAAGTAAAAAATAATTTTGCTGATTTCATTCAATCTTCTTTTGACAACCTTATTGCAACTTTTCAGAGTCGGCGCAAATATAAGTAAAATATTACTGGTAATCATCTGTCTGAACCGCGCTTACCCGTCTTCTTTCCATCTTGGCCCCAGCTCGACTGGTAAAGTACCCGCGCAAGATGTGTTAACTGCACAAGTGTATTAACGCTGATGCCTATACTAATGATTATAGGGTACCTCTTAACATTAATCCATTCATAGTTTATTTCATTTAACTCGCGTTATTTTTGCATTTCTACAGTGGTTTTGTAAAAAGTGCAAAAAATTGCACCACAGCCGGGAGCTGAACTCTGGTCCACAAGTTCACCAGCCAATTGTTTTGTCGCAAGACTATCGCGGCTCTTATACAGGGATGCTCTTCCAGCATTTAGTAAAGTTGATTCACAGGAGGAGCAGGAAGATATAATGAGGCGTACACGAATTTATTCGCAGGTACCCAGAGGACTAATTGTTCAGACTTCTAGACTCCCAATTTGATTCCCACGTGCGAAACATTACGAAGCTCACCTTTTCTGATAAGTTAATTATTTTAGCAGTAACTCGCCGTCATATTCTCAGGACTTACCAATTCTTAAGCGCACATCTGCAGAGGCTAATTGCCCTTACATACATTTTCGCCTCTTCTGACTCTCTGCGCCTTTCACATTTTATTGCCGAAACCTTCCGTTACTCATCTGGCTTGCAGATCATATTTGTCACCCGGCTACTTTACCCTGATGATTATTTCTGCGAAGTTAGTTTTATTAGTCAGATATGTCCCAGCGGCGAGCGCCTCACCTCTCCTCCCTGGAGCGGAAAAACCCTTCCGCCCCCTTCAAGGGTGCCGAGATTCTCGGTGCCACTTGCTCATCTTCCTGATCTCTATTCCTCGCTCTTCCTTCCCTCACTCCTCTCCACTGTCCAATCAGGATCATTCGCCGATTTTGGCTTCGACCAAAAACTCTTATAAATATCACCGCACTTAGTTTCCTAAGTTAGAACCACGATTACTGTGCGAACCACCAGACCTCAAATTCAAGTCGAACACTCATTTTCGACGATATTACAACGTAGACTTCTGTGTGGATCAATTCGCCCAGGGCTTCTTCCGCTCAACATTAGCGATTCGGACATTATTACCTGTCGCGAGCGGTCATCGAGAGTGTCCATGACACTCAATTTAACCATTTGTACATACGTATCCATTCCAGTCACTAGCCATAGAGGCTTGTGGCTGCTGAATAAATATTAAGTTTCAACCGAAACTTATCACTTGAGCATATTTCCTCGAGGTCTTACAACCCTCACATCAAGGAGCTCTAACACTAATGATGAGTACCCTTTATTGTAGACGCGAACCTTGTTTTTTGGAAGAGAAAACACTATGTGATATGGTATGTCATGTATGACATATTATATGTCCTTTATTCATTTTGTAATTTGTACACTTGACGTGGAATGACTTATTATAATATTTAAGTGCACACGCCAATGATTCTACCGTTCCACCCCACCTGTACGAAACATGTGAATATTAAAAACATTAGAAATTATAATTTTATACAAACGACGCCCGCAGTCGCAGTTTCCCTCACAGTCCTTATACAAGCTGCCAATTTTATTATCAATCTGTAAGATCACTTTTATTAATCATCGCATATTCGACATGGCGAAACGCAAGAGTTGGGTTTGACAATATGCTGTTCGCGATGGGGACAAAGTTGTGTGTGACATGTGTGACGAAGGAGAAAACAACATATTTTCATGTGCTGGTGGGACGACAGGATCGCTCAGCAGGCACTTAAAAATTATTCACAATTTGAAACCTATAAATGTCCAAACCGAAGATGCTGCATTGAATTCCGGTCGCGGGAGTCGTGATTCGGAAACGGAAGAAACCGTAAATAGTGTGAATAGTGTGAATACCGCAAATAGTGTAAATACGGAGAAAGATAGTAGTGAAATTCAATCGCCGGAAGAGATTGTAATTGGCGATATTTCACGACGCCGAAGAAAACGGTGTGACGGGGCAAGTTAGCCTCGCCATCAAGATACTCCTCACTCCGGCAAGGGAGGCCAGGGGAACGCCCGCGACGCCACTCTCTCCCTCTCTCTCACTCGCCCGAGCGCGCTGGCCATACCACCATCGTTGCTTCAAGGCAGGCACAGGCAAAAAATACAGGCATTAATGCGAGTTTGAACGCAGAGAGGAACCTACTTAGGTGAGCGCGACGGACTGAGCCGCCTAGTGGAACCGCTGTCTATTAGGTGCGGAGATAAGTTCGGCTCCGAGGATGGTCAATCCTCCCAGGCCGAACGAGCTGGGGCCAGCAGACGGGCCGCCGGGGCTGCCCTGAAAGACGGACGACCAACCCAGGCACGTCAGAGCGGGGAGTTGGGAGCCCGTCACTCCTGATGTCGACCGAAAAGGACAGGGGTCTCAAGCGGTCGATAGAAGAGGTCGAAGTCGATCCTAACGCGCGGGATCGATTGCGACACCGCCTAATGGATAGAGCCACGGGAGGATTCGAGGGGTAGCGGCGCTGAGGGTGTGAGGCTGTTTAGCGAATTAGGGACCCTCTCTCGTCACTCAGATTGCGACCGTCCCTGCGACAACGTGTTTCCGAGCGACTTTACGAGTTATAAGAGAAGTGACGAGAGAGAGTGCCTGAGGAGGATTATCATACACCGGACGACCGGATTAGGCTATCTGCCAGCTAGCCTGGATAATTAGTTCCGGCGAGCACGAGTTGAGTAGCGGCCACAGCCGTTTTAAGACCACGGTAAGCCTCACACCTTCGTGCCCTTTCATTAGAATCTTTGCGTAAAAGTTCCGAGCCCGGTAGCCGGGTTCCTCGCAATTGTTGTATTTGTTATTAGAGTCCGAAAAGCCTGTTACTGCCCTGCCTTCCTTGGGGCGAATTCGCAAGTCGCACTGAGTCACGCGGTAGCTTTTAAGAATTGCATTCGCCGAACGAAGTGATGGCCACCTTGCCACTTGTTGCCGGGATCGCTCGGTCGATTTTCCGCTCGTGCGGGATCGCGGATCCCGCTTCTTTCGGCCGTAACAACTCGCGATTCTTAATATCTCCGGCCGCTTCTCGGCCGAACTCCTGACCACCCGCTACCGCGGGGTTAGATTGTATAAGGGCCTTCGTGGCCTAGGACCGGGAGCGCGATAGTCCGGTTTGCTGTAAGTTAATTAGTTTGTAGCATCGTCGGCCCGCCCGACATAAATAAACAGGGCGTTTGTTAACCAGAGAAGTCGTGTCTCTTTTGGCTATCTGTGTTGCACAGTGTGCTGTCCCCGGCCTCCCTTGTTCCCCGCCCCTCTCCCGTACAACTAGCCGGCCGGGCTAACATCCGCGTGGTCCGCCGCACTTGCTCTCTCTCTCAGGCTGACCATCTCCTCCGGGTTGCTAAATATTATAAATATTGGTCTCGGCTTTCGGGGCCTGGCGCCCAGTGAAGCACCCGGAGGGCCTGAGTTGCGGAAGGGAAGCACGGCGTCGTTTTCCTCGTCTCCCTGGTCAGCTTGCACGACCCGCTGGTCAGGGAAAATGGTGGTAATGGCAAAGACGGTCTCAATTCAGTTCCGGCAACTCTGATACTGAGCGTCCATGTGACGAGAAACGCTCTGAAACAATTCACACAGCAGTAGCCAAACTAATAGCCGTGAACCAGTTACCCCTATCATTTTGTTCGAGCTTGGGTTTTGCTAATTTTATGAAGGTGGTGGATCCGAATTATAAAGTTTGTAGTGAGGAGGCTATCAAAAGAAGGTTGAAAGTTCTGCGCTTAGAAATAGAAAATCATGTACGGAAAGACCTGCCAAAAGCATTGCCTGCACTACCGACTGCTGGTCCTCATTAGCGCAAGACTCCTACATCACAATTACAGGACATTTAATAACCCCCGAATGGTGTTCCAAATCTTATACTCTCTCCACACACGAGATGGAAGAGCGACATACGAGTCTTCACCTTGCCGACGAGCTTAGAAATACACTTACGGAATGGTCAATTCTGCATAAAATTTCATTAATTGTGACTGATAAAGCCCAAAATATGAGCCGTTTATTTTGAAAGTGACCTAAGTCCGTTTATTTTAAAATTGAGATATTAAAGAATTTGCGGTTTAATGTAATTTTAAATATATGTACAACACACAAATTGACAAATGGACTTGGGCCACTTTCAAAATTAATGACTCATATGGTGAATGCCATTTCGGTCCTGTCTCAGAACACCGAAATTATTGGAACCACTTGTGCAGCTCATTCGTTGCAATTGGCAATTAATACTGCGCTACGGGACGAGATGTTTCAACAGCTGTTACGACAATGCAGCAAAGTTGTCGGACATTTTAAACATTCAAATACTGCGAAACAGGCATTGGTCCAGAAACAAGAGCAGCTTGAGATGCCTAAAAAAACCCTACTGCAAAGCTGCCCCACCAGGTGGAATTCAACGTTTTTTATGTTGGAACGTCTTCAAGAAAACAGATGCCCCGTTATGAACGTTCTCGCCGATAGATCGGTTACTAGTGCAACCTGGGCACAAACTTTGGAGATTTCAGAATGCCAGTGGAATTTAATCCACTCATTAGTAACTATATTAAAACCACTGCAAATTGTAACCACACTGTTTTGTGGAGATGGCCACTCTCCAATTTCAATGGTGCGGCCGTTAATCTGGAAAATACTGGACAAACATCTGGCGGAGCAGAATACAGACAGCGAAATTTTACGCAACGTAGAAGCTACGATAAGTAACCAACTAAAACAACGGTTCGAGTTTGAAGTCGAAAACACCATATTGTCTTTACGGCACTTAGGTTGCTTTCTGGACCCAAGATACAAAGATCTGGAACACGAGCCGGTCACTGTGCGGCGTATTATCAGAACGAGGGTAAAACAGTTAATGAAAGCCATCCCTCGCGATCCCGAGAATTCAAATCAGGAGCACTCGGCGCGTAAAAGAGCTCTTGCATTTCTTTATAACGACGACCTGACTGAGCAAGCAGATGCAACTGCGGAATTGGAATCGTACATCGCAGAGCCTCAACTGAGGTTCGATCTCGACCCTTTTGAATGGTGGAAGACTAGAGCTATCAAATATCCGGCGATTGCGGAGCTTGCTGTAAAATATTTAACAATACCCGCAACGTCCGTCAATTCCGAGCGATGCTTTTCAAGCGCTGGAAATATAGTAACATCGAACTGAAGTCGCCTGTTACCTGAAAATGTAAATATGTTAGTTTTTTTTACATCAAAACAAAAAATTAATTACCTCAAATTTGTTTAACAGCCGTTTATGCTTCACTATAATGTTTAGGTTTTCTTACCGTTGTTGTCAGTCTTCAAGTTTTGGGTTTGTTTTAAAATTTTAATATTGTATTTGTATTGGAATTTATTATTTGTTTCCCACAACTGAAAATAAAGAAACATATACAGCAACTGCCTTGATTTATTTACTAAAGAGAAATTGAACTATTGCAAGTATTGTAAGTATATATTGTAAGTATGTGTATGTTAAAACTAAGAATACAAGTATACGTGTATTCAAAGATTGCGAATTATTATTGAAGAGAAGAGAGTTTTACAAGGAACGGTAAGTTGTGTAAAATATGATATACAATAATGAAAAGAAAGCTTTTGAAATACGGTTTATGATCTAAAAATTAATGGCTCTCTAGTTTCTAACCTTTTTAGAGGGCTCTTTAGAATTCCATGTACTATCAGGAAAATACTTTGAAAATGAGATTATTTGTGAACATTGGCAGTTGGGCGCCAATTTATCAGGAAAATACGTTAAAAAGAGTTTATTTGTTGGAGACCAATGGCCAGTGAACGTCAATTTATCAGGAAAAGTGCTTTAATGAGATTGCTGGCTTAGAATTTTCACTAGTAAAAGGTTGGACTTTACTGAATTTGGTCTATGTTAATCCTTCAAATTCTGAACAAGGTAGTTCCCGACACTTCGGCTTGGGGAATCAACAATCAGCAGTTCCTCTATCACAACAGATATGGGCGCCAGGCATCAGAGATGCCACAAAAAACTTGACCAAAGCAGGAACGCGATAGAATCGAGAGGAACGGCTACTTGAGATTTCCCAAGACGGCGGAACGGCTACTCGGCTAGAGACTTGAACAAAAGGAGAGCACGTGGGTCGACACGAGTGACCAAGCCAGATTTTGAACTCAAAATGTTTATTCCGTTGGTGAAGCTTACACAAAGGTTGACTTCACACGAGGTGTTCGTAGGCAACCCCGGGCGAAGCACGTGGCTTTGAGGTGACGCAAACGAAAGTTACATTTAGGTGACGCGAGTTCGAGCCCGGATGACAGACGCTAGTGGTTGTTCGAGTTTCTCTACAAGACTCTTCTCTAATATCGGACTATAATTTGACTCTTGATTGGCCGCAGCCTACAGAAAGATCGCACTCAAAGGCGCAGAATTCTGAGATTCACATAAATCCGGAAAGGTCGCGACTATCATAAAAAGCAGGAAACTTGCAGTAGATTTTAAGGGAGAACGACGAGAAGCAACGAATTCCTGGCGGAAGTCCGAAGGAGATCGGCTCCTTACAGAGTAGCCAGGGAGAAGGATGGTTTGCTTACCGCTAGTAAATTTCGTGAGAGCGACGCTAGTTTAGGAGGAGTGCTCGGCTTTCTTCTTTCCTTCTTTCCGCCCTTCGCTAATTCAATCTCGCCCATAACACTTCGTCTCGCTAATGATTGCTAGTCGCCAACACGTCCGCTCGATAGAGTCGCCAATACAAGAGTGCCGAAATCGACACGTGGGCCGTAACGTTCGCCTAGCCGCCTTTGTCTCAAAGATCGAATCTTATTGGTCGCCGGGTTCTACCGCGCGCAAAGGACTTCGATGTGCCCTCGGATGAGCGACGCCACGGGCGTACAGGTCCAACCGTGCACCAACCCCGCTTCGCTGAGGAAATACTGTGTCCACTCCCGCGTTGCTGAGTGCCTCGAAATCGCCTGCCTCACCACCCAGTTTCCGTCGTTGATGACCAGTCGTGGGCGGCAACTTTCGGAGACTGCTGATTCCTTAAGCTCGTCCTGGTCGAGCCGAATCCTTAGTGCTACCAAATTTGGCGTCTTCGGATGCAGTGGGCTGATGTTCGTCCCTGGGTTTCCTTGTGGCTGATTGGCTCGGGCGAAATATTTGGCATTAGTGCTATTTGGTTTTAAGATCTTCCGGATCTTCCTTGAAGACGCTGTGTTCCGCCTTTGCGTGGCACTAATTTTAAATGTGGGTTGGGCAGCTTGTGACGTACGCCGGGCGTAACGTCACAGTACATACAATAGTGCTGAAGTAAATATTTGAGGAGATAAAATATAAATGTGTGAATACACGTGTACATTGTAAAATACGAGGACATATTAATATGCGTGTACTCCTTCATACACGTATCTATGTTAATACACGTGTATTTAATTACACGTGAATTAGCAAAAGTTAATACACGGATATCCGTGTACTAAAAATTACACGAATATACGTAGGGACAATTTCAATACGCGTATAAACGTGAACACGTGTATATTTAATACACATCCAAAAGCATGATCTCTACTTTCAATGTGTGTATTCTATTGATCAATAGCGCGGTTAAGACAGATAAAGTTGCAATAAGGTTGTCAAAAGAAGATTGAATGAAATCAGCAAAAATATTTTTTACTTTTCAGCGCATTTGTATTTTTTAGTTTATTTTTTCAGGTTTTCGAGTTTTCAGTTTTCTGAGATGCTGTCAGTTTTCGAAGTCGATCACATTTTTTTTAAATATTTTTTTATTTAATACTTTTTAGTATATGAAACGTTTAGAACAATGGATCGCACTAGATTGCATCTCGAATTTCATCGATGCGCTGGTGTGCCAATTATAAACAAACAAATGTATCTGAAAGTAATGAGGAAAGAAAAGCTTGTGCATTGCAAAATACAAATCTATCGCCGGACAATCAAACCTTCGATTTTGTGCAATAAAAGAAGTTAATGTTAAAGAATTCCCGAAAAAGTTAGAACGGTTCCATTCAGGGAATATTCTGTATGAGAAAGAAGAGGTTTCAACCCGATTTGTCCATCCATCGCAGATATAGTTACGGAGGAACGCAATAACAGTTCTTATGCGATAACAATAACTAGTCTTAAACAATGTCGAAAAATTTTACAATGGGACCGTTCCAGGGCCCGTCTCTGTACAATAGAAAAAGTATCATCCTAATCGAAACATGCGGCGCTGAGATATTGCCAGGCAAACACAAACTTGGCGCATATTACGCCTTCCATGTAATAATAATAGTTTATGTTAAATGAAATACGAAAATTTGTTAGCGGGACCACTGGAAGAATAGCGCATACCGAGTGGGCAAAGGTTCACCTGGATCGATTCATCAATTTCAGAAATATCACGGGTCAAACGAAATTTTAGAAGGAACGTGAAGTCGGCGCAAAATTCAATATTTATGCACTAACAATGGTTAGCGTTAAACAATTTCGTAAAAATTTGTAATGGGACCAAGCTGCGAGCATCCTCTACACGATGGGCCTGGTTTCATCAATTTCGATCCATCCCTCTGGGAGATGTCGACGAGCAAACGAAAATTGTAGTATAAACGTGAAATCACCGAGAAAATGGGATATTATGCAATAACAATGGTTATCGTTAAACAATTTCGTAAAAATTTGTAATGGGACCAAGCTGCGAGCATCCTCTACACGATGGGCCTGGTTTCATCAATTTCGATCCATCCCTCTGGGAGATGTCGACGAGCAAACGAAAATTGTAGTATAAACGTGAAATCACCGAGAAAATGGGATATTATGCAATAACAATGGTTATCGTTAAACAATTTCGTAAAAATTTGTAATGGGACCAAGCTGCGAGCATCCTCTACACGATGGGCCTGGTTTCATCAATTTCGATCCATCCCTCTGGGAGATGTCGACGAGCAAACGAAAATTGTAGTATAAACGTGAAATCACCGAGAAAATGGGATATTATGCAATAACAATGGTTATCGTTAAACAATTTCGGGAAAATGTATAATGGGACCAAACTGTGAACATCCTCTATGACATAAGCTGGGTTTCATCCCGATCGGTCCAGCCGTCTTGCCGTACTAGCCGGACAAACATAGAAAAAAAAAGAAACATAGCGATCGAATTGAGTACCTCCTCCTTTTCGAAGTCGGTAAAAAGCGCAAGGCGCAAAATACCTGTTGACAAGAAATGTAATGTGAAAAACAAATTCAAGACTTTACAAGTACATGTGTTAAGGGCCTTAATGTTAATTGGCCTCGTTAAGGAAGTCTAGGACAGTTCGAAACTTTGGAGAATAGTTAAACTCCTAATTCGTAATCGTAAAAAAACGACCAAATAAATAAAAGAGTTGGTGAACGCATGCGACTTTCCTTCAAAGATTACACACTTACTTGCGCTTCCACGCTCAGACCGTGTCTTCGTATCCGCTCTTCCAAATGGGGATGGAGGCTCTCGATGAGATCCCTCGCCAGCACTTTCGATACGCGGAAGAGCTCCCGAAATTCTCTTTCGGGGATCGCGAAAGGGTCCTGGGTATCCCGGAGTCGTCGTCGTTCCACACGTAGTTGAACCGCTTCCTCGTTGTCGTCCTCTTCTTCTAGAATCGCGTTAAGCTCTCCAAAAATAATAAAACGGGCCATTTTTATTGTTAACGAGCGGTATACTAGTCGACAGAAATATTATTGAACAAATTTCTAAAATGATTATTTTTAAACTCCCTGCACTCCTGCGCGACGATACCCGATCCTCTGCTCTTTACACGTCTTGACCCGATCACAGTTACACGCGACTGGAGAGGTGGGGCGGGGCGTGTCGTGGTCGCACGTCCCGCCAAGGCGAGTACGGCAATGTGGGAGACACGGCTCGCTTTTCCTTCGCCGGTGGCGAGGGAGTGGGTCGAACCGTGTCTCCCCGCATGAGGTGGGGGACACCTCCCCCTCGCGTAAGCGAGAGCGCGGATGGTCTTTGCCCTCACTGCGAGAAGAGTCCCGGATAGGGGCGGGCGCGGGGCGGCACCGGTCGTGTTCGACAAGAGTTCCCGGTGCCGCCCCACTAAGCGCGGAGGATGGCCACCGTGGGGTTTTAGCCGGTAAGAGTCTGGCACTACCCCGTCGCTCCCACCAGGGCGGCGGGGTGTCCATGAGGATTTCCCCACGAAAAAAAAAAGTTACATGCGACTGGAGGAATATGGGTAAGAAGGAGGTTCTGTCGAGAACACTCTCCCGCCTGTGTTTTGTCTTTACCCGCCATAATTTCCCGCGCTATTAGGTCAACGCGATTGTTAAGCTCGATGGCGCTGCTCTCCCGCTGGCGTTACCGCCAGGCGCTAGTTAGCAACCGAGGGCGAAACTTAGCGCGGGCCGTAGCAGAGGATCTTGCAGTTCAGAGGACCGTTGCTGCTGGGCTTTGCAGTTCAGAGGATTGTAGCTGTTGGGGTCAGCTGATTCAACATCCTTCGTGGACGAAAGTGCACCTCTCTGCTCCCGGTTTTGCACGGTTTCCCTGGAGCCTAAGGACGAATGTCAGAGGTAGGGTGAAATCAGTGTCCGTGAACACTACCTGATTTTCACACGCACAATCCACGTACATTGGGTCTGGTCGTCGTCGAGCTTCTCGACCTTTCTTAGAGGACATCGCAGGACTGCATCCCGCATCCACCACCAACGAAGGGAGTCCATACATCCGTCGGATCGCAACAATCGCTAAGAAACCAGGCTTGTGTATTTTTTCTTGCTACTGTCCATTGCGTTAGTTAGACCCTTTGAAGACGTCGAAATCTTTAGAAACATTAAGCGTTTTAGGTGTGTAACTCCGGCTAGGCATAATAAATCTCGAAATTTAACGGTTTTCGAGGTAGAAGACGTACCTCCCATAATTTCGCTGCATGCTCCGTCGCAAACTCCGTCGCGAGACCCAGTAAGGGATGCGTCGCAATCATTTCCACAGGTATCACTATGTTACGAATAATCCGAATAACGCGCGGCAGGGATCAGCTGACTGATTAGTGCAGGTGAGTGACCTAGGTGCTCCAGCTGTCCCTCGAGCAGACAGCTGACTGATTGCGTCATACTCGCGGACATTCACCCGGAGTGCCATAACCGCTCCGAATCTTCCAGTACTTTTCAATATTTTCCTTACGGAAGTGAGGTCAGTACTGGAAGGTTCGAGAGTCGGTCAAGCCTATAAATACACCCCGCAACTTCCGAATCTCTCTCTCGATTCTCGGAAGCGAATACGGAAGTTTCAAGTGCGTGCTCACTTAGTCGGAAATCAATCTTTTTCGCCTTGCTGCGATCTACATCCATCACCAACGCTGTGAATAATTAGTCAGTCTTACTCTGAACTAACAACCATTGTATTTATTGATAAGTGACGAGTGAACAAACGAACATAAGAACTAGTGAGAATAAAACTTAAGACTAAGCAACAGGTGACCTTTTCTTTTCGTGGGGAAATCCTCATGGACCCCCCGCTGCCCTGGTGGGGGCGGAGGGGGAGTGCCGGATTCCTACCGGCTAAAACCCCACGGTAGCCATCCTTCGCGCGTAATGGGGCGACACCGGGAACTCTTGTCGAACACTACCGGTGCCGCCCCGCGGCCGCCCCCTTCTGGGGGCACTTCTCGTGGAGGGGGGGGGGGGGGTAACCATCGCCCCTCTCGCTCGCGCGAGAGAGGGAGGCGCCCCCTCCGAGCCCGGGAGGGCACGGCTCGACCCGCTCCTTCACTAACCGTGAAGGAGGAGCGAATCGCGCCTCCCGGATCACCAACAAGCCAAATTGGGCGGGACGTGCGACCACTACACGCCCCGCCCCGCCTCGGGGCCGCTATAGGCGGGCGGCAGAACCACCACTCTGCCGCCACACGACCCCTCGGCACGCACCCGGCCCGTCAGCGGGTTGAGATCCGCCACAGGGTCGGGGCGTCGCTCTTACTGCGGGGGGACTCGATCCCTCCGCGCGGCACGGCGGCGAGGACGGGTCCTTGCCAAGCGGAAGGGGTCCGTCCTCTCTCGCCGCCGCTCCGCCTCCTCCTTGTGGAGGAACACTTCCTCGCAAAAAGCGAGGAAGGCCCTCCACGCCCTCTTGCTGCCGAGGATCTCCCTGACAATCCTCGGCAGCGAGAGATCACCTCCAACGTGTCGGACCAGGACACGGCGCTGATTGCTCCAGGCAGGACAGTCCTGGAGCGTATGCTGCGCCGTGTCCCGGTCCCCGTCGCAATGGTGGCACTGTGCCGTCGCCTCCTTCCCGATGCGACACAGGTACTCCCCGAAGCAACCGTGCCCGGTGAGCACCTGCGTCGTACATACCACGGGTCACCTGGAGGGCCAACAGCCGGATAGCAGAGCCCCATAGAAATTCGGCCCTTCTCAGGGCCTGGCGCCCACGCGGCTCTGCGTATTTTCCATCCTTTCAGGAGCCCGAGGACCTTGGCGAAGTTGGAGCGTCTCCACCCGGAACCAGCGCGGACGGATCCGGGGAACACGCTTACAACACCGATGCTTACAGATCCGCCATGTAGCCGTGAGCTAGATTATTCTTCCGCTATTCAGCCAGCCGAACCTGAAAGGGTAGAGCCTATTAAAGAATTTAAACCTTTGAGAGACTTAGAAAGGCAGATTCGTACCTTTAACGGGACTGAGTGCCCGATCTCAGCTTTCGTCGCTCGAATCCGAATGGTCGCACCATTAGCAAAGCCGTCAGATCTTCCCTTGTTTCTCAATTCAATCATGGATAAGAGTGTTGGCCCAGCTAGAGACGTTTTCCCGATTACTTATCAGCCGCAATCCGCTCAAGAAGTAATAGATGTCTTAAACAAACAATTCGTGAAAGAGATTACACCCGAAGAAATTACCAACAAGTTCGTAGGAATTAAACAGGGAGAGAGCGAATCAATACAAACCTTCGGTTCTAGGATCCGTAACTTAAAAAGTTTCCTTCTGGAAAACGTAAGACACTGCAACACGGGAATAGATTTACAGCTCTGCGAAAGAACACTTCGATACTTCTAAAAGAAGTGTCATAGGCCCTTGATAAATTTGATTCACTGGATTTGGACGGATTTAACTGGATTTAGTCGGGAGTCACTAAACAACTAATCAAGGATATCAGTTATCGCAAGCGTGTATTAAGAAAGAGGGAAAGCAAGAGGAAAGTCAAAGTGAGTGAGTGTCTGTAGGGCGATGCCGTGCCGTGCTCGGGTCTTCAAGACGGCACATGCAAGGGTCGGCTCCCCGGTTTGGAAGGAACCGAGCGGTTGAGCACCCGCCGGTCCTCCATAGCAATTATCGCAGGCCCACACTCAAGATGTTTTCTGTCACCTCCCTTTTTCTAGGAGCAAGGCATAACCGGCCAGGACTCGCCAAGAGCTCAGTGGGCGTTACCTAACTTTGTTGTTGAATAACTCGGACTTAGAGGCCTAACGCAAATTTTTAAAAACGGCATCATCATCCCCGCCCCCTTCCCAACAAGATGGCTATAGTGATATCCAACATTTTTGGGACGCCCTGTAGAGGAATTCGAGGTCCGTAACCCTTCCCCTTGTTCAGCAAAAATACGAAAACCGGAGGTAGGGCGCGCTAAGGCAAATGCCACAAGATTGGCACAATTAATTCCACTCTTAGATCTTAAACACCTAACCGAGGAAGAACGGACTAGCCTCATGGAAGTTCTTTACGAATTTTCTTTCCAATTCCATTTAGCAAGTGATAAATTAGGATGCATTAAAACAATGCACCATAGAATAAACACGACAGATAAAATGCCAATAAATACCAAACAGTATAGGTTCCCTCCGATACATAAACAAGAGATCCAAACACAGGTAGATGCTTTGCTAAAGAACAAAATAATCGAAAAATCCGCATCGCCGTACAACTCACCAATCTGGATCGTTCCCAAAAAGGCTGACTTTTCTGGAAAGCCACGTTGAAGAATGGTAATAGATTACCGAAAACTAAATGAAAAAACCGCTAGCGACGCATATCCATTACCGAACATCACCGAGATTTTAGACCAGGTAGGTGGTGCAAAATACTTCACGACCCTAGATTTAGCTTCAGGTTTCCACCAGATACCGGTACACCCGAATTCAAAAGAGAAAACCGCCTTTTGCACTTCGTATGGCCACTACGAATTTAATGGGATGCCACCGCCGCACAGTGGCCGATTTGGGTCTAATATGCGCGCATGGCCAATATCTCAGGTTCCATTGAACCGATATCCAACTTTTTTTTTTATGTAATCCTTGTAGTTCAAACTTCAATAATTGACCATTTTCAAGTAACAAAAAAATTTATTTTCGTTACCCGGCGTTACTTCGCAATTTTTATATTTCAATAAGTGTTTTGGATCCATTTTGTGAATAATGGTACTTATTCTTCAGTTATTTTGTGCATAGATTTTCAGCATTTTATCCTACATTTAATGTATAAATTATAAAAATTGAAAAATTCTAGATGAATAAAGTAATTAAATTAAAATAGTACTATGTCTTTACTAATAATTCCAAATAAAAAGGTTCATCTACAATTCATTGTGCAATTGATATAACTACAGCAAGGGTGGTTTGGATTATTGACAATAACAAAATACATATTTGTGCAAACTATTTTTATTTTTATTCGCTATCCGAAAATGAATAAACAGGATGTGTTTCACACTCCTCCTCACTCTCACTTGTAGTTGAACTCTGTGCAAAAGAAACAAGTTGTTAGATACACAACTGTTAAAGTGATTCCGTATTTTTTGTCTTAAAGTATTATAATCTACCACCGTTTTCCCTGATCAGCGGGTCGTGCAAACTGACCAGGGAGACGAGGAAATCAACGCCGCGCTTCCCCTCCGCAACTCAGGTCCTCCGGGCGCTTCCCTGGGCGCCAGGCCCCGAAAACCGAGACCAATATTTATAATATTTTGCAACCCGGAGGAGATGGTCAACCTGAGAGGGAGAGCAAGTGCGGCGGACCACGCGGATATTAGCCCGGCCGGCTAGATGTTCGGGAGAGGGGCGGGGAACAAGGGAGGCCGGGGACAACACACTATGCAACACAGATAGCCAAAAGAGACACGACTTCTCTCGTTAACAAACGCCCTGTTTATTTATGTCGGGCGAGCCGACGGTGCTACAAACTAATTAACCTATGGCAAACCGGACTATCGCGCTCCCGGTCCTAGGCCACGAAGGCCCCTATACAATCTAA
The DNA here is from genome assembly GCA_910591665.1 of Ectemnius continuus. NCBI lineage: Eukaryota > Metazoa > Arthropoda > Insecta > Hymenoptera > Crabronidae > Ectemnius > Ectemnius continuus. Next base: position 3,782,244 of record OU342862.1, on the reverse strand, counting down.
CCCCGCGGTAGCGGGTGGTCAAGAATGCGGCCGAGAAGCGGCCGGAAATGTGAAGAACCGCGAGTTGTAACGGCCGAATAAAGCGGGATCCGCGATGCCGCACCAGCGGAAAATCTACCGAGCGGTCCCGGCAACAAGTGGCAAGATGGCCACCACTTGGTTTGGCGAACGCGATTCTTAAATGCTACCGCGTGACTCAGTGCGACTTGCGAAGTCGCCTCAAGGAAGGCAGGACAGTTACAGGCTTATCTAACTCTAAGAACAACTACAACAATTGCGAGGAACCCGACTACTGGGCTCGGAACTTTTACGCAAAGAGTCTAATGGCAGGGCACGAAGGTGTGAGGCTTACCGCTTTCCGTTGCCGGACTTTTCCACCGGTCTATTCAATCCCTGGCCTTCGATAGCTTTCGGCCCTCTACCAGTCGCCTGGTTTTACCCGTGGGGGATCTTCTAAGCCTTTTTGGATCCTAATTTCGCTCTCTCTCTCTCGTCACTTCACCACTGTTTTACTATACGCTCGGATACAAGATGTCGCAAGGACGGTCGCAATCTGAGTGACGAGAGACAGTCCTTATTTCGCTACGTAGCCTCACACCCTCAGCGCCACTACCCCTCGAATCCTCCCGTGGCTCCATCCATTAGGCGGTGTCGCAATCGATCCCGCGCGTTAGGATCGACTTCGACCTCTTCTATCAACCGCTTGAAACCGCTGTCCTTTCGGTCGACATCAGGAGTGACGGGCTCCCAACTCCTCGCTCCGACGTGCTTGGGTTGGCCGTCCGTCTTCCAGGGCAGCTCCGGCGTCCCGTATGCTGGCCCCAGCTCGCTCGGCCTGGGAGGATTGACCATCCTCGGAGCCGAACTTATCTCCACGCCTAATGGACAGCCGTTCCACTAGGCGGCTCAGTTCGTCGCGCTCACTTAGGTGCCTCTCGGCGTTCCAAATTCGCATTAATGCCTGTCTTATTTGCCTGTGCCTGCCTTGGAGCAACGATGGTGATGAGGCCCGTACGCTCGGGCGAGTGAGAGAGAGAGAGAGAGAGAGAGAGTGGCCACGCGGGCGTTCCCCTGGCTTCCCTTGCGGGGGTGAGGAGTAATCTTGTGGCGAGGCTAGCCTGCCCCGTCACAAATCACATCTGAAATTTCATTTCTCCGAGCAACGAATGCCTCGTAGGAATCCGGAAGAGAATCCATTCCTGTTTCTTCCATTTGTCTCCTTTTTGGAGGGTGTTTAAAAGAAATTATTGGATCCGAGCTTATTAGAAATCTCTGAAATGTTAATACTTATATATAATAATAATAATGATGATCGAGAGATAACGTATTGTCTCTGGACAAGCACAAGTGTCCTAATAAAAATTAAAAAGTTATACTTGATATATGTCCTGTAAATTTAATAATCGCGAGTTCTTCCTGGCGAATGAAATGCGATACTTTTTAAAATCTTTATTTCTTGCTTCTTGTGGTTCTTCGGAGAGTATACCTGCGACAGGATTATTAAATAGGTATATCATTAAGTTACTATAACATTTATAAAATTTAAATAACTACCTATGTAAGGGGGTTTTTGGTTCGGGTTGCGGATACGGGAAATACAGGAAGCTGGGAATGAATAAGAATGGGGTTTATTAAAACGAGACAGGATTGTATTACAGGAGGATTGTTTTTACAGGGTTGTTCCGTTTCTGTCGGTCAACCTAGTAACGTTTAAACGACGCGTGGGCGTCCGGCCTTCATGGCCGAACTCTCCCATCACCTACGATCGGGCGTCCGGCCTTCATGGCCGAACTCTCCTTTTCGTAGGGTATCATAGTAAACCGCGGTACGACACGGGGCATCCGAGTAGTCCTCCAGTACTCTCCCTTTCGGTCAGGCGTCCGGCCTTCATAGCCGGTCTCTCCCTTCCTCGGGGCGTCCCGGAGTAACTATCGTACTCTCCCGTGGATGACCGGCGTCCAGGTAGACCCCTGTTCACTCCTCTGGAGGGCGACCGGTTTTAATAGCCGATCTCTCCTCTCCAAGAGGCGACCAGACGATAGTCCCCTGTACTCTCCGGGTAGCCCACAGGCGTCCAGGAAGCTGCCCTGTACTCTCCTCCGGAAGGCGACCGGCTTTAATAGCCGTTCTCTCCATTCCAAGAGGCGTCCAGGAGCTAACTCCTGTACTCTCCTGCGCTGTCAGGCGGCCGATAGCAAAGCTTCGTCCTCTCCCGATTCTTTTGGGCGGCCGTGGTCTTACCTCGTCCTCTCCCAAGAGAATCCAGCGAAAAAGGGGCGAGCAGGTCCGCGATCGCGATTCTTATACTCGATCGTTACTAGGAAAGCCGAGCCGCCGCCGCCGCAATCAACAACACGGTATCCAAGCATGCGGCTGCTCGGATCGGAGCGGGGTCGTTGCTCCCCGCCGCCTTCCGAATCTTCTAGAATGATTCTCAGGGGCGGCCCCAGATGTTGTCTCGTCACAATCTCCCCCTCTGGACACGATGACGTCCCGGCGAGTAGTCCAGGACCCTATCGCCTTCTCTTCCTCGAGGTGGCATCTGCAGGTTCTGGTTGGGGGTGCTTTCGTGGTCGTCCACGCCGACGGGCTGGCACGACTGGGTCTGGTGTCGTTTCTGATACTCCTCTGTATGGTCTCAGCATAGAGGAGTGATACACCCCTATGCAGATTGGTTCTGCATCTCGAGTTCGGACCTCGTAGCTGGTGGCTCCGACTCGACGATGGATGATGTAAGGGCCATCCCTCTTTGGAGCTAGTTTCGAGGTGTACTGCCGCTCTCGATGACTGAGAGTATGCGTGGTGACCCACACTAAGTCTCCTTCTTTATAGCCAGGGTCGGGACGCCGGTGTTGGTCCACATACTCCTTTCGCCGATCCTGTTGCTCTTCCTGATTTTGTTGGGCGACTTGCAAAGTGTCAGCAAGCGCCAACAACTTCGGGGTAATCTCAGGAAGAAAGTTCTCAGCTTGAACGATGGTCCTTAAGTCTCGGTTCGTCTCAGCCGGAGTCCTGAGCTCTCTTCCGAATGTAAGGTACGCTGCGGAGTATCCAGTTGTCCCGCACTTCACCGAATTCATCGCGAAGCGTATGGTGGGTAGCTTCTCGTCCCATGTGGTATGCTCTATGCCAACGTAAATGCCTAATTGGGCCTTCAGGTCTCTGTTTTTCCTCTCGACAGGATTTGCCTCGGGGTGATAAACTGGTGTGAAGGCTTGATGGATTCCCAGGCAGTGGGTGAGCTGTTGCATGACTCCGCTTACGAACTGCACACCATTGTCACTGACGATTCTCCTTGGCATACCAAACCGAAGTAATACTTCGTTCATGAGCGTTTCTCCACAGGCCTCTGCTGTGGCTTGCTGTAAAGCGAACAGTTCAACCCATCTTGATGCCACGTCTTCTACGATGAGTATCCACCGGTTTTCGTTCTTCGTGGGTGGAAGCGGTCCAAAAAGGTCGATCGAAAGTACTTCGAACCTTTGCTTCATTACTGGAGTCTGCAGCAACCCCGCAGGTTTAAGGTTGCTCGCCTTATACCTTTGGCACTCTGTGCAAGCTCGAACATACTCTCCGATCTCGCGGCTCATCCCTGGCCAAAAATATCGGGAGATGATCCTATGGAGTGTGTGCTGGGCACCGTAATGACCAGCCGTCGGATCGTCATGGTAGGCCTTTAGTATCTCTTTCCTTTCGTGAACAGGGACGACGAGTTGTGCTTCTTCTAACTCTACATTAGGCGAATAACGATACAGCACTCCGTTATTTAAGAGGTAGCCTCGCGTTGTCCACCGCATGAGCTGATCATCTGCTGTGTTGGACTCCAAAGCCGTGATGATGACTTTCAGGTTGTCATCCTTCAATTGCTCTTCCCTGGTGATAGCTGGTCCTCGATTAGGTATATCTATTACAACCTCGGCAACATCGACACGCTCTTCGTCATTCCATGGTTCGATCGGTAGTCTGGACAGCATATCGGCTACTCGGTTGCATCGTCCCGGGATGTACTGAATTTGTGGACAGTAGGGCTGAAGTAGGAGGGCCCATCGTGCCAATCGTCCACTAGGAGATTTGATTGTCATGAGCCACTTCAGCGGCTGATGATCGGTAGCAATAGTGACTTGTGCTCCTTCTATGTAGCCTCGGAACTTGTCTACTGCCCACACTACTGCAAGAGCCTCTCGCTCAGTTGTGGAATAGTTCTTCTCAGCGGGGGTCAAGAGTCGGCTGGCATATTCCACGGGGTGCTCACTTTCTTTTTCTCCCTGGAGTAATACTGCTCCAATTGCATACCCACTCGCGTCCGTCCGGATGGTGTATGGCTGTGTTTCATCGGAGCGCCTGAGCACAGGTGATGAAGTTAGGGCCTCCTTTAGCTGGTCGAAGGCTTCTTGCTGGCTGGAAGTCCACTCCCAAACAGCTTTCTTCTTTGTCAGTCGTGTCAGTGGCTGGGCGATATTGGCAAAGTTAGGTACAAATCGCCTGTACCATGAGCACGTTTGGAGAAACGAAACCAATTGCTTCAGGTGTTTCGGCGCTGGTATATCCTTAATCGCTTTCACCTTTTCCGGATCAGGCTCGATTCCTTCCTTCGTTAATATATGACCAAGATATCTGATCCTCGAGCAGCAGATACGACATTTCTGCCGATTCATCCTGAGTCCGAATTGCCGAAGCCTGTTAAATACTGCCTTCAAGTCGTCTAGGTGTTCTTCGAAAGTCGGCGACAGTACGAGCAGATCGTCCAAATACACCAGCACATTGCGGTCTCCCAGCCCTGCTTTCAAGCGATCCATGAAACGTTGGAAGGTGGCTGGAGCATTTTTTAATCCAAACGGCATCCGCTTAAATCGGTAGATACCGAAAGGCGTGGTGAAAGCTGTTTTGTCCCTGTCCTCGACTCGGACTCCAATCTGCCAATACCCAGATTGCAAATCGAGGGTTGTCATATACTCCGTCTTCTTAGCCGAATGCAGGAGGTCGTCAATTCGGGGCAAGGGGTACGAGTCGGTAACCGTAATCGCGTTGAGCCGACGATAGTCTACACAGACTCTGGTGGTGCCATCCTTCTTGGGTACTAACACGACAGGTGCCGCCCATGGTGATTCGCTCTCTTCTATGATGTCGTGTTTCATCATTTTTTCCAGTTCCGCCTTCAGGAGTTCTCGCCTCGTTGGTGTTAGACGGTACGGCGGGACTGATATAGGTCGGTGATCTCCAGTATCTATTTGGTGGAGAGCCTCTGCCGTCGGTGGTCCCACTGCATTGAACAGATCCAAATTGTTGTGGAGGAATTCTTCCAGTCGAACTTTCTCTTGTGGTGATATACTCACCCCTTCATCCTCCCTTATGACGTCTACATCGACGGCAGCGATGTCTACCCTTGCAGATTCGAAGGTGGCGATACATTTATCGAATAGATCATCAAGACCGGGCCATTTCAACGGGACGTTGTTCTGCCCCTCGATCGGCTCCTGCACGTCTACATCCATTGGGTATGGGTCATTCGTGCTGTCCTCTAGATAATCTGCTAGGCCCAACGGATCATCTGATATCGGTCCCATCAGCGGTGGAGGCGGTCTTGTGTTTTCGCAGATCTCATTCAGAATGTCTACGTCGATAAGTGAGATATTCTGCGAGCTCTCCTCCCCCTTGAGGCAAGGTGCGTTGTTCGGTTCCTCTGGCAGATCATAGCGAATGTCGGGCGCGTCCACAAAATGCCATGATCGCTGCGGGATGTTAAGAGCGATCCCAGCATCTTCGATGTAATCTACGCCCAAGAGTGTCCTATTGTCACTGCTTCCAGGTAAGACAATGAATCTGGCTCTGATGATCCGGTCTTGCAGCTTCGTGTCCAGTTCGGTGGTAAGGACTTCTCGTATGCGCGGATAACCGTCAGCCAAGGCAATCTGCATGCGTCTACTCTCGAACTTCGTGCCTTTTGCTTTGAGTAGCGTGAAGAGAGTTTGACTCGCGATGCTGCATTTTGCGCCAGTGTCTATAAATGCAAAGCCTGATTCTCCGGCGATATCCAGGGTAACCATGGGACGTGGTCGAGCCATTGGTGTTGGTACAGCATTCACTGCACAGAAGGCTAACTGCACTGGGTCCTGCCTCGGTTTGGAGCAAGTCGGACATTTACTTCTGACTACTCCTGGTTTGCCACATCCATAACAGGCCAAAGGTGGTCGGGCTTCGGTGGTCCGAGTAAAATCGGGCTTATTCAGGGGTTGTGGTGTAGACGAAGGCTGATGGGGCCTGGAATTCGGCGTATGGTCGAATTTTCGGTGGCGGCATTGGATTGCCAGATGTCCTGGTCGACGGCATATATTGCAGCGACGGCGCTCTTTAGGGTAAGGAGCTAAGAAAGTATGCTCGGGTGGACGGGTCTTCTTAATTGACACTGCAGTCTCCTTTTCAAGCGCTTCTAAGTCTCGGGCACGTTTGATAAGCTCGGGGAAGGTGGACACAGACTCTCGAGGAACTTTCATCCGTAGCGGTAGTCGCAACAAGCCATAGATCATGTCTAATTGCACATGTTCAGTGTGCGGTTCTGGAAGCTCTGCGAGAAGGGCTCGCTTTTGACTAATGAACAGATCGGTTGGTATACCATCTTCTTGCTTCGATCGGAATAACTCAAGATAGATCTGGTACGGCGGCCGGCGAGGCGCGAATGTTGATTTTAGAAGATCAAGTGCCTCTTCCCAACTGGTGACTGTATTACAGACACCTTTCCACCAGATCGACGCATGGTCTTCAAGTAGTAAGGGTAATCCCTTCAATGCATTTTCCTCTGAGATGTTCTCGATATCCTTAAATATGGCTATTGTCGAGACGAAAGCTGCGACTTTAGCATAATTATGGCTTCCGTCAAAACGAGCGGTGCACTTGGAAAAGCTTCCTTGTTCAGGATTCCTTCCATTCAACGAGCCCAGGAGTTTGGAAAATTGGTGAGGAGAGAGTTGGACGGGTGGTATTGCTGGATCAGGATTTGAGGTGTCGGAGAGCGCATCGTCGTCGGAGTTAATGTCGGAATCCTTTTCCGAGCTCGACGGGTCGTAAGCATCGGCCGACACGTTGGGCGCCAACATTGTAAGGGGGTTTTTGGTTCGGGTTGCGGATACGGGAAATACAGGAAGCTGGGAATGAATAAGAATGGGGTTTATTAAAACGAGACAGGATTGTATTACAGGAGGATTGTTTTTACAGGGTTGTTCCGTTTCTGTCGGTCAACCTAGTAACGTTTAAACGACGCGTGGGCGTCCGGCCTTCATGGCCGAACTCTCCCATCACCTACGATCAGGCGTCCGGCCTTCATGGCCGAACTCTCCTTTTCGTAGGGTATCATAGTAAACCGCGGTACGACACGGGGCATCCGAGTAGTCCTCCAGTACTCTCCCTTTCGGTCAGGCGTCCGGCCTTCATAGCCGGTCTCTCCCTTCCTCGGGGCGTCCCGGAGTAACTATCGTACTCTCCCGTGGATGACCGGCGTCCAGGTAGACCCCTGTTCACTCCTCTGGAGGGCGACCGGTTTTAATAGCCGATCTCTCCTCTCCAAGAGGCGACCAGACGATAGTCCCCTGTACTCTCCGGGTAGCCCACAGGCGTCCAGGAAGCTGCCCTGTACTCTCCTCCGGAAGGCGACCGGCTTTAATAGCCGTTCTCTCCATTCCAAGAGGCGTCCAGGAGCTAACTCCTGTACTCTCCTGCGCTGTCAGGCGGCCGATAGCAAAGCTTCGTCCTCTCCCGATTCTTTTGGGCGGCCGTGGTCTTACCTCGTCCTCTCCCAAGAGAATCCAGCGAAAAAGGGGCGAGCAGGTCCGCGATCGCGATTCTTATACTCGATCGTTACTAGGAAAGCCGAGCCGCCGCCGCCGCAATCAACAACGCGGTATCCAAGCATGCGGCTGCTCGGATCGGAGCGGGGTCGTTGCTCCCCGCCGCCTTCCGAATCTTCTAGAATGATTCTCAGGGGCGGCCCCAGATGTTGTCTCGTCACACCTAAAGGAAGTATAGAGTAACGCATGAAGTTTGCGCCATGCACAAGTATTTTGTGCACAGTAGGAGTTAATTGATACCACGGATATATTTCCTCAAAGATTTTTAATGTATTGGCCGTGTAAGTTTCAAATTCTTCGGGTTCCACCGCACATCTTCGTGAACTAATAACTGTCAAAATATTCGAAAATCTCCTTATAACCCGTTCATCAACACTTGTTATTCGGGAAACTAAGATGTAAATATCAAATTAGAAAATTTATTACTGATAATTTATTATAAATTAATTATTAAGAAGCCAGTACATAACTTAAACAAACAAGAAATACCTTTCTCGAGATTGGTTGGGTCGAAAAACCTTCTCGCTATGTTGCCTGTATTAGACGAACCATAATCTAAAGGAGAATATAGAGAAACTGCTTCTTACATCGAAATTTTACGAATAAGAGATAGGGAGCATTGATTATGCACTGCTTTTCCCACAATATAGAAGGTATACAGTACATATATAGTACGTATACGGTACGTATACAGGGTGTCCCAAAAATGTTGGATGTCACTATAGCCATCTTGTTGGGAAGGGGGCGGGGATGATGATACCGTTTTTAAAAATTTGCGTTAGGCCTCCAATTCCGAGTTATTCAACAACAAAGTTAGGTAACGCCCACCGAGCTCTTGGCGAGTCCTGGCCGGTTATGCCTCGCTCCTAGAAAAAGGGAGGTGCCGGGAAAGATCTTGAGTGTGGGCCTGCGACAATTGCTATGGAGGACCGGCGGGTGCTCAACCGCTCGGTTCCTTCCAAACCGGGGAGCAGACCCTTCCATGTGCCGTCTTGAAGACCCGAGCACGCCACGGCACGGCATCGCCCTACCGACACTCACTCACTTTGACTTTCTTCTTGCTTTCCATCTTTTTTCATACACGCTAGCGACAACTGATATCTTGATTAGTTGTTTAGTGACTCTCGACTAAATTCAGTTAAATCCGTCCAAATCCAGTGAATCAACTTTATCAGGGGCCTATGACACTTCTTTTAGAAGTATCGAAGTGGTGCCGTGACAAAACGTTGGAGCTGTCACCGTGAGGATTCGAGTTCGATTCCTCCCCGTCGCGGATTTTTTTTTTGATTTCCTTGCTGTTTGTTTTACAGTTCTTTGCCTTATGTTGAATACCCAGCCAATGGTAATGTTTAATTGTTAATCTTTGTGGCCTGTCCTCGTAATTTAGACAAGACTGCAAATTCTCCAGATAGTACTCGTAATTGGTTTGCAAAAAAAATTATCAGAAAATCCGATTAAATTTCGATTGAAATAGTATGAAAATAATACAACGGGAAGCGTAAAATACTCATTGAGAAAAAGAGAAACAAAGTCATGTTTTCTAGGTTAGAGACCTATCGCTTTAAACTACTGACTACATTTTCTAACATGTAGAGAATTGTGTACCGGTAGTAATTAATGTTTAACATAATTTAAGAAGGTAATCCAAGTTCAATAATGTTCGCTCAATGGTAGTTAAAAAAGTTAAATTTAATTCAAATTTATTAGGGAGTCGAGAGTCAGTAAACAACTAATCAAGAATATCAGTTGTCGCTAGCGTGTATGAAAAAAGATGGAAAGCAAGAAGAAAGTCAAAGTGAGTGAGTGTCCGTAGGGCGATGCCGTGCCGTGGCGTGCTCGGGTCTTCAAGACGGCACATGCAAGGGTGGACCCGCGACAATTGCTATGGAGGACCGGCGGGTTTCGATGAAATCCGAAATTTGCTGGTACCAAATTTCATATTAATAGTTGAGATGAAATGGTGTAGGAATTGCAGGAGAAGGAAAGCACGGATTCGCATGCAAAATATTCGGGCCCTGAAAAGGACCGTTTATAAACATGCTTCTTCAGTCATACTGACGAAGCCTCTACGTTTCAAATTATTGGTGGCCCTGAAAAGGACCGTTTATAAACATGCTTCTTCAGTCATACTGATGAAGCCTCTACGTTTCAAATTATTGGTGGCCCTGAAAAGGGCCAATTAAAAATAACTCCTGTTCAAATATTGGGCTCCACATGCCTCCCATTGTTTTCTATGCACAAACGTGCCCGATCGAGAATACTGGCTCTGACTCGAGCCAGCATCCCGGCATCAACCGCCGCCACCACTGCATGAATCCCTCGTATTGTGGCCATCTCATCCCCCCGGTCGACTCCGAATAAGGAATTCTAGAAAACAGAGAATCATTATTAATTTTTTGCAATACTAAATCATTAATTTATTGTTAGGTGCCAAAATTTCACTTACTTTAATGTGACCCCACAAAAAAAAGTCGAGTGGCGTGAGGTCAGGTGACCGAGGAGGCCATGCGACGGCGCCATTAAAGCCGATGGTCCGGTTTTGGTAGTGAACGTTTAGGTAGTTGGTCACTGCGCGCGTTCGATGGGGTGGTGCTCCATCATGCTGGTACCACGCCAGTGCCCGCTCTTCGGCTGGAATATCGGTCATGAGTTCCGGCAGCACCTCTCTAAGAAATATCTCATAGGCCGCTCCATTTAAATTTTGGGGCAATAAATATGGGCCGATTACTCTGTCGCCCAGAATTCCGGCCCAAATATTCAGAGACCAGCGGTCTTGAAAGTTCCGCTGATGTGTCGCCTGCGGATTTTCCGTGTCCCAAATGTGGACATTTTGGCTATTGAAGACCCCCTCTTGATTGAAGAGGGCCTCATCAGTCCATAACACCCGCGAGAGGAAGTTTGGCTCCCTCTCGCATTGGTCTATGAGCCACCGGGAGTACTCCAGCCTCCGCTCATAATCTCCTTGGCGGAGTCGCTGTACTCTTATCATCCTATACGGATGATATCCCCGGGATTGGAGCGTCCTGGATATCGAGGACCTGCTGATACTGCGAATCAATACATTCACATTATTAACAACAAATTCCATTTTTCATATTCTTAATGCACTGCTCCACGAAATTTCCAGGTCACGTAATTTAAAAACAAACAACCAAAACTGCAATCTAAGGATTTGAAAGTAAAAGCTAGGCTTTTTAGAATGAGCAGATGCAGAATAGTGTACGGTTTTTTTGACGAATTTACAGCAGCTCAAATATTTTTTTGGAAAAATTCCGTGTACCGCTAGTTTTGTGGAGTAGTGTAGATACATTTTTTGTAAAACTTACTTCGTCGCCCGTGAAATCTGGCGTATACTCGTCCGACGATCGCGGACTACTTCCTGAACGACTTGTGCTTCCGAACGCAGCGATCGCGCGGTGCGAGGGCGACCAACCTCGCTGCCGCGAGGCATAAGGGAGCCCGTCTGTCTCATGCGGTCGTACACGCCGCGAAACACATTTAAAGACGGCGGTCGCCGATCAGGATACCGCTGGAGGTACTCACGACGAGCCTCGCTGTAATCGCCGTTGAACTGCGCCAACACCCAAAACATATCAAAATACTCCTGATGGTTAAAATGTGTCATGGTCGCGGTACTTTGAAGAAAAATTCTCGAGTCACTGTCACTGCCAAAAAATTCTCAATACTGATTGATTTTCCGGTATCGGAATTCTTTCAGGAGTTAGAAATTTGCTGTGTGTAGGGGTCGTTTCGAGTGTTTTCTGGCAGTCAAGGGGGTGTAGTCGAAAATTTGACGAATCATATTTTTTGAAGGTGGAGCTAAGTAATGAAGGTGGAGGTAAAAAAGGTGACCGTGGTGTGATTATTCCGGGAAGGGGTGGGCGGGAGGTCAGGTACGGAGTTTTCCTGGTACGACACATCTGGAATCCAGGTAGTCATAGTATAATTATATTGCGCTTTTGTTTCCACGGCGCGCTTGAAATTCCTCGAAAGGCTGTATCGGGGATAGCGTAGCGCTCAGCTGCTTACCAAATGTTTTATGATCGCGGATTAACGGGGTTTTTACCTGAGTGAATATTTTGATATGTTTTGGGTGCTGGCACAGATGCATAGTAATTTTAACAAGGCTCACCGACAATTTACAGCGCGATACCCTGACCCTAACATGCGGACGCCACGTGCCGCGGAGCAGGTAATTAGGATAGTGCAGCGGGATGTTCGCAGAAGCATGTGGCGAATTTCCCGGGCAACGATATGAGTACCACAAATATGTATCTATTAAGAATATGAAAAATTGAGTTTGCTGTTAATAATGGGAATGGTAGTATCGACCTTCTTGAGCGAGAGGGAGGTACTTTTACTGCTTTTGATTGGCGTCCGTACGGTAGAGCGCGGGCATTTGTGGTTCCAGCGCGGTCACATACATTATCATAGAAATACTTTAAGTGTTTAATGATTAACTGATAATTGAGTGGTACTTACCTTTAATGATGACCCTCTGCTTCCTAAAGCTCACTGTTTGCCATGAATAGGCGGAATGAATTGATTGTTGACAACGTTTGCCGTTGTATTATTTTTACACTATTTCAATATAAATTCAATAGGATTTTCTGATAGTTTTTTTCGCAAACTAATTCCGAGAGAACACCCATTTTCAAGTGAAGTCAAAAATTCTTGCGTAAATTATAAGAAGAGCAGGATAGAATCAGCTTCAGCGAATGCTGTGCGTGCATAATTGGATAGGTTTATTTGGCAGGCGCGAAAAGCCGCGAGAGGTAAAAAAAAGGAAGAGCAAAAGAAAAATCGCGATGACAAAGAATCGAACTCGGGCCACCACGGTTACAGCTCTGGCACTTTGTCGTCGAGCCACTTGGATACTTTGATGGAGAAATATCATAGGCACCTGATATGGAAGAGTCATTGGATTTGGACGGATTTAATCGGGTTTCATCGGGAAACAACCAATCAAGGATGTCAGTTACCGCAAGGGTTAGATGTATGGCTCGTGTCAGAGCCAGTATTCTGGATCGAGCACGTTTGTGCATAGAGAACAACGGGAGGCATGTGGAGCCTAATGTTTGAACAGCAATTATTTTTAATTGGCCCTTTTCAGGGCCACCAATAATTTGAAACGTAGAGGCTTCGTCAGTATGACTGAAGAAGCATGTTTATAAACGGTCCTTTTCAGGGCCCGAATATTTTGCATGCGAATCCGTGCTTTCCTTCTTCTGCAATTCCTACACCATTTCATCTCAACTATTAATATGAAATTTGGTACCAGCAAATTTCGAATTTCATTGGGAACCGCGAAACAACTAACCAAGGATATCAGTTGTCGCTAGCGTGTATTAAAAAAGAGGAAAAGCAAGAGGAAAGTCAAAGCGAGTGTCGGTAGGGCGAGGCCGTGCTGTGCCGTGCCGTGGCGTGCTCGGGTCTTCAAAACGGTACATGGAAGGGTCTGCTCCCCGGTTTGGAAGGAACCGAGCGGTTGAGCACCCGCCGGTCCTCCATAGCAATTGTCGCAGGCCCACACTCAAGATCTTTCCCGGCACCTCCCTTTTTCTAGGAGCGAGGCATAACCGGCCAGGACTCGCCAAGAGCTCAGTGGGCGTTACCTAACTTTGTTGTTGAATAACTCGGAATTGGAGGCCTAACGCAAATTTTTAAAAACGGTATCATCATCCCCGCCCCCTTCCCAACAAGATGGCTATAGTGATATCCAACATTTTTGGGACACCCTGTATAGTACGTATACAATTCATTTAAATTGGTGTCACTTACTCTGCTTCGGAATATCCACTTTAATTCCGATTTCAGTTTTAAATTGGTCCTGCACCTGCTTTTTTCTCTGCTTTTCTTCAATTTTCTGGGCCACCGTTAAACGTGTACCTTTCGGTGCATTAATTCCGCTGTTACAAGAAAAGAAAATGTATGTTTAATGAATACAACTTATAATAATTGCAAAAAGATTTCACTGATTGACTAACATTCGATATGACAACTTTAATAAAAACTCCATCATTTTAATTCGAGTATGGAGAGGCGAAATCCCAAACTCGAGCGCTTCCTCGTTTTTAATAACTGGGACTAAGTTCGTACTTGATGGGCGCATAAGACAAACAGCACATTTCTGAAAAATATACATTGCAATAAATCCATTAAATAAACATTAATTATATAAACATCTGTTAGGTAGCAGCTGATATAATCTACAAGAATACAACTCATTTACTCACCAAAGTTGATGTATTTCCGACTATTGCGTTGACAATTTTTCCATCTATCATTGTTAGGTAGAGAATATGATTTATGGTAATTTTACGCCCACTATAAACTAGTCACATACAAATAGAAATAAAAAAGATAAATCGAAAGGTAATAAATTTACAATTGAACACATTCAAGAATGAAGAATTTTACCTCGGTCGGAAGTAACTGTTCTATTTCGCTTTTGATGCGCCTATATTCTTTTATAATTGTTTCTACTGATTCCTTTTCGAAACTCATACGGAGCGGACGGCAAAGCCTATAGCAAGAGTATTTTTTAAAATCAGCAGAGACACTATGAAATGCATGCATATTGTCTTCATTTTTTTTTACTTTACCATGTTGAGTTTGGAGCTTTATTTTGCCAGAATACGTTTTCTGCTCCATCTTTATGCATCATTTGTAGTGGAACGAGCGTCGAAATAAATATTGACGCATCTGATGCATTTGACGAGGAACTACGTGCATAGATCTATGTATATAAATGATGATGTAAGTAATAAATAAGAAAATACTTGATTATACTAAATATGAATATTAATTTAACATGGTTTGAAACAATACCTGATTAAATTCAGAATGCCCGGAGCTACCATCCATTCCCCATTTGGATATTAATTGTATGTTGCTCGTTTCATGTATTGTTTTCCACGAATCTTCATTAATTGTTGTCAGCAATCGCTGTGTTGTTGCATCTAACAGATTCTGTACAGAAACGATAGGGAACTTACATAATCTATACAAACTATATCTTATGATTTGCTTGTCATAGGCTTCAACACCCGCAAATAGAATTACCTGCAATGGAACACGTGCTTCTGTTTCCGAAACTTGCATACCCATAGGATATATGGTACTTTTTGCCTCGGTAAGCTTATCATAACAGGGCAAAGCATCGAATCCTATCGAAAGTTTACAAAGTACACACATAATCTCAACTAATCAGCTCGTAGATTACATTGTATTGTGATTGCTAATAAACCATACTTACAAAAAATGCAATATGTAACAGCTCGAAAGAACTTGAAATTATAGCTTACCGTGACATAATAATGTGTTCCTTATTATTTTATAAGACTCTTTCGTTAAATTTGCTTTCACTAAAAGCGCTAATGCTTCTTCCGGTGTTAACTGTTTGGTGGCTTCTTGCTCATTACGATCAACTAATGAGATCATTCTGTTGGCACTGCCGGTATCTGTAGCGGCTTGCACTAATTTTGCAGAGGAAAATTTTTCCTCTTTCCTCATGACTGATGCGGTAGCAAATGCTAAGGTGTCGCTCTCATTTGTTCGTAAATCTGCAATTGAAAGTATTTTAGTACAGTAAAACCTGTTTTTGTGCGGTGGATAGGGACCGCATAAAAGAAATCGAAAAAAAAAATATTCGGAAATTTGATAAATTCTTACATATATTTAACAACTTTGTACGATATACTACCTAAATTTTTTTTTATGCGGTGGATAGGGACCGCATAAAAAAAGTCGGACTTAGAAAATACATCAATGACTTATGAAATAGATGAGAAAATGCTTTCAATTAAATTAAATAATTAAATTAGACTTAAAGAAATAGTAAAAATATTTCATTCTTCATTGTACATATACACGGAGAAGTTTTCAAATTATACATTAAATAGCTTGGTCCTACTCGTCGTAATCCAAAACGCGCATCTTCTTGTGACGAATTGGTTGAAAATCGCTTTCGTCGCTTGAAGATAAAATGTCAATTGATTTGTTTTTTGTTACCATGAAGTCAGTGATCAGTTTTTGTGACGACGGACGACTGGTCAGTTGCTTGTAAACGTCACGATAGTGAGACATGCATGATCTCAGCTCTTTTTGGAATTTTAAGCGTCTTTCCGCATTGGTATCTATTTTAAGAAAATGCGTTTCCAATTTTTTAGAAATCTGGATCCCTGCATATATTTTATCTGCTGTAATGCATTCCGGTTCTTCTTGTCCATTTTCATAATCTATCAAACTATTGATAATGTCATTATCATCGACAGTTTGATTCTCAATCATTTCGTCCAGGTCATTTTCGCCGAAAGTATCGAAGCCTTCTCCGCCGATGTTATGTGCGAGCGCACTAATTTCAGATAATAACGTTGACGCGTTTTCGGTAACGTTTCGATTAATTACACATTCAGGCCAGATCGCTTTCCAGCACGAATTTAATGTGTGTTGTTTGATTTGTCCAATTGCTGCAATAATATGGTTTATGCAGTTTAAAATCGAGAATTTTTTCCAAACTTCAGCCAGGCTTAATTTGTCGTTCTCTAGCTTTTTCAAAATGTAGCTGAAAGTTAATTTGATATAGTGTTTCTTAAAATTTGCGATTATGCCCTGATCTAGTGGTTGTATGAGGCTAGTCGTATTTGGTGGTAAAAATACTATTTGCACATTAGGATGTTCTATACAGGGATGACCGGGTGCATTATCCACAATTAGTAGCACTTTAAACGGAAGACCCATCTCTTCCATGTATTTTTCAACTTCTGGTATAAAAGAATCATTGAACCATGTTGCAAATAGAGCTGATGTGATCCATGCTTTTTTATTGGCCATGAAGTGTACTGGATATTTAGATAAATCTACGCCTTTTAGCGCACGCGGGTGTAAAGATTTATTTATAATAAGTGGTGTTAACATCTTTGCACCAGAGGCATTACTGCAAAGAAGAACTGTGATTCGATCCTTTGCCGCTTTAAAACCACTTGCAGTTTTCTCTGATTTCGCAATGAATGTTCGGCTGGGCATCTTTTTCCAGAATAACCCAGTCTCATCTGCATTAAATACTTGATCTGGGCAATATCCACCATCATCAATGATTTCCGCTAATACTTTGCGATAATTCATAGCAGCTGTTTCATCGGCGGACGCTGCCTCGCCTTGTATCTTCACATTGTGAAGTGCGTACCGTTGTAAAAATCCAGCAAACCAGCCATTGCTCGCAGAAAATTTCACGTTTCGTAAACAGGATGACGAACTTTGTTCTAAATCCTTCAGTTGGTTGAAATACTGTCTAGCTTTTTCTTGAATTAATTCTTTGTGAACGGGGATTCGTTTTTTAGTTAAATCTTTAATCCACAACACGAGATCCTTTTCCGTCTTCTCTATTACACTATTTCTCGAATACGACGCTCTTTTGCTACTGTCGTTTGTTGCACTATTTAGAGATTCATATATTTTACTCGCACGTTTATGTATAGCTCTGATCGTGGATTCACCTAATTTAAATTCATTAGCAACAGCTGTGGATCCTTCACCATCTGCTAGTCTATTTAATATTAGAATTTTTGTTTCTAATGCAATTGTCTGTCTTTTTACTTTCTTTTGACTATTCATTTTAAGGGAGTACTTATGTCTACAAATAAAATAAAAATCATAAAAACTACATATAAATAGACACAAAAGTAGCTAATTTATTTACCTCTAATCTCGCTATAAAATGAATCCTTAATCACTCGAATCGTGGATAAAACTCTGAATACGAAGCGTATACTGCTCGCGCGTCGAACGACAATATGTACGTAACTGACTCTGCCTTGTCAATAGATTGTTTGAAATAAATGAACAGAGCATCCCGAAGTCCAGATACATCGTTGTCAAGGAAACCACGTAATCAGAGTTCGTCCACACATGTATATGTACATGATTTTATGATATCGCATAAAAATAAATCGCACGAAAAAAATTGCACAAAACTAATCGCACAAAAACAAAATCGCATTAAAAAGGACCGCACAAAAACAGGTTTTACTGTATATAAATAATTTTCTACATATTCACTATATATTTACTCTGTATTATTTGTAGTAAATTGTTGAAAAATGAATAACAAAACTTACCTGCAGTTCGTCTTCGTTTTTGAGATTCTGAAATCTTGTCGAATTCTTTAGCACGGATTTTTGTCGTGTTGCTCAATTGAGACTGTATTAGTGGCAATTCGGAATCAAGTCAATCGCGATGTTGTTTTTCCAAAGTTTGTATGGAACGATGACATTTTTTCCATCGCTTCAAATACGTATCAACAAAAATTTTGACTGTTCGTCTCTCAATACGTTTGCCAACGTTATCGACATAGGAAATGATGCCATCTATTGCCTGTGTTCGAGATTTATTTCGAAAAAATGTAGCAAGGAATCGCCTTGACAAATTGAAGGAGCTACTGGACATACACTTCTCACAAAAATTAATGCATCACTTTTTTTGATCGAAAAATCACCGATTTTTGAAGCGGCATAACTCGGCTCGACAAACTCTTACAGCAGTTTTTTAATGCTCATTTTACAGCTTGAAGCTTCCTCTTTCAGAGCCTATACAGCATTTTTGCTTACAATAATTTGTCTGTTATTAAACAAATGAAAACTCGAGGTATCTTTTTTCTGCTCGAATTACGCAAGTTCAAGAGAGTTCACGGAGTTTGAATTTTTTTTTGGTGAATTAAAATGATTGTTATCTTGTAAAGGAAAGCTTCCTCTTTAAAATGAGCTATTGGAAAGTTGGGTACGATTTTTTAAAAGTTGTTTATCGCACTGTTATTAAGAAGTGTGTCGCGGCCATTGGAATTACCCCTGAACCGGCTACTAAACCCCTATTACACCGGCTAAAACCCCACGGTGGCCATCCTTCGCGCGTAATGGGGCGACACCGGGAATTCTTGTCGAACACTACCGGTGCCGCCCCGCGCCCGCCCCCTTCTGGGGGGCTAACCATCGTGGAGGGGGGGTTAACCATCGCCACTCTCGCTCGCGCGAGAGAGGGAGGCGCCCCCCTCCGAGCCCGGGAGGGCACGGCTCGCCCCGCTCCTTCACTAGCCGTGAAGGAGGAGCGAACCGCGCCTCCCGGATCACCAACAAACCAAGTACGCGCGACCACAACACGCCCCGCCCCGCCTCGGGGCCGCTACAGGCGGGCGGCAGAGCCACCACTCTGCCGCCACGCGACCCCTCGGCACGCACCCGGCCCGTCAGCGGGTTGAAATCCGCCACAGGGCCGGGGCGTCGCTCTTACTGCGGGGGGATTCGATCCCTCCGCGCGGCACGGCGGCGAGGACATGCCCTCTCCAAGCGGAAGGTGTCCGTCCTCTCTCGCCCCCGCTCCGCCTCCTCCTTGTGGAGAAGCACTTCCTCGCAAAAAGCGAGGAAGGCCCTCCACGCCCCCTCGCTGCCGAGCATCTCCCTGACAATCCTCGGCAGCGAGAGATCACCTCCTACGTGTCGGACCAGGACACGGCGCTGATCGCTCCAGGCAGGACAGTCCTGGAGCGTGTGCTGCGCCGTGTCCCGGTCCCCGTCGCAATGGTGGCACTGTGGCGTCGCCTCCTTCCCGATGCGACACAGGTACTCCCCGAAGCAACCGTGCCCGGCGAGCACCTGAGTCGCACGGTAGGAGAGTTGACCCCTGCCGCGACTCAGCCAAGCTTCGAGGCTCGGCAGAATGTGGCGGGAGTGTTCTGGATTCTCCAGTCTCTCCCACCACATCTCAACAACGAGCCGCCGGGTCTGACGCTTCAACTCCTCGACCGACCGTTCCGTGGGTGTTCCGCCCCCGTCTCGAAGGGCGCGAAGACCAGCGTAGGTCCTCGCGTCCCCCGCCGCCAGGATATCCAGGGGCGGAAACCTCGCTAGGAGCGTCGCCGACGCCAGGGAGATCGTGCGGTAACCCCGCACGACCCTGACGGCCATCGGACGCTGTACCCTTAGTAGCAGGGCACAATTGCGCCGACTGGCCGCCAGATCGTCCGCCCAGACTGGTGCTCCGTAGAGCAACATGGAACGGACGACTCCCGCGTATAGGCGTCGGACCCCTTCCCACGGTCCCCCGATGTTTGGCAGCAGGCGACCCAAAGCGCCCGCTGCCTTCTGAACCCGGGGGAGTAGCCGGTCAAAATGATCGTTGAAGCGCCAGCGGCTGTCCAGGGTGAGCCCGAGATACCTCATGGTATCGCTCACCCGGACACGGGCACCTCCCACCGCGATCCACCGCTGGACGGACGGTCCCGCAGACCGACGGCGATCGTAGAGCCAGATCGCCTCGGTCTTTTCGGGGGCCACCCGTAGGCCCAGTCGGTAGATCCGGGCGACGATACAGGCCACCGCCATCTCCGCGACGCGGCTGGTCCTCACTTCGTACTCCCCGCTGGACACCACGAGGGTGTCATCGGCGTAGCAGATGAGTGCTACGCCAGCGGGGAGGCCGGCCCGCAGGACGTAGTCGTAGCCGAGGTCCCATAGCAGGGGGCCCAACACGGACCCTTGCGAAACCCCGGCGTACGTCTCCCTCACGTTCTGTTGCGTCCGGCCCATGTACTCGATGTACCTGTCAGCGAGGTAGTCCTCGACGACGGCCCTTAACTCAGAAGGCACCCGATGGTGCTCGAGCGCCTCCCGGATGACCCACCAGGGCAGGGTGTTGAAAGCGTTGACTATATCTAGCGATATAGCCAAACACACCCCGCCCTGGGCTGCAGCCGACTCCGCCAGGGACCGCAGATGCAAGATCGCGTCCACGGTTGAGCGTCCCTGGCGGAAGCCGAACTGCCCGTCGTCGAGGTCCGGACCTGTCGCCGACAGGTGCCGGACGAGGGGCGATGCGCTGCCGACTGTTCGACTCGGTCGCCACCCAATTTTAACGTTTGGGAACGTTTAGTGAGATGTGACCGGCCAGTACCCCGGGCGTGCTGCGACGTAACCAATTTCCGTTTTATTTTTGGTCGGTACTGCCAGAATTTTCCACCCTCACTGTATGAACCGTGTTTTATCGGAATAGGGTATAGCACTTCTCTCATAGGTTATTTGCAATAATCAAGGCTTTATTGTTTCACAACCCGCGATACATGCAAGGGGGTACGCCCCTTCTGCGTCAATGCCTCTTCACAGTCGAGGACTTCGATGACGGCCTCCGAACTAACGTGTCGTGCCCGGAGCACGCCAACGTACGATCGAGCAGAGCTTAACGTCGAACCTTCTCAAATCTCTCGGACGGCGGATTTGCCTCGGGCACTTCGGGCACCGAGGACGAAGGCGTATTTTACCGACGCACCACACTCACTAACAAATTACACTTGGTGACTTGATGAGACTTGATGGACACTAGTAATCCGGGTTGCTCCGACTGCTGTTGCACGCTGAACGATACTACATGGTCGGGGCAGCCGCGCGCCTTTATATACGGTCACGGCTGTCCCCACCCCAAATGGTTCTTAACACATTGAGGACGGGGCTCTGCGCGTCCAACACGCCCTCAAAGACCGCACATTTTCGAACGCTCTAAAAACATGCTTGGCATGTAACAGGAAGCGGATACGTAGATTTCTAATTTGCATTTAGTATTTTTAAATAATACTATATATATAGTTTATATATCTGTTTATTATATAAGATTTTTTACATTTTAACTATTATTTATTTTACAAATTTGAATATGGCTTTAGAGTGTGATATTTGGTAAAGCATACTCCTTTGTGCAATGCTGTTTGGCACAATTGACAACAATATCTTGTTTCGCTCCTTTTTCCATTGCACGAACAAACTTTACATTGTTTGGTTGGGAACTTCTTTTTGCCTTTACTCGTTATTGGTCCCAGTATATGCTGTTTCATATTCCCAGAGAGTCTACATGGTGGGTCGACACGTAGGTGATTTGTTGTATTTGGAATACTTTATTCTACATCCATAAATGTATCCGTTGATTTTTCTTCCGTCGTCCACAATTTCATCACGGCAAGTAGAAAATCTTTATATTTAATTTTTTCATCATTACACGAATTATAAATCTTCAATGCATTGAACAGGCCGCAGTTGACGAGATATAATACTACCTTTTTAGGCCATTTAATTGTTTTTCTCAATAATGAGTAATATGATAGATATTGATCTTTGCAAGATCTACACCGTTCATATTTAAATTATAATCTGCAATGCATTTCAGTTTTTGTATAGTTTTATATTTTCCAGTGCATTCAACCATTTCCAATTTATGAATTGTCGAAATCATTCGAACCTCTCTCTTATCTTTCCAAATTTGCAACAAAATATCATCTTTCCGTTTGAAAATACTCTCCCCCTTTTTTAGTTTTAACGGTTTTGTTTTTAAACATTTTGGCAATCTATTGGCGCGTATTGTGCCACATATTCGTATTTTATTTTGTAATAAATGTTCGGCAATGTTCAAAGTATTATAATAATTATCCATATAAAGATCCGATCCAATCCGATCCAATATCCGAAATACGGTGTAAGAATCGTTGTTACTGTTACGTGAGGACCTGAGTTAGGAGAAAGAATGAACTAGTCTGGTTTAAGTAACAATGAACCGTTTATTTCAACTGAGTCACTTGTCAGAGGAACACCGAAAGCTTAGCCTTACAGAGTCAAGGGATGCGAGGAACACCGAAAACTTAGCACTAGAAGTACTGCGGAATTTCCGAGTACAAGTTCGCCGATCGCGAGGATTGACCGTAGTTCAACGAAAACTTGAGGGAATCCGAGCTGACCGTTGATAGAAGATATCCGAACCGACCGAACACAAAAACACGTCCGTGCTGTAGCGGATCGAGGATCGAAGAGAGGGTCGAAGCGAGCGACACGCCGTGTTGCCGGAAGCTAGAGGGGAAAAATCCGCGAGCGACGCTGCGCGTCGCTCGAGCTGCCACCACTCGTCAGAGGGAAGAGATCCTAATCCCTTGTCGTCTCGCTTCGCCGCTTAATCTATGGTCCCTGCGACCGAACAGTTACCGTGTCTTGCATTTTTTTGCCTTGGCCACAATAAATTTCCATATTACATATGTTTCCCGTCTGACTCTCCGATAATACTCGTACAAGTATTCCGTATTTAGTATGTTTACGTGAATTGTACGTTTTAAATTTTAATTTTCCACGCCAAGGGATCATGGCTTCATCTAGCGACAGGTTCTGATACGGAGTATAAACGGTTTCAAATTTTTCTAGTAGGTAATTATAAACAGGTTTTATTTTGTAGAGTCTATCACAATTTTCATTCATTTTCGTATTATCGTTAAAATGTAAATACCTCGTAATCTGATCAAATCTGTTCCTACTCATTAATTTTGAAAAAATAGGTGTTGCCAAATATGGATCCACGGACCAGTATTCTTTGATGTTATCCTTTCGTATTTGTTCCATCAAAATAAATATTCCGAACAAATTTTTTATTTCGGAACATGAGACATTCCTCCATTTTCCTTGTTTATGAATAGCCTTATATATATATATATATATATATATATATATATATATATATGTACATTTTGTAAGTAATAGCGATTTGTTTCTTCAGAAATAATTTGGAAAAATTTATTGCCAAATATACAATCAACAGCTTTATTCACGCTGCAATTTCTTTGTAATGATGTTGTACCACAAATTCTTTCAAAAGGTTCCAGATTTGGAAAAAACGTATCCACATTTGTCCATTCTCCAATTATAGACTCATGAGCCTCCACCTCCGAATCTTCACTTTCGCTTGAAATGTTATATTTTTTACTCAGATTTTTTCTTTGTCTAATCACATCACTTAATTCAAGAATATCGCTGCTATCACTGAATTCATTTTCGTCGCAAGTGTTGTTTGGTTCATCAGATAAATCATCATTTACCAATTCACTTTGAGTTTCGTTTTCATTACATCTATGTGTCATTTCGCTGCTTTTATAGGGGCTAATTCATAAAATCAATTTTTGTTATCAATTATCAGTAACAGATAGATTGAAAATATAGATGATACTCAAAAAACTGTTACCTTCCAAATTTAAAACACGAAGTTTGAAATTCTAAAATGTAGAGTAATAAATCACTTTATAAGATACGATACGTACGACGATCCGCACAGATCAACTGGCACTGGCACTAGGAATGATTCAGTTGTTTCGCTTTTGTTTCCGAATGCGAGAGGCTTCGTTACCATCGTAACGTAACAGAAACATTTGCGGCTCGTTGCTTAGTTGCCGACTGAATAAAAAAAACATGAAAACGAGATATCTCGTGACCCGTCCGCAATGTGTTAATTGACCAGGGTCCGATTCGGGTCAATTAAGACCGTGTTACTAGATTTGATGGGCTTTGCGAGCCTAAGAACACATCCAAACTAATGGGCCGGATAGTTTACAAATTTAATTAATAATGTTAATTTTAGATTTCAGTGCTACGGCCCAACAGCTTGTTTGTTACAGCTACTTTGCGGTGCAACCCCAGTACTATCGTGCATGGACCATTACGCGGGCCGAATCCTCAAACGCGTGGGAATTACATATTTAAGTTGACTAACAATTGTTAATTTCAAGTGTGCACGGCCCAGTCGCAGAATTAATATTATTGGTTCCATGGAGTATAAAAATAATTAACGTCACATACAGATCTTGTGCGCCGCCCTCGCTACTTCTAACGACCGTTAGTCCGTTCTCAGAAACGGCCGCTAGTTCTAGGAATCCCAACGGTTTTCCTCCCTTGTTAAATAACAATTATTTCGCCCCCAGGGCTCGAGCACGCTGGATCCCCTGTGCTGTTAGTTACCGTAGCGTATCTACTGCCATGCAGCGTGTTATTCTACTGCGGCCCGTTTGTGACGTTAAATTTACATAAACAATTTATTGTTTGTTAAAAGTCTCGGCCGGATGGTGTCGAGTCACTTGCTGACTTCCAGCTGCGCTAACCGCACAGCGTGGTATACATGCGATTTTTGGGCCGGTATGCCGTGATGATATTGTCACGGGCTAATTAATTAATGATGTTAATTAAACTCGCCGACCCACTAATCAGATGCTAAAAATCAGCAATGTTATGCCCAGCATCATTCACTCGAGCCTCCAAACTCGGATGGCCGGTCTGACCGGATTCCTACGTTTTGCAAATAAATAATTATTACCGGCCCATCGCCAATCATTACCCCCCTAGACGCGAGTCGTCACCCGCATTGTCTAGCTATCTGGCCTGACGTTGCGCCGTTGGGTATCTAATTTGAATCTAATTGTTGTTTAACGCGGTTCATCGGTCAGTGATCAGACGTATCAGCTCTCGAAGACCCTGTCCTCGTGCAATACGCTATGCAGTTTTCAAGTTCAGGCCGTGTAATCCGTACAAAAGTTATCTACTGTTTTAGATACCGCCGCGAAGCGGCCTCCACAAAATAATCCCAGGACTCGGTGAGTACATTTTGTCTGGTTGGGTGAAGCCCTTATGTTTGAATGAATCGCGGTTATATGAACTAATTAGCCTAGAGTAATCATGTAACAGTAAATAATATAAACATCAGATTATGAATGTGAGCTCTTTATTGGATCAAATAGTACATGCTATATACAAGAACAAAATAAAAACGTTTTTTTTTTTAATCGGTTACATGCTCACTTATCTCTAATATAATCACTTACAACTAACATGCACAACTAATAAAATAATATATATAAAATATATGTACAACGCGCCTTACGGCGCGTCCAGCTCAGCCATGAGCTGCATGAGCGAGATTGGCTCCGTCGGTTGTCGCTCCGGCGATGACACCGTCTGGTGGCTCATGTCGAGTATCTCCTCCAGCGCCGTTCGCACCTCGTCATCGTCATTGGTAGTTGATGAAACTGTTGGTTGGAGCTCAATGGTGGCCTCGGAATCAACAGATGATTCCGTGTCATCTTCTCTTGTCGGCAGCATTGAGTCGCATCTTCTAATATGACACGCAATTCACGTGTGCACGCCAACTTGGCTGCCGCTCTCCTCTTAGCCCCTCTTGGTTGCAGCACCTCCTCTTCCTGTGCTGCGTGGACCTCTAGGCGCCCCAGCCTGTAGGCTTTGGGGTCACCCGGCGCCGTCCTCCGCACCCTTTTTCGGCTTCCTTCTTCGTCGTGCCGGCATTTGGATCACCTCCTCCGATGTCGCTGGTGATTCCTCCCGGTGGTCGAGGCTCGGCATACTTCGACCGGGATCTTGATGGCCAAGGTTGTGTAAGATGTCCCGGGCTACTTGGATTAACCCGAGTTGGTCCGGCGACATCGACTCCACCGGATAGCTCCGAAGTCTGTCCCCCGTTGCCCGTAGCCTTAGCCGCAGGGCCTCCTCCCTTGTAGCAATCGGGAGCTCCTCTTCGATGGTGGTGAGTACACTCTCCAGCCGGCGCAGCCTCGCCGACCTCTCCTCGATGCTTTCCATGGCACGTAGTATAGCTGCCTTTGCTTGAACTCGTCCGCCCTTACTCCTAATATGCTCCTTCCGCTGCGCTGTCTGGACCGAAAATGAAAGCTGAGCCGTGGCTCTCCGCTCCTTATATATATTTTTGACATTTTCGGCCCAGCGTTTCCCCGATGTTAGATGGTTCCTGGAGATGTCCTTCGCGGATTTTCACTCGAAATTTTCCTGGGCCGCGCTTCCCAGGCGTCCCCCCCCCCCCCCCCCCATGCGAAGCCCTGGTGGTGGGGGTAAATGTTGATACCGCCCGCCCGCGGTTCCCTGACGTTGGTACCATGTTGTGGGTGGTCCGTACTAACGTTGGACGCCGTCAGGTCCGCCTGGCCGTCGTTTTGAATTTTTGTTGGTTATATGCAGCACCCGTTTAGGCACTGTTCCGGGTTTCCCTAGGGTCTTCCCGGAGGATGGGCGTCCCCCTCATGGGATGATGTCCACATCCTGACGGTGCTCTCCAGGTTTGGAGTGTCGCTCTCCCTCACTAGTTTGCGATCCGTCGCAGGCATCTTGCTTCCAGTTGGGCGTATTTCCATGCGCCGTGCAGTCGTCCCGGCGGCTCCGTACCCGGACGTGTATATTTCTCCCGTTTCCAGGACGTTGGTCAGTATTTGTATACCGGACCTCTCCGGAGTTCGCCGCACTAGTCGGCTTCTGGCGGATCGCTTCGTTGTATCGCTGTTGTCGACCTTCGGCAAGACCGGACCCTCACCCGCAAGGGATGGTACAGCCCTTGGCCCACTGCGTCTCCTTACGCCACACCTTTTTTTTTCGTGGGGAAATCTTCATGGACCCCCCGCCACTCTGATGGGGGCGGAGGGGGAGTGCCGGACTCCTACCGGCTAAAACCCCACGGTGGCCATCCTTCGCGCGTAATGGGGCGACACCGGGAACTCTTGTCGAACACTACTGGTGCCGCCCCCTTCTGGGGGCACTTCTCGTGGAGGGGGGGTTAACCATCGCCCCTCTCGCTCGCGCGAGAGAGGGAGGCGCCCCCCTTCCGAGCCCGGGAGGGCACGGCTCGACTCGCTCCTTCACTGACCGTGAAGGAGGAGCAAACCGCGCCTCCCGGATCACCAAAAAACAAATCAACTTGGGCGGGACGTGCGACCACTACACGCCCCGCCCTGCCTCGGGGCCGCTATAGGCGGGCGGCAGAACCACCACTCTGCCGCCACACGACCCCTCGGCACGCACCCGTCCCGTCAGCGGGTTGAGATCCGCCACAGGGTCGGGGCGTCGCTCTTACTGCGGGGGGACTCGATCCCTCCGCGCGGCACGGCGGCGAGGACGGGTCCTTGCCAAGCGGAAGGGGTCCGTCCTCTCTCGCCGCCGCTCCGCCTCCTCCTTGTGGAAGAGCACTTCCTCGCAAAAAGCGAGCTCCTTGCGCCACACCTTGCTCCTCGGTCAGCTTAACACCGCATGCTTCTGATGGGCGTTTTCTCGTGAATCTGGAAGTCTTGAGTGTGGGATTGAAGTAGTGCTTGTTCGCCTAGCCTTGACTCTCGGCACACTCTTCGTTCCAGCTGGGTTGGACTGCACCTTTGTTTCCCCGCATGGGACTGGGTGGATGGTTTGGTCCACGTAGACTTTCCGCCAGTAAATCATCTTGGTTGCGCACGTCGTGTCCTGGCAGATATTGGTTACCACTTCCGTGAGTTTGGGCAGCACTCTCGTGCTGTCGGCTGCAAATTGTTGGCAGCAGGGCGCGGAATAGGCGTCGCCTTTCCTCCTGGCCACCACTGAAGCTTGCTCACGGATACACGCTGCTGCTACCCGTTTCCGGGCCGATGATTGGTTGGTAGCATCCCCCTTCCGTCTTCTAGTTGGCACTTCAGATGACGTTTCGCACTGGTCCCGATCAGCTTGTTGGGCGTGCACTCCCTCCAGGCTGTGGCCGCGCTCTCCAACCTTCGTGACGGCTGGGTGCCTGGTATGCTGGGAATCGGTGGAATTCTTCCCCGCATATACCGATACTGTTCGTGTCGTCTGTCCGAGATTTTGTTTTATATAGTTGTACTCCAAATCCCTCCCCGAGTGTCCTAGGAGGAGAAGACATTCAAGCATTCGAGAATGAAGACATTCAAGCATTCGAGAATGACATTTTACACACTTCAAAGCATACTTTTTCAATTTAAACGTTATCACACCTTACGTCGTTTGTTCAACTTAATATAGAATAAAACCAGTCTTCCTGAAAAACTGACAGATAACGGACGTATCTGCCAAAGCCCGAAAGCTGAATATTTATTCGTCCGAGTTATTCCTAACAAGTGCGAGGAGAATATTTCACTCCTCCGGCAGCCAGTGTATCTTCTCAAAGTCGGGGCCCCCCTTGGAAGTCTGGCTCCTTGGTTCTCACTCAAGTTCGGCGTGGGTCATCAGGTCGACGTTGTGTCATGTCGCGTCTGATGGCTTCGACGCTGAGAATGTCTGGCAGGCTAGTGCCGGTTACCGGCCTGAGAGGCTCCCGCAGCATTATTGAGTCGTCAGCCGGTATGTGGTGGGCGTATCGTGCCCGCGACTCCCGGAGTATGACCTCCTGGATTCGCCATAGCAGTCTGCTATCATACCAGTCTCGGCTGCTTCTCTGCAGCTGGCTGACGCAGTGTAGCAACATTGTTGGCAGTGCTGCACCTCTCCTGACACTTCGAGTGTCTTCCGGTGGTCGGACCTGACTTCCCCGTTGGGCCTCTCCCCCCCAACACAGGGTAAACTCGTATGCTTCCTGCCAGGTCTTGACGCGTTGAAGCCTCCGTCGGATGTGTTCGATCTCCCCCTCACGCCAAATACCTTCCGAGACCATCTTTAAACGGACCTCGCTCGGCCCGGGTTCAGATTGTGCGGAAGACGTCCGCACCAATTCAACCTCTGGTTGACAGTCTGGCCCGACCCTCTGTGGCGTGGTCGGCGGCTCACGCCCGCTGTTCTGCCTGGCGCTTTCGTTCGAGACTGTCTCTGGTTTTCCCGCACTCACGAAACTCCGGCCGGCGGTTTCGTCGGTCTGGATGTTGTTTCCGCAGGACCGCGCATCGCGCACTTTGCCCGATGTTGCTGGCGACACGTGACCGAAATTTGTCCTTCCGTTGTCGTCGGGAGAGGCGCGTTCACAGTGTCCCGTCACCATTTCCATGACGGCTGACTGACAACGAGTACGCGTTGTCGTCGATGTTTCGCGCTGCGCTATGTCCTCTGTTCGCGCACTACACAAATGACCCGATGTTGTAGTTGGCCCGCTCTCGGCGTGCCCCGTGGGTCCGATTGGCGCCACGGACGACGGACAACGACCTTGCGTGGAACCTTTCGCTGGTTTCAGCTTCCACCTCGGGTTTGTTCGCGGCACTTGACGCGGCGACTGCCACCCCGCACTATGGCAGTAATCCCGGGCACCCGGAACGCTGTGTATTTTGACACGAGTTTACTGCTAGTGAAGCCATTCCACTGGTCGACCGCAGGGAACCGCGAACTTCACTAGCACAATCACCCGTCTGTTGGCACTACACTAACACTAAACTAAACTGACGCCGCAACACTCGTCCTGTCACGGTCGCCAGGCTCGGCTACTACTGGTGGTATATGTATGCGTTGCGTATCCTCCTTACATCGGATACTGCATCTGCACCCGCACTTTACTCGCTTCGCATGACACTCTCACTGTACATTACCTATTTAAGCTGTAGCCAGACGACGTATTCCCGACTAGTCTCGGGGTTGTTCCGTCCTATCTTTGTCGGATCCTGGTCGTCCGCTCTTGGATCTATGCCGGTGTTCCTCGATAGTTCCTGGTTGCACTGTAGGTGTATGGTTGTCTCTGGTCGGGGTGAAGGGGTGCTTCAAGTACCTCGGAGTTCACCTCGACCACCGCTGGCGCTTCAAGGAGCACTTCGAGAGGATCCTTCCCAGAGCGGAGAAGACGGCCGGCGCGTTATGCCGGCTCCTTCCCAATCTGGGCGGTCCTCTTGAGAAAATCGGTCGGCTGTACGGTGGAGTCGTCAGGTCGCAAGTCCTGTACGGCTCTCCGGTATGGTCCGAGGCCTTATGCGGCGCTGGCAACGCCGCTACCCGAGTTCGGGTGGGCCGGCTACACCGCTGTGTAGCCATAAGGACCTGCCGGGGATATAGAACTATATCCCACCGTGCAGCCAGTGTGGTGGCCCGATCTCCCCCGTGGGAGATCGTAGCCCGCTCGCAGGCACTCTATTACAGAGGCCTGTCCGATGCGCGGCAAAGGGGAGTCGCCACCACCGAGAAGATGGCCGACTTGAAGCGCCAGTCCCGGCAGTACCTGGTTGGCTCTTGGGTCAGCTGGCTCGACGAGCCGGGTATCGAGCCCACCAGGGCTGTCGAGGCTATCCGTCCGCATCTCCAACGCTGGGCGGATAGGGGTTTTGGGGGTGTCACGTACCGCCTGTGCCAGGTGCTCACCGGGCATGGTTGCTTCGGTGCGTACCTGGCCAGGATTGGCAGGGAGGCCACAACCCGCTGCCACCATTGTGCAGCCGGCCGGGACGACGCACAGCACACGCTGGAGTTCTGTCCGGCGTGGGCGGACGAGCGCGCCGTCCTGGTCGACGAGATGGGGAGTGACGATCTCGCGCTGTCGAGCATCGTGGGTCGGATGCTCGGCGGCGCGGATCGTTGGGATGCGGTCGTCTCCTTCTGCGAGCACGTAATGCTCGCGAAGGAGACGGCCGAGAGGGCTCGGGAGCGGCAGCGCCATCCCGAGCGGCGCGGGCCCCCCGGGCGGACGGGCAGGGGGAGGAGGAGGAGGACCGATCTCCAGGCGCCACCCTGATGGTGTCGCGAGCTAATTAATTAGTGATGCTAATTAAATTTGCCGGCCCATCAACCAGATGTTAAGAATTAGCAATATTACGCCCAGTATTACCCACTCGAGCCCTCAAACTCGGATGGCCGGTCTGACCAGGTTTCTACGTTTTACAAATAAATAATTGTTACCGGCCCATCGCCAATCCTTGCCCCCCTAGACGCGAGTCGTCACCCGCATTGTCTAGCTACCTGGTCTGACGTGGCGCCGTTCGATATCTAATTTGAATCTAATTGTTGTTTAGCACGGATCATCGGTCAGTGACCAGAAGTGTCACCGCTCGACGACCCTGTCCTTGTGCAAGACACTATGCAGTTTTTTAAGATTGGACCGTATAATCCTAATACCCTGTAAAAGTTATCTGTTGTTTTGGGTGCCGCCGCTAGAGCAACCTCTACAAAATAATCCCAGGACTCGGTGAGTACATGTTGTCTGATGGTACATGTCTGTCAGATTATGAATGTGAGCTCTTTATTTGATCAAATCGTACATGCTTAGGTCGGGCATGGTATTGGTACCATGTCCGGCTGCAAGCGCGCCGATAAGACAGCGATACCACCAAGTCTCGCCGAAAGTTCAGGAAGCGATATACGCGGAAGTTGACCAGCTCCTCGCGGACGGATTTATCGAGCCATCGAACGGCGCGTGGTCAAGCCCGATTGTCATGGTGCGCAAAGCGAACGGAAAATATCGGTTCTGCTTAGACTTCCGAAAAGTCAATAGCGTATCGAAGAAATACGCGTATCCGCTGCCGATCATGACGAGTATTTTGGATAAGCTGAGAGCCGCGAAGTACATCTCAACGCTGGATCTCAGTCAGGCCTATTTTCAAGTGCCTCTCGACGAGAAAAGTCGAGAAATTACGGCTTTTACCGTGCCCGGTCGAGGGCTATTCCACTTTGTACGGATGCCGTACGGCCTGACTGGGGCTCCAGCAACGTTTCAGAAGCTCCTAGATCGTCTGATCGGCCCGGAAACGGAACCCTTCGCTTTTGCGTACCTAGACGACATCATCGAGGTGACCAAAACCTTCGATGAACACCTCGTGTACCTCGAACGAGTTCTCCGGAGACTCCAAGACGCCGGCCTCACCATCAACCCCGATAAGTGCGACTTTTGCAAGCCGGAAGTACGATATCTCGGCTTCGTCTTGCACGCGGACGGACTTAAAGTAGATCCGGAGAAGATACAGTCCATTCTCGACAACCCGGAACCTCGGAACGTCAAACAGTTACGCCGCTTTCTCGGGATGGCCTCGTGGTATCGGAAGTTTATATCCGAGTTCGCCGCCGTGAGCGAACCGTTGACCGGACTCTTGCGAAAAGACCGGAAGTGGCAGTGGACCGCGGACCAGCAAGCCGCGTTCGACAGTCTGCGGAATTCAATCGCAACGACTCCAGTCCTCACGTATCCGGATTTCGAAATTCCATTCGTATTGCAGACAGACGCGAGTACGATCGGGCTAGGAGCAGTGCTAACGCAAGAGATCGAAGGCTGCGAGCGAGTTGTCGCGTACGCGAGCCGAACGCTGTCCGACGCGGAGCGGAAATACTCGACGACCGAGCAGGAATGTCTCGCGGTGCTCTGGGCAATCAAGAAATTCCGTCCGTACTTGGAAGGCTATCACTTTACCGTGATAACCGACCATAGCAGCCTTCAATGGCTACGAAATCTCAAGGATCCGGCGGGAAGGCTAGGGCGTTGGGCACTGCAGCTGCAGGAATACGATTTTAAAGTCGTGCATCGGAAGGGCGCGCTGCATCATGTTCCTGACGCGCTATCGCGAGCGCACGAGACTGCAGCTGAGGCAGCCACCGACGACGGCCGAGAGCACCCGAGTACGGCCGAACATGCCGACGCGAGCACGGTAGTGGGGGCACTCGCGTGAATGTACGAAGCCCGCGTCGAACAGCTATTAGCTACGATCGCTTCGAGTCCCGATCGCTGGTACGACGGCCAACTTGAGCGCGTCCGGAAAGACCCGAAGATGCACGAGGACTGGAAGATCGAGAACGAGCGTCTCTACCGTTGCGGCCGTCGCGCAAACGAGATCGAGCGCGACATTTTTGGTGAAGAATTAAACGAATGGAAGCTGGTCCCGCGGAATGCCGAGAAACGCGAAATTATCGCGGAGGCACACGACCAGCCTCAAGCCGGCCACCTCGGCCGAGAGAAGACCTACGAGCGCCTCCTGATCCGGTATTTCTGGCCGCGGATGTTCCGAGATGTCGCGAAATACGTGCGCGCGTGCAACACCTGCCAAAAGTCGAAAGTTGAACAGGGCGCGCCGTTAGAGCTCATGGGCCGCCACTACGTCCACGAACCGTGGACCATCGTCGCTGCCGATGTCAGGGTCCACTGCCGCGTAGCAAGGCCGGATACCAATACATCGTAGTGTTTCAAGATCTTTTCACGAAGTGGATCGAAGTGTGCCCGATACGCGCCGCGAACGAGAAAAAGATCAGTGAAGCGTTCGAGAAGGGCATCCTCTCGCGATGGGGCGTCCCGAAAGTCCTGTTGACCGACAACGGGACGGAGTTCGTTAATCGGACGCTCGGCACACTTTCGGAAGAGTATGGTATCCGGCGAGCTACCACTCCACCATACCACCCGCAAGCGAATCCAGTTGAACGAGTGAATCGAGTGCTCAAAACGATGATCGTCGCGTTCATAAAGAAAGACCACAGAGATTGGGACCTGCATCTCGCGCACTTCCGCTTCGCGTACAATACGGCTAAGCACACGGCTCTCGGTACGACGCCAGCGTTCCTCAACTTCGGATGCGAGCCGAGCCGGCTCGCTGTTTCAGAGGGAGGGAGGAGGCGGCCGCCGGAGACGATGTCTGGCCGACGGCCGACCGAGAGTCGTGGACAGCGCGAATGAGACGCGTCGGAGAGCTGCGCCAATGGGTCGCCGAAAATCTCGCGAACGCGTACGAGACTCAAAGCCGGTATTATAACCGGGGACGGCGCACACGAATCTTTAAAATCGGAGATCGAGTTCTCAAGCGACAACATGGTCTCTCCTCGGCAGCTCAAAACGTGGCTGCAAAATTAACAACGAGATTTCATGGGCCTTTTGTGATCTCGAAGGTACTGTCAGCGGTAGTTTACGAGTGCGAGACACTAGAAGGTAAGCCGGCCGGAAAAGTCCACATGCAAGACCTTGTGACGGGGCAGAATTGCCCATCACAAATCGCCCGCTCTGAAGCGCTCTCGCCGCGCACTCGCCTCGCGATACAAACAACCGTCGCTCCAAGGGTTACCGCCTAGGTTATGCGCACATATTACTTAAGGAATGTCTCTTTTGTCCGAGCCCCTATCTAGAGACAACTCTAGTCAAGTCTAGTCTATCGAGGAGCGGGAGATAAGCTCCTGGAGGAGCGACCGGAATGGCTAGGGCCACGAGCCATGAAGAGGGTGTCGGTCCACTAGGAGAGCCGACCGAACCACTCGGAGCCTGCCGAGACGACGGTAGCCGTGACGTCAGCCAGCAGCCGTCGCGACGTAGGAGCTCCCAGCGTCGCCGACTGAAGACAGCGGCGACTAGCGTAGCGTAGCGAGGCGTCGATCCCAGCGCGCGGGAATCGATACGCCAGCCCTCGACAGCAATCGATAACGATCGATGCGCCGGCACCGAGAGATCGAACCGGTAAAGCGGCAACGTAACGCTGGGTCGAAATTGCGGTAGGACCGGAAATCGGTCACTTTGCGAGCGACTACCCTAGCAGCCAAACGTATCTACGCGAGTGCGCCTAGGAATAGCGAGCAACATTACTTCGACGAGTTCGAGAGTTACAAGTAAGCCCAGCGATACTTCCTGCCTGCCTGATTATCTGTTGGTCTCGGTGTCGGCCGTTTACGCTCCTGAGAGGTATCCCTAGCGCGAGTGACCACCGGTCACTTGAGCGGTCAGCCCTTGGCGCGACCCTTCTGGTCGCAGCAAAGTCCCCGGTTCTACGGCATAGATTGTGAGGCGCACGAAAGCCAGGAGCGACACGGCCGTCATCGCCGTAGTGGGTTTTGCACGAATTGGATTTTTCCGGAATTCGAGGCCAGACCATCGGCCTCCGCGAGCGATCCGCGACCGGTACTATTCAAACGGCGACGTTTGAATTGCGCGAGTACCACCTCACTGGCGTGTTCCAACAACTTTGTACCAGCGTACGGCGAGCGCGAATAGGCCGGGTTATTAGAACTTTGGGAATTAATATTGCCAACGGCTGCGGAAAAGCCGAAAGTCCGAACGGCCTGTGTTCGGACGCGAGCGACAGGGCTTTGGGTTCCGGCCGTTTCCGGCCGAATAAACTAACTTCGCCACCCATCCGCGTGGGTTCTTTAGCTTCCTTTCTCTCCACGTCTTCACTCCGCCACTCTACCGTTTCACAAGCTAGCTAGGTGGACAGCAGCGAGTGCCGCCAAGGACACCAAGGTCACCTGGAGGGCTAACAGCCGGTAAGGAGAGTCTACAAGAAATTCGGCCCTTCCCTGGGCCTGGCGCCCACGCGACCCTCCGTTTCTCCACCCTTCTAGGCACCTGAGGACCTTGGCGAAGTTGGAGCGCCTCCACCCGGGGCCAACGCGGACGGAGCCGGGGAAATACGCTTACAAATTGGCGCCCAACGTGGGGCCCACGCCGAGAGAAAGGAGCTAAAATAAAAACCGCCGTTCGCGAATACGAACACGCCAGTCGCGAGCATCTTTTCCGAACCCGTACGTTACAGATCACAAAGGGACTCGAAACAAGGCCGTTACGTAACCGGCAGGTAAGATCACGCCTCACGTAAACACCGGTAACGGCTGGGGAGAGAACGAGAACACAACAACAAAGTCGGACTGCGCGCCCATCGGCGTAGGCCTCGGTTGTGCCATCGGCGTCGGATAACCGCCCAAAAATCGTGCGCGATGGCTTTCATCAGCCGTACCGAAATTGAGCAACTCGCTCGGCTCATGCCGGAGGACCAATTGCGGGTGTTGATGGCGGAACGCGACTTGGACGACACCGGCACGGTGGAGGAGCTGCGAGAGCGGTTCGTGTCGGCCACCGTCCGAAAAGGGGCGGAAGCCAAGGCCGCCGCCGCCGCCCGCAGGGCAGAAGACGGGGAGACGAGCAGCCCTGCACCCAGCGAGTTCGTGGAGTCGTCAGGCGAGGAAGGGGACCGGAGGACAGTCCGCGGGGCCGGAGAGAGCGCCCGCAAGACTCCAAAGAGGAACGACGGCCCGCGAAAACGCTCGGCGGCGCATGAGTGCAGCTGGGACTTACCCCCAGCCCTGCATCGCGAGGGGAACGCGAGTCGTGACCAGTACCATCACTCCCCCGTGCGCGCCTATCCATACCGCGACGTATCGCCAGCGACTCGCCCGGAACCAGGACATATCCCGGTCGAACCCGCGTTCGAGCATGTCCGGAAGTGGCCAATGCGCTTCGGAGGAGAGGGGCTGGCGGCCCTGGAACGCTTCCTCTGGCAGATCCGGGAGATGCGGAGTTTGGTAGCCATCGATGGCCGATCGATGGTGAAGTGCATGTCCCTCCTCTTAACCGGAAGTGCCCTCGACTGGCTGCAAGGGGTCGACACCGAGTTCCAGTCGTGGGAGGAGTTCGAGGCTGCACTAGTGGAGCAGTACGACACCGCGTCGGGCATCGACAAGCTACTGAAGGCCGGGGAGCGGAAGCAGCAGCCTGGGGAACGCTTCACCACGTTCAAGACCCAGATCTCGCTCATGGTGAGCCGCTGCATGCCGCCGATTAGCCAGGAGCAGCTCCTCTACCTCCTGTACCGGAACATGCTCCCGCAGTACCGGGGTTGGGTGCAGTTGCACCCATACATGACCGTCAACGAACTGGCCGCACGAGTCGCGAAGCTCGAGCGGAGCGCGGTCGTACCACCGGACGAGATGTGCAGCCGCGCCGCGCCGCGTGCAGGGCCATCGCGGGCCACGCATGGGCAGCTAGCCCTTACGGCGGACGCAGGTCCCAGTGCGTCGGCGGGACCGTCGGACAGACGCGGACCGCAGAAAACCCGCCCCAAGACCCGGGCGAGCAAGTCCCCCACAGTTGACCTCGACGTCAAGTGTTGGCGGTGCGGGGGCTTGGGTCATATGCAGACCGGCTGCCGCGGAATCGCCACCAATTATTGCGTCCGGTGCAACGCCACCGGCACCAGGACGTCCGAGTGCACGCGATGCGCGGGAAACGCGAGAAGCCGGCGCTAATGGAGGCGATAGCGCACGGCGAGGACGGAGATGACGCGACCTCCACCACTTCCGAGGAGTCCTGTGACTTCCTCGACCTGACAGGCTCACCCGACCACCGCAGAACTATTCAGCCAGTGCTCGTGTTCGTCCTCGCAAAGCTCGAGGGTCACCGTGTGCGTGTGTTAGTGGACGGCGGCGCCAGTGACAATTTTATCAGCCCGTCGACCCTGAAACAGCTCGGGTCGCGAGTGACAGTGCAGGTGTCGCAACCGAAATATTATGTGCTCGGGAATGGGGCAGTGGACTGCTCAAAATCGTCAGTGACGGCAAGGTTTACGGTCCAAGGGCGTACGAGACGCCTCGAATTCCGCACCATGGGCGCGTTAGGCGGACCGGTCATCCTCGGCGTGCGCGGGCTCGGAGAACTCGGGATCGCGATCGATTACGCCGTGAACGAGTGGTACTTCCGCGATCGGCCAAACGAGAGATTTCGGTACAGTGCGGAGGGAGATGAGTATCCGCGTTGCTGCGGCATCGCGCATTTGACCGCATCGGAGACGGTGCGGCTACAAAAATTCCTGGAGCGCGCCGTGGGTCAACTTAAGCCGGCCACCGGGCTCACCTCCCTCATAAAACACACGATCGACGTCGGTGACAGCGCGCCGATCAAGCAGCGATACCATCAGGTCTCGCCGAAAGTTCAGGAGGCGATCTACGCGGAAGTTGACCAGCTCCTCGCGGACGGATTTATCGAGCCATCGAACAGCGCGTGGTCAAGTCCGATCGTCATGGTACGCAAAGCGAACGGAAAATATCGGTTCTGTTTAGACTTCCGGAAAGTCAATAGCGTATCGAAAAAGGACGCGTATCCGCTGCCGATCATGACGGGTATTTTGGACAAGCTGCGAGCCGCGAAGTACATCTCGACGCTGGATCTCAGTCAGGCCTACTTTCAAGTGCCTCTCGACGAAAGAAGTCGAGAAATTACGGCTTTTACCGTGCCCGGTCGCGGGCTTTTCCACTTTATACGGATGCCGTACGGCCTGACTGGAGCTCCAGCGACGTTCCAAAAGCTTTTAGATCGTCTGATCGGCCCGGAGATGGAACCGTTCGCTTTCGCGTACCTGGACGACATAATCGTAGTGACGCGAACGTTCAATGACCACCTCGTCTGGCTCGAACGAGTTCTCCGCCGAATCCAAGACGCCGGCCTTACCGTCAATCCCGAAAAGTGCGATTTCTGCAAGCCGGAAGTGCGGTACCTCGGCTTCGTCGTACACGCGGACGGGCTTAAAGTCGACTTAGAAAAAATACGGCCCATTCTCGAGTACCCGGAACCTCGGAACCTCAAACAGTTACGCCGTTTCATCGGGATGGCCTCGTGGTACCGTAAATTCATCCCCGACTTCGCCACCGTGAGTGAACCGCTGACCGGCCTCACGAAGAAAGATCGGAAGTGGCAGTGGACCGCGGACCAGCAAGCCGCGTTCGACAGTTTACGTCATTCGATCGCGACGACTCCAGTCCTCACCTACCCGCACTTCGAGCTTCCCTTCGTCCTACAGACCGACGCGAGTACCATCGGGCTCGGGGCAGTGCTAACGCAGGAGATCGACGGCTGCGAGCGCGTCGTCGCGTACGCGAGCCGAACGCTGTCCGACGCGGAGCGAAAATACTCGACGACCGAGCAGGAATGTCTCGCGGTGCTCTGGGCTATTAAGAAGTTCCGTCCGTACTTGGAAGGTTATCACTTTACCGTGATAACCGACCATAGCAGCCTCC
The DNA here is from genome assembly GCA_910591665.1 of Ectemnius continuus. Classification (NCBI taxonomy): domain Eukaryota; kingdom Metazoa; phylum Arthropoda; class Insecta; order Hymenoptera; family Crabronidae; genus Ectemnius; species Ectemnius continuus. The sequence continues at coordinate 3,743,141 of OU342862.1, read as the reverse complement.
AATGGCTAAGAAACCTCAAAGATCCAGCGGGAAGGCTAGGGCGTTGGGCACTGCAGCTGCAGGAATACGATTTCAAAGTCGTGCATCGAAAGGGCGCGCTACACCATGTCCCTGACGCGCTATCGCGAGCGCACGAAACTGCAGCTGAGGCGGCCGACGAAGACAGCCGAGAGCACCCGAGTACGTCCGAACCCGGCGACGCAAGCGCGGTAGCGGGGGCACTCGCGTGGATGTACGAAGCCCGCGTCGAACAGCTGTTAGCCACGATCGCTGCGAGCCCCGATCGCTGGTACGACAGCCAGCTCGAGCGCGTCCGGAAAGACCCGAAGTTACACGAGGGCTGGAAGATCGAGAACGAGCGTCTCTACCGCCGCCGCGCCAATGCTATCGAGCGCGACATTTTCGATGACGATTATAATGACTGGAAGCTGGTCCCGCGGAATCCCGAGAAACGGGAAATCATCGCGGAGGCCCACGATGAACCTCAAGCCGGCCACCTCGGCCGAGAGAAAACCTACGAGCGCCTCCTGATACGGTATTTCTGGCCGCGGATGTTCCGAGACGTCGCGAAATACGTGCGCGCATGCGACACCTTTTTTTTTTTTTTTTTTTTTTTTACATGGGGGAAATCCTCATGGGTTCCCCGCCCCCCTGAGGAGGGGACGGGGATATGCCGGACTCTTACCGGCTAAAACCCCCATGGTGGCCAGCCTCTGGGGCCCTCCAGGGCGGACTCTGGGAACTCTGGACGAACAACATCCAGAGCCCGCCCTGCTCGGCCCCTCGGCGCGCTACGCGCTACCTCCCGGGGGGGGCCCGTGTCGCGGACCCCCCGGTTACCTGCACTCTGACGACTAGGTGGGCCACACGCCTAGCCGCCCCTCACCGGGCCCTTTTGGCGGAGGGGACCCTGTCCTCAGCAGGGACCCCCCCAAGGGCCGGTGGAGCTTGCGCGCGGCGAGGCTGTGGCTCCCCGCCGCGCGTTGTCGCCAACAAGGCGAGGCTCGTACAAAAAATTCGAGGGGAGGGGCAGTCCGGTCAGGGCCTATAAGCCCCTCTCCGGAGACGTCCGCCCCTCGCCCTCGCCCGTCCTCTGCGACCGGGAGCTTGACGCCGCTCCCGGTCGCGTTCGGCGGCCTCCTTCTGCGAGAGAACGGTCTCGCAGAAGGAGGCCACCGCCAGCCAATTCTCCTCGCCGGCGACCATGGCTCGCACGACGGCCGCCGGCGAGAGATCCTCCCCAATTTGGCCGACCAGGACGGCACGCTCAGCGTCCCACGAGGGACACTCCTCGAGGGTGTGCTGAGCGTCGTCCCGGTCGGCCCCGCAGTGATGGCAGCGGGTGTCCGCCTCCCGCCCTATGCGTGCCAGATACTCGCCGAAGCAACCATGCCCGGCGAGCACCTGGCACGTCCTGTAGGTGACGCCGTGTCTCCTACCACTATCCGCCCACTCCGCCAAGGAGGGGAGGATAGCCCCGACAGCCCTGCTGGCGGCGTGGCGCGGCTCGGACAGCCACGCTCGCCACCTCTCCAGCAGGGTCTGCCGAGCCTGGCGCTTCAGGCCCCTGACCGCCTCTGCCGTGACGTGCTCGCCCCTTCGCCGGAGGTCAGCCTGGCCGAGATACACCTCGGCCAGGTACTGAGCCTCCAACTCCCAGGGCGGCATACCCGCCACGGCGCTCGCCGCCGCACCGGAGATGGTGCGGTAGCCCCGGGCGACCCGGATGGCCATACTGCGGTGCAACCGCCCGACTAGCCGGCGACACCGCGCACTGGCCACCATGCTGGTCGCCCAGACCGGGGCGCCATACATCAGTATGGACCGCACCACCCCGGCATAAAGACGGCGAGCTCGTCCTCCCGCTCCCCCCACGTTGGGCAACAGCCGGCAAAGCGCGCCGGCTGCAGCCTCAACGCGGGGGGCGAGGCGGTCAAAGTGCACCTCGAAGCGCCAGTGGCTGTCGAGGACGAGGCCGAGATATTTAATGTCGGCCCCGACCCCGACCACGGCGTCACCCACCGACAGCCCGACCCCTGGCGGCGGACCTAGCCGCCCACGAGCGCAGAACCAAATGGCCTGCGTCTTGTGGGCGGCCACCGCCAGGCCGAGCTGCCGAATGGCGGCGGACACCCGCGCCACCGCCATCTCCGTGATCCGCTTGGTCCTCCTCCAGTCGCTCTCGCCGGTGATGACGAGGGTGTCGTCCGCGTAGCAGACGACATCCACACCGGCGGGAAGCGACACCCGCAGGACCGCGTCGTAGGCAATGTCCCACAGGAGCGGTCCGAGCACCGACCCCTGTGGGACGCCGCGGTCCACTCTCCTCTGCCTCGACCCTCCATCCTGCCCGACAAATTCAATGAACCTGTCGGACAGGTAGGCCCCGACTACCCTTTTGAGGTACGGGGGCACTCGGTGGTATTCGAGCGCCCCCATAATCCTCTCCCAGGGTAGGGAGTTAAAGGCGTTGACGATATCGAGTGACACCGCCAACGCCACACCTCCTCTGGAGACCGCCGCCTCCGTGAAGGACTTGACGCGGTTCACCGCATCCACGGTGGACCGTCCTTCACGGAAGCCGTACTGGCGGTCGTCCAGGTCGGGACCTAGACCGACAAGGTGCTGGACAAGGCGACGAGCGATGATGCGCTCAAAGAGCTTGCCAGCCTCGTCCAGCAGACATATCGGCCGGAAGGCCGAGGGAGAGTCTGCGGGCTTGCCCTCCTTTTGGAGAAGGACCAAGCGGGCCAACTTCCACGAGGAGGGGAAAGCCCCCTCCTCCAAACACCTGTTAAAGAGGCTGAGGAGCCTGGGGCCCATCGCCCCCAACGCCAGAGACCAGGCCCTGCCCGGGATGCCGTCGGGCCCCGGTGCCTTGCCGGCACGGAGCCGTTTGGCTGCATCCCTATGATGCACATCTAAGATGGACTGATGTGAATATTAATTAAAACGGAAAGTTGTTTGGATCCGTTTGATGTGAGTGTATTTTATATCGACACTCATACGATATGTTCTCACGTCGTGTTATTTCACGATTCTACGATTTCTTTCCTGTACCTTCATCAAGAAGGCGGTTGAATCAAGTACCCAATTGACACAGGCGATTGACTCGTGATGTAGAGGATCAGTGGATCCGAGACCGAGTCTCAGTCCGCCGCCAATTGCTAAGACAGTGGTTGGAACATCTTTGTTACACCAAGTCTCCACATAGCTCTGCCCGCGATGAAGTAGCGGGGTAGACCCAACGAGTTGAGCCATCGATCCAGTTGGATTATTAAAATCAAGGTGTTTTACGCATCCAGAAAGTTTGCGCGACACTCTATTAATAAATCCGGTGTAGTGTTGGATCGTATTGTCTATGTTTAGCATAGCGGACTCGTCTATGTAGGTATGATCAGGGACGGGACACGTAAAAGGAGCATCCCGATATGCCTCAGGCACGTATAGCCGACGCCCATCGACTATAATGGTAGTTGGAACCTTACCATCGGGAATCTCAAATGAATCCGGTATTACAAGACGGGGAACAATCTTCTGTCGAAGATGCTCGACCACACCTATTTGACTAACCAAGAAATCCTGGCTAGCTATGATTTTGGTCAGGTGTTTCTTTGTCTTATCGTAATAAGGATCATTGATTGGATGCGAACCCACAGAAGTTTGAGCTCGAGCCGCTCCTACTTTTGCACGTATCTGTAGAGTAGTTACTTGTTTTAGTACTCTAACGTCATCCTGATTGATTTCAACCTTTTGGGAAGAAAGATAGCTGACAGTCTCTTGACATAGGTCGTCAAGAACGGATAGGCCGACGGTCACTTCGACTGGTGGACGATTAACTTCCTCAGTGGATGTCAGTGTCTTAAGAAACTCATCATCTACATCTAAATCTATTTTTAAGTCCTTAAGTTCTGATGCAATCCGTTGTTTAATTGCGATTTTGCCTTGGATGTTCTTTCGGTCGGTGAACGCTTGCTGCTGGCGAAGTTTGGCGCCGAGACCTTTCTTCCTGTTCATGCTATTCGTAGGCTTTACCACTTCCTGGGCGGGAACGGTAGAGAGAATGGAGGCTGATTCTTCTTTAACGTTGCTTAACATGTTGTTAACCTGCTAAATCAGATGTCGTACTACTAGCACGATTTCCCGCGCATGCGACACCTGCCAAAAGTCAAAGGTTGAACAAGGCGCACCGCTAGGGCTCATGGGCCGCCACTACGTCCACGAACCATGGACCATCGTCGCTGCCGACGTCATGGGTCCATTGCCGCGTAGCAAGGCCGGATACCAATACATCGTGGTGTTTCAAGACCTCTTCACGAAGTGGATCGAAGTGTGCCCGTTACGTGCCGCGAACGGAAAGAAAATAAGTGAAGCGTTCGAGAAGGACGTCCTCTCGCGATGGGGCGTCCCGAAGGTCCTGTTGACCGACAACGGGACAGAGTTCGTGAACCGGACACTCGGCACACTGTCGGAAGAGTATGGTATCCGGCGAGCTACTACTCCGCCATACCACCCGCAAGCGAATCCAGTGGAGCGAGTGAACCGAGTGCTCAAAACGATGATCGTCGCGTACATAAAAAAGGACCACCGAGACTGGGACCTACATCTCGCACACTTCCGGTTCGCGTATAACACGGCAAAGCACACGGCTCTCGGCACGACGCCCGCGTTCCTCAACTTCGGACGCGAGCCGCAGCCGGCTCGCTGTTTCCGAGGGAGGGAGGAGGCGGCCGCCGGAGACGAGGTCTGGCCGACGGCCGATCGAGAGCCGTGGACAGCGCGAATGAAACGCATCGGAGAGCTACGCCAATGGGTCGCCGAAAACATCGCGAACGCGTACGACACACAAAGCCGCTACTATAACCGAGGACGGCGAGCGCGAAACTTTAAGGTTGGAGATCGGGTTCTCAAACGACAGCATGTTCTCTCCTCAGCAGCTCAGAACGTGGCTGCGAAATTAACAACGAAATTTCATGGACCCTTTGTGATCTCGAAGGTACTGTCAGCGGTAGTATACGAGTGCGAGACACTCGAAGGTAAGCCGGCCGGGAAAGTCCACGTGCAAGATCTTAAGCCGTACGTGGAAACCGGGGAAAAGTAGAACAAATAAGAGTAGTATTAGTGGGTAGTATGGTGTGTAGATGGGTTGGTGACGGGATTGACGAGACGGGACAGCGATTAATCCGGACATGTGCCTTCTCCCTTCCTCTGACCCCACTCCGATAGCAGTACCAGCAGCGAAATGGACAGCCGTATGAGGGCAATCCGAGGAGCTTGGAGGGGCCGCCGGTACATCGGCCACCTAAGGGCCGAGGACGACCAACCGGGAACCACCCCGGAGCTCGAGCGACCCGAAGCGCCCATCTGGGTGGGAGCTCAACCGGGCGAGGAGCCCATGTGGACCCAGGCGCTCCATGCCTGGGCCGACCTCCTTCGCGGGGAGGCGAAGGAGCAGGAAGCCAAGGCCCAGAGGAACGCCGACCAAAAAGCCGCTCAGGAGGCCGTAGAGAGGCTAAGGGCCGAACGCCACAGGGAGGCGTTCCTACGTGAGGCCCTGGGGCGGCTTGGGATCTCGCGAAGACAGCTGCGAGAGGGGCAGCCCCCAAAGGCCAAGGAACCGGAGTTGCCCCACCAGTGTTGGAGGTGCGGAGGGCTGGGCCACAGCCACATTGGGTGCCGCCGCCGGCCTACAGGGCTCTATTGCAAACGCTGCGGACATCAGGGCACCGAACATTCGGGGTGCCCATATCGCCACCTCGCATGGCACAAGGCCGGCCCTCAGGCCGCCGGATACGCCCGGCTCTACGTAGAGAGCCAGAGGCGTTAGGCGAAATAGGGAGACACGAGCGGGGGAATACGGCCACCGGCCACCCGTGACCGGAAGGTCTTCCGCACTGAAGGAAGCACCCAAGGCGGACACCGACCAACCGTGTCCGCAATCGAGGAAGGCATAAGACCCGCCGAGGGACACACCAACGGCCGAAAGGCCAGCCCTTGGCCAAGGGCCGAAGTAGGAAGTCACCGTGGCGAGAAGAGCGGCGGCTAAGTGTCACTCGGCCGAGTGGCCGAAAGCTGACGGAAGAAGCCGAAGCGGCGAGCACTTCACCGCTCACGAGCGCGTCCGGCGAGCCGAGCAACTCGCCGAGCCGATCGCCGACGAGCGCCGAAGCCAGCCGAAGTCAGACGCCGCCGCAACCAGCCGACGCCGAGCCGACAGGAGCCGAGCGCGCCCGACTAGGACCGAGCGCGCCACTTCAACGCGGTGTGCCACCAGCGGCACATCACCTGCTCCTGTCACGGGACTTAGCGTCTACGACCGACTTCCACACGGCCTGAAGAGGAAGCAAGACATCAGCTACCTTTCCCAATCCCATTCACCTGAAACCAAAGCTTGCACGACCATTTACCATGCGAATGCTACTCATTTAGACGAACGACGTGGAGTTCAGTTAGAACGAACTCCGATACTAGGGTATGTCTCTTAGAAGTTATTTTGCGAGAAACTTTTGGAGCCACGGCCACGCGTTGCGAGGCAAACATCGAGACCAGACAGTGGGAGGCGGAGTGGTTCGCCCGGTGGGCTCACGCTAAGGAGGGGGGAGTTGTGACGGGGCAGAATTGCCCATCACAAATCGCCCGCTCTGAAGCGCTCTCGCCGCGCACTCGCCTCGCGATACAAACAACCGTCGCTCCAAGGGTTACCGCCTAGGTTATGCGCACATATTACTTAAGGAATGTCTCTTTTGTCCGAGCCCCTATCTAGAGACAACTACGTCTAGTCGATCGAGGAGCGGGAGATAAGCTCGTGGAGGAGCGACCGGAATGGCTAGGGCCACGAGCCATGAAGAGGGTGTCGGTCCACTAGGAGAGCCGACCGAACCACTCGGAGCCTGCCGAGACGACGGTAGCCGTGACGTCAGCCAGCAGCCGTCGCGACGTAGGAGCTCCCAGCGTCGCCGACTGAAGACAGCGGCGACTAGCGTAGCGTAGCGAGGCGTCGATCCCAGCGCGCGGGAATCGATACGCCAGCCCTCGACAGCAATCGATAACGATCGATGCGCCGGCACCGAGAGATCGAACCGGTAAAGCGGCAACGTAACGCTGGGTCGAAATTGCGGTAGGACCGGAAATCGGTCACTTTGCGAGCGACTACCCTAGCAGCCAAACGTATCTACGCGAGTGCGCCTAGGAATAGCGAGCAACATTACTTCGACGAGTTCGAGAGTTACAAGTAAGCCCAGCGATACTTCCTGCCTGCCTGATTATCTGTTGGTCTCGGTGTCGGCCGTTTACGCTCCTGAGAGGCATCCCTAGCGCGAGTGACCACCGGTCACTTGAGCGGTCAGCCCTTGGCGCGACCCTTCTGGTCGCAGCAAAGTCCCCGGTTCTACGGCATAGATTGTGAGGCGCACGAAAGCCAGGAGCGACACGGCCGTCATCGCCGTAGTGGGTTTTGCACGAATTGGATTTTTCCGGAATTCGAGGCCAGACCATCGGCCTCCGCGAGCGATCCGCGACCGGTACTATTCAAACGGCGACGTTTGAATTGCGCGAGTACCACCTCACTGGCGTGTTCCAACAACTTTGTACCAGCGTACGGCGAGCGCGAATAGGCCGGGTTATTAGAACTTTGGGAATTAATATTGCCAACGGCTGCGGAAAAGCCGAAAGTCCGAACGGCCTGTGTTCGGACGCGAGCGACAGGGCTTTGGGTTCCGGCCGTTTCCGGCCGAATAAACTAACTTCGCCACCCATCCGCGTGGGTTCTTTAGCTTCCTTTCTCTCCACGTCTTCACTCCGCCACTCTACCGTTTCACAAGCTAGCTAGGTGGACAGCAGCGAGTGCCGCCAAGGACACCAAGGTCACCTGGAGGGCTAACAGCCGGTAAGGAGAGTCTACAAGAAATTCGGCCCTTCCCTGGGCCTGGCGCCCACGCGACCCTCCGTTTCTCCACCCTTCTAGGCACCTGAGGACCTTGGCGAAGTTGGAGCGCCTCCACCCGGGGCCAACGCGGACGGAGCCGGGGAAATACGCTTACAACCTCAAGCCGTACGTGGAAGCCGGGGAAAAGTAGTAAATAAGAGTAGCATTAGTGGGATATGGTGTGTAGATTGGTTGGTGATGGGATTGACGAGACCGGACAACGATTTAATCCGGACATGTGCCTTTTCCCTTCCTCTGACCCCCTCCAATAGCAGTCAACCAACAGCAATGGACCAACGAATCAAGGAGATCCAGAGGGCCGTGAGAGAGAGCACGGGCCCGCAGGGAGCGGAACCGTGCCCCGGGCCACCAACCCAAGAAGAGCCGGACCACCACCCCTTCGGGGGACACCCCCAGGACGCGGGATGGTGGGTCCTCCTACGCGCCTGGAGGGACCTGATGGCCCTCCAAACCACGGACGACACCCGCCGGCGAACTCCATCACCGGGAAGGACCGAGCGCGAGCGGCAGGCATTCCTGCAGGAGTGTCTCGGGCGACTCGGGATCGACCGGTCCGGGTTGGAGCAACCCGGACCACCGAGAGCCCGTAGGGCGGACCTGCCAGCCATGAAGTGCTGGCAGTGCGGACAGGCGGGCCACCGCCACCAGGCTTGCCCACGGCCAGCCAGACGGCCATACTGCCGCCGCTGCGGCCACCAGGGGCAACTTTTCGACCGGTGCCCCTACCGGAAATACGGCTGGTACAGAACCGGACCCCAGATGGCCTCGCTAGGCCGCCTCCTGGTGGAGGGCAGAGGTGCGGCAGCCTGAAGGGCCAACTAAGGCCATAACCAGCCGTCCACCGACCATCCGTGGACGGACGAGAGACGAGAGGAGGAGAGGGAGGGAACCGAGGGCCACCACCGGCCGAAAGGCCAGCCCTTGGCCAAGGGTCGAAGTAGGAAGTCAGCGAGGCGAGAAGAGCGGCGGTTAAGTGTCACTCGGGCGAATGACCGAAGGCCGACGGAAGCAGCCGAAGCGGCAAGCGCTTCGCCGCTCACGAGCGCAGCCGGCGAGCCGATTAACTCGCTGAACCGAGCGCCGACGAGCGCCGAAGCCAGCCGAAGTCGGACGCCACCGCAGCCAGCCGACGCCGAGCCGACAGGAGCCGAGCGCGCCCGACTAGGACCGAGCGCGTCATTCCAACGCGGTGTGCCACCAGCGGCACATCACCCGCTCCTGTCACGGGACTTAGCGTCTGCGACTGACTTCCACGCGGCCTCACGAGGGAGCAAGACATCGGCTACCTTTCCCAATCCCATTCACCTGAAACTAAAGCTTGCACGACCATTTACCATACGAATGCTACTCAATTAGACAAACGTCGTGGAGTTTGAAGTTAGAACGAACTCCGATACTAGGGTATGTCTCTTAGAAGTTATTTTGCGAGGAACTTTTGGAGCCACGGCCACGCGTTGCGAGGCAAACATCGACACCATACAGTGGGAGGCGAGGTGGTTCGCCCGGTGGGCTCACGCTAAGGAGGGGGGAGTTGTGACGGGGCAGAATTGCCTGTCACAAGTCGCCCGCTCCGAAGCGCTATCGCCGCGCACTCGCCGCGCAATACGAACAACCGTCGCTGCAAGGGTTACCGCCTAGGGTATGCGCACACATGAACGGGACCTGCCAGGAGCAGCTGAAAGATGCGGCTCGGTGGTTTGTCAGCAGGCACCGCCGAGCTAGCACTCAGGGCAGGTGCCTCTAAGTCTCCACTGGAGGGCCGCACCGAGGGGATACGCCTGCAGCAGCAGGTGGCCGTTTTCGCGAGCGAGCTGGAGGCATCCCGCAGGGAGGTGGCGGAGCTTCGCCTCCAAGTCGCCTCCCTCGCGGGGTCGGTTTCAAATACGGCCCCACCGTCCCAGGAGTCAAAACCGCCCCAGAACACGCATGTCTTGGAGCAGTGCATCCTCGAGAGCGTGGGGTCGCTGGTAGAGAGCCGCCTTCACGCGGCGCTCAGTGGGGCGGCCACACAGCCCCCCCTCGCCGCGCCACCCTTGGCCCCTCGCCCGGCCGCCAAACCCGCGACACCGTCTGCCGCGGGTGGCGACGGTGAGTGGGCCACTGTGGTGAAGAGGGGAAAAGGCGGGAGAAAGAAGGTGGCCGGAGGGCCCCTTTCCTCCACGCCCGCCACCACCAAGGCGGATGGGACGTCCCGAGCGGTAGCGGCCACTGCCCGGCCGGCGTCCAAGCCCCCCGGCGCCGCAAAGACGAAGCCGGCTAAACCGGCTAAACCTGCCGCCGCCGCAGGGACAAAAACGGCGAGGCCGAGCGGGAGCCAACCCCCCGCTTCACAAACGGGGGTGAAGCTCCCGAGGAGCAGGGCCCATGCCGCGGTGGCTCTTACCCTCGACGGTAGTGTCGACGGTATGAGCTACGCGGAGGTGATGCGCCGGGCCCGGGATCGGATAAATATATCCGATCTCGGGATCAAGGAGATCCGGCCCAAGAGGGCCGTTACAGGAGCCCTGCTCCTTGAAATCCCTGGCGAGGGCGGTGCGGAGAAGGCGAAAGCCCTATCCCAGCGCCTCTCCCAGGTGATGGAGGACTCGGGGGTGAGGGTTACCAGGCCGGTTAAGAGCGCGGAGCTGCACGTGGCCGGCCTGGACGACTCCGTCACCCCGGAGGGGGTCATTGCGGCGGTGGCGCGCGAAGGGGACTGTCCCCCCGCGGAGGTCAGGGTGGGGCGGATCGCCACACGTGCGGGTGGCGGTCTTGGCTCCATCTGGGTGAGGTGCCCACTGACCTCCGCGAAGAAGCTGGTGGCTGCGGGGCGTCTGCTGGTCGGGTGGTCGTCGGCCCGGATAGTTGCGCTGGCGCAGCGCCCTCTCCAGTGCTTCAGATGCCTTTTTTTTTCGTGGGGAAATCCTCATGGACACCTCGCCACCCTGGCGGGGGCGACGGGGTAGTGCCGGACTCTTACCGGCTAAAACCCCACGATGGCCATCCTCGGCGCTTACTGGGGCGACACCGGGAACTCTGTAAGAACACGACCGGTGCCGCCCGCGCCCGCCCCCTATTGGGGGGCACGTCTCGTGGTGGGGGAGTGGCCATCCGCTCTCTCGCTTTCACGAGAGAGGGAGGCGTCCCCCACTACTCGCGGGGAGACACGTCTCGCCGCACTCCTTCGCCAGCGGCGAAGAAGGAGGGAACCGTGCCCCCCGTGCTACTAACAATCTCCTGGGCGGGACGTGCGACCACTACACGCCCCGCCACGCCTCGGAGCCGTTTTGCGGAGGCGACAGAGCCACCACTCTGTCGCCTCGCGGCCCCTTGGCACGTGCCCGGTCCACCGGCAGCGAAAACCCCACCGGCGGGTCCGGGCCGCTAAACTTAGTCCCGCCTACCTCCGTGCGGGGCGGTGGCGGGGACGGGCCCTCCCCAAACGGAAGGCGTCCGTTCGCTCCCGCCGCCGCTCCGCCTCCTCCTTCTGGGAGAGCACTTCCTCGCAGAAGGCGAGGAAGGCTCTCCACGACCTCTCGCTGCCGAGGATCTGTCGGATGACCGTCGGCAGCGAGAGGTCCCTTCCGATATACCGGACCAGGACACGGCGCTGCTCCCTCCAGGCCCTGCAATACTGGAGGGTGTGTTGCGCCGTGTCCTGGTCCCCATCGCAATGGTGGCACTGTGCCGTCGCCTCCTTCCCGATGCGACGCAGGTACTCACCGAAGCAGCCGTGCCCGGTAAGCACCTGCGTCGCGCGGTAGGAGAGTTGCCCCCTGCCACGACTCACCCAGGCCTCAAGGCTCGGGAGAATCGCCCCGACGGCTCTGTGGCGGGTGTTGACTGGATCTTCCAGCCTCTCCCGCCACATCTCAACAACGAGCCGCCGGGTCTGGCGCTTCAACTCCTCGACCGACCGTTCCGTGGGTATTTCGCCCCCTTCACGGAGGACGCGAAGATCCGAATAGGTCCTCGCGTCCCCCATCGCCAGGATGTCTAGGGGCGGAAACCTCGCTAGTAGGGTGGCCGACGCCAGGGAGATCGTGCGATATCCTCGCACGACCCTAACGGCCATCCGACGCTGTACCCTGAATAACAGGGCACAATTGCACCGGCTGGCCGCCAGGTCGTCTGCCCAGACTGGTGCTCCGTAGAGCAACATGGAACGGACGACTCCCGCGTATAGGCGTCGGACCCCTTCCCACGGTAGTGCTTCAGATGCCTGGAGAAGGGTCATGTGCGGGCCAACTGCTCGGCCCCCACTGACCGCACCGGTCATTGTTTCCGGTGCGGCGGTGCGGGACACCTGGCCAGAGCATGCCGGGAAGCCGTGTGCTGCCCGGTGTGTAAGGAGAAGGGGCTCAAGTCGGACCACTGTCTGGGTGGCCCGGCTAAGAGGGGGACGAGGGGTCTTCCTGCTGGGAAGCGCGCCCTTGCTTGCCCCCTCTGCCTCGCAGCCAGCCGGCGGGACAGTCCCCACCGGCGAGGCCGTCACCACCTCCCCGCCGGAGGTGGAGATGGCCCCTATTCCATCGACAAGTGGGGGGAGTGATCCACCCCCCACTGAACCAACGGAAGCGGTTGAGGTTGCCAGACCCGCAACGACAGAGGCCCGCCCGGAGGAGGGGATGGACATCGCCGAGTAATGGCGATATCCCTCCTCCAGGCGAACCTGAACCACTCCTCCGACGCCCAGGGTCTGCTGGCGCAGACTATGGCGGAAAGGGGAGTGGCCCTGGCGGCAGTGTCCGAGCCCCACAGGATCCCCGACTCACCCCTATGGGTCGGAGACTTGCTGGGTGTCTCCGCCATAGCGGTAGGGCCCGTCGCGGCTGCGAGCTTCGGCACCGCCCGCCTCCTGGGGCGAGGCCGGGGCTTCGTGGCCGCGCGGTGGAAAGATCTCGTGGTGGTGGCGGTCTACCTGTCCCCGAACATCCCCCTCAACGATTACGAGTCGGCGCTCGACGATCTGGGCGCCAGCATCCGGCCGCATCTTGGCGGTCGGATGCTCGTGATGGGGGACTTCAACGCCCACGCGACTGCGTGGGGGTCCCCCAGCACAGACCGTAGGGGGATCGTTCTCGGGGACTGGGCAGCAGGGTTGGACCTGAGGTTGCTTAACCAAGGGTCCACCCCGACCTGCGTGCGGGTACAGGGGGTGTCCATCGTCGACTTGACATGGGCTTCCCCTTCGACCGTGCGCTGGGTCGAGGGCTGGCGTGTGGAGGAGGGTCTGGAGTCATTCTCCGATCACTTATACGTGACAATGACCCTCCTCCCGAACACGCCTCCCTCGGCTGCCCGGGACCGCCGCCATGGCGGGCCCAGGACACTGCCGTCAGGATGGAGGTCCCGAACCCTTGATGAAGACCTGCTGGTCGCGGCTTCCCTGGTCAGTAATTGGCCAGCGAGGCAGTCCTGCGTCAACCCCGGGGACGAGGTGGAGAATTTGCGGGCCGACATGGCGACTGTTTGTGACGTCGCCATGGCCCGCGCCACGAAATCCGTCCCCCGGGGCCAGGTGTACTGGTGGTCGGAGGAGATTGCTGATCTCCGGCGCACCACCATCCGCGCCCGACGCCGGTACACCAGGGCAAGGCGCAGGGCTCACAGATCCCTCGCTGAGGAGGCGGTACTGTGGGAGAGCTTCTCCGCTAGGAAGCGTCTCCTGCAGGCCGCCATCAGGGCAGCCAAGTGCAGAGCCTGGGCTGAGCTGGTGGCCACCATCGACGAGGATCCGTGGGGGCGCCCGTGTCGCATGGTCATGCAGAAGCTACGACCACGGGTGCCCCCGCTGACGGAGACCCTCGACCCCGGCTTCCTGGACGAGGTGATAGCTACCCTTTTCCCGCCGGACGTTCCGGCGGGGGAGGTGGCTTTGCCTCCGGGAGTCGGGGCTGGGACTGCGATGGTGGCGCACTCCGAGGCGGTCGACGACCTGGCCGTCTCGGAGGAGGAGCTTGCCAGGGCGGCCAGGAAGCTTTCAGGCAAGAAAGCTCCTGGTCCCGATGGCATCCCTGGCAAAGCCTGGGCTCTGACCAGCAGGATCTGGGGTCCGAGGGTTTGGGACCTCTTCTCCAAGTGCCTGGGGATGGGCTGTTTCCCCGGGGCTTGGAGAAACTCGCGGCTCGTCCTCCATAAAGAGGGCAAGCCCGCTGACTCCCCGTCGGCTTACCGGCCGATTTGTTTGCTGTACGAGTCGGAAAAGTGGTTCGAGCGAGTAATCGCCAACCGACTCGTCCAGCACCTGTCCACGGTGGGACCCGATCTGAGTCCACATCAGTTCGGGTTTCGCGAGGCCCGCTCCACGGTTGAAGCCATCAGCCGTGTTAGGGCCTTCGCGGACGCGGCGATCGCCCGGGGCGAGGTCGCATTCGCGGTGTCGCTCGACATCGTCAATGCGTTCAACTCCCTCCCCTGGGCAGGATCATGGAGGCGCTCGAGTACCACCGGGTGCCTCTGTACCTGCAGCGGGTCGTCCGCGCCTACCTGTCGGACAGGACGGTCGGCTTTCCGGCCGCCGGTGGCCGGTTGGGGGTCAAGGACGTTACCCGAGGTGTCCCGCAGGGATCGGTTCTGGGACCCCTGCTGTGGAACCTCGGGTATGACGAAGTCCTGCGGGCCGCCCTCCCCGCTGGTACGGCACTGGTCTGCTACGCGGACGACACTCTAGTGCTGGCCAGCGAGGAGGACTGGAGAAGGACGTGCCGTCTCGCGGGTCTGGCAACCGCGCGGGTCGTGGCCGAGGTGGAGCGTAGCCCCGCAGAAGACCGAGGCGGCCTGGATCAGCCGTCCTCGGAGTATGCACGCCGGGCTGCCGGAGACCGGGATCATGGTGCGTGACACTCTTGTCGGGGTAAAGGGGTGCCAGCGAGAGTCCCGAGGCTATATTATCCCGACATAAAACGATTTAACCCATGCGAACAATTGTCTGCAAATTTCTTTTCCGAATTTCTCAGAGATTTCCTGCAGGAAGTAATTCTTTTTGGGATATATTTTTCTGTGATTTTTTCTGATTCGCATGACGTAAGGCACAATGGAATCGGTCCATTAGTTTAAGAGATATAAATATTTGAAATATTTCGTCCGAAGCGAAAAGTTACTGAAATTCTTCATTATAATCAAGTTTCCTCAAATGTCGCTTTCCTGTTTTCGCCGCTAGGTGGCTGGCGGCGCCCTACCTGCTTTTGGACGGGCGCTTGGCATCAGAATGCCTCGGACCGTCAGCCAGGTAGTGTCAGACAGGTATCGAATACCATAGCAGATACATAGTGCTAATAATAAGCGTTGTCTTTTCCGCGCCCGACGACATACAGTGAGCGCTCTTATTAATAATAATTAATAATAATTATTAATAATAATTATCTGTTTCATCAAAGTCAGTGATATTTTCGAATATATGTGTTGTGCTCGTATTTTATGAAACTTACGAACGTTTCAATGATTGCATCTGTCATGTATATAGTGAAACAACTGTGTCATTTTGCTCAAGTTGTACTGCGTTAATTAGAAGAATCAATAGATTCTCAGTGCCAAGCAGTTTACAAATTCTATGTGATGAATATTATTCTAGATATATTGTTGTGCCCTGTGTGGTGACTGCACAGAGCGGGTAGCGGGATCGGAGGAAGTCAGGCTCGTAGCGTTTAAAGGATTAGAATCCACCGGGATTAAACCCAAAACTTGGAGTTTATTGATAGGATATAACCAAAGACTGACACGAAAGGTACAGAGTAACTCGCTGGTACGCACTGATGTGTTCTGTTCGAAATCTGGAGAGCGAGTCCCCGATTGGGGCTTGGAGCAATGGTTTTGCTCGAAGCGGGCGTCGCATCAGCACGAGGCACTGATCAGGCGATGTGACTCAGTGCTGATGTGCAAAACGTGATTTAGTCGCTGTTCGCTCGCTTATTGCTATACTAATATCTTATTTCTTTTATACATTGCAACATCCTTTCAAAGATAGGATTTAGCGGTCTGCTTAGTTTGTGCATTCCGGGAGCCAACCTTGGGCTCGGGCGCAACAATCCCTCCCCCCCTAAGGGAGAAAAGGGCGAAGGCCTTTTCGGAGATGGTGCAATGTTTACAATGGTCATACAGAGTCATTATGGCTAGTATGCGGTATGTGTAG
This sequence comes from Ectemnius continuus, assembly GCA_910591665.1. Classification (NCBI taxonomy): domain Eukaryota; kingdom Metazoa; phylum Arthropoda; class Insecta; order Hymenoptera; family Crabronidae; genus Ectemnius; species Ectemnius continuus. Next base: position 3,727,086 of record OU342862.1, on the reverse strand, counting down.
AATATATATATGTGATAGTATAGACTAATGTATTATAAAATTATAGTATGTGGTATATGTATAACGCGATTTTGCATACTGTTGGCAATTGGGTATCGCTGTTACAAGGTTCTGGTAAAAGGTTCTTGTGATTTCGCTCGCGTGTATTGGTTATCGCTTCGCGGTTTAGGCCTTGGGGCCTCTTCGGTCGTAGCGCGTGGGTCAGCACTTCTGCGGCGTGTGGTGTATTTGTATGCGCCAATTACGCTTAGTGCTAGTACAATGAGTAAAGAGAGAGAGGTGAATGTAAAGAATCCATAGTGGTATAATGGGGGTGTGCGAAGGTGTTTTCGTGTAAATGTTTCTTGAAGGTCGCTTAATTTTTGGCTGACCTTGTCTAGTTCTTCTGGGTGTTTTATGATTCGTTTGAGTTTGAAGTTTGTGCCATTATATGAATTTAAGAGGTTTGCTTCTACGGGATCGGCAGGTAAGTGTTCTATTGTTAAGTTGTACTCTGGTAAGTAGTTCCAGGTTTTTTCGATTCCGTAGTATTTTCCAGTTTGGATAGTAAATTCTTTAGCGGTGATTATACATTTTCCTTTTATAGATAGTATACCAGAATCTTTGATGGTTGCGAAATTCGTTATTGTTTGTTTGTCGCATGTTACGCCTAATTTTATGGGGTTCGGCGCGATATATATCCAGGCGCCAGGTTGTTGTAGTTCGATTAGGATAGTGTGGTTTAGGGTCATAACACGCGTTGTACAGCTTGTTACTTCTTCCTGAGTGAGTTTACTATACAGTTGAACTTCGCAGGGGCTATCTGGTGATAATGAGAAGATCGGATGGTACGAAGCGCATAGGTATGTGCTGTGTATTATCTTGCATGCGGCGAGATCGTCTTTGCTGAGGGTTACATATTTCGATGTCGCCTGGTCTATTGTTACGTAAGGTTCGTCGGATTCGAGGTATGCGTACAGTGAACCGCTTTTGCGAGTTGGTACTGGATATGCTTTGATTAATTCAAATACGCGTCCGTTTGTGAGTGGAACGTCGATGGTAACAATTACAGATTTTGCTTCGGAGTATGCCGTGATACGCATAATCTTATACAATAAATGGATGGTTTTAAGGCTTATAGTTAAAGGGAAGGTTAGGCCGGTGGTTAGTTCTGTAGCCACGGCTTTCAAGTGTTTTACTATTTCTGCGGGCGGAATTACTCGTGGGTTGAGGATGCCTTTTCTTATATCGACCACAAAATCTAGTATGTCTTGTGCGTCTCGTAGTAGGGTTTCTGTTGTAGTTTCTAGTAGAATGGAGTTTTCGTCAATTATGTCTTGGAGTTGGAAATTTAGGCTGTTTTGTTGAAGTGCGTATTGTATATGGCGTGTAGCGTTAAGTAGTGTCAGTTCGTTTTGTTCTACGTTGTGTATGGTTTCGTTAAGTAGTTTTGCGTTTGTGCTAATTACATGGAGTTGTCCCTTTATAATACTTTTGAGTGTTCCTGTTTGCTCTTGTAGAAGTGCAATTTGTTCGTTAATTTCGTTTCTGTCTTCGGTATCCATTATTCCGAATAGTGATTTTCCTATGGTCCCTAGTCCATCGATTAGGCCGCGAGTGTCTCGCGTGTCTGAGCCGATAGTTTGCTCTATGTACGTGAGAAGGTCTGTTACGCGGTCTAATTTTTTCTGAATTCCTGTAGCGAAGGTTTGGCAGAAGTGTGCCGATGTGTTTGTAGGAGGACTTTTGCATGTCGCGATTGTTTCATAGAGGATGGCTTGGAGGTTTGATTCGCGTTGGAAGATTGATGCTAAGTTAAGATGTAATACCAGTTTCCAAGTGTCTTGATAGGTTTGTAGTGTTCCTATTCTTTCAAAATAGATACCTGGTTGATGCGTGAATTTGCGGATGCTGAAGTATTTATCGGAGATTGTTCCTTTTGTTGGGGTGGCTCTAATAGCGAGGAGGAAAATTCTGTAATGAGAGTGAGAACGATTGGTGTTTCTGTCTCTCTAGTGGTGGAGATTAGGTGTGTGTGCGTGTGTGTATGTGTTATACTGTCCCTGTCGGGAGTATACAGTTTCCGAAACGGTGAGTGTTCGCGCGTGTTTAGGCGGTAGGTAGTTAGAGCTTGCGTTGCTAAAAGTTGTTTTATTCCTTGGGTGGGGATTCAAAGATTTTCTTCGCTGGGCATTGTCATTCGGGTTTCAGTAGTGTATCCAGCTGTTGTATTTGGAGCCGTCAAGGGAAAAAGTAGTGATGGATCGTTATTACGCAGGTCTTGTAGGTGTTGTTTGGGAATTCCTTTTATTTTGTCTGTTGTTTGTTTTCGAGTGTGAAGATCCCTTTTGTGGGTTTTTATTGTTAGGGAGCTGAGTATTGGGAGCATGTTCGCCGTGTCCGTGATGCTCGGAGCGATCTGCGGATGGGTTTCCGTGATCTTGAAGATCCGTGGGATGGTCCCGAGTGGGATTTTTGGGGGATTGCTGCCCTTTTTGGTAGGTAATGTTGTATGGTTAATGAAGGGTGGTTGTGAATGTTAGTGTTGTTTTGTGTGTTTATAGAACGTCATGAATGTCGCCGGTTGGGTGGCGGTTGGCCGTCAACCCGATTTTGGGCGGCGTTTGACATGGTTGAGGCGGTGGTCACGTATTTGCGTGTGGTTGAGGCGTTAAGAGGCGAACCTTTTCGCTGTTGGTGCCTTGAATCGAGGATATTGTGTGCGGGGGATTTTGTAATATTGGACTCGTTCGCGGAGGCAATGGAAGTAGATCGCAGTTTTCAGCTGCTGAGGGTTTTTGAGGGTTCCGATGATGCGGTCCCGGGAGTGGGGAGTACTTATGCCTACTTGAGGCATATTTTGAGTTGTGTGGATCGGCGGATGGAGAGTTATTGTTGTTAGGTTGTAAGTCGGTGTACTGTTTGTGTTAAAAAAATAAATTTGGCATTAAGTCTGTATGCGTGTGGAGGTACTTTGCCCATAGCTGGTAGTTGATTTCCAAGAGGAGATGCACGGGTGTTATCTGTGTGGGAGAGTTCTTCGGTCTTTAGGTAGGAGGAGCAGAGTTGGCGGATTCCTTCGCGGTACTGCGGGAGAGGGTGATATATAACGTGGGTGCTCGGTGGTCCAGACCGTTAATTGTCTCGAAGCAACAGACAGACATGGATATGTCAAAAAGGGCACGCGGCGAGTTGGTGAGTTGAGGGTTTGGTGCTGTAGTTTACGTTTCGTGTGTTTTTTTTGTTTTGTTTTTGTTGTGTTTTGAAATATATAATGTTGTTTTTTTTTTTGTTTTTAGGGTCGGCTGTATATGAAAATGGCGGAGGAAGTACAGTGGGTGCGGTCGCGTATGAAAAGCGACCAGATTGACCTGGATGATCCCTGGGGCGGCCCGGAGGCCGATTGGTGGGGCCTGGCGGCCCTGTTCGGTAAGTTATCGTGGTATTAAGGGGTGTAATTCGACCTGGTGTTTATTGTGGTGTGATTATTAATCTCTATATTGTGTTTGTTACAGAGCGGAACGGCGAGCAGGGCCGTTGGGCCCGCCTCAGGCGGCTGGCCCTGAGGACTGCGAAATAATAAAAACAAAAATGTAAAAAAAAAATTAATAAAAAGGTTGAGTTTGCTAGTTGATATCGTGTGTTGGGTTGTTTTATTGTAAAATAAGTTCCGCGTCCTTTTCCTGTCCTTTAGTTTACTTTTAGTTTTACTTTGCGCGTAATTCGTAATATTTAGTGTAAGGAGGATAACGGTAAGTATGTAATTTAAATATATACTTTTGTTCTTTTTGGTTCGTATTATTTTTTTTTTTTTTTTTTGTTTTAATTAAATGAATGACTTAAAGTCTATAGTCTGAGATAGTTTTGAGTTGGATTAAATGTTTAGTACGAATATTATTATTATTATTATTATTATTTTTTTTTTTTTATTCTATAAAATTTTTTAGTCTGTTCGCGTGCACACGTTGGGTTCGGCGTCCCATTTTTATCGTATAGGTTTCGTTATCGTGTGTCGCGGTTATTGTGTATGGTCCGATCCATTTAGGCGTAAGTTTTTTTGATCGGCCGCGTCTAACGGTCTCGTCCTTAAGTAGAACTTTGTCGTTGACTTTAAACGTCGGGGTTTTAGTTCCTTTATCATACAACGTTTTGGATTTTTGTTTTTTCTGTTGTAGAGTCTCTCGCGCTACCTCGTGTGACGATCGGATTCGTTCGCGCAGTTCCTCCGCATATTTATCGTACGTGTATGTTAGTCGCGGAGGTTGTTTTAGGGATGTCGGTAAGGTAGCTGTTTGTCCGAAAGTAAGCTCGTATGGAGTATGCCCAGTGGCACTATGTGGTGTAGTATTGTATGTGAACATCGCGTAAGGGAGCCATTCGTCCCAGTCAGTTTGATCTTCGTCAATGTAGTGTTTTAGATAGTCGGCTAGTGTTCGATGGCTCCTTTCCAGAGCGCCGTTAGATTCCGGGTGGTATGCGCTGGTCTGAATTTTATTTATTTTGAGGAGTTTACAAACGTCTTTAAATACTTCGCTTAGGAAATTCGCTCCTTGGTCGGTAAGGACTTTTTCGGGTATTCCGAAGATGCAGACTATTTTTGTTGCGAAAGCTTTTGCAATGGTTCCGGCTTCTTGGTCGGGTATAGGTATAGCTATGCTGAATTTAGTTAAAGCGTCTTGAAACGTTAGGATGTATTTGTTTCCTTGGTTTGTTATGGTTAGGGGTCCTACTATGTCTAACGCGCATTTCTCGAACGATTTGGTAGGGGTATCTGTTATTACCATGGGTGCTTTACTTGGAGACCATGTTTTATTTTTCTGGCATTTTTCGCATTTGGAGATGTATTCCTCTACGTCTTTCCTCATGGTTGGCCAGTTATGGTATAATTTAATTCGATCGAGGGTTCTTTTAATGCCTAGATGTCCACCTAAAGGTGTGTCGTGGTGTTCGTATAAGATCCTTTTTATTTCATCGATTGTGTATGTATGATTTGGGGGAATGTCTAATGTGTCATCTTGTGGCGGCTGTCTGTCGCCAGCCGTGCTAGCGTCAGCTGTCGCGCGGAGATTCTGAGCTCGGGTTACCGCGTTTATGCGACTAAGGGCGTCAGCGTTATTATTTTGAAGGCTTTTCTTATAATGGATCTCATAGTCGTACTCTGATAATTTTATTCTCCATCTCATTAATCGCGATCCTGGGTCTTTTACATTAAAAAGCCATGTGAGGGGTTTATGGTCGGTGACGATGATGAATTTAGTTCCGTATAGGTAGGGTCGAAAATGTTGGGTTCCCCAAACTATAGCTAGGAGTTCTCTTTCCGTTGTGCTATAATTTTGCTCTGCTTTATTAAGAATTCGGCTAGCGTATGCTATATGGTAGGTCTTGGCCTATTTTACCTTGGGATAGTATAGCACCGATTGCCTTTCCGGAGGCATCGGTTGTTAGCACGAAGGGTTTGGTGAAGTCCGGGTATTGTAGTAGAGGTGGTGACGTTAGTTTTTCTTTTAGGACTTCGAACGCTTCTTGCTCGAGCGATGTCCATGTAAATGTTTGATTCTTTTTTAGGAGCTGAGTGAGGGGTTTAGCTATTCCCGAGAAATTGTCAATGAACCTTCTATAATATCCGGCTAGTCCTATAAAGGATTGTATGTCTTTTAGTTTTTTGGGTGTTGGGAAATGTTTCACGGCCTCTAGTTTTGAAGGATCCGGTCGTATTCCTTCTTTGCTAATGATGTGTCCTAGGTATATTGTTTCTTTGCGTAAGAAGTGGCATTTCGACGGTTGTAGTTTTAATTTATTTTCACGGAGTCGTTTGAAAACGGATTCGAGACGTTTCTGGTGTTCTTGCAGCGAACATCCGTATACTACTATGTCGTCTAAGTAAACGAAGCACTTTATTCCCTGTAATCCCGTTAATACTGAATTCATAAGTCTTTGAAATGTAGCGGGAGCATTTTTTAGGCCGAAGGGCATTCTGTTGTACTCGTAATGTCCGTATGGGGTCGAGAATGCTGTTTTTTCGCGGTCCTCTGTCTTCATAGGGATTTGGTGAAAACCTGATGCTAAGTCTAGGGTGGAGAAATATTTGGCTCCGCCTAATTGATCTAAGATATCTGTAATATTTGGTAGGGGATACGAGTCTCCTGCGGTAACGCAGTTTAGTTTACGGAAATCCACAACGACTCTAAATCTGGGTCGGCCTGTGGCGTCTGGTTTTTTGGGGACGACAAGCAGTGGTGAGTTCCACGGGCTGGAACTGGGACTGACTATTCCCTCTTTGGCCATTTCTTTCACTTGGTTCTCTACTTCGGTTTTCTGGGTTTGTGGAAGTCTGTAGGGCCTAGTGTTGATAGGGTTCGTGTTGTCTAGTAAGGGTATGGCGTGTTCTGTCTTATTGGTACACCCTAGCGTGTCGCCTTCTAAGAAGAATATGTCGTTATACCGTTCGCATAGGTCGATCAAATGTCTTTTTTCCTCGGCGTGTAAGTTGTCGAGCATTATCTCCCTGCGCAATGCTTGCATTCTATCTGTACCACTGACTGTCCGTACTGTGTAAGCGTTTTTGCTGTCTACGGTGTCGTGGGGTGGGTCGGTAACCTCGTGTAGCTCGATTGGGTTTAGTTGCACAATCGGTGTTTCGATTTTAGAGTCTTCGAGGTTCGTGTTCATTATACTGATAAGGCATTTGTTTTTGGTCCCCGTGGTGAGGACGTTGCCTATGAATACTCCGGGTTTGATTGTTGCTTGATCTACTATTCCTTCGCCTTGGGTAGCTGTGTGTGCGAGTACTAATGTTTCGGTACGTGCTTTTAAAGTTACGTGGTCTCCACTAGTGAGCGGGAGATGTGTTCCGAGAATGTTAATGGATTGGCCGGGTCGGATTTCGGCGTTGTATTTTGAAAGAAAATCATGTCCTAAGAGTCCGTGTTGTTCCCCGAGTGAGTCGTCTCGTACCAATCGGCAAAGATGTCTAATTTGTTTGTCTCCTATACGGATGGTGAGGTATGCACTACATAGAGTTTGAGATACGTTCGATCCGACGGTATATAGGGTTACGACTTCTTTCACGGCGGGAACGTCACCTAGGACTTGTCCGACTTTTAGCAAGGTGACTTCGGCGCCAGTATCCACTAGCATGACGGCCTTTCCGTTAACCAATTCGGGTGCTTCAATTTCTACTAAAGTACGCGATGACTCGGAACCAGCTGCGATCGTGTTAACCTGATATGAACTGACTCTCGTGTCATCGTCCGGTCTCCTGTCGGAGTCGGGTTGGCGAGGCGCGGCGCGTGCCGGATCATGTGTTTCTGATAGTTGGCGAGGTTCTCGTGAGTAGTGTTGTGTTTGCGGGGGTCGTTGTGCTCGGTTTCTCTCGTTTGCGCGCTGGCGTGCGCGACATTCCTCGAGTGTATGCCCGGGTTTTTTACAATATCTGCATGTCACGGTTACGTGTCGAACTGCCCTATTATTGGTAGGGATGCGAGGGTTGTGGGGATGGGACGGGTTCGGGTCCGAGGAGGGACGGGGCGTACTTAGGCGCGTGTAGCAATTATTGGCGATGTGCCCTATTTTGTGGCACCTCCCGCATTTTGGCGTGTTTCGCGCTGGTCCGTTGCGGTCGTTCCCGCGGTAACGCGAGTTGTTATTGATACGCGGAATATCCGATCCTAGAACCCTTTCTTCCTCAACAGCGGCTATTATCGCCGACTGCAGGTTGTCGAAAGTGCGCGATCTAATTATTGTTCTAAGCGGCCCCCTCAATCCTCGAGTGAAATAGCGTAAGGCTTGTTTGTCTAAGACTTCGATGATTCCTCCAATATTCGACGGGTCGGCGGCGTCCTCGATGGACAGCTGTTTCATTTCGGTTAATAGCCTCTCTAACCTGGAACCGAATTGTTGGGCGCTGTCTCCTTCTCTCTGTCTACAGCTACTGAACTCGGCTTGTGCGGTATCGGATGACCGTTTAGCCGCGAATCGCGTTCTCAATGCGTGTTTCAGTTCCTCGAAGCTATTGATAGTCTTGTTCCGTAACTCTTTTGAGGCTGTGCCTTTTATCTTGTTTAGTAAGACGAGTCGCAGGAGTCGCGATCGTTCGTCCGCGGGTGTGCATTCGAAAGCGCAATCAACGTCGTCTAGGAAAGAAGACAAGTCGGAGTTTCCGTCTCCGTCATATATCCCAATTAGTCCGAGTGCGGCTATCATATCTCGGGCCGACGGGTTATTCGGGCCACTAGGGCCTTGTTCTGTGTGTGACATTTCGGATTCGCTACTTACAAGACTGAAATCGTGTACCCTGATAGGGTATCGGCGCTGTGACGGTACGACGACGTTCTCGGGCGTCGTATGGGTGCTCGATTCGGCGGCGTGATATGTGTCTGTACTCGTGTCTAATTTGGGTGCTCGCACGCGGCGTCGCAAGGGGCCGGTGTTGTCTAAGGAAGCACGCGTTTTTACTTTCGTAGGGTCTACTGGATTGAATATGAGTTTCTTATCAAAGAAAGATTCTAACGATCTACTGAATGACCTTCGATTAGGTAGAAGGTATCTCAGAGCGAGTGCGTCTTCCGTAGGCATACAAGGGCCGTGTAAAGATTCTGGTTAACAATATTTTGCTATCGGATATCGCTACAGCGGTTCGAACGTCTATGTTTACTCACAGGATGGTTGACAGGCGCATGCTGCTGGTCGGTGTCCGCTGGTAGCCTTGGGGTGTCGGTAGACGCAACCGGAGTCGGCAGGGCGGCGATACCTCCTTATCGCCGGTGTCGTGCAGGGTGCTGTCGGCGTGTCGAGTTCTGGAGCTCCTTTTCGCTCGTACAGGGAACCAGGTGTCCTCGGTCCGTGGGTGGATGGTGCGTTCCTTCTCGGTGCCTTGGTGTTCGTCTCCGTTCGGCCAAAGGTCCTCGGATCAGCAATGGCTCGTTGGTGACGTCCGTTCAGGTTTGGTTATACCTTTCCCGTTTGCTGGGCCGTCTGGCCGTCTCTAACGAGAGAGAGCGGCGGTTTTTTGGTGGAGTGCGAGCGTCTCCTAAGAGCTCGTTCGCGCCCTTGGTTTGGTTGGCCTTGCCGGTCTCTACCTCGGCAGAGATTCGACGTCTAGGTCGAGTTGGAGTAACACTGGCGGTCAGGCCACGTTACACAATCGGCAGGCTCACGATTTGACTTCGACGGTGCAGATCCCACCGCTGCCACCATTTAATGTTGTGCCCTGTGTGGTGACTGCACAGAGCGGGTAGCGGGATCGGAGGAAGTCAGGCTCGTAGCGTTTAAAGGATTAGAATCCACCGGGATTAAACCCAAAACTTGGAGTTTATTGATAGGATATAACCAAAGACTGACACGAAAGGTACAGAGTAACTCGCTGGTACGCACTGATGTGTTCTGTTCGAAATCTGGAGAGCGAGTCCCCGATTGGGGCTTGGAGCAATGGTTTTGCTCGAAGCGGGCGTCGCATCAGCACGAGGCACTGATCAGGCGATGTGACTCAGTGCTGATGTGCAAAACGTGATTTAGTCGCTGTTCGCTCGCTTATTGCTATACTAATATCTTATTTCTTTTATACATTGCAACATCCTTTCAAAGATAGGATTTAGCGGTCTGCTTAGTTTGTGCATTCCGGGAGCCAACCTTGGGCTCGGGCGCAACAATATGACAGCTTTTCAATGTTTGAAGAAACATTACAATTTCTTCCTTTTCAAATGTTTATTTTGTCGTTAAGCCATAGTCAGGTCGTAATAATATTCATAATAATATTCATATATTATTATTATATATTATTATAGATAGATATATGACAGCTTTTCAATTTTTGAAGAAAGATTACAATTTCTTTCTTTTCAAATGTTTATTGCAGTTTGTCGTTAAGCCATAGTCAGGTAGCTCCGTTTTATGACTGGGACCCGCATGATGGGAATGAGGGGCTAGAGGTTCAAGCTCACACATGCTACGCAGGCATTAACTCAAGTATTTCCCAATAGGGTCAGGTACGGTCAGGTAATAATTGACAGACTGAACAAAACTGTGACAGATGGTGGGCAATCCCAAATTTTACTCCAGTATCTGTCCCGTCATTACAATCAATGGTGCATAAATAACAACCGGCTGATTTTAAAATATAACCCTCAGTTGTCTACAGTTTTGTAATGTCGAATTATCGGTAATACCGACTTTGCGTACTTCTTTTGGTAGCCGTGTAGTGTCACTCAGGTCTCGTATCGCTGAGCATTAGGCGGAGTGAATCACGTCACATATCGAGGGCCAATCGGTTAATTGATAAATGCAAAATGTCGAAAAAGCGTTGCTTATGAACTTCAATAAAACTATTTTATTTTCAACTCAGAGTTACATGGTAATTTTATTAATTGTGTCATATAAAATTCCTATGAACTGAATTTCGGGAGAGTGGGCTATTGGGATGAACGCTTGTTACTTTCAATGAATTGAGTTAAAGTAACAATAGCAGTCGTCGTGGTAAGACGCTGAAATCGTAATTTTATCATTCCAGTTCTATTGCAAATATCTGATATTTCTTACTATTTGTGCAGGTAAAGAAATTATATATTTTGCTATTGGCAATAAACTCACTTCACAATTACTCTGCGACTATCAACAAACAACGTTTTAATCGCATTTATAAATATTTTATTATATGTCAGGACCAGGTGCTGTGAAAGTGCAAAGGCACCATTGACTGTTAAACAGGTAGGAATATAAATAGTGTGGTTACACTATTCCTCCTAATTCGATGAAGGTGGATATTGTGCAGCACGAGACAAATTCATTACTAACATCAAAATATAATTTTTTCATCTGTGTAAATAACAAGGAATTAAGCAAATATTATGTATTTGCAATAGAACGGGAATCATAAGATTGCAAATTGAGCGTCTTACCACAACTACTACTATTCTTACTAGATGTGACGGGGCAGAATTGCCCATCACAAGTCGCCGCTCTGAAGCGCTCTCGCCGCGCACTCGCCTCGCGATACAAACAACCGTCGCTCCAAGGGTTACCGCCTAGGTTATGCGCACATATTACTTAAGGAATGCCTCTTTTGTCGAGCCCCTATCTAGAGACAACTACGCCTAGTCGATCGAGGAGCGGGAGATAAGCTCGTGGATGAGCGACCGGAATGGCTAAGGCCACGAGCCATGAAGAGGGTGTCGGTCCACCAGGAGAATCGACCGAACCACTCGGAGCCTGCCGAGACGACGGTAGCCGTGACGTCAGCCAGCAGCCGTCGTGACGTAGGAGCTCCCAGCGTCGCCGACTGAAGACAGCGGCGACTAGCGTAGCGTAGCGAGGCGTCGATCCCAGCGCGCGGGAATCGATACGCCAGCCCTCGACAGCGATCGATAACGATCGACGCGCCGGCACCGAGAGATCGAACAGGTAAAGCGGCAACGTAACGCTGGGTCGAAATTGCGGTAGGACCGGAAACCGGTCACTTTGCGAGCGACTATCCGAGCGTGCGAACGTTATAAACGCGAGTGCGATTTGGGCTAGCGAGCAACCTTCAGGACGAGTTTCGAGAGTTACAAGTAAGCCCAGCGATTCTACCTGCCTGCCTGATTATCTGTTGGTCTCGGTGTCGGCCGTTTACGCTCCTGAGAGGCATCCCTAGCGCGAGTGACCACCGGTCACTTGAGCGGTCATCCCTTGGCGCGACGCTTCTGATCGCAGCAAAGTCCCCGGTTCTACGACATAGATTGTGAGGCGCACGAAAGCCAGGAGCGACACGGCCGTCATCGCCGTAGTGGGTTTTGCACGAATTGGAACTTTTCCGGAATTCGAGGCCATAACATCGGCCTCCGCGAGCGATCCGCGACCGGTACTATTCAAACGGCGACGTTTGAATCGCGCGAGTACCACCTCACTGGCGCGTTCCGACGACTTTGTACCAGCGTACGGCGAGCGCGAATAGGCCGGGAGATTATAACTTTGGGAATTGATATTGCCAACGGCTGCGGAAAAACCGAGAGTCCGAACGGTCTGTGTTCGGACGCGAGCGACAGGGCTTTGGGTTCCGGCCGTTTCCGGCCGAATAAACGAACTTCGCCACCCATCCGCGTGGGTTCTTTAGCTTCCTTTCTCTCCACGTCTTCACTCCGCCACTCTACCGTTTCCCGAGCTAGCTAGGTGGACAGCAGCGAGTGCCGCCAAGGACACCAAGGGTCACCTGGAGGGCTAACAGCCGGAGAGGAGAGCCGCCAAGAAATTCGGCCCTTCCCTGGGCCTGGCGCCCACGCGGCCCTCCGTTTTCTCCACCCTTATAGGCACCTGAGGACCTTGGCGAGGTTGGAGCGTCTCCACCCGGGACCAGCGCGGACGGAGCCGGGGAAATACGCTTACAAATTGGCGCCCAACGTGGGGCCCACGCCGAGAGAAAGGAGCTAAAATAAAAACCGCCGTACGCTTATACGAACACGCCAGTCGCGAGCATCTTTTTCGAACCCGTACGTTACAGATCACAAAGGGACTCGAAACAAGGCCGTTACGTAACCAGCAGGTAAGATCACGCCTAAAGGTCTAGATACACGGACGGCTTTCGGGCCGGGCCAGGCCGGGCCGGGCTATGCCAGGTAGGCCAGTTAGGCCACGGCTGGCCCTCGGCTGGCCATCCACTATGCGTTAAGAAAGGTCCTCGCCACTGTACGTAGCCCGAAAGCATACACGAGGTCTCGATACCCATTCAAGGCGGGCTACGCTGAACACCTAGTATAAGCAGGTGCGTTTGTTGCAAGGGAATGGATTGTTGCAATTATTTAAAAATGTGTGGTTACTTGAAACAGATTGTCTTGAGAAATCGGAAAATAGGGTTTGAATAACTATTATGAATCATGAAATAAATCACGCATTTCGTATATGACAAATTGTAGTCTCCCCAACACAAGTGCATTTAGGGCAAGTGGAATTGACAAAAAAGAAAGCACAAAAACGAGATGCTCGGGAGAATCGAACCTCCCTTCGATATTCTACCGAGCGCTAAAACCGTTGCTGCTGACGACTGGGCCAGCGAAACCTTCTCCAGTCCTGTGAAAAGAAAACGCCATACGAATAGTTTATAACCTACTGACTTGCTGCGATTCGGCTGCAAGCCTACAGGACAGCGAGGCCGGGTCCCGGCAAGCCTGCAGGTCAGCGAGGCCGGGTCCCGGCAAGCCTGTGGGTCAGCAAGGCGACGGCCGGATTTCAGAGAAGTATTTTCACTTCGTGAGCGCGGCTATGCATTGACTTTAGCTCTTTATGGTACATTTTATTGTTGACTGTCGCTGAAAGTTCTGGCAATGTGTCTTGTCTGTCGAGCAAGCTGTTTATTGCCAAACGAAAAATTTGATTTTATTGCTGCAAATACCTGAACGATGAACGGTAAGTTTAGTGAAACGGGACATTGGCGACTCGGTAGTATATTCAATACCTGGAAGGTATACCAATTCTAAGTAATTCTGGTTGCGAGAGTTGACCTGCCTCTCTTCTCTAAATTTAGCGAATTTCATCTGCCCTTCAGGAAGTGCAGCCAATTATATAATTTCTCTTTTCTTGACCAAGATGAATTTTCCCATACCCAAATCGTTATAGCCAATCGGAGGAGTCGAATTTTCAGCAACGGTCATTCTTAAGAGAGTCCTCCGTTTTCGGAAGATCAGTCTTTTCTGAGCAGCCGTATCCGTCTCTTCGAGTATTTATTTGAGTTTCGGTGATACTTTTCTGTGATCAAAAATGAATCGCTATCACCATAGCCGCTCGGACGACAGCGATGAGGAGATTTTGCTTCTCCTTCGAGCCGAGGCAGAGGAGAACCAGCGGGAGCACTGGGTTCATCCCATCAACCAGAGAAGAGAAGTAAGTACCTGCATTTTCCAGCTGTTCAAAAGTGGAATATTAAACACCATAGTATTAATTTCAATATTTTTAGGAGTTCGGTGAATTTCATCACCTTCACCCAGAGCTACTCCTGGATCCTCCCAGATTCCTGGAGTACTACCACATGACGCCCGACTCGTTCGTGTTTCTGCACGGTCTGCTGGCACCGCATATTGCCAAGAAGGAGACGAATATGCGGCAGACAATATCTTCGCAAGAGAGGCTGGCAGTTTGTTTGAGGTGTGTATTGTTTTGTCCACATTTTCAACAGCAAGTTGTAACAGCTTGGTTCGGCACACATGTAATGCATCAGGGCGGGAATATGTAATGAGATTTATAAATTTCAGGTTTTTGGCTACCGGTGATAGCTTTAAATCCCTCAGCTACAGCTTCCGTATGGGGTCGTGCACGGTGGCCAAAATTGTATATAGCGTTTGCGAGGCCATGTGGCGAGTCCTCCAACCCCTATATATGCCGCAACCAACCGCGGAGCAGTGGGTGAAAATTGCCCAAGACTATTTTGATTTCTGGCAATTCCCCAATTGCGTGGGTGCCATTGACGGGAAGCATGTAATTATCCAGAAACCGCGAGGAACAGGATCGCTCTATTTTAATTATAAGAAATCGTGTAGCATTGTATTGTTGGCCTTGGTCGACGCAAATTATAAGTTCATAGTTGTGGACGTTGGCGCGAGCGGCCGTAGTAGCGACGGCGGCATTTTTGATAGTTCCCCAATGGGGAAGCTGTTGCGGGATGGGCAATTTGGGTTGCCACCCCCAAAGGCGCTTCCAGGGACCGAAGCCCCGGCCCCGTACGTGATTGTGGGCGACGAGGCGTTCCCCCTCACAAATTTTTTAATGCGACCGTATCCGGGTCACGCTGTGGAAGACAGCGATCCAGCGAAAATATTTAATTATAGGTTAAGTAGAGCGCGGCGCGTGTCGGAGAATGCCTTCGGCATTCTCAGCCAAAAGTGGAGGCTGTACCAGCGGCGGCTGCAAATGGAGCCGGATAATGCTAGAACGGTTGTTCTAGCAACAACCGTACTGCATAATATGCTGCGGGAGCTTGAAGGTGTGCAGTCTGCCGCTATTTGTCGGGCCACGCAAGAGGATGGAGGAAATCATTTGGAGAGCCTTCCTGGTGTGGGAGGCCCACCTTCCACTGAAGGTGCTGCGACGCGCCATTTATTCATGGAGTATTTTAATAGTGCGATCGGTCGCGTTGAGTGGCAGGACGCCGCAATTTCGGTGGGAAGGCATGGGGTGGCCGATTAGGCTGGGCGAGCGAGCGGACGAGAGATAGAGAGAGAGAGAGTAATGATGTAATATATATATTTAAGATTCGCTTAAATTGTACAATTCCAGCTTCCTCATAGTTTTGAAAATAAATATACATACATTATAGCAGAGTCTCCGTAAATGTGATTAATATTTATACTCCCATTCTTGTATAAATAAAATTGATGCTATTGAACATCAGGCGGTACGGATTATTTAAAATGTTAGCGATCGGCAAGTATTTCTGCCACTTAGTAAAGATTGGTACGTCGGCAGCACAAACTCACAATGGTCATAGAATCGGAGAGCCGTTGCCTCCGAGTCTCAACCCCTGCACGTGTTTTAAATTGCATGCAATTAACTTCCGAGTACGAAGCGTTTGGGGAAAACTTTTCTGCCAGAAGTCAGCGAGAATCATTCGTAGTTTGAAAGCCAAAGAGGACAGTTACATCGAAAAGAGTTGACAGTGCGCAAGGATGAGTGACGAAAGTATCATGTTGTTGGTGGAGCAATACCCGGAGCTCTACAATGTACAGAGTCAACATTATTCGAACAATTTTCGCAAGCAAAATGCTTGGCGGGAAATCGCAGAGCGATTGAAGATTCCAAGCAAGTGTGTTTTCATAATGCAATATCAATTTCTGTTCCCCCCTCATATTTCGTTGCTATCACTGCTCTCATTTCTCTCTCTTCTCTCCCTTCTCTTTCCTAAATGCCGTCTCGAACGCCGCATAATTTCGTGTGGTCCCCGACAGTACTCTCATCTTTGACAAGCTCTCGTCCTGCTGGTAGCACTCTCACTTCTTGGTATCCATCAGTTGCCCCAATGAGACAAGTGTATTATAATAAAATAATTGTGTTCTTTCAGGCGAACGAGTAAAACACCGATGGAATCAAATCCGCGATTCGTTCAGGCGTGCCATCAAGAAACGCGAAACAAGAAGCGGACAAGGCGCGGAGAATTTGCCGCAAATCCGGTTTGAGAAGGAATTACAGTTCCTAAAACCATTTATTGGGCAGCACGGGAGAAGAATGTGCAACATTCGCACACCTTCACCGGCCCCGAACACACCAGCCGGCAATACGTCTCCCGTATCGAACGATACGCAGCTGATGGAAGAGGGGAGCGATTGCGGGGGCCTATCGACATCGGCGGCAGCTACGTCTACCCCGATAGTGCGGATGCCGAATGAAGCTCTGCTTCCACCGCGGAAGCGAAAACGGACGGATATAGAAGAGTTGTTAGAATACAGGCGCCGGCGGGATGAGGCGCAAACAGTGCCTGAGCTGTCGCCGGAAGAACAACTAATTCAGGGTTTCTCGAAATATATAGCAGATAATTTAAGAACCATGAAACCACGACACCGGACGCAATTGAGGCTCATACTCGCGACGAATGTGGAAAAATTTCAGTTGCGCATACAGGACGAGGAACTGTCGGAGGAGGAGCAATGTGGTGGCGAACTGCCAAATGATTGATAATTGTATAAAATTCTAGTTTTTATTATTTTTTAGTTTTAAGTATTTTTCAGTATTTTATTTTTATTTTCCTTATATTTTTATTATATTTTTATTATATTTCTATTATATTTTTATTATATTTTTATTGTCTAGTTTTAATTTTAATTTAAATTTTTATTATTGTATTCATTATAGATATATATTTTTTTATTTTGTATGTATTTTTAACTTTGAATTACTTTTTGTACAGTTTGGTAGAGTTTACTTGTTTAAATAATAATTCAATGATAAGGATTTTAACTGATTTGTGAACATTTTTAATTTATATCCTGCCTCTATTTCCTCTAATTACTTCGATTTTCCCGAGCATCTCATATTTCGATTTTCTCTCGCTGTCCTCCAGGCTTGCCGGGACCCGGCCTCGCTGTCCTGCAGGCTTGCTGCCGGGACCCGGCCTCGCTGTCCTGCAGGCTTGCTGCCGGGACCCGGCCTCGCTGTCCTGCAGGCTTGCTGCCGGGACCCGGCCTCGCTGACCTGCAGGCTTGCAGCCGAATCGCAGCAAGTCCTTTCTTAACGCATAGTGTATGGCCAGCCGAGGGCCAGCCGACGGCCAGCCGTGGCCTAACTGGCCTAGCTGGCATAGCCCGGCCCGAAAGCCGTCCGTGTATCTAGACCTTAACGTAAACACCGGTAGCGGCTGAGGAGAGAGAGAACACAAAACGAAGGCGGACTGTGCGTCCATCGGCGTAGGCCTCGGTCGTACCATCGGCGTCGGGTAAACGCCCAAAAATCGTGCGCGATGGCTTTCGTCAGCCGCAACGAAATGGAGCAACTCGCTCGACTCATGCCGGAGGACCAACTGCGGGTGTTGATGGCGGAACGGGGCTTGGACGACACCGGCACCGTGGACGAGCTACGAGAGCGTTTCGTGGCGGCAACCGTCCGAAAAGGGGCGGAAGCCAAGGCCGCCGCGGCCGCCCGCAGGGCGGAAGACGGGGAAACGAGCAGCCCAGCACCGAGCGAGCTGGTGGAGTCGTCAGGCGAGGAAGGGGACCGGAGGACTGTCCGCGGGGCCGGAGAGAGCGCCCGCAGGACTTCCAGGAGGACCGACGGCCCGCGAAAGCGCTCGGCAGCGCATGAATGCAGCTGGGACTTACCCCCAGCCCTGCATCGCGAGGGGACCGGAAGTCGCGACCAGTATCATCCCTCCCCCGTGCGCGCCTATCCATACCGCGACGTGTCGCCCGCGACTCGCCCGGAACCAGGACAGATCCCGGTCGATCCCGCGTTCGAGTATGTCCGGAAGTGGCCAATGCGCTTCGGAGGAGAGGGGCTGGCGGCCCTGGAACGCTTCCTCTGGCAGATCCGGGAGATGCGGAGTTTGGTAGCCATCGATGGCCGATCGATGGTGAAGTGCATGTCCCTCCTCTTAACTGGAAGTGCCCTCGACTGGCTACAAGGGGTCGACACCGAGTTCCAGTCGTGGGAGGAGTTCGAGGCTGCACTTGTGGAGCAGTACGACACCGCGTCGGGCACCGACAAGCTGCTGAAGGCCGGGGAGCGGAAGCAGCAGCCTGGGGAACGCTTCACCACGTTCAAGACTCAGGTCTCGCTCATGGTGAGCCGCTGCGTGCCGCCGATTAGCCAGGAGCAGCTCCTCCACCTCCTGTACCGGAACATGCTACCGCAGTACCGGGGTTGGGTGCAGTTGCACCCCTACATGACGGTCAGCGAACTGGCCGGGCGAGTTGCGAAACTCGAGAGGAGCGCGATCGTGCCACCGGACGAGATGTGCGGCCGCGCCGCGCCGCGTGGAGGGCCATCGCGGGCCACGCATGGGCAGCTAGCCCTTACGGCGGACGCAGGTCCCAGTGCGTCGGCGGGACCGTCGGACAGGCGCGGATCACAGAAAATTCGCCCCAAGACCCGGGCGAGCAAGTCCCCAACCGTTGACCTCGACGTCAAGTGTTGGCGGTGCGGGGGCTTGGGTCATATGCAGACCGGCTGCCGCGGAATCGCGACAAACTACTGCGTCCGGTGCAACGCCACCGGCACCAGGACGTCCGAGTGCCCGCGATGCTCGGGAAACGCGAGAAGCCGGCGCTAATGGAGGCGATAGCGCACGGCGGAGACGGAGATGACGCGACCTCCACCACTTCCGAGGAGTCCTGCGACTTCCTCGACCTGACCGGCTCACAAGACCACCGCAGAACTATTCAGCCAGTGCTCGTGTTCGTCCTCGCAAAGCTCGAGGGGCACCGTGTGCGTGTGTTAGTGGACGGCGGCGCCAGTGACAATTTTATCAGTCCGTCGACCCTAAAACAGCTCGGGTCGCGAGTGACAGTGCAGGTGTCGCAACCGAAATATTATGTGCTCGGGAATGGGGCAGTAGACTGTTCAAAATCGTCGGTGACGGCGAGGTTTACGGTCCAAGGGCGGACGAGACGCCTCGAATTCCGCACCATGTGCGCGTTAGGCGGACCGGTCATCCTCGGCGTGAGCGGGCTCGGAGAACTCGGGATCGCGATCGATTACGCCGTTAATGAGTGGTACTTCCGCGATCGGCCAAGCGAGAGATTTCGGTACAGTGCCGAGGGAGATGAGTATCCGCGTTGCTGCGGCATCGCGCATCTGACCGCATCGGAGACGGTGCGGCTACAAAAATTCCTGGAGCGCGTCGTGGGTCAACTTAAGCCGGCCACCGGACTCACCTCCCTCATAAAACACACGATCGACGTCGGTGACAGCGCGCCGATCAAGCAGCGATACCATCAAGTCTCGCCGAAAGTTCAGGAGGCGATCTACGCGATCGAAAATATCGGTTCTGTTTGGACTTCCGCAAAGTCAATAGCGTATCAAAAAAGGACGCGTATCCGCTGCCGATCATGACGGGTATTTTGGATAAGCTGCGAGCCGCGAAGTACATCTCGACGCTGGATCTCAGTCAGGCCTACTTTCAAGTGCCTCTCGACGAAAAAAGTCGAGAAATTACGGCCTTTACCGTGCCCGGTCGCGGGCTTTTCCATTCTATACGGATGCCGTACGGCCTGACTGGAGCTCCAGCGACGTTCCAAAAGCTTTTAGATCGTCTGATCGGCCCGGAGATGGAACCCTTCGCTTTCGCGTACCTGGACGACATTATCGTAGTGACGCGAACGTTTAACGACCACCTCGTCTGGCTCGAACGAGTTCTCCGCCGAATCCAAGACGCCGGCCTCACCGTCAATCCCGAGAAGTGCGATTTTTGCAAGCCGGAAGTGCGGTACCTCGGCTTCGTCGTACACGCGGACGGGCTTAAAGTCGACATAGAGAAAATACGGCCCATTCTCGAGTACCCGGAACCTCGGAACCTCAAACAGTTACGCCGTTTCATCGGGATGGCCTCGTGGTACCGTAAATTCATACCCGACTTCGCCACCGTGAGTGAACCGCTGACCGGCCTCACGAAGAAAGACCGGAAGTGGCAGTGGACCGCGGACCAGCAAGCCGCGTTCGACAGTCTGCGTCATTCGATCGCGACGACTCCAGTCCTCACCTATCCGCACTTCGAAATTCCCTTCGTACTACAGACCGACGCGAGTACCGTCGGGCTCGGGGCAGTGCTAACGCAGGAGATCGACGGCTGCGAGCGCGTCGTCGCGAACGCGAGCCGAACGCTGTCCGACGCGGAGCGAAAATACTCGACGACCGAGCAGGAATGTCTCGCGGTGCTCTGGGCTATTAAGAAGTTCCGTCCGTACTTGGAAGGCTATCACTTTACCGTGATAACCGACCATAGCAGCCTTCAATGGCTACGAAATCTCAAGGATCCGGCGGGAAGGCTAGGGCGTTGGGCACTGCAGCTGCAGGAATACGATTTTAAAGTCGTGCATCGAAAGGGCGCGCTACATCATGTCCCTGACGCGCTATCGCGAGCGCACGAAACTGCAGCTGAGGCGGCCGACGAAGACAGCCGAGAGCACCCGAGTACGTCCGAACCCGGCGACGCAAGCGCGGTAGTGGGGGCACTCGCGTGGATGTACGAAGCCCGCGTCGAACAGCTGTTAGCCACGATCGCTGCGAGTCCCGATCGCTGGTACGACGGCCAGCTCGAGCGCGTCCGGAAAGACCCGAAGTTACACGAGGACTGGAAGATCGAGAACGAGCGTCTCTACCGCCGTCGCGCAAACGCTATCGAGCGCGACATTTTCGATGACGATTTTAATGACTGGAAGCTGGTCCCGCGGAATCCCGAGAAACGGGAAATCATCGCGGAGGCCCACGATGAACCTCAAGCCGGCCACCTCGGCCGAGAGAAAACCTACGAGCGCCTCCTGATACGGTATTTCTGGCCGCGGATGTTCCGAGACGTCGCGAAATACGTGCGCGCGTGCGACACCTTTTTTTTTTTTTTTTTTTCGTGGGGAAATCCTCATGGACACCCCGCCGCCCTGGTGGGGACGGCGGGGTAGTGCCGGACTCTTACCGGCTAAAACCCCACGGTGGCCATCCTCGGCGCTTACTGGGGCGACACCGGGAACTCTGGAAGAACACGACCGGTGCCGCCCCGCGCCCGCCCCCTATTGGGGGCACGTCTCATGGTGGGGGAGTGGCCATCCACTCTCTCGCTTTCACGAGAGAGGGAGGCGTCCCCCACTACTCGCGGGGAGACACGTCTCGCCGCACTCCTTCGCCAGCGGCGATGGAGGAGGGAACCGTGCCTCCCGCACTACTAACAATCCCCTGGGCGGGACGTGCGACCACTACACGTTCCGCCCCGCGCGACAGAGCCACCACTCTGTCGCCTCGCGGCCCCTTGGCACGTGCCCGGCTCACCGGCAGTGAAAAACCCCCCCGCCGGCGGGTCCAGGCCGTCAAACTTAGTAGGGGGGAACGGCGTCCCCCCGTGCGGGCCGGCGGCGGGAGGCAATACTGGAGGGTGTGTTGCGCCGTGTCCTGGTCCCCGTCACAATGGTGGCACTGTGCCGTCGCCTCCTTCCCGATGCGACGCAGGTACTCGCCGAAGCAGCCGTGCCCGGTAAGCACCTGCGTCGCGCGGTAAGAGAGTTGCCCCCTGCCGCGACTCACCCAAGCCTCGAGGCTCGGGAGAATCACCCCGACGGCTCTGTGGCGGGCGTTGGCTGGATCTTCCAGCCTCTCCCGCCACATCTCGACAACGAGCCGTCGGGTCTGGCGCTTCAACTCCTCGACCGACCGTTCCGTGGGTATTCCGCCCCCTTCACGGAGGACGCGAAGACCCGAATAGGTCATCGCGTCCCCCGCGCGCGTGCGACACCTGCCAGAAGTCAAAGGTGGAACAAGGCGCACCGCTAGGGCTCATGGGCCGCCACTACGTCCACGAACCATGGACCATCGTCGCTGCCGACGTCATGGGTCCACTGCCGCGTAGCAAAGCCGGATACCAATACATCGTGGTGTTTCAAGACCTCTTCACGAAGTGGATCGAAGTGTGCCCGTTACGCGCCGCGAACGGAAAGAAGATAAGCGAAGCGTTCGAGAAGGACGTCCTCTCGCGATGGGGCGTCCCGAAGGTCCTGTTGACCGACAACGGGACGGAGTTCGTGAACCGGACACTCGGCACACTGTCGGAAGAGTATGGTATCCGGCGAGCTACCACTCCGCCATACCACCCGCAAGCGAATCCGGTGGAGCGAGTGAATCGAGTGCTCAAAACGATGATCGTCGCGTTCATAAAGAAGGACCACCGAGATTGGGACCTACATCTCGCACCCTTCCGGTTCGCGTATAACACGGCAAAGCACACGGCTCTCGGGACGACGCCCGCGTTCCTCAACTTCGGACGCGAGCCGCAGCCGGCTCGCTGTTTCCGAGGGAGGGAGGAGGCGGCCGCCGGAGACGAGGTCTGGCCGACGGCCGACCGAGAGCCGTGGACAGCGCGAATGAAACGCATCGGAGAGCTGCGCCAATGGGTCGCCGAAAACATCGCGAACGCGTACGACACGCAAAGTCGGTACTATAACCGAGGACGGCGCGCACGAAACTTTAAGATTGGAGATCGAGTTCTCAAGCGACAGCATGTTCTCTCCTCAGCAGCTCAAAACGTGGCTGCGAAATTAACAACCAAATTTCATGGGCCCTTTGTGATCTCGAAGGTACTGTCAGCGGTAGTTTACGAGTGCGAGACACTCGGAGGTAAGCCGGCCGGAAAGGTCCACGTGCAAGACCTTAAGCCGTACGTGGAAGCCGGAGATAATTAGAATAAATAAGAGTAGTATTAGTGGGTAGTATGGTATGTAGATTGGTTGGTGACGGGACTGACGAGACCCGACAACGATTAATCCGGACATGTGCCCTTTCCCTTCCTCTGACCCCACTCCAATAGCAGTACCAACAGCGAAATGGACAGCCGTATGAGGGCAATCCGAGGAGCTTGGAGGGGCCGCCGGTACATCGGCCACCTAAGGGCAGAGGACGACCAACCGGGAACCACCCCGGAGCTCGAGCGACCCGAAGCGCCCATCTGGGTGGGAGCTCAACCGGGCGAGGAGCCCATGTGGACCCAGGCGCTCCATGCCTGGGCCGACCTCCTTCGCGGGGAAGCGAAGGAGCAGGAAGCCAAGGCCCAGAGGAAGGCCGACCAAAAAGCCGCTCAGGAGGCCGTGGAGAGGCTAAGGGCCGAACGCCACAGGGAGGCGTTCCTGCGTGAGGCCCTGGGACGGCTTGGGATCTCGCGAAGACAGCTGCGAGGGGGGCAACCCCCAAAGGCCAAGGAGCCGGAGTTGCCCTACCAGTGTTGGAGGTGCGGAGGGCTGGGCCACAGCCACGTGGGGTGCCGCCGCCGACCGAAAGGGCCCTATTGTAAGCGCTGCGGACATCAGGGCGCCGAACATTCTGGGTGCCCATATCGCCACCTAGCATGGCACAAGGCCGGTCCGCAGGCCGCCGGATACGCGCGGCTCTACGTCGAGAGCCAGAGGCGTTAGGCAAAATAGGGAGGCACGAGCGGGGGAATACGGCCACCGGCCACCCGTGGCCGTACGGACCCCCGCACTGAAGGAAGCACCCAAGGCGGACACCGACCAACCGTGTCCGCGATCGAGGAAGGCGTAAGACACGCCGAGGGACCTACCATCGGCCGCGAGGCCAGCCCTTGGCCAAGGGCCGAAGTAGGAAGTCATCGCGGCGAGAAGAGCGGCGGCTAAGTGTCACTCGGCCGTGTGGCCGAACGCTGACGGAAGAAGCCGAAGCGGCGAGCGCTTCACCGCTCACGAGCGCGGCCGGCGAGCCGATCAACTCGCCGACGAGCGCCGAAGCCAGCCGAAGTCAGACGCCGCCGCAGCCAGCCGACGCCGAGCCGACAGGAGCCGAGCGCGCCCGACTAGGACCGAGCGCGTCACTTCAACGCGGTGTGCCACCAGCGGCACATCACCTGCTCCTGTCACGGGACTTAGCGTCTACGACTGACTTCCACGCGGCCTGAAGAGGAAGCAAGACATCAGCTACCTCTCCCAATCCCATTCACCTGAAACCAAAGCTTGCACGACCACTTACCATGCGAATGCTACTCATTTAGACGAACGACGTGGAGTTCAGTTAGAACGAACTCCGATACTAGGGTATGTCTCTTAGAAGTTATTTTGCGAGAAACTTTTGGAGCCACGGCCACGCGTTGCGAGGCAAACATCGAGACCAGACAGTGGGAGGCGGGGTGGTTCGCCCGGTGGGCTCACGCTAAGGAGGGGGGAGTTGTGACGGGGCAGAATTGCCCATCACAAGTCGCCGCTCTGAAGCGCTCTCGCCGCGCACTCGCCTCGCGATACAAACAACCGTCGCTCCAAGGGTTACCGCCTAGGTTATGCGCACATATTACTTAAGGAATGCCTCTTTTGTCGAGCCCCTATCTAGAGACAACTACGCCTAGTCGATCGAGGAGCGGGAGATAAGCTCGTGGATGAGCGATCGGAATGGCTAAGGCCACGAGCCATGAAGAGGGTGTCGGTCCACCAGGAGAGTCGACCGAACCACTCGGAGCCTGCCGAGACGACGGTAGTCGTGACGTCAGCCAGCAGCCGTCGTGATGTAGGAGCTCCCAGCGTCGCCGACTGAAGACAGCGGCGACTAGCGTAGCGTAGCGAGGCGTCGATCCCAGCGCGCGGGAATCGATACGCCAGCCCTCGACAGCGATCGATAACGATCGACGCGCCGGCACCGAGAGATCGAACAGGTAAAGCGGCAACGTAACGCTGGGTCGAAATTGCGGTAGGACCGGAAACCGGTCACTTTGCGAGCGACTATCCGAGCGTGCGAACGTTATAAACGCGAGTGCGATTTGGGCTAGCGAGCAACCTTCAGGACGAGTTTCGAGAGTTACAAGTAAGCCCAGCGATTCTACCTGCCTGCCTGATTATCTGTTGGTCTCGGTGTCGGCCGTTTACGCTCCTGAGAGGCATCCCTAGCGCGAGTGACCCCGTTCACTTGAGCGGTCATCCCTTGGCGCGACCCTTCTGGTCGCAGCAAAGTCCCCGGTTCTACGACATAGATTGTAAGGCGCACGAAAGCCAGGAGCGACACGGCCGTCATCGCCGTAGTGGGTTTTGCACGAATTGGAACTTTTCCGGAATTCGAGGCCAGACCAGCGGCCTCCGCGAGCGATCCGCGACCGGTACTATTCAAACGGCGACGTTTGAATCGCGCGAGTACCACCTCACTGGCGTGTTCCGACGACTTTGTACCAGCGTACGGCGAGCGCGAATAGGCCGGGAGATTATAACTTTGGGAATTGATATTGCCAACGGCTGCGGAAAAGCCGAGAGTCCGAACGGTCTGTGTTCGGACGCGAGCGACAGGGCTTTGGGTTCCGGCCGTTTCCGGCCGAATAAACGAACTTCGCCACCCATCCGCGTGGGTTCTTTAGCTTCCTTTCTCTCCACGTCTTCACTCCGCCACTCTACCGTTTCCCGAGCTAGCTAGGTGGACAGCAGCGAGTGCCGCAAAGGACACCAAGGGTCACCTGGAGGGCTAACAGCCGGAGAGGAGAGCCGCCAAGAAATTCGGCCCTTCCCTGGGCCTGGCGCCCACGCGGCCCTCCGTTTTCTCCACCCTTATAGGCACCTGAGGACCTTGGCGAGGTTGGAGCGTCTCCACCCGGGACCAGCGCGGACGGAGCCGGGGAAATACGCTTACATAGAATTGTATTCATTTAAACTAACAACCATGCATTTTAAGAATCATAGCTTACTCTCCGGAGATTGTTTACAAAAATTGTATACCCCCACAAAATGTAGGGCAATTCGCCAAGTAGTTTTGCCCAACCTACTCTAAAAGTTCTTTGTTCCGCATAAGTGTTTTTGATTTAACAAAAATCATACTCCACTTTGACATTCTAACAAAGAGTGTTAGACCTGTCACGTCGAAACCCAAATCCAATTTTTTTTATAAGCTCTGGATGTGATGTAGAACAAGTGTACAAAATTTGGTTTGCAATGGTCAACTGCAAGGACCCCCCAAAAATGCCAAATGTGCCAATTTTAGCACTTATGGAGCTTTAAGGCATTTATAGCAAACCCGCTTGATTTTATTTAAGTCCATATACTCGCAGTGCACTATTATAGCTAATATTTTAAATATGTGGCATGCAGCCTCGAAACAACTTAATTAGAAAACACCAATTCAACAATCGCAAGTAATATACCAATTTCGAACTGCATGTGTTTTTGGTTGAACATGCAAGAAATTTTAGTCCCAGAGATTCGGCGCCATTTGGGTAAACAATATGCATAGGGATCCCTGTCAGCTTTGTCATGTTGAAACCATTGACCAAACTTTTTACAGGTTCTAAAGAAAGAATATAAAAAATTCTAACTACAATTGTTCAGTGCAAGTGTATGAATGTATATGAGAGCTAGCAAATATGCCCTCGATGCTGTGAAACACTGTATGTAAATCCGTATGTCAGACCTGTCATGTCGAAAACTATCACGAAACTTTCTGAATAAGTTGTTTAGGTGCTAAATGAGAAATATGCGAAATATTAACTATAATAGTGCACTGCAAGTACACGAACTTAAATTAAATCAAGCGGGTTTGCTATAAATGCCTTAAAGCAAAAATTCACACATTTGACATTTTTGGGAGGTCCTCGCAGTTGACCATTGCAAACCAAATTTTATACACTTGTTCTCCATCACATCCTGAGCTTATAAAAAAAAATTGGAGTTGGGTTTCGACCTGACAGGTATGACGCTCTCCTTGTAAGATATTACTGATCACAAACTTATGATATCCCTCAAGAAGACATCAAAAATGTAAAATAAATCACCAACTAGTGTTGTTCCATCTCCCACAAAAGTGTTTTCGATTCAACAAAAGTCATACTTCTCTTTCACATTCTACAACAGTGGTACATAACGTTATTTCTTTGGTATATGATTACATATTACTGATCAAAAACTTGTGATATCCCCTAAAAAGACATTAAAAATGTAAAAAAAATCGCCAAGTAGTTTTGTTCGACCTCCCACAAAAATCTTTTCCCCCACAAATGTGTTTTGAGTTCAACAAAAATCATGTTTTTCTTTAACATTGTAAGACAATTCTACTAACAACTATATATTTCGTTGCCTTTGCCACATTCACAAAAAAATTAATGAAAATCCTTCGAAACTAGAGCCAAGGCATTATTTAATTATGAGATATTTTTAAAAATGTTCTGAAACCGTCAAACCATTTCATCGCAATGCCGAGGCGATTACGAGTACTCAGTCACAACACAAGCATGATATACTTTACAGTGCTAGATAAGGGTTGGTTGCAGTTTTGGGGTAGAGAAATGGCATAGTAGAATTAATCATCAATAAAACATCTGATGCTTGGCCGGCCCGGTTATTCACAAATGGAGTTTCAAGCCTTTCACACGACAAATACATAAAATATTTATCCGTGTACAATACCAATCAATCAAAACATCTAAAATGTGAAACTCGCGCGCAAAACGCCGCAAATTTCACACTACTTTCGATTACATAACAGCCAAATACACGAACGTACAATAGCCCCGGTAAGAAATGAACACTCCATAACCAATATTGTTTATCGCTTGTCGTATGTTCAACAATATACCAAGGATCTGTGATGGTATGATGAATCATTTAAACGATACAAACTACCCAGCAATTTGTGTGTAGGCTTGAAACTCCATTTGTGAATAACCAGGCCGGCCAAGTATCAGATGTTTTATTGATGATTAATTCTACTATGCCGTTTCTCTACCCCAAAACTGCAACCAACCCTTATCTACCACTGTAAAGTATATCATGCTTGTGTTGTGACTGAGTACCCGTAATCGCCTCGGCATTGCGATGAAATGGTTTGATGGTTTCAGAACATTTTTAAAAATATCTCATAATTAAATAATCCCTTGGCTCTAGTTTCGAAGGATTTTCATTAATTTTTTTTGTGAATGTGGCAAAGGCAACGAAATATATAGTTGTTAGTAGAATTGTCTTACAATGTTAAAGAAAAACATGATTTTTGTTGAACTCAAAACACATTTGTGGGGGAAAAGATTTTTGTGGGAGGTCGAACAAAACTACTTGGCGATTTTTTTTACATTTTTAATGTCTTTTTAGGGGATAGAACTATATCCCACCGTGCAGCCAGTGTGGTGGCCCGATCTCCCCCGTGGGAGATCGTAGCCCGCTCGCAGGCGCTCTATTACAGAGGCCTGTCCGACGCGCGGCAACGGGGAGTCGCCACCACCGAGAAGATGGCCGACTTGAAGCGCCAGTCCCGGCAGTACCTGGTGGACTCGTGGGTCAGCTGGCTCGACGAGCCGGGTATCGAGCCCACCAGGGCTGTCGGGGCTATCCGTCCGCATCTCCAACGCTGGGCGGATAGGGGTTTTGGGGGTATCACGTACCGCCTGTGCCAGGTGCTCACCGGGCATGGTTGCTTCGGTGCGTACCTGGCCAGGATTGGCAGGGAGGCCACGACCCGCTGCCACCATTGTGCGGCCGACCGGGACGACGCGCAGCACACGCTGGAATTCTGCCCAGCGTGGGCGGACGGGCGCGCCGTCCTGGTCGACGAGATAGGGAGTGACGATTTCGCGCTGTCGAGCATCGTGGGTCGGATGCTCGACGGCGTGGATCGTTGGGATGCGGTCGTCTCCTTCTGCGAGCACGTAATGCTCGCGAAGGAGACGGCCGAGAGGCCTCGGGAGCGGCAACGCCATCTCGAGCGGGTTGGGAGCGGGGCGGAGGGGCAGGGGAAGGAGAAGGAGGCCCGCCCTCCAGGCGCCATCCTGATGGTGTCGCCAGCTCCTCTTCCCTCCCCTTCTTCCGGAACATCTACGGGGGACGGCCGCGGGAGAGAGCCACGGCTCTCCAGGAGGAGCTCAGCTGGAGGGCTGAGTCCCTCCTTCTGCACTTCGGCCGCGTGAAAGGGTGATGGGCGTGTGGCCCGCCCATCGCCCAAACAACAACAGTGTATCGAACGGGGGGAGGGCATTTCCTCCCCCCGGGCATGTGGCACTACCAGTGCCAAGACAGGGGCGGGTCCTGGTAGCATCCTCTGGTCTCCCCAGGGCCCGCCCCGTCATGTCTTCGAGGTCACCGCAGTGTTGTTAGTGGGTGCAAGCCCCACATAACCCCGCCTCTCCCCCCAGAGAGACGGGGTATCCGTTCAGGGATTTTCACTGCGTCAAAAAAGGAAAAAAAAAAAGGGTATGCGCACACATTACTTAAGGAATGCCTCTTTTGTCGAGCCCCTATTTAGCGACAACTACACCGAGTCAATCGAGGAGCGAGAGACAAGCTCGTGGATGAGCGACCGGAATGGCTAAGGCCACGAGTCATGAAGAGGGTGCCGGTCCGCCAGGAGAGCCGATTGAGCCGCTCGGAGCCTGCAAAGACGACGGCAGCCGTGACGTCAGCCAGCAGCCGTCGTGACGTAGGAGCTCCCAGCGTCGCCGACTGAAGACAGCGGCGACTAGCGAAGCGTAGCGAGACGTTCGATCCCAACGCGCGGGATCGATACGTCAGCCCTCGATAGTGATCGATACCAATCGACACGCCGGCACCGAGAGATCGAACGGGTAAAGCGGCAACGTAACGCTGGGTCGAAATTGCGGTAGGACCGGAATTCGGTCACTTTGCCTGCGACCGTTGTAGCGAGCGAACTTCTGAGCGAGCGCTTTGACGAGAGCATCCGAACTCCAGATTTTCAAGTAAGCCCAGCGAATTTACCTGCCTGCCCAGATATCTGTTGGTCTCGGTGTCGGCCGTTTACGCTCCTGAGAGGCATCCCTAGCGCGAGTGACCACCGGTCACTTGAGCGGTCAACTCTTGGCGCGACCCTTCTGGTCGTAGCAAAGTCCCCGGTTCTACAATTTAGATTGTGAGGCGCACGAAAGCCAGGAGCGACACGGCCGTCATCGCCGTAGTGGGATTGCACGAATTGGACTTTCCGAGATTCGAGGCCATAACATCGGCCTCCGAGAGCGATCCGCGACCGGTACGGTTCAAACGTCGCCGTTTGAACCGCGCGTCCACCGAACCACTGGCGTATTCTAAACACTCTGTAAGAGCGCACGGCGAGCGCGAGTAGGCCGGGTTAGTCGGAATTGTTATCTGGATTGTTCACTGAAATTATCTTGCAAACGGCTAAGGAAAAGCCGAGAGTCCGGACGAACTGCGTTCGGACGCGAGCGTTAGGGCTTTGGGTTCCGGCCGTTTCCGGCCGAATAAACATCTTCGCCACCCATCCGCGTGGGTTCTTTAGCTCCCTTTCTCTCCACGTAATCACTCCGCCACTCTACCGTTTCCCCGAGCTAGCTAGGAGGACAGCAGCGAGTGTCGCCAAGGATACCACGGGCCACCCGGGGGGCTACCAGCCGCAGAGCAGAGCCGATTAGAAATTCTGCCCTTCCTAGGGTCTGGCGCCCACGCGGCTCTGCACGTTTTCCACCCTTTCAGGAGCCCGAGGACCTTGGCGAGGTTGAAGCGCCTCCACCCGGAGCCAGCGCGGACGGAGCCGGAGAAAACGGTTACAATTTCAATCAGAACGGACCTGTAACGATAGTATACAACCACGAACCCTACCAGCGTTATAATACAAGTAATTGTGGTCAGTTGTGTGTTAAATTTTTAAGGAAGAATATCTGAGTTTACGTAATAAGGAAAGTAAGAAGTTAACTACTGGTGAAACATGTCGATTACGATAACTCTTTCGGGAAAAACGTCTGAACTTCATTCAGATTTCTTCCCTCCACTGGATCTAAGCGATGGTATTTACGAACTTGGATTAGTCGAATTTCAAACCTTCTATACAATCCCTAATATCGATCATTCTAACAACAAGTTTTACTATGACAATGATAAAGTGGTATCCATTCCAAGAGGCTCGTATGAATTGACAAGTATTAATAACTATCTTCAAGACAATCTACCGCGAAATTTAAAAGAAGATCCTAGTGACATTATAATATTACGTGCAAATAACAATACATTAAAAAGTGAAATTCGATGTAAATACTCAATTGATTTTACAAAGCCTAATAACATTGGTAAAGTATTAGGCTTTTCGGATAATCGTATACTTGAAGGTGGTAGATGGCATGAATCGAACATTCCAGTAAAAATTATAAAAGTAAATATCATTCGTATCGAGTGTAACATTACTTCCGGTTCATACTACAATGGAAAAAGTGCCCATATAATTCATGAATTCTTTCCCAACGTCGAGTATCGAATATCACTAGGTATATCACTACGTATAGTAGATCAGAACGATGCTCTTGTGGATTTTTCTGGCGAAGAAATAACTGTGAGATTACATGTGAGAAAGAATGTTAATTCATAGTGACAAGTATATCAGTAACAGCAGTGACGAAGGTTACTTCAATAATTCTAACTTGGAACAAGAACCACCCCTACCACCGCCACCACAGTCAACTTTATCACCGCTGCCATCATTAGAAGAAAGTGAACAAGCTTATAAGATTAGTGATCAGTTAACTGTACCAGTGGAATCTACAATCGAAGAAAGTGGTCAACAAACAAGCTGTAACTTAACAGCTGCAAACAGACGGTTTTTACAATCATTAAACCTTTTAAATCCAACGGCATCAATTGTCAAACCAAAGCCAAAGCAAAGTGAACGTGTTATCAATATACTTATCTGTATTCTGTTAAAGGAAAACCTGTAACCGATGCTCATAAGCATATCGTTGAAGATAGTACGGAAGCTGTTGATGGAAACATAAACTATAAGTCTGTTACCTTTACAGTAGCAAGAAATATGGATGACGATTTCAATCTGGAGTGTAGAAGTGTCCTGGGGGAAAGTAACGATGATAACAGAAGCAATGTCAGCGGCGACACTAGAAGCGACGATGGTAACAACGAAGACAATGATAACGTTGACGCAATTGGTAATGACCATAAAGAAGGCAATGACTTTGACTTTGTCTTCGAAGAGTAAGTATATACTACATCTTACACTACTGTTACTTACAGTTAATACTTTCTACAGTTCTAACTTAATTTACAATTTCAGATTTATAAAAAACAACGAAAGTATCGTTGAAGACTTCGAGCAGGCATTCTTAAACTATAAACGTAGTCGTAGTATAGATCGCGCATGTTCAGATTAACCGAAATATTCTAGTATACATTGTGCCATCACCTTTCAGTTGTCAGTAATAAATGTAACTCTTCTTAATCGATGTTATGCTGTCACATTCTTTCCCTACCTTCATAACGAAACCACTACAATTCTATGTTCACGTACGCTAGTAGAAGAAACTGTGCCGGTTCTAGAAAAAATCCGAGATCAAGGATCAATCGAAACCAAGGACCAGGGAGCGGACCACAGGAGACATGCTTCTGGACCAGAGGAGTGGACCACAGGAGGCATGCTTCTGGACCAATGAGGGGCCATCGCAATTTTTACGGACCAGGGAAGCGGACCAGAGGAGGTGAACAAGGTGGAAACAGTATAAAACTATGGACCATTCGAAACCAAGGACCAGGGAAGCGGACCAAAAGGAGGAAATAGGAGGTAATACAAGGACCATGAGCCAGACCAAAATGACGCTGGTCTGGCTCATGGTCCAGTGTATGCCTCCTGTGGTCCGCTCCTCTTGTCCAGAAGCATGCCCTCCTGAGGTCCGCTTCCCTGGTCCTTGGTTTCGAATGGTCCATAATTTTATACTGTTTCCACCTTGTTCACCTCCTGTGGTCCGCTTCCCTGGTCCGTAAAAATTGCGATGGCCCCTCATTGGTCTAGAAGCATGCCTCCTGTGGTCCACTCCTCTGGTCCAGAAGCATGCCTCCTGTGGTCCGCTCCCTGGTCCTTGGTCTTGGATTGTTCTAGAACCGGCACAGTTTCTTCTACTCTGTGCGCGTTTGATTCGAGGCACTCGCACCGGTAATATTCCTACAAAAGTTTTAAAGAAATTCAATTGTGGTAAAGTGAGTGTTAGGTTTAAATCAGTTTCCCATTGTCCTTTTACCTCGCAGTGAAGCGCGCACACACCAAGTTTTTTTTATTATTAATCGCTAATTTATTATTCATTTATTGTTCATTGTTCGGTTATTACCCTTTCAACAAAAGGAAGCAAGAATTATTAAAATGCAAAAATATAGTATTACAGGTACACATACGTTAAAAATAGTTATCGCGCAAAAAATTTATAGAGCGATAACTGCTATATTTTATCATACAAAAAATAATAAACAAAATAGCCAGCCTGAGCATTATACATGTTTTGTAAGAGATAGCAAAAATAGATATATTAACATTCATGATGAAAAGATTATACAAAAAATACAGTGGCCGAGAGGTGCAAAAGATCTACTATTTATTGAAAAACACGGTTCAAAATGATGTGATGTACAAATTTAACAGCTTTCAGCATTTGCACCCTTGCAAAGAAGATAACCTCGTCTGCATTTAGCGACACCTTTACAAAAAACAAGTCCCCCCTGCATTTAGTGACCCGTTTGCAAAATCATAAACAGAACTAACTACATAAAAAATATTCCTCATTTAAAAGAAGTCCTGCAAAAAAACAATCCTCTCGATCCCCTCAAAACATTAAATTGTAGAAGAAAGTATCAGGTAGTTTTGTTCCACTTCCAGAAAGACGCCCTCCAACCCAAAAGAGCATTCCGCATTTAAAAGAAAATTTTTAAAACATGCCAAGTACATTTCTCCTACAGCCCAAAAACACTTATTAGCTTCTTTTAAAGAATATTCTTAAATGAACGACCAAAAAGACATGAAATCCCTCCAAAAACATTTTAAAAAATGTGAAAAAAAGCGCCAAGTAGTTTTGTCCCCCACCCCTAAAAAGATCTTGCCTCACAAAAAATGTGCTGCATTCCACAAAATAAATCTGTGGTGAAACCACCTCTATCAAATTGACCAAAAATGTAAATCGATATCATTGGGAGGCCAAGTTTTCATTCAAACACTCTAGTAAAAAAAACAGGAACAGGATATGAATGTGACAACCAAACCTTCAGTTAGAAATATAAAACAAAACATATGTTAAACAATCGTGAAAATTAAATTCAAAATATATCTCTTCTGTTCGTTCAATTTATCAAAGAAAATGTAATCCGTACAAAAACATTAAAATGTAAAAAATGCGCCAAGTAGTTTGAGTTCCCGACAAAATTGAAATATAACAAAAAAGATAATAAACATCATACGAGAAAGCCAAGTCTTCATTTAAAAAAACATCGATTTAACTCGCATTAGCATCAAACACTGAATTAACAATAAATTGTCACTTAATAATAAAAAAAACTTGGCGTATGCACGCTTCATTTGAGGCACTTGCTCTGGTAATATTCCTAAAAGAACTTTTAAAGAAATTAAATTTTAGTAAAGTCAGTGTTTGGTAAGTCGGTTTCCCATTATCTTTTTAAGTCGCAATGAAGTGAGCACACGCCAAGTTTTGTTTATTATTAAGTGACAATTTATTGTTAATTCAGTGTTTGATGCTAATGCGAGTTAAATCGATGTTTTTTTAAATGAAGACTTGGCTTTCTCGTATGATATTTATTATCTTTTTTGTTATATTTCAATTTTGTCGGGAACTCAAACTACTTGGTGCATTTTTTACATTTTAATGTTTTTGTACGGATTTCATGTCTTTTTGTTAGTTAATGTCTTTGTACGGATTACAGATTATAGATCGGTAACGTAAACGCGACATTTGGCCGTGGTGCCAACTGGTGTGAAAAAAGCGAAAGTCACATTTTTAGGAATTGCTGAATGGCATGAATCGTAATCCGACTCGTCTTTTCGACGAGTAAAATAAGCAGCAGAATTCATATCTCCTGAATTACTGAACCGATTCGCTTGATTCTTGGCCCATTCGATTCGGAAAAATCGGGGAAAAAATACAAAATTGAGAAATAAATTCTTGGAGCTATAACTTTTTCATAAATCGAGGTGAAAGTTTTATAGCAGACGACAACCGCTACACTTCGGGATAAGTATCCTCGGCTGTCTCGCGCTGTCATATATATACTTCGCCGTCTTATATATACTACTACTACTTGGCGCGAGACTCTACCGAGTCTCCTGATACTTGGTCCGCCCGGTTCTTCACAAATCGAGTTTCAAGTCTTTCACACGGTAAACGAATGAAATGTTAAACTTATACCTATATCCTGTCATTAAGAAAGCTACGTTCTCCAAAAAATACTCTCCATTTTACATTTTACCATTAACGATACAATAGCGATCTGCAATAATATAAGGTATCATTTGAATAATAAGGTTGCATCCATTTGTGTGTAGACTTGAAAGTCGATTTGTGAAGAACCGGGCGGGCCAAGTATTACATTTTCTTTGATAAATTAAACGAACAGAAGAGATATATTTTGAATTTAATTTTCACGATTGTTTAACATATGTTTTGTTTTATATTCCTAACTGAAGGTTTGGTTTTCACATTCATATCCTGTTCCTGTTTATTTTTACTAGAGCGTTTGAATCAAAACTTGGCCTGCCAATGATATCAATTTACATTTTTGGTCAGTTTGATAGAGGTGGTTTCACCACAGATTTATTTTGTGGAATGCAGAACATTTTTTGTAAGGCAAAATCTTTTTAGGGGTGAGGGATAAAACTACTTGGCGCCTTTTTTCACATTTTTTAAAATGTTTTTGGACGGATACAATTATATTTTCTGTACATCGTTGATAGCTCTATTGTTGTCATCACAATATGTCGCACAACTTAGAATAAACTTATAATATAGCAGACTTATCATACGATACATTGGACATCTTATAGTGAAATATAGTTGTAGTCGACTCTTCTATGATTGAACTACTCGCTCTGACTTTCGAGACGTGACTGAGGAGCGCGCGCAGACAATTCGAACTATGTACATTATTTGGAACTTTAGGAGGGGGACTATTGTCCCTAATTCTACTATCCTTATCACAGGCCGATTCCCGCGGCGTCACCAAGGGTTAGCCTAGCGGCCCCGGTTCGACCATATGGTCTCCCCGTGCACGCGGGACCTTCAAAACCCGGGAAGTTTTACCTTCCCTAACGAGGTCGATCTCGGCCTCAGGTAAAGGCGAACCTCTACCTGAGCACGAATGGCTTATAGGCCACGGCACGTTTTCACGTTACCGCGCACTAGGGGGTCAGCCAACGGGAACCCAAAAAACCTCAGAAACTAGACATTTCGCTCTCATGGTCTGCACGCATCCCTCTTACAAACCGTGATAATTGCACTTAGATATTAAATGCGACGACCTTAACAATAACACAATGTCTATGGTCGTCAACGCAACAACTCTTTCATTATACAAACAAAATGGGCAACACTGCACAATAATTATAATAACCCAAATCATCCATCCGTAACAATAGTATTGTTGCGCCCGAGCCCAAGGTTGGCTCCCGGAATGCACAAACTAAGCAGACCACTAAGTCGTATTCTTGAAAGGATGTTGCAATGTATAAAAGAAATAAGATACTAGTATAGCAATAAGCAAGCGAATAGCGACTACATCACGTTTTGCGCATCAGCACTGAGTCACATCGCCTGATCAGTGCCTCGTGCTGATGCGACGCCCGCATCGAACAAAACTATTGCTCCAAGTCCTAATCGGGGACTCGCTTTCCAGATTTCGAACAGAACACATCAGTGCGTACCAGCGAGTTACTCTGTACCTTTCTTGTCAGCCTTTGGTTATATCCTATCAATAAACTCCAAGTTTTTGGGTTTAATCCCGGTGGATTCTAATCCTTTAAACGCTACGAGCCTGACTTCCTCCGATCCCGCTACCCGCTCTGTGCAGTGACCTCACAGGGCACAACAAATGAACACAAGTAAGTAGAAGCTTCATTGAAAGATATCTTTCATTGAAATTTAACAGGCAGCATTAACACATCGCCTTGGCGCCTGCTACAGCGCGGAACAGGTAGAGCAGTCCACGGTGAGCAAGCACGAGGGATTACGGTGGTAGCAGTCGCGCGGCGTCGAAAGGAAACTCAGCGTGGTAGAGGCTCTTCCGCTGGACAGTACTGGTCTAGCTATTCGTGCTTGCGCCCGGTTCGGTAGATGTATACCCACCACTACTGTGTACTGCTCTAGCAGAAACAGGCCTCTAGCTAGTAGTCATGATGCGATTGTAGACCATTAGGATGATTGGGGAAATATTCACACAAACTTTTTGAATCACGAACATACTAATGCGAACCGTATATTTTTTTTTATATCAAAAACTCATGAAATTGATCTCCACAGTCTGCGAAAGCTCTCGTGAATAGCGTGAAATGTCCACCACAATGTTCTGTTCTGCTAACGATAAGAATAATAAATACATCAAATACATGAAAATAATTTTGTCTGATCTAACTCAAAGCCATCCCACAACTAACTGGTCTAACTAAAGCAAACACAGCCAGACCAAATCTAGTACAATTCTTCTATACTGCCTTCAAAGTTTTAATCAACTTCGTTCCAGGATGTTTCCCTTTCCTGAATACGAGCTCAACATATAATTCTTAACAAGGGCTTCATTGAAAAATTTAACTACATATAGAAATAGCATATCTTCAAAAAGACCTTAAAATGTAAAAAGAACGCCGACTAGTTTCGTTCCATCTCTGACCATTCTGTTGTCCCGCCAAAGTGTTTTATCTTTAAAGAAGAAGACCAACACGTACCATAGTGTAACACTAGTGTAAAGAAATGAATGAACCTGTCCGAATGTCGCATATGAATGTATGTATCCAACAAATTTTAAGTGGTAACGCTGGTGGTATAAAACTATTGTGTTTGCCCTTAAACCATGGAAAACAGTAGTCCTAAATTCATGGATGTACCAGAGTCACAACCTTGTTCGTTTAGCATAGAATATCCCATATATTAAACATTATATAAGAATAAACGAACGTCCAAGCGGCTAATTCTGCTATACCTGCAGCCTAAGAAATCAAATCACCATTTTTAAGCAAATAAACCAGTGGATATTAAGCACAAGACATAAATATGCTTGACTACGTATAAAATTTTTGAAAAACAATGCTAGTTGATTTCGGAGGATCTTCTTTCAATAGATATCATTAGTTTATCTTTCGGCTTTAAAACTATAGACGTCTTCATTTGTATGCCCGTCAGGTCCTGCGGCCTTCTTGTTTTAATAATATATTTCGATGTTAAGATAACAAGAAGTATTTTCACCGTTACCATAGCATATTTTCTACCTAAAACATTATGAAAATGATGTATACAGCAGAATTGAATGAATAAATTTTAGATACAATGGTTGAATATAAGGTAGAGAGTACCTATACAGTTCCTCAATCCGTCACTAAATGGCGTATAAGCATAAGGATGCCGCGGCCCCAGTGGATTGTTGGGAAGAAATCTGTCCGGATTAAATTCCAATGGCTTAGGCCAATACTTTTCGTTTCGATGACTTCGAGTAAAGTCAATCGTTACAGTACTAGTCGCAGGCAGAGTGTACTCGCCTAAATATCCATAATGATATATTTAGTATAATAAGGTACTCAACTACAACAATGATTTATGTCTGAAGTTGCGAGTGAAAATAGTCCAACCTATCTTTATGTCTTCCGAAAGATAGCGAAACACAAAAGGAACAGTGGGAAAAAATCTCATTGTCTCCTTTAGAAACCGATTTAAATAATCCATTCGATCTAGGTTCTTTAAAGTAATATCTAAATGTTCGGAAGTGGATTCTCCATAAATGTCACGCACCTCAGCATACACTTTATCCTACGTCAAGAACAAATATTTCTAGAATGTCTGTATTCTTAAGTGTAAGCAATTTAGACTCTCATGTCATTATACCTGAATGTCAGGATAATTTGCCAAAACGAGTATTGCCATACTCAGCATGCTTGCTGAAGTATCGTACCCCTAGTATGTAACAGAAAGTGTTATTAGAAGTAGATTATTTAGTCCAGTCCCCGGTCGAGAGTATTTAAATTTGCGTTAGCGAACTAGTCATAGGATATTGGACTTGTATGTTTTAAAACCCTTCGATCAGGCAACTCGGTAGTTCAAAAGGTTCGTGAGCTACTCTGGACAACTTTGATACTTCAAACGGTAATGAGTATTTCTTAATGTCTATTTGAACTATTTCTAAATTATCACATGTATATTACCATTGCATTCAACTCTTTCGAATGACCCAAAGCTACATATGTATAGCATAGTGATAAAATAAAAGTGAATGTTGCTGGATGTGTGAAATAACCATCATAACAGATAATCACCCGAGGCATAATCAACGCATTCATATAAAAACTAAATAATGCATAGCTATCTTGTCTGGATGCGTACTGCCCATATTGAAAAAGTGAAAGCCCTATTCTGAATGTTAATGGGGGATGTGAAAAGTATGATGTTTAAAATTCAATACAAGCTCCGGAAAAGTGCCTGATAACGCGGCTATTGATTGACTGGCAACAATTTCTATATAACTTCTGATCTAAGAAGAGGACGAGTTGATTTCGTCGGTTAACCTTAGAAACGGGTAATCGGAATGCTGACTGGAAAGTTCGGTGATTATACCTGGACCCCTACCAAACGGGAGTGCAGAGAATGAATCCTGAACGCCTGAGAGAAACAAGACAATAGGGAAATTTCTGTGCGACAGGTCCCTTGACCAGGAGAGCATGCTAACAACACACGAACACATGATCGAGGGAGAGAAACCACTGGGAAACCTTCCTAGACACCTGGTAGAATCCGCGAGATCAGTTGCTCTGAGAATTTCTTTCTATCGTCCCTTTCAACTGCCACTCCTTATATTATATCAAGCCATCTCTGAAATCCGAACTTTCTGTGTTCCGAATCATCGTTCCAATCATGACTTTGTACATTCTTCATGAAATATGTAATGCCATTCACCTAGAACCTTGTAACCTGCGTTCTAATCCAACCATTTCCATAATACATCTTGTTTTAGCTCAAATCCTGTGTGAAACCCTATCTATATGACTACAAGACTATGTTTAATTTATAAGTTACGCCTTGGAGCTTAAAATTTGACAAGAGTTAATGTGGAAGTTTCATATTTGTCGAAACCACTGCTGTTAGCGGTAATTCTCACTGCCTCGCTGTCACGCGCTACTTGGCGGGAGACTTTATCAAGTCTCCTTTCCAATCCCGATCCTAAACTTAACTGCATACCTGATGATAAGGAGCCTGACATACAGTGGTCTTGTACCATGTGTTGTACAGTGGCATGTACAGTTGGGAGCTGGAAAGTTGGCCCCTGAGAGGCAGACCGTGCTTGAGCTTGGGCTGGCAAGGCTTGGCGGTAACGCCTATGATACCTGCGAAAATCTGCCCCCGTACTACTTGATTACCTGCTTATTGGTATATTGGCAGCGGCAGGTAGGGCACCGAAGGGACTCAGGCCTGTGAGGTGGAGGTGCCCGACACCCTGTCAGCCAATCGAAGTTCGACCGATAATTAGGGGCCGTAATTTCTTTTCTTTAAATTTGTAAGTAGGAGACCTTCAAGGAGGAGTCAAATTTTTCGCCAATCGGGGCCAGAGATATTTTTCTAGCTAGGGTCTGCCTCCCAGGGGCCAACTTTCCAGCTCCCAACTGTACCTAGATTTCAATAGCTTTTGGACGGCGGTGGCCTCCTTCTGCGAGACCGTTCTCTCGCAGAAGGATGCCGCCTAACGCGACCGGAAGCGGCGCCAAGCTCCCGGTCGCCGAGGACGGGCGAGGGCGAGGGGCGGACGTCTCCGGCGAGGGGCCTATAGGCTCTAACCGGACCGCCCCTCCCCCCGTTGTTTTTTTAGTTTTACGAGAACGCCCGGCGGGGAGCCACAGCCCCGTCGCACGCAAGCTCCACCGGCCCTTGGGGGGTCCCTGCTGAGGACAGGGGCCCCTCCGCGGAAAGCTGTCGGTGAGGGGCAACTAGGTGTGTGGCCCGCCTAGTCGTCAAAGTGCAGGTTACCGGGGGGTCCGAGACACGGGCCCCTCCGGGAGATAGCGCGTAGCGCGCCGAGGGGCCGAGCAGGGCGGGCGCTGGATGTTGTTCGTCCAGAGTTCCCAGAGTCCGCCCTGGAGGGCCCCAGGGGCTGACCACCAGGGGGGTTTTAGCCGGTAAGAGTCCGGCATATCCCCGTCCCCTCCTCAGGGGGGCGGAGAATCCATGAGGATTTCCCCCATGTAAAAAAAAAAAGATTTCAATAGTTTGAAAATGTGGGTTGCTGTATTTACCGCTCCCAATACTGTTATTATTTCATCGAAGATCTCTTCGTCGGTGAACTTGTAATCGGCTTGGGCTGCAGTGAGAAGTAGGCCTAACAAACATGCCCTTGGACGGCATTCAATTTCTGAAAATGCTTTCTTTCGTTAGGTCTCTCTACTGAATAAAAGATCCTACTTTGATGAGTTTTCCTAACTCACGTTTGGCTATATCGCTTTTGGCGTTGTCCACTGCCTACACATAGCATTTGGAAGTTGTTATGAAAATCTCAGTCTTCATCTTGAAAACTTTTTTGTAATACTACAACTACCGATGCTTAAAAGGGCATTTCCCTTTGTTTACTTGTTTTAAGTATTTACCTTCAAATTATTTCTCTAATTATTAAGGAAGAACTTTTTTTTAAATACTTTATGCATATATTTGTATCCTCATATACAACTTTCGTGATTTTTTAAATCCTTTATATGTTCAAGTTTCTGAGCGACGCAACCAGGCTTGATTTGCACGATAACTTCCTCCGGAGTCATTGCAAACAAAGGAACAAAATTTGTTTTAATTAGAATGAACGTGGTTATCGCAGGAACTAGAAGTTATATAATCCAACTTTTGTTATTTTGTCTGCTATCAATTTGACTCTATTTTATCAAAAAATCTTGTAGTTATTCTCCCTATTTTTCGCGATAGCTATGTTTACATTAATTAAGACAAAATTTATTTTTAGTATAAACCATGGGAGAAGAATTGTTGAAAGTCGTATAAATTCGGGATTGCATCGATCCAAAACTTCAATATGTAAAATAGTTTTTAAAATATCATGAATGTTGTGTTTTAGGGTCGTTCATATTCAGGTGATTTTCGAATTTTGATAAGTGCACTCCCTAAATTGGTTGCAAATAATTAGAAAACAATACTCCCAAAATTTCATTGCTCCATCTTAATAGTAATACGTGCCACAAGCCACCTATTTAGCATTCTATGTGCATGGTGTTTTTATCGACGTAGCTCATAATTCTGTAACACAAGTAATGCACACGCGAAAAATGTGATTCTTGTACAGTTTTCTTATTAAATCTATACATTTTTTTATCAAATTTTTAATAATGTTCTTACCTAATGTACGATGAAGAACAAAGGCAATATATTATGCGACTTGTTGCTTCGTATAGAAAATCATAGCCTAATGCAAACAAAGAAACAACGAAAGAATCTCAATTATCAGGTTGATATAAGTATTTGCACGTTTTTTGAAGATCAATAAATTTGAATAAGAAAATTTCTACACTATGTATAAAGAAATTTTTCATCACACCACACATTTTTAAAATTATATATTATTTTGATAATTGTAATAAATTGAAAATTTTCACATTACTTTCCGGAAAGAATTAGCCTCAAACATCGCCTGTGCGTCGCTGAAGGTTTAAGAAAATTATCCATCGCTGATTCTTCAGCGACACACATGCAGCGTGTGAGCGGCATCGCACATGTGTCGCGATGCAGTTTGTGGAATATAAACAAAAAATTGATCAAAACCAGGCAATTTTAATTTTTTCAGCCGCCATATTTGGTCGGCTATTTTGAATGGTATACTTTTGATACGAAATTTAACCCCAGGGACCCAAAAAACCCATATACAACTAATTTTGATGCAATCTTGTCCAAATTTGACGGTCTTTGATTTTTCAAACCGCTGTATTATAAACCAAAGTTGATAAAAACCCGATGGTCATCTAATCGGAAACAATAGGTTGCTTGTAGTACGTGTTA
The DNA here is from genome assembly GCA_910591665.1 of Ectemnius continuus. Classification (NCBI taxonomy): domain Eukaryota; kingdom Metazoa; phylum Arthropoda; class Insecta; order Hymenoptera; family Crabronidae; genus Ectemnius; species Ectemnius continuus. The sequence goes on along the minus strand of OU342862.1, from coordinate 3,684,029 downwards.
ATATTGAGATGGAGCAGTAAAACTTTGGGGGTATTTTTTTTAATTATTCCGAACCAATCTAGGGGCTGCACGCATAAAAATTCAAAAAGCACCGAAATAAGAACCACCTTGTTGTGTACGGATGTGTAATCATGTCTATAAAGTTTAAGAAACGTAAGTTGTTTGTTAAATATTAAAACAAAGAAAATATTGCGCCTTAAAACAGGTAAATGGAAGGGAATCCCTCCTCGTATATCTATCTAGATATATGAATATTTCCACTCTCTACAACTTCCTCCTTACTAAGAAACCATAAATAACGTTTTCACTAGCAAGTAAAAATGTTACGCTTTACACAAATCAATATAGCTGAGGTATTTCGATGCTGGAAGAATTCTCAAAGTTTATAAGAAACTTATGAAGTATGAATTTCATCAAAATTCACCTACATAATGTGAGTGACTAAAATAACCCCTTTCGGTTTAAATATATACTGCATACAATTGTTAACCAAAGAAGAAACCTAGTTTATATTTATATATTTAGCTGTCTGAATATTTAAAGGAAAGCCAGCAAACACATGCTAAACAAGTCATTTTGGCCCCGATGGTAGTTCTAGTGATAAAATAGCTACTGGTAGCACTACTTACATTTCTCACATACTTATGGATATACTCTACATCTTTCTGATATTTCCGACCGGCAGAAATTAAATTGAAAATCAAATCTGAGTGTAACAAAGGGTTGGGGACTCGTTTGGTTGCCATTTCGAGGACACTGCAACAACAAGTTTTCCTTTTGGACATGTATTATTATTTTACAATATAGTTAATAGACATTCACTTACCTTGTGATTTTATTAAACAAAGAGCAATCTTCTGCAGTGTAGCTATTGAGTTCAATACCCATCATTGTATCTGACAATAAGTAAGGTTACAAAAGTGTGCAATTTTTACAGAATGTATAATACTCCGAATTATGTAAATCTTATACCGAATATGCTATCATGCATGTAGCGCATTGAGTAATAATAAACATCAAATTCTCTTCCTGAATTTTCCACCTCCATTCTCTCTACCGCTAACAAAGCATGTCTTCTAAGTTTTTGAACAAACATTTCAAGAACCGTCCTACCAAATAAGGGCTCGATAGCTTTACGGTGTGGTCTCCATTTTGAAACTGAAAGAACGTTACTTCTGATGCAGAGTCTTATGATTAAATAAACATAATAACAAAGTTCGAAGATTCTAGAAAGATGCGATATAAAATATATAACACAAAAATGTACTAAAAAGTATAAATTCATTTCTCTCTTATTTAAAGTTACTTAATGCAACCCGATTCACAGATAAAGCTAAATGAAAATTCTGTCTAATATATGTATTATTACATCACTTTTAAAGTAGGTGATTTTCAGTAAGTATTCATAAAATTGAAATTACTTCGCTCTTTTTAGCGCATTCTCGTGTTGCCTATTTTCGATGGTGGTTTATATTCTTGAAAAAGTATTTATCTTTTGCTTCTTAACTTAGAAAGAAAAGATGCAAAGGGGAACATCGCGGAAACTATAACAAAATACAAAAGACTTAATTTCCATCGGTGTAATTTCTTTGCGCGAAAGTCTATTTTAGACCGTTATCACTCCACATCTGGGGCTTCAAAGGACATCGTTACGGGACTCGCCTCGCAAGCAATTACCGCGGAATTCCGAAAATTTATTTCTTATTCTCTGCCTTTTTTGAAAGGATTAGGCATATGCTTTCTTAACTGTGCCTTTAAGGCTTTTCTGACTTTCCCTATTTTATTATGTACAGCTGCATGGTTTCACTTTATTATTTCTGCATGTCGACCAGGGCAAGTGCGGGTGTGGAAACCCCCGCCTCCCCCTACGTTGTTGCCGATTTCTCGCCACGCTGTTCCACTACCTCACCATAGCGGTTTGCATCCTTTCTTAGAGTCACTTGGACTCCCACTACTTTCTTTTGGCCAAGAGGGGATGCATTAGCTTTTAAGGTCAGAGCTAATATTTTTTTTTGTTAGAACGTATTTTCCGTTCTTTTTGCGTCTCTCGCTCTCACTATTCGTATTCTTCGCATTGCCATTAGTACTAGTAGTATCACTTAAGATTTCTTGTGAATCCAAATTCAAAGAAGGGCGGCCACGAGTTGCTCCCCTCCTTCGGTTTTTGACTAAAGCGTTTCATGCTGAAACTATCCCGCAGACTTCAAAAAGTAAATTCCTTTCACACATTCAGTAACAATGATTAAAATTCCACATTTTACAAAATGCGACATTTTGTACAATTGGACCACATTTGGGCAACTGCGTCAATAAGATGGAATAGGTTTCGAACAGATCTATCCATCGATTGGAAAAATATTTCTCGATAAATTTAATAAAACGGCGCTAAAAATTGAAAACCTTCTTTTTGAAGCCAGTAAAAATGTAAAAAGAGTAAACAACTATTCCCTCTATGGCTTGAAGCTCCATTTGTAAATAACCGGGTCTGTCGCCAAGTTTAAGGCCCGTTTCCACTAGAACATTTCGCCGTAACAGAACACCGAACACCGAACATCCGAACAGAACTCCGAACTTCCTATGCTTTCCTATAGGAAAAAAAAGGTTGCCCATATCGTATTACCGTCTCGGAGCCTAGCGAGGAGGCAATCGTCTCGGCGATAAGTGGAATGCATACCAAATTTTGTTACGGAAACCACTTGACGGGCCGAACGCTCAGTTAGCGGTTTTTCCCCGACGCATCAAAGGAAACGGTAGGAAGCCCGGTAGGAACTACTGTGCATGAGGTCGAGTTTGAATTTCTTGAAAGGACGAGCTCTCGCAATCGTAACTCAAGAACAAGTCGGACGATAAACTCTCATTGATTAGGCTCTGCAATAAGTAGTGGTTGATTTCGATACTGTGAAATGGCCGACAATGGAAGAACTCTACTGAATCCACGATCGGCAATAGGAAAATTAAATTTAATATATTTTACTGCCAGACATTGTCGATTATTCTACGCACAACGCCGTTTCCACTAACTACCTGTAGCGGACACATTGGCAGTCAGAAATGTACTAGGTTTTATCAAATTATTCAAAGTCTACTAAAACTTGCAAGAACTCAAAAGTAATAGCTATTGCAAAGATTCATTCCGATTGTTTTATTCCCTGTACTTTGCGTCTAAACTTTAGTATTTCAATTAGAAGGTATTTCGCGGCGATGAGAAAAAGATATGTTAATATGGTAGGAGACGGTGCTAGAAAGAAGGGTCGCGGGTCACTTGTGAAGTGACGAAGGTCGAGATTTTCTCGGGTAAGCATAGTCCAACGCAGCGGGTAGGTGTTCGGTTTGGTGTTCGGAGTTCTGTTCGGATGTTCGGTGTTCGGTGTTCTGTTACGGCGAACTGTTCTAGTGGAAACGGGCCTTTAGCTGTTTCGCTGATGATAGATTTTACTATATCCTTTCTCTATCCCAAAGCTGCGGCGAACCTTTATGGGACAGTGTAAAGGATCCTACTTTGTTTGGCGGCCGTAGAATCTCAATCACTTCAGCATTAAAAAATGATTTGACAGATTGTGTAACATTGTATTATAATTGAGTAGTGGAATAAATAATTTTTTATGGAATTTTGCTTAAATGGCAGTGCAAAGTAAGGTTGTTGTTGAAGGTGAAACACTTTTGTGGATCAACAGATTTACGAGAGATTGAACAAAACTACTTGGCATATTTTTTTAGATTTTAGTGTCATTTTGGGGGATTGTACTTTTATCTAACATAAATTACACAAATTACATAAATTACAAGCATATCACACATTACCTTCAGCAGTGATCAAACCTTCGCGTAGCAATGGCTTTATCATATCGTACTCCGGACTTTTCTCCATGGCACTTGGATGGAGTAGGATCGTCTGAAATATTGATAATTCTGCGATTTAATCATATTACCGGATCATCCAATCTATCGCTAATAGATCATCATTAGCATGAATATAGTACCGGTAATCGAGATTTCCCGTGGGGATGCGAGAGTGAGCGCATGAAAGTTAGACGAGACGGTGAAAATAAGAGAATGGATACAGTTTAAGAAGGCATAAAACAGCGTATAACAGAAAGCAGCAAGGTAAAGAATAAGGAGATAGAAGGAAGTAATAGTCGAAGATGGAAGTTGCCAGGGAAAGAAGCATGGACAACAGAAAAAGTGGCGAGCGGGGAGAGATTCGGAGGGAAAAACGGGTAAGGACGAGCGGTAAGGAAGGTAGAAAGGAGAGAGAAAGGTAGAGGGCAGCAAAAGCGGGCAAACTAACAGGCAGCAAGGAAGTAGTGAAACAAGGAATATTAGATAGATATAGGCTAAGAAGTGACAAAGAAGCAGGTATGGAGACGATTCTAGAAGCGTTTGAGAAAATGAGAGTAAAGACGGGAGAATGTATTGAGCAGCAGGTAGAAACGATAAGGAACGAGTTCACGAAAGAGAAGGAGGCAAGGAAAGCAGAAAGGACCGCAGAAAAACAGGGGTGGAAACAGGAAAGGCAAGAATGAGAAAACAGAAGAAAGAATATTGTAATAAGAAGGAAGAAATTTGAAGGAGAGAAAATAGCAGAGAAAGTTAAGGTGTTCATAAAGCAAAATCTAAAGGTGAAAATAGAGGTCGAAAAGGCATACGTGATAGAAAGGGGAGGGGGAAACAGGACAGTGGTGGCCACACTAAGGAAATGGGAGATGAAGAAGGCGGTAATGAAGAGAACGGAGGAACAGACTAAGAGACCGTACATTGACGATGATACGAGAAAAACGGAGAGAAAAAGACTGGAGCACATAAAAAGAATTGCAAAAGAAAATGGGGCAAAGAGAAAGGAAGTGAAAGAAGCATACTTGGAAATAAGAATGGGTGGGAAGTAGCACCGATGGCATGAGTGGGAGGGTTGTTTGAAGAAAGAAAAAATATGGGAAAGAAGGTAATAGGGAAGAGGAAAAGTGAAGCAAGAGGGCACAAGGGGAATAAGATTATACTTCTGGCACATCGCTGGAATAATATTAGGTATAAGGAAAAGTACTGTCGTTTTTGAACACGTGCACTCCATAGAAAAACACAACAGAACTTTCCCTTAGACCTAACAAATAAAGATAAGGAGGTACGGAAATATTTAAAGAACTTTGATATGGTGAGACTAGTACAGCCGTAGACACAGGAGCAGAGATGGAAAAAGATGAAAACAACACATCAACAAAGCTTAAATGGAAATATGATCTCGCAACAAGAACACGTAGAAAACGAAAGGCGAAAAAAGGAATTATACCTGGGGTTAGCAAAAGATTTAAAAAACTGACAGTCCCAAAAAGCTGAAAACTAGAAACCAACCAGCACAAAAAATGAGCTGAAAAGTAAAAAATAATTCGTTCTTTCCATGCATCCATAAATTTGCAGTCTTAATGAGTAACTTTGGCAACCTTCCCTCATTATATTGCAACCCAATGCAACACCCAACCCTTTGCAAGCCCAAATATATTGCAATTTTTCGGAGTCAGCGCAAATATAAGTAAAATATTACTGGTAATCATCAAGGAGGTGAAAGTAGAGAGTGCGATCACAAAGAAAGAAAAAGAATAGATAGAAATGTAGATTAGGGGATAGGAAATGGATGAAGGAGGAATGAAAATTGGGAAAAAGAGAGATGAAAAGAATGGTATAGAAGTGAAAAGCAGGAAAATTTGGTCGGAAACAATATAGGTGCGAGAGAGACTGGTGCGAAAGCAAAGAGGAGGAACGCGAGAAAGTAGAGGGGAAGAAAATTAGCAACCTAAAAACAGAGCAAGAAACTTTGAAATATACAAACAGATTTAGAAAGAAACGAGCCGGAATAAAGGAAAGTATCGGAGAAGAAGCGCAGAGAAAACGCTTTATGGAGGTGTCAGACGGAAGAGGAGATAGAATAGTAAAGCAGAAGGAAGACATTGAAGAACGCATTGAAATATGAAGAGAAAGCAAAGGAGACAAAAACGTGCTGATAATAAAATGTATAAAAGACAAAGAGAGAAGGATTCGGGAGGGGTAGTGAAGAGCAGGAACATGGGAAAGCAAGGATACAGGAATGCATGGAGCAACAGGAGAGTTACTCGCAAGAGGTTATAAAAACAGTAATCAGTCCAAAAATATTAAAACGTAAAAAAATGCGCCAAGTAGTAGTTTGATTTTTCCACAAAATTGAAACATTGATACATAATTAGAAATTTGATTGTCTTTATTGTTAAGGATTAACTAACAAAAGACATGAAATCCGTCCAAAAACATTATATGTACATTATATTTTGTTATACATATAACAAAATGCGCCAAGTACTTTGATTTCCCGACAAAATTGAAATATAACAAAAAAGATAATAGACATCATAGAAGAAAGCCAAGTTTTCATTCAAAGATACCTCGATTTAACTCGCATTAGCAACGAACAATGAATTAACAATAAATTAGCGATTAACATAAATAAAACTTGGCGTGTGCGCGCTTGATTGCGAGGTAAAAAGACAATGGGGAACTGATTTACCGAACACTGACTTTACTACAATTTAATTTCTTTAAAAGTTTTTAGCAAATATTACAAGCTTAACCAATGTGTCGGTAACGTAAACACGATACAGCCATATTATCCTCGCAGTCTGCAGCATTTCGGAGTGCTGCCGGCTTGTGTAAGAAAAGTGAAAGCCACATTTTTAGGAATATCTTATGAAACTGAATTGAACATTCAGAAAAAAATACAACATTCAAAAATAAATCCTTGGGGCTATACCTTTTTCACAAATCGAGGTGAAATTTTCATAGCAGACAACAACTTCGGTCGCGCACCGTACTATACAGGGTGTAAATGATACAACTTCCGGCGCTTTGAGGGAAGGTAGAGGAGAATATTGTAAGCAATTCAAGCCGATATTATGGTGTTCGATCTTTGTTAGTTTAGTTGTTATAACATATTAAAGGTGGTGAGTGAGGCTATCTTCGATGCCACTGGTGGAATCGTCCCATAAATTCGCGTATGTGTGCTCCGGTGCAATTGGGGGTAACACTTAAAAAGGCGATTCGATACTCTGATTGGTTTACGTAATAATTAATAAAGTATTTTTGCTTCGGGTGAACGATGTTTGTAGTATTGATAGTCCGCGAACGTAGTGGAAACAGTGGGGTCCGCCCCCCCCCCCCCCCCCCCAAGTGTCGATGCTTAGCGGGATGTAACGTGACGCCTTTGACAGGCCGTCCCTTATCTCGCTTTAAAATAGGCTGGACCCAATTGTTTTCTCCGATTCGAACCGATATAGTTATACTAGTTACATCCCAATGAGTCAAGGTCGCCGAATCACCGAGAGGGGCTAACAAGGGGAGGTCGCGATCCGGACGAGCGCTTTTTGAGCGGGACTTGGCTTAAACTTTAGGTATTGGCGAGTATAAACAAAGTGTAAAATATTAAGGGTATCTGGCCACACAATTTTGTAAAAAATTGTTATAAACATTTAAATTTCAACATTGTCAAATCGTGTCAATTTTTTTTATGGTGGTAGGTATTGATGTTGGGAACGAAAAAGTTTTATAGATTGCAGCTCTAGAGTCAATAGTTTAATTAGAAAAAAAACAAATATGTATCCAGAGTAAATTGTAAAAAATTGGTTATAAATTGGATTTTTCATCACTTTGTAAATGTATAGGGACAAGATAATAGTAATTTGATAAATTGGTTTATATTTGTGCAGTAGTCGAAACATTTAAATATTTTTATATACAATATAGTTATATTTTACAATGCCACTGCAATTCAAGAATGAATTGTGAAGTACAATTATGTGTATCATACATGTAACGTACGATTCTAAAAGAAATTATATATATATAACAGCGATCCTTGCAAGATTCAATTCTCATCTTCTGTTTCGTTTTCATTTTCTTGCTTACAATTTTTCATATGTAATTTATCAAAAAAGCAATGAAAACACAAACTATTGCTGCACCATGCACATTTTATAAATGCTAATTCTCGACACTTGCACTTACTTGTTTTAAGATCTGCGGGAAAACAAACTTGGTTTACATTACAAAATATTTCTTTTTGATAAGGTGATAATTTTGATGCATACCACGCGTATTTAATCATTTTTTGAAATATGGGTGCCGATAACTGATGATGTATTATCGAATGTAGTTTAATGATACTTTCGCGGTCTGTAATTTCTCTATTCTCCGATAACAATATGGGGGCATTTTGTAATCTGGAAATAAAATTTTTGACTTGTCGAAAAAAAAGCAGTAAAATTAGCAAAGACGGAGAAAATAACAAACAGCTAAGGGAGCGGATGGGTAATCCCTTCAAAAAGACGGAGAAAGCGGAATGAAATTCGTGGAGCTTGTGACAATAGCACGCGAGACAAAATGTTCTAACGGTGTCATCTTCACGCACAGATGTTTAATTGCAGGGGCACAAAGAATGATGACTCGCGATTCGGGATCGTCAATGCTACACTCCGCAAGCCTAAACGTAGTTAATGACTGTAGTGAACATTTATAAGGTCGACAGGAATAGTTAGTGGTAGGTCGTAGATACAACCGGTGAAGAGAGTCTCATCTAGGAATACTCCTCATATGCCAACATTGTAATGAATATTTCGAAATGCTTTTACCTTAAGCATAAAAAATTAAGGGTATTTAGCCCTTTCTTGGCGTTTTTGATACATTATACACGAAAAATAGTACGCAGGAAAATGAAAACGAAACAGAAGAAGAGAATTGAATCTTGCAAGGTTCGCTGTCATATATATGGTTTCTTTTAGAATCGTACGTTACATGTATTATGCATATAATTGTACTTTACAATTCATTCTTGAATTGCCGTGGCATTGTAAAATATAACTATATTGTATATAAAAATATTTAAATGTTTCGACTACTGCACAAATATAAACCAATTTATCAAATTACTATTATCTTGTCCCTATACATTTACAAAGTGATGAAAAATCCAATTTATAACCAATTTTTTACAATTTACTCTGGATACATATTTGTTTTTTTTCTAATTAAACTATTGACTCTAGAGCTGCAATCTATAAAACTTTTTCGTTCCCAACATCAATACCTACCACCATAAAAAAAATTGACACGATTTGACAATGTTGAAATTTAAATGTTTATAACAATTTTTTACAAAATTGTGTGGCCAGATACCCTTAAAATTTTACACTTTGTTTATACTCACCAATACCTAAAGTTTAAGCCAAGTCCCGCTCAAAAAGCGCTCGTCCGGATCGCGACCTCCCCTTGTAAGACAAAAAGCGCATAAAAGTAAAGAAGGGTCCTAAGTCACCCCCGATGTTGCCGACCTCTCATTCGATTACTACCCGTTCCAATAACTTACAGCTAACTTTAGGATGGAGTAACAACTAAACTAAAAGAGATAGGACCTGAACATTTCCCGTCTATGGCCTTAGATTTTTCCCCTCTACCATCCCCCAAAGCGCTGGGAGTTATATCGTTTACACCCTGTATATATACTACTGCTACTTGGCGCGAGACTACCGAGTCTCCTGATAGGAGGTGAAAAGGAAGAGAGAAAGGTGAAGGTAGAGAATTCGTAATATAACAAGCACTACCAACTTATCACAAAGAACAAAGTAGCTGAAGTACCTCGGAGAGAGAATGGCGGAAAAAGAGAGGAGTTTATTGGCAAGATTTAAGTTTAGAAACAAAACATAAGATACAGAAAATACTGGAAGGAGGAGGAAGAAAAAATATGTAGAGTATGTGGAGGAGAAGAAGAGAGTTTATGGCAGAAAGTGAAAGAATGCGAGCAAACGAAGGTAGAAGATAGAGGAACTGGAAGAGATACTAGGAGAGGAGGGGCATGGCCTAAAGATATTGAAAAGAGTGAAAGAAAGTTGAAGAAAGGCGTAAGGTGTAAGGAGCGGAAAGGAGGAAGAAAAGTAGAAGTACAGAGAAGCAAACTAATACAGAAGAGACCGGGAAGCAGGAAATCCAGCAAAGGAGGAAGGAAAGCCAAAGAAGAGAAAGAAGAAAGATAGTATATTATATTAGAATGTTAGAATGTTATATCGTTATGTTTATATAGAGACCCTAAGATAAGCAATTCAGAGTTCATATTAATACTTGTAAGTTATAATAAAGAATCGGAAGCTATCCTAAGCGGAAACGCACAGATTAGATAAAATAAATGATAGTACAGGCAATCTGTTGGTTTTAAAAATCTTTAATTATCTTTAGCGTAAAATGCATAGCCTAGTGTTAATCTTTGGGTCGTTTTTTATTCAATCATGCTTTTATACGATTTGTCCACATAATGTTATAAATAGATCATACCTTTATCTGTTCGGCATCATATATCAAAAAATAGACTCGCGGACCCAGCCACAATCTGAATGGCGACTGATACGTATTCGTTAACCTTTCTAGCGTGTTGTAGATATCTAATCATCGGGAAGGTTTTCTATCAGTAGCAATTCATAACGTATAAATGTAAATCCTATGGTTGGCAAAGTATTGAGGGAAAGTTATGGTAATATCAATTGTTGTCTTTCGTAATGAACAAAAATTTGTATGCTTGGAAGGCTCGAACAAGGAGAATTCTTCGATACTGCTAATCATCAGCAGTCGACCTGTTTTGGAGAAGATAAACGTATAACAAATTAAAATCTCATAAATTTGATAGAAAATTAATATAAATGGCTTACCGAAATGAAATCAGCAAAAATAGTAGCGGCAGGTCACGGAATTAGACTAAAAATTGTATGGAAATCTGAACCTAAATTAAAATACGACCGTTCAATGAAAACAATTGCAAAATGTGATTCACTTTCTAAATTCGATGCAAAGTTGCAGAGATTGAAATCTCTTTCTTAGCGTCAGGGAGTATGTGTGTGTAGCCATGTGTGTGCCAATATGAAACTGTATAAAGCTGCATGTCCATTTGAGAGAAAAATTCTCAAATCCTTACTGATAACAAGTCAAAAGCCGTTTACTACAATTGAAAATCAGATAGTACCTCGAAGACATTGTCAACATTAGTAACAACCTCACTCTACGATGCAGATTTAATATTACGCTAGACAACTATGAAAAAAATAACTCGTGAAAATAACAATGTGGAAGATAGAATGCTTGACTCCCTTTCTACATTTGTATATGAAGAAGTTAACTGCTCAGAAAGAGGCGATTAATGATTCGGTAGAAAATCTATTAGCTAGGAAGAGTGCACCAAATAACACAGTAAAAATAATGTAAAGAAACTTAAACATATACAAGAAGGTGAAGGAAAGAGAAACTACCATACCAGCCATATTAGCTAAAAAAGGAAGGGTAGAATAGGATGAATATGAAACACTTGATCGTTATATTGCGCGCCGAGAGATCGAGAGCGCGTAATGCAGCGCAAAATTACGGTAATACCGAAAGCTTTTCACTTTGCGAGCGACTTTCGGAGCGAGCTAATCTATGTGCGTGAGCGTAAGCCAGTTTCGAGTACAAACAGAGCCACTTCCTCGAGGGTTACACCAGCTGGACAGCGAGCAACCTACTACGGTGTTAGTAGCGGCTGGACCTAGGCGTTTCGACAGCCGAAAGCCCTACAAATTACCTGCCTGCCTACAGTTCTGAGGGTCTCAGTGCCCACTGTACACGTTCCAATTAAGACATAGATAGTGCAAGTGACCAACAGTCACTAAGCGGCTGACTCCTTGGGGCGATTTTTCTAGTTAATTGTACGCCTTGGCACGGGCGCTACTACCATACTTTTGTAGACGTGGATTTACCCTTTCCAAAATAATTCCACCGGCTTCAACGATTTAAGTTCGGGGCTGCAGTCTTCTTGTAAAGTCCCGAGCTATCGGATCACTGGCGTGTGGGGCATAGTCTAACTAGCGGTCCATGAGGCAAACGTGGCAAGACCGGGTAAATTGTATGGCGGCTGTGGAGAAGATGCGGGTTCGAACATCGAGCGTTCGGACGCGTGCGTACGAATTATTGGATTCCCAACCGAGTAAACATCTTTTGCCAGCCATCCACGTGAGTTCTTTAAGCTTCCTTTTCCCAACATTAAACTCTGCCACTCTACTGAAAACAAGTAGGTCGGACAGGTACCAGCCAGTCCTGCCGGGCCGACGAAGGTCAAGCGGAAGGGTCAAAAGAGCGACGAGGAAGAACTACATAGAATGTAGTTGATGAGTGCAGGTTCATATTGTGGGAATGAATCTAAGATAGTGTTTGGAAGTTTAAAATGTAAGGAGATTGAGCAGTGTGTGTGTGTAGAAAGATCGAGACAGCAGGCATGGATGCAGAGTGTGGTGAAGAGTGGTGTGAGAGATGAGCGAGTGGAATGGGGAGCAGTACGAAAGATGATCGGGAGTGACTGCGAGGACGAGTATGAAAGTAGGAAGGGTGCATGAAGTCGTAGAGAGTCTAATGTCTGAGATGTCAAGTGGGTAGAGATAGGCGAGCGAGTGGAATGGGGTACGGATGCGATGACCAGAGTGTCCGAGCAGGAGTGATTGTGAAAAGGGTGTACATGGAGTAAGACTGACCTGTCGCGTTCCTAAAATAAAGAAGAGTGAATTATGGGATGCAAGGGTTCGAGTGTAAGGAGATGTGTGAGTGCGTCTCCGTCTGTACGAATGCGATGTATGTATGAGGGTAGATATAAGATGTGCTCCTGGGGAGGAGCACAGAGTCTTTAGGCAGAGTCTTGACAGAGTTTTTACGGAGTGCCCTGCAAGGCGATCAAAGTGTAGTCAGAGCGGAGTCGGAGCGGAGTGTTTTAAGGAATAAAAACCGTTTTGCCACGATATTCTGTCTTATTTCCACACCACAATCCCCACAATATGAATCGTCGAACGATTATCCACGCTCTACCAGCTGATGAAGGCTGGTACCGGAGTTTGCAGTAAGTAACTCGCACCCCGGTGCCCAGCAAGCCAGGTCCCTACCCCTACTATGAGGCTAACCTTTGCCACCTCGATGGTCCTACCCATGTCGGGCTCGATTCAAGACTGAGGGGCTCTCGACAGCTTGGTACCAGTTTTCGATGTCGACTGGTAAGACCGCATGCGGCATAAATCGCTCCTAATTAAGGCCCTGCAACCAAGCTGGCTGATATATGCCAACCACACTCGGTATGCCCGTTGTGACGTGACCCACCATAGCAGTCGTAGGAATCAACCTGTCTCCAGACGTTTCAACCTGTAGTGCCCCCTGCGAGAGAGGAAAAACTACAGAAGAAATTCGGGATCCTGCACGGAGGCCCATGTCAATTCAAAATTGACAATAAAATTTCAAAAAACCGGGAAAGGCCCGCGTCGCCCGATAACATCCAGAACGCAAACCAAAATGACGAGAGGGCTCAGAAAACCATTCAGTCAACGGAACATGTTATATTTTAGTTCAAGTATAAGCTTCACCTCAAGACGCATGCCGTGGTCTTCCAGGAAACCCTCGAACTTGTAAGTTATTCTGCGGAGAGACTGCGTTATTTTTATCATAGATGGGAAAGAATGACTAACGACCCTATTATTTTGTATTAGAGGTCATAACACTTTGTGTTCAAACCCATCTTATCAGGGCAAACTACCCAAAATACCACTATGATCTGCGGTGGATCTTACACAAATAATATATCAAGAATTCTCAATGAATTATTGCATAAGGGTGCAATGAGAAAGTGCCTATCTATGGCGGGTTCTTTCGTGTCAGCAATCTTTCTCATTGCATAACCAGATGTTTGGAGATGTTTCCTGGTTCTAAACCTTAAAAGGTTAAATAAGTTCGTTCAGACGGAGCACTTCAAACTGGAAGATTTAAGAACAGTCAGAAATTGAATCTTTCGCGAATGCTTAATGGTTACTGTGGATTGTAAATATGCTTATTATTTAGTATGAATCAATGAATCGGCACCGTGTGTGTTCACCAAAATAATGAAACTCGTCACATTGCTCTTGAGAAATTAAGTCATGGCCTGTGTAATTTACTGAAACAATATCCTTATTGTAGAAACGTCTTATAATCAATGTAACGATTTTGTAAGTTAAACTCATTGTATATTACAAGAGTTAGGATTCATTATGAATAGCAGAAAAAGTCACTCAAACCCTTCGAGAAGTTGTAATATCTGTTCTCAAAAGAACAAAATTTCAGTACTTGAAGCTGTAAAGAAATTTTCTTCTAAAAGAGAATGCAAAACTCGAAATTTTATCGTTTTTATTGGAAAATTAGAAAGTAGTCGTTGCACTCTTAAATATAGATGTGTGTATCTAAAAGATATCAATAGGGAAAAATATTTAGCACTAAAGAACAACGATAATTTTGAAGTGAACGTGTTAGCTGCGAGATGATGTTAGAGAGAGAAGGTAAATGTCAGATGATGTTAGAGAGAGAAACTAGACATATAGAAAGAAACTAACACGAGATGGATAGATTTCTTATTTCCTTGACATTCGAGTAGTTAGTTATGTAGGCTATTATATGACAGTATCATGCGAGGAATTTCATAGTTCTATTCTCTTGTTGGCACAGCTTTATGAAAATGATTATTTAATCCAGCTGTAGGCTACCAAAGTTGCCAAGTGCATAGCTAGCTTCCACCTAAACGAAAAAGCTAGAATTTGTTAAATAAGTGCTACTTAAGGTCTTGCGTGTTAACACTTTGTGAACTCAGAATCTTACAAGTAACGAGTATTTGGTCAGAAAACTTTGGATCTTTCACTTTTGTAGATTTGGAAGGGCCATTTCGCCTTAACCAGACTCGAGTCTTCTAGTTCCAATCGGCCCTATATCAATCCTGGAATATTGCTCAGTACTATTTCAACTCAACCGTACTCAGGTCCCTATTCTCCTTTTAACCCCCTTAATACTAGTTACTTCTAATAATGTGGAACAGAAGTTGGGATTGTGCCAAGGGCTATTTCAGTATTTCACCTTAACGAGACTCAAGGCTGGATCTTGTTAATAAAAGAATGGTTAGTCGCTTCCAGTATCTCAGAACAGAATAAGATATGTATCTCTTCAGCCCTTGTCAAATTTGACTCTACAAATGTGTTGAATAAGGGAATTAATAGAACTTATTAAATGTTGAGCCTAATCATAGTATTAACTTAGGGGCATTCTAGTCGTGGAAATTCAGTATCTGCCCATCAAATTGCAAGTCTGTCGCTTAAGCGGTTCTTAGCCTACACATTGGACAAGTTGCACACTTTTGACATGAGTCGAATGAGGAGAGAATGTGTATCTTAAGCGAAGGGCCCCAAATTTGTTGGACAAATATGAGTTGGCCATAGATAGCATGCTCTTGAATTGCATATAATTAAGTCCAACACTTCAGATGTTACATTATACAGACAAGCTGTATCCTCCTTTTATTCACCACATTGTTATAGTATTACACTTATCAAATCAGTAATAACAAATTATATATTTATTTTACCGATTAACTAACAAAAAGAACTGAAATGTTGCTCAACAACAGTAAAATGGAAAACACGCTAAATAGTCCGCCCTATCTTGAAATGAATACAATTGGTAAACGAAAGCTAAGTTATAAATGAGATATAATTAATAACACACAAAAAAGCCAAGTTTTCATTCAAAGAAACCTCGATTTAACTCGCATCAGTAATTAACAATAAATTCACAATAAATTAGCAATGCAATAACAGTATGAAATTATTACCAGCTGGAGTTCCGATGACCTGATGAATATTACCAATAAGCGGCAGTGCTCGCGGTCCACGGAAGCACTTCGACCGTAAAAGTATACGGTAGGCGTTCAAATAGCTTAATCCGAATTGCACTAACTTAACACATATTGAAGCTATACAAACGGCCACGAATGCAGAGAGTATCATATCGCTGTAATTAAGTTGTCCAAAGTTCAATCTCAAAATAAATAAATTCCTTTAAATTCGCGCTTAAATAAATTCCCAGTTGATATACGGGAATGTCATGAACTCTAAGCGTATAGATGCTAAGGCACCTATAATATTTCACACTGTCGTAGTGTTGTCCTTACTTATCAGACAATCGACACAGTCATCCTATACTGATACTCGGTATTGCGCTGCTGCTCTGGCTGCTGCTTTATATATTGCTCTACAGAGCTACAAAAACAATTCAGAATATTAGTTCGCCAAGACGTTGCTAATTTATCGACAGCTAATACGTTTCCAGGTAATAGTTTCTTTGCTTGTTGCACATTCATCTCTATCGAAGTAGGGTCCTTGTTTCTTTAACAGGGGGGTTTCTAGGACAGTGGGATCTGAGGGGGGTGAGGGGACGGGGGCTACTGTTGTCGGCGAGGGGGTATGCGGGGAAGAAGGTGGGGGATGCTGTCCTGTTCGATCATTGGTTTTGAGGGGGTGGAATAATTCTTGTTGATGAGGGGGAGGAGAGAGGGGGGCATTGGTTTTTAGAGGGGCGGGGCTATTCTAGGCCTGTTTAGTGGGTCATTATCGGCCTGCTTAGAGGGGGCAAGGTCTATTAGACTAATGACAAAATGGATGGGGGGTGGACGGCGATTAGATTATTATTTAAGCGATAAATAACATGATGGCTGCGTGTGTGCTCCTTTTTATTTTAGGGATAAATAAATAACTTTTACAGTTCTAAGTGCTAGACGTAAAGTTTAAGAGATGATTTAGGAGACAAAATTCATCTACTCGACTGCCCCTTCGAATCAATGTTATCTCCACAATAAATAAATAACATGAACGCTGACATAAAGTGAGAGCGAGAAATGCCCCTGTCAACAATTTCAAAGCCCTTGGCTCAGCTTCTTTTCCTCAACATTAGATGGTGGGGAGGATGATTTTAGCCTATGACCTAGAGAGATTTTTCTTTTGTCCCATGACTTCCTTTTTCTTCCGCCACTACTAAGGGCACCATGAACCCCCCAAAATTTCTTTTCCTTAACATTAAGTGGGAGATGAAGGAAGAATGAAAAGACAATTCGCGTGATATACGATTATATGCATGTTTTATTTATTATTATTTCACCGTACATGATAAAAAGTTGTGCGATTTCAGTGCATTCTGTAATGCACAAGTTCCTCTATGCATTGCACATGCAAACGCATACTTGGAACACATTTTATTAAATGCTGGTATAATACCGTTCCCGTAATCTTTTTCTTCATCTTATTAGCTTAGCTGCAAATAACATTGACAGCTCCACATATTCTCTTTTTTATCTTAACGTTAAATAACATTGACAGCTGCACGTGTGCTCTTTTTTATCTTGACGATAAATAACATTGACAGCTCTAAGTGCTAGGCGTAAAGTTTAAGAGATGCACAGTTTTATTACGGTGGGTACTTCGGAGAAAAAATTCATCTACTCCACTGCCCCTTCGAATCACTGTTATCTCAACAATAAATAAATAAGATGAACGCTGACAAAAAGTGAGAGCGATGAATGCTCCTGCCAACAGTTTTAAAGCCCTTGGTTCAGCCTCTTTTTCTCGGCATTAGATGGTGGGGAGGATGATTTTAGCCTATGACCTAGAGAGATTTTTCTTTCGTCCCATGACTTCCTTTTTCTTCCGCCACTACTAAGGGCACTATGAACCTCCCAAAATTTCTTTTCCTTAACATTAAGTGGGAGATGAAGGGAGAATGAAAAGACAATTCGCGTGATATACGATTATATGCATGTTTTATTTATTATTATTTCACCGTACATGATAAAAAGTTGTGCGATTTCAGTGCATTCTGTAATGCACAAGTTCCTCTATGCATTGCACATGCAAACGCATACTTGGAACACATTTTATTAAATGCTGGTATAATACCGTTCCCGTAATCTTTTTCTTCATCTTATTAGCTTAGCTGCAAATAACATTGACAGCTCCACATATGCTCTTTTTTATCTTAATGTTAAATAACATTGACAGCTGCACGTGTGCTCTTTTTTATCTTGACGATAAATAACATTGACAGCTCTAACAAGGGGAGGTCGCGACCTGGACGAGCGCTTTTTGAGCGGGACTTGGCTTAAACTTTAGGTATTGGTGAGTATAAACAAAGTGTAAAATATTAAGGGTATCTGGCCACACAACTTTGTAAAAAATTGTTGTAAACATTTAAATTTCAAAATTGGCAAACCATGGCAATTTTTTTTTATGGTGGTAGGTATTGATGTTGCGAACGAAAAAGTTTTATAGATTGCAGCTCTAGAGTCAATAGTTTAATTAGAAAAAAAACAAATATGTATCGAGAGTAAATTGTAAAAAATTGTTTTAAAATTTGAGTTTTCATCACTTTGTAAATATATAGGGACAAGATAATAGTAATTTGATAAATTGGTTTATATTTGTGCAGTATTCGGAACATTTAAATATTTTTATATACAATATATTATAGTTATATCAGGAGACTCGGTAGAGTATCGCGCCACGTAGTAGTATACAGGGTGTTTCGTAAATGTCGTAAACCACTATAGCCATCTTGTAGAGGACGGGGCGGGGATGAGAATGGCTATTTCCAAATTTGTCATTGGGGCTTCCTTTTGCAAGAAAATTAAACAAATTGTAAGCCAATGGGGTGCATCATGCGGTGGAGCTAAGGCTAAAGCAGCAGCCCACTGACTCAGGATCATCCCACTTCCCCCAACAAGCGGAATTAGGGGTTCTCAATATCACTGCCTGCTCTTGAAAGAAAGGCGATCACTACTTTGATGTGCCGTGCCGACAGCCGCCCGGCACCGCGCACCCCGCAACTCGCAACAACGGTCCTAGCCGGCAGTCCCCCTTGCATGCGTCGTTCTTAATACCCGAGCGCGACACGGCATCACCCGACGGATGCTGACTTTGCCTTTCCTCTTGCTTTCCTACTTTCTTAATATGAGCTTCTTTCGTTTTCTGATTTTCGTTGTATGCGTTTGCGCGATAAGTAAGCTCTCTGAGAAAATGCTACGCGACTCCCCATTTATTTCAATTAAGACCGTCCAAATCGAGTGAATCGAATTTACCAGGTGCCTATGATATTTTCTTTCACAAATATCGAAGTGGCGATACGAGAAAGCTCTTGATCTGTAAGCCCGATTATGCGAGTTCAGTTACTTGCTCATTGTCACGATCATTAATTTTACATTTCTATCCCGCTTTTTCCTGGAGTATTTAATCTCTGCCTCGGGTAATATCGCCACCAGTTCCTTGGCGATAGACGAACAGACTAATCAATTTTTACAGAGGGGGTCTGCTGTTATTGCAGGAATCAACGATCAATAGAACGACGAATGTCATTCCAGAGACTGCTGTGAAATACAAGTATGTACGTGCACAACAGAGTTTGACAAGTCTACTTGTGTAAGTGCAGGTACCTGCACTCTGACATTCGTCATTCTATTGACCGTTGATTCCTGCAATAACAGCAGACCCCCTCTGTAAAAATTGATTAGTCTGTTCGTCTATCGCCAAGGAACTGGTGGCGATATTACCCGAGGCAGAGATTAAATACTCCAGGAAAAAGCGGGATAGAAATGTAAAATTAATGATCGTGACAATGAGCAAGTAACTGAACTCGCATAATCGGGGTTACAGATCAAGAGCTTTCTCGTATCGCCACTTCGATATTTGTGAAAGAAAATATCATAGGCACCTGGTAAATTCGATTCACTCGATTTGGACGGTCTTAATTGAAATAAATGGGGAGTCGCGTAGCATTTTCTCAGAGAGCTTACTTATCGCGCAAACGCATACAACGAAAATCAGAAAACGAAAAAAGCTCATATTAAGAAAGTAGGAAAGCAAGAGGAAAGGCAAAGTCAGCATCAGTCGGGTGATGCCGTGTCGCGCTCGGGTATTAAGAACGACGCATGCAAGGGGGACTGCCGGCTAGGTCCGTCGGTGCGACACAACAAGGCAACGATCGTCTTTTTTTTTTAGGAAACCGAGCGATTGAGCACCCGTTCGTCCTCCATCGCGATTTTTTGCAAACCGCCGGCAAGATGTTTTTATCACCTCCCCCTTTGAATAAGCAGGGGACAACCGACCGTGATTCGCCAAGAGCCCGAGGGGCGTTGCTTAAATGATTGTTAAATAACTCGGAATTGAGGGCCGATTGACAATTTCCAAAATAGCTATTCTCATCCCCGCCCCGTCCTCTACAAGATGGCTATAGTGGTTTACGACATTTACGAAACACCCTGTATACAGGACGGCGCGAGACTACCGAAGATACTTATCCCGAAGTGTAGCGGCTGTCGTCTGCTATAAAACTTTCACCTCCATTTATGCAAAGGTTCTAGCTCCAAGCTCCAAGGATTTATTTCTCAATTTTGTATTTTTTCTGATTTTTCTGAATCGAATAGGCCAAGAATCAAGCGAATCAGTTCAGTCATTCAGGAAATATGAATCCGTCTAAAAACATTAAAACGTAAAAAAATGCGCCAAGTAGTTTGATTTCCCGATAAAATTGAAATATAACAAAAAAGATAATAGATATCATACAAGGAAGCCACGTTTTCATTCAAAGATACCTCGATTTAAATCGCATTAACAATGAATTAACAATAAATTAGCGCTTAATAATAAAAAAAACTTGGCGTGTGCGCGCTTCATTTGAAGCATTTGCTCTATATTATATATTGGTAAAAAGACTTTTAATAAATTAACGTTTAAGTTTATTAAGTTTATTAAGCGCTAATTTATTGTTAATTCATTTTTAATGCGAGTTAAATCGAGGTATTTTTGAATGAAAACTTGGTTTTCTTGCATAATATCGATTATCTTTTTTGTTATATTTCAATTTTGTCGGGAAATCAAACTACTTGGCGCATTTTTTTACATTTTAATGTTTTTGGACGGTTCATATCTCCTGAATGACTGAACCGATTCGCTTGATTCTTGGCCTATTCGATTCAGAAAAATCAGAAAAAAATACAAGATTGAGAAATAAATCCTTGGAGCTAGAACTTTTGCATAAATGGAGGTGAATGTTTTATAGTAGACGACAACCGCTACACTTCGGGATAAGTATCCTCGGTAGTCTCGCGCCGTCCTATATATACTACTACTTGGCGCGAGACTCTACCGAGTCTCCTGATATAACTATATTGTATATAAAAATATTTAAATGTGTCGAATACTGTACAAACATAAACCAATTTATCAAATTACTATTATCTTGTCTACTAATCTATGCATTTACAAAGTGATGAAAAATCAAGTTTTTAAACAATTTTTTACAATTAACTCTCGATATATATTTGTTTTTTTTCTAATTAAACTATTGACTCTAGAGCTGCAATCTATAAAACTTTTTCGTTCGCAACATCAATACCTACCACCATAAAAAAAATTGACATGGTTTGACAATTTTGAAATTTAAATGTTTACAACAATTTTTTACAAAGTTGTGTGGCCAGATACCCTTAATATTTTACACTTTGTTTATACTCACCAATACCTAAAGTTTAAGCCAAGTCCCGCTCAAAAAGCGCTCGTCCAGGTCGCGACCTCCCCTTGTAAGTGCTAGGCGTAAAGTTTAAGAGATGCACAGTTTTATGACGGTGGGTATTTCGGAGAAAAAATTCATCTACTCGACTGCCCCTTCGAATCAATGTTATCTCAACAATAAATAAATAACATGAACGCTGACATAAAGTGAGAGCGATAAATGCTCCTGCCAACAATTTCAAAGGCCTTGGCTCAGCCTCTTTTCCTCAACATTAGATAGTGGGGAGGATGATTTTAGCCTATGACCTATAGAGATCTTTCTTTCGTTCTATGACTTTCTTCTTCTTCCGCCACTACTAAGGGCACCATGAACCCCCCAAAATTTCTTTTCCTTAACATTAAGTGGGAGATGAAGGGAGAATGAAAAGACAATTCACATGATATACGATTATATGCATGTTTTATTTATTATTATTGTGGTATTTTTGGGACGTTTTCTCGACACTCAAAATCGATTCGCACATCAACAGTAGCGCTCTTCAAAGATTCGTTTTGTCGGCTGCAATCCAGTATGGCCCATATTCAAGGAAATTTGTAATGTCAAGCAACGGTTTCCCACTAGCGTACTCAGGAGACTCGGTAAAGTCTCGCGCCAAGTAGTAGCAGTAGCGCGAGACTGCCGATTCTTTTTTATCCCGAACCAACGTGTTTTCTCATTTAGTCGACGATCGAACGACCGATGGGATGGTTGGTTATGTTAATAAAAATATAATAAATGAAAAACAGTCATCCTGCACTTCCGATGTGCAGCGCTCAGCTCCGCTAGTGGAAGGAATGTTAGCTGGACATTTGAGGAATCTGAGAAGAACGCAAACCTGATTTCTTAAAGTTCTTAACTCAACTCGCCAAAAAATTCATACGAGAAATTCATATCTCCTCAAACACTGAACCGATTGCCTTGTTTGCTGGCTCGTTGGATTCAGAAAAATCAACGAATCTAGGTTTAATTCATAAGTTTCGCCTCTGAGCTGTAATTATTGCAAGAATGGAACTGAAAGTTTCAAAACGGCCGAAAAACGAGCTAGTTCGGGGTAATAAGCCTCGGCAGTCTCGCGCTACTACTACTACTTGGCGCCAGACTCTACCGAGTTTCCTGATACTCAACCGTATAATTGTAATTGTTGTTCAGTCGACCACTGAGGTAACTATTAATGAATCTAATCAAAAGCTTCAGAAACGCTATTCTCGGGGTCATATTTATATGTTCTATGCCATTTTTTAATTGTTCATAATTTGTTTATAGCAAATGTTGCTAAGATTGAAATCTGAAGCCGCAGACGGCTTCCCACGGCCATTAGGACATCCCCTTGTGATTTTTAAGAATTTGTTTAAACAGTTTAACTTGCAAAATTGAGATTTGTATTCTATATGTGCATGTGAGTAGGAAAAGAGTATCATGAAGCTAACAAGTGAGGGGTTTTCACATTGCAAAATTAATTGTTAAATTCGAAGTACAGAGAGGTTCGCAGCAGTTCCAAGCTCGGGTCGGGATAATCACAACGTTAAAGGTAAAAGTGTATATTTTTATTATTTACTGAATTCGGCTGACTAACCGGTAGCCCCTAAAAAGACATTAAAAATGTAAAAAAATCGCCAAGTAGTTTTGCTCGACCTCCCACAAAAATCTTTTCCCCCACAAATGTCATATTTTTCTTTAACATTGGAAAAAAATTCTACAAACAACTACATATTTCGTTGCCTTTGCCACATTCATCAAAAAATTAATGAAAGTCCTTCGAAACTAGAGCCAAGGCACTATTTAATTATGAGATATCTTTAAAAATGTTCCGAAACCATCAAACCATTTCGTCGCAATGCCGAGGCGATTGCGGGTACACAGTCACAACACAGGCATGATATACTTTACAGTGCTAGATAAGGGTTGGTTGCAGTTTTGTTGTAGAGAAACGGCATAGTAAAATTAATCATCAATAAAACATCTGATACTTAGCCGGCCTGGTTATTCACAAATGGAGTTTCAAGCCTTTCGCACTATTTATATTCCTACCTGTTTAACAGTCAATGGTGCCTTTGCACTTCCACAGCACCTGGTCCTGACATATAATAAAATATTTATAAATGCGGTTAAAGCGTTGTTTGTTGATAGTCGCAGAGTAATTGTGAAATGAGTTTATTGCCAATAGCAAAATATATCATTTTTTTACCTGCATAAATAGTAAGAAATATCATATATTTGGAATAGAACTGGAACGATAAAATTACGATTTTAGCGTCTTACCACGACCACTGGTATTGTTATTTTAACTGAATTCATTGAAAGTGACAAGCGTTCATCCCAATAGCCCACTCTCCCGAAATTCAGTTCATAGGAATTTTATATGACACAATTAATAATGTTACCATGTAACTCTGAGTTGAAAATAAAATAGTTTTATTGAAGTTCATAAGCAACGCTTCTTCGAGATTTTACATTTATCAATTAACCGATTGGCCCCCGATATGTGACGTGATTCACTAGGCCTAATGCTCAGCGACACAAGACCTAAGTGACACTACACGGCTATCAAAAGAAGTACACAATGTCGATATTACCGATAATTCGACATTACAAAACTGTAGTCAACTGTGGGTTGTATTTTAGAATCAGCCGGTTGTTATTTATGCACCATTGATTTTAATGGCGGGACATATACTGGAGTAAAATGTGGGATTGCTCACCATCTGTCACAGTTTTGTTCGGTCTGTCAATTATTACCTGACCGTACCTGACCCTATTGGGAAATACTTGAGTTAATGCCTGCGTAGCATGTGTGAGCTTGAACCTCTAGCGCTCTGCGCGCCCCTCATTCCCATCATGCGGGTCCCAGTCATAAAACGGAGCTACCTGACTATGGCTTAATGACAAATTGCAATAATAAGATCGTTAACGTGATCATACTATTGAATCTTTGAATCAGCGTTAATTTACCAAATCTGTTATTGGACATTTAAAAAGAAAGAAATCGTAATCTTTCTTCAAAAATTGAAAACCTGTCATATATCTATAATTGTATTCATCACATAGAATTTGTAAACTGCTTGGCACTGAGAATCTACTGATTCTTCTGCTTAACGCAGTACAACTTCAGCAAAATTAGACATTTGTTTCATTACACACATGACAGATGCAATCATTGAAACGTTCGTAAGTTTCATAAAATTTAAGTATACGAACACAACACATCACTACAAAACTGGCTATATCAGGAGATTCAGATATACTAGTATGCGAAAATATCACCGACTTTGATGAAACAGATAATTATTGTAAGCGGCTTTCCCGGCTCCGTCCGCGCTGGCTCCGGGTGGAGGCGCTCCAACTTCGCTAAGGTCCTAGGGCTCCTGAAAGGGTGGAGAAAACGGAGGGCCGCGTGGGCTTTAGGCCCTTCTCAGGACCGAATTTCTAGGCGGCTCGACTGTCCGGCTGGTAGCCCTCCGGGTGACCCTTGGTATCCTTAGCGGCACTCGCTGCTATCCACCTAGCTAGCTCGTGGAAACGGTAGAGGGGCGGAGTGAATACGAAGAGAGAAAGGAAGCTAAAGAACCCACGCGGATGGGTGGCGAAGATGTTTTATTCGGCCGGAAACGGCCGGAGCCCAAAGTCCAACGCTCGCGTCCGAACGCAGTCCGTTCGGACTCTCGGCTTTTCCGCAGCCGTTTATAATACAATTGAAATAACCCGGCCTAAACGCGCTCGCCGTGCGCTTGCAGATAATGATTCGAACACGCCAGTGGTATAGTGGAAGAACGGTTCAAACGGCGACGTTTGAACCTTAACGGTCGCGGATCGCCTTCGGAGACCGATGGTCTGGCCTCGAAACTCGGAAAGTCTAATCCCCTAAAAAGACATTAAAAATGTAAAAAAAATCGCCAAGTAGTTTTGTTCGACCTCCCACAAAAGTGTTTTGGGTTCAACAAAAATCATATTTTTCTTTAACATTGTAAGACAATTCTACAAACAACTACATATTTCGATGCCTTTGCCACATTCACCAAAAAATGAATGAAAATTTTTCGAAACCAAAGCCAAGCCACTATTTAATTATGAGATATTTTTACAAATGTTCTGAAACCATCAAACCATTTCATCGCAATGTCGAGGCGATTACGGTTACACAGTCACAACACAAGCATGATATACTTTACAGTGCTAGATAAGGGTTGGTTGCAGTTTTATGGTAGAGAAACGGTATAGTAGAATTAATCATCAATAAAACATCTGATACTTGGCCGGCCCGGTTATTCACAAATGGAGTTTCAAGCCTTTCACACGACAAATACATAGAATATTTATCGATGTACAATACCAACCAATCAAAACATCCAATATGTGACACGCGCGCAAAACGCCGCAAATTTCACACTACTTTCCATTACATAAGAGCCAAATACACGAAAGTACAATAGCCCCGGTAAAAAATGAACACACCATAACCAATATTGTTTATCGCCTATCGTATGTTCAACAATATGCCAAGGATCTGTAATGGTATGATGAATCATTTAAACGATACAAACTACCCAGCAATTTGTGTGTAGGCTTGAAACTCCATTTGTGAATAACCGGGCCGGCCAAGTATCAGATGTTTTATTGATGATTAATTCTACTATACCGTTTCTCTACCATAAAACTGCAACCAACCCTTATCTAGCACTGTAAAGTATATCATGCTTGTGTTGTGACTGTGTAACCGTAATCGCCTCGACATTGCGATGAAATGGTTTGATGGTTTCAGAACATTTGTAAAAATATCTCATAATTAAATAGTGGCTTGGCTTTGGTTTCGAAAGATTTTCATTCATTTTTTGGTGAATGTGGCAAAGGCATCGAAATATGTAGTTGTTTGTAGAATTGTCTTACAATGTTAAAGAAAAATATGATTTTTGTTGAACCCAAAACACTTTTGTGGGAGGTCGAACAAAACTACTTGGCGATTTTTTTTACATTTTTAATGTCTTTTTAGGGGATATCACAAGTTTTTGATCAGTAATATGTAAGGATATATCAAAGAACTAACTTTATGTATCACTGTTGTAGAATGTGAAAGAGAAGTATGACTTTTGTTGAATCGAAAATACTTTTGTTGGAGGTGGAACAACACTAGTTGGCGATTTCTTTTGCATTTTTAATGTCGTCTTGAAGGATGTCATAAGTTTGTGATCAGTAATATCTCACAAGGAGAGTGTCAGACCTTTCAGGTCGAAACCCTACTCCAATTTTTTTTTATAATCTCAGGATGTAATGTAGAACAAGTGTACAAAATTTGGTTTGCAATGGTCAACTGCGAGGACCCCCCAAAAATGTCAAATGTACCAATTTTTGCGCTTCTGGAGCTTTAAAGCATTTATAGCAAACCCGCTTGATTTAATTTAAGTTCGTGTACTTGCAGTGCACTATTATAGTTAATATTTCGTATATTTCTCATTTAGCACCCAAACAACTCATTCAGAAAGTTTCGTGATAGTTGCGACATGACAGGTCTGACATACGGATTTACGTACAGTGTTTCACAGCATTCGAGAGCATATTTGCTAGCTCTCATATACATTCATACACTTGCACTGAACGATTGTAGTTAGAATTTTTTATATTCTTTCTTTAGCATCTGTAAAAAGTTTGGTGAAAGGTTTCAACATGACAAAGCTGCCAGCGATCCCTCTGCACATTGTTTACTCAAATGGCGCCGAATCTCTGGGACTGCAATTTCTTGCATGTTTATCGAAAAACACATGCAGTTCGTAATCGGTATATTACTTGCGATTCTTGAATTGATGTTGTCTAATTATGTTGTTTCAACGCTGCATACCACACATTTAAATATACGAAATATTAGCTATAATAGTGCACTGCGAGTATATGAACTTAAATAAAATCAAGCGGGTTTGCTATAAATGCCTTAAAGCTCCATAAGTGCAAAAATTGGCACATTTGGCATTTTTGGGGGGTCCTTGCAGTCGACCTTTGCAACCCAAATTTCGTACATTTGTTCTACATCACATCCAGAGCTTATAAAAAAGAATTGGATTTGGGTTTCGACCTGACAGGTCTGACACTCTCCTTGTTAGAATGTGAAAGCGGAGTATGATTTTTGTTAAATCCAAAACACTTATGCGGAACAAAGAATATTTGTGGTAGGTTGAGCAAAACTATTTGGCGAATTGCGCTACATTTTTAATGTCTTTGTGGGGGTTATCATGAAAATTACTTTGCAAGGGAAGTTAGGGGAAACCTTTCGCGATCGGTTGTCGAAGGAGCGATAGTAGGAGGTTGGACTCTACTAAATTTGATCGATCTTAGGGATCCAGTTTTGAGCAAAGTATCTCCTGATACTTCGGCTTGGGAATCAACAGCTCGCGGTTCCTCTCACAAGAGGTATGGGCGCCAGGCATCAGAGATGCCACACAAAACTTAACCAAAACGAGAATGCGAGAGAGTTGAGAGGAACGGCTACTTGAGATCGCCCAAGACGGCAGACAGTTGCGCGGCTAGAAGCTTGAACACATGGGGGAGCACGTGGGTTCACGCGAGTGACCAAGCCAGAAGTTGAACTAAGGAATGTTTATTCGATGAGGAAGCCAATGCCAAGGTGGGCTTCGCACGAGGTGTTCATAGGCAATGTTTAGGTGAGATGCTTAATACCAAGGTTTGTAAGGCCTCGAAGCAATCCCCAGTGATGGCAGTGTTTCAAAAGATATATTTAAAAATATCGAAGCACTGTGTAGATAAATAAAATGGATACGTAGTTTAATTGATATAAAGATGTCGAACTATCCGAGCACAAATAGTAGTAGCTCTTAAGTCCTTATAACTCAAGTCCACAGCATTCGGCTGTGAGACCTTTGTACAATAATATGAGAGGCGCAAAATGGTTTCGCTCTATCAAGAATTCCTGATAGCTCTGACTTAAGAATTCTAATACAGGAGAATATATAAGTTTTTGGGCATCCCCTCCTGGTGGTCAAAGGTGGAGGGAGTCGACTTGAGACCAAGAAGGGGTGCAAGACGGAAGTGGCGGAAGAAGTGACTAACTAAAATTTGGCAACCCCGGAAGGAGGAAGCCGGGTTTTTCCGCACCCAGACGAGACTCGGTGCTCGCAGCGGAGAAGCTACCTGGGCTAGCGGAGCCAGGTAGGTCGAAGTCACCCAAAGGGGGTGGCAGTGCAGGTACGCTGGAGAAGTACGAATGCAAAATCTGCATGCCAGATGGGCAGCCTAACAGTTTATGATGCGGAAATACAGATGATGAAAAATACGCAGCTGAAAGCAATAAAACGAGAAAGTCGAAGAAGTCGAAAACGTGCTGAAATAATAGAAGCCTAAGCTTAAGAAGAGAAGGCGGAGAACTTAGAAACTGTTCTGCGAAGTAACTACAATTTCTCAAGAGAGAAAGGAGACATAACGCTTAGCCTGAACAGATGCCTAATCAAGGCGAGTAAAGAAATAAAATAATGTTCGCGATGCTAAGGGTAAACTCGGAGTCGGGATGCGAGTCCGAACATTCCGCCCACCTTGAACGCTCGCGTTCAACAGAAATAATGAAAATGTGTATGCACTGTCTAAAAACATATAGTAAAAATATGCGACAAGTGCATAGGAATGAATAATCGAAGGTGAAGCCAATAAAGCTAATCGGAATTGCTATGCGAAATATAGCATTGAATAAAGTCAAATTAATCCTAGGTAATAGAATACATATTCGCAAAAATACAATGTATCTCGATAGAGATATGTCAAGAGAATATAAGAAGATATCTAAGATAATAAAACAAGAATAAAAAATAGACTAAAAGGCGCAAAATATGGTCGCGCTAGTCTGCGGTCTCATCGCCATGGGGAAGGACGCAAATCTTGGTGACAGGCCTCTTGAGGGTGCCGCTGGAAGTCCGGATGGTGACGACCCGAGTGACGCCATCCTTCCCTGGATGGAGCTCCAAGATGCGGCCAAGATGCCACCTCATAGGGGGTGTGTTCTCCTCTCGAATGACGACAAGGGTTCCAGGTCCAAATTTGGCAGGAACATTGCGGCGCCATTTATTGCATTGTTGCAATTGATGCAGGTACTCATTCTGCCACCTCGACCAGAAATGCTGTGTCATCTGCTGCAGTAGCTGAAATCTATTGAGGCGATTGAGCTTGATCTCACGGAGATCGGGGTGAGGCAGAGTGGTCATCGCCTCTCCAATGAGGAAATGTCCTGGAGTCAAAGACGTGTAATCATCTGCATCATTGGACAAGGAACATAATGGTCGAGAATTCATGCAGGATTCAATCTGAGTTAGCACAGTGTACAATTCCTCAAACGTTAGGCGAGTTTCGCCGACGACGCGCTTAAAATGGTATTTGGCGGACTTAACTGCGCTTTCCCAAAGACCGCCGAAATTGGGACTAGCAGGAGGAATTAACAGCCACTCAATGTGATTAGAAACTAAAAAGGTGGTAACACGCTCTTGATGTGCTTTGCTAGTTAATAAAAGACCTAAATCGTTTAGTTCGTTACGAGCGCCTATAAAATTGGAGCCATTGTCGGAGTAAATCCGATGGCAAAGTCCACGCCGAGCAATAAATCTTCTCAAACAGTTTAAGAAGGCATCGGTGGAAAGGTCGGTGGCGAGCTCTAGGTGCACTGCCTTTGTCGAAAAGCAGACAAATACACAAACGTATGACTTAATAACAGTCCGAGCGCGAGATTTTTCCTTGATGAGGAATGGGCCTGCGTAATCAATGCCGCAGATAGAGAAGGGTCGCGAAGGCGTGACCCGGTCAGCAGGTAACTGACCCATAAGGTAGCCCGTGCCCGGTGGCTTAATTCGGAAGCATCGGTAACATGTCCTTGTGACTCGTTTAATGGCGCTCTTACAAGAAAGAGGCCAATAGCGGTTGCGAAGGGATGCCATGGTCGCATGACACCCTGCATGCAACAATCTCTCATGCTCGCGCCTTATGAGTAATTGCGTTAGCGGATGTTTAGCGGGTAAAATTAAAGGATGGCGCTGGTCATATGCAATGGGCGCATTGCGCAATCTACCGCCCACCCTGAGAAGCCCGGCTTTGTCAAGAAAGGGCATTAATGAAGAAAGCCGACTAGAATTGGGTATGCTCTGGCCCTTCGCTAGGCTGAGATGATCCGCCGGAAATGATGCCCTTTGTACAAGGCCTATTAGGGCCTCCTCTGCGCGAGTGAGTTCTTCGACCGTGAGGCTCGAAGTCGGTTTCGACGATACTAACTCGGTATCGCTATCAATAACCGTGGATGCGCGTGAAGCAATGCGATTTTTTATGTTATTAACAAAGCGGAAGCAATAGGCTGTCACGCGATATAACTTGTTGACATCGGAATAACGATGGAAAATATCGGAGTCCAAAGTGATGATGAGGCTCGTCAATGTTGAGGTCCTCTCTTCGGTAAAGGGAATTTTTACATTAAAACGCCCGCTATTGTCCCTAATGACCGTTCGCGAAAAGTGAAGCTCGCACGGAACGGAAGGCGTCAAAGGGGGCAGGTCGGTTTGCGGAAGTGAAATCTCCTCGACTTCCCAGAATCTCCTCAACTGGGAGCTTAACTGGTCATCGGTAACCAAATGACACATGATATTAGCCCTTTGAGGAATGAGCGAAAAATCTACTTCGCCTGCCATGATCCATCCTAGCTGGGTCTTCTGCATGATAGGAAGCCCACGCCCTAATTTATGCTGTCCGACGCACATAAGGTCCCAGAACAAACCGCCACCTATCAGCATATCGACCTCGCGGGGTACCAAAAACTGAGGGTCCGCGAGTGCGAATTTGGTAGGGATCGGAATGGAGGCTTGACGGATAGCAAAATTCGGAACGTCATCAGAAATTCTCGGAATGACTAAGCAAGACATAGATTTGCTATAGCCGCTTATCCGAGATGATATAGAAATATCGATTTTACCGCGAATGGAACGTGCGGTACGTCCGATGCCAGAAATCGAAGTACTAACCTTTTTCATGGGAATCTTCAATTTTTTGGCTAAGGCCTCGGTTACGAAATTCGCCTGAGAGCCCTGATCTAATAATGCCCGGCACTCATGCCGATTGCCCTGTGCGTCACGAATGTAGATGACCGCGGTGGACAAAAGGACTGCCTGGTTTTGGGGGCTATGTGCATTAGAAAGTAGCACCTGAGAGTGGTCAGCGGCAACTTCGGCTGGTTTGGCGGTGGAGGAGGAGGCCTGCTGCCTCTCATTCGCGGAAAGATTGGCATTGTCGAAATGCACCAAAGTGTGGTGATTCCTGCCGCACTGCCGGCACTTAGACCGGGTGCACTCGCGATTCGTATGTCCCGGCAAAAGGCAATTAAAACAAAGGCGGGATTTTAACGCCTTTGAACGCCGTGCCGAAACCGAAAGTTTGAGGAAGGCCTCACAGGCTGGAACTCGATGGTCGCCGCCGCACAATGGACAGGACGATTCCATGTTGACCATGAGCGTAGCCGTGTTATTCGTACGCCTAGGTTGCGGATTATTGAGATTGCTCGAATGTGGTTTAGGCTGCGGAGGTCGGAAATCGTGCGCCGAATCCTCAAGTAACCTACAATGCTGTTCCAAGAAGTTAACGAGATCGTCAAATTTTCTCCTTGTGCTAATGGCTTGCGATTGCCGTTTCCATTCAGTTCTCGTGTGCTGGTCGAATTTGGAAGAAATTAATCGCAACAAAAATAGGTCCCACGAATGGGTGGGCTCACCTAGTGCCTTTAGGGCCGACAAATGGTTTGTCGCATCGTCTAATAATTGTCGCAGAGCGACATGTGAAGCCTTGGTCAGTATGGGCAACTCGAATAATGCCTTCATATGGTGGTCGAGGAGGGAATTGCGATCCTCGTACCGTTTCTTCAAAGCCTGCCATGCCGTGGCATAATTTGCGTCTGAGACCCCGAGCGAACGAATCGCGCGAGCGGCCACACCAGAGACAGATGAATTTAAATAGTGAAACCTCTGGATGTTAGTTAGAGCGTCGTTGTGATGAATCATTGACTCAAACGATTCGCGAAATCGAACCCATTGATCTCTATCACCGGAAAAAGTGGGTAGAGATAATGTCGGTAATCTAAGAGCAGGCGCGGCTTCGGTAATCGCAGGCGATCTTGGCGAGTCCCTACTAGACGGCGATGGATTGTTTTCAGAATTTACCTCAGGCTGGCTAGCCTTAATAATGCGCTTCACCCTTCCAATGGAAGCATGAAAAATATTTTCAAACCGGACGCGTTCCTCGTCGTTCTTAATCGCTTCGTCCGCATCGTTCGGATCAGCGAGGTATTCTATTTTATCCTGAACGGCGTCAAACTTGTCTAATAAATTGGAGTCCCTAGACAACCTACTTTCGATGGCCTCGATGGCCGTGGAATCGGTTATTCCATCTATAAATTTATGGAAACGCGTTAGCGCGGCCTTGACCTGCGCACGCTCGCCAATGAGAGCCTTCATAGCGGCTTCCATTATGCCCTATACTGTGCTAACACCAAACAAATCCTGAGAAAATCTCGACTCACGGTTCCGTTGAACAGCAGTCGTCCGGCAGGCCCGTCGGTCCGGCTGAGCAGCAGCGGGTTCTTCCAATGTGGGTGGAAATGCGTCCTCTCCCACGAGGAATCCGCGTAGCTTCGATCTCGGAAAATTGCAGCAGGCTCCGGCTAGTCAGCTGTCCAAATGGCAGGACAGAATAGGCTCCTTGGAAGATGTAGACACTTGTTTCTACACACACTTGTAGTTTGAAGCACGATAGCACAAAGAGTTCAAATATTCACTTGTAGTCACTAGCGTATCCGGCTCGAAGGACCAAATGTTTAGGTGAGATGCTTAATACCAAGGTTTGTAAGGCCTCGAAGCAATCCCCAGTGATGGCAGTGTTTCAAAAGATATATTTAAAAATATCGAAGCACTGTGTAGATAAATAAAATGGATACGTAGTTTAATTGATATAAAGATGTCGAACTATCCGAGCACAAATAGTAGTAGCTCTTAAGTCCTTATAACTCAAGTCCACAGCATTCGGCTGTGAGACCTTTGTACAATAATATGAGAGGCGCAAAATGGTTTCGCTCTATCAAGAATTCCTGATAGCTCTGACTTAAGAATTCTAATACAGGAGAATATATAAGTTTTTGGGCATCCCCTCCTGGTGGTCAAAGGTGGAGGGAGTCGACTTGAGACCAAGAAGGGGTGCAAGACGGAAGTGGCGGAAGAAGTGACTAACTAAAATTTGGCAACCCCGGAAGGAGGAAGCCGGGTTTTTCCGCACCCAGACGAGACTCGGTGCTCGCAGCGGAGAAGCTACCTGGGCTAGCGGAGCCAGGTAGGTCGAAGTCACCCAAAGGGGGTGGCAGTGCAGGTACGCTGGAGAAGTACGAATGCAAAATCTGCATGCCAGATGGGCAGCCTAACAGTTTATGATGCGGAAATACAGATGATGAAAAATACGCAGCTGAAAGCAATAAAACGAGAAAGTCGAAGAAGTCGAAAACGTGCTGAAATAATAGAAGCCTAAGCTTAAGAAGAGAAGGCGGAGAACTTAGAAACTGTTCTGCGAAGTAACTACAATTTCTCAAGAGAGAAAGGAGACATAACGCTTAGCCTGAACAGATGCCTAATCAAGGCGAGTAAAGAAATAAAATAATGTTCGCGATGCTAAGGGTAAACTCGGAGTCGGGATGCGAGTCCGAACAGGCAACCTCGGGCGAAGCGGACAGCTTCGAGATAATACAATCGGGTTACATTCAGGTGACACAGTTCAAGCGCAGTTGACAAACGCTAGCGAAATTGCGAGTCTCTATTCAGAACTCGACGCTAATATTTGACTAGAAGTGACTCTTGCTTGGCCGCAGCCTACAGAAAGATCTCGCTCAAGGTACAGAATTCTGAGATTCGCATAAACCCGAAAGATCGCGACCATAAGAGCATTGGAAGCTTGCAGTACGATTTAAGCGAAAACTACGAGAAGCAACGAATTCCTGGCGGGAGTCCGAGAAAGAACGGCTCCTTACAGAATAGCCAGGGAGAAGGATGATTCGCTTACCGCTAATAGGTTTTACGACGGCGTGACGCTAGTCGGGAGGACTCGATAGTCTTCCTTCCTTCCTTCCTTCCTTCCTTTCTCTAGTTATTACAGGGTCTCGCTAATCGCTAGTGTCCGCTAGTGTCCGCACGCTGTGGTCGCCAATGCAAGAGTGCCGGTTTTCGGCACGCGGGCCGTAACGTTCGCCTAGCCGCCTTTGTTTTCGAAGACCGTTGCCTATTGGTCGCCGGGTTCTACCGCGCGCGAAGGACTACGATGTGCCCTCGGACGAGCGACGCCAGGGCCGTACAGGCCCAACCGTGCGCCAACCATGCTACGCTGAGGGAATACTATGTCCGCTCCCGCGTTGCTGGGTGTCTCGGAATCGCTTGTCTCACCACCCAGTGTCCGTCGTCGGTGACCAGTCGTCGGCGCCCACTTTCGGAGACTGCTGATTCCTTATGCTCGTCCAGGTCGAGCCGAATCCTTGGTGCTAGCAAATTTGGCGTCTTCGGGTGCTGTGGGTTGATGTTCGTCCCTGGTTCTCCTCGTTGCTGATTGGCTCGGGCGAAATATTAGGCGTTAGTTTTATATGGTTTGGGATCGTTTCGGATCTTCCTTGGAGACGCTGTGTTCCGTTATCGCTTGGCGCTAATTTTAAGTGAGGGTTGAGTATCTTGTGGCGTACGCCGGGCGTAACGTCACAGGGTATACAATTTCTGTACACTGAATCTCCGGAGAGTAAGCCATGATTGTTAAAATGAATGCTTGTTAGTTTAAAGGAATACAATTATAGTAAGAATAGTAGTAGCTGTGGTAAGACGCTCAATTTACAATCTTACGGTTCTAGTTCTATTGCAAATACATAACATTTTTTTTAATTCCTTCTTATTTACGCAGATGAAAAAATTATATTTTGATATTAGTAATGAACTCGTCTCGTGCTGTACAATATCCACCTTCATCGAATTATGAGGAATAGTGTGACCACACTATTTATATTCCTATCTGTTTAGCAGTCAATGGTGCCTTTTCACTTCCGCAGCACCTGGTCCTGACATATAATAAAATATTTATAAATGTGGTTTAAACGTTTGTTTGTCGATAGTCGCAGGGTAATTGTGAAATGAGTTTATTGCCAGTAGCAAAATATATCATTTCTTTACCTGCGTGAATAGTAAGAAATATTAGATATTTGGAATAGAACTGGAACGATAAAATTACAATTTCAGCGTCTTACCACGACGACTGCTATTGTTACTTTAATTGAGTTCATTGAAAGTGACAAGCGTTCATCCGAATAGTCCACACTCCGAACATTCAGTTCATAGGAATTTTATATGATACAATTAATAAAATTATCATGTAACTCTGAGTTGAAAATAAAATAGTTGTATTGAAGTTCATAAGCAACGCTTCTTCGAGATTTTGCATTTATCAATTAACCGATTGGCACCCGATATCTGTCGGGATTCACTCCGCCTCATGCTCAGCGATACAAGACCTAAGTGACACTACACGGCTACCAAAAGAAGTACGCAATGTCGGTATTACCGATAATTCGACATTACAAAACTGTAGTCAACTGAGGGTTACATTTTAGAATGCGCCGGTTGTTATTTATGCACCATTGATTGTAATGACGCGACAGACACTGGTGTAAAATGTGGAATTGCTCACCATCTGCCACAGTTTTGTTCGGTCTGTCAATTATTACCTGACCATACCTGACCCTATTGGGAGATACTTGAGTTAATGCCTGTGTAACATGTGTGGGCTTGGAGCTCGAGCGCTCCGCGCCGGCGCCGCCCCTTATTCCCATCATGCGGGTCCCAGTCATAAAACGGAGCTACCTGACTATGGCTTAACGACAAATTGCAATAATAAGATCGTTATCGTGGTAATACTCTTGAATCTTTAAATCCGCGTTAATTTACCAAATCTCTTATTGGACATTTGAAAAGAAAAAAATCGTAATCTTTCTTCAAAAATTGAAAAGCTGTCATATATCTATAATAATATATGATAATAATATTCATCACATAGAAATTGTAAACTGCTTGCCACTGAGAATCTACTGATTCT
This sequence comes from Ectemnius continuus, assembly GCA_910591665.1. Classification (NCBI taxonomy): domain Eukaryota; kingdom Metazoa; phylum Arthropoda; class Insecta; order Hymenoptera; family Crabronidae; genus Ectemnius; species Ectemnius continuus. The sequence continues at coordinate 3,647,459 of OU342862.1, read as the reverse complement.
TCTGATTAACGCAGTACAACTTGAGCAAAATTAGACATTTGTTTCACTATATACATGACAGATCCAATCATTGAAATGTTCGTAAGTTTCATAAAATTTAAGTATACGAGCACAACACATCACTACAAAACTGGCTATATCAGGAGATTCAGATAGACTAGTATGCGAAAGTGTCACCGACTTTGATGAAACAGATAATTATTATTAATAAGTGCGTTCACTGTATGTCGTCGAGCGCGAAAAAGACAACGCTTATTATTAGCACTATGTATCTGCTATGGTATCCGATACCTGTTTGACACTACCTGGCTGACGGTCCGAGGCATTCTGATGCCAAGCGCCCGTCCAAAAGCAGGTAGGGCGCCGCCAGCCACCTAGCGGCGAAAAAAGGAAAGCGACATTTGAGGAAACTTGATTATAATGAAGAATTTCAGTAACTTTTCGCTTCGGACGAAATATTTCAAATATTTATATCTCTTAAACTAATGGACCGATTCCATTGTGCCTTACGTCATATGAATCAGAAAAAATCACAGAAAAATATATCCCAAAAAGAATTACTTCGTGCAGGAAATCTCTGAGAAATTCGAAAAACAAATTTGGAGACAATTTTTCGCATGGGTTAAATCGTTTTACGTCGGGATAATATAGCCTCGGGAGTCTCGCTGGCCCGTACGGCTACGCCTTCTCTACTTGGCGCGGAGACTCTACCGAGTCTCCTGATTCGTGCAATCCCCAACTACGGCGATGACGACCGTGTCGCTCCTGGGTTTCGTTCGCCTCACAATCTAATACGCGCAGAACCGGGGACTTTGCGGCAACCAGACGGGTCGTGCCAAGAGTTGACCGCTCAAGTGACCGGTGGTCACTCGCGCTAGGGATGCCTCTCAGGAGCGTAAACGGCCGACACCGAGACCAACAGATACTTAGGCAGGCAGGTAGAATCGCTGGGCTTACTTGAAAACGCTGGTGTTCCAAACGGGATTGGTATGCTCTCGCCAAAATGCTCGCTCCCGTATCGCTCGCTTCTACGGTCGCTAACAAAGTGACCGGCTTCCGGTCCTACCTCAATTTCGACCCAGCGTTACGTTGCCGCTTTACCTGTTCGATCTCTCGGTGCCGGCGTGTCGATCGGTATCGATCGCTGTCGAGGGCTGACGTATCGATCCCGCGCGCTGGGATCGATCGCCTCGCAACGCTACGCTAGACGCCGCTGTTTTCAGTCGGCGACGGCTGGGAGCTCCTACGTTACGACGGCTGCTGTCTGACGTCACGGCTACCGTCGTCTCTGTAGGCTCTGCATGGTCCGATCGGCTCCTCTGGCGGACCGGCACCTGCTTCATGGCTCGCGGCCTTTCGCCTCTCCGGGCGCTTTCCACGAGCTTGTCTCCCGCTCCTCGATCGGCTCGATGTAGTTGTCGCTAAATAGGGGCTCGACAAAAGAGGCATTCCTTAAGTAATTGTGCGCATAACCTAGGCGGTAACCCTTGGAGCGACGGTTGTTCGTATTGCGCGGCGAGTGCGCGGCGAGTGCGCGGCGAGAGCGCTTTAGAGCGGGCGACTTGTGACAGGCAACTCTGCCCCGTCACATTATTATTAATAATTATTATTAATACGCGCATTCACTATATGCCGTCGGGCGCGGAAAAGACAGCGCTTATTCGCGCTATATATCTGCTATGGTATCTGATACCTGTTTGATTGACAATACCTGGCTGACGACCGACGCAAGCGCGGCCACCTAGCGGCGAAAAAAGGAAAGTAACATTTTAGGAAACTTGATTATGAAGAAGAATTTCAGTAACTTTTCGCTGCGGACGAAACATTTCAAGTATTTATATCTCTTAAACTAATGGACCGATTCCACTGTGCCTTACGTCATACGAATCAGAAAAAATCGCAGAAAAATATAAACCCAAAAAGAATTACTTCGTGCAGGAAATCTCTGAGAAATTCGAAAAACAAATTTAGAGACAATTTTTCGCACGGGTTAAATCGTTTTGCTTCGGGATAATAGAGCCTCGGGGGTCTCGCTGGGCTGTTCGGCTACGCCTTCACTGCTTGGCGCGGAAACTCTACCGAGTCTCTTGATAAACAGCGTGGTCATACTATTCCTCGTAATTCGATGAAGGTGGATATTGTGCAGCATGAAACAAGTTCATTACTAACATTAAAATATAATGTTTTCATCTGCTTGAATAACAAGGAATTAAAAAAATATTATGTATTTGCAATAGAACTGGAACCATAAGATTGCAAATTCAGCGTCTTACCATTACTACTACTATTGTTACTAGAATTGTATTCATTTAAACTAACAAGCATTCATCTTAACAATCATAGCCCTCTCTCCGAAGATTCAGTCTACAGAAATTTTACACCCCCATAAAGACATTAAAAATGTAGTACAATTCGCCAAGTAGTTTTCTTTAACCTCCTACAAACATTGTTTGTTCCGCATAAGTATTTTGGATTTTAAAAAAATCATACTCCGCTTTGACATTCTAAGAAAGTTATACAAACAATTATATCTCTTGTATATTCTAACATATTACTGATCAAAAACTTGTGATATCCCCCAAAAAGACATTAAAGATGTAAAAGAATCGTCAAGTAGTTTTGTTCCACCTCCCACAAAAGTGTTTTGGGTTCAGCAAAAATCATATTTTTCTTTAACATTGTAAAACAATTCTACAAACAACTATATATTTCACTGCCTTTGCCACATTTGCCAAAAATTAATGGTAAGTCATTCGAAACGATAACCAAGCCACTATTCAATTATGAGATATTTTTAAAAATGTTCTGAAACCATCAAACCATTTCTCCGTAATGTCGAGGCGATTACGATTACACGATCACAACACAAGCATGATATACTTTACACTGCTAGGTAAGGGTTGGTTGCAGCTTTGGGGTAGAGAACCGGTATAGTAGAATTAATCACCAATAAAACATCTGATACTTGGCCGGCACGGTCGCAAATGGACTTCAACAGACTAATTTACAAATGGAGTTTCATTTTATTTTGAATGTCTTTTTGGGAGATATGGCTATATGTGAAATGGTGTTAAAGAGAAAAGACTGATGAAAGATAATGTTAAAGAGAGAAGATAGGGTGACATTACACGGTTAACAAAATAATTAAGCAAAACGTCACATTACGTAAGAAGCTAATTCCAAGTTTAGTGCAATTTTAAGAAGGTACTTAAATTCATTCCTACTCAAGTTCTAATCAGGAGACTCGGTAGAGTCTCGCGCCAAGTAGTAGTATACCAAGTAGTAGTATATATAGGACGGCGCGCGACTACCGGGTATATTATCCCGAAGTGTAGCGGTTATAGTCTGCTAGAAAACTTTCACTTCCATTTATGGGAAAGTTATGGGTCGGAGGATTTATTTCTTAATTTTGCTTTTTTTCTAATTTTTTTGAAACCAATGAGCCAAGAATCAAGCAAATCGGTTCAGCCATTCAAGAGATATGAATTTCTCCTGTTATTTTTACTCGAAGTAAGGCACAGCGGATTAAGAGTCAGATTTCGATTTCATAGGATATTCCTAAAAATGTGGCTTTCACATGTTTCATGCGAGATGGCAGCACACCGAAATGCTGCAAGCTGAGCCGTGTTTACGTTACCGACACATTGCACATTGGTCCAGCTACCCAGAAAAGCTGGCCAAAATCCCCAAAATTTAAGTTGTAAGAATGATTTGAGACTAAAGCAGTTTCAAAGGTAAAAGTCCATTGCGTTGAAATCTATTCATGATAATGGAAAAGATGTCTTCTTCAGCTACTGAGACGTTTGCGAATACAGAGTAACTTTGGTGATGTTTTCACGATCACGATTTTAAAGGCTAGGCAACACACTGTTCACTAATTTTTGTTGTATAGAAGCTGAGTGTCTACGTCGGTAAGGACATTTTTATTTGTTGCTTGCAGCATTTGCTTGTGGAAGTGTATTTTTGAAATTAACTTTTAAGCTATATTGGATTTTTTATGTGAAATATCGTAAGTAGGTATTAAGCAGTGGTGGACACATGATATAGTATAATTTCTTATAGAGTTTTAAACCGACTGAAACATTATGAAACGGAGATTGCTCTTTTATAAATAAGTTCAATGCTTAAGTTATTAGAATTCGCAGGTAACTTTTGCTCGTTTTTGCTCCATTTTATTTAAATAATTTTGTTGTGTCGATGCATACTCGATATCCGATTTTGGTGAAATTTAAGATTATATTCAACTGTTATGTAGAAAACAGTGTTTCTATAACTACAAAGGTTATATTTTTGTAAAAGAGTTCATCATAGGATGAGAAAATCAGTATATAATATGTGTTACAAAACTGATGTCATATTTTTGTATGCTGTCGTGCTGAAACGAAAAAACTCTCTTCCTGTTCCTGTGCACATATAATCTCATAACCAAATTTAAATCATGTGCAACAAGAATTAATGTACTCCTAAATACTTGATAAGGAATATTACTTATTCTACTTTCATTCAATATACATTTTCAAATATTTTCATGAAACTTCTTATTATGGGTTGCTGATTGCGTGCTGAAAAATTTAAATCAAAAACCAAATGCATAGCACGTCCGTATCCAATTTTTATTTCTGAGAATTTTATGAGAATATTCGGAATTAAGATTTTAAAAATATTTTCTGTTAAATACTTGAGCCGCATCTCAAAGTAAAAGTAGCTAAATTTAGATAAACGGGAATTAAGAAAGAGATTACGCCTGATATTATGTAATTTAAAAGTCGACATGAGATTTTTAAATTTCCATTCCATATATGAAATCCGTCATTTTGTTTTTCCAAATACTGATATCAAATTCGAACTCACCGACATCGAAAAGCTCTTACTACATATTTTCGATAGATTTATATGAAAACTTGAGTTTTGGCCAGCCTTTGGGGACTGCTGGACCACTGTGCATTGGTTTAAACAGATTGGTTAGGCCGGTTATGCCATAGCTGATGAACAGTTCGATTTTATTGTTTTATATTATATATCATGCTTATATTCCATGCTTTATTTAGCTAATAAAAGAGCATACTCCCCTTGCCCTTGTTCCTGTGATCTTGTGATTATTAAAAATTATGAAAGAAGTGTCAAAAGTGTTAAGTGCATAACCCACAAAACACTCTATTTAGTAAAAGAGTACTGATTACAAATAGTTCAAATTGTTAAGTATGTAGCATATGAATCTTTTAAGCACTAATTGGCAATTACTTATAATTTGAGGAAATACTAGCTATTACCAATCAGTACTTGCTCAAACTAACTTCAGCAGTGTAGATGTTTGCTGCATCAGCTAGGCACTTGACAGTCAACATACACCAAACAAAACCAGACTGTGTATGACCTGCGCATATATCTTACAAAATCTGAATCATTATTTGACTTAACACTTCAAAAATATGATATTAACCAAATTATATGCACATACGCATCTAATTTAGTTGTGACTGTCAAGTTTGTTGCTTATGGAACGTCTGGCTAAAATGACATAATTAAGTAATAACTACCAATCATATGTCATTTAGGAATATGCTAGCCATTGGTAATTAGTACTTGTTTAGTAAATTTCATCATTTTAGATTGTGGACTGCTTGAACTATGCATCTGGCAGTCAAGATATATCAAAGTTAGAGTTCTTATGCGGCTGTAGCTTATCCAATCTCTAATTTAAATGCATCCTAGCTGTTGGTAATGTATCATTGCTGATCTGGATCTGAATTATTGTACGTTAACACTTTACAAATTATATTAGGCAGGTAACATCTCCATGTGCCCTTTAATTTTAGTATTCCTGACTGAGAAGTATGTAGCTCAAGAAATGTTTTAATTAAAGAACTAAGATGACTAAGTAAGTTTTGTGGTGCACTAACTACTTATTGGTAGTAAGTTTCAGTATTTAAGGGTGCGCCACCTTGAGTTATGCATTTGAGAGGCAGGATACACTAAAATTAGACTGTGTATGAGGACAGCTCATCCAATATAACATGTAAAGTGTTAACGAATAATGCCACTTTAGTAACCAAAAAAATACATGAAATTTGAAAGTTTTTTTATGACAACACAGTAAATGCAATACAAAATTTGTTTAAAGGTCTTTATTGTGTCATGTTTGACAAAATGATGGAGCTAGAGCACAGCAAGTAAAGCTGTCTAATATTTTGCCGCCGGAAAGATTCCTTCTTTTGACCTGGAGCAATAAAACGAACATTGTTTAATTCTGTATTCTGTATAAGCTTAACTCAAAAAATACGTATCAAAATTAAAATATTGCTTTTTACTAGAACATCACACAAAAGACAAAGTTTCTGTTTTCGATAAAAAATTATGTGAAATTATAAAAGATATTTTATTTCTCTTGTGTGCCGTTCGACGTTAAACGTATTTACGAGTACCTACTTTTAGTTACCTACTTTTCGAGTTAAACGTATACAAACTTGAACAATGTCTGTTTTATTACACCAGATCGAAAACTAGAGAAATTATTCTGGCTCCCATGTAAGAAAGTACAACGGAGCTACCGTGGGGCCACATCTGGCTGCCCTACGTGCGACATGGGCACAACTTTGGCTGCCCAATTGGGCCCCACCTTGGTGGACAGCGGGGATAATAAGTTCGTGCCAACATGGGCAGCCCATGATGGGCCACACATGGCAAACAAAATGGGGCCCATATGGGTGCCCATCGTCAGCCAGACTTTATTAGTAATTTTTTTACTGTGCCAAAAATTTTTGTTTAACTATTGTTCGATCCTTTTGCGTCGTGCTGAATTTTAACGGGCTATCAATCGGTCATTTAACGAATAATATTAACTGTGAAAAACCTAGGTGTTCAGTAAAGATGATATGAATAAATAAGGTCTATATTCTTCGTGCTCAAGCTGGATTCGGTCCTGCGTTCTCCATTGCGCGTCCGTTACAATTCCACGTAGGCCAATCCTCTGTATTACTAGTGCTTCCCAATTTTCTCTATTTCTACATATGAATTATAGAGTCTATATATTACTGGTCTTTACAAAAACGTGACTACTTTATCACGTAAAGTTAACGTTAATGAGTTTTCGCACTGATAATATTAAATTGCTACTATTACACCAGATAGAAATATTAAGAAAAAGTTGGATATAAATAAAGACGTGGCAGTTTTTGGTAGTATTACCAAATGCCTATTACAGCTACTTTTATTATACAATACGTATAATAATCAGAAAGCAGTAAAGATGCTGATTCTTATGATTGATTCAAAGTGTAACGCGTGGCATAGAGTGGGCTGCCCAGTCTGTGCCCTCTCTGCTGCCCCACTCAGTATCAATCCATGTAACACAAACTGTATCTTTGTGTTCAGCTACAGAAAATCCAAAAATTTCTCACACCTCATAGAAAGACACCTTTTAGCTACTTAAGATTGAGATGGAATCGAAATTATTATAGATTTATTACAGATATAATATTATAACAGTAACAAGTCGGGCATGATCAAAATCTGGGAATTCTTGAATGACCTTATCACGCTGTTGTTATGCTATACGTAATATGCATATAACAGATAGAAATTGACAAAATTATGGATTTTTCTGAGTGGAGAGTATGATGTTGGGCACAGAGTGGGCTGCCCACTCCGCGCCCACCTTGCTGCCCCACTAAGCGCTTATCAATATAAAAGTATACAGGGTGTCCCAAAAATGTCCAACATCATTATAGCTATCTTGTTGGGAAGCGGGCGGGGATGATGATGCCGTTTTTAAAAATTTGCGTTAGGCCTCCAATTCCGAGTTATTCAACAACAAAGTTAAGTAACGCCCACCGAGCTCTTGGCGAGTCCTGGCCGTTTATGCCTCGCTCCTAGAAAAAGGGAGGTGGCAGAAAACATCTTGAGTGTGGGCCTGCGATAATTGCTATGGAGGACCGGCGGGTGCTCAACCGCTCGGTTCCTTCCAAACCGGGGAGCAGACCCTTCCATGTGCCGTCTTGAAGACCCGAGCACGCCACGGCACGGCATCGCCTTACGGACACTCACTTTGACTTTCCTCTCGCTTTCCCCCTTTCTTAATACACGCTTGCGACAACTGATATTCTTGATTAGTTGTTTAGTGACTCCCGACTAAATCCAGATAAATCCGTCCAAATCCAGTGAATCCAATTTATCAGAGGCCTATGACACTTCTTTTACAAGTATCGAAGTGGTGCCGTGACAAAATGTTGGAGCTGTAACCCTGAGGATTCGAGTTCGATTCCTCCCCGTCGCGAATTTTTTTTTTGATTTCCTTGCTGTTTGTTTTACAGTTCTTTGCCTTATGTTGAATACCCAGCCAATGGTAATGTTTAATTGTTAATCTTTGTGGTCTGTCCTCGTAATTTAGACAAGACTGCAAATTCTCCAGATAGTACTTGTAATTGGTTTGGAAAAAAATTATCAGAAAAGCCGATTGAATTTCGATTGAAATAGTATGAAAATAATACAACGGGAAGCATAAAATACTCATTGAGAAAAAGAGAAACGAAGTCATGTTCTCAAGGTTAGAGACCTTTCGCTTTAAACTACTGACTACATTTTCTAACATGTAGAGAAATGTGTACCGGTAGTAATTGATGTTTAACATAATTTAAGAAGATAATCCAAGTCCAATAATGTTCGCTCAATGGTAGTTAAAAAAGTTAAAATTTATTCCAATTTATTAGGGAGTCGCTAAACAACTCCTCAGAGGCCTTACGTATCGCATGCATGTGCAGGTAAAATGAAAATCTCGGAGAAAAGGCGTAAAGCTATAAAAGAGAAGATATTACCACTGCTGGACATTGAACAAGGAAATCAAAAAAAAAATTCGCAACGGGGAGGAATCCAACTCGAATCCTCAGGGTTGCAGCTCCAACGTTTTGTCACGGCACCACTTCGATATTTCTAAAAGAAGTGTCATAGGCCCCTGATAAATTTGATTCACTGGATTTGGACGGATTGAACTGGATTTAGTCGGGAGTCTCTAAACAACTAATGAAGAATATCAGTTGTCGCTAGCGTGTATTAAGCAAAAGGGAAAACGAGAGGAAAGTCAAAGTGAGTGTCGGTAGGGCGATGCCGTGCTGTGGCATGCTCGGGTCTTCAAGACGGCACATGGAAGGGTCTGCTCCCCGGTTTGGAAGGAACCGAGCGGTTGAGCACCCGCCGGTCCTCCATAGCAATTGTCGCAGGCCCACACTCAAGATGTTTTCTGCTACCTCCCTTTTTCTAGGAGTGAGGGATGACCGGCCAGGATTTGCCAGCGCTCCGAGGGCGTTACCTAACTTTGTTGTTGAATAACTCGGAATTGGAGGCCTAGCGCAAATTTTTAAAAACGGCATCATCATCCCCGCCCCCTTCCCAACAAGATGGCTATAGTGATGTTGGACATTTTTGGGACACCCTGTATTGTGACGGGGCAGAATTGCCTGTCACAAGTCGCCCGCTCTGAAGCGCTCTCGCCGCGCACTCGCCACGCGATACGAACAACCGTCGCTCCAAGGGTTACCGCCTAGGTTATGCGCACACATTACTTAAGGAATGCCTCTTTTGTCGAGCCCGTATTTAGAGACAACTACGCCTAGTCGATCGAGGAGCGGGAGATAAGCTCTTGGATGAGCGACCAGGATGGCTAAGGCCACGAGCCATGAAGAGGGTGTCGGTCCACCAGGAGAGTCGACCGAACCACTCGGAGCCTGCCGAGACGACGGTAGCCGTGACGTCAGCCAGCAGCCGTCGTGACGTAGGAGCTCCCAGCGTCGCCGACTGAAGACAGCGGCGACTAGCGTAGCGTAGCGAGGCGTCGATCCCAGCGCGCGGGAATCGATACGTCAGCCCTCGACAGCGATCGATAACGATCGACACGCCAGCACCGAGAGGTCGAACAGGTAAAGCGGCAACGTAACGCTGGGTCGAAATTGCGGTAGGACCGGAAACCGGTCACTTTGTGACCGACCGTCTAACCGAACGACCGTAGCTGCGAGTAAAGTGTGACGAGAGCCTGCGAATCTTCTCAGAGTACAAGTAAGCCCAGTGAATTTGCCTGCCTGCCTGAATATCTGTTGGTCTCGGTGTCGGCCGTTTACGCTCCTGAGAGGCATCCCTAGCGCGAGTAACCACCGGTCACTTGAGCGGTCATCCCTTGGCGCGACCCTTCTGGTCGCAGCAAAGTCCCCGGTTCTACGACATAGATTGTGAGGCGCACGAAAGCCAGGAGCGACACGGCCGTCATCGCCGTAGTGGGTTTACACGAATTGGGACTTTTCCGGAATTCGAGGCCAGAACATCGGCCTCCGCGAGCGATCCGGGACCGGTACAATTCAAACGGCGACGTTTGAATCGCGCGACTACCAACTCACTGGCGTGTTCCGAATAATTCGTAAGAGCGCACGGCGAGCGCGAATAGGCCGGGTCATTGTAAAAACTATTGGGATTTATATTGCCAACGGCTGCGGAAAAGCCGAGGGTCCGAACGGTCTGTGTTCGGACGCGAGCGACAGGGCTTTGGGTTCCGGCCGTTTCCGGCCGAATAAACGTCTTCGCCACCCATCCGCGCGGGTTCTTTAGCTTCCTTTCTCTCTCCGTAATCACTCCGCCCCTCTACCGTTCTCCACGAGCTAGCTAGGTGGACAGCAGCGAGTGCCGCCAAGGATACCAAGGGCCACCCGGAGGGCTACCAGCCGGATAGGAGAGCCGCCTAGAAATTCGGCCCTTTGCAGGGCCTGGCGCCCAAGCGGCCTTCCGTTTTCTCCACCCTTTCAGGAGCCCGAGGACCTTGGCGAAGTTGGAGCGCCTCCACCCGGAACCAGTGCGGGCGGAGCCGGGGAACACGCTTACAAATTGGCGCCCAACGTGGGGCCCACGCTGAGAGAAAGGAGCTAAAATAAAAATCGCCGTTCGCGAATACGAACACGCCAGTCGCGAACATCTTTTTCGAACCCGTACGTTACAGGTCACAAAGGGACTCGAAACGAGGCCGTTACGTAACCGGCAGGTAAGGTCGCATATAAACGTAAACACCGGTAGCGGCTGAGGAGAGAGAGAACAACAAAGAAGTCGGACTGTGCGTCCATCGGCGTAGGCCTCGGTCGTGACATCGGCGTCGGGTAAACGCCCAAAAATCGGGCGCGATGGCTTACGTTAGCCGAAACGAGATAGAGCAACTCGCTCGACTTATGCCGGAGGACCAGTTGCGGGTGTTGATGGCGGAACGGGAGTGAGTCTTCTTTGCGCACATTCCACTTTGGACACGAGCCTCTTTTCGAACTTGCGCACGTGGAAACAGCGCACATTGGACACTGCTCACATTGGAAACTGTACACATTAGAAATTGCTCACATTGGAAGCTGTGCACAGTGGAAACTGCACACAGAGATAGCTATTCACAGAGTAAGCAGTACACATCGTCTACTAGGATTAGTGCAAATTGCACATTGGAGAAACCGCGAATAATGATTTTTACACACTAAGGGGAAAACGTGCAGGTTACTGATATTCCAAAAAGATATTGAAATTAAAAACGTTAGGTGCTAGTGAGTAAGGAAAATATGGAGCGAACTGTTTGGTTTGCGATTACGACCAAATTTTTCACATAGAAAAAAGTATTTACAAAAATGTGACCGTCTTCGAAAAACTGGCAGCATCGCAGAATACTAAAAACTACAAGAGCTGAAAAAAATAGAACAATAAACGGAACAAAAACTGCATTGAGGCGTAAAAAATAATTTGCTGTTTTCCCGCTTTCATAAATTTGCAGTCATAATGTGCAATTTCGCAACCTTCCCTCATTGCATTGTACCCAACACCTACCCAAACCCAACCCAAAACTAAGAACTAATCCACATAACCCAGACCTAACCCAATAAGACTCCAATGAGACTCGAAGCACCAACAAATCCACCATTGTTACGTCTCGGGGGACGCCGACGGAGGTCGAAGTTTTCTTCAACCAATTAGTTCATACTTATTTATTGCTTTTGAATTAAATGTGATCCTTTTTGTATACTGTGACCAAAATCTATTATTCGCATTAATTCCCGTGTGCAGTTTCCTCTGGGATGTGTACAGGATCCACTGCCGATGTGTCTTGTTTCGACTGTGGGTAAGATCGAATGTGTGCAAATTCCACTGTGTCCGAAAATCCACATGTGTGCAAGTTGGAACGTGCGCAAAGAGGACACTCCCTGGAACGGGGTATGGACGACACCGGCACCGTGGACGAGCTACGAGAGCGTTTCGTGGCGGCAACCGTCCGAAAAGGGGCGGAAGCCAAGGCCGCCGCGGCCGCCCGCAGGGCGGAAGACGGGGAAACGAGCAGCCCAGCACCGAGCGAGCTGGTGGAGTCGTCAGGCGAGGAAGGGGACCGGAGGACTGTCCGCGGGGCCGGAGAGAGCGCCGGCAGGACTTCCAGGAGGACCGACGGCCCACGCAAGCGCTCGGCGGCGCACGGGTGCAGCTGGGATTTACCCCCAGCCCTGCATCATGAGGGGACCGGAAGTCGCGACCCCTATCATCCCACCCCAGTGCGCGCCTACCCCTACCGCGACGTATCGCCCGCGACTCTCCCGGGGCCAGGACAGATCCCGGTCGATTCCGCCTTCGAACATGTCCGGAAGTGGCCGATGCGCTTTGGAGGGGAGGGGCTGGCTTTTTTTTTTTTTTCGTGGGGAAATCCTCATGGACCCCCCGCCGCCCTGGTGGGGGCGGAGGGGGAGTGCCGGACTCCTACCGGCTAAAACCCCACGGTGGCCATCCTTCGCGCGTAATGGGGCGACACCGGGAACTCTTGTCGAACACTACCGGTGCCGCCCCGCGCCCGCCCCCTTCTGGGGGCACTTCTCGTGGAGGGGGGGTTAACCATCGCCACTCTCGCTCGCGCGAGAGAGGGAGGCGCCCCCCTCCGAGCCCGGGAGGGCACGGCTCGACCCGCTCCTTCACTAGCCGTGAAGGAGGAGCGAACCGCGCCTCCCGGATCACCAAAAAACCACCAAATTGGGCGGGACGCGCGACCACTACACGCCCCGCCCCGCCTCGGGGCCGCTATAGGCAGGCGGCAGAGCCACCACTCTGCCGCCACACGACCCCTCGGCACGCACCCGGCCCGTCAGCGGGTTGAGATCCGCCACAGGGCCGGGGCGTCGCTCTTACTGCGGGGGGACTCGATCCCCCCGCGCGGCACGGCGGCGAGGACGGGCCCTCTCCAATCGGAAGGGGTCCGTCCTCTCTCGCCGCCGCTCCGCCTCCTCCTTGTGGAGGAGCACTTCCTCGCAAAAAGCGAGGAAGGCCCTCCACGCTCTCTCGCTGCCGAGGATCTCCCTGACAATCCTCGGCAGCGAGAGATCACCTCCAACGTGTCGGACCAGGACACGGCGCTGATCGCTCCAGGCAGGACAGTCCTGGAGCGTGTGCTGCGCCGTGTCCCGGTCCTCGTCACAATGGTGGCACTGTGCCGTCGCCTCCTTCCCGATGCGACACAGGTACTCACCGAAGCAACCGTGCCCGGTGAGCACCTGCGTCGCACGGGGGAGGGGCTGGCTGCCCTGGAGCGGTTCCTCTGGCAGATCAAGGAGATGCGGAACTTGGTCGCCATCGATGGCCGATCGATGGTGAAGTGCATGTCCCTCCTCTTAACTGGAAGTGCCCTCGACTGGCTACAAGGGGTCGACACCGAGTTCCAGTCGTGGGAGGAGTTCGAGGCTGCACTAGTGGAGCAGTACGACACCTCATCGGGCATCGATAAGCTGCTGAAGGCCGGAGAGCGGAGGCAGCAGCGCGGGGAGCGCTTTACCACTTTTAAAACGCAAGTCGCGCTCATGGTGAGCCGCTGCGTGCCGCCGCTCAGCCAGGAGCAGCTACTCCACCTCCTCTACCGGAACATGCTACCGCAGTACCGGGGTTGGGTGCAACTGCACCCCTACATGACGGTCAGCGAGCTGGCCGGGCGAGTCGCAAAACTCGAACGAAACGCGATCGCGTCGCCGGAAGAAGTGTGCGGCCGCGCCGCGCCGCGTGGAGGCCCATCGCGGGCCACGCAAGGGCAGCTAGCCCTCACGGCGGAAGCGGGTCCCAGTTCGACGGCGGGACCCCCGGACAGTCGCGCGCCGCGAAAACCGCGCCCTAAGCCGGGCGGGCAGGTCCCCGATCGAGGACCCCAACGCCAAGTGTTGGAGGTGCGGGGGCCTGGGCCACGTGCAGGCCGGCTGTCGAGGAAAAGCCGTGAACTACTGCGTCCGGTGCAACGCGACCGGCACCAGGACGTCCGAGTGCCCGCGATGTTCGGGAAACGCGAGGAGCCGGCGCTAATGGGGGCGATAGCGCACGGCGGGGACGGAGATGACGCGACCTCCACCACTTCCGAGGAGTCCTGCGACTTCCTCGACCTGACCAGCTCACCAGACCACCACAGAACTATTCAGCCAGTGCTCGTTTTCGTCCTCGCAAAGCTCGAGGGGCATCGTGTGCGTGTGTTAGTGGACGGCGGCGCCAGTGACAATTTTATCAGTCCGTCGACCCTGAAACAGCTCGGGTCGCGAGTGACAGTGCAGGTGTCGCAGCCGAAATATTACGTGCTCGGGAATGGGGCAGTAGACTGCTCGAAATCATCAGTGACGGCGAGGTTTACGGTCCAAGGGCGGACGAAACGCCTCGAGTTCCGCACCATGTGCGCGTTAGGCGGACCGGTCATCCTCGGCGTGAGCGGATTCGGAGAACTCGGGATCGCGATCGATTACGCCGTTAATGAGTGGTACTTCCGCGATCGGCCGAGCGAGAGATTTCGGTACAGTGCCGAGGGAGACGAGTATCCGCGTTGCTGCGGCATCGCGCATCTGACCGCATCGGAGACGGTGCGGCTGCAAAAATTTCTTGAGCGCGTCGTAGGTCAGCTTAAGCCGGCCACCGGACTCACCTCCTTCATAAAACACACGATCGACGTCGGTGATAGCGCGCCGATCAAACAGCGATACCACCAAGTCTCGCCGAAAGTTCAGGAGGCGATATACGCGGAAGTTGACCAGCTCCTCGCGGACGGATTTATCGAGCCATCGAACAGCGCGTGGTCAAGCCCGATTGTCATGGTGCGCAAAGCGAACGGAAAATATCGGTTTTGTTTGGACTTCCGAAAAGTCAATAGCGTATCGAAAAAAGACGCGTATCCGCTGCCGATCATGACGGGTATTTTGGATAAGCTGAGGGCCGCGAAGTACATCTCGACGCTGGACCTCAGTCAGGCCTACTTCCAGGTCCAGTGTGGTGGCCCGGTCTCCCCCGTGGGAGATCGTAGTCCGCTCGCAGGCACTCTATTACAGAGGCCTGTCCGATGCGCGGCAAAGGGGAGTTGCCACCACCGAGAAGATGGCCGACTTGAAGCGCCAGTCCCGGCAGTACCTGGTTGACTCGTGGGTCAGCTGGCTCGACGAGCCGGGTATCGAGCCCACCAGGGCTGTCGAGGCTATCCGTCCGCATCTCCAACGCTGGGCGGATAGGGGTTTTGGGGGTGTCACGTACCGCCTGTGCCAGGTGCTCACCGGGCATGGTTGCTTCGGTGCGTACCTGGCCAGGATTGGCAGGGAGGCCACGACCCGCTGCCACCATTGTGCAGCCGACCGGGACGACGCGCAGCACACGCTGGAGTTCTGTCCGGCGTGGGCGGACGAGCGCGCCGTCCTGGTCGACGAGATAGGAAGTGACGATCTCGCGCTGTCGAGCATCGTGGGTCGGATGCTCGGCGGCGCGGATCGTTGGGATGCGGTCGTCTCCTTCTGCGAGCACGTAATGCTCGCGAAGGAGACGGCCGAGAGGGCTCGGGAGCGGCAGCGCCATCCCGAGCGGCGTGGGCCCCCCGGGCGGAGGGGCAGGGGGAGGAGGAGGAGGACCGATCTCCAGGCGCCACCCTGATGGTGTCGCCACCTCCTCTTCCCTCTCCTCCTTCCGGAACATCTACGGGGGACGGCCGCGGGAGAGAGCCACGTCTCTCCCGCGGCACAAAAACATCCGCGCGGTCGACGGGGGGACTTAGCTGGGGGGCTGAGTCCCCCCTTTGCACTCCGGCCGCGTGAAGGGGTGATGGGTGTGTGGCCCGCTCATCGCCCAAACAACAACAGTGTATCGAACGGGGGGAGGGCATTTCCTCCCCCCCGGGCATGTGGCACTATATGTGCCGAGGCAGGGGCGGGTCCTGGTAGCATCCTCTGGTCTCCCCAGGGCCCGTCCCGTCATGTCTCCGAGGTCACCGCAGTGTTTTTAGTGGGTGCAAGCCCCACATAACCCCGCCTCTCCCCCCAGAGAGACGGGGTATCCGTTCAGGGATTTTCACTGCGTCAAAAAAAAAAAAAAAAAAAAAAGGCCTACTTCCAGGTGCCTCTCGACGAGAAAAGTCGAGAAATTATGGCCTTTACCGTGCCCGGTCGCGGGCTATTCCATTTTATACGGATGCCGTATGGGCTGACTGGAGCTCCAGCGACGTTCCAGAAGCTCTTAGATCGCCTGATCGGCCCGGAAATGGAACCCTTCGCTTTCGCGTACCTGGACGACATCATCGTGGTGACGCGAACGTTTAACGACCACCTCGTATGGCTCGAACGAGTTCTCCGCCGAATCCAAGACGCCGGCCTCACCGTCAATCCCGAGAAGTGCGATTTTTGCAAGCCGGAAGTGCGGTACCTCGGCTTCGTAGTACACGCGGACGGGCTTAAAGTCGACCTAGAGAAAATACGGCCCATTCTCGAGTACCCGGAACCTCGGAACCTCAAACAGTTACGCCGTTTCGTCGGGGTGGCCTCGTGGTATCGTAAGTTTATACCCGACTTCGCCACCGTGAGCGAACCGCTGACCGGGCTCACGAAAAAGGATCGGAAGTGGCAGTGGACCGCGGACCAGCAAGCCGCATTTGACAGCTTGCGACATTCCATTGCGACGACTCCAGTCCTCACGTATCCGCACTTTGAAGTTCCCTTCGTGTTGCAGACCGACGCGAGTACCATCGGGCTCGGTGCAGTGCTAACGCAGGAGATCGACGGCTGCGAGCGCGTCGTCGCGTACGCGAGCCGAACGCTGTCCGACGCGGAGCGAAAATACTCGACGCCCGAGCAGGAATGTCTCGCGGTGCTCTGGGCAATTAAGAAGTTCCGTCCGTACTTGGAAGGTTATCACTTCACCGTGATAACCGACCATAGCAGCCTCCAATGGCTTCGAAATCTCAAAGATCCGGCGGGAAGGCTAGGGCGTTGGGCACTGCAGCTGCAGGAATACGATTTTAAAGTCGTGCATCGAAAGGGCGCGCTACATCATGTCCCTGACGCACTATCGCGAGCGCACGAAGCTGCAGCTGAGGCAGCCGACGAAGACAGCCGAGAGCACCCGAGTACGTCCGAACCCGGCAACGCAAGCGCGCTAGCGGGGGCACTCGCGTGGATGTACGAAGCCCGCGTCGAACAGCTGTTAGCCACGATCGCTGCGAGTCCCGATCGCTGGTACGACGGCCAGCTCGAGCGCGTCCGGAAAGACCCGAAGTTGTACGAGGACTGGAAGATCGCGAACGAGCGTCTCTACCGCCGTCGCGCAAACGCTATCGAGCGCGACATTTTCGGAGATGATTTTAATGAATGGAAGCTGGTCCCGCGGAATCCCGAGAAACGGGAAATCATCGCGGAGGCCCACGATGAACCTCAAGCCGGCCACCTCGGCCGAGAGAAAACCTACGAGCGCCTCCTGATACGGTATTTCTGGCCGCGGATGTTCCGAGACGTCGCGAAATACGTGCGCGCTTGCGACACCTGCCAAAAGTCAAAGGTTGAACAAGGCGCGCCGTTAGGGCTCATGGGCCGCCACTACGTCCACGAACCATGGACCATCGTCGCTGCCGACGTCATGGGTCCACTGCCGCGTAGCAAGGCCGGATACCAGTACATCGTGGTGTTTCAAGATCTCTTCACGAAGTGGATCGAAGTGTGCCCGTTACGCGCCGCGAACGGAAAAAAGATAAGTGAAGCGTTCGAGAAGGACGTCCTCTCGCGATGGGGCGTCCCGAAGGTCCTGTTGACCGACAACGGGACGGAGTTCGTGAATCGAACGCTCGGCACACTTTCGGAAGAGTATGGTATCCGGCGAGCTACCACTCCACCATACCACCCGCAAGCGAATCCAGTTGAGCGAGTGAAACCGAGTGCTCAAAACGATGATCGTCGCGTTCATAAAGAAAGACCACAGAGATTGGGACCTGCATCTCGCGCACTTCCGTTTCGCGTACAATACGGCAAAGCACACGGCTTTCGGTACGACGCCAGCGTTCCTCAACTTCGGACGCGAGCCGCAGCCGGCTCGCTGTTTCCGAGGGAGGGAGGAGGCAGCCGCCGGAGACGAGGTCTGGCCGACGGCCGACCGAGAGTCGTGGACAGCGCGAATGAAACGCGTCGGAGAGCTGCGCCAATGGGTCGCCGAAAATCTCGCGAACGCGTACGACACGCAAAGCCGGTACTATAACCGGGGATGGCGTGCAACCAGACGTCGTATTCCCCACAGGTCCCGGGGTCGATCCTTGCTATCCTCGTTGGATCCTAGATGCCTGCTCGTGGACTTAATCTGGTGTTCCTCGGTAGCTCCTGGTTGCAGAGTGGGCGTTGGGTTGTAGAGTCCCCGTCAGTGCTGCGAAGCGCTGCCGACTGTTCGACCCGGTCGCCACCCAATTTTTACGTTTGGGAACGTCAGCGAGGTGTGGCCGGTCAGTACCCCGGGTGTGCTGCGACGTAGCCAATTTCCGTTTTATTTTTGGTCGGTACTGCCGGAATTCCCCACACTCACCATGTATAACCGTGTTTAATCGGAATAGGGTTAAAGCACTTCTCACGTGGGTTATAGACAATAATCAAGGCCTTTATTGCTTTATAACGCGCGATACATGCAAGGGGGTACGCCCCTTCTGCGTCAAAGCCTCTTCACAGTCGAGGACTTCTATGACGGCCTCCGAACTAACGTGTCGTGCCCGGAGCACGTCAACGCACGGTCGAGCAGAGCTTAACGTCGAACCTTCTCAAATCACTCGGACGGCAGATTTGCCTCGGGCACCTCGGGCACCGAGGACGAAGGCGTATTTTACCGACGCACCACACTCACTAACAAGATACACTATATAACTTGATGAGACTTGCTGGACACTAGTAATCCGCGTTGCTCCGACTGCTGTTGCACGCTGAACGATACTAAATTGTTGGGGCAGCCGCGCATCCTTATATAGTACCGCGACTGTCCCCACTCCCAACGGCACTTAATTAACCCTGGTCCGGTCCGGGTTAATTAAGCCCATATTACTAATTTTGATAGGCTTTACTAGCCTGACAACCAGTTTAACCTGGTGAGCCGGTTGAACAATAATTTAATTAATTATGTTAATTTTAAGACGCTAATGTTACGGCCCATCAGTCCGATTGTCGCAACAAATTCGCAGTGCAACCCCGGTATTATTAAGTAAAATGTGAAATGTGTGCCGAGTCCTAGCGCGTGTGGAATTTGAATATTAAATCTGTTAATAAATGTTGATGTTAATTACGCACGGCCCAGTCAAAAACTAACTACCATTGATCTACTAATGTTCCCAAACTGATGTTATAGCATACGGAACCTGGGCGCCGTTCTCATTTCCCAAAACGACCGTTGGGCCGTTTCTGGGAACCAGTCAATCGTTCCAAGAACTCCAACGGTTTCCCTAAGTTAACTAATTGATTAACTCGCTTCTACGGCACGGTCACGCTGGGTTCTCAACATTTTCAGCTATAAGAGCACCCTTTCTACCCGTTGATATGGTACTTTGCCTCGGCCCGTTGCAGCCTAAATTTTGTTTAAACAATCTATTGTCTGCAAACCTGCCGGTCGGATGACGTTCGACCGTTAGCTAAACTTGTGCCGCGTTGAGCATCCCGCAAAGCATGTAAGACCTTTGGGCCGGTCTGCCGTGATGAAGAAATTATCGGCTGTCTAATTAGTGGGGTAATTAGAATATGCCGGCCCATCAACCTAATGCCTGAAACTCACAACGCCACGCCTGACACCGCCCATTCGAGTCCTCAAACTTCGATGGCCGGCCTAATCAGGTTTCCCTACCATTTGCAGACAACAATTGCCCCCCCCCCCCCCCGGCGCATTGTCAATCGTTGCCCCTCTGGACGCGAATCGTCACCCGCATCGCCTAGGTATATGGCCTGACGCTGTGCCGTTAACTATTGAGCTTGATTCTAACTATTATCCGTTATGATCCATCGGCCAGCGATTGCAAAGCACGCCTTTCGATGGCCTTAACTGTGAACAAATACAGCGTGATTCTTCAACTTTGGGCCGTGTAGCCAAAATAACAATATACGTTGAAACATTGCCGAGAAGCGGCCTATACATTACGTCTCCCTGGCTCGGCATGAATCGCGATTATATAACCATATTAGCCTAATGCAACCATGTACCCATTAACAACTCTGAGGTTAGTTTGTCAACACATGTTCTTTATTGGATCAAATCATACATGCTTAGGTCGGGCATGGTTTTGCTACCATGTCCGGCCGCAGGCGCACACGAAACTTTAAGATCGGAGATCGGGTTCTCAAGCGACAACATGTTCTCTCCTCAGCAGCTCAAAACGTGGCTGCAAAGTTAACAACGAAATTCCATGGGCCCTTTGTGATCTCGAAGGTACTGTCAGCGGTAGTTTACGAGTGCGAGACACTCCAAGGTAAGCCGGCCGGAAAAGTCCACGTGCAAGATCTCAAGCCGTACGTGGAAGCCGGGGAAAATTAGAGTATAAGAGTAGTATTAGTGGGTAGTATGGTGTGTAGAACTGGTTGGTGATGGGAATTGACGAAACCGGACAACGATCTGACCCGGAGATGTGCCTTCTTTTCTTCCCCTTCCCTCCGACCCCACTCCAACAGATCTTCGAAAACCTACGGAAGATGGACCGAAGCAGACGGGCTTTGAGGGGGAGCTGGCGTGGTCGCCGGAGGATTCCCTCGGAGGTGCCGACGGCCAGCGTGGAGGGAACAACCCCAGACCTGGAACTGGACCCCGTGCCAAGGTGGATCGGCGCCCAGCCGGCCGAAGAGGAAGCCTGGATCCACGCACTGCAGGCGTGGGCCGACCTCCTGCGCACCACCGCACGGGAAGACGAGGCACGGGCAGCCGCCCAAGCCGCCGCCGCTAGGGCCAGGCAGGAGGAGTTCCTGGCGGAGACGTTACGGCGCCTCCACCTCACCCGGCAGCAACTCCGCGAGGGCGAAGAACCACCACGCACCACGCGGCCCAGCACCTCCTTGAGGTGTTGGAGATGCCACCGAGACGGACACCTCCACTCGCGGTGCCCGCGGCGGGGCCCCGCCAATTTCTGCCGGAGGTGCGGACACCAGGGGTCACCGACCGCCCAGTGCCCCTACCGAAGGGAGCCCTGACACCAAAGGACCGCCGAACTCGCGGCGTTAGGCCGACGGTTTGCGGAGATGCTGGCCGGCCTCCGATGAGGAGGGAAGCGGGACCAACGCCCTAAGGGCCACGGGGGCTTAAGACCCCTATGAGCAGCCCCAGACCACCCGGGACTGCGGGAACACCGGAAGTAGCAAAGCCAAAGGGCCACCACCAACGGCCGAAAGGCCAGCCCTGGCCACAGGCCGAAGTAGGAAGTCATCGTGGCGAGAAGAGCGGCGGCTAAGTGTCACTCGGCTGGAAGAGAGAGACAGAGAACGAGTGACCGAAGGCCGACGGAAGAGGCCGAAGCGGCAAGCGCTTCACCGCTTACGAGCGCAGCCAGCGAGCCGATCAACTCGCTGAGCCGAGCGCCGACGAGCGCCGAAGCCAGCCGAAGTCGGACGCCGCCGCAGCCAGCCGACGCCGAGCCGACAGGAGCCGAGCGTGCCCGACGAAGACCGAGCGCGTCATTCCAACGCGGTGTGCCACCAGCGGCACATCACCGGCTCCTGTCACGGGACTTAGCGTCTACGACTGACTTCCACACGGCCGCAAGAGGAAGCAAGACAGCAGCTACCTTTCCCAATCCCATTCACCTGAAACCAAAGCTTGCACGACCATTGACCATGCGAATGCTACTCAATTAGACGAACGACGTGGAGTTCAGTTAGAACGAACTCCGATACTAGGGTATGTCTCTTAGAAGTTATTTTGCGAAGAACTTTTGGAGCCACGGTCACGCGTTGCGAGGCAAACATCGAGACCAGACAGTGGGAGGCGAGGTGGTTCGCCCGGTGGGCTCACGCTAAGGAGGGGGGAGTTGTGACGGGGCAGAATGCCTGTCACAAGTCGCCCGCTCCGAAGCGCTCTCACCGCGCACTCGCCACGCGATACGAACAACCGTCGCTCCAAGGGTTACCGCCTAGGTTATGCGCACACATTACATAAGGAATGCCTCTTTTGTCGAGCCCCTATTTAGAGACAACTACGCCTAGCCGATCGAGGAGCGGGAGATAAGCTCGTGGATGAGCGACCAGGATGGCTAAGGCCACGAGCCATGAAGAGGGTGTCGGTCCACCAGGAGAGTCAACCGAACCACTCGGAGCCTGCCGAGACGACGGTAGCCGTGCTCTACCACGTCACAAAAGTGACGTCAGCCAGCAGCCGTCGTGACGTAGGAGCTCCCAACGTCGCCGACTGAAGACAGCGGCGACTAGCGTAGCGTAGCGAGGCGTCGATCCCAGCGCGCGGGAATCGATACGTCAGCCCTTGACAGCGATCGATAACGATCGACGCGCCGGCACCGAGAGGTCGAACAGGTAAAGCGGCAACGTAACGCTGGGTCGAAATTGCGGTAGGACCGGAAACCGGTCACTTTGTGAGCGACCGTCTAACCGAACGAGCGTAGCTGCGAGTAAAGTGTGACGAGAGCCTGCGAATCTTCTCAGAGTACAAGTAAGCCCAGTGAATTTGCCTGCCTGCCTGAATATCTCTTGGTCTCGGTGTCGGCCGTTTACGCTCCTGAGAGGCATCCCTAGCGCGAGTGACCACCGGTCACTTGAGCAGTCATCCTTTGGCGCGACCCTTCTGGTCGCAGCAAAGTCCCCGGTTCTACGACATAGATTGTGAGGCGCACGAAAGCCAGGAGCGACACGGCCGTCATCGCCGTAGTGGGTTTGCACGAATTGGGACTTTTCCGGAATTCGAGGCCAGAACATAGGCCTCCGCGAGCGATCCGCGACCGGTACAATTCAAACGGCGACGTTTGAATCGCGCGACTACCAACTCACTGGCGTGTTCCGAATAATTTGTAAGAGCGCACGGCGAGCGCGAATAGGCCGGGTCATTGTAAAAACTATTGGGATTTATATTGCCAACGGCTGCGGAAAAGCCGAGGGTCCGAACGGTCTGTGTTCGGACGCGAGCGACAGGGCTTTGGGTTCCGGCCGTTTCCGGCCGAATAAACGTCTTCGCCACCCATCCACGTGGGTTCTTTAGCTTCCTTTCTCTCTCCGTAATCACTCCGCCCCTCTACCGTTCTCCACGAGCTAGCTAAGTGGACAGCAGCGAGTGCCGCCAAGGATACCAAGGGCCACCCGGAGGGCTACCAGCCAGATAGGAGAGCCGCCTAGAAATTCGGCACTTTGCAGGGCCTGGCGCCCAAGCGGCCTTCCGTTTTCTCCACCCTTTCAGGAGCCCGAGGACCTTGGCGAAGTTGGAGCGCCTCCACCCGGAACCAGTGCGGGCGGAGCCGGGGAACACGCTTACAATATATAATATAAAAGTAAATAAATAAACACTATTTGGATTTTAGATTGTGTAGTGCATCAAGTTCTAAAGAAAAAGATTTTAACATACACTTTGGGGTTTTAATAACTAGAATAATTGAACAGTGTGTTTCAGAATTAAAAATACACTTAATATTATACACATTATATTACATAAAACATTACATTACATAAAAAACAAAAAATATGAAGAATAACAATATAAGAGTGAATATTAATTAGGGGCAGATCGAAGATCTGTTCGCTCTCTTCTCCCACCTTCACTATCTCGGGCTCCACTGAGCCAACACCCAATCCTCCCCGGTAAGCCCTTCATATCGGGGTCATCGGGGAATTTATTGGATAAGACATCTGCAAATGAAAGTAAAAAATTATAAAGTTTTCATGCAATAATTTGTGCTATACCAAGAACTGGAGCACAGCGATTGCCCGCATTGTATACGTACTTTGCATACAACTAAATAGCTCCGTGCTGCTAAAATTTTTTTTAGATACGCCTCTAATAGTTTTTCCTGTACCAGAGTACAATAATTGTACATTTTTAGTCATTATTAAAGGTAAAATTCGGTTTATTGAACTTTGCACGGATCTTTCACCGGCAATCTTTAGTTTAATAAGTGTTATCTGAAAGATTAATAATTACTATAAAAACGAAACTTTTTATTATAAGTAATACTGCTCGTTTACATTTGTAATTGAAACTTACCAAAGCCTCCTTCTTACCGTCTTCCATTTTAAGCTGTTCTTCTAGATTTAAAAATTCTAGTGTTTTCGCCGGTAGACTGAATTGTTGTTCAATTTCTCTTATATTAATTTCTCCCTCTTGGCTTGCTAATTTTAAACTTATCGATGTCTCCAACTGTTCAAGCTTTTTCTCTAAATCATATATTACACTCCTCTTCGCAGATGTAATCTCCTTTTTAATGTTCATAAAGAGTGAATCGATCTTCTTATCAATGTGCTGCCGCAGTCTATTTTCTGAAAGTAGTTTTCATATATTTTCAATTAAAATCAATTCTATATCGTGTCATTGAGCTACATTCATAATATTGAATTATTTTAATCTCGTACCGGTCTCGTTAATAGCTTCCGTTATTATATCCTTGATGCTATCGGTGGTTTGTTCTACATTTGAAATAAATTCGAAATAAATCAAATTGAAATGAACCACGGTGGAATTCTGTTTATGAAATACTGAACATTGGTTTACCTGGTATATTGTGGTTTCCTGTTATTTTTTTCGCAGTGCTGGGTCCTAAAAGTAGTAGGTGTGATGAGTACAGATTTAGCAATTTACCAACATTTGTATTAAGATGAAAAGCAAAAATTTAACACAGTACACATCTCGTCACACCGTCACAGTAATACGTGCAACGTCATGTGTAAATGAATTTATTCACTTAAAGGGAATATACTCTCAAAATTTCATATAAAAGTTCATATATACATCAATTACATGTAGTAGTGTAGTGTGATGGTGTGATCAGACTCGCATATGTGAGAAACTTATATGTTCGGTCTTGAAATAGGCCACTAAGTTTACCTGGGGATTCTATTGGTTCGATTGCGTTTAACGCAGCTGCGACAGCTCTTTCCATCTCTCCAACAGTTTTTGTTGTTCTCGGTTTCGGCCCGCGTGCATCGGACTCGATGTCTTCCCGTGATACCATCGCGCGGTTTAACCGCCTCTTGCCTTGTTTTAAATTTTCTGTAAAACACACATGGTTAATAATCAGCGAATAAAGCATGACAGAATAAAATGTATAGCAATGTTGTTATTACTGGCATAAGTAACGATTTCAATATCGTATAGTGCCGAATGAGCCTTGGGCGGTCAGTCGAGTGTAAGATAATTGTCGAGATTTTTGTATTCTTCTTCGGGTGGATAGAAACACTGCAGCTTTTCATTTGAATTGTTTATCCAGGATGTCCGGATCAGGTCGACTGAATCTCTCTCTTGTGAAAAAGATACAACCACATACGGTAGTGTATTTATTGACATCTAAAAAGATATCGTTTTAAATCCGTGTCATCAGATGTCAAGAAGATAAGCAGCTCTATGTATTGCTGTGTGTAGAAGTTCAGTACTTACGATGTATGTATATATTGTTAATGACGTTAATTTTCTTTCCTTTTGAATCTCTTCTCTTGCTCTCTTCCTTCTTGATGTCTTCTCTCAAAGTTTTCTGCGATCTGTCTCCTTCGGCGTCCAAATGTCTAACTGACTGCAGTCAGGCTGCTTTGTCTAAAATCTCAGAGGTCGAGGCGCAGTGCAGTCCCCAACCGAATCTCAGGTCAAGACACTCACTACACTTGAAGTGTCAAGAATTAGCGGTGACAGCCAGCGTCGAACCACGTGTGCCTTAAAACGTGCACCAAAGCACTTTTCTTTCTACACGCCAGTCCAAACAGAATTTCGAGCATCTTAAGGCCCGTTTCCACTAGAACAGTTCGCCGTAACAGAACACCGAACACCGAACATCCGAACAGAACTCCGAACTTCCTATGCTTTCCTATAGGAAAAAAAAGGTTGCCCATATCGTATTACCGTCTCGGAGTCTAGCGAGGAGGCAATCGTCCCGGCGATAAGTGGAATGCATACCAAATTTTGTTACGGAAACCACTTGACGGGCCGAACGCTCAGTTGGCGGTTTTTCTCCGATGCATCAAAGGAAACGGTAGGAAGCCCGCTAGGAACTACTGTGCATGGGGTCGAGTTTGAATTTCTTGAAAGGACGCGCTCTCGCAATCGCAACTCAAGAACAAGTCGGACGATAAACTCTCATTGATTAGGCTCTGCAATAAGTAGTGGTTGATTTCGATCCTGCGAACTGGTCGACAATGGAAGAACTCTACTGAATCCACGATCAGCAATAGGAAAATTAAATTTAATATATTTTATTGCCAGACATTGTCGATCATTCTATGCGCAACACCGTTTCCACTAATTACCTGTAGCGGACTCATTGGCAGTCAGAAATGTACTCGGTTTTATCAAATTATTCAAAGTCTACTAAAACTTGCAAGAACTGAAAAGTAATAGCTATTCCAAAGATTCGTTCCGATTGTTTTATTCCCTGTACTTTGCGTCTAAACTTTAGTATTTCAATTAGAAGGTATTTCGCGGCGATGAGAAAAAGATATGTTAATATGGTAGGAGAGGGTGCTAGAAAGAAGGGTCGCGGGTCACTTGTGAAGTGACGAAGGTCGAGATTCTCCCGGGTAAGCATAGTCCAACGCAGCGGGTGGGTGTTCGCTTTGGTGTTCGGAGTTCTGTTCGGATGTTCGGATGTTCGGTGTTCTGTTACGGCGAACTGTTCTAGTGGAAACGGGCCTTTACGTTCCTCTATAGGAACATTATGAATGCAATAAACTTACAGCTTGTAGCTTATTATTTAAATGAAACAATATACATTTATTGATAATTCTTTTGCAGCTCCGTAATTTTAGCGTATCCTCAAATGCATCCCCCTGAATAATGCCGACATCCGCCGAAGACGTTGGGTATTTGAAATAATCATTCGTATTTAACAATTTATGCCGTAATATAAAAACCTGCTCTTTCGTTGCGTGTGACCCGCTTGTTTCTTTTACTAAAATTTTTGTAATTAAAAGTACTGTGTGGTTTGACAACTGGACTACATTGTCAGGTGCAGTTGGTCTTATTGTTATATTATTTATAGTGACAGAAGATGCACATTGATATATCTCTTCTAAGTATGCATAGTTATCCCCAGTTAGAATGTAGCTAGGAAGCTGTGACTGGTTTGTTACTTTGTCATTCCCATGTAATTCTATTTCTTTTATTCTATTGACTATTTGGGTCAATGGTTTCTTTGGTGATTTGACGAATTTCTTAAAAATTCCGATATAACTTTCATCCCAAAACGCTGAAATATCGCTGAGGGGCAGATTAAAATATTGTACGTCATCCGTAAGGTGTATGAGATTGTGCATATTCAGCACCTGACTCTGTGGTCCGTATATACCGGGCAATATATCAAAGAATTTGTTTAAAAGTGTTCTGGCATAATTAATGTGTTTTGTTATGTATTCTTTGCTATGCAAAATTCGATACGCTACGCAAAGAAGAAGAAAGTGTTTGTATACATGTTTTGGTAAAAAATCTTGAAGGACCAGTGGCCCGCAGTATAAGAGCATAAATCTAAATTGGGTGGCTTTCCAGCGTGGTACTAGATTTAGGTCATAGACTTTTCTCTGAAATTCGCGGGGTATGTCCGGAGTTATTGATATCATCAATACTCTTAGTCGACGTATTACAGATCGCCTCAAGCGCACGATACTGCTTGTGCCTGTCCATTGTTCTAATAAGTTTTTCATTACGCCAAGATATAACAGATGCATTGAATCTAATACTACAGATTTTATGGGGTCAAATTTCGGGATTCGTAATAATGGCGATTCAAGACTATCTATATGGTGCTGGACCTCCGATTTTCGTTTAAAAGTTTTTTTTGTCCGTATTGGACATGCCATATTTGGATAAACGCGTTTCTTTCTCAGTTTTTCTCCAACGGTTTCACCCTTTACTGTGCAGCGTTCACATGCGTAATACACGCCTGGTGGTTTGCAGCATTTCGAAAATGCACGCGCAGGGGAGTCGGCAATTATCGCAATAATCTTAAATTGGTAACATTTCTCCTGTATTTTAACACCCGCTTCAATTAATTGCGACGCCTCGGTAACAAAGTCGTTTAAAAATTCAGTTACGCTTCCGGGTTTTGAATCACCGCAGTAAATTGCCGCTACAAACGGTTTTGATGTATAATTTTCATGATATATTTTGACTATTATCGGCTAAACTTGTATATTAGAGTTGTCGAATATTTGCATCCCATCAATTACCACCGTTGTCCCTGAACAGCGGGTCGTGCAAACTGACCAGGGAGACGAGGAAATCAACGCCGCGCTTCCCCTCCGCAGCTCAGGTCCTCCGGGCGCTTCCCTGGGCGCCAGGCCCCGAAAACCGAGACCAATATTTATAATATTTTGCAACCCGGAGGAGATGGTCAACCTGAGAGGGAGAGCAAGTGCGGCGGACCACGCGGATGTTAGCCCGGCCGGCTAGTTGTACGGGAGTGGGGCGGGGAACAAGGGAGGCCGGGGACAACACACTGTGCAACACAGATAGCCAAAAGAGACACGACTTCTCTGGTTAACAAACGCCCTGACTATCGCGCTCCCGCTCCTAGGCCACGAAGGCCCCCGTACAATCTATCCCCGCGGTAGCGGATGGTCAAGAGTTCGGCCGAGAAGCGGCCGGAAATGCTAAGAACCGCGGGTTGTTACGGCCGAATAAAGCGGGATCCGCGATGCCGCACAAGCGGAAAATCGACCGAGTGATCCCGGCAATATGTGGCAAGATGGCCACCACTTGGTTTGGCGAACGCGATTCTTATGTGCTACCGCGTGACTCAGTGCGACTTGCGAAGTCGCCCCAAGGAAGGCAGGACAGTAACAGGCTTTTCTGACTCTAATATGAAATACAACAAGTGCGAGGAACCCGACTACCGGGCTCGGAACTTTTAGGCAAAGACTCTATAGAAAGGGCACGAAGGTGTGAAGCTTACCGTGGTGTTATTACAGCGACTGCTGTTACGCTTTCCCTAAGCTCGCTGGCTCTTAAGATCCAGGCTAACTGGGGTCGTGGAGTCGAGTCGGACTATTTGTCCGGTCGTCCGGTGAACTCTCTTAGGCGATCTCTAACCTCTCTCACTCGTCACTCTTCACAAAATCTGCAATAGGCACTCGAACGCAAATTGTCGCTAGGACGGTCGCAATCTGAGTGACGAGCGAGAGTCCCTATTTCGCCAAGTAGCCTCACACCCTCAGCGCCGCTACCACTCGAATCCTCCCGTGGCTCCATCCATTAGGCGGTGTCGCAATCGACTCCGCGCGTTAGGATCGACTTCGACCTCTTCTATCGACCGCTTGAGACCGCTGTCCTTTCGGTCGACATCGGGAGTGACGGGCTCCCAACTCCCCGCTCCGACGTGCTTGGGTATTGGCCGTCCGTCTTCCAGGGCAGCCCCGGCGTCCCGTATGCTGGCCCCAGCTCGCTCGGCCTGGGACGATTGACCATCCTCGGGGCCGAACTTATCTCCGCACCTAATAGACAGCCATTCCACTAAGCGGCTCAGTCCGTCGCGCTCACCTAAGTGCCTCTCGGCGTTCCAATTCGTATTAATGCCTGTGTTATTTGCCTGTGCCTGCCTTGGAGCAACGATGGTGGTAAGGCCCGCGCGCTCGGGCGAGTGAGAGAGAGGGAGAGAGTGGCGTCGCGGGCGTTCCCCTGGCCTCCCTTGCCGGAGTGAGGAGTAACGTTGTGGCGAGGCTAACTTGCCCCGTCACACAATATGGATTAAAACGCTAATTTGACTCTCGATATAAATGTCTGGATTGATAGCTTTTTCAAGTCCATCCTGAGTTCCTAAATATATATACTGTCCATTGGAGCCGCGAGAAGTCCTCATGCATTGTAAAATGCGACGGTGCATTGTACCCAATAGAGTTTGGGCAGATTTTGGAAACTCTGTATATCCTTCCTCCCTTAGTATATGGAGCAGCTCACTCACAACTGATAATTGTAGGCTGTCCAAATTATTTACGGCCCAGTTGCGTATCTTTCTTTTGAAATCCGGGTCCGAAAGCCGAGTTGGCACAACAGCACTACTCACGGTGTTATTCGAACCATCATCGTCACTAGTACATGGAGAAATACTGTCAGAGTTCTCAGTGCTGGCATCATCTGGTACTGACACGTCAATGTCCATCGACGAATAACTTGTTCCCGGTGCGTCCTCGTGTGCGGCACAATCGTTCTCCACCACAGAACTGTCTTCTAGCACTAATTGGTTCTTAATACACTCCCGATACTTCTTCACATGATAATAATTGCGCGACATGATTGATTGTGGTATACAAAGTATTTCGCAAAATGTTGGATTCGCACTTTGAATGGTGGTAGCTCTCTCAAAAAATAAGAGTTCTGAATTTAAAACTAAGTGCAACGAAATATCAGGACACTCGGTAGAGTCTCCGCGCCAAGTAGTGAAGGCGTAGCCGTACGGGCCAGCGAGACTCCCGAGGCTATATTATCCCGACATAAAACGATTTAACCCATGCGAACAATTGTCTGCAAATTTCTTTTCCGGATTTCTCAGAGATTTCCTGCAGGAAGTAATTCTTTTTGGGATATATTTTTCTGTGATTTTTTCTGATTCGCATGACGTAAGGCACAATGGAATCGGTCCATTAGTTTAAGAGATATAAATATTTGAAATATTTCGTCCGAAGCGAAAAGTTACTGAAATTCTTCATTATAATCAAGTTTCCTCAAATGTCGCTTTCCTTTTTTCGCCGCTAGGTGGCTGGCAGCGCCCTACCTGCTTTTGGACGGGCGCTTGGCATCAGAATGCCGCGGACCGTCAGCCAGGTAGTGTCAGACAGGTATCGAATACCATAGCAGATACATAGTGCTAATAATAAGCGTTGTCTTTTCCGCGCCCGACGACATACAGTGAACGCTCTTATTAATAATAATTATCTGTTTCATCAAAGTCAGTGATATTTTCGAATATATGTGTTGCGCTCGTATTTTATGAAACTTACGAACGTTTCAATGATTGCATCTGTCATGTATATAGTGAAACAACTGTGTCATTTTGCTCAAGTTGTACTGCGTTAATTAGAAGAATCAATAGATTCTCAGTGCCAAGCAGTTTACAAATTCTATGTGATGAATATTATTCTAGATATATGACAGCTTTTCAATGTTTGAAGAAACATTACAATTTCTTCCTTTTCAAATGTTTATTTTGTCGTTAAGCCATAGTCAGGTCGTAATAATATTCATAATAATATTCATATATTATTATTATATATTATTATAGATAGTGCCACCGTATTCCCAGCTGCACGATTACTGCCTGTCGCGAGGGTGGCAATCGTGCAGGGCAAACTTAGGCCAGGTTAGCCTCTCCGGTCTCGTGTCTTTTGGGCGCCAGGCCTTCGCAAGAAGGCCGCTCGTATAAGTTGGAATATTTTGGACACGAGATCGGACAGACCAAAACCCGGCAGGGGAAGTTAAGAAATCTAGGCCCGACTGGCCTCTTGAAGGTAGAGAGGGATGGGAACTTGAGAAATCGGGATCCCCGTTGCGAGGCAGGAAACTCACGCGACACGAGTTCGAATCTAACAACCGTTTATTTCCGAATACGGCCGGCGATACGGCCTTAAAAACTAATTACACCTAACCAGCTCGAGCTAGCGCGCGTTCAAGCCTAGGCCACGAAGGCCCCTGTACAGTCTAACATTGGCGATACTAGGGTTTCGGTCCCCGAAGGACTAACGCAAAAGATATTAAGAAAGATGTTCAGCCCCTTGCCTCTAAGGCAACCAGATGATGGGCTCGCGACAATAGAGCTCTCTCGAAAGAGAGGAGATATATGCAATCGGTTAGGCTCGCGAGAGTCGCCTGGTATTAGGTGGCGAGATCGGACAATAGAAGGCAAGTTTCGCTTTGTTCGCCCGCGTGGCGAACAACAAGTGGCGTGTCGCAAAATGGCGGCCGAGCCGCGTGTTCGGCGAACGATCGCCCTAAACGCCGGACTTAGAGGCGACTAGACGAGTCGCCCCAAGGAAGGCTGAGCTATTTGGCTGAAGGCCCTACGAACATTACTATGAAAACGTGGAATCGCGAGAAATCGACACCGGGATAACAAAAATAAAGGCGGGCGGCAGAGCTAAATGAGGCATACCTTTCTCTCCCACTAACTGGCTTGGCCTAGCTTCAGAAGCTAAGTAATCCTCGGCCTTCGGAAAGCTGGTGGGCGCTTTTCTGTCCTGCGTAGGCTCTCTCTCTCTCTTTCTCCTCAGACGCTTGGTTTTGCTCGGTGTATCGCTTGCGTTCGTTCGCACGGTCGCACTCTAAGTGACGAGAAAGAGCCCCTAATTGGCCTGGCCGCCTCAAGTAGCGCTGCACGCCCTAGCCTAGATCCCTATTGGCGCTCACGGTCAAGGCTGGTGTCGGGTTCGATCTCGCGCGCTGCGATCGATCCCGACTGGGTTCCCTTCGCGAAAGCCGGCGCTCCGGCCTTCGTCCGGTCCAGGGGTGGCGTTTTAGCGAACGCTTTGGCGCCCGCTCGTCCGCCTTCGAAGAAGTCCCGGTCCCCCGTCGGTTATCATCAGGGCTCCTCCGTTCGTCCAGCTGCCCTCATGGCCACTCGGGCTGCCGGATATTTCCCCTCTGCCAGCCTGACTCCTTAGCGCATCGGTTCTCTTTTCCTCCTTGGCGGCCGTACCCGCCAAGACCTACGTGCCTCTCGGCGTTCACACAAGAATTAGTATAGCTCATTTACGCGGGCCTTCCTTGGAGCGACGGTGCAGCGAGCGCGCGACGTCGGGTCGAGAGAGAGAGACCCTGCCCTACCGGCCGGCCTGCCTCGCAAGGGTGGGAGCCTTGTGCGGGGCCGCTCAGCCCCGTCACAATAGATATATGACAGCTTTTCAATTTTTGAAGAAAGATTACAATTTCTTTCTTTTCAAATGTTTATTGCAGTTTGTCGTTAAGCCATAGTCAGGTAGCTCCGTTTTATGACTGGGACCCGCATGATGGGAATGAGGGGCTAGAGGTTCAAGCTCACACATGCTACGCAGGCATTAACTCAAGTATTTCCCAATAGGGTCAGGTACGGTCAGGTAATAATTGACAGACTGAACAAAACTGTGACAGATGGTGGGCAATCCCAAATTTTACTCCAGTATCTGTCCCGTCATTACAATCAATGGTGCATAAATAACAACCGGCTGATTCTAAAATATAACCCTCAGTTGTCTACAGTTTTGTAATGTCGAATTATCGGTAATACCGACTTTGCGTACTTCTTTTGGTAGCCGTGTAGTGTCACTCAGGTCTCGTATCGCTGAGCATTAGGCGGAGTGAATCACGTCACATATCGGGGGCCAATCGGTTAATTGATAAATGCAAAATGTCGAAAAACCGTTGCTTATGAACTTCAATAAAACTATTTTATTTTCAACTCAGAGTTACATGGTAACTTTATTAATTGTGTCATATAAAATTCCTATGAACTGAATTTCGGGAGAGTGGGCTATTGGGATGAACGCTTGTTACTTTCAATGAATTGAGTTAAAGTAACAATAGCAGTCGTCGTGGTAAGACGCTGAAATCGTAATTTTATCATTCCAGTTCTATTGCAAATATCCGATATTTCTTACTATTTATGCAGGTAAAGAAATTATATATTTTGCTATTGGCAATAAACTCACTTCACAATTACTCTGCGACTATCAACAAACAACGTTTTAATCGCATTTATAAATATTTTATTATATGTCAGGACCAGGTGCAGTGAAAGTGCAAAGGCACCATTGACTGTTAAACAGGTAGGAATATAAATAGTGTGGTTACACTATTCCTCCTCATTCGATGAAGGTGGATATTGTGCAGCACGAGACAAATTGATTACTAACATCAAAATATAATTTTTTCATCTGTGTAAATAACAAGGAATTAAGCAAATATTATGTATTTGCAATAGAACGGGAATCATAAGATTGCAAATTGAGCGTCTTACCAAAACTACTACTATTCTTACTAGAATTGTATTCATTTAAACTAACAACCATGCATTTTAACAATCATAGCTTACTCTCCGGAAATTGTTTACAAAAATTGTATACCCTCACAAAATGTAGTGCAATTCGCCAAGTAGTTTTGCCCAACCTACTCCAAACATTCTTTGTTCCGCATAAGTGTTTTGGATTTAACAAAAATCATACTCCACTTTGACATTCTAACAAAGAGTGTTAGACCTGTCACGTTGAAACCCAAATCCAATTTTTTTTATAAGCTCTGGATGTGATGTAGAACAAGTGTACAAAATTTGGTTTGCAATGGTCAACTGCAAGGACCCCCCAAAAATGCCAAATGTGCCAATTTTTGCACTTATGGAGCTTTAAGGCATTTATAGCAAACCCGCTTGATTTTATTTAAGTCCATATACTCGCAGTGCACTATTATAGCTAATATTTTAAATATGTGGCATGCAGCCTCGAAACAACTTAATTAGAAAACACCAATTCAACAATCGCAAGTAATATACCAATTTCGAACTGCATGTGTTTTTGGATGAACATGCAAGAAATTTTAGTCCCAGAGATTCGGCGCCATTTGGGTAAACAATATGCATAGGGATCCCTGTCAGCTTTGTCATGTTGAAACCATTGACCAAACTTTTTACAGGTTCTAAAGAAAGAATATAAAAAATTCTAACTACAATTGTTCAGTGCAAGTGTATGAATGTATATGAGAGCTAGCAAATATGCCCTCGATGCTGTGAAACACTGTATGTAAATCCGTATGTCAGACCTGTCATGTCGAAAACTATCACGAAACTTTCTGAATAAGTTGTTTAGGTGCTAAATGAGAAATATGCGAAATATTAACTATAATAGTGCACTGCAAGTACACGAACTTAAATTAAATCAAGCGGGTTTGCTATAAATGCCTTAAAGCAAAAATTCACACATTTGACATTTTTGGGAGGTCCTCGCAGTTGACCATTGCAAACCAAATTTTATACACTTGTTCTACATCACATCCTGAGCTTATAAAAAAAAATTGGAGTTGGGTTTCGACCTGACAGGTGTGACACTCTCCTTGTAAGATATTACTGATCACAAACTTATGATATCCCTCAAGAAGACAACAAAAATGTAAAATAAATCGCCAACTAGTGTTGTTCCATCTCCCACAAAAGTGTTTTCGATTCAACAAAAGTCATACTTCTCTTTCACATTCTACAACAGTGGTACATAACGTTATTTCTTCGGTATATGATTACATATTACTGATCAAAAACTTGTGATATCCCCTAAAAAGACATTAAAAATGTAAAAAAAATCGCCAAGTAGTTTTGTTCGACCTCCCACAAAAATCTTTTCCCCACAAATGTGTTTTGAGTTCAACAAAAATCATGTTTTTCTTTAACATTGTAAGACAATTCTACTAACAACTATATATTTCGTTGCCTTTGCCACATTCACAAAAAAATTAATGAAAATCCTTCGAAACTAGAACCAAGGCATTATTTAATTATGAGATATTTTTAAAAATGTTCTGAAACCATCAAACCATTTCATCGCAATGCCGAGGCGATTACGGGTACTCAGTCACAACACAAGCATGATATACTTTACAGTGCTAGATAAGGGTTGGTTGCAGTTTTGGGGTAGAGAAACGGCATAGTAGAATTAATCATCAATAAAACATCTGATACTTGGCCGGCCCGGTTATTCACAAATGGAGTTTCAAGCCTACACACAAATTGCTGGGTATGTGAATATGCTGCCATTCGACCCGTTAAAGGACGATCTAATCATCGAGACGTGGATCCGACACGTGGACGAGCTCGCGTCACGTTATCTGTGGGACGATAGATCCGTGATGCGCCTCGTTACAACGCGACTACGGGGGCATGCCCGCCAATGGTATGACACGCGCCAACACATCGCAACAACCTGGCGCGAAACGAAAGTACTGTTGGTGGCACAATTCCGCCGGAGCGTGCCGTTCAGCAAGGTATTTAAGGACGCAGCATTATACGAAGCGACACCGGGACAGTCGCTCGGGGATTATTGCTTTCAGAAGCTAGACAAGCTTCGGAAGTTGGGAACCCCGATCCAAGAAGAATATCTGGTAGATATGGTTGTCGGCGGAATCACGGACGAACACATTGAGAGATCCATCCGATCGGCGAGGTACAACGACACCAACGAGCTGTACGCCTATATGTGTACCTTGGGAGAGATGCCCAGGCGAGGAGAGCCACGGAGAGCAGTACGAGCGACGGAAAGAGTGGCGATGCCTAGCACCAGCGGCCGTAGGATGGAGCCGAGGAAAGATCAGCGGCAGGCGCCGACCTGCTATACCTGCGGGAGAAGCGGACACGTGTCGAGAGACTGTACGAAATCACGAGGTAAACGCAATTAGGGTGAAAAATACAGTAAACCTCTGGAAAGTATCCGTCCGAGTCAACGGGCATAGGGTCGAGGCACTAATCGACACAGGTAGCCCATGCACAATGCTGCATTCTTCGGTCGCGTGACGACTACGCGTATTACCTAAAACGGTCGAGGATATGTTATTCAAGGGGTTCGCCGGACCGTCGGTGACGATTAATCAAACCGCCGCGATAACACTACGAATAGAGAACGTGACCGCGGACGTAGAGTCGTTTGTTGTCCCAGACGAGTATACGAGCCACAACATCATCGTCGGTAGAGATGTCCTACAACAGGAGCACGTCGTGATGGTCAAACACCGGCAGCGACTAGTGTTTAAAGACGTCCGATCAATGAGACAACCGGGAACTCTAGAAATTTACGTATGCGAAGCCGACACGAAACCTACGCTGACATTCGGAGAAATCGGCAGTAAGGAGCGCGCGGCGTGCACCGCTCTGTTGACCAAATTCAGCGACTGCGTAGCGTTGTCAATGCGCAACCTCGGGAAGACTAACGCTGCGTCAATTCAAATTAAGTGCATGACCGAGGAACCCATCGCGTATCACCCGTACCGTCTCGCGGAATCAGAAAAGAAAATCGGGCGCGACATTGTGAACCTCCTCAACAACGATATAATCCGCGAATCCGATTCACCATACGCGAGCCATATCACCCTCGTGAAAAAGAAAACCGGCGATTATCATATGTGCGTAGATTATCGCAAATTGAACGCGGTAACAATTAAAGACAAATACCCGATGCCCCTCATCGACGACCAAATAGACGGTCTCGAGGGAAACCAGTACTTCACGGGGCTTGACCTGGCCTCCGGCTATTACCAGGTACTAGTCGCCGAAGACTCGATAGCGAAAACGGCGTTTATAACACCCGAAGGCCATTACGAGTTTCTACGCATGCTATTTGGCCTCACAAACGCGCCGGCGGTATTTCAGCGTTTAATGGACAAAGTCCTCGGACCCCTGAAGGGTACCATCGCATGCCCTTACCTGAACGACGTTATTATCCCGTCCAAGACTATCGACGAAGGGATGGATAGGCTCCAACGCGTCTTAGAGACCTTACGCGCACATGGCCTGACCCTAAAGCTGGAGAAATGCTCATTCTTCAAACAGACAATAGATTACTTAGGTCGGGAAATCAGCGCGCAGGGCGTAAAACCGGGGAAGCGAAAGATCGACGCGGTAATAGAGATGTCCGCACCGAGGACCGTAAAACAAGTCCGGCAATTTCTGGGACTCGCCGGGTATTTCCGAAACTTTATTAAGAACTTCGCGACAGTAGGGGAACCCTTGACGCGACTAACTCGCAAGGATCAACGGTGGCAGTGGTCCGAAACCCAACGATTCGCATTCCGACAAATTAAAGAAAGGCTAACATCGCGACCGGTACTGGCGATATACAATCCTGACAGGGTAACAGAGCTGGGGCCGTCCGTCCAGCGATGGATCGCGGTGGGAGGTGCCCGTGTCCGGGTGAGCGATACCATGAGATATCTTGGGCTCACCCTGGACAGCCGCTGGCGCTTCAACGATCATTTTGACCTGCTACTCCCCCGGGTTCAGAAGGCAGCGGGCGCTTTGGGTCGCCTGCTGCCAAACATCGGGGGACCGTGGGAAGGGGTCCGACGCCTATACGCGGGAGTCGTCCGTTCCATGTTGCTCTACGGAGCACCAGTCTGGGCGGACGATCTGGCGGCCAGTCGGCGCAATTGTGCCCTGCTACTAAGCGTACAGCGTCCGATGGCCGTCGACCCGGCGGCTCGTTGTTGAGATGTGGCGGGAGAGACTAGAGAATCCAGAACACTCCCGCCACAGAGCAGTCGGGGCGATTCTGCCGAGCCTCAAAGCTTGGCTGAGTCGCGGCAGGGGTTAACTCTCCTACCGTGCGACTCAGGTGCTCACCGGGCACGGTTGCTTCGGGGAGTACCTGTGTCGCATCGGAAAGGAGGCGACGGCGCAGTGCCACCATTACGACCGGGACCGGGACACGGCGCAACACACGCTCCAGGACTGTCCTGCCTGGAGCGATCAGCGCCGTGTCCTGGTCCGAGACGTTGGAGGTGATCTCTCGCTGCCGAGGATTGTCAGGGAGATCCTCGGCAGCGAGAGGGCGTGGAGGGCCTTCCTCGCTTTTTGCGAGGAAGTGCTCCTCCACAAGGAGGAGGCGGAGCGGCGGCGAGAGAGGACGGACCCTTTCCGCTTGGAGAGGGCCCGTCCTCGCCGCAGTGCCGCGCGGGGGATCGAGTCCCCCCGCAGTAAGAGCGACGCCCCGGCCCTGTGGCGGATCTCAACCCGCTGACGGGCCGGGTGCGTGCCGAGGGGTCCTGTGGCGGCAGAGTGGTGGCTCTGCCGCCCGCCTATAGCGGCCCCAAGGCGGGGCGGGGCGTGTAGTGGTCGCGCGTCCCGCCCGATTTGGTCTGTAGGTGATCCGGGAGGCGCGTTTCGCTCCTCCTTCACGGTTACTGAAAGAGCGAGTCGAGCCGTGCCCTCCCGGGCTCGGAGGGGGGCGCCTCCCTCTCTCGCGCGAGCGAGAGGGGCTATGGTTAACCCCCCGTCCACGAGAAGTGCCCCAGAAGGGGGCGGGCGCGGGGCGGCAGCGGTAGTGTTCGACAAGAGTTCCCGGTGTCGCCCTATTACGCGCAAAGGATGGCCACCATGGGGTTTTAGCCGGTAGGAGTCCGACACTCCCCCTCCGCCCCCACCAGGGCGGTGGGGGGTCCATGAGGATTTCCCCACGAAAAAAAAAAAGAAAGGGTAACCGAGCTACATACGGACGCGAGCTCAATCGGGGTAGGCGGGATCCTAATGCAGCAGCAGGACGACGGGAGAATGACTACGATCGCGTACTTTAGCAAACAGACGACCGCGGATCAACGATGCTACCATTCGTACGAGTTAGAGACATTGGCCGTCGTGTTCTGATTGCGACAATTTCGCGTATACCTCCTCGGACTACACTTTAAGGTAGTCACCGATTGCAACGCGCTGAGGACAACCTTTTCGAAAAAAGATTTATTGCCGTGGGTAGGCCGATGGTGGCTCGAGGTTCAGGAGTACACCTTCGACATAGAGTATAGGCCAGGTACGCGGATGGCACACGTAGTGTAAGATGCCCGTAGGGCGCAAACGCGCGCGGAGAATTGGCGCTCGCTGCACGGGAAGCGTGAGCGAGTGGGGAGAGACAATGGACAGTCAAGGGACTTGAGAGAGAGTCGAGCAACAGGCTTAGGTCGAGGTAGAAGTGTCGAAGCGAAAAGTGCGATTCGCGAATAGTAATATAGAGTGAGGCCAGGTAGGGCCCAGCTATTGTGTTAATTACCTGAAGTGTTTTGCCAAGTCGGGCAGCACAAAGGGAAGCTCGAAGGAGAAGCAGAAAGAGGTGAATGTATTCAGCAATCCAACCACGTGGCAGGACAGATCGGCGTCCGACAGAAGTAGAAAGCCCTTGTGCCGTCAACCAAATAAATCATCTTAAGTGTAACATCCAGCGCTTGTATCAATCCCTGCCCCGCAACGCATCCAGACATTACACGTAGACGCGCTGAGTAGGAACCCCCAACCCGTGACACTCGAAATTTCATGCGTCGACATCACCGAGGGCGACTGGATAACAGCGGCCCAACTCCAGGACGAGCAATTAACGCGGATTAGATCGGTTCTAGCCAACAACGATAGGGCACCGGAGGTCAAGCACTACTTCAAAGAGTATAAGCTGAAGGACAACAAGATATACAGGCGGCTACCAGACAGTTCGAAGGCATGGGTGGTACCCAAAACAGCAAGGATGCAGATATGCAGACTCTGCCACGACGACGCCGGACACCTAAGCGCGAAGAAGACCATCGAACGCATCAAACGGAACTATTGGTTCCCGGATATGCGCCGATTCGTGGACAAGTACGTCAAAGCTTGTCTGAACTGCGCCTACTATAAAAACACAACGGGGAAAAAGATATGCAAGCTAAATACTATAGAGAAGGTACCCATCCCATTCCACACCATCCATATCGACCATGTAGGACCATTTGAAACAAGTAACCGCCGCCATAAATATCTACTGGTAATCGTCGACGCGTTCACAAAATTCACCATCGCACAACCGGTAAAAGACCAGAAGACGAAACATACAGTAAAGGTACTACAACAACTAATGTACCTGTTCGGGACACCGACACGAATAATAAGCGACCCAGGAACAAGCTTCACATCTAAACAATTTAGTGTCTTCTGCGGGACGTACGGGATTAAGCACGTATTAAATGCCGTCGCGACACCTCGAGCAAACGGGCAGTGCGAGAGGTACAATAAAACCTTTGTAAGCGCACTGGCAGCAACGACCGCGGGAAAGAATCCCGAGGACTGGGACAAATATGTCAAACAGGTACAAAGTGCACTGAACACCATGCACAATAAAGCAATCAACACGACACCAATGAAAGCCCTGATTGGATGCGAGACAAAGAGCCCGGCCGAAGGGAATCTACTTAAAAGCATTCAAGATAGAATAGACCGTCTCGATTTTGGAGAAATGCGGAAGGAAATAACAAAACACATTTCGGCCACCCAGAAGGAGCAGAAAGAGCGGTACGACCGCAATCGAAGAGAAGCACCCAAGTATAGGGCTGAAAGCCTGGTGCTAGTACGAATCACCAGCGAACCGGCGACAGGTAGCAGTCGGAAACTGCTGCCGAAATTCAAGGGACCGTTCCGAATATGAACAGTGCTACCGAACGATCGATATGAAGTAGAGGATCTACGCGAAGGCATGCGAAAGATGCGGACGGTAGTAGCCGCAGATAATATAAAACCGTGGATCACTGTTCAGGGGGACGACTACGATGAGTAGATACCAACGGACACACACACACAATATCCTTTTAGTAATGTACCTTTCTTGCCATTCACAGGTCAACGATTTTACGGGTTACAGTATAGGCACGAGCTAAAATCAACCTTCTCACACTTATTATTTTTCCCACCCGCACAGAAAGAGAAAGCACGAGAGTAACGGCGGTAGCGGGAGACGCAACCGAGAGAGACCCGGCGTGCGACTACCTGACGAGCTGGTAACACCCTGACCGACCAATGACAGCCGGGGTAAGACGTCATCGCAGCCGTCCCAGAGAGGAGTGACAGAGAGAGGGCATGGCTCATGCTCTGATCACCGTAGTGATTTAGAGCCGGTACCACCGAGAAGCGACGTAGTCATCTTGCCATCATAGAAATCAACATTAGTTATCTTGCCAAAAGTAGTGCACGAGTCACTTGAGGCAAATGAGACTCAGAATGGATGCATTGCGCACTCTGAGTCGGCACCTACTTGGACGGACACGGGGTGTCCTAGGTAGAGAGGTAGAGGTGTTATCTTGCCAATATGAGTGCGTGGGTCACTTGAGGCAAATGAGACTCTCAGTTGAGTCGAAACCTACTCAGACGGACACTGGGTGTCCTAGGGAGAGAGGCACCGTGGAAGCAACATCGTAGTTATCTTGCCAATATGAGTGCATGGGTCACTTGAGGCAAATGAGACTCTGAGTTGAGTCGAAACCTACTCAGACGGACACTGGGTGTCCTAGGGAGAGAGGCACCGTGGAAGCAACATCGTAGTTATCTTGCCAATATGAGTGCATGGGTCACTTGAGGCAAATGAGACTCTGAGTTGAGTCGAAACCTACTCAGACGGACACTGGGTGTCCTAGGGAGAGAAGCACCGTGGAAGCAACATCATAGTTACCTCGTCAATATGAGTACGTGGGTCACTTGAGGCGAATGAGGCTCTGGATTGAGTCGACATCTGCTCAGACGGACATTGAGTGTCCTAGGTAAAGAGGCACCGCGGAAGCAATGGCAACCTGTCAAGGGCATGCGAGGGGCACCCTTGAAAAATGGGACTCGGACTGAAGGCATCACGCATCCCCAGTCGATACCCGCATGGGCGGCAAGATTTTTATTTTCAGAGACGACAGACTAATGTACCGTCTGAGGGCAGACTTGTAGTCAGTATGGCCGAGTGTTAGAAAATTAGAAGTAGCCATGGAAATGCATGTGTAGAGCAGACCTCGTGGAGGTGCTGCTCGGTACCTCTCCCCTTCGGGGAAACCCAGGGTGTCGTAAACCCCCAAACTGGCCACGCTGACACAGGTAACCTGATGACGAGCGATGTCCGAGAGCTTCACTCTTCGACGGACTTTTGCCCTGACGACTGTTTTCCTCAGATTGAGATTCGAATATACATACAGCTCGTTACTGGAAAGAAGGCGCCTGGCTCTGATTTGCCGAAAAATTTGCCTCCTCCTTCAAAATTACCTAGGGACGGTACTTAGGGATGGAAAAATGGTTTTATGATTGGCAACCCGTAGTCTTGTTTCTATTGGCCAGCAGGAAACAATTTGACTTGCGCTGGACACCATTTTTGCCAGGTATACAAAGGGCCAGGTGAAGGCCGTGAGGGGCTTCGTCCGAGGAAAAATAGGAAAGGCGGTGTTTGTCAGCCTTGTAAGGCGTAGTCCATCAGTCCCACTCTGTCCGGCTCAGGTCAAATTGTTTCCTACTGGCCAATAGAATCAAGACTACGGGTTGCTAATCATAAAACCTTTTGTTTCCATCCCTAAGTACCGTCCCTAAGTAATTTTGAAGGAGGAGGCAAATTTTTCGGCAAATCAGAGCCAGGCGCCTTCTTTCCAGTAACGAGCTGTACTTTTCTTCCACAGCCCAAAAACACTTATTAGCTTCTTTTAACCAGTTAAGTGCGTTTGACGTGTATACACGTCGAACCAAATCTCTATTGTGGTGCGGTTGACGTGTATACTCGTCGTACTTGCATTTGCTTAATTTTAATTCCGCACTGTGTGGAGGATTTTTAACACTAAATTCCACAGTTAAGAGGTTGAAGAATATTCTTAAATAAACGACCAAAAAGACATGAAATCCGTCCAAAAACATTTTAAGAAATGTGAAAAAAGGCGCCAAGTAGTTTTGTCCCTCACCCCTAAAAAGATTTTGCCTCACAAAAAATGTGCTGCATTTCACAAAACAAATCTGTGGTGAAGCCACCTCTATCAAATTGATCAAAAATGTAAATCGATATCATTGGGAGGCCAAGTTTTGATTCAAACACTCTAGTAAAAAAAAAAATGTGACCGACTTCGAAAACTGACAGCATCCCAGAAAACTGAAAACTCGAAAACTTGAAAATATAAAATAAAAAATAAAAATGCGCTGAAAAGTAAAAAATAATTTTGCTGATTCCATTCAACCTTCTTTTGACAACCTTATTGCAACTTTTCGGAGTCGGCGCAAATATAAGTAAAATATTACTGGTAATCATCTGTCTGAACCGCGCTTACCCGGCTTCTTTTTTTTGCCGCGTGATGTCCTCTCCCACTTACACACACTCATTTACGAACTCACTCTCGCTTTCGTACCGCCTCCCGCCCCATCTCTCTTCCTCGATCATCCTCTATATCCATACATCTATCTATCCACGAGAACACTTTAATGATAGACGGAAATAGAATGAGAAA
This sequence comes from Ectemnius continuus, assembly GCA_910591665.1. NCBI lineage: Eukaryota > Metazoa > Arthropoda > Insecta > Hymenoptera > Crabronidae > Ectemnius > Ectemnius continuus. Next base: position 3,603,122 of record OU342862.1, on the reverse strand, counting down.
CACAAAAGTAACAAAAGAAATGTTGGAATTGTATGTCGTATACCACACCAGTTAATGTTAGCAATATTAGGATGTCAGATAGGGTATATGTTCGACCGCCCCCCCCCCCCTCTCCCTTTCATTATCTCATTCTTTCTCTCTTTCTCGCTCAACCTTTCAATGTGTTTATTCTATTGATCAATAGCGCGGTTAAGACAGATGATTAGCAGTAATATTTTACTTATATTTGCGCCGACTCCGAAAAGTTGCAATAAGGTTGTCAAAAGAAGGTTGAAAGGAATCAGCAAAATTATTTTTTACTTTTCAGCGCATTTTTATTTTTTATTTTATATTTTCAAGTTTTCGAGTTTTCAGTTTTCTGGGATGCTGTCAGTTTTCGAAGTCAGTCACATTTTTTTTAAAAATATTTTTTTATTTAATACTTTTTAGTATATGAAACGTTTAGAACGATGGGTCACACTAGATTGCATATCGAATTTCATCGATGCGCTGGTGTACCAATTATAGACAAACAAATGTATCTGAAAGCAATGAGGAAAGAAAAGCTTGTGCATTGCAAAATGCATGTAAGGCGGACACTTCGAGAACATCCCTCATAAGTGAAGAAAAATTTCATTCCGATCGAACAAGCCCTCACACAAAACTATCGCCGGACAATCAAACCTTCGGTTTTATGCAATAGAAGAAGTTAATGTTAAAGAATTCCCGAAAAAGTTAGAACGGTTCCATTCAGGGAATATTCTGTATGAGACAAACGAAAATTGTACTAGAAACGTCAAATCACCGAGAAAATGGGATTTTATGCAATAACAATGGCTATCGTTAAACAATTTCGACAAACTGTATAATGGGACCAAAGTACGAGCATCCGCTATAAGGTGGACAAGATTTCATCAAGATCGGTCCATCCATCTCGGAGATATCGCCGGACACACGAAAATTTCAGCGGAAACGTGAAATCGGCGAAGAATTGGGTTTTTATGCAATAACAATGGTTAGCATTAAACAATTTCGAAAAATTTTATAATGGGACCAAACTGTGAACATCCTCTATGATATAAGCCCGGTTTCATCCCGATCGGTCCAGCGGTCTTCCCGTACTAGCCGGACAAACATTAAAAAAAAAAAAAAAAAAAAAAAACATAGCGATCGAATTGAGTACCTCCTTGTTTTCGAAGTCGGTAAAAACAAGAACAGGATATGAATGTGAAAACCAAACCTTCAGTTAGGAATATAAAACAAAACATATGTTAAACAATCGTGAAAATTAAATTCAAAATATATCTCTTCTGTTCGTTCAATTTATCAAAGAAAATGTAATACTTGGCCCGCCCGGTTCTTCACAAATCGCGTTTCAAGTCTTTCACACGGTAAACGAATGAAATGTTAAACCTATACCTATATCCTGTCAATAAGAAAGCTACGTTCTCCAAAAAATACTCTCCATTTTATATTTTACCACTAACGATGCAATAGCGATGTGCAATAATATAAGGTATCATTGGATAATAAGGTTGCATCCATTTGTGTGTAGACTTGAAACTCGATTTGTGAAGAACCGGGCGGGCCAAGTATTACATTTTCTTTGATAAATTGAACGAACAGAAGAGATATATTTTGAATTTAATTTTCACGATTGTTTAACATATGTTTTGTTTTATATTCCTAACTGAAGGTTTGGTTTTCGCATTCATATCCTGTTCCTGTTTTTTTTACTAGAGTGTTTGAATCAAAACTTGGCCTCCCAATGATATCGATTTACATTTTTGATCAATTTGATAGAGGTGGTTTTACCATAGATTTATTTTGTGGAATGCAGCACATTTTTTGTGAGGCAAAATCTTTTTAGGGGTGAAGGACAAAACTACTTGGCGCCTTTTTTCACATTTTTTAAAATGTTTTTGGACGGATACCGATAAACAGCATCCTCTTATTCAATACAATTACAAACTACCACAGTTGCCCAGTCCACAGCAAAGAACCACTTAAACGAGAAAGTTAAAATTTGTTAAACAAGTACTACTTCAGGCCTTTTGCTTAAATGATTATAAAACTAACAAAAAGAATTGAAATCCCCCAAAAACATTAAAATGTAAAAGAATAAATAGGTTCAAGTAGCCCCCTTCCTCTTGCCTTCCACCAACGACCAACCCACCAACTTTCTCAAAATCATTGAAAAAGTGATCAAAAATAGAAATAGATACCACTGGAAAACGAAAGTTATGACATGATTGAAATATAATTATCATACAATAAAGCAACGTTCTTATTCACTGATATTTAACTTTGAATTGGAATTCTAAATGGTAATATTTCCTATGGTAATATTGCTAAAAACAGTGGTGTCCTTGTCAATTTCGTGGTAGTGGACAACTCAGTAAAGCGCACAAGCCAGGTTTTTTTCAATTTTATAACTGCAAGTTAAATTTAAGTATCATTGGTTAAAAACTTCGTTTTATTATATGTTAATTATGTAGGTTTTTTAAAATATTCGACTCTTTATTCGAATATATTATTTGAACATATACACTCGTTTCCTCCGATACTCTTTATCGCGTCCGCCGGTTCGCACTCTGTCACACAATAACACTCAGTTTGGTTCGACTTCTTGTCTTTCGTTCGTTCTGTTCTCTTCTATACTGTTCTGTTCTCTCTATTCTGCCGCCCTTCAGATTCACACCTCTTATATACACATTCGCTGAGCCACGCACTCGCCAATCACACTTGTTCCTAATGTTCTACCTTTCAGCCAATCCCAAACATTCCGATACACTCTGTCGATCTTTGACCTCCAAACACACATATAAAAAGGTTCACACGTGTTCACAGTCGCACGTCTCATTCTCTCATCATTCGCTCGCAGTCTCGCTCTTTAACAATCCTACAATTATGGCTTAGTTTTCGTTTTCTGGTCATATAAATTTATATTTTTGATCATTTTTAATAAATGATTTTGTACTTGATACAGTACTTGGCGTTTTTTCACATTTAATGTTTTTGGGGGGATCATTTTATACATGAAAAAGGAAAAGATAATGTGATTCAAATCTACTACTGTGAAACAAAGAAACAGTTGATGCTGATGTATAATATTTAGCAAGTCTGTAAGTAAGGTTAAATTGGGACTACTGAGAGATGCAATTACAACTAAATGAAGCAATTAATGTTAATGTTCGTACATAGGTTAGAAAGTTAGCTGTTAATACGGGTATGTAAATTATGGTATATAATTTAGGAAGGTTTCTTGTATCACTCCAGATGTTACTACTGTGCTTCAAAACCCAGGGAACCTTTGTTCTTCTAATGTAGCTACTGATTGGTCTTCTAGCTTTACGTCATTTATAAAAGAATAAGAGCGCAAGTTAACATAATTAGGGAAGTGTGTGGAAAATAATGTTCCATTTGGCGTTCTCATGTACTCGATCTACACTAATCGATATGGAAGCGGGCAGTTGGTTTTAGGCTTAAATATCCAAAAGATTAAAACATAAAAAAAGTACGTCAAGTACTGTTCGCCTCTGCAAAGAAGGTGCCTGGCTGTAGCATTTGGAAAGAGTGGGACTGATGGGCTACGCCTTACAATCTTGACACAAGCTTGTCTGATGCCTATTATCTTTTTGTTATATTTCAATTTTGTCGGGAAATCAAACTACTTAGCGCATTTTTTTAATATTTTTAGACGGATTAATATTTTCTGTAATATTTTTCTTAAGAATCGCATAAGAAACTAACTCTTGTTTCATTAACATTCTATGAATTCATAGAAATGTTTGCAGAATTGTTTACCATTTCCTGTTTTGCGTAATATAATTAATAACACTTAAGTTTTCAAGACATTGAAGGCTTGAATTGAGAAACCAAGCTGAGTGACGTTACCTCTATCGCCTTCAAGTGTGGGTCTATAGGTATAGAATCTATTGGTAGCTTGTGTGATTGGAGACAGGCGCTGACAAAAGTCTAATCAACTCATCTACCTTAACGGGTTAGGATAATCACGTGATTTCTTGCGAGTTAACCTGTCGCTGAGTTACCACAGCCCGAGTCTGACAAGGGGTGCTTGTCAGGACCGGAACACCACATGGGTTGAAAAAAATTGGGGATGTACGGTTCGACCCTCTAAACAAAACCCTATAACACTTTTTCAGAATGCGCCCTGTTTACCGAGGAAAAAATTAGCGAATATTGGTACATAGCGTAGCCTTATGTTATTAACAGGTATGGTCTGGAGTGGAACACCAATTGGGCTTAAAAAATTTGTCTACGTACAGGGTGAGTCAGTTGCCTTTGAATCAGAACTCTCCTTGCCCACTTGTACTAGACATCTATTTAATTATACTATATATTCTCTGTTTAATAATAGACTCTATTAAAGTATGTAGTCTGTTGGAGAGAGTATTTTTCCAAGTTTTAGCATCGACTTCCTTCGAATGGCTAGCAACGTAAGGAGACAATATTTTATTATATTATATTTATACGGGAATATTACATAGAACTGGCTTCTGGAGAGTGAAATTTCATGTGCGAGTTAGCATAACTCAAACATGTAAAAGTATAAATGCATAAAATGCAGACGAATATTGAGCAACATTTGAGTGTAATTGAAATGTCTAGGATATTTCTAATGATTATATATGGAACAGTGTATGCTCGACAGTGGTGATTCAAAGGCAAGTGACTCACCCTGTACAGTTCGACCATCTAAACAGAACCCCATAACACTTTTCCAGAATGTGCCCTGGTTGACGAGAAAAAATTGGCATAGATCGGTCATGTAGTATATATAATCTTTATATTGTTAACAAATTCTCGCGTACCAGGATGGCACAGAGGTCGAAGTAGTTTTTACAGACATGCGTAAAGAGTAAATTTAAACATAAATGTCACATTATTTGTTATTAGACGAGTAATTAGAAATTGGATTACAAAAAAGTATTTCGCAAAATCATTATTCAGGCTATAAACAGGCTACACAACTATTTCTTAGTTGACTTAGTTGACTATATCGCGAATTTTTTTCTCGGTAACCAAGACGCATTCTGAAAAAGTGTCATAGGATTTTGCTTAGGGGGTCGAACCGTACATCCTCAATTTTTTTCAACCCATTTGGTGTTCCGGTCCTGACAAGCACCCCTTGTGAGTTGCAAGTAGGCATATATATATCGCTCAAAATGAGAGTAAAATGTAAAAAACGCCACATAGTTTTGCTCCATCTCTCACAAATCTGCTGTCGCACAAAAGTGTTCTTAAAGTTTGTAGCATCGAAGATTTGGTAAAAATCACAAATCTTCTAGAAGACGTTTTGGCCCCAGTACTGTGACCGCTTGTCGGCACCGGAGCAGAGGGAACGAGAAACACGGAGCGCGAACATCGAGTACCCGCTTGATGACGCAGTTGCTGATTTAACTAACAACGACTTCTATAAAATTACTTGTCTCAGCCACGCGCGCTCATTAAGTCACAGTATACAGTAGCGACTCATCCTCATTGCTTAAGGTACCACATACAAGTAAAATATTAGAAAACGATACAAAAATTCGACTCTTTTCCCTTACAAATATTTTTTTCGGAAAAAGTATTATCCACATATTAAAGTACATATTGTCAACAATATATCCTGAAATTTTTGTTACAATCCTTGCAGTAACTAGCGTGCCACAGCGACTTTCGTAATGTCATAGTGAATAAAACATGCCTGCGGTAACCATGGAAGCTCCACTATTTTCCATCTGAATCGAGTAAAAAAATACTCTTTATTTAATAGAAACATAACTCTACTGCACTATGGAAGCACATCTTTTAAGTTGCATTTTGTGCGGAACATATCACTATTTATAAGCATCAGATGGATTTTTTCTATAAAATTAAGCATTTTATATAGAAACAAAAAAACTAGGATAGGTATGCAAAAAACGCTACGTAGTGCAGTAGATAACCCTATGAAGAAGATCTGATTAAATTTTCAGCTTCATCCGTTCAATGATGAATCAGTTACACTGGTTACCATCTGCAGAAAAACGTGTTTGAAGCTTTGGGAATATTTAGAAAATATCTTTCGTATCTTTTTACGCAATCCATCAGAAAGTTTCAAAATTTGTTATGCTTACGTAAAATCGTCAATTCCTGCGCCATTCACCTTTATCAACACAATTTTTGGGGGAAAATTTGATTTTTTTGACCCATTTATTTGTATGTGGTACCTTAAGCGGTAACCTTAGCCTCACCTTTCTTTCATTAGACACGAGCTCCGTCGCTCGGGGTTAAGGCCCTCCTACAATAGTATAAAGGTTGAAGCGCTGTCACATTCGACCGACCGTACAAGCGAATGCGCAAGAAAGTGGTATGTCCCATTGCAGTCGCAGACACTTGCCCGGTATAGTTACTTGATAATGAGTGAGTCTCCGCTCGCGGCCTTCTCCGGTTGAAAAAGAGAGAAAGAGAGAGCGACGAAAATATTCGTCCAAAAACATTAAAATGTAAAAAAATGCGGCAAGTAGTAGTTTGATTTCCCCTCAAAAATAAGATGTAAATGAAAATTTCTAGATATTATACGAGAAAGCCAAGTTTTCATTCAAGGATACCTCGATTTTAGTCGCATTAGCAATTAACACTAAATAAATAATAAATTAATTATTACCAATAAAAAAAACGGCGTGTGCGCGCTTCATTGAATCGGATGAAGATGTACAAGAATATGTTCCACTTACTGCAGCCGCTAGTAATCGGTACTTGTTTCTCTTAGTCTTCTTTCGAGTTACGCAGTTGACACTTTTGAAACTTCGTCTTATGTGCTACACATAAGTTTCCTGTTTTCCCACTGGTAATCCATCTATTCGCAAATTATCACATAAATATAAGTAACATTTCTTAGTGCTCTTTTAAAGTCAGACAATCATAATGCATATGTACGAGCAATCAAAAATAACAGTATAGAAACTTAATATAGTATACATTATAAGTGACCAGAAATATCAACCACTTGAGTTACCACACCTCAAAATTACAAATGAGTTTAGTGAAACTTTCTGAAGTACACACTTCACAATTTTCTTATCATACTTTATAATGTATGCTGTGTAGTATTACAAGTTTATTGTGGTTTGAACTAGTACGAATCAGCACTACATAATTAATAAATGAAATACCTGAAAATTGCTAAACAAATATTCATTATGAATTATACAAAACAACATACAATGTTATCACACAACCACAGTAGAAAAAATGTCGTACATAAAAATGGTTTATATTCCTCCTTTTAGTCTTCGATGTTTCACTTTACTTCTCTGCGTAATTACATAAGAATAAACTATGACGTCTGCCACATATTTCTTTAAGTTCAACGCGCGATTTAGCATACGAACGCCTCACGGCGCGCGATCCCCACCATCAGCCAGCAAACAGGCCTCACGAGAGACGTATTACTTCAGGCCTCCCACCAAATTCCTTCCACTCGAATGCAAATCTTTACTGCACCTCTGACCTATTTAACGCCTTGCAATACTCTAATTAATTACTTCTACTCCACCATTACTTACGATCCAGACCTACTACGAGCAAAACTCTAACAATTCTTCTCGTTCCTAACGAACCAAGTGGCAAAACGTAACTCTTACTTTTAAGCCTGACTCTCCAAGTAGAGTCCGACGTAAACGTCGTGTATTTGCTTTAATATCAGAATATATGCAGATTTTAGTATGTTTTCAACCTCATTGTCAATTTCATTGTCTTATTAACTTTAACTTAAAATTCACGTGACAATATAATGTTGCCGAACGATCCTCGAGGCTTGGTGCAACAAACACGGTACCAGACTCAACCGCCACGACTCGTGTTACCGAAACACCAGAACGAGTTGTTTCCTTGCGGTACCATGGCAGAATGAAAAAAACACTGCACCACCACTGTATCGCTCAAATTGATTGAGGGTGAACGAAACACTCACTCCATCCCAATACCAATATCCGACAAGCTTCTTTTGAGAGTCTTATGGCAAAACCGAAAAAGCGCAAGACCAGGCGTGGCGGTACAAAGATCCACCTGTAAGTTCTCTACAAGTCCTACTTCGCTCCAGCCCAAGCCAACGACTGGTTGGGTATCCCCGAATTCCTCAATGTCACGAACTCCAAAATCATCCAGTTACAAATCCAGTCACTCGTCCCTGTGACGGAGAATGTGCCAATTACCGAGGACAAGCAGGAGAGTAGCTTGTCGGCTACAGCTCGCTACCATCCTGACAACTCGGAAAGGTTTACCCGGTGCCCCGCCAGAACCCAGGCCGAGATCATCAGTCTGTTCGGAGAGCTCTAGGAGTTCTGATCCCGCTCATAGTAATACTACTAACACACAGACAGATGATGAAATGCTAATACACGACGCGCGCGACGCCAGTAACATCCCATTTTTACTAGGTCTGCCGCGCTGGATGTAACAATACTAAGGAGCAAATAAACAAACAACATGATTATAACCAAGAAATGCTTTTAGATGCTTCGATTCGCGAAGTGCAACATTTTTTCATAATTTCTCGATTTTCTCAAAATCGAATTAGATATTCCTTTCTTCGTGAAGCAGAGTTTCTTCAACAAGACGTTTCGATTCGCGAAGTGCAACAAAATTTGTTTGCAATTTTTAACAAAATTGTTATAAATAATTTAAATCAGTTTACCCTATTAAACTTCAATCATTGTGACACATATCAATTTGCTATAGCATATTTATATTATATAAAGTATACTGTGCACGTAACCAACCATTCTATCAATCGTTTTATCGTCGACCAAATGAAAAACAGTCAATTGACACCTCTGATGTGCGGCGCTCAGGTCTGCTAGTTGAAGGAATGTTAGCTGGACAGTTGAGCAATCTGAGGAAAACGCAAACCTGATTTCTTGAAAAACAATGCACGAGAAATTCATATTTCTTCAACCACTGAACGGATGACCTTGTTTAGTGACTCGTTGAATTCAGAAAAATCAACGGAACTAGATTTCATTCTTAACTTATACCTTCGATCTGTAAATGTTGTAAGAATCAAAGTGAAAGTTTAAGACGGCTCGAAAATCATGTTGATTCGCGGAAAATAGCCTCGGCTGTTTCGCGCTACTACTACTCGGCGCAAAACTCTACCGAGTCTTCTAATAGCCTCTCGCAGCCTAAGGCGGAATTGTAATTGAAGTTAACGACGTCGTAGGGGTAGGCAAGAGTTGGATTCCTCTCTCTAGCTGCCACAGTTGCATGTGCGTGAAAAAGGTACGACCGGTAACGAGGAAGAAGGATAGATTTATTTCTCGTTTCTACCGCTTGCCTTGTCAATGCTCGCGATAAAAATTGCCTAGTATACCAAGGCGTAAAATATAAGCTGACAAAGCTGCAGTAATTAAATTTAATATGACTGTAGCTGTTTCGGCGAATTTCATTTACGCGGAGTGTATAATGATTCGCAGCGATAGAGGTGGAACATGTAAATAAACATACATGACCAAATATTGCCAAACATGTACTTCGCTATTATCCGCCTTTTGTCCACTGATTTCTCTGGGTTGCGAAATAAATTTTATAAAACTGATTCGGATGTGACGTTCGTTCAATCAACAAATTCAATAGTTTTTTCTAGTAAAGAAATCCTGAACTTGAAGGAAAGAAAGGAGTGCACGGAAACAAAAAGTTTACTTCACCGAATGGAATGGAACCCAGGTCTTTGGCTGAGGGCGCAATCACGCTATTCACCGACCGCTTTGACATTTGTCGAATCGTAAACACCTACGGTTATAAAAATCGTGGGTTGAAAATGGCTAATATTCTTGATTCACCCGAGATACGTATTAAACAAATTTGGAGACAATTTTTCGCACGGGTTAAATCGTTTTACTTCGGGATAATATAGCCTCGGGAGTCTCGCTGGCCCGTTCGGCTACTCCTTCACTACTTGGCGCGGAGACTCTACCGAGTCTCCTGATATCTATCGATGTTCGGGATGTCGTTATTATCCAAGAATCAATGAACGATTTAGCTATATGCAAATGCCCCGCACGTGTACTACTGGATCTACGATTACGAAATTGCGTAATGTTATGTTGTGCCGTAGGTGGTAGCTGCGCAGAGCAGGTAGCGGGATCGGAGGAAGTCAGGCTCGAAGCATTTAAAGGATTGGAATCCACCGGGATTAAACCTAAAACTTAGAATTTATTGACAAAGTATAACCAAAGATGTGACAAGAGGTACAGAGTAACTCGCTGGTACGCACTGATGCGTTCTCGTCGAAATCTGCTCTGATCGTTTTGTTCGATGCAGGTGTTGCATCAGCATGAGGTGCTGATCAGACGGGATGACTCAGTACCTCGTCGCTAAACGTGATTTAGTCGTTATACGCTCGCTTATTGTTATAATGGTAATTGATTTCCTTTGTACACTGCATCATCCTTTCGAAGAAAGGAGTTGGCAATCTCGTTTAGTTTGTGCATTTCGAGAGCCAATCTTGGTCTCGGGCGCAAAATAGTTGGATACGTCATATATCAATATTATTGTAATTTTATACAGTTGCAGTTACACTTTGATTCTCGTGTAAAATTACTTTTAATGATATTAATATTACTTTTTTCCTGCGTAATAAATCTACCGGTAGTTGTCACTTTCGACGAAAAGTAATCATTACGAAAAGCATACACTTTGAAAACTGTACTATCAATCCGAGTGATTGCAATTCTATTCCAAAAATAATACCCGATTCTAAACACAATATTTCATTTTTTTTATGTCGTCGAACCAAATCCAGTGCCGTCTTGTGCGCTCTCCCGTACTGCTCACAGAATATATTTAGATATATTTGGCAAGAGTTAACTGTTGAACATTGTCGCACTAAATATTCACAAACATATCTAATTGAATTGCATTCGGAGACATCGTGCGTTCGATAATTAAAGGGATACATACATTTGCAGGGCAAAAACAAACTGTTAATATAAACATTTTAAAAAAATATAATGAAAATTTTTATCATAAGCAGAAAAATATATGTATATATACATACACGATTTAAAAAACATTATAAATTAATTTCATTATTTTATCTGTTATAGTTTCATAGCTGTGGCCATAAATGTATAAATGCTTTTTAAAAAACCCAATTTGTAGCAGCTATTGTTCATCTGGGAATTTTTATCTGAAAGAGGAGAAATCATTTCTGTTAAAAACTGGACACTTAGCCTGTACGCTAGCTGTAACTGTCCAGTTTCTAAAAAAAATTATTCATCTCTTTCAGACTACTCTTTCCCTAGTAACATGCATATGTAGAGTACAAATCTCCATTTTGCAGCTTAAATTGTTTAAGCAAATTCACAAACAAATTCTTGAAAGTCATAGAGGCATGTTCTGATAGCCGTGAGAAGTCATCCGCGCTGTCAGATTTCAATTTTAATAACATTTATTACAGGCAAACTATGAGCCATTACAGGATGGCATAGAACATATAGACATGACCCCGATGATAGATTTTCAGAAGTTTCTGATTAGATTCATTGATAATTACTCCCGTTGTCGACTGAATAACAATTAGAATGATATGGTTGAAAATTTTCCTCTTTACGGGGTAAGCGTTTAACATAACCAACCATTCCACCGATTGTTCGAAAACTTTACTTTACTATTAAAACTCTGTACTTTACTCGCCAAAAAAATTGCGTGAGAAATTCATATACCCTCAACCACTGAATCAGTTTTATTGTTTCTTGGCTCGTTAGATTCAGAAAAATCAACGGAACCAGGTTTAATTCATAAGTTATGCTTTTGAGCTGTCAGCTATAACTGTTGTAGGAATCAAAATAAAAGTTTCAGACGGCTCGAAAATCACGTTGGTTCGGGATAACAAGCCTCGGCAGTCTCGCGCTAGTATTACTTAATGTGAGACTCTACTGAGTCTCCTGATAACAAAAGGTAATCTGGCAGTGGATGGGGTCAATGGCTTCAACTGTTATATCAATACAGATGCCTGATAACGAAGAACTATTATATCATATGGATTGGCTATTGAGTAACTAAAATACAATACTGCGATTTCAAACCCAATACGCTTACAAATTCCATCAAAAAACATTAAATAAACAAAATTATTTTAAAAAATGTGACCAACCTCGAAAAACTAACAGTGTTTCAGAGAGTTGAAAACTAAAAAATAAGCCGTACAAAAAATACCCTGAAAAGTGACAAATAATTTGTCGTTCTCATGCTTAAACAAATTTGCAGTCATAATATGCGATTTTGGTAAACTTCCCCCATTAAGCCTAAATATACTGCAACTTTTCGGAGACGCAGCAAATATTCTTGGCCACATGTAAATGAGAAAGTCGTGGAGTGCCCGCAAATGAATCTCTACGAATACAATTATGACCGCTTCACGATTTTCTTACTCACATATGACTTGGAATGTTGTGGTATCTAAAGAAACTATTTTTTACTTTTTAGTGCACTCTACTAAGAACGTGCAACTTAACTTACATAACAAATTAGTAACATATTCCTGTGGATTAGAATGATTGGATGTAATGACATGCCAAATTGTTCCAATTTCACACGATTCTCAAAACAATTTTTGGAGTTACAACACATTATTCTACCGCTAATTGTAATCAGATACTCGGCTAGAACGACCTCCAATTCATTGTCACTGAGTTCAATTTAAGGACAGAAATTGCAAAAATAATGTTTCCGCCCGGGATCGAACCGGGGACCTTCCGCGTGTTAGGCGGATGTGATAACCACTACACCACGGAAACGTTGTTATAAATAAAATCGGGTGAATAAATCGTGTACTAATTACAATTGAGAAGATTGGTGTTGTATTGCCTTTTCTTTTTATCTTTGGCGCCTGTTTGTTTGCGTAATATAGTACTCCTATACAAGAGTACTGGTTGGCAGCCTATCGAGATATCAAAAGACCTGTATGAAGTTAGCACCGTATTTTTCGATTTCGAATATTTTCTCAGTTGTTCTAGGTTATTCTAGGGTTGTTCTACATTGGTACAAAGTATCAAGTCGAAAATCCGAAAAAGATACTAAAAAGTTATAAATAACTGTTTGTTGGAGCAGCACAATTGCTCTAAAAATTAGTCCAAAGAATTAATTTAATGAAGCAATATTTGCCAAGGTTATAGCCAAGAAGCCGGTGGAGCTCGCAAACATACAATTTAATGTTTACAGCTATAATTATGATCTGTTCTGCCCCAAATCACACATCATATATCTTAGCTCAACATTAATAGACCAATCTGGAAAAATTTTTGTTCCACCAGAACGTACTTGTATACAAAGGGCACTTTATTCCTGGAAGGAAATAGTATTTCTAGTTTTTTAGCAGACAATGTTGCGCTAGCGACTTGCAACTATGAAACAATGCTCAGGAGGCATAGAACAACAGGGAACAACTTTTATTCCATGAGAATATAGATACAAAGAGTACTTTACTTTTGGAAGAGTATAGTTTTTTTTAAGTTTTCGAGTGTTCTAGTCGAAATAATTATTTCAGCAACTTGAAACTATAGAACAACATTCAATAGGCACGGAACAACATGCTTTGAAAGAAATTTTAGTTTCATCAAAAAAAACTTGGCGTGCACGCACTTCATTCGAGGTACTAGCTTTGCTAATATTACCAAAACACTTTCAAGGAAATTAAATTGTAGTAAAGTCGGTATTAGATTTGACACGTGCACGAGGGCGTGTACCATCGCCGCCGGTTCACAGTTAGTTCAAAATACTAAGGTGTCCCAAAAATGTAATAAAATGTTGCAGCCATCGTGTTGGGATGGTGGTGGAGAACAAAATGGGAGGTTTGAAACTTGTTGTTCGGCTCTTAATGCCGACTTATTCAATATGAACTTATGTTCTGCTCGTCGAACTTTTGACGAATCACGGACAGTTACCGCTTGCTCCTAGAATAGGGGAGGTGACAAAGAATATCCTCACGGTCGGCCTGTCAAAATCGCGATGGAAGACCAAGTGGTAATCAACCGTTCGGTTTTCCCGAAACGAAGCAATCGCCGTCTCGGTGCACTCGCACCGACGGCCTGGCGGGCCGCAGCATGTGTTGCTCTCGACACCAAACATGGCACGGTATCGCCCAACGAACGCTTCTTCGCCGTTCCTCTTGCTTTCCCACTTTCTTAACATGCGCTTCCGGTAACCAATATCCATCCAAAAACATTAAAATGTAAACAAATGCGCCAAGTAGTTTAATTCCCCGGCAAAATTGAAATGTAACAAGAAAGATAATAGACATCATGCAAGGAAGCCAAGTTTTCATTCAAAGATATCTCGATTTAATTCGCATTAACAATGAATTAACAATAAATTAGCGTTTAATAATAAAAAAAACTTGGCGTGTGCGCGTTTCATTCGAGGCACTTGGTCTGATTGGTAATTGCTAAAAAAAAATTTTAACACTCATCATCAAAATTCATTGCCTTTTTACCTCCCAATGAAGAGCTCACACGCCAAGTTTTTATTATTATTAATCGCTAATTTATTGTTAATTTATTGTTAATTGCTAATGCGAGCTATATCGGGCTATCTTTGAATGAAAACTTGGCTTTCTTCTATGATATCTATTATCTTTTTCGTTATATTTCAATTTTGTCGAAAAATCAATTTACTTAGCGCATTTGTTTACATTTTAATGTTTTTGGATGGATTTTATGTCTTTTTGGTAATTAATACGTAGCAATAACAAAATTAGTTTGACAGCTTTTATTATATGCTTTAAAGAATGATTAGAGTTTTTTATTTAATTATTTTCGAGAAAATAGCGGGGTTGGAGCTCGGCAAGTGAAAGTGTGTTTGTTTTACGCTCAAAAAAATTTCTCTGATTTTCGATCTGAAGCAATAAAACAAACATACTATCAATTCAATTCTGTATAAGCTTAACTCGAAAAGTACGTATCAAAATTAAAAAATATTACTTTTTGTTAGAACGGCGCCGGCGTAAAATTTTGTTTTAGAATATCACGTAATTTTTTATCAAAAACAAAAACTTTATCTTGTATGCGTCGTTCTAACAAAAAGCAATATTTTTTAATTTTAATACGTACTTTTCGAATTAAACTTATACAGAATACAGAATTAAATAATGTTCGATTTATTGCTCCAAATTATTAGGGAAGAAATCTTTCCGGCGGCAGGACACTAGACAGCATTACTTGCCATGATCTAGCTCCGTTAATTTGTCAAAATTAATACAATAAAGGCATTTAAACAAATTTTGTACTGCATTTACTGTATTGTCTTAAAAAACTGTCAAATGTCATATACTCTTTTGGTTGCTAGAGTGGCATTATTCTTTAACACTTTACATGTTATATTGGATAAGCTGTCATCATACACAGTCTAATTGTAATGTATCCTGAGTCTTAAATGCATAACTCAAGCGGGCACAACCTTTAGTACTGAACCTTACTAACAATAAGTAGTTAGTGCACCACACAACTTACTTAGTTTAGACCATCTTAGTTCTTTAACTGAAACATTTCTTGGATTATACACTTCACAGTTAGGACCACTGAAATTAAAAAGCACATGGAGATGTTGGCAGCCTAATATAATTTGTAAAGTGTTAACGTACAATAATTCAGGTCCAGATCAGCAATGATACATGACCAACAGCTAGGATGCATTTAAATTTGAGATTGGATAAGCTATAGCCGCATAAGAACTCTAACTTTGATATATCTTGATTGCCAGATACATAGCTCAAGCAGTACACAATCTAAAGTGATGAAATTTGGTAAACAAGTATTAATTACCAATAGCTAGTATATTTCAAAATGACGCATAATTGGTAATTATTACTTGATTATGTCATTTAAGCCAAACCTTCTTTAAGTAAGACACTTGAGAGTCACAACTAAATTAAATTACATTTGAGCATATCATTTGATTAATATAATAGAAATATTGTGAAACATTACTTGAAACAATGGTTTGGATTTTGTTAGCTATATATGCAGGTCATACAGAGTCTAGTTTTATTTGGTGTATGTTGTCTGTCAAGTGCCTAGCTGATGTAGCAAACATCTACACTGCTGAAATTTCTTTGAGCATTATAAATAATTGCTAATTATTGCTTAAAAGATTCATATGCGACACACTGAACAATGTTAACTATTGGTAATCAGTACTCTTTTAATAAATAGTGGTTTGTGGGTGACGTACTTAACACTTTTGACACTTCTTTAATCATTATTAATAAGAACCAGATCATGGGGACAAGGGCAAGAGGAGCATGCTCTCTTATTAACTAAATAAAGCATGGAGTATGAGCATGATATATAATATAAAAGAATAAAATCGGACTGTGTCATATAACCATTAAGGCAAATAATCAGCTATGGCATAACCGCGTTAACCAAGGTGTCGGTATGACACAGATTACAGATTATAGATCGGTAACGTAAACGTGACATTTTGGTGTAGTGCCAATTGGTGAGAGAAAAATGAAAGTCACATTTTTAGGAATTACTGACTCCCAGGAATACTAATCCGCCTTGTCTTTTCCACGAGTAAAATAAGGGGGAGAATTCATATCTCTTGGATGACTGAACCGATTCGCAAGATTCGTGGCTCATTGGATTCAGAAAAATCAGAAGAAAAAACAAAATTTAAAAATAAATCTTTGAGGCTATAACTTTTTCATAAGTCAAGGTAAAAGTTTTATAGCAGGCGACAACTGCTACACTTCGGGATAATTATCCTCGGTAGTCGTGCGCCGTCCTATAATTAGTACTACTCTATCGAGTCTCCTGATCAGGAGACTCGGTAAAGTCTCGCGCCAAGTAGTAGTATATATAGGACGGCGTGCGACTACCAAGGATAATTATCCCGAAGTGTAGCGATTGTCGTCTGCTATAAAACTTTCACCTCGATTCCAATTTCCGATTAAAAGTCACATTCGATTTCCAATTCAAAAGATTAACTGAATCCTTTATTGCAGAGAGCAAACAGGCATACGTGCACTCTAGGTGATCCGGGCGAACAAGTGGAAGTTTCCTTCTCTTCAGTCCTTCTTATAACATACAAAAAATTGAATATCGGGATTTGTGCTACGTATTGGTAACAGAAATAAATCGATTGCGACACTTCGATTGTACCTTTCTTTATCCTATCCATGTTGGTATTTCAGAGTACAGGCTACTTAGGTAAGCTAGATGTAAGTTAGAACAACCGCGTTTCAGATAACAGGAGGCGCCCGAATGTAGTTTTGTTGCGTACGCGTCTGTACGCGTCAGCTTCATGTTCTAATCTATCTTCGGCTTACTCCAAATTATCCGAACCAGTAACCCTAACTTATCTCTAGCTCGACCAGAGTACTCTGTAATATCAAATACCGACTGGGTAGGATAAGGAAGAGTTCAATCGAAATACCTTAATCGTTTATTCTGTTGCTAAGATCTACATCGACCAAACAAACATCAACGCAGCGCGAACCCCGATGTTCAATTCTTTGCTGCCTTGTAAAAAGGACGTGGCGGAAGAAATGTTCCTCTCTTGTTCGCTCGGATCGCGTAGAGCACACACGTGACAGTTTACTCTCTGAAATAAAGACTCAAGTTGCTTATAGATTTTCCTGTATTTAAATCAATTATCATAAGTCCTCGTCTTCATAATTGCCGCGGTGATCATAAAGCGATCCGAAAGCAGAACGCTTTTGTGTTCCACGGGCACGAACCCTTGCCTTGAAGCTCGTCGAAGAAGAATTTCATCTGGAGACTCCCACGAGGCACAACAATGGGTAAATTTAATAAAATCACTATCGGTACACTGCAATCTGAGTGTTTACTTCTTATACACTTGACACGATTTTATATACGTTTGAAACGTGTCCACAAGTAAGAAGGGCACTTTAGAAATTAATTACTCAAATACTATATAGACAACTAAATTGAAAATTTACGCAGTAACGAAATGACTAATAATAGTGACCAACCCCTGAACTACTGCGGGCGCCTATAGGCGCTTAGAAATTTTGCGTTTGTGATACTGAGAGCACCTATAGGCGCTTTAAAAATCCATTAAGATTGCATTTATCACAGTTAAGATCTCGTCAGCGGAAAATAACGTTTTGCCTTAGATTTCGCTGTAGTCAAAGGGTTAATATTATTATGTGTAAGTTTCAATTCGATCTAACCATTTTCATATACGTCATCAACCACTTTAATATAGGAAAGTTTCACTTAGAACGTATCACGCTCAAAGCCTGTGTTATATGAATATGCAGCTTGAACTCACAGCTTTATATTGTTCGTCAGTTGTGTGGATAACTTCACGAGTAACCAACGGAGTAACTCGTGCAACAGGCGCCACGAGCAACAAGTCACACACAACAATATGCATGCCCACATGTATATATACTGTTGCACGCAGCACGCAGCACGCTTAGCCTGTCAGCCGCTTCGGCTGATTTCAAAACGGGCTTGTTAGCTGCCCAGTTGGATTTCGGGTTGTCAGATTCATCCTTGACTGGTGTAAAGAAGTGCGCCGTGTTGTGTCTAGTTAGACCATAATGTTAACAGTGCCTGCCTGTGTTCAGAGTTTAGACAAACCTTAAATGTACGCTCTCAATGTTAAAAGGTTAAATCATTTTCCTTCCTATTGGAAGACAAACAATTCCTCCTCATTGAATGATTTTTGGTTCTTTTAGCGGCCTTGATGTATTTTCATATTGCGGACTGAATATTTTCAACGCCGAAGGTCGCAATACTATACAGCGCCTTATGTACATGCGTGCATTGTATATGGATAACAATAACACATACTTGAAGCAGTAAGCAACACGCCAGCGACAGTGATTTATTTCATAAAATAAAAATGGCAACAGCCACGGCGTCTTTTGACTCGCAAAGGTGAACTTTTAACTTTTTATACTAATTCATATGGTTTCATATCAACTTGTACTTTTTCTCTGTTTTGCATTATACCAGCGTGTATTACAAGTTAATGGCCAGACTTTTACGTTTGCAAAAATAAGAATTTGGTGATATTCGTCAGATGAAGTACTTCAATTGTACAGAAGTGCAACAATATACTAAATTGTTCTAGTAAATTAGCTACTTTAACCTTTTCACTAATGCAGACAATTTTAGATCAATTTTAGAATCCTAAAAGTGGATTGTGTTGGTGTTTGTTAAAGCTGAAATCTTGTTAGTTGAAATTAGCGTTGCGCATTAGATTTTGCCATTGTCAAAGAGTCAGAAATGAATATTAAAAACAATTGAATCAGCATATAATGCAACTGCGTAGTCTTAGAAAAGTGAATGTGTTAATTAGAAATTGGAAATTAAAAGAACAGACACTTCTAGTTGGAGAAGTGTAACGGTTTACCTTGACCAGTTAGTCTTCGAATGGCTCTTACTTTCTGTATCATAGTTTTTTATTTTACACATTGGTTTTTCTAACTCTGCAGTACTTATCTGTTTGAGAGATTGGCAAACATAATGATTCAAAGATTATGACAGTTGGAATAAAAGAAATGTTTTAGTTTTTTTTGTAATAACTGATACTTTTGCTTCCACTATCTCATAATATCTATTTCCAATTCCTATAAATTATATCACAAACACTTCAAAATCAATATAGATATGGAGTATTGGATTTAATGTTTTGTCAGCTATTATATTTATAAAATCGAATACGTTTCATTATTTGCTTCACCAATAGGTTGGGTGCAGCAGTTTGTCTATTTATATTTGATTGTAGACAAATTGGTGCACATAAACTGCTCTATTCACTTCTGATTGATTTAAGCCACTCGTAGTTTTGGTCATAGATAAGTTCATTCGTTGTGCGGGGTATACTGAACTTGAGTTATCGTATCAGTGCAGTGAGAATTTGAGTGTCCTTGTTATTATTGCTTATTACTAAAGTACTAATAAGGAACACAAAAAAGTCAATTTCATTTCATCTTCATTAATTAGACATTTAAAGGATCGGTTTAACAGCCTTTTGAACCATTTCCTCATTGAAAGAACAATAAACAATTTTTTATTTGTATGGAATTTTTACAAAAATTGTTAGTTAATCAACGTATCTCAAAGTTCCTTTACGTGTTTGTTGCGAGCAACGAAAGTTGCTACACATTGCTTCTATATGATTATCATATCAGGGTGGATAATACATTCAGCAACAATGAATAACACAGTTTCTGAATATTTATCCATAGGTTACAGCTTTATGTTACTCAAATGCACTTAAGTTTTCTAGAATGTTTAACACATCATGCTTGTGAAACGGATGTGCGAATTGCAGAAATATACTGTGATAAAAGTCTTAGAATCTCTTCATAAGAATTTCTTGGAATATAAGGTTCTTTGAATGTAAGAAGTTATCACTGAAATGAGTCAACTGATTCGAAAAATTCTTTGACTATGTAGAAGCTTCCTTCTTTACGAATAACATGAACTCGTGGACTCTGTATTACATTGTAATATATTAATAAAATATAGAGTATAACAAGCAAGATAGGATAAAAGTTTAGAAGTATAAGTTAGTCCAGATTAACTGTCCTACACTAAACTCTCATTTACGATATCTTTTGCTCAGATGAGAATATCAGTGAAAAAGTTTTGAAAATGTTATTAAATAATAGAGTAACTTGTTCAACTTTATGTTAAATTCGTAACTTTAGATTAAATCATTGCTAATGTGCACACTGAAAGCCACTCATGTAAAGTCACGTAGAACAGCTAATATACAATAGATAAGAATGTTACTGAAAGATATATTTATTGATTACACATAATTATATATTGATCCAGGTACCTGCAACCAAAGAGTGGACGCCAAGGAAGTGTGATTGATTTAGATATTGACATGTTCCTTAAAATTTCGAATTATGAAGATACCATAAAACAGCTCGATATATATTATGGCATTGGTAAGAATTAACACACATTATACAGTAGCGAGCATATAAATTGGTACAGGTACAATAGAACTGCAGTTATCCGAACTAAAATCTATTTATATTTTCAGACCTGAAGCGTAGCATGACAGACATGACAAATATTCCTTAATGCAGAATATATGAATATGTTTGTACATACTGGTGTCGGATCGTTATGCTAAATAAAAATATGACCATGTACTTTGCATTAAGAATATTTATTGTTTACCATGGTACGTTTGATCTATATAAATATAAATGGGTTTTTAATTTGGGAGCACCCCTGATAGAGCACTTAGTTTCGTAAAAACTAGAAACATTAGTTATAACGCTTCTAAATACCGATATTAAATATGATTGGAATAAAAACTTGTGTCCCAAATTTTTGTAGCTGCTAAAGACATACACTGAACTGTGTATAAGATGTACAAGCTGTGTGACTCACTTAACTTTCAAGCAGCAATGTTGTAGTCCAGTTTTAATAGTTGTACATGATTATATATTATCTATTAATTTTAATTATATACAAATCGTTCTAAATTCCTTTCTACATGCTGTGTATTAGATGTATTATTATATTGCTTGTACTATGTGTATACAACAAAATTTAAATTATTAATACATACCTGGTCAAAAATGGAATCCGACAGAGCTGATTCAAAAGCGAGTGCATCACCCTGTACATTCAAAACGAGTTCAGATAAAAGAGGTTCTATTGTATATAGGAGAAACTGATTCAAATGGTTTTTATTTGTATATTACAAACATATTTTTCACAATGTTATAGTACAGTGCAATGTTAAATATTCTTTGAATACACACAGCAGCGTTTCATGCATTTTTCCTTCTATAGTATAATAATATTAATTCAAATATAAAATGGTACATATTTAAATGCTCGGCCTACATCAGTTAGTTATAGATATATAACTTAGATTTTGTAGAATTATTGATCAAGGCTTCTTCACTGTGGCAAAGTCAATTTACAACTAACAAACCAAACATTGCATGGACGGATTCTTTGGTCAGATTTTCTTTCATTTTTAACAGTATAACTTTTGATGAGTTATAAAGAAGACATTATTTTGTTTAAATGTTGGCCGCAATGGCTTATTAGGTTTGAACTTCAACTTTTCTTCATACTTAAAATCAGGAATCCGATAACCATAAGTATAGTGGCTGGATCAGATAGTTTTGTAAAATATTTTGTGAAATATTGTTACTGGATGGTTTTTATGGTTAATGCACTTTAACTATCGCTTCATTCAAACTGTGTGTTCAACGTGCTTTATTAGTTGGTGGGCAGTAATGAGTGCTTAACCCACGATGGGTATGTTTCTTAAAATGATTGCCGGTCTAAGGCATTTATTCGGCATGATTAATAGAAAATCGAGATCGCAATAAGATCTAATAGTTTGTTTCTTGTAATCTTGAACAAATTTTCTACGTTTAAAATAAGAGTAACAAGTACAATAGATTTCTTCACTTTGTGCAAATTCGCAGAAAATATATCCTCTTAAAAATTCGGCGTACTTGGACAATGCAAAAATTAGCTGTTGAACTTAATATTTTTTAATACACACAACATTGTGGCCTTTGTGCATCAATACCATTTCATTAAATGTTGTTGGATACTTTAGATACATTGTTGTAAAATTGTGGAAATAATGTGTGCACAAGCATTCTGTAAGCATAAAGAATTCTTTGCAAGACATTCCAAAGATTTTATCCATCATTTCTTTAACTCAAATCGAGCTGCCATTGTTTACAGTAGTTTGCATTATTCAGTTTAGTTTGTTAGCTATTTGGACGGAAATGCTAGAATTATATTTTCTTTCCTACGATCTTTCAAATGGTTATAACTAATAAATTGGAATTATGCAGGATACCACAAATAATTTCACATCGGTTTGGAATGTAGAAACGGCGATTAAAATTCTCCCAAGCTTAGAATTTTCTATATTTATGATTCTTTGAATATCTGGTTTTAGGCAATTTATGTTTTATGATTTTCCTTCTTCCTAAATATATGTTTAAAATTAGATATCGATATTCAGAAACTAGCTCATTCTCAAGAACTATCATGAAAATGTTTGTAAAAGAAACTACTTAAAGGGAAAATGATTCAAGCGATTCTTTATTAATGCTAAAGTCATAACACCTCACCAGCTTTGAGTTATAACACATTGTTGCTAAAGTCATATGATCACGTGCATTGCCATTTGAGCCATGAAGATTCTTTTCGGATTCACAATATGTTTTTCTGCACCAAGTATTCAGAGCGAAGACATTTTTTCTGTCGTTCTCACTTTCATAATCGTTGACACATTACTCAATTACGAGAATTGATTATATGCCAAATTTTATGAATTTGCTCTCTTAGCAAGGGAGAAATGTTTACAAAAGAAGTACTGATAATATAGGAGATCAGGATGAAAAACAGAACAAGGTCAAAAACTAAGAAAAACTTGTGTCAGTATTGATTTTTTTGGTATCTGTATTAATGAGAGGATTGATGGTCTTGCCAATTCATGTATTTATCAGTAACCAATTTACTCTGCCTTCCACTTGAGGAATCTTTGCGGTTCCCAAAACCAAATTTGTCATTTTTGTTTTCTTGCTTTTCCGGGCACTGACAATATTATTTAATAGGTTTTTTTACAATTCGAAAAATTACCAAAATTATATATGGTTAATTGTACCCAAATTATATTCTTACGTAGTTTTGCAGTAAACGTTAAACACATTTTTGCGAAACTATTTTTAAAAAATCGGTATGCACGATTACTAATTTTGCATACATACTGAGTAAGCGGGCAAGTAGGATATGAATCAAGAATCTAGAAATTTCAAAAATGATAAAATCCCAGTGCAAACGCTGATTGTTCGCTTTCACGCGTGGCTATTTTGTTATTTTTTCAATTATTTTTCAATTTCTTTAGTTCATATTCTACTTCAACGTTTTGTTAACATGTTCCAGCAGCAGTTTCCCGGAACTGTTTCACACAGAATTCTTTCTTTAAAACTGCTGTTGTTTACAAAAGCAAGATCTTTTAAACGGTATAACGTATGATAAAATTAAACTGTATAACGTATCATAAAAGCTCGGGAATATTGTAAAAAGTATGACTAATAATGTTAACTGGCAAATTCTGTTGGATCGCGTTGTTAATTTTTTGCCATGAATTCAGCAGCATTGCTCGATTTTCGACTGACTAGACAGCAATGGTTCCTGAAAGATGTAAGTTCATGAGATGCTAGATATATAAAAACTCTATAGATGTGTCCTGTACTACTAAACTATATGTACAGAATGCTACAACATTTGGGTAACTTTCTGGGTCAATTTTGTATAACTAGGCTTTCGTAATTAGCGTCAACTTATAAAATTTCATGTAGGTAACATCATTTTAAAAAACTGCGCCATTCGCTCTGGTAAACCTCTTAAGTCTTTGTGGGAATTGGTTCTATTCAAGGGCGCCAAATTTTTCTAGATTTTATTCGACGCCGTATCAACGCAGAACAATTTGTTCTCTTCTTCAGAAAACTGCAATTCAAATGTGGCTTGTAGTTCCAAGTCACTCGAAAACACGTTATTATGTCATCTTTTTGCAATTGGCGGGTCACTCAGACATGATTGTCGTTCTCTATTTAATTCGTTTCAAAGAAGTAGGCCGATGCTCTATTTAGTATAGATATAGATGAACAAAGTAAAATGTTTGAATTTTAAACATTCATGCAGACCAAATATACACACGTTATTCAGCATGATGGGAATCGCTACTATTAATCATACACTGCGAATTAATAAGTGGTAGCAAAATTGGCATATACCGACCAAAAATCTTTTCGATCATACACCTAGGGTTACCTTGAATGAGGTTTGGATAAGTTCGGGGCAAATCATGGTCTCGTACTGAAGTTCCGTTCGGGTCGTTTCATGCCCAGTGGATGCCCTCATTTTGTGATGATTCAGATTTTCATGCAATCACACATGTACTTCTCTATACGAGAATAGATATACATCGTAATCTCTTTTCCCATAATTCGTTATTGTTTAAGAATTACAAATCGCTAAAGTAGGTCATTTTAGCCTTTTAGCAAAATAACACCACTAAGCAACATTTTTTGTTACGAAGGTCACTGGTCGAATCGACACTGTTCTTTTTTTACTTTACTCAGGAAGCAGTATACTTTAAACTTGTTTTTTTCATACCCTGCAGATTCACTATTTCACATAAGATATTGAAAGAAACTTTTCATTTGTAAATAAACTAATGTTGGAACAATTTGATTACTCTAAAACTGATTTCAAAATATAGCTTGGACTTTGCTCTATCAAATACTGTTCCGTCGAGAATGGTCAAACGATCCCGCGTATTGAAGAAAGACAAATAACCGGGCGCTCGACCGCTCGGGGTGTGTACCGCAGTTTGGTCAGCCCAAGGTAGTCATTCGCGTAGTTGACTCAGTGTAGACTTTCTTGGGGACGACCTACGTTAATTATTTAACGTGGGCAAGGAAATGTTAATCCTCATCTTTCAATTCATCATAATGCAATAAACAATGTTTTCTTCTAAGAAAGTGTCTTTTGAGTCGACGTGCGGTTTACTGCGTGAATGGTGATGCTTGACTGGACGAAGTATGAAGGGCCCCAGCGATCGAGTCCCCTGGTTATTTGTTTTTAGTCAATGCTTGGGATCGTTTGATCACTCTAAAAATAGAGAAAAGTTCAAGCTTTAGTTTGCAATCAACCTTAGAGTGATCAAGTTATATAAATATTACTTAATTATATCATCTAATAACTTAAATATTTTGTACTAAATAGTCAACCTAAGGGGCATGAAAAAATGTATCTATGAAGTACGTTCCTTCCCGACTAAAATAAAAAAAGACCAATGCTAATTCGTCCAACAGTGTCGCAAATGAAAAGTCTTCTGTAATGGTCACATTCCGCCAAAAGACTAAAATAACCTACTTTGATGGTCTACAATTCTTAAACAATTACGAATTATGCAAAAGGAGACTAACATGTATATCTATTTTCGTATGGGGAACAATGTTTGAATTTCATGAAAATCTGAATTGTTACTAACAAAAATGAGCATATCCATTTAACGTGGATTGATCTGTTTTTATCTAGTTGTAAACGAAAATCCCGAGTGAATCACGTACCTTTGAATTAATACTGCAAATAACCCACGGCGATTTTCGGCTAGTTGCAAGAACCTACCACAAGTGTATCTTTCTGTGCAAGTACCTGAAGCAGGTCCTGTGTCTGACTAAAAATTGATATAAGTACTCAATGACGTGAGTTACCATTAGTACTGGCACGAAGGTGAGCGATTACTTCCGTGCATATTAAAAAACGTATATAGCATACTGTAGCCAAAGAACAGGATTGGAGTAAATAGGATCAGGGTTTGGACCAGGATTTATTGGGAACTGGGTTACGGACTAGGAAGTAGGAAACGGGCAGAAGAGGAGTCTTTCTCCAGTCTCGATTTCTTTTCTCTGTCCACGGGCGCCCAGGAATATTTCCCCGTGCTCTCCCTCGATCAAGCATCCGGGTATTATCTCCGTACTCTCCTAATCAAGGGCGCCCACGGTAACTTTCCGTACTCTCCCTCTACATCTGCAGCCAGGCGTCCAGAGCTATTCTCCCGCACTCTCCACTCGGTCAGGCGGTCAGGTATGATCACCGAACTTTCTTGACCGAGGGCGTCCACGAGAACTCCCCGTACTCTTCTGTTCTCTCTCAGGCGTCCACGAGTCATTCTGTACTTTCCTGTACTCTCCATACCAAACAGGCGTCCAAGCAGGTCCATTCCTAACTTGGTGGCTGCCCAGGTGCAAAGGCAATATCGCCGCCCTTATTGAGCATTACTTACTTAAGAATTCGATACGCTGTGTTTATTTCTATATCTACATATAGGAACAGTATAAATACTTTTAGACAGCAGTCAGGAAAAAGAAAGATTTTTCATTTTTGAACAATTTTCACAATCTAACTTTGGTTAAAAATTAGTTTGTATTGAGAAAATGAACATGTATTTAGAAAGCCCAATATATTGCCATGTGAATTAATCAAAGTATATCTGTAAGACTAAGGTTTCGAAATAGAAATTCATTTGTGTCGGTGATTGATTGTTGGACGAATGTCGTATTGTTTCGTACATTGCAACTGTAAGCAATCGCGAACTTTTAGCCAGTTTCTGTTATGCTGAAAAAAAGCATAAGCATATGCTGCTGAAAAAAAGTGATTGCTTTCACGTGTAATTTCCAGTAACAAAAGGTTTGCGGCCGCCCAAGTGTGGTGGCGCTCCTTGCACCTACGTCAGGAACGGCCCTGCGTCCAGGAATACACTCTCGTACTCTCTTGGTACAATCGGCCGTTCAGAGATATTCTCCCGTACTCTCCACTCGGTGAGATGTCCAGGTATGTTTGCCGTACTGTCCTGACCGAGGGCGTCAACGGAAACCCTCCATACTCTCCTGTTGAGGCTAGGGGGCGTCCAGGTATTCTCGCCGAATTCTCCTGCTAGTGCTCCGATTACTCGCTCGAGAGGGCAGCAGATGGTCTTACCTCGTCCTCTCCCTTCGGAAACAGCGTAATATGTGCGCGTGGCCGAGATCCGCGGTTTTATAGGAGCTGTTGCCAGCCGAATCAACGCCCGCGTCGTCAAGCGCAATATCAAAGATCGCGTTCCGCGTCTCTCGTCTCCTCTGCCCGCTGCTGCCACGAGCAGCCTCGACATTGTAGCCGAAAGGTGTTCTTAGAAGATTGTAGGTGTTTTAAGAAATGTTCGATGCTACAATATAAGTTTTCGTGATATAACAAGAGACTTATGGAAATGAGTTATGTTATATTCTAGTACACATTTGGGTGTTTCAATGACAGGGACGATATCAAAAGATAGACGAACATTGAAGTCTCGTAGATTTTGATATAAGTTAGAGCGTTCTCTAGCGTGTATGGGATAATGTCCTAAAATGTGACAAAATCTTTGAAGGCATGTGTACTTATATTCGTATGCCACTTTGTGTTAGTGTAATGATTAGTACAAAGGTTTGGTCTTATCAATTTTTAGCACAAAATGGTTGCCAATGCGGGCATTTTATTGGCTTTATATTTATCCAATGTTATATTACTCTGTTAATAATACACGAGTAATTGATAAAAAGCTGAAATCTGAACATCACGAATGTGTTCGTGCTTCTTAGGCAATGCGAGTCCCAATGGTAAAGGGCATAGGCGGATAAGAACGGCAAAAGTGCGTCCGGCCCAAAAATTATTCTCTCATGCTCCACAGTTTCCTCTTCAAAACAAACAATTTTTCTCAAAATATCAGCCTTGTAACCCTTCCCGTTTAAAAGATCTAAACAATAATGTTTTTTTCTGTTTTTATTTGATTTCCCTAATAATATCGCATGTAGAATTTTCTTGATTTTTTTTTTACTATCTTACTGATAAAATGTATCACATGTAATTTTTCTAGATTTTTTCATTAATCCGAAAAAGTTACGATTTTTTAAAAACAAAATTCGGGTGAAAATTCGTGTTTTTCGTGTGATTCTTTTGGGTGTCAATCACGACAACATTACACAATATGTCTTCTTTGCATATAATTATACTCTATTTTTTTCAGATTTTTCAATTTGGTGCTTCAATGTTAAAAAAAATAAAAACTATTTTTCATTGTGTCGCCGTAGTAGTACGTTTTGACTTCGCGGGTCTACCTCTGGTCATCATATTGGATCGGTTACGGGAAAGTACTCAGGAAAGACAGGAATTGCTTGGGCTAGACAAACAGAGTTAAGGTTTTATTATGAGGAATCAGGTTCAGGATTGCATAAGTGGAGTACAATCTAAGGAACATGATTGGATTTGGATACAGCAAACGGTTTATCCGTGACTCGATATAATTCAATCATTATGATCCTTAGCAACGACTTCCTTTTCTAATTGACGTATCGGGCGTCCGGCCTTCTCAGCCGAACTCTCCCATCACCTACGATCGGGTGTCCGGCCTTTTCAGCTGTACTCTCCCCATCGTAGGGTATCGCGAAATACTCGATGTGTCCTGGGCGTCCGGATGACTCTCCGAACTCTCCTCTCTGGGAGGCGGCCGGCCTTTTCAGCCGTTCTCTCTGTTCCACGAGAAGTCCAGCAAAGCTAGTCCCCGTACTCTCCTGTGCTGCCTAATTCTCTTAAGCGGCCGTGACTTCTTACCTCGTCCTCTCCTTCGAGAATGCAGCGGAATAGGGGCGAGCGTGTACGCGATCGCGATTCTTATAGGGAGTCGTTGCTATGCCGCGTGTCCGCTCGGATCGGAGCTTGGAGTTGCATAGAGCTCGCGGGGCTCTCGCGGTGCGGGAGGCACCGCGAGCCTCTTCGGCTCTTCAAAATCCATTCTTCTAGATGTTTCCCAGGGCGCGTTGTTACAATCACAAAAATACTTGTAAGATCCCGGCACATTAACGCAAGAACGTATCGTTGTTTTATTGACTACCGTCCTGATACAATAGGTATTTCTCGCTACACGTGTGGCTGCTGTTCACACGTTGCTGCAGTTATTAATTATTTGTCCCATGCGCGACATTTAACAAGAATTGTAAAGCCTGCAGAAATTCTCTCTCGTCTCTTAACCACCCAAAATATCAATTCCGTTATAAATGAAAATAGTGATGACGATTAATTTATAAGTTTTGTTTGTAAGTTTAAGTACTTACTTGAAAAAGTAGTAAAAGAATAATTTATTTTTGTTATTTCACGCGAAGAAAATAAAGAAGCAACCTGCTACTATTCCACAATTACAATTAAAAATTAGTGTTTAATGTTTTTAACATTGAAGCACCAAATCGAAAAATCTGAAAAAAATAGAGTGTTACTGTATGCAAAAAAGACATATTGTGTAATTGTTTCGTGATTGACACCCGAAAGAATCACACGGAAAACGCGAATTTTCACCCGAATTTTGTTTTTAAAAAATCGTAACTTTTTACGGATTAATGAAAAAATCTAGAAAAATTACATGTGATACATTTTATTAGTAAGATCGTAAAAAAAATCGAGAAAATTCTACATGCGATATTATTAAGGAAATCAAATAAAAACAGAAAAACACATTTTTGCTTAGATCTTTTAAACGGGAAGGGTTACAAGGCTGATATTTTGAGAAAAATTGTTTATTTTGAAGAGGAAACTGTGGAGCACGAGAGAATTATTTTTGGGCCGGGGGCACTTTTGCCGTTCTTATCCGGCTATGCCCTTTATCGTGGTACCGAGCTGTTTGTTTTCGGTTCTACTTTAAATCCCGATAAAATAGCAAATACAAATCATGAATCTGCATGAGAAGCCGTGGAGCTCAAACACCTACGAACTTTGTCAATCCAAATGCGTTTGGAAATATGGAGACGCATATTTATACATGTAATGTTTCTGAGCAATATAACGCAAAGTATTGAACATGTAAGCGGATCGTTCTCATGCTTAGGATGAATGAACTCGGTTGTTCTACTGTCTAGAGTCTAGGGTGAATGAACAAGGTCGTTCTAGTGTTAAAAATGTGTCTAAAGCCAGTGACAGTCCGCGACAAAAGACCTTTTGTGGCTCTCCAATTCTAGCATTATAGCGGGGCCCCTGAGAGAATGAACACGGTGAGGGAAGGTACCCGGCCAAGATTTTACCCTCTCCAGTTACGTTTCGGGAGTTCTGTAACCTGACTTCCTCTCATGCACTTCGTAGTGTTGGGCCACCAGCGTACCCGAGTGTCAAGGGAAGTGGAAGTGACTGCGGAGAAGCTGTATTTTGGCGATGCCAGGAATTTTGTTGAAAATTTGAGATGACATAGGGGAGATCCTCCTCATCGTTTTTCAAAATTCGTCTTTACTTGGGACATAGACCAAAAAACTCGACGTCTTCGCGCATCAACGAAAATACACCATTATGGAGGAATTTTTTCTGAAAATACTACTGATCTTATCGATATGACTTACATACATTTATGAGTTACATTTTATTTTGCTCGGGAAAGATCGCCCTATCTAAACTATACTTTTTCAATGATTCGCAGATTAATTGCTCAATGTAAGAAATTTACCTAAACTTTTGACTTTTAAATAATATAACCAAAATAACGCTCGTCCAATCTGGAATGGTCTTCGGAATATAGCGCGAGCCTTTACCAATCGACAACTATTTCCACTGGAGTGGGCAAAATGGTGCAGGGGAGTGTTATTCCACGCCCAGCAGATATCCTCACTTTGGTGACATTCCAGATTTTCATGAAATTCGAACATGTTTTCTATATGAAAATAAATGCAGGTCATATAAGTAGAACATTTTCGCCTTTTTGTTCAATGACACTATTACAGAAGGTTTTTGTTTTGAAAACCGTTTGTCCAATCGACATTGTTCTTTTTTTGTCTTGTACAGATAGCGAGGCACTTTATACTTATTATTTTCATGGCTCCCATATTTTCCTTTTAGTACAAGATATGTAAGTAAATTTTAATTTGTAAATAAAATAATGTTGGGATCATCTGGTCATTCCATGCGAAACAGTATTTGTTAGAGGAAAGCACGCTATTTTGAAATCACTCTTAGTGTGGTCAATTTATTCCAACATTATTTTATTTACAAACTAAAAGTTTACTTAAATATCTTGTACTGAATGAAGAATCTGTGGGCCACGAAAAAATAATACCTCTAAAGTTTGTTCCATTCTGAGTAAGACAAAAAAAGAAGAATGCCAATTCGTCCAGCGGTTTTCAGAAAGAAAATTTTTCCGTAATTATCTCATTATGGAAAAGGCCAAAACATCCTACTTGACAGTTCATATTTCTTAAACAATTATGATTCGTGGAAAATGAGATTATACGATCTGCATCCATTTTCATATAGAGAATAACATGTATGAATTACATGAAAATCTGAAACTTCGCCAAAATGAGAAGACCCGTTTCACGTGGAATGACATCCTCCTGGACCATTTTGCCTACTCCGAAGAAAACAGTTTTCAATAGACAAAGGTTCAGGATATATTCTGAAATACTTTCCAAGTTGGGCTGGCATTTCCTTTGATATTATATTTAAAAGTCAAAAGGTTATGCAAACTTCTTACATTGAACAATTAAATTTGCGAATCATTAGAGAAATATGGTTACATATTAGGACGGTCTTTCTGAAGTAAAGAAAATGTGAATTGTATCAATATGACAAGTAGTTTTTCGGAAAAAATTCTCCTTCAATTCTCTATTTTCTCTGATAGGCGAGAACGCTGACTTTGGAGGTCTGTATTTCACAAGCAAAGGCGAACATTGATAAAGGATGAAGAGGATCTCCTTCTCTCATGCCACCTCAAGAAAAACATACTAAAGATGCCTGACATCACCGAAATTCATCTTCTCCCTTGGCGTGGAATGACCTAGCTTGTGCGTACTTGCCGATGGATTTTTTGTTGATGCTATATTTAGTAGTTTTTGGAAGTAGTGTCTACGAATTTAACCTTTAAAAAGAAGTTATCATATCGATTTAATTACTTTCGTAACAATGGCGGAGGTCCAAATTTTTGAGCGTCATACTTCGTTTTCTATGTTATCTAACTAGCATTTATATACAATTGTGTTATCTTGTGGTGCTGGAGAAGAACCTCTGCCAGGCATTTTTGTGTAGAATGATCAGTGATATCATTCTACGAATACTATACCATTTTGGAGTATGCCCGTTACATTTATATTCAGAATACTTTGTATTAATGTTAGTGAACGTATTAAGAATTGTGCGATTTATTTGTTGGAACTGACCATAATGTTCGGAAGAGCAGTTGCATCGATAAAAGATAGAAAAGTTGTGGGAAGTAAAATTTGCATCGCATGTGTTGCTGATAATACCATAAGACAGTTTAAATGTAGTGAAGAATTAATGAAAAGTCTTCATTTTTGCGAAAGTTTTTGAACCACGTACGCACTCCGGCGTAAACCATTTACTATCAGCAAAATTTGAGTATATTTCCCTTTACAAATTATAAAAGAATAAAGGTGATGCAAGTGCAACGTATGGAAAGGGTATAAGTGTGTGAACTGATATACTTCTATAGTACAGATAATTCAAACACGTTTGTATAAACTACCAACAAATTTTCTCATACCTTGAAATCAATATTTTTTGTTTGGATTTTTCCTCATGTTTTCTGAAGGCGAAAGTATCCATGGTTGTTTTCGCACTCTTCATGCTTTAGAGACATCGTGACTTACTATTACATTCAACGTTGATTGGTCTTCCATGACTATAATCATTTGGATTGGAAATTTCATATTGTCCACTTTTGGATATACAACTTACAGTCTCACTGATGGTATTTGAGTCCGATTGAATCCAAACAACTGATTCTGCTATTTCCAAATGCCAAATTTCTTTTCGTGCTGCAGCTTTCTATGTAATCGACGAATCGTTTTCTAAAACAAACACACTAAACTTGCACGCTATTTATATGACAAATCACATCGCTAGTGCACATTTCTCGGATCTTTGGGGGTTTCCCCTTCGACCGTTGTCTATGTTGCTTCTTTTTTCCCTAATTTATTAATTTCACTGAAATACTTATCTTATACACATATAGTACACCCATTTCTCTGAGAAAAACTTCAAATAAGTGTAACTTAGGAATTATTTGAATTATTTTTATTTGACTTAATCGGATGCTCACTTTTTCAGGGCAGGCTCGTTCAAAATATGCGCTACCACGACAATTACAACATTTCAACACAAATAGATGACTAATTTTAAAACCTGTACTGTCTGCAGTAGTATTGCACTGACAGTCACGTTTAAGGTGCATATAGTTAAAACCGGTTTTTGCAAAGAGAAATATACTAAGGCAGTCAGTCATTCAACCCTGTTATCGTTTCACAATGGGCCACCCAAACTGTAGTACGTATACCATTTTTCACATATGCTGTAACCAACAAAGTCAACAAGTTTATGATCAGGAATAACTAAACGCAATTTACCTATTTAAAATAACATTCTGAGATCCGTGATCCACGGAAATTGCTTAATTATGTCCGATGATACAATTATCAAGTTTCGCATACCGCAATTCATCAATTTCCTTCAATTTCCATATGAAACGTTATAAACACATCATGGCACATCTGTGAACCTAAAGAATACGAAATCCCCGTTCATTAGGCTCCAACTTTCCGTACTTTCTCGCGGTTTGATTAGTCAAATTTTGAATTGCAATATTCAATCCAAAATTCATCATTCTAATCTTATTTTCGGACGGATACTCCATGGCAAATAGCTTTTTACGAAAATTGAGTATAAGCCGTTTAGTGCTTCTACCAGTCGCAACCGTACAATTCGTTTGTCTATAAAACAAAACATACATTTGTTTCAACCTATACACAAAGTCAGAGGAACGAACAAGCCAGATAATTAGGCAATACTACCTCTCCTACTTTTCGATTAGATTTGATAAACTCAGAGACTGTAACTTGAAGAGGCTGACAATATAACGTTTCGGTGCTCGTTGCCTTTCACACCAGGGATCTGTTAATCATGGTCTGACTATTAACGGTTGGTGACCGTCTAGACAGAAAACTATTGTCCGGATTACACGTATACGCTATGTCTTGTACAGCATCCGACAGAATAGTTGTCACAATGTACAAAACGATCGTCAAACAGAAAGTGAAATATGCTATCATCTACACACGGTACGCATGCCTTTTTAAAGGCCCCTTTTAGGGGAGGAAGCCTTCTGTCGCAACCCCCAAAAAAGGTTTTGCTTATCGTGTGTATATGCTACCAAACTTTATTTTTTATCTGGCGGCTGTTTTACAGATTGTGACAAGTATTTTGTCGGATGCTGTACACTGCAGGTGTCAAATGTAAATCTATCATTGTATTGAGTTATTCGATATCAATACGAATATAAATCCTTATGAGAATTATCCACGTTGATAACCACTGGCACATAGAAAGGGTAGAAGACTATTGCAAGACCAAAGTCAACTCAAAACATTCTTTGTAATTTCACTTGAACCAGTTAGTCACTCGTGGGTAAATAAAAGTCCTTGTTTCTTATTTGTCTGAAAAGTAACCATCGTTTTTCCGATCAAAACCATTCTCACACAGCTTTAAAGATTTTAAAATAAGAGGGACCTCTAATGCGAATACCACAAATTCTACTATCCTGCACACATATTACAGTGCGTTAACATCTCAAAATTACGACACAAGGTTACAGTGAACACTGGCCCACTGCACCAACATTGTATAACATTCCATTTCATGACATCCAAGACGAATCCCATTCGTGAAAATGACGTACCAAAACCCCTAATCCCCCCCATGTAACAACGTTCATTGTTATCGTTCTTCTAGAGGACTGCTAGCCCCTGTTTGGGTGATGCATCATGGGAACGCAACTGCGCCCGTGCTCCAAATCGGAAAATTTGTTCATCAACCAACGATCTGTTTCAAGGATCTGGGAAAGCTCCAAATAAACTGAGGCACCTGAAGATCGGTGATACATCTAGACATCGAACCGACCCAAACACGCGAACGCTTCGTCATACGAAACAGCCCATTCGTGTAAGCAAACCTGTACAAAAATGATCTAGTCGTCAGCAATTAGTTAACTACACGCCTGGGCTGTGATCGTTCTGGGACGTACAGTACAATACTATAAATCTTAGAATAATACTGCCGTTCCAAATTGTTAATGGCTTCATGGAAATAGGGGAGGGGGTGCTGTGTTTACAGGCCACTCAAGTATACTTACATGCATTCTTACTGCGTCGTTATACATCTACTTATTGAGAATGTGATGATCTCCCATTTCAGCTTAGGAGAACTGCAAAGCTTGCAACACGTCAATCTATAGTGCAATACAGTCAAATTCCGAAATTATTTCAAACATGAAAATCGCTGTGTAAATGACAACGTCCATCAATGTCTTCGATATCTGATACGTAAAATCTTTATTGATCAATGTGTTTGACTTGTTAACACAAATACTGTATTTAGCCTTCTACAATAAATCCCGGAAAAATGATGTTCTTCGGTAAATTACATTTTTTTATCTAGTGGTAAACACGCCCATCCTATCCTGCATCCAAACTACGGCATCACCCTGCCACGGCATAAGGGTCCATGCTATTGCAAGCGAATAACGTTTTTAATATTTTTAAATGCCTTTGTGCTATTCAGAATGAGCAATTAGCAAATGTCGACTGCCACATAAATTAAATTAATTGCCGGAATTAATCACCGGCACCAATACAAGTTTCGAATCGCTGATGTTACCTTACTAGCACATGGACCAATGTCCTACAGTTTCCTCTC
This sequence comes from Ectemnius continuus, assembly GCA_910591665.1. Lineage (NCBI taxonomy): Eukaryota > Metazoa > Arthropoda > Insecta > Hymenoptera > Crabronidae > Ectemnius > Ectemnius continuus. The sequence goes on along the minus strand of OU342862.1, from coordinate 3,566,841 downwards.
GTAGTCTTTGCCACTTAAAATATCTTTTGTTTTAATTCGTGTAATAGTAAGACTTGTTCCTAGCATATGCTATCAGGTTTTCGGGGTCTGAAGATATGTAAGCTTCTGACTTCTTGCTTTCGTTAGACTTCTATAAATTATGAAGCGACTCCCATGAAGATATCCGAGACTTGTACCTGCGGTCGCCAGTTGAACGACGGTTTTTGTCTATCTATAATATCCACACTTACCAATAATATTATGCGATTACTTTTAAAGTTTTCACTTACAACTTATACATTGTGAGGTGCGCTCGATCTGTCGACCATAACTATAGTGGGGCCGCTGAGAGAATGAAGCTGAGATTTCCCTCACCCGAGCGCAGTCAGTGCCACTTTCCTTGATAATTGGATACGTCGCTGACCCAACACCATGAAGCGCGTGAGGAGAAATAAGGCTAAGAATCTCACGAAACGTAACTGGGGAGGGTAAAATCTCGGCAGGGTCTGTCTACAGGGTGTCCCAAAAATGTCGTAAAATATTACCACCATCGTGTTGGGATGGTATTTATGAACAAAATGGCAGGTTTGAAAATTGTTGTTCGGCCTCCAATACCGAGTTATTAAACATTTACTTACGCTCCGCCCCTCGGACTCTTGGCGAGTCAGGGACAGCTATCGCCTGCTCCTAAAATAAGGGAGGTGACAAAAAACATCTTGACGGTCTGCCTGTGAGAAATGCGATGGACGACCAACCGGTGCTCAACCGTTCGGTTTTCCCGAAACGAAACAATTGCCGTCTCGGTGCGGTCGCACCGGCGGCCTAGCCAGCAGGCCGCTGCATGTGTCGTTCTCGACACCCGAGCACGGCACGGCATCGCCCAACGAACGCGTCTTGGCCATTCCTCTTGCTTTCCCACTTTTTTAATATGCGCTTACCGTAACCAATATCCCTAATTAGTTATTTCGCGACGTCCGATTAGACTCGATTAAATCCGACCAAATCCAGTGAATCACCTTTACCAGGGGCTTGCGATGCTTTTTCTCACAAGTATCGAGGTGGCGCGGTGGCAAAGCGTTGGAGCAGCGAGTGCGGTAATCCGAGTTCGGTTCCCCGTTGTCGCGATTATTTTTTTTGCATTTTCTTGTCCTCTCATCATCATATTAAACAATGAGCAGTGGTGATATTTTTTTCTGTTCGCCATCCACCTGTAATCTCCACTCTGAAAATTCTTATTCGAGATGGCCAGAAAATACATGTTCTTTCAGATTTCTTTTCCAGCAAACCAATCAAAGCTATCAAAATGAAATTTGATAGTACCAAGTTTCATACTGATAGCTGTAAATGCATCCATAAAACGAAATGGAGTAGGAATGGTAGGAGAAGGATAGCAGGATAAAAGGCAGGAAAAATATTGGTGCCCTAATTCGGGTGAAGCCTCTACGTTCGAGATTATTGCTGGCCCTGTTTATCGGAAGTGAATAATTTAATAATAAAAGTTCATGTGGATAGCAACTAGAAAAAAATATCACCACTGCCAGGTGATGAATATGATGATGTGACGGCAAGAAAATGCAAAAAAAATCAATCGCGACAACGGGGAACCGAACTCGGATCACCGCACTCGCTATTCCAACGCTTTGCCACGGCGCCACTTCCATATTTGTAAGAAGAGATATCTCAGGCTCTTGATAAAGTTGATTCATTGAATTTAGTCAGATTTAATTGGGTCTAATCGGGCGTCGCGAAACAACTAATCAGGGATATTGGTTACGGTAAGCGCATATGAAAAAAGTGGGAAAGCAAGAGGAATGGTCAAGACGCGTTCGTTGGGCGATGCCGTGCCGTGTTCGGGTGTCGAGAACGCCACATGCAGCGGCCTGCTGGCTAGGCCGCCGGTGCGACCGCACCGAGACGGCAATTGTTTCGTTTCGGGAAAACCGAACGGTTGAGCACCGGTTGGTCCTCCATCGCATTTCTCACAGGCAGACCGTCAAGATGTGTTTTGTCACCTCCCTTATTCTAGGAGCAGGCGATAGCTGTCCCTGACTCGCCAAGAGTCCGAGGGGCGGAGCGTAAGTAAATGTTTAATAACTCGGTATTGGAGGCCGAACAACAATTTTCAAACCTGCCATTTTGTTCATAAATACCATCCCAACACGATGGTGGTAATATTTTACGACATTTTTGGGACACCCTGTATAGTAGGGCCGTTAAGAGAATGAAGCTGAGATTTCCCTCACCCGAGCGCAGTCAGTGCCACTTCCCTTGACACTTGGGTGCGTCGTGGTCCTAGGACCTATGCACCTACAGCCTCACTATTAGTTGCCTGGCTCAATAGGGTCAGCCTAACTTAGATCAAGAGAACCTGCGTCTATCTCTGTTTGACACATTGCTCGACCCGCAAGCCAGGGTTGGCAGCCATTTTTCTTAAGACGGATCAGTTCTTTTGCATTGAATCGCTTATTTAGACTAAAATCGGATACTACTTTCATCATATGAGATTACTGTGATTCTACTTTATGATTTCTCATTGATCAGGATTAATTGATATATTATAAGGGTTGTTGTTTGAAGTAAACTTTTAATTTGCAAATAAAATAATGTTGGGGTAGATTGGCCACTCGAGGACTGACTTAAAAATATTACGTGGAGTTTCCTCTACCGACTACTGTTTCGTCCAGGGTGGCAAAGCGATTTCAAGTATTGAATAAAAACAATTAACCGGGGAGCGTCATTGCTCGTGCGATACCTGCTTACCTATCCAATGCGGACTTTGTAAGGGATTACCTACGGCGATGATTGAGTCTGGTCAGGGCGAAGAAAAGTCATAATCCCTGCCTCTAAGTTAACCATAAAATAATAAACACTGTTTCCTCCTTGCGTTTTCCAGGCTTTAGATCGGCCAAAGGCTATCATAAAATATTTTGGTTTTACTTCGTCTTGCCTAGAGTCAATCATCATCGTACATAGGTAATCCCTTACAAAGTCCGCATTGAAGAGGTAAGCAGGTATCGCGCAAGCAGTGACGTAGAATGAGAATTAGAATACTCTCTGTATTAAGAAAGTGAGTAGAGGCGGGACCCCGCCGTCTCAGTTGAAACCTTAAACACAGACGCAGAGCGTGGCTACAAGGCGTGCAGCATGTGTGCGTAGAAAGCGCGTGAGGGGAAGCCAGGCTAGAGAATTCCCAAAGCGTAACTGGAGAGGGTAAAATTTTGGCTGGGTCTGCCTGGTTACCCTCTCTCGGTTTACGGACATTTTATCGTACACAGTTTACCGTAGGACAATTTATCGTCAACAGTTTATCGTATGGACAATTTATCGTATGGACTATTTATCGTATGAACAATTTATCGTATGAACATTTTATCGTATGGACTATTTATCGTATGAACCATTCATCGTATGAACAATTTATCGTATGAAGAATTGCTTGTCGATGGCCTAAACCACACTTATACTTTAGGATGACTTCACCCAGTCCCCAATTCACCCCCCCCCCCCCCCCCTAACTCACAACTACCCACAAACCAACCATACTGTTTGTACAATAAATTGTTCATACGATAAATTGTTGTACGATAAATTGCTCATACGATAAATTGTTTGTACGATAAATTGTTCACACGGTAAATAGTCCATACGATAAAATGTTCATACGATAAATTGTCCATACGATAAAAAGTTTACGATAAATTGTCCCACGATAAACTGTATACGATAAAAGCGTCGTATACCGGAGGGGGTATACTCCGGAGGATATACTGGTATGCTCACCAACTTCATTCTCTTAACGGCCCTACTTATAGCTACCCTCGCGCTCACCGTTCGCTTTCTCTCAACTGCACGATTTCGAAACTTCCAAAGACTGAATCACTGAAACGGAGAAAATGAGTGAATCTTCGAGTTTATGAGCATTCTTTATACGCATTTAAGGATCAATGATACAACTTGGAATCTTACTCTACAAGGAATGGTCGATTTAACCTTTGCCAGACAAAAGTCCAATCGTTCAACATACAGTTTCCCAAGAACGAACAAGAGTCTGTTAAGGTTGCACGAAGAGAATTATATTGCTCCTGGCTTTTAAAAAGCATTATGAGTTACTGTATTTTGATTTGGTAATACCTTTCGAGTCACCCCACGGAAGCTCAACAAATATTAGGGGGATGAGATTTAAGGAGACAAAGCCGTATACTGACCTTACTAGGAAGAGTTTATTTTTTGCCCTCAATCTGACTAATACGGTCTAAGCAGGCATTCTAATAGTATGCCTCATGCTTCTTGCCTAGTTTGAAACATCCATCAAATTCGCTATTAATACAAACGGGTTCAGACCCGCATCACGAGCCGATGAATCATTTGATGAAACTGCTTTCTGATTATACGCGCTACGCCATAGCGAGTCTCACCCGACGTAAGTTTCGAGCAACCGCATTAACCAAAAGGTGGCAACAAAAGAATCAGTAACCGTTGATACACTGCTTGTATTATACATTCACCGCGGGAAAGTGGGAAACCTCATTCTGCGAATTGTTTGCATGAAGACGTAACAGAAGCTTTAATCTGCCAAATATTGATATTATATTCTTCCGCCATTGTATGTGGTCGCGGGGAGGGAGGGGTATATTCGGTGTAACAAAAAATTTAGTTCAAGCGGGTTGGTGTCGAAAATGGAAATAATGACATGGGACTGAAATTTCAACGTATTTGTTTGTAGTTGATTCATGGGCTCTCATGGCGACTATAGCCGAGATTACAGTTTATGACTTAAAAATATGTGATACAATAATGACACGGGAATAAAAAAACATTTTTTGTAATAAATGAGACATTTATGAATAATCACGTTATGTTTCAAAAGCTTCGTCTGTTCGGTTCGGGACAATTTGAGCAAAGAGTGAAAGGGAAGTGGTTTCATTCGCAGAAATAACGTAATAGAAGGTATAGAACTAAAAGTAACTTATAAAAGGAGATGTGATGTAGCATAAGCTTTATTGCAAATTGAATTTTCCTACTCAAAAATTGGTTTTATTATAGTTTGCAAAGACCTCAGAATTCGGTCTCTAAGCTGACATATTCTTCTCATGCCCTCGCACTAAATGACGGCATCAACATGCTTAAGACATGATGTCCAGGTCAACCTTCAATTAAAAAAACGAAAATTGATATAAGTTTTTTAAATATAGCAACACAAACTTTGATATATGTACGTTTGTAGTACTTCTTATTTATTACATGCCATCTATGATCTGATATTTCCTGATCTACATCGCTAATATATTTTCATAAACATATTATATTTCCAGTCAAAAGGCAATTACTACGATACCAAAGCTGCATAACCGGTTTATTCCCACAAAATTCAAATGAGAAAGTTGTTGGCAGTGTTCGTGAAAGCATTTATTGTGCAGCAGCTATATGGAGTTTATATCAAGCTTATAGGTGAGTAGAGAATTTAACCTGGCGTGGAAAATTTCATTTGCTATTCTATACAATCCATTTTGTGAAGAAGACTGAACTTGGTTTGTTACCAGGCGCATTGATGACGATCGAGGTAAATCTTACGAATTAGGTCAATCGGCAATCAAGTGTATGCGTGGTATTTTGGAATGCTGGATAAAACAATCCACAAGAATCGAATTATTCAAACGAAATCAGTGTAATCGATTCGCTTTGCACTGCAAATTTCACTTGGATACAGGCGAGGAGATACACAAAGATGCAGATTACCATCACTTACAGGTATTTATAAACGCAAGTGCAATGTGGCGATACGCTTAAGAAATTATTTGTATATCAAGCATCGTACATTGAAATAACTGCTTTTTTCATAGATAGACATTGTATCCCTTTACTTGATATTCCTTGTGCAAATGATTTCCTCTGGATTGCAAATTGTATATACCCAGGATGAGGTAGCATTTGTACAGAACCTTGTGTATTATGTGGAAAGGGCGTATCGAACCCCAGATTATGGAATGTGGGAACGTGGTAGCCGTTACAATGATGGAACCCCTGAAATACATGCAAGTTCAATTGGCATGGCCAAGAGCGCTCTTGAAGCTATAAATGGATGCAATTTGTTTGGAGAGAAAGGAGCTTCATGGTCTGTAATATATGTGGACATAGATGCGCATAATCGCAACCGCAGTATTTTTGAAACTATGCTTCCAAGGGAATCCAGTTCGAAGGTATAATGCCTGAATGTTTTCCCTATGAGAAACCTTTATCTGTTAATGTGTGTATGTTAAATACTCTTTGTTTTAGAGTGTCGATGTGGCATTACTACCGACCATATCCTTCCCCGCCTTTGCAACACACGAAGAAATATTATATAATGAAACCAAAGCCAATATAGTTCGCAGACTGAGAGGAAATTATGGATTTAAGCGATTTGGGAGAGATGGCTACAAATCAGTATTGGAACAGAAAGATCGACGCTATTACAAACCTGGAGAAATCAAGGTATTTCATCATATATTTGTAGATAGACTTGATATAGAGTTATGTGGAACACAACTTTGCTATAAACCGTAGATTCGAGAACTTAAAATATTTGCATCTTGTAGGAAACATTCAAAGAATCCTTATTTTAACCAAAAATTCAGACATTGTTGACATCATTTCTGCAAGGTTAACCTGTGGGAACCTCGTGTGAGTTATTAAAAAAATGTATATCCATTCTGAGGGCTGCAGTTTGAGCATAAAGTTCATTTACGTTAAAAGCATAACCGTTTGCATATTGTAATATTCTTAAGAAGAATAATTAGACGCGAAATTCAGTAGTTGGCTATATTACGGTCAGTGGTGAGGGGTGGGGGAACGTCACGACGAATCACACATGACCAAAAATCGGGTTAATGCCAGTGTACTTATATCGTCGGTACAATTTATTATGCATCTAGAATCCGGGATCTGATAATACAAGCAAAATTTTATTTTAGTAAAGAGATTCACAGCTCTCTTCCCGAACTAACCTTATATACATTACGATCCTTCATAAAATATTCAAATGCAAGTAAACGCCAAGTATAATAGTTTATTCCCCTGGGCAAAGTAAGTTATTGATCTATTTTTAAGAAAAAAAAGAAAAAAAATAGGTACATTACCGTCCTAATGATCAACTCGTTTGTTGGATCATTAATTCTAAAATTCACTTCAATACTCATTTAAATTTGCTTTGGTTTTTGCCAAACGTGTCTGCCATGAGTTCCCGAATGACACTGATGTTTTCTCAAATAACTATGTACTGACTTTTTACAGGAATTTGATAACGTAGAGTGTGAATGGCCATTGTTTTACATCTTTATGATCATTGATGGTGCATTCAAGACATTACCAGATCAAATAGAAGAATATCAAAACTTATTAAAGACGCGAATACAAAAGGATATTAATGGAGGTACGTTACAAGAGATTATTGTTTGTGTTTTGTTACATTCAGTACTTGAATGTGTTCGATTCAATATATATATATTCATCGAATATGTGTGTCATTCTTTTACTTTGACACATTCCGGCAAAAATGAGAGAACTGAATTAAAGTCCAACAAAGTAACTGTCAGTAAAATATGTTTGTTGAGAAACACAAAATGATAAGCCGGAACTTTGTTCTACGTCTTTAATACATGTGAAAATCTTTAGTAGCTCATACACTGAAAGAGTTCTTCCCATTTGGCGGGATCATTTTTGATCATTTTTACCATTGAAAACAATAAGGACGTTACTCGGCGTAGAAATTTGAAAAGTTTCATCTGTATTTGGGCAAGACATAATAAAATATTTATGCAGTTCAAATCAATGTTTTTACTTAATATTGCTTTATATGATAGTTATTTTGCCAAATTGTTCTCTTTTTACTCTATTTTGGTGGGGACGACAACTGTGCTCGTGTAGTTTAAAATCGCGTATGTTTTTTTGAACGTCGATGAATGTAAGAACGCCAATCATGTCAGCCACGGCTTTTCTCAGATAGTAAGCAATATTTGATAATTTTGTTCATATAAGAGGTAATTGCACAGAAATTGTACTTTATATTGTACCAACATATCCAAATACATACGCAAAATTTCAACGTTACCCAATTGGTAGTTGCTTTTTGTCTGTAATTCTAAAAATATGCCAAAAATAGTGGTTCCCAGTAGGAATACCCACTTGAATAGTTCATTAAATGCTCTACTTGCGCGCTCTCTGCAGCCTGCTCTGAGCTTTTATTTTTGTTTCTAATTTTAACCCGGCGGCAAACTTTTGTTAACAGTTACAAAGGTAGAACAAAGATATAAAGCAAATAAGATTTAAAAAAATCGTAATCATCATTCCAGCAGCTCATTTTAAAGTGGAAGCTTTCCTTTGCCAGTCGATATTAATCTGAATTCCCGGAAAAAATGTTTCAACTCTGTGGACTTGTCTCTTGAACTTGTGGAATTTGAACAGAAAAAAAGTAGGTCCACTTTTAGCCTGTTTTATAACCAAAAAATTAATTTTAAACAAAAATGAGTTAAAGGCCTTGAAAAAGGAAGCTTCAGGTTAAAACACAAGTGTAAAGAGATTTCTGTACGATTTTTGAAACGAAGTTATACCACTTCAAACATGGATAAGTTTTCAGTGAAAAAAAGGAATGCATTAATTTCCCATTGATTGTGTGTATGACGTACGAATATGACGACGGTGGTCCTTCGATCATTGTCACTTTGTTTCCTTCGATCTTTGCAACAAGCTTATTGACACTTTTGTTTTAGTCAGTTTTCAGAACTTGCAATGGGTTCGCACCTCAAAGTAGGGCTTACTGAGTAAAACTTCGGCTTTTATGAACTGTACTTTTTAGAAATGTAATTTTTTTACTGCTCCAACTTTAAGTGGGTTGTTATTTATAATTCTCTTTCGAATACCAACATACTTTCACGTGTCACTCTTGACTTCGTTGTAAAGATAAGGGATTACATCTATACTCAAGTCTGAAAACGGCTACCAATTTGAAGAACTTTTTTTTTAAATTTCATAATGGGAATAAAATAAAACTGGTTTTTGTGGAATATTCTCCCCAAATATTGTTTTAAATTTGTATACAGAAATAACAAAAACCGTAAATTCAATTTTTGGCGTTGAAAGGTACTGCATTTTCAGAAATGTTTTACAGTGAACACCCCACAGACCAGATGATGCATCTGAAAAATTTCAAACTGATGTTATAAATATTAGATGAACGTTGACGGTTGCTGACGTAGCCCAAAGTTTGATATTGCATTTTTTTTAAACGGCAGCAATTTGAAAAAATGCGTTTTTCGAGGAAGATTGTTCTTGAAGCAGTGTTGCGCGAAAACTAAAAATTCTTATAATTGGTCGCCGTTTTCAGATTTGAGCATAAATGCAACCCCTTAAGGCATCCTGAAACTTAAGTAAACCTCTGTAAACAAGTTAATTTCCTAATGGCTCCGTCAGTAATCTCCAATGTTTATTTATACAGTGTCACCTAGTTGCGAATTCATGCTCATGTGACGCAAGGCCCAGTTTTCTTACACCCTTCTCATCTTAGGACTGGGAGAGATATTTTATATCATAGTTTGAGTAGTTTCCTATGTGAATGTCAAGGGAAGTGATGCTTAGGTAGGTGGGTTCGTAAGGTTCCTTATTTTGATGCTGAGCCTATCCCCATACTATACGCTTTAAAGTTTCGATACTATATACATGTAAAAGGATGTGTGAATGTCACACCCACATCCATGAAATATACGGTTTAAGACATTCTTCGATTCTCAGTAAGTTCTTATTTGGAAAAGAAGTTCTCATATGTGAAATTTTCACGTGGTCTTTCCATCTGTTAGTGATTTCTATGTAAAACTAATTTTGCATACTGGATAGAGAGCTTTGGTGGTGTTCTACGTTATATCAGCCCTTGAGTTGACGGTCGTATAGTAAAACCTTGATTAACCGAACTAGTTCTTTCAACCATATCTCTTCCTGTCTCGTTACTCATATTATATTGTTTTGCTTAAATTAACTTTGATTCCTGAGCCTCATATAAGTGACAACGGAGCAAGCAGAAGAATGTATGTAGTACTATTTGGTGCGTCCATGCAAGCAAACTATAAAGAAAACAGAGTATTAGTCGGCATCAGTAAGTCGCATAGCAGACAGACGCGTTTACCGTGAGGCAACCCTTCATTGTGTCAAGTTCCATATATATGTTACGGGCAATCCGTTTAACGTGTGTATTTTCTAAAATAACCGGGCATTGTGTAGAATTCCTAATTTTTTGGCGCAATGTATATAATGAGCAGGTATTTTACAAATGGCAAAACAGTTTATATAATGTCCACGTTTCGTTGGGCAGTGTATTGAACCCGCAGTTGACATTCTCTTATCTTCATTTATTATCGGTTGCACTCAGCCTGGTATGACGTAAACTAGGAAACTTCATAAGGACAGTAGATGTAGTCTAAAATAGTTCCTTTATATTTTGTACATCTGGCGCTAGGCTTAATCTTTTAATTGCTGAACTTAAATTTTCTGCGCGGTCTTAAATCTTTGGCCTTTTGAGTTTATTGCATTGGTAAATCTTATGCTGAAATAAAGCTTATATAATAGTCGAACAATCAATACAAATCGTATCGTAAACATAGCTGTAGTCTCATGACATCATTCTAAATACCTGTAGAGACCTAGTACAGATGTAACACATAGTTAAAACCCAGGCCACATCAACCCACACTGCGGCAAATAGATAGAATTTCTTCTAATTTCATAGTTAATTTGGCTTACTTGAAATACTGTTATAAAAGCACCATGTAGTATATTGAGCTGTTGACAACATGAACACTGCGTCATACTGAGTTTGGCTTGGCTAGGGCTGGGTTAAGTCTTCTAAGTCTGTATTACATCTATATTAGGTCTCTATAAGTATTTGGAATGCTGTCACAAGATCACAAATATATTTACATTAAGATTTATATGGATCGTGTGACTATTTGGTATGCACACTGGTAACTCTTTTTGGGTCATAGAAAATCCAAACATGACACATATTTCAGAAAAGTTACTCCGAATGATGGCCCCTACAACATATATCAACGATATTAAAATCGATGAGCAGTACCGTGTTCTATATTATTACCAACACATTTTTTAATCTCCTAATTAGAACGTTTCAATACATTGGCCACCATCCTCTACACATTCTGTATAATGACCGGACATTTTTTTTATAGATTGACCGAAACTTCTTAAGGACATTTAGCATAGTGTCTTTTCGAACGGGCATTCTACTCAATGCTTAATCGTTTTACAAAATACGCACGTAAACCACATTGCCTGTAACATATACGATTTCTTTTCGTTTTACTGTTTCATTCTAAAGAGAAAGGAACAAGTCTATCAAATGATTAGTACTCAACCATTTTGTAAGAATATTTCAATTGTACTTCACAGATCCTGTAATACCAATGTATTACTACGTACCGGAAGAAAGTTTGGAAGCTGAAAGAAATGAGCCGGGTAGCACGTTTCGTCTTCCGAGTCATGAAGGCAGAGGACACCGTGATGCTGGCGACGATGAATTACCACCAATGTATTTGTGGAATCAAGCTATGTTCGTGATAGCTCAGTTACTGACAGCTGGTTTATTACACATTAACGAGCTGGATCCAATTCGACGTTATTTGCCGTCCTATAATAGGCCACGGAAAGCTGGAAGATACTCAGCCTTTCAGGTAAGCCAGAATTATGATATAACTTTGTTTCAGTCAGAAAGATTACGATACAGCCGCGCAGCACGATGTAATAGGAAATAACTCGTAAACTGTGGTATCTTGAAACAATATTTTTCATTTTGTGAGCTGAAAACATAATGTAACTCATGTATACTAATGGAAATGTTAATATGTTTGGAGTTGGGTGGGGTGGATCTACGGGTGGAGGCGTGGAAAAGTGTCGCAAGATTTTTTATTTGGTGCTCCTGTTTATTAGATAAAGCGAGTAAAAATATCACTGGAATAAGCATCTGAAAGAGATCTACATTTGTGTTTTTATTTGATACCCGACACGATTTTGAGAGTAAGTTATTGCGACCTGCTAGAAGGTGCTTTGCATAGTCGCTCGAAACATTGCTCGCTTTCAAGATTTTATTTCACTGATACTTGAACTTGCCATAACTAAGAAACGAAAACGTAAAATCACCTCGGCCTGCACTTTCGCCCTCTATAACACGGAATACATGAGCACTTCCACTTCCACTTTCCACTTGGATTTTATGAAACTTCAGTGCCTTATTTCTTAAGGTTTTAAGAGCATTATAGGTTTTGAAAACATTAAAATGTAAAAAAACCGCCAGGTAGTCCTACCTCCCTAACCACTAAGCTTCCAGTCTCCTTAAAATAATTTAAAAATGATCGAAAATAGAAATGGATATCGTTGGAAAACGAAAGCCAAGTAATGATTGAGATATAATTAACAAACAATAAAGCCAAGTTTTTATTCACTCATACTTAACTTTAAGTTGCAGTGCTAAACATAAAAAAAAATTGGCGAATGCGTTTTTATGAGTTTTGTAAAGAATCACGTAATTGACAAGGACACCACTGTTTTTGGCAATATTACCATAGATAAGTGCTTCGAATAAAGCACACACCAAGTTTGTGTTTAATTTTTAGAACTGCAAGTTAAAGTTAAGTATCAGCGAACAAAAACTTGGCTTTATTGTTTGTTAATTATATCTGAATCATGACTTGGCAATCGTTTTCCAGCAATATCCATTTCTATTTTTTATCATTTTTGAATGATTTTGAGAAGGTTGGTAATTTAGTGGTTAGGGCGCCGGGACTACCTGGCGGTTCTTTACATTTTAATGTTTTTGGGGGAATTTCATATATTTTTGTTAGTTTAGGAATCATTTGTCCGAAAGACCTGAAATAGTATTCACTTAACAAATTTTAGTGTTCTCGCTTAAGTGGCTCCTGGCTGCGGATTGGGTAACTGTGGTAGTCCATAATTGCATTGCATAATAGGCTACTGCTTCTCTGTGTTAGAACTTGAGTAGGGATGCGTTTAGTTACTTTCATAAAGTTACACTAATCTTGAAACCAATTTTTTTTATCATTGACGTATCGGTAATAGCGACATTTGCATAATTGTTTTTTTTTAAGCATGTAATGTCACTTATGACGTGTATCGCTGAGTACAAAACGGACTGAATCATGACAGGTACCGGCAGCATATCTCTCTCTAACATCATCCCACAACTTCATCACGTTCTGCCATCTAGCGTGGAAAATATGTGATAGATATGTGATGGACCAATTTCTTTGCGTTTTAGCTCATTGGATTCAAAAAAATAAACTAGGCTGTACTTAATTCATAAGATATGTCTGCAAGCTGTAACTTTTACAGAAATTCAGGTGAAAGTTTCATAACAGACGAAAAGACGTTACAGTTCAGGATAAGTTGTCTAGGCTTCTCGCGCTGGTATATATTGCTAACTACTTAGCGTGAGAGTCTAACGAGTCTCTTGATATTATTTGGCTATGTTAATTACAAACTGACCAACCATCCGCGCTAATAAAGAGGACAACTTTCGACTCTCTGTATGGACGATCGTGATAAACTCGGAAACAGGTGAACCGACTTTAATTTGAGTTTAATGTGATTTGCTTTCCTCTACATTGAATAACATTATAGCCATCTTGTCGGGAAAAGGGCGGGGACGATGAAGCAGTTTTTAAACATTTGCGCTAGGCCTCCAACTCAGAGTTGTTCAAGAACAAAGTTACAAGACGCTCTCCGGGCTCTTGACGAATGCCGACCGGCTATTGCTTGTTCTTAGAAAAAGGCAGGTGACAAAAGACATTTTGCCGGTCGGTCTGCGGCAATTGCTGTGGAGAACTGACGGGTGCTCAACCGCTCGGCTTCGAAGGAAATGAGCAACCCTTTGCATGGGCCATTCTGAAGCCTTGAACATGGTACGACACGGCATCGCTCGACGGCCACCTATTTTGCCCTTTCTCTTGCTCCCCCTCTTTCTTAACAAGCGCTTTGTTAGCCTGAACTATAACGATTTAGCTCAATTTTAGCGAAAAATTCCTTCTGAATTTGTTTCTAGAATTTCTCAAACATTTGCTACACGAACTTATTCATTTTGGGCTTATATTTTTCTATAACTAATATCTCTGATTAGTTGCTTCGCGACTCCCTACTAAATTCAATTAAGTGCGTGCAAATCCAGTGAAACAAGTTTATCAGGTGCCTATGATATTTCTCGTCGAAAGCGTTGAAGTGGCACCGTAACAAAACGTTGGAATTATAACCGGGATGATCGAAGTTCGATTGTTCGCCGTCGCGAGTTTCTTTTTAGTTTCGTTACTGTGTCTTCATCCATATTCAATACCAAGCAGTGGTAACACTTTTTCTTTTGATAAGAATTTTTACCGTATGTCCACCCGTAATACTATATTTTTTAATCTTGATAATTTACTGTGAGTTTTTTCGAAAAGACAATGACTGAATTAGTATCATACATCGAGTTGGTAATTATATAAACATAGTATTCCTCACCGATTTCAGTGCCCTTGATATACATATACATGTCGGGGCGTGTGACCCGGAAGCGCTATCTTCGCTCATGGCTTCCTCTAGGCACAGGGTAACTCACGCGCGAGTGTAACCAAGAAAATAACTTTATTTTAATCAATTAATTCAAAACTTAGAAGGAACGGAAAGCGTATACGAGGGACCGCGTGAGACTGTCCTCCTTCGATTTCCTGCGATCAACTGGGTAGCACCACACACCCTGTAGCACCACACACCCTGTTCATAACAGTCCCTTCCCTTCGGTATCGTCCAAGGGCAGGTAAAAGACTCGCCATTATCGGCCCGCTCTGCACGCGGTCCCTCGGGTACGCTCGGTGGTAAAAACAATACCACCCCGTTCCAGGCCAGCAGGCACCATCAACCGTGATGCTTAGGCGCCGACACGGCGATCCTGACTGTCACACGTCCTCGTGTGTACAATAACATCATTCATCAGCTGTAAAGGAGAATACTTCTCTGTATACATTCGCGTTCGGACATTCTGACAATCGGATAATCGTTAAGACGACAGATTGCCAGGCCCCCACAATACGACGAATCATATGACAATAGCACAAACATAACAATGCAAGATATCGAAATAGACATTTTTACTGTCAACCATATGACCCCAAAATCGTTTGTTTAGCATCAAGGCTACAACGTGACACCATAGTCACTCACCAAAATCATCCACGTAACGCCATATCGTCATCATGTGAAACCATGTTCACCCATAGTCGATTCTTATTGAAATTCCAAATTATTTGTAAGTCAAATTTACGTACAGTCGTGACGCTACTGCTCGTCGCTACATCGCTCCGTCTCCGACCAGCTAAACTGGGTTAGGATTAGTGACTTACGACTGACGATCGAGACAAGTAGGTCACGCACTAAATTCGAAACAGCATTGCCATTATTCAACCAAATTTCCGCCGACATCGGCCAATCCTGTCAATCCTTCACTCGTGCTCGGCTTCTGGCATTGCGGAGCAATGTGCCCGGGTTGTCCACACTTGAAGCACGTAACCAGCTTCTTCTTCTTTAGATCTTCTTTTATTCCTTGTGAATTCGTATGGTCTGCAGCTTTATGAGTATACGGTCGATGTTTTTGATGATTACAATCAACAGTCTTGTGTCCAAAATGTCCACACGTATAGCAGATTATTGATTGCTTCATTTTCTTTACATCACTTGCTCCTTCGACGTCATGACTTGCACGCTTTCTATACGTATAGGCCATCAATTCTTGCTGCATGGTTGTTCTTGATTTTATTTCTGTTGTAAAGGCTAGCCGTTGTAACCTTGGATCTATCTCCACACATCGGGCAACAACGCTGGACACAGCAATCTCTTCCATCGACAAATCCCGCCAGCGCGACATTAAGGATGTTAGCATTCGATTGGCGAAAGCCGCCATGGACTCTCCGCTCTTTGGACGGCTATCGTTGATCCGAATTAGTGCTGCCGCAGGAGTTTCTATCGCGTCATACCTTGCCAGAAATATCTTCTTAAATTCCGACCAAGTCATCCCAGAATAGCTAATTTGCGAAAACCATTCTGAGGCTGAGCCCTTCAGTGCGGTACTTAACGCTATGATCAAGCTGCTTCCCGCTAAAGATCGTTCCTCCATACAAAGATCTACGGTATCACACCAAGCCCGTGCATTCAATTCACCGTTGTCCGGGTTATACTCAGGAAAACACGCTCCTTTCGGTCCCGATATTGATGGACGGTTCAATGCTTGAATCAGTTGCTTCATTTGACTATCTTGCCTTTCAAGCAACATCTTGAAAAGGTCCTCCATACCTGTCGAATTTTCAGCAATCGTATCCTGGTTTCTTTGCACTCGCGACGCTGATCCCACTTCTGATGTCGGGGCGTGTGACCCGGAAGCGCTATCTTCGCTCATGGCTTCCTCTAGGCACAGGGTAACTCACGCGCGAGTGTAACCAAGAAAATAACTTTATTTTAATCAATTAATTCAAAACTTAGAAGGAACGGAAAGCGTATACGAGGGACCGCGTGAGACTGTCCTCCTTCGATTTCCTGCGATCAACTGGGTAGCACCACACACCCTGTAGCACCACACACCCTGTTCATAACAGTCCCTTCCCTTCGGTATCGTCCAAGGGCAGGTAAAAGACTCGCCATTATCGGCCCGCTCTGCACGCGGTCCCTCGGGTACGCTCGGTGGTAAAAACAATACCACCCCGTTCCAGGCCAGCAGGCACCATCAACCGTGATGCTTAGGCGCCGACATACATATTGTATGAGAAATTATTCAGAGTAACTTTTCCTTGTATAAGTATCCTGTCGCTCGAGTTTAGTTTTCGAGATGTACACAAAAATATGTTTCGTACTTCTGATGAACCTTGTACTCCCCCTTCCCACAAATACCCACGAGATCCACCCATCACACCCAGTCCCCAGTACAAACCCATTTGGTGGGATTTGCGGCATCTTTTGGTGAGTTGGGATAAACGCTTCTAATTCTCAAAACGAGACTCAAAGCTTCAATTTGAATAATTTCCAGGGAGTTGATAATTGTTTTGTGGGATAGCGAAGCGAGTGAGCTTTCTGATCACAATCCAGTTTCATATACATAAAACACAATAAAACACGAGTGATAGTTTAAGCTCTTGCACTCGAAATACATGCCACGCCTCTTGAAATGTTTTTGGTACAAAATCGCCAACGACGTGTTATACACACCGACAGGCAATTTTCACACAAGTTAGAGTGGACCGTTTTGGCACATCTGTGAATTTCTTGTCAGCGCAAGTGGTTAAAGTCATGTTTAATCTCCGAGTGGAAATACAACAACCATAATATCACAGAATGCTTCTATGCATTTATCATAAGCGTATTGCGCCCGAAGAGCCACCTTCGGAGAGTATAAAGATCATCAGAAGTGCGAAACATATTTTTGTACATAACACGAAGTTTAAAGCCGAGCGATGGTTACTTGTATGAGGAAAAGTTACTCAGAATGATGTGCCCTACAACATATATCAAGGGTATTGAATTCAGCGAGCAGTACCATACTCCACATAATTACTTAATTACCATCAAAGTGCATAACAAGGAAAGACTTAAACAAAAAGCTAAAATTTGTTCAGTAAAAAACAAATCAGTATTTGTTTAGATCTTGCACTTTTATAGTTTTTGCATTATGCATCTGTTCAGCAAATTTGAAAGCTGTCGCTTAAGTGTTTCTTGGCTATTCACTCGTTAAATTTCACACTTTATAATTGCGTCGGATAACAAGAATAATTAGTAAAAAAACATGAAATTCCACCAAAAATATTAAAATATAAAAGAAGGATAAATAGTCCTCCACGCTTAAACTGTCAACACATCAACCTCCCCAAAACGGTTTCTTCTTCAAGGTATTCCCAACAGATAAATGGTCTGTTGACGAGGCACATACCTCTAATATTATAAGCATTAAAGTTGTGTACTATTTACAACAAGTTCTATTTTAATGCATACTACTTTAGGCCGTTGATATAGACATAAACATATACTTACGTTCGTACAAGCCAAAACAGCCTTCATAAGTCATTAATTTAAACCAATGTTTCTTCAAAGTAGGATACGTGCATGTACCCCAGAATTTTGCAGTTCCCAGATCTATTTGCCACTTATAACAAATTAAGACTAAAAGAAATATAACTACGACACAACATCTTGAGATATATATGAGTGCTCACGAACTTCTCTCGATTAGGTATTAGTCACGAATGATGAATTTTCTGCAATTGAAATTTGATACTAGTACGCTTAAATGCTACGCATTTTTAACTGATCATTATAATTAATAAGAAGGGATGCTGATTGTAAAATTATTTGTTGTCTCACATAAATATTTTAGTCTCCAGAATCGATGGTAAAATTACTGATACACGAAAATTTACACCTGAAATATTTAGATTTCTCAGCGCATGTTTTTTGATATCACCTGATACTTTCTCGTAACTACTCAACCTTGCTAAAAAGAAATATCCTTTGCCAACTCTAAATATCTGAGTGATTTTTCTCTTTTACTTTTTTCGTGCCATCTAAAATAATATTTTCTAAGCTCTTTTCTACCTCCCATAGTCAGCTGAGGCGATAACAGGAATCTGGGTAAGTCGAAGTGGGGATGCATCACTAGCTGCTAGAGAAGGGGAAGGAGTAAAGCGTAGACGAGAAAATTCGTAGCTTTAACAAAAGCCCTCATATAAATTGATATCACAGGAACATTTGTATGCTGTATATTCGAATTCTTGGAAAGCTGCTGCATTTTGTGGATACAAAGGGAAACACTTAAATTAGTCGCGGATTATATTTAGAAATGAAAATGTACTTATATATGTAAGTGGAATTTATGAAAAATCGATATACTGAATCCGAATACGCAGCAAAAATGATGTTAATTTGGAACGGTGCAATCCATACGGGCTGAAAGCACTTTTACGAATATAGTTTTGTGATGTTATATTTTAAAGTTTGCGTTAAAGCTACTGTAGTAGAAATTAGAGGCTGCGCTACTTTAACACGTCGTTTATACTTTATACTGTTCTCCATGTGATTATATTATGTATACTTTCCGCAAATAATATGCATAATATATTTAACAAAGGAAAACAATTTTTTAAAGAATATAACACTTTTTAATGGGAAGTCATCATGACGGTATCATGGTACATGATTTGAACTAAATAGTCTGAATTTTATTTCGATATGCATCATAGGCAAACACGCTGTACCAACAATTATAAAGCCATATTTGGAACAAACATGATTGATAATGCCCACTATAGTTTCACCATTTTTTTATATCAGATAAATTTCACATTTTTTTCAGCAAATACATAAACTTACTTGTAGAAGATATTAACTCTCTTTAACACGTTAACGCGGGCGCGGATTTTTCATAGGGCAAATATGACCCACCGGTCGTGGGTCATGCCGGCGTCAAGGTGTTAAAAGTAGCATGTTACGCAAAATTATGTAGTATGAGCAAAGTGAAATCGCAACCCATTCTTAACCCGTTGTTCCGAATTGTTATATTCTTAGAGTTGCTTAGTTCACTAGAAACTCTTATAATTTTTCTTCTTTCATGCATTACTCCATAAAACTAGTGGATTACTCAATTTTGATCGAAAAATTGGCGATAGTCGAACTGTTGTAATGTAGACTCTACATGTACTCATATTAACTGTCAAAGCTTCCACTTTTAAACCCTTGACCTCAATTTTTTTAAAAGTTAACTTTAGTATTATAAACACCGTAAAACTGAAGTCGTATTGTTTCTTTTAATTTGAAGCACCACGACGATTAAACAACAATTTCCTGGAATTAATTTGACGACTGGAACGAAGTAGACTCATGTACAAAACACAGCTAAGAATAAGTGGGCGGGTCCTTCTAATCTTTACTTGTGTATTTTATCATGCATTTTATATAAAACACGAAAATCATAATCCCCCCCCCCCCTCCCTTTCTCACCACCCTCGCCCTCCATTCTGCAACTCTACGTCGTCAATTGCACTTATACTTACAAAAAAAGTTTCCCAGGTGTATCACGCCGATTTTAATGAATGAGACGTCAAATTATAGGACTCGAAAAAGTATATCAAATGCCATTTTTTTAGCTGTCGGTTTTCACTCTGAGAAATTCAAAACGCGGTCAAATTTGAGGTTAAAAATGCACAATTCTAAGTATCTCGGTAACAACTGCAGTTAGGGCAAAAGTGCCAATTGAAATATTTCGTGTCTTATTGTTAGTATAAAGGATAAAAGTACGTAAACATATTTTCAATGATCGTAAATTATCGCTCTTTGGGGATAATCGCCATCCCCATCCTTTATGAGGCTAATTCTGAATTTCTCACGAGTCATCTCTGGTAGAAATTTAATTCGGGCCCCGTCCGGGCTGCGACTTAAATTGCGCGTTTTGAAACCGGGGCCTGTCCAGGAAGCCATTTAATAACTCCCAAAGTTGAATATAACTTGACATTTTTAAAGGTGGTAAGGTTATCAAGAGGTCACGCCCTACACGATGGCTATCACCATTATCCACCGTTTTGGAACACGCTGTATCTCAGCTGACGTTTCTATTTTTCTCTATTATCCTTTCTATATTTCTCTATTATTTTCTCACTCGCATTCGTAATAGCGCGAATCTATGTCTCGTGCTGATTAGATTTAAGTGTACGAGGACTAGTAGTCTAGGTGAGATCAGTCGGGCTAGCCCTTATTTTGAAACAGCTAAACTGCCATGTCAGTTTCCCAGTAATTACCAATACCTCTGACGTATTGCGGTTTAACGGTATCTAAACTTTCAAAGGTTTGAATTCTTCGTATTTTTTTATTATGACGCACTATACATATTATAGATTGGAAAGAAACAAAACATAATGTGAAGCGGGAACGTTTTTCCTGTATATACTTATTTATTGCTCGCTAGTGTTTATTAGGTCAGAGCTTAATATTGCGATTATCACTGTCGCCCTAGATGTCATAGTTACCGAGATATGTACAAAATTGTATGATTAAACGAACTTACCAAGTGAAGTTCAATCATAATTGTACGAAGCGCCTCTTCCGAAGAGATCAGAATGTAGTACCACATCGGTGAGCCGATTTGCGTTCACATGTTTAAAGGTATTGATTTTAAAAAATATTTGACGTCCGACATCCCTCCTGCAATCCGCTTCATTCTTCAAAGTAATATGCCGTAACCAAATTAGGGAAAAAAGTCTCTATCTATGCTGTTGGAGACTAAGGGTTAAATTAAGGGTGGGAGTGATCTCTTCGGAAGAGGCGCTTCGTACAATTATGATTGAACTTCACTTGGTAAGTTCGTTTAATCATACAATTGTACTTCGCGCCTCTTCCTTCAGAGATCAGAATGTAGATGTTTAAAGGAGGTTACGGCGAGGAAACAATTCAAAGAAAATATATTTGAAGGTGTACGTAATACAGTAGTTGAAACGTAATTAAGTATTTCTCAGAACAGATAGACCAAATAAGACTCTATCTTGAACAAGTTCACGATTATAAAACTTGGCGAAAGTTTGTGTCTTTGCAGACCAGCCTGCCGTTTTTAGTATAATGTCAATGTTGACTCCTCCACGCTTGGCTGCCGAAGTTGCCGCATGTCGTGTGCTGTATGCAGAGAATTCCTCTGTGTTGATTCCACTTCCTTCTAATATTTCTTTAATCCAACGGCTTAATGTTTGAGTGCCAATTGGTTTGAAGGGTCGTTTGTACGATAAAAATAGTTTGGTTTCTGAGTCTCTGAGGTTTCGAGTTCTTAATAGATAGTCTTGGAGGGTTTTTGCAGGGCAGATAAGATTGTCTTCGTTGAAAAAGGGTAACAATAGTTTAGGCTGTAATTTTCCGATGCTTGATGTTTTAATTCTGTGTGGAATCAGTATTTCGAATGCACTTTCGTTTTCTTTGATGTTGTTAATATGTATCAAAGACAGTGTTTGCATTCGGTGACCAGTTACAAGGGCAAGTAATGTGACTAGTTTTTTCGATAATTTCTCTAAAGACAATCTCTCGTTAGGACCCCACTGTTTGAGAAAATTTAATACGGATTTAGGATCCCAGGTTGAATCATATCGTGGTTGTGGCGGCTTGGTCCGTGCTACGCCTTTAAAGAATCTTTTGATATATGGGTTTTCGCCTAAACCAGGGCCAAATAGTAGAGCTATGGCCGAGCGATAACAATTCAAAGAGCCATAAGATGCTCCATTGTTAAGTTCCTCAGTTAGGAAAGATAGGATTGTTTCAGGCGAGTGACTCTCAGTTTCTATGTTATTCTTTGCGCAGAAATTCCACCACTTCCTTAAGCCAATATCGTATTGTCGTTTAGATGAGTTTGACAAAGAAGATAATATTACTTCGAAACTGCATTCAGGTACATTTTTTCCTTTAAGAGATTCCTTGACAAAATCGTGGAAACCAGGGTAAGTTTTTCCCATAAGGGATGTGGTGTTCTGTTGCAAGAACACAATAAGTTAATATCAGGTTTGAAATAGATTGGTTCGTGAAGTGTCATAGACATATAAATTGGGAACCACGGTTGAGAAGGCCAAAAAGGTACAACTACAATTCCTTTTGCATTTTCTGATTCTATTTTTTGGAGTACTCGTAAGATTAAAGAGAAAGGAGGGAAGGCATAGAAAAAATAATGTTTCCAAGAGATGGTAAAAGCATCAACAGCAATTGAGTCTGGGTCGCGTTTCCAAGACACGAAGTGTTTACACTTAGTGTTAGCTCTCGTAGCAAATAAATCTATGTCTGGTTGTCCGAATTGGAAAACAATTTCCTCGAAAGCCTTTTTTGATAAAGAGAATTCGGTTTCTGGTTCCAATCGCCTGGATTCATAGTGTGCTACGAAATTTCTTTTTGAAGATATGTATGATGCAACAATCCACAGATCTCTTTCTTCACACCAATTCCAAATTTCCTTCGAAATGTGATTCAAATTAGTAAATCTGCTCCCTCCTTTCTTATTTATGTATGATATTGCAGTGGTGTTATCAATTCGCAAGAGAATATCACAATGACGAAAATGTGTGGCAAAGCATTTAAGAGCCATTAAACTTGCTAATAATTCTAGTTTGTTTATATGTTTTGACTTCTCTTCTATTTTCCAAAAACCATGAGCGCTTTTTCCATTGCACGAAGCACCCCACCCGGAACGGGATGCGTCCGAGAAAATTTCAATGAGGGGATCAAAACATTTAAAAGAATTAATAGCTGAATTAATTCTTGAGCTCCACCAAGCTAAATCAGATTTCGATATTTGTTTTAAAGACATGATGGCTTCATAGTTCCCATAGGAATGTTGCAAAGCTAGTAATTTTTCTCTTTCAAAATTCTTTAAATGTACCCGACCATATTTGACTGTGGGGCAACAAGATTCTAAGGTTCCCACAAGTGTCGCTAATTCTCGAATTTTACATTTTTCCCTTTTCGCGAAGTTTGAGAGCAGGGCCATGATATTCTCTTTTTTATTGTCGGGTAGTTTAACAGTCATATTTTCGGAATTGTAAATAAAGCCCAAATATTTGCATTCTGTCGATGGGATCAAATTACTTTTAGAGTAATTGATTATGAAACCCAATTGTTCAAGTAATGAGCAGGTACGGTTAACGTTCATAACAGTTTCGTCTTTGGAATTTCCAATTAGTAGACCATCATCTAAATAGAAAACAGATTTGTACCCTCTAAGTCTGAGGAATGTAATGACAGGTTTCATAATTTTTGTGAAAGTGTACGGTGCCGTGTTTAGGCCAAAAGGCAAGCAGGTAAATTCATATAGCGAGTTCAAAAAATGAAATCGTAAATATTTCCTATCACATTTTGCGATAGAAATAAGATAGTACGCATCTTTTAAATCTATTGTAGCCATCAAACAATGTGGCGTAATAATGCGTCGAACGACTTTGTCGTCTTCTAACTTGAAATGTTCCGTATCTATGAATTTATTGAGTTTTTTAAGATTTAATATTAATCGATGGGAGCCATCAGGTTTTGGTCTTAGGAAAATAGGAGAAATGAACTGTTTCTTTGCAGGAGCTACTTTCGTAATTGCTCCCTTTTCGAGTAATTGTAAAAGGAGATTGTTGATAATTACTGATTCCTGAGTCGACCATTTTTGCGGTCGCGGAGGTTGCACTTGTGTGACTTTACGTGCAAATGGAATTTTGTACCCATTGACCCAATCCAAGACAGTTTTGTTTGACGTAATGTTCTGCCAATGTTTTAGAAACCAGCGTAAACGGCCAGCGGGTTTACTGACCTGGTCTAATCTCGCCGCCTGTAATAATCCGTCTGTTTCGATGATGTTCGGCGTGTCGGTGCTGCTTTGCGTTGCGTTGATTGAACTTTCGGCCCGCTCGTCGACGGAAATCTCCGTTGTTTGTACGGGTATCGTCGTTGCGGGCCCTTCAAGTTTTTTGAGGAGTTTTGAACATCATGACGGTTTTTGGTTTTTAAGGTGTTGCTGACAGAAGTTAAGCTCCTTGCTATTTTGATTTTCTCCTCCAGATTTTTACCAAACAGCCATTCCTCTGAAATTGTTGTATTCAGGGTTTCACGCATTGAAGGGTTAATGTTTGTCAGCACGAGGTTTCGTCTAACAGACGTTTCATCGAATTGGAGATGACCGACTAGTTTCAGTAGGGCACTGATGATTGGTAAAATGGCCAACTTCCCTGAATTGTCGGAAAGTTTGAGTGTTACGGGTACTAGGCCCAGTAATCCACTGAGGGTAGCGGAAATGAGACTTTGCCTCTCAATGATTCGCTCGTCCCGCTTGATCATCGTGTCTTGTAATGAGCCTTTGATATCAAGATTTAGTTTCGGGGGATCGAGGAACAGACAATTTTCTGGCGTAGGAAACTTTTTAAGAAAGTTCTGTTTATCCTCTGCGGATAGGCCATGCTGAATGATGGACTCCAGACCAACACGCTTAATGACGTCTTGGTTAGCAGCAGGGCCAAGCATTTTATCGGTAATTGATTGTTCACCAATTGCTTGTAACACGTCATTGTCGAGCTCGACATGCGTACTGGAGTCCGAGTTGACATTATGGCCATTTGGGACGGCTTGCATACAGGTCACTGGAATCGTAGGATTCTCAATATTTTCGCCACTTAGAGGGGCTGATGGAGAAGGACTTCTCGATTCCGCTCTCGAGTCATTTGAATAGCTCTCCAGATGTCTTGGGTGTGGCGAGTCGGAATCTGACGAGTAACCATGTCGTGCTGCGGTGCGATCTGGTGTATTTGATCTTGTGGAAGATCTAGCACCTAAACAGCAAATGTGGCATGACAAACCTGAGAGGTTTGAATATCTCCTGACAGAGGTGATGTTAATGACTTCAACATTCGGTGAGACCGAAAGTGACTCGATATCCCAGTGCCCCTTGCCAGTGACAGATGCAGACTGTCATGGCGGGATATTAATGCCAACGACATTTAGTCAATTTATTTATTGCTCTCCGGAATTATGAGCAGCAAGCGTTACTAGAACGAAGATTACGGGATTATTATTAGTTTACTTACGACGACCATCAAAAAATGCATCCAGCTTCTTTTCCAAACGTCGAAATTTTTCTTCCAGATGGTGATATTTCTCAGTTCTGCGACTGTGCGAAGAGTGTCGCCGTTTTCCCATTATTCTAATGGTCTTCAGTATAAATGTTTCGTTATAATTATGCGTGTGACGCTATCGGCACAACGACGAAGAATGAAGCGGATTGCAGGAGGGATGTCGGACGTCAAATATTTTTTAAAATCAATACCTTTAAACATGTGAACGCAAATCGGCTCACCGATGTGGTACTACATTCTGATCTCTGAAGGAAGAGGCGCGAAGTACAATTGTATTTTTGACCGCAACTCTGAGATTCTCTTTTTAGCTTCTCGCGGTGAAAACCGGCAGCTAAAAAATGGTACTTGATATGTTTTTTCGAGCCCTACAATTTAACGCCTCATTTATTAAAATCGGCGCAGTACACCTGGGAAACTCTCCACCTTAATTACGTAAACGATAATGATTACATGGTTATGCTACGTGAAGTGATGATAATCATACTGATCATTGCGACTAGGGCGGGTGCTCTGATAATGAGTTCCTGTGATTTCGGTTTTATAAAGACATGCGGAATAGAGAGGGATGGAAGATAGGAACAACGCGGGTTTCTCTTCAAACATTGGGGGTGCCATCGCCAGTGTGACATCTGCCATTCTTATGTTTATGGCATCCAGCGTGCACGGGGTTTTCTTGTAATGAGTGGGTGGCCGGGAGGGGGGACTTGGCGGCAGCAATTATTGGCTACTACTTTCTTCATCTCCAAAAATCTGAATCTATACTTGTTTCTTTAACTCTTGTAATTTTTATCGAAGAAAGTTGCCAAACAATGCAAATCATTTTTTGTGCACGTGTAACAACTGGTATAAATTTCGTGTCAATAGAATTACTAGTTCATTAATTCTAGTTTTTCCCATAATTTCCATAACTTTTTTCGGAGGTGATTAGAAATTAATAGCGATATTTCTCTCAACATTTATACCAACTGGTGTAAAGATGTCATCAATCGGATCAGCGGTTCGGCTACTATCGTGCTCACAGGAATGAAGGTTTCTATCGTATCGATTGGTTTAGAGGCTTAGACAATTATTGACCACCATCTGGGCAAGATTGAGCCCTATTGTTTTATTTAAAAAAAAATTAAGAGGCGTGAAAGAAATCCTTTAATATATTCCGGATTCTCCTGCTAAGAAAGTTGATCAAACTTTTTCTGCAACATTATCAATAACTGCCAATTTGATTATATAATTGGGTATGTTCACACGATTTTAGTGACGATAAATTCACAATTCTTGCCGCAGTGCGCTCGTTATTAAAATATTTGCTGCTAAATATATATTTTAGTAAGTATATGAATGCTTTTGATTAAAAAAAGCCATATCAGAGAAAAAGCAAAGTTTTATCACTTTTTCTGCGAATCTAAAACTCAACATGATAAATTACTTATATTTAATACAATTTCAATGTTGAATAAGGTAGTGATAAGGGAAATCGAAATACTATTACCTATTATAATTTTGTTCTCAGATTTTTACTGATTTCATTCAGTTACACGCATTCTAGAAAAACTTTACTAATGAATTTTGTATGTTCCATACAGGCAAAACCCAGCATTGTAAGTAGTAAATCTATTATTATATTTGAATTTGGAAAGCACACATACTTAAGTGTAGTGTTTCCGAGTACTTACGGGTGTGTGCTGAACACATTAGAGTTATTCATCGAATAACAGTTTTTATTAGTAATAAGTAGTACAACATATTGCACCTGCAGCGCTATACTGTGCATGAGCGCATCAACTAGTGTATTCATTACTTTCTAAGTGTTCCTATCATCTTGTTTGACTATTTTCTTCAATATTCTTTCTGGTATTTAGTTGACGAAATACGAAGAAATAATTATATATTATTGCACGCTTACAACAGTAACAGAATTTTAATTGATAAAAGTTAGTATAACAAGTGAAACGCGTTAGCTGGTAACATCATGTGCATATAATTAATTTTACTTATTGCGTATTTGAGAAGAAATGTGATTCAATTATATACTTTTACTATTGTTAGCCATTGTATCTTGTGTGCACGAAGAATTTACTGGTGTGGATCAGACTTGAAATTGATTTGATCAGTGATTCATATTTCACTAGATAGAGCTTCGACTCACAAACTTAAGGCAAAAAACAACAGCCATGTTTCTGGAGGAATCTGCCAATTTGCAAGAATTTAGTCCAACGCCGTAGTTAAATTTAAATATTTTGATAAGATCTCAGCTGCCCAATTTTTCAATTCTTACTTGAGGATTTCTTCTCTGTCGTGCTTTTTCCATTCTTTGTCTTTTCTATTACTGCTTGGATTAATTTGGCGCGACATTAATCGCAAAATGTATTCAGCACGAATATTTTCCCCACAAATATGGCTGGCTGTCAATCGATTCAACTCACATTGTTTGCATTGCAAATATAGTACAAGCTGTATCCAGTTTGAATATACTACGAGTGCGTTCGGATATGTAGTACCACTAGTGCAGATGTGAGTGAAATTAAATAGGGAAGATTGGTCCTGGTTAGCACACTTTTTCACTTAGTAAATTTTAATCAACTTTCGGTTTGATTTTGTTAAAGTTTCATAGCACGAATAAGAAGTTCATACCTTTGGTTAACAGTTTCCGGAGTTTCAAGACGCAAATCAAAAAATTAAGTGTTTAGTAAAACAATTAATCAAGTCAAACTGATGTATTAACTAATCATATGTACGGGGTTGTATAAACGCAACTGTCTGATATACACAAGAAAAAAATGGCAGCGCTATAGAGCAGCGATTTTGAAAACTATGTTCGTTTACTAACTTAGCCCTGTGCGCCAAGCAACCCCGGGCCTTCTACTGTAGGTAGCATCCAGTTATTGGAAAGTATTTTCTGTGAAAAATGCGACTGTAAAAAAACGATACTTCACAGTTTTTTTTCTAAAACCGAACGGTATCGCAATACATATTGTTTACTGCTGTTGTACCACTCTCCAGCGGCAGTAATCATAGTAAAGGCCGTATCCGGGTAGGCATGCAAAGATTACCCTAGATCTTCTTTTCTACGACATATTAGGGACTATTTACTATCCACAAAAGCCGAATTTCCTCAACATTTTAATCCGCTGTCTTCGCTGGATATCGAGACAAAATTTTTGTTGAACATTCTAACAAACAAAAGTTTCTCATTGATTTAACCGATTGATCCAAAAATGTAATATATTTTAAAGTCGACCAAGGGTACTCGGGGAATTTTTTCTCGAAAACGAGTGGAGGTAGCAAGCAAAAATGTTGAGAAAATGCGTCTTTTATGAAAACTAAATAGCCCTTAAAATCTCACGGAAAACGGCTCAGGGCAATTTTTATTTTCACAGCCTTTGTGATTTCCTAAACCATAACTGTCAAAGTTTATTATTCGGTCTATAATCAAGCACCCATTTAATACAGGTGCTACTGCCAGAACAAATCCGAACGTACTCTGAGTATAATGAGCAACAGAAATATTCGAACGGCAGATTATTGCTAACATTAGAAATTGATATTTCAGTTATTCATAAACAACGGTCTTGTTTTTTTCTAACAGTGAATGGTTTAATGATGTTAACAAACGTATATAATTTATTGTAAAAATCCACATACGTTATTCAGTAACAATTCATAAAGTGAATAGTGCTTGTTGTTGAATGATAACAAAGTTACAATACTATACAAAATAATTTTTGGTGGATTAATTATAGTCGTACAGATTCGACGTTGATACATCATGATATAATTATTTTATTTGAAGACTCATTGTTAGAATAAAAATGAGGATGTGCTTTGAAAATGGGCAACACGAAAATGCGCTAAAAAGCACAAAATATTTTCTGCCTTGTTTGTACGCGTCCGTTCTGTCTTATTTTCGCTCTACCACCAAAACTGTGCTTAGAAAATGCTGAATGAAGAACGAACAGTGTAAAAAAATAAATAAATGGACGCGACGAACTGAAATTACCATTTTTCCGGAGTGGGTAAACAAATAAGCAATATGATTATTTTTATAAAAAACTGAAATAATAAGTTATATCGTTGCTTAACAAATATCAACCGATATACTTGTGTTTGAGTAAACTGTATATCAGTGGTTTCGATTTATTGATAGTCTGTCATTGACTTGCAGCTTGGACAATGCACTTTCCTCTTCATACTGCAGCTTAATCTTTAGTTATCAGCTCATTTTGATTAGTAGTTGCAAGATCATGTTTTTTGTAAATAAATCGTCCATGTACTAATGTTGCAAATATTTGTTGCCAGGGAACGCATACAGATCTTGTTGTACAGATTGTTCTGATCGCTGAATCTATGAGACTACAAGCTATGATGGCAACCTACGGCATACAAACGCAAACACCGCACGAAGTGGAACCTGTTCAGATTCTCTCGTCCACTGAGTTAGTTAAAGTTTATGAGAAACTTGGTGTTAATAAGAAGTTAAACCTTCAAGGACGACCTGCTCGACCGGTTGGGTCTCTAGGAACAAGCAAGGTATATTGGTTAATGATAAACGTTGCAATATTCTATTAAACATTCTTTATTAATTCTTGATCCGCAACTGTGTCTTTGAAGTGACGTAGGTGAAGTAACAAAATGTTAAAAATATTTTAAATTCCTTGTGACTATTTTTCTTAACATCTTCTGATAGTTGTACAAGAAATAATTATAAAGGAGTTTAACAATTGGCATGAGAAATAACTTGCATAGCTAAAACCAACACTTCAAGAACGGTAGCGGTCTTTTGATTGAATATTCGTGTTATGATTTACTTGAATAGCGACCACTTGTATTTTCTTGTATTTTCACCATTCTTTTATCAAGTGTTCAAACTTTGTCTGCGATAAACTCCAATTTTACTACGTAAAGTAAATATTTTGAAGGTCCTTCCCGCGCTAATTACTATACAAGCATAAAATATAAGAAATTACTATCTTACTCTTGTTTTTGAGAGAAATTTTCAGCACGATTTTAAACACTGAACTCTTGTGCATACAAGGCTCATATATATATTTTGTTGGGAGGGGGCGGGGATGATGATGCAGTTTTTAAAAATTTGCGTTAAGCCTCCAATTCCGAATTACTCCACAACAAAGTTAGGCAACGCTCTCCGACCTCTTGACAAATCCTGGCCGATTATCCCTTACGCCCAGAAAAAGGGAGGTGACAGAAAACATCATGAGTGTGGGCCTGCGACAATTGCTATGAAGGACCGGCGAGTGCTCAAATGCTCGGTTCCTTCGAAACCGAGCAGCAGCCCCTTGCACGTGCCGTTTTGAAGACCCGAGCATGGCACGGCACCGCATCACCCTACAGACACTCACTTTGACTTTCCTCTTGTTTTCGCTCTTTTTTAATACACGCTTGCGATAACTGATATCCCTGATTAGTTGTTTCGCGACTTCCGGCTAAATCCAATTAAATCCGTCCAAATCCAGCGAGTCAGTGAATCAAATTTATCGGGGGCCAATGACACTTTTTCCAAAAGTATCGAAGTGGTGCCGTGACAAAATCTTGGAGCTGTAACCGTGAGGATCCGAGTTCGATTCCTCCCCGTTACGGATATGTTTTTGGTTTTCTTGCTCTGTCTTGATCCATATTCAATAGCCAGAAGTAATAATATTTTCTCTTTTACAGTTTTACGCCTATTCCCCGATATTTTCATTTTTCTTGCACGTGAATGCGATACGTTAGGTCTCGGATTAGTCGTTTCGTGATTTCATAATAAATTGGAATGAATTTGAACTTTTCTAACTACGATTGAGCCAACATTATTGAAATAGAATTACCTTGTTAAATTATGTTGAGCATCGATTACTCCCGGTACACATTTCTCTACATGCTAGAAAATGTAGTCAATAGTTTAAAACGATAGGTCTCTATCCTTGAGAACATGACTTTGTTTCTCTTTTTCTGAATGAGTACTTTACGCTTCCCGTTGTATTATTTTCATACTATTTCAATCGAAATTCAGTCAGATTTTCTGATAATTGTTTTATAAACCAATTACGAGTACTATCTTCAAGTCCTTTCAATCGGAACGAAATGAAGAATCTGGAGAATCTGCAATCCTGTCTAAATTACGAGGACACAGGCGACAATGGATAACAATTAAACATTACCATTGACTGAGTATTCAGCATAAGGCAAAGAACTGCAAAAGAAACTGTATTACCACTGCTGGGTGAACATGGGTAAAGACAGTGCAAAGAAACCAAAAATATCTGCAACGGGGAGGAATCGAACTCGGATCGTCACGGTTATAGCTCTAATATTTTGTCACGGCGCCACTTCGATACTTTTGAAAAAAGTGAAAATCAATATAATCGTAGGTATACTCTATCAAGAATCTTCCACGGGCTCCTCGGAGATAGAACTACCCGCAGCCAGCTGCCCAGGAAAATGAATTATAAAAGTAATTATTTAGTTGGAGTGATTGACTCTATTCCCTAAATACCGAAACGCGAAACTAAGCCATGACTCCCGACTGCAATCCTGTAATGCGAAAATGGAAGGGCGCCAGGTATCCCGTGGTAGCACGAAAGACTCACAAAACTGGCTACTAGCTGAACGATAATTCCGGGTAAGTCGGATTTCCCCACACGGCGTCTCAGAATTAGAGGGTTTTAGAAGCACGGTCGATCCGACAGGAGACGCAACCAAGACAGAATTTCGCTATTTGACTCGAGATTTTATTAGCTCTTCGGAAGATGATAATAAAACAGCAGTTTAGCGTGGTGAGAACGGGCTTCACCTTCGCCCGTGAGGAGTAATATTAGCGGTCTGTAGTTTACTTAGGAATCTCGAGAAATAAGATGAACTTAGAACTAGCAGACGGAATAAGACTCGTTGCAAAATCGGGTGCCTTTCAGGAAGGTTGTTTTATACCACGTGGAAATTTGCAGTATAACTATCAATGAGTTAAAAAGAGCAAACGCCAAGACGAATGTAATAAAGATCCAAAGACTTGGCTCTTACCAATCGATGTTGGAAGCCGAGTGTTGATCGATACACACTAATCAGTTTCACGCACTAACTCTACCGTCTTCGAAAAGGAGGAGATACTCTATTCGACCGCTATGGTTTTTTTGTTTTTTTTTTAAATGTTTGTCCGGCGAGAACGGAGAGATGGATGGGCCGATATTGATGTAACCTGGCCTATCTCGTAGAGGATGCTCGTACTCTGGTCCAAAATAGAAATTGTTCCGAAAGTGTTTAACGATAACCATGGTTATTATATAATAACCGAATTTTTTGCTGATTTCACGTTTCTATTAAAAGTTCGTTTGTCCTATGAATTCCCCAAATGGACTCGTTAGTAGATTTTCAGGAATTGTTTACCACTAGCTATTGTTATCGCATAAGACCTGTTATTTCGTATGTCCGCCAATATCTCTGCAACGGATGGACCAATCGGGTTGAAACCTTTTCTATCACATACAGGATGTTCCTAAAACGGATCCGATGTAATGGTTTCGGAAATTTGTTAACATTCACTTCTGTTATTGCATCAAACCGAAAGTTTGATTGTCCGGCGATAGTTTTGTGAGGGCTTGTTCGATCCGAATGAAATTTTTATTCACTTATGAGGGAAGTTCTCGAGGTGTCCCCCTTGCATACATTTTTTGCAATGCACAAGCTTTTCTTTCCTCAACAATTTCCGACATATTTATTCATTTCTAACTGGTATACCAGTGCATCGATGAAATTCGAATTGCAATCTACTGCCAACCATCGTTCTATGCATTTCATATACTAAAAAAGCATTAAATAAAAAAATATTTTGAAAAAATGTGACCGAGTTTGAAAAACTGACAGCATCCCAGAAAACTAAAAACTACAAGAGCTGAAGAAATGAAAAAAATAAACGAAACAAAAAATGCGCTGAAAACTAAGAAATAACTTCCTGTTTTCATACTTTCATAAATTTGCAGTCATAATGTGCCACTTTGCCACCCAGCCTTTTGCAAGCCCAAATATATTAAAACTTTTTGGAGTTGGTGCAAATATAAGTAAAATACTACTCATCTGGCTTAATCGCGCTTACCCGTATCCTCTCTTTTATCGTGCCAGATCCTATCCCACTTGCTCAAGCTCGTTTACGATCACACTCTCTTCTTCTATCTTTGTGTATATACAGGGTGGAAACATTCATGTGTCAAGCGTTGCAGGGGGTGAATCTGCATGCCGTGGGAAGAAAATAATGGTAATGGAATATTGCATTTTGCGCTTCCGTTTGTTAGTTATGGCATGTTAAATAATCAATAGAAAAGGCGCCTGAAAGCAGGCAATCCGTGTATGCAGTCACCTTTTGACCGGCCGGACAAGCATGGCAAAGTAGGTCACGGTGACCTACACTGAAAATCGAAAGGACATCGGGTGCGAACAGATCAATGTCGATAAGGCGGTATTCCTAGCGCGAGATGTCAGTAGCTAAGAGGTGATGAGCTCCGAATCCCGCGTAAAAGAGAGCACGCCGCGACTGCACGTCTGGGCGAGGCGGCGATATGCGGGCGGCCATCCCAGTCGATCTCTTCGCAGCGCGATCGCCATGTGACGCAACCGTAGAGAAGCTCGGTCCGTAGTAACCAGTCAAAGCGATGCTTTCCTTAGAAATTTTACATTAATTCTGGATAGAAGTGTGCGACATACGTCGTACAACTTTCATTCACGTAAGATTCCCTTCGGCTTCAAGTTTGCCGTCCCACCACCTCGTTACTGCAGAGTTGTGTGGCAGAGTGGACAGAATTCTGCCCTACAATCGGATTCTCGTTGGGACGTACAATTATTAATGTTGTGTTTAGAATTTAATAAGGGGAATGATACGTGAAATTGCAGCGTTGGCATTTTATGATATCATTGAAAGTTGGCATGATTTCTACTACCTTCACCGCCTATTAAATCAAATAATACTCATAGTGTCAATTTAAAAGCAGTAAGGATTGACAAGGGTTCAACGAATCTGAACTTTGGCCGCGGTTTGAGGACGCGTTTGGAGGTGACAAGAAAAACATCTTGCCGGCCAGCATGCGAGAGGCAAAATCGGAAACAAAATCGTGTCGCTTCCTTGATGCGTTCGCACCGGCGCTAACCGGACTGCCTCTAGGATGCTTCGTTTCCCAATGTCAGAGCAAGCCACGGCACGGCGTCATTCGACGGGCTGCTTCTTTGCCTTTCGTCGTGCTTTGTCACTTTCTTAGTCGTATACGCTTGCGACGACTAGTATTCCACATTAATCGGATCGCAATATCCGTTTAAGTCCAATCAAATCGATTGAATCAACTTTATCAGATGCCTAAGATTCTGTTTTGATGCAAGTGTCAAAATGGCTGCGCGGCAGAGCGATAGAGTTCGCAATCGTGGTTATCCGGGTTCAGTTCCCACATGTGGCGATTATTTTTTTTTTCCTCTTCATTTTCTTGCCCCTTCCTCAGATTAACTCCACCTGAAAGCTATGCGTTATTGTGTCGCAGAAGACAATTACTCGTTGCTCAGTATGCTCATAACATTCGTACCAAACTTCATCTCAACAGTGTCGATAGTTTTTTTGGAAAAAAGTTCTCAAGAAATGTGTATTTTCTGATCATCTCTCAAAAGAAAGAGCAGGGAAATGTAAAAGTGAGACAACCGCTGCAGCGGGTACTGAATTCGGCTTGTCATCGGTGGTGCGAGTGATCGTTCCTCGCGCCCTTTCCTCCAATTCCCGTCGGCCTTCCTATTTTCTAAATTCTACTAGAACACGATCGGTCCAGTTCCAAATGTGGCGTTCAACCCTTTTGCTGCCAAGTACTTTTGTTCCAGTGTACAAAATTGTGGACGTATTGACAGACATGACAGAATTTCCCTCGACTGCAAAATGCTCATTTGAACACGCTGTGTTTTCCTTCGTTACACTCTCGGGCCTCCGTCCGGTCATCGGTGGGCGAGCATCGCAGGGACGGAATCTCCATGTCGAGACAATGCAACATCGCGCGGCACGTCTAAAATAAATCGGTGGCTTCGGAGTTCATTGACCCACCTGTTTCTGCGTCGAGTTCGGACACGACACTCCATACAATGTATCGGCACTAACTCGGATCACCTGCCATCGGCCTCTTTTTAAATGCCCCCATTAAGTGAACTCACACCATCATATCCGTCCTTGCATAAATTAAATCGAGACTGCTACTGCTCTGCGAACCTCTCGCACCTATGGAAGAATTCGTGTGCAGTCGCGAACCTGTCGATACTCGGAGAACTGGCCGATCGCCGATCGCCGATCGCCCATCAAAATATTGGCTCTCAGCTTCGTTGGAGAAAGTATCATGATGAACCGCTTCCCTTAGCCAGGCGCACACAGGCCGAATGTCTCTAAGCGAATCATTATAACACATCCGAGAGCATTTTAGCTCTCTGCTCATCCGATCCGGTTCTCTCTATACTCTGTACTCTGCTGTTTCGTCCAGCAGAAACGCGGCCGGAAAAGTCAAAGTCCGGCGTGTGGGTGGCCGGTCTCTGTGTTGCTCGGCGACACGATGCAATTTGTTTTACCGATTATTTTACGCAAATCGGGGGATCCGAGACTCCTTAGCGTCATTTCGCCCACGTATTTTGCCGAGCGCGCAACTGACCGTGAAAGTGTAAAATTGAAAAAAGATGTACGAGCCACATGAGATGGAGGAGATGATATTATGCTATGGCCGTGCGTTTCGGGACGCCACTCTTCCTCGGCGCTATTACGCTGAGCAGTTTCCCAGGCGTCGTGTTCCTACAGCCCGCACGTTTGATCGGATTTCCCAGCGGTTGAGGGCTACCGGGAGTGCAGGAAAGTCCGCAAGCGGGTGGCGTTCGCGTCGAGCTCCCAACCTCGAGGAGCGCGTCCTGGGGCGGGTTGAAGACAATCCAAGTGTCAGTTCTCGGCGAATCGCCGCGATGGAGGGGACGTCTCACACCACCGTCCTTCGGGTACTGCACGAAGAGGATTATTACCCGTACCACGTACAGCGGGTGCAAGAATTGCAGGAAGTGGATCCCGGGCGGCGAGTCACATTTTGTCGATGGCTCCTTCGCGAGTCGTTGCAAAATCCGAACTTCATCGCCAACATTGTCTTCACCGATGAAGCGGGATTTGGGCGAACTGGCCGCCTTAATCTGCACAACACGGATGTGTGGGCTGCAGAGAATCCACGAGCTGTGGTCCCGAATAACGCTCAAAGGCAGTTTTCTCTAAACGTCTGGGCTGGAATATTAGGCGACACACTAGTGGGCCCGTTTATTTTGCCGCATCGCCTCAACGCCGACACCTACGTTGAGTTTCTGCGGCGAGACTTGCCAGGATTGCTGCCGGATGGTGTTATTCTTGGGCCAGAAAATGAAGAAACGTGGTTTATGCAGGATGGGGCACCTGCACACACCGCCCGAATATCGCGCGACCACCTCAACGCGACCTTCGGACCTAGGTGAATCGGCCTGCATGGCCCGGTTGAGTGGCCTCCAAGGTCACCCGATCTAACGCCACTGGACTTTTTTTTTGGGGGGGGGGGGGCTCTCAAGGATCTTGTCTACCAGGTGCCGTTTGATAGTGAGGTGCAGCTTATCAATCGAATTATGGAATGCACTGAACAGTTGAAGCGTAGAGTTGTGCTGGCCGATGTGAGAGCCACCAGCACGGTGCACAGGATGCATTTGTGCATCGAACATGAAGGGCAACACATCGAGCAGCTAGCCAGAAGACCGCGGCAGCAATACTAAGTTTTCAATTACCCCGCTCCAATGTGAACATCTAACGAAACCTCCAGCGATCCTCCAGCTACTATCCTCCACCCATCCACCAACTTCGGGCCTCTTGCACTACATCCACGTCCTTTTAAGGACGGTTACGGGGTAGAATGTAGTAAACTGTAATTTTTAATTCAGTTTATTACTCTTTACCCTGTTGCCGTCTGATGGTACCCTTATCCTCATCCAGAATTCCTATGAGAGGAATGATGTGCTCAACCAACGTCCGCAATCCATTAGTATTCCAAAAAGAAATGTACTGCTTAAGGGAGTATTGCTGCCGAGGCACTGCAAAAACCGGACATGTCGAACGTTGTGATTGTTCGCAGGTTTGAATGTTAAAAATTGGCCGCTCCACGCCACGCGAACCACTCTTTGTTACGCAAGAGTGATTACCAATTGTGGTCCCTCACAATTGTTATTAACCACAAAATTATAATTGTCACCCTCTTCGGAGTTTGCTTTTGTGACTAATAACAATTGCAAGAAACCACAACTTGGAATTACAGTTGCATAACTTTAGGTACATAATGCATCCTGTGAATCACATTGGTCGTAACACACTTCACAACGCGCTCCTTAGAATATCCTTTAAGTGGGCCCGCAGTGGCTTGGTGGATAGAGCGTTCGACTCAAGATAAAGTGGGCCGCGGGTTCTATCCCCAGCCGTCACCTCTGAGAAATTGATTATTTCTTAAGTGATTTGTGTTTACTGCTGCGAAGGCCGCGGTTGTTCTTGAAAACTTAGTATTGCTGCCGCGGTCTTCTGGCTAGCTGCTCGATGTGTTGCCCTTCATGTTCGATGCACAAATGCATCCTGTGCACCGTGCTGGTGGCTCTCACATCGGCCAGCACAACTCTACGCTTCAACTGTTCAGTGCATTCCATAATTCGATTGATAAGCTGCACCTCACTATCAAACGGCACCTGGTAGACAAGATCCTTGAGAGCCCCCCCCCCCCCCCCCAAGAAAAAAAGTCCAGTGGCGTTAGATCGGGTGACCTTGGAGGCCACTCAACCGGGCCATGCAGGCCGATCCACCTAGGTCCGAAGGTCGCGTTGAGGTGGTCGCGCGATATTCGGGCGGTGTGTGCAGGTGCCCCATCCTGCATAAACCACGTTTCTTCATTTTCTGGCCCAAGAATAACACCATCCGGCAGCAATCCTGGCAAGTCTCGCCGCAGAAACTCAACGTAGGTGTCGGCGTTGAGGCGATGCGGCAAAATAAACGGGCCCACTAGTGTGTCGCCTAATATTCCAGCCCAGACGTTTAGAGAAAACTGCCTTTGAGCGTTATTCGGGACCACAGCTCGTGGATTCTCTGCAGCCCACACATCCGTGTTGTGCAGATTAAGGCGGCCAGTTCGCCCAAATCCCGCTTCATCGGTGAAGACAATGTTGGCGATGAAGTTCGGATTTTGCAACGACTCGCGAAGGAGCCATTGACAAAATGTGATTCGCCGCCCGGGATCCACTTCCTGCAGTACCCGAAGGACGGTGGTGTGAGACGTCCCCTCCATCGTGGCGATTCGCCGAGAACTGACACTTGGATTGTCTTCAACCCGCCCCAGGACGCGCTCCTCGAGGTTGGGAGCTTGACGCAAACGCCCCCCGTTTGTGGAATTTCCTGCACTCCCGGTAGCCCACAACCGCTGGGAAATCCGATCAAACGTGCGGGCTGCAGGAACACGACGCC
Organism: Ectemnius continuus; assembly: GCA_910591665.1. NCBI lineage: Eukaryota > Metazoa > Arthropoda > Insecta > Hymenoptera > Crabronidae > Ectemnius > Ectemnius continuus. The sequence goes on along the minus strand of OU342862.1, from coordinate 3,527,694 downwards.
CGGAAAACTGCTCAGCGTAATAGCGCCGAGCAAGAACGGCGTCCCGAAACGCACGGCCATAGCATAATAACATCTCCTCCATCTCATGTGGCTCGTACATCTTTTTTCAATTTTACAATTTCACGGTCAGTTGCGCGCTCGGCAAAATACGTGGGCGAAGTGACGCTAAGGAGTCTCGGATCCCCCGATTTGCGTAAAACAATCGGTGAAACAAATTGCATCGTGTCGCCGAGCAACGAAAGACCGGCTACCCGCACGCTGGACTTTGACTTTTCCGGCCGCGTTTCTGCTGGAAGAAACAGCAGAGTACAGAGTACAGAGAGAACCGGATCGGATGAGCTGAGAGCTAAAATGCTCTCGGATGTGTTATAATGATTCGCTTAGAGACATTCGGCCTGTGTGCGCCTGGCTAAGGGAAACGGTTCATCATGATACTTTCTCCAACGAAGCTGAGAGCCAATATTTTGATGGGCGATCGGCGATCGGCGATCGGCCAGTTCTCCGAGTATCGACAGGTTCGCAGAGCAGTAGCAGTCTCGATTTAATTTATGCAAGGACGGATATGATGGTGTGAGTTCACTTAATGGGGGCATTTAAAAAGAGGCCGATGGCAGGTGATCCGAGTTAGTGCCGATACATTGTATGGAGTGTCGTGTCCGAACGCGACGCAGAAACAGGTGGTCAATGAACTCCGAAGCCACCGATTTATTTTAGACGTGCCGCGCGATGTTGCATTGTCTCGACATGGAGATTCCGTCCCTGCGATGCTCGCCCACCGATGACCGGACGGAGGCCCGAGAGTGTAATGAAGGAAAACACAGCGTGTTCAAATGAGCATTTTGCAGTCGAGGGAAATTCTGTCATGTCTGTCAATACGTCTACAATTTTGTACACTGGAACAAAAGTACTTGACAGCAAAAGGGTTGAACGTCGCATTTGGAACTGGACGGATCGTGTTCTAGTAGAATTTAGAAAATACGAAGGCCGACGGGAATTGGAGGAAAGGGCGCGAGGAACGATCACTCGCACCACCGATGACAAGCCGAATTCAGTACCCGCTGCAGCGGTTGTCTCACTTTTACATTTCCATGCTCTTTCTTTTGAGATATGATCAGAAAATACACGTTTCTTGAGAACTTTTTTCCAAAAAAACTATCGACACTGTTAAGATGAAGTTTGGTACGAATGTTATGAGCATACTGAGCAACGAGTATTTGTTGTCTTCTGCGACAAAATAACGCATAGCTTTTAGGTGGAGTTAATCTGAGGAAGGGGCAAGAAAATGAAGAGGAAAAAAAAATAATCGCCACAAGCGGGAACTGAACCCGGATCACCACGATTGCGAGCTCGATCGCTCTGCCGCGCAGCCATTTTGACACTTGCATCAAAACAGAATCTTAGGAATCTGATAAAGTTGATTCAGTCGATTTGATTGGACTTAAACGGATATTGCGATTCAATTAATGTGGAATACTAGTCGTCGCAAGCGTATACGATTAAGAAAGTGACAAAGCAGGAGGAAAGGCAAAGAAGCAGCCCGTCGAATGACGCCGTGCCGTGGCTTGCTCTGACATTGGGAAACGAAGCATTCTAGAGGCAGTCCGGTTAGCGCCGGTGCGAACGCATCAAGGAAGCGACACGATTTTGTTTCCGATTTTGCCTCTCGCATGCTGGCCGGCAAGATGTGTTTCTTGTCACCTCCAAACGCGTCCTCAAACCGCGGCCAAAGTTCAGATTCGTTGAACCCTTGTCAATCCTTACTGCTTTTAAATTGACACTATGAGTATTATTTGATTTAATAGGCGGTGAAGGTAGTAGAAATCATGCCAACTTTCAATGATATCATAAAATGCCAACGCTGCAATTTCACGTATCATTCCCCTTATTAAATTCTAAACACGACGTTAATAATTGTACGTCCCAACGAGAATCCGATTGTAGGGCAGAATTCTGTCCACTCTGCCACACAACTCTGCAGTAACGAGGTGGTGGGACGGCAAACTTGAAGCCGAAGGGAATCTTACGTGAATGAAAGTTGTACGACGTATGTCGCACACTTCTATCCAGAATTAATGTAAAATTTCTAAGGAAAGCACCGCTTTGACTGGTTACTACGGACCGAGCTTCTCTACGGTTGCGTCACATGGCGATCGCGCTGCGAAGAGATCGACTGGGATGGCCGCCCGCATATCGCCGCCTCGCCCAGACGTGCAGTCGCGGCGTGCTCTCTTTTACGCGGGATTCGGAGCTCATCACCTCTTAGCTACTGACATCTCGCGCTAGGAATACCGCCTTATCGACATTGATCTGTTCGCACCCGATGTCCTTTCGATTTTCAGTGTAAGTCACTGTGACCTACTTTGCCATGCTTGTCCGGCCGGTCAAAAGGTGACTGCATACACGGATTGCCTGCTTTCAGGCGCCTTTTCTACTGATTATTTAACATGCCATAACTAACAAACGGAAGCGCAAAATGCAATATTCCATTACCATTATTTTCTTCCCACGGCATGCAGATTCACCCCCTGCAACGCTTGACACATGAATGTTTCCACCCTGTATGTCTATCTATCTATTCACGGGAATACTTCCATGGTAGATGAAGAGGGAATGATACACACAAGAGTGAGGAGTGGTCTCTTGCTTGCAGTCTGTTATATGTTCCAATCTGTTCTACTATTTTATTTATATTTTTGCGCCGACTCCGAAAAGTTGCAATATATTTGGGTTTGCAAAGCAATGGGTGTTGGATTGGGTCGCAATACAGTGAGCGAAGGTTGCCAAAGTTGCACAGTATAACTGCAAATTTGCGAAAGTATGAAAATAGCAAGTTATTTTTTACTTTTCAACGCATTTTTTGTTTCGTTTATTTTTTTATTTTCAACTCTTGTAGTTTTCAGTTTTCTGGGATGCTGTCAGTTTTTCGAAGTCGGTCACACTTTGTTTAAGATATATTTTTTTTCTACGCAACGAATGTCCGCTCCTTCCGTGCGCTGGATTTTAATAGATTCGCAACTGAAACTCCCCCTGCAGCCCTGACATTGCCCGATCATGCCACCTAACGCAGTCCGGTTAAGATTTAACGAACGACTTTGCCTGGAGGTTATATTGCTTTTTTCCCTGACGGCGGTTTGTGATTAACCTTTCGGTCTTATGTTCCTTACGGAAGGATACTTCGTCACAGCTCTTACCCTGGATGACGTTTAGAAGGTCATTTTGGATATATCGTTTATCGCCTATTCTTTTTCTAGCAGCCTCGATACCTCTGTCTTGTTTTCAGCGACTTTCGTACTTTTTAATTTCGATCTTCTACGAAATATACAATAGGCGCGCCAGAAACTTAATATAATCGTTGACAAAGCTCATGGAAAGGTTTCTGCGTGACATTGTCCCACCGGAATTTTTTATGCAGCATGCTTAAAGGATTTTGATAATTTTTTTACAAAATTCGTAGAAAGTTAATAGTAGTAACAAATTTAATTAAATAAACATATTATGACTCATAAACAAAATTAATAGAAAGAAATATTACAATAAATAAACGTTGTAATTAACAAAATTATCCTGTGTAACCAAACGCGGAGACTAGGCAGAATTATTTTTGTACGGTATAAATTGTTCATTTCGCTATTGATTGCTGGGCAGATATAGGATTTTGGATCTGATAGTTAATCTTACAAAGATATGCGCTTGCTTCTTCAAAAATGGAAGTACGACACGCGTCGCAGAAGTATACCGTTTTACGCGCCAGGCCTCGTGAGTCTTCAATATGCTCGCAGGTCGCGTTAAGGGCTATTTCACCTTAGCCAGACGCGAATCATCTGGTTACCCAAACGACCCTTGCTCAATTCTCGTAGAACAGAGAATGTCTTTCAACTCAGTCCCCCTCAAGTGTCTATACTCTTGTTAACTTCTTTTCTTCGTAACCTCGAATAAGAATGCCCTAAACTTGAAGTAAAACCTTAATATGGCGCGGCAGATACACCTCGAGCGGTAAAAGTATACTCTCTAGGATCTTTTTTTACTCTTTTCTTTTGTAGTGAATATTAGAAATATGGTTGTATTAAACCGGAATCAAGAAATAGTTAGAGTCTCGGTTTCCTTATCGAAAACGTAAATAACTTGGATGAATTTTAAAAAATTAATATATATCTTGTTGCGAGTTTGTTTAAAGTTACGAATTGAACAGGAAAGAAAACAAACGAAAGAAGTGTGACTTCCCTAACGATCGCGGTTATTTGATGATTTATGTACGGTAACTGTAATTGCTTCGAGAGAAACTGATGTTCAATCTATTGTAATGTTCTTCGCTTGTTCGAGAGATAGAGGTTTGCCATCGATGACACTTCGCAATTGATTACCCTGCTTTTCATTAGAATTTAGGGCTTATATATCCGAAAAAAAACAATGAAAAGGAGGTAGAGGCACCAGGGGTTTGACTTCACAGCTTCATAGTACTCTCTTATTAAGAATTCAGTTGAATATTAAAGAGATAACGAGGACCTTAGAGCTCGAAAAATAGTCTACGCATGGAGGATAAGAGAAAAGTAGCCCGACAAGCATGAGTATGTAACAACCGATAAACTAGTTTTTTGTTATTTTTGAACGAGGCATCCATAAAGCAAAGCAGACTGTCTATCTATAAGTTTATGAGATTCTTGTCTCAGTTTTACGATGTTACAGCTCTTGCAAAAGTTGTTACATTTAACTTGTTATACACTATACGCTTACCCATTTCCAAGATATATCACAACTGTGGTGTATAATAGGTTTTTTTAAAACTAAGGGACACAACTAAAAGGTCGATATCTCTTATAATAATGAAAGTGTGGAAATGTATTACCAATTTACATAATGAAGGTAAATTTAAAAGGTTAAAAAATCTATTTGCAGGTTTACAGGGTATGTGGGATGACAGTGCTTTGTTATCCTCTGATATTTGAGGTCTCGGAATTCTATTTGTATCGAGATATGGCTCTACTAATAGATGATATAAAAACGGAATTACAATTTGTTGGCAAATATTGGAGGCTATCAGGTCGCCCGACTGTGTGCCTTCTTATAAGAGAAGAGCACATGAGGTATGTTCACTTGATCATTTTGCAGCATGTAATATATACAATTGGTCTTCTATCTTCCATATTCTAGCTGTGTTCTTTTCAGACTTAAGATTTAAAGTATTCAAAATCTGTATTTGTGCATGTTCGACACACTTATTTAAAAGTTGCCAAAAAAGTTCTTCGTAGACTGTTGTCACATCATAAACAAGTAAATGTACATATTAATCGGACATTTTTGAATATAAATATAAAAATTTTGTCAGAAATATCAGGCAACTTATACTAAGCACTGGACAATATTTAGTCGCGGTCTCAAATCTGTTTAAAGAGGTCGAAGAAGAGTTTTTTTTTAATACTTGCACGGAATGTACCCAACAAAGAAAATGTGACTGACTTCGAAAACCTGACAACTTCCCAGAGAGCTGAAAACTAAAAACCAAGTATCACAAAAACTCACTGAAAAGTAATTATATTTAACAAGGCTTGTATTTACGCCAACTCCGAAAAGTTAAAATATATTTGGGTTTAATAGGGGATGGTTGCTAAAATTGCAGATTCTGAGTGCAAATTTCTGGAAGTATGAAACTAACATATTACTTTTTTTACTTTTCAATGGATCGCGATCGGTTTTATCTCGAATTTCATCGATGCACTGGTGTACCAGTTATAGACGAACAACAGGTGTAGCCAAATTTGCTGATGAGAAGCTCCTAAATTCCAAAATTTATATCCACTTCTCACAAAAATTAATGCATCACTTTTTTGGACCGAGAAATCACCGATTTTTGAAGCGGCATAACTCGGCTCGACAAACTCGTACAGCAGTTTTTTAATACTCATTTTACAGCTTGAAGCTTCCTCTTTCAGAGCCTATACCGCATTTTTGCTTACAATAATTTGTCTCTTATTAAACAAATGAAAACTCGAGCTATCTTTTTTCTGTTCGAATTACGCAAGTTCAAGAGAGTTCACAGAGTTGGAATTTTTTTTTCGTGAATTCAAATTAATGTCGTCTTGTAAAGGAAAGCTTCCTCTTTAAAATGAGCTATTGGAAAATTAGGTACGATTTTTTAAAAGTTGTTTATCGCATTGTTATTAAGAAGTGTGCTGCCGGCATTAGAATTGCCCAAGGTTCGTGGGGGATTGATTCACACACGAGAATTCCTTCGGAGTAGCAACATTCGAACAATCAAGCGAGCACCCACCCCTCAGTCCAGATCTCAATCCTATTGAGCATAGGGATGTATAGAGTGGCAGCTACCACATCTTGCAAAACGTCCAACAACCCTGCAGAAATTAGAGGCTGTCACGCACGCACGCACGCACACGCACACCCACACACACACACACAGGAGGTACAAGTCCGACCAAGCAACATCCTCGTGGTGTACCTTGGGTAATTCCAATGCCCGCGACACACTTCTTAATAACAGTGCGATAAACAACTTTTAAAAAATCGTTCCCAACTTTCCAATAGCTCGTTTTAAAGAGGAAGCTTTCCTTTACAAGATAACCTTAATTTTAATTCACCAAAAAAATTGTCCAACTCCGTGAACTCTCTTGAACTTGCGTAATTCGAGCAGAAAAAAGATAGCTCGAGTTTTCATTTGTTTAATAACAGACAAATTATTGTAAGCAAAAATGCCATATAGGCTCTGAAAGAGGAAGCTTCAAGCTGTAAAATGAGTATTAAAAAACTACTGTACGATTTTGTCGAGCCGAGTTATGCCGTTTTAAACATCGGTGATTTTTCGATAAAAAAAAAAGTGATGCATTAATTTTTGTGAGAAGTGTATTACATACGGCTCATTTCATGCCAAATCGATCCCCCATTTCCCGCACCATTTTGTATCTGAATGAAAATTTGTGACCTTGTTTTTCTATGCTTGACCAACAATTGTCCCGGTCATCATTTGCCCAAATTCGAATTTGGACGGAAAGTACAAGCTTTTCAAAATTTCAAAATCAGCTGTTTTGGGGAAAACAGGGTCTACGTATAGATTTTTATCTCGGAAACTATAGGAGCTAGGATGTTTTTTTTTATTTTCTTCACAAAAGATGACGCTTTCCGAAGAAATTTTGATCGATGCCGAAAAACTACTATTTCTCTATTAGAATTTCAAAAATATTTTTCTTTTGCAAATTACGAAAAAACAAATTTGTTTAAAATTCTGAAAGAAAGATATGTTGTTCCTTGGACCTTTTGCGATCGAATAAGCTATTTTCCAAGTGTGTCAGTTTACCTTGCATTTGCACTTTACACTTTAGTTTTACAGGTTATACTGCGCTTTGAAAGGCTGGAGAAAGTATGGCGTGGCTAGGATAGAGCACTGCGCCCCAAGTATGTACAGGCTGGTCGGTCACCGTTTTACCGTGCCGTTTCTTTTGCATGTCACCCTGCAAATACTGTTTATAACAAGTTTTTAAAATTTATAACAAGTCAAGCAATCCTCCAGGAACGTCAATAATTACTTTTACAACATATTCTTAAACAATGACACCTCTGTGAAACCGTACTAAGTACCGATCAACCCATTTTTTCTGCTGGGTGCCTGACCTATTTCTAAGATCTCTTCATTCGTACAGCAGTATTTGCAGGATAACATACAAAAGAAACGGCACGCAAAAAACGTGACCGACCAGGTCGCGCATACCTTGGGCGCGTCTACCCCCGGCAAACGGTACTTCGGCCTTCCAGAGCGCAGAACAACCTGTAAATTGAATGTAACACACTTTGAAAATAGCTCTTTCGATTGAGAAAAGTCTAGGGATCAAAATATCTTTTTCTAAAAATTTAAAAAAGTGTGATTTTTCATAATTCGTAAAAGAAAGATATTTTTGAGATTCTAATAGAGAAATAATCATTTTGCGGTATACATCAAAATTTCTTTGGGAAGCGTCATCTTTTGCGAAGAAAATGAAAAAAAACATGATGCTAACACTTATAGTGTCCGAGATAAAAATCAATATATGTGCCCATAATTATAAAAGTGGTCTAAGTAAAAAATTTAAAGAAATTATATAAACATAACTTGAAAATATACGAAAATATTAGATTACTTCCATTATACACCACCACTAGACCAGTAACGGAAGAAAAACATAAAGATATTATGTGTTTACTACCATACATCCCTCCAGTTTTTCAGCAACATTTTAAGAATCTTAAAAACTCGAAATGATAAAAATGGATTACTTTTTAAAAATAATTAATAAATGTTCATGAATTATTTCGTTAAAGTTATTGTTTCAAATAAAACTCATAGTTCTTTATCGCTTTAAGTCATTTATAGGACATTCAGTTAATTTTGAAAATTGTCGAAGTCAGTTCAAATTTTAAAAAACATCATTTTCGTATGAAATTCACACAAAATTTCATATTCATAATAAATTTCCATTAATTAAGACTAATAAAATTATAATTTAAAATGTCGTATAATGTAAAAATATTTGTTAATTTATTCAAATGCAATTCATTAAATATCTCGAAACAAGAAACATGACTTAGACCACTTTCATAATTATGGGCACATATAGACCCTGTTTTTACCGAAAACGGCTCAATCTGAAAATTTTAAAGCTTGTACGTTTGCACCCAAATTCGAATTTGGAAAAATCATGACTCAAACCTGCCTTAATCTGGCATAGAAAACAATGTCACAAGTTTTCATTAAGATACAAAATGGAGAGGGAAATGAATGCTCAATTTGGCATGGTATGACTCAGACACAAAATTGAATATTCTCTAGAAACACGTTTTTCGATAATAAGTAATATGTTTGAATAACAACAAATCGCTTTTGTATAATTTTAGGGATCCACAGTTCAAAGAAATGCTTGACCTATTCGCAATGTTAAAAAAAGGATTCTGTGACAGAACAAAAGTACGAATTGGTCGCCTGCAAAATCTTATCTCTTCATCATGCATTGGTACGTGTTTAAAAAATTGTATTCAAATTTTGATACTTTTCATTACAGTAAACGGACCAAATTTGCAGAACTTCTACAGCAATCTTATTCATATCTGTGAAATGAATACATTTGTTCGGTTTATCTAAGACTTATTAAAAGTTGATTGAAATTAGTAACTTGAAGTACATGTCTTCTAAATTTGATGAACATATATGTAATAATAACTATGTCATAGATACAAAGGTAGTGTCACTTTCGAAAGAACGAGTTGCGATGCACACTGTTGTTCAATTATTGTTTATTTGAAAATAGTAAATTGTTTTACTATTTTTCGTATTCGTATTAAACAAACAAATGAAGCTAATGTACTGCGTAGTCAATTTTTAATTTTAACGGGTCTATTATTAATTTGGGCTCGCCGAATAGCTTTCATGTTATACTTCTTATATACCTAAAATAGAATTTAAAACGAGAAACAGTATTGCTACCTAATAAAATTAATAGTTTAAGTTCCGTTTTTCCACTATTATTCTGAGTCCTAGGTTTATGTATCAAAATACAGTATTGAAATGTATTTCTATGGATTTGAAATGGCTGCTGTAGAAGTGACATCTGCAGTTGGATGTACTATAACTGCAAATGCAATTGCATGTTTCTTTATTTATACAGATATGTATATAGATATAATCATAATGACATATTAATCTTTATCACGTAGAGCATTTAGACTTCGTAAACTCAATGCAAACTGACCTTGAACTAAAGCAGTTCAGACAACTGGAACACGATTATATTGGATATCAAAGTCTGACAGATGTTCCCAGAGCACTTGCCTATACTGAAGAAATAAAAGATTTCGTGGTCAGTAAACATATTATATGATTACTATATTGTGACACTTATTTAAAAAACTTGATGGCAACAACTTTCATTTCAGTTCAGTGCAGCAGAACCACTGAACAATATCTTAACTGAAATTCGGAATGCGGTTGGTCTTTATGCAAAATGCCAGTTATATGGTATTTTGTTAAAAAGAGAAGGTCCCCAGTTCAAATTTAATGGCCTAACAGGTAGTTCAATTAAAGTCGAGTTTTTTCAAACTGTCTGCCAATTTCGGATTCTTATGGGAATTATTTAATCTGATTGTAGTTCAAGAACATTTGAAATTATTGTATCAACAAGCTGGAAGTCTTAGATATTGGATGGCTGTACGCTATTGTAGTAGCTTATTGAGCCATACAGTTGATAGTATTAGCCCTTTCATAACAGGTGTACTCGTGAAAGGAAAACAGGTATTACTAATGATTATAACAATAGTTTTATACTCCCTAACGGATCTTCAGAGATCTGTAGATTTTTTATATCTCCATCAGATAACAGTTGGTGTTATTGGAGAAGAAGAAACTGTGTTCGATAAACCTATGACGCCAGTAGAAATACAATCAGTTATGTATTCCACTATCCAACCGCACAACGTAGTACAAGCTGTTTTACAACAGGAAGTCCTCCTCTATTGTGGAAGATTAATAGGCACCAATCCTGAAATGTTCAAAGGAATCCTAAAAATACGAATTGGGTAGTTATTCTATCTACTTTACTATTGTTTAGAAAAATTAAGAAACCTTCGATTTATTGAAAGATTCGGAAGTTATTTGGATACTTATTTTTTTCTGTTTTTTTTTGTAAATTTTAAGTCTTTGACATTAAACTTACCATTATCACATCCGGAATTATGATTTGTCTAAGAATCACCGCGTACTGATGGCACTTGAACTACTAAACTATCGTCATCCACTTTTCCATTTTACGTCATTTACTTAAACTGAAGGAATCAAGTTGACTGTCGTAAGTGGTGGAATTCCTTCAATTTTTAAATTGGTACAACTAAACAATTTAACAAAGCAGCGAGAATGCAAAAATATAGAATACTGGAAATTAAATACATATTTCCGAACTGGAAACCCCGCACTTTAATACCACACTCACTGGAATACTTCGTTTTCCAATAAATTCCTTGAAAACATGAATGGTGACTAACAATCACTCGTAATTATAGAGATGATGCATTTATCTTTGAATCAGGATTGTTGGTAACCCGCAGCATCGATTACCGTGAGCAACGTTTTGCAAACCACAAAACCTACCTATGGTGTCTGATAAATAGCAAATTATTATTCTGGTAGGCTGTATGTTTTTCAAATTTATTATTCGAGTATGTATACTCGAGATACATACTTTGAAGTTAAACGGAGAACAGTGAGAGGAATATACGTAAAAGGACTTTAATTCCTTATTTATGAAGGTCACGATACTGGATGCCTTATATCACATATGATCTTAGCCTTATAGAGAATGAGGCAAAGACACTGATAGCTTTTGTCAGAATTCTCATTCAGCCTTCATTCCAATTTATTCAATAATCTCTTAAGCAACGTTCCTGGGACACTTCGTAAACCACGCCGATTGGCATTTCTTCAAACGAGAAAATAACAATATTAATTCTGGTAAATGAAATAATTCCTCTGGGAACCTCTGATTCCATTTACCAAGTAAAGTGGACGGACCTAGAGCTGGTGGCTTGCCGCTATAACCTTTTAGCCACGCTGCGTGACGTCCCTCATTTGTATACAGTTATAATTTTTGTGCAAAGAACGCATAAACGAGCATTTTTAACATAGTCACTTGTATCTTCCTCCCATCCTTTACAGGACGACTGCCATCATTTACGATATTTATAAGAGAATCCCTGTAAGAAATATGTCTTATATGCAGAATCTGCAAGAACTCTTGACACACTAACAAAACAAAGCTTGTTTGCAAAGTAGTGTAGTATTCATTATAAAATTATTATTACAAACATTTTTTTTAATAATTAGGTGGGTGTTGGAAGCAATGAAGCTTTACTTAAACCTATTCAGTGATCGTGGACGGCCGATTGAAAATTACAGTCCATACGAAATCCGACAACTTCTTATCAAAGTTTTAACAGTCAAGGATTGGGCAAGCACGGAAGAGTAAGTATTCTTCAGAAAAAGACTTATTTGGGTTATAGGTGTAAACTATTAAAACTAATGTAAATGTATGTCTGCAAAAGTTTGACAGTTTTAAGTCGACGACGAATCGAAGGCTGCTTATGCAGAGTTCCACCGCACTTTTATAATCAAGTGTGGGAGGTGCTGATGCGTTGTCCCGGTGGGGTGTGTGTGAATGGCAGACAACTTCCGCAGCAGCCTACTGTTTCTAGCATGACGCGTTCTGAGATTACATTTGCGCTCCTGGTAGAATCTTTACTACATCACATACAATTACCAGAATATCGTCAAATCATAGTAGAGGTATATAAAAGATATCATAAGTAGACTGCGTATTTTTATGCAAGTATACATTTTCACGATTTCATTGTGTATTTAAATATGGTGACTATAACAAGAGAGTTAAATATTTTGTTCATTCAAAGCACGAGGCAGACGAGAATGTGAAAATTATTTTGTAGAATCCAAGCGCATCGTTTTTACATAAATATCCGCAGTCTAGTCATGAGATTTCTTTTGTAGTGTTAAATATAAACACAGTCGAATTTTTTACAGCTGCTCACCATAGTCTCGACAATTTTACTGCGCAACCCGGAACTGAGTTTCCAAAAGCAATTGGATCTGAACAAGCTCGTTGAAGATGCCTTCATAATGTATTCAAAGGTAATTATATTACGTAACTGGTGCATATAACATGCTTCATTTTGCTGTTCTGCGAGCAGTGAAAATACTTTATATTATATATACTTTATTAATTACACTAGAATATAATAAACAATTTTATGAATTTTTCGATATTATTAAAATTAATTTATGATTATTGCTAATAATTATTACATTTTCGTTGTTTGATCGCTATCAGAACAGATTTCATCCGGGTGACATTTCGTGTGCATATTAACAATATCTTAATTTAAAGAATAATAGACTATCTTTGTTACCAAAATCTTACGCTGACGTATATTTTAAGTGTCAGCATTGTTTAAAATGCCTGGGTTATTTTTCAAATAGCCTGTATAAGTATTACATACTCTAGTATTATTTAACCTATAACAAGCCTGGGTTAAAATTCTACAAGCAGGTGAAAATGACATTACAATCGGCGATTTAGTCGTTTTCGGGTTTATCGTGAAATCAGTAAATTCAGTCGAATAAAATCGTGTAAAATAGTTGCACCTTTAAATTAAATCTCAAAACACAGTTTAACGTTTTAGTTAACGATTCATTTTGAAAGATCTTCTAACTGCACCTACTAAACGTCGTCAAAGTTGTACGGTTAATAACGCGTTTTACAAATAAATGAAGTAAAATTCTATTTGTTTGCAACTTTACTTAAAGATGCATCTGTTTTATTGCATTATGTAGCAATATTCGACCATAGCAGAGTTTTCGAGATATGAATAAATCAAGAAGAACAAAAGGAAAATCGAAATAATATTGCAATACTGATAAGTATTGTGTTTTATGTAATGATATATATGCCAGTAACACGAAGAATTATCCGTTTAAAAAAATTTCAAGTCGAGGGAAAAGCGCTAGAACTGCTCCCATTGGTTGTTTGCGTGCTTCTTAATTCAGAGTACTTTTTGCAGTTACATTTCTAAAGCTGAGTTAAAAAAATAGGATAATACAGATTCCGTTTATTTGCCTTCAGCTATTTGACCAAAAGAGAAGTGAGCATACATCAACGAAACAAGCATTATCGCTATTTAAATTAAGATTTATGTTACACAGTGAAATGCAAATTTTGGTATAATCTAGAAAGAAATAGAAATTATCCTTTTGTTTTTTCAGCTGCATGATTACATGAGTTCTTCTTATTAAATTTTAAATAGGTGTTATAAATGTATCTTCAATATCCTCTGTAACATGTTAATATTGATATTCTTGATACAGGATCATAACTTGTGGCCAACTACAGATCAAACAGCATTCTTCTCGGCTCACTATTCAGTTACCACCGGATATTTGGCTAGAGCCGTGGTTAATAACGTTCTTACTGGAGGCTGTGTCACTACAGTGCATGATATCAACGATGCGATTGAATCTCGTGAGATGTGTAAAATCACATAATACTCATTGTACGGTGTTTTTTAAAAAAAAAAATTCCATTCGATCTTGTATTTTAAATTTGTGAATGATTGTCCTATATTATGGTCTGTTATTGTTATTACTTACCAAAAGATTCTAGTTTCAACATTGTAAGAGTTGTATAGAATGTGTGAATATGCTGCTTAATTATATTTAATAAACAATGGTACAACACGTATTAACATATGAACCACCACCGTCTAGGGTGATGATAGATTAAATACTTGCAACCTAGATCCAAATTAAACGTCCCCGCCTACCAATTCTCAGCGAAGAAAGTAACACAATAACAATTACTTTGTAGTATATACAATGAAAGAAAGTTCTTCAATTAGTTGCATTCCGAGGTTTTTATACGACCACTGCCTTATTGGTTACGCTCGCGAAGTTACTGGTGTAAACCCAAGTCCATTTTTTATATGCTCAGAATGTGATGTAGTATAAGTGTGAAAAAAATCGATTCACAATGACCAACACCAAAAACCTGGAAAAACGGTCAAATAAACGAATTCTTGCACCTTTGGCTCCTTAAACCATTTGTGGAAAAACGATTATGTGATAGGTTTTATTTTAATGCATATACTTGCAGTGGGCAGTCACAGCTAATATTTTATATATTTCTTGGCACCTCCTTCCTTCCTTATATGTGGAGGGAGGGGTGCTCTTTTCAGGTATTACCCAATTGATCGTATGGCACTACAACTGTGTTGCGCCCGAGCCCAAGGCTGGCTCTTGGAATACAGAAACTAAGCAGATCACTAAATCCTTTTCGTGAAAGGATGATGCAATGTATAAAAGAAATAAAATACTATTATAGCAATAAGTGAGCGCAAAGCGACTACATCACGTGTTGCGACGAGGCACTGAGTCACCTCGCCTGACCAGTGCCTTGTGTTGCAAAACCATTGCTCCAAGTCCCAATCGAGGACTCGCTATCCAGATTTCGAGCAGAACACATCAGTGCGTACCATCGAGTTACTCTAGCTCTTATCAGATCTTTGGTTATATCCTATCAATAAACTCCAAGTTTTGGGATTAATCCCGTTGCATTCCAATCCTTTAAACGCTGCAAGCCATCACACAGGACACAACAACTGGTCTAATGGCTTGTATTGTCTACAATGATCAAATTCCGCTTGATTTTCCCTCGGATAAGACATACAACCATAGCGAACGGTACCTATGATCTAAATAGTGATATTCTTTATTTCAAAAGGGAATTTGAAACGTCTCTTGCAAGTATCGTTCTGAGCACCCAAGCATCGCCAGGCGGACCATCATTTTGCCTTTTCTTCTTGCTTTCCCTCTTTCATAATACGTGCTTGTGATAATCGATATCCGTGATTAGTTGTTTTGTGACTCCCGATTAAATCCGTCCAAATTTAGTGAATTGATTTTATCAGGTGCCTATGATACTGTTTGTTTTAAACATCAAAATGACTTTTTGACAAAGCAGTCGAATTTCATGCTGCGTCTTTGTCCATGTTCAATACCCATTGGTGTTATCAGTAGTATTTCTAATGCTTATCTGAGAGGCGCTCGGGTATCGACGGTAGTTCTTATACAGGTCTGGATTTCCCTGAGCTGCAGTTTTAGAACGAGCCGAGTCTTGGTAACAGGACAAGGCCGCGTAATTCATTTGGACTTTGTCCCATGGTCTTTTGTCCAGCTGGGCGCTGTCCTTCAAAGGATGATTATGTGTCAGGCGGTTGTAAGTTTGTTGTCTGTAAAAGTACAACAACAGTGACTTTCTTTTTCTCTTTCTCACTGAGTGTTTTACTTTTGCTGTTCTATTATTTTCATACTATTTCAATCAAAATTCAATCGGGTTTTATGATAGCTTCTTTGTAAACCAATTCCAAGAGAACTCCTATTTTTAAGTCACCCCAATGGGAGCGATTCTTCAAGGTGTTTGCATTGGTTGCTTTATTGCGTCGGATGTCGGAACTAATTAGGCACCAAAAATGTGTAGAATTGGCAACCTTGTCCAAATTACAAGAATAACTAGTGTCATCAAACTTCTTTATTTTTAATGACGAGCGACGGGGCTCGGGGTGACGTGGTGGGTGCCTCAGTCTGGTGGAAGTTGGTGAGCAAAGAGAACACCAAAACTGAAAATCGAATTGGGGGAGATCCCCTACGATTTGCAATTACGAGGAATTCGGCACACGCCTAACTATTATTAGTTTAATCCTGAGATATAGAAATGGAAGATGTACAAGAAGAGATCTAGAAATAGGTTAAGCACTCAGCAGCAAAAATGGGTTGATCGGTAGTTAGTTTCAGGGATAAGGTGTCATTGACTAAGAGTGAGTTGTAAAAATAATTACCGGCGTTCTTGGAGGATTGCCTGACTTACTATAAACCCAACCAACAGTGTTTGCAGGATGACATACAAAAGACGTGGACATTAGCCTAGCTCCTGTAGTTTCCGAGATAAAAAGCAATATGTGGATCCTGTTTTTCCCAAAACGGCTGATTTTGATATTTTCAAAAGCTTGTACATTCCGCCCAAATTCGAATTTCGGCAAATGATGACCGGGACAATTCTTAGTCAAAAATAGAAAATAAGGTCACAAATTTTCATTAAGATACAAAATGGTGCGGGAAACAAGTGATCGATTTGGTATGGAATGACCCGTACACGGGCGCGCGCTCGACCAGGATCGACTTAAGGGGTCAACAGTCTTCGAAGGCTACCTCCTACGACTGGTCATCGAAGGAGGAAACCGGGTGGTGAGGCAAGCGTCCCCGAGACTCCCAGCAACGCGGGAGTCGACAGATGTGATGTTCTACTCGGCGAAGCGGGTTTTGGCGCACGGTTGGGCCTGTACGGTCCAAGCGCAGACGGGAACCCCGTCCATACCGCTACCAACTGGGGCCTACCAAGTGGGCCCCCCAGACCACATCATGCCAACCAGCAGAAACACACCAAGCACATCATCGGACTCCGCAGGTGAGCAAATCTTTACATCCACGAGACAAAAAAGGGGAATCCCGGGAGAGGAATCCAGACCGAGCAAAAGAACTGATAAAAAACGCGATGCTCCAAAAAATGACATGGAAACCGCCTCGGACGGTGACACGACATTCAATATACCTATTAAAAATAAATTCAGCGAATTACTGAAATACTTAGACACCCAAATAGACATAACCTCAAACGCACGGGACAAACCTACTCAACCACAAGGCACTCAATATAAACCACCCTCAACACAACAAGCAAAATCAAACACCAACAAAAAACCTCCACCGTTTTACATACACAGTAAAACAATCAACATCGTCCAATTCTCCAAGACCCTAATGGAAATTTTCAAAGATAGATATCATCTTAAATATATGGGTGATAAAGTTAAAATTCAATTCCTGAACACCGAAGACTTTATAGCCTTCCGAGATTTTTCGAAGGAAAAAGGAATACAGTTCCACACATATACTATTCCCCAAGAACGAAACATAGCCGCCGTACTTAAAGGGCTCCCACGACTAGAGAATGACGAAATAATTAATGAATTAAAATCCTATGGACTAACACCAGTAAAGTGCACCCAAATACAAAGAAACACAGAATCTCTCAACCCGGTATACAAAGTCACCTTCGCTCCAAATACAAGCCTGCAAGACATCAGGCACCAAGGACACCTCTTTCAAGTAAGAGTGTACTGGGAACTGTTTAGACCAGGTAACAGGGCAACACAATGCTTCCGCTGTCAAGCGCACGGACACACCTCCGTTAATTGCAACAAGGACCCCAGATGTGTAAAATGCGAGAAAAACCATAACACAAGAAACTGCGATAAAGATCCCAATAGCCCTGCTACTTGTGCAAACTGTGGAGAAAACCACACGGCCAACTACTCCCAATGTCCTGCCCTGCTAAAATACGCATAGAAAAAGGTCCATAAAACCACAACCGCCAAGCACACCTCAAATTCGCACTGCCCTCCGGGAAATCGCCCCCATAGGCAGAACTTACGCACAAGCCACGGCCAACCATCCGAATTCCATGGGAGAACTAAATACCCTCAACAAACTACTGAACAAAACCAGGGAACTAAATGAAATCTGCGACATTACCAAAATGCTGCAAATAGTCGAAAACCTCATATCACAGCTAAGCAGCTGTAAAACAAACTTCGAAAGACTGCAAATACTAGTCAAAACAGCTAATGAACTCGACAACTAAAAACACTATTAACATCCTACTGTGGAATGCTACTAGCATCAAAAAGAAAACACACGAACTCCAATTATTCCTAGAACAAAACACCATCGACATAGCTATGATTACAGAAACTTGGCTAAATCCACAAGATATACTACAAATCGAGGGATACAGTATTATTCGTACAGACAAAAACGGAACTGGAGGAGGGGTAGCTCTGATGATACATAAATCTATCCCCTACAATCAGATCCGCGAACCGACCACCTCCATCCAATTAGTCATGGCTACAATACACCTAGATCGAGCCCTAACAATTGGTGCTGCTTACAATCATCCCCGTAACAAGATATCTGAAAACGACCTAGACGAAATAATCAAGAAGTGCGAAAACTCAGAGTTCCTCATAGGCGGCGACTTTAACGCACGACACAAATCGTGGAACAACAGCGCGAACAACAGCTCAGGCATAGCACTTCTCAAACACCTAACTAAACACGCATATAACGTACTGGACTGCAACGACTACACCTATGCATCTGGCAATAACAAAAAATCGAACATCGACATATATCTCACAAACTGCGCATACCAATCAGACTGCAAAGCAATAACCGACCTCCCCTCCAGCCATCGACCAGTACTCCTCACACTCAATACTCACAAGACAAGAAATAGATGCGTGAAAACAACCAAAACTAACTGGAAACTCTGTAGGGAAAGTTGCAAGAGCTATAACCTAGACAAAAACATACACACCAATAAAGATATAGACTGGGCAATTACGAACATCACTTACAAAATTACCCACTCTTACAACAAGGCAAACACAATAAAATACGTCAAACCAAACACTATAGACCCGGACCCAGAACTAAGAAACTTAATAAAAACAAGGAACAAATTCAGAAGAGACTACCAAAAGAAGGGCTCCCCATACTCTAAACTTATGAGAAACATACTAACTAATAAAATCAAACAGAAAATCCGAAACTTAAAACAAATAGAGTGGAACAGAAAATTGGCAAGACTAAATCCAAAGAACAATACATTATGGAATACATACAAAAGCTTCAAACGTAAAAACCCACCCATACCACCGTTGACAAACAAACAGACAGAAGCATATACCGACCAAGAAAAACCCGAAATCCTGAACAAGTGCTTCCAAGAGGCACAATTAACAACAACACAAAAATCCAGCATATACGAACAAATAGTTAAAGAAAGAATCCAAGAAATCGATCTCCCAATCGACCGCGCGCAACTCCCCCTCCACACTATCATCACACCCATGGAACTCAAAAGAATGATCTCGAAACTGAAAAACAACGCCCCTGGAGAAGACCAAATCACGGCCATACAACTCAAAAACCTGCCAAAAAACATGATTCTAGAACTCTATTATATATATCAGGCATGCTTTAGAAACTATTACTTCCCCACAGCTTGGAAAAGAGCAAAAATTATACCCATCCACAAATCGGGCAAACCAAAAACAGACCCAGCCAGCTACAGACCGATAAGCCTCCTAAGCACATTAAGCAAGTTGCTAGAAAAATGCGTAATTAAAAGCATCACCAAAGAGAAAACCTATAATGAATTACTACCCCCGGAGCAATTTGGGTTTAGGCCTCAACACTCAACGGTACACCAACTAGATCGAATTAAAAAGATAATCGATCGCAGCAAAACCAAACATCAAAAGTCATGTATGGTCAGCCTTGATCTGACCAAAGCTTTTGACCTGGTATGGCATCAGGGGCTGCTCTACAAGCTAACACAACTAAGGATATCCACATCGATAATAAAGATAATAGCCAGTTACCTAACCAATAGAACCGCATACACAAGCATAAAGAAAACCAGATCCCACTCATTACCGGAAACTTCAGGAGTACCCCAAGGGTCAATTCTCGGTCCCATACTTTTTAACATATACACCCATGACATCCCAAAACATAAGAGCACGCAACTAGCAATATACGCAGACGACACAGCCATCTTGTCCCGTATCTTGGTCTCTGGAACTAGCAATAAGTAACACGCAGAAACACATCAAGATAATAGAAGAGTACTTCGACAACTGGAAGCTCACACTAAACCCAAGTAAAACGGAGGCAATACTGTTCCATAAAACCAGGAAAATCCCGAAACAGAACATCATAGTCAAAGGCCAGAAAATACAGTGGGCTAAAACAATTACATATTTAGGAATCACCTTAGACTCCAAAACCTCATGGAATCATGCAGTAAAAGATCGACACCGAAAAGCCTTCGCTGCCTATAGACTTATTTTCCCCCTAATAAGCTGGAAAAACAAACTAAACATCAAATTGAAACTAATGCTGTACAGGATGTGCGTCTTACCAGTAGCACTCTATGGATCCGAGATATGGTACGGAGCATCTAAAACCTACCTTAACACCATCCAACTACTGCAGAATAAAATATTGCGTATCATACTTGGCAGGCGCAAACTATTAAAACCAAAAAACAAAGACCTACACAACGACACAAATACCCCATATGTCATGACTGTCATAAACCACAAAATAAAGAAGCTTGAGGAGACTCAGAAAGCAACCCCATCCCCAAAGATCTAGTCCACCCCATCACAATCCACATCACCATACCAATTCATCCCACACCCCACACATAAACATACAACGACATCATGAAATGAGTTTTTTTGAAAAATTTTCTCACCAAAACACCACCAATTGCCGAACATAACACCCTACAATTAAATTGACTCACCCACACACAAAGACATGCGGGTTAACAGGAATCTCTTCCCAGGGAACCGCAGACAAATATATCATCGTAGATACACAAAAAAAAGGCCTGTACGGTCCTGGTGTCGTCCATCCGAGGGCACTGCGAGTTCTTTGCGCGGGGTAGGACCCGGCGACCAATCAGATCGGATCACGACCGGATCGGACAAAGGCGGCTAGGCGACCGTTTAGGCCCCCGTGCCGATTTCGGCAACTTTTGTATAGACCGAACCTAAGACCAGAGACTAGCGACTATCGAATTGGTTGAGCTAAGGAAGCAAGGAAGGAAGGACGAACCCCGAGGCCTTATTAACGCTGAGCGGCGAATTCTGTATTAGCGGTAAGTGAACAAACCGTCCTGTCGGGCTATTGTAAGGCACCGGTCTCCGGTCGGCTGCCCACTACTTATCCGTTGCCTCTCCATTTTCCGGTCTCTAGTCGAAGTTAATTGCAAGTTTCCGTTCTCGAATTATTGTCGTGATCCTTTGACGCTGTTCCGAGATATTGAGTATGAATTTTTATACCTGAGATCTTCCTGCAGGCAGCGTTAGCCAGCCAAGAGTCATTGTCTAGTCGAAAGTGTAGAGTTTATGCCATTGTAAACTCTCTAGAAATTGTAACGTCAGTCAACTGCATTCGAGTCAATTTCCAACTTAATGTAATTGGGTCATTCCACGCAAAGTGAGAAGCTGGATTTTGGTGATGTCGGGGATTTTGCTGAAAATTCAGCATGTTATTCCTGAGATGAGATGGGGGGGGGGGGGGGGGTTCGCCTCATCGTTTTCCAAAATTCGTATTTCTTTGGGAAATACAGACCGCCAAAGTCGACGTTTTCGCGCATCGGCGAAAATAGACCATTGCGGAAGAATTTTTTCTGAAAAAACTACTGGTCGTATCGGTATGATTTATATTTGGTTTTACTTGGGAAAGGCCGATCTATGTAACCATGTTTTTTTAATGTTTCGCAGATTAATTGTTGAATGCAAAAAATTAGCATAAACTTTTGTCTTATAAATCAAGTATTGAAGGTAACGCTGGTCCAATCTGAAATATATATCAATATGTACCTTGGAGCTTTGTCTATTGAAAACTGTTTTCTCCGGAATGAAGAAAATAGTCCTAATAAATAATATGATCAGACGCTCCAGAATCTAGAATGAAAGTGATCATATTATCTTGAACATCAATCGAGTCATTTATTGAGTCATGTTCCCCAGCCATGAAGATGAATTCACATTCATCCACATTCATATTAGATGTAGACGGTTGATCAGACAATTGGGTAGTTTGTATCGTTCGTAAGGTTCGTTGAGGTTGTGAATCTTGTTGATAATTCGAATCCTTCTTTTTCTTAAAATCTTGCATCTTCTTAACATGATAGCAATCCTTTTTCAGATGTCCTTTCCTTCCACAATGAAAACACTTCATTTGATCTTTGTTTGATTTAGAGTAACTATCTCTATTTTTATAGTCATTGCCATAATTAATTCGCTTTCTAGAAGTACCAGCACTTGGCACTCTAATTTTAAAATCCTTTTTGCGTGAGATCTGAAGCACCTTTAAACTGGTATCTTTTGATTCTGCATGTAATTTTATCTCATGATCTAACAATCTGGTCTTTACAAAGGCTAAACTTAGAGTTTCATCTGATAAAGATTCCAGCGCTGTAATAACACCATCATAGACTGATGGCAATGTTAAAAGAAGATGACAAATTTTATCAGCTTCTTCTAATTTTGCACCCGCGGCTTCCAATTCACTTGTTAGATTGTTAAATACAGTAAAATGCTTAACTAACGGTATTTCACTCTCTAATTTGAGACTTAACAATCTCTTGCGTGCGGCTAGCTGTGAAGCAGTACTCTTTCTTTCATATAATGCATCCAGACTTTCGAAAACTTCCTTTACAGTCTTCTCTTCTGTCACAAAATCTAGATGCGAATCTGCCAAATATTCCACCATAACAGAACTCACAGTATTTCAACAAATACTGGACCCATAACCTATTGGTTGGTTTTATTAATACTTATAAACTGAAATTAACTAAACACAACCGAGAACTTTTATTGCTCAGGAGAGATATTGTAGAGAATGTGAAAAGGCTGATGGCTTACACAAGACTGACAGTTATTAGAAATTAAATCAATAAGGAGTCAGAAGAACAACGCTCCTTCACTACCAATTCAGCTAGATATATAATACAGCTAAAGTTCATATAGTGAACATAGTATTAAATAGTATTGTAGCCATTGGGATTGAATAGGAAGCGGGATTTCAACTAGAACACGATTTATTGAGGAATTCATTAGTTTGTTACACAGGAAGAGGTTCGAGGACAAATAATTTGTTTGTGGAAGGGTGCAAAGTTCGAGATCAGGTGGTTGTCGTAGGTAACATAAGTGCAGTGTACAGAGGGGACTCGATATAATGCAAGGAAAAGGCAGGATTCTAAGGATCGGCATTGTGACGCTAATAGACCAACTGATCTCGTTCAATCGTAAACTGGGCGTCCAGGAATGTTTCCCCGTGCTCTCCCTCGATCAGGCGTCCGGGTATAATCTCCGTACTCTCCCAATCGAAGGCGCCCACGGAAACTCCCCGTACTCTCCCATGCTACTCAGGCGTCCAGGTATGATCGCCGAACTCTCCTAACCGAGGGCGTCCACGAGAACTCCCCGTACTCTCCTGTTCCTTCAGGCGTCCAGGAGTCATTCTGTACTCTCCTGCTCGGTAGGCGTCCAGGTATAATCGCCGAACTCTCCTAACCGAGGGCGTCCACGGGAACTCTCCGTACTCTCCCGTTGAGGCTAGCAGGCGTCCAGGTATTCTCGCCGAACTCTCCTGCTAGCGCTTCGATTACCCGTCCGAGAGGGCGGCCGATGGTATTACCTCGTCCTCTCCCTTCGGAAACAGCGTAATCACCGCGCGTGGCCGAGATCAGTCGTTTTATACTAGCCGTTGCTACCGAAATCAACACCCGCGTTGTCAGGCGCGAGGTCAGCGATCGCGCTCCGCGCTCTGCGTCTCCTACGTCCGCGGCCGCCTACAAGCGCCGATGACAATCTATGATCGCCTTCTGGAAGTTTCCAGGCTCTTATAGAATTCCTTGATGCTACAGTATTAATTATGTTTGAGAATTCTAACATTTATAACTGCAGTATTTAGAAATAGCGCAAATGTTAACTTTTTATACCACTTGAGAGTTTTTGTCAAGGGATTGCTATATGCGCTCATTTGATCTGATAAATCAATACTAGTCTTTGCTTTATTGTATTCAGCCACAATTTTTGGTTTTGGGCAAAATCCTCTTTGTTTTTACAGTTATCATTTCGCTTGAATGTTTTGTGGACTGGACCAAAATATCTCTCTTGTCTTTCCACTTCAAGACTGTTACACCCTGATTATTTTCTTTGGCGATAATTTCTCCGCGTTTCAATCTATTATTTATTACTTCAGATGGATTTCCTTTACGATTACTTCGAAGTGTACCAATTAGATGTGGGTTTTTGCGTATTAGGTTATTTGCCAAATCGACACTGGTGTACCAGTTATCAGTACACAACGTATGGCCTTTATGAAATAAAATTTTGAATAAGGACATGACAATATTCGACGGGGTTATATTCTGCTTGTCAAGAGCTTTTCCACTGTACACATGAAAATTGTATATGTATCCGCGATTACAGCATAATTTAAATATTTTTATGCCGTATTTATGTTTTTTTTGTTTTAAATATTGCCTGAATATGATTCACCCGCGGAATGGGATTAGTGATTCATTAATGCACAGTACCTCAGGTGGATCATAATATTTTTGAAAATTTTTATTTAGTTCGTCTATCATAAATTGAATTTTTGATAGACGATTAGATGCGTCAACTACTTCATTATCTGCGGGTCGTCCGGGTCGGTAATACCGGGTCGCCGGAGCGCATATGGCGTGCAGCAAGTAGCGGGTAAGTGGCGCTGCGAGTGCAGCCGGGCTACCCGGTATAAGCTATGTCCCTCCGATCAGGCGTAGCGTCTGGTGCCGCGCTTTGGTTATCACTAAATATATCTGTTACTAGGTCCTGGACTATAGTGCCAAATAAAGTGTTAATAGAGGAAGGTCTATCGCTTACTTTAAGCTTTTGTCAAGAAAATTCAATTTGGATTACTCGGTGTCCGGTGCAAATGAAACATTAATTACTATTTTCCGAACTCGCAAGTTAACTTTACAAAAAAGGACAAAATATATTCAAGAAGCCCAATTCTTGCCTAAGATAATGAACAAAGAGCGAAATTTACACGTACTCTTCAACCTCAGATAAAAATTGATTTGTGTAAGATGGACCGAGAAACAGTGCTATTTGTTGTTTCATTTCTGAACAAATAACAATTTTGCAAAGCCAAGAGTTCAGATCGCCTTGTCTCAACGTTATGAACATATTAATATGCTCTATTTTTGTTAAATTCTGCCATGGAACGACCCTAGCTTCAATAATTAAAAATCTCTCTGTTTAATTAACAAATATTTGTATTTACGTTCCAAAAATGGATTACAATTTCGGATTTAAGTAGGGGGTATTACAATTCAATATGGAGTATTTAAAATAGCTTCACAACACGTTGACTGCCAAACATGCAGAGGTTAAATTCTTGCACCTATCTTGAATTACATTTCTGGATCTTACGAAGAGCATCAGCAAATGAAAGATTCCAAACCAAGAGAATGACTGAAAATGCCATTGCATCATCATTTGCTCGCGAACAGATCGTGGGCCTGGAAATCTGAAAGCAAATGATTATAGATTTAGTTTCGTTGAAAATGTTATACCTATGATGAAATAGAATTGGATGTTTTTACTCACCCCTTTCAAAACATGGGACGCCCCCCAACTTGGCCACAGCTGATTGATCATCAACTCTGAAAGTAAAGACAAGCGATTATATTTTTAGTTCCTAGTAAGAATGATTTTAGGTTTGTGTATACATTTATATGGGGTGCGGGTAGGATTTTAGGGGGCTTACCCTTCGAATTTTCTGACCATTGGTTCAAAAATAGTCCTGAGAGTAATCAAACCCCATATTCCCGACTCGTAACTCCTACCCATTTTCCATCCACCAGCAAAAACCAAAATAATTTGAAATAGTTATTTTCAAATACACGCAAGCCAACCACCCGGAATCAATTTATTTTATGTGGACAAATAATATATCGATTGAAAACCGCTACATTTCGTGGTAAGTATCCTCCGCAGTCGCGCAGCGTGCTATACATATAGCGGTTTCAACTACTTGGCGTCGAGACTCCACCGAGTCCCCTGATACTACTACTTGGCGCAAGACTCTATTCCTGATTTCAAGCGTTATAAACCAACAAAAGGTCCAATTGTCGAAATAATAGCAGGTAACCAACTTCAGACTGTTTATTTACCTGCTATTATTTTTTTCTTTTTTGATTATTATCATATTCTTATTAACTGACTCCGAAAAAGGAGAAGGTTCTCAATTTGTCCTGTACATTTTTTAATTTGTATTATTTATTAATTATATTATTTATTATTTTATTCATTTATTTATTATAATATTCTTAGACTGTTTCGTGTAAGGCTTTCCGTTTTTCACCTACCTTGCGAATGGGTGGATATTTTTCACACCTAAAATATACTATTTTTCGACGTAAAAAAAATTGATTTCGGGTGGCTGGCTTGCGAGTAATTTTAAAGTAACTTTTTCAAATTATTTTGGTTTTTTGGCTCGTCGATGGGGATTGGGTAGAAGTTAAGAGTCGTGATTGTAGGGTCAAATTGCTCTCATACGGGACTAATCTTGGGCCAGACTCAACAAATCCGAAAGGGGGGGGGATACTAAACCTTAGTCTGATTTAAAGTTAATAAAATTGATTAACATCGGTACTTAGCTATTTATCGGTAGCCCGATGAAATGCCCTATGTCTACTCCCCGAGTAGTTAGATGTCTTCTTACTTCGGAAAAATCTTAAAATAAGAGAGACAGAGCAGTATTTGGCAATATCACAGCTAAAGCAGACGATAACATTAGTGAAGCAACATAAATACATAGCAAAGCAGTAAAGTTTAAAAAGTACAAGTGCGAGAGTATGAGAATATGCATTACTAATATTGAAATTAGTATTACATAGTCTCATATAAAAGCAGGCCATGCAAATGAGACATAAAGGCAATCTTTGATCCGTCTGGGTACTCTTTTGACTAGAACATGTATATGATTTTAACGGCTACTATAATAGAACAAGGTGAATTAATCAGAATCGCCCAGTTCTGTTTTCGTCTCTAATTTTAAATCGCGGAGATCAAATCTTAATCCGGTCATGGCAATACGAAGGGCGTTTTCCAAAGATTGATCCTGAAGGGAACTACGTTGACCGGTTTTGATCAATTTCATCGCTGAAAAACTACGCTCGCAAATGCATGTTGAACCGAACATTGATACAAGTTTAAGCGCGAAGTTACGTAAGAGTGGATATTTCCCAATCGGTAACAATTTGAAAAATTCTACTCCATGTTTTGTTTTTTCCGAATCAAACCATGGATCTCCTTGTAACAGGCAAAGTTCTTGCCGTAATTCGAATGGATGATTATTAATCTAAGCCTGAAATGGTTTTGTAAACAAATCTATATCGGAACTTAATTTTTCCACATCTTTAAAACGCAAATTGAATTGATTCAAAATTTCCGATACATGATCCTAATATGTAGAAAACTTCAAATCAGGAACTTCTCCTCTAATTTTTTCACAACACGGGAAACCGACTAATGACTTTTTTCCAAATTGTTCCAAAAAGGAAACAAGCTGAATTTTTAAACCGCAAATGTACCCAAATAAATCAATCACAGTATGATTCTGACCTTGCAAATTTAAGTTTAAATTATTCAGGTAGTCAGTCATATCTGCGAGAAATGCTAAATCACACAGGAAATCGGGGCTTTCTAAATTGTTAAATATTGTCGACGCGTCTGATTTCAATTCTTTCCGCGAAAATTCCAGCAATTCTTTTCGAACGGCAAAGAATCGCTTTGAAGATTTTCCTGCACTAAGCCACCTCACATCTGTGTGTATTAGCAAGTCATCGTAAGCTGCATTCTTCTTTCGCAAAAAAGCTTTCAACTTACGATGTGTAAGCGCACGGTTTTCTCCTCTAGCAAGGTTGATCATTTTAGTCACAAGCCTCATGGTTTCCGAAATTTTTAAAGACTTACTGCATAATACTTGCTGGTGTATCATGCAGTGAAGTGAGGGACAGTTCACACCAAATTTGCGCAAATAACCAATTAAACCCTTGCCTGTCCCAGTCATCGAGGGTGCTCCATCAGTTACGATACATGTACACTTATTGAAGTCCGTAAATTTAACGATTACGGACCTCAAACTCTCAAATAAATCTACACCGCGAGTTGTATCGTGCAACGGTACAAGTGCAAGTAACTCTTCATGAATAGAAAAGTCACTTTGTACTGTACGTATAAAGATAGTCGACTGGCTAACATCCCCGATGGCCGTGCTTTCATCCAAACACAGCGAATAATATACACTGCTTTGAATCAAAGAACGTAACTTTTCTACTAATACTATAATATATTGATATCTACAACGCGTCGAGAGACTGTCTGATGAGACAAGGGTACGGTTTTAAATTGATCTTCCGCGTATTTATGATGGAAAGATATTGAGCGAGTAGAATCGCACAATCTTTCGCCAAAGGCCCGACCGAAAAGGGCAATTTCGACCGCGTAATTTCCCAGGCTACTTTATAAGACGCTTGTAAAGCATCTCTAGAAGAAGCAGGAGTAACCTGGAAATTCGATGTACTTGCTACGGGATTCGGAGGACCACTCACGCTTACCGATTGCTCTTTAAATGCCTGCACAAATGCACGTCTTTTTTTCATCCGACCAAAGCTTGTACTGCGGTGCGTGAAGAGTGGTATAATGACGGGCGATATTAAATGTCCTACTCGTTTTTAAATTAGTACTGCAAATGCAGCATGTCGCGTTATTATTCTCGTCGAATGATACTAAATATTCAACATCCCGATCACCCTAACGCTTTCGCGTCTTTGGTTTCGATGGGCTTGATGCAGACATTTCGCTTATTAATAAATTAAGAAAATGCACAAGCAAAGAAACGTGCTAGCCTATTAATCTAGGGCAAATAAAGCGAAAAAATATAATAATACTATATAATAAGACACTTAACTTTCAGAGTCTTACTTCCCTCTTGTGGCACGGTAATTCTCACGCCGCCGCACACACAGTCCGAGTGAGGCAATTTTGTCATGATATCTCGCGCGGTGATAATATACGTTAAAACAAAAGACGATCGCGACCTGATGTTCGCGCCAAAGATTCGGCGCGCTTCTTTCCGCTTCCGCCTCGCCCGCGTGGCGCCGTAGCGGATGCGCTTGGGAAGCGCGTCGTGGTGTTCCATGACAACGGGGCGCGAGTGGGAGAGCTCTTAATGCTCGCGAGCCGACCTTGGACAGCCCTGCTGTAGAGGAAGAAAGAGCAGCGGGGTGACAAACCACACCGACACCATAACACGCTTGGGGTGACTTCCTTGTCGTTGCGATTGAAAGAGTCACTCCCCGTTAAGCTATTGTCGAAATGCTTATTACCAATTGTTAATCGTCCATGATGAGATAGATTGTGTACGTTTATAAAGCCTAGTAAAGGGAAAACGAAATCGCCTGGACTAATTTAAGTTGTTACTCTCTTTATTAATTTCGTATAGGAAAGTAGAAGTAGCGTATAAGAAAGTTACGACACAGATTTATTAGTAAAAAATTAACAATGGAAAATGTTTATTCAAAAATATTTTACATGGAATACACATATATACACGAAATATAAATAAAACGATAAAATTTGCCGATTTGCCGTCGTGGTCGTGAGCTCGTGAGTAGTGTAAATTTTTCAGATGTTCCGTCTGCGAGACTGGGGCTCCCTCTGGGGCTGACTCCAATTTCGGCGAAAGTGAGAAAAAAAACGCTCGACGGGCGCCGACGACGGGATCGCGGTGTTAAATCGTATAAACGCCTCCCGCATGCACCGGTATTTCCGCAGGCTTTCCAGGCGCAGGTCTGGATCATTAAGGTACTGATAGAACTCCAGTTCTATTGCTGCATCGTTGCTCCCGGCCGGTGTCCGGTTTTCGTGAGATGCCTCGTCTATGAAGGCGAAAAAATCTGCCTCCTCCTCGTTTCGCAGATTCAGTTGCGGGACTGGACATGGGCTGGGGCGTGCGGGTTACGCTGCGGCGGCGAGGCGTTTTAACGCGGCGAGAGTGCACTCCCGCACTCTTTCCTTTCCGGCGGTGCCCCAGGATTGGGGCACCTATCTTAATTTCCAGCGCAGGTGGCTGACTGTCGCCACAACGTAGTCCTCTTCGGTGCTTCCTGCTGGCATGTCGAAGGGGCTGCCAAGGAGCCTCAAGGGGCCGCAATACTTGAGGCTGGGTCCCCCGCCATCTTCCATCCTCGTGAGTTTGTCCTGAATCGCCAGGATGCAGGGATAAATATCGCCCATATGGACGTTGTCGCCCTGCAGCTTGTCGAGGGCAAATGCAACTAGCTTGAGACAACCCGTAAATTGTTTTAAGAACTCCAGGTCTGTTGCGTTGAACAGCGGAATACCTGAAACGATAAAACGAAGCGAAACGTTTAAGAAAATCGATCGGTAGTACTACCGCAATTGCGATGATTTTCATGAAAAGGCCGCAACTTGCAACGGGATAACGCAAAATAAGTACCTAAGGCAGTGCAAACTTGGCCCAATTTCTCAACGATGCCGACTAGTTCGTGAATCGCCTCGTACGTGGAGTTCCACCTTGTGGGGCACGGTTTCTTTGGAGCACGGCCGACAATTTCGACATAGGTTTCTGCCGCCTTGGAACTCGAGCGGATCGTTCTGCTCCACAAAGCCCGGAGCATTTTGTCATTGCAGCCTGGTGGAATTTTTCGTATACCGGATTTCCTCTGGCCAGCTTGAGACAGTCGGTAGAGCCAATTAAGTTTAAGGTGTGGCTGCAACACCTATGGTGTTTCAGCCAGACGTTGCGAACGTTGTCCTCTTCGCCTTGGCGCAGCAAAGCGCCAACGTCCGAGAATCGGACGCTCCTCTCCTCTCCGGGAAAATCCGTGTCTTCGGCTTCCGGATCTTCTTGCTGTTCCACCGTCTCGTAGCTGGCCAACTCCTTAAGGGCTTTCACGAAATTGGAGGCGTTGTCGGTGACCATATAGGTCACCATTTCCGGCTTGATATTAAATCGCCCATAAATGTCCAGTATCAGCGCGGTGATTCTTTCCTACGTGTGGGGACTGTCGAATCGCGTACACGCTAATGGACGCGAATTTCTTTGTAATTTGTTGTCCACCCAGTGGACTGTTATCCCGAAGAAGCTCCTTCTGTAGGACGACCAAATGTCTGCACTGGTGCAGACATATTTAACAGTTCTCAGGCTCTCTTTGGTGTCTTGCAGCATCTCCTGATGTATGACTGCTAGTCGCTTTCCCAGTGTCTTTCGGGTCATGCATCTGAATGACCCCTTTACTTTTGCCAACCCGGGGATCAGAGCCTGGAACTCCGGCTGCTCCACTGTCCGTAGCGACTCTCCCGTGGCGCATATATACTTCAGGATTAGTCTATCCACCCGCTCTTGATCGGAGGATCTTGTCCGCCCTGCCGGACCCTCCGCGCGTTGGCCTCGCGGAAGATTTTCGCCTTCACCCTCGATTTCTACCAAGGGGTGCCTCCTTCTGGGATTGTCTCTTCTGGGCGAGCTCCGACTTATTTTATATTCTTCGTACTCTCTTACTGGTCCCTATGGCAGCACCGTAAGTGCTGTAGAAAATTGGACGTCGCCTGGAGGCTGCCCTTAAGTAGTCGCCCGCAGGTTGTGCATTTGGCTGAGACATGCACGCCATCCGCTTGTTGCTCCTCCACGCGGAAAAATGTCCCATCCAGGAGAAGCGGCAGTCTCTCCGCACTCGATGTTCTTCGACTTCCACCTTCGTTGGACGACTCCATTGTTTGTGTCTGTGCTTGCGAAGCAAGGATCATTATCCGTTAATTTTTATGGTAACTGCACCCGGAGCAGAAATACCTATTCAATACGATTAATCTCATTGATCGAACTATCTGTCAGTACTGTACCGGACGTGCCTTCACCAATACATTGACTTCAAATTCGAAGGAGCGGTGAAAAATGCAATAAGTGCGCGAATTGGGATTATGCTACTTCTAATTATCCATCAATGCTGTGCAGGACGTGCCTTCACCAATACATTGACTTCAAATTCGTAGATATCAATGAAATAGGATTACGGAATCTTGGGGGCATTTCAGTTTCATATAGCTTTATTTAGGGAATCCTAACTACCTAATTGGCAAAAGAGCATCCAGGAAGGTGTCTCTCTTCAATGTCTCGCCTCTTGGCTGCTATTAGTCTCGATTTATGATCACTCGGGATCGATGTCGAGTCAAGTGTGATTACGACTCGGATCTATCCCCTTTCAGGAGACTCGGTAGAGTCTCGCGTCAAGTAGTAGTATATATAGGACGGCGCAGTATATATAGGACGGCGCGAGACTACCGAGGATACTTATCCCGAAGTGGTGCGGTTGTCGTCTGCTAGAAAACTTTCACCTCGATTTATGAGAAAGTTATAGCTCCAAGAATTTATTTCTCAATTTTGTATTTTTTTCCGATTTTTCTGAATCGCATGGGCCAAGAACCAAGCGAATCGGTTCAGTCATTCAGGAGATATGAATTCTCCTGCCTATTTTACTCGTGGAAAAGCAAGGCGGATCGAAATTCATGTCATTCAGCAATTCCTAAAAATGTGACTTTCACTTTTCTCACACCAGTTGGCACCACGGCGAAATGTCGCGTTTACGTTACCGATCTATAATCTGTAATCTGTGTCCTACCGACACTTTGGTTAAGCCAGTTATGCCATGGTTGGTTATGTGCAGTAATGGTTATATGACACAGTCCGATTTGATCATTTTATTCCAGATTCCATGCTTTATTTAGTTAATAAAAGTGTCTACTGTCCTTGCCATTGTCCCTGTGATATTGTCATTATTAATAATTATGAAATATTGAAAGTGTTAAGTGTGCCACTTGCAAGTCCTTGTTTTGGTAAACAAGTGTTGATTACCAAGAGTTAAAATTGTCAAGAGTGTAGTATACCAATCTTTTAAGCAATATGAGCAATTATTTATAATTTAAAGGAATGCTTGTTATTGGTAATCAGTACTTGCTTAGACCAATTTCAACACTTTAAGTTTTCATTCTGTGAACATGGCACTTGATAGTCAGGATACATAAAAAAACTAGACCGCCAATCAGAGAGCCTGTATATATAACTTATCAAATATAATTTGTAAAGTGTTAAGTCAAATCGTTTACAATTTTTACAACGATCTAGCTATTGGGAATCTCTCTTTTAGTACTGAGAATTATTGTTTGACTTAACGCTTTATAATTATAATATATAAACCAAGCAAAATGCTGATACACAGTTTAATTTAGATGTATCTTGATTGTCAAGTTCATCGCTCAAGGAACACTTCAACTTAAGAACTAAAACAACTTAAACAAGCAACAATTACCAATCATGTGTCATTTAACGACATACTAGCTATTGGTAATCAGTACCTGTTTAAGAAATTTTATTAGCTTGGATTGTGTAGCCTGAGCTGTGCAATTGGTAGTCAAGATACACCAATGTTAGAGTGCATATAAAGGTATAGCTTATCTAATCTATAATTTAAATGCAGCCTAGCTATTGTTAATGTCTTTTGCAAATGGGAATCATTACTTGATCTAATGCTTTAAAAACTATATCAGGCAAGCGATATGCTCATACGTACTCTAATTTAGTTCTTCTTGAACCTCAAGTTTGTCACTCAAGGAACACTTCGGCTAAAAAACTAATTTCAACACTTTAGATTGTGTGATCCCTGAGCTATGCATTTAACAATCAAAATACCAAACTTACTGTACGTATCAGGATATCTATTGTAAATATCATGATGCATTTAAAATGCATCTGTTGATAATTTAGAGTACTTATTTTACTTATTATATATTCAATTTTTCAATGTTCAGTATGCAAATATACACATGATGCTTATCAAATTATGGTATTTTAAAACTTTACCATTGATGAATAAATAATATATATTGAAAATAGAAAAGTGAAAAAATTTTAATTTTGGAGTGGATAAAGTAATAACAGTAATTGAAGTCTCTACCATATTATGATCTAATACACCGCCAAACAGATTCATATTTCATGAAAAAGTATTCAGTCCCCAGCGATTAGCAGTCAAAGGGTTAATTAGGGAGGGACGTTGTAGCTGAAGAGCTAAGGAACAGAGGAAGGTGATATACAGATAAGACATTTATGGTTTACAAAGCTTTATTTAAATATATAAATTTTATTGCCGCCGCGGCCGCTGCCACCACCACGGCCACCGCGGCCGCCCCTATAATGCTTTTGGGCCCGGGCCGCCCGTTTCCTGTGGGCGGCGGCCCGTCGCGATTTCCCCCCATTACTGGAACGGTCTGTAACAGAATATTTTAAATTAGATGAGTAAAACTTTCTCTTGATAGTTTATTTAATTAATTTATGAAAATAAACTCACGATGTTGTCGCGCCGCGGTGCCCGCGGGCACCAGGGCTGCAGACGGCAGCGGGTGTG